>JASDDO010000019.1:195214547-205214547 GCA_030015575.1 Agapanthus africanus
CGGGGCATTAACCTAACGCTAGCAAATACGAGAAAGGGTAGAATGCTATACCGAGCGATCCGTGTCCTTTGGTCTTCGGCCTCCACTCCGATCTCCACGCGGAATCTCTGGTCTTCATCTCCACGTCGGAAAGGGCACCATACCGCCGGGTTCTTTTACGGGCTCCTACCTCTGGACCGAGGCAATTCGGGCACGAAGTTGGCAAGCCGACGTGTCCAAGAAATGCTGTAGGCTAAGTGTAGTAAGCTATGTCTCAAGGGGTTGTGTGAAGTTGCCATTTTGGATGGAAGAAGAAGAATGAACTTTGGAGAGGGGTTAAGAATTTTGTTGCAAACCAAATGAGAATGAATTTCCCCACACCAAAAGAAAAATTCCCCCTCATTTCTTTTTTGTGGCCGGCCCCTATATGGAGAGAGGAAAAGGAAAAATCAAGGGGAGGTGAGTGTAGGAAAAGCAAATGGTGACCATAAGCCAAAAGCAAGCCTCACATCATAATCCTAATCAATCTAATCTCCATCAAAGTCCATCACAATAAATGCAAAGGATATGATGAGGGAAAAAGAAAAGATGCTATCATAATCTTTCCATATCCAAATAAACCCTCCACAATTGCTAATTTGCAAATATGCAAATTAGCCCCTCCATCACAAAAATCCGGCCATGAAGGAACAAAGGAAAAATGGCCGAAACGGAATGCAAACTGGCAACTTCAGAAAAGCAATCCCATAATAAATTACAGGAAAACCCCGCGACCGAAAATACGTACCCGCATTTGTATTCCGACCGAATACAATGCAAAGAGACAAAATCTACACTGTACAATACTAGGATCCGGCTTAAACTAAAGCCCGCTAGTATTATCCGTCCGATCATGATCCGTGCAATACCGCACGTATATGATCGAACCCTGCCATATATCCATACGGCCTCTACAGCGTTTCGTCCGAAACTTGAGAAACTGTCTGTGGGGGACTCTAAAGACTCGTCAATACATTGGCTGTGGATTTAACCACTAGCACGTCAGAGGTATTAGCCATACGTAACGGGCTACCAGGTATTGACCAAAAGGGACGTCGATGAGCGAACTCATCCTGACACCCTACTGAGCCTGTCAGTGACAATATCCCTACAATCTGGTCCGTTCGTCTATGAGTATCGCATGGCGGGCCTAGGGGGTTGGTAAAAGTCAGACCCCCAAAAGCGGTACAAGTCGTGTCGGAGTGTAGCCCAGAACACCCTGAGATACTACTGGAATACCTACCAGTAAATCTCCTACCTTGGCCAAGGACTTCGTGTACTGGCTCTCCTAGACACAGCGCGACCTCACCCCCAATACCGGGAGAGACGAACCCCTGCAGATCCGCTCACTGCCTCCATGTGGCTCGGGACTGTACCCAACTAAAACCTGTTTGCACGACTCCTTTGAGCCGTGGTAGGGTAATAATACACAGTGGGAACTCACACGAGACAAATGATGATCTCAGGTCGATGAACTAACCTGTACACATGTCACCAGGGAACTACTATCTGACGCTAGGTATAATACCAACTAGCATTTTCCCGGCGAGTCCTGTCCGGTGTACTCATAACCCAATGAGCACCTGTATACATCTTAGGTGAACCAACTGACACCAGTGGCTTATGAGACCGGCCACCGCCCCTCGTCGGGGTCTCAACTGTATACACTAGTCTACTCTGGAGTATCGATGCCCTGTCTCGAAACTCCCTCGACTAGGGACCTTTTAAGGATGTGCTTATAGACCCCAGCTCCCACGTATATGATCGCCCTCATACTGCTGGTAGTCAAGCAAGAATCCTAGGGGCTCTATCAACGTGCAATAGTGATCAGTAATATCACCTAAAGCAATACACGATGATAAAGATAAACCAGATAGCATACTATCATCTTGAGTAAGACTGTCCTACCGGCATAGGTCCTCCCTCAATCATTGCAATCACGTGCCTGTGATCCAATAATTGACTCTGAGGGCACTATATCCAACACCATGAAGCTCAACAGCTCGTGGCCGGCCGAGCTGTCGACGAGCTGGTCTATCCGAGGGAGCGGAAAGTTGTCCTTGGGGCAGGCCTTATTGGGGTCGGTGAAGTCAACGCACATACGCCACTTCCCGCTTGACTTCTTGACCAGAACTACGTTCGCCAGCCACTCTGAGTAGGCTTCATTTCTGATGAAGTCGGCGGCGAGGAGCCGATCAACCTCCTCTTCGATAGCTTTCTGTTTGACCGGGGTGAAGCTTCTCTTCTTCTGTCTGACAGGTCGGGCCGCAGGATCAACCCTGAGCTTATGGGAGATGATCTTGGGATCAATCCCAGGCATGTCAGCAGGTGCCCAGGCAAAGACGTCGGAGTTGCTTCTGAGGAATCTGACAAGGTCATCTCGCTGGTCCCCGTCAGGAGTGATCCGACCTGGACGGTTTTTCCCTGGTCTCCTTCGGTCACGAGCACCTCGATCAGAGGTTCGACCGATGCCTCCCGGATCTCCTTCCGCTCGTCTCGGGTGTCCAGGGAACTTTTGATGTCGTCACTTACCTCAGCGTCGTCGGCCGGCTGCATGGACGAAGACGTTTCGGTAAGGCATATCTTCGCGACCCGCTGGTTCCCATAGGCCCGACCTATCCCCCCCCCCCGATCGAGAGGGAACTTTATTGCCAGGTGGTAGGTCGATATCTGGACCTGGAGGGAGTTCAGTGTCGGACGGCCGAGGAGGACGTTGTAGGCCGATGGTGTAAGTGCACGGCAGTGCCCCGGCCATCTGTCCGAGACCAAAATGCGGAAACGAAACTTTTCTTTAAACTTTTAAACCAGCGCTACCGCGTACTTTAAACCCGGATCGGGCTATTAACCTAATGCTAGCAAACTAGAGAATGGGTAGAATACTATATCGAGCGATCAGTGTTCTTCGGTCTTCGGCCTCCATCCCGATCTCCTCGCGGAATCTCCGATCTTCATCTTCTCGTCGGAAAGGGCACCACACTGCCGGGTCTTTCTACGGGCTCCAACCTCTGGACCGAGGCAACTCGGACATGAAGTTGGCAAGCCGACGTGTCTAAGAATGCTGTAGGCTAAGTGTAGAATCATTTGTCTCAAGCAGGTAATTGAAGTTGCCATAATAAATGTGGTGGAGAAAAATGAACTTTTGAGAGAGGTTTGAAATGGAGCTATGAACTTTTATGCAAAATGAGAATGAGATGATTTTTCCACACTCAAAATAATTCCTCAAATGAATTCCCCTTCTCACTCAAGTGGCGGGCCAAGCCATAAGGAAATGGTGATGGTGGTGAGAATAATCAAAAGTGATGAGCATAAGAAAAAGGATGTGATGATAAAGAGGAAATAATGTCACACCGCCATCTTTCACTAATCCAATCTCATAAATGCAAACCATAATGAGCAAAAATGGAATCAAAAATGCTAGAAGTATCATGAAGCCTCCATTTACAAATAACACCCTCCAAATTGCTAATTTGCACATTTGCAAATTAGCCCTTCCATCATAAAAATCCGGCCATGAAGGAACAAAGGAAAACTGGCCGAAACGGAATGCAAACTGGCAACTTCAAAAAACTGATCCTGTAATAAATTACAGGAAAACCCCGCAACCGTATATACATACCCGCATTTATATTCCGACCGAATACAAATACAATGAGACAAAATCTACACTGTACAATACTAGGATCAGGCTTAAACCAAAGCCCGCTAGTATTATCCGTTCGATCATGATCCGTACAATACCGCACGTATATGATCAAACCCTGCCATATATCCATACGGCCTCTACAGCGTTTCGCCCGAAACTTGAGAAACTGTCTGTGGGGGACTCTAAAGACTCGTCAATATTTTGGCTGTGGATTTAACCACTAGCACGTCAGAGGTATTAGCCATACGTAACGGGCTACCAGGTATTGACCAAAAGGGACGTCGATGAGCGAACTCATCCAGACACCCTACGGAGCCTGTCAGTGACAATATCCGTACATTCCGGTCCGTTCGTTTATGAGCATCGCATGGCGGGCCTAGGGGTTGGTAAAGGTTAGACCCCCAAAAGCGGTACAAGTCGTATCGGAGCGTAGCCCAGAACACCCTGAGATATTACTAGAATACCTACCAGTAAATCTCTTGCCTTGGCCAAGAACTTCGTGTAATGGCTCTCCTAAACACAGCGCGACCTCACCCGGGAGAGACGAACCCCTGCAGATCCGCTCACTGCCTCCATGTGGCTCGGGACTGTATCCAACTAAAACCTGTTTGCACGACTCCTTTGATCCGTGGTAGGGTAGTAATCAAAGTACAGTGGGAACTCACACGAGACAAATGACGATCTCAGGTCGATGAACTAACCTGTACGCATGTCACCAGGGAACTGCTATCTGACATCAGGTATAAGACCAACTAGCATGTTCCCGGCGAGTTCTGTCCGGTGTACTCATAACCCAATGAACACATGTATACATCTTAGGTGAATCAACTGACACCAGTGGCTTATGAGACCGGCCTCCACCTCTCTTCGGGGTCTCGACTGTATACACTAGTCTACTTTGGAGTATCGATGCCCTGTCTCGAAACTCCCTCGACTGGGGACCTTTTAAGGATGTGCTTATAGACCCCAGCTCCCACGTATATGATCGCCATCATACTGCTGGCAGTCAAGCAAGAATCCTAGGGCCTCTATCAACATGCAATAGCGACCTGTAAGGTCACCTAAAGCAGTACACGATGATAAAGATAAACCAGATAGCATATTATCATCTTGAGTAAGACTGTCCTACCAGTATAGGTCCTCCCTCAATCATCGCAATCATGTGCCTGTGATCCAATAATTGACTCTGAGGGCACTAACTATATCCAACAATCTCCTACTTGCACTCAAGGCTAATTATTGCGATGTCGCATACTCACAGCCCGTGTGATACCGAACACCCAACTCCTCTACTAATCAGTCTCACAAAGCCCGTTTGCGAAACTATTGCGTTTGAGGAATAGCCTCAGTGAGTGGATCCGCCCTGATGTTCTTTCTATGTCTCTCTTTATCTCAAGTTCGCGGAGAAAGCCATCTCCCGAAATGAGCAATACGTGTCTTAGAATATGTCTGGATATCTGATGGGACCTAGTTCATAAATGAACTCCAAATCCAAACTTCTTAGACTGTATCGTCAACTGAACTTAATCAGTATCCTGCGCCATGCCTCTCTCAGTATCCGCTTGGACCACCTGTCCAAAATACTGCCCCTCGTCAGAGGGAAAACTATAACTCTGACAGCCACTTTGTCATCCCGGTCAGCTTGGAAGCCTGGAATGATAACCGTCCCCGGAAAGAGGCTGCCGTTATTATATCCCTAGAACGTCCACTTATGTTCTAAAACTGCTTCCGAACGTTTCTTCAGGATAAGATTAATATCAACTTATTGCATCGAGTACAAAAACAACATCTGGTGTGGTACTTGACATCTCATGATTGACTCAATTGCCTAAACAAGTGATCTGCCAATCATGTACATCCCTCTCCTCTTTAGTCTGTAAGACACCTTTAGAGAGGGGTGACTCCATCACCTGCAGGTACACTACCATGCCAGGAGTCGTCCATTCTAAAACACCTTTAGAATGCTGTCTAAGTACCCAAATTGGGAAACTACCCAAATTTAGATCTAAAAACATAGATCTAGTTACCAGAATATCTGATATAATATCCAAGTTCTATGTGGAGAAAACACTGTGTGACAACCAAAGTATAACCGACCGTAGTATAGGAATTTCACTTCCTACTCTGTGTATGTCATCAAATACCTGGACATCACACCCTACTACCTTCTTAACAGATCCATCCCCTATTCTGATGAAGTCAAACCTATGACCGTCACATCAGAAATAGATGATCTATCTCCGCTATATCTGCTTTAGTCCATAAATAGACATAAGCTACTTGTCCACCAATGCTTCCGCTGCTCCCACTGACTACGACAACCCTCTGGCAGAATCATATACACGTACACTTCTAAAGCTAGTTCAGAACAACGCTATACTCATCCTCCTGCCGAGTCTCATTGCCTGGAACAACAGCAATGGCAAGTCTGGGTAAACAAGAACCTCCCTGTCACCGTTTTTTAGCATACCGGAGTACCTCTCGGGTGCCTGAGGTTACCCACCATATCTGCGGAGTAGCCAATGGAATGTCAAACCAGATTGAATCTTTAGGTTCTTATCAAATTTTCAGTAATCGTTTGCGGTTCTGGAATCACTTCCAGTTCTACCATACTCCCACTACTGTTTTCTGAAAAAAAAAATCCATTTTTATTAAAACTGTGGCGAGTCTAGAACAATATCACTATTAATCTTCCAGACGGTAGAAAATCAACCCTCGTCATAGCCCGGGTCAACCCACAAACAGCCATTACAGAAACGTGCCTTGAGTTGCCCAGTGTCTGGTTTTAAGCATAAGCTGGACAACTCCCCGTACCTTAACAATGTCAAGATATGAACTGTTCTATATCCAATACAGAAATAGAGACACTGATTTAATTGGAACCAGATTCAAATCATGCAGCTGTCTCCAGTGCATGTTAACTAAATGGAAAAAGGCCGATCAGCATTACTCAACTTAGGAGTGCTTCCAATTATGAGTAACCTGAAAGAGAAGCAAGTTCTCTTAATCATTACTATTAACTGAATACCATACACAAGTATCTACATCTTCGATCATCTTGAAGAATCCTGATACTTGCAATACCTGGTTCTCTACTTTACTCTTATACCTATAACTTCTCAAAACTTAGACCTTGCATTTCTACGAAACACATGTCTAAGAACTAGAGAAGTCACAAGTGAACAGAATATAGTACGAGTACCAACCCCTCTATCCTAATGGACACTGGACAACATACGATACTCTATATAAGTCCTCTGAGTCTAATAACTCATTCTCTGTGTGTCATAGGTTGAAAACTGTACTTATGGTTAAGAAGAATTACACCGTTGTTTAATGCTCCTTACCTAACCATCCACTAATATAGGTAAATGTCATAGACATAATTTCAAAAAGTTATATCTCACTCTATAAAAATAGATGCCCAGATATGTCAATTTGAAATTGGTGCAAAACAACGGATATTCAAAACTAAATATTTGTCGTCCGGCAAACAACCCAGGCGATTTCCTCAAATATCACCAATTACAACGAATCCCGATATAATGAGGACAATCACCTAATTCCCAATAGCTTACTCCCACTCATCATCTGTAAAACCATACAGACGTGAGAATCAAACCTGGTAAAAACATACCCTGGAGCAAGTGTCTAATTGGGAAATCAGTTTTCTTTTAACAATACACAGTGAAACTGAAACATCAAAATGTTTCGTAGGGGTATCCGGGTTTTCCTAGTAATGCCTCTTCCATTATCCAGATTCACAACTGTAACCGTATATTTCTTTGCCATCTCTCCAAATCTCTTTATATATTTTTAGTCATTACCTTCTGTACACCCTCTTAGGCTCAATGGTTTTCTTCCTTCCCTATCGTTCGGCACCAGCCTATGGTTTGGAAGAAGACTATCCAATAAACATAATGGGTGTACTGTCCTAATCCTAGGAGCACTCGCAACCCGAGAGAAGGTAAAGATAAAAGACAACTGAATAAAACCTTATTCATATTTCTCCTGAACCAGAATCCATCCCCGAACTGGAACAAGTCCCTTCGAGTTCGTATATAACCATACGACGGAGTATCCAATAATCTGTGGATCTTCGTAGTGATACGGAGTGTCCTGGAGAAATACAAAGGTGAAATAGGAGTGGCGATGAAATACATGGTTTTGGTCGTGAATAGCAGTCGCAATTTACTTTGCCCTCTTACTAATCCCTTTATTTGTCTTTACTTAATACCTTCTGTACACCTTCGTTAGGCTAATAGGTTTTCTTCATTCCTTACCGTTCGGCACCTGTCTATGGTTTGGAAGAAGACTATCCAATAAGCGTAATAGGTGTACCGTCCTAATCCAAGGAACACTCGCAACCTGAGAGAAGGTAAAAGGAAAAGACAACTGAATAGTCCTATTCGTTTTCTCCAGAACCGGAAACCATCCTCGAATAAATTCCTTCGAGTTCGTATATAACCATACGATGGTTTTATCCAATGGAAGTGGATATTCGTAGTAATACGGGGTGTTCTGGAGAAAAGGGTAAAAATAGGAGTGGCAATGAGGTATGCAACTCTGACAATCCAAAAGCCAGTGTTTTAAGAAGGTTCGGTTAACTTGGTCACTGAGTCATAGTTAAGGGTCGGGCCATGGTCGCTACCAAAGAGAGAGAGAAAAGAAACACTCAGCGTGCACTCTAACCTAGATCAGAATGGTTATCAATTTATCTAATCAGGAAACCCCCCCACTGTATCGTCAAATTCTCCTCCAAACCTAAAAGAAGAATTAGTCGGGATCACCCGAGAAGTAAACCAACTCATCAGTGGGAATCGGGATCTAACTATCATCGCATGATAACGTGATGGAATCCACTCACGTTATCACACTCCAGAAGGTATGCGCATATCTGGCAAGTTTCAGTTTCTTTAGAAACTCCCGATGTGATTTTTACCCCATACTCTTATGATCTTGACTTTGGCCAACAAATCATAAGTCGCATGTCAAGTTCTACCCGTCATTATCTAGGTTGATTTGAACCCACCCGTACCTACCCTTGACTTTGGCCAAAAAGGCAGTACGACTGTCCCAAACCAACGTATCTATCTATGCAACAGAAAAGTAACAAATAGCTACCATATACTATGCCTTGACTTTGGCCAACAAACATAACATGAATACTAAGTGCTACCCGTCTGAAATGATGGAGAGCTACGAATGGGTTTTGGAGAAAAACCTTTAACGTAATGAACTTGATATCGTTGAAGGAACCGGATAGCTTTTTATAAAAATATAGTGACGAAAACCTTTGCTAAAGAGGTCACTCCCGGTGAAGGGGTCTCGGCTCTTTCCCCGTAGAATGAGGTGCAGGATATTCCAACTGAATACCACGATGCAAAGCAAAAGTAATCGACTATAGTGAAGTTATTGCCCTGACGCAAACTTCTGTCCAAGGGGTCACTCCCGGTGAAGGGATCTCAGCCCTTGCCTCGTCGACTGAGGTGCTGGATATTCATAACTGAATACCACTGTGCAAAACAAAAGAAAACGTCCTTGCAATAACAGCTTTTTTAAAAAATTGTTCCAACAACATCAGAATAGGTTTGTTTAGCTTGCATTGATCCGAATCAATGCAGTCCCATCAATTGATCACACCACAAAAGAACGAAAATAATGATGTATGTATATGCCATCCGCATTCGCCACTGGGTCCCGTCATCACCCGTTAGGTTACTTAACTAACGACAGAGCGGGGACTGGACTAGCGCGGATGCAAAACATATACAACATCTACTAGTATATATATCAATATATAATATTCGCTCAAGGCGTGATAAAATGCAACATCACAGAAATGTAATAAGTATCACAGAACAATACAGATATCTGGGATCCCCGGGTTTCATAAAGCCGCTACTGAAACCCGACGTTCCCCTGGTCGTGTGGATAGCCTGTGCAATGAAATCCTAGAAGCTTACGGGCGTGGCAAGTTACCCGCCAAAACCTGAAGCGAGGCAGCCCCCTTCAAAAAAGTGAATGGACCACCCAGCACTTCACGGAATCCGGTAACTTGAGCACCCCTCCTTGGGTCAACCTGTACCCCCTACGAGTGCGGCGAATAGCCCGCCAATTCTAGAATAAAGCCCCCTCCGTTTCAACACCATGAGATGCGGGCCCGTTGCCCTCTAGAACCCGGCTATCCGTACACCCCACCGCGGGGTAATCCTAATACAGAAAGTAAAATATACATACAACGGGTACATCGACCTCAGCCCGGTCGTGCCCCAAAAGAATATTATACAAACAGGCAATGACGGCAGTCCACATGTCGGACGCTCGCCCCGCAATATCAAATGTACATATACAACCAAACTGTACTACCATTGCATCCAGGTTATCCACCACGACAATCCGCAACATCACAGCACAACACAGAATATCAACGTGAATCGTTCGCAAATCCGTCTAAAAGGGCTATAGCAGTTAGACAGGATTTACCGATCAAATGACATTCACGGTCGCAGATATAATGTAAATACTGTGAACTAACATGTTTAAAATTTTCAATCGACTAAATTTTCCGAAGTGGGCCCCAAGCACAACTGTAGCACTCAAAATAAATCTGGGCCCAAAAAGAATATTCCAAAAACCCTATTTCCATGTCCAAGACCCACTGTAGAAATTTGGTGCAGCGCAGCTACTGTGAGGCGGCGAAACCGCGGCCAAAAGGGGGTTATGGCCGCGGTTCTGCGGCGCTACAGTGCCTGTAAGCCACCAATTTTCTGCAGTCGTCTCAAAAAACCCTGCACGTATTTTTACAATGTACCAAATAATTTTAGAGCAGAGGAAAAATTTGACAAAAACTAGACATGAAAACGCAGTTTTTGGAAAATCCGTTCGATCGAACTTGTAAACACGTTAGAGCAAGCTAGACTAGGTTAATGGCCTGGCTCTGATACCAATGTAAGTGCACGGCAGCGCCTCGGCCGTCTGTCCGAGGCCAAAATATGGAAACGAAACTTTTCTTTAAACTTTTAAACCGGCACTACCGCGTACTTTAAACCCGGATCGGGCCATTAACCTAATGTTAGAAAACTAGAGAATGGCTAGAATGCTATACCAAGCGATCCGTGTCCTTCGGTCTTCGGCCTCCATCCCGATCTCCTCGCGGAATCTCCGATCTTCATCTTCTCGTCGGAAAGGGCACCACACTGCCGGGTCTTTTTACGGGCTCCCACCTCTGGACCGAGGCAACTCGGACACGAAGTTGGCAAGCCGACGTGTCCAAGAATCCTGTAGGCTAAGTGTAGAATCATTTGTCTCAAGCGGGTAATTGAAGTTGCCATAATAGATGTGGTGGAGAAAAATGAACTTTTGAGAGAGGTTTGAAATGGAGCTATGAACTTTTATGCAAATGAGAATGAGATGATTTTTCCACACTCAAAATAATTCCTCAAATGAATTCCCCTTCTCACTCAAGTGGCCGGCCAAGCCATAAGGAAATGGTGATGGTGGTGAGAATAATCAAAAGTGGTGAGCATAAAAAAAAGGATGTGATGATAAAGAGGAAATAATATCGCACCACCATCTTTCACTAATCCAATCTCATAAATGCAAACCATAATGAGCAAAAATGGAATCAAAAATTCTAGAAGTATCATGAAGCCTCCATTTACAAATAACACCCTCCAAATTGCTAATTTGCACATTTGCAAATTAGCCCCTCCATCATAAAAATCCGGCCATGTAGGAACAAAGGAAAACTGGCCGAAACGGAATGTAAACTGGCAACTTCAAAAAACTGATCCCGTAATAAATTACAGGAAAACCCTGCAACCGTATATACATACCCGCATTTGTATTCCGACCGAATACAAATGCAATGAGACAAAATCTACACTGTACAATACTAGGATCCGGCTTAAACCAAAGCCCGCTAGTATTATCCGTCCGATCATGATCCGTGCAATACCACACGTATATGATCGAACCTTGCCATATATCCATACGGTCTCTACAGCGTTTCGCCCGAAACTTGAGAAAATGTCTGTGGGGGACTCTAAAGACTCGTCAATAATTTGGCTGTGGATTTAACCACTAACACGTCAAATGTATTAGCTATACGTAACGGGCTACCAGGTATTAACCAAAAGGGATGTCGATGAGCGAACTCATCCAGACAACCTACTGAGCCTGTCGGTGACAATATTCGTACAGTCCGGTCTGTTCGTCTATGAGCATCGCATGGCGGGCCTAGGGGGTTGGTAAAAGTCAGACCCCCAAAAGCGGTACAAGTCGTGTCGGAGCGTAGCCCAGAACACCCTGAGATATTATTGGAATACCTACCAGTAAATCTCCTGCCTTGGCCAAGGACTTCGTGTAATGGCTCTCCTAGACACAGCGCGACCTCACCCCCAATACCGGGAGAGACGAACCCCTGCAGATCCGCGCACTGCCTCCATGTGGCTCGGGACTGTACCCAACTAAAACCTGTTTGCACGACTCCTTTGAGCCGTGGTAGGGTAGTAATCAAAGTACATTGGGAACTCACACGAGACAAATGACGATCTCAGGTCGATGAACAAACCTGTATACATGTCACCAGGGAACTGCTATCTGACGTCAGGTATAAGACCAACTAGCATGTTCCCGGCGAGTCCTGTCCGGTGTACTCATAACCCAATGAGCACCTGTATACATCTTAGGTGAACCAACTGACACCAGTGGCTTGTGAGACCGGCCACCGCCCCTCGTTGGGGTCTCGACTGTATACACTAGTCTACTCTGGAGTATCGATGCCCTGTCTCGAAACTCTCTCGACTGGGGACCTTTTAAGGATGTGCTTATAGACCCCAGCTCCCACGTATATGATCGCCATCATACTGCTGGCAGTCAAGCAAGAATCCTAGGTGCTCTATCAACGTGTAATAGCGACCTGTAAGGTCACCTAAAGCAGTACACGATGATAAAGATAAACCAGATAGCATACTATCATCTTGAGTAAGACTGTCCTACCGGTATAGGTCCTCCCTCAATCATCGCAATCACGTGCCTGTGATCCAATAATTGACTCTGAGGGCACTATATCCAACAGATGGGACTTTTGCTACGATGAAGTCCACGGGCAACGTGCGCGTGCGGCCGGGCTCCCCGATCGTGAACTGCAGGGTGACCACCCCTTGTACCGGGATGGACTTGTTGGTGAACCCCGAAAGGACGTAAGAGGTCGGTTTCAAGTCTGCCGGGGCGAGCCCCATGCGTAGAAAGCCGTGGAACAGAATGTCCGCTGAGCTGCCCGAATCGACGAGTATCCGGTGGACCTCGTACCGGTGGATTCGGGCTGTGATCACCAATGGGTCGTTGTGGGGCACGGATATGCCGTGGAGGTCCCCGTCGCCAAAGGTGATGGGCTCGTGGCCTCTAGTCCTTTTGCTCGGGCGGCCGCTGGCGTCTGTTGCCGGCGCGGGATGCCGAACCTCGCAGGAGCCCGACTGGCCCCCTGTCGCCATGACCATAGTCCTTGATGGGCCTTGGTTTCCTTCGGCGGGGTCCGCGAGGCGGTGGCCGGTGTAGGGGTCGGTGACGTTCGGTTGAGGCTCGCCCGCGTCTCCGTTGAGGGGAAGGTGGCGGCTGGGACCCGGATTTTCGAGGCAATTACTTGCCGTATGGATGGAGATCGGAAGGCCAACTTCGTTTTCATGGAGTTTTCAATTCCCACAGACGGTGCCAACTGATGGAGGTCATTTTCAGATCTCTTTCAAATGTTGTCTTCCGTCGATCTCCCGGTGGATTCCGGAGGGGATCCCCTGTTGTGTGTGGGTCTCAATGGGTTTTGAGGAGATTTGGTGATTGGAGGAGTTTGACGCCGAGTACCTGCAAAGAAGTCCCGGGGTGGTTTGATACCACCGAGGACCCTCCAACGATCAAGTTAGTACTAGATCCGAGCAGCGTAACGGCTAAGTGGAGTCAAAGTGGCTTACTTGACCCTTCTATGATGGGGGTTTATATAGTGGTGGAGGCACGTATCAGCAGGCGAGAGAATCTCGCCGGCGGTTACACTCTCGACGTCACGCCCGCGTAGAGAGCGGATCGCTCATGAATGGAGATCGTGAAGGCGTGGAACGCGGGATGTTGCTGGCGGAGAATCCGCGCATGGCGAGATTCACGGAGCGGCGGTTACGCCTGTGAGCGGTGGAACTGATCGAAGGACCGAGGAAGACGGCCTCGGCAAAAGGGGCTCGGAGACGAGCTAGAGGGCCGAGGAGACTCGGTCTTGTGGCAGCTCGGGGCGAGCTGAGGGGCCGAGGAGGCCAATCTGTAGGGAGCCCCGAGGAGGGCTAGCTTGTGCTGGTCGGTTGGGTACAGGGGTGGCCTGGTCGGCCTTTGTGGGTCCTTTCTTCTGAGTTCTGGGACGCGCCATCCGCCACGTGTCCTGATCGTGGGGATCGCCAATATCGAGCATTACCAGAGGTCGACACTCATATAGATGACAAGATGAGAAAAATCAAACATATATATCAAAGATCGACAGTTGCTCCGGTTAGAAGAAATAACAAAGTTAAAGTTTAGAGGTAGACTTAAACGGATACGGACATGGTCGGTTAATTTGATATGGTTGTTATCAATTTAATCAAAGGCATAACTCTTAATAAAGTAGAATGGATGGAACAAATTCATACCGGCCTGCGGCCGTGAAAATTTGTCGAAGAGACTGAGAAAAAAATGAAATGGGCAAAGTTATTGGGCGTCCATCAAGCCCATTTCCACGACAAAGGGGTCAAGGACTGCTCAAGCAAAGAAATGGGCCCTTTTTATGGAAGAGCACAACAAAAATAGATAGGCGCCAACGATTCTCCGTTAGCAAAACCCTAACCCTAACCGTAATTTGTTGGGTGGATGGGTGGGGGGAGTCGAGCGGCGGCGGCGGCAAAGGGAGGGAAAAAGAAGGGATCGAGCTTCGTGATCGATTGCGCGAAGCCAGTGGAGGACAAGATCATGGACATCGCTTCGCTCGAGAAGTTCCTTCAGGAGCGCATCAGGGTCGCCGGCGCCCCCGGAAAAACCGTCACCGTCACCCGCGACAAGAGCAAGATCAGCGTCACCTCCGAGGGCCCTTTCTCTAAGCGGTAACAAAACAAAAACAAAAATCTCATCTTTGGATCTGTTAGATTACAATGATGGTTTTGCTCGATCTAGGTCTTTTATGCTTCTATGTTGCTTGTTTAGGAAGAAATTGGAGTTTTCATTTCTAAATACGGCTCAATTTCATTATATATGTGACTATACGTGTGTATTTGGGAATAAGCTTGGAGATAGCATGTTCCAAGACTTAACTTTGTGATTAAGTGTAGAGCTTTAGATAGCGCATTTTGTTGTACTATAAGGTTAAAATTTCTCAACCTTTGAATTTGGGGGTAAAATTTTTGGATAGTTTTGTCTTATTTATACACAATGACGGTCTACTAACTGAAAATTTAAACTTGCGAAGACATTTCGCTTTGTTTGGGGGCAAAACGGTTATCGAAATTCGGGCAGTTTTAGGATAGTTGGCACGTTTTTGGATGGACATTACTGTTGCTGTAATGTAGGAGATTTATTTGAATTGGTCGAAATATGATGGGATATGTTATTTTGGATTATCAACCTTGGTGTAAATTTGTGGATTAAGGGCTGGCTTAAATAGTTGTAAATTTTTTGTTTGGAAATGGAAGATGAACTAGAACTTGCTTTATGTTGGAATGACATGCATCACTGTTCAGCAACTGATCTCTGCATTGATAAAAAAAATACGTTGTTTTGGAAAACAATGTATTCAGAAGCTCTTGTGTAAATTCCGGATGTTACAATGATGTATGCAAATAATAATTGAAGATTGGCGCATTTTCCTTCTATTATATTAGTCGAGTGTTTGTTAACGTGTAGTTTCATCAGCAACTGTTATATCAGCAACTGTTCATCAAAATGTTTCATAGTCCAAGCCTTATAGATCGTATGTCTACTTTCATAGTCACAGGATCGAGAATAAAGAACAACTAACCTTGATTAATAGGTTTGATAGAATGTTGTAAAACACGTATTTGCTTTCTATTCGTTCGGCTAGCGGATCGTGTATAATCGGATTATGCGGCGATTAATCGATTTACGAGGATTGTGTGGCCATAATTAAACCCCACCCCCACACACACATAGAGAGAGACACGGGGGGGGGGGGATATTAGAAGTATTTATTAAATAATGAAGTTGGTTTAAAATTTAGCCTTGCTTGCAAGTTGCAACTAGTAGATATCAAATATGTTTGTGAACTTATGGTAAGCGTCCGAATTAATCAGGAAGATTGTGGGGCATTTCCACAAACAGTTGGTATGCATATAGCAAAGTTGAAACATTTGACGATAAAAGATCAAAAAAGACTGAGAAAACATCTACGGTAAAAGATATCAATGAAAGACTCGAACAAAAAATCATCATGAAAAAAATTAGGGGAAACCCCCAACTTTGGAAATATACCTCTTGAGTAAAAAGTAGTGGAGATTTTGGAGAATAATGAAGATTCTGAAGACTATTAACCAAACTTGAGTCTGGAGGCTGGCCGGAGATGGTCGAAGTCGAGGTTGGAGGGTGGAGATGTCAAAGTCGAGTTCTTCGATGAACAACAAGAAGAAAGAAAGTTGGGAAGTTGGGAACTCTCGGGTTTGGCTTTAGTAAAAAGAAAGCGGGTAGGGTTTTTTCTTGAACGGGCTAGTTTTTTATTCGAACCGCTTAGCCATTAAACGGTTGGGTAACTATTTTGACCGATTCATTCGCCGCATATTCGCTTTGACCGCATAACTGAGCAAATACTGCAAATTCCATTTGGTCAAGCGCGGTATACGGTTACTCGGCCGTGCATAGAATGTATTTTTGAACACTGGAGCTACATTGTTTACTGATGTAAAAATGTATTGCCCTCATCCGTAAGCAATTACATAAGGATCATATACAAATTCTTAATTTGATGCAACCATTCAAATCTGTCCACATGCAAAATATCTTACAAAATAGTTTATCGACATATTTGATAATGTCAAAACTAGTCCCTGATAATGAAACGTCTTCTTGATGATGGTCTGACATTATCTAACATTTTTTCTGCTTTTAGGTATTTGAAGTATCTCACAAATACTTGAAGAAACACAATGTCCGAGATTGGTTGCGTGTGATCGCATCAAACAAGGATCGCAGTGTTTGTGAGCCGCGATACTTCAATATTGCAGAGAACGAGGATGAAGAGGAAGATTGAGCACGATATCCATTTATTTTTCACTTTTTTTAATTGTCATTTCATCTTGTTCTTAGAACTCGAGAGTTTTGATTGTGTTTAAAGAGTGGTGTTTACAACTCATTATTCATCCGAGTTTAAGTAGTTATGCTGAAGATTTCATCTTTTCTTCCAAATTAATGTTTTGCTGTGGAATTTAGCCTGCTCATGTCTTGAATACCATTTTTACCTTGAAAATTTTCTGTGCTATTGGGTCTTAGATTTCTGATTACAATGTTTAAATTTGAGCATGCATTTCCTGCAGAAAAGTAATGTGGGTGTTGAATGTGTGAGCTCCAAAAGAATATGTTTTGTTGATTTATGATGCAATCGGATCTACTCGATTGAAAATTATTCCTACCATCTATTATATCTTTTATTTCTCGTGTAAATGTTTGTTGCTATTGATTAAGCTAGTGCAAGAAAATAGCGTACAAAGTGTCAAATAAATTATGATACAGTTCTGATGATCTGATCGGTGTAATACAAAACTAGTAATAAGGTTAAAATCTAATTTAAGTTGATTTGTATGACAATTATTCTTGACAAACTAGGGAATGAATCAGGGGTGCCCCCTGGGAAATCTAACCGATAATATCTCATTTTTTTAAAGAAATTCTCGGCTATGCCCAATTGGTGAGTCTAGACTGACCATGAGCAGAGTCTCTGTCATCTTATGCCTTGGTCATGTGCCCAGCACATGCATAGAGGTCGAGGCAATCATAGTGTTGGATCATCGGTGATATATGACATGCAACGGTCAAAATGTTGAAATAGAGCTGGGCTTTTTCGATGAGGCTCATGTTACTCACAACACAAGCACATAAAACTCCTCAGAATGTGATGGCATTAGGTGTGAGACTTGACGCACACATTTTATGGAAGAGCTTGAGGAAAGCTTCGGTTTACATGCGAGTGAGAGGATAATGTCACGGTCCCTTACCGTCGCAGCCTTTCTTGACCCTAGTCCATTGAACACCTGAGGAGAGTTCTGAGGTATGAGAGGTATCACAAAATTGAGTTTGAGGGGAGAGAAGAGTGGGATTTGATGAGGGTGGTGTAGATTAGGGCTTTGCACCAGGTAGGTTTGGACCCGTACCCGTACCCGTCTGCATTTGACGAGTACAAAAGACATTCGAAACCCGTCCGTATTTGATAGGTACTGATGGAGGCTGTGATCTCCTTAAGATGTTGTCCTCCGTCGATCCTGTGATGGCGGTCTTTGACGGTTGAGATTTAGTTTGGGAGTTGTTAAGTGTGTGGATCTTAATGGGTTGGCGTTGACGCTGAGCTATCTGCAAAAGAAGTCCCGGGGTGGGTGACCACCGTAGGACCCTCCGACGATCAAATTAGTTCCAGAGAATAAATGCAGAGTAACGGCGTATTGAGAATGATTTCGAGTTACCTGAGTCGTCTGAGAGAGGGGTTTATATAGTGATCGAGCGAGCGGGCGCGAAATCATCGCCGTCAGTTACGTTCCTGCGTTATCCTCGTATTAATGGCGGGATACACCCATTAATAGAGGACGCGCTAGCGTGGGACGCGGAACTTGGGGAGACGGATATCTCGCCCTGGCGAGATATGCGGAGCCGTTGCGGGGGCGTTTGGCTTCTACTCTCTCGGTTGATCGGGGAAGCCAAGCAAGCTCGGCCTATCAAATTGCTCGGAGATGAGCAGTGAGGCCGAGGAAGCTCGTCCTTTCAGATGGCTCGGAGACGAGCAGTGAGGCCGAGAAAGCTTGGCCTGACAGATGGCTCGGAGACGAGCAAGGAGACTGGGGAAGCTCGGAGACGAGCAGTGAGGCCGAGGAAGCTTGGCCTGACAGATGGCTCGGAGACGAGCAAGGAGACTGGGGAAGCTCGGAGACGAGCTGTTGGTAGTTTGCTGGGTGAAGGTGGAAAATATTCAGGGAGGTCTCCTGAAAGGTCGGACACTTTCTCGAGATGAGGTCCCGAGGAATGCCCCTAATGCAACTCATTTATTTTGCCTCCGTAGCCTTCGGGGCATGTCATCCGCCACGTGTCATAATCTGAGGAAATACCACTTGTGAGCATCATCATTAGCCCCCCACTCTCGTTCCGACCTATTTATAGGTCGGGTCGAGAGTGGCCTGCTTGGTTTTTCTTCGGCTCGGTTTGGCTCCGGGAATGACATGGAGTTTGGCGGTGGCGTCGTTTCGATCTTTGGGCCCACGCGTCGTCTCGTCGCGTGTCTGAATTTTCGAGCGTATCTCCGATGGCGTCAGCGGATCAGTGAAATGATTGTGCTTTAAAGAGGGGCGTCGTTTCAGTTGATTCACCAGTTAGGATTCGGGCCACGTGTCGGACATCGGTTGGCGGAAGCGACAGGCTATCTCTGACTCCTGCAGTTGAAAAGACGTCTCCAATGGTCGGTCGCCACGTAGAGCTTCGACTGCCGCTTGGGCGCGGAGTTTCGTTTTGGCGGGAATCAACCTGGGGCGTGGGATGTTCTCTTTTGTGATGTATAAATATGAGAGGACCATCCTAGGGCCGACACTTTTCTTTAATTCTCTTTCATTGTCGAAGATTGCCCGGCGCTCCACTTCTTAGATTGGATCCTCTGTCGATTTTTCCTCGGTGAGTCCCTTCCTTTGAATTAGGTTAGATGTCTTCATCCGAGGACTCTGTAGAGATAGTAAGGATAGAGTCGGACGATAAGGCTTCAGTTTCTGAGGCCAAGTCCAGTGGGTCTTACTCCTCTTCGGCTTCAGATAGCCAAGAGAGTTCTTCTTCTTCTTCTTCATCTTTTGTGCCAGGTTCGCCCCCTAAGGTCAGGGACGCCCTTGTCACTGGCTATCGGGCGGCGACAAGGGCTCCCAAGGTACGCATCGGGAACACCCGTGATGCGCCCTCCGTTTTGAAGAGTTTGGATGAGCTTTCTGAAATTCGGATTCGATTCAACATCCTCTCTAACTATTCCATCCGTTTAGCTAGAGAGGGTGAGCGGGCGGACCAGGTGCAGCGCAAGGAGGTTACCCTGTATTTGGAAGCTTTCCGGGCAAGAATGCATCTGCCTTTGCCAACCGAGGTTTGTGGGTGCTTTGTTGCTTCCGTCTTGCTCCGGGCCAGCTAGCGCCGAACTCGTGGAAAATTCTCCTCGAGTTTCTGGTCCGGTTGAAATTAGATCAGATCCCCTTCAGTTTGACCCTCTTCGTGTTTTTCCTTTGTTATAAAAATCACCCCGGCACCAGGAAGGAAGAGCCGAGCTGGGTGTATTTTTCGTATAAAAAACGTAAAGACGGGATGGCCGGATCGGGGGTAGTAGTCGTCCCTTCTTCCATCCACGAATGGAAGGAGAAGTTTGTATTCGTCGGGCCACCTGAGGACATGAATTGGCCTGTGCCTATACAGAGGCACAGGGCCGACTTCCTTAGGGCAAAGTAGTCGACTTCTCCTGAGGCGAGGGTGGTGTCCCAGTGGGAACCGATCCAGCGGGCGGATGTTCTGCTATCCGAGCAGGCACTGAGCTGGGCTGGGTTCAGTCCTGCGCGTTTTCTGGATAAGTTAGGGCCTTCGACGACCTGTTTAGACTTTACTAAATTTCCTTTGCTGTTTCGGTATCGCTAATCCCCCTTTGTTCGCATGTTCTTTTTTGCAGAGCCCATGGACAGATCAAAAATCCTAGCCGCCATGGCCGTCAAGAACCAAAGAAGGAAGGCCGGGGCCGCAAGCTCATCCCGACCCGGTCCGAGCTCGGCCCCGAGGCCAACTCCACCGTCTAAGCCCTCCGCCACTCCTCGAACCCTAGAAGAACGCCGCGGGGGGTCAAAAGCACGCGCGGGACCCGACATCCCGGGCAAGAGAGGAGGAGGCTGAGCTCGTCGAAATCCCCCTTAAAAGGCTGAAGCGGACGATCTCTCGGCCACCTTCTACCGGGATCCTAGTGCAGGAGGGCGACTTCTGCATTGAGATGCCCTCGCGGCTCTCCGTCGCCGACAGCTTGCTTTCGGACTTGGAGCAAGCAGCCGGAGGCAAGATTCCCCAGGGGACCATGAAGGCCCAGGTGGTCGCCATAGCGCAGGAGGCGGTTCAGGTCGGTACTTGATTTTTCTTAAAATTTCTTAAGTTTTGTTTTTTCGGTTTAAGCTTTCTAACCCGTTTGCCGCTTTTCTCAGGTCCGTCATCACTGCGTTCCCCTCGTCTGTTGGGTTCCTAGGCACTCTCAAGAGTTCTCACAAGGCATCAACCATGCCAATTTCAAAAATTACGGTGCCGAGAAACCCTAAACTACGGATCGTTGGCTAGATTTCTAGGCGAAACTAAAACTAGTTAACACTTAACTAAGAGAATACGGAAATACAACCTTTGTAGATCCGGTTCTCCACCTCCATAGCTCCGCAATGAAGTCTCCTCGCTGTCCATAACAAATCCCGGGCTCTAGCGTCGGCTTCATCGGAGAATGGACGGGCTAGGTCATCGATGTCCATGCCGAAGATGATCTACGTCGAGGCATCGCTAAATCAAGCTCCGACTTCACCAAGTCAAAAAACTTGTGAAGAAAACACACTCTACTACTTGGCAAGAGGTAGAGGATGAAGAAATAGGAAGTGGGTTCATTTTAGAATTGGATTTCTCACTCTTTTTCTCACTTTGCTATTAAAGCTTTCAAGCTTTTTCTTGAAGTGAAGAAGAAGAAGATGAAGAAGATGATAAGTATTATGATAAGTTGATTTAAAATAGAAAAGAAAAACCAAACTTATCATAATCCAACCATGGTTATGTGTAGAGAGCAAACTATAATTAGGTGAATGGTTAGGTTAGGTATAAAACAAAAATGGTGGACTTTATTCAAAGCTTCATGAAGCTTCAACAAAGAACAAAAAAAAAAAGCCACCATTTTCCTTTTACCAAAATGAAATAAACAAATAAATAAATGAATAAAAACAAAACCCTAACCATTATTATGTAACCATAGTTTGATCTTTACACAAAAACCCTAGCAAACATGTATCATCAAACATGATACAATCAAGTGCACAAAAGTATATCACATATACAATGTGTACATCCGAGTGAGAAAATCCATTTAAAGTGAACCGATACTAGTTAATGCAAAGTAATATATCAAATATATAATTATGCATTAAATCATTAAATCAACACTTGATTTAACGATCCGGTCATATCGCATATAACCGACTAGTATCCAATGTATCGGCTTATCGAATCAACCCTCGATTCGATAACTAGGTTATATCGCATATAACCATTCGATACATTCATCGCGAGAATAGAATACGGTATCACATACACGCATTATTCTCGGACCCGCACATATCTCATATGCGTTCCTATTTCGTTTCGCTTGAGCCAGGAAACCTCTGTGTAGGACTCTAAAGACTCGTCAATACGCCGGCAGCAGATGATGATCATATCAAACACCCACAAGCCGCAAGCGGTCTGCTAAACGTAACGGCCATCCGGGTATTGAGCGATCTGAAGATCGACGAGCAAGCCCGCTCATACTCCAGTGAATCCAACCAGTAACACTACCGTACAGTCCGGTCTGATCGTCTGATATGTCGCATATCTCGCCTAGGGGTGGTAAACGTCAGACCCCAATAGCTCGATAAGTCGTGTCGATATGAGGTCTATAACACTTCGAGAAACTACTGGTAACACTTACCAGTAAATCTCAGCAACCCTGGCCAGGGATTTCCTGTTATAGCCAATCGAACACAGCACAACATCAACCCCCTATACCGGGAGAGACGAATCCCCTCCTATCGCTCATTGCCTCCATGTGACTCGGGACTGTACCCAAAAACCACCGTTTTGCACGCCCTCTTGGACGTGGTAAGATGGAAATCAAAGCACAGTGGGAACCACACAAGACTCTATGACGATCTCGGGTCAACAGACTACTCTGTACCAGTGTCACCAGAGAACTGCCATCTGACGTGAGGTATAATACCATCTGGGAGTTCTCGGCGAGTCCGTCCAGTGTACCCAGTCTCTACTGAGCACCCGTATATCATCTCTGATGTCAAACACCAATGGATATGGGATCATCCATCGCCCATCTGTATGGGTCGAGAAGGTATACGCTAGTCTACTCTGGTATATCGATGCCCCGTCTCGATACACCCACGACTAGGGACTTTCAAGGATGTACTTATGGACTACCATGTCCCCACTAGTATGATCCGCATCATATTCCAGGTAGTCAAGTACAGATCCTAAGGGCTTTACCAACATGTAACAGAGAGACAATCAGTGTACACGTTAAGGTAAAGATCAACCAGATAGCATACTATCATGTCGAGCAAGAAAGTCCTCCCTATATATGTCCCAGCATCCACTACAATATACATCCTATGTATAGTAATGGCCTCTAGGGCATACATATAACTAACAATCTCCCACTTGCACTAGGGCCATCTGATAGCAGTGGTTGCAGTATCTCATACTCAACCATCCCTATATAAGTCTCTCTCTGGGAACAGGCCTTTGTGAGTGGATCCGCTGTGTTGTCCTCTGAGTCTACTCTCGTAACCTCGATCTCCCTGGAGATCAACTATCTCCATGATCAGGTGATACTGCCTTAGAATATGTCTGGATCACTGATGGGACCTGCGTTCCTTGGCATAAGCCACAACTCCATTGTCACACAATGGGTGGAACAAAGTTCATCTCATGAACCAATATACACCCAGACTGCCTCTTTGGTAGCATCTTAAGTAGCGATGTATCCAGTCTTTATCGTCTAGTATGTCACGGTATCTAGCTTGGAACTCTTCCAACATACCGTCCCTTTACTGAGGGTAAAGACAATGCCTGTGACTGACATTCAGTCGTCTTTATCACCCTGGAACCCTTCCAGTGATTCTCTCCAGGATCGGTTGATACCGTCTCACTACAACTAGTGAGAGTCCTAACATCCAATTAGATCTATCTCATAGATCCAAAAAAACCCAGGATTTAGGAGGTATCACTTTGATCCTATATGGAGAATCATTGTGATAAGCGGAGATTGATCGAGCGTAGCATAGGAAACTCCTTCCCTATCAAGAGTATGTCATCCACGTACTCTACAAGGATCACCACCATACTCCCTACTACCTTTTTGTTTATACAAGGTTCATCTACCATTTTGATGATGTCAAACTCTTTGACTTATTCATCAAAACAGATGTTCCAACTCCGCGATGCCTGCTTTATCCTATAAAACATCTTGCACACGTTTCCGCTGCTCCCACTGTCTACGAAGCCCTCTGGCTGTGTACTTATAGACGCTCTTTTCCAAATCATCATTTAGAAAAGCAGTCAAGACACCCAACCACCAGAGATCGTAGTCATGGTATGTAGCCGTGGCAAGTAGGATCTGGATGGACTTAAGCATAGCTCCTTAGAAAAAGGTTTCCTCATGATCCACACCTGGTCAATGATGCAAACCTTTAACAAGTCTAGCTTTGAAAGTCTCAACTTTTCCATCTACACCTAGTAATCTTCTCAAGATATACTTGCTCCTGATGGGGATTTAACCCTTCAGATATAGCAACCAAAGCCCATACTTTGTTGGTGTATAAGGATTCCATCTAAGATCGATAAACATCCAGCCATTCTCACAGAGTCCTACTCCTGATGGCCAGGTCGAAACTAGTTGGGTCATCATCTCATGATGCAATTCTCGCTCCCACTGTCATAGAGAAACAGAAGTATCTCTCAGGTGGGTGAGGAATCCTACTAGATCGGCGGAGAGGCTGAGGTTCGTTGGAATCTACTGAATCTTTTGGTCCTTTCAAATCATCTGCTGTAGTTTGTATAGCTGGAACATTTCCAGTTCTACATAACAGATCTTGCCTCGAGCTTGTCCGGATTTTGCTTTTAGACATAGGCCGGACTACTCCAAATCTTAACTAACTTAAGACATGGGTTCTTCCCATTCCATATCACATATGAAGCGGTAGGCAACTGATTTGATTAGAACTCTATTCAATAGGTATGCAGCTTTTCAAGTGCATAACACCCAAAAGGAAATAGGTAGCTCAGTATTACTCATCATAGAGCACACCTTATCACATAGGGTGTAATTGCTCCACCTCGATATACCATCGTGCTATGGTGTATGCGGAGGAGTAATGCTGAGAGAGAATCTCATTCTCCTGTAGAAAAGTCCAGGATTTCCGTGCTCAAGTATTCTCCTCCTCGATCACATCAAAGGACATAATACTTATACCCATATTGGTTCTCTACTTCTAACTTATATTCTATGAATATCTCAAAAGGTTCGGACTTGTGTTTCAACAGGAACATATGTCTGAATCTTGAGAGATTATCAGAGAATGTAATGAAGTACAAAGAACCGGTCTTGGCATGTGTAGACAGGGGACTTACATACATCAACATGTATCATCCCAAGAGTTCACTAACTCTTTCTCTGTTTCCAATAAACAGAGCTAGTGTCATTATATCTTTGTGACATGACTGGCAAGTTTCACAAGATGTAGATTCAAACCGATTTAAATATGCATCTACATATAACTTCAGCTAGTCGGGTCACATTGATCTGACCTAGTCTACAATACCTTAAGAAGGATCCGTTCATTTCTGAACTCTTCCTCTTATGTGTGTTCCATATACTAAGAACTGTAGTTTGATTTAGAACATCAACGCTTTTAGATAACGTGCCTGAACCGATCAACTTTTGATATAGGAAATGTTCAAAACATTATCCATCAATACAAAATTATATCCTTTCTTTACTAATAAAGAGACTGATATGATTTTGTATATCAGGTTCGGTATCTAATAACATTCGTTCAGAATCAATGTATTGGTAATACAGGGTGACAGTGACCAACAGACTTGGCTGCAACACTTGCCCCGTTTTCTGCCTCATGAAACTTATCACCCGTTCTCAGTTCTCTACCTTTCTGTAGCCTTATGTAACAGATTACATATCTGGGATCCTGATCTGGTATCACATACCCAGGACGTAAAGGACACTGAGAAACAGTTCTATATAATGAACACACCCGAAGATGATGCATCATCATGCACTCTCCTCGTTTGGGCGGCACGGGAAATCTGGTATTCCCCAATTTCCTGCTCGGTCTTATAACAATTATAAGTTGGAGCGGGACCAACGTTCCCCAGCTCAGTATAACAAGCGGGTTCGGTCAATAATCCGTATTATTATCTTGATTAAGGCGTGATATGGTCGCTACCTGGAGAGAGAGAGAAGAAAACACTCAGCGTGCGCTCTTGCAAGAATAGATTGGTTATTATTTTATCTAATCAGGATGGCTCCCACTGCTTTTTATCAAATCTTCCTTCAAACCCTAAAAGGAAAGACTAGCCGGGATTAATTACACACTACAAGTTCGCCAATCTTTCAGCCAGGCCAGTGTCGGTACTTTGAGGGAGGTCCCCCGTGCTTTCGCACGAACCTAATTAATGTAAACTTCGTTTTCCCAGAGGCGTAACCTCGTTAACACCTTTCTAGACACCTACTTGATCGGCTAATTGTAATGTGTAAAACTCTTCCAGGAGTAACTCTTACTCGCAGCGGGTATCGAGATCCAACTATCTCATAGAAGGTATGCAATCTCATTGCAAATTTCAACACTTGAAATTCCCGATAATATTTTGCCCCTAACGTGCTATGACCTTGACGAAAGCCAACAAACCATAGCCCGCTAGTCAAGTTCAACCCGTACATTTCTTGATTGAATTAAACCCACCCGCACGACCCTTGACGAAAGCCAACAAAGCCGCACGACTACCCTAATCCAATCGCATCGTATGCTGGCAGATAAGCAGCATATAGTTACCGCATACTGCACCTTGACGAAAGCCAACAAATGCAGCACGAATACTATATACAACTTATCTGAAATGACGGAGGGCTACGACAGGTTTTTCTGAAAACCTATTGCGTAATGAACTTGATATCGTTGTAGGATCGAATGAATTTTGAAATGGAGTGTTTTTGAGGCTTTTCTAGTTTTGCTAAAGGAATCACTCCCGGTGAAGGGATCGTCGGTCCTTTCCTCGTCGAATGAGATGCGGGATATATCACATATATCACTATGCAAAGCAAAAACTCTTAAAAGCAATCAAAAGACAAACCGAGTGTGTAGCATCTGCCAGTTATTGCTAAAGGAGTCACTCCCGGTGAAGGGATCTCGGTCCTTTCCTCATCGAATAAGGTGCAGGATATATCATATATACCGCTGTGCAAAGCAAGAACTGTAGCTACCTGTTTTATTTTGAAATTCGATTCTACAACATCTTAGGTTTCTTTTATTTCATTAATCTCATTAATGAAGTCCCATCATATAAGTACCTAAACATCACAGATAAATACGACGTACACTTATGCCATCCGCATTCGCCTCGATATCCCCTCGTGCACCGTTAGGTTAGGTAACTAACGGCAGAGCAGGGCAGGGCTAGCGCGGGTGTAAAACATAAGTAACGTCTATATAATATATCATATATACTATATAGTGTATCTATCACAGAACATCACATGATCACATCACAGATATCACAGCAGAAGAATCATATGAAATATTGGATATACTAGGACGTCCGTGTTTTCAATACGAGCCAGTATAAAACACGGATTCCACGGTCGCGATGAATAGCCAAACCCACACCCCTAGACCCCTACGAGAGCGACAAGCAACCCTACCAATTCTAGAGTTAGGAGACCCGGCCTCGACTCCTCGAGTTGGTCTCCCACTGGACTCCAGAACCCGGTTACTTGTGCCCTCCTCCTTGGGTCTATCCTAGTGCGGAAAAGTAAATAATATACAAAAGGTGACAACTTCCGCAACCTGGAAGTGCTCCAATAAAAGAATATTACATACAAGTTTTTACATGAATGAAAATGAAAAACACTCATCTCACATAAAAAAACCCCCCGGCTATTCAAACACGACGATCCAATATAACATATCCAGCAACACATAACATCACATGTCATCAACGTAAGTAAATATGCACATCCCAATTATCGTTGACATATAGCAACGAAACCGGCGATATCACATATTACACTTACGGTCACAGAAAAGAAAGTGTAAAACTACAACAGTTGGAATCCGCAACCATCTCAGACATCGCATGCCTGACCAAATGAATTACTTAGACATCGCATGCCTAACAATTATAAACCCCGCATTTTAGTCTCATTATCGAAAACACTTTTCAATATCAAGTCGGGCAATACAACAAGATTCCCGAAAAACTGATCGAATGCTCGTTGCAAACTTTAGTAGGCGGCCGCACCCCTGATACCGTCGACGAAGTGCACCAAGGCGGAACACCGCTACCGCGAGCACCCGAACGGATGCTTTCGGTGACGGGGTTCTCCTACAGTCACTTGGTCGGGGCTATGGAGTGAGGCTGTCTATTAAGTTTACCCGGCGAGTATCCGCGTACGCTACGTGATTGCGACGGACTTTTGATCACATCAAAATTCCGTGGCAACCGATCAAGTGAGACTAAAGTGCTATGTTTATAACATTCATTCAGTTATCTCATAACTCATTGTGAATTCCAATTATTGTATCCCATTCCAGATAAATAGAAAATGTTAAACTTTTCGATCGAACAGTCAAACACCCAAGTTTTCCCGATACAGATCAACACATGAAATAAGTCTAACAACATTCAGTTCGTGCCTCAGTACCAACGGTCCAGCCGTAGAAGGGTCAAGCCAACGCCTCACATGTGGCACGCCGTACTGCCCCAAACCCGAAGGTTCAAAGGGCAGTTCAAGACGGTCACATAATCGAGTTAAGGTTTGTTGTCTTCTAGAGGGTCCATCGAGTTACTTGCACTACTTAGAACGTCGTTAAACTACGGAAAAATCCAACACTTGGAAATTTCCCGACAGGGGAAAAATTGGGTATTTATATCCGGTCGAACTTTTTAACATATTCTAAAAATTATCCGGAAAGACACACAGACAAAATTTGATAATCCGATCGAATATACGAAACCCCAAAACAACCCCAGAAAAATTCAACTCTTGAATCAATTTGAAAATTCCCAGAAAACTCAGCATAATTTATCAGGAATTACTGTGCAAAACATAAGGGCTGACGTCACCATAAGGCCGCGGAACCGCCGCAGAAGCCAGGCTTCTGCCGCGGTTCCGCCGCACAAATCACTGTTCACCAGAAACTTTTTGCACCGTAATTCTTATTTTTCTATGCTGAATTTTTTAGCAATTTTTAATTCTGGAAAAACCCAGATTTTAGAAAAAGGACAGAGAGCATTTTTGTGATCGGGTTTCGGGTTCGTTCGGACTTCAAATTCCGTCTAGACTTCGCCTAAGGCTCTAGCTAGGCTCTGATACCACTGTTGGGTTCCTAGGCACTCTCAAGAGTTCTCACAAGGCATCAACCATGCCAATTTCAAAAATTACGGTGCCGAGAAACCCTAGACTACGGATCGTTGGCTAGATTTCTAGGCGAAACTAAAACTAGTTAACACTTAACTAAGAGAATACGGAAATACAACCTTTATAGATCCGGTTCTCCACCTCCATAGCTCCGCAATGAAGTCTCCTCGCTGTCCATAACAAGTCCCGGGCTCTAGCGTCGGCTTCATCGGAGAATGGACGGGCTAGGTCATCGATGTCCATGCCGAAGATGATCTACGTCGAGGCATCGCTAAATCAAGCTCCGACTTCACCAAGTCAAAAAACTTGTGAAGAAAACACACTCTACTACTTGGCAAGAGGTAGAGGATGAAGAAATAGGAAGTGGGTTCATTTTAGAATTGGATTTCTCACTCTTTTTCTCACTTTGCCATTAAAGCTTTCAAGCTTTTTCTTGAAGTGAAGAAGAAGAAGATGAAGAAGATGATAAGTATTATGATAAGTTGATTTAAAATAGAAAAGAAAAACCAAACTTATCATAATCCAACCATGGTTATGTGTAGAGAGCAAACTATAATTAGGTGAATGGTTAGGTTAGGTATAAAACAAAAATGGTGGACTTTATTCAAAGCTTCATGAAGCTTCAACAAAGAACAAAAAAAAAAGCCACCATTTTCCTTTTACCAAAATGAAATAAACAAATAAATAAATGAATAAAAACAAAACCCTAACCATTATTATGTAACCATAGTTTGATCTTTACATAAAAACCCTAGCAAACATGTATCATCAACCATGATACAATCAAGTGCACAAAAGTATATCACATATACAATGTGTACATCCGAGTGAGAAAATCCATTTAAAGTGAACCGATACTAGTTAATGCAAAGTAATATATCAAATATATAATTATGCATTAAATCATTAAATCAACACTTGAAATAACGATCCGGTCATATCGCATATAACCGACTAGTATCCAATGTATCGGCTTATCGAATCAACCCTCGATTCGATAACTAGGTTATATCGCATATAACCATTCGATACATTCATCGCGAGAATAGAATACGGTATCACATACACGCATTATTCTCGGTCCCGCATATATCTCATATGCGCTCCTATTTCGTTTCGCTTGAGCCAGGAAACCTCTGTGTAGGACTCTAAAGACTCGTCAATACGCCGGCAGCAGATGATGATCATATCAAACACCCACAAGCCGCAAGCGGTCTGCTAAATGTAACGGCCACCCGGGTATTGAGCGATCTGAAGATCGACGAGCAAGCCCGCTCACACTCCAGTGAATCCAACCAGTAACACTACCGTACAGTCCGGTCTGATCGTCTGATATGTCGCATATCTCGCCTAGGGGTGGTAAACGTCAGACCCCAATAGCTCGATAAGTCGTGTCGATATGAGGTCTATAACACTTCGAGAAACTACTGGTAACACTTATCAGTAAATCTCAGCAACCCTGGCCAGGGATTTCCTGTTATAGCCAATCGAACACAGCACAACATCAACCCCCTATACCGGGAGAGACGAATCCCCTCCTATCGCTCATTGCCTCCATGTGACTCGGGACTGTACCCAAAAACCACCGTTTTGCACGCCCTCTTGGACGTGGTAAGATGGAAATCAAAGCACAGTGGGAACCACACAAGACTCTATGACGATCTCGGGTCAACAGACTACTCTGTACCAGTGTCACCAGAGAACTGCCATCTGACGTGAGGTATAATACCATCTGAGAGTTCTCGGCGAGTCCGTCCAGTGTACCCAGTCTCTACTGAGCACCCGTATATCATCTCTGATGTCAAACACCAATGGATATGGGATCATCCATCGCCCATCTGTATGGGTCGAGAAGGTATACGCTAGTCTACTCTGGTATATCGATGCCCCGTCTCGATACACCCACGACTAGGGACTTTCAAGGATGTACTTATGGACTACCATGTCCCCACTAGTATGATCCGCATCATAGTCCAGGTAGTCAAGTACAGATCCTAAGGGCTTTACCAACATGTAACAGAGAGACAATCAGTGTACACGTTAAGGTAAAGATCAACCAGATAGCATACTATCATGTCGAGCAAGAAAGTCCTCCCTATATATGTCCCAGCATCCACTACAATATACATCCTATGTATAGTAATGGCCTCTAGGGCATACATATAACTAACATCGTCGCCATAGAATCCGAAGAGGTAGCCTCGGCCATGAAAAAGACAGTCGAATCCTCCTCGCGGGAGGAGGAACTCTGCCTCCAACTGCGGCAGGTGGAGGAAAAGACGACTCTTCTCGACACTCGACTGGTCGCCGAGGGGCTGACGTGCTCCAAGCAGAAGGAGTCTCGTTGGCTCCTGGATGAGTCCAACCGGGCTATCAGGTCAAGTTGGAGGAGATGAACAGTCTTTACAACTTGATGAAGAAGTCGAAGGACGTCCACAAGAAAGATGTCCGGGTGGCGATGGACGCGGTGAAGCTCGCCAAGAACCGGGCAGCGAAGGCCGTGGAGGGATATAAAGTGTCCGACCAATTTTACGCCGATCTCGCCGAATCCGTGGCCGTCATGTGGCACAGTGCTCTCAACGCCGTCAAGGAGTCTATGCCGGGGTTCGATAACAGCGAGCTCCGCGCCATGTACCTCCTGACCGAGGAAGCGCCGCAAGGGGACGTCGCCGAGGCTGCAGTTGAAGGCGAGGCTGTCGGCGGAAGCGCCGATCCCGAGGTCGCAATTAAGATCCACACACTTAACAACTTCCAAATTAAATTTCAACCGTCAAAGACCGTCATCACATGATCGACGGAGGACAACATCTGAAGAAGATCACAGCCTCCATCAGTTGGTGCCGTCTGTGGGAATACCACACGTGAGCATCATCAGGTACAAAACCCGAATCCGCCTGCATTAGAATAGGGTGGGCTTTTAGATCTTATAAAACCTGTCCGAGCCCGAGCCCGTAACCGCCCGCAACCCGATCCGTCTACAATCAACCCGAACCCGCCCGCTTACTAGAAATATAAAACATAGAAAGGTTTGTTGCTATGGAAAGATTGAAACCCTAGACTTATATAAATTCATTTTTTGTTTCTTAATTTCTCACTTTATTTTTCTACTGCTTATTATTAGTTCCTTCAATTATCTCTTTTGTTTTGTACCGCCACAATAGTTATGATTAATAATATTTGTTTCATCTTGTAATTTTGAATATTATATGGTGTTTCGGATGTGTTTAAATTTGCAATTGGGGCTCTATAAGATTTTTTTTTCATTCCATATTTTATATATAATAAATGATAAGTTTAATATACGAAATCTATCCCAAACCGTGGTAACCCGCCCTAATCAGGGAAACCCGAACCCAAGCAAGAAACCCGTCCGAACCCGTAGGATGCGGGTTCGGGTTTATGTACCTATTATAGCGGACGGGTTTAATGTGGATGGAAAGCCCGTCCGTCCTAGCAGGTTCGAATTTCTCTTTGGTTCAAAACCCGTTCAACCAGACCCCCGCACAGCCTTGGTGCAGATGAAAGTGTATGAGGTTGGGTGGTGAGGTTGAGGGAGGGGTGTAGTGAGGATATGAGTATTTAGGGTTGGTGATCTCATTTGGAGAGGGAAAAATGTTCTGAAGAATTTGAAGCCACGCTAGTGGCAAATACTTTAATAATGGGGTCAGTTCACAAAACCTCATTGTAGTTTATCGACTTACAACCTTCGAGTAATTTATTAGTGCAACGACCCCTACAAACACAGTTCTGTTGGTTAAACAAAACCCTCAAAAGTTGCACCCCCTCAAATTCTATTCTAATAACAAAATCTTTACTATTATAACTAGAAGAGGAGGGGGGGCATGCCGCATTCTCACATTTAATTTGAATTTAACATTTAGAAAAACGAGAAAAATCCTTAATTTTAGGATGGTCTATGTCATCGACTTTATCCACGTGCAGTGCAGTGTATACATGGGTATATGCTAATATCATTGACAGAATATTTGATAGGTTCTTAAAGACTTTTTAAGTTCCGATAATAAATTTTTAGAGAATTTTAGTTAAAATAGTGAAGATATCAAAATCAAACCATTCTCATAAGATATTGGGTAAGCTACAATAGTCCGACTATGATGCACATACTCTAAATTCAAGTTTATGCTTGTTTGCTACAGTCGGGCTTTTGGACTTTTGGATTTCAGAGGTAGTTTCTTTTTCTTTTTTTCTTTCTTTCTTTTTTGAAATCAACCTTTTTACGATCTCTCATATCAGAAAAGAAATTGGTTGAACTGAGCTAAGCCATCTTGGTATCTTTTCTTTTTCTTTCTTGTTGTGGCTAAATTGGCAGTCATGGCTTATATTTGTGATCAACGTGTAGCTTAAGCTGAATTTTAACCTAAATGCCCGCTGGTGAATAGATTTTCTTTTTCAAAACGAGAGTGAGAGCTTGCTGATTCGATTTCCAAAAAGGTCTGCATCTGATAAAGTTAGAATCTACCTCCTGCTCTTACTCTAATCTTAATTGATACAATGAACGGTTCAGACAGAAAATGATCCGAGCAAGCACTAGATATATCAACATGCATTTAACCCAACAACACCAAGCTGCTATTAATAAGGGAAATAATGCATTCAAGAACTTGGTTTTTCTTTTTGGGGTTTGGTTTTTAAAAAAATAAAAATTCAATCTTCTAAAACTATTCCATGCAGAAAAATAGAATGTACAAGCTATATCTTAATAATAAAGCGATAACTGCCTAAATTCACGAACCAGGCCATTAGCAAAAGAAGGTTGGTGAAGGCCAAGTTTGATAAGGCTCATGAACGGGAATTGCCCAGATTAAGACACGTTGCAGATGACGTGTCGTCCACGTAAACCCATTAGGGTTTTGAGGGCTGCGGAGGTGGAATCAGCATGGCGTCCCGGGGACTTTTCTCGGGGCCTCATCTCCGAGCTCATGTCCCCACCTTTCACCCCCCGAGCCGTCCAGCACCCGAGCTTACATCCCCTTCGCTCGTCTCCGAGCTGTTGCAAGGGCTAAGCTTCCTCAGCCTCCCGGCTTGTCTCCGAGCCATCCAACAAGCTGAGCTTCCTCGGCTTCCCCGATCAACCGAGAGCGTGAAGCCTAAGCACCCCTGCAGCGGCTCCGTGTATCTCGTCAAAGCGAGATATCCACCGCCCCACGTTCCGCATCCCACGCGGGCGCGTTCCCCCATTAATGAGCGAATCCCGCCATCAATATGGACGTAACGAAGGGAGTAACTGACGGCGAGGATCTTGCGCCGGCTCGCTCCATGCACCACTATATAAACCCCTCTTTTCAGATGACTCGGGTAAGGCAAACTCATTCTAATCCGCCGCTACCATGCCCTTATTCTACGGTACTAACTTGATCGTCGGAGGGTCCTACGGTGGTTTCCCACCCCGGGACTTCCCTTATAGGTAGCTCGGCGTCAATAACATCCAACAACCTATTGAGATCTACTCAACCATTCCCATACCCGATCTCCACTGTCTAAAATCATTCGCAGCCAGATCGACAGAGGACAACATCTGAAGGAGATTTCCACCTCCATCAGTTGGCGTCGTCTGTGGAAACCCAGTCTAGAAGTTTCTCCATCCATAAAATTGATCTTCCGTCCTCGATCCGATAACAAGCGACAATCGCGACGATCCCAATGCGAGTCTCCCCACCCACCATAACGGAGGCGGGAGCAGTTCTGCTCCCTTCCTAACGTCATCAACACCTTATCTGCTAGGGTCGACAGACTCATAGGGATGGTGGATGCGCTTGTCCATGTTCAAGCGGCCGGCCCTACCCGCCAGACCGCAGTTCCCCCACCCCGGGATGACGACGCCCGCAGGGGGACAGATAGGCACGCTCAGGCCCTCGATCTCACTCACGCTCACCTCAGCATCACTGAACGTCGGCGCGCCGACTCCGGCAACCATGACCCGCATGCGGCGAATGATTCCATGACCCGCTGGGTACCGAACAGCTCCACACCCCGATCTCAGGGGAGACCAGGCCGTCGCTCCGATGCCCGCCGCGCGCTTTCACCCCCTGAGGAGGTGTTAGTCAGTTCGCCTGCTTCCAGGCACGACCGGCGTCCCAACTCCTACCGAGGCCGCGCAAATGGAGAACGTCGGGACTACTCAAGAAGGGTCTCGCCCGAGGATTTAAAAAATATGATAGAGCGGAATTGAAGCCGCACCATCGCGCAGGCCCGGAGCGGGGATAACCGCCGCTCCGATTGTGCTGAATTCTCGGGGTACCACCAATGGATCGAAGCCCTCGAAAAGAAAATTGAAGGCATACGACGAGATGGCCATATGTCCGGCGAAGGGGCAAAGTACTCCGTCGATTCGCTTACAAGGCCCTTTACAGAACAGCTATTGGCCGAGCGCGTCTCGTCCAGGAACAAGCCGCCTAAAGTGGCCTTCTGCGATGGGAAGTCCGACCCAAAGGACCACTTGGACACGTTTACGGCGGGCATGAGTTTCCAAGACAACTCGGACGCGGATCAATGCCGAGCTTTTCCTACCACCTTAATCCGAGCCGGCCGGGACCGGTTCCGAGGGCTTGCGCTGCACTCCATCTCCACCTTTGACGAGCTGGCTGCATAATTCCTTGGTCATTTCGTCGGTAACTGACGACAGAAGAAGACGGTCGACTACTTGTTCACTATCAAGAGCGGAGATAATGAATCCTTCAAAGGGTATGTCCCTCGCTTCTACAATGCCCTCCTCGAGGTTCCCGAGCATCGTGACGAAACAGTTATCACCACGCTGAGGTCGGGTCTTAGACACAAAGAGTGGCTCCGCTCTTTTGCATTGGCGCAAGCTAAGACCATAGCCGAAGTGAAAGCATGGACCGAACGAGAAATCCAACTCAAGTCCGAGGTGAACTCCTGTTAGTTATGTATATGCCCTAGAGGCCATTGTTGTATATATGATGTATATTGTAGTAGATGCTTGGATATATATAGAGAGAACTTTCTTGCTCGATATGATAGTATGTTATCTGGTTGCACGTTGTTGTTCTCCGCCAAAAGACGGGAAGACAAATGTCTTGCCTGAATTTGGGGGCAGATACTATTTGGTGCTATCCGTCCACCTCTCCGAAGATGCCAAGTTGATTTATGATACCATGTATCGAAAGTTTAAACGGATGCGGCCGATGTAGCAGACTTCATCAGATTCCTCCTCGTTTGAGGGGTTTTTGATTGTGGGGATGCTCTTCCCTGCAGGCGCAAGCCACTGCAGTTAATTACGCTACCGCATCGCGGTAACCACTTTCTCCTTCTCCAGATGGTCAATTCGTGTCGTGTGTGTTTGTTTTGTTTTTGGTTGCCCGTGGATTGTATACGGAGACTAATTTATGTTGTCGCCCGTAGGGCGTGGATTAGTCCAAAGCCGTATCTTCTTAGATTTGGGTTTGGGGTTGGGTTTAAGAATACGTTAGTCTCATTTGAGACTAAGATCAACTTAAACGTTTGTTAAGGATACGTTAATCTAATTTTAGACTAAAATCAACTTAACAGTTTGTTAAGGACACGTTAGTCTAATTTTAGACTAAGATCAACTTAACCATTTGTTAAGGATACGTTAGTCTAATTTTAGACTAAGATCTATTTAACAGAATCATTTAGATCCGACAAAAGAGTATCTGGGCTCTATTGTTTTAGTTTAGCGACTTTGCAGTCAATTGTTAGTTTAAAGACATCGCGGTCGAGATTAAGGACATTATAGTCCATGGGTTTAAGGACCCCACAGTCCGTTGTTAGTTTAAAGACATCACGGTCGAGGTTAAGGACATCATAGTCCATGAGTTTAAGGACCTCACAGTCCGATATTAGTTTTAAGACATCACGGTCGAGGTTAAGTACATCATAGTCCATGAGTTTAAGAACCTCACAGTCCAATGTTAGTTTTAAGACATCACGGTCGAGATTAAGGACATCATAGTCCGTAAGCTTAAGGACCCCACAGTCCGATATTAGTTTAAAGACATTACGGTCGAGGTTAAGGACGTCATAGTCTATGAGTTTAAGGACCCCACAGTCCGTGAAATATATGGTCGTCGGGACCCGTCACCTCTTTGAAGACATTGAGGAATTACAATGACAAATATCAAAGGAGTGAAGAGATGTACCCTTGAACCAAGGTGAGTTGGTTGAAACAGCAGATGTGCTCAATTCAAGATAAGTTGAGGACTTATGGCCAGAATTGGGCTAAGTCCAATTAAAAAAATGTATAACATTTTATTTTTGTTCGGGCTATTAAGCCTTTATTTGGGCTCGGCCCTTTTAATAATGCTAAGCATTGGGCTCTGACATTTTTGTCTTTATCATAACAGAGCATGTTCTGACAGTGCGCCACGTGGCGCGTCAGGCGCTTTGCGCCAATTAAAGAGCGCATTGCGTTAGCGCACACGAAGGTGACATGTGTCACGCTTAGCGCTAAGTGCTGGTTCATTAGCGCATTGCGCTTTCCATTTATGAGCACTTTGCGCTAGTCTGTTGGCGCGCCAGCGAGCGACACGTGGCGCGCTTGGCGCTGAGCGCCAGTCTATGAGCGCAACGCTCTGTTTTAAAAGCTCAAAACGCAAGTGGTGTGTATGGTTGACACGTGGCACGTTTTGGCGCTGAGCGCCGATCCAAGGAGCGCAAAAGCGCAGTTCATGAGTGCAAGGCACTTTTTAATTGCGCAAAGCGCATTTGATCAATTCTAAGATCAAAAAACAGATTTATGTTCTTCAAAGGAGGTTTTGCCTCAAGATCCAAGGACAAAGTTCTTTTTTTTATAAAAGACTCTGCCTTTATAGATCAAAAGATCTGTGAATGAAGTATTTTACTTCTTTTTATTATTTTATGATTAGAACTTTGATCTTTTCTTTTTTATTAAAGACCTTGGTCTTCTTTAGATCTCTGATCTTTTTAGAAGATGGTTCTTCTTTTTACGAGATGATTTCATCTCTGTTGTTCAAGAACATAGTTCTTTACCTTTAAGATGAAGAAAAATCTTCTTTTTCTTAAGAGCTTGCTCTTTTTTAGCAGAGGGTTCTTTCTCTCTCTTTTTTCTATCCTTTTCTATGTTTTAGACTTGAAGTCTAGGGTCTTTTATATAGGGCCAAATGATTTGTTAAATCAGTTTTAAGAGATTTTTCTCTGATTGATTTGGGAATATTTCCCACCGTTGGATTTTTTATCCTAAGGCCTCCATTTTACAGAAGATAATCTTCTTGTTTCAATAAGATTGAAAAATCTTTTCATAACAGAATTTTAGTTCTGATTAATTAATAATTAATTATTAGTAGATCTATTGATCTGACGGTGGGGGAATTTTTAATTCCAGCGCTGGCGCACCTTGCGCTAGCGTACATACGTTCGACACGTGGCGCGCAGAGCGCAGAATCTGAAGCGTTGCTTCAATTTAAATTTTGAATTTTTAAAACAGAGTTTTGCTCTGATTGGGGGTGCGCTGCCTAGGGAGCAGCGCACCTGGCGCCAGCACGTCTGCGCTTGATACGTGGCGCACAGCGCACAGGATCTGAAGCGTTGCTTCAATTTAAATTTTCAATTTTTAAAACAGAGCTTTGCTCTGATTGGGGGTGCGCTGCCTAGGGCGCAGCGCACCTGGCGCCAGCGTGTCTGCATGTGGCGCGCAGCGTACAGGATCTGAAGTATTGCTTCAATTTTTGAATTTTGAAATTCAAAACAAAGGTTTGTTCTGATTGGGGGAAACAAATGCCCCCCCCCCCCGTTGCGCTCACGTGACGCACACGTGAGTGCAGCGGTGGCAACATCTGAGCCCTTGGATCAACTAAAAAGTTGAAGAGGCAGTTCAGTGCCTATAAATAGGACTTTTGGTCTTTTAGATGATTATCATCTTCTTCTTGAGAATTTTTTCTCAGAGCCTTGCTCTTTTATTAAGAACTTTCAAAAGTCAGAACTCTTAGGTAAAATTAGAAATTTTAATTTTAATAAATTAGGGTTTTTACCCATTAACAGAGTCTTACTCTTTATAGATTTTTGATCTAAAGAAAACCCTTTTAGGGTTTTATTAATAGAGCCTTGCTATCATGAACCCATAGATCTAAACAAATCTTTTCTTGGGGGTTCTTATCCCATGAATCAGAGCTCTGCTCTTTTGATAATATGTAGATCTTTTGATCTTTGATGAAGAACTCTTAAGAGTTTTTTCATGGATCTTAAAGATCCCGGAATTTTAATTCTCAAGAATTAATTTTAATTAATCTTTGATGGATTTTCCATCATCATTACAGAGCTAGGCTCTTTAAGTAATTTTATTCCTTCATGACCAGAGTTTGACAAGTATCACTCTGTTATAGAGTTTTGCTCTCAAAGGGAGATTTTCTCCTTTTCCCGAGAGATTTCTCATTCAATGAGAATATTTTTTGAGGATTTCCTCATTAATTGACAGTCTCATCCAATGATGAGGCTGTTTTATTAATTGATGCATTGTCATCTGGATTTTGTGGGTCCACCTTTGGTCCCCTTTCCACTGCATTGCAGTGTGGTACAAATTTTAAAGTGTCGAGCGTCAGAATTTTAAGATTAAATTATAGTACTGATAATTGAATTCTGTTCTTTCTCTTAGGCGACATGTCTTCCGATCTTTCTTTCCCATTTTTCCGTTCAGAGGGAGGATTCCCTGAGGCACCTGTGGACCGGGAGGTTCTCGCGCTTATCAGAGACTATGACCCGGAACACAAAAACCTTCACTTGTGGGGTAGGTGGTACGACCAGATAATCAAAGGTCGTCGAAGCTTCTCTTGTGCGATGCCGTCGGATCCGATCTCATCGATTTCGTATGCGGATGCACCCCCAGTGAACTATGCCATGGAGGTTGTCAATTGGACTTCGGAGGGTCTTCTTCAACCTTCAATTGCTGCCATACCCATGCAGTTGCTGACAGCTTTGGATACTTTGGGGCGGCGCATATGCCAGGGCGAGTCGCGCCCTTGGGGACAACCTTACAACATCGGGTTGACTCCCCGACATTCGGCCGGGTATTTGCAGTGAGCCAGGTATATTTTGTCGGCGAAGAAAACGCACTTGCTGAAGCTCGGCCTATATCCTGCGGTTTACGCTTCATTGTTCCAATATTCTGCTCCTCCGACATGGTGGATTAAGGCGTTCTTGGAGCAATGGAACATCCCAACCCATACCTTTTTTCTATTGGACAGAGAAGTCTCCATCTCTTTAGAAAAATTTGCTGAGATTTCCGGTCTGCCGGTTAGGGGGGAGCACTATGAGGAGCTGCTTCCTCCGGATGAATACGTTTTTGCCACCAAGCCGGTGGTGAAGGGCCTAACACCGGAGAACGCTATTCAGCACCAGTTTCCGAGTCTGATAAAGGTGCTGAATATGTACGAGAGTCTCTTCTTGGAATCCGGAGGCCGGGGGGGTCAGTTTCGCAGACTTCATTGCCCGGTTTCTTCGCCCGGAGATTCTATCGCAACGAGGCGAAAAATTTGCCAAGCTCGACGATCCCTTCGGCTTTGGCTTGGACCGTCAACCAGTACTGGAAGATGATCAGAAGGGCTTTTATCTTCCCGATGCCGCGATCATCCCTCTGTCAGAAATCGCCGCTCCGGGTATTGACGAGGAGACTTTCTTTCTCGGGTTTCTCAGGCTATGGTTGTGTTGGTTCGCGCTCCCCATGCACCCTCGCTATATGAGGCCGTCCATCTTCTACCCAGCACATCGAATGGTGGTCGGAATACAAGTGGCTATCGGGATTGCCGGGCTAGCCCACCTGTACCATAGTCTCAGCGTGGCGGCGGATACAACTGAACCGGGGGTGCATGCCGCCAACTTCCCGATGCACTACTTTACTTCATGGATGGAAATGCACGTGCTCGGGGTATTTGGTGTTCATAAAAGACCCTCGTTTTTTGAGAAGTGCAGATTCCCAAGAATTATGCGGCTGGTCGACACTTCTATCGTGAATCCGTCTCAGCAGGAGGCTAGGGGCTTACTTCTTCATCCGCGCACGGTCGGGGCTGGTATGTCTTTCACGGACAAAGTCCTGACAATCGGCCAGGAAACTTCCAAGACGGTGCTGGCATTGCGTGACTCTTTTAAGGACGGGGCCTCCGTGTTGAAAGCCCGGGAGATTCTACACCTATACTCCATTAGGCTGGGCTTTCTCGTATACAGGCAAAATGATGCGGCGCTTTTTATGAGATATAATCCCCATCATTTTTTCCAGCAGCTGAGTTATAACCAGGGGGTTCCACTGGAGGCGTTCTTGGAAGAGCCTGCTGCCACCAGAGAGGGAATACGGAATGCACTGCATCACTTTATGTGCTTAAATACGGGCTCCCACTTCTTCATTAGCGAGCCGAGCTGCATTCCGAGGGCCCTTAACATACACGGGGCCTGGTATCAACATGCGATGGGCGCTGTTATCAGAGAAGAGAGGCGACTGCTGCTCGATCGCAAGAGTGCGCCCCATGCCAACGATCGCAACGTCCCTTTGAAGCGGATCGCTGTCCCCCCTCCGCTAAGAGGGGTTGCTACAGTTGAGCCTCCACGTGTGCTAAGCCCCATGCATGGATTGCCCCGTGCTCTTGTAGAGACGGTGGATGTGCCATCGGTGCCCCATGCTCTCGTGGGGACAGTAAACGTAGCTTCACCCGAGTCTAGCGTAGGCTCGTATATCGGGACTCGCCGTCCTAAAGTGCCCATGAAGCGCAAGCTGGTTCTGGCTGCGACCAGAGCTCGCGCACAGAAGAAGAAGAAGTCGGTCCTTTCCCTTGATGCCGTACTCGTCCTAGAGCCTCAGGCTCCTCTTACCGAAGGCCTAAGTGAATATGGGACCAATGAGGGTCTCTTAATAGCGCCAGAAGATACTGATCTCGATGCCGCTATTGCTGCTTCTGCGCGACTCGCGAGCCACCAAGCGGAAATAGCCGCTCTCGTGCAATCAAGTAAATATTAGTCGCACTTTGTTTTTGCGTTATATTTTTTTATTTTTATTATCGTGTCTTGACTGACATTCTACCTTTTGTAACAGGCTTTACTACTGAAGAGGTTCTGGCGGCTTCCCTCAGGACCTTCGAGGAGGAAGAGCGGAATCACGCTTCATTGGGCATTGGTATGTCTCGGCTCATTGAGTCTTCATTCTCCTTTTTATGGACGATCTAACCCTTTCTTTTTCTCATCGCAGGAACCACAATGCTGGTCCCATAAGGTGACGCGGAGACTCTTCCCGGGCCAGCCACCGAAGTCCTGGCCTCTTCGGTATTGCCGAAAGAGGCCTTACTCAAACGACCGATGACGGAAGCCTTGACGGCTCCAGAGGTAGCCCTGGGTGCGGATGATGATGCTCTGTTGAAGGAGGCTTCTAAAAGGTCTGTTTTGACAGCTCGGGAGGAAAGGAAGCGCCGGAGGCGTGCAGCAAAGGAGCGTAATGCTGCTTTAGCTGCAAAAGCAGGTTCGAGCGCCGCTACCTCTGCTGCTACTCCTTCAGAGGAATCTCCGGTCGCCTTGTATACTACTTACAGATGTGCGGCACGTGCGGCTCGGGAAGCAAACGGTAAATCAACTCCAAATAATGTGCCTTGAGGTTTTGTTGTGAAATTTTGAATTATCAGTTCTCATATATCTTATCTTTGCAGAGCCGAGTCTTCCCAAAGAAGTGGCGGTGACCACCGAGCCTGAGGGAGCGGTGGAGGAGGTAGATGCTATTCCCGAACTCGGGGTGACGGTAGGCGATGTGGCTGACGAGACGGCTACCACGGGCGAGCCTGAAGCGGGGGTGGATGAGATGGTTACAATTACCGAGCCGAGGTGGTGGCGAGCGAAATGGGTACAATTGCTGGGTCCGAGGCGGCCGCTCTTTCTCAAGAGTCGGGCACCGCTCCGATCATCGCTCTTACCGCCTACGATTCTTTGTCGTCTCCCGGCGTCGCAAGCGTGACGACGGCTCTCGCGGAGTCAGGGGTCGAGGCGACGGGAGGTGAGACCGCCCCGATGGAGGAGGAAGACGCCGTTGTTGTATCAAGTGACGCCCTAGTCACGGTTCCGACCGGCGACTCAGATAGATTTTAGGTCACCGCCCTTCTTTTTATTCTGCAATCTTTTTTCAATTTTTCCTGACAGGGTTTATCTTGTTTCTAATGCAGGTGCGGTTAGTGCTGATGTCGCGCTACTCGAGACAGCACCGTCAGTTACCGCCCTGACGGTGACCACCTCTCTACCTTCTCTCGCACCGTCGCAGATGCTGGAAGGTATGGATTTATGACCCATCAGTCTTATCTCTCGGCTGTATAATTCATGTACTGACGTTACGTTATCGCGTTTTTGCAGGAGTCCTTTTTGACCACCTGTACCAGGTGCTGCATCCCCACTTCTCCTTCCCGTTGGAGATTGCTTCATCTAGTGGCGCTGGTGAATACAGCTTTCAATTAATGCTCTTTCTTTTACCGACAATGAAATTATTTCTGATTCTTCTTTGCCTTGATTGCAGTGCTACAGATTGAAGGAGGAGATGAGAGATCAGTTGCGCCACTGGTCCTCCCGGCTTTGGCACCTGCTACAGCTGGTATAGTAAATCCCATTGTTCATGAATCTCTTATATTTCTTGATCCGTCATCTGATTGTGATTTGTTTTACAGCGGTAGCTTCGACTCCGGCCACTTTCGAATCTCGCATTATAATGCCGGCAGGCCCCTTCTCCAGACGTCCATCCTCAAAGGGTGCTGTGACGAGTCTGCGCATGCTGAGCGAATACGTCGAGGAGCTTGACGCGGAAGCTCCTACATCTGCCGCAGATTTCGCTGCCGAGGTCAATCCGATGCCGGCGACGCTTGGAAATTTCCATAATGAAGGCGTCGTCGAGTCTTGGGTTAGTCACTGCAGGATGATCGAGGCCTGTCTGCATCATCTTGAAGTTATGCGTCTTGCCCTTGAGACTCAGGCTTTGAACTCCCAGCGGGCCGCATGGGTCGAGCAGAGTGCGTCCTTCCTCCACCATTTCGAACAAGAAGTGACCTTGAGGCGGAAGGAATGCGAGGAGGCTTCCGCTGAGTCTGTCCAATTGCGTGCCCAGGTCGAAGCGAACGCCGCACAACTGAGAGCTGTCTTTGACACCTTGTAGCGATGTATCTCGGACAGGCTTGTATTGAGACGGAAGCTCGACTCTATCAAGCGGGTTACGTAGAGTCACGAAGTTGCCCAACGGGAAATCGATGAGAAGATTTCATCCTGCTTGCAACAAAGGACTCGAATCGAAGTGGAGCTGGCCGCGGCGGCTAATCATGAGAAGGCACTGAAAGAAGTGCGAGAGCAGCTTACGGACTTGTTGAAAACACTTCCTTCTCAGTAGCTGCCTTTGTATCAATTATACACTTGTAATCTTTGAATAATATGTATCCTTTTTTTATTCTTTTATATGATGTATCTTGTATTCAATTGAGTTCATGAATAAAGACACATTTTTTTTGTTATACTGTTGCTTTGTTCTCCTTGCTGTGTTGTTGCCATGTGATTTTAGTAAGTGCGGTCTGTAGATAGCATATAGCTGTCAATCTTGGATTCTTTGTAGAGTGGTGATGGCTCAGAAAACAGGGTTAGGATCTGTCACCTAAGACTTTTCAACTTTATGAGCCGTGAGGGTCTCATAAAGAATTTTCTCCCTACCGGTCGAGAGGATCCCGTAGGTGTAATTTCTCCTTAAGAATCGTGAGGATTCCTAAGTGTGTTTTCTCTTGAAAGTCGTAAGGATCTCACAAGAGAATTTACTCCCTTACGAGTCGTGAGGACCCGCAAGTGATGGGTGAAGTTGTCCTTATCCGCATTTCACGGAGTCAGGGGTTGCTCTGGATGCTTCCCACAGGTTTACTGCCATGTTCTGCGAGGACCAGGCTCCGCTCTGGACGTCTCCCACGGGGTCAGGAGTGACATAATCCGCGTTCCACGTAACCAGGAATTTTGCTCTAGATGCTTCCCACGGGTTCACTGCCGTGTTCGGCGAGGACTAGGCCCCACTCTGGATGCTTCACACGGGTTCACTGTCGTGCTCTGCGAGGATCAGGATCCGCTCTGGACGTTTTCCACAGGGTCAGGAGTGACATAATCCGCGTTCCACGTAGCCAGGAATTTTGCTCTGGATGCTTCCCACGGGTTCACTGCCGTGTTCGGCAAGGACCAGGCTCCGCTCTGGATGCTTCACACGGGTTCACGGGCGTGCTTTGCGAAGACCAGGATCCGCTCTGGACGTTTTCCATGGGGTCAGGAGTGACATAATCCGCGTTCCACGTAGCCAGGAATTTTGCTCTGGATGCTTCCCACGGGTTCACTGTCGTGTTCTGCGAGGACCAGGCTCCGCTTTGGACGTTTCCCACGGGGTCAGGAGTGACATAATCTGCGTTCCACGTAGCCAGGAATTTTGCTCTGGATTCTTACCACGGGTTCACTACCGTGTTCTGCGAGGACTAGGCTCCGCTCTAGACGTTTCCTACGGGGTCAGAGTTGACATTATCCGCGTTCCACGTGACCAGAAATTTTGCTCTGGATGCTTCCCACGGGTTCACTACCGTGTTCTGCGAGGACCAGGCTCCGCTCTGAACGTTTCCCACGGGGTCAGGAGTGACATAATCCGCATTCCACGTAGCCAGGAATTTTGCTCTGGATGCTTACCACGGGTTCACTGCCGTGTTCTGCGAGGACCAGGCTCCGCTCTGGACGTTTCCCACGGGGTCAGAGTTGACATTATCCGCGTTCCACGTGACCAGGAATTTTGCTCTGGATGCTTCCCACAGGTTCACTGCCGTGTTCTGCGAGGACCAGGCTCCGCTCTGGACGTTTCCCACGGGGTCAGGAGTGATATAATCTGCGTTCCACGTAGCCAGGAATTTTTCTCTGGATACTTCCCACGGGTTCACTGCCGTGTTCTGCGAGGACCAGGCTCCGCTCTGGACGTTTCCCACGGGGTCAGAGTTGACATTATCCGCATTCCACGTGACCGGGAATTTTTCTCTGGATGCTTCCCACAGGTTCACTGCCGTGTTCGGCGAGGACCAGGCTCCGCTCTGGATGCTTCACACGGAGTCATTGTCATGCTCTGCGAGAACCAGGATCCACTCTGGACGTTTCCCACGGGGTCATTGCCGCGTTCCACATAACCAGGAATTTTGCTCTAGATGCTTCCCACGGGTTCACTGCCGTATTCTGCGAGGACCAGGCTCCACTCTGGACGTTTCCCACGGGGTCAGGAGTGACATAATCCGCGTTCCACGTAGCCAGGAATTTTGCCTTGGATGCTTCCCACGGGTTCACTGCCGTGTTCTGCGAGGATCAGGCTCCGCTCTGAACGTTTCCCACGGGGTCAGGAGTGACATAATCCGTGTTCTACGTAGCTAGGAATTTTGCTCTGGATGCTTCCTACGGGTTCACTGCCGTGTTCTGCGAGGACCAAGCTCCGCTCTGGACGTTTCCCACGGGGTCAGAGTTGATATTATCCGCGTTCCACGTGACCAGAAATTTTGCTCTGGATGCTTCCCACGGGTTCACTACCGTTTTCTGCGAGGACCAGGCTCCGCTCTGAACGTTTCCCACGGGGTCAGGAGTGACATAATCCGCGTTCCACGTAACCAGGAATTTTGCTCTGGATGCTTACCACGGGTTCACTGCCGTGTTCTGCGAGGACCAGGCTCCGCTCTGGACGTTTCCCACGGGGTCAGAGTTGACATTATCCGCGTTCCACGTGACCAGGAATTTTGCTCTGGATGCTTCCCACGGGTTCACTGCCGTGTTCTGCGAGGACCAGGCTCTGCTCTGGACGTTTCCCACGGGGTCAGGAGTGACATAATCCGCGTTCCACGTAGCCAGGAATTTTGCTCTGGATGCTTCCCACGGGTTCACTGCCGTGTTCTGCGAGGACCAGGCTCCGCTCTGGACGTTTCCCACGGGTCAGAGTTGACATTATCCGCGTTCCACGTGACCAGGAATTTTGCTCTGGATGCTTCCCACGGGTTCACTGCCATGTTCGGCGAGGACCAGGCTCCGCTCTGGATGCTTCACAAGGGGTCATTGCCGTGGTCTGCGAGAACCAGGATCCGCTTTAGACATTCCCACGGGGTCATTGCCGCGTTCCACGTAACCAGGAATTTTGCTCTAGATGCTTCCCACGAGTTCACTGCCGTGTTCGGCAAGGACTAGGCTCTGCTCTGGATGCTTCACACAAGGTCATTGCCGTGCTCTGCGAGGACCAGGATCCGCTCTGGACGTTTCCCACTGGGTCAGTGCCGCGTTCCACGTAATCAGGAATTTTGCTCTAGATGCTTCCCACGGGTTCACTGCCGTGTTCGGCGAGGACTAGGCTCCGCTCTGGATGCTTCACATGGGGGTCATTGCCATGCTCTGTGAGGACCAGGATCCGCTCTGGATGTTTCCCACGGGGTCATTGCCGCGTTCCATGTAACCAGGAATTTTGCTATAGATGCTTCCCACGGGTTCACTGCCGTGTTCGGCGAGGACTAGGCTCCGCTCTGGATACTTCACACGGGGTCAGGAGTGACATAATCCGCATTCCACGTAACCAGGAATTTTGCTCTAGATGCTTCCCACGGGTTCACTGCCGTGTTCGGTGAGTATTAGGCTCCGCTCTGGATGTTTCACACGGGGTCATTGCCGCGTTCTACGTAACCAGGAAGGGTTGACTTTATCCGCGTTTCACAGAATCGGGGTTTGACTCTCGGTCATCTGTGCACCGCCGAGTCATGGAACTGGGGGTTGCCACTGTTCCGCTTTGCTTGATATTGTGTCTGTTGTAATGAGACGAACGTTGAGATAATTTCCAGGCTACCTGTGAACCGTTGAGATTTGGCTTCTTCTTCTGATGAAACCAGGGAAGGAGGAGTGTGATTCCTTCTTTGTTTGCGTCCCTGGATTGTATACAGGGATTGATATGATATTACCTGTAGGGCATAAATTTCATTTTTAGTTTTCAATTCTTTCCGCGATGCTCTATCATTTCAGCATTTATATCGCGAAGGTCGCGATTACCCAATCATTTCAGCTATTTTGCGCGGTACCCAATCATTTCGGCTATTTATTTTATTTTTACTCGCTGATTTTTATTGCGAGTTGCCCAATCATTTCGGGTATTTTGCATGCATATATTTTTTACTTGCTGCTTCTGTTGCAAGTTGCCCCATCATTTCGGCTATTTCGTATGCATGTATGGCTTGCTAGCTTTTCACTGCAAGCTTGGGATTAGACATCGATTTCGGCATCAGCACCGCTACCACTGGGATATTGCCAGGAGCGAATCATCATTTGCCTCTGTCGATATCGAACAAAGGTGGCTTAGCGAACAGGGTTAGGATCCTGTCGGCTAAGGCTTTTGACTTCATGAGCCGTAAGGGTCTCACAAAGGTATTTCTCCCTGCGAGTCATGAGGATCTCGTAGGTGCGTTTTCTCCTTAGGGATCGTGAGGATTCCTAAGTGTATGTTCTCTTATAAGTCGTAAGGATCTTACAAGAGTGTTTTCTCCTTATAAGTCGAGAGGACTCACAAGGGTTGTTCACCGTGCGAACATATCCCTAGTCACGGATGGGATTTTGTTAAGGAAATGTTTATTCGCACCCGTGGATTGTATACAAGGGTGGCTTGTAAGGCATTAGTGGAGGTTGTGGGGGCTGCTTAAGAATAGGTTCAGGTCTCTGTAACTTAAGACTTTTGAATCTTATGAGCCGTGAGGGTCTCATAAGGGGTTCTCCTTACGAGTCGTGAGGATCTCGTAAGTGTGGTTTCTCCTTAGGGATCGTGGGGATCCCCAAGTGTGTTGCTCCCTTGTGAGTCGTAAGGATCTCACGCAGGTGGTTTCTTCTTACAAAATCGAGAGGACCTTGCAAGTGTCTCTTAACGAGGTTGCGCCCTTTCGGGTTTTCACAAACACTCGCCGGTAGCCCTGCTGTTTTTACTTACGGAGCCCTTTCGGGTTTTCATCCATGCCCATTTTGCTTATGGACATATCGTTTTCCTTTTTTGTTTTTCTCCTTTTTTTTATTCGAACGAGGTTGCGCCCTTTCGGGTTTTCACAAGACTCGCCGGTAGCCCTGCTGTTTTTACTCACGGAGCCCTTTTGGGTTTTCATCCGTGCCCATTTTTCTTATGGACATATCGTTTTCTCTTTTTTTTATTCTTTTTCTTTTTTTTGTATCAGCTTTGGGATGCTGCAATCCACCGTAGTTTATCGACATCTCGGTCAACAGCTAGTTTTAGGACATAGTGGTCTGTTGTTAGTTTTAAGGACGTTTCGGTCCGTCGTTAGTTTAATGACGTTTCGGTCCGCTGTTAGTTTAAGAACGTTTCGGTCCGCTGTTAGTTTAAGAACGTTTCGGTCCGTAGTATAGGAAGCCGGTTACTACTTACACAGTTTAAGCTTAGGAAGATAGCGAGCGGACATAGTCGTTGTCATTTATCGTTAACCTAGGCCGTGACTCGTCAAGCGTAGTACTTCTTCAGGAAGCGACCGTTTATTGGCCTGAAGGGTCTTTCACCATGCATGTCCATGAGCAGGTAGGCTCCACCCTGGTAGACCTTGTCTATGATATACGGGCCTTCATAATTCGGCTCGAACTTCCCTCGTTTAGCACGATTGGGGATCATAGGTCTTTTGACCACTAGCACGGGTTCGTCTTGGCGGAACGTCCTCGGCCTAGTCAATCCTTCGTATGAGCGCGTCATTTTTGCTTTATAAGCTTCCAGATTTCGTTGCGCTATGAGCCGGGTTTCATCGAGGGCATCGAGCTCCTCAAGCCGAAGGTGAGCATTCTCTTTGTTCGTTAGCTCATAATGAACTGCCACTCGTAGAGAAGGTAGCTCTATCTCGAGGGGGAGTACCGCCTATGTACCGAATACCAATACGTACGGTGTTGTGTTCGTGGCCGTTTTGAACGTAGTTCGATACGTCCAGAGAGCTTCATGTAGTCTCTCGTGCCAGTCCCTCTTATTTCGAGACACCGTCTTTTTCACAATCTTCGTCAAGGTCTTGTTGAAAGCGTCAGCTAGACCGTTAGCTCAGAGATTATAGACAGAAGAGTATCTCCAGTCTATGTTTTGCCGTTGTGTGAAACGGCTGATCTTGTGGTGATCAGTCGAAAATATTGCATTTTAACACGTCAATTTCCCTACCATTTGCACTCATCTAGAGGGGTTCGGTATTAATATAGCACATATTAGCAAAACAGCCGTAAAATACCAAATAACTTGTGTTATGTATTAAAACCGGCATTTTTGACGGAAATTGAGTGTTTATCATTGCATCGCATAATCTTTGTATAGCGCAACACTTGTCTCGAGAATCTGTGCAGGAAATTCCAGGAAAAGAGCCGATATTGTCAAAAGTGCTGAGAAAAATACGCCAAGTCCAAGACTTGTGATCTGGCAGAGATATAGAAAGAAATATGAGATTCCACACATCAGAAAAGTGCCACAATGTCAGTACAAGAATATTACAGAAGTTACATGCACAGATGCTTTCAAAGAGCCGCGGATCTGCGGCTAAATGGCCCTTTCCGCCACGGATCCGCGGCGCAATGGTGACGTCAGCATTGCAGATTTCTTCAGTTGGCTTCTCATAATGGCAAATGCTTCCAGAAGACTCCAGATGACCACGTGGCTTCATCCAGAAGGCTCGGCCTAACAACCTTATCCTAGAATATTCCTCATTCGAGAATATTCCCTCCAACAAACTTCTTCTAGAAGCCTCCTTGTAACAACCTTCTTCTAGAAGCCTCTCTCCAACAACTTTCTTCTAGAAGCCTCCTTATAACAAACTTCTTCTAGAAGTCTCTTTGTAACAACCTCATTCTAGAATATTCCCTCCAACAAACTTCTTCTAGAAGATTCTTTCTAACAACCTCATTTTGGAGGGAAAATTCAAATGAGGTAGTTTATTTTGGAGGGAAAATTCAAATTCAAAAGAGGTAGTTCATTTTGGAGGAAAAATTCAAATTCAAATGAGGTGGTTCATTTTGGAGGGAAAATTCAAATGAGGTAGTTCATTTTGGAGGGAAAATTCAAATGAGGTGGTTCATTTTGGAGGGAAAGGTTGTTCATTTTGGAGGGAAAAGTTGTTCATTTTGGAGGGAAATTTGAAATTTGAATTCTAGATCTAAGATTGAGAGGCTTATAAAAGGAAACCTAGATCTAGGGTTTTGGGTTGTTCTTCATCTCCCCAAATTCAATACAAGTTGAGTGACACAACTTGTAAACCCTAACCCCAATTCAAATTCCAAGCCAATTTCAAGAACTTCGAGTACCAAATCAAGCAAGAAGCCTTCAACCTTTTAGGAGCAAAGCCGATCTTCATCCGAGCAAAGTGATCCAAGCTGATCCGCGACTCAAGGAGACGAGCGAAGCCGAAATCAACGATCAAGTTCTTTCCTCTTGTAGATCTTGAGAGAATTGTAATGAAATTGTTGATAAATAAAAGGTGAAATTCTTTATCTTGCTTTCTTTACATTCTTGCATCATGATTCAATCTCAATTCTTGATTGTGGTTCTTGTTATAATGTTTGAGTAAAACTCCGCTCGTGGAGGAATCGAGACGATCAATAGATGATGATGTTACAAATCTTAAGACGATTCTTAAGTCCTATGAGTTTGTAAACCCTAGCAAATTGAAGAATCGACGACCTAGTTTCGATGCGATACTTTCTTGATTGTGTTCGCTCGAAATTAGGGATCCATGATCGATTCTTGAATTTACTAGAGGCTAGAATGTGAATGAAATCAACGAAAGGAGAAGGGATAGATGATGAAACTTTAGTTTCCGCAATAAATCTCTAATTCTCGTTGATCATCATCGATCTAGTATCAAATCATCGATGGATAAGAAAACGTAATCAATAGATTTCATCACGTCTATAGATTCGATCGATTCCTACGAGCCTCATTTCGATTCTTGATATTTGGATTGGAAATCATCAATTGACATTTCTTGATTTTAATGTTTTCTTGTTATTAGATCTAGATTTTTACTAATTCTTGAACTTCATTTTATAAATCATGAATTGTCTTTTCTCTTTTCTTTAATTTTCGACTCATCTAATTCGAAATACGAACGGATCTCACTTTCCCTGTGGACGATCCGCACTCGCTAACGCGCTACAATCGACACCGTTATTGATTGCGGTTTACAAATTTCTTTGATTGTGATCTTTACACATTTTCAAAACACGACACACAAAGAATCATTTAATCATGTGGCTTCTGTAGGCTGGCCCGTTATCGGAGATGATCCGTCTCGGAGTTTCAAACCGATAAATGACGTGCGTCTTGAAGAAATGGAGTATATTCTCGGTCTTCACTTCCATTAGCGGTACTGCTTCTGCCCATTTGGAGAAATAGTCAGTTGTCTCCAAAATGAATCGATGTCCTCTGGACGATGCTGGTTCGATGGGGCCGATTATGTCAGTTCCCCATATTTCGAATGGCCAGCTAGCCACTGTCAGGTGTAACGGATTCGGATGCTGATGGATGAAGTCCCCGTGAATCTGGCACGAGTAGCATTGCTTCGCATACTTGAAGCAGTCGTGGATCATCGTGGGCTAATAATAACCCATCCGTTTGATCTTCAACTTCATTTTCGGCCCGGCTTGGTGAGAACCGCAGAGTCCATCGTGAGTTTCTTGGACGACACTTCTTGCTTCTTCAGGTCCCAGGCATCTCAACCATAAAGAATCAAATGACCTCTTATACAGAGTATCATTGACGAAGGCAAAAGATAGGGCTCGCTTCATGAGCTGATGTTTTGAGGACGCATCTTCAGGCGTTCGACGGGATTTGAAGTAGTCTATAAAGACTTCTCTCCAATCCTCAACCGTTTCTTGGTCTTTTATTTGCAGGGCCGTCTGCTCGGTCGCTTCCTTTTCTTCGGATAACTCTGGAGATATTTCTGCCGGAGCAAGAACCCGACGGCTTTGCACGATAATCTTTATGTCATCGAGGTTCTCGTCGGCCAGTTCTTTAGAGAGCTTGGCTAATGTATCCGCTTTGCTATTCTCCGCACACAGTATGCTTTCCAAGGTGTAGGCAGGAATTTGAGTCAGCGGTTGCTGTACTCTCTCGCCATACTTCACCAGTTCTGGTTTGCACGTTTAATAGTCGCCATTTACTTGACTAACGACCAGTTGGGAGTCTCCGTATATAAGAAGGTCTTCAATCTCCATGTTGATGGCGATCTCAAGACCTGCTATCAAGGCTTCATACTCGGCTTCATTGTTTGTTCTCGGCTCTGTTAAGGAGAAGGCAAAGCGCATTATCCCTCCTTGTGGAGTTACGAAGATGAGGCCTACCCCTGATTTGATTATGAGGGTGTTTTGCTTGCGCTTCTTCATGGAAGACGCTCCATCAAAATAAAGTTCCCATCGGGTGCCATTACCGTTGATCGTGTCAAACGCATGCTCATCTGGCAGTTCACAATTTAAAGGAGAATCGGCAGGTATTGGATGCTCAGCGAGGAAGTCGGCGATGGCCTGGCCTTTCACCGCCTTAAGAGGCTGATAGGTTATTGAGAACTCTGTTCCCCTCCGAAAGACGGCGCACAGGACTGCGATGTCCTGACGCTGAGATTCGGGGCAGATGCTATTTGGTTTTATCCGTCCACCTCTCCGAAGATGCCAAGGTGATTTATGGCACCGTGTATCGGAGGTTTAGACGGATGCGGCCGATGTAGCAGACTTCGTCAGATTCCCCCTCGCTTGAGGGGTTTTTGATTGTGGGGACGCCCTTCCCTGCAGGCGCAAGCCCCTGCAGTTAATTACGCTACCGCATCGCGGTAACAACTTTCTCCTTCTCCAGAATTTCACTTCGTGTCGTGTGTGTTTGTTTTGTTTGTGGTTGCCCGTGGATTGTATACGGAGACTGAGTAATGCCATCGCCCGTAGGACGTGGATTAGTCCAAATCCGTATTTACTTATATTTGGGTTTGGTGTTTTTAGTTTAAGGATGCATTAGTCGCGTTGCGGCTAAGATCAACTTAAACGTTCGTTAAGGATACGATAGTCCTGTTTGAGACTAAGATCAACTTAACGTGATAATCCATTTAATATCTGGCCATCGGGACTTGTCACCTCTCCAACGTCGTTGAAGGATTACAACGGCAGATGTCAGAGGAGTTCAGAGATGTACCCTTGAACCAAAGTCAATTTGGGGTTTTATAGTCTATTTGAATGTTTAAGAATACATTAGCCGTGTTTGGGGCTAAGATCAACTTAAACGGGACCGTTTAGATCCGGCAAAAGAGCATTTGGAGGCTCTATTGTTCCAGTTTAGGGACGTAGTGGTCTATTTTCCAGTTTAGGGACGTGGTGGTCCATCGCCAGTTTAGGGACGTGGTGGTCCATGTTCCAGTTTAGGGACGTGGTGGTCCATTATTAGTTTAAGGACGTTTCGGTCCATCGTTAGTTTAAGGACGTTTCGGTTCAATATTAGTTTAAGGACGTTTCGGTCTAAATTAGTTTAAGGACGTTTCGGTCCAACATTAGTTTAAGGACGTTTCGGTCCACGAGTTTAAGGACCCCGCAGTCCATATTCATGTGTGGTCGTTGGGACCCGTCGCCTCTCTGACGTCGTTGAAGGATTACAACGAGAAGTGTCAGAGGAGTTCGGAGATGTACCCTCGAATCGGAGGTAAATTGATTTGAGAGAGCATTTGTGCTCAGTTCAATTTAATTTAAGGACTTACGGCCAGAATTGGGCTAAGTCCGGTTGAAAATGTTCAACATTTTATTTATTTTTAGTCTATTAGACCTGTGCTAGGGCTTTGCCCATACTTAAATAATGCATTGCATTACTTCTATTTTTTTTGTTTGGGCTCTGCCCATAAAAGATGCAGAGCATCAATTTCACTTGGGCTCTGCCCCCTTTTTATTGCTTTACAATTTATTTTGGCCTGCTAGGTCTTCTGATTTGGGCCTGGCCCTTTTAGGAAATGCATTGCATTTATCAGGCGCTTTGCGCCAATCACTGAGCGCAAGCGCTTGTGGTGAGGACACGTGTCATGCTCTGGTGAGCGCAAGCGCAACAGCGCAGTGCGCTACGCTAGTGCGCTGCGCTGTTGCGCTGCTGATACGTGGCGCACTCTGGTGAGTTGCGCCAATTCCAGAGAGCAAAGCTCTATTTTAAGAGCGCGTAGCGCAAGTTGTTCTGTAGCTGACACGTGGCGCTCTCTCAAGAGCGCAACAGCGCAGTTTGGAAGTGCAAAGCACTAAGAATCTTTTAGATTCAAGAACGGAAGTGCAAAGCACTATTTGATTTCTTGATCTAATTTAGATCAAAGAAAAATAAGTTTTTCTTTTTGTTTCAAGAACCAGAGATTCATAAAAGTGCAAAGCACTATTTTTTTTTATTTTGTTGTTTTCTTGTTTTTTAAAGAACCAGTGGTTCATAAGAAGTGCAAAGCACTGTTTATTAAGTAAAGAACATTGATCTGGTTTTTAGATTGATGATTTATTAAAAGAGATTTCTTTTCTCTCGTGAAGGTTTTTACCTTTTTCTTTGAAATTTTCTCAGATTTCTCTCTCTGTTTGAAGCTCTTGACTTTTTTCAAGAAAAATGTTGATGCCTTTAAATTGAGCTCTGGGGTTTCTTTTATAGTGCCCATAAATTAGTTAATTTTGTTGAAGAGATTTTTCTCTGAGTGATTTGGGGAATTTTCCCCACCGTTGGATTTTTGATCCAAGGGCTTCTGTTTTACAGAAGAAAATCTTCTTGTTTTAACAAGAACAGAAAGATTTCTTTAAAATCTTAATTCTGTTTGCCGCAAATGCCCCAGCACGCGACACGTGTTGCGCAGCGCACAGCGCAGCGCAACTGCGCTAGCGCATCCGCGCTGACACGTGTCGCGCAGCGCAACTGCGCTAGCGCATCCGCGCTGACACGTGTCGCGCAGCGCAGTGCCTGCGCAACTGAAGCGTTGCTTCCTTTAAATAGAGCTTTGCTCTGATTGGGCGCGCCTTCTTGGGCGCTGCGCTGACGTATCAGCGCCTGACATGTGGCGCGTTGCGCCCGAGATTTGAAGCGTTGCTTCAAAATTTTGAATTTTGAATTTCAACAGAGTTTTGCTCTGATTGGGCGAAACAAATGCCCCCCCCACCGTTGCGCTCACGTGGCGCACACATAAGTGCAACGGTGGCAAACTCCTGATCGTTGGATTTAGGGGTGAGCTCAAGGGGCGCAAGCGCCTTATAAATAGGACCTCTGGCCCTTAGAAAAATCTTATCATTTCAAGATTTTTATTTCCAGTGCTTTACTCTTGCTTAGAACTCCAGAGCTTTGCTCTCGTTTCCAGAACTTTAGAGTTTTGCTCTCATTTTCCAAGTTAGAAAACTTTAGGTAAAATTAATCTTAAGTTAAATTAATTTTAATTAACCAATAGAGTTTTGCTCTCACAGATCTTCTGATCTAAAGAAATCCCCTTTGGGGTTTCATCAACAGAGCTTTGCTCTTATGAATCCATAGATCTACAGAGATCTTGTTCATGGGTTTTAACCCATGATCAGAACTTTGCTCATGGATCCAAAAAAAAAGCTCTTTTAGATTTGAAAAATGAGGAATCTTTTTATATGTTTTTTCATGAATCTTTCAAGATTCCAAAATTGTTGATTCTTTTAAGTGTAAAAAAAAATTTCTGATGGACCTTCTCCACTATTACCACAGAGCCATGCTCTTTTAAGGAATCTTATTTCGCTGGGACCAGAGTTTGACAAGTGTCACTCTGTGACAGAGCTTTGCTCTGAAAGAGGAGATTTTCTCCTTGTCTCTAGGGATTCTTCCCCCCCTTTTTTTATAAATGGGAATGTTTTCCTGGGGACCGACTGACAATCTCATCCAATGATGAGGTTGTCTTATTAACTGACGTATTGTCATCCAGATTTTGTGGGTCCCTCTTTGGTTTCCTACTCACTGCACTGCTGTGTGGTGTAATTAATTAATTTTAATTTAATTTAATTAATGCATTTTCTTTTTTAGACGCCAAACGTTGGAATTACAACACTAACGGCTAAATTGTTCTTTTGCAGCGATCATGTCTCTAGACACTTTATTCCCGTTCGTCCGCTCGGAGGAGGGATTTCCCGAGGCGCCCTTGGACCGTGAAGTCCTGACCATGATTAGAGAATACGACCCGGAGTACAAGAACCTCCACCTTTGGGGGTCTTGGTATAACCAGATCATCATGGGTCGACGCAGCTTCACATGCGCAGTGCCGTCCGAGCCCATCACGGTAATTCACTACGCTACCCCACCCTCAGTGCAGTATGCCGTGGAGATGGTAGATTAGACCGCTAACAGCTTTCTTCATCCCGCTATGGATACGGTTCCGGTTCAGCGTCCCATGGTTTTGGATATCCTAGGACGCCGTATTTGTCAAGGTGAAGCACGACCCTGGGGGCAATCATATAACCTTGGTCTGATTCCCCGTCACCCAATTGGCTATCTGCCGTGGGCCCGGTACATCCTGTCGACGAAGAAGTCGCAGTTGATAAGACTAGAACTGTACACTGCGGTCTACGTCTCTCTCTTCCAGTATCCCACGCTCCGTACCTGGTGGTTCAAGGCTTTCTTGGAGTAATGGAATATTCCCACCCACACTTTCCTTGCCATGGATCGGGAAGTGTCCATCTCTTTGGAGGAATTCGCGGAGGTATCCGGCCTACCGGTCATGGGGGAACACTATGAAGAGCTGCTCCCGACAGATGAGTACGTCTTCGGCGCTAAGCCGATGGTAAGGGGGATCACGCCGGAAAATGCTGTTCAATACCAATTCCCGAGCTTGATTAAGGTGTTGAACATCTATGAATCTCTCTTTATCGAACGCGGGAGCCGCGGAGTTAATTTTGAGGATTTCATTGCTCAGTTCCTTCATCCAAACGTCCTCTCGGCAGAAGCTGCCAAGTTTGCCACCCTTGAGGACCCTTTCGGTTTAGGTTTGGATAACCTGCCAGCAAAAGACATAGACCAAAAGGACTTTTTTCTTCTTAACTCCCCAACCATGTCTTTTGCAGAAATTGCGGCCCCTGGAATGGATGAGGAGGCCTTTTTCTTAGGATTTCTCGGACTGTGGCTGAGTTGGTTCGCGATCCCAATGCACTCTCATCGCATGCGGCCTTCTGTCTTTTACCCAGCCCACCGAATGGTCATCGGGGTAAAGGTGGCTGTGGGGATCGCTGGCTTGGCGCACCTATATCATGGCCTCAGCCGAGCTGCGGATGCCAATGAGCCCGGGGTACTGCACGTGGTCTTCCCGATGCACTACTTTGCATCGTGGCTCGAGCTACACACGGCGGGTGTCTTCGGCATGCATAAAAGGCCTCCATTCTTTGACAAGTGCGGTTTTCCTCGCATTATACAGTTGATTGGCTCATCAATCGTGACCCCTTCACCACGGAACGCCAGGGGTTTACTGATTCGCCCTCACACCGTTGGAGTCGAGATGTCCTTTATTGACAAGGTATTAACCATTGGAAAAGCATCCACCACTGCGGTGCGACCATTACAGGACTCCTTTAAGGATGGAGCTTCAGTGTTGACGGCCCGGGAGACCCTCCACTTGTATTCTATTAGACCGGGCTTCCTAGTCTTCAGGCAGGGCGGTGCGGCAATCTTCATGAGATATAACCCGCATCGTTTTGCCCAACAACTGGGCTACGATCAAGGGGTACCCTTGGAAGCTTTCTTACTGGAACCTGCTGCCAATGAAGAAGGGATGGAGAACGCGTTACATCACTTCATGCGCCTGAACATGGGTTCTCGTTTTTGTATCAGCACGCCGGCCTGCGCTCCACGACTCCTTAATGTATATAAAGAGTGGTACAATCATGCGACGGGGGCCGTTATAAAGGAAGAGAGGCGAGTGTTGATCGATCGTAAAGAAGCACCTCCCGGCACCAACCGTAACGCTCCCTTAGTGCCAAGGACCCCGGTGGTTCCTCCTCTAAAAGATGCCGGGGGCAGACCATCGCGTGCGCAAAGTCCTCCACGTGAGTTGCCGCTCCCTGATATCACAGACGCACCTCCCGCACCCTGTGCTCCAGTGGAGACAGTGGTTGTATCCTCGCCGAAGTCTGGCGTGGGCGCGGACATCGGGACCCGTCGTCCCAAAGTGGCTGCTAAGCGGAAGTCGATCCCACGTGAGCCTAGGGTCGGAGGGCAAAAGAAAAAGAAGTCGCTCTTCGCTGCGGACGTCGTGTTCGGTCAGGAACCCCATGCTCCCTATGCCGAGGGTCTGATCGAGTACGGGACTAACGAAGGATCAGTGATGCTGCCGCCGGACGATACAGACTTGGAGGCTGCTCTCGAAGCTTCAGCGTGGTTGGAGAGGCGTGACGCGTGGCTAGCTAAGCTTGCACAATCAGGTAACTACTAGTCGCCTTTTCTTTATTGTAACATATCCTCTTCATTGCCTTTGACTAACGCTTTTCTTTCTTTCCTTTCAACAGGCATCACTGATGAAGAAGCCATTGCCGCTTCTCTGAAGACTTTCCAGGAGGAGGAACGTCTTAGAGCATCCATGGGCCTTAGTAAGTTTCGATTCATCAAGCTTTCATTTCCCTTGTGTTATGGTCGATCTAACCTTTCCCTTTTAATCACAGGAACCTCAATGCCGTTCCCTCCAAGTGACACAGATGTTCTACCAGCTGCCGATGTTCCTGCTTCCTCTGGGCCACCGCAGGAGGTTCGTCTTGAAGAGCCGATGAAAGATGCCTTAAAGGCTCTGGAGACATCCCTGAACGAGGAAGACGACGCCTTGAAGGAGGCGTCACAAAGGTCCATCGCGACAGCCCGGGAGGAAAGGAAGCGGCTGAGGCGTGAGGCGAAGGCGCGCAGAGCTGCCTTGGCCATGGGAGCGGGTCCCAGCACCTCCCCCCGTACTGATAGTCCATCTGAAGAGGCCCCTGTCGCCCTATCCACTGCCCGCAGAAAGGTGGCGCGTGCAGTTCGGAGCGCAAACGGTAAATCCGCTTCAGGTAATATTTCTCTCAGAGTTTTTGTTATAAGGATTTTAACGTCATTGGTCCTTATATCTCTTATCTTGCAGGGCCAAGTCCGATCGAGGGGGAGGCGGAAACCGTTGATCCCAAAGAAACAGAGGAGGCGGTACCCGCCGAACTCGAGCCGACGGTGGGCAATGTCGTTGTGGCTTTGGAGCCTGAGGTGGAGGTCGAGGGGCCTGCAGCCGAGAAGGTCATTGATGCCGAACCTGAAGTGGTGGCAGATGATATGATCATTATAACTGAGCCCAGGGTGGTGGCGGATGAGGCGCTCGAGGCCGGCGATCTCGTGGTGATGGTGGACGATACAACCGCGACTACTGAACCTGAGAGAGTAGTGGGTGAGGTGGCCATGATTCCCGAGGACGAGCCAACCGCTCCTTCTCTGGAATCTGGCAATACTCCAGTCATAGCCCTCCCCGTCTATGGTCCTCCGCCGTCTCCAGGTCTCGCGAGCACCACGACGGTTCCCATTGAGTCGAGTGATGAGGCCACGGGCGGTGGTCTCATGTCAATAGAGGAGGGAATCGCCTCCGTTTTAGCCGGCAGCTCATCAGGTAAATCCCAAGTTGCTATCTTTTTTTTTATCTTACAATCCTTTCTGACAAATTCGCATTTGTTGTAACGCAGGTGCAGCCAGTGCCGATGCTCCACTGCTTGGGGGAGCGCCTTCAACAACTGCCTTGGCGGTGGTCACCTCTCAACCCTCTCTCATACCATCTAAGATGTTGGAAGGTATGGGTTTGCAATTTATTAATCCTATACTTCAGACATATAATTTGTGTACTAAAGTCATATTGTTGTGTCCCTTCAGGAGTGCTCTTTGATCATGTATATCAGATGTTGCTCCTACACTTCTCTTTCCCATCCGAACTTGCTTCTTCCCCTGGTGGCGTTGGTGAGTATGATTTCCATTGATGTTTTTCTTCTTTCATTGATGGAGTTACCTCTAACCCCTCCCTTTTTTATTTCGACTGCAGTGTTACAGATTGAAGGAGGGGATAAAAGATCAGCTGCGCCACTGGCCCTTCCGACCTTGCCACCTGTCTCGACTAGTACAGCGACTATCACGTTGATAACTTCCCTCCCTTTATTTTCTGTACTGTTATCTGATCGCATCCTGTTTCTTTTCAGTTGTCGTTCCGGCCTCGTCGCCCTTCGAGCCTCGTATTACAATGCCGGCGGGTTCTTATCTGAGGAGTCTGTCTTCAAAAGGCGCCGCGAATAGTCTGCGCATGTTGAGTGACTACGTCGAGGAACTCGACGTTGAAACTCCTACATCTGCCGCAGACTTTGCTATAGTGGTTAACCCGATGCTAGCAATACTCGTGAACTTTCATGATGAGGGCATCATCGCATCCTGGGTTAACCATTGTAGGGAGATCGAGGGTCGCCTATATCAGTTGGAGTCGCTGCGTCCCGCTCCCGAGACCTTGGCTGCCAGTAATCAAAGAACAGCGTGGATTGAGCAGAGCGCTCCTTACTTCCGCCACCTCGAACAAGAAGTCATTTCAAGGCGTAAGGAGCGTGGTGAGACTTCGAGCAAGTCTGCCCAACTGCATGCTCGGGTGGAGGCCAACGCCGCACGGCTGAAGGTTGTCTTTAAGGGCCTTCTGCAATGTCTTTCTGAAGGGTTATCATTGAGGCAACAACTTGATGTTGTCGAGCGAGATGCACCCAGCCAGGAAGCAGCCCAGAAGGAGGCGGAGGAGCAACTTTCATCTTTCTTGCAGCAGCGGGCCCAGGTGGAGGCGGAGGTGGCTACGGCTGTCACTCAGGAGGAGGCGCTGAAGGAAGTGCGAGAGCAGCTTGTGGATTTACTAAAGACACTTCCTCCTCAGTAGCTATCCATCTTTGTATCGTTTGTACTTGTAGATAAAAGAATGTATATATATATTTTTTATTCTTTGACATAATGTATCCTGTACCCAATCAAGTTTATGAATAAAAGATACACCTTTTTTGTAATGTGTCATTTTCTCCGTATTTTCTTTCTTTTACTATCAGCATATCACTTTAGCAAACATGGTTGACGGATGATTAGAACGAGTATCCTGACTTTCTTAAGAAATAGCGATGGTTTAGGCCGCAGGTTCGGATCTGCTGCCTGAGACTTTTCAACTCTATAAGCCGTGAGGGTCTCATAGAGACTTTTCTCCCTACGGATCGAGAGGATCTCGTAGGTGGGTTTTCTCCTTAGGAATCGTGAGGATTCCTAAGTGTGGTTTTCTCTTATAAGTCGTAAGATCCTATAAGAGAATTTTTCCCTCTTACGAGTCGAGAGGACCCACAAGCAGTTGTTTCCCTCCTCGTCGAAACTCGACCTTGGAGAGTGAGACCCGTGAATAGTATGCAAGAGACCATTTTGGATTGACTTGCAGGGTCCCATTGTTCAGAAAGCTAGTTTTTTAGTCCCTGCTGCCTGAGGTTTCATTTGCAAGTTGAAATGAATCGGGAATTTCCCGCGGAGACACTGGTTTCTCTGCGAGCCGACGCGAATCAGGAGGCTCTCGTAAAGGAGTGTTTGTATCCGTGAGTCGAGGAGTTTGCTAGGGATTATTTGTTTCCCTAGCGCCAAGGATTATTTGTTTCCTTGGGGTTTGAAACGAGTCGAGAATTTCCCACGGAGGCGCTGGTTGCTCTGCGAGTCGACGCGGATCAGGAGGCTCTCGTCAAGGAGTGTTTGTATCGGTGAGTCGAGGAATTTGCTAGGGATTATTTGTTTCCCAAGCGCCAAGGATTATTTGTTTTCTTGGGGTTTGAAACGAGTCGAGAATTTCCCACGGAGGCGCTGGTTGCTCTGCGAGTCGACGCGGATCAGGAGGCTCTCGTCAAGGAGTGTTTGTATCCGTGAGTCGAGGAATTTGCTAGGGATTATTTGTTTCCCAAGCGCCAAGGATTATTTGTTTCCTTGGGGTTTGAAACGAGTCGAGAATTTCCCACGGAGGCACTGGTGGCTCTGCGAGTCGACGCGGATCAGGAGGCTCTCGTCAAGGAGTGTTTGTATCCGTGAGTCGAGGAATTTGCTAGGGATTATTTGTTTCCCAAGCGCCAAGGATTATTTGTTTCCTTGGGGTTTGAAACGAGTCGAGAATTTCCCATGGAGGCACTGGTGGCTCTGCGAGTCGACGCGGATCAGGAGGCTCTCGTCAAGGAGTGTTTGTATCCGTGAGTCGAGCAATTTGCTAGGGATTATTTTTTTCCCAAGCGCCAAGGATTATTTGTTTCCTTGGGGTTTGAAACGAGTCGAGAATTTCCCACGGAGGCACTGGTGGCTCTGCGAGTCGACGCGAATCAGGAGGCTCTCGTCAAGGAGTGTTTGTATCCGTGAGTCGAGGAATTTGCTGAAGACACTGGTTTCTTCGGAGTTGAACTGAACCGTCGAGATTTGGCTTCGTCTTCTGGCGCAGCCTGTTGGGAAAGTACGGTTCCCTCTTTGTTTACGCCCTTGGATTGTATACAGGGATCGATGTGATCTTAACTGTAGGGGCAAAGTTTTATCATCTTCCCTTTTTTTTTGTTTTATTTCCGCGATGCTCTATCATTTCAGCTTTTATATCGTGAAGGTCACGATTGCCCAATCATTTCGGCTATTTTTCGCGGTGCCCAATCATTTCGGCTATTTATTTTATTTTTACTCGCTGCTTTTTATTTCGAGTTGCCCAATCATTTCGGCTATTTATTTTATTTTTACTCGCTGCTTTTTATTGCGAGTTGCCCAATCATTTCGGCTATTTTGCATGCATGTGCGGCCTACTGACTTTTCGCCATAAGCCGATTTCGGCATCAGCACCGCTACAACTGGGATATTACCAGGAGCGAATCATCATCTGCTTCCGTCGATGTCGAACAAAGGTGGCTTAGTGAACAGGGTTAGGGTCCTGTCGGCTAAGGCTTTGACTTCATGAGCCGTAAGGGTCTCACAAAATTATTTCTCCGTACAAGTTGTGAGGATCTTATAGGTGTATTTTCTTCTTAGGAATCGTGAGGATTCCTAAGTGTTTGTTTCCTCCGTAAGTCGTAAGGATCCTACAGGAGGGTTTTCTCCTTGTAAATCGAGGGGGTTTACAAGGGTCATGCGAACATATCCCGAGTCACGGATGGATCTTGGTTAGGGAAATGTTTATTCGCGCCCGTGGATTGTATACAAGGGTCAGTATTGAGCCACTTGTAGGGCAATATCGAAAGTTGTGGGGGTTGCTTAAGCACAGGTTTAGGTCTCTGTAACTCAAGACTTTCAACTCTTATGAGCCGTGAGGGTCCCATAAGAGAGTTCTCCTTACGAGTCGTGAGGATCTCGCAAGTGTATTTTCTCCTTAGGAATCGTGGGGATCCCTAAGTATGTTGCTCCCTTGTGAGTCGTAAGGATCTCACGCGGGTGGTTTCTCCCTACAAGGTCGAGAGGATCTTGTAAGTGTTCTTTAATGAGATTGCGCCCTTTCAGGTTTTCACAAACACTCGCCGGTAGTCCTGCTGTTTTTACTCACGGAGCCCTTTCGGGTTTTCATCCGCGCCCATTTTGCTTATGGACATACCTTTTTTTTTATTCTTTTTATTTTTATATATATATATTTTTTTTTTACGAGGTCGCGCCCTTTCGGGTTTTCACGAACACTCGCCGGTAGCCCTGCTGTTTTTACTCACGGAGCCCTTTCGGGTTTTCATCCGTGCCCTTTTTGCTTATGGACATACCGTCTTTATTTATTATATTTTTTTTTATATTTTTTTTTATTCATCTCGTCAGCCTAAGGATGCTGCGGTATTAGTTTAAAGACGTTTCGGTCTGCTATTAGTTTAAGGACATTTCGGTCCGGCGTTGAGAGGCTGGCTACTGCTTATAAAGCTTGAGCTTAGGAAGATAGCGAGCGGACGTAGTCGTTGTCATCTATCATTGACCTAGGCTGTGGCTCATTAAGCGTAGTATTTCTTTAGGAAGCGACCGTTTATCGGCCTGAAAGGCCTTTCACCGTGCATATCTATAAGTAGATAGGCCCCGCCCTGGTAGACCTTATCTATGATGTATGGGCCTTCATAGTTTGGCTCGAATTTTCCCCGTTTGGCGCGATTGGGGATCATAGGCCTTTTGACCACTAGCACGAGTTCGCCTTGGCGTAATGTCCTCGGTCGGGTCAATCTTTCATATGAGCGCGTCATCTTTGCTTTATAAGCTTCCAAATTTTGCTGTGCTATGAGCCGGGTTTCATCAAGGGCGTCAAGCTCCTCAAGCCGAATGTGAGCATTTTCTTCGTCCGTCAGCTCATAGTGGACTGCCACTCGTAGAGAGGGTAACTCTATCTTGAGGGGGAGTACTGCTTCTGTCCCGAATACTAACGCATATGGTGTTGCGTTTGTGGACGTTTTAAACGTAGTTCGATACGCCCAGAGAGCTTCTTGCAGTCTTTCGTGCCAGTCTTTCTTATTTCGCGACACTGTTTTCTTCATGATCTTCGTCAAGGTCTTGTTGAAGGCCTCAGCTAGACCGTTAGCTCGCGGATTATAAACCGAGGAATATCTCCAATCTATATTGTGCTGTTGCGCGAAGCGACTGATCTTGTGGCTTCTGTAAGCTGGCCCGTTATCGGAGATGATCCGTCGTGAAGTTCCAAACCGATATATGACGTGCGTCTTGAAGAAGTGGAGGATATTCTCCGTATTAACTTCTCTTAGCGGTATTGCCTCTGCCCATTTAGAGAAGTAGTCAGTCGTCGCTAGGATGAAACGATGTCCTCTAGACGATGCTGGTTCGATGGGGCCGACTATATCAGTCCCCCACATTTCGAATGGCCAGCTAGCCACCGTTGGATGTAATGGATTTGGATGCTGATGGATGAAGTCCCCATGGATTTGGTATGAGTGGCATTGCTTCGCATATTCGAGGCAGTCCTGAATCATCGTGGGCCAGTAGTAGCCCATGCGTTTGATCTTCAACTTCATCTTTAGGCCTGCTTGGTGAGAACCGCAGAGTCCGTCATGAACTTCCTGGATGACCCTTCTCGCTTCGTCAGGTCCTAGGCATCTCAGCTACAGAGAATCAAATGACCTCTTGTATAGAGTATCATTGACGAAGGCGAAAGATAGAGCTCGTTTCATGAGCTAATGTCTTGTGGACGCTTCTTCGGGCATTCGGTGGGATTTAAAGTAGTCTATGAAGACTTCTCTCCAATCCTCAGTATCTTCCCAATCTTTTACTTGCAGGGTAGTCTGCTCGTTCGCTCCTTTTTCTTCGGATGATTCCGGAGATATTTCTGCTGGGGCAAGCACCTGACGGCTTTGTACCATGATTCTGACGTCATCGAGGTTCTCGTCAGCCAGCTCTTTAGCAAGTTTGGCCAAAGCGTCTGCTTTGCTGTTTTCCGCGCGCGGTATGTTCTCCAAAGTATAGGAGGGAATTTGGGTCAACAGTTGTTGCACTTTTTCCCCGTACTTCACCAACTCCGGTTTGCACGTTTGGTAGTCGTCGTTTACTTGACTAACGACCAGTTGAGAATCTCCGTATATGAGGAGGTTTTCAATTCCCATGTCGATGGCGATCTCAAGACCTTCTATCAAGGCTTCATATTCGGCTTCGTTATTCGTCCTCGGCTCTGTTAAGGAGAAAGCGAAGCGCATTATCCCTCCTTGTGGAGTCACGAAGATGAGGCCTACCCCCGATTTGATTATAGGGGTACTTTATTTGTGTTTTTTCATGGAAGATGCTCCATCGAAATAAAGTTCCCATTAGATATCACTATCGTGGATCGCGTCAAACGTATGTTCGTCTGGCAAATCGCAATTCAGAGGAGAATCAGCCGGTATCGGATGCTCAGCGAGGAAATCGGCGATGGCCTGGCCTTTCACTGCTTTGAGAGGATGATATGTTATCGAGAACTCCATCAAGAGCAGAGACCATTTAGCAAGTCGACCTGTCAATATGGCCTTTGACATTAAATATTTGAGAGGGTCCACCTTCGAAATGAGACGGACTTCATGTGCTAATGCGTAATGTCTGAGCTTTATTATCGCAAAGATTAACGCCAGGCAGTATTTTTCAATGGGGGAGTAGTTGCTTTCTGCCCCCAATAGAACTCGACTTAAGTAGTAAAGTGCTCTTTCTTTCCCTTGGTCGTTCTCTTGTGCCCATAATGCGCCTAAAGAACCTTCGAGGGCGGTTGTATAAAGAATGAGAGGCTTTCCTTTAACCGGAGCAGCCAACACCGGCGGGTTCTGCAGGTATTGCTTGATCTCGTCTAGCGCGCTTTGGCATTTTTGATCCCAGACGAACGGGGTTCCCTTCTTCATCAGGTGACTGTAAGGGCGGCACTTGCCAGAGAGATTGGCTATAAATCGCCGTATGTATGCGAGCTTCCCTTAGAGAGACCGCAACTGTTTGAGAGTCCTCGGCGAAGGCATTTCCATGATCGCCTTGATCTTGGACGGATCTATTTCGATACCCCAGTGTCGGACGATGAATCCTAAAAATTTGCTCGAGGAAACTCCGAATGCACACTTAAGAGGGTTCATCTTCAAGTTGTATTGTCGAAGGCGTTGAAATACGGTCTTCAGATATTCGATATGTTCCTCATATGATTTGCTTTTAACCACGAGATCGTCGATATAGCATTCGACGATTTCGTGTATAAGGTCATCGAAGATCTTAGTCATGGCCTTCTGATAAGTAGCACCGGCGTTCTTTAAACCGAAGGGCATCACTTTATAACAGAATATACCTAGAGGGGTCCTGAAGGCTGTGTGCTTCTGATCTTCGGGATGCATCTTTATCTGGTTATACCCCGATGAGCCGTCCATGAAGGAGAAAACCTCATAAGTGGATGTATTGTCTATCATCAGTTCGGTGACTGGCACTGGGAAATCATCCTTCGGGCAATCTTTATTAAGATCCCGGAAGTCTACGCATATGCGCACTGTCCCATTTTTCTTCATCACCGGGACGATGTTGGCGATCCATTCGGGGTATTGAACTTCCTGGATGAAGCCAGAGTCGATCAGCTTCTTGACCTCGGCATTGATACTCATCTCAAGCTTGAGCCGCATTCTTCTCGGCGCCTGTTTGACTGGCTTGACGTCCGGGGATATTGCCAATTTGTGCACAGCAATTTCTGGATCTAATCCCGGCATTTCGGAATAGTTCCACGCAAAGCAATCTCTATGCTGTAGAAGCACGTCCTTTAACGCAGCCACCCTCTCTTCAGACAGTAGCTCGCTGACAAATGTCGGTCGCGGATCGTCTGCCGATCCCAGCTCAATCTCCTTGAGGTTATCTGCAGTAGTATGTATGCCATCTTCCAGCTCTTTTGGCGCTGGTGGGAATTCTGAGATTATCTCGTCTCTGCTGTTTTCGAAGCACCAAGGGAGCTCATCTATGTCCTCGGGCTCTTCTTTTGATAGCGTTATCATGTGACAAGTACGAATTCACTTCCAATCCCAATGTGGAACTGGTTTTTCTTCCGTGGCCTTGGGCTCGTGCTTTTGTGGCGGCGCTACCCTCCAGTTGTTGGACAGAGCGAACTTGCCAAGCTGATACTGATTTTCGACCCAATTCTTAAAGGTGAAGCAATCTTCAAGAGGATGCTCTATCACTCGGTGATAAGAGCAATAGTTTGGGTGTGAGATTTCGCCTGCTCGTTCGGGGTTTTTGGACTCCGGCAGTGTAAGCAATTGATGCTTTAGAGCAAGATCGAGTATCTTCTTTGTCTTGTCCCGAGGAAACGAGTACGCTCGTCCCATTTTCTTCATGAGGGATAGATCAATAACGCTCAACTCCTGTTTGCGTGGCTTCTCAACCCTGCTTTGTTGTTGTTGAGCGCCTTTTTGGGCTTTCAACTTATTTCTGCTTTTACGCCGAGCCTTCTTTATAATAGGTTGATAAGGAGCGGCATTTTCATCCTTTGCGGTCTGTTGGAGAAGGCGTTGCGTCTTGGCTTTCTCGTAGATGGCCGTCTCACGGTTGTGATCATCTCGGACTTTTTGACCAGCTTTCTTTATAAGTTTGTCCATTTGTTCCTCGAACGACGGACTGGGCTCCTTTGCATCTGGAATTTTCACTGGCTTAGGATTAGCGTCCTCCCATTGAGCATCCGCTTCTTCATCAAGGTCATACACGACGTAACATCCGGGTAGTAACTCTCGTTTCTTTGACCGGATGTATCCAAGCCCTTTTATTTCCATTCTCCTGTTAGGCAGCTTGCGTTGAGTCCCGGGAACGTTCCAGACCCTGTCATAGAATTTGGCCTTTCTAATGGTCTGTTTGAAGGATATCCCCTGGCGTTTCAGCAGCTTCTTCAAACCCTCTGTATAATATCTGGGAAGACGGATAGGCTGAAGCCTGTCGAGCGTAGGATCCGCGCCATGCCAGATTTCTTTTTCCACCTTGGTCTCTTCAGAGCGGTAGAACAGAATTTCTTTCTCGCTTTCTCGTCTGGGAGGGATATAGAACGTTTGCAGCTCTTCTACATTGTAAATATTGAGTGCATCCAGTTCTTTCTGGTGTTTAAGTGGCACTATGGCGACTTGTAGACTTTGCTCTTCGTCAGCGGACGTTCGTATTGAAGGTCGAGCAGAGAATACAACACGGATCTCATCTTCCGAGTCGCTACCAAAGATCAATGTAGGAGCCGATGGTCCCGGATTGTTGTGTTGGGGCGGATCCGAATAAACTATCTCCTCTTCCTCCTCAGTATCACTGCCGAAGATAGGGATGGTGGCGTTAGCTTTGTTCTCCGGCTTGTGACACTTCTCTGTGCCTTCGAAATCCGGTAAGAAGTATTTGGCGTCTTCATATTTGCGGACCTCGTTCACAGAGAAAGGGTTCAGTTCTCCCGTCACGGTATACTCGAAACCATCCTTAAAATACTTCATACACTGATGTTGTGTAGAAGGGATGATGTTGTACTCGTGTAACCATGGTCGGCCGAGCAAAGCGTTGTAGCATGTCTTGGCGTCTATGACGTGGAACTTAATGTCCGTGACGAGTAGCCCGAAACGTAGCGTCAGTATCACAAATCCAAGAGTCTTTGACGATTGGGAGTCGAACCCGGAGATGGTGATCTTGTCCCGAGCAAGGTGCTGGACCCTCATGCAGATTTCCTTCAACACCCGGACGTTGAGTAGGTTAACAGACGTCCCGTTATCGATCAGGATTTTGCCTATCTTTATACCATGGCAGTATCCCGAGACATAGAGAGGGCGATTGTGTTCGCACGTCCCAAGTAGAAGGTCTTCATCGCCAAAAGTAACATCAGCCGTGTGCACTTCCTCCAATTCATCTTTCATCTTTTCCTCGGCCAGGCATGCTTGGAATTGTTCCGGGTCTTGGAGCGCCTTAATCAACGAATCTCTCGCCTCTTTTGATAGCAAAAGGGCGTCAAGAATGCTGAGCTGTGAGGGCAGCTTCCTCAGATGTGCTAAGACGTTGTAGTCCACCTTATTCTTCTTTGGTGGGTCTTTGGCAGCTAGCTCTTCCACCACTTGGTCATCTAAGACGATATCTTCAGAGACCTTTTCTTTCCATTTATCTTTCCTGTTCGAGGGTCCGAGGTTCTTTTCGGGCAGCGTGCGATCACGTAGCCGGATATTTTCGCAAACCTTCGGTTCTTCTTCTTTTCTCGAAGCGGACTCTTTAAAGAGAGGGGCAAGTTCTAGCTCTTCATCAGAATCACTCCCGAATGTAGGCACTTGTGATCTACCGGTGTTAATCATGCAACAATCGCTAGCAGTTCTTTTAAGCCCTTCGGTCGTATTTCTTTGCTCCCGACGAGTTTTACGCTTTTCCCGTTTAAAGTGTTGTCGATGAGCAACGTATCCTTGCCACCATCTATCGAAAGCTTTGCACTCTTGAGTGGGGTGCGAAATCTTTTGATGATATAAGCAATAAGACGGGTGCATTTTCGCTTCACCGGTAATTTCTTCTTCGGAGGATGGTAGCTTCATGCCCATTGATATGGCCTTAGCAAACTTCTTTCTCATCTTGAATTGGCTTTTGTCGGTAGCGGAGGTGTTTAGCTCCACCGAGATCGTCTCAGCTCCTTCATCAAGTCGCTGGCGCTTGGCCCTTTCAAATATAGCCGCCTCGCGCTCCCGATCAGCTTTACTTTTCAACCGAGCTTCATTAAGGAATGCGTCGATTACTTCATCTGGTGGCCCCAGGACTTTTGGTTCAGGATCTGCCCCCAGCTTTTCGGTGCAAGGAGTCTCCTCATCGTTCGTGATCGAATGGGAAATCATATGACAGCTCGCCACATATTCCTCGGATTCATCTGATGAACTTTCTCCCTCATCTTTTTCTTGAAAAACGTGATTGAGGAACTCTTGGAGCGTAATGGGAGTCCGCGCCTTTTGGTTGTATTCTTCCAACGCGTCAATTTGCTTTTGTAAGTCCGTGCGTTTGCCGCCAGGCTTCACGGGCTTCTTAGATTTCTTCTTCTTCTTTTTCGAAGATTTTGACGGCTGGCTGCAAGTGCTTGAACCGCCACCATCGGTCTTTGGAGTTGGACGTGGCTTCAACATCCCTTCAATGACCTGCGGTTCCAACGGGTTCTTCCACTTGATCGCTAGACATGTCTGAAGATCGTTTAGCATCCTCTTTGTCTTGGTTGATAATACAACCTCCCAAGGAACTTCTTCAATGACGGAGCATGTTGCCCCCGGCGTATTCGTCCCCTTAGAGGTGTGGGGCTGCGGGGGATTCACCTTCCATTTGTCAGATAACGCGAACTTGCCCTGTCGGTACTGGTTTTCAAGCCAATTCTTGAAAACGTAGCAATCTTCGATCGGATGGCCTAGTACTCGATGATAAGAACAGTAGTTGGGCTCGTTGACGTCACTTGGTTGCAACGGACGTTTTGGATCCGGCAGATTTATGAGTCTGTTGCGCAACGCCAGCTCGAATAACCTCCTCGTTTTATCGCGGGGAAAGGAATAAGGACGTCCCATCCTATCCTCAAGGGGCACGTAAGGGCGCATATTATTTTGACGAGCAACCGGCTTCGAGTCGCTCGGTTGTTGTTGAGCATTAGCGACGACGATCGCTTTTCCCTTCCCTTTGTCATTTCGGGACTCCGGCCTTGGAAGAGGGGGTTTATGGCCCATTTGATCCATTTGCGCTAGTTTGTCAATCAAGGCCTGGAAGGTAGTTGGCTTGAAAAACATCATAAATTGTGAGATGGTTGCTTGTGGATCAAGGGTTCCCACAAACATACCCACTGCGGGAGCTTCTTCAATGCGCTGCTCGCACTTTGACCATAAGTTCCGCCATCGTATAGCGTACTGAACCCACGTCTCACCATCGGGGTACGTTCACTGGCGCTTGCAAAACGCTGAGTAAATAGTAGCTCCATCTCCGCGAAGGTTTTGATAGAGTCGTTCGGGAGTTCAGAGTACCACTCGAATGCCGTATCCGATAAACTTCCAACAAACTGGCGAAGTAAAAGCTTGTCATCACCACCGGTATTGCCGCAGAGTGCCCTGAACTGGGCAACATGCTGGTGAGGATTGCCCGTCCCCTTATAGACATGGAACTTGGGAATCGTATAACCTGGCGGGTACTTGATTTGATCGTACCAACTCGGATATGGCCTCCCCGTTTTCACGACCTGGCCGGCTGTTTCGGTTGCATGATGAACCCGTATTTGTTGGGCGATGTACTCATCCAAATCAGCTTTGGAGATTGTATCCTCTTTAGCTGTGGACAGAGCTGGTGGAGGATTCGACGTCTCTCCCCTATCGTCTTCAAGGATGATCGGGGGATCTTCAGCAGGTGGATCTTGTTGAATCATCATACCCACCATCTCCTGGAACAGGAGAGCCATTTTCTTTATGTTGGCTGCCTGCTCCGCAGCTTCTTTATCCTTCTTCTCCAGTATGCGACGAAGGAATTCAGCGTCCGTTTCTTGTTCTTGACGCTCGTCCGAAGACGTTTCAGGGGTTTCTTTTGGCCCTGTAAGTGCGGCCATAGCGTTCATCATTTCTTGGAGCTTCTGCTGCTGCTCCTGAGCCTTGGTCACTGACCTCGTGTGCGGTCTATGACCTGTTGATATGCGGCTATCTTCTTTTCCCGATGCCATGTAAACCGTATGAACTGTTATGCCCCCTGACTTGGGGCGTTTAGGTTCACCATTTTTAACTTTTGCCGCTGACGCGGGAGTTTTCTCTGGCCTCCTTCTTTTGTGGGCCGTTGAGGTTGAAGGAACCGTTGAAGGGGGCAGCCTTGCAGCTGCTGTCCCCTGCTGTTTAATAGGATGGTCTTTTTCTTTTTGCACTTTCGCCTTCTTTTGTTGACGAGAGTGATCTGGGTCGATCACTGAGTCTTGAACCCTTCGCCAAACCTTGTATATTCTCGAGGACAGCCGTTGAGGGGGCTGTTCTTGCTTTGTTTCTGGGACTCTCTCCGCAGGCGGAGGAGATCTTTTCAGTGTAGCGGTTGGAGCATTCTTCCGTACCCTCCTCAGCAGTGCCGTTCCCAGTTGGAACAGCAGCGTTGACTTCCACCACTGGAGCCGGTGGAGTTAGCCCTGAGGGGGAATTGCCCCCTGCCTTCCTCACTCGTCGCCAATAGCGACGTCGAGCATGATGAGCCGTTGGAACTGGCTCGGAGATAGAGACAGCTTCTTTTTGCCCCCTGCCTGAGTGAGGCGTCGCTGGTGTTAACCTCTCAAAGACTGAGGTTGTCTTTTGAGAGGTGATATTCAATCTATCGAAGACGGATCCTTGAGCAGGGGCGGGGGCAGGAATCGTCAGTCTTGAAAAGACTGACTCTTTGACAGGGGAAGCCGCCTTGACGACTTCTGGAGCAGTAGTCATTGCCTTCCTTGGGACAGCCAATTTAAGGTTCTGATCTAGCCTGGCGAAAACCGAAGCTGTTGGTTTGGCAGTGGGTGACCCGTTGACAGGGGCCGTCGTGGCAGTGAGTCGGTCGAAGACCGACTTCTTGTTCACCTCCGATGCAGGCATCGGCATAGAGAAGCTTGTAGGTGGGATCATGGTCCCGAAGAACAGGCCAGTGGTGGCTTGGGTCACCTGGTCTACTGGCAGAGTGAGGAAGGAAGCCGCTTGGGGCCCATATGCTACACCTCCGGGGGAGGTGTCCTTAAAATCTTTCGGACTTACAAAAGTCCTCCTAGCTTGTAAATAGGAAGGACTATGGGAGCCTTCACTGGCTAAAGTGAACAACTAAACCATTAACTAATTGAAGACCAATGCAACATAACTATTTGTCATACACATGCGGCCAAGAAGCAAATATAGGACTAAGCAAGGGAGAGTAGACATGAAGCAAATAAACAAAGCGGGGGGGAGGGGTACGACGAATACATTGATTATCTGGGTCCGTCTAGTCTCGACAAGACGGACCATTGCAGTGGCACTTCGAGCAGTTGGTGCAGTTAGAGGCCATTGAATCTTGAGTTCTGCGCCAGGCTCGAGACCAAATCTTAGTAACTTGAAATCCGAAGGCAACCATTTAACAAACCGCGATTGGTTCGCGAAGACGACACACGAAGTGTGGAGTGGAAAGAGGAATAGGTCCTACCGGGCGTGCCAGAATCTGTTCCCCTCCAAAAGGCGGCGCACAGGACTGCGATGTTCTGACGCTGAGATTCGGGGCAGATGCTATTTGGTTTTATCCGTCCACCTCTCCGAAGATGCCAACGTGATTTATGGCACCGTGTATCGGAGGTTTAGACGGATGCGGCCGATGTAGCAGATTTCGTCAGATTCCCCCTCGCTTGAGGGGTTTTTGATTGTGGGGACGCTCTTCCCTGCAGGCGCAAGCCCCTGCAGTTAATTACGCTACCGTATCACGGTAACAACTTTCTCCTTCTCCAGAATTTCACTTCGTGTCGTGTGTGTTTGTTTTGTTTGTGGTTGCCCGTGGATTGTATACGGAGACTGAGTAATGCCGTCGCCCGTAGGACGTGGATTAGTCCAAATCCGTATTTACTTAGATTTGGGTTTGGTGTTTTTAGTTTAAGGATGCATTAGTCGCGTTGCGGCTAAGATCAACTTAAACGTTCGTTAAGGATACGATAGTCTTGTTTGAGACTAAGATCAACTTAACGTGATAATCCATTTAATATCTGGCCATCGGGACACGTCACCTCTCCAACGTCGTTGAAGAATTACAACGGCAGATGTCAGAGGAGTTCAGAGATGTACCCTTGAACCAAAGTCAATTTAGGGTTTTATAGTCTATTTGAATGTTTAAGGATACATTAGCCGTGTTTGGGGCTAAGATCAACTTAAACGGGACCGTTTAGATCCGGCAAAAGAGCATTTGGAGGCTCTATTGTTCCAGTTTAGGGACGTAGTGGTCTATTTTCCAGTTTAGGGACGTGGTGGTCCATCGCCAGTTTAGGGACGTGGTGGTCCATATTCCAGTTTAGAGACGTGGTGGTCCATCGTTTCGGTTAAGGACATTTCGGTCAACGTTTCGGTCCATCGTTAGTTTAAGGACGTTTCGGTCCAATATTAGTTTAAGGACGTTTCGGTCCAAATTAGTTTAAGGACGTTTCGGTCCAACATTAGTTTAAGGACGTTTCGGTCCAACATTAGTTTAAGGACGTTTCGGTCCACGAGTTTAAGGACCCCGCAGTCCATATTCATGTGTGGTCATTGGGACCCGTCGCCTCTCTGACATCGTTGAAGGATTACAACGAGAAGTGTCAGAGGAGTTCGGAGATGTACCCTCGAACCGGAGGTAAATTGATTTGAGAGAGCATTTGTGCTCAGTTCAATTTAATTTAAGGACTTACGGCCAGAATTGGGCTAAGTCCGGTTGAAATTTTATTTTTAGTCTATTAGACCTGTGTTAGGGCTTTGCCCACACTTAAATAATGCATTGCATTACTTCTATTTTTTTTGTTTGGGCTCTGCCTATAAAAGATGCAGAGCATCAATTTCACTTGGGCTCTGCCCTCTTTTTATTGCTTTGCAATTTATTTTGGCCTGCTAGGTCTTCTGATTTGGGCCTGGCCCTTTTAGGAAATGCATTGCATTTATCAGGCGCTTTGCGCCAATCACTGAGCGCAAGCGCTTGTGGTGAGGACACGTGTCATGCTCTGGTGAGCGCAAGCGCAACAGCGCAGTGCGCTACGCTAGTGCGCTGCGCTGTTGCGCTGCTGATACGTGGCGCGCTCTGGTGAGTTGCGCCAATTCCAGAGAGCAAAGCTCTATTTTAAGAGCGCGTAGCGCAAGTTGTTCTGTAGCTGACACGTGGCGCTCTCTCAAGAGCGCAACAGCGCAGTTTGGAAGTGCAAAGCACTAAGAATCTTTTAGATTCAAGAACGGAAGTGCAAAGCACTATTTGATTTCTTGATCTAATCTAGATCAAAGAAAAATAAGTTTTTCTTTTTGTTTCAAGAACCTCTTCATAAAAGTGCAAAGCACTATTTTTTTTTATTTTGTTGTTTTCTTGTTTTTTAAAGAACCAGTGGTTCATAAGAAGTGCAAAGCACTGTTTATTATGTAAAGAACATTGATCTGGTTTTTAGATTGATGATTTATTAAAAGAGATTTCTTTTCTCTCGTGAAGGTTTTTACCTTTTTCTTTGAAATTTTCTCAGATTTCTCTCTCTGTTTGAAGCTCTTGACTTTTTTCAAGAAAAATGTTGATGCCTTTGAATTGAGGTCTGGGGTTTCTTTTATAGTGCCCATAAATTAGTTAATTTTGTTGAAGAGATCTTTCTCTGAGTGATTTGGGGAATTTTCCCCACCGTTGGATCTTTGATCCAAGGGCTTCTGTTTTACAGAAGAAAATCTTCTTGTTTTAACAAGAACAGAAAGATTTCTTTAAAATCTTAATTCTGTTTGGCGCAAATGCCCCAGCACGCGACACGTGTCGCGCAGCGCAGCGCAACTGCGCTAGCGCATCTCCGCTGACACGTGTCGCGCAGCGCAAAGCGCAGCGCAACTGCGCTATCGCATCCGCGCTGACACGTGTCGCGTAGCGCAAAGCGCAGCGCAACTGCGCTGACACATGTCGCGCAGCGCAGTGCCTGCGCAACTGAAGCGTTGCTTCCTTTAAATAGAGCTTTGCACTGATTGGGCGCGCCTTCTTGGGCGCTGCGCTAACGTATCAGTGCCTGACATGTGGCGCGTTGCGTCCGAGATTTGAAGCGTTGCTTCAAAATTTTGAATTTTGAATTTCAACAGAGCTTTGCTCTGATTGGGCGAAACAAACTCCATCAAGAGCAGGGCCCACTTAGTGAGCCGACCTGTTAATATGGCCTTTGACATCAAATACTTGAGAGGATCCACCTTCGATATGAGACGGACTTCATGCGCAAATGCATAGTGCCTGAGTTTCGTTATCGCGAAGATCAACGCTAGGCAGTGTTTTTCGATGGGAGAATAATTGCTTTCTGCCCCTAGGAGAACTCGACTCAAGTAGTAGAGAGCTCTTTCTTTCCCTTGGTCGTTCTCTTGTGCCCATAGCGTGCCTAAAGAACCTTCGAGGGCTGTTGTGTACAGGACGAGAGGTTTTCCTTTGACCGGAGCGGCCAACACTGGTAGATTCTGCAGGTACTGCTTGATTTCGTCCAGTGCACCTTGGCATTTGTGATCCCAAACGAAAGGGGTTCCTTTCTTCATTAGGTGACTATAAGGACGGCACTTGCTGGAGAGATTGGCTATGAATCGCCGGATATACGCAAGCTTCCCTTGGAGAGACCACAATTGCTTAAGAGTCCTTGGCGGAGGCATTTCCATGATCGCCTTGATCTTCGACGGATCTATCTCGATACTTCGGTGTCGGACGATGAATCCTAGGAATTTTCCCGAGGAAACTCCGAACGCGCATTTGAGAGGGTTCATCTTCAAGTTGTATTGCCGAAGGCGTTGAAATACGATCTTCAGATGCTCAAGATGTTCCTCATATGATTTGCTGTTAACTACGAGGTCGTCGATATAGCATTCGACGATTTCATGTATGAGGTCATTGAAGATCTTCTTCATGGCCCTCTGATAGGTGGCACCGGCGTTCTTTAAATCGAAAGGCATCACCTTGTAGCAAAATATACCCAAAGGGGTCCGGAAAGCGGTATTTTTCTGGTCCTCAGGATGCATCTTTATCTGATTTTATATTGACGATCCGTCCATGAAGGAGAAGACTTCGTGAGTAGACGTATTGTCTATCATCAGCTCGGTGACCGGTACCGGGAAGTCGTCTTTCGGGCAGGCATTATTGAGATCCCAAAAGTCTACACATATGCGCACGGTCCCATTTTTCTTCATCACCGGGACGATGTTGGCGATCCAGTCAGGGTACTGAACCTCTTGGATGAAGCCAAAGTCGATTAGCTTCTTGACCTCGGCATTGATACTCATCTCAAGCTCAAGCCGCATTCTCCTTGGTGCTAGTTTGATTGGCTTAACGTTTGGGGATATCGCCAATTTGTGCACAGCAATCTCTAGATCTAATCCTGGCATTTCGGAATAATTCCAAGCGAAGCAATCTTTATGCTGCATAAGCACGTCCTTCAATGTAGCCACCCTCTCTTCAGACAATAGCTCACTGACGAATGTCGGCAGCGGGTCACTCACCGTCCCTAAATCAATTTTCTTGAGGTTATCTGCAGTGGTATGTATTCCATTTTCCAGCTCTTTCGGCGCCGGAGGAAACTCTGAGATCACCTCGTCATCATTGCTTTCGAAGCACCAAGGGAGATTATCCATATTCTCGGGCTCTTCTTCTGACAGCGTTATCACGTGACAGGTACGATCTCACTTCCAAGACCGAGGTTGATCTGGTTCTATTCTCACTGTATGCGCTGCTTTTTGTTCGTGCTTCTGTGGTGGATTTATCCTCCAACTGCTGGATAGAGCGAACTTGCCGAGCTGATATTGGTCTTCGATCCAGTCCTTGAAGGTGAAGCAATCTTCGAGAGGATGTCCTATTGCTCAATGATAAGAGCAATAGTCTGGGTGAGAGGCCTCGTTGGCTTGCTCGGGGTGTTTAGACTCCGGAAGTGTAATCATTTGATGTCTTATGGCGAGATCAAGTATCTTCCGTGTTTTGCTTTGAGGAAAAGAGTATGCTCGACTCATCTTCTTTATAAGGGACGAATCCAGATTCCTCGATTCCCGATCGCGTGGCTTCTTGGTCCCGCTTTGTCGCTGTCGAACGCCTTTCCCATTCTTTGGTTTGTTTCTACCTCTGCGTCGGGCTTCTTGCACAACGGGTTGACAGGGAGGAGCATTTTCATCTTTCGCAGCCTGTTGAATAAGGCATTGCGTCCTGGCTTTCTCGTAGATGGCCATTTCGCGATTATGGTCGTCTCGAACCTTTTGAACTGCTTCCCCTATAAGATTTTCCATTTGTTCTTCGAACGACGGACTGGGCATTTTTACGGCGGGAGCTCTTTCTGGTTTAGGGTTAGCATCTTCCCACAGAGCATCTCCTTCTTCATCAAAGTCATGTATGACGTAGCAGTCGCGGAGTAGCTTCCATTTCTTGGACCGAACATATCCAAGCCCGATCGTTTCCATTCTCCCATTGGGCAACTTTTGTTGAGTTCCGGGAACGTTCCAGATCCTGTTATAGAATCGTGCTTGTCACACGGTTTGCTTAAGGGGTACGCCTTGGCGCCTTAACAGCCTTTTTAGTCTATTCATGTAATATCTGGCAATCGGATGGGCTGGAACCTGTCAAATGTAGAATCCACGCCATGCCAGATTTCTTTCTCCGCTTTGGTTTCCCCGGATCGGTAGAATAGGATCGCCTTTTCACCTTCTCGCCTGGGAGGGACATAGAACGTCTGCAGCTCTTCCACACTGTAGGTATCAAGCGCGTCTAATTCTTTATGATGCTTGGGTGGCACCATGGAAACTTGCAGACTTTGCTCTTCATCAGCGGATGTTTGTATTGAAGGCCGAGCAGAGACTATAGCATGGACCTCATCCTCCGAGTCGCTGCCAAAGATCAACATAGGAGCGGACGGTCTCGGCTTGTTGTACTGGGATGGACCTGAATAAACTATCACTTCCTCTTCCTCGGTATCACTCCCGAAGACCGGAATGGAGGTGATAGTTTTGTTCTCCGGTTTGTGACATCTCTCCATGTCCTCGAAATCTGGTAAGAAGTATTTTGCATCTTCGTACTTGCGGACTTCGTTCACGGAGAATGGGTTCAACTCTCCTGTTACGGTATACTCGAGACGATCCTTAAAGTATTTCATACACTGATGTTGTGTAGAAGGGATAATGTTGTACTCGTGTAACCAAGGCCGGCCGAGCAAAGCGTTATAGCATGTCTTGGCATCAATGACATGAAATTTAATATCTGTGACAAGAAGCCGAATCGTAACGTCAGTATCACAGACCCGAGAGTCCGCGATGACTGGGAGTCAAAACCGGAGATGGTGATTTTATCACGAGCGAGGTGCTGGACGCTCATGCAGATTTCCTTCAACACTCGCACGTTGATGAGATTGACGGAAGACCCATTGTCGACCAGGATTTTGCCTATCTTGATATCGTGGCAGTATCCTGAGACATAGAGGGGACGGTTGTGCTCACACGTCCCAAGGAGGAGATCTTCATCGCCGAAGGTGATATCGGCTATGTGTACTTCCTCCAGCTCGTCCTTCATCTTTTCTTCGGCGAGAGAAGATTGGAATCGCTCTGCCTCTTGTAGCGCCTTGATCAATGAATCTCTTGCTTCTTTTGATAGTAAAAGGGCGTCGAGAATGCTGAGCTGCGAGGGTATCTTCCTCAAGTGTGCGAGAACATTGTAGTCCACCTTACTCTTCCTCGGCGGGTCCTTGGCTGTCAGCTTCTCGACGGCTTGGTCATCAAGGATGATATCCTCAGGGACCTTTTCTTTCCCCTTATCTTTTCTATTTGACCCACTGTTCGAGGGCCCAAGATTCTTTTCGGGCAGCGTACAATTGCGTAGCTGAATATTTTCATAGGTCTTTGGTTCCTCTACTTTTCCTAAGGTGGACCCTTTAAAGAGAGGGCCAAGAGCCATTTCCTTATCAGAGTCGCTCCCGAAGGTGAGAACTTGCGATCCCCCAGCGTTAATCATGCGACAATTGCCGGTGGTTCTTTTATGCTCCTCGGTTGTATTTCTTTGCTCCCGACGAGTTTTGCGTTTTATCCGCTTAAAATGTTGTCTATGAGCAACATATCCCTGCCACCATCTTTTAAAAGTGTCGCACTCTTCGGTGAGGTGCGAAATCTTTCGATGATATGAACAGTAACTAGGATGCGTTTTTGCTTCACTAGGGGCATTCGCTTCGGAGGATGGCAGCTTCATTCCCATTGATATGGCTTTGGCGAACCTTTTCCTCGTCTTGAACTTGTTTTTATCTGCGACAGATGTCCTTTGATTCGGTGGGAGTATCTCGACTCTTTCGTCTAGTCGCCGGCGTTTGGCCTTTTCAAATATGGCCATCTCACGCTCCCGATCATCTTTACTTTTCAGAAGAGCTTCGTTTAGGAATGCGTCGATCATTTCGTCTGATGGCCTTAGAAGTTCCGGTTCAGGCCCTGCCCTCGGTCTCTTGGTGCAAAGGGCTTCTTCATCGTTTATTGATGAATGAGAGATCATATGGCAACTTGTCATGTAATCTTCAGATTCATCCGATGAGTCTTTTCCATCATCTCCGTCTTCAAGAACGTGGCCGAGAAACTCTTGGAGCGTGATTGGAGTCTGCGCCTTCTGGTTATACTCTTCCAGCGCGTCGATTTATTTCTGCAGGTCTGTGCGCTTGTCGCCAGGCTTCACGAGCCTTTTGGATTTCTTCTTCTTTTTCGAAGATCTCGACGGCTGTGTGTGAGGATTTTGGTTATCACCACCAATCTTTGGGGTTGGACGCGGTTTCAGCATCCCTTCGATGATCTGGGGTTCCAGTGGATTCTTCCACCTGATCGCCGGGCACGTCTGAAGATCATTCAGCATCCTTTTGGTTTTGGCCGAAAGAACGACCTCCCATGGAGCTTCTTCAACAAAATAGCACGTTGCCCCCGGTGTGTCCATCTTCTTAGGAGTGTGCGGTTGTGGTGGGCTCATTTTCCATTTCTCAGACAACGCAAACTTGCCTTGTTGGTACTGATCCTCGATCCATCCCTTAAAGATGAAGCAATCTTCGATTGGATGGCTTACCGTTTGGTGGTAAGGGCAATAGTTGGGATTATTCGCTTCGCCGGGTTGCAGTGGCCGCCTTGGATTCGGCAGATTGATAAGCCTGTTGCGCATCGCCAGCTCGAATAGTCGCTTGGTTTTGTCCCGTGGGAATGAGTAAGGGCGCTTCATTTTCTCATTATAATAGCGCTGTCTCTCTTCCAATGGATCTGTTAGTCTTGGAGCACTGGGCTGCTGTTGGGTATTCGCAACGAAGGTCGCCTTCCCTTTACCCTTTTCGTTCCGCGGTTCCGGCTTCGGAGGAGACGGTCTATGACCCATCTGATCCATCTGGGATAGTTTGTCGATTAAAGCCTAGAACGTGGTCGGTTTGAAGAACATCATGAACTGTGAAATAGTTGCATGAGGGTCTAAGGTGCCCACGAACATGCCCACCGCTGGTGCTTCTTCGATGCGCTGTTCACATTTTGACCATAAATTTCGCCATCGGATCGCGTACTGAACCCACGTTTCGCCCGGCTTTACCCTTGCATTGATCAATGCTGTTATCGGGGTGCGTTCACTTGCGCTCGCGAATCGCTGGGTGAATAATAACTCCATTTCTGCGAAAGTTTTGACGGAGTCGTTTGGAAGTTCGGAGTACCACTCAAATGTCGTCTCCGACAAGCTACCGACGAATTGAAGGAGCAAAAGCTTATCATCGCCCTCGGTGTTTCCGCACAGAGCTCTGAACTGGGCAACGTGCTGGTGGGGATTGCCTGTCCCCTTGTATACGTGGAATTTGGGGATCGTGTATCCCGGCGGGTGTTTTATCTGGTCAAACCAGCCTGGATACGGTCGCCCAGTTTTGACAACTTGGCCCGCCGCTTCATTCGCCTGGTGAACTCTTATTTGCTGAGCAATATAGTCAACCAGGGAAACTTTGGAGATTGTCTCCTCCTTGGCTGTTGACAGAGCCGGCAGAGGATTCGATATTTCTCCTCTGTCATCTTCAATTATTACTGGAGGATCTTCGGCTGGGGGATCCGGCTGGATCATCATGCCCACCATATCTTGGAATAGAAGTACCATTCGCTTTATGTTAGCCGCTTGCTCTGCGGTTTCTTTGTCCTTCTTTTCGAGGACTCTGCGAAGGAAGTCAGCATCAGTTTCTTGTTCGTGACGTTGTTCTGATGAGGCCTCCGAGCTCTCTTTTGGCCCGGTGAGTGCGGCCATCGCAGTCAGTATCTCCTGAAGCTTCTACTGCTGTTGTTCCTGAGCTCTTGTGATGGATCGGGTGAGTGGTCGGTGGCCCATAGAAGTGCGGCTATCTTCTTTCCCGGATGCCATATAGACGGTATGCACCACCATGCCCCCAGACTTAGGGCGTTTGGGCTCAGTGCCTTTGACATTTGTCGCAGTCATGGGGATTTCTCCGGCCTACTCCTCTTATGAGCGGTCGAAGTTGAGGGGGCCGTTGCAATGGGCACCCAAGTAGCCGTCGCCTTCTGTGGCTTAACAGGACGGTTTTCTTCCTATCGGACCTTCAGCTTCTTCTGCCGGCAGGGATAGTCTTGATCAACTACCGACTCTCGGACTTGTCGTCGGATTTTTTAAACTTTGGAAGACAGCCGTTGAGGGGACTGCTCCGGCTTTATTTCTGTGACAGTCTCTACCCGTGGCGGAGATCTTTTCAGTGCGGCAGTAGGCGAGTTCCTGCGTACCTTGTTCAGCAGCTCAAAACTGTTCCCAGTTGGAACAGCAGCATTAACTTCCACTGTTGGAGCTGGTGGAGTTAGCCCAGAGGGGAAGTTGCCCCGGCCTTCCTTACTCGGCGCCAGTGGCGACGTCGAGCGTGTCGAGCCGTTGGTGTTGGTTCAGCGATGGGAATGGCTTTGTCTTGCCCCTATCCAGGTGAGGGGTTGTTGCTGGCGTCAGCCTCTTGAAGACTGATGTCCGTTGAGAAGCGGTATCTAACCGGTCAAAAACAGACTTCTAAGCAGGGACAGGAACCGTAATGGAAACCGGAATAACCAGTCTTGTAAAAACTGACCCTTTGGTAGGGGAAGCCGTCTTGACGACTTCAGGGGCAGGGATAGCTATCCTCTTCGGAACAACCTTCTCCGGGATTGCAGGCTTCATCATGGGCCCACATGGACTTTTGCCCAATCTGGCGAAGACCGAGGAGCTGGAGCTGGACGACCCGTTGAGAGGGGCCGCAGTAGTTGCAAGCCGATCAAAGACCGACTTCTTGGGAGCTTCTGGTGTTGGTATAAGGGTGCCGAAGCTCATCGGCGGAAGCATGGTTCCGAAAAACAATCCGGTGGTGGCCTGAGTGACCTAGTCCACCGGCATCGTGAACAAAGAAGCTGCTTAAGGCCCGTAAGATATGCCTGCAGACGAGGCGGAGCGTGAGTTGCAGCTGCAGTTGGAGCACTTTATGCAAGTAGATGCCATCGCTGTTTTGCTTTCTGCGCCAAGCTAGAAACCAAATCTTAGTAACTCGAACCCAAGGGCAACCATTAGCAAACCGCGATTGGTTTGCGAACATGACACACGAAGTGTGGAGTAGAAATAGGAAAAGGCCCCACCGGGCGTGCCAGAATCTGTTCTCCGCGGAAAGACAGGAAGACAAACGTCTTGCCTGAATTTGGGGGCAGATGCTATTTGGTGCCAGCCGTCCACCTCTCCGAAGATGCCAAGTTGATTTATGACACGATGTATCAAAGGTTTAAACGGATGCGGCCGATATAGCAGACTTCATCAGATTCCCCCTCGTTTGAGGGGTTTTTGATTATGGGGACGCTCTTCCCTGCAGGCGCAAGCCCCTGCAGTTAATTACGCTACCGCATCGCGGTAACCACTTTCTCCTACTCCAGATGGTCAATTCGTGTTGTGTGTGTTTGTTTTGTTTTTGGTTGCCCGTGGATTGTATACGGAGACTAATTTATGTTGTCGCCCGTAGGGCGTGGATTAGTCCAAAGCCGTATCTTCTTAGATTTGGGTTTGGGGTTGGGTTTAAGGATACGTTAGTCTCATTTGAGACTAAGATCAACTTAAACATTTGTTAAGGATACGTTAATCTAATTTTAGACTAAGATCAACTTAACAGTTTGTTAAGGACACGTTAGTCTAATTTTGGACTAAGGTCAACTTAACCATTTGTTAAGGATACGTTAATCTAATTTTAGACTAAGATCTACTTAACAGGATCATTTAAATCCGACAAAAGAGCATCTGGGCTCTATTGTTTTAGTTTAGGGACTTTGCGGTCAATTGTTAGTTTAAAGACATCGCGGTCGAGGTTAAGGACATCATAGTCCATGGGTTTAAGGACCCCACACTCCGTTGTTAGTTTAAAGATATCACGGTCGAGGTTAAGGACATCATAGTCCATGAGTTTAAGGACCTCACAGTCCAATGTTAGTTTTAAGACATCACGGTCGAGGTTAAGGACATCATAGTCCATGAGTTTAAGGACCTCACAGTCCAATGTTAGTTTTAAGATATCACGGTCGAGGTTAAGGACATCATAGTCCATGAGCTTAAGGACCCCATAGTCCGATGTTAGTTTAAAGTCATTACGGTTGAGGTTAAAGATGTCATAGTCCATGAGTTTAAGGACCCCACAGTCCATGAAATGTGTGGTCATCGGGACCTGTCACCTCTTTGAAGACGTTGATGAATTACAACGACAAATATCAAAGGAGTGAAGAGATGTACCCTTGAACTAAGGTGAGTTGGTTGAAAGAGCAGATGTGCTTAATTCAAGATAAGTTAAGGACTTATGGCCAGAATTGGGCTAAGTCCAATTAAAAAAATGTATAACATTTTATTTTTGTTCGGGCTATTAATCCTTTATTTGGGCTCGGCCCTTTTAATAATGCTAAGTATTGGGCTATGACATTTTTGTCTTTATCAGAACAGAGCATGTTCTGACAGTGCGCCACGTGGTGCGTCAGGCGCTTTGCGCTAATTAAAGAGCGCATTGCGCTAGTGCACACGAAGGTGACACGTGTCGTGCTTAGCGCTAAGCGCTGGTCCATTAGCGCATTGCGCTTTCCATTTTTGAGCGCTTTGCGCTAGTCTGTTGGCGCGTCAGTGAGAGACACATAGCGCGCTTGGCGCTGAGCGCCAGTCTATGAGTGCAGCGCTCTGTTTTAAAAGCGCAAAGTGCAAGTGGTGTCTATGGTTGACACGTGGCACGTTTTAGCGCTGAGCGCCGATCCAAGGAGCGCAAAAGCGCAGTTCATGAGTGCAAGGCACTTTTTAATAGCGCAAAGCGCATTTGATCAATTCTAAGATCAAAGAACAGATTTATGTTCTTCAAAGGAGGCTTTGCCTCAAGATCCAAGGACAAAGTTCTTCTTTTTATAAAAGGCTCTGCCTTTATAGATCAAAAGATCTGTGAATGAAGTATTTTACTTCTTTTTATTATTTTATGATTAGATCTTTGATCTTTTCTTTTTTATTAAAGACCTTGGTCTTCTTTAGATCTCTGATCTTTTTAGAAGATGGTTCTTCTTTTTACGAGATGATTTCATCTCCGTTGTTCAAGAACATAGTTCTTTACCTTGAAGATAAAGAAAAATCTTCTTTTTCTTAAGAGCTTGCTCTTTTTTAGCAGAGGGTTCTTTCTCTCTTTTTTCTCTATCCTTTTTTATGTTTTAGACTTGAAGTCTAGGGTCTTTTATATAGGGCCAAATGATTTGTTAAATCAGTTTTAAGAGATCTTTCTCTGATTGATTTGGGAATATTTCCCACCGTTGGATTTTTGATCCTAAGGCCTCCATTTTACAGAAGATAATCTTCTTGTTTCAATAAAATTGAAAAATCTTTCCATAACAGAATTTTAGTTCTGATTAATTAATAATTTATTATTAGTAGATCTTTTGATCTGACGGTGGGGGAATTTTTAATTCCAGCGCTGGCGCACCTTACGCTAGCGCACATACGTTCGACACGTGGTGCGCCGCGCAGAGCGCAACACAACTGCGCTAGCGCACCCGTGTCTGACACGTGGCGCACAGCGCAGAGCGCAGCGCAACTGCGCTAGCGCACCTGTGTCTGACACGTGGCGCGCAGAGCGCAGAATCTGAAGCGTTACTTCAATTTAAATTTTGAATTTTTAAAACAGAGCTTTACTCTGATTGGGGGTGCGCTGCCTAGGGCGCAGCGCACCTGGCGCCAGCACGTCTGCGCTTGACACGCAGCGCGCAGCGCACAGGATCTGAAGCGTTGCTTCAATTTAAATTTTGAATTTTTAAAACAGAGCTTTGCTCTGATTGGGGGTGCGCTGCCTAGGGCACAGCGCACCTGGCGCCAGCGCGTCTGCGCTTGACACGTGGCGCGCAGCGTGCAGCGCGCAGCGTGCAGCGCACAGGATCTGAAGCGTTGCTTCAATTTTTGAATTTTGAAATTCAAAACGGAGCTTTGCTCTGATTGGGGGAAACAGTTGTCTAAATATGTTGACTTGTATTGGTTTACTGTCTTGCTCTCACATGTTAATAAAGCCCTTAAGATATGTACTTGACTACTAGGACTATGATGCAGATCATACTAGTAGGGCCAGGGTAGTCCAAGAGTACATCCTATAACTGTTCCTAGTCGAGGGTGTATCGAGACAGGGCATCGATACTCCAGAGTAGACTAGCGTATACGCATCTTGACCTATATGATGGGCGATGGATGATCCCATATCCATTGGTGTTTGACATCAAAGATGGTATACGGGTGCTCAGTAGAGACTGGGTACACTGAACGGACTCGCCGAGAACTCCTAGATGGTATTATAGCTATCGTCAGATAGCAGTTCTCTAGTGACACTGGTACAGATTAGTCTGTAGACCCGAGATTGTCATAGAGTCTTGTGTGATTCCCACTGTACTTTGATTTCCACCTTACCACGTTCATGAGAACGTGCAAAATGGTGGCTTTTGGGTACAGTCCCGAATCACATGGAGGCAATGAGCGATGGGAGGGGTTTCGTCTCTCCCGGTATTGGGGGTTGATATTGCGCTGTGTTCAATTGGCTATAACTGGAAGTCCATGGCCAGGAATGCTATGGAGATCTACTGGTAAGTGTTATCAGTAGTTTCTCGACCCGTTATTAGCCTCACATCGACACGACTTATCGGTTACTGAGGTCTGACGTTTACCACCCCTAGACTAGATATGTGACATATCAGACGAAAAGACCGGACTGTACGGAAGTGTTAATGATTGGATTCACATGAGTGTGTGCAGGCTTGCTTGATGATCTTCTGATCGCTCAATACCCGGGTGGACGTTACGTTTAGCTGACCGCTTGCAGCTTGTGGGTGTTTGATATGATCATCACCTACTGCCGGCGTATTGACGAGTCTTTAGAGTCCTACACAGAGGTTTTCTGGTTCAGGAGAAACGGAGTAGGAGCACATATGTGATATGTGCGGGACCGAGAATAATACGTGTATGTGATACCGTATTCGATTCTCGTGATATGTGATATCGGCCGGGTATATGTGATACAGCCGGGTCATCGGATCAAGTGTTGATTCGATGACCTGATACATATTATATTGGTCGGTTATTTGCATTATAGCCGGATTATTAAATCAAGTATTGGTTTAATAATCTAATATATAATTATATATGTGATATATTACATTACATTAACTAATATAAGCTCACTTAAATGATTCTTTTTCTCACTTGATAATACATTGATATATGTTAATTGTATTATTTTCTTTTGTTACATAATTATATATATATGATATGTATAATTGTAACATACTAGGTTACAAATGCAACTAGGGTTTATAAGAGTTAAACCATGATTAGGGTTAAGATTAGGGTTTACATTTGTATTTTGGATAATTCAATTTTGTGGATTTATGCTAAGATATTTTGCTTTGTTGACTTTGTCCACCTTGTTGATATTTTCCTAGATATTTGTTAACCTAACTGTAACCCTAGACTATGGTTTATTATGTACAAGGGTTAAGCATGCCATGCTTAACCCATGGTTGCATTTCCAACCTCATAACAATTTCATTCATCGCTTATCTTCTTCCTCCTCCTCACAAAAGCTTTCTAGCCTTTTCATTTTGTGATGAATAATTGTGAGAAATAGAAAAATAAAGAGAGCAAAATTCATACTTCATCATCCTCTTCTATACTAGCCATATAGATTAGTGTGTTAGCTTCATTAATCTCTAATTAGTGAAGTGTTAGTTTGGGTTTGTGATTCCTCAAGGTAGATCATTTTTTATTGTGAAGATTACTAGCAAGGATGCTTCACTCACTTTATGGAGCCTCTCAAGAGTTCGGGAGCATGATGATCGCAGCGAAGGGACCACAACTCGAAGCTTATGAAGCGAAGGATTGGACTACAAAGGTTGTAATCCCTATCTCTTAGTAGTAAAGATGTTTACTTTATCGATTCCGTATCATTCTCTAGTATCGATTCTAGGTTAGGGTTATCTAGAACGGCAAAAAATTAAACTTGGTGGCAACGATGCTACCCGAAACCTTGCTGCCGTCCTAGAGATCCCAACAGTGGTATCAGAGCCTAGCTAGAGAATTAAACGGATAAGTGTAAGATTATGAAATCGAAACAACTCCGCAACACCCGACATCAAACCCTAGTTTCTGTAAATTTTTTCGGAGTGTCAAAATTTTTTTAAAACAATTACAGAATGATGTATGAGATACATAATGAACACTATACAAAATTCACCCCATTCCCTCGGAAAATGGCCGAGCCCATCACTACCAAAACCGGCCAGATCGGGCTGTTCAGGGTTGAAATTTTTACAGTGTTTAGGGGTCTGGGTTTTAGTACTTTAGGTGTTGTTTGTTTTTGCTAATTTTGCATGTGATGTTATCTTTTAGCAAAGGCAATTCGGAGTGTTTCGTATTCGTAATTCTAGGTTTTGTTTCAGTTATTTTAGACGGTGTTAAAAAGTTTGATCGGATATCAAATACCCACTTTTTCCCTTGCTGAAATTTTTTCAAGAGTTGGATCTTTTTCATAGTTAAAGAACATTCAAATATCGTGCAAGTGATTCGGTGGACCCTCTAGAAGAACGAAATCTTAACTCGATTATGTGACCGTCAGAACCGCCACTAAACCCTAGCGTTTATGGTAGTTCAGCGATACCACATGTGAGGCATTGGTTGGCCCTTCTACGGCTAGTTCATTGGTACTGTGGTATGTGCTGAGTATTTTCAAATTACGCTCAAGTGTTGAGCTTTTGTGAATTTTTAGGTGTTTTTTGATTCGATCGGAATGTTTAACGTCGTCTAGTTTTTTCTGTAATGTGATACAATATGTGGAATTCATATAGTTAGGCATGAAATCCGTAATATGTGATATTTCAGGTTTATGATGTCTAAAGTGATTGTGAATTCCAAATGTTGTAGTTTTTCACTTTCTTTTCTGCGACCGTAAGTGTAATATGTGGTGTATCGCCGGTTTCGTTGCCATACATCAATGACAATTGGGATACGCATATTTACTTACGTTGATGTTATGTGTTGCTGTGATATGTTATATTGGATCGTCATGTTTTGAATAGCCGGGGGTTTTATATGAGATGGGTTTTTTTTATTTTCATTCATGTAAAATTCATTGTATGTAATATTCTTTTATTGGGACACTTCCGGGTTGAGGATGATGTCACCATTGTATATTATTTACTTTTCCGCATTAGGATAGACCCAAGTAGGGGAGCACAAGTAACCAGGTTCTAGGGTCCAGTGGGAGGCCATCTCGAGGAGTCAAGACCGGATCTCGTAACCCTAAAATTGGTAGGGTTGCTTGCCACTCTCGTAGGGGTCTAGAGATGTGGGTTTGGCTATTCATCGCGACCGTGGAATCCGTGTTTTATACAGGCTCAAAATAAAACACGGACCTCCTAGTATATCCAATATTTCATATGTTATCTTCTGCTGCTGATATACTGTGATGTGATCATTCTATATGCTTGAGACGAATCTTTATCATTGTATATATATGATATATAATAAACGCTGCTTATGTTTTGCACCCATGCTAGTCCCGCCCCGTTATGCCGTTAGTTAAGTAACCTAACGGTGCATAACGGGACACTGTGGCGAATGCGGATGGCATAAGCGTACGTTATATTTTCGTTTTTTCTGTGATGCTTAGGAAGCATAAATGATGGGATTCATTAATGAGATCAATGAAAGAAAAAGAAACTTAAAAGATGTTGTAGAATCATATTTATAAAAAAGGGCAGCTCTAGTTTTTGCTTTGCATAGCGGTATTCCTTGCAGAATATCCAACACCTTATTCGATAAGGAAAGAGTCGAGATCCCTTCACCGGGAGTGACCACTTTAGCGAAACTAGTAGATGCTACAACTCATTCGGTTTTTTTTTGACTGCTTCTATAGTTTTTGGTTTGCATAGCGGTATTTGTGAAATATCCTGCACCTTATTCGATAAGGAAAGAGCCGAGATCCCTTCACCGGGAGTGACCTCTTTAGAGAAACTAGTAAAAGCCTCAAAAACACTCCTTTTTCAAAATCACTTGTTTCTACAACGATATCAAGTTCATTACGCAAAAGGTTTTCAGAAAAACCTGTCGTAGCCCTCCGTCATTTCAGATAAAGATTATTTACTATTCGTGCTGCGTTTGTTGACCTTTGTCAAGGCGTAGTGTGCGGTAGATGATTAGTACTTATCTGTAAAGTATGTGATGAGATTGGATTAGGGTAGTCGTAAGAACTTGTTGACCTCTGTCAAGGGTCTTGCGGATGGGTTTGATTCAATCAAGAAATGACGGGTTGAACTTGACTAGTGCACTATGGTTTGTTGACCTCTGTCAAGGTCATAACGCGCTAGGGGCAATAATATTATCGGGAATTTCAAGTGTTGAAATTGAGATTGCATACCTTCTATGAGATAGTTGGATCCCGATACCCACTGCGAGTAAGAGTTACTCTTGGGAGAGTTTTATACATGACAAGTAGCCGATCAAGTAGGTGTTTAGAAAGGTGTTAACGGGGCATGCCTATGGGAAAACAAGGTTTATTTTAATTAGGTCCGTGCGAAAGCACGGGGAACCTCCCTCAAAGTACCAACACTGGTTTGGCCGAAAGATTGGCGAACTTGTAAAATGTAATTAATCCTGGCTAGTCTTAACTTTTAGGGTTTGAAGGAAGATTTGATGAAAACAGTGGGAGCAATCCTGATTAAATAAGATAATAACCAATCTAATCTTGCAAGAGCATACGCTAAAGTGTTTTCTTCTCTCTCTCTCCAGGTAGCGACCATATCAGGCCTTAATCAAGATAATAATATGGATGTATTGACCGAACCCGCTTATTATACTGAACTGAGGAACATTGGTCCCGCTCCAACTTATAATTGTTATAAGACAGAGCAGGAAATAGGGGAATATCCGGATTCTCATGCCGTCCAATCGAAGAAAAAGCATGTTGATGCATCTTCTTTGGGTGTGTTAGTTATCGAGAACTGTTTCTCAGTTCACTCTACGTCCTGGGTATTAGATACCGAATCAGGATCCCATATATGTAATATGTTACATGGGCTAAAGAAAGGTAGGGAACTGGGAGAAAGTGATCATTCCATAAAACTAGGGAATGGTGCAAATGTTGCAGCCAAAGCAGTTGACGAATATCACCTTGTGTTACCAAATGGTAATACAATGATTCTGAACGAATGCTATTACATTCTGACCCTGATATGCAATCTTATATCGGTTTCTTTATTAAGTAAAGAAGGATATAATTTTGTAGTACAGGATAATGTCATGAACATCTTCCTGAATCAAAAGTTGATTGGATCAGGCTCGTTAAATAATGGTATATACGTTCTAAACCAACTACAGTCCTTAATGTACAGAACACACACAAGGGAAAGAGTTCAGAAATGAACGAATCCTTCTTTTGGTATTGTAGACTAGGTCATATCAATGCGACACAACTATCTAAGTTACATAAGGATAGATATTTGAATCCGTTCGAACTTTCATCTTATGATACTTGCCAGTCATGTCTCAAAGGCAAGATGACCAAAACTCTGTTCAGTGGACACAGAGAAAGAGTTACGGAACTCTTGGGACTGATACATAGTGATGTATGTGGTCCCATGTCTACACATACCAGGGATGGTTCCTCGTACTTCATTACATTCACTGACGATCCCTCAAGATACGGACATGTGTTCCTGTTGAAACACAAGTCTGAAGCTTTTGAGAAATTCAAAGAATATAAACACGAAGTCGAGAACTAAAAGGGTAAAAGTATTAAAATCCTTCGATCTGATCGAGGATGAGAATACTTGAGCAATGAGTTCCGGGACTATCTAAAAAAGAATGAGATTCTCTCTCAGCTTACTCCTCCCTATACACCACAGCACAACGGTATATCGGAGCGGAGGAATCGTACCCTATTAGATATGGTGCGCTCTATGATAAGCACCGCCGTGTTACCTATTTCCTTTTGGGGTTATGCGCTTGAAGCAGCAGCATACCTATTGAATCGGGTTTCATCAAAATCTATACCTGTCACACCATATAAGATATGGAGTGGGAAGAGACCATGTCTTAAACGAGTTAAGCTATGGGGTTGTCCGGCCTATGTCAAAAGGCAAAATCCGGATAAACTCGAGGCACGATCAGTTCTTTGTAAGTTTGTTGGATATCCTAAACATTCAAATGGATATCTATTCTACCACAGTGAACAACAAATGGTGTTTGTTGCTCAACATGCCACCTTTTTAGAAAAGGAATTTCTTGCAAAAGAAATTGGTGGCGAAGAGGTAGAGCTGAAAGAAGTTCCAGCAGAACAAACTACAACTGAAGATTTAGTGGAACCAGAGGATTCGATAGTTGACAACGAATCTCAGCCTCTCCACCGATCTAGTAGGGTTCCTCATCCACCTGGGAGATACTACGATTTTCTCATTGATGGTGGGAGCGAGGACTGCGTCATGGAAGATGATGACCCGACTAGCTTCAAGCAGGCCATCACGAGTGGGGACTCTGTGAAATGGCTGGATGCAATGCGATCTGAGATGGAATCCATGTACACCAACAAAGTATGGACTTTGGAAGTTGCTCCTGAAGGGGTAAAACCCATTGGGAGCAATTGGATCTTTAAGAAGAAACTTGGTGTAGATGGAAAAGTTGAGACTTTCAAAGTTAGACTTGTTGCAAAGGGCTTTCGTCAACAACCAGGTGTAGATTATGACGAAACATTTTCTCCAGTGGCTATGACTAAGTCCATCCGGGTCCTACTTGCCATTGCTGCATACCATGACTACAAAATCTGGCAAATGGATGTTAAGACTGCCTTTCTAAATGGTGATTTAGAGGAGTGCGTGTACATGACTCAGCCAGAGGGTTTCGTAGACAGTGGGAGCAGCGGAAAGATGTGCAAGCTACTTAAATCCATTTATGGGTTAGAGTAGGTATCGCGGAGCTGGAACATCTGTTTTGATGTGGTAGTCAAAAAGCTTGACTTCATCAAGAACATAGATGAACCTTGTATATACAAGAAGGTAGCAGAGAGTAAGGTTGTCTTCCTCGTATTGTACGCGGATGACATACTCTTGATAGGAAATGATATTCCTATGCTGCACTCGGTCAAGCTCTTCTTATCACATAGATTCTCAATGAAAGATCTAGGTGATGCCTCCTGCATTTTTGGGATTAAGATCTATAGAGATAGATGTAAAAGGATACTGGAATTGTCCCAATCCAGGTACATTGACACCATACTAAAGAGGTTTAGTATGAAAGAATCTAAGCATGGGAATTTACCCACGATCTCTGGACTCACTCTCTCCAAAGAGATGTCTCCTAAAACTGATTTGTAGAGAGCTCGCATGCAAGAGATACCCTATGCTTCGGCAGTAGGCTCTATCATGTACGTGATGCTATGTACTAGACCCGATGTAGCATACTCACTAAGTGTAGTGAGTAGGTATCAAGCAGATCCTGGAGAGAGTCACTCGACTGCTGTGAAGAACATTCTCAAGTACTTGAGAAGGACTAAAGAGATGTTCTTGGTGTATGGTAACGGAGAACTCCAGGTGAAGTCCTTTACCGATTCGAGCTTCCAAAGTGATAAGGACGACTCTAAGTCGCACTCAGGATTTGTCTTTACCCTAAATGGAGGGGCGGTTTGTTGGAAGAGTTCCAAACAGGAAACCGTGGCAGACTCTATGATGGAGGCTGAATACATCACTGCCAACGATGCTACCAAAGAGGCTGTCTGGATCAATAAGTTCATAACTGAACTTGATGTGGTTCCGTCCATTGTGCATCCAATACCTTTGTATTGTGATAACAATGGAGCTGTGGCTTTGGCCAAGGAACCCAGGTCCCATCAGAGATTCAGACATATTCTGAGGCGGTATCACCTAATCCGGAAGATAGTTGATCGCCGAGAGATCGAGGTCAGGAGAGTTGATACGAAGGACAACACTGCGGATCCACTCATGAAAGCCATACCCCAGAAACAATTTGAGAGACTCTTCGGAATGTTGGGTATGGGATACTACAACGGCTGGCCTTAGTGCAAGTAGGAGATTGTTAGTTATTTATATGCCCTAGAGGCCATTGTTGTACATATGATGTATATTATAGTGGATGCTTGGATATATAGAGAGAGGACTTTCTTGCTCGATATGATAGTATGCTACCTGGTTTCACTTTATCTAAACATGTTGACTTGTATTGGTTTACTGTCTTGCTCTCGCATGTTGATAAAACCCTTAGGATATGTACTTGACTACTAGGACTATGATGCAGATCATACTAGTGGGGCCAGGGTAGTCCAAGAGTACATCTTATAACTGTTTCTAGTCGAGGGTGTATCGAGACAGGGCATCAATACTCCAAAGTAGACTAGCGTATACGCATCTTGACCCATATGATGGGCGATGGATGATCCCATATCCATTGGTGTTTGACATCAAAGATGGTATACGGGTGCTCAGTAGAGACTGGGTACACTGAACGGACTCGCCGAGAACTCCTAGATGGTATTATAGCTATCGTCAGATAGCAGTTCTCTAGTGACACTGGTACAGATTAGTCTGTAGACCCGAGATTGTCATAGAGTCTTGTGTGATTCCCACTGTGCTTTGATTTCCACCTTACCACGTTCATGAGAACGTGCAAAATGGTGGCTTTTGGGTACAGTCCCGAATCACATGGAGGCAATGAGCGATGGGAGGGGTTTCGTCTCTCCCGGTATTGGGGGTTGATATTGCGCTGTGTTCAATTGGCTATAACTGGAAGTCCATGGCCAGGGATGCTATGGAGATCTACTGGTAAGTGTTATCAGTAGTTTCTCGACCCGTTATGAGCCTCATATCGACACGACTTATCGGTTACTGAGGTCTGACGTTTACCACCCCTAGACTGGATATGCGACATATCAGACGAAGAGACCGGACTGTACGGAAGTGTTAATGATTGGATTCACAGGAGTGTGTGCAGGCTTACTTGTTGATCTTCTGATCGCTCAATACCCGAGTGGCTGTTATGTTTAGCTGACCGCTTGCAGCTTGTGGGTGTTTGATATGATCATCACCTACTGCCGACGTATTGACGAGTCTTTAGAGTCCTACATAGAGGTTTTCTGGCTCAGGCGAAATGGAGTAGGAGCACATATGACCGAGAATAATACGTGTATATGATACCGTATTCGATTCTCGCGATATGTGATATCGGCCGGGTATATGAGATACAGCCGGGTCATCGGATCAAGTGTTGATTCGATGAACTGATACATATTATATTAGTCGGTTATTTGCAATATAGCCGGATTATTAAATCAAGTGTTGGTTTAATAATCTAATATATAATTATATATGTGATATATTACATTACATTAACTAATATAAGCTCACTTAAATGATTCTTTTTCTCACTTGATGATACATTGATATATATGTGATATATGTTAATTGTATTATTTTCTTTTGTTACATAATTATATATATATGATATGTATAATTGTAACATGCTAGGTTACAAATGCAACTAGGGTTTATGAGAGTTAAACTATGATTCGGGTTAAGATTAGGGTTTACATTTGTATTTTGGATAATTCAATTTTGTGGATTTATGCTAAGATATTTTGCTTTGTTGACTTTGTCCACCTTGTTGATATTTTCCTCGATATTTGTTAACCTAACTTTAACCCTAACCTATGGTTTATTCTCTACAAGGGTTAAGCATACCATGCTTAACCCATGGTTGCATTTCTAACCTCATAACAATTTCATTCATCACTTATCTTCTTCTTCCTCCTCACAAAAGCTTTCTAGCTTTTTCATTTCGTGATGAATAATTGTGAGAAATAGAAAAAAAGGGCAAAATTCCTACTTCATCATTCTCTTCTATACTTGCCATATAGATTAGTGTGTTAGCTTCACTAATCTCTAATTAGTGAAATGTTAGCTTGGGTTTGTGATTCCTCAAGGTAGATCATCTTTGATTGTGAAGATTACTAGGAAGGATACATCACTCACTTCATGGAGCCTCTCAAGAGTTCGGGAGCATGATGATCGCAGCGAAGGGAACACAACTCGGAGCTTATGAAGCGAAGGAACAGACTACAAAGGTTGTAATCCCTATCTCTTAATAGTAAAGATATTTACTTTATCGATTCCGTATCATTCTCTAGTATCGATTCTAAGTTAGGGTTATCTAGAACGGCAAAAATTTAAACTTGGCATGGACGATGCTACCCGAAACCTTGCTGCCGTCCTGTTAGTGTATATGCCCTAGGGGCCATTATTGTATCATACTAGCTTGTATATTATTTAATGGAAGCTTGGGATATTCACAGTTATTTTAACAGTCTTGCTAAATATGGTAGTATACTACTTGGTTTATATCTATCTTAATATGTGTGTACGTATTGATATAGCCCTTAGGATCTTGCTTGACTACCAGCGTTGTGATGGCAGTCACACTAGTGGGGGTTGGGTAGTCTACAAGCACATCCTTTTTCAGGTCCCTAGTCGTAGGATTATCGAGACAGGGAATCGATACTCCGGAGTAGACTAGTGTATACGCTTCTCATCCAGTTGGGGAGATGGTCTGTCCCACAGCCATCAGTACGTCGTACTGGAGATAGTATACAGGTGCTCGTTGGGTTACGGGTACACCGAACAGGACTCGCAGGGAACTGTTGGTTGGTATTATACCCGTCGTCAGTTAACAGTTCCCAGGTGACATGAGTACAGCATAGTCTGCAGACTTGACACTGCTGCTTCGCCTCGAGTGTGTTCCCACTGTTCTTAGATTGCTACCCTACCACGGATCAAAGGAGTCGTGCAAACATGTAGTAGTTGGGTGCAGTCCCGAAGCACTTGGAGGCAGTGGCGGTTAGACTGGATTCGTCTCTCCCGGTATTGGGAGTTGATATCGCGCTGTGTCTGAAGAGCCATTACGCAAAGTCCCTGGCCAGGGCAAACGAGATTTACTGGTAGGTTTTCCAGTAGCTTCTCAAGGTGTAATGGGCTTCGCTCCGACACGATTTATACCGCTTTTAGGGGACTGATGCTTGCCGCCCCCTAGACCCGATATGCGATAGTCCTAGACAAACAGACCGGACTGTACGGAGATTGTCACATCAGGCTCAGTAGGAGTTCGGATGGGTTTCCTCATCGGCCTTCTTATCGACATCTACCTGGGGACCGTTATGTAAAGCTAGTGCCGCTTGCGGTCTGTGGTTAAACCCACTGCCAGCATAGTAGTCGAGTCTTTAGAGCCCCACACAGAGAGTTTCCCTGCTTCGGGCAAAACGATATAGAGGTCGTATGGTTTTGCGACAGGGTTCGGACACATACGTGTTTTTACGCACGTACGATGTTTGGACAGTTTTTACTAGCGGGCTTTAGTTTAAGCCAGATTCTAGTATTGGATTATTGGATTTATACAGTCTCAGTATTTTCGTGTTTTCACGGATAGGAGGGGCGTTCTCGTAATTACTCGAGAAGCTTCTAGAAGGTTGATGACATGGAGGGCTTAGGTGGAATTTGCATTAATTGGTTTAATGACTCATGGTGTGATTCATCCATAGAGTTAATGATGCATTTATTGTTTAAATGACTCATGAGATGAATCACAAGGTGAGTTAATGAAGCATGATGATATATTATTATTTGTTATTCATTTAATAATATCTTATGCTTTATATATTCACACATGAATTATTATTCCAAGATGATTCTCACTCTCACCTTCTCTCTCCTCAAGCTCTCTCTCTTCAAATCCTAACCTCTCATGTGTTGAGATCAAGGGTTAGCAAGACTAATTGATCCCTAATCCCACTCTATATCCCCTAGGTTGCTTTGATTAGCACTTTTAGTAACCTAGTTACCTCAAGTTAGTGGTCAAGCTTGGAGTAGTAGCTCTTGGGTGGATCTTCTATCACAAAGAGGAGGCCGACGAGGAGGTAGTCAACGAAAAGAAGAAGGACTTGGTTCATTAGGTATAATTTTCTTTCATAGTAGCTAATCCCTCCTATGATGTTGTTAGTTAGGGTTTGGCAAAGATTCGTAAGTTAGTCGATGTTAGTTTAGACAAAAATGATTGTTTTACCTATTCCGCCTCCCCGCAACTCGTGGGGTGTCTAACGTCGACTTACGGTGGTATCAGAGCCTCGCTAAAGCATAACTAACTTGTTAACAAAGTTGTTAGAAATTCGATCGCAAAACGAACCGGAAAAAACTTAATTTTCACATAGTTTCTGTCGATTTTAAAACGGGGTCTAAAAATTTTTCAGGGACTCTTAAAAATACATGCAGGGAATTATAAGGTTACTGGAGAAATTTGGGATCCTAACTCAGCCAAACCGCCGTAGATCCGCGGCCGATCCAAGCGATCCGCCGCGGATCCGCCGCCGAGTTGGGGTCGAGTCAGCCCAAAATTCCCCAGTAACTCTTCTGTGTTAATTTTGGTTTTTCTGGGATATTTTGTTTCTGCTCAAGTCTCAGGTGCACAGAGAAGTTTTTAGAGTAGAATCATTTGCGATTGCTCGATCGAAATTCTACGATGTTTGGCTAATTAGATTACATCTGTGATTTATATAATGTGTTCATAAACCTCCCCTAACTGCTAGTATGTCGGTTGGCAGGGGGTTGCACATTTTTGTAATGGTTTTTACTGTTTGTGTTTGTGGACTTGTTGGATTGTTGTGAATGGATAGCCGGGGATGTGAGACGAGGGTTTCTTTCATTCAAATGTAATTTGTAAATTGTTGTAATATTCTTTTGCGGGGCACTTCCGGGTTGAGGTTGTAACCACCGTTGTATTATTTCATTTACTGATTTTTGCTCCTATGATAGACCCAAGATGGGGTGCACAAACTACCGGGTACTTTGAACTGTTTAGTGGCCTACTCACGTTGTTGAGGGAGACTGCTTCACTTCGGGTACTTGGCGGGTAGTTTGCCGTACCCGTAGGGGTCTAGGGTGGGGTTTTGGCTATTCATCGCGACTGTGTAATCCGTCTTTCTTTGCAGGCTCAAAAGGAATGCAGATTCGTAGAAAATCCAATATGTTCATCTGTGATCTGGAATGCCTATTATTGCGTCTGACGAATGTACAATATCTATATATATGATAGCTATTAGACGTCACTTATGTTTTACACCCGCGTTAGCCCAGCCTCCGCTCTGTCGTTAGTTAAGTAACCTAACGGATGAATGACGGGGCCCAGTGGCGAATGCGGATGACATAAGAGGACGTTGTATTTTCGTTGTTTTATGCAATGATAGGTTAATGATGGGACGCATTATATTAATGCAAAGAAAATAAACCAAAGTTGAATCGTTGGAACAGTTTAAAAGAAACCACTCGGTTATTTTTAAAACAGAAGATATTTTTAATTGCGGAGCTTTAACCACTCCTTATTAAAAGCTATCAGGTTCCTTCGGTCATATCAAGTTCACTGCGTTCACGGTTTCGCCAAAACCATTCGTAGCTCTCCGTCATTTCATTTGGGTATTCAGTAGTATTCAAGCTATATATTTAGACCAACGCCAAGGCATAGTGTTTGGTAGCTGCTGGGTATTCATTTGTTGCATAGATAGATTAGTTAGTTTGGGACAGTCGTATTATCATTTGACCAACGTCAGGGGTATGTAAGGATGGGTTCAAATTAACAAGATAATGATGGGTAGAACTTGACATGTGACTTATGACATTTTGACCAACGCCAAGGTCATAAGAGCATAGGGCAGAAATTTATATCAGGAATTTCTAAAGAAACTGAAATTTGCAAAGAGATGCATACCATTTGGAGTGTGATAATTTTGGTAGGATTCCTTCGGTTTTATCACACGATGATATTTGGATCCCGATCCTACTGTGAGTATCCGCTACTCATCAGGAAATTCGTCACTTAACGATCAATGCTATAAACCAAGTAGGTGCCGAGAAAGGTGTCAGCGGGGCTACGCCCTCAGAGAAAAGAGGTTATTTAATTAAGGAACTTCGCGAAAGCGTTGGAAAACCTCCCTCGAAGTACCGACACCGGCCTGGCTGAACGGTTAAGCAAGTATTGTACTGTGAGAATAGTCCTGGCTAGTTCTTCCTTTTTGGTTTGAGGAGGGATTTGAGAAACAGTGGGAGCCATCCAGTTTAGATAAACTAAAAACCACTCTAAACTTGCAAGAGCATCATGCTAAAGTGTTTCCTCTCTCTCCTAATTGCAGCGATCCAGAACATGACAGACCTTAAGTTACTATTAAAAAAATTATACTGACTGGGCCAAACTATAAAAATTGGCTGTGGAATGTCAAGATGGCTTTGACTTATGACAAATTGGGGTATGTCCTTACTACTAAGGCACCTGCTGTCCCAGGTCCAAAATCCAGTAATGCGGATAAGGAAATCCGCAAGACCTGGGAGTTAGATTGCACGAGGGCCAAATGTATCGTGCTTGCCTCTATGAATAATGAACATCAGAGGAGGCATGAGGATATGAATCTTGAATCCATATTTCTCCACACCAAGGAACTGTATGAAGAGCAATCTCGTATAGCAAGATACGAGACCTCGAAGAACTTGTTTCAGTCGAGGATGGCCGTCGGATCATCTGTAGGAGAATATGTCCTAAAGATGATTGGCTATATAGAAGAGCTCGCAGATCTCGGGACGACTTTGGAGAACGAGCTCTATACAGACTTGGTTCTTCAGTCCCTTCCTTCCACCTACGTCCAGTTTATTCTGAATTTCAACATTCAAGGAAAAGAAGTTGATCATCCAGAACTCCTTAACATGTTGAGGAGTGCAGAGGGCACATTGCAGAAGGCAAGGGAAACACCCGCTATATTTGTTCGCGGTGCTTCATCTTCCGGGTCTAAGGCTAGGGCCAAAGGAAGGAAGAAGAAGGCCGCCACCAAACCGAGAGATGGTGTTGGTAAGGTTGGAGTCAAGGGAAAGGCAAAGATTGCGGTGCTAGTAGTGGCAAAGGACGAGTGCTTCCACTGTCATAGGAAAGGGCACTGGAAGAAAGATTGTAAAGCTTGGAATGCCAAGAACCAGGAACCGAAGGAAGCTGTGGCTTCGACTTCAGGTGTGTTTGTAATTGAAAATTGTCTGTCAATCAACTCTACTTCCTGGGTATTGGATACCGAATCAGGATCTCATATATGCAATTCATTGCAGGCACTGAGAAACCGTAGAGTGCTGAAGGTTGGTGATATGACCCTCCAGGTTGCTAACGGAGCTAGCGTGGGTGCTGTGTCCGTAGGGGACCTTGGATTGACGAGTGGACATATTTTGGTTTTGCATAACTGTTTTTATGTACTTGGTTTAACGTGTAATATCATATCAGTTTCGTTGTTATCAAAAGAAGGTTATGATTTCACATTTGTAAGCGATGTTGTTAACATCCACCTTAATCATGGTTTGATTGGGTTCGATACACTAGATAACGGTATATATGTCTGTTTCCTGATTTAAAATCAGGAAAGCCCATGGAAGAGGCTTCAGAAAAGGGTCACGTGCTCACACGTGACCAGCAGTCACGTGTTGGCACATGACATCTAAATGCCATCGGCAAGGCAAATTCAGTTTCCCAACTATATCGAAGAAAAAGGCTTCAGAAAGGGTCACGTGCTCCCACGTGACCAGGGTCACGTGTTGGCACGTGACACTCAAAAGCGGCAAACTCAATTCCTTGATTGAATCAAGAAAAAGGCTCCAGACGAGGGTCACGTGCTCACACGTGACCAGGGGTCACGTGGTAGCACGTGACAGCTAAGCAGCGACCATAAAGCAGAGCGCAGAACGAAAGAAGAAGGCTCGTTCCAAGGAGGTCACGTGCCCACACGTGACCAAGGGTCACGTGGCCACACGTGACCAGCTTTCAAAGCCTATCTGTTAACAGAATTAAATTCTGAGAAAAGACCTCTTAAATCTTTCCAAAGCAACCGATTGAATTAAAGATTTAAAGGTGATTAAATATCATCTATCTATGGGAAAATCTCGAATTTGGAAAGATTTCCCCGTAAAATCTAACCGAAATAACAAAGGAGAATCTCTGGATTTAAAATCCAATGGTGAATAAAATTTACCTAATAATCCAAAGGTCCAAAACGAATGATGGATACAAATCAAATCTCTCAATGAAAGATTCATCAAAAACTAATTGACTCGGCTGCTTCTCCTATAAATAGGAGCCAAGAGACACACAAAGAATATATATGCAGAGGGAAGAAAAGAGAGAGAGCCTTGATACTTTGGAGGAATTTGGATCTTCTGCAAAAGAAAACCCTAGGTAAGAAAGGGAAGGCTTTTTTTGAAAGAAAAGAGAATTTAATTCTCAACAGAGTTTAACTCTGATATAAAAACAGAAGAACATAGTTCTCTCTTTGGTGGAGGATCTGTAAAGTGCACATCTCCCCTTAAGTTGAGAATTTAATTCTCAATGGGTTGAGATCCTGCCATGCAGATCCAAAGCATAGAGAGGGAATGGAAGCACGAGAATTTAATTCTCACAGAACTATAGGAATTTAATTCCTTTAAAATAAAATTAGGGTTGACCCTGTGTTATGGGAATTTAATTCCTTCAGAATGAAAAGAATCAGGGTTTAACCCTGATTAAGAACTTAGTTCTGTTAAAACAACAGGAATTTAATTCCCTTAATCTCATTCCCCAGAATAATTCTTTAACAGAGAGTGGGAGTTTAACTTCTTAAAGCTTTTATTAGGGTTTAACCCTATTCAGTTCTTCACATATATGAGAAATTTAATTCCTACAGAAAATTCAGAGTTCAACTCTATTCCAGAATATGAACCTTCAAAGGAAGTAGGAATTTAATTCCTCTGAAATTATTGCCAGGGTTCAACCCTACGAGGAATTTAATTCCCGAAAGGGATAAACAGATCTTCTAAAAAGAACATACATAGAGGCAGGGTCACGTGTCACCACGTGACCCCCAAAAAGATCTACAGAAAAGCCCCTTTGAGGCAGTGCCTCACGTGACCCATGTGACCCTTGGCAGAGGCTTTAACATACTCCATTTAAACACCCGTCACGTGATGACACGTGATGCTCCAAAAGATACGATATTCTCAGCAGAACAAATGAAGGGAGGGCGCCCTCACGTGCTACCACGTGACCCCTCTTGCCTTAGCGTCTAACGCTAAATTGTAACCCCTGAATCCAGTGTTAAAACACTGTTTGGCCTTAGTGTTCAACACTAATCAAAGAGCTTTATTTGTAGTGTTCAACACTGATTACCTTAGTGTTTAACACAAATTTGAGATCTCTGCTGCCAGTGTTTTGATCTGTTTTAGTGTTTAACACTGATTTGAAAGCCTTGTTGCTGGTGTTTAACACCAACCATCTTTTAGTGTTAAACACTAACTTATCAATCTCATTCCCAGTGTTCAACACTGATTGGTCTTTAGTGTTTAACACTAGGCATTGGCCCAATTGGCTAAATGGCCAGAGGCAAAGCCTCTCCTTCAATGGACCAACAGAGGGCCAATATTTTGGACGTAGCCCAAACTGGCCATAAGTCCTCAAATCATCTTGAACTGAGCACATCTGCTCTTTCAACCCACTCATTGGTTCAAGGGTACATCTCTGAACTCCTCTGATATTTGTCGTTGTAATCCTTCAACGTCTTCAGAGAGGTGACGGGTCCCGACAACCACACATCAACATGGACTGTGGGGTCCTTAAACCCATGGACTTATGCGTCCTTAAACTACAAATGGACCACCACGTCCTTAAACTGGCGATGGACCACCACGTCCCTAAACTGGCGATGGACCACCACGTCCCTAAACTGGAACAATAGAGCCCAAACGCTCTTTTGTCGGATCTAAACGATCCCGTTAAGTCGATCTTAGTCCCAAACTGGACTAACGTATCCTTAACAACCGTTTAAGTTGATCTTAGCTTCAAATATGGCTAACGTATCCTTAAACCTTCAAACAGACTGGACTATGAATCCCTCCAATCAACTTCGGTTCAAGGGTACATCTCGGAACTCTTTTGACACCTGTCGTTGTAATCCTTCAACGCCGTCAGAGAGGTAACGGGTCCCGACGACCATACATGCAATGGACCACTATGTCCCTAAACTGGAACAATAGAGCCCAAACGCTCTTTTGTCGGATCTAAACGATCCCGTTAAGTTGATCTTAGTCTCAAGTTAGACTAACGTATCCTTAACAAACGTTTGAGTTGATCTTAGCCTCAAATATGGCTAACGTATCCTCAAACCAAACCCCCCAAACCCAAATCTAAGATAATACGGATTTGGACTAGTCCACGCCCTACGGGCGACGACATAACTCGGTCTCCGTAAACAATCCACGGGCAACAAAACATAAAATAGACACACACGACACGAAGTGACCATCTGGAGAAGGAGAAAGTTGTTACCGCGATGCGGTAGCGTAATTAACTGCAGGGGCTTGCGCCTGCAGGGAAGAGCGTCCCCATAATCAAAAAAAAAAAACCTCAAGCGAGGGGGAATCTGACGAAGTCTGCTACATCGGCCGCATCCGTTCAAACCTTCGATGTATGGTGCCATAAATCAACTTGGCATCTTCGGAGAGGTGAATGGATAGCACCAATTAGCATCTGCCCCGAATCTCAGTGCCAAGACATCGCAGTCTTGCGCACCGTCTTTCGGAGGGGAACAGATTCTGGCACGCCCGGTAGGACCTTTTCCTCTTTCCACTCCATACTTCGTGTGTCGTGATTCGCGAACCAATCGCGGTTCGCTAATGGTTGCCCTTGGGTTTCAAGATACTAAGACTCGGCGTCTGGATTATTGCCGAAAACAAAGAATCGATTGCTTCTACTTGTGTGAAATGCTCCAACTGCTTGAACTGCAAATGCAACCGACGCTCCGCCTCACCTGGAGGTGTAGCATATGGACCGCAGGCTGCTTCCCTATTCACTATGCCTGTGGAGCAAGTGACCCAAGCTACTACCGATCTATTCTTTGGGACCATGCTCCCGCCAACAAGCTTCACCGCGCCGGTGCTGACAGAGAAAGCTCCCAAGAAGTCGGTCTCTGATCGTCTTACCCCTGGCGCGGCCCCTCTCAACGGGTCGCCCAACACCAGCGCCTCGGTCTTCTCTAGATTAGGCCAAGACTCCTGTGGACCCACAATGAGGCCTACAATCCCAGAGAAGGCTGCTTCTAAGAAAGTGACCGGTCCTGCTCCTGAAGTCGTCAAAGCGGCTTCCCCTGCCATAAAGTCGGTCTTTACAAGATTGACGGCTCCAGCTCCCGCTCCTGCTATCCAAAGGACGTCAGTCTTTGACAGGCTAACACCAGCAACGACCCCCCACCTACACAGGGGGCAAGATGAAACTATTCTCACCGCTGAACCAACGCCGTCCGCTCGACACGTTCGACATCGCCACTGGCGCCGAGTAAGGAAGGCTGGGGGCAACTCCCCCTCTGGGCTAACTCCACCAGCCCCGATGGCAGAAGTTAATGCTGCTGTTCCAACTGGGAACAACTTTGAGATGCTAAATAAGGTGCGTAGGAATTCTCCTACCGCGATGCTAAAGAGGTCTCCTCCTCCACTAAAAAAGGTTGCGGAAATAAAGCCAGAACAGCCCCGATCCCCACAACGGCTGTCTTCCAGAATCTATAAGGTTTGGCGGCAGGCCCAAGACTCGATGATCGATCCGAACTTCTCCCGCCAACACAAGAAGCTGAAAATCCAACAGGAAGCCAGTCACCAGGCTAAACCACGAAACACTGTCTGGGTGCCTGCCTCAACGGCCCCCCCAACTGCCACTGCTCATAAAAGGAGGAAGCCAGAGAAGATCCCGCAGCCTGCAACGACAGCTAAAGGCACTAAGCCCAGACGCCCTAAGTTTGGGGGCATGATGGTCCATACCGTATACATGGCGTCAGGAAAGGAAGACAGCCGTGCGTCTACGGGTCATAGACCGCTTACACAATCGGTGACCAAAGCTCAGGAGCAACAGCAAAAGCTCCAGGAAATGATGAACGCTATGGCCGCACTTACCGGGCCAAAAGAAAACCCAGAAACGTCCTCAGACGAACGCCGGGAGGAAGAAACCGACGCTGAGCTCCTTCACCGAATATTGAAGAAGAAGGACAAAGAGGCTGCTGAACAAGCAGCCAACATACAGCGTATGGGCCTTCTCTTTCAAGATATGATAGGAATGATGATCCAACAAGACCCACCCGCTGAGGATCCCCCGATCGTCCTTGAAGACGACAGGGGGGAAACCTCAAATCTACCACCGGCCCTCTCAACGGCCAAGGAGGAGACAATCTCTAAGGCTGATTTGGTCGACTATATAGCCCAGCAAATCCGTGTTCATCACGCGACTGAGGCAGCTGGTCAAGTCATAAAAACGGGCCGGCCGTATCCAAGCCGGTACGACCAAATCAGGTACCCGCCGGGTTACACAATTCCCAAGTTCCACGTTTACAAAGAGACCGGCAATCCCCACCAACATGTCTCCCAGTTCAGGGCCCTTTGCGGTAACACCGGCGGTGATGATAAACTGTTGCTTCGCCAGTTCGTGGGCAGCCTATCAGAAACAGCGTTCGAATGGTATTCGGAACTCCCGAACGATTCTATCAAGACGTTCGCTGAAATGGAGTTGCTATTCACTCAGCGATTCGCAAGCGCCAGCGAACGCACTCCAATAACGGCATTGATTAACGCCAGGGTAAAACCAGGCGAAACTTGGGTCCAGTATGCTATACGCTGGCGGAATTTGTGGTCGAAATGCGAGCAGCGCATTGAGGAAGCGCCCGCGGTGGGCTTGTTCGTAGGAACCCTAGACCCTCACGTAACTATCTCCCAGTTCATGATGTTCTTTAAGCCAACCACATTCCAGGCTTTAATCGACAAGTTGGCTCAGATGGACCAGATGGGTCATAGACCACCTCCCCCGAAGTCGGAACCTCGGAATGACAAGGGTAAAGGAAGGGCAACCTTCGTCGCGAATGCTCAGCAGCAACCCAATGCCCCAAAGCTGACGGATCAACTGGAAGAAAGACGCCAGTATTATAATGAGAAGATGAAGCGTCCCTACTCGTTCCCGCGGGACAAGACGAAGCGGCTATTCGAGCTGACAGTACGCAACAGACTTATAAACCTACCAAATCCAAGGCGACCGCCACAACCCACTGAGGTGAATAACCCTAATTATTGCCCTTACCATTAAACGGTAAGTCATCCGATTGAGGATTGCTTCGTCTTCAAAGGGTGGATTGAAGATCAATACCTTCAGGGGAAGTTTGCACTGTCCGAAAAGTGGAAGGTGAACCCACCACAGCCGCATACTCCTAAGAAAGCAGATACACCGGGGGCAATCTGTTCCTTTATTGAAGAAGCTCCATGGGAGGTCGTGCTGTCAACTAAAACCAAAAGAATGCTGAGGGACCTTCATGCGTGCCCTGCGATCGAATGGAAGGGCCCTCTTGAACCTCAAATTATTGAAGGAATGCTGAGGCCGCGCCCAACTACAAAAAGCGGTGGTGATGGCCCAAATACTCACGCCTAACCGTCAAAATCTTTGAATAAAAAGAAGAAGAAATCCAAGAAGCCCGTGAAGCCTGGAGACAAGCGCACGGACTTGCAGAAGCAAATCGACGCGATGGAAGAGTACAATCAAAAGGCGCGAACTACTGTCACGCTGCAAGAGTTCCTCAACCACATCTTTCAAGAGGAAGATGATGGAAAAAGCTCGTCGGATGAATCCGAGGGATACGTGGCGAGTTGTAACGTAATCTCCCACTCGTTTGCCGACGATGAAAAAACCATGGCACTAAGTAACTGGGGACAAAGCCTGAACCAGAGCGTGTGTGGCCAACAGATGAAATGATCGACGCCTTTCTAGACGAGATTCGTCTAAAGAGTAAAGCGGATCAGGAGCGTGAGATGGCCGCATCGGAAGGAGCCAAATGCAGGCGACTGAACGAAAGAGTTGAAATACCCCCGCCAGATCGAAAGGCATCCGAGGCAGACAAGAAGATATTCAAGACGAGGAAAAGGTTTGCCAAAGCCAAGTCAATGGGAATGAAGCTACCACCCTCGGAAGAAAACACGCTCAATGGGGCGGAGAGGCACCCTGATTATTGCGCATATCATCGAAACATTTCACACCCCACGGAGGAGTGCGACGCCTTTAGGATATGGTGGCAAGGATATGTTGCACATCGGCAACATTTTAAGCGCATGAAACGCAAGACTCGTCGGGAACGAAGAAGTAATGCCGACAGGCACAACAGGACCACTGGCAACTGTTACATGGTTAACGCCGGAGGGTCATGAGTTCTCACCTTTGGGAGCGACTCTGACGAAGAAATGGCTCTAGGCCCTCTCTTTAAAGAATCCGTTTTAGGGAAAGAGGAGGAATCAGAGGCCTGCGAGAACATTCAGCTGCGCAATCGCACGCTCCCAGAAAAGAATCTCGGGCCCGCAAATAGAAAAGATAAGGGAAAGGAAAAGGTCACTGAAGATATCGCTTTAGATGACCAAGTCATGAAAGAGCTGACTACCAAAGACCCTCCCAGGAAGGGTAAGGTGGACTACAATATCCTGGCACACCTAAGGAAGCTACCTTCTCAGCTTAGCATTCTCGATGCCCTCCTATTATCAAAAGAAGCGCGAGAGTCACTGATTAAGGCGTTACAACAACCTGAGCAATTCCAAGCCTTCCTCGCCATTGAAAGGATGAAGGATGAACTGGAGGAAGTGCATACGGCCGATATTACTTTCGGTGACGAAGACCTCCTTCTCGGGACGTGCGACCACAACCGTCCCCTATATGTCTCTGGATACTGCCATGATATCAAGATAGGCAAGATCCTAGTGGATAATGGATCCTCCGTCAATCTCCTTAACGTTCGGGTGTTAAAAGAAATTTGCATGAGTGTGCAACACCTCGCTCGTGACAAAATTACCATCTCCGGTTTCGATTCACAATCGTCGCGGACTCTCGGATCTGTAATACTAACACTACGCTTCGGACTACTCGTCACAGACATCAAATTCCATGTCATTGACGCCAAGACCTGCTACAACGCCTTGCTCGGTCGTCCTTGGCTACACGAGTAAAACATCATCCCTTCTACACAACATCAGTGTATGAAGTACTTTAAGGATGGTTTCGAATATACCGTAACAGGTGAGCTGAACCCATTTTCCGTGAACGAAGTCCGCAAATACGAAGATGCGAAGTACTTTTTGCCAGATTTCGAGGATACAGAAAGGTGTCGCAAGCCGGAGAACAAAGCCGCCGCCGCCATCCCTGTTTTCGGGAGCGACACCGAAGAAGAAGAAGAGATAGTTTATGCCGGGCCATCTCAACGCAACAACCCGGGGACGTCCGCCCCCATGTTGGTCTTCGGAAGTGACTCGGAAGATGAGGTTAATGTCGTGTTCTCCAATCGGCTGTCAATACAAGCACCCCCTAGCGATGATCAGAGTTTGCAAATCACCATGGTGCCGCGAGAACACTACAAGGATCTCGACACACTTCAAGCTTACAATGTGCAGGACCTGCAAACGTTTTACGTCCCTCCCAAGCAAAAGGGTGAGAAGGTGATCCTATTCAACCGATCCTCAGAGTCGAAAGTAGAGAAAGAGATTGGCATGGCGCGGATGCTACACTCGACAGGCTCCAACCCATCCGTCTGCCCAGATACTATACAAATGGATTAAAGAGGCTATTGAAGCGCCAAGGAGTACCCTTAGAACAGACTGTTCGACAAGCTCGGTTCTACAACAGGATTTGGGATGTCCCTGGGACTCAACGCAAATTGCCCAACGGGAAAATGGAAACACTTGGGCTTGGATACGTGAGAGCCGGAAAACGGGAACGGGCCCACGGTAGCTGCGCTATATATCCCTTTGATGAAGAAGAGGACGCCCTGGCAAGAAATGCCAACCCCTCATCAAAACTAGATCCCGCGATTGAAGTGCCGAGTCCGTCGTTTGAAGAACGAATGGACAAGCTTATCAGGAAAGTAGGTCAAAAAGCTCGGGAAGACCACAACCGCGAGATGGCCATCTACGAGAAGGCCAGGACGCAACGTCTGTTTCAACAGGCTGCAAAAGACAAAGATGCTCATCCTTGTCAACCCGTTGTACGAAAGGCCCGACGCAGAGGCAGAAATAAATCAAGAAGCGGAAAGAGGAGCCGACAACAACGACGCAGGATTAGAGAGTTACGTGATCGGGTATTGCGCGGCTCGGATTTGTCCCTCATGAAGAAGATGAGTCGAGCGTACTCCTTCCCCCGAGACAAGACAGAGAGGTTACTCAAGCTCGCTATAAAACATCAACTGATCGCGCTTCCAGAGTCTAGACACCCTGAGCAAGCTAACAAGGCTTCTCATCTGAGCTATTGCTCTTATCACCGAACCATAGGACATCCTACCGAAGACTGCTTCACCTTCAAGAACTGGGTCGAGGACCAGTACCAACAGGGCAGATTCGCTTTATCCGACGGCTGGAGGGTAACGCCGCCACAAAAGCATGAACCCAAAGCCGCAAAAGCAGAACAAGATCCACCTCAGCCCTGGAAGCGGATTCGCACCTGTTACACGGTTACGATATTAAAAGAAGAGCCCGAGAACATGGATGACCTTTCCTGGTGCTTTGAGAACAGCGAAGATGAGGTGATCTCAGAATTTCCGCCAGCTCCGAAAGAACTGGAAGACGGCATACATACTACTGCAGATAACCTCAAGAAGATTGAGTTGGGATCGGTAGATGACCCGCGACCGACATTTGTCAGCGAGCTGCTATCTGAAGAAAGGGTGGCTGCGTTAAAGAACCTGCTTCTACGGCATAAAGACTGCTTCACGTGGAACTATGCCGAAATGCCAGGATTGGATCCAGAGATTGCTGTGCATAAATTAGCAATATCCCCAGATATCAAGCCAGTCAAGCAGGCGCCAAGAAGGATGCGACTCGAGCTTGAAATGAGCATCAACACCGAAGTCAAGAAGCTGATCGATTCTGGATTTATCCAAGAAGTCCAGTATCCCGACTGGATCGCCAATATCGTCCCGGTAATGAAGAAAAATGGGACGGTACGCATATGCGTGGATTTCAGGGATCTCAATAAAGCCTGTCCAAAGGACGATTTCCCAGTACCAGTAACCGAGCTAATGATAGATAACACGTCCACTCACGAGGTTTTCTCCTTTATGGACGGTTCATCGGGATACAATCAGATAAAGATGCATCCCGAAGACCAGAAGCACACCGCTTTCCGGACCCCTTTGGGTATATTCTGCTACAGGGTTATGCCCTTTGGTCTAAAGAACGCCGGCGCTACCTATCAAAGGGCCATGACAAAGATCTTCGACGACCTCATACATGACATCGTCGAGTGCTATATCGATGACCTTGTAGTAAAGAGCATGTCATATGAAGAGCATTTAAAGCATCTGGAGACTGTATTTCAACGCCTTCGGCAATATAATTTAAAGATGAATCCCCTCGAATGCGCGTTTGGAGTCTCCTCGGGTAAATTCCTGGGATTCATCATCCGACACCGAGGTATCGAAATAGATCCATCTAAGATCAAGACGATCATGGAAATGCCTCCGCCAAGAACCCTCAAACAGTTGCGGTCTCTCCAAGCGAAGCTCGCATACATCCGGCGGTTTATCGTCAATCTTTCAGGCAAGTGCCGTCCTTACATCCACCTGATGAAGAAGGGAACTCCATTCGTTTGGGATCACAAATGCCAAGGTGCACTAGACGAGATCAAGCAGTACCTACAGAACCCTCCGGTGTTGGCTGCGCCGGTCAAGGGAAAACCCCTCATTCTTTATACAACCGCCCTCGAAGGTTCCTTAGGCGCATGGTGGGCACAAGAGAACGATCAAGGAAAAGAGAGAGCACTCTACTACTTAAGTCGAGTTCTGCTGGGGGCAGAAAACAACTACTCTCCCATTGAAAAACACTGCTTGGCGTTAATCTTCGCGATAACAAAACTCAGGCACTATGCGTTGGCGCACGAAGTCCGTCTCATCTCGAAGGTGGACCCTCTTAAATATCTGATGTCAAAGGCTATATTGACGGGTCGACTCGTTAAATGGGCTCTACTCCTGATGGAGTTCTCGATAACATATCGATCTCTCAAGGCAGTGAAAGGCCAGGCCATTGCTGACTTCCTTGCTGAGCATCCAGTACCTGCCGGCTCTCCTCTGAACTGCGATTTGCCGGATGAACATGCATTCGATGCGATCGGCGGCGGTGATACCTGATGGGAACTCTTGACGGGGCATCTTCCATGAAGAAGCGCAAACAATGTACCCCCATAATCAAATCGGGAGTAGGCCTCATCTTCGTAACCCCACAAGGAGGGATAATGCGCTTTGCTTTCTCCTTAAAGGAATCGAGGACGAACAATGAAGCCGAATACGAAGCTCTGATAGCGGGCCTCGAGATCGCCATTGACATGGGAATTGAAGACCTCTCTATATACGGGGATTCTCAACTGGTCGTTAGTCAAGTAAACGGCGACTACCAAACGTGCAAACCGGAGTTGGTGAGGTACGGAGAAAAGGTGCAACAATTGTTGACCCAAATTCCCTCTTATTCTTTGGAGAACATACCGCACGCAGAAAACAGCAAAGCAGGCGCGCTGGCCAAACTTGCTAAAGAACTAGCTGATGAGAACCTCGATGACGTCAAAATCATGGTGCAAAGCCGTCGAGTGCTCGCCCCGACAGAAATATCTCCGGAATCATGCGAAGAAAAGGTAGCGACTGAGCAGACAATCCTACAAATAAAAGACCGTAAGAAGGCTGAGGACTGGAGGGAAGTCTTCATAGACTACTTTAAGTCCCACCGAATGCCCGAAGGAGCATCCTCAAGACATCAGCTCATGAAACGAGCTCTATCTTTCGCTTTCGTCAATGATACTCTGTATAAGAAGTCGTTTGATTCTCTGTGGCTGAGATGCTTAGGACCCGACGAAGCAGAAAGAGTCGTTCAGGAAGCTCACGACGGACTCTGCGGTTCTCACCAAGCAGGCCCGAAGATGAAATTGAAGATCAAACGAATGGGCTATTATTGGCCCACGATGGTCCAGGACTGCCTCGAGTATGCGAAGCAATGCCACTCGTTCCAGATTCATGGAGACTTTATCCACCAACATCCGAATCCACTACACCCAACGGTGGCTAGCTGGCCATTCGAAATGTGGGGGACTGACATAGTCGGCCCCATCGAGCCAGCATCGTCCCAGGGACATCGTTTCATCCTGGCAACAACTGACTACTTCTCCAAATGGGCAAAAGCAGTACCGCTGAGGGAAGTGAAGACGGAGAATATCCTCCACTTCTTCAAGACACACGTCATCTATCGGTTTGGAACCCCACGGCGGATTATCTCCGATAACGGGCCAGCCTACAGAAGCCATAAGATTAGCCGCTTCGCGCAGCAGCAAAATATAGACTGGAGATATTCTTCATTTACAATCCGCGAGCTAACGGTCTGGCCGAGGCCTTCAATAAGACCTTGACAAAGATCATAAAAAAGAAGGTGTCCCGAAATAAGAAGGACTGGCATGAGAGACTGCAAGAGGCTCTTTGGGCATATCGAACTACGTGCAAGACGGCCACGAACACGACGCCATACGCACTGGTATTCGGTACGGAAGCGGTACTCCCCCTCGAGATAGAGCTGCCTTCTCTACGAGTGGTAGTCCACCACGGATTGACAAACGAAGAAAATGCTCACCTTCGGCTTGAGGAGCTTGATGCCCTCGATGAAACCCGGCTCATAGCGCAACAAAATCTGGAGGCCTATAAAGCAAAGATGACGCGCTCGTATGAAAGATTGACCAGGCCGAGAACATTCCGTCAAGGCGAACTCGTGCTAGTGGTCAAAAGACCGATGATCCTCAATCGCGCCAAGCGGGGAAAATTCGAGCCAAACTATGAAGGCCCGTACATCATAGATAAGGTCTACCAGGGTGGGGCCTATCTACTCATGGACATGCATGGTGAAAGGCCTTTCAGGCCAATAAACGGCCGCTTCCTAAAGAAATACTACGCTTAAGGAGCCACAGCCTAGGTCAATGATAGATGACGACGACTATGTCCGCTCGCTATCTTCCTAAAGCTCAAAGCTCTATAAGTACTAGCCGGCTCTCTCCACGACGGACCGAAATGTCCTTAAACTAACGACGGACCGAAATATCCTTAAACTAATAGCGGACCGAAACGTCCTTAAACTAATACCGCAGCATCCTTAGGCTGACGAGATAAAAAAATAATAAATAAATAAAAATATAATAAATAAAAACGGTATGTCCATAAGCAAAAAGGGCACGGATGAAAACCCGAAAGGGCTCCGTGAGTAAAAACAGCAGGGTTACCGGCGAGTGTTCGTGAAAACCCGAAAGGGCGCGACCTTGTAAAAAAAAAGAGAGAAAAAGAATAAAAAAAACGGTATGTCCACAAGCAAAAAGGGCACGGATGAAAACCCGAAAGGGCTCCATGAGTAAAAACAGCAGGGCTACCGGCGAGTGTTTGTGAAAACCCGAAAGGGCGCAACCTCGTTAAAGGACACTTGCGGGATCCCCACGACCTAGCAAGGAGAAACCACCCGCGTGAGATCCTTACGACTCACAAGGGAGCAACACACTTAGGAGTCCTCACGATTCCTAAGGAGAAAATACACTTGCGAGATCCTCACGACTCGTAAGGAGAACTCTCTTATGGGACCCTCACGGCTCATAAGATTTGAAAGTCTTAAGTCACAGAGACCTAAACATGTGCTTAAGCAAAATCCCCCATACCCTTCGACATTGCCCTATAAGCGGCTCAATATTGATCCTTGTATACAATCCACGGACGCGAATAAACATTTCCCCAGCAAAGTCACACCCGTGACTAGGGATATGTTCATATAATGAGCAACCCTTGTAGGTCCTCTCGACCCATAAGGAGAAAACCCTCTTGTTGGATCCTTACGACTTACAGAGGAACATACACTTAGGGATCCTCACGATTCCTAGGGAGAAAATACACCTACGAGATCCTCACGACTTGTAGGGAGAAATACCTTGGTGAGACCCTTACGGCTCATGAAGCCAAAAGCCTTGGTCGACAGGACCCTTAACCCTGTTTGCTAAGCCACCTTTGTTCAATATCGACAGAGGAAAATGATGATTCGCTCCTGGCAACATCCCAGTTGTAGCGGTACTGATGCTGAAATCGGTGTCTAAAATCCAAGCTTGCGGCGAAAAAGCTAGCAAGCCACGCATGCATACGAAATAGCCGAAATGATGGGGCAACTTGAAATAAAAAGCAGCAAGTAAAAATGTATGCATGAAAAATAGCCGAAATGATGGGGCAACTCGCAATAAAAAGCAGCGAGTAGAAAATAAATAAATAGCCGAAATGATTGGGCACCGCGAAAAATAGCCGAAATGATGGGGCAATCGCGACCTTCACGATATAAAAGCTGAAACGATAGAGCATCGCAGAAAAAGAAATAAAATAAAAATAAAATTTATGCCCTACAAGTGATGTTCCATCACACCCTGTACACAATCCAAGGGCGTAAACAAAAGGGAGCATACCACCCCCCCAGGTTACACCAAAGAAAGAAGCTAAATCTCGACGGGTCACAAACGACCTAGAGATCATCCCAACACTCGTCTCGTAACGACGGACACAACTTCAAGCTAAGCGGAACAGCGGCAGCTCCCAGTTCCATGGCTCGGTGGTATACATATCGCCAACATTCAGACCTCTATCCCGTGAAATGCGGATACAATCAGCAAAATTCCTGGTTACGTGGAACGCGGATAACGTCACTCTTTGACCCCGTGGAAAACGTCCAGAGCGGAGCCTAGTCCTCGCCGAGCACGGCAGTGAACCCGTGTGAAGCATCTAGTGCAAAATTCCTGGTTACGTGGAACGCGGATAACGTCACTCTTTGACCCCATGGAAAACGTCCAGAGCGGATCCTGGTCCTCGCAGAGCACGGCAGTGAACCCGTGTGAAGCATCCGGAGCCTAGTCCTCGCCGAGCACGGCAGTGAACCCGTGTGAAGCATCCGGAGCCTAGTCCTCGCCGAGCACGGCAGTGAACCCGTGTGAAGCATCTAGTGAAAAATTCCTGGTTATGTGGAACGCGGATAACGTCACTCTTTGACCCCGTGGAAAACGTCCAGAGCGGATCCTGGTCCTCGCAAAGCACGGCAGTGAACCCGTGTGAAGCATCCAGAGCGGAGCCTAGTCCTCGCCGAACACGGCAGTGAACCCGTGTGAAGCATCTAGTGCAAAATTCCTGGTTACGTGGAACGCGGATAACGTCACTCTTTGACCCCGTGGAAAACGTCCAGAGCGGATCCTGGTCCTCGCAGAGCACGGCAGTGAACCCGTGTGAAGCATCCAGAGCGGAGCCTAGTCCTCGCCGAGCACGGCAGTGAACCCGTGTGAAGCATCTAGTGCAAAATTCCTGGTTACGTGGAATGCGGATAACGTCACTCTTTGACCCCGCGGAAAATGCCCAGAGCGGAGCCTGGTCCTCGCCAAGCACAGCAGTGAACCCGTGTGAAGCATCCAGAGCAAATACCGGACTGTGGAGTCCTTAAAATCCACGGACTATGATGTCCTTAACCTCGACCGTGATGTCTTAAAACTAACGATCAACCACCCCGATTCCCTACGGATTCTGCCTTGGTTTAAGGGTATATCTCTTCACTCCTTTGATACCTGGCGTTGTAATTCCTCAACGTCTTCAAAGAGGTGACGGGTCCCTGTAACCAAACATCGGACTGTGGAGTCCCTAAATCCACGGACTATGAGGTCCTTAACCTTGACCGTGATGTCTTAAAACTAACATCGGACTGTGGAGTCCTTAAATCCACGGACTATGAGTTCCTTAACCTTGACCGCAACGTCTTTAAACTACGATACCTGGAGCAGCCCCCTGGCCCCGTGAAACACGGACAAGGGCGACCACATCCAGCACTTGCAGGCCCTCACGGCCTGTAAGGAAGAAAACTCTCTTGTGAGATCCCTACGACTCTCAAGGGAAAACCCGCTTAAGAATCTTCACGATTCTTAAGAAGGACTTACACCTATGGGATCCTTTCGACCTGTAGGGAGAAAAACTCTTTATGAGACCCTCATGGCTCATAAAATGCAAAAGTCTTAGGAAGCAGATCTTAACCCTGAATCCTAAGCCATCACTGTCCTGCAAGGAGATCAAGATAGAATATCCGCAGAATACATTCAATAAAAAGGGGACACACCATTGAAAAGAAAAATGTATCTTTTATTTATAAACCAAAATGGATACAAAGTACAATTCATGAAAGAAACAAAAAAGAAAGATACTCTCATCCATGAGTACGTACAAAAAGGGGGAAAAGATACAAGTCCTCAAGCCGGCGGGCGGTGCAGTAATTTCACCAGCTCATCGTTCTGTTGCTGAGCCACGGCTTCATGATGCAAGATCTCCAAAAGACGAGCCTCCGCCTGAGCTTGCTGAGCCTGATACGAAGCAAGCCGAGCCTCGAGCTCTTTCTCGGTGGCTTTATGAGCCTCGACCCTCTCACGAGTGAACGTGGCAGCTTTATCGAGAGCCACCACCTTTTTTATGGACTCCTGAAGCACCCGCCAGAGTTCGTATGCTTTGTTGGCTTTGGCTGTGAGGCTGGCCTGAAGCTCACTCAGCGCCTTAGAAGCCAATTCCCTCTCCGAGAACTTGCGGCCAAGCCTCTTCTCGCATGACGTCATGTTGGCCACACATCGTGCTATCAGACCCCGCAACTCCGCTTTTGCAGCCACGGCTTCCGAAGAAAAGCGAGAACATTCAAGAGCGTGGAAACAAGCCTCCACCTTCCTACAGAACTCTACCCAGACCCACACCACCTCCTCGCTATGATAGGTGGCGAGAAAAGGAAGAGAGCCGTTAGCTTCAGCGGCAAACGCTTCGGCCGTGGTCGCGCTACCAGCACGGAGCTCCTCGACGAAAGATGATAGGGAGACAAGGCTCAATTGGGCCAAGCGTTCTGAAGCCCGCAAAGCGTAAGGGCCGGGCGGCATCACGATGCGCGATTCCAACGCCATGGAGACTGGCAGGGCTGTTCAAATTTGACAAATGTTAGTAAAATTCTTAAGCACAGAACGAACGGGATTATAATAAAATGTCACTCACCGACAGTCATGCAAGTAGGAGCCGAAGGTTCCCCTGGCCCTTCAACAGCCTCGACCTCATCGTCAGCTTCCAAAACTATAAGAGACATCAACGTCATTTCGCAAGATAGTAACAATGCTATGGTAAAAGAAAAAATGGCGAATGACACTGACCTTGCCCGGAGGAAAGGACAATACGCTGAGGGGAGATTGCCTGCGGAGCTGCCATCTCCAATAAACGCTGAAATGACTGTCAAGGCGACAGATCAGCGATAGTGGCCGCCAAACCGCGCAATTCTGGGAAAGATAAAAGAGTTTAGACTATGAAAGGGTTGCTAAATTAAAACGCAGAGGGTTACCTTCAACGCTCCTCCCATTCTGAGCCGGGGGGATAGCAGCTTCAACGGTCTCCTCCGTAACGTCAGGATTCAACAAAGGAAGAGTAGTCCCGACTACCTCTCTTCCAGCCTCTGAGCCGCCCTCAGTAAGGGTCATTGGGGCGGCGACCTCCAAAGGAGCTTCCCCCAAAGGGGCAAGCGCTCCCTGATCAAGAACCGCCGCTGGAGGCTCTACCATGAGAGGAGCAGACTCATCAGCCCCTTCCACATCAAGCAAGGCCTCATTGAGAATTCCGGCGGGCTTTAGCTTTAATGGGCCCGTAGAGAGCTCCCCCAGTGTCGAAGATTCTGCACGATTCGAATAAGAATAATGATACATATGCACGGGCATAAATAATCGGAAAGACTACAAAAGAAGCACAACGTACCTATACGCAAAGAAGCCCTCAATATGGCTTCTTCAAGCCGCTGCTCCTTCTCAAGGAGGTGGGCTCGCCGGGGTTCAAGGGTAGACTCATGACCACCGGTTCATAAAGAAAGCGCGTCAGCTGCGTCTTCTGAAGCGGCCTGCTTCAAAGCCCTTTCCCCCCATTCCTCCAAAGGACCGATAAATCGCCGCCGAATCCACGAAGGGTCTTCGTAAAAAATTACAGCGGGATAAGACTTCTTCGGAACCTTGGCGTTATGAGACGTGTCTTTTGAACGCCGTATGGCCTCAGCCAACTGTGCGGCCTCCTCATCAGCCGAACTCGGGAAGAGAAGTCCAGCGTCTGACTCTTGCAGGACCAATGGTTCATCTTCAAGAATAGGCTCAGACTCCGCCAAAGAATCGAGCAGGTTGGTGGCCGCTTTCCTCCGCCGTTTAGACCCAGAGCCGGTCGCCGAGGATGACCACTTCCTCCCCCGCGAAGACTTAGGGCGACGCTGACCCACATCGCCTTCGACGCCCTCATCCCTATTACCCTCGCCTGGTGCCACGACCGGGGATGACACTGCCATTGTCGATGCCACGGGGGGCGATGCTGCCATAGGCGGGGGTGCTACTACTGGGGCCCTTCCACCTCGCGAGCGGGAACCCAGGGGCATACCAGCCGTCGGAGTAAGGTTTACCTCCGATTCTCCTGGGATGAGCGCAGTGCCGGTATCCCTTAGAGGGAAGCGGACCGGAGCCCTCGGTCGCAGCTTAGCTCCTGGAACCAGAGGAGGGGCGTCGTGGCCAAGAAGCACCCTCCTTTCCTCAAGAATGATTGGGTTGACCCGATGAAGATACCAACCCGTAAAAGCGCCCATGCACCGGGGCAGGTATTCGGCTTCAGGGACCATGAAGTAGGAGCCGGTGTTTAGCCTCATGAAATGATGAGCGGCATCGCGAACGGCATCGAGCGAAGGGATCGGGGCGACTATAAAAGCCTCGAAAGGAACACCCTGGTCGTATCCAAGCTGTCGGGCGAATCGATGCGGATTGTACCGCATGAAAAAAGCTGCACTGTCCTGGCGAAACACCAAGTAGCCCGGTCTAATAGTGTACAAGTGCGCGGCCTCCCGAGGCTTCAAAGAAGGTGCGTTGTCTTTTGACAGGTCCCAGAGTTGTTGAACTGGACCTGAGGGAGTAGACAAGACCCGGTCATTAAAAACCATCCCGCCAGCGGCAGCGTAAGGAGAAATCAGCACCCGAATAGCCCCAAGCTGAGTCGGGTCGGCGGCAGAAGCATCCACCAATCGCATAAGTCATGGGAAGGGATAGGCGTCGTAAAACGCGGGCCTCTGATGCATAGCGAAAGCCCCCAGCACATGCATTTCGACCCAGGACGTGAAATAATGAAGCGAAAAGTTTACTACATCCACGCCGGGAGTAGAGGTATTAGCTGCGGTGCCCAATCCGTGATAAAGATGCGCCAACGCCGGGATACCGACGGCCAACCGCGTCCCCTCAGCTATACAATGAGCCGGGTAGATAACCGAAGCCCTCATAAAACGACGATGCATGGGGATGACAAACCAACTGAGCCAGACACTGACAAACCCCACGAAGAACGTCTCCTCGTCAATACCGGGTGCTGCAATGGACTCAAAAGACATCGGCGACATGATGGGGATATAGTATTGAGGTAGATCCGATTCAGTGGTCGGCAGCTTCTTCGGACCAAACCCAAAGGGGTCTTTAATGTTGGCGAACTTCGGACCTGTCTTCGACACGACGTCCTCACGAAGGAAACAAGCGATGAAGCTCTTGAAAGTAACACCCTGCTCTTCGGATTCGGTGAATAATCGGTCGAAGATACCTAGCGCCTTGATCAAACTGGGACGCTTGTGGCGAATGGCGTTCTCAACAGACAAGCCGTCACCCGGTACAGACTCGGGCTCGAAGACATACTCGTCAGGAGGCAACAACCCCTCATACAGTGCACCCCTGATTGGCAATCCCGAGATTTCATAAAATTCGGCCAGAGAGATCGAAACCTCGCGATCTCCTCGAATGAAAGTGTTGGTGGGAAGATTCCATTGGTTCAAAAACGCCTTGACCCACCAGACAATGCGGGGACTTATAATGGAAGAGTGACGCGTATATTGCCTGATAAAGCCCGACCTTCTGCAACCGCGCACGATGGGCAGAAAGGATGTAGCGAGCCCAGAGAAGGTAGCCCGTAGGGTGTCGCGGAGTAAGCCCTATCTTATAAATTTGCCCCCACGGGTGGGCCTCACCCTGGCAGATACGCCGCCTCAAGATGTCTATAGCCGGGATCGGATGGTTCGAAATACCAGTCGTCGAAGGCTCGAGCCTCCCCGTTGGAGTCCAGTTGGGCATTTCCACAGCAAAAACCGTCCTCGGAGGGTCCATCGGTAAGAATGGGAAAGTGGGCTCCGTCGGTACCGCGCAAAGAAAACTCCGGCGACCCTGAATAATCTGACTATACCAAGATCCCCATTGAAGAAGGTTGGTGCAGTTCGGATCATGGGCCCGGATCATCGCCATCGCTTCCTCATCAGATGGTGACTGAGGAAAAGCAGCCTCCGAGCGAGAAAAGGAAAACACGGAACAGAAGCCATCGCACCTGGAATCCAATAAAAGAAGACCGTTAAAAGCAAAGTCAACGATATATATCCATGCATGAACATGAAGACTAGTTAAAGAAAGCAACAACAGAGTTTCTGAGACCATTGGTTACAAAACACATGGGCCCCACAGAATCAGGATGACGGCTCATTAACAATGAGACCAAATAGTTACAATAAAACAAAGGGAATATCCTCATTAAATAAAGAATGGTAACCCTACACATTCCCCCAACAGGATCTGTCTCGGGCTCTACAATGGATCCAACAAGATCAAAGGAATTAAATTCCCACAGAAGACATCATTACAAAGCTCATGTTTCATTAATTGCAGAAGGACAACCTCGGGTCAAGAGACCCCAAGAAGCCTCTGTGTGAAGAAACTGAGTTCTTCGTTGGAATTAAATTCCTTATTAAGAGAAGGGAATTAAATTCCCAGAAACATTTTTGGATGGAATTAAATTCCATGGAGTTGAAACGCCATCATCATCTCCCCAAAGATCATCTAAACCCTAAGAGATCTACAGTTCGAAGGTTAGGTGGTTTCCTGTTCTTATGGAAAAACTTGAAGAAAAATGGGTTCTTTGTTGAAAACAAGTAAAAACCTTGTTTTGGATTTAAAATCCAAAGGAATGTGAAAATTTACTGTTTGTCCAAGAACATCACCTGAGGAAAAAGGGTCACCTTAACAGAGTTAAACTCTGAAGATTGTTTCAAGACAGAGAACTAAGCTCTGGAAGCGAGAATTAAATTCTCAAGGGAAAAAGTTCTCAAAAGAAGAAGATGAACAAAGTGAAGGCTCTTCTGAAGAAACATGAGTATTTATAGGAGGTGATAGAAACGTTTCATCTCCCCAAATCCCTAGAGAAATCCAACGGTCACAAAAAGTGACAGCGTTGCACTCACGTGCGGACACGTGAGAACAACGCTGTGGGGGCATTTGTTTCCTGATTTAAAATCAGGAAAGCCCACGGAAGAGGCTTCAGAAAAGGATCACGTGCTCACACGTGACCAGCAGTCACGTGTTGGCACGTGACATCTAAATGCCATCGGCAAGGCAAATTCAGTTTCCCAACTACATCGAAGAAAAAAGCTTCAGAAAGGGTCACGTGCTCCCACATGACCAGGGTCACGTGTTGGCACGTGACACTCAAAAGCGGCAGACTCAATTCCCTGATTGAATCAAGAAAAAGGCTCCAGACGAGGGTCACGTGGTAGCACGTGACAGCTAAGCAGCGACCAGAAAGCAGAGCGCAGAAAGAAAGAAGAGGGCTCGTTCCAAGGTGGTCACGTGCCCACACGTGACCAAGGGTCACGTGGCCACACGTGACCAGCTTTCAAAGCCTATCTGTTAACAGAATTAAATTCTGAGAAAAGACCTCTTAAATCTTTCCAAAACAACCAATTGAATTAAAGATTTAAAGGTGATTAAATATCATCTATCTATGGGAAAATCTCGAATTTGGAAAGATTTCCCCGTAAAATCTAACCGAAATAACAAAGGAGAATCTCTGGATTTAAAATCCAATGGTGAATAAAATTCACCAAATAATCCAAAGGTCCAAAACGAATGATGGATACAAATCAAATCTCTCAATGAAAGATTCATCAAAAACTAATTGACTCGGCTACTTCTCCTATAAATAGGAGCCAAGAGAGACACATAAAGAATATATATGCAGAGGGAAGAAAAGAGAGAGAGCCTTGATACTTTGGAGGAATTTGGATCTTCTGCAAAAGAAAAACCCTGGGTAAGAAAGGGAAGGCTTTTTTTTGAAAGAAAAGATAATTTAATTCTCAACAGAGTTTAACTCTGATATAAAAACAGAAGAACATAGTTCTCTCTTTGGTGGAGGATATGTAAAGTGCACATCTCCCCTTGAGTTGAGAATTTAATTCTCAATGGGTTGAGATCCTGCCATGCAGATCCAAAGCATAGAGAGGGAATGGAAGCACGAGAATTTAATTCTCACAGAACTATAGGAATTTAATTCCTTTAAAATAAAATTAGGGTTGCCCCTGTGTTATGGGAATTTAATTCCTTCAGAATGAAAAGAATCAGGGTTTAACCCTGATTAAGAACTTAGTTCTGTTAAAACAACAGGAATTTAATTCCCTTAATCTCATTCCCCGGAATAATTCCTTAACAGAGAGTGGGAGTTTAACTCCTTAAAGATTTTATTAGGGTTTAACCCTATTGTGTTCTTCACATATATGAGGAATTTAATTCCTACAGAAAATTCAGAGTTCAACTCTATTCCAGAATATGAACCTTCAAAGGAAGTAGGAATTTAATTCCTCTAAAATTATTGCCAGGGTTCAACCCTACGAGGAATTTAATTCCCGAAAGGGATTAACAGATCTTCTAAAAAAAACATACATAGAGGCAGGGTCACGTGTCACCACGTGACCCCCAAAAAGATCTACAGAAAAGCCCCTTTGAGACAGTGCCTCACGTGACCCACGTGACCCTTGGCAGAGGCTTTAACATACTCCATTTAAACACCCGTCACGTGATGACACGTGATGCTCCAAAAGATACGATATTCTCAGCAGAACAAATGAAGGGAGGGCGCCCTCACGTGCTACCACGTGACCCCCTCTTGCCTTAGCGTCTAACGCTAAATTGTAACCCTTGAATCCAGTGTTAAAACACTGTTTGGCCTTAGTGTTCAACACTAATCAAAGAGCTTTATTTGTAGTGTTCAACACTGATTACCTTAGTGTTTAACACTAATTTGAGATCTCTGCTGCCAGTGTTTTGATCTGTTTTAGTGTTTAACACTGATTTGAAAGCCTTGTTGCTGGTGTTTAACACCAACCATCTTTTAGTGTTTAAACACTAAACTTATCAATCTCATTCCCAGTGTTCAACACTGATTGGTCTTTAGTGTTTAACACTAGGCATTGGCCCAATTGGCTAAATGGCCAGAGGCAAAGCCTCTCCTTCAATGGGACCAACAGAGGGCCAATATTTTGGACTTAGCCCAAACTGGCCATAAGTCCTCAAATCATCTTGAACTGAGCACATCTGCTCTTTCAACCCACTCATTGGTTCAAGGGTACATCTCTGAACTCCTCTGATATTTGTCGTTGTAATCCTTCAACGTCTTCAGAGAGGTGACGGGTCCCGACAACCACACATCAACATGGACTGTGGGGTCCTTAAACCTATGGACTTATGCGTCCTTAAACTACAAATGGACCACCACGTCCTTAAACTGGCGATGGACCACCACGTCCCTAAACTGGCGATGGACCACCACGTCCTTAAACTGGAACAATAGAGCCCAAACGCTCTTTTGTCGGATCTAAACGATCCCGTTAAGTCGATCTTAGTCCCAAACTGGACTAACGTATCCTTAACAACCGTTTAAGTTGATCTTAGCTTCAAATATGGCTAACGTATCCTTAAACCTTCAAACAGGCTGGACTATGAATCCCTCCAATCAACTTCGGTTCAAGGGTACATCTCGGAACTCCTTTGACACCTGTCGTTGTAATCCTTCAACGCCGTCAGAGAGGTAACGGGTCCCAACGACCATACATGCAATGGACCACTATGTCCCTAAACTGGAACAATAGAGCCCAAACGCTCTTTTGTCGGATCTAAACGATCCCGTTAAGTTGATCTTAGTCTCAAGTTAGACTAACGTATCCTTAACAAACGTTTGAGTTGATCTTAGCCTCAAATATGGCTAACGTATCCTCAAACTAAACCCCCTAAACCCAAATCTAAGATAATACGGATTTGGACCAGTCCACGCCCTACGGGCGACGACATAACTCGGTCTCCGTAAACAATCCACGGGCAACAAAACATAAAATAGACACACACGACACGAAGTGACCATCTGGAGAAGGAGAAAGTTGTTACCGCGATGCGGTAGCGTAATTAACTGCAGGGGCTTGCGCCTGCAGGGAAGAGCGTCCCCACAATAAAAAAAAAAACCCTCAAGCGAGGGGGAATCTGACGAAGTCTGCTACATCGGCCGCATCCGTTCAAACCTTCGATGTATGGTGCCATAAATCAACTTGGCATCTTCGGAGAGGTGAATGGATAGCACCAATTAGCATCTGCCCCGAATCTCAGTGCCAAGACATCGCAGTCTTGCGCGCCGTCTTTCGGAGGGGAACAGATTCCGGCACGCCCGGTGGGACCTTTTCACACTTCGTGTGTCGTGATTCGCGAACCAATCGCGGTTCGCTAATGGTTGCCCTTGGGTTTCAAGATATTAAGACTCGGCGTCTGGCTTATTGCAGAAAGCAAAGAATCGATGGCTTCTACTTGTGTGAAATGCTCCAACTGCTTGAACTGCAAATGCAACCGACGCTCCGCCTCACCTGGAGGTGTAGCATATGGACCGTAGGCCTGTGGAGCAAGTGACCCAAGCTACTACCGGTCTATTCTTTGGGACCATGCTCCCGCCAACAAGCTTCACCGCGCCGGTGCTGACAGAGGAAGCTCCCAAGAAGTCGGTCTTTGATCGTCTTACCCCTACCGCGGCCCCTCTCAACGGGTCGCCCAACACCAGCGCCTCGGTCTTCTCTAGATTAGGCCAAGACTCCTATGGACCCACAATGAGGCCTACAATCCCAGAGAAGGCTGCTTCTAAGAAAGTGACCGGTCCTGCTCCTGAAGTCGTCAATGCGGCTTCCCCTGCCACAAAGTCGGTCTTCACAAGATTGACGGCTCCAGCTCCCGCTCCTGCTATCCAAAGGACGTCAGTCTTTGACAGGCTAACACCAGCAACGACCCCCCACCTACACAGGGGGCAAGACGAAACTATTCTCACCGCTGAACCAACGCCGTCCGCTCGACACGCTCGACGTCGCCACTGGCGCCGAGTAAGGAAAGATGGGGGCAACTCTCCCTCTGGGCTAACTCCACCAGCCCCGATGGCAGAAGTTAATGCTGCTGTTCCAACTGGGAACAGCTTTGAGATGCTAAATAAGGTGCGTAGGAATTCTCCTACCGCGATGCTAAAGAGGTCTCCTCCTCCACTAAAAAAGGTTGCGGAAATAAAGCCAGAACAGCCCCGATCCCCACAACGGCTATCTTCCAGAATCTATAAGGTTTGGCGGCAGGCCCGAGACTCGATGATCGATCCGAACTTCTCCCGCCAACACAAGAAGCTGAAAATCCAACAGGAAGCCAGTCACCAGGCTAAACCACGAAACACTATCTGGGTGCCTGCCTCAACGGCCCTCCCAACTGCCACTGCTCATAAAAAGAGGAAGCCAGAGAAGATCCCCCAGCCTGCAACGACAGCTAAAGGCACTAAGCCCAGACACCCTAAGTTTGGGGGCATGATGGTCCATACCGTATACATGGCGTCAGGAAAGGAAGACAGCCGTGCGTCTACGGGTCATAGACCGCTTACACGATCGGTGACCAAAGCTCAGGAGCAACAGAAAAAGCTCCAGGAAATGATGAACGCTATGGCCGCACTTACCGGGCCAAAAGAAAACCCAGAAACGTCCTCAGACGAACGCCAGGAGGAAGAAACCGACGCTGAGCTCCTTCGCCGAATATTGGAGAAGAAGGACAAAGAGGCTGCTGAACAAGCAGCCAACATACAGCGTATGGGCCTTCTCTTCTAAGATATGATAGGAATGATGATCCAACAAGACCCACCCGCTGAGGATCCCCTGATCGTCCTTGAAGACGACAGGGGGGAAACGTCAAATCTACCACCGGCCCTCTCAACGGTCAAGGAGGAGACAATCTCTAAGGCTGATTTGGTCGACTATATAGCCCAGCAAATTCGGGTTCATCACGCGACTGAGGCAGCTGGTCAAGTCGTAAAAATGGGCCGGCCGTATCCAAGCCGGTACGACCAAATTAGGTACCCACCGGGTTACACAATTCCCAAGTTCCACGTTTACAAAGGGACCGGCAATCCCCACCAACATGTCTCCCAGTTCAGGGCCCTTTGCGGTAACACCGGCGGTGATGATAAACTGTTGCTTCGCCAGTTCGTGGGCAGCCTATCAGAAACAGCGTTCGAATGGTATTCGGAACTCCCGAACGATTCTATCAAGACGTTCGCTGAAATGGAGTTGCTATTCACTCAGCGATTCGCAAGCGCCAGCGAACGCACTCGAATAACAGCATTGATTAACGCCAGGGTAAAACCAGGCGAAACTTGGGTCCAGTATGCTATACGCTGGCGGAATTTGTGGTCGAAATGCGAGCAGCGCATTGAGGAAGCGCCCGCGGTGGGCATGTTCGTAGGAACCCTAGACCCTCACGCAACTATCTCCCAGTTCATGATGTTCTTTAAGCCAACCACATTCCAGGCTTTAATCGACAAGTTGGCTCAGATGGACCAGATGGGTCATAGACCACCTCCCCCGAAGTCGGAACCTCGGAATGACAAGGGTAAAGGAAGGGCAACCTTCGTCGCGAATGCTCAGCAGCAACCCAATGCCCCAAAGCTGACGGATCAACTGGAAGAAAGACGCCAGTATTATAATGAGAAGATGAAGCGTCCCTACTCGTTCCCGCGGGACAAGACGAAGCGGCTATTCGAGCTGGCAGTACGCAACAGACTTATAAACCTACCAAATCCAAGGCGACCGCCACAACCCACTGAGGTGAATAACCCTAATTATTGCCCTTACCATTAAACGGTAAGTCATCCGATTGAGGATTGCTTCGTCTTCAAAGGGTGGATTGAAGATCAATACCTCCAGGGGAAGTTTGCACTGTCCGAAAAGTGGAAGGTGAACCCACCACAGCCGCATACTCCTAAGAAAGCAGATACACCGGGGGCAATCTGTTCCTTTATTGAAGAAGCTCCATGGGAGGTCGTGCTGTCAACTAAAACCAAAAGAATGCTGAGGGACCTTCATGCGTGCTCTGCGATCGAATGGAAGGGCCCTCTTCAACCTCAAATTATTGAAGGAATCTGAGGCCGCGCCCAACTACAAAAAGCGGTGGTGATGGCCCAAATACTCACGCCTAACCGTCAAAATCTTCGAATAAAAAGAAGAAGAAATCCAAGAAGCCCGTGAAGCCTGGAGACAAGCGCACGAACTTGCAGAAGCAAATCGACGCGATGGAAGAGTACAATCAAAAGGCGCGAACTCCTGTCACGCTGCAAGAGTTCCTCAACCACATCTTTCAAGAGGAAGATGATGGAAAAAGCTCGTCGGATGAATCCGAGGGATACGTGGCGAGTTGTAACGTAATCTCCCACTCGTTTGCCGACGATGAAAAAACCATGGCACTAAGTAACTGGGGACAAAGCTTGAACCAGAGCGTGTGTGGCCAACAGATGAAATGATCGACGCCTTTCTAGATGAGATTCGTCTAAAGAGTAAAGCGGATCAGGAGCGTGAGATGGCCGCATCGGAAGGAGCCAAATGCAGGCGACTGAACGAAAGAGTTGAAATACCCCCGCCAGATCGAAAGGCATCCGAGGCAGACAAGAAGATATTCAAGACGAGGAAAAGGTTTGCCAAAGCCATGTCAATGGGAATGAAGCTACCACCCTCGGAAGAAAACACGCTCAATGGGGCGGAGAGGCACCCTGATTATTGCGCATATCATCGGAAAATTTCACACCCCACGGAGGAGTGCGACGCCTTTAGGATATGGTGGCAAGGATATGTTGCTCATCGGCAACATTTTAAGCGCATAAAACGCAAGACTCGTCGGGAACAAAGAAGTAATGCCGACGGGCACAACAGGACCACTGGCAACTGTTACATGGTTAACGCCGGAGGGTCACGAGTTCTCACCTTTGGGAGCGACTCTGACGAAGAAATGGCTCTGGGCCCTCTCTTTAAAGAATCCGTTTTAGGAAAAGAGGAGGAATCGGAGGCCTGCGAGAACATTCAGCTGCGCAATCGCACGCTCCCAGAAAAGAATCTTGGGCCCGCAAATAGAAAAGATAAGGGAAAGGAAAAGGTCACTGAAGATATCGCTTTAGATGACCAAGTCATGAAAGAGCTGACTACCAAAGACCCTCCCAGGAAGGGTAAGGTGGACTACAATATCCTGGCACACCTAAGGAAGCTACCTTCTCAGCTTAGCATTCTCGATGCCCTCCTATTATCAAAAGAAGCACGAGAGTCACTGATTAAGGCGTTACAACAACCTGAGCAATTCCAAGCCTTCCTCGCCACTGAAAGGATGAAGGATGAACTGGAAGAAGTGCATACGGCCGATATTACTTTCGGTGACGAAGACCTCCTTCTCGGGACGTGCGACCACAACCGTCCCCTATATGTCTCTGGATACTCCCATGATATCAAGATAGGCAAGATCCTAGTGGATAATGGATCCTCCGTCAATCTCCTTAACGTTCGGGTGCTAAAGGAAATTTGCATGAGTGTGCAACACCTCGCTCGTGACAAAATTACCATCTCCGGTTTCGATTCACAATCGTCGCGGACTCTCGGATCTTTAATACTAACACTACGCTTCGGACTACTCGTCACAGACATCAAATTCCATATCATTGACGCCAAGACCTGCTACAACGCCTTGCTCGGTCGTCCTTGGCTACACGAGTACAACATCATCCCTTCTACACAACATCAGTGTATAAAGTACTTTAAGGATGGTTTCGAATATACCGTAACAGGTGAGCTGAACCCATTTTCCGTCAACGAAGTCCGCAAATACGAAGATGCGAAGTACTTTTTGCCAGATTTCGAGGATACAGAAAGGTGTCGCAAGCCGGAGAACAAAGCCGCCGCCGCCATCCCTGTTTTCGGGAGCGACACCGAAGAAGAAGAAGAGATAGTTTATGCTGAGCCATCTCAACGCAACAACCCGGGGACGTCCGCCCCCATGTTGGTCTTCGGAAGTGACTCGGAAGATGAGGTTAATGCCGTGTTCTCCAATCGGCCGTCAATACAAGCACCCCCTAGCGATGATCAGAGTTTGCAAATCACCATGGTGCCGCGAGAACACTACAAGGATCTTGACACACTTCAAGCTTACAATGTGCTGGACCTGCAAACGTTTTACGTCCCTCCCAAGCAAAAGGGTGAGAAGGTGATCCTATTCTACCGATCCTCAGAGTCGAAAGTAGAGAAAGAGATTTGGTATGGCGCGGATGCTACACTCGACAGGCTCGAATCCATCCGTCTGCCCAGATACTATACAAATGGATTAAAGAGGCTATTGAAGCGCCAAGGAGTACCCTTAGAACAGACTGTTCGACAAGCTCGGTTCTACAACAGGATTTGGGATGTCCCTGGGACTCAACGCAAATTGCCCAACGGGAAAATGGAAACACTTGGGCTTGGATACGTGAGAGCCGGAAAAAGGGAACGGGCCCACAGTAGCTGCGCTATATATACCTTTGATGAAGAAGAGGACGCCCTGGCAAGAAATGCCAACCCCTCATCAAAACTAGATCCCGCGATTGAAGTGCCGAGTCCGTCGTTTGAAGAACGAATGGACAAGCTTATCAGGAAAGTGGGTCAAAAAGCTTGGGAAGACCACAACCGTGAGATGGCCATCTACGAGAAGGCCAGGACGCAACGTCTGTTTCAACAGGCTGCTAAAGACAAAGATGCTCATCCTTGTCAACCCGTTGTACGAAAGGCCCGACGCAGAGGCAGAAATAAATCAAGAAGCGGAAAGAGGAGCCGACAACAACGACGCAGGATTAGAGAGTTACGTGATCGGGTATTGCGCGGCTCGGATTTGTCCCTCATGAAGAAGATGAGTCGAGCGTACTCCTTCCCCCGAGACAAGACGGAGAGGTTACTCAAGCTCGCTATAAAACATCAACTGATCGCGCTTCCAGAGTCTAGACACCCTGAGCAAGCTAACAAAGCTTCTCATCTGAGCTATTGCTCTTATCACCGAGCCATAGGACATCCTACCGAAGACTGCTTCACCTTCAAGAACTGGGTCGAGGACCAGTACCAACAGGGCAGATTCGCTTTATCCGACGGCTGGAGGGTAACGCCGCCACAAAAGCATGAACCCAAAGCCGCAAAAGCAGAACCAGATCCACCTCAGCCCTGGAAGCGGATCCGCACCTGTTACACGGTTACGATATTAAAAGAAGAGCCCGAGAACATGGATGACCTTCCCTGGTGCTTTGAGAACAGCGATGATGAGGTGATCTCAGAATTTCCGCCAGCTCCGAAAGAACTGAAAGACGGCATACATACTACTGCAGATAACCTCAAGAAGATTGAGTTGGGATCGGCAGATGACCCGCGACCGACATTTGTCAGCGAGCTGCTATCTGAAGAAAGGGTGGCTGCGTTAAAGAACGTGCTTCTACGGCATAAAGACTGCTTTGCGTGGAACTATGCCGAAATGCCAGGATTGGATCCGAAGATAGCTGTGCATAAATTAGCAATATCCCCAGATATCAAGCCAGTCAAGCAGGCGCCAAGAAGGATGCGACTCGAGCTTGAAATGAGCATCAACACCGAAGTCAAGAAGCTGATCGATTCTGGATTTATCCAAGAAGTCCAGTATCCCGACTGGATCGCCAATATCGTCCCGGTAATGAAGAAAAATGGGACGGTACGCATATGCATGGATTTCAGGGATCTCAATAAAGCGTGTCCAAAGGACGATTTCCCAGTACCAGTAACCGAGCTAATGATAGATAACACGTCCACTCACGAGGTTTTCTCCTTTATGGACGGTTCATCGGGATACAATCAGATAAAGATGCATCCCGAAGACCAGAAGCACACCGCTTTCCGGACCCCTTTGGGTATATTCTGCTACAGGGTTATGCCCTTTGGTCTAAAGAACGCCGGCGCTACCTATCAAAGGGTCATGACAAAGATCTTCGACGACCTCATACATGACATCGTCGAGTGCTATATCGATGACCTTGTAGTAAAGAGCATGTCATATGAAGAGCATTTAAAGCATCTGGAGACTGTATTTCAACGCCTTCGGCAATATAATTTGAAGATGAATCCCCTCAAATGCGCGTTTGGAGTCTCCTCGGGTAAATTCCTGGGATTCATCATCCGACACCGAGGTATCGAAATAGATCCATCTAAGATCAAGGCGATCATGGAAATGCCTCCGCCAAAAACCCTCAAACAGTTGCGGTCTCTCCAAGGGAAGCTCGCATACATCCGGCGGTTTATCGCCAATCTTTCAGGCAAGTGCCGTCCTTACAGCCACCTGATGAAGAAGGGAACTCCATTCGTTTGGGATCACAAATGCCAAGGTGCACTAGACGAGATCAAGCAATACCTACAGAACCCTCCGGTGTTGGCTGCGCCGGTCAAGGGAAAACCCCTCATTCTTTATACAACCGCCCTTGAAGGTTCCTTAGGCGCATTGTGGGCACAAGAGAACGATCAAGGAAAAGAGAGAGCACTCTACTACTTAAGTCGAGTTCTGCTGGGGGCAGAAAACAACTACTCTCCTATTGAAAAACACTGCTTGGCATTAATCTTCGCGATAACAAAACTCAGGCACTATACGTTGGCGCAAGAAGTCCGTCTCATCTCGAAGGTGGACCCTCTTAAATATCTGATGTCAAAGGCTATATTGACGGGTCGACTCGCTAAATGGGCTCTACTCCTGATGGAGTTCTCGATAACATATCGACCTCTCAAGGCAGTGAAAGGCCAGGCCATTGCTGACTTCCTTGCTGAGCATCCAGTACCTGCCGACTCTCCTCTGAACTGCGATTTGCCGGATGAACATGCATTCGATGCGATCGGCGGCGGTGATACCCGATGGGAACTCTATTTTGACGGGGCATCTTCCATGAAGAAGCGCAAACAATGTACCCGCATAATCAAATCGGGAGTAGGCCTCATCTTCGTAACCCCACAAGGAGGGATAATGCGCTTTGCTTTCTCCTTAACGGAATCGAGGACGAACAATGAAGCCGAATACGAAGCACTGATAGCGTGCCTCGAGATCGCCATTGACATGGGAATTGAAGACCTCTCTATATACGGGGATTCTCAACTGGTCGTTAGTCAAGTAAATGGCGACTACCAAACGTGCAAACCGGAGTTGGTGAGGTACGGCGAAAAGGTGCAACAATTGTTGACCCAAATTCCCTCTTATTCTTTGGAGAACATACCGCGCGCAGAAAACAGCAAAGCAGACGCGCTGGCCAATGTTGCTAAAGAACTAGCTGATGAGAACCTCGATGACGTCAAAATCATGGTGCAAAGCCGTCGAGTGCTCGCCCCGGCAGAAATATCTCCGGAATCATGCGAAGAAAAGGTAGCGACTGAGCAGACAATCCTACAAATAAAAGACCGTAAGAAGGCTGAGGACTGGAGGGAAGTCTTCATAGACTACTTTAAGTCCCACCGAATGCCCGAAGGAGCGTCCTCAAGACATCAGCTCATGAAACGAGCTCTATCTTTCGCTTTCGTCAATGATACTCTGTATAAGAGGTCGTTTGATTCTCTGTGGCTGAGATGCTTAGGACCTGACGAAGCAGAAAGAGTCGTTCAGGAAGTTCACGACGGACTCTGCGGTTCTCACCAAGCAGGCCCGAAGATGAAATTGAAGATCAAACGAATGGGCTATTATTGGCCCACGATGGTCCAGGACTGCCTCGAGTATGCGAAGCAATGCCACTCGTGCCAGATTCATGGAGACTTTATCCACCAACATCCGAATCCACTACTGTAAGTCCATGTCACGCACCCCACTAGCTTGCGGGGAGGCGGAATATATGAAAAACGATTATCAAAGCTTCGTAACACGGACTTGAGCGCATGAATCGTAATCTAAACCATTGCTAACGTTATACTAGAGGTTTAACTACTCGGTACCGGAGTTATACCTCACGTTACATGTCCTTCGGGTCTTCATCGCTGTCCTCCACTCCTCGTAGGCTCCTTGGAACATCGGCAACTTCACGGCCTCCTTGAATCAAAGACGATCCACCCGAAAGCTTCTACGCCAAGCTTAATCTCAAACTTGAGATAACTAGGTTGCTTAAAGTGCTAATCTAAGCTACCTAGAGGATATAGAGTGAGGTTATGAATGTTTTAGTCTATCTAACCCTTGATCTTATCACATGAGAGGTTAGGGTTAGGGTTTCAAGAGAGAGTGAGCTTGAGGAGAGAGAAGGAGAAGATGAGAATGAGAACAAAAATCCTTCTCACTTGAATATATGATACATAATGAATTATCAAATAATATCAATTAATTGATTATTCACCATGTTTCATTTAATCAAGGAGAGTGATTCATCATGTGAGTCATTAGATCATTAATGAAGCATTAATGATATGATGAATCATATAAATGAGTCACACAAAGTAATCATGAAAAAGCCACCTCAACCCCTCATGTCACCACTCTTCTAGAACCTTCTCGACAAATTACGAGAACGCCCCTCCAATCCGTGAAAACACGGAAAAACTTTAGACTGTATAAATCCGATAACCTGATACTAGAAACTGGCTTAAACCAAAGCCGGCTAGTATAAACTGTCCGAAAAGTCGTACGTGCGAAAACACACGTACGCATCCGAACCCTTGTCGTAAAACCATACGACTTCTATATCGTTTCGCCTGGAGCAGGGAAACTCTCTGTGTGGGACTCTAAAGACTCGACACTACGCTGGCAGTGGGTTTAACCACAGACCGCAAGCGGCACTAGCTGTACGTAACGGTCCCGAGGTAGATGTCGATAAGAAGGCCGATGAGGAAAATCATCCGAACTCCCACTGAGCCTGATGTGACAATCTTCGTACAGTCCGGTCTGTTCGTCTAAGACTATCGCATATCAAGCCTAGGGGGCGGCAAGCGTCAGTCCCCTAATAGCTGTATAAGTCGTGTCGGAGCGAAGCCCATTACACCCTGAGAAGCTACTGAAACCTACCAGTATATCTCGTTTGCCCTGGCCAGGGACTTTGTGTAATGGCTCTCTGACACATTGCGATATCATCTCCCAATACCGGGAGAGACGAATCCTATCTAACCGCCACTGCCTCCAAGTGCTCGGGACTGCACCCAACTGCTACCTGTTTGCACGACTCCTTTGAGCCGTGGTAGGGTAGCAATCTAAGAACAGTGGGACACACTCGAGGCAAAGCAGCAGTGTCAAGTCTGCGGACTATGCTGTACTCATGTCACCTGGGAACTGACAACTGACGATGGGTATAATACCAACCAATCAGTTCCTCGGCGAGTCCTGTCCGGTGTACCCGTAACCTAACGAGCACCTGTATACTATCTCCAGTACGGCGTACTGATGGCTGTGGGACAGACCATTTCCCCAACTGGGATGAGAAGCGTATACACTTAGTCTACTCCGGAATATCGATGCCCTATCTCGACAATCCAACGACCAGGGACCTGTATAGGATGTTGCTTACAGACTACCCAGCCCCCACTAGTGTGACTGCCATCACGACGCTGGTAATCAAGCAAAGATCCTATGGGCTCTACTAATATGTATAAGTGATACGTTACAAGAGACATATGCATATATTAAAGTAGACACAAACCAAGTAGCATACTACCATTTTTAGCAAGACTGTATATATAACTGTGAATATCCCAAGCTTCCATTAAGTAATATACAATCTAGTATGATACAATAATGGCCCCTAGGGCATATACACTAACAACTACACCCAACGGTGGCTAGCTGACCATTCGAAATGTGGGGGACTGACATAGTCTGCCCCATCGAGCCAGCATCGTCCCGGGGACATCGTTTCATCCTGGCGACAACTGACTACTTCTCCAAATGGGCAGAAGCAGTACCGCTGAGGGAAGTGAAGACGGAGAATATCCTCCACTTCTTCAAGACGCACGTCATCTATCGGTTTGGAACCCCACGGCGGATTATCTCCGATAACGGGCCAGCCTACAGAAGCCATAAGATTAGCCGCTTCGCGCAGCAGCACAATATAGACTGGAGATATTCTTCGGTTTACAATCCGCGAGCTAACGGTCTGGCCGAAGCCTTCAATAAGACCTTGACAAAGATCATAAAAAAGACGGTGTCCCGAAATAAGAAGGACTGGCATGAGAAACTGCAAGAGGCTCTTTGGGCATATCGAACTACGTGCAAGACGGCCACGAACACGACGCCATACGCACTGGTATTCGGTACGGAAGCGGTACTCCCCCTCGAGATAGAGCTGCCTTCTCTACGAGTGGTAGTCCACCACGGATTGACAAACGAAGAAAATGCTCACCTTCGACTTGAGGAGCTTGATGCCCTCGATGAAACCCGGCTCATAGCGCAACAAAATCTGGAGGCCTATAAAGCAAAGATGACGCGCTCGTATGAAAGATTGACCAGGCCGAGAACATTCCGCCAAGGCGAACTCGTGCTAGTGGTCAAAAGACCGATGATCCCCAATCGCGCCAAGCGGGGAAAATTCGAGCCAAACTATGAAGGCCCGTACATCATAGATAAGATCTTCCAGGGTGGGGCCTATCTACTCATAAGCATGCATGGTGAAAGGCCTTTCAGGCCAATAAACGGCCGCTTCCTAAACAAATACTACGCTTAAGGAGCCACAGCCTAGGTCAATGATAGATGACGACGACTATGTCCGCTCGCTATCTTCCTAAAGCTCAAAGCTCTATAAGTAGTAGCCGGCTCTCTCCCCGACGGATCGAAATGTCCTTAAACTAACGACGGACCGAAATGTCCTTAAACTAATAGCGGACCGAAACGTCCTTAAACTAATACCGCAGCATCCTTAGGCTGACGAGATAAAAAAAATAATAAATAAAAAATATATATAATAAATAAAAACGGTATGTCCATAAGCAAAAAGGGCAAGGATGAAAACCCGAAAGGGCACCGTGAGTAAAAACAGCAGGGCTACCGGCGAGTGTTCGTGAAAACCCGAAAGGGCGCAACCTTGTAAAAAAAAAGAGAGAAAAAGAATAAAAAAAACGGTATGTCCACAAGAAAAAAGGGCACGGATGAAAACCCGAAAGGGCTCCGTGAGTAAAAACAGCAGGGCTACCGGCGAGTGTTTGTGAAAACCCGAAAGGGCGCAATCTCGTTAAAGGACACTTGCGGGATCCCCACGACCTAGCAAGGAGAAACCACCCGCGTGAGATCCTTACGACTCAGAAGGGAGCAACACTCTTAGGAGTCCCCACGATTCCTAAGGAGAAAATACACTTGCGAGATCCTCACGACTCGTAAGGAGAACTCTCTTATGGGACTCTCACGGCTCATAAGATTTGAAAGTCTTAAGTCACAGAGACCTAAACCTATGCTTAAGCAAAATCCCCCATACCCTTCGACATTACAAGCGGCTCAATACCGACCCTTGTATACAATCCACGGGCGCGAATAAACATTTCCCCAGCAAAGTCACACCCGTGACTAGGGATATGTTCATATAATGAGCAACCCTTGTAGGTCCTCTCGACCCATAAGGAGAAAACCCTCTTGTAGGATACTTACGACTTACAGAGGAACATACACTTAGGGATCCTCACGATTCCTAGGGAGAAAATACACCTACGAGATCCTCACGACTTGTAGGGAGAAATACCTTGGTGAGACCCTTACGGCTCATGAAGCCAAAAACCTTGGTCGACAGGACCCTTAACCCTATTTGCTAAGCCACCTTTGTTCAACATCGACAGAGGCAAATGATGATTCGCTCCTGGCAACATCCCAGTTGTAGCGGTGCTGATGCTGAAATCGGTGTCTAAAATCCAAGCTTGCGGCGAAAAAGCTAGCAAGCCACGCATGCATACGAAATAGCCGAAATGATGGGGCAACTTGCAATAAAAAGCAGCAAGTAAAAATGTATGCATGAAAAATAGCCGAAATGATGGGGCAATTCGCAATAAAAAGCAGCGAGTAGAAAATAAATAAATAGCCGAAATAATTGGGCACCGCGAAAAATAGCCGAAATGATGGGGGCAATCGCGACCTTCGCGATATAAAAGCTGAAACGATAGAGCATCGCAGAAAAAGAAATAAAATAAAAATAAAATTTATGCCCTACAGGTGATGTTCCTGTTAGTTGTATGTATGCCCTAGAGGCCAGTATTGTACAGATGATGTATATTATATTGGATGCTTGGACATATATAGAGATGACTTTCTTGCTCGATATGATAGTATGCTATCTGGTTACTCTTTATCTTAACTTGTACACTTGTCTCTTTAAACTGTCTTATAGTTACATGTTGATAAAGCCCTTAGGATGTGTACTTGATTACCTGGACTATGATGCAGATCATACTAGTGCGGACATGGTAGTCCATAAGTACATCCTTCATGGTCCCTAGTCGTGGGTGTATCGAGACGGGGCATCGATATACCAGTGTAGACTAGCGTATACGCTTCTCGACCCATGAGATGGGCGATGGATGATCCCATATCCATTGGTGTTTGACATCAGAAATGGTGTACGGGTGCTCAGTGGAGACTGGGTACACTGGACGGACTCGCCGAGAACTCCCAGATGGTATTATACCTCACGTCAGATGGCAGTTCTCAGGTGACACTTGTGCAGGTTAGTCTGTAGACCGGAGATCGTCATAGAGTCTTGTGTGATTCCCACTGTGCTTTGATCTCCACCTTACCACGTCTATGAGGGCATGCAAAACGGTGGTCGGTACAGTCCCGAGTCACATGGAGGCAATGAGCGATAGGAGGGGTTTCGTCTCTCCCGGTATTGGGAGTTGATGTTGCACAGTGCTCGATTGGCCGTAACAGGGAAGTCCCTGGTCAGGGCTGATCAGAGATTTGCTGGTAAGTGTTACCAGTAGTTTCTCGACCCGTTATGAGCCTCACATCGGCACGACTTATCGGTTATTGGGGTCTGACGTTTACCACCCCTAGACTTGATATGCGACATATCAGACGAACAGACCGGACTGTACGGTAAGTGTTACTGGTTGGATTCACAGGAGGGTGAGCGGGCTAGCTCGTCGATCTTCTGATCGCTTAATACCCGGGTGGCCGTTACGTTTAGCAGACCGCTTGCGGCTTGTGGGTGCTTGATATGATCATCATCTGCTACCGGCGTATTGACGAGTCTGTAGAGTCCTACACAGAGGTTTCCTGGCTCAAGCGAAACGAAATAGGAGCGCATATGAGATATGTGCGGGACCGAGAATAATGCGTGTATGTGATACCGTATTTCATTCTCGCGATGAATGTTTCGATTGGTTGTATGCGATATGACCTAGTTATCGAATCATTGATTCGATAAATCGATACATTGGATACTAGTCGGTTATGTGCGACATGACCGGATCATTGAATCAAATGTTGATTTAATGATTTAATGTATAATTATATATTTGATATATTACTTTGCATTAACTAGTATTGGTTCACTTTAAATGGATTTTCTCACTTGAAGTTCACAAGTTGTATATGTGATATACTTTTGTGCACTTGATTGTATCATGTTTGATGATGCATGAATATTGGCTTTGTGTAAAGAATTGTACCATGGTTATGATAATGGTTAGGGTTTTGATTTATTCACTCATTTATTTATCCATTCTTTATTTATTTAAATAGATAAAAGAAAACAAAATGGTTTCTTTTTATCATGAAGCTTGTTGAAGCTTCATGAAGCTTTGACTAAAGAGACCATTTTGTCTTCATGCTTAACCCTAACCATTCCCACTTACCATGGTCTATTCTCTACACTTGACCTTAGTTAGGATATGATAAGTATTGATTTCTTTTCTATTATGAATATACTTTTATCATATTCTATCTTCATCTTCTCCTTCTTCTTCAAGAAAGAAAACTAGACTCCATTAATGGCATCTTGAGTTCTAAAGTGAGAAATCCAATTCTAAAGTGAACCCACCTCCTATTTCTTCATCCTCTACCTCTTGCCAAGTGGTTTTGGGTGTTTTCTTCACAAGTTTCACAACTAGGTGAAGTCGGAGCTTGATCCAGTGTAGCCTCGACGTAGATCATCTTCGGCATCAAAGCCGACGACTAGTCCGCTCATTTCTCCGATGAAGCCGATGAGAGAGTTCGGGATTCGAGATGGACAGCGAGGGAACGACTACATGGAGCTAAGGAAGTGGATAACTGGATCTACAAAGGTTGTAGCTTTCTTCTTTTAGTTAAGATGTTAACTAGTTTATTGTTTCGCCTAAAATTCTAGTCGACGATCCGTATTAGGGTTTCTCGGCACTCATAAAATTTAAAATTGGAATGGTTGATGCCTTGTGAGACTTCATTAGCGTGCCTAGGAACCCTACAGTTCCATCACACCCTGTACACAATCCAAGGGCGTAAACAAAAGGGAACATACCTCCCCCCAGGTTTCACCAAAGAAAGAAGCTAAATCTCGACGGGTCACAAGCGACCTAGAGATCATCCCAACACTCGTCTTGTAACGACGGACACAACTTCAAGCTAAGCGGAACAGCGGCAACTCCCAGTTCCATGGCTCGGTGATATACATATCGCCAACAGTCAGACCTCCATCCCGTGAAATGCGGATACAATCAGCAAAATTCCTGATTACGTGGAACGCGGATAACGTCACTCTTTGACCCCGTGGAAAACGTCCAGAGCGGAGCCTAGTCCTCGCCGAGCACGGCAGTGAACCCGTGTGAAGCATCTAGTGCAAAATTCCTGGTTACGTGAAATGCGGATAACGTCACTCTTTGACCCCGTGGAAAACATCCAGAGCGGATCCTGGTCCTCGCAGAGCACGGCAGTGAACCCGTGTGAAGCATCCAGAGCGGAGCCTAGTCCTCGCCGAGCACGGCAGTGAACCCGTGTGAAGCATCTAGTGCAAAATTCATGGTTACGTGGAACGCGGATAACGTCACTCTTTGACCCCGTGGAAAACGTCCAGAGCAGATCCTGGTCCTCGCAAAGCACGGCAGTGAACCCGTGTGAAGCATCCAGAGCGGAGCCTAGTCCTCGCCGAACACGGCAGTGAACCCGTGTGAAGCATCTAGTGCAAAATTCCTGGTTACGTGGAACGCGGATAACGTCACTCTTTGACGCCGTGGAAAACGTCCAGAGCGGATCTTGGTCCTCGCAGAGCACGGCAGTGAACCCGTGTGAAGCATCCAGAGCGGAACCTAGTCCTCGCCGAGCACGGCAGTGAACCCGTGTGAAGCATCTAGTGCAAAATTCCTGGTTACGTGGAACGCAGATAACGTCACTCTTTGACCCCGCGGAAAATGCCCAGAGCGGAGCCTGGTCCTCACCAAGCACGGCAGTGAACCCGTGTGAAGCATCCAGAGCAAATACCGGACTGTGGAGTCCTTAAAATCCACGGACTATGATGTCCTTAACCTCGAACGTGATGTCTTAAAACTAACGATCAACCATCCCGATTCCCTACGGATTCTGCCATGGTTTAAGGGTACATCTCTTCACTCCTTTGATACCTGGCGTTGTAATTCCTCAACGTCTTCAAAGAGGTGACGGGTCCCTGCAACCAAACATCGGACTGTGGAGTCCCTAAATCCACGGACTATGAGGTCCTTAACCTTGACCGTGATGTCTTAAAACTAACATCGGACTGTGGAGTCCTTAAATCCACGGACTATGAGGTCCTTAACCTTGACCGCGACGTCTTTAAACTACGATACCTGGAGCAGCCCCCTGGCCCCATGAAACACGGACAAGGGCGACCACATCCAGCACTTGCAGGCCCTCACGGCCTGTAAGGAAGAAAACTCTCTTGTGAGATCCCTACGACTCTCAAGGGAAAACCCGCTTAAGAATCTTCACGATTCTTAAGAAGGACTTACACCTATGGGATCCTCTCGACCTGTAGGGAGAAAAACTCTTTATGAGACCCTCATGGCTCATAAAATGCAAAAGTCTTAGGAAGCAGATCTTAACCCTGAATCCTAAGCCATCACTGTCCTGCAAGGAGATCAAGATAGAATATCCGCAGAATACATTCAATAAAAAGGGGACACACCATTGAAAAGAAAAATGTATCTTTTATTCATAAACCAAAATGGATACAAAGTACAATTCATGAAAGAAACAAAAAAGAAAGATACTCTCATCCATGAGTACGTACAAAAAGGGGGAAAAGATACAAGTCCTCAAGCCGGCGGGCGGTGCAGTAATTTCACCAGCTCATCGTTCTGTTGCTGAGCCACGGCTTCATGACGCAAGATCTCCAAAAGACGAGCCTCCGCCTGAGCTTGCTGAGCCTGATACGAAGCAAGAGCCTCGAGCTCTTTCTCGGTGGCTTTATGAGCCTCGACCCTCTCACGAATGAACGTGGCAGCTTTATCGAGAGCCACCACCTCTTTTATGGACTCCTGAAGCACCCGCCAGAGTTCGTATGCTTTGTTGGCTTTGGCTGTGAGGCTGGCCTGAAGCTCGCTCAGCGCCTTAGAAGCCAACTCCCTCTCCGAGAACTTGCGGCCAAGCCTCTTCTCGCATGACGTCATGTTGGCCGCACATCGTGCTATCAGACCCCGCAACTCCGCTTTTGCAGCCACGGCTTCCGAAAAAAGGCGAGAACATTCAAGAGCGTGCAAACAAGCCTCCACCTTTCTACAGAACTCCACCCAGACCCGCACCACCTCCTCGCTATGATAGGTGGCGAGAAAAGGAAGAGAGTCGTTAGCTTCAGCGGCAAACGCTTTAGCCGTGGTCACGCTACCAGCACGGAGCTCCTCGACGAAAGATGATAGGGAGACAAGGCTCAATTGGGCCAAGTGTTCTGAAGCCCGCAAAGCGTAAGGGCCGGGCGGCATCACGATGCGCGATTCCAACGCCATGGAGACTGGCAGGGCTGTTCAAATTTGACAAATGTTAGTAAAATTCTTAAGCACAGAATGAACGGGATTATAATAAAATGTCACTCACCGACAGTCATGCAAGTAGGAGCCGAAGGTTCCCCTGGCCCTTCAACGACCTCGACCTCATCGTCAGATTCCAAAACTATAAGAGACATCAACGTCATTTCGCAAGATAGTAACAATGCTATGGTAAAAGAAAAAATGGCGAATGACACTGACCTTGCCCGGAGGAAAGGACAATACGCTGAGGGGAGATCGCCTGCAGAGCTGCCATCTCCAATAAACGCTGAAATGACTGTCGAGGCAACAGATCAGCGATAGTGGCCGCCAAACCGCGCAATTCTGGGAAAGATAAAAGAGTTTAGACTATGAAAGGGTTGCTAAATTAAAACGCAGAGGGTTACCTTCAACGCTCCTCCCATTCTGAGCCGGGGGGATAGCAGCTTCAACGGTCTCCGCCGTAACGTCAGGATTCAACAAAGGAAGAGTAGTCCCGACTACCTCCCTTCCAGCCTCTGAGCCGCCCTCAGTAAGGGTCATTGGGGTGGCGACCTCCAAAGGAGCTTCCCCCAAAGGGGCAAGCGCTCCCTGATCAAGAACCGCCGCTGGAGGCTCTACCATGAGAGGAGCAGACTCATCAGCCCCTTCCACATCAAGCAAGGCCTCATTGAGAATTCCGGCGGGCTTTAGCTTTAATGGGCCCGTAGAGAGCTCCCCCAGTGTCGAAGATTCTGCACGATTCGAATAAGAATAATGATACATATGCACGGGCATAAATAATCGGAAAGACTACAAAAGAAGCACAACGTACCTATACACAAAGAAGCCCTCAATATGGCTTCTTCAAGCCGCTGCTCCTTCTTAAGGAGGTGGGCTCGCCGGGGTTCAAGGGTAGACTCATGACCACCAGTCCATAAAGAAAGTGCGTCAGCTGCGTCTTCTGAAGCGGCCTGCTTCAAAGCCCTTTCCCCCCATTCCTCCAAAGGACCGATAAATCGCCGCCGAATCCACGAAGGGTCTTCGTAAAAAATTACAGCTGGATAAGACTTCTTCGGAACCTTGGCGTTATGAGACGCGTCTTTTGAACGCCGTATGGCCTCAGCCAACTGTGCGGCCTCCTCATCAGCCGAACTCGGGAAGAGAAGTCCAGCGTCTGACTCTTGCAGGGCCAATAGTTCATCTTCAAGAATAGGCTCAGACTCCGCCAAAGAATCGAGCAGGTTGGTGGCCGCTTTACTCCGCCGTTTAGACCCAGAGCCGGTCGCCGAGGATGACCGCTTCCTCCCCCGCGAAGACTTAGGGCGACGCTGACCCACATCGCCTTCGACGCCCTCATCCCTATTACCCTCGCCTGGTGCCACGACCGGGGATGACACTGCCATTGTCGATGCCACGGGGGGCGATGCTGCCACAGGCGGGGGTGCTACTACTGGGGCCCTTCCACCTCACGAGCGGGAACCCAGGGGCATACCAGCCGTCGGAGTAAGGTTTACCTCCGATTCTCCTGGGATGAGCGCAGTGCCGGTATCCCTTAGAGGGAAGCGGGCCGGAGCCCTCGGTCGCAGCTTAGCTCCTGGAACCAGAGGAGGGGCGTCATGGCCAAGAAGCACCCTCCTTTCCTCAAGAATGATTGGGTTGACCCGATGAAGATACCAACCCGTAAACGCGCCCACACACCGGGGCAGGTATTCAGCTTCAGGGACCATGAAGTGGGAGCCGGTGTTTAGCCTCATGAAATGATGAGCGGCATCGCGAACGGCATCGAGCGAAGGGATCGGGGCGACTATAAAAGCCTCGAAAGGAACACCCTGGTCGTATCCAAGCTGTCGGGCGAATCGATGCGGATTGTACCGCATGAAAAGAGCTGCACTGTCCTGGCGAAACACCAAGTAGCCCGGTCTAATAGTGTACAAGTGCGTGGCCTCCCAAGGCTTCAAAGAAGGTGCGTTGTCTTTTGACAGGTCCCAGAGTTATTGAACTGGACCTGAGGGAGTAGACAAGACCCGGTCATTAAAAACCATCCCGCCAGCGGCAGCGTAAGGAGAAATCAGCACCCGAATAGCCCCGAGCTGAGTCGGGTCGGAGGCAGAAGCATCCACCAATCGCATAAGTCACGGGAAGGGATAGGCGTCGTAAAACGCGGGCCTCTGATGCATAGCGAAAGCCCCCAGCACATGCATTTCGACCCAGGACGTGAAATAATGAAGCGAAAAGTTTACTACATCCACGCCGGGAGTAGAGGTATTAGCTGCGGTGCCCAATCCGTGATAAAGATGCGCCAACGCCGGGATACCGACGGCCAACCGCATCCCCTCAGCTATACAATGAGCCGGGTAGATAACCGAAGCCCTCATAAAACGACGATGCATGGGGATGACAAACCAACTGAGCCAGACACTGACAAACCCCACGAAGAACGTCTCCTCGTCAATACCGGGTGCTGCAATGGACTCAAAAGACATCGGCGACATGATGGGGATATAGTATTGAGGTAGATCCGATTCAGTGGTTGGCAGCTTCTTCGGACCAAACCCAAAGGGGTCTTTAATGTTGGTGAACTTCAGAGCTGTCTTCAACACGATGTCCTCACGAAGGAAACAAGCGATGAAGCTCTTGAAAGTAACACCCTGCTCTTCGGATTCGGTGAATAATCGGTCGAAGATACCTAGCGCCTTGATCAAACTGGGACGCTTGTGGCGAATGGCGTTCTCAACAGACAAGCTGTCAGCCGGTGCAGACTCGGGCTCGAAGACATACTCGTCAGGAGGCAACAACCCCTCATACAGTACACCCCTGATTGGCAATCCCGAGATTTCATAAAATTCGGCCAGAGAGATCGAAACCTCGCGATCTCCTAGAATGAAAGTGTTGGTGGGAAGATTCCATTGGTTCAAAAACGCCTTGACCCACCAGACATGCGGGGACTTATAATGGAAGAGTGACGCGTATATTCTCTGATAAAGCCCGACCTTCTGCAACGGCGCACGATGGGCAGAAAGGATGTAGCGATCCCAGAGAAGGTAGCCCGTAGGGTGTCGAGGAGTAAGCCCTATCTTAAAAATTTGCCCCCACGGGTTGGCCTCACCCTGGAAGATACGCCGCCCCAAGATGTCTATGGCCGGGATCGGATGGTTCGAAATACCAGTCGTCGAAGGCTCGAGCCTCCCCGTTGGAGTCCAGTTGGGCATTTCCACAGCAAAAACCGTCCTCGGAGGGTCCATCGGTAAGAATGGGAAAGTGGGCTCCGTCGGTACCGCGCAAAGAAAACTCCGGCGACCCTAAATAATCTGACTATACCAAGATCCCCATTGAAGAAGGTTGGTGCAGTTCGGATCATGGGCCCGGATCATCGCCATCGCTTCCTCATCAGATGGTGACTGAGGAAAAGCAACCTCCGAGCGAGAAAAGGGAAAACACGGAACAGAAGCCATCGCACCTGGAATCCAATAAAAGAAGACCGTTAAAAGCAAAGTCAGTGATATATATCCATGCATGAACATGAAGACTAGTTAAAGAAAGCAACAACAGAGTTTCTGGGACCATTGGTTACAAAACACATGGGCCCCACAGAATCAGGATGACGGCTCATTAACAATGAAACCAAATAGTTACAATAAAACAAAGGGAATATCCTCATTAAATAAAGAATGGTAACCCTATACATTCCCCCAACAGGATCTGTCTCGGGCTCTACAATGGATCCAACAAGATCAAAGGAATTAAATTCCCACAGAAGACATCATTACAAAGCTCCTGTTTCATTAATTGCAGAAGGACAACCTCGGGTCAAGAGACCCCAAGAAGCCTCTGTGTGAAGAAACTGAGTTCTTTGTTGGAATTAAATTCCTTATTAAGAGAAGGGAATTAAATTCCCAGAAACATTTTTGGATGGAATTAAATTCCATGGAGTTGAAACGCCATCATCATCTCCCCAAAGATCATCTAAACCCTAAGAGATCTACAGTTCGAAGGTTAGGTGGTTTCCTGTTCTTATGGAAAAACTTGAAGAAAAATGGGTTCCTTGTTGAAAAAAAGTAAAAACCCTTGTTTTGGATTTAAAATCCAAAGGAATGTGAAAATTTACTGTTTATCCAAGAACATCACCTGAGGAAAAAGGGTCACCTGAACAGAGTTAAACTCTGAAGATTGTTTCAAGACAGAGAACTAAGCTCTGGAAGCGAGAATTAAATTCTCAAGGGAAAAAGTTCTCAAAGGAAGAAGATGAACAAAGCGAAGGCTCTTCTGAAGAAACATGAGTATTTATAGGAGGTGATGGAAACGTTTCATCTCCCCAAATCCCTAGAGGAATCCAACAGTCACAAAAGGTGACAGCGTTGCACTCACGTGCGGACACGTGAGAACAACGCTGTGGGGGCATTTGTTTCCTGATTTAAAATCAGCAAAGCCCACGGAAGAGGCTTCAGAAAAGGGTCACGTCACGTGCTCACACGTGACCAGCAGTCACGTGTTGGCACGTGACATCTAAATGCCATCGGCAAGGCAAATTCAGTTTCCCAACTACATCGAAGTAAAAGGCTTCAGAAAGGGTCACGTGCTCCCACGTGACCAGGTTCACGTGTTGGCACGTGACACTCAAAAGCGGCAGACTCAATTCCCTGATTGAATCAAGAAAAAAGCTCCAGACGAGGGTCACGTGCTCATACGTGACCAGGGGTCACGTGGTAGCACGTGACAGCTAAGCAGCGACCAGAAAGCAGAGCGCAGAAAGAAAGAAGAGGGCTCGTTCCAAGGAGGTCACGTGCCCACACGTGACCAAGGGTCACGTGGCCACACGTGACCAAGGGTCACGTGGCCACACGTGACCAGCTTTCAAAGCCTATCTGTTAACAGAATTAAATTCTGAGAAAAGACCTCTTAAATCTTTCCAAAGCAACCGATTGAATTAAAGATTTAAAGGTGATTAAATATCATCTATCTATGGGAAAATCTCGAATTTGGAAAGATTTCCCCGTAAAATCTAACCGAAATAACAAAGGAGAATCTCTGGATTTAAAATCCAATGGTGAATAAAATTCACCTAATAATCCAAAGGTCCAAAACGAATGATGGATACAAATCAAATCTCTCAATGAAAGATTCATCAAAAACTAATTGACTCGGCTGCTTCTCCTATAAATAGGAGCCAAGAGACACACAAAGAATATATATGCAGAGGGAAGAAAAGAGAGAGAGCCTTGATACTTTGGAGGAATTTGGATCTTCTGCAAAAGAAAACCCTAGGTAAGAAAGGGAAGGCTTTTTTTGAAAGAAAAGAGAATTTAATTCTCAACAGAGTTTAACTCTGATATAAAAACAGAAGAACATAGTTCTCTCTTTGGTGGAGGATCTGTAAAGTGCACATCTCCCCTTGAGTTGAGAATTTAATTCTCAATTGGTTGAGATCCTGCCATGCAGATCCAAAGCATAGAGAGGGAATGGAAGCACGAGAATTTAATTCTCACAGAACTATAGGAATTTAATTCCTTTAAAATAAAATTAGGGCTGACCCTGTGTTATGGGAATTTAATTCCTTCAGAATGAAAAGAATCAGGGTTTAACCCTGGTTAAGATCTTAGTTCTGTTAAAACAACAGGAATTTAATTCCCTTAATCTCATTCCCCAGAATAATTCTTTAACAAAGAGTGGGAGTTTAACTCCTTAAAGCTTTTATTAGGGTTTAACCCTATTCAGTTCTTCACATATATGAGGAATTTAATTCCTACAGAAAATTCAGAGTTCAACTCTATTCCAGAATATGAACCTTCAAAGGAAGTAGGAATTTAATTCCTCTGAAATTATTGCCAGGGTTCAACCCTACGAGGAATTTAATTCCCGAAAGGGATTAACAGATATTCTAAAAAAAACATACATAGAGGCAGGGTCACGTGTCACCACATGACCCCCAAAAAGATCTACAGAAAAGCCCCTTTGAGGCAGTGCCTCACGTGACCCACGTGACCCTTGGCAGAGGCTTTAACATACTCCATTTAAACACCCGTCACGTGATGACACGTGATGCTCCAAAAGATACGATATTCTCAGCAGAACAAATGAAAGGAGGGCGCCCTCACGTGCTACCACGTGACCCATCTTGCCTTAGCGTCTAACGCTAAATTGTAACCCCTGAATCCAGTGTTAAAACACTGTTTGGCCTTAGTGTTCAACACTAATCAAAGAGCTTTATTTGCAGTGTTCAACACTGATTACCTTAGTGTTTAACACTAATTTGAGATCTCTGCTGCCAGTGTTTTGATATGTTTTAGTGTTTAACACTAATTTGAAAGCATTGTTGCCGGTGTTTAACACCAACTATCTTTTGGTGTTAAACACTAACTTATCAATCTCATTCCCAGTGTTCAACACTGATTGGTCTTTAGTGTTTAACACTAGGCATTGGCCCAATTGGCTAAATGGCCAGAGGCAAAGCCTCTCCTTCAATGGACCAACAGAGGGCCAATATTTTGGACTTAGCCCAAACTGGCCATAAGTCCTCAAATCATCTTGAACTGAGCACATCTGCTCTTTCAACCCACTCATTGGTTCAAGGGTACATCTCTGAACTCCTCTGATATTTGTCGTTGTAATCCTTCAACGTCTTCAGAGAGGTGACGGGTCCCGACAACCACACATCAACATGGACTGTGGGGTCCTTAAACCCATGGACTTATGCGTCCTTAAACTACAAATGGACCACCACGTCCTTAAACAGGCGATGGACCACCACGTCCTTAAACTGGCGATGGACCACCACGTCCCTAAACTGGCGATGGACCACCACGTCCCTAAACTGGAACAATAGAGCCCAAACGCTCTTTTGTCGGATCTAAACGATTCCGTTAAGTCGATCTTAGTCCCAAACTGGACTAACGTATCCTTAACAACCGTTTAAGTTGATCTTAGCTTCAAATATGGCTAACGTATCCTTAAACCTTCAAACAGACTGGACTATGAATCCCTCCAATCAACTTCGGTTCAAGGGTACATCTCGGAACTCCTTTGACACCTGTCGTTGTAATCCTTCAACGCCGTCAGAGAGGTAATGGGTCCCGACGACCATACATGTAATGGATCACTATGTCCCTAAACTGGAACAATAGAGCCCAAACGCTCTTTTGTCGGATCTAAACGATCCCGTTAAGTTGATCTTAGTCTCAAGTTAGACTAACGTATCCTTAACAAACGTTTGAGTTGATCTTAGCCTCAAATATGGCTAACGTATCCTCAAAACAAACCCCCCAAACCCAAATCTAAGATAATACGGATTTGGACTAGTCCACGCCCTACGGGCGACGACATAACTCGGTCTCCGTAAACAATCCATGGGAAACAAAACATAAAATAGACACACACGACACGAAGTGACCATCTGGAGAAGGAGAAAGTTGTTACCGCGATGCGGTAGCGTAATTAACTGCAGGGGCTTACGCCTGCAGGGAAGAGCGTCCCCACAATCAAAAAAAACCCCTCAAGCGAGGGGGAATCTGACGAAGTCTGCTACATCGGCCGCATCCGTTCAAACCTTCGATGTATGGTGCCATAAATCAACTTGGCATCTTCGGAGAGGTGAATGGATAGCACCAATTAGCATCTGCCCCGAATCTCAGTGCCAAGACATCACAGTCTTGCGCGCCGTCTTTCGGAGGGGAACAATGTCTTAAACCAATTACAGATTTTCAATGTCCAGAACACACTAAAAAGAAAGTCTCCAAATATAAATAAGGCTTTCTTATGGCATTATAGACTAGGTCACATCAATGAGACAAGGTTAACTAAGTTACATAGAGAAGGATATTTGGATCCGTTCGAATATCAATCTTATGCCACTTGTCAATCATGTCTCAAAGGAAAGATAACAAAGACTCCATTCACTGGACATGGAGTAAGAGCGAGCGAGCTCTTAGGACTCATACACAGTGATGTATGTGGTCCAATGTCTACACATGCAAGAGGTGGTTTTTCCTATTTCATTACTTTTACGGATGATTACTCTAGGTACGGATTCATTTTCTTGATGAAACATAAATCCGAGGCTTTTGAGAAATTCCAAGAGTATAAGAATGAAGTAGAAAACCAAACCGGCAAAAGTATCAAGACACTGAGATCTGATCGAGGTGGTGAATACTTAAGTGCCGAGTTCCTAGGTTACCTAAAAGAGAAAGGAATTCTCTCTCAGCTTACTCCTCCATACACTCCACAGCATAACGGTGTATCGGAGAGACGGAATCGAACCCTATTGGATATGGTACGTTCCATGATGAGTAATGCTAAGTTACCGCGATCTTTCTGGGGTTATGCGCTAGAATCAGCGGTATATCTTTTGAACAGGGCTCCTACCAAGACTGTGCCTACCACATCATATCAGATGTGGAGTGGGAAGAAACCCTATCTTCAGTATCTGAAGATATGGGGATGTCCGGCTTTTGTTAAAAAGCAGCATGCGGACAAACTCGAGGCACGATCAGTACAGTGTAAGTTTGTGGGATATCCAAAGAACTCCAAGGGGTATTTCTTCTATTATGCAGAGGAACAAAAGGTTTTTATTTCTCGTCATGCCCATTTTCTAGAACAGCAGTTTTTAGAAAAGGAAACAAGTGGGAGCGCAATAGAACTGGAAGAAATTCCAGAACCACAAACTACTACTGAAAGTTTGGTAGAACCAGTAGTTCAAGAAGAACAGGACATTCCCGTACCCCTCCGCAGGAGTAGTAGGCCGTCTCATCCGCCTGAGAGATACTACGGTTTTCTCATAGATGGGGATGGAAAGGATTGCGTCATTGATGATGATGAACCTACTAGCTTCCAGCAGGCCATCCAGAGCGGCGACTCGGTAAGATGGCTAGATGCAATGCAGAACGAAATGGAGTCTATGTACACCAACAAAGTATGGACTTTGGACTTTGCTCCAGATGGGGTAAAACCCATAGGATGCAAATGGATCTTCAAGAAAAAGATTGGTGTAGATGGACAGGTGGAAACCTATAAGGCTAGACTTGTTGCAAAGGGTTTTTGTCAAAGACCTGATTTGGACTATGACGAAACTTTTTCTCCAGTGGCTATGCTCAAATCCCATTGGATCCTTCTTGCCATTGATGCCTTCCATGATTATGAGATCTGGCAGATGGACGTAAAGACGGCTTTTCTAAATGGTAATTTAGAAGAGTGCGTCTATATGGATCAGCTAGAAGGTTTCAATCAGAGTGGGAGCAGCGGGAAAGTGTGCAAGTTGCTTAAGTCTACTTATGGACTAAAGCAGGCATCGCGGAGTTGGAACATCTGTTTTGATGAAACGGTCAAAGAATATGACTTTATCAAAAATCCAAATGAACCATGTATATATAGTAAAATTGTAGCACGAACAGTCGTATTCCTCATCTTGTACGTGGATGATATTCTATTGATAGGAAATGACATTCCTATGCTACAATCTGTCAAAGGATTCTTTTCACACAGGTTCTCCGTGAAAGACCTGGGTGATGCCTCTTACATTCTGGGGATCCGGATCTATCGTGATAGATCCAAGAGGATGTTGGGACTTTCGCAGTCCAGGTATATCAAAACTATACTGAAAAGATTCAGTATGGAAGATTCTAAGCGCGGTAGTTTACCGGCTTGTCACGGAATCACCCTATCCAAAGAGATATCTCCCAAGACTGATTTGGAAAGGGATCGCATATCTATTATACCCTACGCTTCTGCAGTAGGCTCCATAATGTATGCGATGTTGTGCACCAGACCAGATGTAGCTTACGCATTGAGCGTGGTAAGCAGGTATCAGTCAGACCCAGGGGAGAAGCACTGGATAGCAGTAAAGAACATTCTCAAGTACCTGAGAAGGACTAAGGAGATGTTCTTGGTTTACGGCGGAAAAGACCTCAAGATCGAGGCCTTTGCTGATTCCAGCTTCCAGAGTGACAAGGATGACTCCAAGTCCATGTCAGGTTATGTCTTTACCCTCAATGGAGGGGCGGTGTGCTGGAAGAGTTCCAAGCAGGACACCATTGCTGACTCGACGATGGAAGCGGAGTATATTGCTGCTTGTGATGCTGCAAAAGAAGCGGTCTGGATGAAGAAGTTCCTAACAAAACTTCAGGTGGTTCCTACCATTGTTGATCCAATACCGCTGTATTGCGACAACAACGGAACTATAGCTTTAGCAAAGGAACCCAGGTCCCATCAGAAGTCCAGACACATCTTAAGGCGGTATCACCTGATCAGGGAGATCATAGATCGCCGGGAGATCGAGGTCCGGAGAGTTGCTACAGAGGAGAACACTGCTGATCCATTCACAAGGGCCTTACCTCAGATTCAGTTCGAGAGGCTACTCGAGATGATCGGTCTTCGATATGCCAGTATATGGCCCTAGTGCAAGTGGGAAATTGTTAGTGTATATGCCCTAGGGGCCATTATTGTATCATACTAGCTTGTATATTACTTAATGGAAGCTTGGGATATTCACAGTTATTTTAACAGTCTTGCTAAACATGGTAGTATGCTACTTGGTTTATATATATCTTAATATGTGTGTACGTATTGATATAGCCCTTAGGATCTTGCTTGACTACCAGCATTGTGATGGCAGTCACACTAGTGGGGGCTGGGTAGTCTACAAGCACATCCTTTTTCAGGTCCCTAGTCGTAGGATTATCGAGACAGGGCATCGATACTCCGGAGTAGACTAGTGTGTACACTTCTCATCCCAGTTGGGGAGATGGTCTGTCCCATAGCCATCAGTACGTCGTACTGGAGATAGTATACAGGTGCTCGTTGGGTTACGGGTACACCGAACAGGACTCGCAGGGAACTATTGGTTGGTATTATACCCGTCGTCAGTTAACAGTTCCCAGGTGACATGAGTACAGCATAGTCCACAGACTTGACACTGCTGCTTCGCCTCGAGTGTGTTCCCACTGTTCTTAGATTGCTACCCTACCACGGCTCAAAGGAGTCGTGCAAACAGGTAGCAGTTGGGTGCAGTCCCGAAGCACTTGTAGGCAGTAGCGATTAGACAGGATTCGTCTCTCCCGGTATTGGGAGTTGATATCGTGCTGTGTCTGGAGAGCCATTACGCAAAGTCCCTGGCCATGGCAAGCGAGATTTACTGGTAGGTTTTCCAGTAACTTCTTAAGGTGTAATGGGCTTCGCTCCGACATGACTTATACCGCTTTTAGGGGGCCGACGCTTGCCGCCCCCTAGGCCCGATATGCAATATGTAAGTCCATGCTACCTCTCCCGGTACTTTCGGGCATGCGGAATTTGATAAAAAACGATTTTTATAGAGGTGGTAACATGGACTTAAAACCCGGATCTTTGTTAAACATCTAACTAACAACCTAACTAGGAGTCGTTAACTACTCGGTTAGGGGGTTTATACCTTGCTTGTCTTGAACTCCTTCATCTTCAAACTCCGATGGTGGTCCGGATCGGCTTCTTCCCGTCGTCTCCTTGCGCCGAAGATAGATCCACCTGAAAGCTTCAACCTTTGGCTCCTTCTTTGATCTTTGAAGAAACTAGTTCACTTGGTTTGCTAAACCTTATGAACTAGAGTGAGTAGAGAAGAGTTTGTATGGGATTTTATCTATGGTTCTTGATTCTCAACTCATGAGACAAGTGAACCATAGAGTCAAGAGAGGGAGCAAGAGGAAGAGGGTGAGAGCAAGAGTATGAGAGCTCAAGAACAAGAGAGAGAATGAGCAAGTGAGAATTGAGCCTCTCTTTTAGCTTTCACCCTCTCATAATCCAAAACAATGATAACATATCATATCAATCAAGTGTTATGTGATGGTTTAAGCAACCATAGCCATATCATTTCATGCACTCATTTTGCACAAAAGAGCAAGCAAGCAAAAGTCTTTGCCATGAAATGATAGCTATGGTTATCATGATGGTCAACTAGTCAAGCCTAGTCAACCGGTCAACAAAGTCAACAAGTCAACAAAAGTCAACAAGTCAACAAAGTCAACAACCATGTCACCATAATACTTAATTAATATAATTGTTAATCACATATCATATTCTCATTAGGGTTGAGCAAAAAGTCAATAGTCAACGGTCAACAACCCTAATGAGAATCCTCTGCCTCTGTCTCTCCGTCAACTGTGCATACACACCCGTATCCGCGTTCCGAGGAACACAAATACATACTGGATAAATCCAATCCCAAAAGATACACTAGGATCTGGCTTAAACCAAAGCCCGCTAGTGTAAACTGTCCGGACACTGTACGTGCACAAGTGCACGGATGTGACCGAACCCTGTCGCAAAACCATGCGACCTGTCGCAAAACCATGCGACCTCTCGCAAAACCATGCGACCTCTACTCTTTTGCCTAAAGGAGAATAGCTTTCTGTGTGGGACTCTAAAGACTCGACACTACGCTGGCAGTGGGTTTAACCACAGACCGCAAGCGGCACTAGCTGTGCGTAACGGTCCCCAGGTAATGCCGACAAGAAGACTGACGAGGCGAAACCCATCTGAACTCCTACTGAGCCTGAATGTGACATTCTCCGTACAGTCCGGTCTGTTCGTCTGATACATCGCATGGCGGGCCTAGGGAGCGGTAAACGTCAATCCCCCAATAGCGGTACAAGTCGTGTCGGAACGAAGCCCAAAACACCCTGAGATAACACTGGAAACCTACTAGTATATCTCGTTTGCCCTGGCCAGGGACTACTCGTGTAATGGCTCTCCTAGACACAGCGCGATGTCAACCCCCAATACCGGGAGAGACGAATCCTGTCTAACCGTCACTGCCTCCAAGTGCTTCGGGACTGCACCCAACCACTACCTGTTTGCACGACTCCTTTGAGCCGTGGTAGGGTAGTGATCAAAGTACAGTGGGAACACACTCGAGGCGAAGTGACAGTGTCAAGTCAGCGGACTAAGCTGTACTCATGTCACCTGGGAACTGATAACTGACGATAGGCATAATACCAACTAGTCAGTTCCCGACGAGTCCTGTCCAGTGTACTCGTAACCCAATGAGCACCCGCATACTATCTCAAGTACGACGTACTGACGGCTGTGGGACCGACCGTCTCCCACACTGGGATGAGAAGCGCATGCGCTAGTCTACTCCGGAGTATCGATGCCCTGTCTCGATAGTCCTGCGACTAGGGACCTGCATAAGGATGTGCTTATAGATTACCCAGCCCCACTAGTGTGACTGCCATCACAATGCTATTAATCAAGCAAAGATCCTAAGGGCTCCACTAATGTGTATAGGTGATATACAAAAATAAACACATGTACACATTGAAGCAGAAACAAACCAAGTAGCATACTACTATTTTGAGCAAGATTGTATATACAAGGTAAATATCCCAAGCTTCCATTAAGTAATATACAAACCAGTATGATACAGTAATGGCCTCTAGGGTATATACACTAACAATCTCCCACTTGCACTAAGGCCATGTACTGGCGTATCGAAGACCTATCATCTCGATCAGCCGCTCGAACTGAGTCTGGGGCAAGGCCTTGGTGAATGGATCTGCAGTGTTATCTTCTGAAGCAACTCTCCGAACCTCGATCTCCTGGCGATCCACGATCTCCCTGATCAGGTGATACCGCCTCAAGATGTGTCTGGATTTCTGATGGGACCTGGGTTCCTTCGCTAAAGCTATAGCCCCGTTGTTGTCGCAATACAGAGGTATTGGATCAACAATGGACGGAACCACCTGAAGTTCTTTCAAGAACTTCCTCATCCAGACGGCTTCTTTTGCGGCATCAGATGCAGTGATGTATTCCGCTTCCATCGTCGAGTCTGCAACGGTTTCTTGTTTGGAACTCTTCCAACACACCGCCCCTCCATTGAGGGTAAAGACAAAACCCGACATGGACTTGGAATCATCCTTGTCACTCTGGAAGCTGGAGTTAGCAAAGGCCTCGATCTGGAGGTCTTTTCCGCCATACACCAAGAACATCTCCTTAGTCCTTCTCAGGTACTTGAGAATGTTTTTTACCGCTATCCAGTGTTTCTCCCCAGGGTTTGACTGATACCGGCTTACCACACTCAGTGCATAAGCTACATCCGGTCTGGTACACAACATCGCATACATTATAGAGCCTACCGCAGAAGCGTAGGGTATAATAGACATGCGATCCCTCTCCAAATCAGTCTTGGGAGACATCTCTTTAGAGAGGGTGATCCCGTGACAAGCCGGTAGGTTACCACGCTTGGAATCTTCCATACTGAATCTTTTCAGTATGGTGTCGATGTACCTGGACTGTGAAAGTCCTAATATCCTCTTGGATCTATCACGATGGATCCGGATCCCCAGGATGTATGAGGCATCACCCAGGTCTTTCATGGAGAACCTGTGCGACAAGAATCCTTTGACAGATTGTAGCATAGGAATGTCATTTCCTATTAAGAGAATGTCATCCACGTATAAAACGAGGAATACTACAGTTCTCGCTACAAATCTACTATAGATGCATGGTTCATCTGGATTTTTGATAAAGCCAAATTCCTTGACCGTCTCATCAAAACAGATGTTCCAACTCCGCGATGCCTGCTTTAGCCCATAGATGGACTTAAGCAACTTGCACACCTTTCCGCTGCTCCCACTCTGAATGAAACCCTCTGGTTGGTCCATATAGACACACTCCTCTAAATTTCCATTTAGAAAAGCGGTCTTTACGTCCATTTGCCAAATCTCATAATCGTGGAAGGCAGCAATGGCAAGAAGGATCCGAATGGATTTCAGCATAGCCACTGGAGAAAAGGTTTCGTCATAGTCCAAGCCAAGTCTTTGACGGAAACCCTTTGCTACAAGTCTAGCTTTATAGGTCTCAACCTGTCCATCTACACCAATCTTCCTTTTGAAGATCCACTTGCATCCTACGGGTTTTACCCCGTCTGGAGCAATGTCCAACGTCCATACTTTGTTAGTGTACATGGACTCCATTTCGGTCCGCATTGCATCCAGCCATTTCACTGAGTCAACGCTCTGAACGGCCTACTGGAAGCTAGTAGGCTCATCATAATCTATGATGCAATCCTCTCTATCCCCGTCTATGAGAAAACCGTAGTATCTCTCGGGCGGATGAGACTGCCTACTACTCCTGCGGAGCGGCGTAGGAATGTCCTGTTCTTTTGAACCCTCTGGTTCCACTAAGCTTTCAGTAATAGTCTGTAGTTCTGGAATTTCTTCCAGTTCTACTGCGCTCCCACTAATTTCCTTTTCCAAGAACTGGTGTTCTAGAAAGTGGGCATTACGAGAAACAAGGACTTTTTTTTCCTCTGCGTGGAAGAAAAGATACCCCCTGGTGTTCTTTGGGTATCCCACAAACTTGCACAGTACTGAGCGTGCCTCGAGTTTGTCCGCATGCTTCTTTTTGACAAAAGCTGGACATCCCCAAATCTTCAGATATTGAAGATAGGGTTTCTTTCCACTCCATAACTCATAAGGTGTGGTAGGCACAGTCTTAGTAGGAACTCGGTTCAAAAGGTACGCAGCTGATTCTAGCGCATACCCCCAGAATGATCGCAGCAACTCAGCGTTACTCATCATGGACCGTACCATATCCAATAGGGTTCGGTTCCGTCTCTCCGATACACCGTTATGTTGCGGAGTGTATGGAGGAGTAAGCTGAGAGAGAATTCCGTTCTCTTTTAAATAGTCCAGGAACTCGGCACTTAAGTATTCTCCACCTCGATCCGATCTTAGAATCTTAATACTTTTGCCGGTCTGTTTTTCTACTTCATTCTTATATTCCTGGAACTTTCCAAAGGCTTCGGACTTATGTTTCATTAAGAAGACATAACCGTACCTTGAAAAGTCATCCGTAAAAGTGATGAAGTAAGAATAACCGCTTCGCGCATGCGTAGACATTGGACCGCACACGTCGCTGTGTACGAGTCCCAAGAGCGAGCTCGCTCTTACTCCGTGTCCAGTGAACGGAGTTTTTGTCATCTTTCCTTTGAGACAGGATTGACAAGTGGCATACGATTGATATTCGAACGGATTCAAATATCCTTCTGTATGTAACTTCGTCAACCTTCTCTCATTGATGTGACCCAGTCTACAATGCCATAAGAAAGTCTGATTTATTTCCGGAGACTTTCTTTTGTGTGTATTCTGGACGTTAAAAATCTGTGGTTGGTTTAATACGTATATACCATTACTCAATATACCTGACCCAATCAAAACTTGATTAAGGTGAATATTTACAACATTACTTACAAACGCAAATTCATAACCTTCTTTAGAAACTAAAGATACAGAAATGATATTACAAGTTGCGTTGGGTACAAAAAAGCAATTACGCAAAACCAAAACATGTCCATCTGACATTCCCAGGTGATAGTCCCCCACGGCTTTAGCATCCATGCTAGCTCCGTTCGCAACTCTGACGGTCATGTCACCTGCCTTCAAAACCCTACGGTTTCTCAACGCCTGCAAAGAATTACAGATATGAGATCCTGATCCGGTATCCAATACCCAGGAAGTAGAGTTTATTGAAAGACAGTTATCAATAACATACACACCTGAAGCTGAAGCTGCAACCTGCTTCAATTCCTGTGTTCTGGCCTTCCAGGCCCTGCAATCATTCTTCCAGTGTCCTTTCTTATGACAATAGAAGCATTCTTCCTTATCCACAAGCTTCCCCGCTTTCTTTGTTGCTTTAGCTTTTCCCTTCGTATCCACTTTACTAACACCGCCTCTTGGTTTGGCGGGGACTTTCTTCTTCTTTCCCTTGGCTTTCGTCTTGGACCTAGAAGAAGATGATCCTCCTACAAACAAAGTGGATGTTTCCCTACTTTTCTGTAGGGTGCCCTCTGTGCTCCTCAGCATATTGAGGAGCTCTGAAAGTTCAACCTCTTTTTCTTGTAGGTTGAAGTTCAGTATAAACTGGGCGTAAGTGGAAGGAAGGGACTGGAGAACTAAGTCCGTATAGAGCTCACTCTCCAAAGTGGTCCCTAGGTCCGCGAGCTCCTCAATGTAGCCGATCATCTTTAGCACGTGCTCTGCTACTGATGATCCGACAGCCATCCTTGCCGAAAATAACTTTTTCGACGCTTCGTATCATGCGATACGAGATTGCTCTCCATACAGTTCTTTTGTATGAAGAAATATGGATTCCAAGTCCATATTCTCGTGCCTCCTCTGATGTTCATTGTCCATAGAGGCAAGTACGAGTCATTTGGCCTTCGCGCTATCAATCTCCCAAGTCTTACGGATTTCCTTATCCGCGACGCTGGAAGTAGGACCAGGGACAGGGGGAGCTTTGGTGGTAAGAAGATACCCCAGCTTGTCGTAAGTGATTGCCATCTTGACATTCCTGAGCCAATCTTTGTAGTTTGGCCCTGTCAGTATGTTTTTATCTAGAAGTAACTTAAGTCCAGTCATGTCGATTGGTCGCTGCAATTAGGAGAGAGAAGAAACACTCAGCATGATGCTCTTGCAAGTTTAGAGTGGTTTTTAGTTTGTCTAAACAGGATGGCTCCCACTGTTTCTCGAATCCCTCCTCAAACCATAAAGGAAGAATTAGTCGAGATCAATCCCACCGCACAATACTTGCTTAACCGTTCAGCCAGGCAAGTGTCGGTACTTCGAGGGAGGTTTTCCAACGCTTTCGCGAAGTTCCTTAATTTAAGAACCTCTTTTCCCTGGGGGCGTAGCCCCGCTAACACCTTTCTAGGCACCTACTAGGTTTATAGAATTGATCGATTAGTGAGAAATTTCCCGAGGAGTAGCATATACTCACAGTAGGATCGGGTTCCAAATATCATCGTGTGACGAAACTGAAGGAATCCTACCAGAATCATCACACTCCAAATGGTATGCAAATCTAGCAAGTTTCAGTACTTATGAAACCCCCGATGTGGATTTTTGCCCCATGCTCTTATGACCTTGGCGTGAGGTCAAAATATCATAAGTCACATGTCAAGTTCTTCCCATCATTATCCAGGTTAATTTGAATCCACCCGTACCTACCCTTGACGTAGGCCAAAATGGTAGTACGGCTGTCCCAAACCAACGCATTCTATCTATGCAACAGATAAATATCCGGCAGCTACCAATCATTATGCCTTGGCGTGAGGTCAAAATACATAGCTTGAATACTACCGAATATTTAACTGAAATGATGGAGGGCTACGAATGGTTTTGGCGAAACCGTGAACGTAGTGAACTTGATATAGTCGATGGAACGAGATAGCTTTTAAAAGGAGTGGCTCAAGCTCCGCATTTAAAAGTTGGTTTTGAAAAGAACCGAGTGGTTTTTCGAAAGTGTTCCAACGACTTTAGCTTGGTTTATTATCTTGCATTAGTTCTTTTAATGCGTGATATTCTTGCATTAGTTCTTTTAATGCGTCCCATCATTTAATCCTACCATTGCAGAAAACAACCAAAATATGACGTACGCTTATGCCATTAGCATTCGCCACGGGGCCCCGTCATTACCCGTTAGGTTACTTAACTAACGACAGAGCGGGGGCTGGGCTAGCGCGGCTGTAAAACATAAGCAACGCCTAAATAATATCATATATAGATATATGCAATGATAAACATTTTAGATCACAGATGAACACATTGGATATACTAGGAACCTGCAATTCGTACGAGCCTGTAACGAAAAGCAGATTACACGGTCGCAGTGAATAGCCAATACCCCACCCAAGACCCCTACGGGTGCGGCAAACTACCCGCCAAGTACCCGAAGCGAAGCAACCTCCCTCATCCCCGTGAGTAGGCCACTCGGCACTTCGGCATACCCGGTAGTTTGTGCACCCCCTCCATGGGTCTATCCAAGGAGCAAAAACAGTAAAAAGAAATTATACAATGACGGCTACAACCCCGACCCGGTTGTGCGGTCATACAAATAATATTACATCAATTTACAAATTTACATGAATTGAAAGAAAAGAAAAACTCTCGTCTCACAACCCCGGCTATTCACCCGCGACAATCCAACATATTCATATCCACATTCCAGCAACATTACAGATCACAGATTTGTATAACCCCCACTAATCGACATATAGCGATTAGTAGATGTTCAATACAAATATCACATTACAGAAAAACCCGTCAGCTTAAGTCTTTTAGAAGTTCGATCAAAAATACGGATTTTCAGGACCCCAAAAATAAAATTTTCGTTCTGGAAAATCTGGGCAGAAAATACATATTCCAAAAATCCCAAAACGACCCCAGAAATACACTGCACCAAAGATGGACCTCGGCCGAGTCAACTCGGCCGCGGAACCGCGGCGGGAGCGTGCTCCCGCCGCGTTTCCGCGGCTCTTTGACTCGATCGTTGGACCAAATTTGGTGGGTGTTCACACAAAAGCCTGAGCCGATTTTTAAGATGAAAATTATCAACTTTTGAACAGAATAAAAATCGGCAGAAACTTGAAATTCTCGGGTTCGTTTTCGTGACTTTTTCTTTGATCGATCTTCTAGTTACTTGCTAACATGTTAGATAGAGTTTAACTAGGCTCTGATACCACTGTAAGTCCATGCTACCTCTCCCGGTACTTTCGGGCATGCGGAATTTGATAAAAAACGATTTTTATAGAGGTGGTAACATGGACTTAAAACCCGGATCTTTGTTAAACATCTAACTAACAACCTAACTAGGAGTCGTTAACTACTCGGTTAGGGGGTTTATACCTTGCTTGTCTTGAACTCCTTCGTCTTCAAACTCCGATGGTGGTCCGGATCGGCTTCTTCCCGTCGTCTCCTTGCGCCGAAGATAGATCCACCTGAAAGCTTCAACCTTTGGCTCCTTCTTCGATCTTTGAAGAAACTAGTTCACTTGGTTTGCTAAACCTTGTGAACTAAAGTGAGTAGAGAAGAGTTTGTATGGGATTTTATCTATGGTTCTTGATTCTCAACTCATGAGACAAGTGAACCATAGAGTCAAGAGAGGGAGCAAGAGGAAGAGGGTGAGAGCAAGAGTATGAGAGCTCAAGAACAAGAGAGAGAATGAGCAAGTGAGAATTGAGCCTCTCTTTTAGCTTTCACCCTCTCATAATCCAAAACAATGATAACATATCATATCAATCAAGTGTTATGTGATGGTTTAAGCAACCATAGCCATATCATTTCATGCACTCATTTTGCACAAAAGAGCAAGCAAGCAAAAGTCTTTGCCATGAAATGATAGCTATGGTTATCATGATGGTCAACTAGTCAAGCCTAGTCAACCGGTCAACAAAGTCAACAAGTCAACAAAAGTCAACAAGTCAACAAAGTCAACAAGTCAACAACCATGTCACCATAATACTTAATTAATATAATTGTTAATCACATATCATATTCTCATTAGGGTTGAGCAAAAATTCAATAGTCAACGGTCAACGGTCAACAACCCTAATGAGAATGCTCTGCCTCTGTCTCTCCGTCAACTGTGCATACACACCCGTATCCGCGTTCCGAGGAACACGAATACATACTGGATAAATCCAATCCCAAAAGGTACACTAGGATCTGGCTTAAACCAAAGCCCGCTAGTGTAAACTGTCCGGACACTGTACGTGCACAAGTGCACGGATATGACCGAACCCTGTCGCAAAACTATGCGACCTGTCGCAAAACCATGCGACCTGTCGCAAAACCATGCGACCTCTACTCTTTTGCCTAAAGGCGAATAGCTTTCTGTGTGGGACTCTAAAGACTCGACACTACGCTGGCAGTGGGTTTAACCACAGACCGCAAGCGGCACTAGCTATGCGTAACGGTCCCCAGGTAATGCCGACAAGAAGACTGACGAGGCGAAACCCATCTGAACTCCTACTGAGCCTGAATGTGACATTCTCCGTACAGTCCGGTCTGTTCGTCTGATACATCGCATGGCGGGCCTAGGGGGCGGTAAACGTCAGTCCCCCAATAGCGGTACAAGTCGTGTCGGAGCGAAGCCCAAAACACCCTGAGATAACACTGGAAACCTACTAGTATATCTCGTTTGCCCTGGCCAGGAACTACTCGTGTAATGGCTCTCCTAGACACAGCGCGATGTCAACCCCCAATACCGGGAGAGACGAATCCTGTCTAACCGTCACTGCCTCCAAGTGCTTCGGGACTGCACCCAACCACTACCTGTTTGCACGACTCCTTTGAGCCGTGGTAGGGTAGTGATCAAAGTACAGTGGGAACGCACTCGAGGCGAAGTGACAGTGTCAAGTCAGCGGACTAAGCTGTACTCATGTCACCTGGGAACTGATAACTGACGATAGGCATAATACCAACTAGTCAGTTCCCGACGAGTCATGTCCAGTGTATTCGTAACCCAACGAGCACCCGCATACTATCTCAAGTACGACGTACTGACGGCTGTGGGACCGACCGCCTCCCACACTGGGATGAGAAGCGCATGCGCTAGTCTACTCCGGAGTATCGATGCCCTGTCTCGATAGTCCTGCGACTAGGGACCTGCATAAGGATGTGCTTATAGATTACCCAGCCCCACTAGTGTGACTGCCATCACAATGCTGGTAATCAAGCAAAGATCCTAAGGGCTCCACTAATGTGTATAGGTGATATACAAAAATAAACACATGTACACATTGAAGCAGAAACAAACCAAGTAGCATACTACTATTTTGAGCAAGATTGTATATACAAGGTGAATATCCCAAGCTTCCATTAAGTAATATACAAACCAGTATGATACAGTAATGGCCTCTAGGGCATATACACTAACACAATAGTCCTAGACAAACAGACCGGACTGTACGGAGATTGTCACATCAGGCTCAGTAGGAGTTCGGATGGGTTTCCTCATCGGCCTTCTTATCGACATCTACCTGGGCACCGTTACGTACAGCTAGTGCTGCTTGCGGTCTGTGGTTAAACCCACTGCCAGCATAGTAGTCGAGTCTTTAGAGTCCCACACAGAGAGTTTCCCTGCTTCGGGCGAAACGATATAGAGGTCGTATGGTTTTACGACAGGGTTCGGATGCATACGTGTTTTTACGCACGTACGATGTTTGGACAGTTTTTACTAGCGGGCTTTAGTTTAAGCCAGATTCTAGTATTGGATTATTGGATTTATACAGACTCAGTATTTCCGTGTTTTCACGGATAGGAGGGGCGTTCTCGTAATTACTCGAGAAGCTTCTAGAAGGTTGATGACATGGAGGGCTTAGGTGGAATTTGCATTAATTGGTTTAATGACTCATGGTGTGATTCATCCATAGAGTTAATGATGCATTTATTGTTTAAATGACTCATGAGATGAATCACAAGGTGAGTTAATGAAGCATGATGATATATTATTATTTGTTCTTCGTTTAATAATATCTTATGCTTCATATATTCACACATGAATTATTATTCCAAGATGATTCTCACTCTCACCTTCTCTCTCCTCAAGCTCTCTCTCTCTTCAAACCCTAACCCTAACCTTTCATGTGTTGAGATCAAGGGTTAGCAAGACTAATTGATCCCTAATCCCACTCTATATCCCCTAGGTTGCTTTGATTAGCACTTTTAGTAACCTAGTTACCTCAAGTTAGAGGTCAAGTTTAGAGTAATAGCTCTCGGGTGGATCTTCTATCACAAAGAGGAGGCCGGCGAGGAGGTGGTCAACGAGAAGAAGAAGGACTTGGTTCATTAGGTATAATCTTCTTTCATAGTAGCTAATCCCTCCTATGATGTTGTTAGTTAGGGTTTGGCAAAGATCCGTAAGTTAGTCGATATTAGTTTAGACAAAAATGATTGTTTTACCTATTCCACTTCCCCTCAACTCGTGGGGTGTCTAACGTCGACTTACACGTCCTAGATATCCTAACAACTCCAACCTACCCAGAGGCGACCAAGCAGACTGGAAGAAGAGAGACAGGGAAGAGAAAAAGAAAGTCGATCGTCTAAATCCTTATTCCCCGAGGTTTCAGGAGTACACCCCTTTGAACATTTTCCAGACCAAGCTGTTGGAGGAAACTAAGGGCGAGGGGTTCTTTAAGCTCCCGCCAGCTACCCAAAGGGCGGGAAAGCATCTCCGTGGCCCGTACTGTGGCTATCACAGGTCGCGGGGTCACGCGACTGAAAGCTGCAAACAGCTCCGCAACTATATCAAGGAACTGATCCACTCTGGTCACCTGGCGAAATACCTATGGGACAAGCGATAGATGGAACGAGAGCAAAAAGACCAAACCCCTCCCGGAGAATTAACAATCAGGCAAATTATAGTCATTTCGGCGGATCCAGCTCTAGGAAGTAGGGGGAACCACCACCTCCTTCTAGTCGAGGGCATAAGCTATCCACCCCATAAGAAGCGCGGGAAGGATTGACCCAATCATCTTCACCGATGATGACCTCCATGGCATAGCACTTCCTCACAATGACCTTCTTGTGATAACGGCCCGAGTTCACCGATATGGGGTCCAGAGAATATTGGTCGACTCAGGGAGCTTGGCAGATATTCTGTTCTACGACTGTTTCTGGTGTATGGGGTTATGTTCATCAGATCTTCAGCCGACCTCCTACGTCCTCTCTGGGTTCACCAACCATTCCGTCCCGACCGAGGGATCGGTCACCTTCCTCCTCAACATTGGGGAAGCGGGCAAGATGCGAACCGTACCTGTAAATTTCCTCGTTGATAAGGTCCTGTCTCCTACAACATTCTTCTGGGACACCCGACCTTAAACGCCATCCGGGCTCAGATATCGACTTATCACCTTGCGCTCAAATTTCTTTTAAATAATAGGGGGATAGGCCGGGCCTATGGGGACCAGCAAACCGCCAGGATTTGCCTTGCCTTGGCGTTCCCCGCAGGAGAGCAGGACGGCGATTTTGAAGACACACATGATTTCCAGGAGTCCTTAGATACACGTGATGACCAAAAGGAAGTTCGAGGTGCCCCGGTGGAAGCGTTGATAGAAGTCCCCCTCATAAAGAGAGTCGACAGTCGGACGGTCCAGATCGGCTCTCTCTTGACTGGGATCCACGAAGGCCTGATCCAGTTCTTCCGAGATAACTCGGACGTATTCGCTTGGACGCCAGCGGACATGCCCGGGATCGACCCTGAAGTGATCTCCCATAAGCTCGGGGTCGACCTGAAGGCCCAGCCTATCCGACAATAGAAGAGAAGCCCTGTGCTAGTTAAACAAAAAGCGATAGAAGACGAGGTGGATCTATTGCTAGCTGCCAACTTCATCAGAAACCTGGACTACTCGGAGTGGCTGGCGAACTTGTTCATGGTCAAGAAGGCAAACGGGAAATGGCACATGTGCTTTGATTTCACGGACTTGAACAAGGCTTGTCCCAAAGACAACTATCCACTCCCTTGGATAGACCAGCTGGTGGACAGCTCGGCCGACCATGAATTACTGAGCTTCATGGACGCTTTCTCCGGTTACAATCAGTTCCGGATGGATCCGACCGATGAAGAACTTACTGCCTTCACCACCGATCGAAGAGTCTATTGCTACAAAGTGATGCCCTTCAGACTCAAGAACGTCGGGGCTACGTATCAGCGGCTGGTCAACAAGCTGTTCAAACCACAGATTGGGAGAAACATGGAAGTCTACGTCGACGATATGCTCGTAAAATCCACCTCGGCAATCGGGCACAATAAATACCTCGGCGAGACATTCGACGACCTGCGCAAGTATAAGATGAAGTTGAATCCAGCTAAATGTGCGTTTGGAGTCACCGGTGGAAAGTTCCTCGGATTCATGGTTACCAACTAAGGAATCGAAACGAACCAGAAAAAATCAGCGCCATCCTCAACATGGCAACGCCTAAGATCAATGTCGATATCATGCGAATCACGGGGAGGGTGGCTTCCCTGAGCCGCTTTCCAGATCCGGAGAAAAATGCCACCCTTTTTCAGGGCCCTAAGGAAAATTCCTAAGTTCGAATGGTCTGAGGACTGCCAGAACGCTTTCGAACAACTTAAAGCGCACTTAGCAACACCACCACTACTGACCCGAACGGTCGAGGGTGAAGAGCTATTACTATATCTAGCCTTCTCCGACCAAGCTGCAGACTCAGTGCTCGTTAGGGAATTCGAAGGCATACAGAGACCGGTCTACTACGTGAGCTATGTTTTCAAGGACGCGGAAACAAGATACCCGGCCATAGAGAAAATAGTCCTGGCGCTTGTCGTCGCCTCCAGGAAACTTCGACACTATTTTCAGGTGCACACGATCCTCATCCTCACTCAGCGGCCTTTAGGGTCTATCCTGGCCTCCCCTGAATCGTCAGGTCGTCTGGAGAAATGGAGGTGGGAGTTGTCTCAATTCGACATCAAATATCGCCCCAGACAAGCCATCAAAGCACGGGTCTTAGCCGATTTTGTTATCGAATGCACCATCCCTACTAAAGAAGAAATGGTAGCGCGGGGCCTCGAACCATGACCCTCGGTCGAGGAGATGCCCAGCCCTATCCCAGACTAGGTACTCTACGTGGACGAATCCTCCACAGAGGAAGGGAGCAGGGATGGCCTAATCATCCGCGGTCCGGAGGAGGTGGAAATGGAATACTCTCTAAAGCTCAGTTTTAAGACGTCAAACAACGCCGCGGAGTACGAGGCCTTGTTGGCAGGGCTATGAATCGCATCCGGGGTAGGGCTGAAGACCATCAAGGTACGCAACGACTCCGCACTAGTCGTCGTCCAAGTAACCGGGCGTTTCGAGGCCCGAGAACCACTTATAATAAAATACATGGCCGAGATAAAAAGGATTTGGAAAAATTTTGATGAAGTCCAAGTGGAGCAGATTCCCAGAAACATGAACATCCAGGCCGACGCCTTGAGCAAGCTCGCTTCTTCCTATTCGGCCAATCATAAAAGAAATATCCTCTTCGAAGTCTTACCACGACCCAGCGTGGAAGATGAAAAGGCAACACTCTTAATTTAAGCAACTCAGGAAGAAGGCTAAGATTGAAGAAAGCCCCTCGTGGAATTCCTGAAGGGCGGTGTACTCCCCGAAAACCAAGGAGAAGCTCGCCGGCTTTGTGCAAAAGTGCGCCATTTCGTCTGGAGCAACAGAAACCTGTATAAGAAGTCATACACTCAACCTCTGCTCCGGTGCGTTGACCCCCACGAGGCAGACTACGTTTTACGAAAGATACATGAAGGGGTCGGGGGAGCGCATCAAGGGGCCTGTACCCTGGTCCAGAAGACACTGCTCCAGGGATACTATTGACCGAGAATACACCAGGATGCCGAGAAGCTGGTCAAAAGATACAAGAACTGCCAGCTCTTCAGCAGCATACGTCGTCTCCCCGCCACCGAATTAACGCCACTCAATTCCCCTTGGCCTTTGTGCAATGAGGGATGGATATGGTGGGCCAACTCCCCACCGGCATGGGCAGACACAGATACATCCTTATCGCTGTGGACAACTTCATGAAGTGGATAGAGGCCGTACCCATCAGGAAATCAGAAGCCGCCTCTATGATAAAATTCCTGCAAAACAACATAATCTCCCATTTCGGAATCCTGAGGAGCATAATTACTGACCATGGGACCAACTTCGAAAACGATAAAGTTAAAGAGTTTTGCAGCGACTACCACATATTGATAACGTTTGCTACGGTCGCACATTCTCAATGCAACGGGCAGACCGAAGTAGCGAACCGAGGCGTCATCCAAGGTCTCAAAGCCCGCTTGGAGGGTAAGCAAGGCGGCTGGGTCGAGGAACTACCGCGGGTGCTATGGGCGTTGCGGACATAAAAAAAAAACACCCACAGGAGAAACCCCATTCAGCCTCTCCTACGGTACCGAGGCAATGGACCCCGTGAAAATTGGACTGTCCAGTTATCGGGTCGAACACTTTAACGATGAAGCTAACACCTTGGCACTCCGAAGCAACTTGGACATCTTGTTAGAAAAACGAGATCGAGCACAAGAGCAGCCGCCTATCAGCAGCAAACCGCTCGCTACTACAATACCCGAGTTAAACATCGGACCTTCAAGACAGGAGATCTGGGCTTGCGAAGAAACGAGTTCATAGACCAAAGAAGACTACATAAGTTCTCTCCGAAGTGGGACGGACCATTTCTCATCACGGAAGTGTTGCCCGGTGGAGCATACCGCCTACGGGGCTCCGGGAGATAATTTTCCTCGGCCATATAACGCCGAAAAGCTTAAGTTGTATAAATAAACAGGTACCCTCTTTTAAATAATGTAATTCCTTTCAGCATTAACTAAGTTTTCCAAAGTAGGCCATCTCACAGAGGAAACTCCTGCACCACCCTGGGGCCCCAGCCCTTTGTTACTTTCCTCAGCCCCGAGACTCCGGGGTTTGAAAAGAAAAAAGTACGGAAAGTAGGAAAGAGACAATACACCATAGCCAAAGACAAATTTATTTATTTGGAGGTATTGTGTGCTCCCCAGCCTTACAACGATTACAACAGAGGAGGGCGAGGATTAAGAAAACATTGTCGGTGAAACTCAGAAGAAAGTTCCTCCAGCCGAGCCCAAGCAGCTTCCGCCCGCTCCCTCCGACGGTACCCGTGGACCGTAGAAGACACGGACTCGCCGAGGCCCCCACCCGCCAAGCAAGATGCAACGACCAACTTTTGCTGGAAACTCTCGAGAAGAAGGTCCGCTGAGCGGTCCCGCCTGCTCTTCGAGATCAGACCAAACTCGTGAACCATATGCATTTTATCAAATGCCTCATCCATCAAATGCGGAGACAGGTTGTACAGACTCGGGGAAGTCCTCCATATCGTGTAGATTAGCACTTGAAGGAGAGGAGATCGCCGGGGAAGTAAGCGCCCACAGTGGCCCTCCAACCGGCTATCATCGCTTTGTACGTCTCTTCAGAACGATCAAGGTTATAAAAATACACATCATCCCGAGAAACGATCTCCCTGATGGTATATGCGCGGCCAGTCATCTTCGAGAAACACAAGACTAGGAAGAAGCTGATATGAGAATTCGAAGGTGAGACCATACCGTCGATACTTATAGCCTCAACAAATATCTTCCAACGGCCAAGATCTACTCACGCAACAACGCAAATCACGGAATACCGCAAATTCCCGATATTGTACTGCTATGTGTCGTCTGTGACGGTCACCCTTCTCATCTTTACGGGTCATGGAAAGTTGAACGACGTCCGAAGGAGAAGCTATGGAATTCAGAAAGCCCTCGACCAGAGGCAGCCGAGTAGCTTCCTGCTCGGTTTATCCGCTGAGGGTAGCTTCCTGCCCTATGAAGAGGTGGATTCAAAGCCCTCATCACAAGGCCACCGAGCAGATTCCTGCTCAGTCCATCTGCTGAGGGTATGAAGAAGTGGATCCAAAACCCTTATCACGAGGCCACACACGCGCCAAAAGGTGGTCGAGCCATGTCCTGCTCGGTTCCTCCAAGAAGGAATCAAGGGGTACCGGTCTTCCTACACTTGGCTTTCACTTGATTCATACTCAACACACGCGATCGTCGCCTCGACTCCGGGGAATGGGAGGACCTAGTTTTAAGTTAGAATCACATTAAGCATTTTAAACATTTTTAAAAAAAATAAGAATAGGAGGAAGGCAAAGCCTTTCATCTCATTTCCTCACCATCACTACAACCAAAGTAAGATTAGTTACACATAACAATAGCAAAAAGAAAGCAAGAAACAAAAGAAGCAAGTGAACAAAGCAATAACAATATTATTTAACACTTGATAAAGTTGAGGTATAAGATATTGATAACTTGTTCAACCTCCATAATGAAACTCTAAAAAAAAAGCTTCAAGAGGGAAGAAGAAGAAGAAACCAAGCTGGGCTCACACAACTCTCAAGCTAAACCAAAAACTAAACAAATAAAATGGGTATATACACATGGTTCCTTGCTCAATATCTGTTCTGGTATTTATAGGCTCAACTCCAGAATAAACAAACAATATAGATGGACTGATGTGACCAGAAATTACCAGAAGAAAAATGGAGATAAAAGGAGCTAGGAGACCCGGTGATGCCGGTCTTTTGGGGAGGTCTCGCCTGTTTTGTTGTGTTCAATTGGGCTCGTGTTGGTGTGGTGCTCTCTAGTGCACTCAACAAGTCTACTGGTATTGTTTGATTTTATTGTAAAGCCCTGGTTTGTGTTCAGTAGAATTGGAGGGAAACTTGCACTTTCTTTCACATCACAACTTTTTGCATTTATTACACATCACACCCACATGTGCCCATTTGCACAATTTGTTGTGCCAAGGCAGCCCCACCATGGTCCAAGGATCAAAAGAGCTATGTGCACACTTGTATTGTGTTGGACCAAAATTGTGTACACATGTTTATTGCAAAAGAGCTCTTTAAATATCGGTCGGTTTTCTGTTCTGATTGCAGTGTTGGCTCCCAAACGCTATATCCATGATATTGAGTGTGTTTCCAGTATTTTATCACGAATACCTGTAATCTGTAATTACTGGGCAGACACTGGTTAATAATACCGATATATAATAAAATAGATAATGAATGAGAGGTATTAAAATGCAGTTTTCTATGATGAAAAAATACCCCCAAACTTATCTTTTGCTCGTCCCGAGCAAAACAAAAAATTCTAGCTTCACTTTCGCAGGGAACGCGATTGTACTGAGTATGTGCAACAAGCCGTTAAACTTCTAGGTGTCCCTAGTGGGAGGAGTGTTGTCTCCTGAGGGTTTTCAGCAGATTACACCCACAAAATCCAATCAAGTTAGTGTTGTGAAGAAACTGTTGATTCTAATATTAAGATTTAAGAATCAAAACTAGAAGTTCTATTATCTAAGTTAGAAACGTCAAACCCTATTTTTCACTCCTCACAAATTATTTAACATAAGTTAATACACGTTTTTACGTGATTGTGCGGATAGTGTCCATAAATTTTTAAGAACTTGATTACGGTCATCATGTCATAAATACGGACCAAGATAGACTTCTAAAGAATCACACGAGTTTGAAAGGAGTTAAGATTTTTCTCAAGTTTCATTCTCCAGTTAGGTTTCAAATCAGAATATATATCATTTTTAACAGAGAACCTAAATCTTATTTTTCACTCCTATATTTCACCTGTTGTTGTTCGTACACACCTTCATGATCAAGCACAACGTCTTTATAAATATAAACCTTCATATCTTCGCAAAAAAACTGTTTTATAATCGAAAACTCGTCTTCGCCAAGATTATTCTCCCACAAAGAACCGTGAGGACTTTTAACTCGGGGAGAACACCTGCTTAGCTTGTTTTATTTGGCGATTGGAAACTTAGCGAGCTTTGGATCAATGACTCCCAAACCAGATGGTTTTAGGGCATTGGGTGTGAAAACACCCGAAGGGCTTAATTACCCAAGTTACCAAGGCCACAAAACAAAAGACTCATTTTGTTTTAAAATATTCTGAAAGCAGTGAAAATGGAGATATAGCCAGCCTTTCTTTTAAATTCTGAAGACGTGATCATGTGGATAAGGTATGTAATTACTCCAACAAGGTTCCAGATGGGTTATTTTTCAGACTTTAATCTTCTATTAAAGCCTCAACAATATCCTTTATATTCACTTTACTTTATGAATTATTCTTGATATTACTTAACTCAGAACAAACCTACTTGGTCCTAAAGATATTTTATCAATTTTCAAAAAGGTTAAAGAGATATGTCAAATTTTCATCTAATTCTCAAAAACACACGACACGTATAAAGTGTTATAAAAGACGTATATCGGCTACGGCTAAACTCAAAAGAGGGTTATCTTTCGGGTTTTCAATCTCTCGAAAAGGATTTAGTTATTTCGATCTTTTAACCTGAATCGTCAGATTTCGAATCTAAGTTCCTCCGCTAGCTAACATAACGAACAAGTTTTTATGTTTTTGGAAAAAAATCAATTTTTATGGGTTTTTTAATACAATATAAACACAGAATGCAATACAAAAGCAGATATGAAAAGCGACTACATGCAAAAATAAAAAAAATGCTGGGTTCCCTAGGTCGCCGCTGGGTTTCGGGAGGTATCGACCATGCCATTTTAAATAAATTGGCGTGCTAAAGAACCCTAACCTAGAATCTTAACTAAAGAATTAGACGAACAAGAATATAAATATCTTTACATCTAAGTGAACAAGGAATACAACCTTTGTAGACCGGTCCTTCACTTTAATAGCTCCGTGTAGTGGTCCCTTCGCTTCAAGTAGTGAACTCCTGAACTCTAGAAAGGCTCCACAAGATGAACAAAACAACTTTGCTTGAAATCTTCGAGGCCGAAGATGATCTACGTCGAGAAGACACCAACTCAAGCCACCTCTTCACTAAAATGATGAACTACTGAAGAATAAAACCCAATCTAAATGGCTAGTAGAGAAGAGGTTGATGAAGTAGGAATTTTGCACACTTTAGAAATTATTTTCTCACTATTTTTCTTCACATCTCATGAAACTAGAAAGCTTGAGGAAGGAGATGAAGAAAGCAACCATGGAATGAAGCAAGTGAAGAATGAATCAAGTGGTGAGAATAGCAACCATGGGTGAATTAATATCATATACTAACTCATGTAGAGACTAAACCATGGCTAAACAATAATGGTTGGGTTAATAAATATCTTCAAGTAAAACAAAATTAGTGGACTTGGTCAATGGTTCCACAAGCTTCTACAAGTTTCAACCATGTGACAATTTCCAACTAATTTGATTTACTTTAAATAAACAAAACCTTACATTATTATAAGTATGGTGTGAGTCTCATATACCCATGTAGCATGTGGCATCAAGCATGACACAAAAAATGTACATTAATATATATATCACATATATACTAAGTGTACACTAGTGAGAAAAAGAATACTTAAGTAGGCTAATATTAGTTAATGTAAAATGATATATCAAATATATAATTATACATTAAATTATTAAATCAATAATTGATTTAATAATCCGGTTATATCACATACAACCGACTAATATCAAATGTATCAACTTGTCGAATCAACACTTGATTCGACAGCCCGGTTATATCACATATAACCGACCGATATGACATATCGCGAGAATAGAATACGGTATCACATACACGTATTAATCTCGGTCCCGCACATATCACATATGTGCTCCTACTTCGTTTCGCCTGAGCCAGGAAACCTTTGTGTAGGACTCTAAAGACTCGTCAATATGCCGGCAGTAGGTGGTGATTATATCAGACACCCACAAGCCGCAAGCGGTCTGCTTAACGTAACGGCCACCTGGGTATTGAGTGATCAGAAGATCAACAAGCAAGCCTGCTAATACTCCTGCGAATCCAATCAGTAACACTATCGTACAGTCCGGTCTTTTCGTCTGATATGTCGCATATCACAGCCTGGGGGTGGTAAACATCAGACCCAATAGCCTGATAAGTCATGTCGATGTGAGGCTTATAACGGTTCGAGAAACTACTGATAACACTTACCAGTAGATCTCAGCAACCCTGGTCAGGGATTTCTTGTTATGGCCAATCGAGTATAGCGCAGCATCAACCCCCAATACCGGGAGAAACGAAATCCCCTCCTATCGCTCATTGCCTCCATATGACTCGGGACTGTACCCAAAAACCACCATTTTGCACGATCTTTTGAACGTGGTAAGGTGGAAATCAAAGAACAGTAGGAATCACACAAGACTCTATGACGATCTCGGGTCGACAGACTAACCTGTACCAGTGTCACCAGATAAATGTTATCTGACGATAGGTATAGTACCATCTAGGAGTTCTCGGCAAGTCCGTTCAGTGTACCCAGTCTCCACTGAGCACCCATATACCATCTCTGATGTCAAACACCAATGGATATGGGATCATCCATCGCCCATCACATGGGTCGAGAAGCGTATACGCTAGTCTACTTTGGAATATCGATACCCCATTTCGATACTCCCACGACTAGGAACATTTGAAGGATGTACTTACCGACTACCTCTGCCCCACTAGTATGATCTGCATCATAATCCTGGTAGTCAAGTGCTCATCCTAAGGGCTTTATCAACATGTAATAGAGAGACAATAAGTGTACATGTTAAGATAAAGAGCAACCAGATAGCATATTATCATGTCGAGCAAGAAAGTCCTCCCTATATATGTCCAAGCATCCACTATAATATACATCACATGTATAATAATGGCCTCTAGGGCATACATATAACTAACAATAAAAAATAAATAATATATAGTGCTGAAATGCAGGAAATATGCACATGCAAAGCTATATGCTGATACAAGATGCACCCAAACTCAGGATTCACCCCCAAACAGAAGATGACGATGTCCTCATCGTCGCTTAGCCTTGTCCTTTCCTTTGGTCTTGCTCGATCAACTTGCCTCGTCTTAGTGCGGTAAAATCTGGCTCAATTGTTCTTTTATTTCCTTATTTTGCCGGATCAAAGTCTTGATGCCACGGACCTCCATCCTGCGTAGCTCGTATGGATCAGTCGGAACATCCTCTCTTAAGTAAATCTCAGAGGAAGTCGGTGGTGCTGCATGCTCGCTGGGGTCAGTGGGTGACTAGATCTGCTGCTCACTCCTGCTGTCAGTATAACCCAGTGAGATCCTCTCAATCTCGACCGGGACGGTGTCATACATAGTGATGCATGCCGTGAAATCCTCCTCCTCCATGTAGTAATGACAAATCTGGGTGATGAGAACGGGAAGTAACGATTTGTACGCCGCGACACCCTCCATGATTGTGGTAAATAGCATGCTTGCCATGCAAAATTGATAGTCCTTGGTCATCAAACAGTAAAAAATATGCCCCACAATCACAGGAAACGAGGAAACTCGAATGATCCCCCTAACATTACGGTAAGCCCAGCGGCAAGCCGTATAGACGTTTCGGTAAATCTGCTGGGCATTTAGCCCAGCATCACGTAACTCGCATCTTGACCCCATGATCATCCTATACTGGGCAAGTTCTAACTGTTTTTGGAAACCAGGTTGGATGGGGATGTTTGTGACTATTGAAATCGTCTCAGCTGAAAACACCCTCCTTCTATTCCGAAAATGAAAACGAATACGGTCCTGGAGTATTTCACCCTCGCGTAGAGTATCGTAGAACTCATCTACCAATTAGTCAATGGCACACAACCCATCATCCCCATACAGTAAAAATTCCCAACTCAATTGTCGGATAACATCATAAAAATAGCTCCCAAACACCTAGTGGATGAACACATCGACAAAGTTTTTCTCTAAATCAAAGGGAGCCATAATCTATGGGCTATTGAAATTTTCTGGAAAATTAAACAACGCTGAAGAGGGGGGAAGGAAAATTCTTACAGAGCAAACGAAGACAAACGACGATCGGAGGAGGCAGGATCGGCGACGCCGGATTTTATGAAGGTTTCGCCGGTTGAATCAGGGTTGATGGATCTAGGGTTTGGGAGGAGAGTTTGGGGAGAGCAGAGGAAACTGAGAGATTTGTTTGAGTGATGAGATAAAGGAGTTGGGTCTATGGATATGGTGCTTATAAAGGAATTTTTGCAAAAAAAAAAACCTGAGCAAAAAAGAATCCCTACTTTACATTTATTCACACACTCAAACCTGAATTTTATCAATGTGCTATCCCCAAAACTCAGCGCTCACCCCCAAACAGGTGAGATTTTATTCTAAAAAAGAAAAATCTAAGACTAATTACAATATATACAAGTTAAAAGATTGAGTTAGTCCAGAAATTAATACCAACCATTTAAATTTTTTATCTATATAGTGCAAAGTGTCACGCCTCGCTTCCCGGTATACGGCGTAGGGGACGCGACTGGTCCGCTACGTATTTACTCAGAAGCAAATACACTAAGCGTAACTAAGAAATATAGAAAGTAAATGCACAAGAGACAAGATTTAATAAAAACAGCAACTTTATTTATTAACATTCTTTTGTACAATACATGAAAATGAAATACAACTGAAATAAAAGCGATGCCTAAACAATGGCATAACAGGAATGTAAAGTACTGAAAGGAAATGTGTACAATTAAACTAAAGTGCTGGGTCTTCCGCAAACTGATCCAAATCTTCGGCAGTTGGCTCGATCTCTGACGGATCCAAATCACCTGACGACATTCAAATAAGAAAGAAATAGAATGTCGTCAGCGAACAGGTCGCTCGGTAAGTCCCAAAAATAAGAGGAAAGTAGAATAGACAGAATAAGAAGGTATCTTTTAAAGTTGTATTATATTATTGTAATATTGTGTTAACGCTGTTGTTTGTAGCTTGGTACAGAAGGATACCAGTGTATACAAGAGGGGTCTCTATATGCTAAAGACCAGGGCAAACGGAATGTACAAGGAACCGTTAAGCCACGGTACAACAGCAACGGAATATAAGTTAGGTGTCTCATTCTTACTGTCTCGTGCCACCTTTAACACCTTCCGTACCAATCTACCCCTTAAACCCCGTAGTGTTTTGATTGTATTGTTTGTCTTGTAAATTGTATTGATTGTATAATTGGTTGACTGACCGAAACCATGATATCAGTAAACGGATGTAACCGTAGAATCATGTAAATGGAATAATTGGAGAACCATGTAAATGGAATGTATATCCATGGTTCGGTTCGGTCAAGTTGTATAGATTGATAATTGGATTCATGTTGGATTGTAATATTGTAGATTGTAGATTGTAGATTTTAGATTGTAGATTGTACTTGAATAACATTCAGGTCAGATATAATCAGACTCAAACCCGAGTCAGACAATTAGAAATGTAAATCGAAGTCTTGATTATTTCTTAAACCTATATTTACTAGGGTCCATAGGGTAATTTATAGAACTTGAGGGGGCTTTATGTAAAATACTTTTATATACTTTTTCAAAATATACCCCAAGCATTTATTATTCGTCTTTAGAGTTGTAATGAATGTGGATTTTATATTGTGATATTTCTAGTGAAAATATCCTAATTTCATAAATAAAGGTATTTATTTATAATTTTGATTTGTATGAAATTCATGGTATTTTAGTGTAAAATTGATTCTTGTGATTTTTAGAAAAAAATGTGGAATATTTATATCATAAAAAAATAGGTATTTTAAGGATAAATATACATATATTTATACAAAAATAATTAATATATTTTTTTATATTCTAAAAATCTCATTTTCTTAATATGTCGTATTTTAAATCTTTCGAGACCGAATGCTCCTTGCGGAGGTCTGAATCTCGCACTACTAAGCCCGAGAATGTGCGATAATCCGCACCATCCAAACGGGTTCCCCAAAATGGGTTGTAGCGGAGCTTTGCAAAGATTGTATAAATACTAAATCCTTTAGAAAACGGTTTTATGAAGTAAGTGGTATTTATTTGTAAAGATGTCAATTTTCCGTATTCTATATACTAGGGTCTCCTAAGTCAACTAGATTATTCCTAACTGGTCCAAAACGACAAGTTGTGAGATACCTCAAATCGTCTCTTCATCACCAATGGTGGCCAGGTAAGTACAAGTGAAGAAAGGAGGGATCCGCTCACGAATCACCGTGAGACGGGCCTTTTAAAGTTACCTTTCTCACTTGCCTAGCCTAGACACCATAAAGTCAGGTTTAGATAAACGACTGATATCCACAACTTATCCTAGTTTCATAATAAGTGGTATTTATTTAAAAAGCGTATCAATACTAAATATTTTAGAAATGACTTTATTTAGTAAAGGGTATTTAAATGAAAATGTTCGTTTTCCGTATTCTGAGTTCTCGAGGGTATCGTGTTAGGTTGTATGTGAGTGTGTGAGGAGGTAGGTCGTTATCTCGTGATCTACTTTAAATGTATAGCAAGTTTGATGGAGTTAAATGTAGGATTGAAACAATGTGGTATTTACGTGAAAAATACGATTAATGGAAATAGATATCATTTTATTTAATGAAACTTGATCAATTTGTTTGATTAGTGTTTAACAGTCAACATAAGAAAGTTTAAGTATGATTGTATTAGTGAGAAGTGGAATTTTATAGGAAACCGAATCGGAAATCGGATTTGTTCCGATTCCAGCGGGTTTTGTAAATCCGTATTTTTAGAATAGAAAGGAGAGATAGGTAGAAGTTGAGATTTACAGGTTTTAGATCACACAAGAGAGTGAAATAGAAGTAGGGGAAACGCCGATGTGTTGCGTCGCCGCCGGTAGTTCCTAAAACGATCGCCGGAAGTTCGCCGGAGATTTCGCTGGAGCTTCGCCTTTCGCTCATTTTCAAAGTACACACGGTTCTTGGAATTTTGAGAGAGTGGGCTCAGAATTTTGGGATGAGATGGTAAAGGGTAGGGGTGTATTTATAGGGTTAGGGTAGGTGTAGGGTTTTAAATTAAAAAAATGTAAAAATAAGTTAAAATGTATTAAAAATGGAGTAAAAGGGACTTTATGGCTTCTCTGGAACCGATTTAAATAAATAGAGTATACAGGGGCGTAGGGGAGGCCAAGAGACAAATTTTCTCTGTTGATGACTCGGCCGACCGGCCGCGTCCGACCGGCGGCGCCGGCCCGAGTCGGGGTCTCGAAAGGTGGGGGTCGCCGGGGGTAGGCACTGGTACTTTCAGTTTTTCAGGTTCAGTTCAAGGTTTGGGAGTTATCTCAGGTGGACTGTTGGGCATTTATAAAAATTTAAACAAAATAAATATTAAAAATAATGTGGGGCAGGGGATTTGAACTCTGGTGGCTTGGTTCTGCAGTGCAAGGTATTACCAATGAGCTACAAGCTCCTTGTAATTATCGTGTGAAATAAATACTTAAAGAGATATCAGCAATATTAAATACTCCAAGTATACTTTAAATTTAAATCAAATTTGTGTACACTAAAAATGGAGTTGTTACATTCTTTTAATTTATAATTAAAAAGCAAAATAATTACTTATATCTTGTGCTCAGGCTAAAATACCCTTTTATGGATTTTGAAAAATATTTTGAAAAAATTTGTATAGGAAATTTAGGATTGTTATATTCTACCCTCCTTATAAAAATTTCGTTCTCGAAATTTGTAAAAGGAAAGTGTAACAGATTCAAAGAAAGTTTTGTGACAGAACTGTTGGTAGTGTATGAAAATATTTAGAAGAAAGAAATATTGCAAAAAGTTTTGGTCAAAGTGAGGGAGTTACCTGGGTTATCTTGGTTCACAGTCTCGGGTTCTATCGCTGCTAAGGTGGAGGCTTGACGTCTCGGCACATTTTTCTGTGTAAGCCGATACATCGATACCTGACTAGGTAGAGATGGTCCATGTGGAGGTGGTGCTGGGAGTGTAAGACTAGGTGCAGGAGTCTGGATAGCTGGCTGTTGCGGGTAGATGGTGGTTGTGTGAGCTGATTTGCGTCTATAGGGACAGTTTCCAATGCTATGATCGGATGCGCCACAAACTAGGCACAGGCCTTTTGCGCGCCTACGGTCCTTCCACAAGTGTCCCTTTCTTCTGCAGTAGTAGCAGAAATATGGACTCGACTGGTTAATTGTTTCCTTCTGTCTCTTGAGTTGTGCAGGTTGGGTAGGGTATGCTCCTCTTGCTATCTAGGTGGCAGTGCGTTTCCTGACGGTTGCTTCTGCTTCTGGTCGGTTCAATAATATAGCAGTCTGCTGCTGCAGTCCAACCAGGAGGCTTCGGATTTCCTCAAGCAGAACCGTCTGCTCGTTGGGTGGAGCAGGAACGGCAGGTGTGATTGGTAGTGGTGGTGGAGTGTTGTTGAAGTTGGTGCTGGTGTTGTTTGGGGAATCCATAACCTTGAATGAAAAATTTAGGTTAGGACAGATTCAAAGTATAGAATTCAGGGAACATGAAATTGTAGGATTCAAGGACCATGAATTGTAAAGAATGTTTTAGTTGCTAGTTCTTGTGTTATATTGCTTAGGTTGTTCACGCAGAACAGAACTGCATAGTATGGTTCTATACAGCTCTGGCCTGTATGGGCCACCAACAAAACCTGTCATGCCCCGCTTCCCGGTATACGGCGTAGGGGACGCGACTGGTCCGCTACGTATTTACTCAGAAGCAAATACGCTAAGCGTAACTAAGAAATATAGAAAGTAAATGCACAAGAGACAAGATTTAATAAAAACAGGAACTTTATTTATTAACATTCTTTTGTATAATACATGAAAAGGAAATACAACTGAAATAAAAACGATGCCTAAATAATGGCATAACAGGAATGTAAAGTACTGAAAGGAAATGTGTACAATTAAACTAAAGTGCTGGGTCTTCCGCAAACTGATCCAAGTCTTCGGGAGTTGGCTCGATCTCTGACGGATCCAAATCACCTGACGACATTCAAAGAAGAAAGAAATAGAATATCGTCAGCGAATAGGTCACTCGGTAAGTCCCAAAAATAAGAGGAAAGTAGAATAGACAGAATAAGAAGGTATCTTTTAAAGTTGTATTATATTGTTATAATATTGTGTTAACGCTGTTGTTTGTATCTTGGTACAGAAAGATGCCAGTGTATACGAGAGGGGTCTCTATATGCTAAAAACCAGGGCAAACGGAATGTATAAGGAACCGTTAAGCCACGGTACAATAGCAACGGAATATAGGTTAGGTATTTTAATCTTACCGTCTCGTTCCACCTTTAACACCTTCCGTACCAATCTACCCCTTAAACCCCATAGTGTTTTGATTGTATTGTTTGTCTTGTAAATTGTATTGATTGTATAATTGGTTAACTGACCGAAACCATGATATCAATAAACGGATGTAACGTAGAATCATGTAAATGGAATAATTGGAGAACCATGTAAATGGAATGTATATCCATGGTTCGGTTCGGTCAAGTTGTATAGATTGATAATTGGATTCATGGATTTATGGATTCAAGTTGGATTGTAATATTGTAGATTGTAGATTGTAGATTGTACTTGAATCATATTCAAGTCAGATATAATCAGACTCAAACCCAAGTCAGACAATTAGAAATGTAAATCGAAGTCTTGATTATTTCATAAACCTATATTTACTAGGGTCCTTAGGGTAATTTATAGAACTTGAAGGGGTTTTATGTAAAATATTTTTATATACTTTTTCAAAATATACCCTAGGCATTTATTATTCGTCTTTAGAGTTGTAATGAATGTGGATTTTATATTGTGATATTTCTAGTGAAAATATCCTAATTTCAGAAATATGGGTATTTATTTGTAATTTTGATTTGTATGGAATTCATGGTATTTTAATGTAAAATTGATTCTTGTGATTTTAAGGAAAAAAAAGTGGAATATTTATATCATAACAAAATAGGTATTTTAAGGATAAATATACATATATTTATAAAAAAAATAATTAATATATTTTTTTATATTCTAAAAATCTCATTTTCTTAAGATGTCGTATTTTAAATCTTTCGAGACCGAATGCTCCTTGCGGAGGTCTGAATCTCGCACTACTAAGCCCGAGGATGTGCGATAATCCGCACCATCCCGAACGGGTTTCCCAAAATGGGTTGTAGCGGCGCTTTGCAAAGATTGTATAAATACTAAATCCTTTAGAAAACGGTTTTATGAAGTAAGTGGTATTTATTTGTAAAGATGTCAATTTTCCGTATTCTATGTTCTGGGGTCTCCTAAGTCAACTAGACTATTCCTAACTGGTCCAAAACGACAAGTTGTGAGATATCTCAAATCGCCTTTTCACCGCCAATTGTGGTCAGGTTAGTAGAAGTGAAGAAAGGAGGGATCCGCTCACGAATCACTGTGAAACGGGACTTTTAAAGTTATCTTTCTCACTTGCCTAGCCTAAACACCATAAAATTAGGTTTAGATAAACGACTGATGTCCACAACTTATCCTAGTTTCATAATAAGTGGTATTTATTTAAAAAGCGTATCGATACTAAATCTTTTAAAAATGGTTTTATTTAGTAAAAGGTATTCAAATGAAAATGTTCGTTTTCCGTATTCTGAGTTCTCGAGGGTATCGTGTTAGGTTGTATGTGAGTGTGTGAGGAGGTAGGTCGTTACCTCGTTATCTACTTTAAATGTATAGCAAGTTTGATTGAGTTAAATGTAGGATTGAAACAATGTGGTATTTAAGTGAAAAATACGATGAATGGAAATAGCTATCATTTTATGTAATGAAACTTGATCAATTTGTTTGATTAGTGTTTATTAGTTAACATGAGGAAGTTTAAGTATGATTGTATTAGTGAGAAGTGGAATTTTATAGGAAACTCGGAAATCGGATTTGTTCCGATTCCGTCGGGTTTTGTAAATTCGTATTTTTAGAATAGAAAGGAGAGATAGGTAGAAGTTGGGACTTATGGGTTTTAGATCACACAAGAGAGTGAAATAGAAGTAGAGGAAACGCCGATGTGTTGCGTCGCCGCCGGTAGTTCCTAAAACGATCGCCGGAAGTTCACCGTAGATTTCGCCGGAGCTTCGCCTTTCGCTCGTTTTCAAAGTACACATGATTCTTGGAAGTTTGAGAGAGTGGGCTCAGAATTTTGGGATGAGAGGGTAGAGGGTAAGGGTGTATTTATAGGGTTAGGCTAGGGTTAGAGTAGGTGTAGGGTTTTAAATAAAAAAAATGTAAAAATAAGTTAAAATGCATTAAAAATGGAGTAAAAGGGACTTTATGGCTTCTCTGCAACCGATCTAAATATGGGCGTAGGAGAGGCCAAGAGACAAATTTTTTATGTTGATGACTCGGCCGACCGGCCAAGTCCGACCGGCAGCGCCGGCCGAGTCAGGCCGTGTCGGGGTCTCGGAAGGTGGGGGGTCGCCTGGGGTAGGCACTGGTACTTTCAGTTTCTCAGGTTCAGTTCTAGGTTTGGGAGCTATCTCAGGTGGACTGTTGGGCTTCTATAAAAATTTAAACAAAATAAATATTAAAAATAATGTGGGGCAGGGGATTTGAACTCTGGTGGCTTGGTTCAGCAGTGCAATGTATTACCAATGAGCTACAAACTCCTTCTTGTAATTATTGTGTGAAATAAATACTTAAAGAGATATCAGCAACATTAAATACTCCAAGTATACTTTAAATTTAAATCAAATTTGTGTACACTAAAAATGGAGTCGTTACATTCTTTTAATTTATAATTAAAAAGCAAAATAATAACTTATATTTTGTGCTCAGGCTAAAATACCCCTTTATGGATTTTGAAAAATATTTTGAAAAAATTTGTATAGGAAATTTAGGGTTGTTACACAAAGGCTGGTAAAAGAATATGTATATAAAAAAGAAAATGTATATGTTAGATGTTAGTGAAGGGTATGGGCGTGTAAAAGTAGGGATCAGAAGACGTTGAAGATGAAGATGAAGATGAAGTTTTGAAGAGGTCAAAGAATTGTTGACTGAATGAATTGAATTTTCAAGAAGCACGTGTTGAATTTCGAAGTCAAGTTCGTTTAAAAACTGGAGTTCGTCCGCAAAAAGTTCAGCAAAAGAAAGGTTCTTAGGATGTTCCCAAATTGATCCTAACTCAAACTCAGAAAGAATATCAAGTTCAACAGCAAATATCTCCTCAAAACTAGACATGAAAGAATATTTTTCAAGGCCGCCTTCCTCCTTATAATCCTGCACAATCCTATTCTCATTGTTACAGCTCACTAACTCTCCCAAAATTGGTTCTCCTTCGTCACATTCGTATCCAGGAAGGTTCATATCATCTAAAAAAATTAGGTTCACACACTAACGTTTCTTGCGAAACAATATCAACAGATGACACAAAAATTGTGGGTTTCTGATTATTGATCTCCTCTAACAATCTATCTCAACCATACCCGTCAAATTCACAAGCTTCTTCCTCTAAAATTGGAATGCAAAAATCAGTCGGTTCAAGCATTTCCTCTTCAAGTAGTACTTCAGTTAAATTAACCTCTAAATCGCATGTGACAAGAGGTTCAGTTGGTACCTGAAGGCTAGTGTCGGACTGACTCGGAAGGTTTTCTTGTTTGTCCTAATAACACTCAGTCAATTCAATCATATCATCATCTATGAAATTATCAAAATTCGTTAGATCGTTTATCACCCTCGGGTGACTTCCTAGATGACTGACATTGACATTATTTGGTTCCAATTGACCGTGTTCACTCTCTAGAATCCTCACAGCTACATGCTCTTCGATTCTAGCCAAAGATTAAGCTTGAGCATGAAACAATTACTCAGACTGCTGCGTCGCAGCTGTTTGATTTTCGACCGCAGTCATCACTTCAATACCCTTCTCTAAAGCGGTCAACCTAGCATCCATCTCACTATCATTTCCTAATGATGGGTCAGTTGTTTCAGGAAGGGAGGGTTGTGACGGTGGTGATGCTAAAGCTGTTACCCTATCGACCTCTTTTTTTAAATTTTCAATCATTTGATCTAGGTTTGATATGGGGCCGGGTTCGAGAGTGTTAGGTGGGTGACCGTTATCAAAAATCTGGGGCGGTTGGTCACCCCTAGAAAAGGACAGTTTACATGAATGTGGAAAGAATTGTGGCAATTTGTAAAAACGAACTGGGACTGAGTGTAATCAAAAGAATAAGAATCGTGAAAAATTGAATTGAATTGTGTTTCACCCATGTTAACAAAAATTCACAAATATCACAAAAAACAAAGAATAGCACTCCCCTAGCAGTCTATGTTATGCTAAGTCAACTAGACCTGCTCAAGAACCTGATTGTTGAAGTAAAACTGTGTCGAGAAACGGGCTCAAGATATACGGATCAAACCAGGTAAGTGCAGAGATAAGTGGAGGTTTTCCAACGCTTTCGCGAAGTTTCTTAATTAGATAACCCTTTCTCTATTGGCGGTTTCGCCGTGAACACTTGCCTAGACACCCCATGAACGATATACCGTTAAGCGGTGTTCTAAACACAGTTAGCTTCTCCTAATGAGCGCGAAGTCCTTAAAGTCAGAGTTCTAATTGATTTTAAATTACTGTGGGTATGCAAGAATGCAGTTTTGTGATTTGTGGGCTACGAAGAAAGGTGATAAAATCCTTTACCGTATCTTGTTTGGTTTCGTGCTCTTAAGATCCGTATTAAGATGCGAATGCGCAATCAACAAAAGAATTTAAGAAATCAATCAAACAATTCTTTTTCGTTTAAGTTTTAAGCGCTGCAACAAATACGAGTTAGTTCTCTGTACAATTGGTGGCGAATTTGTGCGAAGAATCCTGCAGAAGATAGAGTATTGAAATGCGTCGGATTTGAGCGAAGGTGTTAGAAAATACGTATCGATGTGATTTTGGTTTAAGAAAACCCCTTGAAGTGATTACGAGTGTTTGAATATTTGCTTGCGCAGGTCAAACTACCCGGATCTTTGGCACTGTAGTTCACTAACGTCTTGCAATTGAATTTGAATCTCGTTCCGCACGATCGCTCCTCGTAATTCCATCGAAACCTGAAAATGTTGGAAAATACGATATTTAGTGCAAAAAGCGATATATCTGCCCCAATTCCTGAAAACACATAATTAGAAAAATCAAACAATACCACTAGAATACCAACAATACACTGGAGACACCACAAAAAAAATTCCAAAATCTCACAATGAAATCGGCGGAGTCGGAATTTTGGCTAATGTCGCCGGTCGAAGTGAAAGGTTGGAAGCAAAAATTTTTTGTGGTTTCTCCAGGATATCTTAGTGCTCTAATGGTATACTTTGATTTTTCAGTTTAAGTGCAGGATGATAGCAGGTTGCAAGGACAGAGAACAAAGTAAAAAGAATGTTTGTTGTGTTAGTGTTAAAAAAAATTGAGTTAATAGTTAGTTTTGTTAGTACGAACCAGAAATAATAATACCTAATGACTACCAACTCCCCGGCAACGGCGCCAAAAACTTATTGGGATTTTACCCCCGCACGCAAACGCTTATGTTTTGGAAATAGAATCGGTTTTGGAAATGGATGCGCACCCGAGCTCAGTCTCGTTTTAAAATTTATAAACCACTAGTCCACGGTGCGTTGTAGTGAGCCGGCAAGTACGGATCGATCCACAGGGAATTGTGGATTAGGTTTTGTTGCTTTAAGGTTCAACAAATAACGAATTGGTTTGGTTTGTCACAAAAATATAAAAAATACGAAAGCAAAGAAAACAAGTTTAGAAGAAATAGCCATGGCTTTGGCTCGGATGGTCGAATGGCGACGATTTCTTCGACGCTCCCTTGCTCATGAGTTGTCCGTCCTTATGTCGATCCCGAGGTGAAGCATGACTTGTCAAAGCGGTTACAAAGCACAAATCATCAAGTTCTCAGATCTCGACTCAAAACACGAAACGAGTCCGTATTGTTCACTTACCGTTTGTATGTCCAAGCTTGAGATATCAATACTAAGCACAAAGGTTGGCAAGCATACGACAACATCAAAAACACAAATTAGCGAGTGAGAGCAATTAGTTTTAGTGTTAACTTTGCTAAGTGTTTGTGATAGTATAGGGTATATGAAAACCAAGGGTTTGTCAAGCACATGGTCGCAAAATACCGTATCTAAACTTAGCAAACTTAACACCAAATTGATCTTAACTTAAACATTGTGAAATGGGAAAAAGGAGTGAATATGGTATATGAGAGGTTACAAAGTAACCATGGTTTCAAAATACCATATCACATCAATATATTAAACAATTTTTAAGTTGGAATCACATTAAGCATTTTAAACATAAACAAGAAGAGGAGGAAGGCAAAGCCTTTCATTTCATTTCATCACCATCACCACAACCAAAGAAAGATTAGTTACACATAACAATAGCAAAAAGAAAGCAATAAACAAAAGAAGCAAGTAAACAAAGCAATAACAATATTATTTAACACCTGATGAAGTTGAGGTATAAGATATTGGTAATTTGTTCAACCTCCATAATGAAGCTCTCAAAAGAAAGCTTCAAGTGGCAAGAAGAAGAAAAAACCAAGCCGGGCTCACACAACTCTCAAGCTAAACCAAAAAATAAACAAATAAAATGGGTATATATACAAGGTTCCTTGCTCAATATCTGTTTTGGTATTTATAGGCTCAACTCAGAATAAACAAACAATATAGATGGACTGATGTGACCATAAGAAATTACCAGAAGAAAAATGGGGATGAAAGGAGCTAGGAGACCTGGTGATGCCGGTCTTTTGGGGTGGTCTCGCCGGTTTTTTTGTGGTCAATTGGGCTCGTGTTGGTGTGGTGGTCTATAGTGCACTCAACAAATCTACTGGTATTGTTTGATTTTATTGTAAAGCCCTGGTTTGTGTTCAGTAGAATTGGAGGGAAACTTGCAATTTCTTTCACATCACAAATTTTTGCATTTATTACACATCACACCCACATGTGTCCATTTGCACAATTTGCTGTGCCAAGGCAGCCCCACCATGGTCCAAGGATCAAAAGAGCTATGTGCACACTTGTATTGTGTTGGACCAAAATTGTGTACATATGTTTATTGCAAAAGAGCTCTTTGAATATCGGTCGGTTTTCTGTTCTGATTGCAGTGTCGGCTCCCAAACGCTATATACGTGATATTGAGTGTGTTTCCAGTCTTTTATCACGAATACCTGTAATCTGTAATTACTGGACAGACAATGGTTAATAATACCGATATATAACAAAATAGATAATGAATGAGAGGTATTAAAATGCAATTTTCTGTGATGAACACGGGACAGAAACACTTGAGCCAAAAAATATATATACTTTATTTACGTTTAAAATTATATACAAGGTATTGTGGGCTCCTCGGCCTTGTAAAAATGCCCGGAGGCTTACAAAATTCTAAAAAAAAGAGGAGGAAGGATAGCTCAGGCTGCCTTCTCGGCCATCACCTTTCCTTGCTCTACGCCTCCGTCGGCGACCATAATGGAGACTTCAGGCTCAGCGCTTCCGCCAGCCGCCTCGCCTTTCCCGGCCTGCTCGGCGCTCCCCTATGGCGCTTCCTCGACGAGGGGATACCTTGCGCGGAGCTCGCGGTCGTCGAACTCGGGCATTGTGCCACCCAACGGCCGCGGAGTCAGCGAGGTCGACATAAAATTGATCGGACGCCTTATACGCCTCCACGGCCCCCTTGGTCCGGCTCTCCGCAAGCTTTGCTGCCTCGCAAGCCGCCTGAACGTCCTTTTGAGGGCGTCCCTCGACCTTTTCATGGCGTCGAAAAGTCTGTCCGCCTCCTCCATCTGGGCTTGAATAGCCCGGTTGGATTAAATTAGGAGCCGATAGGACGCCTTCAGCTTGGAAATCGTTAGGCCCTCGGCGACCAATCATGAGTCAAGGAGGGCCGCCTTCTCTTCCGTCTGCTACAGCTGAAGGAGAAGCTATTCTTCTCGCGAGGAAGATTCACCCGCCTTCTTTAACGCCGGGGCAACCTCCTCAAACTCCATAGCGGGGAGGAGAGCGCAATGCTGGAGGACCTTGATTAGTCTGAAATATTGCACATATGAATAATTATTTTCCTCACTATTGTTAAGTTCTAAAAGGTGTTTATTATAATTATAGAACATATGAGGGTTTATGTGTGAAAAGTTTATTATCATATATTTCTACATTATAATTAACATGATGAGGGAAAATACATGCATATAATATTTAAATGAAATATTGTAATTAAAATATGCATATCATATCAAATATTTCTAATCAATATTCTTATTTAAATCATATAAAATGGTTAGGATAATATCTCAATAATAACAAATACAACTAACACTATGACGTCAGATATTGTGCAGATATTAGCTTAGGCCTGGAGATCGAGAGATCCGAGATGTCGGAATCAAATGTGCCGAAATATTGAGGGAAAATATAAAATGTAGCAACAGTAGAGACTCAGAGTTAGATTCTCAAAATCCAGATATCTATAGGATCTCCACATGTCAACACCAGAGAGCAGAAAAAATCTCAAGACCTGATCTCACTATTGCGCCGCGGTTGGGCGGCCAAACACATATATTCGTGGCGGATCCACGACCCCTTTGTAGCCGTAAGATTTGAGATTTGGTGTGTGAGATCGTATCAGGATATCCTAACATCTGGCAACTAGGGTTTCTAGCTTCGGTGACTATTTAAGGGACCGAGAGCTACACTTTGAAATTATCAACCGAAAAGATCAAGAGGTCCCAGACTATCCACGCATCCGAGTTGATCATCAGCTGTTTATCTACTTCTAACAAGATAGAGATTGAGACCAAAAACTAGGGTTCTTGTACTCTATTTTAAAAGGATTTGTACATGATATAGTTGATTAATAAAGGTAGAGTTTTTATTAGTCTTTTCATAATTAATTTCTGCACTTACTTTCTGCATCTTACATTATGATCTCATTCTTCAGCCTTTCTTCTCCAACCATGCGTGAGTAATTCCTAACTTGCTAGGGTTCGTAGACTAAAGTAGATCAATCGATGATAAAATATTTTAACTTCATTTATACATTTTAAAGTTTATAAATTTTAGCAAAATAAATGTTAATATCCTTATCGGGCACGCTACCAATTTATTGATAGTCTCGACCACGATTTGATATTAGATTAACACTTATTTTGTTAGGGGCTAGACATGAATAACGATCAATGCAAGGACAAGGGTTAGGAGTGGGAAAACCCTAGTTTCTTCTAAAAGAACCTTAATCTACATTCATTACTATCGATCTAGTTTTAAACTATTAAAAGATAAAAGGAATCATTTTTAATTAATCATCCATTACTACTAAGTCCTATGAACCTTACAAGTCTCTTCTTTATAAATTCTACATCCGTATCAAATTAGATCTACAACCAATCACCCATCTTCCATCAACTCGTTTAAGGCAAGAAAAAGGTTCACGTTTCCGTGCGGACGATCCATACTCATCGCGGCTAGCTACCAGCGACACCGTCTTGATTGCGGTTACTTTATTTTACACGAACACTCTTTTTAAACACACCAATCAAATAGCACCATTGCCGGGGAAACGGTTGTAAATTTTTTCTTGTTATTCGGGTTGATTTCATATAAAATCCGGCATCCATAAAGAAAACCGCATCTTGCATATTTAATGATTATTGTGCGAGTTTTGCAAGGGGGTCTGGAGTAACTGGAGCAAGGAACAGAGATTCAGAGACTATAAATTTAGACCATAAGAGTATAGGAGGCCACTGAAGAAATTCCAGAAGAAGAATACACCAACTTGCGGCGGAACCGCGGCATAATTGTGGCATTTGCGGCGGAACCGCAGCACTGTGGGTGTGTTGGGCTCCTAAACTTTTGTGGTAATTTCTTACTCTCTTTCTCTCCCCTCTCAAGCTCCAATAAATTGATTCTACCTGCAGGATTCTTTGCAAATATCGCCACTAAAAATCTTTTTGCGTGTTTTGATTTCGGGTTGTTTTGCATATTTTAAAACGAACTTTAAGGGACAGTAAACCCAAATTCATATTAGGTGGGGATTTCATCACCCTTTCTAAGCCCCACAAATTACAAACGTGCATATTATCACCCTACATTAATAAAAAATATCTAGACCAAGCCTCTAAAGACTGTCGCGCTCAATTAGGACAGAGGAGGGTCGTGCGTAATTTATCGCTTATTCGCATTTCTCTTATGGTGTCTAAACAAATGTGACTAAGGAAAGTGGTTACTTAATTAAGCCCGCTATTTCGGTGATTCGTATAGTGGATCCCTCCACTTACCTGGCACTTACCTAGCCATAAGAATAATAAAGAGGTGGTAGAGGATTGATCCCGCGACTTGTTTTTTGGAAGTCTAGAAGCGGTCTAGTGACTTGACCTAGGAGACCCTAGTTCTAGGGGTTGATTGTGCATTTTGTGATTTGTTGAGTCAAGCCTCAAGTCCATCTTTCAAAGCAAAACAACTTCCAAAATCCTAAAAGAGCTTAAATCATTACCATCACCCTATTTTCCTATCACCTTCTTGTAATGGGTAACCCAAACAGACACTCTTACCGAGCTTTGCTATCCAGAACCAAATATATCTTGTTTTCGTAACTGCTTCGGTATAAAATCCGACTCTACTATGTCTTTAAGGGATATGATAGAGCAAGCGGAAAAGAACAGCTGGATACCTCACTTAAGGTCCTATCAACAGCATCAAAATTCCACATCTTCTTATGTTGATAACCCTTTTAAGGCGAGTGAGGGAATTTCGAAACGCATATCCATCGCTGAGCATACTGCGAAGGCTGAAAGCTAAAGTTTCAATCCTTTCACTAATCCGAAACCGTTAGAACAACAAACACCATCATTTACATATGAAAATATTGATACTCGTTTTAAGGCGAATATGACATCTTTTACACCCATGACTATTGCTGAACAAATAGAAATTGTCAGTCGCTAACTAACCAACCAATCTCAATATTCTTCATATCACAATATTGATCATAATTCTGGTTATGAAACTTAGGTTCACCCTTCTAATTCTTATCCATAGTACCAAACCTTCACATGCTCTCATGTTGACACTTATCTTGAGGCTAATGGGACAAATCAGAAACACATGTCGATTGCGGAACACATTGAACTCATCCGTAGCCAACAAGTAAGGGCATCTCTTCTTAACATTTCTCTTCAGGCTAATGCGGCTAATCATAAACGCATGTCAATTGCTGAACACGTTGAATTTTCCCGTAGCCAACAATTAGATACTTCCCAACCATACTCATCTTCTTCACCTTATCTAGACAATGCTTCTGAAAATGAATTAGAAAGTTCCACGGTTCAAAGAGAATCCTTCATTGGAACTTCTTCACAACCCATGTCTACCTTTAAAGTAGAGTTGGAATTGGGTAGTGAAAAAGAACAAGAGATCCCTCAAAGTCAAACCAAAACCAATTCTTTTGATCTCAACACCTTTCATCCTGCACCCAACCGAATATATTCGATGTTCAACCGCTTCATAGTCTAAGTGATGAGGTGCCCGAGAAGAACATGTTTGACTTTGCTAATAGTGAGTGTGAAAGAGAGCTTGACACCATTTCAAATCCAACCGATCCTTATTCGACTACACTTGATATTTTAAACCTTCCAACTCCATCAAGTGACCCAAGTGATTTATCGATTGAGACTAGTATAATTGATGAATTCTTGAATACCTATTCGTTTGATTTAACCAAAAGTGTTAGTGAGAACGGTGATGAGAATCTCCTTGAATATGAACCCGTTATGTTGAATGAGTTGGATTCTCCTACCCATCATGTCCCTTCTATTGATGACGAACATTTTCCTATACAATTAACCGATCCTATTTTTATCACCGATCTATCCAATAAGCAGAACGATATCCGGCCTTCATCTCCCACATCTGATTCAACAATGCTCGACATCCAAATTTGTTTACCTATTTCATCACTCACTTTCTTTGGTTCTTCTAATCTTCTATCAACTCCACCGAGTTTTGATGAATCACACTCTGATATTTCGAGTTCTATGATTCTGGAAAGATCACTCGATTTAGACTGTTTTGAGGAGGAAGGAGACGATCATTTCGAATCTTCTACCTCTATAATTTCTGACGAATCGAGTGTTTTGAATCTTAGTGCGCATAAGACTAACCTTGGAACTTTCAACCGTCCTAGTGAATCTGCATATTCCATCAATATAGATATTGATGAAATTATTACTCGGACCATTGATGAAAGTTTTGAAGACATTTTTGTCGAAGAACTCGCATTCCTAAAAGACATGGATGTTGTGATAATTCAACCTCCACCCGAAGAAATTGAACCATCACCATTTTTTCTTATCATGTACGAGAATGCAAATATTCCACCCACTCCTTATCTTTCATATTCTCGTTTTCGTTCACGATCACTGTTTCGTCTCTACCAACCGAGATGTAAACCCGATCGATTCCGCTTCCTATCTCCTCACTTCTTCACGTATATGATCTTTTACCAACCATGTTGTTACATCGATAAAATATTTGAATGGTTGGTATTGACTTTTGGTCTTTGTAAAGCTTTGCATAGACCAATAACTTTACCTCCTCTTATAATGTTAAATGCTTAATACTATTTTACTCAAGTTTGGGGGGATAAAATATTTTGGATCTTGAAAGAAAAACAAATTTTTATAAAATTGTGAGCCAAAAATAAGTTTGGGGGAAGATTTCACTGTCATTAATTATTGTCCCCGTTACTAACTTTTCCTTCCAAGTCTACAGGTTTTAAGCTTAACAGATGACATCAGTGAGAACACTGCTGCAAATAGGTTTGGGGGAGATTTGTGCCTATTCACACATCATTTTTTTGCATTATACTTAATAAAAGCACCCAAAAAATTTAATAATGAAAGTTAGAAACTGAAAAATACATATGATAGGAATGAAAAGTTTAAGAAAAGCAAGAAAATTAGATATTTTATAACGAAGCTAGTAATAGGTGGTTATGAGCTATTGTCCCAAGGGTTAGTAAGATGAAGGGAATCACTAATCTAAGAATAGAAATAAGTCTGAAAAATAGTCTCTATTCTTGAGTCCAAACATCTGAACGTTGATATCCCACACATCTTGAAACTTGGGATAGTAGAGGATACCTTGAAATGCTCTTGTCTAAAAGCCTTAGTATGAAGGAAAATAAATATACAAACAAAAATATAAATGAAAAAAATGGTGAAGAAAAATGAACACTGGTGTTGTAATTACTTAAGGCGACATAAAAAAATATATAGCGAGGGTGCTTTATCACCTAGTGCCTTAGACCAACTGGTTTGGGAGCCACTGCTAAGGCTTAGGAGTTGCAAGACGAGAATATTGCTAATTACGTTTAAAAGAGTGAGCACATTTAGTAATCAGTTGGTTAGTATCTCAAAAAACATTAACGGTCACATGAAGAATGTGTGAGCAATTCCATCTATAAAATATTCACCGACTAAAAAGTACTAAGGAAGATGGACAAGAGTATGATAGCTTGAATTGAATTCTCTAAGTGTAGGGATGTCTTTTACACACACGTAGGGGTATATGATCGATATTTGGAAGAAAGGTAGGGAGGAAGACTAAAGGCGATGTTTTATTGAGGGATGGTGTGATTTCTAATATCTTTTCATGACTATTAAGATAGGGCTCATGACTACTAAAAAGCTAGTATAATTTGGAACTCTTCTTTTCAAGTTCTTGCTTTTATATGTTCTTATTTTTGTATGTAACTTTCATCATCTTTCTTTTATTATGGGATTTTGTGGGTGTAATCCGCTAAAAACCTTTAGGAGACAACACTCCTCCTACTAGGGACACCTAGAGATTTAAAAGCTTGTTGCGTGTGCTCAGTGCAATCGTGTTGCCTACGAAAGTGTGCTAGGTTTTTCTTTTTCTTCTTCTTCTCTTTAATAACTAGTTTGCTCATGATGATCAAAATTAAGTTTAGGGGTGTTTGATTAGTCTGAAATATTGCACATTTGAATGATTATTTTCCCACTATTGTTAGTTCTAAAAGGTGTTTATTGTAATTATAGAACATATGAGGGTTTATGTGTGAAAAGTTTATTATCATATGTTTCTACATTATAATTAATATAATGAGGGAAAATACATACATATAATATTTAAATGAAATATTGTAATTAAAATATGCATATCATATCAAATATTTCTAATCAATATTCTTAAGATTGAAATCATATAAAATGGTTAGGATAATATCTCAATAATAACAAATACTACTAACACTATGACGTAAGATATTGTGCAGATATTAGCTCAGGCCTGGAGATCGAGAGATCCGAGATATCGGAATCAAATCTGCCGAAATATTGAAGGAAAATATAAGATCTAGCAACAGCAGAAACTCAGAGTCAGATTCTCAAAATCCAGATATCTATAGGATCTGCACATGTCAATACCAGAGAGCAGAAAAAATCTCAAGACCTGATCCCACTATTGCGCCGCGGTTAGGCGGTCAAACACATATGTTCGCGGTAGATCCTCGGCCACTTTGTGGCCATAGGATTTGAGATTTGATGTGTGAGATCATATCAGGATATCCTAACATCTGGCAACTAGGGTTTCTAGCTTTGGTGACTATTTAAGGGACCGAGAGCTACACTTTGAAATTATCAACCGAAGAGATCAAGAGGTCCAAGACGATCCACGCATCCGAGTTGATCATTAGCTGTTCATCTACTTCCAACAAAATAGAGATCGAGAGCAAAAACTAAGGTTCTTGTACTCTACTTTAAAAGGATTTGTACATGATATAGTTGATTAATAAAGATAGAGTTTTTATTAGTTTTTTCGCAATTAATTTCTACACTTACTTTCTGCACTTAATTTCTGCATCTTACATTATGATCTCATTCTTCATCCTTTCTTCTCTAACCATACGTGAGTAATTCGTAGCTTGCTAGGGTTCGTAGGCTAGAATAGATCAATAGATGATAAAATATTTTAACTTCTTTTATACATTTTAAAGTTTATAAACTTTAGCAAAATAAATGTTAGCATCTTTATCGGGCGCGCTACCAATTTATTGATAGTCTCGACCACGATTTGATATTAGATTAACACTTATTTTGTTAGGGGCTAGACATAAGTAGAGATCAATGCAAGGACAAGGGTCAGGAGTGGGGAAACCCTAGTTTCTTCCAAAAGAACTCTAATCTACATTCATCACTATCGATCTAGTTTTAAACTATTAATAGATAAAAGGAGTCATTTTTAATTAATCGTTCATTACTACTAAGTCCTATGAACCCTACAAGTCTCTTCTTTATAAAATCTACATCCGTATCAAATTAGATTTACAACCAATCATCCATCTTCCATTAACTCGTCTAAAGAAAGAAAAAGGTTCACGTTTCCCTGCGGACGACCCGCACTCATCACGTCTAGCTATTAGCGACACCGTCTTGATTGTAGTTACTTCATTTTACATGAACACTCTCTTTAAACACACCAATCAGACCTAAAGAAAACAGAAACTGTGTTAAGAAGATGAAACCGAGAAAATAACCCTTAAAAAATCTCTTGGGAAAAGCTAATGATGATGCTAACAAGTGGGAATTCCCTAGATCATGACACGGAGCGGATGACGTGTGTAACACCTTAGAACGCGATTAGAGTTAATTAAGCGATATAATGCGGGGTTTTAATAAATTTAACCGATAATTGTTTTCACATATTTTATTTTAATTAATTAATATTTTATTTAATTATTTTTGTAAATACACGCATGTGCATGTTAATCTAGGGTTAAGTATGTGTTAACCATGCTTTGATAGCCATGACACTTAACCTTATTATGTCATGTATCTATTTTATTTTAAGTAAAAAGGTTTTACTCTTTTAAAAGAAAAGGAAAGGAAAAGAATAGAATATTGAAGGCATGATGAGACATGGGACTAGCATGGGAAGCATTTAATGAAAAGAGAGAGAGAGAGAGAGAGACAGCATGGCTCTTAAAAGCCATGTCTCATCTCAACTCCCTCTCATCTCTTGTTCCTTCAACCCTCACTCTTTCTCATTTCCTCTTCCTCTTCTTCTTCTTCACCAAAATCCTTTCTTGATCTCTTTTTCTCTACAACCTCAAGCCTAAACCAACATCAAAACTCACTAAACCCTTCTCTAATCATGTTTAAACCATCTTAAGGAGTCTTGGAGCTTGATGGCTAGGGTTTCATCTAAGTTTTGGTGAGGTAATGATGTTAAGCTGTTAATTAGGCTCTAAGGAATTTTGTGCGTTGATTAGTTTCAGTTAAATACCTTAATGTTTTAAGATTAGTGTTTATATCGCGTTTTTTTATTAGGTTAGGGTTCTGTCCTGATCTGCTATCGACCCAGAAGTTATCTTGAAAAGTTGTCATCACTGAGAGATGTATTTGAGACTTAGAACCCACCTTAAAAACCTGAGACCATTCCCTTATTTTCTGGCCGCGATTATACTCATTCTGACCGCAATTTGCGGCCAGAGCATGGAGGCTTGGGGTGAGTCTTTATCGTCTGGTCCCTAGGGCAGTGTTTAGGCTCATGGTACTTGCAACTTTCTGAAATTCATCTTATATAAAAATCTGGGATCGTTTAGCGAGAATTTAAGCATTTCGGCAACGTGCGATACGGATTTATCCGACTTTTGTTTAAGTGTTTCATACGTTTAACAGCCATAGGTATGGTCTAGGATGTCGCTGCACACGTTTAGCTAGCTAAGCTAACACTTCGTAGGTTGCGAGAGTCAATTCGTTAGTTGCCGTTTGTGTCTGTGTGTTATCGTAAGTTTACTAATTTCACGAGTTTTGGTTTTGTGTGATGCTAGGATCACAGGCGGGGACTTCGGACGCGGCCAGGAAAAAGAAGGAGGTGATCGGTTTCACTTAGCTCCAGTTCGTCCGGTGAGTAGATTTAACATCTACGAGGAATCGTCTGTATAGCATTAAGCATCGAAGGCTAGATTCAAGTGATATAATCTTGTGTGATATGCTTATATGTTTATATGTATATTTATTGTGCATGAGTACCATTTTGTACATTCTATTATCTGTTGTACATCGACATATCATTAATAGGGCACTGCACCATTACTAATGGTGTATGTTTGCACGAGCACTGATTTATATGCCACACACACCGTTGGTAATTGCCATGCTACGCCCACTATAGAAACTGCCATGGATAAATATATATTGTACCACATTCATTATTGATAGTTAGATAACGATTCTGGTACTAGAACGCATCATAATTTGCATCATGCATACAATGCTATAGTGATTTATCTCATATGATGTTTTCATGAGATTTCTGTTTCGTGGATTTAGGAAATCACAAAGTACATTTTGAAAACTTGAAATATTTAAAAAGTGCAGTTTTCCCTTGATATGATAATTGTGTCCACCATGAGTTTTCTCGGTTCTGAGCTTTTCGAGTACCCGATTCAAGAAGGTGGACGAGCCGTCTGTGGGTACATGGTGGACCCGGTAAGATACCCCGGGGCAAAAAGCTCAATATGTAGACGATGAGCCTGGCAGGGGGAGCACTGCCTACCGGTGATTGTATAGAAACTCGGCGGATATCCGAAAGATACCGTTCGGAGTTATGTGTTGAGATGGATATGAGAGCCGGTCATAGTGACGGCATCTGAGATATTAGGATTTGGGGTGTCTTGATGGACACCGGATTTCCATGATGATGATTTATTGATGAGGAATCTATTTTTATCCCACACTCAGGACTTTTACGATATACTCTGTACTCATAATCATTATACCTCGATGTAGTACCTTGATTTGGGTTATGCTGCATCTCATATTATTGTATATATGCTATCATGACTGCATACATATGATTGGTTGTTTATCGTTCATGCATGTGATTACATGTACGATGTTATTTACTTCTCACAAGTTGGCAACTCACCCCCGTTGTACCATGGTGTTTTGCAGGGTTGACCCTCAGTATAGTCGTGGCAGGGCTCTTTATTGCATCATTTTCAGTGGATACCGCTACTGTTGGGTGTGAGACCTTTTGTAGGTGGATTTTTGTGCGAGTATCCATATACTTCTGTTTGTATATCTTATTTTGTATCTGGTACTCTCCATATACCATTTACATGTATTTAACTTAGAGACGAGACTGAGAGATTCGGTATTTGTATGTTATTTGTGCTTCTGGTTGTCGTACTCGTGTGAGCCGGCTTTTATTTCATGTTGTGATGATGTTTTACCTCTTATTATGCTGTTTTCACTTCTTATTTGCTTATTTCTTCGCTGCGGTGTCGTATATTTACCTGTTGTGGTTGTGTTCCGCCTTTAGGAGTGAGTTGCTCCCGTTTGGGGATGCCATTTTATTCTATGTTTTGTACCCGTTTGGGGCTAGTTTTTATAAAGAAGATATTGCCGAAATTTTTTTTAAAATAAATTTAAGTTTTGAGATTTTTAACTTGAGATTTTTAATGTTTTTAACTAATGTTTTATCACTCTATCTTTTCATGGTTTAGATTTCTAGGTTTTCGGCTTACTTGATTTACGTTACGCCTTTAGACGTTGCGTGATTTAAGTGCCGGTCGCGTTCCTAATTTGGGTCATGACAACGTGACCCAGGGGCTACGGAGCTGGAATGAGCCTGATGCATTAGAGACGTTCCTCGGCAGCTCGCCTCCGAGGTTGCATCCGGCCTTTCGGAGACCTCCCCGGAATACCTTCCATATTCGCCTAGCAATGTGTCATCAGCTCACCTTCAACCAATCCTACAATCGAGCTTCCACAGCCTCCTTTCCTCCAAGCTGTTGCAAGGTCTGAGCTTCCTCGGCCTCCCGGCTCATCTCCGAGCCATCTGACAGGCCGAGCTTCCTTGGCCTCCCGGCTTATCTCCGAGCCTTCTGACAGGCCGAGCCTCCTCGGTTTCCCCGATCAACCGAAAGCGCGGAGCCCAGGCACCTCTATAACGGCTTAGCGTATCTCGCCAAAGCAAGATATCCGCCAACCCCACGTTCCGCGTCCCACGCGGGCACGTTCCCTCATTAATGAGCGGATCTCGCCATCAACGCGGGCGTAACGAGAGGGCGTAACTGATGGCGAAAATCTCGCGCCAGCTTACTCCACGCGACCACTATATAAACCCCTCTTTCAGATGACTCAGATAACTGGAATTAATTCCAATACGCCGCTACTCTGCTCTCATTCCACGGTACTAATTTGATCGTCGGAGAGTCTTACGGTGGTCGCCCATCCCGGGACTTCCTTTGCAGATAGCTCGGCGTCAATACCAACCCATTGAGATCCACACACTTAACCCTCAAAGTAAATCTCAGCCGCACAAAACCACTCGCACCAGATCGACAGAGGACAACATCTGAGGGAGATCACAACCTCCATCAGTTAGCGCCATCTGTGGGAAAATCAAGAAGCTTCTCCACCCATAAAGTTGATCTTCCGCCCTCTACCCGATGGCGAGCGACAACCACGACGATCCCAATATGAGCCGCCCCACCCTCCATAATGGAGGCGGGAGCGGTTCTCCTCCCCTTCCTAATGTCATCGGTGCCTTATCTGTCCGGATCGATAGACTTACAGCTATGGTGGATGCGCTCGTCCGCGTTCAAACGGCGGGCCCTACCCATCAAGCCACAGTTCCCCGTCCCTGGAATAACGATGTCCGCAGAAGGATAAATGGGCACGCTCAGGCCCTCGATCTCGCTCATGCTCATCTCAGCGTCACTGAGCACAGGTGTGCCGACTCCGGCAACCATGACCCGGATGCAGTGAATGATTCTATGACCTGCTGAGCACCGGACAGCCCCACACCCCGTTCTCAGGGAAGACTAGGTCATCGCTCCGATGCCCGCCGCGTACTCACACCCCCTGAGGAGATGTCGGTCAGTTTGTCTACTTCTAGGCACGACCGATGCCCCCACTCCCGCCGAGACTGTGCGAACGGCGAACGTCGGGACTACTCAAGAAGGGCCTCGCCCGAGAATTTAAGAAATGCGATAGAGCATAATCGAAGCCGCACCCTCGCACAGACCCGGAGCGGGAGTATCCACTTCTCTGACTATGCTGAATCCTCGGGGTACCACCACCGGATCGAAGCCCTCGAAAAAGAATATCAAAGGCAAGCGACGAGATGGCCATATGTCGGGCGAAGGGGCCAGGTATTCTGCCGATTCGCTCACAAAGACCTTTACAGAAGAGCAGCTGGCCGAGCACGTCTCGTCCAGGAACAAGCCGCCCAAAGTGGCCCTCTTCGGCGGGAAGTCCAACCCGAAGGACCACTAGGACGCATTTACGGCGGGCAAGATATTCCAAGATAATTCGGACGCGGCTCAATACTGAGCTTTTCCACCACCCTAATCCGAGCTGGCCGGGACTGGTTCCGAGGGCTCGCGCTGCACTCCATCTCGACCTTTGATGAGCTGGTTATCTAATTCTTCGGTCATTTTATTGAAAACCGACGATAGAAAAGAACGGTCGACTGCCTGTTCACTGTCAAGAGCAGAGACAAAGAATCCTTCAAGGGGTATGTCACTCGCTTATACAATGCCCTCCTGGAGGTTCCCGAGCACCGCGATGAAACAGTTATCACCGCTCTAAGGTCGGGTCTTAGGCACAAAGAGTGGCTCCGCTCTTTTGCGTTAGCGCAATCTAAGACCATGGCCAAAGTGAAAGCTTGGACCGAGCGTGAAATCCTACTCGAGTCAGAGGTGAACTCTAACCTGCCCAGAGGTGACCAAGCGGACCAAAAGAAAAGGAACAGGGAAGAGAAAAAGAAAGTCGATCGTCCGAAACCTTACTCCCCGAGGTTCCAGGAGTACACTCCTCAGAACATTTCCCAGACCGAGCTATTGGAGGAAGCTAAAGGCGAGGGTTCTTTAAGCTCCCGCCAGATACCCAAAGAGCGGGCAAGCGACTCTGCGGCCCATACTATGCCTTCCACAGGTCACAGGGTCACCCAACTGAGAACTGCAAATAACTCTATGACTACATCGAGGAGTTGATCTGTTAGAAGATATTGCACATCCTCAAAACACTTGTGGGGAGGCGGAAGTAGCAAACAATAATTTTGAAGCATGCAACATTGACTTTTGAACCCGGATCGTATCATAAACCATAACTAGTACCCTATATAGGAGTTTTAGCTGCTATGATAAGGATTATACCTTCTTGAAACCGGTCCTTCGGGTCTTCTTTCCGCTGCGTTTCTGAGCTCCTTAGGTGCTTGGAATTATCTCGCTCTCCGGTCACCGCTAAGCCATAGATGATCCACCCGAGAGCTTTGGATCAAGCTTCAACCTCCACTAAAAAGGTAACTATAAAGTTAGGCTTGCTAAAAGAGACTACTTAGATGATGTAGAGATAATCAAGTGGATTATTTGATCTCAAAACCTATGTTTCATAACTCATGTGAAGGATTAGGATTGAGCTTGAGGAAGGAGATAATTTGGAAAGAGAATATGAGAGTATGAATGAGAAAAAATGAACTGGGTGTTGAATAAAAGAATGGCTAAGGATTTTGAATTATTGAAGCATGGATTATTTTTCTCAAAAATAATCAACCATGCCTCAATAGTAAATCTAAATGAATATAATAATCCTTAGCCATGATTTCATCCATGCTTGGAAAAGCCTCCAAATTCCACCTCATTTATTTTATTTTCCAAAATAGAAAATCCAATATGAGGTGTCTCCTTCTAGAAGCTTTTCTTGTATAATTACAAGAATGCCCCTCACCATATACTGTATAAATATACCCGTATTCGTATTCCAAAAAATACAAATACAATAAGATACCAATAATCCAATAATATAATACTGGTATCCCGCTTAAACCAAAGCCTACCAGTATTATCCTTCCGAACATCATTCGTGTATCCAGTACACGTATATAATCGAAACCCTGCCGTAACACCTTACGACCTCTACATCGTTTTGCCTGAACCAGAGAAACCTTCTATGTGGAACTCTAAAAACTCAGCAGTACACTGGCAGTTGGTTTAACCACAAGACCGTCAGCGGCACTAGCTGTGCGTAACGACCACCCAGGTACATGTCGAAAAGGTGGCCGACGAGCGAACTCGTCTTAACCCCAACGAGCCTATAAGTAACACTTACCGTACAGTCCAGTATTTTCGTCTGATACGTCGCATATCGAGTCTAGGGGTGGTAAACGTCAGATCCCAGTAACTTGATAAGTCATGTCGATGTATGGCTCATAACGGTTCGAGAAACTACTGATAACTCTTATCAGTAAATCTCAATAACTCTGGCTAGGGAATTGCCGTTATAGCCAATCGAGTATAGCGCAATATCAACTCCCTATACCGGGAGAAACGAAACCCCTCCTATCGTTCACCACCTCCATGTGATTCGGGACTATACCCAAAATCCACCTGTTTGCACGACTCTGAAGAGCCGTGGTAGGGAGGAAATCAAAGCACAGTGGGAACCACACAAGGCACTGTGACGATCTCGGGTCTACAGAATAACCTTTACAAGTGTCACCAGAGAACTGCTATCTGACGATAGGTATGATACCATCTAGGAGTTCTCGGCGAGTCATGTTCGGTGTACTCATTCTCTAATGAGCACCTATGTACAATCTTTGATGTCAAACACCAATGGTTATGTGATTAACTATCGCCCCCATACAGTGTCAAGAAATGTAAACACTAGTCTACTCTGAAAATATCGATACCCTGTCTCAATATTCTCTCAACTAGGAACTGTTAAAGGATCTGCTTGCGGACTACGCAAGACCTACTAGTATGATCCGCATCATAGTCCTGGTAATCAAGCAAATATCCTAAGGGCTTTATCAACATATATACAAGATATGAAATACTGAGTAGAACACATCACATGTTAAGATAAAGGTAAACCAAATAGCGTACCATCATATTGAGCAAGATTGTTTCTGTACATACATATCTCTAGTATCCTATACAATAAAGGCCTATAGGGTATACATATCCAACAATCTCCCACTTGCACTAAGGCCTTTAGTTAGCGCAATAAGTACCTGCTGTCTGCACTATAGCCAGTTGCTGGCGTACCGCATGCCCAACATCTCAAACAGCCTCTCGAACTGGACTTGAGGGGTGATGAATTAATCGGCAATGTTATCTTTTGTGTCCACTCTCCGCACCTTGATCTCCTGGCGATCCACGATCTCCCTGATGAGGTGATACCGCTTCAAGATATGTCTGGATTTCTGATGGGACCGTGGTTCCTTTGCCAAAGTCATAGCTCCATTGTTATCACAATACAAAGGTATTGGGTTAGCAATGGATGGAACCACCTGAAGTTCAGAAATGAACTTCCTCATCCAAACTGCCTCTTTTGCCGCATCATTACCAGCAATATACTCAGCTTCTATCGTAGAGTCAGCGACGATATCTTGCTTGGAACTCTTCCAACATACCGCCCCTCCATTGAGGGTAAATACAAACCCTGAGATGGACTTGTTGTCATCCTTATCGCTCTGGAAACTGGAATCGGCAAAGGCCTCCATTTGGAGATCTCTGTTACCATACACTAAGAACATTTCTTTAGTCTTTCGCAAGTACTTAAGAATGTTCTTCACAGCCGTCCAGTGTTTCTCCCCTGGATTGGATTGATACCTGCTTACTGCACTCAGTGCGTAAGCTACATCTGGGTGAGTACATAACATCGCATACATTATAGATCCTACCGCCGAAGCGTAGGGTATAATATTCATGCGAGCCCTCTCTTCATCAATCTTTAGAGACATCTCTTTGGAGAGGGTGATCCCATGACAAGCGGGTAAATTACCTCATTTGGGATCTTCCATACTAAACCTCTTTAGTATGGTGTTTATATACCTAGATTGGGACAATCCCAACAATCTCTTAGACCTATGTCTATAGATCGTAATGCCCAGAATACATGAGGCATCACCTAGGTCCTTCATGGAGAACCTTTGCGATAAAAATAGTTTGACCGATTGTAGCATAAGGACGTCATTTCCTATTAGGAGAATGACATCCATGTACAATACGAGGAATATGACTGTACTCCCTACAATCTTTGTATAAATGCAAGGTCCATCTACATTTTTGATAAAATCAAACTCTTTGATTGTATCATCAAAGAAGATGTTCTATTTCCGTGATGCCTGCTTTAATTCATAGATGGATTTAAGCAGCCTGCATGCTTTTTCGCTGCTCCCACTGTCAATGAAGCCCTCCGGCTGATCCATAAAAACGCATTCATCCAAATCACCATTTACAAATGCTGTTTTAACGTTCATCTGCCAGATTTCATAGTCATGGTAAGCAGCAATAGCAAGCTGGATTCAAATGGATTTAAGCATTGCAACTGGAGAAAAAGTCTCATCATAGTCCAATCCTGGTCTTTAACGAAGTCCTTTCGCCACAAGCCTAGCTTTATAGGTCTCTACCTGTCCATCTGCACCAATCTTTTTCTTAAAGATCCATTTACACCCTATGGGTTTTACTCCAGAAGGTGCAACGTCCAAAGTCCATACTTTGTTGGTGTGCATGGATTCCATTTCGGATCGCATGGCATCCATCCATTTCACTGAGTCACTACTCGTGATAGCTTGCTGAAAACTAGTAGGGTCATTGATTGATAATCGATTTCCGTGTCGTGTTTTGAAAAGTGTAAAGATCAAAACCAAAGAAATTTGTAAACCGCAATCAATAATGGTGTCTTTTGTAGGTTCGTCGGTGAATGCGGATCGTCCACAGGGAAAGTGTGATTTGCTCGATCTTGTTTTAGTTGAGTTGAAAATTAAAAGATAAAAGAAAATTGATTCAAGATTTATGAAATTTAGTTTCAAAAATCATCGGAAACTAGATCTAAAATCAAGAATTAATAAAGTTCAAGATGATATCCAAATCGAATGAATTATCAAGATTTGTAAAGAGGCTTGTAGGAATCGATCCAATCGATAGTGATGATGAAGAATTATGATTACAGATTCTTATCTATTGATGATTTGTTGCTAGATCGATGACGATCAACGAGATTTAGGGATCTATTGAAAAAACTAGGGTTTCTCCATCATCATCCCTTGTCCTTTCGTTGATTGGTATTCAAATTCTAGACTCTAGGAAATTCAATCATCGATCGTTGATTTCTAATTTGGAGCGAAAACATTCAAGAAAGTATCTCGCTCGAAACTAGGTCATCGTTGATTCAATTTTCTAAAGTTTACAAAACTCATAAGACTTAAGAATCGTTCAAGAATTTAATCATCATCATCTATCTATTTTCTCGATTCCTCCACAAGCGGAGTTTTTACTCAAGCATCATGAAAAAGATAACAATCAAGAATCGATAACTCTTCATAATGCTCAAATGTAAAGAAAAGCAAGATCAAGAATTTTCACCTTTTATTATTCGATGTTTCGTTACAATACACTCAAAGACTACAAGAATTGAGGAGGAACAAAATCATCGAACTAGCTTCGCATCGTCTTCTTGAGTCACGGATCGTCTTGGATCTCTTGCTCGGATGAAGATCGGCGTTGCTTCAAAAAGGCTCGTTGAATACTTACTTGAATCGGTACTCGATGAATCTTGATTTGGATCAAATTGTGTCACTCAATTTGTGTTAGAAATGATTTGGATCTCACTACAATTCTTTTACCACTCAAAATGATGAACAGCCTCTTAATGATGCCCTAAGTCCCTTTTTATAGTGTTTCCCTTAAGCTTCCCCTAGAAGCTAGGTTTAGCTTCCTTTGGAAGCTAAGCTAAGTTTAGCTTCCCTTGTAAGCTTGGTAATTGAAGAGAAGCTTCTAGATTAAGTTAGTTATCTAGCTTCCAAGAGAAGACTTGATGTTGGAGGGAAGCTTCTGGATAATTCGAGGAACTGAAACGTCTAGAAGAAGTTTTGTAGTTGAGAAGAGAGGCCTGCAAAACGTTTTTGACGCCAACGAGTCGACTCGGCCGCGGATCCGCCGCGGATCGGCCTGACTTGGTCCCGGATCCGCGGCCGTTTGAGGAGCTTGGTGCATGAATTTTCTTGTGCTGAATTATGTTGACCTCATGGTACTTTTCTGATCTCTGGAATTTTATAAATCTTTCTTATTTACTGCCAGATCACAAGTCTTGGACTTGGTTTATTTTTATCAGCACTTTTAGCACTTCCGGCTCTTTTTCCTGGAATTTCCTGCACAAAATCTCGAGACAAGTGTTGCGATATACAAAGATCATGCGTTCAATAATAAGCATACAATTTCCCTCAAAATGCCGGTTATAATGTGTAACACATGTTATTTGATATTTTACAGACAAATTTCTAATATGTGCTATATTCATACCGAACACCTTTAGATGATTGCAAATAGTAGGGAAATTGATATGTTAAAAATGCAATATTTTCGACTGATCAAATTCCCCCAAACTTAATTTTGGTCGTCTCGAGCAAACTTGTTTTATTTAAAAGAAGGAGAAAATATTAAAAAAAGAAAATCTAACTAGCACACTTTCGTAGGCAACACGATTGCACTAAGCACGTGCAACAAGCATTTAAACCTCTAGGTGTCCCTAGTAGGAGGAGTGTTGTCTCCTGAGGGTTTTCAGCTGATTGCACCCACAAAATCTAATAATAAAAGGAAGACCGTGAAAGTTACATATAAAGATAAGAATTGTAAAAGAAAGACTTTGAAAAGTAGAGTTTTCAACTATACTAGCTTTTCAGTTGTCAAGAGCCATATCTTAATAGTCATGAAAGATGTTAGAAATCACATCATCCCTCAATAAAACATCGTCTTTGTTCTTCATTCCTACATTTCTTCCAAACATCGATCATATACCCCTACATGTATGTAAAGACATCCCTACACTTAGAGAATTTAATTCAAGCTATCATACTCTTGTCCATCTACCTCAGTACTTTTTAATCAGTGAATATTTAGATGAATTTGCTCACATATTTTTCATGCGACCGTTAATACTTCTTGAGGTACTAACCGACCGATTACTCATGTGCTTACTGATTAGGCGTATTCAGTATTTTCCTCGTCTTGCACCACCTAAGGCTTAGCAGTGACTCCCAAACCAGTTGGTCTAAGGCACTAGGTGATGAAGCACCCTCGCTATATTTTTTTATTACTGCCTTGGCGATAACAAAACCAGTGTTCATTTTTCTACACCATTTTCTCTTTTCTTCATTTATAATTTCCTTCATACTTTGGCTTTTAGACAAGAGCATTTCAAGGTGTCCTCTACTATCCCGAGTTTCAAGACGTGTGTAAGTGTATATAGTAGGGTATCAACATTCAAATATTTGGCTTCCAGAATAGGAACTATTTTTCAGACTTATTTTTATCCTCAGATTAGTGACTTCTTTCATCTTACTAACTCTTGGGACAACGGCTCATAACTACTTATTACTAGTTCGTTTAAGAAAACTTCTAACTTTCTTGGTTTTCTTAAATTTTTCCAATCTTTTGGATGTAATTTTTCACTATCTAATCTTTTATTATAAAATTAAATATTAATATTTTTATCTTTTGAAAGAAAAAAAATCTTTTTTTATATGTTTTGTGCTTATGCAAAGTGATATGCAAATGATGTGTAAATAAGCACAAACCTCCCCCAAACTTGTTTTCAACAGTATCCTCACTGTTGCTATCTGTTGGATCACAAAAAACTGTAAGCTTGGGAGGAAATTTATTAACGGGGGCAATAATTATGATCGTGAAAATCCTCCCCCAAACTTATTCTTTTCACTCACTTCCATTTTAAAGATAATACAGTATTTTACAAGACATGGAGGTGAGACGGGGGAATTTTAATCAAGATAAATCGGCTCCTGTAAAAACAGGAGCTCCTCCATGGAGTCAGTGGAAAAAAACGGTTTTAATCTATGTCCATTTACTTTGAAAATTATACCGTTTTCAACATTTTCAACCTCAACTGCCCCGTGCGGGTATACATACCGCACAACAAAAGGTCCTTTCCACCGAGATCGTAGCTTACCCGCATGAAGATGGAGTCGTGAATCATAAAGAAGGACTCGTTGACCAGGTGTAAAAGTTTTTCTCAAAATGTTTTTATCGTGAAATACCTTAGTCCGGTTCTTTACAATTACAGTATTATCATAAGCTTCATCGCGGAGTTCGCTTAGCTCGTTTAATTGCAGCTTCCGAAAGTTGCAGGCTTGATTTAAGTCAAAGTTAATTTCTCTAATGGCCCACATTGCTTTGTGCTCAATCTCGACCGGAAGGTGACAAGCCTTACCAAACACTAGTCTGTAAGGAGACATGCCTAGATCGGTTTTATATGCAGTTCGGAATGCCAAAGAGCATCCGTCAATTTGGTTGACCAATCTTTTCGATTTTTAGAAACGGTTTTCTCCAAAATTTGTTTGATTTGTCTGTTTGAAATCTCAGCTTGCCCGCTCATTTGGGGATGATAGGGTGAGGAAAGTTTGTGGTTGATTGCATATTTCCGCATCAAAGTCTCGTAAGACCGATTGCAGAAATGCATCCCGTTATCGCTAATGATAGCGCGTGGGTGTCCAAATCGTGAAAAGATGTTTTCTTTTAGGAACCTAATGACAACCAATTTGTCATTAGTGCGACAAAGAATAGCTTCTACCCACTTCGAGACGTAATCAACCGCAAGCAATATGTACAGATTTCCAAAGGAGTTGGGAAAAGGACCCATAAAGTCAATACCCCAAACGTCAAAAATTTCAACCACCAAGATGGGTTGAAGTGGCATCTCATTTCTCCGGGAAATCATACCCGTGTGTTGACACTATGTACAGGTTTTGCAATGATCAAATGCATCTTTGAATAAAGTCGACCAATAGAAACCGCATTGCAAAACCTTCTCTGCCGTCTTTCGAGGACCGAAATGACCTCCACATGCCTGATCATGACAAAAATATAGAACACTCTTGAATTCGTCATTAGGGACACATCTGTGAATGATCTGGTCAGGACAATACTGTAAGTCTACGCTAGCGCTCCGGCCGTCTACAGACGCCAAATGCGGAACAAAAACTTTTTAACTGGCGCTATCGTATACTTTAACCCGGATCTGCCATTATTGCTAAACTAACAAACTGTAAAGAGTGTAGAAAGGTTATACCGAACGATCCGAGTCCTTCGTTCTTTAACCATCATCCCACGCTCCATTGCGGCTACTCCGATCTCTTCGATCTCCGATCTGCTCGTCCAGGTGGCACCACATCACTGATTCTTTAAACGGGCTCTCGCCTCTGACTCGAGGCAACTCGGTCGTCAAGTTTGCTAAAAGAGACGACCAAGAATGATGTAGAGAATGAGTAGATGACTTTGTCTCACTTCGTCCAAGTCCGTGGACGATCGGTTAATGAAGTTGCCGATGGAAATGAAATGGAACAAGAAATGAACTATGAAATTTCCATGCATCCAAAACTTTAGTCTTATATCAAAAATGAAATCAACCAAGTGAATGAGAGAGAGGGGAGGGGCCGGCCATATAAAGAGAAGGAGGAGGGTGAGTGTAGGAGCAAAGAAGGAAGGTGATAATAAACCTAAAGCTTATCATAACCTTTCATGAAAGCATGAGTCATAAAGAAACAATGAATCTTAACAACCTTAGTCATCAAGCATTAATGGCACCATTAATGCACTAATGACTCACCAAGCCAAGTCACCCTCTCTAGAATCTTCTAGAACACTGACCCACCTCATCCCAATAAAAGATAAATCCGTCTTTAACCGAATGTTAAAAGACGGCTGATAGAAAACTGGAAACTGGCAACTTCCAAAAGTGATCCTGAAACGACTTTCAGGATAACCCCGTAACTGTATAAATATACCCGCATTTGTATTACGACCGAATACAAATGCAACTGAGACAAAGATATTATACCTACTCAATATAGTACTCAGATCCGGCTTAAACCAAAGCTGACCAGTATCATCTGCCCGAAAAATAACACGTGCGTAAACGCACGTGCATTTTCCGAACCCTGCCATAAAACCATACGGCCTCTACAACGTTTCGCCCGAACTTGGGAAACTGTCTGTGGGGGACTCTAATGACTCGTCAGTACCCTGGCAGTGGGTTTAACCACAAACCGTCAGCGGCACTAGCTATGCGTAACGGCTGCCCATGGACTGACCTCAAGGGAGGCCGATGAGCGAACTCATCCGGAAACCCTACTGAGCCTAACAGTGACAATGTATATACAGTCCGGTCCGTTCGTCTATGAGTATCGCATATCTGCCTAGGGGGCTAAAAATGTCAGACCCCCAATAGCAGTATAAGTCGTGTCGGAGTGTAGCCCAATAACACCTTGAGATACTACTGGAGTACCTACCAGTAAATCTCCTGCCACGGCCGTGGGCTATGTGTAATGGCTCTCCTAGACACAGCACGATCTCGCCCCCAATACCGGGAGAGACGAATCCCCTGCCGATCCGCTCACGTGCCTCCATATGGCTCGGGACTGTACCCAAAAGCTACATGTTTGCACGACTCCTTTGAGCCGTGGTAGGGTAGAAATCAAAGCACAGTGGGAACTCACACGAGACAAATGACGACCTCAGGTCGATGAACTAACCTGTACACATGTCACCAGGGAACTGCTATCTGACGATAGGTATAGTACTAACTAGCAGATTCCCGGCGAGTCCTGTCCGGTGTACTCATAACCCAATGAGCACCTGTATACATCTTAGGTGATCCAACTGACACCAATGGCTTGTGAGACCGGCCACCGCCCCTCGTCGGGGTCTCGACTGTATACACTAGTCTACTCCGGAGTATCGATGCCCTGTCTCGAAACTCCCACGACTAGGGACCACAATTAAGGATATGCATATAAACTACCCAACTCTCACGTATATAATCGCCATCATACTGTTGGTAGTAAAGCAAGATCCTAAGGGCTCTATCAAAGTGTAACATGTAATCAGTCACCTGAACATGTACACGACTGATAAAGACAAACCAGATAGCATACTATCATCTCGAGTAAGAATGTCCTACCGGTATAGGTCCTTCGCAATCATTGCAATCACGTACCTGCGATCCAATAATTGACTATGAGGGCACTATCTCCAACAATCTCCCACTTGCACTCAAGGCTAATTATTGCGATGTCGACTACTCACAGCCCGTGTGAAACCGAACATCCAACTTCTCTACTAATCAGTTTCACAAAGCCCGTTTGTAAAACTATTGTGTTCGAGAAATAGCCTCAGTGAGTGGATCCGCCTAGATGTTTCTTTCTATATCTCTCTTAATCTCAAGTTCGCGGAGAAAGCCATCTCCCGAATTGAGTAATACCTGTCTTAGAATATGTCTGGATATCAGATGGGACCTGGTTCATAAATGAACTCCAAATCCAAACTTCTTAGACTGTATCGATCACTGAACCTAATCAGTATCCGGCACCATGCCACCCACAGTATCCTCTTGGACCACCTGTCCATAATACTGTCCCTCGTCAGAGGGAAAACTATAACTCTGACAATCACTCTGTCAACCATGTCACCTTTGAAGCCTGGAATGATAACCGTCTCCCGAAAGAGGCTGCCGTCATCAAATCCGTAGAACATTCACTTATGTTCTAAAACTGCTTCCTTATGTTTCTCCAGGATTGGATTAATACAAACTTATTGCATCTAGTGCAAAAATAACATTTGGTGTGGTACTTGACATCTCATGATTGACTCAATTGCCTAAGCAAGTGATCTGCCAATCATGCACATCCCTCTCCTCTTTAGTCTATACGACACCTTTAGAGAGGGTGACTCCATCACCTGCAGGTACACCACCATGCTAGGAGTCAACTATTCCAAAAACCATTAGAATATCTGTCAAAGTACCCACATTGGGAAACTACCCAAATCCAGATCTAAAACCATAGATCCAGAAACCAGAATGTCAAATATTATATCCATATCCTGTCTGGAGAAACAACTGTGTGACGACCACAGTACAACCGATCGTAGTATAGGAATTTTACTTCCTACTCTGTGTATGTCATCCAGATACCATGACATCACACCCTACTACCTCCTTAACAGATCCATCCCCTATTCTGATTGAAGTCAAACCCATGACTGTCATATCAAAATTAGATGATCTATCTCCGCTATAACTGCTCTAGTCTATAAATAGACATAAGCTACTTGCCCACTATGCTTCCGATGCTCCTACTGACTACGACAACCCTCCTACCGGGTCTCATAGCCTGGAATAACAGTAGTGTCAAGTCTGGGTAGATAAGAACCTCCCTGTCACCGTCCTTGAGGCTACCGGAGTACCTCTCGGGTGTCTGAGGTTACCCACCATATCTACGGAGTGGCTAATGGAATGTCAAACCTGATTGAATATATAGGTCCTATTAAATTTCCGTAATCGTTCGCGGTTCTGGAATCACTTCCAGTTCTACCATACTCCCACTACTGTTTTCTGAAAAAGATCCATTTTACTAAAACTGTGGCGAGTCAAGAACAATATCATTATTGATCTTCCAAATGGTAGAATATCAACCCTCGTCATAGCCAGGGTCAACCCACAAACAGCCATTACAGAAACGTGCCCTGAGTTATCCAGTGTCTGGTTTTAACAATAAGCTGGACAACTCCCCGTACCTTAACATCTTTTAAGGTACGAACTATTCTATATCCAATATAGAAACTTTGGCACTTATTTAATTGGAACCATATTCAAACCATGCAGCTGTCTTCAGTGCATATCAACTTAATGGAAAGAGGCTAATCAGCATTACTCAACTTAGGAATCCATCCAATTATGAGTAACCTGAAAGAGAAACAAGTTTCTCAAAACCATTACTATCATCTGAATACCATTCACAAGAATCTACATCTTCGATCTCTTTGAAGAATCCCGATACTTGTAATACCTGGTTCTCTACTTTATTCTTATACCCAAAACTTCTCAAAACTTAGACCTTGTATTTCTACGAAACACTTGTCTAAATACTAGAGAAGTTATAAGTAAATAGAACATAGTATGAGGACCTACCCCTTTGTCCTGATGGACACTGGATAACATACAATACTCTGTATAAGTCCGATGAGTTGAACAACTCAAAATCTGTGCGTCGTAGGTTGAAAACTGTACCCTGGCGATTTCCTCAAGTATCACCAATTACAACGAATGCCGATATAATGAGGATAATTACCTAATTCCCAATAACTTTCTCCCACTCATCATCTGTAAAACCATACAGATATGAGAATGAAACCTGGTGAATACACACCCTGGAGTAAGTATCTAATCGGGAAAACAGTTTTCCATTAACAATGCACTGAAACATGAAAATGTTTCGTAGAGGTATCCTGGTATTCATAGTAATGCCTCTTCCAAAATCCAATTCATGACTTTAACCGTATATTTTATTGCCATCTCTCCAAATCCCTTTATTTGTCTTTAGTCGTTACCTTCTGTACACCATCGTTAGGCTAAATGGTTTTCTTCCTTCCCTACCGTTCGGCACCAGCCTATGGTTTGGAAGAAGACTATCCAGTAAGCATAATAGGTGTACCCTCCTAAACCAAGGAGTACTCACATCTTGAGAGAAGGTGATGATAAAAGACAACTGAATAATACCTTATTCTTTTAAAGGTGAAATAGGAGTGGCGACGAAGTACGCGGTTTTGGTCGTGAATGATAACAGTCGCAATTTACTTTGCCCTCTTTCTAATCCCTTTATTTTGTCTTTACATATTACCTTCTGCACACCCTGCTTAGGCTAATTGGTTTTCTTCATTCCCTACCTTTCGGCACCTGCCTATGGTTTGGAATAAGACTATCCAATAAGCGTAATAGGTGTACTCTCCTAAACCAAGGAGCTCTCGCAACCTGAGAGAAGGTGATAATAAAAGACAACAGAATAAACCAATTCTATTTCTCCTGAACCTGGATCTATCCTCGAAGAAGTCCCTTCGAGTTCATATATAACCATACAATGGATCTATCCAATGGAAGTGGATGTCCGTAGTAATACGGGTGTTCTGAGAAATTCAAAGGGTAGAAGAAGGAGTGGAAATGACTTATGCAACATAGACAATCCAAAAGCCAGTATTTTAAGAAGGTTCGGTCAACCTGGTCACTGAGTCATAGTCTAGGGTCGGTCAAAGGTCGCTGCCAAAGAGAGAGAGAAAAGAAACGCTCTGCGTGCACTCTAACCTAGATCAGAATGGTTATCACTTTATCTAATCCGGAAACCTCCCACTGTCCTGTCAAATTCTCCTCCAAACCAGAAAGAAGAATCAATCGGGATCACCCGAAGAGTAAACCAACTCATCAGTGGGAATCGGGATCCAACTCTCATCGCATGATAACGTGATGGAATGCATCCACATTACTCATACTCCAGAAGGTATGCGCATACTTGGCAAGTTTCAGTTTCTTTAGAAACTCCCGATATGATTTATGCCCCATGCTCTTATGACCTTGGCGTATGTCAACAAATCATAAGTCACATGTCAAGTTCTGCCCATCATTATCTTGTTAATTTGAACCCACCCGTACATACCCTTGACGTATGCCAACAAGGTAATACGACTGTCCCAAACCAACTCATCTATCTATGCAACAAATGAATACCCAGCAGCTACCAAACACTGTGCCTTGACGTAAGCCAACAAACATAGCTTGAATACTACTGACCATCCATAAGAAACGACGGAGGGCTACGACTGGTTTTTGGCGAAAAAACCTTTAACGTAACGAACTTGATATCGCTGAAGGAACCTGATAGCTTTTTATAAAAAATATAGTGGCGAAAACCTTTTGCTAAAGAGGTCATTCCCGGTGAAGGGATCTCGGCTCTTTCCTCGTGGAATGAGGTGCAGGATATTACACTGAATACCGCGATGCAAAGCAACTTGTAATCGACTATAGTGAAGTTATTACCCTGACGCAAACTTCTGCCCAAGGGGTCAGTCCCGGTGAAGGGATACCGGCCCTTGCCCCGTCGAATGAGGTGCAGGATATTCCACTGAATACCGCTATGCAAAACAAAAGGAAACATCTTTGTAATAACACTTTTTAAATTGTTCCAACAACTGCCAAATAGGTTTGTTTTACTTTGCATTGATCAGAATCAATGCAGTCCCATCAATCAATCACACCAGAAAAGAACGAAAATAAAATGTACGTATATGCCATCCGCATTCGTCACTGGGTCCCGTCATCACCCGTTAGGTTACTTAACTAACGACAGAGTGGGGACTGGACTAGCACAGGTGTAAAACATATACAACATCTAATAGTATATAAACCAATATACAATAATCGCTCCAGGCGTGATAATATGCAACATTACAGAAAAGTAATAAGCATCACAGAACAATACAGATAATCTGGGATCCCCGGGTTTCACAGAGCCGCTGCTGAAACCCGACGTTCCCCTGTCGTGTGGATAGCCTGTGCAATGAAACCTAGACCCCTACGGGTGCGGCAAGTTACCCGCCAAAACCTGAAGCGAGGCAACCCCCTACAGCAAAGTGAATGGACCACCCAGCACTTCACGGAATCCGGTAATCTTGGGCACCCCTCCTTGGGTCAACCTGTACCCCCTACGAGTACGGCGAATAGTCTGCCAATTCTAGAGTGAGGCCCCTCTGCCTCTCAAAGCCATGAGATGCGGACCCGTTGCCCCTCAGAACCCGGCTATCCGTGCACTCCGTCGCGGGGCAAAACCTAGTACAATAATAAAAATAGTACAACAGGTACATCAACCGCAACCTGGTCGTGCCCCAAAAGAATATTATACAACAGGCAGTGACGGCAGTCCACATGTTGGATGCTCGCCCCGCAATATCAAATGTACAAATAAACTCAAACTGTACTACCATTGCACACTGCTATCCACCACGACAAATTTGCAACATCACAGCACAACACAGAACATCAACGCGAATGTCACGTTCGCAAACCCGTCTAAAAGAACTATAGCAATCGGACGCGGTTTACCGATCAAATAACATTCCCGGTCGGAGATATAATGTAAGCACTGTAAACTAACATGTTTAAATTTCGATCGACAAAATATCACGAAGTGGGCCCCACGAACATCTGTAGAACAGTAACAAAATCTGGGCCCAAAAGATATATACCAAAAATCCCAATTTCCAACATAGAATGCACTGTAGAAAATTGGCTAAGTGACGTCACTTTCCTGCGGCGGATCCGCGGCCAAAACCATGCTTGGGCCGCGGATCCGCGGTGGAACAGTCGAATCACTTGGTCGAATTTCTCCAGTATTCCTAAAAAAACCTGCTTGATTTTCTGGTATGGTCAAAATGACATTTGGACCAGTTTGAAAATTAACAGAAACTGTCAAATTGAAAAATTGCGATTTTTGATTTCCGGTTCGATCGATATTTTAAACGCGTTAGCACAAGTTAGTATAGCAAAATGGTGAGGCTCTGATACCACTGTAAGTCTACGCTAGCGCCCGGCCGTCTACAGACGCCAAATGCGGAACAAAAACTTTTTAACTGGCGCTATCGTATACTTTAACCCGGATCTGCCATTATTGCTAAACTAACAAACTGTAAAGAGTGTAGAAAGGTTATACCGAACGATCCGAGTCCTTCATTCTTTAACCATCATCCCATGCTCCATTGCGGCTGCTCCGATCTCTTCGATCTCCGATCTGCTCGTCCAGGTGGCACCACATCACTGATTCTTTAAACGGGCTCCCGCCTCTGACTCGAGGCAACTCGGTCGTCAAGTTTGCTAAAAGAGACGACCAAGAATGATGTAGAGAATGAGTAGATGACTTTGTCTCACTTCGTTCAAGTCCGTGGACGATCGGTTAATGAAGTTGCCGATGGAAATGAAATGGAACAAGAAATGAACTATGAAATTTCCATGCATCCAAAACTTTAGTCTTATATCAAAAATGAAATCAACCAAGTGAATGAGAGAGAGGGGAGGGGCCGGCCATATAAAGAGAAGGAGGAGGGTGAGTGTAGGAGCAAAGAAGGAAGGTGATAATAAACCTAAAGCTTATCATAACCTTTCATGAAAGCATGAGTCATAAAGAAACAATGAATCTTAACAACCTTAGTCATCAAGCATTAATGGCACCATTAATACACTAATGACTCACCAAGCCAAGTCACCCTCTCTAGAATCTTCTAGAACACTGACTCACCTCATCCCAAGAAAAGATAAATCCGTCTTTAACCGAATGTTAAAAGACGGCTGATAGAAAACTGGAAACTGGCAACTTTCAAAAGTAATCCTGAAACGACTTTCAGGATAACCCCGTAACTGTATAAATATACCCGCATTTGTATTACGACCGAATATAAATGCAACTGAGACAAAGATATTATACCTACTCAATATAGTACTCGGATCCGGCTTAAACCAAAGCCGACCAGTATCATCTGCCCGAAAAATAACACGTGCGTAAACGCACGTGCATTTTCCGAACCCTGCCATAAAACCATACGGCCTCTACAACGTTTCGCCCGAACTTGGGAAACTGTCTGTGGGGAACTCTAATGACTCGTCAGTACCCTGGCAGTGGGTTTAACCACAAACCGTCAGCGGCACTAGCTATGCGTAACGGCTGCCCATGGACTGACCTCAAGGGAGGCCGATGAGCGAACTCATCCGGAAACCCTACTGAGCCTAACAGTGACAATGTATATACAGTCCGGTCCGTTCGTCTATGAGTATTGCATATCTGCCTAGGGGGCTAGAAACGTCAGACCCCCAATAGCAGTATAAGTCGTGTCGGAGTGTAGCCCAATAACACCCTGAAATACTACTGGAGTACCTACCAGTAAATCTCCTGCCACGGCCGTGGGCTATGTGTAATGGCTCTCCTAGACACAGCACGATCTCGCCCCCAATACCGGGAGAGACGAATCCCCTGCCGATCCGCTCACGTGCCTCCATATGGCTCGAGACTGTACCCAAAAGCTACCTGTTTGCACGACTCCTTTGAGCTGTGGTAGGATAGAAATCAAAGCACAGTGGGAACTCACACGAGACAAATGACGACCTCAGGTCGATGAACTAACCTGTACACATGTCACCAGGGAACTGCTATCTGACGATAGGTATAGTACTAACTAGCAGATTCCCGGCGAGTCCTGTCCGGTGTACTCATAACCCAATGAGCACCTGTATACATCTTAGGTGATCCAACTGACACCAATGGCTTGTGAGACCGGCCACCGCCCCTCGTCGGGGTCTCGACTGTATACACTAGTCTACTCCGGAGTATCGATGCCCTGTCTCGAAACTCCCACGACTAGGGACCACAATTAAGGATATGCATATAAACTACCCAACTCTCACGTATATGATCGCCATCATACTGTTGGTAGTAAAGCAAGATCCTAAGGGCTCTATCAAAGTGTAACATGTAATCAGTCACCTGAACATGTACATGACTGATAAAGACAAACCAGATAGCATGCTATCATCTCGAGTAAGACTGTCCTACCGGTATAGGTCCTCCGCAATCATTGCAATCACGTACCTGCGATCCAATAATTGACTATGAGGGCACTATCTCCAACAAATACTTAAATAGATAGGATTCATCCCAGTAAAAATGTTTTACTTGGGATAGAAATCGATGTTTGTCCTGTTTCGACCATTCGCGGGGAATAAGTCCCGTAGCAAGATAATTCACAATATCCTTGAACCAAGGTTCATCGGATACATTCAAGAGTTGTTCGTCTGGAAAAGAATCATTGATCGGCAGGGTCATAGGTGAAGAAGAGATGCGCGACAGATGGTCGGCTACAACGTTTTCACATCCTTTCTTATCTTTAATAACAAGATCAAATTCTTGTAATAGAAGGATCCAACGTATTAGCCTACCTTTAGCATCTTCCTTCGCCAAAAGATGTTTTAAGGCGGAGTGGTCAGTGTACACAACAATTGGTGAGCCAATCAAGTAAGGCCTGAATTTTTCGAATGCGAATACAACTGCCAAAAGTTCTTTTTCGGTAGTTGTATAATTAATTTGAGCATTATTCAGGGTCTTGCTTGCATAATAGATCACGTATGGCATCTTTTCAATGTGCTGTCCTAAGACTGCACCAACTGCAAAATCTGATGCATCACACATAAGCTCAAAAGGGTGGTTCCAATCTAGAGATGATAGAACGGGGGCTGAAGTGAGAAAGTGTTTGAGTGAGTCAAATGCTGCCTCACAATCCGAATCAAAGTGAATGGTTGTGTCCTTGGCCAAGAGAAGAGTTAGGAGTCTAGCAATTTTGCTAAAATCCTTAATGAATCTCCGATAAAAGCCTGCAAGGCCAAGAAAGGCTCGTATATCCTTGACGCATTTGGGATGAGGAAGGTCTTGAATGGCATCTATTTTAGCTTTGTCAACCTCAATGCCTTTCCGTGAAATAACATGTCCAAGCACAATTCCCTCTTGGACCATGAAATGGCATTTTTCCCAATTCAAGGTTAAGTTCTTCTCTTTACAACGAGTAAGAACTGCGTCAAGATGAGATAGGCAGTCAGCAAAAGAATCTCCGAATATCGAGAAATCGTCCATGAAAATCTCCAGAAAATTCTCGACCATATCCGAGAATATCCCCATCATACACCGCTGAAATGCAGCGGGAGCATTGCATAACCCAAAGGGCATGCGTCTATAAGCAAAAGTACCAAAAGGACAAGTAAACGTGGTTTTATCTTGATCCTTTTGGCAATAGAGACCTGGTTATAGCCAGAGTATCCGTCCATGAAGCAATAATATTCCCGTCCAGTTAAGCGTTCCAGCATCTGGTCAATGAAAGGTAGAGGAAAGTGGTCTTTCCTCGTTGCGGCATTGAGTTTTCTATAATCAATACATACCCGCCACCCAGTTTGAGCGCGTGTCTGGATTAACTCATTTGCCTCATTTGTTATGACCGTGATGCCTGATTTCTTAGGGACAACATGAATTGGACTCACCCATTGGCTATCGGAGATTGGGTAAATGATACCATTGTCAAGGCATTTGACGATTTCTTTCTTCACTGCCTCTTTCATGACGGGGTTTAACTGTCTCTGTGGTTCTCGAGTTGGCTTGGCTTCATCCATCAAAGTATATGATGTTCAACAATCAAGGGACTAATCCCTTTGATGTCAGCCATAGTCCAACCAAACACCTGCCTATTAGATCTCAATACCATCAAAAGCGCATTCTCTTGGTCTGAGGCTAGGGAAGTTGATATGATCACAGGTAAAAATTCATTCTCACCTAAATATGCATATTTAAGATGAGAAGGTAAAAGTTTGAGATCCAATGCTGGCGGAGAAACTATAGAAGGTAGGGTAATCGAATGATATTCAGAGTCACAAAGAAGCTCGTAGCCTGCATAGGATACAGACTCGGAAAGTGATGAGTCAAGAGTGTCAGACAGAGGAGTGGAAAGAGTGTCCTCACTAAGATGTGAAAGATCAAACATTGATGTGCTAGTGTCATCGAGATCATCAAAGCAAAGTTCATCAACTTTGCAACTTTCGGGAGCAATCTCGTGGACAGAACAGACATCAAGTATGTGAGCAGAGGGTTAAGACGGCTGACTTCCAATTTTATAGATGTTCAGTTCAATTGTCATTTTTCCAAAAGATAGGTTCATAGAACCGTTTCGACAGTTAATGACGGCATTGGAAGTGGAAAGGAATGGTCGACCCAAAATCACCGGAATTTGGTTCTGTGGGTTTGCTACAGGTTGTGTATCGAGAACAATAAAGTCCACAGGGAATATGAATTCCCCGACTTTTATCAACACATCCTCCAGTTCACCTCTAGGTTTGGTGATTGAACGGTTTGCCATTTGGAGAGTGCAATGAGCTGGTTTTAACTCTCCAATCCCTAACTGCTCGTAGACAGAGTATGGAAGCAGGTTAACACTTGCGCTAAGGTCAAGTAAATCACGGTTGATGTTTTTTCCTCCAATAGAAATCAAGATTGTAGGACATCCTGGGTCCTTACGTTTCTTTGGTAACTGTGGGATAAAAGCAGTGCTAACATTATTAGTCATGAAAACCTTTTTAGGTACTTGAGTCTTCCTCTTCCTAGTGCATAAGTCTTTGAGAATTTTCGCATAAGCGGGGACTTGTTGAATAGCATCTAGGAGAGAGATGTTGATGTTAAACTGTTTAAACAATTCCACCATCTTCTCCATATGTGGACTCGATCGGTTTCCCCTTAACCGATTCGGATAAGGTGCTTTAGCAATAAGTGCTGGGTCCAACATTGGAGAAGGTGGTGTGTATGGAACTGATCCCAGAATAGGAGTGGGGATCGTCTTTGGTGGACTAGAAGAGGTATGCTGAGGTGTCGAGCCTTGGGGAAAATGAAGAATAGGCTCGCAAGAAGGTGGTGGGGTAGAAGAACAAGGATCAAAAGTAGAAGTGTGTGTGGACGGAAAGGTCTCAGCCGGGGTATTATTGATAAACTTTTCATGATCATCAATCTCTTCCCCAACGTGATTATGTAGCACTCTTCCTGATCTCAACGTTGTGATTGCATTCGCATTGTAGTGTTGTGAATGTCCAGGATTCGGTAAAGCTTGAGACGGAAGTTTTCCTTTCTCTCTTGCACTCATTTCGGCTTTTAATTGAGCAATTTGAGCTTCCATCAATTTTAAACTCTCAGCTTGGAGGTCAGAGTTTTTCTGGAATTTATCGAGGGAAGACCTAAATTCAGCCGACATTTGTTTCATGTACATTTCAAAAGTTCGTTCGAGTGAAAAGGAAATATCAGTACCAGTCAACTGCAAAGGATTATACGGTGCAGGTGTGTTGACAGGGTTTTGAAAGTTTTGTGATTGATAGGGGTGCTGAGTCAGTTGAAATGGCTGCTGTTATGGTGGAGGAGCCCTTTGAAAATTATTTTGATTTGTAACCGTGTTTTGAGCTTGTTGTTGGTTCCAAGCAAAGTTAGGATGATTTCTCCAACCCTGATTATAAGTGGAAGAATACGGATCGTTTCTAGGTCTTTGTTGGAAAGAAGCATTGGTATACTCTTGACCTTGAAACGAAGAATTTAAAGGACATTCTTCCGTAAGATGAGATGGATCAGAACAGCATCCACAGACAGTTTTGGGGAGTGACATCTGATTTAGGGAGGATGCTAAAAATTTATGTTCCATAGCTTCAAGTTTCTTTTGAATTGCTGCCATTTCGGCTCTAACTCCTATGGAAATATCAATTTGGTGAATGCCACCCCTAGACGATGACTGATTTACACTCTCCTACTGTAAAGATTTTTCAGCGAAATCTTCTAAGAATCTCCAGGCTTCACCATCATCTTTAGTCATGAAAATGCCTTGACACATGGATTCAAGGTTCTGTTTTGTTGTAGAATTAATGCCCTCATATATGATTCTGCACAGATCCCATCTAAGAATTCCGTGATGTGAACATTGAACTAACAGATTCTTGAAGCGTTCAAAACACTTCGAGAATGGTTCAATTGGAAGCTGGGTAAATTGATTTATTTCGCTATGGACTCGAGCTGTTTTATGATTGGAGTAGAATTTCTATAGGAAAGCTGCGACGAATTCATCCCAGTTTGAAATAGAATGTGCAGCTGTGTTATAAATCCACTTCTCAGTTATATCGCACAAGGTAAATGGGAGAAGACGTAGACGCATAGCATCCACAGAAAGCTGTGAAGTACCCATCATAGCGCATACATTTTCAAATTTGGTATTAAAGACATATGCGTCTTCAGACTCGAGACCGTGATATTTGGGTAGAAGATTGATGTATTGTGGTTTGATTTCAAAATTGACCCTATTGGCTGGTGGAATGGTGAGACAGGTCGAAAGAAGACCTCGCATAGGATAACATCTCTCTTGGAGAGAGATGCGGGGTAGATTCTGCGCACCTGCGGACGGTGGCAGAGTAGTGTTAAAGAAGCTCGATAGAGAACCGTCCATCGAAATTGGTGTGGTAGTGGGTAAAGAAAAAGTAGACGTAGAAATACCGACTTCGGAGTCGATAGGAGGAACGCGGACAAGACAGGCACTAGAATCCCGTGTCCAGCCGAGCATGCACTAAATGGTTTAGCACAAGTGGCAGCGTTGTGATAATTAAGGAAAAGATAAGTTGGTGTTTGTTTTGAAAAAGATACGAATTTTTGAAAAATCAAATCACATAAACAATGCATAAGCAACCCTAAATCTAGCGGTCACCTAGGTCAAGTCTCTAGATCGATCCTAGACTTCCAGAAGACAAGTCGCAAGATAGATCCTCTACTGCCTATTTGTCTCTCCTGTGGCCAGGTAAGTGGGAGGTTCTCCACTACGTAAGTAGTAGGCCTAATTAAGTAACCACTTGCCTTAGACATACTTGCCTTAGACACCACAAAAGAAACACGGATAAGCAATAGATTACCCACGACCTCCTTCTGTCCTAAGTGAGCGCGACGGTCCTTAGAGTCATGTCTAGATATTTTTTAGTTAATGAGGGTGATGCGGATGCAGTTTTATGATTTTTGGGGCTTAGGAAGGGTAATGATCTCCCCACCTAATCTGAATTTGGTCTTTGCCCCTTAATTTCCGTATTAAAAATGCAAACAACCAAGATCAAACATGCAACAATTTTTTTCTTTTTGCGGCGCTGCGAATTTTTGCAAAGAAACCTGCAGAAATTGGTTAATGGAGTAGAGCAGGGAGGAGATAAGAAAGTCAGAAACAGACCTGAGAAGTTTGGTGCACTGAAGCCTTGATCAGGCCGCGGAACCGCCGCACTATGGCTATTTTCGCCGCGGATGCGCGGTTCTTTGAGAAGATACCTGCACAAAAATTTCTACAGAGCCTTCTGTTGACTCACTGAGCTCCCTGAGATGATCTGAAAAAATTTTCTCTCGCTCCACAGATTCTAGATCTCCTTGCAACAAATTACAACAAATCGTTAAGTGCTTATTACGAATTTTTGATCTAAAAACTGATGGAATAATAAATTTTTTCAACTCAAATTACAAAAAACGAACAAATTAGCACACTATCCCCGGCAATGATGCCATTTGATTGATAATCGAATTCCGTGTCGTGTTTTGAAAAGTGTAAAGATCACAACCAAAGAAATTTATAAACCGCAATCAATAACGGTGTTTTTTGTAGGTTCGTCGGTGAATGCGGATCGTCCACAGGGAAAGTGTGATTTGCTCGATCTTATTTTAGTTGAGTTGAAAATTAAAAAATAAAATAAAATTGATTCAACATTTATGAAATTTAGTTTCAAGAATCATCGGAAACTAGATCTAAAATCAAGAATTAATAAAGTTCAAGATGATATCCAAATCGAATGAATTATCAAGATTTGTAAAGAGGCTTGTAGGAATCAATCCAATCGATAGTGATGATGAAGAATTATGATTACAAATTCTTATCTATTGATGATTTGTTACTAGATCGATGACGATAAACGAGAATTAGGGATCTATTGAAGAAACTAGGGTTTCTCCATCATCATCCCTTGTCCTTTCGTTGATTGGCATTCAAATTCTAGCCTCTAGGAAATTCAATCATCGATCGTTGATTTCTAATTTGGAACAAAAACATTCAAGAAAGCATCTCGCTCAAAACTAGGTCCTCGTTGATTCAATTTCCTAAAGTTTACAAAACTCATAAGACTTAAGAATCGTTCAAGAATTTAATCATCATTATCTATCTATTTTCTCGATTCCTCCACAAGCGGAGTTTTTACTCAAGCATCATGAAAAAGATAACAATCAAGAATCGATAACTCTTCATAATGCTCAAATATAAAGAAAAACAAGATCAATAATTTTCACCTTTTATTATTCGATATTTCGTTACAATACACTCAAAGACTATAAGAATTGAGGAGAAACTAAATTATCGAACTAGCTTCGCATCGTCTTCTTGAGTCGCGGATCGTCTTGGACCTCTTGCTCGGATGAAAATCGGCGTTGCTTCAAAAAAGCTCGTTGAATGCTTGCTTGAATCGGTACTCGATAAATCTTGATCTGGATCAAATTGTGTCACTCAATTTGTGTTAGAAATGATTTGGATCTCACTACAATTCTTTTACCACTCAAAATGATGAACAACCTCTTCATGATGCCCTAAGTCCCTTTTTATAGTGTTTCCCTTAAGCTTCCCCTAGAAGCTAGGTTTAGCTTCTTTTAGAAGCTAAGCTAGATTTAGCTTCCCTTGTAAGCTTGGTAGTTGAAGAGAAGCTTCTAGATTAAGTTAGTTATCTAGCTTCCAAGAGAAGACTTGCTGTTGGAGGGAAGATTCTGGATAATTCGAGGAACTGAAACGTCTAGAAGAAGTTTTGTAGTTGAGAAGAGAGGCTTGCAAAACGTTTTTGACGCCAACGAGTCGACTCGGCCGCGGATCCGCGGCCGTTTGAGGAGCTTGGTGCATGAATTTTCTTGTGCTGAATTATGTTGACCTCATGGTACTTTTCTGATCTCTGAAATTTTATAAATCTCTCTTGTTTACTGCCAGATCACAAGTTTTGGACTTGGTGTATTTTTATCAGCACTTTTAGCACTTCCGGCTCTTTTTCCTGGAATTTCCTGCACAAAATCTTGAGACAAGTGTTGCGATATACAAAGATCATGCGTGCAATAATAAGCACACAATTTCCCTCAAAATGCCGATTATAATGTATAACACATGTTATTTGATATTTTACAGACAAATTGCTAATATGTGCTATATTCATACCGAACACCTTTAGATGATTGCAAATAGTAGGGAAATTGATGTGTTAAAAATACAATATTTTCGACTGATCAGTCATCATCATCTATGATGCAATCTTCTCTATCACCATCAATTAGAAAACCATAGTATCTATCCGGTGGGTGAGAATTCTACTAGATCTACAGAGTGACTGAGGCTCATTGTGTTCTAATGAAACTTCAGGTTCAACTAAATCGTCAGTAGTTGTTTGTGGCTTTGAAACTTTTTCCAGTTCTACCGCATTACCAACAGTATCATTTGTAAAAGAAACCCATTTTCCAAAAATATGGTATATTGAGAAACAAACACTCTTTGTTCCTCCTTGTGGTAGAAAAGATATCTATATGAATGTTTGGGATATCCCATAAATTTACACAAAACTGATCGTGTCTCGAGTTTGTTTGGATTTTGCTTTTTAATAAAAGTAAGACAACCTCATATCCTAGCTTGTTTAAGAGATGGTCTCTTCTCATACCATATCTCATATGGAGTGGTAAGCACGGTTTTGGTCGGAACCCTGTTTAATAGATATATTGCAGTCTCCAATGCATGCCCCCAGAATGAAAGTAGTAACTCAGCATCACTCATCATTGAACGAACCATATCTAATAGGGTATGATTTCTCCGTTTTGACACACTGTTGTGCTGTGGTGTGTACGGATGAGTGAGCTGAGAGAGAATCCCATTCTCTTTCAGGAAATCTAGAAAATCTGTACCTAGGTACTCTCCTCCTTGATCTGATCGAAGTTTCTTGATACTCAACCTAGTTTGTTTTTCTACCTCAAGTTTATACTCTTTGAATTCTTTGAAAGCTTCAAACTTATATTTCAACAAGAACACGTATCCAGATCTTAATAAATTATCAGTAAAAGTTATAAAGTATGAAAAATCACTTCTTGCATATGTAGACATTGGTCCACATGCATCACTATGTATGAGACCTAAGAGTTCAGTAGCTCTCTCTCCGTGTCCAGTAAATAGAGTTTTGGTCATTTTACATTTGATGCAAGACCGACAAGTCGCATAAGATTTATATTCAAACGGATTTAAATATCTATCTTTATGTAGCTTGGTTAGTCTTATTTCGTTAATATGACCAAGTCTACAATGCCAAATGAAAGTTTCATTTATCTCTGAAATCTTTCTTTTGTTTGTGTGTTGTATATTAAAACTGTGTGTTGATCCAGGACATAGATTCCGTTATTTAATGTGCCATACCCAATCAACTGTTGATTTAGGTTAATGTTCATAATATTACTTTGTAACACAAAATTATATCCTTCATTGTCCAATAGAGATACAGATATTATGTTACACAACATACTTGGCACAAAATAACATGGGTTCAAAACCAATATACACCCTGAAGGCAAACCCAGATGATACTCTTCCACAGATACAGCATGAACATTTGATCCATTTCCAACACGAAGCGTATGGTCACCTTTCTTCAAAACCTTGCTATTTCTCAATCCCTGCACACAATTGCAGATATGAAATCCTGACCCGGTATCTAATACCCAGGAAGCAGAGTTAATTGAAAAACAGTTTTCGGTAACAAACACAACTGAAGCAGAAGCATCAGCATGCTTCTTCTTCTTGAGATCAGCGAGGTACCCAACGCAGTTTCTCTTCCAGTGCCCAGTCTTGTGGCAGTAGAAGCATTCCCCTTTTCCCGATGTCGCAGCCCCAGTCTTGTCTTTCCCCTGTGTTTTTTTCACTCCACCTCTCGGTTTGATGGGATTTTTCTTCTTTTCCTTAGCTTTAGCTTTTGGGACGAAAGAGGAAGATGACCCAGCAACAAGAGAGGGAGTTTTCACTACTTTTAGCATGCTCTCTGCACTCCTCAACATATTGAGAAGTTCAGAAAATGACTTCTCTAGATTGTACATGTTGAAATTCACTATAAACTGAGCATAGGCGGGGGGAGAGACTGTAGAACTATATCAACATATTGTTCATTTTCCATCGTCCATCCCAGGTCCTCTAGTTCTTCAATAAGACCTATCATCTTCAACACATGATCACCTACAGATGTGCCAACGGCGATCCTCATCTGAAACAACTTTCTTGATGCCTCATAACGAAGAGTACGAGATTGCTCCCTATACAACTCCTTTGTATGGAAAAAGATGGATTGCACATCCATCTTCTCATGCTGCTTCTAATGTTTGTTGTCCATCAAAGAAAGTGCGAGGCATTTGGCTATGGCGCAATCAATATCCCATGTCTTGCGAGTTTCCTTATCCGCAATAGAGGAATCAGGGCCTGGGAGGGGAGGGGCTGGAGCAGTAAGGACGTATGCAACCTTGTCATAAATAAGGGAAATATTTACGTTCCGCGTCCATTCTTTATAATTTGGTCCCGTGAGTTTATTTTTGTCTAATAGAAGCTTAAGTCCCGACATTGGTATCTGCCATTAGGAGAGAGAAAAGAAAACACTCAGCGATTGCTCTTACATAATTATATTGGTTATTAATCTTATCTAATCGATGTCTCCAACTGCTTTTTATCAAATTTTCCTTCAAACCTTAAAAAGAAAACTGGCCAGGATTAATTATATTCTACAAGTTCGCTAACCGGTCAGCCAGGCTAGTGTCGGTACACTGAGGGAGGTTCCCCGTTCTTTCTCACGGACCTAATTAAAATAAACCCCGTTTTCCTAGAGGCATAACTTCATTGACACCTTTTTAGACACCTACTGGATTAGCTAATTGTAAAGTGTAAAACTCTCCTGGGAGTAACTATTACTCACAGTGGGATTGGGATTCAACTATCATATAAAAGGTATGCAATCTCATTGCAAATTTCAACACTTGAAATTCCCGATATTATTTTTACCCCTAGTGACTTATGACCTTAACTATGGTCAACAAATCATAAGCGCTAGTTAAGTTCTACCCGTCATTTCATGATCGATTTAGACCCGCCCGTATGACCCTTAACTATGGTCAATAAAATCATGCGAATGTCCTAATCAATCACATCATATGCTTTGTAGGAAAACATCACTTAGTTACCATACACTACGCCTTAACTATAGTCAACAAACGTAGCACGAATACTAAGTACTCTACTTCCTAAAATGGCGGAGGGCTACGAATGGTTTTGATGAAAACCTTTAACGTAATGAACTTGATATCGTTGTAGAATCTAGCGATTTGAAAAGGAGTGGTTTAAGCTCCGCTTAAAAATCAAGTAGATTTTCAAAAACAAACCAAATAGCTTTTGTTAAACAGGTCACTCCCGGTGAAAGGGCTTTTTCCTCATCTAATGAGGCGCTGGATATTCATCAAGAAATACCACTATGCAAAGCAAGAACTAAGGAGGCTATCATGATAAACCGAGTGGGTTGTAGCATTTGTAAGTTTTGCTAAAGAGATCACTCCCGGTGATGGGATCTCGGCTCTTTTCTCATCGAATGAGGTGCTGGATATTCATCAAGGAATACCACTATTCAAGCAATAACTAGAGCCACCTTTTTGAAAATTTTTGATTCTACGACATCTTTAGGTTTCTTTTCTTAACATTAATCTCATCAATATTTTCCCATCATTTAACCTTATCATTGCAGAAAAAGAAACAAAAATAGAACGTACGCTTATGCCATCTGCATTCGCCACGGGGCCCCGTCATACACTGTTAGGTTACTTAACTAACGGTAGAGCGAGGGTTGGACTAGAATGGGTGCAAAATATAACCAACGTTTATTATATATATATATATATATATAGCCATTCATCTCACGCAATAATAAGCATTCTAGATCACAGATGAATATATTGGATATACTAGGAATTCCGTGTTTCGTTTAAGCCCTGAACGAAAGACGGATTCCACAGTCGTGATGAATAGCCAAACCCTACCCTAGACCCCTATGGGTGCAGCAAACTACCCGCCAAATTCCCGAAATGAAGAAACCTCCCTCAATAAAATGAATAGGTCACTCAGCACTTTAAGAACCCGGTAATTTGTGTACCCCACCTTGGGTCTATTCTAGAAGCAAAAACAGTAAAAAGAAATAATACAACAGTAGCTACAATCTCAACCCGGATGTGCCCCGCAAAATAATATTATATCACTTTTACAAATTACAAGAATGAAAGAAAAGAAAACACTCTTCTCACATCCCCCAGGCTATTCATCCACGACGATCAAATACATTCATATATACATACCATCACATGATACACATGTGCAACCCCCACTAATCATCGTATAGCAATTAGCGGACGTTTCATAACACATATCAAACTGAAAAGCGGAAAAACGATGCTAAATATTCAACTTCGAAACACTCCGAATAACCCTAACACTTAGATAACATCACATGCAATCTGGGCAAAAATAAACAATACCATAAATCCTAAAACCAAGTGTACATAACACCTTAAAAAACCCAAGCCCAAACTCCTTTAGTCGACCGGCGTTGCCGGGAAAAATATCATTTTGGCCTTCGAGAATTGAGAAGTTTGGGCTCGTTTTTCTAGGGTGTTCTAGTTATCACATAACAAGTCTTCTGCACATGTTTAAAAAAAATTCATAAGACATTTAAAAATTACCAGAAACTTGGTTTTTGATTTTACGGTTGCGAAGTTGTTTCGGTTTCAAAGCTTTAAACGTCGTCTAAAATACTAGTTTTGGTTCAGTTAGGCTCTGATACCATGTTAGTAGATGTTACACATCCTCACAACACTTGTGGGGAGGTGGAAGTAGTAAACAATAATTTTGAAGCATGCAACATCGACTTTTGAACCCGGATCGTATCCTAAACCATAACTAGTACCCTATCTAGGAGTTTTAGCTACTATGATGGGGATTATACCTTCTTGAAACCGGTCCTTCGGGTCTTCTTCCCGCTGTGTTTCTGAGCTCCTTGGGTGTTTGGAATGATCTCGCTCTTCGGTCACCGCTAAGCCATAGATGGTCTACTCGAGAGCTTTAGATCAAGCTTTAACCTCCACTAAAGAGGTAACTAAGAAGTCAAGCTTGCTAAGAGAGACTACTTAAATGATGTAGAGATAATCAAGTGGATTATTTAATCTCAAAACCTACATTTCACAACTCATGTGAAGGATTAGGGTTGAGCTTGAGGGAGAAGATAATTTGGAGAGAGAATATGAGAGTAAGAATGAGAAAAAATGAACTAAGTGTTGAATAAAAGAATGGCTAAGGATTTTGAATTATTGAAGCATGGCTAATTTTTCTCAAAAATAATCAACCATGCCTCAATAGTAAATCTAAATGAATATAATAATCCTTAGCCATGCTTTCATCCATGCTTGGAAAAGTCTCCAAATTCCACCTCGTTTATTTTATTTTCCAAAATAGAAAATCCAATATGAGGTGTCTCTTTCTAGAAGCTTTTCTTGTATAATTACAAGAATGCTCCTCACCATATACCGTATAAATATACCTGTATTCGTATTCCAAAAAATACGAATACAATGAGATACCAATAATCCAATAATATAATACTGGTATCCGGTTTAAACCAAAGCCTACCAGTATTATCTTTTCGAACATCATTCGTGTAGCCAGTACACGTATATGATCGAAACCCTGTCGTAACACGTTACGGCCTCTACATCGTTTCGCCTGAAACAGGGAAACCTCTGTGTGGGACTCTAAAGACTCGACAGTACGCTAGCAGTGGGTTTAACCACAAGCCCGTCAGCAACACTAGCTGTGCGTAACGGCTACCCAGGTACATGTCGAAAAGGTGGCCGACGAGCGAACTCATCCTAACCCCAAAGAGCCTATAAGTAACACTTACCGTACAGTCCGGTTTCTTCTTCCAATACATCGCATATCGAGTCTACGGGTGGTAAACGTCAGACCCCGGTAACTTGATAAGTCATGCCGGTGTGTGGCTCATAATGGTTTGAGAAACTACTGATAACTCTTATCAGTAAATCTCAACAACTCTGGCCAGGGAATTATCGTTATAGCCAATCGAGTATAGCGCAACATCAACTCTCTATACCGGGAGAGACGAAACCCCTCCTATCGCTCACCGCCTCCATGTGATTCGGGACTATACCCAAAATTCACCTGTTTGCATGACTCTGAAGAGCCGTAGTAGGGAGTAAATCAAAGCATAGTAGGAACCACACTAGACACTATGACGATCTCGGGTCTATAGACTAACCCGACGATAGGTATGATACCATCTAAGAGTTCTCAGCGAGTCCTGTTCGGTGTACCCATTCTCTAATAAGCACATGTGTACAATCTTTGATGTCGAACTCCAATGGTTATGGGATCAACCATCGCCCCCATACAGGGTCAAGAAACGTACACACTAGTCTACTCTGGAAATATCGATACTCTGTCTCGATATTCCCTCGACTATGAACTGTTAAAGGATCTGCTTGCGGACTACGCAAGCCCTACTAGTATGATCTGCATCATAGTCCTGGTAGTCAAGCAAATATCCTAAGGGCTTTATCAACATGTATACAAGATATAAAATACTGAGTAGAACACATCACATGTTAAGATAAAGGTAAACCAAATAGCGTACTATCATATTGAGCAAGATTATTTCTGTACATATATATCCCTAGCTTCCTATACAATAAAGGCCTCTAGGGCATACATATCCAACATGATCCGCTCCGGCCACCTGGCAAAATACTTACGGGATAAACGGCAGGTGGAGCGGGAGCAAAAGGACCAAACCCCTTCTGGGGAATTAACGATCGGGCAAATTATGGTCGTTACCTCGGATCCAACTCGGGAAAACAAGGCGCATTACCGCCTCCTCCCAATCGAGGGTGAAAGCGATCCACCCGATAAGAAGTGCAGGAAGGATGAACCGATCATCTTCACCGATGAAGACCTCCACGGCATATCGCTTCCTCATAATGACCCTCTTGTGATAACGACCCGAATCCACCGTTACGAGGTCCAGAGAATATTGGTCGATTCAGGGAGCTCATCAGATATCTTGTTCCATGTATGTTTCCGGCGTATGGGGCTAAGACCATCCGACCTTCAGCCGACCTCCCATGTTCTCTCTGGGTTCACCAACCATTCCGTCCTAGCCGAGGGATCGGTCACCCTCCTCCTCAACATTAGGGAAGCGGGTAATACGCGAACCATACCGGTGAACTTCCTCGTCGCTAAGGTCCCTCCATCCTATAACATTCTCCTGAGATGCCCTACCTTAAACGCTCTCTGGGCTCAGATCTCGACTTATCATCTTGTGATCAAATTCCCTTTGGATCAAGGGGGATAAGCCAGGCCTACGGGGACCAGCAAACTGCCAAGATTTGCCTTACCTCAACGTCCCCCGCCGGAGAGCAGGACAGCGATTCTAAAGGCACGCAAGACTTTCAGGAGTCTTTAGATACCCGCAACGACCAAAAGGAAGTTCGAGATGCCCCGGTGGAAGCGCTGACGGAAGTCCCCCTTGCTGAGGAAGTCGACAGTCGGACAATCAAGATATTCTCTCTCTTGATAGGGGACCACCGCGAAGGGTTGATCCGGTTCGTCTGAGATAACTCAGACGTATTCGCTTGGGCGCCAGCAGACATGCCTGGGATCGACCCCGAGGTGATCTCCTACAAGCTCGGGGTCGACCCGAAAGCCTGGCCCGTCCGACAGAAGAAGAGAAGTTTTGCGCCGGTTAAACAAAATGTGATAGAAGACGAGGTGGATCAATTGCTCGCCGCCAACTACATCAGAAACCTGGACTACTCGGATTGGCTGGCAAACATGGTCATGGTCAAGAAGGCAAACGGGAAATGGAGAATGCGTATCGATTTCACGGACTGAACAAAGCTTGCCCCAAAGACAACTATCCACTTCCTCAGATAGACCAGCTTGTAGATAGTTCGAACGGCCACGAACTACTAAGCTTTATGGACGCTTTCTCCGATTACAATCAGATCCGGATGAACCCGGCCGACGAAGAACTTACCGTCTTCACCACTGGTCAGGGGGTCTACTGCTATAAAGTGATGCCTTTCGGACTCAAGAACGCCGGGGCCATGTACCAACAGCTTCTCAACAAGCTGTTCAAACCACAGATTGGCAAAAACATGGAAGTCTACATCGACGACATGCTCATAAAATCCACCTCGTCAGCTGGGCATACCAAAGACCTCAACGAGACATTCGACGTCCTGCGCAAGTACAAAATGAAGCTGAATCCAGCTAAGTGTGCATTCAGAGTCACCAGTGGGAAGTTCCTCGGGTTCATGGTTACCTACCGAGGAATCGAAGTGAACTCTGAAAAGATCAGCGCCATCCTCAATATGGAAACACCCAAAAGCAATGTCGACATCATGCGACTCACGGGGCTGCCCTGAGTCGCTTTATGTCCAGATCCGGAGAGAATTTCCTCCCGTTTTTCAGAGCCCTAAGGAAAATTCCTAAGTTCAAATGGTCTGGGGAGTGCCAGAATGCTTTCGAACAACTTAAGACGCATATAGCGACCCCACCGCTGCTCACCCGACTGGTCGATGGTGACGAGCTATTGCTATATTTAGCCATCTCTGACCAAGCTGCAGGCTCGGTGCTCGTCAGAGAATTCGAAGGCATACAGAGACCGGTCTACTACGTGAGCCATGTTTTCAAGGACGCGGAAACGAGATACCCGTCCATAGAGAAAATAGTCCTGGCGCTTGTTGTCGCCTTCATAAAACTTCGACACTATTTCCAAACGCACACAATCCTCGTCCTCACCGAGCGACCTTTAGGTTCCATTCTCGCCTCCCCCGAATCGTCAGGTCTTCTGGAGAAATGGAGGTGGGAATTGTCCCAATTCGATATCAAATACCGCCCCCAACAAGCCATCAAAGCACATGTCTTAGCGGATTTTATTATTGAATGCACCATCCCCACTAAACAAGAAACGACGGCACGGGCCCCGAACTACGTCCCTCAGTAAAGGAGGTGCCCGACCCCATCCCGGATTGGATGCTCTATATGGATGGATCTTCTACCGAGGAAGGGAGCGGGGCTGGCCTGATCATACACGGCCCGGATGAAGCGGAAATGGAATACTCTTTAAAGCTGGGGTTCATAGCGTCAAAAAACGCCGCAAAATATGAAGCATTGTTGGCAAGACTGCGAATCACCTCCAGGATAGGGCTGAAGACCATCAGAGTTCGCAGCGACTCCGCACCAGTCATCGGCCAAGTAACCGAGCGTTTCAAGGCCCGGGAGCTACTCATGATAAAATACCTGGCCGAAGTATAAAAGCTTTGGAAATATTTCGACAAGGTCCAAGTGGAGCAGATTCACAGGAACTTGAACACCCAGGCCGACGCCTTAAGCAAACTCGCTTCTTCCTATTCGGCCAACCATAAAAGAAACATCCTCTTCGAAGTCTTTCCACGGCCCAGCGTGGAAGACGGAGAAGTAATGCTCCAAATCTACACAACTCAGGAAGAAGTCTGGGATTGGAGAAAGCCCCTCGTGGAGTTCCTGAAGGACAGTGTACTTCCCGAAGACTGAGGAGAAGCTCGTCGGCTTCGGGCCAAAGCACGCCATTTTGTCTGGAGCAAAAGAAACCTGTACAAGAAGTCATACACTCAGCCTCTGCTCCGGTGCATCGACCCCCACGAGGCAGACTATGTTCTGCAAGAAGTACACGAAGGGGTCGGGGGAGCACATCAAGGGGCCAGAACCCTGGTCCAAAAGGCACTACTCCAAAGGTACTATTAGCCGTAAATACACCAGGATGCCGAGAAGCTGGTCAAAAGATGCAAGAACTGCCAACTCTTCGGCAGCATACCTCATTTTCCCGCCACTGAACTAACGCCTCTCAATTCCTCATGGTCGTTCGCACAATGGGGAATGGATATGGTGGGTCAGCTCCCCACCGGCACGGGCGGACACAGATACATCCTTGTCGCTATGTACTACTTCACAAAATGGATAGAGCTCATACCCATCAGGAAACCCGACGCCACCTCTACGATAAAGTTCCTGCAGAACAACATAATTTCTCGATTTGGAATCCCGAGGTGTATAGTTACCGACCACAGGACCAACTTCGAAAATGATAAAGTCAAAGAGTTTTGCAGTGACTACCACATACTGATGAAATTTTGCCGTGGTCGCACATCCACGATGCAACGGGCAGGCCGAGATAGCAAATCGAGGCATCATACGCAGCCTCAGAGCCCGTTTGGAAGGCAAGGCAGCTAGGTCGACGAATTACCACAGGTGCTATAGGCGTTGCAGATGTCGAAAAAACACCCACGGGAGAAACCCCATTCAGCCTTTGCTACGGTACCGAGGCAATGGTCCCCACGGAAATTGGACTGCCCAGTTATAGGGTCGAACACTTTAACGATGAAGCCAATACCTCAGCGCTCCGAAGCAACTTGGATATCTTGTTGGAAAAACGGGATTGAGTGCAAATCAGAGCAGCTGCCTATCAGCAACAAATCGCTCGCTACTACAATACCCGAGTTAAATACGAGCCTTCAAGACGGGAGATTTGGTCTTATGAAGAAACGAGTTCATAGACCAAGGAAGACTGCATAAGTTCTCCATGAAGTGGGACGGACCATTTCCCGTAACATAAGTGTTTCCCGGTGGAGCATACCGCCTGCAGGACGCCAGGGGCCGTAATTTTCTTCGGCCTTATAACGCCGAAAAGCTTAAGGTGTACAAATAAACATGTACCGTCTCTTAAATAATGTAATTCCTTTCAGCATTAAACTAAGTCTTCCAAAGCAAGGTCCTCTCACAGAAGATACTTTTGCTTCCAGCCTTTTGTTACTTTTCTCGGTTCTGGTACTCCGAGGTTTTTGTTTCTTTTTTTTTTTAAGAAAATATAAAATATGCCTAGGGGAGGAAAAGAGATAGTACGCGGCAACCAAAGACAAATTTATTCATTTCAAAGGTATTAGGGGATCCCCGGCCTTACAATGATTACAACAAAGGAGGGCGAGGGTTAAGAAAACATTACCGGTGATACTCAGAAGAGATCTCCTCCAGCCGAGCCTAAGAAGCCTCCGCCCAATCCCTTTGACGGTACCCGTGGATCCTAGAAGTCACGGACTTGCCGGGGATCCCGTCCGCCGAGCAAGATGCGACGACCAACTTTTGCTGAAAACTCTCAAGAAGAAGGTCCACCAAGCGATCACACCTGCTCTTTGAGATCATACCAAGATCGTGGACCATATGCATCTTATCAAATGCCTCTTCCATCAACTGCAGAGATAGGGTGTTGTACAGACCCGGGGAAGTCCTCCATATCGCATAAATTAACACTTGGAAGAGAGGAGATTGCCGGGGAAGTAAGCATCCACAGTGGTCCTCCAAGCGGCCTATCACCGTCTCGTACGTCTCCTCGGAATGATCAAGGTTATAAAAGTACACATTGTCATGAGAAATGGTCTCCCTGATGGTATACACGCAACCGATCATCTTTGGAGAATGCAAGACTAGAAGGAACCTATACACCTTCGGTATTTATAGTCTCAACAAATATCTTCCAACGACCAAGATCTACTTGTGCAGCACCGCAAATCATGGAATATCGCACTTTCCCAATATAGTACCGTCACGTGTCGTCTATGACGGTCACCATTCCCACCTATATTGACCACGGAAAGTCGAACGACGCCCCACAAAGACACTTGGGAGATCAGAAAGCCCTCATCATGAGGTGACCGGGTAGCTTCCTGCTCGGTTCATCTACAATAGGTAGCTTCCCGTCCAACAACGTTGTGGATCCAAAACCCTCATCATGAGGCCGCCGAGTAGATTCCTGCTCGGCTTATCCGCAGCGGGTAGATTCCTGCCCTACAAACGCTGTGGATCCAAAGCCCTCATCACGAGGCAACCGGGTAGCTTCCTGCTCGGTTCATCCACAATGGGTAGCTTCCTGCCCAACAATGATGCAGATCTAAAGCCCTCATCATGAGGCGACCGGGTAGCTTCCTGCTCGGTTCATCCACAATGGGTAGCTTCTTACCCAACAACGTTATGGATCCAAAGCCCTCATCATGAGGCGACCGGGTAGCTTCCTGCTCGGTTCATCCACAGTAGGTAGCTTCCTGCCGAACAACGTTGTGAATCCAAATCCCTCGTCACGAGGCCACCGAGCAGATTCCTGCTCGGCTTATCCGCAGCGGGTAGATTCCTGCCCTACAAATGCTGCGGATCCAAAGCCTTCATCATAAGGTGATCGGGTAGCTTCCTGCTCGGCTCATCCATAATTGGTAGCTTCCTGCCCAACAACACTATAGATCCAAAGCCCTCATCACGAGGCGACCGGGTAGCTTCCTGCTCGGTTCATCCATAATAGGTAGCTTCCTTCCCAACAATGCTGTGGATCCAAAGCCCTCATCACGAGGCGACCGGGTAGCTTCCTCCTTGGTTCATCCACAATGGGTAGATTCCTGCCCTACAAAGACATGGATCTAAGACCAGCCAAACAGACTCATGCTCGGCTCTTCCAAGAGGGAATCGAGGAGCGCTGATCTATTCACACTTGGCTATCGGTCGATTCATTCTAGATGCACGATCGGCGCCTCAACTCCGGGGAAATGGAGGATACCGTCCTTCCTACACTTGGCTATCGTTCGACTCGTACTCGAGGCGCGATCGTCACCTCGATTCCAGGAAAAGGGAGGATACCGACCTTCCTACACTTGGCTATCGTTTGACTCATACTCGAGGCGCAACCATCACCTAAAAAGGGTACGATCAAAATTATATACAAGGTATTGTGGGCTCCTCAGCCGTACAAAAAATGCCCGGAGGATTACAAAAATTCTAAAAAGAGAAAAAGAAGAAGGGGGAATAGCTCAGGCTGCTCGCTCGGCCACCACCTCTCCTAGCTCTGCGCCTCCATCGGGGGCAACAACGGCGACTTCAGGTTCGGCGCTTCCACCAGCCACTATGGCTTCCACGACCTGCTCAGCACCGCCCTGTGGCGCTTCCTCAGCGAGAGGAAACCTGGCTCGGAGCTCGTGGTCGACGAACTTGGGCATAGCCTCTTTGACGGCGTCGAGGGCATTATGCCACTCAACGGCCGCGAAGTCGGCAAGATCGAGGTAAAACTGATCAGACGCCTTATATTTCTCCACGGCCCTCTTCGCCCTGCTCTCAGTGAGCTTCGCCGCATCTAAAGCCGCCCGGACATCCTTCTTGATGGCGTCCCTCGACCTTTTCATGGCGTTGAAAAGACCGTTCGACTCCTCTATCTGGGCCTGGATAGCCCGGTTGGATTCGGTTAAGAGCCGATAGGACTCTTTCAGCTTGGAGACCGTCAGGCCCTCGGCAGCCAATCTCAAGTCAAGAAGGGTCGCCTTCTCTTCGGCTTGCTGCAATTGAAGAAGGAGCACTTCCTCTCACGAGGAGGATTCGCCCACCTTCTTCATTGCCGAGGCTATCTCCTCAGACTCCATGGCGATAAGGAGAGCGCAGTGCTGAAGGACCTGAGGAAAACAGCAAACGTGATAAAAAAACTAAAACTGAGAAAGTAAAACTTAAGGAATTTTCAGAGAAAGCTACCGACCTGAACCGCCTCCTGAGCTATGGCGGCAACTTGGGCCTTCATGGTGCCCTGGGGAATCTTGGCCCCAGCTGCCTTCTCCATATCCGCCAGCAACTGTCGGCCACGGATAGCCCTGAGGGCACCTTGATGCAGAAGTCACCCTCCTGCACTTGATCCCGGTAGGGGTAGCCGAGAAACCACCCACTTCTATCTCTTAAGGGGCGATTCAGCGGGGGAGTCACCTCCGCCCTGACCCAAGGCAACAAGTCCCGCGCTTGTTTCTGTCCCCCCTCCCCCCGCGGCGTTCCTCTGGGACGGAGGGCGCTGCATGAGTCTTGGTTGGTGGACCCGCCCTAGGAGCAGCACTCGAGCCTGGTCGGGACGAGCTGGCGCCACCGGTCTTTCTTTCTTGGGCCTTGGCGGCCATGATTTTGATCCATCCATGGGCTCTGCAAAAATGAGAAAAAGGTCAGCAACACTGAAACGGCGAAAGAATTTTAGCAAAGTCTATACAGGTCATCAAAAACCCTAACTTACCCAAAAACGCGCAGGACTAAGCCCGGCCCAGCTCAGTACCTGCTCGGAGAGCAGGACATCAGCCCGCTGAATCGGTTCCCACTGGGACACCACCTTCGCCTCGGGGGCGTTCGACCACCTCACCTTCGGGCAGTCAGCCCTGTGCCACTGGGTGAGCACAGGTCAATCTCACCCTCCGAAGGACCGACGAAAATGAACTTCTCCTTCCACTCATGGATGGAAGAAGGGATGTTCACTATCCCAGACCCGGCCGCCCTACCCTTACATTTTTTAAACGACAGATACACCCAACTCGGTCGTTCCTTACTAGTCCCGAGGTGATTTTTGTAACAAAGAAAAGACAGGAGGAGACTCAAATCAAAGGGAATCCGATAAAATTTCAACCGGACCAGAAACTCGAGGAGGATCCTCCACGAGCTCGGCGCTAGCTAGACCGGGACAAGACGGTAACAATGGAGCACTGTACAAATCTCGGATGAGAAGGGCAGATGTATCCCTGCCCGGAATGCTTCCAGATACAAAGCAATCTCCTTCCCCCGAACTTGGTTTGACCGCTCACCCTCTCTGGCAAGACGAAGTGAATAGCCAGAAAGGATATGGAATCGAGTCTAGATGTCGAAAAGCTCGACCATACGATTCAAGATGAAGGGTGCATCACGGGTATTCTCGATGCGCATCTTGGGAGCCCTTGTCACCGTGTGAAGGCGAGTGAGAAGGGTGGCCCTGACTCTGGGGGCGAGCCCGAAACTGAAGACGCGGTAGAAGAAGAACCCTCTTGGCTATCTGAAGCTGAGGAGGAGGAAGACCCACTGGACTCGTCCCCAGAAACTGGAGCATCATCGTCCGACTCTACCCCTACTACATCTACAGACACCTCGGAGGAAGACATCTAACCTGATTCAAAGAAAGGGTTCGCCGAGGAATAGTCAGCAGAATATCCGACCTAACCAGAGGTGCGACGGGAATCTTCAAATGTTGAAAGACAACTACAGCGAAGTGTCGGCCCTAGGATGGTCTCCTACTATTTATACAATCCCAAGAGAACATCCTGCGGCCCAGATCAACTTCCGCCGAAACGAAGCGTCGCACCTAGCGGCCGTCGAGGCTCCACGTGGCGATCGACTATTGAGGATGTCTCTTCATGATAGGAGTCAACGACAGCCTGTCGTGTCCGCCAACCAACGTTGGACACGTGGCCCATAGCCCAATCGACGATCAAGCGAAATGGTGCCCCCTCTTTAAAGGGCAATCATTTCACCGATCCGCTGACGTCATCAGGGATACGCGTGAAATTTTAGGTGCACAGAAAAACACCGTGTGGACTCGAAAATCGAAACGACGCGACTGCCAAACGCCATGTCGTTCCCAGACAATCCACCACGAAGGAATCTCGGCACCGATCTGAGCAGGGAAAACCAAGCAGGCCACTCTTAACCCGACCCATAAAAAGGTTGAAACGAGAGTGGGGGGCTAATGATGATGCTAACAAGTGGGAATTCCCCAGATCACGACACGTAGCAGACGATGTGTCCTGGGGGCTACGAAGCTGGAATGAGCCTGATGCATTGGAGACGTTCCTCGGCAACTCGCCTTCGAGGTTGCATCCGGCCTTTCGTAGTCCTCCTCGGAATACCTTCCATATTCGCCTAGCAATGTGTCATCGGCTCACTTTCGAACAATCCTACAACCGAGCTTCCATAGCCTCCTTGCTCGCCTCCAAGCCGTTGCAAGGTCCGAGCTTCCTTGGCCTCCCGGCTTGTCTCCGAGCCATCTGACAGGCCAAGCTTCCTCGGCCTTCAAAGCTCGTCTCCGAGCCTTCTGACAGGCCGAGTTTCTTTGGCTTCCCCGATCAACCGAGAGCGTAGAGCCCAGGCGCCTCCGCAAAGGCTCCGCGTATCTTGCCAAAACAAGATATCCGCCACCCCACATTTCGCGTCCTACGCGGGCGCGTTCCTCCCTTAATGAGCGGATCCCGCCATCAACACGGGCATAACGAGAGGGTGTAACTGACGGCGGGAATCTCACACCGGCTCGCTCCACGCGACTACTATATAAACCTCTCTTTCAGACGACTCAGGTAACTGGAATTAATTCCAATACGCCGCTACTCTGCTCTTATTCCACGGTACTAACTTGATCGTCGGAGTGTCCTACGGTGGTCACCCATCCTGGGACTTCCTTTGCAGATAGCTCGGCGTCAATACCAACCCATTGAGATCCGCACACTTAACCCTCAAAGTAAATCTCAGCCGCACAAAACCGCTCGCACCAGATCGACGGAGGATAATATCTGAGGGAGATCACAACCTCCATCAGCTACCGACCTGAACCGCCTCCTGATCTATAGCGGCAACTTGGGCCTTCATGATGCCCCGGAGAATCTTGGCCCCATCAGCCTTCTCCATGTCCGCCAGCAAGCTGTCGGCCACAGATAGCCCCGGGGGCACCTCAATGCAGAAGTCACCCTCATGCACTTGGATCCCGGCCGGTGGTGGCCGAGAAACCACCCGCTTCTGTCTCTTGGCGAGGGAGTCACCTCTGCCCTAGCATAAGGCGCCGGGTCACGCACATGCTTCTGTTCTTCCTTGCAGCGTTCCTCCAGGACGGGGGGCGCTGCGGAAGCCCTAGCCAGAGGAGTTTGCCTAGGAGCCACGCTCGGACCTGGTCGGGACGAGCTTGCGCCACCGGTATTTCTTCCCTGAGCCTTGGAAGCCATAGCGGCCATAATTTTCGATCGATCCATGGACTCTGTGAGAAAAACAAAAGAAAAAATGCCAGCGATGCCAAAACAATAATAGAATTTTGGCAAGGTCTAAACAGACCGGAAAAAGCCCGAACTTACCCAAAAAACGAGCGAGACTGAGCCTAGCCCAGCTCAGTACCTACTCGGAGAGCAGAACATCAGCCCGCTGGATCGGTTCCTATTGAGACACCACCTTCACCTTAGGGGCGTTCGACTGCCTCACCCTGGGGCAATCGGCCCTATGCCACTCGGTGGGCACAGGCCAATCCTCACCCTCCGGTAGCCCGACGAAGATGAACTTCTCCTTCCATTTGTGGATAGAAGAAGGGACGACCACTACCCCCGACCCGGCCGTCCTACCCTTACGTTTTTTAAATGAGAGATACACCCAGCTCGGCTCTTCCTTACTGGTGTCGGGATGATTTTTATAGCAAAGGAAAGATAATATGAGGCTCAAATCGAAGGGGATCCAATCAATTTTTAACCGGACCAGAAACCCGAGGAGGATCCTCCACGAGTTCGGCGCTAGCTGGTCCGGTGCAAGACGGAAACAATGAAGCACAGCACAAACCTCAGATGAGAAGGGCAGACGCATCCCTGCCTGGAATGCTTCCAGATACAAAGCAATCTCCTGGCCCCGCACCTGGTCTGCCTGCTCACCCTCTCTGGCCAGAAAAAGTGAATAACCAGAGGGGATATGGAATCGAGCCCAGATGTCGGAAAGCTCGTCCAGACGATTCAAGACTGATGGCGCATCATGGGTATTCCAGATGGGCACCTTGAGAGCCCTTGTCGCCGCCCGACGACAAGAGACAAGGGCGGTACTAGCCCTGGGGGTGAGCCTGACACAAAGGACGTAGATGAAGAAGAAGAAGAGCTCTCTCGGCTATCTGAATCCGAGAAGGAGGAAGAGCCGCTGGGCTCGACCCCAGAAACCGAGGCCTCATTGCCCGACTCAACCCGTACTACATCCACAGATATCTCGGAGGAAGTCATCTAACCTGATTCAAGGAAAGGGTTCGCCGAGGAAAATACAGCGGAAGATCCGACCTAAGAGGAGGTGCGCTGAGCAATCTTCAAATGATGAGAGACAACTAAGGCAAAGTGTTGACCCTGAGATGGCCCCCTCCTATTTATACACTCCAAAGGGGACATACTACGGCCCAAATTGACTCCCGTCGAAACGAAGCGTCGCACCTAGCGGCCGTTGAGGCTCCACATGGTGATCGGCCATTGGAAACACCCCTTCGCAGCGGAAGTCGGAGACAACCTCTTGTGCCCCGCTAACCAATGATGGGCACGTAGCATGTAGCCTAACCAAAGGTCGAGCAAAACGGCGCACCCTCTTTAAAAGCGCAATCATTTCACCGATCCACTGACGTCACTAAAGATACGCGTGATGATCAAGGCATTCTGTGACCTGCCATGTGGGCCTAGTTATCCAAGGGGAGTAACCGCCAAATGTTTCGCCGTCGTTAGGCGGCCCGGGAATCCCAGGCTGTACCGTTAAAAAACGGTTTTACCACTCTCAACCCTAACCCACAAATAGGTCAGGGCGAGAGTGGGGGGCCAGTGATAAGGCTCATGAACAAAAATTCCCTATATTACGACACGTAGCATATGACGTGTCGTCCACGTAAACCCACTAGGCTCCTAAGGCTGCGGAGGTGGAATCAGCGTGGCGCCCCGGGGACTTTTCTCGAGGCCTCATCTCCGAGCGTACGCCCCACCTCTCGCCCCCGAGCCGTCCAGCAGCCGAACTTACATCCCCTATGCTCGTCTCCGAGCTGTTGCAAGGGCGGAGCTTCCTCGGCCTCCTGGCTCGTCTTCGAGCCACCCGACAGGCTGAGCTTCCTCGGCTTCCCCGATCAACCGAGTGCGTAGAGCCCAAGCGCCCGCGCAACGGCTCCGTGTATCTCGCCAAAACGAGATATCCTCCGCCCCACGTTCTGCGTCCCACGCAGGTGCGTTCCCTCATTAATGAGCGGATCCCGCCATCAATGCGAGCGTAACGAGGGAGCGTAACTGACGGCGAGGATCTCACACCAGCTCATTCCATGCGACCACTATATAAACCCCTTCTTTTAGACGACTCAGGTAAGGCAAACTCATTCTAATACGCCGCTACCCTGCCCTTATTCCACGGTACTAACTTGATCGTTGGAGGGTCCTACGGTGATTTCCCATTCCAGGACTTCCCTTGCAGGTAGCTCGGTGTCAACAACATCCAACAACCCATTGAGATCCACACAACCATTCCCATACCCGATCTCCACCATCCAAAATCATTCACAGCCAGATCAACGAAGAACAACATCTGAGCGAGATTTCCACCTCCATCGGTTGGTGAGTCAAAAGCAGTCAGCATCTACTTCTACCATAACATGATCACCACCCACTCCAATACTTCATATATTAATTAATTCTAAGAATTTTCATAATTGCTGTTAAAATCCGAATGATCTAAAAGGAAAATGTTCCTAAACAACAACTTCCTAAACAACTCCTCAATAATAAGGAACAAAAGACGGTTGAAGACAACAAATCCCAGGCATGTGAGCGGATCTCATAACCGGCCCTCTTTTGTTCCTTATTGCGTAAGAGCTGGTTAAGAAAGTGTCGCAACATATCTCTTAATTAGAATGTCATCTTTACCGTTACAAATCAAATCTAAGAATCTCAACCTAACCATGAAACCATGAAATACAGATGCATTTTTTGAAACATTCAAATTTGTTTTTTTCCCCTATATGCTTTGTTAAGGACCATCTTCTTGGTTAAATTAAAATTTAACATATCGTTTTTAATTTCATTTATCCATATTCATCTAACTCTGGCTCCATCCCTAATTGCACTATTAGACTCAATTTCCTCAGTAGGAGAACTACCGACCAAAAACACGGTCACATTTCTTACTAAAAAAATTATAAGAAACACTAAAATTTGTACGGTATAATAAGAAAAAAATGCAAATGTACAAAAAAGAAATTGGGTTAACTATCAAAATCCCCAAGGCAAGTTTTCCAGCCGACAAAAACCCTTTGGCCTCAAAGCGGTTGTCAAAACCCCTCAAAATTTTTCATGCTGATGATGCTCTATACTGAGAACTCCCCGTCTCACGACACATGGCAAATGACGTGTCCAAGGCTTATGGGAAAGGAGTAAGAACGGTACATTGAAGGCGTACCCCGGGCCTTCTTCCTCAGGATGTTCCCGACCTTCGGAGGCCTTCCAGACCACTCTTATGCTCGTCTTACAAACAACTATTGGCTCGCCTCCGAGCCCTCCCGCATGCTGAGCTCCCTCAGCCCTCCTAGCTCGCCTTCGAGCTATCACAGAACCAAGATCCCTCGGCCTCCCGCTCGTCCCCGAGCCTCCCGTCGAGCTTAGCTTCCTCGTTATCACCGACCGACCCACAGCACAGATCACAGGCGTCTCCGCCACAGCTCCACAAATCTCGCCAAACGTGAGATATCCGCCGCCCATGATCTCACATTCCATGCCATCGTGTTCCCCCCATTAACGAGCGTATCTCATCATTAATGGGGGATCCCGCCTTTCACACAGGCGTAACGCCAGGGGCGTAACGGCCGGCGTGAATCTCGCACCCGCCAGCCCATGCCTACCACTATATAAACCCCTCTTTCAGACGACTCAGGTAAGGCAATTTTACCCCAATATGCCGTTACTCTGCCCAAATACCTCGACTAACTTGATCGTCGGAGGGTCCACGGTGGTACAACCACCCCGTGACTTCCTTGCATAGCTCGTCTTCATTCCAAATCAAGCCCACTGAGATCCACACGCTTTAGGAGGCAACCCTTCAATCCAATCTCAGCCACCCATCGACGCTCGCTACAGATCACCGGAAGACAATATCTGAAGGAGATCCTGAGCTCCATCAGTTGGCGCCGTCTGTGGAAAAATCGAAAATTCCACTCAACGAAAATTGATCTTCCGATCTTAAACTCATGGTGAGTGATCATCGCGACAATCCAAATACTGGCCGCCGTCTTCCCCACAACGGAGGCATGGAGGGATCCCCTCCTCCCCCGAACGCCATTCACGCACTGTCTGCATGAATAGATCGCTTTGCGCTCGTCGTGGATATGCTTTTCCGTGTCCAAACGGCAGGACAAGCTCCCTAAGTCGCCGTTCCCCCACCTCAGGAGCGACACATAGGGAGAGAAGACACTGCCCGTGTCGGCACATCCGAGCACCGCTTCACTATCTCCGGCAGCCACAGATCCCCCTTGGCGACCAATTCGATGACCCCGTGGGCACCCCACAGCTCGACGCCGAGGTCTTATGAAAGAGCACCCCGTCCTAAGGCCCATCGCGCTCCTGTCCCTCCCGAGGAGGTGTCGGTCAGCTCGCCGCTCCCTGGCATGGCTGGTGCCCTCTCCCTCGACAAGATCGTGCGAACGGGACTCACCACAATAACTCGAGGACAACCTCGCCAGGGGACCTGCGGAACCTCATAGAACGGAACCTGAACGGTGACCAGGCACAAGCCGCCAGCAACAGGGGCCATAAATCCGAGTATGCCGAATCCTTGGGATACCACGACCAACTTGATACCCTCTAAAAGAAGATCGAGGGTATACATCGGGAGAGTCGTCCTTCAAGCGATGGGGCTAGATATGCCGCCGACTCGCTTACGAGGCCCTTCACTGAAGAGCTGCTCGCTTTCCACGTCTCCTCCAGGAACAAACCCCCGAAGGTATCCCTCTTCGACGGAAAGTCCGACCCAAAGGACCATTTGGACGCGTTCACAGCAGGGATGAGCTTCCAGGACAACTCCGACGCCGCACAATGCCGTGCATTCCCCCCGCCACTCTCATCCACTCTGGACGAGACTGGTTCCGAGGACTCACACCGTGCTCCATATCTACATTCGATGAGCTGGCCACCGAGTTCCTCGGTCACTTCGTCGGGAATAGACGGCAAAAGCGGACCGTCGATCATCTATTCACTATAAAGAGCGGGAAAAAGGAATCTTTCAAAGGATATATCAACCGCTTCTATAACGCTCTCCTTGAGGTCCTAGAGCATCGGGACGAGACGGTCATCACTGCCTTTAGGTCGGGTCTTAGGCAGAAGGAGTGGCTCCGCTCCTTTGCATTAGCACAACCTAAGACCATGGCCGAGGTAAAATCCTGGACCGAGCGAGAGATCCAGCTCGAATCCGAAGTGAACATGAACCTACCCCAGACCACCAGGCCAATCAAAAGAAGAAAGCCAGAGAAAAAGAAGATTGACCGGCCAAAGCTGTACTCTCCGATGTTCCAGGAGTATACCCCACTCAATATCTCCCAGACAGAGTTGTTGGAAGAGGCAAAGGGCGAGAGATTCTTCAAACTCCCCCCGGTCAACCATAAGGCGGTCAAACAGACACGAGGCCCCTATTGCGCTTTCCACAGGTCGCAAGGACACCCTACCGAGAACTGCAAATAGCTCCGAGACTATATCGAGGAGTTAATCCGCTTAGGGCACATGGCAAGATACCTACGGGACAACCGACAAGCCGACCGAGAGCAAGAGCACCATCCCCCTCCCCGCGAGTTGACGATCGGCCAAATTATGGTCGTATCAGCGGGTGGTGCACCTGGGGCCGACGAGACACGGCGCCCCTTGCCGGTCGATGGGACTGGCAGCCAACCCAGCAAGAGGGTCAAAACAGCTGAGCCCATCATCTTTACCGACGAGGACCTCCACGGGATATCCCTACCTCACAACGTCCCTCTGGTGATTACAGCATGGGTCCACTGTTACGAAGTGCAAAGGATATTGGTCGACTCGGGAAGCTCGGCAGACATCCTCTTCTACGACTGCTTCTTGTATATGGGGCTTACCCCGTCGGACCTGGGGCCGACCGCCCATATCCTGTCGGAGTTCACCAACCACTCCATCCCGGCAGAAAGGGTGGTCACACTTCTGCTTAACATCGAGGAGGCGGGCTGCACGCGCCGTGCCTGTGGAGTTTATCGTCGCCAAAATTCCATCGGCCTACAATAACCTCCTGGGACGCCCGACGCTAAATTCTCTCCGGGCCTAGATATCGACCTACCACCTAGCAATCAAGTTTTCCCTCGACCAATGCAGGATAGGTCGGGCCTATGGGAACCAGCAAACCGCGAAGATTTGCTTCACTGCGACATCTATGCCCGAAGAGAGAAACGATGACCTTGAAAGCACGGATGATCTCAGGGGATCTTTGGATACTCGAGACGAGTATAAAGAGATCCGAGGAGCCCCGATGGAGCCACTAACAAAGGTACCCCTCGTCGAAAGGGACGATGAACGAACCGTCCAAATCGGGTCACTCTTAACGGGGGCTCGGCGCGACGACCTGGCCTACTTCCTCAGAGGAAACTCAGACGTGTTCGCCTGGGCACCCGCCGACATGCCTGGGATCGACCCCGATATAATATCACATAAGCTCAGGGTCGACCCGGCGGTCCGACCCGTCAGGCAGAAGAAACGAAGCTTCGCTCCGATCAAGCAAAAAGCAATCGAGGACGAGCTTAACAGGCTGCTCGCAGCCAACTTCATTCGGAACGTGGCTTACTCAGAGTGGTTGGCGAATGTGGTCATGGTTAAAAAGGAGAGCGGGAATTGGCGCATGTACGTCGACTTCACTGACCTCAACAAGGCCTGCCCGAAGGACAACTATCCCCTCCCTCGGATAGATCGGCTCGTCGACAGTTCGGCAGGCCATGAGCTACTCAACTTTATGGACGCCTTCTCCGGCTACAACAAGATCTGTATGAATCCGGCAGAAGAAGAACTCACCGCATTCACAATGGACCGGGGGGTATACTGCTATAATATGATGCCCTTCGGCCTCAAAAACGCCGAGGCTACGTGCCAACGCTTGGTCAACAGGATGTTCAAGTCTCAGACCGGCAGGAACATGGAGGTTTACGTCGACGACATGCTCATCAAATCGACCTCGTCAAATCAGCACGCCAAAGATCTGAGCGAGGCTTTCGACGTCCTCCGCAAATACAAAATGAAACTGAACCCAACCAAGTGCACGTTTGGGGTCACTAGTGGAAAGTTCCTTAGGTTCATGGTCACCCACATAGGAATCGAGGCTAACCCGGAGAAAATTAGCTCCATCCTCAACATGGCAGCGCCCAAGACCAACGTCGAAATCATGCGGCTCACAGGGCGGGTAGCCGCTCTGAGTCATTTCATGTCAAGATCCGGGGAACAGGGCCTCCCGTTCTTCAAAGCTCTGAGGAAGATCCCAAGGTTCGAATGGTCGGAGGAATGTCAGATCGCCTTCGAGAAATTGAAAGTGCACCTGGCGACTCCCCCACTACTCACCGGACCAGTTGAAGGAGATGAGCTATCGCTGTATCTGGCAGTGTCCGATCAATCTGCAAGTTCAGTGCTCGTCCGAGAAGTCGATGGAGTCCAGAAGCAGGTCTACTATGTAAGCCACGTCTTCAAGGGCGTGGAAACAAGGTGCCCGGCCATAGAGAAGATTGTCTTGGCACTCATCGTAGCCTCGAGGAAACTAGAGCACTATTTCTAGGCACACACCATCCCCGTCCTCACCGAACGCCCTTTAGGGGCTATTGTCTCCTCCCCCGAGTCTTCTGGTCGTTTGGAGAAGTGAAGGTGGGAGTTGTCCCAATTCGACATCAAATACCGCCCGAGGCAAGCTATCAAGGCACAAGTCCTGGCCGATTTTATCGCCGAATGCACTATCCCTAACAAGGAGGCAGTGTCTGTACCAGCCGCCGGATCTCAACTTTTGATCAAAGAAAGGCCCGACTCCATCCTTGATTGGGTCCTTTACGTCGACGGGTCATCGACCGAGGACGGCTGTGGTGCCGGCCTCATCATTCGAGACCCAAATGAGGCAGAAATGGAGTATTCTTTGAAGCTCGGGTTCAAAACCTCAAACAACGCCGCGGAGTACGAGGCCTTGCTAGCTGGACTTCAAATCGCCTCCGGAGTGGGGCTGAAGATGATAAGGATCCGCAGTGACTCCACCCTGGTCGTTGGCCAAGTGACCGGCCATTTCGAAGCATGGGAGCTCCTGATGGTGAAGTACTTAGCCGAGGTTAGAAGGCTGCGAAAGGACTTCAACGGAGTTCAAGTGGAGCAAATCCCCCGGCACCTAAACGCCCAGGCCGACACCCTAAGCAAGCTAGCTTCCTCCTACACGGCCAACAACAAGAGAAATATCCTCTTCGAGGTCTTGCCACGGCCCAGCGTGGAAGATAGAGCGACATCGCTCCAAGTTTACACAGCCCGGGAAGAGGATCAAGATTGGAGGAAGCCCATCGTGGAATTCCTAAAGGAGGGTAAGCTCCCCGGAGATCGTGGGGAGGCCCGCCGCCTCCGAGTCAAATCCCGCCATTTCGTCTAGAGCAATGGGAACCTCTACAAAAAATCCTTCACTCAACCGCTGCTCCGGTGCGTCGACCCCCACGAAGCTGACTATGTCCTCCGTGAGGTCCACGAAGGGATTGGTGGAGCACATCAAGGGACCGCACCTTAGTCCAAAAGGCGCTGCTCCAAGGGTATTATTGGCCGACCATTCATCATGACGCTCATAAGCTCGTAAGAAGGTGCAAGAGCTGCCAACTCCATGGCATCATACCCTGCCTTCCAGCTACCATGCTAACAGCCCTAACCTCCCCCTGGCCGTTTGCCCAGTGGGGAATGTACATGATAGGCCAATTCTCTACTGGTACGGATGGGTACAAATACATCCTCGTCGCGGTGGACTACTTTACGAAGTGGATCAAGGCCGTCCCCATCAGAAAACCGGATGCCACCACGACCATCAAGTTCCTGCAGAACAACATAATACTCCGGTTTGGGATCCCGAGGTGTATCATCACCGACCACGGGACAAATTTAGAAAATGAGAGAGTTAAAGCATTCTGCAACGAATACCATATACTGATGAAGTTCGCCGCGGTCGCGCACCCTCAATGCAATGGGCAGGCCGAGGTCGCTAACGGGGACGTCATTCGAGGACTTCGAGCTCGCCTGGAAGGAAGACAAGATAGTTGGGTCGATGAACTATCCCGGGTCTTATGGGCCTTGCACACATTGAAGAAGACCCCTACCGGAGAGACCCCCTTCAGTCTCTGCTACGGCACCGAGGCGATGGTCCTAGCAGAGATCGGGCTGCCCAGTCACAAGGTCGAGCATTTCAATGACAAAGCAAACACCTCGGCACTCCGAACTAATTTGGATGTCTTGTTGGAAAAGCAGGGTCGGGCACAGATCAGAGCCGCCGCTTACCAACAGCAAACTGCCCGCTACTACAACACTTGGGTCAAATGTCGAGCCTTCAAGACCGGGGATTTGGTCCTAAGGCGGAACGAGTTTGTTGATCAGGGAAAATTGCATAAGTTTTCTCCGAAGTAGGATGGCCCCTTCCTCGTCTCCGGAATCTTACCCGGCGGGGCTTATCGCTTACAAGATACAACGGGTCGCAAATTTCCGCGACCTTACAATGCCGAGAAGCTCAAGTTATACCTTTGAAAGGAATATCTATGAATATATGTTTCTTCTTTCACAAAAGCAATGTAAATTTTTCTAAGTTCTTTTTTTTATAATAAGAAGGAAACAATAGAACATCGCAAAAAGGAGAACTTCATTTATTTATCAAAAGGTATTATGGGCTCCTCTGCCTTACATAAAAAAAAATTATTACAAGAGAAGGGGAACGGGGTCAAGGAAATATTCCTCATGATACTCCGAGGAGATCTCTACCAACCGAGCCCTGGCCTCTGCAGCCCGCTCCCGCTGATACTGCACGCAAACCTGAAACGCCGCGGAAGGGCCGAGCGCTCCACCAGCCAAGCCTTGGCTCACGATCTGTCTCTTTTGGAAGCATTCCAAAATGAGGGCTACAGATCGGTCGTGCCTGGTCTTCGAGATGAGGCCGATGACATAAATCGTATGGACCTTGTTGAGGGCCTCGTCCAGCAGCTCTTCGGCAAGGGGGTTGTACAGACCCGGGGACCTCCTCCAAATTACGTACATCAGCAATTGGAGGAGGGGCGTTCGACGAGGGAGTAGACGACCGATATGATCCTCGATGCGCTGGACCACGCCCTGATACCTATCCTTGGAAACGGATTGCTCGTACAGGTAGACATCATCGGGAGTGACGATCTCTTCAATCGAGTAAATATGCCCGGCCATCTCGAAGAAGCAATACTGAAAAGTTGGCATCTCCTTCTCTATTTATAGCCTCCACAGAATCCCCGAGAGCCCAAATTTACGCGCGCATGGGCGTGAATCCTGGGATTCGCTCAATTATTCCAATACCGTATCGCTACGTGGCAGGAATCCCGTATCTCTCGGCGAATCGAAGTCGGAGCGACGCGGATCTTCGAACGCTTCGCCTCGCCTATGCGTTTCTGCCACGTGCCGCCAGCGACGGTCACTCTTCCCGATATTCACACACCAAGGAAGGTCGGGCAACGCCTCGCAAACCGAGCAACTTCCCTGCTCAGTCCATCCTTGACCGGTAGTTCATTACCCACCGCGCCAAGGATCGAAGCCCTCGTCAAGAGGCCACCGAGCAGCTTCACTGTTCGGTCCATCCTTAGCGGGTAACTTCTTACCCATCTACGCTAAGGATCAAAGCCTTCGCCAAGAGGCCACCGAGCAGCTGCCTTGCTCGGTCCATTCATGGCAGGTAGTTCACTACCCACCGACGCCAAGGATCGAAGCCCTCATCTAGAGGCCACCGAGCAGCTTCACTGCTCGGTCCATCCTTAGCGGGTAACTTCTTACCCATCTACGCTAAGGATCAAAACTCTCGCCAAGAGGCCACCGAGCAGCTGCCCTGCTCGGTCCATCCATGGCTGGTAGTTCACTACCCACCGATGCCAAGGATCAAAGCCCTCGTCAAGAGGCCACCGAGCAGCTCCACTGCTCGGTCCATCCTTAGCGGGTAACTTCTTACCCATCTATGCTAAGGATCAAAGCCCTCGCCAAGACTCCACCGAGCAGCTGCCATGCTCAATCCATCCATGATTGGTAGTTCACTACCCACCGACGCCAAGGATCAAAGCCCTCGTCAAGAGGCCACCGAGCAGCTTCACTGCTCGGTCCATCCTTAGCGGGTAACTTCTTACCCATCTACGCTAAGGATCAAAGCCCTCGTCAAGAGGCCACCAAGCAGCTGCCCTGCTCGGTCCATCCATGGCCGATAGTTCACTACCCACCGACGCCAAGGATCGAAGCTCTCATCAAGAGGCCACCGAGCAGCTTCACTGCTCGGTCCATCCTTAGCGGGTAACTTCTTATCTATCTACTCTAAGGATCAAAGCTCTCGCCAAGAGGCCACCGAGCAGCTGCCCTGCTCGGTCCATCCATGGCTGGTAGTTCACTACCCACCGACGCCAAGGATCGAAGCCCTTGTCAAGAGGCCGCCGAGCAGCTTCACTGCTCGTTCCATCCTTAGCGGGTAACTTCTTACCCATCTACGCTAAGGATCAGCGCCCCTGCCAAGAGGCCACTGAGCAGCTGCCCTACTCTGTCCATCCATGGCTGGTAGTTCACTACCCACCGACGTCAAGGATTGAAGCCCTCGTCAAGAGGCCACCGAGCAGCTCCACTGCTCGGTCCATCCTTAGCAGGTAACTTCTTACCCATCTACGCTAAGGATCAAAGCTCTCACCAAGAAGCCACCAAGCAGCTTCACTGCTCGGTCCATCCTTAGCGGGTAACTTCTTACCCATCTACGCTAAGAATCAAAGCCCTCGCCAAGAGGCCACCCATCCTTAGCGGGTAACTTCTTACCCATCTACGCTAAGGATCAAAGCCCTCACCAAGAGGCCACCGAACAGCTGCCCTGCTCGGTCCATCCATGGCTGGTAGTCTACTACCCACCAACGCCAAGGATCGAAGCCCTTTTCAAGAGGCCACCGAATAGCTTCCCTGCTCGGTCCATCCTTAGTGAGTAACTCCCTACCCATCTGTGCTAAGGGTCAGAAGTCCTCAACCCCGGCGACGCCGACCAATCTTAAGAGCGGTGGTCACCGGTCCAACTCGACGTATCTTCGACGAGCGATCGCCTCCACGACTTCAGGGCCATAAGGACACCGATCTTACACCGGCCTTTGTACACTTCAAATAATTGGATTTAACTCGACGCGCGATCGCCAACTAAAGGACCTGCCGCCGACCTAGCGTTTATCAGGCAAGCAAAATGAGACATTACCACGAAATGAAAACATTGCGACACAAATTTCTGCAAAAGGGATTTGTTTACAACTCAGGGGTCTTTACAAAGGTATCGTGGGCTCCTCAGCCTTACAAAATCGCCCGAAGGCTTACGAAATTCCGAAGCAAAAAACAAGAAAAGAATAAAAAAGAAGGCAGGGAGATTCAGGCCTCGGGGCCGGGAAGGACCTCGATGTTCTCCATGGCATCGTCGGAAGCCGGGATGGCGGCTTGAGGGTCGGTGCCCACCGCAGGAGCTTCGGCACTGGGAGCCGGGGTGACCGACTTCTCCCCAACGCGCCCATCAGGGGCTTTCCCCCGAGCGACGCTTCCGGCGGCATCCCCCTGCGCCTCATCCTCGAGGGGGTACTCGAGCCGAAGCTTATCGTCGGGAAACTTCGGCATCAGCGCCTTGACTGCGTCGAGGGCATCATGAAAAATGAGGGCCGAGGCATCGGCAAGGTCAGCGTAGAATTTATCCAACGTCTTGTAGCTCTCCACCGTCTTCGCAGCCCGGAGGTTGGCATGCCTCATTGCTTCCTTCATCGCCTCGTTTTCCCTTTTTAGGGTGTCCCGCGTCTTCTTCAGAGTAGCGGCGAGCACCATGGTATCTTCCAACTTGGCCTCAACGGCCTTATTGGACTCCATCAAAACTCCGATGGTCTCCCGGCAGCCGGAGTTCACCCGATCCTCGGCTGCCACCCGGTCTTCAAAAGCGGCAATCCTCTCCGTCGCCTCACACAGCTCCCGGCTCAAGCCTTCCTCCCGTGAGGAAGACTCGCCCGCGATCTGCATCGCCGGGGCAATTTCCTCGCGCTCCATGTTGGCAACGAGGGTGTGATGCAGAAGGACCTGAGGAAAATAAAAAGAGGGGTTAAAAGGCATCCGATCCTGTGAACAAAAAGTACTTAATAAAAACCCAAACGGGAGGCGGACACTGACCTGCACGGCCTCCTAGGCTATGGCCGCGATTTGGGCCTTGAGGGTCCTCTGGGGGATTTTGCCCCCAGCCGACCTTTCCATCTCCAAGAGCAGGCTATCGGCAACAGAAAGCCCTGAGGGCACCTCGAAGCGAAGATCCCCTTCATCCACGAAGATCGGGGAAGACAGGGAATGGGGTACCGTCCTTTGGTGCCTCTTGAGGAGGGGCACGGGAGGATCGGCCTCGTCTCCCACCTCTGAAACCCGGGGTTCCTGCTCCCGAGCGTGTTTGCGGCTCTGCGCGCGGCCGGCCTCCGAGGCCCGGGACGTGCTGGAGTGCCTAGCCGGAGCGGCCGCCGACGGAGCTGGGCTCTCAGCGGGGCGTGAAGGGCCGGCGCCTCCGGCCTTCCTCCCTTTCTTCTCGGCCATCGCAGCCTGGAATTTAGATCGGTCTATCGGCTCTGCAAAAAAAGCGAAAATACAAAGAAGGGGTTAGCAATACCAGAAAGAATAGAAGAATACACAAGTCTAAACAGGTCGCCTAAGCTCCTAACTTACCCGCAAACTGAGCGGGGCTGAGCCCGGCCTAACTGAGGGCCTGCTCGGACAGCAACACATCGGCCCGTTGAACGAGCTCCCACGCCAACACTGCCATCGCATCGGGATCGGACGACCGCCTCACCCGTGGGCAGTTGGCCCTGTGCCACTGGACAGGCACAGGCCAATTCTCACTCTCGGGTGGCCCGACAAACAAGAACTTCTCATTCCAGTCATGAATGGAAGAAGGTACTGCTACGACCCCCGACCCGTCCGCCCCTCCTCTGTGTTTTCTAAAAGAAACGTATACCCAACTAGGCTCGTCCTTACGAGTGTCGGGGTGATTTTTGTAGCAGAGGGAGGAAAGGAGAAGGTTCAGACTGAAAGGGATCTCCTGCAGTCTCAACCGAACCAGGAACTCGAGAAGAATCCTCCACGAGTTCGGCACTAACTGGTCCAGGGCTAATTGAAAGCAATGCAGTGCCGCACTCACCTTGGGGGAGAAGGGCAGACGCATTCCGGTCCAAAAGGCTTCCAAGTACAAGGCAATCTCCTTACCCCGTACCTGGTCTGCACTCTCTCCCTCCCCGGCCAAGCGAAGCGAGTAGCTGGGGGGAATATGGAACCGAGTCCGGATTGTGGTGAGCCCGTCCACATGCCTCAGGAAGGAAGGCGTGTCACGGACACTCCTGACATGCGCTTTGGGGACCGTCCCTGTCGCACGGCCCCGGGGAACATGACTAACCCTAACTTTCCGAGAAGATTCCGACTCGGATGAGGCAGAGGAAGAAGCAGCAGAAGACTCCTTAGACTCTATCCGAACTATTTCTGCGGACTCCCCAGAAGAAGACATCTAACCTGAGCAAAAGAAAGAGTCCTCCGAGGAAAGAACGCAAGAAATCTGACCTAAAGGGAAGAGCGCCGAGCTAGCACACGAAGGGATGAGGAAATTATAGCGAAGTGTGGGACCTGGGGGGATCCCAGCTCTATTTATAGCAGTCGGCGAACACATCCTACGGCGCTGATCGTCTCCCGCCAAAACAACACTTCGCATTCAACAGCCGTCAACGTTCCACCTGTCGCATACGCATTGGGCGCGTCCCATCGAGTGTGAAGAACACCGGCAGCCCGTCACGTCAGCCAACCAGCACCGGACACATAGCCTGGCGCTTCGACGAACGTACGCCTGAATCGGTGCTTCCTCTTTAATGCAAGATCTCTCCTCTGATCCGCTGACGCCATCAAAAAAATACAACTAATTGCCCGGGAATCCGCGCCAACGATGTCTTCAAATATGAACTTGGCCCGGGTGACCGATCAGACCACTCTACACCTGACCCATGAATAGGTCGATCCGAGAGTGGGGGGCTAATGATGATGCTCTATACTGAGAACTCCCCAACTCACGACACGTGGCAGATGATGTGTCCAAGGCTTACGGGAAAGGAGTAAGAACGGTACATTGAAGGCGTACCCCGGGTCTTCCTCTCCAGGATGTTCCCGAACTTCAGAGGCCTTCCAGACCACTCTTATGCTCGTCTTACAAACAACCATTAGCTCGCCTCCGAGCCATCCCGCACGCTGAGCTCCCTCAGCCCTCCTAGCTCGCCTCCGAGCCATCACAGAACCAAGCTCCCTCGGCCTCCCGCTCGTCCCCGAGCCTCCCGCCGAGCTTAGGTTCCTCGTTATCACCGACCAATCCACAGCACAGATCACAGGCGTCTCTGCCACGGCTCCGCAAATCTCACCAGACGCGAGATATCCGCCGCCCACAATCCCGCGTTCCACGCCATCGCGTTCCCTCCATTGACGAGCGTATCTCGTTATTAATGGGGGATCCTGCCTTTCACGCAGGCATAACGCCGGGGCGTAACGGCCGGCGTGAATCTTGCGCCTGCCAGCCCATGGCTGTCACTATATAAACCCCTCTTTTAGACGACTTAAGTAAGACAATTTTACCCCAATAGACCGTTACTCTGCCCAAATACCTCGACTAACTTGATCGTTGGAGGGTCCACGGTGGTACAACCACCCCGGGACTTCCTTGCAGGTTGCCCGGCTTCATTCCAAATCAAGCCCACTGAGATCCACACGCTTCAGGAGGCAACCCTCCAATCCAATCTCAGCCACCCATCAACACTCGCTGCAGATCAACGGAAGACAACATCTGAAGGAGATCCTGAGCTCCATCACATGCAGTATCTGTATAGTTATCTGCTATATCTAAATAAGTCATAAATATCGCAGGCAACTGCATATTGCAGCTAGCTATACAGATTCTAGAGACTCTTTTTTTTTACTATTGAAAATCTTTTAGGGATTTTTAGAGCGTCAAGGGGCCAGTCATTTTTATCAAGAGAAAAACCTGCTGGGGGTTTTTGACAATTTACCCAAAATAATACCCCACCCCTGATCCTCAACCCCAGAAGCTCACTAATTCTCAGTTCACCAAACCTCTTAAATTCATCACCCCCTCGTTATCTTCTCACACACTCTCTCTCTCTCATTCATCTCAAATCAATGGAGCTCAACCCCGAAACCCTAGCTCAAGATCATCCCCCAGAAACCATGGAAGAGCAAGAACCCCAACAACAACAAAACCCCAACCTCCCCTCATTTGCCTCCATCTCCCTCTCCCTCTCCTCCTCTCTCCTCTCCTCCCCCAAAACTAAACCCAAACCCTCTCTCCCTCCCCTCTCCTCGCTCCCCACCAACCTCAAGATCCCCTCCCAAATCTCCTCCCTTCTTTCTCTCTCCTTAGCCCCCAACCCAAACCCTAAGCGCCCCAGCTCCTCCAAGGCTCCTTCCAATCTCCTCACCCCCACCCCATTCCAGGCCGCATCTCCCTTCCTCCGCCTCCCCACCGCCCCCTCCGGCGGCGCAGCCTCCCGCCGCACCGCCGTCGTCTGGTTCCGCTCCGACCTCCGCCTCCACGACAACGAGGCCCTCACCCTCGCCTCCAACGACTCCTCCTCCCTCCTCCCCACCTTCCTCTTCGACCCCCGCGACTTCGGCAAATCCTCGTCGGGATTCGACAAGACCGGCCCTTACCGGGCCCGGTTCCTCATCGAATCCGTTTCCGACCTTCGTGCTTCTCTCCGTGCCCGCGGGTCGGACCTTGTGATCCGAATCGGGCGGCCTGAGACCGTCCTTGTTGAGCTGGCGAAGGCGGTGGGGGCCGACGCGGTCTATGCACACAGAGAAGTGAGCAGCGACGAGGTGAGGGTCGAGGAGAGGGTGGAAAAGGCGATGAAGGAGGAGGGGATCGATGTTAAGTACTTTTGGGGAAGTACATTGTATCATGTCGAGGATTTGGGGTTCGATTTGGAGAAGATGCCGAGCAATTATGGAGGGTTTAGGGAGAAGGTGAAGAGTGTCGGGATTAGGAAGACGATTGAGGCGTTGGAGCAGGTTAAAGGGTTGCCGTCGCAAGGGGACGGGGAGGTCGGGGAGGTGCCGAGCTTGATGGATTTGGGGTTGAATCCACCACAGGTATATTTGATTTATCATTTGAAAAAACTTCATTTCTTACGTAAATTTTCATTGTGATGGCAAGAATGTTGTTCATATAATGATGGTGATGGTTGAGGCGGAGAAGCGCACTTCTGGGCTGAGAAATTGATTGGCAAGATATATAAGATGTATAAAACTAATGTTGCTTTATGGGTTGGGCAATTAAGATGTTGCAGTGGATGAGTGGAAAAGGAGATGATTGATTCAATGCTTGCGCCAATTTAAACTCAAAGATTTGGTATTTGTATTTCGTTATGTGTGGACCGTTAAATCTAGCATTTCATACATGGTTCTCATTGTGATGGTGACATCAAGGAGGTTGTGATTCATAGAATTACTGTTAGATGGTTGAAGAAGATCTTTAGAGTATTTAGTGGTCGTAGAGCACATATGAAACTAAAGGAAAACTTCTCTAGTGTGATTATAAGGTCAACGTTGCTTTATAGATCGAATGTCAAGCATATAAGGCACTCCATGCCTGAAAAAATAAGTGTGGCTGAAATGAGTGTGCAATTGATACAAATATCATTAGATAGGGGGCAATTTGCAATAGGAGTAAAATAAAATGGGTTTTCTGTAAATAGTCATCTTCAAATCTTTTATATCCAAACGGTGAGGGTAGGACTTCTTTGAGCTTGAAAAAATGAATGTTATTCTTCTTTAATGCCGTAGATTTCTAGTGTAAGGTTTGGGAATCCAATCAAAATCCTTTAGGGAGTATTAGTCCCAAATAATTTTAGAATCCAGAATTTGTAAATAAAATAACCGTCATTTTGATAGAATAGTCCTTTCTATTTAAAATGCGGGTCGTTTGATTTCAAAATCCATATGTAATTTAAAACAATACATTTAATAATGGACGTTAACCGGTATTTAACTAATGGAGGTTCGACGGACGCCGATCGATGGCGGGGGATGACCAGTGGCGGCGGAGGTGAACGTCTGCCGATGAAGAGGATGGTCAGTCGGCGGTGATGGCTGGCCACGATCGAGGGCGGCGATGGCGGGGACAATGGCGATCGGAGACGGCAACGGGCGGCAGCGGTTGAGGCGGCCGACTGCGACGGGCGACGGCGGCGATCGAGGACGACGCCGGGCGGCGATGGAGGCGGCGATCAAGGACGACGATGGGCGGTGATGGAGGCAGCGATCGGGGACTTGGACGAGCGGCAGTGGCTATGGCGGGCGGCAACGGCGATCGAGGACATCCACGGGAGGCGATCCGGGACGACGACGGGCGCCGGGCGGCGACTGCCGGCCGGCGGCGAGGGTGGTCAGCCGGTGGCGGTGATGGGGACGGTGGGCAAGCAAGGGGTCGACAACGGTGAGCTAGCGAGGGTCGACCGGTCGGCGGCGGAGTCAGTCTGCCGGTGACGGTGATGGGGCTGGCGAGGGTCGGCCGGCGGCGGCGGTCAATGTCTGGTTAATGGTGGCGCAACCGGTTGTGGCGATACCCGGTAGGAAGATTTATTTAAATTTTGATCTATTATGTATATTATGGCATTTTAGAAAACCTAGGATTATATGATGATTTGAAAATTGATTGGTTTTCTCATTTTTGTATTATAAGTTCAATAATGAATTCTAAAATCCAAATTTATGCATTCTAAAATGCTAGCTTCGGCTAACATTATTAAGCAAATTCCAATTTAAATAGGACTAACATGAATTTTCAAATTCTGGAATTGGATTTTCAAATGACTTGGGACGAACACCCCTTAGTTAATTTCAATTCATATCATTAGCTTTCCTTTCGTTGCATTTCTTTTAATTAGGAGTAGCATAATGGTAGAGTTTAGTGTGATGTATGAAGGTTGAGATAGAGCTCTAGCTCCACCCTCATCAATGCAATGGAAGGAAAGCACACGATCCAATGGCCTCAACTCGATTTCCCATGCCCCCCTACACTACCATCTGCTCCCTATGAACCACCTCCTTGTCCGCCGCCGCCTCATTACCCTCATTTCATGACATCCCAACTACTTGATCAAATGCCCCCAACCAACTCCACGACATTTCCAGATTTGTTCACATCAGCATCATTATCCTCCTCACTATATTCAACCTCAACCAAATTACTATCCCCAACCATGCCCCCAATACAATCAACCTCCACCATGTGAATCACAGCACATCTCACCACCACCACCTGCCACATATTACAGTTCACCACAAAATACCCACCTCCTTCCACAAGCACCACCACCTTATCCCTACCAACCACTCCTGCCTCAACATCAACCTCAAAGCTATCATTTCCGCCTCCAGATTATCAAACCTCTCACAACAACTATCAACATCATTTTACCACCCCTTCCCCTCATTCAAATATGCAGCAACAACCATACCCTCCACAGCTGTTCGATGAAATGCCTGAACAACCACAAAGTCCTGAAGCTCTATCTCCACATCAGCAACCACCTCCACATCCAGAGATTTGTTTCGATGCTGCGTTTGAGTCACTTAATGGATTGAATCTCGAAGGAAAAATAAGAGGCCTCAACGACATACTGCAAAAGCTTAGCTCACAAGTGGATTCTCTCATCGAGGCATGCAAGAAGTAGCATGCTGAGGTACAGACACTCACCAACTGTGTCCCAACTGTTCGACAAAATGCCCCAAAGAGTCCCTCCACGAAATTTCCACTTCCTTCCAAAAGTAACACTATCGACTACTCCTAGAGCGAATGTGCCACCACCAGTGACTCTATCTATCATGCCGAGTTGTGCATCAAGTGCTCGATGTAATGGCCCTAATGCCCAAGATGAGATTGCTCCAAACTTCAATTCACCGATCCATGCTCAACCTGCTCGACATATTGTCCAGCAAGTCATTGAGCCACAAGCAGCTGCTTCTTCAAAATGGTGTGCACCACTACTTGTTCAACGCGACTACAAAGTAGTGAAGCCTAGTTTAACAAAGTCTCCAAATTCATGGCTAGCGGTGTCTCGCTTTCTTGATCGCACTCAATCCACTCATTGAAATGGATGCTTAACAAGAAACATATTTGAATTTGACTTCACCCTGAAAGAGCATTTTTGGCCATCCTTGGATGCATTTGCGATTGATTTCTCTTGTTTTCGTGTTCATAAAAGGCTTGAAGTCTTTAAAAAAACCATAATTTAAGAAGTCCTCTAGAAGTTCTGAGCTCAAGGCAACTCATACAAAGCTTGTACCTTATTCTCTTTCCAAGTTGAAATTGAATGCACCAGTCATCCATTCTTCAAAGCTTCATATTCATAGGATCGAGGAATTCAAAGAGTATGTTGTCCCGGAAGCTTATGGTTCTGTTCTGTTTGAGGGTGTAAACTCCGAGATTAGTGTTGAAGTAAGCTCCAGGTTTCATGTTTTGGCCCTTAATCCTGTAGATAGTGAAATCTATAGGCATGATATACTTGATGTGTTGCAAAATGAGGTTGTTTCAGGGTTGGCAAGGAAGGAAAATGGTGTGGTTGCTGGGATACTTCCTGATTGGGATTGGGCGGAGCCATTTCAGAAACACAGAGTTTGCAACTTTGTTGATTCTAATGAGAAAATTAAATTTGAGTTGAAAGCTTTGGATGTTGATGGATGGCAATCTAAGAATTGTTGCTACTTGCATATCTTTCATTCCCTTTGAAGCCTACTTCAAGCTTCTGGACTACCATGACATTCCTAAAGCTTTTACTCCTGGCGACAGTATTCACTTCAGTACTTCAAACATAGATAGTTATGGTTCTGTCTTGTCCTTGATTGCACCCGGGGTTGAACGGTTTTGTTGGTGGGAGGAGTATAGTAGCAGTGTTCTTGTTTGGAAAGAATTCATGGATCGAAAATGTGGTCTATCGGGCATTTGTGGAGTGGCTTTATAGCATGGAAGCAACATACATTTTTAGCTACACTGTGGAGAGGCACCAATGGTAGATTAACTTTTGTTGAACCAATCGTGGGGCTCAACTTGAACATAATAGTTTGCATGATTGCTTGGCTAGAGGTGCCTCATCTCTTGACCTTGAGGGCAGGGTCAGTTTTAAGGAGGGAAATATTGATGCAAGTATCGTTAGATAGGAGGATATTTGCAATATGAGTAAAATAAAAGGGGGTTTTCTGCAAATAGTCGTCTTCAGCTCCTTTATATCCAAACAGTGAGGGTAGGAGTTCTTTGAGCTTGAAAAAATGAATATTCTTCTTCTTTAATGCCTTAGATTTCTGTGTAAGGTTTTGGGAATCCAATCAAAATCCCTTAGTTAATTTCAATTTATATCATTAGCTTTCCTTTCATTGCATTTCTCTTAATTAGGAGTAGCATAATGGTAGAGTTTAGTGTTAAGTATGAAGGTGGAGATGGAGCTCTAGCTCCGCCCTCACTGTTTGGATATAAAGGAGTTCAAGATGATGCAGAAAACCCCTTTTATTTTACTCATATTGCAAATAGCTCCGTATCTAATGATACTTGTATCAGCAATGGATGGCTGGCATAAAAGATACGACACCAACAACAACAAAAATAAGACTTGATTCCGAAGTTTTGTGTTTGGCTACATAAATCCTTTTCTTTGAATTTGCTTTGTTGAGAACGGCCTCCTTGATTAAACTGACAACTGACATAACTATTTTTTACCGTATCCAATTTCTAAAAACTCACATTTACCTGTTTATTTCATACATTGAATTGTTCATGTCCTGTATAAATAAGTATTGTTGTTAATGTACTACATTTTACATTGCGTAGTCATCTGGATTACCTATGAATCCATGTCATTAATCTATGTAATATTTTTCTTCCTCGTAGGATGGAAAGGCTGCTGTTAGTGCTTCCCTCAAGGGTGGTGAAACCGAGGCACTGGAGAGACTCAAAAAGTTTGCTGCTGAATGCCATGCTCAACCGAAAACCAAGAGCAAAGATGGTACACGAGATAGTATCTATGGTGCTAATTTCTCATGCAAAATCTCTCCATGGCTAGCAACCGGATGTCTTTCTCCACGTTTTATGTACGAGGAATTGAAAAGGACTGCAACTAGGTACGTGCTATTCTTATAAGTGAAATTGTATGTCACCAGCCCCTATTGGGTGTTGTCTATAATTTTGATTGGTATGACATCAATGACATGTCTCTCGTTAGGTACTGGATTCTTATAAGTAACGGATTCGCTTTATACCATAAATAATGATTGCACTAAAATGCCCTTAATTATAGCTGTTTATACCATAAATAAGGCTAAATTGCACTAAAATACCCTTAACCATAGCTGTTTGTCAGTAAACTACCTCAAAGTTTATTTTTTAATTACAGTAAGATCCCTTAAATCATAGCATTAAGGGTACTTTAGCGGAAAAATTATCTTAAAACCCAAGTTTGATGTAGTTTACTGGACTAAATTTTTTTGAGCTAGTTTAGTGAAAAACAAATAGACATAAGGGGTATTTTGGCGTAATCTCCCCCAGAATAATAGACAACTCCCATGTTGCTACATCTATGTGCATCGAAGTTTACACCATACAGCAACACTATATGTCCAGTTATTTCTGTTCTTAATGCCCATAATTCACTATTTGGAGAATGAAAAGAAAAAGGTTAATTTTCTTTTTCAGCTTTGCAGGGAATATGATAAAAAGAAATTTGTGATCATGTTTTTATTTGTTTTCGGTGTAACTAATGATTTGCAATCCTGGTTCTCAGAGCCATTTCCGCTTCAAGTCAGAAGAATGGTGCTGCAGGGGCAGATAATGGAATGAACTGGCTGATGTTTGAGTTATTATGGAGGGATTTCTTTAGGTAAAAAATTTTAGACCGTTAATCTCACAGTCGCATGAAATCTATTCTGCTATGAGCATTACCCTCTATTGCTAATTTGAATTTTGACCTGCACAATCTGTTTCATAACGTATCCTTCAAGTGCCGTGAAGCATAAATTTATAGAAGGCTACCTTACATAGATGTACTCATGAACTTTCCACTTTTGTATACTATGAACTTTGAAAAATAGAGATACGTACCATGAACTATTTTTTCCGACTTAACTAGGTTTTTTTTTAATGAATGGACCGTTATACGGTTATACCGTTCACTTTGTTTTAACATTGTTTCTATGAAAATAACAGAAATTTTTTTTAAAAAATTACATAAAAATTAGTAATTAGAATGTGATTGAAGATTGGAGTAGCAATAATGGAGTGGGTGGTGTCTGGTTGAAGGCCGGGGATGAGCGGGGGGAGGAGATAAAGAGAAAAATGGAGGAAAAGGTCAAGCTCGAAGTTTATGGAAAATTATAATTGGGCATGCAAGATTTGGAGGTTTGAGATTTCGAAATTTGGAGATTTAGATATTTAAATATTAAGGGTTTGGTGGTTTAAAGATTTGAATGTTTGGGATTTCTAAATTTAGTCATTTAGAGATTCTAGGATCATAATATTTTGGGGTAATAGGTTTAGTGATTTAGAGATTCAAAATTTAGGGATTTAACGATTATGGAGTCTAGAGGTTCAGTGATTCAAAGCTTTTGAAATGATGGGTTAAGGAAGATGGAGAGGAGTATGGAATTTGGGAATTTTGAGAGTATAGAATTTTTAGATTTAAGAGTTATGGAACTAGGGGTTTAGAGATCAAAGAGTTTGAGGATTTAATGATTCGAAGGGTTTGAATTGGTTACAGAGATGTTGAAGAGGGACAACAAGGGGAGAAGAAAGGAGGAAAGATGAGAAAAGAGGAAGAAGACACGGTTAAAATCGTCAATTTGGATGATATCGCTATTTAGTATAATGTGTGCAGACGTTTCCATATTAAAGGGTGCTTTTTGGCAATCAGGATAGTAGTTCATGGTACCTTTCTGCAATTAAATTAGTTCGTGGTATCAATCACACAAAAAGTGATAGTTCGTGACTACATTTATGCAATTTAGCCTTTTATAAACTTTCTTTTATATCTGTTGTTTGTGCTAAGTTGCACATTGGCAGATCCTGGACATTTTTTCAAGTGGGGCAAAGTTTAGACTATAGATAATTTAAGTTTACAAAAATAACCATATGCAAAAATGATTTATTAGGGATTTTTTCCATATTAAAAATTTAATTTAATTAAAACATAGATGTTCGTTAGCTAGAAATAAGGGGCTATACACAAATGGAGAAATGAAATAGCTTAAAAATCATTGTTAAAAAAGGCAAATAAAATTAATAAAAAGCAAATAAAATTGGAGCATCCCAAGATTCGAGAAACTTGCCCCACGTGTTTCTCAGCCCAAAGCCCTAACCATTGTGGACAAGCATAACAATGTTCATATTTTAGCTCTAAAATTTTATGATGACTTAAGTTTCCTATATATATATATATATATATATATATATATATATAGATATAGATATATATATCGAACCCCGAAATCCAGGCGACCGCCTAACCTCGACCTTTAAAGGAACCGCCCCTGAAGTTTCATAATCGAAATTAACCGAATGAAAGAGACATGGAAAGTGATTTGACCCATCAATTCCATTTTAAGCACGTATACTTCTAGACAAAAAGAAAGGAAATTTGATACTCTAATGTTTGTCAATATAATTTGTTTGTTTACATCGACCCTTTAATACATGTAATTTTAATCATTAATTCTTCTAAGTTAAAATACATATAACATCCGAAATTTAAATTTGAAACATCAAAGGATAATTCTCATTAATATATTCCATCGGAGTGTTTCTTTTTTACATTGCATATACCTTCATGTGAAAATCGTCTATAATCACAATGTTTCCTTCTACTCATTTTGCTGTGTATACTGCATCAGGCTAAATTCTGGATCGGTATTAATTTCATTAATGTTGTGGCAGTTAGTTAAATAGAATTGAATATTCCATGAAAGCAGTTAGTTTGTTGATGAAATTCCATAGATGTGAAATACAGTATGTAAGCATCCTGTATACATTCTATATTCGTGATTGTACTCAAAACTTGCAACAATGTCAACCTTATTTTGCTTTGGAGATTTCATGACAAAAATTATTATGGCGTTGATATATCTCAGGTTCATCACTAAGAAATACAGCTCCAACAAAAGAAAGACCGAAGCAGTGCCCGCCACAGCATGCACCGGAGCACTTGCGTGAGCCTTGCAATGTGGATCCAAAAAGAATAAATATTCCGTATTTGAGTTGAGATAAAATTCTGTTGTCTAAATTTTATGTATCCTGGTATTTACAATGATGGTGGATTTTGGTCCGGACTATTATTTTTTTGAAACGAGAACATTTTTCTCATCCATTCATGTTGCCTGCGTTGGAAATGTTTGTTTTGCACGTCTGTTGAGTAGTAAAAGGAAACCAGCATATGTTTTTTATGTTCTATTGATGGAAAGAATTAAACAAAGCAATATGAAGGTTTTCTGATTTATTTCCTTGTGTCTTCACTGTTTACTAGTGTGTATACAGATTCAGTTTGATGACCAACTTGTTAAGTGAACTTTTCATATTAAAGAGCATCAAGTTTATATCACCTCGAGAAAATTCTCTATAATCACTTTCACGAATTTTCCAAACTTTTGTAGGGTAGACGAATAAAAGAAAATATCTTGCAGATCTTTCTAAATATTTGTAGGTGATGGTATTTTGAATATTCTCAATTTTGTGAAGAAAAGATTAAGCTTCTTCTGCCAATTTGTGGATTATAAATAAACAAAAAATCGATGGTGCTACATAAAGTGAAAACTTATTACTAATTTCATATTTATGTGGGTAATATCTATGCTACTGTATAATGCAAAAACAAAGAAAACTCTTTCATTCTTAGGTTGAAGGACTTCGACGTCATCATACAAATATACAAAAATAATTAATTGTTATTTTAAAAAAAAAAAATCTTAGAGTCTCCACACCATCAAAGAAAAAAATTATTAATCTTCTCCCTTTTTCGAAAAAGAAAGAAAAAGACAACTTTCTAAAACTTGAGACAAAAAAAAGGCTTTACAGAAATTAGTTTGAATTCCAAATTTAATCTACATTACACTCAAACTTAAGACAAAAAAGAACTTTCTAAAAGTTATTTTAATCTTATCATTTTTCAAATTCTACTTTCATTTAATTATAACTACCTTCTTTTACTTAAATATGGTAAATAAAATATTATAACATCTTATAGAATATCCAAGTTATTAAAATGACTTCTATTCACTTATTAACATTCAAAATAATTTTACACCAAAAACCTTCCATTTTATATTTATCTATGGAGTCAAGAAATTTTTTTGTTGCTCTATAGGATAAAGCCGTGCGTGCAAAATGCCAGCGACAAATTGTGCTAACTATCAATGAACAATGGACCTTGCTTTGCTTTGCTGGCCATATAACAAACAGTGCTGACTTTGCTATTAATATCCCAAACTGATTGTAATAAACAATAAAGCATTGAAACATCAATGCTGAATCAGAGAAATGGACCGCCAATATTGATATCTAAGCAGGCCAACAAAATATATCACCAAAAATTTAGAAGAAATAATTAAAAATTGAGGGGAGGGGGGGGGGGGGGGGGGGGGGGGCATAATCAAGAACAATCGCCACCTATCACTACTCCATTTTTTTCCTCTATTGCTCTCTATTTATCAATCACACAGATGTTGCTGCATCATTAGACATGTGATCTCCAAATATCCTTTTGCGAAAATCCGAAACCATGAGGGGCAATCCTTTACGAAGAGAAATCTTCGGCTCCCAACCTAAAAGCTCTTTAGCTTTTGAGATATCAGGTTTTCTCTTATGAGGGTCGTCTTCAGTATTTTGTCTGAACTCGATATGTGCATTGGGATCTATTGTGTCTTGAACGACTTGCGCAAGCTCGAGCATCGTGAATTCGCCTGGATTGCCTAAGTTGAAGGGACCCACATGGTCGCCTTCCATTAATCTCATCAAACCCTCAACCTAGAAATGCCAAATTATTATGATTATGATTTTATTTAAAAAGGGCAAATTACACTAAAATAACCTTAAACTACATTGTTTTCACCAAACTACCGTAATGTTTTATCATTATTACGTAGAATAATTCTTTAGAACCAAGGTTTAAGGGATTTTACCGTAATGAGAAAACTTTACGGTCGTTTAGTGAAAACCCACGGTAGTTAAGGGTGTTTTACTGTAATGCAATCTTCTCTGAATTAGCAAAAAGGAGGGAGGGGGGGGGGGGGGGGGATTACCAAATCGGATACATATTGAAAGCTCCTAGTTTGCTTTCCATCGCCGTAGACCGTTAATGGCTCCTTTCTCAGTGCCTGGATATTTAAATGTTACATTTATGAGAATCAAAGCAGTAAATAGAATTTTGATGATAGATGGTTATTTTTATTTGTGAGCATAATTTTATTGTATCCGCCTTGTTCATAGAATCATTCTATTAATTTATATATATATTCTTCAATTACTATGCCTTAATTAAGAATGAATCCTTTCCAATGGACAATTCTGTCAACAAATTTTTTATCTAGACGTGTTCGTGGCATTTAATAGCATAGGAAAATTGCCTTTCTATGTATCTTTATCCAGAGGCACGACTAATTTCTAGACATCCTGATAAAATCATATAGTTTTGTTAATTAAAAAAAATATACGTTAAACATAGTCTAATTTTCAACTCATCTCTATCCAAGCCATTTAGAGAATTTAGTTTGTCTATATGAAGCGCATGCTCTAGACAAAATAGTAGTAATAGAAGACTATTTTCCTGAATAAAATACAAGGAAAATGGGCCTGCGAATAGGGCCTTATTAAGTCACTTGAGAAGGGCCCCCCCCATCCGTCGAAGGATTCACAAAGGGCCTTCCCTTAAGGTTGCGTTTGGTACATGGAATAGAAGATTACCGGAATTCTTGCATTCTTGGGAATGGGATGACCGGACATCTAATTTCAAAGAATCTTGCATTAACGTACTTGGTATATTTTAATAATTTCCGGTAATATATGTATGTGCAACCATTGAATGGCGGCGAGGCCGGAGGAGGGCCGGTGAATGGCGGGAGGCCTACGAACCGCCGGCAACGGAGACGGGATCGGCCGGCGGCGAACGTCCAATCGGCGGCGGACCTGCCAGGAACAATCAGCGATGACCAATCAGCCGACGACGACCAGCCGATCGATGGTGGGCCGTCCGGCGGATGACCGATGATGGACGGCAGGGTCGACCGACCGGGGGCGGATAATCATGGCTCATTCATGTTAGACCGGAATATTTCGTGGTAATGTAAGATTGACATATGTTTTAGGGAGAATAAGACTGCCATGAAAATGGGTCATTTGATTACCATGGTATTCCTATATTTCCGGAAATATCTTTTACACCTAAAGAGACATCGTAATATTTAATGATAATCTAGAATTACCACCTAAATTACTTCCTAACAGAGTAATAAAAAATGAATTAAAAAGAATATTTTACTACAAATTCCAAGTGACCAAAGAGATGGGGCCACGTGTTCGAAGAAAAGAGGAGGCAAAACCTGGGCAACAAAGTTGCTGACGACTCGGCCATCGTCTATGCACATGCGGGGCCCATATGTGTTGAAGATCCGAGCAATCCTCACCTGCTCATATGCCCAATTCAACCCGCATTTTTTACTCAAATAAATATTTACAAAACAAATCATTACTGCTAAATTATTATTACATATAAAAAACAATAAAACAAAAATAAAAATAAAAAGAGCTGCGAACCTCAACTTGGGCACCCCTGTGATAGTCCATGGTCAAGGTCTCCGCCGTCCGCTTCCCCTCATCGTAGCAACTCCTGACTCCTGGTCCCCACAAATATTCAAATTATTAAAATATTTTAATTTTAAAAAAATAAAATCACAGCCCATGCAAAAAAAAGGAAAAAATTAAGAAGAAAAAGCCAATTCAATTCAATTACCTATGGGGTTGACGTTGCCCCAGTAGGTCTCGACCTGCGGGTGCTGGAGGGGGTCCCCGTAAACCTCGCTGGTGCTTGTCAGCAGGAACCGAGCCCCGACTCTCTTCGCCAGGCCCAGCATGTTCAGCGTCCCCACCACATTCGTCTTGTGATGTTACGGGTTAAAGATAAAAAATATTTTGATTAATTCCGTCTTCGATGCGTTTTGAATAATATATTATAAAAGATATTTTGCCATAGAGTTTACTTTCAGGACAAATATATTCCAACTAAATAAAGAAGAAGAGGGGGAAAAACCCTTTTCCTGAATAATTCAAGGATGTACAACTACCACCAAACTAGAACAAAAAGACAGTAGTAGTAGGTTAGATCAACGTAGGAGAAACAAACAGCAAGCAAAAGAAAAAGCAGGTGTGAGCAGCACGTACGAGGCGAACATTTTTTTTATATTTTTAAGATTGATTGAAAAATCAAATCCTATTTTCTTTTATATAAAAAAAAAGATACTAGCTACTATCATTAAAAAAAATAGGATAAATGGTCAGAAAAAGGATATGATGGTCTTGACGGGGTTGAACTTGTAATGCACGGGGCTGGCGGGGCACGCGAGATGGTAGATCTGGTCCACCTCCAGCAGGATGGGCTCGACCACGTCGTGCCTGATCAGCTCGAAGTTTGGGTTCCCGAAATGGTGGATCACGTTCTCCTTCCTCCCTGTGAAGAAGTTGTCCACCACCATCACGTTGTCTCCCCTCGCCATCAGCCGATCTACTAAATGGCTGCCGACGAACCCGGCGCCGCCGGTGACCACCACCCTCAGCCGCTTGCTCTTCAGCCCCAGCGGCACCCTCCCCGCCACGTGGAGGACCGTCATCGGATGGCTGTGGGCCCCGCCTTCCACGTCGGCGACGAAGGAGGCGATGGAGTCGGAGGGGACGACCGTGGTGGTCGAGGGGGCGAGGGAGAGGAAGAGGGAGGCGAGGGCGGCACCGATGACGAGGAAGAGGAGGCGCTGATCGAGGAGGCGCATTTTTGGCAAATTTGGGAGGGTTTTTGTGGGAAGGGAAGGGAAGGGAAGGGGGCAAAAAGCGTGACGGGGGTTGTGGGCGGAGTGAGGGGCGTTTATAAGGGGAGGCGGTAAGATGTCGCCCTGGGTTAGGTTAGCGGTTGTGAGCTCTGACAGGTGGCATGTCCTGAATGGAGAAAAGGTGAGAGTGGGACCTAAGATGCGGGAATTATTACCTGAATGGTGGAGCAACCTAGGATGGTCCGATCTGTCTTAATGCATGTATGCAGTAATGTACTACTGAATAATTTGGCAGCATCAAAAAATTATTTCCATACCCCACCCCGTAATGTGTAGCTGAAATTGAAGCTTTTTAAGGAGTTTCCTATTTGTAAATAATTTGTTGTCTTGTATATTTTGGTTTACCAATGATGTGTAAAGACCGAACAATTAAAAGGATTTTGATTGATGATTCAATTGGTTGATAACTCATAATACACGGATATAAAAATAGTTCGTAGCGAGATACAATTCAACACGTGTAGTGGATGAACCAATAATTTTATGTGTCAAATGTCATCCAACTGGATTTTGCATCTAAACATCAACACGAAACAATGTTATTCTATATATTGTTGCTATGTGCATGCTTTGTGCATGAATCGTGAGAGATTGCTAGATGACAAGTTGTATGTTCGGTGTCAAAGCGTTGAGATCTGCACCTATCTCATTTGTGCACCAATGAGAGAATTACTCAAAGGGGATGATAATGTTACCTTTTATGAACAAGCAAGCAAAGTGATGGGGAGACAAATTTGTAATAAAATGAAGATACATGCATCATTCAACAAAGAAAAATATCCTTCGAGTCATTCATTGCTTATGTTATTATCTACTCTCTTTGGAAGAAAAAAATATAATGGATGTGTGGTCCTTTTTCCTCATAACATGCAACCCCCGGTATAAGAGGAAAAATACTTTTCCTACATGAGCATTTTGTCAATGATCTAATATAAAAACTGGCATTTCAAAGTGAGAAAATACAGCCCACCATCTGAAGTCTAAATCTGCTCACTGATTTTTCGCTAGTTTTTTTATTTTCCCTTTATCACTGGAAATTTTTGTTGTACAAAAAGTATCGGATGGGATCCCTAATCGAATCTGAGATCTTGCGCTTTGAAAGGGAAGTTTTACCATAAAAACTACACTCTCTTGGTAATCTTCTTTACATAGCAAACTTGAAAGGTTGTACCTGAAACACAAGGACGGAGGCAGGGGGTGAGAGCAAGGACGCCCGCATCCCCAAGCCTACCAGAAAAAAATGAGTGCTGCTTCAGTTAGAAAGAATTTCCCAAAAATTCTGCGTTTATACCTCAAAAGTTATTAATTTCAAAACTGTTTTCGTTAATTAATTATAGCCTTCATTTTAGAATGGAATTTGATTGCTTATTAATTTAATCTTAAATATCTTTTTATTATCAAAATACAAGTTTGTTTTATCTCCTTCTAATACTCAGAAATCTCAATCAATATCTAATTTGCAAATGCAAACTTATTTTACTCGAATAATAAAACAAAATTAGTTCCTAATTACAACCGATACTGCAAGCCTTATTTTTCTTTTTATAAATATTTTAAGACCTAATCAATTCACCAATGTAACTATATTTGGACATATAGGCTTTATTTTTACATTTGACCTACCAAGGCTCTTTTGTGTTTTGTTCCTGATGTGTATCATATTTTCAATTTCTCCAATTTATAGTTCCATCTCATATATCTCTTATAGCTAATTTGGCTAATTCAGTCATCCAACAAGTAATTGATTGCTTAATCTATTGATTAGGAAGATATTAATTACAAAGAATAATAAGATTATGCTAAACCAAATATCTTGATTATAGTGTTATGTCCATGGAAGCGCGTTTTTACCTTGCACCCCCATGCCCAAATTCCTAGATCCGTCCCTGCTGAAACATTTTGATGAACATAAGATATTTATTAGTTCAGTAAATAGCAAAAAAATAAATCTAACAGTAATGAAGAGATTTGCAGCAAACCCTCTAATCTATCAGAAATTTGAAAACAATTCTTCTGTTCTATTAAATTTTAGCAGATAAAACTTCCATGTGAAGTTATGGTTATTTCCGTAATATAATAGAATAGCGTTATCTGCAAAATCTATAAAAACTAGAAATTATATAGGTTTTTTTAAAGGCCTTGACCACTCATTATTAGTTCATCGTAAGAGATACAATTAGCAATTTTTTTGGGGGGTGCTTTCAGAAGCATATTCTGGTATTTATCCTGCTCTCAACTCTCTAAATTAACTTTGTTATTGTTCAAAAGAAAAAGAAAAATTGACAGCAAAACACATTCCAGGGAACATAGGAAGCATCATTGGGCTAACAGAGATTTGTCCCTTGATATAAAATTACTTAGAAAGTCAAAATTCCTACATACTACATGTGCTTTTAGAAATTTAGAATCTTCTTAGAAAATATGCATGTTCATGCCAATAAGAGAAAGGCTATGCTAAATAGTAAATAAATAAATAAAATATGGACACCTCTTATCTCTCACCAACCCTACATGACCTTTAAAAAAAGGAAGAGAAGAATACTAGCTTTTCTTTATCTAGGGGAGGAATAATTCTATAACTAGAGATTTGCAACTCCTATGCAATCTTGATACATGTGGCGAAAACTAAAACCGCCCATCTCTTGAATGAAAAGACGGGTCGGGTCGGGTCGTATTCATACAGATGGAAAACATATTTTATATACATATACCCAAAAAAATACTAATCGAAAGAATAAGATAATATTATATCATTGGCCAATTATAAGGTAAGCATCAATTTATTTATGATGAATGCCAGATATAATATCAGGTTGTCAAACATGATGGAAGAAGTCGAGAAAAAAATACGAGAAAAGAAATACTGCTTATTTTTGTTTAGCATCAGAAATAGAAGAGCTTCATGGTGTTTGGAGTTTTTGCGAAACTAAATATAAACTTTGTAAGGAAATGGTTAGCTGGGAGAAGTGCACAAGATGTTGTTGAGACAAATATCAGACATTCGACGGATGGCCATGAAATAAGAAATAAGCCAGTCATGAAATAAAAATAAGCCAATCATGCAAACTGGAAGAAAACCACAATTTTCAATTTTTCTTAACTATGCATTAGATTGAGCTAGCTACTATCTAAGAGTGATGGTTGATGGAAGAAGAATCAATACAACTTCATCGGCCTATGTATTGTTTATAATGACAGATCCCTAACCATCAATTTGTCACATTCAAGAGATTTTCTTCACAAAGGCTACCAAAAAGAATGAACTTTTTTTTAAAGAGTCTAAATCAAGCCACAAAACCTTTTTAAATCAATTATTTGTGTTTTCTCTAGCTACTTTCTTAAATAATGATAACTATTCTAGAGGGAAATGGGTTGTTATGAAATGATGATGACAGTTCAAAGTATTTGGTCAAGTCTTTCTCCTTACGAAAGCGATTTTTGAACCATTCTTGTTGGGGAGATTTCTACACTGCAACTTACCTTACAATGCAAATGCCAAAATATCAATTTTTTCTTTCTCCCTAAATAAGCCTTTTTGAGTTGTAATTAACAGTAGAGGTCTAAGCAAATGTATGGGATATATAAGCATGTAGCATTAACCTAATACATGTTTATGGCATTGTCAGGTCATAAATATTCCCTTAAATTCAGAAATATTAACTTCTAACTTCATGTGGATTATAAGCCAAAGCAACCCTATAAGGAAACACAATCAATTTCAAAATGTCAATAATGGAGTTTCTACCGATTAAATTTACCGCATTTAAAAGAAATTTGTTAGTTGAAAATGAGCTCTAGAGCATTTAATCGATAATGCCTGAGAAGGAATAGGCAAAGGCAAAAGGGTGAGAAGAGTGGGTGGTGACTGCTACCAAACAATAATTTTAATGTGCAAAATGGCAAAAGAGGTGTCTTAAATCTTACACAAACAATACACAGAGAAGCATGACAGCTGTGATAGCTGCCTCTGAGCTAAGAGAATGTCTACTAAGATCCGTATGAGGTTTGGTGGCCAGAAGATTACTTAAGAAACCAAATAACAAACAATACATAAGGCCTACACGTTTCATGTTCTTCAGATATAGTATATGGTTGTATGTTCATCTTCGTCTGTACGATTAGATATTTGTATTTGACAACAAAATTTTAAAATATATAGGAGTTCAATCATTTTTCCATGTTACATGCATGTGTCCATTGACTTGGTATATATGTAAACTACGCATAATTAGATATATACAAAACCTGCATATCCAGTTGTTTCATTGACAATAGGAATAAGCTTCGCCCGGTATAAATGGTTAGACAAGATTTCTTCATAAGGTATAAGCGGTTTCATTGACAATAGAAAGGTATACAAGGCAAAGTTTTCAAAAATAAGGGAAAACACACATGATTATATGTTATAGAAAGACTACATGTTAAGACAAAGAACTTGCCATGGTTTCTCTTCAGTGTTCACACATTAGCAATATCTAATCCGGTTTATAAATGAAAGACGGCCAGCATACTAATCCACGCATCACTCTAGAAAATTAAGGATAAAAAGGAATGAAGAAAAAGAGACAAAATTTCGATATGCCAACCTGAAGCGGTCGTCTAAGTTATTCGGTTTCTGGTGTAAGATTCTCGTCCTGTTTCCACGTCATTTTAGATTCGTATGCTTCACAAGTAATGAGTCCTGAACCGCTTGTATCGTATGAAAGTGCACATATGCATGCTTCCTTATCCAGAATCCAGTCAACCTGAGACGAAGCAAACATGATATTGTTAACATCAACCTGTGTGTTCATGCCAAAAATAAAAAAAGGTTCATTAGCATAAATTGAAGTAATTCAAGGCTGGACAATAGTATGTGTGTCTGGAAAGAAAATGCAGAAGATTAGTCCACGTTTTTGCATGATTCTAACATTACATTTTTCATGATGTGATATTGTTGACACTTATATTATATACTTGGGTTTTGATTGCATATAACACCCTTCATCTAAACCTCTGCTAACACTTATCACTCCTCAACTACAGTACTAGCACTAACACTCGAACCCTTGGAGTTGGTCTCAAAATGACTTACAACAGGAATTTTGACATGAATGTGCTAACTCAAGAGCTATCATGTGTTATGAAATCAATCGAGGAGCGACAAGTTTTGAATGAGGCATAGACGAGGGATGTCATTTGCAATTAGCTCTGCCTGTTTTAGTATTGGCAAATTTTGACACGAATGTATTTCAGTACAACGCTTATGCCATTGATGGTCTTGATATCTTATGGAATGCATGGCCAGTGCGGATCGTCCAAAAAAAAATCAACGGGTGGTTGCAAAAAGGTTACTTTTTAACTGGAAATTGACAGCCTTCAGATATTTATTTATATAAAATTACTGTAAATTAAAGGTTAATTAAATGAATCAACCATTTCAGAACTAGGGTTCCCTTTGTCCCAATAACACCCTCTAAACTCAATCATTGCGAAGGGAAAAAACGTAATGAAATAGAGGGATAGTGAGTTTCTAACCTCGGAGCTGATTCGATTTCGCTTGCTGCAAAACAAATTAAAGTCAAAAAGGAAAACGAATCGGTGAAATGAGAATAGATGGAGAGGAAATTCAGCGTTTTTGGAACGAAGGAGAACCTCTCGGGATCGAGCGGAGCGTGATGGCCATCGATTAGGGTTTTGAGGCTCCATTTCAATAGAGATCGGGGATCTACGAGCTCAATCGCCGCTGTTGCTCTCTCTCTCTCTCTCTCTCGCCCTAGGGTTTTGTGAGGGTTTTTTTTTTAAAATATTATTAATTTAAATTTAAATTATTAAAATAGAAGGAGATAAATTAAAATTATGGGAATAGGGTGGTTTCAAACCACCCTATGGCCCACCCCACCCCCCTCAGTATAGGGGGCGGGTTCTGAGAACCCGCCCCCTTATTTTTTTTTTAAAATATTAATTTAATTATTAATCTAATTATAATTATAATTATTATCATAATATTATTATTATAATTATAATTATAATTATAATTCATAAAAATAGAATAAAAGTAAATAGACGAAAAAAAACATTTAAATTAAATAATAAAATTTCACTATATCAATGTTTTTTACAGAATGAATCCGTCAAAATGTACAATTCCAAAAAATCCTATCTATTTGTAAAATCTAAATGCTATATCGACGGTCAAATTTATAATACAGAAAAATCTGAGTGCACTTGTCACGATCCTGAAGGTCCCGCCCCTGATGCATATCCTGGACATCTGGTCCTATAATGGCCTGGTTGTTTGCATAGGCTACATCTGGATTGCCTTTGCTGAGGATCAGTATCCATTGTCATTCGATCTCGACGTACCTTCGGTCTTCCGGGCTTTATATTTTTTTCCGGCGGTAATACAGTCGGTGTTTGTCTGTTGGCAGTATAATAGTGCCAATAGCGATTGTCCGGTATAGGATGAAATTTTGGATCGTATGCACCTTGGTAATTAGAAACTGTATAGTAATTGGAAGCAAAATTGTAATGTGAGGTATGCATACTGCTCGCAGCAGCAATAGCGTGGGCACAAGGTAAATGTTGTTGCTGGAAAAGACCGCATGTACACGAAGAGAGCCCTTCATCTCTAAAGTTCACGGTATATTGATTCCCATTACCGCCCGTCACCTGAAACTCCGCCGTGTCAAACCTTTCGGATCTGTAGTATTGTGCTCTGCGCTCTCTTTTCCGAAAGGTATCTTCGTAATACGCGGTGAGCGGAGTGTCCATCCCCAAGGACTTTTCTCTTCTGTGCACAAAATAAGTATTCATCCGGAAAAATGTTCGAACAATCAACCCCTGTATCGGTAAGCCTCTAACCCCTTTAAGGACCCCGTTGAAGCTTTCAGACATATTAGTCGTCATTAGGAGATATCTGCACCCATCATCATGTGCTTGTGACCACATGCGGACTGGATACTCATCTAACCACGCTTTCGCGGCTTGAATCATCTCCCCAATTTTCGTCATGTATATGTCGTGAACATTAGGGTCAGGCGTTTCACCGGCTCTGTACATAAGTTTATGTAGATCCGAATTTTTAAATTTTCGATCAAAATTTTGCCTGAAGTGTCGTAGGCAAAACCTATGTGGGGTCGTCGGAAATACAGATCTCATTCCAGCCAGTATTCCCAGATGTCTATCAGATATGATGCATAAATCCGTTCTATGAAGAACAGATGGGATATTTTTGAGGTTACGGAAAAACCATGACCAGGATGATGTATTTTCACCCTCGACAATAGCAAATCCCAACGGAAATATACCGTTATTAGCATCAACACCTGTAGCAATTAACATGCAGCCTCTGTACTTACCGTATAGATACGTACCATCAACGCACAATACCGGCCGACAGTGTGTGAAACCAGCCGCACATGGACCAAAGCACCAGAAAATTCTTTGAAACCTGACGGAGCCCTCGACGTCGGTTTCTGTGGTTTTTAACCGGTATACGGTCCCCGGATTTGATGCTTTCATGGCTTCCATAAAAGGGACTAGGGAGTTGTACGAGCTTTCCCAGTCCCCGAATATCTTGCACAAAGCCTTTCTTCGAGCATCCCATGCCTTCACATACGAAATCTGAATTTTATGCTCTCCGCTAACCAAGAGCCGTATCTCTCGGGGAGTCATCGCCACATCTGTACGGATCATGGGCATGATTAGCGAGCAAATGTAAGATGAAGTGCAATTCCGGTGATCCTGTGACATAATAGAATTGATGCAAGTGTGTTCTTGGTTGTATTTCGTGACCTTCCAAGCCTTGGCTCTTTTGGAACAACACGCATGCAATCTCCACTGACATTCAGGAGATTTCGTACATACCACAGTATAGTACGTCTTATTTGACTCTTCGGTTTTAAATGTAACGTTTTGCTGAATGGACCACGACTTCAGCTTACAAATAAGATCTTCTTTTTCCTGAAACAAATCCCCGACGCTGATGCAGTCTTCGCTTGCTGCTGTCGCGTCCAAATAGGGTGCCGTATTTACTTCTGCAACGGCTAAGTCTACCCAACCATCATCTTCTAGCGGATCGAGGCCGGGATCTTCTAGTTCGACAAAATCGTTATTCGCAAGCATACCATCAAAGAATGCTACCTCATTCAATCCAGCAGCATATTCCACGCTATCCTCCCCCTGATCACCTTCACCGATTTCATCATCATCACTGCCACACACATCAATATCACCCGTAGCTACATAAGGCTCGGGTGCAATATATGATGGTTGTGGTCGGTGTATTGTGGATGGTTCAGGGTGAGAAGACCGGAAAGATGTGGACGGACATGCTTGGAATGCGCTGCTTGGATCGTGTTGGAATGATGCGGAGGTGTGGGGAAATCTGCGTTTAGTATATAAATTGTTATTATAATATTATTCCCTAATTTTTTCGTAACTAAATCATCACTTGTTTCAAATTTATTTACCTGTGGAAGGCTGTGTATGGTAGTTCTTGCTGTTCTTCTGGGGTGCATGTAACTGCAGCAGTCGGCTGGAAGAACCTGGATTTATGCATTTTATTAAATGTTTGAATATTAGTATACAGGTATTACTAAAATGCTTAAATATGGGTTTATAAAATGTTTACCCATGTGCTTGAAGATTTGAATAATGTTGTGTATAGTCATATCCACCGGCACTGACGGCATCATCGTTGACCATGTGACCGTACCTCCAGGAACTATCTCCAGCATTACCATCAAAATTATCCGTTGGAGGGGCATCTGATACTTCCAATTGCTCCTTCTGAACCAAAAGTTCAAAAGAATGCTGGGTGCTTGAGAGACCGAAATCTATCATCGAAGATATTGATGCATCGTCTGTAATTTCAACCAATGCATTTCCACTGAACATAGGCCAGATACAACTTAACTTGACCCTACTTTCACGGGGATCGTATTTCGTAATTTTGTACACTTTGGCCTCTAGTTCATCATATGTCGTTGATGCTTCCAATCGCATGATTCGTGCAGACCCGCCCATATACTCGGGACCTTGTGCACTTGTGATAACCTGACCATCGTATTTACATACAACAAATATACTTGGGGAGGCCATAATCCTGCACAAAAAACAGTTATAATTTTTTATGTTGTGTTGAAATTGCCAAAAAAATTCAAACTCGAAGATTGCAGTGAAACCATGAGACTCTCACCTAATCACAACAAAATGTGATGCACAATTGATTGTTAAAAAAGAAGCATGGTTTTTGCAGTGAAACGAGAAGGAAAATGAATCTAAAGATGCAAGTTTAGTTTAGTTCTGTGTCTTATTTAAAGAAGTTTAGTTTTTGCAGTGAAACGAGAAGGAAAATGAATCTAAAGATGCAAGTTTAGTTTAGTTCTTTGACTTATTTAAAGAAGTTTAGTTTTTGCAGTGAAACGAGAAGGAAAATGAATCTAAAGATGCAAGTTTAGTTTAGTTCTGTGTCTTATTTAAAGAAGTTTAGTTTTTGCAGTGAAACGAGAAAGAAAATGAATCTAAAGATGCAAGTTTAGTTTAGTTTAGTTCAGATATAATGAAAAATATCAAACCAAACAAAGTTTGAAATTGCAAAAAAAATTCATACTCGAAGATTGCTTACTTCCAATACTTTATGAACTGTTCTACTGCTCGAAGATTGCTTACTCGCAGACTATGGTACTGAACTTCACCTTCTTCTAAAACTCCACACTTACACAAAATTGATAGCGGAGAAGAACTGATCGAAGTAAATGGATAGTGAACGGTGTAGGGTGCAAATTTGACAGAGATGAAATGAAATGGGTAGTGCGGAGACATATTTATAGCGATCTGATATTGAAGAGAGCGGGTTCTAACAACCCGCCCTATTATTCACCAGAGTCTAATTATTTCTGCATCGTATGCTGCAACTCTTCTTTGACTGGGTTCTAACTGATTTGACAACTCATAAATTAATGAAGAGGGCGGGTTCCTGGAACCCGCCCTCTTCTTTGCGAATAAGACCGCGTGATTTTTGAAGAGGGCGGATTCCTAGAATCCGCCCTCTTCATTAATTTGACTAATTATTGAAGAGGGCGGGTTCCAGGAACCCGCCCTCTTCATTTCTGAAAGTGATTTGACAACACCAGAATAGTACAAAGGAGTGTATTCTGAAAACAACGTTTATTAACAAACAAACATTGATGTGACAACAAAGGACAAATAGTACTTGAATAGTACTGATTTGACAATTCATAAATTAATGAAGAGGGCGGGTTCCAGGAACCCGCCCTCTTCTTTGTGAATTAAGGGCGGGTTCCTGGAACCCGCCCTCTTCATTAATTTAGGAATTGATTTGACTAATTATTGAAGAGGGCGGGTTCCAGGAACCCGCCCTCTTCACAGGAAAGACTGTAGCGGGTTAGACGAACCCGTTCACCTCTATAAATACCGAGCCTCCACACTTCCATCAACCACACAATTTCTAATCTCTTGATAAAACTCTCGACAAATCTCTGCTTCAGTACATTTCAATGGAGAATCAACCACTCGACAAATCTCTGCTTGTCCATCAAAATGAACACAGATCGTTCAAAATATTACACGGGGAGGAAATTTTCTAAACTTAGTTAATTTGTTTTAATTACACCTTTCATTTAATTTTTGTACTTGAAAATAACAATATTTAATTTTGCAGGATGGAGATAATCTCACCGTCGTCACGCATAGCTCCGACAAATGGGTAGTTAGCGACCAAAGAATAAACCAACGGCTTAGACGGGCCGGATTTTATGAAGCGTCGTTGATTCGACATATCCAAATCGACCACGCTCTCGTCACCTCTCTGGTCGAACGTTGGAGAAAAGAGACCCACACCTTTCATCTAAGATGGGGTGAGGCCACAATCACACTCCAGGATATTGGCCTCTTACTCGGTTTACGGGTTAATGGGCTTGGGTTGGTCGGAGGAAAAATTGTTGGTCCAGATACCGACCACCCATACTGGGATACATATGCCGAGTCTGCTCTCGGACAGGTAAACAATATCATTCTGCTTTCCCTATTTAGTGTACCTATTTTATATTTTACATTATTTCTAGCTTTAACATTTAAAAAAATACTAATATCAGGCACCAGGAGGCCACAGTAAGGGGTATAAAATCAATCTGAACTGGTTAAGAGATACATTCAGTAATATCCCTGATGAAGCCACCGATGAAGTTTTGGATAGACATGCACGTGCCTACATTCTGTACATGATCGGTTCTTGGTTGATACCGGACCAATCAGCAACGCATGTCCATCCGTTATACCTTGGCTTCCTAGCGGATTTTGATGTCTGTGGCCAATATGCTTGGGGAGCAGGGGTCCTGGCCTTTCTCTATAAGGAACTCGACAAAGCATGTGCTCCTACGAAGAATAAAATTTGTGGATGCAGCACATTACTTCAGGTAAATTCTTTATTTTTCACAGCTAGAATTTTGCAATATTGGTTTTCTCTCTTATAATCTAAAACTTTTTTTCTAGATCTGGTCGTGGGAGCATATGTATATAGGAAGACCAGATACTATTAAAATAACTGGCTTGGATAACCCCGGAAAGCCGCTCGGCTGCTGGTGGAATGGGAAGAAAGCGTATAAGGCTCCTCGTCGAGTGCTTAGGTACTATAGAGATGAGTTAGATCGCATGGAGGCGGCTCAGGTAATCATAATTTGGGTAATTTAATTTGTTTTACAATTTTGAAAATACCTAAATCACAATTTTTTTTCTATGTTATTTGCGCAGTTTCTGTGGACGCCTTATACAGCAGATCGTCTACAAAACTTACCCGGCATCTGTCTCGAAGGAGAGCCGGTTTGGCGGGCTCGATGCCCACTCCTCTGCATCAATGTTGTTGTTATGCACCTCCCAGATAGGGTATTGCGGCAGTTTGCTAGATTGCAACATATTCCTGTCCCGCCGCCTTCGCCTATGACAGTAGAGGGAGACATGCGAGGAGGAAATACGGAGCGTGATTGGAGGGAGCATCATCATCAGTATTTGCTGAGATGGGAGGATAGGCAGCATAGTATTGCCTTACAGCAAATAGGTGACCACACAGCTACCGACGCTACCAAAGTATATCTACAGTGGTATAAGCGTGTCACCATAAGATATCTTTCTGCTCCTCCACAAGACTTCCCAAACATCTCGCGGTACGAGCCTAGAGGACACATGGAACGAGATTTGGTAAGCCGCCCTCTTTATATCATATTACTTTTTAACATCCGGCGGTATGAGTCAATACTTATTTCTTATTTCTAATGTAACGACAGGCTCGTGGGTTGCATCTCGTACAAACAATGGTGCAGGAACCATACCCGGCTGATGCTGGTCCGGCATCTCAGGCTCAATTTTCAAATCTCGACCAATTTATTGGTGGTGTACTTGGTTCACATGGTATTTCTCAACATTTATCGCCGGCACCGGAGCCGCAGTATGAACCGGCACCGCAGCCGCAGTATGACCCGGCACCGCAGCCGCAGCATCAAGGAGATCCAGCGCAGCTGGATCAGTGGTTTGGATCACCATACCGTCAACAGCAACCCTGGCATACCGGACAGGCGCAACAACAACAGACTTGGGGATCAAGTTTTGCAGAACAGCCGTCTTGGGGGTTAGGTTCAGCGCAACAACAGCACCCTTGGGGGTCAGGATTTGAGCAGCCATGGGGCCAAGGTTTTGTGCAAAATCAGCCGCATGAAACCGGGACAAGTTCTTCGCTACAACTGCCCAGTTGGGCTTCGGATTTAGCGTCCTACGGAAATTTGTTGGGAAGCAACACATATCCGACACCTGTCCCACATTCAGGTTCAGGATTTGTGGATCAACAGCCTGTCCAAGACGTTGCTGAAGACGAAGCTGAAACAGAACCCGAACCCGAAGCAGCAGAGCAGACGCCGACGCCGCCACCGCCATCTATCCAAGAAACAGGTGGTTCCTCCAGTCATCCGAGGAGGCATAGGCTTATGTCAAGCCTTCTCGGATTTCATAAAGGAAAAGGGAAAGGAAAAAAATAGCATTTACATTTTACAAATAGATAGGATTTTTTGGCATTGTAACTTTTGACGGATTCATTATGTAAAAAACAATTTGATATAGTGAAATTTTATTATTTCATTTAAATATTTTTTTTTTGTCTATTTTATTTTTAAGAATTATAATTATAATTATAATTATAATAATAATTATATTATAATTATAAACGATAATAATTAAAAATAACAAATTAATTAAATTAAAAAAAATAGGGGCGGGTTCTGGGAACCCGCCCCCTATACAAAAGTATAGGGGGCGGGTTCCCAGAACCCGCCCTCTATAGAAAACTATAGAGGGCGGGTTCTGGGAACCCGCCCCCTATACATTTGTATAGGGGGCGGGTTCCGGGAACCCGCCCCCTATACTGGGGGTGGGGGGTGGACCCCACCCTATTCTGCTAAATAAAATTTCCCCCACCCTATTTTAATAATTTAATTTTAAATTTATAATATTTCAAAAAAAAAAACCTTTTGTGAGCTCAATCCCATCCCTTCCAATTTCCCGCCATCTCTCTCTCTCTCTCTCTCTCTCTCTCGGCTTAGGATCAAGCCTGTTAATAAACAGGCCGGGCTTAGATGGGTCCAGTTCAGAGCCTGCCCCGTTTCTAAACAACTAATGTATTGCGGTAAAACACCATGATTTATCAGTATTTATCAGATAAATACAATATCCTTTTCTAACTTATGACTGGGCACCATGGAAAGTGGCCTCAAACAAATACTTCAAGCTTCTAATGTTTTCAATTCTTGCCAAATGCAGTCAATGCTAAATTATTGCACGCCTGGAATTTATTAGCTGGTCCGGAAATGCTACGATTTAGGGTATCTAAGCTAGGGTTAGCCGAAAACAGTGAGCTGTTTAGGAGCCCCTGCATCCTTCACCACTGGCGATTCGAATAATCCATATAATTTACGGTTTATGTACAAGTCATCATAGGTCGGAAAAATAACAGGTCTTGCTATAATGTAATCATCGGAAAAATAATAGGTCTTGCTATATTTATTTACAATACGATCGTATTTAATATTAGTTTTTTCGCGCATGTCGTGCTTGTGTGAATTATTTTTATGCATGAAAATATGATTAACCACTGCATGCATTTTTGCTCGAATATGCATGCTGTAGTTTGATTTTGCATATCGGGTGAACATGAGCATTTTTCCTATGGTAGGATTGTGTTAAAGCATCTGGGAATCTTTCCTCTTGTATTTGTGTGTGCGTGTGTGTTGGGGTTTCCCCCACCCCCACCCCCTTTTGGGCAGGGGGGGGGGGTTATGATGCCCCACATGAGAACATAATCTGCGTAGAGTTATTTCTTTACTGTTAAAAAAAGTTTGAATCTGTCTGTGTTTGTATTTGCAATTTCATATGGAGAATTATGACAACTAATGACAAGGTTGGTTATTTTCATGACAATATTGAATAGCAAGTGCAGCTCTACAATTCACAGATTAGGACCGTAACATGGCTATGAACTTGGGAAAGGAGATGCATTTTGGTCTTTTTAATTACACTCTACCAGCATTGTTGCATTGATATACATTATTTGGCTTAATTTTTATTGATTTGAAGCTGAAGAGAAAACTGGTAGCTTAACTGAAACTAACCGGTTGGGTTGTGAGGAATTCCTCAGCCATCCAATTAGCGACACCAGAGAGACGTCTAGGTGATTCTCTTAAACTTTCTGAAAAGTCAAGTAATTTCTGTTTTCCTGCAAAAAAATTAAATAAGAAATTCAGCGTAAGCACGAAGCCAAAAGAAGAAGAAAATCCAAAAGAAATGGTGTAGGAGATGGGAACATCATTGCGAAATGAAGATTATGCTAATTCTGCTCGAGGAAAAGAAGCTAGATCTTTAATGCTAGAATCTGCATGACCTCTTTTCATTCTGTTGCTTATAAAAAAACTTTGCAGGGCTGCATACGAGTTGCACAAATTACCTTCTCCAGATGTATAACTATACACGCATAAGCATGCTAGAACTCTCTCCGCAAGCTGTGAGCCGGGGTGGAGAAAACTCGCTACTTCAGTCAGTAAAATCTCACAACCAGGATATCTATCTGAGTTGTTCCGGCCAAATTTTTTGGCTATGAGCTACTTGTTCCCTTATAAAAAAGAGGAAGATAAGAAAGAGTAAAAGAATCCTCATAGTTTGGCATTAAACACGTGGGCGTTTATATGCAAAGCATATAAGCGCCGAAAACAAATAACTAAGGGCTAAAGTGGCCTCACCTGTTAAACACGTGAGCGCTCATATACACAAAGCATATGAGCGCTGCATATAAATAACCAAAAGTCAAGCAGGCCTCACGTGTTAAACACATGAGCGCGTATATGTGAAGCATATAAACGATGAAAACAAATAACTAAAGGCCAAACTAGCATCACGTGTTAAACACATGGGCGCTCATATGTAAAGCATATGAGCGCTGAATAAAATAAACTTAAGGGCTAAACACGTGGACGCTCATATACAAAGCATATGAGCGCTGAACATAAATAACCAAATGCCAGATACGCCTCACGTGTAAACACGTGAGCACTCATATATAAAGCATATGAACGTTGAAAATGAACAAGCTAAAACCCACATTAGGGGTCACGTGTTAAACACGTGAGTTCTCTTACCGTATTTTTTGGCAGCACTTACATGCAAAGCATGTGAGCGCCGAACATAAATAACCAAAGACCAAATAGGCCTCACGTGTAAACACGTGAGTGCTCATATGTAACGTATATGAACGTTGAAAATGAACAAGCTAAAATCCATACTAGGGGTCACGTGCTAAACACGTGAGTTCTCTTGCCGTATTCTTTGGCAGCACTCACATGCAAAGCATATGAACGCTGAACATAAATAACCAAACGCCAAATATGCCTCACGTGTAAACACGTGAGCGCTCATATGTAAAGCATATGAACGTTGAAAATTAACAAGCTAAAATCCACACTAGAGGTCACGTGTTAAACACGTGAGTTCTCTTACCGTATTCTTTGGCAGCACTCACATGCAAAGCATGTGAGTGCCCCAATTTAAAATGCTACTGTTTACCCAATATTTAAAACTAATAAAAATAAATAAAGCTCTGTTGGATTTAATGAGGCAGCGCCTCACGTGTTTAACACTTTGATGACTAAGCGCCTCATGTGTTTAACACTTTGATGACTAAGAGAAATCAAAATAGACTTCGATGACCTTTTCTTAGAGGACAAAGATATATAGTAAGATTGGAGAGGATGTTTGGATGCGCTTGGAAAATTGAGTAGATGCTTTGAATGTTATTAGATCGAGAAGCCGACGAAATTGCTGCAAGCAGAGCTAAGCTAAATTACCGGCAAAGACATGATTGTGATGAAGGCCATATTTGAATATGGAAATAAGGGTGATGGACGGTTCTTAGAAGAACAACCAAGTGCAATTACAAAATGAGATTTATGCTAATATTGGTGCTATACGATCCACTTACAGAGATTTTTAATTTCTGTAAGTGTTCCTTTTGCAATCGTCTGAATAATTTGGCAGCTCATGAGGTTCCAGGTGTGCCCTAAACAATCGAGATTTTTTTTTATTTTTTTGTATTATTTCAGGAAGTGTCGCACCCTCAAGAATGATTGAACTTCTGAAAACTGCTAAAGTAATAAAATTCCCTTTCTTTTTTTGGAAGTAGGTTCTTGCTCTGAACCACGCCAAATTAATTTGCCAATGATTTCATCTTTTCTCATTGCTTCTATTTATCTAGGTTTTATATATAGTAACATATCATTAAACTCGTTGTGGGTGGTCTTTCTTCGAAGCAACTGTTACCGCATGTATGTAAGATGATATTTTTAATTAACGAATAATATTTTATTTTATGCTAAAAATAGGTAGAATACCTAGCCCAGATAAATGCTTTTAATTGCATTTATTCAGGTCTTAATCGGACAAACTTTCTAACTCTAGATTTATATCTTCGATGTTACCATTTTTTCAATCAAAAACCAATCATTTAATTTTTGAGAAAAGGAACGAAAGAATAAGATTTCGAAATGCCGGACTTTCATTTTGTAGCTTCGACCTGCAGTATGCAAAGAATAAGGAATCAACACGGCTGAATAATGTCTCGTGGCACAGGACTACATTTGACGTCAAATGAAAAGGCTGTTTTTCCAACGAAAGAAGCTTGATATGTCGTGAGCTTGGAATTTGCTCGAGTTCAAGATGGTAAGCTGGCGTGGCAAAGTGCCTTGATCAGTGGCCGATCCTTGGTCAGCGGATGAATCCTTAAATTTCCTTTTTATTTTTCAATGAATTCATCCACAATAAGATGAACCCGAAGCCTTTTGGTGGTTTCAATCAAGCAATAGCAAGCGCAGGAGTTTAGACCGCGCTAAGACTCTTTTTTGAGACAAAAACCGCCAAGCTTTGGTTATGGTTTTTCTACTTTGGCTTTGGGTTGATTTTGTTAGAGCAGGGGAGCAAAATGTACGTGGAAATTGAAAAAAAAATTGTTCTAAAAACTATCTACATAAGAACAATGTAATTGTGGCGGGCTGCTGTGCGTACTCGAACGCGGAACTTAAAGTACATCCGGCCTATTCCGGTGCAAGAATCGAAAAGCCAAACTGCTTCCAAAAACAGCAACATGAGTACTGGTGTGCACTAACAAGCTACTCTGATGAATCTTGGGTCACGATGATCGGATCCACTTAATTTTCGTCACAAATCGAGTGCTCATACTTTTGACCGATCGATTTCACTTTGGTGTGTTTCAATCCTCTAAAACAACCCAATTACAGCCAAGAAAATTATCTGGCTCCAACCCTCTCTCCCTCTTAATGTTTCTACTGAGATTCCTCTAAACAATGAAATTTAGAGGGGTATTTATAGGGTTAAAAATTAGTGTGAAAACACCGGTAAATCTATTCAAAACATGGCAAATGGCACTGTAGCAGGCACTGTAGCGATTACTGATGCCGGCCGTTACCGTAACTATTATTGTAGCAATTATGGCTGCCGGCGATTGCTGCAGTAATTACTGCGCATGCGGGTTACTGTAGAAGTTTCGTCTAGCACTATAGCGGTACTGTACAAAATGCGTCTTTTGGCACTTTTAGCCCGATTAATCCGATCTCATATCAAGCCTAATCCCAAGTCTGCTAGTACTGCCTATGGGATATGTTAACCTGTTAATTTAAAACTTCACCCAATAATTTTATGAAAAATACCAACCAGATTCAACAGATTTGGTAACACATGAAAACAATGAAGCCGTCCAAAATGTTTTAAGCTGCTTCATCTTTTCCTGAAAAGCTTCTTTATTCTCCCATCCCACCCATCCAAAAGAATGCCCCCCGTCACTGATTATCTAAGATTCTCTCAAATTTTTTTAGTTATACTTATTTTCCTCCATCTTTGGCAAAAACAGTTTTTTCAACTCTGTCAGTGGGTAACAACAAAATATCCGTGGATCCATCTTATTTCTTACTCATCCAAAATCCCTATTTCTTTCCAAAATAAAAAATTAGGTCAAACCTAATTTAGGAAAGCCTTGTTCATCAAATCAGACATAGATTCAGTTTTGGCCTTCTCAACCCAGGCATAGATGTAAAATTAGATCCTTTTTTTTGCCCAGATTCGGATAAGGCCTACGTCTATGTTCTGTGGGAGAACGTCTTCGCCAAAAATTTTATTGCTTCTGAGTTTAATTTTATGGGTTTGAAGCAAAGAATTTCATAGAATTTGAAGATGAAGAGAATAAGAAAGTTGAGGAGATTGAAGTGGATTGAAGATCTAAAAAGAGACTATGATATTTGTTTATAGATCTTGACTTCTACGAGTTATTCTATCAATAGACGAGACAGGGAGGAGGATAGGGAAAAGGAAGAAGTAGCGGAAAGCACAGAAAGAGTGGTGGGGGGGGGGGAAGAGAGAAGAAGAGGGGGCGCGGAGAAAAAGGAGGGAGAGAGAGAACCAAGAATGAAAAGGAAGAAAAAATCGATACGGAGATGACTGAAACGTGGAGAGGGGATAATATGAGTAAGAACGAAGTTTTGATGCAACTTAAGAGTTTTGGGAGATGTGCAATAAACAGTGAAAAGTTTGAAGGGGTAATTATGGTAGTGTGTGTAGGGGGCCCGAGGTAAGAAAGAAATTTTTTAGGCGAATCTTGAAGCATTTGGATGGTTTATGCCATTTCTGTAGACTTTAAAGCATCTCCAATGTCTTGAAAGCTTTTTTATTGTCCATTGACAAACCTTCTTTACTTGTGATTATATATTTATATGTCCAGATACACTATCTTTTCACCTTGCACTTTGGCTTAACTCCTTTATATTTTTTAGTTTTTTTATAATTTATATATCCCTCCCAAACTTTGATATTTTAATATAATTCAATGAACACATCTTATTTAAAAACTCACCTCAAAACTATGAAATAAAATAAAAATCTACTCTAGTAAATTTCCATTCATTTCCAGTTTAATCTGCAATCGCCGGAGATGTTAAAAGACCAAATTGCCTCTCTAAACAACTACGGTTTAAGTTTACTTAGATTCTCTCATAGTCGAATGTGGTTGGAGAAAGAAGAAGGAGAGATGTTGGCCGACGTCGATGAGATGTGTGGATAAGAGAACAGAAAAGGGACGGGAAAGTGGTCAAGAACGGTATTTGAGAGAAGAAAGTGGGTAAAGAAGAGATTTAAGAGGCATAACTCATTCAGGGAAATGATTTTTGTACGAGGCTGGTAGAGCTACCAACCTGGTCAATGAGGGCTTGTCCCATCAATGAGGTCAGCCCTGCTAACCTCATCAATGGGAGATGCCCCTGATGGGGGCCTTGGTATTTTTTTACCATCCATCAGGCTGGTGGAAAAAGCATCGCAACTCAACCATGGTTTACCCATTTAACATACTTATTTAACGGAACTAGTTTTTTAGATAATGGTTAAGTTTTGGCTGAGATATTTAGAAATATGAAATTTTGGATGACCTTTTAAAAAACTTTAAAGTTTCCTGTGAGCTAATTTCATCCATGATCACTCACATGACTTGCACCTTACTTTTTCTATCCCAGGTTACACGGCATTTTAGGTATCTCGATGACTCCATATTCTTGGTCAGTATAGGGCTTAAGTAATAAGGTTTCAACCACTCCTCAGCACAATGCAAACATAACGACAGTCCTTTATCAAATGCTCATGACTAAGCAATTAACCCTCAATTTAACATTTTTTAGGACACGTCCGTAAATCTCATTCAAGCACACACCACACCCACAATTTATACATGCACATAATACACATACACATCCAGACATCAATTTATCCCGAAAGCGTTAATTTACGGCAATTCATGGTGTTCCAAACCGACATTCTGAGCTTAGGAGGGGAAGCTCCATAACCACAAAGCTATTACTCATTGAATCCATATTACCCAATTCTTCTTTTTGCGCCGTTTCCCCCCACAAATTACAAAAGAGGAACGCTGCACTCTCTTCATTTTTCTATATTCCCCTCAATTCTCCACTGCATTGGATGCCCTAAGAAAAGATTAGGGCAGCAGCTCAAATTCCATTTGTCCCTTTGCGCTCCATTGAATCAACTCGCAAGAAGTGTAGGGCTAAGCATCAGCAATGAAGCAGCTACATACCAACGGGCAGGAGAAATGGGGGCTCATGTATTTTGTCGAGGTTTGGGGATTTTTTTTATTTTTTATTTGGGTATTTACTTTGTTTCTTTGTTCAATTTCTCTCCCCCTAGTTAAAATAGTCATAGGAGCAGCATTATATTCTTTTGCTTGTGAGTTAATTATGGATGCATTTGCTTTGGACATCAAATCAGTGGCTATTGTTTTGAGTCCCTGGCATTACTAAAAGACTTCAAAAGGTGTGATTTTAAACTGGATGAGAATAAATAGAAATGTAATACGTATATGATTGTTATACCCCTCGTCCGATTTAGAGAAAGGTAAAATCTTTAGTTTTTGTTGCAGCCTTTGTTGAGGGAGGATGAAAACGAGATACCGGGCTTAAGCAGTCGGGCAATAAGACCGGTGTTGATGCTTTCCATCATGCTTTCAACATCGCTACAAACGATTTTGGGATTTGATTTTACATTGAAACCTTTCCTTTTATAAAGGGTAAAGGGAACGAAAGAGACAAACCGATAACATGCCTAAAACAATTTTAACTTCGGGTTTCCTTTGAAGTATTGGATCTTACCCTCTTCTGTAGTAGCGAAGAACTTGCTATATATCTATGGATGGGAGCCCGTGACATGTATGGAATGTGGTGATGGTTAACTCGGTATAATTGCTTTTGATGTGCATGGATATAGCTGAGAAAATGTACGAAAGTGGAGCATGTAAGGCTGTAACCATTAAACACGTCTCTCTATTTTCTTTACATGCATGGAGGCTAATTTGCTCCCATGGCTTGGACATTTCCTCCGCCATGGGATGCACCGTAAGATTTGTATTGTTATGCTTGTTCATCCATACAAATTTGAAGCGTGTCCATTTGTTAATAGGACTGTAAGAGTAAACCAGCATTGTTACTTTAAAGGAGCAAGGTAGTTGGTTGCTACACGTGCAAGTGCATAATTGCTACTTTAAAGGAGCAAGGTAGTTGTTTGAGCGTGGGAGAAGGTTACACATGAATCTTTTCGCCAATTATATAAAGATAAATTAGGCTCCTTCAAAAAACTGAAAAAAAATTAACCTTGTAGTCTATACTAATACTGTGAGACATATTGGAGAAACATCACTTTTTGAGAAGAGAATTAAATCAACAAGAGAATAGAGAGAAAAATAAGAGGTATAAAAATACGTTTATTATAGTTTTGGTCGGGTAGCAGGTTCAGGTTTGAATATAGTACCTATTAACCCACATAATATTTCAACTCCAATATCATAAAACAATGTCCAAAAGCATTTTTTATTTTTGAAAACGAGCTTCACCTGTATAATGGGCCATGCGGCTCAATTTTATACGCTAGGAGGGCTCATAACACATTCATGGGCATGTATGAGCCACATAAAACACATTTTAGCCGCATAAAACACATTTTATTGACGGTTATTGATGTCTAGAGTGGTGTTTAAATAGTTTATATCGTAACTACAAACCTCTTAAATTTTTATAATCAATAGTGTCAAATAAACGAATAATCAACTAATAAATATGTTAACCCATAAACTTGCTGACCCATCAATAAACTTAATACTAAAACCCTAATAATAATTAATTGTTAGCCCACAACTAAGGTTTGAAATCTTGTCTCGAGATAGTTTGACAGTCATTTTTTGGATTAGAAATAGCTATATCGGATGGAGATCGACCGAGATTTGAAATCATAATGTATATATATATATATATATAGGGAAATAAAATAACCATCACACACATAAAAACAAAAACAAAAAGGATCTAGAAATTCTTGATCATGCAAGCAGTAAGTTTTTTAGTAGGAACAATTTCCTAGATATGAACATGTGATCGAAAAATATATGATTTGTATTGCATGAAGTTAGGATTTTTATTTTTCTACAGGCATGGAATTGTGTTAAAAATTACCCTAATGCCTAGCTTAGGTGGTAAAGAGTTTGGTGGATAGTAGGCAGTCCCAACTCACATTATATGTAGTATGCTTAATTGGCCCATTCACATATCTGTGTAAAATTGCGCAAGCAATCAAAAGGTGTAAAAATAGTTAAATCAAGTTTTAGGTTAGTTATGTTTATATTGCATGAACTGTTTTCATATCCATATCTGACCATTTATATATAATTTGGATTCTTTTGATTTCTGTAGCATGCAGCTTACATCTATTTATTCATTTTTAGATCTTCATAGTGACAAATTGTCCGAATACTTCCCCTCCTGTATATTAGTTCAGATTCTATTATGTTAATTATCAAGTATAAAAGACATATGTAGGGTCCAGATCTGATGGAGGTTGGGATCTTCTTAAGATGTTGTCCTCCGTCGATGTGCCGCGAGCGTTGATGAACGGCCGAGATTGGTGTTGAGGGTTGTCTCCTTGAGCATGTGGATCTCAGTGGACTTGTTTTGAGGTAAAGCCGAGCTATCTGTAAAAAAAGTCTCGGGGTGGTTGTACCACCGTAGACCTTCCGACGGTCAAGTTAGCCGAGAAATTTAGGCAGAGTAGCGGCTTATTGGAATGAAATTGCGTTCCCTGAGTCATCTGGGAGAAGGGTTTTTATAGTGGTCGCATGGAGCGAGCTGGCGCGAGATCTTCGCCGTCGGCTACGCCCCTGACGTTACGCCTGCGTGAATGACGGGATCCCCCATTAATGACGAGATACGCTCGTTAATGGGGGGATACGGCGGCGTGGAACGCGGGATCGTGGGGTGGCGGATATCTCACGTCTGGCGAGATCTGCGGAGCCGTGGCGGAAGCGCTTGGGCCCTGTGTTTTTGGTTGCTCGGTAGAACTGGGAAGTCTTAGCTCGGCCGGGGGGCTCAAGACGAGCAGGAGGCCGAGGAAGCTCGGTTCTGTGATAGCTCGGAGGCGAGCTGGGAGGGCTGAGGATGCTCAGCGTGTAGGAAGGTTCGGAGACGAGCCCATGGTTATTTGTAAGGCTTGCATATGAGTGTTCAGGGATCCATAGAAGGTCGGGTCATACCTCGGGGCGATAGCCCGGGGAATGCCTCCAATGCATGGTGCTTGCCCTGTTTCCGTGAGCCCCGGGACACGTCATCTGCCACGTGTCATGATCTAGGGAGTTCCCATTTATGAGTATCATCATTAGCCCCCACTCTCATCCCGACCTATTTATGGGTATGGTCGAGAGTGGTTTGGATTGGTTTCCCGGGCTCAGCCTGATGTCAAGAATTTGTCAGCGTGGATTTCCGGGACGACTCGGCGTAGGACGGTTGCGTCGTTCAGATCTTTGAGCTCGTGTGTCGTATCCCGGACGCTTGGATCTCTGCGCATATCTTGGATGACATCAGCGAATCAGGAGAAAGAATCGTGCATTTAAAGAGGGGCGCCGGTTCGTTTGTGCGTCAGTTGAGGCGCAGGCTACGCGTTCAACGCAGATTGGCGGACGTGACAGACTATCGATGTCGCCTGCGACCGAAGGGACGTCTCCAATGCTCGTTCGCCACATGGGGGCTTCGACGGCTGGCAGACGCGAAGCTTCGTTTTGGCGGGAAATGATCTGAGCCGTCGGATGCTTCCCTCAAGCAGTATAAATAGGAGTGGGATCCCCTAGGGTTCATATTTTCACCACTATTTTTCTTTGCTGCGAGAGATTGCTCGGCGCTCCATCCTTTAGATCAGATCCTTCGCGCTCCTTTCTCGGAGAACTCTTTCTTTTGAATCAGGTTAGATGTCTTCTCTCGAGGAGTCTGTTGAAATAGTTAGGGTAGAGTCTAGAGAGTTTTCCACCTCTTCGATTGCTGACGACGAAGAGGGTTCCTTTATTGCTTCTTCATCGTCTGGCCCGTCTCGTAGAGTCAGGGCTATCCGCGCCGCTAGCCGTCCGGCTGCAACAAGGGTCCCTAAGGTGCGCATCGGGAACGCCCGCGATGCGCCCTCCATCTTGAGAGATCCGGACGAGCTTGCCGAGATTCGTTCTCGTTTCCATATCCCCTCTAACTATTCGTTCCGTTTGGCAAAAGGAGGCGAACGGGCGGACCAGGTGCAGTGGAAGGAGATTGCCTTATATTTGGAAGCATTCCGAACGGAAACGCGTCTGCCCTTTCCAACCGACGTATGCGGGATACTTCGTTGTTTCCAACTCTCGCCGGGCCAGCTTGCGCCGAACTCGTGGAGAATCCTCCTTGGGTTTCTGGTCCAATTGAAGCTTGAGGACATCTCCTTTAGCTTGACCCTTCTTACTTCCTTTCTCTGCTATAAAAATGATCCCGACACCAGCAAGAAGGAGCCGAGCTGGGTGTATTTTTCCTTTAAAAAACGTAAGGGTGGGATGGCCGGGTCTGGTGTGGTGGTCGTTCCTTCTTCCATCTATGACTGGAAGGAGAAGTTTGTATTCGTCCGGCCACCCGAGGGTGAGGACTGGCCTGTGTCTGTACAGTGGCACATGGCCGACTGCCCGCGGGCGAAGTAGTCGTCCTCTCCCGAGGCGAGGGTGGTGTCCATGTGGGAGCCGATCCAGCGGGCCGACGCCTTGCTTTTCGAGCAGGTCCTTAGTTGGGCTGGGCTCAGTCCCGCGTGTTTTGTGGGTAAGTTGGAAGATTGGACGACCTGTTTAGACTTGAGTAATTTAATTTTTGCCCTTCTTGCATCACCAATTTCTCCGTGCTTTCTCCCTTTGCAGGACACATGGACCGGTCCAAGATTCTAGCTGCCATATCCGCCATGGCCCAGAAGAAGGCCGGGGGCGTGGTCTTGTCCCGAGCAGGCCCAAGCTCGGCCCTGAAACCGTCTCCACCGGCGAAGTCCTCCGCAGTGTCCCGGGCCCCCGATGACCGTCGCGGGGGCAGCCAGAAGCACGCACGAGACCCGGAGCCCCGGGCGAGGGAGGAGTAGTTGACCGAGGTCCTCCTCAAGAGGAAAATGACGGTCTCCCGCACGCTGTCGACTGGTATCCCCGAGGGGATTCCCGTGCAGGAGGGGGACGTCTGCTTCGTGGTCCCCTCAGGGTTTTCTGTCGCTGACAGCTTGCTCGCAGACATGGAGTAGTCGGCATAGGGAAATATTCCGCAAGGGACCCTGAAGGCCTAAGTGGCCGCAATCGCTCAGGAGACAGTTCAGGTTAGTATTCGTTTAAGTGTTATCTTCATTGCCCTCTCTCAGCCTGGACACCTCTAAATCCATCTGTTGCTTCCCTTAGGTCCTCCAATATTGTGCCCTCATCGTCAACATGGGAGCCGGGGAGATTGCCCAAGTCATGAGGAAGGTGAGGGAATCGTCTTCGGAAACGGAGGATCTGCGCCTTCAGCTGCGGCAGGAGAAGGAGAAACGACCGCCCTTGATACCCGATTGGCCGCCGGGAAGCTCAAGATCTCCAAGTGCCAAGAGTCCTACCGGCTCACGACCTCCAAGTGCCAAGAGTCCTACCGACTCACGAGCTAGTCCCACCAAGCCGTGGAGGGCAAGTTGGAGGAGCTGGGTAAGCGCTACGGCTTAATGAAGAAAGCGAGGGACGCCAGCAAGGGGGAGACCGAGGCCGCGCTTGAGGCGGCGAAGATCACCAAGCTTCGGGGCCGCAAGTCGTTGGACACATACAAGGCGTCAGACCAGCTCTACGCCGACCTCGGCGAAGCCTCCGCTATCGTTTGGCATGCAGCCTTTGATGCTGTCAAGGAGTTGATGCCGGAGTTTGCCGACGGTGAGCTCTGTGCTCGGGTCCCTCTCTCGGTGGAAACGCCGCAGGCGGCTAGCGCCGGAGGCGGGGCGGCTACGGAAGCAGAAACCCCTACCCCTGAGGGCGGTGCCGAACAAGGCGAGGTCCCGGCGGATCCTGCTGCCTGAGCTCCTCTTTTTCTTTTCTTTTAGATCTGAAAAATTTTGTAATCCTTCGAGCAATTTTTGTAAGGCTCAGGAGCCCCGAATACCCTGTAAAGGCTTTTAGAACATAAATAAAACTGGGTTATCTTCCTCTGCGTGGCAATGTTTTTCTTGTGTGAGTACCTGAGTTTGTCGGTCTCTTCCTCAATGCAAATGTTAGGCCGTAGGTCAACGACCGACCTTTTATATGATCGCGCGTCGAGTGTAAGCCAATTAGTTGTCAAGTACAGGAAGGCCGGTGTCCTTCCGCCCCCGAAGTCAAAGTGACGATCGTTCACTTAGGATACATCGGGAGACTCCTCCGAGTAGGAAGGTCGGTATCCGACCATTCCTTAGAGTCGGTTCTTAGCGTTAGGTGAACAACAGCCAGGTCAGAGTTGGTCGGCGTCGGCGGGTTCTCCCTTGACGCGGTTTCCAGACCTCCGTCTTGGGATGGTAAGAATTCACCTTTCGGAGGTTAGCCGAGCAGGATCTGCGCGGTTACCCTTTGGTGGGGCGTTGATCCTTGGCGTCGGTGAGTATTAGTGTACCCGCCAAAGATCGACCGAGCAGGAAAGCTGCTCGGTGGCCTCTTGATGAGGGCTTCGATTCTTAGCATCAGTGGATAGGAATCTACCTGCTAAGAATTGACCGAGCAGGGAAGCTGCTCGGTAGCCTCGTGAGGAGGGCTTCGATCTTTAGCGTAGGTGGGCAGGATGTGCCCGCTAAGGATTGACCGAGTAGGGAAGGTGCTCGGTGGCTTCGTGAGGATGGCTTCGATCCTTAGCGTAGGTGGACAGGATGTGCCCGCTAAGGATTGACCGAGCAGGGAAGCTGCTCGATGGCCTCGTGAGGAGGGCTACGATTCTTAGCGTAGGTGGGCAGGATGTGCCCACTAAGGATTGACCGAGCAGGGAAGCTGCTCGGTGGCCTCGTGAGGTGTCGGTCAGTCTCTTTTGACCCGTAAACCCTGGAAGAGAGACCGTCGCGGACAACACGTGGTAGAAGCACACAGACGAGGCGCGTCGCTCCGTAGTGTGCGTCGTTCCAACTACCATTGACCGCTTGGGGCCCGTGAGGGACGGCATGGTCGCCACGCGGCAGCTCCGTATTGGGAAATTTGTAATATCCCGTGATTCGCGTTGTTGCGCGCGAAAACTTTGGCCTTTAGGGATTCGCTCGTTGTTTATAAATAGCGAAGGCATTTTGGTCAAATAAACTCACCCTTGCGCTTATGAAAAATGGTCGGGTTTATTTACAGCATCAAGGAGATCATTTCCTTCTACGACGTGTACCTTTATGATCCGGAGTGCACGGAGAAGACGTACCAAGGGGTGATCGAGCGCGTGGAGAGCCACTTCAGCCGCCTACTCCTTCGGCGATCCCCTTTCCTCCAATTGCTCATGTATGCGATTTGGAGGATGTCTCCGGGCCTGAACAATGCCTTGTCCGAGCAGCTGCAGGACGAGGCGATTGATAAGCCGCACACACTCCATCACTTCGGCCTGATCTCGAAGAGCAGGTGGGATCGCTTGGTGGCTCTTCTTCTGGAGTGTTTCCAGAAGAGGCCGATCACCGACTCCTATCCGGCGGGTGCGGTCTCTGGCCCATCAGTGGCGTCTCGGGTCCGTGGGAACCATGATAAAGAGCGGTCCGCAGAAGCCAGGGCTCGGCTGGCGGAAATCTCCTCGAAGTACCACCAGCAGTGCTTCCTTAACCCCTGGCCTCCTTTACTGTAATATTTTTATATATTATTTTTTTTGTAAGGCTGAGGAGCCCATAATACCACTCAATGAATAAAGTGCTTTTTTTTCGATGTGCTTTTGTCTCCTTTTTATCCCTTTAGTATTTTTGCATATTATCTCAAAAACGGATCTGGGGATCTTGGAACCGTGAAAGAGAATAAAATTTATGGAAGAAGTCTCTTATAACTCGGGAGACTTAATAAAAATTACATTGCTCCGAAAAGAAGCAAATACATTCATTTGTATAGTTTGAGTTTCTCAGCGTTGTAGGGCCGAAGAAACTTGCGTCCTCCCGCGTCTTGTAAGCGATAGGCTCCACCGGGCAATACTTCGGAGACGAGGCACGGGCCGTCCCATTTCGGAAAGAACTTGTGCAGCTTGCCTTGGTCTACAAATTCGTTCCACCTCATGACCAAATCTCCTGTCTTGAAGGCGCGATGCTTAACTCGTGCGTTGTAGTAGCGAGCAGTTTGCTGTTGATAAGCGGCGGCTTTGATCTGTGCCCGGTCCCGCTTCTCTAGCAAGATGTCCAAATTAGTTCAGAGCGCCGAGTTGTTTGCTTTGTCATCGAAGTGTTCGACTCTGTAACTGGACAGTCCGATCTCTGCCGGGACCATTGCCTCGGTACCGTAGCAGAGGCTGAAGAGGGTCTTTCTCGTGGGCGTCTTCTTCGATGTGCGTAAGGCCCATAACACCCGTGGTAGTTTCTCGACCCAGCTGTCCTGTCTTCTTTCTAAACGAGTTTGAAGACCTCGGATGACGTCTCGGTTAGCAACCTTGGCCTGTCCGTTGCATTGAGGATGCGCGACCGCGGCAAACTTCATTAGTATGTGGTATTCGTTGCAGAACTCTTTGACTTTGTCGTTTTCGAAATTCGTCCCGTGGTCGGTAACGATGCATCTCGGATCCCGAATCGGGAGATTACGTTGTTTTGCAGGAATTTGATGGTCGTGGTGGCGTCCGGTTTTCTGAGGGGGACGGCTTCAATCCACTTCGTGAAATAGGCTACCGCGACGAGAATGTATTTGTACTCGTCCGTACTTGTGGGGAGTTGGCCCACCATGCCCATCCCCTATTGGGCAAACAGCTAGGGGGAGGTGAGGGCCGTTAGCTCAGTAGCCAGAAGATGGCATATGCTGCCATGAAGTTGACAGCTTTTGCATCTTCTGACGAGCTTTTGAGCGTCTTGGTGAATCGTCGGCCAATAGTATCCTTGGGGCAGCGTCTTTTGTACTAAGGTACGGCCCCTTGATGCGCTCCACCGACTCTTTCGTGTATCTCACGCAGGACGTAGTCGGTTTATTGGGGATCGACGCACTGGAGCAGAGGCTGTGTGTATAACTTCTTGTAAATGTTTCCATTGCTCCAGACGAAATAGCGGGCTTTAGCTCGAAGGCGGCGCGCTTCCTCTCGGTCTTCTGGAAGTTTACCTTCCTTCAGGAACTCTACGAGGGGCTTCCTCCAATCCCGACCTTCCTCCTGAGCAGTGTATACTTGAAGCGTTAGCTTTCTGTCTTCCACGCTGGACCGTGGCAAGACTTTGAAGAGGATATTCCTCTTATTGTTGGCCATATAGAAAGATGCTAGCTTGCTCAGGGCGTCAGCCTGGGCGTTCAGGTGCCAGGGAATCTGTTCCACATGAATTTCGTCGAAACTTTTTCATAGTCTTTTCACCTCGGCTAAGTATTTCACCATGAGCGGCTCTCGGGCCTCGAAGTGCCTGGTCACTTGGCCGACGATGAGGGCGGAGTTGCAGCGAATTCGGATTGTCTTCAGCCCTACTCCGGAAGCGATTCGCAACCCAGCTAGCAACGCTTCGTATTCCGCGGCGTTGTTTGACGCTCTGAACCCGAGCTTCAAAGAGTACTCCATTTCTGTCTCGTTCGGGCCTCGAATGATAAAGCCGGCATCGCTTCCCTCCTCGGTAGAGGATCCATCGACGTAGAGGACCCAATTGGGGACGGAGTTGAGCACTTCCTCAACCAAGGGTCGGGACCCGGGGACGGATGCCAACGCTGATTCTTCGTTGGGAATAGTACACTCGACAACGAAATCTGCCAGAACTTGCGTTTTGATGGCTTGCCTGGGACGTTATTTAATGTCGAATTGGGATAACTCACACCTACATTTTTTCAGACGACCAGACGACTCGGGAGACGAGAATAGCCTCTATGGGCCGCTCGGTGAGGACGAGGATGGTGTGTGTCTAGAAGTAGTGCCGTAGCTTCCTTAAGGCGACGATAAGCGCCAAGACAATCTTTTATATGGCCGGGTACCTCGTTTCCGCATCTTTAAAGACATGGCTCACGCAGTAGACCGGCTTTTGTACTCCTTCGACTTCTCGGACGAGCACCGAACCAGTAGCATGATCGGATACCGCAAGGTACAGTAACAGTTCGTCTCCTTCGATTGGCCTGGTGAGCAGTGGAGGAGTTGCCAGGTGCACTTTGAGTTGCTCGAAAGCGTTTTGACACTCTTCCGACCATTCGAACCTTGGGATCTTTCTCAGGGCTTTAAAGAATGGGAGGCACTTTTCTCCGGATTTCGACATGAAGCGACTAAGAGCAGCCACTCTTCCCGTGAGTCGCATGATCTCCACGCTGCTCTTTGGCGTGGCCATGTTGAGAATGACGCTGATCTTCTCCGGATTAGCTTCGATTTCTCGGTGGGTAACCATGAACCCGAGGAATTTCCTGCTAGTGACTCCGAACGCGCATTTGGCTGAATTCAGCTTCATTTTGTACTTGCGGAGGATGTCGAATGTCTCGCCAAGATCTTTGGCGTGCTCGTTCGATGAGGTTGATTTCCCGAGCATGTCGTTGACATAAACCTCCATGTTCCTCCCGATCCGCGGTTTAAACATTTTGTTAACCAGGCGCTGGTATGTAGCCCCAGCGTTTTTGAGACCGAAGTGTTTCCTGATTTAAAATCAGGAAGCTTCTGTGAAAAGCTTCAGAAGAGGGTCACGTGCTTACACGTGACTAGCGGTCACGTGTTCGCACGTGACACCTGAACGCATCATTCAAGCAAGTTCAGTCTCCTGACTAAGTCGAAGAAAAGGGGGCTTCAGGAAGGGTCACGTGCTCCCACGTGATCAAGGTCACGTGTCGGCACGTGACATTTAAATTCAAGCAGCAAAGACGCACATTGGTTCCCTGATCAAGTCAAGGAAAAGAGCTTCAGAAAAGGTCACGTGCTCTCACGTGACCAGAGTCACGTGTTGACACGTGACGTTCAAGACAGCAGACCCGTTCTCCCGTTGAACCAAAGAAAGAGAGTTCAAACAAGGGTCACGTGCTCACACGTGACCAGGGGTCACGTGGTAGCACGTGATGTTTAAGCAGCAATCAGAAGACGCAGCGCAGAAGGCTCATTCCAAAGGGGGTCACGTGCTCACACGTGACCATGGGTCACGTGGTCCCACGTGACCGGCTTTCAAAGCCCATTTTTGACGACAGAATTAAATTCTGAAGGAAATTCGAATCTTTTCAAAGGAAAGTAATTATTTGGGACCAATCAAATTAAAGATTCAGAGATGATTAAATATCATCTATCTATGGAAAATCTCGGGTTTGGAAAGATTTTCCCCTTAAATCTAACCAAAATAACAAAGGAGAATCTCTGGATTTAAGATCCAATGGTGAATAAAATTCACCTAATAATCCAAAGGCCCAAAATGAATGATGGACGCAAATCAAATCTCTCAATGAAGATTCACAAAAGACTGATTGATTCGGCTGCTTCTCCTATAAATAGGAGCCAAGGGACACAAAAAAAAAAGATATACATGCGCAGAGAAGGAAAGAGAAAAGGAGAAGAGCTTTGATACTTCGAAAAGACTCAGATCTTCTGCAAAAAACCCTAGGTAAGAAAGGGAAGGCATTTTGAAAGAAGCAGAATTTAATTCTCAACAGAGTTTAACTCTGATAATATAAAAGCAGAAGAACTTATTTCTTCTCTCTTTGATAGAGGATCTGCAAAGTGCACATCTCCCCTTAAGGTTGAGAATTTAATTCTCAATGGGTTGAGATCCTGCCATGCAGATCCAAAACATAGAGAAGGAGTGCAAACTTGAGAATTTAATTCTCACAGAACTATAGGAATTTAATTCCTCCAAAATAAAAGTGGGGCTAGACCCTATATCATGGGAATTTAATTCCTTCAAAACAAAAAAAAAAAGAGAAACAGGGTTTAACCCTAATTAAAGAACTTAGTTCTGTTGAAACAACGATCATCATTTCCTCAAAAATTTTATTAGGGTTCAACCCTATTCAGCCCTTCACATAAACGGGGAATTTAATTCCCGCAGAAAATTCAGAGTTAAACTCTATCCCAGAATACAAGTCTTCAAAAGAAAGAAGGATTTAATTCCTCTGAAATTAAAAAGTCTCCGGAATTTAATTCCTAAAAAAAAAGGAGTAACAAATCCTCTGAAAAAACCACATTAAGGCAGGGTCACGTGTCACCACGTGACCCCCCCCTCAAAAGCCCTACAGAAAACCCCCTTGAGGCAGCACCCCACGTGACCCACGTGACTTTCAGCAGAAGCCTTAACGCATAGGCATTTGAATGCCCATCACGTGCTGACACGTGATGCTATCAAAAGATGCAGTAATTTCAGCAGAACAAATGGAGGAAGGGCGCTCTCACGTGCTGCCACGTGACCCCTCTTGTCTTAGTGTTTAACACTAAATTGAAACTCTCGCACTCAGTGTTAAAATATTGTTGGGCCTTAGTGTTCAACACTAATTAAAAAGCTTTATCTGCAGTGTTCAACACTGATTACCTTAGTGTTTAAATACTAATCTGAGATCTTCATTTGCAGTGTTCAACACTGATCTGTTTTAGTGTTTAACACTAATTTGAGAAGCCTTATTGCTGGTGTTTAACACCAATTATTTCTTAGTGTTAAACACTAACTTGTTAACCGCATTCCCAGTGTTCAACACTGATTGCTCTATAGTGTTTAACACTAGGCTTTGGCCCAATTGGCTAAATGGATAGAGGCAAAGCCTCTCCTTCAATGGATCAGCAAAAAGTCAATGTTTCAGACCCGACTGGACTTAGCCCAAGCTGGCCATAAGTCCTCAATTTGTGATTAACTGGGCTAATGGGCTCATAACATAATTAATCAGTCTCGACCCCAAATTGGGTCAGGGACTATTAAATCCATTCCGGTTCTAGGGTACATCTCTTCACTCCTTTGAAACTTGGCATTGTAATCCCTCAATGTCTTCAAAGAGGTGACGGGTCCCGACGGCCACTCATGATATGGACTGTGGGGTCCTTAAACCCATGCCTAATGCAAACTTCCTGGTTACGTGGAACGCGGATAACGTCACTCTTTGACCCCGTGGAAAACGTCCAGAGCGGATCCTGGTCCTCGCAGAGCACGGCAGTGAACCCGTGCGAAGCATCCAGAGCGGAGCCTAGTCCTCGCCTAACGCGGCAGTGAACCCGTGTGAAGCATCTAGTGCAAACTTCCTGGTTACGTGGAACGCGGATAACGTCACTCTTTGACCCCGTGGAAAACGTCCAGAGCGGATCCTGGTCCTCGCAGAGCATGGCAGTGAACCCGTGCGAAGCATCCAGAGCGGAGCCTAGTCCTCGCCTAACGCGGCAGTGAACCCGTGTGAAGCATCTAGTGCAAACTTCCTGGTTACGTGGAACGCGGATAACGTCACTCTTTGACCCCGTGGAAAACGTCCAGAGCGGATCCTGGTCCTCGCAGAGCACGGCAGTGAACCCGTGTGAAGCATCCAGAGCGGAGCCTGGTCCTCGCCAAGCACGGCAGTGAACCCGTGTGAAGCATCCAGAGCAAATACTGGACCGCAATGTCCTTAAACTACCCACGGACCGCAATGTCCTTAAACTACCCATGGACCGCAATGTCCTTAAACTACTCATGGACCGCAATGTCCTTAAACTACTCACAGACCGCAATGTCCTTAAACTACCCACAGACCGCAATGTCCTTAAACTACCCATGGACCGCAACGTCCCTAAACTAGAACAATAGGGCCCTCCATATGCTCTTTTGTCGGATCTAAACGGTCCCGTTTAAGTTGATCTTAGCCTCCAAAAATGGCTAACGCGTCCTTAAACCTTCAAACAGATTGGACTATAAATCCCCCCAATTGACTCCGGCTTGAGGGTACATCCTTGAACTCCTCTGACATCCGTCGTTGTAATCCTTCAACGTCGTCAGAGAGGTGACGGGTCCCGACGGCCACACATTCATGGACCACTACGTCCCTAAACTGGAACATTAGAGTCCAAACACTCTTCTGTCGGATCTAAACGATCCCGTTAAGTTGATCTTAGTCACAAAGTTAGACTAACGTATCCTTAACAAACGTTTGAGTTGATCTTAGCCTCAAGTATGGCTGACGTATCCTCAAACCAAACCCCCAAACCCAAATCTAAGATAATGCGGATTTGGACTAGTCCACGCCCTACGGGCGACGGCATAACTCAGTCTCCGTAAACAATCCACGGGCAACAAAACAAACACCCACGACACGAAGTGACCATCTGGAGAAGGAGAAAGTTGTTACCGCAACGCGGTAGCGTAATTAACTGCAGGGGCTTGCGCCTGCAGGGAAGAGCGTCCCCACAATCAAAAACCCCTCAAATGAGGGGGAATCTGACGAAGTCTGCTACATCGGACGCATCCGTTTAAACCTTCGATACATGGTGCCATAAATCAACTTGGCATCTTCGGAGGGGTAGACGGATAGCACCAATTAGCATCTGCCCCGAACCCCAGGCATTCGGACGTCCCGACGTCCCGGCCGCCGTTCGGAGGGGAACAGATTCTGGCACGCCCGGTGGGACCTTTTCCTCTTTCCACTCCACACTTCGTGTGTCGTGATTCGCGAACCAATCGCGGTTCGCTAATAGTTGCCCTTGGGTCTCAAGGTACTGAGAATTGGCATCTTGCTTATTGCAGAAAGCAAAGGATCGATGGCTTTCATCCCTGCGAAATCCTCCAACTGCTCAGACGGCAACTGCAGCCGACGCTCTGCCTCGCCAGGAGGTATAGCCTATGGACCCCAAGCTGCTTCGCTGTTCACAATGCCGATGGAACAGGTCACCCGCGCCACCACAGGATTGTTTTTTGGGACCATGATCCCGCCGACAAACTTTACCGTTCCAGTGCTGGCGAAGGAAACTCTCAAGAAGTCGGTCTTTGATCGTCTTATCCCTACCGCGGCTCCTCTCAACGAGTCGCCCAACGTCAACACCTCGGTCTTCTCTAGACTGGGCCAGAAATCATGCGAGCTCATTACGGGGCCTACAATCTCAAAGAAGACTGCTTCTAAGAAAGTGAACGCTCCCATACCCGAAATCGCCAAGGCAACCTCTCCAGCCAAAAAGTCGGTCTTTACAAGATTGACGGCTCCGGCCTTTGCTCCCGCTTCCCAGAGGACATCGGTCTTCGATAGGTTAGCGCCAACAACAACCCCCCATCCACACAGGGGGCATGAAGAAACCATTCTTACCGCTGACCCTGCACCGTCCGCTCGACACTCTCGACGTCGCCATTGGCGCCGAGTGAGGAAGGCTGGGGGCAACTCTCCCTCCGGATTGACCCCACCAGCCCCGGTGGCCGAAGTTGATGCCGCTGTTCCGACTGGGAACAGTTTTGAAATGCTAAATAAGGTGCGAAGGAATTCCCCTACGGCAGTACTGAAGAAATCTCCTCCCTTACTAAAAAGGGTGGTGGAAACAAAACCCGAACAGCCTCGATCTCCTCAACGGCTGTCTTCCAAAATTTATGAGGTTTGGCGACAAGCCCGAGATTCGATCATCGAGCCGAACTTCTCCCGCCAGCACAAGAAACTGAAAATCCAACCTGAAGCTGGTCACCAGGCTAAACCCCAAAAGGCTGTTGATCAACTGACTCATAAAAGGAGGAGGCCAGAGAGGACCCCACAGCATGCAACGACGGCTAAAAACACTAGGCCTAGACGCCCTAAGTCTGGGGGCATGATGGTCCACACTGTATACATGGCCTCTGGAAAGGAGGAGAGCCGCACTTCTACAGGCCATCGACCACTAACCCGATCCGTAACAAAATCCCAGGAGCAGCAACAAAAGCTCCAAGAAATGATGAATGCTATGGCCGCGCTCACTGGGCCAAAGGAAAGCCCAGAAGCGTCCTTAGACGCACGCCGGGAGGAAGAAACCGACACTGAATTCCTTCGCCGAACACTGGAGAAAAGGGACAAAGAGGCGGCTGAACAAGCGGCCAACATACAACGGATGGGCCTTCTCTTTCAAGATGTGATAGGAATGATGATCCAGCAAGACTTACCAGCTGAAGATCCTCCGATTATTCTGGAGGACGACCGAGGAGAGACGTCAAATCCACCTCCAGCCCTCTCGACGGCCAAGGAAGAGACGATCTCTAAGGCTGACTTGGCTGACTACATAGCCCAGCAAATCCGAGTTCATCGCGCAACTGAGACAGCTGGTCAGACCGTGAAAACCGGGCGGCCGTATCCGAGCTGGTACGATCAAATCAAATACCCGCAAGGCTATACGATACCGAAATTCCATGTGTATAAGGGGACAGGCAATCCCCATCAACATGTCGCCCAGTTTCGGGCCCTATGCGGTAACACCGGCGGTGACGATAAATTGTTGCTTCGCCAATTCGTGGGCAGCTTGTCAGAAACAGCGTTCGAATGGTATTCAGAACTCCCGAACGATTCCATCAAAACGTTCGCTGAAATGGAGTTGTTGTTCACTCAGCGATTTGCAAGTGCCAGCGAACGCACTCCAATAACTGCACTTATTAACGCCAGGGTAAAACCGGGTGAAACCTGGGTCCAGTACGCTATACGCTGGCGGAACTTGTGGTCGAGATGTGAGCAGCGCATCGAGGAAGCACCTGCGGTGGGCATGTTCGTGGGAACTCTAGACCCTCACGCAACTATCTCCCAGTTTATGATGTTCTTTAAGCCAACCACATTCCAGGCTCTGATCGACAAGTTAGCTCAGATGGACCAGATGGGTCATAGACCACCTACACCGAAGTCGGAACCTCGGAATGACAAGGGTAAAGGAAGGGCAACCTTTGTCGCGAATGCCCAACAGCAACCTAACGCCCCGAAATCGACGGATCAACTGGAGGAAAGACGCCGGTACTATAATGAGAAAATGAAGCGTCCCTACTCGTTCCCACAAGACAAGACGAAGCGGTTATTCGAGTTGGCAATACGCAACAGACTTATAAACCTACCAAATCCAAGGCGACCACCACACCCCACCGAGGTGAATAACTCCAACTACTGCCCTTATCATCAGACGGTAAGTCATCCGATTGAAGATTGCTTTGTCTTCAAAGGATGGATCGAAGATCAATACCTCCAGGGGAAATTTGTACTGTCCGAAAAGTGGAAGGTGAACCCACCACAACCACATACTCCTAAGAAGGCCGATACACCGGGGGCAACCTGCTCCTTTATCGAAGAAGCTCCATGGGAGGTCGTGCTATCAACGAAGACCAAAAGAATGCTGAGAGACCTCCATGCATGCCCTGCGATCGAATGGAAGGACCCTCTTGAACCTCAAATTATCGAAGGGATGTTGAAGCCCCGCCCAATTATAAAGACTAACGATAAGAGCCGAAATACTCACGTCCAACCGTCAAAATCTTCGAAGAAAAAGAAGAAGAAATCCAAGAAGTCCGTGAAGCTTGGAAACGAGCACACGAACTTACAAAAGCAAATAGACGCGCTGGAAGAATACAATCAAAAGGCGCGAACTCCTATCACACTGCAAGAGTTCCTCAACCATATCTTTCAAGAGGAAGATGAGGGGGAGAGCTCGTCGGATGAATCCGAAGGATATGTGGCGAGTTGTAACGTAATCTCCCACTCGTTTACCGATGATGGGAAAACTCCCGACACTAAGAAGATGAAGGCAGAGCCTGTACCAGAGTGTCCATGGCCAACGGACGAAATGATCGACGCTTTTCTAGACAAGATTCGTCTAAAATGTAAAGCGGACCAGGAGCGTGAAATGACCACGCCGGAAAGAGCCAAATACGGACGACTGAACGGAAGAGTTGAACTACCTCCTCCAGAGCGAAACGTATCCGAGGTAGACAAGAAGATATTCAAGACGAGAAAAAGGTTTGCCAAAGCCGTGTCAATGGGGATGAAGCTACCACCCTCGGAAGCAAATACGCACGACGGGGCGGAGAGGCACCCTGACTATTGCGCATATCACCGGAAGATCTCACACCCCACAGGGGAGTGCGATGCCTTCAAAATATGGTGGCGAGGATATGTTATTCGTCAGCAACATTTTAAGCGCATGAAACGCAAGAGCCGTCAGGAGCGAAGAGGTACTGTCGGAGGACATAACAAGACTACTGGCAACTGTTACATGGTTGACGCCAGAGGGTCACAAGTTCTCACCTTCGGGAGCGACTCTGATGAAGAAATGGCTCTGGGCCCTCTCTTTACAGAATCCGTTCTAGGAAAAAAGGAGGAATCAGAGGCCTGCGAGAACATCCAGCTGCGCAACCGCACGCTCCCGGAGAAGAATCTCGGTCCCGTCGGCCGAAAAGATAAGGGAAAGGAAAAGGTCATTGAAGATATCACTTTAGATGACCGGGTCATAAAAGAGCTAACTAACAAAGACCCTCCCAAAAAGGGTAAGGTGGACTATAACATCCTCGCGCACTTAAGGAAACTACCCTCTCAGCTTAGCATTCTTGATGCCCTTCTATTATCAAAAGAAGCGCGAGACTCACTCATTAAAGCGTTGCAAGAACCTGAACAATTCCAGGCCGTTCTCGCCACTGAAAGGATGAAGGATGAACTGGAGGAAGTGCATACAGCCGATGTCACTTTCGGTGATGAAGACCTTCTCCTCGGGACGTGCGACCACAACCGTCCCCTATATGTCTCTGGATACTGCCATGACATCAAGATAGGTAAGATCTTAGTGGATAATGGATCCTCCGTCAACCTCCTTAATGTTCGGGTGTTGAAGGAAATCTGCATGAGTGTGCAACACCTCGCTCGTGACAAAATTACTATCTCCGGTTTCGACTCTCAATCGTCACGGACTCTCGGATCTGTAATACTGACGTTACGCTTCGGACTTCTCGTCACAGACATCAAATTCCATGTCATTGACGCCAAGACCTGCTACAACGCCTTGCTCGGCCGTCCCTGGCTACACGAGTACAACATCATCCCTTCTACACAACATCAGTGTATGAAATACTTCAAGGATGGTTTCGAGTACACTGTAACAGGCGAGTTGAACCCGTTTTCTGTGAACGAAGTCCGCAAATACGAAGATGCGAAATACTTTTTGCCAGATTTCGAGGATACAGAAAGGTGTCGCGACCCGAAGAACAAAACCGCCGCCACCATTCCCGTTTTTGGGAGCGATACCGAAGAAGAGGAGGAAATAGTGTATACGGGGCCATCCCAACGCAACAACCTGGGGGCACCCACCCCCGTACCGGTCTTCGGGAGTGATTCGGAGGACGAGGTTAACGTCGTGTTCTCCAATCGGCCGTCAATACAGGCACCCCTTTGCGATGACCATAGTCTACAAATCACCATGGTACCGCAAGAACACTATAAGGATCTCGACGCGCTTCAAACCCACAGCGTGCAGGACCTGCAAACATTTTACGTCCCTCCCAAGCGAAGGGGTGAAAAGGTGATCCTATTCTATCAATCCTCAGAGTCGAAGGTGGAGAAAGAGATCTGGCACGGCGTGGATGTTACACTTGACAGGCTCCAACCCATTCGTCTGCCTAGATACTATACAAATGGATTGAAGAAGTTATTGAAGCGCCAAGGAGTACCCTTAAAACAGACTGTGCGGCAGGCTCGGTTCTACAACAGGATTTGGGATGTCCCTGGGACCCAACGCAAATTGCCCAACGGAAAAATAGAAACACTTGGGCTTGGGTACGCGAGAACGGGAAAACAGGAGCGAGCCCACGGCAGCTACGCCATATATACCTTTGATGAAGAAGAAGGCGCCACGTCAGGAGAGACCAACCCCTCATCAAAACTAAACCCCGCGATCGAAGAGCCAAACCCGTTGTTTAAAAGACGAATGGGCAAGCCTACCACGAAAGCGGATCAGAAAATTCGGGAAGATCACAACCACGAAGTGGCCATCTATGAGAAAGCCAGGACGCAACGTCTATTCCAACAAACTGCACAGGCTGCAAAAGACAAAGGTGTTCACCATCGTCAACCCGTCATACGAAAGGCTCGACGCAGGGACGGGAATAAATTAAGAAGCGAAAAAAGAAGCCGACAACAACGACGCAGGATTAGAGGGTTACGGGAATTGCGCGGCTCGGACTCGTCCCTCATGGAAAAGATGAGTCGAGCATACTCCTTCCCTCGAGACAAGACGGAACGGTTACTCAAGCTCGCCCTAAAACACCAGATGATCACGCTTCCAGAGTCTAGGCATCCTGAGCAGGCTAGCAAGGTCTCTCATCCGGGTTATTGCTCTTATCACCGAGCCATAGGACATCCGACCGAAGATTGCTTCACCTTCAAGAACTGGGTCGAGGACCAGTACCGACGGGGCAGATTCGCTTTATCCGACGGTTGGAAAGTAACGCCGCCGCAAAGGCACGAGCCTAAAGCCACAAGAGCAGAACCGGATCCGCCTCAGTCTTGGGAGCGAGTTCGCACCTGTTATATGATTACGATATTAAAAGAAGAGCCCGAGAACGAAGATGACCTTCCCCGGTGCTTCGAGAACAGCGATGACGAGTTGATCTCGGAATTTCCGCCCGCTCCGAAAGAACTGGAAGACGGTATACATACTACCGCAGATAACCTCAAGAAGATTGAGCTGGGATCGGCAGACGACCCGCGGCCGACATTTGTCAGCGAGCTGTTATCCGAGGAAAAGGTGGCCGCGTTAAAGAACGTGCTCCTACGGCATAAAGACTGCTTCGCGTGGAACTACTCCGAGATGCCAGGATTGGATCCGGAGATTGCAGTGCATAGATTAGCAATATCCCCGGATATCAAGCCAGTCAAGCAGGCGCCAAGGAGGATGCGACTTGAGCTGGAGATGAGCATCAACGCCGAAGTCAAGAAGTTGATCGATTCCGGATTTATCCAAGAAGTCCAATACCCCGATTGGATCGCCAATATCGTCCCGGTAATGAAGAAGAATGGAACGGTGCGCATATGCGTGGATTTCAGGGATCTCAATAAAGCATGCCCAAAGGACGATTTCCCGGTGCCGGTAACCGAGCTAATGATAGATAACACGTCTACTCACGAGATCTTCTCCTTTATGGATGGTTCTTCAGGATACAATCAGATAAAAATGCATCCCGAAGACCAGAAGCACACCGCTTTCCGGACCCCTTTGGGTGTATTCTGCTACAGGGTTATGCCCTTTGGCCTAAAGAACGCTGGCGCCACCTACCAAAGGGCCATGACAAAAATCTTCGACGATCTCATACACGACATCGTCGAATGCTATATCGATGACCTCGTAGTGAAGAGCATGTCATACGAAGAGCATTTAAAGCATCTCGAAACCGTATTTCAACGCCTTCGGCAATACAATTTGAAAATGAATCCCCTCAAATGCGCGTTTGGAGTCTCCTCGGGTAAATTCCTGGGATTCATCGTTCGACACCGAGGTATTGAAATAGATCCGTCAAAGATTAAAGCGATTATGGAAATGCCCCCGCCAAGAACCCTCAAACAGTTGCGGTCTCTCCAAGGGAAGCTCGCATACATCCGGCGATTTATCGCAAATCTTTCAGGCAAATGCCGCCCCTACAGTCACCTGATGAAGAAGGGAACCCCATTCGTCTGGGATCAAAAATGCCAAGGCGCACTAGACGAGATCAAGCAGTACCTGCAGAACCCGCCGGTATTAGCTGCGCCGGTCAAGGGAAAACCCCTCATTCTTTATACAACCGCCCTCGAAGGTTCCTTGGGCGCATTATGGGCACAAGAGAATGACCAGGGGAAAGAAAGAGCACTTTACTACTTAAGTCGAGTACTACTGGGGGCAGAAAGCAATTACTCGCCCATTGAAAAGCATTGCTTGGCATTGATCTTTGCAGTAACGAAGCTCAGGCACTATGCGTTGGCGCATGAAGTCCGTCTCATTTCAAAGGTGGATCCCCTTAAATACCTGATGTCAAAGGCTATATTGACGGGACGACTCGCTAAATGGGCCCTACTCTTGATGGAGTTTTCGATAACATATCAACCCCTCAAGGCAGTAAAGGGCCAGGCCATTGCCGACTTCCTCGCTGAGCACCCGATACCGGCCGACTCTCCTCTAAACTGTGATTTGCCGGACGAGCATGCATTTGATGCAATTGGCGGTGGAAGCACACGATGGGAACTCTATTTCGATGGAGCGTCCTCCACAAAGAAACAGAAACAGGGTAACCCGATCATCAAATCGGGGATAGGCCTTATCTTTGTAACTCCACAAGGAGGGATAATGCGCTTCGCCTTCTCCTTAACAGAGTCAAGGACAAACAATGAAGCCGAATACGAAGCTCTGATAGCAGGCCTCGAAATCGCCATCAACATGGGAATTGAAGACCTCCACATATACGGGGATTCTCAGCTGGTCGTTAGCCAAATAAATGGTGACTACCAAACATGCAAACCAGAATTGGTGAAATACGGCGTAAAGGTGCGACAACTGTTGGCCCAGATCCCCTCCTATATTCTAGAGAACATACCGCGCGCGGAAAACAGCAAAGCAGACGCGTTGGCCAAACTCGCTAAAGAACTGGCTGACGAGAACCTCGATGACGTCAGAATCGTGGTACAAAGCCGTCGAGTGCTCGCCCCGGCAGAAATACCTCCGGAATTATATAAAGAAAAGGGAGCGATTCAGCAAGCGACCCTACAAATAAAAGACCGTGAGAAGGCTGAGGACTGGAGGGAAGTCTTCATAGACTACTTTAAGTCCCACCGAATGCCCGAAGAGGCGTCCTCAAGGCATCAGCTTATGAAACGAGCTCTATCCTCCGCTTTCGTCAACGATACCCTGTACAAGAGATCGTTTGATTTTCTATGGCTGAGATGCTTGGGACCTGACGAAGCGGAACGAGTCGTTCGAGAAGTTCACGACGGACTTTGCGGTTCTCACCAAGCAGGCCCAAAGATGAAGTTAAAAATTAAACGGATGGGTTACTACTGGCCCACGATGATCCAGGACTGCCTCGAGTATGCAAAGCAATGCCACTCATGCCAGATCCATGGAGACTTCATCCACCAACATCCGAATCCACTACACCCAACGGTGGCCAGCTGGCCATTCGAAATGTGGGGGACTGACATAGTCGGCCCCATAGAGCCGGCATCAGCCCGGGGACATCGTTTTATCCTGGCGACAACTGATTACTTCTCCAAATGGGCAGAAGCGGTACCACTGAGGGAAGTGAAGACGGAGAACATTCTCCATTTCTTCAAAACACACGTCATCTATCGGTTCGGAACCCCGCGACGGATTATCTCCGATAATGGGCCGGCCTACCGAAGCCATAAGATTAGCCGCTTCGCACAGCAGCACAATATAGACTGGAGATATTCTTCAGTTTACAACCCACGAGCTAACGGTCTGGCCGAGGCTTTCAATAAGACCTTGACGAAGATCATGAAAAAGACCGTCTCCAGGAATAAGAGAGACTGGCACGAAAGGCTGCAAGAAGCCCTCTGGGCTTATCGAACTACATTCAAGACGGCCACGAACACAACGCCGTACGCGTTGGTATTTGGGACGGAAGCAGTTCTCCCCCTCGAGATAGAGTTACCCTCTCTACGAGTAGCAGTCCACCACGAGCTGACGAACGAAGAAAATGCTCACCTTCGGCTTGAGGAGCTTGACGCCCTCGATGAAACCCGGCTCATAGCGCAACAATATCTAGAAGCCTACAAAGCAAAGATGACGCGCTCGTACGAAAGATTGACCAGGCCGAGGACATTCCGCCAAGGCGAACTCGTGCTAGTGGTCAAAAGACCGATGATTCCCAATCGTGCCAAGCGGGGAAAATTTGAGCCAAACTATGAAGGCCCGTACATCATAGACAAGGTCTACCAGGGTGGAGCCTACCTACTCATGGACATGCACGGTGAAAGGCCTTTCAGGCCAGTAAACGGCCGCTTCTTGAAGAAATACCATGCTTAATAAGCTGCAGCCTAGGTCAATGATGGATGACGACGACTATGTCCGCTCGCTATCTTCCTAAAGCTCAGACTTTACAAGCAGCAGCCGGCCTTCCTATATCGTCGGACCGAAACGTCCTTAAACTATCGACGGACCGAAACGTCCTTAAACTATCGTCGGACCGAAACGTCCTTAAACTATCGTCGGACCGAAACGTCCTTAAACTATCGTCGGACCGAAACGTCCTTAAACTAACAGCGGACCGAAACGTCCTTAAACTAATGCCGGACCGAAACGTCCTTAAACTAACAACGGACCGAAACGTCCTTAAACTAACAGCGGACCGAAACGTCCTTAAACTATCGACGGACCGAAACGTCCCTAAACTACCACCGCAACGTCCTTAGGTTGACGAGATGGATAAAAAAAAAAAAAAAAAAAAAAAAAAAAAAAAAAAAAAAACGGTATGTCCATAAGCAAAATGGGCACGGATGAAAACCCGAAAAGGGCTCCGTGAGTAAAAACAGCAGGGCTGCCGGCAAGTGTTCGTGAAAACCCGAAAGGGCGCGACCTTGTAAAAAAAAGAGAAGAGTAAAAATGATATAAATAAAAAAAAAAAACGGTATGTCCATAAGCAAAATGGGCACGGATGAAAACCCGAAAAGGGCTCCGTGAGTAAAAACAGCAGGACTACCGGCGAGTGTTTGTGAAAACCCGAAAGGGCGCAACCTCGTTAAAGGACACTTACAGAGTCCTCTCGACCCTGTAAGGAGAAACCACCTGCGTGAGATCCTTACGACTCACAAAGGAGCAGCACACTTAGGGATCCTCACGATTCCTGAGGAGAAAATACACTTACGAGATCCTCACGACTCGTAAGGAGAATTCTCTTATGGGACCCTCACGGCTCATGAGATTTGAAAGTCTTAAGTTACAGAAACCTGAACCTGTTCTTAAGCAAATCCCCCACAACCTCCGATATTGCCCTACAAGAGGCTCAATACTGACCCTTGTATACAATCCACGGGCGCGAATAAACATTTCCCCAGCAAAGTCCAACCCTTGTAGGTCCCCTCGACCCATAAGGAGAAAACCCTCTTGTAGGATCCTTACGACTTACAGAGGAACATACACTTAGGAATCCTCACGATCCCTAAGGAGAAAATACACCTGCAAGATCCTCACGACTTGTAGGGAGAAATACCTTTGTGAGACCCTTACGGCTCATGAAGTCAAAAGCCTTAGTCGACAGGACCTTAACCCTGTTTGCTAAGCCACCTTTGTTCAACATCGATAGAGGCAAATGATGATTTGCTCCTGGCAACATCCCAGTTGCAGCGATGCTGATGCCGAAATCGGTGTCCAAAATCCGAGCTTGCGGCGAAAAAGCTAGCAAGCCACACATGCCTACGAAATAGCCGAAATGATGGGGCAACTTGCAATAAAAAGCAGCAAGTAAAAATGTATGCATGAAAAATAGCCGAAATGATAGGGCAACTCGCAATAAAAAAAAAGCAGCGAGTAAAAATAAAACAAATAGCCGAAATGATCGGGCACCGCGAAAAATAGCCGAAATGATTGGGCAATCGCGACTTTCGCGATATAAAAGCTGAAATGATAGAGCATCGCGGAAAGAATAAAAGAAATGATGGAAAAATGAAACCTTTTTGCCCTACAGGTGATACTACAACAATCCCTGTACACAATCCAGGGGCGCAAACAAAGAAAGAGTCGTACTCCTTCCCCCAGGTTTCACCAAAAAAGAAGAAGCCAGGTCTCGACGGGCCACAAGCGACCTAGAGATCATCCAAACACTCGTCTCGTAACAACGGACATGACTTCAAACAAAGCAGAGCAGCGGCAGCTCCCAATTCCATGGCTCGGTGGTATACATATCGCCAACAGTCAAACCTCCATTCCGTGAAATGCGGATACAATCGATAAAATTCCTGGTTACGTGGAACGCGGATAACGTCACCCTTTGACCCCGTGGAAAACGTCCAGAGCGGATCCTGGTCCTCGCAGAGCATGGCAGTGAACCCATGCGAAGCATCCAGAGCGGAGCCTAGTCCTCGCCTAACGCGGCAGTGAACCCGTGTGAAGCATCTAGTGCAAACTTCCTGGTTACGTGAAAAGCGGATAACGTCACTCTTTGACCCCGTGGAAAACGTCCAGAGCGGATCCTGGTCCTCGCAGAGCATGGCAGTGAACCCATGCGAAGCATCCAGAGCGGAGCCTAGTCCTCGCCTAACGCGGCAGTGAACCCGTGTGAAGCATCTAGTGCAAACTTCCTGGTTACGTGAAAAGCGGATAACGTCACTCTTTGACCCCGTGGAAAACGTCCAGAGCGGATCCTGGTCCTCGCAGAGCATGGCAGTGAACCCATGCGAAGCATCCAGAGCGGAGCCTAGTCCTTGCCTAACGCGGCAGTGAACCCGTGTGAAGCATCTAGTGCAAACTTCCTGGTTACGTGAAAAGCGGATAACGTCACTCTTTGACCCCGTGGAAAACGTCCAGAGCGGATCCTGGTCCTCGCAGAGCATGGCAGTGAACCCATGCGAAGCATCCAGAGCGGAGCCTAGTCCTCGCCTAACGCGGCAGTGAACCCGTGTGAAGCATCTAGTGCAAACTTCCTGGTTACGTGGAAAGCGGATAACGTCACTCTTTGACCCCGTGGAAAACGTCCAGAGCGGATCCTGGTCCTCGCAGAGCATGGCAGTGAACCCATGCGAAGCATCCAGAGCGGAGCCTAGTCCTCGCCTAACGCGGCAATGAACCCGTGTGAAGCATCTAGTGCAAACTTCCTGGTTACGTGGAAAGCGGATAACGTCACTCTTTGACCCCGTGGAAAACGTCCAGAGCGGATCCTGGTCCTCGCAGAGCATGGCAGTGAACCCATGCGAAGCATCCAGAGCGGAGCCTAGTCCTCGCCTAACGCGGCAATGAACCCGTGTGAAGCATCTAGTGCAAACTTCCTGGTTACGTGGAAAGCGGATAACGTCACTCTTTGACCCCGTGGAAAACGTCCAGAGCGGATCCTGGTCCTCGCAGAGCATGGCAGTGAACCCGTGCGAAGCATCCAGAGCGGAGCCTAGTCCTCGCCTAACGCGGCAGTGAACCCGTGTGAAGCATCTAGTGCAAACTTCCTGGTTACGTGGAACGCGGATAACGTCACTCTTTGACCCCGTGGAAAACGTCCAGAGCGGATCCTGGTCCTCGCAGAGCATGGCAGTGAACCCGTGCGAAGCATCCAAAGCGGAGCCTAGTCCTCGCCTAACGCGGCAGTGAACCCGTGTGAAGCATCTAGTGCAAAATTCCTGGTTACGTGGAACGCGGATAACGTCATTCTTTGACCCCGTGGAAAACGTCCAGAGCGGAGCCTGGTCCTCGCCAAGCACGGCAGTGAACCCGTGTGAAGCATCCAGAGCAAACACCGGACTGTGGAGTCCTTAAAATCCACGGACTATGACGTCCTCAACCTCGACCGTGATGTCTTAAAACTAACGATCAATCCCCCCGATTCCCTACGGATTTCGCCTTGGTTTAAGGGTACATCTCTTCACTCCTTTGATACCTGGCGTTGTAATTCCTCAACGTCTTCAAAGAGGTGGCGGGTCCCTGCAACCAAACACCGGACTGTGGAGTCCCTAAATCCACGGACTATGAGGTCCTTAACCTTGACCGTGATGTCTTAAAACTAACAGCGGACTGTGGAGTCCTTAAATCCACGGACTATGAGGTCCTTAACCTTGACCGCGACGTCTTTAAACTACGATACCTTGAGAGATCCCTAACCCCGTGAAACACGGAAAAAGGTGATCACACCTGGCACTTGCAGGCCCTCACGACCTGTAAGGAAGAAAAACTCTCTTGTGAGATCCTTACGACCCTCAAGGGAAAACCCGCTTAAGGATCCTCACGATCTTTAAGAAGAACTCACACCTATGGGATCCTCTCGACCGGTAGGGAGAAAAACTCTTTACGAAACCCTCATGGCTCGTAAAAAGCAAAAGTCTCAGGAAGCAGATCCTGACCCCGAATCCTAAGCCACGGCCGTCCTGCAAGGAGATCGAGATAGAGTATCCGCAGAATACATTCAATAGAAAGGGGACACACCATTGAAGAGAAGAATATGTCTTCATTTATAAACCTCCCTTCGACAACAATACTCGATCTAAAGCCAGCACAAACCACCCGATACGGGAGATAACGTGGCAAGTTTCTGATCTGTATCCTATCAAGCACGCATTTGCAACTGTACGAATGTTTAAAAGGAAATGTTGCCGGAGGCACTGATGTGCATGCAACGTAACGATGGTGCTCGTAATTAAAGAAAAACAGACATCTCATTTACGCAAGCAAGACACACGTACAACTATCTGACAAGCATGAAAATTCAACAGAAAGCATGCAAACCACCAATGATTAAAGGAGTACATTGATTCAAACATGCTACATCAGTGGGAAAAGATTACCAAACAAGGGATCAGAAATACAAGGGTTAACAAAGCAAAACACAAAATTCTCCAACTCCCTTTCCGCCTTCTCCAGCACGTCAAAACGGCGGTTTTCGCGAGGAGTCGCTCCCCACCGGTTGGAGCCGTGCTCATCAGCGAAAGCAGACATGACGGCCCGACGAGCTCTTATCTGACTCAGTAAATGAACTGAGTGATCCTTCAGAGCTTGAGTGATTAGACAAGCCTCATGAAAGCACTCAAGCTTGTCCTCCGCCGCGTCAAGGATCGCCGAAGTCATCTCCGCCGGATGAGGGGGTATATCGGCAAGCACAGACAGGAGGATCATCCGGAGCCAAATGGAGCCCATGGGAAGAGGAGAACCCCGACGGGTCAGTAGCTCGTACATCACCGTGTCACATTGAGCGTCGGTGAGAAGGGGATCCGCCAGCCGCGCAGCGAAGCGAGGAATTATCTCCTCAAGGGGCACCTCCCATGGTTGCCGACGAGCATGGGGACGATCGCAAGCCATGGAGATTGATCGGGTTCTCAAAAATGACCACCTTAAGGTATGAATGGGTTTCTCTGTGAAGAAAAGAAGTAAGGCATAAGGTTCAGGTTATAAAGGGGCGCATTTAATGCCATGCACAAAAAATGTTGTGCATGGTGGAACTATTCTCAAAGCCCGAAAAGGAGGGGAGAGCGTTGGAAATGAAATCCAATGACGCATTGGAATTAGGTTAGGGAAATGAAACGTCCCCATCAAGCAGATCCCTGCATACGCAACACGTGAGCACTAGCCTTTGATGGAGAATGAGGCGGCACTGCACAGGCACAACAGAGAGCTAAGCTCTGAGAACGAGAATCAAATTCTTAAAAGAAAGGTTTGAAAGGAAGGACATGAAAAAGTGAAGGCGCTTCTAAAAGGACGTTTCGTCTACCCTACTCCCCCAAAGCAGGTCCAGCGGTCATAAAAGGTGACAGCGTTGCACTCACGTGCTGACACGTGAGAACAACGCTGTGGGGGCATTTGTTTCCTGATTTAAAATCAGGAAGCTTCTGTGAAAAGCTTCAGAAGAGGGTCACGTGCTTACACGTGACTAGCGGTCACGTGTTCGCACGTGACACCTGAACGCATCATTCAAGCAAGTTCAGTCTCCTGACTAAGTCGAAGAAAAGGGGGCTTCAGGAAGGGTCACGTGCTCCCACGTGATCAAGGTCACGTGTCGGCACGTGACATTTAAATTCAAGCAGCAAAGACGCACATTGGTTCCCTGATCAAGTCAAGGAAAAGAGCTTCAGAAAAGGTCACGTGCTCTCACGTGACCAGAGTCACGTGTTGACACGTGACGTTCAAGACAGCAGACCCGTTCTCCCGTTGAACCAAAGAAAGAGAGTTCAAACAAGGGTCACGTGCTCACACGTGACCAGGGGTCACGTGGTAGCACGTGATGTTTAAGCAGCAATCAGAAGACGCAGCGCAGAAGGCTCATTCCAAAGGGGGTCACGTGCTCACACGTGACCATGGGTCACGTGGTCCCACGTGACCGGCTTTCAAAGCCCATTTTTGACGACAGAATTAAATTCTGAAGGAAATTCGAATCTTTTCAAAGGAAAGTAATTATTTGGGACCAATCAAATTAAAGATTCAGAGATGATTAAATATCATCTATCTATGGAAAATCTCGGGTTTGGAAAGATTTTCCCCTTAAATCTAACCAAAATAACAAAGGAGAATCTCTGGATTTAAGATCCAATGGTGAATAAAATTCACCTAATAATCCAAAGGCCCAAAATGAATGATGGACGCAAATCAAATCTCTCAATGAAGATTCACAAAAGACTGATTGATTCGGCTGCTTCTCCTATAAATAGGAGCCAAGGGACACAAAAAAAAAAGATATACATGCGCAGAGAAGGAAAGAGAAAAGGAGAAGAGCTTTGATACTTCGAAAAGACTCAGATCTTCTGCAAAAAACCCTAGGTAAGAAAGGGAAGGCATTTTGAAAGAAGCAGAATTTAATTCTCAACAGAGTTTAACTCTGATAATATAAAAGCAGAAGAACTTATTTCTTCTCTCTTTGATAGAGGATCTGCAAAGTGCACATCTCCCCTTAAGGTTGAGAATTTAATTCTCAATGGGTTGAGATCCTGCCATGCAGATCCAAAACATAGAGAAGGAGTGCAAACTTGAGAATTTAATTCTCACAGAACTATAGGAATTTAATTCCTCCAAAATAAAAGTGGGGCTAGACCCTATATCATGGGAATTTAATTCCTTCAAAACAAAAAAAAAAAGAGAAACAGGGTTTAACCCTAATTAAAGAACTTAGTTCTGTTGAAACAACGATCATCATTTCCTCAAAAATTTTATTAGGGTTCAACCCTATTCAGCCCTTCACATAAACGGGGAATTTAATTCCCGCAGAAAATTCAGAGTTAAACTCTATCCCAGAATACAAGTCTTCAAAAGAAAGAAGGATTTAATTCCTCTGAAATTAAAAAGTCTCCGGAATTTAATTCCTAAAAAAAAAGGAGTAACAAATCCTCTGAAAAAACCACATTAAGGCAGGGTCACGTGTCACCACGTGACCCCCCCCTCAAAAGCCCTACAGAAAACCCCCTTGAGGCAGCACCCCACGTGACCCACGTGACTTTCAGCAGAAGCCTTAACGCATAGGCATTTGAATGCCCATCACGTGCTGACACGTGATGCTATCAAAAGATGCAGTAATTTCAGCAGAACAAATGGAGGAAGGGCGCTCTCACGTGCTGCCACGTGACCCCTCTTGTCTTAGTGTTTAACACTAAATTGAAACTCTCGCACTCAGTGTTAAAATATTGTTGGGCCTTAGTGTTCAACACTAATTAAAAAGCTTTATCTGCAGTGTTCAACACTGATTACCTTAGTGTTTAAATACTAATCTGAGATCTTCATTTGCAGTGTTCAACACTGATCTGTTTTAGTGTTTAACACTAATTTGAGAAGCCTTATTGCTGGTGTTTAACACCAATTATTTCTTAGTGTTAAACACTAACTTGTTAACCGCATTCCCAGTGTTCAACACTGATTGCTCTATAGTGTTTAACACTAGGCTTTGGCCCAATTGGCTAAATGGATAGAGGCAAAGCCTCTCCTTCAATGGATCAGCAAAAAGTCAATGTTTCAGACCCGACTGGACTTAGCCCAAGCTGGCCATAAGTCCTCAATTTGTGATTAACTGGGCTAATGGGCTCATAACATAATTAATCAGTCTCGACCCCAAATTGGGTCAGGGACTATTAAATCCATTCCGGTTCTAGGGTACATCTCTTCACTCCTTTGAAACTTGGCATTGTAATCCCTCAATGTCTTCAAAGAGGTGACGGGTCCCGACGGCCACTCATGATATGGACTGTGGGGTCCTTAAACCCATGCCTAATGCAAACTTCCTGGTTACGTGGAACGCGGATAACGTCACTCTTTGACCCCGTGGAAAACGTCCAGAGCGGATCCTGGTCCTCGCAGAGCACGGCAGTGAACCCGTGCGAAGCATCCAGAGCGGAGCCTAGTCCTCGCCTAACGCGGCAGTGAACCCGTGTGAAGCATCTAGTGCAAACTTCCTGGTTACGTGGAACGCGGATAACGTCACTCTTTGACCCCGTGGAAAACGTCCAGAGCGGATCCTGGTCCTCGCAGAGCATGGCAGTGAACCCGTGCGAAGCATCCAGAGCGGAGCCTAGTCCTCGCCTAACGCGGCAGTGAACCCGTGTGAAGCATCTAGTGCAAACTTCCTGGTTACGTGGAACGCGGATAACGTCACTCTTTGACCCCGTGGAAAACGTCCAGAGCGGATCCTGGTCCTCGCAGAGCACGGCAGTGAACCCGTGTGAAGCATCCAGAGCGGAGCCTGGTCCTCGCCAAGCACGGCAGTGAACCCGTGTGAAGCATCCAGAGCAAATACTGGACCGCAATGTCCTTAAACTACCCACGGACCGCAATGTCCTTAAACTACCCATGGACCGCAATGTCCTTAAACTACTCATGGACCGCAATGTCCTTAAACTACTCACAGACCGCAATGTCCTTAAACTACCCACAGACCGCAATGTCCTTAAACTACCCATGGACCGCAACGTCCCTAAACTAGAACAATAGGGCCCTCCATATGCTCTTTTGTCGGATCTAAACGGTCCCGTTTAAGTTGATCTTAGCCTCCAAAAATGGCTAACGCGTCCTTAAACCTTCAAACAGATTGGACTATAAATCCCCCCAATTGACTCCGGCTTGAGGGTACATCCTTGAACTCCTCTGACATCCGTCGTTGTAATCCTTCAACGTCGTCAGAGAGGTGACGGGTCCCGACGGCCACACATTCATGGACCACTACGTCCCTAAACTGGAACATTAGAGTCCAAACACTCTTCTGTCGGATCTAAACGATCCCGTTAAGTTGATCTTAGTCACAAAGTTAGACTAACGTATCCTTAACAAACGTTTGAGTTGATCTTAGCCTCAAGTATGGCTGACGTATCCTCAAACCAAACCCCCAAACCCAAATCTAAGATAATGCGGATTTGGACTAGTCCACGCCCTACGGGCGACGGCATAACTCAGTCTCCGTAAACAATCCACGGGCAACAAAACAAACACCCACGACACGAAGTGACCATCTGGAGAAGGAGAAAGTTGTTACCGCAACGCGGTAGCGTAATTAACTGCAGGGGCTTGCGCCTGCAGGGAAGAGCGTCCCCACAATCAAAAACCCCTCAAATGAGGGGGAATCTGACGAAGTCTGCTACATCGGACGCATCCGTTTAAACCTTCGATACATGGTGCCATAAATCAACTTGGCATCTTCGGAGGGGTAGACGGATAGCACCAATTAGCATCTGCCCCGAACCCCAGGCATTCGGACGTCCCGACGTCCCGGCCGCCGTTCGGAGGGGAACACGAAGAGCATCACTTTGTAGCAATATACCCCCGGTCGGTGGTGAACGCGGTTAGTTCTTCATCTGCTGGGTTCATACGGATTTGGTTGTAGCCGGAGAAAGCATCCATGAAACTGAGCAATTCGTGGCCTGCCGAGCTGTTCATAAGCTGGTCTATCCGAGAGAGGGGATAGTTGTCTTTCGGGTAGGCCTTGTTCAAATCTGTGAAGTCGACGCATATGCGCCACTTCCCGCTTGTCCTTTTAACCATGACCACATTCGCCAGCCATTCCAAGTAGGCCATATTTCGAATGAAGTTGGCTGCAAGTAACCTATCGACCTCATTCTCGATCGCCTTTTGTTTGATCGTAGCGAAACTTCGCTTCTTTTGTCTGACGGGTCGGGCCGTCGGGTTGACCTCAAGCTTGTGCAATATTACCTTGGGGTTGATCCCAGGCATATCAGCAGGCGCCCAGGCGAACACGTCCGAGTTTTCTTGGAGAGTGTGGATCAAGTCTTCGCGCCGGGCTCCCATTAAAAGGGATCCGATCTGGACAGTTCGTTCCTTGGTCCCCTCGACGAGTGGGACCTCCGTTAGCGCCTCCACCAGGGCCCCTTGGATTTCCTTCCGTTCGTCGCAAGTATCCAGGACCCCTGAAAATCATTTGCCCTTCCAAGGTCCTCGCTTTGCTCTTCAGTGGTGGATGTTGCTGTGAAGCAAATCTTGGCGATTTGCTGGTTCTCGTAAGCCTATTCCACCTTGATCCAACGAAAACTTGATCACAAGGTCGTAAGTCGAGATTTGAGCGAAGGGAGTTTAACGTCGAGCGTCCCAGGAGGATGTAGGACGAGGGGATCCTGGCGATGATGAATTCCACCGGTATGGTCCTCATACGGCCCGCTTCCCCAATGTTGAGGAGGAGGGTGACCACCCTCTCGGCCGGGATGGAGTGGTTGGTAAACCCCGATAGGATGTGGGTGGTTGGCCGCAGGTCTGATGAGCCGAGCCCCATACGCTGAAAGCAGTCATAGAAAAGGATATCTGCCGAGTTTCCTGAGTCGACCAATATCCTTTGAACCTCGTAGCGGTGGACCCGTGCCGTAATCACGAGGGGTCGTTGTGAGACAAAGATATACTGTGGAGGTCTTCATCAGTGAAGATGATGGGCTCGGCGGTCTTGCATTTCTTCTGGGGCTAGTCGCTTGTTCCTTCGACGGGTAGGAGGCGGCGAATCTCACCAGTCCAATGTGCACCCTCTGAAGAAACGACCATGATTTAGCCGATCGTTAATTCGCCGGGAGGGGGATAGATGTCGTGCTCCATGTCTGCCTGTCGTTTTTCTCGCAGGTATTTCGCCAGATGGCCCGAGCGGATCAACTCCTCGATATAGCCGCGGAGTTGTTTACGGTTCTCGATCGGGATCCCCTGCGTCCTATGGAAGGCGCAGTACGGGCCCCTGGTTCGTTTAGCCGCTCTATTGGTGACCGAAAGGAGCTTGAAGAATCGTTCGCCCTTCGCCTCCTCTAACAGCTTAGTCTGAGAGATATTGAGTGGAGTATACTCCTGGAACTTCAGGGAGTATGGCTTTGGCCGGCCGACCTTCTTCTCTTCTCCGTCCCTTTTCTTTTGGTCGGCCTGGTCGTCCCGGGGTAGGTTTGCGTTTATTTCAGACTTGAGTTGGATTTCTCGCTCGGTCCAAGCTTTTACCTCGGCCATGTTCTTAGGTTGCACTAATACAAAGGAGCGGAGCCACTCCTTGTGTTTAAGACCTGACCTCAGAGCGGTGATGACAGTTTCATCCCGGTGCTCGGGAACCTCAAGAAGAGCGTTGTAGAAGCGAGTGACATATCCTTTAAAGAATTTCTTGTCCCCGCTCTTTATAGTGAAGAGGTAATCGACGGTCCGCTTTTGTTGTCTGTTCCCGACGAAATGTTCGAGGAACTGGGCTTCCAACTCATCAAAGGTAGAGATGGAGCGTGACGTGTGTCCTCGGAATCAGTCTCGTCCAGCCCGGATGAGAGTGGTGGGAAATGCTCGGTATTGGGCTGCGTCGGAGTTATCCTGGAAGCTCATGCCCGCCGTGAATGCTTCCAGATGGTCCTTCGGGTCGGACTTCCCGTCGAAGAGGGCTACTTAGGAGGTTTGTTTCTGAACGAGACGCGTGCAGCGAGTAGTTCTTCGGTGAAGGGCTTTGTAAGCGAGTCAGCGGCATACCTGGCCCCCTCGCTCGATGGATGACCTTCTCGATGTATACCCTCGATTTTCTTTTCGAAGGTGTCGAGACGGTTGTGGTACCCCGAGGATTCGGCGTAGTCGGAGTAGTGGCCTTTCACGCTTGTGGCCTGCGTCTGGCTGCGACTCCAGTTTCATTCTATCAGATTCCTCAGGTCCCCTAGCGAGGTCATTCTTGAGTCTTTGCGGCGAGTGCCGCCCGCGCGACCCCGTCAAAGGAGAGGGTGCCGGCCATGCCTGGGAGCAGGCGAGCTGACCGACACCTCCTCGGAAGAGATGGGAACGCGATGGGCCTCGGGACGATGGGCTCTTTCACGAGACCGCGGCGTGGAGCCGTGTGGCGCCCGGTTGGTCATTGAATCGGTCGCCACGAGGGACCTGTGGTCGCCGGAGAGAGCAAGACGTTGTTTGGTGGTGCCAACGTGGGCGGTGTCATCTTCCTCTCTGCGGAGTTCGTGATCCCTATGAGGGGGAATGGCGACCTGGGGGGCTGGGCTTGCCGTTTGGACGCGGACAAGGGCATCCACTATGGACGCGAGCCTGTCGATCCGTGCCGAGAGGGCGTGGATGGTGTTTGGGGGAGGGGTGGATCCATCCGCGCCTCCGTTGTGGGGAAAGTGGCGGCTTGTGCTCGAATTGTCACGGTGTTCGCTCGCCATAAAGTCGAGAGCGGAAGATCAACTTTCGATGAGTGAAAGGAACAAGGTTAGCTTCCCACAGACGGCGCCAACTGATGGAGGTTGGGATCTCCTTCACATGTTGTCCTTCGTCGATCTGCCGCAAGCGTTGATGAACGGCTGAGATTGGTGTTGAGGGTTGTCTCCTTGAGCGTGTGGATCTCAGTGGGCTTGTTTTGAGGTAAAGCCGAGCTATCTGCAAAAGAAGTCCCGGGGTGGTTATACCACCGTGGACCCTCCGACGGTCAAGTTAAGCCGAGAAATTTGGGCAAAATAGCGGCTTGTTAGAGTAAAATTGCGTTCGCTGAGTCGTCTGGGAGAGGGTTTTTTATAGTGGTCACATGGAGCAAGCTGGCGTGAGATGTTCGCCGTCGGTTACGCTCCTGGCGTTACACCTGCGTGAATGAAGGGATCCTCCCATTAATGACGAGATACGCTCGTTAATGGGGGATACGGCGGCGTGGAACGCGGGATCGTGGGGTGGCGGATATCTCGCGTCAGACGAGATCCACGAAGCCGTGGCGGTGGCGTTTGGGCTCTGCGTTCTTGGCTGCTCGGTAGAACCGGAGAGTCTTTGCTCGGCGGGGGGATCAAGACGAGCGGGAGGCCGAGGAAGCTCGGTTCTGTGATAGCCCGGAGACGAACTGGAAGGGCTGAGGAAGCTCAGCGTGTAGGAGGGCTCGGAGGCGAGCCCATGGTTATTTGTAAGGCGTGCATAGGAGTGTTCAGGGATCCATAGAAGGCCGGGTCATACCTCGGGGCGATAGCCGGGGAATGACTCCAATGCATGGTGCTTGCCTTGTTTCCGTGAGCCCAGGACTAGTCATCTGCCACGTGTCATGATCTGGGGAGTTCCCACTTATGAGTATCATCAAGATCGTTTTTTTGTTTATTTATTTTCCTCTTTCGGTATCTGCAACATCTTATATATATCATGTATCGCTAAGTTTAACTAGTTGCTATTCTCACACTATTATTCTCTATAGATTGTATAGGTTCATACTTTAACTCTAAAAGGCAGATGGAATGTCCAAACTGCCGCCAAATTGAAACTGGTAAGTGGGTCTGTTCAACTCCAACTGAAGACCCGCCAAGGAACCTAGTAGAGGGAGCAATAGTTCATAATATTACTATTTCTATAGGGGTAAAGTTTTCCTTTTTTATCTATCTCATTTAAATTATGGATTTAATAGAGTTGTGGTATACAACTGGTCCATTAACTGCGCGCATGAAAGATAAATGTGGGGGTGGGTTCTGCTCAGCTTAACCCCATGTGAGACCCAACCCCCCTGTTTTACCCCCGTTTCGGGGTATACCATAGCCTCGTTAACCTCTAATTTTATTTTTTTAAGTTATAACTTTGACATCTTAACCGTTAGGCCAGAACATCCTTGAATAGGAACGAGTTTCATTATTTCTAAACTTATTCCAAACTGTTACAGCTAACTGAGAAAAAAGATTGATTTCGGCAATTAGAAGGTTGGCACGCGTTTGTCATCAAGTTTTAGAATTTAGTCACTCTTTTACGAAGTTGCCTAGGCTTGTCATACATGTTTCCATTGCTTTTAGCTCATTTTATTGCAGATTTTGTGTTTATTATTTTGATTATTTTTTAGTTTTTGTATATGTGCATATATCACGACATCAAAGCTGTAGTTGCTCATCAGGCTCTGCCCTTCATTTTAAAAAATATATTTGGTAACTTCATTACATGATGTGGTCATGCTCATCTGTTTGATACAGTGTATGTATGCCTGTGGTGCATCGCTGTTAATTTTCTTTTCCGTCATTTTGTATAGAAAATCTAAGGACAGCAAAAGTGCTGATTGCCATATTATTAATTTCTCTTTTCATCGAACTTTATCTGATTAAAATCTGTTATCAACCAGTAATTGATAAATTATAGCATGAACTATGCGCGTATGACCAACATCACCTGGCATGCTTCTCATTTCATTTGTAGCAAATTAATGACGGGAATTCCCTCAATGGACTGCAAACTCGGCCATCATCTGAGCAAGTAAATTTTCTTATATGCCATATGTTTATGATTATTTATTTCTTTTGCTTTGGGCCAAGTGTCTATAGATGAAACTTTGATCAAAGTTTGAACTTTCAAATTTTAAAGATCAGTTTAAATTCCCCTGAAGGAAGATGATAGCTTGGATGGTCATATATTACAAGCTTTATGAATCATAACAAACTGAATCTTGTTTCTAAATCACAGGGAAAAAGAGTGATCGTTTTGAGGGCATCTCATTTTTACATGGTTGGTTGCGTTTTGTTCCTAGTTATAAATGATTCAATATTATGTTTGATTTCTTCTTCGTAGCTTATATATGATTCTATATTATGTGAGATATCATGTCTGAATAACCTACATACCTTTTAAAAAAAAGCATTTTATATGAGAAATTACTGTCCATTGATCAACAGTGTTATAATCTATCTTTTGTAGTTAAACCTTTTTAGATATCATAGATCACATCTAAGCAGGCCCAGTGTTAAATATTGATGCTCCAACATGCAGTCTTTTTTTAGTTTATAGAATTCCTCAAACTATGACCTTTAATTTTTAAATGATACAATATTTAATTTTTCTTGTGTTTGTAGCTCGGCCTCTTCTTCGGGCCCACCACCAACCGTTGCTCCAGCTGTGCACGGCCTTTGTACAGTGATTGTAACTCCTTACTCGACGATCGCACCTCTGGATGCTCCGCCTCTCTTCTTGCAGGAGAATGATGATTTCCATATCCCAGACGATGTCTTCGAGCATTACAGGGATGAATATCCTGGAGTTTATCATGCCATTACGGCTATGCAAGAATTAAGTGGTATTCCCTCCATTTATTTTTCTTATCCTTTTTTATTGCTCCCCCTCCCCCAAAAAATAAAAATAAAAATTACTAGCCTCTTTAGAATATCAAGAAGCATGTTTTGCGCCATGCTTTTAAAGCCAATGCACTATATATATGAAGTTCCAAATTTATCCCTAATTGGTTAATAAATGAAGATTAATATAGGGTATTAGGAATCATTTATTTATGACATTCTAGATTTTGGAGTAGTTATAGTTATACTCTTAAGCGTGCAATAGAATGCAAAAGAAGGAAAAATAGAATAGTAAAAAAACGAACGGAGATAATACAGTCGCCATCACTACCTCTTTCTTTATTAAAAATGCTAAATTTGCTGGAAACCCCCTCACTTTTGCTCAGAATTTCACCCTAACCTGTAAGGCCTAGTTTGAGTTATAATAGGACAGCAATGTACCACCATATAGCAGCCTTACTCTTAAAGATCACTTTTGCCTGTTTTCACAAAAAGTTCCTGCTTACCTCATGTTACGACATAGTGATAAATCCTCAACTTACATCATATTACAGCCTATTATTCCAAAAAAAATTTATATATACTTTGAGGCACTATTTTCCCTCTTCCTAAAATAGGGACCCTATATGGGCAAAATTGATGGACATTTCCTGCAATTTAGTCTATGGACAATTTAAGGTCATGTTTTTACAGCGCAAATTTGCTATGCCCCGTATTTTTTTAAAAGAAAAAACTGCATTACATTCGACTTTAACGGATGCACATCTTTTTCGTAGGGCCTTTTCTTTCTGGAAATACCCCTAAAACAGAGGTATCTTTGAAATGTTGTGGTGGGGGGTGGGGGGGTTAATCATCTGTTAAAGTTGGAGACAGAATATCAATACGGGCTGAACTATAAAAAATATTTCCTGCAATTTGTGTATCCATTTTTTAAGTCATGTTCTCACAGCTGCAGTGAGAAACGGAACACTAGATGGCGAGAGGGCCACAGATTCAATCTGGCGCGACGATGAATTGGGGTGAGCACCACCGTCCGTGTGATTCTTAAACACATTCAGTCTTTTTATAGGCGGCCTTCTTTAGCATCATTCCCATGGAGTGAATTGATAGGATCAAAGACAATTTTATGCCTAAGCTGAAGTTGGTGCCAACTTAAACTTATTATGCGGATACCATTTTCATTGTTTTAATGCATGGCTGATTTAAGACATATTTAGTTATATATGCTGGCATTTGAAGTGTAGGTGCCTTTGCGTGTATGTGTGTGGTTTGTCCGCGCGCGCAAAGAATTCAAATATGCAGATTTAGCGAAAGTTTAGAGAATAGCATATAAGCCCTTGGTAACATTCGTTTAAAGCTTGATGCATTTCAGGCTAAAATAGGTTATCTGCAGTGCTGTACTGCTAAACTATAACCAAATATTCAAGAGAAATAAACTTACAGATATCAGGTGAAAAGGTAAAAAAAATTGAACGCTTTGTGCTTGAAGTTTGTGTTATTTAGATACATCTTTGTAGCAACCAGAACAAGCTTGCAACAAATAATGAAAACCGAGAAAAGTTTGTGCTTGAAGTTTGTGTTATTTAGATACTACATCTTTGTAGCAACCAGAACAAGCTTACAACAAATAATGAAAACCGAGAAAAAACTTGAAACATATCATCGTTCGCTTACAGAAATATCAAGAGCTTACAGCAGATATATATAACCAAATAACAGCAGTATATAACATCATTTATTATGCTTCAATGTTATTTATCATCAGACGATATGAGTCTCAATTAGCTTTCTGTATACATTGGGGCTTATGCTTGGGCTTCTTCACAATCATCACAGTGCAGTGTGCATGATGTGCACAGTAATCACTCACACTTCCCAAAACAGCCCTGCATGTTGTGTAGTAAACAGAGATTAGTATTTAGAACACAGAAAATATAATGATCACAGTAATCATATGCTATCTGTTTATAGAAGCTAGTCTTCTTGTATTTCTGTAATCACAAGGGTAGGGGATTTTTATTAGTTTCAAATGAGAGATTATTTGGAATAAGCAAGAGAAAGAAAGAGATTGGATTTTCCGGTAAGCTCTGCGGGGACCACAACCGGGGACCACATCTTTATTTCTTTTTCTCTCATGATTAGGCACATGCGTACATGATACATGGAAGAATTTTTCCTCAGCTTTGTATTTGGTGTATTGGCGGCCATTCAGTCATAAATTTAAACGCTTCAGAGAGTGGGTAGGATTTGATTCTAGTAATATTTTGTACCTTTTGATAGCACCATAGCCATGGCTTCCTACAGCCAACATATCAGCATGGTGCTTTTCTACTGCTTCACAAAGCACGTTCCTTGCATCCCCCTCCACCACTTCAAGGAGAACATCACCGACCTTCACAAATATCAATTAAAACGAGTTACTCAAATAATGGAATTCATTCATGAGAACCCAAAAGTTAATGTCACTGCACGGAAATTTTAAAGCTGAAACAAGTCCGAGGGATATAATTCTATTTCTACATTCTAACATGCCTCTATGAGTTCAGCACCGTATATGTGGGATCAAATTGTAATTGCAAGGTGTAAGTTTCTTGTGACTTTTTCTTTCTGTAAAATTCAGCAATTCACAAAGTATACAGTGGTATTTGAACATGGGTTGCTTTGTGGCCTTTTTAAAGTCCTTGTACCAAAACTCAGAATTTATTGTGTGGTTCGTGGTATACAAATAATCCCCCCACCCCCTCCCCTACTACAATTGAACACTTTATAAATTCCACATATATGGTTACTATTTTTCAAATCTTCTTTTTTTATAAAAGAAAATTATAAGAAAATGAAAACTATAAAATCAAGAAAGTAAGAAAATGAAAAGTCAACAATCCCCTCTCTCTTCCTCTCTTATTCATTATATATTCTCTCACATCATAAATTTATACATAAATCCTTATCTCTCTTTTATTTTGTATAACTATTAGATTTATTAATTCTAATATTACAACTAACTGCATACATTAAATTTAGAAAAACCATAGGTATCTTTAGAAATTTTTATGCAACGTTCATGATAGATTTTTTTATAGGTCTTTTAACGCATGTTGCTTGCAAAATACTAGTTAGTATAATTTCAATTTGGTCATCAAGCCCAAGAAATTGTTCAAATTAGCATCCCTTATTTCAGGTTCCTTGTCTTATAATCAGGAAAGTTGAAAAAATTTTAAAATTGATTCTCAAAAGATTTAAAATAGCTTGAAAGCTAAATAAAGTTAGTAATGAAGCCAAATAAACAATAAAGTGATCTACTAAAAACTAAGAAGAAAAAGAACGGGGAAAGGACCTTTTGAGCGAGACACATGTCCTTGGCCTTCTCCAAAACCCTAGTGGCTGTCTTCCTCAGATCAGACTCCACGTACGGCACCACATCAGCAGCCCCTACATCAATACCAATACCAATAAATCACACCCCCATTCATTAATTGGAATTGGAATTGGAATTGGAATTTCCCCCAGCCTCAAGTGATCATTAAAATCAAAATCAAAATCAAATAGGGTATGGGCCGGGCGGTTACCAGGGCCAGCGAGGGAGACGACGGAGGAAGGGGAAGGCTTGGCGTGGACGACGACGAGCTTGAACAGCGGTGGCGCCGTTGCTGAGGCGGAGGATGGGGAGAAGAAGTGGTGGAGGGTCCACTCCAGGGCGTAGTAGCTGTGCTCGCTGTCATCGATCCCCACCACCATCACCTGCTCCTTCTTCTTCGCGTCCTCCTCCGACGCTGCCGCCATTAATTCTTTCTCTGCAAAAGTCAGCAAGGGTAGGGGATTTTTATTAGTCTCGAATTTGAGAAATCCTTTTGTTGTTGGGGTTTTATATATACATACATACATACATACTTAAAAAGACAAGACAACACAAGAGAAGAGCAGCGAAAGGCAAAGATGGCACTAGAAGAAGAAAGAAGAGACTAGAGGAGACGCGTATGGGTTTTGCTAACTATAATAATTGATGATGATCTGATTGGAATGATTTGGTTCTCCATTATCTTTTGCCTGATCCACTCTCTCAGCCCAACAGCACACAGCGGTTTCTCTTCACAGGGATAGGAAACTCGCCACCCGAATTTGATCTGAAAATCACTAATTTAATTGAAATAAGATATTTTTAAAATGAGGAAAATTCAATAATTCTAATATAGTTTTACTCATCGACTTTTTTTTTATTAATATTTTATCCTATAGAACCAATAAGCCTTAAAAATAATTTTTCAACAAAAAGATATTTAAAAAAGACTATTATAATTAACAATATGTCTAACAATTACAACAAATTTAATCAAACCCCAACATGAGCTACTGTTTAATAAATAAATAATTAAAGGATATTTAATACATTAATAATAAATTAAAGTGATACATCATAGATATAGTTAAATTAAGAAATTAACAATCCCACTTAATCCCTTGATATTTTTAATACAACCACGGGCGATGCACTTGCTAGAATGCTATCTACGTTCACCCATTTGGTTATTTAACTCTGTATGCTTCAACAATTGATAGAATTTTGCCACACCCCGTTCATTGTTGATTTCAATTCTAATACAAATTTCCTTGGTAATTTGGTATACAAATAAAGGTCCTTTACTTAATTGTTGATTTCCTTTTCTTCACAAAACAAGTGAAAAGTAAAAGAAAACCTCTAGCATCTGTTTCTGCATGTTGTAGAACTCTCTGATAGAGGAATCTAAAGTGATGGTCCCTTTCAAGATTAGATGCTAAGCATCGACTCCCTTTTTATCTTTATGTAAATGGAACAATTAGCCGGAACATATGGCATTAAATTAGATAACATGAAAGAATACATGGCATATGTTTAATGGAAATTCCAGTGGCATAATAATCTGAGCAGCAAAAGAATTATTCTGCGATTAAGGATTAGGCAAAGCGTGATAAGCGTCCTCAAGGATAATCTTTATATGTCATGATCAGTTCAAACCTTCCCCAGTTCCTCTTATTTAGAAGAAACAAATGAGAAATGTGAAAAAGCAAAAAAATAAGAAAAAAATGGGGAAGATACAGTGATATAAACTTCAATTGTGGCACCGATCATACTGAAGCCAAGATGAGATGAACGAGATACTTTTATCTAGAATCAAAAGCTATGACAAGGATATTAGCTAAATGGCAGCCACATAGGACCAACTAAATATATTCACAAACAATTCACTAAAGTAACTCATAAACATTTGCCCATACATTTTTGTTAAAAGAAAATTATAGGGCCTCAAAAATGGGTAAAAAACAATTGAGATACTACACAAAAGGCTTACTTCAAACCATTTCAATCTTCCGGGCCTCTACTTTTTAATTCCAGAAAGCTGCTCAGATTGGGGCCACCACGTTGAACATTACCCTCATATCTCGAGAATATCAATAGTATAGGATCAATTACACAAAAAAATCCCCTGTAGTTTACCCCTATGTACCACACTTGTATATTTTCATAGGCACCGACCGATGTGCATTTTGATTGTAATCTGGTTCACCCTCTTCCAGGCCAGTGAGATATCCTACGAGTTCAACAGATCCATGAGTTGTTTAATACCAAAAACTTTAAGTTAAAAGATCAAGACCTATTGGGAGTCATTCGGCTTTCAGTCGAAGAATCTCTTTGACAGTCCTTTTCCTAAAATAAGCCATATGCTCCTACAAAAGAAAAGAAACAGCACCTAATAACTTATACAAGCTTGGGTAAAATAGTTTCAAATTTATAACTGAATTAATAGTTGATTGAAATTAATTGTCGATAAAATTACTAACCTGGCCAAAGCAGAGGCTAAGGCCTCTACTGTAGAAGTCAATGTACTTGAGCATGAACATCCCACAGTCCCACCTGTTGAGATTTTATCAATATTTAAATTTGATTTCAAGGAATTAGCCTGTATTGAGTAAAGTTCTTTGCTTTCAGTATCTTAGAATGAATTAATTGCATCCACATCCCTTCCAACCAAAACATACAAGTGCGCACGTGCACAGTTTACCCTTATATCACCCAAACCCCCTAAATTGCAACGCGAACACCCTTCCATTCACCAACCAAAACCTTCAAGAACCCTCAGATTCTACACTAAGCAACACAAGCAAGCTCAAGAGTTATATCAGACAATCATTCGAGTTGTTTAGAGCTGCAATTGAGTGTCTTTAAGGGTTTTGGTTGATGAGAGAAGGGGGTGCTTGCACCAAAAAATTGATTGATGGTGGGTATAAGCGGTGTACAAGGTTAACTAGAGGGGGTGTGGGGGTGGCTTTACCCTTTTAGAAAAGTGTCAAATGATGTAATATTGTAATCAGCATAGAACTAATTTTGCTGTACAAGACTACAAGTTGAGATGGACTGGACTGATATAGTCTTCAACATTAAGCCACATGCTTAACGAGATATATAATGAATGTATGTGATATCATTATCACGTGATAGTTCACCATTTTTCTTTAACATGAAGCTCTTTTACCCATTATTCAGATTTAGCATGATTTCTTGTAACAGCGCAATTCCTTTTTAATAAGGTATAAAGAATGGTAGTAACTACGAGCAAGGGACCCATAAGATGGTTTTTACATGATTCAATGGAGAATTATATAATTTATGTAAACTGATTGTATTATTGTTGCATAAATTTGTTTCCCGCTAGATTTTTAATTACTTTTCCTTTGGTTTTGTCTTACCTTATCCGTTATGATGTTCCACGTTATGATTTTTAATTACTTTTCCCTTGGTTTTGTCTTGCCTTATCCGTTAAGATGTTCCACATTATAGTTGCTTCGCTTTGTTATAGTGTCAAAGAAGAATTGAGGTCCAAATGAAGATATGTTTCATTGGACAAGCAATATGGGTTTCTTTGTTACATAATAGGTAGATGTACCCATGCATATACAGCAATCAGTAATAAATGATTATAACATAAGCATTACCATAACAGTTATAAGATAAAAGCCATGATCTATGAGCTGAAACCAAATAAAGAACCGCTTAAGTTGATAGGAGATAATAGAAGCACAACATACTAGAGCAAGTCAGGAAACAAACAAACTAAAACACATGTTACAGCGGTAAGAAGATCCAAAATCATTAAAGATAAACTGGAGGAACATGGAAAGCATACCCATTCTGCTGATACGGAAGGTCGTCAACTCTTTCTTGCTTCCAGGATTTTGTGTCGACCTGTCTGTTACTCTTGTCCTTCACTTCATCCATCAAGTATGTAGCCTGACATTTACATGAAATGTATCACAGGGCTCGTCTCTTCTTATCCAAACAACTATAAATATAATTTAAGTTAAAAAAGGCCTAGAATGTAGCCAATAATTTGGCAGGTTCAGCATCAGAAAATAGAAAATTTCTGTTAGAATAACCAAAATCCATGTAGTAGTAAATTTTGGTTAAAGATTTAAAAAAAAAACTTTAAGGCTCTGTTTGCCAGCTAAAAGACAAAGATCCCCCCCCCCAAAAAAAAGAAGAAATGATGGGTTTGAATTCAGCTTGGTTCTTGGTTTGTTAATGGGTTTAATTGCTTGATCTGCTTCTACAATTCTGCAAAATTCGACATTAATTGCCATGAGAATACAATTAAGGTAACAAATGGGTCAAAGACCACCACAAGAAGCATTGAACATGCCTCTTCGACATAACAGTTTGTAACCACACACATGCAACGAGCAAGCGCATTTATGCAATCTAATAGAGTGCAACGCACAAGTGTATGCTCAAAGATAAGGACTCAACAAAATTATGCCAACATATTATGTTCACTGAAACTTATTTCTAATAATTGGAAAAATATGTAAGAAATTGAAACAATATATTAAGATTGAACCTAGCCTTCCAAACATAAAATACTACAACTATGCTACATCATTTTTATTTTTGAGACATCTAAAAACTATCTAACAATATTGATAAGTTTTATAAATACTAAAACATATTTTTAACATACCAAAACTCTCAGCACAGCAGGGTCCATGCCCCCAAGCGAATCAAGATACTGGAAAGTTTCATCCTTGACATTGATTACTGCTAAACACCAATGCATATCTTGGTGCATAGGAACAAAAATCTGCATTGTAAGTTATATCATGCAACAATAAGCATAAGAAACTAAATTAAATTTTAACTATAAGAAGCAAGGAAACAGAATGCAAACACCAACTTACCTTGTCACAGTCAATAAGGCCGTAACCTAACTTCTTCTGGGTAGTCCACCTTTTAACAGCCTTAAAGTCATAACCATTTCCCCCACTGATCAACTGAGCAATAATGGAGAAAAGTGTAAGAAAACAACAGTTTTTTTTCCTTTCCTTTTTCCCCGACTTGCTGACCTAAAGAAAGACCATCCAAATAAATAACAACTGATCAACCAATTTACCTTTTATGGGTAAAATGTTTCCTGCCCCAAAAAGGTCCAATATGCATAAATTGATGGAAAATAGCAACAGCTAAGAATTTATGAGAATAGCCTACTTTTACATGTAAGGGGGAAAATAGAGGACAATGGATAGATTTTCATTTTAAATCAACTGTGGCCATCTTTTTCTTTTTGTGCGTTCAAGGAAAAATCAAATACACACAAACACAAACCAAACATGCCAGACCACAGACCAAACAGTTTATATAGACATAATTTACTATTCATGCAAATGCAATAATCAGTGGAATCGTAAAGGGGATTATCTAATCATGGTTTTAATCTCGGCCAATCCCGATCCGAGATGGTCGATTCTGATCCAAAAAACAACGGTCTCATTTCTGTCCGAAATCTAATGATGATATTGTAAAACACCAAGTTATACTGGGTATATGATTTGATTAGAAGAGTTCTAATATTAAGTTTATTAATCGGTTAACGGATTTGTTAATAGGTTATTTGGTTATGGACTCGTGGTCTCTTTGACATCATTAATTTCCCAAAATCTATTAAAAATGTTATAGTTAGTTCAACCAAGTAATACAACAATCATTTTGGACATCATTTATCACCAAAGAATATGCCAAATCGTTTACAGTTGCTTTTGCTATTTATCTAAAGAATTTCATCATTTAAAAAAAATTGTCAAACAATATGGAATCGTATATTTCCGGTCCGAAACGATTAATATGGCCAAGATGACTGGCTCCAATCCTGAAAGACACCATACCAAGATTTTAAACCTTGTATACAACAGCTATCAAAGAAATAAATTTGTAAAATTATGCCAAATACAGTACTACCACATTCGTTATAGAGGTGTTGAGGAAATGTAAATGAACAGAAAATTTTAAGTTTAAAGGTAAAGACCAGCATTAAAATAATGCTAACCCTTTTATAGAAAAATGTATTGAAGAAATGGCATTTCAGAAACTTCTTGGGTTCCCTTCTCTCCCTTTCCTTCAATAATTCAAGATACAAATTTATAACCTACATACAAACAAACAATTATAATACGAATTCATTAAAGCTTGTATAAGAGCAATTTTAACATCTGTAAATGATAAATAATGAAAGTTTGAACAATTATAAATGAATACAATAAAATTACCTCATCGTTTAACCAACCACAGCAACTTAGGCACTGCAGTATTCCTCTTGTAATCTCAATATTGGATGCCTCATGTGCAACTAGAAGTTCAGATCTACAGTAAGATGCCCAAGTAAAACTCTTTGTAGCCAACTGATAGTTGTTAATCTTCCTAATATAACTATGTTAAAATGGAAACATATATTCATAGGAGGATTTTTGTGTGTGTTGAGTGAGAGAGAGAGAGAGAGAGACCTTTGCCCACCACGCAGAGCATGCAAGACCTCACCCTCTTCTTCATCCGTAAGAGGGCTAAAAAGTTCTTGTGCCTGACAAAAAGAAAAAGATACCATATATAAAGATGATAAAACTATGTGGACGTCATTATTCACTTGTTACAGGTGTCTGTTGCTTAAGATCATAGAGCTCATGCCTCCCAAGTGATAAAAACAAGAATAATGTCTTTATGATTAGTAGGCATTTCAATCGATATTGATGAAATCTTTTAGGGATAAAGAGAGCATGCACCAAACCCCCCAAAAAAGGACTTTTGAAACCAATGAATGCAACAAATGTTCTGTGTCCACGGTAGTAAACTAAACAATACATTTCTTTTATTTCAAACCTCAAATGCAATTTACTCATTTCTGCAAACTCGTTCCTACATGTGCAAATATGTTCAAGAATCAAGAATTGCTACTCAATAGTCGAACAATGCATATGTATATCAATACATACCAATGGAAGCCTTATCATATATATTTAACAAAATGACCCATTGCATAAACACGGTTCAATCATCACGATAAACAATGAAAGCATTCAAAAGTATAAAAAAAATACCTCTTTAAGCTTCTTATCGTGCACCTCAGGCACAAACCGCAACACCGAAATCTGCTCCTCAGCTAACTTCAGCACAAGCTCCAAACCACTCAACCTCGGATCACCTCTCTTCCACTCTTCATACAAATCCTCCCAAGCTGGCCTCCTCTTCACCCAAACCTTCTCCTCTCTCACCTCCACACTCTCCTCGACAACTCTCCTCGCGTCCTCCACCCTCCGATGCAAAACCCTATCCTCCTTCGAATCCAAAGGCTGTGACACTTCCTCCACAAACCCAAACCCTAACCCTGACCCTGACCCTAGCCCTGCCTTCTCGTTAGGAGACTCTCTCACCAACTCCCTGTACTCCTCTAACCCCAACCTCTCGAAAACCCTAGAAACAAAATTCCCCATTTTGGGATATTTGAAAGCACTCGAGATTCGCTGCGGTCACTGGACTTGGCGGGAAAGGGGAACGGGTGGCGGGTAGGAGGCAGGCCTTGGATTTGGAAGCGAGATCTGAGATTGGATCCTGGGTTTCTTTGATGGGGGAGAGCTTGTGAGATCGAGGATTGAGTAAGGAGACGAAGGGGCGCGGAGATCGATGAGGCAGCGCTAGCGGCTCTCGATCAAACTCCCATTCCGACCACGACGACGACGGCGATCTCATTAATGGATGTGAGAATCCATGGAATTTTTATTAGGGTTTTGGAGATTTTGAGAATTTTTTTTTGGGGGGTGGGAGGGGGGGGGATTAGGGTTTCAGAAATGGGGGACTTTTTGAGGCTTTGTGGATTTTTCTATCGAAAGAGAGCGAAAAAGGCAGTGGAAGGAGGTGCAGGGGGGCTATTATGAAAGAGGACAAGGTGCGGCGTTTGCGTTTCCTTACTAAATTTTATTCATAAAACACCCTGTATTTCTATGTACTGGACGCGCCCAAACTACAAATTGTAAACTGAAGTTCATTTTTAAATGGAGGGCAGAGGGATGCAAATCAAGCCCAGATTCCATTTTGAAATAAACTCTCCTTTAACCTAAGAGACATGTTTGGAATAAACAAAATATAGAAAACTTAGATCGGATTGAAGTTTAGATAGTTGCTGTTATCCCAGTTTTGGAGTTAAGAAAACTACAGTTGTCTCAGCTCCAAAATGAATGCCAAATAGAGCAAGGTCGGTATTTTGTAGTTGAGTTTTTCTTTTTCTTTTTTGGCCCATGCTACCGAGAGATCTCAGTTAACGGGCCCGTCGTTCCGTTCCGTGATCTGAAAGATTGCCATATCAGCTTCTGGCCTTCCACCATTTCCAAAGGCTATACCCCAAAATCACCCTCAAATAAGCGATTCCATCTCCACCATTCCTGCCTTGTGTGATGATCCGATTTATGATTTCAATAGGAAAAGCTTGTGGCTGTACATTCCCCCAGTCCCCAATGTACCTCCAGTAAAATTGAAATTGAAACATAGGACAATGGCAAAAGAGATGCTCCATTGTTTCCCATGCACCAACATTGCACATCATGCACAAGGGACCCTCTGGAACCCCTTCTCCTGTTAACCAACTAGCAACCGTGGTCTTTCTTCGAAGAAAACCACATAGGAACCAACAAACCCCTTTCCCGGAAATGCAATGTTTTTAGCTTTCCAGCCGGACAGCGTGCTTCTCATTTTGTCAATAACATACCCAAGATGGATCGGCTTCGGCGTCCTTGAACAAATTGGGACACCCAAGGATACAAAATCATCTTCCTAAACCTGTAACCCCAACTCCTTTTTCACGGTAGACACCTTACTTAATACCATGCAATCCAGGTTCACCCTTGCGATTTGGAAAAGCAGCGGAATCCGACCCCATTCCTTCAACTCGCCCTTATCCATACGCCCAAAAATAATCAAATCATCCGCAAAAAGGATGCAGCTATAAACACAGTCCGTTCCTCGCTGCCTGAACCCCGTAATTTTGTTTTCCTCAATCCTGCTGTGAATAATCACCGAAAGGATATTTGATAAGGTTATAAAAAGAAGAGGAGAAAGTGGGTCACCGTGGCGTAGACTATTTGTCGGTTTGAACCGTTGAAGTTTGCAACCTTTGACTATCATCGACAAAGTGGTTGTTGTAATGCACAGTTTCATCCAAGCGATCCACGTTTGATAACCCATCTTAGCCATAATCGCCAAAAGGAAGTCCCAATTTACCCGATCATAGGCCTTTTCATAGCAAGAAAGTAGTTCTTATTCGGTGACTTCGCACGAGAGATGGAATGCCAAATCTCATATCTCATGTACCGTAGTGATGACATCGACAATATCTCTATTGGAAATGAATCCAAGTTGTTCCACTGCAACAGTCTCCACGATGATTTGCCTCCAGCGATTAACGAGGATTCTCGCAAGTAATTTATAAATCGAATTACACAGCCTAATCGGCCGGAAATCCCCAACGCACCTTGGCTCTATAAAACTACAGTTCAGAAAACTTAGCTTCATTCCCAAATAACACACGGGGTTCTCTTTGGAAATGGAGTCAAGTTTAGATGACCGGAATTACAAAGTTATCTAAACTTAACTCTAAAATCTTAATTATGTCATGTTTGACTTTCATTTTGGAGTTTAGAAAACTCAGGTTATCTAAACTTCAAAGTTGATGTTATCGGAGTTTACTAGATTCCAATCCAACCAAATTTTTCCAAACTCTAAAATTTATGGAAGAGAAACCTATTTTTTTGGAGTTTAGATAACTCGAAAACAAACATTTTAAAGCCTAGAAAACTCCAAAGCCAAACATCCACAAAGTTAAGTTAATAAAATGGACATGCACGGGATCTTACAAACTAAAGTTTGCATAAACCTCCACCGCCACAAAAATTAAACTCTAGCTTCCTAACTCTATATCCAATCAGTATGCTGGGGTCCTTGGATGAGATTTAATAAAATAACGCAGCATATGCTCTCAGATAAATACAATAAATCAAATGAATTGCAGTTAAAGTCATGTATTTCTCTCTTTATTCACGAAAATATCGTCAGACAATCAGCCCGCTAGCTTAAGGTATAATATACAGTGACTTTTTAACTTTGATCTTTTCAAAGATAAAACAATGTACTAATCAATGATACCATCCTTATAATTTTTATTTTTTTCCAAGATGTTGCATCCATCCAAAAACATAAAGCGACAGCTGTTTGTGCTTTGCGAAGCTCAATAATTTATCTAAACACTAAATTTTCATTGATGTATACGGTGTTCATCCTACAAATAATAATAACAGATCAAAGAATAACTATCATCATTTTATATATCTTGCACATGAAAATATTTTATTGTGTTGGAAACTGTAGGACCAATAGCTCAGAATTATAGCGCATTAATTTATCAAGAAATCTGTTTTTAAACAAGAATCACATAGTGACTATAACAGAACGTCCAAAATTCAGAATTTCTAAAAAACTTAATTACAAGGACTAAAATTTGAAATTTAACCAAGCAGCAACCAAAAAATTTGCCTCCAAACCAGTAAAAAAAAACTTATTTTGCATCAAGCGACGTTCAATTAAATTTGACGAATTTAAACCATTTCAAGGCATCCAACTGCGGCACAAATTTCATTCTGACCGATAAAAGGGTACGTAAATAAAACATAAATCCATAAAAACAGTTAGTTTCCAGGAAATAATTTCGATAATAAACAAAAACTAGATAAAACATTTCTGATATACCAGAAAAACCAAAGCCTTCGTAACACTTTGTTTTCTGCAACCGCTCGCCTTCCAAGTACATGTCAATAAACAAAATCACCGAAAATAAAGCGAACAAACTTAGCACTCTTCGAACCAGCATTATACACGATGAGGGAGAAGCCTACGTTAATAATTGTGGCATTCTATCTTCTTGGAGCTCTATCAGCCACGCCCACGCCCTCCACCTGTGGATCGTTATTAGCATTACACATGAACAAACATAGGTTCATTTGATTAGAGAAGGGGGAGGGGGGATTCCCCTCGTTATAGACCGCATCAAATTTGGCAAATATAGAAATGCGTCAGGAAGACAATGATCTGAGCGGTGAAACATGAAATGTATATCAAGCTATTTATCCACTAGAAACAAGAATTGCTCGAAAAAGCAGAATAAAGTCGTTTAGAAAATACTTTCTAATTGTAAAGGAAACCAAAGCCTAGATGCTATGTCAGAAAACCACTCTACCCAAAAGTTTAAGATGTAGGGTTGTGGATTATAGTGGATTAATGTATATCAAGTCAAGTAACTCTTAAGAATTCTCAAAGGAACATGCTGGCCAACAAAAAGTAGAATAAATGGAGATGAACATATATTTTTTAACATGTTAAAGACTCTTGAAACATGGTATTGCAATAGCAGAAACTCTAAAATGTCTCTGCCACTGCACCGCACCAAAATGCCAAAGTTATAGTGAGGGCTGCGAATTATATTTTTAAATGTTAACAAAAAACACTTACCAAAAAGAAAGGGAAAAAACCTAGGTTATGCGGTGGTCGCTCACAGTCCCCTTGGCTGTGCCCAAAAGGGGTGAAACCAGGGAGGGGGCATGGGTTAAGTTGGGCGGGTCCACCCCCAAGGGCTGGGTCACACAACCGCAGGGGCAGCGGTCGACCCCAGCCCACTAAATTCATAATTGAATATAAATTTAATTATACGTCATAATAATATATGAAGCTGAGAATGATTAATAATGTATGCAATGTAATGGAAGAGAATCCATACCTCTGCCGCTAGTTCCGCCTCTGCCGCTAGTTCCGCCTCTGCCACGACCACCCCCACCCATGCCTTTGTTGCTGCCATCTTCTTGGCCTCGTCCAGTGCCTTTAACAGGCCTCCCCCCTCCATCCTCTCTGCCTCTTCCCCTTCCCCGACCCACGCCAGGTGGCTTTCTATCTGCACAAAGGATTCCAATAAACAAGATAACATTCTGTACCTTAAACTCATTTATGATTTTATATTTAACCTAATATACATCAAAAAGGAAGATTTTTTTTAAGAAACACTGTTTTAAAAACACGTAGTCAATCTCTGTTCGTTTCGCCAATGCACAACGCGCGCGCGCACACAGAGACACACACACACACACACACACACAGAGAGAGAGAGAGCATGGATCCATTAGAACGGGTTCGCGTTTTTAAATTCACGAACCTCAATAACAGCCGTTGGATTTACTTTTTGTTTTCAACGGCTCCGATAAAAACTAATTAATAAATCCAATAAATAACAAAGTAAATATTCTCGTATTTAATTTTTGGAATCCATTAAATAACAAAGTAAAATATTCTCTTATCTAATTTTTAGAATCATGGGGATTCAATTTGTCGGCTATTTTATCTTTGGGTTCATTAAAAATATTTTGGATAATATTAGTTAGAATCATGAAGATTGGAATCATATAATCATGGATCCTAAAAATTAGGTAAGAGAATATTTACTTTGTTATTTGATGGATTTATTAATTTATTTTAATCGGAGCCGTTGAAGGCAAATGGTAGATCCAATAGCTTTTATTCAGGTTCGTGAATTTAAAAACGCGAACCCGTCCTAACGGATCAGTGTGTGGGGGTGGAGGGTGTGGGGGGGAGGGATTTGGAATGTTTCTAAGGCGACACCTCAAGATCCAACCTAAGGAGTTCTCTACGCGGTACTTTATGAGAGGCCTTACCTCATAAATAAATGCTAATATAATTAATGAAAACCAATGTATTTATGAGCTAAAGACATTCATGAAGCGTAAAATGAATGACTCCTTAAGATGCATGAGTCACCTTAGGGCATACATATATATTACGGATCCTACGAGGCGGGTTCGCGTTTTTAAAAACACGAACATGAATGAGGACCGTTGAATCTTGTGTTTTTAATCAACAACTGAGCCTTTTATCCCAAGCATATGGGGTAAGCTACATGAACCAACATAAGAATCACGCCGGGTCCAGCACATGAATCCTCCATCTCCACTCACTCCTATCGAACAATATACTTTCATTGAAGCCTTTGACAACCACATCTTTTCGTATCACCTCCATCCATATTTTTTTCGGTCTTTCTTTCGTCCTTTTGACATTACCTATGTCGATAGCACCCATTCATCGAACCGGTACTTCTATAGGTCTGAGTCGCATATGACCAAACCATCTTAGCCGGTTTTCCCGCATCTTCTCCTCCACAGGTTCTACACAAACTTTTGCACGAATATCCTCATTCCGCACCTTATCTTTTCTAGTGTTACCACACATCCAACGAAGCATGTACATCTCCACTATGTGCATCTTCTGTGTTTTTAATCAACGGTTAAAATTAATTCAGATTATTAAATCGTTAATAAATGGAAGTTAAATATTCCGGTCCTTGATTTTATTTCTAAAATAAAGGACTAGAATATATACCTTCCATTTATTAACGATTTAATAAGCTGAATTAATTTTAACCGTTGATTAAAAAACACAAAGATTCAACGGCCCTCACTCAGGTTCGTGTTTTTAAAAACACGAACCAGCCTCATAGGATTCATATATATATATGAAAAAGGGTATGAAACGGCTGCTTTTTTTAAAAATGAGCAGTCCCAAAACACATATACCCTCGATGTATTTCACCGATCCAAACCAGCCATCTTGACCTACGTATCATGAAACCCTATGTACAAAAAATTTTGGGATTTAAAAACCTCAAACACGTTCATCAATCAGATAGAAAAATAGAAGGCTTATCGGTATAGGAAAATTGTGGTCGCTTAATGAACACGTCAGATGTTTTTAAATCCCGAGATTTTTTGTATATAAGGGTTTCATCATACATAGATCAAGATAGCCGGTTTGAATTGGTGAAATACACCGGGGGTATATGTGTTTTGGGGCGAGAGCTCATTTTTAAAGAAAGGGATGCCGACTCATACCCTTTTTCTTATATATATATATATATATATAAAGTCTGAGAAATAAGAAAGGGGGAGAAGTAAAATAAGTTTATGGGAGTAAGAGGACAAAACTAAGTTTATTACGTGGATATTGACGCAATGTGTTTTAAATAGAGGATAACACAAACCATATATATAATGGTAAAATGGCCATTCCTCCCCACAATTTGCATATGCACAATGAACCGGACACTCGACCTTTGTATACTATTCGAAGCGGTTAGTGCATGAAGACGAATAAGGGCCGATTAATCGGCCCTCTAACTATTATTTTACAACACTGCAACGAAACCAATTAATGCAATATGACTCTGTCGGTGAGAAATGCAACCTAAGTTCTTATTTACTGAAAACTCCAAACGGATTTGGGCTATATTAACAAAACCACCATTACCTTTAAAACTATCAAAAAACTAACATGAGTTAACGGTGTTAAATTTTGCAGTAAAGGACCATTTTGCCCTTCTCATAAAACAAATAATAATTATTAAACATGTTAATAGTATTTTTAATAATTATTAAGTATTAAATAAATAAATCAGTTTTTTTCTTTTTGCTTGGGGAACAGGGGAGGTCGGGGGCTGGAGGGAAGGGACGGGGTGGGGCAGGGGAGGGGCTGGAGGGAAGGGCGGGGAGGGAAGGGGGCCGCAGGGAGGAAGGGTGTGGGGGAGATGATTATGGTGGTCATGATGACGATGAAGAAGAAAAATTGGATGATGATGATGGGAGCCGGGGGTAGTGGTTGTGGCGGCGGAGGGGGAAAGGTGGCGAAGGTGGGCAAAGGAGGTGGTGGATGAGATTCTGATGTTGATGATGATCGAAGGTGATGAAGATGAAGAGGACAAGGAAGACGATGATGATGGGAGTCGGTGGTGGTGATTGCGGTAGCGGGAGGATGATGATGAGATGGATGTGACAATGGGAGGTGGTGATGATGAAGATGACATGAAGATGTAGAAGAAAAAGATGATGGGAGTCGGCGGTGGAGGTGGAGGCGCTGGCGCCAGAGCCATTGCCAGAGATGATGGCGAGGGAAGGATAAGGGTGGTTTTTTTTCAATTTATTTATTTTATTTTTTGAGATTAGGGTTAGGGTTAAAGAGGGGTAATTTGGGGATTTTTAAATTTTTATGCTGGCATGACAATTTAGTTGACATGGCACTGACATGGCATCGACGGTGTTGACGTAGTACCGTTAAGTTTGGTAATTTCTTGATAGTTTTAAAGGTAATGGTAGTTTTGTTAAAATAGGTCAAACATGTTGGGAGTTTTTAGTAAATAAGCCTAAGTTCTAAGAGAAATTTTACCTAGGTCAATAGCATGTTGCATAAAACTCATTTAAGAACCTTATGGCCGTCTTTTCTCATCACAGCAATTTCAGAAATTACCTGTACGGTTCTTGCTAGTTTCTTCTTGAACCTTGTCAATCACCTGCAATAATAATTCCAATGTTAGAGACAAGCATGACATGACAAATACATAATAACAACTTTTTGCCAAAGGTAACCAGTGGAATGGAAACTGAACCTCATTGTCCCTTCATCATAAACAACTCAATAAATGTCCAATAAATCAGATAGAAGATGTTTCCATATACCTAGTGTCATCCAGACGAGCTGGATTTTGTGCAGCATAATTGAAAAGGTGCGATCTTTTGATTATGGATATAGAAAACTCAATTAGCAAGCTACTGACAATAGTTAGTACAAGAATCCAACTTAATAACAGTTGACAATGAAGCATCAAAAGTTTCCTGGGCTACATAGTGCCAACATGAGGAGACTGCAGAACATCTGGAAGAAATTTAAAAATGCTACTACTGCCAGGCCAGGCTTACAATCTCAGTAGCAGACCGTTATTTTTGTATCAGAATCAGCCATCTCAGCTGACCGGTCGTCTCAGATTGGGATACTGGATTCTTATCATTTAATAAAAAAAACTTTTCATAATTATTACAGAATTTAAATAAATACTAAATAATAACTGTAAATAAGACATAAATTAATAATGTATAGCATGATTTTTTAACTACATTTAAAGAATTAATTCTACAATTTTGATAATTTTAACTATAGATGTCAGACAAACCAATAATCCATTAGCAGAGCCATTATCCCATTGATAAGCCCGCAGACCCAGTAATAAATATAAACTCGCTACCAGAACCTTAGTAATCAATTTGTGTTGGTACCTCAGAGGAGATTTTTGGGATAGGAATTAGCCATCTCGGATTGGGAGATTTTTAAACCATGCTCTACCTAGGACAAGGTATGTCTTTATCTATTATATTTGAGACTTTATTCAATTTAGGTACAGGCATATTTTTAGATCAGCTGAATGTGGTTTCCTTTAAGTAAATTGTGCCGTCTTTCCTCTTATGTATAGGAAAAAACCACTCCGGCATGCCGTCGTATGTAATCAAAAAAAATGTGACAGAAATATGTATATCCAATATAAGGAGTAGGGAACAATCTAGTCAGCAAGCAAACCCATCCCGTTGGCATTATCAGTGATATAGGGATCAACTCAGAGCTATAATGAAGTTCCTAGCGCCCTTGCTGCTAACCTACGGCCTCTGCGGAATGAAAAATTTTAAATTTTATAAAATGGCGCTAGAAACTTGAAACTCTAGAATCTATCCAAACACTAAAACTAGCTCACTAGAAGGTTTTAACTACTCGGTTGAAACAACAACCTTTGTAATTGTGTCCTTTGTCTTCAAATCTTCTTCCTTAACTCCTCGGAACTCTGGGATCGAGCTTGTAAGCCGGTCCTCCTTTGTCGAAGATGATCCACATGAGGTTCAGGCTCTAGCTTCACCAAGTGAAGCAACTAAAGACCCTAACTTGTTAAACTAAGGTGCTTAGAGATGTAGTGATGTGTTTTAGTATTTTTCTAGCTCTCTTTTTATTTGATTCTCAACACATGAGAGGTTAAGGAATGAGGAGAAGCTCTAAAGATGAGATAGAATAGAAATGTGAGAATGAAAATCTATTGAGCGAAGAATTGCTAGCATTGTTTTGTTAACTCATTTTTTCAATAAAAAAAATACCAACCATGCTTGAATAGTGGAAGCAAATAAAATAAATAAATAACAAAACCCTACACAAGCCATTTCTCTCACCATTCTCATGCCACCTCACCCCTCCACCTCATTTCCTAATTTCTAGAAAAGAAATTCTAAGGAAATGAGGTGTCCTTCTAGAATATATCATTTATAAATACATTATACATTCCCAGTATATACATACAAGTATTCGTATAAATACGAATACCCGAGAGATAGAATAATATAACGAACATAATACTAGAATATATATATATATATGCAAATTATTAAATCAATACTTGATTTAACAATCCGGTTTAATCCTAAGCCGGCTAGTATTACCATCCGTCCGATTAAATTCCATGTATCTAGTACACGTATTTAATCGGAACCCTGCACGCATCAAAGTACGACAACTATATCATTTCGTCTGAACCAGGAAAACCCTCTGTGTGGGACTCTAAAGACTCGACAGTATGTTGACAGTAGGTTACTGGATAAATCTATAACCACAAGCACGTCAACGGCACTAGCTGTACGTAAGGCTAACAAGGTATCTATCGAAAAGAAGGCCGACGAGCAAACTTAGCCGAACCCTTACTTAGCTTATCTATGACAATCTCCGTACAGTCTGATCTCTTCGTCTAAGAGTATCACATACCGGTCTAGGGATGGTAAACGTCAAACCCCTAATAACCTGATAATTCGTGTCGATATGGCTCAAGACCAAACCGAGAAACTACTGATCTATTAGTAAATCTCATTTGCCTTGACCAAGATCTTATGGTGCTGTCCAACCAAACACTGCGACATCGATTCCCTACACCGGGAGAAACAAATTCCTAACAATCGTTCACTGCCTCCATATGGCTCAAGACTATACCCAACTAAAACATGTTTGCACGACTCAGTAAAGCCGTGGTAGGGCAATAATCTAAGTACAGTAAGAACTCACACGAGACAAATGACGATCTCAGGTCAAAAGACTAACATATACTCATGTCATATGAAAATTGCTATCTGACGATAGGTATAATATCATCTAGAAGTTCTCGGCGTGTCCGTCCAGTATACTCACCCCAGCGAGCACCTGTATACAATCTTAGGTGCATTACACCAATGGCTGTGGGACCAAACACTGTCCCTCGTCGGGGTCTAGAAACGTATACGCCAGTCCACTCCGGAATATCGATGCCCGGTCTCGATACTCTCACAACCAGGGACATTTAAGAATGTGCTTATAGACTACCCAGCCCCCGCATGTATGATCGCCAATCATAACGCTAGCAGTCAAGCAATACTCCTACGGGCTTTATCAACATGTATTAGCGATACGTAATAACAAGTAAAACATATACACATGTTAAGATAAAGACAAATCAAATAGCATACTATTATATCGAGCAAGATTGTCTTGTACATACATATGTTCAAGCGTCCACTATACACACACACATATATATACATACACAATAATGCCCTCTAGGGCACATATCCAACAATCTCTCACTTGCACTAAGGCCATTTATTGGCGAATTAAGTACCCAACGTCTCCTTTAGGGCCAGTTGTTGGCATATCGCATATCCAACATCTCAAAAAGTCACTCGAGCTGTACTTGAGGGAAGACCTTTGTGAATAGATCTGTTGTATTTTATTGTGTCCACTCTTTGAACCTCGATCTCCAGACGATATATGATCTTCCTGATCATGTGATACCACCTCAAGATGTGTCAAGATCTCTGATGGGACAGTGGTTCTTTTGCTAAAGCCATAGCCTCATTGTTATCGCAATACAAAGGTATTGGGTCAACAATAGACGAAACCACCTCAAGTTCAGTAATGAACTTCTTCATCCAGACCTCGTGCGGCATCGTTGGCAGCAATGTATTTAGCCTCTATCGTCGAGTCTACGACGATGTCCTGTTTAAAACTCTTCCAACAGACCGCCCCTCCGTTGAGGGTAAACACATAACCCAAGATAGACTTACTGTCATCCTTGTCACTTTGGAAGCTTATGTCGATAAAGGACTCCATCTGAAGGTCTCCATTACCGTAGACCAAGAACATCTCTTTAGTCCTTCTTAGGTACTTGAGAATGTTCTTCACAGCTATCCAGTACTTCCTCCCTGAGTTGATACTGGCTTACCACGCTAAGTGCGTAAGCTACATCTGATCTAGTACATAACATCATATACATTATAGATCTTACCGCCGACGTGTAGGGTGTAATGCTCATATGAGCCCTCTCCTCATCAGTTCATCAGTACTAAGAGACATCTCTTTGAAGAGGGTGATTCCGTGCAAAATAGGTATATTACCACGCTTGGAATTTTCCATACTAAATCTCTTTAGTATGACGTCTATGTACCTGGACTGGTCTAAACAACTTCTTGGATCTATCTCTGTAGATCTTAATTCCCAGAATGTAGGAGGCATCACCCAGGTCTTTCATGGATAACTTTTGTGACAAGAACAGCCTGACCGATTGCAGCATAGGAATATCATTTCCTATCAGAAGAATGTCATCGATGTACAAGACGAGCAATATGACAACTCTCCCTACAGATGTTCCAGCTCCGTGATGCCTGCACCTTCCCGCTGCTCCCACTGTCTTTGAATCCCTCCGGCTGATACATATGATCGCACCCATTTAACCTTCCATTTAGAAAAGCCGTTTTTACATTCATCTGTCAAATATCATAGTTATGAAGAGCAGCAATGGCAGGTAGGATCCGAATAGATTTGAGCATAACCACTAAAGAAAAGGTTTCATCATAATCCACACCGGGTCTTTAACGTAAATCTTTTGCAACAAGTCTAGTTTTATAGATTTCCACATGTTCATTTACACCAATCTTCTTTTTGCAGATCCATTTGCATCCAATAGATTTTACCCCTGGAGCAGCAGCATCCAAAGTCCAAATTTTGTTGGTGTACATGGACTCCATTTCGGATTGTATAGCATCCGGTCATTTGTCAGAGTTCCTACTGGTAATGGCCTGCTCGAAATTAGTAAGATCGTTTTCTTCCAAGATGCAATCATATTTATCCCCGTTTATAAGAAAACCGTGGTGTCTCTCGGCGGGATGAGAAATCCTGCTAGATCTACGAAGTGGCTGAGATTCGTCTGGGGTTATCAAATCTTGAGGTCCTACCAAATCTTCAGTTATAGTTTGTGTTTCTGGAATTTCATCCAGTTCTACCGCACCGCCATCAACTTGTTTTGCAAGAAATTTATTTTCTAAAAACTTGGCATACTGAGAAACACACTTTTTGTTACTCGGTGTAGTAGAATAGACATTCATATGAATTCTTTGTATACCCCACAAACTAACATAAAACTAAACGTGCCTAAAAAATTCGGATTTTGTGCTTTAACAAAGGCCAGATAGCCTCATATCTTAACACGTTTAATATATGGTTTCTTTCCGCTCCATATTTCATATGGAGTTTTAGGCACTGATTTGGATATGACTTGATTCACTAGGAATGCCGTTGTCTGAAACGCATGTCTCCAAAATGAAAGAGGCAACACAGCACTACTCATCATGGAGCGAACCATATCCAAAAGAGTGATTCCTCCGTTCCGATACACCATTGTGCTGTGGTGTATATGAAGGAGTAAACTGAGAGAAAATCCCATTCTATTTTAAATAGTCACGGAATTCCGTACTCAAGTACTCCCCTCCTCGATGAGATCGAAGGATCTTGATAATTTTTCTAATCTGGTTCTCTATTTCGCTCTTACATTCCTTGAATTTCTCAAAAACTTTGGATTTGTGTTTTATCAAAAATACATGTCTGAACCTAGAAAGATCTTCAGTAAATATAATGAAGTACGAGAATCCACCCCTTGCATGTTTAGACATTGGACCACACACATCACTGTGTATGAGTCCCAAAAGCTCTGTAGCTCTTTCTCCGTGTCCCGCAAACGAAGTTTTGGTCATCTTTCCTTTGAGACGAGACTAACAAGTTTCATAAGATGAAAATTCAAACGGATTCAAATATCCATTTTTATACAATTTAGATAGTTTTTTCCCATTGATATGACCAAGTCTGCAATGCCGCAAGTAGGCTTCATTCACATCTGAAATCTTCTTCTTGCGTATGTTTTGTACATTGAAAACTGTAGTTTGATTAAGAACGTATACCATTACATAATATACCTTCTGCAACCAGTACCTGATTAAGGTAAATGTTCATGATATTTCTATCTAAAACAAAATTATATCCATCTTTATTCAGTAAAGAACCTAATATAATGTTGCACAACATGGAAGGTACATAGTAATTGAAACTAAAGCCTCACCAGCAGCTTCCTCTTCAGGTTTGGCACCCGCTGCCCTTAAAAACCGACAGTTGATCAAAATCATGGTGTTGCCACTTCGCAGCACTAGGTGATTTTCACCGACGGCAGCAACATCAACTTGTGCTCCGTTTCCTACTCTGAGGGACATCATATGATCCAACCATTCTACTTTTTCTCAGTCCTTGTAATAAATTACAGATATGAGATCCTGATCCAGTATCTAGTACACAGGGGGTAGGGTTGACCAAAAACAGTTCTCAATAACAAATACACCCTAAGAAAATGCATTAGAATGCTTCTCTTTCATTAGAATCGTGTGGAACTCCATGCAATCCTCTTTTCCTTACTCATACTTGTGACAATTATCATAAGTTTGAGCCAGACCGACGTTTCCCAGCCCAGTTTAATAAGCCGGTTCGGTCAAGTCATACATTTTATTATCTTGATTAATGCGTGACATGGTTGCTACCTGGAGATCGAGAAAAGAAACACTCAGCGTATACTTTTGCAAGAATAGATTGATTTTTAATTTATCTAATCAGAATGGCTCCCACTGTTTTCTCGAATTCTCCTTCAATTCTTAAAAGGAGAACTAGTGGGAATCATTTACACCTTACAAGTTCGCTAACCGTTCAGACAGATGGGCGTTGGTACTCCGAGGGAGGTTCCCGTGCTCTCGCACGGACCTAATTAAAATAAACCCTGTTTCCGCAGAAGTGTAGCCCCGTTAACACTTTTATAGTCACTTAAAATATCTCCCAAGAGTAATCCTACTCATCAGTGGGAATCGAGACCCAGCTATCATTACGTGATAATCTAAATGGAAGCAACTCTAGTTACCGCACTCCAGAAAGTATGCGCACTTTGCAAGTTTCCTTTATGTTTGAAACTCTCGATATGGTTTTTGTCCCTAATGGACTATGAGCTTAACAAGATCAACAAATCATAAGATGCTAGTCAAATTCAACCCGTCGTTATCTTGATTACCCTAAACCTACCCGTATGACCTTTAACAAGGTTAACAAGGCCGTATGACTGTCCTAGTTAATCGCATTGCATACTACAAACAAGCATTACTTAGCTATCGTACACTACGTCTTGACAATGCCAACAAACGTAACACGAATACTAAGTAATACTCATAGGAAATGACGAAAGGCTACGGCCGGTTTTTAGCGAAAAAACATTTAACGTAATGAACTTGATATCGTTGAGGGAACCAAGTAGTTTTAAAAAGGAATGGTTTAAGCTCCGGTTTTAAATCGGGTGGTTTTGAAGAAAAACCGAGTAATCTATAGTAACACAAACTTTTGCTTAAGAGCGAAATCCCCATGAAAGGATCAAGTCTCTTTCCTCATCGAATGAGGCGCGGGATATTCCAAACCGAATACCATTATGCAAAGCAAAAGAATACAGCTATTCGAAAAATTGGTTCCGACAATATCATATTAGGTTTATTTTTCCTTACATTAATCAAAATTAATGTAGTCCCATCAATTAATTCCTATCGTACCAGAAAACAACGAAAATAGAATGTACATATGTATATGTCATCCGCATTCGCCACGGGGTCTAGGGACTTCACCGTAAGGTTACTTAACTTATGGCAGTGTATAGGCAGGGCTAGTGCGAATGCAAAACATATACAACATATATATAACCATTCGTCGCATGCATGATATAATAAACATCACACGCATGCAATAAACAATATAGAATACCGGATAATCTATGAGCCCCGCGTTTTATTTGAGCGGCAAATAAAACTCGACGTTCTCCGGTCGTGTGGATAGCCCGTACAACATCAGACCAAGACCCCTACGAGTGCGGCAAGCCATCGCCAATTCTACCTACACTCAATAATATGAATGGGTCATCTAGCACTTCATGGAATCCGGTAACTTGAGCACTTCACTGTGGGTCATCCTAAAACCCTTACAAATACGGCGAATATCCGCCAATTCTAGAGCAAGAAGGCTCGAACTCACCACTGCGAGACGACCATCTAGCACACTCTAGAATCCGGCTATTCGAGCACTTCTCTGCGGGTTTGTCCTAGTATAGAAAAGAAAAAATATACAATGGTGACATCGACCTCAACCCGGTCGTGTTCCAATAAAAGAATATACAAACAGGCAAAAACGGCAGTTCACAAGTCGGACGCTCGCCCCGCAATAATGAATATACAAAAGACAACTATAGAACCAATATCGCATGAGGGGTTATCCAACACTACAATCCGTATAAACCATCACAGAGATATACATCACATCAACACAAGCAAATATGTGTAACCCCGTCTAAATGACATATAGCAATTAGATGACGTTTGAAACGCATACAAACACAAAGATAATCAACGATGCTAGAGTATCGATTTTAAAACTTTCCGTGTTGCTCGTAAACAAAGATAACATCAAATGAAATCTAGGTCAAAACAAATATAACCAAAAATCAAGTTTCCCAGATAATAAGCCCATGACAAAAACCAGGGACCTAAATCAAATTTTGGGCCGACCATGTCGGGGGAAATCTCATTTTGGGCGGTTTTATTAGGGAGTTAGGTCCCGGTGTTTTTGGCAGGTTTTTATATCTCAAAACAAACTCTCTGATATACTTTAAAAATAAATTCAGAGCGTAAAAAAATCGAACAGAAACAAGGACTTTTGGGTTTTGAAAAACGGAAATTTTCTGTTTCAAAGCTTAAGCATTGCCTACTACTAGTTCTAATGTTTGGGTAGCTCTGATACCATGATGAAGTTCCTAACACCCTTGTCGCTAACCCGCAGTCTTTGCGGAATGAAAAACTTTAATTTTATAAAATGGCGTTAGAAACTTAAACCCTAGAATCTATCCAAACATTAAAACTAGATAACCAGAAGGTTTTAACTGCTCAGTTGAAACAACCTTTGTAGTCGTGTCCTTCATCTTCAAATCCTCTTCCTTAGCTCCTCGGAGCTCCGGGATCAAGCTTGTAAACCGGTCCTTCTTTGTCGAAGATGATCTATCCGAAGGATATGGTTTGGGCTCTAGCTTCACCAAGTGAAGCAGCTAAAGACCCTAGCTTGCTAAACTAAGATGCTTAGGGATGTAGTGATGTGTTCTAATATGTTTCTAGCTCTTTTTTCTTTTGATTCTCAACACATGAGAGGTTAAGGAATGAAAAGGAAGGCTCTAAAGATGAGAGGGAATGCAAAAATGAAAATCTAGTGAGAGAAGAAGAATGGCTAGCATAGCTTTGTTAACTCATTTTTCCAATAGAAAAATAGCAACCATGCTTGAATAGTAGAAGCAAATGAAATAAATAAATAACAAAACCATACTCAAGCCACTCCTCTCACCGTTCTCATGCCACCTCACCCCTCCACCTCATTTCCTAATTTCTATAAAATAAATTCTAAGGAAATGAGGCATCCTTCTAGAATGTATCATGTATAAATACATTATACATTCCCCGTATATGTATACTCATATTCGTATAAATACAAACACGAAAGATAGAATAATACAACGAACATAATACTAGAATATATATATATATATCGAAATATATATGTAAATTATTAAATCAATACTTGATTTAATAATCCGGCTTAATACTAAGCCGACTAGTGTTACCATCGGTCGGAATAAAGTCTATGTAGCTAGTATACGTATTTAATCGAAACCATGCACGTATCAAAAATACGACCACTACATCATTTCGCCTCAACCAGGAAAACCCTCTGTGTGGGACTTTAAAAACTCGACAGTACGCTGGCAGTGAGTTACTGGATAAATCTATAACTACAAGCACGTCAGCGGTACTAACTATACATAACGGCTACTCAGGTATCTGTCGAAAGGAAGGCCGACGAGCAAACTCATCCGAACCGCTACTGAGCCTATCTGTGACAATCTCCGTACAGTCCGATTTCTTCGTCTAAGAGTATCGCATACCGGTCTAAGTGTGGTAAACGTCAGACCCTTAATAACCCGATAATTTGTGTCGATGGGGTTCGGGACTAAACCAAAAAACTACTGATCTAACTATCAGTAAATCACATCGGCCTTGGCCAAGGTTTTATGGTGTTGGTCAACCGAACACAGTGCGACACCGACTCCCTATATCGGAAGAGACGAATCACTAACAATCGCTCACTGCGTCCATGTAGCTCGGGACTGTACCCAACTAAAACATGTTTGAACAACGCAATGGAGACGTGGTAGGATAGTAATCTAAGTACAAGTGGAATTCAAACGAGACAAATGACGATCTCAGGTCTAAAAACTAACAAGTACTCATGTCACTTGAGAATTGCTATATGACGATAGATATAATATCTAGAAGTTCTCGGCGAGTCCGTCCAGTGTACTCACCCCTAGTGAGCACTTGTATACAATCTTAGATGCATTACACCAATGACTTTGGGACCAACCACCGCTCCTCGTCGGGTTCTAGAAACGTATCCACCAATCTACTCTGGAATATCGATACCCAGTCTCGATACTCCCACGACTATGGATATTTAAGGATGTGTTTATGGACTACCCAACCTCCACATTAATGATCGTCATCATAACGCTGGTGGTCAAGTAATAATCCTACAAGCTTTATCAACATGTATTAACGTTAAGTAATACCAAGTAAAATATATATACATGTTAAGATAAAGATAAACCAAATAGCATACTATCATATCGAGCAAAATTATCATGTACATACACATGTCCAAGCATCCACTACACACACAATAATGGTCTCTAGAACATACATATCCAACACTTCACATCACAAGCTTCACAAAGCGCTCAGCATAGATTACCAAGGCTAGTGATGCTTGCAAGGAAAAACATACAGGAGCCCATATGTGTCTGATTTGGCTAATTCTGCATCATTCCAGGGTAAACAGCTAAAGAATATGCTGCTGCTTTTGCATGCAAAAGACCATTCCGTTGTCATAATTCATTAATAATCATAACTACCTAAGTTTTAAATCAATCTAGAATATTAAATAAAAAATAAGATGAAAAATTCCTTCTATGCACAATACCGGCTCCTTAACTTATACATAGAACCACGTACACAATCCATTTTATTAAGTAGATACTTAGTTTCCAAATTTTCATTTATCTCTTCCTTTATGACAAGTCCTAATGGCTACATTGGCATCTCCTAGATGACCTTCTTGGCAGCCCATTCTATATAATTGCCAGTTATCTTGAAATATCAAAGATCAACACATCCAGCACATGTCAAACGCATGCCTCAAAGGAAAATATATATGCAAGAGAATTTTTGAGGATGATGAATGGGAAATACAGAAGCCAACAAGGACTTAAAGGAGTAATAGAGTATTTATTCGCCTATTTAGGGATTTTGTTCATGATGAATTATCAGGACATGGTTTCCATAATAAAATTCTAGCTTCACGTGCCTAAAGTAAATACAACAACAACAACAACAACTGAGCCTTTTATCCCAAGCATATGGGGTAGGCTACATGAACCAACATGAGAATCACGCCGGGTCCAGCACATGAATCCTCTGTCTCCACTCACTTCTATCGAACAATATACTTTCATTGAGTCCTTTGGCAACCATATCGTTTCGTATCACCTCCATCCATGTTTTCTTCGGTCTCCCTTTTGCCCTTTTGCCATTACCCATATCAAGAGTATCTATTCGTCGAACCGGTGCTTCCATAGGTCTGCGTCGCACATGACCAAACCATCTAAGCCGGTTTTCCCGCATCTTCCTCCACGGGTGCTACACCAACTTTTGCACGAATATCCTCATTTCGCACCTTGTCTTTTCTAGTGTTACCGCACATCCAACGAAGCATGCGCATCTCCGCTACGTGCATCTTCTGTGTATGATGCTTCTTAGGAGCCCAGCATTCTGTACCATATAATAAGGCAGGCCGAATAGCGCTCCGATAAAACTTCCCTTTCAATTTTAACGGAAAGTTACGATCACACAAAATCCCTGTTGCACTCCTCAATTTCAACCAACCAGCTTGGATCCTTTGATTAACATCACTATCGATCTCCCCATTCCTTTGGATGATGGAACCTAGATATCTAAACTGGTCGCTCGGTGATATCTCTTGCCCTTCCAATGTTATACCAATATGGTTTTGACTTCTCTGGCTACTAAATTTGCAGTGCATATATGCTGTCTTGGACCTGCTCAATCTGAATCCCCGAGATTCCAATGTTTGTCTCCATAATTCCAATTTGGCATTAACCCCTGCTTTCGTCTCATTTACTAGAAAAATATCATCAGCGAATAGCATACACCAAGGGACCTCATCTTGGATAGTTCTAGTAAGCTCATCCATCACGATGGTAAACAGGAAAGAACTTAATGCAGATCCTTGATGTAAACCAATAGTAATCGAAAAATCACTTGTTAAGCCACCGCAAGTTCTGACATTTGCCACTACTCCGTCGTACATATCCTTGATTATGTCAATATACTTGACGGGGACCCCCTTTTTCATCATTGTCCCCCATAATACCTCTCTAGGTACCTTGTCGTACGCTTTTTCTAAATCAATAAATATCATATGCAAATCTCTTCTCCTCTCTCGAAAGCGCTCGACAAGTTGACGAAGCAAATGAATCGCCTTTGTCGTCGATCGTCCAGGCATGAACCCAAATTGGTTCTCTGTTATCTTAATATCCTTCCTTAGCCTGTGTTCAATCACTCTCTCCCAAAGTTTCATGGTGTGACACATTAGTTTTATTCCACGGTAGTTTGAGCAACTTTGAATGTCACCCTTATTCTTGTAGATAGGTACAAGGATACTTCTCCTCCATTCATTTGGCATCTTTTTTGTCTGCCAAATCTTATTAAACAGATCTGTCAGCCATTTAACGCCTATTTCTCCTAAGCATCTCCAAATCTCGATAGGAATCCCGTCAGGACCAACCGCTTTTCTTAAACCCATTCTGTTCAAAGCTTCTTTAACCTCAGTAAGTCTTATTTTACGCATGAAATCACGATTTATATCTTGAGATTGAATGACAAGTCCATCCAAATTCTTAGTAAAGCTCTCATTGAACAATTTGTCAAAATAATCTCTCCATCTTTCCTTGATATCCTCATCTCGAACTAAAACCTTCTGATTTTCATTTTTGACACACTTCACCGCACATAAGTCTCTAGTCTTCCTTTCCCGCATTCGAGCAATCCGGTATATATCATTTGCAGCCTCTTTAGTGTCTAATTTCTCGTACACCTCCTTGTAGACCTTAGATTTAGCTTCCCGAACAGCTTTCTTAACTTCCTTTTTAGCCATTTTGTACTTCTCAAATCTCTCGACATCTCTACTTTTCTTCAAATCTTTATAAGAATCTCTTTTAATTTTAATAGCAGCCTTTACATCTTCATTCCACCATGATATATATTTGATAATTCATATGCTCATGAAAGCATCCAACTACATAGCCTACATCAATAAATATACTTGTATAGGATATAACTGTATTCTCCAAAATGGAAAACCCGATAAATAGAAAAGAAGTTACAAGGATTGGAGAAACTATAAAGGGCAACTTGTAGGATATAGTCAAAGACTCAAGATATTGTTAAAATAACTATTTCTTAGAAATAACACATATTTCAGCTGTTAGAACGACCATATTTTGTTCCAAGGCCTCTTGCTTCAGGATTTTTTGTTTAATATCTTACAAGAGACTGAGATGACATAAACATTCAAGTGGGGATTTTAAATATAACATCATTATAAAGTTAAGGGAAAAGCCCAGACCCAAATAAATGGCGTGTTTTCTTTAAACACCATCTTTGCTTTTACAAATGAATAACAAACAAACTAATAGTTTGAGCTTAAATGAAGAATGAACATAAGTATTGAACAAAATGACTCTTACCCGTATCTATCATCAATAGTATTGTACAAAAGTCTGAAAGGTCTTAAACCAATAAGCTTAATTAGGGTCTACGAAAATTTTGCAGCGGTGTTGGGTAAGATCTCAATTCGGAGTTTAATAGCTTATATGTGCGAAAAACAATGTGAGAGTTGTTGGACAAGCCGCTGCCTGGCCTAAATCTAGGAATCTATATAACTAAAAAAAAGGTTCATGTGCTTCGAATTGATTTTTAGATGGCAACAAACTAACAATACTAGAAATAGACATTTTTACAAGTTCAAAAACAACACCACAGGAGCATCTACCCATTCATGGCTAACAACTAATATCAGTGTTTCCACAGAAAACCAATGGAAAAAAACTCGATGAGAAGATACTTAAGCTTTCATAAAAGGAATTGCAAAAGAAGTATTTACAAACAAAATCAATTATATTTATACAGACCTCATCAGGAACTCTAAGGTACTTGATTGTATTCCCGCGTATGTAACACTCAGGCATCCTCCAAAACCTATCTCCATCCTATAATACCAGCAGCATACCATATCAAATTATAAACATGCTAATCAAACAATATAACACAAAAGGAAAGGAAAAAAAGCAATTACCTTTGAAGTACAAATAACTTCACGAAGATGAATATTCATCCAAGTGTCACAATTCACCAAGTGTCCATTATAGGTCTCCCCATTCTTCAACTCCACCAACTGTCAACACAAAATATTATTTCTGTAATTATAACAAAAATAAGTCCTATATTGTTAAAAGAAAAATAAAAACTGAATGGATCTCATCAATATTTACCATTGGGTGGCCTTGCGCCGTCTTCAGAAGTGAGAGGGGAAGCTGCAAAATTGATCACAAAGACAAAATTAACCAAATTGAAATCAGCGACAAGCTCAAACCCTAACTTTTCAAGGAAAAGAACAGAATCACAGGCAAGGGTTTAGAAGCAAACCATATTGATTCGATGAGAGAAACAGGGTAAGTGAGAAGATGACGTTCTTTGGGAAAGAGATCGATCCTTACACTTAAGAACCCTAGAATGTTTTTTGTTCTTGGAAGATGAGAAGAAGAATTTGACCAAGACCCTAGTTTTTATTGCTTCGCCAAGTAAAAAAAATTAGGGAAATCAATAAAGCATGAATCTGAATCGGTGAAGGACTCATTGATGGCGATTAAAGAGGAACGCTGAACAGGTCGGATCCTGTTTCAAATCCGGATCCGGATTCTGATGAGGATGCTTACTCTGACAACTTAATATGTCTGCTTTTCCCTTTTTTTAAAAAAAAAAAACCTTTTATATGTCTACTGCCGTAAACGCAAAACCTTAAATTTTTTCCAAATTAATATTATTAAAATAAATAATTCCCAAAATGATACTAAATGTAACATTTCATAAAAAATAAAATTTTATTTTTGGAAATTTATATAATTAAATAATAAATATTATGAATATTTTAATGATGCGGTATAATTATATACCGATAGTTTGGGAAACATTGGAAAATTAAATTGAATGGTGATTTTTGCAGAGATTTCTGTGATTAAGGCAAATTATAAATTTTTATAATTAATTATATACAAGTTTATTTCTAAACTTGATTAATGTTCGCTAATCACACATTGATGGTCTTTTGTGCATGTGACATGCACCATGTCATATTACACATTTGTTACATTTTTTTACCATGGCTTTTTCTTTTTTCATGCATGGCTTTGTTTTAAATGAGAGGAAAAGAAAAGAAAAGAAAAGGAAAAGGAAAAAGGATTAAAGAATGAGATATGGGCAAGAGAGAGAGGGGGTGAGGGGTCAAGTGAACCATGCCTCTTTGTTCCTTCATTCTCTCCTTCATCATTCTCCTTCCTCTTCTCTCTCCCATGGCTGCCCCCTCTCTTCCACCACCTCTATCCCCTCACAACAATCTCAAAACCACATCAAAAACCTTAAGTCCCTTCACAAAAAAGGTGCACAAGCTCACTACAAGTATGGAGGACCATGAAACTTAGTATTTTGAGCACTTGGGGCAACTCAAGAATTTTCTTGAGTTGCCAGATGAGGTAATTTTTTCATCATTAGTGATGATGCTCAATAACGGTAATTTCTTAGATCATGACACGTGGCGGCTGACGTGTCACATGCGTAAGCCAGCTAGGCCCCTGAGGGCCACGGAGGGAGAACCAGTATGCTACAGTAGGGGCTTCCCCCAAACCCTGTCTCCGAGATTGCACCCCGCTCCTTGCCCCCGAGCACCTCAGCAGCCAAGCCAACTGTCCCTTTGCTCTACTCCAAGCCATCACAGGCTCGAGCCTCCTCGGCCCTCTCAGCTCGTCTCAGGGCCACCGCAGAACCAAGATACCTCGACTCTCCCGCTCGTCCGCGAGCTCTCCCGCCGAGGTCATCTACCTCGGTCTCATCGACCGACCAACGGCACCGCTCACAGGCGCAACCGCCATCCCGCGAATCTCGTCATGTGCGAGATATCCGCCGGTCACATCCCATGCTCCACGCCATCACGATCCCCCATTAACGAGCATGTCTCGCCATTAATGGGAGATCCCGCTCATCACGCGAGCGTGACGTCGAGAGCGTAACTGCCGGCGTGATTCTCGCGCCTGCCCTGCCTGCTGCCACCTCTATATAAACCCCTTCTTCAGACGGTTCAAGTAAGCTATTTTTACTCCACTAAGCCGTTACCCTGCTCGGATTCTTTCTAACTTAACCGTCGGTGGGTCCTTTGTGGTACAACCATCCCGGGACTTCCTTGCAGGTAGCTTGGCAACCACAACCTCAAACCCATTGAGATCCATACGCTTCAGGAGCGACAGCTTCCAGGTCTAATCTCAGCCACCCATCGCCGCCATCAGCAGATCAACGGAAGGTAACATCTTGGCGCGATCCAGGTCGCGTCAGCTGGCGCCGTCTGTGGGAACCCTTGATTCCACAAAACAAAAGTTCATCTTCCGATCTTAATCTAATGGCGAGTGATCATCACGACGATCCCAGCACCAGCCGTCGCCTCTCTCTCAACGGAGATGCGGAAGAACCTCCTCCGCCGAATGCCATCAACGCCCTTGCCGGCTGGACAGACCGACTCGCATCTGTCGTGGAGGCACTCATCCGTGTCCAAACGGCAGGGTAAGTTCCCCAGGTCGCCGCTCCTCCGCTTCGAGACCGGGACCTCTGCAGGGGGAGAGAAGACTCCGCACGCGTCGGCACTGCCGACTACTACCTCGCTACCTCCCATAGCCGCAGATCTCCCGGGCCAATACCTTCTGCGACTCGCTGGGTGCCCCACAGTTCAACACCGAGGTTCGTCGCCAGAGCACCTCGCCCCGAGCCTCTTCGCGACCCTTTTCCTCCCGAGGAGATGTCGGTCAGCTCGCCTGTTCCCAGGCATGACCAACACCCCTCCGTCGACGGGGTCGCACAGACGGGACTCGCCACGGCAGCTCGAAGACTACCTCGCCAGGGGACCTAAGGAACCTCGTTGAAAGGAACCGGGGCCGCAGCCGCGGCCAGACACAGGTTTCTAACAGCAGAGGCCAAGGATTAAAGCCCTCACCAAGAGGCAGCCCTGCAGCTATCCTGCTCGGCTATCCCTGGCCGGTAGCTCGCCTATCCCACAACGCCAGGGATCTAAGCCCTCACTAAGAGGCAACCGAGCAGCTTCGCTGCTTGGTTCATCCTTGGCAGGCCTCCCACGGCCCCTCCAGCACCAAGGATCGAAGCCCCTCACCAAGAGGCAGCCGAGTGGCTACCATGCTTGGCTATCCCTGGCTGGTAGCTCCCTACCCCACAACGCCAGGGATCAAAGCCCTCGCCAAGAGGCAACTGAGCAGCTTCACTGCTCGGTCCATCCTTATCAGGCCTCCCACGGCCCCTCCAGCGCTAAGGATCGAAGCCCTTACCAAGAGGCAGCCGAGCGGCTACCCTGCTCGGCTATCCCTGGCTGGTAGCTCCCTATCCTATAACGCCAGGGATCAAAGCCCTCGCTAAGAGGCAACCGAGCAGCTTCACTGCTTGGTTCATCCTTGGCAGGCCTCCTACAGCCCCTCCAGCGCTTGTAAGTCCATGCTACCTCTCCCGGTACTTTCGAGCATGCGGAATTTGGTGAAAAACGATTTTCTTAGAGGTGGTAACATGGACTTAAAACCGGATCTTTGTTAAACATCTAACTAACAACCTAACTACGAGTTGCTAACTACTCGGTTAGGGGGTTATACCTTTCCTTTTCTCGAACTCCTTCATCTTCAAGCTTCGATGGTCGTCCGAATCGGCTTCTCATCGTCGTCTCCTTGCGCCGAAGATAGATCCACCTGAAAGCTTCAACCTTTGGCTCCTTCTTCGAACTTTGAAGAAACTAGTTCACTCGGTTTGCTAAACCTTGTGAACTAGAGTGAGTAGAGAAGAGTTTGTATGGGATTTTATCTATGGTTCTTGGTTCTCAACTCATGAGACAAGTGAACCATAGAGTCAAGAGAGGGAGAGCAAGAGGAGGAAGATAAGAGCTCAAGAACAAGAGAGAGAATGAGCATGAAAGAATGAGAGAAGACTTTTCTCATTTGGCTCTCATAATCCAAAACAATCATAACAAAAATAATAATCAAGTATTGTGTAAAATGGTTCAAGTCAAAATGGCTAAATCATTTCATGCACTCATTTCTCACAAAAGAAACAAGCAAGTAAAAAGTCTTTGCCATGAAATGATAGCCATTGTCATCATGATGGTCAACTAGTCCAACCTAGTCAACCGGTCAACAAAGTCAACAAGTCAACAAAGTCAACCCCTCAACAACCATGTCACCACAATACTTAATTAATATTATTGTTAATCATATTCTTATTAGGGTTGAGCAAAAAGTCAATAGTCAACTGTCAATGGTCAACAATCCTAATGAGAATCCTCTGCCTCTGTCTCTCCGTCAACTGTGCATATACACCCGCATCCGCAATCCGAGGAACACGAATGCATACTGGATAAATCCAATCCCAAAAGGTACACTAGGATCTGGCTTAAACCAAAGCCCGCTAGTGTGAGCTGTCCGGACACTGTACGTGCACAAGTGCACGGATGTGACCGAACCCTGTCGCAAAACCATGCGACCTGTCGCAAAACCATGCGACCTCTACTCTTTTGCCTAAAGGCGAATAGCTTTCTGTGTGGGACTCTAAAGACTCGACACTACGCTGGCAGTGGGTTTAACCACAGACCGCAAGCGGCACTAGCTGTGCGTAACGGTCCCCAGGTAGATGCCGACAAGAAGACTGACGAGGTGAAACCCATCTGAACTCCTACTGAGCCTGAATGTGACATTCTCCGTACAGTCCGGTCTGTTCGTCTGATACATCGCATGGCGGGCCTAGGAAGGCGGTAAACGTCAGTCCCCTAATAGCGGTACAAGTCGTGTCGGAGTGAAGCCCAATACACCTTGAGATAACACTGGAAGCCTACCAGTATATCCCGCTTGCCCTGGCCAGGGACTACTCGTGTAATGGCTCTCCTAGACACGGTGCGATGTCAACCCCCAATACCGGGAGAGACGAATCCTGTCTAACCGTCACTGCCTCCAAGTGCTTCGGGACTGCACCCAACTACCACCTGTTTGCACGACTCCTTTGAGCCGTGGTAGGGTAGTAATCAAAGTACAGTGGGAACACACTCGAGGCGAAGTGATAGTGTCAAGTTAGCGGACTAAGCTGTACTCATGTCACCTGGGAACTGATAACTGACGATGGATATAATACCAACCGGTCAGTTCCCGACGAGTCCTGTCCAGTGTACTCGTAACCCAACGAGCACCCGCATACTATCTCCAGTATGACGTACTGATGGCTGTGGGACAGACCATCTCCCACACTGGGATGAGAAGCGCATGTGCTAGTCTACTCCGGAGTATCGATGCCCTGTCTCGATAGTCCTGCGACTAGGGACCTGCATAAGGATGTGCTTATAGATTACCCAGCCCCCACTAGTGTGACTGCCATCACAACGCTGGTAATCAAGCAAAGATCCTAAGGGCTCCACTAATGCGTATAGGTGATATAATAAAATAAACACATGTACACATTGAAGTAGAAACAAACCAAGTAGTATACTACTATTTTTAGCAAGATTGTATATACAAGGTGAATATCCCAAGCTTCCATTAAGTAATATACAAACTAGTATGATACAATAATGGCCTCTAGGGCATATACACTAACAATCTCCCACTTGCACTAAGGCCATGTACTGGCGTATCGAAGACCTATCATCTCGATCAGCCGCTCGAACTGAGTCTGGGGCAAGGCCTTGGTGAATGGATCTGCAGTGTTATCTTCTGAAGCAACCCTCCGAACCTCGATCTCCTGTCGATCCACGATCTCCCTGATCAGGTGATACCGCCTCAAGATGTGTCTGGATCTCTGATGGGACCTGGGTTCCTTCGCTAAAGCTATAGCCCTGTTGTTGTCGCAATACAGAGGTATTGGATCAACAATGGACGGAACCACCTGAAGTTCTTTCAAGAACTTCCTCATCCAGACAGCTTCCTTTGCGGCATCAGATGCAGCGATGTATTCCGCTTCCATCGTCGAGTCTGCAACGGTTTCCTGTTTGGAACTCTTCCAACACACCGCCCCTTCATTGAGGGTAAAGACAAAACCCGACATGGATTTGGAATCATCCTTGTCACTCTGGAAGCTGGAGTCAGCAAAGGCCTCGATCTGGAGGTCTTTTCCGCCATACACCAAGAACATCTCCTTAGTCCTTCTGAGGTACTTGAGAATGTTCTTTACTGCTATCCAGTGTTTCTCCCCAGGGTTTGACTGATACCGGCTTACCACACTCAGTGCATAAGCTACATCTGGTCTGGTACACAACATCGCATACATTATAGAGCCTACCGCAGAAGCGTAGGGTATAATAGACATGCGATCCCTCTCCAAATCAGTCTTGGGAGACATCTCTTTAGAGAGGGTGATCCCGTGACAAGCCGGTAGGTTACCGCGCTTGGAATCTTCCATACTGAATCTCTTCAGTATGGTGTCGATGTACCTGGACTGTGAAAGTCCTAATATCCTCTTGGATCTATCACGATGGATCCGGATCCCCAGGATGTATGAGGCATCACCCAGGTCTTTCATGCAGAACCTGTGTGACAAGAACCCCTTGACAGATTGTAGCATAGGAATGTCATTTCCTATTAAGAGAATGCCATCCACGTACAAAACGAGGAATACTACAGTTCTCGCTACAAATCTACTATAGATGCATGGTTCATCTGGATTTTTGATAAAGCCAAATTCCTTGACTGTCTCATCAAAACAGATGTTCCAACTCCGCGATGCCTGCTTTAGTCCATAGATGGACTTAAGCAGCTTGCACACCTTTCCGCTGCTCCCACTCTGAATGAAACTCTCTGGTTGGTCCATATAGACACACTCCTCTAAATTTCCATTTAGAAAAGCGGTCTTTACGTCCATTTGCCAGATCTCATAATCGTGGAAGGCAGCGATGGCAAGAAGGATCCGAATGGATTTCAGTATAGCCACTGGAGAAAAGGTTTCGTCATAGTCCAAACCAGGTCTTTGACGAAAACCCTTTGCAACAAGTCTAGCTTTATAGGTCTCAACCTGTCCATCTACACCAATCTTCCTTTTGAAGATCCACTTGCATCCTACGGGTTTTACCCCGTCTGGAGCAATGTCCAACGTCCATACTTTGTTGGTGTACATGGACTCCATTTCGGTCCGCATTGCATCCAGCCATTTTACTGAGTCAACGCTCTGAATGGCCTGCTGGAAGCTAGTAGGCTCATCATAATCTATGATGCAATCCTCTCTATCCCCGTCTATGAGAAAACCGTAGTATCTCTCGGGCGGATGAGACTGCCTACTACTCCTGCGGAGCGGCGTAGGAATGTCCTGTTCTTTTGAACCCTCTGGTTCCACTAAGCTTTCAGTAATAGCTCGAGGTTCTGGAATTTCTTCTAGTTCTACTGTGCTCCCACTTATCTGGGTTTCTAAAAACTCAGTTTCCAAGAAGTAGGCATGACGAGAAACAAGAACTTTTTGTTCCTCTTCGCAGTAGAAGAAATATCCCTTGGAGTTCTTTGGATATCCCACGAACTTACACTGTACTGAGCGTGCCTCGAGCTTGTCCGCATGCTGCTTTTTAACAAAAGCTGGACATCCCCATGTCTTAATGTGCTTAAGATAGGGTCTCTTCCCACACCACATCTCATATGGTGTAGTAGGCACAGTCTTAGCTGGAACTCGGTTCAAAAGGTACGCAGCTGATTCTAGCGCATACCCCCAGAATGATCGCGGTAACTCAGCGTTACTCATCATGGACCGTACCATATCCAATAGGGTTCGGTTCCGTCTCTCCGATACACCGTTATGTTGCGGAGTGTATGGAGGAGTAAGCTGAGAGAGAATTCCGTTCTCTTTTAAGTAGTCCAGGAACTCGGCACTCAAGTATTCACCACCTCGATCCGATCTTAGGATCTTGATACTTTTGCCGGTTTGTTTTTCTACTTCATTCTTATATTCCTGGAATTTTCCAAAGGCTTCGGACTTATGTTTCATTAAGAAGACATAACCGTACCTTGAAAAGTCATCCGTAAAAATAATGAAGTAAGAATAACCGCTTCGCGCATGTGTAGACATTGGAACGCACACGTCGCTGTGTACGAGTCCCAAGAGCTCGCCCGTTCTTACTCCGTGTCCAGTGAACGGAGTCTTTGTCATCTTTCCTTTGAGACAGGATTGACAAGTGGCATACGATTGATATTCGAACGGATTCAAATATCCTTCTGTATGTAACTTCGTCAACCTTCTCTCATTGATGTGACCCAGTCTATAATGCCACAAGAAAATCTGATTTATTTCCGGAGACTTTCTTTTGTGTGTATTCTGGACATTGAAAATCTGTGGTTGGTTTAATACGTATATACCATTGCTCAATGTACCTGACCCAATCAGAACTTGATTAAGGTGAATGTTTACAACATTGCTTACAAACGCAAATTCATAACCTTCTTTAGAAACCAAAGATACAGAAATGATATTACAAGTTGCGTTGGGTACAAAAAAGCAATTACGCAAAACCAAAACATGTCCATCTGACATTCCCAGGTGAAAGTCCCCCACGGCTTTAGCATCCATGCTAGCTCCGTTCGCAACTCTGAGGGTCATGTCACCTGCTTTCAAAACACTACGGTTTCTCAACGCCTGTAAAGAATTACAGATATGAGATCCTGATCCGGTATCCAATACCCAGGAAGTAGAGTTTATTGAAAGACAGTTTTCAATAACATACACACCTGAAGCTGAAGCTGCAACCTGCTTCAATTCCTGTGTTCTGGCCTTCCAGGCCCTGCAATCATTCTTCCAGTGTCCTTTCTTATGACAATAGAAGCATTCTTCCTTATCCACAAGCTTCCCCGCTTTCTTTGTTGCTTTAGCTTTTCCCTTCGTATCCACTTTACTAACACCGCCTCTTGATTTGGCGGGGGCTTTCTTTTTCTTTCCCTTGGCTTTCGCCTTGGACCTAGAAGAAGATGATCCTCCTACAAACAAAGTGGATGTTTCCCTACCTTTCTGTAGGGTGCCCTCTGCGCTCCTCAGCATGTTGAGGAGCTCTGAAAGTTCAACTTCTTTTTCTTGTAAGTTGAAGTTCAGTATGAACTGGGCGTAAGTGGAAGGAATGGACTGGAGAATCAAGTCCGTATAGAGCTCATTCTCCAACGTGGTCCCAAGGTCTGTAAGCTCCTCAATGTAGCCAATCATCTTAAGCACGTGTTCCGCTACCGATGATCCGACGGCCAATCTTGCCGAAAATAACTTCTTCGACACTTCGTATCTTGCGATACGAGATTGCTCTCCATACAGTTCTTTTGTATGAAGAAATATGGATTCCAGGTCCATATTCTCGTGCCTCCTCTGATGTTCATTGTCCATAGAGGCAAGCACGAGGCACTTGGCCTTCGCGCAATCTAGTTCCCAGGTCTTACGGATTTCCTTATCCGCGACGCTGGTTTTGGGACCTGGGACAGGGGGAGCTTTGGTGGTAAGAAGATACCCCAGCTTGTCGTAAGTGATTGCCATCTTGACATTCCTGAGCCAATCTTTGTAGTTTGGCCCTGTCAGTATGTTTTTATCTAGGAGTAACTTAAGTCCAGTCATGTCGATTGGTCGCTGCAATTAGGAGAGAGAAGAAACACTCAGCTTGATGCTCTTGCAAGTTTAGAATGGTTTTTAATTTGTCTAAACAGGATGGCTCCCACTGTTTCTCGAATCCCTCCTCAAACCAAAAAGGAAGAATTAGTCAGGATCAATCTCACCGTACAATACTTGCTTAACCGTTCAGCCAGGCCAGCGTTGGTACTTCGAGGGAGGTTTTCCAACGCTTTCGCGAAGTTCCTTAATTAAATAACCTCTTTTCCCTGGGGGCGTAGCCCCGCTAACACCTTTCTAGACACCTACTTGGTTTATAGCATTGATCGTTAAGTGAGAAATTTCCCGAGGAGTAGCATATACTCACAGTAGGATCGGGATCCAAGTATCATCGCGTGACGAAACCGAAGGAATCCTACCAGAATCATCACACTCCAAATGGTATGCAGCGCTAGCAAGTTTCAGTACTTATGAAACTCCCGATGTGGATTTTTGCCCCATGCTCTTATGACCTTGACTTTGGCCAACAAATCATAAGTCACATGTCAAGTTCTACCCGTCGTTCTCCAGGTTAATTTGAATCCACCCGCACCTATCCTTGACTTTGGCCAACAAGGCAGTACGACTGTTCCAAACCAACGCATCTATCTATGCTGCACATGAATACCCAATAGCTACCAATCACTATGCCTTGACTTTGGCCAACAAACACAGCTTGAATACTATTGACTATTCATGTGAAACGACGGAGGGCTACGAATGGTTTTGGCTAAACCGTGAACGTAGTGAACTTGATATAGTCGATGGAACGAGATAGCTTTTAAAAGGAGTGGCTCAAGCTCCGCATTTAAAAGTTAGTTTTGAAAAGAACCGAGCGGTTTTTCGAAAGTGTTCCAACGACTTTTAACTTGGTTTATTTTCTTGCATTAGTTCTTTTAATGCGTGATATTCTTGCATTAGTTCTTTTAATGCGTCTCATCATTTAATCCTACCATTGCAGAAAACAACCAAAATATGACGTACGCTTATGCCATTCGCATTCGCCACGGGGCCCCGTCATTACCCGTTAGGTTACTTAACTAACGACAGAGCGGGGGCTGGGCTAGCGCGGCTGTAAAACATAAGCAACGCCTAAATAATATCATATATAGATATACTGCAATGATAGCCATTTCAGATCACAGATGAACACATTGGATATACTAGGAATCCGCAATTCGTACGAGCCTGTAACGAAAAGCAGATTACACGGTCGCGGTGAATAGCCAATACCCCACCCAAGACCCCTACGGGTGCGGCAAACTACCCGCCAAGTATCCGAAGCGAAGCAACCTCCCTCAACTCCGTGAGTAGGCCACTCGGCACTTCGGCATACCCGGTAGTTTGTGCACCCCCTCCATGGGTCTATCCTAGGAGCAAAAACAGTAAAAAGAAATTATACAATGACGGCTACAACCCCGACCCGGTTGTGCGGCCATACAAATAATTATTACATCAATTTACAAATTTACATGAATTGAAAGAAAAGAAAACTCTCGTCTCACAACCCCTGGCTATTCACCCGCGACAATCCAACATATTCATATACACATTCCAATAACATTACAGATCACAGATTTGTATAACCCCCACTAATCGATATATAGCGATTAGCAGACGTTCAATACAAATATCACATCACAGAAAAACCCGTCAGCTTAAGTCTTTTAGAAGTTCGATCAAAAATACGGATTTCCAGGACCCCAAAAATAAAATTTTCGTTCTGGAAAATCTGGGCAGAAAATATATATTCCAAAAATCCCAAAATACCCCTATGAGCAAACTGCAAAGAAGAAACCCCATGACCGAGTCAACTCGGCCGCGGTTCCGCGGCGGGAGCAAGCTCCCGCCGCGGAACCGCGGGGCTTTGATCGAGTTAGGGGGTCAAATTTTTGCTGTTTCTTCAGAAAACCCTGAGTCGATTTTTGGTGTATCTCAAAAAAATTTTCCAGCACTTTTAAAATCGACAGAAAGTTTAAAAAACGGGGTTCGTTTTGCGACTTTTCCTTTGATCGATCTTCTAGCTACTTTGCTAACATGTTAGATAGAGTTTAACTAGGCTCTGATACCACTGTAAGTCCATGCTACCTCTCCCGGTACTTTCGGGCATGCGGAATTTGGTGAAAAACGATTTTCTTAGAGGTGGTAACATGGACTCAAAACCGGATCTTTGTTAAACATCTAACTAACAACCTAACTACGAGTTGCTAACTACTCGGTTAGGGGGTTATACCTTTCCTTTTCTCGAACTCCTTCGTCTTCAAGCTTCGATGGTCGTCCGAATCGGCTTCTCCCCGTCGTCTCTTTGCGCCGAAGATAGATCCACCTGAAAGCTTCAACCTTTGGCTCCTTCTTCGAACTTTGAAGAAACTAGTTCACTCGGTTTGCTAAACCTTGTGAACTAGAGTGAGTAGAGAAGAGTTTGTATGGGATTTTATCTATGGTTCTTGGTTCTCAACTCATGAGACAAGTGAACCATAGAGTCAAGAGAGGGAGAGCAAGAGGAGGAAGATAAGAGCTCAAGAACAAGAGAGAGAATGAGCATGAAAGAATGAGAGAAGACTTTTCTCATTTGGCTCTCATAATCCAAAACAATCATAACAAAAATAATAATCAAGTATTGTGTAAAATGGTTCAAGTCAAAATGGCTAAATCATTTCATGCACTCATTTCTCACAAAAGAAACAAGCAAGTAAAAAGTCTTTGCCATGAAATGATAGCCATTGTCATCATGATGGTCAACTAGTCCAACCTAGTCAACCTGTCAACAAAGTCAACAAGTCAACAAAGTCAACCCCTCAACAACCATGTCACCACAATACTTAATTAATATTATTGTTAATCATATTCTTATTAGGGTTGAGCAAAAAGTCAATACTCAACTGTCAACGGTCAACAACCCTAATGAGAATCCTCTGCCTCTGTCTCTCCGTCAACTGTGCATACACACTCGCATCCGCGTTCCGAGGAACACGAATGCATACTGGATAAATCCAATCCCAAAAGGTACACTAGGATCTGGCTTAAACCAAAGCCCGCTAGTGTGAGCTGTCCGGACACTGTACGTGCACAAGTGCACGGATGTGACCGAACCCTGTCGCAAAACCATGCGACCTCTACTCTTTTGCCTAAAGGCGAATAGCTTTCTGTGTGGGACTCTAAAGACTCGACACTACGCTGGCAGTGGGTTTAACCACAGACCGCAAGCGGCACTAGCTGTGCGTAACGGTCCCCAGGTAGATGCCGACAAGAAGACTGACGAGGTGAAACCCATCTGAACTCCTACTGAACCTGAATGCGACATTCTCCGTACAGTCCGGTCTGTTCGTCTGATACATCGCATGGCGGGCCTAGGGGCCGGTAAACGTCAGTCCCCTAATAGCGGTACAAGTCGTGTCGGAGTGAAGCCCAATACACCCTGAGATAACACTGGAAGCCTACCAGTATATCCCGCTTGTCCTGGCCAGGGACTACTCGTGTAATGGCTCTCCTAGACACAGTGCGATGTCAACCCCCAATACCGGGAGAGACGAATCCTGTCTAACCATCACTGCCTCCAAGTGCTTCGGGACTGCACCCAACTACCACCTGTTTGCACGACTCCTTTGTGCCATGGCAGGGTAGTAATCAAAGTACAGTGGGAACACACTCGAGGCGAAGTGATAGTGTCAAGTCAGCGGACTAAGCTGTACTCATGTCACCTGGGAACTGATAACTGACGATGGGTATAATACCAACCGGTCAGTTCCCGACGAGTCCTGTCCAGTGTACTCGTAACCCAACGAGCACCCGCATACTATCTCCAGTACGACGTACTGATGGCTGTGGGACAGACCATCTCTCACACTGGGATGAGAAGCGCATGCGCTAGTCTACTCCGGAGTATCGATGCCCTGTCTCGATAGTCCTGCGACTAGGGACCTGCATAAGGATGTGCTTATAGATTACCCAGCCCCCACTAGTGTGACTGCCATCACAACGCTGGTAATCAAGCAAAGATCCTAAGGGCTCCACTAATGCGTATAGGTGATATAATAAAATAAACACATGTACACATTGAAGTAGAAACAAACCAAGTAGCATACTACTATTTTGAGCAAGATTGTATATACAAGGTGAATATCCCAAGCTTCCATTAAGTAATATACAAACTAGTATGATACAGTAATGGCCTCTAGGGCATATACACTAACAGCGCTAAGGATCGAAGCCCTCACCAAGAGGTAGCCCTGCAGTTACCCTGCTTGGCTATCCCTGGCCGGTAGCTTCCCTACCCCACAACGCCAGGGATCGAAGCCTTCACCAAGAGGCAGCCCTGCAGCTACCCTGCTCGACTATCCCTGGCTGGTAGCTTCCCAACCCCACAACGCTAGGGATCGAAGACCTCACAAAGAGGCAGCCCTGCAGCTACCCTGCTCGGCTATCCCCGGCCGGTAGCTTCCCTACACAACAACGCCAGAGATCAAAGCCCTCGCCAAGAGGCACCGGGCAACAACCCTGCTCGGCCATCCTTAAGGACAAAAAGCCCTCGCCAAGAGGCACCAGGCAGTAACCCTGCTCGGCCATCCTTAGTAGGCCACTTACGGCCCCTCCCGCGCTAAGGATGAAAAGCCCTCGAAAGAGGCAAACGAGCCACCCTTGCTCGGTTATCCCTGGCTGGTAGCTCCCTACCCCAACAAACCAGGGATCAAAGCCCTCGCCAAGAAGCAACCGGGCCCGCCCTTGCTTGGTTATCCCTGGCTGGTAGCTCCCTACCCCAACAAACCAGGGATCAAAGCCCTCGTCAAGAGGCAACCGGGCCCGCCCTTGCTCGGTTATCCCTGGCTGGTAGCTCCCTACTGTAAGACCCGGTTCTTTTTATACGCCTAAAATCAATATTTTCCTTCTTAAACCAAATTTTGTTACTTAATTATTTTAATAAAACCCACTCCCTATATTTTATCCCCATTTAATTTCCTATTAATCTAAGCCCATCCCTTTTTATAACTTAATTCATTAAAACCCAAACATTTATTTTCCCAGCCCACTTCCAATTTCTTAAATCAATTCTTCACAAAAAAAAAAAATCCCCAGCCCCACTATCACTCCTTCAGCCCACTTAGTTTTTTTAAATCCTTTAAATAATTTTTTAGCCGGCCCGTTCCCCTACTCGGCCCACTCTTTTTCCCACTACCCGCGCCTCCAACCCGACCCGGCCCATCACTTCTTCTTCTCCTTCCCGTTGCGCTTTTCCCGCGCGCGTTTCCTTCGCAACCGTGTCGCCCGCGCTTCTCGCAGCCTCCTCCGCCCTCACTCGCGCGCCGTTACTCCCCACGACGCGCGACCCCGTCTCCATATCTTTCCTCTCGTACACACCCACTCACTATTTTCCTCACCTCACTATCTCTAACTCCCTCGTTCTCCTTCTTCCTCCCCTCTCGACCCGCACCCGCACCCGCCACCACCGCCAGCATCACCCCCTCTTCTCGCTTCTCCCTCGCTCTCCCTTCTCCCTCATCAGGACCCCGACTCACTCCCTCAGCCGAGCTCGACTCAACTGCACCCCGTTTTCCCTCATTCGATTCCCACATCGACGGCCGCCACCATCATCCCCGAGCACCCTCACTTGCACCCCTCACCAGAACCCATCGCATCTCGTCGACACCCCAGCCGACCACCTCCTTTCTTCACCCGCCTCCGCTCGACACCACGACCACCATAGTTCCACCCCTGCAACCTCTCAACGGCGGCCCACTGCTTCTCGTCGACCCCATCGTCATCATCATCGTCACCGTCGCCACCATCCTCGACTCTCTTGATCTCTTCCTCACTCCCCTCGCTCACCCGAGACTTCACCCTCACTCCCCAATCCCTCTTTTCTCACCTTCCTCTGTTTTCTCCCTCTCTCTTCTTTTCTCTCTCTCTCTGCTCTTTCTCTCTCTCCCCTGTTTCTCTCTCTACGTTTCTCAGCTCTCTCTCTCTCTCTCTTTCTATCCCTCTGGCTCTCTCTCTCTCTCCTTTCTCAGTTCACTCTCTCTCACTCATCTCTCTCTAACTCTCTTCTCCTCTGCCACTCTCTTCCCCTACTTCTCTCTCTTGCATTCCTCTCTCTCTCTTTCTCAGCAATTCTTTCTCTCTCTCTCTGTGGCTAACATTCCACCTTCCGGCCACCACCACACAAGCAGCCCACCATCAAGAGCTGCGACCACCGCAGACACCCCGACGACGCCCCGAGCCCCCACTGACCGAGAGCAGACCCAAGCTCACCCGGAGCCGTTACCGTCGCGGTGCTAGCTCGTCGCGCGCCCGTACTGTACCTCGCTGCCGTGCGCCTCCAGGCAATTTTTATACTTGCTACATGCTATTTGGTATTTGTTACAAACTATAATCTTATAAATTTTATACTAAACATCCCCGATAAATTACACGATGCAACCGTTCGATGTGTGATCCCAATGGAATTACTTGTCTAATTTGACGGAACTGGATTAATTACCTTGGCCCTTGCTGTAATGAATACCTTGTGCAAGTTTCGCTGGAAAATATGATCGTTAACGACTAAAACAACTACCCCCAAGTTTAATCGTAAAACTGTAATTTTATTGTACCTGAAAACCGTTAAATTCACCATAAATTATATACACACTGGATTGATGCGTTCGAGGGCTCAAATCGAATCCGACTCGACGAACTTTAACCCTACACCAGTTTCCAGACATTCCTGTATTTAAACCGTGATGATATTTGGATCGGAGTGCGACTCTGGACTGCAGTCCAGAGCGACTCCAGTCGTTGCTTGCTGTTCCGTATTGGGGACCACAAGATCTCCTTAACTCGTAGATTGCGGAACTCTGCTGCTTGTTATAGGTAAATCTGTTAGCTAGACAAAACAATTGGTTTCATTCTGTTTCGTTACCGTTTGATATTTAATCTGTAATTTAATAGATCGGGACGCATAACAGTCCCAGCAGAATCAGAACAGACATATTGGCATTGAATAGTGTATATCTCCTGACGTACAGACGCGATCGAAGATCCGTCTATTGAGTTGAAAACCTTACTGAAAACCCTAGAATTTATCCAACTGTAACGTCGCTAAAATCCGATCCCAACTGGGATCAAAATGCGTTGCAAAACGGACTTCTGATTCTGAAATTGGATTTCCAGCTGCGAGCGCTTAAAATGAAGTGGTTATAATTAATGATCCTGGAACCCGATTGGCTTGAAACCAAATTTGATGGATGGAAAACTGAACATACTAATTACTACCTGTTTATCGTTTCGCTAAATTATATATGTACGTTTCATGATAAATGGTGCAAGTGATAAAATACTGTTTTTGTGACACCTTAATCGTGCTTATATACTATTCACGCATCAGATCATACCCATATCATTGCAGTGATAACCTAGTGACATCATGCCTTTACCCAGTGTTAGATTTTAGTGATGATTGTGGCGAGTACGTCAGTGTTCGTGTATCCGTGAATAAGTGAAAGTGATACGTACTTGTGCACAATCAGTGACCCTATTATTCTATTGCATTGTCGACGTCTGTGGGATGCGTGTACGTGTGACTATAAGTGGTATGGGACACTTATGGAAGCGCTTGCACGGGTGTCACAGATAAGGCATCAGACACTGTCATTTATCTTGGGTATTAGTCGGGACGTGCTTGATGGAGGTCCTGCCTCCAATTCTCGCGCAGACTTGTCACGGATCGATTAGTATTTAGGGTTATGGTTAGCGTTTGATGTAGACCACGGGGTGTGGGGTAGTTTAAGTGTGAGTTCAACAGAATCTCGGGAGTCCCATGCCGGCTTATATATTTAGGGAGTTATATGGAGATTTACAGGGTATGTGATATACACCGTGATATACATGTTACATGTTGGGCCCGTGGTCCCTTGCCCTTGGGTTCTACCCTTGGGTGGAGGACACTCGCGAGTGGTTGACTCTCACATTTGGACTGACGATAGGCTTAGTGACCTGTACAGTAAGACTTAGAGACGGATAGGGATATGGACATTTATATACCTTATATACTGTGTTGACATACGTGACATATCGTTCTACTGCTTTACTGCTCCGCTGCATTGATTACTGCACATTCATATTCATGCTGTCATTGATTTACTGTTATTCATATCTATTACCACTGTTAGGACTGTCATTTGATTTTATATATGTTATGTTGCTATTGTGTCGCTCTGACGACCTGAGTATGCATGCTCAGTGTGAGGAGAAGATTTAGCCTGGACCAGAACTAGACGTGCATCACAGACTTCTTGACTTGTCATTCCGAGTTACATTTGTTTGTTCCACTTCAGGTCAGTCTTTACATTGTTTCTTTCAGTTACTGCATTTCTCATTACCGGTGCATCATTTACTGTTTACCATGAAAAACTAGAAGCCGAAGTGTGACTACGGCAGGACATTTCCTTGACCGTAGGAGCATGGCTGGCCTTGTCTACCCCTCGTATTCCGTATTTTGGAAAGCGGGGCGTGACATGGTTTAGTTGGTATCAGAGCCAGGTTTTGCATCGATTGGGATTGCAGTTTTCCGTGTGTAGTTTGGCAATCTAAGACATCCCTCGGTCTAGGTTGTAAACTTGTCATTCTTGATCCATATTCACACCGTGTGTTCAGCTATCCATTCGCTATGGTTTCGGGTGACTTGACAAGGTTACGTGGTTGCAATTGCACTACCGTACTCTATTCAAGTGACTTAAAGTCATACAGTTGATTCCTCACTTGTAATAAATTCATCACCTCTGATATTCTTGAATCTTTGTCCTATCCATATTATATTTTGATTCGTTTAGCTTGTGACTTATATCATTCTCAAAATTGTTGTCTCAGGATCATGTCTTTCAACGACTCTTCGTCTATATCCGCTCCCCAAATCAGACTATCGAGATTCTGAGTGTACTGCAAGGTTTAAAGGAAGCCCAGGAGCGAACAAACGACTTATTAGCTGAAGGGCTGAGAAGACAGGTGAGTCAGACCCCAGCGGGAGTCTCCAATCATAAAGGGATCCCCGTTAGACGAGGAAAAGAGAGGAACATGAAGCGCCAATTTGTTTCCCCGCGACAGAAGCAGCAGAAGACCCCATGTTGTGGGTATTGTAGGAGACCAGGACATCTTCAGAGGGATTGTCGCCGCGCCCAAGGGAAATGTCTGATATGCGGGTCCAACAAACATCTTATCAACGGTTGCCCAGCAAGGAAGGAGCTACAAGGAGGAGATTCGTCCACACTCCCCACTTCTGCCGAGTGACGAATATTGCGTAGTTCGCTCTTCGAGGATAAAACAGACCCAACGCAGGATTCAACTCGCGTAACGATGATGCAGCGGTCTAGCAATCAAAGAAGAATTTTAATGCTTTCCAATTTCAGTATTATGTTGTCACCCTCTTATAAACATTTCTTTCCGTTTGAACCTTTGTATCCGTCGAACTTTTAGTTGAATGAAATAAAATTTGAATCGTAATATATGCATCATTCCCTTGTCATTTCCCTTGTTCATACTATTCATTAGCATAACATTTTAATCTTGATTCTTTTAAAATTCCTGCCACCGCATATATTTTTATACTTCGTACACTTAACTATTTTTCTTGATGTGTTCCGTTGTTTAATCATGACACTTTCTTTTCAGACCATGGCCCACCCCGGTGTAGCACCGCATCTAGACGAGGATGCACAGTCATGCGTTTCCCTAGACCGCACGCTGATGAGTTCTGACGATGAGATCAACGGTCCCCTGGTCAACTTCGGAAACAACGATTCAGAGGACGAAGGAGTAGCCGCCCCAGAGTTTGACATGATAGGCGATTCCGACGAAGAGGAAGAAGACCTTGAAGAAAACCCAATAGAAGAAGATCCCGAGGAAGAGCAGATAGAAGAAAATCCAGTTGAGGAAAATCCCGTGGAAGAAAATCCAGAAGAAGAGAATCACATGGAATCGGACCTCGATGAAGAAGCTCCATCCGAGGAAGAAGAACCAGAAGATCAAGACCCTGCTGTGGAAGAACTTCCAATGGCGATGTCCGCGAGGCGATATGGAAATGGACGCCCCTACCTGAGTGCGCGAGCCTATCGCAACCTACTGAATCTCCACAACCGCGGCTGACGGAATTTCTTTTGATGTTGTCTTTCTGGCCAAATAAAATGTGTATAGTTTAGGGCCACTATTCGTCTTTGAGAATGCCTTGTTTCAGATTTTCTTGAATGAGATAAATCTTCTGAATTCGTAAACCTTTTGATTATTGGTTCACTTGATACTTGTTTATTGCCCATATCCATTTATTTTTTTCTGCTGAGATCCCTGACTATCCACCACTACTCATTGTATAGTTTTCACCCTCGTTTCGATTAGAAAGTACCGCACCCTGATCCTTGGAATGAGCCACCCTTCATCCCTCGTCTGTGCCCCGTTTGAGATCCTTCTGGAAGGAGAACATTTCTTGTGAAACTTCCGAGTTCACTAACTCTTCAAATTTTGATTCGTGTGGAGTACCGACTGTTGTTTTCCTTCATTTTTCTCTGGTATTCCTTTGTTGCTCACCCTTACTTCTTGTGCTGACCCGATCCCAATTTCCTTGATCTTCAGCCTAAAGCCGTCACCCTTCGACCTTTTGTATCAGCCACATCCCATTGTAATCCTTACCCTACCTAGGCCTAGACATACTTGTGCTTTTCCCTGTTACCCCAACTATATTTAGGGGCACTATTATTTTAAAATGCAGTTTTAGTATTTTGCATTTGTCAAAGAGTACGTGTTATTGATTACCCCGTTTTATGTATTTTAAGTGTATTATTATTATTCTCATTTTAGTAGCGCAACCTTACACCGCGCATACTTTTGGTCTATGCTTCTTAATTTCACTATACCAGTTTTCTAAAATATTTTAAACCTATTTTATCGATACCTTACCTTAAACTGTTTCAACCTACCGACTAATTTTCACTACTTTATTGTCGTTACTTTATTTTTGGGTTTTGTGCCTATGATTACTATTATAAATGGTTGAACCTAACACTTATTTTGCTGCTTGCTTCTGATAGGCTTAGATGTGCATATTTGAGTTTCGATTTTATCGAACACACTTTGATTATTATTGTTCGTTATTGTTACCTATATTCTTGTATACTTGTAGTTGCTCTTATAGTGTTCCTGCATTATACTTATTAGACCAATCTTTCGTATATGGTTCTTACATATATATAAGTACCTTCAGATTTTGTCTAACCATTTTAAGTAAATCAACATGTATTAGTGTTCGATGTGAAAATCCTTCGCTAAATTTTTTTTTATAGCTTGTTGTTTCTTTTAAATTTCGAGGACGAAATTTTTGTAAGGGTGGTATGATGTAAGACCCGGTTCTTTTTATACGCCTAAAATCAATATTTTCCTTCTTAAGCCAAATTTTGTTACTTAATTATTTTAATAAAACCCACTCCCCATATTTTATCCCCATTTAATTTCCTATTAATCCAAGCCCATCCCTTTTTATAACTTAATTCATTAAAACCCAAACATTTATTTTCCCAGCCCACTTCCAATTTCTTAAATCAATTCTTCACAAAAAAAAAATCCCCAGGCCCACTATCACTCCTTCAGCCCACTTAGTTTTTTTATATCCTTTAAATAATTTTTTAGCCGGCCCGTTCCCTTACTCGGCCCACTCTTTTTCCCACTACCCGCGCCTCCAACCCGACCCGGCCCACCACTTCTTCTTCTCCTTCCCGTTGCGCTTTTCCCGCGCGCGTTTCCTTCGCGACCGTGTCGCCCGCGCTTCTCGCCGCCTCCTCCGCCCTCGCTCGCGCGCCGTTACTCCCTACGACGCGTGACCCCGTCTCCATATCTCTCCTCTCGTACACACCCACTCACTCTTTTCCTCACCTCACTATCTCTATCTCCCTCGTTCTCCTTCTTCCTCCCCTCTCGACCCGCACCTGCAACCGCCACCACCGCCAGCATCACCCCCTCTTCTCGCTTCTCCCTCGCTCTCCCTTCTCCCTCATCAGAACCTCGACTCACTCCCTCAGCCGAGCTCGACTCCACTGCACCCCATTTTCCCTCATTCGATTCCCATATCGACGGCCGCCACCATCATCCCGAGCACCCTCACCTGCACCCCTCACCAGAACCCATCGCATCTCGTCGACACCCCAGCCGACCACCTCCTTTCTTCACCCGCCTCCGCTCGACACTGCGACCACTATAGTTCCACCCCTGCAACCTCTCAACAGCGGCCCACTGCTCCTCGTCGACCCCATCGTCATCATCATCGTCACCGTCGCCACCATCCTCGACTCTCTTGATCTCTTCCTCACTCCCCTCGCTCACCCGAGACTTCACCCTCACTCCCCAATCTCTCTTTTCTCACCTTCCTCTGTTTTCTCCCTCTCTCTGCTCTTCTCTCTCTCTCTTCTCTTTCTCTCTCTCCCCTGTTTCTCTCTCTACGTTTCTCAGCTCTCTCTCTCTCTCTCTTTCTATCCCTCTGGCTCTCTCTCTCTCCTTTCTCAGTTCACTCTCTCTCACTCATCTCTCTCTAACTCTCTTCTCCTCTGCCACTCTCTTCCCCTACTTCTCTCTCTTGCATTCCTCTCTCTCTCTTTCTCAGCAATTCTTTCTCTCTCTCTCTGTGGCTAACATTCCACCTTCCGGCCACCACCACACAAGCAGCCCACCATCAAGAGCTGCGACCACCGCAGACACCCCGACGACGCCCCGAGCCCCCACTGACCGAGAGCAGACCCAAGCTCATCCGGAGCCGTTACCGTCGCGGTGCTAGCTCGTCGCGCGCCCGTACTGTACCTCGCTGCCGTGCGCCTCCAGGCAAGTTTTATACTTGCTACATGCTATTTGGTATTTGTTACAAACTATAATCTTATAAATTTTATACTAAACATCCCCGATAAATTACACGATGCAACCGTTCGATGTGTCATCCCAATGGAATTACTTGTCTAATTTGATGGAACTGGATTAATTACCTTGGCCCTTGCTGTAATGAATACCTTGTGCAAGTTTCGCTGGAAAATATGACCGTTAACGACTAAAACAACTACCCCCAAGTTTAATCGTAAAACTGTAATTTTATTGTACCTGAAAACCGTTAAATTCACCATAAATCATATACACACTGGATTGATGTGTTCGAGGGCTCAAATCGAAGCCGACTCGACGAACTTTAACCCTACATCAATTTCCAGACATTCTTGTATTTAAACCGTGATGATATTTGGATCGGAGTGCGACTCTGGACTGCAGTCCAGAGCGACTCCAGTCGTTGCTTGCTGTTCCGTATTGGGAACCACAAGATCTCCTTAACTCATAGATTGCGGAACTCTGATGCTTGTTATAGGTAAATCTGTTAGCTAGACAAAACAATTGGTTTCATTCTGTTTCGTTACCGTTTGATATTTAATCTGTAATTTAATAGATCGGGACGCATAACAGTCCCAGCAGAATCAGAACAGACATATTGGCATTGAATAGTGTATATCTCCTGACGTACAGACGCGATCAAAGATACATCTATTGCGTTGAAAACCTTACTGAAAACCCTAGAATTTATCCAACTGTAGAGTCGCTAAAATCCGATCCCAACTGGGATCAAAATGCGTTGCGAAACGGACTTCTGATTCTGAAATTGGATTTCCAGCCGCGAGCGCTTAAAATGAAGTGGTTATAATTAATGATCCTGGAACCCGATTGGCTTGAAACTAAATTTGATGGATGGACAACTGAACATACTAATTACTACCTGTTTATCGTTTAGCTAAATTATATATTTACGTTTCATGATAAATCGTGCAAGTGATAAAATACTGTTTTTGTGACACCTTAATCGTGCTTATATACTGTTCACGCATCAGATCATACCCATATCATTGCAGTGATAACCTAGTGACATCATGCATTTACCCAGTGTTAGATTTTAGTGATGATTGTGGCGAGTATGTCAGTGTTCGTGTATCCGTGAATAAGTGAAAGTGATACGTACTTGTGCACAATCAGTGACCCTATTATTCTATTGCATTGTCGACGTCTGTGGGATGCGTGTACGTGTGACTATAAGTGGTATGGGACACTTAGGGAAGCGCTTGCATGGGTGTCACAGATAAGGCATCAGACACTGTCATTTATCTTGGGTATTAGTCGGGACGTGCTTGATGGAGGTCCTGCCTCCAATTCTCGCGCAGACTTGTCACGGATCGATTAGTATTTAGGGTTATGGTTAGCGTTTGATGTAGACCACGGGGTGTGGGGTAGTTTAAGTGTGAGTTCAACAGAATCTCGGGAGTCCCATGCCGGCTTATATATTTAGGGAGTTATATGGAGATTTACAGGGTATGTGATATACACCGTGATATACATGTTACATGTTGGGCCCGTGGTCCCTTGCCCTTGGGTTCTACCCTTGGGTGGAGGACACTCGCGAGTGGTTGACTCTCACACTTGGACTGACGATAGGCTTAGTGACCTGTACAGTGAGACTTAGAGGCGGATAGGGATATGAACATTTATATACCTTATATACTGTGTTGACATACGTGACATATCGTTCTACTGCTTTACTGCTCCGCTGCATTGATTACTGCACATTCATATTCATGCTGTCATTGATTTACCGTTATTCATATCTATTACCACTGTTAGGACTGTCACTTGATTTTATATATGTTATGTTGCTATTGTGTCGCTCTGACGACCTGAGTATGCATGCTCAGTGTGAGGAGAAGATTTAGCCTGGACCAGAACTAGACGTGCATCACAGACTTCTTGACTTGTCATTCCGAGTTACATTTGTTTGTTCCACTTCAGGTCAGTCTTTACATTGTTTCTTTCAGTTACTGCATTTCTCATTACCTGTGCATCATTTACTGTTTACCATGAAAAACTAGAAGCCGAAGTGTGACTACGGCAGGACATTTCCTTGACCGTAGGAGCATGGCTGGCCTTGTCTACCCCTCGTATTCCGTATTTTAGGAAGCGGGACATGACACCTACCCAACAAACCAGGGATCAAAACCCTCGCCAAGAGGCACCGGGCAGTAACCCTTCTCGGCCTGTCCTTAAGAATCAAAAGCCCTCGCAAGAGGAAACCAGGCCCGCCCGCCCTTTCTCGGTTATCCCTGGTCGGTAGCTCCCTACCCCAACACACCAAGGATCAAAGCCCTCACCAAGAGGCACCGGGCAACAACCCTGCTCGGCCTTGTCCTTAGTAGGCCTCTTACGGCCCCTCCCGTGCTAAGGATCGAAGCCCTCATCAAGAGGCAGCCGAGCGGCTACCCTGCTCGGCTATCCCCGGCCGGTAGTTCCCTACCCCACGACGCCAGGGATCAAAAGCCCTCGCCAAGAGGCACCGGGCAGTAACCCTGTTCAGCCCGTCCTTAGTAAGCCTCTTACGGCCCCTCCCACGCTAAGGATCAAAGCCCTCGCCAAGAGGCCACCGAGCAGCTACCCTGCTCAGCGCATCCCAGCGGGCAGCCTCCTGCCCATCAGACGCTGAGAATTTGAAGCCCTCATCGAGAGGCCACCGAGAAGCTACCCTGCTTGGCACATCCCCAGCGGGCAGCCTCCTGCCCATCAGACGCTGAGGATCTGAAGCCCTCATCGAGAGGCCATCGAACAGCTACCGTGCTCGGCGCATCCCCAGCGGGCAACCTCCTGCCCATCAGACGCTGGAGATCTGAAGCCCTCATCGTGAGGCCGCCGAGTCCTTTCCTGCTCGGCGCATCCCCAGCGGGCATCCTCCTGCCCATCAGACGTTGAGGGTCTGAAGCCCTCATCATGAGGCCGCCGAGTCCCTTCCTGCTCGGTGCATCCCCAGCGGGCATCCTCCTGCCCATCAGACGCTGAGGATCTGAACCCCTCATCGTGAGGCCGCCGAGTTTCTTCCTGCTCGACGCATCCCCAGCGGGCATCCTTCTGCCCATCAGACGCTGAGGATCTGAAGCCCTCATCGTGAGGCTGCCGAGTCCCTTCCTGCTTGGCACAACCCCAGCGGGCATCCTCCTGCCCATCAGACGCTGAGGATATGAAGCCCTCATCATGAGGCCGCCGAGTTGCTTCCTACTCGGTGCATCCCCAGCGGGCATCCTCCTGCCCATCAGACGCTGAGGATCTGAAGCCCTCATCGTGAGGCCGCCGAGTCCCTTCCTGCTCAGCACATCCTCAGCGGGCATCCTCCTGCCCATCAGATGCTGAGGATCTGAAGCTCTCATCGCGAGGCTGCCGAGTCCCTTCCTGCTCGGCGCATCCCCAGCGGGTATCCTCCTGCTCATTAGCAGCTGAGGATCTGAAGCCCTCATCATGAGGCCGCCGAGTCCCTTCCTGCTCGGCGCATCCCCAGCGGGCATGCTCCTGCCCATCAGATGCTGAGGATCTGAATCCCTCATCGTGAGGCCGCCGAGTCCCTTCCTGCTCGGCGCATCCCCAGCGGGCATGCTCCTGCCCATCAGACGCTGAGGATCTGAAGCCCTCATCGTAAGGCCGCCGGGTTCCTTCCTGCTCGACGCATCCCCGGCGGGCATCCTCCTGCCCATCAACGGGTTGGGTCTAAAGCCCTCCTTGCGAGGCCGCTGAGTAGCTTCCTGCTTGGCGCATCCGTAGCGGGTAGCTTCCTACCCTACGAAGACACGGATCCAAGGCCCGCCAAATAAACTCATACTCAACGCACGATCAGCGCCTCAACTCCGGCAAAGGAAGGATACCGACCTTCCCACACTCGTCCTTCGTTCGACTTATACTCGATACGCGACAACAAGAACGCCATGTCGTCCCCCAACAATCCACCACGAGGAATTACCAACGCCAAGCCGCACAGAAAGAACCAAGAAGTCCACTCTCGACCCGACCCATGAATAGATCGGAATGAGAGTGGGGGGGCTAATGATGACGCTCGATAACGGTAATTTCTTAGATCATGATACATGGCGGATGACGTGTCACATGCGTAAGCCAGTTAGGCCCCTGAGGGCCACGGAGGGAGAACCAGTATGCTACAGTGGGGGCTTCCCTCAAACCCTGTCTCCGAGGTTGCACCCCACTCCTTTCCCCCGAGCACCTCAGCAGCTAAGCCAACTGTCCCTTCGCTCTACTCCAAGCCATCACAGGCCCGAGCCTCCTCGGCCCTCTCAGCTCGTCTCCGGGCTACCACGGAACCGAGATACCTCGGCTCTCCTGCTCGTCCGCGAGCTCTCCCGCCGAGATCATCTTCCTCGGTCTCATCGACCGACCAACGGCACCGCTCACAGGCGCAACCGCCATCCCGTGAATCTCGCCATACGCGAGATATCCGCCGGCCACATCCCACGTTCCACGCCATCACGATCCCCCATTAACGAGCCTATCTCGCCATTAATGGGAGGTCCCGCTCATCACGCGGGCGTGACGTCGGGAGCGTAACTGCCGGCGTGATTCTCGCGCCTGCCCTTCCTGCTGCCACCGCTATATAAACCCCTTCTTCAGACGGTTCAAGTAAGCCATTTTTCTCCACTAAGCTGTTACTCTGCTCGGATTCCCTCTCTAACTTGACCGTCGGAGGGTCATCTGTGGTACAACCACCCCGAGACTTCCTTGCAGGTAGCTCGGCAACCACAACCTCAAACCAATTAAGATCCACACGCTTCAGGAGCGACAGCCTCCGGGTCCAATCTCAGCCACCCATCACCGCCATCAGCAGATCAATGGAAGGTAACATCTTGGCGCGATCCAGGTCGCGTCAATTAGTGTAGTATTCCAATTCCTTTATCATCCATGTTTAGTTTAGAATCGATTTAGTGTAGTTTAGTGAGCTTGGAAAATTCCAAGTTGAGGTTAGGGTTTGTTTTGGATTGATATGGTGAAATTGAGGTTTAGTAGTGACTTTACACACCCGTAGCGTAAATCTTATAGATTGAAACCAGAGATTTAACCCCAAGACATGAACTTAGAATCTCTAATGTCGGGCTTTGTGAGGAATTGTGGTGATATTTGGAGTTCTGCTATGACTCGAAGACCTGGAAAAATATATAGCGATTACAATGACACAAGCAGGTGACCTAAAAGCTACCCTGAAGACCCGAGACCCAAACCCCTCTACCTGGCCGCCAATTATTGCCTTCTGGCTGCAAATTGCGGTCAGGACTTAGCCTGTGGGCCTTGTGCTTGGCCTGTGGTTCCCTTATCTTTAATTCAGACCCCCCATATATGCAGAATTTCCTAATTTCACCTGAACTAAAATCTGAAGCAAATTTTCAAAGTTGCTGTTTTGGTTTCGTGGTTTTCAATAACTTGATTTTGGTATAAGAACTGTGGATTCGATCGTTGGATGTTTGTACGTCAACGACGAGGGATTTGTGATTGTTTTCATATGTGTAGGCTATAGGTTCTAACGTATAGGCAACTCGCGTGTCGTTTTGGTTTCAAATTGGATTTTAATGCGATACGATGTGTTATGACATGTAGGTACCTTCGCGTGAACTTCAGGATAACAAGCAAGAGCATGGCGATATCGACTTCGGCAAGTAAGGATCAAGATGAGTAGATATATATCTACGGGGGAAGTCGGGTGGATGGCGTATAGCACCCCCGCAGTTTCGTAGTGTAGCACGCGAATGCGTTATGATATGTATATACTTATGTGTGTTATGAGATGTGTATACTTAACAAGAAATGCTTAGGTGACTTTGGGTTAGTTTTAGTGTAATTGTAGGAAAATGCCTTTAGTTTAGTTTCTTAGTCGTGAAACTCTAGAGTAAAGATTGGCACACACGCATACATTTGGTTTTCTTGTGTGTATATGGGGATATATATTTATACATATATGTATGTGAGTATATATATATATATATGTATATATATATGTGTGTGTGTATGTATATATATAAATGTATACGTATACACGGATGATGAGGATAGTATATGATACTTGGAGATGAGTCGATGTGATTGGGCATGATGCTGTTATATCGGTGATTTGACTTATGTCGTATTATGAGATACGACATGATATTACAGCGGATCATTGGGCGATATGTTTTCATACACACGCAGATATATATATGTTGATGGTATCGGAATGTACTAGACTTTAGATCAGTACCCCTAATTCAGGAAATGATGATAATGACACCAGATGAATAATGAGTTATATGTGATATTGACCCGTACCCGATTTGGGATGTCGTACATGGATTTACCGTACGAGATATAATTATGATGATAGATCCGCACTCATGACTCGAGGATGTCGTATTATATATATATTTTATCGTACGTGACGCTATTGAGGCGGGATCACCGACTACTAGATATATCAACTCGGACTTAGGTGGTTTTCCTTACCTTTTTTATTGGTCTCTTAGTTTTGTCATGTAGTTTACTTAGTAGATGTTAGACTGGGCTCGAGTCATACTTATTTCCAAAACTAACGAATCGTGAGTATTTTAAAGACAGGCCAGGGGATACTACGGATCTTTCAAAGGACGTACATTTTCTTAAAAATACCGTAGCCCCTATTTTCTAAACACCACGATTCGTGCTATTTCAAATGCCAAAACTATATGACTCATATATATAATGTATATTCTTGTTGTTCGCATCGCATTGCATACTTAATTGTGTTTCTTTAATTATTATGAACCCATACTGCCAGGACACCAGCACCATTACCGATGATGCATATGTCTACAAACATGCTTGCCGGCTTACACATATCATCATCGGTAATTGTCATGACATATACACTTTAAAAGTATTACTTCATTGACATGACTTGCTAGCCGATAGTTCCAATATGTTATCGCTTTTATATGCTAGTTTAATTATTGCATTCCTTGCTTGATATCCGATGCATTCATATATTCATTTGTCATGTAATATTATGGGGCTTTATGACGGTAATTCACTGTATCTACTCTTGAAATTTGGATTTCGGATTTCCTTGAGATTTCTGGATTTGGAGAAACCGCAAAGATTTTATAAACTGATTATCATTTTAAAGATGGAAAATTGCAGTTTACTCGTGATATGATTTGAGAGGTGTCCACCATGAGTTTTTCTCGGCTCTTGAGCGGTATCATACACCCGATTCGAGGAGGAGGAGGAACCGTCTGCAGGGGCATGGTGGACCCGGTGCGGTATCCTGAGATAAGATGGTCGCAGATGATGGCGTTGATCCCGGCAGAGGAGCACTACCGACCAGTTATTTATGACGCGGCGGATATCCGGAGGATACCGACGTAGTCGTGAGATTTGATGATTTGGGCCAGTCCGGATTGCCGGAGCCCGGGGCCAGTCCGGATTGCCGGAGCCCGAGATATTGAGACACGGAGATATTGATACTTTATGATATGGGCCAGTCCGGATTGCTGAAGCCCGAGATATTGAGATATTTGGATATACACATTTTATGTCGATGCTGAACACGGATTCTATGTTGATTTCATTGATGATACTTTGATTTTTATGCAGAAATCTCACAAAGATAAGAAAACAGTTTTCTCATTTAGATGTATTCTGTTTTCATGCATTCATACATCATATATATGATATGTTATTACCTGAGGCACTGACACGAGCACTTGGTATTACACATATGTATAAATGTTTACCCTTGCCATTATATTATGCTTCAGGCTATTTTATTTTGAGGATATTACTATCGTATGACCTAGGATAGAGTCAAACATGCAATTTCTGCTCGGTGATGTTTTCTACTCACGAGTTGGTAACTCACCCCTTTTGTGCCACAGTTTCTTGCAGCTTTTGCCGTACAGGTTTCCTTGGCGGCTTTGCTGGCACACTACTTCATTCCGGGAGATTGCTTTGGTGGGTGGGTTCACTCGCATCGTGACCACCATTGTATCTTATTTATATTCAGTTGTATCTAGTAACTCCATCAACCAGACTTGTATATTTGATAGACTTAGAAGACCAGTGTATATTCTTTCGATCTTAGAGTCGCGCGCTTGTATTATTATGGTTTTTCTCTGTTTTTCTTGAGGATGTTGCTTTTCTTGATGAGTTTTGATCCTCACCCTTCGGTGTTGTATATTTTATTGCATTGCGTGGTTGTGTTCGCCAATTGGCGAAGAGCTAGCTTCCGTTTGGGGATGCCTTTATATCATGCATGTTTGTACCCATTTGGGGCCAGTACTTACAAAGGAAACTCTGCCGAAATTTTTGGAAAGGGCTTGATGTTTTTAAAAGGCTTACTACGACTTTCAAGGGAATTTTTATGTAAACTTTTAAACAAGTTTTTCTTTACTTCTCTTTCAAATGGTTTAGATTTTGTTCCCTCATGGAAACTAAATAAAGCAGCAAAGAAATACACAAGAGAAGTATCACGTGTCCACACGTGATCGGGCATCACGTGGGGACACGTGACCTTCTATGGGCAAAGTTATAGGCGCTGAGATACACAGCTTGAGATGGAGTCACGTGCCAACACGTGATTGGCCTCACTGAAAAAGAATTAAAAGGCATAATAAGATAACAGGAAAAAACCCCAATGGGGCATCACGTGCCCACACGTGACTAAGGGTCACGTGCTGACACGTGATAATTCCTGAGTTCTTTAAAAACAGAATTAAATTCTGATTGAAAGCTTAATCAGGGGATCACGTGCCAACACGTGATGGGTTCCTAAGATCTCTGAATTAATAGAATTGAATTCTAATTAAATGGTCAATCAGTGGGGTCACGTGCTAACACGTGACATGCTCTTAAGCCTTCTGAACTAATAGAATTAAATTCTAATTAAGAGAAAATCGAGAACCCTAACGGGAAAAATATTTCTCTAAATCTTTCCAAACAAAAAAGACCATGCTCTGTAAAGTGGAGCACCGTTGAATTAGAAATCCAATGGTGATTAAAAATCACCAATTTATAGAAAGATCCTATACAAGAAAAGATTTTCCTGAAATTCACCAAGAATAACAGACAAAATATCTTTTGGATTAAAAATCCAATGGTGAATAAAATTCACTGAGTGATCTAAAATATCATGTTGGTTACAAAATCAATTAAAATCTTTCAATGAAAGATTGACTAAACAAACTGATTCTTTTCTTTCTCTTATAAATAGGAGCCAAGAAGAGAAGGAAAAAAAAGGAGAGAGATACAATAAGAGAGAGAAAAAAGAAGAGAATTTAATTCTCCAGAGAGAAAAGAAGGTCTCTTGAGAAAAGAAAGAAATTTTAGGCGAGAGATCATCCTATAAGCTCCCACAAAAGAAAAAAAGAGAATTTAATTCTCAAATTAAGAGTTTAACTCTTCTGAATAAGAACTTAGTTCTTCATTTGGTTGAAGGTCTGCGGAAGCAGATCTCCCCATAAGTTGATAATTTAATTCTCATCGGGGAGATTTTGCCATGCAGATCCAAAACCTAAGAGAAGACCTAAGTTCAAAGAATTATATTCTCCCACAAGGCAAATAGAAATTTAATTTCTCTAACAAAATTAGGATTTAACCCTATAAAAGAATTTAATTCTTCCAAAAACATAGGAATTTAATTCCTCTAAACAAAATTAGGGTTTAACCCTACCAAAGAATTTAATTCTTAAACAAGGGGACTTAGACTTTTCATGCACGTAAAAGAAGACGGACCCAACTTGATCACGTGGCAACACGTGACTTTCCCCCTCAATGGTCAGAATAGAATGAATGAGATGGGGTCACATGCTCCCACGTGACCCTTGGATAAATTCCTCATGATAAACAGAACAAGGCCAGGGAAGAATCAATTTTGGGCGCCCTCACATGTCCCCACGTGACCCCTAATAAACACTTTAATAATCAATGCATGGGTACCCATCACGTGCCCACACGTGATGGCCGTTAAGATTAAGTGTTTAACACTTCTGTGAATATTCTGAGAACAAATAACAGAGGCAAGGCCCAATCATCAGGCACCTCACGTGACCCCACGTGAGCGCTTCAGTATTAGTGTTTAACACTACTTTAAGAGCTTTGTCCCTAGTGTTTAACACTATTTTAAGCGCTTCACGTGGGAAAACGTGATCGCCAAATATCCTCTAGTGTTTAACACTATTTTAAAACCAAGCTTAGCCCAAATTGGCTAAGTTTTCCAGAGGCAAATCTCCCCTTCAACTGAACCTCAAAATTGAGCAGTCCATATGATATGCAAAGTAAAGTTCAGAGCTATAATGAATGATTAGTGCTCAGCTAAAGACTAAATGTTGTCAGAACCCCAAACCCCTGTTTAGAATTGCTAAATAATGGGGGCTGAACCTAGACAAACGTTCAACAATTCAAACAAAGGCCCAACATTTCAAACCTAATTGGACTTAGCCCAAGTTGGCCATAAGTCCTCAATTCAGATTTAACTAAGCCCATGTGCTCATAATCTAATTGATTGATTTTAGTCCCAAATTGGACTACAGATTTCCCAATCAACATTGGTTCAAGGGTACATCTCTTCACTCCTTTGATATTTGTCGTTGTAATCCTTCAACGTCTTCAAAGAGGCGACGGGTCCCGATAACCAATCATTCCACGGACTGTAGGGTCCTTAAACTCATGGACTATGATATCCTTAAACTTTACAGACCATGACGTGTTTAAACTACGGACTGTGGGGTCCTTAAGCCCATGGACTATGATGTCCTTAACCTTGGACTGTGGGGTCTTTAAGCCCATGGACCGTAATGTACATAAACTAATGTTGGACCGTAATGTCCTTAAACTAATATTGGACCGTAATGTCCTTAAACTGGTAATGGATCACAATGTCCCTAAACTAAACAATAAAACCCAAATGCTCCTTTGTCGGATCTAAACGATCCCGTTAAGTTGATCTTGTTTCCCCAATCAGAGCAAGGCTCTGTTTGAATTTCAAAAAAATTCAAATTTTGAAGCAACGCTTCAAATCCCGTGCGCTGCGCGCAACGCGCCACGTGTTAGAAGTTGATACGACAGCGCAACGCTTAAGGTGGTGCGTCCAATTAGAGCAGGGCTCTTTTAAAAAACTAAAAGTAAAAGACACAATGTTCAGTTGCGCAAGCACAGTTGCGCAAGCACTGCACTGCACGACATGTGTCTGCGCAGTGCAGCAAGCGCTGCGCTGCGCGACACGTGTCTGCGCAGTGCAGCAAGCGCAGCTGCGCAAGAGCTGTGCTGCGTGACACGTGTCTGCGCAGTGCAGCAAGCGCTGCGCTGCGCGACACGTGTCTGCGCAGTTGCGCAAGCGCAGCTGCGCAAGCGATGCGCTGCGCGACACGTGTCACGCGCTAAGGGAACCGCGCAAAACAGAATAAATATTTTCTGTTCTTGTTAAAACAAGAAGATTTTCTTCTGTAAAACAGAGGCCTTTGGACCAAACGGTGGGGAAAACTCCCCAAATCACTCGGCGAAAGATCTTTTTAACAAATTTAACTAATTTATGGACACTATAAAAGAGACCCCAGACCTCAATTCAAAGGCATGAATATTTTCTGAGAAGAAAAAAAAGAGAACTCTGAGGAATTCCTCAAGAACAAAAAAAAGGTAAAAACCTTCAGAAAAAGAGAAAATTCTTTTAAAAACAGATCATTGATCTAAGAATAAGATCAACGATCTTCAATAAGAAGGAAAACTAACTAATAATAGTACTTTGCACTTGCTTATGAACCATTGGTTCCTTGAAAACAAGAAAAACTTGTTTTCCTTTGATTTAAAATCGATCAAAAGATAAAACAGTGCTCTGCACTTGCAAGAACAGCGCTGTTGCGCTCCTGTGTTGGCGCAACTCACCAGAGCGCGCCACGTGTCCGCAGCGCAACAGCGCAGCGCACTAGCGCAGCGCATTGCGCTGTTGCGCTTGCGCTCACCAGAGCATGACACGTGTCATCACCATATGAGCTTGCGCTCATTACTTAGCGCAAAGCGCCAGACAAATGCACTGTACTGCTTACAAAAGGGTCAAGCCCAATTAAAGAAGGCCTAACGGGCCTAATAAAATGCAATGCATTACTTTAAAAAAAAAGGGACAGAGCCCAAACCAAAACAGATGCTCTGCATCATAAAGAAAGGGACAGAGCCCAAATCAAATAGGCCTAGCAGGCCAGAATAAAATGCAGTGCATTATTAAATATGGGCAAAGCCCTAGCACAGGCCTAATAGGCCAAAGATTAAGAAAAATCTTGAATATTCTCAATGGGACTTAGCTCGATCATGGCCGTAAGTCCCCAAACTAAATTGACTGAGCAAAAATGCTCTCCTAAATCAATTTACGACTGGTTCAAGGGTATATCTCTGAACTCCTCTGACACATGTCGTTGTAATCCTTCAACGACGTCAGAGAGGTGACGGGTAACGACAATCACATATCAATATTGGACTGAGACGTCCTTAAACTAATATAGGACCGAGACGTCCTTAAACTAATATCGGACCGAGACGTCCCTAAACTAATATCGGACCGAGACGTCCCTAAACTAATATCGGACCGATTCTGGCACTGTGCGCCGAAACGTGCTTAAACTAATGTCGGACCGCCACATCCCTAAACTGGAATACGGACCACCACGTCCCTAAACTGGAACATGGACCACCACGTCCCTAAACTGGAGCATGGACCGAAACGTCCCTAAACTACCTATGGACCACTACGTCCCTAAACTGGAATAATAGAGCATCCAAATGCTCTTTTCCGGATCTAAACGGTCCCGTTTAAGTCGACCTTAGCCCCTAATACGGCTAATGTATCCTTAAGCATTTAAATGAACGATAAAACTTCAAATCGACTCTGGTTCAAGGGTACATCTCTGAACTCCTCTGACATCTGCTGTTGTAATTCTTCAACGACGTTAGAGAGGTGACGAGTCCCGATGGCCAGATATTAAATCGATCATCATGTCAAGTTGATCTTAGTCCAAAACAGGACTAACGTATCCTTGACGAACGTTTAAGTTGATCTTAGCCGCAATGCGACTAATGTATCCTTAAACTAAAAACACAAAACCCAAATCTAAGTAAATACGGATTTGGACTAATCCACGTCCTACGGGCGACGGCATTACCCAGTCTCCGTATACAATCCACGGGCAACCACAAATAAAACAAACATACACGACACGAAGTGAAATTCTGGAGAAGGAGAAAGTGGCTACCGCGATGCGGTGGCGTAATTAACTGCAGGGGCTTGCGCCTGCAGGGAAGAGCGTCCCCACAATCAAAAACCCCTCATCCTGAGGGGGAATCTGACGAAGTCTGCTATATCGGCCACATCCGTCTAAACCTCCGATACACGGTGCCATAAATCAACTTGGCATCTTCGGAGAGGTGGACGGATAAAACCATATAGCATCTGCCCCGAATCTCAGGCAAGACGCAAAGTCTAGGCCGTCTTTCGGAGGGGAACAGATTCTGGCACGCATGGTGGGACCTTTTCCTCTTTCCACTCTACACTTCGTGTGTCGTCCTCGCGAACCGATCGCGGTTTGTTAAATGGTTGCCTTCGGATTTCAAGTTACTAAGATTTGGTCTTTTGCCTGGCGCAGAACTCAAGAATCAATGGCCTTTAACTGCACTAACTGCTCGAAGTGCCACTGCAACGGACGCTCCACCTCACCGGGAGGTGTAGCATATGGGCCCCAAGCGGCTTCCTTCCTCGCTCTGCCGGTAGACCAGGTGACCCAAGCCACCACTGGTCTGTTCTTCGGGACCATGATCCCACCTACAAGCTTCCCTAGGCCAATACCTGCACCGGAAATGAACAAAAAGTCGGTCTTCGACCGGCTCACTGCTACGACGGCCCCTGTCAACGGCTCGCTTACTACCAAACCGACAGCCTCTGTTTTCACCAGGCTAAATCAGAACTCTAAATTGGCTGTCCCGAGGAAGGCAATAACGGCTGCTCCAGAAGTCGTCAAGGCGGCTTCCCCTGTCAAAGAGTCAGTCTTTTCAGGACTGACGATTCCTGCCCCTGCCCGAGGATCTGTCTTCGACAGGTTAAATATCACCCCTCAAGAGACAACCTCAGTCTTTAAGAGGTTAACACCGGCGGCGCCTCATTCAGACAGGGGGCAAAAAGAAGATGTCTCAATCTCTGAGCCAATCCCAACGGCTCGCCGTGCTCGACGTCGCCATTGGCAACGAGTGAGGAAGGCAGGGGGCAACTCCCCCTCAGGGCTAACTCCACCTACTCCAATGGTGGAAGTCAACGCTGCTGTTCCAACTGGGAACAGCTTTGAACTGCTGAGGAGGGTACGTAAGGACTCTCCAACCGCTACCTTGAAAAGATCTCCTCCACCTGCGGAGAGAGTTACAGAAACGAAGCAAGAACAGCCCCCTTAACGGCTGTCCTCAAGAATTTATAAAGTTTGGCGGAGGGTTCAAGACTCCGTGATTGACTCAGGTCACTCTCGTCACCAGAAAAAGGCGAAGGTGGAAAAAGACGAGGACCGTCCCATTAAACAGCGGGGGACAGCAGCTGCTAGGATGCCCACTTCAATGGTTCCTTCAACCTCAACGGCCCATAAAAGAAGGAGGCCGGAGAAAACTCCCACGTCAGCGGCAAAAGTTAAAAATGGTGAACCTAAACGCCCTAAGTCAGGGGGCATAACAGTTCATACGGTTTACATGGCATCGGGAAAAGAAGATAGCCGCATATCAACAGGTCATAGACCGCACACGAGGTCAGTGACCAAGGCTCAGGAGCAGCAGCAGAAGCTCCAAGAAATGATGAACGCTATGGCCGCACTTACAGGGCCAAAAGAAACCCCTGAAACGTCCTCGGACGAGCGTCAAGAACAAGAAACGGACGCTGAATTCCTTCGTCGCGTACTGGAGAAGAAGGATAAAGAAGCTGCGGAGCAGGCAGCCAACATAAAGAAAATGGCCCTCCTGTTCCAGGATATGGTGGGTATGATGATTCAACAAGATCCACCTGCTGAAGATCCCCCGATCATCCTTGAAGACGATAGGGGAGAGACGTCGAATCCTCCACCAGTTCTGTCCACGGCTAAAGAAGATACAATCTCTAAAGCTGATTTGGATGAATACATCGCCCAGCAAATACGGGTTCATCATGCGACCGAAGCGGCCGGTCAGGTCGTAAAAACGGGGAGACCATATCCGAGTTGGTACGATCAAATCAAATACCCGCCAGGTTATACGATTCCCAAGTTCCATGTCTACAAGGGGGCGGGCAATCCTCACCAGTATGTTGCCCAGTTCAGGGCACTTTGCGGCAATACCGGTGGAGATGACAAGCTTTTACTTCGCCAGTTTGTTGGAAGTTTATCAGATACGGCGTTCGAGTGGTACTCTGAGCTCCCGAACGACTCTATCAAAACCTTCGCGGAAATGGAGCTACTGTTTACTCAGCGTTTCGCAAGCGCCAGTGAACGTACCCCGATGACGGCACTGATTAACGCCAGGGTAAAACCCGGCGAGACATAGGTTTAGTACGCTATACGATGGCAGAACTTATGGTCGAAGTGTGAGCAATGCATTGAAGAAGCTCCCGCAGTGGGTATGTTTGTGGGAACCCTCGATCCACAAGCAACCATCTCGCAATTTATGATGTTCTTCAAGCCGACTACCTTCCAAGCCTTGATTGACAAACTAGCACAGATGGATCAGATGGGCCATAAACCTCCTCTTCCAAAGATGGACTCCCGAAGTGATAAAGGGAAGGGAAAAGCGATTGCCGTCGCTAATGCTCAACAACAACCGAACGACTCGAAGCCGGTTGCTCGTCAAAATAATATGCGCCCGTACGTACCCCTTGAGGATAGGATGGGACGTCCTTATTCCTTTTCCCGCGATAAAACGAGGAGGTTATTCGAGCTGGCGTTGCGCAACAGACTTATAAATCTGCCGGATCCAAAACGTCCGTTGCAACCAAGTGACATCAACGAGCCTAATTACTGTCCTTATCATCGAGTACTGGGCCATCCGATTGATGATTGCTACGTTTTCAAAAATTGGCTTGAAAACCAGTACCGACAGGGCAAGTTCGCGTTATCTGACAAATGGAAAGTGAATCCCCCCGCAGCTCCACACCTCTAAGGGGACGAATACGCCGGGGGCAACATGCTCCGTCGTTGAAGAAGCTCCTTGGGAGGTTGTATTATCAGCCAAGACAAAAAGGATGCTGAACGACCTTCAGACATGTCCAGCGATCAAGTGGAAGAACCCGTTGGAACCGCAGGTCATTGAGAGGATGTTGAAGTCACGTCCAACTCCGAAGATCGATGGCGGTGGCTCAAGCACTCGCAACCAGCCGTCAAAATCCTTGAAAAAGAAGAAGAAGAAGTCAAAGAAGCCCGTGAAGCCTGGCGACAAGTACACAGACTTACAAAAGCAAATTGACGCGCTGGATGAATACAACCAAAAGGCACGGTCTCCCATTACGCTCCAAGAGTTCCTCAATCACGTCTTTCAAGAAGAAGATGAGGGAGAAAGTTCATCGGATGAACCCGAGGAATATGTGGCGATCTGTCATATGATCTCCCATTCGATCGCGAACGATGAGGAGACTCCTGGCACTAAAACGCTGGGGGCAGATACCGAACCAAAAGTTCTGGGGCCATCAGATGAAGTAATTGACGCATTCCTTAACGAAGCTCGATTAAAAAGCAGAGCTGATCGGGAGCGCGAGGCGGATGTATTCGAAATGGCCAAGCGCCAACGACTTGGTGAAGGAGCTGAGACGATCCCATTGGAGCTAAACACTTCCGCTACCGACAAAAGCCAATTCAACATGAAGAAAAAGTTTGCTAAGGCCATATCAATGGGCATGAAACTACCATCCTCTGAAGGAAACGTCACTAGTGGAATGGAAACGCACCCCTCCTATTACTTATATCATCAAAAGATTTCGCACCCCACTCAAGAGTGCAAAGATTTCGATAGATGGTGGCAAGGATATGTTGCTCATCGACAACACTTTAAGCGGGAAAAGCGTAAAACTCGTCGAGAGCAAAGAAATACGACCGAAGGGCTTAAAAGAACTGCTGGCGATTGTTGCATGGTTAACACCGGTAGAACACAAGTACCCACATTCGGGAGTGATTCTGATGAAGAGCTAGAACTTGCCTCTCTCTTTAAAGAGTCCGCTTCAAGAAAAGAAGAAGAACCGAAGGTTTGCGAAAATATCCGGCTACGTAATCGCACGCTGCCCGAAAAGAACCTCGGACCCTCGAACAAAAAAGATAAAGGGAAGGAAAAGGCCACTGAAGGTATTGTCTTAGATGACCAAGTGGTGGAAGAGCTAGCTGCCAAAGACCCACCAAAGAAGAATAAGGTGGATTACAACGTCTTAGCACATCTGAGGAAGCTGCCCTCACAGCTCAGCATTATTGACGCCCTTTTGCTATCAAAAGAAGTGAGAGATTCGTTGATTAAGGCGCTCCAAGACCCGGAACAATTTCAAGCATGCCTGGCCGAGGAAAAGATGAAGGATGAATTGGAGGAAGTGCACACGGTCGATGTCACTTTCGGCGACGAAGACCTTCTCCTTGGGACGTGCGAACACAATCGCCCCCTCTATGTCTCAGGATATTGCCATGATATAAAGATAGGCAAAATCTTGATCGATAACGGATCATCTGTTAACCTACTCAACGTGCGGGTGTTGAAGGAAATCTGCATGAGCGTCCAGCACCTTGCTCAGGACAAGATCACCATCTCCGGGTTCGACTCCCAATCGTCAAAGACTCTTGGATCTGTGATACTGATGCTACGCTTCGGGCTACTCGTCACGGATATTAAGTTCCACGTCATAGACGCCAAGACACGCTACAATGCTTTGCTCGGCCGGCCATGGTTACACGAGTACAACATCATCCCTTCTACACAACATCAGTGTATGAAGTATTTTAAGGATGGTTTCGAGTATACCGTGACGGGAGAACTGAACCCGTTCTCTGTGAACGAGGTCCGCAAATACGAAGATGCCAAATACTTCTTACCGGATTTCAAAGATACGGAGAAGTGTCACAAGCCGGAGGATAAAACTAACGCCACCATCCCTGTCTTCGGCAGTGATACCGAGGAGAAGAGGAGATGGTTTATTCGGGTCCGCCCCAACACAACAAGCCGGGACCATCAGCTCCTACGTTGATCTTTGGCAGCGACTCGGAAGATGAAGTCCATGCTGTATTCTCTGCTCGACCTTCAATACAAATGTTCGCTGATGAAAAGCAAAGTCTGCAAGTCGCCATGGTGCCGTTTAAACACCATAAAGAACTGGATGCACTTAATATTTACAACGTAGAAGAGCTACAAACATTCTACATCCCTCCCAGGCGAGAGAGCGAGAAAGCAATTCTGTTTTACCGCTCTGAAGAAACCAAGGTAGAAAAAGAAATCTGGCATTGTGCGGATTCTACGCTCGACAGGCTTCAGCCTATCCGTCTACCCAGATATTATACGGAGGGTTTGAAAAAGCTGCTGAAACGCCAAGGGATACCCTTCAAATAGACCGTTAGAAAGGCCAAATTCTATGACAGGGTCTGGAACGTCCCCGGAACTCAGCACAGGCTGCCTAGTGGCAGGATGGAGACGATCGGGCTCGGATACACTCGCTCCAAGAAACGAGAGCTGCTCCGCGACTGTTACGTCATACACGACTTCAATGAAGCAGATGCGCAACGGGAGGACACTAATCCTGAACCAGTAAAAGTTCATGATGCAAGAGTGCCCAATCCGTCGTTTGAAGAACAAATGGACAGGCTTATAAGGGAAGCTGGTCAAAAAGTCCGAGACGATCATAACCGCGAAATGGTCATCTACGAGAAAGCTAGAACGCAACGCCTTCTCCAACAGGCCGTGAAAGATGAAAAGGTTGCTCCCTGTCAACCTGTTATAAACAAGGCTCGACGCAAAAGCAGAAATAAATCGAAAGGCCAAAAAGGCGCTCAGCAACAACAAAGCAAGGCTAAGAAGCCACTTCAACGGGAGACAAGCGTTATTGATTTATCCTTTATGATGAAAATGGGTCGAGCGTACTCGTTTCCACGGGACAAGACGAGGAAGATACTTGACCTTGCTCTAAAACATCAAATGCTTATATTGCCGGAGTCTAAAAACCCTGAACAAGCGGGCGAAGTCTCACACCCGGACTATTGCTCTTACCATCGAGTAATAGGGCATCCTCTTGAAGATTGCTTCACCTTCAAGAATTGGGTCGAAGATCAGTATCAGCTTGGCAAGTTCGCTCTATCCGACAACTGGAGGGTAGCACCGCCACAAAAGCACGAGCCCAAGGCCACGAAAGGAGAACCGGTTCCACATTGGGATTGGAAGCGAATTCGCACCTGTCACATGATTACAATATTAAAAGAAGAGCCCGAGGACATAGAGGAGCTCCCTTGGTGCTTCGAAAACAGCAGCGACGGGATAATCTCAGAATTCCCACTAGCGCCAAAAGAGCTGGAAGATGGAATCCATACCATTGCAGATAACCTCAAGAAGATTGAGTTAGGGATGGAAAACGATCCACGACCGACATTCATCAGCGAGTTACTATCTGAAGAAAGGGTAGCTGCGTTAAAGGACGTGCTTCTGCAGCATAGAGATTGCTTCGCGTGGAACTATTCCAAAATGCCGGGATTAGATCCAGAAATTGCTGTACACAGATTGGCGATATCCCCGGACATCAAGCCAGTCAAACAGGCACCAAGAAGAATGCGGCTCGAGCTTGAAATGAGTATCAATGCTGAAGTCAAAAAGCTGATCGACTCTGGCTTCATCCAGGAGGTTCAATATCCGGATTGGATCGCTAACATTGTCCCGGTGATGAAGAAAAATGGGACTGTGCGCATATACGTGGATTTTCGGGATCTCAATAAAGCTTGCCCGAAGGATGATTTCCCAGTGCCAGTCACCGAACTGATGATAGACAACACGTCTACTCACGAGGTTTTCTCCTTCATGGATGGCTCATCAGGGTATAATCAAATAAAGATGCATCCCGAAGACCAGAAGCACACAGCCTTCAGGACTCCTCTGGGTATATTCTGCTACAAGGTGATGCCCTTCGGTTTAAAGAATGCCGGCGCCACTTATCAGAGGGCCATGACGAAAATCTTCTATGACCTTATACACGAAATCGCCGAATGTTACATCGACGATCTCGTGGTTAAAAGCAAATCATATGAGGAACATCTCGAACATCTGAAGACCGTATTTCAACGCCTTCGACAATACAATTTGAAAATGAACCCGCTCAAGTGTGCATTCGGAGTTTCCTCAGGCAAATTCCTGGGATTCATTGTTCGACACCGAGGTATTGAAATAGATCCGTCAAAGATCAAAGCGATCATGGAAATGCCTCCACCAAGGACTCTCAAACAGTTGCGATCTCTCCAAGGGAAGCTCGCATACATACGGCGATTTATAGCCAATCTTTCAGGCAAGTGCCGTCCCTATAGCCACCTGATGAAGAAGGGAACCCCGTTCGTCTGGGATCAAAAATGCCAAAGCGCACTAGACGAGATCAAGCAGTACCTGCAAAACCCTCCAGTGTTGGCTGCTCCGGTTAAGGGAAAGCCTCTCATTCTTTATACAACCGCCCTCGAAGGTTCTTTAGGCGCATTATGGGCACAAGAGAACGATCAAGGGAAAGAAAGAGCACCCTACTACTTAAGTCGAGTTCTACTGGGGGCAGAAAGCAACTGCTCCCCAATTGAAAAACACTGCCTGACATTGATCTTCGCGATAACAAAGCTTAGGCAATATGCGTTGGCGCATGAGGTCCGTCTCATTTCAAAGGTGGACCCCCTTAAATACTTGATGTCAAAGGCCATATTGACGGGACGACTCGCTAAATGGGCCCTACTCTTGATGGAGTTTTCAATAACATATCAACCTCTCAAGGCAGTGAAAGGCCAGGCCATCGCTGAATTCCTCGCTGAGCATCCCATACCCGCCGATTCTCCTCTAAATTGCGATCTTCCAGACGAACATGCGTTTGATGCGATCGATGGTGGTGATACCCGATGAGAGCTCATTTCAATGGAGCATCTTCCGTAAAGAAGCGCAAACAAAGTACCCCTATAATCAAATCGGGGGTAGGACTCATCTTTGTAACTCCACAAGGAGGGATAATGCGCTTCGCTTTCTCCTTAAAAGAGCCTAGGACAAACAATAAAGCCGAATACGAAGCTCTGATAGAGGGCCCCGAGATCGCCATCGACATGGGAATTGAAAATCTCCTCATATATGGAGATTCCCAACTGGTCGTTAGTCAAGTAAACGGCGACTACCAGACATGCAAACCAGAATTGGTGAAGTACGGGGAAAAGTTGCAACAACTGTTGACCCAAATTCCCTCCTATACTTTGGAGAACATACCGCGCGCAGAAAACAGCAAAGCAGACGCGTTGGCCAAACTTGCTAAAGAGCTGGCTGACGAGAACCTCGATGACGTTAGAATCGTGGTACAAAGCCGTCGAGTGCTTGCCCCAGCAGAAATATCTCCGGAATTATTCGAAGAAAAGGGAGCGAGCGAGCAGACAACTCTGCAAATAAAAGACCCGGAAAAGGCCGAGGATTGGAGAGAAGTCTTCATAGACTACTTTAAGTCCCACCGAATGCCTGAAGAAGCGTCCACAAGACATCAGCTCATGAAACGAGCTCTGTCTTTCGCCTTCGTCAACGATACTCTGTACAAGAGGTCATTTAATTCTCTATGGCTAAGATGCCTCGGACCTGACGAAGCGAAAAGAGTCGTTCAGGAAGTTCACGACGGACTCTGCGGTTCTCACCAAGCGGGCCCAAAGATGAAGTTGAAGATAAAACGGATGGGCTACTACTGGCCCACGATAATTCAGGACTGCCTCGAATATGCGAAGCAATGCCACTCATGCCAAATTCATGGGGATTTCATCCACCAGCATCCAAATCCACTCCATCCAACGGTGGCTAGCTGGCCGTTCGAGATGTGGGGAACTGACATAGTCGGCCCCATCGAACCAACATCGTCTAGGGGACATCGTTTCATCATGGCGACAACTGACTACTTCTCCAAATGGGCAGAAGTAGTACCACTGAGGGAAGTGAAGACGGAGAATATCCTCCATTTCTTCAAGACGCATGTCATATATCGGTTTGGAACTCCGCGGCAGATCATCTCCGATAACGGGCCAGCTTACAGAAGCCATAAGATCAGTCGCTTTGCACAGCAGCACAATATAGACTGGAGATATTCCTCGGTTTATAATCCGCGAGCTAATGGTCTAGCTGAAGCCTTCAACAAGACCCTGACAAAGATCATGAAGAAAACAGTGTCCCGAAATAAGAAAGACTGGCACGAGAGACTGCAAGAGGCTCTTTGGGCATATCGAACTACGTTCAAGACGGCCACGAACACAACGCCGTACGCGTTGGTATTTGGGACGGAAGCAGTACTGCCCCTCGAGATAGAGTTACCCTCTCTACGAGTGGCAGTCCACTACGAGCTGACGGACGAAGAAAATGCTTACTTTCGGCTTGAAGAGCTTGATGCCCTTGATGAAACCCGGCTCATAGCGCAACAAAATCTGGAGGCCTATAAAGCAAAGATGACGCGCTCATATGAAAGACTGACCCGACCGAGGACATTCCGCCAAGGCGAGCTTGTGCTAATGGTCAAAAGGCCTATGATCCCCAATCGCGCCAAGCGGGGAAAATTCGAGCCAAACAATGAAGGCCCGTACGTCATAGATAAGGTCTACCAGGGCGGGGCCTATCTACTCATAGATATGCACGGTGAAAGGCCTTTCAGGTCGATAAACGGTCGCTTCTTAAAGAAATACTATGCCTAATGAGTTACGGCCTAGGTCAATGATAGATGACGACGACTATGTTCGCTCTCTGTTTTCCTAAGCTCAAGCTCTATAAGCAGTACCCAGCCTTCTCAACGACGGACCGAAACGTCCTTAAACTAACGCCGGACCGAAACGTTCTTAAACTAACGCCGGACCGAAATGTCCTTAAACTAATAGCAGACCGAAACGTCTTTAAACTACTACCGCAGCATCTTTAGGCTGACGAGATATAAAAAAAACATATAAAAATAAAATAAAATAAACGGTATGTCCATAAGCAAAAAGGGCACGGACGAAAACCCGAAAAGGCTCCGTGAGTAAAAACAGCAGGGCAACCGGCGAGTGTTCGTGAAAACCCGAAAGGGCGCGACCTCGTAAAAAAAATATGTATAAAAATAAACAGAATAAAAAAAAAACGGTATGTCCATAAGCAAAAAGGGCACGGACGAAAACCCGAAAGGGCTCCGTGAGTAAAAACGGCATGGCAACCGGCGAGTGTTCGTGAAAACCCGAAAGGGCGCGACCTCGTAAAAAAAAAATATATATATAAAAATAAAAAGAATAAAAAAAAAAACGGTATGTCCGTAAGCAAAATGGGCACGGATGAAAACCCAAAAGGGCTCCGTGAGTAAAAACAGCAGGGCTACCGGCAAGTGTTTGTGAAAACCTGAAAGGGCGCAACCTCGTTAAAGGACACTTATAGGGTCCTTTCGACCTTGTAAGGAGAAACCACCCGCGTGAGATCCTTACGACTCATAAGGGAGCAACACACTTGGGGATCCCCATGATTCCTAAGGAGAAAATACACTTGCGAGATCCTCACGACTCGTAAGGAGAACTCTCTTATGGGACCCTCACGGCTCATAGGATTGAGACCTAAACCTGTGCTTAAGCAATCCCCACAATTTCCGATATTGCCCTACAAGTGGCTCAATACTGACCCTTGTATACAATCCACGGGCGCGAATAAATATTTCCCTAACCAAGATCCAGCCGTGACTGGGGATATATTCGCACGACCTTTGTAAGACCTCTCGATTTACAAGGAGAAAACCCTCCTGCAGGATCCTTACGACTTACAGAGGAAACAAACACTTAGGAATCCTCACGAGTCCTAAGGAGAAAATACACCTACTAGATCCTCACGACTTATAGGGAGAAATAACTTCGTGAAACCCTTACGGCTCATGAAGTCAAAAGCCTTAGCCGACAGGACCCTAACCCTTATCGCTAAGCCACCTTTGTTCGACATCGACAGAGGCAGATGATGATTCGCTCCTGGTAATATCCCAGTTGTAGCGGTGCTGATGCCGAAATCGGCTTACGGCGAAAAGCCAGTAGGCCGCACATGCATACGAAATAGCCGAAATGATGGGGCAAATTGCAATAAAAAGCAGCAAGTAAAAATGTATGCATGCAAAATGGCTGAAATGATTAGGCAACTCGCAATAAAAAGCAGCGAGTAAAAATAAAAAGCCGAAATAATTGGGCAACTCGCAATAAGAAACATCGAGTAAGAATAAAGTAAATAGCCGAAATGATTGGGCACCACGAAAAAAATAGCCGAAATGATTGGGCAATCGCGACCTTTGCGATATAAAAGCTGAAATAATAGAGCATCGCGGAGATAAAACAAAAAAAATGATGATAAAACTTTGGCCCTACAGTTAAGATCGCATCGATCCCTGTATACAATCCAAGGGCGTAAACAAAGAGGGAACCATACTTTCCCAACAGGCTCCGCCAGAAGACGAAGCCAAATCTAGACAGTTTAGTCCAACTCCGAAGAAACCAGTGTCTTCAGCAAATTCCTCGACTCACGGATACAAACACTCCTTGACGAGAGCCTCCTGATTCGTGTCGACTCGCAGAGCCACCAGTGCCTCCGTGGGAAATCCTCGACTCGTTTCAGACCCCAAGGAAACAAATAATCCTTGGCGCTTGGGAAACAAATAATCCCTAGCAAACTCCTCGACTCACGGATACAAACACTCCTTGACGAGAGCCTCCTGATCCGCGTCGACTCGCAGAGCCACCAGCATCTCCGTGGGAAATCCTCGACTCGTTTCAAACCCCAAGGAAAAAAATAATCCTTGGCGCTTGGGAAACAAATAATCCCCAGCAAATTCCTCGACTTACGGATACAAACACTCCTTGACGAGAGCCTCCTGATTCGCGTCGACTCGCAGAGCCACCAGTGCCTCCGTGGGAAATTCTCGACTCGTTTCAGACCCCAAGGAAACAAATAATCCTTGGCGCTTGGGAAACAAATAATCCCTAGCAAACTCCTCGACTCACGGATACAAACACTCCTTGACGAGAGCCTCCTGATTCGCGTCGACTCGCAGAGCCACCAGTGCCTCCGTGGGAAATTCTCGACTCGTTTCAAACCCCAAGGAAACAAATAATCCTTGGCGCTTGGGAAACAAATAATCCCTAGCAAACTCCTCGACTCACGGATACAAACACTCCTTGACCAGAGCCTCCTGATTCGCGTCGGCTCGCAGAGAAACTAGTATCTCCGCGGGAAATTCCCGATTCGTCTCAACATGCAAATGAAGCCTCAGGCAGCAGGGACAAAAAAAAACTTGCTTCCTGAACAATGGGACCCTGCAAGTCAATCCAAAATGGTCTCTTGCATACTATTCACGGGTCTCACTCTCCAAAGTCGAATTTCGACGAGGAGGGAAACAATCACTTATGAGTCCTCTCGACTCGTAAGAGGGAAAATTCTCTTATAGGATCCTTACGGCTTATAAGAGAAAACCACACTTAGGAATCCTCAAGATTCCTAAGGAGAAAACCCACCTACGAGATCCTCTCGATCCGTAGGGAGAAAAGTCTTTATAAGACCCTCACGGCTCATAGAGTTGAAAAGTCTTAGGCAGCAGATCTGAACCTGCGGCCTAAGCCATCGCTATTTCTTAAGAAAGTCCGGATACTCGTTCTAATCATCCGTCAACTATGATCGCTAAGGTGATATGCTGATAATGAAAGAAAGAAAAGACGGAGAAAATGGCACATTACAAAAAAAGGTGTATCTTTTATTCATAAACTTGATTGGATACAGGATACATTATGTCAAAGAATAAAAATATATATATATATATATATATTCATTCTTTTATCTACAAGCACAGACGATGCAAGGACGGATAGCTACTGAGGAGGAAGTGTCTTTAATAAATTCACAAGCTGTTCTCGCACTTCCTTCAGCGCTTCCTCCTGAGTAACAGCCGCAGCCACCTCCGCCTCCACCTGGGCCCGCTGCTGCATGAAGGATGCAAGCTGTTCCTCAACGACCTGCTGAGCTGCTTCACGGCCTCGGGCATCACGCTCGGCGGCATCAAGCTTCCGCTTTAATGCCAGCCCATTAGAAATACGCTCCAGAAGGCCTTCAAAGACGACTTTCACCTCAGCAGCATTCGCCCTAACTTCAGCGCGTAGGCGAGCAATTGCGCTTGAAGATTCTTGACGTTCCTTCAACCGTAAAGCTGCTTCTTGCTCCAAATGGTGGAAATAAGAAGTGCTTTGCTCGAGCCAAGCTGTCCGTTGGGTGCTTATGGCCAAAACATCAGGAGAAGGACGCGTCGACTCCAGCCGATGTAGGCAGGCCTCGACCTCCCTGCAGTGGTTAACCCAAGATTCGACGACGCCTTCGTTGTGAAAGTTTACGAGCGCCGCCAACATTGGGTTAACTTCCACAGCGAAATCTGCGGCAGAAGGGAGAGCGTCCACGTTAAGCTCTTCGATATACCCGCTCAGCATACCCAAACTCATCACGGCACCCTTTGAAGATGGACGTGTCAAGAAAGGGCCTGCCGGTGAAAGGACGCGAGACTCAAGAGGGACCGGAGCCGGAACGATAGCTGCAAAACAAAACATGGTTATACGATGGTTCAAGAGATGTTGAAGGGTCATAAAAAAGGGGGAGATTTACTATACCAGCTGCAACGGACGGTAAGGCCGGAAGGGCCGGTGGCATGGCAGGCCTTGCACCCCCTCCTTCGATTTGTGGCACTACAATAAAGAAGAGGAAAAGTTAGAAATAATCCTATAAAAAAAGGGGGAAAAGAAAGACATCAAAATGAAAATATACTCACCGGCACCACTAGAAGGAGAAGCGAATTCGGACGGGAAGGAGAAGTGTGGGAGCAACACTTGGTATAGATGATCAAAGAGCACTCCTGAAAGGACACAGTGGTATAACGTTAGTACATAAGCTACACGTTTAAAAGATCAACTCATGAGTCATAAATCCATACCTTCCAACATCCGCGATGGCACAAGGGAAGGCTGGGAGATGACCACCGCCAAAGCAGTAGTTGACGGTGCTCCTTCGAGCAATGGAGCATCGGCACTGGCCGCGCCTGCGTTAAAAACAAAGACAGACTTGTTAGAAAAGATCGCAAGATATATATAAAAAAAAGGGGAAAGATGGTAACTCGAAGTTTACCCGACGAGCTGCCAGCCGAAACTGAGGCAATTCCCTCCTCCATCGACATGAGGCCACCACCCGTAACCTCATCACCCGACTCGATAGGGACCGTCGTCGTGCTCGCGCGACCAGGAGACGACAGAAGATCGTAGACGGGGAGGGCAATGATTGGAGCGTTGCCGGACTCTTGGAAGGAAGCGGCTGACTCTTCCCCAAGAGTCGTACCCATCTCACCCGCTACTTCCTCGGGCTCCGCTGTCTCCATTGGCTCATCTATCGTCACCACAAGGTCGCCAGCCTCAAGTGCCTCGTCCGCCATCACCCCAGACTCAGTTGTAATGATCGTTTCATCTGCCGCCACTTCAGGCTCGGCATCAACGACCTTCTCGGCTATAGGCCCCTCAACCTCCGCATCAGGCTCCATGGCCTCAACGATGTTGCCCACTGTCGGCTCGAGTTCGGCAGGCACCGCCTCCTCTGTTCCCCTGGGTTCAACGGTCTCCGCCTCACCCTCGGTCGGACTTGGCCCTGCAAAATAATAGATATAAGAACCGTCGGCATTATAACTCTCACAATAAAAATTCTGAAAGAAATGTTACCTGAAGTGCACTTATCATTTGCGCTTCGAACGGCGCGCACCACTTGTCGGCGAGCAGTGGATAGGGCGACAGGGGCCTCTCCAGAAGGAGTATCTGCCCGAGGGACAGTGCTTGGGCCCGCTCCCATAGCCAAAGCAGTCCGGCGCGCCTTCGCCTCGCGCCTCAGTCGCTTTCTCTCCTCCTGGGCCATTGAGACGGACCTCACCAGAGCCTCTCTCATTGAGGCGTCTTCGTCCGTGAGTAGGGATGCCTCCAGGTGTTTCAAGGCATCCCTCGTCGTTTTATCAAGTTGAGGCTCTTGCAGCAGCCCCGACGAGACCGGGACTTCAGTAACAGGCTTGGGGAGGATCCCCACATCAACTGATATAGCTCCTACAAAGAAACAAAAGAAGAAGGTTAGGTTGACCATCAGAAGAGATAACAATTTTTTTTCCTATAAAAGAAAAGGGGGTGGGACGCACCAACGCCTGCTAGAGCACGTTTCTCCTCCTCCTCTTGGAAAGTTTTCAAAGAGGCAGCAATAGCTTCTTCAGTAGAGACACCTGTTGAAAATGGGGAAAGTATTAGTCAAGAATAATGATAAAAAAAAATGCGATGAAATGATAAGGAAAGCGGCTAATGATCACCTGACTCCGCGAGTTTGCTTAACATCGCTTCGAGCCTTGCTGATCGCTCAGAAGCTGCAATAGCGGCCGCCAAATTGGTGTCTGCAGGGTCTACCAAGAAGCCCTTATTGCTGCCATATTCACTTATTCCTTTGGTAAGAGGGGCCTCAGGCTCTAAATTGAGGATCGCGTCGAGAGAAAGGATCGACTTCTTCTTCTTTTGCCCGCCAGCTCTAGATGCACCTGGAATTGATTTGCGCTTGGCAGTCACCTTGGGGCGGCGGGTCCCGATATCCGCTCCTGCGCTGGACTCTGGCGATATTACATTAACCGTCTTCGTGGGAACACGGGGCGCCTGTGGTGCATTCACCGTAGCAGACAGCGGCAATCCACGCGGGGGGCTCAACACGCGTGGTCGGTCGACTCCGGCATCTTTTAATGGAAAAATGACCGGGATCCTCGGTTGCAAGGGGGCCTTGCGATCACCGCCAGGAGGCGCACCCCTACGGTTAACCAGTATACGCTTCTCCGTTAAGATAATTGGGCCCATCGCATGCGCATACCAAGCCACGTACGTGTTAAGTATTTTAGGGACACAGCTGGGTTCACTAATGAAGAAATAGGAACCCGTGTTAAGCCGTGTGAAATGGTGCATTGCATTCTTCATCCCCTCTCGGTTGACCACGGGCTTTTCCAAGAAAGCTTCCATCGGGATCCCTTGGTTGTAGCTCGATTGCTGAGCAAAACGGTGCGGGTTGTACCTCATAAAAAGTGCTGTCTCATTCTGCCTAAACACTAGATAGCCCGGCCGAATGGAGTAGAGGTGGAGGATTTCCCGAGCCTTCAATACGGAAGCCCCATCCTTGAAATCATCGTGCAGTGGCACTACTGACTTAGTAGTCTCTGAGCCTATGGTTATAACCTTATCCACAAAGGAAATCTTCGCTCCGACCAGATGTGGACGAAGGAGCAGCCCCCTAGACTTCCGTGGGGGTGCAACCACAATTGAAGCGTCGACCAACCGCATGACTCTCGGGAGTCTGCACTTCTCAAAGAACGGAGGAATCTTATGGACACCGAACACCCCTTGCACGTGCATTTCCATCCAGGAGGTGAAATAGTGCGTCGGGAAGTTAGCGGGCTGCACCCCAGGCTCACTAGCGTCCGCCGCTACGCTAAGTCCTTTATAAAGGTAGGCCAGCCCGGCGATTCCCACCGATAACTGCAAACTAGCCACCATCCGATGCGCTGGGTAAAAGACGGAGGGCCACATATGACGCGGGTGTATGGGGAGCGCAAAGCTGCACAGCCACAAGCCCAAGAACCCAATAAAAAAGGTCTCCTCATCCATGCCCAGGACGGCGATTTCTGAGAAAGGGACGATGGCAGCGCCGGGGAGATAAAAATCCCTTTGATCATCCTCCGATACGGGTCGGCGGTCTAAGCCGAAACCGAAAGGGTCATCGAGCTGGGCGAACTTCTCACTCCGCTCTGATAAGAACTCCGGGCGAATGAAGTGGGCAATAAAATCTGCGAAACTGACGCCCAGGTCGCCCGATTCCAGATGGAGTCCTTCATAGATCTCCAACATCTTCACCAGGCCCGGATACTGATGCTGAACGGCATTTTCCGGAGTCAGGTCAAACACTAGCGGCTTGGTGACAAAAACGTATTCATCAGGAGGTAGCAACTCCTCGTAATGCTCCCCCCTCATCGGCAAACCCGAGAGCTCGGCAAACTCCTCCAAAGAAATTGAGACCTCCCTATCCGCCATCAAGAAAGTGTGGGTGGGGATATTCCATTGTTCGATGAATGCCTTGATCCACCACGTTGGAGGAGAGGGATACTCGAAGAGCGAGACGTAGATGGCCGAATACAATCCAATCTTCATTAGATGAGTCCTTTTCGCCGATAAGATGTATCAGGCCCACTGCAAGTATCCGGCGGGCGGTCGCGACACCAATCCAATATTATAGGCCTGTCCCCAAGGGCGTGCTTCACCCTGACAGATTCGCCTTCCTAAAATATCTATTGCCGGCGGCGGATGTACGGGAATAGCACCAATTGCGGGTTGGAGGAGGTCATTTGAATTCCAATTTTTAACCTCCACGGCATACTTCGCCGGGGGTTCGTCCGCATAGGGGTTTGGAGCTATGGGTTCAGACGGTGTGGCAAAACTGAAACTGCGGCGACCCTGGATGATCTGGCTGTACCACCTTCCCCACAGGTGGAGTTTTTTGCACTCGGGGTCATGATCTTTAATAAGAGCGAACGCCACCTGGTCCACTGGCGAATGAAGGAACCCTCCTTCCGAGCGAACGAAGGGGAAAGACAAGTCGTCAGACATATTTCCTGTGGAAAGACAAAAATAACCGTTAGTGTTCTAACGCTTGGCATTTTAAAATCTTACTCCACACTGTGATGCAGTGGGTAGAGGACCAAAGGGGGACCCACAAAATTTGGATGACGGTGCATCATTTAATAAGACAATCCCATCATTAGATGAGACTGTCAATTCATGAAAAGATCCCCAAGAGAATATCCTCATTGATGGGAAACCCCTGGAGACAAGGAGAAAATCTCCTCTTTTAGAGCAAAGCTCTGTCACAGAGTGACACTTGTCAAACTCCGGTCTCAGGGGAACAAGATTCCTCAAAAGAGCATAGCTCTTTGGTAATAATGGAAAGATCCATCAAATTTTTTTTTACACACTTAAAAGAATTAAAATTTTGGAATCTTGAAAAATCCATGAAAACTTATGAATTTTTTTTCATTTTTCAGATCTAAAAAGATCTACATTCGATCCAAGAGCAAAGCTCCGTTCATTGGTTAAAACCCATGGACGAGATCTCTGTAGATCTGTAAGTTTTTTTTGAGAGCAAGGCTCTGTTGATGAAACCCTAAAGGGGTTTTTCTTTAGATCAAAGATCTATAAGAGCAAGGCTCTTTAATTTAATTTAAATTACCTAGAGTGATTCTAAGTTCTGAACTCTGAAGTTCTTAAGCAAGAGCAGGGCTCTGAGAATCAAAATTCTTGAAAGTTGTAAGAATTTTCTAAGGACCAAGGGTCCTATTTATAGGCGCCTGCGCCCCTTCAACTTATCAGTTGATCCAAAGGCTGGGATCTTGCCACCGCTGCGCTCACATGCGCGCCACGTGAGCGCAATGGTAGGGGGGCATTTGTTTCCCCAATCAGAGCAAGGCTCTGTTTGAATTTCAAAAATTCAAATTTTGAAGCAACGCTTCAAATCCCGTGCGCTGCGCGCAACGCGCCACGTGTCAGAAATTGATACGACAGCGCAACGCCCAAGGCGGTGCGTCCAATCAGAGCAGGGCTCTTTTAAAAAACTAAAAGTAAAAGAAACAACGTTCAGTTGCGCAAGTGCAGCTGCGCAAGCACAGCTGCGCAAGCGCTGCACTGCGCGACACGTGTCTGCGCAGTTGCGCAAGCGCAGCTGCGCAAGCGATGCGCTGCGCGATACGTGTCACGCGCTAAGGGAACTGCGCAAAACAGAATAAATCTTTTCTGTTCTTGTTAAAACAAGAAGATTTTTTTCTGTAAAACAGAGGCCTTTGGATCAAACGGTGGGGAAAACTCCCCAAATCACTCAGAGAAAGATCTTTTTAACAAATTTAACTAATTTATGGGCACTATAAAAGAGACCCCAGACCTCAATTCAAAGGCATGAACATTTTCTGAGAAAAAAAAAAGAGAACTCTGAGGAATTCCTCAAGAACAAAAAAAGGTAAAAACCTTCAGAAAAAGAGAAAATTCTTTTAAAAACAGATCATTGATCTAAGAATAAGATCAACGATCTTCAATAAGAAGGAAAACTAACTAATAATAGTGCTTTGCACTTGCTTATGAACCATTGGTTCCTTGAAAACAAGAAAAACTTGTTTTCCTTTGATTTAAAATCGATCAAAAGATAAAACAGTGCTCTGCACTTGCAAGAACAGCGCTGTTGCGCTCCTGTGTTGGCGCAACTCACCAGAGTGCGCCGCGTGTCCGCAGCGCAACAGCGCAGCGCACTAGCGCAGCGCATTGCGCTGTTGCGCTTGCGCTCACCAGAGCATGACACGTGTCATCACCATATGAGCTTGCGCTCATTAGTTAGCGCAAAGCGCCAGACAAATGCACTGTACTGCTTACAAAAGGGCCAAGCCCAATTAAAGAAGGCCTAACGGGCCTAATAAAATGCAATGCATTACTTTAAAAAAAAGGGGCAGAGCCTAAACCAAAACAGATGCTCTGCATCATAAAGAAAGGGACAGAGCCCAAATCAAAAAGGCCTAGCAGGCCAGAATAAAATGCAGTGCATTATTAAATATGGGCAAAGCCCTAGCACAGGCCTAATAGGCCAAAGATTAAGAAAAATCTTGATTATTCTCAATGGGACTTAGCTCGATCATGGCCGTAAGTCCCCAAACTAAATTGACTGAGCAAAAATGCTCTCCTAAATCAATTTACGACTGGTTCAAGGGTACATCTCTGAACTCCTCTGACACATGTCATTGTAATCCTTCAACGACGTCAGAGAGGTGCCGGGTCCCGACAATCACATATCAATATTGGACCGAGACGTCCTTAAACTAATATAGGACCGAGACGTCCTTAAACTAATATCGGACCGAGACGTCCCTAAACTAATATCGGACCGAGACGTCCCTAAACTAAAATTGGACCGATTCTGGCACTGTGCGCCGAAACGTCCTTAAACTAATGTCGGACCGCCACGTCCCTAAACTGGAATATGGACCACCGCGTCCCTAAACTGGAGCATGGACCGAAACGTCCCTAAACTACCTATGGACCACTACGTCCCTAAACTGGAATAATAGAGCATCCAAATGCTCTTTTCCGGATCTAAACGGTCCCGTTTAAGTCGACCTTAGCCCCTAATACGGCTAATGTATCCTTAAGCATTTAAATGAACGATAAAACTTCAAATCGACTCTGGTTCAAGGGTACATCTCTGAACTCCTCTGACATCTGCCGTTGTAATCCTTCAATGACGTTAGAGAGGTGACGAGTCCCGATGGCCAGATATTAAATCGATCATCATGTCAAGTTGATCTTAGTCCAAAACAGGACTAACGTATCCTTAACGAACGTTTAAGTTGATCTTAGTCGCAATGCGACTAATGTATCCTTAAACTAAAAACACAAAACCCAAATCTAAGTAAATACGGATTTGGACTAATCCACGTCCTACGGGCGACGGCATTACTCAGTCTCCGTATACAATCCACGGGCAACCACAAATAAAACAAACATACACGACACGAAGTGAAATTCTGGAGAAGGAGAAAGTGGCTACCGCGATGCGGTAGCGTAATTAACTGCAGGGGCTTGCGCATGCAGGGAAGAGCGTCCCCACAATCAAAAACCCCTCATCCCGAGGGGGAATCTGACGAAGTCTGCTACATCGGCCACATCCGTCTAAACCTCCGATTCACGGTGCCATAAATCAACTTGGCATCTTCGGAGAGGTGGACGGATAAAACCATATAGCATCTGCCCCGAATCTCAGGCAAGACGCAAAGTCTAGGCCGTCTTTCGGAGGGGAACAGATTTTAGTCTGAAATTAGACTAATGTATCCTTAACATGCGTTTAAGTTGATCTTAGTCTCAAATGAGACTAACGTATCCTTAAACCCAACCCCAAACCCAAATCTAAGAAAATACGGATTTGGACTAATCCACGTCCTACGGGCGACAACATAAATTAGTCTCCGTATACAATCCACGGGCAACCAAAAACAAAACAAACACCCACGACACGAAGTGACCATCTGGAGAAGAAGAAAGTGGTTACCGCGATGCGGTAGCGTAATTAACTGCAGGGGCTTGCGCCTGTAGGGAAGAGCGTCCCCACAATCAAAAACCCCTCAAATGAGGGGGAATCTGACGAAGTCTGCTACATCGGCCGCATCCATTTAACCCTTCGATATACGGTGCCATAAATCAATTTGGTATCTTCGGAGACGTGGACGGATAGCACCAATTAGCATCTGCCCTCAAATTCAGGCAAGACGGATCTACGCGGTCTCGTCTCTGTTTTCGGCGGAGAACAGATTTCTGGGCTTTTGGCTTACTTGAAATAGGTGTGGTCCTATAGACTTCACATGATTCAAGTGCCAGTCACGTGCTATTTCGGGTCGTGATAAAGTTGGTATCAGAGCGCTAGGTTTAACCTTGGTTCGAGTCTATATTTGACTATACGGAGTCTAGGGCGTATATTTATATTCGGAACCTAGGCTTAACCTTACGGAACATAGACTTGGTCGAGGGGGTATTAGACCCGAACTTTCGTCGCATAGGTTGACCTTGGTTGATGGAGTAGGTAACTTAAGTAGAGTGTACCGTGTGTATGTCCCGCGGCATACTTACGATACGCTACTCCGCTTAAGAAGCCTTAGGATGTACATTTCTTTGCACAGTATTATATTCATTCCTATGATCTATCCTCATCAATATCGGTTTGTGGTTTTTGTTACCGCGATTGCATAGGCAGAGAGAGCTGCGGCTAGAGTTGCGGTCAGCATGAGCTTGTCATGGACGAGGACTGATCAGGGTGTAATTCCGGTGACACACGATTGCATAGATGTGTCGTTTTATTGTATTCTTCACGCCATGAGCGTATGATGGATTGCTTTTACTAAAATTTCTCGAACGTGCAGATCAGCACCAGAGGATTGGGCCACTGCTAGAGGCTAGTTAGAATGTGATGACCGTCAATGCACCGTTATTCTTGATGATTGAGGCACTGTTTAGCGTGCGGACGAATGAGCCAAATGTTGTTGCGACTGACAAGATACCGCCCCAGATGTTTGGAGCTATTACAGCACGAGTTTATACTTAGAGATATGATAGAAAATCGCTAGTCACCCAAGGATGAATGACCAGGACATGTGGTTCGTTTGCACACCCCGACGCGAGGTCATCAGATTGATTGATTTCAGTTAGAGAAAACTTCACGCTGGTACGTTGAGATTCGATAGAAAACGATCGAATATCAGAAACCCATTTTTCTAAGTTTAAAGTATTCGGAAAAATATGCAAGTAATTCTGTGAATCCTTTAGAAGAATGAAACCCTAACTCGACATAATGACCATGGAAATGCTTTTGAACCTTAGGGTTTGCGGCAGTTCCGCGGTGCCATTAATGAGGCTTGGGTTTGCCCTTCTACGGCTGGTCCATAGGTACTGTGGTTGTTTCCCCCAATCAGAGCAAAGCTCTGTTCAAAATTCAACTTTTGAAATGAAGCAAGGCTTTAGAAGCAGCGCCAGGTGCGCTGCACCCTAAGCAGCGCACCATGTGCAAAGCACATGTGCGCTAGCGCTAAGTGCGCTGTGCTCTAAGCAGTGCACCATGTGCAAAGCACGGGTGCACTAGCGCTAAGTGCGCTGCACTCTAAGCAGCGCATCACGTGCAAAGCACGGGTGCGCTAGCGCAGGAAATAAAAGCTCCCCACCGTCAGATCAAAAATCCAATAATAATGATAAATCATTAATTAATCAGAATTAAATTCTGTTAAGAAAAGATTCCTCAAAATCTTTCCAAATAACAAGATTGTGCTTTGCAAATTAGAGCACCGTTGGATCAATGATCCAATGGTGATTAAAAATCACCAAAACACAGAATAAATTCTGTATGGAAAGATTTACCAATCTTGTTAAAAACAAGAAGATTGGCTTCTGTAAATCAGAAGCTCTTGGATCAAAGATCCAACGATGGGAAATTCCCCAAATCAATTGGAGAAAAGATCTCCTTAACTGATTGAACTGATCAGTTTGCCCTATATAAAGGCCCCAAGACTTCAAGTCTCGGATAGAGAGAAACAAATAGAAAACCCCCCATAAGTTTTGAGAGATCTCAGAAAGAAGAGCCAAGCTCTCAGAGAAAGAAGATTTTCTTCAAGGTAAAAAAAATAATGATGAACAGAGAGATGAAATCATCTCATGATTAAAAAAGAAGAATTCACTTCTTTACAGATTATAGATCTACAAAGACCAAGATCTTTCACAAAGAGATAAAAAGATCTCATCATAAAAATAAAAAGAAGAACATAATTCTTCTCACAGATCATAGATCTATAAGAGTAAGGTCTTTTACAAAAAGAGATCATAGTATCTCATTATAAAGAGGGGGAGAATAATTCAATTCTCTTAGGATCAAAGATCTATAAAGGCAAAGCCTTTCACTAAAATAAGAGATTGAAACATCTCTTATAAAATAAGAACTTTGTTCTTAAAACTTTGAGACAAAGTCTCTTATAAAAAGAGAATTTAATTCTCAGGGCGCAAACTGATCTAAGTTGCATAAAATAAGAGCCATGTTGCTATTAATTTAAAAGCGCTTCAGCGCCCCCACATCTAGCGCAAAGCGCTGCATAGCCTTAGCGCTCTAATCAACAGAAGCGCACTACGCTTATTATCTGGCGCATAGCGCCAAGCGCGCCACGTGCTCCCCATATGTGCGCTACTTAAACAGAAGCGCTTTGCGCTCTTTGAACTAGCGCCTTGCGCTCATAAGACTGGCGCTTAACGCTAAGCGCACCACGTGCTCCCCACGTGTGCGCCACTGAACAAATAGCGCTCTGCGCTCATGAGATAGCGCTCTGCGCTCATAAACTGGCGCGATGCGCCCATCATCTGGCGCTTAGCACCAAGCGCAACACGTGTCCCTCACGGGTGCGCTACTCGGCAGAAGCGCACTGCGCTCTTTGACTGGCATAAAGCGCCAAGCGCACCATGTGGTGCGCTGATAGAACATAAATTGTTCTTTAATGAGCCCCAGAGCTATGATGAATGCTCAGCATTCAATAAAAGACAAAAATATTGTCAGAATCCAAATCAATGCTCAGCATTGTTAAAAGGGCCAAGCCCAAATAAATGCTCAACAGCCCAAAATAAATGTTAAACATTTTAACTTGACTGGACTTAGCCCAAGATTGTCCATAAGTCCTCAATTCAGATTAACCGAACCCATATGCTCATAAATCCTTGATCTTAGTCTCAAATTGGACTACAGATCTCCCAACCAAAATTGGTTCAAGGGTACATCTCTGAACTCCTCTGATATTTGTCGTTGTAATCCTTCAACGTCTTCAGAGAGGTGACGGATCCCGACAGCCATACATTTCATAGACTGTGACGTCTTTAAACTGGATTGTGGGTCCTTAAACCCATGGACTAGGATGTCCTTAACCTTAGACTGTGGGGTCCCTAAACTTATGGACTATGATATCCTTAACCTGGGACTGTGGGGTCCTTAAGCTCATGGACTATGATGTCCTTAATCTTGGACCGAGATGTCCTTAAACTAACATTGGACCGTAATATGCTTAAACTAATTGATCGCAATGTCTTTAAACTAAACAATAGAGCCCAAATGCTCTCTTGATTGGATCTAAACGATCCCGTTAAGTTGATCTTAGTCTAAAACTAGACTAACGTATCCTTAACAAACGTTTAAGTTGATCTTAGTTTCAAATGAGACCAATGTATCCTTAAACCCAACCCCCAACCCCAAATCTAAGAAAATACGAATTTGGACTAATCCACGCCCTACGGGCGACAAAATACATTAGTCTTCCTATACAATCCATGGGCGACCACAAACAAAACAAATACACACGATACGAAGTGACCATTTGGAGAAGGAGAAAGTGGTTACCGCGATGCGGTAGCATAATTAACTGCAGGGGCTTGCGCATGCAGGGAAGAGCGTCCCCACAATCAAAAACTGTCACGCCCCGCTTCCCAGTGTACGGCGAAGTGGACGCGACGAGGTCCGCTACGTATGTACTCAGAAGTACATACGCTAAGCGTAGCTAAGCAATATAAAATAATCACAAGAGACAAATGATATTGAAATAACAGCAACTTTTATTAATAACATTCTTTGTACAATGCATGAAATGAAAATACAACTGGAATGAAAAAGCAATGCCTAAACAGTGGCATAACAGAAATGAAAAATACTGGAAAGAACAAGGTACAATTATATAGAGCTCTGGGTCTTCTTGGAACTGCTCCAAATCTTCACCGGTGGGCTCAATCTCAGCTTGGTCCAACGCACCTGACGACATTCAAGAAGAAAGAAATAGAATGTAGTCAGCGAACAGATCGCTCGGTAAGTCCCAAAGAATAAGAAGAATGAGAATGACAGAGTAACAGTATTTTCTAAAGTATTATATTGTTGAATATTATGGAACATTGTTTAACGCTGTTGTTTGTAGCTTGGTACAGAAGGATGCCAGTGTATACGAGGGAGATCTCTATATGCTAGAGATCAGGGCAAAAGGAAAGTACAAGGAACCGTTATGCCACGGTACAACAGCAATAGGATTCAGGTTAGGTGTCTTAATCTGACCACCCCGTGCCACCTTTAACACCTTCCGTACCAATCTACCCCTTAAACCCCGTAGTGTTTTAACAGTATTGTAGTATTGGAATATGTAAATTGAGTGACTGACCAAAACCATGATATCAGTAAGCATGTTGTAACTGTATAATCAGGTAAATGGAATATCAGGATAATGGATGAATATCCATTGTTTGATTCAGTCAAAAAGAATATATTGTTAACTGGATTCAGGGTTTCATGTATTCAAATTGTGTTGGAATATAAAAGAATATAGATTGACTTGAATCGTATTCAAGTCAGAAATAGTCAGACTCTAACCCGAGTCAGACTAAAAGAAGATAATTTGAAGTTCAATATTAGCTAGGGGCCTTATTGTAATTTGTAAAACTTGAGGGGGTTTTATGTAAAAATACTTTTGTATAGTTTTCAAGATACACCTCAAGTATTTGTTATTCGTCTTTATAGTTATAATGAGTGAGATTTATTTTGTGATATTTCTAGTGAAAATATCCTAATTTCATAAATAAACGTATTAATTTGTAATATTGATTTAATTGAAATGCATGGTATTTTAATGTAACTTTTAATCTTGTAATTTTTAGGAAAAGGTGGAAACTTTATTTTATAATAAAATAGATGTTTAAATGATAAATATACATATGTTTATACAAGAATAATTTTTAATAAATATTTTATTTTCCAAAAATCTCATTTTTCTTAAATGTCGTATTTTAAACCTTTCGAGACCGAATGCTCCTTGCGGAGGTCTAAATCTCGCACTACTAAGCCCGAGGGTGCACGATAAACCGTACTATCCCTAACGAGTTCCCCAAAGGTGGGTTGTAGTGGCGCTTTGCAAAGATTTAATAAATACTAATCATTTAGAAAATGGTTTTATAAAGATAAGGTATTTATTTGTAAAAGGGTGTAAATTTCCGTATTTTAGATTCTAGGGTTTCCTAAGCCAACTAGCCTATTTCTAAAGGGTTTAAACGACAAGTCATTAGAAGCCTCAAATCGCCTCTTCACCGCCAATTGCGGCCAGGTAAGTGCCAGGAAAGTAGGAGGCTCTCCACTACAAGTAGTTGCCCTAATTAAGTAACCACTTGCCTTAGACACACTTTCCTGGACACCACAAAGTCAGGTTTAGATAAACGATCGATGTCCACAACTTATCGTATTTCCTATTAAAAGATATTGTTTTAAAAATTGTATATAACTTAGAACTTTTAGAAAAAGTTTATAAAGAAAATGGTATTTTAATGTAAAATCTTGTTTTGTCGTATTCTAAATTTTCAAGGTAGCGTGTTATGATTACATATGAGTGTGTGTGGAGGTAGGTCATTATCTCGTGATCTACTTTAAGGTATAGTAAAGTTTAGGGGTTAAATATGATAAACTAAACATGGTGGTATTTAAGTGAAAGAATATGATATATTGCAAAAGCTATCATTTCATGTGTGAAAACTTGTTCAAATTAATTTCTAAGTGATTAGTAGTCAATATGAATATGTTTAAGTATTATGGAATTAGTAATAAGTGAGATTTGATAGAAAACCGAATCGGAAATCGGGTTGTTCCGATTTTCGTCGGGTTTGTAAAGTCGTATTATTATGAAAGAAAAGAAGGATAGAAAAGGGGGACTTACGGGTTTGGACAACGCTAGAGAGTGAGAGTGAGGTAGAGGGTTTGCCGGCGCGTCGAAACATCGTCGAGAGCTCCTAGCACGATCACCGGAAAGTCGCCGTCGATTTCGTCAGCGCTTCGCCTTTCGCTCGTTTTCCGACATACCAAGTTCTCTTGGAATTTTGGGAGAGTGGACTTAGAAAGAGTGATGAGAGGGTAGAGGGTAGGGGTGTTTATATAGGGTTAGGCTAGGGTTAGGGTTTTTAATAATAAATATAAAAAATATACAAAATCATTAAAAATTCATTAAACATAGGAGTAAAAGGGATTTATTGGGAAACTTAAAACCGATCCAGGTATAATAAGTGTGCAGGAGGGTTTACCAAGTCAAGGAGCATCTTTTCTCTGTTGGTGACTCGGCTGTCCGGCCAAGTCCGGCCGGCGGCGCCGGACCGAGTCGGCCGATTCGCCGGCCGGCGGCGCCGAGTCGGGCCGAGTCAGGGTTCCAATGGCCATGGATTCTTCTGGGGTACAATTTGGTATATTTACTTTTTCATATCCAGTACATATTTTGTGAGTTATGGCCTTTTGACCGTTGACTTCCAAAAGAAATTAAAACAAAATAAATACAAAAATAATGTGGGGCATGGGATTTAAACTCTGGTGGCTTGGTTCAGCAATGCAAGGTATTACCAATGAGCTACAAGCTCCTTCTTGTAATTATTGTGGGAAAATAACTACTTAAAGTGGTAACAACAACATTAAATACCCCAAGTACACTTTAATTTTAAAACAATTTTATGTACACTAAAAATGGAGTTATTTAAAAACAAAATAATTACTTATATATATATATTGTGCTCAGGTTAAAATACTCCTTTATGGATTTTTAAAAATTAAAAAAAAAATTGTATAGAAAATTGTATAGGAAAATTATGGTTGTTACAAAAACCCCTCAAATGAGGGGGAATCTGACGAAGTCCACTATATCGGCCGCATCCGTTTAAACCTTCGATACATGGTGTCATAAATCTACTTGGCATCTTCTGAGAGGTGGACGGATAGCACCAATTAGCATCTGCCCCCAAATTCAGGCGAGACGGACCTACGCGGCCTCGTCCCGCGTCTTTCGGCGGAGAACAGTGGTATGTACTGGATATTATTAAACTGTACTCAAGAGTTGAGCTTTCGGGGAATTATGGGACCTTGATGAATCGATCGAAAAGTTGTTTTAAAGTTTGCATATAATCACTTCGAAAAGTCGTATGAAGTCTATAGGACGTGACTGACACTTGAATCATATGAAGTCTATAGGACCCCATCTAATTCAAGTAAGCCAAAAAATCCCAGAAATCTAAACCATTTGAAAGAAGGAAGTGAAGGAAAACCTGTTTTAAAGTTTGCATATAATCACTTCGAAAAGTCGTAGTAAACCTTTCTAAAACATCAAGTTTTTTCCGAAAATTTTGGCAGAGTCTCCTTTGTAAATACTGGCCCCAAACGGGTACAAACATGAATAATATGAATAAGAGCATTCCCAAGCGGGAGCTAGCTCTTCGCCAATTAGCGGTCACAACCACGCAAGCAATATGATATACAACGCCGAAGGGCGATGATCAAAACTCAAAAGGAAACCGATATCATCAAGAAAACCATAATAATACAGCGCGCGACTCTAAGGTCGAAAGAATAAACAACCAGTCTTCTAAGTCTAATAAATATACAAGTCTGGTTGATGGAGTTTACTAGATACAACTGAATAAATAAATAAAATATAATGGTGGTCACGATGCAAGTGAATCCACCTACCAAAGCAATCACCCGAAATGAAGAAGTGTGCCAGCAAAGCCGCCAAGGAAACATGTACGGCAAAACCTGCAAGAAACTGTGGCATGACAGGGGTGAGTTACCAACTCGTGAGTAGAAAACATCAGCAGAAATCGTATGTATGACTCAATTCTAGGTCATACGGTAATATATATCCTCAATATAATATCCTGAACCATCTACACATAAGTGTAATATCACGTGCTCGTGTCAGTGCCTCAGATAGCAACATATCATATATATGATTTATGAATGCATCACGAATGAAAACAGAATACATCATGAATGAAAAAACTGTTTTCATAAATTAGTGAGATTTCTGTATAAAACCGAAATATCATCAATGAAATCAACAGAGAATCCGTGTCAAGCATCGACACAAAACATATATCCCAATATCTCAATATCTCAGGCTCCGGCAATCCGGACTGGCCAATATCATCAAATCTCACTATCTCGGGCTCCGGCAATCCGGACTGGCCCTAAACTCCGGCAATCCGGACTGACCCAAATCATCAAATCTCACGACTACGTCGGTATCCTCCGGATATCTGCCGCGTCACAAATAACCGGTCGGTAGTGCTCCCCTGCCAGGCTCAACGCCATCATCTGCGACCATCTTGCCCCAGGGTACCGCCTCGAAGTACCGCACCGGGTCCACCATGCACCCGCAGACGGTTCCTCCTCCTCCTCGAATCGGGTGTATGATATCGCTCAAGAGCCGAGAAAACTCATGGTGGACGTATCTCACATCATATCACGAGAAAACCGCACTTTTTATCTTTTGAAAATGATAAATGAGTTTATAAAATCTGCGATTTCTCCACATCCAGAAATTTCATGGAAGATCCGAAATCTCAAAATGACAGGTCAATAACAGTGAATACCGGGCTCCGGCAATCCGGACTGGCCCATAATATCGCATGGAAAATGAATATATATATATATATATGCATGAAATATCACAGTAATAAATGCAATATCTAATCTAACACAGTAATGATATATCGGAACTATTAGCTAGCAAGCGATATCAATGAATTAATATTCTCTAAAGTGTACGTGACATGGCAATTACCGATGATGATGTGTATGAGCCGGCAAGATAGTGTTCGTAGACATACGCATCATCGGTAATGGTGCTGGTGTCCTGATAACATGGGCTCAATATAACAATAAAAACACATTTAAGTATGCAATGCTATGCGAATAATAGGAATATATGGCAAATGAATAGTAAATGCAACAATAATGAATGTACATAATATATATGAGTCATACAGTTTTGGCATTTGAAATAACATGAATCGTGGTGTTTAGAAAATGGGGGATACGGTGTTTTTAAGAAGAAGTACGTCCTTTGAAATATCCGTAATTTCCCTTGGCCTGTCTTTGAAATACTCACGATTTGTTCGTTTTAGAAATATGTATGACTCGAGCCCAGTCTAACATCTACTAAGTGAACTACAGGACCAAATTAACAGACTAATCGAAAGGGTAAGGAAAACCACCTAACTCTGAGTTTATATATATATATATATATATATATATATATATATATATATATATTAGTCGGTGATCCCGCCTCAATAGTATCACGTACGATACAATATATAATATGACATTCTCGAGTCAAGTGTGCGGATCTATCATCATCATTATATCTCGTACGGTAAATCCATCGTACGGCATCCCAAATCTGGGTACGGGTCGAATATCACATTTATCTCATTATTCATCTGGTATCCTTATCATCATATCCTGAATTAGGGGTACTGATCTAAAGTCTAGTACATTTCGATACCATCAACATATATATACGCGTGTGTATGAAAACACATCGCCTAAAGACCCGCTATAATATCATGTCGTATCTCATAATACGAACCAAGTCACATCACCGATCTCGTGGTATCATGCCCAATCACATCGACTCATCTCCAAGTACCATATACTATCCTCATCATCCATGTATGTGTGTGTGTATACGCACAAGAAAAACAAATGTATGCGTGTGTGTGCGTGTGTGTGTATCCTTACTCTAGGGTTTCGCGACTAACACTAGACTATAGCATTAACTTCCAAATACGCTAAACACTAACCCAAAGTCACCTAAATCATTTCTTGCTAAGTTATCCTCGTATCATAATACACAATATCACACACACACACACACACACACACACACACACTACGAAGCTACGGGGGTGCTATACGCCATCCACCCGATTTCCCCCGTAGATATATATCTACCCACCTTGATTCTTGCTTGCCTAAGTCGATGTCGCCATGCTCTTGCTTGTCGTCCCGAAGTTCATGCGGAGGTCCCTACATATCATAACATATCATGTCGTATTAAAATCCAATTCAAAATCAAAACGACACACGAATTGCACATAGGTTAAAACCTATGGTCTATGCATGCAAGAATAACCAACAACCCTCGAGATTGACATGCAAACGTCATACCACCGAGTCAAAACCCAAATACTAAAATCCAAGTTAAAACGAAGTCGCAAAACAAAGCAGCAACTGAAGAAAACACCTCCAGATTTTACCCCAGGTGAAATTAGCCAATTTTGCATATAGGAAGGGTCTAGTTTACTGAAGATAAAGCCATGGACCAAACACGGATCAAATCAACCCCACCCTGGCCGCAATTTGCGGCCAGAATGATTAAATTTGGGCCATGAGGAAGGGGTAGGGTCTCGGGTCTTCAGGGTAGCTTCTAAGTTGTCTACACGACTCACTATGATCGCTATAAAATTTTCAGGTCCCCCGGGTCATAGCAGATTTCACTTTCCCATCATAATTTCCACAAAATTCGATATCGGGGATTTCTAAGTTTGCTAAATGGGGTTCTAGTCTCTGGTTTAGTCCAATATACCATCACTACAGGGGTTGTATGGCCTCTACTAACCTCAATTACACCTTCACAACTCAAGAATTCCTCAAACCTAATCTAGGAATTTTCTAAGTTCACTAAACCAAATTAAAACACTTCTAAACATGCATGGAAGCTAAAGTGAATGAAATACTACACTAATGGTGTAAGAATTACCTCATTTGGCAACTCAAGAATTTTCTTGAGTTGCCCCAAGTCTTCAAAATCCAAACTTTCTTGGTCCAAAATGCTTGTAGCAAGTTTGTGCATGTTTTTAATGAAAGGGAGATGATGTTTTGAGGTAGGATTGATGGTGTTAGTGAGGGTTTAGAGGAGGTGGAGAAGAGGGCAGCCACGAGTGAAGGGGAGGGAAAAATGATGAAGAAATAATGAAGGGGGACAAATGTGAGCTATGGTCAAAGACCCCTCACCTCTCTCTCTTCTCTCTCTTGCCCATACTCTATTGTTTAACCTTTTCCCTTTTCTTTTTCGTTTTTCTTTTTCTTTTCTTCTCATCTCATTTGAAATAAAGCCATGCATGAAAAAATTAACGAAAAGCCATGGTAGAAAATGTAACAATGTGAAATATGACATAGTGCATGTCATGTGCACAAATCAAGTTTAATGCACGATTAGTGATATTTAATCGCGATTAGCATTAAAATGGAATATAATTAATTAATCATAAAGAATTTATAATTTTCTTAAATTGTATAAAACACGCTCATTTCAGTAATTCCTATAATTTTCCAAATATTTCCCCATTTATCGGTAATTAATTATACCGCACCATAAAAATATTCCTAATATTTATTATTTAATTATATAAATTCCCAAAAATAATATTTTATTTTTCTGAAATGTTACAGTATTACGCACACCCAGTAGGCCAGAGTTCGGTATCGTCGACGAGACATGTTACGAGTGACCATGATAGTTGGCCAGAGATCTTTAGAGGACGTGCCGGAGCATAACTGTTTCCGTCATCATTTCCTTATTGGGCCGTTGAGCTGAGGAATTATGTAACGGGAAATTCGCAGTGAGAGACGAGAACCTAAGGGCACAAGGCGCCAGACCAGGAATAGGAGGCAAGTAGATATCTTGCTCTGCTAGCTTTGGATGCACCGACACCTTTTTGATTTTGAAGGAAGGACATATCGACGACAGTGTTAACAATTTGTGATTTGGTGATTCGAATATCACGTGTCCGTTATTTTGGACTTTTGTATTTTGGGCGATTTATTTGCATGATTGAGATTTTGTGTACGCTGATGCACGTATTTGTGAGATTTTATATCACGGTATACCTGATTTGGATTGAGATTTGTTATATACCGTCGATTTCGATTGTGATCTTTGATATTGTTTTCGTGCACTTGGTGCACTTGAGTTGGATTCTTGCGCATGCTTGGCGCGCTTGATGCGATTTTGGTGCATAAGAGATGCACTAAATCGGGATTCTTCGTGCATATCAGATGCACTTGATATTGTTGTCAGGCACACTCGTTGCCCTTGACAGGTATTTTCGTACACACCCGTTGCACTTAGCTTTTGTCACGCCCCGCTTCCCAGTGTACGGCGAAGGAGACGCGACGAGGTCCGCTACGTATATACTCAGAAGTACATACGCTAAACATATCTAAGCAATATAAAATAAATACACAAGAGACAAGAAATAAAAAGAACAGCAACTTTTATTTATTAACATTCTTTGTACAATGCATGAAAGGAAATACAACTGAAATAAAAAGATGTCTAAACAGTGGTATAACAGGAAATGTAAAATACTGAATGGAAAAGTGTACAATGAACTAAAGTGCTGGATCTTCGGCAAACTGCTCCAAGTCTTCTTGCGATGGCTCGATCTCTGCCGGGTCCAAATCACCTGACGACATTCAAAGAAGAAAGAAACAGAATGTCGTCAGCGAACAGGTCGCTCGGTAAGTCCCAAAGGTGAGAGGAAAGTAGAAAAGACAGAATAAGAAGATATCTTTTAAAGTGTATACTATTGTTGTAATGTTATGTTAACGCTGTTGTTTGTAGCTTGGTACAGAAGGATGCCAGTGTATACGAGGGAAGTCTCCATATGCCAGAGACTAGAGGCACGTGTAGTACAATGAACCGTTTATGCCATGGTACAACAGCAACGGAATATATGTTAGGTGTCTTAATCTGACCACCTCGTGCCACCTTTAACACCTTCCGTACCAATCTACCCCTTAAACCCCGCGATGTCTTGTTTGTATTGTTATCTTGCAAATTGTATTGGTTGTAAGATTGATTGACTGACTGACAGAAACCATGATATCAGGAAACGGTTGTAACCGTAGATTCATATAAATGGAATAACTGAGAATCATGTAAAAGGAATATATATCCATGGTTCGGTTAGTCAAGTTGTATAAATTGATAATTGTATTCATGGATTCATGTGTTCATATTGAATTGGAATCTTATAGATTATATATTGACTTGAATCATATTCAAGTCAGATTAATCAGACTCAAACCCGAGTCAGACAATCAGAAATGTGAATCGAGGTCTTTTAATTGCTAGGGTCCTTAGGGTAATTTATAAAACTTGAGGGGTTTTTATGTAAAAATACTTTTATATACTTTTCAAAATACGCCTCAAGTATTTATTGTTCGTCTTTAGAGTTGTAATGAGGGTGACATTTCTAGTGAAAATATCCTAGTTTTATAAATAAGGGTATTTATCGGTAATATTGATTTATTTGAAGTTCATGGTATTTTAGTGTAAAATTTATTCTTGTGATTTTTAGAAAATGGTGGAAAATTTATATTATAATAAAGTAGATATTTAAATAATAAATATACATATGTTTATACAAAAATAATTTTAATAAATATTTTATATTCCAAAAATCTCATTTTCTTAAGATGTCGTATTTTAAATCTTTCGAGACCGAATGCTCCTTGTGGAGGTCTGAATCTCGCACTACTAGCCCGAGGGTGCGCGATAAACCGCACAATTCCGAACGGGTTCCCCAAAAATGAGTTGTAGCGGCGCTTTGCAAAGATTGTAAAATACTAATCCTTTAGAAAACGGTTTTATAAAGTAAAAGGTATTTATTTGCAAAGGTGTAAATTTTCCGTATTTTAGATTCTAGGGTTTCCTAAGTCAACTAGCCTATTTCTAAATGGTCTAAACGACAAGTCGTTAGAAGCCTCAAATCGCCTCTTCACCGCCAATTGTGGCCAGGTAAGTACAAATGAGGAAATGAGCGATCCGCTCACGAATCGTGAGACGGGCCTTTTAAAGTTACTTTTTCTCACTTGCCTAGCCTAGACGCCACAAAGTCAGGTTTAGATAAAAGATCGATGTCCACAACTTATCGTGTTTTCCTAATAAGAGGTATTTATTTAAAAGTGTATCAAAGCTAAACTTTTAGAATTGATTTTATTAAGAATATGGTATTTTAATGAAAGTATTGTTTTATCGTATTCTAAGTTTTTGATGATGTCGTTTAGGTTGTATTTACGTGTGTGTGGAGGTAGGTCATTACCTCGTGCTCTACTTTAAATGTATAGTAAGGTTAAGGGGTTAAATGTGAAATTGAAACATTGTGGTATTTAAGTGAAAAATACGATAAACATTTCATGTAATGAAACTTATTCAAATTGATTGTTAAATGTTTAATAGTCAACATAAAGATATTTAGGCATGAATGTATTGGTGAGAAGTGAAATTTTATAGAAAACCGAATCGGAAATCGGATTTGTTCCGATTCCGTCGGGTTTTGTAATTTCGTATTTTAGAGAAATAGAAAGAGAGAATGAATGGGACTTACGGATTTCGATTAAGCAAGGGAGTGAAAGGGGGACTAAAGAGCTTGCCGAGGCGTTGCTTCGTCGCCGGTTGTTCCTAAAAACGTCGCCGGAATTTCGTCGGAGCTTCGCCGCGAACTTGTTTTCAAAGTACACAACTCTTGAGAAGATTTTGAGAGAGTGAGGTTAGGGTTTTGGGATGAGAGGGTAGAGGGTAGGGGGTGTATTTATAGGGTAGGCTAGTGTAGGGTAGGTGAAAGATTTTTAATTAAAAAAATTGTTAAAAAAATGTAGAAATTCATTAAAAATTGTAGTAAATGGGGGATAATTAAGTTTCGGGAACCGATCCAATTAAATGGTGTGTGCAGGGGAGTTAGGAATACGAAAAGACACATTTTTCATTCAGGGGACTCGGCGGTTCGGCCGAGTCCGGTGGTCGGTGGGTGGGGAATCTCGTGGGGTAGGCACTGGTATATTTAGATTTCTGGGTTCAGTTCAAAGTTTGGGAGTTATGGTCTATGGACTGTTGGGCTTCCAAGGAATTTAAAACAAAAACAATATAAAAATAATGTGGGGGCAGAAGATTTGAACTCTGGTGGCTTGGTTCAGCAGTGCAAGGTGTTACCAATGAGCTATAAGCTCCTTCTTGTAATTATGGTGTGAAATAATTACTTAAACTGGTAACAGCAACATTAAATACCCCAAAGTATACTTTAATTTTAAAACAATTTTATGTACACTAAAAATGGAGTTATTTAAAAACAAAATAATTACTTATATATTGTGCTCAGGTTAAAATACTCCTTTATGGATTTTGAAAAAAAAATTGTATAGAAAAGTGTATAGAGTAATTTGGGTTGTTATATTCTACCCTCCTTATAAAAATTTCGTCCTCGAAATTTGTAAAAGGAAGGTGTAACAGTTTCAAAGAAAGTTTTGTGACAGAACTATTGGTAGTGTATGAAAATATTCAGAAGAAAGAAATAGTGCAAAATGTTTTGGTCAAAGTGAGGGAGTTACCTGGGTTACCTTGGTTCCTAGTCTCAGGTTCTAAGGCTGTTAAGGCGGAGGCTTGACGTCTCGACACATTTTTCTGTGTAAGACGATATATCGATGCCTGACTAGGTAGGGATGGTCCATGTGGAGGTGGTGCTGGGAGTGCAAGACTAGGTGCAGGAGTCTGGATAGCTGGCTGCTGCGGGTAGATAGTGGGTGTGTGGGCTGAGTTGCGTCTATAGGGACAGTCTCCAATTCTATGATCGGATGCGCCGCAAACTAGGCACTGGCCTTTTGCGCGTCTACAGTCCTTCCACAAGTGTCCATTCCTATGGCAGTAGTAGCAAAATCCTGAACTTGACCGGTTAATTGTTTCATTCTGTCTCTTAGGTTTTGCAGGTTGTGTAGTGTAGGTTCCTCTTGCCATCTGGGTGGCAGAGCGTTTCCTGACGGATGCTTCTGCTTCTGGTCGGTTAAATAATATAGCAGTCTGCTGCTGCAGTCCAACCAGGAGGCTTCGGATTTCCTCAAGCAGAACCGTTTGCTCGTTGAGTGGAGCAGGAACGGCAGGTGTGAGTGGTAGTGGTGGAGGTGTGTTGTTGACGTTGGTGCTGGTGTTGTTCGGAGAATCCATAACCCTGAAGAAAAATTTGGGTTAGGACAGATTCAAGTACATGAAATGATAAGATTCAAGGAATATGAAATTGTAAGATTCAAGAAACATGAATTGTAAACAATGTTTTAGTTGCTGGTTCTTGTGTTATATTGCTTAGGTTGTTCACGCAGAACAGAACTGCATGATAGGGATTCATACAGCTCTGACCTGCATGGGCCAACAACAAAACCTGTCACGCCACGCTTCCCAGTGTACGGCGAAGGAGACGCGATGAGGTCCGCTACGTATATACTCAGAAGTATATACGCTAAGCATATCTAATCAATATAAAATAAATACACAAGAGACAAGAAATAAAAAGAACAGCAACTTTTATTTATTAACATTCTTTGTACAATGCATGAAAGGAAATACAACTGAAATAAAAAAAATTCCTAAATAGTGGCATAACAAGAAATGTAAAATACTGAATGGAAAAGTGTACAATGAACTAAAGTGCTAGATCTTCGGCAAACTGCTCCAAGTCTTCTTGCGATGGCTCGATCTCTGCCGGGTCCAAATCACCTGACGACATTCAAAGAAGAAAGAAACAGAATGTCGTCAGCGAACAGGTCGCTCGGTAAGTCCCAAAGGTGAGAGGAAAGTAGAAAAGACAGAATAAGAAGATATCTTTTAAAGTGTATACTATTGTTGTAATGTTATATTAACGCTGTTGTTTGTAGCTTGGTACAGAAGTATGCCAGTGTATACGAGGGGAGTCTCTATATGCCAGAGACTAGAGGCACGTGTAGTATAAGGAACCGTTTATGCCACGGTACAACAACAACGAAATATAGGTTAGGTGTCTTAATCTGACCACCTCGTGCCACCTTTAACACCTTCCGTACCAATCTACCCCTTAAACCCCGCGATGTCTTGTTTGTATTGTTATCTTGTAAATTGTATTGGTTGTAAGATTGATTGACCGACCGACCGAAACCATGATATCAGGAAACGGTTGTAACCGTAGAGTCATGTAAATGGAATAACTAAGAATCATGTAAAAGGAATATATATCCATGGTTCGGTTCAGTCAAGTTGTATAAATTGATAATTGTATTCATGGATTCATGTGTTCATATTGAATTGGAATCTTGTAGATCATAGATTGACTTGAATCATATTCAAGTCAGATTAATCAGACTCAAATCCGAGTCAGACAATCAGAAATGTGAATCGAGGTCTTTTAATTGCTAGGGTCCTTAGGGTAATTTATAAAACTTGAGGGGTTTTTATGTAAAAATACTTTTATATACTTTTCAAAATACGCCTCAAGTATTTATTGTTCGTCTTTAGAGTTGTAATGAGGGTGACATTTCTAGTGAAAATATCCTAGTTTTATAAATAAGGGCATTTATCGGTAATATTGATTTATTTGAAGTTCATCATATTTTAGTGTAAAATTTATTCTTGTGATTTTTAGAAAAAAGTGGAAAATTTATATTATAATAAAGTAGATATTTAAATGATAAATATACATATGTTTATACAAAAATAATTTTAATAAATATTTTATATTCCAAAAATCTCATTTTCTTAAGATGTCGTATTTTAAACCTTTCGGGACCGAATGCTCTTGGCGGAGGTCTGAATCTCGCACTACTAGCCCAAGGGTGCGCGATAAACCACACAATTCCGAACGGGTTCCCCAAAAATGAGTTGTAGCGGCGCTTTGCAAAGATTGTAAAATACTAATCCTTTAGAAAACGGTTTTATAAAGTAAAAGGTATTTATTTGCAAAGGTGTAAATTTTCCGTATTTTAGATTCTAGGGTTTCCTAAGTCAACTAGCCTATTTCTAAATGGTCTAAACGACAAGTCGTTATAAGCCTCAAATCGCCTCTTCACCGCCAATTGTGGCCAGGTGTCACGCCCCGCTTCCCAGTGTACGGCGAAGGGGACGCGACGAGATCCGCTACGTATATACTCAGAAGTACATACGCTAAGCGTATCTAAGCAATATAAAATAATTACACAAGAGACAAGGATAATAAAAACAACAACTTTTATTTATTAACATTCTTTGTACAATGCATGAAAAGGAAATACAACTAAAATAACAAGATGCCTAAACAGTGGCATAACAGGAAATGAAAAGTACAGAAAGAAAAAGTGTACAATGAAACTAAAGTGTAGGGTCTTCGGCAAACTGCTCCAAGTCTTCTTGAGATGGATCGATCTCTGCCGTGTCCAAATCACCTGACGACATTCAAAGAAGAAAGAAATAGAATGTCGTCAGCGAACAGGTCACTCGGTAAGTCCCAAAGGTAAGAGGAGAATAGACAGAGAGTAAGATAGAGAGAGAGAGTGGCTTTTACAGTTGTATTATATTGTTTTAGCGTTAAGCTGTTGTTATCGTAAGTTCAAGGGTGAATGTCAACTAATCTCAAGAGTGTTCTCAAACCCAACAGGCCACAGTCCAGGGGTAGGGAACCACGGGCCCAAATGATATGTTAGTAGCGGGACTTCGACCGTCGCCGAAGTATTCCAAACACAACAGGCCACAGTCCAGGAGCATGGAAACACGGGCCCTCATGATTGCTTGCTTGTGTTAGTAGACATGGATTCATGATCTAGAGGGACTCTTGAGATTATGTTGGATTCACGAATGAACAACCCCAATACCCCGTGTAGTTATGTTATTGTCAGTACTGTATTGCATTGTATTGTCTTGTAAATTGAATTGTGTAATTGGATGACTGACCAAAACTATGATATCAGTAAACAGATGTAACTGCATAATCATGTAAATGGAATACTGAGAATCATGTAAAAGGAATATATATCCATGGTTCGGTTAGGTCAAGTTGTATAGATTGATAACTGGATTCATGGATTCATGTGTTCATATTGAGTTGGAATCTTATAGATTGTAGATTGACTTGAATCATATTCAAGTTAGATATAATCAGACTCAAACCCGAGTCAGACAATCAGAAATGTGAATCGAAGTCTTATAATTGCTAGGGTCCTTAGGATAATTTATAAAACTTGAGGGGGTTTTATGTAAAAATACTTTTTATATACTTTTCAAAATACACCTCAAGTATTCATTATTCGTCTTTAGAGTTGTAATGAAGGTGGATTTTATATTGTGACATTTCTTGTGAAAATATCCTAGTTTTTATAAATATAGGTATTTATCTATAATATTGATTTATTTGAAGTTCATGGTACTTTAGTGTAAAATTGATTCTTGTGATTTTTTAGAAAAAGTGGAATATTTATATCATAACAAAATAAATGTTTTAATGATAAATATACATATATTTGTACAAAAATAATTTTAATAAATATATTATATTCTAAAATTCTCATTTTCTTAATATGTCGTATTTTAAACCTTTCGAGACCGAATGCTCCTTGTGGAGGTCTGAATCTCGCACTACTAAGCCCGAGGATGTGCGATAATCCACACCATCCCGAACGGTTTCCCCAAAAATGGGTTGTAGCAGCGCTTTGCAAAGATTGTAAAATACTAATCCTTTAGAAAACGGTTTTGTAAAGTAAAAAGTATTTATTTGCAAAGGTGTAAATTTTCCGTATTTTAGATTCTAGGGTTTCCTAAGTCAACTAGTCTATTTCTAAATGGTCTAAACGACAAGTCGTTAGAAACCTCAAATTGCCTCTTTACCGCCAATTGTGGCCAGGTAAGTACAAATGAGGAAATGAGGGATCCGCTCACGAATCACCGTGAGACGGGCCTTTTAAAGTTACCTTTGCTCACTAGCCTAGCCTAGACACCATAAAGTCAGGTTTAGATAAATGATCGATGTCCACAACTTATCGTGTTTTCCTAATAAGAGGTATTTATTTAAAAGTGTATCAAAACTAAAACTTTTAGAAATGATTTTATTAAGAATATGGTATTTAAATGAAAGTATTGTTCTATCGTATTTTAGGTTTTTGATGATATCGTTTTAGGTTGTATATGCGTGTGTGTGGAGGTAGGTCATTATCTCGTGCTCTACTTTAAATGTATAGCAAAGTTAAGGGGTTAAATGTGAAATCGAAACATTGTGGTATTTAAGTGAAAAATACGATAAATTGGAAAGGCTATCATTTCATGTGATGAAACTTGTCCAAATTGTTTGTTATATGTTTAATAGTCAACATAAAGATGTTTAAGCATGAATGTATTGTGAGAAGTGAAATTTTATAGAAAACCGAATCGGAAATCGGATTTGTTCCGATTCCGTCGGGTTTTATAATTTCGTATTTTAGAGAATAAGAATGAGAGATAGAATGGGACTTACGGGTTTCGATTAAGCAAAGGAGTGAAGGGGGGACTAGAGGGGTTGCCGAGGCGTTGCTTCGTCGCCGGTTGTTCCTAAAAACGTCGCCGGAATTTCCGCCGGAATTTCGCCGGAGCTTCGCCGTGAACTTGTTTTCAAAGTACACAACTCTTGAGAAGATTTTAAGAGAGTGAACTTAGGGTTTTGGGATGAGAGAGTAGAGGGTAGGGGGTGTATTTATAGGGTAGGCTAGGGTAGGGTAGGTGAAGGGTTTTTGATAAAAAAATATAAAAATATATAGAAAATTCATTAAAAATTGGAGTAATTAGGTGTTAATGGGCATTCTGGAACCGATTTGAAGACTTAAAGTATGCAGGGGGTTAGGAAGGCGAAGAGACAGGTTTTTCATGTTGGCGACTCGGCCGTCCGGCCGAGGCCGGCGGACCTCCGCCGGCCGAGTCGGGGTGCCGGGATGTGGGGGGTCGTCAGGTGAGAGCTCTGGTATTTTTAGTTTTTTTTATGTTTAGTTCAACTTTTGGGAGTTATGGTAAGTGGAATTTTGGGCTTCCTAAGAATTTAAAACAAAAACAATATAAAAATAATGTAAGGCAGGGGATTTGAACTCTGGTGGCTTGGTTCAGCAATGCAAGGTATTACCAATGAGCTACAAGCTCTTTGTTGTAATTATTTGTGTGAAATAATTACTTAAAGAGATATCAGCAACATTAAATTTAAATCAATTCTTTGTATTTTAAAAATGGAGTTATTTAATTACTTAAGTCTTGTGCTCAGGTAATAAATACCTCTTTGTGGATTTTGAAAAAAAATATTTTGAAAAATTTGTATCGGAAATTTGGGGTTGTTACATTCTACCCTCCTTATAAAAAATTTCGCCCTCGAAATTTGTAAAAGGAAAGTGTAACAAATTCAAAGAAAGTTTGGTAAGAGTGTGAAGAATGACAAAGTGATGCAAGGGTGTGAAAAATGTTGAAGAGAATTATCAGGGTTATCCTGACCAACCGTATCAGCTTCTACGGCTGCCAAATTGTAAGCCTGGCATCTCGGCACGTTTCTTCGTGCAAGCTGGTACAATGCTGACTGTCGAGGTAAAGGTGGTCCACGTGGAGGTGGTGCAGGAAGAGTTAACTGGGTAGGTGGGGCTTGGAAAGCTGGTCTAGCTGCGGAATTAGTATTAGTTCGGTTGTGTGGACAAGTTCCTATGGTATGCGATGATGATCCACATATCAGGCAAAGACCGTTTGCTCGTCGGCAAACTTCCATCAGATGTCCAGCTCTCTTGCAGTAGGTACAAAAGGCTGGGTTGGGCCTGTTGATTGGTACTCCCAGTCTCCTTGGTACAAATGGTGGTCCTGATGCGGCTTCTCCTGCCATCTGGTTGGCAGGGCGCTTAACTCCTGCAGACTGAGGTCTGCCCCTCTCTTTTATCACTGCCTCATAACTGCGGGCAGCTTCCAGAGCCTCTTCATGTGTCAGAAATTTCCCTGTGGCTAGTGCAGCCTGAATTTCTGTGTCCAAACCTTGTTGAAATCGACGGGCTCTGATCTCATCCGTCGGTATCAGGTGTGCCGCAAATCGGCTTAGCATGGTGAATTCAGCGTCATATTCATCCACTGATTTATCCCACATCGAACCTTGTTGTAGATGAATGAACTGCTGCTTCATGGCAAACCTGGCAGTCACAGGGAAGTATTTCGCGTCGAACTTCTCGCGAAAAGTCTTCCATTCAATAGGCTATACAAGGCGGCTTTCTTCCGCCTTCCACCAATTGTGAGCATTATCCGTGAGCTGTAGTTTCGCCACACGGACCCAAGCTATGTCTAGCACTTGTGCTGCCGCCATATCATCTTCTATGCTTTGTGCTTATTCTTCAGCTTCAAGAGGGCTTCCTTTTCCAGAGAACTGCTTCGGATGTAAAGCTCTGAATTGCTTTACCCTGGTGCGTCAGTCTCAGGACGGTTCAGGAGTTGTTGCTGTCCCTCTAGAAGGCTGCGGATCGCCTCAAGTAGCACTGTTTGCTCGGTGGGTGGCGCAGGAACAACAGGTGTGAGTGGTAGTGGTGGATTTGTGGTGTTGACATTGGTGCTGGTGTTATTCGGGGAATCCATAACCCTGAAGAAAAATTTGGGTTAGGACAGATGAAATGATAAGATTCAAGGATTATGAAATTGCAAGATTCAAGGAACATGAATTGTAAAAAATGTTTTAGTTGCTGGTTCTTGTGTTATATTGCTTAGGTTGTTCACGCAGAATAGAACTGCATGATAGGGATTCATACAGCTCTGACTTGCATGGGCCACCAACAAAACCTGTCATGCCCCGCTTCCCAGTGTACGGCGAAGGGGAAGCGACGAGGTCCGCTACGTATATACTCAGAAATACATACGCTAAGCGTATCTAAGAAATATAAAATAATTACACAAGAGACAAGGATAATAAAAACAGCAACTTTTATTTATTAACATTCTTTGTACAATGCATGAAAAGGAAATACAACTGAAATAAAAAGATGCCCAAACAGTGGCATAACAGGAAATGAAAAGTACAGAAAGGAAAAGTGTACAATGAAACTAAAGTGCAGGGTCTTCGGCAAACTGCTCCAAATCTTCTTGAGATGGCTCGATCTCTGCCGGGTCCAAATCACCTGACGACATTCAAAAAATAAAGAAATAGAATGTCGTCAGCGAATAGGTCGCTCGGTAAGTCCCAAAGGTAAGAGAAGAATAGACAGAGAGTAAGATAGAGAGAGAGAGAGTAGCTTTTACAGTTGTATTATATTGTTTTAGCGTTAAGCTGTTGTTATCGTAAGTTCAAGGGTGAATATCAACTAATTTCAAGAGTGTTCTCAAACCCAATAGGCCACAGTCTAGGGATAGGGAACCACGGGCCCAAATGATATGTTAGTAGCGGGACTTCGACCGTCGCCGAAGTATTCCGAACTCAACAGGCCACAATCCAGGAGCATGGAAACACGGGCCCTCATAATTGCTTGCTTATGTTAGTATACATGAATTCATGATCTAGAGGGACTCTTGAGATTATGTTGGGTTCACGAATGAACTACCCCAATACCCCGTGTAGTTATGTTATTGTTAGTACTGTATTGCATTGTATTGTCTTGTAAATTGAATTGTGTAATTGGATGACTGACCAAAATCATGATATCAGTAAACAGATGTAACTGCATAATCATGTAAATGGAATACTGAGAATCATGTAAAAGGAATATATATTCATGGTTCGGTTCGGTCAAGTTGTATAGATTGATAACTGGATTCATGTGTTCATATTGAATTGGAATCTTGTAGATTGACTTGAATCATATTCAAGTCAGATATAATCAGACTCAAACCCGAGTCAGACAATCAGAAATGTGAATCGAAGTCTTATAATTGGTTGGGTCCTTAGGATAATTTATAAAACTTGAGGGTTTTTTATGTAAAAATACTTTTTATATACTTTTCAAAATACACCTCAAGTATTCATTATTCGTCTTTAGAGTTGTAATGAAGGTGGATTTTATATTGTGACGTTTCTAGTGAAAATATCATAGTTTTTATAAACAAAGGTATTTATCTATAATATTGATTTATTTGAAGTTCATGGTACTTTAGTGTAAAATTGATTCTTGTGATTTTTTAGAAAAAGTGGAATATTTATATCATAACAAAATAAATGTTTTAATGATAAATATACATATATTTGTACAAAAATAATTTTAATAAATATATTATATTCTAAAATTCCCATTTTCTTAAGATGTCGTATTTTTAACCTTTCGAGACCGAATGCTCCTTGCGGAGGTCTGAATCTCGCACTACTAAGCCCGATGATGTGCGATAATCCGCACCATCCTGAAGGGTTTCCCCAAAAATGGGTTGTAGCGGCGCTTTGCAAAGATTGTAAAATATTAATCCTTTAAAAACGGTTTTGTAAAGTAAAAGGTATTTATTTGCAAAGGTGTAAATTTTCCGTATTTTAGATTCTAGGGTTTCCTAAGTCAACTAGCCTATTTCTAAATGGTCTAAACGACAAGTCGTTAGAAGCCTCAAATCGCCTCTTCACCGCCAATTGTGGCCAGGTAAGTACAAATGAGGAAAGGAGGGATCCGCTCACGAATCACCGTGAGACGGGCCTTTTAAAGTTACCTTTGCTCACTTACCTAGCCTAGACACCACAAAGTCAGGTTTGGATAAACGATCGATGTCCACAACTTATCGTGTATTCCTAATAAGAGGTATTTAAATGAAAGTATTGTTTTATCGTATTTTAGGTTTTTGATGATATCGTTTTAGGTTGTATATGCGTGTGTGTGGAGGTAGGTCATTAACTCGTGCTCTACTTTAAATGTATAGCAAAGTTAAGGGGTTAAATGTGAAATCGAAACATTGTGGTATTTAAGTGAAAAATACGATAAATTGGAAAGGCTATCATTTCATGTGATGAAACTTGTCCAAATTATTTGTTAAATGTTTAATAGTCAACATACAGATGTTTAAGCATGAATGTATTGGTGAGAAGTGAAATTTTAGAGAAAACCGAATCGGAAATCGGATTTGTTCCGATTTCGTCGGGTTTTGTAATTTCGTATTTTAGAGAATAAGAAAGAGAGATAGAATGGGACTTACGGGTTTCGATTAAGCAAAGGAGTGAAGGGGGGACTAGAGGGGTTGCCGAGGCGTTGCTTCGTTGCCGGTTGTTCCTAAAAACGTCGCCGGAATTTCCGCCGGAATTTCGCCGGAGCTTTGCCGCGAACTTATTTTCAAAGTACACAACTCTTGAGAAGATTTTGAGAGAGTGAGCTTAGGGTTTTGGGATGAGAGAGTAGAGGGTAGGGGGTGTATTTATAGGATAGGCTAGGGCAGGATAGGTGAAGGGTTTTTGATAAAAAAAATATAAAAATATATAGAAAATTCATTAAAAGTTAGAGTAATTAGGTGTTAATGGGCATTCTGGAACCGATCTGAAGATTTAAAGTATGCAGGGGTGTTAGGAAGGAGAAGAGACAGGTTTTTCATGTTGGCAACTCGGCCATCCGGCCGAGTCCGGCCGGCGGCGCCGGCCCGAGTCGGGGTGCCGGGATGTGGGGGGTCGTCAGGTGAGAGCTCTGGTATTTTTAGTTTTTTATGTTTAGTTCGACTTTTGGGAGTTATGGTGTGTGGACTTTTGGGCTTCCTAATAATTTAAAACAAAAACAATATAAAAATAATGTGAGGCAGGGGATTTGAACTCTGGTGGCTTGGTTCAGCAATGCAAGGTATTACCAATGAGCTACAAGCTCCTTCTTGTAATTATTTGTGTGAAATAATTACTTAAAGAGATATCAGCAACATTAAATACTCCAAGTATACTTTGAATTTAAATCAATTCTTTGTACTTTAAAAATGGAGTTATTTAATTACTTAAGTCTTGTGCTCAGGTAATAAATACCCCTTTGTGGATTTTGAAAAAAATATTTCGAAAAATTTGTATCGGAAATTTGGGGTTGTTACACTTTGGTTTTGTGCACATGTATGGCACATTCATTGGTTTCGATTTCTGTGCGCACCAGACGCACGTGGTATTGTTACATGTACTATTGAGTATGATTCTTTTGAGAAGTACGTTTTTATGATATTTACTATTTGATATAGTAACCGAGCAGGACTAGTAAGAGGACAGTACCTGAATATGTTTTTGCATGCATCGATAGTTATCGAAGGAATTTCCAAAAAGAAGCTATAGTCTCAGTATTTACCTATGTGTCCGAGATGACACGAACGTTTTACAAAGGAAACCTTACTAAATTATTTTCAAAACTGCGGGACGTGTATGTTAAACAAGGGACGTATATATATAGTTATTTTCTTACAATAAACGTCCGCTACTTATGCCGTGATACGCGCATTGCACAGCGACTTGAAAAAGGTTTGGCATGCAATCTTTTCAGATGTTTCAACAGTTTACAACGATGCGTACTATGTACATATTTTAGTCTTGAGTATATCATGTTGGTTTTCACATCGGATTTTGATATTGGTATCTTCCCCATAACTCCGATGATTGCGAGATGCTTAACGGAGTTTTTGATTTTGAGTTATATACTCGTTTTCCATGCGCATGTATTGCGCTACGATATGTTTTATGTATTTATGATTTCGGAGCCCCGACTACTTGATCATTTTACTGAAATGTTTTAGTATTTGAGGGGTTTAAATTTAAATTTAAATTCGGAGACCGAATTTATTTAAGGGGGGAAGACTGTAACATTTCAGAAAAATAAAATATTATTTTTGGGAATTTATATAATTAAATAATAAATATTATGAATATTTTAATGATGTGGTATAATTATATACCGATAGTTTGGGAAACATTGGAAAATTAAATTGAATGGTGATTTTTGCAGGGATTTACGTGATTAAGGCAAATTATAAATTTTTATAATTAATTATATACAAGTTTATTTCTAAACTTGATTAATGTTCACTAATCACACATTGATAGTGTTTTATGCATGTGACATGCACTATGTCATATTACATATTTGTTACATTTTTCTACCATGGCTTTTTCTTTTTTCATGCATGGCTTTGTTTTAAATGAGAGGAAAAGAAAAGAAAAAAAAGGAAAAGGAAAAAGGATTAAAGAATGAGATATGGGCAAGAGAGAGAGAGAGGGTGAGGGGTCAAGTGAACCATGCCTCTTTGTTCCTTCATTCTCTCCTTCATCATTCTCCTTCCTCTTCTCTCTCCCATGGCTGCCCCTTCTCTTCCACCACCTCTATCCCCTCACAACAACCCCAAAACTATATCAAAAACCCTAAGCCCCTTCACAAAAAAAGGTGCACAAGCTCACTACAAGCATGGAGGACCAAGAAAGTTAGGATTTTGAGCACTTGGGGCAACTCAAGAATTTTCTTGAGTTGCCAAATGAGGTAATTCTTTCATCATTAGTGTATTATTCCAATTCCTTTATCATCCATGTTTAGTTTAGAATCGATTAAATATAGTTTAGTGAGCTTGGAAAATTCCAAGTTGAGATTAGGGTTTGTTTTGGATTGATATGGTGAAATTGAGGTTTAGTAGTGACTTTACACGCCCGTAGCGTAAATCTTATAGATTGAAACCAGAGATTTAAACCCAAGACATGAACTTAGAATCTCTGATGTTGGGTTTTGTGAGGAATTGTGGTGATATTTGGAGTTCTGCTACGACTAGGAGACCTGGAAAAATATATAGCGATTACAGTGACACAAGCAGGTGACCTAGAAGCTACCCTGAAGACCCGAGACCCAAACCCCTCTACCTGGCCGCCAGTTATTGCCTTTTGGCCGGAAATTGCGGCCAGGACTTGGCCTCTGGGCCTCGTGTTTGGCCTGTGGTTCCCTTATCTTTAATTCAGACCCCCTATATATGCAGAATTTCCTAATTTCACCTGAACTAAAATCTGGAGCAAGTTTTCAAAGTTGCTGTTTTGGTTTCGTGGTTTTCAATAACTTGAATTTTGTATACGAACTGTGGATTCGATCGTTGGACGTTTGTACGTCAACGACGAGGGATTTGTGATTGTTTTCATATGCGTAGGCTATAGGTTCTAACCTATAGGCACTTCGCTTGTCGTTTTGGTTTCAAATCGGATTTTAATGCGATACGATGTGTTATGACATGTGGGTACCTCTGCGTGAACTTCGGGATGACAAGCAAGAGCATGGCGATATCAACTTCGGCAAGTAAGGATCAAGGTGAGTAGATATATATCTACGGGGGAAGTCGGGTGGATGGCGTATAGCACCCCCGCAGTTTCGTAGTGTAGCACGCGAATGCGTTATGATATGTGTATACTTATGTGTGTTATGAGATGTGTATACTTAGCAAGAAATGCTTAGGTGACATTGGGTTAGTTTTAGCGTAATTGTAGGAAAATGCCTTTAGTTTAGTTTCTTAGTCGCGAAACCCTAGAGTAAAGTGTAGGGTTCCTAGGCACTCATACAAGGGTCTATAAGGCATCAACCATGCCCGATTTAAAATTTAGACGTGCCGAACAACCCAAACCTAGGATCTTTGCTAGATAATTAGTGTTTAACATGCAAGTAAACATCTTTACAACTAAGAGTGAGGGATTACAGCCTTTGTAGTCCTCTCCTTCGCTTTATAAGCTCCGAGTAGAAGTCCCTTCACCACGATCCATGATCTCCCGGACTCAAGAGAGGCTCCACAACCCGAACGATCCATGCTAGCTTGTAGTCTTCCTTTTCTCCGATGATTTACCTCGAAGTTTCTTTAACTCAAGTTTTTTCTCACTAATGAGGTGAACACCCTAATCTAATTGGCTAGATTAAATGAGGATGATGATGTAGGATTTATGCTCTCTTTTATTATCAAATTCTCACTTTAATGCATCACCAAATGAAAACCTAGAAAGCTTTTTCAAAGCTCAAGCAAGAAGAAGAAGAAGGAAATTCCTTTTGTGATGAATAATGAAATTGAAGTCATAATTACAAATGCAACCATGGTTGATAATGAGAAGGCTAACCATTGTAGAGAGTTAACTAGGGTTAAGGGTTTGGGTTGGGTTAAAGAATGAGTCACTAAAATATCAAGCATAATATCTTAGCTCAAAACAAAAGAAAACCTTCTAGAAGGTTCATGTAAGAACTAACCCAAATCAAACCCTAACCATGTTTAATCTCCACTAAACATGTTGCATTAGTAATTATAACATGTTACAATATTATATATCACATATATAATATATTTTGTAACAAAAGAAAATAATACAATTAACATATATCGCATATATATCAATGTATTATCCGGTGAGAAAATGAATCAATAAAGCGAGCCAATATTAGATAATGTAATGCAATATATCATATATATAATTATACATTAAATTATCGAATCAACACTTGATCCAACAATCCGGCTATATCGAATATAACCGACTAATATATCATGTAACGATTCATCGAATCAACACTTGATCCGATGACCCGGCTCATATCAAAATATCGCGAGAATATAATACGGTATCTCATATCGTATTATCCTCGGTCCCGCACATATCACATATGTGCCCCTACTCCGTTTTGCCTGAGTCAAGAAAGCTCTATGTAGGACTCTAAAGAATCGTCAATACGCCGGTAGCAGGTGATGATCATATCAAACACCCACAAGCTGCAAGCGGTCAGCTAAACGTAACAGCCATCCAGGTATTGAGCGATCAGAAGATCAACAAGCAAGCCTGTACATTCTCGTGTGAATCCAATCAGTAACACTCCTGTACAGTCCGGTCTCTTCGTCTGATATGTCGCATATCTAGCCAGACCCCAGTAACCGATAAGTCGTGTCGATGTGAGGCTCATAACAGGTCGATAAACTACTGATAACACTTACCAGTAAATCCCTATATCAGCCCTGGCCAGGGACTTCCGGTTATAGCCAATCGAACACAGCACAACATCAACTCCCTATACCGGGAGAGACAAATCCCCTCCTATCGCTCATTGCCTCCATGTGATTCGGTACTGTACCCAAAAGCCACCGTTTTGCATGCCCTCTTGGACGTGGTAAGGTGGAAATCAAAGCACAGTGGGAATCACACAAGACTCTATGAAGATCTCGGGTCTACAGACTACCCTGTACCAGTGTCACCGGAGAACTGCCATCTGACGTGAGGTATAATACCATCTGGGAGTTCTCGGCGAGTCCGTCCAGTGTACCCGGTCTCCACTGAGCACCCGTACACCATCCTTGATGTCAAACACCGATGGATATGGGATCATCCATCGCCCATCATATGGGTCAAGATGCGTATACGCTAGTCTACTCTGGTGTATCGATGCCCTGTCTCGATACACCCTCGACTAGGAACAGTTATAGGATATACTCGTCGACTACCCTGGCCCCACTAGTATGATCTCATCATAGTCTCAGTAGTCGAGTACATATCCTAAGGGCTTTATCAATATGTGAGAGTAAGACAGTAAACTAATATAAGTCAACATGTTAAGATAAAGTGAAACCAAATAGCATACTATCATGTCGAGCAAGAAAGTCCTCTCTATATATATCTAAGCATCCATTATAATATACATCATATGTACAACAATGGCCTCTAGGGCATATATATAACTAACAATCTCCCACTTGCACTAAGGCCAGCTGTTGTAGTATCTCATACCTAGCATCCCGAATAATCTCTCAAACTGTATCTGGGGAATGGCCTTCGTGAGTGGATCCGCAGTGTTTTCCTTCGTATCTACTCTCCTGACCTCGATCTCCCGGTGATCAACTATCTCCCTGATCAGATGATACCGCCTCAGAATATGTCTGGACTTCTGATAGGACCTGGGTTCCTTGGCCAAAGCCACAGCTCTATTGTTATCGCAATACAGAGGTATTGGATGTTCAATGGATGGAACCACACCAAGTTCACTAATGAACTTCTTTATCCAGACAGCCTCTTTGGCAGTATCGTTGGCATCAATGTATTCAGCCTCCATCGTCGAGTCTGCAACGGTATCCTGTTTGGAACTCTTCCAACATACCGCCCCTCCATTGAGGGTAAAGATAAATCCCGAGTGCGGCTTAGAGTCGTCTTTATCACTTTGGAAGCTCGAATCGGTAAAGGACTCCACCTGGAGTTCTCCGTTACCATACACCAAGAACATCTCTTTAGTCCTTCGCAAGTACTTGAGAATGTTCTTCACAGCTGTCTAGTGACTCTCTCCAGGATCTGCTTGATACCGACTCACTACATTTAGTGAGCATGCTACATCGGGTCTGGTACATAGCATTGCATACATGATAGAGCTTACTGCCGAAGCATAGGGTATCCCTTGCATGCGAGCTCTCTCCAAATCAGTCTTGGGAGACATCTCTTTGGAGAGAGCGAGTCCAGAGATCGTGGGTTGGTTCCCACGCTTGGATTCTTCCATACTAAATCTCTTTAGTATGGTGTCAATGTACCTCGATTGGGACAATCCCAGTATCCGTTTAGATCTATCTCTATAGATCATAATTCCCAATATGCAGGAGGCATCACCAAGATCTTTCATTGAGAATCTTTGTGATAAGAAGAGCTTGACTGACTGCAGCATAGGAACATCATTTCCTATCAAGAGTATGTCATCGACGTACAATACGAGGAAGACAACCTTACTTTCTGCAACCTTTTTATATATACAAGGTTCATCTACATTTTTGATGAAGTCAAACTCTTTGACTACAACATCAAAGCAGATGTTCCAACTCCGCGATGCTTGCTTTAACCCATAGATGGATTTAAGTAGTTTGCACACCTTTCCGCTGCTCCCACTATCTACGAAGCCATCTGGCTGAATCATGTACACGCACTCTTCTAAATCACCGTTTAGAAAGGCGGTCTTAACATCCATTTGCCAGATTTCGTAGTCATAGTATGCAGGAATGGCAAGTAAGATCCGGATGGACTTAAGTATAGCCACTGGAGAAAAGGTTTCGTCACAATCCATACCTGGTCGTTGACGAAAACCCTTTGCAACAAGTCTAGTTTTGAAAGTCTCAACTTTTCCATCTACACCAATTTTCTTTTTAAAGATCCACTTGCTCCCAATGGGTTTTACCCTTTCAGGAGCATTTTCCAAAGTCCATACTTTGTTGGTGTACATGGATTCCATCTCAGATCGCATTGCATCTAGCCATTTCACAGAGTCACCACTCATGATGGCCTGCTCGAAACTAGTCGGGTCATCATCTTCCATGATGCAATCCTCGCTTCCACCATCAATGAGAAAACCATAGTATCTCTCAGGTGGATGAGAAACCCTGCTAGATCGGCGGAGAGGCTGGGGTTCGTCGGGTACTACTGAATCCTCTGGTTCCAATAAATCATCAGTTGTAGTTTGTGGTGCTGGAACCTCTTCCAGCTCTACCTCATCGCCACTAATTTCTTTTGCAAGAAATTCCTTTTCTAAAAAGGTGGCATGTTGAGCAACAAACACTTTTTGTTGTTCACTGTGGTAGAATAGATATCCATACGAATTGCTTGGATATCCTATAAACTTATAAAGAACTGATCGTGCCTTGAGCTTGTCCGGATTTTGCCTTTTAACATAGGCCGGACAATCCCATATCTTAACTCTTTTAAGAGATGGTCTCTTCCCATTACATATCTCATATGGAGTGGTAGGCACAGATTTGGTTGGAACTCTATTCAATAGGTATATAGCTGTCTCCAGCGCATACCCCCAGAAGGAAATAGGCAACCCAGCAGTGCTCATCATAGAGCGCACCATATCTAATAGGGTGCGATTCCTCCGTTCTGATACACCGTTGTGCTGTGGTGTATAAGGAGGAGTAAGTTGAGAGAGAATCCCATTCTCTTTTAGATAATCCAGAAAATCATTGCTCAAGTATTCTCCTCCTCGATCAGATCGAAGGATCTTAATACTTTTGCCCGTTTGGTTCTCTACTTCGTGCTTATATTCTCTGAATTTCTCAAAAACTTCAGACTTGTGTTTCATCAGGAACACATGTCCGTATCTAGAGAGATCGTCAGTGAATGTAATGAAGTAGGAAGAACCGTTCCTGGCATGTGTAGACATAGGACCGCATACATCACTATGTACCAGTTCTAAGAGTTCCGTAACTCTTTCTCCGTGTCCACTAAACGGAGTTTTGGTCATTTTACCTTTGAGACATGAATGACAAGTATCATAAGATGATAATTCGAACGAATTCAAATATCCATTCTTATGTAACTTAGCTAGCCGTGTCGCATTGATATGACCAAGTCTACAATGCCACAAGAAGGATGCGTTCATTTCTGAACTCTTCCTCTTGTGTATGTTTTGTATATTAAGGACTGTATTTTGATTGAGAATGAATATGCCATTATGTAACGAGCCTGATCCAATCAACTTTTGATCTAAGAAGATGTTCATAACATTATCCTGTACTACAAAATTATATCCTTCTTTACTTAATAAAGAAACTGATATAATGTTGCACATCATGTTCGGTATATAATAGCACTCATTCAGAATCAATGTATTACTACTTGGTAATAAAAGGTGATATTCGCCAACTGCTTTGGCCGCAATACTTGCACCATTCCCTATTTGTACGGAATGATCACCTTTTCCCAGTTCTCTACCTTTACGTAGCCCACGTAACAATTTACATATGTGGGATCCCGATCCGGTATCTAATACCCAGGACGTAGGGTGAACTGAGAAACAGTTCTCAATAACTAACACACCCGAAGAAGATGCATCAGCATACATGTTCTTTGTTTGGGCGGCATGAGAATCCAGATATTCTCTTGTTTCCTGTTCAGTCTTATAACTCTTATAAGAAAGAACGGGACTAACGTTCCCCTACTCAGTATAATAAGCGGGTTCAGTCAATACATCCATATTATTATCTTGATTATGGCCTGACATGGTCGCTACCTGGAGAGAGAAAGAAGAAAACACTTTTGTTGGGGTAAAAATTTACACCCCGGTTGACCAAGTCAAAATCAAAGTCAACCCCAAGCCAAGTGGGCCCAAGCCCAGATCCAGTGGGCCTATGCACGGGTCGAGCCCGAACATGAAGCGGTCGGCCTCCCCCCATGCCAAGATAAAAATTTTGTAATAAATAATTTTGTTGTATTTCTTTTATTTTATTTTATGGATAAATGTAAGAAAAATAGGCATAAAGCCAAATTTTTGTAAAGCCCATGGCTTATGTGCAAAAAGAAATGGCACATGAGCCATGAGATAGGCAAAATGTCATTTCGTGAAGCCCAAGGGGCTATGTGTAAAGTGTATGGCCTATAAAGGCAAAGATAATGAAATATCTCAACAACTTTTTTTCTTTCTCCAAAAAAATTTAGATCTGAGATCTTTTCTCTTTCTTCAAGGTTCCAAAACCTTTTTCTTTCTTTTGAATTAAATTAAGAGTTTTACTCTTCATTTTATAAAACTAAATAGTTTTTCACCACAAAACCCATAAAGGGGAACTCAGATGTTCCATTAGATCTCAAAAAGAAGAGATTTTTAAAATCTCATATCTCTTAATCTTCAAGATCCAGCAACCAGAGGAGAAAGCAGAAGAACCCCTTTCATCAACCCCAAAACACCTTGGGAGTTTAACTCCACCCTGATTTCTCTTTCGAGAATTTCTAGGGCTAAAAGCCTCTTTTTCTCGCCGGCGCCCAAGCGCTCAAGCGCCCACGTGCCGACGCGTGGCGCGCTAGCGCTTGAGCGCAAAGCGCCCACGTGCCGACACGTGGCGCTTGCGCTCAAGCGCCCTGCGCTCGCGCTCAAGCGCCCTGCGCTCGAGCGCAAAGCGCCCACGTGCCGACACGTGGCGCGCTTGCGCTCAAGCGCTCAAGCGCAAAGCGCCCACATGCCGACACGTGGCACGCTTGCGCTCCAGCGCCCTGCGCTCAAACGCAAAGCGCCCACGTGCCGACACGTGGCGCCCTGCGCTCAAGCGCCCTGCCCTCAAGCGCAAAGCGCCCACGTGCCGACACGTGGCGCGCTTGCGCCCAAGCGCCCAGTGCTCAAGCGCAAAGCGTCCACATGCCGACACGTGGCGCGCTAACGCATAAGCGCACAACACCTAAGCGCACAGCGCTCAAGGCGCTGACCCCACGCGTCCTTTGGGCGCTTTTTTCCCTTTTTATATATATATATACATGTTTATATATGTACAGATACACACACACTCCACAACACTGTCCCCCCCCAAAAACAATTTGGGTCGGGGCGCTGCCCCGCACCCCGCAAGGGGGCTGCTCGCCCCCTTGACCCCCAACCCGCTATCCGGCTAGCGGGACCCCCGTAAAAACTCTGCGTGGCTCCCGATATATCCAAACCCCTCCCTCCAAAACAAAACACGCGTACACTGCACATTGAGTTCGCACGACCAGTTTAACCCGTCAATCGGAGGTTCCCTCGCTCCAAAGGCGAGGGGTAATTAACGACAGCTTAGTCCGCGGCTGCTGGAGATTCGGATCCCCACAATCATTAAACCCCGGCCTACCCTAGGCCGGGAGAATCTGTAGTATGCCTGACAAGCGCGTGCGTATTCCCATCTCAATGGGGTGACGAAAAATACCCTACAGATTCTGGCACGCCCGGTGGGAATGTTTCTCTCCTCCCATATTTCGGGTTAAACGTTCATGCGAACTCAATCAATATACATATCGATTGTCTATACTGAAATGATGTTTTTTTTTCTGTGCAGCAATCAACTTTCGACGACAATGTCTCCCAAGACGAATTCAGCTTCCAACGTGACCCCGATCCCGTACGTGGTCAAGGTCAATGCTCGTGTGGTTCTCCCCGCAAGCCTCAGTCGACAGTGGGAGGAACTGCCCCGCCAGTTTGGCTCCGTCATCATCTACCCTGCCGGAAGCGCTCATCTGGCAGAAATCCCGGCAAAACAGGTGGCCAAGTCGGTCTCAAGGGGCAAGAGGCCGAATGTTGTGATCGCTAAGGCACCACAACCGAAACTTAAGATGGTGTCTGAACGACTCTCTGGCGCTCCAACTGGGGGCAAGATTTTCGGTACAAAGGGCAACATCAAATGTTGCGGACGAGCTCAGGCGATGACTCTAACAAATGCACAATCGAGTGTATCTCCAAAATCCTCCATCGCCCGGTCTACAACGTCTTCCCTAAGAGCCGAAGTCTGCCAGGTGCTTAAAACAGAAAAGTTAAGGCAGAAGCGGCTCAGGTATCGAGCTAACAAGAGGGCCAGGGTTTCGGCCAAATGGAATCTTATGAAGTTCCAAGTGCAGGGTCGCCCCACGACGACGGCTGAGTCGGACGTAAGAATCAGCAATTCCGTCGAGCCTCTGAAGTAGGTTCAGAAAAATGCCATGACCGCCAGAATCAAGAAGACATTGGTCCGAACAATGCTACAAAGAGACGTGTCCCGGTCCCAACAGAAAAAGTATGACACTGTCTCTTCAAGAGTCTATCAGGCGCTCTGTGCCGCACGAAAGCAGTGGGGCAAATCCAGAAAAGAAGCGCCAGCACCATTCAAGAATCCGGCCAGGCCATCCGCCTTCAATCGATTGCCCGCTACTGAAACAGGGGGGTCAAGACAGCGATATGTGAAATCAGCTGCCGACAATAAAAAGAGGGCTGGATATATTATCCATACGGTCTATATGGCGGGCGGGCGCCCCAGCGACAACCTTCGCAGCAAAAGCAAAGATGGGGCCACCACATCTCAAGTCCAATCTGGCTTGAATATGGTTGCCGCTTCCCAAGAACATCCGCCTTCGCCAGATGATGAAAACCTTCTCGAGGAGGAAGATAGGCAGAAAGTCCCCTCGGTCCATGCAGAGTCAAGCTCAGACAGCGAGGAAGAGCCGACTTTCCGCCCCAGGACCGCGGAGCAAGAGCTGCTCCAAGAGCTTCGAAAACAGCTCAAGAGCAAGGATAAAGAGATGGCCAAGCTCTATTCGAAAATTGACGACCTAACGAATGTTGTGATGCAGCTTACGGCTTAAATTGCTCGAGCGCCTCCCAATCAAGCACAAGTCACTACTCATCAGCCGGGTGATGACAATCCGAAGCAGCCAATGCCTGTTCCTTTAGGTCCAAGACTGGCCGAGCCGCACGAAAGCCGGCCACATTCCGCTTCTGGGGACGCCTTAGCCCCAGATAGCACTATCCCGCTAACACAAGATCGGATAATGGATTTAGTCACCAGCAAAGTTAAAATATTGGTGGCCGAAGCTGAAGCTCAGAAAGAAATTGGCAGTAGTGGGCGGCCGTATCCTGCGCACTACGATCTGATCGAATTCCCGAGCGACTACGTCATTCCTAAATTCGGAAGATTTGACGGGACGGGAAACGCAAATCAGCACGTCGCCCACTTCAAAGCATCGTGCGGAAATACAGGGGGCAATGACGTGCTCCTTCTTCGTCAGTTTGTCAACAGCCTGACCGATGTCGGTTTCGACTGGTACGCGAGTATACCGGACGGGTCCGTTATTACCTTTGCCCAAATGGAGTCTCTGTTTCGGCAAAGGTTCATGAGTGTCAGTGATAAAATCTCCATTGCCGACCTTGTGAGGACCAAGCCGGGAAGGAATGAAAGCAACACCGACTTTATCGCCCGATGACGTAATCTCACAGTCAAGTGCGAACCGTCGTTGGAGCAGGACCAGTCCGTCAGCCTTCTTATTTGGAACCTCAGCAATTGGATGGTCCCATTCTTGTGTACAGCGGGCCTCAAGACATTTCAGGAGCTAACCAAGAAAGTCCAAATGCTGGAACGCTCGAAGTAAGAGTCTCCGCCGGACTCTCAGAGAGACAAAACTTGGAAAAGCAAGCGGGACGACAACCGTAGAAGCGGGAGTTCCAGCAGTACCAATGTCTTCAATGCGTCCGACAATGAAGAAAAGCGAAGGGCGGGCGAATCCAAAACTAACCGGTCTCGAAAGCCATTGCTGGGAGGAGATGAGCCTTCCCTAGAGGAGAAGAAGAACAAGGTTTACTCTTTCAGAAGGGACAAGGTCCGTAAGATATTTAAAGATGCCTTGAACAACGGCCTACAATTGCTGGAGTCGAAAAGACCCCAAGAAGCAAAAATGACCGACAATCCCCTGTATTGCCCATACCACCGAGTAGTGAGCCATGCGATCGAGGATTGCTATATCTTCAAGGACTGGGTCGAGAAGCAGTACAAGGCTGGAGAGATCGAGTTGTCCAAAAGCGTGTTGGTGAACAATCAAGTTGCAACCGCCAACTTTATACAGACAGAAGTTGAAGCCTTCTGGGAGCAGACAGCTGAACCCGCTGTCCTGACAAACGAAACTGACTCATCGCGGCCTCCGTGGAGTACGCACATATCTAATAAGATGATAAAGCTACTTCGGAAAGAGCCCAGGACGAAATGGGAAGGGCAGAAGAAGCCTACCAGTCCAGCTGCCAATGCGGCTTCATCAGGCTCAAAATCCAAAAAGCTCAAGAAGAAGAAAAGTGCAGCTCGGCGCGAAAAGGAATTTGTAGGGAGATCGACCATTCAAAAATATATCGATTCTCTCGAAGAATATGAACAGAAAGAAAGAACTCTGATTTAATTGAAGGAGTTCTTCCCTGTACAAGCGGCTAAAATTCTGGAGGAGTTAGAAGAAGACCCCAATGAAGAGATCCCAGTAGTGACCTGCTACGCCATCCATCTTGGCAGCGACTCTGAGGAGGAGCTCTGTTTTCCCGAAGATGACGAGGAGCTCGCCACAAAGGCCAATCAAATCCAACTCAGAAGCGGCATGGCTCTACCGCCAAATCAGGGCAACGCCCCAAAAGGGAAGGAAAAACATGTGGCTAATGATGAAGATGGCAGAGAACCGGCTGATGAAAACTCAAGTCCTTCCCCAGTAGACTATAATGTTTTGGCTCACCTCCGAAAGCTTCCGTCTCTCCTTAGTATCTACGATGCCTTGGTTCTATCTCAAGAGCTTAGAGATGTTCTCATTCATGCTCTACAAAACCCTGAGCGGTACCAGGCTTGCTTTGCGGAAATTAAAATTAAAGAAACTCAGTACACTTTGCAAGCCGCCGTAGTCACATTTAAGGATGAAGACTTGCTATTGGGAACGGCTGAGCATAATCGGCCGCTTTACGTGACCGGGTACAGCGACGGGGATCGGATTAATCGCTTATTGATTGATCCGGGGTACTCAGTGAACATCATGAACTTGCGAACATTGAAGAGTTTGTCAATGGATGTCTGACACCTGTCAAGGGAAAGGATTGTCATTCAAGGCTTCAATCAAAACTGCCAGCAAGTTCTGGAGTCTATAGCTTTGCCAATCAAATTCGGGGATCTGCAAACTGAAGCTAAGATATACTTGATCGACGCCGACATGTCTTATAAGATTCTCTTGGGATGGCCATAGCTCCACGATTATGGCATCGTCCCATCAACTCTACATCAATGCATGAAGTATACTAAAAATGCGAAGAAAGATGCATTGACGGAGACATCCAGCCGTTCGGTGTGCATGAAGTCCGATATGAAGATTCTCGGTACTTTATGAACCACCAAAATGCTAAGCCACAACTAACTGAGGATAGAGCAGCCCCAAGACTCAAAAGCAAATCTGAGCCGGCTGTCACTTTCAAAGCAAAAACGCCCAGGTGCGCCCGCGTTTTGGTAGCGACACTGATGAGTCCGACGCTGGAAGTTCGTCCTTCCGTAAAACTCACCCTCCTTTCGGTAGCGATACGGACGAATCTGATACTGAAGCCCCATCTAGCAGCAAAGTCCGCCGTCATCTTGGCAGCAACACTGAAGAGTCGGAGGAAGAGGACCTGCCGTGCAACAGCGGTGCAAATTGGACCCCCATGCAACAAGCGAAACTACGAGAGACCTTCGAAATTGCAGAAGGGTCCCTAACTGTCACAAGGGTACCGGAACAGATGTGCAAAGAACTTAATGCGTTGTCAGTCTCCACCGTAAACCAGCTGAAAACTTTCTACGTCCCCGGAAGGAAAAGTGGGCAGAAAGGCAACCTGTTTTATGGGTCAAACCCCGTTGTGCACCCGGACGATTTGTCTGTCGCGTGCCTTCCATATGAGAGAGGCATAAGAGCCGTCTTCAATCCCAGATACTATGCGCCCGAGATGCGGGGATACTTTAAAAAGTGCGGATGCCGGTTATATCAAACGGAGATCGAAGCAAAGTTTTACGAAGGGCTATGGCATCCACCTCAGGTCCGAGCACTCATCGATGGACGAATTCCAGATAGGCGGGGCATAGGTTTCATCCAGCCAGATTCTAAGGCATGCTATATGACCCATATTGGGGAAGCCAGCGAAGAGTCAAATGATGAAGACGAGCTAACCGAGCCAGAAGAAGCTCCTCAAGAGCTCGAAGATGGCGGACAAGCAACCTTTGACGAGCTAACCGAGATTGACTTAGGAACGCCCGATGATCCAAGGCCGACTTACATCAGCTCACTCTTGTCGAAGGAAATGAAAGAGCAGATAATTGCCCTGATGCATGAGTTCGTCGACTGCTTCGCGTGGACATACAAAGAAATGCCTGGCCTTTCCCCTGAAGTGGCCGTGCATAAGCTGGCTATATCTCCTGATACTGAGCCAGTCAAACAAGCTCCTCGACGAATGAGAAGGGAACTAGAAGAAAATGTCATCGAGGAAACCAAGAAACTCATCGATGCCGGCTTCATCAGGGAAGAGAAATATGTGGACTGGATCGCATGCATAGTCCAAGTGAAGAAGAAAAATGGGCAGATCCGAGTTTGTGTCGATTTCAGGGACCTCAACAAGGTATGTCCTAAAGACGACTTCCCGCTACCGGTCATGGAAATGATCGTCGATGACACCTCAAATTATGAGCTGTTCACCTTTATGGATGGCTCGTCTGGGTATAATCAGATCAAGATGTCGCCCGAGGATGAGAAGCATATAGCATTCCGAACCCCGATCGGAATATACTGCTACAAGGTGATACCGTTCGGACTGAAGAACGCAGGTGCTACGTACCAAAGGGCAATGACCAATATCTTTGATGACCTAATTCATAAAGTCGTCGAATGCTATGTTGATGATCTGGTCGTCAAGACTAAAACCAAGGCTGATCATATCCAAGATCTTAGGACCGTTCTCACCAGATTGAGGGAATACGATCTGAAGATGAATCCTCTGAAATGCGCTTTTGGCGTGTCATCGGGAAAATTCCTGGATTTTATAGTCCGGCATCGAGGGATCGAAGTTGACCCATCAATGATAAAGGCCATCATGGAGATGCCCCCTCCGAAGAGTCTGATGCAGCTAAGATCTTTTCAAGGCAAGCTTGCTTATATGCGGAGGTTTATCTCAAATTTATCGGGAAGGTGTAGGCCCTTCTCAAAGCTCATGAAGAAAGGAGCTCCTTTTATCTGGGATGTCGAATGTCATGCAGCGTTCGAAAGCATCAAACAATACTTGTTGCACTCTCCAGTGCTGGCCGCTCCCATTCTAAATAAACCGCTGATTCTCTACACTGCCGCGCTAGATGAGTCACTGGGTGCACTCCTTGCCCAGAATACGATGAGGGAAAAGAAAATGCCCTCTACTACCTCAGTCGAACTCTAGTCGGGGCAGAACACAACTATTCCCCAATCGAAAAGCAATGACTAGCTCTGATATTTGCTGTGAAGAAGCTGATGCACTATCTGCTCGCTCATCGGGTTATGCTGATCTCCAAGGTCGACCCGCTCAAACACTTGATGACCAGAGCAAGCCTAGCCGGCAGAATGGCAAGATGGGCTGTCATGCTACTTGAGTTTGACATAGTTTATACTCCTCAGAAAGCAGTGAAAGGGCAAGCTCTTGCAGACTTCCTTGCCGCTCATCCTATACCAGAAGGGTCGCCGCTAAATTGGGAGTTACCCGACGAACAAGTGCTGCACCTCGAGGAAGATGGGCCATGTTGGGAGCTCTACTTCGATGGAGCCTCATCAATAAGGACCTCCAGTAAATCAAGCGTCCCGGAGATAAAAGCAGGGATAGGATTGGTGTTCATCACACCATCAATAGGAACCCTACGGCGTTCTTTCGCTCTCACCGAGCCTCGAACGAACAACGAAGCTGAGTATGAAGCCCTGATACCTGGTTTGGAACTCGCCATAGAAATGGAAATCCTTCGGCTATGGGTTTACGGTGACTCCTATCTTGTCGTCAACCAAGTAAGCGGCGACTATAAGATATACAAACCCGAGCTAGCTCGGTACAGAGGCCGAGTGGTGGAACTCATGAAACGGTTCACTCACATTGAACTAATGAGAGTCCCTAGAGCGTTGAATGGAAAGGCTGACGTACTCGCTCGCTTAGTCAAGAAGCTGGCTGATCCTGATATGGACGAAATTCTGATCACAGTCAGGAGCCGACAAATTCAACCCCCAGTCTCTCTACGAGAAGAGGAAAGCGCGGAACAGAAGAGCAGCCCTGCCGAAGAAGCTTCGATCATCCAAGACGAGCCCGATTGGAGAGAACCCTTCATAGAGTACCTCCAATATGACAAACTGCCCGAAGAAAAATCTGCGAGGATTCAGCTGAAGAAAAGAGCTCTACGATATGTGTTTGTAAATGACACGTTATACCGCAGGTCATATGACCAACTCTGGCTCAGGTGTCTGTCAGTGGCCGAAGCCCAAAAGGTCATGAAAGATGTTCACTCGGGCGTTTGCGGTGCTCACCAATCTGGCCCCAAGATGCGACTTCAAATCAAACGGCTTGGGTATTACTGTCCCACCATGATACGGGATTGCGGAGAGCATGCAAAGAAATGTCAGATCTGCCAAATCCATGGTGATTTCATTCACAAGCATCCCAATCCGTTGCATCCTACGGTGGCGTCGTGGCCCTTCGAAGTCTGGGGCACCGACATTGTTGGCCCAATTGATCGTCCATCATCCAAAGGCTACCGGTTCATACTGGCCGCGACAGACTACTTCTCCATATGGGCTGAAGCTATCCCGCTAAAAGAACTCAAGACAAAAGATATTCTGACATTCTTCCAGTATAATATTCTATACCGCTTCGGTACACCAAGAAGAATCATTTCTGACAACGGGCCTTCTTTCAAGAGCTTCAATGTCTCAAGGTTCGCTACTCAGCACTGCAAGCTCCTGAGGAAAAATGCTTCAGCCAACAAGAGAGACTGGAATCTCAAACATCACGAGGCATTGTGGGCATATCGTACCACACACCGTACTCCAACTCAGTCCACTCCATACTCATTGCTCTTCGGAGTGGAGGCGGTTCTCCCCCTCGAAGTCAAAGTTCCAAGCTTAAGAATGGTCGTTCAGCACGAGTTGACGGAGGAGGAAAACGTGCTCCTTCGACTTGAAGAGCTCGATGCCCTCGAAGAGAAAAGGCTCGCGGTGCAGCAAAATCTGGAGCAATACCGAGCCCAAATGTCACGGGCCTATGACAAGATAACCCGTATCCGCGCTTTCAAGAAAGGTGAATTGGTGTTGGTCCTCAAAAGACCGATCATCCCCAATCGACATGCCAAGGGAAAATTCGAGCCAAACTGGGAAGGACCATACGTCATCGAGAAAGTGTTCGACGGAGGATCCTACCAACTAATAAGTGCCGAGGGAGAAAGGCCCATGCCACCCATCAATGGCCGGTATCTCAAGAAATACTAGACGTGAATGCTCCAAGTCGCAGGCGAATCGAGCACATCAGCCCTACGGTCTGGATCATACATCCTACAAAACCGTATACAATCCACGGGCGTAAATGACCCCAATCTCTGCCAAATCCTGCTGGTGAGACTACTTTTAAAGTCCCACTAGCGGCAAAAAAAAAGAAAAGAAAAAGAAAAAAGAGAAAAAAAAGGGTATGTCCACAAGCAAAACAGGCATGGATGAAAACCCGAAAGGGCTTCGTGAATAAAAACAGCAGGACTACCGGCGAGTTTGTGAAAACCCGAAAGGGCGCAAACTTGTGAAAAGAGATGAAATACACTCGCAAAGTCCTCTCGACCTTGTGAGGAGAAAATCCCTGTGTGAGATCCTTACGACTCACAAAAGAGCAACACATTTAGGAATCCTCACGATTCCTAAGGAGAACATACACCTGCGAGATCCTCTCGACTCGTAGGGAGAAAATGCTTTTATGAGACCCTCACGGCTCATAAAATTGAAAAGCCTTAGGTGATAGGGACCTAAACCTGTCTCCTAAGCCATCGTTCCCCAACGGGCAACGGCAAATGATGAGTCGCTCCTGTCATTTCGCTTCAGTGTTAGCGGTGCTGATGGCGACCAAAAACCCAAATCCCAAGTCCTCCCAAGGCAAATGATGAGTTGCTCCTGGCATTATTCCAGTGCAGCAATGCTGATGCCAAACAAGATCCAAATTCCAAGTCCCCAAACGGCGAATGATGAGTCGTTCCTGGTACCATATTCCAGTGTAGCGATGCAGACGCCAACCAAAATCCAATTTCTCAAAATTCTCCAGCCCTACGGCCAGTCCCCAAATTGACTGCCGTATACAATCCACTGGCTCAAATAATTCTCGTCATACCCATGCCCTACCACAATCACCAGTTACGCGGCTGGTCTCCGTCTTTGGAATTACGCTCCATTGAGAAGACCCACTCATGTGTCCTCACGATACATGAGGAGAACAAACCTTTGTGGGATTCTTACGACTCATAAAGGAAAAAACACTTAGGAGTCCTCACGACTCCTAAGGAGAAAATACACCTGCGGGATCTTTACGACTCGTAGGGAGAAAATACTTTTATGGGACCCTCACGGCCCATAAAATTGAAAAGCCTTAGGTGATAGGGACCTAAACCTGTCTCCTAAGCCATCGCTCCCCCAACAGGAATAGGCAAATGATGAATTGCTCCTGGCACGTGTGCTTCAGTGTTAGCAACGCTGATACCTACCCTAACCTCAAAATCCCAAACTCCAATCCAATAGACCCCTAAGTCTTTAAACTAGGAACAGATGACCCCTAAGTCGTTAAACTGGGAACAGATGACCCCAAAGTCGTTAAACTGGGAACGAGGGAAATCTCCTCATGGCAGATGATGATTCGCTCCTGGTACCATATTCCAGTGCAGCGATGCTGATACCAAACCAAAACCAAAATCCCCAAATCCTGTCATGACAAATGATGATTCGCTCCTGGTACCATATTCTAACGTAGCGATGCTGATGTCAACCCAAATCACATCAAGTCAGCAAAACAACCAATGACCTCTCTGGCAGAATCAAATTCCACCTCGGAAACAAGTCAACTTCATCCCTGACGCCGCAAGAAACGGGGCAAGTCAAATCCAGAATCGACCGTCCACGTCGCTAAAATGGCAGCGTCAACCGTCCACGTCGCTAAAAGGGCAGCAACGACCGTCCAAATAGTAAAAAGGGCAGAACCGACCGTCCAAGTCGCTAAAAGGGCAGCAACGACCGTCCAAGTCGCAAAAGGGGCAGAACCGACCGTCCAAGTCGCAAAAAGGGCAGCACCGACCGTCCAAGTAGTTAAAATGGAAGCACCGACCGTCCACGTCGCTAAAATGGCAGTATCGGCCGTCCAAGTCACAAAAAGGGCAGCATCGACCGTCCAAGTCGCAAAAAGGGCAGCATCGACCGGCCACGTCGCAAAAAGGCAGCACCGATCGTCCAAGTCGCAAAAATGGCACCATCGACCGTCCACGTCGCTAAAACGGCAGCACCGACCGTCTACGTCGCTAAAATGGCAGTATCGACCGTCCAAGTCGCAAAAAGGGTAGAACCGACCGTCCAAGTCGCAAAAAGGTCAGAATCGACCGTCCAAGTTGCAAAAAGGGCAGCATCGACCGTCCATGTCGTAAAAAGGGCAGTGCCAGCTTCCCAAAAGGTGGGAACCGAATCAAGTCGCCTCCACGTGAAAGAAGATCTATCAATTTCATGCACACGACCCACAAATGTGGTCTGCATGTATTGATGGGAGGCAATTTGTTGGGGTAAAAATTTACACCCCGGTTGACCAAGTCAAAATCAAAATCAACCCCAAGCCAAGTGGGCCCAAGCCCAGATCCAGTGGGCCCATGCCCGGGTCGAGCCCGAACATGAAGCGGCCGGCCTCCCCCCATGCCAAGATAAAAATTTTGTAATAAATAATTTTGTTGTATTTCTTTTATTTTATTTTATGGATAAATGTAAGAAAAATAGGCATAAAGCCAAATTTTTGTAAAGCCCATGGCTTATGTGTAAAAAGAAATGGCACATGAGCCATGGGATAGGCAAAATACCATTTTGTGAAGCCCAAGGGGCTATGTGTAAAGTCTATGGCCTATAAAGGCAAAGATAATGAAATGTCTCAACAACTTTTTTTCTCTCTCCAAAAAATTTTAGATCTGAGATCTTTTCTCCTTCTTCAAGGTTCCAAAACCTTCTTCTTTCTTTTGAATTAAATCAAGAGTTTTACACTTCATTTTATAAAACTAAATAGTTTTTCACCATAAAACCCATAAAGGGGAACTCAGATCTTCCATTAGATCTCAAAAAGAAGAGATTTTTAAAATCTCATATCTCTTGATCTTCAAGATACAGCAACCAGAGGAGAAACGTCTCAAGACGTCCGTAAAACTCTTGATTTTTCAAGGTACGGAACTCAGATATTTCAAGGTACGGAACGTGACTGGCACTTAAGTTTACGAAACGTCTCAAGACGTCCGTAAAATAAGTAAGCCAAAACCCAGAAACCAAAACCAAATAAGCAAAAGAGTGAAGAAAACCCAATCAATTGAAAGCGAGTTTATCAAATAAATCATATAAAACCTTTTTAAAAACAATATCAATTTTTCCGAAAATTTCGGCAGAGTCTCCTTTGTAAATACTGGCCCCCAAAATGGGTACAACAAGAATATAAATAAATCCAACAAATATGGCATCCCCAAGCGGGAGCTAGCTCTTCGCCACAAGGCGGTCACAAATCCCACGCAATATAAAACAACAACATGCAAAATAATCATAAAGAAGCATGAGAAAAACAGCATGTCGACTCAAGTGAGCTCGACCCCAAAATACAGCAAAAAGTTCACAAATCTCACAGTCTCATCTCTAGGTCAATATACAACAATACTGGTAGATACAGTAGATGGAGTACACTAGATACAAAGAATATACAAGGTGGTACAAAAATAATAATATAACCCACCTAAGACCAAAACCTCGAGTCCAGGAAAAAGAAGCAAAAGAAGCAAGTGTGCCCGCCGCTACTGTGCTGACGGAGCGGACCTGCAAAAGACTGTGGCACAACGGGGGTGAGTTGCCAACTCGTGAGTAATAAATAACATCTATAGAGGCTATCGCAAGTATGCACACAAGCATCCTAGCATCTATAATACAGGTATGGCAGGACATAATAGCAGGTATGTATGCAATATGAATATGCTAGCAGGTATGAATGCAATGTGAATCAACTCATGATCTGAATGTGTAAGTATAAGAATCATGTTTTTCCTTTAGGAATCTCTTTTGAAATACCAGCACAATACCAATAAAATCAACAAGAACCTGTGTCCAGCAACGACACCTCAAAACTATCACAAATCTCATATATCCATGTCATAGTATCTCTGGCCTCAGCCATCCGGCTGACCCATCTCAATATCAATATCTCATCATCTCGCGGCCACGGTCGGTATCCTCTGGATATCCGCCGTCCCAAACAGTCACCGGTAGGTAATCCGTCCCCTGCCAGGCTCATCGTCAGCACCACGAGCTTCTTGCCCCGGGGTACCTTACCGGGCCCACCATGTACCCGAGACGGTTCATCCAACTCCTCGAAACGGGTCTCGAAAACCACAGCAAACTCATGGTGGACGACACTTATATCACTAGAAAACCGCAATTTACATATTTAAAAATATAGTAAGTTTAGAAATTTTGCGGCTTTCCCCCGAAATCCAGAAATATCACAGAATCTCAAGAAATCCTCATAAATGCATATGCCAATGATAATGAATGCATATGGTGTCAATAATCAAGTTGCGATGTATGATTGATAGACTAGGCATGAACAAATAACATGATGAAGTACATGCACATAATTAGCAATCTTATGATTTCATTTTAAAGAATTAAAGGCAATAGCACAGGTTAAAGCATCAATTATAGTAAAAGGTTTCAAATTATAGGTTATCTAGTGTGGTGGCATGGCAATTACCAGGGCGTGTGTGTAAGCATGAATAGTGCTCGTGCTGCATATAAAAACCCTGGTAATGGTGCAGGTGTCCTATAGAATGGGTTCGCATATGTATATCAATATAAGGCATGGATGTAGCAATTAATCATACAAGTATTACACCCCTAATTACTAACATTACTAAGAATCTTTTTAAGCTACTAAAACTATCGGGCGGCTTGCGCTATCCAACGATAGCCCCCCGTAGATGTCACATCTACTCACCGGAATCCCTAGCTAGTCACGTCCAATCACCGCTTTCCCCTTTCGTGCCCGTCTGACGTCCCCGCGACCGAATCTGGAATTTACATCAATACAAACATAAGGTTACATATCAAGAACAACGCAAATCCCAAACGAAAATACCATAGTTCACAAGCTAGGTACAACGTGCACGAGGTGCGCGGAACACACGCGAAAATCGCAAAAACTAACTAAAATCGTCGATTTGGTCGCCCGGCAAAACTAAAACCTGACCACTCAAAAATCCGCACTCACACATCCTAAATGTCATAGGATAAGCCAAAACAATCATCAAGATATCAAAATAATTTATCACAATATTATTATAACAAAACTAGTAAGCTAGAAATTTGCAATTTGGTGCAAACATCGACAATTAGCGATAAAGTTGACACAATCCAACACAAACACCCAAACTAACCCACTAGATAGCCATTACACTAATTTTAAACCATTAACCATGCCTCAAAACCTAATTTCCACAACCAACCCTTTTCTTGATTTTTGTAATTAACAAACTTAAACCAAACTATACATGAAAAACCTTAATTTAACACTAGATTTTAGCCTAATTAGCAAGTTAACCACTTAGATTTAGGTTAGCAAAACGCTAGATAGCAAAATAAATTTAATTAACTAAATAATGGTTTCTAAAACCCTAGTTAACTCAAACCATTAACTTTAAAAAAAACTATAATGAAACCAACACTAAATTAACACTAAAACAATTTAATTTAAGAAACTTAACCAAAATAATTTAATTAGGTAAAATTTATACCTCAAACTAGAGATCTAGCAAGAACAAAATGCCTCCAAAGATGCCATCTTTCTCCAAGATTTGAACCCATTTAGGTTGGAGAAGAGATGGAATATGGTTTTGTGTTGAATTTGTGAAGGAAATTGTGGATTTTGTTGAATTTTTGATATGAAAATGAAGCAAAAGAGAAGAAGAAATGGGGAAAATATTTGGGGCTGTTGGTGCAGGATTTTCTGCTGAGAGGAGAGGGATGGGGGATGTGAAGGGATGGTGTAAAAGTCTAAGTCAAAGGCCCCCCAAAAATACCATAATACCCCCACCCATTACTACATTTTAAACCCTTTTAAACAATTTAAAATGAGTTGAAGAATACAATTTGGTGGGGGGGGGGGGGGAAATGTGCTGCAGTAGGAGGTGGGGCCAGCCAAGGGAGTGAGAGAAGGGTGAATGGGGTTTTACAAAAGAAATTTTATGCAAAAAGACCCCCTACAAGTCCAAAATTGCAAGTTTTAGCTTAAATTCCATAAATTTCGTTTTCCATAATAAAAATTAGTTAAAACTTAAAATAAATTACTAAAAATTTATGTTACAACTAGATTTTAATTAACATGATTTTAAAGCTTAAATTTAGCCCATTTAAATTTGTATTTATCGCTAATTTAATGTATTTTCTTACCGGCTTAAAATAATATTAAAAATTGAAAAATTAGGGAAAAATTTTAAACGACCAGAATTTCATAAGTAACTCATTAGCTACTAAAAACTAGCAATTACCTATCCAAATTAGATATAATTAGTCCTAAACTGCAAAATAACAAAAAAGACGGTTTACGGAAAAATACCGAATTTTCACCGATTTTCAGGAAAACACCAAAACGACTTTTCAAGGCGCTACAATCTTTCCCCCTTAAATAAATTCGGTCCCCGAATTTAAAAATATAGCTACGCGTACCTTTAAAGAGATGGGGATATCTCTTCCTCATCTCGCCCTCGGTCTCCCAGGTGACCTCCTCGCTGCTCGAGCCACGCCAAAGGACCTTGACGGTCAGTATAACTTTCGATCTCAACTTCTTCACCTGCCGATCCAGGATGGCCACCGGCTGCTCTGCAAAAGAAAGGTCGCGCTCTAGCTGGACTGTCGGGTGCTGAATCGCATGCGAAGGGTCGTGAAGGTACTTGCGGAGCATCGAAACATGGAAGACGGGGTGAACATCGGGAAAGCTGGGTGGAAGAGCCAAACGATATGCAACTGCGCCGACACACTCGAGAATCTCGAAGGGACCCACGAATCTGGGACTAAGCTTTGCTTTTCGCCCAAATTGCATCACGCCCTTCATCGGAGAGACCCTCAAAAAAACATGGTCGCCAACTGCGAACTCTAATCTGCGACGGCGCCTGTCTGCATAGGATTTCTGTCTGCTCTGAGCCGCTCTCATCCGGTCTCGAATCAACTGTATCTTCGCTGTCGTCTCTTCAACAAGCTGCGGCCCCAGTATACTGCTCTCGCTGAGCTCTGTCCAACAAACGGGCGATCTGCATCTCCTCCCATACAATGCCTCGAAAGGTGCCATCTGAATAGTATCCTGGAAGCTGTTGTTGTAGGAGAACTCCACTAACGGTAAATGACGATCCCAGCTACCGCCGAAGTCTAAAATGCACGCTCTGAGCATGTCCTCGAGAGTCTGAATAGTCCGCTCTGACTGGCCGTCGGTCTGCGGATGAAACGCTGTGCTGAAGCTTAAACGAGTGCCCAAAGCCTCCTGAAGTCTCTGCCAAAGTCGGCTGGTGAACTGGGTGCCTCGATCTGACACGATACAAGTCGGTACGCCATGCAACCGCACGATCTCGTCGATGTAAAGCTGGGCATACTGAGCGAAGCTGAAAGTGGTCTTCACTGGCAGGAAGTGAGCCGCTTTCGTCAATCGATCCACGATCACCCAAATGGAGTCATACCTTCGACTGGTCCTGGGTAAACCCATAATGAAGTCCATAGAAATCTGCTCCCATTTCCACTCCGGAATAGGCAACGGCTGTAGCTCTCCTGCGGGCCTCTGGTGCTCGGCCTTGACTTGCTGACAAGTCAGGCATCTCGATACGAATTCCGCAATGTCCCTCTTCATCCCTTCCCACCAGTAGGTCTCTCTCATATCATGGTACATCTTGGTGGAACCGGGGTGGACACTATACACTGATTGGTGTGCCTCCTCAAGAATGTCACGCCGCAATCCATCAGCATCTGGTACGCACAGTCTAGATCCATAGCGTAAAATCCCCCGATCGTCAATCACAAACTCGGAAAATCTGCCCTGTCCTATCTGTGCCATGATCTCTGAGCAACGGTCGTCACTGCGCTGTGCCTCATATATACGGTCAAGCAACTGTGAGCGTGCACGAACATGCGCGAGCTGTCCCCCTGTCTGAGTGAACTCGAACTCAACTCGGCTGTCGCATAAAATCTGCCAATCTGCTGACGACTGCCTCTGCACTGCGCGCAAATAGGATAGACTACCCCAGGGCCTCCTGCTCAAAGCATCTGCCACTACATTCGCCTTGCCTGGGTGATATAAGATCTCGCAGTCGTAGTCTTTCACCAACTCCATCCAACGACGCTGTCTGAGGTTCAGGTCTCGCTGCTGAAATAAGTACTTTAAGCTCTTGTGATCAGTGAATATCTGACACGACTCGCCGTATAGGTAATGTCGCCAAATCTTCAGTGCAAAGACCACTGCAGCCATCTCCAAATCGTGAGTAGGGTAGTTCTGTTCGTGCTTCTTCAACTGCCGAGAAGCATAAGCGATCACCCGGCCATGCTGCATCAATACGCATCCTAATCCCACTCGCGAAGCATCACAGTAGACCACAAATCCGCCTGATCCCGAAGGCAAAGATAATACCGGCGCCGTAGTCAAACATGTCCGCAGCTGCTGAAAACTGCGCTCGCACTCCTCTGTCCAAACGAAAGGAACTCCCTTCCGGGTCAAACCGGTCAAGGGGTGCAGCTATACGGGAGAAGACCTGAACAAAACGCCTGTAGTAGCCCGCCAGGCCTAGAAAACTACAGATCTCAGTAACCGATGTAGGTCGGGGCCACTGCTGAACAGCCTCAATCTTCTTCGGGTCCACACATATGCCGTCTCTCGTAACCACGTGACCCAAGAATCCGACGCTGTCCAGCCAGAATGCACACTTGGAGAACTTTGCGAACAGCTGGTGCTCCCTCAGAGTCTGTAACGTAATCCGCAAGTGCTGCTCATGCTCCTCTCTGCTCCGGGAGTACACCAAAATATCGTCGATAAACACGATGATGAACAAGTCGAGATACGGCCTGAATGTACGGTTCATCAAATCCATGAATGCTGCTGGGGCGTTGGTGAGTCCGAACGACATCACCAAAAACTCATAGTGGCCGTAGCGCGTGCGAAAAGCTGTCCTCGGTATATCCTCCTGTCGAACTCGCAGCTGATGGTATCCTGATCGCAAGTCGATCCTCGAAAAATACCCCGCACCCTGAAGCTGGTCGAACAAATCATCAATGCGTGGCAACGGATATCTGTTCCGCACGGTAACCTTGTTCAGCTGGCGGTAGTCGATACATAAGCGCAAACTTCCATTCTTCTTCTTGACAAACAGGACCGGAGCACCCCACGGAGAAACACTAGGTCGAATAAGCCCCTTATCTAACAAATCCTGCAACTGATCCTTCAGCTCTCGAAGCTCTTCCGGGGCCATCCGATAAGGCGGTATAGAAATAGGCCCCGAGCCGGGAATCAAATCGATGCAGAACTCAACGTCGCGCTCAGGTGGTAGCCCAGGTAGCTCATCAGGAAAAACATCAGGGAACTCACAAACAACCGGGACCCGGTCCAACGGAACCTCTGCAGCTCGAGTATCATAAATATACGCTAAGAATCCCTGACATCCCTTCCGCAAGAGCTGACCAGCGTGAAGAGACGAAATCAAGCTGGGAAGGGTAACGCTGCGGTCTCCCTGAATAACAAGGACTGGCTCTCCCGGAAAGCTAAATATGACTGCCTTCTCACGGCAGTCCACCGAAGCATAACAAGTGGCTAGCCAATCCATGCCCAGAAGCACATCAAAGTCCAACATATCGAGGAGAATCAAATCAACCAATGAATCCTTCTCCCCGATACGAACGGAACACAAACGAAATACAAAACGAGCGACAAACGACTCGCCTACCGGAGTAACAACAACAAGCGGATGATCTAACGACGACGACTCACGGCCCAACATCGGTGCAAAGTGTGTAGAGACGTACGAATGTGTGGAACCTGGGTCGAATAATACCCGTGCGTCGAAAGAACAAACTGGCAAGGTACCTGTCACAACGGCATTGGATGCCTGCGCATCCTGCGGTGTCAAAGCAAATACTCGGGCCTGTCCTCCACCGATAGCGGGCTGACCTCGACCTCGGCCTCTGCCTCCTCGTCCTCTCTGAACAGGACCGCCGCGTCCACGGCCTCTGTGTGCACCTAACTGGCGTGGAGCATCGCCTGTGGTAGGAAGTAGGGCTCTCTGAGGAGGGGGTGGTGATGGTGGTAGGGTCACATGCGGAACTGTCGCTGCTCCCTGTCGTCTCGCCGGACAGTCTTTGACAAGATGGTGCGGACTCCCGCACCCAAAACACCCTGGCGACGGCTAATGTCCCTGGGGATATGAACCATATAACTGTCCCCGTCCAAATCCTCTGCCGGGCCCATCCCTCGGAAAGAATCTGGCACGCCGCCTCTGAGACAGCACCTCGGTGCGAATCCTCTTCGGCCCAGAAACGGCCGAAGTCTGTGATAGGCGTGCCTCCATCCGTAATGCCGTATCCATAGCAGCTGAATAAGTGTCGTAGTGCTGGGCGCCAATGGCAAGATATAACTGGGCATCAAGTCCCTATACGAACCTCTTCACCATTTTCTCTTCGGTATCCACCAAATACGGAGTATATCGGGATAACTGTGTAAACTGGATGTCATACTCAGACACCGTCATCCCAGGTGTCTTGACTAAGGCCTCGAAGCTACGAGCTCTGGCGTCACGAACGCTCTCTGGGAGGAAACGAGCTAGAAATACCGCTGTAAACTCGGCCCAAGTCATAGGCGGTAGACCTGCAGCTCGACCTCACAAGACTGACTCCCACCATGTCTGCGCAAGACCCTCTAGTCGGAAACTCGCAAGCTCTACCCATCGATCATCCGAACATCTCAGCGAACGGCAGATCCTGGCTAAACTGTCAAGGAACGTCTGTGGGTCCTCCGCTGCCTCGGTGCCGGTGAATACTGGAGGTCTCAGCCTCATGAAATCCTATAGCGAAACCTGGATGGTCACGGCGGTAGTAGTAGGAGCAGGTATCATAGTAGTCTGGGATGTAGTAGGTGCGTCATCCGGCCTCGGTGTACGACTGGCTGCAACTAGGGATCCTACCATCTGACGTAGCTCCTGCATACTCCCCATCATCTGTCGCAACTCCTCCATACCAGTCTCAAGCCTATCCATACGGCCTGGGGAAGGTGGATCGGTCTGTCCCTGCGGCGTAGGCATACCACCCTGCTCAGTCCTAGTCTCGGACGAGCCAGCTCGAATCTCGTCTCGGGCGGCAGCCCTCTGTGCACTGGTAGCCTTCGGCGGCATAGTGGCTGTTACAGGAAAACGGATAATAAGAACAGTGCAATAGGATCATAGGATACACGGAATTGAAGAAGGAATTTCAAGCAAGTATATCCTAAAGTCACTTAGGCGGAGTACCGTATCGCAAGTATGCCGCGGACATACACACGCTACGTTACCCTACTTAAGTCACTTACTCCATCTACCAAGGGTCATCCTACACTCAAAAAGGTAAAACCTATTGCTCTGATACCAACTTTGTCACGACCCGCAGGGTACGGAACGTGACTGGCACTTAAGTTTACGAAACGTCTCAAGACGTCCGTAAAATAAGTAAGTCAAAGCCCAGAAACCAAAACCAAATAAGCAAAAGAGTGAAGAAAACCCAATCAATTGAAAGCGAGTTTATCAAATAAGTCATATAAAACCTTTTTAAAAACAATATCAATTTTTCCGAAAATTTCGGCAGAGTCTCCTTTGTAAATACTGGCCCCCAAAATGGGTACAACAAGAATATATATAAATCCAACAAATATGGCATCCCCAAGCGGGAGCTAGCTCTTCGCCACAAGGCGGTCATAAATCCCACGCAATATAAAACAACAACATGCAAAATAATCATAAAGAAGCATGAGAAAAACAGCACGTCGACTCAAGTGAGCTCGACCCCAAAATACAGCAAAAAGTCCACAAATCTCACAGTCTCATCTCTAGGTCAATATACAACAATACTGGTAGATACAGTAGATGGAGTACACTAGATACAAAGAATATACAAGGTGGTACAAAAATAATAATATAACCCACCTAAGACCAAAACCTCGAGTCCAGGCAAAAGAAGCAAAAGAAGCAAGTGTGCCCGCCGCTACTGTGCTGACGGAGCGGACCTGCAAAAGACTGTGGCACAACGGGGGTGAGTTGCCAACTCGTGAGTAATAAATAACATCTATAGAGGCTATCGCAAGTATGCACACAAGCATCCTAGCATCTATAATACAGGTATGGCAGGACATAATAGCAGGTATGTATGCAATATGAATATGCTAGCAGGTATGAATGCAATGTGAATCAACTCATGATCTGAATGTGTAAGTATAAGAATCATGTTTTTCCTTTAGGAATCTCTTTTGAAATACCAGCACAATACCAATAAAATCAACAAGAACCTGTGTCCAGCAACGACACCTCAAAACTATCACAAATCTCATATATCCATGTCATAGTATCTCTGGCCTCAGCCATCCGGCTGACCCATCTCAATATCAATATCTCATCATCTCGCGCTCACGGTCGGTATCCTCTGGATATCCGCCGTCCCAAACAGTCACCGGTAGGTAATCCGTCCCCTGCCAGGCTCATCGTCAGCACCACGAGCTTCTTGCCCCGGGGTACCTTACCGGGCCCACCATGTACCCGAGACGGTTCATCCAACTCCTCGAAACGGGTCTCGAAAACCACAGCAAACTCATGGTGGACGACACTTACATCACTAGAAAACCGCAATTTACATATTTAAAAATATAGTAAGTTTAGAAATTTTGCGGCTTTCCCCCGAAATCCAGAAATATCACAGAATCTCAAGAAATCCTCATAAATGCATATGCCAATGATAATGAATGCATATGGTGTCAATAATCAAGTTGCGATGTATGATTGATAGACTAGGCATGAACAAATAACATGATGAAGTACATGCACATGATTAGCAATCTTATGATTTCATTTTAAAGAATTAAAGGCAATAGCACAGGTTAAAGCATCAATTATAGTAAAAGGTTTCAAATTATAGGTTATCTAGTGTGGTGGCATGGCAATTACCAGGACGTGTGTGTAAGCATGAATAGTGCTCGTGCTGCATATAAAAACCCTGGCAATGGTGCAGGTGTCCTATAGAATGGGTTCGCATATGTATGTCAATATAAGGCATGGATGTAGCAATTAATCATACAAGTATTACACCCCTAATTACTAACATTACTAAGAATCTTTTTAAGCTACTAAAACTATCGGGCGGCTTGCGCCATCCAACGATAGTCCCCCGTAGATGTCACATCTACTCACCGGAATCCCTAGCTAGTCACGTCCAATCACCGCTTTCTCCTTTCGTGCCGCGTCTGACGTCCCCGCGACCGAACCTGGAATTTACATCAATACAAACATAAGGTTACATATCAAGAACGACGCAAATCCCAAACGAAAATACCATAGTTCACAAGCTAGGTACAACGTGCACGAGGTGCGCGGAACACACGCGAAAATCGCAAAAACTAACTAAAATCGTCGATTTGGTCGCCCGGCAAAACTAAAACCGGACCACTCAAAAATCCGCACTCACACATCCTAAATGTCATAGGATAAGCCAAAAAAATCATCAAGATATCAAAATAATTTATCACAATATTATTATAACAAAACTAGTAAGCTAGAAATTTGCAATTTGGTGCAAACATCGACAATTAGCGATAAAGTTGACACAATCCAACACAAACACCCAAACTAACCCACTAGATAGCCATTACACTAATTTTAAACCATTAACTATGCCTCAAAACCTAATTTCCACAACCAACCCTTTTCTTGATTTTTGTAATTAACAAACTTAAACCAAACTATACATGAAAAACCTTAATTTAACACTAGATTTTAGCCTAATTAGCAAGTTAACCACTTAGATTTAGGTTAGCAAAATGCTAGATAGCAAAATAAATTTAATTAACTAAATAATGGTTTCTAAAACCCTAGTTAACTCAAACCATTAACTTTAAAAAAAACTAGAATGAAACTAACACTAAATTAACACTAAAACAATTTAATTTAAGAAACTTAACCAAAATAATTTAATTAGGTAAAATTTATACCTCAAACTAGAGATCTAGCAAGAACAAGATGCCTCCAAAGATGCCATCTTTCTCCAAGATTTGAACCCATTTAGGTTGGAGAAGAGATGGAATATGGTTTTGTATTGAATTTGTGAAGGAAATTGTGGATTTTGTTGAATTTTTGAGATGAAAATGAAGCAAAAGAGAAGAAGAAATGGGGAAAATATTTGGGGCTGTTGGTGCAGGATTTTCTGCTGAGAGGAGAGGGATGGGGGATGTGAAGGGATGGTGTAAAAGTCTAAGTCAAAGGCCCCCCCAAAAATACCATAATACCCCCACCCATTACTACATTTTAAACCCTTTTTAAACAATTTAAAAGGAGTGGAAGAATACAATTTGGAGGGGGGGAAAATGTGCTGCAGTAGGAGGTGGGGCCGGCCAAGGGAGTGAGGGAAGGGTGAATGGGGTTTTACAAAAGAAATTTTTGCAAAAAGACCCCCTACAAGTCCAAAATTGCAAGTTTTAGCTTAAATTCCATAAATTTCGTTTTCCATAATAAAAATTAGTTAAAATTTAAAATAAATTACTAAAAATTTATGTTACAACTTGATTTTAATTAACATGATTTTAAAGCTTAAATTTAGCCCATTTAAATTTGTATTTATCGCTAATTTAATGTATTTTCTTACCGGCTTAAAATAATATTAAAAATTGAAAAATTAGGGAAAAATTTTAAACGACCAGAATTTCATAAGTAACTCATTAGCTACTAAAAACTAGCAATTAGCTATCCAAATTAAATATAATTAGTCCTAAGTTGCAAAATAACAAAAAAGACGGTTTACGGAAAAATACCGAATTTTCACCGATTTTCAGGAAAACACCAAAACGACTTTTCAAGGCGCTACAATATATGTACAGATACACACACACTCCACAACACTGTCCCCCCATAAAAAATTTGGGCCAGGGCGCTGCCCCGCACTCCGCAAGTGGGTTGCTAGCCCCCTTGACCCCCATCCCGCTATCCGGGTAGCGGGACCCCCGTAAAAACTCTGCGTGGCTCCCGATATATCCAAACCCCTCCCTCCAAAACAAAACACACATATACTGCACATTGAGTTCGCATGACCAGTTTAACCCGTCAATCGGAGGTTCCCTCGCTCCAAAGACGAGGTGTAATTAACGGCAGCTTAGTCCGCGGCTGCCGGAGATTTGGATCCCCACAATCATTAAACCCCGGCCTACCCTAGGCCGGGGGAATCTGTAGTACGCCTGACAAGCGCGCGCGTATTCCCATCTCAATAGGGTGACGAAAAACACCCTACAACTTTAGCGTATGCTCTTATAAGATTAGATTGGTTATTATCTTATCTAATCAGGATGTCTCCCACTATTTTTATCAAATCTTCCTTTAAACCCTAAAAGGTAAGATTAGCCGGGATTAATTACACCCTACAATTTCGTCAATCTTTCAATCAGATCAGTGTCGGTACTTGAGGGAGGTTCCCCGTTCTTTCGCACGGACCTAATTAGAATAAACCTCGTTTTCCCAGAGGCATAACCCCGTTAACACTTTTCTAGACACCTACTTGATCGGCTAATTCTCTTGTGTAAAATTCGCCCAGGAATAACTCTTACTCGCAGTGGGTATCGGGATCCAACTATCTCATAGGAGGTATGCAATCTCATTGCAAATTTCAACACTTGAAATTCCCGATAATGCTTTTGCCCCTAGCAACTTATGACCTTGGCTAAGGTCAACAAATCATAAGTGCTAACCAAGTTCAACCCGTAATTTCTCGATTGAATTAAACCCACCCGTACGACCCTTGGCTAAGGTTAACAAAGTCGTACGACTACCCTAACTCAATCACATCTCATGTTTTAGCAGATAAACACAAATTAGCTACCGTACACTATGCCTTGGCTAAGGTCAACAAACGCAGCACTGTTCCCCTCCGAAAGACGCGACAGAGACGCGATGAACGTCTTGCCTGAAATTCGGGGCAGATGCTATTTGGTTTTATCCGTCCACATCTCCGAAGATGCCAAGTTGATTTATGGCACCGTGTATCGGAGGTTTAGACGGATGCGGCCGATGTAGCAGACTTTGTCAGATTCCCCCTCGTTTGAGGGGGTTTTGATTGTGGGGACGCTCTTCCCTGCAGGCGCAAGCCCCTGCAGTTAATTACGCTACCGCATCGCGGTAACAACTTTCTCCTTCTCCAGATGGTCACTTCGTGTCGTGGGTGTTTGTTTTGTTTGTGGTTGCCCGTGGATTGTATACGGAGACTAATTTATTTTGTCGCCCGTAGGACGTGGATTAGTCCAAATCCGTATTTTCTTAGATTTGGGTTTGGGGTTTTGGTTTAAGGATACGTTAGCCATATTTGAGGCTAAGATCAACTTAAACGTTTGTTAAGGATATGTTAGTCTAATTTGAGACTAAGATCAACTTAACGGGATCGTTTAGATCCGACAAAAGAGCATTTGGGGGCTCTATTGTTCCAGTTTAGGGACATAGTGGTCCAACATTCCCATTTTGGGGACGAATATTGGTTTAAGGACGCATTAGTCCATGAGTTTAAGGACCCCACAGTCCGTATTACCAGTTTAGGGATATGGTGGTCCAGCATTCCTATTTTGGGGACGAATATTGGTTTAAGGACGCATTAGTCCTTAACAAACGTTTAAGTTGATCTTAGCCTCAAATATGGCTAACGTATCCTTAAACTAAAACACCAAACCCAAATCTAAGAAAATGCGGATTTGGACTAATCCACGTCCTACGGGCGACGACATAAATTATTCTCCGTATACAATCCACGGACAACCATAAACAAAACAAACACACACGACACGAAGTGAAATTTCTGGAGAAGGAGAAAGTTGTTATCGCGATGCGGTAGCGTAATTAACTGCAGGGGCTTGCGCCTGCAGGGAAGAGCGTCCCTACAATCAAAAACCCTCAAGCGAGGGGGAATCTGACGAAGTCTGCTACATCGGCCGCATCCGTCTAAACCTCCGATATACGGTGCCATAAATTAACTTGGCATCTTCGGAGAGATGGACGGATAAAACCAAATAGCATCTGCCCCGAATCTCAGGCAAGACGTCCATGTCTTGGCCGCCGTTCGGAGGGGAACAACGTGCTCGCACATGATCAATAGTCACGTGTTGACACGTGATAGTTAAAACAGAAACAAACGGCTGAAGAGGGACCCAATTGGGGGTCACGTGCTCACACGTGACCAATGGTCACGTGTTGGCACGTGATAGTTAAAACAGAAATAAAAATAAATGGCTGAAGAAAATACCTCAATGAGGTATCACGTGCTCACACATGACCAATGGTCACGTGTTGACACGTGATGGTTAAAACTGAAGCGTAAATAAACGCTGAGAAAAGGACTCAATTGGGGGTCACGTGCTCACACGTGACCAAGGGTCATGTGCCAGCACGTGACAGACTTTGAAAGACTTACAGTTTAATAGAATTAAATTCTAAAGGCTTCTCAATCTTTCCAAATGGAAAAGGATTATGGGGACCATTGGATTAAAGATCCAAGGGTGATTAAAATATCACCAATTTATGGCAAAATCTTAAACAAGGAAAGATTTCCCCTAAATCTCACCAGAAATAACAAATCGAATATCTTTGGATTAAAAATCCAATGGTGAATAAAATTCACCTAATAATCTAAAGGCTCAGATTAATGATGAAAACAAATCAAATCTTTCAATAAACAAATCAAATCTTTCAATGAAAGATTTGCTAATCAAATTGATTCTTTTCCTCCTCCTATAAATAGGAGCCAAGAGAAGAGAAGAAGGGGAGATAGAATTTGGAGAGAGAAAACTTTGGAGAGAATTTCTGGGATCTTGAAATTGCAGAGAGAAAAGAAAGGAGAATTTAATTCTCAACAAAGAAAAACCCTAGGTGAGAAAAGGGAAAAAGATCAACTTCAAAATGAGAATTTAATTCTCAAAATCTAAGAGTTTAACTCTTTTGCAAAGAACTTAGTTCTTTCTCTGGTTGAAGATCTGCAAAGTGCACATCTTCCCATAAGTTGAGAATTTAATTCTCATCGGGTCGAGATCCTGCCATGCAGATCTAAAACTTAGAGGGAGAATCAGGTTGGAGAATTTAATTCTCCCAAAAAGTTATAGGAATTTAATTCCTCCCAGATAAACTTAGGGTTTAACCCTATATGAGAATTTAATTCTCCCAAAATTATAGGAATTTAATTCCCTTAAAAAAGAAATTAGGGTTTTACCCTATGCCAGAATTTAATTCTTTACATATATGGGGAATTTAATTCCTACAGCAAAGAAATTAAGAATATAATTCTTCAAAAGAAAGTGGGAATTTAATTCCTTTAAAGTTATTGCTAGGGTTTAACCCTATATAGAATTTAATTCTTAAAAAGATAAAGAGATCTTCAAACATGCAAAAAACTAGAGTCATGTGCTTCCACGTGACCCCTGTAAAGATCCACAGAAAAGAACTTTGAGGCCACGCCTCACGTGCTCCCACATGACCTACAAAACACAGAAAGAAAAAGCAAATCTAAGATTTGGGCGCTCTCACGTGTTACCACGTGACCCCTTAGCAAACGCTTTAACAGTCAGTGCACAGATGACCATCACGTGTTAGCACGTGATGCTCGAAAATAAAATAAAAAGTGTTTAACACTTAATTGCAGAACGAAGAAAAGGGATCTGGTCCCACTTTTGTGCGCTCTCACGTGTCCACACGTAACCCCTCTTTCTTTAGTATTTAACACTAATTTGGGGATTATATTTCCAGAGTTTAACACTGACTGTTTCTAGTGTTTAACACTAAATTGAAGATTATATTTCCAGTGTTTAACACTGATTGTTTTTTAGTGTTTAACACTAATTCGAGAGTTCTACCTCCAGTGTTTAACACTGTTGTTCTCTAGTGTTTAACACTACTTTTAGCCAAATTGGCTAATTTTCCAGAGGCAAAAGACCCTCCTCCAAATGAATCTCAAAATTGAGGAAATCAAAGACAAAATGTTGTCAGAGCCCCCAAACCTCTGTTTAGTACTGCTGAATGATGAGGGGCTGAACCTAGACAAATGTCTAATGGCCCAAAGGGCCAATATTTCAAACATAATTGGACTTAGCTCAAACTATCCATAAGTCCTCAAATCATCTTGAACTGAGCACATCTGCTCTTTCAACCAACTCATTGGTTCAAGGGTACATCTCTGAACTCCTCTGATATTTGTCGTTGTAATCTTTCAACGTCGTCAGAGAGGTGACGGGTCCCGACAACCACACATTTCACGGACTGTGGGGTCCTTAAACTCATGGACTACGATGTCCTTAACCTTGACCGTGATGTCTTTAAACTAACAATGGACCACCATGTCCCTAAACTGGCAATGGACCACTATGTCCCTAAACTGGAACAATAGAGCCCAAATGCTCTTTTGTCGGATCTAAACGATCCCGTTAAGTTGATCTTAGTCTCAAATTAGACTAACGTATCCTTAACAAACGATTAAGTTGATCTTAGCCTCAAATATGGCTAACGCATCCTTAAACCAAAACTTTCAAAACAGATTTTAGTCCCAAATTGGACTATAGATCCCCCAATCAACTATGGCTCAAGGGTACATCTCTGAACTCCTTTGACATCTGTCGTTGTAATCCTTCAACGTAGTCAGAGAGGTGATGGGTCCCGACGGCCATACATTCAATGGACCACCATGTCCCTAAACTGGCAATCGACCGCAATGTCATTAAACTAAACAATAGAGCCAATTGCTCTCTTGTTGGATCTAAACGATCCCGTTTAGTTGATCTTAGTCTGGAGATCAGGCTAACGTATCCTTAACAAACGTTTAAGTTGATCTTAGCCTCAAATACGGCTAACGTATCCTTAAACCAAAACCCTAAACCCAAATCTAAGAATATACGGATTTGGACTAATCCACGTCCTACGGGCGACGATATAAATTAGTCTCCGTATACAATCCACGGGCAACCATAAACAAAACAAATACCCACGACACGAAGTGACCATCTGGAGAAGGAGAAAGTGGTTACCGCAATGCGGTAGCGTAATTAACTGCAGGGGCTTGCGCCTGCAGGGAAGAGCGTCCCCACAATCAAAAACCCCTCTAGTGAGGGGGAATCTGATGAAGTCTGCTACATCGGCCGCATCCGTCTAAACCTCCGATACACGGTGCCATAAATCAACTTGGCATCTTCGGAGAGGTGGACGGATATCACCTATTAGCATCTGCCCTGAATCTCAGGCAAGACGTCCATGTCTTGGCCGCCGTTCGGAGGGGAACAGATTCTGGCACGCCCGGTGGGACCTTTTCCTCTTTCCACTCCACACTTTGTGTGTCGTATTCGCGAACGAATCGCGGCTTGCTGTGGTTGCCTGTGGATTCGAGGTACTAAGATTTGGTGTCTTGCTCCGTGCAGAAAACAGAAGATCAACGGCTTCAAACTGCACTACCTGCAACTGCAACTCTCGCTCCGTCCTTGCTGGAGGAGTGACTTATGGGCCCCAAGCGGCCTCCCTTTTCAAGATGCCAGTGGAGCAGGTAACTCAAGCCACCGCTGGACTATTCTTCGGGACCCTGCTCCCACCAATGAGCTTCAATGCCCCAATGACATCGCAAGAAGCTCCAAAGAAGTCGGTCTTTGATCGGCTTGCTACTGCCGCGGCCCCTCTCAACGGGTCGCCCAACTTCAATACCTCAGTTTTCAACAGACTTGGCCAGAACGTCTACAAGCCCGTGATACCCGAAGCTGCCATCCCGAAGCGGATAGCCATCCCAGCTCAAGCGGACGAAATTATTGGAAAGGCTCCTCCTTCCAAGAAGTCAGTTTTTACAAGGCTGACCATTCCGGTTGCTGCTCCAGGCGAGGTCCTCAAAGCTGCTTCCCCTGCCCAGAGGGGGCACGACGAAGTCGCCCTTATAGCAGAAACAACTCCATCCGCACGACATGCTCGACGTCGCCACTGGCGTCGAGTGAGGAAGGCTGGGGGCAACTCCCCCTCTGGGATAACTCCGCCAGCTCCAACGGTGGGGATCGATGCTGCTGTTCCAACCGGGAACAGCTTTGAATTGCTGAACAAGGTATGCAGAAATTCGCCAACTGCGGTGCTCAAAAGATCTCCTCCACCGGTAGAGGTCGTCGTGGAAGCAAAACCAGAAAAGCCGGAGCAGTCTCCTCAACGGCTGTCTTCCAGGATCTACAAGACTTGGCGACGGGTCCGAGAATCAGTGATTGACTCGAATTTTTCCCATCGACAGAAAAAGATGAAGGTCCGGGAGGAAGAAAATCCCCCTGTCAAGCAACGAAAGACGACGACCACCTGGGTGCCCAAAGCAACGGTCCCCTCAGCTTTGACCGCTCACAGAAGAAGGAGGCCGGAGAATATCCCTGTGTCTTTGGCAAATCGCAAGACCACTGAATCTAAACGCCCCAAGTCTGGGGGCATGGTGGTGCACACTGTTTATATGGCATCCGAGAAAAAGGATAGCCGCGCTTCGATGGGTCACCGACCGCTCACCCGATCCATGACAAAAGTCCAGGAGCAACAGCAGAAGCTTCAGGAAATGCTGGCTACAATGGCCGCACTTACCGAGCCAAAAGAAAGCCCGGAGGCATCATTAGAGCAGCGTCACGAACAAGAAACCGATGCTGACTTCTTACGTAGAGTCCTTGAAAAGAAGGACAAAGAAACCGCAGAGCAAGCGGCTAACATAAAACAAATGGCGCTCCTCTTCCAAGATATGGTAGGGATGATGTTACAGCCGGACCCTCCAGCTGAAGAACCTCCGATCATTATTGAAGACGATAAAGAGGAGACATCTAATCCTCCGCCGGCTCTTTCAGCAGCCAAGGAGGAGACAATTTCCAAGGCCGCACTGGATGATTATATAGCTCAACAAATACGAGTTCATCATGCGAATGAAGTGGCTGGGCAAATTTTTAGAACCGGACAACCCTATCCGGGCTGGTATGACCAAATCAGTTACCCGCCGGGATATACGATCCCTAAATTCCATGTGTACAAGGGGACAGGGAATCTACATCAGCATGTCGCTCAATTCAGGACCTTATGCGGCAACACTGGAGGCGATGACAAACTGTTGCTTCGCCAATTCGTCGGCAGCTTGGCAGAAACGGAATTTGAATGGTATTCGGAGCTACCTAACGACTCTGTCAAAACATTTGCGGAGATGGAGTTATTGTTTACACAAAGTTTCGCAAGCGCCAGCGAGCGCGCCCCGATAACAGCACTGATCAATGTCGGGGTAAGGCCAGGCGAAACGTGGGTTCAATATGCAACCCGATGGCGGAACTTATGGTCAAAATGCGAGCAACGCATCGAAGAAGCGCCAGCGGTGGGCATGTTCGTGGGCACCCTAGACCCTCATGCAACTATTTCACAGTTCATGATGTTCTTCAAGCCGACCATGTTCCAAGCTTTAATCGATAAGCTGGCCCAAATGGACCAGATGGGTCATAGACCGTCTCCTTCAAAGACGGATCCTCAGAATGAAAAAGGGAAAGGGAAAGCAACCTTCGTCGCCAACACTCAACAACGGACGAGCAACTTGAAGCCAGTTGTTCACCAAAACAACGTGCGTCCACGCCCATCTTTTGAGGAAAGACTAGGACGTCCTTACTCGTTTCCTCAGGATAAAACGAGAAAACTGTTCGAGCTGGCAGTGCGCAACAAACTCATCAATCTGTCGGATCCAAAACGTCCGTTGCAGCCAAACGACGTCAAGAATCCTAATTACTGCCCTTACCATCAAGCAGTAAGCCATCCAATCGAAGATTGCTTCGTTTTCAAAGGCTGGATTGAGAACCAATACCAACAGGGCAAGTTCGCATTATCCGAAAACTGGAAGGTGAGCCCGCCACAACCTCATGCCCCTAAAAAAGTAGACATACCGGGGGCATCGTGCTCTTTTATAGAAAAAGCTCCATGGGAGGTCGCTCTTTCAGCCAAGACGAAAAGAATGCTGAAGGATCTCCAAACGTGCCCGGCAATCAGGTGGAAAAATTCACTGGAACTCGAGGTTGTTAAGGGAATGCTGAAACCGCGCCCAACTACAAAATCCGGTGATGATGGTCAAAGCGCTCGCACCCAGCCGTCAAAGTCTTCAAAGAAGAAAAAGAAGACCAAAAAGCCCGTGAAGCCTGGTGACAAGCGCACGGACCTGCAGAAACAGATTGACGCGTTGGAAGAATATAATCAGAAAGTACGGACCCCAGTCACACTTCAAGAATTTCTCAGCCACGTCCTTAAGGACGGATAGGATGACAAAGACTCGTCGGATGAACCTGAGGATTATGTGGCAAGCTGCCATATGATCTCTCACTCGTCGATAGACAGTGAGGAAGCTCCTTACACAGAGAAGCTGGGGGCAGATCCTGAGCCAGAACTTCTAGGACCATCAGACGAAATGATTGATGCATTCCTGAACGGAGCCCGTCTTAAAAGTAAAGCTGATCGAGAGCGCGAGATGGCCATATTCGAGAAAGCCAAACGCCGGTGACTAGATGAAAGGGTCGAAACACTCCCACCGGATCAAAGTACATCCGACGCAAATGAAAGCAGGATTAAGACAAGGAAACGATTTGCCAAAGCCATATCAATGGGGATGAAACTGCCCTCTTTCAGAGAAAATTCTCCTGGCGGTATACATCTTGATGAAGCGGACGTGCATCCTAACTTCTGCTTATATCATCAGAAAATCGCATATCCTACTGAAGATTGCAACTCCTTTAAGTGTTGGTGGCAAGAGCATGTCGCACACAGGCAACACTTCAACAGGACAAAGCGTAAAGCTCGTAGACAGCGAAAAAATACGACAGATGAGCATAAAAGAATTGCCAGCAATTGTCATAGGGTTGATCCCGGAGGATCGCGAGTTCTCACCTTCGGGAGCGATTCCGACGAAAAAATAGCTCTCGGCCCTCTCTTCAAGGAATCCATCTTTAAAACGAAAGAATTGAGGAGTTGCGAGAACATTCAGCCGTGCAATCGCACGCTACCCGGAAAGAATCTCGGACCCGCAAACAAGGGATCGAACAAAAAGGATAAAGGGAAGGGAAAAACGGCCTTCGTCGCCAACGCTCAACAACAATCGAGTGACCCTAGACCGGTTGTTCGCCAAAGCAACAAGCGGCAACCCCTCTATGAAAAGTTGAAACGTCCTTACTCATTTCTCCGGGATGAAACAAGGAGGCTGTTCGAACTAGCAGTGCGCAACAGGCTTATCATTCTACCGGAGCCGAAACACCAGCTACAACTTAATGGTGTAAACAATCCTAATTACTGCCCTTACCACCAAGTATTGGGCCATCCGATCGAAAATTGCTACGTCTTCAAAAACTGGGTTGAAGACCCATACCAACAGGGCAAGTTCGCGCTGTCCGAAAACTGGAAGGTGAGCCCGCCACAGCCACATGCTCCGAAAAAAATGGACATGCCGGAGGCATCATGCTCATTCATAGGGAAAGCCCCATAGACCGAAAAGTCAGTAAACTAGAGATTCACCTCAAATACGGCGACGATGGACCACTATGTCCTAAAACTGGCTGCGGACCGAAATGCCCTTAAACTAACAGTGGACCGCAATGTCCTAAAACTTGCAAAGGACCGAAACGTCCTTAAACTACTACCGCAGTATCCTCAGGCTGACGTAAAAAAAAAAAAAAAAAAACGGTATGTCCATAAGCAAAGTGGGCACGGATGAAAACCCGAAAGGGCTCCGTGAGTAAAAACAGCAGGGCTGCCGGCGAGTGTTTATGAAAACCTGAAAGGGCGCAACCTCGTTAGAAAAAAAAAGAATAAAAAAGAGTATAAAAAAAACGGTATGTCCATAAGCAAAGTGGGCACGGATGAAAACCCGAAAGGGCTCCGTGAGTAAAAACAGCAGGGCTACCGGCGAGTGTTTGTGAAAACCTGAAAGGACGCAACCTCGTTAAAAAAAAGAATAAAAAAGAATAAAAAAAACGGTATGTCCATAAGCAAAATGGGCACGGATGAAAACCCGAAAGGGCTCCGTAAGTAAAAACAGCAGGGCTACCGGCGAGTGTTTGTGAAAACCCGAAAGGGCGCAATCTCGTTAAAAGACACTTACATTATCATCTCGACCTTCTAAGGAGAAACCACCCGCGTGAGATCCTTACGACTCACAGGGAAGCAACACGCTTAGGGATCCTCACGATTCCTAAGGAGAAATTACACTTACGAGATCCTCACGACTCGTAAGGAGAACTCTCTTATGGGACCCTCACGGCTCATAAGATTTGAAAGCCTTAAGTTACAGAGACCTGAACCTGTTCTTAAGCAACCCCCACAACCTCCGATACTGCCCTACAAGTGGCTCAATACCGACCCTTGTATACAATCCACGGGCGCGAATAAACATTTCCCTAACAAAGTCCCACCCGTGACTGGGGATATGTCCATATGGTGAACAACCCTTGTAAGTCTTCTCGACTTATAAGGAGAAAACCCTTTTGTAAGATACTTACGACTTACAAGGGAACATACAATTAGGAATCCTCACGATCCCTAAGGAGAAAACACACCTATGAGATCCTCACGACTTGTAGGGAGAAATACCTTTGTGAGACCATTACGGCTCATGAAGTCAAAATCCTTAGTCGACAGAATCCTAACCCTGTTTACTAAGACACCTTTGTTCGACATCGACAAAGGCAAATGATGATTCGCTCCTGGCAATATCCCAGTTGTAGCGATGCTGATGCCTAAATCAGTATCAAATTCCAAGTCCTTTCATGGCAAATGATGATTCGCTCCTGGCAATATTCCAGTTGTAGCGATACTGATGCTGAGATTGACACCAGATTCCAAGTTCCACACTCGTGATAAAAAAAATCAGCGAACTAAAAATGCATATGAAATAGCCGAAATGATGGGGCAACTTGCAACAAAATCAGCAAGTAAAAATGCATGCATGCAAAATAGCCGAAATGATGGGGCAACTCGCAATAAAAAAGCAGCGAGTAAAAATAAAACAAATAGCCGAAATGATTGGGCAACTCGCAATAAAAAGCAGCGAGTAAAAATAAAACAAATAGCCGAAATGATTGGGCACCGGGAAAAATAGCCGAAATGATTGAGCAATCGCGACCTTCGCGATATAAAAGCTGAAATGATAGAGCATCGCGGGAAGAATAAAAGAAATGATGAAAGAATGAAACTTTTTGCCCTACAGGTGAGATCACATCGATCCCTGTATACAATCCAGGGGCACAAACAAAGAGGGAACCATACCTTCCCAACAGGCTCCACCAGAAAGCGAAGCCAAATCTCGACGGTTCATAGACAACCTAGAGACAGCCTCGACATTTGTCGCAATATTGCAGACGAGATGTCAACGACGGCGTTCCTCGCAGTTCAGCAGGATGCAGATGCAACGTCAACAAAATACCTCACGGTCGAAATAAAGCGGAGTGACGGCAAAATCCCAGCTCCACCACAGCATTCGTCTCGATACAACAGACGAGATGTCAACAATGGCGTTCCTTCGCAGTCCAGCAGGATGCAGAAGCAACGTCAACAAAAGACCTTATGGTCGAAACAAAGCGGAGTGACGGCAAAATCCCAGCTCCACCTTAGCATTCGTCTCGATACAGCAGACGATATGTCAGCAACGGCGTTCCTTCACGGTCCAGCAGGATGCAGATACAACGTCAACGAAAGACCTCACGGTTGAAACAAAGCGGAGTGACGGCAAAATCCCAGCTCTACCTCAGCATTCATCTCGACACAGCAGACGACAACGGCGTTCCTTCGCAGTCCAGCAGGATACGGGTACGACGCCAACAAAAGACCTTATGGTCAAAACAAAACGAAGCGAAGGCCAAATTCCTAGCTTCAGGGTCTTAACGGCAAGTCATATAAAGCCTGAAAGACAATCGGAGATCATCTCGCACCAACATGAAGTGATCACCACCTCGACATTCGTCTCGATACAGCAGACGCAATGTCAACACAGCGTTCTTCCTCCAGCAGGGTTCAGACGCGACAACAACAACGGAGCCACGGCAAAATCCCTAGTTCCAAACCTCGACGGTTCACCAGCAACCTAGAGACAACCGCGACATTCGTCTCGATACAGCAGACGCAATGCCAGCAAACGAAGTGAAGGCCAAATTCCTAGCTTCAGGGTCTTAACGGCAAGTCATATAAAGCCTGGAAGACAATCGGAGATTATCTCGCACCAGTGCGGAATGGTCACCACCTCGACGTTCGTCTCGATACAGCAGACACAACATCACCAAAAGGAGCCACGGCAAAATCCCTAGTTCCAAACCTCGACGGTTCACCAGCAACCTAGAGACAACCGCGGCATTCGTCTCGATACAGCAGACGCAATGCCAGCAAACGAAGTGAAGGCCAAATTCCTAGCTTCAGGGTCTTAACGGCAAGTCATATAAAGCCTGGAAGACAATCGGAGATTATCTCGCACCAGTGCGGAGTGGTCACCACCTCGACGTTCGTCTCGATACAGCAGACGCAACATCACCAAAAGGAGCCACGGCAAAATCCCTAGTTCCAAACCTCGACGGTTCACCAGCAACCCAGAGACAACCACGACATTCGTCTCGATACAGCAGACGCAATGCCAGCAAACGAAGTGAAGGCCAAATTCCTAACTTCAGGGTCTTAACGGCAAGTCATATAAAGCCTGGAAGACAATCGGAGATTATCTCGCACCAGTGCGGAGTGGTCACCACCTCGACATTCGTCTCGATACAGCAGACGCAACATCACCAAAAGGAGCCACGGCAAAATCCCTAGTTCCAAACCTCGACGGTTCACCAGCAACCTAGGGACAACCGCGACATTCGTCTCGATACAGCAGACGTAATGCCAGCAAATGAAGCAAAGGCCAAATTCCTAGCTTCAGGGTCTTAACGGCAAGTCATATAAAGCCTGAAAGACTATCGGAGATCATCCTATGCCAGCGCGGAGTGGTTATGATTCATCGGGGCTCTCCAAAATGAGCCTAACCTCAAGTAAAAAGAGGCATGGCAAAATTCTTAACGCTTGCTCTTCCGACGGTCAAACTGCCTAGGAGGATTGCTTGAAGACATCTTGTCCAGCCCCCGAAGGGATCAGAGACACGGCAGTCGCAGGGCTACTCGAACAGCACGATTGCCTATCGAGGGATACATCAGCCAATGCGACGGTACGACGGGGAAAACCCTAGTACCACAGACCCTAACGGACCTCTGTCATAAAGAGCAGAGGTTAACTGTGGCGTTAGGATATTCTTGCGAGATCTGCTCGATCCATTTCAACTCGTGAGGAAATTGATGTCTTTGCGAGAACTTCTCGATTCGTCTCGACTCGTGAGATAAAGCCTTAGGCAGTAGGGATTAAAAAACCTGTTTCCGAAGCACTGGGACCCTGCAAGTCGGCCCAAAACAGTCTCTTGCATACTATCCATGGGTCACACTCTCCAAAGTCGAATCTCGACAAGGAGGGAAACAACCGCTTACGGGTCCTCTCGACTCGTAAGAGGGAAAACTCTCTCATAGGATCCTTACGACTTATAAGAGAAAACACACTTAGGAATCCTCACGACTCCTAAGGAGAAAATATACCTACGAGATCCTCACGACTCGTAGGGAGAAAAGTCTTTATGAGACCCTCACGGCTCGTAAAGTTGAAAAGTCTTAGGTGGCAGATCCTACCCCTGTCTCCTAAGCCATCACTGCCCTGCAAAGAAGTCAAGATGGACCATTTATGAGCCACACTTGCCAAAGCTACATGCCACTGAAATGGAGAACTTACTCATAAGCATATAAACTACTTCACGCCAGAGTAAGACATAAAGAGATAGAAGGGTGCGGCTCATGGAGTTAAGGGTTTGGAACTATATCTCTTAAGAGTCAAGATTTGAGTCAATGATAAATGACGACGCTTGTGTCCGCACGTTATCTTCTCAGATCAAGATCCTGAAAGTTATATACCAATCCGAAACTGGTCATACGTCATGCATAACTCTGCACTACTTCACCCACGTACATACTTACGTGGGTAAAGTAGTAGGGGGCATTTGTTCCTGCCAAAAATTTCTGCGCAAAAGAGCCCAAGGTATCAAATGACAGCTATACGTTTAAGGAAATACGAACCAGTATCTTTCGGCCTGTATTTTGATAAACTTCCAAAGGAAGAACTGTTAAATTCTGATGATATTGGAAGCATCTCGAAAAACCCTTCGATTTGATATATTGTGGGCTTCATAATTCATTCGGGATCAAAAGTTATGAGAAAATATGCTATGCAGTGTTCCTTGATTAAAAATCAGGAATTACCTCAATGAGGTATCACGTGCTCGCACGTGATCAATGGTCACGTGTTGACACGTGATAGTTAAAACAGAAACAAACGGCTGAAGAAGGACCCAATTGGGGGTTACGTGCTCACACGTGACCAATGGTCACGTGTTGACACGTGATAGTTAAAACAGAAATAAAAACAAATGGCTGAAGAAAATACTTCAATGAGGTATCACGTGTTGACACGTGACCAATGGTCACGTGTTGACACGTAATGGTTAAAACTGAAGCGTAAATAAACGCTGAGAAAAGGACTCAATTGGGGGTCACGTGCTCACACGTGACCAAGGGTCACGTGCCAGCACGTGACAGACTTCGAAAGACTTACAATTTAATAGAATTAAATTCTAAAGGCTTCTCAATCTTTCCAAATGGAAAAGGATTATGGGGACCGTTAGATTAAAGATCCAAGGGTGATTAAAATATCACCAATTTATGGCAAAATCTTAAACAAGGAAAGATTTCCCCTAAATCTCACCGGAAATAACAAATCGAATATCTTTGGATTAAAAATCCAATGGTGAATAAAATTCACCTAATAATCTAAAGGCTCAGATTAAAGGTGAAAACAAATCAATTCTTTCAATAAACAAATCAAATCTTTCAATGAAAGATTTGCTAATCAAATTGATTCTTTTCCTCCTCCTATAAATAGGAGCCAAGAGAAGAAAAGAAGGGGAGATAGAATTTGGAGAGAGAAAACTTTGGAGAGAATTTCTGGGATCTTGAAATTGCAGAGAGAAAAGAAAGAAGAATTTAATTCTCAACAAAGAAAAACCCTAGGTGAGAAAAGGGAAAAAGATCAACTTCAAAATGAGAATTTAATTCTCAAAATCTAAGAGTTTAACTCTTTTGCAAAGAACTTAGTTCTTTCTCTGGTTGAAGATCTGCAAAGTGCACATCTCCCCATAAGTTGAGAATTTAATTCTCATCGGGTTGAGATCCTACCATGCAGATCTAAAACTTAGAGGAAAAATCAGGTTGGAGAATTTAATTCTCCCAAAAAGTTATAGGAATTTAATTCCTCCCAGATAAACTTAGGGTTTAACCCTATATGAGAATTTAATTCTCCCAAAATTATAGGAATTTAATTCCCTTAAAAAAGAAATTAGAGTTTTACCCTATGCTAGAATTTAATTCTTTACATATATGGGGAATTTAATTCCTACAGAAAAGAAATTAAGAATATAATTCTTCAAAAGAAAGTGGGAATTTAATTCCTTTAAAATTATTGCTAGGGTTTAACCCTATGTAGAATTTAATTCTTAAAAAGATAAAGAGATCTTCAAACATGCAAAAAACCAGAGTCACGTGCTTCCACGTGACCCCTATAAAGATCCACAGAAAAGAACTTTGAGGCCACGCCTCACGTGCTCCCACGTGACCTACAAAACACAGAAAGAAAAAGCAAATCTAAGCTTTGGGCGCTCTCACGTGTTACCACGTGACCCCTTAGCAAACACTTTAACAGTCAGCGCACAGATGACCATCACGTGTCAGCACGTGATACTCGAAAATAAAATAAAAAGTGTTTAACACTTAATTGCAGAACGAAGAAAAGGGATCTGGTCCCACTTTTGGGCGCTCTCACGTGTCCACACGTGACCCCTCTTTCTTTAGTGTTTAACACTAATTTGAGGATTATATTTCCAGTGTTTAACACTGACTGTTTCTAGTGTTTAACACTAAATTGAAGATTATATTTCCAGTGTTTAACACTGATTTTCTTTTAGTGTTTAACACTAATTTGACAGTTCTACCTCCAGTGTTTAACACTGTTGTTCTCTAGTGTTTAACACTACTTTTAGCCAAATTGGCTAATTTTCCAGAGGCAAAAGGCCCTCTTCCAAATGAATCTCAAAATTGAGGAAATCAAAGACAAAATGTTGTCAGAGCCCCCAAACCTCTGTTTAGCACTGCTGAATGATGAGGGGCTGAACCTAGACAAATGTCTGATGGCCCAAAGGGTCAAACATAATTGGACTTAGCCCAAACTGGCCATAAGTCCTCAAATCATCTTGAACTGAGCACATCTGCTCTTTCAACCAACTCATTGGTTCAAAGGTACATCTCTGAACTCCTCTGATATTTGTCGTTTTACTCCTTCAACGTCGTCAGAGAGGTGACGGGTCCCGACAACCACACATTTCACGAGTTGTGGGGTCCTTAAACTCATGGACTACGATGTCCTTAACCTTGACCGGGATGTCTTTAAACTAACAATGGACCACCATGTCCCTAAAATGGCAATGGACCACTATGTCTCTAAACTGGAATAATAGAGCCCAAATGCTCTTTTATCGGATCTAAACGATTCCGTTAAGTTGATCTTAGTCTCAAATTAGACTAACGTATCCTTAACAAACGATTAAGTTGATCTTAGCCTCAAATATGGTTAACGCGTCCTTAAACCAAAACTTTCAAAACAGACTTTAGTCCCAAATTGGATTATAGATCCACCAATAAACTCTGGCTCAAAGGTACATCTCTGAACTCCTCTGACATCTGTCGTTGTAATCCTTCAACGTCGTCAGAGAGGTGATGGGTCCCGACGGTCATACATTCAATGGACCACCATGTCCCTAAACTGGCAATCGACCGCAATGTCATTAAACTAAACAATAGAGCCAATTGCTCTCTTGTTGGATCTAAATGATCCCGTTAAGTTGATCTTAGTCTGGAGATCAGGCTATCGTATCCTTAACAAACGTTTAAGTTGATCTTAGCCTCAAATACAGCTAACGTATCCTTAAACCAAAACCCCAAACCCAAATCTAAGAAAATACGGATTTGGACTAATCCACGTCCTACGGGCGACGATATAAATTAGTCTCCGTATACAATCCACGGGCAACCACAAAAAAAACAAATACCCACGACACGAAGTGACCATCTGGAGAAGGAGAAACTGGTTACCGCAATACGGTAGCGTAATTAACTGCAGGGGCTTGCGCCTACAAGGAAGAGCGTCCCCACAATCAAAAACCTCTCAAGCGAGGGGGAATGTGACGAAGTCTGCTACATTGGCCGCATCCATCTAAACCTCCGATACACGGTGCCATAAATCAACTTGGCATCTTCGGAGGGGTGGACGGATATCACCTATTAGCATCTGCCCCGAATCTCAGGTAAGACGTCCATGTCTTGGCCGCCGTTCGGAGGGGAACAATTACCAGTTTAGGGACATGGTGGTCCAACATTCCCATTTTGGGGACGAATATTGGTTTAAGGACGCATTAGTCCATGAGTTTAAGGACCCCACAGTCCGTAGTACCAGTTTAGGGACATGGTGGTCCAACATTCCCATTTTGGGGACGAATATTGGTTTAAGGACGCATTAGTCCATGAGTTTAAGGACCCCACAGTCCGTATTACCAGTTTAGGGACATGGTGGTCCAACATTCCCATTTTGGGACCGAATATTGGTTTAAGGACGCATTAGTCCATGAGTTTAAGGACCCCACAGTCCGTATTACCAGTTTAGGGACATGGTGGTCCAACATTCCCATTTTGGGGACGAATATTGGTTTAAGGACGCATTAGTCCATGAGTTTAAGGACCCCACAGTCCATATCAATGTGTGGTTGTCGGGACCCGTCACCTCTCTGACGACGTTGAAGGATTACAACAACAAATACCAGAGGAGTTCAGAGATGTACCCTTGAACCGTGTGTAAATTGATTTGGGAGAGCAGTTGTGCTCAGTTCAATTTAATTTTGAGAACTTATGGCCAGAATTGGGCTAAGTCCAGTTGAGAATATTCAACATTTTATTTGTGTTTGGCCTGTCAGGCCTTTATTTGGGCTCTGCCCTTGTTTAATAATGCATAGCATTTAGATTAGGCCTGTTAGGCCTTGTAATTGGGCTCTGCCCCCTTTTAATAATGCATAGCATTTGTTTTGGTCTGTCAGACCTTTTAATTGGGCTCTGCCCTTTTCTTTAATAATGCAGAGCATTTAATGGTCTGACAGCGCATCACGTGACTTGTCAGGCGCTCTGCGCCAATTAATGAGCGCAAGGCGCTAGCGCATGTGGAGGTGACACGTGTCACGCTCTGGTGAGCGCAAGCGCAGTGCGCTGCGCTATTGCGCTGCTGACACGTGTCGCGCTCTGCTGAGCGCAAGTCTGTTAGCGCAGTGCGCTGCGCCAGTGCGTTGCGCTAGTGCGCTGCTGACACGTGGCGCATGTTTCCCCCAATCAGAGCAAGGCTCTACTGAATTTTGAAAATTCAAAATTTGAAGCAACGCTTCGGTTTCCGTGCGCAGTGCGCAATTTGCCACATGGCAGAAGCCAATTCGGCAGCGTAACGCCCGAGACGGTGCGTCCCATCAGAGCAAGGCTCTTCAGAAAACATAATTAAGACTTAACTGCGCAAATGCATGGCAGGGCGACACGTGTCTGCGCCAGCGCACAGATGCGTGACACGTGTCTGCGCAGTTGCGCAATCGCAACTGCGCAAGCGCACAGATGCGCGACACGTGTCTGCGCAAGCGCACGGATGCGTGACACGTGTCTGCGCAGTTGCGCAATCGCAACTGCGCAAGCGCACGGATGCGCGACACGTGTCTGCGCAAGCGCCCGGATGCGCGACACGTGTCTGCGCAGTTGCGCAATCGCAACTGCGCAAGCGCCCGGATGCGCGACACGTGTCTGCGCAGTTGCGCAACCGCAACTGCGCAAGCGCACGGATGCGTGACACGTGTCACGCGCTGGTGAGTTGCGCAGCAACTGAATGAAGATTTAGATAAATCTTTTCTGTTCTCCTGTAAAACAGGAACCCTTGGATCAGAGATCCAATGGTGGGAAAATTCCCAAAATTATTCAGTAAAGATTTTGTTAACAAATCCAACAAATTTGTGGGCACTATAAATAAGACCCCAAGCCTCATTCAAAAGATAGAATCAATCATCATCAAGAGAAGGATAAACTTCTGGAAAAAAAAAAGCTCTTGAAGATTAATCAAGAACAAAAGAGAAGGTAAAATTTCTGAAAAACAGAAAATTAAAAGGGAATAATAAAAGAAAAAGAAAAATAGTGCCTTGCACTTGATATGAACCCCTGGTTCTGAAAAATCAAAGAAATAATAAATAGTGCCTTGCACTTGATATGAACCCCTGGTTCTGAAAAATCAAAGAAATAATAAATAGTGCCTTGCACTTGATATGAACCCCTGGTTCTAAAAAAATCAAAGAATAATAAATAGTGCCTTGCACTTGATATGAACCCCTGGTTCTAAAAAATCAAAGAATAATAAATAGTGCCTTGCACTTGATATGAACCCTTGGTTCTGTAAAATCAAGGAAAACAAGAAGAACTTGTTTTCCTTTGATCTAAATTTAGATCAAGAGTGCTATGCACTTTTTGTTCTCAAATCAAGAAAATTCTTGAATTTCTGCACAAGTGCAACTCATCATTCAAAAGGGCCTGGCCCAACTCAAAAAAATTATTGAGTTTCTGCAACTCATTATTTAAAGGGGCCTGGCCCAATTGCAGAATAATAAAAGGGCAAAGCCCTGTTCAGAAAATTCCTGAGTTTTTTGTAACTCATTATTTAAAAGGGCCTGGCCCAAATTAGATTGCAAAATAATGAAGGGGCAGAGCCCTGTTTAGGTTGATTCTTTTAATCGGGCAGAGCCTAAAATAAAAATTGGACTTAACCCAATCCTGGCTGTAAGTCCTTAAATTAAATGCCTCTCATAAACCAAGTCACGACCGGTCCGAGGGTACATCTCCGAACTCCTTTGACACCTGTCGTTGTAATTTTTCAACGACGTCAAAGAGGCAACGGGTCCCAACGACCACTAAACTAAAATCGGACCGAAACGTCCCTAAACTAATATCGGACCGAAACGTCCCTAAACTAATATCGGACCACCACGTCCCCAAACTGGAACATGGACCACTACGTCTTTAAACTGGCGACGGACCGAAACGTCCCTAAACTAAAATCGGACCGAAACGTCCCTAAACTAAAAATCGGACCGAAACGTCCCTAAACTAATGACGGACCACTATGTCTCTAAACTGGCGACGGACCGAAACGTCCCTAAACTGGAATATGGACCGCCACGTCCCTAAACTGACACAATAGGGCCCAAACGCTCTTTTGTCGGATCTAAACGGTCCCGTCTAAGTTGATCTTAGCCCCAAATACGGTTAATGTGTCCTTAGATATTCAAATAAGTAATAAAATCCCAAACCAACTTTGGTTCAAGGGTACATCTCTGAACTCCTCAGACACTTGTCGTTGTAATCCCTCAACGACGTCAGAGAGGTGACGAGTCCCGACGGCCGGATAATTAAATCAATCACTACGTCAAGTCGAGCTTAGCCCAAAACAGGACTAACGTATCCTTGACGAACGTTTAAGTTGATCTTAGTCGCAACGCGACTAATGCATCCTTAAACTAAAAACACCGAACCCAAATCTAAGCAAAATACGGATTTGGACTAATCCACGTCCTACGGGCGACGATATTACTCAGTCTCCGTATACAATCCACGGGCAACCACAAATAAAACAAACACACACGACACGAAGTGAAATTCTGGAGAAGGAGAAAGTTGTTACCGCGATGCGGTAGCGTAATTAACTGCAGGGCCTTGCGCCTGCAGGGAAGAGCGTCCCCACAATCAAAAACCCCTCACCCTGAGGGGGAATCTGACGAAGTCTGCTACATCGGCCGCATCCGTCTAAACCTCCGATATACGGTGCCGTAAATCAACTCAGCATCTTCGGAGAGATAGACGGATAAAACCAAATAGCATCTGCCCCGAACTTCAGGCAAGACGTCTTCACGTCGTCGCCGTCTTTCGGAGGGGAACAGATTCTGGCACGCCCGGTGGGACCTTTTCCTCTTTCCACTCCACACTTCGTGTGTCGTCTTCGTGAACCAATCGCGGTTTGTTAAATGGTTGTCCTCGGATTTCAAGTTGCTAAGATTTGGTCTTTTGTCTGGCGCAGAACTCAAGATCCAATGGCCACCAACTGCACCAACTGCTCGAAGTGCCATTGCAGCGGACGTTCCACCTCACCGAGAGGTGTAGCATATGGGCCCCAAGCGGCTTCCTTCCTGACTCTGCCGGTAGACCAGGTGACTCAAGCCACCACCGGCTTGTTCTTCGGGACCATGGTCCCGCCTACAAGCTTCTCCATGCCGATATCCGCACCAGAAGCGAACAAGAAGTCGGTGTTCGACCGGCTCACTGCTACCATGACCCCTGTCAACGGGTCGCCCGCTACTAAGATGACAGCCTCTGTTTTCACCAGGCTAGGTCAGGATCATAAAGTGGCTGTCCCAAAGAGGGCAACGGCCACAGCTTCGGAAGTCGTTGAAGCGGCTTCTCCTATCAGAAAGTCAGTCTTCACAAGATTGACGGTTCCTACTCCTCCTTCAGCTGGTCAGAAAGCATCAGTCTTTGATAGGCTGACATTGGCAGCTGCCCCACACCCAAACAGGGGGCAACAGGAAACTATCCCGATTTCCGAGCCAATCCCAATGACTCGCCGTGCTCGACGTCGTCATTGGCAGCGAGTAAGGAAAACAGGGGGCAACTCCCCTTCAGAGCTAACCCCGCCTGCTCCAGTGGCGGAGGTCAACGCTGCTGTTCCAACTGCGAACAGCTTTGAATTACTGAGGAAAGTACGGAAGAACTCCCCAATCGCCGTATTGAAAAGATCTCCTCCGCCCATGGAGAAAGCTCCGGAGGCAAAACAAGAACAGCCCTCTCAACGGCTGTCGTCCAAAATTTATAAAGTCTGGCGGAGGGTTCAGGACTCCGTGATTGACTCAGACCACTTCCCTCGCCAGAAAAGGGCGAAGGTGGAAAAAGACAAGAACCGCCCCGTTAAACAGCAGGGGGCAACAAATGCTAGAATGCCCGCTTCTACGGCTCCTTCAACCTCAAAGGTCCATAAAAGGAAGAGGCCAGAAAAAGCTCCCATGACACTGACAAAGTTTAAGAGCGATGAACCTAAACGCCCCAAATCAGGGGGCATAACAGTTCATACGGTCTATATGGCTTCAGGAAAGGAAGAAAGTCGTACTTCTACGGGCCACCGACCGCTTACCCGGTCAGTGACCAAGTCTCAGGAGCAGCAACAAAAGCTCCAGGAGATGATGACTACAATGGCTGCACTCACGGGGCCAAAAGAGAATCCTGAGACGTCCTTAGATGAACGCCAAGAGGAAGAGACCGACGCTGAGTTCCTCCGCCGAACACTGGAAAAGAGAGACAAAGAGGCTGCGGAACAGGCAGCCAACATAAAGAAAATGGCCCTCCTGTTCCAGGATGTGGTGGGTATGATGATTCAACCAGATCCACCTGTTGGAGATCCCCCGATCATTCTTGAAGATGATAGGGGAGAGACATCGAATCCTCCACCGGCTCTATCCGCAGCTAAAGAGGATACCATATCAAAAGCTGATTTGGATGAATATATTGCTCAACAAATACGGGTGCATCAGGCGGCCGAAGCAGCCGGCCACGTTGTAAAAACGGGACGGCCATATCCGGGCTGGTATGACCAAATCAAGTACCCGCCAGGTTACACAATTCCTAAGTTTCATGTCTACAAAGGGACCGGCAATCCCCATCAACATGTGGCCCAATTCAGGGCTCTTTGCGGTAATACCGGCGGCGACGACAAGCTTTTGCTTCGCCAGTTTGTTGGAAGTTTATCTGATACGGCGTTTGAATGGTATTCTGAGCTTCCCAACGACTCTATAAAAACCTTTGCGGAGATGGAGCTACTCTTCACCCAACGCTTTGCAAGTGCCAGTGAGCGTACCCCGATGACGGCACTGATCAATGCCAGGGTAAAACCCGGCGAGACATGGGTTCAGTACGCTATACGGTGGCGTAATCTATGGTCTAAGTGTGAACAGCGCATAGAAGAAGCCCCTGCGGTGGGAATGTTTGTTGGAACACTCGATCCACAAGCAACCATTTCACAATTTATGATGTTCTTCAAGCCGACTTCCTTCCAGGCTTTGATCGACAAATTGGCGCAGATGGACCAGATGGGCCATAAACCCCCTCTCCCGAAGCCGGATTCCCGAAACGACAAAGGAAAGGGAAAAGCGATCGTCGTCGCTAATGCCCAACAACAACCGAACGATTCGAAGCCGGTTGCTCGTCCAAATAATACACGCCCGTACGTACCCCTTGAGGACAGGATGGGACGTGCTTACTCCTTCCCCCGTGATAAAACAAGGAGATTATTCGAGCTGGCATTGCGCAACAGGCTCATAAATCTGCCAGATCCAAAACGTCTGTCGCAACCAAATGACGTTAACGATCCTAATTACTGCCCTTATCATAGAGTGTTGGGACATCCAATCGAAGACTGTTACGTCTTCAAAAATTGGCTGGAGAATCAGTACCGTCAGGGCAAATTTGCGCTATCTGACAAATGGAAGGTGAACCCTCCGCAGCCCCACACCTATAAGGGGACGAATACGCCAGGGGCAACGTGCTCCGTCATTGAAGAGGCTCCCTGGGAGGTTGTATTATCAGCCAAAACGAGGAGAATGCTAAATGATCTTCAAACCTGCCCAGCGGTCAAGTGGAAGAACCCCTTGGAACCGCAGGTTATTGAGGGGATGTTGAAGCCACGACCGACTCCGAAGACCGATGGTAGTAGTTCAAGCGTTCATAGCCAGCCGTCAAAATCTTCGAAAAAGAAGAAGAAGAAATCTAAGAAGCCCGTGAAGCCTGGCGACAAGCGCACGGACTTACAAAAGCAAATCGATGCGCTGGATGAATATAACCAAAAGGCGCGAACTCCCATCACGCTCCAAGATTTCCTTGATCACGTCTTCCAAAAAGAAGATGAAGGAGAAAGTTCATCGGATGAATCTGACGAATATGTAGCAAGCTGTCATATGATCTCCCATTCGACCACGAACGATGAAGGAACTTCTGGCACTGAAACGCTGGGGGCAAATGCCGAATCAAGAACCCCAGGGTTACCAGTTGAAATGATTAGCGCGTTTCTTAATGAAGCACGGTTGAAAAGCAAGGCTGATCGAGAACGCGAGACGGCTATATTCGAAAGGGCCAAGCGTCAGCGACTTGAGGAAGGAGCCGAAATGATCCCGTTGGAGCAAAATGCCTCCACCACTGACAAAAGCCAATTCAAGATAAAAAAGAAATTTGCTAAGGCCATATCGATGGGCATGAAGCTACCACCCTCTGAAGAAAAAGTTACTGGCGCGGTAGAAATGCACCCCTCTTATTGCTTATACCATCAGAAGGTCTCACATTCCACCCAAGATTGCAAAGCTTTCAATGGATGGTGGCAAGGATACGTCGCTAATCGACAACGATTTAAACGGGAAAAACGTAAAATTCGCCGAGAGCAAAGAAATACGACTAAAGAACTTGAAAGAACTGCCGGCAATTGTCACATGGTTAACACTACCGGGTCACAAGTGCCTACATTTGGGAGCGACTCCGATGAAGAGCTAGAGCTTGGTCCCCTCTTCGAAGAATCCACTTCGGGAAAAGAAAAAGAACCAAAGGCCTGCGAGAATATACAGCTGCGCAATCGAACATTACCCGAAAAGAACCTCGGACCCTTGAATAAGAAAAACAAAGGGAAAGAGAAGGTATCTGAAGACATCGCTTTGGATGACCAAGTTGCGGAAGAGTTAACCGCCAAGAATCCCCCAAAAAGGAATAAAGTAGATTACAATGTCTTGGCGCATCTGAGAAAGCTACCCTCACAACTCAGCATTCTCGATGCCCTATTGCTATCAAAAGAGGCGAGGGATTCTTTGATTAAGGCCCTACAGGATCCGGACCAGTTCCAAGCCTTCTTAGCCGAACAAAAGATGAAGGATGAATTGGAAGAGGTGCACACAGCCGACGTTGCTTTTGGTGATAAAGACCTTCTCCTCGGGACGTGTGAACACAATCGCCCCCTTTATGTCTCGGGATACTGCCATGACATAAAGATAGGAAAAATCTTGGTCGATAACGGATCGTCTGTCAATTTACTCAATGTGCGAGTGTTAAAGGAGATTTGCATGAGTGTCCAACACCTCGCCCGGGACAAAATCACCATCTCCGGTTTCGACTCTCAATCCTCAAAGACTCTTGGATCTGTGATATTGACGCTACGCTTCGGGGTGCTCGTCACAGACATCAAATTCCATGTTATAGACGCCAAGACGTGCTACAATGCTCTGCTCGGCCGACCATGGCTACACGAATACAATATCATCCCTTCTACACAGCATCAGTGCATGAAGTATTCTAGGGACGGCCTCGAGTACACAGTGGCAGGAGAGTTGAATCCATTTTCCGTGAACGAAGTTCGCAAGTATGAAGATGCCAAATACTTCCTACCGAGTTTCGAAGACACGGAAAGGTGTCACAAACCGGAGAACAAAACTAACGCAACCATCCCTGTCTTCGGCAGTGACACCGAGGAGGAGGAGGATATAATTTATTCAGGTCCGTCCCAGTCCACCAGGCCAGGACCATCTGTTCCTTCATTGATCTTCGGTAGTGACTCAGAGGATGAAGTTCATGCTGTATTCCCCGCTCGGCCCTCAATACAGATTTCCACTGATGAAGAGCGAAGTCTGCAGGTAACCATGGTGCCGCTTGAACATTACAAAGAACTGGATGCACTCGACACCAACAGCGTAGAAGAATTGCAGACATTCTATATCCCTCCCGGAAGAAAAGGCGAGAAGGCAATCCTATTCTACCGTTCTGAAGAAAACAAGGTGGAAAAAGAAATTTGGCATGGCGCGGATCCCACGCTCGACAAGCTTCAGCCTATCCGTCTTCCCAGATATTATACCGAAGGTTTGAAGAAACTGCTGAAACGCCAAGGGATGTCCTTCACACAGACCATCAGAAAAGCCAAATTCTATGACAAGGTCTGGAACGTTCCCGGAACTCAATGCAAACTGCCTAACGGGAGAACGGAAACAAAAGGGCTCGGGTACATCCGGCTAAAGAAACGGGAGTTAATAAACAGCTGTTATGCCATGTATGACTTTGATGAAGAAGCGGACGCTCAATGGGAAGACGCTAATCCTGAATCAGCAAGAGTTCCTGATGCAAGACCTCCCAGTCCATCGTCTGAAGACCAGATGAGCAAACTTATAAAGGATGCGAGTCAAAAAGCCCGAGATGATCACGATCGTGAAATGGCAATCTATGAGAAAGCCAAGACACAGCGTCTCCTTCGACAGGCAGTAAAGAACGAAGATGTTACCCCACGTCAGCCTGCTACAAAAAGGGTTCGACGCGAAAGCGAAAACAAGTCGAGGGGCCGAAAAGGTGCTCGACAACCACAAGACAGAGCTAAGAAGCCACGCATACGAGAGTCGAGCGTTATTGACCTAGCCCTTATGAAGAAAATGGGTCGAGCATACTCGTTTCCTCGGAACAAAACAAGGAAAATACTTGATCTTGCTCTAAAACATCAAATGCTTACTCTGCCAGAGTCTAAACACCCTGAGCAAGCAGGCGAAGTCTCCAACCCAAATTATTGCTCTTACCATCGAGTAGTAGGGCATCCGCTTGAAGATTGTTTCACCTTTAAGAATTGGGTTGAGGACCAATATCAGTTAGGCAAATTCGCGCTTTCTGACAACTGGAGGGTAGCACCACCACAGAAGCACGAACCCGAGGCTGCAAAAGAAAAACCAACTCCGCATTGGGATTGGCAGAAAATTCGCACTTGCCACGTGGTAACAATATTAAAAGAAGAATCCGAGGACATGAACGACTTCCCTTGGTGCTTTGAAAACAGCAGCGATGAGGTAATCTCAGAATTTCCCCCAGCTCCGAAAGAACTGGAGGATAGAATCCACACCACTGCAGATAATCTCAAGAAAATTGAGTTGGGGACGGAAAATGACCCGCGACCAACATTCATCAGCGAGCTGTTATCTGAAGAAAGGGTGACTGCGTTGAAGGATGTGCTTCTACAACACAAAGATTGCTTCGCGTGGAACTATTCCGAAATGCCGGGACTAGATCCAGAAATTGCTGTACATAAATTCGCGATATCTCCGGACATCAAGCCCGTCAAACAAGCGCCGAGGAGAATGCGACTCGAGCTTGAGATGAGCATCAACGCCGAAGTCAAAAAGCTTATAGACTCTGGCTTCATCCAGGAAGTTCAATACCCTGAATGGATTGCCAACATTGTCCCGGTGATGAAGAAAAATGGGACGGTGCGTATATGCGTAGATTTCCGGGATCTTAATAAAGCCTGCCCAAAAGATGATTTCCCAGTACCAGTCACCGAGCTGATGATAGACAACACGTCTACTCATGAAGTTTTCTCCTTCATGGACGGCTCATCGGGGTATAATCAAATAAAAATGCATCCTAAAGATCAGAAACACACAGCTTTCAGGACCCCTCTTGGGATATTTTGTTATAAAGTGATGCCCTTCGGTTTGAAGAACGCCGGTGCTACTTATCAGAGAGCCATGACAAAAATCTTCGACGACCTCATACATGAAATCGTTGAATGCTATATCGACGATCTTGTGGTTAAAAGCAAATCATACGAGGAACATCTCGAGCATTTGAAGATCGTGTTTCAACGCCTTCGGCAATACAACTTGAAGATGAATCCTCTTAAATGTGCGTTCGGGGTTTCCTCGGGTAAATTCCTAGGATTCGTCGTTCGACACCGAGGTATTGAAATAGATCCGTCAAAGATCAAAGCGATCATGGAAATGCCTCCGCCGAGGACTCTCAAACAGTTGCGGTCTCTCCAAGGGAAACTCGCATACATACGGCGATTTATAGCCAACCTTTCAGGAAAGTGCCGCCCTTATAGTCACCTGATGAAGAAGGGAACCCCATTCGTTTGGGATCAAAAATGCCAAGGCGCACTGGATGAGATCAAGCAATACCTGCAGAACCCGCCGGTGTTGGCTGCTCCGGTTAAGGGGAAGCCTCTTATTCTTTATACAACCGCCCTCGAAGGTTCCTTAGGCGCATTATGGGCACAAGAAAACGAGCAAGGGAAAGAAAGGGCGCTCTACTACTTAAGTCGAGTGCTGCTGGGGGCAGAAAGCAACTATTCTCCCATTGAAAAACACTGCCTGGCATTGATCTTCGCAATAACAAAGCTTAGGCACTATGCGTTGGCGCACGAGGTCCGTCTGATTTCAAAAGTGGACCCTCTCAAATATTTAATGTCAAAAGCCATATTGACAGGACGACTCGCTAAATGGGCCCTGCTCTTGATGGAATTTTCCATAACATATCAACCTCTCAAGGCAGTAAAAGGCCAGGCCATCGCTGACTTCCTTGCTGAGCATCCCATACCTGCCGACTCTCCTTTAAACTGCGATTTGCCAGACAGACATGCATTTGACGCAATCGACAGTGGTGATACCCGTTGGGAGCTTTACTTCGATGGAGCGTCTTCTATGAAAAAGCACAAACAAAGTACGCCAACGATCAAATCGGGGGTGGGACTCATCTTTGTGACTCCCCAAGGAGGAATAATGCGCTTCGCCTTCTCCTTAGCGGAGCCGAGGACGAATAATGAAGCTGAATATGAAGCTCTGATAGCAGGCCTTGAGATCGCCATTGATATGGGAATTGAGAGCCTCCTCATATACGGGGACTCCCAACTGGTCGTCAGTCAAGTAAACGGCGATTACCAAACATGTAAACCGGAATTGGTAAAATACGGTGAAAAAGTGCAACAACTGCTAACCCAAATTCCCTCTTACACGTTGGAAAGCATACCGCGCGCGGAAAACAGCAAAGCAGACGCACTAGCCAAACTTGCTAAAGAACTGGCTGACGAGAACCTCGACGACGTTAGAATCGTGGTGCAAAGCCGTCGAGTGCTCGCCCCAACAGAAATATCTCCGAAATCGTCTGAAGAAAAAGGAGCGAAAGAGGAGACAACCCTGCAAGTAAAAGACTGGGAAAATACCGGGGACTGGAGAGAAGTCTTCATAGATTACTTCAAGTTCCACCGAATACCTGAAGAAGCGTCCACAAGACATCAGCTCACGAAACGAGCTCTGTCTTTCGCCTTCGTCAATGATACTCTGTACAAGAGGTCATTCGATTCTCTGTGGTTGAGATGCTTAGGACCTGACGAAGCGAGAAGGGTCGTCCAAGAAGTTCACGACGGACTCTGCGGTTCCCACCAAGCAGGCCCTAAGATGAAGTTAAAGATAAAGCGGATGGGCTACTACTGGCCCACGATGATGCAGGATTGCCTAGAATACGCGAGGCAATGTCATTCATGCCAAATTCATGGAGACTTCATCCATCAGCATCCCAATCCACTGCATCCAACAGTGGCTAGTTGGCCATTTGAAATGTGGGGAACTGACATAGTCGGTCCCATCGAACCAGCATCGTCAAAGGGACATCGTTTCATCTTGGCGACGACTGATTACTTCTCCAAATGGGCAGAAGCGGTACCGTTGAGGGAAGTGAAAACGGAAAACATCCTCCATTTCTTCAAAACGCATGTCATATACCGGTTTGGAACCCCAAGAAGGATCATCTCTGACAATGGGCCAGCCTACCGAAGTCATAAGATTAGCCGCTTCGCACAGCAGCACAATATAGACTGGAGATATTCCTCAGTTTATAACCCGCGAGCTAACGGTCTAGCTGAGGCCTTCAACAAGACCTTGACGAAGATCATGAAGAAAACAGTGTCACGAAATAAGAGAGATTGGCACGAAAGATTGCAAGAGGCTCTTTGGGCGTATCGAACTACATTTAAAACGGCCATAAACACAACGCCATACGCGTTGGTATTTGGGACGGAAGCAGTACTCCCCCTCGAGATAGAATTACCCTCTCTACGAGTGGCAGTCCATTACGAGTTGACGGACGAAGAAAATGCTCACCTTCGGTTTGAAGAGCTTGACGCCCTTGACGAAATCCGGCTTCTAGCACAGCAAAATCTGGAAGCTTATAAAGCAAAGATGACGCGCTCATATGAAAGATTGAGCCGCCCGAGGACATTCCACCAAGGCGAACTCGTGCTAGTCGTCAAAAGGCCCATGATCCCCAATCGCGCCAAGCGGGGAAAGTTTGAGCCAAACTATGAAGGACCGTACATCATTGATAAGGTCTACCAGGGCGGGGCCTATCTACTCATGGACATGCACGGTGAAAGACCTTTCAGGCCAATAAACGGTCGCTTCCTAAAGAAATACTACGCTTAACGAGCCTTAGTTTAGGTCAATGATAGATGACGACGACTATGTCCGCTCGCTATCTTCCTAAGCTCAAGCTTTATAAGCAGTAGCCAGCCCTCTCAACGGCGGACCGAAATGTCCTTAAACTAATAGCAGACCGAAACTCTTTAAACTACTACCGCAGCATCTTTAGGCTGACGAGATATATAAAAAAAAAAAAACATATAAAAATAAAATAAAAAAAAACGGTATGTCCATAAGCAAAAAAGGGCACGGATGAAAACCCGAAAGGGCTCCATGAGTAAAAACAGCAGGACTACCGGCGAGTGTTCGTGAGAACCCGAAAGGGCGCGACCTCGTAAAAAAAAAAAAAATTATATATATATATATATATATATATATATAATAAATAAAAACGGTATGTCCATAAGCAAAATGGGCACGGATGAAAACCCGAAAGGGCTCCGTGAGTAAAAACAGCAGGACTACCGACGAATGTTTGTGAAAACCCGAAAGGGCGCAACTTCGTTAAAGAACCCTTACAGAGTCCTCTCGACCCTGTAAGGAGAAACCACCCGCGTGAGATCCTTACGAATCATAAGGGAACAACACACTTAGGAATCCCCACGATTCCTAAGGAGAAAATACACTTGCGAGATCCTCACGACTCGTAAGGAGAACTCTCGTATGGGACCCTCACGGCTCATGAGATTTGAAAGTCTTAAGTTACAGAAACCTAAACCTGTGCTTAAGCAAGCCCCTACAAACTTCCAATATTGCCCTACAAGTGGCTCAATATTGACCCTTGTATACAATCCACGGGCGCGAATAAACATTTCCCTCGCCAAATTTCATCCATAACTGGGAATACGTTCGCATGGTAAACAACCCTTATAAATCCCCTCGATTTATGAGGAGAAAACCCTCCTGTAGGATCCTTACGACTTACAGAAGAACAAAACACTTAGGAACCCTCACGGTTCCTAAGGAGAAAATACACCTACAAGATCCTCACGACTTGTAGGGAGAAATACCTTTATGAGACCCTTACGGCTCATGAAATCGAAAGCCTTAGTCGACAGGTCCCTAACCCTGATCGCTAAGCCCCCTTTATTCGACAATAACGGAGGCAAATGATGATTCGCTCCTGGCAATATTCCAGTTGCAGCGGTGCTGATGCCGAAATCGGTGTCCAATTTCAGGTTTATGGCGAAAGCCAGTAGGCCGCTCATGCATACAAAATAGCCGAAATGATAGGGCAACTTGCAATAAAAAGCAGCAAGTAAAATGTATGCATGCAAAATAGCCGAAATGATCGGGCAACTCGTAATAAAAAGTAACGAGTAAAGATAAAATAAAAAAGCCGAAATGATTGGGCACCGCGAAAAATAGCCGAAATGATTGGGCAATCGCGACCTTCGCGATATAAAAGCTGAAATGATAGAGCATCGCGGAAATAAAATAAAACAAAAATAAGAAATGATGAAACTTCGGCCCTACAGTTAAGATCACATCGATCCCTGTATACAATCCAAGGGCGCAAACAGAGAAGAAACCATACTTCCCCAGCGGATTCCGTCAAACGACGAAGCTAAACCCCAACGGTTCATTTCAACCGAAGAAACCAACGACTTCAGCAAAACTTCTCAACTCACGGATACAAACACTCCTTGACGAGAGCCTTCTGATCCGCGTCAACTCGCAGAGCCACCAGCGCCTCCGTGGGAACCATCGACTCGTTTCAAACCCCAAGGACACAAATAATCCTTGGCGCTTGGGAAACAAATAATCCCTCGCAAAACTTCTCAACTCACGGATACAAACACTCCTTGACGAGAGCCTTCTGATCCGCGTCGACTCGCAGAGCCACCAGCGCCTCCGTGGGAACCATCGACTCGTTTCAAACCCCAAGGACACAAATAATCCTTGGCGCTTGGGAAACAAATAATCCCTCGCAAAACTTCTCAACTCACGGATACAAACACTCCTTGACGAGAGCCTTCTGATCCGCGTCGACTCGCAGAGCCACCAGCGCCTCCGTGGGAACCATCGACTCGTTTCAAACCCCGAGGACACAAATAATCCTTGGCGCTTGGGAAACAAATAATCCCTCGCAAAACTTCTCAACTCACGGATACAAATACTCCTTGATGAGAGCCTTCTGATCCGCGTCGACTCGCAGAGCCACCAGCGCCTCCGTGGGAACCATCGACTCGTTTCAAACCCCAAGGACACAAATAATCCTTGGCGCTTGGGAAACAAATAATCCCTCGCAAAACTTCTCAACTCACGGATACAAACACTCCGTGACGAGAGCTTTTCTGACTCACATCTCGGGCAATAAGGATTCAAAAACTTGCTTCCTGAACAATGGGACCCTGCAAGTCAATCCTAAATGGTCTCTTGCATACTATTCACGGGTCTCACTCTCTGAAGTCGATTCTCGACAAAGAGGGAAACAACCGCTTACGAGCCCTCTCGACTCGTAAGAAGGGCAATGGGACCCTGCAAGTCAATCCTAAATGGTCTCTTGCATACTATTCACGGGTCTCACTCTCTGAAGTCGATTCTCGACAAAGAGGGAAACAACCGCTTACGAGCCCTCTCGACTCGTAAGAGGGAGAAATTCTCTCATAAGATCTTTTCGACCTATGAGAGAAAACTACACTTGGGAATCCTCACGATTCCTAAGGAGAAAATCCACTTACGAGATCATCTCGATCCGTAGGGAGAAAAGTCTCTATGAGACCCTCACGGCTCATAGAGTTGAAAAGTCTTAGGCAGCAGATCCGAACCTGCGGCCTAAGCCATCGTTATATCTTGAAGAAACCAAAATGCTTACTCTGTTACCTGTCAATCATGTTTATCAAGACAGCATGCTGATAATAAGAGAAGGGAGAAAGCAAAGAAATGATACAAGACATTGCAAAAAAAAAAAAAATGTGTATCTTTATTTATTAACTCAATCAAGTACATGGCGAATCGTATAAAAGAATAAAGAATGTATACATCTTATTCAAAAAAAAAAAAAAAAAGAAAAAAAGAAAATTACAAGTATATTGATACAATGGCAGCTACTGGGAAGGGAGCGTCTTGCACAGATGTAGCAATCGCTCGCATATCTCCTTCCACGCCTTCTCCTGCTCGGCTACCGCCGTCAACTCTGCCTCCACTTGGGCTCGTCGCCGCAAGACCAGTGCAAGCTGCTCCCTCACGCCCTGATAAGCAGCCTCCCGACTTGGGATATGGCGCTCAGCCACGTCAAGCTTCCTCTTTAAATTTAGCCCATGGGAGATGCGCTCCAAGAGACCCTCAAAGATAGTCTTCACTTGGGCAGCATTTGCCTCAACCTCAGCGCGCAGATGGGCCGTTTCATTTGAGGTCTTTTGGCATTCCCTTAGTCTCCGAGCTGCTTCTTGCTCCAAGTGGCGGGAGTGCGAAGTGCTTTGCTCGAGCCAAGTTGTGCGTTGGGCGCTCAGAGCTAAAACTTCGGGAGCAGGGCGCGTCAACTCCAGCCGGTACAATCAAGCCTCAATCTCCCTACAGTGATTAACCCAAGATTCAACGACGCCTTCGCTGTGAAAAGTTACGAGCGCCGCTAACATGGGGTTAACATCCACAGCGAAATCTGCAGCGGAAGGGAGAGCGTCCATGCTGAGCTCGTCGATATACCCGCTCAGCATGCCTAGACTCATCACCGCACCCTTTGAAGACGGACGTCTCAAAAAGGGGCCTGCCGGTAAAAGGACGCGAGCCTCGAAGGGGACCGAAGCCGGAACAATAGCTGCAAAACAAAACAGGTTTAAACGACGGTTCAAAAGATGTTGAAGGATTACCAAAAGGAAATTTACCATACCAGGTACAGCGGACGGCAAAGCCGGGAGGGCCGGTAGCGCGACAGGGCTTGCATCCCCTCCTTCGATTTGTGGCACTGCAATAAAGAAAAGGAAAAGTCAGAAATCGTCCCATTGCTAGAAAAAAGGGGTAAACAAAGATATTACCGGCGCCACTAGAGGGAGAAGCGAGTTCGGATGGGAAAGAGAAGTGCGGGAGCAACACTTGATATAGGTGATCAAAAAGCACTCCTGCAAAGGCACCATAGTGTAACGTTAGTACAAAAGCCGCATTTTTGAAAGATTAATGCATGAGTCGTGAACCCATACCTTCCAACATCCGTGACGGTACAAGGGAAGACGGGGAGGTGACTACTGCCAAAGCAGTAGTTGACGGTGCCCCCTCGAGCAATGGAGCATCGGTACTGGCCGCACCTGCAAGAACAAGCTTGTTAGAAGAGATCACAAGATATACAAAAAAAAAAGGGAAACGCTGGTGACAAAAAATTTTTACCTGACGAGCTGCCAGCAGAAACTGAGGCAGTCCCTTCCTCCACTGACGGAAGACCACCGCCTGTAGCTTCATCACCCGACTCAAGGGGAACCGTTGTTATGCTCTCAAGCTCTGCAGGCGGCGGGGAACCATAGACAAGGAGGGCCAAGATAGGAACATTGCCAGATTCCTGAGAAGGAGCGCCTAGCTCGTCCTCAGGAATCATGGCCGCCTCACCTGCTGCTCCCTCAGGATCAGCGATTACAGCTGCCCCGTCCATCGGCACAACGAGGTCCCCAGCCTCAAGTACCTCGCCCTCTACCGCCTTCGGCTCGGTCGAGACAATCATCTCATCTGCCGCCACTTCGGGTACGGCATCAATGACTTTCTCCGCGGTAGGTTCCTCAATCTCGGCTCCAGGCCCCATGGCCTCGACAAAGTTGTCCACTGTCGGTTCGGGTTCGGCGAGTACCGCTTCTTCCGCTCCCTTGGGTTCGACGGTCGTCTCCGCCTCCCCCTCAGTTGGACTTGACCCTGCAAGATGAGATATGTATAAGCCAATAGTTTTACAAGTCATACAACAAGGCTCTGAAAGGAGTACTACCTGAAGCGGATTTATCATTGGCGTTCCGAACCGCGCGCGCAACTTGCCGATGAGCGGTAGACAGAGCCACAGGGGGCTCTTCAGAAGGAGTACTAGCGTGAGGAACAGTGCTAGGGCCCGCTCCTGCGGCCAGAGCAGCTCTGCGCGCCTTAGCTTCGCGTCTGGACCGCTTCCGCTCCTCTTGAGCCGATGAGACAGATGCCATCAGAGCTTCCTTGAGCGAAGCCTCCTCATCCGTGTAGAGGGATGCCTCCAGATTTTTCAGAGCATCCCTCGTTGTTGCATCAAGCCGAGGCTCTTGCGGCAGCTTCGACGGAGCTGGGACTTCGATGACGGGCTTGGGAAGGGTCCTTGCGCCGATTAATACAACCCCTGTAAAGAAACAAGAGAAGGTCAGGTCGACTATCATAAAAAGATAACGAACTTTCCGTATAAAAGAGAAAGGGATAAAACATACCGACGCTCGCTAGGGTACGCTTCTTCTCCTCCTCCTGGAAGGTCTTCAGAGAGGCAGCAATGGCCTCTTCAGTGGATACACCTGTTGAAAATGAGGCAAATATTAGCTAAAGATAATAATAAAAAGTGGGATAAAATGACAAATAAGGAGGCTGAGGATTACCTGACTCAGCGAGTCTGCTTAACATTGCTTCGAGCCTCGCCGATCGCTCCGAAGCTGCAATGGCGGCGGCTAGGTTGGTGTCCTCAGGGTCCACCACGAAACCCTCGTTGCTGCCATACTCACATATAGTCTCGGCAGGATGAGCCGCGGACTCTAAGTTAAGAATCGCGTCGAGGGATAAAGTGGACTTCTTCTTCTTTTGCCCGCCAGCCTTGGACCCACTGGGAGCAGCTTTGCGCTTTCCAGTTTTGGCAGTCACTTTCGGGCGGCGAGTACCGATGTCCGCTCCTGCACCCGACTCCGGCGATGCCGCTTTAACCGTCTTTGTCGGAGCACGGGGCGCCGTCGGGGCATCCACCGTAGTAGGCAGTGGCAGTCCACGCGGAGGGGCCAACACCCGTGGTCGATCAGCTCCGGCCTCTTTCGTCGGAGGGATAACCTGAACCCTGGGCTGCAATGGAGCCTTGCGATTGCCGCCGGGAGGCGCAGCCCTACGATCGACCAATAGACGTTTCTCCATCAAGATGATTGGGCCCATCGCGTGCGCGTACCAGGCCACATACGAATTGAGTATCTTAGGGGTACAGCTGGGCTCACTGATAAAAAAGTAGGAGCCTGTATTGAGCCGGATGAAGTGATGCATCGCATTCCGTACTCCCTCTGGACCGACTGCAGGTGTTCTCAAGAAGGCTTCCAACGGGACTCCTTGGTTATAACTCGATTGCCGGGCAAATCGATGCGGGTTATACCTCATGAAGAGGGCCGTGTCATTCTGCCTAAATACCAAGTAGCCCGGCCGAATGGAATAAAGATGGAGGATTTCCCGAGCCTTCAACACGGAGACACCGCCCTTAAAGTCATCACGCAGCGGCACCACCGACTTAGTGGTCTCGGAACCCATGGTGATGACCTTATCCACAAAAGAGGTCTTCGCCCCGACTAGATGCGAACGCAGAAGCAGTCCCCTAGACTCCCGCGGAGGCGCAAACACGATGGAAGCCCCGACCAATCGCATGATTCTTGGAAATGTGAATCTCTCAAAGAAGGGAGGAGTTTTGTGGGCACCAAACACTCCTCGAACATGCAGCTCCATCCAAGAAGTGAAGTAGTGCATCGGGAAGTTAGCAGGCTGTACCCCAGGCTCATTAGCGTCCGCCGCTACGCTAAGTCCATTGTAGAGGTGAGCCAACCCGGCGATCCCCACTGATAACTGCAGACCGGCCACCATTCGATGCGCCGGGTAAAAGACAGAAGACCGCATGAGGCGTGGGTGCATGGGAAGCGCGAAGCTGCACAGCCACAGACCTAAGAACCCGATGAAGAAGGTCTCCTCATCCATACCAGGAACGGCGATCTCTGAGAAAGGGACGCTAGCAGTGCCGGGAAGGTAAAAACTTCGCTGATCAATTTCCGATGAAGGTCGGCGGTCCAGGCCGAAACCAAAAGGATCAGCAAGTTGGGCGAACTTCTCACCTTGCTCTGATAAAAATTCCGGGCGAATAAAACGAGCAATGAAGTCCGCGAAACTAACGCCTCGGTCGTCCAATTCCAAATGAAGCTCCTCGTAAATCTCCAACACCTTCACCAAGCCCGGATGCTGATGCTGGATGGCATTTTCCGGAGTCAAGTCGAGTACCACCTGCTTGGTGGCAAAGACGTACTCATCAGGAGGAAGCAGCTCTTCGTAGTGCTCCCCCCTCGCCGGTAAACCTGAAAGCTCAACGAATTCCTCTAGAGAAATGGAAACTTCCCTATCCGCTGCTAGGAAAGTATGTGTGGGGATATTCCATTGTTCAATGAAGGCCTTTGTCCACCACGTTGGAGGAGTAGGATACTCGAAAAGAGAGACGTAGACGGCGGAGTATAGACCAATCTTCGTCAGGTGAGCTCTTTTCGCCGCTAAAATGTATCGGGCCCATGGCAGGTATCCAACAAGTGGCCGCGGATTCAATCCAATGTTGTAAGCCTGTCCCCAAGGGCGTGCTTCACCCTGACAGATTCGCCTTCCCAAGATATCTATGGCCGGCGGTGGCTGCACCGGAATAGCGCCGATTGCAGGCTGGAGAAGGTCGTCTGAGTTCCAATTTTTTACCTCCACGGCATACTCCACCGGGGGTTTGTCTGCATAGGGTATCGTAACTATAGGTTCGGAAGGCGAGGCGGAACTAAAACTGCGGCGGCCTTGGATAATCTGGCTGTACCACCTTCCCCATAGGTGAAGTCTCTTGCACTCAGGATCGTGATCTTTAATCAAGGCGAACACTACCCGGTCCACTGGTGCATGTGGGAACCCTCCTTCTGAGCGGACGAAGGGAAAAGACAAGTCGTCAGACATCTTTCCTGCATAAAAATATATATATCATTAGTGGCCTGACGTTTAAACCTTAAAAAAAAAAAAATAAATAAAATAAAATATAATGATAAAAAAAAATAATAATAAATAAAAATCTTGCTCCACACTGCGATGCAGCGGGTAGGGGACCAAAGGGGGACCCACAAAATCAAGATGACGGCGCATCATTTAATGAGACAATCCCACCATTGGATGAGACTATCAGTCAATAAAAAAGACCCCCAAGAGAATATCCTCATGGGGGGGGACCCCTAGAGACAAGGAGAAGATCTCCTCTTTTCAGAGCAAAACTCTGTCACAGAGTGACATTTGTCAAACTCCTGTTTCAAAAGAATAAAACTTCTTAAAAAAAAAAAAAGAGCCTAGCTCTGTAGCAGTAATAGAAATTCATAACTCCTAAGAATTAAAATTTTGGGATCTTAAAGATCCATGGAAAGATTTAAAAAAAAAAAAAGTTTCTAGTTGATCTGTGAGCAGGGCTTTGTTCATGGGTTAAAACCTAAGAACAGAGTCTCTGCTAATTTTTGAGAGCAAGGCTCTGTGAATAAAAACCCCAGAGGGGTTTCCTTTAGATCAAAGATCTATAAGAGCAAGGCTCTGTTGAAGAAACCCCAAAGGGGTTTCCTTTAGATCAAAGATCTATAAGAGCAAGGCTCTGTTAATTAAGTCTAATTTAAATTAAATTAAATTAATTTAATTTTACCTATAATGGTTCTGAAGTTAGAACTTGGAAGTTCTTAAGAAAATCACAAGAGCAAGGCTCTGGAAGTTCTCAAGTAAGAGCAAGGCTCTGAAATTCAATTTCTTGAGAATGGTAAAAAATTACCAAGGACCAAGGGTCCTATTTATAGGCGCCTGCGCCTGTTCAGATGACCCCTAGATCCGACGGTCAGGATGTTGCCACCGCTGCACTCACGCGCGCGCCACGTGAGCGCAACGGTGGGGGGGCATCTGTTTCCCCCAATCAGAGCAAGGCTCTACTGAATTTTGAAAATTCAAAATTTGAAGCAACGCTTCGGTTTCCGTGCGCAGTGCGCAATTTGCCACATGGCAGAAGCCAATTCGGCAGCGTAACGCCCGAGACGGTGCGTCCCATCAGAGCAAGGCTCTTCAGAAAACATAATTAAGACTTAACTGCACAAATGCATGGCAGGGCGACACGTGTCTGCGCCAGCGCACAGATGCGTGACACGTGTCTGCGCAGTTGCGCAATCGCAACTGCGCAAGCGCACGGATGCGCGACACGTGTCTGCGCAAGCGCACGGATGCGCGACACGTGTCTGCGCAAGCGCACGGATGCGTGACACGTGTCTGCGTAGTTGCGCAATCGCAACTGCGCAAACGCACCGATGCGTGACACGTGTCTGCGCAGTTGCGCAATCGCAACTGCGCAAGCGCCCGGATGCGCGACACGTGTCTGCGCAGTTGCGCAACCGCAACTGCGCAAGCGCCCGGATGCGTGACACGTGTCACGCGCTGGTGAGTTGCACAGCAACTGAATGAAGATTTAGATAAATCTTTTCTGTTCTCCTGTAAAACAGGAACCCTTGGATCAGAGATCCAATGGTGGGAAAATTCCCAAAATTATTCAGTAAAGATTTTGTTAACAAATCCAACAAATTTGTGGGCACTATAAATAAGACCCCAAGCCTCATTCAAAAGATAGAATCAATCATCATCAAGAGAAGGATAAACTTCTGGAAAAAAAAAAGCTCTTGAAGATTAATCAAGAACAAAAGAGAAGGTAAAATTTCTGAAAAACAGAAAATTAAAAGGGAATAATAAAAGAAAAAGAAAAATAGTGCCTTGCACTTGATATGAACCCCTGGTTCTGAAAAATCAAAGAAATAATAAATAGTGCCTTGCACTTGATATGAACCCCTGGTTCTGAAAAATCAAAGAAATAATAAATAGTGCCTTGCACTTGATATGAACCCCTGGTTCTAAAAAAATCAAAGAATAATAAATAGTGCCTTGCACTTGATATGAACCCCTGGTTCTAAAAAATCAAAGAATAATAAATAGTGCCTTGCACTTGATATGAACCCTTGGTTCTGTAAAATCAAGGAAAACAAGAAGAACTTGTTTTCCTTTGATCTAAATTTAGATCAAGAGTGCTATGCACTTTTTGTTCTCAAATCAAGAAAATTCTTGAATTTCTGCACAAGTGCAACTCATCATTCAAAAGGGCCTGGCCCAACTCAAAAAAATTATTGAGTTTCTGCAACTCATTATTTAAAGGGGCCTGGCCCAATTGCAGAATAATAAAAGGGCAAAGCCCTGTTCAGAAAATTCCTGAGTTTTTTGTAACTCATTATTTAAAAGGGCCTGGCCCAAATTAGATTGCAAAATAATGAAGGGGCAGAGCCCTGTTTAGGTTGATTCTTTTAATCGGGCAGAGCCTAAAATAAAAATTGGACTTAACCCAATCCTGGCTGTAAGTCCTTAAATTAAATGCCTCTCATAAACCAAGTCACGACCGGTCCGAGGGTACATCTCCGAACTCCTTTGACACCTGTCGTTGTAATTTCTCAACGACGTCAAAGAGGCAACGGGTCCCAACGACTACTAAACTAAAATCGGACCGAAACGTCCCTAAACTAATATCGGACCGAAACGTCCCTAAACTAATATCGGACCACCACGTCCCCAAACTGGAACATGGACCACTACGTCTTTAAACTGGCGACGGACCGAAACGTCCCTAAACTAAAATCGGACCGAAACGTCCCTAAACTAAAAATCGGACCGAAACGTCCCTAAACTAATGACGGACCACTATGTCTCTAAACTGGCGACGGACCGAAATGTCCCTAAACTGGAATATGGACCGCCACGTCCCTAAACTGACACAATAGGGCCCAAACGCTCTTTTGTCGGATCTAAACGGTCCCGTCTAAGTTGATCTTAGCCCCAAATACGGTTAATGTGTCCTTAGATATTCAAATAAGTAATAAAATCCCAAACCAACTTTGGTTCAAGGGTACATCTCTGAACTCCTCAGACACTTGTCGTTGTAATCCCTCAACGACGTCAGAGAGGTGACGAGTCCCGACGGCCGGATAATTAAATCAATCACTACGTCAAGTCGAGCTTAGCCCAAAACAGGACTAACGTATCCTTGACGAACGTTTAAGTTGATCTTAGTCGCAACGCGACTAATGCATCCTTAAACTAAAAACACCGAACCCAAATCTAAGCAAAATACGGATTTGGACTAATCCACGTCCTACGGGCGACGATATTACTCAGTCTCCGTATACAATCCACGGGCAACCACAAATAAAACAAACACACACGACACGAAGTGAAATTCTGGAGAAGGAGAAAGTTGTTACCGCGATGCGGTAGCGTAATTAACTGCAGGGCCTTGCGCCTGCAGGGAAGAGCGTCCCCACAATCAAAAACCCCTCACCCTGAGGGGGAATCTGACGAAGTCTGCTACATCGGCCGCATCCGTCTAAACCTCCGATATACGGTGCCGTAAATCAACTCAGCATCTTCGGAGAGATAGACGGATAAAACCAAATAGCATCTGCCCCGAACTTCAGGCAAGACGTCTTCACGTCGTCGCCGTCTTTCGGAGGGGAACAGCGCACTCTGGTGACTTGCGCCAATTTAAGAGCGCAACAGCGCAAATCAAGAGTGCAAGGCACTGTTCAGTAGCGCATAGCGCATCTTGATCAAATTTAGATCAAGGAAACAAGTTTTTTCTTGTTCCAAAGAGGTTCTACCTCAAATTTCAAGAACCAGTGGTTTATCAAAAGGCAATGCCTTTATATAGATCAAAAGATCTAACAAAGAAGTAAATTACTTCTTTTTTTATTATTTTTTTTATTGAAGATCTTGATCTTGTTCTTAGATCTTTGATCTTTTTAGAAGAATTTCTTCTTTTTTCAAAGGTTTTACCTTTTTCTTTTCTTCGAGTTCTTCTCAAAGTTTTTAGAGGAGTTCTGTCTCTCTCTCTCTGTGTATTTTAGACTTGGAGTCTAGGGGCCTTTATATAGTGCCAATTGATTTGTTAAATCAGTTAAAGAGATCTTTCTCTGATTGGTTTATGGATGTCTCCCTACCGTTGGATCTTTGATCCTAGGGCATCTGTTTTACAGAAGATAATCTTCTTGTTTTAATAAGATTAGAAAGATCTTTCCAAAATTTTATTGTTTAAATTCTGGCACAGTTGGCGCAAGCGCACCTGCGCTGACACGTGTCGCGCAGCGCAGAGCGCAGCGCAACTGCGCTGACACGTATCCCGCAGCGCAGAGCGCAAGTCATCTGAAGCGTTGCTTCCTTTATTTTTATAACAGAGCCTTGCTCTGATTGGAGGTGCGCTGCCTTGGGCGCAGCGCTCCTTGCGCTGGCGTGTCTGCTTTTGACACGTGGCGCGCTGCGCGCAGCGCAAGAAATCTGAAGCGTTGCTTCACCTATTTTAACATTTGAATTTCAAATCAGAGCTTTTCTCTGATTGGGGGAAACAGAAACGTTACTTCGTTTCCCGACTTGGAACTTGAACAGAGCTCTGCTCTGATTGGGGGAAACAAATGCTCCCCCCCCCCGCCGTTGCGCTTACGCGGCCCCAAACGTGAGCGCAGCGGTGGCAGAATCTCAACCGTTGGGAAGTTGAAACGGCTCTCAATGCCTATAAATAGGACCTTTGGTCTCTTAGATAATTTTCATCTCTTTTCTTAAGAAATTTTATTCAGAGCCTTGCTCTTTCGTTCAAGGACTTTTAAGAGTTAGAACTCTAGGAAATTTTTTTAGGTAAAAATTAAATTAGATTAAATTAGATTAATTTGAAGAGCCTTGCTCTTAATAGATCCCTGATCTAAAGAAAACCCATTCAGGGTTTCACTTAGCAGAGCTTTGCTCTATAGGTCTGAAGGGATCTAAAGAGAACTAAAGATAACCCTGTTAGGGTTCCATTAATAGAGCTCTGCTCTCTAAAAGATTTTCCTTATATTTTCTTAATTCATCAATAGAGCTTTGCTCCTTCCAAATCATATAGAAGAACTCTTAAGAGTTTTTCATAGATCTTGGAGGTTAAAGACGACATTTTATTTTTTGATGAGTTGTATCGTCTTGCTTAATCAGTCAGTCTGCTAATTTTTGTTGATTTTCTTTTACAGGAGTAATGGACACCCGCATGTATGACCTTGATGAAATCATCTCTTACGGAGACATCCGCCGACTCGGCCATTCTCAGAACCGAGAATTTACCAATGCCGAGTGTGCCGAAATTATGGGTCGCTTTGAAGCATATAACGGTCAACTGCTTTCTCGACGCTCCCATCTCCTGAAGCTTATTGTGGGAGCAATTTGGGAAGCGCTTCCCCTATTCTTTACCGGCGTGCCGCTTAGGGTGTTGGATGCTGCCGAGGATAAGGTGCACTCGGTGTACCTGATGAACCTAATCTCAAAGAGACGGCGAGATAATCTTGTCGATCTCTTGCACCAGGCCTTCCAACAGTCCGTCATACTCACTGCCTATCGGAGGGTGGAGGACATCAGTGGGGACCCCGACGCTCGTGCTCGCGAAAGAAAGCACACTAGGATGGTTCGCCAGGCTTGGAAAAGCCTGGACAAGGTCACTTTTGAGTTCCTCAATCCATGTCCTGGATTTGAGGTTTTGCCATTGTAATCATTTCGATAATGCTGCTTTTGTTTACTGTCTTTATTGATGTAAAAAAAAAAATTCCGAGTATGAATGACAAATCTTTTGCCTCCTTCCTTTCATTTTCTGCTTTGTTATTGGCATATTCCTTAAGTAAGCATAGCCTGTAGGTGATATAGAACATTCCGTCTTGATACCTTGGGGAGTAGTGATGGCTTAGGAAGCAGGTTCAGATCTGCTACCTAAGGGTTTTCAACTTTATGAGCCGTGAGGGTCTCACAAAGACTTTTCTCCCTACGGATCGAGAGGATCTCGTAGGTGTATTTTCTCCTTAGGAATCGTGAGGATTCCTAAGTGCGTTTTCTCTTATAAGTCGTAAGGATTTTATAAGAGAATTTTCCCTCTTACGAGTCGAGAGGACTCGTAAGCGGTTGTTTCCCTCCTTGTTGAGATTCGACTTTGGAGAGTGTGACCCGTGAATAGTATGCAAGAGTCCATTTTGGATCGACTCGCAGGGTCCCAGTGCTTAGGAAACAGTTTTTTTTTTATATCCCCGCTGCCTAAGGCTTTATGTCACAAGTCGAGACGAATCGAGAAGTTCTCGCAAAGACACTAATTTCCTCACGAGTCGAGACGAATCGAGCAGTTCTCAGAAGAATATCCTAACGTCACAGTTAACCTCTGCTCTTTACGACAGAGGTCCGTTAGGGTCTGTGGTACTTAGGGTTTCGTCCGTCGTACCGTCGCGTTGGCTGATGTATTTCTCGATAGGCGATCTTGCTGTTCGAGCAGTCTTGCGATTGTCGTGTCTCTGATCCCTTCGGGGGCTGGACAAGACGTCTTCAAGCAATCCTCCTAGGCAGTTTGACCGTCGAAAGAGCAAGCGTTAGGAATTTTGCCATGCCGCTTTTTACTTGAGGTTAGGCTCATTTTGGAGAGCCCCGATGAGTCATAACCACTCCGCGCTGGTGTGGGATGATCTCCGATAGTCTTTCAGGCTTTATATGACTTGCCGTTAAGACCCTGAAGCTAGGAATTTGGCCTTTGCTTCATTTGCTGGCATTGCGTCTGCTGTATTGAGACGAATGTCGCGGTTGTCTCTAGGTTGCTGGTGAACCGTCGAGGTTTGGAACTAGGGATTTTGCCGTGGCTCCGTTGTTTGATTGTTGCGTCTGCTGTGTCGAGACGAACATCGAGGTGGTGACCACTCCGCACTGGTACGAGATGATCTCCGATTGTCTTTCAGGCTTTATATGACTTGCCGTTAAGACCCTGAAGCTAGGAATTTGGCCTTCGCTTCGTCTGCTGGCATTGCGTCTGCTGTGTCGAGACGAACGTCGAGGTGGTGACCACTCCGCACTGGTGCGAGATGATCTCTGATTGTCTTTCAGGCTTTATATGACTTGCCGTTAAGACCCTGAAGCTAGGAATTTGGCCTTCGCTTCGTTTGCTTTGGTGTGTCCGAATCCTGTTGGAGGAAGGATACTGTAGTGACATTTCGTCTGTTGTGTCGAGACGAACGTCGAGGTGGTGATCAGTTCATGTTGGTGTGAGATGATCTCCGATAGTCTTTCAGGTTTTATATAAGTTGCCGTCAAGACCCTGAAGCTAGGAATTTGGCCTTCGCTTCGTTTTTTTTGTCATGTCTGAATCCTGTTGTTGACATTGCGTCTGCTGTAATGAGACGAATGCTGAGGTGGAGCTGGGATTTTGCCTTCACTCCGCTTTACTGACCATGGGGTCTTTTGTTGACGTTGCATCTGCATCCTGCTGGACTGCGAAGGAACGCCGTTGTTGACATTGCGTCTGCTGTAACGAGGCGAATGTCGAGATGATCTCTAAGTTGTCTGTGAACCATCGAGGTTTGGAACTAGGGATTAAGCCGTGGCTCCGTTTGGCGATGTTGCGTCTGAATCCTGCTGGAATGAGGAAGATCACCATTGCTGATTCTCGAGCTGTAGATATTGCCGTTAAGCTTTGGAACTAGGGATTTTGCCGTGGCTCCGTTGTTGTGTCGCTTCCGTGCCCTGCTGGCATAAGGAGGAACGCTGTTGTTGGTCTTCTGGGATGCAGATGTGACCGTCGAGACTTGGCTCTCTTTCTGATGGAGCCTGAGGAGGTAAGGCGTGTTTCGCTTTTTGTTCGTGCCCCTGGATTGTATACAGGGATCGATGTGATCTCACCAGTAGGGCAAAAGTTTCATTCATTTTTTTTATATTATCATTTTATTTCCGCGATGTTCTATCATTTCAGCTTTTATATCGCGAAGGTCGCGATTGCCCAATCATTTCGGCTATTTTTCTTTTTACTCGCTGCTTTTTATTGCGAGTTGCCCGATCATTTCGGCTATTTTGCATGCATACATTTTTTTACTTGCTGATTTTGTTGCAAGTTGCCCCATCATTTCGGCTATTTCGTATGCATGTGTGGCTTGCTGGCTTTCCGCTGCAAGCCTGGATTAGACACCGGTTTTGGCATCAACACCGCTACAACTGGGATGTTGCCAGGAGCGAATCATCATTTGCCTCTGTCGATGTTGAACAAAGGTGGCTTAGTAAATAAGGTTAGGATCCTGTCGACTAAGGCTTTTGACTTCATGAGCTGTAAGGGTCTCACAAAGGTATTTCTCCCTACAAGTCGTGAGTATCTCGTAGGTGTGTTTTCTCCTTAGGAATCGTGGGGATTCCTAAGTGTATGTTCTCTTATAAGTCGTAAGAATCCTACAAGAGTGCTTCTCCTTATAAGTCGAGAGGATTTACAAGGGTTGTTCACCGTGCGAACATATCCCCAGTCACGGATGGGACTTGGTTAGGGAAATGTTTATTCGCGCCCGTGGATTGTATACAAGGGTCAGTATTGAGCCACTTGTAGGGCAATATTGAAGGTTGTGGGGGTTGCTTAAGAACAGGTTTAGGTCTCTATAACTTAAGACTTTCAAATCTTATGAGCCGTAAGGGTGTCATAAGAGAGTTCTCCTTACGAGTCATGAGGATCTCGCAAGTGTAACTTCTCCTTAGGAATCGTGAGGATCCCTAAGTGTGTTGCTCCCTTGTGAGTCGTAAGTCTCTCACGTGGGTGGTTTCTCCTTACAAGGTCGAGAGGACCCTGTAAGTGTCTTTTAACGAGGTTGTGCCCTTTCGGGTTTTCACAAACACTCGCCGGTAGCCCTGCTGTTTTTACTCACGGAGCCCTTTCGGGTTTTCATCCGTGCCCATTTTGCTTATGGACATACCGTCTTTTTTATTATTATTATTTTTTATTCTCTTTTTTTTTATTTTTTTAACGAGGTTGCGCCTTTCCGGGTTTTCACAAACACTCGCCGGTAGCCCTGCTGTTTTTACTCACGGAGCCCTTTCGGGTTTTCATCCGTGCCCATTTTTCTTATGGACATACCGTTTTTTTATGTTTTTTTTTATTCTTTTTTTTTGTATCGGCTTTGTGATGTTGCAATCTACCGTAGTTTATCGACATCTCGGTCAACGGCTAGTTTTAGGACGTAGTGGTCCGTCATTAGTTTAAGGACGTTTCGGTCCGGTGTTGAAGAAGGGCGGCTACTACTTATAGAGTTTGGTCTTAGGAAGATAGCGAGCGGACATAGTCGTCGTCATCTATCATTAACCTAGGCTGTGACTCATTAAGCGTAGTATTTCTTTAAGAAGCGACCGTTTATTGGCCTGAAAGGCCTTTCACCGTGCATATCCATGAGTAGATAGGCTCCACCCTGGTAGACCTTGTCTATGATGTACGGGCCTTCATAGTTCGGCTCGAATTTTCCCCGCTTGGTGCGATTGGGGATCATAGGTCTTTTGACCACTAGCACGAGTTTGCCTTGGCGGAATATCCTCGGCCTGGTCAATCTTTCATATGAGCGCGTCATCTTTGCTTTATAAGCCTCCAGATTTTGTTGCGCTATGAGGCGGGTTTCATCAAGGGCATTAAGCTCCTCAAGCCGAAGGTGAGCGTTTTCTTCGTCCGTCAGCTCGTAGTGGACTGCCACTCGTAGAGAGGGTAATTCTATTTCGAGAGGGAGCACTACTTCTGTACCGAATACCAACGCGTACGGCGTTGTGTTCGTGGCCATCTTGAACATAGTTCGATACGCCCAAAGAGCTTCTTACAGTCTCTCGTGTCAGTCCTTCTTATTTCGGGACACCGTCTTCTTCACGATCTTCGTCAAGGTCTTGTTGAAAGCCTCAGCTAGACCGTTAGCTCGGGGATTATAAACTGAGGAATATCTCCAGTCTATATTGTATTGTTGCACGAAGCGGCTAATCTTGTGGCTTCTGTAGGCTGGCCCGTTATCGGAGATGATCCGTCGCGGAGTTCCAAACCGATAAATGGCGTGCGTCTTGAAGAAATGGAGGATATTCTCCGTCTTCACTTCTCTCAGTGGTATTGCTTCTGCCCATTTGGAGAAGTAATCGGTTGTCGCCAAGATGAATCGATGTCCCCTGGACGATACTGGTTCGATGGGGCCGACTATGTCAGTTCCCCGCATTTCGAATGGCCAGCTAGCCACTGTTGGATGTAGAGGATTTGGGTGCTGATGGATAAAGTCCCCATGAATCTGGCATGAGTGGCACTGCTTCGCATATTCGAGGCAGTCCTGAATCATCGTGGGCCAATAGTAGCCCATCCGTTTAATCTTCAACTTCATCTTCGGGCCTGCTTGGTGAGAGCCGCAGAGTCCGTCGTGAACTTCCTGAACGACTCTTTTCGCCTCTTCAGGTCCCAGACATCTCAACCACAGAGAATCAAACGACCTCTTGTACAGAGTATCATTAACGAAGGCGAAAGACAGAGCTCGTTTCATGAGCTGATGTCTTGAGGACGCATCTTCAGGCGTTCGACAGGATTTGAAGTAGTCTATGAAGACCTCTCTCCAATCCTCAGCCTTTTCTTGATCTTTCATTTGCAGAACCGTTTGCTCAGTCGCTTCCTTTCCATCGGATGATTCCGGAGATATTTCTGCTGGGGCAAGCACCCGAAGGCTTTGTACCACGATTCTTACGTCATCGAGGTTCTCGTCGGCCAGTTCTTTAGTGAGCATAGCTAGTGCATCTGCTTTGCTATTTTCCGCACGCGGTATGCTTTCCAAAGTGTAGGAAGGAATCTGGGTCAACAATTGCTGCACCTTCTCGCCGTATTTCACCAGCTCTGGTTTGCATGTTTGGTAGTTGCCATTCACTTGACTAACGACCAGTTGGGAGTCTCCGTATATGACGAGATTCGCAATTCACATGTCGATGGCGATCTCAAGACCTGCTATCAAAGCTTCGTATTCAGCTTCATTGTTCGTCCTTGGCTCTGTCAAGGAGAAGGCGAATCGCATTATCCGTGGTTGGCTCTTTAAGGAATTTTGATACATCCGACGAGCTTTCTCCATCATCTTCCTCCTGAAAGACATGGCTGAAGAACTCTTGGAGCGTGATGGGAGTTTGTGCCTTCTGATTATACTCCTCCAGCGCGTCAATCTGTTTCTGTAAGTCCGTGCGCTTGTCGTCAGGCTTCACGGGCTTTTTGGATCTCTTCTTCTTCTTCTTTGAAGATTTCGACGGCTGGGTGTGAGTGCTTGGGCCATCACCACCGATCTTTGGAGTTGGGCGCGGCTTCAGCATCCCTTCGATGATCTGGGGTTCTAGCGGGTTCTTCCACCTGATCGTCGGGCATGTCTGGAGATCATTCAGCATCCTTTTGGTTTTTGCTGATAGCACAAACTCCCACGGAGCTTCTTCAACAAGGGAGCACGTTGCCCCCGGCATATTCACCTTTTTAGGGGTATGAGGTTGCGGCGGGTTCGCCTTCCACTTTTCAGACAGCGCAAACTTTCCCTGTAGGTACTGATCCTCGATCCATCCCTTAAAGACGAAGCAATCCACGATCGGGTGACTTACCGTTTGGTGGTAAGGGCAATAATTGGGATTATTCACCTCGCTGGGTTGCGGTGGTCTCCTTGGATTCGGGAGATTGATAAGCCTATTGCGCATCGCCAGCTCGAACAGCCTCTTCGTTTTATCCCGCGGGAATGAGTAAGGGCGCTTCATTTTCTCATTATAATACCGCCGTCTCTCTTCCAGTTGATCCGCTAGCTTTGGGAAACTGGGCTGCTTTTGGGTGTTCGCAACGAAGGTTGCCTTCCCTTTACCCTTGTCGTTTCGGGGTTCCGGCTTCGGAGGAGACGGTCTATGACCCATTTGATCCATCTGGGCTAGCTTATCAATTAAAACCTGGAACGTAGTCGGTTTAAAGAACATCATGAACTGTGAAATAGTTGCATAAGGGTCTAGGGTGCCCACGAACATGCCCACCGCTGGTGCTTTTTCGATGCGCTGTTCGCACTTCGACCATAAGTTTCGCCACCGTATTGCATACTGAACCCACGTTTTGCCTGGCCTTACCCTGGCATTAATCAGTGCTGTTATCGGGGTGCGTTCACTAGCACTCACGAATCTTTGTGTAAACAGTAGCTCCATCTCCGCAAATGTTTTGACAGAGTCGTTAGGTAGCTCCGAATACCATTCAAAGGCCGTTTCTGCTAAGCTGCCGATGAATTGGCGAAGCAGCAGTTTGTCCTCGCCTCCAGTGTTGCCGCATAAGGCCCTGAATTGAGCGACGTGCTGATGTGGATTCCCTGTCCCCTTGTACACGTGGAATTTAGGGATCGTATATCCCGGCGGGTAACTGATTTGGTCATACCAGCCCGGATAGGGTCGTCCGGTTCTAACAATTTGCCCAACCGCTTCATTCGCCTGATGAACTCGTATCTGCTGAGCTATATAGTCGTCTAGTGCGGCTTTGGAAATGGTTTCCTCCTTGGCTGCTGAAAGAGCCGGCGGTGGATTAGATGTCTCCCCTCTATCGTCTTCAGTAATGGTCGGAGGGCTTCAGCTGGAGGATCCTGCTGTAACATCATTCCTATCATATCTTAGAAGAGAAGCGCCATTTGTTTTATATTAGCTGCTTGTTCTGCTGCTTCTCTGTCCTTCTTTTCGAGGACTCTGCGTAAGAAGTCAACGTCAGTTTCTTGTTCGTGACGCTGTTCTGATGATGCCTCCGGGCTTTCTTTCGGCCCGGTAAGTGCGACCATTGCAGTCATCATTTCCTGAAGGTTCTGTTGCTGCTCCTGGGCTTTGGTCACGGATCGAGTGAGCGGTCGGTGACCCGTCGAAGAACGGCTTTCCTCCTTTCCGGAAGCCATATAAACAGTATGGACCGTTATGCCCCTAGTCTCGGGGCATTTGTGCTGAGCGCTTTTATGGTTCGCCATGTTCACAGGGGCTTTTTGCGGCCTCCTTTCCTTTTGAGTGATTGACATTGAGGGAGCCGTTGCAGTGGGCACCCAGCCAGCTGTCGGTTTTTCTGACTTGACAGAGTAGTCCTTCTCCTGTCGAACCTTCATCTTTTTCTGTCGGCGGAGATAGCCTTGATCCATCACGGAGTCTTGGACTTGACGCCAGACCTTGTAAATTTTAGAGGACAGCTGTTGAGGGGACTGCTTTGGTTTCATTTCTGTGACCGTCTCCGCCGGCGGTGGAGATCTTTTCAGCACGGCAGTTGGCGAATTCCTGCGCACCTTGCTAAGTAGTTTAAAGCTGTTCCTGGTTGGAACAGCAGCGTCAACTTCCACCGTTGGAGCTGGCGGAGTCAGTCCAGAAGGGGAATTGCCCTCAGCTTTCCTCACTCGGCGCCAGTGGCGACGGCGAGCATGTCGCGCGATTGGAGTTGGTTTAGCCGTAGGTGTGACCTCCTCATGCCCCCTGTGTTGGTCAGAATTTGCTGGTATCAGTCTTTTAAAGACCGACGTCCGTTGAATGGGGACGGCCAACCTATCAAAAGCAGACTTCCGAATAACGGAAGCGACCTTGGCGATTTCGCCTGGAACAGGAGCAGGGATGGCTATCCGCTTCGGGATAACGCCTTCTGGTATTGCAGGCTTCTTCATGGGCCCGTTGGAGCTCTGGCCTAGTCTGTTAAAAACTGAGGCAGTGGAGTTGGGCGACCCGTTGAGAGGGGTCGCAGTAGTAGCAAGCCAATCGAATACCGACTTCTTTGGAGCTTCTTGCGACGTCATTGGGGCATTGAAGCTCATCGGTGGGAGCATGGTCCCAAAGAATAGTCCAGTGGTAGCTTGAGTTACCTGTTCCACTGGCATCTTGAAAAGAGAGGCCGCTTGGGGCCCGTAAGTCACTCCTCCAGCAAGGACGGAGTGAGAGTTGCAGTTGCAGGTAGTGCAGTTTGAAGCCATTGGTCTTCTGTTTTCTGCACGGAGCAAGACACCAAATCTAAGTACCTCGAATCCACAGGCAACCACAGCAAACCGCGATTCGTTCGCGAACACGACACACGAAGTGTGGAGTGGAAAGAGGAAAAGGTCCCACCGGACGTGCCAGAATCTGTTCCCCTCCGAAAGACGCAACAGAGACGCGATGAACGTCTTGCCTGAAATTCGGGGCAGATGCTATTTGGTTTTATCTGTCCACCTCTCTGAAGATGCCAAGTTGATTTATGGAACCGTGTATCGGAGGTTTAAACGGATGCGGCCGATGTAGCAGACTTCGTTAGTTTCCCCCTCGTTTGAGGGGTTTTTGATTGTGGGGACGCTCTTCCCTGCAGGCGCAAGCCCCTGCAGTTAATTACGCTACCGCATCGCGGTAACAACTTTCTCCTTCTCCAGATGGTCACTTCGTGTCGTGGGTGTTTGTTTTGTTTGTGGTTGCCCGTGGATTGTATACGGAGACTAATTTATGTTGTCGCCCGTAGGACGTGGATTAGTCCAAATCCGTATTTTCTTAGATTTGGGTTTGGGGTTTTGGTTTAAGGATACGTTGGCCATATTTGAGGTTAAGATCAACTTAAACGTTTGTTAAGAATACGTTAGTCTAATTTGAGACTAAGATCAACTTAACGGGATCGTTTAGATCCGATAAAAGAGCATTTTGAGGCTCTATTGTTCCAGTTTAGGGACATGGTGGTCCAACATTCCCATTTTGGGGACGAATATTGGTTTAAGGACGCATTAGTCCATGAGTTTAAGGACCCCACAGTCCGTATTACCAGTTTAGGGACATGGTGGTCCAACATTCCCATTTTGGGGACGAATATTGGTTTAAGGACGTATTAGTCCATGAGTTTAAGGACCCCACAGTCCATATCAATATGTGGTTGTCGGGACCCGTCACCTCTCTGACGACGTTGAAGGATTACAACGACAAATACCAGAGGAGTTCAGAGATGTACCCTTGAACCGGGTGTAAATTGATTTGGGAGAGCAGTTGTGCTCAGTTCAATTTAATTTGAGAACTTATGGCCAGAATTGGGCTAAGTCTAGTTGAGAATATTCAATATTTTATTTGTGTTTAGCCTGTCAGGCCTTTATTTGGGCTCTGCCCTTGTTTAATAATGCATAGCATTTAGATTAGGCCTGTTAGGCCTTGTAATTGTGCTCTGCCCCCTTTTAATATTGCATAGCATTTGTTTTGGTCTGTCAGACCTTTTAATTGTGCTCTGCCATTTTCTTTAATAATGCAGAATATTTAATGGTCTGACAGCGCATCACGTGACTTGTCAGGCGCTCTGTGCCAATTAATGAGCGCAAGGCGCTAGCGCATGTGGAGGTGACACGTGTCACGCTCTGGTGAGCGCAAGCGCAGTGCGCTGCGCTATTGCGCTGCTGACACGTGTCGCGCTCTGCTGAGCGCAAGTCTGTTAGCGCAGTACGCTGCGCCAGTGCGTTGCGCTAGTGCGCTGCTGACACGTGGCGCACTCTGGTGACTTGCGCCAATCCAAGAGCGCAACAGCGCAAATCAAGAGTGCAAGGCACTGTTCAGTAGCGCAGAGCGCATCTTGATCAAATTTAGATCAAGGAAACAAGTTTTTTCTTGTTCCAAAGAGGTTCTACCTCAAATTTCAAGAACCAGTGGTTCATCAAAAGGCAATGCCTTTATATAAATCAAAAGATCTAACAAAGAAGTAAATTACTTCTTTTTTATTATTTTTTTTATTGAAGATCTTGATCTTGTTCTTAGATCTTTGATCTTTTTAGAAGAACTTCTTTTTTCAAAGGTTTTACCTTTTTCTTTTCTTCGAGTTCTTCTCAAAGTTTTTAGCGGAGTTCTGTCTCTCTCTCTGTGTATTTTAGACTTGGAGTCTAGGGGCCTTTATATAGTGCCAATTGATTTGTTAAATCAGTTAAAGAGATCTTTCTCTGATTGATTTAGGGATGTCTCTCTACCGTTGGATCTTTGATCCTAGAGCTTCTGTTTTACAGAAGATAATCTTCTTGTTTTAACAAGATTAGAAAGATATTTCCAAAATTTTATTGTTTAAATTCTGGCACAGTTGGCGCAAGCGCACCTGCGCTTGACACGTGTCGCGCAGCGCAGAGCGCAGCGCAACTGCGCTGACACGTGTCGCGCAGCGCAGAGCGCAAGTCATCTGAAGCGTTGCTTCCTTTATTTTTATAACAGAGCCTTGCTCTGATTGGGGGTGCGCTGCCTTGGGCGCAGCGCTCCTTACGCTGGCGTGTCTGCTTTTGACACATGGCGCGCTGCGCGCAGCGTAAGGAATCTGAAGCGTTGCTTCACCTATTTTAACATTTGAATTTCAAAGCAGAGCTTTGCTCTGATTGGGGGAAACATAAGCGTTGCTTCGTTTCCCGTCTTGGAACTTGAACAGAGCTCTGCTCTGATTGGGGTAAACAAGCATGAATACTAACCAGTCTCTATCTGAAATGACGGAGGGCTACGCAGGTTTTTCAGAAAACCATGAGCGTAATGAACTTGATATCGTCGTAGAATCAAGTGATTTTGAAAAGGAGTGTTTTTTAGGCTTTTCTAGTTTCGCTAAAGAGGTCACTCCCGGTGAAGGGATCTCGGCTCTTTCCCCATTGAATAAGGTGCAGAATATATCATATATACTGCTGTGCAAAGCAAAACTATATAAGCTGTCAAAAACTAAACTATGAGTTTGTAGCATCTGCCAGTTTAGCTAAAGAGGTCACTCCCGGCGAAAGGGATATCGGCTCTTTCCTCATCGAATAAGGTGCAGAGTATATCATATATACCGCTATGCAAAACAAAACTGTAGCTACCCTTTTTATAATGTTTTGATTCCACAACATCTTTTAGGTTTCTTTTCTTTTATTAATCTCATTAATATATCCCATCAGCTTATGCTTCCTAAGCATCACAGTAGAAACGAAAGCAGTAATATTTATATATCAGCATATATATATAGTATAAGCATGTCTCAGGCAGTAATATGATCTCATCACAGAACATTGCAGCAGAAGAACATATATGAAATATTGGATATACTAGGATGTCCGTGTTTTAATACGAGCCTGTATAAAACAAGGATTCAACGGTCGCGATGAATAGCCAAACCCACATCCCTAGACCCCTACGAGAGCGGCAAGTAACACTGCCAATTCTATGGTTAGGAGACCCGGTCTCAACTCCTCGAGATGGCCTCCCACTGGACCCTAGAACCCGGTTACTTGTGCTCCCCTCCTTGGGTCTACCTAATGCGGAAAAGTAAATAATATACACTGGTGACATCAACCTCATCCCGGAAGTGCCCCAATAAAAGAATATTACATACAAATGAATTTTACATGAATGAAAATAAAAACCCTCATCTCACATAAAACCCCTGGCTATTCAGAACACGACGATCCAATATAACATATCACAGCAACACATAATATTTCATATCATCAACGTAAGTAAGTATGCATACACCGATCGTCGTTGATGTATAGCAACGAAAACCGGCAATACAACTACATACTACACTTACGGTCACAGAAAAGAAAGTGTAAAACTACAACATTTGGAATCCACAATCACTTTAGATATCGTAAATCCGAAATATCACATACTTCGCATTTCATACCTAACTATATGAATTCCGCATATTGTATCACATTCCAGATAAATAGACAATATTAAACTTTCCGATCGAATAATCAAACACCCAAAATTTCCCAAATGGCTCAACACTTGAGCGGAGTTTAAAAGCATCCATCATATGCCACAGTACCAATGGTCCAGCCGTAGAAGGGTCAAACCAACGCCTCACATGTGGCACGCCGTACTACCCCAAACCCTAAGGTTTAGAGGCGGTTCAGACGGTCACATAATCGAGTTAAGGTTTGTGTTCTTTTAGAGGGTCCACCGCGTTACTTGCACGTTTTCCGAAAGATTTAAACTCAAAAAAATTCAACACTTGAAAGTTTTTCGTGCCGGGAAAAAGTGAGTTAATGATATCCGTTCGAACATTTTAACAGTTTCTAAAATATCCGGAAAACAAAACAAGGTTAAACTTTCCGATCGAATCAACGAATACAAAATAATCCCCAGAACACTCAACATTTGAGTAAGATTAAAAATACCCAGAATCATGTACAAGTACCTACAGATGTACTGTGCCAAAAAGCTAACCCTAATTCTACAGTGCCGCCGCGGAACCGCCGCGCAAGGCATGGTTCTGCCGCGGTTCCGCGGCGCTTTAGTGGAATTTGGGTGTCGTTTTTCACAGTAACTCTTAGAATTCCCTGCTGATTTTTTTGAGTATTTTTAATGCAGAAAAAATCACATTTTTACAAAATTTCCAGAGAGGGGGTCATGTTCGATGTTTCGGGGTTCGATCGGAGTTTTAACTTCGTATATACGTCGCCTAATGCTCTAGCTAGTCTCTGATACCACTGTAGGATTCCTAGGCACTCATACAAGGGTCTATAAGGTATCAACCATGCCCGATTTAAAATTTAGACATGCCGAACAACCCAAAGCTAGGATATTTGCTAGATAATTAGGGTTTAACATGCAAGTAAACATCTTTACAACTAAGAGTGAGGGATTACAACCTTTGTAGTCCGCTCCTTCGCTTCATAAGCTCTGAGTAGAAGTCCCTTCGCCGCGATCCATGATCTCCCGGACTCAAGTGAGGCTCCACAACCCGAACGATCCATGCTAGCTTGTAGTCTTCCTTTTCTCCGATGATCTACCTCGAAGTTTCTTTAACTCAAGCTTTTTCTCACTAATGAGGTGAACACCCTAATATAATTGGCTAGATTAGATGAGGATGATGATGTAGGATTTTTGCTCTCTTTTATTATCAAATTCTCACTTTAACTCATCACCAAATGAAAACCTAGAAAGCTTTTTCAAAGCTCAAGCAAGAAGAAGAAGGAAATTCCTTTTGTGATGAATAATGAAATTGAAGTCATAATTACAAATGCAACCATGGTTGATAATGAGAAGGCTAATCATTGTAGAGAGTTAACTAGGGTTTGGGTTGGGTTAAAGAATGAGTCACTAAAATATCAACCATAATATCTTAGCTCAAAACAAAAGAAAACCTTCTAGAAGGTTCATGAAAGAACTAATCCAAATCAAACCCTAACCATGTTTAATCTCCACTAAACATGTTGCATTAGTAATTATAACATGTTACAATATTATATATCACACATTTAATATATTTTGTAACAAAAGAAAATAATACAATTAACATATATCGCATATATATCAATGTATTATCCGGTGAGAAAATGAATCAATAAAGCGAGCCAATATTAGATAATGTAATGCAATATATCATATATATAATTATACATTAAATTATCGAATCAACACTTGATCCGACAATCCGGCTATATCGAATATAACCGACTAATATATCATGTACCGATTCATCGAATCAACACTTGATCCGATGACCCGGCTCATATCAAAATATCGCGAGAATATAATACGGTATCTCATATCGTATTATTCTCGGTCCTGCACATATCACATATGTGCCCCTACTCTGTTTTGCCTGATTCAAGAAACCTCTGTGTAGGTCTCTAAAGAATCGTCAATACGCCGGTAGCAAGTGATGATCATATCAAACACCCACAAGCTGCAAGCGGTCAGCTAAACGTAACAGCCACCCAGGTATTGAGCGATCAGAAGATCAACAAGCAAGCCTGTACATTCTCCTGTGAATCTGTCGCATATCTAGTCTAGGGGTGGTATACGTCAGACCCCAGTAACCGATAAGTCGTGTCAAATGTGAGGCTCATAACAGGTCGAGAAACTACTGATAATACTTACCAGTAAATCTCTATATCAGCCCTGGCCAGGGACTTCCGGTTATAGCCAATCGACCACAGCACAACATCAACTCCCTATACCGAGAGAGACGAATCCCCTTCTATCGCTCATTGCCTCCATGTGATTCGGTACTGTACCCAAAAGCCACCGTTTTGCACGCCTTCTTGGACGTGGTAAGGTGGAAATCAAAGCACAATGGGAATCATACAAGACTCTATGACGATATCGGGTCTACAGACTACCCTGTACCAGTGTCACCGGAGAACTGCCATCTGACGTGAGGTATAATACCATCTGGGAGTTCTCGGCGAGTCCGTCCAGTGTACCCAGTCTCCACTGAGCACCCGTACACCATCCTTGATGTCAAACACCGATGGATATGGGATCATCCATCGCCCATCATATGGGTCAAGATGCGTATACGCTAGTCTACTCTGGTGTATAGATGCCCTGTCTCGATACACCCTCGACTAGGAACAGTTATAGAATGTACTCGTCGACTACCCTGGCCCCACTAGTATGATCTCATCATAGTCCCAGTAGTCGAGTACATATCCTAAGAGCTTTATCAACATGTGAGAGTAAGACAGTAAACTAATATAAGTCAACATGTTGAGATAAAGTGAAACCAAATAGCATACTATCATGTCGAGCAAGAAAGTCCTCTCTATATATATCCAAGCATCCATTATAATATACATCATATGTACAACAATGGCCTCTAGGGCATATATATAACTAACATAAAGATTGGCACACACGCACACACACGCATACATTTAATTTTCTTGTGTGTATATGGGGATATATATATATATACATATATGTATGTGAGTATATATATATATATATATATATATATATATATATGTATACGTATACACGGATGATGAAGATAGTATATGATACTTGGAGATGAGTCGATGTGATTGGGCATGATGCCATGAGATCGGTGATGTGACTTGGGTCGTATTATGAGATACAACATGATATTATAGCGGATCGTTGGGCGATATGTTTTCATACACACTCAGATATATATATGTTGATAGTATCGGAATGTACTAGACTTTAGATCAGTACCCCTAATTCAGGAAATGATGATAATGATGCCAAATGAATAAAGAGTTATAAGTGATATTGACCCGTACCCGATTTGGGATGTCGTACGATGGATTTACCGTACGAGATATAATTATGATAGTAGATCCACACTCATGACTCGAGGATGTCGTATTATATATATATATATATATATATATATAGTAGATGTTAGACTGGGCTCGAGTCATACTTATTTCCAAAACTAACGAATCGTGAGTACTTTAAAGACAGGCCAGGGGATACTACGGATCTTTCAAAGGACGTACTTTTTTTTAAAAACACCATAGCCCCTATTTTCTAAACACCACGATTCGTGCTATTTCAAATGCCAAAACTGTATGACTCGTATATATAATATATATTCTTGTTGTTCGTATCGCATTGCATGCTTAATTGTGTTTCTTTAATTATTATGAACCCATGCTGTCAGTACACCAGCACCATTACCGATGATGCATATGTCTACAAACACTTGCTTGTCGGCTTACACATATCATCATCGGTAATTGTCATGACACATACACTTTAGAAGTATTACTTCATTGACATGACTTGCTAGCCGATAGTTCCAATATGTTATCGCTTTTATATGCTAGTTTAATTATTGCATTCCTTACTTGATATCCAATGCATTCATATATTCATTTGTCATGTAATATTATGGGGTTTTATGCCGATTGTCACGCCCCGCTTCCCAAAAGAAGGTGAAAGATGACGTGTCAAAGTCCGCAACCTAACTGTATTGAAAGTGGTCTATTCAATACAGTTACGTTAAGCGTATGAATATCTAACATGCAGGATGTGTACCAAAATCAAAGTAATAAAAGCGAAAGGCATTTATTTCCATTAACCAAATTTTATCACATCCCAGAAGAAAAAGTAAAATAAACTAAGTAGTTCAATTACATCAAAAGAGAAACAAAAGCCCTAAACATGTGGGCAACAACAAAAATTAAATCTAGCTAATCTTCTATTGCCAGGTCTGCATAATCTTCATTGGTTGCTCCACACCTTGATCCTCGCTATAATACTGATTCTCATCTGACGGACATTCCAAAGATAGAGAAAGAAAAAGAAGGTTTGTCAGCGAGTTATGAGTATTATAGCGAGGATCAAGGTGTGGAGCCAACCAATGAAGATTATACAGACCCGGCAACAGAAGATTAGCTAGATTAAAAAAAATTTTGTTGCCCACATGTTCAGGGCTTTTGTTTCTCCTTTGATATAATTGAACTACTTAGTTTATTTTACTCTTTCTTCTCGGATGTAATAAAGTTTGGTTAATGGAAATAAATGCCTTTCACTTTTATTACTTTGATTTTGGTACACATCCTGCATGTTAGATATTCATACGCTTAACATAACTGTATTGAATAAACCACCTTCAATACAGTTAGGTTGCGGACTTTGCCACGTCATCCTTCATCTTCTTTTGGGAAGCGGGGCGTGATAGGTTTTAGCGGTGGCCCATGCAGGTCTATTTTTAATATCATTTTAAATATGAGATTAGGAATTAGAAGTTGGAACCAAGATCATTATGAGAAAGAAGGCGACAGAGGAGTGGAGAGAGGCGGATCCTACCTTTTGTTTGAGTCGGATGCCGATGGGTTGAAAGCGTTGGCTCGTACTGAATCCTCAATAGCTCCTTACTCAGATTTTTCCTTGATGTTTGGGTGGAACCGTAGCGTCGACGTTGTCGATACGAAGGCGTGGTTATTTTTTTCAGAATTTTTGAAGCTCTGAGTTGTAAGAAATCAGTGTTTGAAGGTGTCTATTTATAGGGCTTTTTTACCAACCATAAAATCCAAAAACTGTTTAAAAAAATCCTAAAAATCCGTGCCCCCGATCATTCAGAATCATTTGCCACCGCCGCCTCTTTGTGTCAGCCGTTGGATCAAGATCCAACGGGCTGGATCGCGCCGCCACGCCCGCGTCAGCGTCTGCGTGTGGGGGCCACGCGTTTTCGCGTGGTCCCCAACACGTGGGCGCCGCCGCGAGGCTTTGGGCCGTTGGATCTTTGCATCCAACGGTCCAGATTAAAGGGATTTTTTTTTTATTATTATTTTTTTATATAAATACTAAATTGATTTATATTTTAAAAATTGAATTTGGTTTTAAACAAAATTGTTAAAAATAGTTTAAAATACGAAAAATTATGGAAAAATTTCAGAAAATATATTTTATTGTTATCTTTAGTATAAAAATAATTTTGGGCTAAAAATAAATAATATATCTATTTCTATGGTGTTAGCTAGTTATTATAATTATTTAAAATCTAGTTTATCCTTTAAAATATTTTTAATTACGAATTAATTATTTTAATTGATAATAAAAATATGCCGATTATTTTAAGGCATTATAAAATTTTATTAAAACATTTTAAACCTAGGAAAACAATAAATATATTTTAGAAAATTCCCTAAATCATATTTCACTGCTTTGAAAATTATTAATATTACTAAAAAATATTTTCTATCAACGAAACACTTAAATAATTATTTGATACTAGAATTTAAATAGAATATATTTTATTAAGTATTAGAAAACACGGTCGTTACACCGGTAATTCACTGTTATTTACTCTTGAGATGTGGATTTCGGATTTTCTTGAGATTTCTAGATTTGGAGAAACCGCAAAGATTTTATAAACTGATTATCATTTTAAAGATGGAAAATTGCGATTTTCTCGTGATATGATGTGAGAGATGTCCACCATGAGTTTTTCTCGGCTCTTGAGCGTATCATATACCCGATTCGAGGAGGAGGAACCGTCTGCTGGTGTATGGTGGACCCGGTGCGGTATCCCGGGACAAGATGGTCGCAGATGATGGCGTTGATGCCGGCAGGGGAGCACTACCGACCGGTTATTTGTGACGCGGATATCCAGAGGATACCGTCGTAGTCGTGAAATTTGATGATTTGGGCCAGTCCGGATTGCCGGAGCCCGAGATATTGAGACACAGAGATATTGATGCTTTTTGATATGGGCCATTCCGGATTGCCGAAACCCGAGATATTGAAATATTGGGATATACACATTTTATGTCGATGCTGAACACGGATTCTCTGTTGATTTCATTGATGATACTTTTATTTTTATGCAGAAATCTCACAAAGATAAGAAAACAGTTTTCTCATTTAGATATATTCTGTTTTCATGCATTCATACATCATATATATGATATGTTGTTGCCTGAGGCACTGACACGAGCACTTGGTATTACACTTATGTACAAATGTTTGCCCTTGCCATTATATTATACTTCAGGCTATTTTATTTTGAGGATATTACTATCGTATGACCTAAGATAGAGTCATACATGTGATTTCTGCTTGGTGATATTTTCTACTCATGAGTTGGCAACTCACCCCCGTTGTGCCACAGTTTCTTGCAGATTTTGCCGTACAGGTTTTCTTGGAGGCTTTGCTGGCGCACTACTTCATTCCGGGTGATTGCTTTGGTAGGTGGGTTCCCTCGCATCGTGACCACAATTGTACCTTATTTATAATCAGTTGTATCTAGTAGCTCCATCAACCAGACTTGTATATTTGATAGACTTAGAAGACCAATGTATATTCTTTCGATCTTAGAGTCGCGCGCCTGTATTATTATGGTTTTTCTCTGGTTTTCTTGAGGATATTGCTTTTCTTGATGAGTTTTGATTCTCGCCCTTCGGCGTTATATATTTTATTGTATTGCGTGGTTGTGTCCGCCAGTTGGCGAAGAGCTAGCCCCCGCTTGGGGATGCCTTTATATTATGCATGTTTGTATCTGTTTAGGATCAGTATTTAGAAAGGAAACTCTGCCGAAATTTTTGGAAAGGACTTAATGTTTTTAAAAGGCTTACTACGACTTTCAAGGGGGTTTTTATGTAAACTTTTAAACAAGTTTTCCTTCACTTCTCTTTCATATGGTTTAGATTTCTGGGCTTTTGGTTTAGTTGAATTAGGTGTGGTCCTATAGACTTCACATGATTCAAGTGCTAGTCACGTGCCATTTCGGATCGTGACACTAAACCCAAAATAATTTCCAGAATAGACCTTCGTACAGCCACGTAGAAATTGCCTTGGCGCGGCGGTTAGATGACAAAGGAAAACGCCATTGTCTATATCTATAACGTTTTGCTTTTGATGAAAACGCTATTGCCTATAGCGTTTTACTCAAAGTGAAAACGCTATTACCAATAGCATTTTATTTTGTTGATATGGGTTTTAGATTTTGATTTTGTTGAAATTGTAATAAAACTGAAAGAGAGTAAATGAAAAAATCTTACGATTTTTTGAAAATAGAATAAATTTTGTTATTGCGTTTTTTTTTATAGGAATCTATATTTGATTTGGAAAATATATAGGATAAAAACATAATGGAAATCTATATGTTGATTAAATTTATTCTTTTCTTAAAAGACTATTTGATTTTTTCATCCGCTTCCTGTCGGTTTTGTTACAATTTTAACAAAATCAAAATCAAAATCTAAAAAAATCTTAACATAATCAAAATCAATATCAACAAAAAAACGCTATTGGCGATAGCATTTTCACTTTGAGGAAAACACTATTGCCAGTAGCGTTTTCAGCGAAAGGAAAACGTTATTAACGACAGCGTTTTCTTTTAGCATGTAATTGCCGCACCAAGGTCATTCCTATGTGGCTGTACGGAGGCCTATTCTGAGAATTATTTTCGGTTTGGTATCATTTTGGGAATTATTTATTTTAATAGTAATATTTCGGGGAAAAATTCCAAAACCTGGAGGTAAAAAAGGAATTGGAAGGAAAAATTCAACTAGCATTGCTTCATACAATGCCACGTGGAAAAAAGAAATTATCATCGAAATTAAAAATAAAGAAAAAAAACAAGATAAATTCTGAATCCCACTAACTTATAAAAATTGAATTTTAAAATATCTTATTAAATTCAACTATCCATTTCTCTATTTCCTCATCCTTTATCCTGACTAATTTGGAACAAAAATAAAAAGGATACTAAAATGAACATTGAAAAATGAAGAACAAGAGAAATAGGCGACGAAGAAAACTTACCTTCCTCTTATAATTTTTCTATATTTCTATTGAGTTAGGTGAATAAAAAAATGCAATTTTTAGCGATTAATTTTAATGATGAAAAGGTCAGAGTATGAAAAGAAAGTAATTAATTTTTAGAGATGGAATTTCAGTTATCATATCAAAGCTAACTCTTCTTTTCCCTCCATAAATAAAAGCATTTCTTTATTAGAGTTGAATTTGATCATTTATATATGTTATCTTTACTCATCTTTGATTTTATATATCTTTGCCCGATTTTTTTAATTTCTCTTTTAGATTTAATCTTAAAATAGTTTCTTTCATCAGAAATTATTCTTCAATTTTATTTTTGTTATTAATACATTTATTTTACTCACAATTTAACCCCTCAAATAAATTTAAAACTTTAATAATCACGAGCATTGCACGTGCAAATACATTTGTTTGAGTCTAAATTCAGCCACATAAAGATACAAATACAAAACAAAAATCCCCAAAAATCCGACGGCATATCAGGTCGATCTTTGGATCGTTTCATTGTTTCATGTTGGCCTCAAACTTTATCTTGAAAATTTTGGTTTGTGCAGGCCGCAACATAAACCTCCATCCGTCTTTGGATATAGCATTTGAAGCCTAGTCCTGCATCCTCCGTTTTGCACTCTTGCAAAACAATTGTGTAACAAAGAAAAACTAAATGGAAATAATCAAAATACATGCCATAAGATAAAAGACCGACAATAGTCTCCAAGGAGATACTTACATGTCCAATATGTTTGTTTTATTGAGCTAAAAAATTGAGTCTAAAATTCTGTCAAGAGTCTGAAGAATTTTTAGTTTTCTCGAGCTTAAAATCAAGTGTTTGTTTCCTTCAGTTATAGCGTTGAGTACAGGATAATGAAAGTTCATTGTTTGTTTTGTTGTTGAGTTGAATTTTGGACCTAAATATTTTAGTAATAAAATTGCTTATATGGCAAGACTAAAAAATTCTTATAGCAATTGACCATACACTTCCGCTAAATATTTTCAAAAATACTTTTCCAACCGCAATTTGGCTATCCAAAAGTTTACCAAAGAGATGGACACCATGGGCTCACCTGCTTGACAATATTCCCTAAGTCTAGTGCTTTATGATGATGTTTTTCACTTCAAGTGTATGTTTTGAGTCAATGAAACAAACACTTGAACCTTGACTAAAAAATTGTTGTCCCTCTTGACCCCCGACTCAACCCCTTACTCCACGAAACAAAGAGCCCCTAAGTCGTTGGCTTCCTAACCGATGATAAGCAATGAAGCTAACCTGTTTGCTATCTCTTGATTATTTCACTTTTTATGACTCAACAACATTCACATCTGCTGTTTTTCTAAACGTAAAATCTACTTGCCGGCAGGTGATAAATTTTTATGGGTGGAACCTACTAATGAAAGATTGTTCTATCTTTCTTTTATTATCATATTTAGAAAGACATGCGTTGCTTTAAATATTATGTTGTCAGACTCTATTTTGATCTAGAAAATTTAAAGCCAACACCTCCTCCTGCACACCCGGTGGTCCGACTACCATTTATGCGATAACTAAGAGCAAAGAAGCAAAATCTGTTCACATGGAACCGAACTGTACCCTTGAGAGCAACCTTGAAACTTCAATTCCTAAAGGAAGCACTGGGTCCGAAGCTGAAGAAAGGCCTATGCAACCGCCTAAATTTGTTCACGAGGTCGGACAAAGTAATTACGTTAGGCCATTTTAACAACTATTTCATATATGCTCAAGTGCTGCTTATATAATATCGAACGATAGAGATATAATGATAATCATTACTCTTAATTTAGCAAAGAAAATACTTAATATATATAGCAGATACATCTGCCATAGGAAATAGCATCCAAAAACCCACCGGCAAAAAAATTCATTTTCTTCGACTGAGCTGAAAGAAAAGGAAACGGAAACTACTGATTACTGCGAAACAAGCTTCGCAATTGACTGAGCTGAAATTGGTGGCAAATTTGAGGAACAAAAACTCTGCCATGACTCTGGTTTCTTATTGTTGTTAGTTTCATCTTCATCATCTTCTTCTTCCTTTGTAACCTTTTCTTTAGGGAATCCATTGTAAATTGCAGTGATGACGCTCCTTGCTGCTTCGCGTGCCTCCGGCAATCGATCATTCAAAAGCTCAGCTGCAATTTGTAGGAGAGTCCCTAGCCCAAACTCTTTCATAGTCTCCATATCCTTGAAAAAAAACACATAAAAATTAATAACAATTTGGAGCTGTACGCAATATTCATTGCTAAAATGCCATTTCCGTCTTTGGTCAGCAACATCAATAACAATTTGGAGTGTAGGGTAAATTACATATTATATAATTGACCTTTTCCCGTGTTTAACGGAACACCATTATACTTGAAAAGTTACAATTACCACCAACTGGGTGTTTATCGCAACTTTTGAATCGTGTTTTATGTGATTTTTAAAGCACGTTCTAAGAAAAATAAAGGGTGCTTAATGCAATTTTAGAGCTTAATGGTGGTGTGTAAGGAACAATAAAAATTTCAATGATATTTTATGAAATTTACCCAAAATGTAATTACATTTTATCATCTGTAACAGATGCTATAAATTTTTCATTGCAGCAAACCAAACACCTTCTAAAATTAATCATCAATTTTTTGTAATTAAGAACAATATAATGGGTTCTCTTTTGCATACCATTTCGGAGATGCATTTGGATATGCCAACAGCTGCTTTGGCTCTCACTCTGAGATTTGAATGGTTAACATATAATTGAAGCTTCTTCGACAATGGAAGAGGACTAGTGAATTGAGCCATTGTATCTAGTGCTTTCTGAGCTTCTTCACACACAAATTTCTTATCTTGAGATGCTTTCAGCAGAAGTTGTAGCAACTGTGAATCGGTTCACAAGCATCACTTTTCACTTCTAGATAGACAAATTCTATAATAAAAAAAAACATACCAAATTGTCAAAAGCTTGGTTGTCTTTGGAGTTAGAAAGCAAGATATTGCCAAAAGAGTGAAAGATATCGGTTGAAGCCATGATGGCTGTTTTGCATAAAGCACTCCTTGGGTTCTTCAATGCCTTTATCATCACCAACATCACATTTTCCCTATATATGAAAAAACATAAAATAATTTCCTTAGCATTTAAATATGTTAATAATAAGCTTTATCTTCAGTGATTCTTGCTATAAAAACAAAACCCAATTTTCTCTAACTAAAACAGAAACCTTTTTTCAAAAAAAAAAAAAAGACAAAAGGGAAAAAACTTACAAAGTAGGTAGAAGAAGAGTAGAATGATGAAGCGCCAATCGACGAACATCATTTAAAGCTTCACACACTTTGATCCAATCCTTCGACTCCAATTCCTCTAGCAAACACTGCTTCATATTGCAACCCCAGAAGTTATATTTTATATGTATATAATATTAAAAGAAGAGGCAACCCACAAATTGAAATGAAAGAGTGTAGGAGTTTCTCACCTTGATCTTCGTTTCGGGGTCGGAGAAAGGCTTGAGGTCCGCTGAAGCTACGTATTCGATCGAATCGGGAACCATTGATTGAGGTGGTGTGTTCTCGTCGTTGAGAGGAGAATCGTGAACGACCTCTGCTTGAATTTTTGCAATCTTGAAAGTTTTTTTGGGCCTTTCAAGCTTTGTTGGAAGAGCATTGTCAAGAGATCTCAAGGCCATTTTGATTTTTCTTCTCTAATAATTTGTGTTTGTTGTTGGATTTTTCAGTCAGAGGTGAGAGTTAATATAAAGAGACAGAGAAAGATGAAATAAGAGGAGGGAGAGAGAGAACCCCTGTTGTTCTATCACTGGTGAGTTTCAAATTTTGAAAATGGAGGGGAAATTTTCTGTAACGGCTAGTTTTTGTTTTGTTCGATTTAAATTTGGTTTGGGATCCGGGATGGTAACGTTGAAGTCGGAAAGGTTAAAATTCTGTCCAGCCCCACTACTTTTTATATAATTGCTTTTTGTATCCAAATTTTACGTGTGTAGTTAGGACAAAAATTCTAGTGTAGGAAGAATTAAAAAAGATTTATATAGAAATTTCCACCAAATGTTAATTTCCTAGTGGATTGTTGATATCTAATTAAAGTAAGAGAACAGAATCTCAGATATGACTTTGGCGTCTTTTATTGACGATCAGGATACACCATCTTCACCTTCATCGAGCAAGATGTGAATACACCAAATTTGATGTGAATACAATACCCTTCCACCCTTGCTTTTATGATATAAAAATACAAAATATGTTGTATATCAAAAAACCGTTAATTTAACACCCACTCTGTATCTTGATGAAAGGGTATTGGATTCACATTAAATTTGGTGTATCCACATCTTGCACGCAAAGATGATGATGGTGGATCCCGATCATCAAAAAAATTGGTGAAGGTTTGACTTTTCGACGCCATGAGAAATAATCAATTTCGGTTTATGTGTGTTGAACACAAAGACCAATAGCTGCAAAATACAAGATGGACAATATTTAGCAAATAGAGTAACAAATACTAGAGGCAGGTCTAAACAAATACAGATAGACCAGATACAAAAAAATAAATAGCTTGGTTATTAAAATAATCGACGACATCCTTAAACAAGACGAGCCGAAAGAGAGAAAAATCACAGAACTAAGGGCAAAAGTTTTGAAGAATACAAAATTCAAACAATAGGCAAAGAGATGCATTACAATTTGAGCAGTTTGGGTGAAAACTACAGCCAATTCACGTGTATTATGATGTTTACTCTTTCATACAAATGGGATGCATTAAAAAACCAATACATGGGTACATTTTGGGCTTTCAGCTAAAGCTTTCAGAACAAACCATTTTACATGAAACTTTGGAGTAAATTTATAATTACAAGAGGAAGGCTTCATTTGGAATTGAACGAGGAACAAGCATGACGATGAAGTCCTACACAAAAAGGTGGAAAAAGGAAGAGAAATTTAAGAAAGAAAAATCAACCTCGACGTTGGATTGTGCATTCACTTTCCAGTTCCTAATTCTTTCGTAATCTCTCTTGTTAGACTGAACTGTAGAGTATTCTGCCATGGGAAAAGAGTTCGAGTCACGGGAAGTTTCCTCCGAAGATCCTGTTTTGGGGGGAAAAAAGGATAATATGAACAAACATATGATGAATAAATAAAACTTACAATGATGGCAAGGTGTTTGTCTAATTATTAGGGGGGCAACTGAATAAAAAATTGACATCCTTTTCGATTCTGTTCTTCTTCTTCGTATTTTATTTTCTTCTTCTCTGTATTATTACTTATGGCATGAAGCACAAGGATAGCAAAACCACATGGAAAGCGCTAAGATGCCAAAACTAAGAGGTGCGGAATCTACAATGGTATTATAGCAGAGACGCTAATGTGCCTGCTATTTCATTTGGGAGGAACTAGAATGAAACATTGATTTGATAGATGCACACATCAAACCATCTTGTGAAAACTCGGCCAATTCCGAGTGCAAAAATAACCATCCAACTTCCAAGCTCGATACCATTATATAATGGGGTTTTCGTATTAATTTATCATTGATTAGAGGGTTTACTAATGGGTTAAAGGGTCAAGTGATGGTTTGATGGGTTTATTATAGGTTATTGGGTTATTACAGTTAGTTTGACATTTTTAGGTATCATTAATTACCAAAGAATTTGACAAATTGTCTATAGTTACTTCAAATGTTTACTTATTCAAAATTTTTTTCACTCAAACAATATAAACTCCGGTATTCCGATCCGATACAGCTAAAATTCCCGATTCTGATCCTAAAAGGGACCGACCAATACCAATTTCGATATCGAGATTTTAAACCTTGCATCAAACGAAGTTATGGTTACATCAAACATGATGTTGTCATGTAAGCGTCATTGTAGAACCTATTTCCTAATTTTATATTGCTAAAATCCAACCATGAAGCATGACTAAATTGCTTTTTCGCAACAAGCTCATTGATTTTGTTACAACTAAATAAAGACTACTGAAATTATATTACCTTGAATGTCGTATCAGGCAAATGCAAGTATGATGCCTGCGCAAAGATGAACGAAGTTAGAATTTTAAGCAAGAAGCGATTGATAGTTAAATTACCAAAGTTCTTAAAGGAAGATTAAAACCTCGAGGGATGACAAATACTCAGCTTCATGGTGCTGAATCATGGATGCTATCGAAACAGCAGAATCTTCAGGCGACTGAAAAAAGAAAGAGCCCGCTGTGAATGTTTACATCCCCACATTGCCATATTGTTCACAATATGAAACCATTTGTAGCTGAATAGGTATTTAAATATCACCTTCAAGTAATTTAATGTTTGGCACAAAAAAAGTGAAATAGTAAATTTACAAGAATCATTGGGTAAATAACACCAAAATACCCTTCACTATAGCAGTTGTTCACCAAACCGCCTTAAGTTTTTTTTAACAGTAAAATACCTAAGGGCCACTTTTGAGGATATTTTAGTGAAAATACCCCCCCCCCCCCTCTTCTAAAACCATAGCATAAGGTATTTTACTGTAATAAAAATTTGAAGGTAGTTTAGTAAAAAAACGGGATAGTTATAAATGTCTTGGTGTAAAATACATGATCATTTTTCTCCATTGAGATTCATCTCTATATAGAACTGCCTCACTTGTCAAATTAGGTTACTACTTAATGCCTCAATGCAAGCTCATCTGTCTAATGCCTAGTCCTAATCATATCAAAGAAACAATAAAGTTGATTACAATTTGGTACGGTCAGATCCCAGAAAATGGAGATTAATGAGAATCATTATACCCCACTTTCAACTATTCGTTTGAAAAATAGAATGAAGAGGATTTTGTCCATGAATTTAGAGTACAACAATTAATTTATGTTGGCAAAAAAAACTCTTAATCATTAGCAATTTGCAATTTGGAACGACCATTCCCAATCGCGAAAACATATTGTTCTAGATTGGAAGAATTACCGTTCCGTTCTAGGTTGAAAAAGGTGAATTAACCCATTAAATACGTTTGTTAAATGGGCATAAAGCGGGTTTGTGTTAAATTATACAGAATATAATTTAATTTTTCTTCAAGAATTTAATTAACGATAGCAAAAGAAATCAACATACATACATACACACACAAATATAAAAACGACCCAAAAACAATCCGCATTCTAGAGTTATGTTTCCAATTACGTATAAGTGTTCAGAAGAAGACTACCCTATCGTACCACGTTCATACCAGGTGTCATTCCGCATCCCCGTTTTCGTTTCCCAATACCGAAACATTCTGCTTTCCGGATAACATTGGGTTAAAGTGATGTGCTTCTAAGCCATTATGCAGTTTATAGAATACCCATTAAATTAAAAGTAAATACTACAGGACAGCTATATAGAGCTATGCATTTCATAAGATTGTGAATAATTGAGAACCATGTTCAAATTTAAAGAGTCAATGAAATAAGAATGTTGAAATGGACGCGGCAAACAATATAAAGAAAAAATAGAATAAGGAATGGTTGTTTGAAGTCATAGAAGTAAATGAGGATAAGCTGACGATATAATGTGATACAAGCCTACTTGTTCTACCAATTAGGAGTGTTAAGATTGTAAGCAGAAGTGCGCTTCTGTGACAAAGAGTAGACAAAAACGAATCACCTGCAACAAAACTAAAGAAAGCCTTTATATCAAATACTTGGGGTCAGTTATTGCATCCCTTTTCATTATTTCACTCTATTTAGGTTAATCCTAACCTGACATCTAACTTCCTCATTTTACCATAAATGGAATTTAAAGAAGCATATGAGCTTGATAATCTACAAGTTGTCGTCCCTTAAAAGAGATGAATGGAGAACAGGGATTCCACACCCGACTCCAACAACTGGGTTTGTGATTTCTGTTGCTGTGCTGATTATGTTTACAAACTAATATGTCAAACAACATAAAGCTCATCTCTTTTATGTTTAAGAGAATTTCTAATCTAATTTTTTGGCAAAAAAAGAAGTTCTAATTTAATTTGAATGCTGTTATGCAGGAAAATCATTCATTTGCATCTGCGCCAAGCATTGCAGTCTCGTATGATGAATTATTTATTATATGAAATGCTTGCAATAACCTGAATGATGGTGGAGTCCTTGCACTCATTGTTTGCATCCAGCTGCACATTTCCTTCTTCAAAATAATGGGCACCAACCTGACATTTTTTCACAAAATTGTACATTTCTCAGACATATAAAAGCATTAACATCCTCTGCTCGACAACTTGCAAGGGAGAGAGGGAGTGGGGGGGGGGGGGGGGCTAACAGCAGCGGCAGCAGAAACAACAAAACCAAGGAGGGAGGGGATTTTCCCATCAAGCCTGTCTTATAGTTAAAACAGTTTCTGTAATTTCCTTCTGATGAGAATATATGATTACCTGCATCTTTCCTCTTACTTCGATAGCTTGCAAGTCGTCCTTGAACTCAATGTTCCAAATTGAGCGCCAGCTCCCATTGCTTAAATATACCATACAATCATCATGAGATACTATAAAGATTGTAACTACATACTAACAGAAGAAGAAGGAGCCTTCTTAGAATGGCTGTAGGGGAATCTTGGAATAAATATGCACGAAGTCGTCTACTGTACGGCAAAAGTGCTAATTTAACGGGTATTCTATAAATTGCATGATCTTACGAAATGCATAGCTCTATAAATTGCATAATCTTAGATTGGGTATTCTGTAAGTTCATTTGGCAATACAAGTGACATGTAGTAGCCGGTCTATGCTTTGAATGATCATGGTCGGCAAGGAGAGATCATTTTGAATTTCACACAACTAAGATTGTTTTTTTGAATGACGAAAATCATAAATTCTGACAAAAATTTGTTTTAAGAATAATAATTTAATTACTATAAATTATGCAAGTATTTTGCTTATCAAGTAGTGTCTGGAAAATGTAACGGTTATAACATTAATATCCAAACACAAATAATCTAGTCCCAAGGAGTGCAACCAAGGTTCGAGGTTTCGTCCGAAACCAACGATACGTGATCATTTCGTATAGGTTTCAGTGGAGACCGATACGAAACCAACTATACAATATCGTTTTGGCCGAAACCTGAAAAGTCGACCCAAACCCTATATTAATACTTATCTAAATGCACTTTTCATTATATTTTGTATTAGGTCTTGTCTTGGCTGGATTTTTTAACAATAAGTTTATTGTCTTGTAGTATACAACCATAAATTTAATATATCTACATATATGTATGTATTACCATCAAAACCGAAACCAGAACCGAGATAAGCAAAACTAACCGAAACCCACAGAAACTAATAAACTTTTGAGAGACCAAAACCGAATCCAAAATCGAGTTCTCGAACCTTGAGTGCAACAATTCTTTAGAGCACGGGAATTGCGCCAAGGAGGACTCAAGTTCAAGGCATGCAACCAATATAGGGGGTGAGGAGACCGACTCTATTTATTAAATGGGGGAGAGGATGGTTCCTCAGGGTCTATTCACTGTTCTCTATAATAAGCACTCGTCAGATTTATTTTGGTGCAAACTGGGTCAAGCCTTGTACTTTAAAAATGATTGGTGACAATCTGATGATGTTCATCATGCCTACTGCTTATTTACCATGTTACTCAGCATATGTGATCCAACAATTTAGATGCTTGCAGATTCTTTTTAGTAGAAATTATTATTAATATTTTCGAAACCCCATATGAGCACTAACCATAGAGATTAGAAAATGCAAGAAAATGAAAGTATTTGGCATTAGAAAATGTGGTTGTCATAGTATCTTCAAACCCTAAATGTTTGATATAACTGCATGCAGTTATCGAAAGCTTATAGTATAGCTTCAATATCAGAAAAAGTTCTGTTTTAAGGACCAGTCATCTGATTACACATCTTGAAAGTAAAAAAGCTTGCAATGACATTAATTTCCTCTTGGGCTATATATTCTATATACACTATGAGTGGTAGGTCGTGTTTTTTTTTCTGCCACTTGGGTTTGCGTAATATAACTTAAAAATGTTAGTGCGTGCAACCAATGAGCTTACATATGAAAGGTTGTCATTCCCTGCTGCAAATATCACTTGACAAGACACAAAGGCACATGCATTGCCAAATTCTTACGTTAAAAGGATAAACCGAACAAAGAGAGAAAGAAAGAACTATAATCTTTTCAGTTACACACCAGAAATTCTGCGGACTGAGTTTCGAAGCAGAAATCACCACGGTGAACTCAAAGTCGGCTCCAGGTCCTTCAACATCTTTTCCTTTCATGCAGTAAACTGAACAGGTTCCTTTTGGATAAGCTTCACCAACATACTTGCAGAGTTCAACATCTAAGGCTCCGCTGGGGTAACAGGCTAAAGAGTCAAACTATTGCAGATTAAGCACAAAAAAATACTGCTTAAATAAATGCAGTTCAAGGAAAAAGAGTCATGCTTTAGTTATTTTCTCATCCTTCAATGAAAGAAGATAACTTGAACATGTACAAATATATAGAATAATCCACTGGATAGTTTTCCTTTTTTAAATTGTCTAGATAAATAATGATACCATAAAACAAAAGCGGCATATACAACAACCAATCTTTTCCAAATGTGATTAACTAGAAGAACATTTGTTTACATCCCAAGTGACAGAACAACTGAACAAATTTAATGAACTGACATACACCTTACTAGTTACTACTATAATCTTCATGTTTTACTCTCAAAACCATGTAGGACCAGTTGAAAATAAGGAAGACCGACCTCAGAAGTCACTGTTTAATCATATGAAACTCAGAAAGCAACCTTTTTAAGGTGACTATAGACAAGGCAGCATTAAAATTATGTGGAGAAAAGGGGGGGGGGGTTAGCAACCATAAATTTCTGGTAGCCGAGATATGAATTTTCAAGGTGTGTGGTGCTAACATGCAAAACTATTCTTGAGAAATAGAAGTGCATGTCAACACCACCATTTTCCTGCAAAAGGGTTACTTATGGTTCCATGTCCACCAAATAAAATCTGGGTTGTGATTACTTTGAGCCCATATTACCGTATACAAGAGAGGTTTCTTATGGTTCCTAGGCAGCTAGCTAACCGATAGAATATAAAGCATGGAGGGACGGGGACCTAATGCCATACAAATTTGATGATTGACGCTGTGAACTATATTATAAGAAGAAAAAGAAAAGTCAATGATTTAGGCCTGCTAAATGAGGGAATAAAATCTATGAAAGTCTTAAAAGGATATATGGCTGCATTCTAACAGGTCAATGTATCAATTGAACTAATGTTTTCTTCAGTGGAATTATTCATTTTTTTTCCTTCTCTGCATATGTTGGCACCGAATAAGATCTTATATTTGATATTTATTGTGGAGTATGCTTGACCTACCACGCTAGCATCTAAAATAAAGATCAATATGCTTGACTTCAGTAGGCCTTTTGTTAGATATGTAGACTATTGAAACATAATCATACCGAAACTCTTCAATATAGGAAGAGGGGAGCTCGTCATCAGTAGCAGGTCTCACCTTTGTGCAAACCTAAAGAAATTCCAACATCTAAAGTAAATAACACCAGCAGCAAAGGTAAAATACAGTAGTTTAAGAGAATAGCAAACCAATCATGGTAAAGAAAAATTACAAGTGGGAATATACTCTCATTTGTGATGTCAAGGATAAGCATAAAGATGGTATGGATAAGGAAAATCATTAATATATGTACATGTATAATCTTTTGCCAGGTCAGTGAGTAATTCAAATAGCATACATAACCTTCAGATTGTGCTCGTGCTATATCCTATCATTGATGCAATATGGGGAGTACGCCCCATATATTTGTGTTCTTGGGTGTTCACATTACTGTTGTCATACATGTATGTGTTTAAGTTTGGCCTTAGGTTATATCATAATTTTGTGAAAATATTGTGGCCATGTCATGACTTCACCTCATAAACATGTGCGCACGTATTTGCAATAAGCATGTAACGTGTCTAATCCTACACTGTATTTGTTCATTCTTGTGATGCCTTGAACAATACATTGCATGTAAATTTACATCATTTTTGCACCGTGTGGCTTGAAAACGTTGTGAATTTCTGTCTTCTTCTCATTTGTATGGCAAGAAAAATGTTTATAGGAGGGCTGTTAGCCGTACAAGTTCAGAAAGCTATGCTAGGAAAAGTGGATGATATTGATCTTATTTTCAAAGGGTTTACAAATGCTCAAATGTTAGCAACAAAGTAAAGAACAAGGAAAATTCACAGAGGTTCTTTCAAACACAACCACACATTTTTACTTGTCTACTGTGAGCTTCATTGGAAATCCAATATGCCAATTGAAGTCCATGAAATTATATTATTACATAAATTTAAATTACTGAAATAGATGTGGATTTGGTATTGACAAGCTTTCTTTTTCACTACAGAAGATACAATAGCATACTATGATGAGAGAAAAACGACTACAAAGAATCAAAGAAGATAGATTACTTGCTTGACATGATCCACGGTAGCAACTTGGGCAGTCCTAGGATCAAGGTAATTGTGCTCGTCAATTTGCCCATATGTTGAAATGATTACCTAAAATCGTACAAACATAAGAGAATAAGAGATAATACACATGTAAATAAAGGGGAGTGATCCATTGCAGATCGGTCCGCGTTTTAAAAAAAAGGGAACTTTGGATCTATGACATATTTTAAAGATCCAATCCGTTCAAGTTATCCGTTCAAGTTGATTGTCATACCCTCAAATGTATGTGCATGAAAAATCAAAGGATTTAATGACCTTTAACCTATGCACTGATGGGTGCAAAAATGAACGTTTTTCGATTATGCGATATATACTTCATCCGATGCATAGGTTAAAAGATCTTTAAATCCTTTGATTTTTCATGCATATACATTTGAGAATATGGCGATCAACTTGAACGGATCGGATCGTTAAAATATGTCGTAGATCGAGAGTTCCCGTTTTAAAAAAAAACGCGAACTGGTTTGCAATAGATCACTCCCTTGTAAATAAATATCAGATCACATAGGACAATTCCTCGGGTATGGCCTTAATTAATGAAGTAAAGAAATGGTGCTCGGATTCTCTCCTTCAAATAATCAAAATCATATACAAGTATAAGAGATGAAAAATGCAAAGACCTAGATATAATGGTTGAAGCATCTGCTAGGAATTAGTTAGGCACCTACCCTAACCAGGATCTCAGCTGATTATGCACATAATGCATTGCAATTCCGACGGCATGCAACTTTAACTACTATAAAAGGATTTGCATTCCAAATGTTACCGATGTTAAATAAACAATTTATTTCTTTTTTTTAAGGGATGAGATTAATGGAAGGGAAATGATGGCATGGCAAGTACTTTGCGCTTATTCCAACATGTATATGGGGTTGCACCAACTACACCATTTGTGCTTCCATTTGCTTTTGCAACTACTTAAGCACTTGCCAAAACATGTTACCATCCAATCAGTATAATGTTTTATTGGAGAAGAAATGTAAAATTGCAACAAATTCACAGCATGAGGTGTGTGTGTATTATCGATAACATACTATTTATTGGTTACAGATCATAAAAAGACATAAATTTCAATTATATACTAAATCTTGCACATAAACCCTAAGTTTTAAAAAAAAATGCCTCCATTCAAAAACACAAATCAATTCAGATAGGGACTCACATCACCGCTTCGATCAGACATCTCGAGAACAACGAGATGCGCCTTGTTGTACACCGGGAAAGCCTCAGCAGCAGCCATCTCGTACACTTCATCGTCGTCGAGGACCGATCGAACATCTGCACTCAAAAAAGATTCGATCTGAGATCAGATCTTCTAAAAATTCGATTCAGAAATCGTAGAGGAGAGAGAAAAACAGGCCTTTGGCGACGTATTGAATCTCTCCAGCTGGCGCGTTCGTGAGAAACCACTTCGCGATCTCCTTCTTCTGCTTCTCCCCCACCCCCGCCGCGGCCGACCCTTCGCCGCCCTCCGCCATTGCTCGAGCTTCGATTCGTAGAGAGAGAGAGCGAGAAGAGAAAGAGAGGGGGAGAAAGATATCGATTCTTGGATCCTTGCCTGCTTCGTTATGTCACTGACATGTGGGACCCACCAATTTAACTGGGCCGAGCCGTTTCAGTGTTTAATCTTCAACAGATTTGACCCGCTTTCGCATACGGACTCGGGCTCGGCTTCAATCAGGGTCCTATATAAATAGTAGCATTACGGGTTAGATTATTTTCACAAGAATACAATTCTCTTCAAAAGAGAATCGGCATTATCAACGATATGTTTTGCCAACCCCCGAGAGTCCTAGCTCGGCTAGATCTTGCCGATCACGTCCGATTGGCTGCATCAAGCAGTCATGATGGTCCTTTGCCACGGAGTATTTTCCTGTCGGCAAGTCTATGTCCTTGGTCCGAGCACGAAATTCCTACTCTCTTCTCTACAGGCACATCATTGAGCCGAATACATGTGTTCTCGGATCCTATGGTTTGCTAGCTTCTAATCAGAGAACACGGGAACAAGTTTTTATTGAATGTCGTGCTGGATCTATGAATCAAGCTCCCTAGTAGCTCGGATTTGCTGTATTACACGATTGAGAATAAAAGCCGTTGTTAACGGCGTATCTTTTCAAATGATAAATAGAGATTCACTTGCGCCATCGAGTCATGATATCTTCAAGCATGATTAATATAAGAATTAATGCGTTATTGATTTTCAAACTCAAAACTATTAATATAATCCCAATTTAAATTTACTTAGAAATCAAATTTATGGTTAAAACGATTAGACTATATCTTAGTAAATTGAAACCAAAACTGGTTAATATTATTATTTTTTGTAATAACCGTTGTGCGCTTAAGCGAGATACCTAAGTTCGATGATGATGATAACAATAAGTTCTCGATCACTTATATTAATTTTCTTGATCTCATTCCCGTTCTTATAAGATGAACCGTTCCATGAGACTTGTAATTGCAATTAGGACCCAGCGGACCCAGCTTTTTGAGTCGGTCGTTTCATACCGTTTTCCTTTATTTAGTCTAAGTTTACATTTTTTCTTGTTGTGGTAATACATCAACAAACAAGAGACGGACCTTATTTATTATACCTTTTATTGATTGGACAAACCCTACATTCTTAAATATTTTCCATACCTTTTCTTTATCTTTTTTCATCTAAAATTCTTATTTATATCGCGCCAATCCAACACATATCCTTATTTGATTTACTTATCTAATAAAATTGAATTGTTTTCTTAATATTACATTCTTATTGACAATCGTGCATTGAACAAATATAATTGGATCGTAGATAAATGGATATGTTTATTCCAAACCCTGTTTGTTTTTCCTTTACGTGGGTGTGTAAATGTACAATGCAAACACTTCAATGGAATTTGTAGTTTCTGTTTGTATTTGAATTGATGTTACACTGTAGACGATGCCACGTCAGCCTAGCAATTATACAAAATCCCACAAAATAAAAGCTGTAAAGGTTCCACCCACTTTTATTAGGCTGCGCCCAATTGAATCTACACCTGCTATGCTTCTTTGCGAAAAATAAATGCGGGTCCCGTAACATGGTAAAGGTCTTTGTTGAAACAAATTAAAATTTGGAACTATAATCATATGTAGATCCCATATGCATACACAACACCATTAAGCAAACATATATAAAAATCAAAATCTCTATCATGTTCCTAAATTTTCTTATTGCGTATCGATTCCTAAAATGCATATCTCATATTAGAAAATGCAGACGAAGTAATGGTCATTAAATATAATTTTCCAGATTAATTTACAAAAATAGTCTTAACTTTATATTCAAAATAGAAGAGGAAAATGCAATAGCAGTATAAAAACTTATAATGCTAATACAACTATTTTCAATTTCGCAGATCATTATTGAAAAAACAATGAAATATAAATATTTCATTTAATTACACGTGCATCGCATGTGCTTAAGATCCTGTCTCTACTGTATTAATGCCAAAGGAGAGATGTACAGAGCAAGTGCAAAAGAAACCCCTCTAATCTGAGGCCACATAAGCAACGATGACATGTCAACTTATTATGGCATACATAATATACATAATTAAATTAATAAGATATAGAATAAGGAGATTTTTTAGTTTTTTTAGTTTAAATCAATTAATTTTTTGTTTGAAAAATATATTAAATACTTTTAGTTATATCTATGTTTAAAAATTATTTAAGATAGGTAGCTTGCTAAATTTTTACAAAATAATCAGCTCAAAACCTTTAAAATATATATTATTTTAAATAATTCTCAAATCTTTGTCATGTTAAAATATACAAATATGCATCGTACATGCTAAATAGTAGTAAATACAAAAGGAAAGAAGTAGGCTCCGCTGTATCATTGTTGTCTAATAATTGAGAGATTTTTTTTATTCCTCATTTTAGAAGTTGAGACTATGAATCAATGAACTTTCATTTTGCAAAGAAAAATTTAACACACAGGGTGCTTGTTTGTTCGTTGCCTCATTTCATGATAGAAAATCTTTTAGGATTAATAATTGTAAAATAAAAAATTCTAAATAAATTAATATTTAAAGAGAACATCTTTACTATTATAATCTAAACTCTCAATGGTGAAGCTTTTAGTATTTTTTTTCCAAGAGAAAATCAAAAAGGGTAAAAATCCTAAAAGCAAAATAAATATGCTAGATAGTCCATCTCATCTTTTAATAAAATAATAATTTTTCCTTTTCCCTTTCCCTCTTTCTTAATTCAATTGTATGGGAAATCCAAAAATTCTAGAGCTTTCCAAAGCAAATCAAATTTTAAATTTCATTTCTATAGACTTCTACAATCTAATTTGACTCTTAAATTTCACCCTAAAATTCCTAGAGCTTTGCAACATAAATCAAAATTTAAATTTTATCTTTATTTTTTTGGCAAAAATCCTTAAAACAGTACATTTTAGAACATATTTAAATACCACACATGCATAAGACTAATTACAGTTAACAAGAACTTCAACAACTATAACAAATTTTAAATTTATGTGCATCAACAAACTCAAAAAATAAAGTACACCCAACACAAAAATATTTTAAAAATCATAATTAACTTATGAAATCTTTCAAGATAATAAATTGATAATAAATTAATAACAAATTAAACTAATACAACATACATACATTTCAAACCGTAGAATAGAAGATTTTAATTTTAAATATCTTACTAACTTAGTGGCATGCATCTCACGTGCCAAAATCGGGCATAATAATACTAATAGATAACAATAAATTAGATATAAGCATATCTTTTCTCTTGGAAAACATAAGAGATTCAATTGGGATTTGATACGACCAAAGTATTATAACTTGGTATTTTCCCTAACTAACAAATATTTTTCATCCATTATATATATATATATTTATATATATATATATATATACATGCGCGCGCACGCACTAGAATTTATGCACGTGTTAGTTTAAAAAAATTTAAGAAGGAAAAAGAGGGGGAGAGAGATGTGGAGGGTCCTAGAGTTTTATTTATTTATTTAAAAAAAAGGATTGATGATGTGAAGGGTTCTAAAGACAATTAATTGTTTTTTGAAAGGAGCGATAGATGATGATGTGGAGGGCTTAAAGAGGCGAGGGAGATGATGTGGAGAGCTTGAGAGGTGGGGATTTTACTTATTTTCTCTTTTTCTTTTTAGAAAAAAAGAAGAAGAGTGGATCTCTAACCAAGGGTATTTGCATTATATATAGAGGAAAGGGGCCATATAAGGGAATTTCCTGCTATGGCGTCGAAAAAATACACATTCTCTCGTTTTTTCCGACGATCAGCACCAACCATCTTTCCTTGAAGAGAATTGTATCGTGGGAGATTAATGGTATATATTGTTGATGTTTGCAATATCTCGAAGAGAATTGTATCGTGGGAGATTAATGGTATATATTATTGAATCACCACAAAAATATATATATATACAGAGAGAGAGAGAGAAAAGATGTCATAGGAGGGAATTTACTTCTATTGATTTAGTGGGTTCAAAATTAACGGTTTACCGACAATAAAACTTTTTACATTACTAAATCAACGGTGGAAAGGTTGTAAAATCACATGAAATTTGGTGTACCCACATCTTAGATGATAACGATGAAGATGGTGGATGCCGATCGTCGTAAAAAATGAGGAAGGGTGTATTTTTTCGACGCCATAGAAGGAAATTCCCTCCTATTGCATCTTTCCTCCATTATTCTCTCTCTCTATATATTTCTGTGGCGATTCAACAATATATACCATTAATCTCCCACGATACAATTCTATTCAAGGTATTGCAAACATCAACAATTAATATGTATTCAGAGCTCCCAAAAGAGATATTACATCTCATCATAGCTCGGCTGGACGTCGCAGGTCATGTCTGTTTCAGCTCTGGCCATGGAGATCATTCGCTTCGGAGAATCCGCCGGTCGACAAGCCTATTGCCCTTGTCCGTGCACGAGACCCCTATTTTCTCCTTTACAGGCCCACTGCCGATCCCAATACCCGTGTTCTCGGATCCATTGGTAACTGGCTCGTGATCGGAAAAAATGGAAACAATCAAATTTCCTTTCTGAATGCCGTATGGCAGGTCCGAATCGCGCTTCCTCTTAAATTACTTCTAGACCGTCGTATCCGAAAGGTTGCCCTGTCGTCTTTTCCTTTCGCCAATACTTATACCACTCTCGCCATTCGATTCAGAAACGGCCGAGTATTATACTGTCAGATAGGAATCAATGCGTATAGGAACTACATAGATAAGTCCTGTTACGACGACATACTGTTTCACGAAGGAAGATTGTATGCGATCGGTCCCGGGAAAAACTTCCTTGTGTTCGATGCGAAATTCAGTCGCAGCAGGGTGATGAACTGGCCATTGGACGAGCGATCGAGGGAGTCTGCTTCAGAATAGTTGCCGGAGTCTCATGATAACGGCAAGACACTGATGGTCGTACGTGGGCGCTGTTGGAGATAGTGCCCTCAGAGTCAATTATTAGATCGCAGGTACGTGATTGCAATGATTGCGGATGACCTATACCGGTAGGACAGTCTTACTCGAGATGATAGTATGCTATCTGGTTTGCCTTTATCAGTCGTGTACATGTTCAGGTGACTGATTACATGTTACACTTTGATAGAGCCCTTAGGATATTGCTTTACTACCAACAGTATGATGGCGATCATATACGTGAGAGTTGGGTGGTTTATACGCATATCCTTAATTTTTGTCCCTAGTCGTGGGAGTTTCGAGACAGGGCATCGATACTCCGGAGTAGACTAGTGTATACAATCGAGACCCCGACGAGGGGCGGTGGCCGGTCTCACAAGCCACTGGTGTCAGTTGGATCACCTAAGATGTATACAGGCGCTCATTGGGTAATGAGTACACCGGACAGGACTCACCGGGAACCTGCTAGTTGGTATGATACATATCATCAGATAGCAGTTCCCTGGTGACATGTGTACAGGTTAGTTCATCGACCTGAGCTCGTCATTTGTCTCGTGTAAGTTCCCACTGTGCTTTGATTTCTACCCTACCACGGCTCAAAGGAGTTGTGCAAACAGGTAGTTTTTGGGTACAGTCCCGAGCCACATGGAGGCACGTGAGCGGATCGGCAGGGGATTCGTCTCTCCCGGTATTGGGGGTGAGATCGTGCTGTGTCTAGGAGAGCCATTACACAAAGCCCACGGCCGTGGCAGGAGATTTACTGGTAGGTACCCCAGTAGTATCTCAGGGTGTTATTGGGCTACACTCCGACACGACTTATACTGCTATTGGGGGTCTGACGTTACTAGCCCCCTAGGCAGATATGCGATACTCATAGACGACCGGACCGGACTGTATATACATTGTCACTGTTAGGCTCAGTAGGGTTTCCGGATGAGTTCTCTCATCGGCCTCCCTTGAGGTCAGTCCATGGGCAGCCGTTACGCACAGCTAGTGTCATTGACGGCTTGTGGTTAAACCCACTGCCAGGGTACTGACAAGTCATTAGAGTCCCCCACAGACAGTTTCCCAAGTTCGGACGAAACGTTGTAGAGGCCGTATGGTTTTATGGCAGGGTTCGAAAAATGCACGTGCGTTTACGCACGTGTCATTTTTCGGGCAGATGATATTGGTCGGCTTTGGTTTAAGCCGGATCCGAGTATTATATTAAGTAGATATAATATCTTTGTCTCAGTTGCATTTGTATTCGGTTGTAATACAAATGCGGGTATATTTATACAGTTACGGGGTTATCCTGAAATTCGTTTCGGGATCGCTTTTGGAAGTTGCCAGTTTCCAGTTTTCTATCAGCCGTCTTTTAACATTCGGTTAAAGACGGATTTATCTTTTCTTTGGATAAGTGTGTATGCTTCTAGAAGGTTCTAGAAGAGGTGATTAGGCTTGTGACTCACTTGTTCATTAATGGTGCTTTAATGGTGCATTTATTGTATTCATACTTTGTGTTCACACTAGATATTTCTCTTATTGTCACCTCCCCCTCTCCTACACTCACCCCCCACCTCCTTATATGTGGCCGGCCCCCTTCTCTCTTTCATACACTTGATTGATTCATTTGGCTAAAAGATTATGATAGTTTTGGGGTGTATGGAAATTTCATAGCTCATTTCATTCCATCACCCGAATTAATTGGCAATTTCATTAACCGTTCGTCCATGGCTTTGGACGAAGCGAGACAAAGTATTCTACTCATTCTCTACATCAATCTTGGTCGTCTCTTTTAGCAAACTTGACGACCGAGTTGCCTCGAGTCAGAGGCGGGAGCCCGTTTAAAGAATCGTTGACGTGGTGCCACCTGGACGAGCAGATCGGAGATCGACGAGATCGGAGCAGCCGCAACGGATCGTGGGATGATGGTTAAAGAACGAAGGACTCGGATCGTTCGGTATAACCTTTCTACTCTCTTTACAGTTTGTTAGTTTAGCAATAATGGCAGATCCGGGTTATAGTATACGATAGCGCCAGTTAAAAAGTTTTTGTTTCGCATTTGGCGTCTGTAAATGGCCGGGGCGCTATCGTAGACTTACAGTGGTATCAGAGCCTCACCATTTTGCTTTACTAACTTGTGTTAATGCGTTTAAAATATCGATCAGACCGAATATCAAAAACTACAAATTTTCAGTTCACAGTTTCTGTCGATTTTAAATCAAGTCCAAAAATTATTTTACATATCACAGAAAGTTGTGCAGGGTTTTATAAGCTATATGTAGAAATTTGGTCACGTGACCTCACCATACCACCGCGGAACCGCGGTCAAACCTAGGGTTTGACCGCACTTCCGCGGCCAATATGTGAGACCAGTGATCCAACTTTCTACAGTTTATTCTTCTCTGGAAATTGTGTTTTTTGGTATATATCTTTTGGGCCCAGATTTTGTTACTGTACAGCAGATGTTCGTGGGGCCCACTTCGTGATATTTAGTCGATCGAAATTTAAACATGTTAGTTTACAGTACTTACATTATATCTCCGACCGTGAATGTCATTCGATCGGTAAACTGCGTCTGATTGTTATAGTTCTTTTAGACGGGTTTGCGAACGTGACATTCGCGTTGATGTTCTGTGTTGTGCTGTGATGTTGCGCATTTGTCGTGGTGGATAGCAGTATGCAATGGTAGTGCAGTTTGGATTTATTTATACATTTGATATTGCGGGGCAAGCGTCCAACATGTGGACTGCTGTCACTGCCGGCTGTATAATATTCTTTTGGGGTACGACCGGGTTGAGGTCGATGTACCCGTTGTACATATTTTTCATTTTTGTACTAGGTTTTACCCTGCGACGGAGTGCACGGACAGCCGGGTTCTAGAGGGAAACGGGTCCGCATCTCATGGCTTTGAGAGGCAGAGGGGCCTTACTCTAAAATTGGCAGACTATTCGCCGCACTCGTAGGGGGTACAGGTTGACCCAAGGAGGGGTGCTCAAGCTACCGGATTCCATGAAGTGCAGGGTGATCCATTCACTTTGCTGTAGGGGCCTGCCTCGCTTCAGGTTTTGGCGGGTAACTTGCCGCACCCGTAGGGGTCTAGGTTTCATTGCACACGCTATCCACACGACCAGGGGAACGTCGGGTTTCAGCAGCGGCTCTGTGAAACCCGGGGATCCCAGATTATTTGTATTGTTCTGTGATGCTTATTACTTTTCTGTAATGTTGCATATTATCACGCCTGGAGCGATTATTGTATATTGGTATATATACTATTAGATGTTGTATATGTTTTGCACCCGCGCTAGTTCAGTCCCCGCTCTGTCGTTAGTTAAGTAACCTAACGGGTGATGACGGGACCCAGTGACGAATGCGGATGGCATATACATACATTTTATTTTCGTTCTTTTCTGGTGTGATTAATTGATGGGACTGCGTTGATTCTGATTAATGCAAAGGAAAGCAAACCTATTTGGCAGTTGTTGGAACAAATTTAAAAAGTGTTATTACAAAGTCGTTTCCTTTTGTTTTGCATAGCGGTATTCAGTGGAATATCCTGCACCTCATTCGACGGGGCAAGGGCCGATATCCCTTCACCGGGACTGACCCCTTGGGCAGAATTTTGCATCAGAGTAATAACTTCACTATAGTCGATTACAAGTTGCTTTGCACCGCGGTATTCGGTTGGAATATCCTGCACCTCATTCCACGAGGAAAGAGCCGAGATCCCTTCACCGGGAGTGACCTCTTTAGCAAAAGGTTTTCGCCACTATATTTTTATAAAAAGCTATCAGGTTCCTTCAGCGATATCAAGTTCGTTACGTTAAAGGTTTTTCGCCAAAAACCAGCCGTAGCCCTCCGTCATTTCTTTTGGGTATTCAATAGTATTCAAGTTATGCATTTTAGCCAAAGTTAAGGCATAGTGTTTGGTAGCTGCTGGGTATTCATTTGTTGCATAGATAGATGAGTTGGTTTGGGACAGTCGTTCTGCCGATTGGCCAAAGTCAGGGGCATGTGCAGGTGGGTTCAAATTGGCAAGATAGTGACGGGTAGAACTTGGCATGTGACTTATGACATTTTGACCAAAGCCAAGGTCATAAGAGCATGGGGCAAAAATCATATCGGGAGTTTCTAAAGAAACTGAAACTTGCCAAGCATGCGCATACCTTCTGGAGTGTGAGTAACGTGAGTGGATTCCGTCACGTTATCATGCGATGAGAGTTGGATCCCGATTCCCACTGATGAGTTGGTTTACTTTTCGGGTGATCCCGATTGATCCTTCTTTCAGATTTGGAGGAGAATTTGACAGGACAGTGGGAGGTTTCCGGATTAGATAAAGTGATAACCATTCTGATCTAGGTTAGAGTGCACGCAGAGTGTTTCTTTTCTCTCTCTCTTTGGCAGCGACCTTTGACCGACCCTAGACTATGACTCAGTGACCAAGTTGACCGAACCTTCTTAAAATACTGGATTTTGGATTGTCCGAGTTGCATAAGTCATTGCCACTCCTTCTTTTACCCTTTGCATTTCTCAGAACACCCCGTATTACACTTCCATTGGATAGATCCATCGTATGGTTATATACGAACTCGGAGGGATTTCTTCGAGGATGGATCAAGGTTTAGGAGGAATAGAATTGGTTTATTCAGTTGTCTTTTATTATCACCTTCTCTCAGGTTGCGAGGGCTCCTTCGTTTAGGAGAGTACACTTATTACGCTTATTGGATAGTCTTCTTTCAAACCATAGGCAGGTGCCGAAAGGTAGGGAATGAAGAAAACCAATTAGCCTAAGTAGGGTATGCAGAAGGTAATATGTAAAGACAAAATAAAGGGATTAGAAAGAGAGCAAAGTAAATTGCGACTGCTATCATTCACGACCAAACCGCGTACTTCATCGCCACTCCTATTTCACCTTTAAAAGAATAAGGTATTATTCAGTTGTCTTTTATCATCACCTTCTCTCGAGTTGCGAGTACTCCTTGGTTTAGGAGGGTACACCTATTATGCTTACTGGATAGTCTTCTTCCAAACCATAGGCTGGTGCCGAAGGGTAGGGAAGGAAGAATACCATTTAGCCTAACGATGGTGTACAGAAGGTAACGACTAAAGACAAATAAAGGGATTTGGAAAGATGGCAGTGAAATATACGGTTGAAGTCATGAATTCGATTATGGAAGAGGCATTACTAGGAATACCAAGATACCCCTACGAAACATTTTCATGTTTCACTGCATTGTTAAAAGAAAACTGTTTTCCCGATTAGATACTTACTCCAAGGGTATGTATTTACCAGGTTTCATTCTCATATCTGTATGGTTTTACAGATGATAAGCGGGAGTAAGTTATTGGGAATTAGGTGATTATCCTCATTATATCGGAATTCGTTGTAATTGGTGATATTTGAGGAAATCGCCAGGGTACAGTTTTCCACCTACGACGCACAGGTTTTGAGTTGTTCAACTCAGCGGACTTATACAGAGTATTGTGTGTTGTCCAAGTGTCCATCAGGACAAAGGGGTAGGTCCTCGTACTATGTTCTGTTTACTTATGACTTCTCTAGTTTTTAGACAAGTATTTCGTAGAAATACAAGGTCTAAGTTTTGAGAAGTTGTGGGTATAAGAATAAAGTAGAGAACCAGGTGTCACAAGTATCGGGACTCTTCAAAGAGAACGAAGATGTAGATTCTTGTGATTGGTATTCAGATGATAGTAATGGTTTTGAGAAACTTGTTTCTCTTTCAGGTTACTCATAATTGGATGTGTTCCTAAGTTGAGTAATGCTAATTAGCCTCTTTTCCATTAAGTTGATATGCACTGGAGACAGTTGCATGATTTGAATCTGGTTCCAATTAAATAAAGTGCCAAAGTTTCTATATTGGATATAGAATGGTTCATACCTTAACGATGTTAAGGTACGGGGAGTTGTCCAGCTTATGCTTAAAACCAGACTCTGGATAACTCAGGGCACGTTTCTGTAATGGCTGTTTGTGGGTTGACCCTGGCTATGACGAGGATTGATTTTCTACCATTTGGAAGATCAATAGTGATATTGTTCTTGACTCGCCACAGTTTTAGTAAAATGGATCTTTTTCAGAAAACAGTAGTGGGAGTATGGTTGAACTGGAAGTGATTACAGAACCGCAAACGATTACGGAAAATTTAATAGGACCTATATATTCAATCAGGTTTGACATTCCATTAGCCACTTCGCAGATATGATGGGTAACCTCAGACACCCGAGAGGTACTCCGGTAGCCTCAAGGACGGTGACAGGGAGGTTCTTGTTTACCCAGACTTGACACTACTGTTGTTCCAGACTATGAGACCCGGCAGGAGGTTAAGTATAGCGTCGTTCTAAACTCGCTTTAGAAGTGCACGTATATATTATTCTGCCAGAGGGTTGTCGTAGTCAGTGGGAGCAGCGGAAGCATAGTGGGCAAGTAGCTTATGTCTATTTATAGACTAGAGCAGTTATAGCGGAGATAGATCATCTAATTTTGATGTGACAGTCATGGGTTTGACTTCATCAGAATAGGGGATGGATCAGTTAAGAAGGTAGTAGGGTGTGATGTCCTGGTATTTGGATGTCATACACAGAGTAGGAAGTAAAATTCCTATACTACGATCGGTTGTACTGTGGTCGTCACACAGTTGTTTCTCCAAACAGGATATGGATATAATATTTGACATTCTGGTTTCTAGATCTATGGTTTTAGATCTGGATTTGGGAAGTTTCCCAATGTGGGTACTTTGACAGTATTCTAATGGTTTTTAGAATAGATGACTCCTGGCATGGTGGTGTACCTGTAGGTGATGGAGTCACCCTCTCTAAAGGTGTCTTACAGACTAAAGGGGAGAGGGATGGGCATGATTGGCAGATCACTTGCTTAGGCAACTGAGTCAATCATGAGATGTCAAGTACCACACCAGATGTTGTTTTTGCACTAGATGTAATAAGTTTGTATTAATCCAATCCTGGAGAAATATAAGGCAGCAGTTTTAGAACATAAGTACATGTTCTACGGATTTGATGACAGCAGCCTCCTTCGGGAGACGATTATCATTCCAGGCTTCAAAGGTGACATGGTTGACAGAGTGATTGTCAGAGTTATAGTTTTTCCTGTAGGGTGTTTTTCGTCACCCCATTGAGATGGGAATACGCGCGCGCTTGTCAGGCGTACTACAGATTCCCCCTGCCTGGGGTAGGCCGGGGTTTAATGATTGTGGGGATCCGAATCTCCGGCAGCCGCGGACTAAGCTACCGTTAATTACCCCTCACCTTTGGAGCGAGGGAACCTCCGATTAACAGGTTAAACTGGTCATGCGAACTCAATGTGCAGTGTACGTGTGTTTTGTTTTGGAAGGGGGATTTTGGATATATCGGGGGCCCCGCAGAGTTTTTACGGGGGTCCCGCTACCCGGATAGCGGGCTGGGGGTCAAGGGGGCTAGCAGCCCCCTTGCGGGGTGCGGGGCAGCGCCCCGTTAGAAATTTTTTTCTAACTGGGACAGTATCGTGGTGTATGTGTGTGTGCACATATGTATGCATATGTGTATATATATATGTATATATGTATATATATATATATAAAAGAAAGAGGGGGAAAAGGCATCCAAAGGATGCGTGGGGGCCAGCGTCTTGAGCGCTGTGCGCTTAGGTGCTGTGCGCTCAGGCGCAAGCGCGCCACGTGTCGGCACGTGGGCGTTTTACGCTTGAGCGCAGTACGCTTGAGCGCAAGTGCGCCACGTGTCGGCACGTGGGCGCTTTGCGCTCGAGCGCATTGCGCCTGAGCGCATTGCGCCTGAGCGCAAGTGCGCCTGAGCGCAAGTGCCACGTGTCGGCACGTGGGCGCTTTGCGCTCGAGCGCATTGCGCCTGAGCGCAAGTGCGCCTGAGCACAAGTGCGCCACGTGTCAGCACGTGGGCGCTTTGCGCTCGAGCGCAGTGCGCCTGGCACGTGGGCGCTTTGCGCTCGAGCGCAGCGCGCCTGTGCAAAGCGCGCCACGTGTCGGCACGTGGGTGCTTTGCGCTCGATTGCAGTGCGCCTGAGCGCAGCGCGCCACGTGTCGGCACGTGGGCGCTTTGCGCTCGAGCGCAGTGCGCCTGAGCGCAAGCGCGCCACGTGTCGGCACGTGGGCGCTTTGCGCTCGAGCGCAGTGCGCCTGAGCGCAAGCGCGCCACGTGTCGGCATGTGGGCGCTTTGCGCTCGAGCGCTAGGCGCTGGCGAGACAAAGGGGCTTTTAGTCCCAGAACCAGAAGCTATGCTTCAGAAAGGAAATATTATATATATATATGGAGTTAAACTCCTAAAATGTTTTGGTTGATGAAAGAGGTTCTTCCTCTTCCTCCTCTGTTGGCTGGATCTTGATGATCAAGAGATGTGAGATCTAAAAATCTCTCCTTTCTGAGATCTAATGGTAGATCCAAGTTCCCCTTTGTGGGTTTTGTGGTGGAAGACTTCTTAGTTTTTGAAAAGAAAGAGTAAAACTCTTGATTTAATTCAAAAGAAATGAGGAGGTTTAGAACCTTGGAGAAGGAGCAGGAGGCACAAAAAATCTCATATCTAAAATTTTTTGTGGAGAGAATGAAAAGTGTCTATTTTATTCATCATCATGTTGCCTTATATAGGCTTACATATTTACATATAGCCCCTTGGGCTTTACAAAAATGGCATTTTAGTCATCCCATGGCTCATGTGCCATTTCATTTTTGCACATAAGCCATGGGCTTATAAAATATTGGCTTTATGCCCATTTTGTTTACACTCATGCATAAAAAATTACATAAAAATTATTTATGACATGATTTCGTTGTTGGCATGGGAAGGCTGGCCGCGGGCTCGACTTGGGCATGGGCCCGCTTGACCTGGGCTTGGGCCTACCTAGCTTGGGGGGTTGACATTGACTTTGACTCGGTCAACCGGGGTGTAAATTTTTACCCCAACATTTCCCTCTGTCGAGGGACAGTATTATGGACAGGTGGTCCAAGAGGATACTGTGGGAGGCATGGTGCCGGATACTGATTAGGTTCAGTGATCGATACAGTCTAAGAAGTTTGGATTTGGAGTTCATTTATGAACTAGGTCCCATCAGATATCCAGACATATTCTAAGACAGGTATTACTCAATTCGGGAGATGGCTTTCTCCGCGAACTTGAGATTAAGAGAGATATAGAAAGAAACATCTAGGCGGATCCACTCACTGAGGCTATTTCTCGAACACAATAGTTTTACAAACGGGCTTTGTGAAACTGATTAGTAGAGGAGTTGGATGTTCGGTTTCACACGGGCTATGAATAGTCAACATCGCAATAATTAGCCTTAAGTGCAAGTGGGAGATTGTTGGAGATAGTGCCCTCAGAGTCAATTATTGGATCGCAGGTACGTGATTGCAATGATTGCGGAGGACCTATACCGGTAGGACAGTCTTACTCGAGATGATAGTATGCTATCTGGTTTGTCTTTATCAGTCGTGTACATGTTCAGGTGACTGATTACATGTTACACTTTGATAGAGCCCTTAGGATATTGCTTTACTACCAACAGTATGATGGCGATCATATACGTGAGAGTTGGGTGGTTTATACGCATATCCTTAATTGTTGTCCCTAGTCGTGGGAGTTTCGAGACAGGGCATCGATACTCCGGAGTAGACTAGTGTATACAGTCGAGACCCCGACGAGGGGCGGTGGCCGGTCTCACAAGCCACTGGTGTCAGTTGGATCACCTAAGATGTATACAGGCGCTCATTGGGTTATGAGTACACCGGACAGGACTCGCCGGGAACCTGCTAGTTGGTATTATACATATCGTCAGATAGCAGTTCCCTGGTGACATGTGTACAGGTTAGTTCATCGACCTGAGCTCGTCATTTGTCTCGTGTAAGTTCCCACTGTGCTTTGATTTCTACCCTACCACGGCTCAAAGGAGTCGTGCAAATAGGTAGTTTTTGGGTACAGTCCCGAGCCACATGGAGGCACGTGAGCGGATCGGCAGGGGATTCGTCTCTCCCAGTATTGGGGGTGAGATCGTGCTGTGTCTAGGAGATCCATTACACAAAGCCCACGGCCGTGGCAGGAGATTTACTGGTAGGTACTCCAGTAGTATCTCAGGGTGTTATTGGGCTATACTCCGACACGACTTATACTGCTATTGGGGGTCTGACGTTACTAGCCCCCTAGGCAGATATGCGATACTCATAGACGACCGGACCGGACTGTATATACATTGTCACTGTTAGGCTCAGTAGGGTTTCCAGATGAGTTCGCTCATCGGCCTCCCTTGAGGTCAGTCCATGGGCAGCCGTTACGCACAGCTAGTGCCACTGATGGCTTGTGGTTAAACCCACTGCCAGGGTACTGATGAGTCATTAGAGTCCCCCACAGACAGTTTCCCAAGTTCGGGCGAAACGTTGTAGAGGCCGTATGGTTTTATGGCAGGGTTCGGAAAATGCACGTGCGTTTACGCACGTGTCATTTTTCGGGCAGATGATACTGGTCGGCTTTGGTTTAAGCCAGATCTGAGTATTATATTGAGTAGATATAATATCTTTGTCTCAGTTGCATTTGTATTCGGTTGTAATACAAATGCGGGTATATTTATACAGTTACGGGGTTATCCTGAAATTCGTTTCGGGATCGCTTTTGGAAGTTGCCAGTTTCCAGTTTTCTATCAGCCGTCTTTTAACATTCGGTTAAAGACGGATTTATCTTTTCTTTGGATAAGTGTGGATGCTTCTAGAAGGTTCTTGAAGAGGTGATTAGGCTTGTGACTCACTTGTTCATTAATGGTGCTTTAATGGTGCATTTACTGTATTCATACTTCACACTAGATATTTCTCTTATTGTTACCTCCCCCTCTCCTACACTCACCCCCCACCTCCTTATATGTGGCCGGCCCCCTTCTCTCTCTCATACACTTGATTGATTCATTTGGTTAAAAGATTATGATAGTTTTGGGGTGTATAGAAATTTCATAGCTCATTTCATTCCATCACCCGAATTAATTGGCAATTTCATTAACCGTTCGTCCATGGCTTTGGACGAAGCGAGACAAAGTATTCTACTCATTCTCTACATCAATCTTTGTCGTCTCTTTTAGCAAACTTGACGACCGAGTTGCCTCGAGTCAGAGGTGGGAGCCCGTTTAAAGAATCGTTGATGTGGTGCCACCTGGACGAGCAGATCGAAGATCGACGAGATCGGAGCAGCCGCAATGGAGCGTGGGATGATGGTTAAAGAACGAAGGACTCGGATCGTTCGGTATAACCTTTCTACTCTCTTTACAGTTTGTTAGTTTAGCAATAATGGCAGATCCGGGTTATAGTATACGATAGCGCCAGTTAAAAAGTTTTTGTTCCGCATTTGGCGTCTGTAGACGGCCGGGGCGCTACCGTAGACTTACAGGCGCTACATCAAGGTATATGAGTTTGGCAAGGAGGTTAGGGCATGGATCGGTAAGGATAGCTTGGGAGACGATGCGATGTTCTTGGGTAGACGGGGATCCATGATTATGCCGACGAGAGCGTATCCGGAATTTGAAAGGAATTGCGTCTATGTCGCGGGCGAGTTAGGGCAGTTTGAAGTTTTCTTTTTGGGATGATAAATGATGGAAGTCAGGATCTCCTTAAGATGTTGTCCTCCGTCGATCTGTCGCGAGCATTGATGGACGGTTGAGATTGATGTTGATGGTCGTTTTCCTGAGCGTGTGGATCTCAGTAGGCTTGATTTATGGTGAAGCCGAGCTACCTGCAAAGAAGTCCCGGGGTAGTTGCACCACCGTGGACCCTCCGACGATCAAGTTAGCCGAGATATTTGAGCAGAGTAGCGGCTTGTTGGGTTAAAATTGCCTTACCTGAGTCGTCTGAGAGAAGGGTTTTTATAGCGGTCGCCATGAGCCAGCTGTCGCGAGATCTTCGCCGGCCGTTACGCCCCGGGCGTTACGCCTGCGTGAATGACGGGACCCCCCATTAATGACTAGATACGCTCATTAATGGGTGGATACGGCGGCGTGGAACGCGGGATCGTGGGGCGACGGGTATCTCGCGTCTGGCGAGATACGCGGAGCCGTGGCGGAGGCGCCTGTGATCTGCATTCTAGGTTGCTCGGCAGAACCTGGGATGCTTAGCTCGGCGGGGGCCCAAAGCAGTCGGGAGGTCGAGGAAGCTCGATTCTGTGATAGCTCGGAGACGAGCTGGGAGGGCTGAGGAGGCTCAGCGCGTAGAGGAGCTCGTAGACGAGCCCACGGTCATTTGTAAGGTGTGCATAAGGGCGTTTAGGGACCTATAGGAGGTTGGGGCAAACTTCGGGGAGATAGCCCGGAAAGAGTTCCCATCACATAGTGCTTGCACTGTTTGCGTGAACCCCGGGACACGTCATCTGCCACGTGTCATGATCTTGGGAGTTCCTACTTATGAGCATCATCATTAGCCCTCCACCCTCGTCCCGACATATTTATGAGTCGGTCGAGAGTGGTCTGATCGGTCCCCCGGGCTTAGCTTGTAGTCAAAAACCTACCGGCACGGATCTATGGGGCGGTTAAGCGTATCTTCGATGACGTCAGCGGATCAGGGGGGAAGATCGTGCATTGAAGAGAGAGCGCCGATTCGCTTGTACGTCTGTTGAGGCACAGGCTATGTTTCCGATGCAGATTGGCGGACGAGACGGGCTGTCGCTGTCGCCTGCGTCCGAAGGGACGTCTCTAATGGTCGTTTGACACGTAGAACGTCAACGGCTGGCGGGCGCGAAGCTTCGTTTAGGCGGGAAACGATCTGAGCCGTCGGATGCATCGCCCAAGCACTATAAATAGGGGTAGGATCCCCCAGGGTCCACACTTTCGCCATCATTTTCCTCCCGCTGCGAGAGATAGCTCGGTGTTCCGTCTTTTAGATCGGATTCCTCGCGCTTTTTCTTCGGGGGACTCCTTCTTTGAATCAGGTTAGATGCCTTCCTCTGAGGAGTCTGTGGAAATTGTTAGGGTAGAGTCGGGTGATGGGGTTCCAGTTGTTGGAGCCGAGTCTAGAGTGTCTTCTTCTGCTTTCTTCTCTGTCCCATCCGAGTCGGATTCCCTTCATAAAGTTAGGGCTACCCGCGCCGCTCGTCGTCAGGCGACGGGGGGAGGGGTCCCCAAAGCGCGCATCAGGAATGCTCGCGATGCGCCCTTTCTCCTAAGGAATGTGGACGAGCTCACCGCGATCCGGGCTTGTTTCCACATTCCCCCTAGCTATTCGCTTCGTTTGGCTAGGGAGGACGAAAGGGCGGATCAGGTGCAGGGCGGATCAGGTGCAGGACAAGAAGATTTCATTGTACTTGGATGCATTCTGGGCTGAAATGCATCTGCCCTTCCCCCCGAAGTATGCGGGATACTACGTTGTTTCCAACTTGCCCCGGGTCAGCTAGTGCCGAACTCATGGAGAATTCTCCTCGGGTTCTTGGTCCGGTTGAGACTTGAAGAAACCCCTTTCAGCTTGACCTTTCTCACTTCCTTCCTTTGTTATAAAAATCATCCCGTCACCCGTAAGGCCGAGCCGAGCTGGGTATACATTTCCTTCAAAATACGCAAGGGAGGGATGACCGGGTCGGGGTAGTAGTAGTTCCTTCTTCCATTCATGAATGGAAGGAGAAGTTCGTATTCGTCGGGCCATCCGAGGGCGAGGATTGGCATGTGCCTGTACAGTGGCACAAGGGTGACTGCCTGCGGGGTGAAGCGGTCGTCCTCTCCCGAGGCGAGGGCGGTGTCCATGTGGGAGCCGATCCAACGGGCCGACATTTTGCTCTCCGAGCAGGCTCTTAGCTGGGTCGGGCTCAGCCTCGCTTGATTCGTGGGTAAGTTAAGAGCTTGGATGATCTACCTAAACTTGAATATTTTTCTTTTGCCCTTTTCAGTGTCACTAACTCCCTTTGTGTATTTTCTTTTTTGTAGAGCAAATGGACCGATCCAAATTCCTGGCTGCCATAGCCGCAAAGAAGGGGAGGAAGACCGGGGGTGCTAGCTCGTCCCGCCCCGGTTCGAGCTCGGCCTTGAAGGCAGCCGCACCGTCTAGGCCTTCCTCCATGCCCCGAGCTTCGGAAACCAGCCGCGAGGAGAGCCATAGGCATGCTCGGGAACCAGAGCCCGGGGCGAGGGAGGTGGAGGATGAGGCCGACCCCCCGAGGTCCCCCTCAAGAGGTATAAAAATGCGGTATCCCGATCTCCGGCCTCTCCGATCCTCGTGCAGGAGAGGACGTCTGTTTCGAGGTGCCATCGGGGCTTTCATTCACCGATAGCTTGCTTTTGGAGATGGAACGATCGGCCGGGTGCAAGATTCCCCGGGGGACCCTCAAGGCCCAAGTGGCCACCATCGCTCAGGAGGCCATACATGTCAGTATCTTCTTTCCGTTGAGGTTTTCGTCAAGCTTTTTTTCCTCGGATCATATGCTTTTTAACCCTTTCCTTTACCTTCCTCAGGTCCTCCAGCACTGCGCCCTCATCGCCAACATGGAGCACGAGGAGATTGCCCCGACGATGCGGAAGGCGGGCGAGTCGTCCTCGCGGGAGGAGAACCTATGCCTGGAGCTGCAGCAGGCGAAAGAGAAGATAACCGCCCTTGATACCCGAGTAGTCACCGAGGAGGTAACGAACTCCAAATGCAAGGAGTCCATTCGACTTCTGAGTGAATCCAACAAGATCATCCAGACTAAGTTGGAGGAGTCTAACGTGCTTAATGCCATGATGAAGAAGTCGCGGGACACCTGCAAGAGGGAAACCGAGGCGGTGAAGGATGCGGTGAAGCTCGCCGACCTCGGGGCTGCGAAGTCGGTGGAGAGGTACAAGATGTTGGACCAGTTCTACGCCGACCTTGCTGACGCCTCGGCCATCGTTTGGCACCAGGCCCTCGACGCTGTCAAGGCGTTAATGCCGGGGTTTGCTGATGGCGAGCTTCGGCTCCAGTACCCCCTCTCCGAGGATGAGTCGCAGGGGGAGACCGCCAGGAGTGCCGCCGGGGGAGAGGCCGCCAGTGGGAGTGCTGGAGATAAGGCTCCTGGTGGGAGTACCGACCCAAAAGCAGTCACCCCGGCTCCCGGCGCCAAGGCTCCTGGTGGGAGCACCGACCCTAAAGCCGTCACCCCGGCTCCCGACGCTGGCGCAGAGCAGGTCGAGATCCTCTCCGGTCCCAAGACCTGAGCCTTCCCGCCTTCTTCTTTTTTCTTTTTGAATTTTGTAAGCCTTCAGGCAATTTTTGTAAGGCTGAGGAGCCCATAGTACCTTGTAAAGACTTTCAGATCGTGAATAAAACCGTTTTTGATTTTTCTTCGTGGCAATGTTTTCTTGTACTTGTTAACGTGAGCTTGTTAGTGTTTTCCTCGTCCCAAGAGTCAAGCCGTAGGTCGATGACCGGTCTCTTATATGTCGATCGCCCGTCGAGTGTAAACCAGTTAATCGCTAAGTGTAGGAAGGTCGGTCCCCTCCCGCCCACGGAGTCGAGGTGGCGATCGTTTGTTTAGAATACATCGGGAGATTCTTCAGTGTAGGTAGGCCGAGATTTGCCCACTCCTTTGAGTCGGACTGGCGACCACTTCCCTTAGCGTAAGTTAAACAATAGCCAAGTCAGAATCGGTTGGCGTTTGCCGAGTTGTGAAGTTGCTTGGTGGCCTCTGGATGGGGGCTTTGGATCCTTAGTGGCCTCTTGATGAGGGCTTCGATCCTTGTTGGGGTCAAAATTTGCACCCTGGTTGACCAAGTCAAAGTCAAGGTCAACCCCAAGCCAGGTGGGCCCAAGCCCAGGTCAAGCGGGCCCATGCCCAAGTCAAGCCTGCGGCCAGCCTCCCCATGCCAACAAAAAAATCATGTAACAAATAATTTTGATGTAATTTTTTGTGCATGAATGTAAGCAAAATAGGCATAAAGCCAAATTTTTGTAAAAGCCCATGGCTTATGTGCAAAAGAAAAGAGCACATGAGGTATGGAATCGGCAAAATACCATTTTGTAAAGCCCAAGGGGCTATATATAAAGTGTATAGCCTACAAAGGCAAAGATAATGAAAATATCTCAAGATCTTTTTCTCTCTCTAAAAAAAATCAAGGTCTTTGCCTCCTCCTTTCTCAAGGTTATAAACCTTCTTCTTTCTTTTGAATTAAATCAAGAGTTTTACTCTTTCTTTTCCAAAACTAAATAGTTTTTCACCACAAAACCCACAAAGAGGAGCTCAAATCTTCCATCAGATCTCAAAAGGGGGAGATTTTTAAAATCTCACACATCTTGTTCTCCAAGATCCGGCCAACAAAGAGGAGGAAGAAGGAGACCCATCTCCGAAAATCCCACTTTAGAAAAATCCAAGGCTCAAGAGAAGATCCCAGGCTTAAGAGAGAAGAATCTCTGAAGATTTTTAGGGAGTTCAACTCCAAGATCCAAATCCTTAAAGGAGTTTAACTCCTAATCCAGATCTTTTGGAGTTTAACTCCACTCAAAATCTTCTTTTGGAGTTTAACTCCTATTTCTAGGGGTTAAACTCCCTTCCTTTCGCTAGCTCCCATGTGTCGGGCACGTGAGGTGCTCTCGCCCAAAGCGCCAGCGCTAGCGCCCAAGCGCCCACGTGCCGGGCACGTGATGCGCGAGCGCCCAAAGCGCTGGCGCTCAAGCGCCCACGTGCCGGCGCTCAAGCGCCCACGTGCCGGGCGCATGATGCGCCAGCGCCCTTGCGCCCGAAGCGCGGGCGCTCAAGTGCCCACGTGCCGGGCACGTGATGCGCTAGCGCCTAAAGGGCTAGCGTCCGAGCGCCCACATGTCGGGCACGTGAAGCGCCAGCGCTCAAGCGCCTAGTGCTAACCCAAGCGCCCAAGCGCCCGCGCCAGCGCCCAGCGCCAGCATGATAGGTACGTGAGGCGCTGGCGCTCACGCGTCCTTTGGACGCCATTTCCCCCTTCATTTTTATATACACTCCACACTAAAATTACCTTCCCCGTTAGAAAAAATTTCTAATGGGGCGCTGCCTCGCACGCCGCAAGGGGCTGCTAGCCCCCTTGACCCCCAGCCCCCTTGACCCCCAGCCCGCTATCCGGGTTGCGGGACCCCCGTAAAAACTCTGCAGGGCCCCCGATATATCCATAACCCCTTCAAAACACAACACTGCACATTGAGTTTGCATGACTTGTTTGACCCGTCAATCGGAGGTTCTCTCGCTCCAAAGGCGAGGGGTAATTAACGGCAGCTTAGTCCGCGGCTGCCGGAGATTCGGATCCCCACAATCAATAAACTCCAGCTTACCCTAAGTAGGGGGATCTGTAATGCGCCTGACAAGCGCGCGCATATTCCCATCTCAATGGGGTGACGAAAAATACCCTATAATCCTGAGCGTAGATGAGTAGGAAGTTACCCGCTAAGGATCGACCGAGCAGGGAAGCTGCTCGGTGGCCTTTTGGTGAGGGCTTTCGATCCTTGGCGTGGATGGGTAGGAGCTGCCCGTCAGGGATTGACCGAGCAGGGAAGCTGCTCGGTTGCTGTTTATCGCCGAAAGACGCGACCGGGACGTTAGGACGTCTGGCCTGAATTTTAAGGGCAGATGCTATTTGGTTTTATCCGTCTATCTCTCCAAAGATGCCAAGTTGATTTATGGCACCGTGTATCGAAAGTTTAGATGGATGCGGCCGTTGTAGCAGACTTCATCAGATTCCCCCTCGCTGTGAGGGGTTTTTGATTGTGGGGATGCTCTTCTCTGCAGGCGCAAGCCCCTGCAGTTAATTACGTTACCGCGTAGCGATAACCACTTTCTCCTTCTCCAGATTTTCACTTCGTGTTGTGTGTGTTTATTTTATTTTTGGTTGCCCGTGGATTGTATACGGAGACTAATTTGTGTTATCGCCCGTAGGGCGTGGATTAGTCCAAATCCGTATTTTCTTAGATTTGGGTGTGGTTTGATTTAAGGATCGTTAATCTCGTTTGAGATTAAGATCAACTTAATTGTTTGTTAAGGATACGTTAGTCTAATTTTAGACTAAGATCTACTTAACGAGCTTTTAGGATCATTTAGATCCAACAAAAGAGCATTTGGGCTCTATTATTTTAGTTTAAGGACGTTGCGGCCCATTATTAGTTTAGGGAAGTTGCGGTCCACAGATCACCATTTTTGAGGTGAGGGTTAGCTTAAGAACGTTGCGGTCCACGGTAGTTTAAGGACGTTGCGGTCTGTTGTTAGTTTAAGGACGTTTCGGTCCGTAGCTAGTTTAAGGACGTTACGGTCCATGGAATTGTTGGTTGTCGGGATCCGCCACCTCTCTGAAGACGTTAAAGAATTACAACGACATATATCAGAGGCGTGGGGAGACGTACCCTTGAACCAAAATCAGTTGGGAGATCTGTAGTTGGGTTTGGGACTAAGACCAATTTAGAAAGAATGAATTAGGGACTTTTAGTCGACTTGGACTCAGTCCACTTGGTATAAAGTGTTAAACACTTGTTTGGGCTCGGTCCCTTTTATGTGCAACAATGCTGAGCATCGATATGGGCTCTGACTCTCACACCATTTCTTTGTTTTTATGGGGGTGTTAAACACTCTTTATGGCGCTGGGCTCTAATTACAGAGCACTTTATGTTAAACATCGTCCACGTGAGGGGCACGTGGGGCGCTTGGCGCTGTGCGCCAACCACCGAGTGCAGAGCACTCTTTATTTTATTAGCGCCCACGTGAGGGGCACGTGGGGTGCTTGGCGCTGGGCGCCAACTACTGAGTGCAGAGCACTCTTTATTTTATTAGCGCCCACGTGAGGGGCACGTGGGGCGCTTGGCGCTGGGCGCCAACCACTGAGTGCAGAGCAATCTTTATTTTATTAGCAGCACAGTTTCCTTCTTTATGCATTTTTCTGAAAAGTTCAATTCTTTTTACTCCCATGGATCTTCAATCCCTAAGAACAAATTCATCTCTACAAGAATTAAATTCTCATTTGTGGGAGACTTGTCTCATGGATCTCAGATCCAGAGAAAGAACTATGTTCTTTTATAAGGGTTAAACTCTTGGGTATGCAGATGAGATACTATGATCTCTATTTACCTTCAAGAAAGTTCTTCTTCTTTCTTCTCTCTTAAAGCACTTTTTGCTTGTTCTTCTTTTTTGAACTTGAAGTTTATGGGGGGATTTCTCTGTACAAGACTTGAAGTCTTGGGTCTTTTATATAGTGGAGGCTGATTTGATGATTTAGTTAAGGAAATCTCTCATTGAGAGATCTCTAATTGATTTGGGGATTTTATCCACCGTTGAATCTTTGATCCTCGGCCTTCTGTTTTACAGAAGATATTTTTCTTATTCTCAATAAGATTGGGAAAATATTTTCCCATACAGAGCTTATTCTGTATCTTGGTGGTTTTTAATCACCATTGGATCTTTAATCCAACGGTGCTCTATTTTAAGAGATTAACCTTTCTTGTTTTAGAAAGGTTCGAGGAATATTTGCTCAACAGAATTTAATTCTGTAATTTGATGATTTATCAACTTCGTTTGATCTTTGATCCAAGGGTGGAGAACTTTTAGTTCTGGCGCTGGCGCTCTCGTGCTTTGCACGTGAGGCGCTGCCTCAGAGTTTTTTTAACTCTTGGCGCCGCCTCAGAGTTTTTAACTCTTGGCGCTGGCGCTCTCGTGCTTTGCACGTGAGGCGCTATCTCAGTTCAAATTTTGAATAGAGCCTTACTCTCTTATTGGGGGGAAACAAATGCCCCCCACCGTTGCGCTCACGTGGCTCACGCCTTTCTACCGTTGGATCATTTTGGAAGTTGGATCGTCTTCCAGCGCCTATAAGTAGGGCCTTTGGCCCTTAAGATGACTGATGTTCATCTTCTCCCTTTCTTGTTTCTGAGAATTTAATTCTCCCTTTAGAGCTTAGATCTCTGCCCAAGGAAATCCCTTTTAGAGTCAGAACTCTGCCCAAATTTGGTAAGCATCGAACCTATTAACAAAGTTTTGCTCTTCTCAGATCGTAGTTCTTAAAATGGATTTTTAGGGCAGTTAACCCATTAATTAGAAATTAGAACACTGTTCATCCTCTGTGAAGAACTCTTAGAGTTCGTTTTGTAGATCTTAAAGATCCTGGAGTTTTTACTCTGCAAAAACTTTGCTTTTTAGGGTTTTGATGGATTACTCCATTGTTTTCACAGAGCATGGCTTTTAGAGATTTTGGGGAATTTTTATTCCCTTCATAATTAAAGTTGACAGATGTAATTTCTGTTTCCATAGCACTGCTCTTGAGGGGGTTTAATTCCTTGGCCCAATAAGTTTCTCATTAAATGAGAATCTTTTTAGGATTTCCTCCTTAATGATTGACTGTCTCATCAATGATGAGCCGTCACTTTGATTTTGTGGGTCCCCCTCGGTCCCTTTTTCCTGCATTGCAGTGTGGTATAAATTTAAAGTACCAAATTTCAGAATTTGTAATGTAGTATTGACATCTAACCCTCGTTTCTTTTCGCGCAGGTACTATGTCTTTTGACTCTTCTTTCCTATTTGTTCGCCCAGAGAGTGCATACGCCGATGCGCCCATGGATCGGGAAGTTTTTGCACTGATTAAAGATCACGACCCGGAGCAGAAGTCTCTTCACTTGTGGGGGTTGTGGTACAACCAAATTATTTGGGGTCAGCACAGTTTCTCTTGTGCGGCGCCTTCAGAGCCAATTTCCGCCATTAATTATGCCGACTTTCTCCACGTGAATTACGCTGTGGAGGAGGTTAACTGGACTGCGGAGGACCGCCTCTAGCCCTCTATGGGCTCGATACCTGTACAGCCGCCGATGGCTTTAGATATTCTGGGGCGGCGTATATATGAAGGCGAGTCGCGCCCTTGGGGACAGGTATACATGATAGGCTTGACTCCTCGCCATTCAGCCGGATACTTACAGTGGGCTCGATACATCTTGTCGGCCAAAAAGTCCCTGCTGCTGAAGCTCGGGTTGTACCCCGCTATCTACGCGTCTCTTTTCCAGTATCCCGTGCCTCACGTATGGTGGGTCAAGGCTTTCTTGGAACAGTGGAATATCCCGACTCACACCTTTCTTTTATCGGACAGGGAGGTTTCGATTTCCTTGGAGGAATTTGTAGAAATTTTGGGCCTACCCGTCAGAGGGGAGCATTACGAGGAAATACTTCCCCCTGACGAGTACATCTTCGCCACCAAATCAGTGGTGATGGGGCTTACTTCGGAGAATGCTATTCAACATCGATTTCTGAGTCTAATCAAGGTGTTAAACATTTGCGAAAGTCTGTTTCACGAGTCCGGAGGGCACGGAGTCAGCTTCGCGGATTTCATTGCTCGCTTTCTTCGCCCGGAAGTCTTGTCAAAACAAGCCGTGAAATTCGCCAAGCTTGACGATCCTTTTGGTTTTGGCTTGGACAACCAGCCGACAGCGGAAGCGGATCAAAGGAATTTCTTCATCCCAAACATCCCGGTCGTACCCTTTGCAGAGCTTGCAGCTTCAGACGTTGACGAAGAGACGTTCTTTTGGGGGTTCCTCGGCCTATGGTTAAGCTGGTTTGTGCTCCCAATGCACCCTCGCTATATGAGGCCATCCGTCTTCTATCTGGCTTACCGAATGGTTGTCGGGACGTGAGTGGCCGTCGGGATCGCTGGGCTGGCTCATCTGTATCACGGCCTAAGCTTAGTGGCAGACACCACTCAGCCGGGGGTACATCCCGTACATCTCCCGCGGCACTATTTTACGTCGTGGATCGAGCTGCATGTGCTTGGCGCTTTTGGAGTCCACAAACGGCCCCGTTTCTATGACAGTTATAATTTCCCCCGGGTTATGTTTCTAGTTGACGCTTCTGCTTTAGATCCGTCATAGCTAGAGGCTCGGCGTCTGGTCCTTCGCCCGCGTATGGTCAGGGTTAGCATGACTTTCGTCGATAGGGTCTTAACTATCGGCAAGGAATCCACTAAAATGGTGCAGCCGCTGCGCGATACTTTCAAAGACGGGGCTCCTATATTGAAGGCTCGGGAGATTCTGCATTTGTATTCAATCAGGCCAGGCTTTCTAGTGTTCAGGCAGGGCGCTTCGGCATTATTCATGAGGTATAACCCTCACCGTTTTGCTCAACAGTCGGGTTACGATCATGATGTCCCGCTTAAGGCTTTTTTAGCTGAGCCGGTTGCTACGGAAGAGGGTATCTGCAGCGCGCTGCACCATTTCATGCGGCTAAATATCGGGTCCAACTTTTCCATTAGTGAGCCGAGCTACGTTCCGAAAGCCTCGAACGCATAAGTGGCGTGGTACCAGCATGCGACGAGTGCTGTTATTAGGGAAGAAAGGCGGTTACTGCTCGATCGCAAGGGTGCGGTCCCTGCTGGTAATCCAGCTGTCCCCTTTAAGAGACGGACCTCTGTTCGTCCTTCCTTAAGGGAAGCTGCTGCGGTTGTGGCCCCGCGCGCCTTTCCTGAGAAGCCTCTACCTCATGTTCCTGTAGAAACGGCAGCGGCAGCGTCCCCGGAGTCTGGCGTTGGTGTAGAAATTGGGACCCGCCGCCCAAAAATGTCCGTTAAGCGCAAGCTTTTGCCATCGGCTGCCGGCGCTCGCTTGCAAAAGAAGAAGAAGTCGTTGTTTTCTGCCGACGTCATATTTGGCCAGGAGCCACATGCTCCTTACAGCGAGGGTTTGTGCAAGTATGGGACCAATTAGGGTTTATTCATCGCGCCTGCGGATGATACAGATCTCCAGGCTGCCATTGTGGCTTCCGAGCGACTGGCTCATGATGAAGCGGCACTGATCACTATCGCGAAGTCAGGTATACTTCAGTTACATTCTTCCGCGGCTATCTTCTTTTATTATGCTTCTACTGACGCTTTCTTCTTCAACAGGCATTTCTTCCGAAGAGGCTCTCGCGGCTTCTCTCAAGACATTCGAAAAGGAAGAGAGGCTCTGCGCTTCTTTAGGCCTTGGTAAAATTTCGTTCATTATGCCTTTATTCCTTTCTTTATTCGTGCTCTGACCCTTTCTTTCATCTTGTTGCAGGGACTCCCTTGACTCGGGCTATTCCAAGTGCAGTGCCGATCCCGAGCAATGATGCGGCAAAGCTTCCAGAGCCAGCTGTTGTAGCCCCAGCTCTCCCAACGTCCCTGCAGGAGGCTTTGCTGAAGCAGCCGATGAAGGATGCCGTAACGGCTCCAGAAGCAGAGCTTGGTTCGGATGACGATGTCCCCTTATCAGAGGTCTTGAGGAGATCGCTTCTCACTGCTCAGACCGAAAGGAAGCATAGGAAGCATGCGGCGAGGGAATGTGATGCCAGTTTGGCCGTGCGTGCTGGCTCAAGCATCATTTCGCTTGCTGATACTCTTTCGGCGGACGTTCCCTCTGCATTGTCTACCGCCCGTAGATAAGTTGCGCGCGCGGCTCGGGAAGACACCAAAAAGCTGCTCCAAGGTATCGTAACATTGAGTCTTTTATTAGAACTTGATCTTTGAATTTTGACATATGCATTTTCTGCAGGGCCAAGCCTTGGCAATGGGATGACGGGTGAAACCCTGGCGGTTACTGTGCCTAAAGTTGCTACCCTCTCTCTGGAATCTGGGACTGTCCAGACCGCTGCCCTTTCTCCCTGTGGCTCCTTGGTATCGGCGGGCATTGCCAGCGTCATGACGGCCCTCGTCGAGTCAGGGGATGAGGTTATGGGCGCGGAATCTACTCCTCTGAGAGAGAGCAAAGGAGCCGTTACACCCGGTGTTGCCTCCGCCATGGTTTCGGTCCCTGATTTATCAGGTAATTGCTGAGTCACTATTTTCAAGCTTTTCAATCTTATTCAGCCCTTCTAATGATATTTTGTTTGTCTTGAGTACAGGTGCGGTGAATCCCGAGGTTATGCCTTCTTAAGAAGCGTCACCAGTCGCTGCTCTGATGGTCGCCGTCTCTTCACCTTCTTCCGCGTCCTCTCAAATGTTGGAAGGTATGGGTTTGCGATTTACTTAGTTTAACTGTGGGTACCATCTTCTTTGTATTGACAGTATATTGTCACAATTCTGCAGGAGTCCTTTTGGACCACCTATACCAGGTGTTGAACCCGCATTTCTCCTTCCAGTCGGAAGTCATTCCGCCTCCTGGTACTGGTTAGTATATCCTTCAGCTATTGTCTCCTTCTTTCTTTTATAAATAGCCGTATTGCTGCTAAGTCTTCTTTATATTGATCGCAGCGTCACGGATCGGAGGAGGAGACGATAGAATAGCCGTGCCTCCGGTACTCCCAATTTTGCCACCTGCCACAGCCAGTATAGTAGACTCCATCGCTTGTGTATTTTCTTTACCTCCCGAGTCGACATTTAACCATAATTTGTTTTGCAGCAATCGCACTGGCGCCAGCTCCCTTTGAGTCTCGCATTCCAATGCCGGCAGGGCCCTTTGCTAAACGCACATCTTCCAGGGGCGCTGCGAATAGCCGGCGAATGCTGAGCGAATTCATCGAAGATCTCAATGCCGAGGCTCTCAGTTCTGCTACTGATTTTGCTATTGAAGTCAATCCAATGCTGGCGACACTCGTGAACTTCCATGATGAAGATCTCGTCGGCTCTTGGGTCGATTTCTGCAGAAAGATCGAGGCTTGCCTGCACGAGATTGAGCTCAAGCGTCTCGCTCCTGATGTATTAGCTTCAAACTCCCAGCGGGCTGCGCGGGTCGAGAGTAGTGTTCCTTTCATCCACCATTTTGAACAAGAGGCGACCCTAAGGCGAAAGGAACATGAAGTAACTTCAAGCGAATCTGCCCGTTTACGTGCCCAGGTTGAAGCGAATGCTGCGCAGTTAAAAGCTGCCTTCGACAATCTCCAGTGATGCATTTCGGATGGGTTGACGCTGAGGTGGATGCTTGACTCTACCGAGTGGGTCGTACAGGACTGCGAAGTTACCATACTAGGAACCGATGAAAAGCTTTCGTCTTGTTTGCGACAACGGGCCCAAGTTGAAGTGGAGTTGGCCGCGGCGGCCAATCACGAGAAAGGATTGAGAGGAGCGCATGAGCGGCTGGTTGATTTGTTGAAGACGCCTCTTCCTCAATAACCATCTTTGTACCCCTTTTTTTGTAAACTTGTGGTTTATGAATAACATGTATTCATTTTGATTCCTTGGTGAAATGTATTTTGTATTCACTTGAATTCATGAATAAAAGACATCCTTCATTTTATATGGGTGTGTCCCTTTGGCAAATGTATCTTGTAGATAGTCTATCTTGATCTCCTTTGCAGGGCAACGATGGCTTAGGAAACAGGTTCAGATCTGTCGCCTAAGACTTTTCAAGTTTATGAGACATGAGGGTCTCATAAATACTTTTCTCCCTATGAGTCGAGAGGGTCTCGTAGGTGTATTTTCTCCTTAGGAGTCGTGATGATTCCTAAGTGCGTTTTCTCTTGAGAGTCGTAAGGATCTCACAAGAGAGTTTTCTTTTTACGGGTTGAGAGGTTCGTGGGGTGACTTGTTTCCGAGTCGGAGCATTGTTCCTGTGGGGAGGTCATTGGCTGACTTGTTTCCGAGGCGGAGCGTTGTTCCGGCGGGGAGGTCATTGGCTGACTTGTTTCCGAGGCGTAGCATTGCTCTGACGGGGAGGTCATTGTCTGACTTGTTTCCGAGATGGAGCGTTGTTCCGGCGGGAAGGTCATTGGCTGACTTGTTTCCGAGATGGAGCGTTGTTCTGGCGGGGAGGTCATTGGCTGGCTTGTTTCCGAGATGGAGCGTTGTTCCGGCGGGGAGGTCATTGGCTGGCTTGTTTCCGAGACGGAGCGTTGTTCCGGCGGGGAGGTCATTGGCTGACTTGTTTCCGAGACGGAGCGTTGTTCCGGCGGGGAGGTCATTGGCTGACTTGTTTCCGAGACGGAGCGTTGTTCCGGCGGGGAGGTCATTGGCTGACTTGTTTCCGAGACGGAGCATTGCTCCGACGGGGAGGTCATTGGTTGACTTGTTTCCGAGACGGAGCGTTGTTTCGGCGGGGAGGTCATTGGCTGACTTGTTTCTGAGACGGAGCATTGTTCCGGCGGGGAGGTCATTGGCTGATTTGTTTCCGCTTTCTGCGGTGTCGGGGTTGAGTCTAGGTTGTCTGTGAATCGTGGAGTCTTAGAACTAGGGACTTTGCCGTGGCTCCGATTGGTGGTGTCGCGTCCGTATCCTGCTGGAATGAGGAGGAACGCCGTTGCTGATCTCTAGGCTGTAGATGTTGCCATTGAGATCTGACTCTCCTTTTGACAGAGTCAGTTGGGAAATGTGGTTCCCTTTTCGTTTATGCCCATGGATTGTATACAGGGGTCAGTATGGACTCGCATGTAGGGCATAAGTTTCATTCTTTCCTTTTTTTTATTTCCTTCCGCGATGCTCTATCATTTCATCTTTTTATATCGCGAAAGTCGCGATTGCCCAATCATTTTGGCTATTTTTCGCGGTGCCCAATTATTTCGGCCATTTTTCTTTTTACTCGCTACTTTTTATTGCGAGTTGCCCAATCATTTTGGCTATTTTTATATGTATTTTTGGCTCGCTGATTTTGTTGCGAGTATGGACTTGGGATCTGATTCCAATCTTGGCATCAGCATCGCTACTACTGAAACGTTGCCAGGAGCGAATCATCATTTGCCTTTGTCGCTATCGAACAAAGGTGGCTTAGTAGACAGGGTTAGGGACCTGATGACTAAGGCTTTTGACTTCGTGAGCCGTAAGGGTCTCATAAAGGTATTTCTCCCTACGAGTCGTGAGGATCTCGTAGGTGTAATTTTTCCTTAGGGGTCATGAGAACTCCTAAGTGTGTTTTCTCTTGAGAGTCGTAAGGATCTCACAAGAGCATTTTCTCCTTACAAGTCGAGAGGACCTACAAGTGTTGTTCACTAAATAGGAGAATTTCACACCACTGGTGGAACTGGGCGAGGGAACGCTTATTTATGCCCGTGGATTGTATACAAGGGTCAATATTGATCGCATGTAGGGCAGTTTGAGGGATATGATGGCTTAAGAACAGGTTCAGGTCCATGTATCTTAAGACTTTTGAATCCTGTGAGCCGTGAGGGTCTCATAGGGGGGGAAGAATTCTCCTTACAAGTCGTGGGGATCTTGTAAGTGTAATTTCTCCTTAGGGATCGTGAGGATTTCTAAGTGTTTTGCTCCCTTGTGAGTCGTAAGGATTTCACGCGGGTATTTTCTCCTTACAAGGTCGAGAGGACGCTGCAAGTGCACAGGAAAATTTTCTATGAATCTGCGCCCTTTCGGGTTTTCACAAACTTGCCGGTAGCCCTACTGTTTTTACTCACGGAGCCCTTTCGGGTTTTCTTCCGTGCCCATTTCGTTTATGGACGTACCATTTTTTTTGCCGCGTTAGCCTAAGGATGCTGCGGTTCGTAGTAGTTTAAGGACGTTATGATCCGTAACTAGTTTCAGGACATTGCCGTCCATTGTTAGTTTAGGGACGTTTCGGTCCGTAGCTAGTTTCAGGACATTGCGGTCCATTGTTAGTTTAGGGACGTTTCGGTCCGTTGTTAGTTTAGGGACGTTTCGGTCCGTAGCTTTCCGTGTTTGGGATGGGGGATCATTGGATACTACTTTTAGAGAAGATAGCGAGCGGACATAGGCTTCGTCATCTATCATTGACCTGAGTCGTGACTCGTCAAGCGTAGTACTTCTTCAAGAATCGGCCGTTTATTGGTCGAAAAGGGTATTTCGCCATGCATATCCATGAGCAAGTAAGCCCCACCTTGGTAGACCTTGTCTATGTTGTACGAGCTCTCATAGTTTGGCTCGAATTCCCCCCGTTTGGCATGATTGGGAATCATAGGTCTTTTGACAGCTAGCACGAGTTCGCCTTGGCGGAATGTTCTCGGCCTAGTTAATCTTTCGTATGAGCGCGTCATCTTTGCTTTGTAAGCCTCTAAGTTTTGCTGCACCATGAGACGAGTTTCATCCAGAGCGTCAAGCTCCTCAAGCCAAAGATGAGCATTCTCTTCATCTGTTAGTTCATAACAAACCGCCACTCGTAGGGAGGGTGGCTCTATTTCTAAGGGGCGTACCGCTTCCGTGCCGAATACCAATGCATACGGCGTTGTATTCGTAGCCGTTTTGAACGTAGTTCGATACGCCCAGAGAGCCTCATGCAGTCTCTCGTGCCAGTCCTTTTTATTTTTGGACACCGTCTTCTTTATGATCTTTGTCAATGTTTTGTTGAAAGCCTCAGCTAGACCATTAGCTCGGGGATTGTAGACCGAAGAGTATCTCCAGTCTATATTATGTTGCTGTGCGAAGCGGCTGATTCTGTGACTTCTGTAAGCCGGCCCGTTATCGAAAATAATCCGTCCTGGAGTGCCGAACCGATAGATGAGGTGTCTTGAAGAAATGGAGGATGTTCTCCGTCTTCACTTCTCTTAGTGGTATGGCTTCTGCCCACTTAGAGAAGTAATCAGTTGTCGCCAATATGAACCGATATCTTTTGGATGACGTTGGTTCGATGAGCCCAATTATGTCGGTTCCCCACGTTTCGAAGGGCCAGCTAGCCACTGTTGGGTGTAACGGGTTTGGATGCTGGTGGATGAAGTCTCCATGAATTTGGCATGAGTGGCATTGCTTCGCGTGTTCGAGGCAGTCCTGAATCATCATGGGCTAATAGTAGCCCATCCTTTTGATCTTCAGCTTCATCTTTGGCCCGGCTTGATGAGAACCGTAGAGTCCGTCGTGAGTTTCTTGGACGACTCTCCTTGCTTCTTTAGGTCCCAGGCATCTCAACCATAGAGAGTCGAACGATCTCTTATACAGAGTATCATTGACGAAGGTGAAAGACAGAGCTTATTTCATGAGCTGATGTCTTGAGGATGCATCTTCAAGTGTTCGACGGGATTTGAAGTAATCTATGAAGACTTCTTTCCAATCCTTAGCTTTTTCTTGGTCCTCTATTTGCAGGGTTATTTGCTTGGTCGCTTCCTTTTCTTCAGACGACTCCGGAGATATTTCTGCTGGTGCGAGAACCCGACGGCTCTGCACAACGATTCTTACATCATCAAGGTTTTCGTCAGCCAGTTCTTTAGCGAGTTTGGCTAATGCATCTGCTTTGTTATTTTCTATAGTATGCTTTCTAGGGCATAAGAAGAGATTTGAGTCAGCAGTTGTTGCACTCTCTCGTCGTACTTTATCAATTCTGGTTTGCACGTTTGATAGTCTCCGTTTACTTGACTAACGACCAGCTGGGAGTCTCCGTATATAAGGAGATTTTCGATTCCAATGTCAACGGCGATCTCAAGACCCGCTATCAAAGCCTTATATTCCGCTTCGTTGTTTGTTCTTGGCTCCGTTAAGGAAAAGGCAAAGCGCATTATCCCTCCTTGTGGAGTCACGAAGATAAGGCCTACCCCAGATTTGATTATGGGGGAGCTGTGCTTTCGCTTCTTCATGGAAGATACCCCATCGAAGTAGAGTTCCCATCGGGTATCACTCCCTCCTCTCTCCCCGTCGATCGTGTCAAACGTGTGCTCGTCTGGCAATTCGCAATTTATGGGTGAATCGGCAGGTACCGGATGCTCAGCGAGGAAGTCGGCGATGGCCTGGCCTTTCACTGCCTTGAGAGGTCGGTATGTTATCGAGAATTCCATTAAGAGTAGGGCCCATTTAGCGAGCCGTCCCATTAGTATGGCTCTTGACATCAAATATTTGAGAGGATCCACTTTTGATATGAGATGGACCTCATGCGCCAAAGTATAATGCCGAAGCTTCGTTATCGTGAAGATTAACGTCAGGCAGTGTTTTTTGATAAGGGAGTAGTTGTTTTTTGCCCCCTGTAGAACTCGACTCAAATAATAGAGGGCTCTCTCCTTCCCTTGGTCGTTCTCTTGTGCCCATAGCGCGCCTAAGGAACCTTCAAGGGCGGTTGTGTACAGGATGAGGGGCTTTCCCTTGACTGGAGCGGTCAGTACCGGCGGATTCTGCAGGTATTGCTTGATTTCGTCCAGTGCACTCTGGCATTTACGATCCCAAATGAACGGGGTTCCCTTCTTCATCAGGTGACTGTAGGGGTGGCATTTTCTGGAGAGGTTGGAAATGAACCGCCGGATATACGCGAGCTTTCCTTGGAGAGACCACGGTTGTTTTAAAGTTCTTGGAGTGGGCATTTCCATAATCGCCTTGATTTTCGTTGGATCTATTTCAATGCCCTGGTGTCGTATGATGAATCCCATGAACTTGCCTGAGGAAACTCCAAATGCGCATTTCAGAGGGTTCATCTTCAGGTTATACTTATGAAGACGTTGGAACACTATTTTCAAATGCTCCCAGTGTTCCTCGTACTATTTGCTTTTCACTACGAGGTCATCGACATAGTATTCGACGATTTCATGTATGAGGTCATCGAAAATCTTTGTCACGGCCCTCTGATAGGTAGCGCCGGCGTTCTTCAGACCGAAAGGCATCACTTTGTAGCAGAATATGCCCAGAGGAGTCCGGAAAGCGGTATGCTTCTGGTCTTCGGGATGCATATTTATTTGATTGTACCATGATGATCCGTCCATGAAGGAGAAGACTTCGTGAGTGGACGTGTTATCTGTCATCAACTCGGTAACTGGTACGAGAAAGTCATCCTTCGGGCAAGCTTTATTGAGGTCTCGGAAATCCATGCAGATGCGCACCGTACCATTTTTCTTCATCACCGGGATAATGTTGGCGATCCAGTCGGGGTATTGAACTTCTTGGATGAAGCCGGAGTCGATTAGCTTCTTGACTTCGGCGTTGATACTCATATCAAGTTCGAGCCGCATTCTTCTTAGCGCTTGTTTGACTGGCTTGACGTCCGGAGATATCGCCAATTTATACACAGCTATTTCTGGATCTAGTCCCGGCATCTCGGAGTAGTTCCATGCGAAGCAGTCTTTATACTACATGAGCACATCTTTTAGCATAGCCACCTGCTCTTTAGATAGCAGTTCACTGACGAACGTAGGCCGCGGGTCGTTTGTCGTCCCCAAGTAGATTTTCCTTAGGTTGTCCGTAGTAGCATGTATTCTATCTTCCAACTCCTTTGGCGCCGGTGGAAATTCTGAGATCAACTCATCTTCATCCTCATTTTCGAAGCACCAGGAGAGGTCATTCATATTCTCATGCACTCCTTCTTTCGACAGCGTTATCACGTAACATGTACAAGATCGTTTCCAAGACCGATGTTGATCTGGTTATACTCTTGCTATATACGTTGCTTTTGGCACATACTTTTGTGGTAGGGCTACCCTCCAACTGTTGGATAGAGTGAATCCGCCGAGTTGATATTGGTCTTCGACCCAGTTTTTTGAAGGTGGAGCAGTCTTCAAGAGGATGTCCTATCGCTCGGTGATAGGAGCAATAATCCGGGTGATGAACCTCATTTGCTTGATCGGGGTGCCGAGACTCTGGGAGTGTTATCATTTGATATTTCATGACAAGGTTAAAGATTCTCCTTGTCTTGTCTCGAGGGAAAGAATATGCTTGACCCATCTTTTTCATAAGAGACGGATTCCGACTGACCTTTTCTCGATCGCGTGGCCTTTTGGATCCGTTTTGCCGTTGTCTAACGTTTTTTTTCCTTTTTTCAACTTGTTTTTGCCTCCGCGTCGGGCCTTTTTCTTGTCTTGGGAATGCATGGCGGGCTGGCGGTGAGGGGCATTGTCATCCTCCGTAGCCTGCTGAAGGAGGCGTTGCGTCCTGGCTTTCTCATAAATGGTCATTTCGCGGCTGTGGTCGTTCCGAACCTTTTGACTCGCTTCTCTTACTAGCTTGTCCATCTATTCTTCAAAAGAAGGACTCGGCATTTTTATGGCAGAACCTCGTTCTGGTTCAACATCAGCGTCTTTTAAAAGAGCATCACCTTCTTCATCGAGGTCATTTATGACATGGCAGCCATGGAATTGCTCCCGTTTTTTAGACTGGACATATCCAAGCCCAATCACTTTCATTTTTCCGTTGGGCAATTTTTGCTGAGTTCCGGGGACATTCCAAATCCTGTTGTAGAACTGAGCTTGTCGAGCAGTCTGTTTGAAAGGTACGCCTTGGCATCTTAATAACCTTCTCAATCCCTCCGTGTAGTATCTAGGCAGACGGATGGGTTGGAGTCTGTCGAGCGCAAAATCGGCACCATGCCAGACTTCTCTTTTCGACTTTAGTCTCCATGGATTGATAGAATAGGATCACATTTTCACCTCTTCGCCTGGGAGGGACGTAGAATGTCTGCAGCTTTTGCACACTATATGTTTCAAGCGCATCAAGTTCTCTGTAGTGCTGCCCCGGGACCATGGCGATTTGCAAACTCTGATCATCTCCAGTGAGGGCTTGCATTGATGGACGGACCGAGAACACTGCGTTGACTTCGTCTTCAGAGTCACTGCCAAATACCAGAATAGGGGTAGATGGTCCCGGCCTATTGCATTGGGGCGGCCCCGAATAGACTATCTCTTCTCCCTCCTCGGTATCACTCCCGAAGACCGGAATAGTGGTGATAGCTTTTTGCTTATTCTCCGGTTTATGGCATCTTTCCGTGTCTTAAGTCTGGTAGGAAATACTTTGCATCTTCGTACTTTCGGACTTCGTTTACGGAGAATGGGTTTAGTTCCCCCATCATGGTATACTCGAGACTATTTTTGAAATACTTCATACACTGATGTTGTGTAGAAGGGATGGTGTTGTACTCGTGTAACCAAGGCCTGCCGAGCAAAGCGTTATAGCAGGTCTTGGCGTCAATGACATGAAATTTTATGTCAGTGACGAGCAACCCAAAGCGTAACGTCAATATTACAAACCCGAGCGTCCGTGATGACTGGGAGTCGAACCCGGAGATGGTGATTTTATCCCGAGCGAGGTGCTGAACGCTCATGCAGATTTCTTTTAGCACCCTCACATTCAGGAGGCTAACAGAGGACCCGTTGTCAACTAAGATTTTCCCTATCTTGATGTCATGGCAGTACCTGGTAACATACAGGGGCCGGTTGTGCTCGCACGTTCCGAGGAGAAGATCTTCATCGCCGAAAGTGATGTCAGCTGTGTGCACTTGTTCCAGCTCGTCCTTCAACTTTTCTTCGGTAAGGAAAGCTTGAAACTGCTCGGGCTCTTGTAAGGCCCTGATCAGAGAATCCCGTGCCTCTTTAGACAGCAGAAGGGCATCCAAAATGCTTAGCTGTGAGGGTATCTTCCTCAGGTGTGTCAGGACATTGTAATCTACTTTATTTTTCTTAGGCGGATCCTTGGCTGCAAGCTCTTCGACGACTCAGTCATCGAGGGCGATATCCTCAGGGATTTTTTTCTTCCCCTTATCTTTTTTGTTCAATCTCTTGTTTGTGGGTCCGAGATTCTTTTCAGGCAACGTACGGTTACGCAGTTGAATGTTCTCACAGTTTTTCATCTCTTCCTCTTTTCCTGAGGTGGATTCCTTAAAGAGAGGGCCGAGGGCTACTTCTTCATCAGAATCGCTTCCGAATGTGAGAACTTGCGATCCCTTTGTATCAACCATGTGACAGTTGCCGACAGTTCTTTTATGCTCATCTGTCGTGTTTTTCTGCTCCCGACGAGTTTTGCATTTCATCCGCTTGAAATGTTGTCGGTGAGCAACGTATCCTTCCCACCACTTCTTGAAGGTATTGCACTCTTCGGTAGGATGTGCAATCCTCCGATGGTATAAGCAGTAGTTAGGATGCCCATCCGCTTCGTCAAGGTGTATACCGCCAGGAGTATTTTCTTGAAAGCTGGCAGCCTCATTCCCATTGACAGGGCTTTAGCAAACCGCTTCCTTGTACGGTTTCAACTGCCACGTGTACGGTTTCAACTCCTCCCTATAAAAATTTTTATAGATAGGTTCCCATATGATTTTTTTCCATAATGATGTATTTCATACAGAATGATGTAACTGATTTTTGAATTTGGATGGTTGTATTTTGGAAATTCTAATTGCCAGTATTATTTATGAGTTTAATCTGTTTATTTTGCTAAAAAGCAACGATAATGAATAAAATTTCTCTCTTACGGTTTAATTTGTGTTTCCTTCGGTGGCCCAAATCTTATAGTTTTTATTTGAGTTTGGTTTGCTTTTGGTTCCCATGTATTCACCGGTTAATTTAAGGGACTGTTTGGTTTGGTGCAGCTGGCTCCAATTACACGTAATTACAAAATCAATTTTATGGTTTGAAGTAGTTGCTGTTTTAACTTGTAGTTGAAAAAACAAATTATGTTAAAATCAAACAGTTATTCATGTCATAACTATGATATTTGCATCTACATGTAGGGGCTGTTTGGTTGCTGGTAATTGAAAAAATAATGTATTTACGGCTACATGATTTTGTAACTACGGTAGCTAGTTGGATTTGCATTCCAATGTTTGGTTGGTTTGCAACTCAAAAGCCATGTTTTAGAACATCGGTGTTTGGTTTACATGTTTTGTATATCCAAAATATTCTTTTTGATAAAATATTTTCTTGTAAAATTGTTAATATATAGAAAAGATAATTATTATCAACTAAATAATAATTATGTAGCCATCATAAACTAAATTTGTTTAATTGGAAAACAATAAAATAACAGTAATAAATAAATTTGCATGTAGCATGGTCACATCTTAGGGTATATTTGGTTGCAAGATTATGAAAGAATTAGATTGTGGAATCCAAAAAAGTGAGAGGATTCCACAATTTTGTGTTTGGTTGTAAAATTTGGATTTATGATATTCCTTTGTTTTTTAGGGGGGCCCACCATAAAAAAAGGATCCTTGAATCCTCAAAAAATTGAAGAATTTACAAGGATTTGGCACTATTCATTGTACTTTTAAATGGGGTCCGGAGTACCTTTTTTTATTTAATAATCCTCTCTCTCTTTCTAAAATTCTCAAATCCAAATCTCACTTTCTTTCCACCAACCAAATAAGGATTACAAGGATCTACAAATTCAATATTAGGAATCTAATACCAAACAAACAACAAATTACCAAATCCAGAAATTCTCAACCGTACTATTTTGGAATCCAAATTTCATAATCTTGCAATCAAACAGCCCCTTATCAAAATGTGATGGAATTATATGTTTCCCAGTTAAAAACCAAAAAGGCCCACGGCTAATAGAGCAGGTGATTAAGGAAGTTTTGAGGTTAGGGACTAATAAACCTGTTCATTTACCGCTGTTGTTGGAACTCCTCTTAATTTGACCTCAGTTCCAACCATAGTCAAATCATCCAGTTTGCTCTTCCAACTCCAAGTATGAAGCATAGAACCAAACAATGGAACTTTTATCTTTATGTAGTTGGAGTAACATGTTGCTCCAACAACACCCGATGTAGTTGTAAATGCATTGTTTTTTCTACTCAAAGCAACCAAACAACCTATAAGGGGAACTTTCTTAATTCTAAATGCCCAAGTACTTTTGTTTTACCGCAACGAAGCCCAGAGGACCTGCGTGCCCCTCTTCGAAGCACTAAATGGGAGATTCCAGCTTCGATCCCGGCTCTCTCTCCATAAACTACTATTGCCCACCACTGAGATATGTGCCCCGCCCTAAATGCTCAAGTACTTGAAGATGTTGATTTCTCTTTATTGTCTGAAATAAAAGATTTTCCATAGAATGTTGTATTTTATAGTTTCAAATTTAAAAAGATTTTTCCCTTAAGCACGCTCTGAAATTTGTGTTTGTCGTTATAACTAGAAGATAGGAGGGCTAGGCATGCGCCATTTCCAATTTAAACTTGAAGAAAGAAATAGAAAAGAACAAAAATCACCGTAACTTTATATCCTTAATTCTTAAACTGTCCTGTTCTCTGCCGAAAGACGCGACCGGGACGTTGGGACTTCCGGCCTGAATTTGGGGGCAGATACTATTTGGTGCTATCCGTCCACCTCTCCGAAGATATCAAGTTGATTTATGACACCATGTATCGAAGGTTTAAACGGATGCGGCCGATGTAGCACACTTCGTCAGATTCCCCCTCGTTGAGGGATTTTTGATTGTAGGGACGCTCTTCCCTGCAGGCGAAGCCCCTGCAGTTAATTACGCTACCGCATCGCGGTAACCACTTTCTCCTTCTCCAGATGGTCACTTCGAGTCGTGTGTGTTTGTTTTGTTTTTGGTTGCCCGTGGATTGTATACGGAGACTAATTTATGTTGTTGCCCGTAGGGCGTGGATTAGTCCAAATCCGTATCTTCTTAGATTTGGGTTTGGGTTGGGTTTAAGGATCGTTAACTTCATTGAGACTAAGATCAACTTAAACGTTTGTTAAGGATATGTTAGTCTAATTTTAGACTAAGATCAATTTAACCATTTGTTAAGGATACGTTAGTCTAATTTTAGACTAAGATCTACTTAACAGGATCATTTAGATCCAACAAAAGAGCATTTGGGCTCTATAAGTTTAAGGACGCCATAGTCCGTGGAGTTTAAAGACATCATAGTCTAGTTTAGAGATATCATAGTTTGTAAAGTTTAAGAACATCATAGTCCATGAGTTTAAGGATCCCACAGTCCGTAAAGTTTAAGGACATCATCGTGAGTTTAAGGACCCCACAGTCCATGGAATGTCTGGTTGTCGGAACCCGTCATCTCTCTGAAGACGTTGAAGGATTACAACGACAAATATCAGAGGAGTGAAGAGATGTACCTTTGAACCAATATTGGTTGGAAATCTCTGGGAATCACTTTGAATGCCATATAAGATGATCAGTTTTGAAAATCAAGAGTATAATTGGGGTTTAGTTTCAAGGGATCTTGCCTCTGGAAAACTTAGCTAATTTAGGCTAAGATTGGCTTGAATATAGTGTTAAACACTAGAGTACATTCGGCGCTCACGTGCTCCCACGTGAGCCACTTAAAGAAGTGTTAAACACTAAGACTGAAGTGCTCACATGACGCGCTTGAAGATTGGGCCTTGCATCTTTTATTTTACTCCCAGAATATATAAGTGTTAAACACATGATCCTTATGGCCATCACGTGTGGGCACGTGATGGGTACCTGTCACGACCCAATTGTGGTACTTGACGGGCACTTAAATCACGTGACATCTAAAAACGACTACGCGGTTCAAGTAAACCGAAACCTGGAATCTAAACCCTTTTTGAAATTATTGGAGGTGAGGTTTAAATAGTCATATGATAAAATCAATTTAAATAACATCTAAATTTAAACTAAGTATGTTGAAAGTGCATTTATGAAGTTTTGAAACTTGACATCACCTCCTTTACATTTTTATAAAAACCCCATACAACATAATAAAATAGCATCCCAGCGGAAGCTAGTCTTTACGTCTAAACGATAGAGCAACCAACAATCTAAATCAGCAATCGACTCCCAAGAGTGCGATGTCACTACACATAAACTCTAAGTCTTGCTTCTAAGTCCATAATATATAACTTCTAAATTGATGGAGTTTCCACTAGATACAAGAATATATATGAATAATCAAGAGTGAGTATGATATAATAATAACCCACTTACCCATCAATCCCCGAAAAGAATGTGTACCCAAGCCGCTGATAATCCAAGCGATAAAACTTGCAAGAAACTGTGGCACAACGGGGATGAGTTGCCAACTCAGTGAATAAAAGTACATCTAAAGGTAGAGATCGAAATGCACGACTATACCTAGGTCATATATATAGTCCTATCATAATCTGTACCAATATACTATATGATATGTATATGTGTAATACTAACTATCATGCAATCCCAAGTATAATATCTCAATATCATATGAGTCAAAATCATGAATGTATAGTTCGTGTTGGAATCCCCTTTTGTATATGAATGTCAGTATAAATATATGCAAGTACCGTCCTCCGGATCAGTCCTAGTGAAATCCACTAATAATATCTAACTGTGTACCTCATGATAATGCTCATATCAATATATATATAGATGTCCAACATCGACATCGAAATCCGAAATCTCTCGTGTCTATCATCGACACGTAAATACAGATATCGTCGACACCACCTCAATAGATGATCGCCAACCGATATCCTGGCTACGATCAGTATCCCCTGGATATCCGCCGTGCCCAATCGAACCCCGGTCAGTATCCCTAGATATCTGCCGTGCTCGTTTCTATTTTCGGTCAGTATCCCTTGGATATCTACCGTGCTCATTTCTATCTCCGGAATCGAGTATCCTCGTTAGACTCCCCGCCTATAATGCGGCATTCCTGCCCCTCGGCCCCGACCGGGTCTACCATGTATCCAACTGTATGGCCACCAACTCAGTCTGGATAGTATACAAATCCGAAACTATGATCAACGACTCGATTCGGATATCAAAGTCAGAAAACACAAATCTCATGGTGGACGTTTACTCATCATATACAAATATCAAGTGAGGAATAAGAACTTGCATAGATTGTATTGATGATATATTATATATATACATATATAACAGTGTCCCATACCACCGATATATATCATCAGGAGTAAAATATCCAGTAAATCCATAAGAATCAAATACAATATCTATAGTACTAATATTCGTAATTTACAACAGGAATAAAGAAGACTACGTAATTATATCACATAATTATAGATTTCAATTCTACTGTGTCATGGTACTACTAATGATGTGTAGTGTAGCATACGCGTCTGTGCTCGTGCAACATGGCAATCATTGGTATTTGTGCAAGTGTTCTACGGTGTAACAATCTATTTATTTTAATACATATATAACAGCACGATTCTACAGTGACACAGCAATATCAATGAGGTGCAGTGTAATATATATTCACGTGCTTGTGCAGCATAGTACTCATTGGTAGTTGTGCAGTGTTCTATCAGAGTGTGTAACGCAGAAACGTATAATATGGATAATATAATGCAAACATGTAAAGTAATCTAAACATAACTATTGTAATTACTTGCTATGAGCTATACCATTATTTTTAGAAATGATCGAAACGTTTAGTTTGAAATAAGGAAGCTGCCCTAAATTTAAAATAGATATTCGTTTTAGAAACTGGCACTCATCCTAGTATTTTTATTTAAAGGACAAACGAATCGTAGTTTTTAAAAGAATATAGCTCACACAAGTATTACATCCTAAAACAGGATATAACCTAACTCTACGAGTCAAAGGATAAATTGGCTGTTATTCGGCATACAAATTTCATTATTTCCAATACGTATAAATCCTTGTATTATATCTCATCATATCACTGTATCTGTATCATCTCAAGTCTAGCGTGATTCCTCGTGCAAATCCATCAAACCATATCCATATCGTATCACTGTATCTGTATCATCACAACTATGGTATGATCCCTCGTACAAATCCATCAAACCATATCCATATCGTATCACTGTATCTCATCATAACTATGCATGAAACTGTATGAAATTGAAGGACATACTAGATGCGATACTATATAAATATCTTGAATAAATACTAAACTAACTAGATATCATAATACTATTTGTAAGGTTGCGGGGGTGCTATACGCCATCCACCCGACTTCCCCAGTAGATGTAAATCTACTCACCAATTTAAAAGCTCGCTGAATCCACGCTGCTACATCGCCAACCCCGTCTCGGAATCCTCGAATCGTACCTATATTCGTATTTAAATCGCATTGATGTAAATATCATATCGAAAACCAAAACAACAAGCTAAATGCCCGTAGGTTAGAACCTACAACATACTTAACCCAAAAACGACAACAAAACTCTGTTGTTAACGTATAAACGTCAACGGTTCAGCTGCAACATCAAAATACGAAAACTCCGTATTGTAAATATCTGAAATTTGATAAGCCATTTCTAAAACGTTTCCAGATTTTATTGTGTAAATATTTAGACAACACAAACAATACAGAGATTTGTAAAATACCAACTCAATGCTACAGAAGAAGAATCAACACCAAAATCCATAGGATGGCCGGCGTCGCCGAATTTAAGGGGTGCCTCGCCGGATCTTGTATGGAGTTTAGGGATAAGGTTTTAAGTGTAATCTTCTAGTTTGCTCATTATACTTTTGGTCTTATTAATTTTTCTAGTGATTATCCGTATTAATTCTATATTACTTTACAGTGAACTAGATAACACAAAATCCCAATTTATGATACGACACAACTAAACATGCTACGTATCGTATATAGAATTTTACCCCAATCTGATATTAGCTTACAGATTTAACTTATTGAATAATTAACTTATTTAAACAATACCAAACACATTAATCCACACCCATAGACCTACTCTAAAAACCACATAAGCCAACTCTCCAAGAAATCCGGCGAGATCGGATTTTGAGTGTTGGTCGCCGGCCAAAATCCGAGCACCGGGGCTCGTCTTCCTATGGGTTATTCTAAGTCCAGATTATAATATAATGACACTGTTTGGTTAGGTTAATTTCCATCTAAACTATAGCAGATTCAAACAGAGGCTAAATTTATCAAAATACGATATTAAGATATTCGATTTCTAATGTAAAACAGTTTCAGAACCAAAATCATATAGGGTTCAAGGATTATACCTACAGCAAGATCACTGGAAAAGCTTCCTCTAAGATGCATAAGCTCAAGGTCCTAGCTAGAGGGTGATGGTGAAACCTTAGCACTTATTCTTCTTCTCTTCTCTCTTTTCTTATTTTCTTTTGTGTGTTCTAATGTTTTCTTTCTCTTCCCTTTTCTTTAATCTTCTGATCTTATGAACTGAACAATGGGGTAAGATAAGGAAAAGAGTGAAGGTTTGTTGTAGAGAAAGGAGTAGGTGGAAAGTGCAAGGTGGTGGTGTAAAGGGAAGGAGGAGGAGGTGTCACACTTGAAGTGAGGTGGGGTTTCATGCAAGGAGGAGGTGTCTTCATGATGATATGATACACCAAGGGTTCAAGTTAACCCTAACCAAGTCCTAACCCTTTTTACACATAAACCCTCACCAATTGCATGTTTCTAAAATTTCCTAATCTTTTCACAAAACCCCCCATCATCTATGTTATAATATAAACACCATTTTTCTTAAAATAAATCTAAATTATTCACTAAAACCCTTGAAATTTACTAATGTTATAAACTAAAATTTAAATTTAAATTTGTTCCATATACTACTTATGAAAATGTCCTCTTTGGTTTTAATAACTTTTTAAATTCACATTTTATTATTTAATTACTTAAATTTATTTATATTCTAAAATTTTCAAAATGTTACAATATTCCCCCTTAAGAAAATTCGGTCCCCGAGTTTAAATTAAACCCCTTTCTTAAAACATTTTCTTAACCCAATTAACTTATTTTAAAGTAATTTCCCGGGGTCAAATTTTAAAACATAATTCTTGCTCAATATAACAAGACTCCAAAGTCCCATATGAGCTAAAATGCATCACAATGCAACCGTGTGCGTGAAAACTCAAAATATATAATCTTTCATAACTGTAACTCTAGCGTTTACTATGAGAATTACTCCAGTTATGACAAAATTTTTACCAAATACGAAAACCATCGTGTATCCTAAGTGCACAAAATCAATGCCATGATCGCAGTGCAATATTAGTGCATACGACCAAGCGAAAATATAAAAATCAACTCTATCACATATCCTATCAAGTGCAAATCATGAAAACAAAATCAACCCTAATGGGTTTACACGTAAGTCTCAAATCACACTTCACGGTGTGCATGAAAACAAAACAGCGCTAAGTGCAACAGACGTGCACGAAACGATATCCACCGCATCCGCTGTGCATGGAATAAAATTATACAAAATAATACTAAGTGCATCGGGGTGCATAAAATAAATCTAAGTGCATCAGGGTGCACAATTTAAATCTCAAGTGCATCGGGGTGCACAAAACTAAAATCAAATGCATCAGAGTGCACAAAATCAAACGGCAACTAGTGTGTATGAAATCAAACCAAGTATAACTAGAATATATATATAAATTCATAACCATGTGCATCTGATGTGCACGGAAAATCGGTGTAGTGCATCGGTGTACACAACACTCCAATCGAGGGTAGTCACCTCGCACTAAAATCTCAACAAGTGCACCTGGTGTGCACAAAATATAATTTGATCCTCAAATCCTTAAAATACAAAAATCACGGACATCGAGATGTCCTCTTTCCAACGTTTGAAAATGAATGTTTTAGAGTATAAAAACGTAAATCGAACTTAAAGGACATCGAAGTATATTCTCTTCAATGTCAGAAAGTGTTTATACCACCGGAATTGGCATAGCAAGAATTACTACTAGCCGTCTGCCACGTTCTAACGTTCTCTGTTTCTGAATTCAGGTTCTTCTTGCGAACCTCTAATACCATAGCTTATTTATGCGATCGTCCGGTGAGGAACAACGACACCATTTGTCTTATTGCGGATACATCCCTTCACACCTTCTTGACCAGTAGTCCAATCTTTTATAACGTAACATGTTTGATAACAGAAATCTCTGTCCTCTGCTTGTGCGCTAACAACTAATCCTAGTCTAATATTATTTATTATAAACTCCTGGAAGAGAATCCGTCAAGTCTTCTGCTAAAAACATTGATACAGCCTGCCCGGAACTAATACTCATTACTGAATCCACTTTTTCATTTAGTAACCACTGTCATTCTTTTTTTATTTCCTCCTGAAAGTGTAGTCGTACGCATCATCAAATCTTCAATATTAACTGTGAAGAACAACAGTCTACTAAAACTCCGCACCATTTTTCTGTTCCATAAATTCCCTGTATCAATCACTTAAGGAGCATATCTGTATAGTCACGCAAATTGCAAGTCATACCTAGTTATGACCAACTCGGAGCCTTACAACTCGGAAACACGAATCCGTTATCTCTGTTACTCTATAGAGGAATATGGCTAATCTCACCTTCGAAGACTCATCTCAATTCGTCGGAGGAAAAACTTACTGCGCGATCTCCTTCTTGAACGACTTGTATCTGGTCTAAGCAAGATCCATCGGAAGAAGCAATTCAATTTCACCCATCTAGTATCGGAGTGTCACAACCGTTTAAAGTTCTAACCTTCCTACATCTGAACGGCTATGAATCCTACCGATCCATCTATAATGGTAACATCGTCAACTTTTAACTTTACGAACTTTGGAAGCAACTTCTCTATAATCTCAGCAAGGATTGGTACCGCTGCCTAAACAGTACACAACACTATGATCTTCGGAGAGAGGAAAACATCATGTCTCAAGTCCGACTGATCTCTAGCAATGACTCTGTCATCTGGTGCGGATCCCGAAGAGACTCGCTTCACTATTAGAACTCGATCAATTAGGAATAAACGACATGTCTCTATATCATTGGAAATTCACCTCGGCCAGTCCTTGTCCCAGACAAGTCTGCTCTGACCATATCTCTAACTGTAGCCCTCTCAGCCCTCATAAACATGGTGATCGAAACAATCAATCATGCACCGACGAAGATAGATCAACGGAAGGAATAGAAGGAAGATCTCAAGATATAAATGCTAAGGTAACTTAGGCGGAGTATCTTATCGTAAATATGCCGCGGAACATATGTACGGTACGTCACTCTACTTAGTACCTACTCCATCAACAAAGGTCATCCTATATAACGAAAGTTCGGGTATAAGACACCCAAAGTCAAGTCTAAGTCCTATAAAGTCAAGCCCAGGTAACAAAATGTATTCCCAGACTCCATATAGTCAACCTAAACTTGAACAAATGTTGAACCAAACGCTCTGATACCAACTTTGTCATGACCCAATTGTGGCACGTGACCGACACTTAAATCACGTGACATCTAAAGACGTCTACACGGTTCAAGTAAACCGAAACCCGGAATCTAAACCCTTTTTGAAATTATTGGAGGTGAGGTTTAAATAGTCATCTGATAAAATCAATTTAAATAACATCTAAATTTAAACTAAGTATGTTGAAAGAGGATTTATGACGTTTTGAAACTTGACATCACCTCCTTTAAATTTTTTATAAAAACCCCATACAACATAATAAAATAGCATCCCAACGGAAGCTAGTCTCCACGTCTAAACGATGGAGCAACCAACAATCTAAATCAGCAATCGACTCCCAAGAGTGCGACGTCACTACACATAAACTCTAAGTCTTGCTTCTAAGTCTATAATATACCACTTCTAAGTTGATGGAGTTTCCACTAGATATAAGAATATATATGAATAATCAAGAATGAGTATGATACAATAATAACCCACTTACCCATCAATCCCCGAAAAGAATTTGTACCCAAGCCGCTGATAATCCAAGCGGTAAAACCTGCAAGAAACTGTGGCACAACGGGGATGAGTTGCCAACTCAGTGAATAAAAGTACATCTAAATGTAGAAATCAAAATGCACGACTATACCTAGGTCATATATATAGTCCTATCATAATCTGTACCAATATACTATATGATATGCATATGTGCAATACTAACCATCATGCAATCCCAAGTATAATATCTCAATGTCATATGAGTCAAAATCATGAACGTATAGTTCGTGTTGGAATCCCTTTTTGTATATGAATGTCTGTATAAATATATGCAGATACTGTCCTCCGGATCAGTCCTAGTGGAATCCACTAATAATATCTAACTGTGTACCTCATGATAATGCTCATATCAATATTTATATAGATGTCCAGCATCGACATCGAAATCCGAAATCTCTCGTGTCTATCATCGACACGTAAATACAGATATCGTCGACACCACTTCAATAGATGATCGCCAACCGATATCCTGGCTACGATCAGTATCCCCTGGATATCCGCTGTGCCCAATCGAACCCCGGTCAATATCCTCTGGATATCTGCCGTGCTCGTTTCTATTTCAGGTCAGTATCCCCTGGATATCTGCCGTGCTCATTTCTATCTCCGGAATCGAGTATCCTCATTAGGCTCCCCGCTTATAATGCGGCTTTCCTGCCCCTCGGCCCCATCCGGGTCCACCATGTATCCAATTATATGGCCACCAACTCAGTCTGGATAGTATACAAATCCGAAACCGTATGACCCCTGACTCGGTTTGGATATCAAAATCAGAAAACAAAAATCTCATGGTGGACGTTTACTCATCATATAAAAATATCAAGTGAGGAATAAGAACTTGCATATATTGTATTGATGATATATTATATATATACATATATAACAGTGTTCCATACCACCGATATATATCATCAGGAGTAAAATATCCAGAAAATCCATAAGTATCAAATACAGCATCTATAGTACCAATATTCGTAATTTACAACAGGAATAAAGAAGACTACGTAATTATATCACATAATTATAGATTTCAATTCTACTGTGTCATGGTACTACTAATGATGTGTAGTGTAGCATACGCGTCTGTGCTCGTACAACATGGCAATCATTAGTATTTGTGCAAGTGTTCTACGGTGTAACAATCTATTTATTTTAATACACATATAACAACACGGTTCTACAGTGACATGGCAGTACCAATGAGGTGTAGTGTAACATATATTCACGTGCTTGTGCAGCATAGTACTCATTGGTAGTTGTGCAGTGTTCTATCAGAGTGTGCGTAACGCAGAAATGTATAATATGGATAATATAATGCAAACATGTAAAGTAATCTAAACATAACTATTGTAATTACTTGCTATGGGCTATACCATTATCTTTAGAATTGATCGAAACGTTTAGTTTGAAATAAGGAAGCTGCCCTAGATTTAAAATAGATATCCATTTTAGAAACTGGCACGCATCCTAGTATTTTTATTTAAAGGACAAACGAATCGTAGTTTTTAAAAGAATATAGCTCACACAAGTATTACATCCTAAAACAGGATATAACCTAACTCTACGAGTCAAAGGATAAATTGGCTGTTATTCGGCATACAAAGTTCATTATTTCTAATACGTATAAATCCTTGTATTATATCTCATCATATCACTGTATCTGTATCATCTCAAGTCTAGCGTGATTCCTCATACAAATCCATCAAACCATATCCATATCGTATCACTGTATCTGTATCATCACAAGTATGGCATGATCCCTCGTACAAATCTATCAAACCATATCTATATCGTATCACTGTATCTCATCTATAACTATGCATGAAACTGTATGAAATTGAAGGACATACTAGATGCGATACTATATAAATATCTTGAATAAATACTAAACTTACTAGATATCATAATACTATTTGTAAGGTTGCGGGGGTACTATACGCCACCCACCCGACTTCCCTAGTAGATGTAAATCTACTCACCAACTTAAAAGCTCGCTGAATCCACGCTGCTACATCGCCAACTCCGTCTCGGAATCCTCAAATCGTACCTATATTCGTATTTAAATCGCATTGATGTAAATATCATATCGAAAACCAAAACAACAAGCTAAATGCCCGTAGGTTAGAACCTACAGCATACTTAACCCAAAAACGACAACAAAACCCTTGAAATTTACTAATGTTATAAACTAAAATTTTAATTTTAATTTGTTTCATATACTACTTATGAAAATGTCCTATTTGATTTTAATAACTTTTTAAATTCACATTTTATTATCTAATTACTTAAATTTATTTATATTCTAAAATTTTCAAAATGTTACAGTACCCATGCATTGGATATTAAAAGTATTTGTTAGGGGTCACGTGGGGACACATGAGGGCGCCCATGCGTTGGATATTAATCCTTCAGTTTTACCCAAAAAATGGTGTTTGTCAGGGGTCACGTAGAAACACGTGAGGCATCTTTTAGGTGGGCATTGCCCTTGGGTAGAATTCTCCTTTGTTTGATAATTGCTAGGGGTCACGTGGGAGCACGTGAGACGTCCAAAATCTATTCTGCCTTGGCTTTACTCCCTTTTTATTTTGAGAAGTTTGTTCATGGGTCACGTGGGAGCACGTGACCCAATTTCATTCGTTCTCTTTTGATCACTGAGGAGGGGAGTCACGTAGACACATGTGATCAGGTTGGGTATTGATCTCTTTTACGTGCATGAAGAGTTAAATCCCTTGTTAAGAATTAAATTCTTTTGATAGGGTTAAACCCTAATTTTATTTGGAGGAATTAAATTCGTATATGTTTGAAAGAATTAAATTCTTTAAACCCAATTCTCCCTCTAAGTTTTGGATCTGCATGGCAGAATCTTCCCGATGAGAATTAAATTCTCAACTTGTGGGGAGATCTGCTTCTGCAGATCTTCAACCAGAGGAAGAACTAAGTTCTTTTTAAAAGAGTTAAACTCTTGGTTTTGAGAATTAAATTCTTTTTTTTTTCGGGGTGCTTATAAAATGATCTTCTTTTTCTCTTACCTAGAGTTTTTCTTTCTCTGAAGAGATCTTCTTTTCTCTCTGGAGAATTAAATTCTCTTTTTTTGTATTCTCTCTCTGTTGTTGTATCTACCTTTCTTTTTTTTTCTTCATCTCTTCTTGGCTTCTATTTATAGGAGAAAGAAAAGAATCAGTTTGTTTAGTCAATCTTTCATTGAAAGATTTTTATTGATTTTATAACCAACATGATCTTTTAGATCATTCGGTGAATTTTATTCACCATTGGATTTTTAATCCAAAAGATATTTTATTTGTTTTTCTTGGCAAATTTTAGGGAAATATTTCCTTGTATAGAATCTTTCTATAAATTGGTGATTTTTTAATCATCATTGGATTTTTAATCCAACGGTTCTCCCTTTTACAGAGTGCAATCTTTTTTGTTTGGAAAGATCCAGAGAAATATTTTTCTAATTAGGGTTTTTGATTCCTTTTAATTAGAATTTAATTCTATTAGTTCAGATGGTTAAGGAGTTTATCATGTGTTGGCACGTGACCCCACTTGATAAAGCATCTAATTAGAATTTAATTCTATTGGTTTATAGGGCTCAGGAACCCATCACGTGTTGGCACGTGACCCCGCCGATTAAGCATTTAATCTAGAATTTAATTCTATTGTTTCAGAGGATTTAAGAGCCTATTACGTGTTGGCACGTAACCCTACTGATTAAGCATTTCATTTAGAATTTAATTCAGTGTCTACAGGCTTTGCCTGTAAATGGTCACGTGTCTGCATGTGAGACCTGGTCACGTGTTGACACGTGACCCCACTGACACAGCATTTCCAATTTGTTTATTTTATTCAGTGTCTACAGGCTTTGCCTGTAAATGGCCACGTGTCTGCACGTGAGGCCTGGTCACGTGTGGGCACGTGATACCCGGTCACGTGTGGGTACGTGATGCCTCGTTTGAGGTTTTCCTTGCTGCTTTATCTGTATTTTATTTAATTGCCATAAGGGAACAAATGCCCCCACAGCGTTGTTCTCACATGTTTGCACATGAGTGCAACGCTGTAACTTTTGTAGCCGTTGGATTTGCCTAGGGAATAGGGAATATGAACCGTTTCTTATCATGTCTTATAAATGCAAGGGTCTTTTCAGCAGCTCCTCCACTCCTTCATCTTCTTCCTTCCTCGTTCTTGCCTTGAGAATTTAATTCTCTTCCTCAGAGCTCAGTTCTCTATTATGCACGTGGGCTCTGCTGATGGGGTCGTTTCGTCTCCTTGCACTGATTTCAACGAGTCACCTCTTTTCATTTCCAATGCTCTCCCTTTTTTCCGGTCTTTGGGAATAGTTCCACCATGCACAACATTTTCTGTGCATAGCATTGAATGCTCCCTTTTATAAACCGAAGCCGTGCCTTTCTTTCTCTCTTCAAAGAGAAACCCATTTAGACCTTAAGGTGATCATCTTTGAGAAACCTATCAAGTGTTATGGCTTGCAACCGCCCCCACACTCGTCGATAACCATAGGAGGTGCCCGTCGAGGCGATGTTTCCTCGTTTTGCTGCGCGGCTCGTGGATCCTCTTCTCACCGATGCCGAATGTGACGCGGTGACGTACGAACTCTTAACTCGTAGGGGCTCTCCCCTTCCTATGGGTTCCATTTGGCTGCAGATGATCTTTTCGTCCGCACTTGCTGATATTCCTCCTCATCCGGCAGAGATGACCCTGGCAACTCTCGATACGGCGGAGGACAAGATCGAGTGTTTCTATGAGGCACGCTTGATTACTCGGGCTCTGAAGGATTGCTCGATCCGTCTACTGGGTCAGATAAGAGCCCGGTAGGCTGTCATGTCCGCTTTCGCCGATGAGCATGGCGCGAATCGGTGGGGAGCAACTCCTCGTGAAAACCGTCGTTTCGATGTGTTGGAGAAGGCAGAGAGGGAGCTAGAGAATTTTGTTTTTTATTTTGTTAACCCTTATATCACCGATCCTTTGTTTGGTGACCTTTTCCCTGCAGCGTAGTATATTTAAATCAATGTAACCCTCTTATCATTGGCTGTTGAATGCTTTTCTACTGAATTTTTTCTTTTTGTCATATATTCGCACGTGCATCCCGCCTGAGTACATGAGCGTTATACTTGACCCCTGGGAATTTCCTTTAGGTGCAAACATCGTCGTTGTGTTGTCCATAAATCAGTGCGTTCTAGATACCATAGGCATATATGTTGGAGATAGTGCCCTCAGAGTCAATTATTAGGTCACAGGTACGTGATTGTAATGATTGAGGGAGGACCTATCCCGGTAGGACAGTCTTACTCGAGATGATAGTATGCTATCTGGTTTACCTTTATCATCGTGTACTGCTTTAGGTGACATGACACGTCGCTATTACACGTTGATAGAGCCCCTAGGATTCTTGCTTGACCACCAGCAGTATGAGGGCGATCATATAAGTGGGAGCTGGGGGTCTACAAGCATATCCTTAAAAGGTCCCTAGTCGTGGGAGTTTCGAGACCGGGCATCGATACTCCATTAGTAGACTAGTGTATACAGTCGAGACCCCGACGAGGGGCGGTGGCCGGTCTCACAAGCCACTGGTGTCAGTTGGATCACCTAAGATGTATACAGGTGCTCATTGGGTTATGAGTACACCGGACAGGACTCGCCGGGAACATGCTAGTTGGTCATATACCAGACGTCAGATGGCAGTTCCCTGGTGACATGTGTGCAGGTTAGTTCATCGACCTGGGGATCGTCATTTGTCTCGTGTGAGTTCCCACTGTACTTTGATTACTACCCTACCACGGCTCAAAGGAGTCGTGCAAACAGGTTTTAGTTGGGTACAGTCCCGAGCCACATGGAGGCAGTGAGCGTATCTTCAGGGGTTCGTCTCTCCCGGTATTGGGGGTGAGGTCGTGCTGTGTCTAGGAGAGCCATTACACAAAGTCCTTGGCCAAGGCAAGGAGATTTACTGGTAGGTATTCCAGTAGTATCTCAGGGTGTTCTGGGCTACACTCCGACACGACTTGTACCGCTTTTGGGGGTCTGACTTTTACCAACCCCTTAGGCCCGCCATGCGATACTCATAGACGAACGGACCGGACTGCACGGATATTGTCACTGACAGGCTCAGTAGGGTGTCAGGATGAGTTCGCTCATCGACGTCCCTTTTAGTCAATAGCTGGTGGCCCGTTACGTATTGGCTTATACCTCTGACGTGCTAGTGGTTAAATCCACAGCCATAGTATTGACGAGTCTTTAGAGTCCACCACACTTTCAGTTACTCAAGTTTCGGGCGAAACGCTGTAGAGGCCGTATGGAGATATGGCAGGGTCCGATCAGATACGTGCGGTATTGCACGGATCAGGATCGGACAGTTTTGTACTAGTGGCCGTATGGATTTATATGGCAGGGTTCGATCAGATACGTGCGGTATTGCACGGATCAGGATCGAACGGTTTTTTACTAGCCGGCTTTGGTTTAAGCCGGTACTAGTTTAGTACAGTGTAGATTTTGTCTCATTGCATTTGTATTTCGGTCGGAATACAGATGCGGGTGTGTATGCACAGTATTGGGGTTTTCCTGTAATTTATTACGGGACCAGTTTTCTGGAGTTGCCAGTTTGCATTCCGTTCCGGCCGGTTTTCCTTTGTTCTTTCCCGGCCGGACTTTTCCGATGGAGGGGGTTATTTGCAATTGTGCAAATAACATTTGTGGAAGGGGTTTCTTGTAAATGTTTGATTATGATAGCTATCATTTTCTTTTCAACCATACTTTTGCTTTATGAGATTTGATTGTGATAAAGTGAGGGTATGGGTTTAATAGTGATAGGCATGGTTGTATGTTTTCTTGTCCCTTGATGTGGTCACCTCTTCTCATCTCCTACACTCACCTCCCTTATTGCTTCATATTCATTCCTCCTCCTTTTCTAAGTTCATAAGTTTTTTCATGGTTGAGTGAGAAGAAGAAAAGAGAAGGAGAGAGCTTCATCCTTGAGAGTGTTTTTCATTCTTGATCTCTTTTCATGCCAAGAAAAATGAAAGCACCATTTTTCATACCTTCATTCCTCCATCTTCAAAAGGCAACCAAAACCCCAATGAGACATAAACCCTACACATCCTACAGCAAGCCTTGGGCATGTCGAGTTGCCGGCTTCATGCGCGAGTTGCCTCGGTATAGAGGCGGGAGCCCGTAAAAGTACCCGGCTTCGTGGTGCCTTTTCCGACGAGGAGGAGACGGACGGAGATCCCGCGAGGAGATCGGAGTGGAGATGAAGACCGGAGGACTTGGATCGTCGGTATACATCTCTTCCCTTTCTTATTGTAGTTAGCTAGACTAGTTAATGGTCCGATCCGGTTAAAGTGCGCGGTGGTGCCGGTTTGCAAAGTCCGCAAAAATTTTAAGTTTATCACCGCTTCCGCATTCCGGCGTCGGATTGACGGCCGGGGCGCCGCCGTGCACTTACAGTGGTATCAGAGCCTCGCCATTAACTTCGTCTAGCTTTTGTGTAATGTGTTTTACGTTTCCGATCGAACAAAATCCCGAAAACCCGTATTTCTTTGCACATCAGTTTCTGTCGAATTTTTTTTGAGTCCAAAAATTTTTCAGGTGGTCTCAGAATGATGTGCAGGGAAAAATAAGCACACTGTAAAAATTTGGTACCTCGATCTCCCCATACCGCCGCGGAAGGGCGGCCAAATCCCTGTTTTGGCCGCGCTTCCGCCGCGGGTATTACTGTTCACCACCCCAAATTTTTCCAGTGTGTTTCTGAGTGATAATTGTGGTTTTTGGAATATTAAAATTGGGCCCAGGTTTTCTGTGGTTGCTACAGTTTTGTTTGGGGGCCCACTTGTTAATGTTTGATCAATCGGAAAATTTTAAACACATTTTTCACAGTATTTACATTATATCTGCGACCGTGAATGTCACTCGATCGGTAAATCCGGTCTAACTGCTATAGCCCGGTTAGACGGATTTGCGAACGTGACTTTCACGTTGATGTTCTATGTATTTGCTGTGATGTTGCGGATCGGTCGTGGGGATAGCCTGGATGCAATGCTAGTACTGTTTTGTTGTATTATGTACATTTGAGATTGCGGGGCGAGCGTCCGACATGTGGACTGCCGTCACTGCCTGATTGTATTATTCTTTTGGGGCACGACCTGGTTGCGGTCGATGTACCCGGTGTATGTATATTTTACTTTCTGTACTAGGATTGCCCCGCGGAGGGGTGCACGGATAGCCGGGTTCTGGAGGGCAACAAGCCCGCATCTCATGGCATTGAGACGGAGGGGGCTTCGCTCTAGGATTGGCGGGCTATTCGCCGCACTCGTAGGGGGTACAGGTTGACCCAGGAAGGGTGCCCAAGTTGCCGGATTCCGTGAAGTGCTGGGTGGTCCATTCACGGCGATGAAGGGGGCTGCCTCGCTTCAGGTTTTGGCGGGTGACTTGCCGCGCCCGTAGGGGTCTAGGATTTCATTGCACAGGCTATCCACACGACCAGGGGAACGTCGGGTTTCAGCAGTGGCTCTGTGAAACCCGGGGATCCCAGATATCTGTATTGTTTCTGTGATGCTGTACTTTTCTGTGATGTTGCATTTTATTCACGCCTTGAGCGAATATAATATATTGGTATATATATTAGTAGATGTTGTATATGTTTTGCATCCGCGCTAGTCCAGTCCCCGCTCTGTCGTTAGTAAGCTAACCTAACGGGTAATGACGGGACCCAGTGGCGAATGCGGATGGCATATACGTACATCAGTATATTTTCGTTCTTTTTGGTGTGATCAATTGATGGGACTGCATTGATTCGGATCAATGCAAGTTAAACAAACCTAATCTGATGTTGTTGGAACACTTTTTCAAAAAGCTGTTATTGCAAGGACGTTCACTTTTGTTTTGCATCGCGGTATTCATTTAGAATATCCTGCTCCTCAGTCGACGAGGCAAGGGCCGAGATCCCTTCACCGGGAGTGACCCCTTGGACAAAAAGTTTGCGTCAGGGCATTAACTTCACTATAGCCGATTACTTTTGCTTTGCACAGTGATATTCGGTTATGAATATCCAGCACCCCATTCTACGGGGAAAGAGCCGAGATCCCTTCACCGGGAGTGACCTCTTTAGCAACGGTTTTCGTCACTATATTTTCAAAAAGCTATCCGTTCCTTCAACGATATCAAGTTCATTACGTTAAAGGTTTTCGCCAGAAACCATTCGTAGCCCTCCATCATTTCAGTTAAATATTCGGTAGTATTCAAGCTATGTATTTTGACCTCACGCCAAGGCATAGTGTTTGGTAGCTGCCGGGTATTTATCTGTTGCATAGATAGATGCGTTGGTTTGGGACAGTCGTACTACTATTTTGGCCTACGTCAAGGGTATGTACGGGTGGATTCAAATTAACCTGGATAATGATGGGCAGAACTTGACATGTGACTTATGATATTTTGACCTCACGCCAAGGTCATAAGAGCATGGGGCAGAAATCTCATCGGGAGTTTCAAAAGTACTGAAACTTGCCAGATATGCGCATACCTTCTGGAGTGTGATGATATGAGCGGATTCCGTCACGTTATCATGCGATGATAGTTGGATCCCGATTCCCACTGATGAGTTAGTTTACTCCTCGGGTGACCCCGACTAATTCTTCTTTCAGGTTTGGAGGAGAATTTGAGGTACAGTGGGAGGATTCCAGATTAGATAAATTGGTAACCATTCTGATCTAGGTTAGAGTGCACGCTGAGTGTTTCTTTTCTCTCTCTCTCTGGCAGCGACCTTTTGACCCGACCCTAAGACTTTGACTCAGTGACCAAGTTGACCGAACCTTCTTAAACACCGGTTTTTGGATTGTCAGAGTTGCAAACCTCATTGCCACTCCTACTTTTACCCTTTTCTCCAGGACACCCCGTTTTACTACGAACGTCCACTTCCATTGGACAAAACCATCGTATGGTTAGATACGAACTCGAAAGAATTTATTCGAGGATGGTTTCCGGTTCTGGAGAAAACGAATAGGATTATTCAGTTGTCTTTTCTTTTCACCTTCTCTCAGGTTGCGAGTACTCCTTGGTTTAGGAGTAGTACACCTATTACGCAAATTGGATAGTCTTCTTCCAAACCATAGGCTGGTGCCGACCGGTAGGGAATGAAGAAAACCAGTTAGCCTAAACGGTGTACAGAAGGTATTAAGTTCAGACAAAACAAGGGATTAGTAGGAGGGCAAAGTAAATTGCAACAGATATTTCACGACCAAACCAAATATTTCGTTACCACTCCCACATCACCTTTGTATTTCTCCAGGACACTCCGTATCACTACGAAGATCCACAGTTTATTTGGATATTCCATCGTATGGTTATATACGAACTCGAAAGGAACTTGTTCCAGTTCGGGGATGGATCCTGGTTCAGGAGAAATAGGAATAAAGTACATTCAGGTGTCTTTTATCTTCACCTTCTCTCGTGTTGCGAGTGTTCCTAGGATTGGGACAGTACACCCATTATGCTTATTGGATAGTCTTCTTCCAAACCATAGGCTGGTGCCGAAAGGTAGGGAAGGAAGAAAACCATTTGGCCTAAAGGGGTGTGCAGAAAGTAAAGACTAAAGACATATGAAGGGATTTGGAGAGGTGGCAAAGAACTATACGGTTACAGTCGTGAATCTGGAAGAGGCATTACTAGGAATACCAGAATACCCCATCGGAACATTTCGATGTTTCAGTTTCACTGTGTAATGTTAAAGGAAAACTGATTTCCCGATTAGATACTTACTCCAGGGTATGTATTTACCAGGTACGATTCTCACATCTGTATAGTTTTACAGATGATGAGTGGGAGTAAGTTATTGGGAATTGGGTGATCATCCTCATTATATCGGGATTCGTTGTAATCGGTGATATTTGAGGAAATCACCTGGGTTATTTGCCGGACGGCAAGTATTTGGTTTTGAATATCCGCCGTCATGCACCAATTTCAAATCGATGTATCTGTACGTCTATTTTCATAGAGTGAGATATGCCCTTTTGAAATTATGTCTATGACATTTACCTATATCAGTGGATGGTTAGGTAAGGAGCATTAAACAGCGGTGTAATTCTTCTTAACCATAAGTACAGTTTTCAACCTACGACACACGGTGAAAGAGCTATCAGACTCAAGGGACTTATACAGAGTATTGTATGTTGTCCAGTGTCCATTAGGACAGAGGGGTTGGTCCTCATACTATATTCTGTTTACTTTTAACTTCTCTAGTTTTTAGACATGTGTTTCGTTGAAACACAGGGTCTAAGTTTTGAGGAGTTATAGGTATTTGAATAGAGTAGAGAACCAGGTATAGCAAGTATCGGGATTCTTCAAAGTGATCGAAGATGTAGATACTTGTATATGGTATTCAGTTGATGGTAATGACTAAGAGATCTTGCTTCTCTTTCAGGTTACTCATAATTGGAAGCACTCCTAAGTTGAGTAACGCTGATCGGCCTCCTTCCATTTAGTTGACATGCGCTGGGGACAGCTGCATGATTTGAATCTGGTTCAATTAAATCAGTGCCTCTGTTCCTATATGGGATATAGAACAGTTCGTATCTTAACGATGTTAAGGTACGGGGAGTTGTCCGGCTTATGCTTAAAACCAGACTCTGGATAACTCAAAGGCACGTTTCTGTAATGGCTGTTTGTGGGTTGACCCAGGCTATGACGAGGGTTGATTTTCTACCATCTGGATGAACAATAGCGATATTGTTCTAGACTCGCCACAGTTTTATTAAAAATGGACTTTTTTCAGAAAACAGTAGTGGGAGTATGGTAGAACTGGAAGTGATTCCAGAACCACAAACGATTACTGAAGATTTGATAAGGAACCTAAAGATTCAATCTGGATTGACATTCCATTGGCCACTCCGCAGATAAGGTGGGTAACTTCAGGCACCCGAGAGGTACTCCGGTAGCCTCAAGGACGGTGACAGGGAAGTTCTTGTTTACCCACAATTGCCATTGCTGTTGTTCCAGGTTACGAGACCCGGCGGGAGGATGAGTATAGCGTCGTTCTAAACCAGTTTTAGAAGTGTACGTCTATATGACTCTGCCAGAGGGTTGTTGTAGTCAGTGGGAGCAGCGGAAGCATTGGTGGACAGGTAGCTTATGTCTATTTATAGACTAAAGCAGAAGTAGCGGAGATAGATCATCTATTTCTAACGTGACAGTCATGGGTTTGACTTCATCAGAATAGGGGATGGATCTGTTGAGAAGGTAGTAGGGTGTGATATCCTGGTATATGGATGATATACACAGAGTAGGAAAAGAAACTCCTACACTACGATCGGATATACTTTGGTCGTCACACAGTTGTTTCTCCACAAAGGAAATGGATTTTGTATCTGACATACTGGTTACTAGATCTATGGTTTTAGATCTAGATTTGGGTGGTTTCCCAATCAGGGTACTTGACAGCATTCTAAGAGTATTTAGGATGGACGACTCCTGGCACGGTAGTGTACCTGCAGGTAATGGAGTCACCCTCTCCAAAGGTGTCTTACAGACTAAAGGGGAGAGGGACGGGCATGATTGGCAGATCACTTGCTCAGGCAATTGAGTCAATCGTGAGATGTCAAGTACCACACCAGATGTTGTTCTTGCACTAGATGCAATAAGTTGACATTAATCCAATCCTGGAGAAACAGTCGGAAGCAGTTTTAGAACATAAGTGCATGTTCTAGGGAGATGATAACGACAGCCTCATTTAGGAGACAGTTATCATTCCAGGCTTCCAAGGTGACATGGACGGCAAGGAGGTTGTCAGAGTTATAGTTTTCCTTCTGATGAGGGGCAGTATTTTGGACAGGTGGTCCAAGGCAATACTGAGGGAGGCATGGCGCGCAGGATACTGATTAAGTTCAGTTGACGATACAGTCTAAGAAGTTTGGATTTGGAGTTCATTTATGAGCTATGTCCCATCAGACATCCAGACATATTCTAAGACTGATTTTGCTCATTTCGGGAGATGGCTTTCTCTGCGAACTTGAGATATAGAGAGACATAGAAAGAAACAACTAAGCGGATCCACTCACTGAGGCTATTCCTCGAACGCAATAGTTCCGCAAACGAGCTTTGTGAGACTGACTAGTAGAGGAGTTGGATGTTCGGTATCACACGGGCTGTGAGTATGCGACATCGCAATAATTAGCCTTGAGTGCAAGTGGGAGATTGTTGGAGATAGTGCCCTCAGAGTCAATTATTAGGTCACAGGTACGTGATTGTAATGATTGAGGGAGGACCTATCCCGGTAGGACAGTCTTACTCGAGATGATAGTATGCTATCTGGTTTACCTTTATCATCGTGTACTGCTTTAGGTGACATGACACGTCGCTATTACACGTTGATAGAGCCCCTAGGATTCTTGCTTGACCACCAGCAGTATGAGGGCGATCATATAAGTGGGAGCTGGGGGTCTACAAGCATATCCTTAAAAGGTCCCTAGTCGTGGGAGTTTCGAGACCGGGCATCGATACTCCATTAGTAGACTAGTGTATACAGTCGAGACCCCGACGAGGGGCGGTGGCCGGTCTCACAAGCCACTGGTGTCAGTTGGATCACCTAAGATGTATACAGGTGCTCATTGGGTTATGAGTACACCGGACAGGACTCGCCGGGAACATGCTAGTTGGTCATATACCAGACGTCAGATGGCAGTTCCCTGGTGACATGTGTGCAGGTTAGTTCATCGACCTGGGGATCGTCATTTGTCTCGTGTGAGTTCCCACTGTACTTTGATTACTACCCTACCACGGCTCAAAGGAGTCGTGCAAACAGGTTTTAGTTGGGTACAGTCCCGAGCCACATGGAGGCAGTGAGCGTATCTTCAGGGGTTCGTCTCTCCCGGTATTGGGGGTGAGGTCGTGCTGTGTCTAGGAGAGCCATTACACAAAGTCCTTGGCCAAGGCAAGGAGATTTACTGGTAGGTATTCCAGTAGTATCTCAGGGTGTTCTGGGCTACACTCCGACACGACTTGTACCGCTTTTGGGGGTCTGACTTTTACCAACCCCTTAGGCCCGCCATGCGATACTCATAGACGAACGGACCGGACTGCACGGATATTGTCACTGACAGGCTCAGTAGGGTGTCAGGATGAGTTCGCTCATCGACGTCCCTTTTAGTCAATAGCTGGTGGCCCGTTACGTATTGGCTTATACCTCTGACGTGCTAGTGGTTAAATCCACAGCCATAGTATTGACGAGTCTTTAGAGTCCACCACACTTTCAGTTACTCAAGTTTCGGGCGAAACGCTGTAGAGGCCGTATGGAGATATGGCAGGGTCCGATCAGATACGTGCGGTATTGCACGGATCAGGATCGGACAGTTTTGTACTAGTGGCCGTATGGATTTATATGGCAGGGTTCGATCAGATACGTGCGGTATTGCACGGATCAGGATCGAACGGTTTTTTACTAGCCGGCTTTGGTTTAAGCCGGTACTAGTTTAGTACAGTGTAGATTTTGTCTCATTGCATTTGTATTTCGGTCGGAATACAGATGCGGGTGTGTATGCACAGTATTGGGGTTTTCCTGTAATTTATTACGGGACCAGTTTTCTGGAGTTGCCAGTTTGCATTCCGTTCCGGCCGGTTTTCCTTTGTTCTTTCCCGGCCGGACTTTTCCGATGGAGGGGGTTATTTGCAATTGTGCAAATAACATTTGTGGAAGGGGTTTCTTGTAAATGTTTGATTATGATAGCTATCATTTTCTTTTCAACCATGCTTTTGCTTTATGAGATTTGATTGTGATAAAGTGAGGGTATGGGTTTAATAGTGATAGGCATGGTTGTATGTTTTCTTGTCCCTTGATGTGGTCACCTCTTCTCATCTCCTACACTCACCTCCCTTATTGCTTCATATTCATTCCTCCTCCTTTTCTAAGTTCATAAGTTTTTTCATGGTTGAGTGAGAAGAAGAAAAGAGAAGGAGAGAGCTTCATCCTTGAGAGTGTTTTTCATTCTTGATCTCTTTTCATGCCAAGAAAAATGAAAGCACCATTTTTCATACCTTCATTCCTCCATCTTCAAAAGGCAACCAAAACCCCAATGAGACATAAACCCTACACATCCTACAGCAAGCCTTGGGCATGTCGAGTTGCCGGCTTCATGCGCGAGTTGCCTCGGTATAGAGGCGGGAGCCCGTAAAAGTACCCGGCTTCGTGGTGCCTTTTCCGACGAGGAGGAGACGGACGGAGATCCCGCGAGGAGATCGGAGTGGAGATGAAGACCGGAGGACTTGGATCGTCGGTATACATCTCTTCCCTTTCTTATTGTAGTTAGCTAGACTAGTTAATGGTCCGATCCGGTTAAAGTGCGCGGTGGTGCCGGTTTGCAAAGTCCGCAAAAATTTTAAGTTTATCACCGCTTCCGCATTCCGGCGTCGGATTGACGGCCGGGGCGCCGCCGTGCACTTACAATATAGTCATGTACGCATGCTTAAAGGGGTACCTACCGAAGACTTTCCTTGTTTCCAGAAAGAGAATATAGTTTGTGCGTGTTTTGGATCGAGGATTGGCATCGAGTGGAGGTCTGACCACACGGGTTTGAACGCATCCGGCTTCCTTCCGACATCTTAAACCTCAGATCAAGTCTTCGAGGATGTATCGAACGATGCATGGCCAATTACTAAGACTACTCATGCATATGAAATCTGGCGGGTGCTTTAAGAAGCTATTAGGGAGGTGGTAGCTATTGATAAAGTCGTCATTTTTACTCGCGAGATGGCTGAAGCCCACAAAGTTACCGAACAGGAGCTTGAAAATAGGCTCGCCTCATACCAAGTCCAACAGTCTCAGGCGGAGGCCCGTCTTATCGCAATAACAAATTATGAGGCCGAGACCCAGCGGAAGAAGGTGACGAATCTACTGAATCGTCCACCGGCTTGAAAAAAATGTATACGTTTCTTTTTATTCTCCTTTTGTACATACTCCCGAATGAGAGTATTTTCTGATTCTTTTATAGATTTTACTTTGTATTCATTTTGATTCATGAATAAAAGATACACACATTTTTTTTTACCGTTGCTTTCTTCCCTTTGCTGTGTTTTCACCATGTGATTCTAGCAAGTGTGGCCTGTAGATAGTAGGTAGTTGTCCATCTTGGACTCTTTGCAGGGTAGTGATGGCTTAGGAGACAGAGTTAGGATCTGCCACCTAAGGATTTTTAACTTTATGAGCCATAAGGGTCTCATAAAGACTTTTCTCCCTACGGGTCGTGAGGATCCCGCAGGTGTATCTTCTCCTTAGGGGTTGTGAGGACTCCTAAGTACATTTTCTCTTGAGAGTCGTAAGGATCTCATAAGAGAATTTTCCCGCTTATAAGTCGAGAAGACTCGTAAGTTGTTGTTTCCCTCCTTATCGAGATTCGACTTCGAAGAGTGTGGCCCGTGAATAGTATGCAAGAGTCGATCTTGGACCAACTTGCAGGACCCCAGTTCTTAGGAAACAGGTCCTTATCCCCATTACCTAAGGCTTTTCCTTACGAGTCGAGACGAATCAAGAGGTTCTCGCAAGGGTTTCCTAACGTCACAGTTAACTTCTGCTAATAGAAGTTCGTTAGGGTCTGTGGTACTAGGGTTTTCTACCCGTTGCACCATCGCGTTGGCTGGTGTATTCCTCGACGCACAATCTTGCTGTTCCAGTAGCCCCGCGACTGTCGTGTCTCCGATCCCTTCGGGTGCTAGACAAGACGTCTTCAAGTAATCTTCCCGGTGATATTACCGTCAAAGGAGTAAGCGTTGGGGATATTCCATGTTGCTTTTTACTTGAGATTAGGCTCATTTTGGGAGCCCCGATGAGTCATGACCACTCCGTGCTGGTGTGGGATGATCTCCGATAGTCTTTTTCAGGTCTCATTTGAGTTGCCGTCAAGACCCTGAAGCGAGGGATTTTCCTTGGCTTCATTTGCTGGCATTGTATCTGCTGTATCGAGATGAATGACGCGGTTGTCTCTAGGTTGTTGGTGAACCGTCGAGGCTTGGAACTAGGGACTTTGCCATGGCTCCGTTGTTGGTGTCGCGTTTGCATCCTGTTGGAGGAAGAACGCTGGGGTGACATCGCGTCTGCTGTATCAAGACGAACGTCGAGGTGGTCTCTAGGTTGTTGGTGAACCGTCAGGACCTGGAACTAGGGACTTTTCCATGGCTCCGTTGTTGATTGTCGTGTCTGAATCCTGCTGGAATGAGGAGGAATGCTGTTGTGGGTCTCCAGGCTGTAGATGTGGCCGTCGAGGCTTGGAACTAAGGACCCTGCCATGACTCCGTTTTGCTGACGTCGTATATTCCTGCAGAGACACTGATTTCTCTGCGGGTCGACGCGAATCGAGATGCTCTCGTCAAGGACGCTGATTTCCCTGAATCGAGGTTTTTGCCAAGGACACTGATTTCCTAGGAGTTGAGGCGAATCGAGAGATTCCTGCAAAAGCACTGATTTCCTTGCGGGTCGACACGAATCGAGATGTTCTCATCAAGGACGCTGATTTCCCTAAATCGAGGTTTTTGCCAAGGACGCTGATGTCCTCGGAGTTGAGACGAATCGAGGTATTCCTGCAAAGACACTGATTTCCTTGCGGGTCGACGCGAATCGATGTTCTTGCTAAGGACGCTGATTTCCCTGAATCGAGAGGTTTTGCCAAGGACACTGATTTTCCTGGGGTCGGTTGACTTATTTGCGAGACGGAGCGTTGATCCGGTGGGGAGGTCATTGGTTAACTTGTTTTCGAGACGGAGCATTGATCCGGCGGGGAGGTCATTGGTTAACTTTAGGTTGTCTGTGGACCGTAGAGTCTTGGAACTAGGACTTTGCCGTGGCTCCGTTTGTTAATGTCGTGTCTGCCTTCTGCTGGGGGAGAGGAAGAACGCTGTTGTTGATTTCTAGGCTTGTAGATGTAGCCACTGAGATCTGGCCTCCCTTTGACGGAGCCTGGTGGGACAATATGGTTCCTTTTTTGTTTATGCCCATGGATAGTATACAGGGGTCAGTGTGGACTTACCTGTAAGGCAAAAGTTTCATTTCATATATTTTTTATTTTCTTTCCGCGATGTTCTATCATTTCAGCTTTTTATATCGCGAAAGTCGTGATTGCCTAATCATTTTGGCTATTTTTCGTGGTGCCTAATCATTTTGGCTATTTTTTCTTTTTACTCACTGTTTTTTATTACGAGTTGTCCAACCATTTCGGCTATTTTGTATGCATATATTTTTACTTGCTGATTTTGTTGCAACTTGCCCCATCATTTCGGCTATTTTATATGCATTTTTGGCTTGCTGATTTTTATCGCGAGTGTGGAACTTGGAATCTGGTGCCAATCTCAGCATCAGCATCGCTACGACTGGAATATTGCCAGGAGCGAATCATCATTTGCCGTGAAAGGGCTTGGAATTTGATACCGATTTAGGCATCAGTATCGCTACCACTGGGACATTGCCAGGAGCGAATCATCATTTGCCTCTGTCGATATCGAACAAAGGTGGCTTAGCAAACAGGGTTAGGATCCTGTTGACTAAGGCTTTTAATTTCATGAGCCGTAAGAGTCTCATAAAGGTTTTTCTCCCTACGAGTCGTGGGGATCTCGTAAGTGCGTTTTCTCCATAAAAATCGTGAGGATTCTTAAGTGTATGTCCTCTTATAAGTCGTATGGATCTTACAAGAGTATTTTCTCCTTATAAGTCGAGAGGACTTACAAGGGTTGTTCACCGTGTGAGCATATCTCTAGTCCCTTGTGGGACTTTGTTAGGGAAATGTCTATTCGTGCCCGTGGATTGTATACAAGGGTCGATATTGAAATGCTTGGGTTGTATGACGGCTTAAGAACAGGTTCAGATCCCTGTAGCTTAAGGCTTTTGAATCCTATGAGCCGTGAGGGTCTCAAAGGGTAATTCTCCTTACGAGTCGTGAGGATTTTGCAAGTGTAATTTCTCCTTAGGAATCGTGGGGATCCCTAAGTGCGTTGCTACTTTGTGAGTCGTAAGGATCTCACGCAGGTGGTTTCTCCTTACAGGGTCGAGAGGATCTTGCAAGTGTCTTTTAACGAGATTGCGCCCTTTCAGGTTTTCACAAACTCGCTTGTAGCCCTGCTGTTTTTACACACGGAGCCCTTTCGGGTTTTCATCCGTGCCTATTTTTCTTGTGGACGTACCGTTTTTTTTGGCGTCAGCCTTAGGATGCTGTGGTCCGTAGTAGTTTATAGACGTCTCGGTCAATTGCTCGTATGTCCGGGATTTTCTCCGGGCAACGTACGATTACACAGCTAGATGTCCTCGCAAGTCTTCGTATCTTTTGTGTCGGAGAGGGATTCCTTAAAGAGAGGGCTGAGGGCTATTTCTTCGTCAGAGTCGCTTCCAAAGGTGATAACTTGCGATCCCTTGGTGTCTGATTGAAACGATTTCGGATGTGTAGTATGAAAAATTGTAAAGAAATCACAACCAAAAATATTTTGACCGCAATCAATAACGGTGTCGAATGTAGCGCGTTAGTAAGTGCGGATCGTCCACAGGGAAAGTGTAATCGTTCGTGTTTCGATTTAGATGAGTTGAAACTTTAAAGAAAAGAAAACAAACAATTCATGATTTATAAAATTGAATTTCAAGAATTAGAAAAATCTAGATCTAAGAAAACATTAAAATCAAGAATCGATATGTGATGATTTCCAAACCAACAATCAAGATTTGAAGTGTGGCTCGTAGGAGTAGATCGGATCTAGAGATGTGATGAGATCTAATGATTTCATATTCTTATCCATTAACAAATTGATACTAGATCGATGACGATTTATCGAGGTTAAGGATCTTGCGAAGAAACTAGGATTTCCTCATCTTATCCTTTGTCCTTTCGATGAATCTCATTCACAAACTAGCTTCAAGTAAATCAAATGATCGATCGTTAATCTCTAGTTTCGAGCGAACACAATCAAGAAAGCATCGTATAGAAACTAGGTCATCGATCATTCGATTCACAAGAATTTACAAACGTTATAGGATTTAAGAATTGTAAAAGAATCTAAATCATCATCATTCTATCGATCGTCTCGACTCCTTTATGAGCGGTGTTTTACTCAAACATTATCACAAGGCAAACATTCAAGAATCTAGATTGAATCATAATGTTCGAATTCAAAAGATAAGCAAGATAAAAGAATTGTCACCTTTATTATATCAACAATTAGTTACAACTCTCAAGAACTACAAGAGGAAGGAACTTTGATCGTTGAATTTGGCGTCGCTCGGCTCCTTGAGTCGCGGATCGGCTTGGATCACTTGCTCGGATGAAGATCGGCTTCGCTCCAAAAGGATCTCGGCTTCTTGCTTTGATTGAACTCGGAATTCTTGATTTTGGATTGGAGTTGGAATTAGGGTTAGGGTTTAGGGTTACAAGTTGTGTCACTCAATTTGTATTGAATTTGGGGAGAGAGAATGAACAACCTTCAACAACCTCCTCATCCTAGATCTAGGCTCCCTTTTATAAGCTTTCATAACCCTAGATCTAGGATTCAAAATTTGAATTTCCCTCCAAAATTTTGTTAGCTAGAAAGGCTTCTAGAAGTAGTTAGTTGGAGGGATGCGTCTAGAAATGGGTTGTTAGGAGGTTGATTAGCTTGATTTAATGATCCTTGCTGATCTGGCAGAAGCTTCGAGAGTTCTGTAGAAATTGCCATAGTTTTTTGAGATGTAGGAACTGAGAGAGGAGTACTGCAGTGAAACTTTGATGATGACGTGGCAATGATGCCGCGGATCCGCGGCACGAGCCTGCTTAGGTCGCGGATCCGTGGCCCAATAGGAGGCTTAGGGCTTCAATTTGGTACAGTTGCTTCCTGATGGCTTCCTGGTATTTTTATGATATATTGAATCTCACAATTCCTTCTAGATTACTACCAGATCTCAAATCCTTGAGTTGGCGTCTTTTTAACAGCACTGTTTCACAAATTTGGCCTTTCTCCTGGAATTTCCTGCACAGACTTCGAAACAAGTGTTGCGCAATACAAGGATGATGCGATGCCATGAAAAACAGTCTATTTCCCTAAAAATGCCAGTTTTAGAATATAACACATGTAATCTTGTATTTTATAACCGTTTTGCTAATATGTGCAATATGAATACCGAACACCTCTAGATGAATGCAAAAGATAGGGAAATTGCCGTGTTAAAAATGCAGTATTTTCGACTGATCAAATTCCCCCAAACTTATTTTCGGTCGTCTCGAGCGAACTGTTTTATTAAAAAGAGAAGGAGAAAATAAAGAAAGAGAAAAACTAACTAGCACACTTTCGTAGGCAAACACGATTGCACTGAGCACGTGCAACAAGCCTTTAAACCTCTAGGTGTCCCTAGTAGGAGGAGTGTTGTCTCCTGAGGGTTTTCAGCGGATTGCACCCACAAAATCCAATAATAAAAGGAAGATCATGAAATTTACATTTAAAGATAAGAATTGTAAAAGAAAAACTTTGAAAATTAGGGTTTCCAACTATGCTAGCTTTTCGGTTGTCATGAGCCATATCTTAATAGTCATGAAAAGATGTTAGAAATCACATCATCCCTCAATAAAACATCGTCTTTATTCTTCATTCCTATCTTTCTTCCAAACATCGATCATATAACCCTACGTGTGTGTAAAATACATCCCTACACCCGGAGAATTCAATTCAAACTATCATACTCTTGTCCATCCACCTCAGTACTTTTTTAATTAATGAATACTTAGATGAGATTGCTCACACACTTTCATGCGACCGTTAATACTTCTTGAGGTACTAACCGACCGATTACTCATGTGCTTGCTTATTTGGTGTATTTTCCTCGTCTTGCACCACCTAAGGCTTAGCAGTGACTCCCAGACCAGTTGGTATAAGGCATTAGGTGAAGAGGCACCCTCGCTATATTTTTTTGTTGCTGCCTTGGCGATAACAAAACCAGTGTTCATTTTTCTCACCATTTTATATTTTATTCATTTTTTCTTTTATTACCTTCATACTTTGGCTTTTAGACAAGAGCATTTCAAGGTATCCTCTACTATCCCGAGTTTCAAGATGTGTGTAAGTGCGAATTGCAGGGTATCAACGTTCAAAATGTTTGGCTTCCAGAATAGGAACTATTTTTCAGACTTATTTTTATCCTCAGATTAGTAACTTCCTTCATCTTACTAACCCTTGGGACAACGGCTCATAACTACTTATTACTAGTTCGTATAAGAAAACTTCTAATTTTCTTGGTTTTCTTAAATTTTTTCCAATCTTTTGGATGTAATTTTTCACTATCTAATCTTTTATTATCTTATTTATGTACAAAAAATATTTTTATTTTTGAAATTTTTTAAATTTTTATAGGTTTTCAAATGTTTTGTGCTTATGCAAAATGATATGCAAATGATGCGAAAATAAGCACAAACCTCCCCCAAACTTGTTTTCAACAGTGTCCTCACTGTTGCCTTCTGCTATATCTCAAAAAACCTGTAAGCTTGGGAGGAAATTTATTAGTGGGGGCAAAATATTTAAGTGAAGATCCTCCCCCAAACTTATTTTTGGCTCATCATTTTATAAAAAAAATTCTTTTCAAGAGACAGAAAAAATGCCCCCCCAAACTTGAGTTAAGCAATGTTAATCTTTGAAAATCACATGAGGGGGTCAAAAATCAGTGGTCGATGCCAAGCTTTGCAAAGACCGAAAGTTAACACCAACCATTCGAAAATTTTATCAATGCAGTGCTCTGGTTGGTGGAAGAAGAAGTGGGAAAAAGGTAAGTGGTGGAATAGAATGTGTGTGCGTCTCATTTTGGAGAGACGATGCAGTGAATGTGATGGATTGCTCGCATTCTTTTTACAATTCAGAAGAAGGGGTGGAGGTTCAATTTCATTGATTGGGACATGATTCATCTCAACACCCATGTCATTCAAAAATGCGAGTTCATCAGCGAAAATCTCCTCAAAAGTTCCATCAATACCCCGAAGAATAATGTCATCACAAAGTGCGGGGTGATCTTCAGACTCTAAAGACAGTTCATAATCAGTGTTAATTGTTGACCTGGACAACTAGGTGGTAGAGTCTGTATGTGTATGATACATAATTGGGTCAAACAACAACGTATGAAAATAGTCAAGATCGGTATCATGAGGATCATCAAATTCGCTGCTGTCGACATCCATTAAGTCGACAGAACAGACCTGAGCAGTAGGTTCGGAGGGTACACTTCCCAACTTGTAAATGTTCAGCTCAATTGACCTATTCCCGAAGGATAGGGTCATAGAGCCATTACGACAGTTGATGATAGCGTTGGAAGTGGCCAAAAAGGGGCGACCTAAAATCACCGGAATTTGATTCCGTGTGTTCGCTACAGGCTGTGTATCAAGTACAATAAAATCAACAGGGAATACGAGTTCCCCGATTTTTATTAACACATCCTCCAGTTCACCCCTAGGTTTGGTGATTGATCGGTCAGCCATCTGGAGAGTTATGCTCGAGGGCTTTAACACTCCGATACCTAGTTGCTCGTAAACAGAGTATGGAAGCAAGTTAACACTAGCGCCAAGGTCTAGTAGAGCACGGTTGATGTGTTTTTCCCCAATAGAAATAGAAATAGTAGGACAGCCAGGGTCCTTACGTTTCCGTGGTACTTGTTGGGGGAAAGCTGTGTCTACTGTCATTGCCATGAATATCTTCTTGGGCACTTGAGTCTTCCTCTTCTTAGTGCACAAGTTCTTAAGAGTTTTCGCATAGGACGGAACTTGTTGGATGGCATCTAGGAGAGGGATGTTGATGTTAACTTGCTTAAACATGTCCATAATCTTCTCCATATGTGGACTCGATTTGTTAGCCCTTAACCGATTAGGATAAGGTGCTTTAGCAATAAGCGCTGGGTCCATCATAGGAGAAGGATGTGTGTGTGGAACCAATCCCAAAATAGAAGTGGGGATCGTTTGTAGAGGACTAGAAGAGCTGGGCTGAGGTGGCGAGCCTTGTGGGAAGCGGAGAATAGGCTCGCAAGAATGTGGTGGGGTAGAAGAACTGGGGTCAGAATTAGAAGTAGAAGTGGAAGGAAAGGTCTCAGCCGGGGTATCATCGATAAATTTTCAGTATCATCAATCTCTTCCCCAACGTGATTGTCAAGCACTCTTCCAGATCTCAATGTGATTGCATTCACATGATGTGAATAGCCAGGATTGGGTAAGGGTTGAGCTGGAAGTTTCCCTTTCTCTCTTGCACTCATTTCAGCTTTTAGTTGTGCAATTTGTACTTCCATCGATTTTATAGTCTCGCTTTGGGACGCAGAGTTTTTCTCAATTTTATCGACAGAAGACTTCATTTCAGCCGAAACTTGCATGATATTTGTTAAGACCAAATTCATGTATTGTGCAAATGAAGAGGATTCATCAGTCCCGGTCAACTGCAAAGGATTAGACGGTGCATGTGTGTTGACCAGATTTTAAAAGTTTTGTGCTTGGAAGGGGTGCTGACTCAATGGAAGTGGTTGCTGTTGTGGTGGAGGGACCCTTTGGAAATTGTTTTGGGTTGGAACCGTGTTTTAAGATTGTGATTGGTTCCAAGCAAAGTTAGGGTGATTCCTCCAACCCTGATTATAAGTGGAAGAAAATGGATCGTTTTTAGGTCTTTGAAATGCGGCATTGGTATGCTCTTGACCTTGAAACGGAGAATTTAGTGGACATTCTTCTGTCAAATGAGAAGGATCAGAACAGCATCCACATACAGTTTTGGAGAGTGACATTTGATTTAAGGCGGCAGCTAAAAATTTGTTTTCCATAGTCTCGAGTTTCTTTTGTATAACTGAAATGTCAGCTCTAACTCCTATGGAAACTTCCGATTGGTTATTGCCACCCCTAAACGATTGACTCACACCCTCCCACTGTAAAGATTATTCAGCGAAATCTTCTGGGAATTTCCAGGCTTCCCCATCATCTTTGGTCATGAAGTTGCCTTGACACATTAATTCAAGGGTCTGTTTTGTGTTAGGATTAATGCCCTCATAAATGATTCGGCACAGATCCCATCTGGGGATTCCGTGATGTGGACATTGAACTAACAGATCCTTAAAGCGTTCAAGACATTGTGAAAATGTTTCATTTGGAAGCTGGGTGAATTGATTGATTTCGCTGTGGACTCGAGTTGTCTTATGATTTGGGTAGAATTTCTTAAGGAATGCTTTGACGAATTCTTCCCAATTTGAAATGGAATGTGCGGTTGTGTTATACAGCCACTTCTCGGCTATATCGCACAAGGTAAATGGGAGAAGACGAAGACGCATAGCATCCACAGAAAGCTGTGAAGTACCCATCATTGCGCATACATTTTCAAATTTGGTAATAAAGACATATGCGTCTTCAGACTCGAGACCGTGATATTTGGGTAGAAGGTTGATGTATTGGGGTTTTATTTGAAAATTGTCCCCGTTGGCTGGTGGAATGGAAAGACAGGTGGAAAGAGGACCTCGAATAGGATAGCACCTCTCTTGGAAAGAGATACGGGGTAGATTCTGCGCACCAACGGACGACGGCAGAATAGTGGTAAAGAAGTTCGATGGAGAATCGTCCATCGATGTGGGTGTGGTGGTGGGTAAAGAAAAGGTAAATGTAGAAATACCGACTTCGGAGTCGATCAGGGGGAACGCGGACTAAACGGGAACTAGAATCCCGTGTCCAGCCTATCTTGCACTAAAAAGGTTTAGTACAAGTAGCAGCGTGAATATAATTAGGGGAAATGAATGAAGTGTTGGTGTTTGTTTTGAAAAATGATACGGATTTTTGAAAAAATGATGCGAGCACAAAAAATGCAACAAGCAACCCTAAAATCTAGTGGTCACCTAGGTCAAAGCTCTAGACTGCTCCTAACTGCTAAAAGACAAGTCGCATGATCAATCCTCCACTGCCTCTTTGTCTCTTCTGTGGCCAGGTAAGTGCCAGGTAAGTGGGAGGTTCTCTACTACGTAAGTAGTGGGCCTAATTAAGTAACCACTAGCCTTCGACACACTTGCCTTAGACACCACAAAAGAAACGCGGATAAGCAATGAATTACCCATGGCCTTTTTCTGTCCTAAGTGAGCGCGACGGTCCTTAGAGTCATCTCTAGATATTTTTTAGTTAATGAGGGTAATGCGGATGCAAGTTTGTGATTTTTGGGGCTTAGGAAGGGTAATGAACTCCCCACCTAATCTGGATTTGGTCTTTTCCCCTTAATTTCCGTATTAATATGCAAACAACCAAAAATCAAAAACACGCACAAATTTTTTATTGCTTTTGCGGCGCTGCGATTTATTTGCAAAGAAGCCTGCAGCAAATTGTTAATTGGAGCAGACAGAGAAGGAGATAAGAAAGCAAGAAGTCACCTAAGAGAAATTGGTACAGAGAAGCCTACACCAAGCCGCGGAACCGCCGCAAATGATGCCTAATGCCACGGAAACGCCGCACCTTTCACTGTTCACCGCAAGAAAATTTTACAAAGAGCTTCTGTTAAGCCCCTGAGTCCTCTGCAATATTCTGAATTTTTTTTTCAGCTCCAATGATTCCAGATTTCCTCGCAACAAATCACAACGAATCGGTTAGTGTTTTGCGCGAATTTTGATCTAAAAATATAGATGGAATAAACTTTTCAACTCAATTTTCAAAATACGAACAATTAGCGCACTATCCCTGGCAACGGCGCCATTTGATTGAAATGATTTCGGATGTGTAGTATGAAAAATTGTAAAGAAATCACAACCAAAAATATTTTGACCGTAATCAATAACGGTGTCGAATGTAGCACGTTAGTAAGTGCGGATCGTCCACAGGGAAAGTGTAATCGTTCGTGTTTCGATTTAGATGAGTTGAAACTTTAAAGAAAAGAAAACAAACAATTCATGATTTATAAAATTGAATTTCAAGAATTAGAAAAATCTAGATCTAAGAAAACATTAAAATCAAGAATTGATATGTGATGATTTCCAAACCAACAATCAAGATTCGAAGTGTGGCTCGTAGGAGTAGATCGGATCTATAGATGTGATGAGATCTAATGATTTCATATTCTTATCCATTAACGAATTGATACTAGATCGATGACGATTTATCGAGGTTAAGGATCTTGCGAAGAAACTAGGATTTCCTCATCTTATCCTTTGTCCATTCGATGAATCTCATTCACAAACTAGCTTCAAGTAAATCAAATGATCGATCGTTAATCTCTAGTTTCGAGCGAACACAATCAAGAAAGCATCGCATCGAAACTAGGTCATCGATCATTCGATTCACAAGAATTTACAAACGTTATAGGATTTAAGAATTGTAAAAGAATCTAAATCATCATCATTCTATCGATCGTCTCGACTCCTTTACGAGCGGAGTTTTACTCAAACATTATCATAAAGCAAACATTCAAGAATCTAGATTGAATCATAATGTTCGAATTCAAAAGATAAGTAAGATAAAAGAATTGTCACCTTTATTATATCAACAATTAGTTACAACTCTTAAGAACTACAAAAGGAAGGAACTTTGATCGTTGAATTTAGCGTCGCTCGGCTCCTTGAGTCGCGGATCGGCTTGGATCACTTGCTCGGATGAAGATCGGCTTCGCTGTAAAAGGATCTCGGCTTCTTGCTTTGATTGAACTCGGAATTCTTGATCTTGGATTGGAGTTGGAATTAGGGTTAGGGTTTAGGGTTACAAGTTGTGTCACTCAACTTGTATTGAATTTGGGGAGAGAGAATGAACAACCTTCAACAACCTCCTCATCCTAGATCTAGGCTCCCTTTTATAAGCTTTCATAACCCTAGATCTAGGATTCAAAATTTGAATTTCCCTCCAAAAGTTTGTTAGCTAGAGAGGCTTTTAGAAGTAGTTGGTTGGAGGGATGCTTCTAGAAATGGGTTGTTAGGAGTTGATTAGCTTAATCATGATTAGCTTGATTTAATTATCCTTGCTGATATGGCAGAAGCTTCGAGAGTTCTGTAGAAATTGCCATAGTTTTCTGAGATGTAGGAACTGAGAGAGGAGTACTGCAGTGAAACTTTGATGACGACGTGGCAATGATGCCGCGGATCCGCGGCACGAGCCTGCTTAGGCCGCGGATCCGCGGCCCAATAGGAGGCTTAGGGCTTCAATTTGGTACAGTTGCTTCCTGATGGCTTCCTGGTATTTTTATGATATATTGAATCTCACAATTCCTTCTAGATTACTACCAGATCTCAAATCCTTGAGTTGGCGTCTTTTTAACAGCACTGTTTCACAAATTTGGCCTTTCTCCTGGAATTTCCTGTACAGACTTCGAAACAAGTGTTGCGCAATACAAGGATAATGCGATGCCATGAAAAACAGTCTATTTCCCTAAAAATGCCAGTTTTAGAATATAACATATGTAATCTTGTATTTTACAACCGTTTTGCTAATATGTGCAATATGAATACCGAACACCTCTAGATGAATGCAAAAGATAGGGAAATTGCCGTGTTAAAAATGCAGTATTTTCGACTGATCAGTGTCAACTATGTGACAGTTGCTGGCAGTTCTTTTGCGCTCATCTTTCGTGCTTCTATGTTTCGACGAGCCTTGCGCTTCACTTGTTGAATGTGTCGTCGGTGGGCAGCATATCCCTGCCACCAGTTTTTAAAGGCTATGCACTCTTCGGTAGGGTGTGCAATCCTCTGATGGTATAATCAGAAGTTAGGATGTACATCCGCTTCATCAGAATGTATACCGCCAGGAGAATTTCCTTTGAAAGAGGGAAACTTCATTCCTATTGACAGGGCCCTAGCGAATTGTTTCCTTGCTTTAAGCTTGCTTTTGCTGGCGATCGGGATGCTTCGATCTGGTTGGGGTATTCTATGGCTTCCCATCACCGGAGCTTCTTTAACTTGACGCCGACATCTGGCGCTTTCGTATATGGCCGTTTCTTGCTCTCTGTCAGCTTTGCTTTTCCGAAGAGCTTCGTTCAGGAATACGTCAATCATTTCGTCTGATGGTTCTAGGAGTTCCGGTTCGGGATCTGCCCCCAGTTTCCCTACATCAGGAGCTTCTTTATCATCTATTGATGAGTGAGAGATCATGTGACAACCTGCCACGTAATCTTCGGGTTCTTTTGACGTGTCTTCTCCCTCGTCATTGTCATTGCCTCTGTTCTCAAGGATATGGTTGAGAAATTCCTGGAGTGTGACTGGGGTCCGCGCTTTCTGGTTATATTCCTCCTGCACGTCAATATACTTTTGCAGATCCGTGCGCTTGTCATCAAATTGCGCGGGCCTTTTGGAAGACTTTGACGGCTGGGCTTGGGTGTTTTGCCCATCGCTATTAACTCTCGGCGTCGGTCGCGATTTCAGCATTCCCTCAATGATCTCGGGTTCCAGCGGACTTTTCCAACTAATCGCCGGGCATGTTTGGAGATCTTTCAGCATTCTTTTAGTTTTTGCCGAAAGAACAATTTCCCATGGAGCTTCCCCTATAAAAGAGCATGATGCCCCCGGCGTGTCCATCTTTTTCTGAGCATGTGGCTGTGGCGAGTTCACCTTCCAGTTGTCAGACAACGTGAATTTGCCCTGTTGGTATTGGTCCTCAATCCAGCCTTTGAAGACGTAGCAATCTTCGAGTGGGTGACCCGTTACTCTGTGGTAGGGACAATAGTTAGGATGGTTAACGTCACCCTGTTGCGACGGATGTCTTGGATCTAGCAGAGTGATGAGCCCGTTGCGCACTTCCAGTTCTAACAGTCTCCTTGTTTTATCCTTGGGAAATGAGTAAGGACGTTTCAACTTCTCATCGAGGGATCGTGGCTTGTTGCTTTGACGAACAAACGGTCTCGGGTTACTCGGCCGTTGCTGAGCGTTGGCGACAAAGGTCGCTTTCCCTTTGCCTTTTTCATTCCGAAAATCCACTTTTGAAGGGAAAGGCTTATAGCCCATCTGGTCCATTTGGGTCAGCTTGTCAATCAAGGCCTGGAAGGTGGTCGGCTTGAAGAACATCATGAATTGGGAGATAGTCGATTGAGGGTCATGGGTCCATATGAACATGCCCACGGCAGGAGCTTCTTCTATGCGTTGTTCGCATCTCGACCATAGGTTCCGCCATCGGATTGCATACTGCACCCATGTCTCTCCCTGCTTCACTCTGGCATTGATCAATGCCGTGATCGGGGTGCGTTCGCCGGCGCTTGCGAACCGCTGAGTGAATAGCAACTCCATCTCTGTAAACGTTTTGACGGAGTCGTCGGGAAGCTCTGAGTACCATTCAAAAGCTGTCTCCGCTAAGCTACCGACGAACTGGCGAAATAGAAGTTTATCATCACCTCCAGTATTGCCGCAAAGAGCCATGAACTGAGCGACATGTTGATGCGGATTACCCGTTCCCTTATACACATGGAATTTAGGGATCGTATATCCCGGCGGGTACGTTATTTGGTCGTACCAACCCGGATAGGGTCATCCAGTCTTAACAATTTGGCCGGCCGCTTCGCTTGCCTGATGAGCTCGTATCTGTTGAGCTATATAGTCATCTAGGGTGGCTTTGGAGATCGTCTCCTCTTTGGCCGTTGATAGAGCCGGGAGAGGGTTCGATGTCTCCCCTCTGTCGTCCTCCAGGACAATTGGAGGGTCTTCGGCTGGAGGATCCGGCTGTATCATCATCCCGACCATATCTTGGAATAAAAGTGCCATTCGTTTTATGTTGGCAGCTTGTTCCGCTGCCTCTTTGTCCTTCTTCTCGAGGATTCTACAGAGGAACTCAGCATCGGTTTCTTGATCATGACGCTGCTCCGACGACGTCTCCGGGCTTTTTATTGGCCCAGTGAGTGCGGCCATCTGTGTTAACATCTCCTGGAGCTTCTGTTGTTGCTCTTGGGCCTTCGTTACGGATCTGGTGAGTGGTCGATGACCCGTAGAGATACGGTTATCCTCTTTCCCGAATGCCATATAAACAGTGTGTACTACCATACCCCCAGACTTGGGGCGTTTAGATTCAGTGCCCTTGAGATTTGTCGTGAGCACGGGGACTTTCTCCGGCCTCCTTCTTTTGTGGGTGGTCGAAGTTGAGGGAGCCGTTGCAGCGGACACCCAAATAGATGATATCCCATGTGGCATGACAGGGTGGTCCTTCTCTTGCCGAACTTTCATCTTCTTCGATCGGTGGGAGTAGTCTTGGTTGATCACCGAGTCTTGGACTTATCGCCAAACTTTATGAATTTTAGAGGACAGCCGCTGAGGGGGCTGCTTTGGCTTTACCTTTGTAACGTTCTCCATAGGTGGAGGAGATCTTTTCAGCACAGCAGTCGGAGAGTTCTTGTGGACCCTCCTGAGTGGTTCAAAGCCGTTCCCAGTTGGAACAGCAGTATCAATTTCCACCATTGGAGATGGCGGAGTCAGTCCAGAAGGAGAGCTTCCCCCAGCCTTTCTTACTCGGCGCCAGTGGCGACGTCGAGCATGCCTTGCAGACGGTATTGGTTCAGTTACGGGGGTGGCTTCATCATACCCCCTGCTCTGGTGACGGGTTACTGTTGGTGCCAACCTATCGAAGACTGACGTCCGCTGAGAAGAAGTGCTCAACCTGTCGAAGATTTCCCCTTGGGCATGGGAAGAAACTTTGGTGATCTCGCCTGGAGTAGGAGCCGAAACGGCCAGTCTTGTGAAGACCGACCCCTTAACAGGAGAAGCCGCCTTGGCGATTTCAGGAGCAGGAATGGCTATCCGCTTCGGAATAACCCCTTCGGGTATTGTGGGCTTCTTCACGGGCCCATTGGAGCTTTGGCCCAGTCTGTTAAAGACTGAGGCGTTGGATTTGGGCGACCCGTTGAGAGGGGCTGCGATAGTTGTAAGCCGATCAAAGACCGACTTCTTCGGAGCTTCTTGCGACGGCATTGGGGCGTTGAAGCTCATTAGTGGGAGCATGGTCCCAAAGAATAGCCCTGTGGTGGCTTGCGTCACCTGGTCCACCGGCATCGTAAAAACGGAGGCCGCATGAGGCCCGTAAGTCACTCCTCCAGCGAGGACAGAGTGGGAGTTGTTGCAGTTGTTGCAGTTTGTGTAGTTGAAAGCCATTGTTCTTCTGTTTTCTGCACGGAGAAAGACACCAAATCTTAGTACCTCGAATCCAGGGGCATCCACAGCAAACCGCGATTCGTTCACGAAACACGACACACGAAGTGTGGAGTGGAAAGAGGAAAAGGTCCCACCGGGCGTGCCAGAATCTGTTCTCCGCCGAAAGACGCGACCGAGACATTGGGACGTCCAGCCTGAATTTGGGGGCAGATGCTATTTGGTGCTATCCGTCCACCTCTCCGAAGATGTCAAGTTGATTTATGACACCATGTATCGAAGGCTTAAACGGATGCGGCCGATGTAGCACACTTCGTCAGATTCCCCCTCGTTGAGGGATTTTTGATTGTGGGGACGCTCTTCCCTGCAGGCGCAAGCCCCTGCAGTTAATTACGCTACCGCATCGCGGTAACCACTTTCTCCTTCTCCAGATGGTCACTTCGTGTCGTGTGTGTTTGTTTTGTTTTCGGTTGCCCCTGGATTGTATACGGAGACTAATTTATGTTGTCGCCCGTAGGGCGTGGATTTGTCCAAATCCGTATATTCTTAGATTTGGGTTTGGGTTGGGTTTAAGGATCGTTAACCTCATTTGAGACTAAGATCAACTTAAACGTTTGTTAAGGATATGTTAGTCTAATTTTAGACCAAGATCAACTTAACCATTTGTTAAGGATACGTTAGTCTAATTTTAGACTAAGATCTACTTAACAGGATCATTTAGATCCAACAAAAGAGCATTTGGGCTCTATAAGTTTAAGGATGTCATAGTCCGTGGAGTTTAAAGACATCATAGTCTAGTTTAGAGACATCATAGTCTGTAAAGTTTAAGGACATCATAGTTCATGAGTTTAAGGACCCCACAGTCCGTAAAGTTTAAGGGCATCATAGTCCGTGAGTTTAAGGACCCCACAATGTCCGGTTGTCGGGACCCGTCACCTCTTTGAAGACGTTGAAGGATTACAACGACAAATATCAGAGGAGTGAAGAGATGTACCCTTGAACCAATGTTGGTTGGGAATCTCTGGGAATCACTTTGAATACCATATGAGATGATCAGTTTTGGAAGTCAAGAATATAATTGGGGTTCACTTTCAAGGGATCTTGCCTTTAGAAAACTTAGCTAATTTAGGCTAAGATTGGCTTGAATATAGTGTTAAACACTAGAGTACATTCGGCGCTCACGTGCTCCCACGTGAGTCACTCAAAGAAGTGTTAAACACTAAGATTGAAGCGCTCACGTGGGGTCACATGAGGCGCCTGAAGATTGGGCCTTGCTTCTTTTATTTTACTCCCAGAATATATAAGTGTTAAACACTTGATCTTTATGGCTATCACGTGTGGGCACGTGATGGGTACCCATGCATTGGATATTAAAAGTATTTGTTAGGGATCACGTGGGGACACGTGAGGGAGCCCATGCGTTGGATATTAATCCTTCAGTTTTACCCCAAAAATGGTGTTTGTCAGGGGTCACATGGAAACACGTGAGGCATCCTTTAGGTGGGCATTGCTCTTGGGTAGAATCCTCTTTTGTTTGATAATTGCTAGGGGTCACGTGGGAGCACGTGAGACGTCCAAAATCTATTCTGCCTTGGCTTTACTCCCTTTTTATTTTGAGAAGTTTGTTCAAGGGTCACGTGGGAGCACGTGACCCAATTTCATTCGTTCTCTTTTGATCACTGAGGAGGGGAGTCACGTGGACACACGTGATCAGGTTGGGTATTGATCTCTTTTACGTGCATGGAGAGTTAAATCCCTTGTTAAGAATTAAATTCTTTTGATAGGGTTAAACCCTAATTTTATTTGGAGGAATTAAATTCCTATATGTTTGAAAGAATTAAATTCTTTAAACCTAATTCTCCCTCTATGTTTTGGATCTGCATGGCAGAATCTCCACGATGAGAATTAAATTCTCAACTTGTGGGGAGATCTGCTTCTGCAGATCTTCAACCAGAGGAAGAACTAAGTTCTTTTTAGAAGAGTTAAACTCTTGGTTTTGAGAATTAAATTCTCTTTTTTTGTATTCTCTCTCTGTTGTTGTATCTCCCTTTCTCTTTTTTTCTTCATCTCTTCTTAGCTCCTATTTATAGGAGAAAGAAAAGAATCAGTTTGTTTAGTCAATCTTTCATTGAAAGATTTTTATTGATTTTATAACTAACGTGATCTTTTAGATCATTCGGTGAATTTTATTCACCATTGGATTTTTAATCCAAAAGATATTTTATTTGTTGTTCTTGGCAAATTTTAGGGAAATATTTCCTTGTATGGAATCTTTCTATAAATTGGTGATTTTTTAATCATCATTGGATTTTTAATCCAACGGTTCTCCCTTTTACAGAGTGTAATCTTTTTTGTTTGGAAAGATCCAGAGAAATATTTTTCCAATTAGGGTTTTTGATTCCTTTTAATTAGAATTTAATTCTATTAGTTCAGATGGTTAAGGAGTTTATCACGTATTGGCACGTGACCCCACTTGATAAAGCATCTAATTAGAATTTAATTCTATTGGTTTAGAGGGCTCAGGAACCCATCACGTGTTGGTACGTGACCCCACTGATTAAGCATTTAATCTAGAATTTAATTCTATTATTTCACAGGATTTAAGAGCCTATCACGTGTTGGCACGCGACCCTACTGATTAAGCATTTCATTTAGAATTTAGTTCAGTGTCTACAGGCTTTGCCTGTAAATGGTCACGTGTCTGCACGTGAGACCTGGTCACGTGTTGACACGTGACCCCACCGACACAGCATTTCCAATTTGTTTATTTTATTCAGTGTCTAAAGGCTTTGCCTGTAAATGGCCATGTGTCTGCACGTGATGCCCGGTCACGTGTGGGCACGTGATGCCTGTTTGAGGTTTTCCTTGCTGCTTTATCTGTATTTTATTTAATTCCCATGAAGGAACAAATGTCCCCACAGCGTTGTTCTCACGTGTTTGCACGTGAGTGCAACGCTGTAACTTTTGTAGCCGTTGGGTTTGCCTAGGGAACAGGGAAGATGAACCGTTTCCTATCATGTCTTATAAATGCAATGGTCTCTTCAGCAGCGCCTCCACTCCTTCATCTTCTTCCTTTCTCGTTCTTGCCTTGAGAATTTAATTCTCTTCCTCAGAGCTCAATTCTCTGTTATGCACGTGGGCTCTGCTGATGGGGTCGTTTCGTCTCCTTGCATTGATTTCAACGAGTCGCCTCTTTTCATTTCCAACGCTTTCCCTTTTTTCCGGTCTTTGGGAATAGTTCCACCATGCACAACATTTTCTGTGCATAGCATTGAATGCTCCCTTTTATAAACCAAAGCCGTGCCTTTCTTTCTCTCGTCAAAGAGAAACCCATTTAGACCTTAAGGTGATCATCTTTGAGAAACTGATCAAGTGTTATGGCGCTCACCGCCAAGCGCGCCAGGTGCTCCTCACATGTGCACTACTTAACAGAAGCACTCCGCGCTCTTTGACTGGCGCCAAGCCCGCCACGTGCTCCTCACGTGTGCGCTACTTAACAGAAGCGCTCTGCGCTCATTGACAGGCGCTCAGCGCCAAGTGCGCCACGTGCTCCTCACGTGTGCGCTACTTAACAGAAGCGCTTTGCGCTCTTTGACTGGTGCTCAACGCCAAGTGCGTCACGTGCTCCTCACGTTTGCGCTACTTAACAGAAGCGCTTTGCGCTCATTGACTGGCGCTCAGCGCCAAGCGCACCACGTGCTCCTCACATGTGCGCTGAGGGAATATAAACTGTTCTTTAAATAAAGCCCTAGAGCTATAATGAGTGCTCAGCACTCAATAAAAGACAAAAACGGTTGTCAGAACCCAAACCAATGCTCAGCATTATTAAATGAAAAAGGACCGAGCCTAATTAAATGTCCAACATTTTAACTGAATGGGCCGAGCTCAAGTTGGCCATAGATCCCTAATTCAGATTAATTGAGACTATATGCTCATAAATCTTTGATCTTAGTCCCAAATTGGACTACAGATCTCCCAACCAATATTGGTTCAAGGATACATCTCTTCATTCCTCTGATATTTGTCGTTGTAATCCTTCAACGTCTTCAGAGAGGTGACGGGTCCCGACAACCAGACATTCCACGGACTGTGGGGTCCTTAAACTCATGGACTATGATGTCCTTAAACTTTACGGACTATGGGGTCCTCAAACTTACGGACTATGATATCCTTAAACTTTACAGACTATGATGTCTCTAAACTACCACGGACTATGATGTCCCTAAACTCATGGACTATAATTTCCTTAAACTTATGGACCGCAACGTCCCTAAACTAAACCCCCATAGACTATGACATCTTTAAACTGGACTATGTGCTTAAACTTATGGACTGCAATGTCCCTAAACTAAACAATAGAGCCCAATTGCTCTTTTGTTGGATCTAAATGATCCTGTTAAGTAGATCTTAGTCTAAAATTAGACTAACGTATCCTTAACAAACGTTTAAGTTGATCTTAGTCTCAAATGAGATTAACGATCCTTAAACCCAACCCAAAACCCAAATCTAAGAAAATACGGATTGGGACTGATCCACGCCCTACGGGCGACAACATAAATTAGTCTCTATATACAATCCATGGGTAACCAAAAATAAAACAAACACACATGACATGAAGTGACCATCTGGAGAAGGAGAAAGTGGTTACCGCGATGCGGTAGCGTAATTAACTGCAGGGGCTTGCGCATGCAGGGAAGAGCGTCCCCACAATCAAAAACCCCTCACAGTGAGGGGGAATCTGATGAAGTCTGCTACAACGGCCGCATCCGTCTAAACCTCCGATACACGGTGCTATAAATCAACTTGGTATCTTCGAAGAGGTGGATGGATAAAACCAAATAGCATCTGCCCCCAAATTCAGGTAAGATGTTTGTCTTTCCGGCTTTCAGCGGTAAACAGATTCTGGCACGCCCGGTGGGACCTTTCCTATTTCCACTCCATACTTCGTGTGTCGTGTTTTTCAGCGATCAAATAATCGCGGTATATATGTTTGTGGTTGCCCTTAGGGGAGGGGATACTGAAGTCGGCGTTCCGTCTCTATGAAGAATGGCATTTGCTCCCACCTTAGCAACTCAGGCTCTGTCATATCTGGTGGAGTCAAGTACGGGCCACTTGCAGGCTCAAATCTCTGCAATCCGGCTCTTCAAGAAATCAACGGGCTTCTTTTTGGATCGATACTCCCATCTCCCACCCTCGGTGCCTCAACGCCGATGGAGGAATCCCAGAGGAAGTCTGTCTTCCAAAGGCTGGTTCCCCAAGCAGCAGCTTTGCCGATGGAATCAGTCCTCAAACAACTGGCACATGTCAAGGACTAAGGCTGACGCAGGGGGCAGAATATTCAAGCTCTCAAAGGAAACAGGGGGCAGGCTCAGCAAAATCCTGAAGCTAATCAAATCCCGGCCGTAAGAAACGGCCAACGTCGATATCAACGTCATACAAAATGAGCCGCGGGCAGTCCTCTGTATAGTCCTGTTTCAACTCCAGTGGTGAATGTTGTTGTTCCAACTGGGAACAGTTTCAAACTGTTGTGAAGGGTCAGACAAAATTCTCCTACTGTAATACTGAAGAAGTCTCTGTAGCCCATGTAGATCCCACGAGAGCAGAAACAAGTTCGCTCCCTGAGACAACTTTCCTCATCTATATATAAGCTGTAGAAGCAGGTGAAGAGGACTCACCCCAAGACGGATCCTGATACAGCAGTTCCTCTCAAAACCAAAGCGGCTTTTCATAAAAAAAAGAGAGGCTTAATAAAGCTCAAGTGCCCGAAGCAAACTCCAAAGGCCAAGACTCCAAACACCCCAAGCCTAGGGGCATGGTAGTTCACATAGTCTACGTGGTAAATTCCAAAGATGAAGTTCGAACTTCCACTAGTCACCGACCTCAAACTCGGTCCCTGACAAAAGTTCAACTGCGCCGTGAAAAGCTGCAGAAGATGCTCGCTCAGGCGGCAGCAAATGCTAATCCACCGTCTAAGGAAAATCCTAAGGGCGCGCCCGAAGAAAGAATAGAGAAGGAGTCGGATAATAATTTCCTAAAGCGCGCTCTGAAAAAGAGAGATGAAGAAGCGGCAGAAATATCCATTAAAATGAACCAGATGGCCCTTCTGATTCAGAATATGGATGGAAAGATGGTTCAATCGGAACCACTGGCAGATGAACCGCCGGTAGTCGGTCTTAAAGATAAAGATGACATTTCAAATCCTCTGCAAACCTCATCAACAGTTGAGAAGGAAATGATTCCTAAAAGAAAAACTGGATACATATATCGCTCAGCGAATCAAAGCTCACTGTGCCGGTGAAGCCGCAAATAGGCCAATCAAGACTGGTCGACCGTATCCGGCGTGCTACAATCAAATACAGTACCCGCCAGAATACATACTTCCGACTCCACATATACAAAGGAACAGGGAATCCTCACCAGCACATCGCGCGATTTAAATCCATGTGCGGTAACACTGGAGAGAATGATATACTTCTCCTCTGACAGTTCGTCAACTGTCTGGCGGGCATTGCCTTCGAATGGTATGCGGAACTCCCGAATGACTCCGTGAATACCTTCGATGAGATGGAGATGCTCTTCTGGCAATAAATTCGCTAGTGTGATTAAGCGCACTACCGTAACGACGTTGATCGACGAAAGGGTTAAACCGAATGAGACTTGGGTTCAATATGTTACCCACAACGCATCGATGAAGTTGCAGACATGGGAATGCTCATAGCCACCCTTGACCCAAATTCAAAGGCGTCCTCGTATATGTCCCTCTTCAAGCCGACGACTTTCCAAGAACTCATGGATAAAATGGCTCGATTGGATCAAATGGGTCAAGACTCTTTCTCATCCGATGATGACGAGTGAAAAGCGGAGGCAAGATGGCGTTTATCGCCTACGCTCAATAAAATAAGCGGCTCTGAAGCAACCTGTCGCCAAGATAGCGACGGCGTGGGTACTCGTCCCCCCCGGGATATACGCAGAGGGCATATTTCTCACTGGCAGAAGAATCTCTATGTAGAATGGGTCTTTCTTCTCAAAGGACAAGACAGATATTAAAGGGCCCTACAAACAAGTCCCATAATCTAGTGGAATGCCCCATTAAAAAAAAAACGGTATGTCCACAAGCAAAATAGGCACGGATGAAAACCCGAAAGGGCTCCGTGAGTAAAAATAGCAGGACTGCCGGCGAGCTTGTGAAAACCCGGAAGTGCGCAATCTCGTTAAAAAAGGGGTACGTCCACAAGCAAAATGGGCACGGATGAAAACCCGAAAGGGCTCCGTGAGTAAAAACAACAAGGTTACCGGCGAGTTTGCGAAAACCCGAAAGGGCGCAATCTCGTTAAAAGACACTTGCGAGCTCATCTCGACCTTGTAAGGAGCAAACTACCTGCGTGAGATCCTTACGACTCACAAAGGAGCGACACACTTAGGGATCCCCACGATTCCTAAGGAGAAATTACACTTACGAGATTCCCATGACTCGTAAGGAGAACCCTCTTATGAGACCTACACGGCTTATAGGATTCAAAAGCCTTAAGCTATATGAATCTGAACCTGTTCTTAAGCTATCACATTCCCCAGATTGCCCTACAGGTGGTCTAATACTGGCCTTTGTATACAATCCACGGACACAAATAAACGTTTCCTCAATAGAGTCCCACCACTGAGGAGGGATATCTTCATATGGCGAACAACACTTGTAAGTCCTCTCGACTTATAAGGAGAAAGCTCTCTTGTAAGATCCTTACAACTTATAAGAGACCATACACTTAAGAATCCTCACGATTCTTAAGGAGAAAACGCACCTACGAGATCCTCACAACTCGTAGGGAGAAATACGTTTATGAGACCCTTACGGCTCATGAAGTCAAAAGCCTTGTCGACAGGATCTTAACCCTGTTTGCTAAGCCACCTTTGTTCAAACCGACAAAGGCAAATGATGATTCTCTCCTGGCAATATCCCAGTTGTTGCGATGCTGATGCCTAAATCGGTATCAAATTCCAAGTCTAAACTTGTGGTTAAAATCAGCGAGCCAAAAATGCATATGAAATAGCCGAAATGATAGGGCAACTTGTAACAAAATCAGGAAGTATAATATATGCATACAAAAACAGCCGAAATGATTGGGTAACTCGCAATAAAAAGCAGCGAGTAAAAAGAAAAAATAGCCGAAATGATTGGGCACCGCGAAAAATGGCCGAAATGATTGGGCAATCGCGAACTTCCCGATATAAAAGATGAAATGATAGAGCATCAAGGAAAGAAATAAAAAAAATAATGATGAAACTTTTGCCCTATAGGTAAGTCCACACTGACCCCTGTATACAATCCATGGGCATAAACAAAAAGGGAACCATATTGTCCCACCAGGCTCCGTCAAAGGGAAGCCAGATCTCAGTGGCTACATCTACAAGCATAGAAATCAACAACATCGTTCTTCCTCTCCCCCAGCATAAGGCAGACGCAGCATCAACAAACGGAGCCATGGCAAAGTCCCTAGTTCCAAATCTCGACGGTTCACAGACAGCCTAGAGACTACCCTGGAACTATGGCAAAGTCCCCTAGTTCCAAATCTCGACGGTTCACAGACAACCTAGAGATCACCAACGGCGCTTCTCCTCACTCCAGCAGGATGCAGATGCGACGTCAACAAACGACCCCAGGGTCAAAACAAACGGAGCCATGGCAAAATTCTTAGTTTTAAATCTCGAAGGTTCAAAGACAGCCTAGAGACTACCCCGGAACCATGGCAAAGTCCCCTAGTTTCAAATCTCGACGGTTCATAGACAGCCTAGAGATCACCAACGGCACTTCTCCTCACTCCAGCAGGATGCAGATGCGACGTCAAAAAACGACCCCATGGTCAAAACAACGGAGCCATGGCAAAGTCCCTAGTTCCAAATCTCGACGGTTCGCAGATAGCTTAGAGACTACCCCGGAACCATGGCAAAGTCCCCTAGTTCCAAACCTCAACGGTTCACAGATAACCCAAAGATAACCTCGACATCCGTTGCAATATTGCAGACACAATGTCAACAAACGAAGCCAAGGAAAATCCCTCGCTTCAGGGTCTTGACGGCAACTCAAATGAGACCTGAAAAGACTATCGGAGATCATCCCACACCAGCGCGGAGTGGTTATGACTCATTGGGGCTCCCAAACTGAGCCTAACCTCAAGTAAAAAGCGACATGGAATATCCCTAACGCTTGCTCTTTCGACGGTAATATCACCTGGAAGATTACTTGAAGACGTCTTGTCCAGCCCCCGAAGGGATCAGAGACACTACAGTCGCGGGGCTACTCGAACAGCAAGATTGCGTATCGAGGAATACACCAGCCAACGCGACGGGTAGAAAACCCTAGTACCACAGACCCTAATGGACTTCTATTAACAGCAGTTAACTGTGACGTTAGGACATCCTTGCGAGAACTTCTCGATTCGTCTCGACTCGTGGGGAAAATAATGTTCCTGCGAGAACTTCTCGACTCGTCTCGACTCATAGGGAAAAGCCTTAGGCAATGGGGATAAGAACCTGTTTCCTAAGCACTGAGGCCCTGCAAGTCAGTCTAAGATGGACTATTGCATATTATTCACGGGCCACACTCTCTAAAATCGAACATCGACAAGGAGGGAAACAATCACTTACGAGTCCTCTCGACTTGTAAGGGAGAAAATTCTCTTGTGAGATCCTTACGATTCTCAAGAGAAAATGCACTTAGGAATCCTCACGACTCCTAAGGAGAAAATATACCTACGGGATCCTTATGACTCGTAGGGAGAAAAGACTTTATGAGACCCTCACGGCTCGTAAAGTTGAGAAGTCTTAGGTTGCAGGTCCTAACCTTGTCTCCTAAGCCATCATTTCCCTGCAGGTAAGTCCATACTAACCCATGTATACAATCCATGGGTATAAACGAAAAGGGAACCACATTTCTCGACAGACTCTGTCAAAGAGAGGGTCAGATCTCAACGGCAACATCTACAGTCTGGAGACCGACAACGGCGTTCCTTCTCATTCCAGCAGGATACGGACGCGACATCACCAATCGGAGCCATGGCAAAGTCCCCGGTTCTAAGACTCTACGGTTCACAGATAACCTAGAGTCAACCCGACACCACAGAAAGCGGAAATATGTCGGCCAATGCCTCCGTCTCGGAAATACGTCATCCAGTGACCCCGTCTCGGAAATACGTCAACCCTGACACCGCAGAAAGTGGAGTACACCGCAGGAGGCAGAGCACGTCAACCTAGACACCGCAAAAAGCAGAACAAGTTAACCAACCCCAAGGAAATCAGTGTCCTTGACAAATATCTCGATTCAGGGAAATCAGCGTCCTTGACGAGAACCTCTTGACTCGCGTCGACCCGCAAGGAAATCAGTGTCTTTGTAGGAATACCTCGATTCGTCTCAACCGCCAGGGAAATCAGTGTCCTTGAAAAATTTCTCGATTCAGGGAAATCAGTGTCCTTGACGAGAACCGCGATTCGCGTCGACCCACAGGGAAATCAGTGTCTTTTCAGGAATCTCTCGATTCGTCTCAACCCCATGGAAATCAGTGTCCTTGGCTAAACCTCTCGACCTCAGGGAAATCAGCATCCTTGGCGAGAACCTCGATTCGTGTCGACCCGTAAGGAAATCAGTGTCTGTGCAGGAATCTCTCGATTCGTTTCAACCCCAGGAAAATCAGTGTCCTTGGCGAAATATCTCGATTCAGGGAAATCAGCGTCCTTGGCGAGAACCTCGATTCGCGTCGACCCGCAGGGAAATCGGTATCTTTGCAGGAATCTCTCGATTCGTCTCAACCTCAGGGAAATCAGTGTCCTTAGCTAAACCTCTCGACCTAAGGGAAATCAATGTCCTTGGCAGAATATTTCGATTCAGGGAAATCAGCGTCCTTGACGAGAACCTCTCGATTCATTTTGACCTGCAGAGAAATTAATGTCTTTGCAGGAATCTCTCGATTCGTCTCGACCTTAGGGAAATTAGTGTCCACACACATGAAAAGAAAATTCTCATGTGAGATCCTTACGACTCTCAAGAGAAAACACACTTAGGAATTCTCACGATTCCTAAGAAGAAAATACATCTACGGGATCCTCTCGACTTGTAGGGAGAAAAGTCTTTATGAGACCCTCATGGCTCATAAAGTGGAAAAGTCTTAGGTGGCAGATCCTAATCTTGTCTCCTAAGCCATTGTTCCCCGCCGAAACATGGAGACGCGACCGCGCGAGTCCGTCTTGCCTGAATTTCGGGGAAGATGCTAATTGGTGCTATCCGTCCACCTCTCCGAAGATTCCAAGTTGATTTATGGTACCGTGTGTAGGAGGTTTAAACGGATGCGGCCGTTGTAGCAGACTTCGTCAGATTCCCCCTCGTTGTGAGGGTTTTTTTTAATTGTGGGGACGCTCTTCCCTGCAGGCGCAAGTCCCTGCAGTTAATTACGCTACCGCGTCGCGGTAACAACTTTCTCCTTCTCTAGATGGTCACTTCGTGTTGTGGGTGTTTGTTTTGTTTTTGGTTGCCCGTGGATTGTATACGGAGATTAATTTATGTTGTCTTCCATGGGGCGTGGATTAGTCCAAATCCGTATTTTCTTAGATTTGAGTTTGGGGGTTGGGTTTAAGAATACGTTAGTCTCATTTGGGACTAAGATCAACTTAAACGTTAGTTAAGGATACATTAGTCTAATTTTAGACTAAGATCAACTCAACGAGATCGTATAGATCCAAAAAAGAGCATTTGGGCTCTATTGTTTAGTTTAGGGACATTGCGGTCGATTACCAGTTTAAGGACTGTTCCCCTCCGAACGACGGCCGCGACGTTAGGACGTTTTGCCCGAGATTCGGGGCAGATGCTATATGGTTTTATCCGTCCACCTCTCCGAAGATGCCAAGTTGATTTATGGCACTGTGTATCGGAGGGTTAGACGGATGCGGCCGATGTAGCAGACTTCGTCAGATTCCCCCTCGTTTGAGGGGTTTTTGATTGTGGGGACGCTCTTCCCTGCAGGCGCAAGCCCCTGCAGTTAATTACGCTACCGCATCGCGGTAACCACTTTCTCCTTCTCCAGAATTTCACTTCGTGTTGTGGGTATTTGTTTTGTTTGTGGTTGCCCGTGGATTGTATACGGAGACTAGGTTATGCCGTCACCCGTAGGACGTGGATTAGTCCAAATCCGTATTTTCTTAGATTTGGGTTTGGGGTTTTTGTTTAAAGATACGTTAGCCCTATTTAAGGCTAAGATCAACTTAAACTTTTGTTAAGGATACGTTAGCCTAATCTCCAGACTAAGATCAACTTAACGGGATTGTTTGGATCCGACAAGAGAGAGCAATTGGCTCTATTATTTAGTTTAATGACATTGCGGTCGATAGGTAGTTTAAGGACGTTGCGGTCCATATTCCAGTTTAGGGACATGGTGGTCCATATTCCAGTTTAGGGACATAGAGGTCCATGTTTAGTTTAAGGACGCTTAAGTCCGTGGGTTTAAGGACCCCACAGTCCGTGTTTTAGTTTAAGGACGCATAAGTCCGCGGATTTAAGGATCCCATAGTCCGTCTTTTGGTTTAAGGACGCATAAGTCCGCGGATTTAAGGATCCCACAATCCGTCTTTTGGTTTAAGGACGCTTAAGTCCATGAGTTTAAGGACCCCACAGTCCGTGTTGATGTGTGGTTTTCGGGACCCGTCACCTCTTTGACGTCGTTGAAGGATTACAACGATAGGATTCAAAGGAGTTCGGAGATGTACCCTCGAACTGGATGTAAATTGATTTAAGAGAGCAGTTGTGCGCAGTCAATTTAATTTGAGGGCTTACAGCCATGATTGGGCTAAATCCAGTTAAAAATATTCAACGGTTTTGCTTGTTTTTGGCCTATTAGGCCTGTGCTAGGGCTTTGCCCATGTTTAAGTAATGCATTGCATTACTTTTTATTTTGTTTGGGCTCTGCCCATTTATAAAGGATGCAGAGCATCAATTTTGTTTGGGCTCTGCCCTTTCATTGCATTTTATTTTTTGTTTGGGCTCTGCCCATTTATAAATGATGCAGAGCATCAATTTTACTTGGGCTCTGCCCTTTTTATTGTATTACAATTTATTTTGGCCTACTAGTTCTTTTTGATTTGGGCCTGGCCCTTTAGTAAAAGAAATGCATTGCATTTGTCAGGCGCTCTGCGCCAATCAATGAGCGCAAGCGCTTGTGGTGATGACACGTGTCACGCAAGCGCAGTGCGCTGCGCTCACTGCGCTTGCGCTGCTGACACGTGGCGCGCTCTGGTGAGTTGCGCCAATTTCAGAGAGCAAGGCTCTTTTTCAAAAGCGCATAGCGCAAATAGTTCAGGTGCTGACACGTGGCGCTCTCTGGTGGCTTGCGCCAACCCAAGAGCGCAACAGTGCAGTTTTGCAAGTGCAAGGCACTATTAACTTGAGAATCTTTGAGATTCCAGAACCAATAGTTCATAAAAAAGTGCAAAGCACTGTTTGATTTCTTGATCCAATTTAGATCAAAGAAAACAAGTTTTTCTTGTTTTTTCTTGTTTTCAGAGAACCGGTGGTTCATAAAAGAGTGCAAAGCACTTATTATTATATGAAGATCATTGATCTTGTTCTTAGAAGAAATTCTTCTATTTTATGAAGGTTTTTGCCTTTTTTCTTGAAACGTCTTCAGAGTTCTCTCTGTTTTGAGGTTCTCAATCTCTCACAATGTTCATCCTTTTGATTTGGGGTCTAGGGGCCTTTATATAGTGCCCATAAATTTGTTAAAGAGATTTTTCTCTGAGTGATTTGGGGAATTTTCCCCACCGTTGAATCTTTGATCCAAGGGCTTCTGTTTTACAGAAGGCAATCTTCTTGTTTTAACAAGAACAGAAAAATCTTGCTAGAATTTAATTCTGTTTGGCGCAAACGCCCAACGCGTGACATGTGTCGCGCAGCGCACAGCGCTGCGCAACTGCGCTTGCGCAACTCGCGCAGCGTACAGCGCAGCGCAACTGCGCTGACACGTGTCGCGCAGCGTGCAGCGCTTGCGCAACTGAAGCGTTGCTTCCTTTAATTTTGTTTTAAATAGAGCCTTACTCTGATTGGGCGCGCTGCCTTGGGCGCTGCGCTCTCTGCACTGGCGTGCCTGATTTTGACACGTGGCGCCCTGCACGCAGCGCAGAGGATCTGAAGCATTGCTTTATTTATTAAAGTTTAAATTTTCAAAGTAGAGCTTTGCTCTGATTGGGGGAAGATGAAGTGTTGCTTCATCTCCCGCTTTGGAATTTGAACAGAGTTTTGCTCTGATTGGGGTAAACAAATGCCCCCCCACCGCTGCGTTCACGTAGCCCCAAACGCGAGCGCAACGGTGGCAGAATTCCAACCGTTGCGGCAACTTTTGGGAGTTGAAAGGGCATTTGATGCCTATAAATAGGACCTTTGGTCCTCAACAGATGATCATCATCTTTAGAATTTTACTCTCAGAACTTCAGAGCTTTGCTCTTGCCTTTAAGAACTCCCAGAGTTAGATTTTCTTCAAAAGAAACTTTTTAGGTAAAAATTAATCTTGAGTTAAATTAATTTCAATTAGTAGAGCCTTGCTCTCATAGATCTTTTGATCTAAAGAAAACCCCCTTGGGATTTTACCAACAGAGCCTTGCTCTTTTGTTTAAACACTTTTAAAAGTTCAATCTTTAGAGAATTCTAGGTAAAAAAATTAATTTGGATTAAATTAATTCAATTTTAAGAGCCCCGCTCTCAATAGATCCTTGATCTAAAGAAGACCCATTTAGGGTTTCATTTAGCAGAGCTTTACTCTAAAGGGGTTTAAAGAAGACTAAGGAAAACCCTATTAGGGCTCCATTAATAGAGCTCTGTTCTCTAAAAGATTTTCTTGGGATTTTTTTAATTCGTCAATAGAGCTTTGCTCATTCCAAATCATATAGAAGAACTCTTAAGAATTCTTCATGGATCTTGGAAGTTAAAGATGGCATTTTATATTATTATTATTATTATATCACCTTTGCAGAGCAAAGCTCTCAATGTTTTTAGGGGATTTTCCTCAAATTCTCTTCATTACAGATTTTGACAGGTGTCACTCCTGTCTGCAGAGCATTGCTCTCGAGGAGTTTTAACTCTCTTTTTATCATTGCTAATCTTCCAATGATGTTTCCTTCAGGCATTATGGCGGTGCGTCTATACAGTCTGCATGAGTTCATCACCTACGAGGATATCCGTGTACAGGGTCGTCAACAAGACCAGGAGTTTACGGATGCCCAGTGTGTGGAGGTCATGGGTCGTCTGAACGTACGTGTTGGTTGGCTGCTCCCCCGCCGCTCTGCTGTCCTGAAAGTCGTGCTGGGAGCAATTTGGAGGGCACTCCCGGGGTTCCACGAGACCCTACCGCTCAATGCGCTGGATGATGCTGAAGACAGGGTGCATTCAGTGTACCTGTCGGGGCTGATCTCGAAGAAACGGCGGGATAGCCTCATCGACATCCTGCATCAAATTTTCCAGCAGACGACGATAGCAGCTGCTTATCGAAGGCTGGGGGGCTTGCCGAGGATCTTGACACACAGGAGCGCGAGAGGCTGCGCACAAGAATAATCAGAAAGGCCAGAAGAACTCTGGATGGCCTTACTTTTGACTTCCTCAATTCGTGCCCTGGATTTGAGGTTATTCCATTGTAACAATATTTCTCGTTTATTGATTTATGATTGTAAGAATTTTTTGGCAATATTAATGGAAAAACTTTATCCCAGCTTGTCTTATTTTTCGTTCTGAGTCTTTTGCCTATGCATGAATGAGTGTGTCTCGAACGCTTGTAAATCGGATGTTCTTTTGTCGTTTCTCCTTCCTCTTATTATTAGCATGCTGTCTTGATAAACATAATTGGCAGATAATAGAGTAAGCATCTAGATTTCTCCAAGAGATAGCGATGGCTCAGGTCGCAGGTTCAGATCTGCTGCCTAAGACTTTTCAACTCTATAAGCCGTGAGGGTCTCATAGAGACTTTTCTCCCTACGGATCGAGAGGATCTCATAGGTGGATATTCTCCTTAGGAATCGTGAGGCTTCCTATGTGTGTTTTCTCTTATGAGTCGTAAGGATCTTATAAGTGAATTTTCTCCCTTACAAGTCGAGAGGACTCGTAAGTGGTTGGTGAATTGACTTGTTTCCGAGTCGAAGTATTGCTCCGACGGGGAGGTCATTGGTTGACTTGTTTCCGAGTCGAAGTATTGCTCCGACGGGGAGGTCATTGGTTGACTTGTTTCCGAGACGGAGGTCGTTAGCTGACTTGTTTCCGAAACGGAGGTCATTTGCTGACTTGTTTCCGCGACGGAGGTCGTTGGTTGACTTGTTTACGAGACGGAGGTCGTTGATTGACTTGTTTCCAAGACGGAGGTCGTTGATTGACGTGTTTCCGAGACGGAGGTCATTGGTTGACTTGTTTCCGAGACGGAGGTCGTTGATTGACTTGTTTCCGAGACGGAGGTCGTTGGTTGACTTGTTTCCGAGACGGAGGTCGTTGATTGACTTGTTTCCGAGACGGAGGTCGTTGGTTGACTTGTTTCCGAGACGGAGGTCGTTGGTTGACTTGTTTCCGCGACGGAGGTCGTTGGTTGACTTGTTTCCGAGACGGAGGTCGTTGGTTGACTTGTTTCCGAGACGGAGGTCGTTGATTGACTTGTTTCCGAGACGGAGGTCGTTGGTTGACTTGTTTCCGAGACGGAGGTCGTTGGTTGACTTGTTTCCGAGACGGAGGTCGTTGGTTGACTTGTTTCCGCGACGGAGGTCGTTGATTGACTTGTTTCCGAGACGGAGGTCATTGGTTGACTTGTTTCCGAGATAGAGGTCGTTGATTGACTTGTTTCCGAGACGGAGGTCGTTGGTTGATTTGTTTCCGAGACGGAGGTCGTTGGTTGACTTGTTTCCGAGACGGAGGTCGTTGGTTGACTTGTTTCCGAGACGGAGGTCGTTGGTTGACTTGTTTCCGAGACGGAGGTCGTTGGTTGACTTGTTTCCGAGACGGAGGTCGTTGGTTGACTTGTTTCCGAGACGGAGGTCGTTGATTGACTTGTTTCCGAGACGGAGGTCATTGGTTGACTTGTTTCCGAGACGGAGGTCGTTAGTTGACTTGTTTCCGCGACGGAGGTCATTTGTTGACTTGTTTCCGAGACGGAGGTCGTTGGTTGACTTGTTTCCAAGACGGAGGTCGTTAGTTGACTTGTTCCCGCGACGGAGGTCATTTGTTGACTTGTTTCCGCGATGGAGGTCATTTGTTGACTCTGGGTTGTCTATGAAACATAGAGTCTTGGAACTGAGGACTTTGCCGTGGCTCCGATTGGTGATGTCACGTCCGTGTCCTGCTGGAATGAGGAGGAACGCCGCTGTTGGTCTCTAGGCTGTAGATGTGGTCGTCGAGATCCGATTTCCCTTTGACGCAGCCTGGTGGGGAAATGTAGTCCCCTTTTTGTTTGTGCCTTTGGATTGTATACAGGGATCGATATGATCTCAACTGTAGGGCAAAAGTTTCATTTATTTGTATTGTTTTATTTCCGCGATGCTCTATCATTTCAGCTTTTATATCGCGAAGGTCGTGATTGCCCAATCATTTCGGCTATTTTTCGCGGTGTCCAATCATTTCGGCTATTTATTTTATTTTTACTCGCTGCTTTTTATTGTTGCCCAATCATTTCGGCTGTTTTATATGCATACGTTTTTACTTGCTGCTTTTTATTGCAAGTGGCCTCATCATTTCGGCTATTTCGTATGCATGTGCGGCCTACCGGCTTTTCACCGTAAACCTGAAATTAGACACCGATTTCGGCATCAGCACCGCTACAACTGGGACATTGTCAGGAGCGAATCATCATTTGCCTCTGTCGATGTTGAACAAAGGTGGCTTAGCGGACAGGGTTAAGGTCTTGTCGGTTAAGGCTTTTGACTTCATGAGCCGTAAGGGTCTCATAAAGGTATTTCTCCCTACAAGTCGTGAGGATCTTGTAGGTGTATTTTCTTCTTAGGAATCGTGAGGATTCCTAAGTGTATGTTCCTCTGTAAGTCGTAAGGATCCTACACGAGGGTTTTCTCTTTATAAGTCGAGAGGACTTACAAGGGTTGTTCACCGTATGGACATATCCCTAGTCACTGGTGGGACTTGGTTAGGGAAATGTTTATTCGTGTCCGTGGATTGTATACAAGGGTCAGTATTGAGTCACTTGTAGGGCAATATCGCAGGTTGTGGAGGGTTTGCTTAAGCACAGGTTTATGTCTCTGTAACTTAAGACTTTCAAATCTTATGAGTCGTGAGGGTCCCATAAGTGAGTTCTCCTTACGAGTCGTGATGATCTTGCAAGTGTATTTTCTCCTTAGAAATCGTGGGGATCCCTAAGTGTGTTGCTCCCTTGTGAGTCGTAAGGATCTCACGCGGGTGGTTTCTTCTCACAAGGTCGAGAGGACCCTGTAAGTGTCTTTTAACGAGGTTGCGACCTTTCAGGTTTTCACAAACACTCGCCGGTAGTCCTGCTGTTTTTACTCACAGAGCCCTTTCGGGTTTTCATCCGTGCCCATTTTGCTTATGGACATACCCCTTTTTTTTACTTTTTATTTATATATATTTTATATATTTTTTTTTACGAGGTCGCGACCTTTCGGGTTTTCACGAACACTCGCCGGTAGCCCTGCTGTTTTTACTCACGGAGCCATTTCGGGTTTTCATCCGTGCCCATTTTGCTTATGGACATACCGTTTATTATATTTATTTTTTTTTTATATTTTTTTTATTTCGTCAGCCTAAGGATGCTGCGGTATTAGTTTAAGGACGTTTCGGTCCGCCGTTAGTTTAAGGACGTTTCGGTCCGTCATTAGTTTAAGGACGTTTCGGTCCGTCGTTAGTTTAAGGACGTTTCGGTCCGTCATTAGTTTAAGGACGTTTCGGTCTGTCCAGGAGAAGGCTGGCTACTGCTTATAAAGTTTGAGCTTAGGAAGATAGCGAGCGGACAGAGTCATCGTCATCTATCATTTACCTAGACAGTAACTCACTAAGCGTAGTATTTATTTAGGAATCGACCATTTATTGGCCTGTAAGGCCTTTCACCTTGCATATCCATGAGTAGATAGGCTCCACATTGGTAGACCTTGTCTATGATGTACGGGCCTTCATAGTTTGGCTCGAATTTCCCCGCTTGGCGCGATTGGGGATCATAAGCCTTTTGACCACTAACACGAGTTCGCCTTGGCGGAATGTTCTCGGCCGGGTCAATCTTTCATATGAGCGTGTCATCTTTACTTTATAAGCCTCCGGGTTTTGTTGCGCTATGAGCCGGGTCTCGTCAAGGGCATCAAGCTCCTCAAGCCGAAGGTGAGTATTTTCTTCGTCCGTCAGCTCGTAGTGGACTGCCACTCGTAGAGAGGGTAACTCTATCTCGAGGGGGAGTACTGCTTCTGTACCGAATACCAACGCATATGACGTTGTGTTCGTGGCTGTCTTGAACGTAGTTCGATACGCTCAAAGAGCTTCTTGCAGCCTCTCATGCCAGTCCTTCTTATTTCGGGACACTGTTTTCTTAATGATCTTTGTCAAGGTCTTGTTGAAGGCCTCAGCTAGACCATTAGCTCGCGGATTATAAACCGAGGAATATCTCCAGTCTATATTATATTGTTGTGCAAAGCGACTGATCTTGTGGCTTCTGTAAGCTGGCCGATTATCGGAGATGATCCGTCGTGGAGTTCCAAACCGATATATGACGTGCGTCTTGAAGAAGTGGAGGATATTCTCCGTCTTCACTTCCCTCAGCGGTACTGCCTCTGCCCATTTGGAGAAGTAGTCAGTTGTCGCCAGGATGAAACGATGTCCTTTAGACGATGCTGGTTCGATGGGGCCGACTATGTCAGTCCCCCACATTTCGAAAGGCCAGCTAGCCACCGTTGGATGGAGTGGATTTGGATGCTGGTGGATGAAGTCACCATGAATTTGGCATGAGTGGCATTCCTTCGCGTATTCGAGGCAGTCCTGAATCATCGTGGGCCAGTAGTAGCCCATCCGTTTAATTTTCAATTTCATCTTTGGGCCTGCTTGGTGAGAACCGCAGATTCCGTCATGAACTTCCTGAACGACTCTTTTCGCTTCGTCAGGTCCCAGACATCTCGACCACAAAGAATCAAATGACCTCTTGTACAGAGTATCATTGACGAAGGCGAAAGACAGAGCTCGTTTCATAAGCTGATGTCTTGAGGACGCATCTTCGGGCGTTCGACGGTATTTGAAGTAGTCTATAAAGACTTCTCTCCAATCCTCAGCCTTTTCCCGATCTTTTATTTGCAGGGTCGTCTGCTGAGTCGCTCCCTTTTCTTCGGATGATTCTGGAGATATTTCTGCTGGGGCAAGCACGCGACGGCTTTGTACCACGATTCTTACGTCATCGAGGTTCTCATCAGCCAGTTCCTTAGCGAGTTTGGCCAATGCGTCCGCTTTGTTGTTTTTCGTGCGCGGTATGTTTTCCAAAGTATAGGAAGGGATTTGGGTCAACAGTTGCTGCACCTTCCCGCCGTACTTCACCAACTCTGGTTTGCACGTTTGATAGTCGCCGTTTACTTGACTAACGACTAGCTGGGAGTCTCCGTATATGAGGAGGTTTTCAATTCCCATGTCGATGGCGATCTCGAGGCCTGCTATCAAAGCTTCGTATTCGGCTTCATTGTTTGTCCTCGGCTCTGTTAGGGAGAAAGCAAAGCGCATTATCCCTCTTTGTGGAGTTACAAAGATGAGTCCTACCCCCGATTTGATTATAGGGGTATTTTGTTTGCGCTTCTTCACGGAGGATGCTCCGTCGAAATAAAGCTCCCATCGGGTATCACCACCGTCGATCGCATCAAACGCATGTTCGTCTGGAAGATCGCAATTCAGAGGAGAATCGGTGGGTATCGGATGCTCAGCGAGGAAATCGGCGATGGCCTGGCCTTTCACTGCCTTGAGAGGCTGATAGGTTTTCGAGAACTCCATCAAGAGCAGGGCCCATTTAGCGAGTCGCCCCGTCAATATGGCTTTTGACATTAAATATTTAAGGGGGTCCACCTTCGAAATGAGACGGACCTCATGCGCCAACGCATAGTGCCTGAGCTTTGTTATCGCGAAGATCAACGCCAGGCAGTGTTTTTCAATGGGGGAGTAGTTGCTTTCTGCCCCCAGTAGAACTTGACTTAAGTAGTAGAGTGCTCTTTCCTTCCCTTGGTCGTTCTCTTGCGCCCATAATGCGCCTAAGGAACCTTCAAGGGCGGTTGTATAAAGAATGAGGGGTTTTCCCTTGACCGGAGCAGCCAATACTGGCGGGTTCTGCAGGTATTGCTTGATCTCATCTAGCGCGCTTTGGCATTTTTGGTCCCAGACGAACGGGGTTCCCTTCTTCATCAGGTGGCTGTAAGGACAGCACTTGCCTGAAAGGTTGGCTATAAATCGCCGTATATACGCGAGCTTCCCTTGGAGAGACCGTAGCTGTTTGAGAGTCCTTGGCGGAGGCATTTCCATGATCGCCTTGATCTTTGACGGATCTATCTCAATACCTCGATGTCGGACGATGAATCCCAGGAATTTGCCTGAGGAAACTCCGAATGCGCACTTGAGAGGGTTCATCTTCAAGTTATATTGTCGAAGGCGTTGAAATACGGTCTTCAGATGCTCGAGATGTTCCTCGTAAGATTTGCTTTTAACCACGAGATCGTCAATATAGCACTCGACGATTTCGTGTGTAAGGTCATCAAAGATCTGCGTCATGGCTCTTTGATAAGTGGCACCGGCGTTCTTTAGACCGAAGGGCATCACCTTGTAGCAGAATATACCCAAAGGGGTCCTGAAGGCGGTGTGCTTTTGGTCTTCGGGATGCATCTTTATCTGATTATACCCTGACGAGCCGTCCATGCAGGAGAAAACTTCATGAGTGGACGTATTGTCTATCATCAGTTCGGTGACTGGCACTGGGAAATCATCCTTCGGGCAGGCTTTATTGAGATCCCGGAAGTCTACGCATATGCGCACTGTCCCATTTTTCTTCATCACCGGGACGATGTTGGCGATCCACTTGGGATATTGGACCTCTTGGATAAAACCAGAGTCGATCAGCTTCTTGACCTCGGCGTTGATACTCATCTCAAGCTCGAGCCGCATTCTTCTTGGCGCTTGTTTGGCCGGCTTGACGTTCGGAGATATCGCCAATTTGTGCAGGGAAATTTCTGGATCTAGTCCCGGCATTTCGGAATAGTTCCATGCGAAGCAATCTCTATGCTGTACAAGCAAGTCTTTTAACGAAGCCACCCTCTTTTCAGACAGCAGTTCACTAATGAATGTCATTCGCGGGTCATTCGCCGTCCCCAACTCAATTTTCTTGAGGTTATCCGCAGTGGTATGGATTCCATCTTCCAGCTCTTTTGGCGCCGGTGGAAATTCTGAGATCACCTCATCGTTGCTGTTTTCGAAGCATCCGGGAAGGTCATCCATGTTCTCGGTCTCTTCTTTTGATACTGTTATCATGTGACAAGTACGAATTCGTTTCCAAGCCCAATGTGGAACCGGTTCTTCTTTCGTGGCTTTGGGTTCGTGCTTCTGTGGTGGCGCTACCCTCCAGTTGTCAGACAGAGCGAACTTGCCAAGTTGATACTGATCTTCGACCCAATTCTTGAAGGTGAAGCAGTCTTCGAGAGGGTGCCCTATCACTCGGTGATAAGGGCAATAGTCTGGGTGTGAGACTTCGCCTGCTTGTTCGGGGTGCTTAGACTCTGGAAGTGTAAGCATCTGATGTTTTAGAGCGAGGTTAAGTATTTTCTTCGTCTTGTCCTGAGGAAAAGAGTATGCTCTACCCATTTTCCTTATGAGGGATAGATCGGAACTGCTCGGTTCCCGCTTGCGTGGTCTCTTAGCCCCGCTTCGTTGCTGTTGAGCGCCTTTTTCGCGTTTTGACTTGTTTCTGCCTCTGCGTCGAGCCTTCTTTATAACAGGTTGACAAGGATTGGCACTTTCATCTTTCACGGCCTGTTGGATGAGGCATTGCGTTTTGGCTTTCTCGTAGATGGCCATTTCGCGGTTATGGTCATCTCGGACTTTTTGACCAGCTTCCCTTATAAGCTTGTCCATTTGTTCTTCGAACGACGGACCGAGCATTTTTGCATCTGGAACTTTTACTGGTTCAGGACTAACATCTTCCCATTGAGCATCCGCTTCTTCATCGAAGTCATGCACGACGTAGCAACCGTGGAGTAGCTCTCGTTTCTTGGACCGAACGTATCGAAGCCCGATTGTTTCCATTCTCCCATTAGGCAACTTGTGCTGAGTCCCGGGAACGTTCCAGACTCTGTCATAGAATTTGGCTTTTCGAGCGGTCTGTCTGAAGGATATCCCCTGGCGCTTCAATAGCCTTTTCAAGCCTTCTGTATAATATCTGGGGAGACGGATGGGCTGAAGCCTGTCAAGCGTAGGATCCGCACCATACCAAATTTCTTTCTCCACTTTGGTTTATTCAGAGCGGTAGAATAGAATTGCTTTTTCACCTTTTCGCCCGGGAGGGACATAGAACGTTCGCAGCTCCTCTACAATGTAGATATCAAGTGCATCTAGTTCTTTATGGTGTTTAAGCGGCACCATGGTGACTTGCAGACTTTGCTCTTCATCAGCGAACGTTTGTATTGAAGGTCGAGCAGAGAATACAGCATGGACCTCGTCTTCTGAGTCACTACCAAAGATCAACATGGGAGCGGACTGTCCTGGCCTGTTGCGTTGGGACGGACCCGAATAAACTATCTCCTCCTCCCCCTCGGTATCACTGCCGAAGACAGGGATGGTGGCATTAGCTTTGTTTTCTGGCTTGTGACATCCCTCTATATCTTCGAAATCTGGCACGAAGTATTTGGCATCTTCATATTTGCAGAGCTCGTTCACGGAGAACGGGTTCAGCTCTCCCGTCACGGTATACTCGAGACCATCTTTAGAATACTTCATACACCAATGTTGTGTAGAAGGGATGATGTTGTACTCGTGTAACCATGGTCGGCCGAGCAAAGCATTGTAGCATGTCTTAGCGTCTATGATATGGAACTTAATGTCCATGACGAGTAGCCCAAAGCGTAGCATCAATATCACAGACCCAAGAGTTCTTGATGATTGTGAGTCGAACCCGGAAATGGTAATCTTATCCCGAACAAGGTGTTGGACGCTCATGTAGATTTCTTTTAACACCCGCACATTGAGGAGGTTAACGGAGGATCCATTGTCGATCAGGATTTTGCCTATCTTTATATCGTGGCAGTATCCTGAGACATAAAGGGACGATTGTGTTCGCGCGTCCCAAGGAGAAGGTCTTCGTCACCAAAAGCGACATCGGCTGTGTGCACTTCCTCCAATTCATCTTTCATCTTTTCTTCGGCCAGGAAAGCTTGGAATTGTTCCGGCTCCTGTAGTGCCTTGATTCACGAGTCTCTTGCCTCCTTTGATAGCAAAAGGGCGTCAAGAATGCTGAGCTGCGAGAGTAGTTTCCTCAGATGCGCTAAGAAGTTGTAATCCACCTTATTTCTCTTCGGCGGGTCCTTGGCACTTAGCTCCTCCACAACTTGGTTATCTAGGGCGATCTCCTCAGGGACCTTCTCTTTTCCCTTATCTTTTTTATTTGAGGTTCCGAGATTCTTTTCGGGCAGCATCCGATTACGCAGCCTGATATTTTCGCAGACCTTCGACTCTTCCTCTTTTCCCGAGGTGGACTCTTTAAAGAGGGGGCTAAGAGCCAGCTCCTCGTCGGAATCACTCCCGAATGTAAGCACTTGTGATCCCCCGGCGTTAACCATGCGACAATTGCCGGTAGTTCTATTAAGCTCTTCGGTTGTATTTTTCCGCTCTCGACGAGTTTTGCGCTTCTCCCGTTTAAAATATTGTCGATGAGCAACATATCCTTGGCACCATCTATTGAAAGCTTTGCACTTTTCAGTGGGGTGCGAAATCTTCCGATGATATAAGCAATAGGAGGGGTGCATTTCCACTTCACCAGTAATGTTTCCTTCGGAGGATGGTAACTTCATGCCTATTGATATGGCCCTAGCAAACCTTTTCCTCGTCTTGAATTTACTTTTGTCCATAGTGGATGTATTTTGCTCCAGCGGAAGTGTCTCGGCTCTTTCGTCAAGTCGCTGGTGCATGGCCCTTTCAAATATAGCCGTCTCGCGTTCCCGATCAGCTTTACTTTTCAACAGAGCTTCATTGAGGAATGCGTCAATTACTTCCTCCGATGGCCCCAGAATTTTTGGTTCAGGACCTGCCCCCAGCTTTTCAGTGCAAGGAGTCTCCTCATCGTCTGTGAACGAATGGGAGATCATATGGCAGCTCGCCACATATTCCTCAGACTCATCCGACGAACTTTCTCCCTCATCTTCCTCTTGAAAAACGTGGTTGAGAAACTCTTGGAGTGTAATGGGAATCCGTGCTTTCTGGTTGTATTCCTCCAGCGCGTCAATTTGTTTTTGTAAGTCTGTGCGCTTGTCGCCAGGCTTCACAGGCTTCTTGGATTTCTTCTTTTTCTTCTTTGAAGATTTTGACGGCTGGTTGTGGGTGCTAGGGCAACCACCATTGGTCTTTGGAGTTGGACGCGGCTTCAACATCCCCTCAATGACCTGCGGTTCCAATGGGTTCTTCCACTTAATCGCTGGGCATGTCTGAAGATTGTTCAGCATTCTCTTCGTCTTAGCTGACAGCACAACCTCCCATGGGGCTTCTTCGACGAGAGAACACGTTGCCCCCGGCATATTCATCCTTCTAGAGACGTGAGGTTGCGGCGGATTCACCTTCCATCTGTCGGATAACGCAAACTTGCCCTGTTGGTATTGGTCTTCAAGCAATTTTTGAAGACGTAGCAATCTTCGATCGGATGACCCAGTACCCGGTGATAGGGACAGTAGTTGGGCTCATTGACATCATTTGGTTGCGACGGACGTTTTGGCTCCGGCAGATTTATGAGTCGGTTGCGCAACGCCAGCTCGAATAATCTTCTCGTTTTATCTCGGGGAAATGAGTAAGGACGTCCTAGTCTCTCCTCAAGGGGTACCAGCGGACGCATATTATTTTGACGAACAACCGGCTTTGAGTTACTCGGCTGTTGTTGAGCATTAGCGACAATGATCTCTTTTCCCTTCCCCTTTTCATTTCGGAAGTCCGGCTTTGGAAGAGGGGATTTATGGCCCATCTGATCCATTTGCGCTAGCTTGTCAATCAAGGCCTGGAAGGTAGTCAGCTTGAAGAACATTATAAATTGCGAGATGGTTGCTTGTGGATCAAGGGTTCCCACAAACATACCCTCTGCAGGAGCTTTCTCAATGCGCTGCTCGCACTTCGACCATAAGTTCCGCCACCGTATAGCATATTGAACCCATGTCTCGCCTGGCTTCACTCTGGCGTTAATCAGTGCCGTCATCGGGGTGCGTTCACTGGTGCTTGCAAAACGCTGAGTAAACAACAGCTCCATCTCCGTGAAGGTCTTGATAGAGTCGTTCGGGAGCTCAGAGTACCACTCGAACGCTGTATCTGATAAGCTTCCAACGAACTGGCGAAGCAACAGTTTGTCATCACCGCCGGTGTTGCCGCAGAGCGCCCTGAACTGGGCAACATGCTGGTGAGGATTGCCCGTCCCCTTATAGACATGAAACTTGGGAATTGTGTAGCCCGGCGGGTACTTGATCTGGTCATACCAACTCGGATACGGTCGTCCTGTTTTTACGACCTGGCCGGCTGCTTCAGTTGCATGATGAACCCGTATTTGTTGGGCTATGTACTCGTCCAAGTCAGCTTTGGAGATTGTCTCCTCCTTAGCTGTTGACAAAGCTGGCGGAGGATTTGACGTCTCTCCCCTATCGTCTTCAAGGACGATCGGGGGATCTTCGGCCGGAGGATCTTGTTGGATCATCATCCCCACCATGTCTTGGAACAGGAGGCCCATACGCTTTATGTTGGCTGCTTGTTCAGCAGCCTCTTTATCCTTCTTCTCCAATATGCGACGAAGGAATTCGGCGTCGGTTTCTTGCTCCTGGCGTTCATCCGAGGACGTTTCAGGGTTTTCTTTTGGCCCAGTAAGTGCGGCCATCGCGTTCATCATCTCTTGGAGCTTCTGCTGCTGCTCCTGCGCTTTGGTCACTGACCGTGTAAGCGGTCGGTGACCCGTAGATATGCGACTGTCCTCTTTACCAGACGCCATGTAAACGGTATGAACTACAATGCCCCCTGACTTAGGGCGTTTGGGTTCACTACCTTTGATATTCGCCGTCGGCGTGACGACTTTCTCCGGCCTTCTTCTCTTATGGGCCGTTGAGGTTGAGGGGGCCGTTGCTTTGGGCACCCAAGTGGTCGTCACTTTTCGTTGCTTGACCGGGGGATTTTCTTCTTGTCGACCTTTCGACTTCTTGTGTTGGCGAGAGAAATTAGGATCGATTACGGATTCTCAGACTCGTCGCTATGTCTTGTGAATCCTGGAGGACAGCGATTGAGGAGGCTGCTCCGGCTTTTCTGCTTCCACAGCGGTCTCTACCGGTGTAGGAGATCTCTTGAGCACCGCAGTTGGCGAGTTTCTGCGTACCCTATTCAGTAGCTCAAAGCTGTTCCCAGTTGGAACAACAGCATTAACTTCCACCGTTGGAGCTGGTGGAGTTAACCCAGAGGGGGAGTTGCCCCCAGTCTTCTTTATCCGGCGCCAGTGGCGTTGTCGGGCGCAACGAGTTGTCGGTATTGGTTCAGAGACAGAAACAGCTTCTTCTTGCCCCCTGTTCAGGTGTGGGGCTGTAGCCGGCATCAGCCTATTGAAGACTGATGTCTTTTGAGCAGCAGGAGCAGGAGTGGGAGTTGGGACGGTCAGTCTTGTAAAGACCGATCTATTAGCAGGAGAAGCCGCCTTGACGACTTCAGGAGCAGGTTTGGCTACTCTTTTTGGAATAACCTTTTTTGGGATTGCAAGCTTCATTGTGGGCCCGCAGGAGTTTTGGCCCAGTCTGGAGAAGACCGAGGCGCTGGTGTTGGGCGACCCGTTGAGAGGGGCCGCAGTAACTGTAAGTCGATCGAAGACCGACTTCTTAGGAGCTTCTGGTACGGGCACAGGGGTGTTGAAGCTTGTTGGCGGAAGCATGGTTCCGAAAAACAGCCCTGTGGTGGCTTGAGTAATCTGCTCCACGGGCATCGTGAATAAAGAGGCTGCTTGGGGCCCGTAGGTTATACCCCCAGTTGAGGCAGGACGCGAATTGCAGCTGCAGTTGGAGCACTTCGAACAGGTGAATGCCATTGCTATTTTGCTTTCTGCGCCAAGCAAGAGACCAAATCTTAGTAACTTGAAACCTAAGGGCAACCATTAACAAACCGCGATTCGTTCGCAAATACGACACACGAAGTGTGGAGTGGAAAGAGGAAAAGGTCCCACCGGGCGTGCCAGAATCTGTTCCCGTCCAAACGGCGGCCGCGACGTTAGGACGTCTTGCCCAAGATTCGGGGCAGATGCTATATGGTTTTATCCGTCCACCTCTCCGAAGATGCCAAGTTGATTTATGGCACCGTGTATCGGAGGTTTAGACGGATGTGGCCGATGTAGCAGACTTCGTCAGATTCCCCCTCGTTTAAGGGGTTTTTGATTGTGGGGACGCTCTTCCCTGCAGGCGCAAGCCCTTGCAGTTAATTACGCTACCGCATCGCGGTAACCACTTTCTCCTTCTCCAGAATTTCACTTCGTGTTGTGGGTATTTGTTTTGTTTATGGTTGCCCGTGGATTGTATACGGAGACTAGGTTATACCGTCGCCCGTAGGATGTGGATTAGTCCAAATCCGTATTTTCTTAGATTTGGGTTTGGGATTTTTGTTTAAGGATACGTTAGCCCTATTTAAGGCTAAGATCAACTTAAACTTTTGTTAAGGATACGTTAGCCTAATCTCCAGACTACGATCAACTTAACGGGATCGTTTGGATCCGACAAGAGAGAGCAATTGGCTCTATTGTTTAGTTTAATGACATTGCGGTCGATAGGTAGTTTAAGGACGTTGCGGTCCATATTCCAGTTTAGGGACATGGTGGTCCATATTCCAGTTTAGGGACATAGAGGTCCATGTTTAGTTTAAGGACGCTTAAGTCCATGGGTTTAAGGACCCCACAGTTCGTGTTTTAGTTTAAGGACGTATAAGTCCGCGGGTTTAAGGATCCCACAATCCGTCTTTTGGTTTAAGGACGCTTAAGTCCATGAGTTTAAGGACCCCACAGTCCGTGTTGATGTGTGGTTGTCGGGACCCGTCACCTCTCTGACGTCGTTGAAGGATTACAACGATAGGAGTCAAAGGAGTTCGGAGATGTACCCTCGAACCGGATGTAAATTGATTTAAGAGAGCAGCTGTGCTCAGTCAATTTAATTTGAGGACTTACAGCCATGATTGGGCTAAGTCCAGTTAAAAATATTCAACGCTTTTGCTTGTTTTTGGCCTATTAGGCCTGTGCTAGGGCTTTGCCGATGTTTAAGTAATGCATTGCATTACTTTTTATTTTGTTTGGGCTCTGCCCATTTATAAAGGATGCAGAGCATCAATTTTGTTTGGGCTCTGCCCTTTCATTGCATTTTATTTTTTGTTTGGGCTCTGCCCATTTATAAATGATGCAGAGCATCAATTTTACTTGGGCTCTGCCCTTTTTATTGCATTGCAATTTATTTTGGCCTACTAGGTCTTTTTGATTTGGGCCTGGCCCTTTAGTAAAAGAAATGCATTGCATTTGTCAGGCGCTCTGCGCCAATCAATAGCGCAAGCGCTTGTGGTGATGACACGTGTCACGCAAGCGCAGTGCGCTACACCAGTGCGCTGCTGACACGTGGTGCGCTCTGGTGAGTTACGCCAATTTCAGAGAGCAAGGCTCTTTTTCAAAAGCGCATAGCGCAAGTAGTTCAGGTGCTGACATGTGGCGCTCTCTGGTGACTTGCGCCAACCCAAGAGCGCAACAGTGCAGTTTTGCAAGTGCAAGGCACTATTAACTTGAGAATCTTTGAGATTCCAGAACCAATAGTTCATAAAAAAGTGCAAAGCACTGTTTGATTTCTTGATCCAATTTAGATCAAAGAAAACATGTATTTCTTGTTTTTTCTTATTTTCAGAGAACCAGTGGTTCATAAAAAAGTGCAAAACACTTATTATTATATGAAGATCATTGATCTTGTTCTTAGAAGAAATTCTTCTATTTTATGAAGGTTTTTGCCTTTTTTCTTGAAACTTCTTCGGAGTTCTCTCTGTTTTGAGGTTCTCAATCTCTCACAATGTTCATCCTTTTGATTTGGGGTCTAGGGGCCTTTATATAGTGCCCATAAATTTGTTAAATTTGTTAAAGAGATCTTTCTCTGAGTGATTTGGGGAATTTTCCCCACCGTTGGATCTTTGATCCAAGGGCTTCTGTTTTACAGAAGGCAATCTTCTTGTTTTAACAAGAACAGAAAAATCTTGCTAGAATTTAATTCTGTTTGGCGTAAACGCCCCAGCGCGTGACACGTGTCGCGCAGCGCACAGCGCAACTGCGCTGACACGTGTCGCGTAGCGCAGCGCTTGCGCAACTGAAGCGTTGCTTCCTTTAATTTTGTTTTAAATAGAGCCTTGCTCTGATTGGGCGCGCTGGCTTAGGCGCTGCGCTCTCTGCGCTGGCGTGCCTGATTTTGACACGTGGCGCCCTGCGCGCAGCGCAGAGGATCTAAAGCATTGCTTCATTTATTAAAGTTTAAATTTTCAAAGTAGAGCTTTGCTCTGATTGGGGGAAGATGAAGTGTTGCTTCATCTCCCGCTTTGGAATTTGAACAGAGCTTTGCTCTGATTGGGGTAAACAAGGACATGGTGGTCCAATGTTAGTTTAAGGACATCTCGGTCCATGGGTTTTAAAGGAGCCCACGGTCCAAGGTTAAGGACATCATAGTCCATGAGCTTAAGGACCCCACAGTCCAGTTTAAAGTCTCATAGTCTATGAAATGTATGGTTGTCGGGACCCATCACCTCTCTGAAGACGTTGAAGGATTATAACGACATATATCAGAGGGGTTCAGAGATGTACCCTTAAACCGATGTGAGTTGGTTGAAGGATCTGTAGTCCAATTTGGGGCTAAGATCTGTTAAAATATTTATAAGCAGATGGGCTCAATTAATATTAGTTGAGGACTTATGGCCAATCTTGGGCTAAGTATAATCAGGTCAAAAATGTTTAACATTTTTATTTTTTCGCCGTTGAGCCTTTGTTTGGGCTTGGCCCTGACAGTGTTTTTGTCTTTGTTGAATGCTGAGCATTCCTCATAGCCTTAGGCTTATTAAAGAACAATTTATGTTCCATCAGCGTGACACGTGGCGCGCTTGGCGCTTTGCGCTAGTCAAAGAGCGCAGTGCGCTTCTGCCGAGTAGCGCACACGTGAGGGACACGTGTCGCGCTTGGCACTGAGCACCAGATGATGGGTGCATTGCGCCAGTTTATGAGCGCAGAGCGCTATTAGTTTAATGACGCACACGTGATTGACACGTGGTGCGCCTGGCGCCGAGCGCCAGCCCATGAGCGCAGTGCGCTATTTCAAGAGCGCAAAGCGACACGTGTCGCTTTCGGCGCTGAGCTCCAGTCTAAGAGCGCAGAAGCGCAGTTCAAGAGCGCAAAGCGCAGTTCCAGAGTGCAAAGGCGCATTTGATCAATTTTGTGATCTAAAAAGAGACATTGTCTCAAGATTCTAAGAACAAAAGTTCTTCAATCTCTTATGTTGATGAAAGGCTTTGCCTTTATGGATTTATGATCTGTGAGAAAGAAATAAATTCTTCTTTTATTTTATGATGAGATCTTTTGATCTCTCTGTGAAAGACTTTTTGTCTTTGTAGATCTATGATCTTTTAAAGAAGTGATTCTTTCTTTTTAAATTAATTACGAGATGATTTCATCTCTCTGTTTATCACCATTCTTTTTTTTACCTTGAAGAAAAATCTTCTTCTGAGAGCTTGCTCTTTTTCTTTGAATTTCTCAAAGTTTATGAGAAGGTTTCTCTCTATCCTTCTGTATATAAGACTTGAAGTCTAGGGGCCTTTATATAAGGCAAGCTGATCAGTTCAATCAGTTAAGGAGATCTTTTCTCCAATTGATTTGGGGAATTTCCCATCGTTGGATCTTTGATCTAAGGGCTTCTGATTTACAGAAGGTAATCTTCTTATTTTCAACAAAGATTGGGAAATCTTCTAAACAGAATTTATTCTGTATTTTTAGTGATTTTTAATCACCATTGAATCATTGATCCAACGGTGCTCCGATTTACAGAGTACAATCTTGTTATTTGGAAAGATTTTGAGAAATCTTTTCTTAACAGAATTTAATTCTGATCAATTAATGATTTATCATTATTATTAGATCTTTTATCTAACGGTGGGGAGCTTTTAGTTCCAGCTCTAGCGCATCCGTGCTTTGCACGTGGTGCGCTGCTTAGAGTGCAGCGCACCTAGCGCTAGCGCATCCGTGCTTTGCACGTGGTGCGCTGCTTAGAGCGCAGAGCACCTAGCGCTAGTGCACGCGTGCTTTGCACGTGGTGTGCTGCTTAGGGCGCAGCGCACTTGGAGCTGCATCTGAAGCGTTGCTTCATTTCAAAATTTAAATTTCAAACAGAGCTTTGCTCTGATTAGGGGAAACAAATTCCCCCCCACCGTTGCGCTCACGTGGCCTACATGTGAGTGCAACGGTGGCAGCATCTGCGCCCTTGGATCAACTCAGAAGTTGAAAAGGCATTTCAATGCCTATAAATAGGACCCTTGGCCCTTTGAGATGACCATTATTCATCTTCTTCTTTCTGAGAATTATTATTCTCTTGCAGAGCATAGCTCTTTGGCTTAAGAACTTTCTTAAGGACAGAACTTTGTCAAAATTTAGGTAAAGATTAAAACTTTTAATAATCTAGGGTTTCACCCATTAACAGTACTTTGCTATTCATAGATCTTAGATCTAAAAAATGTTATTAGGGTCTTACCCATAACAGAGCTTTGCTCTTCATAGATCTTAGATCTAAAGAAAACCTTTTGAGGGTTTCTTGACCCATTAACAGAGCTTTGCTCTTTTGAATAACGAAGATTTGTTAATCTCTTATGAAGAACTCACAAAGTTTGTTCATAGATCTTGGAGATCTCAGAATTTTATTTCATATATAAAAAATTGATTTCAATTTTTTTCTGATGGGTTTTTCCATCATCTTTACAGAGCCAGGCTCTTGAGGAATTTTTATTCCTTCATCATTAGAACTTGACAGGTGTCATTCTATCACAGAGCACTGCTCTCAAGGGGAGATTTACTCCTTAGCCCGAGGGATTTCTCATTAAATGAGAATCAATTGAGGATTTCCTCATTTAATTGACAGTCTCATCAAATGAAGAGGCTGTCTTATTAATGATGAACTGTCATCTAGATTTTATGGGTCCCCCTTTGGTCCTCTTTTTACTGCATTGCAGTGCGGTACGAATTTTAAAGTACCAAGTGTCAGAGTTTAAATTATAGCACTGAGGGTTGACTTTTTTTCTTTTTCGCGCAGGTGACATGTCTTTCGACACTTCTTTTCCGTTCGTCCGCTCAGAAGGCGGATTTCCTGAGGCGCCCGTAGACCGAGAGGTTCTTGCGCTGATCAAGGACCATGACCCGGAGCACAAGAATCTTCACCTATGGGGTAGATGGTATGATCAAATTATCATAGGCCGTCGGAGCTTTTCTTGTGCGACACCCTCGGAGCCTATCTCTGCGATCCCTTATGAAGATGCACCCTCTATCAATTATACTTTAGAAGAAGTAAATTGGACTTCAGAAGGTCTCCTTCGGCCTTCCATTGCCGCAGTACCCGTGCAGCCGCCGGTGGCTTTGGACACCCTAGGGTGGCGCATATGTCAGGGCGAGTCGCGCCCTTGGGGACAGCCCTACAATATCGGACTAACTCCCAGTCATCCGACCAGATACTTATAGTGGGCCTGATATATCTTTTCGGCAAAGAAATCGCAGCTGCTGAAGCTTGGCTTATACCCTGTGATCTACGCTTCTTTGTTCCAGTATTCTGCACGTCCCACAAGGTGGATCAAGGCATTTTTAGAGCAGTGGAACATTCCGACCCACACCTTCCTCCTATTGGATCGAGAGGTCTCCATTTCCTTGGAGGAATTTGCCGAGGTTTCTTGTTTACCAGTTAGGGGAGAGCACTACGAGGAGCTGCTTCCTCCGGATGAGTATGTTTTTGCCACCAAATTAGTGGTAATGGGTCTTACCCCAGAGAACGCTATTCAGCACCAGTTCCCAAGTCTGATAAAGGTGTTGAATATGTATGAGAGCCTCTTTCTTGAATCCGGAGGCCGGGGGGTCAGCTTTGCTGACTTCATTGCCCATTTTCTTCGACCAGAAATTTTGTCGCGACAAGGTGAAAAGTTTGCTAAACTTGATGATCCTTTCGGCTTTGGCTTGGATCGTCAGCCAATATTGGAAGCCGATCAAAAGGATTTCTTTCTTCCCGACGCTGCGATCGTCCCCCTGTCAGAAATCGCCACTCCGGGCATTGATGAGGAAGCGTTCTTTCTCGGGTTCCTCGGTTTATGGTTAAGCTGGTTCGCACATCCTATGCACCCTCGTTACATGAGGCCTTCTGTCTTCTACCTTGCGCATCGAATGGTTGCCGGAATACAAGTGGACATCGGGATCGTCGGGTTAGCCCACCTATATCTCGGCCTCGGCTTGGCAGCGGATACCACTGAACCAGGGGTGCAGCCTGCCAACTTCTCAATGCATTACTTCACTTCATGGATAGAGTTGCACGTGGTTAGGGTCTTCAGTATCCACAAAAGACCTTCTTTTTATGACAGATGCAAGTTCCCTCGGATAATGCGACTGGTTAACGCCTTCATCGTAAGTCCGTCATTGCGGGAAGATAGGGGTTTGCTCCTTCGTCTGCGCACGGTTGGAGATGGTATGTCTTTCACCGACAAAGTCTTGACCGTCGGCCAGGAAACTTCAAAAGCGGTGCTGCCATTGCAAGACATTTTTAAAGACGGGGCCTCTATGTTGAAAGCTCAGGAGATTCTTCATCTGTACTCCATTAGACCGGGCTTTCTCGTATTTAGGCAAAATGATGCGGCGTTATTCATGAGACACAACCCGCATCGTTTCGCCCAGCAGCTGAGTTACAATCAGGATGTCCTACTTGAGGCTTTCTTGGCAGAACCTGCTGCTACCGAAGAGGGAATGCGGAGCGCGCTGCATCATTTTATGCGTCTGAACACAGGGTCCCACTTCATTATTAGCGAACCGAGCTGTATTCCGAAGGCCCTGAATGTGCATGTGGCCTGGTATCAGCATTCAATGGGCGCCGTCATCAGAGAGGAGAAGCGATTGCTGCTTGATCGCAAGGGTACCGCTCTGGCCGGTAATCCAAGTGTTCCTCTGAAGCGACGGACCATTGTCCGTCCTCCCTTAAGAGAAGTTGCTGCGGTCGAGGTCCCGCATGATAGGCCCGAGCTATCGATGCCCCGCGCTCCCGTAGAAATGGTGACTGTAGCTTCCCCCGAGTCTAGCGTGGGTTCAGATATCGGGACCCGTCGTCCCAAAGTGCCCACCAAGCGTAAGCTTGTGCTAGCTGCGACCGGAGCTCGCTCGCAGAAGAGGAAGAAGAAGTCGATCCTCTCTGCCGATGTTGTATTTAGTCAGGAGCCACATGCTCCTTATAGTGAGGGCTTGGGCGAATATGGGACCAACGAGGGTCTATTCATAGCGCCGGACGATACCGACCTCGAGGCTGCTATTACAGCTTCCAAGCGACTAGCAAGCTACAAAGCGGGACTGGCCATCCTCGCGTGATCAAGTAAACATCAGCCGTACCTTTTATCATTGCATCATATTTTTATCATCATGTTTTGACTGACACTTTTCCTTCTTTAACAGGCATTTCCATCGAAGAAGCTCTCGCAGCTTCTCTTAAGACTTTTGAGGAAGAGGAAATACTTCGAGCATCCTTAGGCATTGGTACATTTCGGTTCGCCGCATCTCTACTCCCGTTTCTTATGGGTAATCTGACCCTTCTTTTTTATCTTATTACAGGAACTACCTCTACTCAGGTTATTCCAGGTGTGGTACCGACTTCGCAGGGCGGTGCGGAGACGCTTCCAGGGTCGGCTATCGAAGTCTCAGTTCCGCCGGTATTGCCGAAAGAAGCTTCACTTAAGCAACCGATGACGGATGCCATAACAGCTCCAGAGGTAATCCTTGGTGCGGACGATGACGTCCCGTTGACGGAGGTCTTGAGAAGATCCGCTCTCACGGCCCGGGCGGAACGGAAGCGTAGAATGCACGCAGCAAGAGAGCGTAACGCTGCCTTGGCCGTGGGTGCAGGTTCGAGTGCTGCTACCCCTTCCCCTACTCCTTCAGAGGATGCTTCGGCTGCCTTGTCTACCGCCCACAGACAGGCAACACGTGCGGCTCGGGAAGCAGTCGAAAGACCGACCCATGGTAACGTGACATTCAATTCTTTTTGTCAAAGTTTTAATTTCCAGATTCTCATATATCCTATCTTGCAGGGCCGAGTCTTGACGAGATAGCGGTAGGTGAGATGGCTGCAATCGCCGAGCCTGAGGTAGCGGTAGGTGAGATGGCTACAATCGCCGAGCCTGAGGTAGCCACTCTTTTTCAAGAGTCTGGCACTGCTCCAATCGTCACTCTTTCCCCTTGCGGCTCCTTACCGTTGCCGGGCGCTGCGAGTGTCACGACGATTCTCATGGAGTCGGGGGATGAGGCTATGGGTGGCGAGACCATTCCGGTAGAGGAGGGTGAAGCATTCGCTGCATCCAATGACGCCCTTATTGCGATCTCGACCGATGACTCACCAGGTAGATTTTGGGTCATTGATCTCCCCTTTATTCTGCAATCCCTTTCAATATCTTTTGGCAGCGTTTCTCTTATTTCTAATGCAGATATGATGAGCGTTGAGATTGTGCCACCCGAGGAAGTATCGCCAGTTGCTACTTTGACGGTGGCCGCCCCTTTGCCTTCTCTCGTATCCTATCAAATGCTGGAAGGTACGGGCTTGTGACCCATCGGTTTTATTGTGGGCAATATACTTTATGCACTGACATCGCATTACTACATCCTAGCAGGAGTCCTTTTTGATCACCTGTATCAGGTGCTGCATCCCCATTTCTCCTTCCAGTCAGAGATTGCCTCATCTGGTGGCGCTGGTGAGTACAGCCTTTAGCTAATGTCCTTTCTTTTCTTTTACGGGTAGCCAAGTCATTGTTATCTCTTCTTTGCTTTGACCGCAACACTATAGATTGAGGGAGGAGACGAAAGAACATTTGCGCCATCGGTACTCCTGGCCTTGCCATCTGCTGCAGCTGGTATAGTAAACTCTGTTGTTCATGAACCTCCTTTATTTCCTGAACCTTATTTGACTGTGATTTGCTTTGTAGCTGTGATACCGACTTCAGCTCCGTTCAAATCTCGAATCATAATGCCAGCAGGCCCTTTTTCTCGACGTCCCTCTTCAAAAGGCGCGGTGAATAGTCTGTGCATGTTGATCGATCACCTCGAGGAGCTTGACGCGGAGACTCCTGCCCTTACTGCATATTTTGCTACTGAGGTTAATCCCATGCTGGCGACGCTCGTACACTTTCATAGTGAAGGCGTCGTGGAGTCCTGGGTTAATCACTGCAGAAAAATCGAGGCATGTCTGCATGAGCTCGAGTTTGGACGTCCTGCCCCCGAGGTCTTGGCTGTGAACTCCCAACGGGCTGCATGGGTCGAGGAGAGCACTCCCTACTTCCGCCATCTTGAACAGGAAGCGGCCTTAAAGCGTAAGGAGTGCGAAGAGACTTCAATCGAATCTGCTCGATTGCATGCTCAAGTTGATGCAAACGCTGCACGGCTAAAAGTTATCTTCGAAAGCCTTCTACGATGTATTCTGATGGGCTCACGCTGAGGCAAAAGCTCGACCTCATTGAGAGAGATGCACAGAATCGTGGGGCAGCTCAGCGGGTCGTCGAAGAGCAACTTTCATCCTATTTGCAGCAACGAGCTTAGGTTGAAGCAGAGTTGGCCGCGGCAGCTGACCATGAAAAGGGGCTGAGTGAAGTGCGCGAGTGGCTGATTGGTCTATTGAAAACGCTTCCCTCCCAATAATTGTTTTTGCACCATTTTTAATTTTGAATAAAATGTATCCATTTTTTATTCTTTCATATGATGTATTTTGTACCCAATTGAATTTATGAATAAAAGATACATTTCTTTCGTTATATCTTGTGTCATCTCTTGCTTTCTTCTTTTCTTTGTTACCGGCATGTCACTTTAGTAAGCGTAGCCTGCAGATGATAGAGAGAGTATTCCGTTTTGAATTCTTCGAGAGGTAGCGATGGCTTAGGTAGCAGGTTCAGATCTGCTGCCTAAGGCTTTTCAACTTCATGAGCCGTAAGTGTCTCATAAAGAATTTTCTTCCTACGAGTTGAGAGGATCTCGTAGGTGTATTTTCTCCTTAGGAATCGTGAGGATTCCTAAGTGCGTTTTCTCTTATAAGTCGTAAGGATCTTACAAGAGAGTTTTCTTCCTTACGGGTCAAGAGGACCCGTAAGTTTTTGATGATATTGACATCATCCGCGTTTCACGGAGTCAGGAGTTGCTCTGGGCGTTTCCCACGGCGTCAGGATTGACATAGGCCGTGTTCCACATGACCAGGATTTGCTCTGGATGCTTCCCATGGGGTCGGTTTGACATAGCCGTGTTCTGTGAGGACCAGGATCCGCTCTGGACGCTTCCCACGGGGTGAGGATTGACATAGGCCGTGTTCCACATGACTAGGATTTGCTCTGGATGCTTTCCACGGGGTCGGATGACATAGCCGTGCTCTGCGAGGACCAGGATCCGCTCTGGACATTTCCCACGGGGTCAGATTGACATAGGCCGTGTTCCACGTGACCAGGATTTTCTCTGGATGCTTTCCACGGGGTCGGATTGACATAGCCGTCTTCTGCGAGGACCAGGATCCGCTCTGGACGTTTCCTACGGGGTTAGATTGACATAGCCGTCTTCTACAAGGACCAGGTTCCGCTCTGGACGTTTCCCACGGGGTCAGGATTGACATAGGCCATGTTCCACGTGACCAGGATTTGCTCTGGATGCTTTCTACGGGGTCAGGATCGACATAGCCGTTTTCCGCAAGGACCAGGTTCCGCTCTGGACGCTTCCCCTGGGGTTAGGATTGACATAGGCCGTGTTCCACATGACCAGGATTTGCTCTGGATGCTTTCCACGGGGTCGGATTGACATAGCCATGTTCTGCAAGGACCAGGTTCCACTCTGGACGTTTCCCACGGGGTCAGGATTGATATAGGCCGTGTTCCACGTGACCAGGATTTGCTCTGGATGCTTTCCACAGGGCCGGATTGACATAGCCATGTTCTGCGAGGACCAGGCTCCGCTCTGGATATTTCCCACGGGGTCAGGATTGACATAGGCCGTGTTCCACGTGACCAGGATTTGCTTTGGATGCTTTCCACGGGGTCAGATTGACATAGCCGTGTTCCGCAAGGACCAGGTTCCGCTCTGGACGTTTCCCACGGGGTCAGGATTGACATAGGCCGTGTTCCACGTGACCAGGATTTGCTCTCGATGCTTTCCACGGGGTTTGATTGACATAGCCGTGTTCTGCGAGGACCAGGCTCCGCTCTGGACGCTTCCCACGGGTCAGGATTGACATAAGCCGTGTTTCGCAAGGACCAGGTTACGCTCTGGACGTTTACCATGGGGTCAGGATCGACATAGGCTACGTTCCACGTAACCAGGATTTGCTCTGGATGCTTCCCACGGGGTCAGGATTGACATAGCCGTGTTCTGCGAGGACCAGGATCCGCTCTGGACATTTCCTACGGGGTCAGGATCGACATAGGCCGTGTTCCACGTAACCAGGATTTGCTCTGGATGCTTCCCACGGGGTCAGAATTGATATAGCCATGTTCTGCGAGGACCAGGATCCGCTCTGGACGTTTCCCATGAGGTCAGGATCGACATAGGCCGTGTTCCACGAAACCAGGATTTGCTCTGAATGCTTCCCACGGGGTAAGAATTGACATAGTCGTGCTCTGCGAAGACCAGGATCCGCTCTGGACGTTTCCCACGGGGTCAGAATTGACATAGGTCGTGTTCCACGAAACCAGGATTTGCTCTGGATGCTTCCCACGAGGTCAGGATTGCCGTGTTCCGCAAGGACCAGGTTCCGCTCTGGACGTTTCCCACGGGGCCAGGATTGATATAGGCCATGTTCCACGTGACCAGGATTTGCTCTGGATGCTTTCCACGGGGTCAGGATTGATATGGCAGTGTTCCGCAAGGACCAGGATCCGCTCTGGACGTTTCCCACGGGGTCAGGATTGACATAGGCCGTGTTCTATGTGACCAGGATTTGCTCTTGATGCTTCCCACGGGGTCAGTTTGACATAGCCGTATTCTGTGAGGACCAGGCTCCGCTCTGGATGTTTCCCATAGGGTCAGGATTGACATAGGCCGTGTTCCACGTGACCAGGATTTGCTCTGGATGCTTTCCACGGGGTCGGATTGACGTAGCCGTGTTCTGCGAGGACCAGGATCTGCTCTGGACGTTTCCCACGGGGTCCGGATTGACATAGGCTGTGTTCCACGTGACCAGGATTTGTTGGCTTTATCCGCATTTCGCGGAGTCGGGGGTTGACTCTCGGTTGTCCGTGCACCGCCGAGTTATGGAACTGGGAACTTTGTCGCAGCTTCGATTTGTTGATGTTGTGTATGTTGTATTGAGACGAATGTTGAGATGATCTCCAGGCTGTCTGCGAACCGTTGAGACTTGACTCCATTTCGGATGGAGTCTGGTGGGGAGGTATGGTTCCCTCTTAATTTGTGCCCCTGGATCGTATATAGGGATCGATGTGATCTCACCTGTAGGGCAAAAGGTTTCATTTTATATATTTTTCTTTCCGCGATGCTCTATCATTTCAGCTTTTATATCGCGAAAGTCGCGATTGCCCAATCATTTCGGCTATTTTCGTGGTGCCCAATCATTTCGGCTATTTGTTTTATTTTTACTCGCTGCTTTTTATTGCGAGTTGCCCAATCATTTCGGCTATTTCGTATGCATACATTTTTACTTACTGATTTGTAAGTTGCTCAATCATTTCGGCTATTTCATATGCACTTGCCTCGCTGTGAGTTTTGGGATTTGATACCGATTTAGGCATCAGCATCGCTGCAACTGGGATATTGCCAGGAGCGAATCATCATTTGCCTCCGTCGATGTCGAACAAAGGTGGCTTAGTAAACAGGGTTAGGATTCTGTCGACTAAGGCTTTTAACTTTACAAGCCGTAAGGGTCTCATAAAGGTATTTCTCCTTACAAGTCGTGAGGATCTCGTAGGTGCGTTTTCTCCTTGAGAATCGTAGGGATCCCCAAGTGTATGGTCTCTTATAAGTTGTAAGGATCTTACAAGAGTACTTTCTCCTTATAAGTCGAGAGGACTTATAAGGGTTGTTCACCGTATAAACATATCACTAGTCGCGGGTAGAACTTTGTTAGGGAAATGTTTATTCGCGCCCGTGGATTGTATACAAGGGTCAACATTGATCCGCTTGTAGGGCAGCATTGAGCTCACTAAAAGATTCTTTTTCTCACTCGTGTAATACATTGATATATATATGCGATATATGTTAATTGTATTATTTTATTTTATTACAATAAATATTGTATATGTGATATATAATATTGTAACACGTTATGGTTATAAATGCAACATGATTAGTGGAGATTAAACATGGTTAGGGTTTGATTTGGGTTAAACTTTCTAGTAGCTTCTAGAAACTTTGCTTTTTGTTTTAAGCAAAGATATTTGTTATGATATTTTGTGAGATATTTGTTTAACCCAACCCAACCCTTTAACCCTAGTTAACTCTCTACAATGGTTAGCTTTTCTTTTATCAACCATAGCTGCATTTCTAACCTCACTATGGATTCATTATTCATCACAAAAGGTTTTGGATATTCTTCTTCTTCTTCTTCTTCCTTGGTGAAAAGCTCTCTAGATTTTTCATTAGTGATGTAAATGAGTTAGATTAAGAAAATAAATGAAAGCTAAATTCCTACTTCATCATCCTAATCTATTCTTGCCAATTAGATTAGGGTGTTCACTTCATTAGTGAGTGAGAGCTTGTGTTAAAGAAACTTCAAGGTAGATCATCTTTGTTATCGAAGATCGAAAGCAAGCTTGCATCTTTCTCTTCGTGGAGCCTCTCTAGAGTACGGATACTCGATGTTCGCAGCGAAGGGACCTCAACACGGAGCTTATGAAGCGAAGGACCGGACTACAAAGGTTGTAATCCCAAACTCTTATAAGTAAAGTTGTTTACTTGCTTTGTTTCGCCTAATCTCTAGTATAAGATCTTGGTTAGGGTTGTTCGGCACGTCTAAAATTTAAATCGGGTATGGTTGATGCCTTGTCTAACCTTGTGAGAGTGCCTAGTAACCCTACAGTGGTATCAGAGCCAAGCTAGAGCTTTAGGCGAAATCTAGGCGAAGTTTAAAGTCCGATCGAACTCCGAATACCCGATTAGACCCAGTCTCTGGAAATTTTTAAAAAAATGTTGATTTTTCGTATTAAAAATACTCAGAAAATTCAGTAGGTGATTTTATGGATTACTATGAAAAACGAGCCCAAGATACCTTAATTGCGCCACGGAACCGCGGCAATACCCTTGCTTGCACGGAGGTTCCGCGGCCAAACAGTAGTATTAGGTTTTGGTTTTTACACAGTAATGTCCGTACTTATTTCCTGATTGTTCTGGGAATTTTTAATTCTACTCAAGTGTTGAGTTTTCTGGAGATCTTTTGTATTCGTTGATTCGATCGGAAAGTTTGACTTCGTTTAAGTTTTTTCCGGATAATTTTAGAACGTGTTAAAAAGTTCGAACGGATATCAATAACTCACTTTTTCCCCTGTCGGAAATTTTCAAAAGTTGGATTTTTTCTCGAGTTTGAAACTTCCGGAAAGTCGTGCATGTAACGCGGTGGACCCTCTAGAAGAACACAAACCTTAACTCGATTATGTGACCGTCTGAACTGCCTCTAAACCTTAGGGTTTGGGGCAGTACGGCATTGCCACATGTGAGGCGTTGGTTTGACCCTTCTACGGTTGGACCATCGGTACTATGGCATGTGATGGATACTTTTTGAACTCCGCTCAAGTGTTGAGCTATTTGGGAAATCTTGGGTGTTTGTTTATTCGATCGGAAAGTTTAACATTGTCTATTTATCTGGAATGTGATACAATATTTGGAATCCACAAGTAGTTATGAGATAACTAATTTGAATTTTATAAATCTAGCAGTTTAGTCTCATTTGATCGGTTGCCATGGGATTTTGATGTGATCAAAAGTCCGTCACAATCATGTAGCGTACGTGGATACTCGCCGGGTAAACTTAATAGATAGCCACGCCCTATAGCCCCGACCAAGTGACTGTAGGAGAACCCCGTCGCCAAAAGTATCCGTTCGGGTGCTTGCGGCAGCGGTGTTCCGCCTTAGTGCACTTCGTCGACGGCATCCGGGGGTGTGGCCGTCTACTAAAGTTTGCGACGAGCATTCGATCAGGATGTCGTGAATCTTGTTGAATTGCCCGACTAGATATTGAAAAGTGTTTTCGATATTGAGACTAAAATGCGGGGTTTATAATTGTTAGGCATGCGATGTCTAAGGAATTCATTTGGTTAGGCATGAGATGTCTAAGGAGGTTGCGGATTCCAACTGTTGTAGTTTTACACTTTCTTTTCTGCGACCGTAAGTGTAATATGTGGTGTATCGCCGGTTTCGTTGCTATACATCAACGACAATTGGGGTACGCATATTTACTTACGTTGATTATATGAGATATTATGTGTTGCTGTGATATGTTATATTGGATCGTCGTGTTCTGAATAGCCGGGGGTTTTATGTGAGATGGGAGTTCATTCTTTTCAATTCATGTAAAATTCATTGTATGTAATATTTTTTTATTGGGGCACTTCCGGGCTGAGGATGATGTCACCATTGTATATTATTTACTTTTCCGCATTAGGTAGACCCAAGGCGGGGAGCACAAGTAACCGGGTTTTAGGGTCCAGTGGGAGACCATCTCGAGGAGTCGAGACCGGGTCTCTTAACCCTAGAATTGGTAGTGTTGCTTTCCGCTCTCGTAGGGGTCTAGGGATGTGGGTTTGGCTATTTATCACGATCGTGGAATCCGTGTTTTATACAGGCTTGTATTAAAAACACAGACGTCCTAGTATATCCAATATTTCATATGTGTTCTTCTGCTGCAATGTTCTGTGATGAGATCATATTACTGCCTAAGACGAATGTTTATATTATATATATGAGATATATGTTATATTGCAGATTTCGTTTCAAATGTGATGCTTGTGAAGTATAATAAAATGGGACTTCATTAATGAGATTAATGAAATAAAAGAAACCTAAAGATGTTGTAGAAACTTGTTTAAAAACTGGTAGCTCTAGTTCTTGCTTTGCATAGCGGTATTCCTTGTAGAATATCCAGCACCTTATTCGATAAGGAAAGAGCCGAGATCCCTTCACCGGGAGTGACCTCTTTAGCGAAACTAGCAGATGCTACAAACTCGGATTGTCTTTTGATTGTTTTTATAGTTCTTGCTTTGCATAGTGATATTTGTGAAATATCCTGCACCTTATTCGATAAGGAAAGAGCCGAGATCCCTTCACCGGGAGTGACCTCTTTAGAAAAACTAGAAAAGGCCTCAAAAACATTCCACTTAAAATCACTCGATTCTACGACGATATCAAGTTCATTACGCAAAGGGTTTTCTTAAAAACCTGTCGTAACCCTCCATAATTTTAGGAAGTAGAGTACTTAGTATTCGTGCTATGTTTGTTGACCTTAGTTAAGGCATAGTGTACGGTAGCTAAGTGATGTCTTCCTATATAACATATGATGTGATTAATTATGACAGTCATATGACTTTGTTGACCATAGTTAAGGGTCATGTGGGTGGGTCTAAATTAACAAGAAATGACGGGTAGAACTTGACTAGTGCTTATGATTTGTTGACCATACTTAAGGTCATAAGTCACTAGGGGTAAAATATTATTGGGAATTTCAAGTGTTGAAATTTGCAATGAGATTGCATACCTTCTATGAGATAGTTGGATCCCGATACCCACAGTAAGAGTTACTCCTGGAAGAGTTTTACACATTACAATTAGCCGATCAAGTAGGTGTCTAGAAAGGTGTTAACGGGGTTACGCCCCAGGGAAAACGAGATTTATTTTAATTAGGTCCGTGCGAAAGCACGGGGAACCTCCCTCAAAGTACCGACACTGGCCTGGCTGAAAGATTGGTGAACTTGTAGCGTGTAATTAAACCTGGCTAGTCTTTCCTTTTAGAGTTTGAAGGAAGATTTGACTAAAACAGTGGGAGACATCTTGATTAGATATATTGATAACCAATCTAATCTTGCAAGAGCATACGCTGAGTGTTTTCTTCTCTCTCTCTCCTGGTTGCGACTATGTCATGCCTTAATCAAGATAATAATACGGATGTATTGACCGAACCCGCTTGTTATACTGCGCTAGGGAACGTTGGTCCCGCTCCAACTTATAATTGTTATAAGACAGAGCAGGAAATTGGGGAATACCAGATTTCCCGTGCCGCCCAAACGAAGAAAGTGCATGCTGATGCATCTTCTTCGGGTGTGCATTACCGAGAACCGTTTCTCAGTATCCTTTACGTCCTGGGTATGAGATACCGGATCAGGACCCCGTATATGTAATCTGTTACATGGGCTACAGATAGGTAGAGAACTGAGAACGGATGATAAGTTTCAAGAGTTGGAAATGATGCAAGTATTGCAGCCAAGTCTGTTGGCAGTTATCATCCTGTATTATCAGAATACATTGATTCTGAACAAATGTTATTAGATACCGAACCTGATATACAACATCATATCAGCCTCTTTATTAGTAAAGAAGGATATAATTTTGTATTGTTGGATAATGTTTTGAACATTTCCTATACCAAGAGTTGATCGGTTCAGGCACGTTATCTAAAAGCATAGAAGTTCTAAATCAAACCACAGTTCTTAATGTACAGAACACACACAAGAGGAAGAGTTCAGAAATGAACGGATCCTTCTTGAGGTATTATAGACTAGGTCATATCAATGTGACCCGACTAGCTGAAGTTACATGTAGATGCATATTTAAATTAGTTTGAATTTACATCTTTTGAAACTTGCCGGTCATGTCACAAAGATAAGATGACCACAACTCTGTTTATTGGAAACAGAGAAAGAGTTAGTGAACTCTTGGGATTGATACATGCTGATGTATGAAGGTCCCCTGTCTACAAATGCCAAGACCGGTTCTTTGTACTTCATTACATTCACTGATCATCTCTCAAGATTCAGACATATGTTCCTGTTGAAGAACAAATCCGAAGCTTTTGAGATATTCACTGAATATAAGTTAGAAGTAGAGAACCAAAAACGGGTAAAAGTATTATGTCCTTTAATGAGATCAAGGAGGAGAATACTTAAGCACGGAATTCCTGAACTATTCTAAAGGAGAATGAGATTCTCTCTCAGCATTACTCCTCCGAATACACCACAGCACGTCGGTGTATCGGGGTGGAGCAATCACACCCTATGTGATATGGTGTGCTCTATGATGAGTACTACTGAGTTGCCTGTTTTCTTTTGGGGTTATGCACTTGAGAAGTTGCATACCTATTGAAATAGGGTTCCAACCAAATCAGATGCCTACCACTCCATATGTGATATGGTATGGGAAGAGCCCATCTCTTAAAGATGTTAAGATTTGGGGCTGTCCGGCCTATATTTAAAAGCAAAATCCGGACAAACTCGAGGCAAGGTCAGTTCTGTGGAAGTTTGTTGGATATCCCAAGCATTCGTAAGGGAATATCTTCTACCACATCGAGAAACAAAAGTTGTTTTGTTTCTCAGCATGCCACCTTTGTGAAAGGGAATTTCTTGTGAAGAAATTAGTGGTCATGAGGTAGAACTGGAAATAGTTCCAGCTATACAAACTGCAGCTGATGATTTGGTAGAACCGAAGGATTTAATAGTAACCAACGAATCTCAGCCTCTCCGCCGATCTAGTGGGGTTCCTCACCCACCTGAGAGATACTTCGGTTTTCTCTATGACAGTGGGAGCGAGGATTGCATCATGAGATGATGACCCAACTAGTTTCGAGCAGACCATCAGGAGTGGGAATCTGTGAGAATGGCTGGATGCTTAGCGATCTGAGATGGAATCCTTATACACCAACAAAGTATGGACTTTGGTTGCTTTATCTGAAGGGTTAAATCCTCATCAGGAGCAAGTATATCTTGAGAAGATTACTTGGTGTACATGGAAAAGTTGAGACTTTCAAAGCTATGCTTAAGTCCATCCAGATCATACTTGCCACTGCTACATATCATGCTACGATATCTGGTGGTTGGGTGTCATGACAGCTTTTCTAAATGATGTTTTGGAAGAGAGCGTCTATAAGTACACAGCCAGAGGGCTTCGTAGACAGTGGGAGCAGCGGAAACGTGTGCAAGATGTTTTATGTGATAAATCAGGCATCGCAGAGTTGGAACGTCTGTTTTGATGTAGTAGTCAAATAGTTTGACTTCATCAAAATGGTAAATGAACCTTGTATATACAAAAAGGTAGTAGGGAGTATGGTGATGATCCTCGTATTGCACGTGGATGATATACTCTTGATAGGGAAGGAGTTTCCTATGCTACGCTCAGTCAATCTCTGCTTATCACAAGGATTCTCCATATAGGATCAAAGCGATACCTCCTAAATCCTGGGTTTTGGATCTATGAGATAGATCTAATTGGATGTTAGGATTTTCACTATGTGTAGTGAGATGGTATCAATCGATCCTGGGGAGAATCACTGGAAAGGTTCCAGGGTGATAAGGACGACTGAATGTCAGTTGCAGGCGTTGTCTTTACCCTCAGTGGAGGGACGGTATGTTGGAAGAGTTCCAAGCTAGATATCATGACTTACTAGACGATTAAAGGCAAGATACATCGTTACCAAGGATGCTACCAAAGAGGCAGTCTGGATATATATATAGTTCATGAGATGAACTTCGTTCCAACCATTGTGTGACAATGGAGTTATGGCTTTTGCCAAGGAACCCCCGTTCCATCAGAAATACAGATATAATTCTTAGGCAGTATCATCTGATCATGGAGATGGTTGATCTCCAGGAAGATTGAGGTTAGGAGAGTAGACACAGAAGACAACAGCGCGGATCCACTCACAAAGGCCTTTTTTTCCCCAGTAGAGACTTTTATGGGATGGTTGAGTATGAGATACTTCAACCACAGCTAATTGTTGGATATGTGATACCACAACAGATGGCCCTAGTGCAAGTGGGAGATTGTTAGTTATATGTATGCCCTAGAGGCCATTACTGTACATACGATGTATATTGTAGTGGATGCTTGGACATATATAGGGAGGACTTTTTTGCTCGACATGATAGTACGCTATCTGGTTACTCTTTATCTTAACATGTACTCTGATTGTCTCTATGTTGCATGTTGATAAAGCCCTTAGGATAAGAACTTGACTACTGGGACTATGATGCAGATCATACTAGTGGGGACAGTGTAGTCGTCAAGTACATCCTTCAAAAGTTCCTAGTCATGGGAGTACCGAGACAGGGCATCGATACTCCAGAGTAGACTAGCGTATGCGCTTCTTGACCCATATGATGGGCGATGGATGATCCCATATCCATTGGTGTTTGACATCAGAGAAGGTATACAGGTGCTCAGTGGAGACTGGGTACACTGGACAGACTCGCCGAGAACTCCCAGATGGTATTATACCTCACGTCAGATGGCAGTTCTCTGGTGATACTGGTACAGAGTAGTCTGTAGACCCGAGATCGTCATAGAGTCTTGTATGATTCCCACTGTGATTTGATTTCCATCATACCACATCCAAGAGGGCGTGCAAAACGGTGGCTTTTGGGTACAGTCCCGAATCACATGGAGGCAATGAGCGATAGGAGGGGATTCGTCTCTCCCGGTATAGGGAGTTGATGTTGCGCTGTGTTCGATTGGCTATAACTGGAAATCCTTGGCTAGGGTTGCTGAGATTTACTGGTAAGTGTTATCAGTAGTTTCTCGAACTGTTATGGACCTCATATCGACACGACTTATCGAGCTACTGGGGTCTGACGTTTACCACCCTTAGGCGAGATATGCGACATATCAGACGAAGAGACCGGACTGTACGGGAGTGTTACTGGTTGGATTCACGGGAGAAAGTACAGGCTTGCTTGTTGATCTTCTGATGGCTCAATACCTGGGTGGCTGTTACGTTTAGCTGACCGCTTGCAGCTTGTGGGTGTTTGATATGATCATCACCTACTGCCGGCGTATTGACGATTCTTTAGATTCCTACACAGAGGTTTCCTGGCTCTAGAAAAACGGAGTAGAAGCACATATGTGATATGTGCGAGACTGAGAATAATGCGTGTATGCGATACCGTATTAGATTCTCAGGATATGTTATATCGGCCGGGTATATGTGATATGGCCGGGTCATCGGATCAAGTGTTGATTCGATGAACTGCTACAGATTATATTAGTCGGTTATTTGTGAAATAGCCGGATTATCGGATCAAGTGTTGATTCGATAATTTAATGTATAATTATATATTTGATATATTAAATTACATTAACTAATATAAGCTCACTAAAAGATTCTTTTTCTCACTCGTGTAATACATTGATATATATGCGATATATGTTAATTGTATTATTTTATTTTGTTACAATAAATATTGTATATGTGATATATAATATTGTAACATGTTATGGTTATAAATGCAACATGATTAGTGGAGATTAAACATGGTTAGGGTTTGATTTGGGTTAAACTTTCTAGTAGCTTCTAGAAGCTTTGCCTTTTGTTTTAAGCAAAGATAATTGTTATGATATTTTGTGAGATATTTGTTTAACCCAACCCAACCCTTTAACCCTAGTTAACTCTCTACAATGGTTAGCTTTTCTTTTATCAACCATGGTTGCATTTCTAACCTCACTATGGATTCATTATTCATCATAAAAGGTTTTGGATATTCTTCTTCTTCTTTCTTGGTGAAAAGCTCTCTAGCTTTTTCATTAGTGATGTAAATGAGTGAGATTAAGAAAATAAATGAAAGCTAAATTCCTACTTCATCATCCTAATCTATTCTTGCTAATTAGATTAGGGTGTTCACTTCATTAGTGAGTGAGAGCTTGTGTTAAAGAAACTTCAAGGTAGATCATCTTTGTTATCGAAGATCGGAAGCAAGCTTGCATCTTTCTCTTCATGGAGCCTCTCTAGAGTCCGGATACTCGATGATCGCAGCGAAAGGACCTCAACACGGAGCTTATGAAGCGAAGGACCGGACTACAAAGGTTGTAACCCCAAACTCTTAGAAGTAAAGTTGTTTACTTACTTTGTTTCGCCTAATCTCTAGTCTAAAATCTTGATTAGGGTTGTTCGGCACGTCTAAAATTAAATCGGGCATGGTTGATTCCTTGTCTAACCTTGTGAGAGTGCCTAGTAACCCTACATTTTTCAATGGGGGAGTAATTGTTTTCTGCCCCCAGGAGAACTCGACTCAAATAGTAGAGGGCTCTTTCCTTCCCTTGGTCATTCTCTTGTGCCCACAGTGCGCCTAAAGAACCTTCGATGGCTGTTGTGTACAGGATGAGAGGCTTTCCCTTGACTAGAACGGTCAGTAGCGGCGGCATCTGCAGGTATTGCTTGATTTCGTCCAGTGCGCCTTGGCATTTGCAATCCCAGACAAACGAAGTTCCCTTCTTCATCAAGTGACTATAGGGGCGGCACTTGCCGGAGAGATTGGCTATAAATCGCTGAATATACGCGAGCTTTCCTTGGAGAGACCTCAGTTGCTTAAGAGTCTTTGGCGGGGGCATTTCCATAATCGCCTTGATCTTCGACGGATCTATCTCGATACCTTGGTGTCGTACGACGAATCCTAGGAATTTGCCCGAGGAAACTCCGAACGCACACTTGAGAGGGTTCATCTTCAAGTTGTATTTCTGAAGGCGCTGAAACACGATGCTCAGATGCCCTAAATGTTCCTCGTATGATTTGCTTTTAACTACGAGGTCATCGATATAGCATTCGACGATTTCATGTATGAAGTCATCGAAAATCCTCGTCATGGCCCTCTGATAGGTGGCACCGGCGTTCTTTAGACTGAAGGGCATCACCTTGTAGCTGAATAACCCAAAGGGGTCCGGAAAGTGGTATGCTTCTGGTCCTCGGGATGCATTTTTATCTGATTGTATCATGACAAGCCGTCCATGAAGGAGAAAACTTCTTGAGTGGACGTGTTATCTATCATCAGCTCAGTGACCGGTACTGGAAAGTCGTCATTTGGACAAGCTTTGTTGAGATCCCAAAAGTCCACACATATGCGTACCGTCCCATTTTTCTTCATCACCGGGACGATGTTGGCGATCCAATCAGGGTACTGAACCTCTTGGATGAAGCTGGAGTCGATTAGCTTCTTGACCTCGGCGTTGATGCTCATCTCAAGCTCGAGCCGCATTCTTTTCGGTACCTGTTTGATCGGCTTAACGTCCGGGGATATTGCCAATTTGTGTACAGCAATCTCTGGATCTAGTCCTGGCATCTCAGAATAGTTCCATATGAAGCAATCTTTATGCTGCATAAGCATGTCCTTTAGCATAGCCACCCTTTCTTCAGACAACAGCTCACTGACGAATGTCGGCCGCGGGTCACTTGCCGTCCCCAAATCAATTTTCTTGAGGTTATCTGCAGTAGTATGTATTCCATCTTCCAGCTCTTTTGGCACCTGTGGAAACTCTGAGATCACCTCGCCATCATCGTTTTCGAAGCACCAGGGGAGGTCATCCATATTCTCAGGCTCTTCTTCTGACAGCGTTATCACGTGGTAGGTACGAGATCACCTCCAGGACTGACATTGATCTGGTTCCATTCTCGCTGCATACGGGGATTTCGGTTCATGTTTCTGTGGCGGGATTACCCTTCAACTGCTGGATAGAGCGAACCTGCCGAGTTGATATTGGTCTTCAACCTAGTTTTTGAAGGTGAAGCAGTCTTCGAGAGGATGCCCTATTGCTTAGTGATAAGAGCAATAGTCTGGGTGAGAGACTTCGTCTGCTTGCTCGGGATGCTTGGACTCCTGGAGTGTCATCATCCGATGTTTCATGACAAGATCGAATATCTTCTTTGTCTTGTCTTGATGAAAAGAATATTCTCGACCCATCTTCTTTGTAAGAGACGGATCCCGGCTGCTCGATTCTTGATCGCGTGGCTTCTCAGACCTGTTATGCTGCTGTCGAACGTTTTTCCCGTTCTTTGGTTTCTTTTTGCCTCTGCGCCGGGTCTTTTGGAGACGAGGAACATTGTCATTCTCAGCGGCCTGTTGAAGGAGGCACTACGTCCTGGCTTTCTCGTAAACGGCCATTTCGCGGTTATGGTCATCCCGAACCTTTTGACTCGCTTCCCTTATTAGTTTGTCCATCCGTTCTTCAAACGACAGACTTGGTATTTTCACGACGGGAGCACGTTTTGGTTCAGGGTTAGCATCTTCCCACAGAGCATCTCCTTCTTCATCGAAGTCATATATGACGTAGCAGCTGCGGAATCGCTCTCGTTCCTTGGATTGAACATACCCAAGCCCGACCGTTTCCATTCTCCCATTGGGTAACTTCCGCTGAGTTCTGGGGACGTTCCAGATCCTGTTGTAGAACCGAGCATGTCGAGCAGTCTGTTTGAAGCGTATGCCTTGACGCCTCAATAGCCTTTTTAATTCTTCTGTGTAGTATCTGGGCAAACGGATGGGCTGAAGCCTGTCAAGCATAGAATCGGCGCCGTGCCAGATTTCTTTCTCCACTTTGGTTTCCCCAGATCAGTAGAATAGGTTCGCCTTTTCATCCTTTCGCCTGGGGGGGATGTTCATATCATATTATTGCATTATTATATTCCCCATTCTTATGTATTTTACAAATAAACAGGTGCTTTTGACCCATGTCTGCTACATAGTACAGGTTACAGATTCTTGGAGCAAAAATAGTGAAAAAAACAAAAGACGATACAAAAGAGGGACTTTGACCAACAAACAGAAGGATTTTGATAAAGCCTACACAAAAGATCAGTACAAGGCAACACAAGGTCCAAGATCGCGAAGACACGGTTAAAGTCTACCACAATTATTCACTGGAAAATCTGGAAGAAACCTAGAAGCCAATTTGAGAAAAGTACTGAAGAAATAAGAAGACAAGACTGACCAGAGCCAGCCCACAAAATTACAGGGCCCAACTCCCTTATTTGGCCGCGGAATCGCGGCCAAACCTGGCCTCGGGCCACGGTTCCGCGGCAGGGTTGCGCAATCAGAAGCAGAAAATTTTACCAATTTGTGAGGCGGCTCTGACTAGTCAACCTAGGGGTATTTTTGTAAATGCAGACGTGCGAATCAATTGTAACCTAGGGTTTCTATGTCCTATAAATAGAGACCCAATTCATTGTATCTTCTCATGCCTTTATTCATCAATAAAATTTCAGTTTTCTTTGAAGTTAGAGAGCATCAATCGTAAGTAGGTTTATTTTTCTGCCCTAGTTCTAGTTTTAATTTCTGCCCTAGGTAATTTCTTTTCTTGCTCTAGTTTAATATAGTTTAGAATTTTTTGTATTAGATCTTTTCATCTCTTAAAACAAAATAAAATTTATGTCTTTCGTAGATCTCTCAATGAGCGAGTAGTTTCCTCGCTTGTTAGGGTTAGGAATAGGGAAGGGTTTGAGAGATGAAGATCTCTCATCTCTTTTCTTTGCCAATCTCTTATGAACATTAAGACTCCATGCATACTTTCATCTTCCGCTCCCTACGGCACCATACCTACGAGGTAACAGTGATACCGTAGTATAAAAGACCGGATCTGTAAGTTTTCCATGGAGGTTAGGGTAAAGATTAAGAAAGGAAGGACAAGGATCTAGAGGAGGAAATATCTTCCCAATCATCCTAATCCCCTTTATTAATATTTACCATAACCCCTAATATGATATCTAATTTAAGGCATTGGAAAGAGGTGTAGATCTTTATTTACCAAACTTTACCTAAACCTAATCCTAGCAAGTTTCCTAATCCTAGTATAACAGAACTTCATTTTTAGATTTAATTAAAAGACCAAACACCATTTGGAATTAGCTCATAAGAACATTTAGGAGATTTACAACATCCCTGTGGACCGACCCGTATTCATCGGCTAGCTACCTAGCGACGCCGTTCTTGATTGCGGTAATATTATTTTTGATCGATAAAATCTCTCTAAATCAGGAGACATAGAATGTCTGTAGTTCTTGCACACTATAAGTTTCAAGTGCATCGAGCTCTTTGTAATGCTCTTGTAGAACCACGTCAACTTGCAAACTTTGATTTTCATCGGCGAAGGTTTGTATCGATGGCCGAGCGGAGAATACAGCATTGACCTCATCTTCCGAGTCGCTGCCGAAGACTAACATAGGGGTGGACGGTCCCGGCTTGTTGCATTGGGGTGGCCCTGAATAAACTATTTCTTCTTCCTCCTCGGTATCACTCCCGAAAACTGGAATAGTGGTGATAGCTTTGTTCTTCGGTTTGTGACATCTTTCCGTGTCCTCAAAATCTGGTAAGAAGTATTTTGCATCTTCATACTTTCGGACTTCATTCATGGAGAATGGGTTCAACTCCCCCGTCACAGTGTACTCGAGACCATCTTTGAAGTACTTCATACACTGACGTTGTGCAGAAGGGACAATGTTGTACTCGTGTAACCAAGGCCTGCCGAGCAAGGCATTGTAGCATGTCTTGGCATCAATGACATGAAACTTGATGTTCGTGACAAGCAGCTCAAAGCGTAGTGTCAATATTACAGACCTAAGCGTCCGTGATGACTGGGAGTCAAACCTGGAGATGGTGATTTTATCACGAGCGAGGTGCTGAACGCTCATGCAGATTTCCTTCAACAGTCTCATGTTTAGCAGATTGACGGAGGACCCATTGTCAACCAGGATTTTGCCTATCTTGATATCATGACAGTATTCGGAGACATAGAGGGGACAGTTATGCTCGCACGTCCCAAGGAGGAGATCTTCATCGCCGAAGGTGATATCGGCTGTGTGCACTTCTTCCAGCTCGTCCTTCATCTTTTCTTCGGCGAGGAAAGCTTGGAATTGCTCGGGCTCTTGCAGTGCCTTGATCAAAGAATCTCTTGCTTCTTTTGATAACAAGAGGGCATCGAGAAATCTTATCTGCGAAGGTAGCTTCCTCAAGTGTGCCAGAACGTTGTAATCCACCTTGCTTTTCTTTGGCGGGTCCTTGGCTGTCAGTTCTTTAACGACTTGGTCATCTAGGGCGATATCCTCATGGACCTTTTCTTTCCCCTTATCTTTTCTATTCGACCCACTGTTCGCGGGGCCGAGATTCTTTTCGGGCAGCGTACGATTGCGCAGCTAAATGTTCTCGCAGCTCTTCGGTCCTTCCTCTTTTCCCGAGGTGGATTCTTTAAAGAGAGGGCCAAGAGTCATTTCTTCGTCAGAGTCGCTCCCGAAGGTGAGAACCTGCAATCCCTCAGCGTTGAACATGTGACATTTGCCGGCAGTTCTCTTACGCTCCTCGGTCACATTTCTTTGCTCCCGATGAGCTTTGCGCTTCATCCGCTTGAAATGTTGCCGGTGAGCAACATATCCCTGCCACCAGTTTTTAAAGGCTATGCACTCTTCAGTAGGGTACGCAATCCTTCGATGATATAGACAGTAGTTAGGATGTATATTCGCTTCATAAGGAGTATTTCCTTCGGAGGGTGGCAGCTTCATCCCCATCGATATGGCTTTGGCGAACCTTTTGCTCATCTTGATCCTGGTTTTATTTGCGGAGGGTGTACTTTGATCTGGTGGGAGTGTTTCAACCCTTTCGTATAGTCGCCGGCGTTTGTCCTTTTCAAATATGGCCATTTCGCGCTCCCGGTTAGCTTTACTTTTCAAAAGAGTTTCGTTTAGGAATGCATCGATCATTTCATCTGATGGTCCTAGACGTTCCGGCTCAGGATCTGCCCCCAGTTTCTCTGCGTAAGAAGCTTCTTCATCGTTTACCAACGAGTGAGAGATCACATGACAGCTTGCCACATAATCCTCAGATTCATCTGACGAGTCTTCTCCGTTGTCGTCATCTCCGTCCTCAAGGACGTGGCTGAGAAACTCTTGGAGTGTGACTGGAGTCCGCACTTTTTGATTATATTCTTCCAACACGTCAATATGTTTTTGCAGGTCCGTGCGCTTGTCACCAGGTTTCATGGGCTTTTTGGTCTTCTTCTTCTTCTTCGAAGACTTTGACGGCTGGGTGTGGGCGCTTTGACTATCACCACCAGTTTTTGGAGCTGGGCGCGGTTTCAGCATTCCCTCGATGATCTCGGGTTACAGTGGATTTTTCCACCTGATCGCCGGGCATGTTTGTAGATCTTTCAGCATTCTTTTCGTCTTGGCTGAAAGAACGACCTCCCATGGAGCTTTTTCTACAAAAGAGCATGATGCCCCCGGTGTGTCCGTCTTTTTTAGAGCGTGCGGCTGTGGCTGGCTTACTTTCCAATTCTCGGACAGTGCGAACTTGCCCATTTGGTATTGCTCCTCAATCCAGCCTTTGAAGACGAAGCAATCTTCGATTGGATGGCTTACTACTTGGTAGTAAGGGCAGTAATTAGGATTGTTGACATTGCCTGGCTGCAACGGACGTTTTGGATCCATCAGATTGATGAGCCTGTTGCGCACCGCCAACTCGAACAATCTCCTCGTTTTGTCTCAGGGAAACGAATAAGGGCGCTTTATTTTCTCATTATAGTATCTCCGCCTCTCGTCCAGGCAATCAGTTAGTTTTGGGCCACTGGGCTGCTGTTGAGCATTTGCGACGAAGGTTGCTTTCCCTTTGCCTTTTTCTTTCTGTGGCTCCGGCTTTGAAGGAGACGGTCTTTGACCCATCTGGTCCATTTGGGCCAGTTTGTCAATCAAGGCCTAGAACGTGGTCGGTTTGAAGAACATCATGAATTGGGAGATGGTCGCTTGCGGATCAAGAGTACCCATAAACATGCCTACCGCAGGAGCTTCCTCGATGCGTTGTTCGCACTTCGACCATAAATTCCGCCACAGTATCGCATACTGCACCCACGTTTCGCCCGGCTTTACCCTGGCGTTAATCAATGCTGTGATCGGGGTACACTCTCTAGCGCTCGCGAATCTCTGCGTAAACAACAGCTCCATCTTCGCAAATGTCTTGACAGAGTCGTTCGGAAGCTTCGAATACCACTTAAATACTGTCTCTGACAAGCTACCAACAAACTGGCGGAGCAGAAGTTTATCATCACCTCCGGTGTTGCCGCACAAGGCTCTGAATTGAGAGACGTGCTGATGCGGATTCCCCGTCCCTTTATATACATGGAATTTAGGGATCGTATATCTCGGCGGGTACCTTATTTTTGGTCATACCAGCCTGGATATGGTCGCCCAGTTTTAACAATATGGCCGGCCGCTTCATTCGCCTGGTGAGCTCATATTTGCTGAGCAATGTAATCATCCAGAGCGGCCTTGGAGATGGTCTCCTCCTTGGCCGCTGAAAGAGCCCGAGGAGGGTTCGATGTCTCCCCTCTGTCGTCTTCAATGATAATCGGAGGGTCTTCAGCTGGAGGTTCCGGCTGTAACATCATCCCGGCCATGTCCTGGAACAAAAGAGCCATTCGTTTTATGTTGGCCGCCTGTTCCTCGGCCTCTTTTTCTTTCCTCTCGAGCATTCTTCGGAGGAATTCAGCATCAGTTTCTTATTCTCGACGCTGCTCTGAGGTCTCTGGATTTTCTTTTGGCCTAGTAAGTGCGGCCATTGCAGTCAGTATCTCCTGAAGTTTCTGCTGCTGTTGCTCCTGAGCCTTCGTTATCGATCGGGTAAGCTACCGATGACCCGTAGAAGCACGGCTTTCCTCTTTTCCGGAAGCCATATAAACAGTATGCACCATCATGCCCCCAGACTTGGTTCGGTGTCCTTGCGGTTCGTTGCAGACACGGGAGCCTTCTCTGGCCTCCTTCTCTTATGAGTGATTGAAGTTGAGGGAGCCGTTGCAGTGGGCACCGAGACAGGTGACATCTTCTGTGGTATCACGGGATGGCTCTTCTCTTGCCGAGCTTTAATCTTCTTTGGTCGGTGAGAGTAGTCCTGGTCAATCACCGATTCCTGGACCTGCCGCCAGACTTTATAAATTTTGGAGGACAGCCGCTGAGGGGGTTGCTCCAGCTTCTTTTCCGTAGCATTCTCCATGGGTGGAGGAGATCTCTTTAGCACGGCAGTTGGAGAGTTCTTGCGAACCCTCCTAAGCGGTTCGAAGCTGTTCCCAGTCGGAACAGCAGTATCGATTTCCACCATGGGAGCTGGCGGAGTCAGTCCAGAAAGGGAGCTGCCCCCAGCTTTCCTTACTCAGCGCCAGTAACGACGGCAAGCATGTCATGCGAATGGAGTTGGTTCTGCTATGGGGATGGCTTCGTCATGCCCCCCGTTTTGGTGAAGGGTTGTCACCGGCGTCAGCCTCTTGAAGACCGATGTCCGTTGAGAAGCAATGCTCAATCTATCAAAGACAGACCTCTGGGCAGGGGAAGCGGCTTCGAGGACTTCGCCCGGAGTGGGAGCCAGAATGGCCAGCCTTGTGAAGACTGACTTCTTGGCAGAAGAAGCCTCTTTGATAATTTCGTTCGCTTGAGCCGGGATGGCTATCCGCTTGGGGATGGCTGGTTCAGGTATTGCGGGTTTGTTGGCGTTCTGGCCCAGTCTGTTGAAAACTGAGGCACTGGATTTGGGCGACCCGTTGAGAGGGGCCGCGGTAGTAGTAAGTCGATCAAAGACCGACTTCTTTGGGGCTTCTTACGATAGTAGCGAAGCACTAAAGTTTATGGGTGGGAGCATAGTCCCGAAGAATAGCCCGGTGGTGGCCTGAGTCACCTGGTCCACCGGCATTGTAAAAACAGAGACCGCCTGAGGCTCGTAAGTTACACCTCCAGATAAGGCGGAACGGGAGTTGCAGTTGCAGCTGGAACAATTTGAAGCCATTGATCTTCTGTTTTCTGCACGGAGCAAGACACTAAATCTTAGTACCTCGAACCCAAGGGCGACCATATCAAACCGCGATTCGTTCGCGAACACGACACACGAAGTGTGGAGTGGAAACAGGAAGAGGTCCCACCGGGCATGCCAGAATCTGTTCCCCGCTGAAACACGGAGACGCGACCGTGCGGGTCCGTCTTGCCTGAATTTCGGGGCAGATGCTTATTGGTGCTATCCGTCCATCTCTCTGAAGATGCCAAGTTGATTTATGGTACCGTGTATCGGAGGTTTAAACGGATGCGACCATTGTAGCAGACTTCGTCAGATTCCCCCTCGTTTTGAGGGTTTTTTTTTATTGTGGGGACGCTCTTCCCTGCAGGCGCAAGCCCCTGCAGTTAATTACGCTACCGCTTCGCGGTAACAATTTTCTCCTTCTCCAGATGGTCACTTCGTGCCGTGGGTGTTTGTTTTGTTTTTGGTTGCCCATGGATTGTATACGGAGACTAATTTATGTTGTCGCCCGTAGGGTGTGGATTAGTCCAAATCCGTATTTTCTTAGATTTGGGTTTGGGGTTGGGTTTAAGGATACGTTAGTCTCATTTGGGACTTAGATCAACTTAAACGTTAGTTAAGGATACGTTAGTCTAATTTTAGAGTAAGATCAACTCAACGAGATCGTTTAGATCCAACAAAAGAGCATTTGGGCTCTATTGTTTAGTTTAGGGACATTGCGGTCGATTACCAGTTTAAGGACATGGTGGTCCAATGTTAATTTAAGGACATCTCGGTCCGTTATTAGTTTAAGGACATCTCGGTCCATGGGTTTTAAAGGACCCCACAGTCCAAGGTTAAGGACATCAGAGTCTATGAGCTTAAGGACCCCACAATCCAGTTTAAAGACATCATAGTCTATGAAATGTATGGTTGTCGGGACCCGTCACCTCTCTGAAGATATTGAAGGATTACAACGACATATATCAGAGGGGTTCAGAGATGTACCCTTTAACCGATGTGAGTTGGTTGAAGGATCTGTAGTCCAATTTGGGGCTAAGATCTGTTAAAATATTTATGAGCAGATGGGCTCAATTAATATGAGTTGAGGACTTATGGCCAATCTTGGGCTAAGTACAATCAGGTCAAAAATGTTTAACATTTTTATTTTTGGGCTGTTGAGCCTTTATTTGGGCTTGGCCCTGACAGTGTTTTTGTCTTTGTTGAATGCTGAGCATTCCTCATAGCCTTAGGCTTATTAAAGAACAATTTATATTCCATCAGCGCGACACGTGGCGCGCTTGGCGCTTTGCGCCAGTCAAAGAGCGCAGTGCGCTTCTGCCGAGTAGCGCATACGTGAGGGACACGTGTCGCGCTAGGTACTGAGCGCCAGATGATGGGTGCATTGCGCCAGTTTATGAGCGCAGAGCGCTATTAGTTTAATGACACACGTGATTGACACGTGGTGCGCCTGGCGCTGAGCACCAGCCCATGAGCGCAGTACGCTATTTCAAGAGCGCAAAGCGACATGTGTCGCGCTCGGCGCTGAGCGCCAGTCTAAGAGCGCAGAAGCGCAGTTCCAGAGTGCAAAGACACATATGATCAATTTTGTGATCTAAAAAGAGACTTTGTTTCAAGATTCTAAGAACAAAAGTTCTTCAATTCTTATGTTGATGAAAGGCTTTGCCTTTATGGATCTATGATCTGTGAGAAAGAAGTAAATTCTTCTTTTATTTTATGATGAGATCTTTTGATCTCTCTGTGAAAGAATTTTTTTCTTTATAGATCTATGATCTTTTAAAGAAGTGAATCCTTCTTTTTAAATTAATTACGAGATGATTTCATCTCTCTGTTCATCACCATTTTTTTTTTACCTTAAAGAAAAATCTTCTTCTGAGAGCTTGCTCTTTTTCTTTGAATTTCTCAAAATTTATGAGGAGGTTTATCTCTATCCTTCTGTATATGAGACTTGAGGTTTAGGGGCCTTTATATAGGGCAAGCTGATCAGTTCAATCAGTTAAGGAGATCTTTTCTCCAATTGATTTGGGGAATTTCCCATCGTTGGATCTTTGATCCAAGGGCTTCTGATTTACAGAAGGTAATCTTCTTATTTTTAACAAAGATTGGGAAATCTTCTAAACAGAATTTATTCTGCATTTTAAGTGATTTTTTAATCACCATTGGATCATTGATCCAACGGTGCTCCGATTTACAGAGCACAATCTTGTTATTTGGAAAGATTTTGAGAAATCTTTTCTTAACAGAATTTAATTCTGATCAATTAATGATTTATCATTATTATTAGATTTTTGATCCAACGGTGGGGAGCTTTTAGTTCCAGCGCTAGCGCACCCGTGCTTTGCACGTGGTGCGCTGCTTAGAGCGCAGCGCACCTAGCGCTAGCGCTAGCACACGCGTGCTTTGCACGTGGTGCACTGCTTAGGGCGCAGCGCACTTGACGCTGCATCTGAAGCGTTGCTTCATTTCAAAATTTAAATTTCAAACAGAGCTTTGCTCTTATTGGGGGAAACAACCATCTTTGCCCTGCAGGGAGGTCAAAATAGACTATCTACGGGCCACACTCTCCGAAGTCGAACATCGACAAGGAGGGAAACAATCACTTATGAGTCCTCTCGACTTGTAAGGGAGAAAATTCTCTTGTGAGATCCTTACGACTCTCAAGAGAAAATGCACTTAGGAGTCCTCACGACCCCTAAAGAGAAAATACACCTGTGGGATCCTCTCGACTTGTAGTGAGAAAAGTCTTTATGATACCCTCATGACTCATAAAGTTGAAAAGTCTTAGGTGGCAGATTCTAACCCTGTCTCCTAAGCCATCGCTGCCCTACAAGGAGGTCAAGATGGACTATCTACGGGCCACATTTGCCAAAATTATATGCCACTGAAATAAAGAAACTACTTACGGGTCCTCACGATTCGTAAGGAAAAATACCCGAGTGAGATCCTTACGACTCACGGAGGCGATGAACACTTAGTAATCCTCACGATTTCTAGGGAGAATATGCACCTATGAGATCCTCTCGACTTGTAGGGAGAAAAAAAACCCTTCTTGAGACCCTTACGGCTCATGAAGATGAAAAAGTCTTAGGCTACAAGAACCCTAAACTTGTCTCCTAAGCTCTCAATTCTATGGCCATGCATAACTCTGCACTACTTCACCCACGTACATACTTACGTGGGCAAATTAGTGGGGGGCATTTGTTCCCGCCAAAAATTTCTGCACAAAAGAGCCCATGGTATCAAATGGCAGCGATACGCTTAAGAAAATGCAAACCAGTATTTTCCGGGCTGTATTTTGACAAACTCCCGAATGATAAATTGCTAAATTTTTATGGTATCAAAAGTGTCTCGAAAAATACTTCGATTTGATATATTATGGGCCTCATAATTCATCCGGGATCAAAAGTTATGAGCAAATGTGCTATGCACGTGTAATCTATGTAAGAAAATGCAAACCAGTATTTTCCGGGCTGTATTTTGACAAACACCCGAATTATAATTAGCTAAATTCTGATGGTATCGAAAGCATCTCGAAAAATCCTTCGATTTGATATATTATGGGCCTCATAATTCATCCGGGATCAAAAGTTATGAGCAAATATACTATGCACGTGTAATCTAAAGTAATGCTCTACTATATGGGGGATGCATTTTTAGTCCCACATCGGGAAAAAGAGAGATCCCTTCTCTACCACTCCCATATAAATAAGAGGGGATACCTCTTAGAAAAGGATGAGAATTCAATTCTCAAAGGAGATTAGTTCTCCATAGGAGCTTAGTGCTCCAAGTTAGAGCCATAGCTGCCCCCCATAATGCGTATATGCGCAAGCGCCATGTGTGCCACGTGCAATGCACGTGCGTCCGCTACATGCGCGGCACGTGCCATGCACGTGAGCCAAACACGTGTAACGCACGTGGGAGAATTTAATTCTCAAAGGAGCTTAGTTCTCCAAGTTAGGGCCTTAACTGCCCCTCCATAATGTGTATATGCGCAACGCACGTGCGCACCACGTGCAACTCACGTGCGCCCACCACTTGCGAGAATTCAATTCTCAAAGGAGCTTAGTTCTCCATGTTAGGGCCTTAGCTGCCCCCCATGATGTGCAAGCGCCACGTGCGATGCACGTGCGCCCGCCACGTCCGACGCACGTGCGCCCAACACGTGCGATGCACGTGCGCCCAACACGTGCGACGCACGTGCGAGAACGCAAAGAGGCCTTTTTCAGCAGTCAGGAGTTTAAGCTTCAACATATTCTTCCTCCTGATAAGTGGGACATGGTTCAAATGGTACATCCCTCCACACCTTCGATATATGGCGTTGTAATCCCTCAGCGTCGTCGGAGAGGTGGTGGGTCCCAATGACTAATGATCTCTCTTTCCAAATAACAGAAGAACCCCCCCACAAGCTTTGAGAAATTTCAAAGAAAAGAGCAAGCTCTGAGAAGAACTTTTATTCAAGGTAAAAACAGATAGATAAAAAACATCTCATCGAGGAAGAACATAGTTCTTTTTCAGATCATAGATCTATAAGACAAAGGTCTTTCACAAAAAGAGATCATTGTATCTCATCATAAAAAGAGGGAGAAGAATTTCATTCTCTTCAGATCATAGATCTACAAAGACAAAGTCTTTCACAAAAAAAATAGAAGAGATTGTAACATCTCCTATAAAAATAAGAACTTTGTTCTTAGAACCATGAGACAAAGTCTCTTGTAAGCGAGAACTTATTTCTCAGATCACAAAATTGATCAGAAGCGCTCTGCGCTCATTGTCTGACGCGCAGCGCCAAGTGCGCCACGTGCTCCTCACGTGTGCGCTACTTCATAAGAAGCGCCTTAGGGCTCCAAATCTGGTGATCAGTGCCAAGCGCGCCACGTGCTCCTCACGTGTGCGCTACTTAACAGAAGCGCTCTGCGCTCATTGACTGGCGCTCATCGCCAAGCGCGCCACATGCTTCTCATGTGTGCGCTACTTAACAGAAGCGCTCTACGCTCATTGACAGGCGCTCAGCGCCAAGCGCGCCACGTGCTCCTCACGTGTGCGCTATTTAACAGAAGCGCTTTGCGCTCTTTGACTGGTGCACCACGTGCTCCTCACGTGTGCGGTACTTAACAGAAGCGCTTTGCGCTCATTGACTGGCGCTCAGCGCCAAGCGCACCACGTGCTCCTTACGTGTGCGCTGAGGGAACATAAACTATTCTTTAAATAAAGACCCAGAGCTATAATGAGTGCTCAGCACTCAATAAAAAACAAAAACGGTTGTCAGAACCCAAACCAATACTCAGCATTGTTAAATGAAAAAGGGCTGAGCCTAATTAAATGTCCAACATTTTAACTGAATGGGTCGAGCCCAAGTTGGCAATAGATCCTTAATTCAGATTAATTGAGCCCATATGCTCATAAATCTTTGATTTTAGTCCCAAATTGGACTACATATCACCCAACCAATATTGGTTCAAGGATACATCTCTTCATTCCTTTGATATTTGTCGTTGTAATCCTTCAACGTTTTCAGAGAGGTGACGGGACCCAACAACCAGACATTCCACGGACTGTGGGGTCCTTAAACTCATGGATTATGATGTACTTAAACTTTACGGACTGTGGGGTCCTCAAACTCACGGACTATGATGCCCTTAAACTTATGGACCGCAACGTCCCTAAACTAAACCCCCAAAGACTATGACGTCTTTAAACTGGACTATGATGTGCTTAAACTTATGGACCGCAATATCCCTAAACTAAACAATAGAGCTTAAATGTCCTAAAACTTATAGACTATGACGTCTTTAACCTCATTTCAGACTCTGATGTCCTTAAATGATCCTGTTGAGTAAATCTTAGTCTAAAATTAGACCAACGTACCCTCAAAAAACGTTTAAGTTGATCTTAGTCTCAAATGAGGTTAACGATCCTTAAACCCAACCCAAACCCAAATTTAAGAAAATACGGATTTAGACTAATTTACGTCCTACGGGCGACAACATAAATTAGTCTCCGTATATAATCCACGGGCAACCAAAAATAAAATAAACACACACGACGCGAAGTGACTATCTGGAGAAGGAGAAAGTGATTACCGCGATGCGGTAGCGTAATTAACTGCAGGGGCTTGCGCCTCCAGGGAAGAGCATCCCCACAATCAAAACCCCCTCGTAAACGAGGTGGAATCTGACGAAGTCTGCTTCATCGGCCGCATCTGTCTAAACCTCCGATGCATGGTGCCATAAATCAACTTGGCATCTTCGGAGATGTGGACGGATAAAACCCAATAGCATCTGCCCCCAAAATTCAGGCCGGACGTCCCAACGTCCCGGTCGCGTCTTTCGGCGGCGAATAGTGACTTTCTCCGTTTTCTACGGTGTCGAAGATTGACTTTCTCCGTTTTCTACGGTGTCGGGGATCGACTTTCTCCGTTTTCTACCGTGTCGGTGATCGATTTTCTCCATTTTCTACGCTGTCGGGGTTCACTTTCTCCGTTTTCTACGGTGTCGAGGATCGACTTTCTCCGCTTTCTACGGTGTCGGGGTTGACTTTCTCCATTTTCTACGGTGTCGAGGATTGACTTTCTCCGTTTTCTACGGTGTCGAGGATCGATTTTCTCCGTTTTCTATGGCGTCGGGGTTGACTTTCGCCGTTACGGTGTCGGGGTTGACTTTCGCCGTTACGGTGTCTGGGTTGACTTTCTCCGTTACGGTTGTTCCCTCATAGGAACTGAACAAAACATATGAATAAAGTAACGAGGAAAGCCCCCAGGTGGAGCATCACGTGCCCATACGTGATCGGGCCTCACGTGCAGACACGTGACTTTTTATAAGCAAAGTCTATAGGCGCTGAATGAAATAAATAATTGGAGATGCTTAATTGGTGGGGTCACGTGCCAACACGTGATGGGTTCCTAAGCCCTCTGAACTAATAGAATTAAATTCTAATTAGAAGCTTCATGCTTAATCTGTGAGGTCACGTGCCAACACGTGATGGGCTTCTGAGCCCTCTAAATTTATAAAATTAAATTCTAATTAAAAGGAATCAACAACCCTAATTGGAAAAATATTTTCCTAGATCTTTCCAAACAAGAAAGATTGCACTCTGTAAAGTAGAGCACCGTTGGATTAAAAATCCAATGGTGATTAAAAATCACCAATTTATAGGAAGATTCTGTGCAAGGAAATATTTTCCTAAAATTTGCCAGGCACAACAAATGAAATATTTTATGTGAAATAGAAGTCTTTGGATTAAAAATCCAACGGTGAATAAAATTCACCGAGTGATCTAAAAGATCATGTTGGTTATAAAATCAATCAAAATCTCTCAATGAGAGATTGGCTGAACAAACTGATTCTTTTTTTCTCCTATAAATAGGAGCCAAGTTTGATATAGAGAAAAAAAAAGAGAACCCCTTCAGAAACCAAAAGAAAAGAATTGAATTCTCTAGAGAGAGGAAGATCCCCTCAGAGAAAAAGAAACCCTAGGTAAGGGAAGGAAGAAAAACACAGAGAATATTTTATCTCTTCTTCACCTTCATAAGAGTTTAACTCTTCTAAAAAAAACTTAGTTCTTCCTCTGGTTGAAGATATGCTGAAGCAGATCTCCCCACAAGTTGAGAATTTAATTCTCATCGGGGAGATTTGTTAGGCAGATTCAAAACCTAGGGGGAGAATTGAGTTCAAAGAATTTAATTCTTACAACAGAACATATAGGAATTTAATTTCCCTAAATAAAATTAGGGTTCAAACCCTATATAAGAATTTAATTCATATCAAACAGGAGACTTAACTCAAGATTTCCATACACGTAAAAAAAAGAAGAAGGTTAGCACCCAAACATGATCACGTGTTCCCACGTGAGCATCCGTGTTGAACGAGAGAAAACAAATGAGATCAGGTCACGTGCTCCCACGTGACCCCTTAACAAGCCCTTCAGAAGAAAAAAGGGGAATAAATGCAAGGCAGTTTCTATTTAAGGGCACCTCACGTGACATCACGTGACCCCTTAATAGTGCTTAGCACTTTTCAAAAGAGAATAAAACAGAGGCAGCTTTCAGTCTTTGGGGGCGCCTCACGTGAGCGCTTCAAATCTTCAGTGTTTAACACCACTTCAAGCGCCTCACGTGACCCCACATGAGCGCTTAAAATCTTCAGTGTTTAACACCACTTCAAGCGCCTCACGTGACCCCACATGAGCCCTTCAAATCTTTAGTGTTTAACACTACTTCAAGCGCCTCACGTGACCCCACGTGAGCGCTTCAAATTTTCAGTGTTTAACACCACTTCAAGCGCCTCACGTGACCCCACGTGAGCGCTTCAATTCTTTAGTGTTTAACACTACTTCAAGCGCCTCATGTGACTCCACGTGAGCGTTTCAAATCTTCAGTGTTTAACACTACTTCAAACGCCTCACTTGACCCCACGTGAACGCTTCAAATCTTCAGTGTTTAACACCATCTCAAGCGCCTCACGTGACCCCACGTGATGGCCAAAGTGTTTCAAACTTATATGCATCACGGGCGACACATGGGCATTCTTAAATTCCAGTGTTTCATACTGCCTCAGAGTATCACATGGGAATACGTGAGCGCTGAATAAACATGTTAGTGCTGAACACAATGAAGGGCTAACATTAGCCAGAATCAGACCAAATGTTCCAAGGACCATCAATTGAGCCTTTCATGCTCAGGCTTTCCAAAGCCAATCTCAAGACAGCTAATAAGCTCCCAACAAATGACATCTAAACTGATGTTCATCCCATTTCCCCAAATCGGGACATTGGTTCAAGGATACATCTCTTCATACCTCTGATACATGTCGTTGTAATCATTCAACGTTTTCAGAGAGATGGAGGGTCCCAATAACCAATAACTTTTGGCACATTCCCAAACTGGTTTAACCAGAACCCCACAGACTATGACATCTTTAAACTGGACTATGAGATCCTTAAACTCATGGACTATGATGTCCTTAAACTTTACGGACTGTGGGGTCCTTAAACTCATGGACTATGATGTTCTTAAACTTTACAGACTATGATGTCTCTAAACTACCATGGACTGTGAGGTCCTTAAACTCATAGACTATGATGTCTTTAAACTCTACAGACTATGATGTCTTTAAACTCCACGGACTATGACGTCCTTAAACTTATGGACCGCAATGCCCCTAAACTAAAACAATAGAGCCCAAATGCTCTTTTGTTGGATCTAAATGATCCTGTTAAGTAGATCCAAGTTTAAAATTAGACTAACGTATCCTTAACAAATGCTTAAGTTGATCTTAGTCTCAAATGAGATTAACGATCCTTAAACCCAATCCAAACCCAAATCTAAGAAAATACGGATTTGGACTAATCCACGCCTTACGGGCGACAACATAAATTAGTCTCCGTATACAATCCACGGGAAACCAAAAACAAAACAAACACCTACGACATGAAGTGACCATCTGGAGAAGGAGAAAATGGTTACCGCGATGCAGTAGCGTAATTAACTGCAGAGGCTTGCTCCTGCAGGGAAGAGCGTCCCCACAATCAAAAAACCCTCACAATGAGGGGGAATCTGACGAAGTCTGCTACAACGGCCGTATCCGTCTAAACCTCCGATACATGGTGCCATAAATCAACTTGGCATCTTCGGAGAGGTGGACGGATAAAACCAAATAGCATCTGCCCCCAAAATTCAGGCCAGACGTCCCAACGTCCCGGTCGCGTCTTTCAGCGGAGAACAGATTCTGGCATGCCCGGTGGGACCTTTTCCTCTTTCCACTCCACACTTCGTGTGTCGTGTTTCACGAACGAATCGCGGTTTGCTATGGTTGCCTCTGGATTCGAGATACTAAGATTTGGTGTCTTGCTCCGTGCAGAAAACAGAAGATCAATGGCTTTCAACTGCACCAACTGCAACAACTCCCGCTCCGTCCTCGCAAGAGGAGTGACTTATGGGCCTCAAGCGGCCTCCATTTTCATGATGTCGGTTGTCACGACCCGAAATTGGCACGTGACGGCCCTAATACTACGCAACGCCTCTAGACGTAACGCAGTAAAAGAAAGCCAAAACCCAGAAATCTAAACCATAAAAATATGGAAAAGATAATAAAAGTTTTTGAAACATTTGAAATCACAACCCAAATTCTTTAAACGAGTCCACTTTTTCTTTAAAATTTTGGCAGCACCCCCTTTGTAAAACAAGCCCCCAAAAAGGTTACAACATAAATATAAAGTAAAGCATCCCAAACGGGAGCAAAAATCCACGCCCAACGGCGGAAAACAACACCACAACAGATATACGACGCCGTAGCGAAGAAATAAGAGACAAAAGAAAGGAAACTGTATAAAAGGCACAAATCCACAATAATATACAATATCGTCCTCACCAAGTCTCTAAGTCACAACATACTAGTAGTAGATGGAGAGTACAAGATACAACGAATATACAATACAACCTCTGATAACCACAAAACCCACCTGGGCAAAACTGCACACTATCAGGCGAAGTGGTATCCGCAGCCAAAAGATGATAGATAGGTGAATAGCCAGCCTCGACTACTTTGGGGAAACACCTGCAATACCTGTGGCACAATGGGGGTGAGTTGCCAACTCGTGAATAGTAAATAACATATGCAGGTAATCGCAAGAATGTACGTACAGTATGAATCTAAGATATGAAATTTGCAGTAATAACATGTCATATGAATGCTGAATAATGGAAAGTACACGAGCAGTTACAACCAACATATATAAAGCAATAATGATATGACAACAGTATGCAATAATCATGCACTAGGGATATGAGAATGTAAATGTGCAACACTCATGAAAGGTACGCTAACAGGTACTACTAATACATGAAACCGTGCACAAATAGATAAAGGTGAGGTATGGAGTGAAATATGTCATTTTCACGGAATCCTGATATCGTGGTAGGATCACAATCCAGCAAGACAAATCAAATCCCAATTCCTCAAATCAGCCCCCAAATTGGCTCTCATATCATCTAAGTGTCACATCTCCTCAACTGCACAATATCAAGAGTATCTCGTATATAAATCGAATGTACAACATCAAGTATATCTCACATATATCGAATGTACAACATCAGGTATATCTCACATATATCGAATGTACAACATCAAGTGGATCTCACATATCTCGTATGTACATCATCAAGCATATCTCACATATATCGAATGTACATAATCAAGTAGATCTCACATATCTAGTATGTAAAATATCAGGTATATCTCACATATATCAAATGTACAACATCAAGGGGATCTCACATATCTCGAATGTACAATAGCAAGTGGATCTCACATATCTCGTATCTACAATATCAAGCATATCTCACATATCTCGAATGTATAACAGGAAGTAGATCTTACATATCTCGTATGTACAATAGCAAGTGGATCTCACATATCTCGTATGTACAATATCAAGCATATCTCACATATCTCGAATGTACAACAGCAAGTAGATCTCATATAAATCGAATGTACATCATCAAGTAGATCTCACATATCTAGTATGTACAATATCAGGTATATCTCACATATATCAAATGTACAACATCAAGTGGATCTCACATATCTCGAATGTACAACAGCAAGTGGATCTCACATATCTCGAATGTACAATAGCAAGTGGATCTCACATATCTCGTATGTACAATATCAAGCATATCTCACATATCTCGAATGTACAACAGCAAGTAGATCTCACATATCTCGTATGTACAATAGCAAGTGGATCTCACATATCTCGTATGTACAATATCAAGCATATCTCACATATCTCGAATGTACAACAGCAAGTAGATCTCACATAAATCGAATGTACATCATCAAGTAGATCTCACATATCTAGTATGTACAATATCAAGTATATCTCACATATCTCGAATGTACAACAGCAAGTGGATCTCACATATCTCGAATGTACAATAGCAAGTGGATCTCACATATCTCGAATGTACAATAGCAAGTGGATTTCACATATCTCATATGTACAATATCAAGTAGATCTCACATATCTAGTATGTACAATATCAGTATCCCATCTCAATGAATCTCTTATATCCTGAATCAAAACTCCAGCACAATTCTAACATCCTAAATATAATGGCATAAATAAATATGATGAGGGCAATACACATATATTAGCGTCCCATTCCACTAATATTGGTGTAAGGGTATATATAACAGCGGCTCAATCCCCTGTTATATATACAAATGAGTAATTAGAAATATCATGAAACCAATGTGTCAAGCATCGACACAGAAATACCGATCCATCAGGTGCTGTCTCCATGACTGGCCCCCTGATAAGTACGTATCATACGCTATCCCGAGAGCTCGAGTGCCTAGCTCTGACCCTCGCCTCTCGACGTATTCATACGCACATGACTCCCGTCGGTATCCACTCGATAGCCGATGAATCATTGGTCCTGTCACCGGAAAGTATGGTTCCCCTAAGCCTCATCGCCTAGCACCGCGATGTCGACTCACACTGCGACAACGTTCTTGCTTCGGGGTACCTTCGGGCCCCACCATGTACCCACAGACGGTGCCTCCTCACTCCTCGAATCGGGCATATATCAGAACCGATAAATCTCATGGTGGATGCTATAATATCATATCAAGGAAACCGGGTTTTTCAATGTATGCATAATTTCATGAACTACCACGGTCCCCAAATCCAGAAAACATCATGAAAAATCCATATAACAATGCGATAATCCATGAATAAAGTATACGCAACATAAAAACTGTAATGAAAGCGTATAAAGGAAAAGCATAGCTATAACCAGATATATATGAACACATGAATGGTATAGCAGAAAATATAGGTATCTACCTATATGATGATGTAATATACCTATCAGGTATAAGTAAAGTATGAAATGCAAGTACACCTGTAGCTATGTCCTTAGGTGTGTATGTACCTAACACTAATGGTACAATACCCTATAGGTAAACAGGAACTAGCATATCAAAGTCTAAGTTATAAATGATAAGAAATATGTATCAATGTCACAATGTCCCTAACCAGACAATATTTCTAAATGTGGGTTGTGCATGACATGGCAACTATTGACGGTGTGTGTGGTATACAATCAGTGCTCTCGCAATCTGAGCCGTCAATAATAGTGCAGTGTCCTAAGGATACTAGTCCAAGCACAACTATCACCAAGCAGAAATGTATATGCGCAATTCTAAACATGACATAGAATATGTGACAATGTAAATCTCTAGCCCAGACGCATAACGCCATGCGGGCGATGTAAATCCGCGGCGGCGCCCCGGCCGTCGATCCGACGCCGGAAACGCGGAAACAAAAACTTTGCAAACTAGCAAACCGGCACCACCGCGCACTTTTAACCCGGATCGGGCCATTAACCTAGCTACTAGCAAAATACAAGATGGGTAGAGAAGTATACCAAGCGATCCGTGTCCTTCGGTCTTCGTCTCCACTCCGATCTCCCGCGGAAACTCCGTTCATCTCCTCCTAGTCGGAAAGGGCACCACGTAGCCGGAATCTTTTACGGGCTCCCACCTCTTGACCGAGGCAACTCGGGTGCGAAGTTGGCTACCCGACGCGTCCAAGATGTGCTGTAGAATAGTGTAGCAGTCTATGTCTCTTTAGGGTTTAGTTGCCATGGAGGATGGAGGAAGAGGTTAAAGAAAATTGGTGCTTTCAATTTTCTAGCAAGAAAAAAAAATGAGATGAAGAATCATCCTCCCACTCCAAAATGAAACTCTCTCATATCCCTCTCAAATTGTGCCCGGCCCCTTCTCACATGAAAATGGTGGAGGGAATGAATCTATAACAAGAAGGGAGGTGATGGTAGTAAAAGCAAAAGGGGTGACCATATCAAAAAGGCAATGATAACAATGTCATTTCCATTCAAATCAACTCTAATCCATTCTAATCAAAGGATAAGATGCAAATGGAATCTAATGATTAAAGAACCATCATGATGCCACAAATAGCAAGAAACCCCTCAACAATAAGTTATTTGCAAACTTGCAAATAACCCCCTCCACCGGAAAAGTCTGGCTGGGAAAGAACAAAGGAAAACCGGTCGGAACGGAATGCAAACTGGCAACTTCAGAAAACTGATCCCGTAATAAATTACAGGAAAACCCCGCTACTGCATATACATGCCCGCATATGTATTCCCGCTGAACACAAATGCAAAGAGACAAAACTACACTATCTAATACTAGGATCCGGCTTAAGCCAAAGCCGGCTAGTAAAATCCGTCTAATCACGATCCATGCAATACCGCACGTATCTGATCGAACCCTGCCATATCTCCATACGGCCTCTACAGCGTTTCGCCCGAAACTTGAGTAACTGTGTGTGGTGGACTCTAAAGACTCGTCAATACTATGACTGTGGATTTAACCACTAGCACGTCAGAGGTATTAGCCATACGTGACGGGCCACCAGCTATTGACCAAAAGGGACGTCGATGAGCGAACTCATCCTGACACCCTACTGAGCCTGTCAGTGACAATATCCGTACAGTCCGGTCCGTTCGTCTATGAGCATCGCATGGCGTGCCTAGGGGTTTGGTAAAAGTCAGACCCCCAATAGCGGTACAAGTCGTGTCGGAGTGTAGCCCAGAACACCCTGAGATACTACTGGAATACCTACCAGTAAATCTCCTGCCTTGGCTAAGGACTTTTCATGTTCTGGCTCTCCTAGACACAGCGCGACCTCACCCCCAATACCGGGAGAGACGAACCCCCGAAGATCCGCTCACTGCCTCCATGTGGCTCGGGACTGTACCCAACTAAAACCTGTTTGCACGACTCCTTTGAGCCGTGGTAGGGTAGTAATCAAAGTACAGTGGGAACTCACACGAGACAAATGACGATCTCAGGTCGATGAACTAACCTGTACACATGTCACCAGGGAACTGCTATCTGACATCAGGTATAATACCAACTAGCAGGTTCCCGGCGAGTCCTGTCCGGTGTACTCATAACCCAATGAGCACCTGTATACATCTTAGGTGAACCAACTGACACCAGTAGCTTATGAGACCGGCCACCGCCCATCGTCGGGGTCTCGACTGTATACACTAGTCTACTCCGGAGTATCGATGCCCTATCTCGAAACTCCCACGACTAGGGACCTTTTAAGGATGTGCTTATAGACTCCAGCTCTCACGTATATGATCGTCCTCATACTGCTGGTAGCCAAGCAAGAATCCTAGGGGCTCTATCAACGTGTAATAGTGACTCGTAAGGTCACCTAAAGCAGTACACGATAATAAAGATAAACCAGATAGCATACTGTCATCTCGAGTAAGACTGTCCTACCGGCATAGGTCCTCCTCAATCATTGCAATCACGTGCCTGTGATCCAATAATTGACTCTGAGGGCACTATATCCAACAATCTCCCACTTGCACTCAAGGCTAATTATTGCGATGTCGTATACTCACAGCCCGTGTGATACCGAACACCCAACTCCTCTACTAGTCAGTCTCACAAAGCTCGTTTGCGAAAGTATTGCGTTCGAGGAATAGCCTCAGTGAGTGGATCCGCCTTGATGTTTCTTTCTATGTCTCTCTATATCTCAAGTTCGCGGAGAAACCCATCTCCGGAAATGAGCAGCACCTATCTTAGAATATGTCTGGATGTCTGATGGGACCTAGCTCATAAATGAACTCCAAATCCAAACTTCTTAGACTGTATGGTCAACTGAACTTAATCAGTATCCTGCGCCATGCCTCCCTCAGTATTTCCTTGGACCACCTGTCCAAAATACTGCCCCTCGTCAGAAGGAAAATCTATAACTCTGACAACCTCCTTGTCGTCCAGGTCACCTTGGAAGCCTGGAATGATAACTGTCTCCCGAATGAGGCTGTCATTATCATATCCCTAGAACATCCACTTATGTTCTAAAACTGCTTCCGACTGTTTCTCCAGGATTGGATCGGATCAATATCAACTTATTGCATCTACTGTAAGAACAATATCTGGTGTGGTACTTGACATCTTATGATTGATTCAATCGCCTAAGCAAGTGATCTGCCAATCATGCACATCCCTCTCTACTTTAGTCTGTAATACACCTTTAGAGAGGGTGACTCCATCACCTGCAGGTACACTACCGTGCCAGGAGTCGTCCATTCTAAATGCTCTTAGAATGCTGTTTAAGTACCCTTAATTGGGAAACCACCCAAATCTAGATCTACAACCATAGATCTATTAACCAGTATGTCTGATATAATGTCCAAGTCCCATGTGGAGAAACCACTGTGTGACAACCAAAGTATAACCGATCGTAGTATAGGAATATCACTTCCTACTCTGTGTATGTCATCCAAATACCAGGACATCACACCCTACTACCTTCTTAACAGATCCATCTCCTATTCTGATGAAGTCAAACCTATGATTGTCACATCAGAAATTGATGATCTATCTCCGCTATATCTGCTCTAGTCTATAAATAGACATAAGCCTGATGTCCACCAATGCTTCCGCTGCTCCCACTGACTACGACAACCCTCTGGCAGAGTCATATACACGTGCACTTCTAAAGCTAGTTCAGAACGACGCTATACTCATCCTCCTGCCGGGTCTCACAGGCTGGAACAACAGCAATGGCAAGTCTGGGTAAACAAGAACTTCCCTGTCACCGTCCTTGAGGCTACCGGAGTACCTCTCGGGTGCCTGAAGTTACCCACCGTATCTGCGGAGTGGCCAATGGAATGTCAAACCAGATTGAATCTTTAGGTTCCTATCAAATCTTCAGTAATCGTTTGTGGTTCTGGAATCACTTCCAGTTCTACCATACTCCCACTACTGTTTTCTGAAAAAATCCATTTTTATTAAAACTGTGGCGAGTCTAGAACAATATCACTATTGATCTTCCATATGGTAGAAATTCAACCCTCGTCATAGCCCGGGTCAACCCACAAACAGCCATTACAGAAACGTGCCTTGAGTTATCCAGAGTCTGGTTTTAAGCATAAGCTGGACAACTCCCCGTACCTTAACAAAGTCAAGGTATGAACTGTTCTATATCTAATATAGAAACAGAGGCACTGATTTAATTTAACCAGATTCAAATCATGCAGCTGTCTCCAGTGCATGTCAAGTAAATGGAAGGAGGCCGATCAGCGTTACTCAACTTAGGAGCACTTCCAATTATGAGTAACCTGAAAGAGAAGCAAGTTCTCTTAATCATTACTATCAACTGAATACCATACACAAGTATCTACATCTTCGATCAACTTGAAGAATCCCGATACTTGTAACACCTGGTTCTCTACTTTATTCAAATACCTATAACTTCTCAAAATTTGGACCCTGTGTTTCCATGAAACACCTGTCTAAAAATTATAGAAGTCATAAGTAAACCGAATATAGTACGAGGACCAACCCCTCTGTCCTTATGGACCCTGGACAACATACAATATTCTGTATAAGTCCCTTGAGTCTGATAACTCATTCATTGTGTGTCGTAGGTTGAAAACTGTACTTATGGTTAAGAAGAATTACACTGCTGTTTAATGCTCCTTACCTAACCATCCACTGATATAGGTAAATGTCACAGACATAATTTCAAAAAGGTATATCTCACTCTATAAAAATAGACGTGCAGATGTATCAATTTGAAATTGGTGCATAACAGCGGATATTCAAAACCAAATATTTGCCGTCCGGCAAACAACCCAGGTGACTTCCTCAAATATCACCGATTACAACGAATCCCGATATAATGAGGATGATCACCCAATTCCCAATAACTTACTCCCACTCATCATCTGTAAAACCATACAGATGTGAGAATCATACCTGGTAAATACGTACCCTGGAGTAAGGACTAATTGGGAAATCAATTTTCCTTTAACAGTACACAGTGAAACTGAAATATTGAAATGTTTCGATGGGGTATCCCGGTATTCCTAGTAATGCCTCTTCCATTATCCAGATTCACAACTGTAACCGTATATCTCTTTGCCATCTCTCCAAATCCCTTTATATGTCTTTAGTCATTACCTTCTGTACACCCCTTTAGGCCAAATGGTTTTCTTTCTTCCCTACCGTTTGGCACCAGCCTATGGTTTGGAAGAAGACTATCCAATAAGCATAACGGGTGTACTGTCCTAATCCTAGGAGCACTCGCAATGCGAGAGAAGGTGAAGATAAAAGACAACCGAATAAACCTTATTCCTATTTCTCCTGAACCAGGATCCATCCCCGAACTGGAACAAGTTCCTTTCGAGTTCGTATATAACCATACGATGGATTATCCAATAAACTTGGGATCTTCGTAGTGATACGGAGTGTCCTGGAGAAATACAAAGGTGATTTAGGATTGGCGAAGAAATACTTGGTTTGGTCGTGAATAGCAGTCGCAATTTACTTTGCCCTCTTACTAATCCCTTTATTTGTCTTAACTTAATACCTTCTGTATACCGTTTAGGCTAACTGTTTTTCTTCATTCCCTACCTGTCGGCACCAGCCTAAGGTTTGGAAGAAGACTATCCAATTTGCGTAATAGGTGTGCTATCTCCTAAACCAAGGAGTACTCGCAATGAGAGAAGGTGAAAGGAAAAGACAACTGAATAGTCCTATTCGTTTTCTCCAGAACCGGAAACCATCCTCGAATTCCTTCGAGTTCGTATATAACCATACGATGGTTTTGTCCAATGGAAGTGGACGTTCGTAGTAATACGGGGTGTCCCGGAGAAAAGGGTAAAAGTAGGAGTGGCAATGAGGTCTGCAATTCTGACAATCCAAAAGCCAGTGTTAAGAGGGTTCGGTCAACTTGGTCACTGAGTCATAGTCTAGGGTCGTGTCAATGGTCGCTGCCAAAGAGAGAGAGAAAAGAAACACTCAGCGTGCACTCTAACCTAGATCAGAATGGTTATCATTTTATCTAATCTGGAAACCTCCCACTGTAACGTCAAATTCTTCCCCAAACCTGAAAGAAGAATTAGCCGGGATCACCCGAGGAGTAAACCAACTCATCAGTGGGAATCGGGATCCAACTATCATCGCATGATAACGTGGCGGAATCCGCTCACGCTATCATACTCCAGAAGGTATGCGCATATCTGGCAAGTTTCAGTTCTTTTGAAACTCCCGATGTGGATTTTTACCCCATGCTCTTATGACCTTGGCGTGAGGTCAAAATATCATAAGTCACATGTCAAGTTCTACCCATCATTATCTAGGTTAATTTGAACCAACCCGTACATACCCTTGACGTAGGCCAAAATAGTAGTACGACTGTCCCAAACCAACGCATCTATCTATGCAACAGATAAATATCCGGCAGCTACCAATCACTATGCCTTGGCGTGAGGTCAAAATACATAGCTTGAATACTTCCGAATATTTAACTGAAATGATGGAGGGCTACGAATGGTTTCTGGCGAAAACCTTTAACGTAATGAACTTGATATCGTTGAAGGAACTGGATAGCTTTGAAAAATATGGTGACGAAAACCTTTGCTAAAGAGATCACTCCCGGTGAAGGGATCTCGGCTCTTTCCCCGTAGAATGAGGTGCAGGATATTCCAACTGAATACCACGATGCAAAGCAAAAGTAATCGGCTATAGTGAAGTTATTGCCCTGACACAAACTTCTGTCCAAGGGGTCACTCCCGGTGAAGGGATCTCGGCCCTTGCCTCGTCGACTGAGGAGCAGGATATTCCAACTGAATATCACTGTGCAAAATAAAAGTGAACGTCCTTGCAATAACAGCTTTTTGAAAAATGTTCCAACAACATCAGAATAGCTTTGTTTATCTTGCATTGATCCGAATCAACGCAGTCCCATCAATTGATCACACCACAAAGAATGAAAATAATGATGTACGTATATGCCATCCGCATTCGCCACTGGGTCCCGTCATCACCCGTTAGGTTACTTAACTAACGACAGAGCGGGGACTGGACTAGCGCGGATGCAAAACATATACAACATCTACTAGTATATATATAATATATAATTTTCGCTCAAGGCGTGATAAAATGCAACATCACAGAAATGTACAGCATCACAGAATAATAAAGATATCTGGGATCCCCGGGTTTCACAGAGCCGCTACTGAAACCCGACGTTCCCCTGGTCGTGTGGATAGCCTGTGCAATGAAATCCTAGACCCCTACGGGCGCGGCAAGTCACCCGCCAAAACCTGAAGCGAGGCAGCCCCCTTCAGCAACGTGAATGGACCACCCAGCATTTCACGGAATCCGGTAACTTGGGCACCCCTCTTGGGTCAATCCTATACCCCCTACGAGTGCGGCGAATAGCCCGCCAATTCTAGAGTAAAGCCCCCTCCGTCTCATCGCCATGAGATGCGGGCTCGTTGCCCTCTAGAACCCGGCTATCCGTGCACCCCTCCGCGGGGTAATCCTAGTACAGAAAGTAAAATATACATACAACGGGTACATCGACCGCAACCTGGTCGTGCCCCAAAATAATAATACAAACAGGCAGTGACGGCAGTCCACATGTCGGACGCTCGTCCCGCAATATCAAATGTACATAATACAACAAAAACTGTACTACCATTGCATCCAGGCTATCCCCCACGACCGATCCGCAACATCACAGCAAAATCACAGAACATCAACGTGAAAGTCACGTTCGCAAATCCGTCTAACCGGGCTATAGCAGTTAGACTGGATTTACCGATCAAGTGACATTCACGGTCGCAGATATAATGTAAATACTGTGAACTAGCATGTTTAAAATATCCGATCGAACAAATTTTATCAAGTGGGCCCCAAGCAGTACTGTAGCACTTACAGAAAATCTGGGCCCAAAAATAATATCCCAAAACCCACATTTTTAATGCATAAGCAATCTGCAAAATTTTGATCAAGTGATCAATCAAAAGCGCGGCGGAACTGCGGCCCAAGCATGGGTTTGGCCGCGGTTCCGCGGCGGTATGGAGAGATCGCGCGACCAAATTTTCACAGATTGCTTCTATATCCATGCACAGTATTCTGAGACAATCTGAAAAAATTTTGGAGCTAAAAAAAATTCGACAGAAACTGAGCATGTGAAAATACGGTTTTCGGGGATTTTTGTTCGATCGAGTTCTAAACATACTAGAGCAAGCTAGGCAGGTTAACGGCGTGGCTCTGATACCAATGTAAGTCCGCGGCGGCGCCCCGGCCGTCGATCCGACGCCGGAAACGCGGAAACAAAAACTTTGCAAACTAGCAAACCGGCACCACCGCGCTCTTTTAACCCGGATCGGGCCATTAACCTAGCTACTAGCAAAATACAAGATGGGTAGAGAAGTATACCAAGCGATCCGTGTCCTTCGGTCTTCGTCTCCACTCCGATCTCCCGCGGAAACTCCGTTCATCTCCTCCTCGTCGGAAAGGGCACCACGTAGCCGGAATCTTTTACGGGCTCCCACCTCTTGACCGAGGCAACTCGGGCGCGAAGTTGGCTACCCGACGCGTCCAAGATGTGCTGTAGAATAGTGTAGTAGTCTATGTCTCTTTGGGGTTTAGTTGCCATGGAGGATGGAGGAAGAGGTTAAAGAAAATTGGTGCTTTCAATTTTCTAGCAAGAAAAAAAAATGAGATGAAGAATCATCCTCCCACTCCAAAATGAAACTCTCTCATATCCCTCTCAAATTGTGCCCGGCCCCTTCTCACATGAAAATGGTGGAGGGAATGAATCTATAACAAGAAGGGAGGTGATGGTAGTAAAAGCAAAAGGGGTGACCGTATCAAAAAGGCAATGATAACAATGTCATTTCCATTCAAATCAACTCTAATCCATTCTAATCAAAGGATAAGATGTAAATGGAATCTAATGATTAAAGAACCATCATGATGCCACAAATAGCAAGAAACCCCTCCACAATAAGTTATTTGCAAACTTGCAAATAACCCCCTCCATCGGAAAAGTCTGGCTGGGAAAGAACAAAGGAAAACCGGTCGGAACGGAATGCAAACTGGCAACTTCAGAAAACTGATCCCGTAATAAATTACAGGAAAACCCCGCTACTGCATATACATGCCAGCATATGTATTCCCACTGAACACAAATGCAAAGAGACAAAACTATACTATCTAATACTAGGATCCGGCTTAAGCCAAAGCCGGCTAGTAAAATCCGTCCAATCACGATCCGTGCAATACCGCACGTATCTGATCGAACCCTGCCATATCTCCATACGGCCTCTACAGCGTTTCGCCCGAAACTTGAGTAACTGTGTGTGGTGGACTCTAAAGACTCGTCAATACTATGGCTGTGGATTTAACCACTAGCACGTCAGAGGTATTAGCCATACGTGACGGGCCACCAGCTATTGACCAAAAGGGACGTCGATGAGCGAACTCATCCTGACACCCTACTGAGCCTGTCAGTGACAATATCCGTACAGTCCGTTCCGTTCATCTATGAGCATCGCATGGCAGGCCTAGGGGTTTGGTAAAAGTCAGACCCCCAATAGCGGTACAAGTCGTGTCGGAGTGTAGCCCAGAACACCCTGAGATACTACTGGAATACCTACCAGTAAATCTCCTGCCTTGGCCAAGGACTTTTCATATTCTGGCTCTCCTAGACACAGCGCGACCTCACCCCCAATACCGGGAGAGACGAACCCCCGAAGATCCGCTCACTGCCTCCATGTGGCTCGGGACTGTACCCAACTAAAACCTGTTTGCACGACTCCTTTGAGCCGTGGTAGGGTAGTAATCAAAGCACAGTGGGAACTCACATGAGAAAAATGACGATCTCAGGTCGATGAACTAACCTGTACACATGTCACCAGGGAACTGCTATCTGACATCAGGTATAATACCAACTAGCAGGTTCCCGGCGAGTCCTGTCCGGTGTACTCATAACCCAATGAGCACCTGTATACATCTTAGGTGAACCAGCTGACACCAGTGGCTTATGAGACCGGCCACCGCCCCTCGTCGGGGTCTCGACTGTATACACTAGTCTACTCCGGAGTATCGATGCCCTGTCTCGAAACTCCCACGACTAGGGACCTTTTAAGGATGTGCTTATAGACTCCAGCTCTCACGTATATGATCGTCCTCATACTGCTGGTAGTCAAGCAAGAATCCTAGGGGCTCTATCAACGTGTAACAGTGACTCGTAAGGTCACCTAAAGCAGTACACGATGATAAAGATAAACCAGATAGCATACTATCATCTCGAGTAAGACTGTCCTACCGGCATAGGTCCTCCTCAATCATTGCAATCACGTGCCTGTGATCCAATAATTGACTCTGAGTGCACTATATCTAACAGGCGATTCCCCTGTAGATGTTAAATCTACTCACCTACACTCCAAGCTAGATGAAGTCTACCACCTGTATCCCCATGTGGCAGTGTACGTAGTCTCCACCTGCGAACCTGCAACATATAAACAACAAGCAAATATATATATTAATAACAGCTACAAAAATATGAACCAACTACACAAAACAACCTCTTAAGTGTTCGTATCATGGCTAACGTGCGCAGCGACACGACGAAAACAACTTAAGAGCAAAACCACACAAACTGCACGACCCGTGGCGTATCACGTATCGCGCGGACACAAAACACTAGAAACTACCTAAGTGATCCCAGATTTTGCCTACTGTGAAAACTAAACAAACAAACAATACCAACAGAACCCAAACCATAGCAGACACCTATACAGGAAAACCCAAACCCTAACTCCATAGGGAAGTCGGCGTCGCCGGCCCGCCCTCTTGCCGTCGCCGGACCTGGCCGGTGGCCTGGGGTCCATCTCTCAGGTGGTGCTCCAGGGTCCCTAGTACATCACTACAATTTTGTTTAGTTTTTCAGTATACTACCCGGGTCAAAGCAGATCTTAGAAGTCACAAACCGACACAAAAATACGATATTACACGACAAACTAAACTTTAAACACTCTAAACTGAATCTAATAAGCAAAGCTACACTAAAAACACATAGAGAGCAGTAAAAGAAATTTACCTACACCAAAGAACACCAAGAACCAAGCTTTATGCACTCCAAGGCATGAAAAAGAGATAAAGTGAAGAAAAATGATGATTTTGATGAAGTTTGTGAAGAAATTTGGATTTGTGAAGGATTTGTGAAGGTTTTAGTGAGGAAAAGAGAGGAAATAAAGCACAAGGCAGTAGAGGGAGAGAGAGCTCGGCCAAGTGAGAGGGAGAGAGAGAAAAAGGGAATTTCCAAGCAATTTCCAAGCAATTAATGCAATAAATGCATTCACACACACACACACACATTTATGCATCTTCTTTTCTTTTCTATTCTTTTCTTTTCTTTTCTTTTCAAACCTTGTCCACACAACCTATTAGATATTATGTGGTTTAGTTTAACTTAAGAAAACTTTAAAGAAAAGACACAAAGAGAAGATTTCCAAAATGTGCAAACCGCATTAAAATAACATTAAAATTGGGGAAAAAATCAAATTGGACCAAAATATCCCACATACTCCCAAAGTTTGCGCACTAGCTTTATCTTAGCTAAACTAGGTGCTGGCAAGTCGATATGGCCGTTTGATCCCAGTCGGTATAAAACAGAAAATACCGACGAATTTCACCCAAAAACAGAAACAAACACAAAACGATTTCTAGAACGTTACATCGGTGGAGCAGGTGATGCAAGACACCATTGGGTTATTCTTTGGGACCATGATCCCACCAGCAAGCTTCAGCGCTCCAATGCCGTCGCACGAAGCTCCAAAGAAGTCGTTTTTTGATCGGCTTACCACTACCATGGCCCCTCTGAATGGGTCGTCCAAATCCAGCACCTCATTCTTTGATAGGCTGAGCCGAAGATCAAATGGGCCCGTCAAGAAGCCCATAATACCTGAAGGGGTTATCCCGAAGCGGATAGCCATTCCTGCTCCTGAAGTCGCTAAGGCGGCTTCTCCTGCCAAGGGGTCGGTCTTCACAAGACTGCCCGTTTCAGCTCCTACTCCAGGTGAAGTAACCAAGGCTGCTTCCCCTGCTCAAAAGTCAGTCTTCGATAGGTTGGACGTTTCTTCTCAGCGGACATCAGTCTTCAAGAGGCTGACACCGGCAGCAACCCTCCACCAGAGCAGGGGGCATGATGAAGCCACCCCCATAGCTGAGCCAATACCATCTGCAAGACATGCTCGACATCGCCACTGGCGCCGAGTGAGAAAAGCTGAGGGTTGTTCCCCTTCTGTACTAACTCCACCAGCTCCGACGGTGGAAATTGACGCTGTTGTTCCAACTGGGAACAGCTTTGAGCCGCTTAGGAAGGTGCGCAAGAACTCCCCAACCGCCGTGTTGAAATATCTCCTCCACCTGTGGAGAATGCTACGAAGACAATGCTGAAGCAGCCCCCTCAGCGGCTGTCCTCTAAAATTCACAAGGTCTGGCGACAGGTCCAAGACTCGGTGATCAACCAAGGCCACTCCCGCCGACCAAAGAAGATGAATGTTCGGCAAGAGAAGGACCACCCTGTTGTACCACAGAAGGTTTCTTCTACTTGGGTGCTCGCTGCAACGGCCCCCTCAACTTCGACCGCTCACAAAAAAGGAAGGCCGGAGAAAATCCCCATGTCTGCGATGAATCTAAAGAGCAACGAACCTAAACGCCCCAAGTCTGGGGGCATGGTGGTTCACACTGTTTATATGGCTGCCGGAAAAGAGGAAAGCCGTGCTTCTACGGGTCACCGACTGCTCACCCGATCAGTAACAAAGACTCAGGAGCAGCAACAGCGAAAACTCCAAGAGATGCTGACAACCACGGCCGCACTCACTGGGCCAAAAGAAAGCCCGGAGGCGTCGTCGGAGCAGCGTCAAGAACAAGAAACCGATGCTGAGTTCCTCCGCAGAATCGTCGAAAAGAAAGACAGAGAGGCCGCGGAACAAGCGGCCAACATAAAACGAATGGCGCTTTAATTCCAAGATATGGTCGGGATGATGATACAGCCGGATCCTCCAGCTGAAGACCCCCCGATTATCCTTAAAGACGACTGAGGGGAGACGTCAAACCCTCTTCCGGCTCTATCAGCAGCCAAAGAGGAGACGATCTCCAAAGCTGCCCTTGACAACTATATAGCTCAACAGATACGAGCTCATCAGGCGAGCGAAGCGGCTGGCCAAATTGTCAAGACTGGACGACCCTATCCGGGTTGGTACAACCAAATAAAGTACCCGCCGGGATACACGATCCCTAAATTCCATGTATATAAGGGGACGGGGAATCCCCACCAACACGTCGCTCAGTTCAGGGCTCTGTGCGGCAACACCAGAGGTGATGATAAGCTACTGCTTCGCCAATTCGTTGGCAGCTTGTCGGAGACAACATTCTAGTGGTATTCCGAGCTCTCGAATGACTCTATCAAGACGTTTGCAGAAATGGAGTTGCTATTCACCCAGCGTTTCACAAGCGCTAGTGAACGCACCCTGATCACGGCACTCATCAATGCCAGGGTGAAGCCAGGCGAAACCTGTGTTCAATACGCCATTCGATGGCGAAATCTATGGTCAAAATGTGAACAGTGCATAGAGGAAGCTCCAGCCGTGGGCATGTTCGTAGGGACCCTCGACCCTCAGGCGACCATTTCTCAATTCATGATGTTCTTCAAGACGACCACTTTCCAGGCCTTGATCGACAAACTGGCCCAAATGGACCAGATGGGCCATAGACCGTCTTCCTCGAAAATGGAGCCTCGAAACAAAAAGGGGAAGGGGAAAGCGACCTTCGTCGCCAATGCTCAACAGCAGCCGAGTGGTCCAAAACCAGCTGATCGCCAAAGTGATAGACATCGATTCCTCAACGAAAAGTTAAGACGCCCTTACTCGTTTCCGCGGGAGAAAACAAAGAGATTGTTCGAACCGGCGATACGCAACAGGCTCATCAATCTGCCGGAACCGAGACGTCCATTGCAGCCCGGCGATGCCAATAATCCTAATTATTGCCCCTATCACTAAGTAATAAGCCATCCAATTGAAAATTTGTTCGTCTTCAAAGGCTGGATTGAGGACCAATACCAACAGGGCAAATTCACGCTGTCTGAGAATTGGAAGGTGAGCCCGCCCTAGCCACACGCTCCTAAAAAGATGGACACGCCGGGGGCATCGTGCTCTTTTATAGAAGAAGTTCCATAGAGGTCGCTCTTTTAGCCAAAACGAAGAGAATGCTGAAGGATCTCCAAACATGCCCGTCGATTAGGTGGAAGATCCCGCTAGAACCCGAGATTATCGAAGGAATGTTGAAGCCGTGCCCAACGCTAAAAGTTGGTGATGGTGGACAAAACATTCAAGTCAAGCCTCCAAATTCTTTAAAGAAAAAGAAGAAGGCCAAGAAGCCTGTCCAACCCGACGATAGCCGTACAGGTCTGCAGAAATATAGCGATGCACTGGAAGAATATAATCAGAAGGCACAGACCCCAATCACGTTGGATGAATTCTTTAAGCATGTTCTTAAGAATGAAGCCGATGACACTGATGAAGGAGAAAATTCTTCAGAAGGGCCTGAAGACTATGTGGCAAGCTGCCACATGATCTCTCACTCGATAAATGACAAAGAAGCTCCTGATGCAAAGAAACTGGGGGCAGATCCCGAATCGGAACTCCTAGAACCGTCAGACGAGATGATTGACATGTTACTGAACGAGGCATGTCAAAAGAGCAAAGCTGATCGAGAGCGCGAAATGACCATATTTGAAAAAGCCAAACGCCGGTGGCTGGACAAAAGGGTTGAAGTATCCCAACCGGATGGAAGCACTTCTGCCGCCAGCAAAAGAAGGTTTAAAACAAGGAAGCAGTTCGCTAAAGCCTTGTCGATGGGAATGAAGCTGCCACCTCTCAAAGAAGACACTTCAGAAAATACGTTCTCCGACGAACTAGATGCACATCCAAACTACTGCTTATACCATCGGAGGATCACACACCCTACCGAGGAATGTATAGTCTTCAAGAATTGGTGGCAGGGATACGTTGCTCATCGGCAGCATTTTAAGCGGATGAAGCGCAAAACGCATCGAGAGCAGAAGAGCACGACAGATGAGCACAAAAGAACGGCCGGCAACTGTCACATGGTTGGTTCCAGGGGATCGCAAGTTCTCACCTTCGAAAGCAATTCTGATGAAGAAATAGCCTTCGGCCATCTCTTCAAGGAATCCATCTCCGAAACAGAAGAGATGAAGACCTGTGAGAACATTTAGCTACGAAATCGTACGTTGCCCGAAAAGAATCTCGGACGCACAAATAAGGGATCGAAGAAAAAGCATAAGGGGAAAGAAAAAGTCCCTGAGGATATCGCCCTCGATGATCGAGCCGTCGAAGAGCTCGCAGCCAAGGACCTGCCCAAGAAAAATAAGGTGGATTACAATGTTCTGGCACACCTGAGGAAGATACCCTGGCAACTAAGCATTCTCGATGCCCTTCTGCTATCTAAAGAGGCAAGAGATTCTTTGATCAATGCACTACAAGAGCCCGAGCAGTTTCAAGTTTTCATTGCCGAAGAAAAGATGAAGGACAGGCTGGAAGAAGTGCACACTGCTGACGTCACTTTCGACGATGAAGACCTCCTCCTCGGAACATGCAGGCACAACCATCCCTTGTACGTCATCGGATACTGCCATGACATCAAGATAGGGAAGATCCTAGTTGATAACGGGTCCTCTGTCAACCTCATAAATGTGAGGGTACTAAAAGAAATCTGCATGAGCGTTCAACACCTCGCTCGGGATAAAATCACTATCTCCGGGTTTGACACCCAGTCATCACGGATGCTCGGGTCTGTGATACTGACGCTACGCTTTGGGCTGCTCGTCACTGACATCAAATTTCATGTCATTGACGCCAAGACATGCTACAATGCCTTGCTCGGCAGGCCTTGGTTGCACGAGTACAACATCATCCTTTCTACACAACATCAGTGTATGAAGTATTTCAAAGATGGTCTTGAGTATACCGTGACAGGGGAGTTGAACCCATTCTCCGTGAATGAAGTCCGAAAGTACGAAGATGCAAAGTATTTCTTACCAGACTTTGAAGACACAGAAAGATGCCATAAACCGGAGAATAAGAAAAAAAGCTATCACCACCATTCCGGTCTTCGAGAGCGATACCGAAGAGGAAGAAGAGATAGTCTATTCGGAGCCGCCCCAATGCGACAAACTGAGAACATCTACCCCTATTCTGGTTTTTGGCAGTGACTCTGAAGACGAAGTCAACACAGTGTTCTCGGTTCGTCCGTTGGTGCAGGCCCTTACTGGAGATGATCTGAGTTTGCAGACCGCCATGGTTCTGCGGCAGCACTACAGAGAGCTCGACGCACTTGATACATATAGTGTGCAAGAACTGCAGACATTCTACGTCCCTCCCAGGCGAAAAGATGAAAAGGCGATCATCTTTTATCGATCTGCAGAAACCAAAGTGGAGAAAGAAATCTGGCATGGTGCCGATTCTACACTTGACAGGCTCCAGCCCATCCGTCTGCCCAGATACTACACGGAAGGATTAAAAAGGCTGTTAAGACGCCAAGGCGTACCCTTCAAACAGACTGCTCGACAAGCTCAGTTCTACAACAGGATCTGGAACGTCCCTCGAACTCAGCGAAAATTGCCTAATGGGAGAATGGAAACGATCGGGCTTGGATATGTTCAATCCAAGAAACGAGAATGATTCTATGGCTGCTACGTTATACATGACTTCGATGAAGAAGGGGACGCTCTGTTAGAAGACGCTGCAGTTGAACCAAAACAAGATCCTGCCACAAAAATGCTGAGTCCGTCGTTTGAAGAACAGATGGACAAGCTAATCAAGGAAGCGGGTCAAAAGGTCCGGGATGATCACAACTGTGAAATGGCCATTTACGAGAAGGCCAGAACGCAGCGCCTCCTTCACCAGGCTATGGAGAATGACGATGCCCTTCATCGCCAGCCCATCATACGGAAGATCCGACGTGGAAGCAAAAACAAACTGAAGAATAGAAAAAACGTTCGACAGCGGCAAAGCGGGTCCAAGAAGCCACGCGATCGAAAATTGAGCAGCCGGGATCCGTCTCTTATAAAGAAGATGAGTCGAGCATATTCTTTTCCACAAGACAAGACAAGGAAGATATTCGGTCTTGTCATGAAACATCAGATGATTACCCTCCCGGAGTCCAAGCACCCCGAACAAGCAAGTGAGGTTTATCACCCAGACTATTGCTCCTATCACCGAGTGATAGGACATCCTCTTGAAGACTGCTTCACCTTCAAAGACTGGGTAGAAGACCAGTATCAGTAAGGCAGGTTCACTTTATCCAACAGTTGGAAGGTAACCCCGCCACAGAAGCATGTACCAAAAGCCACGTATACAGCGAGAGTAGAATCGGATCAACATCGGTCTTGGAAGCGATCTCGCACCTGTCACGTGATAACGATGTCAGAAGAGGGAGTACGCGAGGATATGGATGACCTCTCCTGGAGCTTCGAAAATGAGGATGAAGATGAGTTGATCTCAGAATTTCCACCGGCGCCAAAAGACTTGGAAGATGGAATACATACTACCGCGGATAACCTGAGGAAAATCGACTTGGGGACGGCAAACGACCCGCGGCCAACGTTCGTCAATGAACTGCTGTCTAAAGAATAGGTAGTTACGCTAAAAGACGTGCTCATGCAGTATAAAGACTGCTTCGCAAAGAACTATTCCGAGATGCTGGGATTAGATCCAGAAGTAGTTGTGCACAAATTGGCGATATCTCCGGACGTCAAGCCGATCAAATAAGCACCGAGAAGAATGCGGCTCGAACTTGAAATGAGCATCAACGTCGAGGTCAAGAAGCTAATTGACTCCGGCTTCATTCGAGAAGTGCAATACCCCGACTGGATTGCCAACATCGTCCTAGTGATGAAGAAAAATGGGACGGTACGCATATATGTGGACTTTCGGGATCTTAACAAAGCTTGCCCGAAGGATGATTTTCCTGTACCAGTTACCGAGCTGATGATAGATAATACGTCCACTCATGAAGTCTTCTCCTTCATGGACGGATCGTCAGGGTACAATCAAATAAAGATGCATCCCGAAGACCAGAAGCATACCGCTTTCCGGACCCCTTTGGGCATATTCTGCTACAAAGTGATGCCTTTCGGTCTAAAGAACGCCGGCGCTACTTATCAGAGGGCTATGACGAAGATTTTCGATGACCTCATACACGAAATCGTCGAATGCTATATCGACGACCTCGTAGTGAAAAGCAAATCGCACGAGGAGCACTGGGAGCATCTGAAGATAGTGTTTCAGCGCCTTCGGAAATACAACCTGAAGATGAACCCTTTCAAATGCGCGTTCAGAGTTTCCTCGGACGAATTCCTAGGATTCATCGTACGACACCGGGGCATCGAGATAGACCCATCAAAGATCAAGGCGATCATGAAAATGCCACCGCCTAGAACTCTCAAGCAACTGCGATCTCTTCAAGGAAAGCTCGCATATATCCGAAGGTTCATAGCTAACCTCTCCGGAAAATGCCGTCCCTACAGTCATCTAATGAAGAAGGGGACCCCGTTCGTCTGGGATCGTAAATGCCAGAGTGCACTCAATAAAATCAAGCAATATCTGCAGAATCCGCCGGTGCTGACCGCTCCGGTCAAGGGAAAGCCTCTCATCCTATATACAATAGCCTTTGAAGGTTCTTTAGGCGCGCTATGGGCACAGGAGAACGACCAAGGGAAAGAAAGAGCCTTCTACTATTTGAGTCGAGTTCTCCTTGGGGCAGAAAACAACTCCCTCGTCGAAAAACACTGCATGGCGTTAATCTTCGCAATAACGAAGCTTCGGCATTATGCTTTGGCGCATGAGGTCCACCTCATATCAAAAGTGGATCCTCTCAAATATTTGATGTCAAGAGCCATACTAACAGGGCGACTCGCTAAATGGGCCCTACTTTTAATGGAGTTCTCGATAACGTATCGACCTCTCAAGGTAGTGAAAGGCCAGGCCATCGCCGACTTCCTCGCTGAGCATCCGATACTTGCCGATTCACCCCTAAATTGCGAATTGCCGGACGAGCACGCGTTTGACACGATCGACGGGGCAAGAAAAGAGAGTGATACCCGATGGGAACTCTACTTTGATGGGGCATCTTCCATGAAGAAGCGAAAGCAAACTCCCCCATAATCAAATCTGGGGTAGGCCTCATCTTCGCGACTCCATAAGGAGGGATAATGCCCTTTGCCTTTTCCTTAACAGAGCCGAGGATGAACAATGAAGCCGAATATGAAGCTTTGATAACATGTCTTGAGATCGCTGTCGACATGGGAATCGAAAACCTCCTCATATACGGAGACTCCCAACTGGTCGTTAGTCAAGTGAACGGCGACTATCAAACGTGCAAACCAGAGTTGGTAAAGTACGGTCAGAGAGTACAACAATTGCTGACTCAAATCCCTGCCTACGCCCAGGAAAGCATACCGCGGGCGGAAAATAGCAAAGCGGATGCGTTAGCCAAACTCGCTAAAGAACTGGCTGACGAAAATCTCGATGACGTAAGGATCGTGGTACAAAGCCGTCAGGTTCTTGCACCAGCGGAAATATCTCCGGAATCGTCTGAAGGAAAAGAAGCGACCAAACCAACGGCCTTACAAATAAAAGACCAGAAAAGGATAAGGATTGGAGAAAAGTCTTTATAGACTACTTCAAATCCCAACGAACACCTGAAGATGCATCCTCAAGACATCAACTCATGAAACGAGCTCTATCTTTCGCCTTTGTCAATGCTACTCTGTACAAGAGATCGTTCGACTCTCTATGGCTAAGATGCCTGGGGCCGGAAGAAGCAAAGAGTGTCGTCCAAGAAACTCACGACGGACTCTGCGGTTCTCATCAAGCCGGGCCGAAGATGAAGCTGAAGATCAAAAGGATGGGCTACTATTGGCCTACGATGATCCAAGACTGTCTCGAATACGCGAAGCAGTGCCACTCGTGCCAAATTCACGGGGACTTCATCCACCAGCATCCAAATCTGCTACACCCAACGGTGGCTAGCTGGCCGTTCGAAATGTGGGGAACTGATATAATCGGGCTCATCGAACTAGCATCATCCAAAGTACATTGGTTCATATTGGCGACAACCGATTACTTCTCTAAGTGGGCAGAAGCCATACCGCTAAGAGAAGTGAAGACGGAGAATATTCTCCACTTCTTCAAGACACATGTCATCTATCGGTTCGGCACTCCGCGACGGATTATCTCTGATAATGGGCCAGCCTACAGAAGCCACAAGATCAGCCGCTTCGCACAGCAGCATAACATAGACTGGATATACTCTTCAATCTGTAATTCCCGAGTTAACGGTTTGGCTGAGGCTTTCAACAAGACCTTGAAAAAGATCATAAAGAAGACGGTGTACAGAAATAGAAGAGATTGACACGAGAGATTGCATGAAGCTCTCTGGGCGTATCGTACTACGTTCAAAATGGCCACAAACACAACGCCGTATGCATTAGTATTCGGCGCAGAAGCGGTACTTCCCTTAGAGATAGAGCTACCCTCTCTATGAGTGGCGGTTCATTATGAGCTAACAGACGAAGAGAATATTCATCTTCGGTTTGAGGAGCTCGACGCCCTTGATGAAACTTGTCTCATGGCGCAGCAAAACCTGGAAGCTTACAAAGCAAGGATGACGCGCTCATACGAAAGATTGACTAGGCCGAGAACATTCCGCCAAGGCGAACTCGTGTTAGTTGTAAAAAGACCTATGATCCCTAATCGTGCCAAACGGGGGAAATTCGAGCCAAACTATGAGGGCCCGTATATCATAGACAAAGTCTACCACGGTGGGGCTTACTTGCTCATGAATATGCATGGAGAAAGACCCTTCAGGCCAATAAACGGCCGGTTCTTGAAAAAATACTACGCCTGACGAGTCACGGCCTAGGTCAACGATAGATGACGACGCCTATGTCCACTCGCTAACTTCCCAAGCCCAAACTCTATAAGTAGTATCCAGCGAAACCGTTGTCTCCAAAATGGCAACAATGGACCGAAACGTCCCTAAACTAACGACTGGCTGAAAAGTCTTTAAACTACTGCAAACCCGCAGCATCCTTGGGCTGACGCGTTAAAAAAATGGTTCGTCCATAAGCGAGATGGGCACGGATGAAAACCCGAAAGGGTTCCGTGAGTAAAAACAGCAGGGCTACCGGCGAGTTTTGTGAAAACCCGAAAGGGTGCAATCTCGTTAAAAGACACTTGTAAGGTCATCTCGACCTTGTAAGGAGAAAATACCTGCGTGGGTTCCTTACGACTCACAAGGGAGAAACACAGTTAGGGGTCTCCACGATTCCTAAGGAGAAGTTACACTTACGAGATTCTCACGACTCGTAAGGAGAATTCCCCTATGAGACCCTCACGGCTTATAGGATTCAAAAGCCTTAAGCTACAAGGATCTGAACATATTCTTAAGCCATCACATTCCACAGATTGTCCTACAAGCGGTTCAATACTGGCCCTTGTATACAATCCATGGGCACAAATAAATGTCTCCCCCACCAAGTTCCACTGATGGCGCGAAATGTCCTCATGTGGTGAACGACACTTGTAAGTCCTTTCGGCTTATAAGGAGAAAACACTCTTGTAAGATCCTTACAACTTATGAGAGACCATGCACTTAAGAATCCTCACGATTCTTAAGAAGAAAACACACTTACGAGATCCTCACGACTCGTAAGGAGAAACATATTTATAAGACCCTTACGGCTCATAAAGTCAAAAGCCTTAGTCGACAGGATCTTAACCCGGTCTACTAAGCCACCTTTGTTCGAACCGACAAAAGGCAAATGATGATTCGCTCCTGGCCATATCCCAGTTGTAGCGATGTTGATGCCTAAATCAGTATCAGATCCCAAATCGCAAACTCGCGGCGAAAAGTCAGCGAGCCACAAATGCATATGAAATAGCCGAAATGATAGGGCAACTTGCAACAAAATCAGCAAGTAAAAGATATGCATACAAAAATAGCCGAAATGATTGGGCAACTCGCAATAAAAAGCAGCGAGTAAAAAGAAAAACAGCCGAAATGATTGGGCACCGCGAAAAAATAGTCGAAATGATTGGGCAATAGCGATTTTCGTGATATAAAAAGCTGAAATGATAGAGTATCGCGGAAAGAAAGAAAAGAAAAGAAAGAATGGAACTTTTGCCCTACAAGCGAGTCTATACTGACCCCTGTACACAATCCATGGGCATAAACGAAAAGGGAACCACATTTCCCGACAGACTCTATCAAAGAGAGAGTCAGATCTCAACGGCGACATCTGCAACCCAGGAGATCAGCAATGGTGTTCATCCTCGTTCCAAGACTCTACGGTTCACACACAATCTAGAGTCAGCCTCGACACCGCAGAAAGCGGAGCAAGTCAATCCAATGACCCCATCGCAGAAATACGTCATCCAATGACCCCGTCGCGGAAATGCGTCATCCAATGACCCCGTCGCGAAAATATGTCATCCAATGACCCCGTTGTTTCCCCCAATCAGAGCAAAGCTCTGTTTTGAATTTCAAAATTCAAAAATTGAAGCAACGCTTCAGATTCTGCGCACTGCGCTACACGTGTCAAAAGCAGACACGCCAGCGCCAGGAGCGCTGCGCCCTAGACAGCGTACCCCCAATCAGAGCAAAGCTCTACTTCAAAATTCAAAATTTAAATTGAATCAACGCTTCAGATCCAGCGCTCTGGCTGTGCGCCACGTGTCAAAGACAGGTGCGCTAGCGCAGTTACGCTGCGTCGCAGTTGCGCTGCGCTCTGCGCTGCGCGCCACGTGTCTAACGCAGGTGCGCTAGCGCAAGGTGCGCCAGCGCTGGAATTAAAAATTCCCCCACCGTCAGATTAAAACATCTACTAATAATAAATTATTAATTAATCAGAACTAAAATTCTGTTATGGAAAGATCTTTCCAATCTTATTAAAACAAGAAGATTTTCTTCTGTAAAACAGAAGCCTTAGGATCAAAGATCCAGCGGTGGGAAATATTCCCAAATCAATCAGAGAAAGATCTCTCAAAACTAATTTAACAAATCATTTGGCCCTATATAAAGGACCCTAGACTTCAAGTCTAAAAGGGAGAGATATACAGAATACAGAGAAGAAAAGAGAGAGAAAAACCCTCTGCCAAAAAAAGAGCAAGCTCTTAGAAAAAAGAAGATTTTTTCTTCATCTTCAAGGTAAAAAAGAACTATGTTCTTGAATAATAGAGATAAAACCATCTCGTAAAAAGAAGAACCATATTCTAAAAAGATCAGAGATCTAAGAAAAAGACCAAGGTCTTTAAAAAAGAAAAGATCAAAAAGATCTAATCATAAAAAGACCAAAAGAAGTATTTTACTTCATTCACAGATCTTTTGATCTATAAAGGCATATCCTTTTACAAAAACAAGAACTTTTGTTCTTGGATCTTGAGGAAAAAGCCTCCTTTGAAGAACATAAATTTGTTCTTTGATCTTAAAATTGATCAGATGTGCCTTGCGCTATTGAAAAGTGCCTTGCACTCATGAATTGCTCCCTTGCGCTCATTAGACCGGCGCTCAGTGCCAAAACCTTCCACGTGTCAACAAGAAACACAATCTGCGTTTTGCGCTTCTAAAACAGAGCATTGCGCTCATGGGCTGGCGCTCAGCGCCAAGTGCGCCACGTGTCACTCACTGGCGTGCCAACAGACTAGCGCAATGCACTCATAAATTAAAAGCGCAATGCGCTAACAAACTGGCACTAAGCGCAACACGTGTCCTTTTCATGTGCGCTACCCGACAGAAACGCAACGCGCTCTTTAATTGGCGCAAAGCGCCTGGCGCGCCACGTGGCGCACTGTCAGAACACACATTGTTCTGACGAATGCTATGCATTCAATACAAGACAAAAAACAAATGTCAGGATCTAATGCTCAGCATTATTAAAAGGGCCAAGCCCAAATAAAGACTCAATATCCAGAACAATAAAATGTTAAACATTTATTGGACTTAGCCCAAGATTGGCCGTAAGTCCTCAACTCATATCAACTGAGCCCATATGCTCATAAACCTTTTAACAGACATTAGTCCCAAATTGGACTATAGATCTCCCAACCAACATTGGTTCAAGGGTACATTTCTGAACTCCTATGATATTTGTCGTTGTAATCCTTCAACGTCTTTAGAAAGGCGACGGGTCCCGACAACCATACATTCCACAGACTATGATGTCTTTAAACTGGACTGTGGGGTCCTTAAGCCCATGGACTATGATGTCCTTAACCTTAGACTGTGGGGTCCCTTTAAACCCACGGACTATGATATTCTTAACCTCGGACTGTGGGGTCCCTTTAAACCCATGAACTATGATGTCCTTAACCTTGGACCACCATGTCCTTAAACTGATAATCGACCGCAATGTCCCTAAACTAAACAATAGAATCCAAATGCTCTGTTGTTGGATCTAAATGATCCTGTTAAGTTGATCTTAGTCTAAAAATTAGACTAACGTGTCCGTAACAAACGTTGAGTCGATCTTAGTCTAAAATGAGACTAATGTATCCTTAACAAACGTTTAAGTTGATCTTAGTCTCAAATGAGACTAACGTATCCTTAAACCCAAACCAAAACCCAAATCTAAGAGAATACGGATTTGGACTAATCCACGCCCTACGGGCGACAACATAAATTAGTCTCCGTATACAATCCACGGGCAACCAAAAACAAAACAAACACACACGACACGAAGTGATCGTTTGGAGAAAGAGAAAGTTGTTACCGCGATGCGGTAGCGTAATTAACTGCAGGGGCTTGCGCCTGTAGGGAAAAGCGTCCCCACAATCAAAACCCCCTCGACGAGGGGGGATCTGACGAAGTCTGCTACATCGGCCGCATCCGTTTAAACCTTCGATACATGGTGCGATAAATCAACTTGGCATCTTCGGAGAGGTGGACGGATAGCACCAAATAGCATCTGCCCCCAGATTCAGGCAAGACGTGCGTCTTCCCGGTTTCCGGCGGTAAACAGATTCTGGCACGCCCGGTAGGACCTTTTCCTCTTTCCACTCCACACTTCGTGTGTCGTGTTCGTGAACGAATCGCGGTTTGCTATGGTTGCCTGTGGATTCGAGGTACTAAGATTTGGTGTCTTGCTCCGTGCAGAAAACAGAAGATCAATGGGTTCAAACTTCACTAACTGCAACTGCAACTGCAACTTTCGTTCCGTCCCATCCGGAGGAGTGACTTACGGGCCCCAAGCGGTCTCCATCTCCTCTATGCCGGTGGAACAGGTGACTCAGGCCACCACTGGATTGTTCTTCGGGACCATGCTCCCACCAACGAGCTTCAGCGCTCCTGTACCATCGCAAGAAGCTCTGAAGAAGTCGGACTTTGATCGGCTTGCAACTACTGCGGCCCCTCTCAACGGGTTGTCCAAGTCCATTGCCTCAGTTTTCAACAGACTGGGCCGAAGCTCAGATGGGCCCATGAAGAAGCCCACAATTCCTGAAGAGGTTATCCCGAAGCGGATAGCCATTCCTGCCGCTGAAGTCATCAAAGCGGCTTCCCCTGCTAAGGAGTCAGTCTTCGCAAGACTGACCGTTCCAACTCTCATTCCATGTGAAGACATGAAGGTTGTTTCTCCTGTTCGAAAGTTGGCCTTCGCAAGACTGACTAGCCCCTCTCAACGGACGTCAGTCTTCGACAGGCTAGCACCAATAACAACCCTTCGCCAAAACAGGGGCATGAGGAAGTCACTCCTACAGCTGAGATAATCCCAACGGCTCGACACGCTCGACGTCGCCACTGGCGCCGAGTAAGGAAGGCTGGGGGCAACTCTCCTTCTGGACTGACTCCGCCGGCTCCAACGGTAGAAATCGATGCTGCTGTTCTAACTGGGAACAGCTTTGAACCGCTAAGGAGGGTGCGCAAAAACTTTCTGACTGTTGTATTAAAAAGATCTCCTCCACAGGCGAAGCTGGAGCAGCCCCCTCAGCGGCTGTCCTCTAAAATTTATAAAGTTTGGCGACAGGCCTAGGACTCCGTGATAGATCAAGACTATCCCCGCCGACAGGAAAATATGAAGGTTCGGCAAGAAAAGGATCACCCTGTCAAGCCACAGAAGGCGCCAGCTACTTGGGTGCCCGCTGCAACGGCCCCCTCAACCTCGACCGCTCACAAGAGGAGAAAACTGGAGAAAATCCCGGTGTCTGCAGCAAATCACAAGGACACTGAATCTAAAAGCCCCAAGTCCGGGGGCATGGTGGTGCACACCATTTATATGGCATCCGGAAAAGAGGATAGCCGTATCTCCATGGGTCATCGACCGCTTACGCGATCTGTGACAAAAGCTCAAGAACAGCAGCAGAAGCTTCAGGAGATGATGACTGCGATGGCCGCACTCACCGGGCCAAAAGAAAGCCCAGAGGCATTCTCAGAGCAACGCCATGAGCAAGAAACTGATGCCGAATTCCTTCGGAGAATACTTGAGAAGAAGGACAAAGAAGCCGCGGAACAAGCGGCCAATATAAAGCAAATGACCCTTCTATTCCAAGATATGGTGGGCATGATGATCCAGCCGGATCCCCCAGCCGAAGATCCTCCAGTAATAATTGAAGATGATAGAGGAGAGACATCAAATTCTCTGCCGGCTTTGTCAGTAGCCAAGGAGGAGACCATCTCAAAAGCCGCCCTGGATGATTACATCGCTCAGCAGATACGAGTTCATCAGGCAAATGAAGTGGCTGGGCAAATTGTTAAAACTAGAAGACCGTATCCAAACTGGTATGACCAAATAAAATACCCGCCGGGATACACGATCCCTAAATTTCATGTGTACAAGGGGACATGCAATCCTCACCAGCACGTCGCCCAGTTCAGAGCTCTTTGCGGTAACACCGGGGGCGATGATAAACTTTTGCTTCGTCAGTTCGTCGGCAGCTTGTCGGAGACGGCCTTCGAATGGTACTTCGAACTCCCGAATGACTCCGTCAAGACTTTTGCGGAAATAGAGCTGTTATTCACCCAGCGATTCGCAAGTGCTAGTGAACGCACCCCGATAACGGCATTGATCAATGCCAGGGTAAAGCCAGGTGAGACATGGGTCTAATACGCCATACGATGGCGGAATCTGTGATCGGAGTGCGAACAGCGCATCGAAGAAGCACATACAGTGGGTATGTTCGTGGGCACTCTGGACCCTCATGCGAATATCTCCCAGTTCATGATGTTCTTTAAGCCGACCACTTTCTAGGCCCTGATCGACAAACTGGCCTAAATGGACCAGATGGGTCATAGACCGTCTCCTCCAAAGCCAGACTACCGAAATGAGAAGGGCAAAGGGAAAGCGACCTTCATCGCCAACGCTCAACAACAACCGAGTGGCCCGAGAGCGATTGTTCGCCAAAGCAACAAGCGGCAATCCCTCGATGAGAAGTTGAGACGTCCTTACTCGTTTCCCCAAGATAAAACCAGGAGACTGTTCGATCTGGCAATGCGCAATGGGTTCATCACTCTACCGAAGTCGAGACACCCACCGCAACCGAATGACGTCAACGATTCCAATTACTGCCCTTACCATCGTGTATTGGGTCATCCGATCGAAGATTGCTACGTCTTCAAAAATTAGGTTGAAGACCGGTATCAGCGGGGCAAGTTCGCGCTGTCCGAAAACTGGAAGGTAAATCCACCACAACAACACACTCCTAAAAGAGTGGACACACCGGGGGCATCGTGCTCTTTTATAGAAGAAGCTCCATGGGAGGTTGCGCTTTCAGCCAAGACGAAAAGAATGCTGAATGATCTTCACACATGCCCGGCAATCAGGTGGAAAAGCCCGCTAGAGCCTGAGATCATTGAGAGAATGCTAAAACCGAGCCCAATGCCGAGAATTAGTAGCGACGGTCAAAACATTCAGGCCCAGCCGTTAAAGTCTTCGAAGAAAGAGAAGAAGACCAAAAAGCCCGTGAAGCCTGACAACAAGCGCACGGATCTGCAAAAGCATATTGACGCGCTGAAAGAATACAACTAGAGGACGCGAACCCCAGTCACGCTTCAAGAGTTCCTCAATCATATCCTTGAGAATGAAGATAACGACAATGATGAAGGAGACGACTTGTCAGAAGAATCCGAAGGTTATGTGGCAAGTTTCTACATGATCGCTCATTTGTCGTTAAGTAACAAAGCAGCTCACTCGGCGTTAGGAGATAACGTAGAGGAGCCGGGGCAGGAGCAGTGCCAAAACCCTTGGATTATGTGACAAGGTCTATCAAGGAGAAACCTACTTGTTCATAAAGCATCCGGCAAAACTTCGCCTCAAAGCTACAGCGGACCGAAACATCCCTAAACTAACAATGGACCGCAATGTCCTAAAACTTGCAACTGACCGAGACGTCTATAAACTACTACGGACCGCAGCATCCCAAGGCTGACGTGGTAAAAAAAAAGAAAAAAAAGGTATGTCCACAAGCAAAATGGGCCCGGATGAAAACTCGAAAGGGCACCGTAAGTAAAAACAGCAGGACTACCGGCGATGTATGTGAAAATCCGAAAGGGCACAGACTCGTACAAAAAATTAATTAAAAAAAACAAAAAAATGGTATGTCCACAAGCAAAATGGGCATGGATGAAAACCCGAAAGGGCGCCATGAGTAAAAACAGCAGGACTACCGGCGAGTTTTATGAAAACCCGAAAGGGCGCAATCTCGTTAAAAGACACTTGCAAGGTCCTCTCGACCCTGTAAGGAGAAACCACCTGCGTGAGATCCTTACAACTCACAAAGGAGAAATACACTTAGGAATCCTCACGATTCTTAAGGAGAAACTACGCTTACGAGATCCTCACGACTCGTAAGGAGAATTCCCCTTTGAGACCCTCACGGCTCATAGGGTTCAAAAGCCTTAAGCTACAGGGATCTGAACCTGTTCTTAAGCCATCACAACCTCTAATGCTGCCCTACAAGCGGCTCAATGTCGACCCTTGTATACAATCCACGGGCGCGAAAAAACATTTCCCTAACAAAGTCCCATCCGTGACTGGGGATATGTCTACACGGTGAATAGCCCTTGTAAGTCCTTTCGACTTATAAGGAGAAAACACTCTTGTAAGATCCTTACGACTTATAAGAGAACATGCACTTAGGGATCCTCACGATTCTTAAGGAGGAAACGCACCTACGAGATCCTCACGACTCGCAGGGAGAAATACCTTTATGAGATCCTTACGGCTCATGAAGTCAAAAGCCTTAGTCGACAGGATTTTAACCCTGTTTGCTAAGCTACCTTTGTTCGACATTGACAGAGGCAAATGATGATTCGCTCCTGGCAATATCCCAGTTGTAGCGGTGCTGATGCCGAAATCGGTGTCTAATTCCAAGCTTGCAACAAGAAGCTAGTGAGCCACACATGCATACGAAATAGCCGAAATGATGGGGCAACTTGCAACGAAATCAGCAAGTAAAAATGTATACATGCAAAACAGCCGAAATGATTGGGCAACTCGCAATAAAAAGCAGCGAGTAAAAATAAAACAAATAGCTGAAATGATTGGGCACCGCGAAAAATAGCCGAAATGATTGGGCAATCGCGATTTTCGCGATATAAAAAGATGAAATGATATAGCATTGCGGAAATAAAAAAAATGAAAGAATGAAACTTTTTGCCCTGCAGGTGAGGTCACATTGACTCCTGTATACAATCCATGGGCACAAACAAGAAGGGAACCATATCGTCCCACTAGGCTTCGTCGAAGCGAAGCCAAATCTCGACGGTTCATAGACAACCTAAAAGACAATCTCGACATTCGTCGCATTATTGCAGACACAATGTCAACAAACGAAGCGAAGGAAGATCCCAGGCTTCAAAGTCTCAACGTCAACATAGACAACTTAGAGATCAAAACCGGCTTTCTTCCTCCCACCAATCGGATGCAGATGTTACACCAACAAACGGGGCCATGGCAAAGTCCCTAGTTCTAAATCTCAATGGCCACATCTATAGCCCGAAAACCAACAACGGTGTGCCTCTTCATTCCAGCAGGACACAGATGCTACACCATCAATCGGAGCTACGGCAAAGTCCCCAGTTCCAAAACTCTACGGTTCACAGACAACCTGGAGTCAACCAATGACCTCCCTGCCGGATCAACGCTCCATCTTGGAAATAATTCAATCAACCCCAAAGAAATCAATGTCCTTGGCAACAACCTCGATTCAGGGAAATCAGCGTCCTTGACGAGAGCACCTCGATTCGCGTCGATCTGCAGAGAAATCAGTGTCTTTGCAGGAATACATCGATTCGTCTCAACTCCGAGGAAATTAGCGTCCTTGGCAACAACCTCGAATCAGGGAAATCAGTGTCCTTGACGAGAGCACCTTGATTCGCGTCGACCCGCAGAGAAATCAGCGTCTTTGCAGGAATACCTCGATTCATCTCAACCCCAAGGAAATTAGTATCCTTGGCAATCTCCTCAATTCAGGGAAATCAGCATCCTTGACGAGAGCACCTCGATTCGCATCGACCTGCAGAGAAATCAGCGTCTTTGCAGGAACACCTCGATCTGTCTTAACCCCGAGGAAATCAGTGTCCTTGGCAACCTTCTCGATTCAGGGAAATCAGCGTCCTTGACGAGAGCACCTTGATTCGCGTCGACCCGCAGAGAAATCAGCGTCTTTGCAGGAACACCTCAATCCGTCTCAACCCCGAGGAAATCAGTGTCCTTGGCAACCTCCTCGATTCAGGGAAATCAGCGTCCTTGACGAGAGTATCTCGATTCGCGTCGACCCGCAGAGAAATCAGCGTCTTTGCAGGAATACCTCGATTCGTCTCAACTCCGAGGAAATTAGCGTCCTTGGCAACAACCTCGATTCAGGAAAATCAGTGTCCTTGACGAGAGCATCTTGATTCGCGTCGACCCGCAGAGAAATCAGCGTCTTTGCAGGAACACCTCGATCTGTCTCAACCCCGAGGAAATCAGTGTCCTTGGCAACCTCCTCGATTCAGGGAAATCAGCATCCTTGACGAGAGCACCTTGATTCGCATCGACCCGCAGAGAAATCAGCGTCTTTGCAGGAACACCTCGATCCGTCTCAACCCCGAGGAAATCAGTGTCCTTGGCAACCTCCTCGATTCAGGGAAATCAGCGTCCTTGACGAGAGCATCTCGATTCGCGTCGACCCGCAGAGAAATCAGCGTCTTTGCAGGAATACCTCGATTCGTCTCAACTCTGAGGAAATTAGCGTCCTTGGCAACAACCTCGATTCAGGGAAATCAGCGTCCTTGACGAGAGCATCCTGATTCGCGTCGACCCGCAGAGAAATCAGCGTCTTTGCAGGAATACCTCGATTTGTCTCAACTCCGAGGAAATTAGCGTCCTTAGCAACAACCTTGATTCAGGGAAATCAGTGTCCTTGACGAGAGCACCTTGATTCGCATCGACCCGCAGAGAAATCAGCGTTTTTGCAGGAACACCACGATCTGTCTCAACCCCGAGAAAATCAGTGTCCTTGGCAACCTCCTCGATTCAGGGAAATCAGCGTCCTTGACGAGAGCACCTTGATTCGCGTCGACCCGCAGAGAAATCAGCGTCTTTGCTGGAACACCTCGATCCGTCTCAACCCCGAGGAAATCAGTGTCCTTGGCAACCTCCTCGATTTAGGGAAATCAGCGTCCTTGACGAGAGCATCTCGATTCGCGTTGACCCGCAGAGAAATCAGCGTCTTTGCAGGAATACCTCGATTCGTCTCAACTCTGAGGAAATTAGCGTCCTTGGCAACAACCTCGATTCAGGGAAATCAGCGTCCTTGACGAGAGCATCCCGATTCGCGTCGACCTGCAGAGAAATCAGCGTCTTTGCAGGAATACCTCGATCTGTCTCAACTCCGAGGAAATCAGCGTCCTTGGCAACAACCTCGATTCAGGGAAATCAGTGTCCTTGACGAGAGCACCTTGATTCGCATCAACCCCGCAGAGAAATCAGCGTCTTTGCAAGAACACCTCGATCTGTCTCAACCCCGAGGAAATCAGTGTCCTTGGCAACCTCCTCGATTCAGGGAAATCAGTGTCCTTGACGAGAGCACCTTGATTCGTGTCGACCCGCAGAGAAATCAGCGTCTTTGCAGGAACACCTCGATCCGTCTCAACCCCGAGGAAATCAGTGTCCTTGGCAACCTCCTCGATTCAGGGAAATCAGCGTCCTTGACGAGAGCATCTCGATTCGCGTCGACCCGCAGAGAAATCAGCGTCTTTGCAGGAATACCTCGATTCGTCTCAACTCTGAGGAAATTAGCGTCCTTAGCAACAACCTCGATTCAGAGAAATCAGCGTCCTTGATGAGAGCATCCCGATTCGCGTCGACCCGCAAAGAAATCAGCGTCTTTACGGGAATACCTCAATCCGTTTCAACTCCGAGGAAATCAATGTCTTTGGCAACCTTCTCGATTCAGGGAAATCAGCGTCCTTGATGAGAACATCTCGATTCGTTTCGACCCGTAGAAAAATCAGTCTCTCTGCAGGAATATACGACGTCAACAATGCGGAGCTGCGGCAAAGTTCCCAGTTCCATGACTCGGCGGTGCACAGACAAACCAAAGTCAACCCCGACCTTCCTGTTGAGGCAATGCTTTGATTCGGGAGTAGGTCAACTCATCAATCACTTACGAGTCCTCTCGACTTGTAAGGAAGAAAATTCTCTTGTGAGATCTTTACGACTCTCAAGAGAAAACACACTTAGGAATCCTCATGATTCTAAGGAGAAATTACACCTACGGGATCCTCTCGACCGGTAGGGAGAAAATTCTTTATGAGACCCTCACGGCTCATAAAGTTGAAAAGTCTTAGGTGACAGATCCTAACCCTGTTTTCTAAGCCATCACCACCTTACAAAGAACACAAGACTCACAGCTATATACTATCTACAGACCGCGCTTGCTAAAATCACATGGCAACAACACAGCAAGGAGAAGAAAGCAACAGTATAACAAAAAAATGTGTATCTTTTATTCATGAATTCAATTGAGTACAAGGCGAATCGTATAAAAGAATAAAAAATGGATACATGTTGTTCAAAGATTACAAGTGTTCAATTTATACAAAAGCAGCTATTGGGAGGGAGGCGCTTTCAACAGACCATCTAGCTGCTCGTGCACTCTTCTCAGCTCTTCCTCACGATCAACCGCCGCGGCCAGCTCTGCTTCAACTTGGGCCCGTTGCTGCAAACAGGATGAGAGTTTCTGATCAACTTCCTGCTGGGCAGCCTCCTGATTCTGCGCGGCCTGCTCGTTAAGATCAAGCTTCTTCCTCAACACCGGCCCGTCTGAGATACATCGTTGAAGGTTTTCAAAAATGGTGTTTGGCTGGGCAGCATTAGCTGCAACCTCAGCGCACAGTTGGGCAGACTCAGCAGCAGTCACCTCACGTTCCTTTCGCTTAAGGGTTGCCTCTCGTTCGAAATGGCGAAGGAATGGAACACTCTGCTCAACCCATGCGACCCGCTGGGAGTTCAAAGCCTGAGTCTCAGGGGCAGGACGCATAAGTTCAAGCTCATGCAGACAGACCTCAATCTTCCAGCAGTGATTAACCCAAGACTCGACGACGCCTTCATTATAAAAATTCACAAGCGTCGCCAGCATTGGATTGACCTCGGCAGCAAAATCTGTGGCAGATGTAGGAGCCTCCGCGTCAAGCTCCTCGACGTATTCACTCAGCATACGCAGACTGGTCACAGCACCTTTTGAGGATGGACGTCTGGAAAAGGGCCCGGCCGGCATCATGATGCGAGATTCGAAAGAGGCCTGAGTCGAAGCGACCGCTGCAAAACAAATCACAATCAGATGACGGTTTAAGAAGTATAAGAGGTTCATGAGCAATGGGATTTGCTATACCAGCTGCAGCAGGTGGCAAAACCGGAAGGTCCAATGGCGCAATGTTCTCTCATCTCCTCCTTCAATCTGTAGTGCTGCAATCAAGGCAAAGAATAATCAGAAATGATCTCACTGTTGATAAAAGAAAGAACATTAACTGAAGGCTGTATTCACCAGCGCCACTGGATGAAGCAATCTCCGACGGGAATGAGAAGTGGGGGTGCAGCACCTGGTACAGGTGGTCAAAAAGGACTCCTACAAAGACGCAACGTCAGTACATGAATTATACAGCCTAGAGCTAAGACTGATGGGTCACAAATCCATACCTTCCAGCATCTGAGACGGTGCGAGAGAAGGTATAGAGGAGATGCCACCGTCAAGGCGGTAGGTGATGGCGCTGCCTCGGGTAGTGCGACATCAGCACTAGCCGCACCTGCATTAGAAACAAGATAAACCCTGTCAGGAAAGATTGCAGAATAAAAAGAAGGGCGGTGACCTAAAATTTACCTGATGAGTCACCAGCCGGAGCGGTGACGATAGCATCACTTGATACAACGGCGGCGTCTCCCTCCTCCATCGGGGTGGTCTCACCTCCCGTCGCCTCATCCCCTGACTCCACGAGAGCCGTCGTCACGCTCGCGACGCCAGGAGACGACAAAGAACCGTAGGCGCGAAGAGCGATGATCGGAGCGGTGCCCGACTCTTGAGAAAGAGCGGCCATCTCGGGCCCAGCAATTGTACCCGTTTCGCTCGCCAACACTTCGGGCTCAGTGATTGTAGTCGTCTCATCCACCGCTGCCTTAGGCTCGGCCGTGGTAGCCGTCTCACCCGCCGCCACCTCGGGCTCGGCAGTGGTAGCTATCTCGGGCATAGCAATTTTGACTGTCTCATCAGCCACTACCTCGGGCCCAGCAATTGCGGCCACATCGCCTACCGCCGTCCCGGGTTCGGGAATAGCAGCTACCTCCTCCACCGCTCCCTCAGGCTTAGCGGTCGCCGCCACTTCTTCGGTAAGGCTCGGCCCTGCAAGACAAGATGTATGAGAACTGATAGTTTAAAACTTTGACAACGGAGCCTCAAGGCACATTACCTGGGGTTGATTTACCGTTTGCCTCCCGAGCCGCACGTGCCGCCCATCTGTAAGCTGTAGACAAGGCAACCGGAGACTCCTCTGAAGGAGAAGCAGCAGGGGTAACGGCGCTTGAACCTGCTCCCGCAGCTAAAGCAGCACTGCGCTCCCTTGCTGCGCGCCTCAGGCGCTTCCTTTCCTCCCGAGCCGTCAAAACAGACCTTTTAGAAGCCTCCTTCAACAGGGCGTTATCGTCCACATCCAGGGTTACCTCTGGAGCCGCCAAGGCTTCCGTCATCGGTTTTTTAAGTAAGGCCTCTTTCGGCAGTGCCGAAGAGGCCGGGACTTCGGTAGCTGGATCGGGGAGAATTTCCGCATCAGCTTGCGGGATAGGTATTGTGGTCCCTGTGATAAGACAAAGAGAGGGTCAGATTACCCATAAGAAACGGGAGCAGAAACATGGCGAACCAAAATGTACCGAGGCCTAAGGATGCTCGAAGTCGTTCCTTTTCCTCAAAAGTCTTGAAAGAAGCAGCGAGAGCTTCTTCGATAGAAATGCCTATTAAAGAATGAAAAGCGTCAGTCAAAAAAAATAATACAAGTATGATGCAATGGAGAAAAATACAACTAAAGATTACCTGATCGTGCGAGGATAGCCAACCTTTCTTCGCGTCTTGCCAATCGCTCGGAAGCTGCAATGGCAGCCGCCAGATCAGTATCATCTGGCGGCATGAATAAGCCCTCATTTGTCCCATACTCGCTCAAGCCCTCACTATAAGGAGCATGAGGCTCCTGGCCAAGTACCACGTCAAGAGAAAATAGCGACTTTTTCTTCTTCTGAGAGCGAGCTCCGGTCGCAACCAACACCAGCTTGCGCTTAGTGGCCACCTTGGGACGGCGAGTCCTGATATCCGAGCCCATGCCAGATTCGGGTGAAGCTACGTTTACCGTCTCCACGGGAGCACGAGGAACCGATGGCACGTCCACTGTCTCCACAGGATCACGGGGCAATCCACGCGTGGGGCTTAGCACACGTGGAGGCCCAACTGCAGCGGCCTCTCTTAGCGGAGGGGGCACAGCGATCCGTCGCCTTAAAGGGACGTTGCGATCGCTGGCAGGGGGCGCACTCTTGCGATCGAGCAGCAGCCACCTCTCTTCCCTGATGACAGCACCCATCGCGTGTTGATACCAGGCCCCGTATACATTAAGGGCTCTCGGGATGCAACTTGGCTCGCTAATGAAGAAGTGGGAGCCCGTATTCAAGCGCATAAAGTGATGCAGCGCACCCCGTATTCCCTCTGTGGTGGCAGCAGATTCTTCCAAGAATGCCTCCAGTAGGACCCCCTGGTTATAATTTAGCTGCTGGGCAAAATGATGGGGGTTGTATCTCATAAAAAGCGCCGCATCATTTTGCCTGAATACGAGAAAGCCCGGCCTGATAGAGTATAGATGTAGAATCTTCCGGGCTTTCAACACGGAGGCCCCGTCCTTAAAAGTGTCGCGCAATGCCAGCACCGTCTTGGAAGTTTCCTGCCCGATTGCCAGGACTTTGTCCGTGAAAGACATACCAGCCCCGACCATGCGCGGACGAAGAAGCAAGTCCCTAGCTTCCCGCTGAGACGGATTCACGATAGACGCGTCAACCAGTCTCATAATTCGCGGGAGCTTGCATTTCTCGTAAAACGAGGGTCTTTTATGAATACCAAATACCCCGAGCACGTGCATTTCCATCCACGAAGTAAAGTAGTGCATCGGGAAGTTGGCAGCTTGCAGCCCCGGTTCAGTTGTATCCGCCACCACGCTAAGACCATGGTACAGGTGGGCCAGCTCGGCAATCCCGATGGCCACTTGTATTCCGGACACCATTCGATGTGCTGGATAGAAGACTGATGGCCTCATATAGCGAGGGTGCATGGGGAGCGCGAACCAACACAACCATAGCCCGAGAAACCTGAGAAAGAAAGTCTCCTCGTCAATGCCCGGAGCGGCGATTTCTGACAAAGGGATGATCGCGGCATCGGGAAGATAAAAGCCCTTCTGATCATCTTCCAACATTGGTCGACGGTCCAAGCCAAAACCAAAAGGGTCGTCGAGCTTGGCAAACTTTTCACCTCATTGCGATAAAATCTCCGGGCGAAGAAACCGGGCAATGAAGTCTGCGAAGCTGACCCCCCGGCCTCCGGATTTCAAGAAGAGGCTCCCGTATATGTTCAGCACCTTTATCAGACTAGGAAACTGGTGCTGAATAGCGTTCTCCGGCGTTAGGCCCATCACCACCAGCTTGGTGGCAAAAATGTATTCATCCAGAGGAAGCAGCTCCTCATAGTGCTCCCCCCTTACCGGCAGACCGGAAATCTTAGCAAATTCTTCTAAGGGGATGGAGACTTCACTGTCCAGTAGAAGAAAGGTATGGGTTGGGATGTTCCATTGCTCCAAGAACGCCTTAATCCACCATGTCGGAGGAGCAGAATATTGGAACAATGAAGCGTAAACCGCAGGATATAGGCCGAGCTTCAGCAAGTGCGTTTTCTTCGTCGACAAAATGTACCTGGCCCACTGCAAATACCCGGCCGAATGTCGAGGAGTCAACCCGATGTTGTAAGGTTATCCCCAAGGGCGCGACTCGCCCTGGCATATGCGCCGCCCCAAGGTATCCAAAGCTGCCGGCAGCTGCATGGGTATAGCGGCAATCGAAGGTTGAAGAAGACCCTCCGAAGTCTAATTGACAACCTCCACGGCATAGTTCACCGGGGTACATCTACATACGAAATCGATGAGATCGGCTCCGACGGCGTCGCACAAGAGAAGCTTCGACAACCTTTGATGATCTGGTCGTACCACCTACCCCACAGGTGAAGTTTTTTGTGTTCCGGGTCATGGTCTCTAATGAGCACGAGAACCTCCCGGTCTACCGGTGCCTCAGGGAATCCTCCCTCTGAGCGGAAAAACGGGAAAGAAAGATCGGAAGACATGTCGCCTGCGAGAAAGAACGGAATTCAATTATCAGTATTATAATTTAATTTTACAATCCCGACGCTCGGCACTTTAAAATTTGTACCACACTGCAATGCAGTGGAAAGGGGACCAAAGGTGGACCCACAAAATCCAGATGACAATGCATCAATTAATAAAACAGCCTCATCATTGGATGAGACTGTCAATTAATGAGGAAATCCTCAAGGAATATTCTCATTGAATGAGAAATCCCTCGGGAAAAGGAGAAAATCTCCCTTTGAGAGCAAAGCTCTGTAACAGAGTGACACTTGTCAAACTCTGGTCATGAAGGAATAAAATTCCTTAAAGAGCCTAGCTCTGTAATGATGATGGAAAATCTATCAAAGATTAATTAAAATTAAAATTAATTCTTGAGAATTAAAAATTCTGGGATCTTAAAGATCCATGAAAAAACTCTTAAGAGTTCTTCATCAAAAGATCAAAAGATCTACATATTATCAAAAGAGCAGCGCTCTGATGCATAGGATAAGAAACCCTAAGAAAAGATCTGTTTAGATCTATGGGTTCATGAGAGCAAGGCTCTATTAATGAAACCCTAAAAGGGTTTTCTTTAGATCAAAGATCTATGAAGAGCAAGGCTCTGTTAATGGGTAAAAACCCTAATTTATTAAAATTAATTTAATTTTACCTAAGTTTGGTAAATTTCTAACTCTTGAAAGTCCTTGAACAGAAGAGTAAGGCTCTGAATAAAAATTCTTAAGAAGAAGATGATAATCATCTGAGGACCAAAGGTCCTATTTATAGGCACTGAACCGCCTCTTCAACTTCTGAGTTGATCCAAGGGCTCAGATGTTGCCACCGTTGCACTCACGTATGCGCCACGTGAGCGCAACGGTGGGGGCATTTGTTTCCCCCAATCAGAGTAAAGCTCTGTTTTGAATTTCAAAATTCAAAAATTGAAGCAACGCTTCAGATTCTGCGCGCTGCGCGCCACGTGTCAAAAGCAGACACGCTAGCGCCAGGAGCGCTGTGCCCTAGGCAGCGCACCCCCAATCAGAGCAAATCTCTGCTTCAAAATTCAAAATTTAAATTGAAGCAACGCTTCAGATCTAGCGCTCTGCGCTGCGCGCCACGTGTCAAACACGGGTGAGCTAGCGCAGTTGCGCTGCGCGCCACGTATCGAACGTAAGTGCGCTAGCGCAAGGTGCGCCAGCGCTGGAATTAAAAATTCCCCCACCGTCAGATCAAAAGATCTACTAATAATAAATTATTAATTAATCAGAACTAAAATTCTGTTATGGAAAGATCTTTCCAATCTTATTAAAACAAGAAGATTTTCTTCTGTAAAACAGAAGCCTTAGGATCAAAGATCCAGCGGTGGGAAATATTCCCAAATCAATCAGAGAAAGATCTCTCAAAACTAATTTAACAAATCATTTGGCCCTATATAAAGGACCCTAGACTTCAAGTCTAAAAGGGAGAGATATACAGAATACAGAGAAGAAAAGAGAGAGAAAAACCCTCTGCAAAAAAAGAGCAAGCTCTTAGAAAAAAGAAGATTTTTTCTTCATCTTCAAGTTAAAAAAGAACTATGTTCTTGAATAATAGAGATAAAACCATCTCGTAAAAAGAAAAACCATCTTCTAAAAATATCAGAGATCTAAGAAAAAGACCAAGGTCTTTAATAAAGAAAATATCAAAAAGATCTAATCATAAAAAGACCAAAAGAAGTATTTTACTTCATTCACAGATCTTTTGATCAATAAAGGCAGACCCTTTTATAAAAACAAGAACTTTTGTTCTTGGATCTTGAGGAAAAATCCTCATTTGAAGAACATAAATTTGTTCTTTGATTTTAAAATTGATCAGATGCGCCTTGCGCTATTGAAAAGTGCCTTGCACTTATGAATTGCGCCCTTGCGCTCATTGGACCGGCACTCAGTGCCAAAACCTGCCGCGTGTCAACCAGAGACACAATCTGCGCTTTGCGCTTCTAAAACAGAGCATTGCGCTCATGGGCTGGCGCTCAACGCGAAGCATGCCACGTGTCACTCACTGGCGCGCCAACAGACTAGCGCAATGCGCTCATAAATTAAAAGCGCAATGCGCTAACAAACTGGCACTTAGCGCTAAGCGCAACACGTGTCCTTTTCATATGCGCTACCCGACAGAAACGTAACGCGCTCTTTAATTGGCGCAAAACGCCTGGCGCGCCACGTGGCGCACTGTAAGAACACACATTGTTCTGACGAATGTTATGCATTCAATACAAGACAAAAAACAAATGTCAAGATCTAATGCTCAGCATTATTAAAAGGGCCAAGCCCAAATAAAGGCTCAATAGCCAGAACAATAAAATGTTAAACACTTATTGGACTTAGGCCAAGATTGGCCGTAAGTCCTCAACTCATATCAACTGAGCCCATATGCTCATAAACCTTTTAACAGACTTTAGTCCCAAATTGGACTATAGATCTCCCAACCAACATTGGTTCAAGGGTACATCTCTGAACTCCTCTGATATTTGTCGTTGTAATCCTTCAACGTCTTCAGAGAGGCGACGGGTCCCGACAACCATACATTCCACAGACTATGATGTCTTTAAACTGGACTGTGGGGTCTTTAAGCCCATGGACTATGATGTCCTTAACCTTGGACTGTGGGGTCCCTTTAAACCCACGGACTATGATGTCCTTAACCTCGGACTGTGGAGTCCCTTTAAACTTATGGACTATGATGTCCTTAACCTTGGACCACCATGTCCTTAAACTGATAATCGACTGCAATGTCCCTAAACTAAACAATAGAGTCCAAATGCTCTGTTGTTGGATCTAAATGATCCTGTTAAGTTGATCTTAGTCTAAAAATTAGACTAACGTGTCCTTAACAAACGTTGAGTCGATCTTAGTCTAAAATGAGACTAATGTATCCTTAACAAACGTTTAAATTGATCTTAATCTCAAATGAGACTAACGTATCCTTAAACCCAAACCAAAACCCAAATCTAAGAGAATACGGATTTGGACTAATCCACGCCCTACGGGCGACAACATAAATTAGTCTCCATATACAATCCACGGGCAACCAAAAACAAAACAAACACACACGACACGAAGTGACCATCTGGAGAAGGAGAAAGTTGTTACCGCGATGCGGTAGCGTAATTAACTGCAGGGGCTTGCGCCTGTAGGGAAGAGCGTCCCCACAATCAAAAACCCCTCGACGAGGGGGAATCTGACGAAGTCTGCTACATCGGCTGCATCCGTTTAAACCTTCGATACATGGTGCCATAAATCAACTTGGCATCTTTGGAGAGGTGGACGGATAGCACCAAATAGTATCTGCCCCCAGATTCAGGTAAGTCGTGCGTCTTCCCGGTTTCCGGCGGTAAACACCCGTCACGGAAATACGTCATCCAATGACCCCGTCTCGGAAATACATCATCCAATGACCCCGTCTCGGAAATACGTCATCCAATGACCCCGTCTCGGAAATACATCATCCAATGACCCCGTCTCGGAAATACATCATCCAATGACCCCGTCGCAGAAATACGTCATCAAATGACCCCGTCGCGGAAATACGTCAGCAAATGACCCCGTCGCGGAAATACGTCATCCAATGACCCCGTCTCGGAAATACGTCAGCAAATGACCCCGTCGTGGAAATACGTCATCCAATGACCCCGTCTCGGAAATACGTCAGCAAATGACCCCGTCGTAGAAATACGTCATCCAATGACCCCGTCGCGGAAATACGTCATCCAATGACCCCGTCTCGGAAATACGTCATCCAATGACACCGTCGCGGAAATACGTCATCCAATGACCCCGTCTCGGAAATACGTCATCCAATGACCCCGTCTCGGAAATACATCATCCAATGACCCCGTCGCGGAAACACGTCATCCAATGACCCCGTCGCGGAAACACGTCATCCAATGACCCCGTCTCGGAAACACGTCATCCAATGACCCCGTCTCGGAAACACGTCATCCAATGACCCCGTCTCGGAAATACGTCAGCAAATGATCCCGTTTCGGAAATACGTCAGCAAATGACCTCATCTCGGAAACACGTCATCCAATGATCCCGTCTCGGAAATAGGTCATCCAATGACCCCGTCGCGGAAATACGTCATCCAATGACCCCGTCTTGGAAATACGTCAGCAAATGACACCGTCGCGGAAACCCGTCAGCAAATGACCCCATCTCGGAAATACGCCATCCAATGACCGCCGTCTTGGAAACAAGTCAGCCAACGACCTCCCCGTCAGAGCAATGCTTCGACTCGGAGACAAGTCAACTCACCAACCACTTACGAGTCCTCTCGACTTGTAAGAGAGAAAATTCTCTTGTGAGATCCTTACGACTCTCAAGAAAAAAAGCACTCCTAAGGAGAATTTACACCTACGAGATCCTCTCGACTCGTAGGGAGAAAAGTCTTTATGAGACCCCCATGGCTCATAGAGTTGAAAAGTCTTAGGAAGCAGACCCGAACATGTTTCCTAAGCCATCACTACCCTACAAAAAGGTCAAGATGGACTATTTACAGGCCACATTTGCCAAAATTACATGCCAGAGAAATGGAGATGCTACTCAAGAGTGCGTAAACTGCTCTGCGTCAAATCGAAATGAAAAGGCGCAACCTACGGACGTCAACCACATACTATGAATGATGATAAGAAGAACATTTGATTCACATTCAGTTAAGCGTTCGAAGTGTACCCATTTATGTATGTGCGGAAAAGGTTTAGTGTATAAAATAAACACGCGGAAACAAAAATTGTCTATTCATACTTCAGAAAATTCTTACAGTGATGAAAACGGTAAACAAAAACATCATGAAAATGTTTACAATGGTAAGACATCAAATCCAGGACATGGATTGAGAAATTCAAAAGTTAGGCCATCTAAAATGTTTCGGGCCTCTCGGACCATTCTCATATGCTTCCTCTCACGATTACAAGCGTCAGGGCCCTCATTGATGTCCTCCGCCCTTCGATAGGCAGCGATTATCGTCGCCTGTTGAAAAGTTTGATGAAGAATATCAACAAGATTGTCTCGCTTTTTCTTTGAGATTAGGCCCATCAGATACACTGAGTGTACCTTATCTTCGGCGTCATCCAATGCTTTAAGCGGCATGCTGTCATAGAATAAAGGAAGCACTTCCCAGATCGCTCTCACAATGAGCTTCAAAAGAGCGGAACGACGAGGAAGCAGTCGACCATTGTATTCATCAAAGCGACGCATGATTTCGGTGCACTGAGCGTTTGTAAACTCCTGGTTCTGGCTGCGGCACAGTGCGCGAATGTCTCCATAAGAAATAATCTCGTCGAGATCATACAGATGAGCGGCCATAACGTCTGAAAAGGAAAATCAGTGAGAGTTTAGTTGGCAGACTGATTAAGAAAAAGCTTATTGAAACAGACACGGGGATTTAAGCAACTCTTGATATCCTCACGGAGAAAATACGTTCTGATTAAGAGACCCCACAAAATCAATATGGCGGCTCACTAATGATAAGACAGGGTAATCATTATGAGAACAAAAAGGAGATTCTCAACAAATGAAGAATGGAGTTTAAACACCTCTGCACATTCCCCCAAGAAAAAACCCATTACAAACTCTGTGCAGATCAAAGAAGAATCTCTCTTAAAAAAATTTCAAGAACAGCTGAGAGTAAAATTCCTAAGATGCCTTCTTGATCGTTAAAGCTAAGTTCTCTGGGGGGAATTAAATTCCTTTTTAACAGAGGAATTAAATTCTAGGAAATTTTTTTAGAGCTGAGCTCTTTGGAGTGGAATTAAATTCCAGAGAAAAACATGTGCCATCATCAATCCCTTAAGATCAGAAAAAAAAATGCCTAACATTGGGGGCTTACTACCTAAAGATTGTGCATTTTTAGAGCTCGAAAAGATGAGTTTCATTAAAAGGAAAACCCCTTGGTGTGGATTTAAAATCCAAAGAGAATTTTATAAAAGGAGAAGAAAAAGTTCCTCGGCCGTTCAAGATCCTTACCTAAAAAATAGATTCTTTTTGGACAGAGTTAAACTCTGGAATTTTTTGAACAGAGAACTGAGCTCTGAGGAAGAGAATTAAATTCTCAAAACAAAAACGAAGAAGGAAGAAGATGAAGGAACGGAGGCGCTGCTGAGGATGAGACCTCTGCATTTATAAGACATGATGGGAAACGGTTTATCTTCCTCGTTCCCTAGGAAAATCCAACGGTCGTAAAGATGACAGCGTTGCACTCACATGTGAGCCATGTGAGAACAACGCTGTGGGGGCATTTGTTCCCTCATGGGAACTGAACAAACCATATGAATAAAGCAACGAGGAAAGCCTCCAGGTGGAGCATCACATGGCCACACATGATCAGGCCTCACGCGCAGACACGTGACTTTTTATAGGCAAAATCTATAGGCGCTGAATGAAATAAGCAATTGGAGATGCTTAATTGGTGGGGTCACATGCCAACACGTGATGGGTTTCTGAGACCTCTGAACTAATAGAATTAAATTCTAACTAGAAACTTTATTCTTAATCTGTGAGGTCACGTGCCAACACGTGATGGGCTCCTGAGCTCTCTGAATTAATAGAATTAAATTCTAATTAAAAGGAATCAACAACCCTAATTGGAAAAATATTTCCCCAGATCTTTCCAAACAAGAAAGATTGCAATTTGTAAAGTAGAGCACCGTTGGATTAAAAATCCAATGGTGATTAAAAATCACCAATTTATAGGAAGATTCTGTGCAAGGAAATATTTTCCTAAAATTTGCCAGGAATAACAAATGAAATATCTTATATGAAATAGAAGTCTTTGGATTAAAAATCCAACGGTGAATAAAATTCATCGAGTGATCTAAAAGATCATGTTGGTTATAAAATCAATCAAAATCTCTCAATAAGAGATTGGCTAAACAAACTGATTCTTTTTTTCTCCTATAAATAGGAGCCAAGTTTGATATAAAGAAAAAAAAGAGAACCCCTTCGGAAACCAAAAGAAAAGAATTGAATTCTCCAGAGAGAGGAAGATCCCCTCAGAGAAAAAGAAACCCTAGGTAAGGGAAGGAAGAAAAACACAGAGAATATTTTATCTCTTCTTCACCTTCATAAGAGTTTAACTCTTCTAAGAAGAGCTTAATTCTTCCTCTGGTTGAAGATCTGCAGAAGCAGATCTCCCCACAAGTTGAGAATTTAATTCTCAACTTGTGGAGATTTGTTATGTAGATTCAAAACCTAAGGGGAGAATTGAGCTCAAAGAATTTAATTCTTACAACAGAACATATAAGAATTTAATTCCTCTAAATAAAATTAGGGTTCAAACCCTATATAAGAATTTAATTCTTATCAAACAGGAAACTTAACTCAAGATTTCCATGCACGTAAAAAAAAGAAGAAGGTTAGCACCCAAACATGATCATGTGTTCCCACATGAGCATCCTTGTTGAACGAGAGAAAACAAATGAAATCAGGTCACGTGCTCCCACGTGACCCCTGAACAAACCCTTCAGAAGAAAAAGGGGGAATAAATCCAAGGCAGTTTCTATTTTAGGGCGCCTCACGTGACATCACGTGACCCCTTAATAGTGCTTAGCACTTTTCAAAAGAGAATAAAACAGAGTCAGCTTTCAGTCTTTAGGGGCACCTCACATGACCCCACGGGGGCGCCTCACATGACCCCAAGTGAGCGCTTCAAATCTTCAGTGTTTAACACTACTTCAAGCGCCTCACGTGACCCCACGTGAGCGCTTCAAATCTTCAGTGTTTAACACTACTTCAAGGGCCTAACATGACCCCACGTGAACGCTTCAAATTTTCAGTGTTTAACACTACTTCAAGCGCCTCACGTGACTCCACGTGAGCGCTTTAAATCTTCAGTGTTTAACACTACTTCAAACGCCTCACGTGAGCGCTTCAAATCTTTAGTGTTTAACACTATCTCAAGCGCCTCACGTGACCCAACGTGATGGCCAAGTGTTTAACACTTATATGCATCACGGGCGACACATGAGCATTCTCAAATTCCAGTGTTTCATACTGCCTCAGAGTATCACATGGGAACACGTGAGCGCTAAATAAACATGTTAGTGCTGAACACTATGAAGAGCTAACATTAGCCAGAATCAGACCAAATGTTCTAAGGACCATCAATTAAGCCCTTCATGCTCAGTCTTTCCAAAGCCGATCTCAAGACAGCTAATAAGCTCCCAACGGATGACATCTAAACTGATGTTCATCCCATTTTCCCAAATCGGGACATTGGTTCAAGGGCACATCTCTTCATACCTTTGATACATGTCGTTGTAATCCTTCAATGTCTTCAGAGAGATGGAGGGTCCCAATAACCAATAACTTTTGGCACATTCCCAAATTGGTTTAACCAGAACCTCACAGACTATGACGTCTTTAAACTGGACTATGAGGTCCTTAAACTCATGGACAATGATGTCCTTAAACTCATGGACTATGATGTCCTTAAACTTTACACACTATGATGTCTCTAAACTACCATGGACTGTGAGGTCCTTAAACTCATAGACTATGATGTCTTTAAACTTTACAGACTATGATGTCTTTAAACTCCATGGACTATGACGTCTTTAAACTTATGGACCGCAATGTCCCTAAACTAAAACAATAGAGCCCAAATGATCTTTTGTTGGATCTAAATGATCCTGTTAAGTAGATCTTAGTCTAAAATTAGACTGACGTATCCTTAACAAACGTTTAAGTTGATCTTAGTCTCAAATGAGATTAACGATCCTTAAACCCAACCCAAATCTAAGAAGATACAGATTTGGACTAATCCACGCCCTACGAGCGACAATATAAATTAGTCTCCGTATACAATCCACGGGCAACCAAAAACAAAACAAACACCCACGACACGAAGTGACCATCTGGAGAAGGAGAAAGTGGTTACCGCGATGCGGTAGCGTAATTAACTGCAGGGGCTTGCGCCTGCAGGGAAGAGCGTCCCCACAATCAAAAACCCCTCACAATGAGGGGGAATCTGACGAAGTCTGCTACAACGGCTGCATCCGTCTAAACCTCCGATACATGGTGCCATAAATCAACTTGGCATCTTCGGAGAGATGGACGGATAAAACCAAATAGCATCTGCCCCCAAAATTCAGGCCGGACGTCCCAACGTCCCGGTAGTGTCTTTCGGCGGAGAACAACGGTTTCAGGGTGTAAGTCTACAGTAGCGCCCCGGCCGTCTACAGACGCCAAATGCGGAACAAAAACTTTTTAACTGGCGCTATCGTATACTATAACCCGGATCTGCCATTATTGCTAAACTAACAAACTGTAAAGAGAGTAGAAAGGTTATACCAAACGATCCGAGTCCTTCGTTCTTTAACCATCATCCCACGCTCCGTTGCGGCTGCTCCGATCTCGTCGATCTCCGATCTGCTCGTCCAGGTGGCACCACATCAACGATTCTTTAAACGGGCTCCCGCCTCTGACTCGAGGCAACTCGGTCGTTAAGTTTGCTAAAAGAGACGACCAAGATTGATGTAGAGAATGAGTAGAATACTTTGTCTCGTTATGTCCAAAACTATGGACGAACGGTTAATGAAGTTGCCTTTTGGATCGATATGAAAATGAGATATGAATATGTTAATTTCCATACATCCAAAACCATAGTCTTTTTTCCAACAACCATGAATCTTTCTCACTTGAAGTGGCCGGCCATATAAAGGAGGGGGGTGAGTGTAGGTGGAAGGGGGTGACCACAAACCAAGGTTATCATGAAGAAAAAAATATCTTAGTGTGAACACAAAGTATGAACACTATAAATGCACCATTAAAGCACCATTAATGAACAAGTGAGTCACAAGCCTAATCACCTCTTCTAAAACCTTCTAGAAGCATCCACACTTATCCAAAGAAAAGATAAATCCGTTTGTAACCGAATGTTAAAAGACGGCTGATAGAAAACTGGAAACTGACAACTTCCAAAAGCGATCCCGAAACGAATTTCAGGATAACCCCGTAACTGTATAAATATACCCGCATTTGTATTACGACCGAATACAAATGCAACTGAGACAAAGATATTATATCCACTCAATATAATACTCGGATCCGGCTTAAACCAAAGCCTACCAGTATTATCTGCCCGAAATATGACACGTGCGTAAACGCACGTGCATTTTCCGAACCCTGCCATAAAACCATACGACCTCTACAACCTTTCGCCCGAACTTGGGAAACTGTCTGTGGGGGACTCTAATGACTCGTCAGTACCCTGGCAGTGGGTTTAACCACAAACCGTCGGCGGCACTAGCTATGCGTAACGGCTGCCCATGGACTGATCTCAAGGGAGGCCGATGAGCGAACTCATCCGGAAACCCTACTGAGCCTAACAGTGACAATGTATATACAGTCCGGTCCGTTCAACTATGAGTATCGCATATCTGCCTAGGGGGCTAGTAACGTCAGACCCCCAATAGCAGTATAAGTCGTGTCGGAGTGTAGCCCAATAACACCCTGAGATACTACTGGAGTACCTACCAGTAAATCTCCTGCCACGGCCGTGGGCTTTGTGTAATGGCTCTCCTAGACACAGCACGATCTCACCCCCAATACCGGGAGAGACGAATCCCCTGCCGATCCGCTCACGTGCCTCCATGTGGCTCGGGACTGTACCCAAAAACTACCTGTTTGCACGACTCCTTTGAGCCGTAGTAGGGTAGAAATCAAAGCACAGTGGGAACTCATACGAGACAAATGACGACCTCAGGTCGAAGAACTAACCTGTACACATGTCACCAGGGAACTGCTATCTGACGATATATATAATACCAACTAGCAGGTTCCCGGCGAGTCCTGTCCGGTGTACTCATAACCCAATGAGCACCTGTATACATCTTAGGTGATCCAACTGACACCAGTGGCTTGTGAGACCGGCCACCGCCCCTCGTCGGGGTCTCGACTGTATACACTAGTATACTCCGGAGTATCGATGCCCTGTCTCGAAACTCCCACGACTAGGGACAACAATTAAGGATATGCTTATAAACCACCTAACTCTCACGTATATGATCGCCATCATACTGTTGGTAGTAAAGCAATATCCTAAGGGCTCTATCAAAGTGTAACATGTAATCAGTCACCTGAACATGTACACGACTGATAAAGGCAAACCAGATAGCATACTATCATCTCGAGTAAGACTGTCCTACCGGTATAGGTCCTCCGCAATCATTGCAATCACGTACCTGCGATCCAATAATTGACTCTGAGGGCACTATCTCCAACAATCTCCCACTTGCACTTAAGGCTAATTATTGCGATGTCGACTACTCACAGCCCGTGTGAAACCGAACATCCAACTCCTCTACTAATCAGTTACACAAAGCCTATTTGTAAAACTATTGTGTTCGAGAAATAGCTTCAGTGAGTGGATCCGCCTAGATGTTTCTTTCTATATCTCTCTTAATCTCAAGTTCGTGGAGAAAGCCATCTCCCGAATTGAGTAATACCTGTCTTAGAATATGTCTAGATATCTGATGGGACCTAGTTCATAAATGAACTCCAAATCCAAACTTCTTAGACTGTATCAATCACTGAACCTAATCAGTATCCGGCACCATGCCTCCCACAGTATCCTCTTGGACCACCTGTCCATAATACTGTCCCTCGTCAGAGGGAAAACTGTAACTCTGACAATCACTCTGTCATCCATGTCACCTTTGAAGCCTAGAATGATAACCGTCTCCCGAAGGAGGCTGCCGTCATCAAATCCGTAGAACATGTACTTATGTTCTAAAACGGCTTCCTTATGTTTCTTCAGGATTGGATTAATACAAACTTATTGCATCTAGTGCAAAAACAACATGTGGTGTGGTACTTGACATCTCATGAATGACTCAGTTGCCTAAGCAAGTGATCTGCTAATCATGCCCATCCCTCTCCCTTTAGTCTTTAAGACACCTTTAGAGAGGGTGACTCCATCACCTGCAGGTACACCACCATACCAGGAGTCATCTATTCTAAAAACCATTAGAATACTGTCAAAGTACCCACATTGGGAAACTACCCAAATCCAAATCTAAAACCATAGATCTAGAAACCAGAATGCCTGATATTATATCCATATCCTGTCTGGAGAAACAACTGTGTGATGACCATAGTACAACCGATCGTAGTATAGGAATTTTACTTCCTACTATGTGTATGTCATCCAGATACCATGACATCACACCCTCTACCTTCTTAACAGATCCATCCCCTATTCTGATTGAAGTCAAATCCATGTCTGTCACATCAAAAATAGATGATCTATCTCCACTATATCTGCTCTAGTCTATAAATAGACATAAGCTACTTGCCCACTAAACTTCCGTTGCTCCCACTGACTACGACAACCCTCCTACCGGGTCTCATAGCCTGGAACAATAGTAGTGTCAAGTCTGGGTAGATAAGAACCTCCCTGTCACCGTCCTTGAGGCTACCGTAGTACCTCTCGGGTGTCTGAGGTTACCCACCATATCTGCGGAGTGGCTAATGGAATGTCAAACCTGATTGAATATATAGATCCTATTAAATTTTCCGTAATCGTTTGCGGTTCTGGAATCACTTCCAGTTCTACCATACTCCCACTACTGTTTTCTGAAAAAGATCCATTTTACTAAAACTGTGGCGAGTCAAGAACAATATCACTATTGATCTTCCAAATGGTAGAAAATCAATCCTCGTCATAGCCAGGGTCAACCCACAAACAGCCATTACAGAAACGTGCCCTGAGTTATCCAGAGTCTGGTTTTAAGCATAAGCTGGACAACTCCCCGTACCTTAACATCTTTTAAGGTATGAACCATTCTATATCCAATATAGAAACTTTGGCACTTATTTAATTGGAACAAGATTCAAATCATGCAGCTGTCTCCAGTGCATATCAACTTAATGGAAAAAAAAGGCTAATCAGCATTACTCAACTTAGGAATCCATCCAATTATGAGTAACCTGAAAGAGAAACAAGTTTCTCAAAACCATTACTATCATCTGAATACCAATCACAAGAATCTACATCTTCGATCTCTTTGAAGAATCCCGATACTTGTGACACCTGGTTCTCTACTTTATTCTTATATCCACAACTTCTCAAAACTTAGACCTTGTATTTTTACGAAACACTTGTCTAAAAACTAGAGAAGTCATAAGTAAACAGAACATAGTACGAGGACCTACCCCTTTGTCCTGATGGACACTTGGACAACATACAATACTCTGTATAAGTCCGCTGAGTTGAACAACTCAAAACCTGTGCGTCGTAGGTGGAAAACTGTACCCTGGCGATTTCCTCAAATATCACCAATTACAACGAATTCCGATATATTGAGGATAATTACCTAATTCCCAATAACTTACTCCCACTCATCATCTGTAAAACCATACAGATATGAGAATGAAACCTGGTAAATACATACCCTTGGAGTAAGTATCTAATCGGGAAAACAGTTTTGCTTCAACAATGCACTGAAACATGAAAATGTTTCGTACGGGTATCCTGGTATTCATAGCAATGCCTCTTCCATAATCCAATTCATGACTCTAACTGTATATTTCTTTGCCATCTCTCCAAATCCCTTTATTTGTCTTTAGTCATTACCTTCTGTACACCATCGTTAGGCTAAATGGTTTTCTTCCTTTCCTACCGTTCGGCACCAGCCTATGGTTTGGAAGAAGACTATCCAGTAAGCATAATAGGTGTACCCTCCTAAACCAAGGAGTACTCGCATCTTGAGAGAAGGTGATGATAAAAGACAACTGAATAATACCTTATTCTTTTAAAGGTGAAATATGAGTGGCAATGAAGTACGCGGTTTGGTCGTGAATGATAACAGTCGCAATTTACTTTGTCCTCTTTCTAATCCCTTTATTTTGTCTTTAGTTATTTCCTTCTGTACACCCTACTTAGGCTAATTGGTTTTCTTCATTCCCTACCTTTCGGCACCTGCCTATGGTTTGGAAGAAGACTATCTAATAAGCGTAATAGGTGTACTCTCCTAAACCAAGGAGCCCTCGCAACCTGAGAGAAGGTGATAATAAAAGACAACTGAATAAACCAATTCTATTTCTCCTGAACCTTGATCCATCCTCGAAGAAGTCCCTCCGAGTTCGTATATAACCATACGATGGATCTATCCAATGGAAGTGGATGTCCGTAGTAATACGGGGTGTTCTGAGAAATGCAAAGGGTAAAAGAAGGAGTGGCAATGACTTATGCAACTCAGACAATCCAAAAGCCAATATTTTAAGAAGGTTCGGTCAACTAGGTCACTGAGTCATAGTCTAAGGTCGGTCAAAGGTCGCTGCCAAAGAAAGAGAGAAAAGAAACACTCTGCGTGCACTCTAACCTAGATCAGAATGGTTATCACTTTATCTAATCCGGAAACCTCCCACTGTCCTGTCAAATTCTCCTCCAAACCTGAAAGAAGAATCAATCGGGATCACCCGAAGAGTAAACCAACTCATCAGTGGGAATCGGGATCCAACTCAAATCGCATGATAACGTGACGGAATCCATTCACGTTACTCACACTCCAGAAGGTATGCGCATACTTGGCAAGTTTCAGTTTCTTTAGAAACTCCCGATATGATTTTTTCCCCATGCTCTTATGATCTTGGCTTTGGTCAAAATGTCATAAGTCACATGCCAAGTTCTACCCGTCACTATCTTGTCAATTTGAACCCACCCGCACATGCCCCTGACTTTGGCCAATCGGCAGAACGACTGTCCCAAACCAACTCATCTATTTATGCAACAAAATAATACCCAGCAGCTACCAAATACTATGCCTTAACTTTGGCTAAAATGCATAGCTTGAATACTACTGAATACCCAAAAGAAATGACGGAGGGCTACGGCTGGTTTTTGGCGAAAAACCTTTAATGTAGTGAACTTGATATCGCTGAAGGAACCTGATAGCTTTTTATAAAAATATAGTGGCGAAAACCTTTGCTAAAGAGGTCACTCCCGGTAAAGGGATCTCGGCTCTTTCCTCATGGAATGAGGTGCAGGATATTCCACTGAATACCGCGATGCAAAGCAACATGTAATCGACTATAGTGAAGTTATTACCCTGACGCAAACTTCTGCCCAAGGGGTCATTCCCGGTGAAGGGATATCGGCCCTTGCCTCGTCGAATGAGGTGCAGGATATTCCAACCGAATACCGCTATGCAAAACAAAAGGAAACGTCTTTGTAATAACACTTTTTAAATTTGTTCCAACAACTGCCAAATAGGTTAGTTTTCCTTTGCATTGATCAAAATCAACGCAGTCCCATCAATTAATCACACCAGAAAAGAACAAAAATAAAATGTACGTATATGCCATCCGCATTCGTCACTGGGTCCCGTCATCACCCGTTAGGTTACTTAACTAACGACAGAGCGGGGACTGAACTAGCGCGGGTGTAAAACATATACATCTACTAGTATATAAATCAATATACAATAATCGCTCCAGGCGTGATAATATGCAACATTACAGAAAAGTAATAAGCATCACAGAACGATACAGATAATCTGGGATCGCCGGGTTTCACAGAGCCGCTGCTGAAACCCGACGTTCCCCTGGTCGTGTGGATAGCCTGTGCAATGAAACCTAGACCCCTACGGGTGCGGCAAGTTACCCGCCAAAACCTAAAGCGAGGCAGCCCCCTACAGCAAAGTGAATGGACCACCCTGCACTTCACGGAATCCGGTAGCTTGAGCACCCCTCCTTGGGTCAACCTGTACCCCCTATGAGTGCGGCGAATAGTCTGCCAATTTTAGAGTGAGGCCCCTCTGCCTCTCAAAGCCATGAGATGCGGACCCGTTGCCCTCCAGAACCCGGCTATCCGTGCACTCCGTCGCGGGGTAAAACTTAGTACAGAAATAAAAAAATGTACAACGGGTACATCGACCTCAACCCGGTCGTGCCCCAAAAGAATATTATACAACCGGCAGTGACGGCAGTCCACATGTTGGACGCTCGTCCCGCAATATCAAATGTACAAATAAATCCAAACTGCACTACCATTGCACACTGCTATCCACCACGACAAATCCGCAACAACACAGCACAACACAGAACATCAACGCGAATGTCACGTTCGCAAACCCGTCTAAAAGAACTATAGCAATCAGACGCGGTTTACCGATCAAATGACATTCACGGTCGGAGATATAATGTAAGTACTGTAAACTAACATGTTTAAATTTCGATCGATTAAATATCACGAAGTGGGCCCCACGAACATCTGCAGTACAGTAACAAAATCTGGGCCCAAAAGATATATACCAAAAACTACAATTTCCAGCAAATAACCAACAGTAGAAATTTAACCCTCTAAAACGCCAATACGGCCGCGGTTCCGCGGTCAAAGCTAGGCTTTGACCGCGGTTCAGCGGTCATACGGACGACTTAGGGGACCGTATTTCTCTGTTATTTTATAAAAAGCCTGCATGTGTTTCTGTGATGGTTAAAATAATTTTTGGAACCCTTTAAAAATCAACAGAATCTGTGAACTTGAATTTTGCGGTTTTCAATATCCGGTTCGATCGATGTTTTAAACGCGTTAGCACAAGTTAGTAAAGCACAATGGTGAGGCTCTAATACCACTGTAAGTCTACGGTAGCGCCCCGGCCGTCTATAGACGCCAAATGCGGAACAAAAACTTTTTAACTGGCGCTATCGTATACTATAACCCGGATCTGCCATTGTTGCTAAACTAACAAACTGTAAAGAGAGTAGAAAGGTTATACCGAACGATCCGAGTCCTTCATTCTTTAACCATCATCCCACGCTCCGTTATGGCTGCTCCGATCTCGTCGATCTCCGATCTGCTCGTCCAGGTGGCACCACGTCAACGATTCTTTAAACGGGCTCCCGCCTCTGACTCGAGGCAACTCGGTCGTCAAGTTTGCTAAAAGAGACGACCAAGATTGATGTAGAGAATGAGTAGAATACTTTGTCTCGTTACGTCCAAAGCTATGGACGAACGGTTAATGAAGTTGCCTTTTGGATCGATATGAAAATGAGATATGAATATGTTAATTTCCATACATCCAAAACCTTAGTCTTTTTTCCAACAACCATGAATCTTTCTCACTTGAAGTGGCCGGCCATATAAAGGAGGGGGGTGAGTGTAGGAGGAAGGGGGTGACCACAAACCAAGCTTATCATGAAGAAAAAAATATCTTAGTGTGAACACAAAGTATGAACACAATAAATGCACCATTAAAGCACCATTAATGAACAAGTGAGTCACAAGCCTAATAACCTCTTCTAGAACCTTCTAGAAGCATCCACACGTATCCAAAGAAAAGATAAATCCGTCTTTAACCGAATGTTAAAAGACGGCTGATAGAAAACTGGAAACTGCCAACTTCCAAAAGCGATCCTGAAACGAATTTCAGGATAACCCCATAACTGTATAAATATACCCGCATTTGTATTACGACCGAATACAAATGCAACTGAGACAAAGATATTATATCTACTCAATATAATACTCGGATCCGGCTTAAATCAAAGCCCACCAGTATTATCTGCCCGAAATATGACACGTGCGTAAACGCACGTGCATTTTCCGAACCCTGCCATAAAACCATACGGCCTCTACAACCTTTCGCCCGAACTTGGGAAACTGTCTGTGGGGGACTCTAATTGTCACTTCCTGAAAGTACGGAACATGACCGGCACTTAGGCTACGAACGTCTCAAGGCGTACGTGCTCTAAGTAAGCCGAGCCCAGAAATCCAAACCAAGAAAGTAGTAGAGTATAGGAAGAACCATAACAAATCCACCAGTATGCAACATAATATACAACGCCTAACGGCGAGGATCACAACAGAAAAGGAAACTTAACAGCAAGAAACCCAGAGAAATATAACGTGCGACTCTAAGGTCGAAAGAATAAACATCACTGGTCTCTATCTCAAATAAGTACATGTTTGATTGATGGAACTTCTAGATACAACTGAAATATAATATACAATGTATAATGATGGGTACGATACAATAAACCCACCTACTAGCAAGTCACCCAAAAGGAACAGTGCCCGCAAAACCGTAATGAAACCTGTACGGCAACACCTGCAAGAAACTGGGGCACAACGGGGGTGAGTTGCCAACTCGTGAGTAGAAAAAGATCTACGAACAGAAATCGCATGTATGACGCAATCCTAGGTCATACGATCAAAAAATATAATCCTCAAATATATAACCAGCAATCTATAATAAGACTAGGGTAAAAATCTAACCCAAGTGTAATCCCAAGTGCCCGTGTCAGTGCATCATGTGGCAATGTATCATATGAATGATGTATGAATGCATGAAACAGAATGCATGTACTGAAGAAAACTGCTTTCATAAATTTGTGAGATTTCTGTATTTTAAAATGAGGTATCATAATGAAATCAGCATAAAACAGTGCCTAGCATCGGCACAAAACATAATCTCAATATCTCGATATCTCTGAATCACAATCTCTGTACCTCAATATCTCAAATCTTAAAATCTCAATCATAAATCCAGGGCGCCGCCAGTCCAGATCGGCCCCTACCATCCATCTCATGACTACGACGGTATCCTCCGGATATCCGACGCGTCGGGTAATATCACTGGTCGGTAGTGCTCCCCTGCCAGGCTCAATGCCATCTCCTGCGATCTTCTTGCCCCGGGATACCACACCGGGTCCACCATATACCCGCAATCGGTCTCATCCGCCTCCTCGATTCGGGTTTCACATGTCGCTCTCAGCACCGAGAAAACACATGGTGGACGTACTGAAATATCATATCAAGGGTAACCGGGTTTTTAAAACAATTACGTAACCCTTTTGAAATATCCACGTTTCCCAAATCCAGAAATATCATAGAAACGACATATCTCAATGCGTATAATCAGGAAGCATGATGTATGTGACATATAAATGAAATGCAAGTATAACAGTATATCATGCAACATGGAAAAAAATAGTATGCACATACAAGGGTCATATCCTGATGCAATAATACTACTGTGTAGTGACATGGCAATTACCGATGAAGATGTGTGTGAGCTGGCAAGTAAGTGTATGTGGAACATACGCATCATCGGTAATGGTGCTGGTGTCCTAACAGCATGATATCAATAATGGAATATGAATCACAATAAGTATGCGATGCAGAGCAACAATAATAAAGTACGGGAGCTGAATACTAAGCACAAGGATAGCTAAACTGCATCTAATGTCATAAGAGTCATACAGCTATGCCAACTAAAGGCTGAGCTAATAGGCTAACTGCAAGTAAGGTAAACCGCCTAACCTCTGAGTCGATACATAAATATACATATATAGTCGGTGATCCCGCCTCGATAATATCACATCCGATACCATATCTCTATAATCAGTTATTCCCAAATCAAGAGTGCGGATCAAACATCAATTTATAGCTCGTACGTAAATCCGTCGTACGGCATCCCCAAATCTGGGTACGGGTCAATATCACATTCATCATATCATTCATCTGGTATTCTCTTTATCAAATATCATTATCTGGGTACTGACCTATGTCTAGTACAATGATAACATCATCACTATAATCAAAATCTGACTACTGATCGACAGTCTAGTATAAATCGATATTATCATCATATATCATCAATATAATCATAATCCGGCTTCCAATTGACAGCCTCTAGCAAAAACCCAAGGCGGCCTATCATAAATATCTTGTCATGTCATATCATATCATATCCTATCTCATATCATAATCACATGTCGATCATTTACATATATATGTCACTATTCCTATGGCATCATCATCCCAAAATCCGCTAAAGTATCAAGACGTATCCCAAATATGAATTTTACCATATCACCGATATCATAATCTTGGATCAAATATCATCGACTCATCTCAATCCCATGTCTCATCCTCAAGTCTGTATGTGAACACGTAGTCCCATACCTATGTGAACACATATCTATATAGAATCCCATAAGCACATATGGACAAGGATGTATGCAAGTATGTATGTGTGTATATGTATATGTAGTGCACCCACTACCTAGGGTTCGCGACACTAAATCATCCAACACACTAGTGTCCATCCTAAACATCACCATTAATCCCAAATAACATATAATAATTATAGGTGTGTATACGCATCTGTATACATCACCACGGACTGCGGGGGTGCTATACGCCATCCACCCGACTTCTCCCCGTAGATATAAATCTACTCACCTTGTTTATGTGTGCCGGTGCCGATGTCGCCATCTGCATATCCAACGCCTCAGCGCCACGTGGGGTACCTACAAGAATATCACACGCTAAAACACATGAAAACCATGTCGAAAGCCAAAATGGTGCACGCTACGCCCATAGGTAAAAACCTGTGGCCTCGTGTGCAAACGCAGCCAATATCCACTGTCGTTGACGTCCAAACGCCACCCGACAGAACGAATCATCGAATACCAAAAACCCATACGAAAACAAGTCGTAAATCATACGCCAACTCACGAAAATCAACCCAGATTTTACCCTAACTGGAATCAGTCAAAACTAGACATACCAGGGGTCAAGTTTACATGAAATAGGGTTGTGCACGCAAAACGAAGGGGTTCCCTACTGCTCTGGCCGCAAATTGCGGCCAGAAGGAATAAAACTGCAGCCAGGGTAAAGAGTTGGGGGCTAGGGTTTTGGGTATTGGTTCCTATCTACCTGCATACCTCACTGCCAAGTCAATTTTATTTTAGGGTTCCCGGGGTGAAAGCAAATCTCAGAAAGGTCACAAAATTGACAAAAACGCTAATTTACACCAAGTCGAACAACTCTGGTATTTGGGTGAAATCTGGAACAATCTTGGGTTAACTGGTCTCACATAACCCTAATAAGGCTACTCTAACATTCAAAACCATCTCTTGGCCAAATCTCACTCAAAATCACTAAACTAGCACTAGGTCACAGATATAACAGTAAATTTCAGTTAAACAACTATAACTTGCAAGATAGGAATTGGGTTGCAAGATTATACCTTAAGGAAATCCTAGAATGAAGGAGAAGGGAAGAAAGAGGAGGGGTTGCTGCTGCTGTGGAGCTGCTCCATTTGCTCCAGTTGCTGATGCTGAGTTGTTGCTGCATCAGGCTGCTGCTGCTGCTATTTCTGTGTGCTGATGCAGTGCTGGGATGTTGTGGATGTAGTTGTATTGGTGTGTTTATGGTGTTGGGTTGCTGTTGGTTTCAGCTGCTGCTGCTTGCAAATTTCCTTTGCTTTTCTTTTTGGCTGTGTGCAGCAGCTACTGCTATTGTTGTTTCAGGTTGGGGTATTGGTTTGTGGTGTTAAGCCATGGTGTTAAAGGGTGGTATGTGTTGTGTGGGTTGGAGTATTGGTGTGGTTTTGAAAGGATGGTTGCTGCTGTGGCTGTTTTTCACAGCAGTAGCTGATGTAGCTGCTGAAGGTGGCTGATATAGCTGTTGATGTGAGGGATTTGGGGCTGATGTGTTGATATGGAGGCTGAAGTGTTGATATGGGGGCTGATGTGAGTGTATAGGTATTGGGCTAAGGGGTTAGGATGGGTTTGGGCTACTGAAGGTACCTGATGTGGCAGCCGATGTAGGAGGCTGTTTTGTGGCTGTGTAGGGTTGGCTGAAGCAATGTTTCAGCTGCTGAAATCTTCTGGGCTGGAGCTGTTTTGGTGGTGGTGGTGGCTTTAGTGAAGTGTGAGAGTGATGGGGAGAGATGTGAGGTGAGAAAGAATTGCAATGAGTGTTGGAGAGGCCACAAAGAGTTTTGAAGAGTACTGAGGTTAACTCTCATCTCCCTCACTCAACCTTAAATGTCATGGCACATCCATCATGCCTCCTCTCTCTCTCTCTAGCCACAAGTCAACCTAACCCTAATCACCCTTAACCAAAACCAAAACACTAATTAACCCAATTAACCTAATCAAATAGTTCAAGTCACCATGGTCATCTAAGCATGGTTCAACCCTAGGCTACCATGAGTCCAAAACATGAAACAAGTGTAGAAAATGTTATGTGCAACATTTTTGCACAAAAAGCCAAAAATCCAATTAGCGATTTTTAATCGCGATTAACACCAACATAGCATATAATTCATCATAAAAATGATAAAATGGCATATTTCCACAAAATAACCTATTTTAGAATTTCCATAAGTTTTTCCCAAAATTTTCCCCATTTATCGGTATTTAATTATACCGACTATTAAAATATTCATTAAAAATTAATATTAAATTATGAAAATTCCCAAAAATAATATTTTATTTTTTTGAAATGTTACACTAATGACTCGTCAGTACCCTGGCAGTGGGTTTAACCACAAGCCGTCAGCGGCACCAGCTATGCGTAACGGCTGCCCATGTACTGACCTCAAGGGAGGCCGATGAGCGAACTCATCCGGAAACCCTACTGAGCCTAACAGTGACACTGTATATACAGTCCGGTCCGTTTGTCTATGAGTATCGCATATCTGCCTAGGGGGCTAGTAACGTCAGACCCCCCAATAGCAGTATAAGTCGTGTCGGAGTGTAGCCCAATAACACCCTGAGATACTACTGGAGTACCTACCAGTAAATCTCCTGCCATGGCCATGGGCTTTGTGTAATGGCTCTCCTAGACACAGCATGATCTCACCCCCAATACCGGGAGAGACGAATCCCCTGCCGATCCGCTCACGTGCCTCCATGTGGCTCGGGACTGTACCCAAAAACTACCTGTTTGCACGACTCCTTTGAGCCGTGGTAGGGTAGAAATCAAAGCACAGTGGAAACTCACACGAGACAAATGACGACCTCAGGTCGAAGAACTAACCTGTACACATGTCACCAGGGAACTGCTATCTGACGATATGTATAATACCAACTAGCAGGTTCCCGGCGAGTCCTGTCCGGTGTACTCATAACCCATTGAGCACCTGTATACATCTTAGGTGATCCAACTGACACCAGTGGCTTGTGAGACCGGCCACCGCCCCTCGTCGGGGTCTCGACTGTATACACTAGTCTACTCCGGAGTATCGATGCCATGTCTCGAAACTCCCACGACTAGGGACAACAATTAAGGATATGCTTATAAACCACCCAACTCTCACGTATATGATCGCCATCATACTGTTGGTAGTAAAGCAATATCCTAAGGGCTCTATCAAAGTGTAACATGTAATCAGTCACCTGAACATGTACATGACTAATAAAGGCAAACCAGATAGCATACTATCATCTCGAGTAAGACTGTCCTACCGGTATAGGTCCTCCGCAATCATTGCAATCACGTACCTGCGATCCAATAATTGACTCTGAGGGCACTATCTCTAACACAGGGTTGACTTTTGCCGTTACGGTGTCATGATTGATTTTCGCCGTTTCGGTGTCGGGGTTGACTTTCGTTGTTTCGGTGTCGGGGTTGACTTTCGCCGTTACAGTGTCAGGGTTGACTTTCGACGTTTCGGTGTCAGAGTTGACTTTCGCCTTTTCGGTGTCAGGGTTGAATTTCGGTTATCTGTGAACCGTGGAGTCTTGGAACTAGGGATTTTGTCGTGGCTCCGATTGATGATGTCGCATCCGTATCCTGCTGGAATGAGGAGGAACGCCGTTGCTGATCTCCAGGCTTTATATGTCGCCGTCGAGATCTGGCTTTCCTTTGACAGAATCTAGGGAAATGTGGTTCTCTTTTCGTTTATGCCCATGGATTGTATACAGGGATCAGTATGGACTCACCTGTAGGGCAAAAGTTTCATTTCATATGTGTTTTTTTGTTTTCTTTCCGCGATGCTTTATCATTTCAGCTTTTTATATCGCGAAAGTCGCGATTGCCCCAATCATTTCGGCTATTTTCGCGGTGCCCCATCACTTCGGCTATTTTCTTTTTTACTCGCTACTATTTATTGCAAGTTGCCCAATCATTTCGGCTGTTTTGTATGCATATATTTTACTTGCTTATTTCGTTGCATGTTGCCCCATCATTTCGGCTATTTCATATGCATTTTTAGCGCGCTGATTTTTTTATCGTGAGTATGGGACTTGGGATCTGATAACGAATTAGGCATCAATATCGCTACAACTGGGATATTGCCAAGAGCGAATCATCATTTGCCTTTATCGATGTCGAACAAAGATGGTTTAGCAAACAGGGTTAAAATCTTGCCAACTAAGGCTTTGACTTCATGAACCGTAAGGGTCTCATAAAGGTATTTCTCCCTACGACTCGTGAGGATCTTGTAGGTGCGTTTTCTCCTTAGGGGTCGTGAGAACTCCTAAGTGCATTTTCTCTTGTAAGTCTTAAGGATCTTATAAGAGTGTTTTCTCCTTATAAGTCGAGAGGACTTATAAGTGTTTGTTCACCAAATAGGGGAATTTCACGCTATTGGTGCAACTTGGTAGGGGGAGACGTTTATTTGCGCCCGTGGATTGTATACAAGGGTCAATATTGAACCCTTGTAGGGCAGATTGGGGTGTATGATTGCTTAAGAACAGGTTCAGATCCCTGTAACTTAAAGCTTTTGAATCCTATGAGCCGTAAGGGTCTCATAAGGGAATTCTCCTTACGAGTCGTGAGGATCTCGTAAGTGTAACTTTTCCTTAGGAATCGTGGGGATCCCTAAGTGTGTTTTTCCCTTATGAGTCGTAAGGATCTCACGCAGGTATTTTCTCCTTGCAAGGTCGAGAGGACCTTCCAAGTGTCTTTTAACGAGATTGCTCCCTTTCGGGTTTTCACAAACTCGTCGGTAGCCCTACTGTTTTTACTCACGGAGCCCTTTCGGGTTTTCATCCGTGCCTATTTTGCTTATGGACGTACCTTTTTTTTATTATATTTTTTATTATTATTTTTTTATATTTTTTTTGCGTCAGCCCTAGGATGCTGCGGTTTGTAGTAGTTTACAGACGTTTCGGTCAGGCGTAGTATTTTTTCAAGAACCGGCCATTTATTGGCCTAAAGGGTCTTTTGACATGCATATTCATGAGCAAGTAAGCCCCACCTTGGTAGACCTTGTCTATGATGTACGGGCCCTCTTAGTTCGGCTCGAATTTCCCCCATTTGGCGCGATTGGGGATCATAGGTCTCTTGACCACTAGCACGAGTTCGCCTTGGCGGAATGTTCTCAGCCTAGTCAATCTTTCATATGAGCGCATCATCCTTGCTTTGTAAGCCTCCAGGTTTTGCTGCGCCATGAGCCGGGTTTCGTCAAGGGCGTCGAGCTCCTCCAGCCGAAGATGAGCGTTCTCTTCATCTGTTAGCTCATAATGAACTGCGACTCGTAGAGAGGGCAGCTCTATCTCCAAAAGGAGTACCGCTTCTGCACCGAATACCAATGCATACGGCTTTGTATTTATGGCCGTTTTGAACGTAGTTCGATACGCCCAGAGAGCTTCATGCAATCTCTCGTGCCAGTCCTTTTTGTTTTTGGACACCGTCTTCTTTATGATCTTCGTCAAGGTCTTGTTAAAGGCCTCAGCTAGACCGTTAGCTCGGGGATTATAGACCGAAGAGTATCTCCAGTCTATATTATGTTGCTGCGCGAAGCGGCTGATTCTGTGACTTCTGTAGGCTGGCCCGTTATCGGAGATAATCCGTCGCGGAGTGCCGAACAGATAGATGACGTGTGTCTTGAAGAAATGGAGAATATTTTCCATCTTCACTTCTTTTAGTGATACTGCTTCTGCCCACTTAGAGAAGTAATCGGTTGTTGCCAATATGAACCGATGTCCTCTGGATGATGCTGGTTCGATGGGCCCGATTATGTCAGTTCCCCACATTTCGAACGACCAGCTAGCCACCGTTGGGTGTAGCGGATTCGGATGCTGGTGGATGAAGTCCCCATGACTTTGGCATGAGTGGCACTGCTACGCGTATTCGAGACGGTCTTGGATCATCGTGGGCCAATAGTAGCCCATCCTTTTGATCTTCAGCTTCATCTTTGGCCTGGCTTGATGAGAACAGCAGAGTCCGTCGTGAGTTTCTTGGACGACTCTCTTTGCTTCTTTCAGCCCCATGCATCTTAGCCATAGAGAGTTGAATGACCTCTTGTACATCGTATCATTAACGAAGGCGAAAGACAGAGCTCGTTTCATGAGATGATGTCTTGAGGACGCGTCTTCAGGTGTTCGACGGGATTTGAAATAGTCTATAAATACTTCTCTCCAATCCTTAGCCTTTTCCTGGTCTTTTATTTGTAAGGTCGTTTGCTTGGTCGCTTCCTTTTCTTCGGACGACTCTGGAGATATTTCTGCTGGTGCAAGAACCCGACGGCTTTGTACCATGATCCTTACGTCATCGAGGTCTTCGTCAGCCAAGTCTTTAGCGAGTTTGGCTAACGCATCCACTTTACTATTTTCCGCACGCGGTATGCTTTCCAGGGTGTAGGCGGGAATTTGAGCCAGCAATTGTTGCACTCTCTCACCGTACTTTACTAACTCTAGTTTGCACGTTTGATAGTCGTCGTTTACTTGACTAACGACCAGTTGGGAGTCCCCGTATATGAGGAGGTTTTCGATTCCCATGTCGATAGTGATCTCAAGACTTGCTACCAAAGCTTCATATTCAGCTTCATTGTTTGTCCTCGGATGTGTTAAGGAGAAGGCAAAGCGCGTTATCATTTTTTGTGGAGTCATGAAGATAAGGCCTACCCCCGATTTGATTATAGGGGAGCTGTGCTTTTGCTTCTTCATGGAAGATGCCCCATCGAAGTAGAGTTCCTATCGGGTATCACTTTCTCCTCTCTCCCCGTCAATCGTGTCAAACACATACTCGTCCGGCAATTCGCAATTTATGGGTGAATCGGCGGGTATCGGGTGCTCGGCGAGGAAGTCGGCGATGGCCTGGCCTTTCACTGCCTTGAGAGATCGATATGTTATCGAGAACTCCATTAGGAGGAGGGCCCATTTAGCGAGCCTTCCCGTTAGTATGGCTCTTGACTGTAGGGTGTTTTTCGTCACCCCATTGAGATGGGAATACGTGCGCGCTTGTCAGGCGCATTACAGATTCCCCCTGCCTAGGGTAGGTCGGGGTTTAATGATTGTGGGGATCCGAATCTTCGGCAGCCACGAACTAAGCTGCCGTTAATTACCCCTCGCCTTTGGAGCGAGGGAACCTCCGATTGACGGGTCAAACTGGTCATGCGAACTCAACATGCAGTGTACGTGTGTTTTTGTTTTAGGGGGGCATAGATATATCGGGAGCCACGCAGAGTTTTTACGGGGAGGACAGTGTTGTAGAGTATGTGTATATGTACATATGTATACATATGTATATATACATGTATATATATAAAAAAGGGGGGAAAAGGCATCCAAATGATGCGTGGGGCCAGCGCTAGCGCTTTGAGCACAAGAGCGCTAGCGCTTTGAGCACTAGCGCACCACGTGTCAGCGCGTGGACGCTCGGACGCTAGCGCTTTGGGCGCTAGCGCTCTGAGCACAAGAGCGCTAGCGCGCCACGTGTCAGCGCGTGGGCGCTCGGGCGCTAGCGCGCCACGTGTCAGCATGTGGGCGCTCGGGCGCTAGCGCTCTGAGCGCAAGAACGCTAGCGCACTGAGCACTGGCGCGCCACGTGTCAGCATATGGGCGCTCGGGCGCTAGCGCTTTGGGCACTAGCGCTCGGGCGCTAGCGCTCGGGCGCTAGCGCTCTGAGCGCAAGAGCGCTACCGCGCTACGTATCAGCACGTGGGCGCTCAGGCGCTAGCGCTCTGAGCGCAAGCGCGCTAGCGCTATGAGCACTAGCACGCCACGTGTCAGCACGTGGGCGCTCGGGCGCTAGAGCGCTAGCGCTTTGAGCACTAGCGCGCCACATGTCAGCACGTGGGCGCTCGAGCAGCAAGAGAGACTTGGTCCCTGCAATGGGAGTTGTACTCCCAGAAAGGAGCACTTATTATTCTGTGTGTGTGTGTGTGTGTGTGTGTGAGGAGTTAAACTCCTAAGATGTTTTGAAGCTGATGAAGGGCTTCTCCCCTTGAGCCCTAGTTCTTCCCCAAAGTGGGGTTTTTGGAGATAGGTCTCCTTCTTCTTCCTTTGTTGGCCGGATCTTGAAGATCAAGAGATGTGAGATTTTAAAAATCTCTTCTTTTTGATATCTAATCACAGATCCAAGTTCCCTTTTATGGGTTTTGTGGTGAAAAACTATTTAGTTTTAGAAAAGGAAGAGTAAAACTCTTGATTTAATTCAAAAGAAAGAAGAAGGTTTGGAACCTTCAGAAAGGGGAAAGAGGCACAAACCTTAGGTTTTTGAGAAAATGAAAAAATGTTACTTTATTCATCATCATGTTGCCTTAAATAGGCTTACATGTTTACATATAGCCCCTTGGGCTTTACAAAATGGCGTTTTGCCCATTCCATGGCTCATGTGCCATTTCTTTTTGTACGTAAGCTACGGGCTTACAAAAATTTGGCTTTATGCCCATTTTGCATACATTCATGCACAAAAAATTACATCAAAATTATTCGTTACAAGGTTTTTATTTTGGTATGGCGGAAGGCCGGACGCTTCGTGTTCGGGCTCGACCCGGGCATTGGCCCACTTGCTTGGGCTTGGGCCCACCTGGCTTGGGGTTGACCTTGACCTTGACTTGGTCAATCGGGGTGCAAATTTTGACCCCAACATTGACATCAAATATTTGAGAGGATCTACTTTTGATATGAGGTGGACCTCATGCGCCAAAGCATAATGTCGGAGCTTTGTTACCGCGAAGATTAACACCAGGCAGTGTTTTTTGATAGGGGAGTAGTTGTTTTCTGCCCCCAGGAGAACTCGACTCAAATAGTAGAGGGTTCTCTCTTTCCCTTGGCCGTTCTCCTGTGCCCATAGCGCGCCCAAAGAACCTTCAAGGGCCGTTGTGTACAGGATGATGGGCTTTCCCTTGACCGGGGCGGTCAACACCGGCGGATTCTGCAGGTATTGTTTGATTTCGTCCAGTGCGCTTTGGCATTTACAATCCCAGACGAACGACGTCCCCTTCTTCATTAGATGACTGTAGGGACGGCATTTTCCGGAGAGCTTAGCTATGAACCGTCGGATATATGTGATCTTTCCTTGGAGAGATCGCAATTGCTTGAGAGTTCTAGGCGGAGGCATTTCCATGATCGCCTTGATCTTTGATGGGTCTATCTCGATGCCCCGGTGTCGTACGATGAATCCTAGGGATTTGCCCGAGAAAACTCCGAACACGCATTTGAGAGGGTTCATCTTCAGATTGTATTTCCAAGACGATGGAATACTATCTTCAGATGTTCCCAATGTTCCTCGTACGATTTTCCTTTCACTACTAGGTCATCGATATAGCATTCGACGATTTCGTGTATGAAGTCATCGAAAATCTTCGTCATGGCCCTCTGATAGGTAGCACCGGCGTTCTTTAGACCGAAAGGCATCACTTTGTAGCAGAATATGCCTAGAGGAGTCCGGAAGGCGGTATGCTTCTGGTCTTCGGGATGCATCTTTATTTGATTGTACCCTGATGAGACGTCCATGAAGGAGAAGACTTCATGAGTGTACGTGTTATCTATCATTAGCTCGGTAACCAGTACGGGAAATTCATCTTTCGGGCAAGCTTTGTTGAGGTCCCAAAAGTCTATGCAAACGCGCACTGTCCTATTTTTCTTCATTACGGGGACGATGTTGGCAATCCAGTCGGGGTATTGAACTTCTTGGATGAAACCAGAGTCAATTAGCCTTTTGACTTCGGCGTTGATACTCATCTCAAGCTCGAGCCGCATCCTTCTTGGTGCTTATTTGACTGGCTTGACGTCCAGAGATATCGTCAATTTATGCACAGCTATTTCCGGATCTAGCCCTGGCATCTCGGAATAGTTCCATGCGAAACAGTCTTTATACTGCATGAGCACGTCTTTTAGCGTCGCCACCTGTTCTTTAGACAATAGCTCACTGACGAACGTCAGCCGCGGGTCATTTGCCGTCCCCAAGTCGATTTTCTTAAGGTTATCTGCAGTAGTATGTATCCCATCTTCCAGCTCTTTTGGCGCTGGTGGAAACTCTGAGATCACCTCGTCATCATCGTTTTCGAAGCACCAAGGGAGGTTAGCCATATCCTCGCGTACTCCTTCTCCTAACAGCGTTATCGCGTGACAGGTACGAGATCGCTTCCAAGACCGATGTTGACCCAGCTCTACTCTCGCTGCATACATGGCTTTCGGTTCATGCTTCTATGGTAGGGTTACCTGCCAATTGTCGGATAGAGCGAACCTGCCGAGTTGATATTGGTCATCTACCCAATTTTTGAATATGAAGCAATCTTCGAGAGGATGTCCTATCGCTCGGTGATAGGAGCAATAATCTGGGTGATGAACCTCGTTTTCTTGTTCGGGGTGTTTGGACTCCGGGAGCGTAATCATTTGATGTTTCATAACAAGACCGAATATCTTCATTGTCATGTCTTGGGGAAAAGAATATGCTCGACCCATCTTCTTTGTAAGAGACGAATCCCGGCTGCTCAATTCTCGATCGCGTGGCTTCTTGGACCCGCTTTGCCGCTGTCGAACGTTTTTTCCGTTCTTTAGTTTGTTTTTACCTCTGCGTCGGGTCTTCTGTATGATGGGCTGGCGACAAAGGGCATTGTCATTCTCCGTAACCTGCTGAAGGAAGCGTTGCATCCTGGCTTTCTCGTAAATGGACATTTCACGATTGTGGTCATCCCGGACCTTTTGACTCGCTTCCCTTATTAGCTTGTCCATCTGTTCTTCAAACGACGGACTCGGCACTTTCATGGCGGGACCTCATTTTGGTTCAGGGTTAGCGTCTTCTAACAGTGCATCTCCTTCTTCATCGAACTCATGTATAACGTAGCAGCCATAGAATTGCCCCCGTTTCTTAGATTGAACATATCCAAGCCCGATCGTTTCCATCCTCCCGTTGGGCAATTTTCTCTGAGTTCCAGGGACGTTCCAGATACTGTTGTAGAACTGGGCTTGTCGAGCAATCTGTTTAAAGGGTACGCCTTGGCTCCTCAACAGCCCTTTTAATCCTTCTGTGTAGTATCTGGGCAGACGGATGGGCTGGAGCCTGTCAAGCGTAGAATCGGCACCATGCCAGATTTCTTTCTCCATTTTGGTTTCCGCGGATCGATAAAAGAGGATCGCCTTTTCATCTTTTCGCCTGGGAGGAACGTAGAGCGTCTGCAATTCTTGCACATTATAGGTATTAAGTGCGTCGAGCTCTTTGTAGTGCTGCCGCGGAACCATAGCAATTTTTAAACTCCGTTCGTTACCTGGCACGGCTTCTATGGATGGTCGAACAGAAAATACTGCATTGAATTCATCTTCAGAGTCGCTGCCGAAGATCAACGTAGGGGTAGACGGTCCGGACTTATTGTATTGGAGCGGCCCCGAATAGACTATTTCTTCTTCCTCCTCGGTATCACTCCCGAAGACTGGAATCGTGGTGATTGCTTTTTGCTTGTCCTCCGGTTTATGGCATCTTTCCGTGTCTTCGAAGTCTAGTAAGAAGTACTTTGCATCTTCGTACTTTCGGACTTCATTCACGGAGAATGGGTTCAGCTCCCCTGTCACGGTATACTCGAGAACATCCTTGATATACTTCATACACTGATGTTGTGTAGAAGGGATGATGTTGTACTCGTATAACCAAGACCTGTCGAGCAAAGCGTTGTAGCAAGTCTTGGCGTCAATGACATGAAACTTGATGTCAGTGACGAGCAGCCCAAAGGGTAAAGTCAGAATTACATACCCGAGCGTCCGTGATGACTGGGAGTCGAATCCAGAGATAGTGATTTTATCCCGAGCGAGGTGTTGAACGCTCATGCAAATCTCCTTCAACACCCTTACATTTAGGAGGTTGACAGAGGACCCATTGTCGACCAGGATCTTGCCTATCTTGATGTCATGACAGTATCCGGTGACATACAGGGGACGGTTGTGCTCGCACGTCCCGAGGAGGAGGTCTTCATCGCCGAAAGTGACGTCAGCAGTGTGCACTTATTCCAGCTCGTCCTTCATCTTTTCTTCGGCAAAGAAAGCTTGAAACTATTCGGGCTCTTGTAGTGCCTTGATCAATGAATCTCTCGCCTCTTTAGATAGCAGAAGGGCATCGAGAATGCTTAACTGCGAGGGAATCTTCCTCAGGTGTGCCAGAACGTTGTGATCCACCTTGTTTTTCTTTGGTGGGTCCTTGGCTGTCAGCTCTTTGACGACTTGATCATCGAGGGCGATATCTTCAGGGACTTTTTCCTTCCCTTTATCTTTTTTACTCCACCCCTTGTTTGTGGGTCCGAGATTCTTCTCGGGTAACGTGCGATTACGCAGCTGAATGTTCTCGCATGTCTTTACCTCTTCTGTTTCGGAAATGGATTCCTTGAAGAGAGGGCCGAGGGCTATTTCTTCATCGGAATCGCTCCCAAAGGTGAGAACTTGCGACCCCTCGCTATCAACCATGTGACAATTGCCGGCAGTTCTTTTATGCTCATCAGTCGTGCTTCTTCGCTCCCGACGAGTCTTACTCTTCAATCGCCCGGCGTGTTGTCTGTGGGTGCCACCAATTTTTAAAGGCATTGCACACTTCAGTAGGGTGTGTGATCCTCTGATGGTATAACCAGTAGTTTGGATGTGCGTCTAGTTCGTCGGGGAACGTATTTTCTGAAGTGTCTTCTTTGAGAGGTGGCAGCTTCATTCCCATCAACAAGGCTTTAGCGAACTTCTTCCTTGTCTTAAACCTGCTTTTGCTGACGGCAAAAGTGCTTCCATCCGGTTGGGGTACTCTATGGCTTCTCAATACCGGAGCTTATTCAACATGACGCTGACGCTTGGCCCTTTCATATATGGCCGTTTCACACTCTCGGTCAGATTTGCTTTTCTGAAGAGCTACATTCAGCAGCAGGTCGATCATCTCATCAGACGGTTCCAAGGGTTTCAGTTCGAGATCTGCCTCCAGTTTCTCTGCATCAAGGGCTTCTTTGCTATTTATTGATGAGTGACAGATCATGTGGCAGCTTGCCACATAATCCTCGGGCTCTTCTGAAGAATTGTCTCCTTCGTCAGCGTCATCGGGTTCATTCTCGAGAACATGCTTAAAGAATTCATCCAACGTGATTGGAGTCCGTGCCTTCTGGTTATATTCTTCCAGTGCATCGATATATTTCTGCAGACCTGTATGGCTGTTTTCGGGTCGAACGGGCTTCTTGGCCATCTTCTTTTTCTTTAAAGACTTTGGAGGCTTGGCATGAATGTTTTGTCCACCATCACCAACTTTCAGTGTTGGGCGCGGCTTTAACATTCCCTCAATGATCTCGGGTTCTAGCGGGCTCTTCCACCTAATCGCCAGGCATGTTTGGAGATCCTTCAACATTCTCTTCGTTTTGGCTGAAAGAGCGACCTCCCATGGAGCTTCTTCTATAAAAGAGCACGATGCCACCGGCGTGTCCATATTTTTAGGAGCGTATGGCTAAGGCGGGCTCACCCTCCAGTTTTCAGACAACGCGAATTTGCCTTGCTGGTACTGGTCCTCAATCCAGTTTTTGAAGACAAAGCAATCTTCGATTGGATGGCCCATTATTCGATAGTTGGGACTATTGATGTCACCGGAATGCAGTGGGCGTTTCGGATCCGGTAGGGTGATGAGCCTGTTGCGCACCGCCAACTCGAATAGTCTTCTTGTTTTATCCCGAGGAAACGAATAAGGGCGTTTTAGCCTCTTGTTGAAGAGTCGTTGTCTATCACTTTGGCGATCAGCTGGTTTTGGACCACTAGGCTGCTGTTGAGCATTGGCAACGAAAGTCACTTTCCCCTTCCCCTTTTCGTTTCGAGACTCTATTTTCGAGGAAGACGGTCTATGGCCCATCTGATCCATTTGGGCCAATTTGTCAATCAAGGCCTGGAAGGTAGTCATCTTGAAAAACATCATGAACTAGGATATGGTCGCCTACGGATTGAGGGTACCTACGAACATGCCTACTGCAGGAGTCTCTTCTATGCGTTGTTCGCACTTCGACCATAGATTCCGCCACCATATCGCGTACTGAACCCATGTTTCGCCCGGCTTCACCCTGGCATTGATCAATGACGTGATTGCGGTGCATTCGCTAGCGCTTTCGAACCTTTGTGTAAACAGTAACTCCATTTCTGCAAATGTCTTAACGGAGTCGTTCGGGAGCTCAGAGTACCATTCAAACGCTATCTCCGACAAGCTGCCAACAAACTGGCGAAGCAGCAGTTTGTCGTCACCTCCGGTGTTGCCGCACAGAGCCCTGAATTGAGCAACATGCTGGTGTGGATTCCCCGTCCCCTTATATACATGGAATTTAGGGATCGTATACCCCGGCGGGTACTTTATTTGGTCGTACCAACCCAGATAGGGTCGTCTAGTCTTAACAATTTGGCTGGCCGCTTCGCTCGCCCGATGAGCTCGTATCTGTTGAGCGATATATTCATCCAGGGCGGCTTTGGAGATCGTCTCCTCTTTGGCTGCTGATAGAGTCGGAAGAGGGTTCGATGACTCCCCTCTGTCGTCTTCAAGGACAATCGGAAGGTCTTCAGCTGGAGGATCCGGCTGTATCATCATCCCGACCATATCTTGGAATAAAAGCGCCATTCGTTCTATGTTGGACGCTTATTCCACGGCCTCTCTGTCTTTCTTCTCGAGGATTCTGCGGAGGAACTCAGCATTGGTTTCTTGTTCTTGACGCTGCTCCGACGACGTCTCCGGGCTTTCTTTTGGCCCAGTGAGTGGGGCCATCTGTGTTAGCATCTCCTGGAGCTTTTGTTGTTGTTGCTCCTGAGCCTTTGTCACAGATCGGGTGAGCGGTCGGTGACCCATGGAGATACGGCTATCCTCTTTTCCGGAAGCCATATAAACAATGTGCACCATCATGCCCCTAGACTTGGGGCATTTAGGTTCAGTGCCGTTTTGATTCGTCGCAGACACAGGGATTTTCTCCGGCCTTCTTCTTTTGTGAGCGGTCGAAGTTGAGGGGGACGTTGCAGTGGGCACCCAAGTAGACGACGCCTTCTGTGGTACGACAGGGTGGTCCTTCTCTTGCCGAACTTTCATCTTCTTCGGTTGGCGGGAGTAGTCTTGGTTGATCACCGAGTCTTGGACCGTAGCCAGACCTTGTGAATTATAGAGGATAGCCGCTGAGGGGGCTGTTCCAGCTTTGTCTTTATAGCGTTCTCCATAGGTGGAGGAGATCTTTTTAGCACGGCGGTCGGCGAGTTTTTGTGCACCCTGTTAAGTGGTTCAAAGCTATTCCCAGTTGGAACAGCAGCATCGACTTCTACCGTTGGAGCCGGCGGAGTCAGTCCAGAAGGGGAACTGCCCCCAACTTTCCTCACTCGGTGCCAGTGGCGACGTCGAGCATGTCTTGCAGACGGTACTAGCTCAGTTATAGGGGTGGCTTCATCATTCCCCCCTGTTCTGGTGAAGGGTTGCTGTTGATGTCAGCCTATCGAAGACTGACGTCCGCTGAGAGGGAACGATCAATCTTGAAAAGACGGACTTTTTAGCAGGGGAAGCAGCCTTAGCGATTTTGCTTGGAGCGAGAGTTGGAATGGCCAATCTTGTGAAGACCAACGTCTTAGCAAGAGAAGCCGCTTTGACGACTTCAGGAGCAGGAATGGCTATCCGCTTTGGGATAACCCCCTCAGGTATCACGGGCTTCTTCACGGGCCCATTGGAGTTTTGGCCCAGTCTGTTAAAGACTGAGGCGTTGGATTTGGGTGACCCATTGAGAGGGGCCGCGGTAGTTGTAAGCCGATCAAAGACCGACTTCTTCGGAGCTTCTTGCGACGGCAGTGGGGCGTTGAAGCTCATGGGTAGGAGCATGGTCCCAAAGAACAGCCCAGTGGTGGCTTGCGTCACCTGTTCCACTGGCATCTTGAAAACGGAGGCCGCTTAAGGCCTATAGGTCACTCCTCCAGCAAGGACGGAGTGGGAGTTGTTGCAGTTGGTGCTGTTGAAAGCCATTGATCTTCTTTTTCTGCACGGAGCAAGACACCAAATCTTAGTACCTCGAATCCAGGGGTAACTATAGCAAACCGCAATTTGTTCGAGAAACACGACACACGAAGTGTGGAGTGGAAAGAGAAAAAGGTCCCACAAGGCGTGCCAGAATTTGTTCTCCGCCGAAAGACGCGACCGGGATGTTGGGACGTCCGGCCTGAATTTTAGGGACAGATGCTATTTGGATTTATCCGTCCACCTCTCCGAAGATGCCAAGTTGATTTATGGGACCGTGCATCGGAGGTTTGGACGTATGCGGCCGTTGTAGCAGACTTCGTCAGATTCCCCCTCATTGTGAGGTTTTTTTTATTATGGGGACGCTCTTCCCTGCAGGCGCAAGCCCCTGCAGTTAATTACGCTACCGCATCGCGGTAACCACTTTCTCCTTCTCCAGATGATCACTTCGTGTCGTGGGTGTTTGTTTTGTTTTTGGTTGCCCGTGGATTGTATACGGAGACTAATTTATGTTGTCGCCCGTAGGGCATGGATTAGTCCAAATCCGTATTTTCTTAGATTTGGGTTTGGGTTGGGTTTAAGGATCGTTAATCTCATTTGAGACTAAGATCAACTTAAACATTTGTTAAGTATACGTTAGTCGAATTTTAGACTAAGATCTACTTAACAGGATCATTTAGATCCAACAAAAGAGCATTTGGGCTCTATTGCTTTAGTTTAGGGACATTGCGGTCCATAAGTTTGAGGACGTCATAGTCCATGGAGTTTAAAGACATCATAGTCTGTAAATTTTAAAGACATCATAGTCTATGAGTTTAAGGACCTCACAGTCCATGGTAGTTTAGAGACGTCATAATCTGCAAAGTTTAAGGACATCATAGTCCATGAGTTTAAGGACCCCACAGTCCATAAAGTTTAAGGACATCATAGTCCATGAGTTTAAGGACCCCACAGTCCGTGGAATGTCTGGTTGTCGGGACCCGTCACCTCTCTGAAGACGTTGAAGGATTACAACGACACATATAAGAGGAGTGAAAAGATGTACCCTTAAACCAATATTGGTTGGGAGATCTATAGTGGGACTAAGATCAAAGATTTATGAGCATATGGCTCAATTAATCTGAAATAGGGATCTGTGGCCAACTTGGGCTCGGCCCATTCAGTTAAAATGTTGGACATTTAATTAGGCTCAGACCTTTTTCATTTAACAATGCCGAGCATTGGTTTGGGTTCTGACAACCGTTTTTGTCTTTTATTGAGTGCTGAGCACTCATTATAGCTCTGGGGAATTATTTAAAGAACAGTTTATGTTCCCTCAGCGGACACGTGAGGAGCACGTGGTGCGCTTAGCGCTAAGCGCCAGTCAATGAGCGCAGAGCGCTTCTGTTAAGTAGCGCACATGTGAGGAGCACGAGGCGTGCTTAGTGCTGAGCGCCAGTCAAAGAGCGCAGATGGCTTCTGTTAAGTAGCGCACACATGAAAAGCACGTGGCGCCCTTGGCGCTGAGTGCCAGCCAATGAGCGCAGAGCGCTTCTGTTAAGTAGTGCACACGTGAGGAGCACATGGCATGCTTGGCGCTGAGCGCCAGTCAAAGAGCACAGAGTGCTTCTGTTAAGTAGCGCACATATGAGGAGCACGTGGCGTGCTTGGATCTGAGTGCCAGTTAATGAGCGCAGAGCGCTTTTATTAAGTAGCGCACACGTGAGGAGCACGCGGCACGCTTGGCGCTGAGCGCCAGTCAATAAGCGCAGAGTGCTTCTGTTAAGTAGCGCACACTTGAGGACCACATGGCGCGCTTGGCACTGAGCGCCAGTCAATGAGCGCAGAGCGCTTCTGTTAAGTAGCGCACACGTGAGGAGCACGTGGCGCGCTTGGCGCTGGTCACCAGATTTGGAGCGCTAAGGCGCTTCTTATGAAGTAGCGCACACGTGAGGAGCACGTGGCGCGCTTGGCGCTGAGCGCCAGACAATGAGCGCGGAGCACTTCTGATCAATTTTGTGATCTGAGAAATAAGTCCTCGCTTACAAGAGACTTTGTCTCATGGTTCTAAGAACAAAGTTCTTATTTTTATAGGAGATGTTACAATCTCTTTTATTTTCTTTTGTGAAAGACTTTGTCTTTATAGATCTATGATCTGAAGAGAATGAAATTCTTCTCCCCCCTTTTTATGATAAGATACTACGATCTCTTTTTGTGAAAGACCTCTGTCTTTACTAAGAAAGAACTATGTTCTTCTTCCTTAATGAGATGTTTTTTTATCTCTCTGTTTTTACCTTGAAGAAAAGTTCCTCTTCTCGGAGCTTGCTCTTTTCTTTGAAATTTCTCAAAGCTTGTGGGGGGGGTTCCTCTGTGTAAGACTTAAAGTCTTGGGTCCTTTATATAGGGGAGGCTGATTTGTTGAATCAGTTAAGGAGATTTTTCTCTGATTGATTTGGGGATGTTTCCCCACCATTGGATCTTTGATCCTAGGGCTTTTGTTTTACGGAAGACAATCTTCTTATTTTTAACAAGATTGGAAAATTATTTTCCCATACAGAGATTGTTCTGTATCTTGGTGATTTTTTAATCACCTTTGGATCTTTGATCCAACGGTGCTCTGATTTACAGAGTACAACCTTTCTTGTTTGGAAAGATTCTGAGAAGTATTTCCTTAACAGGATTTTATTCTGGTAATTTGATGATTTATCATCTTCGTTGGATATTTGATCCAACGGTGGGGAACATTTAGTTCTAGCGCTTGGCGCTCTCGTGCCTTGCACGTGAGCGCTACTTCAGAGTTTTTGACTCTTAGCGTTGACGCACATGGTGCCAGCGCTCTCATGCTTTGCATGTGAGCACTGCCTCAGAGTCTTTGACTCTTAGCGCTGGCGCACTTGGCGCTAGCGCTTTTATGAAGCGCTGCTTCATTTCAAATTTCAAGATTTGAATAGAGCTTTGCTCTGATTGGGAGAAATAGTCGCGGCAGATATCGCGACCCAAGTTGCCCGATTGCAATTACAGCATAATCAAATTTTGGTTCATGAGCCAGGGATTGATACCCGGAGGCAGCCAACTGATACCCCCTTCAGCCTAAGAGCGAAGCGCCTTCGCGAAAAATGGCCGCGATCAGCCTCCAGTCCCTCTGATACATACGCCGAAGGGAAATCTCCTCTGAAAGAGAAACTGGATAAGGTCTATTTCTTCAAAAGGGACAAATTCCACAAGATATTCAAGAACATCCTAAGAAACGGTCTACAACTGCCAGAATCAAAGAGACCGCAAGAAGCGAATATGACCGACAAACCAAAATATTGCCCCTATCACAGAGTGATAAGTCTTGCCATTGAGGACTACTTCATCTTTAAAGATTGGGTCGAAAGGCAATACAAGACGGAAGAGATAGAACTTTCTAAAGGTGTGTTAGCAAACAGTCAAGCTACGACCGCCGATTTCGTACAAATGGAGACCGAAGCCTTTCAGGAACCAAATCCTCTCAGACATGTGCCGTTATCTGAAAAGGGAGAACCAAAGACTGATCGGCCTCAAGGACCAGTATCAGTAAGGGCACCTACTCTAATGGAGAGAAAGAAGAAGGTGTACTCCTTCAGGAAGGATGAGGTCCGCAATATATTCGAGGAAGTCTTGAACAACGGTCTGCAATTACCTATTCCGAAGAGGCCACATGAAATGAATATGACCGGCAATCCCGTATACTGCCCATACCATAGGGTGGTGAGTCATACCATTGAAGACTACTGTGTTTTCAAAGATTGGGCAGAGGACCAATACAAGCTTGGAAAAACCTCACAGTCCTCGGATGTATCGGCAAGCCACAGAGCTACGGTCATCAACACAGCTCGGCCAAGATCAAAATTCAAGGAGCTGGGATAAGCAAAGAGGAATGTTCCCCTCCGAAAGACGCGGCGCGGCGGACATCTTGCCTGTATTTCGGGACAGATGCTAATCGGTGCTATCCGTCCACCTCTCCGAAGATGCAAAGTTGATTTATGGCACCGTGCATCGAAGGTTTAAACGGATGCGGCTGATGTAGCAGACTTCATCAGATTCCCCCTCATTTGAGGGTTTTTTTTATTGTGGGGACGCTCTTCCCTGCAGACGCAAGCCCCTGCAGTTAATTACGCTACCGTATCGCGGTAACAACTTTCTCCTTCTCCAGATGGTCATTTCGTGTCGTGGGTGTTTGTTTTGTTTATGGTTGCCCGTGAATTGTATACGGAGACTAAGTTATGTTGTTGTTCGTAGGGCGTGGACTAGTCCAAATCCGTATCTTTCTTAGATTTGGATTTGGGGGGTTTGGGTTTAAGGATACGTTAGCCTCATTTGAGACTAAGATCAACTTAAACGTTTGTTAAGGATACGTTAGTCTAATTTTAGACTAAGATCAACTTAACGGGACCGTTTAGATCCGACAAGAGAGCAATTGGGCTCTATTGCGGTCGATAATTAGTTTAGGGACATTACGGTCCAATGTTAGTTTAAAGACATCACGGTCGAGGTTAAGGACATCATAGTCCGTGGGTTTAAGGACTCCACGGTCCGTTGTTAGTTTTAAGACATCACAATCGAGGTTAAGGACATCATAGTCCGTGAGTTTAAGGACTCCACAGTCCGTTGTTAGTTTTAAGACATCACGGTCGAGGTTAAGGACATCATAGTCCATGAGTTTAAGGACCTCACAGTCCGATGTTAGTTTTAAGACATCACGGTCGAGGTTAAGGACATCATAGTCCATGAGTTTAAGGACTCCACGGTCCGTTGTTAGTTTTAAGATATCACGGTCGAGGTTAAGGACATCATATTCCATGAGTTTAAGGACCTCACAGTCCGATGTTAGTTTTAAGACATCACGGTCGAGGTTAAGGACATCATAGTCCATGAGTTTAAGGACCTCACAGTCCGATGTTAGTTTTAAGACATCACGGTCGAGGTTAAGGACATCATAGTCCATGAGTAAGGACCCCACAGTCCATGAAATGTGTGGTTGTCGGGACCCGTCACCTCTTTGAAGACGTTGAGGAATTACAATGGCAAATATCAAAGGAGTGAAGAGATGTACCCTTGAACCAAGGTGAGTTGGTTGAAAGAGCAGATGTGCTCAATTCAAGATAAGTTGAGGACTTATGGCCAGAATTGGGCTAAGTCCAATTAAAAATATTTAACATTTTATTTTTGTTCTGGCTATTAAGCCTTTATTTGGGCTCGGCCCTTTAAATAATTCCAAGCATTGAATTCTGAAATCTTTTGTCTTCATCAGAACAAATTGTGCTCTGACAATGCGCCACGTGGCGCGCCAGGCGCTTTGCGCCAGCTAAAGAGCGCATTGCGCTTCTTTCAGATAGCGCACACGAAGAGGACACGTGTCGCGCTTAGCGCTAGTTTATTAGCGCATTGCGCTTTTAATTTATGAGCGCTCTGCGCTAGTCTGTTGGCGTGCCAGTGAATGACACGTGGCGCGCTTGGCGCTGAGCGCCAGCCCATGAACGCAGTGCGCTGTTTCATAAGCGCAAAGCGCAGATTGTGTCTTTGGTTGACACGTGGCAGGTTTTGGCGCTGAGCGCCGGTCCAATGAGCGCAAGAGCGCAATTCATGAGTGCAAGGCATTTTCTAATAGCGCAAAGCGCATTTGATCAGATTTAAGATCAAAGAACAAATTTATGTTTTTCATAAAGGAGGCTTTGCCTCAAGATTCAAGAACAGAAGTTCTTGTTTTCATAAAAGGCTTTGCCTTTATAGATCAAAGATCTGTGAATGAAGTAAAATACTTCTTTTGTTTTTTTATGATTAGATCTTTTGATCTTTTTTTCTTTTTATTAAAGATCTTGGTCTTTTTATAGATCTAAGATCTTTTTAAAAGATGGTTCTTCTTTTTACGAGATGAATTCATCTCTGTTATTCAAGAACATAGTTCTTTACCTTGGAGATGAAGAAAAATCTTCTTTTTTCTAAGAGCTTGCTCTTCTTTTTCTCAAAGTTTGCAGAGGGTTTTTCACTCTTTTTTTCTGTCTTCTTTAGACTTGAAGTCTAGGGGCTTTTATATAGGGCCAATTGATTTGTTAAATCAGTTTTAAGAGATCTTTCTCTGACTGATTTGGGAATATTTCCCACCGTTGGATCTTTGATCCTAAGGCTTCTGTTTTATAGAAGATAATCTTCTTGTTTCAATAAGATTGAAAAAAACTTTCCAAAACAGAATTTTAGTTCTGATTAATTAATAATTTATTATTAGTAGATCTTTTGATCTGACGGTGGGGAATTTTTAATTCCAGCGCTGGCGCACCTTGCGCTAGCACATCCGCGTTCGACACGTGGCGCGCGGCGCAGAGCGCGGCGCAACTGCGCTAGCGCATCTGTGTTTGATACGTGGCACGCAGCGCAGAGCGCTGGATCTGAAGTGTTGCTTCAACTTTTAAATTTTGAATTTTAAAACAGAGCTTTGCTCTGATTGGGGGTGTGCTGCTTAGAACGCAGCGCACCTGGCGCTAGCGCGTCTGCGTTTGACACGTGGTGCGCAGCGCGCAGAATCTGAAGCGTTGCTTCAATTTTTGAATTTTGAAATTCAAAACAGAGTTTTGCTCTGATTGGGGGAAAGGAAGCGTCGCTTCATTCCAAATCTTGGAATTTGAACAGAGTTTTGCTCTGATTGGGGGAAGCAAAAGCGTCGCTTCATTTTTAAAATAGAGTTTTGCTCTGATTGGGGGAAACAAATGCCCCCCACCGTTGCGCTTACATGGTCCGCACGTGAGCACAGCGGTGGCAACATCTGAGCCTTTGGATCAACTCGGAAGTTGAAGAGGCGGCTTAACGCCTATAAATAGGACCTTTGGTCCTCTAGATGATTATCATCTTCATTGAGAATTTTGTTCAGAGCACAGCTCTTCTGTTTGAGAACTTCTCAAACGCAAAAGGAGACTATTTCCAAACTTAGGTAAAATTTTAATAAATCTTAATGAGTTAGGGTTTTACCCATTAACAGAGCCTTGCACTTAATAGATCTTTGATCTTCAGAAAGCCCATTTAAGGTTTCACTAGCAGAGCTTTGCTCCATAGATCTAAAGAGAACCCTTTTAGGGTTCCATTAATAGAGTTTTGCTCTCTAAAAGGATTTTACTTATGATTTCTTAATTCATTAATGGAGCTTTGCTCCTTTTCAAATCATATAGAAGAACTCTTAAGAGTTTTTTCATGAATCTTGAAGATTAAAAATGGAATTTTATTTTTTGATGAATTATATCACCTTCTCAGAGCAAGGCTCTCAGTGTTCTCGGAGAATTTCTTTAAATTCCTCTCATAATTGATTTTGACAGGTGTCACTCCTGTCTGCAGAGCATTGCTCTCGAGGAGTTTAACTCCCTGTGCCTGTTTTAATAAGAAATCGCTTAATCAGTCTATCCGCTGATTTTTTTTGTAGATTTTCTTTTTCAGGAGTAATGGACGCTCATATGTATGATCTCAACGAGATTATCTCTTACGGAGACATCCGCTCACTCGGACGTTCTCAGAATCGAGAATTCATAAATGCCAAGTGTGCCGAAATCATGGATCGCTTTGACGCATACAATGGTCGGCTGCTTCCTCGACGTTCCTCTCTCCTGAAGCTTATTGTGGGAGCGATCTGGGAAGCACTTCCTTTATTCTGTACCGGTGTGCCGCTTAGGACGTTGGATGCCGCCGAGGATAAGGTGCACTCGGTGTATCTGATGAGCCTAATCTCAAAAATAAGGCGAGACAATCTTGTCGATCTCCTGCACCAGGCTTTTCAACAGTCGACCATACTTGCTGCCTATCGGAGGGTGGAGGACATCCGTGGGGATCCCGACGCTTGTGATCGCGAAAGAAAGCATACTAGGATGGTTCGCCAGGCCTGAAAAATTCTGGACAAAGTCAATTTTGAGTTCCTCAATCCATGCCCTGGATCTGAGGTTTTGCCATTGTAATTATTTTGATAATGTTTTTGTTTACTGCTTTCATAATTGTAAGAACTTTTTCGCAGTATGAATGGCAAGTTTCTCATTTCAGCTTGTTTTATTTTTCGTATTAAATCTTTTGCACATGCATAAACGGGTATGCCTCGGACGCTTAATTAAATGCGAATCAAATGTTCTCCTTGTCACTTTCTTCTCCTTGCTATGTTGTTGCCATGTGATTTTAGCAAGTGCGGTCTGTAGATAGTATATAGCTGTCAATCTTGGGCTCTTTGTAGAGTGGTGATGGCTTAGAAAACAGGGTTAGGGTCTGTCACCTAAGACTTTTCAATTTTATGAGCCGTGAGGGTCTCATAAAGAATTTTTTTTCCTACCGGTCGAGAGGATCCCGTAGGTGTAATTTCTTCTTAAGAATCGTGAGGATTCCTAAGTGTGTTTTCTCTTGAAAGTCGTAAGGATCTCACAAGAGAATTTGCTCCCTTACAAGTCGTGAGGACCCGTAAGTGATGGGTGAAGTTGCCCTTATCCGCATTTCACGGAGTCAGGGGTTGCTCTGGATGCTTCCCACAGGTTCACTGCCGTGTTCGGCGAGGACCAGGATCCGCTCTGGATGCTTCACACAGGGTCATTGCCGTGCTCTGCGAGGACCAGGATCGGCTCTGAATGTTTCCCACGGGGTCAGGGTTGACATTATTCGCGTTCCACGTAGCCAGGAATTTTGCTCTGGATGCTTCCCACGGGTTCACTGCCGTGTTCGGCGAGGACCAGGCTCCGCTCTGGATGCTTCACACGGGGTCATTGCCATGCTCTACGAGGACCAGGCTCCGCTCTGGACGTTTCCCACGGGGTCAGGATTGACATAAGCCGCGTTCTACGTAGCCAGGAATTTTGCTCTGGATTCTTCCCACGGGTTCACTGCCGTGTTCGGCGAGGACCAGGCTCCACTCTGGATGCTTCACATGGAGTCATTGCCGTGCTCTGCGAGGACCAGGATCCGTTCTGGACGTTTCCCATGGGGTCAGGATTAACATAAGCCGCGTTCCACGTAGCCAGGAATTTTGCTATGGATGCTTCCTACGGGTTCACTGCCGTGTTCGGCGAGGACCAGGCTCTGCTATGGATGCTTCACACGGGGTCATTGCCGTGCTCTGCGAGGACCAGGATCCGCTCTGGACGTTTCCCACGGGGTCAGGATTGACATAAGCCGCGTTCCACGTAGCCAGGAATTTTGCTCTGGATGCTTCCCATGGGTTCACTGCCGTGTTCGGCGAGGACCAGGCTCCGCTCTGGATGCTTCACACGGGGTCATTGCCGTGCTCTACGAGGACCAGGACCCGCTCTGGACATTTCCCACGGGGTCAAGATTGACATAAGCCGCGTTCCACGTAGCCAGGAATTTTGCTCTGCATGCTTCCCACAGGTTCACTGCCGTGTTCGGCGAGGACCAGGCTCCACTCTGGATGCTTCACACGGGGTCATTGCCGTGCTCTGCGAGGACTAGGATCCGCTCTGGACGTTTCCCATGGGGTCAGGATTGACATAAGCCGTGTTCCACGTAGCCAGGAATTTTGCTCTGGATGCTTCCCACGGGCTCACTGCCGTGTTTGGCGAGGACCAAGCTCCGCTCTGGATGCTTCACACGGGATCATTGCCGTGCTCTGCGAGGACCAGGACCCGCTCTGGACGTTTCCCACGGGGTCAGGATTGACATAATCTACGTTCCACGTAGCCAGGAATTTTGCTCTGGATGCTTCCCACGGGTTCACTGCCGTGTTCGGCGAGGACCAGGTTCCGCTCTGGATTCTTCACACGGGTTCACTGCCGTGGTCTGCGAGGACCAAGATCCGCTCTGGACGTTTTCCACGGGGTCAGGAGTGACATAATCCGCGTTCCACATAGTCAAGAATTTTGCTCTGGATGCTTCCCACGGGTTCACTGCCGTGTTCGGTGAGGACCAGGCTTCGCTCTGGATGCTTCACACGGGTTCACTGCCGTGCTCTGCGAGGACCAGGATCCGCTCTGGACGTTTTCCACGGGGTCAGGAGTGACATAATCCGCGTTCCACGTAGTCAGGAATTTTGCTCTGGATGCTTCCCACGGGTTTACTACCATGTTCGGCGAGGACCAGGCTCCGCTCTGGATGCTTCACACGGGTTCACTGCCGTGCTCTGCGAGGACCAGGATCCGCTCTGGACGTTTTCCACGGGGTCAGGAGTGGCATAATCCGCGTTCCACGTAGCCAGGAATTTTGCTCTGGATGCTTCCCACGGGTTCACTGACGTGTTCGGCGAGGACCAGGCCCCGCTCTGGATGCTTCACACGGGTTCACTGCCGTGCTCTGCGAGGACCAGGATCCGCTCTGGACGTTTTCCACGGGGTCAGGGGTGACATAATCCGCGTTCCACGTAGCCAGGAATTTTGCTCTGGATGCTTCCCACGGGTTCACTGCCGTGTTCGGCGAGGACCAGGCTCCGCTCTGGATGCTTCACACGGGTTCACTGCCGTGCTCTGCGAGGACCAGGATCCACTCTGGACGTTTTCCACGGGGTCAGGAGTGACATAATCCGCGTTCCACGTAGCCAGGAATTTTTTTGATTATATTCGCATTTCACGGAGTTGGGGTTTGACTTTCGGTCGTTTGTGCACTGCCGAGTCATGGAACTGGGAGTTGCCGCTGTTCCACTTTGCTTGATGTTGTGTTTGTCATAATGAAACGGATGTTGAGGTGATCTCCAAGCCATCTGTGAACCGTTGAGATTTGGCTTCTTCTTCTGATGAAACCTGGGGAGGAAAGGTGTGATTCCCTCTTTGTTTGCGCCCCTGGATTGTATACAGGGATTAATGTGATATCACCTGTAGGGCATAAATTTCTCATCATTTTTTTATATTTTATTTCTTTCCGCGGTGCTCTATCATTTCAGCTTTTATATCGCGAAGGTCGCGATTGCCCAATCATTTCGGCTATTTTTTTTTGCGGTGCCCAATCATTTCGGCTATTTGTTTTATTTTTACTCGCTGCTTTTTATTGCGAGTTGCCCAATCATTTCGGTTATTTATTTTATTTTTACTCGCTGCTTTTTATTGCGAGTCGCCCAATCATTTCGGCTATTTTGTATGCATACATTTTTTACTTGCTAATTTTGTTGCAAGTTGCCCCATCATTTCGGCTATTTCGTATGCTCGTATGGCTTGCTGGCTTTTTTTTTGCCACAAGCTCGGCATTAGACACCAATTTCGGCATTAGCACCGCTACAACTGGGATATTACTAGGAGCGAATGTCATTTGCCTCTGTCGATGTCGAACAAAGGTGGCTTAGCGATCAGGGTTAAGATCTTGTCGACTAAGGCTTTTGACTTCATGAGCCGTAAGGGTCTCATAAAGGTATTTCTCCCTGCGAGTCATGAGGATCTCGTAGGTGCGTTTTCTCCTTAGGAGTCATGAGGACTCCTAAGTGTATGTTCTCCTGTAAGTCGTAAGGATCTTACAAGAGGGTTTTCTCCTTATAAATCGAGAGGACTTACAAGGGTTGTTCACCATATAGACATATCCCTAATCACGGATGGGACTTCGTTAGGGAAATGTTTAATCGCGCCCGTGGATTGTATACAAGGGTCAGCATTGAGCTGCTTGTAGGGCAGTATTGAAGGTTGTGGGGGCTGCTTAAGAACAAGTTTAGATCCCTGTAGCTTAAGACTTTCAAATCTTATGAGCCGTGAGGGTCCCATAAGAGGGTTCTCCTTACGAGTCGTGAGGATCTCGCAAGTGTAATTTCTCCCTATGGATCGTGGGGATCCCTAAGTGTGTTGCTCCCTTGTGAGTCGTAAGGATCTTACGCAGGTGGTTTCTCCTTACAAAGTCGAGAGGACCTTGCAAGTGTCTTTTAACGAGATTACGCCCTTTCGGGTTTTCACAAAACTCGCCGGTAGCCCTGCTGTTTTTACTCACGGAGCCCTTTCGGGTTTTCATCCATGCCTATTTTGCTTATGGACATACCGTTTTCTTTTTCTTTTCTCTTTTCTCTTTTTTTTATTTTAACGAGGCTGCGCCCTTTCGGGTTTTCACAAAACTTGCCGGTAGCCCTGCTGTTTTTACTCACGGAGCCCTCTCGGGTTTTCATCCGTGCCCATTTTGCTTATGGACATACCGTTTTCTTTTATCTTTTTTTTTATTCTTCTTTTTTTTGTATCAGCTTTGGGACGCTGCAATCCATCGTAGTTTATCGACGTCTCGGTCAACAGCTAGTTTTAGGACATAGTGGTCTATCGTTAGTTTAGGGACGTTTCGGTCCATAGTTAGTTTAAGGACCTTTCGGTCCGTTGTTAGTTTAAGAACATTTGGGTCCGTTGTTAAGGAAGCCGGTTACTACTTACAGAGTTTAGGCTTAGGAAGATAGCGAGCGGACATAGTCGTCGTCATCTATCATTGACCTAGGCCGTGACTCGTTAGGCGTAGTATTTCTTCAGGAAGCGACCATTTATTGGCCTGAAGGGCCTTTCGCCATGCATGTCCATGAGTAGATAGGCTCCACCCTGGTAGACCTTGTCTATGATATACGGGCCTTCATAGTTCGGCTCGAATTTTCCCCTCTTGGCACGATTGAGGATCATAGGTCTTTTGACCACTAGCACGAGTTCGCCTTAGCGGAATGTTATCGGCCTAGTCAATCTCTCGTATGAGCGCGTCATCTTTGCTTTATAAGCCTTCAGGTTTTGTTGCGCTATGAGCCGGGTTTCGTCAAGGGCGTCGAGCTCCTCAAGACGAAGGTGAGCATTCTCTTCGTCCGTCAGCTCGTAATAAACTGCCATTCGTAGAGAGGTTAGCTCTATCTCGAAGGGGGGTACCGCTTCTGTACCGAATACCAATGCGTACGGCGTTGTGTTCGTGGCCGTATTGAACGTAGTCCGGTACGCCTAGAGAGTTTCATGCAGTCTCCCGTGCCAGTCCTTCTTATTTCGGGACACCGTCTTTTTCACGATCTTCGTCAAGCTCTTGTTAAAAGTCTCAGCTAGACCGTTAGCTCGGAGATTATAAACTGATGAGTATCTCCAGTCTATGTTGTGTTGTTGTGCGAAGCGACTGATTTTGTGGCTTCTGTAGGCTGGCCCGTTATCAGAGATAATCCGTCGTGGAGTGCCGAATTGATAAATGATGTGCGTCTTGAAGAAATGGAGGATATTCTCCGTCTTCACCTCCCTCAGCGGTACTGCTTCTGCCCAATTGGAGAAGTAATCAGTTGTCGCCAGAATGAATCGATGTCCTCTGGACGATGCTGGTTCGATGGGGCCGATTATGTCAGTTCCCCACATTTCGAACGGCCAGCTAGCCACCGTTGGATGTAGTAGATTTGGATGCTGGTGGATAAAGTCCCCGTGGATCTGGCATGAGTGGCACCGCTTCGTGTATTCGAGGCAGTCTTGGATCATCGTGGGCTAATAATAACCCATCCGTTTGATCTTCAGCTTCATCTTCGGCCCGGTTTAGTGAGAACCGCAGAGTCCGTCGTGAGTTTCTTGGACGACTCTCTTTGCCTCTTCAGGTCCCAGGCATCTTAACCACAGAGAATCAAATGATCTCTTGTACAGAGTATCATTGACGAAGGAAAAAGACAGAGCTCGTTTCATAAGCTGATGTTTTTAGGACGCATCTTCGGGCGTTCGACGGGATTTGAAGTAGTCTATAAAGACTTCTCTCCAATCCTCAGCCTTTTCCTGATCTTTCACTTGTAGGGCCGTTTGCTCGGTCGTTCCCTTATCGAGGTTCTCATCGGCCAATTCTTTAGCAAGCTTGGCTAATGCATCCGCTTTGCTATTTTCCGCACGCGGTATGCTTTCCAAGGTGTAGGAAGGAATCTGAATTAGCAGTTGTTGTACTCTCTCGCCGTATTTCACCAACTCTGGTTTGCACGTTTGGTAATGGCCATTTACTTGACTAACGACCAGCTGGGAGTCTCCGTATATGAGGAGGTTCTCGATCCCCATGTCGATGGCGATCTCGAGACCTGCTATCAAAACTTCATACTCGGCTTCATTGTTTGTCCTCGGCTCTGTTAAGGAGAAGGCAAAGCGCATTATCCCTCCTTTTGGAGTTACGAAGATGAGGCCTACTCCTGATTTGATTATGGGGGTGCTTTGTTTGTGCTTCTTCATGGAAGACGCTCCATCAAAATAAAGTTCCCATCGGGTATCACTTCCGTTAATCATGTCAAACGCATGCTTGTCTGGCAGTTCGCAATTCAGGGGAGAATCGGCAGGTATCGGATGCTCAGCGAGGAAGTCGGCGATGGCCTGGCCTTTCACTGCCTTAAAAGGCTGATAAGTTATTGAGAACTCCATCAAGAGCAGGGCCCATTTAGCGAGTCGCCCCGTCAATATGGCCTTTGACATCAAATACTTGAGAGGATCCACCTTCGATATGAGACGGACTTCATGCGCCAACGCATAGTGCCTGAGCTTTGTTATCACGAAGATCAATGCCAGGCAGTGTTTTTCGATGGGAGAATAATTGCTTTCTGCCCCCAGCAGAACTCGACTCAAATAGTAGAGGGCTCTCTCCTTCCCTTGGTCGTTCTCTTGTGCCCATAATGCGTCTAAGGAACCTTCAAGGGCGGTTGTATACAGAATGAAGGGTTTTCCCTTGACCGGAGTAGCCAGCACTGGCGGATTCTGCAGGTATTGCTTGATTTCATCCAGCGCGCTTTGGCATTTGTGATCCCAGACGAATGGGGTTTCCTTTTTCATTAGGTGGCTGTAGGGGCGGCACTTGCCTGAGAGACTGACTATAAATCGCCGGATATACGCGAGCTTCTCTTGGAGAGACCGCAATTGCTTGAGAGTCCTTGGCGGAGGCATCTCCATGATCGCCTTGATCTTTGACGGATCTATCTCGATGCATCGGTGTCGGATGATAAATCCCAGGAATTTGCCCGAGGAGACTCCGAACGCACATTTAAGAGAGTTCATCTTCAAGTTGTATTTCCGAAGGCGTTGAAATACGATCTTTAGATGCTCCAGATGTTCCTCATATGATTTGCTTTTCACCATGAGGTCGTCGATATAACATTCAACGATTTCATGTATGAGGTCATCGAAGATCTTCGTCATGGCCTTCTGATAGGTAGCACCGGCGTTCTTTAGACCGAAAGGCATCATCTTGTAGCAGAATATACCCAAAGGGGTCCGGAAAGCGGTATGTTTCTGGTCCTCGGGATGCATCTTTATCTGATTGTATCCTGATGATCCGTCCATGAAGGAGAAAACTTCGTGAGTGGACGTATTGTCTATCATCAGCTCGGTGACCGGTACTGGGAAGTCGTCCTTCGGGCAAGCTTTATTGAGATCCCGAAAGTATACGTATATGCGCACTGTCCCATTTTTCTTCATTACCGGGACGATGTTGGCGATCCAGTCAGGATACTGAACCTCTTGGATGAAGCCAGAGTCGATTAGCTTCTTGACTTCGGCGTTGATACTCATCTCAAGCTCGAGCCACATTCTTCTCGGTGCTTGTTTGATTGGCTTGACGTCCGGGGATATGGCCAGTTTGTGGACAGCAATCTCTGGATCTAGTCCTGGCATCTCTGAATAGTTCCACGCGAAGCAATCCTTATGCTGCATAAGCACGTCTTTTAGTGTAGCTACCCTTTCTTCAGACAGCAACTCACTGACGAATGTCGGCCGCGGATCACTCGTCGTCCCCAAATCAATTTTCTTGAGATCATCAGCAGTAGTATGTATTCCATCTTCCAACTCTTTCGGCGCCGGTGGAAATTCTGAGATCACCTCGTCATCATTGTTTTCGAAGCACCAGGGGAGGTCATCCATATTCTCGGGCTCTTCTTCTGATAGCGTTATCATATGACAAGTACGAGCTCGCTTCCAAGACCGATGTTGATCTAGTTCTACTCTCGCTGTATGCGTGGCTTTCAGTTCATGCTTCTGTGGCGGGCTTACCCTCCAACTGCTGGATAGCGCGAACTTGCCCTGTTGATATTGGTCTTCGACCCAGTTCTTGAAGGTAAAGCGGTCTTCGAGGGGATGCCCTATTGCTCGGTGATAAGAGCAATAGTTCGGGTGAGAGACTTCGCCTGCTTGTTCGGGGTGCTTGAACTCCGGCAGTGTCATCATCTGATGTTTTATGACAAGATCTAATATCTTCCTTGTCTTGCCTTGGGGAAAAGAATATGCTCGACTCATCTTTTTTATAAGAGACAAATCTGGACTGCTCGATTCCTGACCGCGTGGCTTCTTGGACCCGCTTTGTCGCTGGCGGACGCCTTTCCCATTCTTTAGTTTGTTTATGCCTCTGCGTCGGGTCTTTTGTACAACGGGCTGACAAGGAGGAGCATTTTCATTTTCCGCGGCCTGTTGAAGGAGGCGCTGCGTCCTGGCTTTCTCGTAAATGGCCATTTCGCGGTTATAGTCGTCTCAGACCTTCTGACCCGCTTCCCTTATAAGCTTGTCCATTTGTTGTTCGAACGACAGACTGGGCATTTTTACGTCGGGAGCTCTTTCTGGTTCAGGGTTAGCATCTTCCCACAAAGCATCTCCTTTTTCATCAAAGTCATATATGACATAGCAGTCGTGGAGTAGCTCCCGTTTCTTGGATTGAACATACCCAAGTCCGGTCGTTTCCATTCTCCCGTTGGGCAATTTCCGCTGAGTTTCAGGGACGTTCCAGATCATGTCGTAGAACTTAGCTTTCCGAGCGGTCTGTTTGAAAGGTACGCCTTGGCGTCTTAACATCCTTTTTAGTCCGTTCGTGTAATATCTGGGCAAACGGATGGGCTGGAGCTTATCAAGTGTAGAATCTGCGCCATGCCATATTTCCTTCTCCACTTTGGTCTCCCCGGCTCGGTAGAATAGGATTACTTTTTTGCCTTCTCGCCTGGGAGGGACATAGAACCTCTGCAGTTCTTCCACACTGTAGGTATCAAGCGAGTCTAGTTCTTTATGATGTTTTGGCGGAACCATGGCAACTTGCAAACTTTGACCTTCACCAGCGATGGTTTGTATTGATGGCCGAGCAGAGAATATGGCGTTGACCTCATCTTCTGAATCGCTGCCGAAGATAGGCATAGGAGCGGAGGGTCCCGGCTTGTTGTACTGGGGCGGACCTGAATGAACTATCTCTTCCCCCTCCTCGGTATCACTCCCGAAGACCGGAATGATAGGGATAGCTTTGTCCGTCGGCTTGTGACATCTCTCCGTGTCCTTGGAATCTGGTAAAAAGTATTTTGCATCTTCGTACTTTCGGACTTCGTTCACGGAGAATGGGTTCAGCTCTCCTGTTACAGTATACTCAAGACCATCCTTGAAGTATTTCATACACTGATGTTGTGTAGAGGGGATGATGTTGTACTCGTGTAATCAGGGCCGGCCGAGCAAAGCGTTGTAGCATATCTTGGCGTCAATGACATGGAACTTGATGTCCGTGACAAGCAACCCAAAGTGTAACATCAGTATTACGGACCCAAGCATCCGTGATGACTGGGAGTCGAACCCGGAGATGGTGATTTTGTCGCGAGCGAGGTGTTGAACGCTCATGCAGATTTCCTTTAACACCCTCACGTTAAGGAGGTTGACGGAGGACCCATTGTCGACCAGGATTTTGCCTATCTTGATATCGTGACAGTAGCCGGAGACATATAGGGGACGGTTGTGTTCACATGTCCCAAGTAGGAGATCTTCATCGCCGAAGGTGATATCGGCTGTGTGTACTTCTTCCAGCTCGTCTTTTATCTTCTCTTCAGCGAGGAAAGCTTGGAATTGCTCTGGCTCTTGCAGCGCCTTGATCAATGAATCTCTTGCTTCTTTTGATAGTAAAAGGGCATCGAGAATGCTGAGCTGCGAAGGTAACTTCCTTAGGTGTGCCAGGACGTTGTAGTCCACCTTACTTTTCTTTGGCGGGTCCTTGGCGGTCAGCTCTTTCATGACTTGGTCATCTAGGGCGATATCCTCGGAGACCTTTTCTTTTCCCTTATCTTTCCTGTTTGACCCACTATTCGAGGGCCCAAGATTCTTTTCGGGTAGCGTACGATTGCATAGCTGAATGTTTTCGCAGGTCTTCGGTTCTTCCTCTTTCCCCGAGGTAGATTCTTTGAAAAGAAGGCAAAGAGTCATCTCTTCGTCGGAGTCACTTCCGAAGATGAGGACTTGCGATCCCCCAGCGTTGACCATGTGACAGTTGCTGGTAGTTCCTTTATGCTCTTCGGTCGTACTTCTCTGCTCCTGACGAGTTTTGCATTTCATACGCTTAAAATGTTGCCGGTGAGCGACATAGCCCTGCCACCATCTTTTAAAAGTGTTGCACTCTTCGATGGGGTGTGCCATCTTTTGATGATATAGGCAGTAGCTAGGATGCATCTCTGCTTCTCTGAGAGTGTTCGTTTCGGAGGATGGCAGCTTCATCCCCATTGATATGGCTTTAGCAAACCTTTTCTTCATCTTGGACTTGTTTTTGTTCGTGACGGATGTACTTTGATCTGGAGAGAGTGTTTCAACTCTTTCGTCCAACCGCCGGCGTTTGGCTTTCTCAAATATGGCCATCTCACGCTCTCGATCAGCTTTGCTTTTCGAAAGAGCTTCGTTTAGGAATGCGTCGATCATTTCATCTGATGGTCCTCGAAGCTCCGGTTCGGGATTTGCCCCTAGTTTCTCTGTGTAAGGAGCTTCTTCATCATCTGTAGACGAGTGAGAGATCATATGGCAACTTGCTATGTAATCCTCAGATTCATCTGATGAGTCTTCTCCATCATTTCCGTCTTCAAGGACGTGGCCGAGAAATTCCTGGAGCGTGATTGGAGTTCGCGCCTTCTGGTTATACTCTTCCAGTGTGTCGATCTGTTTCTGCAGGTCCGTGCGCTTGTCGCCAGGCTTCACGGGCTTTTTGGATTTCTTCTTCTTTTTCGAAGATTTCGACGGCTGGATATGAACGCTTTGGTTATCACCACCGACCTTTGGAGTTGGGTGCGGCTTCAGCATTCCTTCGATGATTTCAGGTTCCAACGGATTCTTCCAACGGATTTTTGCCCCATGTTCTTATGACTTTGACGAAGGCCAACAAATCATAAGTCACATGTCAAGTACTGCCCATCATTATCTTGTTAATTTGAACCCACCCGTACATACCCTTGACGAAGGCCGACAAGGTAATACGACTGTCCCAAACCAACTCATCTATCTATACAACAAATGAATACCCCAGCAGCTACCAAACACTATGCCTTGACGAAGGCCAACAAACATAGCTTGAATACTACTGACCATCCATAAGAAATGACGGAGGGCTACGACTGGTTTTGGCGAAACCGTGAACGTAGTGAACTTGATATAATCGAAGGAACCTGATAGCTTTTTAAAAGGAGTGGTTAAAGCTCCGCAATTAAAAATTCTGCTCTTTTAAAATAACCGAGTGGTTTCTTTTAAATTTGTTCCAACGATTCAACTTTGGTTTGTTTTCTTTGCATTAATATAATGCGTCCCATCAATTAACCTATCATTGCAGAAAACAACGAAAATACAACGTCCTCTTATGCCATCCGCATTCGCCACTGGGTCCCGTCATCATCCGTTAGGTTACTTAACTAACGACAGAGCGGGGGCTGGGCTAGCGCGGGTGTAAAACATAAGTGACGTCTAAATAGCTATCATATATAGATATTGTACATTCTTCAGACGCAATAATAGGCATTCCAGATTACTGATGAACATTATTGGATATACAAGCAATCCGCATTTCCTTTGAGCCTGCAACGAAAGACGGATTACATAGTTATGATGAATAGCCATTACCCTACCCTAGACCCCTACGGGTACGGCAAACTACCCGCCAAGTACCCGAAGTGAAGCGGTCTCCCTCAACAACGTGAGTAGACCACTAAACACTTCAACGTACCCGGTAGTTTGTGTACCCCACCTTGGGTCTATCCTAGGAGCAAAAAACAGTAAATAAAATAATACAACGGTGGCTACAACCGCAACCTGGATGTGCCCCGCAAAAGAATATTACATCATATTACAATTTACATCGAATGAATGAATATAAAACCCATCTTAAACCCCGGCTAATCATCACAACGATCCAATCAAGTTCATATACACAAACAGTAAAAACCATTACAGAAATGTGCAACCCCCTACCAACCGACATACTAGCAGTTAGGGAGGTTTACGAACACATTAAACATTACAGATAAAAACCCGATTAGCAAATAATTTAGAATATCGATCGACAACCTTTTTCCGTGTCTACTCCAAATGCAAGCCAGCACAGAAGTAATCTGGGCAGAAACAGAATATACTGGAAAACAAAACACCACAAAATATGAATTACTGCGCAAATCCGAGTCAACTCGGGGTTGACTCGGTGGCGGATCCGCGGCCAAAAGCACCATTCTGCCGCGGATCCGCGGCCGTCTTACCGAGTTAGGTCCTCGTACGTATTTTCCCAGAATTCTTATAATCCCCTGCTGTTAATTTTCAGGCACATCAAATAATTTTTTTGACACGTTTAAAATTGACAGAAACTTGAGGGGTCCGGGGTTTTGTTTTCGCGTTTTTCCGACGATCGAAGTTCTAATTAGTTGCTAACAAGCTAGTAAAGGTTTAGTTGGCTCTGATACCACTGTAAGTCCATGTCACGCACCCCACGAGCTTACGGGGAGGTGGAATATATGAAAAACAATTATCAAAGCTTCGTAACACGGACTTGAGCACACGGATCGTATCTAAACCATTACTAGCAAACTACGAGAGGTTTAACTATTCGGATTCGAAGTTATACCTCACGTTACTTGTCCTTCGGGTCTTCATCGCTGTCCTCCACTCCTCGTAGGCTCTTTGGAACGTCGGCACCTCAACGACCTCCTCGAGTCAAAGACGATCCACCCGAGAGCTCCTACTCCAAGCTTGACCTCTAACTTGAGGTAACTAGGTTTCTCAAAGTGTTAATCTAAACAACCTAGGGGATATAGAGTTGGATTAGGGATGTATTAGTCTTGCTAACCCTTGATCTCAACAAATGAGAGGTTAGGGTTAGGGTTTGAAGAGAGAGAGCTTGAGGAGAGAGAAGGTGAGAATGAGAATCCTTTTGGATAAATGATATCATTTGTGTATATATGAAACATAACATATTATTAAATGAATAACAAATAATGATATATCATCATGTTTCATTAATACACATAGTGATTCATCACATGAGTCATATAAATCATAAATGAATCATTAATTCCATGTATGAATCACACCATGACTCATTAATCCAATAAATGCAAATGCCACCTTAGCCTCCAAGTCATCATCCTTCTAGAAGCTTCCCGACAAATTACGAGAACGCCCCTCTTATCCGTGAAAACACGGAAAAACTTTAGATTGTATAAATCCAATAATCCGATACTAGAATCTGGCTTAAACCAAAGCCGACTAGTAAAAACTGTCCGAACATCGTATGTGCGTAAAAACACGTATGCGTCCGAACCCTGTCGTAAAACCATACGACCTCAATATCGTTTCTCCCGAAGCAGGGAAACTCTCTGTATGGGACTCTAAAGACTCGACACTACGCTGGCAGTGGGTTTAACCACAGACCGCAAGCGGCACTAGCTGTACGTAACGGTCCCCAGGTAGATGTAGATAAGAAGGCCGATGAGGAAACCCATCCGAACTCCTACTGAGCCTGATGTGACAATCTCCGTACAGTCCGGTCTGTTCTTCTAGGACTATCGCATATCAGGACTAGGGGGCGGTAAACGTCAGACCCCTAATAGCGGTATAAGTCGTGTCGGAGTACAGCCAATTACACCTTGAGAAACTACTGGAAGCCACCAGTAAATCTCGCTTGCCCTGGCCAGGGACTTTGCGTAATGGCTCTCCATACACAGCGCGATATCAACACCCAATACCGGGAGAGACGAATCATGTCTAACCGCCACTGCCTCTAAGTGCTTCGGGACTGCACCCAACTACTACCTGTTTGCACGACTCCTTTGAGCCGTGGTAGGGTAGTAATCTAAGTACAGTGGGAACACACCCGAGGCGAAGTAGCAGTATCAAGTCGACGGACTAAGCTGTACTCATGTCACCTGGGAATCACGATTCTGCACACCGTAATTCAGAAAGCCACCATGCTTTATGGTTGGATTCATCAATAGCTGGCTCGTGATTGTAGTGATCCAAGACGCCGCTGTGTTTTTGTGGGACCCTATCGATGGAGCCCAAATCCGACTACCTACACTACGGTCGTCGATGATTCAAAAGGTCTTCTTGTCATTCGAACCCTCGCTTAATACTATTATCATCGTTCAGTTTAGTACCACACAGTTAGCATATTATCGTATAGGATCAGATAAGTCGTAGACTGGTTTTTTCGAGAACATATCTCGTGGAAATGTGATGATATCTTGTTTTATGGCGGGAGGCTATATGTTGTAAGCAACATGATGAGATTTCGCATGCTCAATCTCGATCTCCATTGCACAACGAGAGACTTGGGTTGGCCTGTAGAGCGTGAGCACTACAGCTGGCTTACCAACAATGGACTCTCATGGTAGCGGCATCAACAAGTTATTGACGGCAAGCAGAATTATGATCATTGATCATGGCTTTGAGGAAGTTTTCAAGTTATTTGAGTTCGATATAGAGAATCGGACATGGTCCGAGGTGGCTAGCTTGGGTGATGACACATTGTTCTTGAGTAAGAGCCGATCCGCTATTATATCAACCATAGACCATTCGGAGTTTGACAAGAATTGCTTGTATATCGCTAGAGATGGTTTGGATGCAGGAGAACTCAAAGTATTCTCTTTGGATCATAACGCTTGGATGGGTAAAGAAAAGGTCGGGAGCATTCTTCTTCCGTTCATTTACGATGGAACATACCATCCAGAATGGTGTATTGATTCATAAAATTAGGCATTTTGTGGAGAGAAGATAGAAGATTTAAAGAATTCTCTAAATTAGGGTTGTTCCCGAGCTGAAGCTTTTATTGTTGAGATTATTTAAAATGATGTGATGGGAAGTTATAAGTTGTAAAAAGGTGTGGTTTGAGTATTGATTTGAGTTATGATAACTTCATAATAATGCCAGGTCATTGGTACATAGAACATGTAAATTCACACCTAGTTCAATAACACGCTTTTTAAAACCAAAGTTCGTTTAAGTTTAGGTGCTGTTTGGATACACAAATTGGAGCACAAGTTATTGAAACTTTTCATTACGTACTCTAATAATATTATAGTTTTAATATGGTTTCGAGGAGTTTGAAGCTTTCTTATTAATCTGATTCTTGAATATTCGTTTTGATGGTCAGTAGATCAATGTTTTTTTCCTGCAATTTTTATAGCGTTGTTGAAAATCGTGTACCCATACTACAAATTTCATTTAGTTTAATACCATAGCATGTTGTTCGTGTCTTTAACATCAATCACACCGAATCGTTTTGTTGATATTTCATTTGCAGATTTTTTCCAGTTCACGAATGGTAAATCTCAATATCAATTTTGTTACCCTTCATATATCTAAGCTTTTCTAGGCATCATTTTTTTTTTATTTCCCATTTAAGCCGTTAAAAATAAAAAATGAACATGGTCTATACAAAGAGTAAAAACATAATCGAGTTCATACCAATAAATACATATACCCTAAGCATGACTTTATAATTTTAGTCCTAATTAAGGAAAATTGAAAGAATGAAATGATTAGATGAAGAGAGATAAATCATAAATTACATCAAGAGATTTGGTGAAACATCCCGGAAGGAGAAAAATATTTTTAAGAACAGTAATAAGGGTAAATTTTATAAAGCATCATGTGAACTTAAAATATGTTATGAACCTCCGTTGAACTAGCATTATTGTATGAAAATATTGGTTTCTTTCACTCGTTCAAGGCATGAGCAGATTAAATAACCCATAAATAAATTGAATATGACATTTTCGGGGAAAGCAAAACCATCCTTAAAGAGGGGGTTTATAACATTTTTAAAGTTCAATACTGCTATCTCAAAAACCATGAAAATCAGATGATGTTTTATAAAATTTAACCTAGTAATAAATATATGTGAAAAAATATCAAGAGAAAAACTCAATGGCCTATATAAATAAGGCAGAATTAAGTTTGTTACGTACAAATAAACGTAGATGCGGGTTTTGGATTCAGCTTGACCCAAACCCGACCCATTATAGTCCCAGATATAAACCCAATCTGCTTTGTTAATCGACTTCTCCACTCAAAACCCTAATTTTTAGGGTTTCGTTCACTTCCAGGATTTCCAGAAATTCGCTGCCATGGTAATAATCTCTCCGATTCGATTCTAGGGTTTCAGTTCGATCTTTCTCCTATTTCAATTCTCGATCTATGCTTCAAAATAAAATCGGTTGTTGTTGTTGTTTGCAGCCGCAAGGAGATTACATCGAGCTTCATCGGAAGCGCCATGGATACAGGCTCGACCATTTCGATCGGAAGAGGAAGAAGGAGGCGCGTGAGGTGCACAAGCGATCCGCCTTCGCGCAAAAGGTGAGATTTTTATGAGCTGAAGTGACGATTCTTATTGAATTTGTTGATGTGATGGTGGTTTATGAAATGATGTGTGAATTTTGGTTGCAGGCGCTTGGTATTAAAGGGAAAATGTTTGCCAAGAAGCGTTACTCGGAGAAGGCTTTGATGAAGAAAACGTAAGCATTCTTCACTTGCTTAAGAAAAAAATGGAACTTTGTTATCTTATATTATTTTGGTCCTCAAAATTTTAGGGTTTAATTAGAAAAAAACATGTGTAACTGGATTCGATATATCACCTGAAATTTTGTAGATTGGTAAAACAGAGTGTCAAGGGATACGGTGAGAGCAGTTTTTTTTGGTTATGTAGATGGATAATCTAGGATCAAAAGTGGAATGCAGTTTCGAGTATTCTCCCCTGCTCAGTGGAGATTTGGCTTATAACCTTATATGCGATATGCAATCATTTACTTACAATAGTGCCTACTTATAACTTTAAAATCTAGTTTAAAATGGTTTCATGATTAGCGGGGGAAGGTATCATGATGAAAGGCCCACATCTGATATGTCTAATAAATCTTGTATGGGCGTTTGGACTAAATTTGAAGTATATCGACTCAATTGACAACTTGGATAAAATGGAAAAGAATAAACTTTGAAGTACAGGAAATAGATACCTTACTCTTGATGTTTCTATTCACATACAACAACAACCGAGCCTTTTATCCCAAACATATGGGGCAGGCTATATGAACCAACATGAGAATCACGCCGGTCTAGCACATGAATCCTCCGCGTCCACCCACTCCTATCGAATAATATACTTTCATTGAGGCCTTTGGCAACCATATCTTTTCGTATCACCTCCATCCATGTTTTCTGCGGTCTTCCTTTCACCCTTTTGATATTTGCCTATATCGAGAGTATCTATTCGTCGAACCGGTGCTTTCACATGTCTGTGTCGCACATGATCAAACCATCTTTAACCGGTTTTCCTGGATCTTCTCCTCCACAGGTGGTACGCCAACTTTTGCACGAATATCCTCATTTCGCATCTTATCTTTTCTATTGTTACCACACATCTAATGAAGTATGCGCATCTCCGCTACGTGCATCTTCTGTTTATGGGGCTTCTTAGGAGCCCAACATTCTGTACCATATAATAAGACGGGTCGAATAGCGCTCTAATAAAACTTCCCTTTCAATTTTAATGGAAAGTTATGATCGCACAAAATTCCTGTTGCATTCCTTCGTTTCAACCAACCAGCTTGGATCCTTTGATTTACATCGCTATCGATCTTCCTATCCTTTTGAATGATGGAACCTAGATATCTAAACTGATCGCTCGGTGATATCTCTTGTCCATCCAGTTTTATACCACTGTGTTCTCGACTTCTCTGTTTGCTAAATTTGCAATGTATATATGCATTTTGTTTGATATTTCTTTGTAGGAGATGTTTCTGTTCACATAAAGTCCCAAACAGACCCGTTTTATATTTGGTCCATTTGTCGAAACGACAGCTATACAAATTGTTTGCAAATTCTGACAAACCATATTTGCAATTTAGGCTGATAAACCTAAACTAATAATTAATTCAATGCAAATCAGTTCAAGACCTGGATTCCAGATATTTGGGTTGTACATAATGCCACATGAACAAATTTATCATGACCCCATGCAGATTACTTCCCTACTACCTGCCTTCTGTTGTAGAAATGAATACCTTGATATTTCTTTGTAGGAGACGTTTGTGTTATATCTATCCATTCCCAAATTCTATTTATTTACAATAGCATTAAAAGGTTTCAAATTAGTATCAGGTTAAAAAGTGAGTATTTGTCAATGGACAAGAAGGCCTGCCCTGCCGTGTAAATTTTCATAAGGGCAGTAGCAAAAAATTCTTTGCGATAGCTTTAGCTTATCAGTGCCACCAAACTAAAATTGTAAAACTGATTACTTACATTTTAGCAAAATTACCTGCCTGTGATACTTGCAAAACTTGTTGAAGTATAGTGCAAGAAATTCTTGTTGATCTGGGTTTTGCGAATTAAGAAAAACGCTATTTAGTCCATAAAATTTCTTTAGCATCTCGACGTTGATTTGAGTTTAAATTAGAATCCTAAGTATATGTTTATATAAATTATTTGAGGCCTTTGGGCTTTTGAAAGAGGCAAGTTCTATTGCCTTTGCTCGTTGGATGAAATACATTATTTGACTTGAGCATACTGAAGAAAATACAACACATTTATTTAAATTTAGGTACATTTAATCGCACCATGCTTTCATGTGCCAGGATTAACATGCATATAACTGGCTAAAGCCATGTATTTACAAAGCATTAACTATGTCCTTCTTGGCAGGCTCGCTATGCATGACGAGTCCTCGACCAGGCGCAAAGTGGATGATAATGTTCAAGAGGGCGCTATTCCTGCCTATTTGATGGATCGTGATACAACTGCACGCGCAAAGGTAATTTTCTGACTTGTGTGCACGCGCGCGTCTACACTGTATTCAGCTTCCTTTTTTAATTGCTATAGGTTCTTAGCAACACTATCAAGCAAAAGAGGAAGGAAAAAGCTGGCAAATGGGAGGTTCCTCTACCAAAAGTAAGCTTCTGAAACTCCTTTAGGTCATTTTGGAATATTTTATTAATAAAATTCTATTATGTGTTATAAACCGGCCTGTATCTTCTCTGCAAAATGTAGCATTTTTAATAATGATCCTTGATTGTTCCCCTTTATAATTCAATTAATTCTTGTTTCTTTTCAGGTCAGACCAGTAGCTGAAGATGAGATGTTTAAAGTAATCCGTACTGGCAAGCGGAAAAGTATGTTTTTTCCCATGTGCTATTTTGTCTCTATATATGCTTATAGTTCCTTTGGTGTTTTACATCTAAGTTAGCAAACTTATCCGCAAAACATGACCTTGGAATTTTTTCTACAATTTGCATTTAGGATAAGGATATATATCATCACCACTGTCTTCGGTGCATTTAAAGAGAGAACTTCATGTTACTCATTAAATTGTATTCTTGATAAAACCATACATTGTAAACTCTAATTTTTGTAGAGCTTGTGTTGACTTATTATTTATATTCCGACAAATAAATTATCTCAAAGACAGTATATCCCTGGCCATCATATGATGCAATTAGGAGCTCAAGAGCCCTTCATCCACTAGGTAGATAAAGTATTTAGGTGTGTCTAAGATTCCTGGCCTGGCTGGCTATACAGCGCTATTAAACAATTATCATAGCCATACGATATTGACTTTGTGAGCAATGAGACCTATATCCAAACTTGGATTTCAGAAAAATCAAACAGTTGATGCATTGGCTCTACTTGTCGAAAATTCGGTTCCGAATCAAACTTTCAGATGCCATTTGTTTTATCTTATTTTGTACCTGTCATCTTGAAAAGCTATGTGATCATTATATACCTTACAATTTTCTGTCTTTGGTTTCTTCATTCTGTACAATGGATTCATAGTCTTCTTGACAAACATCTTTCTTTACCTCCAGCATCGATTAACCTGATAATAGTTCTGATTCTTTATGATTGTCTATATTTTTTTTATAATAAATTTTGGCAGCTAAGCAATGGAAGAGAATGGTCACCAAAGTGACCTTTGTCGGGCCGGGATTTACAAGAAAGCCACCAAAGTACGAGCGCTTCATCAGACCTATGGGTCTGCGATTTACCAAAGCCCACGTCACCCACCCTGAACTCAAATGCACATTTAATCTAGAGATAATCGGGATTAAGAAAAACCCCAATGGTCCAATGTATACTTCCCTCGGCGTTGTGACCAAGGGAACCCTTATCGAGGTGACTTGACTTAATCTAGTTTTATTATGTGGATGTGAATTCATATTCATGCAATTATCTTATTGCTGTGCCTGATGTGTTATTCAGGTGAATGTGAGTGAACTTGGGCTTGTTACTACTGGCGGAAAAGTTGTATGGGGTTAGTAAAGACTTGTTAATTATCATGTAATATTCATTCATCTTCTGCCTCTTTATTTCCTAATACCCTTTTTAAACGTGTTCAGGTAAATATGCTCAGGTTACAAATAACCCAGAAAATGATGGCTGCATAAACGCTGTTCTGCTCGTCTGAGAATTTTGCTTGAAACCCCTGGAAAGTTGAGTTTTGATGTATTACCTAGTATGGAAACGGTGTTTATTTTCTTGTTGTTGAGTTGCAATATTAATATTCATTTTAGTGATGTATGCAGGATTTTTCCAATTTTAAGCTATCTTTGTGTTTATTTGATGGATAACTGGTAACAGTTATGATTGGGCTACTTCATGGTGGGACTATATTTATTTTACCTTTTGTGGGCCACTTTATTTCTAAGCTACCTTTCCCTCACATCCATTTGATCACCTCCATGCAAGCGAATATAGTTACAACAGATAACAATGTTCATCTTCAAATTCTCAACAACTTCTGATCGTAATGGAGCTGGATGCAGGGAGACGGAGAATTCCTTAGCAACTATTAGGTATCAAAACTGAGTTGTAATTTAAGAAAGCTTCTTATCATTTTCAGAATGATTTGTTTCGGTTTTACAAAATAAACCAACAGTAGTATGTTGATTCAGATCATAATCACTGTTGAGCAAATATACCACCCTCAAATAAATACATGAAACATCATTGCATGCGAATTAAATTGATTCATATCAATAGTTACTGGAATAATGTTTACATCAAAAGATGCTTTAGGCGGAAACCCATCCAGCCATTTACAGGGGAAAAGGGCAACGCCGCCAGCATTAACAATATCTGTTCTATATGCAGCACAGATTTATTTCAGAGATACTGCCATAGTTCCCTTGCTACAGGGGGTCCAGATACCAAAATTGTAGTATCTAAAATAAGAAGACAAAAACTCAAAACAACCTACAAGCTCCATCACTCGCACTCGTGCTCATTTTTCTTGGAAACTGCAGCTAAGGATTACATGGTGTTGCTTAATCGATACATACTCCATTCAAAGGACTGCTTCCTATCATTCACAAACTGTTTCCACACCTTCACTGGGCCTGCCTCTTGAATACTAAATCGGCCCTCATCAGGCAACCTCTCATCCATAAACTGTTTCCACGCCTTCACTGGGCCTGCTTCTTGAATATTAAATCGACTTTCATCATTCGACCTCTCATTCATAAACTGCTTCCACGCCTTAACTGGGCCTGTCTCTTGAATATTGAAACCCCCTTCAGGCATTAACTCGCCGTTCATAAACAATCCCCTTGCAGCAAACCCCATAAACTCTGATGGGTTCACATAACACTGAACCCTAGACATAATACCGCCATCGTAATTAAACCCCATTTTCATCGTTATATTAGCAGAGTTTGCCTCTAGGGTTTGTTCTTCCTCCTTTGGTGTATTTTGAAATGCTTGTTTAACAATTTGATGAGAGCATTCTTCTTCGGAAGAGGACATTGCATTTTCCATGCCGAATGCTTCCCAATCAACCTGCTGCCAAATTTTGAATCTATGGTCATCATCGTGCATGTGGTATTGTTGGAATTCGATTTGTTGCTCGATAGCTAATTTCTCGGCTTGGATCTTTAGTTCTTGGAGCCGGTGGCTGATCCTTGATGATACGGTGTCGTATAGATTCCCTCTTGAGGCATCGTTGGTGTTGTCTTTGGAGACGAGCAGGTCTTCGAGATAGATTGGGTCACCAACAACCACTGTTACCTGTAGTGATATCCATTCCAACATTATAACACATTAGGGTCCATACAAAATCAAAGTGGTTTTTTTGCTTAAAGCGCCCCCCCCCCCCTCCCCCCCCAAAAAAACCGAACTAATTACTAAAACCCCCAAAACTTGATAATTACTTGTTACCCAAAAAACGTTTAAGATGCATCATTTTACCCCTACTAGCCCTTTCACTTCATTCCGTTAGTGAATTAACAAAGGAAGTCGGGCTAGGGTTATCAAACCCCTCCAACCCACTGGTATTCACTATTCATCATCTAAAATTTCAATTTATAGCTCCTATTCGGAATTAGGGCTTCAAATCTCCAATTGGTAATGGAATTTGGGTCCTCTTCATCAAACATGGGTTATGATATGGAATTTTAGATGAACAAGAGTGAATATGAGTGGGGTTTGATAATCCTAGTCCGACTTCCTTCTTTAATTGACCAACGGAGTGAAGTGAAAGGGCTAATGAGGGGGGGTTAAAATGATGCAATTTTAACGTTTTTGGGTAACAAGTAATTATCAAGTTTTGGGGTTTTTTTAGTAATTAGCTCAGTTTATTTTGGGGTGGGGTGGGGGGGTGGGGGGGCTTTATGTAAAAAACCCAATCAAATTTTATCCTTAAAAGAACAATTTTACCTCAAAGCTTAAGCTACAGAGTCATTGACCAACGTTTTTAATAAATTTAACTTAAACTCTTTCAAAATTTGTATCCCTGTTAGTCTAGGTTAGGGATACTACTTAACCATGCATTAAAGGGTTAATTGCACGACAATCTCCTTTAGCTTACCCCATACAACACTCATATACCCCCCTCAAATGACTTACTAGTGCAAACAACCCCTGTTCATCGACCAAAATCATTCAGAAACACTTGCATTCAAACAAGTTCTAAGTTTAGATTAGACAATAACTTGAGTTATTTACAGAGTTAAATTTATGCGTGAGAGAGAGAGAGAGCGCGCTAATAAATCGCTTATAAGTGGGGTATAAGTGCTATACAGGGAAACTACAGGGGGTTCTGGTGCAATTAGCCCAGAAAGCAATTGAAGATCGAAGCAAGAAGAAGAATGCTCATTTACCTGTTTGCCAACCTTTGGGAACTTTGTTCCTACAGGCATGATTTCTTGCATCCCTGCGTGGACAAAAGGGATCACTACTGGGAGATTGTCTGCATCCATTACTAATCTGCACGGCAAACCCGTAATAAATGTGATCAGTCAATGACTTCAAGGACGGAAATTATATCAAAGCTATTAAAGTATGGCTTTCTGATCCTATTCCTTTCCTATTCATTGAAAAGGCCGCAATTCTATAATGAACGCTCGAGTACAGTGCGCTTTATTGTGGACTCTAATAGACCTTCTACAATTCTACTATTGAATAGAGAGAACTCACAACTTTAGTTGAGGGAGCTAGCTGAAAAAATATCTAGTCATGTGAAAGTCAAAGATTAGATTCTCTCATTCCGCCATGACTATAAACATGTTTATGGGTGTGCAAGTATTATTAATGATTTACAGATCATGCCGATTAGGTTATAACTGAATGTGGAATATGCCCACTTCATCAGTCATCACCTTCTGCAGCTACTTGAGCATAATGTGTATTCCAAGTGGAAAGAGGTAAGAGGATGAATTATGTACTTGTTACTGTACTAGATCTGGCATGACCAGATAACAAAGACATAGATTTGCTTATTGATTCTTACAGGAAATAGATGGATTTGACATATTTATTTATAACTAAGTGTTTATACGCCTAGAGAGATGAGGCATAATAGTGAATTCTTCACTGGTGAGCATGGAAGCAAGAGCTCAATCTTCTGAAGTAATCTATGCTGTAACTTAAGTGAACCCTTCACATAAACAGGAATAACAATGTATAATCATAGAAAGAAGGAAACCGATTAGCAAGATGTGAGGAATCATGGTTTAAAATATAATTGGTTGATAAAGGATAGAGAAAATCGATAACTCTACTATTATAATAATGCCAAAGGAAGGGGTTTAGAAACTTCCCATGAAATTGAGGCTCCAATTTATGCCACATACAATTTGCTTATGTGTTAAAATATTATTAAACTGCCACATTAAATGTTAAAAAAGGCAAAAAAATACCTTATAACTAAATTCTCTACCTAAATCTTTTGTGGGCAACAATCTTTTATCTTTAAAATCAATCAATAATTTTAAAATTAAGAAACTTTTACCGCTTAATTATTTTGAAACTATATCTCACACATTCTAATTTCTATAATGATATCATTTATATTTTATTTTCAAACTACATGCACCGCACGTGCAAAATTACTAGTTATTATAAGGGAAAGGTCTCATGCGACAGATTTAAGTTCCAATCTCGAAATCTTAAGGGACGATCTGTTATATCACATTTCACATATTAAAAAGAAAATGTTTTCCTGCACCTCACTCAGAATATTAATCATTAATATTTTGGACTCATGAACAAATATTTTGTTTCCCACTCACCTTCCAACCCCTCTCTTCGCAGAGCTGATGGTTCTTCCACCATCCCTAGACCGACTTCCCTCAGGAAATATATGAACCCACCCTCCGCTATTTAGCTTGGATAGAGCCATATCCATTCCCTGGTGCATAATATAAAAAAGAAATAAATAAAGTAAAAATCAGATCTGGCTCCAAAAAGGAATCACAACTCTAGAAAAAGGGTTAACTGATAAGCCCATAGGTTTACACAACACAATCGAGAAAAAAGGGACTAACAAGACACACACACACACACGCGCGCGCGCGCGCATAAATAGCGCACATGTATATGCACACACACACATGAGAGAGAGAGAGAGAGAGCTCAAAAGAAGCGACTTCTTCATAGACATATGACGGTTGAGAGAGCGCTCAAAAGAAGCGACTTCTTCATATGGCATGTAACATCGGATACAGTGTCATTAAAGTAAGCATGTAAGGAGCTAGATTTGTATAAAACTCAAAGCTTCTGAGCATTTTGGGGGGGAAAACCTTTACAAACTGATACCTTTTGGTAAATGCCTTCACCACGAGAAACAGGTAAAACTTTGACACATCGAAAGAATGCAGATAGTGCTGGATTGCTGAAACATCGATCAGTCGCACAGAGAGTCCATCTTAAGTTGCGAGCATCCAACATTATGTTTGGTGGAAGCAATGAAGCAATAACAAATGGATCATCTATAGCAGCAACATGATTGCTCACCTATAATGAAATCGGGGGTTATCAATTATATCAAGCATACAAATGTGTGCTTAAGAACTAAATAAACTAACCGAAAACAAAAAAGATGGAGAAACGTAAGCAAATAGAAACCACCAATCTGAGCGGCGTGTTTTACTAAATTGCAAGAATGTCAGACTCACATGTAATATTCTAATGCTGTTTTCTTAATGGTTAATTGTTCTGATACAATTTAAATTATGACTATCCACATGACCTTTAGACTAAGAGCATTTTTCAAGTCGACATTCCATGAGCCTACAGCATGACATTAAGTTCCTCGTTTATGGTTTCGATACACCGAGTTTGTAGAATTTCATTGCTCTTATCTATTCTCTAATCCTCTCTCCTTGAAGAAGTTTTGCTATACTCTTATGCACACGAATTCAATCTTGTTCTTGGTTTCCGATGATTAACATAAATAAAGAAAATTCGATAAAAACACTAACAGAATCATACCGTCAAAAGGGGTTTCCCTTTAGGTCTGTGCAACATCGCCTGATGCAATTTCTCAGCACCGTATATCTACACCCAATCCAAACCAATCATATCACATATCGAGAGCTTCGAATTCAAAAATAATCCCAAAGAAAAATCTAAATAACTTCGTTTTTACCTTAACATGATTAAGCCCATGCATAAACACATGACAAGCACTCCCAATCACAGGCACCGCCACAGCTTGCAGCATCCGTACAATCGCCGAATCATCAACAACTTTGCCAACTTCAATTAAACACTAATCATTAGAAGGAAAGATTTCCACAAAAAAGATGGTAACTTGATCATCAACAACCGACAACATACCTCGCTTTCGATAGAATCTATACGAAGGTTTCGACGAAGCCGACTCCGGATCGGCCCAGAATTTGCGGATCCAGCGACGAACCGCAGACGAGTAGTCCGATTCGACCTTCCAATGGAGGTGGCAATCCACGGCGACTCGAAAGCGGTCGCGGATTTGGAATTGGACAGCTCGAGCTCGGTCCTTCCATAGACCGCGGCCTCTTTCGATCCACTCTGCCGCCATTAATGGCTGAAAATTGAAATTATATCTGTTTGTGATTTTTCTAGGGTTAGGGTTAGGGTTTCAGAGAGCACGATCTTAGATGATGATGATGGTGACGTATTCTCCGATTGAGGTGGCCGGGGGTCTAAAATGCGCCGGGGGATTCGTTTATTTCTCTCTTTTTGAGCAAGAAAGGCACCAAGGTTTGACACTTGTTGGTGAAGAACACCGATAGCGGGGCCCACTTGGAAATTTTAGAAGGTTTTTTTTGTGGGTGCTGATTAGACTTATTGAGGATTAAAAAGAAATGGTGCGGGGCCCACGGAAAAGACTCCTGTGGATAAGAACGGGAGATGTAGAATGGGCTGACAATTGTGCCGAAGCCCAGCAGTAAATTCAACAATTGAAATGCTAGGTCGATACGAAGAGCCCAACAAATTCAAGAGAGATAAAAATCTAGTAGTTTATTAAACATCAATCACAATGTCAAAATGGGGTTTAAGTTACCAAAAAAATAAATCTGTCCTTTAAATTACATGTTCGTATCAACAAATGATAAATAATGTAATTGTTGGAAGCCATTTGATGATTCTAGCAAATGAATATCTTGTCGCTGGGAGCCACATTGGCCACATTTAAGTAATTTACGTCAGCCACTACCTCCCCAAAATCATCTGAAGAATAAAATAAACCAAATAAGTAATTTAGTTCTCGAAATATCACACAACCTGCAAATACTCCATTTATATCTTAGTTTAAGACGCGGACCTTCATAAATTGTTCTCACATAATCAACATACTCGGGTACGAGTTTTCGGAATATGATGCCTTCAGGATGAGCATCGAGGACAACGAGGGTTCCTGGGCATCGAAATTATTCAACAATGGAATTAGAAATGAGAATTAATTTGAAAGAGTGATGAAACGCACTTAAGTGGTAACAAAAATTGGTTAAAGTTTGATAGGGAATAATGCAAAATGTACTGAAGCTATACCAGGTGCCACCCAATCTTTTGTGACGTTACTAGGCAATGGAGCTAGCCACAGGATGTTTCTGAAATTCATCGAATCGTCATATGCAACATTAGATCCTGAAATGTGATGATTTTAAGATCAGTAGAAATGCATTGGTTGCCAGAATGAGATGAATTACAGTACATAAATGATGAAAACATGCCGACAACTTTTGCAATTTTTTTGTCAGGTGTAGTAATTAGGTGAGTTTCAATGAAATTGAAACAGATAATATAATATCAAGATTCATATAGCCGACCCCAAAAATCTAGGATAAAGGCCAGTTGTTGTATGATATAATATCAGGATTACCCGTTTGGCAATAACCCATGTGATAGGGAAACAGTTTCTTCTCGTATGCTGGATATTCTTTAGCATGGAACCTGCAAAATGGTTTAATTGATACAAGTATTAAGGGATACGGCATATAAATGATTTAAGAATTCTTGTGAATAGTTGCAGAATTTAATTACCATAACTTGTAACATTATAACATATTCTGTTTAAACTGATCCATACAAGTTTACAGCCCAGATATACTTCTTTTCTTCCTTTTTTCTCCTATCGAAATAAGAGCTGGACATACTTCATAACTAAAAGAGAATATGTTGACTATTTTTAATAGCAAAGCCATTTTGGAAACACGATCTCAAATATAAATCCATCAATCATACACATAAATCTAAGATAATGTCCCAACACTTATCTAACTATTGCAAGAATATAGGTCATAATTCTCTGAACCCAACATATCATATATTGGAGAGTAATAAAGAACCACCGAGTACAACTAGTATATGATATTTGCATCTTTATTAGGAAAAGGGTATTTCTATGCACCCCAAAACTAAGCTATTTCCATTATTTCCACTTATCACCCTAAAAATTTCATATTTTCATATACAGTGGCGGACCTAGGTATTTTGGTTAGTGGAGACACAAAAAACATTTAAGATCCATTGAAAATTCAAACTAAATATTATATAAAAACCATAATACAAATTGGAAACTAAACATAATTTGATTAGACAGTGGCGGTCCTGGCGGACCTAGGAATTTTGGTTAGTGGAATTCTAAAGATATCAAAATTCATAATCTGACATATTTAGGTAGAAGCGGGTGATCCATCGGCAATGGTGTAATACACAGACGGCTTAAGATTGAGAGAAAAAAAAATCCTATTTTGAAAGCTGTTCTTTCTTTCTTACCAAATCTTAACCGTCCATGTATTACATCATGGACGGCGGATAACCTGCTTCTCTCTTAAATTGTTAAAAGTTGATTGTGATTTGGATTTTTCTTTTTAAGAAATAATATATAAGGGGATATTGCAAAATAGGTTTCTTTCTTTCCATTTATGTAAAGGGCAGAAAGGCCCAAAGTACAAGAATATGCAACAAGCATAAAAGAGCATCCATGTGCATGAGAATAGATATTACATTGTACATAACATCGAAAACATAACATGGTCAGCTAGGTTTTTGGGTATATGAAATCAGGTTCTTATTTTTTGTTCAAGGCTCAGTAGGGGAACATGCCTCCACAAGCTTGTACCTAGGTCCGCCATTGTTCATAAATCACCCCTGCAACCTAGTTCATTCAAAATCCTCCCTTCAGTTTTGCAAACCAATACTATTTGAGCACATCATGTAATAGCTGCATAAGAGCTTAAAAAATCTCAATGGTAAAAGAGCATTCTCCTTTCTCTACGGTCAAAATTATACAATTTTTAAGTTATAACTTTTTTTTCGAGATAATACAGAAAGCAGTAAAACACGTATGAATCATGGTTTTCAAAACTGCTGTGGGTCTGATAAACAAGAAAATCCCTAAGGAAAATAATAAAAATTTTCTTGTAGTATTCAACTCACAGTATCCCAAGCCTTCCATTGCTGCTGGCCAAGAAAATATGCCCATGAAACAAGTCATATCGACTAAGGGACACATTAAAACCCTCTGAAGGTGCACGAGCTGAGATCATACCAAATAGGAATGCCAGATACGAGTTTAATTCCTGTATGCGTAGCTTCTGAAGTTCATCACATGGATAAAACTAGAATAAAGGCAATATAGCAACTGATATAAAAGCATACCTCGTTTGCAAACCGATACGCAGTTGGAGTTTTTGTGAGCTGACACTTATCCTTAGCCAGACCCTCAGCATCAGGAACCTGTCATGCTACTGTATCCGTGAGATTACAATCTTTTGACAGATTAAAAAGAAAAGATAATAGTTCATAACCATACAGAGTGTACAGCACAATGGCATTTAACTGACATTAGATGCAATACTTGTAATGTGATTAAAAAATTTACTTATCATCCAAAACACACATAGATGAGCATGTTCTGATGCATTAAGAAAACTAACAATCTACATCACATTTAAATCCTATAAATACATTTATTACAAGTTTCGATAAATTAAGCAGATGATACATTTACGTGCTATGCAAAACAAAGATATGTTTTAACTTCATTTTTCTAGGCAAGTCCAATGATGAAAGAAATTCAATGGATACTGTTCTTCATCCCCATAGACTGAATGTAAGCATGTACCTAAGCACATGAGTTATATTCTGAATTAAACTCCTCTACTAGTTAACTTTATAATGCTACTTGCAACATATCCCTTAATGCATGTATAATTTGTTGGGAGATAAGTCCACAGAACAGTGCTCGCGACAAACAATCACGCAAAACAATCATGCAATTAAACAACGAAAAATATAGATTAATAAGTGCGAGAATAAATAAGAAATCAAACACAGAACAGAGAGGCACAAGGAATTTGTTAACGAGTTTCACCCACCGTATGGCTAGTCCCGACAAAACGGAATCTGCAAACGTCTACTATATTTGAATCAAGTTTGCAAATAAGAGCAATCCTAAGAGATTTCTCTCAAATCTCTCTATACAAATCTCTCTGTTTCTCAATAACTCACTCTCGGCCTCTGCTCAAGAAAAAACCACAAAGATAGTTCGTATCTCAATTCCTTGGTGCAGACGCATTTTTAAATCCAAGCTCCAGCCGCCTCATGTTGACTGCACCTCCTCTAATTAATGTATTACTTGGCCGGTACATGCATCGTTTGTATGTGCAAATAAATCAAACGATGCATGTGGCTGCCACCAACTTTTGCATGTATTAATTTGCTACATGCATTTGGACCAAGAAGATAAACGAGATTTAATAATGATGCCATTGTTGAAGTCCCTCACATGGGCTGCTACTGTTCCTCAATTCATGGGCTCCACTTTTGGATGATTTGCATCAATTTTCAACAAACTCCGCCTTGATGCAAATTCATCACAATCTCGACATTCTCCCACTTGGAGAATTCTTCCGTCTTGATTCACAACACCTAAAGATTTCACATGATTCCGCTGTTGCTCTCTCCTCATCAAATTTTCATAGAGAGGTTCACCAACCTAAAACAGAGATCCAGCTTATCTCTGTCTACGATCTTGGTGAATATATCCGTTGGATTCTTTTCTTCCGCGATCTTTTGCAGTGTCAACTCACCATCTTCTAATGCTATACATATGAAGTGGTATCGCACCTTGATGTGCTTTGTCCGGAAGTGATATGCCCCATTCTTCGCCAAATGTATTACACTTTGGCTGTTGACAAGGTGTTGAAGTCTCGCTTCTTAGCCAACTCTTCGAGTAACCCTTATAGCCATATCATCTTCTTACTGGCTTCCATGATCGCCACGTACTCGGCCTCCGTAGTTGACAATTGCAACACCTTTTGCAATTGAGAGACCCAACTCACCGCCGTTCCCCCAACCGTGAATACATAATCCGTTGTGTTCTTCCTACTATCTTGATCATCCGAATAATCCGCATCAACGTAACCTTGCACGTTTAGAGAGTCACCGCCCAAACATAAACAATAACTAGACGTACCTTTAAGATAGCTCAATATCCACTTCACCGCACTCCAATATTCCTTCCTTAGGTTTTACATATACTTGCTAACAACTCCTACTGCATGTGTAATCTCAGCTCTCGTACTCACCATCGCATATATCAAACTTTCCACCACAAATGCGTAAGGCACTCTTACCATCTCGTTCTTCTGCTCTTGAGTTGTCAGGCACAACTCTTTCATGGGTTTGAAATACTTTGCTAAGAACGTACTCACTAGTTTTGATTTGTCCATGTTGAACCGCTTCAAAACTTTCTCGATGTAGTCCCTTTGCGATAACTACAGCTTCCTATCTCAAACGATCTCCATGCAGATTTGTTTGGCTGCTCCCAAATCCTTCATAGCGAATTTCTCGGCCATCAACATCTTCAAATTTTGAATCTTCTCGAAACTCAGACCCGCTACTAAAATGCCATCCACATACAATGACAAAATACTGTAGTTTCCGTCCTTGAAAATTTGAACATAGACGAAGTGATCTGATTCACTCCGCACAAATCCTATCTCTAACATGAACTGATCGAACTTAAAATATCACTGCTTAGGAACTTGCTTGAGGCTATACAAACTCCTTCACAGTTTGCACACCATAGTTTCTTTCCCTTCATCTTGTATCCCGATGACTGCATCATATAGATCTCCTCCAAATCGCCATGAAAAAATACAGTCTTGATGTCTAGTTGCTCTAAGTGCAAATTCTCCACCGCCGCGATACTGAGAATCACTCGAATCGATACCATCTTCACCACAGGAAAAAATATCTCTTGATAGTTAATTCCTTGCTTTTGAGCATATCCTTTGACTACCAAGCGAGCCTTGTATCGCTTCACACCATCGGTCTCATCTTTGATCCAGTATATCCACTTATTCAGCAACGCTTTTTGACCTTTGGGTAGCTTCACTAGGTCCCACGTACCATTCTTCTTTAAAGAATCCATCTTCTCGTCCATAACTCGCTCCGACTTCTTGTTAGCACCGTCGCTTGTTTCTTCAAGGGATTTAGTCTCTCTCGAATCTGTGTACGATACGAAGTCGGTCACAGGTCTTTCAGGTAGTCTCCTTTCTCTCATAAATCTTCTCAGAACTGGTACATCTGGTTGCTGAACATGATCATCATCATGTTCTTGAACCTGATCAGCCTCTTCCATTTTCCTGATTGGTTTCTTGAGTTCCGTCTAACTCCACGAACTCAGATACCGCATCATCTTTGGCTTACTTTTCTTCTTTGTACAAGTGTTGCTCATCAAAGACAACGTTCCGGTTTCGTATTACTTTCTTGCTTGTGTAATCCCACGGCCAATATCCGAGCTTGTCTCCACCATACCCGATGAAAACACATTTCTTAGACTTTGAGTCAAGCTTATTCCTTTGCGCCTTATCAATCAAAGAATATGCAACACAGATAAATACTTTGAGGGGTGAATTGTTGATCGGTTTACCCGACCAAATTTCTTCTGGAATGCCTCCATCAAGCGCACTCGCCGGGCTTCTGTTGATCAGATACACAGCAGTATCGACCGCTGCTGCCTATAGGAATTTTGGCACATTCGCATCCAAGGTCATACTTCGCACTCGCTCAAAGATCGTCATGTTCATCTTTTCAGCGATATCATTCTGCTGTGGTGTCCCCGGTACCGTCTTCAACCAACGAATACTCTTTTACGAGCAAAACGCCTCGAACTCCTGTGTGCAGTATTCCTCGCCATTATCGAACTTTAAACATTTAACCTTCAGCCCTGTTTGGTTCTCCACCCGCGCAATCCAGTGTTTGAAGATACCAAACACATCGGACCTTTTTTCATCGCATACACCCATGTCTTTCGGCTTGTATCATCGATGAACGTCACGAAATAACGATTTCCTCCATAAGACTCCACTGAGACCGGACACCATGCATCCGTATGCACCATCTCCAGCTTTTTGGTCTTTTTTGTTATGCATCCGATTTGAAAACTGAGCGCGTTTTGCTTCCCACAAACGCAGTTCTCGCAAAACCTCAACTCCATCTTTTTCAGCCCCGAAAGAAGCCCCTTGTCTTGAAGAATTTTCATGTTTTTCTCGCTGAGGTGTCTCAATCTTTTATGCCACAACGAATTCTCCGAATCTGTCTCCGAACTTGCCGCCAATGCAATCGAGCCTCTGCTGTTCCCACTAAATGAGTACAACGAATCGCTTAACTTGCCCCTTAAGATCACCAACGACCTTTTGGAAATCTTCTATTGAGAATTCCCAAATGTCGTAGTAAACCCTTCATTGTCTAGTTGACTTATGAAAATCCAGCATATGACATGTATTCTTCAATTTGATTTGACCACCTCCTGACGATTGCAAGATGATCGATCCCTTTCCAACGATCTTGCACGATTGACCGTTTCCCATCGTCACATGTTCTAGGTCGTCTTGAACATACTCCCTGAAGTGATGTCTGCCTGAAGTGCAATGAAAAGATACCCCCGAATCTAGAAACCAAGTATCCGCCTTTATGTTCTCACTCGCCAATAGTAAAAGACCATGTTCCCCTTGTTGTGTAAACACCACATTCGCTTTCTTTTCATCCGCCTTTTCATCTAAGCCTTTCTTCAGAAGTCTGCATTTACTTTTTCTGTGGCCCCACTTTCCGCAATTCCAACAGACGCTTTGGATTTTTCCTTGAGATTTTCCTCGACTTTTAGACTTGCCTTTCTTTCCTTCTCCCATTTCCATCATTCTGCCGTGATTCTCCACTGAAAGTGTAGAAGTTCCCGAACTTCCACTCACGGCCTTTCTCTACATCTTATGGTTTAATATGCAACTCACCGCATTATTAAACGTGAGAGTCCCCGACATAAAGTTGCCAACCGTCATAACTAGGTTCTCCCAACTCTTCGACAACGAACATAGGAATAATAAGGCTCGAATCTCGTCTTTAAAGACGATTGAAACCATTCGAATTGGCTCGTCACGCTGTTGAAGTCGTTTAGGTGCTCAGTCACCGAACCGTTCTCCGCCATCTTCATGTTGAAAAGTTTCATAATTTTTTTTGTTTGATATTGAAGGCTTCTCATACAACTTTGCTAACGTCGTCATTAGAGCCTTGGTTGTTTTCTCCTTTGAGATATTAAAGGCCACCTGCGGAATCAACGACAATCTGATCGTCGTCAGGAATTTCCTGTCTAAAAGGTTCTACTCCTCATCGGCCATCTTCTCGAGTTTTTTTCCTAGCAACGGAAGATACAAATCCTTTTGGTATAAACAGTCCTCCAACTGTATACGCCACCAACCAAAATTATAACCATTGAATTTCTCGATTCTTATCTTATTCTCCGCCATCTTTTGTCTCTATCGCAGAAAACTCGACTTCTCCCTGGCTTTGAACCAACGCCTTCAAAACTACAATCTAAGAAAATGAGGAAGAGAACACAAGCGTCGTTACCCACCATTGACCTAGATTGTAGAATCAAAGAACCCTAGGTTCTCTTAATCTTTCTCTGATACCAATTATTAGGAGATAAGTCGATCCACGAAACAATGCCCGCGACAAACAATCATGCAAAATAATCATGTAATTAAATAACAAAAGATACAGATTAATAAGTGCGAGAATAAATAAGAAATCAAACACAGAACAGAGAGGCATAAAGAATTTGTTAACGAGATTCACCCACCGTATGGCTAGTCCCCGGCAGAGCGGAATTTGCAAACGTCTACTATACTTGAATCAAGTTTGCAAACATGAGCAATTCTAAGAGATTTCTCTCAAATCTCTCTATACAAATGTCTCTGCCTCTCTCTAACTCACGCTCGGCCTCTGCTCAAGAAAAAATCACAAAGATAGTTTGTATCTCAATTCCTTGCTGCAGACGTATTTTTAAATCCAAGCTCCAGCCGCCTCATGTTGACTGCACCTCCTCTAATTAATGCATTGCTTGGCCAACACATGCATTGTTTGTATGTGCAAATAAATCAAACAATGCATGTGGCAGCAACTAACTTTTGCATGCATTAATTTGCCACATGCATTTGGACCAAGAAGACAAACACGATTTAATAATGATGTTGTTGTTAAAGTCCCTCACATGGGCTACTGCTGTTCCTCACTTAATTCATGGGCTCCACTTTTGGATGATTTGCATCAATTTTCAACAAAAACCTGTCACGCTCCGTTTCCCAAAGAGTAGAAACGGTGACGTGGCACAGTCCGCAAGCTAACTGTATTGAGGATGGTCTAATTTAATACAGTTACGTTAAGCGTGTGTGTGTGTATATATATCATGCAGGCAATATACCAAAACAAATAATAAAAACAGAAGTATTTATTTCCATTAACTAAAATTTATTACATCCCAAGATATTGAAAAGAAAAAATTAATTATTTGATTACATCGAAGAAAAAGGAAAGCAAGCCTTAAACATGTGGGCAACTGAAAAATAAAAGAGTTATCCTAATTCTCTGGCATCAACTCTGCAAAGTCCTCATCAGTGGGTTCCACTCCATCGTCCCCTTCTTCACCAACCTCGTCCTTATCTAACGGACATTTCAGGGATAGAAAAAGGAAAAAAAGTCCGATCGCGGGTTACACTCGGGTAAGATAGCCTCACAAGGAAGAAATAGTAAGGAAGCCAAGTGTTTGCAATGCATGATATCATATACGTGTGGTGGCAAACTATATAAGGTATCTGCCAGGTATTATGTTCGTTTTAGTTTGTTAGACAAGTGTACGGATACTCACGATTATTCCGTTGTGAGCCATGAAACAACAACTTGGGGAAGTGAATAGTACTTTTTCATATCCCGGATCATGATCGAGTAATAGGGGAATTCAAGTTCCGCATATAATCTTGCATAATCAAACTACTCATCTCCGTTATTCAGTGTAAAGGTTTTACGGAATTAGAGTTGGTGCGTAAATCATCTAGACATAGAATTTCAACGTTTGTTGGCCATCCATATATTGGATTGGTCATCCGAAGTATCGGGATTTTCATATATAAAAGTCGTCCGTACATCGGACTGGTCACCCTTCATATAGGGATCTTCTCAATAATGGTCACCCGTAATATCAGAATCTTCTGATATAGTAGCCGTTCGTATATTGGACTGGTCACCCTTAATATAGGGATCTTCATTTATAATGGTCGGCCGTATATCGGACTGGTCACCTTTAGTGTAAGGAGCTTCATAAAGTATTTCATATCTAGGTTAGCGCGTCTAACTCTAACTGTATCATATATCATGTCATATGATGTATCATAAGTTGGATTTGATAGAGGATATCTCAAAGATAAGAACTTCCACAACCACTCATTTTATTTTGTTGCAATTATAATTTGTAAGGCAGATCATGATATTTTATTGAAACCTTAGTTTATAAAAATGTTATGGTATTTATTTAATAATATCTTTTTATAAAGATTTATGATACCTTTATGTAAATATCTTTTTTAAAGGATTATGGCATTTTTATGTAATTATTGTTATATGAAAAGCCATGGTATTTTAATGTAAATATTTATTTAAGAAAGGACCGTGACGTTTTAATGAAAATAATATGTATTAAGGTCTATAGTATTTTATTAAAAATGTTATTTTATAATAGATCATCTGTGTTGGCAACCACTGCACATGGGCGGAAGGATTATGTCATTTTTAGGGACGATTGCCTATAACCTCAGGGTGTTTTACGTAAAATTTACACTATTTAAAATTAGGGTATTTTAGTGAAACTTAGATTTTATGAGTTGAAAGTATTTTTATAAAACTCCACCTTTATGAGTAGGTATTTTTATAAAATCTTAACGTTAGTAAATTAAAGTTATATTTATAAAACATAACTTTCATAAAAAGGGTAATCTAGTGGAAGAACAAACATTTGTAAGCGGGGGTATTTTAATGAAGCTTAGCTTTCGACAAGTTAATAGCATTATAGTGAAAATATTGATTAGGGGTATCGTAGCGTGAAAATAGCTTATGTTTATGTACAGTGAGTGTGGGTGTCACGCTCCGCTTCCCAGAGTCCGCTAAGATCGGCACGTGACAGAGCCAACCATGCTACATGTGGCTAGAAAACATCCCTCCACACTCACATTACGGCTGTCTATAGATATCAAGAACAGTAGAGATAAAATAAACTATCTAGTACATGTCCATAAGCCAGAATAAACGAGTCAAGAAATAATATGAGGAAGCAATAGATCCAATAAACAATAATATCTGGAAAATAACATAACTAAACTGGATACTAACAGGATCCTCGCTGCTCGGCTTGACGGCGAAAATACTCCTGATCAGCCTACGACAAAGGTAGAGGATCTGGGTCATGCAAAACCCAGACATCAGTGCGTCATAATATCAACAATAATATAATCAGGGGGTAGCAAGACATGCAGGCACGAGTATGAGCAGTAAAAAAAGTAGAACAGTAACACGAATAAGAAACGGTGAAGAGTAAAAGCATATGTGATGTGCAGTGAGTAATCTGAACTAAGCTACTGGGTTAATTACTCTCAAGTCTTTGAAATCAATTTAATGAATCGTCGATGTAACTCAATAGTATCCCATGCATGCCCGGGACCACGGTCCAGATTCTCGGGCTGAAACCGAGACATGCCGCTAGGCACTAAACAGGAAACATGTACAGATGAATGATGTCAGCAGCAGCATCACAGGGCTGGCCTAGCCCCTAAAACTGATAAGTATAAGCATCGAACTGTCGAGTTACAAGTCAGGTTTCATCATTGGTTTTCCCATACCCCCAAGTTGTGTATTCAAGTCAGGTATTGATAAATCTGGAGCTAATGCCAACACAGGATCAAGCAGGAACAACTTTGTCTATACAGACAACAGGATATGTCCATCGGGACAACATGTCAGGATTGTCGGCATCAAAAACAGGATCATGTAACATGTCAAATAGTGATATATCAGGTCATGTCAGGTAGTGCACAGGTATCAAGCGGATGCCTAACCGTAAAATGTAGCAAGTATCGAATCACGGTAAAGGTATGGATGTACGGTGAAAGCATGGATGCACAAACATCTATCAGGGGTTACATCATGACTATGTAGGGTGCACATTATCAAGTATGGTGCACTAATACAACAGTAACATGAAATAATATGGTCTCGGCGTGCAACTAGATATTTAATAAACCGTACGGATACAGACGGATACTACAAAACTGTAAATCGGTAAAATTTGCTGAATATTAAAACAAGCACTATTATTTATTAAATAGATATTGATATAATAATATTAACATGGATAACATATTCAAACCAATTAATAACTATAAAAGTGGTATTGATTAACCATACACAAGAAGTTTCCGTTCAGAAATTCAGCGTTGCCATGATTTGTAAAATAGTTTAAAAATAACAAACGTTCTCCAAAAGGGACGTGTCTTATACCAAAACAAAGATAATTCAATAAGGTTTTCATTTTTATAAGTTGAAGTATCTCAGGTTGTTCCTACAAAAAGGTATGAACATTCGAAATTGAAAGTTTGCTGCTGGAATTTCCCTGAACAGCAGTTTAGAGATATTTTCATTTGCATTTTACGTTATTTAAACAATTTATTTTGCAAGTAAATATTTCATAGAGTTATAGTTTCTGAGTTAGCTTCGTAAGGAACTAAAAAACGTATACTAATAATTTTTCTATGATTTATAATGAATTTTATAAGGTAAGGTGTACAGTAAATTTCAGATTTGTCGTATCCGCTTTGCAACGACGTTTCATGTGTAAACTATAATATTTTCAAACTTTATTTTGCATAACATTATAAAATGCAGATTATAAACTAATTAAAGATAATAATAAGAAATATTACGACGATATATTTTAAATGATATGGATGCAATCGGGTATCCGAAAACAGTAAAACTTCAGTATGGATGCATAATACTATACCTAGCTTGTAGCAAGATGATTTAGCATGCGACTATACATGTAAATAATGATATTGATGTGTACGAACGTCGTATAACAGTAAAATGATAAACTGGTAAATGCGGGATGTACAACTAAACAATATGAAATGTAAATATTCAATTGGATGCAGCATATTGTAGTCTAGCATGTATCAAGATAAATTACCATGCACTAGATATGAAATAACTTGCACGGATGCACACAGATCTCCGAAAAACGTGAAACATGCAAAATGATAATGTGGGATGCATAACTAATCATTATGTGTTGTTATTATTCAAATGAATATAGAATATAGTAGTATAGCATGTAGCAAGATTAACTTGACTCGACGGATCATGAAACGGATATGTACGGCACGTCCGACGTCGGTAAAACGTCGCAACGCACGCACGGCATACGGGACAGGTCTAAACAATGCAAGAGGGTGATCACGCAGACAAGGCACGTTCACTCGATCAGATCGTCAGCGACGAGCACGGCTCCGGCGGTGATCACCGGAATTAAGAAACAAGATCAAGAAAAAGAAAGAAGAAGTAAGAAGATGTTGTGTATTAAATAAGGAAAGAATAAATAAATAAATAAAATATATATAAATATATATATGCAGAGGAGAGAGAGAAAGGGGTTGTTAGTTTGTTAGGAAATTAGTTTAGATTTAAATTTAAAAAATATTTTATTAGTTAACTAAATTTTAATTTGTATCAGTTTATAAAATTAATATTATATAAATAAAATTTGATATTCTGGTAAATACAAACATAGACCAAAACATGCCCGGGTCGGGTCTAAAATTCAGTTTTAAAATACGAAAAATATACATGTCGACCAAAATTAAAGTTGGATATCCGGATAACGAAAATGCATACCCCCACGGACGGATGCACGTAGCGTGCACGTAGCCATCCAAACAAGTCTGTTCCACTGAACGGGACGAGAACAAAATGCGCGGATGCCACGACAGGGTTAGGGTAGCAGGCAGGCCATGCAATGTATTTTTAAAATATTTTACTTGACTTTAAATGTTATATTAAAGAAATGCAGATGCCAGATATAATGCCAGTATGCAATATGTATAAATTAAAATGAAAGTGCACGAATCCATGTAACAGGTCAGGATAAATCATAAACATGAATCAAGACAGATTTCAAGCAAGCTGGTCGGGTAGAATACAAATACAAATGTCAAATACACTATTCGCACCCAAAACACAGTAAATCAAGAAAATACCATAAATAAAGAAATATTTGAACTAGAATTGATATAAACGAACTAGGGTGTTACATTATACCCAACTACAAAAGAATTTCGTCCTCGAAATTCCCAAGACAAGAAAAGATAAATAATCAAGAATCTATAAGAATAGGTGTGGAAACTTCTGTCGAATCTCGTCTCCTCGTTCCCAAGTCGATTCTCCGTGCGAGCGATTCTCCCAAGAAACAAGTACGAGAGGGATAACCTTGTTCTTAAGGACCTTTTCTCTTCGATCAACAGTCGACATCGGCCGTTCCTCAAAGGTCAAATCCTCTCTTACAGTCAGCTCCGAATGATCCAGCACGTGTGTTTAATCTCGAACATACTTACGGAGTTGAAATACATGAAACACGTCATGAACATTCGCCAAAGATTGTGGTAAAGCCAATCGGTAAGCCACTTCTTCAACACGCTTCCAAAATCTCGAAAGGCCCCACGAATCAAGGACTAAGCTTGCCTCGACTCCCAAAACGAATCACTCCTCTAGTCGGTGATATCCTCAAGAATACCATATCACCAACAACGAACTCTAGAAGTCTTCTCGATATGTCGGCCCACCTTTTCTGCCGATCTTGTGCTGCCTTCATATAATTCCGGATAGTATTAATTTTCTCCAAGGTTTGCACGATCAAATCCGGTCCCAACAATTTTCGTTCTCCAATATCGTCCCAACAAACATGTGAGCGACACTTGCGACCATACAATACTTCGAATGGAGCCATCTGAATAATCGCCTGAAAGCTGTTATTGTAAGAAAACTCCACCAAGTGTAGATGATCCTCCCACGAACCCTTAAAGTCCAACATGTAAGCTCTCAACATGTCTTCAAGAGTTTGAATCGTTCTCTCCGACTGGCCATCTGTCTGTGTATGAAAAGCTGTGCTAAACTTCAATCGCGTCCCCAAACTTTCCTGTAAACTTCTCCAGAAGTGCGATAAGAATCGGGTATCACGATCGGAAACGATGCTCACAGGTATTCCATGCAATCTCACAATCTCCCGCATGTACCGTTCTGCTAACGCTTCCGTTGACTGACCAACTCGAAATGGTATGAAGTGGGCTGCCTTGGTCAATCGATCAACAATCACCCAAACTGCATTGTTGCCCTTTGGACTCCGCGGTAATACTGTCACGAAATCCATGGTTATATGTTCCCACTTCCATTAAGGAATCGGAAGTGGTTGCAATAAACCAGCAACCCTTTGATGTTCCGCCTTAACCCGCTAACACACCAAGCACTTCGCTACAAAGAGATCAATCTCCCTTTTCATGCCTTTGTTAGTTATATGTATGCCCTAGAGGCCATTACTGTACATAGGATGTATATTGTAGTGGATGCTGGGACATATATAGGGAGGACTTTCTTGCTCGACATGATAGTATGCTATCTGGTTGAACTTTACCTTAATGTGTATACTGATTGTCTCTCTGTTACATGTTGGTAAAGCCCTTAGGATGTGTGCTTGACTACCTGGACTATGATGCGGATCATACTAATGGGGACATGGTAGTCCATAAGTACATCCTTCAATGTCCCTAGTCGAGGGTGTATCGAGACGGGGCATCGATATACCAGAGTAGACTAGCGTATACCTTCTCGACCCATACAGATGGGCGATGGATGATCCCATATCCATTGGTGTTTGACATCAGAGATGATATACGGGTGCTCAGTAGAGACTGGGTACACTGGACGGACTCGCCGAGAACTCCCAGATGGTATTATACCTCACGTCAGATGGCAGTTCTCTGGTGACACTGGTACAGAGTAGTCTGTTGACCCGAGATCGTCATAGAGTCTTGTGTGGTTCCCACTGTGCTTTGATTTCCATCTTACCACGTCCAAGAGGGCGTGCAAAACGGTGGTTTTTGGGTACAGTCCCGAGTCACATGGAGGCAATGAGCGATAGGAGGGGATTCGTCTCTCCCGGTATAGGGAGTTGATGTTGCACAGTGTTCGATTGGCTATAACAGGAAGTCCCTGGCCAGGGCTGATCAGAGAATTGCTGGTAAGTGTTACCAGTAGTTTCTCGACCCGTTATGAGCCTCATATCGACACGACTTATCGAACTATTGGGGTCTGACGTTTACCACCCCTAGGCGAGATATGCGACATATCAGACGATCAGACCGGACTGTACGGTAGTGTTACTGGTCGGATTCACTGCAGTGTGAGCGGGCTTGCTCGTCGATCTTCAGATCGCTCAATACCCGGGTGGCCGTTACGTTTAGCAGACCGCTTGCGGCTTGTGGGTGCTTGATATGATCATCACCTGCTGCCGGCGTATTGACGAGTCTTTAGAGTCCTACACAGAGGTTTCCTGGCTCAAGCGAAACGAAATAGGAGCGCATATGAGATATGTGCGGGACCGAGAATAATGCGTGTATGTGATACCGTATTCCATTCTCGCGATGAATGTATCGAATGGTTGTATGTGATATAACCTAGTTATCGATTCAAGCGTTGATTCGATAAGCCGATACATTGTATACTAGTCGGTTGTGTGCGACATGACCGGATCATTGAATCAAGTGTTGATTTAATGATTTAATGTATAATTATATATTTGATATATTACTTTGCATTAACTAGTAATGGTTCACTTTAAATGGATTTTCTCACTTGGATTGTGCAAGTTGTATATGTGATATACTTTTATGCATATGTTTGTATCATGTTTGATGATGCATATTAACTTGGTTAAGTGTAAAGATTAAACCATGGTTTACTTAATGATTAGGGTTTTGATTATCTTATTCATTTATTTATATATTCATTTTGGAAATTATTTAAGGATGGTGGCTTATTTTGTTTTATGTTGAAGTTTCTTGAAGCTTTGATCAAGTCAACCATTCTTATCTCTTCCTTAACCCTAACCATCATATCTAACCATGGTCCATTCTCTACACTAAACTAAGGTTAATATTATGATAAGAATGGATTTTATTTTCTATTTTAATTATTCTTATCATAACAATATTCATCTTCTTCATCTTCTTCTTCATTGAAGAAGCTTGCTTCATCAATGGTGATTGATGAAAACAAGTGAGAAATCCAATTCTAAAGTCTACCCACTTCCTTTTTCTTCATCCTCTACCTCTTGCCAAGTAGTAGAGTGTATTCTCTTCACAAGTTTTTGGACTTGGTGAAGTCGGAGCTTGATTTAGCGATGCCTCGACGTAGATCATCTTCGGCACGTCGTCGATGACCTAGCCCGCTTCTTCTCCGATGAAGCCGACGCAAGAGCCCGGATTTCGGATTTGTACAGCGGAGATGACTTCTTCATGGAGCTATGGAGGTGGACAAACGGATCTACAAAGGTTGTATATCCGTGTCCATTAGTTAAGTGTTAACTAGATTATTTTTTCGCCTAGTTTTCTAGCAAACGATCCGTAGTCGGGTCTCTCGGCACCTAGATTTTTTGAAATTGGCATGTTCGATGCCTTGTGAGATCTCACTAGGGTGCCTAGGAACCCTACAGCCTTCCCACCAGAAATGCTGTCTTAGATCGTGGTGCATCTTCGTGCTTCCTGGATGTACGAAATATGCGGAACCGTGTGCCTCCTTCATAACTTCTTCACGAATATCTCCTTTTGGCACACACAAACGGCTACCATAACGCAACGAACCATCTTCATGAATCAACAAGTCCGTTCGAAGTCCAGCTTCAACCTGTTCTCGATACCTTTGCAATCTTGGGTCCTTCGACTGCGCTTCTTTAATATTCTCAATCGACGACGACTGTACTTGCAGCTGCATCAACTGTCCCGAAGAATGCGGTAGCACGATCTCCAACTCGAATCTCCGAAAGTCTTCGATAAGCTCCTTCTGTGCAGTCAACATCCGAATTGCTGGTAACCGACTAAGCGCATCCGGCACTACATTAACTTTCCCCGGATGGTACTTAAGATCAAGATCGTAGTCAGTCATCAGCTCCAACCATCTACGCTGCCTCATGTTAAGCTTTTTCTGAGTGAACACATACTTTAGGCTTTTGTGATCGGTGAATACTTCGACCCCTTTCACCCAATAAGTAGTGTCTCCAAATCTTCAAAGCAAAAATCACTGCTGCAAGCTCCAAATCATGAGTTGGATAATTCTTCTCATGGGTCTTCAACAGTCTCGATGCGAATGCTATAACCTTCCCATGCTGCATCAGAACACATCCCAAACCTTTCCCAGATGTGTCGCTGTGAATCACCAATCCTCCGGAACCGTATGGTACGGTCAAAATAGGAGCGGTTATCAATCTTTGTTTCAACGTCTCAAAAGCTGACGCACAACTATCCATCCATACGAACGGTACTTCCTTTCGCGTAAGCTTGGTTAAAGGCTCAGCCAAACGAGCAAAATTCTCCACGAACCTTCTGTAATATCCGACAAGTCCCAAAAAACTTTTGATCTCCGCTACATTCTTCGGAATTGGCCAATCTTGAATTGTTGCAGTCTTCTCAGGATCAACGGCGATTCTATCTCCGGATACGACATGCCCCAAAAACTTCACTTCTTCAAGCCAAAACTCGCACTTGCTCATTTTCGCATATAATCTTTCTTGCCTCAATGTCTGCAGTGTGATCTTCAAGTGTTCTGCATGCTCTTCTAGGCACCTCGAGTAGACCAGAATATCATAGATAAACATCACTATAAACCGGTCCAAGAACGGTGAAAAGATTCGGTTCATCAAGTCCATAAATATCGCCGGTGAATTCGTGCCTCCGAACGGCATCATTAAATACCCGTAATGTCCATATCGAGTTCGGAACGCAGTATTGCAAATATCCTCTGATTTAACTCGGACCTGATGATATCCGGATCGCAAATCCAGCTTCGAGAATACTCTCGCGCCACTAAGTTGCTCGAACAATTCGCCAATGCGAGGGATCGGGTACTTGTTCTTAATAGTCACCCAGTTTAATTCTCGATAATCGATGCACATCCTCCTTGTGCCATCTTTCTTCTTGACTAGAAGAACTGGAGCTCCCCAAGGTGAATTGCTGCTGCGAATCCAATCCTTCTCAACCAATTCAGTAACCTGCTTCTTGATTTCTTCCAACTCCACTGATGTCATCGGATAGTACGCCTTTGAGATTAGCACTGCACCAGGAACAAGATCGATCGTGAACTCCACATCTCATTTTGGCGGTAAACCCGAGATGTCCTCGAACACGTCCATGAACTCTCGAATTACAGCTGGCGCTTCCTCCTTATCAACTTCCATCGACGAAAGAACACTGTTTGTCGGCCTAGCCCTAAACTCGACTGGCCCGACAGAACTGCTTCCTCCAGCAAAAACAAACTCCGGATGTCCGGGAATCTGGAAAATCACTTTCTTTGCCCTACAATCAATGTGAGCGTGGAAAGTGCCGAGAAAATCCATTCCCAAGACAACTTCATAACTACCGGTATCGGTCACCAAGAAATCTGCAAAACATGAACTGGTAAGCAATGAAACTGAGAGAACCAAGGTAATAAAACGACCATGAAACAAGGAAATGAAACAAGACCAGTACTCCAAGTTACTTAAATAGAATACCGCATTGTAACCATACTGCAGTTCATAGTTACAATCACATAACTCCGTTTAAGTCGCCCAAATCCTAGTATCAGAATCAAAGGAACAGGGAGAAACAATAAGGAACCAAAAGGTTTCAAGCCGAGATGCAAAGTTGTTTGCATATCGTCAAGACAAGGATCAAGAGAAAGATATGATTCAAGAATCATGATAACAATGTGGCAGGACATGTTCCTAATCACGGATTTTCTGATTCGTGTATTAGGTCCAATACCCAACTACAAAAGAATCAAACCCGATTAACTTAAATCCTATGGCTCTGATACCAAACAAACCCTGTCACGCCCCGCTTCCCAGAGTGCGCTAAGATCGGCACATGACAGAGCCAACCATGCTACCTGTGGCTAGGAAACATCTCTCAACAGTCACATTACGGCTGTCTATAGATATCAAGAACAGTAGAGATAAAATAAACTATCTAGTACATATCCATAAGCCAGAATAAACGAATCAAGAAATAATATGCGGAAGCAATAGATCCAATAAACAATAATATCTGGAAAGTAACATAACTAAACTGGATACTAACTGGATACTAACAGGATCCTCACTGCTCGGCCTGACGGCGAAAATACTCCTGATCAGCCTGTGACAAAAGTAGAGAATCTGGGCCATGCAAAACCCAGACGTCAGTGCGTCATAATATCAACAATAATATAATCAAGGGTAGCAAGACATGCAGGCACGAGTACGAGCAGTAAAAAAAGTAGAACAGTAACACGAATAAGGAACGGTGAAGGGTAAAAGCATATGTGATGTGCAGTGAGTAATCTGAACTAAACTACTGGGTTAATTACTCTCAAGTCTTTGAAATCAATTTAATGAATCGTCAATGTAACTCAATAGTATCCCATGCATGCCCGGGACCACGGTCCAGATTCTCGGGCTGAAACCGAGACATGCCGCTAGGCACTAAACAGGAAACATGTACATATGAATGATGTCAGCAGCAACATCTCAGGGCTGGCCTAGCCCCTAAAACTGATAAGTATAAGTATCGAACTGTCGAGTTACAAGTCAGCTTTCATCATTGGTTTTCCCATACCCCCAAGTTGTGTGTTCAAGTCAGGTATTGATAAATCTGGAGCTAATGCCAACACAGGATCAAGCAGGAACAACTTTGTCTATACAGACAACAGGATATGTCCATCGGGACAACATGTCAGGATTGTCGGCATCAGAAACAGGATCGGGTAACATGTCAAGTAATGATATATCAGGTCATGTCAGGTAGTGCACAGGTATCAAGCGGATGCCTAACAGTAAAATGTAGCAAGTATCGAATCACGGTAAAGGTATGGATGTACGGTGAAAGCATGGATGCACAAACATCTATCAAGGGTTACATCATGACTATGTAGGATGCACATTATCAAGCATGGTGCACTAATACAACAGTAACATGAAATAATATGGTCTCGGCGTGCAACTAGATATTTAATAAACCGTACGGATACAGACAGATACTATAAAACTGTAAATCGGTAAAATTTGCTGAATATTAAAACAAGCACTATTATTTATTAAATAGATATTGATATAATAATATTAACATGGATAACATATTCAAACCAATTAATAACTATAAAAGTGGTTTTGATTAATCATGCATAAGAAGGTTGCGTTCAGAAATTCAGCGTCGCCATGATTTGTAAAATAGTTTAAAAATAACAAACGTTCTCCAAAAGGGACGTGTCTTATACCAAAACAAAGATAATTCAATAAGGTTTTCATTTTTATAAGTTGAAGTATCTCAGGTTGTTCCTACAAAAAGGTATGAACATTCGAAATTGAAAGTTTGCTGCTGGAATTTCCCTGAACAGCAGTTTAGAGATATTTTCATTTGCATTTTACGTTATTTAAACAATTTATTTTGCAAGTAAATATTTCATAGAGTTATAGTATTCTGAGTTAGCTTCGTAACGAACTAAAGAACGTATACTAATAATTTTTCTATGATTTATAATGAATTTTATAAGGTAAGGTGTACAGTAAATTTCAGATTTGTCGTATCCGCTTTGCAACGACGTTTCATGTGTAAACTATAATATTTTCAAACTTTATTTTGCATAACATTATAAAATGCAGATTATAAACTAATTAAAGATAATAATAAGAAATATTACGACGATATATTTTAAATGATATGGATGCAATCGGGTATCCGAAAACAGTAAAACTTCAGTATGGATGCATAATACTATACCTAGCTTGTAGCAAGATGATTTAGCATGCGACTATACATGTAAATAATGATATTGATGTGTACGGACGTCGTATAACAGTAAAATGATAAACTGGTAAATGCGGGATGTACAACTAAACAATATGAAATGTAAATATTCAATTGGATGCAGCATATTGTAGTCTAGCATGTATCAAGATAAATTACCATGCACTAGATATGAAATAACTTGCACGGATGCATACAGATCTCCGAAAAACGTGAAACATGCAAAATGATAATGTGGGATGCATAACTAATCATTATGTGTTGTTATTATTCAAATGAATATAGAATATAGTAGTATAGCATGTAGCAAGATTAACTTGCCTCGACGGATCATGAAACGGATATGTACGGCACGTCCGACGTCGGTAAAACGTCGCAACGCACGCACGGCATACGGGACAGGTCTAAACAATGCAAGAGGGTGATCACGCAGACAAGACACGTTCACTGGATCAGATCGTCAGCGACGAGCACGGCTCCGGCGGTGATCACCGGAATTAAGAAACAAGATCAAGAAAAAGAAAGAAGAAGTAAGAAGAGGCTGTGTATTAAATAAGGAAAGAAAAAATAAATAAATAAAATATATATAAATATATATATGCAGAGGAGAGAGAGAGAAAGGGGTTGTTAGTTTGTTAGGAAATTAGTTTAGATTTAAATTTAAAAAAACTTTTATTAGTTAACTAAATTTTAATTTGTGTCAGTTTATAATATTAATATTATATAAATAAAATTTGATATTCTGGTAAATACAAACATAGACCAAAACATGCCCGGGTCGGGTCTAAAATTCAGTTTTAAAATACGAAAAATATACATGTCGACCAAAATTAAAGTTGGATATCCGGATAACGAAAATGCATACCCCCACGGACGGATGCACGTAGCGTGCACGTAGCCATCCAAACAAGTCTGTTTCACTGAACGGAACGAGAACAAAATGCGCGGATGCCACGACAGGGTTAGGGGTAGCAGGCAGGCCATGCAATGTATTTTTAAAATATTTTACTTGACTTTAAATGTTATATTAAAGAAATGCAGATGCCAGATATAATGCCAGTATGCAATATGTATAAATTAAAATGAAAGTGCACGAGTCCATGTAACAGGTCAGGATAATTCATAAACATGAATCAAGACAGGTTTCAAGCAAGCTGGTCAGGTAGAATGCAAATACAAATGTCAAATACACTATTCGCACCCAAAACACAGTAAATCAGGAAAATACCATAAATAAAGAAATACTTGAATTAGAACCGGTATAAACGAACTAGGGTGTTGCAGTGGGATAGGTCGTTACCCCGTGCATTAACAATTAATAACATCTACGTTTCATCACATTTAAGTTTGTAGGAAAATAATAACAAGCATGAATTTATTTAACCGTATTAAGGTAGATAACAAAATTATTTTTCAGATCTAAACAAGTAAATAGAAAGTGATAGAATGAGGGGTGAGAAGCGAATCCTACCGTGAGTCGAGATATCTTTATTCAAAGCCGGAACGTCGCCTCATACGAAAACGCAAGCCCCTGTCCTCGGATTTTAGCTTGACAAACGATCAGCACCGAAGCATCGGCGTTGTCGAAACGAAGTAGATATTTTTTTTGTGAATTTTTGTGAGGAATGAGGAAGATATGAGCAAAAGAGTGAGGAGGTGCAATATGTATAAAGATGAGGAAAATTTCTATAAGACCCAACAAATATATTAAATTCGCCCCAGCCCCAGGCCCCTCTCTTCTCTCTCGCATGCCATTCACGAGGGTGACTGCTGACACCTCGTTGACGTCAGCGATGACATCAACGGGTATTTTTTTATTTTATTTTTATTTTAAAATTGATTTCTTTAATAAAAATTCATTTAAAAATATTATTAATCATCAGAAAATTATAAATAAATACTAGAAAATTCCTAAATAATTATTCTCATTTTGTAATAATTTTTGTCTAAAAATAATATTATTTTTCATTCTTTAATAATATAAATTCTTTTCCATACGAGGAAAATTGATGCAAATCATCCAAAAGTAGAGCCCATGAATTAAGTGACGAACAACCGCAGCCCACGTGAGAGATTTCAACATAATTATTAAATTTCGTTTGTCTTCTTGGTCCAAATACATGTAGCAAATTAATGCATGCAAAAGTTGGTGACAGCCACATACATTGTTTGATGTGATAGTTTGTATCTCAATTCCTTGCTGCAGATGCATTTTTAAATCCAAGCTCCAGCTGCCTCATATTGACTGCACCTCTAATTAATGCATTGCTTGGCCATCACATGCATTGTTTGTATGTGCAAATAAATAAAACAATGCATGTAACTGCCACCAACTTTTGCATGAATTAATTTACCATATGCATTTGGACCAAGAAGACGAACAAGATTTAATAATGATACTGTTGTTGAAGTCCCCTCATATGGGTTGATGTTGTTCCTCACTTAATTCATGGACTCCACTTTTAGATGATTTGCATCAATTTTCAACAAACTCCACCTTGATGCAAATTCATCACAATCTTGACATTCCTCCACTTGGAGAATTCTTCCGTCTTGATTCACAACGCCAGTAGATTTCACACGATTCCGCTGCTGCTCTCTTCTCATCAAATTTTCATGGAGAGGTTCACCAACCTGCAACAGAGATGCAGCTTTTTTGTTTACGACCTTGGTGAACATAGCTGTCGGATTCTTTTCTCTCACGATCTTTTGCAGTGTCAACTCACCATCTTCTAACGCTATGCGTAAGAAGCGGTAGCACTCCTTGATGTGCTTTGTCCAGAAGTGATATGTCGCATTCTTCGCCAAATATATTGCATTTTGGTCGTCGCTCTATAACGTGTTGAAGTCATGTTTCTTACCCAACTTTTCGAGTAAGCCTTGTAGCCATATCATCTTCTTACTGGCATCCGTGATCGCCACGTACTCAACCTTCGTAGTTGACAACGCCGCCACCTTTTACAATTGAGAGACCCAACTCACCGTTGTTTCCCCAACCATGAATACGTATCCCATTGTGCTTTTCCCACTATCTCGATCATCCGAGTAGTCCGCATCAACGTAAACTTGCACCTTTAAAGAATCACCCCCGAAACATAGGCAATGACTGGACATACCTCTAAGATACCTCAATATCCATTTTACCGCACTCCAATATTCCTTTCCCGGGTTTTGCATATACCTGCTAACAACCCCACTGCACGTGCAGTATCAGATCTCGTACTCACCACCGCATACATCAAACTCCTTACCGCAGATACGTAAGGTACTCTTTCCATCTCGTCCTTCTGCTCTTGAGTTGTCGGGCACAACTCTTTTATGAGTTTGAAATGCTTTGCTAAGGGCGTACTCACTCATTTTGACTTGTCCATGTTGAACCGCTTCAAAGCCTTCTCGATATAGTCCCTTTACGATAACCACAGCTTCCGTTGCTTCCTATCTCGAACGATCTTCATACCCAAAATTTGTTTGGCCGCTCCCAAATCCCTCATAGCGAATTTCTCGGCCATCAATTTCTTCAAACTTTGAATGTTCTCGAAACTTGGACCCGCTACCAACATGTCATCCACATATAATGACAAAATAATATAGTCTCCGTCCTTGAAAAGTTTGAACGTAGACGCAACGATCTGATCCACTCCACACAAACATGTCTCCAGTATGAACTGATCGAACTTGAGATATCACTGTCTAGAAGCTTGCTTGAAGTCATACAAGCTCTTTCGCAGTTTGCACACCATAGTTTCTTTCCCTTCACCTTGTATTCCGGTGACTGCATCATATAGATCTCTTCTTCCAAATCGCCATGAAGGAATGCAGTTTTGACGTCTAGCTACTCTAAGTGTAAATTTTCCACCGCTACGATAGTGAGAATCACTCGAATCAATATCATCTTCACCACATGGGAAAATATATTTTGACAGTCACTTCCTTACTTTTGAGCATATATCTCTTGACTACCAAGCGATCCTTGTACCACTTCACACCATCGGCCTCATCGTTGATCATGTATACCCACTTATTCAGTAACGCTTTTCGACCCTTGGGTAGCTTTACTAGGTCCCACATACCTGTAGGGTGTTTTTCGTCACCCCATTGAGATGGCAATTCCTGCGCGCTTGCCAGGCGTACTACAGATTCCCCTGCCTAGGGTAGGCGAGGGTTTATTGATCGCAGGGATCCGAATCTCCGGCAGCCACGGACTAAGTTGTCGTTAATTACCCCTCGCCTTTGGATCGAGGGAATCTCCGATTGACGGGTCGAACTGGTCATGCAAACTCAATGTACAGTGTGCGTGTGTTGTGTTTTAAAAAGGGGGTTTTGGATATATCGGGGGCCCCGCGGAGTTTTATGGGGTCCCGCTACCAGGATAGCGGGCTGGGGGTCAAGTGGGCTAGCAGCCCCCTTGCGGGGTGCGAAGCAACGCCACGTTAGAAAAATTTTCTAACGGGGGAAGTATGTTTAGTGTGGAGTGCATATAAAATGAAGGGGAAGCGTCTAAAAGACGCGTGCATGGTACGTGGGCGCCCACGGGTCACGTGCCTGGCATGTAGGCGCCAGCGGGTCACGTGCCTGGCGCGTGAGCTCTTGGCGCCTACGGGTCACGTGCGCAGCACGCGACCGCAGGGCGCCAGCGGGTCACGTGCGGTGCACGCGACCGCTGAGCGCCCGCGGGTCGAGTGAGGCGCACGTGGACGCTTAGCGCCCGCGGGTCACGTGCCTTGCACCTGACCGCTGGGTACTGAGCGCCCCCGGGTCGCGTGAAGCGCACGCGGGCGGTGGGCGCCCGCAGGTCGTGTGAGGCGCACGCGGGCGGTGGGTGCCCACGGATCGCGTAAGGCGCACGCGACCGCTGGGCGCCCACGGGTCACGCGCCCTGCACGCAACCGCTGGGCGCCAGCGGGTCACGTGCGCAGCACGCGACCGCTGTGAACACCAGCGGAAAAAAGGCTTAGCTCCTGGGTTAGGAATTAAACTCCTAAGGGGGCTTTGGAGTTGAACTCCTAACAGGGATTATGTATAGAATTGGAGTTAAACTCCTAAAAAGAGATTTGATTTATGGAGTTAAACTCTCACAGATCTTGAATGGAGTTGAACTCCTAGAGATCTTTGGATTTTCTTTTGAGCCTTGGATCCTCCCGGAATGAGATTTTTGGAGATGGGTCTCCTTCCTCCTTTTCGTTGGCTGGCTCTTGAAGGAAAAGAGGGGTGAGATTCAAAACCCCCTTTAGAGATCTGATGGGAGATCCGAGCTCCCCTTTGTGGGTTTTATGGTGAAAAACTATTTCTTTTTGAAAAAGGTTAATCCAAAAAGTTGAAGTAGGTTTAGAACCTTGAGAAAAGGGAAGAGACACAAACCCTAAATTTTGAGAGGAATGAAAATTTCCTTTTTATTATTTCATTATCATGTTGTCTTTTATAGGCTTACAAATTTACACATAGCCCCTTGGGCTTTACAAAATGGCATTTTGCTCATCCCATTCCCCATGTTCTCATTTATTTTGCGCATGGCCATGGACTTTTACAAAAATTCGGCTTTATGCCCATTTTTCTTACATTCATGCATAAAAAATTACATCGAAATTATTTATTAAATGATTTCATTTTGGCATGGGGGAGGCCGACCGCTTCATGTTCGGGATCGACTCGGGCATGGGCCCACTTGATCTTAGCTTGGGCCCACTTGGCTTGTGGTTGACTTTGACTTTGACTTGGTCAACCGGGATGTAATTTGGCTTACTATCATCGGTAGCCAAGACATTTCCCGAGATGGGATGCGACCGACCCTCATGCGGTCCGCCCACCTTTGGATTTGAGGGAATGGGCGTCGGCTGTCTCGGGACACCGTTTCCCGGTTCATGAGTAAAACTCTGCGCTTGATTGGGCGGCTAAGAGGCAACTTAGGCCGTGAGCTGCATCATGACATTCATCAAGTTGTCAATTTTTTAGTAGAGCTTAGCCATCTCTTTGTCTTTGCTTTTGAGATGTTTTCGGAGCTCTTGGAGAAGTTGCTGCTCTGCGTTCTTGGGACAAAAGATTGGCTCATCTTCGCTTTCCAAGCCCGACTCCTTATGAACCGAGGAATCTCTCTGCTTATCAGCCTCACTGGAAGGGTTTTCATTATCTCCCACAGGATATTGGTCGTGGGAAGTGGCAGTCGCATTCACACCAGATTGGATTTGAGATGTAGTGGCCCTATCCTTGCTCTTGCTGCGTGTGCCCACCATGTAGACAGTGTGGACCACATATCCAGCCGTCTCTTTATCTTTGGCGGGATAACCCTGTTCTTCGAACCTCATAAAGTTCAGCCGAGCAGGAGCCCTAGCCCTTTTATTGGCTCTGTATCTGAGCCTTTTCTGTCTTAGCTTCTCGATTTTGAGGGATTGGAGGGCATCCGTTATTCAGGAAGCCATTGTGAGTCGATTAGCGGAGAGCTTAGAGAAGGCACCCGATCGAGCGGTTGTCAGGGGCATCGCCGGAGGTTGCTCGAGACGTCTTTTTGCTTTGTTGGTGTTGATAGCCCTGCCCCTAGCTGGGGTCAAGGAAAGTCGTTCAAACACCGACTTGCGTTTGGGTTGGGACACCTTCGAGACCACCACATTTAGCCTCCTGCCTTTCGAGGCCGGTCTTTCTGTTACTGGAGCTTAGAGAGCTGGAATGGCGTTAGCTAGCACGAACAGAATAGAGCCAAATGGTAGCGGCGGCTCCTCCCACCGTCACCCGAGACTGGCCGGGAGGACCGTCCTGACGTCCATCTTCATCGTATAGGAGATGAGAGCTGTGTCGAGAGCTGAGCTTGTCCTTGGAGACATTTTTGCTGCGTCCGAAAATTGCAATTGGAAATTGCTAACCTGCACAAAGAAGCATGATTTCAGTACAGGCAATCAATGTATATATTGATTGAGTTTGCATGAACGTTTAACCCGAAATATGGGAGGAGAGAAAAAGTCCCACCGGGCGTGCCAGAATCTGTAGGGTGTTTTTCGTCACCGCGTTGAGATGGGAATACGCGCATGCTTGCCAGACATACTACAGATTCCCCCTGCCTAGGGTAGACGGGGATTTATTGATCGTGGGGATCCGAATTTTCGGCAGCCGCGGACTAAGCTGCAGTTAATTACCCCTCGCCTTTGGAGCGAAAGAACCTCCGATTGACGGATCGAACTAGTCATGTAAACTCAATGTACAGTGTGCGTGTGTTGTGTTTTAAAAAGGGAATTTTGGATATATCGCGGGCCCCGCAAAGTTACGGGGGTCCCGCTATCCGAATAGCGGGCTGGGGGTCAAGGGGGCTAGCAACCTCCTTGCAGGGTGCATGACAGCGCCCCGTTAGAAATTTTTTCTAACGAGGAAAGTATGTTTAGTGTGGTCTGCATATAAAATGAGAGGGGAAGCGTCTTAAAAACGCGTGCCTGTCACGTGGGCGCTGGGCGCCTACGGGTCACGTGCCTGGCGCGTGGGCGCCAGTAGATCACGTGCGCCGCACGCAACAGCTTGGCGCCAGCGGGTCAAGTGCGCTGCACGTGACAGCTAGGCACTGAGCGCCCGCGGGTCGTGTGAGGCGCACATAGGCGCTCGGCGCCTGCTATTCACGTGCCTTGCACGCGCCCGCTGGGCGCCCGCTGGTTACGTGCGCTGCACGCGATCGCTGGACGCTGAGCGTCCGCAGGTCGCGTGAGGCGTATGTGGGCGCTGGACGCCCGCGGGTCACATGCCCTGCACGCGACAGCTGGACGCCCGCGGGTCACGTGCCCTGCACGCGACTGCTGGACGCCTGCTAATGACGTGCGCGGTACGCGACAGCTGGGCGTCCCTGGGTCATATGCGCGGCACGTGACCGCTAGGAACACCAGCGGAAAAAAGGGCTTATCCCCTGGGTTAGGACTCCAAACAGGGATTATGTATAGAATTGGAGTTAAACTCCTAAAAAGGGGTTTGATTTATGGAGTTAAACTCCCACAGATCTTGAATGGAGTTAAACTCCTAGAGATCTTTAGATTTTTTTTGAGCTTTGGATCCTCCCGGAATGGGATTTTTGGAGATGGGTCTCCTTTCTTCCTCCTCTTCGTTGGCTGCCTTTTAAAGGAAAGATTCAAAAACCCCATTTAGAGATCTGATGGGAGATCCGAGCTCCCTTTATGGGTTTTATGGTGAAAAACTATTTCTTTTTGAAAAGGGAAGAGTTAAACTCTTGATTTAATCCAAAAAATGGAAGAAGATTTAGAACCTTGAGAAAAGGGAAGGAGGCACAAACCCTAAATTTTGAGGGGAATGAAAATTTTCTTTTTTTAATTTCATTATCATGTTGCCTTTTATAGGCTTACAAATTTACACATGGCCCCTTGGGCTTTACAAAATGGTATTTTGCCCATCTCATGACTCATGTGCTCATTTATTTTGCACATGGGCCATGGACTTTACAAAAATTCGGCTTTATGCCCATTTTTCCTTACATTCATCCATAAAAAATTACATCGAAATTATTTATTACATGATTTCATTTTGGCATGGGGGAGGCCAGTCGTTTCATGTTCGGGCTTGACTCGGGCATGAGCTCACTTAATCTTGGCTTGGGCCCACTTGGGTTGGGGTTGACTTTGACTTGGTCAACCGGGGTGTAATTTTTGACCCCAACAATACCGTTCTTTAAAGAATCCATCTTCTCATCCATAGTTCGCTCCCACTGCTTGTTAACACCGTCGCTTGATGTCTTCAAGGGATTCGGGCTCCCCCGAATCTGTATACAATACGAAGTCGGTCACAAGTCTTTCAGATAATCGTCTTTCTCTAATAGATCTCCTCAGAACTGGTACATCTGGTTGCAAAACATGGTCATCATCATGTTCTTGAACCTGATCAGCCTCCTACATTTTCTGATCTCCACTAGTAGGCATCTGATTGCTCTCTTGAATTCCGTCTAACTCCACGAACTTAGATATCGCACCATCTTTGGCTTGCTTTTCTTTTTTAGACAAGCGCTGCTTATCAAAGACCACATTCCGGTTTCGTATTACTTTCTTGCTTGTGTAGTCCCATAGCCGATATCCGAACTCGCCTCCACCATACCCAATGAAAGCACAATTCTTAGACTTGGAGTCGAGCTTACTTTTTTCCGCCTTATCAATCAAAGAATATGCAATACAACCAAATACTTTGAAGTGCGAATTGTTGACTGGTTTACCCAACCAAATTTCTTTTGGAATGCCTAAATCATACGCACTCGTCGGGCTTCTGTTGATCAGATACACAACAATATCGACCGCTGCTGTCCATAAGAATTTTGGCACATTTGCATCCAAGATCATGCTTTGCACCCGCTCTAAGATCGTCATGTTCATCCTTTCAGCGATGCCATTCTGTTGTGGTGTCTCCGATACCGTATTCAACCAACGGATACCCTTTTGAGAGCAAAACGTCTCGAACTCTTGTGTGCAGTATTCCCCGCCATCATCGGAATTTAGGCATTTAACCTTCAGCCCCGTTTGGTTCTCCACATGCGCAATCCAATGTTGGAAGATACCAAACCCATCGGACTTCTTTTTCATCGCATACACCGATATCTTTTGGCTTGCATCATTGATGAACGTCACGAAATAACGATTTCCTTCATAAGACTCCACCGAGGCCGGACCCCATACGTCCATATGCATCATCTCCAGCTTCTTCGTCTTTTTTGTTATGCCTCCAATTTGAAAACTGAGCGTATTTTGCTTCCCACAAACGCAGCTCTCGCAAAACCCCAACTCCATCTTTTTCAGCCCCAAAAGAATCCTTTTAGATTGAAGAATTTTCATGTTTTTCTCGCTGAGGTGCCCCATGCCACAACGAAGTTTCCGAATCTGACTCCGAACTTATCATTAATGCAACCTGGCCTTCGCTGCTCTCACTGAATGAGTACAACGAACCGCTCAACTTGCCCCTTACCACCACCGACCCTTTGGAAATCTTCCATTGAGGATTCCCAAATATCGTAGTAAACCCTTCGTTGTCTAGCTGACTTGTAGAAATCAATCTTTTCTTCAAATCCGGAATATGACGGGCATTCTTCAATTTGATTTGACCACCTGCTGACGGTTGCAAGATGATCGTCCCCTTTCCAACAATCTTGCACAATTGACCGTTTCCCACCGTCACATGTCTAAGATCGTCCTGAACATACTCGCTGAAGTGATGTCTGCCTAAAGTGCAATGGAAAGATACCCCGAATTTAGGAACCAAGTATTCGCTTTTGTGTTCTCGCTCGCCGATAGACAAAGATCTTGTTTCCCTTGTTATTGTGTAGACACCACATTCGCTTCCTTTTCTTCCGCCTTCTCATTTGAGCCTTTCTTCGAAAGTTTGCATTCACTTTTTCTATGGCCCTTCTTTCCGCAATTCCAACAGGCGTCTTGGATTTTTCCCTGAAATTTTTCTCGACTTTTAGACTTGCCCTTCTTTCTTTTTCCTCTTTTCATCATTCTGTCGTGATTCTCCATCGAAAATGAAGTTCCCGAACTCCCACTCACCGCCTTTTTCCGTATCTCATCGTTTAATATGCAACTCACTACATCATTAAACGTGAGAGTCTCCGAGATAGAGTTGCTAACCGCCATAACTAGATTCTCCCAACTCTCCGACAACGAACATAGGAATAGTAGGGCTAGAATCTCGTCTTCAAAAACGATTGAAACCAATTCGAGTTACCTCGTCACGCTGATGAACTCGTTTAGATGCTCAATTACCGAACCGTTCTCTGTCATCTTCATATTGAAAAGTTTCTTCATCAAAACAATTTTGTCTGATATCGAAGGATTCTCATACAACTTTGCTAACGTCATCATTAGCGTCTTGGTTGTTTTCTCTTTTAAGATATTAGAGGCCACCTGTAGAGTCAACGACAATCTGATCGTCGCCAGAGCTTTCCTATTCAAAAGGTTCCACTCCTCTTCGGTCATCTTCTCGGGCTTTTCTCCTAGTAACGGAAGATACCGATTCTTTTGGTATAAACAGTCCTTCGACTGCATGCGCCACCAACCAAAATTGTGACCATTGAATTTCTCGATTCTTATCTTATCCTCCACCGTCTTTCGTCTGTATCGCAGCAAACTCGACTTCTCCGTAGATCTGAACCAACGCTTTCAAAACTACAATCCAAGAAAATGAGGAAGAGGACACAAGCGTCATTACCCACCGCTGACCTAGATTGTAGAATCGAAGAACTCTAGGTTCTCTTAATCTTGCTCTGATACCAGTTGTTGCAAGATAAGTCGATCCACGGAACAGTGCTCGCGACAAACAATCACGCGATTAAACTACGAAAGATACAGATTAATAAGTGCGAGAATAAATAAGAAATCAAACACACAACAGAGAGACAAGGAATTTGTAACGAGATTCACCCACTGTATGGTTACACCCTGGCAGAGTGGAATCTGCAAACGTCTACTATACTTGAATCAAGTTTGCAACAAGAGCATTCATAGGAGATTTATCTCAAATCTCTCTGTCTCTCTAACTAATTCCCAGTCTCTGCTCAAGAAAAAATCACAAAGATAGTTCGTATCTCAATTCCTTGCTGCAAACACATTTTTAAATCCAAGCTCCAGCCATCTCATGTTGATTGCACCTCCTCTAATTAATGCATTGCTTGGCCAGCACATGCATTGTTTGTATGTGCAAATAAATCAAACAATGGATGTGGCTACCACCAACTTTTGCATGCATTAATTTGCCACATGCATTTGGATCAAGAAGACAAACTAGATTTAATAATGATCCTGATGTTGAAGTCCCTCACATGGCCTGCTATTGTGCCTCACTTAATTCCACTTTTGGATGATTTGCATCAATTTTCAACAAAATAATTTCCAAGAAATTCACAAGAAATCTTCTCTATTTAGAATGCTATCTAGCTCTCTAATCTTAGAGTAGGCTGAGAGATTTAAGGGGCAAAAGTGTAAATGTTGCAGCCAAAACAAACAGTTTTCACTTGATCCCTCAATTACCTTCAACGCCGTGGGATCCAGCGCCCGCTGGATCGCCGCCGGATCGCCCCCGGAGTCTACGGCGAGGCGAGCCAGATCCATCACCGCCGGCGGAGGCCACCTCACCATCTCGTCCTCCGCTTGTCTCTTGTCATCGATCAGAAGCTTCCTCTTCGGAAGTTGTAGAAACTTCTCGAATCTTCCAGAAGTTTGGGGCACGAGGAACCTGAGGCAGGATCGGATCTCGTCGGCCTCATCGGCGGGGACCGCTGAAGCCTGCTGCTTGGTACCGAGGAGCGAGAGGATGTCAGAGGCGAGATTCCGCGGAGGGGAGAGAGAGGATTTTAGGGTTAGGGTTTTGGGAGGGAGGGATTTCTTGAAAAGGAAAGGGGAATTCGGGGAAGAAGAGAAGTGCGCGAAAGAGAAAGAGAAAGAGAAAGCGAATGCGAAACTTAATTTGAGGGGGAGAGATGGAGCCACACGAGCCGCCATTTCTCTCGCTACTTCATGCAGTTGTTTATGATCCAAGTCTTCTTGACTACTTTTAAATTCGAACCATCATAAGAGAATATGAGAATATGCAAAACATGGATAATAATGTGCTTGTTATTGAAAAAGGGTAAATTACTGCACTTCAAAACCCTCAACTAACACAGTTTTTCACTAAAATACCTTAAAGTATTTTTGTACCGGTAAAATACCTTTGGCTTTGGTTTTCAAGTTATATTTTGTCACTAAAATATCATCAACGGTAGCAGTTAAGGTATTATACCAAGATATTAATTTTTTTTATAAAGAATTTAGCAAAATCCATGATAGTTAAGGGTATTATAGTGTAACTTACCTTATTAGAAAAAGAAAAAGAAAAAGAAAAAGAAAAAAATATGCTTGGAATCAGAAACGGCCCAACTTAAAACAACACAGCTTCATCCTGTTATACCTTTGGTTTGTCTTAGCTGCCTCAACGACCGGGCATGCGATAATATCAACAGGCACAATAACCCCAGCAAATAAACAACATCAAATTGAAACAATTTAAAACAAGTGTTTTTTTATTTTGCCCCCTCGAAAATCTCATATTTTGAGAAACCCCCTCACTTTTTGGTATTTTGAAATAGCCCACTCCAAACTTTTAACCCAACTAAATATCCCACTGCGGTTAACTTTGAGTCAGTCAACGTTTTCCGATTTTTTAAAATACCATTAGAGAAGTATAAAGACTAAAATACCCCTCACCTCACTTTCTCTTCTCTCCACTTCTGCCCCTGCAACCATCTCCGCGACCTCGTCCTCCACGACGCCCCCTCCTCTCCCCTTCCTGCCTCCCTCCTCGAATCTCCACCGCCACTTCCCACCTCCTCTGCGCCCCCACTTCCCTCCTCTCTCCTCCTCTGCCCCACCTCCTCCCGCCGCCATCCTTTTCTCCAGCTGCCCTCGCCTCTCTCTCTTTCTCTCCACTCTCTCTTAACCTGCCACCACCATCCATCCTCTTCTCCACCATTATTATCACCTTAACCCCTCATCTCCCTCTCTTCCCTCACCTCCATCCTCTTCACCACCATTATCACCTTAACCCACCACCACAACCGCAATAAGCACCACCCACCTTCCACCGCCATCGTCTTCTCCTCCTTCTAACCCACCACCACCGTCAACATCCTCACCATCACCATGGGCACTACCCGCCCATCACCACCACCATCACCTTCCACCACCACCACTCCGTCTCCAACTTGGCCTCCACTCCGTTGCGTCCACCGTTGAGTCCCTCCAAGACGCCACCCGGCGCCTTCTCTCTCCTCCACCATTACCTCCTCCTTGCCCTCCACTGCCACTCCCTCACCCCCACCCCCATCCCCATCATCAATTTCATCCGCATCACCATCATCACCCCCATCACCCCCTTCATCACCATCATCGTCTTGGAAGGAGGTTCGAAAAGGAGGCTGGGAAGCTAAAGAAGAGGATGGAGGCGACACATTGGAGGGAGACGGGGGCGCAGAAGAGGAGGAAGTAAACGGCGGCAGAGCTTTGAGGCGGGGGCCTCATGGGTAGACGAGATGGCAGAGACTTGAGACGGCGAAGATGGTTGTGGAGACCGAGGAGAGGAGAAGAGAAGAGAGCAGAGAGAGAGAGAGAGAGAGAGGTGAGAAGCATTTTAGTCTTTACCCAGTCATAACTAACCACTAACCATGGTTAAGGATTAACTTAACAGAATCCTACGGGAATAGGATATTTAGTTGACGTTGAAGTTCAGAATGAAATATCTCAAAGTATCAAAAAGTGAGTGCGGTTTTTCAAAATATAAAATTTCGAGGGGGCAGTATAAAAAAAACCCTTCAATTAAATGTCTACTATTTTAATGCAAAAAGAAAGAGCATCTTTGTCCTGGATTTAAGCATACACATGATTAATATAGAGGATGCTGACTCTGACTTTTTAATGGCCAAGAACAAACTGGAGAGCAATACTTTACCTGTACACCTGAAATACTATCAAAATCCTCCCAGGAGATGAAATAATCAGACCTGCAAGAACTATATACTAGTGCCAAACAGGTTGGGAAGTTTGTCAATTGGATAGATTGTAACAGAAATTTAAAGTGAATAGATTGAGAATTTTCCTAAACATAAACCCTTCCACGCACTCACTCATACCAGCAGACACGTTACATTAAAATTGAAAGCAACACCACCACAACGGATAATAAAATAAATGATGTCTAACAATTTGAAGCATGAACAAATTCAGAGTCAATTTAATAGGGCATCCTACTTATTCATAAGAGCATTGTAACCATATTTAAGGACATCAATATTCACAAACAAAATAATTTTTTACCACCAAGTTTTGGTCTGTGTGAGGGGTTTTTTTTTGCTTTTTTTTTGGGGGGGGGGGGGGGGGGGTATGGATATGACAGCAAAAGGAAGTTGAGTCATTTAAGCCTTCATTTTAATGGATGTCGTCCATAGAAGATCTGAATAAGAACGAACAGTCACCTACTCTTCACGAACAATGTTCTAGGTACTAATTAATCCTCCGACGCTCAAACTGGTGTCATCTGAAAATTAACAAAATTTTTAGTCCGTGAGTCATAAAGAAATAGCAAAGGCTTGAAACCAACTAGAGCGCAGCGTAAATCCAATCATATAAGCTATGTTTGGTTTGAAAAAAGCGGTAGAAAAGAAAGAAAAAATAATAAGTACATGGGCATGCTTTCTCACATCAAATACCTTGTTAGTTGGAGATGCAATGGAACTCCAACCTCATGCAAATTCAACAATTGCAATTAAAACCTTTTACCTTTCTGTATGCTTACGTTGAATCACAGTTACCTTTACATGCTTTAGAATTAGAAATGTGTATATGGTTGGTTATAGTTTGTGGTTGAGTAATGTTAGATTAGCATGCTATTCCGACTACATCCAACTCAAATTGCAGCTCCTCCTACATGTTGGGCAACAATTAATTGAAACCGAACACCTGATTTCTAGATTTTGGTAAAGTTGAAACTGCATGGGACTTCAGTTACAGCCAACCAAATAAACCCTAAAATTATTTGAGGTAGCAAATTAAGTGATGCGCTTACTCAAATCCCATTGAAGGTCAGTGGTGGTGGTACTTGACGATGGTCCACCAATTGGAATCAATCCACAATGTGGGCCTTCAACTGATGGTTGAATATAAATCTCGTGATGATGATTTTTTTGTAAAAGATGGATCAAGCAGTCATAAGATGAAAGAACGATTCTGATATTCGAGAATCGGTACAGAACATTAAGGTTGCCAACTTCGTGATCAAATCTTCCTCCAAGTGCTCCCGCAACAAGAATACACAGCCGAAGAAGAAAATATAATGTTTTTAAAAATAGCTTATGATTATTCTGTGTCATGCTATCTAGATCTTAGAAGTTAGAGCATGTGAAACAAAATTAATTAGATCTTAATGCTTCCACACCATTTCTTGGTATATGAATTTCTTGTAATATGACCATCCAGGGCAAGGTTTGTTAAATGGACAAGGCAAACAATATTCAAGGCATTTGACTCAAAAAAATTTTGAACTGTTTTAGTTTGAGTGGTTAACTGTTTTAGTTTCATATATGTTGGGTAGATTTAACTCACTGTTATATAATTCATGAAATATGATGCAACTTACATTAGATTTTTCTATGCCGGGCGTGCGGTTGTAGATGTAAGACATACACTTGTGTAAATCTGTCGTGTGATCATGTGATTCATCCACTATTTTGACTCCCTGCCAGAGAAAGAAGTTGAACATTAATGTGTGCATCTCTAAAGGAGAAAAATCAAATTAGTTCACACAAACTACATGTGATGAAGAAAAGCAACATACAATACGAAAGCATTGGTATCTGTCTGAAAGCAACTAAGAGTTAACAGGCAAGCAGACACGCATCTAGTATCTGTTTATTTGAGTTACAAAGACGAGTAAAATATTGTGAGAACCAAAAATCCACTAATATATAATCAGGACTTCTGCAACTGATGCATGAAATTGTGGAACTTATGAGAAACGTGACCTCTGTATAAGAACAATAAGGGTCATACCATCCTAAATCTTGAGCTAATATAACGATGTTAATTTTTTTTAATATGAAGAACAAGAACTCACACGCACACCAAAAAAATGCAGGACTTTATAGTATTTAGATCAACACAACTATGATTAAAATCACATACCTCAGGCCATTGATTTCCAACTCCGAGCACCCAATTCGAGAGCTACGAATTAGAGAGACAGCGCCCTGATTTCTAGTCTATTTTGTTTCTGGATGTGTCTTCTAGAAAGAAAGATCATAAGCACTTTAAATAGACCAAGGGATGTTGAAAATGACTAAAAACTATTGCGCAGCCTATATATTTTGTGCTCAAAACATGAAACTTCTTTTCTTGACTTTGTAACCACAGCAGTCCATATTTTCTTTGTTAATGAAATGTGACGTAAGTGAAAGTCTAAAAGGCTAGAAAAGAGGGACACGGCATTAATTTTAAGAAAGAAAAGATACTTTGTTTTCCTGCACAAGAAAGCCTATACAAACTGCTATACGCATGATGCTCCTCGTTGGAATCACACAGGCACAACCCAATAGACAAATGATATAGCGTAGCGGAACAGAAACAGGATCCGGCGTTTCAAGATCGAATGAAAAAGATATATCTGGCCGCCAATCAAACTACTTAGAAAAGAGCACACCAAACAACCAGTAACACAAAATATATCCAGGTTCAGCCCCCAACCGGACCTAATCCTGCAACCGCGACGAGAACCACTACTAGAGAAATAATTACACAAGATTATATAAGCTCTCCAACTCACACAAGCCTCACGACAAAGGGAAACTCTCAATACAAACAGCAACTTAAACAAATGAAGAGAAGAGAGCATAACAACTCTCTCTACAAAACTCCTCAACTCTTTCTGTAATTTCCCTCACACAAAGTTATCTGGAGAATGAAGCTCTCACACTTCACTTCATCTCTCCATCTATACAACACCTTTCTTTAAATATGCAAGTCAAAGCCTTTCTTGTGTAGAAAAACAAAGTATCTTTTCTTTCTTATAATTAATGCATTCTCTCTTTCTAAACTTTTTAGACTTTCACTTATGCTATATTCCATCAACAAAAAAAACATGAGCTGATATGGCTACAAAGTCAAGAAAAGAAACGTCATGTTTTGAGCAAAAAACATATAGGCCGCTCAATAATTTTAAGTCATTTTCAACAAGGGACATCTCAAATTGACAACTCTCACCATCAAAGAGTTTGTGTAAAACCTTTCACACATCTTACTCATTGTCTATAATTAAACTAATAAATTAAACGATTACAATAGGTTTTTTTACTAACATGCAATAATAAATGAATTCAACCTTTCTTTATTACCGACGACAGAACAACTCATCTTTATGTCCAATGACATAAGACGCTTCACTCATATCCTTCATATAATGATATAACTTATCATTACTTGAAAGTAATATGTCATCCACATACAAGACCAAAATAATAAACCTTATCCCCTCAACCTTTATTATATGCATTGATCCACAGTGTTTTCAACAAATCCATATGAGATGATAATATTATAGAATTTAATATACCATTGTCAAAAAGCTTGTTTTAATCCGTATAAAGATTTCTTAAGCTTGCATGCCAAATGGTTGTTTTGACTAAATCCATCTGGCCCTCATATAAATCTCTTCTTCAAGATGCCCATTCAAGAATGTCGTTTTCATGTCCATCTGATGTAGCTCCAAGCCGTAATGAGCTACTAAAGCCTTAATTATTATAAAAGAATTTTTCTTAAAAATCGGAGAAAAAGTTCCATGATAATTAATGTTTTCCTTTGAGTAAATCCTTTGGTTAAAAGTCCGGCCTTATATCGTTCAACCTAACCAGATAAGTCTCGTTTGGTCTTGTAAATCCATTTACAACCAATGACGAAAGATCTCTTCGGTAAGTCAACAAGATCCCAAACTCTATTTCTAGTCATAAACAGGCATAAGAAATTTCCTGCTTAATATTTCTTTAAGCTAACATATTCCAATCAGAACACGTCGAAAAATTGCCTTCTTGTAAGGAAAATTAACTATCCAAGTGAACCAATTGCATTTTTGATGTCACTTTAGTTCCATTTATCATATCAAAGATAAGTTGTTCTATAATTATCTTATAAAGTAAATTTAATGCACCAAATGAAAGAATGTTAGTAAAAAAGGAATGCCACTCTCATAAAATACAAACCAAATGTGGTCTATTAATTTACTCATTAATACGAGACAAGTAACGTGTGTGAAAGGCTTTACTGTTAGTGATATATGCCCTAGAGGTCATTATTGTATAGTACTGGAATGTATATTACATTTTGGAAGTTTGGGATATACACAGATATAATAACAGTCTTGCTCAATATGATAGTATGCTATCTGATTTGATTCTATCTTAATATTTGTATATGTTTTCATTTAGCATATCACTAATGCATATTGATGCCCTTAAGATCTTTACTTGACTACCAGCGTTGTGATGGCAGTCACACTGGTGGGAGCTGGGTAGTCTATAAACACATTCTTAAGCTTGTTCCTAGTCGTACGATTATCGAGACAGGGCATCGATACTTTAGAGTAGACTAGTGTATATACGTCTTATCCCTAGTCAGGGGAGATGGCATGTCCCGCAGCCATTGGTATACGGTACCAGAGATAGTATACAGGTGCTCATTGAGTTATGAGTTACACTGGACGGACTCGATGGGAACTGCTAGTTGGTATTATACCTATTGTCAGTTCGCAGTTCCCAGATGACATGGGTACAGGTCAGTCCATTGACTTGACATCACTATTCGTCTCAAGTGTGTTCCCACTGTACTTAGATTACTACCCTACCACGGCTCCAATGATTCATGCAAACAGGTAGTGGTTAGGTGCAGTCCCGAAGCACTTGGAGGCAGTAGTGGATAGAAAGGATCCGTCTCTCCCGGTATTGGGAGTTGAAATCGCGCTGTGTTCGGATAGCCAATACACAGTCTCTGACCATGGCAAGTGAGATTTACTGGTAGGTATATTAGTAGTTTCTTAGGGTGTATTGGGCTTTACACCGACATGATTTATCGCGCTATTAGAGGTCTGATGTTTACCACACTAGGCCCGATATTCAATACTCTTAGACGAACAGACCGGACTATACGGAGATTGTCACTGATAGGCTCAGTAGGAATTCGGATGAGTTCGCTAGTCGGCCTTCTTTTGGACAGGTACCTAGGTAACCATTACGTACTGCTAGTGCCGCTGACAGACTTGCGATTAAACCCACTGCCAGCGTATCGTCGAGTCCCACACAGAAGGTTTCCCTAGTTCAGGCGAAACGATGTAGAGACCGTATGGTTTTACATGCAGGGTTCCGATCATATACGTGTACTGGCTACATGGATATTGTTCGGACGGATAATACTAGTAGGCTTTGGATTAAGATGGATTCTAGTATTATATTATTGGATTATTATTAACTCACCGTACTCGTATTTTTGCAGTACGAATACATGTATGTATATACGGTGAGGGCATTCTTGTAATTTTACAAGAGATGCTTCTAAAAGGAAACACCTAATTATTGGATTTATCTATTTTTGGAAAATAGATTAATGAGGTGGAAAATTAAGATATTTATGGCATGGGTGAAGCATGGCTAATTCTTTAGTTTATTGGTTTGCCTTTATTATTCGAGCATGGTTGTTATTTGTTTATGGAAAATATTGCATGCTTGATCATTGAGATAGAATGAGCCATTCTTCACTTGCACAACACTTGCTCATTTTGTGTTTTTCTTTTCTCTCTTCATTGTTCTTCTCCTTCTTCCTCAATACCCTAACCCTCACATGTGTTTTGAATCCTATGGTCATTTAAGATAAAATACTCTAATTAACACTCTACATCTCCTAAGCTACTTAGATTAGCGAACTAGGTACTTTAGTTATCTCGGTTTAGAGGTTGGAGCTTGAACCATAGACTCTCAGGTGGATCATCTTTGACACGAGGAGACGGGCCATCAAGCGCGATCCGCATCTTCTAGGAGCTCAAGGAAAGGAGAAGACCTGAAGGACTGGAATCAAGAAGGTATAAAACTCTTTCATAGTAGTTTAGAACCTTCAAGTGTTTAGCTAGTTATGGTTTCCGAAAAGATCATATATGATAGGTCGATGTTGCAAATTTTTAAATCGTTTTTGTAAATTCCGCCTCCCCACAAGTGTGTGAGGTGTGCGACATCGACTTACAGTGGTATCAGAGCCTACTTAAACCTTAACTAGCTTGTTAGCAAGTGTTTAGAACTTCGATTGACGGAAAATATCCGAAATTGCATTTCCAAGTCATGCTTGCTGTTCGATTTTCAAAGTTGTTCAAAAAAATTATTTCAGTGACCTTAAAATTACATGCAGGTTTTTATAAGACCAAGAAAAAAATTCGAGCACATAAGCTCCTAACTCGACCGCTAATCTGCGGCCAAATAGGTCATTTGGCTGCGGATCCGCGGCCTAGTTGTTGCTATAGTGCTCCAACTTTTTTCTGTGGTTCAGGTTCATGGAATTGTGATTTTTGGTACATTTGGTTTTTGCCCAAATTTGTTTGTTTACTGGTTTGTACATGGGGTAAACACGGAAAGTTTTTATCGATCGAAATTCCAAATTCTTGCTTATTTGTGTTTGTATGTGTTGCTAAACGTCTACTAATTGCTATATGTCGATTAGTGGGGGTTGCACACATCAAGTATCTTGTTGATGGTTTGTGTATATGGAGTATTGGATCGTCGTGAATGAATAACCGGGATGTGAGAAGAGTGTTCTTTTCTTTCATTCATGTATATTTGTAAATTGATGTAATATTCTTTTGCGGCGGCACATCCGGGTTGAGGTTGTAGCCACCGTTGTATTATTTCATTTACTTTTTCTTACACCTAGGATAGACCTAAGGAGGGGATGCACAAACTACCAGGTTCTTGAAGTACTGAGTGGCCTACTAATTTCATTGAGGGAGGTTGCTTCACTTCGGGAATTTGGTGGGTAGTTTGCCGCACCCGTAAGGGTCTAGGGTGGGGTTTGACTATTCATCACGACGTGGAATCCGTTTTCGTTCTAGGCTAAAACGAAATACGGAAATCTTAGTATATCCAATATATTCATCTGTGTTGCTGTGATATATGATCTGGAATGACTATTATTACGTGAGCCGAACGGCTATATATATATTATTTATATATATATATAATAAACGTTGCTTATGTTTTGCACCCGCACTAGTCCAGCCCCGCTCTGTAACCTAACGGTGCATGATGGGCCCCGTGGCGAATGCGGATGGCATAAGCGTACGTTCTATTTTCGTTTCTTTCTGCAATGATAGGGTTAAATGATGGGACGACATTAATATTGTTTAATGCAAAGAAAACAAACCAAAGTTAAATCGTTGAAACAATTTCAAAACCACACGGTTTTCTTTAAAAATAACTTTTAAAAGCGGAGCCTAAACAACTCCTTTTAAAAGCTTCATTGTTCCTTCGACTATATCAAGTTCATTACGTTCATGGTTTTCGCCAAAACCAGCCGTAGCCCTCCGTTATTTCAGATGGGTATTCAGTAGTATTCAAGCTATGTATTTTAACCTTCGTCAAGGCATAATGATTGGTAGCTGCTGGGTATTCATCTGTAACATAGATAGATGCGTTAATCTAGAACAGGCGTACAGTTATTTTGGCCTTCGTCGAGAGTTTGTACGAATGGGTTCAGATTAACCTGGACAATGACGGGTAGAACTTGACTTGTGTCTTATGATATGTTGGCCTTCGTCAAGGTCATAAGCGCCTGGGGCAAAAATACACATCGGGAGTTTCAAAAGAAAAGAAAACTTGCTAGTTTTACATACCATCTGGAGTGATGATTTTAGTAGGATTCCTTCAAAGTTGTCATACAATGATAGTTGGATCTCGACCCCACCGTGAGTTTTATTACTCATCGGGAGAGTTTTTCACTTTACAATCAATGCTATAAACCAAGTAGGTGTCTAGAATGGTGTTAGCGAAGCAACGCCTCCAGAGAAAAGAGGTTATGTAATCAAGGAATTTCGCGAAAGCGTTGGAAAACCTCCCTCGAAATACCGACACTAGACTGGCCGAAAGGTTAAGCAAGAATTGTAGGGTGCAATTAATCCCGACTAATTCTTTTATGGTTTGAAGGAGGATTTGAGGAAACAATGTGAGCCATCATGTTTAGATAAATTAATAACCAATCTAAACTTGCAAGAGTATCATGTTGAGTGTTTCTTCTCTCTCCTAATTGCAGCGACCAAAATGATCGGGCTTAAGTTATTGCTACATAAAAATATATTGTCGGGGCCAAACTATAAAAATTGGCTAAGGAATGTCCAGATGGCCATAACCTATGACAAGCTGGACTACCTCTTTACTACCAAAGCCCCGCCGTCGCAGGTCCAGATTCCACCGTTGTGGATATAGAAATCCGTAAGACATAGGAAATAGACTGTGCGAAAGACAAGTGCCTTGTGCTAGTCTCAATGGATACTGAACACCAGAGGCAGCATGAGAAGATGGACTTAGCTTCCATCTTCCTCCATACCAAAAATTTATATGGAAAGCAATCTCGTACGTAAGATATGAGACTTCGAAGAAATTGTTTCAAGCGAGGTTGGCTATCGAGTCATCTGTAGGGGACCATGTCCTTAAGATGATTAACTATATTGAAAAGCTCGCGGACCTTAGAACTACGTTGGAGAACGAATTATATACAAACTTAATTCTACAGTCCCTCTCTTCTATCAATGCCCAATTTATCTTGAATTTCAATATTCAAGATAAGAAAGTTATGCTCCCAGAACTCCTCAACATGTTGAGGAGTGCAGAGGGCATCCTAAAGAAAACCAGGGAGACACCCGCTCTGCTTATTGGGGAACCTTCCTTCTCTGGATCCAAGACGAAACCCAAAGGGAAGAAGAAGGCCCCCACCAAGCCGAAAGAAGGTGTTAATAAGGTACAGAGGAAGGGCAATGCAAAAGTTGGGGGGCCGACAGTAGAGAAAGAGGAATGCTTCTGTTGTCACATGAAAGGCCACTGTAGGGCTTGGAAAGCCAACAACCAGGATTCGAAGCAAGTTATGATTTCGGCTTCAGGTGTGTTTATGATTGAAAACCGTATGTCAATCAACTTTACTTCCTGGGTATTGGATACCGGATCAGGATCTCATATCTGTAATTCATTGCAGACACTGAGAAGCCTAGAGTTTTGAAGGCAGGTGATACGACTCTTAGGGTTGCTAACGGAGCGAGCACGCCCGAGTTTCAATGCTCAATCTAATCTAAGGCACAGATGTTGTTTCTGTAGAGGAATATCACCTAGGATTGACAAGTAGACATATTTTGATTTTGCGTAACTGTTTTTGAGTATGTAGTTTGACATGTAATATCATCTCTGTATCTTTACTATCTAAAGAAGGTTGTGATTTACATTTATAAGCAATGTTATAAACAATCACCTTAATCATGGTTTGATTGGGTCAGGTACACTAGACAACGGTATATACGTATTAAATTAACACCAGGTTTTCAATGTCCAGAACATACTTAAAAGAAAGTCTTCAGAATTAAATTAAGCTTTCTTATGACATTGTAGACTAGGTCACATCAATGAATCACGGTTGACGAAGTCATATAAAGAGGGATTTTTGGATCCGTTTGAATATCTGTCTTATGCAACTTGTCTATCATGCCTCAAAAGAAAGATGACAAAGACTCCGTTCACTGGACACGGAGTAAGAGCCACCGAGCTCTTGGAACTCATACACAGCGACGTGTGTAGTCCAATACATATGGAAGAAGTGGTTATTCCTATTTCATTACTTTTACGTATGATTTCTCAAGGTATGGACATGTATTCTTGATGAAACATAAATCCGAGGCCTTTCGGAAATTCCAAGAATACAAGAATGAAGTGGAAAAGCAAACAGGTAAAAGTATCAAGACACTTCGATCCGATCGAGGTGGTGAATACTTAAGTGCCGAGTTTCTGGATTATTTAAAAGAAAATGGAATTCTCTCTCAGCTTACTCCTCCATACACGCTTCAACACAACGACGTATCCGAAAGACGGAACCGTACATTATTAGATATGGCACGTTTCATGATGAGTAACGCTAAGTTACCGCGATCCTTCTGAGTTTATGTTCTAGAATCTGCTGCATATCTTTTAAACAAAGTTCCAAGTCTGTGCCTACCACACCATATGAAATGTGGAGTGGAAAGAAACCTATCTTAAGTATCTTAAGATATGGGGATGTCCAGCTTTTGTCAAAAAGCAGCATGCAGACAAGCTCGAGACACGATCAGTACTGTGTAAGTTTGTGGGATACCGAAGGAACTCCAGGGGTATCTTTTCTATTATGCAGAACAAAAGAATTTTGTTTCTCGGCATGCCCACTTTCTGGAGACTTAAATTCTTGAAAAAGAAATAAGTGGGAGCGCAATAGAACCGGAAGAAATTCCAGAACCACAAACTATTACTGAAAGCATGGTGGAACCAGAAGTTTCAAAAAAATTGGACATTCCTGCGCAACTCCGCAGATCTAGTAGGCGGTCTCATCCGTCCGAGAGATACTACGGTTTTCTTATAGACGGGGATAGAGAGAACTGCATCATCAATGATGATGAGCCAAAGCAGGCCATTACGAGCAGAGACTTAGTAAAATGGCTGGATACAATGCGGACCGAAATGGAATCCATGTACACCAACAAAGTTTAGACTTTGGACATTGCACCTTAAGGGGTAAAACCCGTAGGCTGCAAATAGATCTTCAAAAAGAAGATTGGTGCAGATGGACAGGTTGATACCTATAAGGTTAGACTTGTAGCAAAAGGTTTTCGTCAAAGACCATGCTTAAATCTATTCGGATCCTACTTGTCATTGCTGCCTTTAATGATTATGAAATTTGGCGGATAGATGTAAAGACCGCTTTTCTGAATGAAAATTTGAAAGAGTGTTTATATGGATCAGCTAGAGGATTTCATTGAGAGTGGGAGCAGCGGAAAAGTGTGCAAGTTGTTTAAATCCATTTACGGATTAAAGCATGCATCGCGGAGTTGGAACATCTGCTTTGATGAGACGATCTAAGAATTTGACCTTATAAAAAATCCAGATAAACCATGCATTTATAGTAAGATTGTAGTGAGAACTGTAGTATTCCTCGTCTTGTACGTGGATGATAAAGGCATGTGCGTCACGTGATATACACGCGTGCGCACTTGTTGAAAACTACCCATGATGTGAGTGCCACGTGATATGCATGTTGACTTACTAAATACATGCGCACATACATATATGCGCACAAATATAATTCTGAACCTATAACAAATGTGAGCCACGTGATATACATGTGCACAATATCCTTATTCAAAACAGTGCACAGCCACATGCAAAGTGTGTTCGCACTCTTTTCAAATAAAACAAAATGGCATGTGCGTTCCATAAGCACTTGCGCACTTTAACAGCAAACCATTGCTTGATTACTTAATTAAAATTAAATTAAGTATCAAAACTTTCGCTTCTCATCTGCAATATATTGATCAAAATATCAATAGACCTAAGTGATCTCAGTCTCAAAGATGACTAAAGATCCTTAATCCATATTTGTTAAGTTGATCTCAATCCAAAATAAGGTTAACGAGCCTTAACAATATTCCTGAGTTGATTTTAGTCTCAAAAATAACGATCCTCAGATGACATATTTCGAACTGATGGACTTCGTTTACATGAGATCTACGTCCTAAGTTCGACCCCAAATTTATAATACATATACGGATTTGGACTAATTCGCGCCCTACAGACGACATAAACTAGTCTCCGTATACAACTCACGGGCAACCATAATAAACAATATATATAACACAACACGAAGTGACCTACTGGAGCAGGTGAAAATTGTTATCGCAATGTGATAGCGTAATTAACTGCAGGGGCTTGTATCTGTAAGGAAAAGCATCCCAATCAAAACCCCTCAAAGAGGGGGAATCTGATAAGTCATGCTATAACGATCGCATCTGTCCAAACCTCTGATATACGGTGTCATAAATTAACTTAGCATATTTGGAGAGGTGGACGGATATTTTCCAAATAGCATCTGCCCCCGTATTCAGGTAAGACGGCATATCCCAGTTCGTCTCTGTTTTCGACGGTAAATAAATTCTGGCACGCCCGGTAAGAATTTCAGGCGTAGTTTTGCCGATAGGGGCCTGGGAGAGAAATGAATTTTTTATGCCCGTGGATTTTATACGGCTGGTTATATGACCTATACGGTAGGGCTAAACATATTAGTTTAGGGACATTTCATTCCATCATTAGTGTAACAGCCCTATTTGGATGCAGTACTTCAAGATTTATCGAGATTCTTTTTCCATAATTTTAGAACTTTTAGTTGGCTGCTAGTATATTTTATTTTGAATTTTACCATAAACAATTTTGATATGAAAAATCTTCAGTTTTTATATTATATATAAAATTTCCTTAGTTGCAGCAAAACAATATTTTGCATATCTTAAAATTCTTAAATTGACCTATTAATATTTAGGTTGCATACATATATTAGCTTGGCTAACTCCTGTTTATTGTTAATATGAGAACAAGAAAAATCTGTGCCAAATTTCTAAATACAATTAATTGAAAATATGTATCTATATATATATATATATATATATATATAATTTTTTCTATATATACAAATCAAAATATCTCTCCCATACTCACACCTCTCTCTCCCCCTCTGCTCCTCAAATTCTTTTCGCCACCGACTCCTCTCCTCTCACCCCATCATCGCGGCAGCCTCCATCCCTCTTCGCCACCATCACCGCCGCCGCAACCCTCGACTCTCGCTCCTCACTCGCCGACCCTCGTTTCCTTCTCCTTCCCCCTTCACCCTCGTCCTCATCCCACCGACGCAGCCTCCATCCCTCGTCGCCGCCACAGACCCCGACCCCCTTTCTCATCCCATCACCACTGCCCTCGTCCTCATCACTGCCGCCGCAGCCCTCATCTGCACCTCGCAGCTGCTCCCATCCCTCCGACGACGACGTCGCCTGCCCCATCACCCTCACAGTTTCCCATCGCCAGATCCAAGCACTCCTCGACGCTTCCTCGACTCGACCAGGACCCATCCAAACCCTAGCGTTTACCACCATCATACTCTATAAGTTTCCTTGATCCCTGTTTTTTTAAACAAAAAAATAATAAAATGAAATGATAGGAAAAGAGTGAACATTGAAAGGGGAATGGAAGATTTAAACCTTAGGTTGATGGGTTTGTTTATAAGTTATAAATATGTGTACATGGAGTTTATCTTGACAATGAAATTATATTGGATGGTAGAATAAAACAGAGGACTTGAAGGAAGGGAAAATTAGGATTTAAAACCCTAAGTTGATATGATTGCGTTGGTCGTATGATAGTATTTATGAGAATACTTATGGTTTAACCGATGATAAATTTATCTAGGCGGAGCATATAACTCAGATCCCAAGTCGAACTTTAGCTAAGATCGTGCCTCGCATCTTCATACATCGTTTTCCCGTGATCTTTATCCTCAGGCAAGTATTCTTGCTTTGCTTTGGTCGTTGCACATCGGCAACCCCTTGTATATCGGTCGCATGTTTACAGCTCGTACCGGGCTATATCGGTCGCATGTTTACAGCTCGTACCGGGCTATATCGGTCGCTTGTTCATTCCACAGTTGGGCCCATGTTTCCTAGCCCCTGGGGCACCACTCTTGGGTTAGGAATACTCCTGCAGAGGTTGACGCGCACACTCGAGCTTACGATAGAATAGTTTATCTTTTAGTGACCAGTTATGTTATGACTTGACCTCTTACAGGTTTGTTTCATAGTATCCATGTATTTAATTATATATATGTTTTACTTGCGCACACGAGCTTCACTACATTCATATATTCATGTTATCATACCATACACACACCTTATATGTTGAGTACTTGCTGGGATGTTCTGACATCTCTGAGATTTGTCATCTCAGGTTTAGAGACAGATTTTTAGATTGAGCATGACCGCAGCGGCTACCAGGACTTTTCCGAAGATTAGTAACCCGTAGGTTTATTTCTTTTCTGTTAGTATTTAGCATGTGCGTCCTTCTGGGACATTAGGACTTATGTATCTTTCAGATTTTGTTTTCTTTTCGAACCTATTGTATCAGATCTTTTTGCATCAATTATCTAGTGGACCCATTTTTAGTATTTCTTGTGGTTTCATTGCAGCACGATTATCAATATCATTCCTTTTGGTATTGGATTTTATTTTTGACAGGTTAATCTAAACAGCCTTATGTGACTATGGAAGGATTTTTCCTTACCGTCAGTAGCACGGCTGGCCTTCGTCACTCTCCGTATTCCGTATTTTGGGAAGCGGGGCGTGACAATTAGTTTACGGATGTTTCGGTCCAGGGGAACATAGTATGGGGTCATATTGTTTATGCCCATGGATTGTATACAGTGATCAATATGGAGATCCACCGTAGGACAACATATTAGTTTAAGGACATTACGGTCCATCATCATGTATATCATGAAAAGTATAGGAGTAACATTAGTTTTAGGGACATTTCAGTTCAACATTCTCGTATAGAAGTGAGTGGAGACAGAGGATTCATGTGCTGGACCCGGCGTGATTCTTATGTTGGTTCATGTAGCCTACCCCATATGCTTGGGATAAAAGGCTCAGTTGTTGTATTCTCGTGTTCCGGACGAAATGATAGTTTAAGAACATTTCGGTCCGACACCAGTTTAAGGACGTAGTGGTCCGTTTTTTTACATAATGGGGTGCATACGGCTTTCAGAGTTGACTCAAGAAGATAGTGAGCGTATACAAGCGTCGTCATCTATCATTGACCTAACTCGCAACTCTTCAAGCATAGTACTTTTTGAGAAATTGGTCGTTTATTGGCCGATATGGCCTTTCTCCATGCATATCCATGAGCAGGTAAATTCCACCTTGATAGACCTTATCTATGATGTACGAGCCTTCGTAGTTTGGCTCGAACTTTCCCCATTTTACACGATTGGAAATCATTGGTCTTTTGACAATCAACACAAGTTCTCCTTGACGAAATGTTCTTGGCCTGGTTAGTCTTTCATATGATCGCGTCATCCTTGTCTTATAAGCTTCCAGATTTTGTTGTGCTACAAGACGGGTTTCATTGAGAGCATCGAGCTCCTCGAGCCTAAGATGAGCATTTTCTTCATCCGTTAGCTCGTATTGAACTGCCAGTCGTAATGATTGAAGTTCTATCTCCAGTGCCATATACATCCAGTGCCAAACACCAATGCATATGGTGTTGTATTTGTGGCCGTCTTGAACGTTGTTCGGTACGCCCAAAGCACTTCATGCAGCCTCTCGTGCCAGTCCTTGTTCCTGAATACCGTCTTCTTTATAATCTTGGTCATGGTCTTGTTGAATGCTTCAGCCAGACCATTGACCAGAGGATTATAGACCGAGGAGTATCTCCAGTATATCTTGTGATGCTGTGCGAAGCGGCTTATTTTGTGGATTTTATAAGCCAGTCCATTATCCGAGATTATCCGTCGCGGAGTTCCGAACCGGTAAATAACATGAGTTTTGAAGTCGAGGATATTCTCCGTCTTCACCTCCCTTAATGATACTGCTTCTGCCCACTTAGAGAAGCAATCGGTTGTTGCTAGTATAAACCGATGTCCTCTGATTGACGTTGGTTTGATAGGACCTACTATATCCATTCTCCACATCTCGAACGGCCAACTAGCTACTATTGGATGTATCGAATTTGGATGCTGATGTATGAAGTCCCCGTATATTTGGAACGAATAACACAGCTTCGCATATTCGAGACGGTCATGAATCATCGTGGGCCAGTAAAGCCCATCCATTTTATCTTCAGCTTCATCTTTGGACCTACTTGATGAGAACCGCAAAGTCCATCGTATACTTCTTGAACGACTTTCTTTGCTTCCTTCGGCCCTAGGCATCTTAACCATACGAAGTCGAAGGAACTCTTTTATAGAGTATCATTAACGAAGGCGAATGACCGAGCTCGTTTCATAAGCTGGTGTCTAAATGACGCATCTTCAGGTGTGCGTTGGGACTTTAAGTAGTCAATAAAGGCTCCTCTCTAGTTCTCAACCTCTTCTTCATTTTGTATTTAGAGAACTTCTCGTTCAATCGTTTCTTTCTCTTCGAATAGTTCTATCTGGGCTTCCGAAGGAATATCTGTTGGCGCCAAGATCCTGCGATTTTGAACAATGATCCTTACGTCATCGAGGTCTTTGTCGGCCAATTCTTTAATCAATTTGGCCAGCGCGTCTGCCTTGCTGTTTTCAGCTCGCAATATGCATTCCAGGGTATAGAAATGGATTTGGGTCAGCAGCTGCTGCACTCTTTCGCCGTACCTTAACAAAAAGATCTGTTTACCGGGCGTGCCAGAATCTGTTAAGTGCGAGACACGTAATATCGCCCTCTGCCAAACAGAAATTTGTTTACTGCCAGTAGGACCTGCAACGCCCGGTGGGACATTTTCCTCTTTCCACTCTACTCTTCGTGTGTCGTTTTTTCACGAAAAAAAATCGCGCCATATATATGTTTGTAGTTGCCCTTGGGTGATCGGATACTGAAGCTGGCGTTTCGTTTCTATGCAGAATGGCGTTTGCTTCCACTCACCGCAACTCAGGCTGTCACATCTGGTGGAGTCAAGTATGGGCCACTTGCAGCCTCAAATCTCTACAATCCGGCTCTTCAAGAAATCAATGGGCTTATTTTTGGGTCTATGCTCCCATCTCTTACCCTCGGTACCTCAACGCCGAAGGTGGAAGCGCAGAAAAAGTCGTCTTTCATGGACCGGATCCTCAAACTTCAGCTTTGCCGACAGAATCAGGCCCCAAACAACTGGCACCTGCCAAAGACCAAGGTCGACGCAGGGGGCAGAATATTCATGCTCTCAAGGAAAACAGGGAGCATGCTCAGCAAATTCCTGACGTGATCGACGTCAATATGGGCGTCAAATAAGACAAGTTGGAGGCAGTTCTCCGTTCGGGTTGACTTCGACTCCGACGGCCAATGCTGCTGTTCCAATCGGGAACAGTTTTGAATTGCTGCGAAGGGTCAGACAAAATTCCCCTACCGTAGTATTGAAAAAATCTCCGCAGCCCGTGAAGATCCAACAAGAGCTGAAGCCATTTCGCTCTTCAAAAAGACTTTTTTCATCCATATATAAGGTGTGGAAGCAGGCGAAGGGCTCGGTAGTTGTCCGCGGCTCTTGCCTTAAGCATTGGCCAAACTCTGACAACTCCTCTTCCAAATATAAAGGGACTCATCCCAAGACGGCTCCTGCTATGACGGTTCTTCCTAAAGCGGCTTCTCACAAAAGAAAGGCCGGATAAAGTTCAAGCACCCATAGCAAAATCCACAGGCCAAAGTTCCAAATGCCCCAAGCCTAAGGGCATGGTAGTTCATACAGTTCACATGGTGACCTCTAAAGACGAAGGCTGTGCCTCTACTAGTCACGGACCGCATATTCGGTATCTGACAAAAGCCCAGCAACATGAAAAGCTATCGGAAATGCTTGTTCAGGTGGCAACACATACGAGTCCACAGCCTAAAGCAAACCCCGAAGACGCATCTGAAAAAAGGACAGCGCAAGAGTCAGATATTGATTTCTTGAAGCGCGGTCTCAAAAAGAGAGATGAAGAAACGGCAGCGATGTCCGTTAAAATGAACAAGATGGCCCTTTTGACCCAGGATATGGCTGGAATTATGGTCCATTCAGAACCACCGGCAGATGAACCGCCGTTAGTTGCTCTTAAAAACAAGGGTGACATTTCAAATCCTCTGCAAGCTCCATCAACGGCTAATAAGGAAATGATCACAAAAGCAAAGCTGAACGCATATATCACCCAACAAATCAAAGCTCACTATGCCAAAAAAGCTGCAAATAGGTCGATCAAGAATGGTCGACCATATCCGGCGTGCTACGATCAAGTACAGTACCCACCAGAATACATACATCCGACGTTCCACATGTACAAAGGAACCAAAAATCCTCGCCAGCACATCACGTGATTTAAATCTATGTGCGGCAACACTGGAAGGAATGATATACTGCTCCTTCGACAGTTCGTCAACAGTCTGGCAGGCACTGCGTTCGAATGGTATGCGAAACTCCCAAATGACTCTGTGAAGACCTTCGACGAGATAGAGATGCACTTCTGTCAAAGATTCGCCAGTGTGAATAAACGCACTACCATTGGTTTTGTCTCGAGATTCGTTAGTTTTGTCTCGAGATTCGCGGGAATGTGAACCGTCTTTTTAGACCTTATAAATAGGTGTCATTTTCTTCATTCCTTTTAGAGTTGTACTCTATCTGAAACTTCTACTTTCTGTTAGAATCTGTTTACCGCCGAAAACAAAGACGGGCTAGGATAAGACGTCTTTCCTGAATTTGGAGGCAAATGCTATATGACACATATCCGCCCACCTCTCCGAAAATACCAAGTTAATTTATGACACCGTATATCGGAGGTTTGGACAGATGCGACTGATGTAGCTTAACTTATCAGATTCCCCTTCTTTGAGGGGTTTTTAATTGTGGGGGCGCTTTTCCCTGCAAGCGTAAACCCCTGCAGTTAATTACGTTATCGCACTGCGATAATAACTTTCACCTGCTCCGGTAGGTCATTTCATGTTGTGTTATATATATTGTTTATTATGGTTGCCCGTGGATTGTATACGGAGACTAGTTTATGTCGTCGTCCGTGGGGCGCGAATTAGTCCAAATCCGTATATTAGATTTAGGATTTGGAACTTAGGACGCAAATCTCATATAAATGAAGTCCATTAGTTCATGGAATATATGGGTTTGATCTAAGAATCGTTAGTCGTATATCGGACTAAGATCGACTTAGGAACAGTGAGAATATGAGCTCAACTGATCATCAGATAATATATGAATAGCCCTTGGATATACGACAGTCAATATGGAGACGGTCCGTAGGGTCAAATATATTAGTTTAAGGACATCGCGGTCCATATGACACATGGATGAAATATGGCTTGTTCATGCCAGTGGATTGTATACGGAGATCAGCCGTAGGGCCAAACGTGTTAGTTTAAGGACATCGCGGTCTAATATTAGTTTAGCAACGTTTCGGTCTATATTATTAGTTTAAGGACATTTCGTTCCTTTCACTTGCGCGCACGTGTACATGTTACGTGGCGAAGTAAACGAATGTGGCATGGGATGCACCCAATATTGGGGTGCAATACACTTTGATGGCATTTATGTTTCCTTCAATATATCTATATATATATATATATATATATATAAAGCCGGAACTCAATATGAGATGTGCATCTATATGGGATGCGTATCAATATGAAAGATAGGACATTTCCTATCTTGATGAAATTTCATATCTTTCATCAAGTTGGGACGAGAAAGGAGTTGTTGGTTGTTGGGACCCGCCACCTCTAAAGACGTTAAGGAATTACGACGTATATCAAAGGTGTGAAAAGATGTACTCTTGAACTAAATCCCGTATATGAAGGAGAAGATCAGATCAGAACTGAGGATTGTCAGTCTTATATGAGACTAAGATCAATGGATGAAAGATCATTAGTCATATATCCGACTAACATCAATCTAGGTATCATGGATGAAAGATCATTAGTCATATATCCGACTAAGATCAGTATGGATGAACGATCATTAGTAGTATATGGGACTAAGATCAATATGGGTGGACGATCATCAGCCATATATGGGACTAAGATCAATTCGGACATCATTGATATGTTGATCAATGGATCGTATATAAGAAACAAAAGCTTCTATACTTAGTATATTTTAACTAAGTAATCAAACAAAGGTTGATGTCCACGTGCGCATGTACATGTCAAGCACGTACATGTAACATCTTTGATGAGAGCGCATGTGCATATCACGTGGGCTACACACCCGCCTGCGATCGAGGACTGCGCACGTGCATATCACGTTGCTCGCACTTGTTTTCAGTTCAAAATCACAAGTGCGCATGTATATGTGTGCATGCAAAAATTCAACGTGCATATCACGTGACGCTCGCACATCCATGGGCAATATTCAACAAGTGCGAGCACGTGTATATTACGTGACACACGCCTTTATAGGCAGCATCCAACAAGTGTGCACACATACATATCACGTGATGCGCATGTCTCCAAGACGGCAATTTTTTATTAAGTGCGCACTAGTTTGGGTGCGCACTTGTTCCGATCATAAAGTAAAAGTTTTCACAGAGAAGCAATGGCTTTTGTTTTATGTTCTTTTCTTCTCCTTGTCTTTTCCAAGAAGCAAAAGCTTCGATTTTTATCTGTTTTCGGATCATGTATTTGTGTTTTATGACGCGCATATTATTTTCTTAGATCTTAGGATCAATTTCTCGCAAAAGTATATATTTTATGGACGAGAGACGAGCCTTAAGATCATTTGATATTTTACGGCGAATCAATGGATTCGAAAAAGAAGCAAAGGCTTCTATATAAAAGCAAAAGCTTTTTTAATAAAGGAACAGAGAAGTTTCTCTCTTTAGTTCTACCTTGCGCACTTGTTCGCTGAGGAAGAAGACGAAGAAGACTTGAGATCTATATTTTTTTCTCAAGCTTATGAGGGGTCTCTCTTTTTAGATTTAATCTCATAGGTCCTGTATATAGGGCATGAGAAATATCAATCAATTTGAGAAAATCTCTCATTTAGAGATTTCAATTGATTTGATAATCAAGTGACGATCTTTTAATCACCGTTGGAAGGAGATCATAGATCTTAAGAGAAGATTTTTCTTCTAATTAAGGATCTGATTCCTTATCAACAAGATTTATTTCTTGTTAGAAGCATTTGCTTCAAGGAAAGTACATGCGCACTTGTGATCTTTGACACATGTGCACGTGCATCGCACGTATAGGTGCGCACGTATGTTTCAACCTGGCAATCTTGCTAAATGCGTATATATAAGTGCGCACAACTTGGGCGTCGCACATGTGATTCAACTTGGCCATCTTACCAAGTGCGCATGTATTGGTGTGTGCAACACTTAGGCTGAGTCGTTTGACTCATGCATACGTACGTTGCACATCAAGCACATGTAATTTGTCTTGGCCATCTTGCCAGGTGCGCTTGTATAGGTGTGCACTACTTGAATATGGGAACAAATGTACGCTTTGGCCAAAAATTTTGACGGGAACAGTATCATATACAAGATGAGTAACTCCTTTTTCTTCGCACTTATCCATATAATTGTTTTAAAACGGCATGAAGACATCATATGTTCGACTCCTACTTTTCTCAAATGAAGTCATACACAATTAGTTGCCTAATAACAGAGCGTTCTCATGGTTAATACAATTAGTGTGTAATTCATGCACATGTTTGAGAAATTTTCACATTTTTATACTTTTCAAGATCATGTTTCAAAACATTTTACTGTGATCAAAAATAGTGTTTCAATAGATCTAGAAATCATCCAAATGTTTTCTTAGTTTGTATGTGTGTCAATTATAATCATGCTCCAAAGTAATTTAACACGCGGCTAGAAACAATAAAAACGTTTTATAAGTTTGCACTAAAAATATGAGAATTTTATATTTTTCATCTAAACAGGTTCTCAAAATCAATTTAATGCATGAAAATCCATCATAAATACCACATATCAAAAATAACATACTTTGATGAAATGAATGCACAAACCCAAAATTAGCTTATATGATGAGTGCAGCAGCCTTAATACAATGTTTAGCATATGTATGTGCAATGTGACATGTCGCTTAATCAACTAGTGATACAATCTCCAACTCTCTTCAAGAAAAGCAAAATTGTTTTTCATCTAGAGGTTTGGTGAAAATATAGGTTAATTGATGTCTAGTATCGATGTATTCCAAAGAAATGTCACCTTTATCCTTATGATCTCACAAAACCCGATTACAAATATCTCTGTGTTTGTTCTAGAATGCAGGATAGGGTTTTTAGACAAATTTATAGCAATAGTGTTATCATAATAGATGTTGGTTGAAATGTTTAATCATAATCCTTAAGAGTTTGTATCATCCATAAAATTTGAGCACAACCGGCCGTTATGTATTTGGCTTCGGTTGTGTACAAAGCTATCGAACTTTGCTTTTTAGAAAACCATAGGACTAAGGAGAATCCTAGTAATTGGCATGTATCACTAATACTTTTACGATCTACTCTACTCCCTGTAAAATCGGCGTCACAATAACTAACTAAATCTAGTGATGTTAAGATACCATAACCCTACATTTAATGTCCCTTTATCCGTTTCGCATGTGTAAGGTGAGATTCTTTTGGATTTGATTGAAAACGAGCATATAAACATACATTAAACATGATATCAGGTCTACTAGAAATTAAATATAATAACCTATCAATCATACCTCGATACATACCCTCATCTACCTTTTTACCTTTCTCATCATCGATTTTGGTGTTCTGTGCCATGAGGGTGGAGCACTCTTTCGCGTTCTCAAGCCCGAATTTCTTAACTAGCTCCTTTGTGTACTTTGTTTGATTAATGAATGTCCCATCTTCACATTGCTTAATTTGAGGTCCTAGCATAACACTCTTATCATGCTCATCTGAAATTCTCTGCGCACACACTCGGAAAATTCCTTACAAAGCAAGTTAGTAGTACGAAAATAATATCAACGTAAATTTGTACTATTAGACATCCTTAATGAGATGCTTAATAAAAAGTGTTTTATCCATTTTCCCCATAGTGGACCCGTTTTCAAGCAAGAATTTGCTAAGTCGCTCTTACCAAGCACTTGGAGCTTGTTTGAGCCCATATAAAGCTTTTCTTAGCTTGAATACATGTTCGGGAAAGTAAAGGTCTTCAAAGCTCGGATATAACATCGTTCAAGGACGCAAACTTAGACATATATCCATTTGAAAGAGTTTGAAATTCATGAAACTCGCAAATGCTAAAAGCATGCGAATTGCTTCAAGTCTTGCGACCGGAGCAAATGTTTCATCAAAATCAATCCCCTCCTCTTGATTATAACCTTAGGCGATCAATCTAGCTTTATTTCTAATAACTTTACCATCATCGTCAAGTTTGTTTCCATATACCCACTTAGTACTGATAATCGTTTGGTATCTTGATTCCTATTGAATTGATTTAGCTCTTCTTGCATATCTAAAATCCAATACGAATCTTCCAAAGCAATTGTAACGTTTTTCAGTTCTAATATGGATATGAACGCTTTATTAGCCATCTCATTAGTTCTATTCCTAGTACATATACCTGCCGTTGTGTCACCAATTATTTGCTCCTTTGGATGATCTCGTGAATATCGCCAATCACAAGGCAAATCTTGTTCCGCTTGTGGAGCAACCTGTTCGTCATCTTTTGGTGCATTTCCTTGTTGAACATTATCTTTTTCCGAGTTGTGGGAATTACTCATGCCCTCGAGTTCACATGCATCATCCTCAAAATTTACAATACTAGAAGATGTTTGTTGTAAACCTTATATGACTTGCTATGTAGTGAATAGCCTACGAATATTCCTATATCTGTTTTTGTATCAAACTTATCCGAATTCTCGCTTGTTTCTAAAATATGACATTTGCATCCAAAAGGTTTCTAAAATACGACATTTGCATCCAAAATGGTTTGTAACCATTTGCGTCCCAAAAATTTTGAAATCTTATATTTACGAACTCACCATCATGATCACTTCGAATTTTGATAATTTTAGAACCTTTCATTTTCAACTTTCTTGCAAAACATTTTTAAAACATCGAAGGTTTCATGTTTGTAAATTAAAAAAATAGACCCATATAAATCTAGAATGATCATCAACAATAACGAAACAATAATGCATACACCTAAACTAGCAACTTTGGTGGGTCCAAATAAATCTAAATGTATCAATCGCAATTGTTGGGTAGTAGTTGCCACGTTTTTAAGATGAAAACTACTTGTACGTTGTTTACCTAGTTGACAAGCATCACAAAGTTTGTTCTTTTCGAATCTTATTTGAGGCATACCTCTCACAAATTTCTTATGGACATGCTTAGCGATTAGGTCCATGTTGGCATGTCCTAACCTACGGTGCTATAGCCAACTAATTTCTTCGAATGCAACTAAACATTAAAGATTTGTGGACTCACTAAGTTTGATAGTATAAATGTTTTTATTGATATTCTGAGAAATAGATCGTTTAAAATCCATTTTTCGTTATTTTCAAAAATCACCTTAGGACCAATACCACACAATTGACCAATACTCAATAAATCATAAGCGGGGCCTTCGACAAGTTTAACATTATCAATGACAAGATTAAGGTACTTACCAATGTACCAATACCAACAATTTTACATGTCTTGTCGTCTCCGAAGGTCAATGTCCTTCCATTTTTCCTTGATAGCGTAGAAAAGAGAGATTCGTTGCCCGTCATGTGACTCGATCAACCACTATCAAGGTACCACTTGCTATCACTTGCTTGAACATGGTGCACCTGCAAAAGAAGATGCACTTTTAGGTACCCACTTAGTTTTGGATCCTTGTAAGTTAATGGTCGATACAAACTGTTTTTTCTTGGGGGTCCAAGTCAAATTATTATCAAAGTATTTCTGAAAGCAGTTATATATCATGTGGCCCTTTCTACAATAATAAAAACATGCAACACTAGAATATTGATGAATATGAGAAACATTTAACCTGTTGTCTTTTGCTCGGTGCTAATGTTCCTAAACTTATTATTTTTCTTCTTTTTGATCTTATTACTAGTACTGCTAGGATAAGCATTGATGTAGCCTAATCCTTGCTTACCATTGTTGCCCTTGAAGCTTCCTACCATCCTATCAAGATTATCCTTACTATCTGTAAAGCTAAGGATGGTATTAACTACGTTTTAAGGCTAATGACCTTATTCTCTAATTCTTCCTTTTTCGCTCCTAGCAAGATCAGTTTCTTTAGATTTTCCTTTTTCTATAGTTAAATTTTTACTCTCAAGATCATTTACTCTAGATTTTATGTTGGTGGGTTCTATGCTAACATTTTCAAGCTCGTCGTTCTTTGTTTTCAGTTCACTAACATTTTTGGCGTTTTGTGGACTAGGCGTCGATTTACGCTTTCTAGTTCTTTTACCCTAGTCCTAGACTTAGCAAGTTCAGAATTAACATTTTCTAGCTCAAGAATTTTATTTTCCAACTCGCTTTCGTCTATGTTCTCTATTAGCTCTTTTTGTTCATGAAATTTTATAATCATTTCCTCACGTTCGTGAAAAACACTATCAAGTTGCTCCTTAAACAATTTATTTTCTTTTCTACCTTTAGCAAATTTTAGCTCTAGAGTGTCTAGTGTTTCACACAGTTTCTCATACATCTCTTCTAGATTCAAATTTCCCTCATTTTCATCTAAACCTTATACAATAGAGCTAATGGAACTTACGCTTTTGTCGGCTATGAAGCAAGTGTTTGTTTTATCTGTTGCTTCTTCATCGGATATCTCCTCTACATCACCATCTTCCCAAGCGTACATCCCAAGCATGACCTTTTTAAAATTCTTGAATTCTCTTTGTTCGCTTTTCCCTTTCTCTTTGATGAGCGAACATTTGTTCTTCATATAGCCTGGTTTGTTACACCGGAAGCAACACTTTGGCTCTTCATCATCACTTTTAAACTTGTCCTTACTTTTTTTTCTCTTCCACATGTTTCTTGTTCTCCTTTTGTTGCTTTTGAGAAATTTGTTGAAATTTCTTGTCACAAACGCGAGCTCATCATCTTTATCAAGATCACCATCACCGTCGTTAACCCTTTTCTTTGATACTTTGAAGGCCATGTTCTTCTCAATTTTCTCAGCTTTTTCGGCCTTCTTTTGCTTGGCTTCTTCTCCTTTAAGTGCGGTGAGCTACACTTCATAGACCATCGGTTTGCCCATAAGTTCTTCTAAACTGATCAATAGCTAGACCATGTGACTCTTCTATTGCAGTTCACTTTTAAAGCCAATCTATTGACAAAGATGCAGAATTTTTACGACAAGGTCTTCTTCCGGGATCTCGTGACGTAAACCCTACAACGGGTTAATAATTCATGAAAAGCGAGTAAACATGTCGTTAATAGATCCACTAGGAAGCATTTACAACATTTGATATTATTGAACAAGCATGTGTATCCTAGTTTTCTTGACTTGAGATGTACCCTCATGAGTCATCTTAAGTCTTTTCCAAATTTGATTTATGGTCTTACATGCAGCTATCCTATTGTACTCGCTCTTTTATAACCCGCTATAAAGTACTCCCATTGCTTTAGCATCAAGTTTAGTTAATCTTCTATTTTCCTTAATTTGGTCCGGGTTAGGACGATTGGTAACTAAAGTGTATCCCGTGTTTACAATTTCCCACATTCCATCTTCTAAGCCTATAAGATGGATCCTCATTATGTTCTTCCAGTACATGTAGTCAATCCCATCAAAATTAGGTGGACGGTGTAAAGACTGACCTTCTCTCCTAGTCTCATTACTATAATTGTAAGAAACTTGAGCCCTTACTATCTAATTACGGATTAAATTGCTACTAAAAGTTAAGTTAATTGTAGTAACTCGCTCTGATACCAAATGAAAAATCTAGATACCTACTCAGAATACCCTAGAAGGGTGACTAGGGTGATGGCTCTAAATTAAAAATTATTCGATTTTTACTTGTTCAATTAAACTAATTAATAGTTAATACGGAAGATAAACAAGCAGAAAAATAGCGAACGCAGAAAAGGCAAATCACGGACACAAAGAATTATTCAGAAGTTCGGCCCCCATGCCTACGTCTCTTACCCCGCCTCTCAAGAATTTCTAACCTATTTTCTTAGCCAAAGAAATTAATTCTTCACACTTCCAGGCGGTGAACAAATTGTACAAGCCAATGTCAAAGACAAATAAAAATATCTGTTTTAAGTCAACGATTAGCTCTAATAATAAGATGAGATAATTCAAACTAATTAGATCTAGAAATCTAAACCTAAAATTACCCCAAACCCTAATACAACCGTCCAACAAAAGATAAAACCCTAATAAATGAGTTAGAATAATTTCACCAAAATAACCTTGTGGTTTGGATGAAAAATCTCCCTTGAATCTGGATTTTTGATGATTAAATTGAAGTTTTTCCTTCTCCCTTTAATGTCTACAAAGATAAAAAAAATCGTAGCTCTCCAACCCTATATATAGATTAGGGTTTCAGTTATATGGACCTTATAGATTAAGGTTTCAGCTATATGGGTCTTAGCTGTTCCTGAGCTCGAATGCACCTCAGCACCTCAATATCAACTTCTGAGCTCTTTAACTCTTTTCAAATTTTCATTTAAACCTTCATTAACATCTAGCATGTCTATAACAAGGTCTTCACCAGCTCTGGAAGACTATAGATATGATTTCTTTGATTTTCCATATATGGATGTTTCGATTTCTTTCGCGGTGTGAATCCTAACTTTTGAATACTTGTAAATCTTTTCATCTACACTCATGAACTCAAAACAGAGTTTACCAACATGTGTACTTGTTAGCTATCATCAAAATGTTCAACAATGGGGAATGCGAAACATTCGAAGCATGGCACTTGGGCCTACAAAAACAAAATAGACTGGAAATCAGGGCTCTTCCTCTCTAACTCGCAGATTTCGGATTGGATGTTCGGGGTTGGAAATCAATGGCTGAAGTTATGTGATTTTAATTATAGTTGTGTCGATCTAAACACTATAAAGTCCCACGGTTAGTATCAGAGCTTTGGGGTTTTGATTACATGCCTTTTAAAGAGAAGATCGAACCTTGTTCTTCTCATCAATTTTCCCTCATCTTCTTCACATTCGGCCAATTGAGCTGTTCGATGTTCAGAGACGGGCTTGAGTCTGATCGCCGCCGTCGCCGTAGTGTTCTTTCGTTATCACCATAGTCGCATATCCAACCTTAGAGCATGCCCTAATTTCTTCCCTCTTTTAAGAGGAAGTTGACAATTATTTTATCATGGTCGTTTTACTGTGGGTGTTTATGGGTCGGGTTGGTTTCTAATAGAGTTTGGATCCCATTCGAAACTATTAAAATTATATGGGTATGTAGCTTATTGGATCATGCATTAACTTACTAGTTAATATTTTAACCCATTAATGTTTTGTATTTGATTGCAACCCATTAAGGAGGAATTCTACATATACCCATTATGTTCATTGCCTTGTTCTTATGGGCCGAGTCTATTGGGCTAATACCCATCATGGATGTTTTGGGTTAAATAAAATTGTAGAAATTATTTATGGACCTGCTATTAATTTAAGGACTATTCTGTGATTATGCAAGGTGTTTTCCGGTTAAGTATCTTGAATTAAATTGCAGAGAACATTTATGTTTCTTAAATATTTAATTGGCTATAACTTTTGATACACATATCCTTTTTCAAAGATCTACCGGTCGATTTAAAGGCATTTTCTATTTATTGATTATGCTATCATGTTGCAAGTATAAATTACACTTATCTTGTGTATTGCATGTGGTCATTTATTTCATCAAATATGGTTAAATTAATGGATAAAGTTTAGATGCCATTTAAATTGAGTTAATGTAAAATTTCGGAGTAGCCTCAGCATCCAATTTTATATGAAAAGTGAACTGCAGTTTTATTTACATCAAGCTAATAATTGAACTAAAGTGAGATCTAAAATTGCAATATTAAAGAATCCACCAGCACAGACATACACACCCAGACATAACCTATATCCAGTCTCATTTCAAAATCATTGAATATACTAATGGAAGTAAAGCATAAAAGATTGCATCGTCCCATTAGTCTAATCAAGGGTTACATTTGTCTGGGGGTTTCAACGGAATTACTTAGAGGACTTCATATACTAAAATGTCACATCCCGAACTGATGGTGGCCTACTGGTCGCAATACCCTCCTCAAGACAACTGCTAGGCTGCTAGACATAACTCTCAAAAAAATATGAACAAACAAGTGTTTGTCAAAACTCATATCTGAAGATAAATCAGCAATTAACCTCTTAATCTAAATTAATCCCTATAAATCCCATTCAATACATACATCAAGGAGTTTTGCAAGTCAAGAAAGCCCTTCGGTTCCTCATGCTGTCTTTGTTTTTTGAAATAAATAAATAATATTGTTAGAATCCCCCCCCACCGGCGGCTTTTAAGTGAACAGTTGGTTAATATAACAGGATGTACAATTGCCATTTTTAAAAAAATAATAAATTTTGGGTGTTACACTGAACCTATTTAAGACTACATTCCATTATTAAAAAAGAAAAGGAAATTTAATGTTCATCAAGCTAATGGCAAACATACACATTACACAACTGTTTAGGGTGCTCTCAATTGTAAAACCAAAACTTAGCATAACAAGAGAACATTTGCTTCCCTCAATGTAGGGCACTGGAAAGAGTAGCGTAACCTAAGGAAAAAATTACACTTTCCCTTCTGCATGAAGTCTGAGCAAGATACTGTACTTAGTAGCATAACAAGAGAACATTTGATTTGACTCAAACCATGGCACTATAAAGAGTGGTGCAGCCTAAGGAGTATATCTATACATCTACCAGTTCTTTAGATTGCTGTACTGCACTATATGCTTAACTGAAATATAAGTATAGCAAAATACTATGACATCAAATATAACAGAAAAGATGAAAACTGAGAAGTTGTAGAAAAAGCATCCCATTTGTTTCTGTGTAAGAATCGGCTTATTTAAATATAGGCAGAAAGAGCCTACCAAATTGATATAGAACTCCTTTACTTCTGATCTTATTGAATCCATATCTCCTTTAATCGTGTCTGGCTTGAACCTGTAATAATTGAAATATAAAGTCAAGTCCTTGTAATGACCTTCACATAGTAATTAGAAACTAATATAGAGAAAATAATTCTGCAATTCCAACGAGAAAATCAATAGTTAAAGCAGCACAAAGATCTGTCTTCATCAATCATCTGGAATTTGCCACAGTTTGTCCATCACCATTCTATAACAATCAAAAAGGTTAATATTTCCTTCACTTCACTACCACCGTATGATACAAGTAACAACTAAACTCTCATATAAAATTCAAGACATTGACCTACTTGCATAATACGAGTTGGTGGATGTGCATGTTGTTGCATAACTCTTCTGATTAACCTAAAAGGAAAAAAATGTCTTTTTATGCTGAGTATGTATATTTATGCTGAGTATGCTTTTGGATGCTGAAAGGAATAATCATAATCTAAGGTTGACAAAAGTGAGAACCATGGTGCAAGCTTTTAAAAGAAAATATATGCCAAAATCAAAATCACATATTAAAGATTCCATTTACAATAATTATATCTTAAACTGCTAAATTTTTCATACACAAAGGGGTGTCAGTGGGCATGTTAGCATCTCATCTATAAAAAAATATAAATGCTAGGCCAATGCCCTGCCTTTTACATGTAAAACCACCCCAACGAACGCCAAACTTTTATCTTTTTAAATTAATTAGTTGATACGTTTCCTATCCCAGTATTTGTAATATTGATACTTTTTGCAGTCAGTTTTGTAAAATGAAAGCTTTTCATAGGGTGATGAAGGCGCAAAAGTTCCTGTAAGTGGGAAATATAATACATTCCTACCAAGTCTATTGCATTATATGGTAATTTCTGAAGCTTGAAAACTATGGCTAACCGGAGTCTAATCTCAACTATGTACCACAGCGTGATTATATTAATATAAGAGTAACCAGAAACACTAGCGTTGAAAAGGTTAACCAAATCTAACAATACAAAAATATATGTATACTACAATTCAATCTTCTAATGTTGCTCTGACCTACACCATCAGCAAAGGATAAACAGATATAACTAATGAAATCAGAATAAAAATATAAATACATATAGGTACTAGCTTTTATTAATACAAGTAGCATGATGTTCTCAAATCACAAAAATAAACAGTTCAAGGGTGGCAAAAAAAGAGTAATACTTTTCCTACCGGTGCGGTGGAATCCATGTAGGTTATATGGATTCCTATTGGATACAAGGTGGGCCATAGAATACAAGTATCTAGATGGTGGATCATATACCCCACCTTGTATCCAATGAGAATTCATATAGCCTACATGGATTCCACCGCATCAATAGGAAAAGCATTACTCCAAAAAAACATACAACTTTCGGACAAAAGCACAACTTTACCTACCAACCCAGTGGATTCCACATAAGCTGCAGGGTTGGTGATTGGCAACAAAGTGGGCATAAAAGCACAACTTTGCGACTTGTACTTTTGTCCCCACTTTTTACGGTCGCCAACCCAGTGGCCTATGTAGTCTACGTGGAATCTAACAGAGCTGGTATAAAAAGTATTTTTCTTAGTAATCACTGACCCGGTAGCTTATGCAGAGTCTAGCAGGTTGGTAGGTAAAGTATTTCTCAGGGTAAAAACGCATGCACTTAAAATGTCAACTTTTCTCAGCTAACTCCCAAGCTCTGACCAAAATAGCACATTTTTATCAACAATGACACACACACGACACACCAAACAACCACAATCAACCAAGTACTCCATTGGATCTAGTTTAAATGTCAATCTCATCTTTCATTCTCAAATGTGCATCCTATTGGAGAAGTAAACTCAAAATACTTTCAAGTTTCCATCTTTAATAAAAAAAAATCAACTCTCCAGATTCAGAACTTTACAAAAGTACAAAAAAAGAAGGGAAAAGAAAATCAAAATAAAAAAAGGAAACCACGCCTGAATCGAACATCGAGAGGATCTTGATCCGGAAACAACTCCGGCATCTCATCATAGATCCGATTCGCACCGCCATCAGCGCAAAGACGCGACTTTGCTGCTCTACAAAAAGCCACCAAATTCTCAGCTAAAATTCTTTTTAAAAAACGGCGAAAAAATCAAAACCCTAGAAAGGAACAAGTACTGTGATCCCAAATGAGAGGCGCGAATCCAGGGAGACGCTGCTTGAGGATGACGAGAGCGTACGTTAGCGCGGGGCCGCCATTGGATTGAGGCGGCGAAGTGGGGAGAAAGGAAGACGGATGAGTCATCAGCGAAAAGCTGCTTCCATCTCGCTAACTTGCGCACAACTCTCGATAATGTGCAGAGGCTCGTATAAGGACAAGAAGCGCTAGCGCATCAAGTTGAAGAAATTTCCAGCTGGCAAACCGTGCTTGAACTCAAAATTGAAACTTTGTTTGGGACAAATACAGGAGGGGCTCTGTGTAAATGAGAGAGACTTTTCTGAAGGGGACAAAAAGAGGCCCGCTCTATTATTTCTTCACCCCGTCAAAATAATCGATATCAATTATGTGTGGCCAAGTTTGCCCCATGCTATTATTGTTTAATAGCATAGGTTCATGATCCTTAAACATTTACCTTCATTTTCATGCTATTATTGTTTAATAGCATAGGTTCATGATCCTTAAACATTTACCTTCATTTTCTTTTTTTCTTTTTATTTACAGGGATTCATGCATATAAGCAATAAAATGAAGATTTTCCGTCCTTCCAGATAACTCTCTCACATTATATATCTAAAAATTTCCGGTGTTCTAAAATAGTAATCGAAACTCACTTGGCAAACCTTGTTTAAATAGAAAAATCAACACTAAAGAATAATAAAAATCATTAAAATTCGAAAGCGTACATGTCATCATCGAAAAAGTCCGGCTATAAATTCCCAAAAAAGACTAAGCTCGATTTTGAATTGAAATTACCTTTCTCATACATTCTACATTTTAATAACCAATGTACTTGACCTAGAAACCAATTCTCAAAAATCTAATCTATATTCGTATATTAAGTAAAGCCCTGATATCAAGAATTAAACGCATCATACATATTAAAGGTCTACTGCATCGAATCAAATGGGTTGCCCTCTAAGAGCCATTGGCACGCATGTAACTAGCATACACAAAAAAAAGGAAAATTTGCATTATGGTGAAAGAACTTCAACATATACATATTGCAACTTCTCAACAGAGATAAAAAAGCAGATGCATAAAAATTGGAATCATCAAGTCTACTACGACCCAATCTATTCTGATCATCTATGACGAATGATATGAATCAAATGTGAAGTCTGGGAATATCTCCAACATTCGTGCGAGCATACAAACAATGTTTAACGATACATTGCACATACAAACAATGTTTAACGATACTTTGCATCAGCCATGACAGAAATCACACTTAAAGCAAGTTTTTTCCCGATCTGACTGGAAAAAAAACACACACCATTATAGAGTACAGAAACTAAACAACAAGCAAGATGATAAACAAGCAGAATATTTATGATCAAATCTATCTATAAAAAAGATTGATGCAAAAGTATATCAAAGATACGACAATGGCAGTTTTGTTCCCACAATTCTGTTTTAATTTCTAGATAGATCATTGACAGGAATAAAACTTGCCATAAATTCAAAAAATAATAGACCTATCATAGCAAAACAAATATGCACCATGCCACGGAAATTAAAAAAAGGAAAATAAATAATTAACCCACAAATGACTGGTGTCTCCATTGTGGAGATTCTATCTGTATGTACAACAAAGCCTACGGAGGCCTCCTTAAAAGAGTGCCTTATCAAAGTTTAAGAAAAAATTACAAAAGAAAAGAAAAAAATTTCAATAAATTAAAAGTAACCTTCAGCGAACTCTCATGATTATCTCTGATAAGTTAACATCTTAACATAAATATAGACCCTGATCAAATGACTCAACATGTATATGATATCATATACACTATGAACCCGCCGCCAATTATCTCTCAAGCTTTGCAGGACCTGTCGGAATAAATTAAAAGGGAAAGGGGCTGTACATGCACATATAAATGGATTATTAACTTCCCTTTACATGAAGTAGCTGAGCGCTTTCTTCTTCCTTGATCCACCTTCGCCATAGAGTTCGTTCCATTGTATGAGGTCATTCATATTTGTTGATTCCGATGATACACTAGCACACACCTACACAACATTCAAATAAAAATGTAAGTAGGAACATGGCGTCTTAAATCTATTCTTCTGTACTTTACAAATAATAGAGTTGCATTGTAAATAACTTTCGTATAATTGAAGTCTCTGTCATTGTACCAAAACTCTAAAATTGTGGCAAGGACTAGGGATATCCTTCTATATTCTAATAAGCCAAGAAGATTGAGTGCCCTTTTGTGGACCTAAACCTGGATTTTGCATTGCAAGTTTTTTTTATTCGTCTTTTAAATGCGAGCCTGATGGGATTGAAATTGTGCGCGTGCACATGTTTCTCGTCTTCAAGTTTGCTACTGCACTTTCAAAGTTATAGTGTGAGTTAAGGGAAATGCAATTCTAACAGGATTAAGGGTGATCTTTGCCAACGCAAAACCCCATTCTTCTGTTACATTTGCATTGCTTCATTGTCAACAAACCAGTTTGTATTTCTTAATCAACACTACTGCTTTTGCATTAAAAAAAAACACTCTACTGCTTAAAATATCAAACATGACTTATGGACATAAAATCAAATCTACAGCAATTGGGCGGAAAGCTCAATAAGTGTTGTTTATAACATATGGCATATGAGTTTTCACTCCCCCACCCCCTTCTCTCTGCATTTTAGAAAATGAAAATAATTAATATACAAACAAATACCTGTTCATGAGCATATTTGAAGTCACCCATGTTGAGAGGACGAATGTCATCGCTACAATGCAATTGAGGTACAGGTCTATCTTCTGCTACTGCTAAAGCTTTCTCCTGCAGATCAGACAAAGTGATATTTGAAGATGTAGAAAACATAATAAAACTAAAAGCACAATGACAGGCGCAATGATCAAAGCTAGCATTATCGATTATTCTTAAAACTAAAATAAAATTGGTCCCAGATTATTACCAAAAAAACCACATACCACACAACATGCATCCAACTAATAGGTAAGGTAGCTAATTTTCCCTAAAGGTAATTTAAAAGAATGGTTTGGAGAAGGTTGAAGTGTTGTTTAAAGGGGGGTCAACTGCATATAACACCCCTTCACGTATATCTCCAGGTCCATGGCATATGCTATCAAGAGAAGATAATAATGTGGTTCCACTGATGCAAATTTTGCCTTGGCAACGGTTTCATTTTTATTAGTTTTGAAATTAAGGCAGTTCTCTCACACTGCTTGAAAACACAAATAAAAATATAGGACTCATGACCGTAAGTTACTTACCGTGTGGAAACCGACCAAACAAGCACAAGCAAAATATAGGATAAACAAAACCGAATCATATAAATAAAAAGGTTGAATAACTAACCTTCTTTTCCTTTTCCAGAATCTCTCGAATGGGGCAGTGCGCAGCAGTAACACACAGATTCTAAGACCAAAAAGGTTTAAATAAGAATAAAAAAGTATATGAAACAATCAGTAATACATAGTCAAGGATATTAAGATAACTCCAAAAAAGTAAGAACTAAACAAACCTTAAGGTCACTTCCTGAATATCCATCAGTCATATTTGCAATTGCTACAAAATCAAAATCTGGTGCCAGGTCCTCTTTGGCCAGAATTACCCTGAGAATCTTTTCTCTATTCGATGAATCTGGCAAGTTCACCATTAATCTGCAGAGAAATTTTCACATCAGAATTACCCCCAAGAATCATTTCTCTATTCATTTAAACAATCAGTAGATGATAGAAAAGACTACAGTTTCAATTATTGGAGTTTGGCCTGATAACCCCATGAAATAGCGGGGGTTCAGAAAAGAAACAAAGTAAAATCCACCTTCGGGGAAGCCGCCTTATGACAGCCTCATCAAGGTCAAAAGGCCTATTTGTTGCAGCGAGAACCAACACACGCTCTTTATCTTTTGTGCGGAGTCCATCCCAGTTCATCATAAATTCATTTTTCATCTTACGCATGGCTTCATGCTCCCCGGGATTTTCTCTCCTACCCAACATACTATCAACCTGTAAAACGAAAAGAAAAAAAGCAGCAGCTAAGATATCAAGTATGACAAGTAATAGAGAAAGTGATGATCAAAATGACAATAACCCTCACACTGACCTCGTCTACAAAAACAACGCTTGGAGCAATTTTACTCGCTAATGAAAAAACGGCCTTGACGTATTTTTCCCCTTCACCAAACCACTATAACAACAGAGTTGGGTATCAATAACAAGTATCTGAAAAAAGGTTAAATTACACTGAGGTATCCACGACTATTGCTCTATTTTACTTTACTGCCTTAATTTCTTATTAAGTAAGCTCCCTAAAAGTGTTACATTTAAGGGTTTTTTAGTGAAAAGAAACTTCTTTTAAACCCATATCCAAGGAGTTTACTATAACAAACAACAAAAAAAAACTTTTGAGGCAGTTCAATGAAAAGCACCAATAGTTAAGAATAATTTATTGTAATATAGCCTTAAAAGGTTATGCAAAATATCATTGCGGATAGCAGAAATAGCACACCTTTGAGGTGATGCTCGACATCGATATGTTGATAAAGTTTGCTCCTGCCTCCGTTGCAACAGCCTTTGCAAGCATTGTTTTTCCCGTTCCAGGAGGACCAAAAAGCAATATTCCTTTGCAAGGCTAAATAAAATATAAATGTGAATTAAGTTTTTTTAAGAACACATAAATTGCCCAACAAAACCAATGTAAGCAGAATAATAACTAAAAAGGCATATTTGTTAGTTATATCCTATAGAAACATAGTTTGGGTTCTCTTTCTTAGATATTGCTATGCCCTACTGTTGTACCCTACAGAATTATAACAAAAAAGGCGTGCTAATGAGGGAGAGTTTAAGAATAATCAAAACTGCAAAGGGATCCCTTTGTATCTTTGATCAATCTTTTGATATAAATAATTCTAACTAGTGTAGGTTGAGCCATCAGCCTCACAACATAAAGGGAATCTTTTGATATTAATAATTCTAACTAGTGTAGATTAAGCTCTCAGCCTCACATCATAAAGGCGATTCATATTCACATAGTTTGGGCTCTTAAAAAGTGAGGCAATTTGCAACCATTTTGGAATTTTTAAAAAACAAACCTTTCTTTTCATGAGAACTTTTGTAATATAGCAAAATGGCTGAAGTCAGATTTTTGCGAGAACATGTGAAACCTACTAGTTGCAACTCCTAACGCAAAAATGTCAATTAGAGACTGAAATGTACTATAGATGTGGCATTGACCCAAGAAAGTTATGGACTGATAAATTGACCTTGCAGCAACATATTTTATTGATCCTTGCAGATTTCAAGGTTGCTTGTGAATGGCCACTTCAATTAAGTATGTTTGGAAGAATTAATAGAAAGGAAAAATAAGAATTAAAAAAACGTTTAAAAGAAAATAGGGTTAGCAGCGAAGAGCACAAGTGCACCAAATAGCTAAAGATGCCAACATTTAGAAAGTGGGAGAAAGCATTTTAACCTTTGTCAATTGTCCTTTACAGAATAATTCCGGTCTTTGCAGTGGAAGCATCACTAGCTCCTTCAATGTGACCTTCACGTTTTCCAAAGCTCCGATGTCATCAAATGTAACTCCGATTTCGTTCGGGGGAATAACATCAACTAGAAGTCTCTTCTCAAACTCATTCTCGGCAACCACATCCTGAAAGAACTCAAAGATAAATGCAGAGAGGACAAAATTTGTACACGATAGACAAACTTTTTTAAAAACAGAATTATAGACTATCGATAAGAATAATATGGACAATCTGTAAGCAAAGGGTCTCCTAAAAACAATAAGATGACTAGATGGCAATCACATCTCCATCTATTAACTTAGAAGAGATAGGGTCTCAATCTCAATTTAATTCTTATCATGACATGTGGCCAAAAAAGTTTTTTCATAATCTTGAGGAAAGAAATTATCAAAATTTTCATTGCTATTGTTAAAATATCCTCAAATCATTAAAAGCCTCTACTAAAAATCATTAAAAAGATTTATGTTTTAACTAAATCTTTAACACAATTCTCACATTGTTTGAGTTTGAGTGTATCAGAAAATTTCTGTGTCTACACAAGTTTAAAGTACATGCAGAGTTTAAGTATGTCACCTTGAGGGATTTCTTTGAACTCTTAGCATCATTCTGGATGCCTTGCAGCATATCAAATCCATGCATAATGCTGCCATAATCACCAAAACAATGTTAGAAGAGGAAAAATTGGTGAAGTTATAAGTTTCCAGGACATGTCACAGATATTGTAAACAAATTGCCAAAACCTACTCAAAAGTGCATTTATTTCAAGCCTCTAAAATTAATGAGACATTCAGGGTCAAGTATCACAACCTTTCACCAGAAAGTACAGGCTTGGCATCCTTTGGAAGTGCAACAGATCTTTTGTCTTGAAGGTGATAGCTCAAAGCAAAACCGATTATTTTATCAACGCCTGTAAGACAACATCAATGGAGATATAGAAAAATGAGCATAATAATAATAATTAATAATATAGAAAAAAATCAACTATGCTCACTTTCATTTGTAAGTGTTTGATCTTTTATGCATATTGTGTCAAGATCATTGCATTCCAGTCCAACGCGGTTTAGAAACTGAAGGGGGGAAAATATAAATCATCAGAAGATGTTACACAAGCAGTTTGATGATCTGCTAACAGAAATTGAATAAACAAAATCAACTGAAGAAACAAAGTTATCAAATCGTAAATATGTATCTTGTATTGTTTTCCAAAGTATCGTATCGTGTGTCGTATTGAATCGTGGATCATAAATATCATTAAAAATGATCAAATTAACAATATAAAGCAACGATCGAAATCTAAAAGACTGGTGAAATTTTTGGAATTTTTACCCTAAAATCGGTAAAAAGAAATAATTCATACATAGGATAGCATGTTTATAAATAAGCAAATCCATTATCACAATTTAAAACCCAAAAGAAGCTATAACATATTAGACCGTATCTCGTATCGACGATATGTATTGTATTGCATCGTATTGTACGATACACATCTTCGATACGTATCGAAATCCCTATGAATCGTATCGTATTATAAGATACGTACCGTCTATAGTATGGTATTGATAACACTCTGAAGAAACAAATTAAACTACAAGCAGATGGTAGATACAATACTCGGTGCAGATACTATATTAGCTTAAATGCCGGTTGCTTGAATTACAAGTAACCAAAATGGTTGTGTTGTTGTTGATAGGATTTCTTTTTGAATATCTGATAGGATTAAAACAAATCCTAGTTTGTAGCCCTTGGAACAACATTTGGATATGTCTTAGCATAAGGAATTATGGATCCTTCTCAACTAGTCAACTTACAGATCGAATGCTCAAAATGTTAGCTTTGGCTTTTAGAGTTTCAACATCGCGGTCCAAGTGTTGTTTCCAATCTAAAAGTTCAGCTTCCTCCTGAAACGACCCAGGATCTCTTAAGAGATTATGTGTGAAGTCCAATTAATAATATCTAACCATATAAATGACAAACATAAACCTGGGGTAGCTGGATTGTCACTTTATTGGGAAAAAGCTTGCCGAGGTGCTTCATCGTCTTGGGAATTTCTTTGTTTCTGTCAGCCAACCTACCAAAATTATCCTGGCACAAACAAGGAACACAGAAGTTTCATCATTTACGTCATTTTTACTACGTAGAAGCCAACAAGAGTTTCATTATCTGAAATCGTTACAAGAAAATGAAACCATAACATGGATAAGCATATATGAACAAAAAAAATTTAGAATTATAGTGACTAGAAAAGAAATCAATGCGGTTGGTTTGGGTTGGAGAAAAGAAAGATGAATATCTGAGACAAGTGGCAACAGTCAATTTCTGCAAAGGTGGCATATCATGGCACCAACGAGTCAATGAAATGGGAAGCAAAGCACCAAAACAGACAACGCCTATCTGTAATAAAATATTACATTCCAAAAATTTAAATAATCAAACCAGTGGCAACAGCGAACATTCAAGTGTAATTAGAATTATGATTCCTAGGCACACTGATCAACAATTAAGAACCGCTATTCGACAACTAAATACCCTGCAACAAGGCTCAACCACCAAAATAACAATGAACAAGACTACAAATTCCAATTACTACAAACTCAGAGTACAATGTATGAAATAAAAAATAGAATCGCAACCCCCAACAGCCAAAAATACAGTTCTGGGGTCGAAGCTTGTAATACTGGAACACAAGCATGCACATAAACATAAGTCTCTGAACTTGTTGCAGTCTGGGTCTATGGTTGAAGGTCCAGTTTATTGTGCATTGATTTGTGTCTGTCATACCTTGCAAAATAGAAATTGCTTTTTAACATAAGTCTCTTCTAATGTAGCTTTCAGATTTGGAAATGAATAAAAATATGCCTCCCTCAGAATTCGGTATTAACTGCACTCTTTTAAAATATGTATCTGCACATACCAGTATACATCATTTTAACTATATTTGAGTTTTAACCCATAAACCTATAAAATATATAGTTTCGCAGATACATTTCCTATGGACGTAAATTTAGATTAGTTCGCTCTAGCTTATGATATGCATATGCATCACTAATACTTATTTTTCATGTGTATTGCACATGCACGGAAATCTGGTAAACTTCAGGAGGAGACATTGAGTTCCTTCTCTTACAAAATTCCTGACATCCTCCATCTCAATAACACGAAACACGAAACATTTTCATCTGCGTAAATGGTAGAAAAATAAGACATTTAGAAGGTGATAGTAATTTGATTAAACCGGTCAACAGTATAAAAAAAATTATTTTCAAGCAAAATGGATCAAAGGCATGGCAAAAGTTGCTTACCACTTCCCTTTTTTTCCCTTCTTTATTCTTTCTTTTTGTTTCTTTACTTCTTCTAAGTTACTTTCTTTTTTCTTTGCTTTCTACTTGTTTTAAATTCTCTCATTTATTTAGGTAGGCTCATGTTGGTTGTACAAGCTCCAACTTTTTCTATGATTTCTACATTTTACCATCATTATCAAAAATCAATTGTATCACTTCTGACATTTGCAGTTAATTATACGAGCAAAATCCATTCCTAGCACAATGATGAAGGCGCCACTTTTCATCTTGTAAATCAGCATATAAATTATGGCTAAATTGCACAACTGTACGCATCTACTTTCACGTTTTTTATGATTGACACCATGAATTTTAATAATTGGAGATAAGTACCATGAACTATTTTTTGACATAACTACCATACAACCATACAACGTTAACTTTTGTGCCTTAATGGACCATTATACCCCTCGAAATTTTAGGGGTTGACTGAGAACACAAGGGTAAAATGGGGAAAATAAGTCAAATATTGATGACGTGGCAGTTAAATATAACATTTGCAGACGGGAGAAAAGTTGATGGTATTTAGTTGCAATCAGGGGTGATGGTTCACGGTACTTGTTTGTAATTAAATTAGTTCATGGTATCAATGGCAAAAAACGTGAAAGTTGATGGGTACATTTGTGCAATTTGGCCAATAAATTATCATTGTTTTAATTTCCTGTTTCCAAATCACCTCTTGCAAACCTTAGCATTAGCTATATACCTTTGGGTTGGACATTGACGAAATGCCTATCGTCATTAGTTAGTACTAACTTTCTCAACGCCTTCAAAATCCTCACCTTAACTAAAATTAAATGATTGGAAGACTTCCGATATCCAATCCCTTGCGGTTGGATAGCCTTTCTGCTCCACTTTCTTTTCCAGCTCTTGAAAGACTGCAAAGATGGGCTGTTAGGCAGCTTAACCAAAAATTGGAGCGTGCATATTGACTGGTCAACTGCATATTGATTACTGGTGTCTCTATAAAACAGATGAAAATACTAAATCCTCGGTGTCATGATTGCACAGGAGTTTTCTGCACTTCTGGAGAGGAAGATACTAAATCCATAGGGTTGTGATTGGTGTTGCTGCTTCATTTTTCACAGTGGCATCAAGAGTCCCTTTGTGCTCACATTAAATATCAAAAACCTTGAGGCATGAAGATCTAGCTGGTGTATTCAATAAGGTCAAATCCAGTTAACTTTGTCTACCTCTCAAAACGAATTTACAGTTCCAACAAAGGATATAACTACTTCACTTTTAAGGCGATAATTGAATGCTCTGCTGACTGGATGCAAGTCCATTCAGAAAATAAGTATACATTGTTAAGGCCTTAGTTAAATGCACTCCATAACTTTTAGCCCCAAATAATGAAACAAGCAGCGAGTAAATGAACAAGTTTTGAAGATATAAAGACAGCATAAACACATACTTGACAGTTGACACACGCAGTTAGCAGTCACACGTACACATGTTACAGTACCCTTATAGTCAAATCCACCAAATGATACAATTCCATGGAATTTATGACCAAATGCACATGATTGCTATGAATTTGAGCATTCTCTTTGTTGGCCCGTATATCCATTGTATCTATTTAACATTTTGTATTTCCGCACACAAAAATGCCTGAACATTTCATGTGTCAACTAACAATTGCATATCTTCATAATGAAGAAACTCTTTGATCATACCATCAAAATTAGTACAAGGGATCCTCACAAAAAACCATAGTATAAGGTAATATAATGACACAATATAGGTAATATAATGACACAATATCAGTAAAACTTACGAATGCATAGTAGAGATAAGTGCAAATATGAGACGGAGAACATGTTAAGAATGGGTATTGAATATGCATGTTAAATATATAAGAGTTGAAAGAACGGTAAATAGTACCAACCGGGAAAGCAAAGTCAAGAAGTGCTGTTTGGTTGCTCCCAAATTTTGTAAAAAGAAGACCGCCAGGATGTGACTGCAAAATAGAACATTCATATAAGATTTAGAAAGAATAATATAAAATGTTCATAAAAAGGAAAAATGGCTGAAAATTAAATTATATGATATTTACTCAATTTTCACCTTCTCTTTGCGGCTATCCAGCTGAGTATGAGAGCCGATTACAAGAACGCCTGAAGGTAATAGATCAAGCTTTCCTTTCAATGTTAAATATGACTCGGCACTTCCTACCATAGATTTCTCTCTGTCTTTGAGAAATACTATCACAGGGCCAGATTTGCTTTCTTGAGATACGACCTGGCTACTGGTTAAAATTAGAACAAGGGCTAAGGCATATAATGAAACAAACAGATGCACACAAAGAAATGGCAAACCAACCTCTATCAATTCATTAATGGCAAATCTTTCTGATTCATCATATCCATGATTTTCGGGCCGAAGTAAATCAGCTGAATCAGAAAAGCGATAGAGAAGAAAGGACTAATTAGCATGACTACAATTCACATAAGAGGACAAAAAATAAATTATTTTTAAAATAATTGAAGACTGGAAGGAGAGTCACCGGTGCAAAAGAAACCATGATCTTCTTCACATAATCCACCAAGATCGTTACCACCAGGAATTTGTTTATCAAATCTAACTCCAATCTTCGAGGCTCCATTTTCCTCAAATGCAAGAAGCACTTTTCCTCGATAACCATTTGTTGGACCTCTGCATATAGTTACGGTGTGAATACATAAAATCAAAATAAAAATGTACAGAAAGCATTCTCCACTAAACGGATGCCACATGTCATAGATGAGACTATTAAAGGTAGTCCTATAGTTGTTCTTTGTATTAGGCCTTTACCTAGATAAGTAACCCTTCTAGCAAAGCATTAGATATCTGCCTCGATGAATAGACAAATATACAAATACCCTACAGACTTTCCTTTATTTATGAGAGCGTAATAAGAAAATCTGATCGCAGGTCTATGTATATGTCAAGGCATGACCTGCTTTAAAAACGATGCAAGAGGTTTCTTCGACTTGGCTCTTGCTATTAGTTGCTAACCCTAACCTGACCTCATTATTATACTGGTAATTTTTCCAATATGAAGCAGATACGATCATTATCAGCTAGCCTGAACCTAACTAACCTGGTTAAAAAGGGCAGACCAAACAAACCCACGACAACGTTTATTTTAAGTTTGTATCTATATAATAAAATGTAAATGAGATAAGTTGACTGCTGCTTGAATTAGATTAAGAGATCGATTTTGTTTATGAAATTTTGGATTTAACTCTTAATTTTGAACATGAACAAAAAGATTTAAAAGTGAAGATGTGAGAGTCTTAGTAAAATACGATGAGATTAAAGAAAAATGGAGAAGCTACTTTCATAAATTGTTTTTAAAATAATAATAATTTCGAACTTAAGGTAGAATCAAGCAATTTAGATAATAATAGGGCCATTTTTTTTATTGTCGTAAGGTTAGACTTAATGAATTAAAAGGCGCATTAAAAAAGATGAAAGTGGAAAAAGTGGTAGAGTCTGATGAAATTCCTACAGAAGTTTGGAAATGTTTATGAGATACAAGTCTAAACTGGTTAATGCTTTATGAATGAAGGATAAACATTTTGATACCTATTTATAAGAATAAAGGAGATACCCAAAATTATTTAAACTATAGTAAAATTAAGCTTCTGAGTCATACAATGAGATTATGGGAAAAAGTAAACGAGTATAGATTGTGGAAAGGAACATGCATATTTAAAAATCAATTTGGTTTTATACCAGGAAGATCTACAGGAGTGATATATTTATTAAGACGGCTGAGAAAGAAATATAGAAAGAAGAAAACTCTACATATGGTTTTTATTGATTTAGAAAAGTCTTATGATAGAGTTCCTAGAAAGATGCTATGATAGAGTTTAAAAAGAAACAGTGTCTCATAAGTATATTGACGTGATTAAAGCTAAGTATGATGGAGCAGTTATTAAAGTAAATAAGATTGGAGAGACAGGCATTTCCTACCACCATAGGTTTACTTCAAGGATTGATTTTTGCGCTGGTTATGGACTAGCGTTTTGAGACGTATGATACACGTGATTAAATTGAAAGGATATATAAAATACGTAAATGTTTATATAAAATAAATATATTTATGTTTTATTACTTTAACTTTTCAACTAATTTATTATCTTATAATTAATTTGAGATTTGAGAAACTAGTTATGATTTCGTAAATATTTTTTCAAAAGCATAAAAATTTGGTTTTTCAAAAACATAAAAAAATTCATGCAAGTGTCATTTTCATAATCACTTTGAACTATATGGTATGATTTGTTGTTAAGTTATTACTTTTAGAATATATGGACTCCTATATCTTTTAGGTAGTGTTTCTGATAAAGGCTATCTAATATAGCTCTTGGTCTTAACTAGCCATGAGCGGATCACAGTGTGGTATACTAAGTCGTTTATTGTGACCGGGTGTGTTATACCCAGATCGAACCATCAAATATAAGACATACCTCTTTTGCTTGAGCGTAAAGGCGTGTATCGTTCTTTTAGCTAGCACTTTCATTTATTTTTTTATTTCTTAAAAGTTTGTTTATGAACATAGGAATTAGATTTGTAATAATCATTAAAGTTTTTGTTGATCATGATTATCTCTTTCAATATTTTTTGAATCTATATTCTAAGATTTAATAGTTGCTGATAGTTTAAAAAGTTCTTATATCAATAAATGATTTTCCTTGTTTTCTGAATATTAAATTGAAGAAAAACACGATGGGCATGTGCAGTGTTGAAAAATGCGTTCTACACGGCCACATATGCAAATACGTCCCCTCGGCGCATGAAAATGGATGGTTTTCTTAGTATATGCGGTGAAAAAGTTTGCCTTGATGCATAAAAGTTACTATACGGCCGCATATGCTCTTTATGCGGCCGCATAAAGCGCATAGAAACTTATGGTTGAGTTGGGTTATGAAATGGGTGTGGGGGTTTTATTATACCTTTATCCAAAGCCCAAACCCAATAACTTAAGTACATCTAGAGATGTAAACGGATACGAATAATCTAAATAAAATACGTATTCGTATTCGATTTTTATCAAAAATGGATATTGATTTTCAATTCCAATTATTCATATTCATCAACGACAACCAGATACAGATATGGTAGCACATATTCCTTTCTTATTCAAATCCGATTTAATATCCGACTTTTTATACTATGTATGATTATAATTTTTACGATGTTCGTTTTATATCAGTATCGTATCCAAATTTCTTCAATACAGAACGTGGTTTTTCATTTTCTGTATCCGTATTCGCATCTGTCAACGGCTACTAGATACGGATATGGTTACACCTATATCCGACCCGTATCCATTTCGTTTACATCCCTAAACACATTTATAAAATCCCCCCAAAAACCAAATAAATTATTTCTACTTATTCATCATCTTTTCTCTCCCATATCAAATTAAGCCTTGCCTCCAACCTCTTCTCCTTTGCTCTCCGATAAAACTTCCAGCAAAACTTGACAAGATATTGCCTTTTAGGTAAGAAATTTGAGAAAGCTTTTTAGCTTCTTAATAAAAAGCTGTATTTTTTCTTCAATTTTCCTGTTTATTTTTTTAAAAACACTAAGCTAAAACTTAATATATTTTGACCTTTTTCTCAAAAAAAAAAGTTGATTACTTAATAATTTAATAATATTCATTATATTAAAATTATAGACACGATATATTTTGAACACATATTTAGCATTTGTTCTATATTTGTTTCATTTTTTATCATTAATATATTTTTGGGAATATTTAATTTAAATAATACAAATCACATATGCGACGCATAATCGCTTATGCGCTATGCGGTCTTTAGGCGCATGAAAATCGCATAACATTAGGCATGTATTTAAGGTTTGATACGGGCATCTTTCTCCAAAAAATTCTATTATCTTAACTAAAACGGTAAAGAAGTTGATTGTCAGACCTCAAGGATGTCGATGGTGGATAAAAATTATTGTCATGTTTCGAATATATGAAGATTAGGGTCAAGGTGTAGGGAGCAATGTTATCAAAATTAAATTTAAACTTGAGAACAGAAAAAGATTTTTAAAAAAAATAGATTAATTAGTTATCAACCTTAATTCGAATCTCTTTTTCCTTACTTTTTGTTGCATTCATCCACAAACTGTGGAGAGAATTTCAATTCGTTTGGATCTCAAGGATCCAAAATGAGTTTTTATTATATATACACAACTTACCTGTTTACATTAATTTTAAATTTTCATGTATCTATTTATTTATGAAGAATTTTAGTTTTTGTTTTGGAACCGATAATATTTTTAAATATTTTATTGTAACGTTTAGAATAAAGGTTTTTTTGGATATTTTATTTCAATTAATCGTGTGAGCGTCGCATGTCCCCCTTCCTCTTTTGGTTATAATAGTAAAGATTAACTTACTATACATATTCAGGATGATATGACATGGTGTATGTTGTTTGTTGATATTGTTTTAATTGATGAATCTAAAAATGAGATAATTGCTCAAGTTGAAATATAGAGAGAGGCCCTTAGAATCTAAGATTTAGAATTAGCAGAAAAACTAAATATATTGAATGTAATTTTAACAAAACGGTGTAAAAAATGAGTGGTGCAAATTGATGACCATGAAATATCTAGGTAAAATCATTTTCGTTACTTAAGATCTTAATTAACCATGATAGGGAGATTAAAGAGGATGTAACTCATAGGATCAAGCGGGGTGGTTGGAATAGAGAAGTGCTTTAAGAGAGCTACGTGTTTTAGGATACCTTTGAAATTGAAAGAAAAATTTTATAAAACGGCGATAAGATCCACACTTCTTTATAGAGCATAGGAGCGGAATGTTAGGAAATTAAGAAATATGCCAAAAAACGAGTATGGTTGCAATAAGAATATTAAGATGGATGAGTGGTAGTGCACTAAAAAATAGGATAAGAAATAAGTGTAATCGTAACAAGGTAAAGTTAACTCCTATGAAGGATAAGATGAGAGAACCGATTGAAGTGGTTTGGACATGTGCAATGGAGACCAATCAATGCCTCAGTTAAAAAACGTGACAAAATTATAGTTCGTGGCACAATTATGGGTAAGGTTAGACCTCAACAAATATGGATAGAGACAATTAAGAATGATGAGCTAATTGTTAATTTAACCGAGGAGACGTACCTCAGTAGAGCAGAATGTTAGTGAAGAATTCATATAGCTGACCACAAAAATTTAGGATGAAGGCTTCTTGTTATGAACAAAAAGATTCTGTAGATGAATTGTTTAATTAGGTCAAATCAAGTTAACCAAACCAAATTCCTTAATCTTGACCCTACAAATTTATAAGAGGGTTAGGCAAGTCTACCACTTTATGACCCATATCCTTTTTTTGGTTGGGTTTGGGTCGAGTAATCGGGTATGGATTAAATGGACAGACCTAGGTACAACATGCAAAATTGAGATACAAGGGTTTGAATTCCAACACAGTTCTATCCAACAGTTAACATACAAAACATCCTCATGAACTGGCAACTAGCAATTCTACCACTTCAGTTCTAATATTAAAATCTTTTAATGAATGTAAACTCCTCAATGGAGGGTTAAGAGAATGGAGAAATAAATTGCCAGCTCTTAAATGATTAGTCACTTTCTGAAGAGCATAAAGTGACAATTCTTCGAAACCCATTATTTCGACTAAATTTGTAAGAGAACCGTAGCTGACTTCACAACCAAAAGGTCTCTCCCTCATCTGATTACTTGGTTGGGTATAAGAACCCTTTTACACCATGAAGCAATGTTAGGGATAGGGGCTATTTTTATACAAAAAATAGCATCCTCTTTTATTGCCACGGTCCAAGTTAGGTCTATCTTTACGCATAGTCTCTTCTTTAATAACGATCATTCCCCTCCTAATTGACCAACCCGTTAGCCTACACAGCCCAATTATAAACCAACTCAAACCATTTTCCCTCATCCAATCTTTAGTGAAAACTTGTAGTTACTTGCAATAGTTCATATTTAATATCCCATTATACTGTCTCTTCCTCGCATTTCTGCACATCCATCCAAACAATTTCATTTCAAAGAATTTCCATATCTAGTATACTAACGAGTAACAGCTTTTTCGTTCTCTCCATGGGACTCGAAATATTGCAATTTTAATTTATCATGTTTATCAATACTTCAGTAACTCAACATCTACAATACCATTTTTCAGTGGGCCATATTAGTTAATCAGATAGAGTACAAGCAATGCAGAAGAACTAGTAGCAACACGTAAGAATAAATAACTTCAAAATTGCTAAGTCATTATGTACCTCTGAGTCTGAACAGGAAATCCTGATGACTGTGCTGGACCCACATATTTTACCCTATCATCTGAATATGACAATTCACATGTTAATCGTTTAATAATTTATTCATGTTAACTCAGAAAAAATTGAACAGGAAGCTGTATCAAATTATAGAGATAAAAATGAGCTATCGTGCCTTCTTTAAATTGATAAGCTTTTGACGATGCTGTTGATGCTTCCTGCCTTGGTAAAGACTGTGGATTAGATGTCCCAACCATATCAGCCTCTACACTAGAAGCTTGCCTCTTATGATGTAAAGGATCAGCCAGTGGTGCCCGCTGCTTTGAAAAGACGCCTGATTTTTCTACCTTTGTGCTTTCCTTCAGGGGCTCTGACTCCTTTGACAATGTGCCCTACAACAATTTGCTAGATAATTCAGTAGGTCAACATTCAAATTCTACTTCAAAAGGAATTTCCAGTCATGCAACAAGAATGGTAATTTGAGGCCAGATTCTGTAAAAAAAATAATGGGAATTTGACTAAGGGTAATTTACTATATTGGTTAGACCAATGTTACCCGGAACGTTGAACGTTTCGGTACGCAGAACAAAAACGGGAACGCGGAACGCCACTTGTTGTTGAGCCCAGTAAGATAAGGGTACTCTTCTTCCACATGCTTATATAAGATTGACAACATACCTCTAGAAAGTGAGGTATTTGTGAATCGTTTGTATGTTTGTGTGTGTATTGATCTATAATATACATATATATTTCAATTTCTTTTGCTAAAACATACAAATTTTTTATTTAACACAAACCCAATTATATACATCATTTAACATCAATTTTTAATAGGTTCGATCGGAACGGTGATTTTTCCAATCTCGAGTGCTAGTGTTCCCGAATTGGGAATGATAGTTCCAATACACAATTTGCTTGTGGTATAGCGATTTATGGTAACATAGGGTTAGACATTTCTGTAGAAACTACTTCAAGTCTAGCAGCTTCTCAAGATACAATGGACCTTATAGATTCAACAAGCTAAGAATAGTTAGTAAAGGAATGAAATTGCAACAGAACCTTTTAATTAGCTTAGTAACACAGAATTACAAGATTTTTCAGCATTATTGTGGTTAATTTTGTAAATAAATATAAAATAATTTTTTTATTGACACGCTAAATATTTAGAATCACCACAAAAATACTAAAATGGAAATTTGAAAAGAGCGGTGGACTTGATGCAAAATAAAAAGTATAATTAGTCACTATATGAAGATGCCGTATGCCTCCTTTTCTTTATTGAGTTTCTATATGAAGACTTGAAGAGGGTTTGCTAGATAAAGGCTGGAGGATAAAATCAAGAAAACTTACACCAGGTAGCAGAAGAGAATCTATTATCATCAATTTGGCACCAAAGTGTTTAGCAAGTGCTTTAGCCAGACTTTCTTGATAGATCTCAGATCCTGTCAAAACAGAAAATATTAGTAAATGTGAGAACAAGCAGAACAAAGAGAAAGGTAAAGTTATATTAAGGAAAAAAAGAGAAGAACTCGGAACAGATATAGACAATGATAGCATACCTGCTGGACCAGATAAAAGTGTGCGCTGACTTAAAGATGAAATCTCTGGGGAAAACTTCATTTTGCATTCCAAATGTATATACGCACATGACAAAAGAACCTTCTTTGTATTCTCACTGAATTAAGACAACAAAGTTTCGAGGAAATTTAGTAGCTGGAAGTTTTAGGTCCAGATATCAAAATAAAATAGGTTGTGTAACCAAAAATTACTGCTCACAAGAACAAGCATTGTGAGCACATTTTTTTGTCAAAAATCCAACCATGCATGCCAAATTTGCAGTAAGGTATAATAAATGCAATCATTGGTCTTAAATCATGTGCAACAGAGATACCCAACACAATATACAAGGATGTATCAATCAAATGATCAATTATTTTGTTCAGTTCAAAATAGCTTAAAAATTAATATTGAGCATGTGTTCAATTCATGGTTTTATGTCTTGGCCGGTTCTGTTCCGAGATGGCCAATTCCGATCGCAAGAATAACCCATCCGAGATCCGATACCGATATTGATACCTTGGTGCTCGGTTCTCCAACTGATTAATGGGGTTTTGGTGTTAAATTTATTGAGGATTTTGTGGGTTTTTTAATGAGTTAATGGGCGTATTAATATGATATTGGTCTATTCAATGTTTTAAAAAGCGACCGCTTAAGCGGCAGAGCGCTATACAGCGGTGTGATATTCTCACTCCTTTAATCAAATAGCCATACTTTATTTTTTATTGATTAGGATGCATTTAAATATTAATGTGTAGTTTTAGTATTTTTATTACCACTCCCTTTTTATTGGTGTTTATACCTCAATAAAGTCTTATAATGATAGTTATGTATTTCATTGGGTGTGAAAATAACATTTAAAGTAACCCCAAATTCCCAATTCTTTCATGTTGTTTTCATTTCTCTCTAGCCAAGGCTTCAAACTATAATTTTGAGGACTTCAACCCAAGGGTTCGACATCAAGTTCGACGCTTTGACTTTGACTTGGAGCCTTCGACTTTGAACAAGGAGGGTTTTCAACTAGGAAATTTCAACTTCGAGCTTGAAGGAGATTCGGTTTTGTCTTTGAAATAAGGGATTGGGTAACTAAAGTTTTTGAGTTTTGATTTTGATTCAAAGCCAAGGCTTTTAAGCAGCTTCGTCTTTAAGTTTCAAGCAGCTTACAAGAAATATTTAAAGATGAGTTCGAGTATTTAAATGTAGGTAAAAGCCCTATTAGAACCAATGTTTACCAAACAACTTACAAGAAATAATAAAATTAAACCAAAATAAGACTTGTTGATTTCTGGGCAGCAGATGTGACCGCTTAAGTGTTTAAGTGACCAGGCACAGCCGCTCCGCTTCTTTTTTTGCCGCTTTTAAAAAATTTGCTCTATTTGACATATTTAATTAAATGTTAGAAAAATTCATACCTATCTTTACTACATAAACGAAAAAACAGCCGGCATAATGAATTACTAGAAAATATGTCAAGTTTTTTATAGTCAATTTTACAAAATATATAAAAGATTTACAAATTTTTATAGATAGTTTTAGTCCAAAGATGGAAATTCGATATTCCGATTTGAGAAGACCGATAGATCCGAGATTATCGATTACAATCCCAAAATGACCATCTGATACCGGTACTCATACTCTTGGTTCAATCAATTAAATATGAGAATCGAGAACTTGTCAATTAAAGTTAAGGAAACAAATTGAAACGTCTACATCTATCCCAATGGTCGTCTTTAAACTAAGCATGATGACTATAGGTAACTCTTTACTTAGTTCCTCACTTTTATACCAAGGTGATGAGGAAGTCAGTGTTGACTCCATTCATATAATTCTCGCTAAATTACAAGAAACTACCATGCACTTCCCATATTTTATTTTGAACACTGCTGCAAATATACTAACATGAACTTGATCGTTATGCATAATACCTTGAAGGCCTGTATTATGCATTTGTTTTTTGGGCTGTTACATTTTGAAGTGTCTAGCAAATGACCTTTTATGAAAGAATATGTTATCGTCATCATGTAGGCTCCCCCTTCTTTTACACATTAAAACTGATTAAAACCCATTTATTAAAGGTCGATTCGATTATTTTTCTTCCAAACACAAAACATGATTTCATTTCAGTTTGGTCCATCCATCAATTATCGGCAAATAGGTCGGATTTTAGAGGGCTTTTGCTTGGGTTTCAATTGGTTTGAAGAAGGCAGATTCCGAAATCTGGGTTTATTCAATAGAAATAGAAGCATATTGAGTTGGAATTAGAGAAAATTAATTCATCGTCGTTTTACGGATCTCAAAAAGCGTGTGGGCTTTGCGGGGATTGGGAATGGGTTTTTGCGGGGATTGGGAATGGGTTTTAATGGGTAAGAAGCAAGCACATATGGACAATGAAACTTTAGGAGAAACGGTTTTGAATGGATATGAAGGAGCGGTTATACTGGTTTGTGATACATTTGAATGAGAAAAGGGAAAAAAATAAAGTGTCGGTTTCAATAGATTATTAGTTAATAACTAAATAATTTAATAATAATAATGACAGTTTCTTAGAAATATTTCTTTATAAAGAAAGATAATTAAAACTAATTCTGTTATGAATAATTTGGTAATACTCAAAGCGAAATACTTTTACTTTATTTATATATGTTAAAAATAATGTTAATATGAAATATTTCATATTATGAAAACGAAGTAACATTGTCACCGACGGGACACATGGCAACACAATATTCATTGATCCATGTGTTGATTTGATTTGCAAATTGAAGAATCTTTTAGCATGGAAAAATGTAAAAAAAACATGAATGAATGAATGAATAGTGTATTGTCATGTGTCCCACATGTAGGAAATCCTACAGTAGCATTGTATACTCTGCATCCTCCTATAGTGACATTGTATATTTTATATCTTCTTGATGTCTTACAAAACTAATGATTTATATTATCAATAGAAAGTTTATGTGTAGTTCTATCAAATAATGTTGACAGTTTATGGCATTTTTATAATATAGCATAACTAGGGGAGATAAATAGATTAACCGTTCCCGCCTAATTAGTTTGGAAATTGTCCGTAAAAGGCAAAGTTAAATTGAAGTTACCATAATAAAACATCTTCATGGAGTTTTTTTTATGAAGTGTGAGCATTCTGGAAGTTCATATCAGTTTAATTTTGCATAAACTAGCATCAACCAATAATAACAGACTGAAAGGAAGAACTTATGTAAATTATACCATAAATAAGCACAGTATTGAACAAAGAATTTACCTCAGATAGTAGGGAAAAGATTCAAAGGAGACTTCTATATCATTGGAATTAAGAATCCCTTTCTTTAAATTCTCCTTAAATGTTTGACATCTTGCTGAAGACAAAGTTGAGGAAGTGATGTCCTTGAGAATCTCCGTTTCCCTTTCCTCAAGAATTTTAAAGATGTCCAAGTCAGGAGTAGATGATCCTACACAGGGCAGTTTTCATTCATAAAATGTATCAGCAAATTTTCTGTTTTTTATGCCAAGACGAAGGAATACAAAGCCATTAAATTAAAGTACATATTAGAACCGGGATCAGATTTACAACAAGAAAAGGCCTGTAATCTTAATAAAAGCTTCACCGTAATGTTCAATATAACATTTTTAGCGTGAAGGTTCTTAGCGTTATATTATAGAAGAGATCAACATTGAAGTCTATCTCACCATTTGGCGGTTGAGCTGGAAGCCGAGACACATCTTTGTTAGGATTTGCAAAGCTTGACAATAAAGGTGTTTCATCATCAGCTGAAGCATCATCAAGTCCGGCCTCAAAAGAGAAGTCTTTCACCGATACATCCTCGGCTTCTGCAATGCTATGTGAAGAAGGCACAATCTGGGTTGTTGTATTGGAGAGTTGCTGGAAAATCTGTGAATATTATTAAGGAGCATCTTTGCAAAAAAGAAATAGACAAAGTTTACCAAAAAAAAAACATGCAAGGAGTTGATGCAAGTTCTAAAAAGGATACATAGGCATGCTTCCCTGATGCACTAAAGACAACTTCGTCTCCTGCCGTGAGAACGACATTGGAATTTTTCTTCATGATCTTTCCATTAACTTGTACGGCTCCTTTGCTTCCTAAGATTTTAAGTGAAGCAATTGATGTTCCACCTTGCTGAAAAAAATTAAAACAGGGGTAACATCAAGTGTGTGAGATGCAAGTAAGGTTCCACTAAACAGCATACTTGATTGAAACAATGTATGAAGAAGATGAATACCTCCTCAAGCTTCAGCCTGCAAAGTACTCTGCTGACAGATTGAAGCTGCAAGTTGCATCTTGGGCTATGACCAACAGTGAAGTTTGAACCACGTAGAGGCAAATGGGGGTTCTGTACAGAATAGATTGAAGGAATTATAATGCCGCTAAATGATACTTTTATAATAAGAAATAATTTGAACGTTGTAAGACAAGGTTTAAATGGTCGACTAATCATTGCTTAAATGTTTTTCAGTTAGCAATCACATCGAATAGAGTTATAAGGCCGCATGACTGCATAATTTGTCATATGTGGAAAAAAATGACAGATAGGAATTAAATTTGGCGCGTATGCAATGCGCATAACCTACTTGATATCCAAAATTTACACCCGAAGTTGATACCTGCTTGACAAAGGCTAGTTTCATTCCTTTTTCTCCCTATCAACATATTGTTTAAGTTGTCGAAGATTATTCTATACCGAGCTTTGAGTGCATGCGTTTGTATATTAAAAGTATATTTTTGTGTAATTCCACATAATATAATTATGCTACTTATGGTTTGTTTATGCATTATTTGTTAGTTGACCAAACAAAAAGCAAATATATCTCTTACAACATCAATGCAGACTTTCGAATGGTTAAGTAGATGTTTAGGACAAATGTTTTCGCATATTAATACAGATCTTTCAGGAAACTTTAGGAAGACGATCGGTACAAGGAGAAAGTATCCCTACCTTGAAACTACCATTGTCATCTGAAGATGTGGTGGTTTCAAGTCCAATAAAAATTAGACACATCATCATATGAGTAATTAACCTATTTAGTAAAAATAATATAAATAAAATCCCAAATCTTCTCTTTCTTCAACCTCTCCTCGTCATCTCTGCTGCCACATGCCCTTCATCACCGGCGAGATTCTCCATCCCCAGCATCACCGACGAGATTCTTTATGTTCACCATCGTCGACAAGATTCTCTATGTCCACCATCCTCCTCACGTCTCCTCCAAACATGATTCGCTGACAAACTTCCAACTCCAACGAACTGCGATCCTTTCTCTAACAAACACCGGCCCCAACTCCGATAATGTGGGATCCCTTCTCTAACGAACACCGGACCCAACTCCAACGAAGCTTAACCCCTCAAAACAAGCAAACCCAAAAATTCCAGGGAAAGCCACAAAAAATTGAGGCAATTAATTGAGGATTTGATCTGAAATCAAGCAACAATAACCCACATACACAGCAAGGAATCATTCCTAAATTCATTCCTTGATGAAAACGCTTATAATCTTTCAAATCCTTGTGAAGGGGCTTTTCTTTCTTTCTCAGAAATGAGTCCAAAACGAGTTTCTACATAAATTGAAATCATTTTATTTGCTGAATTGTGAAGATGAAATTGAAATCATTTTATTTGGTGAATTTGTTAACCTAAAATGAATCGGTAGGGAGGAAATCTCAAAGAGCAACATCTAAGTTGGGACCTTTCTCATTGGCTTCAACAGAGTCTAAGACTATGGCGGAGCGGTCGCCGGAGCAACCGAAAGAGGCAGAGTGGTGGCCGGAGACGGAGATTGCGTTTTTTAGGGAAGGAGAAAGGAGGGGGTCACCTGGGCCAGCGTTGGGTGAAGAACGAAGGTCTTGAGAAACCTTCTTAATGACACATGTAATTTTTTAATAGGAAATAAAGTCACCATGTGGTGGCTTGAAAGCACTGGATACTTTCTCCGTTAGTAAAAGGCCATAATATTGGTAGGCTAAATTTATGTTTCTATGCACACACCCACACCCACACACACACACACACACACATATATATATATATATATATATATATATTACTTCATAATTTTATTTCTTATAACATTAAATAGCATAAATATTTATCATCACATCTTTTGCAATTCTCTAAGTCTTTTGTAGTTACTATCTAGGTTGTCACACATATGGTTTAAAATCTCAGCTGATCCTTATCTGAGGTGTACGATTCCGATCCTAAAAATAACCGTCCAAGTTTTGGAGACCGATACCCTCTATAACCAAGTAATATTGGGTTTATCATTTGATTAGTATGGATTTGGTATTAAGATTATTAATGGTTAGTGGGTTTATTGATTAGCTAATGGGTTAGTTAAAGGTGTTATAGGTTTATTGTAGGTCATTGGGTTACTATGGCTAATTTGACACCATTACTACAGCCTTGCACATCATTAATTACTAAATAAATTGTCAAATTGTTATAGTTACTTTATCCGTTTATTTTTTAAAAATCCTAATTCTTATATATTTTATTTCTCAAATGATATAAAATATGATATTCTCAATACGTGACGACTGATCATGCAGATATTGTAGATTCCGATCCCAAAAGTGACCGTCCGATGCGAAGATTTTAAACCATGGGACGCCCACACCCTTTAATCGGTATGAAACAATAAAATCACCATAAATTGATATTTATAGCTAAATAAACGTAAACACATTCTTCTGAGGTCTGGGCCATTCTACTTCCTTTGTAACATCTTTTAAGAATCCATCTAATGAGAATTTGTAACTTTTTCATAAGACCGTCTTTAATTGTATAGTTTGTAATCATTGTTGTTAAGATCACATCATAAAATATAATGCTTCTATGACTTTTCTATACATTGCATCTCCTCCTAATACTAGGGCAATTTACCAAATTTCCTACTCATTGCATATCCTATAAGCAAATATCCAATTGGAATTAACTGATGTATCATGCACAACCACAGTTCAATACCTCCAGAGGCCTATGTGTGCCTCGACCTTGCACGTACCTTGCAACAGCTACGATGCTATTGTTGAACTCAATTGAGCATGAATAGCTTCCTCTTGTGCTTGAAAGGAGAGAATGAAGTCGCTTCGAACTAAACAATTGAATAATAAGTCGTAGAATACCTTGGTAAGTTAGGATGAGGTTAGTGGTTGACAAGCATTAGTGAAATGGACAAAACTTTGGGAGAACACTTATAACTATGGTATAGAGATAGTTTATTTAGTTCACTTACCAAAGAGAAAAATTATATTAAATAAGTTTGGTAAGCAATGGTAAAACCTGCTAAGTTGACTTTTGTAAACTATAGACTTTGAAAATCATCTACAGTAATATGAATAAAAATGGTTGTTTAGTTTTTAGGATTTATGGCAAACCCCTCCCTTTCCAATTTTTACTGCCTACCAATTTGGTGCTAAGAATTATCTCGTGTTTAAAAATTAAAAATATTCATTATCATTATGTAATGCCCAACATCCATGCAAATGCATTAGCATATCACGTGTTAATAATCTACAGAGGTTTAGATATGAGCATGTATTCACTATAATTCTTCACCGTGTCTCGAGTTTCATACTCATTCATACAATACCGCGTTCAATTAACCATGAAACTTGTCATAAAAGTAATCAATCCGTTCATGAAGTCATGATTCATAACCGACCCCACTTTAATGGGGGGAAAGGCTTAAAAGATGATGATGCTCATTAGAACAAGAGACGCGACAAGATAACTTTCAGTTTACCTATTTGGCTTGTTTGATGTATTAATACTATATGGACTCCCTCTAGAAGATTTATCATCATAGTCCATGCACAATTCTAGTGAACTTCCAAGGATTGTTCCTCAATTGTGTGATGATTAAATTGTTGAACCTATAATTTAATGTGTTCCGCCGGCTAGCTTGCTCAAGGTTCTAAGACCAGCACTCTATAGCCTATATGCCCTGAACTCGACATCAAAACCCTCGTCGATGAAGTCGGCATTGGCTCCAAAAAATTATTGTAGAATATCACTAAAACACTCTCCCTTTCCTTTTCAAGATCAGGCAAACCAGTGTTAACAACAACAAACTTCTATTTCAAACTTTTGTGTTCAGCTACATGAATTTTTTTTTCTATTCCGATTTCTTAAAGTTACTCTCCTTGATGAAATTGGACTAACATATCTATTTGACTGCCTCCATTCATTTTCATTTAGGTTTACCTTTGGCTCTCGTAGCATCATTAACTAAACCTATGACATCCATTTTCAAAAGTAAAAAACCTAAACAAAGATGAGAATGGTGCTAAACAAGTCCAAGTCAACCTAACACTACATCAAGGAGCTACAATTCTTGCATGTCATGTCATAACAAAGAGAATTCTAATGCTAAACCCATTAGATAACATGCACAGGCAAATAATTAATACAAATGGCACATCTAACCTCAGAACACTGTGAAAGAAGTTTTCCCCATGGAATCACACTATCCGCCTGCACTTTCCCCATCCGCTGCTTCCGCTGCAAAATCCGTTGATTCATCTGCTTCACCATCTTTGTAAACTCATCTGCATTCAACCCAACAAAAAACAAAATTCAAGAAGAAAACCCCTTTAAAAAATCCCAAATTCCCAAATTCTTGATAGAGAGTCCACAAGATCAAACCGTCAAGCTCCGGATCAGGGCTCCCCAGCTGCTGCGGCTGCTTCTTCTCCGTGGGGCCCACATCGCCGGCGTCTTTCGGGGGATCTGCGGGCACGGGGCTCTCCTTCTTCTGATCCAATCCATCCTTCAGATTCGCCGCCGCCGCCTGAACAAATCAACCGAAAAATAAAATTCAAACCGATCCTCAAGAAACCAACCGCTACCCAAATGAACCAATCCATCGAAAACAACGAGAGAGGGGCAAAGATCGGACCTTGGAGCGCTTAGGGTTCCGAGGGGAAGAAGGAGGCGCAGACGAGGAGAGGCGCTTGCCATTAGAAGAAGCTGAGCTCCGCCTTGTTTCCACCATGGCTTCTGCCTTCTTCTTTGATGATTTTCTCCGTTTTTTCCTTGAATTTCTTTTCCCTTTTTGGGGATTAATTCTCGATTTGCTCTGGGATTTTTTTCCCTTCCTTTATTTCGGGGAGAAAGAAAGAAGAAGAAGAGGGTGATTGAGAGAGAGAAAATATCAGTAAATAAGGTCTAGGTCTGTTGATGGGTTTTATTTTTTAATTTATATATTTCTTTCTTTATATTTTATTATTTTTTTCTTGTGTAAATAAGGGAATATATGTAATGAATAGAATAGGGGATGGATTTCGAATATAAATAAATAACTAGGTTTTTCTTTTTTGGGTAAATTATTAAAAAAAAAACAAGCATTTCTTTCGTTGTTAAAAACCCCCTGGACTCAAAACTGTAGTCAAAACCCTCTAAAAAAGTTTTTTGTTGTCAAAAAACCCCTCACATGTGATATCTATTAGTTTCATGCTATATTTACATTCATGCAATATCTAAATAGCAGCCGGCAATATCTAAGCAGTTGCTTGTAATATCTAAACCATTTTCTGCGATATCTAAATAATTTGTATAATTGGTTATAAACAACATACCGCTATGTAAATACTGCAAGAAAAATTTCATGAAAGTTTTGACTTAAGGGGTTTTTGACATTGGAAAAAATGTTTGTTTGTTTTGTTTGGCAATTTACCCTTCTTTTTGCCATGTCTTCCTTTACATTGTTGCTTATTTTTAAGGGACCAAGATCACCCTTAAGTCTTTAGCTCATTCATGTGTTTCTCCAATTTTTAATACTGATTCCATTTGGGCACGGTTTCAGTGAAAGATGTCATTTTAGTTATTTTTGTAAAAAATGGATATCCATCGTTGATTAGCACAGCAAATCCATCTTTCCGTGTACTGTAATTTTCACCTTTCATGTCCGTAATTATAAAGGATTCTGAAAGGTGAATTGCAACGTGAGTTTGGAATCAGATTGAAGACCATATGATTAGAGATAGCACTCGGCATCATGAATCCTATGGCTAATTTAATCGCTAATAACCCTAGTTCACACATTAATATTGCGTGGAAATACCCAGTGTATAGATACTAATGTAGTGAGGTGGTTTTAAGAGAGGTAAAAGTTAAGGTTCTATATAAAATACCTAAAATATCAACAAAAAAAAATTTATACCTTGGGATTGTGGGTCCGTTTAACATGGGGAATTTAATTTGAATTAGAATTTTTGCCGTGCTGATATTACCCAAACCTTTTTCCAAAAACCCTGCCCCACTTTTGTTTTTACCCTATTTGGATCAATACGATACGCTGTGCTCACATCAAAAAGCGGGATAATGCAAATGTTAATTGTGACCGGATCAAAAAGATAAATTATGAGGCAGGAGACGGTATCCCCAACGGCCTCCTCGAAACCGTTTCGTCATGATTCTCGTCCGGTCTGTTATGTTTTTTGTTGGGTCGGGTGTGCAGAAATTGTAACTGATTCGATCCGGTACAAGTACATGGCAGTTAGAGGAGCAAAAAGAACATGTGATTTTTACTCTTTTTTGTTAGGATTCCTCCCTTGGATTAGTGCTTGGCAAAAGGATATATGTTGGATTGGAATTCTATACGATAAAATTAATGCACATGCCTGAAGATCAAATCCAACGGTTTATAATAAAGAAAATATAGAGGAACAACTGGTTTTGATATAGAAATATTAGTATATACAGAGGACCTTGTTGATGCATTCAATCTGTTCTTTATTATACCCTAAAACAATTTTTTTATGCTCTATGGCTGTTAAAGCTAGCGCAATTAAAATAGAAGAAAGACTGCATGCTAAATTTCAATTTTTTCACCATTGAAAACTAATACATAAGCGATACAAAAAGAACTCCATAAAATTGTTGCTATGGCGACTTGCTACTAAATAAAAAAAACCGCATGTGTTGAATGTATATGTATCAGTAACGATGATGTTTATAAGTGGTGTTTCCTCAGATTACGACACGTGGCGGATGACGTGTCCCGAAGGTTACGGAGGTGGAATAAATAAGATGCATTAGGGGCATTCCTCAGGATCTCATCTCCGAGGACGCATCCGACCTTTCATAGACCTCCCTGAGTACTTTTTACCTTCATCTAGCAAACAGCCAACAGCTCGTCTCCGAGCCATCTGACAGGCCGAGCTTCCTCGGCCTCCATGCTCGTCTCCGAGCCATCTTCCAGGCGGAGCTTCCTCGGCCTCCCTGCTCGTCTCCGAGCCTCCTGACAGGCCGAGCTTCCTCGGCTTCCCAGATAAATCGAGAGCGTGGAACTCAAGCGCCTCCGCAATGGCTCCGCGTATCTCGCCAGGACGAGATATCCGTCTCCCCACGTTCCGCGTCCCACGCTAGCGCCCCCCCTAATGGGCATATCCCGCCATTAATGCAAGGATAAAGCAGAGGCATAACCGACGGTGGTGATCTCACGCCTGCTCGCTTCACGCGACCACTATATAAACCCCTCTCTCAGACGACTCAGGTAACTTGAACTGAACCCAATAGATCGCTACGCCGCTCTTATTCCTCGGCACTAACTTGATCGTCGGAGGATCTTACGGTGGTCTCCCACCCCGGGACTTCCCTTGCAGGTAGCTCGGTCTTAGCAACTTCTAACAACCCATTGAGATCCACACGCTCAACAACCCCCAAAACAAATCTCAACCGCTAAAAACCGCTCGCTACCAGATCGACGGAGGACAATATCTAAGAGAGATCACAACCTTCATCAGTTGGCGCCGTCTGTGGGAAACGCTCTTCAGAAGCTTCTCCACCCATAAGCCGATCTTCCGCCCTCGACCCAATGGCGAGTGACAACCGCGACGATCCAAACATGAGCCGCTACACCCCCCACAATAGAGGCAGGAGCGGCTCGTCTCCCCTCCTAACGTCGTCAACGCTTTATCCGCTAGGATCGACAGGCTCACACCGATGATGGATGCACTCGTCCCCATTCAAACAGCAAACCCTGGCCTCCAGAACGCGGTTCCCCCACCTCGGGATGATGACGTCTGCAGAAGGACAAGTGGCCATGCTCAGGCCCTCAATCTTACTCACGCTCATCTCAGCGTCACCGAGCGCCGGCGTGCCGACTCCGGCTACCATGGCCCTCATGCGGTGAATGATTCCATGACCCGCTGAGAGCCGGACGGCTCCACACCTCGTTCCCAGGAAAGACTAGGTCGTCGCTCCGACGCCCGCCGCGCGCTCTTACCCCCTGAGGAGGTGTCGGTCAGTTCTCCTGCTTCCAGGCATGACTGACGCCCCCACTCCCGCCGAGACCGCGTAAACAACGAACGTTGGGACTACTCAAAAAGGGCCTCACCCGAGAATTTGAGAAATTTGATAGAGCGGAATCAGAGCCGCACCATCGCGCTGACCCAAAGCGGGGACAGCCACCGCTCCGGCTATGCAGAATCCTCAGGGTACCACCACCGACTTGAAGCCTTTGAAAAGAAAATCGAAGGCATACGACGGGATGGCCATGCATCCGGCGAAGGGGTCAGGTATTCCGTCGATTCACTGACAAAGCCCTTTACAGAAGAGCTGCTAGCCGAGCACGTCTCATCCAGGAACAAACCGCCCAAAGTGTCCCTCTTCGACGGGAAGTCCGACACGAAGGACCACTTGGACGCATTTACGGCGGGCATGAGCTTCCAAGATAACTCGGACGCGGCTCAATGTCGAGCTTTCCCTACCACCCTGATCCGGGCTGGCCGAGACTGGTTCCGATGGCTTACGCCACGCTCCATCTTGACCTTCGACGAGCTGGCTACCCAATTCCTCGGTCACTTCGTCGGGAACCGATGACGGAAAAGGAAGGTCGACTGCCTGTTCACTGTCAAGAGCGGAGACAAGGAACCCTTCAAAGGGTATGTCACCCGCTTCTACAATGCCCTCCTGGAGGTTCCCAAGCACCGCGATGAAACAGTTATCGCCGTGCTGAGGTCGAGTCTTAGGCACTAAGAGTGGCTCCGCTCTTTTGCATTAGTGCAACCTAAGACCATGGCCGAAGTGAAAGACTGGACCAAGCGAGAAATCCAACTCGAGTCGGAGGTGAACTCAAACCTGCCCCGAGCCGACCAGGTGGACAGAAAGAAAAAGGACAGGGAGGAAAAAAGAAAGTCGATCGTCCGAAGCCTTACTCCCCGAGGTTTCAGGAGTACACTCCTCTAAACAATTCCCAGACCGAGCTGCTAGAGGAAGCTAAGGGCGAGAGGTTCTTTAAGCTCCCGCCAGTCACCCAAAGAGTGGGCAAGCATCTCCTCGGCCCATACCGCGCCTTCCACGGGTCGCAGGGTCACCCGATTGAGAACTACAAACAACTCCGTGACTACATCGAGGAGTTGATCCGCTCTGGCCACCTGGCGACCTGCGGAACAAGCAGCAGGCGGAGCAGGAGCAAAAGGACCAAACCCCTCCCGGGGAATTAACGATCAGGCAAATCATGGTCGTTACCTCGGATCCAGCTCGGGAAAGCGGGGGGAACCACCACATCCTCCCAGTTGAGGGTGTAAGAGATATACTACACAAGAGGTGCAGGAGGGACGAACCGATCATCTTCACCGATGAAGACCTCCACGGCATATCGCTTCCTCACAATGACCCTCTCGTGATAACGGCCAGAGTCCACCGTTACGAGGTCCGGAGAATATTGGTCGACTCAGGGAGTTCGGCGGATATCCTGTTCCACGACTGTTTCCAACGTATGGGGTTAGGACCATCCGACCTTCGACCTACCTCCCATGTCCTCTCTGGGTTCACCAGCCACTCCGTCCCGGCCGAGGGATTGGTCACCCTCCTCCTCAATGTTGGGAAAGCGGGCAATACGCGAACCATACCAGTGGAGTTCCTCGTCGCCAATGTCCCTTCATCCTATAACATTCTCTTGGGATGTCCTACCTTAAACGCCCTCCGGGTCCAGATCTCGACTTATCACCTTGCGGTCAAATTCCTTTTGGATCAAGGGGGATAGGTCAGGCCTATGGAGACCAACAAACCGCTAAGATTTGCCTCGCCTCGACGTCTACCGCTGGAGAGCAGGGCGGAGATTTTGAAGACGCGCATGATTTCCAGGGGTCCTTAGAAAAGAAATTCGGGATGCCCCCTTAGAAGCATAGACGGAAAGCCCCCACGAAGAATGAATCGATGGCCTTACAGTCCAGATCGGTTCTCTCTTAACCAAGGACCACCGCGAAGACTTTATCCATTTCCTCCGGGGAAACTCAGACGTATGCGCTTGGACACCCGCTTGTTCTCTGCTGAAAGACGCGACCGGGACGTTGGGACGTCCGGCCTGAATTTCGAGGGCAGATGCTATTTGGTGCTATCCATCCACCTCTCTGAAGATGCCAAGTTGATTTATGACACCATATATCGAAGGTTTAAACGGATGCGGCCGATGTAGCAGATTTCGTCAGATTCCCCCTCATTGAGGGGTTTTTGATTGTGGGGACGCTCTTCCCTGCAGGCGCAAGCCCCTGCAGTTAATTACGCTACCGCATCGCGGTAACCACTTTCTCCTTCTCCAGATGGTCACTTTGTGTTGTGTGCGTGTTTTTTTTATTTTTGGTTGCCTGTGGATTGTATACGGAGACTAATTTATGTTGTCGCCCGTAGGGCGTGGATTAGTCCAAATCCGTATTTTCTTAGATTTGGGTTTTGGGTTGGGTTTAAGGATGCGTTAGTCTCATTTGAGACGAAGATCAACTTAAACGTTTGTTGAGGATACGTTAATCTAATTTTAGACTAAGATCTACTCAACAAGATCATTTAGATCCAACAAAAGAGCATTTGAGCTCTATTGTTTTAGTTTAGGGACTTTGCGGTCCATAAGTTTAAGGACATCATAGTCCATGAGTTTAAGGACCCCACAGTCCGTAGTTTAAAGGCGTCATAGTCTGTAAAGTTTAAGGACATCATAGTCCATGAGTTTAAGGACTCTATAGTCCATGGAATGTCTGGTTGTCGGGACCCGTCACCTCTCTGATGACGTTGAAGGATTACAACGACATGTATCAGAGGAGTGAAGAGATGTACCCTTGAACCAATGTTGGTTGGGAGATCTATAGTTCAATTTGGGACTAAGATCGAAGATTTATGAGCATACAGGCTCAATTAGTTTGAGTTAGGATTCTGCGACCACTTTGGGCTCGGCCTATTTAGTTAAAATGTTAAACATTAAACAATGCTGAGCATTAGTTTGAGTTCTGACAATCTTTTTGTCTTTTATGGAATGCTGAGCATTCATTATGGCTCTGGGCTTTATTTATAGAACAATTTATGTTCTCTTAGCGCGCGCATGAGGAGCACGTGGCGTGCTTGGCGCTGAGCGTAGAGCGCTTCTTGTGATGTAGCGCACACATGAGGAGCACGTGGCGCGCTTGGCGCTGAGCGCCAGTCCAAAGAGCGCAAAGCGCTTCTGTTTAAGTGGCGCACACGTGGGGAGCACGTGGCGCGCTTGGCTGTGAGCGCTAGTTCAAAGAGCGCAATAGCGCACACGTGAGGAGCACGCAGCGCGCTTGACGTTGAGCACCAGTTCAAAGAGCGTAGCAGCGCACACATGAGGAGCACATGGCACGCTTGGCGTTGAGCGCCAGTTAATTAGCGCAATGCGCTTCTGTTTAAGCTTAGAGCGCTAAGGCTCTGCAGCGCTATGCGCTAGATTTGGAGCGCTGAGTCGCTCTTCTTAGGCAGCTTTGCGTCCTGAGAATTAAATTCTCTCTCTTATAAGAGACTTTGTCTCATGGATCTAAGAACAAAGTCCTTATTTTTTATAGGGGATATTTCAATCTCTTATGTTTTTGGTGAAAGACTCTGCCTTTATGGATCTATGATCCTAAGAGAATTGAATTATTCTCCCCCTTTTTTATAATGAGATATTATGATCTCTGAAAGACAATTTGTCTTATAGATCTATGATCTGAAGAAGGTGTCACGCCCCACTTCCCAAAGAAGGTGAAGAGTGGCGTGGCACGGTCCGCAACCTAACTGTATTGAAGGTGTTCTATTCAATACAGTTACGTTAAGCGGGAAAAAAATGAATCATAGTATGCAGGGTTGTGTACAAAAACAAAAAAATAAAGCGAAAAGCATTTATTTCCATTAACCAACTTTATTACATTTCAAAAAAAGAACAAAACAAACTAATTGGTTCAATTACATCAAAGGAAACAAAGCCCTAAACAAGTGGGCAACAAGAAAACTAATTAATCCTCCGATGCCATCTCTGCAAAATCTTCGTTAGTTGGTTCCTCGCCTAGATCTTCTTCATAAAACTCATTCCCATCTAACGGACATTCCAAAAGGGTAAAAGAGAGAAAGTCCGTCAGTGAGTTATACTCGGGTAGGATTACCTCATAAAATAGTAAAGGTATAGAAACGAACAGGTGTGCATAATGAATATGATGTACGTGAGTATAAAGGTATGAGGTTGAGTACAGATTGGATATGTGAATATGAGTAGGTTTCATATGTTGTGAGTTATGTGTATATGAAGGTAATAGTTTGTATTAGTTTGTTAAATAAGGGTCCGGATACTCGAGATTATTCCGTTGTGGCCACGGAACAACAACTGGGGAAGTGAAATGTACCGTTTCACTTCCCGGGATCATGATCGAGTAGTAGGGGAATCCGAGTTCCGAATTATCCTTGCCTAATCAAACTACCCGTCCCCGTTATTCAGTATAAAGATTTGGACGGATTAGAATTAGTGCGTATACTTCTAGGCATGGAATTTCCACATTATATAGTCGTCCACAATTTGGACTGTTCACCCGGAATATCGGGATCTTCATATTTGTATAGTCGCCCACACTTTGGACTGTTCACCCGTAATATCGGGATCTTCATATTTGTATAGTCGTCCACATTTTGGACTGTTCACCCTGCCTGCAGGGATCTTCATAAAGTATTCCATACCTAGGTCCGCGCATTCTAACCCTAACCGTATCATGTTTTGTATATGTCATGTTGTCATAAACTGGAATTTTAGAAAGTGTATTTGATCTCATTTAATATGGCCTTCCACAACCACTCGTTTTATTTTCTAGAATTTGTAAAGTGCTTCGTGTTCTTCGGAAAAAGCTTAGTTAAAATAATAAGGTTTAAATATCGTTTATTACTTCTAAGAAAAATCATGATATTTGGGATATTTATTATTTTGGGAAAGAATAAGGTTTTACAGAAAATATCCTTTTGATACAAGGTTGTGATGTTTATTTGAAAAATCTTTTAAAAGGGATTTTTATTTAAAAAATCTAGACGGTTCCTAATATTCCAAAAGGACAAGTTATAAGGTCCTCAAATCGCCTCTTCACCGCCAATTGTGGCTAGGTAAGTGCCAGGTAAGTGGGAAGGTACTCCACTACGTAAGTAGTGGGCCTAATTAATAACCACTAGCCTTAGACACACTTGCCTAGACAACACAAAGACTGGTTTAGATAAACGATCGATGCCTACAACTTTTCCTTTATTTTAGATTGGTTTTAAAAAATTTCCTTTTAACAGATACTAAATATTCTCTTTTGAAAAGATATCGTTATTTAAATAATATTTTCTTTCTTAAAAAGTTGAGGGGGTTTAAAAATATTTGTAAGTAAAATGTATCTAAAATATTCATTTTACATATATTTATAATATTTAAACGAGAGTATCCTGTGGAAGTAACCTATTACGAGATCATTTTTATAGTGTGGGTATGTCAGAGGTGGAATGACAATTCATGACATTAAGCATATTAGATTCCAGGTGTTTTGGGTACGCAATATACTTCTATGTACAGAGGAAATTTAAACACCGTTTTAAAATGGGGGTTAACATTATCATTATTGAGGGTACAAAGAAAAAGGTATGCACAATTATTATAACAACTTTTTAAATAGGGGTTGAGGATTATAGATTGGAACTAGGTTATTGAGATACAAGAAGGTGACAGGGAAAGGAGAGAGGGGCGAATCCTACCTTTATTTAGAGTTTGGACGTAGACGGTGGAAGACGTAGGCTGGTACAAAATTCCGCAAAATCTCCGCGTCCCGATTTTTCCTTGGCGATTGGATGCAGCAGTAGTGTCCGCGTCGTCGATACGAAGGCACCGGTATTTTTTTCAGAATTTTTGGAGTTCGGTGGTGTGAGAAATTTAGGTTTAAAGTGCCTATTTATAGGGTTCAAATGGTAACAATAAAATCCAAAAAAAAGTAGTTAAATCGCACGGGAAATCATGTCGGCCAATCATTGCGAATCATTCTGTTAATGATTGCGCCCGCCGCCATGTTTCGTGGCCGTTGGATCTGCATCCAACGGCCCAGATCGCACCGCCAGCCCCCGCCGCCACGCCACGCGTCGCCACGCGCCCGCGCGTGTGGGGATCACGCGCTTTCGCGTGGTCCCCACCACGTGGGCGCCGTCAGCGGGTTCTGGGCCGTTGGATCTTATGATCCAACGGTCCAGGTTAAAGGGGATTATTTTATTATTATTATTATTTTTATTTTTTTATATAAAAATAATATTTCTGTTTATTATTTTAAAAATTGGATTTGGCTTCCAAAAATTGTTAAAAATAGTTTAAAATACGGGAAAATTATGGAAAAATTCCAGAAATATATTTTATTATTATATTTAATATAAAAATAATTTTGGGCTAAAAACAAACAATACATCAATTTCTTAAATTGTTAGCTAGTTATAATAATTATATAATATCTCGTTTATCTTTAAAATATATATATATTTTTTATTACGAATTAATTACTTTAATTGATAATAAAAATATGTAGATTATTTTAAGGTATTATAAAGTTTTATTAAAACATTTTATGCCTATAAAAAGAATAAGTAGAATTTAGAAAATTCTTTTAATCCTATTCAATGTTCAGAAAATTATTAAAAACATTCCTTTACTCAAAAAAAATATATATATACGTAAATAACCACTCGACTCTAGGAATTCAAAATGAAAGTTATTTTATTAGAAATCTCGACCATTACAAAAGATTAAGTTCTTCCCCATTTTTTATGATGAGATACTTTGATCTCTGTTGTGGAAGACCTTGGTCTTATAAATTTATGATCTTAGAGAAAGAAGTAAATTCTTCTTTTTATATGAGATGATTTCATCTCTCTGTTCTTTTCTTTTTACCTTGAAGAAAGTTTTCTTCTTCTGAGAGCTTGCTCTTTGTCTTTAAATTTCTCAAAGTTTAGGGGGGGTTCCTCTATATGAGACTTGAAGTCTTGGGGCCTTTATATAGTGAAGGCTGATTTGTTCAATCGGTTAAAAAGATCTTTTCTCTAATTGATTTGGGGATGCTTCCCCCGTTGGATCTTTGATCCAAGGGCTTCTGATTTACTGAAGGCAATCTTCTTGTTTTTAACAAGATTGGGAAATCTTTTCCCATACAGAATTTTTTTCTGTATTTTAGTGATTTTTAATCACCATTGGATCATTGATTCAACAGTGCTCTGATTTTCAGAGCATAATTTTTCCTGTTTGGAAAGATTCTGAGAAATGTTTCCTCAACAGAATTTTATTCTGGTCAATTGATAATTTTTAATCATGTTCGTTGGATCTTTGATCCAACGGTGGAGAACATTTAGTTCTAGCGCTAGCGCACTCGTGCTTTGCACGTGAGCGCTGCTTCGGAGCGCTGGCGCTCTTAGCGCGAGCGCTTACGTGCTTTGCACGTGGTGCGCTGCTTAGAGTGCAGCGCTCTTAGCGCCAGCGCACACATGCTTTGCACGTGGTGCGCTGTTTAGAGTGCAGCGCTCTTAGCGCCGCTTAGAGTGCAGCGCTCACGTGCTTTGCACGTGGTGCGCTACTTTGAGTGCAGCGCACTTGGCGCTGCTATGAAGCGCTGCTTCATTTCAAATTTTGAAATTTGAATAGAGTTTTGCTCTGATTAGGGGAAACAAATGCCCCTCCAACTGTTGCACTCACATGGCCTACACGTGAGTGTAGCGGTGACAACATCTCTGCCATAAGATTAACTCAGAAGTTAAAACGGCATCTCAGTGCCTATAAATAGGGCCCTTGGCCCTTGAGATGATCTCTGTTCAGCTTCTTACTTTTTTCTGAGAATTATTTCTCCTTCAGAGCATAGCTCTTTGTCTTAAGAATTTTCTTAGGGACAGAACTCTGTCAAAAATTTAGATAAAGATTAAATCTTTCTAAGGTTCTACCCATTAAAAGAGCTTTGCTTTTTTCAAATCATATAGATTTTTTAGGGTTTCTCAATAGAGCTTTGCTCTTCATAGATCTAAAGAGATCTTTCTTAGGCTTTCTTAATCCATTAACAGAGCTTTGCTCTTTTCAAATCATATAGATTTGTTAATCTTTCATGAAAACTCTTAGAGTTTGTTCATAGATCTTGAAGATCCCGGAATTTTTGATTCATTAAAAGCTTTGCTTTTAGGGTTTCTTGATGGATTGTTTCATCTTCCTTACAGAGCATAGCTCTTCGAATTCTTGGGGAATTTTTATTCCCTTTATAATTGATTTTGACAAGTGTCACTCTTGTCTGCAGAGCGTTGCTCTCGAGGAGTTTGACTCCTTGACCCGAGGAACCTTTTCATTAAATGCGAAATCCTTTTTAGGATTCCCTTCTTAATTGCATAGAATTAAATTCATTGGGTGATTTAATCAGTACTTGTTTAAATCCCCTTGCTTGTTTCGATAAGCTTTTTCTTAATCAGCCTGTCTACTAACTCTCATTGATCTTCTTTTCAGACGTTATGGCCGCTCATTTGTATGATCTCGATGAGATTATTTCTTACGGAGACATCCGCTCACTCGGCCGTTCCCAAAACTAAGAATTCACAATCGCCCAGTGCGCTGAGATTATGGGTCGCTTCGATGCGTATAATGGTCGACTGCTTCCTTGTCGTTCCTCTCTCTTGAAGCTTATCGTGAGAGCGATCTGGGAAGCACTTCCTTTATTCTACGACGGCATACCGCTTAAAGCATTGGACGACGCCGAAGATAAGGTACACTCAATATATCTTATGGGCCTAATCTCAAAGAAAAGGCGAGACAATCTTGTTGATATTCTGCATCAAACTTTCCAACAGGCGACGATAATCGCTGCTTATCGAAGGACGGAGGACATCAGTGAGGACCCTGACGCTTGTGATCATGAGAGGAAGCATACGAGAATGGTCCGAGAGGCCCGAAACATTTTAGATGGCCTAACTTTTGAATTTCTCAACCCCTATTCTGGATTTGATGTCTTACCATTGTAAACATTTTCATGATATTTTTGTTTACTGTTTTCATCAATGTAAGAACTTTTCTGCAGTAAGAATAACAAAATTTTCCTTTCCATGCATTTATTTTATCCTTTTCACACACACATGAGTGGGTACGCTTCGGACGCTCAATTGGAGGTAAATCAAATGTTCTCCTCATTGCCTTGCATAATAGGTGATTGACGTCCGTAGGTTACACCTTTTCATTTCGACTTGACGCAGAGCAGTTTACGCACTCTTGAGTAGCACCTCCATTTCTCTGGCATATAATTTTGGTCAATGTGGTCTGTAGATAGTAAAGAACATTTCATCTTAACCTTCTTGTAGGGTAGCGATGGCTAGGAAGCAGGTTCAGATTGCCACCTAAGACTTTTCAACTTTATGAGCCGTGAGGGTCTCATAAGGATTTTTCTCCCTACGAGTCGAGAGGATCTCGTAGGTGTATTTTCTCCTTAGGAACCGTGAGGATTCCTAAGTGTGTTTTCTCTTGAGAGTCGTAAGGATCTCACAAGAGAATTTTCTTCCTTACAAGTCGAGAGGACTCGTAAGTGGTTGTTCTCCTCATTGTCGATATTCGACTTGGGAGAGTATGGCCTGTGGATAGTCCATCTTGACCTCCTTACAGGACAGTGATGGTTTAGGAGACAGGGTTAGGATCTGCCACCTAAGACTTTCCAACTTTATGAGCCGTGAGGGTCTCATAAAGACTTTTCATCTACGAGTCGAGAGGATCTCGTAGGCGTATTTTCTCTTTAGGAATCGTGAGGATTTCTAAGTGTGTTTTTTCTCTTGAGAGTCGTAAGGATCCCCCGAGAGAATTTTCTTCCTTACAAGTCGAGAGGACTCGTAAGTGATTGATGAGTTGACCTACTCCCGAGTCAAATTATTTCTTTGACGGGGAGGTCGAAGTTTGACTTTGGCCGTTTTCCATGGGGTCAAGATTGACTTTTGCCGTGTTCCACGAGGTCAGGGGTTGACTTTAGCCATATGGGGCCAGTATTGACTTTAGCCATACGGGGTCAGGAGTTGACTTTAGCCATACGGGGTCAGGATTGACTTTAGCCATACGGGGTCAGAGGTTGACTTTAGCCATACGGGTCAAGGGTTGACTTTAGCCATATGGTGTCAGGATTGACTTTAGCCATACAGGGTCAGAGGTTGACTTTAGCCATATGGGGTCAGGATTGACTTTAGCCATACGGGGTCAGAATTGACTGTAGCCATACGGGGTCAGGAGTTGACTTTAGCCATACGGGGTCAGGGGTTGACTTTAGCCATATGGGGTCGGGGCTGACTTTAGCCATACGGGGTCAGGATTGACTCTCGGTTGTCTGTGCACCACCGAGTCCTGGAACTGTGAGCTTTGCCGCGGCTCCGCTTTGCTGACATTACGTCTGCTGTAACGAGACGAATGTCGAGGTGGTCTCTAGGTTGTCTGTGAACCGTCGAGATTTGGAACTAGGGACTTTGCCATGGCTCCGAGGTTGATTGTCGCGTCCGGGTCTTGCTGGAATGAGGAGGAACATTGTTGTGGGTCTCCAGGCTGCAGATGCGGCCGTCGAGACTCGGAACTGGGGACTCTGCCGTGGCTCCGTGATTGATTGTCGCGTCCGAACCCTGCTGAAATGAGGAGGAACGCTGTTGTGGGTTTCCAGGCTGCAGATGTGGCCGTCGAGACTTGGAACTAGGGACTCTGCCGTGGCTCCGTGATTAATTGTCGCGTCCGAACCCTGCTGAAATGAGGAGGAACGCTGTTGTGGGTCTCCAGGCTGTAGATGTGGCCGTCGAGACTTGGCTCTCTTTTCTGATGGAGCCTGGTGGGATGATATGGTTCTCTCTTTGTTTGGGCCCCTGGATTGTATACAGGGATCGATGTGATCTCACCTGTAAGGCAAAAGTTTCATTTCATATGTATATTTTTTGTTTTCTTTCCGCGATGCTCTATCATTTCAGCTTTTATATCGCGAAGATCGCGATTGCCCAACCATTTCGGCTATTTTTCACGGTGCCCAATCATTTCAGCTATTTTCGTTTTACTCGCTGTTTTTTATTGCGAGTTGCCCAATCATTTCGGCTGTTTTTGTATGCATACATTTTTACTTGCTGATTTTGTTGCAAGTTGCCCCATCATTTCGGCTATTTCATATGCATTTGTGGCCTGTTGACTTTTCGCTGCGAGTTTGGGATTTGATACCGATTTAGGCATCAGCATTGCTACAACTGGGATATTGCCAGGAGCGAATCATCATTTGCCTCTGTCGATGTCGGACAAAGATGGCTTAGCAAACAGGGTTAAGATCCTGTTGACTAAGGCTTTTTGACTTTATGAGCCGTAAGGGTCTCATAAAGGTATTTCTCCCTATGAGTCGTGAGGATCTCGTAGGTGCGTTTTCTCCTTAAGAATCGTGAGGACTCTTAAGTGCATGGTCTTTTATAAGTCGTAAGGATCTTACAAGAGTGTTTTCTCCTTATAAGTCGAGAGGACTTACAAGGGTCGTTCACCGTGTGGGCTTATCCCCAGTCGCTGGTAGGACTTTGTTAGAGAAATGTTTATTCGTGCTCGTGGATTGTATACAAGGGTCAATATTAAACCGCTTGTAGGGCAATCTGGGGATTGTGATGGCTTAAGAACAGGTTCAGATCCCTGTAGCTTAAGGCTTTTGAATCTTATGAGCCGTAGGGGTTTCATAAGAGGGTTCTCCTTGCGAGTCGTGAGGATCTCGTAAGTGTATTTTCTCCTTAGGGATCGTGAGGATTCCTATGTGTGTTGCTCATTTGTGAGTCGTAAGGATCTTACGCAGGTGGTTTCTCCTTACAGGGTCGAGAGGACCTTGCAAGTGTATTTTAACGAGATTGCGCCCTTTCGGGTTTTCACAAAACTCGCCGGTGGTCCTGCTATTTTTACTCATGGAGCCCTTTCAGGTTTTCATCCGTGCCCATTTCTATTTTTTTTTGTCAGCCTTGGGATGCTGCAGTTTGTAGTAGTTTATAGACGTCTCGGTCAGGTGTTAGTTTAAGGACGTTTCGGTCCATTGTTAGTTTTAGGACATCTCGGTCCGTTGTTGCAACGGTTTCGTTGGCTACCACTTCTAGAGTTTGGGCCTGGGAAGATAGCGAGCGGACATAGGCGTCGTCATCTATCATTACCCTGGGCTGTAACTCGTCAAGCGTAGTATTTCTTTAGGAACCGACCGTTTATCGGCCTGAAGGGTCTTTCGCCATGCATATCCATGAGCAAGTAAGCCTCACCCTGGTAGACTTTGTCTATGATGTACGGGCCCTCATAATTCGGCTCGAACTTCTCCCGTTTGGCACGATTGGGGATCATAGGTCTTTTGACCACTAGCACGAGTTCGCCTTGGCAGAACGTTCTCGTCCTAGTCAATCTTTCGTATGATCGCGTCACTTTTACTTTGTAGGCTTCTAAGTTTTGCTGCGCCATGAGCCGAGTTTCATCGAGGGTGTTGAGCTCCTCAAGCCGAAGATGAGCATTCTCTTCGTCCGTTAGCTCGTAATGAACCGCCACTCGTAAGGAGGGTAGCTCTATCTCCAAAGGGAGTACCGCTTCAGCGCCGAATACCAATGCATACGGCGTTGTGTTTGTGGCCGTTTTGAACGTAGTTCGATACGCCCAGAGAGCTTCATGCAGTCTCTGGTGCCAGTCCTTCTTATTTTTGGACACCGTCTTTTTCACGATCTTCGTCAAGGTCTTGTTGAAGGCCTCATCTAGACCGTTAGTTTGGGGATTATAGACCGAAGAGTATCTCCGGTCTATATTATGTTGCTGTGCGAAGCGGGTGATTTTATGACTTCTATAGGCCGGCCCGTTATCGGAGATAATCCGTCGCGGAGTGCCGAATCGATAGATGATGTGTGTCTTGAAGAAATGGAGAATATTCTCCATCTTTACTTCTCTCAGCGGTATTGCTTCTGCCCACTTGGAGAAGTAATCGGTTGTTACCAGTATGAACCGATGTTCTCTGGGCGATACTGGTTCAATGAGCCCGATTATGTCAGTTCCCTACATTTCGAATGGCTAGCTAGCCACCGTTGGATATAGCGGATTTGAATGTTGGTGGATAAAGTCTCCGTGAATCTGGCATGAGTGTCACTGCTTCGCGTATTCGAGGCAGTCTTGGATCATTGTGGCCAATAGTAGCCCATCCTTTTGATCTTCAGTTTCATCTTCGGCCTGGCTTGGTAAGAACCGCAGAGTCCGTCGTGAGTTTCTTGGATGACTTTCCTTGCTTCTTCAGGTCCCAGGCATCTTAGCCATAAAGAATCAAATGATCTCTTATATAGAGTGTCATTGACGAAGGCGAAAGACAAAGCTCGTTTCATGAGCTGATGTCTTGAGGATGCATCTTCAGGTGTTCGTCGGGATTTGAAGTAGTCTATAAAGACTTCTCTCCAATCCTTAGCCTTTTCCTGGTCTTCTATTTGTAGGGTTGCTTGCTCGGTTGCTCCCCTTTCTTCGGACGATTCCTGAGATATTTCTGCCGGTGCAAGAACCCGGCGGTTTTGCACAACGATCCTTACATCATCGAAGTTTTCGTCGGCCAGTTCTTTAGCGAGCTTAGCTAATGCATCCGCCTTGCTATTTTCCGCGCGCGGTATGCTTTCCAGGGCGTAAGCAGGGATTTGAGTCAGCAATTGTTGTACCCTCTCGCCGTACTTCACCAATTCTGGTTTGCACATTTGATAGTCGCCGTTTACTTGACTAACGACCAGCTGGGAGTCTCCATAGATCAGGAGGTCTTCGATTCCCATGTCGACAGCGATCTCAAGACCTGCTATCAGAGCTTCATATTCGGCCTCATTGTTCGTTCTCGGCTCTGTCAAGGAAAAGGTAAAGTGCATTATCCTTCCTTGTGGAGTCACTAAGATGAGGCCCACCCCAGATTTGATTATGGGGGAGTTGTGCTTTCGCTTCTTCATAGAAGATGCTCCGTCGAAGTAGAGTTCCCATCGGGTATCACTCTCTCCTTTCTCCCCGTCGATCGTGTCAAACGCGTGCTCGTCTGGCAATTCGCATTTCAAGGGAGAATCAGCAGGTATCGGATGCTCAGCGAGGAAATCGGCGATGGCCTGGCCATTCACTGCCTTAAGCGGACGATAAGTTATCGAGAACTCCATCAAGAGTAGGGCCCATTTAGCGAGTCGTCCTGTTAGTATGGCTCTTGACATCAAATACTTGAGAGGATCCACTTTTGATATGAGGCGAACCTAATGCGCCAACGCATAATGCCAGAGCTTCGTTATCGCAAAGATTAACGCCAGGCAGTGTTTTTCGATAGGGGAGTAGTTGTTTTCTGCCCCCAGGAGAACTCGACTCAAATAGTAGAGGGCTCTCTCTTTCCCTCGGTCATTTTCCTGTGCCCATAACGCGCCTAAGGAACCTTCAAGGGCTGTCGTGTACAGGATGAGAGGCTTTCCCTTGACCGGAGCAGTCAGTACCGGCGGATTCTGCAAGTATTGCTTGATTTCGTCCAGTGCGATTTGGCATTTGCAATCCCAAACGAACGGGGTTTCCTTCTTCATTAAATGACTGTAGGGGCGGAATTTGCCGGAGAAGTTAGCTATGAATCGTCAGATATATGCGAGCTTTCCTTGGAGAGACCGCAGTTGTTTCAGAGTCCTTGGCGGAGGCATTTCCATGACCGCCTTGATCTTTGATGGGTCTATTTCGATGCCTCGATGTCGTACGATGAATCCTAGGAATTTGCCTGAGGAAACTCCGAATGCGCATTTGAGAGGATTCATCTTCAAGTTGTATTTCCGAAGACGTTGGAACACTATTTTTAGATGCTCCTAATGCTCCTCGTGCGATTTTCTTTTCACTACGAGGTCGTCAATATAGCATTCGACGATTTCATATATGAGGTCATCGAAAATCTTCGTCATAGCCCTCTGATAGGTAGCGCCGGCATTCTTCAGACCAAAAGGCATCACTTTGTAGCAGAATATACCCAAAGGGGTCCGAAAAGCGGTATGCTTCTGGTCTTCGGGATGCATCTTTATTTGATTATACCCTGATGAGCCGTCCATGAAGGAGAAGACTTCGTGAGTGGACATGTTATTTATCATCAGCTCGGTAACCAGTACAGGAAAATCATCGTTTGGGCAAGCTTTGTTGAGGTCTCGAAAGTCCACGCAGATGCGCACCGTCCCATTTTTCTTCATTACTGGGACGGTGTTGGCGATCCAGTCAGGGTACTGAACCTCTTGGATAAAACCGAAGTCGATTAGCTTCTTGACCTCGGCATTGATGCTCATTTCAAGTTCGAGCCGTATCCTTCTCGGCGCTTGTTTGACTGGCTTGATGTCCGGAGATATTGCCAATTTGTGCACAGCAATCTCTGGATCCAATCCTGGTATCTTGGAATAGTTCCATGCGAAACGGTCTTTATACTGCATGAGCACGTCTTTGAGCATAGCCACCTGCTCTTCAGACAACAGCTCACTGAAGAACGTCGGCCGCGGGTCACTTGCCGTCCCCAAGTCGATTTTCTTGAGGTTATCTGTAGTAGTATGTATCCCATCTTCAAATTCTTTTGGTGCTGGTGGAAACTCTGAGATTACCTCGTCATCATCGTTTTCGAAGCACTAGGGGAGGTCAGCCATATCTTCACGTACTCCTTCTCCTGACATCGTTATCACGTGACAGGTGCGAGATCGCTTCCAAAACCGATGTTGATCCGGTTCTACTCTCGTGACTTTCGGTTCATGCTTCTGTGGCGGGGTTACCCTCCAACTGCTGGATAAAGTGAATTTGCCTTGCTGATACTGGTCTTCTACCCAGTCTTTGAAGGTGAAGCAGTCTTCGAGAGGATGCTCTACCGCTCGGTGATAGGAGCAATAGTCCGGATGATGAACCTCACCTGCTTGCTCGGGGTGCTTGGACTCCGGGAGTGTCATCATCTGATGTTTTATGACAAAATCGAATATCTTCCTTGTCTTGTCTCGGGGAAAAGAATATGCTCGACCCATTTTCTTTATAAGAGACGGATGCCGGCTGCTCGATTCTCGATCGCGTGGCTTCTTGGACCCGCTTTACCGCTGTCGAACGCTTTTTCCGTTCTTTGGTTTATTTTTGCTTCTGCGTCGGGTCTTTTGTATGACGGGCTGGCGACGAAGAGCATCGTCATTCTCCGCAGCCTGCTGAAGGAGGCGCTGCGTTCTGGCTTTCTCGTGAATGGCCATTTCGCGGCTGTGGTCATTCCGGACCTTTTGACCCGCTTCCCTTTGTAGGGTGTTTTTCGTCACCCCATTAAGATGGGAATACGCGCGCACTTGTCAGGCGTACTACAGATTCCCCCTGCCTAGTGTAGGCCGGGGTTTAATAATTGTGGGGATCCGAATCTCCGGCAGCCACGGACTAAGCTGCCGTTAATTACCCCTCGTCTTTGGAGCGAGGGAACCTCCGATTGACGGGTTAAACTGGCCATGCGAACTCAATGTGTAGTGTACTTGTGTTGTGTTTTGAAAGGGGTTTTAGATATATCGGGAGCTACACAGAGTTTTTACGGGGTCCCGCTACCCGGATAGCGTGCTGGGGGTCAAGGGGGCTAGCAGTCCCCTTGCGGGGTGCGGGGCAGCGCCCCGTTAGAAATTTTTTTCTAACAGGGGCAGTGTCGTGGAGTATGTGTGTGTGTACATATATATTCATATGCATATATATATATATGTATATGTATAAAAAAAAGAGGGGGAAAAGGCATCCAAGGGATGCGTGGGGCCAGCGCCTTGAGCGCTGTGCGCTTAGGTGCTGTGCGCTTCGGTGCTGTGCGCTTCGGCGCAAGCGCGCCACGTGTCAGCACGTGGGCGCTGGGCGCTTGAGCGCAAGCATGCCACGTGGCGGCACGTGGGCGCTTTGCACTCGGGCGCTGGGCGCTTGAGCGCAAGCGCGCCACCTGTCGACACGTGGGCGCTTTGCGCTCGGGCGCTATGCGCTTGAGCGCAAGCGCGCCACGTGTCGGCACATGGGCGCTTTGCGCTTGAGCGCAGGGCGCTGGCGAGAAAAATGGGCTTTTAGTCCCAGAACCAGAAGCTATGCTTCAAAAAGGAAATATTTATTATATATATATATATATATATATATATATATATATATATGGAGTTAAACTCCTAGGATGTTTTGAAGCCGATGAAAGGGGTTCTTCTTCTTCCTCCTGTTGTTTGGCCGGATCTTGAAGATCAAGAAGTAGGAGATTTTAAAAATCACTCCTTTTTGAGATCTGATGGGAGATCTGAGTTCCCCTTTGTGGGTTTTGTGGTGGAAAACTACTTAGTTTTGGAAAAGAAAGAGTAAAACTCTTGATTTAATTCAAAAGAAATGAGAAGGTTTAGAACCTTGGAGAAGGAGCAGGAGGTACAAAGAACCCTAGTTTTTGAAGGAATGAAAAGTATATCTTTTTTTATTCATCATGTTGCCTTATATAGGCTTACATATTTACATATAGCCCCTTGGGCTTTGCAAAATGGCATTTTGCCCATCCCATGGCTCATGTGCCATTTCTTTTTTGCACATAAGCCATGGGCTTACAAAATATTGGCTTCATGCCCATTTTGAATACATTCATGTATAAAGAATTACACAAAAATTATTTATTACATGATCTGCATTTTGGCATGGAGGAGGCTGGCCGCGGGCTCGACTTGGGCATGGGCCCGCTTGACCTGGGCTTGGGCCCACCTGGCTTGGGGTTGACCTTGACTTTGACTCGGTCAACGGGGGTGTAAATTTTTACCCCAACAAAGTGCCCCCCATCAATAAATGCACACCGCACATTTGAGTTGTGTGCATGAAATTGATGGATCTTGAAGCTGAACTTCGAGGTGGAACATCATTCCGGAGGCGAAGCATCATCCCGGGGAGCATGATTCCCGGGGATCGGAGCATCATTCTGATTCACGGAGCATAATTCCGGGGTTGGAGTATCCCTCGGGGAGCATGATTCCCGGGGATCGGAGCATCATTCCGATGAGCGGAGCATGATTCCAGATATCGGAGCATCATTCCGAAGGGCAAAGCATGATTCCAGAGGATCGGATCATCATTCCGATGAGCGGAGCTTGATTCCAGGGGATCGGAGCATCATTCCGATGAGCAGAGCATGATTCCAGGGTTCGGAGCATCATTCCGAAGAGCGGAGCATGATTCCAGGGATCGGAGCATCATTCCGATGAGCGGAGCATCATTCCAGGGGATCGGAGCATCATTCCGATGAGCGGAGCATGATTCCAGGGTTCGGAGCATCATTCCGAAGGGCGGAGCATGATTCCAGGGGATCGGATCATCATTCCGATGAGCGGAGCATGATTCCAGGGGATCGGAGCATCATTCCGATGAGCGGAGCATGATTCCAGGATTCGGAGCATCATTCCGAAGAGCGGAGCATGATTCCAGGGAGCGGAGCATCATTCCGAAGAGCGGAGCATGATTCCAGGGAGCGGAGCATCATTCCGATGAGCGGAGCATCATTCCAGGGGATCGGAGCATCATTCCGATGAGCGGAGCATGATTCCAGGGTTCGGAGCATCATTCCGAAGGGCGGAGCATGATTCCAGGGGATCGGAGCATCATTCCGATGAGCGGAGCATGATTCCAGGGGATCGGAGAATCATTTCGATGAGCGGAGCATGATTCCAGGGTTCGGAGTATCATTCCGAAGAGCGGAGCATGATTCCAGGATTCGGAGCATCATTCCGAAGAGCGGAGCATGATTCCAGGGATCGGAGCATCATTCCAATGAGCGGAGCATCATTCCAGGGGATCGGAGCATCATTCCGATGAGCGGAGCATGATTCCAGGGTTCGGAGCATCATTCCGAAGGGCGGAGCATGATTCCAGGGGATCAGATCATCATTCCGATGAGCGGAGCATGATTCCAGGGGATCGGAGCATCATTCCGATGAGCGGAGCATGATTCCAGGGTTCGGAGCATCATTCCGAAGAGCGGAGCATGATTCCAGGATTCGGAGCATCATTCCGAAGAGCGGAGCATGATTCCAGGATTCGGAGCATCATTCCGAAGAGCGGAAGACATTCTGACCGAAGCATGATTTCGATGCACAGGTAGATTCCTAGGCGTAGTATAATTCCGATAAGGAAGGAAAATATTCCGAGGCGAAGCATTGATTTCGACACGGGGTACATTCTGAGACGGAGCATGATTCCGTCGCAGAGCTTGTTGGCTGACTTGATTCCGAGCCGAAGCATAATTCCGACAGGGAAGGCAGGTACACCGAGGCAAAGCATCATTTCGACACGGGGTACATTCTGAGACGAAGCATAATTCCGACGCAGAGCTTGCTGGTTGACTTGATTCCGAGACGGAGCATAATTCCGACGAGGAAGGTAGATGTCCCGAGGCGAAGCATGATTTCGACACGGGGAAAATTCTGGGACGGAGCATGATTCCGCCGTAAAGGTTGTTGGTTTGATTTGATTTGGGTTGACATCAGTATCGCTACACTGGAATATGGTACCAGGAGCGAATCATCATTTGTCATGAGAGGATTTGGGAATTGTTTTTTTTTTGTTTGGCATCAGCATCGCTAAACTGGAATATGGTACCAGGATCGAATCATCATTTGCGTTTGCTTATTAGGAAACGATGGCTTAGGAGACAGGTTTTAGGTCCCTATCACCTAAGACTTTTCAATTTTGTGAGCCGTAAGGGTCTCACAAAGCATTTTCTCCCTACGGGTCGTAAGGATCCCGTAAGTGTATTTTCTCCTTGGGAGTCGTGGGGACTCCCAAGTGTGTTGCTCCTTTGTGAGTCGTAAGGATCTCACGCGGGAATTTTCTCCTCACAAAGTCGAGAGGACATTGTGAGTGCATTTCATCTCTTTCTCACGAGTTTGCGCCCTTTCGGGTTTTCACAAACTCGCCGGCAGTCCTGCTGTTTTTACTCACGGAGCCCTTTCGGGTTTTCATCCGTGCCCATTTTGCTTGTGGACATACCTTTTTTTAATTTTTATTTTATTATTTTTGGAGAGATTGGGATTGTTTTACGCCCGTGGATTGTATACGGTTTTGCAGGATGTATGATCCAGACCGTAGGGCCATAAAAATTTCGGGACTTTGTTGGCGTCTGCATCGCTGCACTGGAATATGGTACCAGGAGCGACTCATCATTCGCCACTTGGGGATTTGGATTTGGAATTTGGCTGGCGTCTGCATCGCTGCACTGGAATATGGTACCAGGAGAGACTCATCATTCGCCATTGGGGTATGGGATTTGGAATTTGGTTAGCGTCTGCATCGCTACACTGGAATATGGTACCAGGAGCGGCTTATCATTCGCCATTTTTTTTTGTTTTTTGCATTTTTCTTTGTTTTACCGCGATTGCTCTACCATTTCAGCTTTTCTTATCGCGAAGGTCGCGATTGCCCTATCATCTCGGCTATTTATTCGCGGTTGCCCCATCATTTCGGCTTTATTTTCATTTTTATTTTTACTCGCTGATTTTTATTGCGAGTTGCCCTATCATTTCGGCTTTTCTTTATTTTTCTTTTATTTACACCTTCCCCTTTTTTTTTACATAATTTTTTTTACATTCCCAGTTTAACGACTTAGAGGTCGATTATTCCCAGTTTAATGACGTGGTGGTCGATTGTTTTCAGAGAAAGGCAGATGCCTGAGAGAATCAGTTTCACGAAGAACTTTGGTCTCCGTTTGTATAAAATTGGCGGTCGCAGCTTGACTGTTTACTAACACGCCTTTAGACAATTCTATCTCTCCTGCCTTGTATTGCTTTTCGACCCAATCTTTGAAGACGAAGCAGTCCTCAATGGCATGACCTATCACTCTGTGATAGGGGCAGTATTTGGGGTCGTTGGTCCTATTCGCTTCCTGCGGTCTTTTTGACTCTGGCAGTTGTAGACCGTTCTTCAGGGCGTCTTTGAATATTTTACGGATTTTGTCCCTTCTGAAGGAATAGACCTTATCCAGCTTCTCTTTCAGTGGAGATTCTCCTCCCTCTCCGAACATTGGCTTTCGAGGCTGGTTGGCGCTAGGCCCGCTCATCCCTTGCTTATTTCGGTTAGCCGAAGTGTTGAAAGATTCAGAATCATCGGAATTTCCGCCTTTGCGATTATCGTCCTTTCGGTTTCTCCAGGACCTATTGTTATTTTGGGAATCCGAGGAGGACTCCTGTTTTGAGCGCTCCAGCATCTGAACTTTCCTGGTCAGCTCTTGGAATGTTTTGAGACCCGCGGTGCATAGAAATGGGGCCATCCAATTGTTGAGATTTCCGACAAGGAGACTGACAGATTGGTCCTGCTCTATCGGCGGTTCGCATTTGACGGAGAGATTGCGCCATCGGGTTATAAAATCCGTGCTGCTTTCGTTGTTCTTGGGCTTGGTCCTTACGAGCTCGGCAATGGTTATCGCTGACGCTCATGAATCTTTGCCGAAACAAAGATTCCATTTGGATGAAAGTAGTAACGGAGCCATCCGGTATGCTCGCGTACCAGTCGAAAGCAATATCGGTCAAACTATTAACGAACTGGCGGAGGAGAAGAGCATCATTGCCCCCAGTATTCCCGCATGAGACTTTGACGTGGGCGATGTGTTGATTCGCATTTCCCGTCCCATCGAATCTTCCGAATTTGGGGATGACATAGCCGCTAGGAAATTCTACCAGATCATACTGAGCAGGATATGGTCTCCCACTACTGCTGATATCTTTTTGTGCTTCGGCTTCGGCCACCAATGTTTTGACTTTGCTGGCAACCAAATCCATGATTTGATCTTGAGTTAGCGGGCTACTGTCATCAGTAGCCAAGACATTTCCTGAGATAGGATGTGATTGACTTTCATGCGGTCCGCCCACCTTTGGATCTGAGGGAATAGGCACCGGCTGTCTCGGGACAACGTTTCCCGGTTCATGAGCAGAGCCCTGTGCTTGATTGGGCGGCTGAGAGGCAAGTTGGGCCGTAAGCCGTAAGACGACATTTGTCAAGTCGTCGATCTTTGAGTAGAGCTTGGCCATCTCCTTGTCTTTGCTTCTGAGCTGTTTTCGGAGCTCTTGGAGAAGTTGCTGCTCCGCATTCTTAGGCTGGAAAGTTGGCCCATCTTCACTTTCCGAGCCTGACTCTTCATGGACCGAAGGGTCTTTCCGCCTATCATCCTCATCGAGAAGGTTTTCATCACCTAGCGGGGGTGGCTGTTCTTGGGAAGCGGCAACCACATTCAAGCCAGATTGGATTTGAGATGTAGTGGCCCCGTCCTTGCTCTTGCTGCGCGTGCCCACCATGTAGACAGTGTGGACCACATACCCAGCCATTTCCCCATCTTCGTCGGGGTAACCCTGTTCTTCGAACCTCATGAGGTTTAGCCTAGCAGGAGCCCTAGCCCTTTTGTTGGCTCAATATCTGAGCCTTTTCTGCCTTAACTTTTCAATTTTAAGGGCTCGACGGGCATCCATTTCCTGGGAAGCCACCGTGAGTCGATTAGCGGGGAGCTTAGAGAAAACACCCGATCGAGCAGTTGTCAGGGGCACCGCCGGAGCTTGCTCGAGAGGCCCTGTTGCTTTGTCGGTGTTGATGGCCTTGCCCCCAGGCCAGAGAGAGTCGTTCAAACACCAATTTACGTTTGAGTTGGGGCGCCTTCGAGACCACCACATTTGGCCTCTTACCTTTCGAGACCGGTTTGTCTGTCACCGGGGCTTGAGGAGCTGGGATGGCGCCAACTGGCATGAACATAATAGAGCCAAATGGTAGCAGCGGCTCCTCCCATTGTTGCCCGAGACTGGCCGGAAGGACCGTCTTGGAGTCTATCTTCATCGTGTAGAAGATGGGAGTTGAGTTCATCTTTGGAGACATTGTTGAAAAGTGATTGCTTGAAAACCTGCATGAAAAAGCATTATTTTAGTATAAATATAGATATGTATATTGATTGAGTTCGCATGAACGTTTAACCCGAGATATGGGAGGAGAGATAGGTCCCACCGGGCGTGCCAGAATCTGTAGGGTGTTTTTCGTCACCCCATTGAGATGGGAATACGCGCGCGCTTGTCAGGCGCACTACAGATTCCTCCTGTCTAGGGTAGGCCGGGGTTTAATGATTGTGGGGATCCGAATCTTCGGCAGCCACGGACTAAGTTGCCGTTAATTACCCCTCGCCTTTGGAGCGAGGGAACCTCCGATTGACGGGTTAAACTGGCCATGCGAACTCAATGTGCAGTGTACGTGTGTTGTGTTTTGAAAGGGTTTTTTGGATATATCGGGAGCCACGCAGAGTTTTTACGGGGGCAGTGTCGTAGAGTATGTGTGTGTGTATATATGTATTCATATGCATATATATAAAAAAAAAGAGGGGGAAAAGGCATCCAAGGGATGCGTGGGGCCAGCGCCTTGAGCGCTGTGCGCTTCGGCGCAAGCGCGCCACGTATTGGCACGTGGGCGCTTTGCGCTCGGGCGCTGGGCGCTTGAGCGCAAGCGCGCCACGTGTCAGCACGTGGGCGCTTTGCGCTCGGTCGCTGGGCGCTTGAGCGCAAGCGGGCCACGTGTCGGCACGTGGGCGCTTTGCGCTTGAGCACATGGCGCTGGCAGGAAAAAGGGGCTTTTAGTCCCAGAACCAGAAGGTATGCTTCAAAAAGGAAATATTTATTATATATATGTATGGAGTTAAACTCCTAGGATGTTTTGAAGCTAATGAAGGGGGTTCTTCTTCTTCCTCCTGTTGTTTGGCCGGATCTTGAAGATTAAGAAGTAGGAGATTTTAAAAATCACTCCTTTTTGAGATCTGATGGGAGATCTGAGTTCCCCTTTGTGGGTTTTGTGGTGGAAAACTACTTAGTTTTGGAAAAGAAAGAGTAAAACTCTTGATTTAATTCAAAAGAAATGAGAAGGTTTAGAATCTTGGAGAAGGAGCAGGAGGCACAAAGAACCCTAGTTTTTGGGGGAATGAAAAGTATATCTTTTTTTATTCATCATGTTGCCTTATATAGGCTTACATATTTACATATAGCCTCTTGGGCTTTGCAAAATAGCATTTTGCCCATCCCATGGCTCATGTGCCATTTCTTTTTTGCACATAAGCCATGGCTTACAAAATATTGGCTTCATGCCCATTTTGAATACATTCATGTATAAAGAATTACATAAAAATTATTTATTACATGATCTGCATTTTGGCATGGAGGAGGCTGGCCGCGGGCTCGACTTGAGCATGGGCCCGCTTGACCTGGGCTTGGGCCCACCTGGCTTGGGGTTGACCTTGACTTTGACTCGGTCAACGGGGGTGTAAATTTTTACCCCAACACCCTTATTAACTTGTCCATCTGTTCTTCGAACGACGAACTTGGCATTTTCACGGCGGGACCTCGTTCTGGTTCAGGGTTAGCGTCTTCTAGTAGAGCATCTCCTTCTTCATCGAAATCATGTATAACGTAGCAGCCATGGAATCGCTCCCGTTTCTTGGATTGAACATATCTAAGCCCGATCGCTTCCATTCTCCCGTTGGGCAATTTTCGTTGAGTTCCGGGGATGTTCCAGATCCTATTGTAGAACTAAGCTTTTCGAGCAGTCTGTTTGAAGGGTACTGTTTACTCCAATCAGAGCAAAGCTCTGTTCAAATTCTAAGGCGGGAGATAAAGCAACGCTTCATCTTCCCCCAATCAGAGCAAAGCTCTGCTTTGAAAATTTAAAAATTTAATAAATGAAGCAACGCTTCAGATTATTTGCGCTGCGCAACACGCCACGTGTCAGGCGCAGATGCGTCAGCGCAGCGCCCAAGGCAGCGCACCCAATCAGAGAAAAGCTCTATTTAAAGAAAAATTAAATGAAGCAACGCTTCAGCTACGCAAGCACTGCGCTGCGCGACACGTGTCTGCGCAGATGCGCTAGAGCAGTTGCGCTGCGCTGTGCGCTGCGCGACACTTGTCAGCGCAGATGCGCTGCGCTGTGCGCTGCGCGACACGTGTCAGCGCAGATGCGCCAGCGCAGTTGCGCTGCGCTATGCGCTGCGCGATTCGTGTCACGCGCTGGGGCATCTGCGCCAAACAGAATTAAAATTTTAAGAAATCTTTTCTGTTCTTGTTAAAACAAGAAGATTTTCTTCTGCAAAGCAGAAGCCCTTGGATCAAAGATCCAACGGTGGGGAAAATTCCCCAAATCACTCAGAGAAAGATCTTTTTAACAAATTTAACTAATTTATGGGCACTATAAAAATGACCCTAGGCCTCAATTAAAAGGAATCAATATCTTTCTAAAAAAAAAGGGAGAGAAGAGAACTCTGAGAAACTCCTCAAGAATAAAAAAAAAGGTAAAAACCTTTAGAAAAAAAGAGAAAGTTCTCTTATGAATAGATCATAGATCTAAAAATAAGATCAATGATCTTTAATAAAAATAAAATAAAACAAAAATAGTGCTTTGCACTTTTCATGAACCTTTGGTTCTCTGAGATAAGAAAAACAAGAAAAAACTTATTTTTCTTTGATCTAAATTAGATCAAGAGATCAAATAGTGCTTTGCACTTCTGTTCTTGAATCTAAAAGATTCTTGGTGCTTTGCACTTGCAAACTGCGCTGTTGCGCTCTTGGGAGAGCGCCATGTGTCAGCATCTAAACCACTTGCGCTATGCGCTCTTGAAATAAGAGCTTTGCTCTCTGGAGTTGGCGCAACTTGATTGTTAGGATATGTGCGTGTTCAAGTTTAGTTTTAAATACCGCAATCAAGACGGTTTCGCTTGTAGCTAGCCGGTTGAGTACGGGTCGTCCGCAGGGAGATGGGAATCTTTTTCTATGTGTTTTTCGACGAGTTAAGTCCGGTTGTTCAGATTTTGTTTGTGATTAACTAAGTGTTGAGTTGATATTTAAAGAGAGCTTGTTAGGGTGAGGATTAGGTTAGTTTGAGTTAGGAGTCTCCACATCTTTCGTTGCCCCACTTAATATTGGTGTTACGGTAATCGGCAACAACGGGGATTAGCACGACTAGGAAGGTACTTGCGAGTATAAGCTAGGCTTTCCAACGCATAGTCCTTCCTTTTGGTGCTTGTCCGTCCGTTCTTGGCTCTTATCCATAACCTCCGGTTAATTCAACCACAACCGGTCTCACTACGGAATCACCGCTATCATGTAGGATAGGGTGCCGTAAGGAGCGGATTGTGGTTCAATTAACGGGAGTCGATTTAAGTTGTTGGGCAAGGAAAGAGTGAGAGAGATTTCCTTCTCTCAAACTTCCCTTATCCTACCCTAACAAGTATAAAACTACTCACACTTCATAATACGGAAAAATAAAACAAACAAAAGAGGAAGATAGAAAGAAGGAGGCTAGAAGAATACGACTAACTATTTGCGACCTCACCTTGGCGAGGATCAAGCGTAAGTATCATTGTCGTATGAATGATAAAGAAAAAGAGAGAAGAAAGAAACAATCAAGCAAATAACAACAACTACTTAACAATTAAAATTACAACACATTACAACAAGTAAAAGAAAGAGACAAGCATGATATAAAATGGTCTTCTTTATTCATCACTCTTCACTCAAAAGCTCACTACAAGTTTAATGGAGAAGAGGTGAGAAGAGGAAGAAGAACAATACTAAAACTAGGCAAAATGAGAATACAAAAATTGACCCTTCCTTCACAAAATTCTGGGCTATTTATAGGCCAAGAAATGAAACCCTAGGGCAACCACCAGAACCCTGATGCAATGACCAAACTGCCCCCCAAAAGTCTCTGCCTGAACTGCCTGTACGACCGCGGATCCGCCGCCTATAGCCCCCTATGGCCGCGGATCCGCGCCCCTACTGTGGGTTTAGGGTGTGGGCTTCTGAGTGTTTTCCTGGTCCCCTGTCCCCTCTTGTCTGGTGTGGGTATTTTCTGATAATTCTTTCCCATTTCTTCCAGAATTTCTATTGAGCAAAGGAGGACTTTTTTTGTGGATGATTGCCTCGAGCTCCGCGTAGATCTCTTGGATTTTGTGCTACCATTGAGCCTTGTGCATTAGAATGACGTTGATTTGACACTTTGTCTTCCTAAACTGGTAACTGGCAGCATACGGATGAAGAGCGGAGACCGTGTTTTTATCTGTGGTTGGCAGGAACCGGATTTTGTCGTGTTTTCCATGAATTTCTCCGTTTGAGAACCGGGAACCTGTATCCTGCAATTGACTAGTAAACACGGCTCAAGAGTATCTACCGATATGCAATGTGATAAAAATTGGGCGGTATGAAAATGCAAAAATCTGATATGAACACAACTCACCAGAACGCGCCACGTGTCGGCAGCGCAACAGCGCAGCGCACTAGCGCAGCGCACTGCACTGTTGCGCTTGCGCTCACCAGAGCGCGCCACGTGTCGGCAGCGCAACAGCGCAGCGCACTGCACTGTTGCGCTTGCGCTCACCAGAGCGCGCCACGTGTCGGCAGCCCAACAGCGCAGTGCACTAGCGCAGCGCATTGCACTGTTGCGCTTGCGCTCACCAGAGCATGACACGTGTCTTCACCACAAGCGCTTGCGCTCAGTGAGTGGCGCAAAGCACCTAACAAATGCAATGCAGGGCCAAACCCAATTAAAAGACCAAACATGCCTAATTAAATTGATGCTCTGCATCATTTATAAATGGGCAAAGCCCAAACAAAAATAATAAAATGCTATGCAGATGCCTTGCAGAGCCCAAAATAAATTGATGCTCTGCATCTTTTATGGGCAGAGCCCAAACAAGAAAATAGAAGTAATGCAATGCATTATTTAAGTGTGGGCAAAGCCCTAGCACAGGTCTAATGGACTAAAAATAAATAAAATGTTGAACATTTTCAACTGGACTTAGCCCAATTCTGGCCGTAAGTCCTTAAATTAAATTGAACTGAGCACAAATACTCTCTCAAATCAATTTATATCCGGTTCGAGGGTACATCTCCAAACTCCTTTGACATCCATCGTTGTAATTCCTCAACGACGTCAAAGAGGTGACGGGTCCCAACGACCACACATCAATACGGACTACGGGGTCCTTAAACTCGTGGACCGAAACGTCCCTAAACTAATGTTGGACCGAAACGTCCCTAAACTAATGATGGACCACCACGTCCCTAAACTGGAACATGGACCACCACGTCCCTAAACTGGAGCATGGACCGCAACGTCCCTAAACTGGAATAATAGAGCCTCCAAATGCTCTTTTGCCGGATCTAAACGATCCCGTTTAAGTTGATCTTAGCCCCAAACACGGCTAACGTATCCTTAAACATTTAAATGGACTATAAAACTCCAAATCGACTTTGGTTCAAGGGTACATCTCTGAACTCCTCTGACATCTGCCGTTGTAATCCTTCAACGACGTTAGAGAGGTGACGAGTCCCGATGGCCAGATATTAAATGGATTATCACGTTAAGTTGATCTTAGTCTCAAACAGGACTATCGTATCCTTAACGAACGTTTAAGTTGATCTTAGCCGCAACACGACTAATGCATCCTTAAACTAAAAACACCAAACCTAAATCTAAGTAAATACGGATTTGGACTAGTCCACGTCCTACGGGCGACGGCATTATTCAGTCTCCGTATACAATCCACGGGCAACCACAAACAAAACAAACACGCACGACACGAAGTGAAATTCCGGAGAAGGAGAAAGTTGCTACCGCGATGCGGTAGCGTAATTAACTGCAGGGGCTTGCGCCTGCAGGGAAGAGCGTCCCCACAATCAAAAACCCCTCTAGCGAGGGGGAATCTGACGAAGTCTGCTACATCGGCCGCATCCGTCTAAACCTCCGATACACGGTGCCATAAATCAACTTGGCATCTTCGGAGAGGTGGACGGATAAAACTAAATAGCATCTGCCCCGAATCTCAGCGTCAGGACATCGCGGTCCTGTGCGCCGTCCTTCGGAGGGGAACAGATTCTGGCACGCCCAGTGGGACATTTTCCTCTTTCCACTCCACACTTCGTGTGTCGTCTTCGCGAACCAATCGCGGTTTGTTAAATGGTTGCCTTTGGATTTTCAAGTTACTAAGATTTGGTCTTTTGCCTGGCAGAGAGAACTCAAGAATCAATGGCCTTTAACTGCACCAACTGCTCGAAGTGCCACTGCAACGGACGCTCCACCTCCCCCGGAGGTGTAGCATATGGGCCCCAAGCGGCTTCCTTCCTCACTCTGCCGGTAGACCAGGTGACCCAAGCCACCACTGGTCTGTTCTTCGGGACCATGATCCCACCTACAAGCTTCTCTGCGCCCATGCCTCCACCGGAAGTGAACAAGAAGTCGGTCTTCGACCGGCTCACTGTTACGACGACCCCTGTCAACGGGTCGCCCACTACCAAACCGACAGCCTCTGTTTTTACCAGGCTAAATCAGAACTCTAAATTGGCTGTCCCAAGGAAAGCAATAACTGCTGCTCCAGAAGTCGTCAGGGCGGCTTCCCCCGTCAAAGAGTCAGTCTTTTCAAGACTGACGATCCCTGCTCCTGCCCCTGCTCAAGGATCCGTCTTCGGCAAGTTGAATATCACCCCTCAAAAGACAACCTCAGTCTTTAAGAGGTTAACGCCGGCGGCGTCTCATTCAGACAGGGGGCAAAAAGAAACTATCTCAATCTCTGAGCCAATCCCAACGGCTCGCCGTGCTCGACGTCGCCATTGGCAACGAGTGAGGAAGGCAGGGGGCAACTCTCCCTCAGGGCTAACTCCACCGGCTCCAGTGGTGGAGGTCAGTGCTGCTGTTCCAACTGGGAACAGCTTTCAACTGCTGAGGAGGGTACGGAAGAATTCTCCAACTGCTACACTGAAAAGGTCTCCTCCGCCTGCGGAGAAAGCCCCAGAAACAAAGCAAGAACAGCCCCCTCAACGGCTATCCTCAAGAATTTATAAAGTTTGGCGGAGGGTTCAAGACTCCGTTATCGACACGGATCACTCCCGTCAACGAAAAAAGGCGAAGGTGGAAAAAGGCGAGGACCGTCCCATTAAACAGCGGGGGACAGCAGCTGCTAGGATGCCCCCTTCAACGGTTCCTTTAACCTCAACGGCCCACAAAAGAAGGAGGCCAGAGAAAACTCCCGCGTTAGCGGCAAAAGTTAAAAATAGTGAACCTAAACGCCCCAAGTCAGGGGGCATAACAGTTCATACGGTTTACATGGCATCGGGAAAAGAAGATAGCCGCATATCAAAAGGTCATAGACCGCACACGAGGTCAGTGACCAAGGCTCAGGAGCAGCAGCAGAAGCTCCAAGAAATGATGAACGCTATGGCCGCACTTACAGGGCCAAAAGAAACCCCTGAAACATCCTCGGACGAGCGTCAAGAACAAGAAACGGACGCTGAGTTCCTTCGTCGCGTACTGGAGAAAAAAGATAAAGAAGCTGCGGAGCAGGCAGCCAACATAAAGAAAATGGCCCTCCTATTCCAGGATATGGTGGGTATGATGATTCAATAAGATCCGCCTGCTGAAGATCCCCCAATCATTCTTGAAGACGATAGGGGAGAGACGTCGAATCCTCCACCAGTTCTGTCCACAGCTAAAGAGGATACAATCTCCAAAGCTGATTTGGATGAATACATTGCCCAGCAAATACGGGTTCATCATGCAACCGAAACAGCCGGCCAGGTCGTGAAAACGGGGAGACCATACCCGAGTTGGTACGACCAGATCAAGTACCCGCCAGGTTATACAATTCCCAAGTTCCATGTCTACAAGGGGACGGGCAATCCTCATCAGCATGTTGCCCAGTTCAGGGCACTCTGCGGCAACACCGGCGGTGACGACAAGTTGTTGCTTCGCCAGTTTGTTGGAAGCTTATCAGATACGACGTTCGAGTGGTACTCTGAGCTCCCGAACGACTCTATTAAAACCTTCACAGAGATGGAGCTGCTGTTTACTCAACGTTTTGCAAGCGCCAGTGAACGTACCCCGATGACGGCACTGATTAACGCTAGGGTAAAACCCGGCGAGACGTGGGTTCAGTACGCTATACGGTGGCGGAACTTATGGTCAAAGTGTGAGCAGCGCATTGAAGAAGCTCCCGCAGTGGGTATGTTTGTGGGAACCCTCGATCCACAAGCAACCATCTCGCAGTTTATGATGTTTTTCAAGCCGACTACCTTCCAAGCCTTGATCGACAAACTAGCACAGATGGATCAGATGGGCCATAAACCTCCTTTTCCAAGGCCGGACTCCCGAAATGACAAAGGGAAGGGAAAAGCGATCGTCGTCGCTAATGCTCAACAACAACCGAGCGGCCCGAAGCCAGTGGCTCGTCAAAATAATATGTGCCCGTACGTACCCCTTGAGGATAGGATGGGACGTCCTTATTCCTTTCCCCGCGATAAAACGAGGAGGTTATTCGAGCTGGCGTTGCGCAACAGACTCATAAATTTGCCGGGTCCAAAACGTCCGTTACAACCAAGTGACGTCAACGAACCCAACTACTGTCTTTACCATCGAGTACTAGGCCATCCGATCGAAGACTGCTACGTTTTCAAAAATTGGCTTGAAAACCAGTACCGACAGGGCAAGTTCGCGTTATCCGACAAATGGAAGGTGAATCCCCCGCAGCCACACACCTCTAAGGGGACGAATACGCCGGGGGCAACATGCTCCGTCATTGAAGAAGCTCCTTGGGAGGTTGTATTATCAGCCAAGACAAAGAGGATGCTAAACGATCTTCAGACATGTCCAGCGATCAAGTGGAAGAACCCGTCTGAACCGCAGGTCATTGAAGGGATGTTGAAGCCAAATCCAACTCCAAAGACCGATGGTGGTGGCTCAAACACTTGAAGCCAGCCGTCAAAATCTTCGAAAAAGAAGAAGAAGAAATCTAAGAAGCCCGTGAAGCCTGGCGACAAGCGCGCGGACTTACAAAAACAAATTGACGCGCTGGAGGAATACAATCAGAAGGCACGGACTCCCATTACGCTCCAGGAGTTCCTCAATCACGTCTTTCAAGAAGAAGACGAGGGAAGAAGTTCATCTGATGAATCCGAAGAATGCGTGGCGAACTGTCATATGATTTCCCATTCGATCACAAACGAGGAGGAGACTCCTTGCACTGAAAAGCTGGGGGCAGATCCTGAACCAAAAGTTCTGGGGCCACCAGATGAAGTAATCGACGCATTCCTTAATTGAGCTCGGTTGAAAAGTAAAGCTGATCGGGAGCGCGAGGCGGCTATATTTGAAAGGGCCAAGCGCCAGCGACTTGATGAAGGAGCTGAGACGATCCCGTTGGAGCTAAACACCTCCGCTACCGACAAAAGCCAATTCAAGATGAGGAAAAAGTTTGCTAAGGCCATATCAATGGGTATGAATCTACCATCCTCTGAAGGAAACATCACTGGTGAAATGGAAACGCACCCCTCCTATTGCTTGTATCATCGGAAGATTTCGCACCCCACTGAAGAGTGCAAAGCTTTCGATAGATGGTGGCAAGGGTATGTTGCTCATCGACAACACTTTAAGCAAGAGAAACGCAAAATTCATCGGGAGCAAAGAAATACGACCGAAGGGCTTAAAAGAACTGCTGGCGATTGCTGCATGATTAACACCGGTAAACCACAAGTGCCTATATTTGGGAGTGATTCTGATGAAGAGCTAGAACTTGCCCCCCTCTTTAAAGTGTCCGATTCGAGAAAAGAAGAAGAACCGAAGGTTTGCGAAAATATCCGGCTACGTAATCGCACGCTACCCGAAAAGAACCCCGGACCCTCGAACAGGAAAGATAAAGGGAAAGAAAAGGCCTATGAAGATATCATCTTAGATGACCAAGTGGTGGAAGAGCTAGCTGCCAAAGCCCCACCAAAGAAGAATAAGGTGGACTACAACGTCTTAGCACATCTGAGGAAGCTGCCCTCACAGCTCAGCATTCTTGACGCCCTTTTGCTATCAAAAGAGGCGAGAGATTCGTTGATTAAGGCGCTCCAAGACCCAGAACAATTCCAAGCATGCTTGGCCGAGGAAAAGATGAAGGATGAATTGGAGGAAGTGCACACGGCCGATATCACTTTTGGCGATGAAGACCTTCTACTTGGGACGTGCGAACACAATCGCCCTCTCTATGTCTCGGGATACTGCCATGATATAAAGATAGGCAAAATCCTGATCGATAACGGGTCGTCTGTTACCCTACTCAACGTGCGGGTGTTGAAGGAAATCTGCATGAGCGTCCAGCACCTTGCTCGGGACAAGATCACCATCTCCGGGTTCGACTCCCAATCGTCAAAAACTCTTGGATCTGTGATACTGACACTACGCTTCGGGCTGCTCGTCACAGACATTAAATTCCACGTCATAGATGCCAAGACATGCTACAACGCTCTGCTCGGCCGACCATGGTTACACGAGTACAACATCATCCCTTCTACACAGCATCAGTGTATGAAATATTTTAGGGATGGTCTCGAGTATACCGTAACGGGAGAACCGAATCCGTTTTCCGTAAATGAAGTTCGCAAATATGAAGATGCCAAATACTTCTTGCCGAATTTTGAAGACACGGAGAAGTGTCACAAGCCGGAGAATAAAACTAACGCTACCATCCCTGTCTTCGGCAGTGATACTGAGGAAGAAGAGGAGATGGTTTATTCGGATCCGCCCCAACACAACAAGCCGGGACCATCGGCTCCTACATTGATCTTTGGCAGCGACTCGGAAGATGAAGTCCATGCCGTATTCTCTGCTCGACCTTTAATACAAATGTCCGCTGACGAAGAGCAAAGCCTGCAAGTCGCCATGGTGCCGCCTGAACATCATAAAGAACTGGATGCACTTAATATCTACAGTGTAGAAGAGCTGCGGACATTCTATATCCCTCCCAAACGAGAAAGCGAAAAAGAAATTCTATTTTACCGCTCTGAAGAAACCAAGGTGAAAAAAGAAATCTTGCATGGCGCGGATCCTGCGCTCGACAGGCTTCAGCCTATCCGTCTTCCCAGATATTATACAGAGGGTTTGAAGAAGCTGCTGAAACGCCAGGGGATATCCTTCAAACAGACCGTTAGAGAAGACAAATTCTATGACGGGGTCTGGAACGTTCCCGGGACTCAACGCAAACTGCCTAGTGGGAGAATGGAAACAAAAAGGCTTGGATACATCCGGTCAAAGAAACGAGAGTTACTACCCGGCTGCTACGTCGTGTATGACCTTGATGAAGAAGCGGATGCTCAATGGGAGGACGCTAATCCCAAGCCAGTGAAAGTTCCAGATGCAAAGGAACCCAGTCCGTCGTTCGAGGAACAAATGGACAAACTTATAAAGAAAGCTGGTCAAAAAGTCCGAGATGATCACAACCGCGAGACGGCCATCTACGAGAAAGCCAAGACGCAACGCCTTCTCCAACAGGCTGTAAAGGATGAAAATGCCGCTCCTTGTCAACCTGTTATAAAGAAGGCTCAGCGCAAAAGCAGAAATAAGTTGAAAGGCCAAAAAGGCGCTCAACAGCAACAAAGCAGGGCTAAGAAGCCACGCAAACGGGAGGCGAGCGTTATTGATCCATCCCTCATGAAGAAAATGAGTCGAGCATACTCTTTTCCTCGGGATAAGACGAGGAGGATATTTGAGCTTGCTCTAAAACATCAGATGCTCACACTGCCGGAGTCCAAGCACCCCGAACAAGCAAGCGAAGTCTCTGACCCAAACTATTGCTCTTACCATCGAGTAATAGGGCACCCGCTCGAAGACTGCTTCACCTTTAAGAATTGGGTCGAAGATCAGTACCAGCTCGGCAAGTTCGCTCTGTCTGACAACTGGAAGGTAACGCCGCCACAGAAGCACGGGCCCAAGGCCACGAAAGCAGAACCAACTCCACATCGGGATTGGAAGCGGATTCGCACTTGTCACATGATAACAATATCAAAAGAAGAGCCCGAGAACATGGACAACCTTCCCTGGTGCTTCGAAAACAGCAATGAGGAGATGATCTCAGAATTTCCGCCAGCTCCGAAAGAATTGGAGGATGGAATCCATACCACTGCAGATAACCTTAAGAAAATTGAGTTGGGATCAGCAGACGATCCGCGACCGACATTCATCAGCGAGCTACTATCTGAAGAAAGGGTAGCTGCGTTAAAAGACGTGCTTCTACAGCATAGAGATTGCTTCGCGTGGAATTATTCCGAAATGCCGGGACTAGATCCAGAAATTGCCGTGCATAAATTGGCGATATCCCCGGACGTCAAGCCAGTCAAACAGGCGCCGAGGAGAATGCGACTCGAGCTTGAGATGAGCATCAATGCCGAGGTCAAGAAGCTGATCGACTCTGGCTTCATCCAGGAGGTTCAATACCCTGAATGGATCGCCAACATCGTCCCGGTGATGAAGAAAAACGGGACAGTGCGTATATGCGTAGACTTCCGGGATCTTAATAAAGCTTGTCCGAAGGACGATTTCCCAGTACCAGTCACCGAGCTGATGATAGACAACACGTCCACTCATGAAGTTTTCTCCTTTATGGACGGCTCATCAGGGTATAATCAAATAAAGATGCATCCCGAAGACCAGAAGCACACCGCCTTCAGGACTCCTTTGGGTATATTCTGCTACAAGGTGATGCCCTTCGGTTTAAAGAACGCCGGTGCCACCTATCAGAGGGCCATGACGAAGATCTTCGATGACCTTATACACGAAATCGTTGAATGCTATATCGACGACCTCGTTATTAAAAGCAAATCATATGAGGAACATCTCGAGCATCTGAAGACCGTATTTCAACGCCTTCGACAATACAACTTGAAGATGAACCCGCTTAAGTGTGCATTCGGAGTTTCCTCAGGCAAATTCCTGGGATTCATTGTTCGACATCGAGGTATTGAAATAGATCCGTCCAAGATCAAGGCGATCATGGAAATGCCTCCGCCGAGGACTCTTAAACAGTTGCGGTCTCTCCAAGGGAAACTCGCATACATACGTCGATTTATAGCCAATCTTTCAGGTAAGTGCCGTCCTTACAGCCACCTGATGAAGAAGGGAACCCCATTCGTCTGGGATCAAAAGTGCCAAAGCGCACTAGACGAGATCAAACAGTACCTGCAAAACCCTCCAGTGTTGGCTGCTCCGGTTAAGGGAAAGCCTCTCATTCTTTATACAGCCGCCCTCGAAGGTTCTTTAGGCGCATTATGGGCACAAGAGAACGATCAAGGAAAAGAAAGAGCACTCTACTACTTAAGTCGAGTTCTACTGGGGGCAGAAAGCAACTACTCCCCCATTGAAAAACACTGCCTGGCGTTGATCTTCGCGATAACAAAGCTCAGGCACTACGCGTTGGCGCATGAGGTCCGTCTCATTTCAAAGGTGGACCCCCTTAAATACTTGATGTCAAAGGCCATATTGACGGGACGACTCGCTAAATGGGCCCTACTCTTGATGGAGTTCTCGATCACGTACCAACTTCTCAAGGCAGTGAAAGGCCAGGCCATCGCCGACTTCCTCGCTGAGCATCCCATACCCGCCGATTCTCCTCTAAACCGCGATCTTCCAGACGAACATGCGTTTGATACGGTCAACGGTGATGGTACTCGATGGGAGCTTTATTTCGATGGCGCATCTTCCATGAAGAAGCGCAAACAAAGCACCCCTATAATTAAAACGGGCGTAGGGCTCATCTTTGTAACTCTACAAGGAGGGATAATGCGCTTTGCTTTCTCCCTAACAGAGCCGAGGACAAACAATGAAGCCGAATACGAAGCTCTGATAGCAGACCTCGAGATCGCCATTGACATGGGAATTGAAAACCTCCTCATATACGGGGATTCTCAACTGGTCGTTAGTCAAGTAAACGGCGACTACCAAACATGCAAACCAGAACTGGTGAAGTACGGCGAAAAAGTGCAACAATTATTGACTCAAATTCCCTCCTATACTTTGGAAAACATACCGCGCGCGGAAAACAGCAAAGCAGACGCATTGGCCAAACTTGCTAAAGAACTGGCTGACGAGAACCTCGATGACGTTAGAATCGTGGTGCAAAGCCGTCGGGTGCTTGCCCCGCAGAAATATCTCCGGAATCATCCGAAGAAAAAGGAGCGAGCGAGCAGACGACCCTGCAAGTAAAAGACTGGGAAAATACCGAGGATTGGAGAGAAGTCTTCGTAGATTACTTCAAGTCTCGCCGATTGCCTGAAGAAGCCTCCACAAGACATCAGCTCATGAAACGAGCTCTATCTTTCGCCTTCGTCAATGATACTCTATACAAGAGGTCATTTGATTCTCTGTGGCTGAGATGCCTAGGACCTGACGAAGAGAGAAGGGTCGTCCAGGAAGTTCATGACGGACTCTGCGGTTCTCACCAAGCAGGCCCAAAGATGAAGTTGAAGATTAAACACATGGGCTACTACTGGTCCACGATGATTCAGGACTGCCTCGAATATGCGAAGCAATGCCACTCATGCCAAATCCATGGGGACTTCATCCATCAGCATCCAAATCCATTACATCCAACGGTGGCTAGCTGGCCATTCGAAATGTGGGGGACTGATATAGTCGGCCCCATCGAACCAGCATCGTCTAGAGGACATCGTTTCATCCTAGCGACGACTGACTACTTCTCTAAATGGGCAGAGGCAATACCGCTGAGAGAAGTTAAGACGGAGAATATCCTCCACTTCTTCAAAACGCACGTCATATATCGGTTTGGAACTCCGCGACGGATCATCTCCGATAACGGGCCAGCTTACAGAAGCCACAAGATCAGTCGCTTCGCGCAACAGCACAATATAGATTGGAGATATTCCTCGGTTTATAATCCACGAGCTAACGGTCTAGCTGAGGCCTTCAACAAGACCTTGACGAAGATCATGAAGAAAACAGTGTCGCGAAATAAGAAAGACTGGCACGAAAGACTGCAAGAGGCTCTCTGGGCATATCGAACTACGTTTAAAACGGCCACAAACGCAACACCATATGCGTTAGTATTCGGGACAGAAGCAGTACTCCCCCTCGAGATAGAGTTACTCTCTCTACGAGTGGCAGTCCATTACGAGCTGACGGACGAAGAAAATGCTCACCTTCGGCTTGAGGAGCTTGACGCCCTTGAAGAAACACGGCTCATAGCGCAACAAAATTTGGAGGCCTATAAAGCAAAGATGACGCGCTCATATGAAAGAGTGACCCGACCGAGGACATTTCGCCAGGGCGAACTCGTGCTAGTGGTCAAAAGGCCTATGATCCCCAATCGCGCCAAGCGGGGAAAATTCGAGCCAAACTATGAAGGTCCGTACGTCATAGATAAGGTCTACCAGGGCGTGGCCTATCTACTCATAGATATGCACGGTGAAAGGCCTTTCAGGCCAATAAACGGTCGCTTCCTAAAGAGATACTACGCTTAATGAGCCACAGCCTAGGTCAATGATAGATGACGACGACTATGTCCGCTCTCTGTCTTCCCAAGCCCAAAACTCTATAAGTAGTAGCTGGCCAACGGACCGAAACGTCCTTAAACTAATAGCGGACCGAAATGTCCTTAAACTAATAGCAGACCGAAACGTCTTTAAACTACTACCGCAGCATCTTTAGGCTGACGAGATATAAAAAAAAACATATAAAAAAAAAAAAAAAACGGTATGTCCATAAGCAAAAAGGGCACGGATGAAAACCCGAAAGGGCTCCGTGAGTAAAAACAGCAGGGCTACCGGCGAGTGTTCATGAAAACCCGAGGGGGCGCGACCTCGTAAAAAAAAAAGAGAGAAAAAGAAAATAAAAAGAATAAAAAAAATGGTATGTCCATAAGCAAAATGGGCACGGATGAAAACCCGAAAGGGTTCCGTGAGTAAAACAGCAGGACTACCGGCGAGTGTTTGTGAAAACCTGAAAGGGCGCAACCTCGTTAAAAGACACTTATAGGGTCCTCTCGACCTTGTAAGGAGAAACCACCCGCGTGAGATCCTTACGACTCACAAGGGAGCAACACACTTAGGGATCCCCACGATTCCTAAGGAGAAAATACACTTGCGAGATCCTCACGACTCGTAAGGAGAACTCTCTTATGGGACCCTCACGGCTCATAAGAGTTGGAAGTCTTAAGTTACAGAAACCTAAACCTGTGCTTAAGCAACCCCCACAACTTTCGATATTGCCCTACAAGTGGTCCAACACGGGCTCTTGTATACAATCCACGGGCGCGAATAAACATTTCCCTAATCAAGTCTCATCCGAGACTGGGGATATGTTCGCATGATGAACAACCCTTATAAGTCCTCTCGACTTATAAGGAGAAAACCCTCTGGTAAGATCCTTACGACTTACAGAGGAACATACATTTAGGAATCCTCACGATTCCTAAGGAGAAAATACACCCACAAGACCCTCACGACTTGTAGGGAGAAATACCTTTGTGAGACCCTTACGGCTCATGAAGTTAAAAGCCTTAGACGACAGGACCCTAACCCTGGTCGCTAAGCCACCTTTGTTCAACATCGACAGAGGCAGATGATGATTCGCTCCTGGCAATATCCCAGTTGTAGCGGTGCTGATGCCGAAATCGGTGTCTAATTTCAGGTTTACGGCGGAAAGCCAGTAGGCCGCACATGCATACAAAATAGCCGAGATGATTGGGCAACTTGCAATAAAAAGCAGCAAGTAAAAATGCATGCATGCAAAATAGCCGAAATGGTTGGGCAACTCGCAATAAAAAGCAGCGAGTAAAAATAAAATAAATAGCCGAAATGATTGGGCACCGCGAAAAATAGCCGAAATGATTGGGCGATCGCGACCTTTGCGATATAAAAAGCTGAAATGATAGAGCATCGCGGAGATAAAACAAAAAAAAATGATGATAAAACTTTGGCCCTACAGTTAAGATCACATCGATCTCTGTATACAATTCAAGGGCGTAAACAAAGAGGGAACCATACTTTCCCAACAGGCTCTGCCAGAAGACGAAGCCAAATCTTGACGGTTCAGTCCAAATCCGAAGAAGCCAGTGTCTTCAGCCAACTCCTCGACTCACGGATACAAACACTCCTTGACGAGAGCCTCCTGATCCGCGTCGACTCGCAGAGCCACCAGTGCCTCCGTGGGAAATCCTTGACCCGTTTCAAACCCCAAGGAAACAAATAATCCTTGGCGCTGGGGAAACAAATAATCCCTAGCAAACTCCTCGACTCACGGATACAAACACTCCTTGACGAGAGCCTCCTGATCCGCGTCGACTCGCAGAGCCACCAGCGTCTCCGTGGGAAATCCTCGACTCGTTTCAAACCCCAAGGAAACAAATAATCCTTGGCGCTTGGGAAACAAATAATCCCTAGCAAATTCCTCGACTCACGGATACAAACACTCCTTGACGAGAGCCTCCTGATCCGCGTCGACTCGCAGAGCCACCAGTGCATCCGTGGGAATTTCTCGACTCGTTTCAAACCCCAAGGAAACAAATAATCCTTGGCGCTTGGGAAACAAATAATCCCTAGCAAATTCCTCGACTCACGGATACAAACACTCCTTGACAAGAGCCCCCTGATCCGCGTCGACTCGCAGAGCAACCAGTGCCTCCGTGGGAAATCCTCGACTCGTTCCAAACCCCAAGGAAACAAATAATCCTTGGCGCTTGGGAAACAAATAATCCCTAGCAAATTCCTCGACTCACGGATACAAACACTCCTTGACGAGAGCCTCCTGATCCGCGTCGACTCGCAGAGCCACCAGTGCCTCCGTGGGAAATCCTCGACTCGTTTCAAACCCCAAGGAAAAAAATAATCCTTGGCGCTTGGGAAACAAATAATCCCTAGCAAATTCCTCGACTCACGGATACAAACACTCCTTGATGAGAGCCTCTTGATTCGCGTCGGCTCGCAGAGAAACTGTGTCTCCGCGGGAAATTCCCGATTCGTCTCAACATGCAAATGAAGCCTCAGGCAGCAGGGACTAAAAAACTTGCTTCCTGAACAATGGGACCCTGCAAGTCAATCCAAAATGGTCTCTTGCATACTATTCACGTGTCTCACTCTCCAAAATCGAATTTCGACGAGGAGGGAAACAACTGCTTATGGGTCCTCTCGACTCGTAAGAGGGAAAAATTCTCTTATAGGATCCTTATGACTTGTAAGAGAAAACCACACTTAGGAATCCTCACGATTCCTAAGGAGAAAGCCCACCTACGAGATTCTCTCGATCCGTAGGGAGAAGAATCTCTATGAGACCCTCACGGCTCATGGAGTTGAAAAGTCTTAGGCAGCAGATTTGAACCTGCGGCCTAAGCCATCGCTGTCTCTTAAGAAAGTCAAGATGCGTGCTCTATTATCCGTCAACCATGTTTATTAGGATAGCATGCCAATAATAAGAGAAAGAAGAAAGCTACAGAAAGAACATCCGATTTACATTTGATCAGGCGTTCGAGACGCATTCATTTATGCATGGGCAGAAGACTCAGGACGAGAAATAAGACAAGCTGAAATAAAAAAAAGGAGGGTTTCCATTCATATTGCTAAAAATTCTTACAATCACAAGAGCAATGAATAAGAAACATTATTCAAATTATTACAATGGTATAACCTCAAATCCGGGATACGGATTGAGGAATTCAAAATTAAGGCCATCCAGAGTTCTTCTGGCCTTTCTAATTATTCTTATGCGCAGCCTCTCGCGCTCCTCTGTGTCAAGATCCTCGGCAAGCCCTCCCGGCCTTTGATAAGCAGCAACTATCGTCGTCTGCTGGAAGATTTGGTGTAGGATGTCAATGAGGCTGTCCCGCCATTTCTTTGAGATCAGCCCCATCAGGTACACTGAATGCACCTTGTCCTCGGCATCATCCAGCGCATTGAGCGGCAGGGCCTCGTGAAGACCCGGAAGTGCTCTCCATATTGCTCCCAGCACGACTTTCAAAAGAGCCGAACGACGGGGTAGCAGCCAACCACCGCTTGTGTTCAGACGACCCATGACCTCTGCACATTGAGCGTCTGTAAACTCCTGGTTTTGTTGACGACCCTGTGCGCGAATATCGTCATATGTGATGAACTCGTGCAAACTGTATAGATGCACCGCCATTATTCCTGGAGGAAATACCACAGGAAGATTAGCGATAGAAGAAAAATAATATACATAGAGGGCTAAATTCCTAGAGAGCAAAGCTCTGTTCAGGGATTAAAACCCATGAACAAAAGCTTAATGAAACCTCAATGGGGATCTTATTAGATCAAAAGATCTGTGAGAGCAAAGCTCTTTGACTGAGATTAATTTAAATTAATTTGATTTACATTAATTTTACCTAAAGTTTCTAACTTTGAAAATGAGCAAAGCTCTGCTAGTGAAACCCCAATGGGGATCTCTTTAGATCAAAAGATCTATGAGAGCAAAGCTCTGCTGGTTAAGATTAATTAAAATTAATTTAATCAAAGAATCAATTTTACCTAAAGTTTTTCTATAAAAAAAAAACTTTGGAAAGGAGAGCAAAGCTCTGGAGTTCTTGAAGGCAAGAGCAAAGCTTTGAAGTTTTTTGAAAATAAAAATCTGAAAGATGATAAGCATCTGTGGGGGACCAAAGGTCCTATTTATAGGCATCAAGTGCCTCTTCGACTTCCGAAAGTTGTCACGGCGGTTGGAATTCCGCAACCGTTGCGCTCACGTTTGGGGCCACGTAAGCGCAACGGTGGGGGGGCATTTGTTTACTCCAATCAGAGCAAAACTCTGTTCAAATTCTGAGGCGGGAGATAAAGCAACGCTTCATCTTCCCCCAATCAGAGCAAACCTCTGCTTTGAAAATTTAAAAATTTAATAAATGAAGCAACGCTTCAAATTATTTGCGCTGCGTAACACGCCACGTGTCAGGCGCAGATGCGTCAGCGCAGCACCCAAGGCAGCGCACCCAATCAGAGCAAAGCTCTATTTAAAGAAAAATTAAATGAAACAACGCTTCAGCTACGCAAGCACTGCGCTGCGCGACACGTGTCTGCGCAGATGCGCTAGCGCAGTTGCGCTGCGCTGTGCGCTGCGCGACACGTGTCAGCGCAGATGTGCTGCGCTGTGCGCTGCGCGACACGTGTCATGCGCTGGGGCATCTGCGCCAAACAGAATTAAAATTTTAAGAAATCTTTTCTGTTCTTGTTAAAACAAGAAGATTTTCTTCTGCAAAGCAGAAGCCCTTGGATCAAAGATCCAACGGTGGAGAAAATTCCCCAAATCAGTCAGAGAAAGATCTTTTTAACAAATTTAACTAATTTATGGGCACTATAAAAAGGACCCTAGGTCTCAATTAAAAGGAATCAATATCTTTCTAAAAAAAAAGGGAGAGAAGAGAACTCTGAGAAACTCCTCAAGGATAAAAAAAAGGTAAAAACCTTTAGAAAAAAAGAGAAAGTTCTCTTATGAATAGATCATAGATCTAAAAACAAGATCAATGATCTTTAAACAAGATCAATGATCTTTAATAAAAATAAAATAAAACAAAAATAGTGCTTTGCACTTTTCATGAACCTTTGGTTCTCTGAGATAAGAAAAACAAGAAAAAACTTATTTTTCTTTGATCTAAATTAAATCAAGAGATCAAATAGTGCTTTGCACTTCTGTTCTTGAATCTAAAAGATTCTTGGTGCTTTGCACTTGCAAACTGCGCTGTTGCGCTCTTGGGAGAGCGCCACGTGTCAGCATCTAAACCACTTGCGCTATGCGCTCTTGAAATAAGAGCTTTGCTCTCTGGAGTTGGCGCAACTCACCAGCGCACTGGCGCAGCGCATTGCACTGTTGCGCTTGCGCTCACCAGAGCATGACACGTGTCTTCACCATAAGCGCTTGCGCTCAGTGAGTGGCGCAAAGCGCCTAACAAATGCAATGCAGGGCCAAACCCAATTAAAAGACTAAACAGGCCTAATTAAATTGATGCTCTTCATCATTTATAAATGGGCAAAGCCCAAACAAAAATAATAAAATGCTATGCAGATACCTTGCAGAGCCCAAAATAAATTGATGCTCTGCATCTTTTATATGCAGAGCCCAAACAAGAAAATAGAAGTAATGCAATGCATTATTTAAGTGTGGGCAAAGCCCTAGCACATGTCTAATGGACTAAAAATAAATAAATGTTGAACATTTTCAACTGGACTTAGCCCAATTCTGGCCGTAAGTCCTTAAATTAAATTGAACTGAGCACAAATGCTCTCTCAAATCAATTTATATCCGGTTCGAGGGTACATCTCCAAACTCCTTTGACATCCATTGTTGTAATTCCTCAACGACGTCAAAGAGGTGACGGGTCCCAACGACCACACATCAATACGGACTACGGGGTCCTTAAACTCGTGGACCGAAACGTCCCTAAACTAATGTTGGACCGAAACGTCCCTAAACTAATGATGGACCACCACGTCCCTAAACTGGAACATGGACCACCACGTCCCTAAACTGGAGCATGGACCGCAACGTCCCTAAACTGGAATAATAGAGCCTCCAAATGCTCTTTTGCCGGATCTAAACGATCCCGTTTAAGTTGATCTTAGCCCCAAACACGGCTAACGTATCCTTAAACATTTAAATGGACTATAAAACTCCAAATCGACTTTGGTTCAAGGGTACATCGCTGAACTCCTCTGACATCTGCCGTTGTAATCCTTCAACGACGTTAGAGAGGTGACGAGTCCCGATGGCCAGATATTAAATGGATTATCATGTTAAGTTGATCTTAGTCTCAAACAGGACTATCGTATCCTTAACGAATGTTTAAGTTGATCTTAGCCGCAACACGACTAATGCATCCTTAAACTAAAAACACCAAACCCAAATCTAAGTAAATACGGATTTGGACTAGTCCACGTCCTACGGGCGACGGCATTATTCAGTCTCCGTATACAATCCACGGGCAACCACAAACAAAACAAACACGCACGACACGAAGTGAAATTCCGGAGAAGGAGAAAGTTGCTACCGCGATGCGGTAGCGTAATTAACTGCAGGGGCTTGCGCCTGCAGGGAAGAGCATCCCCACAATCAAAACCCCCTCTAGCGAGGGGGAATCTGACGAAGTCTGCTACATCGGCCGCATCCGTCTAAACCTCCGATACACGGTGCCATAAATCAACTTGGCATCTTCGGAGAGGTGGACGGATAAAACCAAAGAGCATCTGCCCCGAATCTCAGCGTCAGGACATCGCGGTCCTGTGCACCGTCCTTCGGAGGGGAACAGGTACGTCTTGGCGCCTCAACAGCCTTTTTAATCCTTCTGTGTAGTATCTGGGTAGACGGATGGGCTGGAGCCTATCAAGGGTAGAATCGGCACCATGCCAAATTTCTTTTCCCACTTTGGTTTCCGTGGATCGATAAAAGAGGATCGCCTTTCTATCTCTTCGCCTGAGAGAGACGTAGAATGTCTGCAGTTCCTACATACTATAGGTATTAAGTGCGTCGAGCTCTTTGTAATGCTCTTGCTGAACCATGGCGATCTGCAAACTCTGATCATCGCCAGCGAAGGCTTGTATTGATGGCCGAACAGAAAATACGTCATTGACCTCATCTTCCGAGTCGCTGCCGAAGACCAGAATAGGGGTGGACGGTCCCGGCTTGTTGCATTGGGGCGGCCCTGAATAAACTATTTCTTCCTCCTCCTCGGTGTCACTCCCAAAGACCGGAATAGTGGTGATAGCTTTGTTCTTCGGTTTGTGGCATCTTTCCGTGTCTTCGAAATCTGGTAAGAAGTATTTTGCATCTTCGTACTTTCGGACTTCAATCATGGAGAATGGGTTCAACTCCCTCGTCACGGTATACTCGAGACCATCCTTGAAATACTTCATACACTGATATTGTGTAGAAGGGATGATGTTGTGCTCGTATAACCAAGGCCTGCCGAGCAAAGCATTGTAACATGTCTTGGCGTCAATGACGTGAAATTTGATGTCCATGACGAGCAGCCCAAAGTGTAACGTCAGTATCACAGACCCGAGCATCCGTGATGACTGGGAGTCAAATCCGGAGATGGTGATTTTATCACGAGCAAGGTGCTGAACGCTCTTGCAGATTTCCTTCAACACTCTTACATTGAGGAGATTGACGGAGGACCCATTGTCGACCAGGATTTTGCCTATCTTGATATCATGACAGTATCCGGAAACATAAAAGGGACGGTTATGCTCGTACGTCCCGAGGAGGAGATCTTCATCGCCGAAGGTGATATCGGCTATGTGTACTTCTTCCAACTCGTCCTTCATCTTTTCTTCGGCGAGGAAAGCTTGAAACTGGTCAGGCTCTTGTAATGCCTTGATCAGAGAATCTCTCGCCTCTTTGGATAGCAGAAGGGCATGGAGAATGTTTAGCTGCGAGGGTATCTTCCTCAGATGCGCCAGAACGTTGTAATCCACCTTATTTTTCTTAGGCGGGTCTTTGGCTGCCAGCTCTTCGACGGCTCGGTCATTGAGGGCGATATCTTCAGGGACCTTTTCTTTCCCCTTATCCTTTTTGTTCGATCCCTTGTTTGCGAGTCCGAGATTCTTTTCAGGTAGCGTGCGACTGCACAGCTGAATGTTCTCGCAGCTCTTCGTTTCTTCCTCTTTTCCTGAGGTGAATTCTTTGAAGAGAGGGCCGAGAGCCATTTATTCTTCAGAATCGCTCCCGAAGGTGAGAACTTGCGATCCCCTGCTATCAACCATGTGACAGTTGCCGGTAGCTCTTCCTCGTTCGTCTGTCGCATTTTTCCGCTGTCGACGAGCCTCACGCTTCATCCTCTTGAAGTGTTGCCTGTGAGCGACATACCCTTGCCACCAATTTTTAAAGGCGTTTCATTCTTCAGTAGGGTATGCAATCCTTTGATGATATAAGCAGAAGTTAGGATGTATGTCCTCTTCGTTAAGGTGTATCCTATCGGGAGTGTTTCCTTCGGAGGGTGGCAGCTTCATTCCCATCGATATGGCTTTGGCAAACCATTTCCTTGTCTTGAACCTGCTTTTACTTGCGGTGGATGTGCTTTGATCTGGTGGGAGTATTTTAACCCTTTCGTCCAGTAGCCGGCGTTTGGCTTTTTCAAGTATGGCTATTTCGCACTCTCGATCAGCTTTGCTTTTCAGAAGAGCTTCGTTCAGGAATGCGTCAATCATTTCATCTGACGGTCCTAGGAGTTCTGGTTCGGGATCTGCCCCCGGTTTCACTACATCAGGAGCTTCTTCACCATCTACCGGCGAGTGAGAGATCACGTGGCAGCTTACCATATAATCCCTTGGTTCATCTGACGAGTCTTCTCCCTCATCTTTGTCGCTATCTCCGTCTTCAAGGATGTGGTTGAGAAACTCTTAAAGCGTGGCCGGGGTTCGCGCCTTCTGGTTATATTCTTCCAACGCGTCAATCTGTTTTTGCAGGTCCGTGCGCTTGTCCCCATGCTTCACGGGCTTTTTGGTCTTCTTCTTCTTTTTCGAAGACTTTGACGGCTGGGCCTGAGCATTTTGATTATCGCTACCAATTCTTGGCGTCGGGCGCGGCTTTAACATTCCCCGATGGCCTCGGGTTCTAGCGGATTTTTCCACCTGATCACCGGGCATGTTTGGAGATCCTTCAGCATTCTTTTCGTCTTGGCTGAAAGAGCGACCTCCCATGGAGATTCTTCTACAAAAGAGCATGATGCCCCCGGCGTGTCCTCCTTTTTAAGAGCGTGCGGCTGAGGCGGGCTTACTTTCCAGTTCTCGGACAGTGCGAATTTACCCTGTTGGTATTGGTCCTCAATCCAACCTTTGAAGATGAAGCAATCTTCAATTGGATGGCCTACTACTCGGTGATAGGGGCAATAATTAGGATTGTTGGTCTCACCGGGTTGCAATGGGCGTTTCGGATCCGGCAAGGTGATGAGCCTGTTGCACACCACCAGCTCGAACAGTCTCCTTGTTTTATCCCGGGGAAACGAATAAGGGCGCTTCAGTTTCTCATTGAAGAATCGTTGTCTTTCATCTTGGCGATCAGCTGGTTTTGGACCACTCGGCTGCTGTTGAGCATTGGCGACGAAGGTCGCTTTCCCCTTCCCCTTTTCGTTTCGAGGCTCCATTTTCGAGGAAGACGATCTATGACCCATCTGGTCCATTTGGGCCAGCTTCTTAATCAAGGCCTGGAAAGTAGTCGGCTTGAAAAACATCATGAATTGTGAAATGGTCGCCTGAGGGTCGAGGGTCCCTACGAACATGCCTACCGCAGGAGCTTCTTCGATGCGCTGCTCTCACTTCGACCATAAATTCCGCCACCGTATCGCGTACTGCACCCGTGTTTCGCCTGGCTTTACTCTGGCATTAATTAATGCGGTGATTGGCGTGCGTTCGCTAGCGCTTGTGAACCGCTGGGTGAACAGCAATTCCATCTATGTAAAAGTTTTGACGGAGTCGTTGGGAAGCTCTGAGTACCATTCGAAAGACGTCTCCGCCAAGCTGCCGACGAATTGGCGGAGCAGTAGCTTATCATCCCCTCCAGTATTGTCGCGAAGAGCCCTGAACTGAGCGACATGTTGATGGGGATTGCCTGTCCCCTTGTACACATGTAATTTAGGAATTGTGTATCCTGGTGGGTACTTTATTTGATCGTACCAACCCGGATAGGGCCGTCCAGTTCTGACGACTTGGCCAGCCGCTTCATTCGCTTGATGGGCTCATATTTGTTGAGCTATATAATCATCGAGCATGGCTTTGGAGATGGTCTCCTCCTTGGCTGCTGACAGAGCCGGCAGAGGATTTGATGTCTCTCCTCTATCATCTTCAATTATTACTGGAGGATTTTCGGCTGGAGGGTCCGGCTGGATCATCATGCCCACCATATCTTGGAATAGAAGGGCCATTTGTTTTATGTCGGCCGCTTGTTCTGCGGCCTTTTTGTCCTTTTTCTCAAGCATTCTCCGAAGGAATTCGGCATCAATTTCCTACTCATGACGTTGTTCTGAGAACGTCTCTGGGCTTGCTTTTGGTCTAGTGAGTGCAGCCATAGTTGTCAGCATCTCCTGGAGCTTCTGCTGTTGTTGCTCCTGAGCCTTTGTCACTGATCGCGTAAGCGGTCGATGACCTGTGGAGATACGACTATCCTCTTTTCCGGATGCCATATAAATGGTATGCACCACTATACCCCCAGAGTTAGGGCGTTTAGGCTCAGTGCCCTTGACAATTATCGTAGACACGGGGATTTTCTCCGGCCTTCTTTTTTTGTGGGCGGTCGAAGTTGAGAGAGCCGTTGCAGCGGGCACCCAGGTAGACGACACCTTCTGTGGTACGACAGAGTGGTCCTTCTCTTACCGAACCTTCATCTTCTTCGGTCGGCGGGAGTAATCTTGATCAATCACCGAGTCTTGGACTTAACGCCAGACCTTGTAAATTTTATAGAACAGCCGTTGAGGGGGCTGTTCGAGCATCGCCTTTGTGGCATTAGGTGGAGGAGACCTTTTCAGCATAGCAGTCGGAGAGTTCTTGCGGACCCTCATGAGTGGTTCAAAGATGTTCCCAGTTGGAACAGCAGCATCGACTTCTACTATTGGAGCTGGCGGAGTCAATCCAGAAGGGGAATTGCCTCCAGCTTTCCTCACTCGGCGCCAGTGGCGACGTCGAGCATGTCGTGCGGCCGAGATTGCCTCCGTTGTTGGATGAGCTTCTTCTTGCCCCTTACTTTGAGGAGAGGCTGCTATTGGCGCTTGTAATTCCATGGTAGCGCCCCGGCCGTCTAACAGACGCCAAATGCGGAACAAAAACTTTTACAACTGGCGCTATCGTATACTATAACCCCGGATCTGCCATTAAAGCTAAACTAACAATCTACAAAGTGGGTAGAAATGTTATACCGAACAATCCGAGTCCTTCGGTCTTCAACCATCATCCCACGCTTTGTTGCGGCTGCTCCGATCTTCTGAATCTCCAGTCTTCTCGTTCAGATGGCACCACATCGACGGATCTTTAAACGGGCTCCCGCCTCTGAACCGAGGCAACTCGATCATCAAGTTTGCTAAAAGAGATAACCAAGATTGATGTAGAGAATGAGTAGAACACTTTGTCTCGTTACGTCCAAAGCTATGGACTAACGGTTAATGAAGTTGCATTTTGGATTCAAATGAAATGAGAAATGAATATATGAAATTTCCATGAAGCAAAAACCATAATCTTTTTCCCAAAAATTATCCACACACTCACAAGTGAGGGGGCCGGCAACTAAATAGGAAGGGGGAGGTGAGTGTAGGGGCTAAGGAGGTGACCACAAGAAGAAACCTTATCATCACACTTAATGAATACAAATGAGTCACTAATGACACCTTGCATTCATTAAATGCACATAATAAGTCACTTTAAACACCTCACCAAAATATTAAATGCAATGAGTGACTCACTAATCCTACTCACCAAATCTAGAACCTTCCAGACTCATCTCAAGAAAAGATAAATCCGTCTTTAACCAGATGTTAAAGACGGGCGATAGAAAACTGAAAACTGGAAACTTCCAAAAGTGACCCTGAAACGAATTTCAGGATAACCCCGTAACAGTATAAACATACCCGCATTTGTATTACGACTGAATACAAATGCAACTGGACAAAGATATTATATCTACACAGTATAATACTCGGATCCGGCTTAAACCAAAGCCCACCAGTATTATCTGCCCGAAATATGACACGTGCGTAAACGCACGTGCATTTTCCGAACCCTGCCATAAAACCATACGGCCTCTACAACGTTTCGTCCGAACTTGGGAAACTGTCTGTGGGGGGACTCTAATGACTCATTAACACACTGGCACTGGGTATAACCACTAGCACGTCAGAGGTACAAGCTGTACGTAACGGTTGCCTATGTATTGATTGGAAGGGAAGCTGACGAGCGAACTCATCTAGAAACCCTACTGAGCCTGACAGTGACAATATCCGTACAGTCCGGTCCGTTCGTCTAAAGAGTATCGTATATCGAGTCTAGGGGGTGGATAAAGTCAGACCCCTAACAACGCGATAAATCGTGTCGGCATGAAGCCCATCACCACCTGAGAAACTACTGATCCATATCAGTAATTCTCCACTACCTCGGCCGAGAATTTCTAGTGATGGCCACCCGTGCACTGTGCGACATCAACCCCCAATACCGGGTGTTCCCGCCAAAAAATTCTGCGCAAAAGAGTCCAAGGAATCAAATTGCAGCGATACGCTTAAGAAAATGCGAACCAGTATCTTTCGGCCTGTATTTTGATAAACTCCGCAATGAGAAACTATTAAATTATGATGGTATTGAAAGCATCTCGAAAAAACCTTCGATTTGATATATTATGGGCCTCATAATTCATCCGGGATCAAAAGTTATGAGCAAATGTGTTATGCACATGTGATCTAAGGAAGAAGATGTGAACCAGTATTTTCCGAGCTGTATTTTGATAAACTCCGGAATGAGAAACAGATAAATTCTGATGGTATTTAAATCATCTTGAAAATACCTTCGATTTGATATATTATGGGCCTCATAATTCATCCGGGATCAAAAGTTATGAGCAAATGTCTATGCACATGTGATCTAAGGAAGAAGATGCGAACCAGTATTTTCCGAGCTGTATTTTGACAAACCCCGGAATGACAAATGGCTAAATTCTAATGATATTGAAAGTATCTCGAAAAGACCTTCGATTTGATATATTATGGGCCTCATAATTCATCTGGGATCAAAAGTTATGAGCAAATGTGTTATGGACGTGTAATCTAAAATAATGCTCTACTACATGGGGAATGCATTTTTTAGTCCACATCGGGAAAATGAGAGATGGCTTCTCTACCACTCTCATATAAATAAAAGGGGATACCTCTTAGAAAGGGTAGAGTTAAATTCTCAAAGGATTCAATACTCAAAGGAGCTTAGTTCTCCAAGAAAGGAGCATGCTCCTCCCCATAATGCGCATATGCGCAAGCGCCATGTGCGCTACGTGCAACGCACGTGTGCCTGCCATGCGGCACCACGTGCAACGCACGTGCGCACCATATGAGAACATTTAATAATATTAAAAGGAGCATGTTCTCCATATATAGAAGCCCTGCTTCTCCTCATAATGCGCATGTGCGCTACGTGCTACGCACGTGTGCCCGCCATGCGGCACCACGTGCAACGCACGTGCGCACCAATTGAGAACATTTAATAATATTAAAAGGAGCCTGTTCTCCGTATATAGAAGCCCTGCTTCTTCTCATAATGCGCATGTGCGCTACGTGCAACGCACGTGTGCTCGCCACGCGCGCACCACGTGCAACGCACGTGCGCACCACATGAGAACATTTAATAATATTAAAAGGAGGTTGTTCTCCATATATAGAAGCCCTGCTTCTCCTCATAATGCGCATGTGCGCCACGTGCAACGCACGTGTGCCCACCACGCCCGCGCCACGTGCAACGCACGTGCGCACCACATGAGAATATTCAATTAAAAGGAGACTCGTTCTCCATAGGAGCTTGCTCCCACCATAATGCGCATATGCGCAAGATCCATGTGCGCTACGTGCAAATATGAGCGCCCAATACGTGCGACGCACGTGCGCCCAACACGTGCGACGCACGTGCGCGAACGCAAAGAAGCCTTTTTCAGCAGCGAGAAGCTTAAGCTCCAGCCTGTTCTTCCCCCCTAATGAGTGAGACATGGTTCAAAGGGTACATCCCTCCACACCTTTTGTCACGCCCCGCTTCCCAGAGTACGCTAAGATGGGCACGTGACATAGCCAACCATGCTCCCTGTGGACAGGAAAAATCCTTCCACAGTCACATTACGGCTGTACAGATATCAAGAACAGGAAAAATAAACTAGCTATCTATTACATGTCCATAAGCCAGAGTAAAAGGGTCAAGAAATAATAATATGCGGAAGCTAAAAGATACAAGAAATGAGACACCTGGAAAGCAACTACATACCGACAGGAACCTTACCGCTCGGTCTACCCGCGGCAATACTCCTGAACAGTCTGCAACAAGATAGAAGAATCTGGGCCATGCAAAACCCAGACGTCAGCGCGTCATGTCATCAAGTAATAAAGTACAAACAGGGTAACAGGCAATGCAAATATAAACATGAATGAAAAGCAGGTGTAACAGTAATGTAAATCAGGGCAGTGCAGGGTAGTGTGCAATGAGTAAACTAAACTGTTCTATTAGGTTATCTACTCTCAGGTCTTTGAAATCAATTTGGGTAATCCTCCATGTAACTCAAAGGATATGTCCCGTTACCCCCCGGGACCACGGATCAGGAATATGTGAACCAAGAGTGGTTCTGTCCCGTTACCCCCCGGGACCACGGATCAGGAATATGTAAGAGTCACGAATGGCTCTGTCCCGTTACCCCCCGGGACCACGGATTAAGTAATACCCTTTTAAGTTACACTTTAGTTTACACTTTTGATTTCCCCATACCCCCAAGTTGTGTATGTCAAGTCAGGTATTCAGTAATCAAGAACTAATGCTAACACAGGATCAGGTAAGAGCAGGTTTATCTGTACAGACAATAGGAACGGTCCGTGAGGACTACATGTCAGGTTTGTTGGCATTAGACACGAGATCAAGTAACGGGTCAAGCCATAGTACATCAGGTCGAGTCAAGTAGTGTACGGTACCATGTCGGGTCAGGTAATATGTGTAGCAAGTCATGTCAGGGTATACAAGATAACATGTGAATACTCTATATCGACTAGCATAATCATGGTTATAAGTAATCAAGCATGGTTATCAACGACATAATCTAAGCAATGAATTAAACAATAAAGCAGATTCAATTAATTAGCAGTACAGTTATCAGTTGTGTTTCAGAGATGATTTCAACATTATAAGAATACAGTATGACAATTATGGCCGTTAAATCATGTTAACAAGTATTAAGAAATTTTAGGGATACAATGATTTATATATAGGTTCAATGGATGAAATCACAGCTAATACAGGTTAAATGCACACGAGTGTCCGAATGGAGTAAAACTATAGAGAGAATGCCATAGGCTATGTCAATGGTGAAAATGTGATTAAAACATATAAATTTGGTTATTAGGTTTAATAAAGTAAATGCAAACGGTAGGTTTCAAGTTTGGAAGCTAAAATGATATAACACGACATTGAACATGAAAAGAGGAAATTATGGTACTAAAGTTAAACTACGGGTTTAGAGTGCCATCAATGTATATGTATATATATTATTTAGCATGTAGCAAGGTGTACTTGCCTGGAGACGATGATCAGGTAAACAACACGACGACATAAGAACCCAATGCGATAAAAGATCAGGACTTGAACTACGACCAGAATCTGGGCTCGGTTTGGATCACGATTGTGCTAGGCTGTGGTAGCAAGGGCCTCGACTCAGGTGCTGCCGCGATAGTGTACTCGGTGATGAAGACAAGGTGGCGATAGAGATTGTGTGCTCAAGGTTCGAATTCAGTGCAGGCAAGGTGAGGACATCGGCAGTAAGGGGATTGGTGGCTGCAGTGGTGAAACTGGAGGGAGGTCATCGGTGGTTCAGGGTCGGTTGAGGATGGTGAGGTTGATGACGTTGGGGTTTGAAGAGGGAAAGGAGATGCTGCCGGCGGTTGGTGATGGATGTCCTCGGTGGTGAAGGAGATGGGTGCAAGCGATGGTAATGCGGTCGTGGTCGAGGATGAGGTGGCGCTGGTGGTGGATGAGAGGAAGGAGGAGGCAATGATGAAAGTGATGGGTTTGGGTTGCTGCGGAACGATCGGTCTCGGTGGTTGCGGGTGGAGGAAGGAGATGATGGGTTTGAAGGTGAAGGGCTTGTGGTGATGGCGAGATGCAGGTTGCGGTGAAAGGAGATGCGGTCGAGGTTGGAGTTGAGGGTTGAGTGTGGTTGAAGGAGGAGGTGACGATGAAGGAGAAGTATCGAGATTGAGAGAGATGGCGGTGGTGTTTGTGGTGGTGGTGCGAGGTCGATGGACGCTGGGCTTCGGTGGGTTTTTGGAAGGAGGAGAAGAATATTAAGAAGAGAGAGATGAGGGCATCGAGGATGAACGGAGAGAGAGTGCCCGGTGTTAGCTGAGGAAGGAGGAGTTGGTGACGATGAAGACGAGGCACCCGCGGTGGAAACGAGGTCGAGGGGAGATCGAGATGGTGGCGGCGAGGGGCGAGCGACGGGTTATTGGGTTGAAGGAAGAAGGGAAGCTGTGGGTTTTAACGAGGGAAGAAGCAAATACAATGAAGGGAGATGACGGTAGGGGAGAGGCGGTGACGGGATCCAAGAAGGGAATAGTGATCGCGAGAGGAGAGAGAGTGGATGCGAGGGGAGAGAGAAAGAGAAGGGAGGGAGAGAGAGAGAGCTGCGGAGGAGGGAGGAGAGAGAAGGAGAAAGAGAAAGAAAGAGAGAGAGAGAGGGAGAGACGGTGGGGCCTGTAAAATATGAGGGGTTTTCTGATTGGTTAAAAAAAAATAAGAGAAGGGGAGATTCGGTGATGGGGCCCAGGGAGTAAAGAGGATTGCGATTGGTTGGGGGAAAAGTTTAAAAAGGATTTTTATGGTTAAAAAATATTTTCTGTGAACTGTGATATAAGTTTTAGCAAAGATATTCACTAACAAATTAAAAGAAATTGAAAACATTAGAATTTGGCGGGATACGAAATAATTCAGAAATGCGCTCGGGTCGGGTCCAAAATTTTGGATTTGAAATAAGAAAATTATATGCGACTTCCAAATCTCAAAATGGATGCTCAGGTAATAAAAATGCATATCCCCAAGAACGGATGCACGTACGTGCGTGTAGCTATCCAAACACGTCCGTTTCACTAAACGGGACGAGAACGAGATGCGCGGACGCTACCATGGGGTTAGGGGTATCAAGCAGGCCAGGCAATGTAATTTTAATTTATTTTACGCGATTTAAATTGTTATATGCAAAAGATGTGATACTAGATAAAATACTAGTATGCAATAAACATGAATGCACGTGTCCATGCAACAAATCAAGTTAATTTATAATTAAGAGTCGAACAGGTTCAAGCAAGTGGGTCGGGTCGAATGCAATGTACCAAGTAACTACCATTCGACCGAAACATGATAAATCAAGAATAGACCATGGATAAGTAAATAATGAAACTGGAATTGGTATAAATGAACTCGGGTGTTACACCTTCGATATATGACACTGTAATCTCTCAGTGTCGTCGGAGAGGTGGTGGGTCCCAACGACCAATGATCCTTCTTTCTAAAATAAAAAAAAGAGAAGAAGAGAGAACATTGACAGAGAAACAAAGAAAGAATTCAGAGAACTCATAAAAAGAAATTTTGAGAAGAAATCAGAAAGAAAAGAAGGTAAACCTTTGAAAAGAAGAATTTCTTCTGAAAAGATCATTGATCTAAGAACAAGATCAAGATCTTAAACTAAAAAGAAAAGATCAAATAATAAGAATAAAATAAGAAGTAATATACTTCTTTATTAGATCATTTGATCTACACAAAGGCATTGCCTTTTGATGAACCACTGGCTCTGGAATCTTAAAAAGATTCTTTTCTTGAATCCAAAATTGGATCAAGATATTAAAACAGTGCCTTGCACTTGTAAATCTGTACTGTTGCGCTCTTGGGTTGGCGCAAGCCACCAGAGAGCGCCACGTGTCAGCTCTAGAACAACTTGCGTTATGCGTTTTTAAAATAGAGCATTGCTCTCTGAAATTGGTGCAACTCACCAGAGCGCACCACGTGTCCGCAGCGCAGTAGTGCAGCGCACTGTGCTTGCGCTCACCAGAGCGTGACACGTGTCACCTCTACATGCGCTTGCGCTCATTAATTAGCGCAAAGCGCCTGACAGGTCACATGACCACTGTCAGACAATTAATGCGCTGCATTATTTACAGAAGGGCCAAGCCCAATTAAAAAAGGCCTAACAGGCCAAATTAAATGCAATGCATTATTTTAAAGAAGGGCAGAGTCCAAACAGATGATTTGCATCATTTATAAAGGGACAGAGCCCAAATCAGAAAGGCCTAGCAGGCCAAAATAAAATGCAGTGCATTATTAAACAGGGGCAAAGCCCTAGCACAGGCCTAATAGGCCAAAGATAAAAACGTTGAATATTCTCAACTGGACTTAGCCCAATCAGGCCGTAAGTCCTCAAATTAAATTGACTGAGCAAGACTGCTCTCCTAAATCAATTTACATCCGGTTCAAGGGTACATCTCCGAACTCCTCTGACACCTATCGTTGTAATCCTTCAACGACGTCAGAGAGGCGACGGGTCCCGACAACCACACATTAATACGGACTGTGGGGTCCTTAAACTCATGGACTAATGCGTCCTTACACACACCCATACGGACTGTGGGGTCCTTAAACTCATGGACTTACGCGTCCTTAAACTAATGGACTAATGCGTCTTTAAACACATTCATATGGACTGTGGGGTCCTTAAGCCCATGGACTAATGCGTCCTTAAACCAATGGACCGCAACGTCCTTAAACTACCTATGGACCCCCATGTCCCTAAACTGGAATATGGACCCCCATGTCTCTAAACTGGCAATGGACTGTAATGTCCTTAAACTACCTATGGACCACTACGTCCCTAAACTGAAATAATAGAGCCTCCAAATGCTCTTTTGTCGGATCTAAACGATCCCGTTTAAGTTGATCTTAGCCTCAAATATGGCTAACGTATCCTTAAACCTTCAAACAGACTTTAGTCCCAAATTGGACTATAAGACCCCCAATCAACTTTGGTTCAAGGGTACATCTCTGAACTCCTCTGACACCTGTCGTTGTAATCCTTCAACGACGTCAGAGAGGTGATGGGTCCCGACGGCCATACATGCAATAAACCACCATGTCCCTAAACTGTAAATGGATCTAGACGATCCCGTTAAGTTGATCTTAGTCTGGAAATTAGACTAACGTATCCTTAACAAACGTTTAAGTTGATCTTAGCCTCAAATATGGCTAACGTATCCTTAAACCAAAACCCAAAACCCAAATCTAAGAAAATACGGATTTGGACTAATCCACGTCCTACGGGCGATGAAATAAATGGTCTCCGTATACAATCCACGGGCAACCACAAACAAAACAAACACATATGACACGAAGTGAACTTCTGGAGCAGGAGAAAGTGGCTACCGCGATGCAGCAGCGTAATTAACTGCAGGGGCTTGCGCCTGCAGGGAAGAGCGTCCTCACAATCAAAAACCCCTCAAGCGAGGGGGAATCTGACGAAGTCTGCTACATCGGCCGCATCCATCTAAACCTCCGATACGCGGTGCCATAAATCAACTTGGCATCTTCGGAGAGGTGGACGGATAAAACCAAATAGCATCTGCCCCGAACCTCAGGCAAGACGTCCATGTCTTGGCCGCCGTTCGGAGGGGAACAGATTCTGGCACGCCTGGTGGGACCTTTTCCTCTTTCCACTCCACACTTCGTGTGTCGTGTTTTTCCCGCGATCAAATAATCGCGGTGTGTATGTTTTTGGTTGCCCTTAGGGGAGTGGATATTGAAGCCGGCATTTCGTCTCTATGAAGAATGGCATTTGCTCCCACCATAGCAACTCAGGCTTTGTCATACCCGGCGGAGTCAAGTATGGGTCACTTGCAGCCTCAAATCTTTGCAATCCGGCTTTTCAAGAAATTAACGGGCTTCTTTTTGGGTCGATGCTCCCACCTCTCACCCTCGGTGCCTCAACGCCGATGGAGGAAGCACAGAGGATGTCTGTCGCCCACAGGCAGGCTCCCCAAGCAGCAGCCTTGCCGACGGAATCGGTCCTCAAACAGCTGGCACATGCCAAAGACCAAGGTCGGCACAGGGGGAAGAATATTCAAGCTATTCAAGAAATCAATGGCTTCAAATTGTACTAACTGCAACAGCAACTCTCGCTCTGTCCCATCTGGAGGAGTAACCTACGGGCCCCAAGCGGCCTCCCTTTTCACTATGCCAGTGGAGCAGGTAACTCAAGCCACCACTGGGCTCTTCTTCGGGACCATGCTCCCGCCAACGAGCTTCAGCGCTCCTGTACCATCGCAAGAAGCTCCCAAGAAGTCGTTTTTCAGCGCTCCTGTGCTTATTTACGCCTTACTTTGCATTATACTATATATAAGCACACACAAAAAATTGTGATAATAAAAGAGTAGAAAGTGAAAAATTATATTTAAAAGATAAGAATAGTTTAAGAAAAACAAGAAAGTTAGATGTTTTCTTAAATGAAACTAGTAATAAGTGGTTATAAGCTGTAGTCCCAAAGGTTAGTAAGATGAAGAAAATTACTAATCTGAGGATAAAAATAAGCCTGAAAAATAGTTCCTATTATGGAAGCCAAACATTTGAACGTTGAAACCCTACTATACGCACGTACACACATCTTGAAACTCGGGATAGTAGAGGATACCTTGAAATGCTCTTGTCTAGAAGCCAAAGTATGAAGAAAATAAAAGTGGAGAATAAAAGATAAAATGGTGAAAAGAAAAATGAATACTGGTTTTGTTATCACCGAGGCAGCAATAAAAAAATATAGCGAGGGTGCTTTATCACCTAGTGCCTTAGACCAACTGGTTTGGGAGCCACTGCTAAGCCTTAGGTGTTGCAAGACGAGGAAATACACCTAATTAGCAAGCACATGAGTAATCGATCGGTTAGTACCTCAAGAAGTATTAATGGTCGCATGAAGAATGTGTGAGCAAATTTCATCTAAATATCTATTAAAAAGTACTGAGGTAGATGGACAAGAGTATGATTGCTTGAATTGAATTCTCCAAGTGTAGGGATGTCCAGTTCACACACGTAGGGGTATATGATCAATGTTTGGAAGAAAGGTAGGAATGAAAACAAAAGGCGACGTTTTATTGAGGGATGATGTGATTTCTAACATCTTTTCATGACTATTAAGATAGGGCTCATAGCAACTGAAAAGCTGGTAGAGTTGAAAACTCTTATTTTCAAGTTCTTTCTTTTATAGTTCTTATCTTTATATAACTTTCACCATCTCTCTTTTATTATACGATTTTGTGGGTGTAATCCGCTGAAAACCCTCAGAGACAACACCCCTCCTACTAGGGATATACCACTGGCGCCGAGTAAGGAAGACCGGGGGCAACTCTCCTTCTGGACTGACTCCGCCGACTCCAACGGCGGAAATTGATGCTGCTGTTCTAACTGGAAACAGTTTTGAACCACTTAGGAAGGTCCACAAGAACTCTCCGACCGCTGTGCTGAAAAGATCTCCTCCACCTATGGAGAGAGCTACAAAGGTGAAGCCGGAAAAGCCCCTCAATGGCTGTCCTCTAAAATCTACAAGGTCTGGCGTCAAGTCCAAGACTCGGTAATTGATCAAGATTATCCCCGCCGACAGAAAAAGGTGAAAGTTTAGCGGGAAGAGGACCATCCTATCAAGCCACAAAAGGCGATAGCTACTTGGGTGCCCGCTGCAACGGCTCCCTCAACCTCGACCGGCCACGAAAGAGGAGAAGGCCGGAGAAAATCCCTGTTTCTGCGACGAACTGCAAGACCACTGAACCCAAACACCCCAAGTCTGGGGGCATGATGGTACATACCATCTATATGGCATCCGGAAAAGAGGATAGCCATGTCTTCACAGGTCATAGACCGCTTACGCGATCAATGACTAAGGCTCATAGGCAACAACAACAAAAGCTCCAAAAAATGCTGACAGCCATGGCCGCACTTACGAGACCGAAAGCAAGCTCGGAGACATCCTCGGAGCAGCGCCGTGAGCAAGAAACTGATGCCGAGTTTTTTCCAGAGAATCCTCGAAAAGAAGGACAAAGAGGTAGCAGAACAAGCTGCCAACATAAAACAAATTCAAGACGAGGAAAAGGTTTGCTAAAGCCATATCAATGGGAATGAAGCAACCACCCTCTGAAGAAAACACTCTCGGTGGAGTAGAGATGCATCCTAATTACTGCCTATATCATCAGAAGATCGCACATCCCACTAAAGACTGCGACTTCTTTAAGTGTTGGTGGCAAGGATATGTCGCTCACAGGCAACACTTCAACAGGACAAAGTGTGAAGCTCGTAGACAGCGAAAAATACGACAGATGAGCATAAAAGAGTTGCCGGCAATTGTCATAGGGATGACCCCAGGGGATCATGAGTTCTCACCTTCGGGAGCGATTCCGACAAAAAAGCAGCCCTCGTCCCTCTCTTCAAGGAGTCCATCTCTGAAGGATTGAGGAGTTGTGAGAACATTCAGCTGTGCAATTGCACGATACTCGGAGAGAATCTCGGGCCCACAAACAACGGAGCGAACAAAAAGGATAAAGGAAAAGGAAAAACGACCTTCGTCGCCAGCGCTCAACAATAATCAACTGACCCTAGACCGGTTTTTCTCCAAAGCAACAAGCGGCAACCTCTCTATGAGAAGTTGAAACGACCTTACTAATTTCCCCGGGATGAAACAAAGAGGCTGTTCGAACTAGCAGTGCACAACAGGCTTATCACTCTACCGGAGCCGAAACACCAGCTACAACTGAATGATGTCAACAATCCTGATTACTGCCCTTACCACCAAGTATTGGGCCATCAGATCGAAAACTGCTACGTTTTCAAAAACTGGGTTGAAGACCAATACCAACAGGGCAAGTTCGTGTCGTCCGAAAACTGGAATGTGAGCCCGCCACAACCACATGCTCCAAGAAAGATGGATATGCCGGGGGCATCATGCTCATTCATAGGGAAAGCCCCATTGAACCAGCATCGTCCAGGGGACATCGATTTATCTTGGCGACGACTGATTATTTCTCCAAATGGGCAAAAGCAGTACCGTTGAGAGAAGTGAAGACGGAGAATATCCTCCATTTCTTCAAGACGCACATCATATATCGGTTTGGAACTCCGCGTCGGATCATCTCCGATAACGGGCCAGCTTATAGAAGCCACAAGATCAGTCGCTTCGTGCAACAACATAATATAGACTGGAGATATTCCTCGGTTTATAATCCGCGAGCTAATGGTCTAGCTGAGGCCTTCAATAAGACCTTGACAAAGATCATGAAGAAAACGGTGTCCCAAAATAAGAAGGACTGGCATGAGAGGCTACAAGAAGCTCTTTGGGCGTATCGAACTACGTTCAAGACAGCCACGAACACAACGCCATATGCACTGGTATTCGGTACAGAAGCAGTACTCCCCCTCGAGATAGAGTTACCCTCTCTACGAGTGGCAGTCCACTACGAGCTGACGGACGAAGAAAATGCTCCCCTTCGGCTTGAGGAGCTTGATGCCCTTGATGAAACCCGGCTCATAGCGAAACAAAATCTGGAGGCTTATAAAGCAAAGATGATGCGCTCATATGAAAGATTGACCCGGCCGAGGACATTCCGCCAAGGCGAACTCGTGCTAGTGGTCAAAAGGCCTATGATCCCCAATCGCGCCAAGCGGGGAAAATTCGAGCCAAACTATGAAGGTCCGTGCATCATAGACAAGGTCTACCAGGGTGGAGCTTATCTACTCATGGATATGCACGGTAAAAGGCCTTACAGGCCAATAAATGGTCGATTCCTAAAGAAATACTACGCTTAGCGAGTTACTGCCTAGGTCAATGATAGATGACAACGACTATGTCCGCTCGCTATCTTCCTGAGCTCAAACTTTATAAGCAGTAGCCAGCCTTCTCCTGGACGGACCGAAACGTCCTTAAATTAATGGCAGGACCGAAACGTCTTTAAACTAATGACGGACCGAAACGTCCTTAAACTAATACCGCAACATCCTTAGGCTGACGAGATAAATAAAAAAATATAAAAGAAAAAAAATATATAATAAACGGTATGTTCATAAGCAAAATGGGCACGGATGAAAACCCGAAAGGGCTCCGTGAGTAAAAACAGCAGGACTACCGGCGAGTGTTCGTGAAAACCCGAAAAGGAGCGACCTTGTAAAAAAAAAAGAAGAGAAAATAAAAAGAATAAAAAAAAGGTATGTCCATAAGCAAAATGGGCACGGATGAAAACCCGAAAGGGCTCCGTGAGTAAAAACAGCAGGACTACCGGCGAGTGTTTGTGAAAACCTGAAAGGGCGCAACCTCGTTAAAAGACACTTACAGGGTCCTCTCGACCTTGTGAGGAGAAACCACCCGCGTGAGATCCTTACGACTCACAAGGGAGAAACACACTTAGGGATCCCCATGATTCCTAAGGAGAAAATACACTTGCGAGATCCTCACAACTCGTAAGGAGAACTCTCTTATGGGACCCTCACGGCTCATAAGATTTGAAAGTCTTAAGTTACAGAGACCTAAACCTATGCTTAAGCAAACCCCACAACCTTCAATATTGCCCTACAAGCGGCTCAATGCTGACCCTTGTATACAATCCACGGCCGCGAATAAACATTTCCCTAACCAAGTTTCATCCGTGATTGGGGATATGTACGCATGGTGAACAACCCTTGTAGGTCCTCTCGATTTACAAGGAGAAAACCCTCTTGTAGGATCCTTGCGACTTACAGAGGAGCATACACTTAGGAATCCTAACGATTCCTAAGGGGAAAATACACCTACGAGATCCTCATGACTTGTAGGGAGAAATACCTTTGTGAGACCCTTACGTCTCATGAAGTTAAAAGCCTTGGTCGACAAGACCTTAACCCTGTTCGCTAAGCCACCTTTGTTCGACATCGACAGAGGCAGATGATGATTCGCTCCTGGCAATATCCCAGTTGTAGTGGTGCCGATGTCGAAATCGGTGTCTAATTTCAGGTTTACGGCGAAAAGCCGGTAGGCCGCACATGCATACGAAATAGCCGAAATGATAGGGCAACCTGCAATAAAAAGCAGCAAGTAAAAACGTATGCATATAAAACAGCCGAAATGATTGGGAAACTCGCAATAAAAAGCAGCGAGTAAAAATAAAATAAATATCCAAAATGATTGGGCAATCGCGACTTTCACGATGTAAAAAGCTGAAATGATAGAGCATCGCAGAAAGAAATAAAAAAATGAAAGAATGAAACTTTTGCCATGCAGGTAAGTCCATAGTGACCCCTGTATACAATCCATGGGCATAAACAAAAAAAGGAAAGGGGACTACATTTCCCCACCAGGCTGCGTCAAAGGGAAGTCAGATCTCGACGACCACATCTACAGCCTGGAGATCAACAGCGGCGTTCCTCCTCATTCCAGCAGGACATGGACGTGACATCACCAATCGGAGCCACGACAAAGTCCCCAGTTCCAAGACTCTACGGTTCACAGACAACCTAGAGTCAGCCAATGACCTCAATCTCGGAAACAAGTCAGCCAAGGACCTCCGTCTTAGAAACAAGTCATCCAATGACCTCCATCGCGGAAACAAGTCAGCCAACGACCTCCGTCTCGGAAACAAGTCAGCCAACGACCTCCGTATCGGAAACAAGTCAGCAAATGACCTCCGTCGCGGAAACAAGTCACCCAACGACCTTCGTCGCGGAAACAAGTCAGCCAACGACCTCCGTCTCGCAAAACAAGTCAGCCAACGACCTCCGTCTCGGAAACAAGTCAGCCAACGACCTCCGTCTCGGAAACAAGTCAGCCAACGACCTCCGTCTCGCAAACAAGTCAGCCAATGACCTCCGTCGCGGAAACAAGTCAGCCAAGGACTTCCGTCTCGGAAACAAGTCAGCCAACGACCTCCGTCTCGGAAACAAGTCAGCCAAGGACCTCCGTCTCGGAAACAAGTCAGCCAACGACCTCCGTCTCGGAAACAAGTCAGCCAACGACCTCCATCTCGGAAACAAGTCAGCCAAGGACCTCCGTCTCGGAAACAAGTCAGCCAAGGACCTCCGTCTCTGAAACAAGTCAGCCAATGACCTCCGTCGCGGAAACAAATCAGCCAATGACCTCCTCGTCGGAACAACGCTCCGACCCGGAAACAAGTCAGCCAACGACCTCCCCGTCGGAGCAATACTTCGACTCGGAAACAAGTCAACTCACCAACCACTTACGAGTCCTCTCGACTTGTAAGGGAGAAAATTCTCTTATAAGATCCTTACGACTTATAAGAGAAAACGCACTTAGGAATCCTCACGATTCCTAAGGAGAAAATACACCTACGAGACCCTCTCGATCCGTAGGGAGAAAAGTCTTTATGAGACCTTCACGGCTCATAAAGTTGAAAAGTCTTAGGTGGCAAATCCTACCCCTGTCTTCTAAGCCATTACTACCTTATAAAGGATTCACGATGAATTGTTATCTACCATCTATGGGCCACACTTGCTAAAACTACATTCCACTAAAATGGAGAAGTTACTCATGAGCATATAAACTACTTCACACCAGAGTAAAACATAAAGAAATAGAAGGGTGCGGCTCATGGAATTGAGAGTTTGGAACTATATCTTTTAAGAGTCGAGATTTGAGTCAATGATAAATGACGACGCTTGTGTCCGCTCGTTATCTTCTCAGATCAAGATTCTGAAAGTTATATACCAACCCGAAACTGGTCATATGCTATGCATTACTCTGCACTACTTCACCCACATATATACTTACGTGGGCAAAGTAGCAGGGGGCATTTGTTCCCGCCAAAAATTTCTGCGCAAAAGAGTCCAAGGTATCAAATGGCAGCGATACGATTGAGAAAATGCGAACCGGTATCTTCCGGTCTCTATTTTGATAAACTCCCAAATGAGGAACTGTTAAATTATGATGGTATTGAAAGTATCTCGAAAAAACCTTCGATTTTATATATTATGGGCCTCATAATTCATCCGGGATCAAAAGTTATGAGCAAATGTGTTATGCACATGTGATCTAAGGAAGAAGATGCGAACCGGTATTTTCCGAGCTGTATTTTGACAAACTCTGGAATGAGAAATAGCTAAATTCTAATGGTATTGAAAGCATCTTGAAAATACCTTCGATTTGATATATTATGGGCCTCATAATTCATCCGGGATCAAAAGTTATGAGCAAATGTCTATACACATGTGATCTAAGGAAGAAGATGCGAACCAGTATTTTCCGAGCTGTATTTTGACAAACTCCGAAACGCAAAATGGCTAAATTCTGATGATATTCAAAGAATCTTGAAAAGACATTCGATTTGATATATTATGGGCCTCATAATTTATCCGGGATCAAAAGTTATGAGCAAATGTGTTATGCATGTGTAATCTAAAGTAATGCTCTACTACATGGGGAATGCATTTTTTAGTCCCACATCGAGAAAAGGAGAGATGGTTTCTTCTCCAAGATAGGAGCATGCTCCTCCCCATAATGCACATATGCACAAGCGCCATGTGCGCTATGTGCAACGCACGTGCGCACCATATGAGAACATTTAATAATATTAAAAGGAGCTTGTTCTCCATATATAGAAGCCCTGCTTCTCCTCATAATGCGCATGTGCGCTACGTGCAACGCACGTGTGCCCGTCATGCGGCACCACGTGCAACGCACGTGCGCACCACATGAGAACATTTAATAATATTAAAAGGAGCCTGTTCTCCATATATAGAACCCTGCTTCTCCTCATAATACGCATGTGTGCTACGTGCAACGCAAGTGTGCTCGCCATGCGCGCACCACGTGCAACGCACGTGCACACCATATGAGAACATTTAATAATATCAAAATGAGGATGTTCTCCATATATAGAAGCCCTGCTTCTCCTCATAATGCGCATGTGCGCCACGTGCAACGCACGTGTGCCCGCCACGCGCGCGCCACGTGCAACGCACGTGCGCACCACATGAGGATATTCAATTAAAACGAGACTCGTTCTCCATAGGAGCTTGCTCCCCCCCATAATACGCATATGCGCAAGATCCATGTGCTCTACGTGTAAATATGAGCGCCCAACACGTGCGACGCACGTGCGCGAACGCAAAGAAGCCTTTTCAATAGCGAGAAGCTTAAGCTCCAGCCCGTTCTTCCCCCTAATGAGTGAGACATGGTTCAAAGGGTACATCCCTCCACACCTTCGATATATGACACTGTAATCTCTCAGTGTCGACGGAGAGGTGGTGGGTCCCAACGGTCGACGGAGAGGTGGTGGGTCCCAACGACCAATGATACTTCTTTCTAAAAGAAAAAAAAAGAAGAAGAGAGAACATTGACAGAGAAACAGAGAAAGAATTCAGAGAACTCCTAAAAAGAAAGTTTGAGAAGAAATCAGAAAGAAAAGAAGGTAAACCTTTGAAAAGAAGAATTTCTTCTGAAAAGATCAATGATCTAAGAACAAGATCAAGATCTTAAAATAAAAAGAAAGGATCAAATAATAAGAATAAAATAATAAGTAATATACTTCTTTATTAGATCATTTGATCTACACAAAGGCATTGCCTTTTGATGAACCTCTGGTTCTGGAATCTTAAAAAGATTCTTTTCTTGAATCCAAAATTGGATCAAGATATTAAAACAGTGCCTTGCACTTGTAAATATGTACTGTTGCGCTCTTGGGTTGGCGCAAGCCACCAGAGAGCGCCACGTGTCAGCTCTAGAACAACTTGCGCTATGCGCTTTTAAAATAGAGCATTGCTCTCTGAAATTGGTGCAACTCACCAGAGCGCACCACGTGTCTGCAGCGCAGCGTACTGCGCTTGCGCTCACCAGAGTATGACACGTGTCATCTCCACATGCGCTTGCGCTCATTAATTAGCGCAAAGCGCCTGACAGGTCACATAACCACTGTCAAACAATTAATGCGCTGCATTATTTACAGAAGGGCCAAGCCCAATTAAAAAAGGCCTAACAGGCCAAATTAAACGCAATGCATTATTTTAAAGAAGGGCAGAGTCCAAACAGATACTCTGCATCATTTATAAAGGGACAGAGCCCAAATCAGAAAGGCCTAGCAAGCCAAAATAAAATGCAGTGCATTATTAAACAGGGGCAAAGCCCTAGCACAGGCCTAATAGGCCAAAGATAAAAGCGTTGAATATTCTCAACTGGACTTAGCCCAATCATGGCCGTAAATCCTCAAATTAAATTGACTGAGCAAGACTGCTCTCCTAAATCAATTTACATCCGGTTCAAGGGTACATCTCCGAACTCCTCTGACACCTATCGTTGTAATCCTTCAACGACGTCAGAGAGGCGACGGGACCCGACAACCACACATTAATACGGACTGTGGGGTCCTTAAACTCATGGACTAATGCGTCCTTACACACACCCATACGGACTGTGGGGTCCTTAAACTCATGGACTTACGCGTCCTTAAACTAATGGACTAATGCGTCTTTAAACACATTCATATGGACTGTAGGGTCCTTAAGCCCATGGACTAATGCGTCCTTAAACCAATGGACCGCAACGTCCTTAAACTACCTATGGACCACCATGTCCCTAAACTGGAATATGGACCCCCATGTCCCTAAACTGGCAATGGACCGCAATGTCCTTAAACTATCTATGGACCACTACGTCCCTAAACTGGAACAATAGAGCCTCCAAATGCTCTTTTGTCGGATCTAAACAATCCCGTTTAAGTTGATCTTAGCCTCAAATATGGCTAACGTATCCTTAAACCTTCAAACAGACTTTAGTCCCAAATTGGACTATAAGACCCCCAATCAACTTTGGTTCAAGGGTACATCTCTGAACTCCTCTGACACCTGTCGTTGTAATCCTTCAACGACGTCAGAGAGGTGATGGGTCCCGACGACCATACATGCAATGGACCACCATGTCCCTAAACTGGAAATGGATCTAAACGATCCCGTTAAGTTGATCTTAGTCTGGAAATTAGACTAACGTATCCTTAACAAACGTTTAAGTTGATCTTAGCCTCAAATATGGCTAACTTATCCTTAAACCAAAACCCAAAACCCAAATCTAAGAAAATACGGATTTGGACTAATCCACGTCCTACGGGCGACGAAATAAATAGTCTCCGTATACAATCCACGGGCAACCACAAACAAAACAAACACATACAACACCCCTCTTACTAGGGATATACCACTGGCCCCGAGTAACTAAGACCGGGGGCAACTCTCCTTCTGTACTGACTCCGCCGACTCCAACGGCGGAAATTGATGCTGCCGTTCCAACTGGAAACAGCTTTGAACCACTTAGGAAGGTCCACAAGAACTCTCCGACCGCTGTGCTGAAAAGATCTCCTCCACCTATGGAGAGCGCTACAAAGGTGAAGCCGGAAAAGCCCCCTCAATGGCTGTCCTCTAAAATCTACAAGGTCTGGCGTCAAGTCCAAGACTCGGTAATTGATCAAGATTATCCCCGCCGACAGAAAAAGGTGAAAGTTCAGCGGGAAGAGGACCATCCTATCAAGCCACAAAAGGCGATAGCTACTTGGGTGCCCGCTGCAACGGCTCCCTCAACCTCGACCGGCCACGAAAGAGGAGAAGGCCGGAAAAAATCCCTGGGTCTGCGACGAACTGCAAGACCACTGAACCCAAACACCCCAAGTCTGGGGGCATGATGGTACATACCGTCTATATGGCATCCGGAAAAGAGGATAGCCTTGTCTTCACAGGTCATAGACCGCTTACGCGATCAATGACTAAGGCTCATGGGCAACAACAACAAAAGCTCCAAGAAATGCTGACAGCCATGGCCGCACTTACGGGACCGAAAGCAAGCCCGGAGACATCCTCGGAGCAGCGCCGTGAGCAAGAAACTGATGCCGAGTTTTTTCCAGAGAATCCTCGAAAAGAAGGACAAAGAGGTAGCAGAACAAGCTGTCAACATAAAACAAATTTAAGACGAGGAAAAGGTTTGCTAAAGCCATATCAATGGGAATGAAGCTACCACCCTCTGAAGAAAACACTCTCGGTGGAGTAGAGATGCATCCTAATTACTGCCTATATCATCAGAAGATCGCACATCCTACAAAAGACTGCGACTCCTTTAAGTGTTGGTGGCAAGGGTATGTCGCTCACAGGCAACACTTCAACAGGACAAAGCGTGAAGCTCGTAGACAGCGAAAAATACGACAGATGAGCATAAAAGAGTTGCCGGCAATTGTCATAGGGATGACCCTAGGGAATCACGAGTTCTCACCTTCGGGAGCGATTCCGACGAAAAAGCAGCCCTCGGCCCTCTCTTCAAGGAGTCCATCTCTGAAGGATTGAGGAGTTGCGAGAACATTCAGCTGTGCAATTGCACGATACTCGGAGAGAATCTCGGGCCCACAAACAACGGAGCGAACAAAAAGGATAAAGGAAAAGGAAAAACGGCCTTCGTCGCCGGCGCTCAACAACAATCAAGTGACCCTAGACCGGTTTTTCTCCAAAGCAACAAGCGACAACCTCTCTATAAGAAGTTGAAACGACCTTACTAATTTCCCCGGGATAAAACAAAGAGGCTATTCGAACTAGCAGTGCACAACAGGCTTATCACTCTACCGGAGCCGAAACACCAGCTACAACTGAATGATGTCAACAATCCTGATTACTGCACTTACCACCAAGTATTGGGCCATCCGATCGAAAACTGCTACGTTTTCAAAAACTGGGTTGAAGACCAATACCAACAGGGCGAGTTCTCGTCGTCCGAAAACTGGAATGTGAGCCCGCCACAACCACATGCTCCAAGAAAGATGGATATGCCGGGGGCATTATGCTCATTCATAGGGAAAGCCCCATTGAACCAGCATCGTCCAGGGAACATCGATTCATCTTAGGTGTACTCAATGAGCACCTGTATATATCTAGCATATTCCCGGTGAGTCCTGTCCAGTGTACTTAATGAGCACCTGTATACTTCTTAGGTGAACCAACTGACACCAATGGCTTGTGAGACCGGCCACTGCCCCTCGTCGTGGTCTCGACTGTATACACTAGTCTACTCTGGAGTATCGATGTCCTGTCTCGAAACTCCCACGACTAGGGACACTTTAAGGATGTGCTTACAGACCCCAGTTCCCACATATATGATCGCCATCATACTGCTGGCAGTCAAGCAAGAATCCTATGGGCTCTATCAACATGCAATAGTGAACTAAAGCATGTATACGATGATAAAGACAAACCAGATAGCATACTATCATCTCGAGCAAGACTTTCATATCGGTATAGGTCCTCCCTCAATCATTGCAATCACGTATCTGCGATCCAATAATTAACTTAGAGGGCACTATATCCAACAGCGCTAGCATGTCGAAGACTGACGTCCGCTGAGAGGGGATAGTCAGTCTTGCGAAGTCCGACTTTCGAACAGGGAAAGCAACCTTCATGACTTCACCTGGAGTGGGAGTTGGAATGGCTAGCCTTGTGAAGACCGACCCCTTAGCAGGAGAAGCCGCTTTGACGTCTTCAGGAGCAGGAATGTCTATCCGCTTAGGGATAACACCTTCTGGTATTGCGGGCTTCTTCATAGGCCCATTAGAGCTTTGGCCCAGTCTATTGAAAACCGAGGCATTGGATTTGGGCGACCCGTTGAGAGGGGCCACAGTAGTCGCAAGCCGATCAAAGACCGACTTCTTCGGAGCTTCTTGCGATGGTACAGGAGCGCTGAAGCTCGTTGGCGGAAGCATGGTCCCGAAGAACAGTCCAGTGGTGGCCTGAGTCACCTGTTCCACTGGCATGGCGAAGATGGAGGCCGCTTGGGGTCCGCAAGTCACTCCTCCGGACAGGACGGAGTGCGAGTTGCAGTTGCAGTTAGTGCAGTTTGAAGCCATTGATCTTCTGTTTTCTGCACGGAGCAAGACACCAAATCATAGTACCTCGAATCCAGGGGCAACCATAGCAAACCGCGATTCATTCGCGAAACACGACACACGAAGTGTGGAGTGGAAAGAGGAAAAGGTCCCACCGGGCGTGCCAGAATTTATTCTCCGCCGAAAGACGCGACCGGGACGTTGGGACGTCCGGCCTGAATTTCGAGGGCAGATGCTATTTGGTGCTATCCGTCCACCTCTTCGAAGATGCCAAGTTGATTTATGACACCATGTATCGAAGGTTTAAATGGATGCGGCTGATGTAGCAGATTTCGTCAGATTCCCCCTCGTTGAAGGGTTTTTGATTGTGGGGACGCTCTTCCCTGCAGGCGCAAGCCCCTACAGTTAATTACGCTACCGTATCGCTGTAACCACTTTATCCTTCTCCAGATGGTCACTTCGTGTCGTGTGTGTGTTTATTTTGTTTTTGGTTGCCCGTGGATTGTATACGGAGACTAATTTATGTTGTCGCCCATAGGGCGTGAATTAGTCCAAATCCATATTTTCTTAGATTTGGGTTTGGGGCTGGGTTTAAGGATGCGTTAGTCTCATTTGAGACTAAGATCAACTTAAACGTTGGTTTAGGATACGTTAATCTAATTTTAGACTAAGATCTACTCAACAAGATCATTTAGATCCAACAAAAGAGCATTTGAGCTCTATTGTTTTAGTTTAAAGACTTTGCGGTCCATAAGTTTAAGGACATCATAATCCATGAGTTTAAGGACCCCACAGTTCATAGTTTAAAGACATCATAGTCTGTAAAGTTTAAGGACATCATAGTCCATGATTTTAAGGACCCCACAGTCCATGGAATGTCTGGTTGTCGGGACCCGTCACCTCTCTGAAGACGTTGAAGGAATACAACGACATGTATCTGAGGAGTGAAGAGATGTACCCTTGAACCAATGTTGGTTGGGAGATCTGTAGTTCAATTTGGGACTAAGATCGAAAATTTATGAGCATATTTGCTCAATTAATCTGAGTTAAGGTTCTGCGACCACTTTGGGCTCGACCCATTTAGTTAAAATGTTAAACATTTAACAATGCCGAGCATTGGTTTGAGTTCTGACAATCTTTTTGTCTTTTATGGAATGCTAAGCATTCATTATGACTCTGGGCTTTATTTATAGAACAATTTATGTTCTCTTAGTGCACACGTGAGGAGGACGTGGCGCGCTTGGCGTTGAGCGCCAGTCAATGAGCGCAGAGCGCTTCTTGTGATGTAGCGCACACGTGAGGAGCACGTGGCGCGCTTGGCGCTGAGCGCCAGTCCAAAGAGCGCAAAGCGCTTCTGTTTAAGTAGCGCACACGTAGGGAGCACGTAGCACGCTTGGCGGTGAGCACCAGTTCAAAGAGCGCAATAGTGCACACGTGAGGAGCACGTGGCGCACTTGGCATTGAGCGCCGGTTCAAAGAGCGCAGTAGCATGCACGTGAGGAGCACGTGGCGCGCTTGGCGTTGGGCGCCCGTTAATGAGCGCAATGCGCTTCTGTTTAAGCTTGGAGCGCTATGCGCTAGATTTGGAGCGCTGAGGCGCTCTTCTTAGGCAGCTTTGTGCCCTGAGAATTAAATTCTCTCTCTTATAAGAGATTTTGTCTCATGGATCTAAGAACAAAGTTCTTATTTTTTATAGGAGATGTTTCAATCTCTTATGTTTTTGGTGAAAGGCTCTGCCTTTATGGATCTATGATCCTAAGAGAATTGAATTATTCTCCCCCTTTTTTATAATGAGATATTATGATCTCTGAAAGACAATTTGTCTTATAGATCTATGATCTGAAGAAGGTTAAGTTCTTCCCCTTTTTTATGATGAGATACTTTGATCTCTGTTGTGGAAGACCTTGGTCTTATAGATCTATGATCTTAGAGAAAGAAGTAAATTCTTCTTTTTATATGAGATGATTTCATCTCTCTGTTCTTTTCGTTTTACCTTGAAGAAAGTTTTCTTCTTTTGAGAGCTTGCTCTTTGTCTTTGAATTTCTCAAAGTTTATGCGGGGTTACTCTATATGAGACTTGAAGTCTTGGGGCCTTTATATAGTGAAGACTGATTTGTTCAATCGGTTAAAGAGATCTTTTCTCTAATTGATTTGGGGATGCTTCCCCCGTTGGATCTTTGATCCAAGGGCTTCTGATTTACAGAAGGCAATCTTCTTGTTTTTAACAAGATTGGGAAATCTTTTCCCATACAGAATTTTTTTCTGTATTTTGGTGATTTTTAATCATCATTGGATCATTGATCCAACGGTGCTCTGATTTTCAGAGCACAATCTTTCCTGTTTGGAAAGATTCTGAGAAATGTTTCCTCAACAGAATTTTTTTCTGGTCAATTGATAATTTTTAATCATGTTCGTTGGATCTTTGATCCAACGGTGGAGAACATTTAGTTCTAGCGCTAGCGCACTCGTGCTTTGCACGTGAGCGCTGCTTCAGAGCGCTGGCGCTCTTAGAGCGAGTGCTTGCGTGCTTTGCACATGGTGCGCTGTTTAGAGTGCAACACTCTTAGCGCCAGTGCACACGTGCTTTGCACGTGGTGCGCTGCTTAGAGTGCAGTGTTCTTAGCGCCAGCGCTCACGTGCTTTGCACGTGGTGCGCTGCTTAGAGTGCAGCGCACTTGGTACTGCTATGAAGCGCTGCATCATTTCAAATTTTGAAATTTGAATAGAGCTTTGCTCTGATTGGGGGAAACACCGCTGACATGCCCGGGATCGACCCCAAAGGGATCTCCCACAAGCTCGGGGTCGACCTGTAAGCCCGACCCATCCGACAAAAGAAGAGAAGCTTTGTGCCGGCTAAATAAAAGGTGATAGAAGACGGGGTGGATCGATTGCTCGCAGCCAACTTCATCAGTAACCTGGACTACTCAGATTGGCTGGCGAATGTGGTCATGGTCAAGAAGGTAAACGTGAAATGGCGCATGTGCGTCGATTTCATGGACTTGAACAGAGCTTGCCCCAAAGACAACTATCCACTTCCTCGGATAGATCAGCTAGTGGACAGTTCGGCCGGCCACGAACTATTGAGCTTCATGGATGTTTTCTCCGGTTACAATCAGATCCCGATGAACCCGGCCGACGAAGAGCTTACCACCTTCACCACGAATCGAGGGGTATACTGCTACAAAGTGATGCCCTTCGGACTCAAGAACGCAGAGGCCACGTATCAACGCTTGGTCAACAAGCTGTTCAAACCACAGATTCGGAGAAACATGGAAGTCTATGTCGACGACATGCTCGTAAAATCCGCCTCCTCGGCCGGCCATACTAAAGACCTTGGTGAGACATTCGACGTCCTGCGCAAGTGCAAAATGAAGCCGAATCATGCTAAGTGTGCGTTCGGAATCACCAGTGGGAAGTTCCTCGGGTTCATGGTTACCCATCGAGGAATCGAAGCAAACCCAGAAAAGATCAGCGCCATTCTCAACATGGCAATGCCCAAGAGCAATGTCGACATCATGCGCCTCACGGGAAGGGTGGCTTCCCTGAGTCGCTTTATGTCCAGGTCCGGAGAGAAGTGCCTTCCGTTCTTCAAGACCCTAAGGAAAATTCCTAAGTTCGAATGGTCTGAGGAATGCCAGAACGCTTTCGAGCAACTCAAAGCGCACTTAGCGGCTCCCCCGCTACTCACCCGACCGGTCGAGGGAGAAGAGCTATTATTATATCTAGTCGTCTCCGACCAGGCTGCAGGCTCGATGCTTGTCAGAGAATTTGAAGGCATACAGAGGCTGGTCTACTGCGTGAGCCATGTCTTCAAGGATGTGGAAATAAGATACCCGGCCATAGAGAAGATAGTCTTGACACTTGTCGTCGCCTCCAGAAAACTTCGACACTATTTCTAAGCACACACAATCCTCGTCCTCACCGAGCGACCTTTAGGGTCTATTCTCGCCTCTCCCAAGTCGTCAGGCCGTCTGGAGAAATGGAGGTGGGAATTGTCCCAATTCGATACCAAGTACCGCCCCCGACAAGCCATCAAAGCGTAGGTCTTAGCAGATTTCATTGTCGAATGCACTATTCCCGCTAAAGAAAGAACGGCAATGCAAGGCCCCGAACCACGTCCCTCGGTCGAAGAGGTACCCGACCCCATCCCGGATTGGGTGCTCTACATGGACGGATCCTCTATCGAGGAAGGGAGCGGGGCTGGCTTGATCATCTATGGCCCAGATGAAGCAGATATGGAATACTCTTTAAAGCTTGGGTTCGGAACGTTGAACAACACCGCGGAATATGAGGCTTTGTTGGCAGGGCTACGAATCGCCTCCGGGGTAGGGCTGAAGACCATCAGAGTTCACAGCGACTCCATACTGGTCGTTGGCCAAGTAACCGGGCATTTCGAAGCCCGGAAGCCACTCATGATAAAATACCTGGCCAAAGTCAAAAGACTTCAAAAAAATTTCGATGAAGTTCAAGTGGAGCAGATTCCCAGGAACTTGAACACCCTTGAGCAACTGACGCCTTGAGCAAGCTCGCTTCTTCCTATTCGGCCAACCATAAGAGAAATATCCTCTTTGACCATGGCCCAGCATAGAAGACGGAGAGGTAACCCTCCAGATCTACACAATTCAGGAAGAAGGCCGGGATTGGAGAAAGCCTCTCGTAGAGTTCCTAAAGGGTGGTGTACTTCCCGAAGACCGAGGAGAAGCTTGCCGGCTTCGGGCCAAAGAACGACATTTCGTCTAGAGCAACGGAAACCTGTACAAAAAATCATACACTCAGTCTCTGCTCCGGTGCATCGACCCCTACGAGGCTGACTATGTTCTGCGAGAGATACATGAAGAGGTCGGCGGAGCACATCAAGGGGCTCGAACATTGGTCCAAAAGGCTCTACTGCAAGGGTACTATTGGTCGAGATTGCACCAGGATGCCGAGAAGTTGGTCAGAAGATGCAAGAATTGCCAACTCTTCAGCAGCATACCTCGTCTCCCCGCCACCGAACTAACGCCACTCAGTTCCCCTTGGTTGTTTGCACAATGAGGAATGGATATGGTGGGCCAACTCCTTACCGGCACGGGCGGGCTCGTCGCAATGGACTATTTCACGAAATGGATAGAGGCCTTACCCATCAGGAAATCAGACACCGCCTCTATGATAAAATTCCTGCAGAACAACATAATTTCTCGATTTGGGATCCCGAGGTGCATAGTTACTGACCATAGGACCAACTTCGAAAATGATAAAGTCAAGGAGTTTTGCAGCGATTACCATATATTGATGAAGTTTGTCGCAGTCGCACATCTTCAATGCAACGGGCAGGCAGAGGTAGTCAATCGAGGCGTCATCCGCGGCCTCAGAGCCCGCTTGGAAGGAAGGCAGGGCGGCTGGGTCAAAGAACTGTCACGAATTCTATAGGCATTGCGGACATCGAAGAAAACACCCACGGGAGAAACTCCATTCAGCCTCTGCTACGACACTGAGGCGATGGTCCCCGCGGAGATTGAACTGCCCAGTTACAGGTTAGAACATTTTGACGACGAAGCTAACACCTCGGCTTTCCGAAGCAACTTGGACGTCCTACTGGAAAAGCGAGATCGATTGCAAATCAGGGCTGCCGCATATCAGCAGCAAACCGCCCGCTACTACAATACCCGAGTTAAACATCGAGCCTTCAAGACGGGAGATCCGGTCTTACAAAGAAACAAGTTCGTGGACCAAGGGAGACTACATAAGTTCTCCCCGAAGTGGGACGGACCATTCCTCATAACAGAAGCTTTGCCCGGTGGAGCGTACCGCCTGCAGGACGTCGGGGGGCGTAATTTTCTTCGGCCTTATAACGCCAAGAAACTTAAGTTGTATAAATAAACATGTACCCTCTTTTAAAATAATGTAATTCCTATTGGCATTTAATTAAGTCTCCTAAGCTAGGTCCTCTCGCAGACTCTTTTGTTCCTTTTCTCGGTTCTGAGACTTCTAGGTTTTTTTAGCGAGAGTATAAAATGTACCGAAGGGGTAAAAAGAGACAATGCACCTCAACAAAAGAGAAATTTATTTATTAAGAGGTATTATGGGCTCCCCAGCCTCACAACAATTACTACAAAGGAGGGCGGGGATTAAGAAAACATTGTCGATGGTACACCGAAGAAAGCTCCTCCAGCTGAGCCCAAGCAGCCTCGACCCGCTCTCTCCGACGGTACTCTCGGACCCTAGAAGCCATGGACTCCCCGGGATCTCCGTCCGCTGAGCAAGATGCAATGACCAACCTTTACTGGAAACTCTCAAGAAGAAGGTCCACCGAGCGTTCCCGCCTAATCTTTGAGATCAGGCCAAGCCCGTGGACAGTGTGCATTTTGCCAAACGCCTCGTCTATTAACTGCGGAACAACGTGTTGTACAAACCCGGGGAAGTCCTCCATATCGCATACATTAGCACCTGAAGGAGAGAAGATCGCCGAGGAAGCAGGCGCCCACAATGGCCCTCTAGACAGCCTATCACCTCCTCGTACATATCCTCGGAACGATCAAGGTTGTAAAAGTATACATCATCATGAGAAACGATCTCCCTGATGGTATATATGCGGCTGGTCATCTTCAGAGGATACAAAACTAGGAAGAAACAAACACGCCTTCGGTATTTATAGCCTTAAAAAGAATCTTCCAACGGCCGAGATTTACTCGCACAAACGACGCGAATCACAGAGTATCGCACTTTCCCGATAGGGAACGGCCACGTGTCACCCATGACGGTCATCTTTCCCCTGCTTTATGGGTCAAGGGAGGTTGAACGACGCCTCAAGAAGATACTAGAGAGTTACTAAAGCCCTCATCATGAGGCCGCCGAGCAGCTTCCTGCTCGGCCCATCCGCAGCGGGTAGTTTCCTGCCCGACTGACGCTGTGGATCAAAAGCCCTCATCACGAGGAAGCCGGGCAGATTCCTGCTCGGCTCATCCGCAGCGGGTAGCTTCCTGCCCAACCAACACTGTGGATCTAAAGCCTCATCACGAGACCGCCGAGCAACTTCCTGCTCGGCCCATTCGCAACGGGTAGCTTCCTGCCCAACCAACGTTGTGGATTTAAAGCCCTCATCATGAGGTCGTCGTGCGGTTTCCTGCTCGGTTCAGCCGCAGCGGGTAGTTTCCTGCCTAACAAGCGTTGTGGATCAAAATCTCTCATCATGAAGCGGCCGGGTAGATTCCTGATCGACTCATCCACAAAGGGGTAGATTCCTTCCCCACAATGATGTGGATCTAAAGCCCTCATCACGAGACCGCCGTGCAGCTTCCTGCTCGGCCCATCCGCAGCGGGTAGATTCCTGCTCAACAAACGCTGTGGATCTAAAGCCCTCATCACAAAGCCGCCGCGCAGCTTCCTGCTCGGCCCATCCGTAGTGGGTAGCTTCCTGCCCAACAAATGCTGTGGATCAAAAGCCCTCATCATGAGGTGGCCGGGTAGCTTCTTGCTCGGCTCGTCCACATAGGGGTAGCTTCCTGCCCAAACAAACACCGTGGATCCGAAGCCTTCACCATGAGGCGTCCGGGTAGAATTGAGTGGCGCCGACCTTTTTACACTTGGCTATTAATCGATTCATACTCGATGCGCGATCGCCACCTCGACTCCGGGGAAAGGGAGGATACCGACCTTCCTGCACTTGGCTATCAATCGATTCATACTCGATGCGCGATCGCCACTAACATAAAGAGACTTACGAGCTAAAAATACTTGCAGAATAATGATTCGAATAATGAAAAGTATACGAGGTAAAGTACTTGCAGATTGATCAGATATCCGAGCGAAGAATAAGTATACTTTATTCATGATCAAAATTACGCACAAAGGTATTGTGGGCTCCTCAGCCTTACAAAAATGCCCGGAGGCTTACAAAAATCTAAAACAAAAATAGATACAAGAAAATCGCGGAGGGGGGATAGCTCAGACCGCCCGCTCGGCCGGGATCTCTCCCTGCTCGCCGCCACCATCAAAGGCCAAAATAGCGACCTCAGGCTCGGCGCTTTCGCCAACAGCTTCGCCTCCTGCAGCCAGCTCGGTGCCTCCCCCATGCGGCTCTTCCTCGGTGAGAAGGAACTTAGCACGGAGCTCGCCATCGACAAACTCTGGCATAGACTCCTTGATGGCGTCGAGGGCCTTATGCCACCCGACGGCCGCGAATTTGGCGAGATCAAGGTAAAACTGATCAGACGCCTTGTAATCCTCCACGGCCTTTGCCACCCGGCTCTCGGAAAGCTTCGCCGCGTCCAAAGCATCCTTCTTAAAGGCGTCCCTTGACCTTTTCATGGAGTTGTAAAGGCCATTCGTCTCCTCCATCTTGGCTTGAGTTGCCCGGTTGGATTCGGTTCGATGACGATGGGACTCCTTCAGCTTGGAGTTCGTCAGCTCCTCGGTAACCAATCTCGAGTCAAGAATGGACGCATTCTTCTCCGCTTGCTGCATTGAAGGCGAAGCTCTTCCTCCCGTGAGGAGGATTCGCCCGCCTTCTTCATTGTCGGAGCTATCTCCTCGGAGTCCATGTGGACGAGGAGAGCGCAGTGCTGGAGGACCTGAGAAAAACAACAAACATGTTAGAAAACTGAAACCGAGGAAATAAAACTTGAGTGATTCCTTAAGAAAGAAACTACCGACCTGAACCGCCTCCTGGGCAATCGCGGCCACTTGGGCCTTCATGGTGCCCTGGGAAATCTTGGTCCCCGCCGCCTTCTCTATGTCTGCCAGCAAGCTGTCGGCCACGGATAGCCCCGAGGGCACCTCAATGCAGAAATTGCCCTCCTGCACTTGGATCCCGATAGGGGCGGCCGAGAGACCACCCGCTTCTGTCTCGTGAGGGGGATTTCCTCGGCGGGGGGAGATTCTTCCTCCTTCACCTGGGACGCCGGGTCCCGCACATGCTTCTGACCCCCCCACGGCGCTCCTCCGGGCATTAGGGTGTTGCGGAAGGCCTGGCTGGAGGAGTTTGCCTCGGAGCCATGCTTGAACCGGGTCGGGACGAGCTGGCGCTGCCAGACTTTTTTCCTTGGGCCTTCGTAGCTAGGGCAGCCATGATTTTTGATTTGTCCATGGGCTCTGCAAAAAAAGAACACACAGGAGAAAAAATTCAAGCGACATTGAAAAGGCAAAGGAAACTTAAGCAAAATCTAAACAGATCGTCAAAAATCTTAACTTACCCAGAAAATACGTAGGACTGAGCCCAACCCAGCTCAGTACCTTCTCGGAAAGCAGGATGTCGGTGCAAGGTTCCCTAGGGTCGCCGCTGGGTTTCGGGAGGTATCGACCATGCCGTTTTCAAAAAATTGGCGCGCTAAAGAACCCTAACCAAGAATCTTAACTAGAGAATTAGACGAAACTAGAATGTAAACATCTTTACATCTAAGTGAACAAGGAATACAACCTTTGTAGACCAGTACTTCACTTCACAAGCTCCGTATAGTTGTCCCTTCGCTCCAAGTAGTGAACTCCCGGACTCTAGAAAGGCTCCACAAGATGAAAGGAACAAGCTTGCTTGAAGTCTTCGAGGCCGAAGATGATCTACGTCAAGGAGACACCAACTCAAGCTACCTTTTCACTAATATAGAATTAGTGAAGCAAACTGTCACGTCCCGAAAGTACAGAACAAGACCGGCACCTAGACTACGAACATCTCGAGACGTACGTACTCTAAGTAAGCCGAGCCCAGAAATCCAAACCAAGAAAAGTAGTAGAGTGTAGGAAAACCATTATAAGTCAACCAGCTAGCAATATAATATACAACGCCTAAAGGCGAGGATCACAACAGAAAAGGAAACCCGACAGCATGAAACCCAGAGAAATATAACGCGCGACTTTAAGGTCGAAAGAATAAACATCACTGGTCTCTATCTCAAATAAGTACATGTTTGGTTGATGGAACTTCTAAATACAACTGAAATATAATATACAATGTATAATGATGGGTACGATACAAATAACCCACCTACTAGCAAGTCATCCGAAAGAAGTAGTGCCCGTAAAGCCGTAATGAAACCTGTACGGCAAACCTGCAAGAAACTGGGGCACAACGGGGGTGAGTTGCCAACTCGTGAGTAGAAAAAGATCTACGAACAGAAATCGTATGTATGACGCAATACTAGGTCATACGATCATAATATATAATTCTCAAATATATAACCAGCAACCTATAACAATGGCTAAGGTAAATATCTAACCCAAGTATAATCCCATGTGCCCGTGTCAGTGCATCAGGTGGCAATGTATCATATGGATGATGTATGAATGCATGAAACCGAATGCATGTACAGAAGAAAACTGCTTTCATAAACTTGTGAGATTTCTGTGTTTTTAAAATGAGGTATCATAATGAAATCAGCATAAAACAGTGCCTAGCATCGGCACAAAACATAAATCCCAATGTCTCGATATCTCTGTGTCATAATCTCTGTACCTCAATATCACCGGTCGGTCGTGCTCCCATGCCAGGATCAATGCCATCTCCTGCGATCTTCTTGCCCCGGGGTACCGCACCGGGCCCACCATGTACCCGAAATGGTTCATCCGCCTCCTCGAATCGGGTCTCGAAATCCATCAGCAAACTCATGGTGGACGACTCGTACATCATGGGAAAACAACACTTTTTATTTAAAAAGAGAGAAAGCAGTTTATATAAGTTTTGCGGTTTTCCCCCCAAATCCAGAAAATATCATAGAGATCCGAATCATCAATAGCATGTAAAATTATGAATGTAAGCATGAGAATCCATGAATGCAGCATATAATGAATAACAGTGTGCATGAAGTGACAAGTAATAACTACAATGTCAAGCTGGCATATATGGCAAGTACACTAATATCATGTCACTACTAGCTAAAAAGCTAAATCAAGCAATAATATTCAAGTGTACGTGACATGGCAATTACCGATGAAGATATGTGTGAGCCGGCAAGTAAGTGTACGTGGTACATACGCATCATCGGTAATGGTGCTGGTGTCCTAACAGCAGGATATCAATAATGGAATCTGAATCACAACAGTATGCGATGCAGAGCAACAATAATAATGTGCGGGAGATGAATACTAAACACAATGGTAGCTAGACTGTATCTAATGTCATAAGAGTCATATAGCTACACCACTATAAGGCTGAGCTAAAGCTAACAGTAGGTAAGGGAAACCGCCTAACCTCTGAGTCGATACATATATATATATATATAGTCGGTGATCCCGCCTCGATAATATCACATCCGATACCATATCCCTATAATCGGTTATTCCCAAGTCAAGAGTGCGGATCAAACATCAAAATATAGCTCGTACGTAAATCTGTAGTACGGTATCCCAAATCTGGGTACGGGTCAATATCATGTTCATCACATTATTTATCTGGTATCCTCTTTTATCAAGATCATCATCCGGGGTACTGACCTACGTCTAGTACAACATTAATATCATCAATTCAATCATGATCTAGCTGCTGATCTACAGCCTCAAATAAACTGATATCATCATCATATCGTCATAAAGTAGGATACATCACTCAATACGACCCACTATAAATATCTAACATGTCTTATCTCATTTCACGATCACATGTCAACTATTCAATGTATATCACTCGGATATGTATCGTTGTCTAAAGATCCGCTATAACATCAGGACGTATCTCAAATATGAGTCCTGCTATATCACCGATATCATAACCTCAGATCAGACTCATCGACCCATCTTAATCTCAAGTATCATCCTCAAATCCGTATGTGAACACATAGTCCCATACCCATATGAACACATATCTATATAGAATCCCGTATGTACATATGAAATAAGGATGTATGCAAGTATGTATGTGTGTGTGTAGTGCTCCCACTACTCTAGGGTTTCGTAACCTTTCACCAATCCAACACACCAATTATCCATCCTAAACATCAATAATTTCAAAAAACAACATAAATAATTATATGTGTGTATACGCATCCGTATACATCACGACGAATTGCGGGGGGGCTATACGCCATCCACTCGACTTCTCCCCGTAGATATAAATCTACTCACCTTTCTTTATGCGTGCCGATGCCGACGTCGCCATTTGAATCTCCAACGCCTCGATGTCCCGTGGGTACCTACAAGAATATCACAAACACTAAAGCACATGAAAACCATGTCGGAAACCAAACGGTACATGCTACGTCGATAGGTAAAAACCTACAGCCTCGCATGCAAACACAGCCAATATCCCTCTGCCGTTGGCGTTCAAACGCCACCCGACAGAAATGAATCATCAAATACCAAAATCCATGCTAAAACAAGTCGTAAATCATGCACCAACTCAAGAAAATCAACTCAGATTCTACCCTGATCGGAATCAGACAAAATTGGACGTACCAGGGGTCAGGTTTACAGGTAAAAGAGCTACAGAACAAATACGGAGCCCAGAACCCATGCTCTGGCCGCAATTTGCGGCCAGATGGGATTTATCTGCGGCCAGGAAGTGGGTCCAGGGGCTGGGGCTTTGTGTGTTGGTTTCTATCTGCCTGCATATCTCACTGCCAAGCTAATTTTATTTTAGGGTATCTCGGGTTGTAGCAGATTCCAGAAAGGTCACAAAATCGACAAAATTGCTAATTTACGCCAAGTCGAAACTTTCAGGTAACTAACTGGAAATCTGGGGTATTCTGGGGTTAACTGGTCTCAAACACACCTAATAAGATTACCCTAACAATCAAAACCATCTCTTGGCCAAATCTCACTCAATTTTCCTAAAACTAGCACCAACTCACATAATAATACGAGATTTCAGTTAACAACCAAAACTGAGCAAGAAAAGAGTTGGGTTGTGAGATTATATCTCAAGGGGTCCTAGGATGAAGGGGAAGGGAAGAAAGAGGAGGAGAATGGGTTGCTGCTGCTGCTGAGCTGCTGGTGTTGCTGCAGTTTTGTGTGGCTATTGCTGTAGTTTGCTGGTTCTGTAGCTGCTGCTGCTGTTGCAAATTCCCTTTTCTTTCTTTTGTGTGTGTGTTGCAGCTGCAGCTGATGGAGGGGGGGTGGTATATGTTGTTGTTGTTGTATGATGATGGTGTGGTGTTATTTTGAATGATGTTGGGGCTGGTGTGGCTGCTGATGTTTTTCTTCACTGCTGATGCAGTTGCTGTTTCAGCTGCTGTTGTAGTAGTTATTGTTGTTTTGTGGCTGATGTAGGGTGAAGTGTTGTGTATTTGATGGTGGAGTGTGAGAGTGAGAGATGTGAGTGTGAGAGAGAGTTGAAGGATGTATGAAAGACAAGAAAAAGTGTTGAGGTGAGAAGTCTTGAAATGAATGGTGTGACATAACCTCATAGCCTCCTCTCTCTCTCTCTCTCTCTCAATTAATGTTGCTTGCTCAAGCCATCATGGCTCTTTCTCTCTCTTACCACAAGTCAACCTAACCCTAATCACCCTTTAAACAAGGCCAAAACCCTAAGTTAAAACTAATTAACCTAACCAAATGGTTCAATCCACCATGGTCATCTAAGCATGGTTCAACCCTAGGCTACCATGAACCCAAAACATGAAACAAGTGTGACAAGTGTGGAAAAAGATACGTGCACATTTTGCATAAAAGCCAAAAATCCAATTAGTGATTTTTAATCGCGATTAACATTAAAATAGCATATACTTAACCATAAAAACTTATAAATGGCATATTTCCACAAAATACCCTATTTTAGAATTTCCATAATTTTTCTTCAGAATTTTCCCCATTTATCGGTATTTAATTATACCGAAATATTAAAATATTCATTAAAAATTAATATTAAATTATGAAAATTCCCAAAAATAATATTTTATTTTTTTGAAATGTTACAATCTTCCCCACTTTAAGAAATTCGGTCCCCGAATTTAAATTTAAACCCCCAAATTCTAAAACATTTCAATAAAATGTCCAAGTCAACGGGGCTCCGAAATCATCAATACATTAAACGCATAGTAGCGCAATACATGCGCATGAGTAATGAGCAGATAACTCGAAAACAAAACTCCGTCAAGCATCTCGCAATCATCGGAGTCAAGCTGAAAACACGAATGCCAAATCCAAGGCAAAACCGATATGCTAGAAATCGGAATTATACATGTAAATATCAAATCTGTACATGTAAATATCTGAAGAAAATGCATGCCAAATTCTTTAAAGTCGATGTACAATGGCATAACACTGCACAGTGGCGGACGTCCCTATAAGAAAATAGCCATATACGTATATATCTTGTTTAGTATGCACGATCCGCCGTTTTGAAAACAATTTAGAAGGGTTCCCTGTTTTAAACGCTTCGTGTCATATCGGACACGTATGTAAATAATGAGACTATAGATTGCTTTTGGAAATCCCTTTGAAATCTATCAGTGCATGCAAAATATATCCAGGCACTGTCCTTTGACTAGTCCTGCTCAGTACGAAAACACATAGCAAATATCATAAAACGTAGTGCTCCATAGAAACCAATTCAAAAGTGCATATGAAAACCCTGTGCGTCCGGTGCGTACAGAAATCAAAATCCATACATGTGCCAAGCAGGTGCACAGAAACCACATCAAGGTGCAACGGTTGTGCACACAACATCGGTCATAGACAACGTGCGTACCTGACAGCAAAATCAGGTGCATCTGACATGCACGAAAAATCCCGATTTAGTGCATCTGGTGTGCACCAAATCGCATCTCATAACCTGCGCCCAACAGGCGCGAAAATCCAAATCCGGTGCATCCATCATGCACGAAATCATGAAATCCAATATCAAGCGCTGAACACGCGCAAAAATCCAGTCAGGTGCATAAAGTGCACAAAACAAATATCGAGCATTACCATCGAAATCGAAGTCCAGTGCATCCAAGTGCACAAAATACGAATCACTGCACTGCGGCATATGCAAACCATACCGAGTGCAAAAACTAAATCGTGTGCGTACATACGCACAAAAATCAACTCAACTGTATGAAACCCATAAAATCATGAACATGAGAAAACCAAGGAACAAAAACGATATCAAGTGCAACAACTGGGCGAAAATCGTAAATACTCAGTAAGTGCAACCATAGTGCATGAAAACAAACGTCATGAAACCTAATCATCAAAATCAGTCATGCGAATAGATCACCCAAAACATCAAAATCAAGTATGGCGGAATAGTCCCGCTCAAGCGCATCCTCCAAGAATCTCTGGCAACTGTCGTGGTCACTCATAGCATATCTCACCGACGATCCTGAACTCTGGCCTGCTGGTGTGTGTAACATGACCACTCCTGGGTCCAAGTCTTCTCTATGGATTACCAATCTTACGATCCATCGGCTCATCGGCCCTGTCAGACGTGTTAACGGGGACGATTCCGTTTTGGCACTTCTCTGGTCATTTCTCAGTCAATCCTCACGACTACTCATAAAGCAGCATGTCACTGGCGTCGGCCTCTGGCTCTCTGAATGTACGTGACACATCTGATCCTGGGTGCAAGTATCATTGTAGCAGTGTCCTGGAAGGAATTCTGCTCAAGGTCTCTTCCAAGTCTCATCTCTGCCAATTGTCCGGGAGTCCTCATCCTTTACTATATCTGCTTCTTGTTTTGGAGCGGCTGCATACTCATCGCGACTCCTTTTGGAAGGTATATCCAGTACTATGCCTCGGCATGCGCATCGCATCTCTGATGTCGGCGGAGTGGAACGTCATCATATCCAGATCTTGTACGAACCTCTTACTCCACTTTTCTCTAACGTCGACTGCTTCGGACTCGTCTCGTCGTGGCTGCATGGACGGCACTCCAACGGCTATACTCGTATCTGGAGTCTCCCAAGAAGTGCATCTCACCATCTAGCATCCGAATTAAGTCGAACCATTCGATCGATTTGTCAAAACCTCATAATCCCCCAAGAGCTCAATATCTTGGGTACAGTATAATAGTATCGAGTACATACCACAGCATCGGTGGTCCAGCCGTAGAAGGGCAAACCCAAGCCTCACTAATGGCGCCGCAGAACTGCCGCAAACCCTAAGGTTCAAAGGCTTTCACACGGTCATTAAGTCGAGTTGGGGTTTCATTCTTCTAGAGGGACCATAGAATTGCCTGCATGTCCTTCCGAACACTTTGAACTTGGAATAATAGGGTATTGACATTCGATCGTCTCTGTCGACTCTCAACGTCTCCGCGTGAAGTTGTCTCTAGCTGGAATCAATCTATCTGATGACCTCGCATCGGGGTAGCGAACGAACCACATGTCCTAGTCATTCATCCTTGGTGACTAGCGACCTTCTATAATCTCGTAGTACAATCTCGTACTGCAATAGCTCCAACATCTGGGGCAATATCTCATCGTTCGCAGCAACAACTGGCTCACTCGCATGCACGCTGAACAGTGCCTCGATCATCACGAATAAGCCATACATCAACGGTCATCAAAATCTGGCTGGCCTCTGTCAGTGGCTCAATCCTCTGGTGCTGATCGGCACGTCCGAGCAATCTCATACAGCGATCCATCAAACGCTTGTAGCGCAAAAACACAGTAAAAGATACATCTCTGCAATCGTGTGTTGCCGGAATCATGCCATGGTCTGTCCTCGTTCGTAACGAGCTCGTGCTGACCGCAACTCTAGCCGTAGCTCTCCCTGCCCGTAATCGTGGCAGTAAAAGATAACGGGTACCGATGAGGCTAGATCAGGAAGGGATATAATACTGAACAAGGAAATATACATCCTAAGACTTCTTAAGTGGAGTGGCGTGTCGTAAATATGCCGCGGAACATACCCACGGTACGTCACTTTACTTTAGTCACCTATTCCATCAACCAAGGGTCATCCTACGCTCCGAAGGTAAAACCTAACGCTCTGATACCAACTTTGTCACGTCCCAAAGGACGGAACATGATCGGCACCTAGACTACGAACGTCTCGAGGCGTACGTACTCTAAGTAAGCCGAGCCCAGAAATCCAAACCAAGAAAAGTAGTAGAGTGTAGGAAAACCACTATAAGTCAACCAGCTAGTAATATAATATACAACGCCTAAAGGTGAGGATCACAACAGAAAAGGAAACCCGACAGCAGGAAACCCAGAGAAATATAACGCGCGACTCTAAGGTCGAAAGAATAAACATCACTGGTCTCTATCTCAAATAAGTACATGTTTGGTTGATGGAACTTCTAAATACAACTGAAATATAATATACAATGTATAATGATGGGTACGATACAAATAACCCACCTACTAGCAAGTCATCCGAAAGAAGTAGTGTCCGTAAAGCCGTAATGAAACCTGTACGGCAAACCTGCAAGAAACTGGGGCACAACGGGGGTGAGTTGCCAACTCGTGAGTAGAAAAAGATCTACGAACAGAAATCGTATGTATGACGCAATACTAGGTCATACGATCATAATATATAATTCTCAAATATATAACCAGCAACCTATAACAATGGCTAAGGTAAATATCTAACCCAAGTATAATCCCATGTGCCCGTGTCAGTGCATCAGGTGGCAATGTATCATATGGATGATGTATGAATGCATGAAACCGAATGCATGTACAGAAGAAAACTGCTTTCATAAACTTGTGAGATTTCTGTGTTTTTAAAATGAGGTATCATAATGAAATCAGCATAAAACAGTGCCTAGCATCGGCACAAAACATAAATCCCAATGTCTCGATATCTCTGTGTCATAATCTCTGTACCTCAATATCTCAGAATCTCAATGTCTCAATCACAATATCTAGGGCGCCGTCAGTCCAGACCGGCCCCTACCATCCATCTCATGACCACGACGGTATCCTCCGGATATCCGACGCGTCGGGTAATATCACCGGTTGGTCGTGCTCCCCTGCCAGGCTCAACGCCATCTCCTGCGATCTTCTTACCCCGGGGTACCGCACCAGGCCCACCATGTACCCGAAATGGTTCATCCGCCTTCTCGAATCGGGTCTCGAAATCCATCAGCAAACTCATGGTGGATGACTCGTACATCATGGGAAAACAGCACTTTTTATTTAAAAAGAGAGAAAGCAGTTTATATAAGTTTTGCGGTTTTCCCCTCAAATCCAGAAAATATCATAGAGATCCGAATCATCAATAGCATGTAAAATCATGAATGTAAGCATGAGAATCCATGAATGCAGCATATAATGAATAACAGTGTGCATGAAGTGACAAGTAATAACTACAATGTCAAGCTGGCATATATGGCAAGTGCACTAATATCATGTCACTACTAGCTAAAAAGCTAAATCAAGCAATAATATTCAAGTGTACGTGACATGGCAATTACCGATGAAGATGTGTGTGAGCCGGCAAGTAAGTGTACGTGGTACATACGCATCATCAGTAATGGTGCTGGTGTCCTAACAGCAGGATATCAATAATGGAATATGAATCACAACAGTATGCGATGCAGAGAAACAATAATAATGTGCGGGAGCTGAATACTTTACACAATGGTAACTAGACTGTATCTAATGTCATAAGAGTCATATAGCTACACCACAATAAGGCTGAGCTAAAGCTAACAGTAGGTAAGGGAAACCGCCTAACCTCGGAGTCGATACATATATATATATATATATATATATATATATATATATATATATAGTCGGTGATCCCGTCTCGATAATATCACATCCAATACCATATCCCTATAATCGGTTATTCCCAAGTCAAGAGTGCGGATCAAACATCAAAATATAGCTCGTACGTAAATCCGTCGTACGGTATCCCAAATCTGGGTACGGGTCAATATCATGTTCATCACATTATTTATTTGGTATCCTCTTTTATCAAGATCATTATCCGGGGTACTGACCTACGTCTAGTACAACATTAATATCATCAATTCAATCATGATCTAGCTGCTGATCTACAGCCTCAAATAAACTGATATCATCATCATATCGTCATAAAGTAGGATACATCACTCAATACGACCCACTATAAATATCTAACATGTCTTATCTCATTTCACGATCACATGTCAACTATTCAATGTATATCACTCGGATATGTATCGTTGTCTAAAGATCCGCTATAACATCAGGACATATCTCAAATATGAGTCCTGCTATATCACCGATATCATAACCTCAGATCAGACTCATCGACCCATCTCAATCTCAAGTATCATCCTCAAATCCATATGTGAACACATAGTCCCATACCCATGTGAACACATATCTATATAGAATCCCGTATGTACATATGAAATAAGGATGTATGCAAGTATGTATGTGTGTGTGTAGTGCTCCCACTACTCTAGGGTTTCGTAACCTTTTACCAATCCAACACACCAATTATCCATCCTAAACATCAATAATTTCCAAAAACAACTTAAATAATTATATGTGTGTATACGCATCCGTATACATCACGACGAATTGCGGGGGTGCTATACGCCATCACCCGACTTCTCCCCGTAGATATAAATCTACTCACCTTTCTTTATGCGTGCCGATGCCGACGTCGCCATTTGAATCTCCAATGCCTCGATGTCCCGTGGGTACCTACAAGAATATCACAAACGCTAAAGCATATGAAAACCATGTCGGAAACCAAACGGTACACGCTACGCCGATAGGTAAAAACCTACAGCCTCACATGCAAACACATCCAATATCCCTCTGCCGTTGGTATTCAAACGCCACCCGATAGAAATTAATCATCAAATACCAAAATCCATGCTAAAACAAGTCGTAAATCATGCGCCAACTCAAGAAAATCAACTCAGATTCTACCCTGATCGGAATCAGACAAAATTGGACGTACCAGGGGTCAGGTTTACAGGTAAAAGAGCTACAGAACAAATACGGAGCCCAGAACCCATGCTCTGGCTGCAATTTGCGGCCAGATGGGATTTATCTGCGGCCAGGAAGTGGGACTCTAAAGACTTCGTTTCGCTTGAGCCAGGAAACCTCTGTGTAGGACTCTAAAGACTCGTCAATACGCCGGCAGTAGGGATGATCATATTAGTCACCCACAAGCCGCAAGCGGTCAGCTAAACGTAACGGCCACCCGGGTATTGAGCGATCAGAAGATCAACAAGCAAGTCTGCTCATACTCCTGCGAATCTAATCAGTAACACTACCGTACAGTCCGATCTCTTCATCTGATATGTCGCATTTCACAGCCTGGGGGTGGTAAACGTCATACCCCAATAGCCTGATAAGTCATGCCGATATGAGGCTCATAACAGTTCGATAAACTACTGATAACACTTACCAGTAAATTTCAGCAACCCTGGCCAGGGATTTCCTCTTATGGCCAATCAAGCATAGCGCAACATCAACCCCCAATACCGGGAGAGAAGAAATCCCCTTCTATCGCTCATTGCCTCCATGTGACTCGGGACTATACCCAAAAACCACCGTTTTGCACGATATCTTGAACGTGGTAAGGTGGAAATCAAAGCACAGTGGGAATCACATAAGACTCTATGACGATCTCGGGTCGACAGACTAACCTGTACCAGTGTCACTAGAGAACTGTTATCTGACGATAGGTATAATACCATCTAGGAGTTCTCGGCGAGCCCGTTCAGTGTACCCAGTCTCCACTGAGCACCCGTATACCATCTCTGATGTCAAACACCAATGGATATGGGATCATCCATCGTCCATCACATGGGTCAAGAAGCGTATACGCTAGTCTGCTCTGGAATATCGATGCCCCGTCTCTATACTCCTACGACTAGGAACTATTGAAGGATGTACTTACCGACTACCTCTTCCCCACTAGTATGATCTGCATCATAATCCTAGTAGTCAAGTACTCATCCTAAGATCTTTATCAACATGTAATAGAGAAACGATAAGTTTACATATTAAGATAAAGAGCAACCGGATAGCATACCATCATGTCGAGCAAGAAAGTCCTCCCTATATATGTCCAAGAATCCACTATAATATACATCACATGTATAATAATGGCCTCTAGGGCATACATATAACTAAACATCTCCCACTTGCACTAAGGCCATTTGTTGTAGTATCTCATACTCAACGCCCCATAAAAGTCTCTCTAGGGAAAGGCCTCTGTGAGTGGATCCGCCGTGTTATCCTTCGCGTCAATTATCCTTACCTTGATCTCTTGGAGATCAACCATCTCCCTGATCAGGTGATACTTGCCTCATAATATGTCTGGATCGCTGATGGGACCGGCGTTCCTAGGCCAAAGCCACAACTCCATTGTTGTCATAATAACAGTTATTGGACGCCCAATGGTAGGAACCATATTTATCTCATGAACAAGAAATATCCAGACATCCACTTTGGTAGCATCGTTGGTAGCGATGTATTCAGCCTTTATCGTCTAGTTTGCCACGGTATATAGCTTGGAACTCTTCCAACATACTGTCCCTCCAATGAGGGTAAAGACAAAGCCCAAGACTGACTTTCAGTCGACCTTATCACTCTGGGAGCTCGAATTGGTAAAGGACTCTCACTGGAGTTTACAACACAAAGAACATTTCTTCAGTGTTTCTCAAGTACTTAAGAATGTCTTTCGCAGCTGTCCAGCGATTCTCCCAAGATCCGATTGATTCCTGATCAGTACACCTAGTGAGTCAGCTACATCTGGTCTAGTACATAACATCACATACATGATAGAGCCCACTGCCGAAGCATATGGTATCCCTTGCACGCGAGCTCTCTCCAAATCAGTTTCAGGAGACATCTTTTTGAAAAGAGTGATTCATAAGTAAATGGGCAAACCGCCACGCTTAGAATCATCCATACTAAACCCCTTTAGTACGGTGTTAATGTACCTGGATTTGGGACACTCCCAACATCCACTTAGATCTATCACCATAGATCATAATCCTCCAAGATGTAGTAGGTATCATCCAGATCTTCCATGGAGAATCCTCGTGATAAGAGGAGCTTGACCGAGTGTAGCATAGGAAACCATTTCCTATCAGGAGTATGTCATCTACGTACAATACGTGGAAGACAACCTTACTCTCTACAACCTTCTTGTATATACAAGGTTCATCTACCTTTTTGATGAAGTCAAACTCTTTGACTACCACATCAAAACAGATGTTCCAACTCCGCGATGCGTGCTTTAATCCTGATGGACTTAAGCATAGTCACTGGAGAAAAGGTTTTATCATAATCCACACCTGGTTATTGACGAAAACCTTTTACTTCAAGTCTAGCTTTGAAAGTCTTAACTTTTCCATTTACACCAAGAATCTTCTCAAGATCCGTTTGCTCCCGATGGCTTTTACTCCTTCAGATGCAACGTTCAAAGTCATACTTTGTTGGTGTACATGGATTCCATCTCTGATTGCATAGCATCCATCCATTTCACAGAGTCCCCACTCGTGATGGCCTGCCTTAACCTGGTTGGGTCATCATTTACCATGATGCAATCCTCGCTCCCACCGTCACCGAGGAAACTGTAGTATCTCTTAGGTGGATGAGGAACCCTACCAGATTCGCGGAGAGGCTGAGGTTCGTTGGAGACTATCGAATCCTTTGGTTTCACCAAATCATCATCTGTTAGTTTGTCCAGCTGGAACTCCTTCCAGTTCTACCTCATGACCACAAATTTCTTCACAAGAAATTCCTTTTCTAAAAAGGGTGGCATGCTGAGAAACAAAACACCTTTTGCTCTTCAGAATGTTTGGGATATCCAACAAACTTACAGAACTGACCTTGCCTCGATCTTGTCCGGATTCTGCCTTTCAATATAGGCCGGACAACCCTATATCTTAACTTGTTTAAGACATGATATATTCCCATTCCATATCTCATATGGAGTGGTAGGCACTGATTTGGATGGAACCCCATTCAATAGGTATGCAGTTTCTCAAATGCATAACATCAAAAGGAAACAGGCAACTCAGCAATACTCATCATAGAGCGCGCCATACCTCATAGGGCGTGATACCTCCACCTCGATACACCGTTGTGCTGTGGTGTACTCGGAGGAGTGGGCTGAGAGAATCCCATTCTCTGTTTAGAAAATCCAGGAACTCCATGCCTAAGTATTCGCCTCCTCGATCACATCGAAGGACTTTAATACTTCTACCCGTCTGGTTCTTAACTTCAAGCTTATATTCCTTGAATTTCTCAAAAGTTTCAGACCTGTGTTTCAACAGGAACATATGTCCGAACTGTGAGAGATGATCAGTGAATATAATGAAGTACAAAGAACCAACCTTGGCATTTGTAGACATAGGACCGAATACATCATCATGTATCCGTCCCAAGAGTTCAATAACTCTATCTCTGTTTCCAGTAAACGGAGTATTGGTCATTTTACTTTCGAGACAAGACTGGCAAGTATCATAGGATGAAAATTCGAACAGATTCTCATATTCATCCTTATGTAACTTAGCTGGTCGTGTCGCATTGATATGACCTAGTCTACAATGCCACAAGAAGGATTCGTTCATTTCTGAACTATTCCTCTTGTGTATGTTCTACATACTTTGAATTGTGGTTTGATTTAGAACGTATACGCCATTTCGTAACATGCGTGATCGAATCAACACTTGATTAAGGAAAATGTTCACAACATTGTCCTGTAATACAAAATTATATCTTTCTTTAACTTAATAAAGAAACTGATGTAATGTTGTATATCAGGTTCGGTATCTAATAACATTTGTTCAGAATCAATGTATTTACCACTTAGTAATACAAGGTGATATCTGCCAACTGATTTGGCTGCAACAATTGCACCATTCTCTAACGCTTAGAGACATATCACCCAATCCCAGTTCTCTACCTTTCATAGCCCATGTAACAGATTACATATGTGGGATCCTAACTCGGTATCGCATACCTAGGACGTAGAGGATACTGAGAAACAGTTCTTGGTAATGAACACACCAGAAGAATATGCATCAACATGCTTATTCCTCGATTGGGTTACGTAGAAATCCGGATATTCTCCTATTTCCTGCTCGGACTTATAACGATTATTAGATATGTTAGTTATGTATATGCCCTAGATGCCATTGTTGTACATGTGATGTATATTATAATGGATGCTTGGATATATATAGAGAGGACTTTCTTGCTCGATATGATAGTATGCTATCTGGTTTCACTTTATCTTAACGTGTTAACAAATACTGTTTTGTGATCACATATTGATAAAGCCCTTAGGATATGTACTCGACTACTAGGACTATGATGAGATCATACTAGTGGGGCTAGGGTAGTCTACGAGTACATCCTATAACTGTTCCTAGTCGAGGGTGTATCGAGATAGGGTATCGATACTCCAGAGTAGACTAGCGTACACGCATCTTGACCCATATGATGGGCGATGGATGATCCCATATCTATTGGTGTTGGACATCAAAGATGGTGTACGGGTGCTCAGTGGAGACTGGGTACACTGAACGGACTCGCCGAGAACTCCTGGATGGTATAATACCTATCGTCAGATAGCAGTTCTCCTGTAACACTGGTACGTGTTAGTCTGTAGACCCGAGATCGTTATAGAGTCTTGTGTGATTCCCACTGTGCTTTGATTTCCACCTTACCACATCCAAGAGGGCGTGCAAAACGGTGGCTTTTAGGTACAGTCCCGAATCACATGGAGGCAATGAGCGATAGTAGGGGTTTCGTCTCTCCCGGTATTGGGAGTTGATGTTGTGCTGTATTCGATTGGCTATAACTGGAAGTCCCTGTCCAGGGATGATACGGAGATTTACTGGTAAGAGTTATCAGTAGTTTCTTGACCCGTTATGAGCCTTACATCGACACGACTTATCGGTTACTGGGGTCTGACGTTTACCACCCCTAAACTAGATATGTAACATATCAAACGAAAAGATCGGACTGTACGGGAGTGTTACTGATTGGATTCACAGGAGAATGTACATGCTTGCTTGTTGATCTTCTGATTGCTCAATACACGGGTGGCTGTTACATTTATCTGACCGCTTGCAGCTTGTGGGTGTTTAATATGATCATCACCTACTGCCGGTGTATTGACGATTCTTTAGAGTCCTACACAGAGGTTTCCTGGCTCAGGCAAAATGGAGTAGGAGCACATATGTGATATGTGCGGGACCGAGAACAATACGATATGAGATACCATATTCTATTCTCGTGATATGAGATATCGGCCGGGTATATGCGATATAGCCGGGTCATCGGATTAAGTGTTGATTCGATGAAATGGTACATGTTATATTAGTCGGTTATATGTAATATAGCCGGATTGTCGGATCAAGTGTTGATTCGATAATTTAATGTATAATTATATATGTGATATATTACATTACGTTAACTAATATAAGCTCGCTTTATTGATTCATTTTCTCACTGGATAATATATTAATGTATATGCGATATATGTTAATTGTATTATTTTCTTTTGTTACAAAATATATTGTATATGTGATATATAATATTGTAACAAGTTAGGGTTACAAATGCAATATGGTTGTTAAGTTTAAACCAAGTTAGGGTTTGGATTTGGGTTAGCTTTTGGGTTAGCTTTTTCATGAAGCTTCATGAAGCTTTCCTTTTGTCATTTAGTTTTGATATTTTGTGTAGATATTTGTTAACCCAACCCAAACCCTTAAACATAGTTTATTCTCTACATGAGTTAATGCCTTCATTTATTAACTCATGGTTGTCATTTGTAACCACAACAATTCATTATTCATCACAAAAGGTTTCTTCTTCTTCCTCCTCCTTGAAAAAGCTTTCTAGCTTTTTGTGTTGTGATGATTTAAAGTGAGAAATTGAAAACAAAAGAGAGCAAAATTCCTACTTCATCATCCTCATCTATTTTACCCACTTAGATTAGGGTGTTCACTTCACCAATTGTTTCAATAGTGAAGTATAAGCTTGGGTTTGAGATTCTTCAAGGTAGATCATCTTCGAAAAGGAAGACTTCAAGCAAGCATGGATCATTCGACTTGTGGAGCCTCTCTAGAGTCCGGGAGTTCATGGATCGCGGCGAAGGGAATACTACTCGGAGATTATGAAGTGAAGGAACGGACTACAAAGGTTATAATCCCTCTCTCTTAGATGTAAAGTTGTTTACATGCAAGTTAACCCTAATTCTCTAGTTAAGATCTTGGTTAGGGTTTGTTTAGCACACCAAAAATTTCAATATGGCATGTGTGATGCCTTCCTAAACCTTGCTAAGGTGCTAAGCTAACCCTCAAGATAGAGCAGAACCAACGTTCCTCAGCTCAGTATAATAAGCAGGTTCGTTCAATGCATCTATATTATTATCTTGATTAAGGGGTGACATGGTCGCTACCAGGAGAGAGAGAGAGAGAAGAAAACACTCTGCGTATGCTCTTGCAAGATCAGATTGGTTATTATTTTATCTAATCAGGATGGCTCCCACCGTTTTTATCAAATCTTCCTTCAAACCTTAAAAGGTAAGACTAACCGGGATTAATTATACCCTACAAGTTCGCCAATCTTTCGGCCAGGTCAGTGTCGGTATTTTGAGGGAGGTTCCCCGTGCTTTCGTACGGACCTAATTAAAATAAACCTCGTTTTTCCAGGGGCGTAACCCCGTTAACACCTTTCTAGACACCTACTCGATCGACTAATTGTAAAGTGTAAAACTCTCTGTTTCCCCCAATCAGAGAGCAAAGCTCTGTTCAAAATTTGAAATTTGAACTGAGGCAGCGCCTCACGTGCAAAGCACAAGAGTGCCAGCGCTAAGAGTCAAAGACTCTGAGGCAGCGCCTCACGTGCAAAACACGAAAGCGCGCCATGAGTCAAAGATTCTGAGGCAGTGCCTCACGTGCAAAGCACGAGAGCGCTCGCACCAAAAGCGCTAGCGCCAAGAGTCAAAGACTCTGAGGCAGCGCCTCACGTGCAAAGCACGAGAGCACCGGCGCCAGAACCAAAAGTTCTCCACCCTTGGATCAAAGATCCAATGAAGATGATAAATCATCAAATTATAGAATTAAATTCTGTTGGGGAAATACTCCTCAAATCTTTCCAAATAAGAAAGATTGTGTTCTGTAAATCATAGCACCGTTGGATTAAAGATCCAATGGTGATTAAAAATCACTAAGATACAGAATAAGTTCTGTATGGGAAAATATTTTCCTAATCTTGTTAAAAACAAGAAAGATGTCTTCTGTAAAACAGAAGTCCTTGGATAAAAAATCCAATGGTGGATAAAATCCCCAAATCAATTAAGAAATCTCTCAATGAGAGATTTCCTCAACTGAATCAACAAATCAGCCTCCCCTATATAAAGGACCCAAGACTTCAAGTCTTGTACACAGAGACACAAGGAAGAACCCCCCAACAAACTTCTAGTTTTCAGAAAAGAAAAAGAGAAGAGCAAGCTCTAAGAAGAAGAATTTTCTTCAAGGTAAATAAAATAGAGATCAGAGCATCTCAAGGGTTTAACCCTCATAAAAAGAACATAGTTCTTTCCTCAGATCTGAGATCCATGAGATAAGTCTCCCACAAATAAGAATTTAATTCTTACGGGGATGAATTTGTTCTTAGGGATCAAAGATCCGGAGAAGAACAAAGAATTGAACTTTGCATAACATAATACACAAAGAGAAACCCAGCACCAAGCGCTATTCAATAAAAAGTGCTCAGCGCTCAAATGCTAGCACCCAGCGCCAAGCGCTCCACGTGCCCCTCACGTGGGCGCTGCTTAATAAAGAGCGCTTAGTACTCAGTGGTTGGCGCTCAGCGCTAAGCGCCTCACGTGAGCGCTGCTCAAAATAAAAAGTGCTTAGCACTCAAATGCTGGCGCTCAGCGCCAAGCGCCTCACATGCCCCTCACGTGTGAGCTATTTAACATAGAGCGCTCTGCACTCCTCAAGAAGGATCTAGCGCCATAAAGAGTGTTCAACACTCATAAAAAAACAAAAAGAAAGTGGAAAAAGCAAAGCAAAGTGTGAGTGTCAGTACTCACATAAATGTTTGGCATTGTGTGCACAGAGAAAGGACTGTGTCCTAGTAAGTGTCTAACACCTTATTGAAATAGGAAACGACAGAGACTAAGTGGGCTGAGCCCAAGTCGGCCAAACTCCTAAATCTACCGAGACCATGTCCTCTTTATTTTCCCAAACTAGTCTTAGTCCCAAACAAGACCACCGATCTTTTAGCGAACACCCATTGGTTCAAGGGTACATCTCTCCATACCTCCGATACATGTCGTTGTAATTCTTCAACGTTTTCAGAGAGTTGGAGGGTCTCAATAACCAATAACTGTTGGTATACCCCCAAACCAACAAACCATAAACCCAATGGACCGTAACGTCCTTAAAACTAAATTGTGGACCGCAACGTCCTTAAAACTAAACTCAATGGACCGCAACGTCCCTAAACTAAACTCTATAGACTATGATGTCTTTAAACTATGGACTATGATATCCTTAAACTCTATGGACTATGATGTTCTTAAACCCAATGGACCGCAACGTCCCTAAACTAAACTCTATAGACTATGATGTCTTTAAACTACGGACTACGATGTCCTTAAACCCTATGGACCGCAATGTCCCTAAACTAAACTCTATAGACTATGACGTCTTTGTAAGTCCATGTCACGCACCCCACGAGCTTGCGGGGAGGCGGAATATATGGAAAAAAATTCTCAAAGCTTCGTAACACGGACTTGAGCACACGGATCGTGTCTAAACCATTACTAGCAAATTATGAAAGGTTTAACTACTCGGATTCAAAGTTATACCTCACGTTACTTGTCCTTCGGGTCTTCATCGCTGTCCTCCACACCTTGTAAGCTCTTTGGAACGTCGGCACCTCAATGGCCACCTGAGAGCTCCTACTCCAAGCTTGACCTCTAATTTGAGGTAACTAGGTTATTCAAAGTGCTAATCTAAGCAACCTAGGGGATATAGAGTTGGATTAGGGATGTATTAGTCTTGCTAACCCTTGATCTCAACACATGAGAGGTTAGGGTTAGGGTTTGAAGAGAGAGAGAGCTTGAGGAGAGAGAATGTGAGAATGAGAATCCTTTTGGATAAATGATATCATTTGTGTATATATGAAACACAACATATTATTAAATGAATAACAAATAATGATATATCATCATGTTTCACTAATACACATAGTGATTCATCACATAAGTTATATAAATCATAAATGAATCATTAACTCCATGTATGAATCACACCATGACTCATTAATCCAATAAATGCAAATGCCACCTTACCTTCCAAGTCATCATCCTTCTAGAAGCTTCCCGACAAATTACGAGAACACCCCTCCTATCCGTGAAAACACGGAAAAACTTTAGACTGTATAAATCCAATAATCCGATACTAGAATCTGGCTTAAACCAAAGCCGACTAGTAAAAACTGTCCGAACATCGTACGTGCGTAAAAACACGTATGCGTCCGAACCCTGTCGTAAAACCATACGACCTCTATATCGTTTCACCCGAAGCAAGGAAACTCTCTGTGTGGGACTCTAAAGACTCGACACTACGCTGGCAGTGGGTTTAACCACAGACCGCAAGCGGTACTAGCTGTACGTAACGGTCCCCAGGTAGATGTCGATAAGAAGGCCGATAAGGAAACCCATCCGAACTCCTACTGAGCCTGATGTGACAATCTCCATACAGTCCGGTCTGTTCGTCTAAGACTATCGCATATCGGGCCTAGGGGGCGGTAAATGTTAGACCCCTAATAGCGGTATAAGTCGTGTCGGAGTGAATCCCATTACACCTTGAGAAACTACTGGAACCTACCAGTAAATCTCGCTTGCCCTAGCCAGGGACTTTGCGTAATGGCTCTCCATACACAGCGCGATATCAACCCCCAATACCGGGAGAGACGAATCCTGTCTAACCGCCACTGCCTCCAAGTGCTTCGGGACTGCACCCAACTACTACCTATTTGCATGACTCCTTTGAGCCGTGGTAGGGTAGTAATCTAAGAACAGTGGGAACACACTCGAGGCGAAGTAGCAGTGTCAAGTCGACGGACTAAGCCGTACTCATGTCACGTGGGAACTGCTATCTGACGATGGGTATAAATCCAACCTGCAGTTCCTGGCGAGTCCTGTCCGGTGTACCCGTAACCTAACGAGCACCTGTATACTATCTCCAGTACGACGTACTGATGGCTATGGGACAGACCATCTCCCCAACTGGGATGAGAAGCGTACACACTAGTCTACTCCGGAGTATCGATGCCCTGTCTCGATAATCCTACGACTAGGGACCTGTATAGGATGTTGCTTATAGACTACCCAGCCCCCACTAGTGTGACTGCCATCACAACGCTGGTAATCAAGCAAAGATCCTAAGGGCTCTACTAATATGTATAAGCGATACGTTACAAGAAACATATGCATATATTAAAGTAGACACAAACCAAGTAGCATACTACCATTTTTAGCAAGACTGTCAATACAACTGTGAATATCCCAAGCTTCCATTAAGTAATATACAAACTAGTATGATACAGTAATAGCCTTCTAGGGCATAAACACTAACAATCTCCTACTGGCACTAAGGCCATGTACTGGCATATCGCAGACCTATCATCTCGAATAGCCTCTCGAACTGCGTCTGAGGAATGGCCTTTGTGAATGGATCAGCAGTGTTATTCTCTGTATCTACTCTCTTTACCTCGATCTCCCGACGATCTACGATCTCCCTGATCAGGTGATACCGCCTTAAGATGTGTCTGGACTTCTGATGGGACCTGGGTTCCTTCGCTAAAGCTATAGCGCCGTTGTTGTCGCAATACAGAGGTATTGGACCAACACACTGGTAGGAACCACCTGAAGTTCTGTGAGGAACTTCTTCATCTAGACACCTTCTTTTGCGGCATCGCAAGCAGCCATGTACTCCTCTTCCATTGTTAAGTCAGCAACGGTCTCCTGCTTGGAACTCTTCCAACAGACCGCCCCTCCATTGAGGGTAAAGACATAACCCGACATGGACTTGGAGTCATCCTTGTCACTCTGGAAGCTGGAGTCGGCAAAGGCCTTGATCTGGAGGTCTTTTCCGCCATACACCAAGAACATCTCCTTAGTTCTCCTCAGGTACTTGAGAATGTTCTTTACTGCTATCCAGTGCTTCTCCCCTGGGTTTGCCTAATACCGGCTTACAATGCTCAATGCGTATGCTACATCTGGTCTGGTACATAATATCGCATACATTATAGAGCCTACCGCAGAAGCGTAGGGTATAATCGACATGCGATCCTTTTCCAAATCAGTCTTGGGAGACATCTCTTTGGAGAGGGTGATTCCGTGACAAGCCGATAGGTTACCGCTCTTAGAATCTTCCATACTGAATCTTTTCAATATGGTGTCTATGTACCTGGACTGCGAAAGTCCCAACATCCTCTTTGATCTATCATGATAGATCTGCATCCCCAGAATATAGGTGGCATCACCCAGGTCCTTCATGGAGAACTTCTATGACAAGAATCTTTTGACTGACTGTAGCATAGGAATATCATTTCCTATTAGGAGAATGTCATCCACATACAAGACGAGGAATACAACAACTCTCCCTACAATCTTACTGTATATGCATGGTTCATCTGGATTCTTGATAAAGTCGAATTCTTTGACAGTATCATCAAAACAGATGTTCCAACTCCGCGATGCCTGCTTTTGTTCATAAATGGACTTAACCAACTTGCACACTTTACCGCTGCTCCCACTCTGAATGAATCCCTCTGGCTGATCCATATAGACACACTCTTCCAAATTACCATTTAGAAAGGCCATCTTTACGTCCATCTGCCAGATCTCATAATCGTGGAAGGCAGCAATGGCAAGAAGGACCCGAATGGATTGGAGCATAGCCACTGAAGAAAAGGTTTCGTCATAGTCCAAACCAGGTCTTTGACGGAAACCCTTTGCAACAAGTCTAGCCTTATAGGTTTCAACCTGTCCATCTACGCCAATCTTCTTTATGAAGATCCATTTGCATCCTACGGGTTTTACCCCATCTGGAGCAATGTCCAAAGTCCATACTTTGTTAGTGTACATGGACTCCATTTCGGTTCGCATTGCATCCAGCCATTTTACCGAGTCGCCGCTCTGAATGGCTTGCTGGAAGCTAGTAGGGTCATCATTATCAATGATGCAATCTTCTCGATCCCCATCTATAAGAAAACCGTAGTATCTCTCGGGCGGATGAGACTGCCTACTACTTCTGCAGATAGGCGCTGGTATGTCCCTTTCTTCTAAAACTTCTGGTTCTACCATACTTTCAGTAACAGCTTGTGGTTCTGGAATTTCTTCCAGTTCTACTGCGCTCCCACTCTTCTGATTTTCTAAAAATTCAGCTTCTAAGAAGTGGGCATGACGAGAAACAAAAACCTTTTGTTCCTCTGCGTAATAGAAACAATATCCCTTGGAGTTCTTTGGATATCCCACAAACTTACACTGTACCGAGCGTGTCTCGAACTTGTCCGGATGCTGCTTTTTTACAAAAGCTGGACATCCCCATGTCTTCAGGTACTGAAGATAGGGTTTCTTCCCACTCCACATCTGATATGGTGTGGTAGGCACAGTCTTGGCTGGAACCTTGTTCAAAAGATATGCAGCTGATTCTAGTGCATAACCCCAGAAAGATCGCGGTAACTCAGCCTTACTCATCATGGAACGAACCATATCCAATAGGGTTCGATTCCTCCTTTCCGATACACCGTTGTGTTGTGGTGTGTATGGAGGAGTAAGCTGAGAGAGAATTCCATTCTCTTTTAAGCAACCCAGGAACTCGGCACTTAAGTATTCACCACCTCGATCAGATCTCAGTGTCTTGATACTTTTGCCTGTTTGGTTTTCCACTTCATTCTTGTATTCCTGAAATTTCTCAAAGGCCTCGGATTTATGCTTCATCAAGAAGATATGTCCATACCTAGAGAAATCATCCGTAAAAGTAATGAAGTAGGAATAACCACCTCGCGCATGTGTAGACATTGGACCGCACACGTCACTGTGTACGAGTCCTAAGAGCTCGCTCGCTCTTACTCCGTGTTCAGTAAACAGAGTCTTTGTCATCTTTCCCATGAGACAAGATTCACAAGTAGCATAAGATTGATATTCTAACGGATTCAAATATCCTTCTCTATGTAACTTAGTTAATCGTGTTTCATTGATGTGACCTAGTCTACAATGCCATAAGAAAACCTGATTTATTTCTGGAGACTTTCTTTTAAGTGTGTTCTGGACATTGAAAACCTGAGCTTGACTCAATACGTATATACCGTCATCTAATGTACCGGACCCAATCAGAACTTGATTTAGGTGGATGTGAATTACATCGCTTACGAATGTAAAATCATATCCCTCTCTCGAAAGTGAGGACACTGATATGATATTACAAGTCAAACTAGGTACATACAAACAGTTATGTAGAATCAATATCTGCTCACTTGTCAAACCTAGGCGATATTCTCCCACGGATTCAACGTCCACACTCATTCCGTTTGCAACTCTGAGAGACAAATCACCTACCCTTATAACTCTACGGTTTCTCAAAGCATGTAATGAATTACAGATATGAGATCCTGCTCCGGTTTCTAGTACCCAGGAAGTAGAGTTAATTGACAAACAGTTCTCAATTACAAACACACTTGAGGCCGAAACCACAACATGCTTCGTATCCTGGCTACTGGCTTCCAAAGCCCTGCAATCATTCTGCCAATGCCCAATCCTATAACAATAGGAACATCCCTCTTTAGCTAAACCAAGTCCCGAAACTTTTGCTCTTCCCTTTCCTCCTACTTTACTGACACCGTATATCGGCTTTGTAGAGGTCTTCTTCTTTTCACCCTTTGCTTTCGCCCTGGATGTAGAAGAAGAAGGTCCTCCATTAAGCAGAGCTTGTATCTCCCTGGTTTCTTTCAGGGTGTAAGTAGAGGGTAGGGACTGTGGAAATAAGTCATCGTATGACCTGTTTCCCAACGTGGTCTCCAGGTCCTTGAGCTCATCAATATAGCTAGTCATTGTACGGACGTCGTCCCTTACAGATGACCCGACAACCAACCTCGCTTGAAATAATTCGTTCGAGGTCTCATATCTTGCGATATGAGATTGCTCTCCATATAAATCTTTGTTATGGAGAAAGATGGAAACTGAGTCCATCTTCTCGTGCTACTTCTGGTATATACCATCAACTGAAGCCAACACGAGGCACTTGGCTTTCGCTTTATCCTTTTCCCTTGTCTGACGGATATCCATATCCGCGACGGTGGAAACTGGACCTGGGACGGCGGGATCTTGAGTAGTAATAGGGTGGTCCAGCTTGTCATAGGCAATGGACATCTGGACAGACCTTTGCCAGTCATATAAGTCAGATTCAGTCAACTTGTTATCTAGATGTAACCTAGTCATGGTCACAAGGTCGCTGCAATGAGAGAGAGAGAAGAAAACACTTTAGAATGATGCTCTTGCAAGTTTAGATTGGTTTTTAGTTTATCTAAACTGGATGGCTCCCACTGTTTCTCGAATCCTTCCTCAAACCATAAAAGAAAATTAGCCAGGACTATTCTCACTGTATAATACTTGCTTAACCGTTCAGCCAGGCCAGTGTCGGTACTTCGAGGGAGGTTTTCCAACGCTTTCGCGAAGTTCCTTAATTAAATAACCTCTTTTCTCTGGGGGCGTAGCCCCGCTGACACCTTTCTCGACACCTACTTGGTTTATAGCATTGATCGTTAAGTGACGAATTTCCTGATAAGTAGCATATACTCACAGTAGGATCGGGATCCAAATATCATCGTGTGATAATATTGAAGGAATCCTACCAACATTCATCAAACTCCAAATGGTATGCAACACTAGCAAGTTTCAGTTTCTTTAGAAACTCCCGATGTGGATTTTTGCCCCATGTTCTTATGACCTTGACGAAGGCCAACAAATCATAAGTCACATGTCAAGTTCTGCCCATCATTATCTTGTTAATTTGAACCCACCCGTACATACCCTTAACGAAGGCCAACAAGGTAATACGACTGTCCCAAACCAACTCATCTATCTATTCAATAAATGAATACCCCAGCAGCTACCAAACACTATGCCTTGACGAAGGCCAACAAACATAGCTTGAATACTACTGACCATCCATAAGAAATGACGGAGGGCTACGACTGGTTTTGGCGAAACTGTGAACGTGGTGAACTTGATATAATCGAAGGAACCTGATAGCTTTTTAAAAGGAGTGGTTAAAGCTCCGCAATTAAAAATTCTGCTCTTTTAAAATAACTGAATGGTTTCTTTTAAATTTGTTCCAACGATTCAACTTTGGTTTGTTTTCTTTGCATTAATAAAATGCGTTCCATCAATTAACCCATCATTGCAGAAAACAACGAAAATACAACGTCCTCTTATGTCATCCGCATTCGCCACTGGGTCCCGTAATCACCCGTTAGATTACTTAACTAACGACAGAGCGGGGGCTGGGCTAGCGCGGGTGTAAAACATAAGTGACATCTAAATAGCTATCATATATAGATATTGTACATTCGTCAGACGCAATAATAGGCATTACAGATCACTGATGAACATTATTGGATATACGAGCAATCCGCGTTTCCTTTGAGCCTGCAACGAAATACGGATTACATAGTTGTGATGAATAGCCATTACCCCACCCTAGACCCCTACGGATACGACAAACTACCCGCCAAGTACCCGAAGTGAAGCGGTCTCCCTCAACAACGTGAGTAGGCCACTAAACACTTCAACGTACCCGGTAGTTTGTGTACCCCACCTTGGGTCTATCCTAAGAGCAAAAAACAGTAAATGAAATAATACAACGGTGGCTACAACCGCAACCTGGATGTGCCCCACAAAAGAATATTACATCATATTACTATTTACATCGAATGAATGAATATAAAACCCATCTCAAACCCCGGCTAATCATCACAACGATCAAATCAAGTTCATATACACAAACAGTAAAAACCATTACAGAAATGTGCAACCCCCTGCGAACCGACATACTAGCAGTTAGGGGAGGTTTACGAACATATTAAACATTACAGATAAAAACCCGATTAGCAAATAACTTAGAATATCCATCGACAACCTTTTTCCGTGTCTACCCCAAATGCAAGCCAGCACAGAAGTAACCTGGGCAGAAACAGAATATACTGGAAAACAAAACACCACAAAATATGAATTACTGCGCAAATCCGAGTCAACTCGGGGTTGACTCGGTGGCGGATCCGCGGCCAAAAGCACCATTCCGCCGCGGATCCGCGGCCGTCTTACCGAGTTAGGTCCTCGTATTTTCCCAGAATTCTTATAATCCCCTGCTGTTAATTTTCAGGCACATCTAATAATTTTTTCGACACGTTTAAAATTGACAGAAACTTGAGGGGTCCGGGGTTTTGTTTTCGCGTTTTTCCGACGATCGAAGTTCTAATTAGTTGCTAACAAGCTAGTAAAGGTTTAGTTGGCTCTGATACCTCTGTAAGTCCAAGTCACGCACCCCACGAGCTTGCGGGGAGGCGGAATATATGAAAAACAATTCTCAAAGCTTCGTAACACGGACTTGAGTACACGGATCGTGTCTAAACCATTACTAGCAAACTACGAAAGGTTTAACTACTCGGATTCGAAGTTATACCTCAGGTTACTTGTCCTTCGGGTCTTCATCGCTGTCCTCCACACCTCGTAAGCTCTTTAGAACGTCGGCACCTCAACGGCCTCCTCGAGTCAAAGACGATCCACCCGAGAGCTCCTACTCAAAGCTTGACCTCTAACTTGAGGTAACTAGGTTACTCAAAGTGCTAATCTAAGCAACCTAGGGGATATAGAGTTGGATTAGGGATGCATTAGTCTTGCTAACCCTTGATCTCAACACATGAGAGGTTAGGATTAGGGTTTGAAGAGAGAGAGCTTGAGGAGAGAGAAGGTGAGAATGAGAATCCTTTTGGATAAATGATATCATTTGTGTATATATGAAATATAACATATTATTAAATGAATAACAAATAATGATATATCATCATGTTTCAATAATACACATAGTGTGTCACGCCTCGCTTCCCGGTATACGGCGAAGGAGACGCGATGAGGTCCGCTACGTATGTACTCAGAAGTACATACGCTAAGCGTATCTAAGCAATATAAAAGTAAATCACAAGAGACAAGAGATATAAAAATAACAGCAACTTTATTAATAACATTCTTTTGTACAATGCATGAAAAGTAAATACAACTGAAATGAAAAGCGATGCCTAAACAGTGGCATAACAGGAAATGAAAATACTGAATAGAACAAGGTACAATATTTAGAGCTCGGGGTCTTCGTGAAACTGCTCCAAGTCTTCACCGGTGGGCTCGATCTCTGCTGGGTCCAAAGCACCTGACGACATTCAAAGAAGAAAGAAATAGAATGTCGTCAGCGAACAGGTCGCTCGGTAAGTCCCAAAGATAAAGAAGAATTAAAAAAGACAGAATAAGAGTATTTCCTAAAGAGGTTGTAAAATATTATAGAATATTGTGTTAACGCTGTTGTTTGTAACTTGGTACAGAAGAATGCCAGTGTATACGAGAGGGATCTCTATATGCTAGAGACCAGGGCAAACGGAATGTACAAGGAACCGTTAAGCCACGGTACAACAGCAATGGAATATAGGTTAGGTGTCTTAATCTGACCACCTCGTGCCACCTTTAACACCTTTCGTACCAATCTACCCCTTAAACCCCGTAGTGTTTTGATAGTATTGTTGTATTGTATTGTGTAAGTTGGATGACCGACCAAAACCATGATATCAGTAAACATGTTGTAACTGCATAATCAGGTAAATGGAATAACGGAATAATGGATGTATATTCATGGTTTGATTCAGTCAAGTTGTATAGATTGTTAATTGGATTCTGGGATTCATGTGTTCATATTGAGTTGGAATATTAAAGAATATAGTTTGACTTGAATTATATTCAAGTCAGAAATAATCAGACTCAAACCCGAGTCCGACTAAAAGAAATATAATTTGAAGTTCTATAATTGTTAGGGTCCTTATTGTAAATTATAAAACTTGAGGGGGTTTTATGTAAAAAGTACTTTTGTATAGTTTTCAAGATACACCTCAAGTATTTATTATTCGTCTTTATAGTTATAATGAGTGTAAATTTTATTTGTGTTATTTCTAGTGAGAATATCCTAATTACATAAATAAAAGTATTAATTTTGTAATATTGATTTAATTGAAATTCATGGTATTTTAATGTAACTTTTAATCATGTAACTTTTTTTCAGGAAAAGGTGAAAAATTTATCTTATAATAAAATAGGTGTTCAAATGATAAATATACATATGTTTATACAAGAATAATTTTTAATAAATATTTTATTTTCCAAAAATCTCATTTTTCATAAATGTCGTATTCTAAACCTTTCGAGACCGAATGCTCCTTGCGGAGGTCTGAATCTCGCACTACTAAGCCTGAGGGTGCACGATAAACCGTACTATCCCTAACGAGTTCCCCAAAGGTGGGTTGTAGTGGCGCTTTGCAAAGATTTAATAAATACTAATCATTTAGAAAACGGTTTTATAAAAATAAGGTATTTATTTGTAAAAGGGTGTAAATTTCCGTATTTTAGATTCTAGGGTTTCCTAAGCCAACTAGCCTATTTCTAAATGGTCTAAACGACACGTCATTAGAAGCCTCAAATCGCCTCTTCACCGCCAATTTCGGCCAGGTAAGTGCCAGGTGAGTGGGAGGCTCTCCACTATAAGTAGCGGTCCTAATTAAGTAACCACTCGCCTTAGACACACTTGCCTAGACACCACAAAGTCAGGTTTAGATAAACGATCGATGTCCATGACATATCGTATTTTCCTATTAAAAGATTTTGTTTTAAAATTATATACAACTTAGAACTTTCAGAAAAAGTTTATAAAGAAAATGGTATTTTAATGTAAAATCTTGTATTATCGTATTCTAAGTTTTGATGATATCAATTAGGGTTGTATTTGCGTGTGTGTGGAGGTAGGTCATTACCTCGTGATCTATTTTAAGGTATAGCAATGTTAAAGGGTTAAATGTGATAAACTAAACATGGTTGTATTTAAGTGAAAAAATACGATATATCGCAAAAGTTATCATTTCATGTGTGAAAACTTGTTCAAATTGATTTTTAAGTGATTAGTAGTCAACATGAATATGTTTAAGTATTATGGAATTAGTGACAAGTGAGTTTTGATAGAAAACCGAATCGGAAATCGGTTTGTTCCGATTTCCGTCGGGTTTGAAAAATCGTATTTTAATGGAAGAAAAGAAAGGTAGAAAAGGGGGACTTACGGGTTTGGACAATGCTAGAGAGTGCTAGGAAGGTAGTGGGTTTGTCGGTGCGTCGAAACGTCGTGAAGATTCCTAGTACGGTCGCCGGGATTTCGCCGTCGATTTTGGCAGCGCTTCGCCTTTCGCTCGTTTTCTAATGTACCGAGTTCTCTTGAAATTTTTAGAGAGTGGACTTAAGAATGTAGGGTGAGAGGGTAGAGGGTATGGGGGTTTATATAGGGTTAGGCTAGGGTTTGGGTTTTTAATAAAAAAAATTATAAAAAATATACAAAATCATTAAAAATTCATTAAATATAGGAGTAAAAGGGATTTATTGGCCAAATGATAACCGATCCAAGCATTTAGAGTATGCAGGAGGGTGGACCAGGTTAAGACCCAACTTTTCTCTGTTGGTGACTCGGCCGTCCGGCCAAGTCCGGCCGGCGGCGCCGGACCGAGTCGGCCGAGTCGCCGGCCGGCGGCGACGAGTCGGGCCGAGTCGGGGGTCCATTGGCCTGGGATTCTTCGGGGGTACAATTTGGTATATTTACTTTTTGTTGTCCAGTGCATATTTTGGGAGTTATGGCCTTTTTACCGTTGACTTCCAAAAAAATTAAAACAAAATAAATACAAAAATAATATGGGGCATGGGATTTGAATTCCGATGGCTTGGTTCAGCAGTGCAAGGTATTACCAATGAGCTACAAGCTCCTTCTTGTAATTATGGTGTGAAATAAATACTTAAAGAGATATCAGCTGCAATAAATTCTCCAAGTATACATTGAATTTAAATCAATTCTTTGTACATTAAAAATGGAGTTGTTACAGTCGACCCTCCTTACAAAAATTTCTTCCTCGAAATTTACAACTTTTATTTGAGGACTAGTTTACAAAGAGGTATGGATATCTAGTACGCATTTCATCCTCTCTTTCCCAAGTGGACTCTCCTGGAGTGTCTTTCCTCCACATCATTCGAACCAAGTTAACTTCCTTGTTCCGAAGTGTCTTCACTTTCCTGTCCAGGATCTCCACGGGCTGTTGCTCACAAGACAAGTCGGGCTGTATAGTGAGCTCGGAATGATCGAGAACATGGCTCGGGTCACTCACATACTTTCTGAGTTGGGATATGTGGAACACATTATGCACTCCTTCCAATGAGGGTGGAAGCGCTAAACGGTATGCCACTTCACCGACTCGTTCGAGTATGTCGAACGGTCCAATATATCTCGGACTTAGCTTATCCCGTCTTCCAAAACGGATCACTCTGCGGTTCGGAGATATCTTCAAGAATACGTGATCTACTGGATGGAACTCCAAGTGTCGTCTCTTTGCATCAGCCCAGTGCTTCTGTCGATTTTGGGCTATGCGCATCCTTTCCCTGATAGTACGAACCACATCAACAGTTGCTACTATCATCTCCGGTCCAAGAAGTTCTCTATCTCCGATGTCGTCCCAACTTAATGGCGATCGACACTTCCTTCCATACAATGCTGCAAAAGGTGCCATTCCTATGCTTGCTTGGTAGCTGTTGTTGTACGAAAACTCCACAAGATGTAGGTGATCTTCCCACGATCCCTTGAAGTCTAACATACACGCTCTGAGCATATCCTCCAAGATCTGAATAGTTCATTCCGACTGACCATCTGTTTATGGATGATAAGCCGTGCTGAAGTTCAGACTTGTTCCCAAGCTTGCTTGCAGACTCTGCCAAAATTGCGATCGGAATCTGGTGTCACGATCGGAGACAATGCAGACCGGTACTCCATGAAGTCTCACAATTTCCTGTATGAGTTCATGGGTATCAGAGATAGTACATTATGAAGAGTTTTAAATCTAAATTAGATTATTACCTCCATGTACTTCTTCGCTAGTGTCTCAGTAGATTGGCCAACTCGAAATGGGATGAAGTGGGCCAACTTTGTGAGTCGATCCATAATGACCCATATGGCATCGTTACCCTTTGTGCCGCGAGGAAGAGCAGTCACAAAGTCCATCGTGATGTGTTGCCACTTCCATTCTGGGATTGGTAACCGTTGAAGTAATCCAGCAGTTCTGTGATGTTCAGCCTTTACTTGCTGACACACCAAGCATTTTGCGACGCTTCTGGCTACTTCGCGCTTCATTCCATGCCACCAATAATTTTGACGTAGATCTTTGTACATTTTGGTACCTCCAGGATGTACTGAGTAGGGAGAGTTATGGGCTTCTTTCATTAACTCTTCCCGAACAGGACCTTTTGGTACACACAATCTGCTGCTGTATCTCAAAGATCCGTCTTCATGGATGATGAAGTCTGTTCTGAGTCCATTCTCCACTTGTTCTCTGATCTTTTGCAACTTAGCATCGCTGGCTTGAGCTGCTTTGATCTGATTGACAATAGTTGATTGAACTTGTAAATTCATCAAACTTGAAGCATTACCTGGCATGATTACTTCAATCTCCATCTGATGCAAGTCTTGTTGAAGCTTCCACTGAGCGGTGAGATTCATTGCTAATGGTTGGCGACTAAGAGCATTAGGTACTACATTCACCTTCCCTGGGTGATATTGCAAGTTGATGTCAAAGTCCGCCATGAGTTCTAACCATCTTCTCTGCCGCATATTCAACTCCTTCTGAGTAAACACGTACTTCAGGCTCTTATGATCTGTGTAGATGTTCACTCGTTCACCAAGTAGATAATGACGCCAAATCTTGAGAGCAAAGATGACGGCTGCCAACTCCAAATCATGCGTCGGATAATTGCGCTCGTGAATCTTCAGTTGTCTTGAAGCATAAGCCACAACCTTACCGTGCTGATGTAGAACACAGCCTAATCCCTTACCGGATGCATCGCAATGCACTTCGAATCCTCCAGATTGATCCGGTATGACGAGAATAGGTGCTGATGTCAACCTTGACTTGAGTTCTACAAAAGCTTGTTCGCATGCTTCTGACCACACAAATTCTTCATCTTTACGTGTGAGCTTGGTCAGGGGTGTTGCTATCATCGAAAAGCCTTCAATAAACCTTCTGTAATATCCAGCTAAACCCAAGAAACTTCGAATATCCTTCACTGACTTTGGTGTAGGCCATTCGCTAACTGCCGAAACTTTCGCTGGATCCACAGAGATTCCTTCTCCTGATACGATATGTCCAAGAAAACCAACTTGATTTAACCAAAACTCGCACATGCTGTACTTGGCATAAAGCTGATGTTGTCGAAAAGTTTCCAGGACAATTCGTAGATGTTCTGCATGTTCTTTCCGACTCTTAGAATACACCAGGATGTCGTTGATGAAGATGACAACAAACCTGTCTAAGTACTCCCGAAAAACTTAATTCATAAGGTTCATGAATATTGCGGGTGCGTTGGTCACTTCAAATGGCATCACTAGAAATTCGTAATGTCCATAGCGAGTTCTGAAAGCTGTTTTGTGAATATCAGCTTCCTTGACCTTCACTTGATGATAACCTGAACGAAGATCTAATTTAGAGAAAACACAAGATCCACTTAGCTGATCGAATGAATCGTCGATGCGCGGAAGTGGATACTTGTTCTTTATAGTGACTTCGTTCAAGGTTCTGTAATCGATGCACATTCTGTATGAACCTTCCTTCTTCTTCACAAGTAATACAGGTGATCCCCAACTTGAAGTGCTGGGACGAATCCATCCTTTCGCCAGTAATTCGTCCAACTGTGTTCGGACTTCCTTCAAACCTTCCGGGCTTAAACGATAAGGTGTTTTGATCACCGGTTGTGCTCCTGGTACTAAATCAATACTGAATTCAAGAGCTCGATCGGGAGGCAAACCTGATATATCGTCAGGAAATACATCGTCGAACTCTCGAACCACATCTGGTCTTGATTCTTCCTCTGCTTGAGCTGCTGCAACTACTGCTTCTCTTGGCTTCGCTTTGTAGGTACTTAGCTCCAGTGTACGGTCTCCGCTTTTGAAATAGAAGACCGGATGGTCTGGGATCTCGAATACTACCCTCTTTTGACGACAGTCTATGGTAGCATAAAAAGTTCCAAGCCAATCCATTCCTAGAACCACATCGAAGTTCGGTATGTCCAGCACTTTGAAGTCAGCATAAAACTCTCGACTGCAGACGACGACTGGACACATGCTGTATCCCATAGTTGCCTTTAGAATGTCATTTCCGGAACTGACATTCCAGCTGGATACAAGCGGTGAAACTGGAATCGCATGGGTTCGGACAAACCATTGCGACATAAAGCTATGTGCTCCAGTATCAAACAGTGCAAGTGCAGGGATTGAGGATACTAAGATTGTACCTAAGGTATGTGGGATTTGTTTTAGGTATAGGAAATATGTAACTAAGTAGTAGAATAGAAAAGCAAAGTTTGAAAAGAAAAGTTTACCAGTGATGACTTGGCCAGTGGCCTCAGCTTCTTCCACGGACATCGTGAAAGCCTGGCGCCTTGGTACATTCCTCCTGGCCTGAGGAGCATTCTCGGAACGTTCCTTTGAGCTTGATAGAACTGACGAGGAGGTGGTGCAGCTTGTGGTCCTCTGGGTGGTGCAGGTAGTGCAGGTCTGGGAGCAGGTGCCTGAAGAGCTGGTCGCTGCGGATATGTAATTGCTGGCCTGGGTGCAGCAACTGGATTCTGTCTTTGGGGACAAGACCCAATATCGGGAGTAGCTGAGCCGCAGACTAAGCAAAGGCGGTTGGCTCGACGGCAGTCCTTCATCATATGTCCAGTTCTCTTGCAGTAGGTGCAAAAGGCTGGGCTGGGACGATGGGTTGGTACTCCGGGTCACCTTGGCACGAAAGGTGGCCTGGACGAGGCTCCACCTGCCATCTGGTTGGCAGGACGCTTGACTCCTGCAGATTGAGGTATGCCCCTTGCTTTTATCACTGCCTCATAACTGCGGGCAGCTTCTAGAGCATCCTCATGAGTCAAAAATTTTCCCGTGGCTAGAGCAGCCTGAATCTCCGTGTCCAGTCCTTGTTGAAAGCGACGGGCTCTGATCTCGTCCGTCGGTATCAAGTGTGCCGCGAATCTGTTTAAAGATTGTGTTAGCTGTGTAGTATGTGATTTTTTTTAAAAAATGAACTATTGTGACATATCTTACCGGCTTAACATGGTGAATTCAGCGTCGTATTCATCTACTGATTTGTCCCACATTGAACCCTGTTGTAGATGAATAAACTGCTGCTCCATTGCAAACCTGGCAGTCACAGGGAAGTATTTCGCGTCGAATTTCTTACGAAAAGTCTTCCATTCAATCGGCTATACCAAACGGCTTTATTCCGCCTTCCACCAGTTGCGAGCATTATCCGTGAGCTGTAGTTTTGCTACACGGACCCAAGCAATGTCTGGCACTTGAGCTGCTGCCAGATCGTCTTCGATGCTTTGTGCCCATTCTTCATCTTCAAGAGGGCTTCCTTTACCAGAGAACTGCTTGGGATGTAAAGCCCTGAATTGCTTTACTCCGGTGCGTCGGTTTCAGGACGGTCCAGAACTTGTTGTTGTCCCTCGAGAAGGCTGCGAATCGCCTCAAGTAGCACTGTTTGCTCGGTGGGTGGTGCAGGAACAGTTGGTGCGAGAGGTAGTGCTGAATGTGTGTTGTTGACATTGGTGCTGGTGTTGTTCGGGGAATCCATAACCTTGAAGAAAAATTTGGGTTAGGACAGATTCAAGTAAATGAAATGATAAGATTCAAGAAATAGAAATTGGTAAGATTCAAGAAACATGAATTGTAAAGAATGTTTTAGTTGCTGGTTCTTGTGTTATATTGCTTAGGTTGTTCACGCAGACCAGAACTGCATGATAGGGATTCATACAGCTCTGACCTGCATGGGCCACCAACAAAACCTGTCACGCCCCGCTTCCCGGTATACGGCGAAGGAGACGCGATGAGGTCCGCTACATATGTACTCAGAAGTACATACGCTAAGCGTATCTAAGCAATATAAAAGTAAATCACAAGAGACAAGAGATATAAAAATAACAGCAACTTTATTAATAACATTCTTTTGTACAATGCATGAAAAGTAAATACAACTGAAATGAAAAGCGATGCCTAAACAGTGGCATAACAGGAAATGAAAATACTGAATAGAACAAGGTACAATATCTAGAGCTCGGGGTCTTCGTGAAACTGCTCCAAGTCTTCACCGGTGGGCTCGATCTTTGCTGGGTCCAAAGCACCTGACGACATTCAAAGAAGAAAGAAATAGAATGTCGTCAGCGAACAGGTCGCTCGGTAAGTCCCAAAGATAAAGAAGAATTAAAAAAGACAGAATAAGAGTATTTCCTAAAGAGGTTGTAAAATATTATAGAATATTGTGTTAACGCTGTTGTTTGTAGCTTGGTACAGAAGAATGCCAGTGTATACGAGAGGGGTCTCTATATGCTAGAGACCAGGGCAAACGGAATGTACAAGGAACCGTTAAGCCACGGTACAACAGCAACGGAATATAGGTTAGGTATCTTAATCTGACCACCTCGTGCCACCTTTAACACCTTCCGTACCAATCTACCCCTTAAACCCCGTAGTGTTTTGATAGTATTGTTGTATTGTATTGTGTAAGTTGGATGACCGACCAAAACCATGATATCAGTAAACATGTTGTAACTGCATAATCAGGTAAATGGAATAACGGAATAATGGATGTATATCCATGGTTTGATTCAGTCAAGTTGTATAGATTGTTAACTGGATTTTGGGATTCATGTGTTCATATTGAGTTGAAATATTAAAGAATATGGTTTGACTTGAATCATATTCAAGTCAGAAATAATCAGAATCAAACCCGAGTCAGACTAAAAGAAATGTAATTTGAAGTTCTATAATTGTTAGGGTCCTTATTGTAAATTATAAAACTTGAGGGGGTTTTATGTAAAAAGTACTTTTGTATAATTTTCAAGATACACCTCAAGTATTTATTATTCGTCTTTATAGTTATAATGAGTGTAAATTTTATTTGTGTTATTTCTAGTGAGAATATCCTAATTACATAAATAAAAGTATTAATTTTGTAATATTGATTTAATTGAAATTCATGGTATTTTAATGTAACTTTTAATCTTGTAATTTTTTTTCAGGAAAATGTGAAAACTTTATCTTATAATAAAATAGGTGTTCAAATGATAAATATACATATGTTTATACAAGAATAATTTTTAATAAATATTTTATTTTCCAAAAATCTCATTTTTCATAAATGTCGTATTCTAAACCTTTCGAGACCGAATGCTCCTTGCGGAGGTCTGAATCTCGCACTACTAAGCCCGAGGGTGCACGATAAACCGTACTATCCCTAACGAGTTCCCCAAAGATGGGTTGTAGTGGCGCTTTGCAAAGATTTAATAAATACCAATCATTTAGAAAACGGTTTTATAAAAATAAGGTATTTATTTATAAAAGGGTGTAAATTTCCGTATTTTAGATTCTAGGGTTTTCTAAGCCAACTAGCCTATTTCTAAATGGTCTAAACGACACGTCATTAGAAGCCTCAAATCGCCTCTTCACCGTCAATTTCGGCCAGGTAAGTGCCAAGTGAGTGGGAGGCTCTCCACTACAAGTAGTGGTCCTAATTAAGTAACTACTCGCCTTAGACACACTTGCCTAGACACCACAAAGTCAGGTTTAGATAAACGATCGATGTCCATGACATATCGTATTTTCCTATTAAAAGATTTTGTTTTAAAATTGTGTACAACTTAGAACTTTCAGAAAAGGTTTATAAAGAAAATGGTATTTTAATGTAAAATCTTGTATTATCGTATTCTAAGTTTTGATGATATCAATTAGGGTTGTATTTGCGTGTGTGTGGAGGTAGGTCATTACCTCGTGATCTATTTTAAGGTATAGCAATGTTAAAGGGATAAATGTGATGAACTAAACATGGTGGTATTTAAGTGAAAAAATACGATATATCGCAAAAGTTATCATTTCGTGTGTGAAAACTTGTTCAAATTAATTTTTAAGTGATTAGTAGTCAACATGAATACGTTTAAGCATTATGGAATTAGTGACAAGTGAGTTTTGATAGAAAACCGAATCGGAAATCGGTTTGTTCCGATTTCCGTCGGGTTTGAAAAATCGTATTTTAATGGAAGAAAAGAAAGGTAGAAAAGGGGTACTTGCGGGTTTGGACAACGCTAGAGAGTGTTAGGAAGGTAGTGGGTTTGTCGGTGCGTCAAAACGTCGTGAAGAGTCCTAGTACGATCGCCGGGATTTCGCCGTCGATTTCGGCAGCGCTTCGCCTTTAGCTCGTTTTCTAACGTACCGAGTTCTTTTGAAATTTTTAGAGAGTGGACTTAAGAATGTAGGGTGAGAGGGTAGAGGGTATGGGGGTTTATATAGGGTTAGGCTAGGGTTTGGGTTTTTAATAAAAAAAATTTTAAAAAAAATACAAAATCATTAAAAATTCATTAAATATAGGAGTAAAAGGGATTTATTGGCCAAATGATAACCGATCCAAGCATTTAGAGTATGCAGGAGGGTGGACCAGGTCAAGACCCAACTTTTCTCTGCTGGTGACTCGGCCGTCGGGCCAAGTCCGGCCGGCGGCGCCGGACCGAGTCGGCCGAGTCGCCGGCCGGCAGCGCCGAGTCGGGGGTCCATTGGCGTAGGATTCTTCGGGGGTAAAATTTGGTATATTTACTTTTTGTTGTCCAGTACATATTTTAGGAGTTATGGCCTTTTTACCGTTGACTTCCAAAAAAATTAAAACAAAATAAATACAAAAATAATATGGGGCATGGGATTTGAACTCCGATGGCTTGGTTCAACAGTGCAAGGTATTAGCAATGAGCTACAAGCTCCTTCTTGTAATTATGGAGTGAAATAAATACTTAAAGAGATATCAACTGCAATAAATTCTCCAAGTATATATTGAATTTAAATCAATTCTTTGTACATTAAAAATGGAGTTGTTACATAGTGATTCATCACTTGAGTCATATAAATCATATATGAATTATTAACTCCATGTATGAATCACAACATGACTCATTAATCCAATAAATCCAAATGCCACCTTACCCTCCAAGTCATCATCCTTCTAGAAGCTTCCTGACAAATTACGAGAACGCCCTCCTATCCGTGAAAACACGGAAAAACTTTAGACTTTATAAATCCAATAATCCGATACTAGAATCTGGCTTAAACCATAGCCGACTAGTAAAAACTTTCCGAACATCGTACGTGCGTAAAAACACGTATGCGTCCGAACCCTGTCGTAAAACCATACGACCTCTATATCGTTTCGCCCGAAGCAGGGAAACTCTCTGTGTGGGACTCTAAAGACTCGACACTACGCTGGCAGTGGGTTTAACCACAGACCGCAAGCGGTACTAGCTGTACGTAACGGTCCCCAGGTAGATGTCGATAAGAAGGCCGATGAGGAAACCCATCCGAACTCCTACTGAGCCTGATGTGACAATCTCCGTACAGTCCGGTTTGTTCGTTTAAGACTATCGCATATCGGGCCTAGAGGGCGGTAAACGTCAGACCCCTAATAGCGGTATAAGTCGTGTTGGAGTGAAGCCCATTACACCTTGAGAAACTACTGGAACCTACCAGTAAATCTCGCTTGCCCTAGCCAGGGACTTTGCGTAATGGCTCTCCATACACAGCGCGATATCAACCCCCAATACCGGGAGAGACGAATCCTGTCTAACCGCCACTGCCTCCAAGTGCTTCGGGACTGCATCCAACTACTACCTATTTGCACGACTCCTTTGAGCCGTGGTAGGGTAGTAATCTAAGAACAGTGAGAACACACTCGAGGCGAAGTAGCAGTGTCAAGTCGACGGACTAAGCTGTACTCATGTCATATGGAAACTGCTATCTGACGATGGGTATAAATCCAACCTGCAGTTCCCGGCGAGTCCTGTCCGGTGTACCCGTAACCTAATGAGCACCTGTATACTATCTCCAGTACGACGTACTGATGGCTGTGGGACAGACCATCTCCCCAACTGAGATGAGAAGCATACACACTAGTCTACTCCGGAGTATCGATGCCCTGTCTCGATAATCCTACGACTAGGGACCTGTATAGGATGTTGCTTATAGACTATGCAGCCCCCACTAGTGTGACTGCCATCACAACGCTGGTAATCATGCAAAGATCCTAAGGGCTCTACTAATATGTATAAGCGATACGTTACAAGAAACATATGCACATATTAAAGTAGACACAAACCAAGTAGCATACTACCATTTTTAGCATGACTGTCAATACAACTGTGAATATCCCAAGCTTCCATTAAGTAATATACAAACTAGTATGATACAATAATGGCCTTCTAGGGCATAAACACTAACAGTCTTTAAACTGCGGACTATGATGTCCTTAAACCCCGGACTATGATTTCCTTAAACTAAAAAAAACCCGTTAAGAAGATCTTAGTCTAGAAATTAGACTAACGTATCCTTAACAAACATTTAAGTTGATCTTAATCTCAAATGAGGTTAACGATTCTTAAATCAACCAAAATCCAAATCTAAGAAAATACGGATTTGGACTAATCCACGCCCTACGGGCGACAACATAAATTAGTCTCCGTATACAATCCACGGGCAACCAAAAATAAAACAAACACACACGGCACGAAGTGAACATCTCGAGAAGGAGAAAGTGGTTACCGCGATGCAGTAGTGTAATTAACTGCAGGGCTTGCGCCTGCAGGGAAGAGCGTCCCCACAATCAAAAACCCCTCGCAAGCGAGGGGGAATCTGACGAAGTCTGCTACATCGTCCGCATCCGTCCAAACCTCCGATACACGGTGTCATAAATCAACTTGGCATCTTCAGAGAGGTGGACTGATAAAACCAAATAGTATCTGCCCCTAAAATTCAGGCCAGACGTCCCAACGTCCCGGTCACGTATTTTGGCAGTAAACAGATTCTAGCACGCTCGATGGGACCTTTTCCTCTTTCCACCCACACATCATGTGTCGTGTTCGCGAACGAATCGTGGTTTAATATAGTTTTCCTTGGATTCGAGGTACTTAGATTTGTTGTCCTGCTCCGTGCAGAAGAGAAAAGAAGATCAATGGCTTCCAGCTGCACCAACTGCAACAACAGCTCCCACTCCGTCCCTGTCGGAGGAGTAACTTATAGGCCCCAAGCGGCCTCCATCTTCGCAATGCCAGTGGAATAGGTGACACAGGCCACCACTGGGTTGTTCTTCGGGACCATGCTCCCAGCATTGAGCTTCAACGCTCCATTGCCATCAGAGGAAGCTCTAAAGAAGTCGGTCTTCGATCGACTTGCAACTACTGCGGCCCCTCTCAACGGGTCATCCAAGTCTACTTCCTCAGTCTTCGACCAGCTGAGCATAAGCTCAAATGGGCCCGCGAAGAGGCTCGCAATACAGGAGAAGGCTATTCCAATTCCCGCTGCGGGTGGGGTCATCCAAACTGCTTCCCCTACTCGAAAGTCTGCCTTCGACAAATTGACCATTCCTTCCCAGCGGACGTCAGTCTTCGACAGACTGGTACCAACAACAGCTTCTTCTCAAGGCAGGGGCATGAGGGAGCTACTCCGAAGATAGAGGTGATCCCAGCTACGCGTCATGTGCGACGTCGCCACTGGCGCCGAGTGAGGAAAGCTGGGGGCAGTTCTCCCTCTGGATTTACCCCACCAGCTCCATTGGTGGAAATTGATGCTGCTGTTCCAACTGGGAACAACTTTGAGCCGCTCAGGAGGGTGCGTAAGAACTCTCTAACCGCCGTATTAAAAAGGTCTCCTTCACCAGCTGAAAATGTTACAAAGGCAGAGCCAGAACAGCCTCCTCAGCGGCTGTCCTCCAAAGTACACAGGGTCTAGTAAAGGGTCCAAGACTCTGTGATTAACCAAGACTACTCCCGCCAACCGAAGAAAATGAAGGTTCGGCAAGAGAAGGACCACCCCGTCGTATCACAGAAGGTATCGTCTATATGGGTGCCCGCTGCAACGGCCCCCTCAACTTCGATCGCACATAAAAGAAGAAGGCCAGAGAAGATCCCCATGCCTGCGACCAATTCTACGGGCACTGAACCTAAAAGCCCCAAGTCTGGGGGCATGGTAGTGCATACTGTCTACATGGCATCCAGAAAAGAGGATAGCCTTACCTCCACGGGTCATCGACCACTTACACGGTCTTTGACAAAGGCTCAGGAGCAACGGCAAAAGTTCCAGGAGATGCTCACGAAGATGGCCGTGCTCACTGAGCCGAAAGAAATCCCGGAGACGTCGTCGGAACAATGCCAGGAACAGGAAACCGACACCGAGTTCCTCCGAAAAATGCTCGAAAAGAAAGATAAAGAGGCCGCGGAATAAGCAGCTAACATAAAATAAATGGCGCTCTTGTTCCAAGATATGGTGGGGATGATGATACAACCGGATCCTCCAGCCGAAGACCCTCCAATAATCCTTGAAGACGACAAAAGGGAGACATCAAACCCTCTTCCGGCTCTTTCAGCAGCCAAGGAAGAGACCATCTCCAAAGCCGCCCTTGACGATTATATAGCTCAACAGATACGAGCTCATCAGGCGAGCGAAGCGGCCGGCCAAATCGTCAAGTCTGGACGACCCTATCCAGGTTGGTATGATCAAATAAAGTACCCGTCGGGATATACGATCCCTAAATTCCACGTGTATAAGGGGACAGGCAATCCACACCAGCACGTTGCTCAATTCAGAGCTTTGGTAATACTGGGGGTGACGACAAACTGCTGCTTCGCCAGTTTGTTGGCAGCTTGTCGGAGACGGCATTTGAATGGTACTCCGAGCTCCTGAATGACTCTGTCAAGACATTTGCAGAAATAGAGCTACTGTTTACACGAAGGTTCGCAAGTTCTAGCGAGCGCACCCCGATTACCGCATTAATCAACGCTAGAGTGAAGCCGGGAGAAACCTGGGTTCAGTATGCAATTCGATGGCGGAACCTATGGTCGAGATGTGAACAACGCATAGAAGAAGCTCCTGCTGTGGGCTTGTTCGTAGGGACCCTGGACCCGCAGGCAACTATATCTCAATTCATGATGTTCTTCAAGCCGACCACTTTCCAAGCTTTGATCGACAAGCTGGCCCAAATGGACCAGATGTGCTATAGACCATCCTCCTCGAAGACGGAGCTTCGAAGTAACAAGGGCAAAGCGAAGACGACCTTCATCGCCAACGCTCAGCAACAGCCAAGTGATCCGAAACCAGCTGCTCGCTAAAACGATAAACAACAAACACCCGGAGATAAGTTGAGGCGTCCTTACTCATTCCCTCGGGATAAGACGAGAAGACTGTTCGAACTGGTGGTGTGCAACAGGCTTATCACTCTACCAGATCCGAGACGCCCGCTGCAACCGGGCGATGTCAACAATCCCAATTACTGCCCCTACCACCGAATATTGGGACACCCAATCGAAGATTGCTTCGTCTTCAAAAACTGGATTGAGGACCAGTACCAACAAGGCAAATTCGCGCTGGCGGAAAACTGGAGGGTAAACCCGCCACAACCACACACTCCTAAAAAGGTGGACATGCCGGGGGCATCATGCTCATTTATAGAGGAAGCTCCATGGGAGGTTGTTCTTTCGGACAAGACTAAAAGAATGCTGAAAGATCTTCATACATGTCCGGCGATTAGGTGGAAAAGCCCGCTGGAATCCGAGATAATTGAGGGAATGCTGAAACCACGCCCAACACCGAGAGTTAGTAGCGATGGGAAAAATACCCATACCCAGTCGTCGAAGTCTTCGAAGAAGAAGAAGGCCAAAAGGCCCGCGCAGTCTGACGACAAACGCACAGACCTGCACAAGCATATCGATGCACTGGATGAATATAATCAGAAGGCGCGAACCCCGGTTACACTCCAGGAGTTTCTCAACCACATCCTTGAGGGCGGAGATAATGACTATGATGAAGGAGAAGACTCCTCAGAAGTACCCGAGGATTATGTGGCAAGTTGTCACATGGCCTCTCATTCATCAATAAATGACGAAGAAGCTCACTCAGCGTTAGAAAATGACGTAGAAAAGCTGGGGGCAGGATCGGTGCCAAAATCTTAGGAACTTTCAGACGGGATGATTGACATGCTGCTGAACGAAGCCCGTCAGAAGAGCAAAGCTGATCAAGAGCGTAAAATGGCCATATTCGAAAGGGCCAAACGGCGGCGACAGGATGAAAAGGTTGAAGCACTCCAACTAGATCGAAGCACGCCCGCGGCAGAAAAAAGCAGGCTTAAAACAAGGAAACGGTTCGCTAAAGCCCTGTTAACGGGAATGAAGCTGCCACTTTTCAAAGGAGATACTCCTGGCGGTATATACCTTGATGAAGCGGACGTTTTTCCTAACTACTGCTTATACTATCAAAGGATTGCGTACCCTACCGAAGAATGCATGGCCTTTAAAAAGTGGTGGCAGGGATACGTTGCTCACGGACAAAATTTCAAGCGGATGAAGCGCAAAACTCGTCGGGAGCAGAGAAATACGACGGATGAGCGCAAAAGAACTGCCGACAACTGTCACATAGTTAATACCAAGAGATCTTAAGTTCTCACCTTCGGGAGCGATTCTGACGAAGAAATAGCCCTCGGCTCTCTCTTCAAGGAAACCACCTCAGGAAAAGAGGAAGAGATAAAGAACTGTGAGAATATTCAGCTGCGCAACCGTACGTTGCCCGAAAAGAATCTCGAACCCACAAAAAGGGGGTCGAACAAAAAAAATAAGGGGAAGGGAAAAGTCCCTGAGGATATCGCCCTCGATGATCGAGTCATCGAAAAGATCACAGCCAAGGACCCGCTCAAGAAGAACAAGGTGGATTATAATGCCCTGGCACATCTGAGAAAGATACCCTCACATTTGAGTATTTTGGATACCCTTCTCCTGTCTAAAGAAGCATAAGATTCCCTGATCAAGGCATTACAAGAGCCCGAGCAGTTCCAAGCTTTCCTTACCGAAGAAAAGATGAAGGACGAGCTGGAAGAAGTGCACACAGTTGACATCACTTTCGGCGATGAAGATCTCCTCCTCGGAACGTGCGAGCACAACTGTCCCCTGTATGTCACCGGGTACTGCCATAACATCAAGATAGGGAAGATCATAGTTAACAAAAGGTCCTCCATCAACCTCTCAAATGCGAGGGTGCTAAAAGAAATCTGCATGAGCGTTCAACACCTCGCTCGGGATAAAATCACCATCTCCGGGTTCAATTCCCAGTCATCACGGACGCTCGGGTCTGTGATTTTGATATTATGTTTTGTGCTGCTCATCACTGACATCAAATTTCATGTCATTGACGCCAAGACCTGTTACAACGCTTTACTCGGAAGGCCTTGGTTACACGAGTACAACACTATCCCTTCTACACAATATCAGTGTATGAAGTATTTCAAAGATGGTCTCGAGTATACCGTGACGGGGGAACTAAACCCATTCTCCGTAAATGAAGTCCGAAAGTACGAAGATGCGAAGTATTTCCTACCAGACTTTGAAGACACGGAAAGATGCCATAAACCGGAGAATAAGCAAAAAGCTATCACCACTATCCCGGTTTTCGGGAGCGATACCGAGGAGGAAGAAGAGATAGTCTATTCGGGGCCACCCCAATGCAACAGGACGGAACCATCTACCCCTATTCTGGTCTTTGGCAGTGACTCTGAAGATGAAGTCAACGCAGTGTTCTCGGTCCATCCATCAATGCGGGCCTTCACTGGAAATGATCACAGTCTACAAATCACCATGGTTCCGCGGCAGCACTATAGAGAACTTGATGCGCTTGAGACATATAGTGTGCAAGAGCTGCAGATATTCTACGTCCCTCCAAGGCGAAGAGGTGAAAAGGCGATCCTATTCTATCGATCCGGAGAAACCACAGTCGAGAGAGAAGTCTGGCATGGTGTCGAACCTGTGCTTGACAGGCTCCAACCAATCCGTCTGCCCAGATACTACACAGAGGGATTAAAAAGGTTATTAAGATGCCAAGGCGTACCTTTTAAACAGACTGCTCGACAAGCCCAATTCTACAACAGGATCTGGAACGTCCCCGGAACTCAGCGAAAATCGCCCAACGGAAAGATGGAAATGATTGGGCTTGGATATGTCCGGTCCAAGAAATGGGAGTAGTTCTATGGCTGCCATGTCATAAATGACCTCGATGAAGAAGGGGATGCTCTTTTAAAAGGCGCTGACGTTGAACCAGAACAAAGTCCTGCCATAAAAGTGCTGAGTCCGTCGCTTGAAGAACAGATGGACAAGCTAATAAGGGAAGCGAGTCAAAAGGTTAGGAATGACCATAACCGCGAAATATCCATTTACGAGAAATCCAAGGTGCAACGCCTCCTTCAACAGGCTGTGGAGAATGACAATGCCCATTACCGTCAGCCCGCCATGCATTACTAAGACAAGAAAAAGGCCCGACGCGGAGGCAAAAACAAGTTAAAGAACGGAAAAAACGTTCGACAGCGGAAAAACGGATCCAAAAGGCCGCGTGATCAAGAAAAGGTCAGCTGGAACCCGTCTCTTATGAAAAAGATGGGTCGAGCATATTCTTTCCCTCGAGACAAGACAAGGAGAATCTTTGACCTTGTTATGAAATATCAAATGATGACACTCCCGGAGTCTCGGTGCCCCGATCAAGCAAACGGGGTTCATCACCCGAATTATTGCTCCTATCACTGAGCGATAGGACATCCTCTTGAAAACTGCTTCATCTTCAAAAACTGGGTCGAAGACCAATATCAACTCGGCAGATTCGCTTTATCCAACAGTTGGAGGGCAGCCCCACCACAAAAGCATGTGCTAAAATTAACGAATATAGCGAGAGTAGAACCAGATCAACATCGGTATTGGAAACGATCTCATACCTGTCACGTAATAACGCTGTCAGAAGAAGGAGAGCGCGAGAATATGGATGACTTCTCCTGGTGCTTCAAAAACGAGGAAGAAGAGGAATTGATCTCAGAATTTTCACCAGCGCCGAAAGAGTTGGAAGATGGAATACATACTACTGCGGACAACCTAAGAAAAATCGACCTGGGGACGGCAAACGACCCACGGCCCACGTTTGTCAGTGAGCTGCTGTCTAAGGAATAGGTGGCTACGCTAAAAGACGTGCTCATGCAGTATAAAGACTGCTTCGCATGGAACTATTCCGAGATGCCAGGGCTAAATTCAGAAATAGCTGTGCATAAATTAGCGGTATCTCCGGACGTCAAGCAAGTCAAACAAGCGCCAAGAAGAATGCGGCTCGAACTTGAAATGAGTATCAACGCCGAAGTCAAGAAGTTAATCGATTCCGGTTTCATCCAAGTGTTAGTGCACGGCGGCGCCCCGGCCTCCATCCCGAGGCCAAATGCGGAAGCGAAAAACTTTAATTTTGCAAACTAGCAAACCGGCACCACCGCGCAATAAACACCCGAATCGAACCATTAACTAGTCCTAGCTAACTACAAGATGGGGAAGAGAAATATACCGACTGATCCGAGTCCTCCGGTCTTCTCGTCGTCGTCCCGATCTCCCGCGGAATGTCCTGTCTCCACCTCGTCGCCGGAAGTGCACCACATCGCCTACATCTTTTACGGGCTCCCACCTCAATACCGAGGCAACTCGGGCACGAAGCTGGCTAGTCGACGTGCCCAAGATTTGCTGTAGAATGTGTAGTGAGCTATTTGTGTCTCTAGGGGTTATGGGAGTTGCCATTTTGGTGGAGGGATGATACAAGAATTATGTAGAGGGACTTGGGGATTTTTGGAGCATGAAAAGAACAACAATTCCCAATCCAAAAATTTTGGACAGCCCCATACATGCTTGGCCGGCCAAAACCATGAGGGAGAGAGTAGAATGTGAGGGTGAGAGTAGAATGTGAGGGTGAGAGTGTATCAAAAATGAAGGGAGCCACACCCTCATCCAAGTGAGAGAGAGGTCAAAAGATATCATGAAAGGAAATCATCACAAAACACAAACCCACACTCAACCACAACCATCATCAACAATCATGTCCACAAAAGTCATGCCATCATGACACAAAGAAAGTCAAGTGATGGTGAGCCATCATGATCCAACAAAATGCAAAAGACCCCCTCCACAAAAGCTTATTTGCACAAATGCAAATAAGCCCTCCTCCACCAATCTTCGGCCAATGAAGGATACAAAGAAATATGGCCGAAACGGAAAGCAAACTGGCAACTCCAGAAAACTGGTCCCGTAATAAATTACAGGAAAACCCCGATACTGTGTATACACACCTGCATTCGTATTCCGACCGAAATACAAATGCAATGAGACAAAATCTACACTGTACTATACTAGGATCCGGCTTAAACCAAAACCGGCCAGTAATAACCCGTTCGATCCTGATCCGTGCAATACCGCACGTATCTGATCGAACCCTGCCATATATCCATACGGCCTCTAGTACTAACTGTCCGATCCTGATCCGTGCAATACTGCACGTATCTGATCGGACCTTGCCATATCTCCATACGGTCTCTACAGCTTTTCGCCCGAAAGCATGAGTAACTGAATGTGGGGGACTCTAAAGACTCGTCAACACCTTGGTTGTGGATTTAACCACTAGCACGTCAGAGGTATAAGCCAATACGTAACGGGCTACCAGGTATTGACCAAAAGGGACGTCTGTGAGCGAACTCAGCCTGACACCCTACTGAGCCTGTCAGTGACAATATCCGTACAGTCCGGTTCGTTCGTCTATGAGCATCGCATGGCGGGCCTAGGGGGTTGGTAAAAGTCAGACCCCCAAAAGCGGTACAAGTCGTGTCGGAGTGTAGCCCAGAACACCCTGAGATACTACTGGAATACCTACCAGTAAATCTCCTGCCTCGGCCGAGGGCTTTGTGTAATGGCTCTCCTAGACACAGCGCGACCTCACCCCCAATACCGGGAGAGACGAACCCCTGAAGATCCGCTCACTGCCACCATGTGGCTCGGGACTGTACCCAACTAAAACCTGTTTGCACGTCTCCTTTGAGCGTGGTAGGGTAGTAATCAAAGTACAGTGGGAACTCACACGAGACAAATGACGATCCTCAGGTCGATGAACTAACCTGTACACATGTCACCTGGGAACTGCTATCTGACATCTGGTATAAGACCAACTAGCATGTTCCCGGCGAGTCCTGTCCGGTGTACTCATAACCCAATGAGCACCTGTATACATCTTAGGTGATCCAACTGACACCAATGGCTTGTGAGACCGGCCACCGCCCCTCGTCGGGGTCTCGACTGTATACACTAGTCTACTCTGGAGAATCGATGCCCTGTCTCAAAACTCCCACGACTAGGGACCTTTTAAGGATGTGCTTATAGACTACCAGCTCTCACGTATATGATCGCCCTCATACTGCTGGTGGTCAAGCAAGAATCCTAGGGGCTCTATCAACGTGCAATAGTGACCTGTCAGGTCACCTAAAGTAGTACACGATGATAAAGATAAACCAGATAGCATACTATCATCTCGAGTAAGACTGTCCTACCGGGATAGGTCCTCCCTCAATCATTGCAATCACGTGCCTGTGATCCAATAATTGACTCTGAGGGCACTATCTCCAACAATCTCCGACTTGAACTCAAGGCTAATTATTGCGATGTCGCATACTCACAGCCCGTGTGATACCGAACACCCAACTCCTCTACTAGTCAGTCTCACAAAACTCGTTTGCGAAACTATTGCGTTCGAGGAATAGCCTCAGTGAGTGGATCCGCTTTGATGTTTCTTTCTATGTCTCTCTATATCTCAAGTTCGCGGAGAAACCCATCTCCCGAAATGAGCAATACCTGTCTTAGAATGTGTCTGGATGTCTGATGGGACCTAGCTCATAAATGAACTCCAAATCCAAACTTCTTAGACTGTATCGACAACTGAACTTAATCAGTATCCTGCGCCATGCCTCCCTCAGTATTCCCTTGGACCACCTGTCCAAAATACTGCCCCTCGTCAGAAGGAAAAACTATAATTCTGACAACCTCCTTGTCGTCCATGTCACTTTGGAAGCCTGGAATGATAACTGTCTCCTAAATGAGGCTGTCGTTATCATATCCCTAGAACATCCACTTATGCTCTAAAGCTGCTTCCGACTGTTTCTCCAGGATTGGATCAATGTCAACTTATTGCATCCAGTGCAAGAACAACATCTGGTGTGGTACTTGACATCTCATGATTGACTCAATTGCCTAAGCAAGTGATCTGCCAATCATGCACATCCCTCTCCACTTTAGTCTGTAAGACACCTTTAGAGAGGGTGACTCCATCACCTGCAGGTACACTACCGTGCCAGGAGTCGTCCATTCTAAATACTCTTAGAATGCTGTCTGAGTACCCTGATTGGGAAACCACCCAAATCTAGATCTAAAGCCATAGATCTAGTAACCAGTATGTCTGATATAATATCCAAGTCCTTTGTGGAGAAACCACTGTGTGACAACCAAAAAATAACCGATCGTAGTATAGGAATATCACTTCCTACTCTGTGTATGTCATCCAAATACCAGGACATCACACCCTACTACCTTCTCAACAGATCCATCCCCTATTCTGATGAAGTCAAACCTATGACCGTCACATCAGAAATTGATGATCTATCTCCGCTATATGTGCTTTAGTCTATAAATGACATAAGCAACCTGTCCACCAATGCTTCCGCTGCTCCCACTGACTACGACAACTCTCTGGCAGAGTCATATACACGTACACTTCTAAAGCTAGTTTAGAACGACGCTATACTCATCCTCCTGCCGGGTCTCGCAATCTGGAACAACAACAATGGCAAGTGTGGGTAAACAAGAACTTCCCTGTCACCGTCCTTGAGGCTACCGGAGTACCTCTCGGGTGCCTGAAGTTACCCACCTTATCTGCGGAGTGGCCAATGGAATGTCAAACAAGATTGAATCTTTAGGTTCCTATCAAATCTTCAGTAATCGTTTGTGGTTCTGGAATCACTTCCAGTTCTACCATACTCCCACTACTGTTTTCTGAAAAAATCCATTTTTGTTAAAACTGTGGTGAGTTAAGAACAATATCACTATTGATCTTCCAGATGGTAGAAAATCAACCCTCGTCATAGCCTGGGTCGACCCACAAACAGCCATTACAGAAACGTGCCTTGAGTTGTCCAGTGTCTGGTTTTAATCATAAACCGGACAACTCCCCGTACCTTAACATCGTTAAGATATGAACTATTCTATATCCAATATAGAACCAGAGGCACTGATTTAATTGAACCAGATTCAAATCATGCAGCTGTCTCCAGTGCATGTCAACTAAATGGAAGGAGGCCGATCAGCGTTACTCAACTTAGGAATGCTTCCAATTATGAGTAACCTGAAAGAGAAGCAAGTTCTCTTAATCATTACTATCAACTGAATACCGTACACAAGTATCTACATCTTCGATCAACTTTGAAGAATCCCGATACTTGCAATACCTGGTTCTCTGCTTTATTCAAATACCTATAACTTCTCAAAATTCGGACCCTGTGTTTCCACGAAACACCTGTCTAAAAACTAAAGAAGTCATAAGTAAACCGAATATAGTACGAGGACCAACCCCTCTGTCCTGATGGACCCTGGACAACATACAATACTCTGTATAAGTCCCTTGAGTCTGATAACTCATTCACTGTGTGTCGTAGGTTGAAAACTGTACTTATGGTTAAGAAGAATTACACCGCTGTTTAATGCTCCTTACCTAACCATCCACTGATATAGGTAAATGTCATAGACATAATTTCAAAAAGGTATATCTCACTCTATGATAATAGACGTACAGATATATCAATTTGAAATTGGTGCACAACAGCGGATATTCAAAACCAAATATTTGCCGACCGGCAAACAGCCCAGGTGATTTCCTCAAATATCACTGAATACAACGAATCCCGATATAATGAGGAAGATCACCTAATTCCCAATAACTTACTCCCACTCAACATCTGTAAAGCCATACAGATGTGAGAATCATACCTGGTAAATACATACCCTGGAGTAAGTATCTAATCGGGAAATCAGTTTTCCTTTAACAGTACACAGTGAAACTGAAACATTGAAATGTTTCGATGGGGTATCCCGGTATTCCTAGTAATGCCTCTTCCAGATTCACGACTGTAACCGTATAATTCTTTGCCACCTTTCCAAATCCCTTTATATGTCTTTAGTCATTACCTTCTGCACACCCCTTAGGCCAAATGGTTTTCTTCCTTCCCTACCGTTCGGCACCAGCCTATGGTTTGGAAGAAGACTATCCAATAAGCATAATGGGTGTACTGTCCTAATCCTAGGAACACTCGCAATGCGAGAGAAGGTGAGGATAAAAGACAACCGAATAAACCTTATTCCTATTTCTCCTGAACCAGAATCCATCCCCGAACTGGAACAAGTTCCTTTCGAGTTCGTATATAACCATACGATGGAGTATCCAATAATCTGTGGATCTTTATAGTGATACGGAGTGTCCTGGAGAAATACAAAGGTGATTTTAGGATTGGCGAAGAAATACTTGGTTTGGTCGTGAATAGCAGTCTCAATTTACTTTGCCCTCTCACTAATCCCTTGATATGTCTTTAGTCTTTACTTTGCCCTCCAAGTCTTCTGCAGATGGCTCTATCTCTGTCGGGTCCAAACCACCTGACGACATTCAAAGAAGAAAGAAATAGAATGTCGTCAGCGAACAGATCGCTCAGTAAGTCCCAAAGATAAGGGAGAAGTAGAAAAGAAGAAAGAGAGAGAGAGTAGCTTTTAATATTGTATTATATTGTTGTAATGTTGTATTAACGCTGTTGTTTGTAGTTTGGTACAGAAGAATGCCAGTGTATACGAGAGGGGTCTCAGTATGCTAGAGACCAGGGCAAATGGAAGTACAAGGCTCCGTTATACAACCCGGAACAACGGCAATTGGATTCATGTTAGGTGTCTTAATCTTACCGTCTCGTGCCACCTTTAACACCTTCCGTACCAATCTACCCCTTAAACCCCGTAGTGTTTTATTTGTATTGTTTTGTACTGTAAATTGTATTGAATGTATAATTGAAAGACTGACTGAAACCATGATATCAGTAAACGGATGTAACCGTAGAATCATGTAAATGGAATAACTGGAGAACCATGTAAATGGAATGTATATCTACGGTTCGGTTCAGTCAAATTGTATAGATTGATAATTGGATTCATGGATTGTTGAATTGTAATATTGAAGATTGTAGATTGTACTTGAATCATATTCAAATCAAATATAATCAGACTCAAACCCGAGTCAGACAATTAGAAATATAAATCGAAGTCTTGATTAATTCTTACCTATAATTTGCTAGGGTCCTTAGGGAAATTTATAAAACTTGAGGGGGTTTTATGTAAAAATACTTTTATATACTTTTCAAAATACACCTCAAGTATTTGTTATTCGTTTTTAGAGTTGTAATGAAGGTGGATTTTATATTGTGATATTTCTACTGAAAATATCCTAATTTCATAAATAAAGGTATTTATTTGTAAAGTTGATTTATTTGGAATTCATAGTATTTTAGTGTAAAATCTATTCTTGTGATTTTTAGAAAAAGATGGAATATTTATATCATAACAAAATAGATATTTTAATGATAAATATACATATATTTATACAAAAATAATTTTAATAAATATTTTATATTCTAGAAAATCTCATTTTCTTAAGATGTCGTATTTTAAATCTTTTGAGATCGAATGCTCTTTGCGGAGGTCTGAATCTCACACTACTAAGCCCGAGGATGTGCGATAAACCGCACCATTCCGAACGGGTTCCCCAAAGTGGGTTGTAGCGGCTCTTTGCAAAGATTGTAAATACTAAATCCTTTAGAAAACGGTTTTATGAAGTAAATGGTATTTATTTGTAAAGGTGTATATTTTCCGTATTGTATGTTCTAGATTCTCCTAAGTCAACTAGTCTATCCCTAACTGGTCCAGACGACAAGGTGTGAGATGCCTCAAATCGCCTCTTCACCACCAATTGTGGCCAGGTAAGTACAAGTGAGGAAAGGAGGGATCCGTTCACGAATCACCGTGAGTCGGGCCTTTTAAAGTTACCTTTCTCACTTGCCTAGCCTAGACACCACAAAGTCAGGTTTAGATAAACGACTGATGTCCACAACTTATCGTATTTTCATAATAAGTGGTACTTCTTTAAAAAGTGTATCAAAACTAAATCTTTTAGAATTGGTTTTATTAAGTATGTGGTATTTAAATGAAAATGTTTGTTTTCTCGTATTCTAGGTTTTCGGGGGTGTTGCATATAAGTGTGTGAGGAGGTAGGTCGTTACCTCGTGATCTACTTTAAATGTATAGCAAGTTTGATGAGGTTAAATGAAGGATTGAAAGAATGTGGTATTTAAGTGAAAAATACGATAATTTGAAAAAGCTATCATTTCATGTGATGAAACTTGTTCAAATTGTTTGATTAGTGTTTAATAGTCAACATAAGGATGTTTAAGTATGATTGTAATAGTGAGAAGTGGAATTTTATAGAAAACCGAATCGGAAATCGGATTTGTTCCGATTCTGTCGGGTTTTGTAATTTCGTATTTTGAGAATGGAAAAGAGAGATAGAAAAGGGACTTACGGGTTTTAGATTACTCAAGAGAGTGAGAGGGAACTAGAGGGATCCTCGGTGTATTGCGTCGTCGCAGATAGTTCCTAAGATGATCGCCGGAAGTTCCGCCGGAATTTCGTCGGAGCTTCGCCTTGAGCTTGTTTTCAAAGTTCACGATCTTTGGAAAATTTTGAGAGAGTGGGCTTAGGATTTTGGGGTGAGAGGGTAGTGTGTAGGGTTGGTATTTATAGGGTTAGTCTAGGGTTAGGGTAGATGAAAAGTTTAAAATAAAAATGTGATAAAATGTAATAAAAATGTATTAAAAGTGGAGTAATTGGGGGTTTTAAAGAGCTCTGGAAGTGGTCTGGGGCAGAAATTTTGCAGGTGCATAGGGAATATGAAATGACACAACTTTCATGTTGGGGCCGTCGCGGGAATCGGCCGTGACTCGACCGTGACTCGGTCTGAGGACGGAGTCAGACCGAGTCAAGGCCGATTTGGCCGATTCCCGGCCGAGTCAGGCGGCCGGGATCCCCCCGACGGTTCATCTAACTCCTGGAAATGTTATATCTTTGGGTGTAGTGGGGTTTTTGTGAGATATGCACGTGTAAACTCTTGGTATTCTAAAGATTTAAAAAAAAATCAATATTAAAAATAATGCGGGATATGGGATTTGAACTCCGGTGGCTTGGTTCAGCAGCGCAAGGCATTACCAATGAGTTACAAGCTCCTTGTAATTATGGAGCTAATTACTTAAAGTAATAACAGTAAATATAAATACCCCAAGTATACATTAATTTTAAAGCAAATTTTTGTACACTAAAAATGGAGTTGTTACATTCTTTTAACTTGTAATTAAAAAGCAAAATAATTACTTATAACTTGTGCTTAGGCTAAAATACCCCTTTATGGATTTTTTGAAAATTTTGTAAAAACTTGTATTGGAAATTTGGGGTTGTTACAAGCATTATGAGCACAAGAGAACGACCAGGCAAAGGAGAGAGCTTTCTACTACTTGAGTCGAGTTCTACTAGGGGCAGAAAACAACTACTCCCCTATCGAAAAACACTGCATGGCGTCAATCTTTGCGATAACGAAGCTTCTGCATTATGCTTTGGCGCATGAGGTCCATCTCATATCAAAAGTGGATCCTCTCAAGTATTTGATGTCAAGGGCAATATTAACAGGACGACTCGTTAAATGGGCCCTCCTCTTGATGGAGTTTTCGATAATCTATCGACCCCTCAAGGCAGTGAAAGGCCAAGCTATCGCCGACTTCCTCGCCGAGCATCTGATACCTGCCGATTCACCCTTAAATTGCAAATTGCTAGACGAGCATACGTTTGACATAATCGATAGGAAGAGAGAAAGGAGTGATACCCGATGGGAACTCTACTTCGATGGGGCATCTTCCATAAAGAGACGAAAGCACAGCTCCCCCATAATCAAATCTGGGGTAGGCATTATCTTCGTGACTCCACAAGGAGGGATAATGCGCTTTGCCTTTTCCTTAACGGAGCCAAGAACAAACAACGAAGCAGAATATGAGGCTTTGATAGCAGGTCTTGAGATCACTGTCAACATGGGGATAAAAAATCTCCTTATATACGGAGACTCCCAGCTGGTCGTTAGTCAAGTAAACGGCGACTATCAAACGTGCAAACCAGAGTTGGTAAAGTACGGCGAGAGAGTGCAACAGCTGCTGACTCAAATCCCTTCCTACGCCCTAGAAAGCATACTGCGTACAGAAAATAGCAAAGCGGGCGCACTAGCCAAACCCGTTAAAGAACTGGCTGATGAAAACCTCGATAATGTAAGAATCGTTGTGCAAAGCCATCGGGTTCTGGCACTAGCGGAAATATCTCCGGAATCGTCTGAAGAAAAGGAAGCGACCAAGTAAACAACCCTACAAGTAATGGATCAAGAAAAGGCTAAGGATTGGAGAGAAGTCTTCATAGACTACTTCAAATCCCGTCGAACACCTGAAGACGCATCCTCAAGACATCAGCTCATGAAACGAGTTGTGTCTTTCGCCTTCGTCAATGATACTCTATACAAGAGATCGTTCGACTCTTTATGGCTAAGATGCCTGGGGCCGGACGAAGCAAGGAGAGTCATCCAAGAAACTCACGACGGACTCTGCGGTTCTCATCAAGCCGGGCCGAAGATGAAGCTAAAGATCAAAAGGATGGGCTACTATTGGCCCACGATGATTCAGGACCGCCTCGAATACGCGAAGCAGTGCCACTCGTGCCAAGTTCATGGAGACTTCATCCGCCAGCATCCAAATCCACTACACCCAACGTTGGCTAGCTGGCCATTCGAAATGTGGGGAACTGACATAATTGGGCCCATTGAACCAGTGTCATCCAAAGGACATCGGTTCATATTGGCGACAACTGATCACTTCTCTAAGTAGGCAGAAGCAGTACCGCTAAGAGAAGTGAAGACGGAGGACATCCTCCATTTCTTCAAGACACACGTCATCTATCGGTTCTGCACTCCGCGTTGAATTATCTCTGATAACGGGCCGTCCTACAGAAGTCACAAAATCAGCCGCTTCGCACAGTAGCATAATATAGACTGGATATACTCTTCGGTCTATAATCCCCGAGCTAACGATCTAGCTAAGGCTTTCAACAAGATCTTGACGAAGATCATAAAGAAGACGATGTCCAAAAATAAAAAGGACTGACACGAGAGACTACATGAAGCTCTCTGGGCTTACCGGACCACGTTCAAAACGGCCACAAGTACAACGCCATTCGCGTTGGTATTCGGCACAGAAGCGGTACCCCCCGTGGAGATAGAGCTACCCTCTCTGCGAGTGGCAGTTTATTACAAACTAACGGACGAAGAGAATGCCCATCTTTGGCTCGAAGAGCTCGACGCCCTCGATGAAATTCGTCTCATTGCGCAACAAAACTTGGAGGCTTACAAAGCAAAGATGACACGCTCATACGAGAGATTGACTAGGCCGAGAACATTCCGCCAAGGCGAACTCGTGCTAGTTGTCAAAATACCTATGATCCCTAATCGTGCCAAACGGGGGAAATTCGAGCCAAACTATGAGGGCTTAACATCATAGACAAAGTCTACCAAGGTGGGGCTTACTTGCTCATGGATATGCATGGCGAAAGACCCTTCCTGCCAATAAACGGCCGATTCCTTAAGAAATACTACGCCTGACGAGTCACAGCCCAGGTTAATGATAGATGACGACGCTTGTGTCCGCTCGCTATCTTCCTGAGTACTAAACTCTGTAAGTGCTATCCGGCAAAACTTCGCCGCAAAAAACTAACAATGGACCGCAATGTCCTGAAACTAGCTACAGACCAAAGCATCCCTAAACTAACATCGAACCGAGATGTCCTTAAACTAGCTACGGACCGTAACGTCCCTAAACTAACAACGGACCGTAATGTTCTTAAACTAGCTATGGACCGAGATGTCCTTAAACTAGCTATGGACCGAAACGTCCCTAAACTAACATCGGACCGAGATGTCCTTAAACTAGCTACGGACCGAAACGTCCCTAAACTAACAACGGACCGTAATGTCCTTAAACTAGCTACGGACCGAGATGTTCTTAAACTACCTACGGACCGAAACGTCCCTAAACTAACATTGGACTGAAATGCCCTAAAACTAGCTACGGACAGAAACGTCTTTAAACTACTATGAACCGCAAGCATCCTTAGGCTAGCAAGGCAAAAAAACAGTACGTCCACAAGCAGAATGGGCACGGATGAAAACCCGAAAGGGCGCTATGAATAAAAACAGCAGGACTGCCGGCGAGTTTGTGAAAACCCGAAAGGGCGCAATCTCGTAAAAAAAAACAGTCATGACCACTCACAAGGTCCTCTCGACCTCATGAAGAGAAAATACATGAGTGCGATCCTTACGACTCACGAAGGAGCAACACACATAGGAATCCCCACGATTCCTATGGAGAAAATGCACTTACGAGATCCCCACGACTCATAAGGAGAATTCCCCTGTGAGACCCACATGGCTCATAGGATTCGAAAAGGCTTAAGCTACAGGGATCTAAACATATTCTTAAGCCGTCATACACCCTGATTTACCCTACAGGTGGTCCAATTCTGGCCCTTGTATACAATCCACGGTTACAAATAAATATTTCCCCGGCTGAGTTCCACCAACGACGAGGAATGTCCTCCTGTGGTGAACGACACTTGTAAGTCCTCTCGACTTATAAGGAGAAAGCACTCTTGTAAGATCCTTACGACTTATAAGAGACCATACACTTAAGAATCCTCACGATTCTTAAGGAGAAAACGCACTTACGAGATCCTCACGACTCGTAAGGAGAAACATCTTTATGAGACCCTTACGGCTCATGAAGTCAAAAGCCTTAGTCGACAGGATCTTAACCCTGTCTGCTAAGCCACTTTTGTTCAAATCGACAAAGGCAAATGATGATTCGCTCCTGGCAATATCCCAATTGTAGCGGTGCTGATGCCTAAATCGGTATCAGATTCTAAGTCCATACTCGCAATAAAAAGCAGCAAGTAAAAAGAAAAATAGCCGAAATGATTGGGCACAGCGAAAAATAGCCGAAATGATTGGGCAATCGCGACTTTCGCGATATAAAAAGCTGAAATAATATAGCACCGCGGAAAGAAATAAAAAGAATGAAAGAATGAAGCTTTTGCCTTACAGGTGAGTCTATACTGACTGTATACAATCCATGGGCATAAACGAAAAAGGAATCATATTTCCCAACAGACTCTGTCAAAGGAAGAGTCAGATCTCGACGGCAACATATGCATCCCAGAAGATCAACACGGCGTTCCTTTTCGACATCGCAGAGCCAATGACCTCCGTCTCGGAAACAAGTCAGCCAATTACCTCTGTCTCGGAAACACGTCAGCCAATGACCTCCGTCTTGGAAACAAGTCAGCCAATGACCTCCGTCTCGGAAACAAGTCAGCCAATGACCTTCGTCTCAGAAACACGTCAGCTAATGACCTCCGTCGCGGAAACAAGTCAGCCAATGACCTCCGTCTCGGAAACAAGTCAGCCAATGACCTCCGTCTCGGAAACACGTCAGCCAATGACCTTCGTCTCGGAAACAAGTCAGCGAATGACCTCCATCTCGGAAACACGTCAGCCAATGACCTCTGTCTCGGAAACAAGTCATCCAACCCCCAGGGAAATTAGTGTCCTTGGCAAAACCTCTCGATTCAGGGAAATAAGTGTCCTTGGCGAGAACCTCTCGATTCGTTTCGACCCGCAAGGAAATCAGTGTCTTTGCGAGAATCTCTCGATTCGTCTCGACCTGCAGGGAAATTAGTGTCCCCGCGCATAAAAAGAAAATTCTCTTATGAGATACTTACGACTCTTAAGAGAAAACACACTTAAGGGTCCTCACGACTCTTAAGGAGAAAATACACCTACGAGATCCTCTCGACTCGTAGGGAGAAAAGTCTTTATGAGACCCCCACAGCTTATAAAGTTGAAAAGTCTTAGGCGACAAACATGAACCTGTCTCCTAATCCATCACTGTCCTGCAAGGAGGTCAAGATGGATTATCTACGGGCCACACTCTCCGAAGTCGAGCATCGACAAGGAGGGAAACAACTACTTACAAGTCCTCTCGACTTGTAAGCGGGAAAAATTCTCTTGTGAGATCCTTACGTCTCTCAAGAGGAAACACGCACTTAAGGTTCCTCACGACTCCTAAGGAGAAAATACACCTATGAGATCCTCTCGACTCGTAGGGAGAAAAGTCTTTATGAGACCCTCACGACTCATAAAGTTGAAAAGTCTTAGGCGGCAGACCCGAACCTGTTTCCTAAGCCATCGCTGCCCTGCAAGAAGATCAAGATAAACTACATATGGGCCACATTCACCAGAGTTGCACGCAAACACGAGATATAAAAAATATGTCTTTTATTCATGAATTCAAAATGAATGCAAGATACATGTCATAAAAGAATCAAAATGAATACATGTTATTCATAGACCGCAAGTTTACAAAAAAGGGGGGATACGAAGACGGTTATTGAGGAGGAGGCGTTTTCATCAAATCAGCCAGCTGCTCACGCGCTCCTCTCAATCCTTTCTCGCAATCGGCCGCCGTGGCCAACTCCGCTTCGACTCGGGCCCGCTGTTGCAAACAAGACGAAAGCTTTTCATCGGTTCCCAGCATGAAAGCTTCACAGTCCTGCATAACCCACTCCACAGAGTCAAGCGCCCGTCTCAACATCAACCAATCCAAAATGCATCGCTGGAGATTGTCAAAGACAGCTTCCAATTGCGCAGCATTTGCTTCAACCTGGGCGCGCAACCGGGCAGATTCGCTTGAAGCTACTTCATGTTCCTTTCGCCTCAGGGTCGTCTCTTGTTCAAAATGGCGGATGAAAGGAACACTACTCTTGACCCACGCAGCCCGCTGGGAGTTCAAAGCTGATATTTCAGGAGCGGGACGCTTGAGCTCAATCTTATGCAGACAGGCCTCGATCTTTCTGCAATAATTAACCAAAGACTCGACGACACCTTCATCATGGAAGTTCATGAGCGTCGCCTGCATAGGATTAACCTCAGCAGCAAAATATACAGCGAATGCCAGGGCCTCGGCATCAAGATTCTCGATGAATTCGCTCAACATTCGCAGGTTAGTCACAGCGCCCCTGGAAGATGGGCGTCTAGCAAAGGGCCCTGTCGGGATTGGGATGCGAGATTCAAAAGGATCCAGAGCTGGTGCGATTGCTGCAAAACAAATTATGATCAAATATCGACCTGGAAGGTAAAGAAAATACACGAGCAATAGTGTCCACTATACCGGTTGTGGCAGGTGGAAAAATTGGGAGTACCGGAGGCGCGGCTACTCTCTCGTCCCCTCCTCCTATCCGTGACACTGTGATCAATACAAGGAAGACTTAGCAACGATACGGCTATTCACAAAAGAAAGAATGAGACAATAGCTGAAGCATATACTAACCAGTTCCAGCAGGCGGAATGACTTCCGACTGGAAGGAGAAATGCGGGTTCAACATCTGGTATAGATGGTTGAAAAGGACTCCTGCAGAGTTGCGACAATATATTGTCAATACAAGGAAGATGGTGTCTACAATTAAACTAGATAAATCGCAAACCAATACCTTTCAGTATTTCAGAGGGCATATGAGAAGGCGAGGGAACAACAACCATCATGGCGGCGATTGGAGGTGCTTCAGATGGCACAATCTCGGCGTTCACTGCACCTACACTCAAAACAAACAAAATATCATCAGAGGGGGCTGAACGAGATTGAGGGATAAAAGGAAAACAGTGACCCAAGACTTACCTGATGGGTCATTAGCCAAAACCGCGACAGAAGCATCGCCAGGCGCAGTAGCTTCTTCACTCTCCTTCAGTGGAAGGGTTTCCGCACCCGTGGCTTCGTCCCCTGATTCGACAAGGGCCGCCGTGACACTTGCGATGCCCGCCGAAACCAGGGAGCCACAAGGGGAAAGAGCGGCAGTTTGGGCAGTCCCAGACTCCCGAGAGAGAGTAGCCACTTCGGGTTCTGTGGTCGCCAACGCCTCGCCTGCCATCCCATCATCAGGACTTGGTCCTGCAGGGTATGGTATATCAGAATTTGCGAATCGAGTTCTAATAAAAAGACCGTGCATTACATTACCTTGCGATGGATTCTCAGTATTCTCCCGAGCCGCGCGCGCAACCTGTCTATGGGCGGTAGACAGGGCAGCTGGAGCATCCTCTGAAGGAATAGCGACAGGTGGAATGGTGCTTGAGCCTGCACCCACGGCTAAACTGGCATCGCGTTCCCTCTCCACACGCTTCCTGCGCTTCCTTTCGGTCTGGGCCGTGAGAACTGACCTCCTCAGGACTTCCGACAAGAGGATGTCGTCGTCCGAACCAAGCTCTAGCTCCGGAGCCATTACGGCGTCTGTCATCGGTTGTTTTAGCGAAGCCTCCTGCGGTAATGTTGAGGGAGCTGGGGCCACAACAGCTGGCTCCGGAAATCTTGCCGCATCGCTGCTCGGGATCGGCACCACGCTTGGAGTAACCTGAGTTGAGGTAGCCCCTGCAATAAGATGAAAGCAAGGGTCAGATCACAGATAAAGAAAGGAATAAAGACATAGTGAGAGGAATTTTACCAAGGCCCAAAGAGCCCCGGAGCCTCTCTTCCTCTTCAAAAGTTTTGAGGGAAGCCGCGAGAGTCTCTTCGGTAGAGATACCTGTTGAAGAAGAAAGCGTCAGTAGAAGCATAATAAAAGAAGATAACTGTGGAAGAATGTAAATGAGGTATACCTGACTTCGCGATAGTGATCAGTGTCGCTTCATCGCGAGCCAGTTGCTCAGAAACCGCGATGGCAGCCTTTAGATTGGTATCATCTGACACAATGAATAAACCTTCATTGGTCCCGTATTCACTTAAGCCCTCACTATAGGGAGCATGTGGCTCCTGGCCAAATAGGACGTCGGCATAGAATAACAATTTCTTCCTTTTTTGCGAGCGAACACCGGCAGCCGATGACAAGGCCTTGCGCTTGGTGGGAATTTTTGGGCGACGAGTCCCGATCTCCGTACCCACGCCAGACTCCGGGGACGCTGCAGCTACCGTTTCTACAGGAACATGGGGTAGAGGCTTCTCAGGAAAGGCACGCGGGACAGCAACCACGACAACTTCTCTCAAGGAAGGACCAACAACGGTCCGTCGCTTTAAGGGGACAGCTGGATTACCGGTAGGGACTGCACCCTTGCGATCGAGCAGTAAACGCCTTTCCTCCCTAATAACAGCACCCGTCGCATGCTTGTACCACGCCACATATGCGTTCGAGGCTTTCGGAATGCAGCTCGGCTTACTGATAAAAAAATTGGACCCGGTGTTTAGCCGCATGAAGTGGTGCAGCGCGCTATGGATACCCTTTTTCTGTAGCATCCGGCTCCGCTAAAAAGGCCTCTAGTGGGACACCCTGATCGTGGCTCGACTATTGAGCGAAACGGTGCGGGTTGTACCTCATGAACAGCACCGAGTCGTTCTGCCTGAACACTAAGAAGCCCGGCGTGATTGAATATAAATGCAGGATCTTCCGAGCCTTCAATGTACGAGCCCCGTCTTTGAAGGTGTCGCGCAGTGGCTGCACCGTCTTAGTGGATTCCTTGCTGATAGTTAAGACCTTATCGACAAGTGTCATGCTATCCCCGACCATACGCGGGCGAAGGACCAGGCCCCAAGTCACTCGCTGTGACGGATCTAAAGCAGAAGCATCAACTAGGAACCTGACCCGAGGGAAATTATAACTGTCGTAGAAATGGGGCCATTTATGGACTCCGAAAGCGCTGATCACATGCAGCTCGATCCACGACGTGAAATAATGTGGCAGGAAATTTACGGGATGCACCCCCGGCTGAGTGGTGTCTGCCGCTAAGCTGAGGCCATGATACAAGTGAGCCAGCCCAGCGATCCCGACGGTCACTCACGTCCCGGAAACCATTCGATGAGCCGGATAGAAGACGGATGGCCTCATATGGCAAGGGTGCATTGGGAGTACAAACCAGCTTAACCATAGGCCAAGGAACCCCAAAAAGAATGCCTCTTCGTCGATGTCTGAAGCTGCAAGCTCTACAAAGGGGACGACCACGGTATCCGGGAGGAAGAAATTCTTTTGATCTGCTTCCGCGGTTAGCTGGCTGTCCAAGCCAAAAACGAAAGGATCGTCAAGCTTAGCGAACTTCGCAGCTTGTTTTGACAAGACTTCCAAGTGAAGAAAACGGGCGATGAAATTTATGAAGCTGATCCCATGCCTTCCGGATTCGAGAAACAGACCCTCATAAATATTCAACACCTTGATCAGACTCGGAAATCGATGTTGAATAGCATTCCCCGGAGTAAGACCCATCACCACTGATTTGGTGGCGAAGATGTACTCGTCAGGGGGACGTATTTTCTCGTAATATTCCCCTCTGACGGGTAAGCCGGAGATCTCCGCAAACTCCTCCAAGGAGATTGAAACTTTCCGATCTGATAGAAGAAAGGTGTGAGTCGGGACATTCCATTGTTCTAAGAAAGCTTTGATCCACCATACAGGGAGTGTGGAATACTGGAAAAGAGACGCATAAATCGCGGGGTGCAACCCGAGCTTCAGCAGCAGCGATTTCTTGGCTGACAAGATGTATCGAGCCCACTATAGATGTCCGGCTGAACGGCGAGGAGTCGAGCCAATCATGTACGCTTGTCCCCAAAGGCGCGACTCGCCTTGACATATGCGCCGTCCCAGAATATCTAAAGCCATCGACGGCTGTACAGGTATCGAACCCTTCGAGGGCTGGAGGCGTCCATCCGTAATCCAGTTAATCTCCTCCACCGCGTAATTCACCTTGGGTAAGTCAGCATAATTAATAGCGGAAATTGGCTCTGAAGGCACCGCACAAGAGAAGCTGCGCCGACCCCGAATAATTTGGTTGTACCACAACCCCAATAAATGAAGAGACTTCTGCTCCGGGTCATGATCTTTAATCAGTGCGAAAACTTCCCGATCCACGGGCGCGTCTACATAGGCACTCTCCGGGCGAACAAACGGGAAGGAAGTGTCGAAAGACATAGTACCTGTGCGAAAAGGAACGAGGGTTAGCCGCCAATGCTACAGTCCAAATTCTGATATTGGTACTTTGAATTTGTACCATACTGCAATGCAGTGGAAAGGGACCAAGGGGGACCCACAAAATCAAGGTGACGGCTCATCATTGATGAGACAATCACTCATTAAAGAAGAAATCCTATAAAAGATCCTCATTTAATGAGAGTCTCCTCGCGCCAAGGTGTTAAACTCCCTCGAGAGCAACGCTCTGCAAACAAGAGTGACATCTGTCAACTCTAATTATGAGGGGAATAAAATTCCCTAAAAATTCTAAGAGCTATGCTCTGTGAAAATGATGGAATAATCCATCAAAACCCTAAAAAGCAAAGCTTTTACCGAGTTAAAAACTCTGAGATCTTTAAGATCTGCAAAACGAACTCTAAGAGTTCTTCATTAATAGGTTAAGAAACCCTAAAAGAAGGTTTTTTGATCTATGATCTAAGAAGAGCAAAGCTCTGTCTTCATTTAATAGGTTAAGAAACCCTAAAACACATCTTTAAGATCTGTGATATGAGAAGAGCAAAGCTTTGTTTAATGGGGTCGAATATGATTCTTACCAAGTATTTGAACAAAGTTCTAACTTAAAGGAAGTTCCTGGGGCAGAGATCTATGCTCTGAAGAGAGAATTAAATTCTCAGAAAAATAAGAAGGGGAGAAGATGAAAAGAAGTCGTCTCAAGGGCCAGATGCCCAATTTATAGGCGCTGGGAGTCGATCCAACTTCCAAGTTGATCTAACGGTGGAAAGGCTGCCACCGCTGCACTCACGTGTAAGCCACGTAAGCGCAACGGTGGGGGGGCATTTGTTTCCCCCAATCAGAGAGCAAAGCTCTGTTCAAAATTTGAAATTTGAACCGAGGCAGCGCCTCATGTGCAAAGCATAAGAGCGCCCGCGCTAAGAGTCAAAGACTCTGAGGCAGCACCTCACGTGCAAAGCACAAAATCGCCCGCGCCAAGAGCGCCGGCGCTAAGAGTCAAAGACTCTGAGGCAGCACCTCACGTGCAAAGCACGAGAGCGCCAGCGCCATGAGTCAAAGACTCTGAGGCAGTGCCTCACGTGCAAAGCACGAGAGCGCCAGCGCCAAAAGCACCAGCGCCAAGAGTCAAAGACTCTGAGGCAGCGCCTCATGTGCAAACCATGAGAGCGCCGACGCCAGAACCAAAAGTTCTCCACCCTTGGATCAAAGATCCAATGAAGATGATAAATCATCAAATTAGAGAATAAAATTCTGTTGGTGAAATACTCCTTAAATCTTTCCGAACAAGAAAGATTGTGCTCTGTAAATCAGAGCACCGTTGGATCAAAGATTCAAAGATGATTAAAAATCTGTAACAACCCTAAACTTTATATACAATCTTCTGTACAAAATTTTCAAAAAATACAGAAAAGGGTATTTTTGCCTGAGCACAAGATATAAGTTTGTTTTGCTTTTTAATAGCAAGAAAAAGCTTGTAGCTCATTGGTAAGACCTTGCACTGCTGAACCAAAGCACCAGAGTTCAAATCCCATCCCCCACATTATTTTTAATATTATTTTATTTTGAATTTTTAGAAGTCCAAGGGTCTACACGTGCATAACTCGTAAAACCCCCACTACACATGTAAAACAAAATGCACCACGGGGAAGGCCAAGAGACGACGGACCTACGGCGACGACCCCGGCCATGACTCGGCCCGAGTCGGTGGGCGACTCGGCCAACTCGGCCGCCGCCGCCGGCCGGACTCGGCCGGACCGCCGAGTCGCCAACTGAAAAGTTTTGCCTCTTCACCTCCCTATCAGTCCTGCACACTTCAATTCCTTGGATCAGTTCCAGAGCTCTTTAAAATCCCATTAAACTCTATTTTTATTACAAATTAATACAATTTTCAATACACCCCTTCACCTAACCCTAACCCTAGCTTTACCCTATAAATACCACACCTAGACACACACCCCTCACTCACAATTCTGTCCAAACTCTCAAGAAATTCCTCTAGAAATCTGTGTACAAGCGGAGTTAGCGAAGGGCAAAACTCCGGCGATCTTCCGACGACGACTCTAGGAGCTTCCGGCGACGAAACGACGCCCCGGCAAATCCTACGTCTTCCTCTCCCTCTTCTCTTGATTTTAAACCCGTAAGTCCCACCTCCCTCTTCTGTTCTCTATTCTTAAAACTTCTTTTACTAAAACCCGACGGAAGCGGAGTTAAATCCGACTTCCGATTCGGTTTTCTTTATAAAGATCAATTTTCCTTAACACAACCATATTAAACTCTTACATCTTGATTATTAATCATTAACAAAACAAGTTGAATAAGTTTCATAGCAAAACATTTCATTTTGTAACTTTTACCGCTCTTTTTCACTAAAATACCATGTACTTTACTTTCTACCTTTAAAACATCATAAATCTTGCTATACTTTTAATTGGATCATGAGGTAATGACCTACCTCCTCACAACACTCATATGCAACATAGCACAATACCTTTCGGAAATATAGAATACGGGAAAACGAAACTTTACATATAAATACCATTTACTAATAAAACCTTTTTCTATAAGAAATATGTATTTTACACAAATCTTTGCAAAGCGCCGCTACAACCCATTTGGGGAACCCGTTCGGGATGGTGCAGATTATCGCACATCCTCGGGCTTAGTAGTGCAAGATGCAGACCTCCGCAAGGAGCATTCAGTCTCGAGAGATTTAAAATACAATTATCTTAAGAAATGAGATTTCTAGAAAATAATAAATTAAAATTATTTTTATAAATATATAAATATATATGTATTACCAAAATATCTATTTTTGTTATAATATCAATATTCCAATCTTTTCTAAAATCACAAGAATCGATTTACATTAAAATACCATGAATTCCATACAAGCCCAATACTTACAATTAAATACCATGTATTATGAAAAATAGGTTTATTCACTAAAAATGTCACAAATATAAAATCTACTACTATGAAAACTCTAAAGACGATAAATAAATACTTAGGGTGTATTTTGAAAAGTATACAAATTATTTTTACATAAAACCCCCTCAAGTTTTATAAATTACCCTAAGGACCCTAGTAAATATAGGTTTAAGCGGGACCAATCTCTTGAGCCTCAGGAAACCGGAGATATGAGTGCTTGCCTATCTAAGGTAGACAGCTTAACAACGGTGTTATCAACACGGTAATCGTCTTTGAAAAAGACACAAATCCTGCCGCCCATGTGCAGCGGTTACCGATAACATCAAAACAATCAGGACTTCAATTTCTTTTCTAATTGTCTAATTCAGACCGAGTCTCATTAATAATCTGACTTGAATATGATTCAAGTACAATCTATAATACTACAATTCAACATGAATTCATGAATCCATATATTCAAAATATTCAATCTATATTGACCGAACCGAACCATGGATATACTTCCATTTACATGATTCTCCAGTTACATCCATTTATACGATATCATGGTTTCGGCAAGTCTTCCATTTACAATACAAGTCTTCCATTTACATTTACAAAACAGTATAAACAATATAATTTACAATACAATATATCAATACAATCAAGACATCGCAGGGTTTAAGGTGTAGATTGGTACGGAAGGTGTTAGAAGTGGCACGAGACAACAACTATAAGACGTAATTACATCCATACCGTTGTTCCGTGGTATTATTGACGGAGCCTTATACTTCCATTTGCCTTTAGTCTCTGGCATATAGAGAGTCCTCTCGTATACACTGGCATCCTTCTGTACCAAGCTACAAACAACAACGTTAACACTAAATACAACAGTATAACCATATAATACAACTTTAAAAGCTATACTCTCTCTTACTCTCTGTCTATTCTACTTCTCCCTTATCTTTGGGACTTACCGAGCGATTTGTTCGCTGACGATATTCTCTTTCTTTCTTCTTTGAATGTCGTCAGGTGATTCAGACCTTCCAGAGATCGAGCCTAGCACTGAAGACTTGGACCAGTTTATTGAAGATCCCGAGCTGTAGTTTCACTTGTACATTTCCTTTACATTCTGTATTTCCTTTTCTGTTATGCCACTGTTTAGGCATTGCTTTCCATTCCATGTATTTACTTTCCAGATGTATTGTAAAAAGAATGTTAATAAATAAAGTTGATGTTCATTTACATCATATCTCTTGTGTACACTTACTTTTATATTGCTTAGATACGCTTAGCGTGTTTACTTCTGAGTAAATGCATAGCGGCCTCGTCGCGTCCTCTGCCCGTATACTGGGAAGCGGGGCGTGACAAAATCACCAAGATACATAATAAGTTCTGTATGGGAAAATATTTTCCCAATCTTGTTAAAAACAAGAAAGATGTCTTCTGTAAAGCAGAAGTCCTTGGATCAAAGATCCAACGGTAGATAAAATCCTCAAATCAATTAAGAAATATCTCAATGAGAGATTTCCTTAACTGAATCAACAAATCAGCCTCTCCTATATAAAGGACCTAAGACTTCAAGTCTTGCACACAGAGACACAAGGAAGAACCTCCCATAAACTTCTAGTTCTCAGAAAAGAAAAAGAGAAGAGCAAGCTCTAAGAAGAAGAATTTTCTTCAAGGTAAATAAAATAAAGATCAGAGCATTTCAAGGGTTTAACCCTCATAAAAAGAACATAGTTCTGTCCTCGGATCTGAGATCCATGAGATAAGTCTCCCACAAATAAGAATTTAATTCTTACGGGGATGAATTTGTTCTTAGGGATCAAAGATCCGGGGAAGAACAAAGAATTGAACTTTGCAGAACATAATACACAAAGAGAAACCCAGCGCCAAGTGCTATTCAATAAAAAGTGCTCAGCGCTCAAATGCTAGCGCACAGCGGCAAGCGCTCCACGTGCCCCTCACATGGACGCTGCTTAATAAAGAGCGCTTAGCACTCAGTGGTTGGCGCTCAACGCCAAGCGCCTCGCGTGCCCCTCACGTGAGCGCTGCTCAAAATAAAAAGTGCTTAGCACTCAAATGCTGGCGCTCAGCGCCAAGCGCCCCACGTGCCCCTCACGTGGGCGCTACTTAACATAGAGCGCTCTGCACTCCTCAAGAAGAGCCTAGCGCCATAAAGAGTGTTCAACACTCATAAAAAACAAAAAGAAAGTGGGAAAAGCAAAGCAAAGTGTGAGTGTCAGTACTCACATAAATGTTTGGCATTGTGTGTACAGAGAAAGGACTATGTCCTAGTAAGTGTCTAACACTTTATTGAAATAGGAAACGACAGAGACTAACTGGGCTGAGCCCAAGTCGGACAAACTCCTAAATCTACCGAGCCCATGTCCTCTTTATTTTCCCAAACTGGTCTTAGTCCTAAACAAGACCACCGATCTTTTGGCGAACACCCATTGGTTCAAGGGTACATCTCTCCACACCTCCGATACATGTCGTTGTAATTCTTCAACGTCTTCAGAGAGGTGGATGGTCCAAATAACCAATAACTCTTCGAATACCCCCAAACCAACAAACCATAAACCAAATGGACCATAACGTCCTTAAAACTAAATTGTGGACCGCAACGTCCTTAAAACTAAATTGTGGACCGCAACGTCCCTAAACTAAACTCTATAGACTATGATGTCTTTAAACTACAAACTATGATGTCCTTAAACTCCATGGACTATGATATCCTTAAACCCAATAGACCGCAACGTCCCTAAACTAAACTCTATAGACTATGATGTCTTTAAACTACGGACTACGATGTCCTTAAACCCTATGGACCGCAATGTCCCTAAACTAAACTCTGTAGACTATGATATCTTTAAACCATGGACTATGATGTCCTTAAACCCCGGACTATGATGTCCTTAAACTAAAAAAAAACGTTAAGAAGATCTTAGTCTAGAAATTAGACTAACGTATCCTTAACAAACATTCACGTTGATCTTAATCTCAAACGAGGTTAACGATCCTTAAATCAACCAAAATCCAAATCTAAGAAATTACGGATTTGGGCTAATCCACACCCTACGGGCGACAACATAAATTAGTCTCCATATACAATCCACGGGAAACCAAAAATAAAACAAACACGCATGACACGAAGTGAACATCTCGAGAAGGAGAAAGTGGTTACCGCGATGCGGTAGCGTAATTAACTGTCGGGGCTTGCGCCTGCAGGGAAGAGAATCCCCACAATAAAAAACCTCTCGCAAGCGAGAGGGAATCTGACGAAGTCTGCTACAACGGCCACAACCGTCCAAACCTCCGATACACAGTGCCATAAATCAACTTGGTATATTCGGAGAGGTGGACGGATAAAACCAAATAGAATCTGCCCCCAAAATTCAGGCCAGACGTCCCAACATCCCGGTCGTGTCTTTCGGCGGTAAACACTCTCCCAAGAGTAACTCTTACTCGCAGTGGGTATCGGGATCCAACTATCTCATAGAAGGTATGCAATCTCATTGCAAATTTCAACACTTGAAATTCCTTATAATATTTTGCCCCTAGCAACTTATGACTTTAACAAGGTCAACAAATCATAAGCGCTAGCCAAGTTCAACCTGTACATTTCATGATTGAATTAAACCTACCCGTATGACTCTTAACATAGTCAACAAATTTGCACGACTACCCTAATCCAATCGCATCACATGCTTAAGCAGATAAGCACTAATCAGCTACCGCACATTATGCCTTAACATAGTCAACAAACGTAGCACGAATACTAAGTAGTACTTATCTGAAATGATGGAGGGCTACGACAGGTTTTTAAGAAAACCTTTTGCGTAATGAACTTGATCTCGTTGTAGAATTGAGTGATTTTGAAAAGGAGTGTTTTTGAGGCTTTTGCTAGTTTTGCTAAAGAGGTCACTCCCGGTGAAAGGATCTCGGCTCTTTCCTCATCGAATGAGGTGCTGGATATTTCACAAATACCACTATGCAAAGCAAGAACTAAAAAAAGTAATCAAAAACAAAACCGAGTGGGTTGTAGCATCTGCTAGTTTCGCTAAAGAGGTCACTCCCGGTGAAGGGATTTTTGCTCTTTCCTTGTCGAATAAGGTGCTGGATATTCTACAAGGAATACCGCTATGTAAAGCAAGAACTAGAGTTACCAGTTTTTAAAACAAGATTCTACAACATGTTTAGGTTTCTTTTATTTCATTAATCCCATTAATGAAGTCCCATCATATATGCTTCCTAAGCATCACAAAAGAAACGAAAGCAACAATCTTTATTATATATCATATATATAATATAAGCATTCGTCTCAGAATATTAAGTGATCACATCACAGAATATCAGCAGCAGAAGAACTCATATGAAATATTGGATATACTAGGAATTCCGTATTTTAAATTAAGCAAGTATAAAATACGGATTCCACGGTCGCGATGAACAGCCAAACCCACATCTCTAGACCCCTACGAGAGTAGCAAGCAACCCTACCAATTCTAGAGTTAGGAGACCTGATCTCGACTCCTCGAGATGGTCTCCCACTGGACTCTAGAACCCGGTTACTTATGCTCTCCTCCTTGGGTCTATCCTAATGCGGAAAAGTAAATAATATCCATCAATGGTGACATCATCTTCAACCCGGAAGTGCCTCAATAAAAGAATATTACATACAAGTTTTTACATGAATGAAAATGAAAAACTCTTATCTCATATAAAAAAAACCGACTATTCAAAACACAACGATCCAATATAACATATCACAGCAACACATAATATCATATGCCATCAACATAAGTAAATATGCGTATCCCAATTGTCGTTGACATATAGCAACGAAACCGGTGAAACACCACATATTACATTTACGGTCGCAGAAAAGAAAGTGAAAAACTACAACAATTGGAATCTGCAACCACCTTAGACATCATAAACTCAATGTATCACATACTTTGGATTTCATGCCTAACCAAATGAATTCCTTAGACATCGCATGCCTAACAATTATAAACCCCACATTTTAGTCTTGTTATTGAAAACACTTTTCAATAACCAGTCGGGTAATTCAAAAAGATTCCCGACAACCTGATCGAATGCTCGTCGGAAACTTTAGTAGACGGCCGCACCCCCGATACCGTCGATGAAGTGCACTTAGGAGGAACACCACGGCCGCGAGCACCCGAACGGATGCTTTTGCGACGGGGTTATCCTACAGTCACTTGGTCGGGGCTATGGGGCGTGGCTATCTAGTAAAGTTACCCGGTGAGTATCCGCGTACGCTATGTGATTGCCACGGACTTTTGATCCACATCAAAATCCCGTGGCAACCGATCAAATGAGACTGAATTGCTAGATTTATAAAATTTAAACTAGTTTTCACAAAACTAAATATTGTGGATTCCAAGTATTGTATCACAATCACAGATAACTAGACGATGTTAAACTTTTCGATCGAATCAACAAACACCCAAAATTTCCCAAAGAGCTCAACACTTGAGCGGAGTTTAAAAAGTACCCAGAACATGCCACATCATCTATGGACCAACCGTAGAAGGGTCAACCCTTGCCTCACTTATGGCGCCGCGGAACTACCGCAAATCCTAGGGTTTGGTGGCGGTTCCGACGGTCACAGAATCGAGTTAGGATTTTGTTCTTCTAGAGGGTCCATAGAAAACACCTGTATGATTTTCCGATGATTTTAAACATGAAAAAAATCCAACTCTTGGAAAATTTCCAGCGAGGGAGAAAATAGGTTATTGATATCCTTTCGAACATTTTAACGTCGTCTAAATAACCCGAAACAATGTTAGAATTACGACTACGAAACACTCCGAATTGCCTTTACAGAAATATAACATCACATGCAATATCAGTAAAAACAAGCAACACCTGAAACACCAAAACCCAGAGACTTGAACACCATAAAAATTTGAAGCCAGAAGCCCACTAAAAAACCGGTGAGCTCGGATTTTCCAGACATATCGCCGGCCAAATTCAGGCGAGGAGGGTTCAAATTTCTATGGTGTTCATGTTATATCACATATAACATTCTGCAATTGCTTAAAAAAAATTTAGACACCTTAAAAATTTCGACAAAAACTTGGTTTTTATTTCGAGTGTTTCGGAGTTGTTTCGGTTTCGTAATTCTACAAATATCGTCTAATTCTCTAGCATGGCTCTGATACCGCTGCTGGGTTCCTTAAGGTCTCCGCTGGGTTTCGGGAGGCATCGACTATGTCGTTTTCGAAAAATTGGCGCGCTAAAGAACCCTAACCTAGAATCTTAACTTGAGAATTAGACAAAACTAGAATGTAAACATCTTTACATCTAAGTGAACAAGGAATACAACCTTTGTAGATCGGTCCTTCACTTCATAAGCTCCGTGTAGTATTCCCTTCGCTCCAAGTAGTGAACTCCCGGACTCTAGAAAGGCTCCACAAGATAAAAAGAACAAGTTTGCTTGAAGTCTTCGAGGCCGGAGATGATCTACATCGAGGAGACACCAACTCAAGCTACCTCTTCACTAATATGGAATTATTGAAGCAAACACCCTAAACTAATTGGCTAATCTAGTAGATGATGATAAAGTAGGAATTTTGCTCACTTTAGAAATATTTTTCTCACTCATTTTCTTCACTTCCCAAAAAGCTAGAGAGCTTGAGAAAGGAGATGAAGAAAAACAACCATGGAAAAAAGTCTAGTGTAGAATGGGAACCAAGGGTGAGTTAATATCATATACTAACTCAAGTAGAGACTTAACCATGGCTTGGGATAATGGTTGGGTTAACAAATATCTCAAGTAAAACAAAATTGGTGAACTTAGTCAATGATTCTATAAGCTTCCACCAAGCATCAACCATGTGACTAATTTCCACCCAATTTTGAATTACTTTAAATAATTAAAACCCATCATTATGATAAGCATGGTGTGAGTCTCATACACTCATGTCTCATGTATCATCTAGCATGGCACAAAAGAATGTACATTAATATATATATCACATATATACAAAGTGTACCCAAGTGAGAAAAAGAAATGCTTAAGTGAGCTAATATTAATTAATGTAAATTAATATATCAAATATATAATTATACATTAAATTATTAAATCAACACTTGATTTAATAATCCGGCTATATCACATACAACCGACTAATATTTAATGTATCAACTTATCGAATCAATACTTGATCCGATAACCCGGCTATATCACATATAACCGACCGATATCACATATCGCGAGAATAGAATACGGTATCATATACACGTATTAATCTCGGTCCCGCACATATCACATATGTGCTCCTACTTCGTTTCGCTTGAGCCAGGAAACCTCTGTGTAGGACTCTAAAGACTCGTCAATACGCCGACAGTAGGTGGTGATCATATCAGTCATCCATAAGCCGCAAGCGGTCTGCTAAACGTAACGGCCACCCGGGTATTGAGCGATCAGAAGATCAACAAGCAAGTCTGCTCATACTCCTGCGAATCCAATCAGTAACACTACCGTACAGTCCGGTCTCTTCATTTGATATGTCGCATATCACAACCTGGGGGTGGTAAACGTCATACCCCAATAGCCTGATAAGTCATGCCGATGTGAGGCTCATAACGGTTCAAGAAACTACTGATAACACTTACTAGTAAATCTCAGCAACCCTGGCCAGGGATTTCCTGTTATGGTCAATCAAGCATAGCGCAACATCAACCCCTAATATCGGGAGAGACGAAATCCCCTCCTATCGCTCATTGCCTCCATGTGACTCGTGAATGTACTTAAAAACCACCGTTTTGCACGATCTCTTGAACGTGGTAAGGTGGAAATCAAAGCACAGTGGAAATCACACAAGAATCTATGACGATCTCGGGTCGGCAGACTAACCTATACTAGTGTCACCAGAGAGCTGCTATCTGACAATAGGTATAATACCATCTAGGAGTTCTTGACGAGTTCGTTCAGTATACCCAGTCTCCACTGAGCACCCGTATACCATTTCTGATGTCAAACACCAATGGATATGGGATCATCCATCGCCCATCACATGGGTCAAGAAGCGTATACGCTAGTCTACTCTGGAATATCGATGCTCCGTCTCGATACTCCTACGACTAGGAACTATTGAAGGATGTACTTACCGATTACCTCTTCCCCACTAGTATGATCTGCATCATAATCCTGGTAGTCAAGTACTCATCCTAAGGGCTTTATCAACATGTAATAGAGAGACAATAAGTGTACATGTTAAGATAAAGAGCAACCATATAGCATACTATCATATCGAGCAAGAAATTCCTCCCTATATATGTCCAAGCATCCACTATAATATACATCACATGTATAATAATGGCCTCTAGGGCATACATATAACTAACAGTCGGCCCGCTGGATTAGTTCTCACTGGGACACCACCCCCGCCTCGGGGGAGGTCGATTGCTTTGACCTCGGGCAGTCAGCCTTGTGCCTCTGTGTGGGCACATGCCAATCCTCGCCCTCCGGTTGCCCGACGAATACATACTTCTCCTTCCATTCATGGATGGAAGAAGGGACAACCACTACCTCCGGCCCGACCGTCCCTCCCTTACGTTTTTTAAACAAAAAATACACCCAGCTCGACTCCTCCTTACTCGTACCGGGGTGATTTTTATAGAAAAGAAAAGACAAGAGGAAGTCAAACTAAAGGGGATCTGATCAAACTTTAACCAGACCAGAAACCCGAGAAGAATCCTCCACGAGTTCGGCGCTAGCTGGCCCGGGGCAAGATGGAAGCAATGAAGCACTGCAAAAACCTCTGGTGAGAAAGGCAGACGCATTCCTGCCCGGAATGCTTCCAAATACAGGGCAACCTCCTTTCCCCGCACCTGGTCCGTCCGTTCACCCTCTCTAGCCAAACGGAGTGAATAATTGGAGAAAATATGGAATCGAGTCCGGATGTCGGAGAGCTTGACCATGCGATTCAAGAAGGATAGCGCATCGGGTGTATTCTCGATGCGCATCTTGGGAGCCCTTGTCACCGCCCGACGTCGATTGACGCGGGCAGCCCTGACTCTAAGGGTCGAGCCCAACACAGAAGACGCTGAAGAAGAAGAACCCTCTCGGCTATTTAAAGCCGAAGAGGAAGAAGGCTCACTGGACTCGGCCCCAGCAACTGGAGCCTCATCGCCTGACTCTACTCCTACTACATCTATAGACACCTCGGAGGAAGACATCTCACCTGATTCAAAGAAAAGGACTCGCCGAGGAAAAATCAATGCAAGATCAAATATATGTGGAGGAGCTTCGAGCAATCTTCAAGCAGCAGAAGGGAATTGAAGCGAAGTGTTGCCCTAGGATGGTCCCCTCCTATTTATACACCCCAAAGAGAACATCCTACGGCCTAAATCGATTCCCGCCAAAACGAAACATCGCGCCTAACGGCAGTCGAAGATCCACGTGGTGGTTGTTCATATCAGATTTTTGCAATTTTATACCGTCCAATTTTTATCACATTGCTTATCGGTAGGTACTCTTGAGCCGTGTTTGCTAGTCAAATTGCAGGATACAGGTTCTCAGCTCTAAACAGTGAAATTCATGGAAAAGCACGACAAATTCCGGATTACTGCCAACCACAGATAAAACATGGGTCTCCGCTCTCTATCCGTATGTTGCCACACACCAGTTTAAGGGACAAAATGGCAAATCAATGTCATTTTCATGCACAAAACTCAATGTCAACACAAGATCCAACATATCTACGCGGAGCTCGAGGAAATCATGGCAAAAGATCCACATCACATCACCTTTTAATCTACTAAAATTCTGGAAGAATTGTGAAGAGCTTCTGAGGAAAGTACTATACCACACTGAAGAGGACTGCACACCAGGGAAGGTCACAAAATCTTGTGACCTAACTCATCAAGAAGGCCGCGGTTCCGCGGCACGAGCGCACTTAGGCCGCGGAACCACGGCCATACTGGCTCAGTGGACGACCGTATTTTGGGGGCAGATTGGTAATTTCATATATGGTCTGAAAGTTGCCCTAGAGTTTCAGTTCCCTGCCTATAAATAGTCCAGAACTTGCCAAAGCCAAGGGTGCTTATTCTTGTATTTAGATTTTAGAATACATGTTGTTGTTCTTCTTCCTCTTCTCATCTCTTCTCCATTAAAACCTTGTAATGAGCTTGTGTGAGTGAAGTGATGAATAAAGAGTTCTTTTTGTTACCATGCTTGTCTTGTTCTTTTGTTAATTATAATTACTTGTAATTTTCATTTGCTAATCTAGTTGTTGTTATTTGTTGTTTGTTTCTTTCTTGTTCTCTTTTTCTTTATCCTTAAACAACAATGATGCTTAAGCTTGATCCTTGCCAAGGTGAGGTCTCAAATAGCTAGTTGTAATCTTCTAACCTCTTTCTTTCTATCTTCCTCCTTTGTTTTATTTTCTTTTTCTTATAATGGGTGAGTAGTTTTCATACTTGTTAGGGTAGGATAAGGAAAGTTTGAGAGAAGGAAATCTCTCTCACTCTTTTCTTGCCCAACATCTTAATTCGGACTCCCGTTAATTGAACCACAATCCGCTCCCTACGGCACCCTATCCTACATGATAGCGGTGATTCCTTAGTGAGACCGGTTGTGGTTGAATTAACCGGAGGTTAAGGCTAAGAGCCAAGAACGGACGGACAAGCACCAAAAGGAAGAACTTATGCATTGGAAAGCCTAGCTTATACTCGCAAGTTCCTTCCTAGTCGTGCTAATCCCCGTTGTTGCCGATTACCATAACACCGATATTAAGAGTGGCAACGAAAGAAGTGAGCGACTCCTAACTCGAACTAACATAATCCTAACCCTAACAAGCTCTCTTTATATATCATTTTAGCACATAGTTAATCTCAAAACAAACCTGGACATTTGGACTTAACTCGTTAAAGCACATAGAAAAAGATTCCCATCTCCCTGAGGACGACCCGTACTCAACCGGCTAGCTACAAGCGAAACCGTCTTGATTGCGGTAATTAACTAAGCATGCAAAAACTCTACCAATCAAATGGCGCCGTTGCCGGGGAGACGGTAATTTATTTCTTTGTGTAATTTCGGGTTAATTTGTGAATATAAATCTAACCGAAAAACAAAACAAAAAAAATACATTGTAAAAAAAATCATCTTGTTATTTTTGATTAGTTTTTGTGCAAGTGTGCAGGATAAAACGAAGTTCGAGTTCAGTGCCAAAGACGTGGGAAGTTAGACCCATATCTCGCGGCTACACCGCGACAGATCAAGACGGAGCCAACGGTCTACTATAAAATTCTGGAGCAGATCCAGTGAGCAAATAAATATTCAGGAGCTCCAGAAAAGAAGAGGACACACAAGGCAACACATTCCAGGAAGCTGAAGGGCCAACTCCACTTACCGACCGCGGAACCGCGGCATAAGCAAGCTTAGGCCACGGAACCACGGCCGTTTGGTGCCTTCAGGATGCCAAATTTTCTGTAAGTCTCTCTCTCCTCTCCCCCACTCCTCTGAACTCCACTGAACTGTGTTTTCTGCAGCATTCTTTGCACAAACTCTCTTCCCCCTTCCAATAAATTGTTTTTGTGCAGGATTCTTTGCGCCGCGCTAAAATAAAAATTGTTTGCAGTTGATTGTTACTGCTTTGCATATATTAATACGGACTTTAAGGGGCTTGAAACCAATCCAGATTGGGTGGGGATTTCATCACCCTTCCCAGGACCCCAGAAATCACAAAAAGCATATGCATTGACCATTGCTTAAATTAAAAAATACTAGATTCAGCCCTAAGGACTTCGCGCTCAATAGGACAGAGGACTAGTTACAGGCATCGGCCGTTTATCCTATCCTGACTTTTGCGGTGTCTAGGCAAGTGTGTCCAAGGCAAGTGGTTACTTAATTAGGATCAATACTTACGTAGTGGGGAGCCTCCCACTTACCTGGCACTTACCTGACCGCAATTGGCGGAGAAGAGATGGTTTGAGGTCCTATTTCTAGCCCTTTGGAACAGTTAGGAGCTGTCTAGCTGACCTAGGTGACCCTAGATCTAGGTGTGATTATGCATATCTTGTTTGTGATTGCTTGAAGCCGTAAGTCCGTACATATTTCTATAAAGCTCTTTCTAAAAAAAAACACAAAACCAAAAACTTTTATTAAAAACTTGCCCTTTGTCGCCAAAAATCCATTTTTCACCCACCTTCTATCGTATTTCTCCATTGACGTTTTCTTACCCTCACCTTCTCCTCTTTGACTATACTAAACTCGTTTAGTGTATGTCCGCTTGGACTCGGGACACTAGCGCCCGTCTAGTCCGCGTTACGTTAGTCGCTACCGACTACGCGATCGACTCAGACGTCGAAACTCCGTCCACGCCTCTTTCACCCTTACCTTTGCCGGCCAACTCCGACGTTGACCGGAATTCTGTTCATACATCCTCACCTTCACCATCGCCAACCTCTTCTTCCGCGATGTCAGGATTTAATCCAAATATCTCTTTGACTCCCCCGGGATTGACTCCACCTCCTACGGATGTAAATAACCCACCACCGCCGCCTGTTGTAGCGCCGCAGCGAATCGCGCTCCAGGATCGTTTCTATCCCACCCGTTCTGCACTTCCCACTTGTCTTTCCCTTCCACCGGCAAATGGGGATAATTTTGAAATTAAGCCCCACTTCATTAACATGCTTCTGAAATTTCATAGGCTTGAATCTGAAGATGCCTATATCTTCATCAACAAGTTCCAAAATGTTTGTGCCATGATGAAAACTACCCAGCTGTCGGACGATGCTATACGGCTACGGGTCATTCCGTTCACTTTATGCGATCTTGCTGAAAAATGGCTGTATAGCACCGCTTCCCACTCTATAACCAGTTGGGACGAGTTTGTGAAAGCGTTTCTCAAGAAATTCTATCCGAATCATAAAACTGCAAGGATCCATAACGAAATCAACCAATTCTCTCAGCTTTTTTCTGAACCCTTCTGGAAGTGCTTTGACCGGTATAAAGACCTTCTTGTTCAGTACCCTCACCACGGTATTGAGAAATGACAACTTTGCCAAACCTTATACGAGGGCCTGAACCCAGTAACCAAGCAGTTGTTGGAAACCATTTGTCAGGGCCACTTCCTATCGAAATCTGACGAGGAAGCGTGGAAATTCTTCGACGACCTTGCGGAACAAATGCTTCAATGGGAGAGCACCAGACCAACTTCTTCTTCTTCCTCCTCCACCTCTACTGGTCAGTCTAGGGTAGGAATTCACCAACTTGATGCCTCTATTGCGATGAAAGCTGAAATGGCTGCAATAACGAGAAAACTTGAAGCGATAGAGAGGAAATTTTCATCTCCTGCTCATGCCCCTGTTCTTCCCCTTCGTACCATTTGTGCTTGTTGTTCCGATCCTTCTCACTTAACCGAAGAGTGTCCTTACAATCCACCATCTCAAGGACAGGATCAGGTTAATGCTGCATTTCAGTAAAGACCGAGAAATGATCCATACTCTTCCACCTACAATCCCGGTTGGAGGAACCACCCCAATTTCGCCTGGAATCAGAATCAGCAACAATTCCAAGGCAACAATTTCCAGAGGCCCCCTCCTTCGCAACTACAAGCGCAACAACAAACTCAACATCAGTTTCAACAGCCCTTCCAACCCCAACCTTTTCAAAATCAGACGAACAACTTTGCACCCAACAATTCTTTTCCGCAAAACAACTTTGTTCCGTCAAACAACGATAAGGTTTCCTCGCTAGAATGAAGTCTGGAGGCGTTCGTTAAACAATCGACACAATCCACCGCCAACATCCAGTCGTCTATTCAGTCTTTGGTGCAACACACTGCTGCACACGGGCAAAGCATCAAGACCATCGAAGCCCAGATTGCACAGCTGAATGCGGCGTTAAGCGAGCGAGAAAAGGGGAAACTTCTATCTCAACCACTCCCAAATCCCGGTCACCCACATAATGTACATGTTGCTCTTGAACAACAGAACCATAATGTGAGTGCCGTGACTATATTGAGATCGGGAAGGATGCTACACAACAACATCAGCACAACAATTGAGGATAATGACACCCCGGCCGCTTCTTCTTCTTCTTCGTCTTCTGAGCCTATTCTCCATTCGTTAAAAGGCTTTTCTCCTTCTTCTTCTTCTGCTCTGAATGGACCCACTTCTCACTCCACGAAAACACCAGCTCTGGGATCCGTTCCAGCTCCACAATCTCCTCCACGAGCATTGGACTCAACCAATTTTAAAAACGTTCCATTTCCAAACCGGTTGAGGTCCAATAAACAAAATCCACAAATGGAGAAGATTCTGGAGTTGTTTAAGCAGGTTAACATCAACATTACCCTTTTAGATGCTGTCCAACAAGTCCCGTCCTACGCGAAAATCTTAAAGGACTTGTGCACGAAAAAGAGGAAGTCTCAGGTATCCAAGAAAGTTTTCTTGGCTAGTGCTGTGAGTGATGCTCTTACCCAATTTTTACCGCAAAAATGGAAGGACCCTGGCTGTCCTACGATTTCTATTACCATTGGGGATAAGAACATCAACCGCGCACTATTAGATCTTGGTGCCAGTGTTAACCTCTTCCGTACTCAGTATATGAGCAAGTAGGTGTAGGAGAGCTAAAACCCACACACTGTACTCTCCAAATGGTTGACCGATCAATCACCCATCCTAGGGGTGAGCTAGAGGATGTGTTAATCAAGGTTGGGGACTTCATATTCCCCGTTGACTTCATTGTATTAGACACACAGCCTGTAGCTAACCCTCGGAATCAAATTCCGGTGATACTCAGTCGCCCATTCCTTGCAACCTCAAATGCTGTGATCAATTGTCGCAATGGTTCGATGAACCTATCTTTTGGAAACATGACAATTGAACTCAACATTTTTAGGTTGGGGAATCAGCCCACCGAACCTAATGCTCATATACTAGACGTTTACTCAATCCAGGAGATCACCCCAGAAGAGTGTGAATTCGAGGAGTTTTTGTTCGATCACGATAACCTTAACGCCACTAGTGCGTTCCTCTTCGAACCTGCTGCTGTTTCTGCGCCCGACAATGAATACAAGTGTTTCACTTTCTCGAACGATCTTAGCCACTCACCACCCGAGTTTGAATCCTTCGAATTTTCGGATGAGTTACCTGAACCATCCAACTCGGTCGCTTACACTCGTTTTGAACCTTTGCTAGAATCCTTTGAGTTCGAGACCTTTTCACCAATCTTGCCTTCAATCGTTTCACCTCCAACGCTCGAACTCAAGCCTTTGCCGTCTCACCTTAAGTACGCTTACTTGGGTGAGAACGAGACCCTCCCTGTTATCATCTCGGCTTCTCTAGCTCCAGAGTAAGAGAAAGCCCTTCTTGCGGTCTTGCACAGCAATAGGCAAGCTTTTGGCTGGTCCATGGCGGACATCAAGGGGATTAGTCCCCTGATCGTTGAACATCACATTCATCTGATGGATGATGCCAAACCAGCCAGGGATCCACAAAGGCGACTCAACCCAGTCATGAAGGAGGCTGTGAAAAAGGAAATCGTGAAGTGTCTGGATAGTGGTATCATTTACCCTATCTCTGATAGCCAGTGGGTTAGCCCCATTCACGTTGTCCCCAAGAAGTCAGGCTTAACGGTCATTACTAACGAGGCGAACGAGTTAATCCCTACTCGCACCCAAAGTGGGTGGCGAGTATGCATCGATTACAGAAAACTCAACGCCGCAACGCGGAAAGACCACTTTCCGCTACCTTTCATTGACCAAATGCTTGAACGATTGGCCGAACACGAGTACTGCTGCTTTCTTGATGGCTACTCCGGCTATAATCAGATTCCCATCGCCGAAAAAGACCAGGACAAGACCACATTCACTTGTCCTTTCGGCACGTTCGCATATCGTCGCATGCCCTTTGGGTTATGCAATGCGCCCGCTACCTTCCAGCGGTGTATGATGGGAATCTTCTCAGACATGGTGGAGAAATTCCTGGAGATCTTCATGGACGATTTCTCCATCTTCGGCGATTCCTTTAACAAGTGTTTGCTGCATCTTGACGCTGTCCTTACCCGATGTAAGGACAAGAACCTCACTTTGAATTGGGAGAAGTGCCACTTCATGGTGCACGAAGCTATTGTCTTAGGACATATCATTTCGCAAATGGCATAGAGGTTGACAAAGCGAAGATTGAGGTCATTTCCAATCTCCCTCCTCCCAGATGCGTCAGAGACATCCGAGCCTTCCTTGGCCATGCCGGTTTCTATAGACGGTTCATTAAGGACTTTAGCAAGATTGCTAGGCCCATGACTCTTCTACTGGCCAAGGACACGCCATTCGACTTCAACTCGAGCTGTGTGACTGTGTTCGAGTCATTAAAAAGCTCACTCACTTCTGCTCTCGTTCTTTCTTCACCTGACTGGACGCACCCATTTGAGATTATGTGCGATGCATCCGACTTTGCCATTGGTGCTGTCCTTGGACAACACATCAACAAGATGCCGCACGTAATCTATTATGCGAGCCGAACCCTGAACGACGCCCAACTTAATTATACAACAACTGAGAAGGAATTTTTGGCTGTTGTATTTGCTTTAGAAAAGTTCAGGCCTTACCTTATCGGCTCTCCAGTCATTGTCTACACAGACCATTCTGCTCTGCGCCATCTTTTTGCGAAGAAAGATGAAAAATCTCGACTGATACGTTGGATCCTCTTGCTTCAAGAGTTTGACCTTGTCATCAAGGACAAAAGAGGATGTGAAAACGTAGTCGCCGACCATCTCTTACGACTTCCTTCTTCGTCGTCGCCTCAACTTCCGATCAACGACGTTTTTCCGGATGAAGAGCTCTTGACAGTATCTCGCGAACCCTGAATTATTTGGTCATAGGGTTATTACCGACTGAATGGTCAAGTCAGGACAGACTTCGATTCTTATCCCAAGTAAAACACTTTTACTGGGACGAACCCTATCTGTTCAAGTACTGTCCCGACCAGATTATTCGTCGGTGTGTCCCTGACGATGAATTCAAGAGTGTGTTGTCATTTTGCCACGATCAAGCATGTGGCGGGCATTTTGGCCCCAGAAAGACAGCTGAGAAGATCTTGCAATGTGGTTTCTAGTGGCCACAACTCTTCAAAGACGCTCATGACTATTGCAAGACTTGCTCCCGGTGCTAACACTTGGGCCGGATATCCCGGAGGAACGAGATGCCGCTCTAACCAATCTTGGTTGTGGAGATTTTCGACGTTTGGGGGATAGATTTCATGGGGCCGTTTCCCAGCTCTTTCGGGAACTTGTACATCCTTCTCGCTGTTGATTACGTCTCTAAGTGGGTTGAGACTGTGCCCAGCCGGACTAACGACAACAAGGTTGTCGTTAGGTTTCTTAAACAAAACATTTTCTCCCGGTTTGGGCACCCCCGAGCGATCATTAGCGACAATGGAACTCATTTCTGCAATAAGACTTTCGAGGCCTTGATGCGAAAATATTCCATTAATCATAAGCTATCTACGCCCTACCATCCCCAAACCTGTGGGCAAGCCGAAGTTTCAAATCGGCAAATCAAGCAAATACTGGAGAAGACGGTTTCCAAGAACCGAAAGGATTGGTCGTTGAAACTCACTGATGCCCTTTGGGCATTTCGAACGGCTTATAAGACCGATCTTGGCATGTCTCCCTATCGGCTTGTGTACGGAAAGGCTTGCCACCTCCCTGTCGAAATAGAGCATCGCGCATTTTGGACGATAAAAGAACTGAATCTGTCTCTCGAAGATGCGGGCAGCCATCGGAAGCTGCAGTTGAACGAATTGAGAGAGTTTAGGGATGAGGCTTACGATAACACGGTTGTCGTTAAGAACCGAACGAAGGTGTTTCACGATAAACACCTTTGCGCAAAACTTTCGTACCTGGTCAACAGGTACTGCTTTACGACACCCGGCTACACTTCCATCTAGGAAAGCTCAGATCTCGCTGGAAAGGGCCGTATTTTGTGCGGAATGTGTATCCGCATGGCGCTGTGGATTTGGAGAATCCAAAGGACGGTTCATTTTTCAAAGTAAACGGACACCGACTTAAACCGTACCTTAGCGCCGAACCAACAGAGGAGCTCCTGGTCTTACAGGAGTCGGTTTACCCTGCATAATCTTCCTCTGCCTACCACCAAACTTCGGTTATCCAGCCAAGAACAGTGGACACTGTTCCAAATAAGTTTGGGGGTATGTATATACCATTTTGTATTTATTTGTGGATATTCTTTTCCATTTTTACTCTTTAAAAACATAAACAAAACAAAAAAAATAAAAAATTGTGTATATCTAACCGACAATTTTGACCCTTCAAATGATCTCTTCATGCAATGACAGTGAGGACACTGTCCAGTTTAAGTTTGGGGGTACGCTCGGTACGCATTTCTAACCTTCGCATTCATATGTATATTTTGCATCTGCATATTAAAATCCATAAAATCCATAAAAATCAGAAAATTTTCTAAAAACATAAAAACTTTTCTGTCAAGTTAGCTAGTGGGAGAACTCTGATTCAACATTTCGACGGTTTTGTTTGATAAGATAAGAATAACTAAATCTTATTTTTAGATTTTGAAAACCTGAAAGATAACTCTCCTTTGAAATTAACTATAGCTGATATACGTCTTTACATCACACTACACGTGTCGTGAGTTTTGGAAATTAGATGACAAGTCTTTTATGTCTAAAAAAAACTTTTAAATGGATAAATGATTTTCTGAGGATCAAATAGGTTTGTTCTGAAATAAATAATATCAAGAATAGTTTATGAAGTGAAGCGAATATGAAGGAATGTTATTGATGCCTTAATTGGAACTAATTCTGAAAAATAACCCATCTGAAACTTGATTGGAATGATTACACACCTAACCCACTAAACACGTCTTTTATCCAAAAAATAACTGAACTGCCGGTTATATCTCCATTCGCATTGAATCATCATAATTTTCACGCTAAAGTGTGTTTTGTTTTTGGGCCTAGATAACTTGAGTAATTAAGTCTGCTGGGGTGTCTCTACACCTAATGCCTTAAAGCCAACTGGTTTGGGTGCATTGGCCCAAAGCTCGTTAAGAAGCCTAGAAAGTCCAGATTAAAACAAAGTCAAGCAAGTGTTCTCTCCGAGTTAAAATTCCTAACGGTTCTTTGTGTGAGAATAATCTTGACAAAAGACATGCTTTTATAAAAAAAAATTAGCGAAGATATGAAGATTTTATTCTATGATAAAGACTATTGCACATTCACAGAGGTGTGTATGAAATGAAAATAAGAAAAAGGTGGAGTGAAAAATAAGACCTAGTTTCCTGTTAAGAAAGATAGAAATTCTGAAGTTGAAACCTTACTGGAAAACGAAACATGAAAAATACTTAACTCTTTATAAAACTTATGTGATCCTTTTAAAAAATTTATCTGGGCTTTATTGTATGACATGATGACTTTATTCGACCCTTCTGGAACTTAACGACACTATTTGTACTGCACGTGAAGACATATAAAATCTTAAGTTAAATAAGAAGCGAGATGTGAAAAATAAAGGTTCGATAGTCTAGACTTAGGATCATAGAATTGTTATTTTCCGAAACAAAACTTTAGGGTTTGAATCGCAAAACTAGCTTGACCGTATTTTATGGGTAGTATCCGCTGAAAACCCTCAGGAGACAACACTCCTCCTACTAGGGACACCTAGAGGTTTAACGGCTTGTTGCACATGCTCAGTGCAATCGCGTTCCCTGTGAAAGTGAGGTTAGGAATTTTTTGTGAATAAATTGGCTTTGCTCGGGACGAGCAAATGATAAGTTTGGGGGTATTTGTTCATATCAGATTTTTGCATTTTTATACCGCCCAATTTTTATCACATTGCTTATCAGTAGGTACTCTTGAGCCGTGTTTGCTAGTCAAATTGTAGGATACAGGTTCTCAGCTCTAAACAGTGAAATTCATGGAAAAACACGACAAATTCCGAATTACTGCCAACCACAGATAAAACACGGGTCTCCGCTCTCTATCCGTATGTTGCCACACACCAGTTTAAGAGACAAAATGGCAAATCAATGTCATTTTCATGCACAAAGCTCAATGTCAACACAAGATCCAACATATCTACGCGGAGCTCGAGGAAATCATGGCAAAAGATCAACATCACATCACCTTTTAATCTACTAAAATTCTGGAAGAATTGTGAAGAGCTTCTGAGAAAAGTACTATACCACACTGAAGAGGACTGCACACCAGGGAAGGTCACAAAATCTTATGACCTAACACATCAAGAAGGCCACGGTTCCGCGGCAAGAGCGCGCTTAGGCCGCGGAACCGCGGCCATACTGGCTCAGTGGACGACCGTATTTTGGGGGCAGATTGGTAATTTCATATATGGTCTGAAAGTTGCCCTAGAGTTTCAGTTCCCTGCCTATAAATAGTCCAGAACTTACCAAAGCCAAGGGTGCTTATTCTTGTATTTAGATTTTAGAATACATGTTGTTGTTCTTCTTCCTCTTCTCATCTCTTCTCCATTAAAACCTTGTAGTGAGCTTGTGTGAGTGAAGTGATGAATAAAGAGTTCTTTTTGTTACCATGCTTGTCTTGTTCTTTTGTTAATTATAATTGCTTGTAATTTTCATTTTCTAATATAGTTGTTGTTATTTGTTGTTTGTTTCTTTCTTGTTCTCTTTTTCTTTATCCTTAAACAACAATGATGCTTAAGCTTGATCCTTGCCAAGGTGAGGTCTCAAATAGCTAGTTGTAATCTTCTAACCTCTTTCTTTCTATCTTCCTCCTTTGTTTTATTTTCTTTTTCTTATAATGGGTGAGTAGTTTTCATACTTGTTAGGGTAGGATAAGGAAAGTTTGAGAGAAGGAAATCTCTCTCACTCTTTTCTTGCCCAACATCTTAATTCGGACTCCCGTTAATTGAACTACAATCCGCTCCCTGCGGCACCCTATCCTACATGATAGCGGTGGTTCCTTAGTGAGACCGGTTGTGGTTGAATTAACCGGAGGTTAAGGCTAAGAGCCAAGAACGGACGGACAAGCACCAAAAGGAAGAACTTATGCGTTGGAAAGCCTAGCTTATACTCGCAAGTTCCTTCCTAGTCGTGCTAATCCCCGTTGTTGCCGATTACCATAACACCGATATTAAGAGTGGCAACGAAAGAAGTGAGCGACTCCTAACTCAAACTAACCTAATCCTAACCCTTACAAGCTCTCTTTATATATCATTTTAGCACATAGTTAATCACAAAACAAACCTGGACATTTGGACTTAACTCGTTAAAGCACATAGAAAAAGATTCATATCTCCCTGCGGACGACCCGTACTCAACCGGCTAGCTACAAGCGAAACCGTCTTGATTGCGGTAATTAACTAAGCACGCAAAAACTCTACCAATCAGTGGTCGACCATTAGGGACATCTCTTCAATCGCAGTAGTCAAAGACAGCCTATCTCGCCTGCCAACCGACGTCAGACACGTGCTCTGTACCCCAACTGACGAATCGTCTGAAACGGCGCCCCCTCTTTAAAGCGCAATCATTTCATTGATCCGCTGAAGCCATCGGGGATACACACGAAAATTCATGCGCACGACGAGATGACACGTGGGCCCAAAGATCGAAACGACGTAACCGCCAAACGCCATGTTGTTCCCGGACGATCCACATTATGATTCTCGGCCCCAAACTGAGCAGAAGAAAAAACTAGCAGGCCACTCTCGACCTGATCCATGAATAGATCAGAACGAGAGTGGGGGGCTAATGATGATGCTCACAACTGGTATTTCCTCAGATTATGACACGTGGCGGATGACGTGTCCCAAAGGCTACAGAGATGGAATAAATGAGATGCATTAGGGGCATTCCTCGGGACCTCGTCTCTGAGGACACATCCGACCTTTCATAGACCTCCCTGAGTACTTTCCACCTTCACTTAACAAACAGCCAACAACTCGTCTTCAAGCCATCTGACAGGCCAAACTTCCTCGGTCTCCTGGCTGGTCTCCGAGCAATCTGACAAGCCGAGCTTCCACGGCCTCCATACTTGTCTCTGAACCATCTTACAGGCCGAGCTTTCTCGGCCTCCCTGCTCGTCTCCGAGCCTCCTGACAAGCCGAGCTTCCTCGGCTTCCCCGATCGACCGAGAGCGCGGAACCCAAGCACCCCTGCAACGGCTCCGTGTATCTCGCCAGGGCAAGATATCTGCCTCCCCACATTCCGCGTCCCACGCTGGCATGCCCCCCATTAATGGGCGTATCATGTCCTTAATGTGAGATAAAGCAAGGGCGTAACTGACGGCGGTGATCTCGCGCCTGCTCGCTTCACGCGGCCACTATATAAACCCCTCTCTCAGACGACTCGGGTAACTCGAACTGAATCCAATAGGTCGCTACGCTGCTTTTATTCCCCGGCACCAACATGATCGTCGGAGGGTCCTACGGTGGTTTCCCACCTCGGGACTTTCCTTGCAGGTAGCTCGGCCTCAGAAACTTCTAACAACCCATTGATATCCACACTCTCAACAACCCCCAAAACAAATCTCAGCCGCTAAAAACCGCTCGCTATCCGATCGACGGAAGACAACATCTGAGGGGAGATCACAGCCTCCATCAGTAACTTAGAACACGAACCTTGAAAGACTTTTGAATTGTCATCTCTTTTTATGAACATAATGTTGCATGGTTGTAAAAAGCCATACCCAACAGAACATTTACAAAAAGGAATGTTATCCCTTTAAAATCGAACAAAATGTTTTATTTTTGTCCACATTCGTCGTTAAACATCTGTACTTGCAATCCTGCATGCATACCCCAAAAACAAGCATTATATTGCCCATGAACGTCCCACCCATCCAAACAGTGGAAGTTCTGTCATGCCCTGCTTCCCAGAGTACGCTAAGATAGGCACGTGACAGAGCCAACTATGCTACCTGTGGATAGGAAATATCCTTCCACAGTCACATTACGGCTATAGAGATATCAAGAACAATAATAATAACTATCTAATACATGTCCATGAGCCAGAATAACGAGTCAAGAATAAAATAATGTGGAAGCAACAGATCCAATACAAGAATAAACTGGAAATGTACGTCCCATAATGCGGGCTCACATCAGGAATGAAAATGCATAAATAAAACCAAAATACTAACAGGTCCTCACTGCTCGGCCTGCTGACTGAAATACTCCTGCTCGGCCTGCAGCAAAAGTAAAGAATCCGGGCCATGCAAAACCCAGACGTCAGTGCGTCATAATATCAAGCAATAATATAAACAGGGGGTAGCAAGACATGCAGGTATGAGTATGAACGGTAAAACAGGTATAACAGTAACATAAATAAGGACAGTGAAGGGTAAGGCATAGGTGATGTGCGATGAGTAATCTATACTGGTTTACTGGGTTAACTACTCTCAAGTCTTGAAATCAATTTGATGAATCATCGATGTAACTCAATAGTATCCCGTGCATGCCCGAGACCACGGTCAAGATTCTCGGGCTGAATCCGAGACGTGCCGCTAGGCAGTAAAAGGTAGTATGTAACGATGAATGATGTCAGCAGCATCATCCCGGAGCTGGCCTAGCCCGTAAGACTGATCAGTAAAGGCATCGAACTATCGAGTTACAAATCAGGTTTCATCATTGATTTCCCCATACCCCCAAGTTATGTGTTCAAGTCAGGTTTTGATAAATCTGGAGCTAATGCCAACACAGGATCAAGCAAGTACAGGTTTGTCTGAATAGACAACAGGAAATGTCCGTAGGGACAACAGGTCAAGATTGTTGGTATTAGTAACAAGATCAGTTAACAGGTCAAGCTGTGGTACATCAGGTCATGTCAGGTAGTGTACAAGGATCAAATCATGTCAAGTAGTGCACATGTATCAAGTCATGTCAGTAGTAGGGTATCAAGTCATTTCATAGGGTGCACAAGTATCACTGTTTCCTGATTTAAAATCAGGAAAGCCTACGGAAAAGGCTTCAGAAAAGGGTCATGTGCTCACACGTGACCAGCAGTCACGTGACATCTAAAAGCATCGGCAAGGCAAATTCAGTTTCCCAACTACATCGAAGAAAAAGGCTTCAGAAAGGGTCACGTGCTCCCACATGACCAGGGTCACGTGTTGGCACGTGACACTCAAAAGCGGCAGACTCAATTCCCTGATTGAATCAAGAAAAAGGCTCCAGACGAGGGTCACGTGCTCACACGTGACCAGGGGTCACGTGGTGGCACGTGACAGCTAAGCAGCAACCAGAAAGCAGAGCGCAGAAAGAAAGAAGAGGGCTCGTTCCAAGGGGGTCACGTGCCCACACGTGACCAAGGGTCACGTGGCCACACGTGACCAGCTTTCAAAGCCTATTTGTTAGCAGAATTAAATTCTGAGAAAAGACCTCTTAAATCTTTCCAAAGCAACCGATTGAATTAAAGATTTAAAGGTGATTAAATATCATCTATCTATGGGAAAATCTCGAATTTGGAAAGATTTCCCCGTAAAATCTAACCGAAATAACAAAGAAGAATCTCTGGATTTAAAATCCAATGGTGAATAAAATTCACCTAATAATCCAAAGGTCCAAAACGAATGATGGATACAAATCAAATCTCTCAATGAAAGATTCATCAAAAACTAATTGACTCGGCTGCTTCTCCTATAAATAGGAGCCAAGAGACACACAAAAGAGATATATGCAGAGGGAAGAAAAGAGAGAGAGCCTTGATACTTTGGAGGAATTTGGATCTTCTGCAAAAGAAAACCCTAGGTAAGAAAGGGAAGGCTTTTTGAAAGAAAAGAGAATTTAATTCTCAACAGAGTTTAACTCTGATATAAAACAGAAGAACATAGTTCTCTCTTTGGTGGATGATCTGTAAAGTGCACATCTCCCCTTGAGTTGAGAATTTAATTCTCAATGGGTTGAGTTCCTGCCTTGCAGATCCAAAGCATAGAGAGGGAATGGAAGCACGAGAATTTAATTCTCACAGAACTATAGGAATTTAATTCCTTTAAAATAAAATTAGGGTTTGACCCTGTGAATGAGCAGAATCAGGGTTTAACCCTAGTTAAGAACTTAGTTCTGTTAAAACAACAGGAATTTAATTCCCTTAATCTCATTCCCCAGAATAATTCTTTAACAGAGAGTGGGAGTTTAATTCCTTAAAGCTTTTATTAGGGTTTAACCCTATTCAGTTCTTCACATATATAAGGAATTTAATTCTACAGAAAATTCAGAGTTCAACTCTATCCCAGAATATAAATCTTCAAAAGGAAGTAGGAATTTAATTCCTCTGAAATTATTGCCAGGGTTCAACCCTACGAGGAATTTAATTCCTGAAAAGGATTAACAGATCTTCTAAAAAACATACATAGAGGCAGGGTCACGTGTCACCACGTGACCCCCGAAAAAGATCTACAGAAAAGCCCCTTTGAGGCAGTGCCTCACGTGACCCTTGGCAGAGGCTTTAACATACTCCATTTAAACACCCGTCACGTGATGGCACGTGATGCTCCAAAAGATGCTATATTCTCAGCAGGACAAATGAAGAGAGGGCGCCCTCACGTGCTACCACGTGACCCCTCTTGCCTTAGCGTCTAACGCTAAATTGGAACCCCTGAATCCAGTGTTAAAACACTGTTTGGCCTTAGTGTTCAACACTAATCAAAGAGCTTTATTTGCAGTGTTCAATACTGATTACCTTAGTGTTTAACACTAATTTGAGATCTCTGCTGCCAGTGTTTTGATCTGTTTTAGTGTTTAACACTAATTTGAAAGCCTTGTTGCTGGTGTTTAACACCAACTATCTTTTAGTGTTAAACACTAACTTATCAATCTCATTCCCAGTGTTCAACACTGATTGGTCTTTAGTGTTAGTTATATGTATGCCCTAGAGGCCATTACTGTACATTGGATGTATATTGTAGTGGATGCTGGGACATATATAGGTAGGACTTTCTTGCTCGACATGATAGTACGCTATCTGGTTGCTCTTTATCTTAACGTGTATACTTTCTGTCTCTTTGTTACATGTTGATAAAGCCCTTAGGATGTGTACTCAACTTCCAGGACTGTCATGCAGATCATACTAGTGGGGCCTGGATAGTCCATGAGTACATCCTTCAATGTTCCTAGTCGAGGGAATATCGAGACGGGGCATCGATATTCCAGAGTAGACTAGCGTATATCTTCTCGACCTATGCGATGGGCGATGGATGATCCCATATCCATTGGTGTTTGACATCGGAGATGGTATGCGGGTGCTCAGTGGAGACTGGGTACACTGAACGGACTCGCCGAGAACTCCCAGATGGTATTATACCTCACGTCAGATGGCAGTTCTCTGGTGACACTGGTACAGCTTAGTCTGTTGACCCGAGATCGTCATAGAGTCTTGTGTGTCTCCCACTGTGCTTTGATTTCCACCCTACCACGGCTCTATTGAGTCGTGCAAACAGGTGGTTTTTGGGTACAGTCCCGATTCACATGGAGGCAATGAGCGATAGGAGGGGATTCGTCTCTCCCGGTATTGGGGGTTGATGTTGCGCTATGCTCGACTGGCCATAACAGGAAATCCCTGGCCAGGGTTGCAGTGATATACTGGTAAGAGTTATCAGTAGTTTCACGATAGTTATGGACCCTACGTCGGCATGACTTATCGAGCTATTGGGGTCTGACGTTTACCACCCCTAGGCGAGATATGCGACATATCAGACGAACAGACCGGACTGTACGGTAAGTGTTACTGGTTGGATTCACAGGAGTGTGAGCGGGCTTGCTCGTCGATCTTCTGATCGCTCAATACCCGGGTGGCCGTTACGTTTAGCAGACCGCTTGCGGCTTGTGGGTGTTTGATATGATCATCATCTGCTGCCGGCGTATTGACGAGTCTTTAGAGTCCTACACAGAGGTTTCCTGGCTCAAGAGAAACGAAATAGGAGCACATATGGGATGTGTGCGGGACCGAGAATAATGCGTGTATGTGATACCGTATTTCATTCTCGCGATGTATGTGTTGAATGGTTGTATGAGATATAACCTGGTTATCGAATCAAGGATTGATTCGATAAGCCGATACATTGGATACTAGCCGGTTATATGCGACATGACCGGATCGTTAAATCAAGTGTTGATTTAATGATTTAATGTAGAATTATATATTTGATATATTACTTTGCATCAACTAGTATTGGTTCACTTTAAATGGATTTTCTCACTTGAATTGTGCAAGTTGTATATGTGATATACATTTGTGCACATGATTGTATCATGTTTGATGATACATGTTTACTTGGTTAAGTGTAAAGAATTAAACCATGGTTAAGTTTATGATTAGGGTTTTCTTTTTTCTTACTTATTTATTTATTTATTTATTTTTGGAAAAGATGAGAAAAGAATGGTTGCTATTTTTGTTTTTAGTTGAAGTTTCATGAAGCATTGACTAAGTCACCATTCTTGTCTCATGCTTAACCCTAACCATCCAAGTTAACCATGGTCCATTGTCTACAATTAACCAAGGGTTAATATATGATAAGTATTGATTTATTTATCCAAATATAGAATACTTATCATATCTTCTTCTTCTTCTTCATCTTCTTCTTCCATGAAGAAAGCTTGCTACATCAATGGCAAGTGATGAAAAAGTGTGAGAAATCCAATTCTAAAGTGAACCCACTTCCTATTTCTTCATCCTCTACCTCTTGCCAAGTAGTATAGGGTGTTTCATTCACAAGTTTTCATGGCTTGGTGAAGGTGGAGCTTGATCTAGTGATGCCTCGACGTAGATCATCTTCGGCACGTTGTCGACGACCTAGCCCGCCTTTTTCTCCGATGAAACCACCGTGAGAGTCATGGTTCGATTTGGACAGCGGAGAGGACTTCATCACGGAGCCTAGGAGGTGGAGGACCGGATCTACAATGGTTGTAGCTCCTTCCCTTTAGCTATATTTCCGTTTACTTGCTTGCATCGCCTATATATCTAGTTGACGATCCGTATTAGGGTTTGTAGGCACCCGTAAAATTTGATTTGTGCATATTTGATCACTTGTGAGACTCCATTAGAGTGCCTATGAACCCTACATTTAGTGTTTAACACTAGGCATTGGCCCAATTGGCTAAATGGCCAGAGGCAAAGCCTCTCCTTCAATGGACCAACAGAGGGCCAATATTTTGGACTTAGCCCAAACTGGCCATAAGTCCTCAAATCATCTTGAACTGAGCACATCTGCTCTTTCAACCCACTCATTGGTTCAAGGGTACATCTCTGAACTCCTCTGATATTTGTCGTTGTAATCCTTCAACGTCTTCAGAGAGGTGACGGGTCCCGACAACCACACATCAACACGGACTGTGGGGTCCTTAAACTCACGGACTAATGCGTCCTTAAACACACCCATATGGACTGTGGGGTCCTTAAACCCATGGACTTATGCGTCCTTAAACTACAAATGGACCACCACGTCCTTAAACTGGCGATGGACCACCATGTCCCTAAACTGGTAATGGACCACTACGTCCCTAAACTGGAAATGGACCACTATGTCCCTAAACTAGAACAATAGAGCCCAAACGCTCTTTTGTCGGATCTAAACGATCCCGTTAAGTCGATCTTAGTCCCAAACTGGACTAACGTATCCTTAACAACCGTTTAAGTTGATCTTAGCTTCAAATATGGCTAACGTATCCTTAAACCTTCAAACAGACTTTAGTCCCAAATTGGACTATGGATCACCCAACCAATTTTGGTCTAAGGGTACATCTCTGAACTCCTCTGACACCTTTCGTTGTAATCCTTCAACGTCGTCAGAGAGGTGACGGGTCCCGACGGCCATACAATAAATGGACCACTATGTCCCTAAACTGGAACAATAGAGCCCAAACGCTCTTTTGTCGGATCTAAACGATCCCGTTAAGTCGATCTTAGTCCCAAACTGGACTAACGTATCCTTAACAAACGTTTAAGTTGATCTTAGCCTCAAATATGGCTAACGTATCCTTAAACCTTCAAACAGACTGGACTCTGACGAGGGGGAATCTGACGAAGTCTGCTACATCGGCCACATCCATTCAAACCTTCGATGTATGGTGCCATAAATCAACTTGGCATCTTCGGAGAGGTGAACGGATAGCACCAATTAGCATCTGCCCCGAATCTCAGTGCCAAGACATCGCAGTCTTGTGCGCCGTCTTTCGGAGGGGAACAGATTCTGGCACGCCCGGTGGGACCTTTTCCTCTTTCCACTCCACACTTCGTGTGTCGTGATTCGCGAACCAATCGCGGTTCGCTAATGGTTGCCCTTGGGTTTCAAGATACTAAGACTTGGAGTCTTGCTTATTGCAGAAAGCAAAGAATCGATGGCTTCTACTTCTGCGAAACGCTCCAATTGCTCGGACTGCTATTGCAACCAACGCTCTGCCTCGCCAGGAGGTATAGCCTACGGACCCCAAGCTGCTTCGCTATTCACAATGCCCGTGGACAGGTCACTCGAGCCACCACAGGATTGTTTTTTGGGACCATGCTCCCGCCGACAAGCTTCACTGCTCCGGTGCTGACAAAAGAAGCTCCCAAGAAGTCGGTCTTTGATCAGCTTGCTACTACCGCGGCCCCCCTCAATGGGTCGTCCAGCTCCAGCTCCTCGGTCTTCGCCAGACTGGGCCAAAGTTCATGTGGGCCCATGATGAAGCCTGCAATCCCAGAGAAGGTTGTCCCGAAAAGGATAGCCATCCCTGCTCATAAAGTCGTCAAGGCGGCTTCTCCTGCCACATAGTCAGTCTTTACAAGATTGACGGCTCCAGCTCCCGCTCCTGCTATCCAAAGGACGTCGGTCTTTGACAGGCTAACACCAGCAACGACCCCCCACCTACACAGGGGGCAAGACGAAGCTATTCTCACCGCTGAACCAACGCCGTCCGCTCGACACGCTCGACGTCGCCACTGGCGCCGCGTAAGGAAGGCTGGGGGCAACTCCCCCTCTGGGCTAACTCCACCAGCCCCGATGGCAGAAGTTAATGCTGCTGTTCCAACTGGGAACAACTTTGAGATGCTAAATAAGGTGCGTAGGAATTCTCCTACCGCGATGCTAAAGAGGTCTCCTCCTCCATTAAAAAAGGTTGTGGAAATAAAGCCAGAACAGCCCCGATCCCCACAACGGCTGTCTTCCAGAATCTATAAGGTTTGGCGGCAGGCCCGAGACTCGATGATCGATCCAAACTTCTCCCGCCAACACAAGAAGCTGAAAATCCAACAGGAAGCCAGTCACCAGGCTAAACCACGAAACACTGTCTGGGTGCCCGCCTCAACGGCCCCCTCAACTGCCACTGCTCATAAAAGGAGGAATCCAGAGAAGATCCCCTAGCCTGCAACGACAGCTAAAGGCACTAAGCCCAGACGCCCTAAGTTTGGGGGCATGATGGTCCATACCGTATACATGGCGTCAGGAAAGGAAGACAGCCGTGCGTCTATGGGTCATAGACCGCTTACACGATCGGTGACCAAAGCTCAGGAGCAACAGCAAAAGCTCCAGGAAATGATGAACGCTATGGCCGCACTTACTGGGCCAAAAGAAAACCCAGAAATGTCCTCAGACGAACGCCAGGAGGAAGAAACCGACGCTAAGTTCCTTCGCCGAATATTGGAGAAGAAGGACAAAGAGGCTGCTGAACAAGCAGCCAACATACAGCGATGGGCCTTCTCTTCCAAGATATGATAGGAATGATGATCCAATAAGACCCACCTGCTGAGGATCCCCCGATCGTCCTTGAAGACGACAGGGGGGAAACGTCAAATCTACCACCGGCCCTCTCAACGGCCAAGAAGGAGACAATCTCTAAGGCTGATTTGGTCGACTATATAGCCCAGCAAATCCGGGTTCATCACGCGACTGAGGCAGCTGGTCAAGTCGTAAAAACGGGCCGGCCGTATCCAAGCTGGTACGACCAAATCAGGTACCCGCCGGGTTACACAATTCCCAAGTTCCACGTTTACAAAGGGACCGGCAATCCCCACCAACATGTCGTCCAGTTCAGGGCCCTTTGCGGTAACACCGGCGGTGATGATAAACTGTTGCTTCTCCAGTTCGTAGGCAGCCTATCAGAAACAGCGTTCGAATGGTATTTGGAACTCCCGAACGATTCTATCAAGACGTTCGCTGAAATGGAGTTGCTATTCACTCAGCGATTCGCAAGCGCCAGCGAACGCACTCCAATAACGGCATTGATTAACGCCAGGGTAAAACCAAGCGAAACTTGGGTCCAGTATGCTATACGCTGGCGGAATTTGTGGTCGAAATGCGAGCAGCGCATTGAGGAAACACCCGCGGTGGGCATGTTCGTACGAACCCTAGACCCTCACGCAACTATCTCCCAGTTCATGATGTTCTTTAAGCCAACCACATTCCAGGCTCTAATCGACAAGCTGGCCCAGATGGACCAAATGGGTCATAGACCGTCTCCCCCGAAGCCAGAACCTCGGAATGACAAGGGTAAGGGAAAGGCCACCTTCGTCGCGAATGCTCAGCCGCAACCCAATGCCCCAAAGCTGACGGATCAACTGGAAGAGAGACGCTGATATTATAATGAGAAGATGAAGCGTCCCTACTCGTTCCCACGGGACAAGACGAAGCGGCTATTCGAGCTGGCAGTACGCAACAGACTTATAAACCTACCAAATCCAAGGCGACCGCCACAACCCACTGAGGTGAATAAACCTACCAAATCCAAGGCGACCGCCACAACCCACTGAGGTGAATAACCCTAATTATTGCCCTTACCATCAAACGGTAAGTCATCCGATTGAGGATTGCTTCGTCTTCAAAGGATGGATTGAAGATCAATACCTCCAGGGGAAGTTTGCACTGTCCGAAAAGTGGAAGGTGAACCCACCACAGCCGCATACTCCTAAGAAAGCAGATACACCGGGGGCAACCTGTTCCTTTATTGAAGAAGCTCCATGGGAGGTCGTGCTGTCAACTATAACCAAAAGAATGCTGAGGGACCTTCATGCGTGCCCTGCGATCGAATGGAAGGGCCCTCTTGAACCTCAGATTATTGAAGGAATGCTGAGGCCGCGCCCAACTACAAAACGCGGTGGTAATGGCCCAAATACTCACGCCCAACCGTCAAAATATTCGAAGAAAAAGAAGAAGAAATCCAAGAAGCCCGTGGAGCCTGGAGACAAGCGCACGAACTTGCAGAAGCAAATCGACGCGATGGAAGAGTACAATCAAAAGGCACGAACTCCTGTCACACTGCAAGAGTTCCTTAACCACATCTTTCAAGAGGAATATGATGGAAAAAGCTTGTCGGATGAATCGGAGGGATACGTGGTGAGTTGTAACGTAATCTCCCACTCGTTTGCCGACGATGAAAAAACCCCTGGCACTAAGAAACTGGGGACAAAGCCTGAACCAGAGCGTATGTGGCCAACAGATGAAATGATCGACGCCTTTCTAGACGAGATTCGTCTAAAGAGTAAAGCGGATCAGGAGCGTGAGATGGCCGCATCGGAAGGAGCCAAATGCAGGCGACTGAACGAAAGAGTTGAAGTACTCCCGCCAGATCGAAAGGCATCCGAGGCAGACAAGAAGATATTCAAGACGAGGAAAAGGTTTGCCAAAGCCCTGTCAATGGGAATGAAGCTACCACCCTCGGAAGAAAACACACTCAATGGGGCGGAGAGGCACCCTAATTATTGCGCATATCATCGGAAAATTTCACACCCCACGGAGGAGTGCGACGCCTTTAGGATATGGTGGCAAGGATATGTTGCTCATCGGCAACATTTTAAGCGCATGAAACGCAAGACTCGTCGGGAACGAAGAAGTACTGCCGACGGGCACAACAGGACCACTGGCAACTGTTACATGGTTAACGCAGGAGAGTCATGAGTCTCACCTTTGGGAGCGACTCTGACGAAGAAATGGCTCTGAGCCCTCTCTTTAAAGAATCCGTTTTAGGGAAAGAGGAGGAACCGGAGGCCTGCGAAAACATTCAGCTGCGCAACCGCACGCTCCCGGAAAAGAATCTCGGGCCCGCAAATAGAAAAGATAAGGGAAAGGAAAAGGTCACTGAGGATATCACTTTAGATGACCAAGTCATGAAAGAGCTGACTACCAAAGACCCTCCTAGGAAGGGTAAGGTGGACTACAATATCCTGGCGCACCTAAGGAAGCTACCTTCTCAACTTAGCATTCTCGATGCCCTCCTATTATCAAAAGAAGCGCGAGATTCACTAATTAAGGCGTTACAAGAACCTGAGCAATTCCAAGCTTTCCTCGCCACTGAAAGGATGAAGGATGAACTGGAGGAAGTGCATACGGCCGACATCACTTTCGGGGACGAAGACCTTCTCCTCGGGACGTGCGACCACAACCGTCCCCTATATGTCTCTGGATACTGCCATGATATCAAGATAGGCAAAATCCTAGTGGATAATGGATCCTCCGTCAATCTCCTTAACGTTCGGGTGTTAAAGGAAATTTTCATGAGTGTGCAACACCTCGCTCGTGACAAAATTACCATCTCCGGTTTCGATTCACAATCGTCACGGACTCTCGGATCTGTAATACTAACACTACGCTTCAGACTACTCGTCACAGACATCAAATTCCATGTCATTGACGCCAAGACCTGCTACAACGCCTTGCTCAGTCGTCCTTGGCTACACGAGTACAACATCATCCCTTTTACACAACATCAGTGTATGAAGTACTTTAAGGATGGTTTCGAGTATACCGTAACAGGTGAGCTGAACCCATTTTCCATGAACGAAGTCCGCAAATACGAAGACGCGAAGTACTTTTTGCCAGATTTCGAGGATACAGAAAGGTGTCGCAAGCCGGAGAACGAAGCCGCCGCCACCATCCCTGTTTTCGGGAGCGATACCGAAGAAGAAGAAGAGATAGTTTATGCTGGGCCATCTCAACGCAATAACCCAGGGACGTCCGCCCCCATGTTGGTCTTCAGAAGTGACTCGGAAGATGAGGTTAATACCGTGTTCTTCAGTCGGCCGTCAATACAAGCATCCCCTAGCGATGATCAGAGTTTGCAAATCACCATGGTGCCACGGAAACACCACAAGGATCTCGACACACTTCAAGCTTACAATGTGCAGGACCTGCAAACGTTTTATGTCCCTCCCAAGCAAAAGGGTGAGAAGGTGATCCTATTCTACCGATCCTCAGAGTCGAAAGTAGAGAAAGAGATTTGGCATGGCGCGGATGCTACACTCGACAGGCTCCAACCCATCCGTCTGCCCAGATACTATACAAATGGATTAAAGAGACTATTGAAGCGCCAAGGAGTACCCTTAAAACAGACTGTTCGACAGGCTCGGTTCTACAACAGGATTTGGGATGTCCCTGGGACTCAACGCAAATTGCCCAACGGGAAAATGGAAACACTTGGGCTTGGATACGTGAGAGCCGGAAAACGGGAACGGGCCCACAGTAGCTACGCTATATATACCTTTGATGAAGAAGAGGACGCCCTGTCAGGAAATGCCAACCCCTCATCAAAACTAGATCCCGCGATTGAAGTGCCGAGTCCGTCGTTTGAAGAACGAATGGACAAGCTTATCAGGAAAGTGGGTCAAAAAGCTCGGGAAGACCACAACCCCGAGATGGCCATCTACAAGAAGGCCAGGACGCAACGTCTGTTTCAACAGGCTGCAAAAGACAAAAATGCTCATCCTTGTCAACCCGTTGTACGAAAGGCCCGATGCAGAGGCAGAAATAAATCAAGAAGCGGAAAGAGGAGCCGACAACAACGACGCAGGATTAGAGAGTTACGTGATCGGGTATTGTGCGGCTCGGATTTGTCCCTCATGAAGAAGATGAGTCGAGCGTACTCCTTCCCCCGAGACAAGACGGAGAGGTTACTCAAGCTCGCTATAAAACATCAAATGATCGCGCTTCCAGAGTCTAGACACCCTGAGCAAGCTAACAAGGCTTCTCATCTGAGCTATTGCTCTTATCACCGAGCCATAGGACATCCTACCGAAGACTGCTTCACCTTTAAGAACTGGGTCGAGGACCAGTACCAACAGGGCAGATTCGCTTTATCCGACGGCTGGAGGGTAACGCCGCCACAAAAGCATGAACCCAAAGCCGCAAAAGCAGAACCAGATCCACCTCAGCCCTAGAAGAGGATTCGCACCTGTTACACGGTTACGATATTAAAAGAAGAGCCCGAGAACATGGATGACCTTCCCTGGTGCTTTGAGAACAGCGATGATGAGGTGATCTCAGGATTTCCGCCAGCTCCGAAAGAACTGGAAGACGGCATACATACTACTGCAGATAACCTCAAGAAGATTGAGTTGGGATCAGCAGATGACCCGCGACCGACATTTGTCAGCGAGCTGCTATCTGAAGAAAGGGTGGCTGCGTTAAAGAACGTGCTTCTACGGCATAAAGACTGCTTCGCGTGGAACTATGTCAAAATGCCAGGATTGGATCCGGAGATTGCTGTGCATAAATTAGCAATATCCCCAGATATCAAGCCAGTCAAGAAGGCGCCAAGAAGGATGCGACTCGAGCTTGAAATGAGTATCAACGCCGAAGTCAAGAAGCTGATCGATTCTGGATTTATCCAAGAAGTCCAGTATCCCGACTGGATCGCCGATATCGTCCCGGTAATGAAGAAAAATGGGACGGTACGCATATGTGTGGATTTCAGGGATCCCAATAAAGCCTGTCTAAAGGACGATTTCCCAGTACCAGTAACCGAGCTAATGATAGATAACACGTCCACTCACGAGGTTTTCTCCTTTATGGATGATTCATCAGGATACAATCAGATAAAGATGCATCCCGAAGACCAGAAGCACACCGCTTTCCGGACCCCTTTGGGTATATTCTGCTACAGGGTTATGCCCTTTGGTCTAAAGAACGCCGGCGCTACCTATCAAAGGGCCATGACAAAGATCTTCGACGACCTCATACATGACATCGTCGAGTGCTATATCGATGACCTTGTAGTAAAGAGCATGTCATATGAAGAGCATTTAAAGCATCTGGAGACTGTATTTCAACGCCTTCGGCAATATAATTTGAAGATGAATCCCCTCAATTGCGCGTTTGGAGTCTCCTCAGGTAAATTCCTGGGATTCATCATCCGACACCGAGGTATCGAAATAGATCCATCTAAGATCAAGGCGATCATGGAAATGCCTCCGCCAAGAACCCTCAAACAGTTGCGGTCTCTCCAAGGGAAGCTCGCATACATCCGGCGGTTTATCGCCAATCTTTCAGGCAAATGCCGTCCTTACAGCCACCTGATGAAGAAGGGAACTCCATTCGTTTGGGATCACAAATGCCAAGGTGCACTAGACGAGATCAAGCAGTACCTACAAAACCCTCCGGTGTTGGCTGCGCCGGTCAAGGGAAAACCCCTCATTCTTTATACAACCGCCTTCGAAGGTTCCTTAGGCGCATTATGGGCACAAGAGAACGATCAAGGGAAAGAGAGAGCACTCTACTACCTAAGTCGAGTTCTGCTGGGGGCAGAAAACAACTACTCTCCCATTGAAAAACACTGCTTGGCGTTAATCTTCGCGATAACAAAACTCAGGCACTATGCGTTGGCGCACGAAGTCCGTCTCATCTCGAAGGTGGACCCTCTTAAATATCTGATGTCAAAGGCTATATTGACGGGTCGACTCGCTAAATGGGCTCTACTCCTGATGGAGTTCTCGATAACATATCGACCTCTCAAGGCAGTGAAAGGCCAGGCCATTGCCGACTTCCTTGCTGAGCATCCAGTACCTGCCGGCTCTCCTCTGAACTGCGATTTGCCGGATGAACATGCATTCGATGCGATCGGCGGCGGTGATACCCGATGGGAACTCTATTTTGACGGGGCATCTTCCATGAAGAAGCGCAAACAATGTACCCACATAATCAAATCGGGAGTAGGCCTCATCTTCGTAACCCCACAAGGAGGGATAATGCGCTTTGCTTTCTCCTTAACGGAATCGAGGATGAATAATGAAGCCGAATACGAAGCTTTGATAGCGAGCCTCGAGATCGCCATTGACATGGGAATTGAAGACCTCTCTATATACGGGGATTCTCAACTGGTCGTTAGTCAAGTAAACGGCGACTACCAAACGTGCAAACCGGAGTTGGTGAGGTACGGCGAAAAGGTGCAACAATTGTTGACCCAAATTCCCTCTTATTCTTTGGAGAACATACCGCGCGCAGAAAACAGCAAAGCAGACGCGCTGGCCAAACTTGCTAAAGAACTAGCTGATGAGAACCTCGATGACGTCAAAATCATGGTGCAAAGCCGTCGAGTGCTCGCCCCGGCAGAAATATCTCCGGAATCATGCGAAGAAAAGGGAGCGACTGAGCAGACAATCCTACAAATAAAAGACCGTGAGAAGGCTGAGGACTGGAGGGAACTCTTCATAGACTACTTTAAGTCCCACCGAATGCCCGAAGGAGCATCCTCAAGACATCAGCTCATGAAACGAGCTCTATCTTTCGCTTTCGTCAATGATACTCTGTATAAGAGGTTGTTTGATTCTCTGTGGCTGAGATGCTTAGGACCTGACGAAGCAGAAAGAGTCGTTCAGGAAGTTCACGACGGACTCTGCGGTTCTCACCAAGCAGGCCCGAAGATGAAATTGAAGATCAAACGAATGGGTTATTATTGGCCCACGATGGTCCAGGACTGCCTCGAGTATGCGAAGCAATGCCACTCGTGCCAGATTCATGGAGACTTTATCCACCAACATCCGAATCCACTACACCCAACGGTGGCTAGCTGGCCATTCGAAATGTGAGGGACTGACATAGTCGGCCCCATCGAGCCAGCATCGTCCCGGGGACATCGTTTCATCCTGGCGACAACTGACTACTTCTCCAAATGGGCAGAAGCAGTACCGCTGAGGGAAGTGAAGACGGAGAATATCCTCCACTTCTTCAAGACGCACGTCATCTATCGGTTTGGAACCCCACGGCGGATTATCTCCGATAAAGGGCCAGCCTACAGAAGCCATAAGATTAGCCGCTTCGCGCAGCAGCACAATATAGACTGGAGATATTCTTCAGTTTACAATCCGCGAGCTAACGGTCTGGCCGAGGCCTTCAATAAGACCTTGACAAAGATCATAAAAAAGACGGTGTCCCGAAATAAGAAGGATTGGCATGAGAGACTGCAAGTGGCTCTTTGGGCATATCGAACTACGTACAAGATGGCCACGAACACGACGCCATACGCACTGGTATTCGGTACGGAAGCGGTACTCCCCCTCGAGATAGAGCTGCCTTCTCTACGAGTGGTAGTCCACCACGGATTGACAAACGAAGAAAATGCTCACCTTCGGCTTGAGGAGTTCGATGCCCTCGGTGAAACCCGGCTCACAGCGCAACAAAATCTGGAGGCCTATAAAGCAAAGATGACGCGCTTGTATGAAAGATTGACCAGGCCGAGAACATTCCGCCAAGGCGAACTCGTGCTAGTGGTCAAAAGACCGATGATCCCCAATCGCGCCAAGCGGGGAAAATTCGAGCCAAACTATGAAGGCCCGTACATCATAGATAAGGTCTACCAGGGTGGGGCCTATCTACTCATGGACATGCATGGTGAAAGGCCTTTCAGGCCAATAAACGGCCGCTTCCAAAAGAAATACTACGCTTAAGGAGCCACAGCCTAGGTCAATGATAGATGACGACGACTATGTCCGCTCGCTATCTTCCTAAAGCTCAAAGCTCTATAAGTAGTAGCCGGCTCTCTCCACAACGGACCGAAATGTCCTTAAACTAACGACGGACCGAAATGTCCTTAAACTAATAGCGGACCGAAACGTCCTTAAACTAATACCGCATCATCCTTAGGCTGACGAGATAAAAAAAAATATAATAAATAAAAACAGTATGTCCATAAGCAAAAAGGGCACGGATGAAAACCCGAAAGGGCTCCGTGAGTAAAAACAGCAGGGCTACCGGCGAGTGTTCGTGAAAACCCGAAAGGGCGCGACCTTGTAAAAAAAAAAAGAAAGAGAGAGAAAAAGAATTAAAAAAAACGGTATGTCCACAAGCAAAAAGGGCACGGATGAAAACCCGAAAGGGCTCCGTGAGTAAAAACAGCAGAGCTACCGGTGAGTGTTTATGAAAACCCGAAAGGGCGCAACCTCGTTAAAGGACACTTGCGGGATCCCCACGACCTTGCAAGGAGAAACCACCCGTGTGAGATCCTTACGACTCACAAAGGAGCAACACACTTAGGGATCCCCATGATTCCTAAGGAGAAAATACACTTGCGAGATCCTCACGACTCGTAAGGAGAATTCTCTTATGGGACCCTCACGGCTCATAAGATTTGAAAGTCTTAAGTCACAGAGACCTAAACCTGTGCTTAAGCAAAATCCCCCATACCCTTCGACATTGCCCTACAAGCGGCTCAATACTGACCCTCGTATACAATCCACGGGCGCGAATAAACATTTCCCCAGCAAAGTCACACCCGTGACTAGGGATATGTCCATATAATGAGCAACCCTTGTAGGTCCTCTCGACCCATAAGGAGAAAACCCTCTTGTAGGATCCTTACGACTTACAGAGGAACATACACTTAGGGATCCTCACGATTCCTAGGGAGAAAATACACCTACGAGATCCTCACGACTTGTAGGGAGAAATACCTTGGTGAGACCCTTACGGCTCATGAAGTCAAAAGCCTTGGTCGACAGGACCCTTAACTCTGTTTGCTAAGCCACCTTTGTTCAACATCGACAGAGGCAAATGATGATTCGCTCCTGGCAACATCCCAGTTGTAGCGGTACTGATGCTGAAATCGGTGTCTAAAATCCAAGCTTGCGGCGAAAAAGCTAGCAAGCCACGCATGCATACGAAATAGCCGAAATGATGGGGCAACTTGCAATAAAAAGCAGCAAGTAAAAATGTATGCATGAAAAATAGCCGAAATGATGGGGCAACTCGCAATAAAAGCAGCGAGTAGAAAATAAATAAATAGCCGAAATGATTGGGCACCGCGAAAAATAGCCGAAATGATGGGGCAATCGCGACCTTCGCGATATAAAAGCTGAAACGATAGAGCATCGCGGAAAAAGAAATAAAATAAAAATAAAATTTATGCCCTACAGGTGATGTTCCATCACACCCTGTACACAATCCAAGGGCGTAAACAAAAGGGAACATACCTCTCCCCCAGGTTTCACCAAAGAAAGAAGCTAAATCTCGACGGGTCAAAAGCGACCTAGAGATCATCCCAACACTCGTCTCGTAACGACAGACACAACTTCAAGCTAAGCGGAACAGCGGCAACTCCCAGTTCCATGGCTCGGTGGTATACATATCGCCAACAGTCAAACCTCCATCCCGTGAAGTGCGGATACAATCAGCAAAATTCCTGGTTACGTGGAACGCGGATAACGTCACTCTTTGACCCCGTGGAAAACGTCCAGAGCGGATCCTGGTCCTCGCAAAGCACGGCAGTGAACCCGTGTGAAGAATCCAGAGCGGAGCCTAGTCCTCGCCGAGCACGGCAGTGAACCCGTGTGAAGCATCTAGTGCAAAATTCCTGGTTACGTGGAACGCGGATAACGTCACTCTTTGACCCCGTGGAAAACGTCCAGAGCGGATCCTGGTCCTCGCAAAGCACGGCAGTGAACCCGTGTGAAGCATCCAGAGCGGAGCCTAGTCCTCGCCGAGCACGGCAGTGAACCCATGTGAAGCATCTAGTGCAAAATTCCTGGTTACGTGGAACGCGGATAACGTCACTCTTTGACCCCGTGGAAAACGTCCAGAGTGGATCCTGGTCCTCGCAAAGCACGGCAGTGAACCCGTGTGAAGCATCCAGAGCGGAGCCTAGTCCTCGCCGAGCACGGCAGTGAACCCGTGTGAAGCAACTAGTGCAAAATTCCCGGTTACGTGGAACGCGGATAACGTCACTCTTTGACCCCGTGGAAAACGTCCAGAGCGGATCCTGGTCCTCGCAGAGCACGGCAGTGAACCCGTGTGAAGCATCCAGAGCGGAGCCTAGTCCTCGCCGAGCACGGCAGTGAACCCGTGTGAAGCATCTAGTGCAAAATTCCTGGTTACGTGGAACGCGGATAACGTCACTCTTTGACCCCGCGGAAAATGCCCAGAGCGGAGCCTGGTCTTCGCCAAGCACGGCAGTGAACCCGTGTGAAGCATCCAGAGCAAATACCGGACTGTGGAGTCCTTAAAATCCACGGACTATGATGTCCTTAACCTCGACCGTGATGTCTTAAAACTAACGATCAACCACCCCGATTCCCTACGGATTCTTCCTTGGTTTAAGGGTACATCTCTTCACTTCTTTGATACGTGGCGTTGTAATTCCTCAACGTCTTCAAAGAGGTGACGGGTCCCTGCAACCAAACATCGGACTGTGGAGTCCCTAAATCCACGGACTATGAGGTCCTTAACCTTGACCGCGACGTCTTTAAACTACGATACCTGGAGAAACCCCTGACTCCGTAAAACACGGACAAGGGTGACCACATCCAGCACTTACAAGTCCTCATGACCTGTAAGGAAGAGAAACTCTCTTGTGAGATCCCTTACGACTCTCAAGGGAAAACCTGCTTAAGAATCCTCACGATTCTTAAGAAAAACATACACCTATGGGATCCTCCCGACCTGTAGGGGGAAAGACTCTTTATGAGACCCTCGTGGCTCATAAAATGCAAAAGTCTTAGGAAGCAGATCTTAACCCTGAATCCTAAGCCATCACTGTCCTGCAAGGAGATCAAGATAGAGTATCCGCAGAATACATTCAATAAAAAGGGGACACACCATTGAGAAGAAAAATGTATCTTTTATTCATAAACCAAAATGGATACAAAGTACAATTCATGAAAGAAACAAAAAAAAGAAAGATACTCTCATCCATGAGTACGTACAAAAAAGGGGAAAAGATACAAGTCCTCAAGCTGGCGGGCGGTGTAGTAATTTTACCAGCTCATCGTTTTGTCGCTGAGCCACGGCTTCATGACGCAAGATCTCCAGAAGACGAGCCTCCGCCTGAGCTTGCTGAGCCTGATACGAAGCAAGCCGAGCCTCGAGCTCTTTCTCGGTGGCTTTATGAGCCTCGACCCTCTCACGAGTGAACGTGGCAGCTTTATCGAGGGCCACCACCTCTTTTATGGACTCCTGGAGCACTCGCCAGAGTTCGTATGCTTTGTTGGCCTTGGCTGTGAGGCTGGCCTGAAGCTCGCTCAGCGCCTTAGAAGCCAATTCCCTCTCCGAGAATTTGCGGCCAAGCCTCTTCTCGCATGACGTCATGTTGGCCGCACATCGTGCTATCAAACCCCGCAACTCCGCCTTCGCAGCCACGGCTTCCGAGGAAAGGCGAGAACATTCAAGAGCGTGCAAACAAGCCTCCACCTTCCTACAGAACTCCACCCAGTCCCGCACCACCTCCTCACTATGATAGGTGGCGAGAAAAGGAAGAGAACCGTTAGCTTCAGCGGCAAACGCTTCGGCTGTGGTCGCGCTACCAGCACGGAGCTCCTCGACGAAAGATGATAGGGAGACAAGGCTCAATTGGGCCAAGCGTTCTGAAGCCCACAAAGCGTAAGGGCCGGGCGGCATCACGATGCGCGATTCCAAAGCCATGGAGACTGGCAGGGCTGTTCAAATTTGATAAATGTTAGTAAAATTCTTAAGCACAGAACGAACGGGATTATAATAAAATGTCACTCACCGACAGTCATGCAAGTAGGAGCTGAAGGTTCCCCTGGCCCTTCAACGACCTCGACCTCATCGTCGGCTTCCAAAACTATAAGAGACATCAACGTCATTTCGCGAAATAGTAACAATGCTATGGTAAAAGAAAAAATGGCAAATGACATTAACCTCGCCCGGAGGAAAGGACAATACGCTGAGGGAAGATCGCCTGTGGAGCTGCCATCTCTAATAAACGCTGAAATGACTGTCAAGCCGACAGATCAACGATAGTGGCCGCCAGACCACGCAATTCTGGGAAAGATAAAAGAGTTTAGACTGTGAAAGGGTTGCTAAATTAAAACGCAGAGGGTTACCTTCAACGCTCCTCCCATTCTGAGCCGGGGGGATAGCAGCTTCAACGGTCTCCACCGTAACATCAGGATTCAACAAAGGAAGGGTAGTCCCGACTACCTCTCTTCCAGCCTATGAGCCGCCCTCAGTAAGGGTCATTGGGGCGGCAACCTCCAAAGGAGCTTCCCCCAAAGGGGCAAGCGCTCCCTGATCGAGAACCGCCGCTGGAGGCTCTACCATGAGAGGAGCAGCCTCATCAGCCCCCTCCACATCAAGCAAGGCTTCATTGAGAATTTCGGCGGGCTTTAGCTTTAATGGGCCAGTAGAGAGCTCCCCCAGCGTCGAAGATTCTGCACGATTCGAATAAGAATAACGATACATATGCACGGGCATAAATAATCGGAAAGACTACAAAAGAAGCACAACGTACCTATACACAAAGAAGCCCTTAATATGGCTTCTTCAAGCCGTTGCTCCTTCTCAAGGAGGCGCGCTCGCCGGGGTTCGAGAGTAGATTCATGGTCGCCGGTCCATAAAGAGAGTGCGTCTGCCGCGTCCTCCGAGACAGCCTGCTTCAAGGCCTTTCCCCCTATTCCTCCAAAGCGCCTATAAGTCGCCGCCGAATCCACGAGGGGTCCTCGTAAAAGATTACGGCAGGATAGGGCTTCTTCGGAACCCTGGCGTTCTGAGACGCGTCTTTGGAACGCCTTATAGACTCAGCCAACTGTGCAGCTTCCTCAGCGGCTGAACTGGGAAAAAGTAGTTCAGCGTTTGATTCCGGTAAGGCCAACGGCTCACCTTCAAAGATGGGCTCAGACTCCGTTAAAGAGTCGAGCAAATTAGTAGCCACTTTCCTTCGACGCTTGGACCCAGAACCAGTCGCCGAGGACGACTGTCTCTTTCCCTTCGAAGCCTTAGTGCGGCGTTGGCCCACGTCGCCCGCAACACCCTCTCCCCGGGCCACAACTGGAGATGACACTGCCATCGTCGATGACACGGAGGTTGGTGCTGCCTCGGGTGGGGGTACTGTTACCGGAGCCCGTTTACCCCGCGACCGAATGCCCAGGGGCATACCAACTATTGGAGTAAGATCTACTCCTGACTCTCCAGGAATTATCGCAGTGCCGATATCCCTCAGGGGAAAGCGGACTGGGGCACGTGGTCGCAGCATGGCTCCCGGGGCCGGAACCTGAATAGGGGCGCCATGGCCAAGAAGCACCCTTCTCTCCTCAATAATAACCGGGTTCACCCGATGGAGATACCAGCCCATAAACGACCCCACGCATCGGGGAATGTAGTCACCATCGGGGATCATGAACTGAGAGCCGGTGTTCAGCCTCACAAAGTGGTGGGCGGCATCCCGGACGGCCTCGAGCGAAGGAACCGGCGCGATTATGAAAGATTCAAACGGGACGCCCTGATAATAGCCAAACTGCCGGGCAAAGCGATGCGGATTGTACCGCATAAAGAGAGCCGCACTGTCCTGACGAAACACCATGTAACCCGGTCTGATTGCATATAAGCGCGCGGCTTCCCGGGGTTTCAAAGTGGGCGCGTCATCTTTCGACCGGTCCCAAAGCGGCTGGGCCGAACCCGTGGAAGAAGATAAGACCCGATCATTAAATATTAATCCGCCGGCAGTAGCGTAAGGAGAAATCAACGCCCGAATAGCCCCGAATTGAGTCGGGTCAACGACAGAAGCATCCGCCAATCGCATAAGCCGAGGGAAAGTGTAAGCGTCATAGAACGCAGGCCTCTGATGCATAGCGAAAGCCCCCAACACGTGCATTTCGATCCAGGACGTGAAATAATGAAGCGAAAAGTTTACCACATCCACGCCAAGAGTAGAGGTATTAGCTGTTAGTTATATGTATGCCCTAGAGGCCATTACTGTACATTGGATGTATATTGTAGTGGATGCTGGGACATATATAGGGAGGACTTTCTTGCTCGACATGATAGTATGCTATCTGGTTACTCTTTACCTTAACGTGTACATTGATTGTCTCTCTGTTACATGTTGGTAAAGCCCTTAGGATGTGTACTTGACTATCTGGACTATGATGCGGATCATACTAGTGGGGACATGGTAGTCCATAAGTACATCCTTCAAGGTCCCTAGTCGTGGGTATATCGAGACGGGGCATCGATATACCGAGTAGACTAGCGTATACCTTCTCGACCCATACAGATGGGCGATGGATGATCCCATATCCATTGGTGTTTGACATCAGAGATGATATACGGGTGCTCAGTAGAGACTGGGTACACTGGACGGACTCGCCGAGAACTCCCAGATGGTATTATACCTTACGTCAGATGGCAGTTCTCTGGTGACACTGGTACAGAGTAGTCTGTTGACCCGAGATCGTCATAGAGTCTTGTGTGGTTCCCACTGTGCTTTGATTTCCATCTTACCACGTCCAAGAGGGCGTGCAAAATGGTGGTTTTTGGGTACAGTCCCGAATCACATGGAGGCAATGAGCGATAGGAGGGGATTCGTCTCTCCCGGTATAGGGGGTTGATGTTGCGCTGTGTTCGATTGGCTATAACCGGAAATCCCTGGCCAGGGTTGCTGAGATTTACTGGTAAGTGTTACCAGTAGTTTCTCGAACTGTTATAGACCTCATATCGACACGACTTATCGGGCTATTGGGGTCTGACGTTTACCACCCCTAGGCAAGATATGCGACATATCAGACGATCAGACCGGACTGTACGGTAAGTGTTACTGGTTGGATTCACAGGAGTGTGAGCGGGCTTGCTCGTCGATCTTCTGATCGCTCAATACCCGGGTGGCCGTTACGTTTAGCAGACCGCTTGCGGCTTGTGGGTGTTTGATATGATCATCATCTGCTGCCGGCGTATTGACGAGTCTTTAGAGTCCTACACAGAGGTTTCCTGGCTCAAGCGAAACGAAATAGGAGCGCATATGAGATATGTGCGGGACCGAGAATAATGCGTGTATGTGATACCGTATTCTATTCTCGCGATGAATGTATCGATTGGTTGTATGCGATATAACCTAGTTATCGAATCGAAGATTGATTCGATAAGCCGATGCATAGGATACTGGTCGGTTATATGCGATATGACCGGATCGTTAAATCAAGTGTTGATTTATTGATTTAATGTATAATTATATATTTGATATATTACTTTGCATTAACTAGTATCGGTTCACTTTAAATGGATATTCTCACTCGGATGTGCATATTGTATATGTGATATACTTTTGTGCACTTGATTGTATCATGTTTGATGATACATGTTTGCTAGGGTTTTTGTGTAAAGATCAAACCATGGTTACATGATAATGGTTAGGGTTTTGTTTTATTCACTTATTTATTTATCTATTGTTTTTGGGAAAATGAAAAGCATAAAGAGAAAAATGGTGGCTAACTTTGTTGTATATTGAAGCTTCATGAAGCTTTGACTATGTGACCATTTTGTCTCATGCTTAACCCTAACCATTCCCACTAACCCTAGTTTAGTCTCTACACTTGACCATGGTTGGATTATGATAAGTATTCATTTTATTTTCTTTTTGAAAAACAACTTATCATAACATTTTCTTCTTCTTCATCATCTTCAAAATGAAGAACCTTGCTCCATCAATGGCAACTTGAGCAAATGAGTGAGAAATCAAATTCTAAAGTGAACCCACCTCCCATTTCTTCATCCTCTACCTCTTGACAAGTAGTATAGGGTGTTCTCTTCACAAGTTTCATGACTTGGTGAAGTGGGAGCTTGATCTAGTGATGCATCGACGTAGATCATCTTCGGCACGAAGCCGACGACCTTGCCCGCCCATTTCTCCGATGAAGCCGACGCTAGAGCACGGGATTCGATTTGGACAGCGAGGAGACTTCATTGCGGAGCTATGGAGGTGGAGCACCGGATCTACAAAGGTTGTATTTCCGTTCTTGTAATTAAGTTGTTAACTAGTTTCTTTTGTCGCCTAAAATCTAGTTAACGATCCGTAGTCTAGGGTTTCTCGGCACCGTAAAATTTGAAATTGGCATGGTTGATGCCTTGTGAGACCTCTTGAGTGTGCCTAGGAACCCTACAGTGGTATCAGAGCCTAGCTAGAGCCTTAGGCGATGCGTAGACGAAGTTTGAAACCCGATCGACCCAAAACCCTAACCCGATAATGCTCTCTGGACTTTTTCTAAAATATTGGATTTTTCCAGATTAAAAATGCTTAAAAAATTCAGCAGGGAAATCTAAGAATCACGGTGCAAAATTTTACTCATGAACAGTCCAAACCGCGGCGGAACCGCGGCAGAAGCCTGGCTTCTGCGGCGGTTCCGCGGCAAGTTGATGACGTCATCCTCCCCTTTTTGCACAGTAATTCCTATTTAATAATGTTGAGTTTTCTGAGAATTTTTAATTTGACTCAAGAATTGAGTATTCTGGGGTTGCTTTGGGAATCGCTGATTCGATCGGATTATCAAATTTTGTCTGTGTGGCTTTCCGGATATTTTAGAGTATGTTAAAAAGTTCGACCGGATATAAGTACCCAATTTTTCCCCTGTCGGGAAATTTCCAAGTGTTGGATCTTTCCGTAGTTTAACGACGTTCTAAGTAGTGCAAGTAACGCGATGGCCCTCTAGAAGACAACAAACCTTAACTCGATTATGTGACCGTCTTGAACTGCCCTTTGAACCTTCGGGTTTGGGGCAGTACGGCGTGCCACATGTGAGGCGTTGGCTTGACCCTTCTACGGCTGGACCGTTGGTACTGAGGCACGAACCGAATGTTTTTAGACTTGTTTCATGTGTTGATCTGTATCGGGAAAACTTGGGTGTTTAAATGTTCGATCGGAAAGTTTAACATTTTCTGTTTATCTGGAATGTGATACAATAATTGAAATTCATAAGTAGTTATGAGATAACTGAATGAATGTTATAAATCTAGCGGTTTAGTCTCACTTGATCGGTTGCCAGGGAATCTTGATGTGATCAAAAGTCCGTCGCAATCACGTAGCGTACGCGGATACTCGCCGGGTAAACTTAATAGACAGCCTCACTCCATAGCCCCGACCAAGTGACTGTAGGAGAACCCCGTCGCCGAAAGCATCCGTCCGGGTGCTCGCGGCAGCGGTGTTCCGCCTTGGTGCACTTCGTCGACGGTATCGGGGGTGCGGCCGTCTACTGAAGTTTGCGACGAGCATTCGATCAGGATGTCGGGAATCTTGTTGAATTGCCCGACTTGGTATTGAAAAGTGTTTTCGATAATGAGACTAAAATGCGGGGTTTATAATTGTTAGGCATGCGATGTCTAAGTAATTCATTTGGTCAGGCATGCGATGTCTGAGGAGGTTGCGGATTCCAACTGTTGTAGTTTTACACTTTCTTTTCTGTGACCGTAAGTGTAATATATGATATCGCCGGTTTCGTTGCTATATGTCAACGACAATTGGGATGCGCATATTTACTTACGTTGATGACATGTGATGTTATGTGTTGCTGGATATGTTATATTGGATCGTCGTATTTGAATAGCCGGGGGTTTTTATGTGAGATGAGTGTTTTTCATTTTCATTCATGTAAAAACTTGTATGTAATATTCTTTTATTTGGGGCACTTCCAGGTTGCGGAAGTTGTCACCATTTGTATATTATTTACTTTTCCGCACTAGGATAGACCCAAGGAGGGGAGCATAAGTAACCGGGTTCTGGAGTCCAGTGGGAGACCAACCCGAGGAGTCGAGTCCGGGTCTCCTAACTCCAGAATTGGTAGGGTTGCTTGCCGCTCTCGTAGGGGTCTAAGGGTGTGGGTTTGGCTATTCATCATGACCGTGGAATCCGTGTTTTATACTGGCTCGTATTCAAAACACGGACGTCCTAGTATATCCAATATTTCATATGATTCTTCTGCTGCGATATCTGTGATGTGATCATGTGATGTTCTGTGATAGATACTGTATATAGTATATATGATATATTATATAGGCGTTACTTATGTTTTACACCCGCGCTAGCCCTGCCCCGCTCTGCCGTTAGTTACCTAACCTAACGGTGCACGAGGGGACATCGAGGCGAATGCGGATGGCATAAGTGTACGTCGTATTTATCTGTGATGTTTAGGTATTTAAATGATGGGACTTCATTAATATGATTAATGAAATAAAAGAAACCTAAGATGTTGTAGAATCGAATTTCTAAAATTAAAACTGGTAGCTACAGTTCTTGCTTTGCACAGTGGTATATTTGATATATCCTGCACCTTATTCGATAGGGAAAGGACCGAGATCCCTTCACCGGGAGTTACTCCTTTAGCAATAACTGGCAGATGCTACACACTCGGTTTGTCTTTTGATTGCTTTTAAGTGTTTCTGCTTTGCACAGTGATATATATGATATATCCCGCACCTCATTCGACGAGGAAAGGACCGACGATCCCTTCACCGGGAGTGACTCCTTTAGCAAAACTAGAAAAGCCTCAAAGACACTCCATTTCAAAATTCATTCGATCCTACAACGATATCAAGTTCATTACACAATAGGTTCTCAGAAAAACCTATCGTAGCCCTCCGTCATTTCAGATAAGTAGTAGTTAGTATTCGTGCTACGTTTGTTGGCCTTTGTCAAGGCGTAGTGTGCGGTAGCTGACTGGTGCTTATCTGCTTATGCATATGATGCAGATTGAGTTAGGGTAGTCGTGCGACCTTGTTGGCCTTTGTCAAGGGCCGTGCGGGTGGGTTTAATTCAATCAGGAAATGACGGATTGAACTTGACTAGCATCCTATGGTTTGTTGGCCTTTGTCAAGGTCATAGGAGGTTAGGGGCAAAATATTATCGGGAATTTCAAGTGTTGAAATTTGCAATGAGATTGCATACTTTCTATGAGATAGTTGGATCCCGATACCCACTGCGAGTAAGAGTTACTCCTGGGAGAGTTTTACACATTACAATTAGCCGATCAAGTAGGTGTCTAGAAAGGTGTCAACGAGGTTACGCCTCTGGGAAAACGAGGTTTACATTAATTAGGTTCGTGCGAAAGCACGGGGGACCTCCCTCAAAGTACCGACACTGGCCTGGCTGAAAGATTGGCGAACTTGTAGTGTGTAATTAATCCCGGCTAGTCTTTCCTTTTAGGGTTTGAAGGAAGATTTGATAAAAAATAGTGGGAGCCATCCTGATTAGATAAAATAATAACCAATCTATTCTTGCAAGAGCGCACGCTGAGTGTTTTCTTCTCTCTCTATTCAGGTAGCGACCATATCACGCCTTAATCAAGATAATAATACGGATAAATTGACCGAACCCGCTTGTTATACTGAGCTGGGGAACGTTGGTCCCGCTCCAACTTATAATTGTTATAAGACAGAGCAGGATATTGGGGATTACCAGAATTTCCATGCCGCCCAAACGAAGAGAGTGCATGCTGATGCATCATCTTCGGGTGTGTTCATTACAAAGAACTGTTTCTCAGTATCCTCCGCATCCTGAGTATATGATACCGGATCAGGATCCCAGATATGTAATCTGTTACATAGGGCTGTAAAAAGGTAGAAAAACTGAGAACGGGTGATAAGTTTCATGAGACAGAGAACGAGGCAAGTGTTGCAGCCAAGTCTGTTGGTCACTGTCACCCTGTATGAACAATACATTGATTCTGAACGAATGTTATTAGATACCGAACCTGATATACAAAATCATATCCATCTCTTTATTAGTAAAGAAATGATAAAATTTTGTATAGTTTGATAATGTTTTGAACATTTCCTATATCAAAAGTTGATCGGTTCAGGCACGTTATCTAAAAGCATTGATGTTCTAAATCAAACTACAGTTCTTTAGTATACAGAACACACACAAGAGGAAGAGTTCAGAACTGAATGAATCCTTCTTGAGGTATTGTAGACTAGGTCATGTCAATGCGACCCGACTAGCTGAAGTTACATATAGATGCATATTTAAATCAGTTTGAATTTACATCTTGTGAAACTTGCCAGTCATGTCACAGAGATGAGATGACCATAGCTCTGTTTACTGGAAACAGAGAAAGAGTTAGTAAACTCTTGGGATGATACATGTTGATGTATGTAAGGTCCCCTGTCTACATATGCCAGGAATGATACTTTGTACTTCATTACATTCTCTGATGATCTCTCAAGATTCAGACATATGTTCCTGTTGAAACACAAGTCCGAACCTTTTGAGATATTCACGGAATATAAGTTGGAAGTAGAGAACCAAATATACAGGTATAAGTATTATATCCTATGATGAGATCAGGGAGGAGAATACTTGAGCACGGAATTTCTGGTTTATTCTAAAGGAGAATGAGATTCTCTATCAGCATTACTCCTCCGTATACACCATAGCACGATGGTATATCGGGGCAGAGCAGATACACCCTATGTGATATGGTGTGCTCTATGATGAGTACTACTGAGTTTTCTATTTCCTTTTTGGGAGTTATGCACTTGAGAAGCTGCATACCTATTGAATAGGGTTCAAATCAAATCTATGCCTACCGCTTCATATGTGATATGGAAAGGGAAGAGCCCATATCTTAAGTTAGTTAAGATTTGGGGTTGTCCGGGCTATGTTTAAAAGCAAAATCCGGACAAGCTCGAGGCAAGGTCTGTTATGTACAACTGGAAAGGTTCCCGCTATACAAATTATAGCAGATGACTTGGTAGAACCAAAGGATTCAATAGTAACCAACGAACCTCAGCCTTTCCGCCGATCTAGTAGGGTTCCTCACCCACCTGAAAGATACTTCTGTTTCTCTATGACAGTGGGAGCGAGGATTGCATCATGAGATGATGACCCAACTAGTTTCGAGCTGGCCATCGAGAGTAAGACTCTGTAAGAATGGCTGGATGTTTATTGATCTGAGATGGAATCCTTATACACCAACAAAGTATGAACTTTGGTTGCTATATCTGAAGGGTTAAATCCCCATCAGGAGCAAGTATATCTTGAGAAGATTACTTGGTGTAGATGGAAAAGTTGAGACTTTCAAAGCTAGACTTGTTAAAGGTTTTCGTCATTGACCAGGCGTGGATAATGATGAAACCTTTTTCCAGTATCTATGCTTAAGTCCATCCAGATCCTACTTGCCACGGCTACATACCATGACTACGATATCTGGTGGTTGGGTGTCATGACAGCTTTTCTAAATGATGTTTTAGAATAGAGCGTCTATAAGTACACAACCAGAGGGCTTCGTAAACAGTGGGAGCGGCGGAAACGTGTGCAAGATGTTTTATAGGATAAAGCAGGCATCGCGGAGTTGGAACGTCTGTTTTGATGAATTAGTCAAAGAGTTTGACATCATCAAAATGGTAGATGAACCTTGTATAAACAAAAAGGTAGTAGGGAGTATAGTGACGATCCTCGTAGAGTACATGGATGACATGCTCTTGATAGGGAAGGAGTTTCCTATGCTACGCTCAGTCAATCTCCGCTTATCACAATAATTCTCCATATAGGATCAAAGTTATACCTCCTAAATCCTGGGTTTTGGATCTATGAGATAGATCTAAATGGATGTTAGGATTCTCACTAGTTGTAGTGAGATGGTATCAATCGATCCTGGGGAGAATCACTGGAAGGGTTCCAGGGTGATAATGACGACTGAATGTCAGTCGCAGGCATTGTCTTTACCCTCAGTAAAGTGACGGTATGTTGGAAGAGTTCCAAGATAGATACCGTGACATACTAGATGATTAAGGCTGAATACATCGCTACTTAAGATGCTACCAAAGAGGCAGTCTGGATGTATATTTGTTCATGAGATGAACTTAGTTCCTCCCATTGTGTGACAATGGAGTTGTGGCTTATGCCAAGGAACGCCGGTCCTATCAGTGATCCAGACATATTCTAAGGCAGTATTACCTGATCATGGAGATGGTTGATCTCCAGGGGATCGAGGTTAGGAGAGTAGACTCAGAGGCCAACACGGCGGATCCACTCACAAAGGCCTTTTCCCAGAGAGAGACTTAAATGGGATGGTTGAGTATGAGATACTGCAACCACTGCTATCAGATGGCCCTAGTGCAAGTGGGAGATTGTTAGTTATATGTATGCCCTACAGGCCATTACTGTACATTGGATGTATATTGTAGTGGATGCTGGGACATATATAGGGAGGACTTTCTTGCTCGACATGATAGTATGCTATCTGGTTACTCTTTACCTTAACGTGTACATTGATTGTCTCTCTGTTACATGTTGGTAAAGCCCTTAGGATGTGTACTTGACTATCTGGACTATGATGCGGATCATACTAGTGGGGACATGGTAGTCCATAAGTACATCCTTCAAGGTCCCTAGTCGTGGGTATATCGAGACGGGGCATCGATATACCAGAGTAGACTAGCGTATACCTTCTCGACCCATACAGATGGGCGATGGATGATCCCATATCCATTGGTGTTTGATATCAGAGATGATATACGGGTGCTCAGTAGAGACTGGGTACACTGGACGGACTCGCCGAGAACTCCCACATGGTATTATACCTTACGTCAGATGGCAGTTCTCTGGTGACACTGGTACAGAGTAGTCTGTTGACCCGAGATCGTCATAGAGTCTTGTGTGGTTCCCACTGTGCTTTGATTTCCATCTTACCACGTCCAAGAGGGCGTGCAAAACGGTGGTTTTTGGGTACAGTCCCGAATCACATGGAGGCAATGAGCGATAGGAGGGGATTCGTCTCTCCCGGTATAGGGGGTTGATGTTGCGCTGTGTTCGATTGGCTATAACCGGAAATCCCTGGCCAGGGTTGCTGAGATTTACTGGTAAGTGTTACCAGTAGTTTCTCGAACTGTTATAGACCTCATATCGACACGACTTATCGGGCTATTGGGGTCTGACGTTTACCACCCCTAGGCAAGATATGCGACATATCAGACGATCAGACCGGACTGTACGGTAAGTGTTACTGGTTGGATTCACAGGAGTGTGAGCGGGCTTGCTCGTCGATCTTCTGATCGCTCAATACCCGGGTGGCCGTTACGTTTAGCAGACCGCTTGCGGCTTGTGGGTGTTTGATATGATCATCATCTGCTGCCGGCGTATTGACGAGTCTTTAGAGTCCTACACAGAGGTTTCCTGGCTCAAGCGAAACGAAATAGGAGCGCATATGAGATATGTGCGGGACCGAGAATAATGCGTGTATGTGATACCGTATTCTATTCTCGCGATGAATGTATCGATTGGTTGTATGCGATATAACCTAGTTATCGAATCGAAGATTGATTCGATAAGCCGATGCATAGGATACTAGTCGGTTATATGCGATATGACCGGATCGTTAAATCAAGTGTTGATTTATTGATTTAATGTATAATTATATATTTGATATATTACTTTGCATTAACTAGTATCGGTTCACTTTAAATGGATATTCTCACTCGGATGTGCATATTGTATATGTGATATACTTTTGTGCACTTGATTGTATCATGTTTGATGATACATGTTTGCTAGGGTTTTTGTGTAAAGATCAAACCATGGTTACATGATAATGGTTAGGGTTTTGTTTTATTCACTTATTTATTTATCTATTGTTTTTGGGAAAATGAAAAGCATAAAGAGAAAAATGGTGGCTAACTTTGTTGTATATTGAAGCTTCATGAAGCTTTGACTATGTGACCATTTTGTCTCATGCTTAACCCTAACCATTCCCACTAACCCTAGTTTAGTCTCTACACTTGACCATGGTTGGATTATGATAAGTATTCATTTTATTTTCTTTTTGAAAAACAACTTATCATAACATTTTCTTCTTCTTCTTCTTCATCTTCAAGATGAAGAACCTTGCTCCATCAATGGCAACTTGAGCAAATGAGTGAGAAATCAAATTCTAAAGTGAACCCACCTCCTATTTCTTCATCCTCTACCTCTTGCCAAGTAGTATAGGGTGTTCTCTTCACAAGTTTCATGACTTGGTGAAGTGGAAGCTTGATCTAGTGATGCATCGACGTAGATCATCTTCGGCACGAAGCCGACGACCTTGCCCGCCCATTTCTCCGATGAAGCCGACGCTAGAGCACGGGATTCGATTTGGACAGCGAGGAGACTTCATTGCGGAGCTATGGAGGTGGAGCACCGGATCTACAAAGGTTGTATTTCCGTTCTTGTAGTTAAGTTGTTAACTAGTTTCTTTTGTCGCCTAAAATCTAGTTAACGATCCGTAGTCTAGGGTTTCTCGGCACCGTAAAATTTGAAATTGGCATGGTTGATGCCTTGTGAGACCTCTTGAGTGTGCCTAGGAACCCTACATTAGCTGCGGTGCCCAACCCATGATAAAGGTGCGCCAAGGCTGGGATGCCGATGGCCAACCGCGTCCCCTCGGCAATACGATAAGCCGGATAGATAACCGAAGCTCTCATAAAGCGACGATGCATGGGGATGACAAACCAACTGAGCCAGACGCTAACAAACCCCATGAAGAATGTCTCCTCATTCATGCCGGGAGCTGCGATGGATTCGAAAGACGTCGGCGACATTATGGGAATGTAGTATTGCAGCAGATCCGATTCATTAGTTGGCAGTTTCTTCGGGCCAAACCCAAAGGGGTCTTTCATGTTTGCAAACTTCGGGGCTGTCTTTGATAAGGCGTCCTCGCGAAGGAAACGAGCAATGAAGCTCTTGAAAGTAACACCCTGCTCTTCGGAATCGGTGAATAATCGGTTGTAGATACCCAGCGCCCTGATTAAACTGGGACGCTTGTGGCGGACGGCATTCTCAGCAGACAGGCCGTCAACCGGGGTGGGCTCGGGTTCAAAAATGTACTCGTCAGAAAGCAGCAACTCCTCATACAGACTACCCCTGATTGGCAACCCCGAAATGTCATAAAACTCTGCCAGAGAGATCGAGACCTCGCGATCTCCTAGAATGAAAGTGTTGGTGGAAAGATTCCATTGGTTCAAAAATGCCTTGACCCACCAGACATGCGGGGACTTATAATGGAAGAGTGACGCGTATATTGCCTGATAAAGCCAGACTTTCTGCAGCCGCGCACGATGGGCAGAAAGAATGTAGCGAGCCCAGAGAAGGTAGCCCGTAGGGTGTCGAGGAGTGAGCCCTATCTTATAAATTTGCCCCCACGGGTGGGCCTCACCCTGGAAGATACGCCGCCCCAAGATGTCTATGGCCGGGATCGGATGGTTCGGAATAACGGTCGTCGAAGACTCGAGCCTCCCCGTTGGAGTCCAGTTGGGCATTTCCACAGCAAAAACCGTCCTCGGAGGGTCTATCGGTAAGAATGGGAAAGTGGGCTCCGTCGGTACCGCGCAAAGAAAACTCCGGCGACCCTGAATAATCTGACTATACCAAGATCCCCATTGAAGAAGGTTGGTGCAGTTCGGGTCATGGGCCCGGATCATCGCCATCGCTTCCTCATCAGATGGTGACTGAGGAAAAGCAGCCTCCGAGGGAGAAAAGGGAAAGCACGGAACAGAAGCCATCGCACCTGGAATCCAATAAAAGAAGACCGTTAAAAGCAAAGTCAGCGATATATATCCATGCATGAACATGAAGTCTAGTTAAAGAAAGCAACAGCAGAGTTTCTGGGACCATTGGTTACAAAACACATGGGCCCCACAAAATCAGGATGACGGCTCATTAATAATGAGACCAAATAGTTACAATAAAACAAAGGGAATATCCTCATTAAATAAAGAATGGTAACCCTACACATTCCCCCAACAGGATCTGTCTCGGGCTCTACAATGGATCCAACAAGATCAAAGGAATTAAATTCCCACAGAAGACATCATTACAAAGCTCCTGTTTCATTAATTGCAGAAGGACAACCTTGGGTCAAGAGACCCCAAGAAGCCTCCGTGTGAAGAAACTGAGATCTTCATAGGAATTAAATTCCTTATTAAGAGAAGGGAATTAAATTCCCAGAGACATTTTTGGATGGAATTAAATTCCATGGAGTCGAACTGTCATCATCATCTCCCCAAGGATCATCCGACCCTAAGAGATCTACTGTTGGAGGTTAAGTGGTCTCATATTTGGTTAAAGAAATTGAAGAAAAATGGGTTCCTTGTGAAACCCTTAATGTGGATTTAAAATCCAGAGAGTTCTTTTAAAATAAAGGTGCTTCGACCGTTCAACATCATTACCTGAGGAAAAAGGATCCTTCAACAGAGTTAAACTCTGGAAAATGTTTGAGACAGAGAACTAAGCTCTGGAAATGAGAATTAAATTCTCAAGGGAAAAAGTTCTCAAAGGAAGAAGATGAGCAAAGTGAAGGCTCTTCTGAAGAGACATGGGTATTTATAGGAGGTGATGGAAACGTTTCATCTCCCCAAATCCCTAGAGGAATCCAACGGTCACAAAAGGTGACAGCGTTGCACTCACGTGCAAACATGTGAGAACAACGCTGTGGGGGCATTTGTTTCCTGATTTAAAATCAGGAAAGCCTACGGAAAAGGCTTCAGAAAAGGGTCACGTGCTCACACGTGACTAGCAGTCACGTGTTGGCACGTGATATCTAAAAGCATCAGCAAGGCAAATTCAGTTTCCCAACTACATCGAAGAAAAAGGCTTCAGAAAGGGTCACGTGCTCCCACGTGACCAGGATCACGTGTTGGCACGTGACACTCAAAAGCGGCATACTCAATTCCCTGATTGAATCAAGAAAAAGGCTCCAGACGAGGGTCACGTGCTCACACGTGACCAGGGGTCACGTGGTGGCACGTGACAGCTAAGCAGCGACCAGAAAGCAGAGCGCAGAAAGAAAGAAGAGGGCTCGTTCCAAGGGGATCACGTGCCCACACGTGACCAGGGGTCACGTGGCCACACTTGACCAGCTTTCAAAGCCTATTTGTTAACAGAATTAAATTCTGAGAAAAGACCTCTTAAATCTTTCCAAAGCAACCGATTGAATTAAAGATTTAAAGGTGATTAAATATCATCTATCTATGGGAAAATCTCGAATTTGGAAAGATTTCCCCGTAAAATCTAACCGAAATAACAAAGAAGAATCTCTGGATTTAAAATCCAATGGTGAATAAAATTCACCTAATAATCCAAAGTTCCAAAACGAATGATGGATACAAATCAAATCTCTCAATGAAAGATTCATCAAAAACTAATTGACTCGGCTGCTTCTCCTATAAATAGGAGCCAAGAGACACACAAAAGAGATATATGCAGAGGGAAGAAAAGAGAGAGAGCCTTGATACTTTGGAGGAATTTGGATCTTCTGCAAAAGAAAACCCTAGGTAAGAAAGGGAAGGCTTTTTGAAAGAAAAGAGAATTTAATTCTCAACAGAGTTTAACTCTGATATAAAACAGAAGAACATAGTTCTCTCTTTGGTGGAGGATCTGTAAAGTGCACATCTCCCCTTGAGTTGAGAATTTAATTCTCAATGGGTTGAGATCCTGCCATGCAGATCCAAAGCATAGAGAGGGAATGGAAGCACGAGAATTTAATTCTCACAGAACTATAGGAATTTAATTCCTTTAAAATAAAATTAGGGTTTGACCCTGTGAATGAACAGAATCAGGGTTTAACCCTAGTTAAGAACTTAGTTCTGTTAAAACAACAGGAATTTAATTCCCTTAATCTCATTCCCCAGAATAATTCTTTAACAGAGAGTGGGAGTTTAATTCCTTAAAGTTTTTATTAGGGTTTAACCCTATTCAGTTCTTCACATATATGAGGAATTTAATTCTACAGAAAATTCAGAGTTCAACTCTATCCCAGAATATAAATCTTCAAAAAGAAGTAGGTTCCTCTGAAATTATTGCCAGGGTTCAACCCTACGAGGAATTTAATTCCTGAAAGGGATTAACAGATCTTCTAAAAAACATACATAGAGGCAGGGTCGCGTGTCACCACGTGACCCCCGAAAAAGATCTACAGAAAAGCCCCTTTGAGGCAGTGCCTCACGTGACCCTTGGCAGAGGCTTTAAAATACTCCATTTAAACACCCGTCACGTGATGGCACGTGATGCTCCAAAAGATGCGATATTCTCAGCAGGACAAATGAAGAGAGGGCGCCCTCACGTGCTACCACGTGACCCCTCTTGCCTTAGCGTCTAACGCTAAATTGGAACCCCTGAATCCAGTGTTAAAACACTGTTTGGCCTTAGTGTTCAACACTAATCAAAGAGCTTTATTTGCAGTGTTCAATACTGATTACCTTAGTGTTTAACACTAATTTGAGATCTCTGCTGCCAGTGTTTTGATCTGTTTTAGTGTTTAACACTAATTTGAAAGCCTTGTTGCTGGTGTTTAACACCAACTATCTTTTAGTGTTAAACACTAACTTATCAATCTCATTCCCAGTGTTCAACACTGATTGGTCTTTAGTGTTTAACACTAGGCATTGGCCCAATTGGCTAAATGGCCAGAGGCAAAGCCTCTCCTTCAATGGACCAACAGAGGGCCAATATTTTGGACTTAGCCCAAACTGGCCATAAGTCCTCAAATCATCTTGAACTGAGCACATCTGCTCTTTCAACCCACTCATTGGTTCAAGGATACATCTCTGAACTCCTCTGATATTTGTCGTTGTAATCCTTCAACGTCTTCAGAGAGGTGACAGGTCCCGACAACCACACATCAACACGGACTGTGGGGTCCTTAAACTCATGGACTAATGCGTCCTTAAACACACCCATATAGACTGTGGGGTCCTTAAACCCATGGACTTATGCGTCCTTAAACTATAAATGGACCACCACGTCCTTAAACTGGCGATGGACCACCATGTCCCTAAACTGGTAATGGACCACTACGTCCCTAAACTGGAAATGGACCACTATGTCCCTAAACTGGAACAATAGAGCCCAAACGCTCTTTTGTTGGATCTAAACGATCCCGTTAAGTCGATCTTAGTCCCAAACTGGACTAACGTATCCTTAACAACCGTTTAAGTTGATCTTAGCTTCAAATATGGCTAACGTATCCTTAAACCTTCAAACAGATTTTAGTCCCAAATTGGACTATGGATCACCCAACCAATTTTGGTCCAAGGGTACATCTCTGAACTCCTCTGACACCTGTCGTTGTAATCCTTCAACGTCGTCAGAGAGGTGACGGGTCCCGACGGCCATACAATAAATGGACCACTATGTCCCTAAACTGGAACAATAGAGCCCAAACGCTCTTTTGTCGGATCTAAACGATCCCGTTAAGTCGATCTTAGTCCCAAACTGGACTAACGTATCCTTAACAAACGTTTAAGTTGATCTTAGCCTCAAATATGGCTAACGTATCCTTAAACCTTCAAACAGACTGGACTATGAATCCCTCCAATCAACTTTGGTTCAAGGGTACATCTCGGAACTCCTTTGACACCTGTCGTTGTAATCCTTCAACGCCGTCAGAGAGGTAACGGGTCCCGACGACCATACATGCAATGGACCACTTTGTCCCTAAACTGGAACAATGGAGCCCAAATGCTCTTTTGTCGGATCTAAACAATCCCGTTAAGTTGATCTTAGTCTCAAGCTAGACTAACGTATCCTTAACAAACGTTTGAGTTGACCTTAGCCTCAAATATGGCTAACGTATCCTCAAACCAAACCCCCAAACCCAAATCTAAGATAATACGGATTTGGACTAGTCCACGCCCTACGGGCGACGACATAACTCGGTCTCCGTAAACAATCCACGGGCAACAAAACATAAAATAGACACACACGACACGAAGTGACCATCTGGAGAAGGAGAAAGTTGTTACCGCGATGCGGTAGCGTAATTAACTGCAGGGGCTTGCGCCTGCAGGGAAGAGCGTCCCCACAATCAAAAACCCCTCAAGCGAGAGGGAATCTGACGAAGTCTGCTACATCGGCCGCATCCGTTCAAACCTTCGATGTATGGTGCCATAAATCAACTTGGCATCTTCGGAGAGGTGAACGGATAGCACCAATTAGCATCTGCCCCGAATCTCAGTGCCAAGACATCGCAGTCTTGCGCGCCGTCTTTCGGAGGGGAACAATCACGTGGGTGATCATAATCGAACTGTAATAAGCATGGGTACACAAAAACAAGTATGGGGTACCAATATAACAATAAAATGGAATAGTGTGATATGGTATGCAAATAGATATAAATTCAAAGATAGGGATGCACAGTTATCGATTAGGGTTACAATTATAGTTCCAATACTAATTAGGATGCACTTTATTAAATATTGAGTGTTAATTTCACATTATTATGCATTAATATGATCTATGGATGCAGTTATACATATTCTAAATGAGATGGGTGCAAACGGTATCCGAAAAGTTATAAAACTATAAAATGGTAACGTGAGATGTACAACTAAGCAATATGTGATATAAATATTGATATGGATGCAGTATAATGAAATCTAGTATGTAACAAGATTAGTTTTCATGATCTAGATTTAAAATGATATAAACGGATGCAAACGGAACATCGACATGTTATAAAACTAAACATGGGGTACTAGATTTAAACTACAGGTATAATATTTAATTAAATAAATATATAAAGAGTTATATAGTATGTAGTAAGATTAACTTGCCTCGACGGATCAAGAAACGGATGTGTACGGAACGTCTCACGTCGGCGAAATGTCGCAACGCGCGTACGGTACACGGAACGGTTCCAAACAACGCACAAAGGTGACCACACAAGTCAGGTACGACGTCTGGATCGTCGACGTCACGTCCGACTTCGGCGAACTACTGTAGACAGAAAATAGTTTTGAGAAAGGAAAGAATGAAAAGAAGAAAGAAAGGAAAGAGGAAGAAGAGATTGAGAAGAAGAGGAAGCTCACTGGGTTGCAGAGAGGAGTCGTGAGGGTGTCGACGAGGTCGACGGAGCTCCGGCGAGGCGATCTACAGAAGACGGAGAACTATTATTTTTAAAAACAGAATGAAAGGAAAGAAAAGAAAGAAGGAGGAAAGAAGGGGAGAGAGAATGAAGGGAGTGGCTCACTGGGTTGTACTGGATTCAGGGAACGAGGGGGTGATGACGAGATCAACTCCGGTGATCTTCGCCGGCGGTGTAGCGGTGCATGGGGGTGCTCGGGTTTGGGTTTCAGGGTGTGCAGGGCTCGGGGAAAAAGAGAGGAGGTGGAGGTAGTGATGAGGATGAGGAGGCGGCGACGAGACGGCGGCGACGACGACGACGAGGTAGGCGAGGGGCGACGGCTAGGGTTGGTTGGTTTCTCGCGGTTGAAAAAGAAAATGGTGAGAGAGGAAGAAGGAATAAATAAATTATATAGGGAGAGAGAGAGAGATAAAGAAAGAGAGGAGAGAGAGAGAATCTGAGAGAGAGAGAGAGAGGAGAGAGATAGAGAAAGCAAGAGGAGAGAGAGAGAATCTGAGAGAGGAAAGAGACAGAGAGAGAGCGAGATCGAGAGGAGAGAGAGAGGGAGAAATGAATAGCGAGGAGATATAAAATTGGAAGTATGTAGGGGAGAGAGAAAGGGAGAAGAGAGAGAAAAAATTATGAGGGGGAGAGAGAGAGGGAGAAATGAATAGCGAGGAGATATAAAATTGGAAGTATGTAGGGGAGAGAGAAAGGGAGAAGAGAGAGAAAAAATTATGAGGGGGAGAGAGAGAATGAGATCTGCGGTGAGATAGAGAGAGAAAGAAAGAGAGAGGAAGTGGGGCCACGGCCAGTGAGAGAAAGGGCTGGAGGTGAGCTGGGTTGAGTTGTAAGGAGTTAGGATTTAGATTTTAAATTTTTAAAAGGATTTGTAGTTTTTAAATTGTTTTGGTTAGTTACGAAATTTTAAGTCGTAGATTATATTTAATTAAAAATTGGATTTTCAGGTAAATACAAATCTAGTCCAAAATACGCCCGGACCGGGTCTAAAAATTCAGATTTTAAATATGAAAAATATATGCGACTTTCAAAATTCAAAACGAATGCTCAGGTAACGAAAATGCATACCCCCAAGAACGGATGCACGTACGTGTGCGTAGCCATCCAAACACGTCCGTTTCACTGAACGGGACGAGAACAAGATGCGCGGATGCTACCACGGGGTTAGGAGTATCATGCAAGCCATGTTATGTAATTTTAAAATATTTTCCGTGACCTAAAATGTTATATGGTAAAATATGCAATGCCAGATGAAATGCCAGTATGCAGTATACATGAAATGCACGTGTCTATGTAACAAGTCAAGGTAATTCATAAGTATGAATCAAACAAGTTCAAGTAAGCGGGTCGGGTCGAATGCAATGTAAAATGTAAAATACCATTCGCACTCAAAACACGATAAATCAAGAAAATACCACAGATAAGTAAATACGGGAACTGGAATTGGTATAAATGAACTAGGTTGTTACAAGTTTCATCCATTTTTTCCTCTTGTGATTTATGTGAGGCCAGGGCAAAGGTCGGCAAAAATAAAAGCTATGCCTGTTATTGAACTCTTTATATGCAAAAGATACTTGCCTGTATACAAGCACTTATAAATCTTAAGTATTCTTTTTATCAATGGTTTATGTTATTACCATTTTGATTATGAGTTATAGCGAGACATTTCCTCCGAACTTCCATTCCATTGGCAATAACTTATTTTGTTTGTAAAAAATTTGAAATTTAATTTAGCATAGATAAATAAAAATCTTTACCCTGTAAAAAAATTCCAAGGCAAAAATATTATATTTGAGGAGTTATCTATGGAAGTAGATAAAGATGAGATAAATGTTTGGATTTGATCGTTGATTGATGTTGTATTGGATGGGTTTAAAGTTAAAAATCAAAGGAATTCGATTTCTTTATTGCAAAACAAATAATGATATAATCTGGCTCCCTGCTTAATTAGCTTTTCAACATTCTCAAGGATATTTAACTCAAAGGAACATTCTCAAGAATATCTCCCTCAGATGTTGTCCTTTGTCGATTTTGTGGCTAGCGAGGCAGAACGGTTGAGATTTGTGGCAAAGATTGGGTATGGATCTCAATGGTTTGTTGATTGTTGTTGACGCTGAGCTACTTGCAATGGAAGTCCCGGGATGGGAAACCACCGTAAGACCCTCCGACGATCAAGTAAGTTCCGATGAATAATTGGACAGAGTAGCGGTGTATTTGATTGAGTTCGAGTTACTTGAATTGTCTGGAGAAGGGGTTTATATAGGGGTCGCATTGGAGCGAGTCAATGTGAGATTCTCGCCGTCCGTTTCGCCCATGCGTTACCTTCTCGTTGATGTCGGGATACACCAATTAATGACGAGATACACTCATTAATAGCGAGATACGCTAGCGTGGGATGCGGGAAGTGGAGCGGCGGAGATCTTGTCGTGGTGAGATTCACGGAGTCGTTACAGGGGCGCTCGTGCTCCGTGCTCCCAGTCAAACAGAGACGTTGAGGAATCCCAGCCAAAGGATTGCTAAGAGACGAGCGAGGGAGCTGAGGAATCTCAGCTAAAGGATAGCTCGGAGACGAGCGAGGGAGCTTAGAAGGCACAACTCTATGCTTGCTCGGAGATGAGCAATGGCTAGTGGTTAGGCGAAGAGGGAACATACTCAGGGGAGGCCTCCAAAGGTCGGGTGCAACCTCGGAGGTTAAACGCCGAGGAATGTCCCCGATGCATCATACCTAGTCTAGCTCCATAACCCGCAGGAATCTAGTGGGTTTACGTGGATGACACGTCATCTGCCACGTGTCGTGATCTGGGGAATTCCCGCTTATGAGTATCATCATTAGCCCCCCACTCTCATTCTGATCTATTTATCAGTCGGATCGAGAGTGGTCTGCCCAGTTTTCTCTGTTTAGCTTGGTGCTGATAATTCTTTGCAGTGGATTTAGAGTTAGGCCGGCTATCGACTGTAGGCGAGCTTTCATTACTTGGGCCACGGGAGTCTGCCTATTTCGAGTATGCATGCCGAGTAGAGATCTGACTGCTGGTTTAATGCGAGGCCTTAAGATCCACCATTGAGGCCAAGCAAGAATCTACCAGGGGGCCTCGTGATGAGGATTTTGGATCCACGGTGTTGTTGGGAAGGAAGCTGCCCGCTGTGGATGGATCAGGAAGGAAGCTACGCGTCTGCCTCCTAATAAGGGCTTTGGATCTACGACATTGTTGGGTAGGAAGCTACCCGCTGTGGATGCGCTGGCAGGAAGTTTCCCGGCTGCCTCGTAATGTGGGTTTTAGAATCACGGCATTTTTGGGAAGGAAGCTACCACGGTGAATGGGCCAGCAGGAAGCTTCCCGGTGGCCTCATGATGAGGGCTTCAGATCCACGACGTTGTTAGGCAGGAAGCTACCCGCTGTGGATGGATCGGACAAGAAGCTACCCGGTTGCCAGATGATGAGGGATTTAGATTCACGGCATTGTTGGACAGGAAGCTACCCGTGGTGAATGGGCCGACTAAGAAGCTGCCCGGCGTCCTCGTGATGTGGGCTTTGAATCCACGACATTGTTGGACAGGAAGCTACCCGCTGTAGATGGGTCAGGCAGGAAGCTACCCGCTGTAGATGGGCCAGTCAGGAAGCTACCCGTCTGCCTCGTGATGATGGCTTTAGATTCACGGCATTGTTGGGAAGGATGCTGCCCGTGGTGAATAGGCCGAGCAGAAATTTAACAACTCCAATTTCAATGTACAGAAAATTGTTTAAAAGTTAATGTACAATTGGGGTATTTGCAATCCTGTGTATACTATAAGTATTTGTTTTAATTTAGAACAGCAAGAAAGTACTTATAGCACATTGGAAAAGCCTTACACTGTTGTGACGTATCCCCTGTGATCGAATCCCCCCAGCCACATTATCTTTTTATTTAAATTTCTTTTAATCTTTTAGAAGCCCAAGGGTTTGCACGTGCACTACACGTAGAATGTTAAGTTACAGAATATTTAAACATGTGCACGAGGCTAGTTGAAGCGACAGGGACACGTGGCGACGATCTGAAGCAATTCCACCGGTTTTAGACCGGCGAAACATGCTAAAAGCCCGGTACCGCCGGTCTCCCCCATCTGTAATGCTTTGAATTTTTCACCCCTGCACCTCTTCAGCTACCCCACTTCCCTCACACTGTTTATTTTCTCTGCACATTTTCCAGAGAATAATAAATCACCTTTAATCCTAATTTTAATGCAATTTTTAATGCATTCTTTCACCCCTCCAAACCTTAATTTCCCCTATAAATACCACACCATATTTGATCCCTCCTCACTCAGAAATTCCCTGTCAAAACTCTCCAAATTTCACAAGTCCCTTTAGTGTGCAAGTGGAGTTAGCGAAGGGCGAAGTTCCGGCGACGAAAGGACGTCCCGACGATCCATAAACCTTCTCCTACCTCTCCCCTTTCCTTAAAGCCTGTAAGTCCCCTCTCCCCCTCTCATCTTCTATTCTAAAAACTTACAATTCTAAAACCCGACGGAAGCGGAGTTAATCCGACTTCCGATTCGGTTTTTCTATAAAACTCTACTTTTCTTAATCAATAAAATTCCATACTAACACATAATGTTTAACAAACATTAACAAACACTTTAAAACAAGTTTCATCTCAAAATATTCTTTCATGCAATTTTTATTGTACTTTTACGGTAAAATACCACATACTTTACATTTTGCCATAAAACAACATAAAACTTGTATTACCTTTAGATAACTCACGAGGTAATAACCTATCTCATCACAACACACATCTTTGACATAGCACGATAAAGTTTTGGGAATATTTTCATGGGATAACACAACTTTACAAATAAATACCATCAACTTATAAAACCATTTCTTTAAAAAGATATATTAAACAATTCCTTGAAATGGCGCCTCTACAATCCACTTTTGGGGACCCTGTTCGAGATGGTGCGGATTATCGCACATCCTCGGACCTAGAAGAGCGAGATGCAGACACCCGAAAGGAGCATTCGATCTCGATGGAATTTTTATGCATTTTTCTTTAGAAAATGAGATTTCTACAAGAAAATAAATAAAATTACTTTCATTAAATATATATATATATATTATCAAAATATCTACTTTAATTATATTATATAAATATTCCAAGTTTTCAAAAGGAATCACCATTACATGAAAATACCATCCAAATACAAAACAATTCCGATATTTCAATAAAATACTCTATACCATGAAAATTAGGTTTTACTCACTAGAAATTTCACTTTTATAAAATATACATCTATGAAAACCCTAAAGACGATAATTAAATGCTTGAGCTATATTTTGAAAATTATATCAAACTATTTTTACATAAAACCCCCTCAAGTTATACTAAATTACAATAAAGACCTTAGTAATCATAGGTTTAAGCGGGACCGATCTCTTGAGCCTTAGGGAGCCGGAGATATGGGTGCTTGCCTATTTAAGATAGATAATCTAACAAACAGTGTTATCGACACGGTAATTGTCTTGAAAAAAGACACAAATCATGCCGTCCATGTGCAGCAGTTACCGATAACATCAAAACTAATTCAGGATTTCAAGTTCTTTTCAAAGTGTCTGACTCAGACTGAGTCTCAATCTAATCAATCTGACTTGAATGTGATTCAAGTAAAAACTACAATTCAACATGAATCCGTCTATTCAATCTATATCAATCTATATTGACTGAATCGAACCATGGATATACTCCGTCTACATGACTCTCCATTTATATCCACTCTATTTACTGATATCATGGTTTCGATAAGTCATCCATCTATATAACAAAACAATAAAATCAATACAAAAGACATCGCGGGGTTTATAAGGGGTAGACTGGTACGGAAGGTGTTAAAAGTGGCACGAGACTGTAACCATAATACACCTAACCTGAATATCCATTGCCGTTGTAACGTGGCTGAACGGTTCCTTGTGCTCCGTCTACCATAGTCTCCGGAATAGTGGGACTCCTCTCGTATACACTGGCATTTTCTGTACCAAGCTACAAACAACAGCGTTAACAATATAATCAAACATTATAAGATATATAATTTTTTGTCTATTCTATCTCTACTCACATTTGGGACTTACCGAGCGATTTTTCGCTGACGACATTCATTTTCTTCTTCTTTGGAATGTTGTCAGGTGTTTCGGACCTTTTAGAGACCGAGCCCAGCCCTGAGGATTTGGAGTAGTTTACATTTGACCCGGAGCTTTAGACACTTGTACATATTTATTTCTTTTTAGTTATGCCATTATTTAGGCATTGCTTTCTACTCATGTATTTACATTTCAGTTATACTTGTAAAAGAATGTTTAATAAATAAAGTTGTTGTTCATTTACATTCTTGTCACTTGTGTACTTTACTTTATATTTCTTAGATACGCTTAGCGTGTTTACTTCTGAGTAAATACGTAGCGGCCTTGTCGCGTCCTCTCCCAGTACACCGGGAAGCGGGGCGTGACAAGGAAGCTGCCCGACGGCCTCAAGATGAGGGCTTTGGATCCACGGTGTTGTTGGGCAGGAAGCTACCCACTGTGGATGGGCCGGGCAGGAAGCTACCCGGCTACCTCGTGATGAGGACTTTAGATTCACATAATTGTTAGGCAGGAAGTTACCCGCGGTGATTGGGCCGAGCAGGAAGCTGTCCGGCGGCCTCGTGATGAGGACTTTGGATCCACAACGTTGTTGGGAAGGAAACCACCCGCTGTGGATGGGCCGGGCAGGAAGCTACCCAGCTGCCTTGTGATGAGGGCTTTAGATTCACAGCATTGTCGGGCAGGAAGCAACCCGTGGTGAATGGGCCGAGCAAGAAGCTGCCCGGCGGTCTCGTAATAAGGGCTTTGGATCCACGACATTGTTGGGTAGGAAGCTACACGTAGTGGATGGACCGGGCATGAAGCTACCCGGCTGCCTCGTGATGAGGGATTTGGATCCACGGCATTGATGGGCAGAAAGCAACCAGTTTTGAATGCGCCGAGCAGGAAACTGCCTGGCCGCCTCGTGATGAGGGCTTTGCATCCACGACGTTATTGGGCAAGAAGCTACCCTCTATGGATGGGCTGGCAGGATGCAACCCGTCTGCCTCATGATGAGAGCTTTAGATTCACGGTATTATTGGGCAGGAAGCTACCCGCAGTGAATGGGCCGAGCAGGAAGTTGTCTGGCGGCCTCATGAGAAGGTCTTCGGATCCACGACGTTGTTAGGCAGGAAGCTACCCGCTGTGAATGCGTGGAGCAGGAAGCTACCCGGCTGCCTTATGATGAGGGCTTTAGAATCACGGCCTTGTTGGGCAGGAAGCTACCCGCGGTGAATGGGCCGAGCAGGAAGCTACCTGGCGGCCTCATTATGAGGGCTTTGGATCCACCGCATTGTTGGGCAGGAAACTACCCGCGGTGCATAGGCTGGGCAGGAAGCTATCTTGATGTGTCACTGAAAGTGTTAGGTCGTCAAATTTCTTAAGGCTCCATTAAAAATCCTGCATGATTTTCTGCATATTTTTAATCACCAAAATTCCAACTTTTGAAAATTTGACAGAAACATGATAAATCGTAGGTTTCGAAACTCGATTGAGCACTTTAACATCGTAAAGACCTACCCAAATGTTCTAGCTTGGCTCTGATACCATGAAAGTGTTTGCTAGCACCGCGACGGGGTTTAAACGGGCATTACACATGCAATTTTAAAAATTTCGGGTGCTAACTAACTCTAACCAAGATCTTAACTAGAATAATTAGGGTTTCCTATGATGATATGGAAAAAACTAATAGAAGGGAAGGAGGCTCCAACATTTGATGACCGTGTCCTTCTCTTCTAAAGCGTGTCACAACCCGCTTCCCGGTATACTGACAGAGGGCGCGACGAGGCCGCTACGCATTTACTCAGAAGTAAATACGCTAGCATATCTAAGCAATATAAAATAAAATATACACAAGAGACACGATGTAAATGAACAACAACTTTATTTATTAACATTCTTTTTACAATACATCTGAAATGAAAATACATGTACTGAAAGAAATGCCTAAACAATGGCATAACAGTAATGAAAATGAAATGTACAAGTAAACTAGAGCTCCGGGTCAAAGGCTAGCTGATCCAAATCCTCGCTTGTGGCCTCTGTCTCCAGAAGGTCCGATCCACCTGACAACATTCCAAAGAAAGAAGAAAAGGAATGTCGTCAGCGAACAATCGCTCGGTAAGTCCCAAAAGTAAGAAGAGACGGAATAGACAGAAGGAGAATGTAACTTTTAAAGTTGTATTATATTGTTAACGCTGTTGTTTGTAGCTTGGTACAGAAAGTGCCAGTGTATACGAGAGGAGTCTCACTATCTCGGAGACTAAGGTATACAGAGTACAAGGAACCGTCCAGCCACGGTACAACGGCAATGGAGATTCAGGTTAGGTGTCTTATGGTTGCAGTCTCGTGCCACTTCTAACACCTTTCGTACCAATCTATCCCTTATAAACCCCGCGATGTCTTGATTTTATTGCCTTGTATTATAATTGTATAGATGGATGACTTGCCAAAACCATGATATCATTAATGGAACGGATATAAAGGATGAACATGTAAATGGAGTATATCGATGGTTCGGTTCATTCAAGTTGTATAGATTGAATTGATTGAGTATATGGATTCATATTGAATTGTGGTTTCATACTTGAATCACATTCAAGTCGGATTGATTATATTTAGACTCAGTCTGAGTCAGACAATTAGAAAAGAAATTGAAGTCCTGAATTAGGTTTTGATGTTATCGGTAACTGCTGCACATGGACGGCAGGATTTGTGTCTTTTTCCAAGACAATTACCGTATTGATAACACCGTTTTCTAGGTTGTCTATTTTAGATAGGCAAGCACCCATATCTCCGGCTCCCTGAGGCTCAAGAGACTGGTCCAACTTAAACCTATGTTTACTAAGGTCTTTATCGTAATTTGGTATAACTTGAGAGGTTTTTATGTAAAAATAGTTTTGGCATAATTTCAAAATACTCCTCAAGTATTTAATTATCGTCTTTAGGGTTTTCATAGATGTATTGTTACGACCCGAAATTTGGCACGTGATGGCACTTAAACCACGTAACGTCTACAGGAGTAACGTAATTCAAGTAAGCCGAAAACCCAGAAATCTAAACCATCAAAAGTAGTAAGTGATAAGAACATTGTTAAAAACTTTTGGGAATCTCAAGTAAAAATCTTTAACTTAAGTTACTTTCTTAAAAATTTCGGCAGCACCTCCTTTATAAAAACTAGCCCCGAAACGGGTACAACATAGAATATAAATAAAACATCCCTAAACAGGAGAAAATCTCGCCTAAAGGCGGAAACAACCACCAAAAACATATATACAATGCCGTAGCGAAGAAATATAACTGAAAATAGCATAAGGAGATAAAACTACATAGCAAAGGCCGGCTCCCACGAGCACGGCACCCAAAGTCACAAAATAATACAACATTGATCCTCACAAATCGCCTCTAAGTTAAATACATGAAGGTGGTAGATGGAGAGTACTAGATCCAACAAAAAGATATACAATGTACATAAACGGATAACCGCGAACCCACCTATAGCAAAAGGCCTCACAGCCAACCGTAGCGGTATCCGCAAAAGTAGAGATAATATGAAACCCTGCCGCGACAAATCTGAGGGTCTAACCTGCAAAACACTGAGGCACAACGGGGGTGAGTTGCCAACTCGTGAATGGTAAATAACATCATGCAGGTAATCGCAGGTACGCACGTACTGCGATAATCTATCATATGCAAATTGATAGTATAATATGGCAATATGTATATGCAACAGTCATGAAAGGTACTCTATCAGGTACTACTAATACATGAAGCAATGCATATCAAATAAATGCTGAGTATGGGATACAACATAACATCATCAATGAATCATCATCGTCGAAAATCCTAGTGTCTATCAACGACACTCCAAATCCCAATACCTCAGGCACCGTCATCCTGATCGGCCCTCAATCTGTAAATCTCATGGAACCTGAGTGTCCAACATCGACACTCGAAACCTCATGAAAACATATGCCTGTATGTGTGTGTGTATGAGGATCTCTACCTCGTGTGTCCATCTACGACACATAAAAATCATGGAACCTGAGTGTCCAACATCAACACTCGAAACATCATGAAACCTGTGTCCAGCATCGACACATAAATCCTCATATCTCAGGCGCCGCATCCTCAGATCGGTTCTCATATCCATCTCATATCATAACTCCAAAACGGTGTCCACCGGACATCCGCCGAGTTCTATACAATCACCTGTAGGTACTACTCCGCCTGCCAGGCTCATCGTCTATACCACGAAAATCACCTCTTACCCTGGGGAACCATACCGGGTCCACCATGTACCCGCAGACGGTGCCTACCATTCCTCGAATCGAGTATCTAACATAGGTCTTAAAACCGAAAAAACTCATGGTGGACGTACTGAAATATCATAACAAGAGAAACCGGGTTTTCAAACAATACATAAATTCTTGAAATACCCCTACGGTTCTCAAATCCATAAATCACATGAAATCCATATCTCAATGCGTAAATCCATGAAACATGATATATGCAACATAGAACAGTAATATGAGCATATCAAGGGAAAACCGATATTTAAATGCATCAAGTTATTAAATATATCACGCGGTTCCCAATTCCTACGAAATCAAGTGCAACATCATATGAGGTGTACATGTAGCTATAGCAAGATATGTGGATGTACCTGTAAGTATGCATGCATGGTGTACATGTAGCTATAGCAAGGTATGTGTATCTACATATAAGCATGTATGTATGATGTATTTCATATGCGCAATAGCACGATAATCAACTTCTCAATGTCAATGGCAATACTATACCACATAAGGGTATGTGTAACTATAGCAAGTTATGTAGGTGTACATGTAAGTATGTAAGCATGATGTGCATATAGCTATAGCAAGATATGTGGGTATACATGTAAGTATGTTTGCATGATGTACATGTAGCTGTAGCAAGATATGTGGGTATACATGTAAGTATGTATGCATGATGTACATGTAGCTATAGCAAGGTATATGTGTAAGCATGTAGGTATAATCTGTATACTACCTTTCATATGCGCAATGGAATAAGAGTCAATGTCTCAAAGGCAATAACCGATACAATATCACACACACACACACACACACACACACACACACACACACATATATATATATATATATATATATGTTGTGTGTGTCATGGCAATTACCGACGGTGTGTGTGTAGCATACAATTTGTTCTCATGCAACATGAACCGTCGGTAATGGTGTTTGTTCCCCTCCGAAAGACGCGCAAGATGGACTGTCTTGCCTGAAATTCGGGGCAGATGCTAATTGGTGCTATCCGTCCACCTCTCCGAAGATGCCAAGTTGATTTATGGCACCATGTATCGGAGGTTTAGACGGATGCGGCCGATGTAGCAGACTTCATCAGATTCCCCCTCGTTTGAGGGGTTTTTTGATTGTGGGGACGCTCTTTCCTGCAGGCGCAAGCCCCTACAGTTAATTACGCTACCGCATCGCGGTAACAACTTTCTCTTTCTCCAGATGGTCACTTCGTGTCGTGGGTGTTTATTTTGTTTGTGGTTGCCCGTAGATTGTATACGGAGACTAATTTATGTCGTCGCCCGTAGGATGTGGATTAGTCCAAATCCGTATTTTCTTAGATTTGGGTTTGGGGTTTTTGTTAGAGGATACGTTAGCCATATTTGAGGCTAAGATCAACTCAAACGTTTGTTAAGGATACGTTAGTCCAATTTGAGACTAAGATCAACTTAACGGGATCGTTTAGATCCGACAAAAGAGCATTTGGACTCTATTGTTCCAGTTTAGGGACATAGTGGTCCAACATTCCCATTTTGGGGACGGATATTGGTTTAAGGACGCATAAGTCCATGAGTTTAAGGACCCCACAGTCCGTATTAATGTGTGGTTGTCGGGACCCGTCACCTCTCTGACGACATTGAAGGATTACAACGACAAATATCAGAGGAGTTCAGAGATTTACCCTTGAACCAAAGTTGGTTGAGAGATCTATAGTCCAATTTGGGACTAAAGTCTGTTTGAAGGTTTGATTTAAGGACACGTTAGCCATATTTGAGGCTAAGATCAACTTAAACGTTTGTTAAGGATACGTTAGTCCAATTTGAGACTAAGATCAACTTAACAGGATCGTTTAGATCCAACAAGTGAGCATTTGGGGGCTCTATTGTTCTAGTTTAGGGACATGGTGGTCCATTGCCAGTTTAGGGACATGGTGGTCCATTGCCAGTTTAGGGACATGGTGGTCCATTGCCAGTTTAAGGACATGGTGGTCTATGAAATGTATGGCTGTCGGGACCCATCACCTCTCTGAAGACGTTGAAGGATTACAACGACAAATATCAGAGGAGTTCAGAGATGTACCCTTGAACCAATGAGTTGGTTGAAAGAGCAGATGTGCTCAGTTCAAGATGATTTGAGGACTTATGGCCAGCTTGGGCTAAGCCCAATTATATTTGAAATATTGGCCCTTTGGACCATTAGATATTTGTCTGGGTTCAGCCCCTCATCATTCAACAGTGCTAAACAGAGGTTTGGGGGCTCTGACAACATTTTGTCTTTGATTTCCTCAATTTTGAGATCCATTTGGAGGAGGGACTTTTGCCTCTGGAGAACTAGCCAATTTGGCTAAAAGTAGTGTTAAACACTAGAGAACAACAGTGTTAAACACTGGAGGTAGAACTCTCAAATTAGTGTTAAACATTAAAAGACAATCAGTGTTAAACACTGGAAATATAATCTTTAATTTAGTGTTAAACAGTAGAAACAATCAGTGTTAAACACTGGAAATATAATCCCCAAATTAGTGTTAAACACTAAAGACAGAGGGGTCACGTGTGGACACGTGAGAGCGCCCAAAGGGGGGACCAGATCCCTTTTCTTCGTTCTGCAATTTAGTGTTAAACACTTTTCATTTCCTGGCCATCACGTGTGGGCACGTGATAGGCATCCATCCATTGGATATTAAAGGGATTTGTTAGGGGTCACGTGGGGACACGTGAGGGCGTCCTAAATGTGGAGCCAGATCTCCTTTGTTTTATCCTCAAATCTGCGAATAAGTGTTAAACACTTTTCATTTTTATTTCGAGCATCACGTGTTGATACGTGATGGGGATTTATGCGCTAACTGTTAAAACGTTTGCTAAGGGGTCACGTGGTAACACGTGAGAGCGCCCAAAGATTAGATTTCCCTTGCTTTTATTCCCTTTGTCTTGGAGGTCACGTGAGAGCACGTGAGGCATTGCCTCAAAACCTTTTCCTTCTCGTTTTTTGGGGATCTTTTCAGGGGTCACATGGGGACACGTGACCTTTGTTCTTTTCATGCACAGAGATCTCTTTAGTCTCTTTATTTTATTTTGAGAATTAAATTCTCTGTAGGGTTAAACCCTAATTATGATTTTGGAGGAATTAAATTCCTATTATGAAAGAATTAAATTCTTATATAGGGTTAAACCCTAGTTCTGTCCATCTCGAAGGAATTAAATTCCTGTAATTTTAGGAGAATTGAATTCTCATATAGGGTTGAACCCTAGTTTTTATCTTGGAGGAATTAAATTCCTGTAACTTTGGGAGAATTAAATTCTCCTATAGGGTTAAACCCTAATTTGTTTTGGGAGAATTAAATTCTCATGTAGGGTTAAACCCTAATTTTATTTCGGGAGAATTAAATTCTCTAAACTCAATTCCCCCTCTAAGTTTTGGATCTGCATGGCAGGATCTCAACCCGATGAGAATTAAATTCTCAACCTATGGGGAGATGTGCTTCTGCAGATCTTCAACTAGAGGAAGAACTAAGTTCTTGTAGAAGAGTTAAACTCTTAGATTTTGAGAATTAAATTCTCTGTTTGAAGTTTTGATTCCCTTTCTTTTCTCACCTAAGGTTTTCTTTCTTGAGAATTAAATTCTCCTTTCTTTTCTTCTCTTTTGAGAATTAAATTCTCCTCTCTCTGTTCTTCTCTCCAAAAAGGTCCATCTTTTCTCCTCTTCTTGGCTCCTATTTATAGGAAAAAGAAAAGAATCAATTTGTTCTGTGAATCTTTCATTGAAAGATTTTAATTGATTTCATAATTAATATGATCCTTTAGATCACACAATGAATTTTATCCACCGTTAGATTTTAAATCCAAAGATATTCTGTTTGTTATTTTCGGTGAGATTTAGGGAAAATCTTTCCTTGTCTAAAATTTTCCCATAAATTGGTGATTTTTAATCACCCTTGGATCTTTAATCCAACGGTCCCCATAATTCTTTTCCATTTGGAAAGATTTAGAAGCTTTTAGAATTTAATTTTGTTAAACTGTAAGGCTTTCGAAGCCAGTCACGTGCTGACACGTGACCCTTGGTCACGTGTGAGCACGTGACCCCCAATTGAGTCCTTTTCTCAGCGTTTATTTACGCTTCAGTTTTAACCATCACGTGTCAACACGTGACCATTGGTCACGTGTGAGCATGTGATACCTCATTGAGGTATTTTCTTCAGCCATTTGTTTTTATTTCTGTTTTAACTATCACGTGTCAACACGTGAACATTGATCACGTGTGAGCACGTGATACCTCATTGAGGTAATTCCTGATTTTTTAATCAGGGAACAGTGCATAGCATATTTGCTCATAACTTTTGATCCCGGATGAATTATGAAGCCCATAATATATCAAATCGAAGGGTTTTTCGAGATGCTTTCGATATCATCAGAATTTATCAGTTTCTCTTTCGGAAGTTTATCAAAATACAGGCCGGAAGATACTGGTTAGCATTTTCTTAAGCGTATCGTTGCCATTTGATACCTTGGACTCTTTTGCGCAGAAATTTTTGGCGGGAACAGTGTTGTGTCTCATTAATACTATGTCCATATGCAATAGGAAAATGAGGTATGCAACAATGGTACACATGCACAATCAATGTCCATATACTTATAACTAATAATCATGTCCTTGAATCTAGCCCAGACGCATAACGCCATACGGGTGATTCCCCTGTAGATGTTAAATCTACTCACCGATGACCCCGAGCTAAGTAAATCCGACCACCTGCTTCCCTTTCTTCGCAGTGTCCGAAGTCCCTGCTCGTGATCCTAAAATTTCACAAACACAACAAATAAGACTAAATATCCTGCGCGCCGATACAAAGACAACGAAACGCAAGGGTAACGTCCACAAGATACATACACTGTGCACTTAGTGCACAAAATGCGTACGATATCGGCACAACCTCCGTTAGGAACGCTAAACGACACAACCACAAAACCTAGACCCTGATCGTACCGATCGCGTATTCACAACACAATATATATCGTGGAAGATAATATATATAACATCGCAACGTCAAATGAAACCCACACCTGATTTTACCGAAAACCTAGTAAGTATATTTTAATCATTTAGCTCAAATCTAGAAGTTTAAACAATTCTAGTGATCACAATCAACACATAGTAGCTTAAATAAGTCACACAAACCTTTACTACAATTTTAATCTCACCCAAATAAGATTTAGTAAAAGTTAGTTTGCAATTAAGCTTAATTAGACAATTAGGAAAAATAACAATTAACAATCTCATAATTAGATCAAGTTTTCCTTGTCTAAACAACTCACTTAACCATTACAAACAATCAAAACCCTAATTTGATCTTCAAAACCTTTTCTTGAATTTCTAAACATGCAAATTAAAGCCATATTTAAACATCTAATAAGCTAGCTTAATGTATTAAAACAACAACTAAGCTTAGGGTTAGGATTTTATACCTCAAAACTTGATTCTAAACTTGCAAAAAGATTTCCAAAATAGGCTCCAAAATGCTAACTTTCATCAAGATCCAAGCAAGATTTAAGGCTAAAGAATAATGGGTATGGATTTATTTTTGAGCTTGTGGGATTATTTGATGATTTTTGAAGAATTTTAGAAGCTTTTAAATGTGAAAATAGGGTGAGAAATGAAATGGGGCAGCATGGGGGGGTTCAACCAACATGAGGAAAAGTGAGGAATGTTGGAAGTGTGTGGAAAAACTAAGTTAAAAACACCATTAAAGCTTAATAAAACACATTACTTTATGCCACCTCTTAATTCTTTTAATTAAATTTTCATTAAACCACCAAAATATCTAGATATTTCTAGGATATTTTGGAAACAAGACAAAATGGTTAATCTTGTGATTAAGTTGGCATGGATTCACATTAGCATAATTAACCCAAACCAAATTGTAATTACCACTAATTAAGTGCATAATTAAAAGCTTATAATAATATTTTAATTAAGGAAAAATAGTTAAGTGAACTAAATTTACAAGTGACTAACTAAATACCGCATACTAGCAATTTCCTAGTTAAACTAGGTGCAGTTAATTCTATACAGAAAAATGAATACTTCTAGGTTTTTACGGAAAACACAATTTATTTTACCTATTATCGGAAAATTCACCTAAACGATTTCTAAAACGTTACATGTATATTTTATAAATGTGAAATTTCTACTGAATAGAACCCAGTTTGATAGTATATGGTATTTTCTTGAAATGTTGTACTTGTGTTGCATTTGGATGGTATTTTCATGTAATAGTGATTCCTTTGATTTAGAAAACTTGGAATGTTTATATAATTAAAATAGATAATTTGATAATAGTTATATATATATATATATATATATATATATATATATATATTTAATGAAAATAATTTATTTATTTTCTTGTAGAAATCTCGTTGTCTAAAGAAAAATGTATAAAAATTCCATCGAGATCGAATGCTCCATGCGGAGGTCTGCATCTCGCTCTATTAAGCCCGAGAATGTGCGATAATCCGCACCATCTCGAACGGGGTTCCTAAAATGGGTTGTAGAGGCGCAAATGCATGGAAATGATTAATACACTTTTGTATAGAAAACGGTTTTATAAGTTTAGGATATTTATTTGTAAATCGTATTTCCCGTATTATATTGTCCCAAAATCAACCGTGATATGATAGAGATGTATGTTGTGATGAGGTAGGTCATTATCTCGTGAAATATCTAAAAGTATAGCAAGGTATAAAGGTTTTAATGTTGAAATGAATAGTATGTGGCATTTTTATGTAAAAATGCAATAATTGTCACAAAAATGATTATTTTGAGGTGAAACTTGATTTAACGGTTTTGTTAATGTTTCTTAAGCAATGTGTAAGAATATGAAGTTATCTTGATTAAGAAAAGTATAGTTTACATATGTTTGTTTTTATAATGTGGAATTAAGGTTTTGGACATGAAGAGGATCTAGGTATGGAGTTGTATTTACAATGTGAAATTAGGGTTTTGGAATTGAAGAAAGAATTAAAAAGCATTAAAAATTGGATTTAAAACTAAATTTTAACTCTCTGGATAATTGCAGAAAAAATAAACAGAACAGTTGTAGTGGGGTAAGCCAAAGAGTTTAGTGTGAAGAGCACGGGGGATTTTTACCAATGGAGGCCCGTCGGCGTCGACCCCAGAGCCGATCTCACCGGTCCAATGGTGAGTGTCTGCCGTTGGATTCTCGCCACATGCCCATGCCAGTAAATACACTATTTTACACATGTTTGTTTTATCTGATATTTTATTTTCACGTGTATTGCACGTGTAAAATTTTCGGCTTCCAAAAAGTTTAAAAGAAAAATCAGTAAAAATAATATGTGGCTGATGGGATTCGAACACTGGGGCTACGTCACAGCAGTGCAAGGCTTGTTAGTTGTATGTATGCTCTAGAGGCCATTATTGTACAGGAGATGTATTATAATGGATGCTTGGACATATATAGGGAGGACTTTCTTGCTCGACATGATAGTACGCTATCTGGTTGCTCTTTATCTTAACATGTACACTTATTGTCTCCCTGTTACATGTTGATAAAGCCCTTAGGATGTGTACTTGACTGCCAGGATTATGATGCAGATCATACTAGTAGGGCCTGGGCAGTCTATGAGTTCATCCTTCAATGTTCCTAGTCGTGGGAATATCGAGACGGGGCATCGATATTCCAGAGTAGACTAGCGTATATCCTCTCGACCCATGTGATGGGCGATGGATGATCTCATATCCATTGGTTTTTGACATCAGAGATAGTATACGGATGCTCAGTGGAGACTGGGTACACTGAACGGACTCGCCGAGAACTCCTAGATGGTATTATACCCCACGTCAGATAGCAGTTCTTTGGTGACACTGGTACAGGTTAGTCTGTCGACCCAAGATCGTCATAGAGTCTTGTGTGTCTCCCACCGTGCTTTGATTTCCACCCTACCATGGCTCTACTGAGTCATGCAAACAGGTGGTTTTTGGGTACAGTCCCGAGTCACATGGAGGCAATGAGCGATAGGAGGGGATTCGTTTCTCCCGGTATTGGGGGTTGATGTTGCGTTATGCTTGATTGGCCATAACTGAAATCCCTGGCCAGGGTAGATGTGATTTAATGGTAAGTGTTATCAGTAGTTTCACGCCCGTTATAGACCTTACATCGGCATGACTTATCAAGCTACTGGGGTCTGACGTTTACCAACCCTAGGCGAGATATGTGACATATCAGACGAAGAGACCGGACTGTACGGTAGTGTTACTGATTGGATTCGTAGGAGTATGAGCAGGTTTGCTTGTTGATCTTCTGATCGCTCAATACCCGGGTGGCCGTTACGTTTAGTACGCCTTCTGCGGTTTGTGGGTGTTTGATATGATCATCACCTACTGCCGGCGTATTGAAGAGTCTTTAGAGTCCTACACAGAGGTTTCCTGGCTTAGGCGAAACGGAGTAGGAGCACATATGTGATATGTGCGGGACCGAGATTAATACGCGTATGAGATACCGTATTCTATTCTTGCGATTTGTATCATCGGTCGGTTATATGCGATATAGCCGGGTTATCGAATCAAGTGTTGATTCGATAAATTGATACACAAAATATTAGTCGGTTATATATGATATAGCCGGATTATTAAATCAAGTGTTGATTTAATAATCTAATGTATAATTATATATTTAATATATTAATTTACATTGACTAGTATTAGCTCACTTAAGATTGCTTTTCTCACTTGATTATGTATTAAGTATATATGTGATATATACTTGTGAACATGTTGGTGTCATGCTTGATGATACATACAAACTTGGGTGTGTGTATGACTTACACCATACTTACATTAATGTAGGGTTTTATTTATTTTAAGTAATTCAAAATGAGTTGGAAATTGGTCATGGCTTGAAGCTTCTTGAAGCTTGAAGATACCTTGACCAAGTCCACTTATTTTGTTTTACTTAAGATATTTTTTAACCTAACCATTAAAATTAGCCATGGTTAAGTCTATACAATAGTTAGTATATGATACTAACTCACCCATGATTGCATAATTCACCGCTTGATTTTATTCTTGAGTTCATTCTTCTTCTTCTTCATCTCAACTCAAAAGCTCTCTAGGTTTTTGATAAATGGTGAAAATGAGTGAGAAAATAAAATCTAAAATGAGCCCACTTCCTGCTTTATCATCCTCTACTACTTGCCATTTAGTTTAGGGTTTTCTCTTCATAAAGTTCATCACCTAGTGAAGAGAGAGTTTGGGTTTGAGTCTCCTCGACGTAGATCATCTTCGGCCTCGAAGACTTCGAGCAAGCTTGTTCATTTCTCCAAGGGAACCCATACTAGAGTTCGGGAGATCTTCACTCGCAGCGAAGGGACTACTACACGAAGATTTAGAAGTGAAGGACCGGTCTACAAAGGTTGTATTCCTTGTTCACTACTTGTAATGGTTGATTAGATGTTTCATTTCGTCTATTCACTCTAGCTTGATCCTAGCTTAGGATTGATTAGCACCTTAGAATTTTTTAATTTGGCATGGTAGTTGCTGTGAAAACCCAGTAGGGTGCTAAGGAATCCCAACAAGGCTTTACCAATGAGCTACAAACTATTTCTTGCTATTCTTAAGCAAATACAACTTTTAAATTGTGCTCAGGCTTGCAAACTCCTTTCCGTATTTTAAGAAGAAAAATTTTGTACAGAAAATTCAGGGTCGTTATACCGTCAGTGAACTAACGCTCGGTAAATCCTCAAAAGGATGACGTGATGTATATAAATGAAATACAAGGTGTAATATGATATATGGTATTGCATGGATATAAATCATGAACATGTAAATAAGTATAGTAGCGTGCATGTCAACTATATTAGCATGGCAAACAAGTATAATATGGCCGTGGAGTGTAGATATAGTGAACATGAAGGGAATGTATGTGTCCTAAAAGGTTTCTAAAAGCGTAAAAGTAACTAACGTGAATTCAAGGTGTGAGTATCAACCAAATCTCAAGAGTGTTCCCGAACCCAACAGGCTGTAATCCAGGGATAAGGAACCACGGGTCCTCATGATAGTCAGTAACGGGACTTCGGTCATCTTCGAAGTATTCCAAACTCAACAGGCTATAATCCAGGAGAAGGAAATACGGGCACTCATGATTGTTAGTATTCATGATTGCATGTATTCGTGATTGTTAGCATGGAACTCTTGAGATTTTATTGGACCCACAACTTAAACTACCCCAACACCCCGTGTATATTAGTCTATAGTTAAAATTACAAGTCTTGCCCGAATCCATGAATACATTAAGTTTTCAAGATTGAGTTCATGTCAAGATCAAGTATTCATGTCACGTTTCAAGTATTCATGTCAAGTTGTATTCATGGTTCGGGTCAAGTCAAGTCAAGCATTTAATTGGATTATGTCAAACATATAATATCTAATTATGTTTTCGTGTACATACAACAATTTAAAGATCAAGATAAACAAGGTATAAATGTTCGAGTAGCATGAAATAAGTCAAGTATATTATTCAAGTAACGGCTATAAACAATGCTGTTAAGAAGTGTTGTGTACGATTAATCAATCAAGTCAATCAATTTCGGAATATAAACAAAATTATAGATCTAAGTGTTGTGCATGCGCGAGTTCCAGTCGCTCCTAAATACGATTACCGGTTTGGGAGATATACCCATTTTCGTTTCATCGCGCAGAACAGATCAGAATTTGTCCAGCACCGCCGTATATTTTTAAAACACAGTTTGACTTAATTTCCATCAGGTTTCAGGTTACGATAATTATTATAAAATTGTAGGTATTTTAATGTAATTATCCAAAACAGTAATATTTGCACGATTTGGATTTTTGAAGCTCAAGTTATGATCATTTTAATTTCAGCGTTTAAAACAGAAATTCAGATTTCTGGACAGCAACTATATGTTGTATTGTAAAACCTATATCGGGTTGTTTCATGTGTTTATAAGTAATCTAATATACAGAAAATTATAACTCTATCAAATGTGCATCTACACATCTAAAATTTGTCACGAACGGATATCGGAAGTTCGAGTTATGTCCTATTTAAAAATAGTGTGCAAATCAGGACAGATTCTGTCCAGATCCATCACTTAATATTGTAACGCGGTTTTCTATATTTTACGTCGGTTTTCAGTAAAAACTTAAAACCAAGAAAATCTAGATGTTTCGATGTATATATTCAAAACATCTGAAAACATTTAATTTCGATCAACTATTATAAAGTTATGGTCTCTTGAAAAAGATCCTTAATGACAGTTTTTTGGTTTTAAAAACGGTGAATAAAAAATTACGTAACTCCTAAACCGTTCTTCGGTTTGATATGAAATTTTTACTGTACATTTAAAATTCTATCGATTATTTTATCCTATTGTTCCAAGAATTTCCAGAAGTGGAAATTAATTTATAAAAATTATTTTAAAGATAAATATTTTGTAAGATCGTATTTTCATAAATCTATGGTATTTATTTATAACTTTGTTTTCTTGTATGTAAAAATAAATATAAATAATTAAAATTTCAGCGATAAATAGCATAAATTAACATATATGAAGGAAACATATGATCCGGTCATGATTAACCGTCTAAAACAATAATACTTAACATGTTATCAACCATTGCATGCAAGACTTTATAACTGACATACATGCTTTATTTCAACCATTTTTTAATTTAACAAAAAAGCTTTATCACGGGACTAACTAGTTATCTTAAGATTCGGCATGATGGAGGTATGGTAAGGGGATGGATTTCAAGTAAAGAAAAGGAAGAGGAGAGAGGACTTACGGGTTGTGTGAGTCGGTATAACAACTGGCTCACCGATTCGATTCTAGCGGTAAAAACAAGTCTATGTGATCTAGGCTCGAGCAACCAAGAAAATGATCAAGTTAGTTTCTAAAAGTATTCTCGATGTAGATTTTGATAGGAAAGAAAAGAGATGTAAAGCGGTGCTTACGAAGTTTGTAAATGGTACAACACTTCGGTCTTGAATTCCTAGGGACGAAGTGAGCTCCGGTGGCGCCGAAACTCTGAAAGCTCTAAGAATGAAGATTTGAAAAAAAAATTTGAAGGAGGATGCACAATTAAGGAGCGAACATATAAAACAATATTAATATGGTCGTTATAATAATTCATAATCAAAGGAAGATGAAATGAAAGATCTCATTTGTAGGTTATAAGAGAGTTTAAAAAAAATAGATAAAAATAGTTGCAAAAATAAAGATTTGAACATGTGACTTATGGAATAAAAATGCAAGAACTAAACCAATGAGCTACAAGGTATTTCTTGCACGTATTTAATTAGAATTAAATATATGCTGTTGCTTGAAAAGAAGTGGGCTTTTGGGCTAATAGTTCTATAAAAGAAAATGAAAATGAGTTTGGATTTGGATTATGGGCTGGGTCAGGTTTTGCGTTTAATTTGAAGTAGGTTAAGATTTAGTTTAAAGAAATGTGTTAGGAAAAATAGTTGGAAAAATAAAATAATATATTTAATAGAAAATAAAATATACAGAAAAATACTAAGAACAAATAAATACAATATTTAACTAAAAAAAGAAAACATGAAGGTATATTAATATTGGGGTCGTTACATACTACCCTCCTTAAAATAATTTCGTCCTCGAAATTACTTAAGAAGAATGTTGCAACACAGTAAGGAAACAAATATCGTCGCTTTTCGTCGTTGCGCTCCGTCAGTCAGTACTCTAAGTAATTCGCTATAAGATAACCAGGAAGACGAGAAAATGCTGTCAGGATAATTCAAGAGTAGTTTACAAGAATCCCACAAGCAAATACTCGAATAGAAGAAAAGTAATTAGGGATTGAATTGAAGAATGGTACAAAGATAAGAATGAAAATTGAATTTAAAAATTAAGAAATGATATAAATTAATAAAGAAGATATGATTAGATAATCAAGAATAAGGATACGCAATGGTACATAGCTAAATCAAGAGAAAAGAGAATCAAAGGCGGAACTCTAAGCAACTCAAGTAGAGTATCGCATTGTAACTATACTGCAGTTCATAGTTACATTTACATAACTCCATTTAAGTCACTCAAATTCTACTATCAGAGTCAATAGAAGAAAACGATAAGGAATTAAGAAGATCAACAAAATAATATCAACCTATGATGAATGGTTCGCAGTTTCGTTTCCTTTACGTCGAGACATGATTATCAGGGAAAATAAGAAAATGATTCAAAGGGATGAAATCATGGTACAGTCGTTACAGTCTACCCTCCTTAAAATAATTTTGACCCTGAAATTCCCATAAGAAGACGTCGCAACAAGGTACTGGAAAGCTAAGAATGATGTCGTCTTCGAGCTCCGTCGATCGATACTCTAACTAATTGAACTAATAGGCCTATGAGATACAAGTAGAAATGGTGAACAAGAGTTAAAAATTCAAAAGTCGAAAGATGGTATTCAAGGAAGATGAAGGTGGAGTCCAAGATGGATTCAAGGAATATGGTAGGATTCAAAAGAAAAGTCGAATGTAATAATTGGATTTCATAATTCTTGTATTATATTCGTTACGATGTTCATACAGAACTGACCTGCATGGGCCACCAACAAAACCTGTAACTCCCCGCTTCCCAAAAGAGTGGTAACGGCCCGCGACGAGACCCTCGATGTATTTATTCCGAGACGGTCATTTCTCGAAATAAATACGCTAAGCGTCTATAAGCAATATAAAGTAGCAAGAATAAACAAAAGAATGAAATCCAACTTTGATTTATTACATTCAAGATTCACAATTGACAAAATATCTGAATACAAGATTCGATAATATGATAAGCCTTAACAAGGAGGCATACTTAAATAAGCTAAAATGAAATGAAAAGCCGAATGAAACCAAACGTCCGATTGTGATGCGAACTAGTTGCACTCCTCTTCGACCGCTTCTATTTCCTCTGTCTTAATACCACCTGACTAACATTCCAAAAAAGAAAGAAAGATGGGTGGAATGTCCGTCTGTCACGCCCCGCTTCCCGGTGTACGAAGAAGGAGACGTGGCGGGCCGCGACGTGTTTACTCAGAAGTAAACACGTTAAGCGTAAATAAGCAATGTAAATGTAAAGCACAAGAATGACAAGAGATGTAATATAAACAACAACTTTTTTTTAATATCCATTCTTTACATACAACTAAAAAGTAAAGTACAATGATAGAAAGCGATACCTAAACAATGGTATATGAACTGAAAAGAAATAAGTACAAGTAAAAGCCTAGAAGTCTGGCTCCTATGTGAACTGCTCCAAATCGTCCTGGATAGGCTCGGTCTCCTAAGAGTCGGGACCTCTTGATGAACATTCTAAAGAAAGAAGAGTCAGGAATGTCGTCAACAAACTAGCGCTCGGTAAGTACCAAAAGAAAGAGTAGAATAGACAAGTAAAGAGAATAGAACTGGTAAATTGTACAGGTTTAAGTTCGTTATACTAACGTAGTTATTTGTAACTTGGTACAGAAGGTATCAGTGTATACGAGAGGAGACCAACTTTCTCCGTAGACTATGGTAACTCGTAGTACAAGGCCCCGTCAAAATCCACGGGACAACAGCATAGGATGTTCATGTAGGTGTGTTTTAGTGTCCATCATCATGCCACTTTTAATACATTCTGTACTAGTCTACCCCGTTAAAACTCGTAGTGTATATTGTATTGATTGTATTGATTTGTAGTTATCATACTTGCTGAGACCATGGTATAAGTTGTTCATGTAAACTGATTCAGGATGTAAACGGTAGTCATGTAGTCAAGTTCAAGATATAGCCATGGTACGGTCAAGTCAGGCCATGTTGATATTGTTCAGGTATTCATGTTCAAGTTCAAGTGTTCATGTTGGTATATTGGATTCATGTTGAATTGGAGTTATAATTGGATTCATGTTTGGATTGTATTCAGATTAGACCGAGACTCATATTGAGTCAGACACTTAAACAGATTTGGATCCTGAATTAGATTTTGGTGTTATCGTTAACTGCTGCACATGGATGGCAGGATTTGTGTCTTTTTCCGAAACAATTACCATTGATAACCCTATTTTAGTTTTCTATCTTAAATAGGCAAGCACCTACTTTCTCTGGCTCCCTGAGGCTTAAGAGAATCTGTCCCGCTTAAACCTATATTTACTAGAGTCCTTAATGTAATTTTATATACCTCGAGGGGGTTTTATGAAAAATATTTTATATACTTTCAAAATAAATCTCGAGTAATTATTTATATTATTTAGAATTTTCATGAATATGAATTTTAGAGATAAGGTATATTAGTGAAAATATACATAGCTTGAATAGTTCAAGGTATTTTAGTGTAAACTTTGACTTGTATTGATTCTTGATGGTATTTTCATGAAACTTGTAATTCTTTTATTTTCTAGAAAACATGGAATTTTATTATATATTAAAAATATATAATTTGATAATATTTATATAATTATTAAAAATAAATTTTTATTATTAAATAGAAATCCTCGTTTTTCTTAAAAATTGTATTAAAAGTTTATCGAGATCGTATGCTCCGTGAGGAGGTCTGCATCTCACCCTACTAGTCCCGAGGATGTGCGATAATCCACACCATCCAAACCGGGTTCCTCAAAATGGGTTGTAGAGTCATAATCACAAGGAATTAAGTAACACAATTTAAAGAGATCCGGATTCTTTAATAGTTTAAAGTATTTTGATGAAAAAGTCATATTTTGCCTCAAAAATATTGTTTAAGAGAATCGTGCTATATCAAGATGTGTGTATGTGAGAGGTAGGTTATTACCTCGTGAGGTTTTCTAAAGGTAATATTAAGCAAAACAATAAAAGATGTCATATGCAAAGTTTGTGGTATTTAAACGAAAAACGCAATTTAAAGTTACATAACATGATATTTTAAGATGAAAATTGTTCTAATTATTTTTTTCATGATTAATACGCAAGGTATAGTGATATGGATGAGTGATTCTTAAGAAAAAATTGTAATTTTAAAGATTATAGAATCGAATGTCGGTATAACTCCACTTACCGATAAGTTTTGAAAAGAAGAATTTTTATGTTAGAAAGAGAAGAGGGGAGATGTGACTTACAAGTAAAAAGGAGAGAGGGGAGGTAGAAGATGAAGATACTAGCTTTTATGGAGTCGTGGGGTCGCCGGAAACGTCTTGAATCTTCGCTGGAATTTGACCTAGGGCTAACTCCACCTGTACTCTTCTTAAATTTAGAAATTTTTGAGAATTTTGACAATAGGTTTCAGAATGAAGAGAGGCTGGTGTATGGGGTTGTGTTTATAATGTGAAATTGGGGTTTTGGAATTGAAGAAAGAATTAGAAAGCATTAAAAATTGGATTTAAAGCTAAATTTTAATTCTCTAGATAATTGCAAGAAAAATAAACAGAACATGGGTAGTAGGGTAGGCCAAAGGGTTTAGCGTAAAGAGCATGGTGGATTTTTACCAATAGAGGTGCTGGGTTCCCTAGGGTCGCCGTTGGGTTTCGGATGGCATCGATCATGCCATTTTAAAATTTTGGCGCGCTAAAGAACCTTAACCTAGAATCTTAACTAGAGAATTAGACGAACCTAAAATGTAAACATCTTTACATCTAAGAGAACAAGGAATACAACCTTTGTAGACCGGTCCTTCACTTCAATAGCTCCATGTAGTAGTCCCTTCGCTCCAAGTAGTGAACTCCCGGACTCTAGAAAGGCTCTACAAGATGAAAAGAACAAGCTTACTTGAAGTCTTCGAGGCCGAAGATGATCTACGTCGAGGAGACACCAACTCAAGCTACCTCTTCACTAATATGGAATTAGTGAAGCTAACACCCTAAACTAAATGGCTAATCTAGTAGAAGATGATGAAGTAGGAATTTTGCTCACTTTAGAAATATTTTTCTCACTCATTTTCTTCACCTCCCAAATTGCAAAAGAGCTAGAGGAAGGAGATGAAGAAAAGCAACCATGGAAAAGGGCAAGTGTAGAATGGGAACCATGGGTGAGTTAATATCATATACTAACTCATGTAGAGATTAAACCATGGCTAATCATAATGATTGAGTTAATAAATATCTTAAGTAAAACAAAATTGGTGGACTTAGTCAATGATTCTACAAGCTTCCACTAAGCATCAACCATGACTAATTTCCACCCAATTTTGAATTACTTTAAATAAATAAAACCCTTGATTATGTTAAGCATGGTGTGAGTTGTTAGTGTATATGCCCTAGAGGCCATTACTGTATCATACTAGTTTGTATATTACTTAATGGAAGCTTGGGATATTCACAGTTGTATAGACAATCTTGCTCGAAATGGTAGTATGCTACTTGGTTTGTCTCTGCTTTAATGTGTACATGTGTTTCTTTTAGTGTATCACCTATACACATTAGTGGAGCCCTTAGGATCTTTGCTTGATTACCAGCGTTGTGATGGCAGTCACACTAGTGGGGGCTGGGTAATCTACATGCACATCCTTATATACACGTCCTTGGTCGTGGGATTATCGAGACAGGGCATCGATACTTTGGAGTAGACTAGCGTATGCGGTTCTCATCCCAGCACGGGAGACGGTCTGTCCCACAGCCGTCAGTACGTCGTACTTGAGATAGTATGCGGGTGCTCGTTAAGTTACGAGTACACTGGACAGGACTCATTGGGAACTGTTGGTTGGTACTATACCTATCGTCAGTTATCAGTTCCCAGGTGACATGAGTACAGCTTTGTCCACTGACTTGACACTGTCACTTCGCCTCGAGTGTGTTCCCACTGTACTTTGATTACTACCCTACCACGGCTCAAAGGAGTCGAGCAAACAGGTAGTAGTTGGGTGCAGTCCCGAAGCACTTGGAGGCAGTGACGGTTAGACAGGATTCGTCTCTCCCAGTATTGGGGGTTGATATCGCGTTGTATCTAGGAGAGCCATTACACAAGTAGTCCCTGGCCAGGGCAAGCAAGATATACTGGTAGGTTTCCAGTGTTATCTCAGGGTGTTCTGGGCTACACTCCGACACGACTTGTACCGCTATTAGGGGACTGACGTTTACCACCTCCTAGGCCCGCCATGCGATGTTATCAGACGAACAGACCGGACTGTACGAAGATTGTCACATATAGGCTCAGTAGGAGTTCAGATGGGTTTCACCTCGTCAGTCTTCTTATCGGCATCTACCTGGGGGCCGTTACGCACAGCTAGTGCCGCTTGCGGTCTGTGGTTAAACCCACTGACAGCGTAGTGTCGAGTCTTTAGAGTCCCACACAGAGGGTTATTCTCCTTTGGGCAAAACAGAGTAGAGGTCGCTTGGTTTTGCGACAGGGTTCGTTCACATCCGCGCACTTGTGCATGTTTGGCGTCCGGACAGTCATTACTAGCGGGCTCTGGTTTGAACCGGATCCTAGTATATGTTTTGGGGTTAGTTTTATCTCATAGTATTCATGTTCCTCGGAACACGAATGCGGGTGTGTATGTACAGTTGATTGAGGTGGAGGAAGAGGATTTTCATTAGGGTTTCGGAACAGGTGTGTATGCACAGTTGACAGTTGTCTTTTTCCAAACCCTAATGGATATGTGAAATATTAATTAATAATATTAATTAAATGAAATTGTGTCATGGTTAGGGTTGTTGACCTGTTGACCAAGGTTGACTAGTTGACCATGTTTGAAATATTGACCATCATCATTACTTTTCAAGATGCTCTTTGATCTTTGCAAAAAACATTTAATGTGATATGATAATGGTCTCATCAAACCAACCATCACCTTTTTCATTTTGGATTAATATTATTAATTAGATAATTCACATATATTGTTATGGTTGTAAAAACTATTCTCATTCTATCATAACCATTCTCTCTCTTCTTTTCATCTTTCTCCTCCTCTAGTTCAAGGAGAATCATTCTCATGAGCTGAGAAACCTTTCCTTGGAGATAAAACACCCAAAGCCACTCTCTACTCATCCTAAGGTTGAAGGTCTAGCAAGCCGGACACTTTAGTTCTCTCAAGATCGAGAAAGGAGCTCAAGGTAGAAACCCTCAGGTGGATCCATCTTCGACAAGAGAAGCCAACGAGGATAGCACTATCCGACCACTACAAAGAGTCCAAGAAGAAGGAGTTCAAGTGAGGTATAACCCCTAACCGAGTAGATAAATCTCTAGTTAGGTTGCCAGTGTGTAGTTTAGCCAAGATCCGTATTTTGTAGCCCATGTTACCTAAACCTTAAAAATCGTTTTTCACCGTTTCCGCAAGCTCGAAAGAACCGGGAGAGGTAACGTGGACTTACAGTGGTATCAGAGCCTAACTAAACACACCCTAGCATGTTAGCAAAGTATCTAGAATTTCGACCGGACAAAAAACCGCGAAACACCCCAGAAAATCCTAGTTTCTGCCGATTTTTATTTCTGCTCTAAAAATAATAAATCATGTCTTGAAAATCAGCTCAGGCTTTTTAATGAACAGGTAAGAAAAATGATCCATCGAACCGACCAACTCACCGCGGTTCCGCGGCAGAAGCTTGCTTCTGCCGCGGATCCACAGCCGAGTTGACTCGGCCGTGGATCGTTTCTCCTGCAGTTTACTTCTGGTGGTGTTTTGTGATTTTTGAGATGGTTTGTTTCTGCCCAGAATTTCCAGAGAACAAGTTTGTTTTTGGGGTGGTTACAAATCCGTATTTTGGTCGATTTTCTGTAGACTTTGGCTAATGGGTTGTATCTGTAATGTTATATATGTATTGAACGTCTGCTAATCGCTATACGTCGATTAGTGGGGGTTATACATATCTGTGATCTGTGATGTTGTTGGTATGTGTATATGAATTCGTTGGATTATCGCGGATGAATAGCCGGGGGGAATTGTGAGGTGAGAGTTTTGTTTATCTTTCAATTCATGTAATATGTAAATTTGATGTAATATTATTTGTTTGGCCGCACAACCAGGGTGAGGTTGTAGCCGCCATTGTATAATTTCTTTTTACTGTTTTTGCTCCTAGGATAGACCCAAGGTGGGGTGCACAAACTACCGGGTATCTCGAAGTGCCGAGTGGCCTACTCACGAGTTGAGGAAGGTTGCTTCGCTTCGAGTACTTGGCGGGTAGTTTGCCGCACCCGTAGGGGTCTAGGGTGGGGTTTGGCTATTCATCGCGACCGTGTAATCCGCTTTTCGTTACAGGCTCGAACGGAATGCGGATTCCTAGTATATCCAATGTATTCATCTGTGATCTGGAATGGCTATCATTGTTATATATCTATATATGATATCTATTTAGGCGTTGCTTATGTTTTGCATCCGCGCTAGTCCAGCCCCCGCTCTGTCGTTAGTTAAGTAACCTAACGGGTGATGACGGGACCCCGTGGCGAATGCGAATGGCATAAGCGTACGTCATATTTTCGTTGTTTTCTGCAATTGTAGGATTAAATGATGGGACGCATTAAAATTAATGCAAGAAAATAAACCAAGTAAAAGTCGTTGGAACACTTTCAAAACCACTCGATTCTTTTCAAAAACCAACTTTTAAATGCGGAGCTTGAGCCACTCCTTTTAAAAGCTATCTCGTTCTATCGATTATATCAAGTTCACTGCGTTCACGGTTTCGCCAAAACCATTTGTAGCCCTCCATCATTTCAGTTAAATATTCGGTAGTATTCAAGCTATGTATTTTGACCTCACGCCAAGGCATAGTGATTGGTAGCTGCCGGATATTTATCTGTTGCATAGATAGAATGCGTTGGTTTGGGACAGTCGTACAGCCATTTTGGCCTACGTCAAGGGTAGGTACGGGTGGGTTCAAATTAACCTGGATAATGATGGGAAGAACTTGACATGTGACTTATGATATTTTGACCTCACACCAAGGTCATACGAGCATGGGGCAAAAATCCACATCGGGAGTTTCAAAAGAACTGAAACTTGCTAGCGTTGCATACCATTTGGAGTGTGATGATTCTGGTAGGATTCCTTCAGTTTTGTCATGCGATGATATTTGGATCCCGATCCTACTGTGAGTATATGCTACTCCTCGGGAAATTTCTCACTTAACGATCAATACTATAAACCTAGTAGGTGTCTAGAAAGGTGTTAGCGGGGCTACGCCCCCAGGGAAAAGAGGTTATTTAATTAAGGAACTTCGTGAAAACGTTGGAAAACCTCCCTCGAAGTACCGACACTGGCCTGGCTGAACGGTTAAGCAAGTATTGTACGGTGATATTGATCCTGACTAATTCTTCTTTTATGGTTTGAGGAGGGATTCGAGAGACAGTAGGAGCCATCCTGTTTAGACAAACTAAAAACCACTCTAAAATTGCAAGAGCATCATGCTAAAGTGTTTCTTCTCTCTCTCCTAATTGCAGCGACCATTCGACATGACCGGACTTAAGTTATTACTAGATAAAAACATACCGACAGAGCCAAACTACAAAGATTGGCTCAGGAATGTCAAAATGGCAATCACTTACGAAAAGTTGGGGTATCTCCTTACCACCAAAGCTCCCCCTGTCCCAGGTCCCACCTCCAGCGTCGCGGATAAGGAAATCCGTAAGACATAGGAGATCGATTGCGCGAAAGCCAAGTGCCTCGTGCTTGCCTCTATGGACAATGATCATCAGAGGAGGCATGAGAATATGGACCTGGAATCCATATTTCTTCATACAAAAGAACTGTATGGAGAGCAGTCTCGTATCGCAAGATACGAAGTGTCGAAGAAGCTGTTTTCAGCAAGATTGGCCGTCGGATCATCGGTAGCGGAACACGTGCTGAAGATAATTGGCTTCATTGAGGAGCTCGCGGACCTTGGGACCACGTTAGAGAACGAGCTCTATACGGACTTGATTCTCCAGTCCTTTCCTTCCACTTATGCCCAGTTTATCCTGAACTTCAATATGCAAGGAAAAGAGGTTGAACTTCCGGAGCTCCTCAACATGTTGAGGAGTGCAGAGGGCACCCTACAGAAAAGTAGGGAAACATCCACTTTGTTTGTAGGAGGATCTTCCTCTTCTAAGTCCAAGGCGAAAGCCAAGGGAAAGAAGAAGAAAGCCTCCGCCAAACCAAGGGGCGGTGTTAGTAAAGTGGATACGAAGGGAAAGGCAAAGGCAACAAAGGTAGCGGGAAAGCTTGTGGGAAAGGAAGAATGCTTTTACTGTCAGAAGAGTGGACACTGGAAAAAGGATTGCAGGGCTTGGAAGGCCAGAACCCAAGATCTGAAGCAAGTTGCAGCTTCAGCTTCAGGTGTGTATGTTATTGAAAACTGTCTATCAATAAACTCTACTTCCTGGGTATTGGATACCGGATCAGGATCTCATATCTGTAATTCTTTGCAGGCATTGAGAAGGCGTAGGGTTTTGAAGACAGGTGATATGACCCTCAGAGTTGCAAATGGAGCTGGAATGGATGCTGAGTCCGTAGGGGACTATCACCTGGGATTGTCAGATGGGCATGTTTTGGTTTTACGTGATTGTTATTTTGTACCCAATGCAACCTATAATATCATATCTGTATCTTTATTATCTAAAGAAGGTTATGAATTTGCATTTGTAAGTAATGTTGTGAACATTCACCTTAATCAAGTTTTGATTGGGTCGGGTATATTAAATAATGGTATATACGTATTAAACCAACCACAGATTTTCAATGTCCAGAATACACACAAAAGAAAGTCTCCAGAAATCAATCATGTTTTCTTATGGCATTGTAGACTGGGTCACATCAATAAGAGAAGGTTGACGAAGTTACATACAGAAGGATATTTGGATTCATTCGAATATCATTCATATGCAACTTGTCAATCCTGTCTCAAAGGAAAGATGACAAAGACTCCGTTCACTGGACACGGGGTAAGAGCGAACGAGCTCTTGGGGCTCGTACAAAGTGATGTGTGCGGTCCAATGTCTACACATGCGCGAAGCGGTTATTCTTACTTCATTACTTTTACGGATGATTTTTCAAAGTTCGGACATGTCTTCTTAATGAAGCATAAATCTGAAGCCTTTGAAAAGTTCCAGGAATACAAGAATGAAGTAGAAAAACAAACAGGCAAAAGTATCAAGACACTAAGATCTGATCGAGGTGGTGAATACTTAAGTGCCGAGTTCCTGGATTACTTAAAAGAGAATGGAATTCTCTCTCAGCTTACTCCTCCATACACTCCGCAACATAACGGTGTATCGGAGAGACAGAACCGAATGCTATTGGATATGGTACGTTCCATGATGAGTAACGTTAAGTTGCTGCAATCATTCTGGGGATATGCGCTAGAATCAGCTACATACCTTTTGAACCGAGTTCCAATTAAGACTGTGCCTACCACACTATATGAGTTATGGAGTGGGAAGAAACCCTATCTTCAATATCTGAAGATCTGGGGATGTCCAGCTTTTGTCAAAAAGCAGCATGCGGACAAACTCGAGGCACGCTCAGTACTGTGCAAGTTTGTGGGATACCCAAAGAACTCCAGGGGGTATCTTTTCTATCACGCAGAGGAACAAAATGTCTTTGTTTCTCGTAATGCCCACTTTCTGGAACACCAGTTCTTAGAAAAGGAAATTAGTAGGAGCGCGATAGAGCTGGAAGAAATTCCAGAATCACAGACTATTACTGAAAGCTTGGTAGAACCAGAGGGTTCGAAAGAACAGGACATTCTTACGCCGCTCCGCAGGAGTAGTAGGCAGTCTCATCCTCCTGAGAGATACTACGGTTTTCTCATAGACGAGGATAGAGAGGATTGCATCATTGATTATGATGAGCCCACTACCTTCCAGCAGGCCATTCAGAGCGTTGACTCGGTAAAATGGCTGGATGCAATGCGGACCGAAATGGAGTCCATGTACACCAACAAAGTATGGACGTTGGACATTGCTCCAGATGGGGTAAAACTCGTAGGATGCAAGTGGACCTTCAAAAGGAAGATTGGTGTAGATGGACAGGTTGAGACCTATAAAGCTAGGCTTGTTGCAAAGGGTTTTCGTCAAAGACCTGGTTTGGACTATGACGAAACCTTTTCTCCAGTGGCTATGCTGAAATCCATTCGGATCCTTCTTGCCATCGCTGCCTTCCACGATTATGAAATCTGGCAGATGGACGTAAAGACCGCTTTTCTAAATGGAAATTTAGAAGAGTGTGTCTATATGGACCAGCCAGAGGGTTTCATTCAGAGTGGGAGCAGCGGAAAGGTGTGCAAGTTGCTTAAGTCCATTTATGGACTAAAGCAGGCATCGCGGAGTTGGAATATCTGTTTTGATGAGACGGTCAAAGAATTTGGCTTTATCAAAAATCCAGATGAACCATGTATCTATAGTAGATTTGTAGCAAGAACTGTCGTGTTCCTCATTTTATACGTGGATGACATTCTCTTGATAGGAAATGACATTCCTATGCTACAATCTGTCAAAGGATTCTTATCGCACAGGTTCTCTATGAAAGACCTGGGTGATGCCTCTTACATTCTGGGGATCCGGATCCATCGTGATAGATCCAAGAGGATATTAGGACTTTCACAGTCCAGGTACATCGACACCATACTGAAAAGATTCAATATAGAAGATTCCAAGCGCGGTAATCTATCGTCTTGTCACGGGATCACCCTCTCCAAAGAGATGTCTCCCAAGACTGATTTGGAAAGGGATCGCATGTCTATTATATATACCCTACGCTTCTGCGGTAGGCTCTATAATGTATGCGATGTTGTGTACCAGACCAGATGTTGCTTACGCACTGAGTGTGGTAAGCCGGTATCAGTCAAACCCTGGGGAGAAGCACTGGATAGCGGTAAAGAACATTCTCAAGTACCTGAGAAGGAATAAGGAGATGTTCTTGGTGTATGGCGGAAAAGACCTCCAGATTGAGGCCTTTGCTGACTCCAGCTTCCAGAGTGACAAGGATGATTCCAAGTCCATGTCGGGTTTTGTCTTTACCCTCAATGGAGGGGCGGTGTGTTGGAAGAGTTCCAAACAGGAAACCGTTGCTGACTCGACTATGGAAGCGGAATATATCGCTGCATCTGATGCCGCAAAAGAAGCCGTCTGGATGAGGAAGTTCTTGAAAGAACTTCAGGTGGTTCCGTCCATTGTTGATCCAATACCTCTGTATTGCGACAACAACAGGGCTATAGCTTTAGCGAAGGAACCCAGGTCCCATCAGAAATCCAGACACATCTTGAGGCGATATCACCTGATCAGGGAGATCATGGATCGCCAGGAGATCGAGGTTCGGAGGGTTGCTTCAGAAGATAACACTGCAGATCCACTCACAAAGGCCTTGCCCCAGACTCAGTTCGAGCGGCTGATCGAGATGATAGGTCTTCGATACGCCAGTACATGGCCTTAGTGCAAGTGGGAGATTGTTAGTGTATATGCCCTAGAGGCCATTACTGTATCATACTAGTTTGTATATTACTTAATGGAAGCTTGGGATATTCACAGTTGTATAGACAATCTTGCTCGAAATGGTAGTATGCTACTTGGTTTGTCTCTGCTTTAATGTGTACATGTGTTTCTTTTAGTGTATCACCTATACACATTAGTGGAGCCCTTAAGATCTTTGTTTGATTACCAGCGTTGTGATGGCAGTCACACTAGTGGGGGCTGGGTAATCTACAAGCACATCCTTATATACACGTCCCTGGTCGTGGGATTATCGAGACAGGGCATCGATACTCCGGAGTAGACTAGCGTATGCGGTTCTCATCCCAGCACGGGAGACGGTCTGTTCTACAGCCGTCAGTATGTCGTACTTGAGATAGTATGCGGGTGCTCGTTAGGTTACGAGTACACTGGACAGGACTCGTTGGGAACTGTTGGTTGGTACTATACCTATCGTCAGTTATCAGTTCCCAGGTGACATGAGTACAGCTTAGTCCGCTGACTTGACACTGTCACTTCGCCTCGAGTGTGTTCCCACTGTACTTTGATTACTACCTTACCACGGCTCAAAGGAGTCGTGCAAACAGGTAGTAGTTGGGTGCAGTCCCGAAGCACTTGGAGGCAGTGACGGTTAGACAGGATTCGTCTCTCCCGGTATTGGGGGTTGACATCGCGCTGTGTCTAGGAGAGCCATTACACAAGTAGTCCCTGGCCAGGACAAGCGAGATATACTGGTAGGTTTCCAGTGTTATCTCAGGGTGTTCTGGGCTACACTCCGACACGACTTATACCGCTATTAGGGGACTGACGTTTACCACCCCCTAGGCCCGCCATGCGATGTTATCAGACGAACATACCAGACTGTACGGAGATTGTCACATACAGGCTCAGTAGGAGTTCAGATGGGTTTCACCTCGTCAGTCTTCTTATCGGCATCTACCTGGGGGCCGCTACGCACAGCTAGTGCTGCTTACGGTCTGTGGTTAAACCCACTGCCAGCGTAGTGTCGAGTCTTTAGAGTCCCACACAGAGGGTTATTCGCCTTTGGGCAAAACAAAGTAGAGGCCGCATGGTTTTGCGACAGGGTTCGTTCACATCCGCGCACTTGTGCACGTTTGGCGTCCGGACAGTCATTACTAGCGGGCTCTAGTTTGAGCCGGATCCTAGTATATGTTTTGGGGTTAGTTTTATCTCATAGTATTCATGTTCCTCGGAACACGAATGCGGGTGTGTATGCACAGTTGATTGAGGCGGAGGAAGAGGATTTTCATTAGGGTCTCGGAACGGGTGTGTATGCACAGTTGACAGTTGACTTTTTCCAAACCCTAATGGATATGTGAAATATCAATTAATAATATTAATTAAATGAAATTGTGTCATGGTTAGGGTTGTTGACTTGTTGACCAAGGTTGACTAGTTGACCATGTTTGAAACATTGACCATCATCATTACTTTTCAAGATGCTCTTTGATCTTTGCAAAAAACATTTAATGTGATATGATAATGGTCTCATCAAACCAACCATCACCTTTTTCATTTTGGATTAATATTATTAATTAGATAATTCACATATATTGTTATGGTTGTAAAAACTATTCTCATTCTATCATAACCATTCTCTCTCTTCTTTTCATCTTTCTCTTCCTCTAGTTCAAGAAGAATCATTCTCATGAGTTGAGAAACCTTTCCTTGGAGATAAAACACCCAAAGCCACTCTCTACTCATCCTAAGGTTGAAGGTCTAGCAAGCCGGACACTTTAGTTCTCTCAAGATCGAAAAAGGAGCTCAAGGTAGAAACCCTCAGGTGGATCCATCTTCGACAAGAGAATGCAACGAGGATAGCACCATCCGACCACTACAAAGAGTCCAAGAAGGAGTTCAAGTGAGGTATAACCCCTAACCGAGTAGATAAATCTCTAGTTAGGTTGCTAGTGTGTAGTTTAGCCAAGATCCGTATTTTGTAGTCCATGTTACCTAAACCTTAAAAATCGTTTTTCACCGTTTCCGCAAGCCCGAAAGAACCGGGAGAGGTAACGTGGACTTACATGAGTCTCATACACCCATGTCACATGTATCATCTAGCATGACACACAAAAATGTACATTAATATATATCACATATATACAAAATGCACAAGTGAGAAAAAATAAATGCTTAAGTGAGCAAATATTAGTTAATGTAAATTAATATATCACATATATAATTATACATCAAATTATTAAATCAACACTTGATTTAATAATCCGGCTATATCACATATAACCGACTAATATTATATGTATCAACTTATCGAATCAACACTTGATTCGATAACCCGGCTATATCACATATAACCGTCCGATATCACATATCGCGAGAATAGAATAGGGTATCACATACTCGTATTAATCTCGATCCCGCACATATCACATATGTGCTCCTACTTCGTTTCGCCTGAGCCAGGAAACCTCTGTGTAGGACTCTAAAGACTCGTCAATACGCCGGCAGTAGGTGGTGATCATATCAGTTACCCACAAGCCACAAGCGGTCTACTAAACGTAACGGTCATCCGGGTATTGAGCAATCAGAAGATCAATAAGCAAGCCTGCTCATACTCCTGCGAATCCAATCAGTAACACAACCGTACAGTCCGGTCTCTTCGTCTGATATGTCGCATATCATAGCCTGGGGGTAGTAAACGTTAGACCCCAATAGCCTGATAAGTCATACCGATGCGAGGCCCATAACGGTTTGAGAAACTACTGATAACACTTACCAGTAAATCTCAGCAACTCTGGCCAGGGATTTCCTGTTATGGCCAATCAAGCATAGCGCAACATCAACCCCCAATACCGGGAAAGATGAAATCCCCTCCTATCGCTCATTGCCTCCATGTGACTAGGGACTGTACCCAAAAACCACCATTTTGCACGATCTCTTGAATGTGGTAAGGTGGAAATCAAAGCACAGTGGGAATCACATAAGTCTCTATGACGATCTCGGGTCGACAGACTAACCTGTACCAATGTCACCAGAGAACTGCTATCTGACGATAGGTATAATACCATCTAGGAGTTCTCGGCGAGTCCGTTCAGTATACCCAGTCTCCACTGAGCACCCGTATACCTTCTTTGATGTCAAACACCAATGGATGTGGGATCATCCATCGCCCATCACATGGGTCGAAAAGCGTATACGCTAGTCTACTCTGGAATATCGATAACCCGTCTTGATACTCCCACGACTAGGAACATTTGAAGGATGTACTTACCGACTACCTCTGCCCCACTAGTATGATCCGCATCATAATCCTGGCAGTCAAGTACTCATCCTAAGGGCTTTATCAACATGTAATAAAGAGACAATAAGCGTACATGTTAAGATAAAGAGAAACCAGATAGCATACTATCATGTCAAACAAAAAATTACTCCCTATATATGTCCAAGCATCCCCTATAATATACATCACATGTATAATAATGGCCTCTAGGGTATACATATAACTAACAGGAGGCCCGTCGACATCGACCCCAGAGCTGATCTCGCCGGTCCAATGGTGAGTGTCTGCCGTTGGATTCTCGCCACGTGTCCATTCCAGTAAATACAATATTTTACACATGTTTGTTATATCTGATTTTTCATTTTTACGTGTATTGCACGTGTAAAATTTTGGGCTTCCAAAAATTTTAAAAGAAAAATCAGTAAAAATAATATGTGGCTGATGGGATTCGAATACAGGGGCTACGTCACAGCAGTGCAAGGCTTTACCAATGAGCTACAAACTATTTCTTACTGTTCTTAACAAAGTACAACTTTTAAATTGTGCTCAGTCTTGCAAACTCCTTTCCGTACTTTAAGAAGAAAAATTTTGTAGAGAAAATTCAGGGTTGTTACACCGTCAGCGAACTAATGCTCGGTAAGTCCCTAAAAGGATGGCGTGATGTATATAAATGAAATACAAGGTGTAATGTGATATATGGTATAACATGGATATAAATCATGAACATATAAATAAGTATAGTAGCGTGCGTGTCAACTATATTAGCCTGACAAATGAGTATAACATGGCCGTGGAGTATAGGTATTGTGAACATGAAAGGAATGTATGTGTCCTAAAAGGTTTCTAAAAGGGTAAAAGTAACTAACATGAATTCAAGGTGTGAGTATCAACCAAATCTCAAGAGTGTTCTCGAATCCTGTCACGCCCCGCTTCCTGGCGTACGGGGAGGGGACACGGTGAGACCCGCGACGTATTTACTCAGAAGTAAACACGCTATGCGTATCTAAGCAATATAAAGTAAAGTATACAAGAGACAGTAAATGAACAACAACTTTATTTATTAAACATTCTTTTACCAGTACAACTGGAAAGTAAATACATGAATGGGAAGCAATGCCTAAACAATAGCATAACTGAAATGAAAATATGTACAAGTAAAGTCAAATTCTCCGGGTCTTTAGTGTACTGCTCCAAATGCTCATGGCTGGTCTCGAGCTCTAGTGCGTCCGATCCACCTGACAACATTCCAAAGAAGCAGAGAAATAGGAATGTCGTCAGCGAACAATCGCAGGTAAGTCCCAAAGAAGAAAAGAAGTAGAATAAACAGAAAAGAGAGTATATCTAGTATAATATTTTATTGTTAGGTTAATGTAGCGTTTGTATCTTGGTACAGAAGATGCCAGTGTATACGAGAGGAGTCCAACTTACTGTAACATTTCAGAAAATAAAATATTATTTTTGGAATTTAAATAATTAAATAATAAATATTAGGTATATTTTAAAAGTATGGAGATTAGTTTTTAAAAAAAAATGGTATAATTATATACCGATAATTTGGAAAATAATTAGGAATTTAATAAGAATTATTGATTTGAAGGTATTTATGTGGTTTGGGCATTTTATTAATTATTATACAATTAATTGTAAATGGGTTATTTACTAAATTCGATTAGTATTTCACTAATTTTGCATTAATCTAGTTTATGTGTTATTCATGCAACAAAATATGTTGCAAACACCTGTCACATATTTTATGAACCATGGTTTCCTTTTTGTTTTCTTTAATGATTTGTTTTAAAATGGGGAGAATAAGAAAAAGGAAAATAAAAGTAAAGAAAAGAGAAAAGGGGACAAGATGTCATGAGTGGTGACATGTGAGAAAGAGAGAGAGAGAGGAAACTTCCACACTCTCCCTTGGCCTTTTACCATGGCCCTCGCCATTCTTCACTTCATTTTCCATTTTCTCTCCTTCTTCATCCTCCATCACCTCCTCACTACCATCCATGGCCACCCTCCAAAACCACCACTAAACCCTATACTCTCTTCATAAAAATTGATCACAACACCATCACATACACCATGGATAGATCAAGATTAGACTTTGAAGACTTTGGGCAACCCTAGAATTTTCCTTAGTTTCCAAATGAGGTATATTTCCACACCATTAGTTTAGAATCTTGTATTTCCTATATTTTATCATAGTATAGAGTTAAACCGGCGTGGTTTAGTGAACTTTAAGAATTTCTAGAGGAGGGTTAGGAGATAGCATGGCTTGTGAAGATGTAATTGAGGTGTGGTAATGTTTTTCATGACCTTAGTGATGTATTAGGGACCCAAAACAGAGACCATGAACTTTGAATTTTTCCGATATCGTATTTTTGTGGATTTGTGATGCCTATAGGGAATCTGGAGCAACCTGAGGTATTTTTAAGAAAATCAAACAAGTAAAGTTACCTAGATAGATCATTAGAAGACCACCACGAGAAAATGAGAGCCCAATTCCTTCATGGGACCGGCGAGATCGGGGATTTGGTAAATCTCGCCGGGTCAATGTTTGTATATGGGGTTGTATTTTGGTGTATAGCTCAGTTACCTCATAATCTAGCCTCTGTATTGTTTGTTTAGCCCCACACTACCTGAGTCAAAATCTGGAGCCAGTTTTCTAAGTTGTTGTTTTGAGTTTTGTGGATTTTAATAACTTGAGTTTTGATGATATGTTTTATCTCGATCGATTGGCGTTCGTACGTCGATGTCGAGGGTTATTGGATGTTTTGCATGCGTGGTCCGTAGGTTCTAACCTATGTGCATTTCATGTGGTGTATCGGGTTTTCTCGTATTTGATTCTCGTTTACGATACGATATAATGTATTTGAAACTGTAGGTACCCCACGTGGACATCATACGACGAGGGAGAGCGTGGCGTCATTGACTTCGGCAAGCGAGGATCGAGGTGAGTAGATGTATATCTACGGGGGAAGTCGGGTGGATGTCGTATAGCACCCCCGCAACAGTAGAATAGGGTATTACTATATTGGTAAGTTTGGATGTGATATTTGGATACTTAGCGAATACGGTATTTAGAAGTCCTTAGGTTAAATTCGATTGATCTAGGAAGACATATCCATAGGATGTTTATCTTGGTGGCAAATCGCAGGTTATATATAGTCACACACGCGCGCGCGCACACACACACTTGATTTTGTGTGTATAGGTATGTATATATATATGTATGTGAGTATGAGTGTATATATATACATATACACGGGCGACGAGGATAGCATGTGATATGTGGAGATGAGTCGATATGATCGGGCATGATGCCGTGAGATTTGGATATGTAATTAAGTCATGATATTGTATATGATATGATATTATAATGGATCGTTGGGCGATATGTATTCATACATACGATGATATGTGAGTTGATAATATTTGAATGTACGAGACTTTAGATCCGTACCACCGATTTGATATTGATATTGTACGACGATTGATACCGTACGATTAATGATTCATATGATTTTGATCTGTACCCTTGACTTTGAGGATGTCGTACGATGGATATTACCTTACAAGAATATAAGATGATTGATCTGCACTCTTGACTCGAGAATACCGTATTATGTATTACACAGTACGTGACGCTATGAGGCTGGATCGCCGACTACTACGTATATCGACTCGGAATTTAGGTAGATTTTCTTATCCTTCCGACTAGTTTCGTAGTTAGTCTCTTAGTTGTTTAGGTAGATGCTAGACTAGGCTCGAGTCATATCTATTTTCAAAACTAATGAATCGTGAGTATTTTTAAAGATAGCCCGAGGGATACTACGGATTTTTCAAAGGACATATCTTTTCTCAAAAACCCCGTAGCCCCTATCTTTCTAAAGACCACGATTTGTGCTATTTCAAAACACTAAAACCGTATGACTCATACACTGATACGTATATTTTATAATTCTACATTTACTATTCACTTGTTCTGTTATTTTTATGTTGTTCTCATTGCATTGCATATTTATTACATATGTTTTCTTTAGTTATTATGAATCCCGTCTGTCAGGACACCAGCACCATTACTGATGATGCATATGTTCCACGTACACTTGCTTTTCGGCTCACACACATCATCATCGGTAATTACCATGTCACGTACACTTTAGAAAACGTTACTTCATTGGTATAACCTGCTAGCTGATAGTTTTAACATAGTACTAGTATGCTTACTCTCATATACTAGTTTATATATTGTATTATTTACTTAGATACCCTATGCATTTATATATTCATTTTGTTATGCAATATTGTGGGCTTTATGCCGATATTCACTGCTTATTGACTCTTGATTTTGGGATTTTGGATTTTCCATGAGATTTCTGGATTTGGGGGAAACCGTAAGGATTTCATAAACTCATTATCATTTTAAAAATGCAAGTTGCGGTTTTCTCATGATATGATGTATATGGCGTCCACCATGAGTTTTCCTGATTGAGTTGGTTTTCGAGACCCGATTTGAAGAGTAGGATGAACCGTTTCGAGTACACGGTGGACCCAGTAAGGTACCCCGGGGCAAGAAGCTCGAGTTGTAGACGATGAGCCTGGCAGGGGAAGACTGCCTACCGGTGATATTTGGCGCGGCGGATATCCGGAGAATACAGACCGTAGCCGTGAGATTGGATGATATGGGCCGATCCGGACTGACGGAGCCCAGGATTTGAGTATTTTGTGTCGATATTTGACACGGATTTATGTCGATTTCATTGATGATACTCCAATTTTTATACTAAAATCTTACTGAGATAAGAACATGTAGGGTGTTTTTCGTCACCCTATTGAGATGGGAATGCGCACGCACTTGTCAGGCGTACTACAGATTCCCCTTGCCTCGGGTAGGCGGGGGTTTATTGATTGCGGGGATCCGAATCTCCGGCAGCCGCGGACTAAGCTGCCGTTAATTACCCCTCGCCTTTGGGGCGAGAGAACCTCCGATTAACGGGTTAAACTGGTCATGCGAACTCAATGTGCAATGTTGTGTTTTAAAGGGGTTTTGGATATATCGGGGGGCCCGCAGAGTTTTTACGGGGGTCCCGCTACCCGGATAGCGGGCTGGGGGTCAAGCGGGCTAGCGGCCCTCTTGCGGGGTGCTGGGCAGCGCCCCGTTAGAAATTTTTTTTCTAACAGAGACGGTGTCGTGGAGTGTGTGTGTATCTATATATATATACATGTATACATATATATAAAAAGGGGAAAATTTCCCAAAGGACGCGTGGGGCCAGCGCCTCACGTGCCTAGCACGCGAGCGCTGTGCGCTTAGGTGCTAGCACATCACGTGTCCGGCACGTGGGCGATGGGCGCTTGAGCGCTGGACGCTCGAGAGCTAGCGCAACACGTGCCCGGCACGTGGGCGCTGGGCGCTTGAGCGCTGGACGCTCGAGCGCTGGACGCTCGAGCGCTGGACGCTCGACGTGTCCGGCACGTGGGCGCTGAGCGCTTGGGCGCCAGCGAGGAAAAGGGGATTTTAGCCCCAGAAATGGGATTTAAACTCCCGAAAGAGAATTTAGAGTGGAATTAAACTCCTAATATGTTTTGGAGTTGATAAAAGGGGTTCTTCTTTGGAGCCCAGGATCTTCCCCAAAATGGGGTTTTCGGAGATGGGCCTCCTTCTTCCTCCTCTGTTGGCCGGATCTTGAAGATCAAGAGATGTGAGATTTTAAAAATCTCTTCTTTTTGAGATCTAATGGGAGATCTGAGATCCCATTTGTGGGTTTTATGGTGCAAAACTATTTAGTTTTGGAAAAGAAAAGGTAAAACTCTTGATTTAATTCAAAAGAAAGAAGAAGTTTTAGAACCTTCAGAAAGGGGAAAGAGGCACAAACCCTAGATTTTGAGGGGAATGAAAAGTGTATATTTTATTCATCATCATGTTGCCTTATATAGGCTTACATATTTACATATAGCCCCTTGGGCTTTACAAAATATCATTTTGCCCATCCCATGGCTCATGTGCCATTTCTTTTTGCACATAAGCCATAGGCTTTACAAAAATTTGGCTTTATGCCCATCCATACATAAAAAAAATTACATAAAAATAATTTATTACATGATTTTATTGTTGGCATGGGGAGACTGGCCACAGGCTCGACTTAGGCATAGGCCCGCCTGACCTGGGCTTGGGCCCACCTGGCTTGGGGTTGACCTTGACTTTGACTCGGTCAACCGGGGTGCAAATTTTGACCCCAACAGAACACAGCTTTCTCATACAAATATATTCTGATTTCATTCTTGATGCATTCATACATCATATATATGACATGTTGCTACTTGAGACACTGACACGAGTACTTGGTATTACACTTATGCTTAGATTATTACTCTTGCCACGACTAGATGTTTCAGCGTTATATTTGAGTATGTTACTATATGACCTAGGAGATCGTCATACATGCGATTTCTACTCGGTGATGTCTTCTACTCACGAGTTGGCAACTTACCCCCGTTGTGCCACAGTTTCTTGCAGGTTTAACCATACAGGTTTTGTAGCGGCTTGTTGGCACTTCACTTTCTTCCGGGTGATTGCTGGATAGGTGGGACACATTTGCTTCATGACCACCGGTATATATATATTCGTATATTTACTCAGTTGTATCTAGTTAAGCTCCATCAACCAGACTTGTATTTAGTAGACTTAGATAACCACAGTTGTATATTCTTTCGGCCTTAGAGTCGCACTCATGTATTTATTGTTGTTTCTGGTTTTCTTATGATGCTTAGTTTTCTCGCTTTCATTCTGAGTTTTGATCCTCGCCTTTATGTTTATAGTGGAGTTTCATTCTTGTTGTATATTTATATTATCTTGCTTGGCTGTTCCGCCAATTGGCGAAGAGCTAGCTCCCGCTTGGGGATGCCTTATATATTATTGCTTTTATTCATTTTTGGGTTACAAATTACAAAGGAGGTGCTGCCTGAATTTCAAACGAAAAAATAGTTTTCAAGCTAGATAAAAATATAGTGTTTCCATATATTACTACTTATGTTTATATAAGAATAAATTTGATTTCAGTGTACCTTATTTCAAAACAGCACCTCCACTATTTCCCCCTAAAAGGTTTAGATTTTTGGGATTTTGGCTTACTTGAATTAGGTGGGGTCCTATGGACTTCACATGATTCAAGTGCCAGTCACATGCCTTTTCCGGGTCGTGACACTTACACCGTGGACTTTGGTAACCCGTAGTACAAGGCTCCATCGAAAATACCACGGAACAACGGCATAGATGTAATTACGTCTTAAGTGACCACCTCGTGCCACCTTTAACATATTCCGTACCAGTCTATCCCTTTATAAACCCCGTAGTGTATTATTATATTGATTGTACTGATTGTATTGTATTGTCTGTAGTAAATGGAAGACTTGCCGAAACCATGATATCAGTAAATGGAATGGATATAAATGGAGAGTCATGTAGACAGAGTATATCCATGGTTCGGTTTGGTCAATATAGATTGATATTGATTGAATAGACACATTCATGGATTCATGTTGTATTGTAGTTTTATACTTGAATCACATTCAAGTCAGATTGATTGTATATTGCCCGCGACTTGAACCGAGTCAGACTTTTAAACAGAATTGAAGTCCTGATTGTTTTGGAGTTATCGGTAACTGCTTCACATGGATGGCAGAATTTGTGTCTTTTTCAAAGACAATTCCCGTGTTGATAACACCGTTATTAGATTGTCTACCTTATATAGGCAAGCACCCATATTACTGTGTTGGCCTTGAATAGGCTCCTCCTTCCATCTGAGTGGCAGGGCGCTTCACTCCGGCAGATTGAGGTATGTCCTTCCTCTTCACTACTGCCTCGTATCTTCGGACAGCCTTCAAAGCCAAATCATGGGTTGGGAAATCCCCTGTAGCTAATGCAGCTTGGATCTCCTAGTCCAACCCTTCCTGAAATCTTCTAGCCCTGATCTCAGCAGTCGGTATCAAGTGTGCCACGAACCTGTTGCGATCTTGTGTTAGCTGTGTAGTATATGATATTTGAATATTGAGACATATCTTACCTACCGAGCATGGTGAACTCAGCATCATATTTATCTACTGACTTGGTCCATATTTAACCCTGTTGTAGATGAATAAATTGTTGCTCCATGTCAAATCGGGCAGTCTCAGGGAAGTATTTCGCGTCAAACATATCGCGAAAAGTCCTCCATTCGATCGATTGGTCAAGACAGCTTTCTTCCGCCTTCCACCAGACCTGTGCATTGTCAGTGAGCTGTAGCTTCGCAACTCGAACCCAAGCGATCTCTGGCACTTGTACCACTGCCAGGTCATCCTTAATACTCTGAGCCCACTCCTCAGCTTCCAGAGGGCTCTCTTTTCCTGAGAATTGCTTGGGGTGCAAAGCCCGGAATTGCTTCACTCCCGGGGCTTCCGCTTCTGGGCGGTTCATCAAAATAGCAGTTTGCTGCTGCCGTCCCTCCAGGAGGCTGCGGATCCCTCAAGCAGTACTGTCTGCTCATTGATCGGAGCAGCGACGGTAGGTGTAAGCGGTAGAGGTGGTGGAGTGTTGTTGAAATCGGTACTAGTGTTGTTCGGGGAATCCATAATCTTGAAAGAAATATTTGGGTTAGGACAGATTCAAAATATATGAAATGGTAAGATTCAGGGAATATGTAAAGAATGTTTTTAGTTGCTGATTCTTGTGTTATATTGCTTAGGACTTCATGCAGAATTAACTTGCATGTACATGCAGAACTGACCTGCATGTCCATACAGAACTGACCTACATGGGCCACCAACAAAACATGTCACGCCCCGCTTCCCGGTGTACGGGGAGGGGACGCAGCGAGGCCCGCGACGTATTTACTCAGAAGTAAACATGCTAAGCGTATCTAATCAATATAAAGTAAAGTACACAAGAGACATGAATATAAATGAACAACAACTTTATTTATTAAACATTCTTTTACAGGTACATCTGGAAAGTAAATACATGAATGGAAAGCAATGCCTAAACAATGGCATAATTGAAATGAAAATATGTATAAGTAAAGTCTAATGCTCCGGGTCTTTAGTGTACTACTCCAAATGCTCCTGACTGGTCTCGAGCTCTAGTGCATCCAATCCACCTGATAACATTCCAAAGAAGAAGAGAAATAGGTATGTCGTCAGCGCACAATCGCTCGGTAAGTCCCAAAGAAGGAGAGAAGTAGAATAGACAGAAAAGAAAGTATATCTGGTATAATATTTGATTGTTAGGTTAACGTAGTGTGTCACGCCCCGCTTCCCAGTATACGGGCAGAGGACGCGACGAGGACGCTACGTATTTACTCTGAAGTAAACACGCTAAGCATATCTAAGCAATATAAGCAAAAAGCACAAGAGACAGTGAAAATAGATATAATTGAACAACAAATTTATTTATTAACATTCTTTTTACAATACATCTGAAAATTAAATACATGGAATGGAAAGCAATGCCTAAACAGTGGCATAACAGAAATTGAAAATACAGAATGTAGATATGTACAAGGAATCTAAAGCTCTGGGTTGAAAGCTAGCTGGTCCAAGTCCTCGCTGGTGGGCTCGATCTCCTGAAGGTCTGATCCACCTGACAACATTCCAAAGAAGAAAGAAAAAGAATGTCATCAGCGAACAATCGCTCGGTAAGTCCCAAAGATGAGGAAGAAATAGAATAAACAGAGAGAGTGTGCAACTTTTAAAGTTGTATTATATTGTTAACGCTGTTGTTTGTAGCTTGGTACAGAAAAGGCCAGTGTATACGAGAGGAGTCTCACTATACCAGAGACTATGATATACGGAGTACAAGGAACCGTTCAACCACGGTACAACGGCAATGGAGATTCAGGTTAGGTGTCTTATGGTTACAGTCTCGTGCCACTTCTAACACTTTCCGTACCAATCTACCCCTTATAAACCCCGCAATGTCTTGATTGTATTGTTTGAATTGTATATTGTATATAGATGGATGCCTTACCGAAACCATGATATCAGTAATGGAACGAATATAATGGATGATCATGTAAATGGAACATATCCATGGTTCGGGTCAGTCAATATAGATTGAAAAGACGGATTTATAGATCCATGTTGTATTGTAGTTTGATACTTGAATCATATTCAAGTCAGATTGATTATATTGAGACTCAGTCTGAGTCAGACAATTAGAAAAGAAATTGAAGTCCTGAATTATGTTTTGGTGTTATCGGTAACTGCTGCACATGGACGGCAGGATTTATGTTTTTTTCAAAGACAATTACCGTGTTGATAACACCGTTTGTTAAGTTATCTACCTTAAATAGGCAAGCACCCATATCTCCGGCTCCCTGAGGCTCAAGAGACTGGTCCCGCTTAAACCTATGTTTACTAGAGTCCTTATTGTAATTTAGTATAACTTGAGGGGGTTTTATATAAAATAGTTTTGTTATACTTTCAAAAATATAGCTCAAGTATTTAATTATCGTCTTTAGAGTTTTCATAAATATTTCTTTTATTCAATATGAAATTTCTAGTGAATATGACCTAGTTTTAAAGTATAAGGTATTTATTTGAAATATTGGAATTGTATGGTATTTTCTTGTAAATGAGATGTTTTTCTTGAATTTTGGAAATGTGGAATATTTTAAATATTAAAAGTAGATATTTTGATATTAATCACATATATATTTATTTATAAAAAATATAAGTTTTATTTATAATAGAAATCACATTTTCTAAAAAAAAATTGTATTAAAAATCTTTCGAGATCGTATGCTCCTTGCAGAGGTCTGCATCTCACTCTACTAAGTCCGAGGATGTGCGATAATCCGTACCATCCTGAACGGGTTCCTCAAAATGGGTTGTAGAGGCGCAATTGCAAAGATTTGTTAAATACACTTCTTATAGAAAAAGGATCTTATAAGTTGAAGGTAGTTATATGTAAAGTCGTATTTTCCCAAATCTATGTTCCCAAATTCTATCGTGCTGTGTTAGATATGTGTGTTGTGAGGAGGTAGGTCATTACCTTGTGAACTATCTATAGGTATAATAAGGAATTATGATGGTTTATGTCGAAACTAAATTATATGGTATTTTTCTAAAAAGTATAATAAAAGTTACAAAAATGATCAGTTTAATGTGAAACTTATTTTATTAAGTTTGTTAATATTTATTGGTCAATATATAAGAATATGGTTTTATTTCGTTAAAGAAAAGTGTAGTTTTTAAAGAAAACCGAATCGGAAGTCGGACTAACTCTACTTCCGTCGGGTTTTAGTTTTGAAAGTTTTTAGAATAGAGAAAATAAGGAGAAGTAGGGACTTATTGGATGATTGGCTAGAGGAGAGAAAGAGGAAGAGGTGGGAGTTGCCGGTGCGTCGTTTCGTCGTTGGTAACTCCTTAAGTTATCGCCGGAAGTTTGTCGGAGCTTCGCCCTTTGCTAACTCCACTTACACACAAAAGGATCTTGGAATTTTCTTGAGAGTTTTTGTAGGAAATTTCAGTGTGAAGGGATATAAAAATAGATTGGGTATTTATAGGGAAAATTAGGGTTAGGGTGTGATAAAAATGCATTTAAATTTGCATTAAAATGGGATTTAAAGGGATTTTATTATTCTCTGTAAATGTGCAGAGAATAAACAATACTGGGGTTATGGGAGGAGTCCAAGAGTCGCTAGGGTAAAATAAAATTAGGGTTTGGTTCGAGTTGGACTGGCGGCGCCGGCCCGAGTCACCATCTCGCCGGCCCGAGTTATGAGGTGGGGGCTCGTATTGGTGCCATGTGTCCCTGACGCTTGGTCTAGCCTTGTGCATATGTTTGTTTAGGCTGTGACTTTTGGTTTTACGGGTTGTGCACGTGTAGACTCTTGGGCTTCTAAAAGATTAAAAGAATTTTAAAAAAGAATGTGTGGCTGATGGGATTTGAACTCTGGTGCTTTGGTTCAGCAGTGCAAGGTCTTACCAATGAGCTACAAGCTCCTTCTTGCTGTTCAAAAGCAAATCAAACTTATAACTTGTGCTCAGGCTCAAATACCCCTTTCTGTATTTTTGAAAAAAAAAATACACAGAAAGTTTAGGGTTGTTACATAGTGTTTGTAGCTTGGTACAGAAGATGCCAGTATATAAGAGAGGATTCCAACTTACACCATGGACTTTGGTAACCCGTAGTACAAGGCTCCGTCGAAAATACCACGGAACAACGGCATGAATGTAATTACGTCATAAGTGGCCACCTCGTGCCACCTTTAACATATTCCATACCAGTCTACCCCTTTATAAATCCCGTAGTGTATTATTATATTGATTGTATTGTATTATCTGTAGTAAATGGAAGACTTGCCGAAACCATAATATCAGTAAATGGAATGGATGTAAATGGAGAGTCATGTAGACGGAGTATATCCATGGTTCGGTTCGGTCAATATAGATTGATATAGATTGAATAGACGGATTCATGGATTCATGTTGTATTGTAGCTTTGTACTTGAATCACATTCAAGTCAGATTGATTGTATATTGCCCGCGACTCGAACTGAGTGAGACTTTTAAACAGAATTGAAGTCTTGATTGTTTTGGACTTATCGGTAACTGCTGCACATGGACGGCAGAATTTGTGTCTTTTTCAAAAACAATTACCGTGTTGATAACACCGTTATTAGATTGTCTACCTTAGATAGGTTGTCTACCTTAGATAGGCAAGCACCAATATTCTCCGGCTCTCTGAATCTCAAGAGAACTGGTCCCGCTTAAACCTATATTTACTAGGGTCCTTATTGTAATTTAGTATAACTTGAGGGGGTTTTATGTAAAAGTAGTTTGATATAATTTTCAAAATACACCTCAAGCATTTAATTGTAGTCTTTACGGTTTTCATAGATGTATATTTTATAAAAGTGAAATTTCTAGTGAATAGAACTTAATTTTCATAATATATGGTATTTTATTGAATTATCGGTATTGTTTTGTATTTGGATAGTATTTTCATGTAATGATGATTCCTTTGATTTGGAAAACTTGGAATATTTATATAATATAACTAAAATAGATATTTTGATAAAAGTTATATATTTAATAAAAATAAATTTTATTTATTCTCTTGTAGAAATCTCATTTTCTAAAGAAAAATGCATTAAAATTCCATCGAGATCGAATGCTCCTTTCAAAGGTCTGTATCTCGCTCTACTAAACCCGAGGATGTGCGATAACCTGCACCGTCCCGAACGGGGTCCCCAAAATGGGTTGTAGAGGCGCAATTGCAAGGAATTGTTTAATACACTTTTTTTAAAAATGGTTTTGCAAGTTAATGGTATTTATTTGTAATGTCGTATTATCCCATAAACATATTCCCAAAACTTCATCGTGCTATGTCAAAGATGTGTGTTGTGATGAGACGGGTCATTACTTCGTGAGTTATCTAAAGGTAATAAAAAATTTCTGTTGTTTTATGTCGAAATTAAAGTATGTGGTATTTTATTGTAAAAATACAATAAAAATTGCATAAAAGATTATTTTGAGATGAAACTTGTTTCAAAGTGTTTGTTAATGTTTGTTAAACATTATGTGAGAGTACTGTAATGATTTTTTAAGAAAAATAACCTTTTTAAAGAAAACCCGAATCGGAAGTCGGATTAACTCCGTTTCCGTCGGGTTTTAGAATTGAAAGTTTTTAGAATAGAAGATGAGAGGGGGAGAGAGGACTTACTGGCTTTTGAACAAGAGAAGGGAGAGAGGGAACTAAAGAAGGCTTCGGGGCGTCGTTTCATCGCCTGAAACTCCTTGGAACGTCGCCGGAACTTCACCCTTCGCTAGCTCCACTTGCTCACTAAAAGGACTTAAGAATTTTTGAGAGTTTTGGCAGGGAATTTCTGAGTAAGGAGGGATGAAATATGGTGTGGTATTTATAGGGAAAATTAGGGTTTAGTGGGTGATGAATTTTAGAATTAAAATGCATTTAAAGAGATTAAAGAGGTGATTTAATCCTCTCTGGATGAATGCAGTAAACAAATAATATGGGGTTAGTGGGGTAGCCCAAGAGGTGAAGGAGGCAAAAATTCAAGGCAGTACCTACGGGTACGACTGGCGGTACCGATTTTTCTTTGAATTTCGCCGGCCCAAAACCGGTGGAATGGGCTTATTTCATCGTCACGTGTCCCTGTCGCCTCATATACCCTGGTGCACATGTTTGTTTATTCTGTAACTCATCATCCTACGTGTAGTGCACGTGCAAACCCTTGGGCTTCTAAAATATTAAAAGAAAATACAATAAAAATAATATGTGGCTGATGGGATTTGAACTCAGGTGCTATGTCTCAGCAGTGCAAGGTCTTTACCAGTGAGCTACAAGCTCTTTCTTGCTGTTCAAAAGCAAATTAAACTTATAACTTGTGCTCAGTACAGAAAGTTTAGGGTTGTTACAAACCCAACATGTTGTAATCCAGGGATAAGGAACCACAGACCCTCATGATAGTTCATAACGTGACTTCGACCGTCGTCGAAATATTCCAAACTCAACAGGCTATAATCCAGGAGAAGGAAATACGGGCACTCATGATTGTTAGTATTCGTAATTGCTTGTATTCGTGATTGTTAGCATGGGACTCTTGAGATTTCTTTGGACTCACAACTCAAACTACCCCAACACCCCGTGTATATTAGTCTATAGTTAAAATTAGAAGTCTTGCCTGAATCCATGAATCCATCAAGTTTTCAAGATTAAGTTCATGTCAAGATCAAGTATTCATGTCACGTTTCAAGTATTCATGTCAAGTTGTATTCATGGTTCGGGTTAAGTCAAGTCTAGCATTTAATTGGATTATGTCAAACATATAATATCTAATTATGTTTTCATATACATACAACAATTTAAAGATCAAGATAAACAAGGTATACATGTTCGAATAGCATAAAATAAGTCAAGTATATTATTCAAGTAATGGCCATAAACAATGCTGTTAAGAAGTGTTGTGTACGACTAATCAATCAACTCAATCAATTTCGGAATAAAAACAGAATTATATATCTAAGTGTTTTGCATTCGTGAGTTCCAGTTACGCCTAAATACGACTACCAGTTTGGGAGATATACACATTTTCGTTTCATCGTGTAGAACAGATCAGAATCTGTCCAGCACCGTCGCATATTTTTAAAACACAGTTTGACTTAATTTCCATCAGGTTTCAGATTACGATGATTATTAGAAAATTGTAGGTCTTTTGATGTACTTATCCAAAACATTAATTTTCGCACGATTTGGATTTTTGAAGCTCAAGTTATGATCATTTTAAGATCAGCATTTAAAACAAAAATTCAGATTTCTGGACAACAACTATATGTTGTATCTGCAAACACTTAATTTGGATAAAATATTATAGAGTTATGGTCTCTTGAAGAAGATCTTTAATGACAGTTTTGTGGTTTTAAAAATGGTGAATAAAAAACTACGTAACTCCTAAACCGTTATTCGATTTGATATGAAATTTTTACTGTAGATTTGAAATTCTATCTATTATTTAATCCTAATGTTCCAAGAATTTCCAAAAATGGAAATTAATTTATAAAAATTATTTTAAAGATAAAGATTTTGTAAGATCGTTGTTCCCTTATAAAAAAAAGAGAAAAGAAAAGAAAGAGAGAAAAAGCGATGGGAAAACTTCCCACTAATAAAGCATCACGTGCTCACACGTGAACGCCTATGAACAAAGATTATAGGCGCCGCGCTTAACAATTGACAGACTGAAATTGAGCCTCACGTGCAAGCACGTGTGCATCTTTATACAAAGTATATAGGCGCCATATTAAAACAAATAGCAGGCCAGAGGAGATCACGTATTAGTATGTGATACCCTATTAGGCTGTTGCGTATAAGCAAACAAGTTTAACTCAATAGGAGTCACGTGCTACACGTGAGTGGTCCTAAACACCTTTCAAGCTGATAGAATTAAATTCTAAATAAAGGGATCAAAACCCTATTCGGAAAATATTTCCTTAAATCTTTCTAAACTATCTGATAGAATTAAATTCTATATATATGGAAAATATATTCCTGGTCTTCTTTAAAACAGAAATATCTTCTCTGTTGTTAAATGAAAGACCTTTGGATCAAAAATCCAACGGTGATAATCTGATAGAATAAAATTCTATTTTAGGAAAATATTTCCTTTTCTTGTTAAACAAACAAAAAATCCTCTCTGTTAAACAGAGAGTTTTTGGATTAAAAATCCAACGGTGAATAAAATTCACCAATCAATCTAAAAAATCATGGAATCAATCATGATCTCTCAATAAGAGATTTTCTCAACAAATTAATTTTTTTCCTTCTCCTATAAATAGGAGCAAGAAGATTAAATCAAACACACAGTGACCCCCCATAAGTTTTGAGAAACAAAAGAAAAAGAGAAAAAGAGAATTCAATTCTCAAGAGGAAGAAAATCCCCTTCTTAAACAAAAATCCTAGGTAAAAATAAAGCATAAAGATTATCTTATCTCTTCTTTAAGGGTTTAACCATTCAAAAAAGAATTTAGTTCTTCCTCTAGTTGAGGTCTACAGAAGCATATCTCTCCACAAGTTGAGAATTTAATTCTCCTCGGGGAGATTCTGTTATGCAGATTCAAAATTTAGGGGAAAGAACTAAGCCCAAAGAATTTAATTCTTCCAAGAATATACATGAATTTAATTTCTCTGATAAAACTAGGGTTTAAACCTGCAAAAGAATTTAATTCTTATAAAGAAAAGGGCCTGAAATTCTCAAAACTCATATCAAAATCTCCATACATATAAAAGAACAGACTGGTGATTCATTAGCGTTTAACGCTATATAACAAAGGCTCACGTGCTCCCACGGGCTCCCACGTGAGCACCTCTGAGGAAAAAAAAGGAAGGACTAAGATCGAATCACGTGCTCACACGTGACCCTTTAAAACGAGCGCTCAGCAATTACATGAAAAAGAGAATAAACCCAAAGACAGTTTCCATTTTAGGGCGCGTCAAGTGTTCCCACGTGATCCCCAAACAGTTGCTTAACACTTATATGGAAAAGGGGAAAATTCCAAAGACAGCGCTCACATTTTGAGCACCTCACGTGTTCACGCGTGAGCATTATAGGAGCTAAATGCTTAGCACTTATAAAAGGAAGAGGGAATAAATCCAAAAAGGCGGTACCCAATTTTGGGGCGCCTCACATGCTCACATGTGAGGGCCACAAGAATTAAGTGTTTAAAACTTATATACAAACGGGGATTTGGACCCAAGTGAACAGCGCCAACTTTCAGGCACCTCACGTGCCACACGTGAGCGCCCCAAATTTCAGTGTTTAACACTGCTTTAGAGACTCACGTGAGAGCACGTGAGCACCGAGCATATATCAGTGTTTAACACTATAAGAAGTCAACTTCAGCCCTAAATTGGCTAAGTCTTCCTGAGATTTAAACGTCTTGGATCTCCAAATAGACTGAGCCTTTATGCTCATGACCTCCCAAATTAATTGACCAGAATGATGTCCATCACACATCTCCTAAGTTAATCTTAGTCTCCCAAAAAAATGAGTAATGATTCTTGGATGGTCCACTATGATTTCTTCTCTCAATCTGGAATTTGGTTCAAGGGTACATCTCTCCACACGTCTGATACATGTCGTAGTAATTCATCAACGTCTTCAGAGAGGTGGAGGGTCCCGACAACCAACAACTCTTTGGTGCCCTACCAAACCGATGAGCACATCCCAACTGACCGCAATGTCCTTAAACTAGCTATGGACCGTAACGTCCTTAAACTAACAACGGACCGTAACGTTCTTAAACTAAAACAATAGAGTCCAAATGCTCTTTTGTTGAATCTGAATGATCCCAAAATCTTGTTGAGTAGATCTTAGTCTAAAATTAGACTAATGTATTCTCAACAAACATTTAAGTTGATCTTAATCTCAAACGAGATTAACGATCCTTAAATCAACCGAAACCCAAATCTAAGAATATACGGATTTGAACTAATCCACGCCATATGGGCGACAACATAAATTAATCTTTGTATACAATCCACGGGCAACCAAAAATAAAACAAACACACACGACACGAAGTGAACTGCTGGAGCAGGAGAAAGTGGTTATCGCTACGCGGTAACGTAATTAACTGCAGGGGCTTGCGCCTGCAGGGAAGAGCGTCCCCACAATCAAAAACCCCTCACAAACGAGGGGGAATCTGACGAAGTCTGCTACAACGGCCGCATCCGTCCAAACCTCCGATATACGGTGTCATAAATCAACTTGGCATCTTCGGAGAGGTGGACGGATAAATCCAAATAGTATCTACCCCCAAATTCAGGCACGACGACCCATGCGGTCCTTCTCCGTTTTCGGCGGTAAACAATCGTATTTGAAAATGATAAATTTATGGTATTTATTTATAAATTTGTTTTCTTGTATGCAAAAATAAATATAAATAATTAAAATTTCAGCGATAAATAACATGAATTAACATATGTGAAGCAAACATATGATCCGGTCATGATTAACCATCAAAAACAATAATACTTAATATGTTATCAACCATTGCATGCAAGATTTTATAACTAAACATATATGTTTTATTTCAACCATTTTTTAATTTAACAAAAAAACTTTATCCTGGGACTAACTAGTTATCTCAAGATTCGGCATGATGGAGGCATGGTAAGGGGATGAATTTCAGGTAGAGAAAAAGAGGAGGAGAGGGGATTTACGGGTTGTGTGAGTCGGTATAACATCCGGTTCACCGATTCGAATCTAGCGGGAAAAACAAGTCTATGTGACCTAGGCTCGAGCAACCAAGACAAGGATCAAATTAGTTTCTAAAAGTATTCTCTATGTAGATTTTGAGAGGAAAGAAAAGAAATGTAAAGCGATGCTTACGAAGTTTATGAATGGTACAACACTTCGGTCTTGAATTTCTAGAGACGAAGTGAGCTACGGTGGCGCCGAAACTTTGAGAGCTCGAAGATTAAAGATTTGAAATAATTTTTTTTGGAGGAGGATGAACAATGAAGGAGGGAACATATAAAATAATATTAATATAGTCATTACAATAATTCATAATCATAATGATACTAATGCATTCATTTTGAGAGTTAAAAAGAAGATCAAATGAAAGGTTTCGTTTGTAGGTTATGAGAGAGTTTAAATAATAAATATAAATAGTTGCAAGAATAGAGATTTGAACATGTAACTTATGGAATAACAATGCAAGAACTAAACCAATGAGCTACAAGGTATTTCATGCAAATATTTAATTAGAATTAAATATATACTGTTACTTGAAAAGAAAGTGGGCTTTTGGGCTCATGGTTTTATAAAAGAAAATGAAAATGAGATTAGATTTGGGTTATGGGCTGGGTCAGGTGTTGCGTTTAATTTGAAATAAGTTAAGATTTAGTTTAAAGAAACGGGTTTGGGAAAAATAGATGGAATAATAAAATAATATATTTAATAGAAAAAAAAATATACTGAAAAATACTAAGAATAAATAAATACATTATTTAACTAAAGAAAGAAAACATGAAGGTATAGTAATATTGGTGTCGTTATAAAAACATTCACAAGTTTTTAAATAATATCTGCGGTTTCTCAAATCCAGAAATCGCATAAAAATAGAATCTCATAAGAATATGGCAATAATGAAATAATATGTACAGACACAGAACAATACTGTAATGCATAGCAAGTGTGTTCATATAAGCGTATCGTATAGCAATGTAAAAGAAAGTGCTATTAGAATCTAACATGCTAACAGGTATAGTGTGATGCGGTAGTATAGCGAGTTCTATCTGTGTATGTGGCATGGCAATTGCCGATGATGTGTGTGTGAGCATGCGAGTATGTGCACGTGCAACATGTAAATTATCGGTAATGGTGTATGTGTCCTAGTACAAAGTCAGGTAAAACAAAAGTATAAACACGATATACACCGTAAAAGATCAAAGTGCGAGCGTATGCAGAAATAAGAAATCGAAATGCGAGCGTAAACAGAATAAAAAAAATCCTAACGCGAACAAGTATAAAAATATGTAACTACGTATAAGACATACAGTTAAAGTTTAAAATAGTACGAAATATTGTTTTAGAAAATAAGGGGTGATTGATGATTTTTTATATATGTAGTTTATGTAGTAACCGCAATCAATAACAGTGTCGCTTGTAGCTAGACCGAGATGAGTACGGGTCGTCCTCAGAGAAACGTTGAATCTTTTAATCTTACTTTAGGCGTGTTGATTAGGAAAGGAGGAAGAATAAAGAATGGTGAAGAATGGTTGTAGATTCTAGATCCACGTCAAACACGGATGCAGGATATAGATCTAGATTAACTACAGATGTAGGTTTTATATTAGATGGGGGCTTGTAGGGTTCGTTAAGATTTAGTAGTCATGGATGATTAATTAAAGATTACTCCTTTTATCTTTTAATAGATTTAAAACTAGATCGACAGTGATGTATGTAGATTAGGGTTTCTGGAGGGAATAGGGTTCCCACTCTTAACCCCTATCTTGACATGGATCTCCATTCATGTCTAGTCTTTACCAAAACAATTGTTAATCTAATCTCAAATCGCGGACGTGACTATCAATGAATTGGTAGCGTGCCTGATTAGGATGTTAACTATTCTTTTGATAAAGTTTATAAACTTTATAGGACGTAAAAGGAGTTAAAGGATTTTAATCATCCATTAATCTACCCTAATCCTACGAACCCTAACAAGCGGAGAATTACTCGCGCATGTTGGAGATAGAAAAAGAAAAGATAGAGAGAGAGGTCATATTGAAAAAATACAGAAAAATAAAATGATATAAGAAAACAACTATCTTTATTAATCAACAATATCAAGTACACTTTGTTCCTTTAGAAAATGATTACAAAACCCTAGTTTACTTCTCGATCTCTTCTTAAGGAGGTAGATGAACTGTCGATGATCAACCTGGATTCTTGAGCCGTCGTGGACTTCGTGATCCCGTCGGTTTCATAAATTTTCCAAGAGGCTTTCAGTTCTATTTATAGTCACAGAAATTGAAAACCCTAAATTCTATAAGTTAGGGTTTGTTGAGACAATCCTGCATAGAAAATCCCAAATCCCAACTCCCCTAACAGGCTGCGGATCCGCCGCCAATAGTGGGTTTTGGCCGCGGTTTAGCCGCGGTTTTGTGTGATCTTTGGCTCAAATTTCTCGGGATTCATCTCTCTGACACATGGTGATCTTTTGAATATATGGACTTTGAAAATCTTCTCTAAGTCTCTGCCAGAATTGATTTCTTCGATTTAGTTGAATATTTCGGCAGATTAGATCTCGCCAACTCGGATTTCCTTGATTTCAGTCCTGAAATAATTTCTGCACAATATCTCAATAAATAATGTTAGTAGAATTTATTTTTATTGAGATATTATCTTAACCATTTGACATGATATTATAGTTTTAAGAGAATTGGTCAAAGATATTTGATATGGTATGTATATTTAAATGGACTAAATATTACATAGATATTATATGGTTACATTTTCCTTCATAATATTAATTATAATATATAAACATATGAAAATAGTATTTTTACAGATAAACCATCATATGTGTCATATTTATAATAAACACATTTTATTATATAAGAATAGTAAGGAAAATTTCATATCAAATACACAATATTTTCGACTGAACAAGGGGCTACGATATTTTTGAAGAAGATACCATTTGAAAAGTTGTAGCGTCCCCTTGAAGTTATCATTTAAAAATTCGTAATGATTCGTTAATTTTGAAAGTAGGTATGACTCTAAACATATTATAATATATACTTTAATGATTTTAAACAATATTTCTTGAGTCGAAATAAATATCGGTGATCCATCCTCATCATATCATATACGGAATATCTATCGTATGATATCATCAAATCAATAGTACGGATCTATAGTCGCGTACATCATCTCATCTCATATCATATCGTGTCATCTCATGTCATCTCGTATCATATCATATCATATCTCATCGCCTCATGTCATCATATCATATCATATCGACTCGTATAATCAAATCGTAAATATCCTTATATCATTAGTAAACTTATGTCATATAATGGTATATATATATATACACACACTTACATAAATAGATATAGCTCATAGGCTAAGAAATAGTACTAGGGGTATATCATTCTACTAAGTATAGACTTATACGAATATGGTAGTCTAGCATAGCCTATAGACTAAGTATACTATTCTAGTATCTATATCGTATCCTAATTCTACGGTTGCGAGGGTGCTATACGCCATTCACCCGACTTCCCTCGTAGATATACATCTACTCACCTAATATCCTCACTCTAGTCGAATTCGACGGACGCCTTGCTCTTCTTCGTCGTCTTGGAAGTCCACGCGATTGTACCTACAATCGAATCCATAACCAAAATCGCATAAAATCCCGAATCGAAATTGAATCACGAGCGAAGCGCACATAGATTAGAACCTATGGTCAATGCGTGCTAAAACAACAAAATACTCCCCGGTATCGACGTACGAACATTAAACGACCGAGTCATAACACAAATATCCAAAAACCAAGTTTCACATATCGCAAAACATTGCCAAAAATCAAGTAAAACAACTCCAGATTTTCCTTCAGGTGATTTGAGACTTTTTAGCGTATAGAGCAGTCTTAGTTAACTAGTGAGTGAGCTACAACACAAATTTCAAAGCCTAATTCCAAAATTGACCCAATAATTGCGATCAAAACGAATAAAACGGCGGCCAAGACTTAGTTGTTTAGGCTTGGGCTTCTACGGTGGTTTTCTACTGGTCTATATATCTCACAGTATCCTCTATTAAATTTCAGAGTTCCCAAATTGTCCCAGATTCCATTTGATCCTCAAAACTCAATGAAAACCAGTATCGGAAAATTCTAAACTCATCTAGACCAGCGATTCTATCACTACTAGGCTAGTAAACACTCACTAAACTCCCTACTACACCACCACTACAAGTTATACTCGCTACTATTCACTTTAGAATTTTCAAGGCTTGAAAACATGCACATATTAACTCTAAACTAGTAGTGAAGGTAAAGATACTTAAAAACCTATCTAAAAGTATGGTTATTATATCAAAAATCAACTCAAGAAAATTCCAAAATGGCCAAAAAAGCTCAACGAAAACTCAATCATGCCATGATGCTTAGGATGAGATTAGGAACATTTTTAGTGAAGGTTACATAGAGTTTTGAGGTGAATTAGAGGTGTTTTATGGTGGTAGAAGATGAGAGAGTAGGTGGAGGAAAATGAGAAGAAGAAGAAGAAGTGAAGGAGATGAGGAAAATGATGAAGGAAAAACAATGGCTACAACCATACCCTCTCTCTCTTTCTCTTTCCCACACTCATAACTCCTTATCTCCTTGTTGTTGGGGTCAAAAATTACACCATGGTTGACCAAGTCAAAATCAAAGTCAACCCCAAGCTAAGCGGGTCTAAGCCCAGGTCAAGACCGAGCATGGAAGGGACCGGCCCCATGACATAAAGAATGAAGCCATAAATTAGTTTAATATAATTCTTTCTTTTTAGAAATAAATGTATGTGAAATGGGCAAGAAACCAAAATTTTGTAAAGCTCATGACTTATATGCAAAAAAGAGATAAGCATATAAGATACGGGGTGACATAAGTGCAATTTGGCAAAGCTCAAGGGGCTATATTTAAAGTGTGTAACCTATAAAAGCAAACATGATGAAAAAATCAAAAAAGAACTTTTTCATTCTCTCAAAAAATTCTAAAGTTTGCCTCCTTCTCCTTCCTCAAGGTTCTAAACTTTCTTCCTTTTTTTTGAATTAAATCAAGAGTTTCACTCTTCTTTTCCAAAAAAGAAATAGTTTTTCACCATAAAACTCACAAAGGGGAGCTCAGATCTCCCATCAGATCTCTAAAAGGGGAGATTTTTAAATCTCACCCCTTTTTTCTTCAAGATCCAACCAATAGAGAGGAGGAAGGAGACCCATCTCCAAAAATCCCATTTTGGAAAAGATCCAAGGCTCAAGAGAAAATTCAGGGGTCAAGAGAGAAGAAAAGAGTCCTCTTTCATCATCTCCGAAAATCTCTTAGGAGTTGAACTCCACACAAAAAAATAATAATAAGTCATTTTTTAGGAGTTTAACTCTAAAAGTCAATCGGGAGGTACAACTACCTGTGCAGGGGCTAAGCCCCTTTTTCCCTTCTTTTTAGGAGTTTAACTCCAAAAGTCAATTGGGAGTACAACTCCCAGTACAGGGGCTAAGCCCCTTTTTTCCGCGGACGCCCAGTACCCATGTGTAGGGCACGTGATCCGCTGGCACCCAGCGCCCGCATGTCATGCACATGACCCGTCGGTGCCCAGCGCCTGCTCATAGGCCCGCCGGCGCCCGGCGCCCCCGCTCGGGGCACGGGGCCCGCCGGCGCCCGGCGCCCACGCGCTATACACGTGGCCTGCTGGCGCCCGGCTTCCCGTCAATTTGGTTCTGTCATCATCTACCCTGCCGGAAGTGCTCATCTAGCGGAGGTCATGGCAAACCAGGTGGTCAAACCGGTCTCAAGAGGCAAGAGGCCGAACGTTGTGATCGCCAAGGCACCACAACCCAAACGTAAAACGGTGTCCGAACGACTCTCTGGTGCTCCAGCTGGGGGCAAGACTACCGGAACAAAAGGCATCATCGAACGTTGCGGACAAGCACATGCGATGCCTCTGACAATTGCACAATCAGGCGTATCTCCAAAGCTCTCCATCGCTCGGTCTATGGCGGCTCCCCGAAGAGCCGAAAGCCTGCCAAGTGCTCAAATCAGAAAAGTTAAGGCAAAAGCGGCTCAAGTATCGAGCCAACAAGAGGGCTAGGACTCCAGCCAAGTGGAATCTTGTGAGGTTCCAAGAGCAGGGTTATCTAATAATGACGGCTGAGTCGGTCGTAAAAGTCAGCAATTCCTTCGAACCTCTGAAGTGGGTTCAGAAAAATGCCATGACCGCCAGAATCAAGAAGACAGCAGTCCGAATGATGCTACAAAAAGACGTGTCCTAGAGCCAATAGAGAAAGCACGACACCGTCTCTTCAAGAGTCTATCAGGTGCTCTGCGCCGCACGAAAACAACAGGGCAAAGCCAAAAAGGAAGCGCCAGCACTATTCAAGAAACCGGTCAGGCCAGCCGCCTTCAGTCGATTGCCTGTTACCGAAAAAGAGGGGCCCCGACAGCTGTCCACGAAATCAGCTACCAATAATGAAAGGATGGACGGATATGTTAGCCACACTGTCTATATGGCGGGTACACGCCCCAGCGACAACCTCCATAGCAAAAGCAAGGATGGGGCCATCACATCCCAAGCCCAATCTGGCTTGAATGTGGTTATCGCTTTCTAAGATCAGCCGCCTCCGCTAGATGATGAAAACCCTATCGATGAGGCTGATAGGCAGAAAAACCCCTCAGTCCATATGGAGTTAAGCTCGGACAGCGAGGAAGAGCCGACTTTCCGCCCCAGGACCGCAGAGCAAGAGCTGCTTCAAGAGCTTCGAAAACAGCCCAGGAGCAAAGATAATGAGATGGCCAATCTCTATTAAAAATTTGACGACCTAACAAACATTTCGATGTAGCTTACGACTCAAATTGCTCGGGCGCCTCCCAATCAAGCACAAGTCTCTACTCATGAGCCGAATGATGACAACCCGAAGCAACCGATGCCTGTCCCTTTGGGTCCAAGATTGGGCGAGCCGCATGAAAGACGGCCACATTCTTCTTCTTAGGACGCCTTGGCACCAGATAGCACCATCCCGCTAACACAAGATCGGATAATGGATTTGGTCACTAGCAAGGTTAGAATATTGGTAGCCGAAGCTGAAGCTCAAAAAGAAATCGGCAGTAGTGGGCGGCCATATCCCGCATAGTACGGTCTGATCGAATTCCCGAGCGGCTACGTCATTCCTAAGTTCGGAAGATTTGATGGGACGGGAAACACAAATCAGCACGTCGCCCACTTTAAAGCGTCGTGTGGAAATACAGGGGGCAATGATGCACTCCTTCTTCGTCAATTTGTCAACAGCCTGACCGGTGTCGCTTTCGACTGGTACGTAAGTATACCAGACGGGTCCATCATTATTTTCGTCCAAATGGAGTCTCTGTTTCGGCAAAGATTCATGAGTGTTAGTGACAATATCTCCATCGCTGACTTCGTGAGAACCAAGCTGAGGAAAAACGAAAGCAACACGGACTTTATTGCCAGATGACGCAACCTCACTGTCAAGTGCGAGCCGTTGCTAGAGCAGGACCAATCCATCGGCCTCCTTAATAGAAACCTCAGCAATTGGATGGTCCCATTCTTATGTACAGCAGGCCTCAAGACGTTTCAAGAGCTGACCAAGAAAGTCCAAATGCTGGAACGATTGAAGCAAGAATCTACCCTGGACTCTCAGAGAGACAAGACTTGGAAGAGCAAGAGGGACGACAACCGTAGAAGTGGGAATTCCAGCAATACCAATGTCTTCAATGCGTCCGACAATGAAGACAAGCGAAAGACAGGTGAATCTAAGACCAACCGGTCTCGAAAGCCAGTGCTGGGAGGAGAAGGGCCTTCCCTAGAGGAGAAAAAGAACAAGGTTTACTCTTTCAGAAGGGACAAGGTCCGCAAGATATTCAAAGATGCCTTGAACAATGGTCTATAATTGCCAGAGTCGAAAAGGCCTCATGAAGCAAAAATGACCGACAATCCTCTATATTGCCCGTACCACTGAGTAGTAAGCTATGCGATCGAGGATTGCTATATTTTCAAAGACTGGGTCGAGAAGAAGTACAAGACTGGGGAGATCGAGTTGTCCAAGAGTGTGTTGGTGAACAATCAAGCTGCAACCGCCAACTTCATATAGACACAAGCTGAAGCCTTCTGAGAGCAGACAGCTGAACCCGCTATCCTGAAGAATGAAGCTAACTCACCGCAACCTCCATGGAGTATGCACATGTCTAAAAATATGAAGAAGTTGCTAAAGTTACTTCAGAAAGAGCCCAGAATGGAATGGGAAGGGCAGAAGGAGCCCACCATTCCAGCTACCAATTTGGCTCAATTGGGCTCAAAATCCAAAAAGCTTAAGAAGAAGAAAAGTGCAGCTCGACGCAAAAAAGTGTCTTCAGGGAGATTGGCCATTCAAAAATACATCGATTCCTTCGAAGACTATGAACAAAAGGAAAGAACTCTAATTCAATTGAAGGAGTTCTTCCCCGTAGAAGCGGCTAAGATTCTGGAGGAGCAAGAAGAAGACTCCGATAATGAGATCCCTATAGTGACCTACTACGTCATCTATTTTGGTAGCGACTATGAGGAAGAACTCTGTTTTCCTGAGAAGGACGAGAAGCTGGCCACGAAGGCCAACCAAATCCAACTCAGAAGCGGCAAGACTCTATCGCCAAATCAAGGCAACGCCCCAAAAGGTAAGGAAAAACAAGTCGCTAATGAATAAGATGGCGGAGAGTCGGCTCATGAAAATTTGAGTCCTTCCTCGATGGACTATAATGTCTTGGATCATCTCTGAAAGCTTTCGTCTCTCATGAGCATCTATGATGCCTTGGTCCTATCTAAAGAGCTTAGAGATGTTCTCATTCACGCTCTACAAAATCACGAGCGGTACCAGGATCGCTTTGCGGAAATTGATATGAAAGAATCCCAGTACACTCTGCATACAGCCGCGGTTACATTTAAAGATGAAGACCTGTTACTAGGAACAGTTGAGCACAACCGACCACTTTACGCGACAGGGTACAAGGACGGAGACCGGATTAATCGCATATTGATTGATCCAGGGTCCTCAGTGAATATCATAAGCTTGCGGACTCTGAAGAGTTTGTCAATGGACGTCCGACGCCTGTCAAAGGAAATGATTGCCATACAAGGCTTCAATCAAAATTGCCAGCAAGTTCTGGGATCCATAGCTCTACCGATCAGGTTCGGGGACCTACAAACTGAAGCCAAGATATATGTGATCGACGCTAACACGTCCTATAAGATTCTTCTGGGGAAGCCGTGGCTTCACGATTACGGCATTGTTCCGTCAACTCTCCATCAGTGCATGAAATATACTAAAAATGGAGAAGAAAGACGCATTGACGGAGACATCCAGCCATTCGGTGTGCATGAAGTCCGATATGAAGATTCTCGGTACTTTGTGAACCTCCAAAGTGCTGAGCCACAGCTGACCAAAGACAGAACGACCTCGAAACTCAAAAGAAAATATAAGCCAGTCGTCACGTTCAAAAGCAAAAAAAACCCAAGTGTGTCCGCATTTCGGCAGTAACACTGATGAGTCCGATGTTGGAAGTCCGTCCGTCTATAAAAACCGCCCTCATCTTGGTAGTGATACGGACGAGTCTGATATCGAAGGCTCATCAGACAGCAAAATTTGCCCTCGTTTAGGCAGCGACACTGAAGAGTCAGAGGAAGAGAACCTTCTTTGCAACAGCTATACAGATTGGGCCCCCACGCAACAAGCAAAGCTACGAGAGACCTTCGAAGTTGCAGAAGGGTCCTTAGCCGTCATAAGGGTGTCGGAGCAGATTTGTAAAGAGCTCGATGCATTGTCAGTCTCCACCGTGGACCAGCAGAAAACTTTCTACATTCCTGGAAGGAAAAGTGGACAGAAGGGAATCCTGTTTTATGGGTCAAATCCTGTTGCGCACATGAACGATTTGTCTGTGACATGCCTTCCATATGAAAGAGGCATAAGGGTCGTCCTCAATCCCCGATATTATGCGTCCAAGATGCGGGAATACTTTAAAAAGTGCTGGTGTCGGCTATATCAAACGGACTCTGAAGTGATGTTTTACGAAGGGCTATGGCATCCGCCTCAGGTCCGAGCACTCATCGATAGACAAATCCCAGATAGACGGGGCATAGGTTTCATTCAACCTGACGTCAAGGCATGCTACATGATCCATATTAGTGAAGTCAGTGAAGAGTCAAATGACGACGACGAGCTAGCCGAGCCAGAAGAAGCCCCTCGAGAGCTCGAAGATGGCGGACAAGCAACTTTCGACGAGCTAACCGAGATTGATTTGGGGACGTCCGATAATCCAAGGCCGACCTACATCAGCTCGCTCTTGTTAGAGAAAATGAAAGAGAAGATAATTGCTCTGTTGCATGAGTTCGTCGACTGCTTCACGTGGACGTACAAAGAAATGCCCGGTCTTTCCACTAAAGTGGTCGTGCATAAGCTGGCTATATCTCCTGATGCTAAGCCAGTCAAAAAAGCTCCTCGAAGAATGAGAAGGGAACTGGAAGAAAAGGTCATCGAGGAAACCAAGAAACTCATCGATGTTGGTTTCATCAGAGAAGAGAAATATGCGGACTGGATCGCATGCATCGTCCCAGTAAAAAAGAAGAATGGACATATACGAGTTTGCGTTGATTTCAGGGACCTCAACAAAGCATGCCCTAAAGATGATTTCCCGCTTCCGGTAATGGAAATGACGGTTGACGACCTCAAATTACGAGTTGTTCACTTTCATGGATGGTTCGTATGGGTACAATCAGATAAAAATGTCACCGATGAGAAGCATACGACATTTCGAACCCCGATTGACATATACTATTACAAAGTGATGTCGTTCGTATTGAAGAATGCAGGTGCTACATATCAAAAGGCAATTACCAATATCTTTGATGACCTAATCCATAAAGTCGTTGAATGTTATGTTAAGGATTTGGTCGTTAAGACCGAAGCCAAGGCCGATCACATTCGAGATCTCAGAACCGTTTTCACCCGACCGAGGGAATACGATCTGAAGATGAATCCTCTGAAATGCGCTTTTAGCGTGTCATCGGGAAAATTCTTGGGCTTCATAGTTCAACATCGGAGGATCGAAGTTGACCCATCAAAGATAAAGGCCATCATGGAGATGCCTCCTCCAAAGAATCTGATGTAGTTAAGATCCTTTCAAGGCAAACTTGTTTACATATGAAGGTTTATCTCGAACCTATCGGGGAGATGTCGGCCTTTCTCAAAGCTCATGAAGAAGGGAGCTCCTTTTGTCCGGGACGTCGAATGTCAAGAAGCGTTCGAAAATATCAAACAGTACCTGTTGCACCCTCCGGTACTTGCTGCTCTTATTCCAAATAAACCGTTGATTCTCTATACTGCCGTGCTAGATGAGTCACTTGGTGTGCTCCTTGCCCAGAATAACGAGGAGGGAAAAGAAAATGCCCTCTACTACCTCAGTCGATCTTTAGTCGGGGCAGAACACGATAATTCCCCAATCGAAAAGCAGTGCCTGGCCCTGATATTTGCCATGAAAAAGCTAAGACACTATCTTCTCGCTCATCGGGTTATGCTGATCTCCAAGGTTGATCCGCTCAAACACTTAATGACCAAAGTAAGCCTAGCCGGTAGAATGGCAAGTTGGGTTGTCATGCTGCTTGAATTTAACATAATCTATACTCCTCAGAAAACAGTAAAAGGGCAAGCCCTCGCCGACTTCCTTGCGGCTCATCCCATATCAGAAGGGTCGCCGCTAAATTGTGAATTACCCGATGAACAAGTGCTACACCTCGAGAAATGAGAACCATGTTAGGAGCTCTACTTCGATGGAGCCTCATCAATAAGGACCTACAGTAAATCAAGCGTCCCGGAGATAAAAGCGGGGATAGGATTGGTGTTCGTCACGCTATCAGGAGGAACCCTACGACGTTCTTCCGCTCTCACCGAGCCTCGTGTTCCCGTCAAAATCTTCAACCAAGAGCTATTTGTTCCTATTTACACCGGTTTAAGTTTCGTTTACAGATATGTGTGAAATCGGGCTTATTCACATACGCACATACACGTGCTCCCCTCCGAATGGCGGCCTAGACTTTGCGTCTTGCCTGAGATTCGGGGCAGATGCTATATGGTTTTATCCGTCTACCTCTCCGAAGATGCCTAGTTGATTTATGACACCGTGTATCGGAGGTTTAGACCGATGCGGCCGATGTAGCAGACTTCGTCAGATTCCCCCTCCGGGTGAGGGGTTTTTGATTGTGGGGACGCTCTTCCCTGCAGGCGCAAGCCCCTGCAGTTAATTACGCTACCGCATCGTGGTAACAACTTTCTCTTTCTCCTTCTCCAGAATTTCACTTCGCGTCATGTGTGTTTGTTTTATTTGTGGTTGCCCGTGGATTGTATACGGAGACTGAGTAATGTCGTCGCCCGTAGGACGTGGATTAGTCCAAATCCGTATTTACTTAGATTTGGGTTTGGTGTTTTTAGTTTAAGGATACATTAGTCGCGTTGCGTCTAAGATCAACTTAAACGGGACCATTTAGATCCGGCAAAAGAGCATTTGGAGGCTCTATTGTTCCAGTTTAGGGACGTGGTGGTCCATCGCCAGTTTAGGGACGTTTCGATCCATCATTAGTTTAAGAACGTTTCGGTCCGATATTAGTTTAAGGACGTTTCGGTCCGATATTAGTTTAAGGACGTTTCGATCCATCATTGATATGTGGTTGTTGGGACCCGTCACCTCTCTGACGTCGTTGAAGGATTACAACGACATGTGTCAGAGGAGTTCGGAGATGTACCCTCGAACCGGATATAAATTGATTTAAGAGAGCAGCTGTGCTCAGTCAATTTAAATTTGAGGACTTACAGCCAAAATTGGGCTAAGTCCAGTTGAAAATGTTCAACACTTTTATTTATCTTTGGTCTATTAAACCTGTGCTAGGGCTTTGCCCACACTTAAATAATGCATTGCATTACTTTCTATTTTTGTTTGGACTGGGCTCTGCCCTTTTATAAATGATGCAGAAGCATCAATTTTATTTGGGCTCTGCCCTTTATAAATGATGCAGAGCATCAATTTTGTTTGGGCTTTGCCCTTTTATTGCTTTGCAATTTATTTTGGACTGTTGGGTCTTTTTGATTTGGGCCTGGCCCTTTAAGAAATGCATTGCATTTGTCAGGCGCTTTGCGCCAATCAGGGAGTGCAAGCGCTTGTGGTGACGACGCGTGTCATGCAAGCGCAGTGCGCTGCGCTTGCGCTGCTGACACGTGGCGTACTTTGGTGAGTTACGCCAATTACAGAGAGCAAAGCTCTATCTTAAAACGCATAGCGCAAGTAGTTCAGATGTGGACACGTGGCGCTTTCCCAAGAGCGCAACAGCGCAGTTTGGAAGTGCAAAGCACTCAGAATCTTTTAGATTCAAGAACATAAGTGCAAAGCACTAAGAATCTTTTAGATTCAAGAACAGAAGTGCAAAGCACTATTTGATTTCTTGATCTAATTTAGATCAAAGAAAAATATGTTTTTCTTGTTTTTCTTATCTCACAGAACCAAAGGTTCATAAAAAGTTCAAAGCACTATTTAATTTTTTTTGTTTTTTATTAAAGATCATTGATCTTGTTTTTAGATCTATGATCTGTTCATGAGAGAACTTTCTCTTTTTCTAAAGGTTTTTACCTTTTTTGTTCCTGATGAGTTCTTCAGAGGTCTCTTTTTTCTCTCAGAAAATGTTGATCCTTTGAATTGAGGTCTAGGGCCCTTTTTATAGTGCCCATAAATTAGTTAAATTTGTTAAAAAGATCTTTCTCTGAGTGATTTGGGGAATTTTCCCCACCGTTGGATCTTTGATCCAAAGGCCTCTGTTTTACAGAAGAAAATCTTCTTGTTTTAACAAGAACAGAAAAGATTTCTTTAAAATTTCAATTCTGTTTTGCGCAACATCCCAGCGCGTGACACGTGTCGCGCAGTGCACAGCGCAGCGCAACTGCGCTAGCGCATCTGTGCTGACACGTGTCGCACAGCGCAGCGCAACTGCGCTAGCGCATCAGTGCTGACACGTGTCGCGCAGCGCACAGCGTAGCGCAATTGCGCTAGCGCATCTGTGCTGACACGTGTCGCGCAGCGCAGTGCTAGCGCAGCTGAAGCGTTGCTTCATTTAATTTTGTTTAAAACAGAGCTTTGCTCTGATTGGGTGCGCTGCCCTGGGCGCTGCGCTGATGTGTCTGCGCCTAACACGTGGCGCGTTGCGCGCAGCGCAAAGAATCTGAAGCGTTGCTTCATTTATTAAAGTTTAAATTTTCAAAGTAGAGCTTTGCTCTAATTAGGGGAAAATGAAGTGTTGCTTCACCTCCCGCCTTGGGATTTGAACAGAGTTTTGCTCTGATTGGGGTAAACAAATGCCCCCCACCGTTGCGCTTGCGCAGTCCCCAACGCGAGCGCAACGGTGGCAGAATTCCAACCGCTGTGGCAACTTTTGGAAGTTGAAGAGGCATTTGATGCCTATAAATAGGACCTTTGGTCCCCCACAGATGCTTATCATCTTTAAGATTTTTATTTTCAAAAGACTTCAGAGCTTTGCTCTTATTTAAGAACTTTTAGAGGCCTGCTCTTGTTTCTTTTTAAGAACTTTCAAAGTTCAGAACCCAGCACCCTTTTTAGGTAAAATTTTAAATTAAATCAAATTAAGTTTAATTAACAGAGCCTTGCTCTCATAGATCTTTTGATCTAAAGAAAATCCTTTTGGGGTTTCACCAAATAGAGCTTTGCTCTCATGAATCTGTTTCAGGGTTTCTCAACCCATGAACAGAAACTTGCATTTTTGGCAAAACATAAATCCCTTTGATCTAAAAGAACTCTTAAGAGTGTTTCATTGATCTTAGAGTTTAAAGATGACATTTTATTCCTCAGTGCATTATATCGTTTTGCTTAATCAGTCTTTCTGATAATTCTGTTGATCCTCTTTCACAGGAACAATGGACGTCCACATGTATGCTCTTAACGAGATCATCTCTTACCGGGACATTCGCCGACTTGGCCGCTCTCAAAATCGGGAGTTCACAAACGAGGAGTGTGCTGAAATAATGAGTCGCTTCGACGCGTACAATGGTCCACTGCTTCCCCGACGTTCCTCCCTCCTTAAGCTTATCGTGGGAGCCATCTGGGAAGCGCTTCCCCTCTTCTGTTCCGGCGTGCCGCTTAGGGCGTTGGATGCTGCTGAGGACAAGGTGCACTCGGTGTGCCTATTGAACTTTATCTCGAAGAGACGGCGAGACAGTCTTATCGATCTCTTGCACGAGGTCTTTTAACAGTCCGCCATACTCGATGCTTATCGGAGGGTGGAAGACATCAGGAGGGACCCTGATGCTTGTACTCGCGAAAGAAAGCATACTAGGATGGTCCGCGAGGCCTGGAAAGTCATAGATAGAGTAGCTTTTGAGTTCCTCAATCCATGCCCTGGGTTCGAGGTTATTCCCTTGTAACTTTCGTCTATTGCTTTTATGATTGTAAGAACTTCTGGCAATATTAATGGAAAATTTTTTATCCCAGCTTGTCTTTATTATATTTTTTTTCTGAGTCTTTTGCCCATGCATGCATGAATGTGTCTTGAATGCTTGATCAAATGTAAATCGGATGCTCTTTCTGCTGCTTTTCTTCTTTCTCAGCATGTCGTCACAATTAGCATGTAATAGAGTAGGCCTCTTGATTTCTTCATAGGATAGCGATGGCTTAGGCCGCAGGTTCAGATCTTCCGTCTAAGACTTTTCAACTCTATGAGCCGTGAGGGTCTCATAGAGACTTTTCTCCCTACGGATCGAGAGGATCTTGTAGGTGGGTTTTTCTCCTTAGGAATCGTGAGGATTCCTAAGTGTGATTTTCTCTTATAAGTCGTAAGGATCCTATAAGAGAATTTTTCCCTCTTACGAGTCGAGAGGATCCGTAAGCGGTTGTTTCCCTCCTTGTCGAGACTCGATTTTGGAGAGTGAGACCCATGAATAGTATGCAAGAGACCGTTTTAGATCGACTTGCAGGGTCCCATTATTCAGGAAGCAAGTTTTTCAATCCCTGCTGCCTGAGGCTTCATCTTGCAAGTTGAGACGAATCAGGAATTTTCCCGCGGAGACACTGGTTTCTCTGCGAGCCGACGCGAATCAGGAGGCTCTCGTCAAGGAGTGTTTGTATCCGTGAGTCGAGTAATTTGCTAGGGATTATTTGTTTCCCTAGCGCCAAGGATTATTTGTTTCCTTGGGGTTTGAAACGAGTCGAGGATCTCCCACGGAGGCACTGGTGCCTCTGCGAGTCGACGCGGATCAGGAGGCTCTCGTCAAGGAGTGTTTGTATCCGTGAGTCGAAGAATTTGCTAAGGATTATTTGTTTCCCTAGCGCCAAGGATTATTTGTTTCCTTGGGGTTTGAAATGAGTCGAGAATCTCCCACGGAGGCACTGGTGGCTCTGCGAGTCGACGCGGATCAGGAGACTCTCGTCAAGGAGTGTTTGTATCCGTGAGTCGAGGAATTTGCTAAGGATTATTTGTTTCCCTAGTGCCAAGGATTATTTGTTTCCTTGGGGTTTGAAACGAGTCGAGGATCTCCCACGGAGGCACTGGTGGCTCTGCGAGTCGACGCGGATCAGGAGGCTCTCGTCAAGGAGTGTTTGTATCCGTGAGTCGAAGAATTTGCTAGGGATTATTTGTTTCCCTAGCGCCAAGGATTATTTGTTTCCTTGGGGTTTGAAACGAGTCGAGGATCTCCCACGGAGGCACTGGTGGCTCTGCGAGTCGACGCGGATCAGGAGGCTCTCGTCAAGGAGTGTTTGTATCCGTGAGTCGAGGAATTTGCTAAGGATTATTTGTTTCCCTAGCGCCAAGGATTATTTGTTTCCTTGGGGTTTGAAACGAGTCGAGGATCTCCCACGGAGGCACTGGTGGCTCTGCGAGTCGACGCGGATCAGGAGGCTCTCGTCAAGGAGTGTTTATATCCATGAGTCGAGGAATTTGCTAAGGATTATTTGTTTCCCTAGCGCCAAGAATTATTTGTTTCCTTAGGGTTTGAAACGAGTCGAGAATTTCCCACGGAGGCACTGGTGGCTCTGCGAGTCGACGCGGATCAGGAAGCTCTCGTCAAGGAGTGTTTGTATCCGTAAGTCGAGGTATCTGCTGAAGACACTGGTTTCTTCGGAGTTGGACTGAACCGTCGAGATTTGGCTTCGTCTTCTGGCGGAGCCTGTTGGGAAAGTATGGTTCCTTCTTTGTTTACGCCCTTAGATTGTATACAGGGATCGATGTGATCTTAACTGTAGGGCCAAAGTTTCATCATCATCTTTTTTTTTGTTTTATCTCCGCGATGCTCTATCATTTCAGCTTTTATATCGCGAAGGTCGCGATTGCCCAATCATTTCGGCTATTTCTCGCGGTGCCCAATCATTTCGGCTGTTTATTTTGTTTTCACTCGCTGCTTTTTATTGCGAGTTGCCTAATCATTTCGGCTATTTTGCATGCATACATTTTACTTGCTGCTTTTTTATTGCAAGTTGCCCCATCATTTCGGCTATTTTGCATGCATACATTTTTACTTGCTGCTTTTTATTGCAAGTTGCCCTATCACTTCGGCTGTTTTGCATGCATACATTTTCTTTACTTGCTGCTTTTTTTTCATTTATTGCAAGCTGCCCCATCATTTCGGCTATTTCGTATGCATGTGCGACCTACCGGCTTTTCACCGTAAACCTGAAATTAGACACCGATTTCGGCATCAGCACCGCTACAACTGGGATATTACCAGGAGCGAATCATCATCTGCCTCTGTCGATGTCGATCAAAGGTGGCTCAGCGAACAGGGTTAAGGTCCTGTCGGCTAAGGCTTTTGACTTCATGAGCCGTAAGGGTCTCATGAAGGTATTTCTCCCTACAAGTCGTGAGGATCTTGTAGGTGTATTTTCTCCTTAGGAGTCGTGAGGATTCCTAAGTGTATGTTCCTCTGTAAGTCGTAAGGATCCTACAAGAGGGCTTTCTCCTTGTAAATCGAGAGGACTTACAAGGTTTGTTCATCATGCGTACATATCCCCGGTCACGGATGGAACTTGGTCAGGGAAATGTTTATTCGCGCCCGTGGATTGTATACAAGGGTCAATATTGAGCCACTTGTAGGGCAATATCGGAAGTTGTGGGGGTTGCTTAAGCATAGGTTTAGGTCTCTGTAACTTAAGACTTTCAACTCTTATGAGTCGTGAGGGTCCCATAAGAGAGTTCTCCTTACGAGTCGTGAGGATCTCGCAAGTGTATTTTCTCCTTGGGAATCGTGGGGATCCCTAAGTGTGTTGCTTCCTTGTGAGTCGTAAGGATCTCACGCGGGTGGTTTCTCCTTACAAGGTCGAGAGGACCCTATAAGTATCCTTTAACGAGGTTGTGCCCTTTCAGGTTTTCACAAACACTCGCCGGTAGCCCTGCTGTTTTTACTCACGGAGCCCTTTCGGGTTTTCATCCGTGCCCATTTTGCTTATGGACATACCGTTTTTTTTTATTCTCTTTTTTTTTATATATATATTTTTTTTACGAGGCCGCGCCCTTTCGGGTTTTCACGAACACTCGCCGGTAGCCCTGCTGTTTTTACTCACGGAGCCCTTTCGGGTTTTCATCCGTGCCCATTTTGCTTATGGACATACCGTTTTTTTATTCTCTTTTATATATATATATATATATATATATATATATATATATATATATTTTATTTTTTTACGAGGCCACGCCCTTTCGGGTTTTCACGAACACTCACCGGTAGCCCTGCTGTTTTTACTCACGGAGCCTTTTCGGGTTTTCATCCGTGCCCTTTTTGCTTACGGACATACCGTTTTTTTAATTTTATTTTTATATGTTTTTTTTATATCTCGTCAGCCTAAAGATGCTGCGGTAGTAGTTTAAAGACGTTTCGGTCTGCTATTAGTTTAAGGACATTTCGGTCCGACATTGAGAAGGCTGGCTACTGCTGATAGAGTTTGAGCTTAAGAAGATAGGGAGCGAACATAGTCGTCGTCATCTACCATTGACCTAGGCTGTGGCTCATTAAGCATAGTATTTCTTTAGGAAGCGACCGTTTATTGGCCTGAAAGGCCTTTCACCGTGCATGTCCATGAGTAGATAAGCCCCACCCTGGTAGACCTTATCTATGATGTATGGGCCTTCATAGTTTGGCTCGAATTTTCCTCGCTTGGCGCGATTGGGGATCATAGGCCTTTTGACCACTAACACGAGTTCGCCTTGGCGGAATGTCCTCGGTCGGGTCAATCTTTCATATGAGCGCGTCATCTTTGCTTTATAAGCTTCCAGATTTTGTTGCGCTACGAGCCGGGTTTCATCAAGGGCGTCAAGCTCCTCAAGCCGAAGGTGAGCATTTTCTTCGTCCGTCAGCTCGTAGTGGACTGCTACTCGTAGAGAGGGTAACTCTATCTCAAGGGGGAGTACCGCTTCCGTCTCAAATACCAACGCGTACGGCGTTGTGTTTGTGGCTGTCTTGAATGTAGTTCGATACGCCCAAAGAGCTTCTTGAAGTCTCTCCTGCCAGTCTCTCTTATTTCGGGACACTGTCTTCTTCATAATCTTTGTTAAAGTCTTATTGAAGACCTCAGCTAAACCGTTAGCTCGCGGATTATAAACCGAGGAATATCTCCAGTCTATATTGTGCTGTTGCGCAAAGCGACTGATCTTGTGGCTTCTGTAAGCTGGCCCGTTATCGGAGATGATCCGTCTTGGCGTTCCAAACCGATATATGACGTGCGTCCTGAAGAAATGGAGGATATTCTCCGTCTTCACTTCCCTCAGTGGTACCGCTTCTGCCCATTTGGAGAAGTAATCAGTCGTCGCCAGGATGAAACAATGTCCCCTGGACGATGCTGATTCGATAGGGCCGACTATGTCAGTCCCCCACATCTCGAACGGCCAGCTAGCCACCGTTGGATGTAATGGATTTGGATGTTGGTGGATGAAGTCCCCATGGATTTGGCATGAGTGACATTGCTTCGCATATTCGAGGCAATCTTGAACCATCGTGGGCCAGTAGTAGCCCATCCGTTTGATCTTCAACTTCATCTTTGGGCCCGCTTGGTGAGAACCGCAGAATCCGTCATGAACTTCCTGGACGACCCTTCTCGCTTCGTAAGGTCCTAAGCATATTAGCCACAGAGAATCGAATGACCTCTTGTACAGAGTATCATTGACGAAGGCAAAAGACAGAGCTCGTTTCATGAGCTGATGTCTTGAGGACGCATCTTCGGGCATTCGGTGGGACTTAAAGTAGTCTATGAAGACTTCCCTCCAATCCTCAACCTTTTCTCGTTCTTTTATTTGTAAGGTCGTCTGCTCGCTCGCTCCTTTTTCTTCAGATGATTCCGGAGATATTTCCGCTGGAGCAAGCACCCGACGGCTTTGTACCACTATTCTAACGTCATCGAGGTTCTCGTCAGCCAGTTCTTTAGCAAGTTTGGCCAACGCGTCTGCTTTGTTGTTTTCCGCGCGCGGTATGTTTTCCAAAGTATAGGAGGGGATTTGGGTCAACAGCTGTTGCACCTTTTCGCCATACTTCACCAATTCTGGTTTGCATGTCTGGTAGTCGCCGTTTACTTGACTAACGACCAGTTGGGAATCTCCATATATGAGGAGATTTCCAATCCCCATGTCGATGGCGATCTCGAGGCTTGCTATCAGAGATTCGTATTTGGCTTCATTGTTTGTCCTTGGCTCTGTTAAGGAGAAAGCGAAGCGCATTATCCCTCCTTGTGGAGTCACGAAGATGAGGCCTACCCCCGATTTGATTATAGGGGTACTTTGTTTGCGCTTTTTCATGGAAGATGCTCCATCGAAATAAAGTTCCCATTGGGTATCCCCACCGTCGATCGCGTTAAACGCATGTTTGTCTGGCAAATCGCAATTCAGAGGAGAATTGGCGGGTATCGGATGTTCAGCGAGAAAGTCGGCAATGGCTTGGCCTTTCACTGCCCTGAGAGGTTGGTACGTTATCGAGAACTCCATCAAGAGCAGGGCCCATTTAGCAAGTCGTCCCGTCAATATGGCCTTCGACATCAAATATTTAAGGGGGTCCACCTTTGAAATGAGACGGACCTCGTGCGCCAACGCATAGTGTCTGAGCTTTGTTATCGCGAAGATCAACGCCAGGCAGTGTTTTTCAATGGGGGAGTAGTTGCTTTCTGCCCCCAGTAGAACTCGACTTAAGTAGTAGAGTGCTCTTTCTTTCCCTTGGTCGTTCTCTTATGCCCATAATGCGCCTAAAGAACCTTCGAGGGCGGTCGTGTAAAGAATGAGAGGCTTTCCCTTAACTGGAGCAGCCAACACTGGAGGGTTCTGCAGGTACTGCTTGATCTCGTCCAGTGCGCCTTGGCATTTGTGATCCCAAACGAATGGGGTTCCCTTCTTCATCAGGTGGCTATAGGGACGGCACTTGCCTGAAAGATTGGCTATAAATCGTCGTTTGTATGCGAGCTTCCCTTGGAGAGATTGCAACAGTTTGAGAGTTCTCGGCGGAGGCATTTCCATGATCGCTTTGATCTTTGACGGATCTATTTCAATACCTCGGTGTCGAACAATGAATCCCAGGAATTTGCCTGAGGAAACTCCGAATGCACACTTGAGCGGGTTCATCTTCAAGTTGTATTGCCGAAGGCGTTGAAATACGGTCTTCAGATGCTCGAGATGTTCCTCATATGATTTGCTTTTAACAACGAGGTCGTCGATATAGCATTCGACAATTTCGTGTATAAGGTCATCGAAGATCTTCGTCATGGCCGTTTGATAAGTGGCACCGGCATTCTTTAAACCAAAGGGCATCACCTTGTAGCAGAATATACCCAGAGGAGTCCTGAAGGCAGTGTGCTTCTGATCTTCGGGATGCATCTTTATCTGGTTATACCCCGATGAGCCGTCCATGAAGGAGAAAACCTCATGAGTGGACGTATTGTCTATCATCAGTTCGGTGACTGGCACTGGGAAATCGTCTTTCGGGCAGGCTTTATTGAGATCCCGAAAATCCACGCATATGCGCACCGTCCCTTTTTTCTTCATCACCGGGACGATGTTGGCGATCCATTCAGGGTATTGAACCTCCTGGATAAAGCCAGAGTCGATTAACTTTTTGACCTCGGCGTTGATGCTCATCTCAAGCTCGAGCCGCATTCTTCTTGGTGCTTGTTTGACTGGCTTGATGTCCGGGGATATCGCCAATCTATGCACAGTGATTTCTGGATCTAGTCCCGGCATTTCGGAATAGTTCCACGCAAAGCAATCTCTATGTTGTAGAAGCACGTCTTTTAACGCGGTTACCCTTTCTTCAGATAGCAGCTCACTGATGAATGTCGGTCGCGGGTCATTTAGCGTTCCCAACTCAATTTTCTTGAGGTTATCTGCGGTGGTATGTATTCCATCCTCCAGTTCTTTCGGAGCTGGCGGAAATTCTGAAATCACCTCATCATTGCTGTTTTCGAAGCACCAGGGAAGGTCGTCCATATTCTCGGGCCCTTCTTTTAATATTGTTATCATGTGACAAGTGCGAATCCGCTTCCAATCCCAATGTGGAGTTGGCTCTGTTCTCGTGGCTTTGGGTTCGTGCTTCTGTGGCGGCGCTACCCTCCAGTTGTCAGACAGAGCGAACTTGCCGAGCTGGTACTGACCTTCAACCCAATTTTTGAAGGTGAAGCAATATTCGAGAGGGTGTCCTATCACTCGGTGATAAAAACAGTAGTCCGGGTGTGAGACTTCGCCCGCTTGTTCGAGATGTTTAGACTCCGGTAATGTAAGCATCTGATGTTTTAGAGCGAGGTCAAGTATCTTCTTCGTCTTGTCTCGCGGAAACGAGTATGCCCGACCCATTTTCTTCATAAGGGATAAATCAATAACGCTCGACTCCCGTTTGCGTGGCTTCTTAGCCCTGCTTTGTTGTTGTTGAGCGCCTTTTTTGCTTTTTGACTTATTTCTGCTTTTGCGCCGAGCTTTCTTTATTACAGGTTGACAAGGAGCGGCATTTTTATCCTTCACGGCCTGTTGGAGAAGGCGTTACGTCTTGGCTTTCTCGTAGATGGTCGTCTCGCGGTTGTGATCATCTCGGAATTTTTGACCAGCTTTCCTTATAAGTTTGTCCATTTGTTCGTCGAACGACGGACTGGGCACTTTTGCATCTGGAACTTTCACTGTCTCAGGATTAGCGTCCTCCCATTGAGCATCCGCTTCTTCATCGAAATCATACATGACGTAACAGCTGTTTAGTAGCTCTCGTTTCTTTGACCGGATGTATCCAAGTCCTTTCGTCTCCATTCTCCCATTAGGCAGTTTGCGTTGAGTCCCGGGAACGTTCCAGACTTTATCATAGAACTTGGCTTTTCGAACGGTCTGCTTGAAGGATATCCCCTGGCGTTTCAGCAGCTTTTTCAAACCTTCCGTATAATATCTGGGGAGACGGATGGGCTGAAGCCTTTCGAGCGTAGGATCCGCGCCATGCCAAATTTCTTTTTCTACCTTGGTTTCTCCAGAGCGGTAAAACAGAATTGCTTTCTCGCTCTCTCGCCTGGGAGGGATGTAGAATGTTTGTAGCTCTTCTACATTGTAAATATTAAGTGCATCCAGTTCTTTATGGTGTTTAAGCGGCACCATGGCGACTTGTAGACTTTGTTCTTCGTCAGCGGACGTTCGTATGGAAGATCGAGCAGAGAATACAACACAGATCTCATCTTCCGAGTCGCTACCAAAGATCAACGTAGGAGCGGACGGTCCTGGCTTGTTGTGTTGGGATGGACCCGAATACATTATCTCCTCTTCTTCCTCGGTATCACTGCCGAAGACAGGGATGGTGGCGTTAGCTTTGTTCTCCGGCTTGTGACACTTCTCTGTGTCTTCGAAATCCGGTAAGAAGTATTTGGCATCTTCATATTTGCGGACCTCGTTCACAGAGAACGGGTTCAGTTCTCCCGTCACGGTATATTCGAAACCATCCTTAAAATACTTCATACACTGATGTTGTGTAGAAGGGATGATGTTGTGTTCGTGTAACCATGGTCGGCCGAGCAAAGCGTTGTAGCATGTCTTGGCGTCTATGACGTGGAACTTAATGTCCGTGACGAGTAGCCCGAAGCGTAACGTCAGTATCACAGATCCAAGAGTCTTTGATGATTGGGAGTCAAACCCGGAGATGGTGATCTTGTCACGAGCAAGGTGCTGGACGCTCATGCAGATTTCTTTTAACACCCGCACGTTAAGGAGATTAACGGAGGATCCATTATCTATCAGGATTTTGCCTATCTTAATATCGTGGCAGTATCCTGAGATATAAAGGGGGCGATTATGTTCGCACGTCCCAAGGAGAAGGTCCTCATCGCCGAAAGTGACATCGGCAGTGTGCACTTCCTCTAGTTCATCCTTCATTTTTTCCTCGGCCAGGCAAGCTTGGAATTGTTCCGGATCTTGTAATGCCTTGATCAACGAATCTCTCGCTTCCTTTGATAGCAAAAGGGCGTCAAGAATGCTGAGCTGTGAGGGTAGTTTCCTCAGGTGCGCTAGGACGTTGTAATCCACCTTATTCTTCTTCGGTGGGTTGTTGGCGCTTAGCTCCTCCAGAACTTGGTCATCTAAGACGATATCTTCAAAGACCTTTTCTTTCCCTTTATTTTTTCTGTTTGAGGGTCCGAGATTCTTTTCGGACAGCGTCCGATTCCGCAGCCGGATATTTTCACAGACCTTCAGCTCTTCTTCTTTTCCCGAAGTGGATTCTTTAAAGAGGGGCAAGTTCCAGCTCTTCATCAGAATCACTCCCGAATGTAGGCACTTGTGACCCGCCAGTGTTAACCATGCGACAATTGCCGGTAGTTCTTTTAATCCCTTCGGTCGTATTTCTTTGCTCTCGACGAATTTTACGCTTTTCCCGCTTAAAGCGTTGTCGACGAGCAACGTATCCTTGCCACCATTTATCGAAAGTTTTGCACTCTTGAGTGGGGTGTGAAATCTTTTGATGATATAAGCAATAGGAGGGGTGCATTTCCACTTCACCGGTGATGTTTCCTTTGGAGGATGGTAACTTCATGCCCATTGATATGGCCTTAGCAAACCTTTTCCTCATCTTGAATTGGCTCTTGTCGGTAGTGGAGGTACTTTGTTCCAGCAGGAGTATCTCGATTCTTTCGTCAAGGCGCTGGCGTTTGGCCCTTTCGAATATAAACGCCTCCCGCTCCCGATCAACTTTACTTTTCAACCGAGCTTCATTAAGTAATGCGTCAATTACTTCATCTGATGGCCCCAGAATTTTTGGTTCAGGATTTGCCCCCAGCGTTTCAGTACGAAGAGTTTCCTCATCGTCCATGAACGAATAGGAAATCACACGACAGCTTGCCACACATTCTTCAGATTCATCTGACGAACTTTCTCCCTCACCTTCCTCTTGAAAGACGTGGTTGAGGAACTCTTGGAGCGTAATGGGAGTCCGTGCTTTCTCGTTATATTCCTCCAGCGCGTCAATTTGTTTTTGCAAGTCCGTGTGCTTGTCGCCAGGCTTCACGGGCTTCTTAGATTTCTTCTCCTTCTTTTTCGAAGATTTTGACGGCTGGTTGCAAGTGCTTGAACCACCACCATCGGTCTTTAGGGTTGGACGTGGCTTCAACATCCCCTCAATGACCTGCGGTTCCAACGGGTTCTTCCACTTGATCGCTGGGCATGCCTGAAGGTCGTTCAGCATTCTCTTTGTCTTAGCTGATAATACAACCTCCCAAGGAGCTTTTTCAACGACAGAGCATGTTGCCCCCGGCGTATTCATTCCCTTAGAGGTGTGGGGCTACGGGGGATTCACCTTCCATTTGTCAGATAACGCGAACTTGCCCTGTCGGTATTGGTCTTCGAGCCAATTTTTGAAGACGTAGCAATCTTCGATCGGATGACCTAGTACTCGATGATAAGGACAGTAGTTGGGCTCATTGACATCATTTGGTTGCGACGGACGTTTTGGATCCGGCAGATTTATGAGTCGGTTGCGCAACGCCAGCTCGAATAACCTTCTCGTTTTATCACGGGGAAAAGAGTAAGAACGTCCTAGCCTCTCCTCAAGGGCTACATACAGACGCATATTATTTTGACGAACAACCGGCTTCGAGTTGCTCGGTTGTTGTTGAGCATTAGCGACAAAGATCGCTTTTCCCTTCCGCTTGTCATTTCGGGAATCCGGCTTAGGAAGAGGGGGTTTATGGCCCATCTGATCCATTTGCGCTAGCTTGTCAATCAAGGCCTGGAAGGTAGTCGGCTTGAAAAACATCATAAATTGTGAGATGGTTGCTTGCGGATCAAGGGTTCCCACAAACATACCCACCGCGGGAGCTTCTTCAATGCGTTGCTCGCACTTCGACCATAAGTTCTGCCACCGTATAGCATATTGAACCCATGTCTCGCCTGGCTTTACCCTGGCGTTAATCAGTGCCGTCATCGGGGTGCGTTCACTGGCGCTTGCGAAACGCTGAGTAAACAACAGCTCCATCTCCGCGAAGGTCTTGATAGAGTCGTTCGGGAGCTCAGAGTACCACTCGAACGCTGTATTCGATAAGCTTCCAAAAAACTGGCGAAGCAACAGCTTGTCATCACCGCCGGTGTTGCCACAGAGTGCCCTGAACTGGGCAACATGCTGGTGAGGATTGTCCGTCCCCTTGTAGACATGGAACTTGGGAATTATGTAGCCCGGCGGGTACTTGATTTGGTCATACCAACTTGGATATGGCCGCCCCGTTTTTACGACCTGGCCAGCTGCTTCAGTCGCATGATGAACCCATATTTGTTGGGCTATGTACTCGTCTAAATCAGCTTTGGAGATTGTATCCTCTTTAGCCGTCGACAGAGCTGGTGGAGGATTTGATGTCTCTCCCCTATCATCTCCAAGGACGATCGGGGGCTCTTCGGCCGGAGGATCTTGTTGTATCATCATCCCTATCATGTCTTGGAAGAGGAGGCCCATACGCTGTATGTTGGCTGCTTGTTCAGCAGCCTCTTTGTCCTTCTTCTCCAATATCCGACGAAGGAATTCGGCGTCGGTTTCTTCCTCTTGGCCTTCATCCGAGGACGTTTCAGGATTTTTTTTTGGCCCTGTAAGTGCGGCCATAGCGTTTATCATTTCTTGGAGCTTTTGTTGCTGCTCCTGCGCCTTGGTCACTGACCGCGTGTGCGGTCTATGACCTGTTGATATGCGACTGTCCTCTTTACCAGACACCACATAGACGGTATGAACTATTATGCCCCCTGACTTAGGGCGTTTGGGTTCATCACTTTTGATATCTGTCGCCGAGGCGGGGGTTTTCTCCGGCCTTCTTCTTTTGTGGGCCGTTGAAGTTGAAGGGGCCATTGCAATGGGCACCCTAGCGATGGTTGTCCTCTGCTGTTTAATAGGACGGTCCTTTTCTTTTTGCACCTTCACCTTTTTCTGTTGACGAGAGTGATCTGGGTCAATCACGGAGTCTTGAACCCTTCGCCAAACCTTGTATATTTTTTAGGACAGCCGTTGAGAGGGCTTTTCTTGTTTTGTTTCCGGAACTCTCTCCGCAGGTGGAGGAGATCTTTTCAATGTAGCGGTTGGAGAGTTCTTACGTACCCTCTTCAGCAGTTCAAAGTTGTTCCCAGTTGGAACAGCAGCGTTGACTTCCACCACTGGAGCCGGTGGAGTTAGCCCTGAGGGAGAGTTGCCCCTGCCTTCCTCACTCGTCGCCAATGGCGACGTCGAGCACGACGAGCCGTTGGGACTGGCTCAGAGATAGAGATAGCTTCTTTTTGCCCCCTGTCTGAATGGGGCGCCGTCGCCGTTAACCTCTTAAAGACTGAGGTTGCCCTTTGAGGGGTGATATTCAACCTGTCGAAGATGGATCCTCGAGCAGGGACAGGAGCAGGAATCGCCAGTCTTGAAAAGACTGACTCTTTGACAGGGGAAGCCACATTGACAACTTCTGGAGCAGTAGTCATTGCCTTCCTTGGGACAGCCAATTTAGAATTCTGATCCAGCCTGGTGAAAACAGAGGCTGTCGGTTTGGTAGTGGGAGACCCGTTGACAGGGGCCGTCGTAGCAGTGAGCCGGTCGAAGACCGACTTTTTGTTCACTTCCGATGCAGGTATTGGCATAGAGAAGGTTGTAGGTGGGATCATGGTCCCGAAAAACAGGCCGGTGGTGGCCTGGGTCACCTGTTCTACCGGCAGAGCGAGGAAGGAGGCCGCTTGGGGCCCATATGCTACACCTCCAGGTGAGGTGGAGAGTCCGTTGCAGTGGCACTTCGAGCAGTTGGTGCAGTTAGAGGCCATTGATGCTTGAGCTCTGCGCCAGGCAAAAGACCAAATCTTAGTAACTTGAAATCCAAAGGCAACCATTTAACAAACCACGATTGGTTCGCGAAGACGACACACGAAGTGTGGAGTGGAAAGAGGAAAAGGTCCTACCGGGCGTGTCAGAATCTGTTCCCCTCCGAATGGCGGCCTAGACTTTGCGTCTTGCCTGAGATTCGGGGCAGATGCTATATGGTTTTATCCGTCTACCTCTCCGAAGGTGCCAAGTTGATTTATGACACCGTGTATCGGAGGTTTAGACGGATGCGGCCGATGTAGCAGACTTCGTCAGATTCCCCCTCCGGGTGAGGGGTTTTTGATTGTGGGGACGCTCTTCCCTGCAGGCGCAATCCCCTGCAGTTAATTACGCTACCGCATCGTGGTAACAACTTTCTCCTTCTCCAGAATTTCACTTCGCGTCATGTGTGTTTGTTTTATTTGTGGTTGCCCGTGGATTGTATACGGAGACTGAGTAATGTCGTCGTCCGTAGGACGTGGATTAGTCCAAATCCGTATTTACTTAGATTTGGGTTTGGTGTTTTTAGTTTAAGGATACATTAGTTGCGTTGCGGCTAAGATCAACTTAAACGGGACCATTTAGATCCGGCAAATAAGCATTTGGAGGCTCTATTGTTCCAGTTTAGGGACGTGGTGGTCCATCGCCAGTTTAGGGACATTTCGGTCCATCATTAGTTTAAGGACGTTTCGGTCCGATATTAGTTTAAGGACGTTTCGGTCCATCATTAATATGTGGTTGTTGGGACCCGTCACCTCTCTGACGTCGTTGAAGGATTACAACGACATGTGTCAGAGGAGTTCGGAGATGTACCCTCGAACCGGATATAAATTGATTTAAGAGAGCAGCTGTGCTCAGTCAATTTAAATTTGAGGACTTACAGCCAAAATTGGGCTAAGTCCAGTTGAAAATGTTCAACACTTTTATTTATCTTTGGTCTATTAAACCTGTGCTAGGGCTTTGCCCACATTTAAATAATGCATTGCATTACTTTCTATTTTTGTTTGGACTGGGCTCTGCCATTTTATAAATGATGCAGAAGCATCAATTTTATTTGGGCTCTGCCCTTTATAAATGATGCAGAGCATCAATTTTGTTTGGGCTTTGCTCTTTTATTGCTTTGCAATTTATTTTAGACTGTTGGGTCATTTTGATTTGGGCCTGGCCCTTTAAGAAATGCATTGCATTTGTCAGGCGCTTTGCGCCAATCAGGGAGCGCAAGCGCTTATGGTGACGACACGTGTCATGCAAGCGCAGTGCGCTGCGCTAGTGCGCTGCGCTTGCGCTGCTGACACGTGGCGTACTTTGGTGAGTTGCGCCAATTACAGAGATCAAAGCTCTATCTTAAAGCGCATAGCGCAAGTAGTTCAGATGTTGACACGTGGCGCTTTCCCAAGAGCGCAACAGCGCAGTTTGGAAGTGCAAAGCACTCAGAATCTTTTAGATTCAAGAACAGAAGTGCAAAGCACTATTTGATTTCTTGATCTAATTTAGATCAAAGAAAAATAAGTTTTTCTTGTTTTTCTTATCTCACAGAACCAAAGGTTCATAAAAAGTGCAAAGCACTATTTAATTTTTTTTTGTTTTTTATTAAAGATCATTGATCTTGTTTTTAGATCTATGATCTGTTCATGAGAGAACTTTCTCTTTTTCTAAAGGTTTTTACCTTTTTTGTTCTTGAGGAGTTCTTCAGAGCTCTCTTTTTTCTCTCAGAAAATGTTGATCCTTTGAATTGAGGTCTAGGGCCATTTTTATAGTGCCCATAAATTAGTTAAATTTGTTAAAAAGATCTTTCTCTGAGTGATTTGGGGAATTTTCCCCACCGTTGGATCTTTGATCCAAAGGCCTCTGTTTTACAGAAGAAAATCTTCTTGTTTTAACAAGAACAGAAAAGATTTCTTTAAAATTTCAATTCTGTTTTGCGCAACGCCCCAGCGCATGATACGTGTCACGCAGCGCACAGCGCAGCGCAACTGTGCTAGCGCATCAGTGCTGACATGTGTCGCGCAGCGCAGTGCTTGCGCAGCTGAAGCGTTGCTTCATTTAATTTTGTTTAAAACAGAGCTTTGCTCTGATTGGGTGCGTTGCCCTGGGCGCTGCGCTGATGTGTCTGCGCCTGACACGTGGCGCGTTGCGCGCAGCGCAAAGAATCTCAAGTGTTGCTTCATTTATTAAAGTTTAAATTTTCAAAATAGAGTTTTGCTCTAATTGGGGGAAAATGAAGTGTTGCTTCACCTCCCGCCTTGGGATTTGAACAGAGCTTTGCTCTGATTGGGGTAAACAACACGCATCAGAGGAAGAACAGGTGTTAGAAGGGGAGCACTTGGTGGTCAACGACAAAAACAAAGCATTTAATTGAACATTTTATTCTACAGGAAATAGATCACCATACATGGGATCGAAAGTACAGGGATTTACAAAACTATGGATAAAATTCTCTAATTCCCTCTCCGCCTTCTTCACCATGTCAAAGAGGCGATCTTCATGAGGAGTCGCTCCCCATCGGTCAGCTCCATGGCCATCAGCGAAGGCAGATATGACGACCCGCTGAGCCCGTATCTGGCTTAGCAGTTGAACAGAGCGGTCCCTCAGAGCTATGGTAATCAAAAGTGCCTCGTGAATGCACTCGATCTTGTCCTCCGCGGCGTCGAGCATTGTCGGAGTCATCTCCGCTGGATGAGGAGGAATGTCGTAAAGCGCGGACAAGAAGACCATCCGGAGCCAGATGGAGCCGATGGGGAGAGGAGATCTTCTACGAGTCAAGAGCTCGTACAGCACCGTAGCACATTGGTCATCCGTAAGAGCAGGGTTCAACATGCGCACAGCAAAACGAGGAACAATTTCCTCAATAGGCACCTCCGATGGCTGCCGGCGAGCATATGGACGATTATAAACCATAGCTCTTTTCTGTTAAAATGATTCTCTGAAAGTGAGAGAGAAGAGAAGCATTGCTTCAGATTATGAAGGGAGACATTTAAGTCTAGGCACAGAAAATGTTGTGCATGATGGAACTATTTTCATACATTGGAAAAGAAAAGTTTGACTCGGGAAAAGCAAAGAAAGAAGGCGAAAAGACACCTTCAATAAAGAGACGGCGCCTCACATGCAAAGCACGAGAGCGCCAACGCTCAGAGTTAAAAACTCTGAGGCAGCGCCTCACGTGCAAAACACAAGAACGCCAGCGCCAGAACTAAATGTTCTCCACCCTTGGATCAAAGATCCAACGAAGGTGATAAATCATCAAATTACAGAATTAAATTTTATTGAAGAAATACTCCTCAAATCTTTCTAAACGATAAAGATTGTGCTCTGTAAATCATAGCACCGTTGGATCAAAGATCCAACGGTGATTAAAAATTACCAAGATACAGAATTAAATTCTGATTGAGAAAATACTCCTCGAATCTTTCTAGACAAGAAAGATTGTGCTCTGTAAATCAGAGCACCGTTGGATCAAAGATCCAATGGTGATTAAAAATCACCAAGATACAGAATTAAATTCTGATTGAGGAAATACTCCTCAAATCTTTCTAAATAAGAAAGATTGTGCTCTGTAAATCAGAGTACCGTTGGATCAAAGATCTAATGGTGATTAAAAATCACCAAGATACAGAATAAGTTATGTATGGGAAAATATTTTCCTAATCTTGTTCAAAACAAGAAAAATGTCTTCTGTAAAACAGAAGTCCTTGGATCAAAGATCCAACGGTGGATAAAATCCCCAAATCAATTAAGAAATCTCTCAATGAGAGATTTCCTTAACTGAATCAACAGATCAGCCTTCACTATATAAAGGACCCAAGACTTCAAGTCTTGTAGAGAGAAGACCCCCCCCCCAAACTTCGATCTCAAAAAGAAGAGCAAGAAAAAAAGAGAGAAAGCTTTAAGAAGGAGAATTTTCTTCAAGGTAAATAAAATAGAGATCAGAGCATCTCAAGTGTTTAACCCTCATAAAAAGAACAAAGTTCTTTCCTCGGATCTGAGATCCATGAGACAAGTCTCCCCCAAATGAGAATTTAATTCTTACGGGGATGAATTTGTTCTTAGGGATCGAAGATCCAAAGAAGAATAGAGAATTGAACTTTTCATAAAATAATACACAAGAAAAACCCAGCGCCAAGCGCTACTCAATAAAAGAGTGCTTAGCACTCAATGGTTGGCGCTCAGCGCCAAGCGCCTCACGTGCTTCTCACGTGGGCGCTGCTTAATAAAAGAGTGCTTAGCACTCAGTGGTTGGTGCCCAGCGCCAAGCGCCTCACGTGGGCGCTGCTCAATAAAGAGTGCTTAGCACTCAGTGGTTGGCGCCCAGTGCCAAGCACCTCACATGCTCCTCACATGGGCGCTGCATAATAAAAAGTGCTTAGAACTCAATGGTTGGCGCCCAGCGCCAAGCGCTACACGTGACCCTCATGTGGGCGCTACTTAACATAGAGCGCTCTACACTTATCACACAGAGCCCAGCGCTATAAATAGCGTTCAACACTCACAAAAAACAAAAGAAAAAGAAGTAAAGTGTGAGCGTCAGAACCCACATAAATGCTTAGCATTGTGTGCACAGAGAAAGGACTGTGTCCTAGCAAGTGTCTAACACTTTATTCAAAAACAAACGACAAAGACTAAGTGGGCTGAGCCCAAGTTGGCCAAACTCCTAATCAACCGAGCCCATGTGCTCTTTATTTTTCCAAACTGGTCTTGGTCCCAAACAAGACCACCGATCTTTTGACGAATATCCATTGGTTCAAGGGTACATCTCTCCACACCTCTGATACATGTCGTTGTAATTCTTCAACGTCTTCAAAGAGGTGGAGGGTCCCAATAACCGATAACTCTTGGTATACCCCCAAACCAACAAACCATAAACCCAATGGACCGCAACGTCCCTAAACTAAACTCTATAGACTATGATGTCCTTAAACCCAATGGACCGCAACGTCCCTAAACTAAAAACCCTATGGACTATGATATCCTTAAACCATGGACTATGATGTCCTTAAACCCAATGGACCGTAACGTCCTTAAGCTAACGACGGACCGAAATGTCCCTAAACTAATAACGGGCCAAAACGTCCCTAAACTAACGACGGACCGAAACGTCCCTAAACTAACGACGGACCGAAACGTCCCTAAACTAAAACGATAGAGCCCAAATGCTCTTTCGTTGGATCTAAATGATCCTAAAACCTTGTTAAGTAGATCTTAGTCTAAAATTAGACTAACGTATCCTTAACAAAAATTTAAGTTGATCTTAATCTCAAACGAGGTTAACGAGCCTTAAATCCACCAAACCCAAATCTAAGAAAATACGGATTTGGACTAATCCACGCCCTACGGGCGACAACATAAATTAGTCTCCGTATACAATCCACGGGCAACCTAAAACAAAATAAACATACACGACACGAAGTGAACATCTGGAGAAGGAGAAAGTGGTTATCGCTACGCGGAACGTAATTAACTGCTGGGGCTTGCGCTTGCAGGAAAGAGCGTCCCCACAATCAAAAACCCCTCGCAAACGAAAGGGAATCTGACGAAGTCTACTACAACGGTCGCATCCGTCCAAACCTCCGATACACGGTGCCATAAATCAACTTGGCATCTTCGGAGAGGTGGACGGATAAATCCAAATAGCATCTGCCCCTAAATTCAGGCAAGACGACCTTCGCGGTTTCTTCTCCTTTTTCGGCGGTAAACAGATTCTGGCACGCCCGGTGGGACCTTTTCCTCTTTCCACTCCACACTTCGTGTGTCGTGTTTGCGAACAAATCGTGGTTTAATATGGTTGCCCCTGGATTCGAGGTACTAAGATTTGGTGTCTTGCTCCGTGCAGAAGAGAAGATGGCATCAATGGCTTCCAACTGCACCAACTGCAACAACAACTCCCACTCCGCCCTGTCTAGAGGAGTAACGTACGGGACCCAAGCGGCCTCCATCTACGCAATGTCGGTGGAACAAGTGACACAGTCCACCACTGGATTATTCTTCGGGACCATGCTCCCGCCAATGAGCTTCAACGCTTCAGTGCCGTCACAGGAAGCTCCAAAGAAGTCGGTCTTTGATCGGCTTACCCCTACCACGACCCCTCTCAACGGGTCGTCTAAGTCCAACGCCTCGGTCTTTAACAGACTAGGCCAAAGCTCAAGTGGGCCCGTGAAGAAGCCTGCAATACCCGAAGGAGTTATCCCAAAGCGGATAGCCATTCCAGCTCCGGTAAACGAAGTCATCAGAGGGGCTTCTCCTGCTAAGGGATCGGTCTTTGCAAGACTGGCCATCCCAATTCCTGCTTCGGGTAAGGTCGTTACAAGTGCTTCCCCTGCCCAAAATTTGGCCTTCGCAAGAATGATTATTCCCTCTCAGCGGACGTCTGTCTTCGATAGGCTGACACCGACAACAACTTCTCATCAGATCAGGGGGCATGACGAAGCTACCCTGACAACAGAGGTAATTCCGATTACACGACATGCTCGACGTCGTCACTGGCACTGGGTGAGGAAAGCTGGGGGCAACTCCCTCTCTGGACTTACCCCACCAGCTCCAACGGTGGAAATCGACGCTTCTGTTCCAACTGGGAACAGCTTTGAGCCACTCAGGAGGGTGCGCAAGAATTCTCCAATTGCCGTGCTAAAAAGGTCTCCTCCGCCTGCTGAAAACATCACAAAAGTGAAGCCGGAGCAGCCCCCTCAGCGGCTATCCTCCAAAATCCACAGGGTCTAGTGAAGTGTCCAAGACTCTGTAATTGACCAAGACTACCCTTACCGGCTGATGAAGACGAAGGCTCGGCAAGAGGAGGACCATCCCTCTACCATACCAAGAAAGGTATCATCTGCATGGGTACCTGCGGCAACGGTCCCCTCAACTTTGACCTCCCATAAAAGGAGAAGGCCGGAGAAGATCCCCGTGTTTGCGACAAATCTCAAGGGCACTGAATCTAAACGCCCCAAGGCTGGGGGCATGGTGGTACACACCATTTACATGGCTTCTGGAAAAGAAGAAATCCGTACATCCATGGGTCATCGACCACTTACACGGTCTGTGACAAAGGCTCAAAAGTAACAACAGAAACTCCAGGAGATGCTGACAAAGATGGCTGCGCTCATTGGGCAGAAGGAAAGCCCGGAAGTATCGTCGGAACAACGCCAGGAACAGGAAACCGATGCCGAGTTCCTCCGAAGGATGCTCGAGAAAAAAGATAAAGAGGCCGCGGAACAAGCGACTAATATAAAACAAATGGCGCTCCTGTTTCAAGATATGGTTGGCATGATGATTCAGCCAGACCCTCCAGCCGAAGATCCCCCAATAATCATTGAAGACGACATAGGGGAAACACCAAACCCTCTTCCGGCTCTATCAGCAGCCAGGAAGGAGACGGTTTCGAAAGCTGTGCTTGATGACTATATAACCCAACAAATACGAGCTCATCAGGCAAGCGAAGCCGCTGGACAGGTCGTTAGAATTGAGCGACCATATCCAGACTGGTATGATCAAATTAAGTACCCGCCGAGATATACGATCCCTAAATTCTATGTGTATAAGGGGACAGGCAATCCCCATCAGCACGTCGCTCAGTTCAGGGCTCTCTGCGGTAACACCGGGGGCGATGACAAATTATTGCTTCGCCAATTCGTTGGCAGCTTGGCGGAGACAGCATTTGAATTGTACTCGGAATTTCTGAATGACTCCATCAAAACATTTATAGAAATGGAGCTACTGTTCACGCAACGTTTCGCAAGCGCCAGCGAACGCACCCCGATCACGGCATTAATCAACGCCAGAGTGAAGCCGGGAGAAACCTGGGTTCAATACGCAATTCGGTGGCGGAACCTATGGTCAAAATGCGAACAACGCATCGAAGAAGCTCCCGCCGTGGGTATGTTCATAGGGACCCTTGATCTTCAGGTGACTATATCCCAATTCATGATGTTTTTCAAGCCGACCACCTTCCAGGCACTAATCGACAAGCTGGCCCAAATGGACCAGATGGGCTATAGACCGTCCTCCTCAAAAGCGGAGCTTTGAAACGAAAAGGGCAAAAGGAAAGCAACCTTCGTCGCCAACGCTCAGCAACAACCGAGTGACCTGAAACCGGTTGCTCGCCAAGGCAACAAACCACGATTCCTTGACGAGAAGTTGAGACGTCCTTGCTCGTTCCCTCGGGATAAAACGAAGTGACTGTTCGAACTAGCGGTGCGCAACAGGCTCATCACCCTGCCGGGTCCGAAACGCCCACTACAGCTCGATGACGTCAATAGTCCCAACTATTGCCCCTATCACCGAATAGTGGGCCACCCAATTGAAGATTGCTTCATCTTCAAAAACCGGATTGAGGACCAATACCAACAATGCAAGTTCGCGCTGTCCGAAAACTGGAAGGTAAACCCGCCACAACAGCACGCTCCTAAAATGGTGGACCGCAATGTCCTGAAACTAGCTACGGACCGAAACGTCTTTAAACTACTACGAACCGCAGCATCCTTAGGCTAACGCGGCAAAAAAAAGGTATGCCCATAAGCGAAATAGGCACGGATGAAAACCCGAAAGGGCTCCGTGAGTAAAAACAGCAGGGCTGCCGGCGAGTTTCTGAAAACCCAACAGGGCGCAGACTCGTAATGAAAAAAAAACGGTATGTCCAAAAGAAAAATGGGCACGGATGAAAACCCAAAAGGGCTCCGTGAGTAAAAACAGCAGGGTTGCCGGTGAGTTTGTGAAAACCCGAAAGGGTGCAGACTCGTAAATTTATTTTTTTCTGTGCACCTGCAGGGTCCTCTCGACCTTGTAAGGAGAAAATACCCGTATGAGATCCTTACGACTCACAAGGGAGTAACGCACTTAGGAGTCCCTACGATTCCTAAGGAGAATTTATACTTACGAGATCCTCACGACTTGTAAGGAGAATTCCACCCCTTATGACCCTCACGGCTCACAGGATTCAAAAGTCTTAAACTACAGGGATCTGAACCTGTTCTTAGGCCATCACATCCCCAGTTTTCCTTACAAGCGGTTCAATACTAACCTTTGTATACAATCCACAGGCATAAATAAGCGTTCCCTCACCTAGTTTCACCAATGGTGTAAAATCCCCCTATTTTTTGAACAACACTTGTAGGTCCTCTCGACTTGCAAGGAGAAAATGCTCTTGTGAGATCCTTACGACTCTCAAGAGAAAACGCACTTAGAAGTCCTCATGACCCTTAAGGAGAAATTACACATATGAGATCCTCACGACTCGTAAGGAGAAACACCTTTATGAGACCCTTACGGCTCATGAAGTCAAAAGCTTTAGTCGACAGGATCCTAACCCTGTTTGCTAAGCCACCTTTGTTCGAATCGACAAAGGAAGATGATGATTCGCTCCTGGCAATATCCCAGTTGTAGCGATGCTGATGCCAAAATCGGTAACAAATTCCAAGTTCTTTCACGGCAAGTGATGATTCGCTCCTGGCAATATTCCAGTCGCAGCGATGCTGATGCTAAAATTGGTATCAGATCTCAAGCCCATACTCGCAACAAAATCAGTGAGCCCAAAATGCATATGAAATAGCCGAAATGATAGGGCAACTCGCAACAAAATCAGCGAGTAAAATATGTGCATATAAAAATAGCCGAATGATTGGGCAACTCGCAATAAAAAGCAGCGAGTAAAAAGAAAAATAGCCGAAATGATTGGGCAATCGCGACTTTCGCGATATAAAAAGCTGAAATGATAGAGCATTGTGGAAGGAAATAAAAAAATGAATGAAAGAATGAAACTTGTGCCCTACAGGCGAGTCCATACTGACCCCTGTATATAATCCATGGCATAAATGAAAAAGGAACCACATTTCCCAACAGACTCTGTCAAAGGGAGAGTCAGATCTCAACGGCAACATCTACAGCCTGGAGATCAGCAATGGTGTTCCTCCTCGTTCCAGCAGGTTACGGACACGACACCATCAAAACGGAGCCATGTCAAAGTCCTTAATTCCAGATCTCAACGGCAACATCTACAGCCTAGGGATCAGCAACGGCGTTCCTCCTCATTCCAGCGGGTTACGGACGCGACACCACCAGTCGGAGCCACGACAAAGTCCCTAGTTCTAAGACTCCACGGTTCACAGACAACCTAAAGTCAACCACGACACCGCAAAAAGCGGAGCAAGTCAACCCCGACACCGCAAAAAGAGGAGCAAGTCAACCACGATACCGCAGAAATCGGAGCAAGTCAACCCAGACACTGCAGAAAGCGGAGCAAGTCAACCTCGACACCGCAGAAAGCGGAGCAAGTCAACCTCGACGAAAGCGGAGCAAGTCAACCTCGACACCGCAGAAAGCGGAGCAAGTCAACCACGACACCACAGAAAGCGGAGCAAGTCAACCACTGACCTCCCCGTCGGAACAACGCTTCGACCCAGAATCAAGTCAGCCAATGACCTTCCCGTCGGAGCAATGCTTCGGCCCAAAAACAAGTCAGCCAATGACCTCCCCGTCGGAGCAATACTCCGGCTCGGAAACAAGTTAACCCACGAACCCCTAAACTTGCACAAAAGAAAATTCTCTTGTGAGATCCTTATGACTCTCAAGAGAAAACACACACTTAGGAGTTCTCACGACTCCTAAGGAGAAAATACACCTACAGAATCTTCTCGACTCGCAGGGAGAAAAGTCTTTATGAGACCCTCACGGGTCATAAAGTTGAAAAGTCTTAGGCGGCAGATCTAAACCTATTTTCTAAGCCATCACTAGGGACCTGCAAGTCGGTCCTAGATGGACTATTGCATACTATAGTCGGTCCAAGATGGACTATTGCATACTATTCACGGGCCATACTCTCCAAAGTCGAATATCGACAAGGAGGGAAACAACCACTTACGAGTTCTCTCGACTTGTAGGGGGAAAAATTCTCTTGAGAGAACCTTACGACTCTTAAGAGAGAACACACTTAGGAGTCCACACGACTTCTAAGGAGAAAAAACACCAACGGGATCCTCTCGACTCGTAGGGAGAAAAGTCTTTATGAGACCCTCACGGCTCATAAAGTTGAAAAGTCTTAGGCTACAAGGACCCTAAACTTGTCTCCTAAGCACTCAATTTCATGGCCCTGCATAACTCTGCACTACTTCACCCACATACATACTTACGTGGGAAAAGTAGTGGGGGCATTTGTATAGGGTGTTTTTCGTCACCCCATTAAGATGGGAATACGCGCGCGCTTGTCAGGCGCATTACAGATGCCCCCTGCCTAGGGTAGGCTAGGGTTTATTGATTGTGGGGATCCGAATCTCCAGCAGCCGCGGACTTATCTGTCGTTAATTACCCCTCGTCTTTTGGAGCGAGAGAACCTCCGATTGACGGTTTAAACTGGTCATGCGAACTCAACGTGCAGTGTGGTGTTTTGAAAAGGGGGTTATGGATATATCGGGAGCCCCGCAGAGTTTTTACAGGGGTCCCGCTACCCGGATAGCGGGCTGGGGGTCAAGGGGGCTAGCAGCTCCCTTGCGGGATGCGGGGCAGCGCCCCGTTAGAATTTTTTTTCTAATGGGGGAGACATATTTAATATGGAGTGCATAAAAAAGGAAGGGAAAAGTGCCTTAAGGACGCGTGCATAGCACGTGGGCATGTGATGCCCGGGGTCACGTGCGCGCATGTGACCGTTGGGCGCCTCAGCGCCCGGGGTCACGTGGCACACACGTGACCGATGGGCGCCTCAGCACCTGGGGTCACGTGGGCATACGTGACCATTGGACGCCTCAGCGCCTGGGGTCACGTGGCGCACATGTGACTGATGGGCGCCTCAGCGCCCGGGGCCACATGGGCACACGTGACCGTTTGGGCGCCTCAGCGCCCAGGGCCACATGGACGCATATGACCGTTTGGGCGCCTCAGCGCCCGGGATCACGTGGGCGCACGTGACCGTTGGGCGCCTCAGCGCCTGGGGTCACGTGGGCCCACGTGACCGTTGGGCGCCTCAGCGCCCCGGGATCACGTGGCGCACACGTGACCTTTGGGCGCCTCAGCTCCCGGGGTCACGTGGCGCACATGTGACCACAGGAAAACACCCGCTGGAGGGGGCCTAGCCCTTAGATTGGGGAGTTGAACTCCCAAGGGATTTTTGGAGTTAAACTCCTGACAGAAAATTAATTTATGGAGTTCAACTCCAACAGATCTAGAAAGGAGTTAAACTCCTAGAAATCTTTGGCTCTTCTTCTGAGCCTTGGATCTGTCCAAAGTTAGATTCTTGGAGATGGGTTTCCTTCTTCTTCTTCTATTGGCCGGATCTTGAATATCAAGAGGTATGAGATTTTAAAGATCTCTTTTTTTGAGATCTGGTGGGCTGAGTTCCCCTTTGTGGGTTTTGTGGTAAAAAACTATTTGTTTTCTGAGAAAAGAAGAGTAAAACTCTTGATTTAATTCAAAGAGGAAGAAGATTTCTTAGAACCTTGAGAAAGGGGAAAGAGGTACAAACCCTAGTTTTTTGGGAGAATGAAAATTGTATCTCTTTTATTCATCATCATGTTGCCTCTTATAGGCTTACACATTTACATGTAGCCCCTTGGGCTTTACAAAATGGCATTTTGCCCATCCCATATCTCATGTGCATTTCTTTTGCACATAAGCCATGGGCTTTACAAAAATTTGGCTTTATGCCCATTTTACTTATATTCATGCATAAAAAATTACATCAAAATTATTTATTACATGACTTTTTATTTTGGCATGGAGGAGGGCCGGCCGCTTCATGTTCGGACTCGACCTGGGCATGGGCCCACTTGATCTGGGCTTGGACCCACCTGGCTTGGGGTTGACCTTGACTTTGACTTGGTCAACCGGAGTGCAATTTTTGACCCCAACAATTTGTTCCCATCAAAATCTTCGACCAAGAGCTATTTGTTCCCGTTTACACCGGTTTAAGTTTCGTTTATAGATATGTGTGAAATCGGGCTCATTCACATACACACATACACGCATCAGAGGAAGAACAGATGTTAAAAGGGGAGCACTTGGTGCTCAACGACAAAAAGAAAGCATTTAATTGAACATTTTATTGTACAGGAAATAGATCACCATACATGGGATCGAAAGTACAGGGATTTACAAAACTATGGATAAAATTCTCTAATTCCCTCTCCGCCTACTCCACCATGTCAAAGCGGCGATCTTTACGAGGAGTCGCTCCCTATCGGTCAGCTCCATGCCCATCAGCGAAGGCAGACATGACGACCCGCAGAGCCCACATCTGGCTTAGCAGTTGAACAGAGAGGTCCCTCAGAGCTGTGGTAATCAAAAGTGCCTCTTGAAAGCACTCAATTTTGTCCTCCGCGGTGTCGAGCATTGTCGGAGTCATCTCCGCTGGATGAGGAGGAATGTCGTAGAGCACGGACAAGAAGACCATCCGGAGCCAGATGGAGCCGATGGGGAGAGGAGATCCTCTACGAGTCAAGAGCTCGTACAGCACCGTAACGCATTGGTCATCCGTAAGAGCAGGGTTCATCAAGCGTGCAGCAAAACGAGGAACGATTTCCTCAATAGGCACCTTTCATGGCTGCCAGCGAGCATGTGAATGATTACAAGCCATAGCTCTTCTCTGTTAAAATGATTCTCTGAAAGTGAGAGAGAAGAGAAGTATTGCTTCAGATTATGAACGGAGACATTTAAGTCTAGGCACAGAAAATGTTGTGCATGATGGAACTATTTCCAAGCATTGGAAAAGAAAAGTTTGATTCGGGAAAAGAAAAGAAAGAAGGCGAAAAGACACCTTCAGTAAAGAGGCAGCGCCTCACATGCAAAACACGAGAGCGCCAGCGCTCAGAGTTAAAAACTTTGAGGCAACGCCTCACGTGCAAAACACAAGAGCGCCAGTGCCAGAACTAAAAGTTCTCCACCCTTGGATCAAAGATCCAAAGAAGGTGATATATCATCAAATTACAGAATTAAATTCTGTTGAAGAAATACTCCTCAAATCTTTCCAAACGAGAAAGATTGTACTCTGTAAATCAGAGTACCGTTGGATCAAAGATCCAATGGTGATTAAAAATCACCAAGATACAGAATTAAATTCTGATTGAGGAAATACTCCTCGAATCTTTCTAGACAAGAAAGATTGTGATCTGTAAATCAGAGCACCGTTGGATCAAAGATCCAATGGTGATTAAAAATCACCAAGATACAGAATTAAATTCTGATTAAGGAAATACTCCTCAAATATTTCTAAATAAGAAAGATTGTGCTCTGTAAATCAGAGCACCGTTGGATCAAAAATCCAATGGTGATTAAAAATCACCAAGATACAGAATAAGTTCTGTATAGGAAAATATTTTCCCAATCTTGTTAAAAACAAGAAAAATGTCTTCTGTAAAACAGAAGTCCTTGGATCAAAAATCCAACGGTAAATAAAATCCCCAAATCAATTAAGAAATCTCTCAATGAGAGATTTCCTTAACTGAATCAACAGATCATCCTTCACTATATAAAGGACCAAAGACTTCAAGTCTTGTAGAGAGAAGAAACCGCCCCCTAAACTTCGATCTCAAAAAGAAGAGCAAGAAAAAAAGAGAGAAAGCTTTAAGAAGAAGAATTTTCTCCAAGGTAAATAAAATAGAGATCAGAGCATCTCAAGGGTTTAACCCTCATAAAAAGAACATAGTTCTTTTCTCGGATCTGAGATCCATGAGACAAGTCTCCCCCAAATGAGAATTTAATTCTTACGGGGATGAATTTGTTCTTAGGGATCGAAGATCCAAGGAAGAACAAAGAATTGAACTATTCAGAAAATAATACAAAAGAAAAACCCAGCGCCAAGCGTTACTCAATAAAAGAGTGCTTAGCACTCAATGGTTGGCGTTCAGCGCCAAGCGCCTCACATGCTCTTCACGTGGGCACTGCTCAATAAAAGAGTGCTTAGCACTCAGTGGTTGGCGCCCAGCGCCAAGCTCCTCACGTGGGCGCTGCTCAATAAAGAGTGCTTAGCACTCAGTGGTTAGCGCCCAGTGCCAAGCACCTCACGTGCTCCTCACGTAAGCGCTGCATAATAAAAAAGTACTTAGAACTCAATGGTCGGCGCCCAGCGCCAAGCGCTACATGTGACCCTCATGTGGGCGCTACTTGACATAGAGCGCTCAACACTCATCACACAGAGCCCAGCGCCATAAAAAGTGTTCAACACTCACAAAAAACAAAAGAAAAAGAAGTAAAGTGTGAGCGCCAGAACCCACATAAATACTTAGCATTGTGTGCACAGAGAAAGGACTGTGTCCTAGCAAGTGTCTAACACTTTATTCAAAAACAAACGACAAAGACTAAGTGGGCTGAGCCCAAGTTGGCCAAACTCCTAATCAACCGAGCCTATGTGCTCTTTATTTTTTCAAACTGGTCTTAGTCCCAAATAAGACCACCTATCTTTTGACGAATATCCATTGGTTCAAGGGTACATCTCTCCACACCTCTGATACATGTCGTTGTAATTTTTCAACGTCTTCAGAGAGGTGGAGGGTCCCAATAACCGATAACTCTTGGTATACCCCCAAACCAACAAACCATAAACCCAATGGACCGCAACATCCCTAAACTAAACTCTATGGACTATGATGTACTTAAACCCAATGGACCGTAACGTCCCTAAACTAAAAACCATATGGACTATGATGTCCTTAAACCACGGACTATGCTGTCCTTAAACCCAATGGACCGTAACGTCCTTAAACTAACAACGGACCGAAATGTCCTTAAACTAACGACGGACCGAAATGTCCTTAAACTAACGACGGACCGAAACGTCCTTAAACTAACGACGGACCGAAACGTCCCTAAACTAAAACGATAGAGCTCAAATGCTCTTTCGTTGGATCTAAATGATCCTAAAACCTTATTAAGTAGATCTTCGTCTAAAATTAGACTAACGTATCCTTAACAAACATTTATGTTGATCTTATTCTCAAACGAGATTAACAAGCCTTAAATCCATCAAACCAAAATCTAAGAAAATACGGATTTGGACTAATCCACGCCCTACGGGCGACAACATAAATTAGTCTCCGTATACAATCCACGGGCAACCTAAAACAAAATAAACATGCACGACAAGAAGTGAACATCTGGAGAAGGAGAAAGTGGTTATCGCTACGCGGTAACGTAATTAACTGCAGGGGCTTGCGCCTGCAGGGAAAAGCGTCCCCACAATCAAAAACCCCTCGCAAACGAGGGGGAATCTGACGAAGTCTGCTACAACGGCTGCATCCATCCAAACCTCCGATACACGGTGCCATAAATCAACTTGGCATCTTCGGAGAGATGGACGGATAAATCCAAATAGCATCTGCCCCCAAATTAAGGCAAGACGACCTTCGCGGTTTCGTCTCCTTTTTCGGCGGTAAACACCTTGCACAAACAACGAGGCTGAGTACGAAGCTCTGATAGCTAGTCTGGAGCTCGCCATACAATGGAAATCCTTCGGCTACGGGTTTACGGTGACTCCCAGCTTGTTGTCAACTAAGTGAGCGACGACTACAAGATATCCCGAGTTAGCTCGATATAGAAGCCGGGTGGTGGAACTTATGAAAACGTTCACTCATATTGAATTAATGAGAGTCCCTAGGGCATTGAACAAAAAAGCCGACGTACTCGCTCGCCTAGCTAAAGAGCTGGCAGATCCCGACATGATGAAATTCTGATCTCAGGAGCTGGCAAATTCTGCCCCCAGTCTCTTTACAAGAAGAGAAAAGCGCAGAACAAAAGAGCAATTCTGCTGAAGAAGTTCTGATCATTCAAGAGGAGCCCGATTGGAGAGAGCCCTTCATAGAGTACTTCCGATACGACACGCTGCCCGAAGAAAAATCTGCGAGGGTTCAGCTGAAGAAGAGAGCTCTCCGATACGTATTTGTAAATAATACGCTATACCGTAGATCATATGACCAACTCTGGCTCAGGTGTCTGTCATTGTCCGAAGCCCAAAAGGTCATGAAAGAAGTTCACTCGGGCGTCTGCGGGGCTCACCAGTCCGGCCCCCAAATGCGGCTTCAGATCAAACGGCTTGGATATTACTAGCCCACTATGATAAGGGATTGCGAAGAGCATGCAAAGAAATTTCATCTCTGCCAAATTCACGGTGATTTCACTCACAAGCATCCCAATCCGTTGCATCCTATAGTGGCGTCGTGGCCCTTCGAAGTTTAGGGCACCGACATAGTTGGTCCAATTGATCCTCCGTCATCTAAAGGCCACCGGTTCATATTGGCCGCAACTAACTAATTCTTTAGATGGGCTAAAGCTGTCCCGCTAAAAGAAGTTAAGACAGAAGATATTCTGACGTTCTTCCGGCATAATATTCTATACCGCTTCGGTACACCAAGAAGAATCATTTCTGACAACGGGCCTTCTTTCAAGAGCTTCAAAGTCTCAAGGTTCGCTACTCAGCACAAGATAGACTGGAGATATTCCTCCATCTATAATCCAAGAGCCAATGGGCTAGCCGAAGCCTTCAATAAAACTCTATGCAAGCTCCTGAGGAAAAATGCTTCAGCCAACGGGAGAGACTGGAATTTCAAGCTCCACGAGGCATTGTGGGCGTATCATACCACACACCGCACTCTAACTCAGTCCACCCCATACTCATTACTCTTCGGAGTGGAAGTAATCCTCCCGCTTGAAATCGAAGTTCCAAGCCTAAGAATGGCCATCCAGCATGAGTTAACAGAAGAGGAATACGTCCTCCTTCGGCTTGAAGAGTTCGACACCCTCGAAGGAAAGAGGCTCGCATTACAGCAAAATCTAGAGCTGTACCGAACCCAAATGTCACGGGCCTATGACAAGATGACCCGTCTCTGTGCTTTTAAGAAAGACGAATTGGTGTTGGTCCTAAAAAGACCGATCATTCCCAATCGACATGCCAAGGGAAAATTCGAGCCAAATTGGGAAGGGCCATACGCCATTGAGAAAATGTTCAACAGAGGATCCTACCAACTAATAAGCGTCGAGGGAGAAAGTCTCATGCCACCCATCAATGGCCGATATCTCAAGAAATACTATGCGTAAATGTTTCAAGTCGCAGATGAATTGAGTACACCGGCCCTACGGTCTGGATCATACATCCTATACGTATACAATATACGGGCGTAAATGACCCCTATCTCTCCCAAAGTCCTCCCGGCGAGACTACATTTAAAGTCCCACCGGTGATGAAGCTAAAAAAACGGTATGTCCACAAGCAAAACGGGCACGGATGAAAAACCGAATGGGCTCCGTGAGTAAAAACAGCTGGACTGCCGGCGAGTTTGTGAAACCCGAAAGGGCGCAAACTCGTGAAAAGAGATAAAATACACTCGAAAAGTACTCTCGACCTTATGAGGAGAAAATCCCTGCGTGAGATCTTTATGACTCGCAAAGGAGCAACACACTTAGGAATCTCCACGATTCCTAGGGAGAAAATACACATATGAGATCCTTTCGACTCGTAGGGAGAAAATGCTTTTATGAGACCCTTACGGCTCATAAAATTGAAAAGCCTTAGGTGATAGGGATCTAAACCTGTCTCCTGAGCCATCGCTCCTCAACGGGCAATAGCAAATGATGAGTCACTCCTAGCATTGCTTCAGTGTTTGCAGTGCTGATGCCGACCAAAAGCCCAAATCCTAAGTCTTCCCAGGGTAAATGATGAGTCGCTCATGGCATTACTTCAGTGTTAGCGGTGCTGATGCCGACCAAAAACCCAAACCCCAAGTCTTCCCATGGCAAATGATGACTCGCTCCTGACATTGCTTCAGTGTTAGCGGTGCTGATGCCGACCAAAAGCCCAAATCCCAAGTCTTCCCAGGGCAAATGATGAGTCGCTCCCGGCATTGCTTCAGTGTTAGCGGTGCTGATGCCGACCAAAAACCCAAATCCCAAGTCTTTTCAGGGCAAATGATGAGTCGCTCCTGGCATTGCTTCAGTGTTAGCGGTGTTGATGCCGACCAAAAACTAAATCCCAAGTTTTTCCAAAGGAATATGATAAGTTGCTCCTGACATTATTCCAGTGCAGCAATGTTGATGCCAAACAAAATCCAAATTCCAAGTTCCTCTCAAATTCAAAAATCCCACCATATAAAGCAGAAATCAAACAGATCAAATCAAAGTCCCACCCGACATCACTTCTAAGCTTGAAAGTCCCGCTGGACAGGTAAGGAACTTCCAAAACAAATTGAATCAAACAAATCAACCCCGACACCGCAAGAAGCGGAGCAAGTCAACTTCAACCCCGACACCGCAGAAAGCGGAGCAAGTCAAATCAAATCCCGATACCACAGAAAGCGGAGAAAGTCAAATCAAATCCCGACACCGCAAGAAGCGGAGCAAGTCACTGACCGTCCAAGTCACTAAAAGGGCAGCACCGACCTTCCAAGTCGCTAAAAGGGCAGCACCGACCGTCCAAGTCGCTAAAAGGACTAAAAGGGCAGCACCGACCGTCCAAGTCGCAAAAAGGGCAGCACCGGCCATCCAAGTCGCTAAACGGGCAGCACCGACCGTCCAAGTTGCTAAAATGGCAGCATCAACCATCCACGTCTCTAAAATGGCAGCACCGACCGTCCACGTCGCTAAAAGGGCAGCACCGACCGTCCACGTCGCTAAAAGGGCAGCACCGACCGTCCAAGTAGCTAAAATGGCAGCACCGACCGTCCAAGTCGCTAAAAGGGCAGCACCGACCGTCTACGTCACAAAAAGGACATCATCGACCATCCACGTCGCAAAAAGAGCCGCATCGACCTCCACGTCATCAAAACAGGAACCAAATCAAGCTCCATATAGAGTAAGATCCATCAATTTCATGCACACAACCCCCACACGCCGTGTGCATTTATTAATGGGGGCACTTTTTTGGCGTAAAAAATTACACCCCGGTTGACCAAGTCAAAATCAAAGTCAGCCCCAAACCAAGCAGGCCCAAGCCCAGGTTAAGACCGAGCATGGAAGGGACCGGCCCCATGACAAAAAGAATGAAGCCATAAATTAATTTAATATAATTCTTTCTTTTTAGAAATAAATGTATGTGAAATAGGCAAGAAACCAAAATTTTGTAAACCTCATGGCTTATGTGCAAAAAAGAGATAAGCACATAGGTATGGGGTGGCACAAGTGCCATTTAGCAAAGCTCAAGGGTTATAAGTAAAGTGTGTAGCCTATAAAGCCAAACATAATGAAAAAATCAAAAATGAACTTTTTCATTCTCTCAAAAAAGTCTAGAGTTCTGTGCCTCCTTCTCCTTCCTCAAGGTTCTAAACCTTCTTCCTTTTTCTTGAATTAAACCAAGAGTTTCACTCTTCTTTTCCCAAAAAGAAATAGTTTTTCACCATAAAACCCACAAAGGGAGCTCAGATCTCCTATCAGATCTCTAAAATGGGAGATTTTTAAGTCTCATCCTCCTTTTTTTTCTAAGATCCAACCAACAGAGAGGAGGAAGAAGGAGACCCATCTGCAAAAATCTCATTTTGGGAAAGATCCAAGGCTCAAGGGGGAAGAAAGGAGTCATCTTTCATCATTTCCGAAAATCTCTTAGGAATTTAACTCCACACAAAAAAATAATAAAAATAATAAGTCATTTTTTTAGGAGTTTAATTCCAAAAGTCAATCGGGAAGTACAACTCCCTGTGCAGGGGCTAAGCTCCTCTTCCCTTCTTTTTAGGAGTTTAACTCCAAAAGTCAATCAGGAATACAACTCCCAGTACAGGGGCTAAGCCCTTTTTTTCCCGCGGGCGCCCGGAGCCCGTGTGGGGGGGGTGGCAGTGTCGGGCGCCCACGCACGGGGCGCGTGACCCGCTGGCGCCCGGCGCCCACGCGCCACTCATGCGTCCTTAGGACTGTCACGACCCAAAGTTTGAATGTGACCGACACTTAGATTGTATAATATCTAAAAATATCGACACAATCTGAGTAAGCCAAATACCAAGATCAAAACCCTTTTTGCGGAATTTAGACAAATTTTAGTTTTTACGTAAAAGAATGAAGTAGCATGCCGAAAGGTTTTTAATTAATGAAAGTTTACACCACGAGGTTTAAAACTTCGACAGTACTCCCTTTTTAATTATTAATAGAGCAGTTATAGGGTGTGTGAATAAGTTGTATCCCTAGTTGGAAGCAAAATAATGCCAACAGCGGAAATCAATACACAATAGTAATACGAAACTCGAAATGAAGAATCTCATGCATAAGTAAAAGAATTATAAGTTAACACAACTAAACGATCTCATCAGTCAAAATAATATACATCCAACCACATCGCGTTCTATGTCAAATATACAGGGTCTGATGGAGTAACACTAGATCCAATATACAAAACCAAAATAGAAGGTTACTGCGCAGGTAGCCCACCTAGCAAAAAGAGCAATAGAAGCTGATAAGTGGATCCACACTGCTACTACGCATCCACACGACTCCTGCAAGGAACTATGGCACGACGGGGAACTCAGTGAATAAAACTAACATATATCGGTTGATAATGCAAGTATGAAGAATTAGAGCTAATATCAACAATGATGAATATAATGCATGATAATATGTGGAAACATGAACATGTACTACTAAGTATATAAATAAACTGAAATCTCATCAACTATTTCCAAATAAGGTTCATCCTTTTTCCGTGTCCAACATCGACACAAATCTTCTATTTCTATCCGGCATCGTTCCCCTAACGATCCTGTAAATCAATGACACCGGTCGGTATCACCTGGATATCCACCGTATCTTACATCTGTATCTGGTATCGAGTATCCTCGCTAGGCTCCCCGTCTCAAATACGGCTTTCCTGCCCCTCGGTCTCGACCGGGTCCACCATGTATCCAACTGTATATCCCCCCACTCAGTCTGGAAAACGTATAAATCTGTAACCGTATAGCCCCCCTACTCGGTTCGGAATAAATCCAAATAGAAAAAAATGATATCTCATGGTGGACGTATCACATCATTCAGGAAGATTCAATGAATATAACTTAAAAACTCAAAACCATAAGTCCGAAATAATCCAATGCATATTTTATCAATATTACAATTTCTAGAACATGAAACATACTAATATCTATGCAAAATAACTACCATTATTGATGTTAAAGTATGATATGAATCATGTCGAATATCATAAATACTAAGTGCGCATGTGACAAATTTAATATTGACGAGGTGTGGTGTAACATATAGATATGCGCACGTGCAGCATGACTCGTCGATAATTTATGAAGTGTTCTAACAACTATTAACATGACGATGTATATATATGAATGCATACGATAAATCATTATATGCAAAGGAACAATTTAAATGTAACTTAAAACTACGGGCGTATTGTTGGAGATAGTGCCCTCAGAGTCAATTATTGGATCACAGGCACGTGATTGCAATGATTGAGGGAGGACCTATCCCTGTAGGACAGTCTTACTCGAGATGATAGTATGCTATCTGGTTTATCTTTATCATCGTGTACTGCTTTAGGTGACCTGACAAGTCACTATTGCACGTTGATAGAGCCCCTAGGATTCTTGCTTAACCACCAGCAGTATGAGGGCGATCATATAAGTGGGAGCTGGGGTCTATAAGCACATCCTTAAAAGGTCCCTAGTCGTGGGAGTTTCGAGACAGGGCATCGATACTCCAGATTAGACTAGTGTATACAGTCGAGACCCCGACGAGGGGCGGTGGCCGGTCTCATAAGCCACTGGTGTCAGTTGGTTCACCTAAGATGTATACAGGTGCTCATTGGGTTATGAGTACACCGGACAGGACTCGCCGGGAACATGCTAGTTGGTCTTATACCTGACGTCAGATAGCAGTTCCCTGGTGACATGTGTATAGGTTAGTTCATCGACCTGAGGATCGTCATTTGTCTCGTGTGAGTTCCTACTGTACTTTGATTACTACCCTACCACGCTCAAAGGAGACGTGCAAACAGGTTTTAGTTGGGTACAGTCCCGAGCCGCATGGAGGCAGTGAGCGGATCTTCAGGGGTTCGTCTCTCCCGGTATTGGGGGTGAGGTCGCGCTGTGTCTAGGAGAGCCATTACACAAAGCCCTCGGCCGAGGCAGGAGATTTACTGGTAGGTATTCCAGTAGTATCTCAGGGTGTTCTGGGCTACACTCCGACACGACTTGTACCGCTTTTGGGGGTCTGACTTTTACCAACCCCCTAGGCCCGCCATGCGATGGTCATAGACGAACGGACCGGACTGTACGGATATTGTCACTGACAGGCCCAGTAGGGTGTCAGGATGAGTTCGCTCATCGACGTCCCTTTTGGTCAATACCTGGTAGCCCGTTACGTATTGGCTTATACCTCTGACGTGCTAGTGGTTAAATCCACAACCAAGGTGTTGACGAGTCTTTAGAGTCCCCCACATTCAGTTGCTCAAGTTTTCGGGCGAAAAGCTGTAGAGGCCGTATGGAGATATGGCAGGGTTCGATCAGATACGTGCGGTATTGCACGGATCAGGATCGAACGGATATTACTAGCCGGTTTTGGTTTAAGCCGGATCCTAGTATAGTACAGTGTAGATTTTGTCTCATTGCATTTGTATTCGGTCGGAATACAAATGCGGGTGTGTATCGGGGTTTTCCTGCAATTTATTAAGGGACCAGTTTTCTGGAGTTGCCAGTTTGTTTTCCGTTTCGGCCATTTTCATTTGTATCTTTCATTGGCCGAAGTTTGGTGGAGGAGGGCTTATTTGCATTTGAGCAAATAAGCAATTTGGAAAGGGAGTCTTTGCATATTATTGTATCATGATACTTGCACCATCATTTGACTTCTTCTTGTCATCATGGTTTGACTTGTGGAAATATGATGGCTTGACCTTGTGATGAGATATGATTAGGTTGTTGGTGTGTGGGTTTTAGTTTGTGATCATTGTTTGTTATCATCACCCTTTCTCTCTCTTGATTGATTGGTTGGCTCACTCATTCCTTTTGATACACACACACCACTCTCTCTTTCTCTCTAGTTTTTGGCCGGCCAAAAAGAGAAGAAGGGGCTGTCCAATTTGGTGTGGGTTTTTTGGTTCATCTCATATCATTTTTGCTTCACCAAAATTCCCAAGTTCAACTCCAAAGTTCATCCCTCCACCAAATAGCAACCTCCATAAACCCCACATGAGACATAAAGATCTTCACTATATTCTACAGCAAATCTTGGGCACGTCGACTCGCCAGCTTCGTGCCCGAGTTGCCTCGATATAGAGGTGGGAGCCCGTAAAAGAAGCCGGCGACGTGGTGCCCTTCCGGCGACGAGGTGGAGACCGGAGCTTCCGCGGGAGATCGGGACGACGACGAGAAGACCGGAGGACACGGATCAGTCGGTATATCTCTCTTCACCATCTTGTAGTTAGCTAGGACTAGTTAATGGTTCGATCCGGGTTTTAGTGCGCGGTGGTGCCGGTTCAAGAAAAATTAAAGTTAACCATCGCTTCCGCATTTGGCCTCGGGATGGAGGCCGGGGCGCCGCCGTGCACTTACAGTGGTATCAGAGCCTTGCCATTAACCTAGTCTAGCTTTGTCTAATGTGTTTTACAATTCCGGTCGAACAAATGTTCCGAAAACCTAATAACACATGCATCAGTTTTCTGTCGAATTTTTTCTGGCTCGAAATTTTTTTCAGGTTGTAGAAAAGTGATGTACTGAAAGTCCTAAGAATTCTGGAGAAATTCGACACATTGATCTTTCAAGGGGAGCGCGGAACCGCGGCCAAACCCCACTTGGTGCCGCGGTTCCGCCGCAGTATGGAGAGATCAATGCGTCAAATTTTTTCAGTGGGCTTCTGGGGTGTAAATAGGGTTTCTGGAATATTATTTTTGGGCCCAGAATTTCTTGATGTGCTACAGTAGTACTTGGGGGCCCACTTGGTAATTTTTGATCGATCGGACATTTTAAATACATTAGTTCACAGTATTTACATTATATCTGCGACCGTGAATGTCACTTGATCGGTAAATCCTGTCTAACTGCTATAGCCCAGTTAGACGGATTTGCGAACGTGACTTTCACGTTGATGTTCTGTGTATTGCTGTGATGTTGCGGATCGGTCGTGGGGATAGCCTGGATGCAATGCTAGTACAGTTTTGTTGTATTATGTACATTTGATATTGCGGGGCGAGCGTCCGACATGTGGACTGCCGTCACTGCCTGTTTGTATTATTATTTTGGGGCACGACCAGGTTGCGGTCGATGTACCCGTTGTATGTATATTTTTCTTTCTGTACTAGGATTGCCCCGCGGAGGGGTGCACGGATAGCCGGGTTCTAGAGGGCAACAAGCCCGCATCTCATGGCATTGAGACGGAGGGGGCTTTACTCTAGAATTGGCTGGCTATTCGCCACACTCGTAGGGGGTACAGGTTGACCCAGGAGGGGTGCCCAAGTTACCGGATTCCGTGAAATGCTGGGTGGTCCATTCACGTTGCTGAAGGGGGCTGCCTCGCTTCAGGTTTTGGCGGGTAACTTGCCGCGCCCGTAGGGGTCTAGGATTTCATTGCACAGGCTATCCACACGACCTGGGGAACGTCGGGTTTCAGCGGCTCTGTGAAACCCGGGGATCCCAGATATCTGTATTGTTCTGTGATGCTGTACATTTCTGTGATGTTGCATTTTTTCACGCCTTGAGCGAAATATAATATATTGGTATATATATTAGTAGATGTTGTATATGTTTTGCATCCGCGCTAGTCCAGTCCCCGCTCTGTCGTTAGTTAGCTAACCTAACGGGTAATGACGGGACCCAGTGGCGAATGCGGATGGCATATACGTACATCAGTATATTTTCGTTCTTTGTGGTGTGATCAATTGATGGGACTGCGTTGATTCGGATCAATGCAAGTTAAAAACAAACCTAATCTGATGTTGTTGGAACACTTTTCAAAAAGCTGTTATTGCAAGGACGTTCACTTTTGTTTAGCATTGTGGTATTCAGTTGGAATATCCTGCTCCTCAGTCGACGAGGCAAGGGCCGAGATCCCTTCATCGGGAGTGACCCCTTGGACAAAAAGTTTGCGTCAGGGCAATGACATCACTATAGCCGATTACTTTTGCTTTGCACCGTGGTATTCAGTTGGAATATCCTGCACCTCATTCTACGGGGAAAGAGCCGAGATCCCTTCACCGGGAGTGACCTCTTTAGCAACGGTTTTCGTCACTATATTTTTTAAAAGCTATCAATTCCCTCAACGATATCAAGTTCATTACGTTAAAGGTTTTCGCCAGAAACCATTCGTAGCCCTCCATCATTTCAGTTAAATATTCGGTAGTATTCAAGCTATGTATTTTGACCTCACGCCAAGGCATAGTGTTTGGTAGCTGCCGGGTATTTATCTGTTGCATAGATAGATGCGTTGGTTTGGGACAGTCGTACTACTATTTTGGCCTACGTCAAGGGTATGTACGGGTGGGTTCAAATTAACCTGGACAATGATGGGTAGAACTTGACATGTGACTTATGATATTTTGACCTCACGCCAAGGTCATAAGAGCATGGGGTAAAAATCACATCGGGAGTTTCAAAAGAACTGAAACTTGCCAGATATGCGCATACCTTCTGGAGTGTGACACCGTGAGCGGATTCCGTCACGTTATCATGCGATGATAGTTGGATCCTGATTCCCACTGATGAGTTAGTTTACTCCTCGGGTGACCCCGACTAATTCTTCTTTCGGGTTTGGAGAAGAATTTGAGGTTACAGTGGGAGGTTTCCAGATTAGATAAATTGGTAACCATTCTGATCTAGGTTAGAGTGCACGCTGAGTGTTTCTTTTCTCTCTCTCTTCGGCAGCGACCATTGACCCGACCCTAAGACTATGACTCAGAGACCAAGTTGATCGAACCTTCTTTAACACTGGCTTTTGGATTGTCAGAGTTGCAAACCTCATTGCCACTCCTACTTTTACCCTTTTCTCCAGGACACCCCGTATTACTACGAACGTCCACTTCCATTGGACAAAGCCATCGTATGGTTAGATACGAACTCGAAAGAATTTATTCGAGGATGGTTTCAGGTTCTGGAGAAAACGGATAGGACTATTCAGTTGTCTTTTCCTTTTACCTTCTCTCAGGTTGCGAGTACTCCTTGGTTTAGGAGATAGTACACCTATTACGCAAATTGGATAGTCTTCTTCCAAACCTTAGGCTGGTGCCTAACGGCGGGGAATGAAGAAAACCAATTAGCATAACAATGGTGTGCTGAAGGTATTAAGTTAAGACAAAGCAAGGGATTAGTAAGAGGGCAAAGTAAATTGCAACTGATATTCACGACCAAACCAAGTATTTTATTACCACTCCCACATCACCTTTGTATTTCTCCATGACACTCCGTATCACTACGAAGATCCACAGTTTATTGGATACTCCATCGTATGGTTATATACGAACTCGAAAGGAACTTGTTCCAGTTCGGGGATGGATTCTGGTTCAGGAGAAATAGGAATAAGGTTTATTCGGTTGTCTTTTATCTTCACCTTCTCTCGCATTGCGAGTGCTCCTAGGATTAGGACAGTACACCCATTATGCTTATTGGATAGTCTTCTTCCAAACCATAGGCTGGTGCCGAACGGTAGGGAAGGAAGAAAACTATTTGGCCTAAAGGGGTGTACAGAAGGTAATGACTAAAGACATATAAAGAGATTTGGAGAAGTGGCAAAGAATTATACGGTTACAGTCGTGAATCTGGAAGAGGCATTACTAGGAATACCGGGATACCCCATCGAAACATTTCAATGTTTCAGTTTCACTGTGTACTGTTAAAGGAAAACTGATTTCCCAATTAATACTTACTCCAGGGTATGTATTTACCAGGTATGATTCTCACATCTGTATGGTTTTACAGATGATGAGTGGGAGTAGGTCAGTGGGAATTAGGTGATCATCCTCATTATATCGGGATTCGTTGTAATCGGTGATATTTGAGGAAGTCAGCTGGGTTGTTTGCCGGACGGCAAATATTTGGTTTTGAATATCCGCTATTGTGCACCAATTTCAAATTGATATATCTGTACGTCTATTTTCATAGAGTGAGATATACCTTTTGAAATTATGTCTATGACATTTACCTATATCAGTGGATGGTTAGGTAAAGAGCATTAAACAGCGGTGTAATTCTTCTTAACCATAAGTACATTTTTCAACCTACGACACACAGTGAATGAGTTATCAGACTCAAAGGACTTATACAGAGTATTGTATGTTGTCCAGGGTCCATCAGGACATAGGGGTTGGTCCTTGTACTATATTCCGTTTACTTATGACTTCTCTAGTTTTTAGACAGGTGTTTCGTGGAAGCACAGGGTCCGAATTTTAAGAAGTTATAGGTATTTGAATAAAGTAGAGAACCAGGTGTTGCAAGTATCGGGATTCTTCAAGTTGATTGAAGATGTAGATACTTGAGTATGGTATTCAGTTGATAGTAATGGTTAAGAGAACTTGCTTCTCTTTCAGGTTACTCATAATTGGAAGCATTCCTAAGTTGAGTAACGCTGATCGGCCTCTTTCCATTTAGTTGACATGCACTGGAGACAGCTGCATGATTTGAATCTGGTTCAATTAAATCAGTGCCTCTGGTTCTATATTGGATATAGAACAGTTCATATCTTAACGTTGTTAAGGTACGGGGAGTTGTCTGGCTTATGCTTAAAATCAGACTCTGGATAACTCAAGGCATGTTTCTGTAATGGCAGTTTGTGGGTTGATCCAGGCTATGACGCGGGTTGACTTTCTACCATCTGGATAGACAATAGCGATATTGTTCTAGACTCGCCACGGTTTTAATAAAAATGGATTTTTTCAGAAAACAGTAGTGGGAGTATGGTAGAACTGGAAGTGATTCCATAACCACAAACGATTACTGAAGATTTGATAGGAACCTAAAGATTCAATCTGGTTTGACATTCCATTGGCCACTCCGCAGATAAGGTGGGTAACTTCAAGCACCCGAGAGGTACTCCGGTAGCCTCAAGGACGGTGACAGGGAAGTTCTTGTTTACCCACACTTGCCATTGCTGTTGTTCCAGGCTGCGAGACCCGGTGGGAGGATGAGTATAGCGTCGTTCTAAACTGGCTTTAGAAGTGTACGTCTATATGACTCTGCCAGAGGGTTGTCGTAGTCAGTGGGAGCAGCGGAAGCATTGGTGGACAGGTAGCTTATGTCTATTTATAGACTGAAGCAGCAGTAGCGGAGATAGATCATCAATTTCTGATGTGACAATCATAGGTTTGGCTTCATCAGAATAGGGGATGGATCTGTTAAGAAGGTAGTAGGGTGTGATGTCATGGTATTTTGATGACATACACAGAGTAGGAAGTGATATTCCTATACTACGATCGGTTATACTTTGGTCGTCACACAGTGGTTTCTCCGCACAGGACTTGGATATTGTATCTGACATTCTGGTTACTAGATCTATGGTTTTAGATCTAGATTTGGGTGGTTTCCCAATCAGGGTACTTAGACAGCGTTCTAAGAGTATTTAGAATGGACGACTCCTGGCACGGTAGTGTACCTGCAGGTGATGGAGTCACCCTCTCTAAAGATGTCTTACAGACTAAAGGGGAGAGGGATGTGCATGATTGGCAGATCACTTGCTCAGGCAATTGAGTCAATCATGAGATGTCAAGTACCACACCAGATGTTGTTCTTGCACTAGATGCAATAAGTTGACATTGATCCAATCCTGGAGAAACAGTCGGAAGCAGCTTTAGAGCATAAGTGGATGTTCTAGGGATATGATAACGACAGACTCATTCGGGAGACGGTTATCATTCCAGGCTTCCAAGGTGACATGGACGACAAGGAGGTTATCAGAGTTATAGTTTTTCCTTCTGACGAGGGGCAGTATTTTGGACAGGTGGTCCAAGGCAATACTGAGGGAGGCATGGCGCAGGATACTGATTAAGTTCAGTTGTCAATACAGTCTAAGAAGTTTGGATTTGGAGTTCATTTATGAGCTAGGTCCCATCAGACATCCAGACACATTCTAAGACAGGTATTGCTCATTTTGGTAGATAGGTTTCTCCGCGAACTTGAGATATAGAGAGACATAGAAAGAAACATCAAAGTGGATCCACTCACTGAGGCTATTCCTCGAACGCAATAGTTTCGCAAACGAGCTTTGTGAGACTGACAAGTAGAGGAGTTGGGTGTTCGGTATCACACGGGCTGTGAGTATGCGACATCGCAATAATTAGCCTTGAGTACAAGTGGGAGATTGTTGGAGATAGTGCCCTCAGAGTCAATTATTGGATCACAGGCACGTGATTGCAATGATTGAGGGAGGACCTATCCCGGTAGGACAGTCTTACTCGAGATGATAGTATGCTATCTGGTTTATCTTTATCATCGTGTACTGCTTTAGGTTACCTGACAGGTCACTATTGCACGTTGATAGAGCCCCTAGGATTCTTGCTTGACCACCAGCAGTATGAGGGCGATCATATAAGTGGGAGCTGGGGTCTATAAGCACATCCTTAAAAGGTCCCTAGTCGTGGGAGTTTCGAGACAGGGCATCGATACTCCAGAGTAGACTAGTGTATACAGTCGAGACCCCGACGAGGGACGGTGGCCGGTCTCACAAGCCACTGGTGTCAGTTGGTTCACCTAAGATGTATACAGGTGCTCATTGGGTTATGAGTACACCGGACAGGACTCGCCGGGAACATGCTAGTTGGTCTTATACCTGACGTCAGATAGCAGTTCCCTGGTGACATGTGTATAGGTTAGTTCATCGACCTGAGGATCGTCATTTGTCTCGTGTGAGTTCCCACTGTACTTTGATTACTACCCTACCACGCTCAAAGGAGACGTGCAAATAGGTTTTAGTTGGGTACAGTCCCGAGCCGCATGGAGGCAGTGAGCGGATCTTCAGGGGTTCGTCTCTCCCGGTATTGGGGGTGAGGTCGCGCTGTGTCTAGGAGAGCCATTACACAAAGCCCTCGGCCGAGGCAGGAGATTTACTGGTAGGTATTCCAGTAGTATCTCAGGGTGTTCTGGGCTACACTCCGACACGACTTGTACCGCTTTTGGGGGTCTGACTTTTACCAACCCCCTAGGCCCGCCATGCGATGCTCATAGACGAACGGACCGGACTGTACGGATATTGTCACTGACAGGCTCAGTAGGGTGTCAGGATGAGTTTGCTCATCGACGTCCCTTTTGGTCAATACCTGGTAGCCCGTTACGTATTGGCTTATACCTCTGACGTGCTAGTGGTTAAATCCACAACCAAGGTGTTGACGAGTCTTTAGAGTCCCCCACATTCAGCTGCTCAAGTTTTCGGGCGAAAAGCTGTAGAGGTCGTATGGAGATATGGCAGGGTTCGATCAGATACGTGCGGTATTGCACGGATCAGGATCGAACGGATATTACTAGCCGGTTTTGGTTTAAGCCGGATCCTAGTATAGTACAGTGTAGATTTTGTCTCATTGCATTTGTATTCGGTCGGAATACAAATGCGGGTGTGTATACACAGTATCGGGGTTTTCCTGCAATTTATTAAGGGACCAGTTTTCTGGAGTTGCCAGTTTGTTTTCCGTTTCGGCCATTTTCATTTGTATCTTTCATTGGCCGAAGTTTGGTGGAGGAGGGCTTATTTGCATTTGTGCAAATAAGCAATTTGGAAAGGGGGTCTTTGCATATTATTGTATCATGATACTTGCACCATCATTTGACTTCTTCTTGTCATCATGGTTTGACTTGTGGAAATATGATGGCTTGACCTTGTGATGAGATATGATTAGGTTGTTGGTGTGTGGGTTTTAGTTTGTGATCATTGTTTGTTATCATCACCCTTTCTCTCTCTTGATTGATTGGTTGGCTCACTCATTCCTTTTGATAAACACACACCACTCTCTCTTTCTCTCTAGTTTTTGGCCGGCCAAAAAGAGAAGAAGGGGCTGTCCAATTTGGTGTGGGTTTTTTTGTTCATCTCATATCATTTTTGCTTCACCAAAATTCCCAAGTTCAACTCCAAAGTTCATCCCTCCACCAAATAGCAACCTCCATAAACCCCACATGAGACAAAAAGATCTTCACTACATTCTTCAGCAAATCTTGGGCACGTCGACTCGCCAGCTTCGTGCCCGAGTTGCCTCGGTATAGAGGTGGGAGCCCGTTAAAGAAGCCGGCGACGTGGTGCCCTTCCGGCGACGAGGTGGAGACCGGAGCTTCCGTGGGAGATCGGGACGACGACGAGAAGACCGGAGGACACGGATCAGTCGGTATATCTCTCTTCACCATCTTGTAGTTAGCTAGGACTAGTTAATGGTTCGATCCGGGTTTTAGTGCGCGGTGGTGCCGGTTCAAGAAAAATTAAAGTTAACCATCGCTTCCGCATTTGGCCTCGGGATGGAGGCCGGGGCGCCCCGTACACTTACACGTATCACGCCATCCATACAAAATCCTCCGGTAGATATTTAGTCTACTCACCGGAATACGTCGAATCTACTCAGATCAATAACTCCTTTCCTTTCCTTGCGGCCTCCAAGGTTCCCGTACTCAAATCTATTATCGATATTAACTTGTATAAGAAACAGCTAACTCCGATATAGAGAAAACATGAAAATACAAGTTTCACGTATTAGCTATACTAAGTATGACTATTGCAAACTATCTAACACTTATACTAACTGGATTTTAACCAATCGCTATTCGTAACAGAAAATTGAAACGCGTTACGAAACACCCGTGTCGTATTTTTAGAATTTTAACCCCTTTTCAGATATTAGGTCCCAGATTTCATATACTGCTAAAATAACTTAAATAAACAATACCAACCATACCAATACACATACAGAGAGCTACCCTAAAAACCACAACACCCAACTCCCCAAGAAATCCGGCGAGCTCGGAAAATTTGCTATTGTCGCCGGCCAAAATCTGAGCAATATGGCTTGTCTTCCTAGGGTTTATTCTAGGTCCAGTTTATAAGATGATGTAATTGTTTGGTTAGGTTAATTTTCATCTAAACTATAGCAGATTCTAGACAGAGCCTAAACTTGTAAAAAAACGATATTACCGATATTCGATTTCTAAACTAAAACAGTTACAGAACTAAAATCCTACAGAGTTTAAGGATTCTACCTACAGCAAGATCACTGGAAAAATCCCTCCATGAAGCACAAGCTCTTAGCTCCTAACTTGATGGTAAAGGAGAAAGTCCTTAGTCCTTAGCTCTCTTCTCTTCTCTCTTTCCTTTTCTCTTGTTGCGTTCTAATGTTTTTATTTTTTTTTCTTTCTAACTCAGTTTCTATTTTCCTAACCTAATTTATCAACTGAACACATTATAACATTAAAAAGATAAGGGGAGATAAGGTAGTAGGTGGTGTCATCATATGAGATGGTGGGGGTTTCATGCAAGGAGGAGGTGTGGCCATTGGGTTAACCTAGGGTGTGGTGTCTAGTAGGTACATTTTAACCTTAACCATTTTCTAACCTATTTGCATAAACACCCTCACACAACTCTAATTTGCATAAGGACACTAACCTTTTCACATAACCCCCTCATACTATAACATACTATAAATGAAGCTAAATTTTTCACTAAAATCCTTATAATTTATTAATGTTACAAACTAAAGTTTCACATTAATTAGTTTCACACACTACTTATGAAAATGTCCTATTTTGTTTCAAAACTTTTTAAATTAACATTTTATTATTTAATAAATTAAATTAATTTATTATCTAAAATTTTCAAAATGTTACAATATTCCCCCCTTAAGAAAATTTGGTCCCCGAATTTAAAACTTAACTATACGCACCTTAAAAAAGATGTGGAAATTTCTTCCGCATCGCATCCTCTGTCTTCCAAGTGATCTCCTCGTGATTCGTTCCTCGCCAAAGAACCTTTACAGACAGAAGTATCCTTGATCTCAGTTTCTTTGTCTGTCGGTCTAGAATAGTTACTGGCTGCACTATGTAGGATAAATCCTGCTCAAGCTGTAAGGCCTGATGCTGGATCGCGTAAGAGGGATCGTGAAGATACTTGCGAAGTATAGACACATGAAACACTGGATGCACATCGGGATAACTCGGTGGAAGAGCTAAACGATAAGCTACTGCACCCACTCTCTCCAGAATTTCGTAGGGTCCGACATATCTGGGGTTGAGCTTCACCTTTCTCCCGAAACGCATCATACCCTTCATCGGAGATACCCGAAGGAACACATGGTCTCCCACATCAAACTCGAGTCTATGATGGCGTCGATCGACATATGATTTCTGTCTGCACTGGACTGCTTTCATTCTGTCCCGTATCAACTGGATCTTTTCTGTAGTCTTCTGTACTATCTACGGCCCCAAAATGCTACTCTCGCTGAGTTCTGTCCAGAAAACGGGTGATCGACACTTTCTCCCATATAAAGCTTCATAGGGTGCCATCTGGATCGTCTCCTGAAAACTGTTGTTGTAAGAGAATTCTATCAATGGTAAGTGACGATCCCAACTGCCACCGAAATCAAGACTGCAGGCTCGAAGCATATCCTCTAGAGTCTGTATGGTCCGCTTTGATACCAACTTTGTCATGATCCAAAGTTTGGATGTGACCGGCACTTAGATTGTATAATATCTAAAGATATCGACACAATCTGAGTAAGCCAAATACCAAGATCAAAACCCTTTTTTGCGGAATTTAGACAAATTTTAGTTTTTAAGTAAAAGAATGAAGTAGCATGCCGAAAGGTTTTTAATTAATGAAAGTTTACACCACGAGGTTTAAAACTTCGACAGTACTCCCTTTTTAATTATTAATAAAGCAGTTATAGGGTGTGTGAATAGGTTGCATCCCTAGTTGGAAGCAAAACAATGCCAACAGCGGAAATCGATACACAATAGTAATACGACACTCGAAATGAAGAATCTCATGCATAAGTAAAAGAATTATAACTTAACACAACTAAACGATCTCATCAGTCAAAATAATATACATCCAACCACATTGCGTTCTAAGTCAAATATACAGGGTCTGATAGAGTAACACTAGATCCAATATACAAAACCAAAATAGAAGGTTACTGCGCAGGTAGCCCACCTAGCAAAACGAGAGATAGAAGCTGATAAGTGGATCCGCACTGCTACTACGCGTCCACACGACTCCTGCAAGGAACTATGACACAACGGGGGTGAGTTGCCAACTCAGTGAATAAAACTAACATATATCGGCTGATAATGCAAGTATGACGAACTAGAGCTAATATCAACAATGATGAATATAATACATGATAATATGTGGAAACATGAACATATACTACTAAGTATATAAATAAAACTGAAATCTCATCAACTATTTCCAAATAAGGTTCATCCTTTTTTCATGTCCAACATCGACACAAATCTTCTGTTTCTATCAGGTATCGTTCCCCGAACGATCCTGTAAATCAATGACACCGGTCGGTATCACCTGGATATCTGCCGTGTCTCACATCTGTATCCGGTATCGAGTATCCTCGCTAGGCTCCCCGCCTCAAATGCGGCTTTCCTGTCCCTCGGTCTCGACCGGGTCCACCATGTATCCAATATATCCCCCTCACTCAGTCTTGATAACGTATAAATCTGTAACCGTATAGCCCCCCCCCCACTCGGTTCGGAATAAATCCAAATAAAAAAACGACATCTCATGGTGGACGTATCACATCATTCAGGAAGAATCGATGAATATAACTTAAAAACTCAAAACCATAAGTCCGAAATAATCTAATGTGGCACGTGATTTGGATTAACCTTACGGAACAGTTGGTATCAGAGCTTAGGATTAATCCAATGCTCTGATACCAACTTTGAGATGTTGTACACTAACTGAATTTGGTAAAACCATCACACACTACTCCGTATTGTAAATAATCCAATTCTCGGATACCAACTTTGTCATGACCCAAATGTGGCACGTGACCGGCACTTAAATCATATGACATCTAAAGACATCGACATAGTTCAAGTAAGCCGAAAACCCGGAATCTAAACCCTTTTTGAAAACATATTGGAGGTGAGTTTAAAATAATCATCAGATGGAATCAATTTAAATAACATTTAATTTTCTTAACTAAGTATGTTTGAAAAGCATCTATGACGTTTTTGAAATTCGACAAAACCTCCTTTGCATTTTTGTATAACCCGATACCACATAATAATATAAATAGCATCTCAATGGGAGCTAGATTCCACGCCCAAACAGTAGAGCAACCAAGCAACCAATATACGATGCACAATGGCGAAGAAAAGAAAAGCGAAACAAAATCAACAATCTAAAATGGTCGACTCCAATGAGTGCGACATACACACAAACTCTAGGTCTCGTTTCTAAGTCCACAATATACCCTTTCTAAGTTGATGGAGTTTTCACTAAATACAAAAATATATGAATAACCAAGTGTGAGTACGATACAATAGTAACCCACTTACCAAAGCAATCACCGAAAGGAATGTGTGCCCAAAGCCGCTGATAATCCAAGCGGTAAAACCTGCAAGAAACTGTGGCACAACGGGGATGAGTTGCCAACTCAGTGAATAAAAGTACATCTAAAGGTAGAAATCGAAATGCACGACAATACCTAGGTCATAGGTATAATACTATCATAATCTGTACAATATACTATATGATATACATATATATCATAATTCAACACTAACAATCATGCAATCCCAATTAGAATATATGCAATGCAAATAACCTATATCTAGGTATAAGCCTAATGTAACCGAAATATATATATAAACCTCTTCTTTAAAATAGCCGCGGAATAGATATGTCACGGCATAAAGCAAACGCGATAGTATGAAATATAATAGATATCTTATTTAAGATATACGCCCTGCTATTTTAATGAATAGTGTTAAGAGGTTTACAATTTAAAAGATTTCAATGTCATATCAGACATGTCAAAATAATGAGGCTATAACTCGATTTTTGAATTGCTTTTTGTATGTAACTACTCGTAAAAAGTTATGCGGGTACTGTCCCCTGGATCAGTCCTGGTCGGTTACAATAACTATGATATAACTGTGTACCTCCTGATAGCAACATATCAATATATATATATGGATGTCCAGCATCGACACCCGAAATCGGAAATCTCTCGTGTCCATCACCGACACACAAATCCTCAAATCTCTTATGTCCATCACCGACACGTAAATGCAGATACCGTTAAAACCATCTCAACAGATGATTGCCACCCGATATCTCTGGACCCGGTCAGTATTCCCTGGATATCAGCCTTGTCCAATCGAACCCCGATCAGTATCCCCGAGATAAATACCGTGCTCAATTTTATCTCCGGTATCGAGTATCCTCGCTAGGCTCCCCCGCCTCAATGTGGCTATCCTGCCCCTCGGTCTTGACCCGGGTCCACCATGTATCCGACTGTATAGCCCCCCCACTCAGTCCGGATAAGTAACAAGTCCGAAACCGTATAGCCCCCCCTCGGTTCAGAATAAAATAACCAGAAAATATAAAACTCATGGTGGACGTCAACTCATCATATCCAGAAATATCAAGTAAAGAATGAGAATATTTGCATAGATTATCCTGATGATATATTATATATATACATATATAACAGCGTCCCATACCACTGATATATATCATCAAAGTAAAACGTCCAGAAAACTCATAAAATCAAATATAACATTCATAGTACTGGTATTCACAATACTTAACAAATAATAAGGTAAAGTACGTAAATAAATCATACAAGAAAATAAACGTATCAATTCAACTGTGTCATGGCAGTACTAATGATGTGTGGTGTAACATACGCGTCTGTGCTTGTGTAGCATGGCAATCATTAGTATTTGTGCAAGTGTTCTAAAGGTGTAATAGCCTACTCATATCAATATTTACCTATGCAATATATCATAACGGTCCTACAGTGACATGGTAGTACCAATGAGGTGTAGTGTAACATAGGTATACGTGTTTGTGCAGTATAGTACCTATTGGTAGTTGTGCAATGTTCTATCAGAGTGTTCGTATCGCGGAAACGTATAATATCGATAATATAACGCTAATCATGTAAAGTAATCTAAGCGTAACTATTGTAATTACTTGCTATGAGCTATACCATTATCTTTAGAAATGAAACGAAACGTTGGTTTGAAATAAGGAAGCTGCCTTAGATTAAAATAGATTTTCGTTTTGGAAATTGGCACTGCATCCTTGTATTTGATCATTAAAGAGAAACGAATCGTAGTTTTTAAAAGAATATAGCTCACACCAGTATTACATCCTAAAACGAAATATAATCTAACTCTACGAGTCTAAAGGAAAAACCTGGCCGTTATTCGGCATATAAATCTCATCATTTTCAATACGTATAATTTCTTGTATAATACCTCATCGTATCACTATATTTATATCATCTTAAATACGGCATGATCCCTCGTACAAATCCATCAAACCATATCCATGTCATACGTATCTCACGTCTCGTACGTATGTCATTAAAGCTATGTATGAAACTATATACAATTGAGGGACATACTGTATGTGATACTATATCAATAACATTAACATCTAACTAGATATCATACTATTTTATTTATAAGGTTGCGGGGGTGCTATACGCCATCCACCTGACTTCCCCCGTAGATGTAAATCTACTCACCAACTCGTTGAGTTCGCTGAAATCCACGCTGCTATGTCCGCCAACTCTGTCTCGGAAATTCTCGAAATCGTACTTATAATCATATTTAAAATCACATCGATGTAAATATCATATCAAAGCTCAAAACAACGAGATAGTCACTCATAGGTTAGAACCTACAGAATACTTAACCCAAAAATGACAATCTAAACCTGTTGTTAACGTATAAACGTTAACAGTTCAGTTACAGTTCAAAATACGAAAACTCCGTATCGTAAATATCTGAAATTTGGTAAAACCATTACTAAAACGTTCCCAGATTTTACTGTGTAATTATTGGGAAAAATCAAACAATACAATAACTTACAAAATACCAAGATAAGCCTACAGAACAAAATTCAACACCAAAATTCCTAGGGGGGCCGGCGAGCTCGGTCAAATGATAGGTGTCGCCGGTTCAAGTGTGGATTTTAGGGTTCGGGCTTTAAGTGAACTCTCCTAATGGTCTTATTATACTTTTGTTCTTGCTAGTTTTTCTAGTAATTATACCTAATGGTTTCAGATTCATTTACAGTAGGCCTAACATCACAAAATACAGTGTTTTCCTAAACTGCACACTAAAAACAGATATGGAATTGTACTGAACTTGCAAAGATGAAAAGGAATTATACCTATGGAGATGATTCACAAAAGAACACCAGCTCAAGAATCCTATGATGGAATCATCTAAGGGTTGTAGTGTATTGAGTTTGATGAAGGGTACACTTGATGAAGGAAATCATTGCTCTCTTTCTTTTGGTATGAACACTTAGAAATTTTCTTGGTTTGGGACTGAAGAAGTGTATTGTTCAGTTGAGATACGAAGAAAGAATATGTGTAATTGGGTTGAGGATGTATGTAGAGAAAGCATGAGGTGGAGGTTGAGAAGTGGAGGTGGCATGGAGGAAAGATGAGGTGTCACCATAAGGAAGCATGGTGCATTCATGCAAGGAGGAGGTGTTAAACTTGAAGGAGGTGGAAATAGTTGAGCATGGTGAAGATGAGGTGTTTTGTGAAGGTTAGCATAGAATATCATATGCCATCCATGATTAAAAGAAATATAACAATAAAGAAAACTTTCATATTATAAATCCAAATCCATATGACATAAAAGATATGAAATGATAAATCTATCACTTAATTATCATTTGCTTAATGACAAATACAATGTCATGTTAAAATAATTAAAATATTATTTTTATGACATCACACACCTTTATTCGCATTTTGCCGAAATAACGACATTTTTACGGATATAATTTCGATACCAAAAGTCGTATGTGATATAACTTTGCAAACTTTATTTGAATTCATATTTAAAATTATAAATTAATATTTAAAATTTTCCAAAATTTTACAGTCTCTCCCCCTTAAAGAAATTCGGTCCCCGAATTTAAATTAAACTCCCTTCTTAAAATATTTTTCTTAATCCAATCTGCTCAAATTCAAAAGAAATTCCGGGGTCCAAATTTAAAACATATAATCCGCTCAATATAACAAAACTCCAAAGTCCCATATGAGCTAAAACGCATCATAATGCAACCATGTGCGTGAAAACTCAAAAAGATATAATTTCTCATAACTGTAACTCTAGCGGTTGCTATGAGAATTACTCCAGTTATGATGCAATTTGCCAAATATGAAAACCGTTGTGTATCCTAAGTACACAATCAATGCCATAATCGTAATGCAATATCGGTGCACACGACCAAGCGAAAAATTTACATAAATCAAATGTATAACATATCCTATCAAGTGTAAAGCACGAAAACAAAATCAACCCTAATGGTTTTGCGTGCAAGTCTCAAACCACCCGATACGGTGTGCATGAAAAAAAAAACAACGCTAAGTGCAACAGGCGTGCACGAAACGATATTCACTGCATCTACTGTGCATGGAACAAAAGTGTACAAAACAGTATCAAGTGCATCGGGGTGCACAAAATCAATATCAAGTGCATCAGTGCACAAAATCAGAAACCAAATATACCTAGGGGGTGTGTGTGTGTGTGTGTGTGTGTATATATATATATATATAATCTCTTAACCATGTGCACTTGATGAGATTTCCATGTACAGTGATTTCACTTTGATTTATGTTTTGTGCACACCAGGTGCACTTGTTGAGATTTTCGTGCAAGGTGACTACACTCGATTGGAGTGTTATGTACACCGGATGCACTACACTGATGTTTCCCAGAGAAAGTGCAAAGTGTGCAGATACGTAAGAATGCGTAGAACCGGGGTCAAATAAAATATGTGCATCTAACGAACATACTGCAAGAGTATCTGTCACAACTGCATTGAATGCCTGGGCATCCTGTGGAGTCAGTGCAAAAACTCATGCCTGGCCCCTACCCGCATCCTGTCGTCCTCTCCCTCAGTCTCCTCGGCCTCTCTGAAAGCGTCCTGCAAAGCCCTGACCTCACGGTGCAACATCCTGGCGCATAGTGCCAACTGGGAGAGGAAGTAAGGCCATCGAAGTAGAAGGAGGAGGTGTGGCCATTGGGTTAACCTAGGGTGTGGTGTCTAGTAGGTACATCTTAACCTTAACCATTTTCTAACCCTATTTGCATAAACACCCTCACACAACTCTAATTTGCATAAGGGCACCAACCTTTTCACATAACCCCCTCATACTATAACATACTACAGATGAAGCTAAATTTTTCACTAAAACCCTTATAATTTATTAATGTTACAAACTAAAGTTTCACATTAATTAGTTTCACACACTACTTATGAAAATGTCCTATTTTGTTTCAAAACTTTTTAAATTAACATTTTATTATTTAATTAATCAAATTAATTTATTTTCTAAAATTTTCAAAATGTTACAAGGACGCTCCTCACCCCACTTTTTTCATACACTCCACATCAAAACACGTCCTCCATTAGAAAAAATTTCTAACGGGACGCTGCCCTGCACCTCGCAAGGGAGCTGTTATCCCCCTTGACCCCCAGCCCACTATCCAGGAAACGAGACCCCCGTAAACTCTGCGAGGCCCCCGATATACCCAAAACCCCTCAAGACACACATACACACACTCCACATCAAGTTCGCATGACTAGTTGACCTGTCAATCGGAGGTTCCTTCGCTTCAAAGGCGTAGGGTAATTAACAGCAGTTTAGTCCGCGGCTGCCGGAGATTCGGATCCCTACAATTAATAAACCCTGGTCTACCCTAGACAGGGGAAATCTGTAGTACGTCTAACTAGCGACGCGTATTCCCATCTCAACGGGGTGACGAAAAATACCCTACACTTGTCCCCCTCATTCTTTTTCTTTTCTTTTCCATTTGAAAATGAAAGCCAAATATAACAAATACAATGGTTACATGTCATGACACTTAAACATGGTTTTAATAAAAATAAACATGGTTCAATGCACAATTAGGAAAATACTAATTAAGTTTAACACTACTTGTATGGAAATATTTATATACTAATTTATAAAAAGCATAAATCAAATAAATGCTCACATAAATAAAAATTCATTTTTAATTTCCGATTATTTTCCAAAATTATAGGTGTATAACTATACCGTTCTACGAAAACTCAAATCAATATTCGTATAATATCCGTGAAATTTATTATTTTATTATTTAAATTCAAAAATAGTATTTTCCATTTTCTGAAATATTACAGGCAGCCTCATGATGAGGGCTTTGGATCCACGACATTGTTGAGCAGGAAGCTACCCGCTGTGGATGGACCGGACAGGAAGCTACCCGGCTGCCTCGTGATGAGGGCTTCAGATCCACGGCGTTGTTGGGCAGGAAGCTACTAGCTGTGGATGGGCCGGGCAGGAAGCTAACCGGCTGCCTATAGGCATATCCGCGCTTTATTTACTTGAGTAAAAGACCGGTCTTTGCACGACGGGCAGTAAGTTACCCGCCGACCTTGTGGAACGTCTTTGCTCGGAAATAAAAAGAAGCAGTTTAGATTTCAGGGAAGCTAAAATCTTTATTTATTAAAGAAAATACAAATTCGTTGATACAGTTTAAACTCTCCTGCATTGAATGACCGGATACAGCGGGTAACCTTGTTGCTCGGACTCGGGTCAGTCGATAATGACTATGATCTTCCCGACCGTCAGATCGCGGCCTTCAAGTTGGTCGGCTTGCCCCCTATCTGCTTGACGTTTGTCTCACAGGTATTTTGCCAAGTGACCAGAGCGGATCAGCTCCTCGATATAATCGCGTAGCTGTTTACAATTCTCGGTCAGGTGTCCTTGTGTCCGATGATAGGCACAATACGGGCCGCAGAGCGCTTGCCCGGCTTTCGCATCATCTGTGGTAGCTTGAAGAATCTTTCGCTCTTTGCCTCCTCTAGCAGCTTAGCCTGCGAGACATTGAGAGGCGTGTACTTGTGAAACCTCAGAGTGTAAGGTTTCGATCGAACAACCTTCTTCTTGTTTTCTTCCCAGCCTTTTTTCTTTGGGCATGTCCGGTCTCCCTGGGAAAGATGAGCATTAACCTCTGATTCGAACTGGATTTCCCGTTCGGTCCAGACTTTTACCTCGGCCAAGGTTTTAGGTTGCACCAATGCAAAAGAGCGGAGCCACTCTTTGTGGTTAAGACCAGACCTTAGGGCGGTTATGATTTTCTCATCCCGGTGCTTGGGTACCTCCAGGAGAGTATTATAGAACTGGGTGACGTAACCCTTGAAAGATTTCACGTCCTCGCTCTTGATGGTGAACAGGTAGTCGACCGTCCTCTTCTATCGTTGGTTGCCGACAAAATGACCGAGGAACTGAGTAGCTAGCTCGTCGAAAGTTGAGATTGAACATGGAGTCAGGCCGCAGAACCAGTCTCGCCTGGCTCGGCCGAGGGTGGTGGGGATGGCTCGGCACTGAGCCACGTCCGAGTAATCTTGGAAGCTCATGTCCGTCGTAAACATGTCCAAGTGGTCAATTGGGTCATACTTCCTATTGAAGAGAGCCACCTTGGGCTGTTTGTTCCAAGACGAGACCTGCCCACTCAGTAACTGCTCCGTGAAGGGCCTCGTGAGAGAATTTGCGGAGTATTTTGCCGATCCCTTGGGCGAACGGGCGGCGAGCCGCATGTCCTCGATCTCCTTCTCGAGGACCTCAATTCGCCACTGGTATCCCGAGGATTCTCCATAGTCGGAGTGCCTGTTGTCTCTGCTTCGGGCTTGAGTGACAGAACGGTTTCGGCTCTGCTCTATTACGTTCCTCAGATCCTCGGATTGGACCTTTCGCAGTTCTCCATGGCGTGCGCCATGTGTAAGGCCTCGGTGATCATGGAGACGTCGGTCATTCCTGGAATCAGGTGTTTTGACTGACGTCGCCTTAGAGGGCGAGGGAGCGCGGTGGGCGTTGATTTGCTACCTCGGCGTTGAACTATTCGGCGCCCAACGAGTCATGGAATCATTCCCTGTATGGGGGTTGTTCCCCTCCGAATGACGGCCAAGACATGACTGTCTTGCCTGAGATTCGGGGCAGATGCTAATTGGTGCTATCGTCCACCTCTCCGAAGATGCCAAGTTGATTTATGGCACCATGTATCGAAGGTTTAAACGGATGCGGCCGATGTAGCAGACTTCGTCAGATTCCCCCTCGTTTGAGGGGTTTTTGATTGTGGGGACGCTCTTCCCTGCAGGTGCAAGCCCCTTACAGTTAATTACGCTACCGCATCGCGGTAACAACTTTCTCCTTCTCCAGATGGTCACTTCGTGTCATGGGTGTTTGTTTTGTTTGTGGTTGCCCGTGGATTGTATACGGAGACTAATTTATGTCGTCGCCCGTAGGACGTGGATTAGTCCAAATCCGTATTTTCTTAGATTTGGATTTGGGGTTTTGGTTTGAGGATACGTTAGTCATATTTGAGGCTAAGATCAACTAAAACGTTTGTTAAGGATACGTTAGTCTAATTTGAGACTAAGATCAACTTAACGGGATCGTTTAGATCCGACAAAAGAGCATTTGGGCTCTATTGTTCTAGTTTAGGGACATAGTGGTCCATTTCCAGTTTAGGGACATAGTGGTCCAATACCAGTTTAAGGACATAGTGGTCTATTGAATGTATGGCCGTCGGGACCCGTCACCTCTCTGACGACGTTGAATGATTACAACGACAGATATCAGAGGAGTTCTGAGATGTACCTTTGAACAAAAGTTGGTTGACCTGTAGTCCAATTTGGGACTAAAGTCTGTTTGAGGGTTTAAGGATACGTTAGCCATATTTGAGGCTAAGATCAACTTAAACGTTTGTTAAGGATACGTTAGTCCAGTTTGAGACTAAGATCAACTTAACAGGATCGTTTAGATCCGACAAAAGAGCGTTTGGGCTCTATTGTTCCAGTTTAGGGACATAGTGGTCCATTGTCAGTTTAGGGACATGGTGGTCCATCTCCAGTTTAGGGACATGGTGGTCCATAAAATGTATGGCTGTCGGGACCCATCGCCTCTCTGAAGATATTGAAGGATTACAACGACAAATATCAGAGGAGTTCAGAGATGTACCCTTGAACCAATGAGTTGGTTGAAAGAGCAGATGTGCTCAGTTCAAGATGATTTGAGGACTTATGGCCAGTTTGGGCTAAGTCCAATTATGTTTGAAATATTGGCCTTTTGGGCCATTAGACATTTGTCTGGGTTCAGCCCCTCATCATTCAGCAGTGCTAAACAGAGGTTTGGGGGCTCTGACAACATTTTGTCTTTGATTTCCTCAATTTTGAGATTCAATTGGAGGAGGGACTTTTGCCTCTGGAAAATTAGCCAATTTGGCTAAAAGTAGTGTTAAACACTAGAGAACAACAATGTTAAACACTGGAGATAGAACTCTCAAATTAGTGTTAAACACTAAAAGACAATCAGTGTTAAACACTGGAAATATAATCATCAATTTAGTGTTAAACACTAGAAACAATCAGTGTTAAACACTGGAAATATAATCCCCAAATTAGTGTTAAACACTAAAGACAGAGGGGTCACGTGTGGACACGTGAGAGTGCCCAAAGGGGGTACCGGATCTCTTTTCTTCGTTCTGCAATTAAGTGTTAAACACTTTTCATTTCCTGGCCATCACGTGTGGGCACGTGATAGGCGTCCATCCATTGGATATTAAAGGGATTTGTTAGGGGTCACGTGGGGACACGTGAGGGTGCCCTAAATGTGGAGCCAGATCTCCTTTTGTTTTATCCTCAAATCTGCGAATAAGTGTTAAACACTTTTTATCTTTATTTTAGAGCATCACGTGTTGGCACGTGATGGGGATTTATGCATTGATAATTACAGCACTTGCTGTGGGGTCACGTGGGGACACGTGAGAGCGCCCAAAGCTTCTTTTCTTTTGTTTTTTCTTTCTGCATTTTGGGAGTCACGTGGGAGCACGTGAGGCATTACCTCAAAGCTTCTTTTCTTCAGGGATCTTTTCAAGGGTCGCGTGGGGGCACGTGACCCTAGTTCTTTTCATGAACAGAGATCTTCTAAGAATTGAATTCTCTGTAGGGTTAAACCCTAATTATGATTTTGAAGGAATTAAATTCCTATTGTGAAAGAATTAAATTCTTATTTAGGATAAAACCCCGATTTCTTTTCAAAGGAATTAAATTCCCAGATATGTAAAAGAATTAAATTCTTGATTAGGGTTAAACCCTAGTTTTGTTTTCGGAGAATTAAATTCTCAAAACTCAATTCCCCTTCTAAGCTTAGGATCTGCATGGCAGGATCTCGACCCGATGAGAATTAAATTCTCAACTTATGGGGAGATGTGCTCTGTGCAGATCTTCAACCAGAAGAAGAACTAAGTTCTTTTTTGTATAAGAGTTAAACTCTTGGATTTTGAGAATTAAATTCTCTGTTTGAAGTTTTGATTCCCTTTCTTTTCTCACCTAGGGTTTTCTTTGTTGAGAATTAAATTCTCCTTTCTTTTCTTCCCTCTTGAGAATTAAATTCTCCTCTCTCTGTTTTTCTCTCCCCAAAAAAGGTCCCTCCTCTTCTTTTCTTGGCTCCTATTTATAGGAGAAAGAAAAGAATCAATTTATTTTGCAAATCTTTCATTGAAAGATTTGATTTGTTTTCATCATTAATATGATCTTTTAGATCATTCAGTGAATTTTATTCACCGTTGGATTTTAAATCCAAAGATATTCTGTTTGTTATTTCCGGTGAGATTTTAGAGGAAATTTTTCCTTGTCTAAGATCTTTCCATAAATTGGTGATATTTAATCATCCTTGGATCTTTAATCCAACGGTCCCCATAATCCTTTTCCATTTGGAAAGATTTAGAGAAATTTAGAATTTTAATTCTATTTCGAAAGATTTTAGAGAAATTTAGAATTTTAATTCTATTAAACTGTAAGGCTTTCAAAGCCTGACACGTGCTGGCACGTGACCCATGGTCACGTGTGAGCACGTGACCCCTAATTGGTTCTTTTCTCAGCGTTTATTTATGCTTCAGTTTTTAACCATCACGTGTCAACACGTGACCATTGGTCACGTGTGAGCACGTGATACCTCATTGAGGTATTTTCTTCAGACATTTGTTATTTTATTTCTGTTTTAATTGTCACGTGTCAACACGTGACCATTGGTCACGTGTGAGCATATGACTCCCAATTGGGTTCTTCTTCAGCCATTATTTTTATTTCTGTTTTAACTATCAAGTGTCAACACATGACCATTGGTCATGTGTGAGCACATGATAACTCATTGAGGTAATTCCTGATTTTTAATCAGGGAACAGTGCACAGCATATTTGCTCATAATTTTTGATCCCGGATGAATTATGAAGCACATAATATATCAAATCGAAGAGTTTTTCGAGATGCTTCCAATATCATCAGAATTTAACAGTTCCTCCTTCGGGAGTTTATCAAAATACAGACCGGAAGATGCTGGTTCGCATTTCCTTAAGCGTATCGTTGCCATTTGATACCTTGGACTCTTCTGCGCAGAAATTTTCGGCGGGAACAAATGCCCCCCTACTTTGCCCACGTAAGTATATACGTGGGTGAAGTAGTGCAAAGTTATGAGTAGCCGTGGAATTGAGGGCTTAGGAGACAAGTTTAGGGTCCTTGTAGCCTAAGACTTTTCAACTTTATGAGCCGTAAGGGTCTCACAAAGACTTTTCTCCCTACGGATCGAGAGGATCTCGTAGGTGTATTTTCTCCTTAGGGGTCGTGAGGACTCCTAAGTGTGTTTTCTCTTATAAGTCGTAAGGATCTTATAAGAGAATTTTTCCCTCTTACGAGTCAAGAGGACCCGTAAGCGGTTGTTTCCCTCCTTGTCGAGATTCGACTTCGGAGAGTGAGACCCGTGGATAGTATGCAAGAGGCTGTTTTGGGCCGACTTGCAGGATCCCAGTGCTTAGGAAACAAGTTTTTTAATCCCTGCTGCCTAAGGCTTTACCTCACGAGTCGAGACGAATCGAGCAGTTCTCGCAAAAACATCAATTTCCTCACGAGTCGAGACGAATCGAGCATTTCTCGCAAGAATATCCCAACGTCACAGTTAAACTCTGCTTTTTATGACAGAAGTCCGTTAGGGTCTGTGGCACTTAGGGTTTTGGCCGTCGTACCGTCGCATCAGCTGATATATTCTTCGATAGGCAATCGTGCTGTTCGAGTAGCCCTGCGACTGCCGTGTTTCTGATCCCTTCGGGGGCTGGACAAGACGTCTTCAAGAAATCCTCCTAGGAAATTTGACCGTCGGAAAAGCAAGCATTAGGAATTTGCCATGCCGCTTTTTACTTGAAATTAGGCTCATTTTGGAGAGCCCCGATGAGTCATAACCATTCCGCGCTGGTGTGGGATGATCTCCGATAGTCTTTCAGGCTTTATATGAGTTGCCGTCAAGACCCTGAAGCTAGGAATTTGGCATTTGCTTCGTTTGCTGACACTGCGTCTGCTGTATCGAGACAAATGCCGCGGTTGTCTCTAGGTTGTTGGTGAACCGTCGAGTCTTGGAACTGGAAATTTTGCCGTGGCTCCGTTTGTTTGAGTGTCGCGTCTGAACCCTGCTGGAGGAAGAACGCTGGGGTGACATCTCGTCTGCTGTATCGAGACGAACGTTGAGGTGGTGACCACTCCATGTGGGATGATCTCCGGTGGTCTTTCAGGCTTTATTTGACTTACCATTAAGACCCTAAAGCTAGGAATTTGGCCTTCGCTTCGTTTGCTGGCATTGCGTCTGCTGTATCGAGACGAATGCCGCGGTTGTCTCTAGGTTGTTGATGAACCCTCGAGGTTTGGAACTAGGGATTTTGCCGTGGCTCCTTTTGGCGATGTTGTGTCTGCTGTATCGAGACGAACATCGAGGTGGTGACCACTCCGCACTGGTTCGAGATGATCTCCAATTGTCTTTCAGGCTTTATATGACTTGCCGTCAAGACCCTGAAGCTAGGAATTTGGCCTTTTGCTTCATTTGCTTTGGCGTGTCCGAATCCTGCAGGGGGAAGAACGCTGGGGTGATATTTCATCTGCTGTATCGAGACGATCGTCGATGTGGTGACCACTCCGCGCTGGTGCGAGATGATCTTCGATTGTCTTTCAGGCTTTATATGACTTGCCGTCAAGACCCTGAAGCTAGGAATTTGGCCTTTTGCTTCATTTGCTTTGGCACGTCCGAATCCTGCTGGGGGAAGAACGCTGGGGTGACATTTCATCTGCTATATCGAGATGATCGTCGAGGTGGTGACCACTCCGCGCTGGTGCGAGATGATCTCCGATTGTCTTTTAGGCTTTATATGACTTACCGTCAAGACGTTGAAGCTAGGAACTTGGCCTTCGCTTCGTTTGCTTTGGCGCGTCCGAATCCTGCTGGGGGAAGAACGCTGGGGTGACATTTCATCTGCTGTATCGAGACAATCGTCGAGGTGGTGACCACTCCGCGCTGGTGCGACATGATCTCCGATTGTCTTTCAGGCTTTATATGACTTGCCGTCAAGACGTTGAAGCTAGGAACTTGGCCTTCGCTTCATTTGCTTTAGCGCGTCCGAATCCTGCTGGGGGAAGAACGCTGGGGTGATATTTCATCTACTGTATCGAGACGATCGTCGAGGTGGTGACCACTCCACGCTGGTGCGCTGGTGCGAGATGATCTCCGATTGTCTTTCAGGCTTTATATAACTTACCGTCAAGACCCTGAAGCTAGGAATTTGGCCTTTTGCTTCATTTGCTTTGGCGCGTCCGAATCTTGCTGGGGGAAGAACGCTGGGGTGACATTTCATCTGCTGTATCGAGACGATCGTCGAGGTGGTGACCACTCCGCGCTGGTGCGAGATGATCTCCGATTGTCTTTTAGGCTTTATATGACTTACCGTCAAGACGTTGAAGCTAGGAACTTGGCCTTCGCTTCGTTTGCTTTGGCGCGTCCGAATCCTGCTGGGGGAAGAACGCTGGGGCGACATTTCATCTGCTGTATCGAGACGATCGTCGAGGTGGTGACCACTCCGCGCTGGTGCGATATGATCTCCGAATGTCTTTCAGGCTTTATATGACTTGCCGTCAAGACCCTGAAGCTAGGAATTTGGCCTTTGCTTCATTTGCTTTGGTGCGTCCGAATCCTGCCGGAGGAAGAACGCTGGGGTGACATCTCGTCTGCTGTATCGAGACGAACGCCGAGGTGGTGACCATTCCGCGCTGATGTGGGATAATCTCCGATAGTCTTTCAGGTTTTATATGAGTTGCCTTCAAGACCCTAAAGCTAGGAATTTGGCCTTCGCTTCGTTTGCTTTGGCGCGTTCGAACCCTGTTGGAGAAAGGGCGCTGTAGTGACATCTCGTCTGCTGTATCGAGACGAATGTCGAGGTGGTGACCGCTCCGCGCTGGTGTGGGATGATCTCCGATAGTCTTTCAGGTTTTATATGAGTTACCGTCAAGACCCTGAAGCTAGGAATTTGGCCTTTGCTTCATTTGCTTTGGCGCGTCCGAATCCTGCCGGAGGAAGAACGCTGGGGTGACATCTCGTCTACTGTATAGAGACGAATGCCGAGGTGGTGACCATTCCGCGCTGATGTGGGATGATCTCCGATAGTCTTCAGGTTTTATATGAGTTGCCTTCAAGACCCTGAAGCTAGGAATTTGGCCTTCGCTTCATTTGCTCGCACTGCATCTGCTGTATCGAGATGAATGTCGTGGTGGAGCTGGGATTTTGCCGTCACTCCGCTTTGTTTTGACCATGGGGTCTTTCGCTGACGTTGCATCTGCATCGTGCTGGATTGCGAGGGAACACCATTGTTGACATTGCGTCTGAAGTAACGAGACGAATGCTGAGGTGGAGCTGGGATTTTGCCGTCACTCCGCTTTGTTTCGACCATGAGGTCTTTTGTTGACGTTACATCTGCATCCTGCTGGACTGCGAAGGAACTCCGTTGTTGACATTGCGTCTGCTGTAATGAGATGAGTGCTGAGGTGGAGCTAGGATTTTGCCATCACTCCGCTTTGTTTCGACCGTAAGGTCTTTTGTTGACGTTGCATCTGCATCCTGCTAGACTGGGAAGGAACGCCATTGTTGACATCTCGTCTGCTGTATCGAGACGAATGTTGAGGTGGAGTTGGGATTTTGCCATGGCTCCGTTTGATGGTGTAACATCTGTGTCATGCTGGAATGAGGAGGCCCACCGTTGTTGGTCTCCAGGCTGCAGATGTGGCTATTGAGATTTGGAACTAGGGACTTTGCCATGGTTCCGTTTCGTTGCAACTCTGAGATCGATTGTTGACATCACGTCTGCATCTAGTTGGAGTGAGGAGAAACGCCGTTGGTGATCTCTAAATTGTCGATGTTGACGTCGAGACCCTGAAGCCAGGGATCTTCCTTTGCTTCATTTGTTGATATTGTGTCTGCAATATTGCGACAAATGTCGAGGTTGTCTCTAGGTTGTCTATGAACCGTCGAGATTTGGCTTCGCTTTCTGATGGAGCCTGTTGGGAAGGTATGGTTCCCTCTTTGTTTGTGCCCCTGGATTGTATACAGGGATCAATGTGATCTCACCTGCAGGGCAAAAATTTTCATTCTTTCATCATTTTTTATTCTTTCCGCGATGCTCTATCATTTCAGCTTTTTATATCGCGAAAATCGCGATTGCCCAATCATTTCGGCTATTTTTCTTTTTACTCGCTGCTTTTTATTGCGAGTTGCCCAATCATTTCGGCTGTTTTTGTATGCATACATTTTTACTTGCTGCTTTTTATTGCAAGTTGCCCCATTATTTCGGCTATTTCGTATGCACGTATGGCTCGCTGATTTTTTTTATCGCGAGTGTGGAACTTGGAATCTGACGCCAATGTCAGCATCAGCATCGCTACAACTAGAATATTGCCAGGAGCGAATCATCATTTGCCATGAAAGGGCTTGGGATTTGATACCGGTTTAGGCATCAGCATCGCTACAACTAGGATATTTCCAGGAGCGAATCATCATTTGCCTCTGTCGATGTCGAACAAAGGTGGCTTAGCGAACAGGGTTAGGATCCCGTCGACTAAGGCTTTTGACTTCATAAGCCGTAAGGGTCTCACAAAGGTATTTCTCCCTACAAGTCATGAGGATCTCGTAGGTGTGTTTTCTCCTTAGGAATCATGGGGATTCCTAAGTGTATGTTCCCCTGTAAGTCGTAAGGATCTTACAAAAGGGTTTTCTCCTTATAAGTCGAGAGGACTTATAAGGGTTGTTCACCATATGGACATATCCCTAGTCACGGATGGGACTTGGTTAGGGAAATGTTTATTCGCGCCCGTGGATTGTATACAAGGGTCAGCATTGAGCCGCTTGTAGGGCAGTATTGGAAGTTGTGGGGGTGCTTAAGAACAGGTTCAGGTCTCTGTAGCTTAAAACTTTCAAATCTTATGAGCCGTGAGGGTCCCATAAGAGAATTCTCCTTACGAGTCGTGAAGATCTCGCAAGTGTAATTTCTCCTTAGGAATCGTGGGGATTCCTAAATGTGTTGCTTCCTTTGTGAGTCGTAAGGATCTCACGCGGGTGGTTTCTCCTCACAAGGTCGAGAGGACCTTGCAAGTGTCCTTTAACGAGGTTGCGCCCTTTCGGGTTTTCACAAACACTCGCCGGTAGCCCTGCTGTTTTTACTCACGGAGCCCTTTCGGGTTTTCATCCGTGCCCATTTTGCTTATGGACATACTGTCTTTCCTTTTTTTTATTCTTTTTATTTTTCTAACGAGGTCGCGCCCTTTCAGGTTTTCACAAACACTCGCCGGTAGCCCTACTGTTTTTACTCACGGAGCCCTTTCGGGTTTTCATCCGTGCCCATTTTGCTTATGGACATACCATTTTTTTTGTTTTTTTTTGTTTTTTTACTACCACGTCAGCTTGAAGATGCTGCGGGTTGGTAGTAGTTTAACGACGTTTCGGTCATAAGTCAGTTTTAGGACATAGTGGTCCATCGTTAGTTTAACGACGTTTCGGTCTACAGCCAGTTTTAGGACATAGTGGTCCATCGTTATTTTAACGACGTTTCGGTCTACAGTTGCCATATTTGAGGCGAGTTTCTAGTTTACGGACTTTTTGGTCCATGGGGCTTTCTCTATGAAAGAGCATGATGCCCCCGGCATGTCCATCTTTTTCGGAGCATGTGGTTGTGGTGGGGTCACCTTCCATTTTTCGGGCAGCGCGAACTTGCCCTGTTGGTATTGGTCTTCAACCCAGTTTTTGAAGACGTAGCAATTTTCGAGTGGGTGACCCATTACTCTGTGGTAGGGACAATAGTTAGGATTGTTAACGTCACCTGGCCGCAACGGACGTTTTGGATCTGGCAGAGTGATGAGCCCGCTGCGCACTGCTAGCTCGAACAATCTCTTTGTTTTATCTTTGGGAAACGAGTAAGGACGTTTCAACTTCTCATTGAGGTATCGCGGCTTGTTGTTTTGACGACAAAACGGTCTCGGGTTACTCGGCTGTTGTTGAGCGTTGGCGACGAAGGTCGCTTTTCCATTCCCCTTATCCCATTTGTTCGATCCCTTGTTCGCGGGTCTGAGATTCTTTCCGGGTAGCGTGCAATTGCACGGCTGAATGTTCTCGCAGCTCCTCAATTCTTTCGTTTCAGAGATGGATTCCTTGAAGAGAGGACCGAGGGCTACTTTTTCGTCGGAGTCGCTCCCGAAGGTGAGAACTCGCGATCCCCCGGGATCAACCCTATGACTATTGCTGGCAATTCTTTTACGCTCATCTGTCGCATTTTTCCGCTGTCTACGAGCTTCACGCTTTGTCCTATTGAAGTGTTGCCTGTGAGCGACATACCCTTGCCACCAACACTTAAAGGAGTTGCAGTCTTCAGTAGGATGTGCGATCTTCTGATGATATAAGCAGAAGTTAGGATGTACGTCCGCTTCATCAAGATGTATACCGCCAGGAGAATTTTCTCTGAAAGAGGGCAGCTTCATCCCCATCGATATGGCTTTGGCGAATCGTTTCCTTGTCTTGATCCTGCTTTCATTTGCGTCGGATGTACTTTGATCCGGTGGGAGTGTTTCGACCCTTTCATCTAGTCGTCGGCGTTTGCCTTTCTCGAATATGGCCATCTCGCGCTCTCGATCAGCTTTGCTTTTAAGACGGACTTCGTTCAGGAATGCATCAATCATTTCGTCTGATGGTCCTAGAAGTTCTGGCTCAGGATCTGCCCCCAGCTTCTCTGTGTAAGGAGCTTCTTCGTCATTTATTGACAAGTGAGAGATCACATGGCAGCTTGCCACATAATCTTCAGATTCATCCGATGAGTCTTCTCCTTTGTCATCATCTCCGTCATCAAGGACGTGGCTGAGAAATTCTTGGAGTCTGACTGGGGTCCGCGCCTTCTGATTATATTCTTCCAACGCGTCAATCTGTTTTTGCAGGTCCGTGCGCTTGTCACCAGGCTGCACGGGCTTTTCGGTCTTCTTCTTCTTCTTCGAAGACTTTGACGGCTGGGTGTGAGCGCTCTGACCATCACCACCCGTTTTTAGAGTTGGGCGCGGTTTCAGCATTCCCTCGATGATCTCGGGTTCCAGTGGATTTTTCCACCTGATTGCCGGGCACGTTTGGAGATCCTTCAGCATTCTTTTAGTTTTGGTTGAAAGAGCGACCTCCCACGGGGCTTCCCTTATGAATGAGCACGATGCCCCCGGCACGTCCACTTTTTTAGGGGCGTGAGGTTATGGCGGGTTCACTTTCCAGTTTTCGGATAATACGAACTTGCCTTGTTGGTACTGATCCTCGATCCATCCCTTAAAGACGAAACAATCTTCGATTGGATGGCTTACCGCTTGGTGGTAAGGGCAGTAATTTGGATCGTTGACATCGCCTGGTTGCAATGGACGTTTCGAACTTGGCAGGTTGATGAGTCTGTTGCGCACTGCCAGCTCGAACAATCTCCTCGTTTTATTCTGAGGAAATGAGTAAGGACATCCTAGTCTCTCCTCGAGGGATGGGCGTGGACGCACGTTGTTTTGGCGAACAACCGGTTTTAAGTTGCTCGGCCGTTGCTGAGTATTGGCAACGAAGGTTGCTTTCCTTTTGCCCTTTTCATTCCAAGGCTCTGTCTTTGAAGAGGAAGGCCTATGGCCCATCTGGTCCATTTGGGCCAGCTTGTCAATCAAGGCCTGGAAGGTGGTCGGCTTGAAGAACATCATGAATTAGGAGATGGTCGCTTGAGGGTCGAGAGTACCCACGAACATGCCCACGGCATGAGCTTCTTCTATGCGTTGTTCGCATCTCGACCATAGGTTCCGCCACCGGATTGCATATTGCACCCACGTCTCTCCCGGCTTCACTCTGGCATTGATCAATGCCGTGATCGGGGTGCGCTCGCTAACGCTTATGAAACGCTGGGTGAATAGCAACTCCATCTCTGCGAATGTCTTGACAGAGTCGTCGGGAAGTTCCGAGTACCATTCAAAAGCTGTGTCTGCTAAACTACCGACGAACTGGCGAAGTAGAAGTTTATCATCACCTCCAGTATTGCCGCAAAGAGCCCTGAACTGAGCGACATGTTGATGGGGATTGCCAGTCCCCTTATAGACATGGAATTTCGGTATTGTATAGCCCGGTGGGTACTTGATCTGATCATACCAGCTCGGATACGGTCGCCCCGTTTTAACGACTTGACCGGCTGCCTCAGTTGCCTGGTGAACCCGTATCTGCTGAGCTATATATTCATCCAGGTTAGCTTTAGAAATTGTCTCCTCCTTGGCTGTTGACAGCGCCGGTGGTGGATTCGACGTTTCTTCTCTGTCATCTTCAAGGACAATTGGAGGATCTTCGGCTGGGGGATCTTGCTGGATCATCATACCCACCATGTCCTGAAAGAGAAGGGCCATTTGTTTTATATTAGCTGCTTGTTCCGCAGCCTCTTTGTCCTTCTTTTCCAATTTTCTCCGAAGAAATTCGGCGTCGGTTTCTTGCTCCTGGCGTTGATCCAAGGACGCTTCAGGGCTTTCTTTTGGCCCTGTGAGTGCGACCATCGCATTCATCATTCATTGGAGCTTTTGTTGCTGCTCCTGAGCTTTAGTCACCGATCGCGTAAGCGGTCTATGCCCTGTAGATGTACGGCTATCCTCTTTCTCGGACGCCATGTAGACGGTGTGTACCACAAAGCCCCCAGACTTAGGGCGTTTGGGCTCACTACCTTTGACATTCGCCGCAGGCGTGGGGACTTTCTCCGGCCTTCTTCTCCTGTGGGCCGTCGAAGCTGAGGGGGCCGTTGCTTTGGACACCCAGGTGGCCGTCGTCTTCTGTTGCTTAAAGGGGCAGTCTTCCTCCTGTCGGAACTTCGACTTCTTATGCTGGTGAGAGAAATTCGGATCAATCACCGATTCTCGGACTCGTCGCCAAGTCTTGTAGATCCTGGAAGACAGGCGTTGAGGAGACTGCTCTGGCTTTTCTGATTTTGCTTCTACGACGGTCTCTAACGGTGGAGGAGATCTTTTGAGCACCGCAGTTGATGAATTCCTGCGTACCCTGTTCAGTAGCTCAAAGCTGTTCCCAGTTGGAATAGCAGCATTAACTTCCACCGTTGGAGCTGGTAGGGTTAGCCCAGAGGGGGAGTTGCCCCCAGCCTTCCTTACTCGGCGCCAGTGGAGACGTCGAGCGTGTCAAGCTGTTGGGGCTAGTCCGGTGATGGGGATGGTTTCATCTTGCCCCCCGTCTAGATGAGGCGCCGCTGGTGTCAGCCTCTTGAAGACTGATGCCTTTTGAGTAGCGGTATCCAATCTGTCAAAGACAGACCTTCGAGCAGGAACAGGAGCCGGGATAGTCAGTCTTGTAAAGACCGACTCTTTGGCTGGAGAAGCCGCCTTGACGACTTCATGGGCAGATATGGCTATCTTCCTCGGGATGGCCACTTCAGGGGTCATGGGCTTCCTGGCAGGCCCATCAGAGTTCAGGCTCAGTCTGGTGAAGACCGAGGAGTTGGCATTGGACGACCCGTTGAGAGGGGCCGTTGTAGTAGTGAGCCGATCGAAGACCGATTTCTTTTGCGCTTCCTTCGGCGGCTGGATATTAACGTTCACTGGCGGGAGCATGGTCCCAAAGAACAGACCGGTGGTAGCCTGAGTCACTTGTTCCACAGGCATAGTGAACACAGAAGCAGCCTGCGGTCCATAGGTTACACCTCCAGGTGAGGCGGAGCGTCGGTTGCATTTGCAGTTGGAGCAGTTCGAGCAGTTGCCAGCCATTGATCCTTTTTCTTTCTGCAGCAAACGAAATGCCAAATCTTAGTACTTCGAAACCCAAGGGAAACCATTAGCGAACCGCGATTGGTTCGCGAATCACGACACACAAAGTGTGGAGTGGAAAGAAAAAAAGGTCCCACCGGGCGTGCCAGAATCTGTTCCCCTCCGAATGGCGGCCAAGACATGACTGTCTTGCCTGAGATTCGGGGCAGATGCTAATTGGTGCTATCGTCCACCTCTCCGAAGATGCCAAGTTGATTTATGGCACCATGTATCGAAGGTTTAAACGGATGCGGCCGATGTAGCAGACTTCATCAGATTCCCCCTCGTTTGAGGGGTTTTTGATTGTGGGGACGCTCTTCCCTGCAAGCGCAAGCCCCTGCAGTTAATTACGCTACCGCATCGCGGTAACAACTTTCTCCTTCTCCAGATGGTCACTTCGTGTCGTGGGTGTTTGTTTTGTTTGTGGTTGCCCGTGGATTGTATACGGAGACTAATTTATGTCATCGCCCGTAGGACGTGGATTAGTCCAAATCCGTATTTTCTTAGATTTGGATTTGGGGTTTTGGTTTGAGGATACGTTAGCCATATTTGAGGCTAAGATCAACTCAAACGTTTGTTAAGAATACGTTAGTCTAATTTGAGACTAAGATCAACTTAACGGGATCGTTTAGATCCGACAAAAGAGCATTTAGGCTCTATTGTTCTAGTTTAGGGACATAGTGGTCCATTGCCAGTTTAGGGACATAGTGGTCCAATACCAGTTTAAGGACATAGTGGTCCAATACCAGTTTAAGGACATAGTGGTCCATTGAATGTATGGCCGTCGGGATCCGTCACTTCTCTGACGACGTTGAAGGATTACAACGACAGATATCAGAGGAGTTCTGAGATGTACCCTTGAACCAAAGTTGGTTGGGAGACCTGTAGTCCAATTTGGGACTAAAGTCTGTTTGAGGATTTAAGGATACGTTAGCCATGTTTGAGGCTAAGATCAACTTAAACGTTTGTTAAGGATACGTTAGTCCAGTTTGAGACTAAGATCAACTTAACGGGATCGTTTAGATCCGACAAAAGACCGTTTGGACTCTATTATTCCAGTTTAGGGACATAGTGGTCCATTGCCAGTTTAGGGACATGGTGGTCCATCTCCAGTTTAGGGACATGGTGGTCCATAAAATGTATGGCTGTCGGGACCCATCACCTCTCTGAAGATATTGAAGGATTACAATGACAAATATCAGAGGGGTTCAGAGATGTACCCTTGAACCAATGAGTTGGTTGAAAGAGCAGATGTGCTCAGTTCAAGATGATTTGAGGACTTATAGCCAGTTTGGGCTAAGTCCAATTATGTTTGAAATATTGGCCTTTTAGGCCATTAGACATTTGTCTGGGTTCAGCCCCTCATCATTCAGCAGTGCTAAACAGAGGTTTGGGGCTCTGACAACATTTTGTCTTTGATTTCCTCAATTTTGAGATTCAATTGGAGGAGGGACTTTTGCCTCTGGAAAATTAGCCAATTTGGCTAAAAGTAGTGTTAAACACTAGAGAACAACAATGTTAAATACTGGAGATAGAACTCTCAAATTAGTGTTAAACACTAAAAGACAATCAGTGTTAAACACTGGAAATATAATCTTCAATTTAGTGTTAAACACTAGAAACAATCAGTGTTAAACACTGGAAATATAATCCCCAAATTAGTGTTAAACACTAAAGACAGAGGGGTCAAGTGTGGACACGTGAGAGCGCCCAAAGGGGGGACCAGATATCTTTTCTTCGTTCTGCAATTAAGTGTTAAACACTTTTCATTTCATGGCCATCACGTGTGGGCACGTGATAGGCGTCCATCCATTGGATATTAAAGGGATTTGTTAGGGGTCACGTGGGGACACGTGAGGGCGCCCTAAATATAGAGCCAGATCTCCTTTTGTTTTATCCTCAAATCTGCGAATAAGTGTTAAACACTTTTTATCTTTATTTTAGAGCATCACGTGTTGGCACGTGATGGGGATTTATGCATTGATAATTACAGCACTTGCTGAGGGGTCACGTGGGGACACGTGAGAGCGCCCAAAGCTTCTTTTCTTTTGTTTTTTCTTTCTGCATTTTGGGAGTCACGTGGGAGCACGTGAGGCATTACCTCAAAACTTCTTTTCTTCAGGGATCTTTTCAAGGGTCACGTGGGGGCACGTGACCCTAGTTCTTTTCATGAACAGAGATCTTTTAAGAATTGAATTCTCTGTAGGGTTAAACCCTAATTATGATTTTGGAGGAATTAAATTCCTATTGTGAAAGAATTAAATTCTTATTTAGGATAAAACCCTGATTTCTTTTCAAAGGAATTAAATTCCCAGATATGTAAAAGAATTAAATTCTTGATTAGGGTTAAACCCTAGTTTTGTTTTCAGAGAATTAAATTCTCAAAACTCAATTCCCCTTCTAAATTTAGAATCTGCATGGCAGGATCTCGATCCGATGAGAATTAAATTCTCAACTTATGGGGAGATGTGCTCTGTGCAGGTCTTCAACCAGAAGAAGAACTAAGTTCTTTTTTGTATTAGAGTTAAACTCTTGGATTTTGAGAATTAAATTCTCTGTTTGAAGTTTTGATACCCTTTCTTTTCTCACATAGGGTTTTCATTGTTGAGAATTAAATTCTCCTTTCTTTTCTTCCCTCTTGAGAATTAAATTGTAACGTTTCAAAATAATAAAATATTATTTTTGGGAATTTTTATAATTTAATATTATTTTAATGAATATTTTAATATTCTGGTATAATTAAATACAAATAAATAGGGGGAAATTATGGAAAATTCTAAAATAGGGTATTTTATGGAATTATGCCATTTTAAAGTTTTTAAGATTAGTTATATGCTAATTTAGTGCTAATCGCGATTAAAAATCGCTAATTGGATTTTTAGCATTTTTGTGCAAAAATGTGCACATATCATTTTCCACACTTGTTACACTTGTGTTACATTTCTATGGCCATGGTTGTTCTTTTGGGTTCACTATTGGAGTGAGAAGGAAAAGAAAAGAAAAGAAAGAAAAAGTATGATGATGATGAGAGAGAGAGAGACTAGGTCAACCCCCACTTTTTGAACCATATACCCATCATTTCCTTACACCCATTTCTCTCTCCCCTCTAATGGAGCTGCTGCTGCTCCTGCTCCTGCTCCCTCATCTCCCTCCCTTTCACTTCATAGATCCCTCTCATTTCCCTCACCAAAACCCCATTCCCACTTCACAAAACTTGCTCCCAAGCTCACTAGCTGCACATTGAACCTAGCAAGATTGGATTTGGAGGACTTTGAGCAACTCAAGAATTTTCTTGAGTTGCCAAAGGAGGTAATTTCTGCACCCCTAGTTTAGTAATTCAATTCTTATTGCATCCATTCTAGTTTCACGTCGATATGGTGTCGTTTGATGGATTTGTGAAACTTCAAGTTAGGGTTTATGTGAGATCTGAAATTAAAGATGAAATTGAGGATTGTGGTGATCTTAAAACCCCTTGTGTGATATTAATTTGGACCCAAACCTGAACTAGAAACCAGAATACGGATTTATGAGACGATGTCGGAGAAAAACTGTGAATCTGTGATCGTATTTAGGAATCTGCTATCACCCCGAGACCCCAAAAATAAAACTGAGTTGACAGTGAGATGTGCAGGCACCATGGAACCACCACACCAAACCCTAGCCCCCAACTCCAATTCCCGGCCGCCAATTTATTCCTTCTGGCCGCAAATTGCGGCCAGAGCAGGAGGGAATTGCCTCGATTTTGGTGTAATGCCCTATTTCCTCTAGTCTTGACCCTGGGTATGTCTAGTTTTGACTGATTCCTGTTAGGGTAAAATCTGGGTTGATTTGCTTGAGTTGGCGTATGATTTACGACTCGTTTTAGCATGGATTTTGGTATTTGGTGATTCGTTTCTGTCGGATGGCGTTTGGACGTCAACGACAAGTGGATATTGAACGTGTTTACATGCGAGACGATAGGTTTTTACCTATGTGAGTAGCGTGTGCTATTTTGGTTTCCGATGTGATTTTCATGTGCTTTAGCGTTGTGATATACTTGTAGGTACCCTACGTGATGTTGAGGCAAAGAAGATGAAGATGGCGACATCGGCATCGACACATGAGAAGCAATGTGAGTAGATTTATATCTACGGGGAGAAGTCGGGTGGATGGCGTATAGCACCCCCGCAGTCCGTGGTGATGTATACAAATACGTATACACACATTTATTTTTTATGTGTTGTTTAGGATTATTGATGGTAATAATGGTATTATTGATGATAAGGATGTATTGGTTTAGTATAGTGCGAACCCTAGAGTAGTGGTTGCACTCACACATACACGCACACATATACTTGCATACATTCTTTCATTTATCTGTGTGCATATAGAGGTGTGTATATCTACACATGGGTATGGGACTATGTGTTCATATACGGGATTTGAGGATGATACGTGGGATTGAGATGAGTCGATGAGGTTTGATTGAGGCCGTGAGATTCGGCGATATGACAGAGTTCGTATTTGAAATGTGATATGATGGTAGTGATTCCTGATATGTGATGAGATGAATGTGATATTGACCCGTACCCAGCTATTGGGATGTCGTACGACGATTTACCGTACGAGCTTTATATTGATGTTAGATCCGCACTCATGACTCGAGGATGTTATATGATATACTGTATCGTACGTGATACTATTGTGGCGAGATCACCGACTATATATATATATATATGTATATCGACTCAGATTTAGGTGGTTTCCATGCCCCTCCCGATTGACTTGATAGTTGGGCCCGTAGTTCGCATAGTAGGCATTAGACTTGACCCGAGTCATACCTATTTCAAAACTAACGAATCGGGGATATTTTAAAGATAGGCAAAAAGGGATTCTACGGATTTCAAGCGACGCATCTTTTCTTAAAACACCGTAGCCCTTATTTTACCAAAAGTCGTGATTCGTCTTATTTCAAAAGGCAAGGTTGCATGATATATTTATTGAGGCAGGTTCTTTACTGTTGCGTTGATTATTCGATTCCGCATATTCATGCTATTTGCATTGCATCGCTTGTATTGTTGATATATTTCAGTCATGCTGCTAGGACACCAGCACCATTATCGATGATGCGTATGTTCCACGTGCACTTGTTTGCCGGCTCACACACTTCATCATCGATAATTGCCATGTCACTACACTGTAGTACTGTTGCATTCAGTGTATGTTGCTTACATTTCTTTACATGTCGCATACATCATGCTTTCTGATTATACGCATTGAGATATGTTGTTTCCATGATATTTCTGGTTTTTGGGAACCGTCGGTGTTTCAAAAGGAGTATATGTAATTGTTTTAAAACCCGGTTACCCTTGATATGATATTTCAGTGCGTCCACCATGTGTTTTCTCGGTGCTGAGAGCGACATGTGAAACCCGATTTGAGGAGGCGGATGAGGCCGATTGCGGGTACATGGTGGACCCGGTATGGTTCCCCGGGGCAAGAAATGTTTTTCGTAGAGTAGACGATGAGCCTGGCAGGGTGGCGAGTACCTACCGGTGATTGGTTGGACCTGGCGGTTATCCGGAGGATACTGACCAGAGTCGATAGTTGGATATGGGCGTACTGCCGGGGCCGAGGGCCGATACAGCAGACAGAGCCCGTGGGCCGATCCGGACTGACGGAGCCCGATATATGAGGATTTACGTGCCGATGCTGGGCACAGTTTTCATGATGCTTTCGAGTGTCGATGCTGGGCACTCCGGTTCCATGATTTTGACGTGTCGCGAGGGACACAGGTGGTTTATATCCTCATATTTCCATGCATATGCTGATGATATTTACATGCATGATGGTTATTGTCATTGGGTGACGAGTGGACGGGATCCACGTACATGCAGATTGATTTCATTGATTATACCTCACATTTATGATATGCTATTACCTGAGGCACTGGCACGAGCACTTGGCACTACACTCATGCATAGAGATTACCTTGCCAGTTTAGCATGCTTCAGACTTATTCATATTGAGGTTTATTTATATCTGATCGTATTGACCTAGGATGGGTCATAAATTCGATCTCTGCTTGTAGATATTTTCTATTCATGAGTTGGCAACTCACCCCCATTGTGCCACAATTCTTGCAGGTTTTGCCGTACAGATTCCATAGCGGCATTTCTGGCACACTGCTTCCTTATGGGTGACTTGCTTGGGTAAGTGGGTTCATTTGTATCAGAACCGCCATTGTACATGTATTATTCATTGTATCTAGAAATTCCATTAACCAAAACTTGTATATTGTTGCAGACTTAGAAAACAGTGTTGTATTATTTCGACCTTAGAGTCGCGCTTGTAGTATTACGGTTTTCTGGCTGTTTTGAGTTCTTTTTGAGTTTTGATCCTCGCCCTTTGGCGTTGTATATTATTATTGCTTGCGTGGTTGTGACCGTCGATTGACGAAGAGCTAGCTCCCGCTTGGGGATGCCTTTCATCACTTCATATATATTATTCTTGTTGTACCCCGTTCGGGGCCAGTTTTTACAAAGGAAACTCTGCCGAAATTTTCAGGAAAGGTTACACATTTTAAAAATGCATATTCGGCTTAGTTATTTAAAAACTTTGATTTTCGAAACATGATTTCTTTACTTCTTAAAACCAGTTTTCTTTATTTACTCTCTAAAATGGTTTTAGATTTCTGGGCTTTTGGCTTACTTGGATCAGATGGGGTCCTATAGACTTCATATGGTTCAAGGGCCAGTCACGTGCTCTTTCGAGTCGTGACATAAATTATCCTCTCTTTGTTTTTCTCTCCCCAAAAAAGGTCCCTCCTCTTCTTTTCTTGGCTCCTTTTCATAGGAGAAAGAAAAGAATCAATTTGTTTTGCAAATCTTTCATTGAAAGATTTGATTTGTTTTCATCATTAATATGATCCTTTAGATCATTCAGTGAATTTTATTCACCGTTGGATTTTAAATCCAAAGATATTCTGTTTGTTATTTCCGGTGAGATTTTAGGGGAAATCTTTTCTTGTCTAAGATCTTTCCATAAATTGGTGATATTTAATCATCCTTGGATCTTTAATCCAACGGTCCCCATAATCCTTTTCCATTTGGAAAGATTTAGAGAAATTTAGAATTTTAATTCTATTAAACTGTAAGGCTTTCAAAGGAGTTTAACTCCTAATCCAGATCTTTTGGAATTTAACTCTACTCAAAATTCTCTTTTGGAGTTTAACTCCTATTTCCGGGGGTAAAACCCTTTCTTTTCGCTAGCGCCCAGCACTGAGCGTCCACGTGCCGGGCACGTGAGGCGCTAGCGGCCGAGCGCCCACGTGCCGGGCACATGAGGCTCCAGCGTGCCGCGCACGTAGGGCGCTGGCGCCTTCTCCCACGCATCCTTTGGATGCCCCTTTCCTTTTATATATATATATATATATATATATATATATATATATATATATATATATATATATGTATATACACACACATACTCCACAACACTGTTCTCGTTGAAAAAATTTCTAACGGGGCGTTGTCCCGCACCCCGCAAGGGGGCTGCTAGCCCGCTTGACCCCCAGCCCGCTATCCGGGTAGCGGCCCCCCCGTAAAATTCTGCGGGCCCCCCGATATATCCAAAACCCCTTCAAAACATAACACTACACATTGAGTTCGCATGACTTGTTTCACCCGTCAATCGGAGGTTCCCTCGCTCCAAAGGCGAGGGGTAATTAATGGCAGCTTAGTCCGTGGCTGCAGGAGATTCGGATTCCCATAATCAATAAACCCCAGCCTACCCTAGGCAGGGGGAATCTGTAGTACGCTCGACAAGCGCGCGCGTACTCCCATCTCAATGGGGTGACGAAAAACACCCTACAGAAACGGATATTATATTACAAAGCATGCTTGGTACAAAATAACATGGGTTCAAAACCAATATACAACCCGACGGCAACCCTAGGTGATACTCTCCCACTGAAACTGCATGTACATTGGAACCATTTCCAACCCGGAGAGTGTGATCATCGGTCTTCAAAACTCTGCTATTTCTCAAGCCCTGCACAGAATTGCAGATATGAGAACCCGAACCGGTATCCAATACCCAGGAAGCAGAGTTTATAGAAAAACAGTTTTCAGTTACGAACACCCTTGAAGATGAAGCATCACTATGCTTCCTTTTCTTGAGATCAAGGTATTCAGTACAGTTCCGCTTCCAGTACCCCGTCTTCTTGCAGTGAAAACATTCTCTTTTTTCTGACTTCTCAACCTTGGATTTGTCTCTTTCTTGTGCCTTCTTGATTCCACCTCTCGGTTTGGTGGATTTCTTCTTATTCCTTCTCTTGGCCTTGGCTTTTGGGACGGAAGAGGAAGATTGTCCAACAATCAGGGAGGGAGACTTCATCTTAAGCGTGCTCTCCGCACTTCTCAACATAGTGAGAAGTTCGGATAGTGACTTCTCCATGTTATGCATGTTGAAGTTCACTATGAATTGAGCAAAGGCAGGGGGAAGAGACTGAAGAACAATATCAATATATTGTTCGTTCTCCATTGTCCATCCGAGGTCCTCAAGCTCTTCAATAAGAGCTATCATCTTCAAAACGTGATCGCCTACTGGTGTGCCAGGAGCCATCCGTATCTGAAACAACTTTCGAGATGCTTCGTATCTCAGGGTCCGAGATTGCTCCCCATACAACTCTTTTGTATGGAGAAGATGGATTGAACATCCATCTGCTCGTGCTGCTTTTGATGTGTATTGTCCATCGATGCAAGCGCGAGGCATTTGGCAGTAGCACAGTCAATATCCCACGTTTTGCGGATCTCCTTATCCGCAACAGAAGATTCAGGGCCTGGGCTGGGTGGGGCTGAGGCAGTGAGGACATATGATATTTTATCATATGTGAGAGCAATGTTAATGTTTCTCAGCCAGTCTATAGTTCGGCCCAGTTAGCTTATTTTTCTCTAAAAGTAGCTTAAGTCCAATCATGGTAATCTGCCATTAGGAGATAGAAAAGAATACACTCAGCGAAAGCTTTTGCAAAGATCAGATTGGTTATTTATCTTATCTAATCGATGTCCCCCACCGCTTTTATCAAATTTTCCTTCAAATCTTAAAAAGAAAATTTGCCAGGATTAATTACATTCTACAACTTCGCTAACCGTTCAGCCAGGCCAGTGCCGGTATTTTGAGGGAGGTTCCCCGTGCTTTCGCACGGACCTAATTAGAATAAATCTCGTTTTCCCAGAGGCGTAGCCCCGTTGACACATTTCTAGACAGCTAATGGGTTAGCTAATTGTAAAGTGCAAAACTCTCCCGGGAGCAACTCTTGCTCACAGTGGGATCATGATCCTACTATCACATAGAAGGTATGCAATCTCATTGCAAATTTCAACTCTTGAAACTCCTGATATGGTTTTTACCCTTAGCACGACCTTGGCTATGGTCAACATATCATAAGCACTAGTCAAGTTCTACCCGTCATTTCATGATTAATTAGACCCTCCCACATGACCCTTGGTTATGGTCAACATAATCATGTGACTGTCCTAATTAATCGCATCATATGCTGTGTAGGAAGACATCACTTAGCTACCGTACACTACGCCTTGGCTATATAGTCAACATACGTAGCATGAATACTAAGTACTCTACTTTCTAAAATGACGGAGGGCTGGGAATAGTTTTTAAGAAAACCTTCAACGTTTTGAACTTGATATCGTTGTAGAATCTAATGGTTTTAAAAGGAGTGGCTTAAGCTCCGCACTTTGAAAACTTGCTTTCTCATAAAAAGCCGAGTAGGTTTCAAATCCGATTCTACAACATCTTTTAGGTTCATTTTTCTTTACATTAATCTTATTAATGTAGTCCCATCATTTAAGTCATTAAGCCATCACAGAAAAGAAACGAAAATAGAACGTACGCTTATGCCATCCGCATTCGCCACAATTTCCCGTTATGTACCGTCAGGTTACTTAACTAACGGCATAGCGGGGCGGGACTAGCGCGGATGCAAAACATAAGCAATGTTTATTATATATCATATATATAATACAGCATTCGTCTCATCATATAAAGTGATCACATCACAGAATATCAACAGCAGAAACACATATATGAAAATATAGGATATATTAGGAGTCCGTATTTTGTATTTAGCCAACAATAGAAAATACGGATTCCACGGTCGCGATGAATAGCCAAGCTCACACCCTTAAACCCCTACGAGAGCCGCAAGTGACCCTACCAATTCTAGAGTTTAGGAGACCCGGTCTCGACTCCTCGAGATGGCCTCCCACTGAACCCTAGAACCCGGTCACTTGTGCTCCCTTTCTTGGGTCTATCATAATGCGGAAAAGTAAATAATATACAGCAAATGAGACATCATCCTCAACCCGGAAATGCCCCAATAAAAGAATATTATATACAATTAATTTTACATGAATGAAAATAAAAACTCTCATCTCATATAAAACCCCCGGCCATTCAATCACGACGATCATGTACATCATATCTCAGCAACACATAACATCACATGTCATCAATGTAAGTAAGTATGCGTATCCCAATTGTCGTTGATGTATACCAACGAAAAAGGCGATACACTACATACTACACTTACAGTCGCAGAAAAGAAAGTAAAAAATAACAACAATTGGAATCATCACTTTGATAAATATCTAGACGATGTTAAACGTTTCGATTGAATCAACAAACATCCACAAATTACCCCGAGAGCTCAACACTTGAGCAAAGTTAAAATACCCAAAACTTGCCACAATGCCTATGGACCAACCGTAGAAGGGTCAACCCTTACCTCACATATGGCGCCACGGAACTATGGCAAATCATAAGGTTTGGCCGCGGTTCCATAGTCATAGGATCGAGTTAGGGTTACGTTCTTCTAGAGGGTCCATAGGGTTACTTGCATGATCTTCCGAATATCTATAACTTGGAAAATTTCAACACTTGGAGAATTTCCAGCGAGAGCAATGAGGTGGTGAGTGATGTTCGTTCGAACTGTTAAACGTCATCTAAGTTACTAAAAACAATGTTAAAATTACGACTACGAAATACTCCGAATTATCCCCTAAACAAAATAAACATCACATGAAATTTTGGGCTAAACAAACAATACCTGAAACGCCAAAACCAACAGACCAGAGTACCAGAGGAAAACGAGGCAATTTGGAGTGAATGGGGCCGGCCAGGCCGGAATTATAGGGAATGTGGCCGGTTCAAAACCGGTGGATGGGCCTCGTTTTTCTCCAGTGTTCTCAGTGCATCACATACAAGCTTCTGCAGTTGCTAAAATAATTTTTGGAGACCATTTTAAAATCGACAGAGAGCAGAATTCTAGGGTTTCAGTTTATCGTATTTTCGGAGTTGTTTCGGTTTCGTAATATTTATAATATCGTCTAAGTTTCTAGCTTGGCTCTGATACCACTGTAGGGATTCTTTAGCGCCATGCCTAGGGTTTGGGTTGCATCACACATGCTATAATAAAAATTTAGGGGGGTGCTAAACAATACCAACCATGAATCAAACTAGAAATCTAGGGTAACAAGCAACTAATATCACATACTAGAAGTATTTTAACATTAAGAGGTGAGTAATACAACCTTTATAGACCCCCCTCCTTGACTCCTTGGATCAACTAGGGTTTGAAACGGTTTGCTTGAATCCTTCCAAGTCCACGACGATCCACCACGAAATCCCTTTGCTCAAGCTCCTAGCTTCACTTGATATTTGAAGAAGTGGAGCAAACAATCTACACAAGTGGGCTAGACTAATATAGATTGGTGATGCGGGTTTGGATCTCACTTAAAAACCTTTCCTTTTTGTTTCCTTCACTCACTTGAAAAGGGTAGAGAGCATGAAGGAGGAAAAAGAAGGAGATGGCTAAGCTTGAGCTCTTTTATTTGTGATAATTCTCAAATAAAAATGAGAAAAGAAAATATATAAATGAGAGTCACACTCACATAGAACCATGGTTGATAAATATCTAGATATTTTGTTAATGAGTTAAAAACCAAACGGAAAATCAAACCATGGCCTAAATTAGGTCAAGTGTAGAAGAGTGTAGAATAAATATAACCATGATTTAATTTCTTTTTCTTCTTCTCAATATCAAATATATACAAATATTTATACCATGTGAGTCTTGCATTACCACCTCTAATGTATCAACAACCATGACACATGTATGCATGCATGTGTGCATTCATATCAACATATATACATACACACATTCATGTATACATCCAATAAGAAAAGGTTTTAAATAAATGAGCTAAAGTCAATATTAAACCAACACTTGATTTAATAACCCGGTCATATTACATACGACCCGACCAATAGAAAACGCCCGATTTAAAATACGGTATCATATACACGCATTTAATCGAGCTCCCGCGCATATCCCATATGCACCCCACATCATTTTGCCTGAGCTAGGAAACCCCTATTTGGGACTCTAAGACTCGTCAATACGCCAGCAGTAAGCAGTGATCATATTACATACCCACAAACCGTCAGCGACACTAGCTGTACGTAACGGCTCCCAGGTATTGAGCGATCAGAAGAAAAACAAGCGAACCTGTCAAAACTCCTGTCGAGCCAACTGGCAACACTTACCGTATAGTCCGGTCTCTTCGTCAGATATGCTGCATATCGAGTCTAGGGATGGTATCGTCGACCCCAATAACTCAATAAGTCATGCCGGTATATGGCTCATAACAGATCGAGAAACTACAGATAACACTTATCAGTAAATCTTATCAGCCCTGGCCAGGGACTTCCTGTTATAGCCAATCGAGCATAGCGCAATATCAACCCCCAATACCGGGAGAGACGAAACCCCTCTTATCGCTCATTGCCTCCATGTGCCTCGGGACTTTACCCAAAATCCACCTGTTTGCATGACTCAGTAGAGCCGTAGTAGGGTGGAGATCAAAGTACTGTGGGAGGACACACAAGGCTTTATGACGATCTCGGGTTTACAGACTAACCTGTACCAGTGTCACCTGAGAACTGCTATCCGACGATAGATATAACACTACATAGGAGTTCTCGGCGAGTCCATTCAGTATACCCAGTCTCCACTGAGCACCCGTATACAGTCTTTGGTGTCACCACACCAATGGATATGGGATCATCCATCGCCCATCATATGAGACAAGAACCGTATACGCCAGTCTACTCTGGAATATCGATGCCCCGTCTCGATACACCCACGATTAGGAACATTTCAAGGATATACTTATAAACTACACATGTCCCACTAGTATGATCTACATCATAATCTCAGTAGTCAAGCAAATATCCTAAGGGCTTTATCAACATGTACCAAAAGAGTAATATGCATGATCAAGTGAACATGTCAAGATAAAGTACAACCAGATAGCATACTATCACGTCGAGCAAGAATGTCCTCTGAATATATATAAACATATACCGATATATCCACTATCATATAATAGCCTCTAGGGCATACATATATCCAATAGCCCACACCCCCGAACCCATGCCGGGCCCACGTCCCAACTCAAGCCGGGCCCACACCCGAACCCAAGTCCAAGCAGGTGGGCCCAAGCCCAGACCGGCCCCATGCCAAGAAGAAAATCATGTATTAAATAATTTTTAATTTTAATTTTTATGAATAAATGTAAGAAAAATAGGCATAAAACCAATTTATGTAAAGCTCATGGCTTATGTGCAAAAAAAAATGAGCACATGTGTATGAGTAAGACGAAAATGCCATATTGTAAAGCCCAATGGTTATGTGAAAAATGTAAGCCTATATAACGCAAACATATAAAGAAATGAAGCATAATCAATTCCCCCAAATCATTTCTAGGGTTTCAAGCCTCCTCTCTTCTTTTTCTTCATCTCTTTTTTGAATTAAATCAAGAGGAAAGCCTCTCATTTTTCAAAACAAAATAGATTTTAGCCAAAAACCCATCCAAAAGGGAATGATTCTCCCATTGAAATCCCAAAAAAGGAGATTTTCTACGTACATTCTTCTTTCTTCTCAAGATCTAATTTGAAAGAAGAAGAAGGAGAACCCATCTCCAAAATCTCCCTTAAAAGGAGGTCCAAAGCTTGGGAAAGGGGAAAGAAGCCCCTTTTCACCATTCAAGATCCAAGATCCAACTTTGGAAGATTCATGAGAACCTCACAAGGCCAAAAGAAGAGAAGAACATCCCCTTGAGCTCAAAACCGGGCCTAGACCCCAAAACCGGACCTTTTTGGCCATCTGTGCGCATTCGCGGTGCGCATGGTGCACGTGTGCATGCAGGTGCACACCAGGCGCACCAAGTGTGCACCATGGCAAACCACGCGCATGCACTTGGCGCACCATATGCGCACGTGGCGCACGGCGCGCGCACCGGGCGCGTCGCGCGGCCACTCACCACTTTTATACAATTTTTAATAAAGTTTGCATTTAAAGTTTCTTTTTTTATTTAATTCCTATTTTTCTTGTAAATATTTGCAAAATAAATTTTAAAAAATGAAATGAACACGCATTTTTGCACTGTTTTCAAAATGCAACACACACATCACATACCACATATTGAGTTTTCATGATCTGTTTGACCCGTTAATCGGATGTTTCCTCGCTCCATAGACGAGGGGTAATTAACGGCAGTTTTGTCCGCGGCTGCTCGAGATTTGGATCTTCACAATCAATAAACCCCAGCCTACTCTAGGCCCGGGAAATCTGTACATGCCTGACAAGCGCACACATTTCTATCTCAATAAGGTAACAAAAACACTCTACAGATTCTGGTACGCCCGGTGGGACTTATCTCTCATCCTATATTTTGGGTCAAACGTTCATGCGAACTCAATTAGTATATAAATCATTGTTGTACTAAAGTCAAGTTTCTTCGTGCAGGGGTTAACAACTTTCAACCACAATCCCAAATTCAATGACGATGTCTCCATCAACATAATCGCTTCACATGCATGCTCCATAAAGTGTGTCCGAAATGAATTTAAACTAAAATTTCACAAATTTTCAAGTGGCGTCCGAAATAACGTTAAACTAAGCTCGACCCCTAAGTCGTTAAACTGGGAATGCAAAAAAATAAAATAAAAATGAAGAGCCGAAATGATGGGGCAACTCGCAATAAAAATCAGCGAGTAAAAATAAAAATAAATAGCCGAAATGATTGTGAAACCACGAATAAATAGCCGAAATGGTAGAGCAATCGCGAAAAAAACCTACTCCATAAGTTCACGTCCGAAATGACATTAAACTAAAATTTCTCAAGCTTTCAAGTTACGTACGAAATGACTTAAACTAATGTATGTTAAATTTCCGGGCAAACAAGCTCAGCTTCCAACGCGACTACCGTCGCATACACAATCAATGCTACCACCAAAGTGATTCACCCGTCAAGCCTCATGCAGAAGATGCAGGGCATCTAATCCAATTCGGGCCGAGCATCATAACCGTAAGGGTTTTTGAGCCAAAGCACAAATTGGTGTTTGAGGGCTTTTTATCTCTCCATCTGGGGCAAAGCAGTCAACTCACACGGGGCAACAAGACGCCATAGACCAGCCAAGGCAAGGCCCATGGCGACTGCAAATATAAATGTCTTCTCTAGACTACCGGTCAGCCCAAAACGGTTGTCAAGAAAGCAGATGCCTGCCAAGCCTTTAAAACTGAAAAGTTGAAGCAGAAACGACTCAGAGATAGAGCAAATAAGAGGGCCAAGGTTCCCGCTAAATGGGATTTCGTCGGGTTCCGAGAACTTGGTTACACTGCGACAAAAGCCAATTCTGCCGTGAAGATCGACTCTTTTGAACCGTTGAAATCGGTGCAGAAGCATGCTACAACCTCAAAGGTTATGAAAATGACAATTCAAAGAATTCTGCAAAGAGGCGTGTCTAAGCTCTTGAATCAAAAGCATAGCACGATCTTATCAGGGGCATGCCAAGCTCCACTCGCCGAGCAAAATCAAAAGAACTCAAATCGAGTGTACCGGCTATATCCAAGACCCTGGTCAAACCGGCTATTCTCGGTTGTTTGTCATTCCCTGAAAGAAGCGGACCTCGGCAATAATCTAAAAGCCCAGCAAATGGCATCACCAACGAGGAGGCAACGGACGGATACACAATCCATACGGTCTACATGGTGGGATCCGAAAAAACAAATCATCCTACGCTTCATAGTCATGATAATGATACGGTTGCCGCTGCCCAATCCTGGCTCGGTTCAGAAGATAAATGCTCTGCACATATGGCTAGACGAAGAGAGCCGACAGTTTCTAAAAATTCAGATGACGGTGATGGCCTAGTCAATGGCTCTTAAGTCATTAAACTGGGAACAGATGATCCCTAAGTCGTTAAACTGGGAAATAAAAAAATATATAGATAAAAAATAGAAAAAGAAAAAGAAAAAGAAATAAATGGTCAGTCCATAAGCAAAAGGAGTATGGATGAGAACCTGAAAAGGTTCTCGGAAGGGCGTAAACTCGAACAAAAAAATTCCTTTGACCTTTAAATCGTTAAACTGGGAATATAGTGTGTGTGTGTATATATAAATATCTCAATCCCTCCTAAAGACGAATGATGAGTCGACCCTTGTACCATTCCAGTGATTAAAGATTCAGACGCCAACAAATTTCAAATCGCCAAATGTCCCAACGGCGAATGATGAGTTGCTCCCGATATCATATTCCAGTGTAGCAATGTAGACGCCAACCCAAAAAACCAATTTTCAAATCACCAAATGTCTCAACGGCGAATGATGAGTCATTCATGGCACTATTCCAGTGTAGCGATGCAGGCGCCAATCCAAAAACCAAAATTCAATTCTCCAAGTCTTTCTTGGAGATACGTTAAGTATCGACCGTCCATGTCGTAAAAAGGGCAGTGTTAACCTCCCAAAAGCGGGAACCAAATCAAGTCAACCTCCATACGAAAGAAAATCCATCAATTTTATGCACACGACCCATACATATAACATGCATTTATTAATGGGGACACTTTGTTGGGGTTAAAATTTATCCCCATTGACCAAAAGTCAAAATCAAACCGCGAACAAATAGGCCCAAACCAAAGCAAACGGACCCCACGTCAGAACCCAGGCCGGACCCAAGCCCGAACCTAAGCCCAAGCAGGTGGGCCCAAGCCCAGACTGGCCCCATACCAAAAAGAAAATTATGTATTAAATAATTTTTATTTTTAATTTTTATAAATAAATGTAAGAAAAATAGGCATAAAGCCAATTTATGTAAAGTTCATGACTTATGTGCAAAAAAAATGAGCACATGGGCACAAAAATGCCATTTTGTAAAGCCCAAGGGGCTATGTGAAAAATATAAGCCTATACAAGGCAAACATACGAAGAACTGAAGCATAATCAATTCACCAAATCATTTCTAGGGTTTCAAGCCTCTCTTCTTTTTCTTCATCTCTTTTTTGAATTAAATCAAGAGGAAAGCTTCTCTTTGTTTGAAACAAAATAGATTTTAGCCATAAACCCTTCCAAAAGAGATTGATTCTCCCATCAAAATCCTAAAAGGTGAGATTTTTACATACCTTCTTTTTTATCCTCAAGATCCAATTTAAAAGAGAGAGAAGGAGAATGCACCTCCAAAAACTCCCTTAAAAGGGAGGTCCAAAGCTTAGAAAAGAGGAAAGAAGTTCCATTTCACCATTCAAGATCCAAGATCCAAGATCCAAATTTTGAAGATTCAAGAGAGCCTCTAAAAGCCAAAAGAAGAGAAGAACATTTCCCTTGAGCTCAAAACCCAGGCCTAGACCCCCAAAATCGGACCTTTTGGCCTTTCATGCGCATGATGCGCGCATGGTGCGCATGCGCACGCACCAAGCACGCACCAGGCGCGCCATGGTACGCACCACACGCACCACGTGCACCAGGTGCGCCACGCGCACCATGGTACACACCACGTGCACCACATGCGCACGTGGCGCACCATTCGCACCGTTGTCCGCACCACGCGCACCATGTGCGCACGTGGCGCACCGCGCGCGGCCACTCACCACTTTTATAAATTTTTTAATAAAGTTTGCTTTTAAAGGTACTTTTTTAATTTAATTCCTAATTTTCTTGTAAATATTTGCAAAATAAATTTAAAAAAAAATAAAATGAACATGTCTTTTTGCACCGTTTTCAAAAAACAACACACACATCACATACTGCATATTGAGTTCGCATGATCTGTTTGCCCTGTTAATCGGAGGTTCTCTCGCTCTACAAGTGAGGGGTAATTAACGGCAGTTTTGTCCGCGGCTGTCGAAGATTTGGATCTCCACAATTAATAAACCCCAGCCTACCCTATACCGGGGGAATCTGTAATGTTTGCCAAGCACGCGCATTCCTATCTTAATAGGGTAACGAAAAACACTCTACACCGTCGACGTAAAGAGATGAGAAATCAAGGTTGCAACTTGGAAGAAGTTACAACATCCCGTTTAAGCGGCGGCTTTCCGCTGTAGATCTGATCGAAAAGATGAATTCAGGTATGTATAATTTATATTAAGCTAACATGCAACATCGCCCACATACAATCGTGATTTTCGTGACCCATTTGTTGAGTCATTTTGAGTCGACTTCATGACTGATAGACGATTGTTTTTCTTCTATAGAATTAAATATATTAAGCAAGGAAGGGTTAAGGGTAGATTATGTATTTAGCAGTCTAGTTAGGCTAATGGAACGATTTGGAGGTCTAATTTAGAAATAGGAAGTTTTGGGGTCTTATTTGGAAATACGAAAGATTTGGGTGTTGTATATAGAAAAAACCCTATATCTCGCAATTATTTCATTAAAAATTCGTAAATAATATTCTTACCGAGGGGTGTTTTGGGGATTTTTTTTGGTTCCAACGGAAGATTTTAACAACCATTGAAATAGGGGGCAAAATGCAGGTTTTGAAAAGAGAAGGGTGTTTCTTTCTATTGAGCAGTATGTGAGGGGTACGATAGTATTATTGCTAACGGCATGATTGAGACATTTTCAATCATCACCATTATAAACATGATCAAGCACAACATGGTTACATTCTACATTTTGAACTAGAGCATGTGTAAATTTGGCTTCATTTTGAACATAATAAAGACCATTTTATAGGAAGAAAAGTTATGTAAAAAATTGTTTCTATTGGATCAAGTAATACCTTTCATAGTCCACCTTCTTGGCTTCTTTGGAAGCCCCTGTACAAAGTGTTGTTAGAAAGAAAGTTTTGTGCCTAAGTTCGGCAAAAGATCAAACCATGTGAGAGATCTGACCATGCTTTTAGACCTCTAAATATCATTGCTATAATAATGTGATCATATTTTTGTTTTTGTTGTGTTTTGTTGTTTATGCATGCGTTTGATTGAAAACTTTCGATTAACGATTAACTTTGTAGTGGAACTCATGAATGTTGAAAATGAAAGTGTGATTTCTTCAAAACAGGAAATTGAGGAAGGAAAAGGGTGTGGTTAATTTAAACCAAGTTTCAATTGATTCTGAACCAAGTCTTGGCAATCCTGAAGAAGATTCTAAAAGCATGGAGGTAGAAGCTGAACTATCAGAAAATTCAAGTGGCGATGATGAAAAGCCCACTCGAAACAAGAAAGAAGAGGATGAAGATGATGATGATGTTATTGCAAAGCAAAATATAATGGACACAGTCAAATTGCTTCAGAATCGGACAGAGATTGACACAAGAGTGCAATGAAAAAGACTTATTTGACTCTGCAGCATTGGCTGCTCTACTCAAAGCAGCAAGTACAAGTGCTTCCTCCAACGGAAATTTCACCATCACTTGTCAGGATGGCTCTCGTGTTTTTTCTATGAATCGGCCCCTTGGGCTGGGGGACGCTTCTACTCGATCAACTCACCCTATTATTTTCAGTTGCTCGGAGCTTGCGATAACTGGAGAACCCAAGAACGAAATGAGTGAATTAGAGAGGAAGTTACATGAGAAAGTTGAAAACATTCCAGTAAAGTTTCTTCGGCTCGTTATGAGGTTGGGCTACACATCTGAAGACACTGTACCCGCTCAGGTCCTCTACCGATTGAGTCTCATTGAAAGGATTCGACGAGTGAGGCAAGTGGGTCATCCGGGTTTTAGCATCGACAGTTCTCAGCAATGGAACTTGGCTAAATCTCTTCACTGTACACGACATTAGGCTGGGCACGGCTTTCGCTTCCGATCATACTCTGTCAATTCTTTCCTTCCATACGAAAAATTTCGATTCAACTGATGCAACTCCGGTGAAGCGACAGTTTCAAATGCATCAATACCTGATCTTCAATGACCAATTGCAAGCAGCAATAAAACAAAATTGGCACAGCCGTCTTTCAATAGCAATCAATTTGATGCTATCTCTGCTCTCCTACAATGTGCTAAGGATACAAGTAAGCTACGGACGCGAACTAATTATGGTGATTTCAATCGCATGATCAAGGAAGTCAGCGATGAGATTGATAGCTTGTATCCTGCTGATCAGAATGTCAGGCTGTCACCGATGGATTGGGAGAGATTAAAATGATTGCGATCCAGGCTCCATAACATTCTACACGATCGAAATGAGTGGATGAGATTGCGCAGTCGACAGATGTGGTTAAAAGACGGTGATGGCAATACCAAGTTTTTCCACAGGTCAATCCAAACTCACAACAATAGCAGGCGTATCAACCGAATCATGGGTGTAGACGGTGTTTAGGTTTCATCACAAAGGGAGATTCATAATTCTATTGTCCGACATCTAGATAATTCTTGGAATTGGCGAGAAAAGGAGACAGATGAGGATTATGAAATCCGTAAGGAGCAGCAACAGTTACTCCTACCTCTTATTCTCAGGAAGGTCATGTCTGATGACAACATTATGCTCACGGCGTCATTCGATATGCAAGAGATCCATGCTGTGGTTTTTGGAATGCCAAATGCCAAATGCCCAGGACCGGATGGATTCCCGATTGATTTTTTTCAAGAAAAACTGGGAGGTGGTTGCAGCGGACCTCTTAGCAACATTTAACAATTTTCAGCACACCAGCAAATTTCCCAGACGATGGAATGATACGTTGGTATCACTAATCCCGAAATGCCAGGAACCTACGGCCCCTAACCACTTGCGGCCAATCAGCTTATGCAATACGACATACAAAATTCTTTCACGAATAATGGTTACTCAGCGGAGGAGGATCATTGGAAGAACAATTGAATCGCAACAGCTTGGCTTTGTTCCGGGAAGGGATATCATTGATGGTGTAATGGCAGTGCAAGAAATTTGGCACTCGATTCACACTGAAAAATGAAGAAAGACCAAAAGGTTTATTATGAAACTAGATATGGAGAAGGTGCATGATCGACTGGATTGGGATTTTCTACGCGGCATCTTAAGAGCTATGGGATACAGTGACAAATGGATTTCTTGGCTACTATATTGCGTCTCTTCAGTTAATTTGCATGCGATGATTAATGGGCGAACGGCAGAACAGTTGACCCTCTCGAATGGTATCCGTCAAGGTGATCCGTTATCTCCTTTCATTTTCATAACATTTGCAAATATTTTATCACAAATGATTTGTGATGCTGAACGAAAGCATGAGATTCGGGGATTCACCTTGTTATGGGGACAGTTTTCTATTTCCCATTTAATGATTGCGGATGATGTTGCGCTTTTTGGTGAAATTAATCAACATGACCTACAACGATGGAAGGAGGTGCTGACCACCTACACTTTGGCAACCGGCCAAAAAATAAACTGGGATAAGACATCGAATCATGCTGATGTTGATCATTTGCCGGTTGGATCCTATTTGTTGCTTTCCCGTATGATGCATACACAGGTAACGGGCCAGGACTTCAGGTATCTGGGTATACCGATTCGAAGTGGTCGGAGTTGGTGCGCTGATTTTGATGAGGTGTTAAGGCAACGCGTGGCGGAATGGAAAGGGAAGCTGCTTTCATTCCCGGCTAGATTATAAACGTTGGTACCATCGGTGCTCGGAATGATGCCATCATATTACTTTAGATCAACTGCTTTACCGACTACTGTTCTTGACTCTGGATCGGATCCTTCGAAACTTTCTATGGGGAGGACCGTGGAAGATTAGAATCATACCTTGGAAGCAAGTTTGCCTCCCTACCAGCAAGGGCGGATTGGGAATTAGATCGGTTCATGATTCCAATGCAGTGCTTATTTCCAAACAGGTTGCTAAGCTGATGGATGATGACCAATCAGCATTGGTGGCACTAGTAAGGGCGAAGTATTATAATAACAGGACAAATTGGTGGAAAGATGTTGGGCTGATGAAATCAACATGGAGGTTAATGCGGTCACAAATGGATATACTAAGGGCATATTTGGATAGGGCTAATCCCATGGATTTTAGATCATGATTCCTTTTTTTCAATGGATTAGATCAATCCCTCATAAGTGGTTGTTTGGATGCTAATTTTCAACATTAATCCGGAACCTTCAAAAACCTCAAGTAAGGCTATTCCTATGGATAAAAAATATTAGCTTAGAGCTAATTTTTTTAATCCACCCTCTTCCCCTACTTCTTCCTTTTTGAGAAATTTTTTCTTCTATCTTTGTATCTTATTTCATTTTTGATAAAAAAAATTCTCAATCACTCTTTTCTTCAATATATCATCATTTACACCCTTTACCTTTCCTCATTTTTATTTTCTTAAATTAGAAATGGGATTTTGAGATGGGTTGTATGGTAAAACAAGTAATAAATTGCTTATAAAAAGAATCATGAAAGGAGGTTTTCAAGTTGGTTTGAAATAAAAAAGAGAAAGATGAATTGTGGAATTAGAAAAAAACGATTTTGAAAAAGAATATAATGGGTTGAAGTTTTTTTTTTTGAATTCAATGGGTTGAAATTGAGAAAATAAATATGACGATAAGTTGTGAAAATTAAGAAGAAAATTGAAGAAGAAGATGTGTGGTGGGAAATTGGGGGATACAATGATGATAATAATGGGTTGTGAGAATTGAATAAAAATTGAGAAAGAAAACGATAGACTAAGGAATTGAAGAAAAATTAAAATGGAAGAAAATGAGTTATAAAATTGATTAAAAAAATAAAAATGAGTTGGAAGAAAATATGTTTTGGAATTGATAATATATTGAGTTGAAAGATAATGGGTTGAGAGATCTAAAATAATCGAGTTAGAAAATTAATGGGTTAAGAGCTCTAAAAAAATTGAAGGAGATAAAAATATTATCTTGTCTACACTTTTAATTTCTATATATATAATAATATTTTATTATGAAAACTTATCCTTTACTGGCCAAACAAGCTTTGCTATAAAAATCTTCCGAATTTTTCACCAAAAGGAATGCACATGCATTCCGAGACATTTTCTTCCTATATGAACTCTGACGAATTTCTATTCCAAGTATCCAAACATGGCCTACCGATGAGAGTTGTTTGGGATTTGGGAAATGGGGAAACGATCAGATTTTGGAAGGATGCATGGATACTTGATGTACCGATGGAGAGGTACCCTTGGACGGTGGATATTAATGTCTTTGACAATTCTTGCGTCAAGGACTGGTGGACTGAGAATGGATGGAATCTACAGCGGCTACATGGACTTCGGAGGAGGTGATACAACTGATTAGACACAAACTAATACGCATGCGAAAAGACTGTCTACGAAGGACGAAATATGGCAATAAGTCATGTTATGGGGTGCGCCAGGAATTTCTTCACAGGATTGCCAAAGTTACAGCCTCCGCCCATTTGGACATTCACATCCCAAGGAAACTGCCTGTCACTCGACGGATGCATTGGTTCATTTGGCGACTACTCAATAACGAACTGCCAACTGGCGATTTTCTCACTCACAGACAGTTCAAGTATCTCAAATTGTCAACTTTGCCAAAGGAATGCACTAGAAACAGTGGAACACCTTTTTCATGACTGTGATCGCTGGCGAGAATTTCTGACAATTTTATCTGCTGAGACTGGCAGATGCTTGAACACGATTGGATATCTGAGGATGTACGGTCGTTCCAAAAAGGAAATGTGACGGATCTGAACACCGGAACACTAACTGCGTTGGTTATTGCAGCATGGATGTGGTGGAAATTCAGGTCCACTTTGCATTGTGATACACTGGGATGCTCCTACCATACAGCCCTACAACATACAGTTCGAAATGCACACCTTATTGAGGAAATGCATCGACTGTTCTTATTTTTAGCCTTCAGTTTTTTAAGGGGCTGGTTCGTACTGGTTTGGGTTGGATCTCAGAACGGAAAAAAACCCAGCCTGAATCCGATGAAAAGGAGGATTTGAACTTTACGTGTAACATTTTAGTTCTTGGTAAAACTGGGGTTGCCAAGTGCGCAACGATAAATTCGATATTTGGTGAAGAAAAATCCGATACCAACGCTTTCACAAATTCGACCACTTTAGTTAGAGAGATTTCTGGTGTAGTGGATAATGTTAAAATTCGGGTTATCGATACCCCTGGCCTTAAATTGCCGATAGCAGATCAGCCTACAAATAATAAAAAAAATATTATTGAGATATCGTTCTTTACATGGATTGGCTCGATACACAGACTCGAGATTTCAATGATTTGCCTTTGCTGAGGTCAATTACCAGTGTGCTGGGTTCATTGATTTGGTCGAATGTTATTGTTGCTCTCACTCATGCTGCCTCTGCTCCACCCGATTTTATGAGTTACGAAGCCTTTATATCTCAAAGGTTGCATGTTCATCACTTGATTTGACAAGCCTCAGGCAAAACGAGGCCGATGAGCACAGTAGCTCTTGTAGAGAACCATCCCTTGTGTCGAAAGAATCGAGGAGAGAAAATTCTCCCTAATGGAATTAGCTGGAGAACTCATATGCTTTTACTATGTTACTCATCGAAAGATTATCTCTGAGGCTAATTCTCTTCCAAAGATTCAAGACCCTTAAGCGGGAAAACTATTTGAGTTTTGTCTTCGTTCACCACCGCTTCTTTACTTGCTCTCATCACTACTGCAGTCGAGACCTCACCCTAAGCTTTCGAGTTATGATAGTGTCGATTCTGACTTGGATCTTGAGGATTTTTCTGATTCAGAAGACGAGGATGAAAACGAGTATGATCAGCTCCTGCCCTTCAATCCCTTGAAAATATCGCAGGTCGCAAAACTAACTAGAGCAAAAAAGAGCCTATTCTGATGGTACGATTGCCGATATTAACTGCTTCAGAAGAAACAGTTCAAGGAGGAGATTCGACGTCTAAAAGAGATGAAGAAAGAAAATGTAAACAGTAGACGAAGATTTTGAGCAAGATGCAGCAGCATCGTTGATCCCTGTCCCTTTACCCGATTTGACATTGCCCCCTTCTTTTGATTGTGATGCCCCAAACTATCGATATTGGTTCTTGGAGCCAAAAAATCCGCAAATTTTAACCCGACCCGTGTTAGACATGCATGGGTGGGACTGCGATTGTGGCTACGATGGTGTTAGCATCGACGAGAGCAGCCTCCCGATAGCGAACTGGTTCCCTACACAATTCGCCGCTAATATCTCAATGGACAAAAAGGCACCGACAATACAATTGGATTCCGCGATCTCAGCTAAGCATGGGTTAACGGTTTGAGCCTTGCGGGCTTCAGCATACATCCTATTGGCAGACAGCCCGCGTACATACATAGAGGTGAAACCAATTTCAAGAATTTAAAAATGAATAAAACGACCGGAACGTTCCAAGGTGAGAATCTGACAACCAGGATGAAAATCAAGGATGAGATTATGACCAGGAAGAGACTGGGTCTGGAAACTAGTATAGGTGACATTCGATCTCAAGGCGACGACATGGCGAATGGAGCGAATTTTGAGGCAAAGCTTAGAGAGAAGGATTATCCAATTGGGCATGGGGTATCGAGTTTAGGGTTGAATTTGATGAAGTGGCGCGGGGATTTGATGTTGGCTGGTAGTTTGTAATCTCATGTTAATATTGGATTGAGCTCGAAAGTTGCGGGTCGAGTTTAGTTGAACAATAGACAGAGCGGGCTGATTACAGTGAGAACAGGCTCATCGGAGCAGATTCAGATTGTGCTTGTTGCGATCATGCCTGTCATTGTCTCTGTTATTAGGAGTTTCTGGGCTGGTGAGTCCGATTTTGTTCGGCAAGATTTAAGAATTTAATTTTTGTGATAGCAGTCCAATTTTAGAGATTTAGTGAAGCTTAGCCTTGATGCCTTTATTATCTTTTGAATGTAGCAGTGTTCTGATTTTTGAACAAGTCTAGCCTATTATTATTTTGTTAAGTTAATAATGCTTTAGAGTTAATTTTTTGGTTCTAAAGTGAAGGGCGATAGAATTTTTTTGTTTGTTTGTTTGTTTGGAGTTTATATTCTGGTATTTTTCATATATATGTATCGTCTTACATATCTCTACTATTAGCTTTGCAAAATGCCAGAATCAATAAGTTTAAGGTTTTAATATGTTTTCTACCAGCGTCACACACACAACTCATGCAAATGACTTGCTCAAATGTCCTTCATCTAGTGTTTTATACATTACACTGTTTTGATCCTTTGTTGTCAAACTATCATTTTCTTCCATCTGTTCACTCTATAAACATCATTTTTTAAAATTATTTATAATTCAGCCTTTTTTTAAAAATAATTTATAATTCAGCCTTTTTTTTAAAATAAAAAAAATATTTATAGTCCTAAGGATATTTGGCCATCTTATGAGGTTTATGCTGGGCTGTCGTTGTCTCACAAGTGAGAAAAATATAAGGAGACATTGGGTACCTTAGGAGGGTTATGTGGAAGTTTAGTGAAATTTAGCCGAAAAAAGAAAAAAAGATAGCATGTCGACTTTCTATTATGAGAAATTACCTTGATAATTCTTCATTGTTTATGCCTAATCATTCAAATTCCACCAGCTGAGTTTCAAATACTTATACAAATGGGTACTATATTAGATTTTTCATGAAAAGTTAATCGAAGCTTCCTGCAATAAAGGTGTTTCCCCCCTTGCCCCAACCACTAAAATGCAACGTAGCTTAGTTAAATTTTTAATTAATGAAAACATTCTACATGGAAAATTAGGAAACACAAAGGTATTTTTCTTTTCTTCATTCAAGATATAAAACCATAAAATCATATTACATATTTTTGGATATCAACAACTATAATAGACTTTCTAATTCTAAATTACATGTTCCATTAAATTAACTCGTGTTAATTGCAGGAAATTGAAGCTCAATCAGATCTAGGCTACATGACCATTAAAATATCCAAAATATTTCTATTTGACCTTAGCTCATAAATACCCAAAATTTAAAACCGGACACATAAATACCCGAAGTTTCATTTTGGCATTTTAGTGACTAACACCGTTAACGACAGAAGTGTAAAGACAATTTTACCCTCTTGATCCCATTGACCGTGAAATTAAACTATCATGGGCAAAAATGTCCAACAAAACTCAAATGAGAATCTTACAAATGTTAAATTTGTTAAAGTGTGTTTTTGGAAAATTATATAGTGGTATTTTATTTTTATTTTTATTTTCTATTTTATGAGAAATGTGGTAATGATATTATGTTGAGAGCTAATTTTGTATTTTAGAGCCTGCACATGTGTGGAAGACACATGACATATCCATCCATCCATCCTCCATTCTTCTCTATACACATTTTCCACCACCATGCTTGCACGAGTAAGTTTGAGTTTGTCTTAATTAATCCACTCACCTTTCATCCTTTCCAAAACCATTAAACTCCATTTCTCCATTTTCTTTAATCAAGAAAGTGTTTGACAAATTAATCAATCCATGCCAAATTATGACAACTTTTTCTTATTCTTCTTCTTCATAAAACCATTACACCACAAAAACATCTCCATTGGTTCTACATTGTCCAAGTTCACCAAGCTCTATTATTTTGTATGCTCATGAATTATTAATGAAATTTATCCTTTGCTTTTCCTCATTTACTATGCTCTTCTTCTATCGTGTGTTGTGAGTCTTGGGCTAGTATGAATTTTGTTCCATTATTGTAGAATTGGATTCCGTGTATTTTGTATTCGGATTTCTTCAAAGGCAGTAGAGGTGCTTTGCATGATTCTCGAAGAAAGAGTGATCTATCGGAAATGGATTCGGGTAGTCGTGGAGGTCTCGGCATTGAGGTTCTTAATAATTCTCACTACAAAATATGGAGGATGTGTTTGGAGTCTTACCCTATGGGTGAGGAATTGTGAAAGGTGGTTGGAGGTAATAATCGGATGGCTCCGACGGATAGTGAAGAAAATGTGGAGGCTTTGAAAAAAATGGCGGGTGGTGAATGCTAAGGCGGAGTTTGTCTTGAAGCGAACTATCTCTCATGAGTTGTTGCAAGCCGGCTTCTGAAATTTGGAGTATTTTGATGGGTTGTTTAATAAGAAGAATGTGGCTCGGTTGCAATTTTTGGAGAATGAGTTAGCTAATACGACTTAAGTTGATCTATCCATAGCCCAATACTTCTTGAAGATAAAGAATTTACATTCGGAGATCTCTCTTTTAGATCCGGTTAAGCTGATTTCGGAAATGAAGAGATATTTTTTGGGGGCAAAAGGAATACATTCCATATGTCACTTCTATTCAAGGTTGAGATCGACAATCTTCGTAGGTGGAGTTCGAGAATCTTCTCTCTTCACAAGAGTCTTTAGCTTGCTAAATGGCCGAATGTTCTATTTCCTAGGGAGAGGGTGGTGCTCTCTTTTCTGGTAAGAAGAATTATCATAAAAGAAATGAGAGAAAAGAGAGCAAATTTGATGCAAAGAAAAATGACGAGTCTTCGTCAAATGGCGATGAAAATCGGAAAGGGCCTCAATACCATCGGTGCAAGAAATATGGTCATATGAGAAAAAAATGCCGTGTAAAGTTAAAGCTAGGTAATGTCGCCGAGAAAGAAAGTGGTGCCAAAGAGGATGAAGATTCCGGAAGATGTTTTATGGTGGAGACTGCTACTGTAGGTGCCATGACTTCCATCAATTTTGATGACGATTGGATCATCGATTCTGGGTGCAGTCATCATCTTACCGGCAATGCATCTAAGTTTTCTACCTTTGAAATTTATAGTAGCAATGAAGCTATTATCATGGCGGATAATTCTATTTATCCGGTGGAGAAAGAAGAAGTTGTTACTGTTGCTTGCGATGATAATCCCATTACTTTGAAGAGTGCGTATCACGTGTCCGGTATGAAGAAAAATCTCTTTTCGGTGGCGAATGTGGTGGATGCCGTCTATCATGTTTTATTTGGCTCTAATGATTTGAATTTTCTTCGCAATATTTCGAGTTTGAAGGTGGACGTCTTTCACACCGGCAAGAGAATTAAAGATTTTTTGACGGCCTCTTCATCTTATTTTAGCAAAATGAGTGCGAATGATGGCGTCTCTATTTGGCATGCGAGATTGGGACATCTTAACATGGATAAGTTGAAGGCTATGGTTGTGAAAATCTAGTGAACGTGTTTCCGAATATCATTTGGCTCCGATGGCGTATGGAGGGGTTGCCAATAAGGAAAGCACATCGTCATCCCTTTGACAAGTCTCTTTCTCCGTGTAAAGCTCTTTTGGAGTGTATTCATAGCGATTTGATGGGTCCGTATGCTACTCCCTCTTATTCAGGTTCTTCTTATATGTTACTATTTGTTGATAATTTTTCGAGATTCACTTAGGTTTATTTTGTGAAAGAAAAATCGGAAGCTTTCTCTAATTTTTTTAAGTTTAAAAAGACCGTTGAAGGTATTTTTAATTTGAAGATCTTATAAGTTAAGGACCGACAATGGCGGTGAATTTACAACGCATGAAGTTTTATCTTTTTATCAAAAAATGGCATTAAGAGAGAGCTCTCTTGTGCGGAGACTCTGCAATAAAATGGAGTCACGGAGAGAAAAATTCGGTGTCTTGTGGACTTGTAAAAGTTTGTTGCGTGGAAAGAATTTACCTAAAATCTTGTGGGCGGAGGGTATGACTTGTGTGGCGTATGTTATAAGTTGTGGGCCAGTTACTCCTATTAACTTCAAGTCTTATTATGAGTAGATGTTTGGAGAGAAGTCGAATATGAAGCATTTCAAAGTTTTTGGCTCACCTTGTTATGTTCATGTTTCGGCCTCTAAAATAAGCAAGTTGGATGTGAAAGCGAGAAAATGCGTATTTGTCGGTTACGATGAATGCAAGAAAGGTTGGAAATGCATGAATCCGGATACCGGAAAATTTGTTGTTTCTAGAGATGGAGTTTTCGATGAAGTATCGTCTTATTTTGCTCCTCAAAGTGTTTCCATTGATCATATTGATAATGGGAATAAGGTGGACAGTGCATCGGAAGTGACCGTTGAGTTGCTGATGTTAACGGACGGTCCTACACCATCCGGGTCTTCTTTTCCATTGACGGAGGAGCAAATTAAAAGGGGGAGTAACTCTCATTCTCCTCAAATGCCTCAAGTTGATGAAAACTTAGAAGAGGTAGAAAGTGCTCAAACTCTTCGGAGATCGGCAAGAAAAATTGTCAAACCAGTCTGCTATCGGGATGGAAATTTAATGAGTACATCTTCGTGTTTCTTTGCCGGACTGGTTGATGAAAATGAGTTGTCGTGCTATTATGAGGCTCAACGTGTTAAGCAATGGGAAGATGTCATGGATGAGGAGATGAGTGCTCTCTTAAAAAATGAAACTTGGGATTTAGTTTCTAAGCCTAATGATGTGGATCCGGTTACATTTAAATGGGTTTACAAGTTGAAAAGAAAGGCCAATGGTAGCGTGGAGAGATATAAAGCCCGGCTCATTGCTAGAGGGTTCTCTCAAAAGTATGGCCAAGATTATGAAGAAACTTTTAGCCCCGTTGCGAAGATGAGTTCGGTCCGATTGGTTATTTTTTTGGTTGCGAGTTATGGATGGAAGTTTTGGCAACTTGATGTAAAAAATCCATTCTTTTACAGTGAGATTGATAAGGATATTTACATGGTGCAACCGCCGGGTTATATTTCAAGTTCTCATCCGGAGCATATTTGCAAACTGAAGAAAGTACTTTATGGTTTGAAACAAGCTCCACGGACTTGGTATGGTAAGATCGCCGAGTACTTGGTTTTTTGTGGTTATCTGGCTTCTAATTCGGGAGGGGGGGGGCTCTATACGATTCGAAATGAAAGATTTGAATGAGCTTGATCACTTTTTTGGTTTAGAACTGAAGAATGTGGATGGAGTTCTTGTTTCTCAAGAGGGTTATGCTAGGAAACTCATTGAGAGGGTTGGCTTGAATGAAGGCAAACTGTGCTCCACTCCACTTGAAGCAAATTTAAAAGTTAGGCGTGAAGAAGGCAAGTTACTTCCGGATCCTCCACCTTATCGTGCGCTTGTGGGAAATCTCATTTATTTGACGATCACAAGGCCGGATATTGCTTTCTCGGTTGATCTTGTGAGTCGTTATATGCAATCCACTCGAAAGCTACATCTTGAAGCGGCGAAACAAATATTGAAGTATGTTATGTCTACTTTTGATTTGGGCTTGCTAGATAAGAAGGATGCAAAGTTTGAGTTGCATGGTCACACCGATGTCGATTCGGGTGGGGATTTAGATGATTAGAGGTCCACTTCGGGCTATGCATTTTATTGCGGATCGGCGGGTGTTTCTTAGTGCAGTAAGAAACAAGATTCAGTATCTCCTTTTACTACCGAAGCGGAATACAAGGCTTCATCTCTTGTGGCTCAAGAATGTGCATGGTTGATACAGTTGGTCGAGGATATTCATTTTCCAATTTATAAACCAACAACTATTCGAGATGACAACCAAAGTGCTATTAAGCTTGCTACTAATCTGGTTTGTCATGCTCCAACTAAACATATTGATCTTGAGCATCATTTTATTCGTGAGATGGTGCTTGATGAGATTATTGGTGTGGTGGAGGTGAGAAGCATGGACAATATTGCTGACATCTTCACCAAGTCGCTAAAGGCCCATTCGAGTTTCTTCGAAACAAACTTGGACTATTTCCAAAAATGCACTTTTAAGGGGGGGTGTTAAATTATTTAAAGTGTGTTTTTGGAAATTACCTAATAGCATTTTATCTTTGTTTTTATTTTCTATTTTATGAGGGATGTAGTGAGAATATTACGTTGAGAGCTAATTTTGTATTTTGATGCTTGTACATGTGTTGGAGACACACGACACATCCATCCTTCATTCTTCTCAATACACATTTCACATTTCCCTGCACCATGCTTGCATGAGTAAGTTTGAATTTGGCTTAATTAATCCACACACCTTTCATCCTTTCCAAAATCATTAATGACTCCATTTTCCCATTTCCCTTAATCTAGAAAATGTTTGACAAATTAATCAATCCATGCCAAATTATGAAAACTTCTTCTTTATGAAACCATTCCACCACAAAAACATCTCCTGCTCTTGCATTTTGCAAGTTCTCCAAGCTTTATTATTTTATATGCTCATGAATTATTAATGAAATTTATCCTCTACCTTCCCTCGTTTACGATATCTTCTATTGTGTGTTGTGAGACTTGGGTTGGTGTGAACTTTGTTTCACTATTGTAGAATCGGATTCCGTGTATTTCGTATCCGTATTTCTTCACAACAAAGATTACTCTGACTGCCTTAATGATCAAAGTGCCAAAATGAAACTCTAGGTATTTATAGGCTTGATTTTAAACCTCAGGTATTTCTCCGGTAAGTCCATCAGATTTAATTTGGGAATTTTAATGCTATTCAGCCTCATTTCTACAAAATTTTCTTGAGTGTTCGAGGAGACCACCGTGGAAAAGTTATCGAAGCTTGATTATCATCGCGCTTTTCCTCGATGCAATTTTGCAGGAGTAAAGTCGAGATCGTTTACAAATTGATTGTATATATACATATACAAATAATAGGGATTCAAATACAAATTATCGAGCTTTATGCAAACAGAGTTAATCCATTTTCTTTATAAAATGAGTTTAAACAAAATAAGACAATATAGGATTGAGGTTTACTTTCAGGCAAATAGTAATAATCTTGGCTTGAACCATACTCTGTCAAGCTCCATTGTCAAGCCACACGATTCACTGACCCCACTTGTTTGCCAATGTCTTGTCTTGGGGTCCATGCAAAATAAAAATAGATAATAATTACACAGCTTTAAAATTTACCTCCATACACTTGCACCTCTCTTACAGCATCACACAAAACACCAGTTTAACCACCACACTAATTGAATTCCACAAACTTCGATGCGGTTCAGTCCTTTAGTAAACATGGTTGCCACTTGCTCTTCTGATCACATCGATTGCATCTCAATTTCTCGTCTTATGGTGATTTTCTCTTAGAAAATGGTGGTGTACCTCTATATGCTTTGTTCGAACATTGACATACATACGGGATATTTTTGCTAGTAGAATAGCCGATTAGTTAAACAAAGTAAACCAAGATAAGTTTGAGATTTTGACATCTTAACAAGATCATTATTTGTGGTCATGCTTGCATGCTCCATTGTCAAGCTGCACTCTTGGCTGAACCTCCCTTGTTGGTCAATGTGTGGCCATTGCCTTTTGAGTTACAAACTTTGCCCTGACCCAAATGCTTTCCTCTTTTTGGCTAAGGTTCAGTCTAGTTCCTTTCTTTATCAAGGCACATCTTCATTTGTTAGTAGGGCCAAGCCAGCCAGCCTCATTCTTCATCCATGCGCCATTGACCATTAACGATAGCTTCTTAAATTAGTCTTGTCCTTGCCAATTCTAAAGTTCTAAAAATGGAAACTACATAAAGAAAGAGTCGTCCTAATTAAGTTTAAAGATCGGTCCGAAACCGGAGAAAAGAGTTTAGAAGCGGAAAGAAGATAGATTTGCTATAATATGGTATTCGGACGTATACAGTCAAACAAAACATTCTCATAAACTTGATTTTCCCACCTTCCCTCCATCACTAAAGAAAATTAAAGCTATATATATAACTCAATACAGTCATTAACAAGCAACAAAATTATTTGTAAATTATTTAGATGACCAAATGATCAAGTCACAAACTTGACTAACTAGCCTGATCACTTCACTTGTTGAGTCCATGTTCAAGCCACTACATGAAACTCTAAATTCGCACTTGTTATCACTTGTCATCGTCAAGAGAATATTAACAACTGACCCCATTTATTTGCATTCATACAAGCACACATTGCTTTCTTCTGAATTTTCATTGTAACCGCGTGCAGTCTCAGATAAACACCAACCAAATTAAACCAAACTTTCCTTGCCTTTGCATGATAATTGTTCCACAATGAAAACTTTGGAGCGTCGGTCATTAATTTGATCAACCTTTTTGGCTTCTAGCTAGAGAACCAAACACAGACCCTAAATGCCTCCTCCATCTATCTTTTGACAGGAAATTGCCAGGAAACTATATATATATATATATATATATATATATATATATATATATATATATATATATATATATATATATATATAGCCCTTCTCTCCCTTTTGACTCTATTTAAGCCTAAGAAATCTTTAAAAAATCTTCCACAACATATAATTTCCATAATCATGGGATGTCACTCAAGCAAGTTCATCACCATCAACACCCAAAAATCAAGAGACTACGAGGCCGCGCTCATCGCCTCTCATGAGGAGGCATGTACTCTTATATCGGAGCTCCGCTGCTTCAACAACCCAACATTTAAAAAATCGCTCCTCAACAATCAAGACCTTCTCAATTTAGCAAGAGAGCACCTCGATAGTGCCATCACAATCAAGAAGCTCCTCACTTACCTCAAGCTCCGTCTGACAGAAGCACGTAACAAGCAAGCTGTCATCCTCCAATGCTTGAATCTCTATGAGGAAAAAGAATATACAATTCTCAAGAAGAATTTGATGGGGTTCAAGGAAGCGAGGGACATCTTTGATGTTCTATCGACCGATGAATTCTCTTTGTTGCGTGAGAAGCAGCTGTCGTTCTTAGACAGACTAATGTCAAAAAAGAACGAGATTAAAGAGAAGCTCAGTTCGACGAAGAGATGGAAGAAGATATGGAAAGTTATGCGCAATGCGATATTTATATCGGTTCTTGCATGCTCGGTGATACTAATTGCCATGTCAGCACCAGCGTTCACTGTCGTGGCGATGACTGCGGGGTCCACCGCAATCAAGACCGCAGAGCAGTGGATTGATTCGATATGGGAAAATCGAACGGATTTATTGGAGGGAGAAAAGGAAGTTGTGTTGATGATGACAAAGGGCGAGAGCCTGTTAGGGGTTCATGAACTGGGGAGCATTAGCTTGATGATAAAGAGATTGGAGATAAAGATTGGGTCGATGTCAGGGGATTTAGGATTTGCGTCGATGAATCAAGAGGACGAGATTGCCATGGAGATGGCAATGGAGGAGGTCAAGGGTAAAGTGGGGTTTGTCGGGAAATGGATTGATGAGGTCGAGATGAAGGTGCACGCTTGTAACAGTGAGATTAAGAAGACGGTTGTTGAGTTCTTGAATGTTATTACAAATGATTTGTAGAGATATATATATGTAGATTGTGTGTTTACATTGTAGTTCATAGCTTCATTTCATGATGTTTGTGAGTTATACCTAAAGCAAGTTTTGTAAGAACAAACTTTCATTTATCTCAAATAGATTCTGTGAGATTTTAATTTAATTAACTCTTGTTATATCAATGGAATCCTTATGTTTGCCCCGTGGAGTAGGTCGTCGGTCGAACCGCGTTAAAAACTCGGTGTTGATTACTTCTTCTTATGGATCGCTGTCTTGCATACTCGAAAGTTGAAGACGAGATTTTTCCCTTGACAATACATATTGGATGGGAAAGATTCCCAACAAAAACATATTGTTGGATTTATTGGTCAAGTTTATGTGAAACAAAGTTTTGTTTAAAATCTATTAGATTTAAATTTCCCAAGTTGCAAATCTATAGCATAAACTATAAAATCAATGTGAATCAAGTTTTTGCAACTTAGATTCATTTGTTTAGAACCCTGTTTATATTTGAATTCCAAATTTATTATTTTCGAAAAAGATTTGTTTCTGATTTTTCTTCGGATTTAATTGAGTAGATAATATGGAATCTGGAACGTCATAACATAGGGAGATATTTTCTCCCATCATCACGCTTTCTTTCTAACGATCTAATTTCTTTTATAAAAAGAAATAAGTAATAGAAAAGAGGGGAGAGAAAAATACCTCTCTACCTCCCTGTGATTTTATCCTCTGATATGTTTCTGTTTATTTTCGGCTTTTAATTTTGGGCAAAAGGGCTACAGTTGCAGCGACCGGTCGGATCGCTGAATGCATGAGTTAAAAGCAGCTTAAAATTAAGCCATAAACTTGACTAATCCTAATAATTTGTTGGGTCCATGGTCAAGCCACCCACTTCCTTATTTAACCACTCTTGCTTCTGATTTGAGCCCTTTGTGAAGCCATGACCCCCATCCAATCCAATTAAGAGTCCAATGCTCACTTAATTTGTTTCTCAACTGTTTGCTAAACTCTCAAGTTGAGTACATTGCATTTGAGCTCAAATGAAGGCCTTCCTTTTCCTGAATTCTCACTGTAAGTCCCATAATTTCATGGATTTTTTTATTAGTGATAATATTAACCCTAAAAACCAAACTTTCCATGCCTTTGCATAGAAATTGTTGCATTGGAAGCTCTAACCAAAGTGTACACACTTCACATCTAGAAGCAAAAGTGTAAGTTGTCTTCAAAATGCAAAGCTATATATAGCTTATATGATAGGAATTGCTAGGAAAGTGAGAGAGAAGCAAAAGTGCAAGTTGTCTTCAAAACGCAAAGCTATATATAGCTTATATGATAGGAATTGCTAGGAAAGTGAAGAGAGGAGAGAGAGAGAGAGAGAGAGAGAGCTCTTTGTCAATTCTGACCTCTATTTAAACCAGAACATCTCTCACAAAATCTTGCACACTAATTTCCAAAGTTAATTATAGAGTTCTGCAACTATATATAGTGATGGGGTGCCACTCAAGCAAGCTCGGAAACACCAAAAAGGCGATGGCCGAGCTGATCTCCTTCAACGAGGAGGACTGCACTCTCATACCAGAGCTCCAATGCTTCAACACTACTATCCCGAAACTAAAGAAATCGCTCCTCAATGATCAGAACCTTCTCTTATCGGCAAAAGGGTATCTAAACCACGCGGTCGCAACCAAGAAGCTCCTCGCTTCCCTCAAGCTCTGCCTCTCAAGTGCACGCAACAGGCAAGCAATCATCCTCCAAGCCTTGAAATGCTATGAGAAAGAAGAAGCCGATAATAGGAGTTTCACGGAGAAGTATTCGCTAACTATTTCTAAGTTGGAGGAATTCAAGAAAGCCGCCGGCGACCCCTTTTCCGGGATATCGACCGGCAAATTCTCTCTGTTGCACGAGCAACAACGGTTGATCTTAAATGAGCTGAATTCTGAAAAGCACGAGATTAAAAAGAAGATCGGTATGGTGAAGAAATGGAAGAAGATATGGAAAGCTACACACAATGCAGTGTTCATGGCGGTCCTTGCTTGCTCGGTGATTCTTGCAGCCACATCAGCACCACTGGTCGCTGCTGCGGCGATGACAGCGGGGTCCACCGCCATCAGGACCGCAGAGCAGTGGTTCGATTCGATATGGGCAAATCGAATGGGTGTTTTGGAAGGAGAAAAAGACATTGTGCAGATGATGATGAAGGGGAAGAATTTCTTCGGGGTTCATGAGTTGGAGAACATTAGGGTGATGCTGAAGAGATTGGAGATAAAGATTGGTTCGGTCTCGGGGGATTTAGGGTTTGCATTGATGAATCAAGAGGAGGAGGTTGCTTTGGAGATGGCCATGGAGATGGTTAAGGATAAAGTGGGGTTTGTTGATAAATGGATCGACGAGGTCGAGATGAAGGTGGATGCTTTTGACGGCGAGATTAAGAAGGCAGTTGTGGAATTTTCGAATGCCATTATGAATGATTTATAGAGTTATATGGAGATTGTGAGTTTACGTCATAAGATAGTTTAAAACTAGTACATAGTAATAATGCCGATTTTCATAATACAAATCTTGCTTGTCATAATGCCGATTTTCATTTTTATATTTACTTTATGTTTGATTAATTCTTGTTTTATTAGAGAGAGAACAAAGAGCCAAAAGAAATTAAAGTCAAATGAATATCATATAAGGTTGGTTTTCTTTATGTAAAATTAATATCCTAGCTGAAAATGGGATAACATATTTGTCCCCAACAAGCTGTGGCAAACTGCCAAACAAAGTTTGGGTAGGACTTGAATTTGTCCGGTCTGACTCAACATTTACTGTACGGTATCTTGAGTGATAAGAAAGGGTAATTAAGGGCATGAGTGAGATTTAAAGGTATCGTTATTCTTCATGTCAATGACTTCTCATGTTATCCAGTGACCCGGCCCCCATAAACACCGATGTGTTTTTTCCTCGATATTTTGTCGCTGTCTTTAGATATGGCTTGTCAAATGACAAATCAAAATATAAGAAAAGAAGATACTACGGATCTGAGGTAGATGTGCAAACATTTTGCTCTAAACCACATATCCCGGCCTCGGAAGGCCAGCCTAGGCAGATATGCCCCTTATCAGTACAAACACTTTTCTACCGGTATCCTCTACATGTTGTGACCGTATGTGTAAGGGATATGTGGCGGTGACCTTTTTTCCAAAAAGGGACCCCATCTCAAAACACACATATCCCTGTATATTTCATCGATTCAAACCGGTTATTTTGTTCTACGTAATATGATAGGCTTATGTACAAAAAAAAAACTTGAAATTTAAAGATCTCAAACGTGTCCATCAAGTGATCATATTTTTCTTATACCGATAAGTCGTTAATTTTTCTATTCGCTTGATCAACGCTTTAGAGATATTTAGATCATGAGATTTTTTTCATATTGGGGTTTAATAATAAGTAGATCAGGAAGGCCGATTAAGATCGATAAAAAATATAGAGGTAATGTGTATTTGAGGCGGGGCCCCTTTTCTAAAAAAAGGGCTACAACTTCTATCCTTTCCCCCCCCCACCACCACACGTGTGTGTGTTGGACATAGTGCCCTCAAGTGAATTATTATATTCGCAGCTGGACGATTATGATGATTCAAGAAGGACCTATACAAGTAGAACCGTCTTACTCGAGATGATAGTATGCTATCTGGTTCATCTCTATTATCATGTACATGTATTATGTGGTATTACAGATCACTATTATATATTGATAGAGCCCATAGGATTCTTGCTTGACTACCAGTATTATGATGGCGATCATATACGTAAGAGCTGAGTGGTTTATAAGCACATCCTAAAATGTCCCTAGTCGAGAGAGTGTCAAGACTGTGCATCGATACTCCGGAATAGACTAGTGTATACTTTTCGAGACCCCGACGAGGGGCAACGGCCGGTCTCACAAGCCATTGGTGTTAGTTAGTCACCTAAGATAGTATACATGTGCTCATTAGGTTATGAGTTACACTGGACGGACTCGTCAGGAACATATTAGATGGTATTATACCTATTGTTAGATAGCAGTTCTCAGGTGACATGAGTACAGGTTAGTCTGTCGACCTGAGATCGTCATTTGTCTCATGTGAGTTCCCACTGTGTTTTGATTATTATCCTACCACGGCTCAAAGGATTCGTCCAAACAGGTTTTATTTAGGTACAGTCCCGTGCCACATGGAGGCGTGAGCGGATCGTCGGGGATTCGTCTCTCTCGGTATTGGGGGTAGATGTCGCACTGTGCACGGGTAGCCATCACCAGAAATCCTTGGCCATGGTGGACGAGAATTACTGATTTGGATCAGTAATTTCTTAGTGGGTGATGGACTTCACATTCAGCTCGTGCCGGGGAATTCACCCCTTCCCGAGCTTCACTTAGTTGACACGAAATATCGCGTTATTAGGGGTTTGACTTTATCCACTCTCTAGACCCGGTATGCGATACTCTTAGACGAACAGACCGGACTGTATGAAGATTGTCATAGACATGCTCAATAGGGATACGAATGAGTTTGCTCGTCGACCTTCCTTTCATGCAATACCTGGGTAGTAGTTACGTACAGCTAGTGTCGCTGACGCGCTTGTGGTTAAATCCACTGCCAGCGTATTGACGAGTCTTTAAAGTCATACACAGAGGGGTTTGGTTCAGGAGATATGATGTAGATAACGTATGATAGTATATACATGTGTCCGATTAAACATGTGTATATGCTATACAGACTTTAATCGGACGGTTGATAATACCAGCGGTTTAGGATTTAGCCGGATTATTAAATCAAGTTTTGATTTAATAATTTATATATATATATATGTATTCTGTTATTATTGTTTACTATTCATTTTCTCTCTTGACTATTCCTATTTTTATACGGATACGCGTATATATATTTCGATACGTATAACGGGTTGTATTCCTTATTTATACGGAATTTGTTCTAGAAGATGGACACCTCATTTGTGAATATTCATTTACGAATATTCATGAAATGAGGTGGAGGGTGAGGTGGTATTGAGTATGGTTGAAGACATTTAGAAAGGAATGAGCTTCATTATTATATTACAAATTGTTATAAGATTTTATTTGCATGGTTGTAAAAATAATGAAGTCATTCCACTCTTTTCTATTCTTCATTCATTCTCTCATTCCTTCAACACTTGCTCATGGCTATTTTTCCTCACCTCCTCCTCCTCCTTCTACACTTGCTCTCTTGAGCTTAGATTTGAGAGGAAAAGATAGTGGAAATTCCTACATCCCCACTCTTCATTCCAAACAAGTTTGGAGTATCGGTTGCTTTACTAGGTGAACCCAAAACTTAGATCGGTTCTCTCAGGTAGATCATCTTCAGCAAAGGAAGACCAAATTTGCAAACACAACCCAGATCTCTTGAGAGCATGTTAGAGTGCAACCCAATTGGAGCAAATGAAAACGCTACAAAAGTTGTGATTTCTATCTTTGTGCACTTACTAGTTTAGGTGTTCGGTTCGATTCTTGGGTTTTAATTTCTAGTGCCACGAAATTTTTTGTTTTTGAATTCCGTATTGGCCGCGGATTAACGGCGAGGACATTAGGAACTTTCAATATATATATATGTATTGAGAGAGAGAGAGAGAGAATAATGGAGTAAAGATGCCATAGGAGGGGATTTTCTCTTATGGCGTCGAAAAAATACACCCTCCACGATTTTTCTTGACGATCGGCACCCATCATCTTCTTCTTTATCATCTCCGATGTGGATACACAAAATTTCATGAGATTCTACAACTTTTTCACTGTTGATCTAGTCGGCGCAAAATTAACTGTTTACCGACAATAGAACTTTTTATATTGATAATCTAACGGTGAAAAAGTGGTAGAATCATATGAAATTTGGTGTAATCACATCTTAGATGATAAAGATAATGATGATGGATACCGATCGTTGAATAAAATGTTGGAAGGTGTATTTTTTCACCACCACTTAACGAAAAACCCTTCTTGGGCCTCTTTCCTCCATTATATATAGATATATACATAAGTGATTCATTTCAAATCAGTCCACGTTTTTAAAAAAACGGGAACTCCCGATTTATGACATATTTTAACGATCCGAACAGTTCAAGTTGATCACCCTACTCTCAAATACATATATTTGAAAAATCAATAGATTTGAAGACTTCTTTTCCTATGCATCAGATAAAGTTTATGTTGCATTATCGATAGACGTTCATTTTTGCACCCATCGATACATATGCTAGAGATCTTCAAATCCTTTGATTTTTCATACACATATATTTGATGGTAGGATGATCAACTTGAATGGATCAGATCGTTAAAATATATATTATAGATCGGAAGTTCCCGTTATATATATATATATATATATATATATATATATATATATATAGAGAGAGAGAGAGAGAGAGAGAGAGAGAGAGAGAGAGACCGCTAATGCGCAAAATAATGTAATATGAAAATAATGATTTTGTAGTCTTGAGAAGTAGAAAAATGGAGACAATATTTTATTGGAAGGTGAAAAAATAGTTTTTATTTTCTAGCCATATATTTGCAATTCAAATATAAGGATAATGGAGGAAAGGTGCCACAGGATGGAATTTTCTCTTATGGCGTCGAAAAAATACGCGCTCCATGATCGTTTGCGACGATCGGCACCCATCATCATTATCTTTATCATGTAAAACATGGATACACCAAATTTCGTGTGATTCCACCACTTTTTCATCATTGATTTATAGGGTGCAAAATTAACGATTTACTGACAATTGAACTTTTTACATTGCTAATCCAATGGTGAAAAAGTAGTGGAATCGTGTGAAATTTGGTATATCCACATCTTACATGATAAAGATGATGATGATGGGTGCCGATCGTCGAAAAAGTTCACGGAAGGTATAGATTTTTGACGCTACCTAACGAAAATGTCTCCTAACACCTGTTTTCTTCATCATTCAATTATATATATATATATATATATAAATATATATATATATATATATATATATATATATATATATATATAATGGAAGAGAGAATAATGGAGAAAAAGGAGCCATAGAAGGAAATTTCCATCCTCCTATGGCATCGAAAAAATATACTCTCCGTGATTTTTTTCAACGATCGACACTCATCATCATTATCGTTATCATGTAAAATGTAGATAAACCAAATTTCATGAGATTTCATGACTTTTCACCGTTGATTTAATGGGTGCAAAATTAATGGTTTACCAACAACAGAAATTTTTACACTGCTAATTCAACGGTGCAAAAATGGTGGAATCACATGAAACTTGGTGTATCGACAGATTAGACGATGAAGATCAAGATGGACGGGGTCGATCGTCCAATAAAATGGTGGAGGGTGTACATTTTGCCCCACCTAATGAGAAAAGCCTCTTAGGGCTTCTTTCCTATATATATATATATAATGGAGGAAAGAGGCTGTAGGAGGGAATTTCCTCCTTTGGTATTGAAAAAATAGAGCCTCCATGATTTTTTCCAACGATCAGTATCCATAATCTTTTTCTTTATCATCTAAGATGTGGATACACCAAATTTCATGTGATTCTGTAACGACTCTGAATTCACTGTATTGAATTTTCCATTTTAATGTACAGAAATGAATTTACAGTCTGAGTTTGAGTTATAAGTCAATTTGGTTAAATAACAGCAAGAAACAACTTGTAGCTCACTGGTAAATCCTTGCACTGATGTAGCCCTTGTGTTCGTTTCCTATCAGACACAATTATTTTTTTTCTGAATTTTTTAACTTTTTGGAAGCCCAAAAGATTGCACGTGCAATACACGAGCAAATGAAAAGTTTAGAAAAATCAAACATGTGCGAAATGGGGTAAATACAGTATTGATCAAGTGGCACGAATCTCGAGGCATTTTCCTCGAGATCGACCGGCCAATATAGGCTAAAAACCGGCGGGGACGGTTGAATTTGAGCCAATGAAGTCTATGCTTTGCACACTTGCCTCTTCAGCTACCACTAACTCCTCTGCACTGTTTGATTTCCCTGCATTCAAACAGAGACCCTTCATTTCACCATTTATCTCAATTTTAATGCTTTTTAATTCACAATTTCAATTCCCAAACCTTAATTCTCCTCTATAAATACCATTCCCTACCTTGGCTCAGCACCATTCTGAAAATTATAGCAAAATTCTCTCTAAAAGTTTCTAAGTACAAGTGGAGTAAAGAGGAGTTAGCAAACAACTTCCGGCGAAAATCGAAGTAAACAACTTCCGGCGAAAATCGAAGCTAATTCCGGAGCTCCCGCGACGCCATGAAATTCAACCCTTCTTCCTAACCCTCTCTTTGAAACTCCTAAATCGTAAGTCCCTCTCAATCTCTCTTCCTCTTCATTGAAATTCCATTTCAAAACTTATATCGGTAAGTGCAGTTAATACCGTTATCCTTTTTTCTAAACCCTAGAAACTCCTTCTCCTTTATGCTTTGATCAATCAAGTTTTTACACAATACTTGTAACCTTAAACCATAATGTTTAGAATCAAATTTCATCAAAACTCTTCTGTGAAACAACAGTAGTAGCACTTTTTCATTAAAATATCTTGAACTTTATAAACACTTCTTTTAGTAATTGCTTAACAATACCTTAGGAAAACTTCACGGGATAACGACTTATCCCACACACACACTTGGTTTCATAGCACGATACTCATTGTATATATATTCGTTTCGAGGAATTATATTACAATAAAATACCACATAACTTTAAAAACCGGATTTCTTTTAAAGCGGTATTTCATATCCATTGCGATTATGCATCTACAACCCTCTTTAGGAGATCCGCTATTGGATGATGCGGATTATCGCACATCCTTGGGCTAGTAGAACGAGATGCAGACCTCCTCATGGAGTATTCGATATCGAAAGGATTTAAATATGGTTTTTAAGAAATACGAATTTTCTAAATAAAATAAAATTATTTTTAAAATTAAAATTATATAAAATTATGAATCCATATTTTCAAAATATAAATCTATATTATTCTAAAGAAATGAAAGTTTAATAAGTTTCAATAAAATACCATCAAGATACCGAAAAGACAAGTTTTTTAGTTCCAAAGCTAATTGCTTATCGCTAAATACCTCAATACTTAAAATCCATGTAGGGTTTCTAGGCACTCCCAAGAGGTCTCACAAGGCATCAACCATGCCAATTTCAAATTTAAACGGTGCCGAGAAACCCTATAACGGATCGTTGGCTAGATTTCTAGGCGAAAAGCAAACTAGTTAACACTTAACTAAGAGAATACGGAAATACAACCTTTGTAGATCCGGTACTCCACCTCCATAGCTCCGCAATGAAGTCTCCTCGCTGTCCATAACAAGTCCCGGGCTCTAGCGTCGGCTTCATCGGAGAATGGACGGGCTAGGTCATCGATGTCCATGCCGAAGATGATCTACGTCGAGGCATCGCTAAATCAAGCTCCGACTTCACCAAGTCAAGAAACTTGTGAAGAAAACACACTCTACTACTTGGCAAGAGGTAGAGGATGAAGAAATAGGAAGTGGGTAGACTTTAGAATTGGATTTCTCACTTGTTTCCATCAATCACCATTGATGGAGCTTGCTTTCTTCAAGTGAAGAAAGGAAGAAGAAGAAGAATTATGTTATGATAAGTTAATTAAAATAGAAAAGAAATATAATACTTATCATATCATTAACTATAGTCAAGTGTAGAGATTTAACCAAGGTTAGTTAAATGGTTAGGGTTAGGAGAAGAAGACAAGAATGGTAGCTTTGGTCAAACCTTCATGAAGTTTCAACTAGAAACAAAGAAAGCCACCATTCTTCTCTTTAATCTTTTCCTTAATAAATAAATAAATAAATAAGATAAGGAAAACCCTAATCATTAACTTAACTATGGTTTAAACTTTACACTTAACCAAGTTAACATGCATCATCAAACATGATACAATCAAGTGCACAAAAATATATCGCATATACAATGCGCACATCCGAGTGAGAAAATCCATCTTAAGTGAACCGATACTAGTTAATGCAAAGTAATATATCAAATATATAATTATGCATTAAATCATTAAATCAACACTTGATTTAACGATCCGGTCATATCGCATATAACCGACTAGTATCCAATGTATCGGCTTATCGAATCGATCTTCGATTCGATAACTAGGTTATATCGCATACAACCAATCGATACATTTATCGCGAGAATGGAATACGGTATCACATACACGTATTATTCTCGGTCCCGCACATATCTCATATGCGCTCCTATTTCGTTTCGCTTGAGCCAGGAAACCTCTGTGTAGGACTCTAAAGACTCGTCAATACGCCGGCAGCAGGTGATGATCATATCAAACACCCACAAGCCGCAAGCGGTCTGCTAAACGTAACGGCCATCTGGGTATTGAGCGATCAGAAGATCGACGAGCAAGCCCGCTCACACTCCAGTGAATCCAACCAGTAACACTACCGTACAGTCCGGTCTGATCGTCTGATATGTCGCATATCTCACCTAGGGGTGGTAAACGTCAGACCCCAATAGCTCGATAAGTCGTGTCGATATGAGGTCTATAACAATTCGAGAAACTACTGGTAACACTTACCAGTAAATCTCAGCAACCCTGGCCAGGGATTTCCTGTTATAGCCAATCGAACACAGCGCAACATCAACCCCCTATACCGGGAGAGACGAATCCCCTCCTATCGCTCATTGCCTCCATGTGACTCGGGACTGTACCCAAAAACCACCGTTTTGCACGCCCTCTTGGACGTGGTAAGATGGAAATCAAAGCACAGTGGGAACCACACAAGACTCTATGACGATCTCGGGTCAACAGACTACTCTGTACCAGTGTCACCAGAGAACTGCCATCTGACGTGAGGTATAATACCATCTGGGAGTTCTCGGCGAGTCCGTCCAGTGTACCCAGTCTCCACTGAGCACCCGTATATCATCTCTGATGTCAAACACCAATGGATATGGGATCATCCATCGCCCATCTGTATGGGTCGAGAAGGTATACGCTAGTCTACTCTGGTATATCGATGCCCCGTCTCGATATACCCTCGACTAGGGACTTTGAAGGATGTACTTATGGACTACCATGTCCCCACTAGTATGATCCGCATCATAGTCCAGGTAGTCAAGTACAGATCCTAAGGGCTTTACCAACATGTAACAGAGAGACAATCAGTGTACACGTTAAGGTAAATATCAACCAGATAGCATACTATCATGTCGAGCAAGAAAGTCCTCCCTATATATGTCCCAGCATCCACTACAATATACATCCTATGTATAGTAATGGCCTCTAGGGCATACATATAACTAACAATCTCCCACTTGCACTAGGGCCATCTGTAGCAGTGGTTGCAGTATCTCATACTCAACCATCCCATAAAAGTCTCTCTGTGGGAAAAGGCCTTTCGTGAGTGGATCCGCTGTGTTTTTCCTCTGAGTCTACTCTCCTAACCTCGATCCCTTGGAGATCAACCATCTCCATGATCAGGTGATACTGCCTTAGAATATGTCTGGATCACTGATGGGACGGACGTTCCTTGGCATAAGCCACAACTCCATTGTCACACAATGGGAGGAACATGGTTCATCTTATGAACCAATATATACCCAAACAGCCTCTTTGGTAGCATCTTAAGTAGCGATGTATCCTGCCTTTATCGTCTAGTATGTCACGGTATCTAGCTTGGAACTCTTCCAACATACCGTCCCTCTACTGAGGGTAAAGACAATGCCTGTGACTGACATTCAGTCGTTCTTATCACTCTGGAACACTTCCAGTGATTCTCTCCTGGATCGATTGATACCATCTCACTACAACTAGTGAGAATCCTAACATCCAATTAAATCTATCTCATAGATCCAAAACTCAGGATTTAGGAGGTATCATTTTGATCCTATATGGAGAATCATTGTGATAAGCGGAGATTGATCGAGCGTAGCATAGGAAACTACTTCCCTATCAAGAGTATGTCATCCACGTACTCTACGAGGATCGTCACCATACTCTCTACTACCTTTTTGTTTATACAAGGTTCATCTACCATTTTGATGATGTCAAACTCTTTGACTACTTCATCAAAACAGACGTTCCAACTCCGCGATGCCTGCTTTATCCTATAAAGTATCTTGCACACGTTTCCGCTGCTCCCACTGTCTACGAAGCCCTCTGGCTGTGTACTTATAGACGCTCTCTTCTAAATCATCATTTAGAAAAGCAGTCAAGACACCCAACCGCCAGATATCGTAGTCATGGTATGTAGCCGTAGAAAGTAGGATCTGGATGGACTTAAGCATAGCTACTTAGAAAAGGTTTCATCATCATCCATACTTGGTCAATGATGTAGACCTTTAACAAGTCTAGCTTTGAAAGTCTCAACTCTTCCATGTACACCAAGTAATCTTCTCAAGATATACTTGCTCCTGATGGGGATTTAACCCTTCAGATATAGCAACCATAGTCCATACTTTGTTGGTGTATAAGGATTCCATCTCAGATCGATAAACATCCAGCCATTCTCACAGAGTCCTACTCCTGATGGCCAGGTCGAAACTAGTTGGGTCATCATCTCATGTTGCAATCCTCGCTCCCACTGTCATAGAGAAACCGAAGTATCTCTCAGGTGGGTGAGGAACCCTACTAGATCGGCGGAGAGGCTGAGGTTCGTTGGTATCTATTGAATCCTTTGGTTCTACCAAATTATCTGCTATAGTTTGCATAGCTGGAACCTTTCCAGTTGTACATAACAGATCTTGCCTCGAGCTTGTCCAGATTTTGCTTTTCAGATATAGGCTGGACAACCCCAAATCTCAACTAACTTGAGAGATGGGCTCTTCCCTTTCCATATCACATATGAAGTGGTAGGCATCTGATTTGATTCGAACCCTATTCAATAGGTATGCAACTTCTCAAGTGCATAACACCCAATAGGAAAAAGGTAACTCAGTAGTACTCATCATAGAGCACACCTTATCATATAGGGTGTGATTGCTCCGCCCCGATATACCATCATGCTATGGTGTATCCGGAGGAGTAATGCTGAGAGAGAATCTCATTCTCCTTTAGAATAGTCCAGGAATTCCGTGCTCAAGTATTCTCCTCCTTGATCTCATCAAAGGACATAATATTTATACCCGTATCGGTTCTCTACTTCTAACTTATATTCTGTGAATATCTCAAAAGGTTCGGACTTGTGTTTCAACAGGAACATATGTCTGAATCTTGAGAGATTATCAGAGAATGTAATGAAGTACAAAGAACCGGTCTTGGCATGTGTAGACAGGGGACCTACATACATCAACATGTATCATCCCAAGAGTTCACTAACTCTTTCTCTGTTTCCAATAAACAGAGCTAGTGTCATTATATCTTTGTGACATGACTGGCGAGTTTCACAAGATGTAAATTCAAACTGATTTAAATATGCATCTACATGTAACTTCAGCCAGTCGGGTCGCATAGATATGACCTAGTCTGCAATGCCTTAAGAAGGATCCGTTCATTTCTGAACTCTTCCTCTTATGTGTGTTCCATATACTAAGAACTGTAGTTTGATTTAGAACATCAATGCTTTTAGATAACGTGCCTGAACCGATCAACTTTTGATATAGGAAATGTTCAAAACATTATCCAACAATACAAAATTATATCCTTTCTTTAATAATAAAAAGACTGATATGATTTTGTATATCAGGTTCGGTATCTAACAACATTCATTCAGAATCAATGTATTTGGAATACAGGGTGACAGTGACCAACAGACTTGGCTGCAACACTTGCCCCGTTTTCTGCCTCATGAAACTTATCACCCGTTCTCAGTTCTCTACCTAGCTGTAGCCCTATGCAATAGATTACATATCTGGGATCCTGATCTGGTATCACATACCCAGGACGTAGAGGATACAGAGAAACAGTTCTTTGTAACGAACACACCCGAAGATGATGCATCAGCATGCACTCTCTTCGTTTGGGCGGCACGGGAATTCTGGTAATCCCCAATTTCCTGCTCTGTCTTATAACATTTATAAGTTGGAGCGGGACCAACGTTCCCCAGCTCAGTATAACAAGCGGGTTCGGTCAATATTCCGTATTATTATCTTGATTAAGGCGTGATATGGTCGCTACCTGGAGAGAGAGAGAAGAAAACACTCAGCGTGCGCTCTGTCAAGAATAGATTGGTTATTATTTTATCTAATCAGGATGGCTCCCACTGCTTTTTATCAAATCTTCCTTCAAACCCTAAAAGGAAAGACTAGCCGGGATTAATTACACACTACAAGTTCGCCAATTTTTCAGCCAGGCCAGTGTCGGTACTTTGAGGGAGGTCCCCCGTGCTTTCGCACGAACCTAATTAATGTAAATCTCGTTTTTCCAGAGGCGTAACCCCGTTGACACCTTTCTAGACACCTACTTGATCGGCTAATTGTAATGTATAAAACTCTCCCAGAAGTAACTCTTACTCACAGCGGGTATCGGGATCCAACTATCTCATAGAAGGTATGCAATCTCATTGCAAATTTCAACACTTGAAATTCCCGATAATATTTTGCCCCTAACGTGCTATGACCTTGACGAAAGCCAACAAACCATAGCCCGCTAGTCAAGTTCAACCCGTACATTTCTTGATCGAATTAAACCCACCCGCACGACCCTTGACGAAAGCCAACAAAGCCGCACGACTACCCTAATCCAATCGCATCGTATGCTAGCAGATAAGCAGCATATAGCTACCGCACACTGCACCTTGACGAAAGCCAACAAATGCAGCACGAATACTATATACAACTTATCTGAAATGACGGAGGGCTACGGCAGGTTTTTCTGAAAACCTATTGCGTAATGAACTTGATATCGTTGTAGAATCAAATGATTTTTAAAATGGAGTGTTTTTGAGGCTTTTCTAGTTTTGCTAAAGGAGCCACTCCCGGTGAAGGGATCGTCGGTCCTTTCCTCGTCGAATGAGGTGCGGGATATATCATATATATCACTGTGCAAAGCAAAAACACTTAAAAGCAATCAAAAGACAAACCGAGTGTGTAGCATCTGCCAGTTATTGCTAAAGGAGTCACTCCCGGTGAAGGGATCTCGGTCCTTTCCTTATCGAATAAGGTGCAGGATATATCATATATACCGCTGTGCAAAGCAAGAACTGTAGCTACCTGTTTTATTTTGAAATTCGATTCTACAACATCTTAGGTTTCTTTTATTTCATTAATCACATTAATGAAGTCCCATCATTTAAGTACCTAAACATCACAGATAAATATGACGTACACTTATGCCATCCGCATTCGCCTCGATGTCCCCTCGTGCACCGTTAGGTTAGGTAACTAACGGCAGAGCGGGGCAGGGCTAGCGCGGGTGTAAAACATAAGTAACGTCTATATAATATATCATATATACTATATACAGTATCTATCACAGAACATCACATGATCACATCACAGATATCGCAGCAGAAGAAACATATGAAATATTGGATATACTAGGACGTCCGTGTTTTCAATACGAGCCAGTATAAAACACGGATTCCACGGTCGTGATGAATAGCCAAACCCACACCCCTAGACCTGTTGGAGGTAGTGCCCTCAGAGTCAATTATTGGATCACAGGTACGTGATTGCAATGATTGAGGGAGGACCTATCCCGGTAGGACAGTCTTACTCGAGATGATAGTATGCTATCTGGTTTACCTTTATCATCGTGTACTGCTTTAGGTGACATGACACGTCGCTATTACACGTTGATAGAGCCCCTAGGATTCTTGCTTGACCACCAGCAGTATGAGGGCGATCATATAAGTGGGAGCTGGGGGTCTACAAGCATATCCTTAAAAGGTCCCTAGTCGTGGGAGTTTCGAGACCGGGCATCGATACTCCATTAGTAGACTAGTGTATACAGTCGAGACCCCGACGAGGGGCGGTGGCCGGTCTCACAAGCCACTGGTGTCAGTTGGATCACCTAAGATGTATACAGGTGCTCATTGGGTTATGAGTACACCGGACAGGACTCGCCGGGAACATGCTAGTTGGTCATATACCAGACGTCAGATGGCAGTTCCCTGGTGACATGTGTGCAGGTTAGTTCATCGACCTGGGGATCGTCATTTGTCTCGTGTGAGTTCCCACTGTACTTTGATTACTACCCTACCACGGCTCAAAGGAGTCGTGCAAACAGGTTTTAGTTGGGTACAGTCCCGAGCCACATGGAGGCAGTGAGCGTATCTTCAGGGGTTCGTCTCTCCCGGTATTGGGGGTGAGGTCGTGCTGTGTCTAGGAGAGCCATTACACAAAGTCCTTGGCCAAGGCAAGGAGATTTACTGGTAGGTATTCCAGTAGTATCTCAGGGTGTTCTGGGCTACACTCCGACACGACTTGTACCGCTTTTGGGGGTCTGACTTTTACCAACCCCCTAGGCCCGCCATGCGATACTCATAGACGAACGGACCGGACTGCACGGATATTGTCACTGACAGGCTCAGTAGGGTGTCAGGATGAGTTCGCTCATCGACGTCCCTTTTGGTCAATAGCTGGTGGCCCGTTACGTATTGGCTTATACCTCTGACGTGCTAGTGGTTAAATCCACAACCATAGTATTGACGAGTCTTTAGAGTCCACCACACTTTCAGTTACTCAGCTTTCGGGCGAAACGCTGTAGAGGCCGTATGGAGATATGGCAGGGTCCGATCAGATACGTGCGGTATTGCACGGATCAGGATCGGACGGTTTGTACTGGTAGCCGTATGGTTATATGGCAGAGTTCGATCAGATACGTGCGGTATTGCACGGATCAGGATCGGACGGATTTTACTAGCCGGCTTTGGTTTAAGCCGGTCCTAGTTTAGTACAGTGTAGATTTTGTCTCTTTGCATTTGTATCCGGACGGAATACAGATGCGGGTGTGTATGCACAGTATCGGGGTTTTCCTGTAATTTATTACGGGACCAGTTTTCTGGAGTTGCCAGTTTGCATTCCGTTCCGGCCGGTTTTCCTTTGTTCTTTCCCGGCCGGACTTTTCCGATGGAGGGGGTTATTTGCAATTGTGCAAATAACATTTGTGGAGGGGGTTTCTTGTAAAAGATTGATTATGATAGCTTTCATTTCTTTTCAACCATACTTTTGCTTTATGAGATTTGAAAGGGTATGGTTTCAATAGTAGTTTAAGCATGGTGTATGTTTCTTTGACCTTGGATATGGTCACCTTTCTTATGCTCCTACACTCACCTCCCTTTGTATTATGTGTTGATTCCTCCACCATTCTCATTCTCACTAGAAGAGAGTTTTATTCATGGTTGAGAAAAAGAAAGAGTGAAAGAAAAGAGAAGAAGAGGGTTTCATCTTCATCCTTGAGAGTGTTTCATTTTCTTGATCTCATTTCATGATAAGAAAAATGCAAGCACCATTTTTCTTGTCTTGTATCCTCCATCATCCTCAAATAGCAACAAACCCCAAAAGAGACACTACACTAGATAACCTACAGCATATCTTGAGCATGTCGAGTTGCCGGCTTCATGCTCGAGTTGCCTCGGTATTGAGGCGGGAGCCCGTAAAAGACAAAGGCGATGTGGTGCCCTTTCCGGCGAGGAGGCGACGATGTGGACGGAGATCCCGCGAGGAGATCGGAGTGGAGATGAAGACCGGAGGACTTGGATCGTCGGTATATATCTCTATTCCCATTCTTGTAGATAGCTTAGACTAGTTAATGGTCCGATCCGGTTAAAGTGCGCGGTGGTGCCGGTTTGCAAAGTCCGCAAAAATTTAAGTTATTCACCGCTTCCGCATTCCGGCGTCGGGTTGACGGCCGGGGCGCCGCCGTGCACTTACAGTGGTATCAGAGCCTCGCCATTAACTTAGTCTAGCTTTGTGTAATGTGTTTTTCAGTTCCGATCGATCGAAATGTCCAAAAACCCGTATTTGCCCACGACAGTTTCTGTTGAAATTTTTTGGTCTCGAAAAATTTTTCAGGTTGTAAAATATTGATGTACTGGAAAATATAAGAGTTCTGTAAAAATTTGATGAAGTAACTCCACAGTTGGAGCGCGGAACCGCCGCGAAAACCCCCTTTGTGCGGCCCTTCCGCCGCGCACTATTCACATCACTTCACCATTTTTTTACAGAGGCCTTATGGGATTAAAATATGGGCTTTGGAATATTAAAGTTGGGCCAATTGTTTCTGTGAGTGCTACAGTTTTCTTTGGGGCCCACTTGTTAATTGTTTGATCAATCGGAAATTTTTTAAACACATTTTTCACAGTATTTACATTATATCTGCGACCGTGAATGTCACTCGATCGGTAAATCCGGTCTGACTGCTATAGCCCGGTTAGACGGATTTGCGAACGTGACTTTCACGTTGATGTTCTATGTATTTGCTGTGATGTTGCGGATCGGTCGTGGGGGATAGCCTGGATGCAATGCTAGTACAGTTTTGGTTGTATAATGTACATTTGATATTGCGGGGCGAGCGTCCGACATGTGGACTGCCGTCACTGCCTGTTTGTATTATTCTTTTGGGGCACGACCTGGTTGCGGTCGATGTACCCGGTGTATGTATATTTTACTTTCTGTACTAGGGTTACCCCGCGGTGGGGTGCACGGATAGCCGGGTTCTAGAAGACAACAAGCCCGTATCTCATGGCATTGGGACGGAAGGGGCTTCACTCCAGGATTGGCTGGCTATCCGCCGCACTCGTAGGGGGTACAGGTTGACCCAGGAGGGGTGCCCAAGTTGCCGGATTCCGTGAAGTGCTGGGTGGTCCATTCACGGCGCTGAAGGGGGCTGCCTCGCTTCAGGTTTTGGCGGGTGACTTGCCGCGCCCGTAGGGGTCTAGGATTTCATTGCACAGGCTATCCACACGACCAGGGGAACGTCGGGTTTCAGCGGCTCTGTGAAACCCGGGGATCCCAGATATCTGTATTGTTTCTGTGATGCTGTTCATTCTCTGTGATGTTGCATTCTATTCACGCCTTGAGCGAAATATAATATATTGGTATATATATTAGTAGATGTTGTATATGTTTTGCATCCGCGCTAGTCCAGTCCCCGCTCTGTCGTTAGTAAGCTAACCTAACGGGTAATGACGGGACCCAGTGGCGAATGCGGATGGCATATACGTACATCAGTATATTTTCGTTCTTTTTGGTGTGATCAATTGATGGGACTGCATTGATTCGGATCAATGCAAGTTAAAAACAAACCTAATCTGATGTTGTTGGAACACTTTTCAAAAAGCTGTTATTGCAAGGACGTTTACTTTTGTTTTGCATCGTGGTATTCATTTAGAATATCCTGCTCCTCAGTCGACGAGGCAAGGGCCGAGATCCCTTCACCGGGAGTGACCCCTTGGACAAAAAGTTTGCGTCAGGGCATTAACTTCACTATAGCCGATTACTTTTGCTTTGCATCGTGGTATTCATTTGGAATATCCTGCACCCCATTCTACGGGGAAAGAGCCGAGATCCCTTCACCGGGAGTGACCTCTTTAGTAAAGGTTTTCGTCACTATATTTTTTAAAAAGCTATCCGTTCCTTCAACGATATCAAGTTCATTACGTTAAAGGTTTTCGCCAGAAACCATTCGTAGCCCTCCGTCGTTTCAGACGGGTAGCACGTAGTATTCATGCTATGTTTGTTGACCTTCGTCAAGGCATAGTGTATGGTAGCTGCTTGTTACTTTTCTGTTGCATAGATAGATGCGTTGGTTTGGGACAGTCGTACAGCCTTGTTGACCTTCGTCAAGGGCTTGTACGGGTGGGTTCAAATTAACCTGGACAATGACGGGTGGAACTTGACATGTGACTTATGATTTGTTGACCTTCGTCAAGGTCATAAGAGCATGGGGCAGAAATCACATCGGGAGTTTCAAAAGAACTGAAACTTGCCAGATATGCGCATACCTTCTGGAGTATGATACCGTGAGCGGATTCCGTCACGTTGTCATGCGATGAGAGTTGGATCCCGATTCCCACTGATGAGTTAGTTTACTCCTCGGGTGACCCCGACTAATTCTTCTTTTAGGTTTGGAGGAGAATTTGAGGTACAGTGGGAGGATTCCAGATTAGATAAATTGGTGACCATTCTGATCTAGGTTAGAGTGCACGCTGAGTGTTTCTTTTCTCTCTCTCTTTGGCAGCGACCATTGACCCGACCCTAAGACTTTGACTCAGTGACCAAGTTGACCGAACCTTCTTAACACTGGCTTTTGGATTGTCAGAGTTGCAAACCTCATTGCCACTCCTACTTTTACCCTTTTCTCCAGGACACCCCGTATTGCTACGAACGTCCACTTCCATTGGACAAAACCATCGTATGGTTAGATACGAACTCGAAGGAATTCGAGGATGGTTTCTGGTTCTGGAGAAAACGGATAGGATTATTCAGTTGTCTTTTCCTTTTACCCTCTCTCAGGTTACGAGTACTCCTTGGTTTAGGGGTAGTACACCTATTACGCAAATTGGATTGTCTTCTTCCAAACCTTAGGCTGGTGCCGACCGGTAGGGAATGAAGAAAACCAATTAGCATAACGATGGTGTGCAGAAGGTATTAAGTTTAGACAAAGCAAGGGATTAGTAAGAGGGCAAAGTAAATTGCAACAGATATTCACGACCAAACCAAATATTTCGTTACCACTCCCACATCACCTTTGTATTTCTCCAGGACACTCCGTATCACTACGAAGATCCACAGTTTATTTGGATACTCCATCGTATGGTTATATACGAACTCGAATGGAACTTGTTCCAGTTCGGGGATGGATTCTGGTCCAGGAGAAATAGGAATAAAGTACATTCAGGTGTCTTTTATCTTCACCTTCTCTCGCGTTGCGAGTGCTCCTAGGATTAGGACAGTACACCCTTTATGCTTATTGGATAGTCTTCTTCCAAACCATAGGCTGGTGCCGAACGGTAGGGAAGGAAGAAAACCATTTGGCCTAAAGGGGTGTGCAGAAGGTAAAGACTAAAGACATATGAAGGGATTTGGAGAGGTGGCAAAGAACTATACGGTTACAGTCGTGAATCTGGAAGAGGCATTACTAGGAATACCAAAATACCCCATCGGAACATTTCAATGTTTCAGTTTCACTGTGTAATGTTAAAGAAAAACTGATTTCCCGATTAGATACTTACTCCAGGGTATGTATTTACCAGGTACGATTCTCACATCTTTATGGTTTTACAGATGATGAGTGAGAGTAAGTTATTGGGAATTGGGTGATCATCCTCATTATATCGGGATTCGTTGTAATCGGTGATATTTGAGGAAATCACCTGGGTTATTTGCCGGACGGCAAGTATTTGGTTTTGAATATCCGCCGTCATGCACCAATTTCAAATCGATGTATCTGTACGTCTATTTTCATAGAGTGAGATATGCCCTTTTGAAATTATGTCTATGACATTTACCTATATCAGTGGATGGTTAGGTAAGGAGCATTAAACAGCGGTGTAATTCTTCTTAACCATAAGTACAGTTTTCAACCTACGACACACGGTGAAAGAGCTATCAGACTCAAGGGACTTATACAGAGTATTGTATGTTGTCCAGTGTCCATTAGGACAGAGGGGTTGGTCCTCATACTATATTCTGTTTACTTTTAACTTCTCTAGTTTTTAGACATGTGTTTCGTTGAAACACAGGGTCTAAGTTTTGAGGAGTTATAGGTATTTGAATAGAGTAGAGAACCAGGTATAGCAAGTATCGGGATTCTTCAAAGTGATCGAAGATGTAGATACTTGTATATGGTATTCAGTTGATGGTAATGACTAAGAGATCTTGCTTCTCTTTCAGGTTACTCATAATTGGAAGCACTCCTAAGTTGAGTAACGCTGATCGGCCTCCTTCCATTTAGTTGACATGCGCTGGGGACAGCTGCATGATTTGAATCTGGTTCAATTAAATCAGTGCCTCTGTTTCTATATTGGATATAGAACAGTTCATATCTTAACGATGTTAAGGTACGGGGAGTTGTCCGGTTTATGATTAAAACCAGACACTGGACAACTCAAGGCACGTTTCTGTAATGGCTGTTTGTGGGTTGACCCAGGCTATGACGAGGGTTGATTTTCTACCATCTGGATGAACAATAGCGATATTGTTCTAGACTCGCCACAGTTTTATTAAAAATGGATTTTTTCAGAAAACAGTAGTGGGAGTATGGTAGAACTGGAAGTGATTCCAGAACCACAAACGATTACTGAAGATTTGATAAGGAACCTAAAGATTCAATCCGGTTTGACATTCCATTGGCCACTCCGCAGATAAGGTGGGTAACTTCAGGCACCCGAGAGGTACTGCGGTAGCCTCAAGGACGGTGACAAGGAAGTTCTTGTTTACCCACAATTACCATTGCTGTTGTTCCAGGCTGCGAGACCCGGCGGGAGAATGAGTATAGCGTCGTTCTAAACCAGTTTTAGAAGTGTACGTCTATATGACTCTGCCAGAGGGTTGTCGTAGTCAGTGGGAGCAGCGGAAGCATTGGTGGACAGGTTGCTTATGTCTATTTATAGACTAAAGCAGATGTAGCGGAGATAGATCATCTATTTCTGACGTGACAGTCATGGGTTTGACTTCATCAGAATAGGGGATGGATCTGTTGAGAAGGTAGTAGGGTGTGATATCCTGGTATTTGGATGATATACACAGAGTAGGAAAAGAAACTCCTACACTACGATCGGTTATACTTTGGTCGTCACACAGTGGTTTCTCCACAAAAGACATGGATTTTATATCAGACATACTGGTTACTAGATCTATGGTTTTAGATCTAGATTTGGGTGGTTTCCCAATCAGGGTACTTGACAGCATTCTAAGAGTATTTAGGATGGACGACTCCTGGCACGGTAGTGTACCTGCAGGTAATGGAGTCACCCTCTCTAAAGGTGTCTTACAGACTAAAGGGGAGAGGGACGTGCATGATTGGCAGATCACTTGCTTAGGCAATTGAGTCAATCATGAGATGTCAAGTACCACACCAGATGTTGTTCTTGCACTAGATGCAATAAGTTGACATTAATCCAATCCTGGAGAAACAGTCGGAAGCAGTTTTAGAACATAAGTGCATGTTCTAGAGATATGATAACGACAGCCTCATTCAGGAGACAGTTATCATTCCAGGCTTCCAAGGTGACATGGACGACAAGGAGGTTGTCAGAGTTATAGTTTTCCCTCTGACGAGGGGCAGTATTTTGGACAGGTGATCCAAGGCAGTACTGAGGGAGGCATGGCGCAGGATACTGATTAAGTTCAGTTGACGATACAGTCTAAGAAGTTTGGATTTGGAGTTCATTTATGAGCTAGGTCCCATCAGACATCCAGACATATTCTAAGACTGATTTTGCTCATTTCGGGAGATGGCTTTCTCCGCGAACTTGAGATATAGAGAGACATGGAAAGAAACAACTAAGCGGATCCACTCACTGAGGCTATTCCTCGAACGCAATAGTTCCGCAAACGAGCTTTGTGAGACTGACTAGTAGAGGAGTTGGGTGTTCGGTATCACACGGGCTGTGAGTATGCGACATCGCAATAATTAGCCTTGAGTGCAAGTGGGAGATTGTTGGAGGTAGTGCCCTCAGAGTCAATTATTGGATCACAGGTACGTGATTGCAATGATTGAGGGAGGACCTATCCCGGTAGGACAGTCTTACTCGAGATGATAGTATGCTATCTGGTTTACCTTTATCATCGTGTACTGCTTTAGGTGACATGACACGTCGCTATTACACGTTGATAGAGCCCCTAGGATTCTTGCTTGACCACCAGCAGTATGAGGGCGATCATATAAGTGGGAGCTGGGGGTCTACAAGCATATCCTTAAAAGGTCCCTAGTCGTGGGAGTTTCGAGACCGGGCATCGATACTCCATTAGTAGACTAGTGTATACAGTCGAGACCCCGACGAGGGGCGGTGGCCGGTCTCACAAGCCACTGGTGTCAGTTGGATCACCTAAGATGTATACAGGTGCTCATTGGGTTATGAGTACACCGGACAGGACTCGCCGGGAACATGCTAGTTGGTCATATACCAGACGTCAGATGGCAGTTCCCTGGTGACATGTGTGCAGGTTAGTTCATCGACCTGGGGATCGTCATTTGTCTCGTGTGAGTTCCCACTGTACTTTGATTACTACCCTACCACGGCTCAAAGGAGTCGTGCAAACAGGTTTTAGTTGGGTACAGTCCCGAGCCACATGGAGGCAGTGAGCGTATCTTCAGGGGTTCGTCTCTCCCGGTATTGGGGGTGAGGTCGTGCTGTGTCTAGGAGAGCCATTACACAAAGTCCTTGGCCAAGGCAAGGAGATTTACTGGTAGGTATTCCAGTAGTATCTCAGGGTGTTCTGGGCTACACTCCGACACGACTTGTACCGCTTTTGGGGGTCTGACTTTTACCAACCCCCTAGGCCCGCCATGCGATACTCATAGACGAACGGACCGGACTGCACGGATATTGTCACTGACAGGCTCAGTAGGGTGTCAGGATGAGTTCGCTCATCGACGTCCCTTTTGGTCAATAGCTGGTGGCCCGTTACGTATTGGCTTATACCTCTGACGTGCTAGTGGTTAAATCCACAGCCATAGTATTGACGAGTCTTTAGAGTCCACCACACTTTCAGTTACTCAGCTTTCGGGCGAAACGCTGTAGAGGCCGTATGGAGATATGGCAGGGTCCGATCAGATACGTGCGGTATTGCACGGATCAGGATCGGACGGTTTGTACTGGTAGCCGTATGGTTATATGGCAGAGTTCGATCAGATACGTGCGGTATTGCACGGATCAGGATCGGACGGATTTTACTAGCCGGCTTTGGTTTAAGCCGGTCCTAGTTTAGTACAGTGTAGATTTTGTCTCTTTGCATTTGTATCCGGACGGAATACAGATGCGGGTGTGTATGCACAGTATCGGGGTTTTCCTGTAATTTATTACGGGACCAGTTTTCTGGAGTTGCCAGTTTGCATTCCGTTCCGGCCGGTTTTCCTTTGTTCTTTCCCGGCCGGACTTTTCCGATGGAGGGGGTTATTTGCAATTGTGCAAATAACATTTGTGGAGGGGGTTTCTTGTAAAAGATTGATTATGATAGCTTTCATTTCTTTTCAACCATACTTTTGCTTTATGAGATTTGAAAGGGTATGGTTTCAATAGTAGTTTAAGCATGGTGTATGTTTCTTTGACCTTGGATATGGTCACCTTTCTTATGCTCCTACACTCACCTCCCTTTGTATTATGTGTTGATTCCTCCACCATTCTCATTCTCACTAGAAGAGAGTTTTATTCATGGTTGAGAAAAAGAAAGAGTGAAAGAAAAGAGAAGAAGAGGGTTTCATCTTCATCCTTGAGAGTGTTTCATTTTCTTGATCTCATTTCATGATAAGAAAAATGCAAGCACCATTTTTCTTGTCTTGTATCCTCCATCATCCTCAAATAGCAACAAACCCCAAAAGAGACACTACACTAGATAACCTACAGCATATCTTGAGCATGTCGAGTTGCCGGCTTCATGCTCGAGTTGCCTCGGTATTGAGGCGGGAGCCCGTAAAAGACAAAGGCGATGTGGTGCCCTTTCCGGCGAGGAGGCGACGATGTGGACGGAGATCCCGCGAGGAGATCGGAGTGGAGATGAAGACCGGAGGACTTGGATCGTCGGTATATATCTCTATTCCCATTCTTGTAGATAGCTTAGACTAGTTAATGGTCCGATCCGGTTAAAGTGCGCGGTGGTGCCGGTTTGCAAAGTCCGCAAAAATTTAAGTTATTCACCGCTTCCGCATTCCGGCGTCGGGTTGACGGCCGGGGCGCCGCCGTGCACTTACAAGACCCCTACGAGAGCGACAAGCAACCCTACCAATTCTAGAGTTAGGAGACCCGGACTCGATTCCTCGAGTTGGTCTCCCACTGGACTCCAGAACCCGGTTACTTGTGCCCTCCTCCTTGGGTCTATCCTAGTGCGGAAAAGTAAATAATATACAAAGGGTGACAACTTCCGCAACCTGGAAGCGCCCCAATAAAAGAATATTACATACAAGTTTTTACATGAATGAAAATGAAAAACACTCATCTCACATAAAAACCCCCGGCTATTCAAACACGACGATCCAATATAATATATCCAGCAACACATAACATCACATGTCATCAACGTAAGTAAATATGTCCATCCCAATTGTCGTTGACATATAGCAACGAAACCGGCGATATCACATATTACACTTACGGTCATAGAAAAGAAAGTGTAAAACTACAACAGTTGGAATCCGCAACCACCTCAGACATCGCATGCCTGACCAAATGAATTACTTAGACATCGCATGCCTAACAATTATAAACCCCGCATTTTAGTCTCAAAATCGAAAACTCTTTTCAATATCAAGTCGGGCAATTCAACAAGATTCCCGACATCCTGATCGAATACTCGTTGCAAACTTCAGTAGGCGGCCGCACCCCCGATACCGTCGACGAAGTGCACCAAGGCAGAACACCGCTACCGCGAGCACCCGGACGGATGCTTTCGGCGACGGGGTTCTCCTACAGTCACTTGGTCGGGGCTATGGGGTGAGGCTGTCTATTAAGTTTACCCGGCGAGTATCCGCGTACGCTACGTGATTGCGACGGACTTTTGATCACATCAAAATTCCGTGGCAACCGATCAATTGAGACTAAACTGCTATGTTTATAACATTCATTCAGTTATCTCATAACTTATTGTGAATTCCAATTATTGTATCACATTCCAGATAAATAGAAAATGTTAAACTTTCCGATCGAACAATCGAACACCCAAGTTTTCCCGATACAGCTCAACACATGAAATAAGTCTAACAACATTCAGTTCGTGCCTCAGTACCAACGGTCCAGCCGTAGAAGGGTCAAGCCAACGCCTCACATGTGGCACGCCGTACTGCCCCAAACCCGAAGGTTCAAAGGGCAGTTCAAGACGGTCACATAATCGAGTTAAGGTTTGTTGTCTTCTAGAGGGTCCATCGCGTTACTTGCACTACTTAGAACGTCGTTAAACTACGGAAAATCCAACACTTGGAAATTTCCCGACAGGGGAAAAGTTGGGTATTTATATCCGGTATCCGGTCGAACTTTTTAACATATTCTAAAATTATCCGGAAAGCCACACAGACAAAATTTGATACTCCGATCAAAACACTGAATCCCCAAAACAACTCCAGAAAATTCAACTCTTGAATAAATTTTAAAAATACCCAGAGAACTCAGCACCTGAAACAATGAATTACTGTGCAAATAGTTAGGGCTGACGTCATGATTCTGCCGCGGAACCGCCGCATAAGCTAGGCTTATGCCGCGGTTCCGCCGCCGTTTACACTGTTCATCCAAAACTTTTTGCGCCGTAATTCTTAGATTTCCCTGCTGGGTTTTCTGCATATTTTTAATTTGGAAAAATCCCAGTTTTTGAAAAAAGGACAGAGAGCAATTTGTGAGTTGGGTTTCGGGTTCATTCGGGTTTCAAATTCCGTCTAGACTTCGCCTAAAGCTCTAGCTAGGCTCTGATACCACTGTAGGGTTCCTAGGCACTCCCAAGAGGTCTCACAAGGCATCAACCATGCCAATTTCAAATTTAAACGGTGCCGAGAAACCCTATAACGGATCGTTGGCTAGATTTCTAGGCGAAAAGCAAACTAGTTAACACTTAACTAAGAGAATACGGAAATACAACCTTTGTAGATCCGGTACTCCACCTCCATAGCTCCGCAATGAAGTCTCCTCGCTGTCCATAACAAGTCCCGGGCTCTAGCGTCGGCTTCATCGGAGAATGGACGGGCTAGGTCATCGATGTCCATGCCGAAGATGATCTACGTCGAGGCATCGCTAAATCAAGCTCCGACTTCACCAAGTCAAGAAACTTGTGAAGAAAACACACTCTACTACTTGGCAAGAGGTAGAGGATGAAGAAATAGGAAGTGGGTAGACTTTAGAATTGGATTTCTCACTTGTTTCCATCAATCACCATTGATGGAGCTTGCTTTCTTCAAGTGAAGAAAGGAAGAAGAAGAAGAATTATGTTATGATAAGTTAATTAAAATAGAAAAGAAATATAATACTTATCATATCATTAACTATAGTCAAGTGTAGAGATTTAACCAAGGTTAGTTAAATGGTTAGGGTTAGGAGAAGAAGACAAGAATGGTAGCTTTGGTCAAACCTTCATGAAGTTTCAACTAGAAACAAAGAAAGCCACCATTCTTCTCTTTAATCTTTTCCTTAATAAATAAATAAATAAATAAGATAAGGAAAACCCTAATCATTAACTTAACTACGGTTTAAACTTTACACTTAACCAAGTTAACATGCATCATCAAACATGATACAATCAAGTGCACAAAAATATATCGCATATACAATGCGCACATCCGAGTGAGAAAATCCATCTTAAGTGAACCGATACTAGTTAATGCAAAGTAATATATCAAATATATAATTATGCATTAAATCATTAAATCAACACTTGATTTAACGATCCGGTCATATCGCATATAACCGACTAGTATCCAATGTATCGGCTTATCGAATCGATCTTCGATTCGATAACTAGGTTATATCGCATACAACCAATCGATACATTTATCGCGAGAATGGAATACGGTATCACATACACGTATTATTCTCGGTCCCGCACATATCTCATATGCGCTCCTATTTCGTTTCGCTTGAGCCAGGAAACCTCTGTGTAGGACTCTAAAGACTCGTCAATACGCCGGCAGCAGGTGATGATCATATCAAACACCCACAAGCCGCAAGCGGTCTGCTAAACGTAACGGCCACCCGGGTATTGAGCGATCAGAAGATCGACGAGCAAGCCCGCTCACACTCCAGTGAATCCAACCAGTAACACTACCGTACAGTCCGGTCTGATCGTCTGATATGTCGCATATCTCACCTAGGGGTGGTAAACGTCAGACCCTAATAGCTCGATAAGTCGTGTCGATATGAGGTCTATAACAATTCGAGAAACTACTGGTAACACTTACCAGTAAATCTCAGCAACCCTGGCCAGGGATTTCCTGTTATAGCCAATCGAACACAGCGCAACATCAACCCCCTATACCGGGAGAGACGAATCCCCTCCTATCGCTCATTGCCTCCATGTGACTCGGGACTGTACCCAAAAACCACCATTTTGCACGCCTTCTTGGACGTGGTAAGATGGAAATCAAAGCACAGTGGGAACCACACAAGACTCTATGACGATCTCGGGTCAACAGACTACTCTGTACCAGTGTCACCAGAGAACTGCCATCTGACGTGAGGTATAATACCATCTGGGAGTTCTCGGCGAGTCCGTCCAGTGTACCCAGTCTCCACTGAGCACCCGTATATCATCTCTGATGTCAAACACCAATGGATATGGGATCATCCATCGCCCATCTGTATGGGTCGAGAAGGTATACGCTAGTCTACTCTGGTATATCGATGCCCCGTCTCGATATACCCTCGACTAGGGACTTTGAAGGATGTACTTATGGACTACCATGTCCCTACTAGTATGATCCGTATCATAGTCCAGGTAGTCAAGTACAGATCCTAAGGGCTTTACCAACATGTAACAGAGAGACAATCAGTGTACACGTTAAGGTAAAGATCAACCAGATAGCATACTATCATGTCGAGCAAGAAAGTCCTCCCTATATATGTCCCAGCATCCACTACAATATACATCCTATGTATAGTAATGGCCTCTAGGGCATACATATAACTAACAATCCATACTCATGAAAATCCTAAATAATATAATTCACCCCTCGAGATTTATTTTGAAACTATATTAAAATACTTTTCATAAAACCCTCTCAAGATATATAAAACAATATTTTAAAGACTTTAGTAAATATAGGTTTAAGCGGGATCCATTCTCTTGAGCCTCAGGGAGCCGGAGGATGTGAGTGCTTGCCTATTTAGGTAATAAAACTTAACGGTGTTATCAATGGTAATTGTCTTGGAAAAAACACAAATCCTGCCGTCCATATGCAGCAGTTACCGATGACCCCGAACCTAATTCAAGATTTAAATCAGTTTTATCAGTGTTTGACTTAATCTGAGTCCAATTCAAACCTGAATCCAAATTCAAACACGAATACTTGATCAGGAACATGAATACTTGAATTCAATCACCAATATCAAATATGTATACTTGATTTGACTTGACCATGGTTATAACTTGACATGACTAGTTGCATACTTGATTACATCCTGAACAAGAATAGCTGAATTTTTTGTATCCATGGTCTCGGCAAGATTGTAAATATAATCTATATAATACAATACGCGGGGATAAAGGGGTAGATTGGTATGGAATGCATATCGTGGCACGATAGGTCACTTAAAAGACACCTACATGAATTCACGTGCCGTTGTCTCGTGGGTTATGACAGGGCCTTGTACTACATGTTATTATAGTCCACGGGGTAAGATGGATTCCTCTCGTATACATGAATATCTTCTTTACCAAACTACAAACAACTACGTTAGAATAATTATGTTATATCGGTAATCTATCATACACAACCTACCTGTTCATTTCACATTACTTGTTATGTTCTTTTCTTCTTTTGGGACTTACCTAGAGCGTTAGTTTGCTGATGTCATTCCTTCTATTTCTTTCTTTGGAATGTTCGTCAGGGGGACCGTACCTGAGGAGATCGAGCTTAGTCAAGAGGACTTGGATCGGCTCACCACTTAGTCTGACTACTAGTTCACTTGTACTTTCTTTTTGTATGCCACTGTTTAGGCACTGCTTTATTCATTGTATCTTTCCTTTTTTAAACAGTTGTATGTAAAGATGAATATAAATAAAAGTTGTTGTTTATTTTATATCACTTGTCATTCTTGTTCATTTTATATATTGCTTAATTACGCTTAACGTATTTATTTCTTTATAAATATGTTGCGGGCCCGCCACGCCACCATTTCCGTCTACTGGGAAGCGGGGCATGACAGGTTTTGTTGGCGGCCCATGCAGGTCAGTTCTGCATGAAATCTTAAGCAATATATTACAAGAATTATATGAATCAGCAGCTATACATTCTTTACATTTCAAATTTCTTAAATCTATCCTAACCATTCATTTTCTATCAAGGTCATGAATTCTCCCAACAACACTAGCACGAATGTCAATGGCAATACCCCACCACCTACTTTACCACCACCACCTACCATTGCAGCTCCTATCAACGAGCAAACGGTACTGCTTGAGGTTATCAAGAGCCTACTGGAGGGTCAGCAGCAGCAGACTGCTATTCTCATGCACCGCCCTGAAGCTGAGGCACCCGGGTCAAATAACTTCGGGCACTGCATCCAAAACACTTCTCAAGAAAAGAGATCCCACTGGAGGCGGAAGAATGGGCTCAATCGATAGAAGGTGATCTGGGAGCAGCTCAAGTGCCAGATATTGCCTAGGTAAGAGTTACTAAGCTGCAACTGACAGACAACGCCAGAGTCTGGTAGAAGGCTGAAGAAAGCCATCTTATCCAACCTATCGAGTGGAAGGCATTTCGCAATCTGTTCGATACGATGTATTTCCCTGAGACTGGCCGTTTTGATATGGAACAACAGTTCATCCACTTACAATAAGGCTCTATGTGGAGCAAATCTGTGGATGAATACGATACTGAGTTTACCATGCTCAGCAGGTAAGGTATTGTCTCAAATTCAATTTCCTGATCTTACTTACTACATTGCTAAGACAAGGTCGTAACAGGTTCGCAGTGTTAGTAGATGTTGCACACCATCACAACACTTGTGAGGAGGCGGAAGTGGCAAACAAAAGTTTTGTAGTATGCAACATCGACTTTTAACCCAAGATCTTGTACTAAACCTTAACAAGTAACCCTATCTAGAGATGTTAACTACTGTGATAGGGATTATACCTCAAGAACCGGTCCTTCGGGTCTTCTTTCCGCTGCGACTCTTAGCTCCTTGGATTCTTGGGATGATCTCGATCTCCGGTCACCTTTAGGACATAGATGATCTACTCGAGAGCTTTGGAACAAGGTTCAATCTCTTCGCAAGAAGTAACTAAGAAGTCAAGTATGCTAAAAGTGACTACTTAGATGATTTAGAGTTAAACAAGAGGATTATTGTGATCCCTAAGCCTTTGATTCACAACTCATGTGAATGGTTAGGCTTAAGGTTGAAGGAGGAGATAATTTGGAGAGAGAGTGTGAATGTGAGAATGAGAAAATATCAAGCGTAAATGAATAATACGGCTCAAAGCAAATAATTGAAGTATGCATTATTTTTCTCAAAAATAATACACCATACTTCAATAGTAAACCCAAATGAATATAAAATTCATTTAACCATGCTTTGAACCATGCTTGGACAAATATCCAAATTCCACCTCATTATTTTTATTTTCACAAAATAAAAATCCATTTATGAGGTGTCTCCTTCTAGAATGTATTCTTGTACAATTACAAGAATACCCTTCACCGTATACTGTATAAGTATACCCGTATTCGTATTCCGAAAAATACGAATACAATGAGATACCAATAATCCAATAATACAATACCGGTATCCGGCTTAAACCAAAACCTACCAGTATTATCCTTCCCATCATCATTCGTGTAGCCAGTATATGAACATGATCAAAATCCTGCCGTAACAACTTACAGCCTCTACATCTTTTGCCTGAACCAGGGAACCCTCTATATGGGACTCTAAAGACTCGATAGTACGCTGGAAGTGGGTTTAACCACAAGCCCGTCAGCGGCACTAGATGTACGTAACGGCTACCCAGGTACATGATGAAAAGGTGGCCGACGAGCGAACTCATCCCAATCCTAACGAGCCTGTAAGAAACACTTACCATACAGTCCGGTCTCTTCATCTGATACGTTGCATATGAAGTCTAGGGGTGGTAAACGTCAGACCCTAGTAACTTGATAAGTTATGCCGATGTATGGCTCATAACGGTCGAGAAACTACTGATAACTCTTATCAGTAAATCTCGACTATCCTGGCCAGGGATTTGCTGTTATACCCAATCAAGCATAGCGCGACATCAACTCCCCATACCGGGAGAGACGAAACCCCTCCTATCGCTCACCGCCTCCATGTGATTCAGGACTGTACCTAAAATCCACCTGTTTGCACAACTCAATAGAGCCGTGGTAGGGAGGAAATCCAAGCACAATGGGAATCACACAAGACATTATGACGATCTCTGGTCTACAGACTAACTTGTACAAGTGTCACTATAGAACTGCTATCTGACGATAGGTATATATACCATCTAGGAGTTCTCGGCAAGTCGTGTTCGGTGTACCCATTCTCCAATGAGCACCTGTCTACAATCTTTGATGGCAAACACCAATGGTTGTGGGATCAACCATCGCCCCCAAGGTCAAGAAACGTACACACTAGTCTACTCTGGAATATCGATGCCATGTCTCGATATTCTCCCGACTAGGAACAATTAAAGGATGTACTTGTGGACCACCCTGGCCCCACTAGTATGATTTGCATCATAATCCTGGTAGTCAAGTACATATCCTAAGGGCTTCATCAACATATATACAAGATATGAAATAAAACACATCACACGTTAAGATGAAGATAAACCAGATAGCATACTATCATTTTGAGCAAATATTATTTCTGTAGATATACATACCTAGCATCCTATACAATACAGGCCTCTCGGGCATACATATCCAACAATCTCCCACTTGCACTAAAGCATGTAGTTGGTGCAATAAGTACCCACTGTCTACACTAGAACCAGTTGCCGGCGTACCGCATGCCTAACATCACGAACAGTCTCTTGAACTAGATTTCAGGGATGTCCTTGGTGAATGGATTTGCCGTGTTGTCTTTCGTATCCACTCTCCCTACCTCGATCTCCTGGCGATCCACTATCTTCCTGATGAGGTGATACTGCCTCAAGATATGTCTGGATTTTTGATGGGACCGCGGTTTCTTTGCCAAAGCCATGGCTCTATTGTTATCGCAATACAAAGGTATTGGATTAGCAATGGATGGAACCACCTGAAGTTCAGAAACGAACTTCCTCATCCAGACTGCCTCTTTTGCGGCATCATTAGCAGCAATATACTCAGCTTCCATCGTGGAGTCAGCGACGGTATCTTGCTTGGAACTTTTCCAACATACCGTCCCTCCATTTAGGGTAAATACAAACCTCGAGATGGAATTACTATCATCTTTATCGTTCTGGAAACTTGAATCGGTAAAGGCCTCCATTTGGAGATCTCCGTTACTATATACCAAGAACATTTCTTTAGCCTTCGCAAGTACTTAAGAATGTTCTTCACAGCAGTCCAGTGTTTTTCCCACGGATTGGATTGATACCTGCTTACTACACTCAGTGCATAAGATACATCTGGGCGAGTACATAACATCGCATACATTATAGATCCTACCGCCGAAGTATAGGGTATAATGCTCATATGAGCCCTCTCCTCATCAGTCTTTGGGGACATCTCTTTGGAGAGGGTGATCCCGTGACAAGCGGGTAAATTACCTCGCTTGGAATCTTCCATACTAAACCTCTTTAGTATGGTGTCTATGTATCTCGATTGGGACAATCCCAACAATCTCTTAGATCTATCTCTATAGATCTTAATTCCCAGAATGCATGAGGCATCACCCAGGTCCTTCATGGAGAATCTCTGCGATAAGAATAGTTTGGCCGATTGTAGCATAAGAACATCATTTCCTATCAAGAGAATGTCGTCCACATACAATACGAGGAATGCGACAGTACTCTCTACAATCTTTTTATAAATACATGGTTCATCTACATTTTTGATAAAACCAAACTCTTTGATTGTATCATCAAAGCAGATGTTCCAACTCCGTGATGCCTGCTTTAATCCATAGATAGATTTAAGCAACTTGCATGCCTTTCCGCTGCTACCACTGTCAATGAAGCCTTTTTGCTGATCCATAAAAACGCATTCTTCTAAATCACCATTTAGAAATGCCGTTTTGACATCCATCTGCCAGATTTCATAGTCATAGTGAGCAGCAATAGCAAGTAGGATCCGAATGGATTTAAGCATTGCGACTGGTGAAAAGGTCTCATCATAGTCCAATCCTGGTCTTTGACGAATTCCTTTTGCTACCAGCCGAGCTTTATAGGTCTCTACCTGTCCATTTACACCAATCTTTCTCTTAAAGATCCACTTGCACCCTATGGGTTTTACTCCAGAAGGTGCAACCTCCAAAGTCCATACTTTGTTGGTGTGCATGGATGCCATAAGGATTCCATTTCGGATCTTATGGCATCCATCCACTTCACTGAGTCACTACTCATGATTGCTTGCTGAAAACTAGTAGGGTCATCATCATCCATGATGCAATCTTCTCTATCACCATCAATTAGAAAACCGTAGTATCTATCAGGTGGGTAAGAATTCCTACTAGATCTACAGAGTGGCTGGGGCTCGGTAGGTTCTATTGAAATCTCAGGTTCAACCAAATCATCGGTATTTGTTTGGGATTCTGGAATTTCTTCCAGTTCTACCGCATTGCCAACAGTGTCATTCGTAAAAACTCATTTTTAAAAAATGTGCATACTGAGAAACAAACACACTTTGTTCCTCCTTATGGTAGAAAAGATACACATACGAATGTTTAGAATATCCCACAAATTTACACAAAACCGATTATGTCTCGAGTTTGTCAGGATTATACTTTTTCACAAAAGCAGGATGTTCACCGCCGAAAACAGAGACGAACCGGGATGGATCGTCTTGCCTGAATTTGAGGGCAGATGCTATTTGGATTTGTCCGTCTACCTCTCCGAAAATGCCAAGTTTATTTATGGCACCGTGTATCGGAGGTTTGGACGGATGCGGCCGTTGTAGCAGACTTCGTCAGATTCCCCTCATTGTGAGGGGTTTTTGATTGTGGGGACACTCTTCCCTGCAGGCGCAAGCCCCTGCAGTTAATTACGTTACCGCGTAGCGATAACCACTTTCTCCTGCTCCGGAAGTTTACATCGTGTCGTGTGTGTTTGTTTTATTTTTTTTTGTTGCCCGTGGATTGTATACAGAGACTAATTTATGTTGTCGCCCATAGGGCGTGGATTAGTCCAAATCCGTATATTCTTAGATTTGGGTTTAGGTTGATTTAAGGATCGTTGATTTGTTTTGAGATCAAGATCGACTTAAAGGTATACGAGCGGTTGCGGGGGTAGGGGGAAGGGGGGCTCGGTTGTTTTTTTGATGTCATAAGTCATGTTTGGGAAACAATGAGTCTATGGGCTCAGTTGATCTGAATTAAGGACCTAGCCAACTTGAGCTTGGTCCACTCAATTTTCCTTTGATTTAAAAGAAGTGTTAAGTAATGGTATAGGCTCAGTCCCCTTTTTCTTGAAAAAATGCTGAGAATTTATGTGAGTTCTGATGCTCACACTTTACTCTCTCTCTCTCTCTCTCTTTTCTTTTGTCTCTATATGTGGAGTGCTGAGCACTCTTTATAGCGTCCACGTGCAAAGCATGCGAGGCTCTAGGCGCCAGGTACTGAATGATAAGTGTTAATCACTCTTATGTTCTATGGCGCTCACGTGAGGATCACGTGAGGCGCTGGGCGTCGAGTGCCATCCACTGAGTGCTATGCACTCCTTATTTTGTAGCGCCAATGTGAGGGGCACGTGGGACGCTGGACGCTGAGCGCCAGTCACTGAGTGCTAAGCACTCCTTATTTGTCTATCTCTTTTTTTTTTTTGAATGATCCATAGGATCTTTATCTACTTTTTGTTTACCTAAAATTTCCAAGAAGAGAGTTCTTCTTCCTCGAGAATTTTATTCTCTTTTCTTTCAAATCTTTCTCTTTTTATTCGAAGTTTGGGGGGGTCCCTCCTCTCTAGACTTGAAGTCTTGGGTCCTTTATATAGTAGAGGCAAATCTGTTGATTAGTTGAAGAAATCTCTCATTGAAAGATCTTAATTGATTTGGGAATTTTACCTACCGTTGGATCTTTGATCCAAGGACTTCTATTTTACAGAAAATATTTTTTTTGGTTTAACAAGATTAGGGAAATATTTTCCCACACAGAATTTATTCTGTCGATCGGTGATTCTTTAATCACCATTGGATTTTTAATCCAACGATACTCTGTTTTACAGAGAGTAATCTTTCTTGTTTAGAAAAATTTGAGGAATATTTTCTCAACAGAATTTAATTCTGCATTTTGATGATTTATCATCTCCGTTGGATCATCGATCCAACGACACTGTTTAACAGAGAGTAGAATTTAATTCTACCAGGCGCCGGCGCTCTCGTGGCAAACACGTGAGGCGCTGCCTCTTGAGTTCTGAATAGAGCTTTGCTCTTTTAAGAATTTTTAATTCCGATGCTGGCGCCCTCGTGGCAAACACGTGAGGCGCTGCCTCTTGTGTTCTGAACAAAGCTTTGCTCTTTTAAGAATTTTTAATTCCGGCGCTGGCGCCCTCGTGGCAAACACGTAAGTCGCCGCTTCTTGAGTTTTGAACAGAGTTTTGCTCTTTTAAGAGTTTTTAATTCTGGTGCCGGCGCTCTCATGGCAAACATGTGAGGCGTTGCCTCTTGAGTTTTGAACAGAGCTTTACTCTTTTAAGAATTTTTAATTCCGGCGCTTGCGCCCTCGTGGCAAATATGTGAGGCGCTGCCTCTTGAGTTTTGAACAGAGCTTTGCTCTTCTAAGAGTTTTTAATTCTGGCGCTGGCGCCCTCGTGGCAAATACGTGAGGCGCTACCTCTTGAGTTTTGAACAGAGCTTTGCTCTTTTAAGAGTTTTTAATTCTGGCGCTGGCGCCCTCGTGGTAAACATGTGAGGCGCTGCCTCTTGAGTTCTGAACAGAGCTTTGCACTTTTATGAATTTTTAATTCCGGCGCCGGCGCCCTCATGGCAAACCCGTAAGGTGCCGCCTCGTAAGTTCTGAACAGAGCTTTGCTCTTTTAAGAATTTTTAATTCCGGCGCTAGCGCCCTTGTGGCAAACACATGAGGCGCTGCCTCTTGTGTTCTGAACAGAGCTTTACTGTTTTATTGGGGAAACAAATGCCCCCCACCGCCACGCTCACGTAGCTCACACGTGAGTGCAACGGTGGCATCTTTTCCACCGTAGGATCTTCTCGGAAGTGGAACCGTCTCCTTGCGCCTATAAATAGGGCCTTTGGCCCTTGAGATGATTGTTGTTCATCTTCTTTCTTCTTCTTTCTGAGAATTCAATTCTCTTTCCAGAGCTTAGATCTCTTCCCAAGAAAACTCTTTTAGAGTTAGAACTTTGTCCAAAAATTTGGTAAGGATTATGATCGAACCCATTAACAGAGCTTTGCTCTTCTTAGATCGTAGATCTTAAAAATGTATTTTAGGGTTCCTTAACCCGTTAATCAGGGCTTTTCTCATCTTTCATGAAGAACTCTTAGAGTTTCTAGGATTTTTCTTTCAGATCTTAAAGATCTTGGGGTTTACCCTGTAAAAAAAACTTTGCTTTTGAGGGTTCGGGTAGATTACCCCATTGTTTTACAGAGCATGGCTCTAAAAAAACTCTTGGGGAATTTTATTCCCTTCTTAATTTTCTGTCAGATATGCAATCTGTTTGCAGAGCACAGCTCTCGAGGGAGTTTAACTCCTTAGTCCAATGATATTTCTCATTAAATGAAAATCCTTTTAGGATTCTATTCTTAATGAGTGACTGCCCCATCAATGATGTTGCGTCACCTTAATTTTGTAGGCCCCTCTTTGTCCCACTACAACGCAGTGCAAAAATTTTGAGTCTCAAAGAACGTTAAAGTTCTAATTCCTGAATCATGACGCCAATAGCTGAACCTTCTCCTTTTGTGCAGGTGCAATGGCCTTCGACTCTTCCTTTCTTTTCGTATGTTCAGAGAGCGCCTTTGTCGACGCGCCCGTGGATCGAGAAGTCTTCGCACTTATTAAAGATCATGATCTGGAACAGAAGTCTCTTCACTTGTAGGGGTCGTGGTATAATCAGATCATTCGGGGTCGGCGCAGTTTTTCTTGTGCGGCGCCCTCACAGCCAATTTCAGCAATCCATTATGCCGATTCGCCTCAAGTGAATTATGCCGTAGAAGATGTCAACTGGACTTCAGAGGATCGCCTTCAGCCCTCTATGTCATCAATACCCGTACAGCCGCCGATGGATTTGGACATTTTGGGACGGCGCATATGTCAAGACGAGTCATGCATTTGGGAAAAAGTCTATATGATAGGGCTGACTCCTCGCCAATCAGCCGGCTACCTGCAGTGGGCTCGGTATATCCTGTCGGCCAAGAAGTCGCTGCTGCTGAAGCTTGGGCTATATCCTGCAATATATGCGTCCCTTTTCCAATATCCCGCGCCTCATGTATGGTGTGTTAAGGATTTTCTCGAACAATGGAACATCCCAACCCACACATTTCTTCTATCGGACCGAGATGTCTCAATTTCTTTGGAGGAGTTTGCGAAAATCTCCGGCTTACCCGTCAGAGGAGAACATTACGAAGAAATACTTCCCCCTGACGAGTACATCTTCGCCACCAATCAGTGGTGATGGGCCTTACTCCAGAAAATGCTGTTCAACACCGGTTCCCAAGCCTAATCAAGGTGTCGAACATTTATGAGAGCTTGTTCTTAGAGTCTGGAGGGCACGGAGTTGGCTTTGCAGATTTCATCGCCCAGACGTCTTGTCAAAACAAGCCGTGAAGTTCGCTAAGCTTGATGACCCGTTCGGTTTCGGTTTGGATGACTTGCCGACGGCAGAGATGGATTTGAAGAATTTTTTATTCCAGACGTCCCGGTCATCCTTTTTGTAGAGCTCGCTGCTCCAGACGTCGACGAAGAGACGTTCTTTCTGGGGTTCATCGGCCTGTGGTTGAGTTGGTTTGTGTTTCCGACGCATCCTCGCTATATGAGGCCGTCTATCTTTTATCCGGCCCACCGTATGATTGCAGGGACGCGTGTGGCCGTTGGGATCGCAGGGCTGGCTCATCTATATCATGGTCTGAGCTTAGCGGCAGACACTACTCAGCCGGGGGTAAAGCCCGTACATCTCCCGTTGCACTACTTCACTTCATTGATCGATATGCATGTGCTAGGTGCTTTCGGTGTTCACAAACGACCCCACTTCTACGACAGCTACAACTTTCCTCAGGTCATGTATCTGGTTGACGCTTCTGCGTCAGACCCGTCGCAGCGAGAGGCTCGGCGATTGGTCCTCCGCCTGTGCATGGTTGAGGATAGCATGACCTTTGTCGATAGAGTCTTGACTATAGGCAAGGAATCTATCGAGGTGGTGGAACCATTGTGTGACACTTTCAAAGATGGGGCTCCCACGTTGAAGGCTTGGGAAATCTTGCACTTGTACTCTATTAGGCCGGGCTTTTTAGTGTTCAGGCAAAACACCTTGGCACTGTTCATGAGGTACAACTCGCACTGTTTCGCTCAACAGTCGGGTTACAATCAGGGTGTTCCTCTTAAGGCATTCTTAGCCGAGCCGGTCGCTACAGAAGAGGGTATTCGCAGCGCGCTGCACCACTTTATGCGACTAAATACAGGGTCCAATTTTCTCATCAGCGAGCCGAGCTATGTGCCGAAAGATTCGAACGCTTACGTGGTGTGGTACCAGCATGCGACGGGTGTTGTTATCAGGGAAGAAAGGCGGTTATTACTTAATCACAAGGATGCAGTCCCCGCTGGTAATCCAACTGTCCCTTTAAAGCGACGGACTGCCGTTCGTCCTTCCTTGAGGGAAATTACATCAGCCGTAGTCCCTCAAGTCTTCCCTGAGAGGCTTCAATCCGATGTTCCCGTAACTGCGGTAGCCGTGGCGTCCCCGGAATCTGGCGCTGGTATGGAAATCGGGACCCGCTGCCCCAAAATGCTTGTCAAGCGCAAGCTCTTGTCATCGGACGCTGGTGCCCGTTCGCAGAAAAAGAAGAAGTCTTTATTTTCTGCCGATGTCGTATTCGGCCAGGAGCCACATGCTCCCTACAGTGAGGGCTTGTGCGAATACGGTACCAACGAGGGTTTATTCGACACGCCTGCGACCAATACTGATCTACAGGCTGCCCTCGCAGCTTCCGAGCGACTGGCTCATGAGGAAGCAGCATTGATCTCTATCGCGGAGTCAGGTATACTGCAGTTATATTCTTCTGCGTCTATCCCTTCTATCTTTATCATGCTTCTGTTAATGCTCTCTTCTTCAACAGGTATTTCCGCCGAAGAGGCTCTCGCGGCTTCCCTCAGGACGTTCGAGGAGGAAGAGAGGCTCCGTGCTTCTTTAGGCCTTGGTATAAATCGTTCCATTACGTCTTTACTCTTTTTATTCGTGATCTGACCCTTTTCTTCACCCTGTTGCAGGAACTAACGTAATTCAGATCATTCCAAGCGCAGTGCCAATTCCAAGTGGCGATGCATTAAAGCTTCCAGAGCCAGCTACTATGGCCATGGCCGTCCCTAAGTCATCGCAGGAGGCGCCGCTGAAGCAGCCGATGATGGACGCCATGGCAGCTCCGGAGGCTGAGCTCGGTTCGGACGACGATGTCCCCCTGTTGGAAGTCTTAAGGAGGTCAGTTCTAACCGCTCAGACTGAAATGAAGCGCAGGAAGCACGCGGCGGGGGAACGCGATGCCGTTTTGGCTGCAGGTGCAGGCTCGAGCAGTATTCCGCCTGCTAACACTCCTTCGGCGGATGTTCTCCCTGCCCTGTCTACCACCCATAGACAGGTTGCACGTGAAGCTCGGGAAGAAATTGAAAAGCTACTTCAAGGTAATGTAACTCCTAGTCTTTTATTAGAACTTAGTCCTCAAATTCTGATATACGTATTTTCTTTTACGCAGGGTAAAGTCCTGGCGATGGTGTGGCAGGTGAGACGCTGACGATTATAGAGCCCGAAGTGGCTACTCTTTCTCAGGAATCTCGGACTGTACAGACTGCTGTTTTTTCTCCTTGTGGCTCCTTGGTATCGTCGGGTGTCGCGAGTGTTACGATGGCCCTCGTCGAGTCAGGGGATGAAGTTATGGGCGCATAATCTATTCCCCTGAGAGAGAGTGAAGAAGTCGTTATGCTTGGCGACGCTTCCGGTGCGGTTTCGGTCCCTGATCTACCAGGTAGTCCTTGGGTTGTTGTTTTCGATCTTTTCTATCCTGTCAAGCCCTTCTAATGATATTCTGTTTGTCTTGAGCATAGGCACGGTAAACCCTGAGGCTAAGCCGTCTGAAGAGGTGTCTCCGGCCGCTGTTTTGACGGTCACCGTCCCTTCGCTTTCTTCCGCGCCTCCTCAAATCTTGGAAGGTATATATTTCTCACTTATTTGTTTCACTGTGGATACAATCCTCCTTGTATTGACTGTATATTGTCGCAACTCTGCAGGAGTACTTTTCGACCATTTATACCAGTATTAAACCCTCATTTTTCCTTTCAGTTGGAAATCGTTCCACCTTCTGGTATCGGTCAGTATATTCTTCAGCTAATGTTTCCCTCTTTTTTATGAGTAGAATTATTGTTGCTAAGTCTTCCTTATATTGACCACAGTGTCACGGGTCGGAAGAGGAGACGAAAGAATAGCCGCACCTCCGGTACTCTCCATTCTGCCGCCTGCCACAGCCGGCATGATAGACTCCGTCCCATAGGTGTTTTCTTTATCTCCCGAGTCGAAATTTGACCGTAATTCATTTTGCAGCGATTACACCGGCTCCATCTCCTTTTGAGTCTCGCATTCCAATGCCCGCGGGGGCCTTCGCTAAACGCACATCCTCTAGGGGCGCCGCGAATAGCCGGCGGATGTTAAGCGAATTTATCAAAGATCTCAATGCTGAGGCCCTCACTTCTGCTACGGATTTTGCCGTTGAAGTCAATCTAGTGCTGGCGACACTCATGAACTTCCATGATGAAGATTTCGTCGGTTCTTGGGTTGATTATTGCAGAAAGATCGAGACCTGCCTACACGAGATTGAGCTCAAGCGTCTCGCTCCTGAGGTGTTGGTCTTGAACTCTCAATGGGCTGCGTCGGTGGAGCATAGTGTTCCTTTCATTCGCCATTTTGAACAAGAGGTGGCCCTGAGACGAAAGGAACATGAGGCGACCTCCAGCGAATTCGTCCGGTTGCGCGCCCAGGTTGAAGCGAATGCTGCGCAGTTAAAAGCTATTTTCGACAACCTCCAGTGATGTATTTCGGACGGGTTGACGCTAAGGCGGACGCTTGACTTCATCGAGCGGGTCACGTAGGACTGCGAAGCTGCCATGCTAGAAATTGATGAAAAGCTTTCGTCCTATTTGCAGCAACGGACTCAAATTGAAGCGGAGTTGGCCACGGTAGCTGACCACGAGAAAGGATTGAGAGGAGCGCGCAAGCGGCTTGTCAATTTGTTGAAGACGCCTCCTCCTTAATAACTGTCATTGTACCTCTTTTCTTGTATCGGTTGTAAACTTGTGATTCATGAATAACATGTATTCATTTTGATTCCTTTATGAAATGTATCTTGTATTCACTTGAACTCATGAATAAAAAACATATTTTATTTCATATTGGCATTTCTTTCTTTTGCTGTCTTGACTTGGTATAAAGTAGTTTATATACTCATTTCTTATATGATGATAAGGATACCAGATAAGAAATGAGATAAATATGATATTTGACCCGTACCCAGATTTTGAAGGCCGTACTATGGATTTACCGTACGAGATGAATATTGATGATAGATCCGCACTCTTGACTCGAGGATGTCATATTATATATATTGTATCGTACGTGATACTATTGAGGAGAGATCACCGACTACTAGGTATATTTAGATTAGCTCAGACTTAAGTGGATTTCCTTACCCTTTTGACTGGGCTCAAAAGGTGGAGAATTGTGAGTATTTTAAATACTAAACTGTATGACTCGTATATTGGATATGTATATTCTTTAGTGTTGCTTTTACTATATCACTTTTTGTATATTCATGATGTTTCATCGCATTGCATGCTTATACATGTGTTATCTGTAATTATGATGAAAACCTCCTGTCAGGACACCAGCACCATTACCGATGATGCGTATGCTCCATGCACACTTGCTTGCCGGCTCACACACATCATCATCGGTAATTGCCATGTCACATACACTTTAGAGAATACTATTTCATTGACATAGCTTGCTAGCTGATAGTTGCAATACGTTATCGCTTTCATATGCTAGTTTAACTATTGCACTCATTGCATGATAGCAGATGTATTCATATATTATTTGGTCATGCAGTATTATGGAGATTTATGCCGGTTTTCACTGTTATTGACATGGTGATTTGATGATTTCGGTTTCTTCTTGAGATTTTCTGGATTTGGAAACCGCATGTGAAAGTTTTATAAACTGATGAACTATTTTAAAGAGAAAGATGCGGTTTTCCTTGATATGATGAGTATTGTCCACCATGATATTTTCTCGGTTCTGAAATAGTTTTCGAGACCCGATTCGAGGAATTGGATGGACCGTCTGTGGATACATGGTGGACCCGGTATGGTACCCCGGGGCAAGAAGCTCGAGTTGTACACGATGAGCCCGGCAGGGGCAGACTGCCTACCGGTGATTGTCTGGCACGGCGGATATCCGGAGGATACCGGCCGTGGTCGTGTAGTTTGATGATATGGGCCGATCCGGACAGACGGGCCCGAGATATTGATATTTGAGATATTGAGATATTGAGATTTGAGATATAGAGATATTGAGATTTGAGATACTGAGATTATGTTTTGTGTCGATACTTGACACTGATTTCTCCGTTGACTTCATTGATGATACGCGATTTATATATATATACAGAAATCTCATTAAAACTAAGAAGATAGTTGTCTTATTCGTGATGTATTCTGTTTCCATTAGTAATGCATCCATACATCATATATCTGATTTGTTGCTATCTGAGGCACTGACACGAGCACGTGGTATTTCACTTATGTGTAGATGGATCAGGATATTTATTTGAGGATATTACTTGATATGACCTAGGATAGCGTCATACATGCGATTTCTACTTGTAGATGTTTTTCTACTCACGAGTTGGCAACTCACCCCCGTTGTGCCACAGTTCCTTGCAGGTTTTGCCGTACAGGTTTCGTTGCGGCTTTGCTGGCACATTGTTCCTTCCGGATGATTGCTTTGGTAGGTGGGTTCACTTGCATCGTGACCACCATTGTATATTTATTATTTCAGTTGTATCTAGAAACTCTATCAACCAGACTTGTATATTTGATAGAGATTGAAGACCAGTGTATATTCTTTCAACCTTAGAGCCGCGCGCTGTATTATTATGGTTTTCCTGATAATTTTGAGTTTCCTTTTGAGTTTTGATCCTCGCCCTTCGGCGTTATATATTATATTGCATTGCGTGGTTTTGTCCGCCGGTTGGCGAAGAGCTAGCTCCCGCTTGGGGATGCCTTTATTAATTATATATGTTTTTATCAGGTTTGTACCCGTTTGAGGTCAGTATTTATAAAGGAAACTCTGCCGAAATTTTCAGATTAGACTTGAGATTTTAAAAATTCATACTTCGGCTTATGTTGTTAAACTTCTTGCTTTAAAATTGGTTTTTCCTTCACTCTACTGCTTTAATTGGTTTTGATTTCTGGGTTTTGGCTTACTTAGATTACGTACGCCTCGAGACGTTTCGTAATTTAAGTGCCGGTCATGTTCCGTACTTTTCGGGTCGTGAAAAAGTTAGTACCAGAGCGTTAAGTTTTACCTTCTGAGTGTAGGATGACCCTTGGTTGATAGAGTAGGTGACTCAAGTAGAGTGACGTACCGTGCGTATGTTCCGCGGCATACTTACGATACGATATTCCGCTTAAGAAACCTTAGGATGTACATTTCCTTGCACAGTATTATATTCGTTCCTATGATCTAACTTCATCAGTACCAGTTATGGTTTTGTTACCACGGTTGTACGGGCGTGGAGAGCTGCGGCTAGAGTTGCGGTCAGCACGAGCTCGTCATGGACGAGGACTGACCATGGCGTATTTCCGGCGACACACACGATTGCATAGATGCGTCATTTTATTGTGTTTTCACGCCATGAGCGTTTGATGGATCGGTTTTACGAGATTTCTCGGACGTGCAGATCAGCACCAGAGGATTGGGCCACTGATAGAGGCCAGCCAGAATGTGATGACCGTCAAAGCACCGATTATTTTGATGATTGAGGCACTGTTTAGCGTGCGGACGAATGAGCCAGTTGCTGCTGCGAATGATGAGATATCGCCCCAGATGTTTGGAGCTAATGCCGCATGAGTTATTCATAAAGATGTGATAGAAGATCGCTAGTCACCCATGGATGAACAATTAGGACATGTGATTCATTGCCTACTCGATGCGAGGTCATCAGATTGATTGATTCCAGTTAGAAACGACTTCACACAGGTACGTTGAGAGTCGATAGAGACGATCGAGTGTCAGAAAGCCATTTTTCCAAGTTTAAGTATTCGGAAGAACATGCAGGTAATTCTGTGGACCCTCTAGAAGAATGAAACCCTAACTCGACATGATGACTATGGAACCGCTTTTGAACCTTAGGATTTGCGGAAGTTTAGCGGTGCCATCAGTGAGGCTTGGGTTTACCCTTCTATGGCTGGTCCAGAGGTACTGTGGTATGTACCAGATATTTTTAGACTGTGCTCAGGTGTTGAGCCTTCGGGAAATTTTGGGACTTTGATGACTCGATCGAAAGGTTTGACGTCGTCCGGATATCATGTGATAAGAGACCAGCAAGCTGACCAGCTTCGGATAGAGGACCTCACCCAGATGCGTTGTAAATTGACCGAGAACGGACGAGTATTGAGTATTCCTCCGAGGGTTGGGACGAGTTCCTGAGGACGTGTTCGGCCAGATATCTTCTACAGAGTGATGAAGATACCGAGTTCGTGACTTCAAGTCCGTGTGAGAGACTTCGGATTGACCGTGGCCGAGAACAGTTGCAGTGCGCAGATAGCATGACGTGACGTCAAAGTGGACGATGATACGGACGAGTTGAACCAGAAATTCACGCGAGATGCTGGCGAGCTGTAGTTACTCCCCGTCGAGATCAGAGATCTGATACGCATACAGAGGCGTTGGGGTATGGCCAGTTCCTGAGGAAATGTTGTGCTGAGAACGCAGATGTCCAGAAAACGATAACGGATTATGTAAGAGTACCAGCCTCCGTACAGTTCGGCATAGGCGAGATCGGAAGAGACCTTGAGAAGGATTCCTTCCAGGACACTATTGCAATGATATTTGCACCCAGGATCAGTTGTGTCGCGTGTATTCAGAGAGCCAGAGGCTGACGCTAGTGACGCGCTGCTTTACGAGTGGTCGTGATGATTGACCGAGAGATGACCAGAGAAGTGCTAGGACGGAATCGTCCCCGTTAGCACACCTGACTGGGCCAATGAGCCGATGGATTGCGAGATTGGTAAATCCACAGAGAAGATAAGGACCCAGAGACCGAGGACGCCAGATCGTGAGCAGGAGGCAAGCTGATGTTCTTGTTCTGCCAGTTTTAGGCGCACCGTTTTATTCTTCGACATTGTAGGAAGTGTACCTCAATATCATTTGTTGCGATTTGCGTTGTGATCTGAGTATCACGCTTATATCGCTTGGATTTGAGTTTTGATGATGAGTTTCCTGATATTGATTTTGTGCGCCATGGCTGCACCTACTGGGTATTTACATTTTGTGCATAGTTATTGCACATGAGATATGTTTTTATACACTGTTGTGTTAGTTTTTGATTTGTGCCTATTTATTGCACTTGATATCGGTTTTTTGCCTTGGCTGTACATGTTTATGATTTCGTGGATTTCATACAGTTGATTTGACTTTTGTGCGTGTGGTATGCACTCGATTTGATTTTTGCACTCGGTATAGCTTATATATGCTTGTAGTGCATTGATATGTGTTTTGTGCACGCAGTTGCACACGTTTATGATTTTATACACCTTGGTACACTCGGTGTTGCTATTTACGCATTGAGTTATTGATCAGTATTTTGTGCACAGGATGCACTGTATTAGTATTTCATGCACTGGATGCACTGTATTAGTATTTCGTGCACTGGGTGCACTGGATTTGTATTTCGTGCACTGGATGCATCGTATTTGTATTTCGTGCACTTGATGCACCAGATTTGTATTTATGCATTTATGTGTAAGTCCATGTCACGCACCCCACGAGCTTGCGGGGAGGCGGAATATATGAAAAACAATTATCAAAGCTTCGTAACACGGACTTGAGCACACGGATCGTGTCTAAACCATTACTAGCAAACTACGAAAGGTTTAACTACTCGGATTCGAAGTTATACCTCACGTTACTTGTCCTTCGGGTCTTCATCGCTGTTCTCCACTCCTCGTAGGCTCTATGGAACGTCGGCACCTCAACGGCCTCCTCGAGTCAAAGACGATCCACCCGAGAGCTACTACTCCAAGCTTGACCTCTAACTTGAGGTAACTAGGTTACTAAAAGTGCTAATCAAAGCAACCTAGGGGATATAGAGTATGATTATGGATTAATAAGTCTTGCTAACCCTTGATCTCAACACATGAGAGGTTATGGTTAGGGTTTGAAGAGAGAGAGCTTGAGGAAAGAGAATGTGAGAATGAGTATCCTTTTGGAATAATGATTCATATGTGAATATATGAAACATATCATCTAATTAAATGAATAACAAATAATGATATATCATCATGTTTCATTAACTCACATAGTGATTCATCTTATGAGTCATTTAAACCATAAATGCATCATTAACTCCATGGATGAATCACACCATGACTCATTAAACCAATTAATGCAAATGCCACCTTAGCCTCCAACTCATCATATTTCTAGAAGCTTCTCGACAATTTACGAGAACGCCCCTCCTATCCGTGAAAACACGGAAAATTTTTAGACTGTATAAATCCAATAATTCGATACTAGAATCTGGCTTAAACCAAAGCCCGCTAGTAAAAACTGTCCGAACATCGTACGTGCGTAAAAACACGTATGCGTCCGAACTCTGTCGTAAAACCATACGACCTCTATATCGTTTCGTCCAAAGCAGGGAAACTCTCTGTGTGGGACTCTAAAAACTCGACACTATGCTGGCAGTGGGTTTAACCACAGACCGCAAGCGGCACTAGCTGTACGTAACGGTCCCCAGGTAGATGTCGATAAGAAGGACGATGAGGAACCCATCCGAACTCCTACTGAGCCTGATGTGACAATCTCCATACAGTCCGGTCTGTTCGTCTAGGACTATCGCATATCGGGCCTAGGGGGACGGTAAACGTCAGACCCCTAATAGCGGTATAAGTCATGTCGGAGTGAAGCCCATTACACCTTGAGAAACTACTGGAAGCCACCAGTAAATCTCGCTTGCCCTGGCCAGGGACTTTGCGTAATGGCTCTCCATACATAGCGTGATATCAACCCCCAATACCAGGAGAGACGAATCCTGTCTAACCGCCACCGCCTCCAAATGCTTCGGGACTGCACCCAACTACTACCTGTTTGTAAGACTCCTTTGAGCCGTGGTAGGGTAGTAATCTAAGTACAGTGGGAACACACCCGAGGCGAAGTAGCGGTATCAAGTCGACGGACTAAGCTGTATTCATATCACCTGGGAACTGCTATCTGACGATGGGTATAAATCCAACCTGCAGTTCTCGGCGAGTCCTGTTCGGTGTACCCGTAACCTAACGAGCACCTGCATACTATCTCCAGTACGACGTATTGATGGCTGTGGGACAGACCATCTCCCCAACTGGGATGAGTAGCGTATACACCAGTCTACTCTGGAGTATCGATGCCCTGTCTCGATAATCCTACGACCAGGGACCTGTATAGGATGTTGCTTATAGACTACCCAGCCTCCACTAGTGTGACTGCCATCACAACGCTGGTAATCAAGAAAAGATCCTAAGGGCTCTATTAATATGTATAAGCGATACGTTATAAGAAACATATGCACATATTAAAGTATACACAAACCAAGTAGCATACTACCATTTTTAGCAAGACTGTCAATAAAACTGTGAATATCCCAAGCTTCCATTAAGTAATATACAAACTAGTATGATACAGTAATGGCCTCTAGGGCATAAACACTAACATTATGCACTGTATTTCGTGCCCTGGATGCCCCGGATTTGTGTTTTGTGCATTTGTTGCACTAGATTTTTTTCGTGCATTTGTTGCACTGGATTTATGTTTTGTGCATTGGTTGCGCCAGATCAATATTTTATGCATTGGTTGCGCTAGATTTATACTCCGTACATTGCTGCACCGATTTATGCCTTTGAGCATTTGTGTTATCCGATTTGTGTTTTCGTGCGCGTTGGCACTTGCCGTTCGTTTTCGTGCATACTAGTGCACTATATGTTTTTACGGACCCGACGCGCTTGGGTTGGATTTTTGCGCATATTAGACGCTTGATTTTGGATTTTGTGCGTATCGGATGCACTTGAGTGAGATTTTACTCGTGCATGTTGGATTCCCTTGATTTAGATTTCTTTCGTGCATGATAGATGCACTTGATTTAGCTTTTATTCATGCATGATGGATGCACTTGATTTAGCTTTTATTCGTGCATGTTTGATGCACTTGATTTAGATTTCATTCGTGCATGCTGGATGCACTTGATTTGGATTTTCGCGCATGTTGAGCGCATGATTTAGATGTGATTTTGTGCACACCGGATGCACCCAAATTGGATTTTCGTCCGTGCATGTTAGTTGCACTGGATTGAGATTTTCGTGCACTCTAGATGCACTTGATATTGTTTTCGTGCACACCTGTTGCATTTAGTTTTGCTTTTGTGCATATTGTGGCACCTGTATTCGGATTTGATTTCCGTGCGCACCAGACGCACATGATTGTTGGATACGCCTTTTGAGGCTGATTTTGCTTTTGAGCATCTTGTTTTCATGATGGGCATTATGTTATGTAGTAGCCGAACATGACTGATCTGAGGACAGTGCCTGAGTATTTTGCATTCATTAAAAGTTTAACCAGAGGTTTTCAAAAAGTGTCTATAGTCTCGCTATTTCCTATGTGCCCGTGAGTGACACGAACGTTTACAAAGGAAAACCTTTTGAGATATTTCAAAAACGGCGGAACGTATATTTGAGAAAAACATATATGGACATATTTTAGTACTTTACAAATGAACGTCCGTCACTTGTGCCATGATTTACGCATCACACGGCGATTCAGAAAAGATTTTGCATGTATTTTATTCAGATTTTAGAGATTTTGAAGGATGAGTACTATATACATATTATAGCATTCGACTAGTGTATATTGGATTTCAATAGTGGATTTCGAGATATGTATCTCCATTGTAACTCCGATGATATGCGTGCAAATCCGATGATTTGCGTGACGCTTTACGGAGTTCGATTTTGAGCTTCGTATTTGTTTTTAGGCGCACGCGATGCGCTGTGTCATTTCTGCATCTTCCATGATTTCGGAGCCCCATTGATTTGAGCTGATTATTGAAATGTTTTAGATTTTGGGGGTTTAAATTTAAATTCGGGGACCGAATTTATTTAAGGGGGGAAGATTGTAACATTTTAGAAAATATAAAATATTATTTTTGGAATTTAAAATTAAAATAATATTTTTCCCGAAAATTGCAGATTTGCGAAATTGGTGTTTTCGAAAAAGGGTATAAATATATACCAATAATTATGAAATAAATGGAAATTAAAATAATTTATTCATTTAAAAATATATTTAAAGGATTTAGCATTTTTAAAATTTATTATATGCAGTTTTGATAAAAACCCGATTAGTGCACTGCTAATCGCGATTAAGCCAAATCCGCGTTTCTACAGTTTTCATGGTTAGTGCACCATGACATGTTACATGTGATTTCATTTGTGTTTTATGTTATGGTTGGTTTTTGGTGAGAAAAGAAAGGAAAAAGAAAAGAGAAATGATTGAGGAGAAAGAGAGAGGGGACATAATGATGATATGGGACCATGCTAGGAGAGAGAATGAGAATGAGAAAGAGAGAGAGAGAGGGAGAGTGATGCCCCTTTCATTTCCCCCCCACCATTTTCATCTCCTTGTTCATACCATAATATTGCATTATTATATTCCCCATTCTTATTCGTTTTATAAATAAACAGGTGCTTTTGACGCATGTCTGCTACTTATTACAGGTTACAGATTCTTGGACAGAAAACAGTGAAAACGATGAAAAGACGATGCAAAAGTGGACTTTGACCAACAAACAGAAGACTCTTGATCAAGCCTACATCAAAGATAAAATTCACAAAGTACAAGGCAATGCAAGGTCCAAGATTACAAAGCGAACGGTTAAAAGTCCACCGCAATTATTCACTGGAGATCTGGAAGAAACATAGAAGCTATTTTAATAAAAAAAACAAATAATAAGGAAGCCCAAAGACAGAAGAGCCAACAAAGGAAATTTCAAGGCCCAATACTTCCTTTTGAAGAGACAGAGATATAAAATTTTACCAAAACTTGGAGTCTAATTTCAAGGCCCAATTATGCTCGGTAAGTCTTCTTTCTTCGCATTCATGTGTACATTTTTTTGCATTTGCATACTTATTTGAAAACCCATAAAAATTGAAAAATTTCAAAAATTATAAAAACTATTGTATTCAATTTTGGTCTTATTTTGACTTGAGTTTGACAAATAGGTTAACTGGTTATGAACAACTAGATCTTAGATTTAGTAAATTAAAAACCCTAAAAATAACCTGTCTTAAAGTTTAACGGTAGAAAGTATATGCCTTTGTAGTTTATTTAGAAATAGGCAAATTTTGAGTTCACTTCTTGGACTAAGTCGAAGCAAAGGAAAAGTATTGATATTTTTATTAGAGTATAAGTTTAAAAAATAATTCCTAGCTTAAGTCTAGATTCTGAAAATGTATACCCTACAATTTGCACAATCACGCATCTTGAAACTTGGAATAGTAGAGGAGACCTTGAAATACTCTTGTCTAAAGTCCTTAGTACGAAGAAAATGAAAATAAAAAATTCAAGTGTGAATAAAGAAAAAAAAATGAACACTGGTTTTTGTGATTACTTAAGGCTGCAAAAATAGAAAAATATTTAGCGAGGGTGCTTCATCACCTAGTGCCTTAGACCAACTGGTTTGGGAGTCACTGCTAAAGCCTTGGGTGTTGCAAGACTAGGAATTATGCTTTAAAGTGCAAACGCATTTTGTAATCGGTCGTTGGTACCTCAAGAAGTATTAACGGTCGCATGAAGGATGCGTAAGCAAAAATTCATTTAAATTCACCAACTAAAAAGTGCTTTGGACAACGGACAAGAGTATGATTGCTTGATTTGAATTTTCAAGTGTAGGGGTGATATTTACACAAAAATATGGAGCTTGTTTTCTTGGTTTCTGCCTTATGTTTTGAGATGGTTATGGATTTAAGTTTTGGTATTTGGTATTGTATTGGGTCACTTAACGTTTGTACGTCGATATCGGGTGTTTTTGGGCTCTTTGGTGTGAGTAGACCATAGGTTTTGACTTATGGGTGATTCGTGCGACATTTTGGTTTTCGTGCGTGATTTCGTTTACGATGTTATATTGTTAGTTATATGTATGCCCTAGAGGCCATTACTATCCATGAGATGTATATTGTAGTGGATGCTTGGACATATATAGGGAGGACTTTCTTGCTCGACATGATAGTATGCTATCTGGTTACTCTTTACCTTAACGTGTACACTGATTGTCTCTCTGTTACATGTTGGTAAAGACCTTAGGATGTGTACTTGACTACCTGGACTATGATGCGGATCATACTAGTGGGGACATGGTAGTCCATAAGTATATCCTTCAAGGTCCCTAGTCGTGGGTGTATCGGGACGGGGCATCGATATACCAGTGTAGACTAGCGCATGCCTTCTCGACCCATACAGATGGGCGATGGATGATCCCATATCCATTGGTGTTTGACATCAGAGATGATATATGGGTGCTCAGTGTAGACTGGGTACACTGGACGGACTCGCCGAGAACTCCCAGATGGTATTATACCTTACGTCAGATGGCAGTTCTCTGGTGACACTGGTACAGGTTAGTCTGTAGACCCGAGATCGTCATAGAGTCTTGTGTGATTCCCACTGTGCTTTGATTTCCACCTTACCACGTCCAAGAGGGCGTGCAAAACGGTGGTTTTTGGGTACAGTCCCGAGTCACATGGAGGCAATGAGCGATAGGAGGGGTTTCGTCTTTCCCGGTATTAGGAGTTGATGTTGCGCTATGCTCGATTGGCCGTAACAGGGAAGTCCCTGGCCAGGGCTGATTTAGAGATTTACTGGTAAGTGTTACCAGTAGTTTCTCGACCCGTTATGTACCTCGCATCGGCATGACTTATCGGTTATTGGGGTCTGACGTTTTACCACCCCTAGACTTGATATGCGACATATCAGACGAGGAGACCGGACTGTACGGTAGTGTCACTGTCAGGCTTTTTGCAGGAGTTGGAGCGGGCTTGCTTGCTGATCTTCTGATCGCTTAATACCCGTGTAGCCGTTACGTCTAGCTAGTACCGCTGACGGCTTGTGGGTGCTTGATATGATCATCACCTACTGCCGGCGTATTGACGAGTCTTTAGAGTCCCACATAGAGGTTTTACTGGCTCAGGCAAAACGAAATAGGAGCGCATATGTGATATGTGCGGGACCGAGAATAATGCGAGTATGTGATACCGTATTCTATTCTCGCGTTGTTTGTGTCGATCGGTTATATGCGATATAACCAAGTTATCGAATCAAGGGTTGATTCGATAAGTCGATACATTGAATGTTAGTCGGTTATATGTGATACAACCGGATTATTAAGTCAAGTGTTGATTTAATAATTTAGTGTATAATTGTATATGTAGATATACTAATTTACATTAACTAACATTGGTTCATTTAAGCATTTGTTTTTCTCACTTGTGCACAAGTTAATATATATGTGATATATATTTATTTGTGTTCTTTTTTGTATCATGGTTGTTGATACAAATATCATGGGTGTATAAGACTTATACCATTATAATTATATTAGTATAGTTTTAATATTCAAAGTAAATACAAAATTAGTGGATATTTGTTAAATGCTTGAAGCTTGTAGAAGCTTGTGAGTGCTTTGACAAATTCAACCCTTTTTTTTTTGCTTTGGATATTTATTAACCTAACCAATATATTTAGCCATGGTTATGTCTCTACATGAGTTTATATATGATATAAACTCACCCATGGTTCAAGCTCTCTCTCTCTTGATTAATCTTTCATTCTCATTTTGAGCTCATCTTCTTCCTCCTTAAATTTCTTTCTAGAGTTTGATAAAGAGAGAGAATCAAAGTGAGAAAAGAAATTCTAAAGTGTACCCATTTCCTATTTCATCATCCTCTACTAGACTAGCACTTTAGTTTAGGGTGTTTGCTTTACTAATTCTCTAGTTAGTGAAGTAGAAGCTTGAGTTCGTATTCTCTCGACGTAGATCATCTTCGGCCTCGAAGACTTCAAGCAATACCGTTGCAATTTTCTCATGGAGCCGTCCGAGAGTCCGGGAGTTCGATGATCGCAGCGAAGGGACTACTACAAGGAGCTTAAGAAGTGAAGGACCGATCTACAAAGGTTGTATTTCGCATTCACTTAGTGATAATTGTTATTTACTAGCATATGTTACCCTAATTATCTAGCAAAGATCTTGTTTAGAGTTATTCGGCACGGCTAAAATTTTAATCGGGCATGGTTGATGCCTTGTAGAACCTTATTAGAGTGCCTAGTAAACCTACATATATATGATATGTAGGTACCCCACGTGGACTTCAAGACGACAAGGATGAGCGTAGCGTCATCGACTCCAGAAAGCGAAGATCAAGGTGAGTAGATCTATATCTATGGGGGAAGTCGGGTGGATGGTGTATAGCACCCCCGCAATTTCATAAGATTTTGATGTGATGTGGTATAGATATACATATATGGGTTATTGCGAGAAATGAACCTTAGCAAGAAAAGCATTAGGAGATCATGGGTTAATGTTAGCGAGATTTGGGGATAGTGGTTTAGTTGGTTCCTTAGTCGCGAACCCTAGAGTGAGGTTGTTACACATACACATACACGCACGGGATATGGTTTTGGGTGTACCTGTTATATGTATATGGATAGATGTGGATGCATGGGTTTATATATATACATATACGTGTACACGGATGATAGAGGATAGTATATGATACTATGAGATGAGTCGTTGTGATTGGGCATGATGCCGTGAGATCGATGATATGATTTGGTTTGTATTAGGAGATACGACATGATATTATAGCGGATCTTTAGGCGAGGTGTTTTAGAAACACGCACATATATTTGTTGATGGTATCAATTTGTACTAGACTTAGATCTGTATCCCAGTTCATGATATATGATGATAAGGATACCAGATAAGAACTGAGATAAATATGATATTTGATCCGTACCCAGATTTGGGAGGCCGTACTATGGATTTACCGTACGAGATGAATATTGATGATAGATCCGCACTCTTGACTCGAGGATGTCATATTATATATATTGTATCGTACGTGATACTATTGAGGCGAGATCACCGACTACGAGGTATATTTAGATCGACTCAGACTTAGGTGGATTTCCTTACCCTTTTGACTGGGCTCGAAAGGTAGAGAATTGTGAGTATTTTAAAGACCAAACTGTATGACTCATATATTGGATATGTATATTCTTCAGTGTTGCTTTTACTATATCACTTTTCGTATATTCTTGATGTTTCATCGTATTGCATGCTTATACATGTGTTATCTGTAATTATGATGAAAATCTGCTGTCAGGACACCAGCACCATTACCGATGATGCATATGCTCCACACACACTTGCTTGCCGGCTCACGCACATCATCATCGGTAATTGCCATGTCACGTACACTTTAGAGAATACTATTTCATTGACGTAGCTTGCTAGCTGATAGTTGCAATACGCTATCGCTTTCATATGCTAGTTTAACTATTGCACTCATTGCATGATAGCAGATGTATTCATATATTATTTGGTCATGCAGTATTATGGAGATTTATGCCGGTTTTCACTGTTATTGACATGGTGATTTGATGATTTCAGATTCTTCTTGAGATTTTCTGGATTTGGAAACCGCATGTGAAAGTTTTATAAACTGATGAACTATTTTAAAGAGAAATATGCGGTTTTCCTTGATATGATGAGTATTGTCCACCATGATGTTTTCTCGGTTCTGAGATGGTTTTCGAGACCCAATTCGAGGAGTTGGATGAACCGTCTGCGGGTACATGGTGGACCCGGTATGGTACCCCGGAGTAAGAAGCTCGAGTTGTAGACGATGAGCCCGGCAGGGGCAGACTGCCTACCAGTGATTGTCTGGCACAGCGGATATCCAGAGGATACTGGCCGTGGTCATGTAGTTTGATGATATGGGCCGATCCGGACAGACGAAGCCGGAGATATTGAGATTTAAGATATTGAGATTTGAGATATAGAGATATTGAGATTTGAGATACTGAGATTATGTTTTGTGTCGATGCTTGACACTGATTTCTCCGTTGACTTCATTGATGATACGCGATTTATATATATATATATATATATATACAGAAATCTCATTAAAACTAAGAAGATAGTTGTCTCATTCGTGATGTATTATGTTTCCATTAGTAATGCATCCATACATCATATATCTGATTTGTTGGTATCTGAGGCATTGACACGAGCACGTAGTATTTCACTTATGTGTAGATGGATCAGGATATTTATTTGAGGATATTACTTGATATGACCTAGGATAGCGTCATACATGCGATTTCTACTTATAGATGTTTTTCTATTCACGAGTTGGCAACTCACCCCCGTTGTGCCACAGTTCCTTGCAGGTTTTGCCGTACAGGTTTCGTTGCAGTTTTGCTGGCACACTGTTCCTTCTGAGTGATTGCTTTGATAGGTGGGTTCACTTGCATCATGCCCACCATTGTATATTTATTATTTCAGTTGTATCTAGAAACTCTATCAACCAGACTTGTATATTTGATAGAGATAGAAGACCGGTGTATATTCTTTCGACCTTAGAGCCGCGCGCTGTATTATTATGGTTTTCCTGATGATTTTGAGTTTCCTTTTGAGTTTTGATCCTCACCCTTCGGCATTGTATATTATATTGTATTGCGTGGTTTTGTTCGCTGGTTGGCGAAGAGCTAGCTCCCGCCTGGGAATGCCTTTATTCATTATATATGTTTTTATCAGGTTTGTACCCGTTTGGGGTCAGTATTTACAAAGGAAACCCTGCTGAAATTTTCAGAAAAGACTTGAGATTTTAAAAATGCATATTTCGGCTTATGTTGTTAAACTTCTTGCTTTAAAATTGGTTTTTCCTTCACTCTACTGCTTTAATTGGTTTTGATTTCTGGGTTTTGGCTTACTTAGATTACGTACGCCTCGAGACGTTTCGTAATTTAAGTGCCGGTCATGTTCTGTACTTTTCGGGTCGTGACAGAACCATTTCCAACCCGGAGAGTGTGATCACCAGTCTTCAAAACTTTGTTATTTCTCAATCCCTGAAGCAGAAGCATCGCCATGCTTCTTCTTCTTGAGATCAGCAAGATACTTAACACAATTTCGCTTCCAGTGTCCCGACTTCTGGCAGTAGAAATATTCTCTTTTTCCCGACTCCTCAGTCCTGGATTTGCCTCTCCCTTTTGCCTTTTTGATTCCACCTCTCGGTTTGGTGGGTTTCTTCTTATTCCTTCCCTTGGCCTTTGCTTTTGGGACGGAAGAGGAAGATTGCCCAACAATCATAAAGGGAGTCTTCGTCTTAAGCATGCTCTCTGCACTTCTCAACATATTGAGAAGTTCAGGAAGTGACTTCTCCATGCTATGCATATTGAAGTTCACAAGAAAAGGCAGGGGGGAGAGGCTATAGAAATATATCAACATACTGCTCGTTCTCCATGGTCCATCCGAGGCCCTCAAGTTATTCAATAAGAGCTATCATTTTCAAGACATGATCACCTACTGATGTGCCAGCAGTCATCCTCATCTGAAACAGCTTTCTAGATGCCTTGTAGGGCAGGATACGAGATTGCTCCCCATACAACCCCTTTGTATGGAGAAAGATAGATTGAACATCTATCTTCTCATGCTGCTTCTGATGTACATTATCCATCGAGGCTAGCATGAGGTATTTGGCTCCGGCCCAATCAAAATCCTATGATTTGCGGATCTCCTTATCCATAAAAGAAGAGACAGGACCTGGGATGGGAGGGGCTGGGGCAGTGAGGACATATGATACCTTATCATATATAAAGGCAATGTGTATATTCCTCAGCCAGTCTTTATAATTAGGTCCCGTCAGTTTATTTTTCTCTAATAGAAGCTTAAGTCATGGTTATCTGCTATTAGGAGAGAGGAAAGAATACACTCAGCGAAATGCTCTTGCAAAGATTAGATTGGTTATTATCTTATCTAATCGATATCTCCCACTGCTTTTATCAAATTTTCCTTCAAACCTTAAAAAGAAAATTAGCCAGGATTAATTACATTCTACAACTTCGCTAACCGTTCAGCCAGGTCAGTGTCGATACTTTGAGGGAGGTTCCCCGTGCTTTCGCACGGACCTAATTAAAGTAAACCTCGTTTTCCCAAAGGCATAACCCCGTTGACACCTTTCTAAACACCTAATGGGTTAGCTAATTGTAAAGTGCAAAAATCTCCTAGGAGTAACTCTTATTCACAGTGAGATCGGGATCCAACTATCATATAGAAGGTATGCAATCTCATTGCAAATTCCAACACTTGAAACTCCCGATATGGTTTTTACCCCTAGCAGCTTATGTCCTTGGTTATGGTCAACATATCATAAGCAATAGTCAAGTTCTACCCATCATTTTGTGATTAATTAAACCCATTCACATGACACTTGACTATGATCAACATAATCACATACATGTCCTAACTAATCGCATCATATACTGTGTAGGAAGACATCACTTAGCTACCGTACACTACGCCTTGACTATGATCAACATACATAGCACGAATACTAAGTACTCTACTTCCTAAAATGACGGAGGGTTGTTGATGGTTTTAAGAAAACCTTTAACGCTTTAAACTTGATCTCGTTGTAGAATCAAATTGTTTTAAAAGGAGTGGCTTAAGCTCCGCATCTTTGAAACTTGCTTTTTCATAAAAAGGCCGAGTGGGTTTCAAATTCGATTCTACAACATTTTTAGGTTTCTTTTCCTTTACATTAATCTTATTAATGTAGTCCCATCATTTAAGTCCTTAAGCATCACAGAAAGAAACGAAAATAGAACGTACGCTTATGCCATCCGCATTCGCTACAGTGTCCCGTTATGCACCGTTAGGTTACTTAACTAACGGCATAGCGGGGCAGGACTAGCGCGGATGCAAAACATAAGCAATGTTTATTATATATCATATATATAATAACATTCGTCTCAGGCAGTAATATGAACTCATCACAGAACATCGCAGCAGAATCAGATATATGAATGCATAAGATATACTAGGAAGTCCGCATTTTAAATTAATCCAAATATAAAAAATACGGATTCCACGGTCGTGACGAATAGCCAAGCCCACACCCCTAGACCCCTACGAGAGCGGCAAGCAACCCTGCTAATTCTAAAGTTAGGAGACTCGGTCTCGACTGCTCGAGATGGTCTCCCACTGGACCTTAGAACCCGGTTACTTATGCTCCCCTCCTTGGGTCTATCCTAATGTGGAAAAGTAAATAATATACATCAATGGTGACATCATCCTCAACCCGGAAGTGTCCCAATAAAATAATATTATATACAATGAATTTTACATGAATGAAAAGAAAAACTCTCATCTCACATAAAACCCCTCGGCTATTTTATCACGACGATCTTATACACCATATCACCACAGCAACAGAATAATCATCACAGATCATCAACGTAACTAAATATGCGTATTCCCAACGTCGTCGACGTATAGTAAAGAAATTGGGGATGCACATATTACACTTACGGTCACAGAAAAGAAATGTAAAACTACAACATTTGGAATCCGCACAACACTTAGACATCGCAAACCCGGAATATCTCATATTCCGGCTTTCATGCCTAACAATGTAGATCTTACATTTGGGTCTCAAAAATGAAAACACATTTTCAAAAGAAATCGGGTAATTAAACAAGATTCCCGATTCCGACCGACACCGAAATGATAGATTTACAAGCAACCAATTAATTTTCCCAATACTAATTAGTGTAGATTCTAAATATTGTATCACATTCATAAAAACTAGGAGATATTAAACATTTCGATCGATCTATCAAAACCCACATTTCTCAGAAATCTCAACACTTAAGATAGATTCAAAAATACCCAGACAGTGCCATTAGCACATACGGACCAGTACAAGAAGGCACGTCCCTGGCCTCACCAACGGCACCGTGGAACCGCCGCCAAAAGCATGTTTTGGCCGCGGTTCCACGGTCGTTAGGTCGAGTTAGGGGGTCATTTTTCTTGGGGGTCCACACAATACCTTGCACTATTTTCTGCATATTTTTAAACCCAAAAATTCCAACTTTTGAAAAATTTCCTGAGAGCATCTAATGCATGGGTTTCGATGTTCGTTCGAACACATTAACGTTGTCTAGGTGACGCCTAATTCTCTAGCTTGGCTCTGATACCACTGTTGGGGTTTGCCTAGCACCCTCACTAGTTTCTAACAAGTATCAAGTATGCAACTTTAAAAATCTAGGGTGCTAACCAACCCGAACCTAGAATCGAACTAGAGGATTAGGCGTATAAGCTAACAAGTATCACATACTAGTAAGTGTCTAACACTAAGAGAAAAGAAATACAACCTTTGTAGACCTCTCCTCCTTGTCTTTAGCTCCATGTAGATGTCCTTGACTCCTTGGTTCCACTCGGAGTTTGAACGTGTCCGCTTGAAGCCTTCGAAGTCCACGATGATCCACCACGGAGTTCCTTTACTCAAGCTCCTTGCTACACATGACCTAAGTTGAAGTGTTGCAAACAACCTATACAAGTGGGCTAGACTAGTATAGATTGATGAAGTGGGTAGTAATCTCACTAAAAACCTTTCTTTTTCTTTCTCTTTTCTCACTAGAAAAATGTAGAGAGCTTGGAGGAAGAAGGAGATGGAAATGGCTTAGCTTGAGCTCAAGAAAGATAAACACAAGAATAATAATAAATGATAATGAGAGAGTCACACTCACTCTTAACCAAATCATGAAAATATCTAGATATTTTTAGTAGTTGAGTTAGTGGAGGATTAGAAATGAAACCATGGTTACTAAAGATATTTTAAGAAGTGTGTAGAAACAAAATATCAACCATGGATTTATTCCTAATTTCCATTAACTCAATAATTAAAATATCACAAATGTTTCCATGTGAGTCTTGCATAACCATCTCCAATGTATCATCAACCATGACATATGTATGCATGCATGTGTGCATACATATCAATATAAACATACATGCATGTATACAAATAAAGAAAGGCTTTAAATAATGAGCTAATGGTCATATTATATTAAATCAACACTCGATTTAATAATCCGGTCATATCACATATGACCCGACCAATAGAAAACGCCAGATTAAAATACGGTATCATATACTCGTATTTAATCAAGCTCCCACGCATATCCCCATATGCGCCCCATATCGTTTCGCCTGAGCTCAGAAACCTTTTTGTGGGACTCTAAAACACGTCAATACGCTAGCAGTAGCTACTGATCATATCAGATACCCACAAACCGTCAGCGGTACTAGCTGCACGTAACGGCTCCCGGGTATTGAGCGAACAGAAGATCAATAAGCGAACTTGTCCAAACTCTCGTAGAGCCAACTGGCAATACTTATCGTACAGTCCGGTCTCTTTGTCTGATATGTTGCATATTGAGTCTAGAGATGGTATCGTCGACCCCAATAACTCGATAAGTCATGCCAATGTATGGCCTATAACAGATCGAGAAACTACTGATGACACTTATCAGTAAATCTTATCAGCCCTGGCCAGGGACTTTCAGTTATAGCCAATCGCGCATAGCACAACATTAACCCCCAATATCGGGAGATGCGAGACCCCTCCTATCACTCATTACCTCCATGTGTCTTGGGGCTATACCCAAAAAACACCTATTTTCACGACCCAGTAGAGCCGTGGTAGGATGGAAATCAAAGTACAGTGAGAGAACACACAAGACTCTATGACGATCTCGGGTCTACAGACTAACCTGTACAAGTGTCACCTGAGAACTGCTATCCGATGATAGATATGATACCATATAGGAGTTCTCGGCGAGTCCGTTCAGTATACCCAGTCTCCACTGAGCATCCGTATACCATCTTTGATGTCAAACACCAATGGATATGGGATCATCCATCGCCCATCAAATGGGTCAAGAAACGTATACGCTAGTCTACTCTGGAATATCGATGCCCCATCTCGATACACCCACGACTAGGAATATTTAAGGATACGCTTATAGACCAGTCATGCCCCACTAGTATGATATGCATCATAATCATGATAGTCAAGCGGATATCCTAAGGGCTTTATCAACATGTACCAAATGAATAGTATACACAATCAAGTGAACATGTTAAGATAAAGAGCAATCAGATAGCATACTATCATATCGAGCGAGAAAGTCCTCTGTATATATATACACATCCAAGAATCCAATATCAACTAATGGCCTCTAAGGCATACATATATCCAACAATCTGGAGGATTCGTTGTGCATTGTGATGCGTCCGGTAAAGGATTAGGATCTGTTTTACACCTGCATGGAAAAGTTGTGGCTTTTGTATCAAGACAGCTAAAGGAACATGAGCGCAACTATCAAACCCATGATCTGGAGTTGGCAGCCGTTATCTTCGCACTTAAGATTTGGCGCCACTATCTTCTGGGAGAACGAGTGGATATATACACTGATCACAAGAGTCTGAAATATGTATTTACTCAGAAAGAATTAAACATGCTGTAGAGAAGATAGCTAGAACTCATGGCGGACTTCAACATCAATCTACAGTATCATCCTGGGAAGGTGAATGTAGTTCCTGATGCACTTAGTCGCCAGCCACTAGCAATGATTCTCACCGCTCAGTGGAAGCTCCAGCAAGAATTGCATGGATTGGCGATCGAAGTAGTGATGCCAGGTAACGCTTCATATTTGATGAACTTACAAGTCCAGTCCACTCTTGTAAATCAGATTAATGCAGCTCAAGAAAATGATGCCAAGCTACAAAAGATCCGAGAACAAGTAGAAAGTGGACTTCGAATTGACTTCATCATCTACGAAGACGGATCCTTGAGATATGAAAGTCGATTATGTGTACTACACGGTCCTGTTCGAGAAGAGTTGATGAAAAAATCTCACAGCTCTTCTTATTCTGTACAGCCCGGTGGTACAAAAATGTACAAGGATCTACGGCAACACTACTGGTGGTATAGAATGAAGCGTAAAGTAGCAAGGAGCGTAGCCAAGTGTTTGGTGTGTCAGCAAGTGAAGGATGAACATCAAAGAACTGCTGGTTTACTTCAGCCGTTACCAATCCCAGAATGGAAATGGCAGCACATTATCCTGAACTTCGTGACTGCCCTTTCTTGCAGCACGAGGGGTAACGACGCAGTATATGTTATTTTGGATCGATTCACCAAGTCGGCTCACTTTATATCATTTCGAGTTGGCCAACCAACCGAGACGTTAGCAAAGAAGTACATGGAGGTAAGCATAAATCTAAAGTAAGATTTAACCCTTCAAGCTGTACTATATTTGATACCTATGAACTCATGCAGGAGATTGTGAGATTACATGGATTACCAGTTTGCATTGTCTCCGATTGTGATACAAGATTCCGATCACAGTTTTGGCAGAGTCTGCAAGCTAGCTTGGGAACGAGTATGGACTTCAGCACGGCTTGCCATCCATAAACGGACGGACAGATCGAGCGAACAATTTAGATTCTAGAAGACATGCTAAGAGCTTGTATGTTAGACTTCGGAGATTCATGGGAAAATCACCTACAACTTGTGGAGTTTTCATACAACAATAGCTATCAGGCAAGCATTGGAATGGCAACATTCGCAATACTCTACGGACGGAAGTGTCGTTCACCACTAAGTTAGGACGACGTTGGAGATCGTGAACTCCTTGGACCAGAGATGATCGTGGCAACTGTGGATGTAGTTTGCACGATCAGGGAAAGAATGCACATAGCCCAAGACCGACAGAAGCATTAGGAAGATGCAAATTGTCGACATCTGGAGTTCCAACCCGGAGACCATGTTTTCCTGAAGATCTCTCTAAACAGAGGAGTGATCCATTTTGGCAAAATGGATAAGCTAAGTCCCAGATACATAGGACTGTTCGGCATATCGAACGAGTTGGAAAAGTGGCATTAGCACTTCCACCATCATTGAAAGGAGTGCACAACGTGTTCCACATATCCCAGCTACGACGATATGTGAGCGACCCCAGCCACATACTCGATCACTCCGAGCTCACAGTACAAACAAACCTAATTTGCGAGCAACAACCCGTTGAGATTCTGGACCGAAAGGTAAAGACATTACGGAACAAGGAAGTAAACTTGGTCCAAGTGATATGGAGAAAGAATTCGCCAGGAGAATCAACATGAGAATGAGAAGAAGACTTGCGTGCAAGATACCCTTACCTATTTGAAAATTATTCCATATGTAAAAGTAAATTTCGAGGACGAAATTTTATAAGGATGGTAGAATGTAACGACTCTGAATTTACTGTACTGAATTTTCCATTTTAATGTGCAGAAATGAGTTTACAGCCTGAGTTTGAGTTATAAATCAATTTGGTTAAATAACATCATGAAACAACTTGTAGCTCACTGGTAAAGCCTTGCACTGCTGTGACGTAGCCCCTATGTTCGATTCCCATCAGATATAATTGTTTTTTCTGAATTTTTTTAACCTTTTGGAAGCCCAAAAGATTGCACGTGCAATACACAGGTAAATGAAAAGTTCAGAAAAATCAAACATGTGCAAAATGGGTTAAATACAGTATTGATTAAGTTGCACAAATTTTGAGGCATTTTCCTCAAGATCGACCGGCCAATATAGGCTAAAAACCGGTGTGGACGGTTGGATTTGAGCCAATGAAGCCCGTGCTTTGCACACTTGCCTCTTCAGCTACCCCTAACTTCTCTGCAATATTTGATTTCCCTGCAATCAAACAAAGACCCCTCATTTCACCATTTATCTCAATTTTAATGCTTTTTAATTCACAATTTTAATTTCCAAACCCTAATTCTCCCCTATAAATACCATCCCCTAGTTTGGCTCAGCACCATTCTGAAAATTATAGTAAAATTCTCTCTAAAAGTTCCTAAGCACAAGTGGAGTAAAGAGGAGTTAGCAAGCAAACAACTTCCGGCGAAGATCGAAGCAAATTCCGGAGCTCCCGCGATGCCATGAAGTTCAACCCTTCTTCCTAACCCTCTCTTTGAAACTCCTAAACCGTAAGTCCCTCTCAATCTCTCTTCCTCTTCATTAAAATTCCATTTCAAAACTTATATCGGTAAATGAAGTTAATACCGTTATCCTTTTTTCTAAACCCTAGAAACTCCTTCTCCTTTATTCTTTGATCAACCAGGTTTTTACACAATACTTGTAACCTTAATCCCTAATATTTAGAATCAAATTTCATTAAAATTCTCATGTGAAACAACAGTAGTAACACTTTTTCATTAAAATATCTTGAACTTTATAAACACCTCTTTTAGTAATTGCTTAACAATACCTTAGGAAAACTTCACGAGATAACGTCCTACCCCACACGCACACTTGGTTTCATAGCACGATACTCTTTGTATGTATTTTCGTTTCGAGGAATTATATTACAATAAAATACTACATAACATTAAAAACTGGATTTCTTTTAAAGCGGTATTTCATATCCTTTACGATTATGCATATACAACCTTCTTTAGGGGACCTGCTAATAGATGGTGTGGATTATCGCACATCCTTGGGCTAGTAGAACGAGATGCAGACCTCCTTACGGAGCATTCGATCTCGAAATGATTTAAATACGATTTTTAAGAAATACGAATTTCCTAAATAAAATAAAATTATTTTTAAAATTAAAATTATATAAAATTATGAATCCATATTTTCAAAATATAAATCTATATTATTCTAAAGAAATGAAAGTTTAACAAGTTTCAATAAAATACCATCAGGATACCGAAAAGACAAGTTTTCAGTAAAATACCATGAAATTTCCAAAGCTAATTGCTTATCACTAAATACCTCAATATTTAAAATCCATGCTCATGAAAATCCTAAATAATATAATTCACCCATCGAGGTTTATTTTGAAACTATATTAAAATACTTTTCATAAAAATCCCTCGAGATATATAAAACAATATTTTAAGGACTTTAGTAAATATAAGTTTAAGCGGGATCCATTCTCTTAAACCTCTTCCTATTCAGATTAGAAAACTTAACGGAGTTATCAATGGTAATTGTCTTGGAAAAACACAAATCCTGCCGTCCACGTGCAGCAGTTACCGATGACCCCCGAACTTAATTCAAGATCTAAATCAGTTTTATCAATGTTTGACTCAATCTGAGTCCAATTCAAACCTGAATCCAAATTCAAACACGAATACTTGATCATGAATATGAATACTTGAATTCAATCATCAATATCAAACATGTATACTTGACTTGACTTGACCATGGTTATAACTTGACATTACTACTTGCATACTTGATTACATCATGAATAAGAATACCTGAACGTTTTGTATCCATGGTCTCGGTAAGACTTGTAAATATAATCTAGACAATACAATATGCGGGGATAAAGGGGTAGATTGGTATGGAACGTATATCGTGACACGAGAGGTCACTTAAAAGTCACTTACATGAATTCACGCGTCATTGTCCCGTGGGTTATGACGGGGCCTTGTACTACATGTTACCATAGTCCACGGGGTAAGATGGACTCCTCTCGTATACATGAATACCTTCTTTACCAAACTACAAACAACCACGTTAGAATAACTATCTTATATCAGTAATCTATCATACACAACTTACCTGTTCATTTCACATTACTTGTTATGTTCTTTTCTTCTTTTAGGACTTACCGAGCGTTAGTTCGCTGACGACATCCCTTCTATTTCTTTCTTTGGAATGTTCGTCAGGAGGGCTGGACTCTGAGGAGATCGAATCTAGCCAGGAGGACTTGGATCAGCTCACCGCTTAGTCTGACTACTAGTTCACTTGTACTTTCTTTTTGTATGCCACTGTTTAGGCACTGCTTTATTCATTGTATCTTTCCTGTTTTAAACAGTTGTATGTAAAGATGAATGTAAATAAAAGTTGCTGCTTATTTTATATCACTTGTCATTCTTGTTCATTTTATATATAACTTAATTACGTTTAACGTATTTATTTCTTAGTAAATACGTTGCGGGTCTGCCGCGCCACCGTTTCCATCTACTAGGAAGCGGGGCGTGACAGATTCTACCGCTTTTTCATCGTTGAATTAGCAATGTAAAAAGTTTTATTGTCGGTAAACCGTTAATTTTGCACCCACTAAATCAACGGTGAAAAAGTGTTGGAATCACATGAAATTTGGTGTAACCACATCTTAGATGATGAAGATGGAGATGATGGATGCCGATCGTCAAAAAAATTATGAAGGATGTATTTTTTTCGACGCCATAGGAAGAAATTCCCTCTTATAGCACCTTTCCTCCATTATTCTATGTGTTTGTGTGTCACGACTCGAAAAAGCACATGACTGGAATAAGGATCACGTGAAGTCCCGTGGACCCCTCGTAACCCCAGTAAGCCAAAACCAGGAATCCAAACCATTTATAAGAAAAATAAATAATATAATACAATAGATTGGAGGTGAAGTTTTAAAGAATTTTTTTATAAAAACAAGTAAAGCTTGTTTGAAAAGATGTTTGAAAAACAGACAGCACATCCTTTGTAAATTTCGAATAAAAACCGTTACAATGATAGAATACAAATAAAAGCATCTCTACGCGAGAGCTAGCTCGACACCCACATGGTGGAGACCAAACCACACAATAATATGCGACGCCTAAAGGCGAAGACAATAAGCGGATGTTCCCGTCAAAAATTTCTGCGTAAAAGAGCCTAAGGTATCAAATGGCAGTGATACGCTTAAGAAAATGCGAACCAGTATTTTCCGAGCTGCTTTTTGATAAACTCCCGAATGAGAAACAGCTAAATTCTGATGATATTGGAAGCATCTTGAAAAATCCTTCGATTTGATATATTATGGGCTTCATAATTCATCCGGGATAAAAAATTATGAGCAAATATGCTATGCACTGTTCCCTGATTAAAAATCAGGAATTACCTCAATGAGGTATCACGTGCTCACACGTGATCAATGGTCATATGTTGACACGTGATAGTTAAAACAGAAATAATAACAAACGGCTGAAGAAGGACCCAATTGGGGGTCACGTGCTCACACGTGACCAATGGTCACGTGTTGACACGTGATAGTTAAAACAGAAATAAAAACAAATGGCTGAAGGAAATACCTCAATGAGGTATCACGTGCTCACACGTGACCAATGGTCACGTGTTGACACGTCATGGTTAAAACTGAAGCATAAATAAACACTGAGGAAAGGACTCAATTGGGGGTCACGTGCTCACACGTGACTAGCTTCGAAAGCCTTACAGTTTAATAGAATTAAATTCTAAAAGCTTCTAAATCTTTCCAAATGGAAAAGGATTATGGGGACCGTTGGATTAAAGATCCAAGGGTGATTAAAAATCACCAATTTATGAAAAAAATCTTAGACAAGGAAAGATTTCCCCTAAATCTCACCGAAAATAATAAACAGAATATCTTTGGATTTAAAATCCAACGGTGAATAAAATTCACTGAATGATCTAAAGAATCATATTAATTATGAAAACAAACAAAATCTTTCAATGAAAGATTTACTAAACAAATTGATTCTTTTCCTTCTCCTATAAATAGGAGCCAAAAGAAGAGAGAAAAAGAGGATATAGAGTTTTTGGAATCTTGAAATTTCAGAGAGAAAAGAAAGGAGAATTTAATTCTCAACAAAGAAAACCCTAGGTGAGAAAAGAAAGGAGATCAAAACTTCAAAAATAGAATTTAATTCTCAATCTAAGGGTTAAACTCTTCTGCAAAAGAACTTAGTTCTTCCTCTGGTTGAAGATCTACAAAGAGCATACCTCCCCATAAGTTGAGAATTTAATTCTCATCGGGTTGAGATCCTACCATGCAGATCCAAAACATAGAAGGGGAATTGAGTTTAGGGAATTTAATTCCTTCAAAACAAAATTAGGGTCTAACCCTATATGAGAATTAATTCTCCCAAACTCAGGAATTTAATTCCTTTAAGATGAAACTAGGATTTAACCCTATATGAGGATTTAATTCTCCTAAAGTTATAGGAATTTAATTCCTTCAAGATGGACAGAACTAGGTTTAACCCTAATTAAGAATTTAATTCTCTTAAATTCACAGCAATTTGTAGGGTTCCTAGGCATCCTAATGAGGTCTCACAAGGCATCAACCATGCCAATTTCAAAATTTTAACGGTGCCGAGAAACCCTAGAACGGATCGTCGGCTAGATTTCTAGGCGAAACAATAAACTAGTTAACACTTAACTAAGAGATACGGAAATACAACCTTTGTAGATCCGGTTCTCCACCTCCATAGCTCCGCAATGAAGTCTCCTCGCTGTCCATAACAAGTCCCGGGCTCTAGCGTCGGCTTCATCGGAGAATGGACGGGCTAGGTCATCGATGTCCATGCCGAAGATGATCTACGTCGAGGCATCGCTAAATCAAGCTCCGACTTCACCAAGTCAAAAAACTTGTGAAGAAAACACACTCTACTACTTGGCAAGAGGTAGAGGATGAAGAAATAGGAGGTGGGTTCTATTTAGAATTGGATTTCTCACTCTCAAGCTCAAGTTGCCATTGATGGCCTCAAGGTTTCAAACTTGAAGATGAAGAAGAAGATGAGCTAGAATTATGATAAGTCTATGATAAGAATGAAAAGAAAAACAATACTTATCATAATCAAACTAAGGTTAAGTGTAGAGAGCAAACCATGGTAAGTGGGAATAGTTAGGGTTTAACATGAAGACAAAATGGTCTTTGAGTCAAACCTTCATGAAGCTTCATCAAGCTTCATGACAAAAAGAAAACCATTTTGTTTTCATAAAATTATTTAAATAAAAAGGAATGGATAAATAAATGAGTGATTAAAACGAAACCCTAATTATCTACTTAACCATGGTTTTATTCTTTATACTTAACCATATAAACATGCATCATCAAATATGATACATACAAGTGCACAAAAGTATATCACATATACATCATGCACAACCCAAGTGAGAAAATCCATTTAAAGTGAACCATTACTAGTTAATGCAAAGTAATATATCAAATATATAATTATACATTAAATCATTAAATCAACACTTGATTCAATGATCCGGTCATGTCGCACACAACTGACTAGTATACAATGTATCGGCTTATCGAATCAACGCTTGAATCGATAACTAGGTTATATCGCATACAACCATTCGATACATTCATCGCGAGAATGGAATACGGTATCACATACACGCATTATTCTCGGTCCCGCACATATCTCATATGCGCTCCTATTTCGTTTCGCTTGAGCCAGGAAACCTCTGTGTAGGACTCTAAAGACTCGTCAATACGCCGGCAGCAGATGATGATCATATCAAACACCCACAAGCCGCAAGCGGTCTGCTAAACGTAACGGCCACCCGGGTATTGAGCGATCAGAAGATCGACGAGCAAGCCCGCTCACACTCCTGTGAATCCAACCAGTAACACTACCGTACAGTCCGGTCTGATCGTCTGATATGTCGCATATCTCGCCTAGGGGTGGTAAACGTCAGACCCCAATAGCTCGATAAGTCGTGTCGATATGAGGTCTATAACAATTCGAGAAACTACTGGTAACACTTACCAGTAAATCTCAGCAACCCTGGCCAGGGATTTCCTGTTATAGCCAATCGAACACAGCGCAACATCAACCCCCTATACCGGGAGAGACGAATCCCCTCCTATCGCTCATTGCCTCCATGTGACTCGGGACTGTACCCAAAAACCACCGTTTTGCACGCCCTCTTGGACGTGGTAAGATGGAAATCAAAGCACAGTGGGAACCACACAAGACTCTATGACGATCTCGGGTCAACAGACTACTCTGTACCAGTGTCACCAGAGAACTGCCATCTGACGTGAGGTATAATACCATCTGGGAGTTCTCGGCGAGTCCGTCCAGTGTACCCAGTCTCTACTGAGCACCCGTATATCATCTCTGATGTCAAACACCAATGGATATGGGATCATCCATCGCCCATCTGTATGGGTCGAGAAGGCATACGCTAGTCTACTCTGGTATATCGATGCCCCGTCTCGATACACCCTCGACTAGGGACTTTGAAGGATGTACTTATGGACTACCATGTCCCCACTAGTATGATCCGCATCATAGTCCAGGTAGTCAAGCACACATCCTAAGGGCTTTACCAACATGTAACAGAGAGACAATCAGTATACACGTTAAGGTAAAGAGCAACCAGATAGCATACTATCATGTCGAGCAAGAAAGTCCTCCCTATATATGTCCCAGCATCCACTACAATATACATCCTATGTACAGTAATGGCCTCTAGGGCATACATATAACTAACAATCTCCCACTTGCACTAGGGCCATCTGTAGCAGTGGTTGCAGTATCTCATACTCAACCATCCCATAAAAGTTTCTCTCTGGGAAAAGGCCTTTCGTGAGTGGATCCGCTGTGTTTGTCCTCTGAGTCTTCTCTCCAAACCTCGATCCTCTGGAGATCAACCATCTCCATGATCAGGTAATACTGCCTTAGAATATGTCTGGATCACTGATGGGACCGGCGTTCCTTGGCATAAGCCACAACTCCATTGTCTCACAATGGTAGGAACGTAGTTCATCTCATGAACCAATATACACCCAGACTGCCTCTTTGGTAGCATCTTAAGTAGCGATGTATCCAGCCTTTATCATCTAGTATGTCACGGTATTTAGCTTGGAACTCTTCCAACATACCGTCCCTTTACTGAGGGTAAAGACAATGCCTGCGACTGACATTCAGTCGTCTTTATCACCCTGGAACCCTTCCAGTGATTCTCCCCAGGATCGATTGATACCATCTCACTACAACTAGTGAGAATCCTAACATCCAATTAGATCTATCTCATAGATCCAAACCCAGGATTTAGGAGGTATCACTTTGATCCTATATGGAGAATCATTGTGATAAGCGGAGATTGATCGAGCGTAGCATAAGAAACTCCTTTCTTATCAAGAGTATGTCATCCACGTACTCTACGAGGATCATCACCATACTCCCTACTACCTTTTTGTATATACAAGGTTCATCTACCATTTCGATGATGTCAGCTTCTTTGACTAATCCATCAAAACAGATGTTCCAACTCCGCGATGCCTGCTTTATCCTATAAAGCATCTTGCACACGTTTCCGCTGCTCCCACTGTCTACGAGGCCCTTTGGCTGTGTACTTATAGACGCTCTCTCCTAAACATCATTTAGAAAAGCTGTCATGACACCCAACCACCAGATATCGTAGTCATGGTATGTAGCCGTGGCAAGTAGGATCTGGATGGACTTAAGCATAGCCACTTGAAAAGGTTTCATCATTATCCACGCCTGGTCAATGACGAAAAGCTTTAACAAGTATAGCTTTGAAAGTCTCAACTTTTCCATGTACACCAAGTAATCTTCTCAAGATATACTTGCTCCTGATGGGGATTTAACCCTTCAGATATAGCAACCAAAGTCCATACTTTGTTGGTGTATAAGGATTCCACCTCAGATCACTAAGCATCCAGCCATTCTTACAGAGTCTTACTCCTGATGGCCAGCTCGAAACTAGTTGGGTCATCATCTCATGATGCAATCCTCGCTCCCACTGTCATAGAGAAACCGAAGTATCTCTTAGGTGGGTGAGGAACCTTACTAGATCGGCGGAGAGGCTGAGGTTCATTGGAATCTACTGAATCCTTTGGCTCTATCAAATCATCTGCTGTAGTTTGTATGGCTGGAACATTTCCAGTTCTACATAACTGACCTTGCCTCGAGCTTGTCCGGATTTTGCTTTTAGACATAGGCCGGACAACCCCAAATCTTAACTAACTTAAGAAATGGGCTCTTCCCATTCCATATCACATATGAAGCGGTAGGCATCTGATTTGATTAGAACCCTTTTCAATAGGTATGCAGCTTCTCAAGTGCATAACACCCAAAAGGAAATAGGTAGCTCAGTATTACTCATCATAGAGCACACCTTATCACATAGGGTGTAATTGCTCCGCCCCGATATACCATCGTGCTATGGTGTATTCAGAGGAGTAATGCTGAGAGAGAATCTCATTCTCAAGTCCAAGAATTTCGTGCTTAAGTATTCTCCTCCTTGATCTCATCAAAGGACATAATACTTATACCCGTATTGGTTCTCTACTTCTAACTTATATTCTGTGAATATCTCAAAAGGTTCGGACTTATGTTTCAACAGGAACGTATGTCTGAATCTTGAAAGATTATCAGAGAATGTAATGAAGTAAAAGAACCGGTCTTGGCATGTGTAGACAGGGGACCTACATACATCAACATGTATTATCCCAAGAGTTTACCAACTCTTTCTCTGTTTCCAGTAAACGGAGCTATGGTCATCTTATCTTTGTGACATGACTGGCGAGTTTCACAAGATGCAAATTCAAACTGATTTAAATATGCATCTATATGTAACTCTAGCTAGTCGGGTCACATTGATCTGACCTAGTCTACAATGCCTCAAGAAGAATTCGTTCAGTTCTGAACTCTTCCTCTCTTGTGTGTTCTGTATACTAAGAACTGTAGTTTGATTTAGAACATCAATGCTTTTAGATATCGTGCCTGAACCGATCAACTTTTGATATAGGAAATGTTCAAAACATTATCCAACAATACAAAATTATATCCTTTCTTTACTAATAAAGAGAGAGATATGATTTTGTATATCAGGTTCGGTATCTAATAACATTCGTTCAGAATTAATGTATTGGTAATACAGGGTGACAGTGACCAACAGACTTGGCTGCAACTCTTGCCCCGTTTTCTGCCTCATGAAACTTATCACCCGTTCTCAGTTCTCTACCTTTCTGTAGCCCTATGTAACTGATTACATATCTGGGATCCTGATCCGGTATCATATACCCAGGACGTAAAGGATACTGAGAAACAGTTCTTTGTAACGAACACACCCGAAGATGATGCATCAGCATGCACTCTCTTCGTTTGGGCGGCACGGGAAATCTGGTATTCCCCAATTTCCTGCTCTGTCTTATAACAATTATAAGTTGGAGCGGGACCAACGTTCCCCAGCTCAGTATAACAAGCGGGTTCGGTCAATAATCCGTATTATTATCTTGATTAAGGCGTGATATGGTCGCTAACAGGAGAGAGAGAGAAGAAAACACTCAGCGTGCGCTCTTGCAAGAATAGATTGGTTATTATTTTATCTAATCAGGATGGCTCCCACTGCTTTTTATCAAATCTTCCTTCAAACCCTAAAAGGAAAGACTAGCCGGGATTAATTACACACTACAAGTTCGCCAATCTTTCAGCCAGGCCAGTGTCGGTACTTTGAGGGAGGTCCCCCGTGCTTTCGCACGAACCTAATTAATGTAAACCTCGTTTTCCCAGAGGCGTAACCCCGTTGACACCTTTCTAGACACCTACTTGATCGGCTAATTGTAATGTATAAAACTCTCCCAGGAGTAACTCTTACTCGCAGCGGGTATCGGGATCCAACTATCTCATAGAAGGTATGCAATCTCATTGCAAATTTCAACACTTGAAATTCCCGATAGTATTTTGCCCCTAGCTCGCTATGACCTTGACGGAGGCCAAACAACCCATAGTCCGCTAGTCAAGTTCAACCCGTCATTTCCTGATTAAATTAAACCCACCCACACGACCCTTGACGGAGGCCAAACAACGCCGTACGAATACCCTAATCCAATCGCATCATATGCTAGCAGATAAGCACTAGTTAGCTACCGTACACTACGCCTTGACGGAGGCCAAACAACCGCAGCACGAATACTAACTAGTACGTATCTGAAATGACGGAGGGCTACGACAGGTTTTTCTGAAAACCTATTGCGTAATGAACTTGATATCGTTGTAGAATCAAATGATTTTAAAAATGGAGTGCTTTTGAGGCTTTTCTAGTTTTGCTAAAGGAGTCACTCCCGGTAAAGGGATCGTCGGTCCTTTCCTCGTCGAATGAGGTGCGGGATATATCATATATATCACTGTGCAAAGCAAAAACTCTTAAAAGCAATCAAAAGACAAACCGAGTGTGTAGCATCTGCCAGTTATTGCTAAAGGAGTCACTCCCGGTGAAGGGATCTCGGTCCTTTCCTTATCGAATAAGGTGCAGGATATATCACATATACCGCTGTGCAAAGCAAGAACTGTAGCTACCTTTTTTATTTTGAAATTCGATTCTGCAACATCTTAGGTTTCTTTTATTTCATTAATCACATTAATGAAGTCCCATCATTTAAGTCACCTAAACATCACAGATAAATACGACGTACACTTATGCCATCCGCATTCACCTCGATGTCCCCTCGTGCACCGTTAGGTTAGGTAACTAACGGCAGAGCGGGGCAGGGCTAGCGCGGGTGTAAAACATAAGTAACGTCTATATAATATATCATATATACTATATAGTGTATCTATCACAGAACATCACATGATCACATCACAGATATCGTAGCAGAAGAAACATATGAAATATTGGATATACTAGGACGTCCGTGTTTTCAATACGAGCCAGTATAAAACACGGATTCCACGGTCGTGATGAATAGCCAAACCCACACCCCTAGACCCCTACGAGAGCGGCAAGCAACCCTACCAATTCTGGAGTTAGGAGACCCGGACCCGACTCCTCGAGTTGGTCTCCCACTGGACTCCAGAACCCGGTTACTTGTGCCCTCCTCCTTGAGTCTATCCTAGTGCGGAAAAGTAAATAATATACAAAAGGTGACTACTTCCGCAACCTGGAAGCGCCCCAATAAAAGAATATTACATACAAGTTTTTACATGAATGAAAATGAAAAACACTCATCTCACATAAAAACCCCTCGGCTATTCAAACACGACGATCCAATATAACATATCCAGCAACACATAACATCACATGTCATCATCGTAAGTAAATATGTCCATCCCAATTGTCGTTGACATATAGCAACGAAACCGGTGATATCACATATTACACTTACGGTCACAGAAAAGAAAGTGTAAAACTACAACAGTTGGAATCCGCAACCTTCTTAGACATCGCATGCCTAAACCAATGAATTACTTAGACATCACATGCCTAACAATTATAAACCCCGCATTTTAGTCTCATTATCGAAAACTCTTTTCAATATCAAGTCGGGCAATTCAACAAGATTCCCGACATCCTGATCGAATACTCGTCGCAAACTTCAGTAGGCGGCCGCACCCCCGATACCGTCGACGAAGTGCACCAAGGCGGAACACCGCTACCGCGAGCACCCGGACGGATGCTTTCGGCGACGGGGTTCTCCTACAGTCACTTGGTCGGGGCTATGGGGTGAGGCTGTCTATTAAGTTTACCCGGCGAGTATCCGCGTACGCTACGTGATTGCGACGGACTTTTGATCATATCAAAATTCCGTGGCAACCGATCAATTGAGACTAAACTGCTATGTTTATAACATTCATTCAGTTATCTCATAACTTATTGTAAATTCCAATTATTGTATCACATTCCAGATAAATAGAAAATGTTAAACTTTCCGATCGAACAATCGAACACCCAAGTTTTCCCGATACAGCTCAACACATGAAATAAGTCTAACAACATTCAGTTCGTGCCTCAGTACCAACGGTCCAGTCGTAGAAGGGTCAAGCCAACGCCTCACATGTGGCACGCCGTACTGCCCCAAACCCGAAGGTTCAAAGGGCAGTTCAAGACGGTCACATAATCGAGTTAAGGTTTGTTGTCTTCTAGAGGGTCCATCGAGTTACTTGCACTACTTAGAACGTCGTTAAACTACGGAAAAATCCAACACTTGGAAATTTCCCGACAGGGGAAAAATTGGGTATTTATATCCGGTCGAACTTTTTAACATATTCTAAAATTTATCCGGAAAGCCACACAGACAAAATTTGATACTCCGATCGAAATACCGAATCCCCAAAACAACTCCAGAAAATTCAACTCTTGAATAAATTTTAAAAATACCCAGAGAACTCAGAACCAGAAACAATGAATTACTGTGTAACATGTTAGGGCTGACGTCATACATCCGCCGCGGAACCGCCGTATAAGCTAGGCTTATGCCACGGTGCCGCCGCCAAAATCACTGTTCATGAAAAAAAATTTCCGTCGTAATTCTTAGAATTCCCTGCTGAGTTTTCTGCATATTTTTAATTTGGAAAAATCCACGATTTTAGAAAAAGTACAGAGAGCAATTTTAGGGTTTTGGTTTTGATTCGATCGGAGTTCAAATTCCGTCTAGACTTCGCCTAAGGCTCTAGCTAGGCTCTGATACTACTGTAGGGTTCCTAGGCATCCTAATGAGGTCTCACAAGGCATCAACCATGCCAATTTCAAAATTTTAACGGTGCCGAGAAACCCTAGAACGGATCGTCGGCTAGATTTCTAGGCGAAACAATAAACTAGTTAACACTTAACTAAGAGATACGGAAATACAACCTTTGTAGATCCGGTTCTCCACCTCCATAGCTCCGCAATGAAGTCTCCTCGCTGTCCATAACAAGTCCCGGGCTCTAGCGTCGGCTTCATCGGAGAATGGACGGGCTAGGTCATCGATGTCCATGCCGAAGATGATCTACGTCGAGGCATCGCTAAATCAAGCTCCGACTTCACCAAGTCAAAAAACTTGTGAAGAAAACACACTCTACTACTTGGCAAGAGGTAGAGGATGAAGAAATAGGAGGTGGGTTCTCTTTAGAATTGGATTTCTCACTCTCAAGCTCAAGTTGCCATTGATGGCCTCAAGGTTTCAAACTTGAAGATGAAGAAGAAGATGAGCTAGAATTATGATAAGTCTATGATAAGAATGAAAAGAAAAACAATACTTATCATAATCAAACTAAGGTTAAGTGTAGAGAGCAAACCATGGTAAGTGGGAATAGTTAGGGTTTAACATGAAGACAAAATGGTCTTTGAGTCAAACCTTCATGAAGCTTCATCAAGCTTCATGACAAAAAGAAAACCATTTTGTTTTCATAAAATTATTTAAATAAAAAGGAATGGATAAATAAATGAGTGATTAAAACAAAACCCTAATTATCTACTTAACCATGGTTTTATTCTTTATACTTAACCATATAAACATGCATCATCAAATATGATACATACAAGTGCACAAAAGTATATCACATATACATCATGCACAACCCAAGTGAGAAAATCCATTTAAAGTGAACCATTACTAGTTAATGCAAAGTAATATATCAAATATATAATTATACATTAAATCATTAAATCAACACTTGATTCAATGATCCGGTCATGTCGCACACAACCGACTAGTATACAATGTATCGGCTTATCGAATCAACGCTTGAATCGATAACTAGGTTATATCGCATACAACCATTCGATACATTCATCGCGAGAATGGAATACGGTATCACATACACGCATTATTCTCGGTCCCGCACATATCTCATATGCGCTCCTATTTCGTTTCGCTTGAGCCAGGAAACCTCTGTGTAGGACTCTAAAGACTCGTCAATACGCCGGCAGCAGATGATGATCATATCAAACACCCACAAGCCGCAAGCGGTCTGCTAAACGTAACGGCCACCCGGGTATTGAGCGATCAGAAGATCGACGAGCAAGCCCGCTCACACTCCTGTGAATCCAACCAGTAACACTACCGTACAGTCCGGTCTGATCGTCTGATATGTCGCATATCTCGCCTAGGGGTGGTAAACGTCAGACCCCAATAGCTCGATAAGTCGTGTCGATATGAGGTCTATAACAATTCGAGAAACTACTGGTAACACTTACCAGTAAATCTCAGCAACCCTGGCCAGGGATTTCCTGTTATATCCAATCGAACACAGCGCAACATCAACCCCCTATACCGGGAGAGACGAATCCCCTCCTATCGCTCATTGCCTCCATGTGACTCGGGACTGTACCCAAAAACCACCGTTTTGCACGCCCTCTTGGACGTGGTAAGATGGAAATCAAAGCACAGTGGGAACCACACAAGACTCTATGACGATCTCGGGTCAACAGACTACTCTGTACCAGTGTCACCAGAGAACTGCCATCTGACGTGAGGTATAATACCATCTGGGAGTTCTCGGCGAGTCCGTCCAGTGTACCCAGTCTCTACCGAGCACCCGTATATCATCTCTGATGTCAAACACCAATGGATATGGGATCATCCATCGCCCATCTGTATGGGTCGAGAAGGTATACGCTAGTCTACTCTGGTATATCGATGCCCCGTCTCGATACACCCTCGACTAGGGACTTTGAAGGATGTACTTATGGACTACCATGTCCCCACTAGTATGATCCGCATCATAGTCTAGGTAGTCAAGCACACATCCTAAGGGCTTTACCAACATGTAACAGAGAGACAATCAGTATACACGTTAAGGTAAAGAGCAACCAGATAGCATACTATCATGTCGAGCAAGAAAGTCCTCCCTATATATGTCCCAGCATCCACTACAATATACATCCTATGTACAGTAATGGCCTCTAGGGCATACATATAACTAACACAATTAATTCCTCTTAAAATAAAATTAGGGTTTCACCCTATACAAGAATTTAATTCTTTTACATATATAGGAATTTAATTCCTCTAAAAAGAAATTAAGGGTTTAACCCTACATAAGAATTTAATTCTTTCATAATAGGAATTTAATTCCTCCAAAATCATGATTAGGGTTTAACCCTACAGAGAATTTAATTCCCAAAATAAAATAAGGAGACTTAAAAGATCTTTGTGCATGAAAATAACTAAGGTCACGTGTCCCCACGTGACCCCTGAAAAGATCCCCAAAAATGAGAAGGAATTAGCCCTGAGGCAATGCCTCATGTGCTCCAACGTGACCCTCATTATATCGGAACAAAAGCAAAGTCAAAATATAACTTGGGCGCTCTCACGTGTTACCACGTGACCCCTAGTGAATGTTCGAATGAATCAGGGCATGAGTACCCATCACGTGCCCATACGTGATGGCTATAAGAATTAAAAGTGTTGAACACTTATCTGCAGAATAAAGAAAAGGAATGTGGGCGCCCTCACGTGTCCACACGTGACCCCTTTTCTTTTAGTGTTTAACACTAATTCGAGAGCTTTATTCCCAGTGTTTAACACTGATTATCTTTTAGTGTTTAACACTAATTTGAAAATCTTATTTCCAGTGTTTGACACTGTTATTTTCTAGTGTTTAACACTAATTTGAGAGTTCTGTCTCCAATGTTTAACACTGTTGTTCTTTAGTGTTTAACACCACTTTTAGCAAAATTGGCTAATTTTCCAGTGGCAAAAGTCCCTCTTCCAAATGAATCTCAAAATTGAGGAAATCAAAGATGAAAATGTTTAGCATTGCTAAACAATGTGGGATGAAACCAGACAAATGTCTAATGGTCCAACAGAGGGACAATACTTCAAACTTAATTGGACTTAGCCCAAGTTGGTCATAAGTCCTCAACTCAGACTCAACCGAGCCAATGTGCTCATAATATAATTAATTGATCTTAGTTCCAAATCGGACTACAGATCATTTAATCCATCTTGGTTCAAGGGTATATCTCTTCACTCCTCTGATATTTGTCGTTGTAATCCTTCAACGTTTTCAGAGAGGTGACGGGTCCCGACAACCAAACACTCTACGGACTGTGGGGTTCTTAAACTCATGGACTATAATGTCCTTAACCTTGACTGTGAGGTCTTTAAACTCATGGACTATGATGTCCTTAACCTTGACTGTGAGGTCTTTAAACTCACGGACTATGATGTCTTTAACCTTGACTGTGAGGTCTTTAAACTCACGGACTATGATGTCCTTAACATTGATTGTGAGGTCTTTAAACTTACGGACTATGATGTCCTTAACCTTGGACCATCATGTCCTTAAACTGGTAATCGACTGCAATGTCATTAAACTAAACAACAGAGCCCAAATGCTCTTTTGTTGGATCTAAACGATCCCGTTAAGTTGATCTTAGTCTAAAATGAGACTAACGTATTCTTAACTAACGTTTAAGTTGATCTTAGTCTCAAATGAGGCTAACGTATCCTTAAACCCAAACCCCCAAACCCAAATCTAAGACAGATACGGATTTGGACTAGTCCACGCCCTACGGGCGATAACATAACTTAGTCTCCGTATACAATCCATGGGCAACCACAAACAAAACAAATACCCACGACACGAAGTGACCATCTGGAGAAGGAGAAAATTGTTACCGCGATTCGTTAGCGTAATTAACTGCAGGGGCTTGCGCCTGCACGGAAGAGCGTCCCCACAATCAAAAAAATCCCTCAAGCGAGGAGGAATCTGACGAAGTCTGCTACATCGGCCGCATCCGTTTAAACCTTCGATACATGGTGCCATAAATCAACTTGGCATCTTCAAACTGCACTAACTGCAACTGTAACTCTCGCTCCGTCTCGTCCGGAGGAGTGACTTACGGGCCTCAAGCGGCCTCCATCTTCGCTATGCCGGTGGAACAGGTGACTCAGGCCACCACTGGGCTATTCTTCGGGACGATGCTCCCGCCGATGAGCTTCAATGCCCCAATATCGTCACAAAAAGCTCCAAAGAAGTCGGTCTTTGATTGGCTTACAACTACCGTGGCCCCTCTCGATGGGTCACCCAAGTCCAATGCCTCAGTTTTCAGCAAACTGGGCCAAAGCTCAAGTGGGCCCATGAAGAAGCCCGCGATACCTCAAGCAGCCATCCCGAAGCGGATAGCCATTCTTGCTCCTAAAGTCGTCAAGGCAGCTTCCCCTGCTAAAGGGTCGATCTTCACAAGACTGTCCATTTCAGCTCCTACTCCATGTGAAGTCACGAAGGCTGCTTCCCCTGTTCGAAAGTCGGCCTTCGCGAGACTGACTATCCCTTCTCAACGGACGTCAGTCTTCGACCGGCTAGCGCCAATAACGGCCTCCCCTCAAAATAGGGGGCATGACAAAGCCATCCCCATAGCCGAACCAACACCATCTATGCGACATGCTCGTCGTCGTCACTGGCGCCGAGTACGGAAGGCTGGGGGCAGCTCTCTGTCTGGATTCACTCCACCGGCTCAAACGATGGAAGTCAATGCTGCTGTTCCAACCGGGAAAAGCTTCGAGTTGCTGAACAAGGTGCGCAGGAACTCTCCTACCACCGTACTGAAAAGATCTCCTCCATCAGTGGAGAATGTTGCGGAAGCGAAGCCGGAACAGTCCCCTCAGCGGCTGTCCTCCAAAATCTACAGAGTCTGGCGGCAGGTTCGGGACTCAGTAATCGATCAAGATTACCTTCGCCGACAGAAAAGGAGGAAGGTTCAACAAGAAGAGAACCGTCTTGCTAAGCCACAAAAGGCAACAACTGTCTGGGCACCCGCTGCGACGCCCCCCTCGACTTCAACTGCTCAAAAGGGGAGGAAGCCAAAGAAATCCCCTGTGACTGCGGCAAATCGTAAAGATGCTGAGCCCAAACGCCCCAAGTCCGGGGGCATGATGGTACATACTGTTTACATGGCTTCCGGAAAAGAAGAAAGCCGCACTTCGACGGGCCACCGACCATTCACCCAATCCATCACAAGAGATCAGGAACAGCAGCAACAGAAGCTTCACCGGACCAAAAGAAAGCCTGGAGGCGTCATCAGAGCAGCGTCATGAACAAGAAACCGATGCTGACTTCCTCCGCAGAGTCCTCGAAAAGAAGGACAGAGAAGCCGCAGAACAAGCTGCCAACATAAAACAAATGGCGCTCCTCTTCCAAAATATGGTAGGGATGATGTTACAGCCGGACCCTCCAGCTGAAGACCCTCCGATCATTGTTAGAGACGACGGAGGGGAGATATCTAACCCTCCTCCGGCTCTTTCAACAGCCAAGGAGGAGACTATTTCCAAGGCCGCTCTGGATGACTATATTGCTCAGAAAATATGAGCTCACCAGGCAAATGAAGCGGCTGGCCAAGTCGTTAAAATTGGGCGACCATATCCAGGCTGGTATGACCAGATAAAGTACCCGCCGGGATATACCATCCCTAAGTTTCATGTATATAAAGGGACGGGAAATCCGCGCCAGCATGTCGCTCAGTTCAGGGCTCTAAGTTGTAATACTGGAGGTGATGATAAACTGCTCCTTCGCCAGTTCATCGGAAGCTTGTCAGAGACAGCATTCGAATGGTATTCTGAACTTCCAAACGACTCTGTCAGGACATTCACGGAAATGGAGCTGCTGTTTATGCAAAGATTCGCGAGCGCTAGCGAGCGTACCCCGATTACCGCATTGATTAACGCCAGGGTAGAGCCAGGCGAAACTTGGGTACAATACGCAATACGGTGGCGAAATTTATGGTCAAAATGTGACCAGCGCATCGAGGAAGCGCCTGCGGTGGGCATGTTCATGGGCACTCTTGATGCGCAGGCGACCATATCCCAATTCATGATGTTCTTCAAGCCGACCACTTTTCAGGCCTTGATTGACATGCTGGCCCAAATGGACCAGATGGGCCATAGGCCTTCCTCTTCAAAGACGGAGCCTTGGAATGAAAAGGGAAAAGGGAAAGCAACCTTCGTCGCCAACGCTCAACAACAACCGAGTGACCTGAGACCGGTTGTTCGCCAAAGCAACGAGCGGCAATCCCTCGATGAGAAGTTGAGACGTCCTTACTCGTTTCCCCGGGATAAAACAAGGAAACTGTTTGGACTGGCAGTGCGCAATGAGCTCATCACTCTACCGGAGTCGAGACACCCAACGTGACCGAACGACGTCAATGATCCTAATTATTGCCCCTACCATCGAGTATTGGGCCATCCACTCGAAGATTGCTACGTCTTCAAAAATTGGGTTGAAGACCAATACCATTAAGGCAAATTCGCGTTGTCTGAAAATTGGAAGGTGAACCCACCACAACCACATGCTCAGAAAAGGATGGACACGCCGGGGGCATATGCTCTTTTATAGGGGAAGCTCCATGAGAAATTGTTCTTTCGGCAAAAACTAAAAGAGTGCTGAAAGATCTTCAAACATGTCCGACCTATGAACCTATGACCGAAACGTCGTTAAACTAATACAAAACCGCGGCGTCCCCAGACTGACGTAAAAAAAACAAAAAAAAACGGTATGTCCATAAGCAAAATGGGCACGGATGAAAACCCGAGAGGGCTCCGTGAGTAAAAACAGCAGGGCTACCGGCGAGTTTTGTGAAAACCCGAAAGGGCGCAACCTCGTTAAAAAAAAGGTATTCTATAAGCAAAATGGGCACGGATGAAAACTCGAAAGGGCTCCGTGAGTAAAAATAGCAGGGCTACCGGTGAGTGTTTGTGAAAACCCGAAAGGACGCAACCTCGTTAAAAAAATAACACTTGCAAGGTCCTCTCGACTTTGTAAGGAGAAACCGCCTGCGTGAGATCCTTACGACTCACAAGGGAGCAACACACTTAGGAGTCCTCACGATTCCTAAGGAGAAATTACACTTACGAGATCCTCATGACTCGTAAGGAGAATCCTCTTATGAGACCCTCACGGCTCATAAGATTTGAAAGTTTTAAGCTACAGGGATCTAAACCCGTTCTTAAGCAGCCCCCACAACCTCCAATACTGCCCTACAAGCGGCTCAATATCGACCCTTGTATACAATCCACGGGCGCGAAAAAACATTTCCCTAACGAAGTCCCATCCGTGACTAGGGATATGTCTACACGGTGAACAACCCTTGTGAGTCCTCTCGACTCATAAGGAGAAAACACTCTTCTAAGATCCTTACGACTTATAAGAGAACATACACTTAGGAGTCCTCACGATTCCTAAGGAGAAAACGCACCTACGTGATCCTCACGACTCGTAGGGAGAAATACCTTTATGAGACCCTTACGGCTCATGAAGTCAAAAGCCTTAGTCGACAGGATCTGAACCCTGTTTGCTAAGCCACCTTTGTTCGACATCGACAGAGGCAAATGATGATTCGCTCCTGGCAATATCCCAGTTGTAGCGGTGTTGATGCCGAAATCGGTGTCTAATCCCAAACTTGCAGCGAAAAGACAGCAAGCCATACATGCATACCAAATAGCCGAAATGATAGGGCAACCTGCAAACAAAATCAGCAAGTAAAAATGTATGCATGCAAAATAGCCGAAATGATTGGGCAACTCGCAATAAAAAGCAGCGAGTAAAAAAAAAATATACAGTCGAAATGATTGGACAATCACGATTTTCGCGATATAAAAAGCTGAAATGATAGAGCATCGCGGAAAGAATTAAAAAAAAATGAAAGAATGAAACTTTTTGCCCTGCAGGTGAGGTCACAGTGACCCCTGTATACAATCCATGGGCACAAACAAGAAGGGAACCATATCGTCCCACCGGGCTTTGTCGAAGCGAAGCCAAATCTCGACGGTTCATAGACAACCTAAAGACAATCTTGACATTCGTCGCAATATTGCAGACACAATGTTAATAAACGAAGTGAAGGAAGATCCCTAGCTTCAGGGTATCGACGTCAACATCGACAACTTAAAGATCAACACCGGCGTTCTTCCCCCCTCCAATCGGATGCAAACTCAACACAAACGACCCCAGGGTCAAAACAACGGAACCATGGCAAAGTCCCCTAGTTCCAAATCTCGACGGTTCACAGACAGCCTAGAGATCACCAACGGCGTCTCTCCTCACTTCAACCAGATGCAGAAGTGACGTCAACAACCGACCTCAGAGTCGCAACGAAGCGGAGCCATGGCAAAGTCCCTAGTTCCAAATCTCAATGGCCACATCTACAGCCTGGAGACCAACAACGGTGTGCCTCCTCATTCTAACAGGATTCAGATGCAGCATCACCAAACGGAGCTACGACAAAGTCCCTAGTTCCAAGACTCTACAGTTCACAGACAACCTAGAGTCAACCAATGACCTCCCTGCCGGATCAACGCTCCGTCTCGAAAACAAGTCAACCAACCCCCAGGGAAATCAGTGTCCTTGGCAAAAACCTCGATTCAGGAAAATCAGCGACCTTGACAAGGGCATCTCGATTAGCGTCGACCCGCAGAGAAATCAGCGTCTTTGCAGGAATACCTCGATTCGTTTCAACTCCGAGGAAAGCAGTGTCCTTGGCAACCTCCTCGATTCAGGGAAATCAGCGTCCTTGACGAGAGCATCTCGATTCGCGTCGACCCGCAGAGAAATCATCGTCTTTGCAGGAATACCTCGATTCGTTTCAACCCCAGGGAAATCAGTGTCCTTGGCAACCTCCTCGATTCAGGGAAATCAACATCCTTGACGAGAGCATCTTGATTCGCGTCGACCCGCAGAGAAATCAGCGTCTTTGCAGGAATACCTCGATTCGTTTCAACCCCAGGGAAATCAGTGTCCTTGGCAACCTTCTCGATTCAGGGAAATCAGCGTCCTTGACGAGAGCATCTCGATTCGCGTCGACCCGCAGATAAATCAACGTCTTTGCAGGAATACCTTGATTCATTTCAACCCCGAGGAAATCAGTGTCCTTAAAAAAAACCTCGCTTCAGGGAAATCAGCGTCCTCGACGAGAGCACCTCGATTCGCGTCGGGCCGCAGAGAAATCAGTGTCTTTGCAAGAATACCTTGATTTGTTTCGACTCCAGGGAAATCAACTTCCTTGACGAGAACATCTCGATTCGCGCCGACCCGAAGAGAAATCAGTGTCTCTGCAGGAAGACACAACGTCGGCAAAGCGGAGTAATGGCAAAATCCCGGGTCCACCTCAGCATTCGTCTCGTTACAGCAGACGCAATGTCAACAACGGTGTTCCTTCGCAGTCCAGCAGGATGCAGATGCAACGTCAACGAAAGACCCATGGTCGAAACAAAGTGGAGTGACGGAAAAATCCCACCTCCACCTCAGCATTCGTCTCGTTACAGCAGACGCAATGTCAACAACGGCGTTCCTTCGCAGTCAGTAGGATGTAGATGCAACGTCAACGAAAGACCCCATGGTCGAAACAAAGCGGAGTGACGGCAAAATCCCAGCTCCACCTCAGCATTCGTCTCGTTACAGCAGACACAATGTCAACAACGGCGTTCCTTCGCAGTCCAGCAGGATGTAGATGCAACGTCAACGAAAGACCCCATGGTCAGCAAAGCGGAGTGACGGCGAAATCCTAGCTCCACCTCAGCATTCGTCTCGTTACAGCAGACGCAATGTCAACAACAGCGTTCCTTCGCCGTCCAGCAGGATATAGATGCAATGTCAACAAAAGACCCCATGGTCAGCAAAGCGGAGTGACGGCGAAATCCCAACTCCACCACAACATTCGTCTCGTTACAGCAGACGCAATGTCAACAACGGCGTTCCTTCGCAGTCCAGCAGGATGTAGATAGAACGTCAACGAAAGACCCCATGGTCGAAACAAAGCGGAGTGACGGCAAAATCCCAGCTCCACCTCAGCATTCGTCTCGTTACAGCAGACGCAATGTAAACAACGGCGTTCCTTCACAGTCCAGCAAGATGTAGATGCAACGTCAATGAAAGACCCCATGTCAGCAAAGCGGAGTGACGGCGAAATCCTAGCTCCACCTCAGCATTCGTCTCGTTACGGCTGACGCAATGTCAACAGCAGCGTTCCTTCGCAGTCCAGCAGGATGCAGACGCAACATCAACAAAAGACCTCACGGTCAAAGCCAACGAAGCAAATGCCAAATTCCTAGCTTTAGGGTCTTGACGGTAACTCATATAAAACCTGAAAGACAATCGGAGATCATCCCACACCAGCGCGGAGTGGTCACCACCTCGATGTTCGTCTCGATACAGCAGACGAGATGTCACCACAGCGTCCTTCCTCCAACAGGATCCGGACACGCCAAAGCAAACGAAGCAAAGGCCAAATTCCTAGCTTCAGGGCCTTGACGGTAACTCATATAAAACTTGAAAGACTACCGGAGATCATCCCATATGGAGTGGTCATCACCTCGACGTTCGTCTCGATATAGCAGACGAGATGTCACCACAGCGTTCTTCCTCCAGCAGGATCCAGACGTGACAATCAAACAACGAAGCCACGGCAAAAATCCCTAGTTCCAAGCCTCGACGGTTCACCCGCAACCTAGAGATAACCGCGACATTCGTCTCTTTACAGCAGACGCAATGCTGGCAAAATGAAGCAAAGGCCAAATTCCTAGCTTCAGGGTCTTGACGGCAACTCATATAAAACCTGAAAGGCTATCGGAGATCATCCCACACCAGCGCGGAATGGTTATGACTCATCGGGGCTCTCCAAAATGAGCCCAACCTCAAGTAAAAAGTGGCATGGCAAAATTCCTAACGCTTGCTCTTCTGACGGTCAAACTGCCTAAGAAGATTGCTTGAAGACATCTTGTCCAGCCCCCGAAGGGATCAGAGACACGACAGTCGCAAGGCTACTCGAACAGTAAGATTGCCTATCGAGGGATATATCAGCTAATGCGACGGTACGACGGGAAAAACTCTAGTACCACAGACCCTAACGGATCGCACTATAACGTTAGGACATTCTTGCGAGAACTTCTCGATTCGTCTTGACTCATGAGGAAATTAGTGTCCTTGCGAGAACTTCTCGATTCATCTCGACTCGTAGGGAAAGGCCTTAGGCAATGGGGATAAAAACCTGTTTCCCAAGCACTGAGGCCCTGCAAGTTGGTCCAAAACGGACTTTTGCATACTATTCACGGACCACACTCTCCAAAGTCGAATCTCGACAAGGAGAGGAACAACCACTTATGAGTCCTCTCGACTTATAAGCGGGAAAATTCTCTTGTGAGATCCTTACGACTCTCATGAGCAAACACACTTAGGAATCCTCACGACTCCTAAGGAGAAAAGAAACCTACGAGATCCTCACGACTTGTAGGGAGAAAAGTCTTTATGAGACCCTCACGGCTCGTAAAGTTGAAAAGTCTTAGGTGGCAGATTCTACCCCTGTCTCCTAAGCCATCACTGCCCTACAAAGAGGTCAAGATGGACCATCTATGAGCCACACTTGCCAAAGCTACAAGCCACTGAAATGGGGAAGTTACTCATGAGCATATAAACTACTTCACGCCAGAGTAAGACATAAATAAATAGAAGGGTGCGGCTCATGGAGTTGAGAGTTTGGAACTATATCTCTTAAGAGTCGAGATTTGATTCAATGATAAATGACGACGCTTGTGTCCGCTCGTTATCTTCTAAGATCAAGATTCTGAAAATTATATACCAACCCGGAACCGGTCTTACATTATAAAATTACTCTGCACTACTTCACCCACATACATACTTACGTGGGCAAAGTAGTGGGGGGAATTTGTTCCCGTCAAAAATTTCTGCGCAAAAGAGCCTAAGGTATCAAATGGCAGTGATACGCTTAAGAAAATGCGAACCAGTATTTTCCGGGATATTTTTTGATAAACTCCCGAATGATAAACAGCTAAATTCTGATGATATTGGAAGCATCTCGAAAAACCCTTCGATTTGATATATTATGGGCTTCATAATTCATCCGGGATCAAAAGTTATGAGCAAATATGCTATGCACTGTTCTCTGATTAAAAATCAGGAATTACCTCAATGAGGTATCACGTGCTTACACATGATCAATGGTCACATGTTGACACGTGATAGTTAAAACAGAAATAATAACAAACGGCTGAAGAAAGACCCAATTGGGGGTCACGTGCTCACATGTGACCAATGGTCACGTGTTGACACGTGATAGTTAAAACAGAAATAAAAACAAATGGCTGAAGGAAATACCTCAATAAGGTATCACGTGCTCACACGTGACCAATGGTCACGTGTTGACACATGATGGTTAAAACTGAAGCGTAAATAAACGCTGAGGAAAGGACTCAATTGGGGGTCACGTGCTCACACGTGACCAAGGGTCATGTGTCAACACGTGACTGGCTTCGAAAGCCTTACAGTTTAATAGAATTAAATTCTAAAAGCTTCTAAATCTTTCCAAATGGAAAAGAATTATGGGGACCGTTGGATTAAAGATCCAAGGATGATTAAAAATCACCAATTTATGGAAAAAATCTTAGACAAGGAAAGATATCCCCTAAATCTCAACGAAAATAACAAACAGAATATCTTTGGATTTAAAATCCAATGGTGAATAAAATTCACTGAATGATCTAAAGGATCATATTAATTATGAAAATAAATAAAATCTTTCAATGAAAGATTTACTAAACAAATTGATTCTTTTCCTTCTCCTATAAATAGGAGCCAAAAGAAGAGAGAAAAGATGATATAGAGTTTTTGGAATCTTGAAATTTCAGAAAGAAAAGAAAGGAGAATTTAATTCTCAACAAAGAAAACCCTAGGTGAGAAAAGAAAGGGGATCAAAACTTCAAAAAGAGAATTTAATTCTCAATCTAAGAGTTTAACTCTTCTGCAAAAGAACTTAGTTCTTCCTCTGGTTGAAGATCTGCAAAGAGCACATCTCCCCATAAGTTGAGAATTTAATTCTCACCGGGTTGAGATCCTACCATGCAGATCCAAAACTTAGAGGGGGAAGTGAGTTTAGGGAATTTAATTCCTTCAAAACAAAATTAGGGTCTAACCCTATATGAGAATTTAATTCTCCCAAACTCACAGGAATTTAATTCCTTCAAGATGAAACTAGGGTTTAACCCTATATGAGAATTTAGTTCTCCTAAAATTATAGGAATTTAATTCCTTCAAGATGGACAAAACTAGGGTTTAATCCTAATTGAGAATTTAATTCTCTTAAATTCACAGGAATTTAATTCATCTTAAAATGAAATTAGGGTTTCACCCTATACAAGAATTTAATTCTTTTACATATATGGGAATTTAATTCCTCTAAAAAGAAATTAAGGGTTTAACCCTACATAAGAATTTAATTCTTTCATAATAGGAATTTAATTCCTCCAAAATCATGATTAGGGTTTAACCCTACAGAGAATTTAATTCCCAAAATAAAATAAGGAGACTTAAAAGATCTTTGTGCATGAAAAGAACTAAGGTCACGTGTCCCCACGTGACCCCTGAAAAGATCCCCAAAAATGAGAAGGAATTAGCCCTGAGGCAATGCCTCACGTGCTCCCACGCGACCCTCATTATATCGGAACAAAAGCAAAGTCAAAATATAACTTGGGCGCTCTCACGTGTTACCACGTGACCCTTAGTGAATGTTCTAATGAATCAGGGCATGAGTACCCATCACGTGCCCATACGTGATGACCATGAGAATTAAAAGTGTTAAACACTTATCTGCAGAATAAAGAAAAGGAATGTGGGTGCCCTCACGTGTCCACACGTGACCCCTTTTCCTTTAGTGTTTAACACTAATTCGAGAGCTTTATTCCCAGTGTTTAACACTGATTATCTTTTAGTATTTAACACTAATTTGAAAATCTTATTTCCAGTGTTTGACACTGTTATTTTCTAGTGTTTAACACTAATTTAAGAGTTCTGTATCCAATGTTTAACACTGTTGTTCTTTAGTGTTTAACACCACTTTTAGCCAAATTGGCTAATTTTCCAGTGGCAAAAGTCCCTCTTCCAAATGAATCTCAAAATTGAGGAAATCAAAGATGAAAATGTTTAACATTGCTAAATAATGTGGGTTGAAACCAGACAAATGTCTAATGGTCCAACAGAGGGCCAATACTTCAAACTTAATTGGACTTAGCCCAAGTTGGCCATAAGTCCTCAACTCAGACTCAACTGAGCCAATGTGCTCATAATATAATTAATTGATCTTAGTTCCAAATCAGACTACAGATCATTTAATCCATCTTGGTTCAAGGGTACATCTCTTCACTCCTCTGATATTTGTCGTTGTAATCCTTCAACGTCTTCAGAGAGGTGACGGGTCCCGACAACCAAACACTCTACGGACTATGGGGTCCTTAAACTCATGGACTATGATGTCCTTAACCTTGACTGTGAGGTCTTTAAACTCATGGACTATGATGTCCTTAACCTTGACTGGGAGATGTCCTTAATCTTGACTGTGAGGTCTTTAAACTCATGGACTATGATGTCCTTAATCTTAACTGTGAGGTCTTTAAACTCACGGACTATGATGTCCTTAACCTTGACTGTGAGGTCTTTAAACTCACGGACTATGATGTCCTTAACCTTGGACCACCATGTCCTTAAACTGGTAATCGACCGCAATGTCATTAAACTAAACAACAGAGCCCAAATGCTCTTTTGTTGGATCTAAATGATCCCGTTAAGTTGATCTTAGTCTAAAATGAGACTAACGTATCCTTAACTAACGTTTAAGTTGATCTTAGTCTCAAATGAGGCTAACGTATCCTTAAACCAAAACCCCCAAACCCAAATCTAAGAAAGATACGGATTTGGACTAGTTCACGCCCTACGGGCGATAACATAACTTAGTCTCCGTATACAATCCACGGACAACCACAAACAAAATAAACACCCACGACACAAAGTGACCATCTGGAGAAGGAGAAAGTTGTTACCGCGATGCGGTAGCGTAATTAACTGCAGGGGCTTACGCCTGCAGGGAAGAGCGTCCCCACAATAAAAAAAAACCCTCAAGCGAGGGGGAATCTGACAAAGTCTGCTACATCGGCCGCATCCGTTTAAACCTTCGATACACGGTGCCATAAATCAACTTGGCATCTTCGGAGAGGTGGACGGATAGCACCAATTAGCATCTGCCCCGAATCTCAGGCAAGACGTTCGTCTTGCGCGTCTTTCGGATGGGAACAGCGGAGAGCAATAAACATTATATATATAAAGATTAAGTTGACTCCACACGAATTCGATTACAACAACAATACAACTCTAAGGTCTCGAACCAATACACTATACTTGGTTTTGATATAGTACATATAGATACAAATAAAGGTAAAAAGCAAATGCTGATATAAATTCTAACCCAGCCAGAGGGCTTCATAGAAGTGGAAAAGTGTACAAGCTGCTTAAATCCATTTATGCATTAAAGCAGGTATGGTTCCCGATTAATTAAACATAATAATAAGAGCTAAGCTCTGTTCAAATCCAATGGGAGAGCGCCTCACGTGCCCTTAATGTCGGCCTCTTATAGGATTAAATCCTGCAGCGACGCCTCACATGAAATTCACGTGAGTGCCAACGTGCAAAACATAGGAGCGCCTGTTATATAGGAATTAAATTCTTAAGTGGCACCCACGTGCATAATACGTGAGTGCCAGCGTCCAAACTAAAGCGGGTAGAATTAAATTCTACATGAGGAATATTTCCCCAAAATCCGGGATATTCTCTGTTAAATAGAGCCGTTGGATCAAAAATCCAATGGTGATGATAAATCATCCAATGGTAGAATTAAATTCTATTTTGGGAATATATTTCCCCAATTTTTCTAAACAAAGAAAAATTATGCTCTATAAAAATCACTGATTGATAGAAATAAAATTCTATTTATAGGAAAATATTTCCCTGATCTTGTTAAAAACAATAATATATATATATATTGTGAAATAAAATTCACTGGATTAAAAAATCCAATGGTGGATAAAATTCCCGAAATAATCTTTGAGGCCAAGTAAATCAATTAGTATCTCTCAAATGTGAGATTTTCTCAAACCAATCAACAAATTTGACTCTCATATATAAAGGATAGGAGACTTCAAGGCATAAAAGGAAATCAACCCCATAAGCTTCTTTCCACAAAAAAAACCGAGAATTGAATTCTCCTCTGAAGAAAAAAAGTCCTTGCTCTTCAAAAACGCTAGGTAAAGAAAAACAGAGATATAACTTATCTTTTTTACCTAATATAAAAAAAACAAGGGTTTAACCCTCCACAAAAAGAACTTAGTTCTTCCTCTGATATGAGATTTGAAAAGCAAATCTCTCCATAAATTGAGAATTTAATTCTTATCGGGAAGATTCTGTTCTCCAAACTCAAAATCTAGGAAAAAAGAACCAGATCAAAAAGAAATAGAAGACACATTGTTTAAGAATTTAATTCCTTCACAAACAGGGTTTAACCCTACATAAAAATCTTTGTTCTTATAAAAAACAGAAGAACATAGTTCTCTAATAGAACCGATCTCAGATCTTCAAAACAGAGATCATTAATGGTCAAAATGCCATTATCAGAAGTTAAAACATCTTCAGAAAACACTAACAAAGAAAAAGACTTGGCGCCTCACGTACATCCCACGTGAGCACCCAAAAGATTCCCTTAAATGGAATCTATCCCCTCATATGCTTCCCACATGAGCGTCCAAACTAAATGACTCAGCGAATCACGTGTGATTGATATGAAACCTTGTGTGATTGATTCGAATGAAAAGAAAAGTGTAATCACCACAATCAAAGAATTTGTAACCGTAATCAATAACGGTGTCGAAGTAGTTTCGTTAATGAGAACGGATCTTCCACTGAGATGCGAGTACTTATTCGTTCATACTTTAGTTGAGTCGAAATGAAATATAAAAAGAAAATTCAAGAAAGTAATTTAAGATTTATGAGATTTAATTTCAAGAAACATCAAGAAAAATATCAAGAATCGAGAATTCAAAAAAGTATCCAATATCAATTTAGTTATCAAGAATTTGTAGAATAGCTTGTAGGAATCGATCGAATTAGTAGCAATGATGAATACTAATAATTACGAATCTTATCTATTGATGAATTGTACCTAGATCGATGAAGATCAATGAATATTAGGGATCTATTGAAGAAACTAGGGTTTCTCCTTCACTATCCCTTGTCTTTTCATTGATCATCATTCAATTCTAGCCTCTAGTAAAGAAAATCATCAATCATTTGATCCCCAATTTGCAACGAAATAATCAAGAACGTGATCTCGCTCCAAATTAGGTCATCGATGATTCTTTTTCCTAAAGTTCACAATCCACATAAGACTTAAAATTAATTTAGGATTTCACCATCATTAGATCTATCGATTCTCTCAATTCCTTTACAAGCGGAGATTTCACTCACGCATTATGAAAATAAAAGAATCAAGAACTAGAAATTTCATAATGCAAGAATGTAAAGAAAGCGAGAATTACAATTATCACCTTTATTAAATCTCCTTCAAATTACACCTCTCAATTTGAGTTTACAAGACTAGCTCTCGATCGCTCCTTTGAAAGGGAATTTTGTCGTTGATCTTTGCGTGGCTCTATCGCCGTGAGTCGTGGATCGGATGCGGATCTCTTGCTCTTGATGACGATCGGCGTTGCGATAAAGGCTCTTCGATTGTCGCTCGATTTTGCTCTCAATGGATCTTGATTTTGATTGGATTTGGATTTGGATCACAAGTTGTGTCACTCAACTTGTGTGTAAAAATATGAAATTATTGAACAACCTTTGAAATGTAACCCTAGGTCTCCTTTTATAATTCTCCCAATCTTCCACTAAAAGCTAGGTTTATCTTCCACTAGAAGCTAGGTTGTTATGAAGCTTGCATGAGAAGTTTGGCTCTTGTAGGGAAGCTTCTGGAGAAAACTAGGGAGTTCGAAGCGTCTTGAAGAAGCTAGGAGGTTACAAGGGAGCCTCTGGAAAAAGTCACGTTCGCCGATGAGCTAACTCGGCCGCGGATCCACGGCGGATCGGGCTGGATCGGCCGCGGTTCCACGACCGTTTGATGAGTTTACTGCATCATTTTTCTGGGGCTGTTTGGTTTTGTCTTTAGGGTCTTCTTCTGATGTCTGGAATCTTATTATCCTTTCTGAATCTGTGCCAGATTTTATTTCTTTAACTTGCTGTGTTTTATCGGCAATTTTTGTGATTCCAGTTCTTTGACCTGAATAATTTTCTGCACAAAATCTTGATGAAAAGTGTTGAGATATACAATATCATGCGTGAAGTAATAAACATATAATTTCCCTCCATAATGTTGATTATATATATAACACGTGGTATTTGGTATTTTCCAGATGAATTTGTAATCCGTGTTATATTTACAATAAACACCCTTAGATGATTAGAATAATGAGGAAATTGTTATGTTACAGAATGCAATATTTTCGACTGAACAAATTCCCCCAAACTTAATTTTGATCGTCTTGAGCAAACATCTTTTATTTAGGTGAAGGAGAAAAGAAAAACTAACTACCACACTTTCGTAGGCAAACACGATTGCACAGAGCACGTGCAACAAGCCTTTAAATATCTAGGTGTCCCTAGTAAGAGGAGTGTTATCTCCTGAGGGTTTTCAGCGGATTGCACCCACAAAATCCTATAATAAAAGAAAGACTGTGAAAGTTACATATAAAGATAAGAATTATAAAAAAAAGACTTTGAAAATCAGAGTTTCCAACTACACTAGATTTTCGGCTGTCATGGGCTCTATCTTAATAGTCATGAAAAGATGTTAGAAATCACATCATCCCTCAATAAAACATCGTCTTTATTTTTCATTCCTACTTTTCTTCCAAACATCGATCATATACCCCTACGTGTGTGTAAAAGATATCTCTACACTCGGAGAATTCAATTCAAGCTATCATACTCTTGTCCATCTATCTCAGTACTTTTTAATCGATGAATATTTAGATGGAATTGCTCATACATTTTTCATGCGACCGTTAATACTTCTTGAGGTACTAACCGACCGATTACTCATGTGCTTGCTTATTAGGAGTAAATAGTATTTTCCTCGTCTTGCAACACCTAAGGCTTAGCAGTGACTCCCAAACCAGTTGGTCTAAGGCACTGGGTGATGAAGCACCCTCGCTATATTTTTTTTATTGCTGTCTTGGTGATTACAAAACCAGTGTTCATTTTTCTACACCATTTTATATATTTTCTTCATTTATAATTTCCTTCATACTTTGGCTTTTAGACAAGAGCATTTCAAGGTATCCTCTACCATCCCGAGTTTCAAGATGTGTGTAAGTGCGTATAGTAGAGTATCAACATTCAAATGTTTGGCTTCTAGAATAGGAACTATTTTTCAGACTTATTTTTATCCTCAGATTAGTGACATCCTTCATCTTACTAATTCTTGGGACAACGGCTCATAACTACTTATTACTAGTTCGTCTAAGAAAACATCTAACTTTCTTGGTTTTCTTAAATTTTTCCAATCTTTTAAATGCAATTTTTCACTTTCTAATCTTTTATTATAAAAGAAAATTTTGAATTTTTTTGAAAATGTTGTGCTTATGCAAAGTGTGATGCAAAGTAATGCATAAATAAGCACAAATCTCCCCCAAACTTGTTTATAACAGTGTCCTCACTGTTGCCATCTGTTAAATCTTGAAAACCTGTAGGCTTGGGAGGAAAAGTTATTAACGGGGACAAGAATATATGGACGTGAAAATCCTCCCCCAAACTTATTTCTGGCTCACCATTTTTTAGGACAACTTTTATTTTCAAGAGCAAAAAATTATCTCCTCCAAACTTGAGTTAAACAATATTAAGCATTTTAAGAGGGGGTAAAGTTATTGGTCAATGCCAAGCTTTGCAAAGACCGAAAGTCAACACCAACCATTCGAAGATTTTATCGGTGTAACGAATCGGTTGGTGGAAGAACATGTTATATAGAGCCAGGAAGAAGTGGAGAAGAGTTAAGTGGTGTAAAAGAAAGGGTTTGCGTCTCGATTTGGAGAGACGACACAATAATTGTGATGGATTACTCGCATTCTCGTGATTGTCCAGAAGAAGGGGAGGTGGTTCAATTTTTGTGTTTTGGAGTTGATTCATCACAACTCCCGTTTCTGCTAAGAATGCGAGTTCATCAGCGAAAATTTCTTCAAAGTTTTCATCGATATCCAAAAGAATATTCTCATTTGAAAGAACGGGATGATACTCAGACTCCATGAAAGGTTCAGAATAAGTGTTAGATGTTGACCCGGACAACTCGAAAGAAGGGTCCGTATGTGTATAATACATCGCTGGGTCAAACAACAACGTACTAAGGAAGTCTTGATCTGTATCGTGAAGCTGTTCTAATTCGTTGCTGTCAACATCCATTAATTCGACAGAACATACTCGAGCATGAGGTTCGGATGGTTGACTTCCTAACTTGTAAATGTTAAGCTCAATTGACCTATTCCCGAAGGATAGGTTCATAGAGCCGTTTCGACAGTTGATTACAGCGTTGGAAGTAGCCAAAAAGGGTCAACCGAGAATCACCGGAATTTGGTTCCGTGGGTTCGCTACAGGTTGTGTATCTATAACAATAAAGTCCACAGGGAAGATAAATTCCCCAACTTTTATCAACACATTCTCAAGCTCACCCCTAAATTTGGTGATAGATCTATCGGCCATCTGTAGAGTTGTGTGCGCGGGCTTTAACTCTCCGATACCCAATTGCTCATACACAGAATATGGAAGCAAGTTCACACTAGCGCCTAAATCGAGTAAAGCACGATTGATATTTTTACCTCCAATAGAAATAGAGATTGTAGGATAGCCAGAGTCCTTACGTTTCTTGGGTAATTGCTGAGTAAAACCTGTGCTTACATTACTCGACATGAACACTTTTTTCGGCACTTGAGTCTTCCTCTTCCTAGTGCACAAGTTCTTAAGTATTTTCGCATAGGATGGAACTTGTTGTATAGCATCTAGGAGAGGGATATTTATGTTAACTGGCTTAAACATTTCCACAATCTTCTCCATTTGTGCGTTAGGTTTGTTGGGCCTCAACCTATCTGGAAATGGAGCTTTATCAATAGGTGTTGGGTCCAACATTTATGGAGAAGTTTGTGTGGGTGGAAAAGATGAAGTGGGTGGAAGGTTCGAGCCTTGGGGGAAACGGAGAATAGGCTCGGAAGAAGTAGGTAAATTAGATGAAATAGGGTAAGAAGTAGAAGTGGAGGCCGGAGTTTCAATTGATTCTTCATCATTATCAATCTGTTCACCCACATGATTGTTCAGCACTCTTCCAGATCTCAACGTGGTAATAGCACTCACATCATTATAATGCAAGGGTCCAGGATCAGGTAAAGGTTGAGCTGGAAGTTTCCCTTTCTCTCTGGCACTCATTTCGGCGTTTATTCGTGCAATTTGTGCTTCCATCGATTTAATACTCTCACCTTGGGAGGCGGAGTTCTTCTTTATATCATCGACAGAAGACTTTATATCAGCCGACATTTGAATGGTGTGTGTCATGAACAACTCTAAGGTTCGTTCGAGTGCAGAGGAATTATCGGTACCGGTCAATTGCAAAGAATTATTATACGGTGCAAAAGTATTGGCCGGATTTTGAAAAGATTGTATTTGGAAGGGGTGCTGACTCTGTGGTGGTTACTGTTGAGGTGGAGTGACCCTTTGAAAGTTATTCTGGTTTGGAACCGTGTTTTGAGTTTGGTGTTGGTTCCAAGCAAAATCAGGATGATTCCTCCAACCTTGATTATATGTGGAAGAAGAAGGATCGTTTCTAGGTTGTTGCTGAAATGCAGCATTAGTGTGACCTTGAAACGGAGAATTAAAAGGATATTTTTCCGTCAAATGTGATGGATCAGAACAACATCCACACACGGTTTTAGGGAGTGTGTACTGATTTAGGGAGACTGAAGAGTTTCTGTTTTCTATAGCATCGAGTTTCCTTTGTATTGCGGCCATTTCGGCTTTCATTATGATAGAAACATCGCGCTGACTGATACCTTCCCTAGATGATGGGTGACTAGCACTTTCCCATTGTAAAGTGGTTTGGGCAAGATCTTCTAGGTATTTCCAAGCTTCACCATCATCTTTAGACATGAATTGATAATGACACATAGTTTCAAGCATCTGTTTTGTCGTGAGATCAATACCCTCATAGATAATTCGACACAGATTCCATCTAGGGATTCCGTGATGAGGACATTGGATAAGAAGATCCTTGAACCGTTCAAAGCATTTCCAAAATGGTTCATTAGAAAGTTGGGTAAATTGAAAGATTTCGCTCCGAACACGGGCAGTCTTATGATTGGGATAAAATTTCTTAAGGAATGCTGCAACAAATTCATCCCATTTGGAAATAGAGTGTGCGGTTGTGTTATAAAGCCACTTCTCAGCTAAATCGCACAAAGTGAATGGGAGAAAACGTAAACGCATTGCATCCACAGAAAGTTGTGACGTGCCAATCATTGCGCATACGTTTTCGAACTTGGTGATAAAAACGTATGTGTCTTCAGATTCAAGACCGTGAAATTTGGGCAACAATTTGATAAATTGGGGTTTAATTTCAAAATTATCCCCGTTGGCTGGTGAAATGCAAAGACAAGTAGAAAGAGGACCACGTGTAGGATAGCATCTCTCTTGGAGAGAAATGCGCGGAGAATTCTGCGCACCTGCGGGCGGTGACAGAGTGGTGTTATGAAAGTTCGATGAAGATCCGTCCATCGTGGTGGATGTAGTAGTAGGTGAGGAAAAAGAAGATGTAGAATTACCGACTTCGGAGTCGATAGGAGAAACGCGGACAAGACGGGCACTAGAATCCCGTGTCCATCCAAGCTTGTACTAAATGGTTTAGCACAAGTGGCGCCATTTGAGGAAAAAGTTTGATTTGGTGTTTGTTTTGAAAAAGACGGATTTTGAAAAATCAAATCAAAAAAAATGCACAAGCAACCCTAGATCTAATGGTCACCTAGGTCAAGTCACTAGACCGCTCCTAGACTTCCAGAAGACAAATCGCAGGATAAATCCTCTACTGCCTCTTTATCCCTTCTGTGGACAGGTAAGTGCTAGATAAGTGGGAGGTTATCCGCTACGTAAGTAGCGGGCCTAATTAAGTAACCACTTTTCTTAGACACATTTGCCTTAGACACCACAAAATAAATGTGGATAAGCAATAGATTACCCACGATCTTCTTCTGTCCTAATTGAGCGCGACGGTCCTTAGAGTCTTGTCTAGATATTTTTTAGTTAATGAGGGTGATGCGGATGCTAATTTTGTGATTTCCGGGGCTTAGGAAGGGTAATGAAATCCCTACCTAATCTGAATTTGGTCGTTGCCCCTTAATTTCCGTATTAAAATATGCTCAAACAACCAATTTCAAGAAACGCAACAAGAATTTTTTCTTTTAGAAGCGCTGCGAATTTTGCAAAGAATCCTGCAGAAAAGTTGTTATTAGACAAGATCAGAGAGAAGAGAAGAGAACAGAGAATATACCACAGAAGTTTGGAACACTGAAACGCCTAAACGGCGGCGGAACCACCGCAAAAACCTGCCATTAGCCGCGGATCCGCGGTTCACAGTGGGAATTAGAGCTTCAAAATTTTTCTGTTGCTTCTTGTACTCCTCTGGATTCTTCAGAAAGTCTCTGAATCTTGATTTCCCTTATGTAGTGATGCCAGATTCCCTTGCAAAAAAAAAAATTCAAACACTAATCGTTAAGCGCACGAAGCGATCTTGAATTAAAATTTGATGGAATAATAAATTTTCAACTCAAATAGCAAGAAAGAACAAATTACGCACGCATCCCCGGCAACGGCGCCATTTAATTGATATGAAACCTTGTGTGATTGATTCGAATGAAAAGAAAAGTGTAATCACCACAATCAAAGAATTTGTAACCGCAATCAATAACGGTATCGAAGTAGTTTCCTTAATGAGAACGGATCGTCCACTGAGATGCGAGTACTTATTCGCTCATGCTTTAGTTGAGTCGAAATGAAATATAAAAGAAAATTCAAGAAAGTAATTCAAGATTTATGAGATTTAATTTCAAGAAATATCAAGAAAAATATCAAGAATCAAGAATTCAAGAAAGTATACAATATTAATTTAGTTTTCAAGAATTTGTAGAATAGCTTGTAGGAATCGATCGAATTAGTAGCAATGATGAATACTAATAATTACGAATATTATCTATTGATGAATTGTATCTAGATCGATGACGATCAATGAAGATTAGGGATCTATTGAAGAAACTAGGGTTTCTCCTTCACTATCCCTTGTCTTTTTATTGATCATCATTCAATTCTAGCCTCTAGTAAAGAAAATCATCAATCATTTGATCCCTAATTTGCAACGAAATAATCAAGAACGAGGTCTTTCTCCAAATTAGGTCATCGATGATTTTTTTTCTTAAAATTCACAATCCTCATAAGACTTAAGATTAGTTTAGGATTTCATCATCATTAAATCTACCGATTCTCTCGATTCCTTTACAAGCGGAGATTTCACTCACGCATCATGAAAATAAAAGAATCAAGAACTAGAAATTTCATAATGCAAGAATGTAAAGAAAGCGAGAATTACAATTATCACCTTTATTAAATCTCCTTCAAATTCCACCTCTCAATTTGAATTTACAAGACTAGCTCTCGATCGCTCCTTTGAAAAGGAATTTTGTCGTCGATCTTTGCGTGGCTCGATCGCCGTGAGTCGTGGATCGGATGCGGATATCTTACTCTTGATGACGATCGGCGTTGCGATAAAGGCTCTTCGATTTTCGCTCGATTTTGCTCTCAATGGATCTTGATTTTGATTGGATTTGGATTTGGATCACAAGTTGTGTCACTCAACTTGTGTGTAAAAATGTGAAATTATTGAACAACCTTTGAAATATAACCCTAAGTTTCCTTTTATAGTTCTCCCAATCTTCCACTAGAAACTAGGTTATCTTCCACTAGAAGCTAGGTTGTTATGAAGCTTGCATGAGAAGTTTGGCTGTTGTAGGGAAGCTTCTGGAGAAAGCTAGGGAGTTCGAAGCGTCTTGAAGAAGCTAGGAGGTTACAAGGGAGCCTCTGGAAAAAGTTACGTTCGCTAATGAGCCAACTCGGCCGTGGATCCGCGGCGGATCAGGCTGGATCGGCCGCGGTTCCGCGGCCGTTTGATGAGTTTACTGCATCATTTTTCTGGGGCTGTTTGGTTTTGTATTTAGGGTCTTCTTCTGATGTCTGGAATCTTATTATCCGTTCTGAATCTCTGTCAGATTTTATTTCTTTAACTTGCTGCATTTTATCGGCAATTTTTCCGATTCCAGTTCATTGACCTGAATAATTTTCTGCACAAAATCTTGATGAAAAGTGTTGAGATATACAATATCATGCGTGAAGTAAAAACCATATAATTTTCCTCCAGAATGTTGATTATATATATAACACGTGGTATTTGGTATTTTCCAGATGAATTTGTAATCCGTGTTATATTTACAATAAACACACTTAGATGATTAGAATAATGAGAAAATTGTTCTGTTACAGATTGCAATATTTTCGACTGAACAACATGCTTCCTATCTGGGTGCTCAAAATAGAAGGCCCAGTGCCTCACATGAAATACACGTGAGCGCTGTATAAAAGTGCAGAAGCACTATAAAGTTAATCTAAATGACTAAGTGCTTAACACTAATTGGGCAGCGTCCAGGTCCCAGCGCCTCACGTGAAACATAAGTAAGCGCCCAATAAAATAAATGAGGCGGCGCCTCACGTGCCCCTATCGTGAGTGCCATACAAAGTGCTTAGCACTCTTTATTCAGTCAAAATGACTAAAATACTTGGCCCTTATTGGGCAGCGCCCATGTCTGAGCGTCTCACATGATACACATATGAACGCCAGAGCCCTAAACAAGTGCTTAGCACTTCTGCATAAAAGGAAAATGGCTGAGCAAACATAACCACAAATAAATTCTTAGCACTTTGGAATAAAAAAAAGGAAGAAAAAACTGAGCAGACCCAGCCCAAATTGGCTAAGTCCCTCTGAAAGTTTCTTGCAGCTGAGCCCAAATGCCCTGTTGTTGGATCTTAATAAAATTTAATAATCATGAAAATGTTGCTAAGTTGATCTTAGTCTCAAATAAGACTAACCTATCCTTCGTAAAAATAAATTGAGCCCAAATGCTAATATATTTAAGTTGATCTTAATCTCAAACTAGATTAACGGTCCTTAAATAAAACAAAAATATACTTTGAACTAAAGGAACATACAACTTAAGTTCAAACCCAAATCTAAAATATATGGATTTGGACTAATCCGCGTCCTATGGGCGACGACATAAAATAGTCTCTGTATACAATCCACGGGCAACCCTATAAAAATAAAATAACACATGACATGAAGTGAACTACTGGAGAAGAAGAAAGTGGTTATCGCAACGCGATAACGTAATTAATTGCAGGTGCTTGTGCTTGCAGGGAAGAGCGTCCCCACAATCAAAAACCCCTCACAAATGAGGGGGAATCTAATAAAGTCTGTCACAACGGTCGCATATATCCAAACCTCTGATATATGGTGCCATAAATCAACTTGGTATCTTCGGAGAGGTGGATAGATATGTCTAAATAGTATATGCCCCCAAATCCAGGCAAGACGATCAATCCCAGTCCGTCTCTGTCTTCGACGGTAAACATGTATCATAGAGTTGGAACATCTGTTTTGATGTAGCAGGCAAAGAGTTTGATTTCATAAAAAATGTACATGAACCGTGTATATATAAGAAGGTTGTAGGGAATATCGTCATATTTCTCGTATTGTACATGGATGACATTCTCTTGATAAGAAATGATATTCCTATGCTACAATCGGTCAAACTCTTCTTGTCACAGAAATTCTCCATGAAAGACTTGGGTGATGCTTCCTACATTCTGGGGACAAAGATCTATAGGGATGGATCGAAAAGGATGTTGGGATTGTCCCAAATAAAGTACATAGACATCATACTAAAGAGGTTTAGTATGGAAGATTCCAAACGCGGTAACTTACCCGCTCGTCACGGAATCACCATCTCTAAAAAGATATCTCCCAAGACTGATGAAGAAAGGGCTCACATGAATGATATACCCTAAGCTTCGGTGGCGGGATCCATCATGTATGTGATGTTATGTACCAGACGGTATGTGGCTTACGCACTTAGTGTGGTAAGTAGGTATCAATCGAACATATGGGAGAAGTATTGGACAACTGTGAAGAATATTCTTAGTATATAGTAATGGCGATCTCTAAATGGAGGCCTTTACCAATTCAAACTTCTAAAGTGACATAGATGACAAAAAGTCTGTCTCGGGTTATGTGTTTACCCTCAACGGAGGGGCGATCTGTTGGAAAAGTTCCAAACAAGATACCGTAGCAGACTCGACGATGGAGGCTGAATACATTGTTGCTAACGATGCTGCTAAAGAGGCTGGATGATGAAGCACATCACTGAGTTTGGAGTGGTTCCAGCCATTGTTGATCCAATACTTTTATATTGCGATAATAATGGGGCTATGATACTAGCCAAGGAACCCAGGTCCCATTAGCGATCCAGACATATTCTAAGACGGTATCACCTAATCCGGAAGATAGTTGATCACCGCAAGATCAAGGTTCGGAGAGTAGACACGAAGGACAACACTGCTGATTCACTCACCAAGGCCTTCCCTCAGACACAGTTAAAGCGACTATTTGAGATGTTGGGTATACGATACTACAACAACAGGCCTTAGTGCAAGTGGAGGATTGTTGGATATATATGCCCTAGAGGCCATTATTGTATATTATAGTGGATGCTTGGACATATGTATTTACATGACAGTCTTGCTCGATAAGATAATATGCTATTTGGTTTGTTTTTATCATTAATGTGTATAGTTTTACTTGTTATTACTATAAGTCGATGTCGCGCACCCCGCAGGTTCGCGGGGAGGCGGAATACGCAAAAAATAATTTTAACGGGTTTCGCAACACCGACTAAACTCCAGGATCAACCATAAACCCTAGATAGCATACTACTTGAGGTTTAACTACTCGGATGAATGTTATACCTCACAGTTTTGTGTCCTTCGGGTCTTCTTGCTGTCCTCCACCTCGTCATAGGCTCCAAGGATCGTAACGGATCGATGCCTCCTCGTCGGCCTCCTCGAGTCAAAGACGATGCACCCGAGAGTCTATAGATCGAGCTTCAACCTCAAATCCAAGGTAACTACGGCATCTAGTTCGCTAAACTAGATGGCATAGAGGATGTAGAGAGTGTGGATGTATTACTTTGTCTCTTGGAACCTTAGGATTCTCTTTTGATAAAATGAAGTGTTCTCTTGGAAATAGCTTGGCTGTCCTCTTTTGATAAAATGAAGCATATCATAATAATTTATGAGATAAGTATCATAATAAAATATCAACCATGCTTCACAAATATCAAGTGGTGAGTCATAACCATGAGTCACCAAGTAGCCATGCTAGATTCAATGTAAAACTCCACCTCATTTCCTCCACCTAATAATGTTTAATCCAATAAAGAAATAAACCCTATTTAGGTGTCCTCTTCTAGAAGCTTTCCCGAGAAAATTACGAGAATTCTCCTCATCCGTATATACATACCCGCATCCGCATTCCGAAGAATATGAATACAAAGAGACGAAACAAATCCATCAATATAATACTAGGATCCGGCTTAAACTAAAGCCCACTAGTATTATCCGCCCGATCATCATACGTGCACAAGTACACGTAAGTGATCGAAGCCCTGCCGTAAAACCATACGGTCTCTACATCTTTTGCCCGATGCAGGGAAACCCTCTGTATGGGACTCTAAAGACTCGACAGTACGCTGGCAGTGGGTTTAACCACAAGCACGTCAGCAGTACTAGCTGCACGTAATGGCTACCCAGGTATCTGTCGATAAGAAGGCCGATGAGCAAACTCATCCGAACTCCTACTGAGCCTATCTGTGACAATCTCCGTACAGTCCGGTCTGTTAGTCTAAGAGTATCGCAAATAGGGCCTAAGGGGATGGTAAAAGTTATACCCCTAATAGCGCAATAAGTCATGCCGAAGTGTAGCCCAGAACACTCTGAGAAACTACTGTAGTATCTACCAGTAAATCTCGCTTGCCCTGGCCAGGGACTTTGTGTAATGGCTTTCCAAACACAGCGCGATATCAACCTCCAATACCGGGAGAGACGAATCCTATCTAACCGCCACTGCTTCCAAGTGCTTCGAGACTGCACCCAACTACTACCTGTTTGCATGACTCTTTTGAGCCATGGTAGGGTAGTAATCTAAGAACAGTGGGAACACACTCGAGGCGATGCAGCAGTGTCAAGTAGACGGACTAAGCTGTACTCATGTCACCTGGAAACTGCTACCCGACGATAGGTATAATACCCATCAGCAGTTCCCGATGAGTCTTGTCTAGTGTACTCATAACCCAATGAGCACATGCATACTATCTCCAGTACGACGTACTAATGGCTGTGGGACAGACCATCTCCCCTGCTGGGATGAGAAGAGTATACATTAGTCTACTCTGGAGTATCGATGCCCTATCTCGATAATCCTATGACTAGGGACCTGTATAAGGATGTGCTTATAGACTACCCAGCCCCCACTAGTGTGACTGCCATCACAACGCTGGTAATCAAGCAAAGATCCTAAGGGCTCTACCAATATGTATAAGCGATATGCTAAAAGAAACACATGCATATATTGAGGTAGAAACAAACCAGGTAGCATACTACCATTTTGAGCAAGACTGTTAATACAACTGTGAATATCCCAAGCTTTCATTAAGTAATATACAAACCGGTATGATACAATAATGGCCTCTAGGGCATATATCACTAACAATCTCCCACTTGCACTAAGGCTATGTATTGGGATATCGCAGACCTATCATCTTGATCAGCCTTGATCAGTCGAAAATAATGTATTTTTAACACGGCAATTTCCCCATCTTTTGCATACATTTAGAAGTGTTCGGTATTCATATTTCACATATTAGCAAATCGGTCGTAAAATATGAGATTGCATGTGTTAGACTTTTAAACCGACACTTTAAGGGAAATTAACCGCATTTCATGGCATCGCATCATTTCTGTATTTACGCAACACTTGTTTCGAAGTCTGTGCAGGAAATTCCAGAAACCGAGCCAAATTGTCAAAAGTGCTGATCAAAATTACACCAAATCTAAGTCTGGTGATCTGGCAGTAAAATTCCAGAAATTTATTCAAGGCCAATGGGCGCTTCCCGCCGCGGATCCGTGGCATGATGACGTCAGCAGAGAAGCAGATTTTCCCCATGTGCTTACTTCTAACGGCAAAGCTTCCAGAACTCTCCAGAAACTCCACGTGGCTTCATCTAGAAGGCTCGGCCTAACAACCTAGTTCTAGAAGCCTCCCTCCAACTAATTTCTTCTAGAAGCCTCCTTATAACAACCTTCTTCTAGAAAGCTCTCTCCAACAACCTTCTTCTAGAAGCCTCCTTGTAACAACCTCATTCTAGAATATTCCTTCCAACAAACTTTTTCTAGAAGATTCTTTCTAACAACCTCATTTTGGAGGGAAAATTCAAATTCAAATGAGGTAGTTCATTTTGGAGGGAAAAGTTGTTCATTTTGGAGGGAAAATTCAAATTCAAATGAGGTAGTTCATTTTGGAGGGAAAAGTTGTTCATTTTGGAGGGAAAAGTTGTTCATTTTGGAGGGAAATTTGAAATTTGAATTCTAGATCTAGGGTTTGGTTATCTATAAATAGAGCCTAGATCTAAAGGGTGAGGTTGTTCAATTAATCATTAGTTAGTTTTCTCTCATCATCCTCTTTCTTCATCTTCTTCCACAAGTCTAGTGACAAGGCTTGTGCGAAACCCTAACCCTAATTCCACTCCAAATCCAAGATCTTTAGTACCAAATCAAGTGAGAAGCCTTCAACCTTTTAGGAGCCGAGCCGATCTTCAATCGGGCAAGTGATCCAAGCCGATTCGCGATCCACGGAGACGAGCGAAGCCAAGTCGACGATCAAGTTCTTCCTCTTGTAGTTCTTGAGCGAATGTAACTAAATTGTTGATATAAATAAAAGGTGAATTTCTTTAATCTTGCTTTCTTTTAATTCTTGCATCATGATTAGATCTCAATTTGTAATTGTTGTTCTTATTGTGATGTTTGAGTAAAACTCCGCTCGTAAAGGAGTCGAGACGATTGTAGAATGATGATGTAACAAATCTTAATACTATTTTTAAGTCCTACGAGTTTTGTAAACCCTAGCAAGTTCAAGAATCGACAACCTAGTTTCGTTGCGATGCTTCCTTGATTGTGATCGCTCGAAATTAGGGATCTACGATCGTTTCTTGAATTTACTAGAGGCTAGAATATGAATGATATCAATGAATGAACAAGGGATAAGATGAAACCCTAGTTTCACAAGAAATCCCTAATTCTCATCGATCATCATCGATCTAGTATCAATTCATCGAAGGATAAGAATACGTAATTCTAAGATTACATCACATCTATAGATCCGATCGATTCCTACGAGCCTCATTTCGATTCTTGAGATTTGGTTTGGAAAAATCATCAAACTATCAATTCTTGATTCTATCTTTTAATACTTTCTTAGATCTAGTTTTTTCTCATTCTTGAACTTCAACTATAAATCTTGAATTGTTTTGTTTTCTTTTCATTAAAGTTTCAATTCATCTAATTCAAAAGACGAACGGTTACACTTTCCCTGTGGACGATCCGCACTCACATACAAACTACATCCGACACCGTAGTTGATTGCGGTCAAATAATTTTTGGTTGTGATTTCTTTACAATTTCATACTACACATCGAGAATTCTTTTCAATCAAATGGCGCCGTTGCCGGGGATCATTTGATTCGATACTTTTACATCCAATCAAGAAATTCTTTTCAATCAAATGGCGCCGTTGCCGGGGATAGTGCGCTAATAGTTCGTATTTTGAAATTTGAGTTGAACAATTTATTCCATCATATTTTTTAGATCTAAATTCGTGCAAACACTAATACGTGTGTTGTGATTTGTTGCGAGAAAATCTGGAATCATTGGAGCTGGAGAAAAAATTTTCTGAAAATTCCAGAGAGCTGTAGAACTCAACAGAAAGCTACTGGTGAAATTTGGTAGAGTGAACAGTATATTCAAGCGCGGATCCGCGGCTTTAGCCTTCAGTTTGCGGCAGAAGAGCGGCTCTGTTGACTGTTCACTGCACCAATTTTTCTCAGGTATCTTCTATCTTTCTTATCTCTTACCTTATCTGCTCCAAATAACAATTTATTGCAGGTTTTTTTGCAAATAAATCGCAGCGCCGCAAAGCAAAATAAATTTGTGCGTGTTTTTGATTCTTGTGGTTGTTGCATATTAATACGGAAATTAAGGGGCACGACCAAATCTAAATTAGGTGGGGATTTCATTACCCTTCCTAGGCCCCAAAAATCGCAAAACTTGCATCCGCATTTACCCTCATTAATTAAAAGAAATCTAGAGATGACTCTAAGGACCGTCGCGCTCAATTAGGACAAGAGAAGGCCGTGGGTAATTCATTACTTATCCGAGTTTTCTTGTGGTGCCTAAGGCGAGTGTGTCTAAGGCTAGTGGTTTTTAATTAGGCCCACTACTTACGTAGTGGAGTACCTTCCCACTTACCTGGCACTTATCCGGCCACAGGGAGACAAAGAGGCAGTGGAGGATTTATCCTGCGACTTGTCTTTTGGCAGTTAGGAGCGGTCTAGAGTTTGACCTAGGTGACCACTAGATTCTAGGGTTTGTGTGTTGCATTTGTTTTGTTGCATCATATTTTTCAAAAATCCGTATCTTTTCAAAACAAACACCAACACTTCATTTCCTCTAATTATACCAACGCTGCCACTTGTGCTACAACCGTTTAGCACAATGTTAGGCTGGACACGGGATTCCATTTCCCGTCTTGTCCGCGTTTCTTTTATCGACCCCAGAGTCGGTAATTCTTCATCTTCTCCCCCACCACCCACCACACCCGTGATGGACCCAAATCCTTCAAACTTTAACACTACTCTGCCACCGCCCGCAGGTGCGCAGAATCTTCCACGCATTTCTCTCCAAGAGAGATGCTATCCTACACGTGTTACCCTTCCCACCTGTCTTTCTATACCACCTGCCATAGGGGAAAATTTTGAAATCAACCCCCAATTCATCAAACTTTTACCCAAATTTCACGGTCTTGATTCTGAAAACGCATACATGTTTATTTCCAAATTTGAAAACGTATGTACTTTGATGGGGAATTCACAACTGTCTTTGGATGCTCTGCGTTTACGTCTTCTCCCATTCACTTTGTGCGATTTAGCCGAGAAGTGGCTTTACATCACACCCGCACATTCTATTTCAACATGGGATGAATTCGTTGCAGCATTCCTTAAGAAATTTTATCCCAATCACAAGACCGCCCGTGTTCGGAGCGAAATCTCTAAATTTACCCAACTTCCCAATGAACCATTTTGGAAATGCTTTGAACGATTCAAGGATCTTCTTATCCAATGCCCTCATCACGGAATCCCCAGATGGGATTTGTGTCGAATTATCTATGAGGGTGTTGATCTCACTACTAGACAGATGCTTGAAACCATGTGTCATTGCCAATTCCTATCTAAAGATGATGGTGAAGCTTGGAAATACTTAGAAGATTTAGCTCAAAACACATCACAATGGGAAAGTGTTAGACCACCACCATCTAGGGAAGATGTCAATCAGCTCGATGTTTCCGTCACCTTGAAAGCCGAAATGGCCGCAATACAAAGGAAACTCGACGCTATAGAAAATAAAATCTCCTCAGCCTCCCTAAATCAATCCACACTTCCCAAAACCGTGTGTGGCTGCTGTTCAAACCCTTCACATTTGACGGAAGAATGTCCTTTGAATGTACCGTTTCAAGGTCACACTAATGCTGCACTTCAGCAAAGACCTGGAAACTATCCCTCTCCTTCCTCATATAATCAAGATTGGAGGAATCACCTGAACTTTTCTTGGAACCAATCACAATCTCAAAACACGGTTCCAATCCTAAACAATTTTCAAAGGGTCCCTCCACCACAACAGCAACCACCACTTCAATTGAGTCAGCACCCCTTCCAACCACAAAATTTTCAAAATCCTGCCAACACTTTTGCACTACATGAAAACTCTTTGCAATTGGCCGGTACTGATAATATCTCTGCACTGGTGCAAACCTTGGTTACTTTCATGAAACAATCCATCCAAGAGTCGGCAAGTTTTCAATCTTCCATCGATAATATGATAAAGACCATTCTCACTCAAAATGAGAATATCAAATCAATGGAAGCACAAATTGAACGAATAACAGCCGAAATAAGTGCTAGAGAAGAAGGGAATCTTCCATCTCAACCCGTACCTGATCCTAGACCTTCACATTACACTAATGTGGACGCTTTTACAACGTTGAGATCTGGAAGAGTGCTAGACAATCATTCGGGTGAACAAATTGATAATGATGAATTGATCATTAACACCCCGGCTTCAACTTCCACTTCCACTCACACTTCTATTTCTTACCCTAATTCGTCTAACTTACCTCCTTCTTCCGAGCCTATTCTCCGTGTTCCCAAAGGCTCGAACCCTCCACCCACCTCATCTTTTCCACCCCCACAAACTTCTCCACAAATGTTGGACCCAACACTTATTGATAGAGCTCCATTTCCAAATAGGTTGAGGCCCAAGAAACATGATGCCCAAATGGAGAAGATTGTGGACATGTTTAAGGAAGTTAACATCAACATCCCTCTCCTAGATGCTATTCAACAAGTTCCGTCCTATGCAAAAACTCTTAAGAACTTGTGCACTAGGAAGAGGAAGACTCAAGTGCCTAAAAAAATCTTCATGTCGAGTACTGTAGACACGGCTTTTCCCCAACAATTACCACGGAAACGTAAGGACCCTGGCTGTCCTACTATTTCCATTTTTATTGGGGAGAAACACATCAACCGTGCGTTACTTGACCTTGGCGCTAGTGTTAACTTGCTTCCTTACTCAGTATACGAGCAACTAGGTATCGGAGTGTTAAAGCCTTCGAGCATAACTCTCCAGATGGCTGACCGATCAATCACCAAACCTAGGGGTAAACTGGAGGATGTGTTAATAAAAATCGGGGAATTTTTATTTCCTGTGGATTTTATTGTACTTGATACACAGCCTGTAGCGAACCCACGGAATCAAATTCCGGTGATTTTAGGTCGCCCCTTTTTGGCCACTTCCAATGCTATTATCAACTGTCGTAACGGTTCTATGACCCTATCTTTCGGGAATAGGTCAATAGAACTGAACATTTACAAGTTGGGAAGTGTACCCTCCGAACCTACTGCTCAGGTCTGTTCTGTCGACTTAATGGATGTCGACAGCAGCGAATTTGATGATCCTCCTGATATCGATCTTGACTCTTTTCATACGTTATTGTTTGACCCAACTATGTATCATACACATACGGACTCTTCCACCGAGATGTCCGGGTCAACAATTAACACGGATTATGAACTGCTTTTAGAGTCTGAAGATCACCCCGCACCTTGTGATGACATTATTCTTCGGGGTATTGATAGAACTTTTGAGGAAATCTTCGCTGAAAAACTTGCATTTCTGAACAACACGGGTGTTGAGATGAATCATCTCCCAGTCATTGAAATTGAACCTCCACCCCTTCTTCTGAATTGTAAAAAGAATGCGAGTTATCCATCACATACACTGTATCGTCTCTCCAATATGAGACGCACACAATTTCTCTTCCACCACTTAACCTTTCCCCACTTCTTCTTCTTCCACCAACCAGAGCACTGCATTGATAAAATTTTTGAATGGTTGGTGTTAACCTTCGGTCTTTGCAAAGCTTGGCATCGACCAATGATTTTTGACCCCCACTTGTGATTTTCAAAGCTTAACATTGCATAACTCAAGTTTGGGGGGGACATTTAATCGGGCTCTTGAAAATAAAAATTTTACAAACTTTTGAGCCAAAAATAAGTTTGGGGGAGGTTCTTCACTTAAATATTTTGCCCCCACTAATAAATTCCTCCCAAGCTTACAGGTTTTTCGAGATTTAACAGAAGGCAACAGTGAGGACACTGTTGAAAACAAGTTTGGGGGAGGTTTGTGCTTATTTTCGCATCATTTGCATATCATTTGCATAAGCACAAAACATTTTCGAAAACCCATAAAAATTTAAAAATTTTCAAAACTATAAAAATATTTTTTGTATATAAATAAGATAATAAAAGTTTAGATAGTGAAAAATTACATCCATGAGATTAGAAAAATTTAAGAAAACTAAGAAAATTAGAAGTTTTCTTATACGAACTAGTAATAAGTAGTTATGAGCCGTTGTCCCAAGGGTTAGTAAGATGAAGGACGTCACTAATCTGAGGATAAAAATAAGTCTGAAAAATAGTTTCTATTCTGGAAGCCAAACATTTTGAACGTTGCTACCCTGCTATTCGCACTTACACACATCTTAAAGCCTGGGATAGTAGAGGATATCTTGAAATGCTCTTGTCTTAAAGCCAAAAGTATGAAAAAAAAAAATTTGGTGAGAAAAATGGACACTGGTTTTGTTATCACCAAGGGAAATAAAAAAATATATAGCGAGGGTGCCTCTTCATCTAGTGCCCTAAGGCCAACTGGTCTGGGAGTCACTGCTATACCTAAGGTGGTGCAAGATTAGGAAAATACACCAAATAAGCAAGCACATGAGTAATCGGTCGGTTAGTACCTCAAGAAGTATTAACGGTCGCATGAAAGTGTGTGAGCTCATCGAGAAAAAAAAATATATATATATACTGAGGCTGATGGGCAAGAGTATGATAGCTTGAATTGAATTCTCCGGGTGTAGGGATGTCTTTACACACACGCAGGGTTATATGATCGATGTTTTGGAATAAAGATAGGAATGAAGAATAAGACGATGTTTTATTGAGGGAGGACGTGATTTCTAATATCTTTTCATGACCATTAAGATAGGGCTCATGACAACCGAAAAGCTAGCTTAGTTGAAAACCCTAATTTTCGAAGCTTTTCTTTTACAATTCTTTTCTTTAAATGTAATATTCATGATCTTGCTTTTATTATTGGATTTTGTGGGTGCAATCCGCTGAAAACCCTCAGGAGACAACACTCCTCCTACTAGGGACACCTAGAGGTTTAAAGGCCCGTTGCACGTGCTCAGTGCAATCGTGTTGCCTACGAAAGTGTGCTAGTTAGTTTTTCTCTTTCTTTATTTTCTCCTTCTCTTTTTAATAAAACATTCGCTCGAGACGATCGAAATTAAGTTTGGGGGTATTTGATCAGTCGAAAATAATGTATTTTTAACACGGCAATTTCCCCATCTTTTGCATACATTTAGAAGTGTTCGGTATTCATATTTCACATATTAGCAAATCGGTCGTAAAATATGAGATTGCATGTGTTAGACTTTTAAACCGACACTTTAAGGGAAATTAACCGCATTTCATGGCATCGCATCATTTCTGTATTTGCGCAACACTTGTTTCGAAGTCTGTGCAGGAAATTCCAGAAACCGAGCCAAATTGTCAAAAGTGCTGATCAAAATTACACCAAATCTAAGTCTGGTGATCTGGCAGTAAAATTCCAGAAATTTATTCAAGGCCAATGGGCGCTTCCCGCCGCGGATCCGTGGCATGATGACGTCAGCAGAGAAGCAGATTTTCCCCATGTGCTTACTTCTAACGGCAAAGCTTCCAGAACTCTCCAGAAACTCCACGTGGCTTCATCTAGAAGGCTCGGCCTAACAACCTAGTTCTAGAAGCCTCCCTCCAACTAATTTCTTCTAGAAGCCTCCTTATAACAACCTTCTTCTAGAAAGCTCTCTCCAACAACCTTCTTCTAGAAGCCTCCTTGTAACAACCTCATTCTAGAATATTCCTTCCAACAAACTTTTTCTAGAAGATTCTTTCTAACAACCTCATTTTGGAGGGAAAATTCAAATTCAAATGAGGTAGTTCATTTTGGAGGGAAAAGTTGTTCATTTTGGAGGGAAAATTCAAATTCAAATGAGGTAGTTCATTTTGGAGGGAAAAGTTGTTCATTTTGGAGGGAAAAGTTGTTCATTTTGGAGGGAAATTTGAAATTTGAATTCTAGATCTAGGGTTTGGTTATCTATAAATAGAGCCTAGATCTAAAGGGTGAGGTTGTTCAATTAATCATTAGTTAGTTTTCTCTCATCATCCTCTTTCTTCATCTTCTTCCACAAGTCTAGTGACAAGGCTTGTGCGAAACCCTAACCCTAATTCCACTCCAAATCCAAGATCTTGAGTACCAAATCAAGTGAGAAGCCTTCAACCTTTTAGGAGACGAGCCGATCTTCAATCGGGCAAGTGATCCAAGCCGATCCGCGATCCACGGAGACGAGCGAAGCCAAGTCGACGATCAAGTTCTTCCTCTTGTAGTTCTTGAGCGAATGTAACTAAATTGTTGATATAAATAAAAGGTGAATTTCTTTAATCTTGCTTTCTTTTAATTCTTGCATCATGATTAGATCTCAATTTGTAATTGTTGTTCTTATTATGATGTTTGAGTAAAACTCCGCTCGTAAAGGAGTCGAGACGATTGTAGAATGATGATGTAACAAATCTTAATACTATTTTTAAGTCCTACGAGTTTTGTAAACCCTAGCAAGTTCAAGAATCGACAACCTAGTTTCGTTGCGATGCTTCCTTGATTGTGATCGCTCGAAATTAGGGATCTACGATCGTTTCTTGAATTTACTAGAGGCTAGAATATGAATGATATCAATGAATGAACAAGGGATAAGATGAAACCCTAGTTTCACAAGAAATCCCTAATTCTCATCGATCATCATCGATCTAGTATCAATTCATCGAAGGATAAGAATACGTAATTCTAAGATTACATCACATCTATAGATCCGATCGATTCCTACGAGCCTCATTTCGATTCTTGAGATTTGGTTTGGAAAAATCATCAAACTATCAATTCTTGATTCTATCTTTTAATACTTTCTTAGATCTAGTTTTTTCTCATTCTTGAACATCAACTATAAATCTTGAATTGTTTTGTTTTCTTTTCATTAAAGTTTCAATTCATCTAATTCAAAAGACGAACGGTTACACTTTCCCTGTGGACGATCCGCACTCACATACAAACTACATCCGACACCGTAGTTGATTGCGGTCAAATAATTTTTGGTTGTGATTTCTTTACAATTTCATACTACACATCGAGAATTCATTTCAATCAAATGGCGCCGTTGCCGGGGATCATTTGATTCGATACTTTTACATCCAATCAAGAAATTCTTTTCAATCAAGCCTCTTGAACTGTGTCTGAGGGATGGCCTTCGTAAGTGGATCTGCAGTGTTATTCTCCGTATCTACTCTTTTCACCTCGATCTTCCGGCGATCAATGATCTCCCTGATCAGGTGCTACTACCTCAAGATGTGTCTGGACTTCTGATGGGACCTGGGTTCCTTCGCTAAAGCTATAGCGCCGTTTTTGTCACAATACAATGGTATTGGATCAACAATAGATGGAACCACCAGAAGTTCTGTTAAGAATTTCCTCATCCAGACTGCTTCTTTTGCAGCGTCACAAGGAGCAATATACTTCGCTTCCATCGTCGAGTCAGCAACGGTGTCCTGCTTGGAGCTCTTCCAACAGACCGCCATTCCATTGAGGGTAAAGACATAACCCGACATGGACTTAGAGTCATCCTTGTCACTTTGGAAGCTGGAGTCAGCAAAGGCCTCGATCTGGAGGTCTTTTTCGCCATACACAAAGAACATCTCCTTAGTCCTTCTAAGGTACTTGAGAATGTTCTTTACTGCTATCCAGTGCATCTCCCCAGGGTTTGACTAATACCGGCTTACCAAGCTTAGTGCGTAAGCAACATCTGGTCTGGTACACAACATCGCATACATTATAGAGCCTACCGCATAATCATAGGGTATAATAGATATGCGATCCCTTTCCAAATCAGTCTTGGGAGACATCTCTTTGGAGAGGGTGATCCGTGACAAGCCGGTAGATTACCGTGCTTTGAATCTTCCATACTGAATCTTTTCCGTATGGTGTCGATGTACCTGGAATGAGAAAGTCCCAACATCCTCTTATATCAATCACGATAGATCTGGATCACCAGAATGTAAGAGGCATCACCCAAGTCTTTCATGGAGAACCTTTGTGACAAGAATCCTTTGACTAATTGTAGCATAGAAATGTCATTTCCTATCAAGAGAATGTCATCCACGTACAAGACGAGGAATACCACATTTCTCCTTACAATCTTACTATAAATGCATGGTTCATCTGGATTTTTGATAAAGTCAAATTCTTTGACCGTTTCATCAAAACAGATGTTCCAACTCCACAATGTCTACTTTAATTCATAAATGGATTTAAGAAATTTGCACACTTTACCGCTGCTCCCACTCTGAATGAAACCCTCTGGCTGATCCATATAGACGCAATCTTCTAAATTTCTATTGAGAAAAGCGGTCTTTACGTCCATCTGCCAAATCTCATAATCTTGGAAGACAGCAATGGCACGAAGGATCCGAATGGATTTGAGCATAGCCACTAGAGAAAAGGTTTCATCATAGTCCAAACCAGGTCTTTGACGAAATCCTTTTGCAACAAGTCTAGCATTATAGGTTTCAACCTGTCAATCTACACCAATCTTCTTTCTGAAGATCCATTTGCAGCCTACGGGTTTTACCCCTTCTGGAGCAATGTACAAAGTCCAAACTTTGTTGGTGTACATGGACTCCATTTCGGTCCGCATTGCATCCAGCCATTTTACCGAGTCTCTGCTCTGAATGGCTTGCTGGAAGCTAGTTGGCTCATCATCGTCGATGATGCAATCCTCTCGATCCCCGTCTATGAGAAAACCGTAGTATCTCTCGAGCGGATGAGACTGTCTACTACTCCTGCGGAGTGGTATGGGGATATCCTGTTCTTTTGAAACTTCTGGTTCTACCATGCTTTCAGTAATAGCTTGTGGTTCTGGAATTTCTTCCAGTTTTATTGCGCTCCCACTTATCTCTTTTTCTAAAAATTGAGTTTCCAAGAAGTGGGCATGATGAGAAACAAAAACCTTTTGTTCCTCTTTGTAATAGAAAATATACTCCCTGGAGTTCTTTGGGTATCCCACAAACTTACATAGTACTAAGCGTGCCTCGAGCTTGTCCGCATTCTGCTTTTTTACAAAAGCTGGACATCCCCATGTCTTAAGGTACTTAAGATAGGTTTTCTTTCCCCTCCACATCTGATATGGTGTGGTAGGCACAGTCTTGGTAGGAACCTTGTTCAAAAGATATGCAGCTGATTTTAGTGCATAACCCCAGAAGGATCGCGGTAATTCAGCATTACTCATCATGGAACGTACCATATCTAATAGGGTATGATTCCGCCTTTCTGATACACCGCTGTGTTGAGGTGTGTGTGGAGGAGTAAGCTGAGGGAGAATTCCATTCTCTTTTAGGTAATCCAGGAACTCGGCACTTAAGTATTCGCCATCTCGATCAGATCTCAGTGTCTTGATACTTTTTCCTGTTTGTTTTTCCACTTCATTCTTATATTCCCGGAATTTCTCAAAGGCCTCGGATTTATGCTTCATCAAGAAGACATGCCCATACATAGAGAAATCATCCGTAATAGTAATGAAATAGGAATAACTACTTCTTGCATGTGTAGATATTGGACCACACACGTCGCTGTGTATAAGTCCCAAGAGCTCGCTCACTCTTACTCCATGTCCAGTGAACGGAGTCTTTGTCATCTTTCCTTTGAGACAAGATTGACAAGTTGCATAAGACTGATATTCGAACGGATCCAAATATCCCTCTCTATGTAACTTCGTCAACGGTGTTTCATTGATGTGACCCAGTCTACAATGCCATAAGAAAGCCTGATTTAATTCTGGACACTTTCTTTTAAGTGTGTTCTGGACGTTGAAAACCTGATATTGGTTTAATACGTATATACTGTTGTCTAGTGTACCCGACCCAATCAAACCATGATTTAGGTGTATGTTTACTACATCGCTTATAAATGTAAAATCATAATCTTTTTTAGAAAGTAAAGATATAGAAATGATATTACAAGTCAAACTGGGTACATAGAAACAGTTACGCAAAACCAAAGTGTTTCCACTTGTCAATCTAGGTGATATTCCCCTACGGATACAACGTCCACATTCATTCCGTTAACAACCCTGAGAGTCATATCACCTGCCTTGATAACTCTACGGTGTCTCAAACCCTGTAATGAATTAAAGATATGAGATCCTGATCCGGTATCTAATACCCAGGAAGTAGAGTTGATTGATAGACAGTTTTCAATCATAAACACACTCGAAGCCGAAGCCACAATGTGCTTCGAATCCTGGATTCTGGCTTTCCAAGCCCTGCAATCCTCCTGCCAATGCCTTTTCTCATGACAATAGGAACATCCCTCCTTCCCTACTGTTAGCTCTGAAGCTTTTGCCCTGCCCTTTCCTTCTACCTTACCGATATCGCCTATCGGCTTGGTGGAGGCCTTCTTCTTCTTTCCATTGGCTTTCGTCTTGGATCTAGAAGAGGAAGATTCCTCAATAAGAAGAGCGGGTGTCTCCCTGGTTTCCTTCAAGGTGCCCTCAACTGGAAGTAGAAATTTCTTCCCCTTGGCGTAAGTAGAAGGTAGGGACCGTAGAATCAAGTCAGCATATTCTCCAACGTAGTCTCCAGGTCCGTGAGCTCATCAATATAGCTAGTCATTGTAAGGATGTTGTCCCCTACAGATGACCCGATAACCAACCTCGCTTGAAGTAATTCCTTCGAGATCTCATATCTTGCGATACGGGATTGCTCTCCATATAAATCTTTGTTATGGAGGAAGATGGAAGCTAAGTCCATCTTCTCGTGCTGCCTCTGGTTTATACCATCTACTGAGGCCAACACGAGGCACTTGGCATTCACACTGTCTTTTTCTCTCGTCTTACGGATTTCATTATCCACGATGGTGGAAACTGGACCTTGGACGGCAGGGGCTTGAGTAATAATGAGGTGGTCCAGCTTGTCATTGGTAATGGACAGCTGGACAAATCTTTGCCAGTCAAATAGTATAACTCGGTCATTTTATTATCTAGATGTAACCTAATTCCGGTCACCTGGTCGCTGCAATTAAGAGAGAGAGAAGAAACACTTTAGCATGATGCCCTTGCAAGTTTAGATTGGTTTTTAATTTATCTAAATAGGATGGATCCCACCGTTTCTCGAATCATTCCTCAAACTATAAAAGAAGAATTAATCAGGATTAATCTCACCGTACAATTCTTGCTTAACCGTTCGGCCAGGCTAGTGTTGGCACTTCGAGGGAGGTTTTACGACGCTTTCGCGAAGTTCCTTAATTAAATAACCTCTTTTTCCTGGAGGCGTAGCCTCGCTAACACTGTTCTAGATACCTACTTGGTTTATAGCATTGATCGTTAAGTGAAAAATATTCCGAGGAGTAGCGGATACTCACAATAGGATCGGGATCCAAATATCATTGTGTGATAATGATGAAGGAATCCTACCAACATTAACACACTCCAAATGGTATGTAGCACTAGTAAGTTTCAATTTCTTTAGAAACTCCCGATGTGGATTTTTTCCCCATGCTCTTATGACCTTGACGAAGGCCAACATATCATAAGTCACATGTCAAGTTCTACCCGTCATTATCCAGGTTAATTTGAACCCACCCGTACATACCCTTGACGAAGTCCAAAATAGTAGTACGACTGTCCCAAACCAACGCATCTATCTATGCTACAGATGAATATCCGGCAGCTACCACTCACTATGCCTTGGCGAAGGTCAAAATATATAGCTTGAATACTACTGAATATTCAACTGAAATGACGGAGGGCTACGACTGGTTTTGGCAAAACCGTGAACGTAGTGAACTTGATATAATCGAAGGAACCATGATAGCTTTTAAAGGAGTGGTTTAAGCTCCGCTTTTAAAAGTTTGCTTTTTGAAAAAACCGAGTGGTTTTGAAAGTGTTCCAACTATTCAGCTTTGGTTTGTTTTCTTTGCAATGCATTCCCATCATTTACACCTATCATTATAGAGAGAAACGAAAATACAACGTACGCTTATGCCATCCGCATTCGCCATGGGGCCCCGTCATACACCGTTAGGTTACTTAACTAATGCCAGAGTGGGGGCAGGACTAGCGCGAATGCAAAACATAAGCAATGCCTACTAGATATCATATATAGATATATACATTCGCCTCACGCAATAATAGGCATTCCAGATCACAGATGAACATATTGAATATACTAGAAATTCCGCGTTTCGTTTGAGCCTATAACGAAAGACGGATTCCACGATCGTGATGAATAGACAAACCCCACCATAGACCCCTACGGGTGTAGCAAAATACCCGCCAAATTCCCAAAGCGAAGCAACCTCCTTCATCAAAGTGAGTAGGCCGCTCGGCACTTCAAAGAACCCGGTAGTTTGTGCACCCCACCTTAGGTCTATCCTAGGAGCATAAAACAGTAAATGAAATAATACAATGGTGGCTACAACCTCAACCCGGATGTGCCTCGCAAAATAATATTACATCACTTTACAAATTTTACATCGAATGAAAGAATGAAAACCGCCATCTCACATCCCTGGCTATTCATTCATGACGATCCAATAAAGTTCATATACACAAACCAACATAACAAGATCACATATATATGCGACCCCGACTAATCGACGTATAGCAATTAGTCGAAATTTGCAAACACATATACACATCACAAAGCTTGTAAAGTAACCCACGAAGTTATAAAATCCATGCACAATTAGCGAACGAAACAAGTTTTCCAAAACCATGAAAAACTGTCCACTAAAGTTACCAAAAAATTCGTTTTAAGCCAATCCGGAAGTCGAAACGAACTCGAAATCCGCCCGAATCTTCGCGGAGGAGAAGATACCAAAATTAACTATTTAATAGGGGGCCTCGGGGGGGTATCCACCCTAAGGGACCATCACGAAGTGGCCCCTAGGGGAAGGCAGACCAGAGAGCACCCAATTGGGGTGCTCTAGGGGCACCCACCCCCAAGGCCACCTTGTAGTGGTCTTGAGGTGTAGGCCTGGCCTCTTGTCCCCCCGAGGTGTCCCCAGGGTGCACTCGCTCCACCCCGCGGCTTCTCGGTTCAAACCGTGAGTATGCGGGGTGTGCAAACATCTTAAAACAAAATTTTCGGTTCTGTTTTCGTCGGTAGTCCGTGCGCGAAAAAAACGGCGGATTATAAACGTCGCTACAAGATATCTAAGGTTTATGAGAGGCTCTGATACCACTTTAAGTCGATTTTGCGCACCCCACGGGTTCGCGGGGAGGCGGAATACGCAAAAAATAATTTTTACGGGCTTCGCAATACCGACTAAACTCCAGGATCGACCATAAACCCTAGCTAGCATACTACTTGAGGTTTAACTACTCGGATGAATGTAATACCTCGTAGTATCATGTCCTTCAGGTCTTCTTACTGTCATCCACCTCGTCATAGGCTCCAAGGATCGTAACGGATCGATGCCTCCTCGTCGTCCTCCTCGAGTCAAAGACGATCCACCTGAGAGTCTATAGAACGAGCTTCAACCTCAAATCCGAGGTAACTACGGCATCTAGTTCGCTAAACTAGATGGCATAGAGTATGTAGAGAGTGTAGATGGATTACTTTGTCTCTTGGAATCCTAGGATTCTCAACACATGAGAGGTTTAGGGTTATGAGGAAGAAGAAGATGACTTGAAGAAAAAGAGAGTGAAGTGTTCTCTTGGAAATAGCTTGGCTGTCCACTTTTGATAAAATGAAGCATATCAATAATTTATGAGATAAGTATCATAATAAAATATCAACCATGCTTCACAAATATCAAGTGGTGAGTCGTGACCATGAGTCACCAAGTAGCCATGCTAGATTCAATATAAAACTCCTCCTCATTTCCTCCACCTAATAATATTTAATCCAATAATGAAATAAACCCTAATTAGGTGTCCTCTTCTAGAAGCTTTCCCTAGAAAATTACGAGAATGCCCCTTATCCGTATATACATACCCGCATCCGCATTCCGAAGAATAAAAATACAAAGAGACGAAACAAATCCATCAATATAATACTAGGATCCGGCTTAAACCAAAGCCCACTAGTATTATCTGCCCGATGATCATACGTGCACAACTACACGTAAGTGATCGAAGCCCTGCCGTAAAAACCATACGGCCCTACATCTTTTGCCCGATACAGGGAAACCCTATGTGTGGGACTCTAAAGACTCGACAGTACACTGGTAGTGGGTTTAACCATAAGCACGTCAGCGATACTAGTTGCACGTAATGGCTACCCAGGTATCTGTCGATAAGAAGGCCGATGAGCAAACTCATCTGAACTCCTACTGAGCCTATCTGTGACAATCTCCGTATAGTCCGGTCTGTTTATCTAAGAGTATCGCATATCGGGCCTAGGGGGATGGTAAACGTCAAACCCCTAATAGAGCAATAAGTCGTGCCGGAGTGTAGCCCTGAACACCCTGAGAAACTACTGGAGTACCTACCAGTATATCTCGCTTGCCCTGGCCAGGGACTTTCTGTAATAGCTTTTCGAAGACAGCGCGATATCAACCCCCAATACCGGGAGAGACGAATCCTATTTAGCCGCCACTACCTCCAAGTGCTTCGGGACTGCACCCAACTACTACCTGTTTGAACGACTCCTTTGAGCCGTGGTTGGGTAGTAATCTAAGAACGACGGGAACACACTCGAGGCGAAGCAGCATGTGAGCACCCCAATTCAAAATGCTCCAATTAAAATTAAATTGTATGTGGAAAATATTTCCCTGATCTTCATCAAACTAGAAAGATCTTCTCTATTAAACAGAGGACCCTTGGATGAAACATCCAACGGTGATCATCTGATAGAATAATGTTAGTTATATGTATGCCCTAGAGGCCATTACTGTACATATGATGTATATTGTAGTGGATACTTTAACATATATAGGGAGGAATTTCTTGCTAGACATGATAGTATGCTATCTGGTTGCACTTTATCTTAACATGCACACTTATTGTCTCTCTATTACTTATTGATAAAGCCCTTAGGATGAGTACTTGACTACCAGGATTATGATGCAGATCATACTAGTGGTGACAGTGTAGTCGGTAAGTACATCCTTCAAATGTTCCTAGTCGTGGGAGTATCGAGACAGGGCATCGATAATCCAGAGTAGACTAGCGTATACGCTTCTTGACCCATATGATGGGTGATGGATGAACCCATATCCATTGGTGTTTGACATCAGAGAAGGTATACGGGTGCTCAGTGGAGACTGGGTACACTGAACGGACTCGCCGAGAACTCCTATATGGTATTATACCTATCGTCACATAGCAGTTCTCAGGTGACACAGGTACAGGTTAGTCTGTCGACCCGAAATCGTTATAGTCTTGCGTGATTTCCACTGTGCTTTGATTTCCACCATACTACGTTCAAGAGATCGTGCAAAAAGGTGGTTTTTGGGTACAGTCCCGAGTCACATGGAGGCAATGAGCGATATGAGAGGATTCTTCTCTCTCGGTATTGGGGGTTGATGTTGCGCTATGCTTGATTGGCCATAACAGGAAATCCCTGGTCAGGGTTGCTGAGATCTACTGGTAAGTGTTATCAGTAGCTTCTCGAACCGTTATGAGCCTCACATCGGCAAGACTTATCAGGCTATTAGGGTCTGACGTTATTCCACCCGCAGGCAGTGATATGCGACATATCTGACGAAGAGACCGGACTGTACGGTAGTGTTACTGATTGGATTCGCAGGAGTATGAGCAGGCTTGCTTGTTGATCTTCTGATCGCTCAATACCCGGGCAGTCGTTACGTTTAGCAGTCCGCTTGCGGCTTGTGGGTGTTTGATATGATCATCACCTACTGCCGGCGTATTGACGAGTCTTTAGAGTCCTACACAGAGATTTCCTGGTTTATGCGAAACGAAGTAGAGGCACATATGTGATATGTGCGGGACCGAGATTAATGTGCGTATGTGATACCGTATTCTATTCTCGCGATATGTGATATCGTTCGGTTATATGTGATATAGCCGGATTATCGAATCAAGTGTTGATTCGATAAGATATTACATTTGATATTAGTCGGTTGTATGTGATATAGCCGGATAATTAAATCAAGTGTTGATTTGATAATTTAATGTATAATTATATATTTGATATATTAACTTATATTAACTAATATTTGCTCACTAAACATTTCTTTTTCTCACTTGTGTGCATATAGTATATATACGATATATATTAATGTACATTTTTTTGTGTCATGCTTGACGCCACATGCAACATGGGTGTATGAGATTTACACCATGGTTATGATAATCCTAAGGTTTTTATTTATTTTGGTAATTCAAAAATTGGTGGAAATTTGTCATGGCTAGAAGCTTGGAGAAGCTTGTTGTCTCCATTGACTTAGTCCACTAATTTGTTTTACTTAAGATATTTATTAACCTAACCATTATCCTTAGCCATAGTTTAGTCTATACATGAGTTAGTGTATGACACTAACTCACCCATGGTTGCTATTCTCACCTCATGAGTTTCATTCTTATCTCCACTTAGTCTTCTTCTTCCTCATGAAAAAGCTTTTTAGCTTTTCAAAATGGTGAAAAAATAATATGAGAAAAATTAATCTAAAGTGAGCCCAATTCCTACTTCATCATCCTCTACTATATTAGACATTTAGTTTAGGGTGTTTGCTTCACTAATCTACCATTAGTGAAGAGATAGCATGAGCTTGAGTCTCGTCGACGTAGATCATTTTCGGCCTCGAAGATTTCGAGCAAGCTTGTTCATTTCTTCATGTGAACCATTACTAGAGTTTGGGTGTTCACTATTTGGAGTGAAGCGACTACTACATGGAGTTTTAGAAGTGAAGGACCGGTCTACAAAGGTTGTATTCCTCATTCACTTAGTTGTAAAGTTGTTTGCATTACTTGTTCATCTAAATCTCTAATTAAGATTCTAGGGTTAGGGTTCTTTAGTACGGCAAAAATTTGAAATTGGTATGGACGATACCTCTCGAAACCTTGCTGTCGTGCTAGGTAACCCTACAGTGGTATCAGAGCCAAGCTAGATATTTATAGAATTACGAAACCGAAACAACTCCGGAACACCCAAAACTAATATCTAGTTTCTGTCGAATTTTTTAAAGTGTCAAATTTTTTTAAAGCAACTGCAGAATGTTGTATGAGATGCAACATGAACACAGTAGAAATTTGAAACCCTATCGCCTGATTTTGTCCGGCCACACCTCATCAAAAATTGGTGAGCTTTTTTCTTTAGGGGAATTATGGGTTCAATTTTTTAGTGTGTTCCAATCTCTGGGTTTTGGTATTTCAGGTGTTGCTTGTTTTTGGTAAATTTGCATGTGATGTTATCTTTGTACAAAGGAAATTCGGAGTGCTTCGTAGTCGTAATTCTAACATCTATTCGGGTTATTTAGACGACGTTAAAAAGTTCGAACGGATATCAATAACCCAATTTTTCCCTCGCTGGAAATTTTCCAAGACTTGGATTTTTTCCGTGTTTAAAATATTCAGAAAATCATGCAAGCGATTATGTGGACCCTCTAGAAGAACGATACCCAACTCGACTTTTTGGCTCGCGGAACCACGGTCATACCCTAAGGTTTGTGGCAGTTCCACGGCGACATGAGTGAGGCATGGGTCCGACCTTCTACGGATGGTTCATAGGTGTTGTGGCATGTTCTGGGTACTTTTTGAACTCCGCTCAAGTGTTGAGCTCTTTTGAAAATTTTGGGTGTTTGTTTATTCGATCGAAAAGTTTAACATCGTCTAGTTATCTGTGATTGTGATACAATATTTGGAATCCACAATAATTGGTTATGTGATAACTGGTTTGAATTTTATAAATCTAGCAGTTTAGTCTCATTTGATCGGTTGCCACGGAATTTTGATGTGGATCAAAAGTCCGTCGCAATTACGTAGTGTACGCGGATACTCGCCGGGTAACCTTACTAGATAGCCACGCCCCATAGCCCTGACCAAGTGACTGTAGGAGAACCCCATCGCCAAAAGCATCCGTTTGGGTGCTCGCAGCCGCGGTGTTTCTCCTTAGTGCACTTCGTCGACGGCATCAGGGGTGCGGCCGACTACTAAAGTTTCCGACGAGCATTCGATCAGGTTATCGAGAATCTTGTTGAATTACCCGACAGGTTAATGGAAAGTGTTTTCAATATCGAGACTAAAATGCGGGGTTTATAATTGTTAGGCATGTGATGTTTAAGGAATTCATTTGGTTGGGCATGAAATCCAAAGTATGAGATACATTGGGTTTATGATGTCTAAGATGGTTGCGGATTCCAATTGTTGTAGTTTTTCACTTTCTTTTCTGCGACCGTAAGTGTAATATGTGGTGTATCACCGGTTTCATTGCTATATATCAATGACAATTGGGATACGCATATTTACTTACGTTGATGACATATGATGTTATGTGTTGCTGCGATATGTTATATTGGATCGTCGTGTTTTGAATAGCCGGGTTTTTTTATGTGAGATGAGAGTTTTTCATTTTTATTCATGTAAAAGCTTGTATGTAATATTCTTTTATTGGGACACTTCCGGGTTGAGGATGATGTCACCATTGATATATATTATTTACTTTTCCGCATTAGGATAGACCCAAGGAGGGTAGCACAAGTAACTGGGTTCTAGGGTCCAATGGGAGACCATCTCGAGGAGTCGAGACCGGGTCTCCTAACTCTAAAATTGGTAGGGTTGCTTGCCGCTCTTGTAGGGGTCTAGGGATGTGGGTTTGGCTATTCATCGCGACCGTGGAATCCGCGTTTTTTATTGGCTTAAATAAAACACGGAATTCCTGGTATATCCAATATTTCATATGTGTTCTTCTGTTGCTGATATTTTGTGATGTGATCACTTGATATGTTGAGACGAATGCTTATACTATATATATGATATATAATAACTATTGCTGCTTTCATTTCTACTGTGATGCTTAGGAAGTATAATATGATGGGACTTCATTAATGAGATTAATGAAAGAAAAAGAAACCTAAAGATGTTGTAGAAACTTGTTTTAAAAACTGGTAGCTCTAGTTCTTGCTTTGCATAGCGGTATTCCTTGTAGAATATCCAGCACCTTATTCGATAAGGAAAGAGCCGAGATCCTTTCACTGGGAGTTGCCTCTTTAGCGAAACTGGCAGATGCTATAACCCACTCGGTTTTGTTTTTTGATTGCTTTTTTAGTTCATTCTTTGCATAGCGGTATTCCTTGTAGAATATCCAGCATCTTATTCGATAAGGAAAGAGACGAGATCCCTTCACCGGGAGTGACCTCTTTAGCGAAACTAGTAAAAGCCTAAAAAACCGCTCCTTTTCAAATTCACTCGATTCTACAACGATATCAAGTTCATTACAAAAAGGGTTTTCTTAAAAACCTGTCGTAGCCCTCCGTCATTTCAGATAAGTAGTATTTAGTATTCGTGCTACGTTTGTTGGCTTTCGTCAAGGCATAGTGTGCGGTAGCTGATTAGTGCTTATCTGCTTAAGCATGGGATGCGATTGGATTAGGGTAGTCGTACGACTTTGTTGGCTTTCGTCAAGAATCGTGCCGGTGTGTTTAATTCAATCATGAAATGTACGGTTGAACTTGACTAGTGGACTATGGTTTGTTGGTTTTCGTTAAGGTCATAGGACGCTAGGGGCAGAGTATTATCGGGAATTTCAAGTGTTGAAATTTGCAATGAGATTGCATACCTTCTATGAGATAGTTGGATCCCGATACCCACTGCGAGTAAAAGTTACTCCTGGAAGAGTTTTACATATTACAATTAGATAATCAAGTAGGTGTCTAGAAAGGTGTTAAAGGGGTTACGCCCCTGGTAAAACAAGGTTTATTTTAATTAGGTCTGTGCAAAAGTACGGGGAACCTCCCTCAAAGTACCGACACTGGCCTGGCCGAAAGATTGGCGAACTTGTACGGTGTAATTAATCCCGGCTAGTCTTACCTTTTAGGGTTGAAGGAAGATTTGATAAAAACAGTGGGAGCCATCTTGATTAGATAAAATCATAACCAATCTGATCTTGCAAGAGCATACGTTGAGTGTTTTCTTCTCTCTCTCTCTCTCTCTCCTGGTAGCGACCATGTCACGTCTTAATCAAGATAATAATATAGATGAATTGACCGAACCTTCTTATTATACTGAGCTGGGGAACGTTGGTTCCGCTCTATCTTATAACTATTATAAGTCCGAGTAGGAAATAGGAGAATATCCGGATTCCCATGCCACCCAATCGAGGAATAAGCATGTTGATGCATATTCTTCGGGTGTGTTCGATTACCAAGAACTGTTTCTCAGTATCCTCTACGTCCTGGGTATGTGATACCGGATTAGAATCTCATTGTTCCCTCATGGGAACTGAATAAAATACAAATAAAGCAGTAAGGAAAACCCCCAAATAGGGCATCACGTGCTCACACGTGACAGGGCCTCACGTGCAAACACGTGATCTTTTATGGGTAGATTCTATCTACGCCTGAATGCCTAATTGGTAAAGTCACGTGCCCACACGTGATGAGCTCTTGAACCCACTGAATTAATAGAATTAAATTCTAATTAAAAGGAATTAAAAAGCATTTGTTCTCTCATGGGAACTGAATAAAATATATAAATAAAGCAGTAAGGAAAACCCCCAAAGGGGCATCACGTGCCCACACGTGACCAGGTCTCACGTGCAGACACGTGACCTTTTACAGGCAAAACCTATAGGCGCTGAATAAAATAAACAATTGGAAATGTTGTATCAGTGGGGTCACCTGCCAACACGTGATGGGTTCCTGAGCCCTTTGAACCAATAGAATAAATTCTAATTAGATGCTTAATTGGTAAGGTCACGTGCCAACACGTGATAGACTTCTAAACCATCTGAACTAATAGAATTAAATTCTAATTAAAGGGAATCAAAAGCCCTAATTGGAAAAATATTTCTCTAGATCTTTCCAAACAAAAAAGATTGCACTCTGTAAAGTGGAGCACTATTGGATTAAAAATCCAATGGTGACTAAAAATCACCAATTTATAGAAAGATTCTGTACAAAGAAATATTTTCCTAAAAATTTGCCAGGAACAACAAATAAAATATCTTTTGGATTAAAAATCCAATGGTGAATAAAATTCACCGAATGATCTAAAAGATCATGTTGGTTATAAAATCAATCAAAATCTCTCAATCAGAGATTGACTGAACAAACTGATTCTTTTATTTCTCCTATAAATAGGAGCCAAGAAAAGAAGAGAAGGGATATACAACAAAAGGGGGAGAGAATACAGAAGAGAAAAGAAAAAGAGAATTTAATTTTCCAGAGAGAAAAGAAGATCGCTTCAGAGAAGAAAAAGAAAGAAAACTCTAGGTAAGAGAAGGAAGGAGTTCATTCTATAACCTCCTACAAAAAAAAGAGAATTTAATTCTCAAACCAAGAGTTTAAATCTTCTAAATAAGAACTCAGTTCTTCCTCTGGTTGAAGATCTGCAGAAGCAGATCTCCCCATAAGTTGAGAATTTAATTCTCATCGGGGAGATTCTGCCATGCAGATCCAAAACATAGAGGGAGAATTGGGTTTAAAGAATTTAATTCTTTCAAACATATAGGAATTTAATTCCTCTAAATAAAATTAGGGTTTAACCCTATAAAAGAATTTAATTCTTAAACAAGGGATTTAACTCTCCATGCACGTAAAAGGGATCAGTACCCAACATGATCACGTGTGTCCGCGTGACTCCCCCCTCAATGATCAAAAGAAAACGAATGAAATTAGGTCACGTGCTTTCACGTGACCCTTGAAAAAACTTCTCAAAATAAAAAGGGAGTAAAGCCAAGGTAGAACAGATTTTGGGCGTCTCACGTGTTCCCATGTGACCCCTAGCAATTAGCAAACAAAAGAGGATTCTACCCAAAGGAAATGCTCGCCTAAAGGATGCCTCACGTGTCTCCACGTGACCCTTAACAAATCCTTTTAAGACCCAATGCATGGACACCCATCACGTGCCCACACATGATGGCCATAAAGATCAAGTGTTTAACACTATATTCAAGCTAATCTTAGCCCAAATTAGCTAAGTCTTCCAGAAACAAGATCCTTTGAAACTGAACCCCAACTATACTCTCGTCTCCCAAAATTGATCATCCCATATGACATTCAAAGTAATTCCCAGAGCCTTTCAATCAACATTGGTTCAAGGGTACATCTCTTCATACCTTTGATATATGTCGTTGTAATTCTTCAACGTCTTCAGAGAGGTGGAGGGTCCCAATAACCGATAACTTTTGGTGCATCCCCAAACGATTGAACCAAAACCAAACAGACTACTACATCTTTAAACTGGACTAAGATGTCCTTAAACTCATGGACTATGATGTCCTTACACTTTATGGACTGTGAGGTCCTTAAAATCATAGACTATGATGTCTTTAAACTTTACAGACTATGATGTCTTTAAACTGGACCGTAATGTCCTTAAACTAATTATGGACCGTAATGTCCTTAAACTAATTATGGACTGCAATGTCCCTAAACTTAAACAATAGAGCCCAAATGCTCTTTTGTTGGATCTAAATGCTCCTGTTAAGTAGATCTTAGTCTAAAATGAGACTAACGTATCATTAACAACCACTTAAGTTGATCTTAATCTTAAACGAGATTAACGATCCTTAAATCAATCCAACTACAGATCCCTCAACTGACATTGGTTCAAGGATGCATCTCATCACACCTCTGATATATGTCGTTGTAACTCTTCAACGTCTTCAGAGAGGTGGCGGGTCCCGACGATCAATAAACCCAATGGACCGCAATGTCCCTAAACTAAAACAATAGAGCCCAAATGCTCTTTTGTTGGATCTAAATAATCCAGTTAAGTTGGTCTTTGTCTAAAATTAGACTAACGTGTCCTTAACAAACGTTAAGTTGATCTTAGTCTAAAATTAGACTAACGTATCCTTAACAAAACGTTTAAGTTGATCTTAGTCTCAAATGAGATTAACGATCTTTAAACCTAACCCCAAACCCAAATCTAAGAAAATACGGATTTGGACTAATCCACGCCCTACGGGCGACAACATAAATTAGTCTCCGTATACAATCCACGGGCACCTAAAAATAAAACAAACACACACGACACGAAGTGACCATCTGGAGAAGGAGAAAGTTGTTACCGCGATGCGGTAGCGTAATTAACTGCAGGGGCTTGCGCCTGTAGGGAAGAGCGTCCCCACAATCAAAAAACCCCTCACAATGAGGAGGAATCTGACGAAGTCTGCTACATCGGCCGCATCTGTCTAAACCTTCGATACACGGTGCCATAAATCAACTTGGCATCTTCGGCGAGGTGGACGGATAAAACCAAATAGCATCCGCCCCCAAAATTCAGTCCCGACGTCCCAACGTCCCGGTCGCGTCTTTCGGCGGAGAACACCCATATATGTAATATGTTACATGGGCTACAGACAGGTAGAGAACTGAGAATGGGTGATATGTCTCTAAGTGTTAGAGAATGGTGCAATTGTTGCAGCCAAACCAGTTGGCAAATATCATCTTGTATTAATACATTGATTTAGAACAATTGTTATTAGATACCGAACCTGATATACAACATTACATTAGTTTCTTTATTCAGTTAAAGAAGGATATAATTCTGTATAGGAGGATAATGTTGTGAACATTTTCCTGAATCAAGAGTTGATTGGATCAGGCACGTTATGTAATAACATATACGTTCTAAATCAAACTACAGTTCAAAGTATATAGAACACACACAAGAGGAGTAGTTCAGAAATGAACGAAGCCTTCTTGTGGCATTGTAGACTAGGTCATATCAATGCGACACGACCAGTTAAGTTACATAAGGATGAATATTAGTATTTGTTCGAATTTTCATCTTATGATACTTTCCAGTCTTGTCTCAAAAGGTAAAATGACCAATACTCCATTTACTGGAAACAGAGAAAGAGTTAGAGAACTCTTGGGATAGATACATGATGATGTATACGGTCATATGTCTACAAATGCCAGGGATGGTTCTTCATACTTCATTATATTCACTGATCTTCTCTCAGGATTCGTACATATGTTCCTGTTGAAACACAAGTCTGAAACTTTTGAGAAATTCAACGAATATAAGCTTGAAGTTGAGAACCAGACGGGTAGAAGTATTACAGCCCTTCGATGTGATCGAGGAGGCGAATACTTGCACATGGAGTTCCTGGAGTTTCTAAACAGAGAATGGAATTCTCTCTCAGCTTACTCCTTCGTATACACCACAGTACAACGGTGTATCGGGACGGAGGTATCGCACCCTGTGAGATATGGCGTGCTCCATGATGAGTATTGCTGAGTTAACTGTTTCCTTTTGGTGTTATGCACTTGAGAAGTTGCATACCTATTGAATGGGGTTCCAACCAAATCAGTGCCTACCACTCCATATGAGATATAGAATGGGAAGAGACCATATCTTAAACGAGTTAAGATATGGGGTTGTCCGGGCTATGTTGAAAAGCAAAATCCGGACAAGCTCGAGGCAAGGTCAGTTCTGTATAAGTTTGTTAGGATATCCCAAACATTTGCGAGGGAATATCTTCTACCACACTAAGGAGCAAAATGTGTTTTGTTTCTCAGCATGCCATCTTTTTAGAAAAGGAATTTCTTATGAAGAAATTAGTGGTCATGAGGTAGAACTGGAAGGTGTTCCAGCTAAACAAACTAACTGCTGATGATTTGATGAAACCAAAGGATTCAATAGTCTCCAACGAACCTCATCCTCTCCGCGAATCTGGTAGGGTTCCTCATCCATTTGAGAGATACTACGGTCTTCTCGGTGACGGTGGGAGTGAGGATTCCATCATGGAAAATGATGGCCCAACTAGGTTCAGGCAGGCCATCACAAGTGGAGACTTTGTGAAATGGCTGGATGCTATGCAATCAAAGATGGAATCCATGTATACCAACAAAGTATGACTTTAAATGTTGCACCTGAAGGGTAAAACCCATAGGGAGCAAATTGGATCTTGAGAAGATTCCTGGTGTAAATGAAAAGGTTGAGACTTTCAAAGCTATGCTTAAGTCCATCAGGATTAAAGCAAGCATCGCGGAGTTGGAACATATGTTTTATGTGGTAGTCAAAGAGTTTGACTTCATCAAAATGGTAGATGTACCTTGTATATACAAGAAGGTTGTAGAGAGTAAGGTTGTCTTCCATGTATTGTATGTAGATGACATACTCTTGATAGGAAATGGTTTTCTATGCTACACTCGGTCAAGCTCTTCTTATCACGAGGATTCTCCTTGGAAGATCTGGATGATACCTACTAAATCTTGTGCATTATGATCTATGGTGATAGATCTAAGTGGATGTTGGGAGTGTCCCAAATCCAGGTACATTAACACCATACTAAAGGGGTTTAGTATGGAAGATTCTAAGCGTGGTGGTTCTCCCACTGACTCATGGATCACTCTCTCCAAAAAGATGTCTCCCAAGACTGATTTGGAGAGAGCTTGCGTGCAAGGGATACCCTATGTTTCGGCAGTAGGCTCTATCATGTGGGCGATGTTATGTACCAGACCATATGTAGCTAACTCACTAGGTATAGTGGTCAGGAATCAATCGGATCTTGGGAGAATCACTGGATAGCTATGAAGGACATTCTTAAGTACTTAAGAAACACTAAAAGAATGTTCTTGGTTCAAGATTCCAGAGTGATAAGGTCGACTGAAAGTCAGTCACAGACATTGTCTTTACCCTCAGTAGAGGGATGGTATGTTGGAAGAGTTCCAAGCTACATACCGTGGTATACTAGACGATAAAGGCTGAATACATTGCTACCAACGATGCTGCCAAAGTGGCTGTCTGGGAAATTCTTGTTCATGAAATGAACATGGTTCCTACCATTGAGCGTCCAATAACTGTTATTGTGACAACATTGGAGTTATGGCCTCGTCCTAGGAACACCGGTCCCATCAGCGATCCAGACATATTCTGAGGACAGTATCACCTGATCAGGGAGATGTTTGATCTCCAGGGGATCGAGGTAAGGAGATTTGACGCGATGGATAACACGGCGGATCCACTCACAGAGGCCTTTCCCTAAAGAGACTTCTACGGGGCGTTGAGTATGAGATACTACAACAAATGGCCTTAGTGCAAGTAGGAGATTGTTAGTTATATGTATGCCCTAGAGGCTATTACTGTACATATGATGTATATTGTAGTGGATGCTTGGACATATATAGGGAGGACTTTCTTGCTCGACATGATAGTATGCTATCTGGTTGCACTTTATCTTAACATGTAAACTTATTGTCTCTCTATTACATGTTGATAAAGCCCTTAGGATGAGTACTTGACTACCAGGATTATGATGGAGATCATTCTAGTGGGGACAGTGTAGTCGGTAAGTACATCATTCAAATGTTCTTAGTCGTGGGAGTATCGAGACAGGGCATCGATACTCCAGAGTAGACTGGCGTATACGCTTCTTGACCCATATGATGGGCGATGGATGATCCCATATCCATTGGTGTTTGACATCAGAGAAGGTATACGGGTGCTCAGTGGAGACTGGGTACACTGAACGGAATCGCCGAGAACTTCTAGATGGTATTATACCTATCGTCAGATAGAAGTTCTCAGGTGACACTGGTACAGGTTAGTTTGTCGACCCGAGATCGTCATAGAGTCTGGTGTGATTCCCACCGTGCTTTGATTTCCACCATACCACGTTCAAGTCGTGCAAAAATGTGGTTTTTGGGTACAGTCCCGACTCACATGGAGGCAATGAGCGATAGGAGGGGATTCGTCTCTCCTGGTATTGGGGGTTGATGTTGCGCTATGCTTGATTGGTCATAACAGGAAATCCCTGGCCAGGGTTGCTGAGATCTACTGGTAAGTGTTATCAGTAGTTTCTCGAACCGTTATGAGACTCACATCGGCATGACTTATCAGGCTATTGGGGTCTGACGTTATACCACCCCCAGGCAGTGATATGCGACATATCTGATGAAGAGACCGGACTGTACGGTAGTGTTACTGATTAGATTCACAGGAGTATGAGCAGGCTTGCTTGTTGATCTTCTAATTGCTCAATACCCGGGTGGCCGTTACTTTTAGCAGACCGCTTGCGGCTTGTGGGTGTTTGATATGATCATCACCTACTGTCGGCGTATTGACGAGTCTTTAGAGTCCTACACAAATGTTTTCTGGTTCATGCGAAACGAAGTAGGAGCACATATGTGATATGTGCGGGATCGAGATTAATGTGCGTATATGATACCGCATTCTATTCTCGCGATATATGATATCGTTCGGTTATATGTGATATAGCCGGGTTATCGGATCAAGTGTTGATTCGATAAGATATTACATTTGATATTAATCGGTTGTATATGATATAGCCGGATTATTAAATCAAGTGTTGATTTGATAATTTAATGTATAATTATATATTTGATATATTAACTAATATTTGCTCACTAAACATTTCTTTTTCTCACTTGTGTGCATATAGTATATATGTGATATATATTAATGTACATTTTTTGTGTCATGCTTGACGCCACATGCAACATGGGTGTATGAGACTTACACCAAGGTTATGATAATCCTAAGGTTTTTATTTATTTTGGTAATTCACAAATTGGTGGAAATTTATCATGGCTAGAACCTTGGAAAAGCTTGTTGTCTCCATTGACTTAGTCCACTAATTTGTTTTACTTAAGATATTTATTAACCTAACCATTATCCTTAGCCATAGTTTAGTCTATACATGAGTTAGTGTATGACACTAACTTACCCATGGTTGTTATTCTCACCTCATGAGTTTCATTCTCATCTCCACTTCATCTTCTTCTTCCTCATGAAAAAGCTTTCTAGCTTTTCAAAATGGTGAAGAAATAATGTGAGAAAAATTAATCTAAAGTGAGCCCAATTCCTACTTCATCATCCTCTACTATATTAGCCATTTAGTTTAGCGTGTTTTCTTCACTAATCTACCATTAGTGAAGAGCTAGCATGAGCTTGAGTCTCCTCGACGTAGAACATCTTCGGCCTCGAAGACTTCGAGCAAGCTTGTTCATTTTTTCATGTGAACCCTTACTAGAGTTCGGGTGTTCACTACTTGGAGCGAAGGGAGAACTACACGAAGCTTTAGAAGTGAAGGACCGGTCTACAAAGGTTGTATTTCTCATTCACTTAGTTGTAAAGTTGTTTGCATTGCTTATTCGTCTAAATCTCTAGTTAAGATTCTAGGGTTCGAGTTCTTTAGTACAGAAAAATTTGAAATTGGCATGGACGATGCCTCCCGAAACCTTGCTGTCGTGCTAGGTAACCCTACAATAAAATTCTATCATAGAAAAATATTTTCCTAATCCTGTTAAACTAACAAGATATTCATTTAACAGATTTAAATTCAATATTCCTAATTTTGTTAAACTAATAAGATATTCATATGATAGAATAAAATTCTATGTGATAGAATTAAATTCTATATTAGAAAAATATATTTCTAATCTTGTTAAACTAAAAAGATATGATATAATAAGATTCTAATCTTGTTAAACTAACAAGATATTCATATGATAGAATAAAATTCTATCTTAGGAAAATATTTCCTAATCTGGTTAAAAACAAATAAGAAATTTTCTCTGTTAAACAGAGAGCCTTTGGATTAAAAATCCAACGGTGAATAAAATTCACCAGATCAATTAGATTGATTATGAAATCAATCATGATCTCTCAATGAGGGATTTTCTTAGCAAATTGATTCCTTTTCTTCTCATATAAATAGGAGTAAGAAGAGGAGGAGAAAAGGACACACACAGAGAGAGGGGAAGAAAAATACAGAGAGGATTTAATTCTCTCAAAGAAGAGGATACCCCTCTTAAAGAAAAACCCTAAGTAAAGAGAAAACACAGAGATCATTTTATCTCTCCTTCGTCTCTCTAAAGGTTTAACCTTTCATATAAGAACTTAGTTCTTCCTCTGATTGAGATCTGCAGAAGCAGATCTCCCCACAAGTTGAGAATTTAATTCTCATCGGGGAGATTCTGTTATGCAGATTCAAAACCCAGGGAAAAGAATTGAGTTCAAAGAATTTGATTCTTACAAAAACATATGGGAATTTAATTCCTCTGAAAACTAGGGTTTAACCCTATAAAAAAAATTTGATTCTTACAAAACAAGAGACATGAGACCCTCCAAATCCTAAGGTCATTAACATGAGATCAAAATCTCCAAACACCCAGAAGGAAAGGCTGATGATTCATTAACGTTTAAACACTATAACAAGGACCGTACGCGTTTCCCACGTGAGCACTTAAAGGAAGAACAAGAAGTGCCTCCTAGGGCAATCACGTGTTTTGCACGCACTTATATAAATAGAAAGGATAAAAACCCAAAAGGCAGAACCCAACTTTGGGGCGTCTCATGTATTTCACACGTGAGCGCCACAAGAACCAAGTGCTCAGCACTTATATAAAAAAGGGGGAAATAAATGAGCAGTTCCCATAATTGGGGCACCTCACGTGTTTCACACGAGCGCCACAGAACTCTAGTGTTTAACACTAATCCGATGCCTCACGTGTGTCACGTAAGTGCCACAGAACTTTAGTATTTAACACTATGCCAGTGCCAACATGAAATTCACATGATCATTGTATGTCTCGGCACTTAGCACTGTTGGGTAATTATGGAGACCCAGATCTAGCCCAAATTGACTATGTTTTTCTAAATTCAAAACCCCTTTGTGCTCATCATTCTCCAAATTGATCTTAGTCCCAAACATGACTAATGATCTTTCAACTGATGATATCCAAAATGATGTTCATCCCACATCTCCTAAGTTAATCTTAGTCTCCAAAAATGACTAATGATTCTTAGATGATCCACCATGATCTTTTCCCTCAAATACGGGATTTGGTTCAAGGGTACATCTCTCTACACCTCTGATGCATGGCGTTGTAATTCATCTACGTCTTCAGAGAGGTGGCGGGTCCCGACAACTAACTGATTTTTAGTGCATTTCCCAAACTGACATGCATATCCCAAATCAAACCACACCCTAGACTGGGTGCATCCCAGGTCACCGTTGCTCATCCCGTCATACGTGCACGCAAGATCATCGTTGCTCATCCCGTCATCCCAAAGGTAAGGGCGAGCATTATTAGATCGTTCACCTGCCGGAGCGCAACCTGGAAACTATCAACGGACCGTAACGTCCTTAAACTAAAATCTCACCCCCAAACGGTGATCAATGGACCGTGACGTCCTTAAACTAAAATCTCACCCCCAAACGGTGATCAACGGACCGTGACATCCTTAAACTAAAACATCACCCCCAAACGGTGATCAACGGACCGTAACGTCCTGAAACTAACACCTCACCCTCAAATGGTGATCAACAGGCCGTAACGTCCTTAAACTAAGATCTCACCCCCAAATAGTGATCAACGGACCGTAACATTCTTAAACTAAGATCTCACCCCCAAATGGTGATCAACGGACCGTAACGTTCTTAAACTAAGATCTCACCCCCAAATGGTGATTAATGGACCGTAACGTCTTTAAACTAAAACAACATAGCCCCAATGCTTTTATGTTGGATCTGAAGCAAAAATGATCCTAAGGCCCTGTTAAGTAGATCTTAGTCTCAAATTGGACTAACGTATCCTTAACAAAAAACCAATCGAGCCCCCCGATTGCTCGTATACATTTAAGTTGATCTTGATCTCAAAACAGATCAACGATCCTTAAATCAACCCAAACCCAAATCTAAAAAAAATATACAGATTTGGAGTAATCCACGCCCTACGGGCGACGATATAAATTAGTCTCTGTATACAATCCACGAGCAACTAAAAATAAAACAAACACACACGACACGAAATGAACTTCTGAAGTAGGAGAAAGTGGTTATCGCGATGCGGTAACGTAATTAACTGTTGGGGCTTGCGCCTGCAAGGAAGAGCATCTCCACATCAAAAAACCCTCGCAAATGAGGGGGAATCTGACGAAGTCTGCTACAACGGCCGCATCCGTCCAAACCTCCGATATACGGTGTCATAAATCAACTTGGAATCTTCGGAGAGGTGGACGGATAAAACCAAATAGCATCTGTTGGGATCCTTTGCATGACGACTAGGTTTCGGAAGGCATCAAGCATGCAATTTCAAAATTATTAGTGTGATAAGAAACCCATAACCGAGGATCTAACTAGAGAATTAGGGTTTAACTAAAGCAAGCAAACATCTTTACTCTGAGTGAACAAGGAATACAACCTTTGTAGATCGGTCCTTCACTTCAAAAGCTCCATGTAGTAGACCCTTCGCTCCAAGTAGTGGTCTCCCGGACTCTCGTTAGGCTCCACTAGGCGAAAAGAACAAGCTTGCTTAAAGATCATCGAGGCCGAAGATGATCTACGTCGAGAAATCTCCAACTCAAGCTAGCTCTTTATTAATTGAGAATTAGTGAAGCAAAAAATCTATACTAAATGGCTATTCTAGTATAGATTGATGAAGTAGGAATTTTTCTCACTTTAGAATTATTTCTCTCTCTCTTTCTTCACCTCAAGAAAACCTAGGGAGCTAAATTAAAATGAAGAAGAAGATTAAGTGATGAACTCTAGCAACCATGGGTGAGAAAATATCATATATAACTCATGTAGAGACTAAACCATGGCTAAAGATAATGGTTAGCTTAATAAATATCTAGAGTAAAACAAAATTAGTGGACTAACTCAATGGTTTCCACAAGCTTTTCAAACCTTCATAAACCATGACAAATTCCACTTAATTTTGAATTTTCCCTAAATAAATAAATCCCTTAATTATCTATGGTATGGTATGAGTCTCATACACCCATGTACAATGTACCATCAAGTATGACACAAAGGAAATAATACATTAATATATATCACATGTATATTAAATGTACAATGAGAAAAAGAAATTCTTAAGTGAGCTAATATTAGTTAATGTATAATAATATATCAAATATATAATCATACATTAAATTATTAAATCAACACTTGATTTAATAACCCGGCTGTATCGCATACAACCAATTAATATCATATATATCAATTTATCGAATCAACACTTAATTCAATAACCCGGCTATATCACATATAACCAACTGATATCACATATCGCGAGATAAGAATACGGTATCACATACACGTATTAATCTCGGTCCCGTACATATCACATATATGCCCTACTTCGTTTCGCTTGTGCCAGGAAATCTCTGTGTAGGACTCTAAAGACTCGTCAATACGCCGGCAGTAGGTAATGATCATATCAGTTACCCACAGGCTGTCAGCAGTACTAGCTGGACGTAACGGCTACCCGGGGATTGAGAGATCAGAAGATCAACAAGCAAGCCTGCTCATACTTCTGTGAATCCAATAAGTAACACTACCGTACATTCCGGTCTCTTCGTTTGATATGTTGCATATCTAGTCTAGGGGTGGTAAACGTCAGACCCCAATAACTTGATAAGTCATGCCGATGTGAGACTCATAACGGGTCGAGAAACTACTGATAACACTACCAGTAAATCTCAATATCCGCCTGGCTAGGGACTTCCTGTTATGGCCAATCGAGCACAGCGCAACATCAACCCCCAATAACTGGAGAGACGAAATCCCCTCCTATCGCTCATTGCCTCCATGTGACCCGGGACTGTACCCAAAAACCACCATTTTGCACGCTCTCTTGAACGTGGTAAGGTGGAAATCAAAGCACAGTGGGAATCACACAAGACTATATGACGATCTCGGGTCTACAGACTAACCAGTACCAGTGTCACCAGAGAACTGCTATATGATGTTAGGTATAATACCATCTAGGAGTTCTCGGCGAGTCCTGTTCAGTATACCCAGTCTCCACTGAGCACCAGTATACTATCTTTGATGTCAAACACCAATGGATGTGAGATCATCCATCGCCCATCATATAGGTCAAGAAACGTATAAGCTAGTCTACTCTGGAATATCAATGCCCCGTCTCGATACACCCACGACTAGGAACAATTAAAGGATGAGCTTGTGGACTACCCTGGCCCCACAAGATTCTAAACAAAAGGTGTAGGTTTTTACCTCATTTGGCAACTCAAGAAAATTCTTGAATTGCTCAAAGTATTCAAGGTCCAAACTTGAGGCCTCCATAGGGTTTGTAGTGATGTTGTGGTCATTTTTTGTGAAGGGGTATAAGGTTTTGTTTGAGGATTTTGGGGGTGGCCATGGGGTAGAGGTGGAGGATGAAAAGGAGATGAAGGAATGAAGAAGGAGAGGAAATGATGAAATGATGAGATGAAGGCATGAGAATTGTGTAGAAGCCTCACCCCCCCTCTCTCTCACCCTCACATGACACAAGTCACCTCACTCTCTCTCTCTCATCTATTTTTCTTTTCCCTTTTCTTTTTCTCTTTTTCATTTTAAAACACAACTATTTAGGGGGGAAAAAGCCATGGCTCATAACTAAAAATGTAGTAAGTCATTTGCAACATGATTTGTTTCATGTTTCATGCATAACAAGATTAATGCAAAATTAGTGAAATACTAATCGAGTTTAGTAAATAACCCATTTACAAATAATTGTATAATAATTCATAAATGCCCAAATCATATAAATACCTTCAAATCAATTATTATTAATTTCCCAACTATTTTCCAAATTATCGGTATATAATTATACCTATTCATTAAAACTAATCTCCATACTTTAAATTATCCCTAATATTTATTATTTAATTACTTAAATTCCCGAAATAATATTTTATCTTCTGAAATGTTATAACTTCATATTTATATTCTTTGAACTTCTCAAAAACTTCAGACTTGTGTTTCAACAGGAACGCATGTCTGAATCTTGATAGATCATCGGTGAATGTAATGAAGTACGAGGAACCAATCCTGGCATGTATAGACATAAGACCGCATGTATCACTATGTATTAGTCCCAAGAGTTCAGTATCTCTTTCTCCGTGTCCAGTAAACGGAGTTTTGGTCATTTTGCCTTTGAGACATGACTGGTAAGTTTCATATAATGTAAATTTGAACGGATTCAAATATCTATCTTTATGTAACTTAGCTAGTCATGTCGCATTGATATGACCAAGTCTACAATGCCACAAGAAAGATTCGTTTATTTCTGAACTCTTCCTCTTGTGTGTGTTCTGTACGTTGAGAACTGTAGTTTGATTTAGAACGTATATGCTACTACATAACGTGCTTGATCAAATCAACTTTTGATTCAGAAAAATGTTCATAACATTATCCTGTAATACAAAATTATATCCTTCTTTAGTTAATAAGGAGACTGATATAATGTTGCATATCAGGTTCGGTATGTAATAACATTCGTTCAGAATCAATGCATTACCATTTGTTAATACAAGGTGATAATCGCCAACTGCTTTGGCTGCAACAATTGCACCATTTCCTACTCTTATATCTTTATCACCCAATCCCAGTTCTCTACCTTTCTTAAACCCATGTAACAAATTACATATGTGGGATCCTGATCCGGTATCTAATACCCAGGACGTAGAGCATACTGAGAAACAGTTCTCGGTAATGAACACACCCGAGGAAGATGTATCAACATACTTATTCTTCGTTTGGGTGGCACGAGAATCCTGGTAATCTCCTATTTCCTGCTCGGACTTATAACAATTATAAGTTAGAGCGGAACCAACGTTCCCCAGCTCAGTACAACAAGCGGGTTCGGTCAATACATCCATATTATTATCTTGATTAAGGCATAACATTGTCGCTACCTGGAGAGAGAGAGAAGAAACACTTAGTGTATGCTCTTGCAAGATTAGATTAGTTATTATCTTATCTAATCATGATGGCTCCCACAGTTTTTATCAAATCTTCTTTCAAACCCTAATAAGGTAAGACTAGCCGGGATTAATTACACCCTACAAGTTCGCTAACCGGTCAGTCAGGCCAGTGTTGGTATTTTGAGGGAGGTTCCTCATGCCTTCGCACGGACCTAATTAAAGTAAACCTCGTTTTCCCATAGGCATAACCTCATTGACACCTTTCTAGACACCTAATGGTTTAGCTAATTGTAAAGTGCAAAACTATCCCAGGAGTAACTCTTACTCGCAATGGGTATCGGGATTCAACTATCTCATAGAAGGTATGCAATCTCATTGCAAATTTCAACACTTGAAATTCCCAATATTATTCCCCTAGCGTCCTATGACCTTGACGCAGGCCAACAAACCATAGTCCGCTAGTCAAGTTCAACCCGTACATTTCGTGATTGAATTAAACCCACCTGCACGACCCTAGACACAGGCCAACAAAGTCGCACGACTACCCTAATCCAATCGCATTATATGCAGCAGATAAGCACTAAATAGCTACCGCAAACTATGCCTTGACGCAGGCCAACAAACATAGCACGAATACTAAGTAGTACTTATTTGAAATGACAGAGGGCTACGACAGGTTTTAAAAAAACCTTTTGCGCAATGAACTTGATATTGTTGTAGAATCGAGTGATTTTGAAAAGGAGTGGTTTAAGCTCCGTCTTTTAAAATCGAGTTTTTCAAAATAAACCGAGTGGGTGTAGCATCTGCTAGCTTTTGCTAAAGAGGTCACTTCCGGTAAAGGGATCTAGGCTCTTTCGTCATCGAATGAAGTGCTAGATGTTCATCAAGGAACACCACTATGCAAAGCAAGAACTAGAGCTACCAATTTTGAAAATTTGATTCCACAACATCATTGGGTTTCTTTCCTTTTCATTAATCTCATTAATAAAGTCCCATCATGTCACGACCCGAATGTGGCACGTGACCGGCACTTAAATCACGTGACATCTAAAGACATCGACGCGGTCCAAGTATGCCGAAACCCGGAATTTAAACCCTTTTTTGAAAATATTGGAGGTGAGGTTTAAAATAGTCATCAGATAGAATTAGTTTAAAATAAACATTTAAGTTTAACTAAGTATGTTTGAAAAAGCATCTATGATGTTTTGAAATTCGACAGCACCTTTTTTGTAATTTTTGAATAAACCATGATACAAGCATAATTATATAAAGCATCCCAACGGGAGCTAACTTCCATGCCCAAAAGACGGAGCAACCAAGCTAACAATATACGACGCACAATGCAGAAGAAAAGAAAAACGAAACAAAATCAACAATATAAAAAGGTCGACTCCAATGAGTGCGACGCCCACAAACACACAACTCAAAGTCTCATTTCTAAGTCCATAATATACAAGTTCTAAGTCGATGGAGTTTCACTAGATATAAGAATATATAAAAATACAAGTGTGGGTACGAACAACAGTAGCCCACCTACCAGAGAAATCACCGAGAAGAAGGGTGTGCCGCAATCCGCCGATAATACGAGCGGTAAAACTTGCAAGAAACTATGGCACAACGGGGGTGAGTTGCCAACTCAGTGAATAAAAGTACATCACAAGGTAGAAATCGAAATGCACAACGATACCTAGGTCATAAATATGGTACTATCATATCCTGTACTAATATAACATATGATATGCATATGTATCATAAATGTAACTCTGTCTATCACATGAATTCCAAAATAGAATATATCATGCAAATGACCTGTATCTAGGTATAAGCCTATAACTAGCCGAAAATATATATGTAAAACCTCTTCTTTAAAATAGCCACGGAATACATATATCACGACATAAAAGCAGACGTGATAGTATGAAATATAATAGGTATCTTATTTAAGATATATGCATTGATGTTTTAGTGAAGAGTGTTAAGAGGTTTACAATTTAAAAGATCCCAGTGTCATATCAGACACGTCAAGTAATGAGGCTATAGCTCGATTTTGAAATCCTTTTTATATGCAAAAATTGGTAAAAAGGTTATTCAGGTACTATCCCCGGATCAGTCATGGTTGGCTACAATAACTCATAACATAACTGTATACCTCATATGATAGCAACATATCAACCTCTGAATGTCCAGCATCGACTCCCGAAATCAGAAATCCCTCGTGTCCATCACCGACACGCAAATCCTCAAATCTCTCGTGTCTATCACCGACACGCAAATGCAGATATCGTCGACACCATCTCAACAGATGATCGCCACCCGATATCCCTAGCCCTGATCGGTATCTCTTGGATATCCGCCGTGCCCAAATCGAGCCCCGGTCAGTATCCCCTGGATATCTTCCGTGCTCATCTCTATCTCCGGTATCGAGTATCATCGCTAGGCTCCCCGTCTCTAATGCGGCATTCATGTCCCTCGGTCTCGACCGGGTCCACCATGTATCCGTCTGTATACCCCCCCACTCAATTCGGATAAGTAGAAAGTCTGAAACCATATATCTCCCCCACTCGGTTCAGAATGAAACAATCAGAAAAACATCAAGCTCATGGTGGACGCTAACTCATCGTATCCAGAAATATCAAGTAAAAAATAAGAATACTTGAATAGATCATTCTGATGATATATTATATATATACATATATAACAGCGTCCCATACCACCGATATATATTATCAAAAGTAGAACATCCTGAAAATTCATAAGAATCAAATACGAATACCCATGGTACTGGTATTCGCAATGCTTAACAGGTAATAACGGTAAAGTACGTAAATAAAGTCATACAAGCAATAAACGTAATAGTCCTACTATGTTATGGCAATACTAATGATGTGTAGTGTAGCATACGCGTCGGTGCTCGTGCAGCATGGCAATCATTAGTATTTGTGCAAGTGTTCTAAAAGTGTATAAAGCATACTCGTATCGATATCTACATACGCATCACGTAGTATAGCGGTCCTACAGTGACATGGCAGTACCAATGAGGTGTAGTGTAACATGTGCGTATGTGCTTGTGCAACATAATACTCATTGGTAGTTGTGCAGTGTTCTATCATTGTATTCGTATCATGGAAACGTATAACATCGATTAATATATCGCGAACATGTAAAGTAAATCTAAGCGTAACTATTAAATGTTACTACTTTCTATATGCTATACTATTATCTTTGAAAATTGAACGAAATGTTGGTTTTGAAATAAGTAAGCTGCCTTAGGTTAAAAATAAATATTCGTTTTGGAAATTGGCATCGCATCCTTTTCCTTTATCATTAAAAAAGGAAACGAATCGTTAATTTTTAAAAGAGTATAGCCCACTCAAGTATTACGTTCTAAAACAAAATAAAACATGACTTTACGGGTCTAAAGGAAACTTGGCCGTTATTCGGCATGCTAATCTCGTCATCAAAAGTATGGTATGATTCCTCGTACAATATCCACATTATCACAATATCCAAATTATCTCAAGTACGGCATGACCCCCCGTACAAATCCACCAAACCATGAATAAAGCTATATGCACATGAATAATATACTAAATGCAACATAACACTAATACGATTAACTTGAATTAACACTAAGAACTAACTAGATAGCATAACTATCCTAGTTATATGGTTGTGGGGGTGCTATACGCCATCCACCCGACTTCTCCCGTAGATATAAATCTACTCACCAACTTGTCGAACTCGTCGAAATCCACAATCTCTTTTCCTCGTCTCGACACCTTCAGCGTCTCCGCTAATACTCCTTCAAGTGTAAGAACACGCTCGTCAATAACATTATCATACTGGCAAAATGTAGCAAGAAAAATACAATGCTCGGATGCATATTATTTGAAAATGTTAGCTCAGAAAACAGCGGTTTTGGGGCTCGCTTCGAAAAATCACCAGAAATCGTAAACACAATGTTTAGAGTGAAACTAAAATTATACACATTTTTAAAGGAGTTAAATTTGATACCCTAAAATATCTTTTCCAATTTCTATGTATAGGACATGAAATAAAATGCAAAATTAAAATATGTTTCTGGATAATCTGCAGAAACCAGAAAACTACCTTCACTAAAAATTTGATATCTCTAGATTTTGTAAATAGAATAAGAAAAATGAAAATTTTAGATATATCTACACAAAATTATATACAACCTAAAATTTTCATATTCTCCAAATTGTTAACAGAAAAATTAAGAAAATTGTTACAATTTGAGTGAAAAACAGCCACTGGAAATAAAATTTCCAGTTTGGAAACCCTTTCTTTAAAAATTCGTGTAAAATTTATTTTACAGTAAAACTTAACCAAATATTTTTGGCTAAATGATATGGAAATTATATACAACCTTTTAGTTTTAACCATTAGCTAATTATCAATAGAGAGTCATCAAAAAAATTCAAAACCCCTAACATGTCACTGATATTCAGCCAGCAAGTAAAACTTACTATCACTTCAAAATTTAAAAGCAAGATGATATTTACCTATATGGAATGAGAACAAAGAAATAGGCTTGAATCATCTTGAATTGGTGTTGTCCTTAGATGATATGCTCAATTTTGATGAAGGGACCATGGTTTTTCTCTTTTGGTTTGGTGAATACTTGGAATTTTTGGTGTTGGAGTTTGAAAGAATGTGTTTGTTCAGTTTGGAAAGCTCAAGAATAACCTAAGGTTGAATAAGAATAAGGTGGAGGTGTCATGGTTGAAGGAGAAAGTGGAGGGAGGAGAGCATGGGTGAGGGTATACTAGAGGTGAGGGTTTTATCCTAGGCTAACATATACCCAACCATAAAAAGAAATACAAATACAACAATTCTTTTTAAATAAGTGGTTTCATTTTAAAACTCAATACATTTTGTTAATAATTACCCCTTGCACATAAATACCTTTATGTTACCACAAATCTAAACTCGTTATTTTAAATGAATAAAAATACTTATCACAATACTTTAAATATCATTATCTAAATGTAAAATATCATGTCATTTTAAATATCATTTTTTTATATCACCCCTTTTTCTCCATTTTTACCAAAATAAGTACATTTTTTTGCGGATATAAATCCGATACTAAAATTCATATGCGATATCATTTTTGTAAACTCATTATCTTCATATTTAAAATTATAAATTAATATTTATAATTTTCCAAAATATTACAATATCCCCTACTTAAAGAAATTCGGTCCCCGAATTTAAATTCAACCCCCATCTGAAAACATTTTTTTCAATCAATTAACTCAACTCAAACAAATTGCAGGGGTCCAATTTTAAAATATATAGTCCGCTCAATATAACGGAACTCAGAAATCCCACACGAGCTAAGACATAAAATAACGCGACCGTGTGCGTGAAAACTCAAAAAGGTATAAAACTCACATAACTGTAACTCTAGCGGTTGCTATGAGATTTACGCCAGTTATGATGCAAAATTCCAAATACGAAAACCGTTGTCTATACAGGTACACGATCAATGCCATAGTCATAGTGCAATATCGGTAGCACACGACCAAGCGAAAATATAAAAGTCAAATTTATAAAATATCCTATCAAGTGCAATCCACGAAAACGAAATCAACCATAATGGTTTTGCACGAAAATCCAAACTATAAGCCACGGTTGTGCATGAAAACAAAACAGCGCCAAGTGCAACAAATATGCACAAAAACAATATCTTCTGCATCAAATGTGCATGGAGCAAATACCAAGTGCATCTAGAATGCACAAGATCAATATCCAGTGCCTCGGGGTGCACAAAAAAAATCTCAAAATGTGCAACTGATGTGCACAAAATCATACCGAGTATACCTAGAGTAAATCTTTTAATCATGTGCAACTGATGTGCACGAAAATACCAGTCTAGTGTATCTGGCGTACACAACACTCCAATCGAGTGCAGTCACCTCGCACAGAAATCTCAAACAAGTGCACCTGGTGTGCAGAAAACATTTATGTGACCCTCAAATCCTCAGAATATATAAATCAAAATAACGGACGTTGAGTTATCCTTTCTTCAATGTTGAAAACGAAATATTTGGATCATAAAAACGCAAATCGAAATCAAATGACATCGAAGCATATCTTTTTCCAATGTCGAAAGGTGTCTATACACCCGGAACTGGCATAGCAAGGATTACCACTTGCCTTCAGCCACGGTCTAGCGTTCTCTGTCTCTGAATTCTTATTCATCCTGTGGATCACTAATGCCATGGCCTCTTTATACAATCGTTTGGTGAGGAAAAGCGACGCAAACAGTCTTATGCTGATACTTCTCAAGACACTTCCTTGCCAAATAGTCCAGTTTCTCATAATGCAACATGTCGACGATGGCGATCTCTAACCTCTGCGTGTGCGCCAAACAACTGATCCTGGGTCCAATCTTACTTTTTATAGTATCCAGGAATGAACCCGGCAAGTCTCCTGCCGATTTCATCTATCAATTCTGTCCAGAACTAGCACTCATTACTGAATCCACTTCCATTTCGAAACAACTGCAATATCCTCAAGATTTTTCCTCTGAAAGTGTGGTCATACGCGCATCTGCATACACATCGAACCTCTAGTATTGATGGGGTAGAACAACTGCGTTTTGAGGCTTCGCACCAATTTCCTGTTCCATTACTCTCTAGTATCGGTCAAATAAGGAGTGTATCGCGATAGTCACGCGAATTTCAAGTCATACACAGTCATGACCAAGCCCGGAGTCTTACAAAACTCGAAATATGAATCCAGCAGCTCTGACACTCTGTGGAAGAATTTTGCTAGGCTCACCTTCGCGAACTTGTCCCAATTCGTCGGACAATACGATCTCTCTCAAGCGACTTACATCAGGTCTAAGCAAAACCCATAAAAAAGAAACTAATCAACTTCACCGATCTCGCATCGGAGCGCCACAACGGATTAAATATCCTAGCCATCACTCATCTGAATGACTATGAACCCTCTGGTCCATCTATACTCGTAAATATCGGTGACTTTTAACTTTATGAACTCTGGAAGCAACACCTCGATAACCTCAGTAATGATTGGTACTACTTGTCTAAACAGTACACAACACCACGATCTTTGAAGTAAGGCAAACGTCATGCCTCCAAGTCCGGGTGGTCTCCAGCAATGACCCGAACCTCTTGTGCGGATCCCGAAGAAACTCGCTTCAACATTAGAAACCCGATCATATAAGGATAAACTGCATGTCCCTATATCACCGGAATGTCACCCTGGTCAGTTCTCGTCCCAGACAAGTCTGCCATGACCATGTCTCTAACCGCAGCCCTCTCGGCTTGCATAGACATGGTGACCGGAACAACCAACATGTATCGATGATGATAGATCAATTGAACGAATAGAAGAAAAGATCTCAAGATATATACCTTAAGGTAACTTAGGCAGAGTATCATATCGTAAATATGCCGCGGAACATATGTACGGTACGTTACTCTACTTAGTATCTACTCCATCAACCAAGGTCATTCTATATAAAGAAAGTTCGGGTATAAGACCCCCAAAGTCAAGTCTAAGTCCTATAAGGTAAAACCTAGGTAACAAAAGTGTATGCCTAGACTCCATATAATCAAACCTAGACTCGAACAAAGCTTAAACCAAACGCTCTGATACCAACTTGTCATGACCCGAATGGGGCACGTGACCGGCACTTAAATCACGTGACATCTAAAGATATCGACGCGGTCCAATTAAGCCGAAACCCGGAATCTAAACCCTTTTTTGAAAATATTGGAGGTGAGCTTTAAAATAGTCATTAGATAGAATTAGTTTAAAATAAACATTTAATTTTAACTAAGTATGTTTGAAAAAACATTTATGACGTTTTGAAATTCGACAGCACCTCTTTTGTAATTTTTGAATAAAACATGATACAAGCACAATTATATAAAGCAACCCAACGGGAGCTAGCTTCCACGCCCAAAAGACGGAGCAACCAAGCAAACAATATACGACGCACAATGGCGAAGAAAAGAAAAGCAAAACAAAATCAATAATATAAAAAGGTCGACTCCAATGAGTGCGATGCCCACAAACACACAACTCAAAGTCTCGCTTCTAAGTCCATAATATACAAGTTCTAAGTCGATGGAGTTTCACTAGATATAAGAATATATAAAAATACAAGTGTGGGTACGAACAACAGTAGCCCACCTACCAGAGAAATCACCGAGAAGAAGAGTGTACCGCAATCCGCCGATAATCCGAGCGGTAAAACCTGCAAGAAACTGTGGCACAACGGGGGTGAGTTACCAACTCAGTGAATAAAAGTACATCACAAGGTAGAATCGAAATGCACAATGATACCCGGGTCATAAGTATAGTACTATCATATCCTGTACTAATATAACATATGATATGCATATGTATCATAAATGTAACTCTATCTATCACATGAATTCCAAAATAGAATATATCATGCAAATGACCTGTATCTAGGTATAAGCCTATAACTAGCTGAAAATATATATGTAAAATCTCTTCTTTAAAATAGCCACGGAATACATATATCACGGCATAAAAGCAGACGTGATAGTATGAAATATAATAGGTATCTTATTTAAGATATACGTATTGCTGTTTTAGTGAAGAGTGTTAAGAGGTTTACAATTTAAAAGATCTCAGTGTCATATCAGACACGTCAAGTAATGAGGCTATAGCTCGATTTTGAAATCCTTTTTATATGCAACAATCGGTAAAAAGTTTATTCAGGTACTATCCCCCGGATCAGTCCTGATCGGCTACAATAACTCATAACATAACTGTATACCTCATATAATAGTAACATATCAACCTCTGGATGTCCAGCATCGACACCCGAAATCAGAAATCCCTCGTGTCCATCACTGACACGCAAATCCTCAAATCTCTCGTGTCCATCACTGACACGCAAATGCAGATATCGTCGACACCATCTCAACAGATGATCGCCACCCGATATCCCTGGCCCCAGTCGGTATCCCCTGGATATCCGTCGTGCCCAAATCGAGCCCCGGTCAGTATCCCCTGAATATCTGTCGTGCTCATCTCTATCTCCGGTATCGAGTGTCCTCACTAGGCTCCCCGCCTCTAATGCGGCTTTCCTGTCCCTCGGTCTCGACCGGGTCCACTATATATCCGTCTGTATACTCCCCCACTCAGTCCGGATAAGTAACATGTCTGAAACCGTATATCTCCCCCACTCGATTCAGAATGAAACAATCAGAAAAACATCAAGCTCTTGGTGGACGCCAACTCATCGTATCCAGAAATATCAAGTAAAGAATAAGAATACTTGCATAGATCATTCTGATGATATATTATATATATAAATATATAACAGCGTCCCATACCACTGATATATATCATCAAAAGTTGAACATCCTAAAAATTCATAAGAATCAAATACGAATACCCATGGTACTGGTATTCGCAATGCTTAACAGGTAATATAGGTAAAGTACGTAAATAAAGTCATACAAGCAATAAACATAATAGTCCTACTATGTTATGGCAATACTAATGATGTGTAGTATAGCATACGCGTCTGTGCTCGTGCAGTATGGCAATCATTAGTATTTGCGCAAGTGTTCTAAAAGTGTATAAAGCATACTCGTATCGACATCTACATACGCATCACGTAGTATAGCGGTCCTACAGTGACATGGCAGTACCAATGAGGTGTAGTGTAACATGTGCGTATGTGCTTGCGCAACATAATACTCATTGATAGTTGTGCAGTGTTCTATCATTGTGTTCGTATCACGGAAACGTATAACATCGATAAATATATCGCGAACATGTAAAGTAAATCTAAGCGTAACTATTAAATATAACTACTTGCTATGAGCTATACCATTATCTTTGAAAATGGAACGAAATGTTGGGTTTGAAATAAGAAAGCTGCCTTAGGTTAAAAATAGATATTCGTTTTGGAAATTGGCATCGCATTCTTGTCCTTTATCATTAAAAAGGGAAACGAATCGTTAGTTTTTAAAAGAGTATAGCTCACTCAAGTATTACGTTCTAAAACGAAATAAAACATGACTCTACGAGTCTAAAGGAAACTTGGTCGTTATTCGGCATGCTAATCTCGTCATCACAAGTACGATATGATTCCTCATACAATATCTTGTTGGATATAGTGCCCTCAAAGTCAATTATTGGATCGCAGGCACGTGATTTCAATGATTGAGGGAGGACCTATACCGATAGGACAGTCTTACTCGAGATGATAGTATGCTATCTGGTCTGTCTTTATCATCGTCTACAGCTTTAGGTGACATTACATATCACTATTACACGTTGATAGAGCCCTTAGGATTCTTTCTTGACTACCAGCAGTATGATGGCGATCATATACGTGAGAGTTGGGTGGTCTATAAACACATCCTTAAAAGTGTCCCTAGTCGTGGGAGTTTTAAGACTGGGCATCGATACTCCATTAGTAGACTAGTGTATACAGTCGAGACCCCGACGAGGGGCGGTGGCCGGTCTCACAAGCCATTGGTGTCAATTGGTTCACTTAAGATGTATACAGGTGCTCATTAGGTTATGAGTACACCGGACAGGACTCGCCGAGAACATGCTAGTTGGTTTTATACCTAGCGTCAGATAGCAGTTCCCTGGTGACATGTGTACAGGTTAGTTCATCGACCTGAGATCATCATTTTTCTCGTGTGAGTTCCCACTGTGCTTTGATTACTACCCTACCACGGCTCAAACTAGTCGTGCAAACAGGTTTTAGTTGGGTACAGTCCCGAGCCACATGGAGGCAGTGAGCGGATCGGCAGGGGTTTCGTCTCTCCCGGTATTGGGGGTGAGATCGCGCTGTGTTTAGGAGAGCATTACACGAAGTCCTTGGCCAAGACAGGAGATTTACTAGTAGGTATTCCAGTAGTATCTCAGGGTGTTCTGGGCTACACTCCGACACGACTTGTACCGCTTTTGGGGGTCTAACGTTTACCAGCCCCCTAGGCCCGACATGTGATACTCATAGACGAACGGACCAGAGTGTACAGATATTGTCACTGACAGGATCAGTAGGGTTTCAGGATGAGTTCGCTTATCAGCCTCCCTTTTGGTCAATACCTCGGCAGCCGTTACGAACAGCTAGTGCCACTGACGTGCTAGTGGTTAAATCCACAGCCTATGTATTGACGAGTCTTCAGAGTCCCCCACAGATAGTTTCCCAAGATTCGGGCGAAACGTTGTAGAGGCCGTATGGTTTTATGGCAGGGTTCGATCATATACGTGCACTTATGCACGGATCATGATCGGACGGATCATACTAGTGGGCTTTGGTTTAAGCCGGATCCTAGTATTAGATTTGTTGGATTACTTTAGTCTCATTGCATTCACATTCAGTCGGAATGCGGATGCAGGTATGTATATACTGGTGAGGAGTACTCTTGTGATCCGTCACGGGTTTACTTTAGTAGACGCCATTCTATTTATTGTTGTAAACATTTGGATTAATGTTTGCAAGTGGAAATTGTGAGCTCAAGTCATCATTAGGAGCATTAATTGTGACATGTGCATGGGTGATGACTCATGGTCTTTTTATTTGTGAAAATGTCACATTAGTGATTGATTATTGTGTTGAAATGATGGTTAGAGAGAGAGGGCAGCCATAGGCTTTGGGTTTGCTCTTGGATCATTATTCTAGTGCTCTCATTTTATTCCAACACAATAAACAAAATGAAAAGCTCTTCTTCTTCCTCTTTCTTCTTGAGCTCACTTCTTCCTCCAATGGCATCATCTTCAACCTCCATCCATACAATCTCATGTGTTGAGAATCAATGAATGCTTAAGACAAAGTTATCACACACATTTTCTAATTCACCTTGGACATGTCGGCTAGCAAACTTCATATCCGAGTTGCTTCGGTTTGGAGCGGGAGCCCGTAAAAAGACTTCTTGATGTGGTGCCCTTTTCAACGAGGAGACCGGAGATCGAGCGAGATCGGAGATGCCGCGAGGAGCTCGGGATGGTGGCTAAATACCGAAGGACACGGATCGATCGGTATAGCCATTCTAACTTCTTGTAGATAGCTAGTATAGGTTAATGGTACGATCCGGGTTAAAGTCAGCGTTAGCACCAGTTTCGTAAAAAGTTTTTGTTTCCGTGTTTGGCCTCGGATTGACGGCCGGGGCGCTACCGTAGACTTACATATCCACATTATCACAATATCCAAATTATCTCAAGTACGGCATGATCCCTCGTACAAATCCACCAAACTATGAATAAAACTATATGCACATGAATAACATACTAGATGCAACCTAACACTAATATCATTAACTTGAATTAACACTAAGAACTAACTAGATAGCATAACTATCCTAGTTATATGGTTGTGGTGGTGTTATACGTCATCACCCGACTTCTCCCGTAGATATAAATCTACTCACCAACTTGTCGAACTTGTCGAAATCCACAATCGCTTTTCCTCATCTCGACGCCTTCAGCGTCTCCGCTAATACTCCTTCAAATGTAAGAACAAGCTCGTCAATAAGATTATCTTACTGGCAAAATGTAGCGAGAAAAATACAATGCTCGGATGCATATTGTTTGAAAATGTTAGCTCAGAAAACGGCAGTTTTGGGCTCGCTTCGAAAAATCACCAGAAATCATATACACAATGTTTAGAGTGAAACTAAATTATACACATTTTTAAAGGAGTTAAATTTGATACCCCAAAATATCTTTTCTAATTTCTATGTATAAGACATGAAATAAAATGCAAAATTAAAACATGTTTCTGGATAATCTGCAAAAACCAGAAAACAAGCTTCACTAAAAATTTGATATCTCTAGATTTTGTAAATAGAATAAGAAAAATAAAAATTTTAGAGATATCTACACAAAATTATCTACAATCTACAATTTTCAGATTCTCCAAATTGTTAACAGAAAAATTAAGAAAATTGTTACAATTTGAGTGAAAAACAGCCACTGGAAATGAAATTTCCAGTTTGGAAACCCTTTCTTTAAAAATTCGTGTAAAATTTATTTTACAGTAAAACTTAACCAAATATTTTTGGATAAATTATATGGCAATTATTTACAACGTTTTAGTTTTAACCATTAGCTAATTATCAATAGAGAGTCATCAAAAAAATTCAAAACCCCTAACATGTCACTGATATTCAGCCAGCAAGTAAAACTTACTATCACTTCAAAATTTAAAAGCAAGATGATATTTACCTATATAGAATGAGAACAAAGAAATTCCAATCTCATAAAGTGTAGGCTTGAATCATCTTGAATTGGTGTTGGCCTTAGCTTGATGATATGCTCAAATTTGATGAAGAGATTTTGGTTTTTCTCTTTTGGTTTGGTGAATACTTGGAATTTTTGTTGTTGGAGTTTGAAAGAATGTGTTTGTTCAGTTTGGAAAGCTCAAGAATAACCTAAAGTTGAATAAGAATAAGGTGGAGATGTCATGGTTGAAGGAGGAGGTGGAGGGAGGAGAGCATGGGTGAGGGTACCAGAGGTGAGGGTTTTATCGTAGGAACATATACCCAACCATAAAAAGAAATACAAATACAACAATTCTTTTTAAATATGTGGCCTCATTTTAAAACTCAATACATTTTGTAAATAATTACCCCTTGCACATAAATACCTTTATGTTACCACAAATCTAAACTCTTTATTTTAAATGAATAAAAATACTTATCATAATATTTTAAATATCAGTATCTAAATGTAAAATATCATGTCATGTTAAAACATCATTTTTATGATATCACCCTTTTTTTCTCCATTTTTACCATAATAAGTACATTTTTTTGCGGTTATAAATCTGATACCAAAACTCATATGCGATATCATTTTTGTAAACTCATTATCTTCATATTTAAAATTATAAATTAATATTTATAATTTTCCAAAATGTTACACATCATTTATGCTTCCTAAGCATCACAGATAAAAAAAAGAAAATACTTATACAACGTACGCTTATGCTATCCGCATTCGCCACGGGGTCTCGTCATGCACCGTTAGGTTAGATAACTAACGGCAGAGCGGGGGCAGGACTAGCGCGGATGCAAAACATAAGCAACGTTTATTATATATTATATATAATATAAAGCATTCGTCTCAGGCAGTGATATGATCTCATCACAGAACATTACAGCAGAAGTCAACTTATGAAATATTGGATATATTAGGAGTTCCGTGTTTTAAATTAAGCCAGTATAAAACACGGATTCCACGGTCGCGACGAATAGCCAAACCCACATCCCTAGACCCCTACGAGAGCGGAAAGCAACCCTACCAATTCTAGAGTTAGGAGACCCGGACTCGACTCCTCGAGATGGTCTCCCACTGGACTCTAGAACCCGGTTACTTGTGCTCCCCGCCTTAGGTCTATTCTAATGCGGAAAAATAAATAATATAAATTAATGGTGACATCATTCTCAACCCAGAAATGCCCCAATAAAAGAATATTACATACAAGTTTTTACATGAATGAAAATGAAAAACTCTCATCTCACGCAAAAACCCCTGGCTATTCAAACACGATGATCCAATATAACATATCACAGCAACACATAACATCACATGCCATCAACGTAAGTAAATATGCGTATCGCAATTGCCATTGACATATAGCAACGAAACCGGTGATACATTACATATTATACTTACGGTCGCAAAAATGAAAGTGAAAACTACAATAATTGGAATCCGCAACATCCTTAGACATCATAAACCAAAAATATCACATACTTCGGATTTCATGCCTAACCAAATGAATTCCTTAGACATCATAAACCCGGAATATCTCATATTCCGAATTTCATGCCTAACATTATAAACCCCGTATTTTAGTCTCGTTATTGAAAACACTTTTCAATAACCATAGTCACATAATTCGCGAATTATTCGGCGAGTTCGCGAATAATTCGCGAATTATGTGACTGCCGATTAAATCTGCGAATTATTCTCCATCACCGAACGCGCCGAATTATTGCCGAATTATTCACGAATAATTCCCGAATTATTCGCGAATAATTCCCGAATTATTCGCGAATTATTCAAAAAACAGCAAATAATTCACGAAATCAAAATCTAACGTCTCATATATTAATTTTATATTAATTTTTTTGCTCGAAATCCTTCCCGAACACTTACTGAATCTTTCCCGAATACCTGCCGATTTTTTCCGAATAGTTTTCCGAATCCGAATTTTCGACCTCGCCGAATTATTGCTGATTCACGAATTTGTGACTATGTCAATAACTAGTCGGGCAATTCAATAAGATTCCCGACATCCTGATCGAATACTCGTCGGAAACTTTAGTAGACGGCCGCTCCTCCGATGTCATCGACGAAATGCACTTAGGCGGAACACCGTGGCCACGAGCACCCGAATGGATACTTTCGGTAACAGAGTTCTCCTATAATCACTTGGTCGGGGCTTTGGGGCATGGCTATCTATTAGTATTACCCGGCGAGTGTTCACGTACACTAAGTGATTGCGACGGAATTTTGATCCGAATCAAAACCCCGCGGCAACCGATCAAAAGAGACTAAGTTGCTAGATTTACAAACTACTAATTAGTTTTCACAAAACTAATTATTGTGGATTCCAATTATTGTATCACATAACACAGATAGCTAGACGATGTTAAACATATCGATCGAATCAACAAACACCTACATTTCCCAGAGACCTCAACACTTGAGACAGTTTTAAAAATACCCAGAGAGCACCTTAAATACCAACGGACCAACCGTAGAAAGGTTGTTCCTTGCCTCACCAACGACGTCGCGGAACCGCTGCAAACCCTGGGGTTTGGCCGCGGTTCCGCGGTCGTATAGTCGAGTTAGGAGATCGTTTTTCTTGGGGATCCATAGAATACCCTGCATGATTTTTTGAATATTTTTAACTTGGAAAGATCCAACATTTAGAAAAATTTCCAGAAAGCATGAAAAAGATGGGTATTGGAGTTCGATCGAACACTTTAACTTCGTTTAGACGACTCCTAATGCTCTAGCTTGACTTTGATACCACTGTTGGGATCCTTAGTACGACTACTAGGTTTCGGAAAGTATCAAGCATGCAATTTCAAAAATTTTAGTGTGCTAAGAAACTCATAACCGAGGATCTAACTAGGGAATTAGAGTTTAACTAAAGCAAGTAAATATCTTTACTCTAATGAACAAGGAATATCTAATATTTCAGAAAAATAAAATATTATTTTTGAGAATTTTTATAATTAAATAATAAATATTATGAATATTTTAATAATGCGGTATAATTAAATAGCGATAAATTGGAAAATATTGGAAAATTAAATTAAATGGTGATTTTGGAGGGATTTATATGATTTAAGCAAATTATAAATTCTTTATGATTAATTATATTCCATTTTAATTCTAATCGTGATTAAATATCACTAATCGTGCATTAATCTTGATTTATGCACATGACATGCACCATGTCATATTACACATTGTTACGTTTTTCTACCATGGCTTTTCTTTTCAAATGTTTTGGATTTGTTTTAAAAAAAGAAGAAAAGAAAAAGAAAATTAGAAAAGAAAAGAAAAGGGAATAAACTATTGGGTATGGGCAAGAGAGAGAGAGGTGAGGGGTATTCATTGACCATGGGCCTTTGTTAATCATTCATCATCTTCATCATTTCTCCTCTCCCTCCTCTCATGGCTGCCCTCATTTTCCCTCCCTCCACTACCTCCTCAAAACACCCTTAACCCCATATTAAATCTTCATCTTTCCTTCACTAAAAACATGCACAAGCTCACTACAAACACTTTGGACCAAGAAAGTTCGGATTTTGAAGACTTGGGGCAACTCAAGAAAATTTTTGAGTTGCCAAATGAGCTAATTCTTTCACCATTAGTATTGTATTTAATTCACTTTTGCATCCATGTTAACTTAGAGGTGATATTGTGTAGTTTAGTATGCTTGGAAAATTCCAAGTTGAGGGTTAGGGCTTTCCTTGAGTTGGGATGGAGTATGTGAGTGTAATTAGTGATTACAACCCCTGTAATGTTAATTTTGTGAACTAAAACTAGAGATAACCCCCAATTCACGAACTTTGAAATTTTCCGATATTGGATTTTCTGGAAATTGTGGTGATGTATTGAGATCTGCTATCACCCGGGGACCCTAAGAATTATTTAGCAAGGAATGAGATGTGTGCAGGCAACCTAGGAGCTAACCCCAAGACCCGAGACCCAAACCACCATTCCTGGCCGCAGATTTATTCCCAATGGCCGCAATTTGCGGCCTGGGTACTTCTGTTTTGCTTCGTATTTTGTCCATGGCTTAAATTGCAGTAAATAAGACCCCCCCCCATATGCAAATTGGCTAATTTCACCTGAAACAAAATCTGGGACCATTTTCTTGAGTTGCTGTTTTGAAATGTGACTTTTAAATGACTTGAACTTTTGATATTTCATTTTGTCTCGATCGATTGGCGTTTGTACGTCGATATCGAGGGTTATTGGTTCTTCTTGCATGTTTAGGCTATAGGTTCTGACCTATAAGCACCTCGCGTGTCGTTTTGGATCTGAATCGGATTTTTATGCGATACGATAAGTTATGATATGTAGGTACCCTCACGTGGACTTCGGACGATGAAGAAGAGGATGGCGACATCGATTTCGTCAAGTAAGGATCAAGGTGAGTAGATATATATCTACGGGGGAAGTCGGGTGGATGGCGTATAGCGCATCCGCAGTTCGTAGTGTAGACTATGATATTTTATATTTATATATGAATATGTGTTATGTGAAACATGGATAGATAGCAAATAAGATTTTAGGAGATCATAGGTTAAATTTTTGTGTAATTGGATGACAGTGTCATTAGCTAGTTTTAGTTGCGAAACCCTAGAATAAGATACACGCACGCACACGCACACGCACACGCATACATTTTACTTACTTGTGCGTATATGGGGATATATATATATGCATACATGTATGTGAATATGTGTGTGTGTGTATATATATATATATATATACATATACATGGATGATGAGGATAGTACATGATACTTGGAGATGAGTCGATGTGATTGGGCATGATGCCACGAGATCGGTGATGTGATTTGGTTCGTATTATAAGATACAACTTGATATTATAGCGGGTCCTTAGGCGATGTGTTTTCATACACACGCATATATATATGATGATGGTATCAGTATGTACTAGACTTTAGATCAGTACCCCCAGTTCATGATATGTGATGATGATACCACATGGATGTTGTGTTATATGTGATATTCGACCCGTACCCAGATTTGGGATGCCGTACGATGGATTTACCGTACGTGATATGATTATAATGATAGATCCGCACTCTTGACTCGAGGATGTCAAATGATATATTGTATCGTACGTGATACTATTGAGGCGGGATCACCGACTACTAGACATGAATATCGACTCAGACTTAGGTGGTTTTCCTTACCCTTTCGATTAGTCTTTTAGTTTAGTCATGTAGTTTACTTAGTTGATGTTAGACTGGACTCGAGTCTTACTTATTTCAAAACTAACGAATCGTGAGTATTTTAAAGACAGGCCAAGGGATTCTACGGATATTTCAAAGGACTTACCTTTTCTTAAAAACACCGTAGCCCTATTTTATAAACACCAAGATTCGTATTATTTCAAATGTCAAAACTGTATGACTCATATATAAATGTATATTCATATATATTGCGTTATTATTCATGTTCCGCATATTCTTGCTGTTCGCATCGCATTGCATGCTTATTTGTGTTTCATTAGTTATTATTAAAATCATGATGTCAGGACACCAGCACCATTACCGATGATGCGTATGCTCCACGCACACCTGCTTGCCGGCTCACACACATCATCATCGGTAATTTCCATGTCTTATACACATTAGAAAACACTATTTCATTAGTATAAATTGATAGCTGATAGTTTCGACATAGTACTAGTATGCTTGCTTTTATATGATAGCTTAGACATTGCATCTATTACTGTGATATCTCATGCATGTGTATTTTCATTTGTCATGCAATATTATGGAACTTATTACCTGTATTTCGTTGTTTATTTACCCTTGAGATTGGGATTTCGGATTTCCATGAGATTTCTGGATTTGGAGAAACCGCAAGAATTTTATAAACTTATTATCATTTTAAAAGATAGAAAATTGTGGTTTTCTCATGATATGATTTGAGCACCATGAGTTTTCTCGGCTCTTGAGCGATATCATACACCCGATTCGAGGAGGAGAAGGAACCGTCTGTGGGTGCATGGTGGACCCGGTGCGGTACCCCGGGGCAAGATTGTCGCAGATGATGGCGTTGAGCCTGGCAGGGGAGCACTACGACCGGTGATTTTATTGTGACTCGACGAATATCCGGAGGACACCAATCAGAGTATAGGCCAGTCCGGATTACCGGAACCTGAGGTTTTGAGATTTGATGATATGGTCCAGTCCGGATAGCCGGAGCCCTAAATATTGAGATTTGAGGATACGGGCCAGTCCGGATTGCTGGAGCCTGAGATATTGAGATATTGGGATATATGTTTTGTGTCGATACTTGACCCTGATTCTATGTTGATTTTATTGATAATACCTCGATTTATATATACAGAAACTCACTAAATTAAGAAAACAGTTTCTCATTCATGATGCATTCTGTTTTCATTATATTGCATTCATACCTCATATTTATGATATGTTGCTACCCAAGGCACTGACACGAGCACTTGGTATTACACTTATGTATAGATATTTACCCATGCCATTATTAGATGCTTCAGGCTATATCATTTTGAGAATATATACTATCGTATGACCTAGGATTGAGTAATACATACGATTTCTGCTCGGTGATGTTTTCTACTCACGATTTGGCAACTCACCCCCGTTGTGCCACAGTTTCTTGCAGGTTTTACCGTACAGGTTTTCTTTGCGGCTTTGCTGGCGGATTGCTTCTTTCCGGGTGATTGTTTTGGTAGGTGGGTTCACTCGCATCGTGACCACCATTGTACTTTATTTTATTCAGTTGTATCTACTAAACTCCATCAACCAGACTTGTATTATTTATAGACTTAGAAGACCAGTGTATATTTTTTCGACTTTAGAGCCGCGCTTGTATTATTGTGGTTTTCTTGATGATATTAGTTTTCTTTTGAGTTTTGATCCTCTCCCTTCGGTGTAGTATATTATATTGCTTGTGTGGTTGTGACCGCTAATTGGCGAAGAGCTAGCTCCCGCTTGGGGATGCCTTTATATATATTTCTTGTGTTGTACCCTTTTGGGGCTAGTATTTACAAAAGAAACTTTGCCGAAAATTTTAGAAAGGACTTCAGATTTTAAAAATGCATACTTCGGCTTATTTTGTTAAACCACTCGCTTTAAAACTAAAGTTTTCCTTCACCTTCTTCTTTAAATGGTTTAGATTTCTGGGATTTTGGCTTACTTGAATTAGATGGGGTCCTATAGAGTTCATATGATTCAAGTGCAAGTCACGTGCCATTTCTGGTCGTGAAAAAGTTGGTATCAGAGCGCTAGGTTAACCTTGGTTCGAGTCTATGTTTGACTATGCGGAGTCTAGGGCGTATATATATTCGGAACCTAGGCTTGACCTTACGGAACTTAGACTTGGTCGAGGGGGTATTAGACCCGAACTTTCACCGCGTAGGTTGACCTTGGTTAATAGAGTAGGTGACTTAAGTAGAGTGACGTACCGTGTGTATGTTCCGTGGCATACTTACGATACGCTACTCCGCTTAAGAAACCTTACGATGTACATTTCCTTGCACAATATTATATTCATTCTTATGATCTATCCTCATCGATATCGATTTATGGTTTTGCTGCCACGATTACACGGGCAGAGAGAGCTGCGGCTAGAGTTGCGGTCAGCACGAGCTCGTCATGGACGAGGACTGACTAGGGCGTGATTCCAGGGACACACAATTGTATAGATGTGTTATTTTACTGTGTTTTCGCGCCATGAGCGTTTGATAGATTGCTTTTACAAAATTTCTCGAACGTGCAGATCGGCACCAGAGGATTGGGCCATTGTTAGAGGCCAGCCAGAATGTGATGACCGTCAATGCACCGATTATTCTTGATGATTGATGCACTGTTCAGCGTGCGGATGAATGAGCCAGTTGCTGCTGCGAATGACAAGATATCGCCCCAGATGTTTGAAGCTAATGCAGTACGAGCTTATACTTAGAGATATGATAGAAGATCGCTAGTCACCAAGGATGAATGACTAGGACATGTGGTTCGTTTGCACACCCCGATGCGAGGTCATCAGATTGATTGATTCCAGCTAGAGAAGACTTCACGCAGGTACGATGGGAGTTGAAAAAAGACGATCGAATGTCAGAAACCTATTTTTCCAAGTTTAAAGTATTTGGAAAAACATGCAAGTAATTCTATAGACCCTCTAGAAGAATGAAACCCTAACTCGATATAATGACCATGGGAACACTTTGGAACCTTAGGGTTTGCGGCAGTTCTGCGGTGCCATTAATGAGGCTTGGGTTTGCCCTTCTACAGCTGGTCCATAGGTACTGTGGCATGTACTGGATATTATTAAACTGTACTCAAGACGTTGAGCTCTTAGGGGATTATGGAACTTTGACGAATCGATCGAAAAGTTCGACGTCGTTCGGATATCATGTGATGGGATACATTACTTGGGAGACTCCAGATACGAGTATAGCCGTTGGAGCGCAGTCCATACAGCTACGAAGAGACGAGTCCGAATTAATCGATATTAGAGAAAAGTGGAGTAAGGGGTTCGTACGAGATCTTGATGAGATGGCGTTCCACTCCGCTGACATCGGAGATGTGATACGTATGCAAAGGCGTTATATATGGATATATCTTCCAGAAGGAGTCGTGATGAGTATGCAGCCGTTCCGGAACAAGAAATAGATTTAGTAAAAGATGATAACTTCTGGGAAGTTCGGCAGAAACGAGATTTGGGGGAGACTTCGACAGAACCTTTCTGAAATACAATACGAGAAGACTTGAACCCAGGATCGGTCATATTATGCACACCCAGTAGGCCAGAGTTCGGCATCGTCGACGAGACATGTTATGAGTGACCATGACAGTTGGCCAGAGATCTTTAGAGGATGTGCCAGAGCGGGACTGTTTCCGCCATCTTGGATTTCGATATTTTGGGCGATTTATTTGCATGATTGAGATTTTGTGCACCATAGTTGCACTTGATTTCGATTTGACATCATTCGAGATGTTGATTTTTATTTCATGCCTATGGTATGCATGTGATTTGACTTGTGCTTTCGGCATAGTTTTCATGCACTTTCAGTATTTGGATTCGATTTTTGTGCATGCTGATGCATATGGTTGTGAGATTATATACCACGGTATACCTGATTTGGTTTGAAATGTGCTGTATACCGTCGATTTCGATTGTGATACTCGATATTTGTTTTTGTGCACCTTGTGCACTTGATTTGGATTCTTGCGCATACTTGACGCGCTTGATGCGATTTTGGTGCACACCAGATGTGTTAGTTATATGTATGCCCTAGAGGCCATTACTATACATAGGATGTATATTGTAGTGGATGCTGGGACATATATAGGGAGGACTTTCTTGCTCGACATGATAGTATGCTATCTGGTTGATCTTTACCTTAACGTGTATGCTGATTGTCTCTCTGTTACATGTTGGTAAAGCCCTTAGGATGTGTACTTGACTACCTGGACTGTGATGCGGATCATACTAGTGGGGACATGGTAGTCCATAAGTGCATCCTTCAAAGTCCCTAGTCGTGGGTATATCGAGACGGGGCATCGATATACCAGAGTAGACTAGCGTGTACCTTCTCGACCCATACAGATGGGCGATGGATGATCCCATATCCATCGGTGTTTGACATCAGAGATGATATACGGGTGCTCAGTAGAGACTGGGTACACTGGACGGACTCGCCGAGAACTCCCAGATGGTATTATACCTCACGTCAGATGGCAGTTCTCTGGTGACACTGGTACAGAGTAGTCTGTTGACCCGAGATCGTCATAGAGTCTTGTGTGGTTCCCACTGTGCTTTGATTTCCATCTTACCACGTCCAAGAGGGCGTGCAAAACGGTGGTTTTTGGGTACAGTCCTGAGTCACATGGAGGCAATGAGCGATAGGAGGGGATTCGTCTCTCCCGGTATAGGGGGTTGATGTTGCGCTGTGTTCGATTGGCTATAACAGGAAATCCCTGGCCAGGATTGCTGAGATTTACTGGTAAGTGTTACCAGTAGTTTCTCGAATTGTTATAGACCTCATATCGACACGACTTATCGAGCTATTGGGGTCTGACGTTTACCACCCCTAGGCGAGATATGCGACATATCAGACGATCAGACCGGACTGTACGGTAGTGTTACTGGTTGGATTCACTGGAGTGTGAGCGGGCTTGCTCGTCGATCTTCAGATCGCTCAATACCCGGGTGGCCGTTACGTTTAGCAGACCGCTTGCGGCTTGTGGGTGTTTGATATGATCATCACCTGCTGCCGGCGTATTGACGAGTCTTTAGAGTCCTACACAGAGGTTTCCTGGCTCAAGCGAAACGAAATAGGAGCGCATATGAGATATGTGCGGGACCGAGAATGATACCAGTATGTGATACTGTATTCGATTCTCGCGATGTGACATTGATCGGTTATATGCGATATAGCCGGGTTATCGGATCAAGTGTTGATTCGATAAGTTGTTACTATTGATACCAGTCGGTTATGTGCGACATGACCGGATCATTGAATCAAGTGTTGATTTAATGAATGATAATATATTTGATATATTACTTTGCATTAACTAGTATCGGTTCACTTTAAATGGATTTTCTCGCTCAGATGTGCGCATTGCATATGCGATATGATTTGTGCACTTGCTTGTATCATATTTGATGGTGCATGCAAAAATGGTTAAGTATAAAGAATTAAACCTTGGTTAAAGGAATGGTTAGGGTTTATTATTTGTTATTCATTTATCTTATTTAATTATCTTTTTATTTTTGATAAATGAATAAATGAAAAGATAATGAGGAAAATGGTTGCTTTCTTTTGATCATTCATGAATCTTCATGAAGACTTTGACCATTTTGTCTCATGCCTAACCCTAACCACTTCAATTAACTCAAGTTAATTCTCTACACCTAACCATGGTGAGAATTATGATAAGAATGGATTTTTCCTTTTATTAATATTCTTATCATAATATTTATCTTCTTCTTGCTCTTCTTCTTCTTCATGAAGAAGCTTGTCTTCATCAATGGCATATTGAGCATATGAGTGAGAAATCCAATTCTAAAGTCTACCCACTTCCTATTTCTTCATCCTCTACCTCTTGCCAAGTAGTAGAGTGTGTTTCCTTCACAAGTTTTCATGGCTTGGTGAAGGTGGAGCTTGATTTAGCGATGCCTCGACGTAGATCATCTTCGGCATGGACATCGACGACCTAGCTCGCTTTTTCTCTGACGAAGCCGGCTCTAGAGCCCGGATTCCTTTTGGACAGTGGAGACGACTTCGTTGCGGAGCTATGGAGGTGGAGCACCGGATCTACAAAGGTTGTATTTCCGATATCCCATTAGTTAAGTGTTAACTAGTTTGCATTTTCGCCTAAATATCTAGCAAACGATCCGTAGTCGGGTTTCTCGGTACCTAAATTTTTGAAATTGGCATGGTTGATGCCTTGTGAGACCTCACTAGGGTGCCTAGGAACCCTACAGTGGTATCAGAGCCTAGCTAGAGCCTTAGGCGAAGTCTAGACGGATTTTGAAACCCGAACGAACCCGAAAACCCAAACCCAAAATGCTCTCTGTCCTTTTTCCAAAAATTGGGAATTTTCCAAATTAAAAATATGCAGAAAAATAAGCAGGGTTTTCTAAGAATTACGGTAAAAAATTTTGGTCGTAATTCCATCAAACAGCCGCGGAACCGCGGCCTTAGCCCACGTGGCGCGGCGGTTCCGCGGCAACACTGTTGCATCGTTGACCAAAATTTGCACAGTAATTATTAGTTTGCTGTGCTGAGTTCTCTGGGTATTTTTAAAAATTATTCAAGAGTTGAATTTTCTGCAGTTGTTTTGGGGATTCGGTGTTTCGATCGGGGTATCAAATTTTGTCTATTTGGCTTTCCGGATAAATTTTTAGAATATGTTAAAAAGTTCGACCGGATATAAATACCCAATTTTTCCCCTGTTGGGAAATTTCCAAGTGTTGGATTTTTCCGTAGTTTAACGATGTTCTAAGTAGTGCAAGTAACGCGATGGTCCCTCTAGAAGACAACAAACCTTAACTCGATTATGTGACCGTCTTGAACTGCCCTTTGAACCTTCGGGTTTGGGGCAGTACGGCGTGCCACATGTGAGGCGTTGGCTTGACCCTTCTACGGCTGGACCGTTGGTACTGAGGCACGAACTGAATGTTGTTAGACTTATTTCATGTGTTGATTGTATCGGGAAAACTTGGGTGTTCGATTGTTCGATCGGAAAGTTTAACATTTTCTGTTTATCTAGAATGTGATACAATAATTGGAATTCACAAATAGTTATGAGATAACGGAATGAATATTATAAACATAGCAGTTTAGTCTCACTTGATCGGTTGCCACGGAATTTTGATGTGATCAAAAGTCCGTCGCAATCACGTAGCGTACGCGGATACTCGCCGGGTAAACTTAATAGACAGCCTCACTCCATAGCCCCGACCAAGTGACTGTAGGAGAACCCCGTCACCGAAAGCATCCGTTCGGGTGCTCGCGGCAGCGGTGTTCCGCCTTGGTGCACTTCGTCGACGGTATCGGGGGTGCGGCCGTCTACTAAAGTTTGCGACGAGTATTCGATCAGGATGCCGGGAATCTTGTTGAATTGCCCGACTTGGTATTGAAAAGTGTTTTCGATTTTGAGACTAAAATGCGGGGTTTATAATTGTTAGGCATGCGATGTCTAAAGAATTCATTTGGTCAGGCATGCGATGTCTGAAGAGATTGCGGATTCCAACTGTTGTAGTTTTACACTTTCTTTTCTGTGACCGCAAGTGTAATATGTGATATCGCCGGTTTCGTTGCTATATGTCAACGACAATTGGGATGGACATATTTACTTTCGTTGATGACATGTGATGTTATGTGTTGCTGGATATGTTATATTGGATCGTCGTGTTTGAATAGCCGGGGGTTTTTATGTGAGATGAGTGTTTTTCATTTTCATTCATGTAAAAACTTGTATGTAATATTCTTTTATTGGGGCGCTTCCAGGTTGCGGAAGTTGTCACCCTTTGTATATTATTTACTTTTCCGCACTAGGATAGACCCAAGGAGGAGGGCACAAGTAACCGGGTTCTGGAGTCCAGTGGGAGACCAACTCGAGGAGTCGAGTCCGGGTCTCCTAACTCCAGAATTGGTAGGGTTGCTTGCCGCTCTCGTAAGGGTCTAGGGGTGTGGGTTTGGCTATTCATCGCGACCGTGGAATCCGTGTTTTATACTGGCTCGTATTGAAAACACGGACGTCCTAGTATATCCAATATTTCATATGTTTCTTCTGCTGCGATATCTGTGATGTGATCATGTGATGTTCTGTGATAGATACAGTATATAGTATATATGATATATTATATAGACGTTACTTATGTTTTACACCCGTGCTAGCCCTGCCCTGCTCTGCCGTTAGTTACCTAACCTAACGGTGCACGAGGGGACATCGAGGCGAATGCGGATGACATAAGTGTACGTCGTATTTATCTGTGATGTTTAGGTACTTTAAATGATGGGACTTCATTAATGTGATTAATGAAATAAAAGAAACCTAAGATGTTGTAGAATCGAATTTCAAAATAAAACAGGTAGCTACGGTTCTTGCTTTGCACAGAGGTATATATGATATATCCTGCACCTTATTCGATAAGGAAAGGACCGAGATCCCTTCACCGGGAGTGACTCCTTTAGCAATAACTGGCAGATGCTACACACTCGGTTTGACTTTTGATTGCTTTTAACTGTTTTTGCTTTGCACAGTGATATATATGATATATCCCGCACCTCATTCGACGAGGAAAGGACCGACGATCCCTTCACCGGGAGTGACTCCTTTAGCAAAACTAGAAAAGCCTCAAAAGCACTCCATTTTAAAATCATTCGATCCTACAACGATATCAAGTTCATTACGCAATAGGTTTTCGGAAAAACCTGTCGTAGCCCTCCGTCATTTCAGATAAGTACTAGTTAGTATTCGTGCTACGTTTGTTGACTATGTTAAGGCGTAGTGTGCGGTAGCTAATTAGTGCTTATCTGCATAAGCATATGATGTGATTGGATTAGGGTAGTCGTGCGACTTTGTTGACTATGTTAAGGGTCGTGCGGGTGGGTTTAATTCAATCGGGAAATGACGGGTTGAACTTGACTAGCACTTATGATTTGTTGACTATGTTAAGGTCATATAGCTGCTAGGGGCAAAATATTATCGGGAATTTCAAGTGTTGAAATTTGCAATGAGATTGCATACCTTCTATGAGATAGTTGGATCCCGATACCCGCTGCGAGTAAGAGTTACTCCTGGGAGAGTTTTATACATTACAATTAGCCGATCAAGTAGGTGTCTAGAAAGGTGTCAACGGGGTTACGCCTCTGGGAAAACGAGGTTTACATTAATTAGGTTCGTGCGAAAGCACGGGGGACCTCCCTCAAAGTACCGACACTGGCCTGGCTGAAAGATTGGCGAACTTGTAGTGTGTAATTAATCCCGGCTAGTCTTTCCTTTTAGGGTTTGAAGGAAGATTTGATAAAAAGCAGTGGGAGCCATCCTGATTAGATAAAATAATAACCAATCTATTCTTGCAAGAACGCACGCTGAGTGTTTTCTTCTCTCTCTCTCCAGGTAGCGACCATATCACGCCTTAATCAAGATAATAATACGGATTATTGACCGAACCCGCTTGTTATACTGAGCTGGGGAACGTTGGTCCCGCTCCAACTTATAATTGTTATAAGACAGAGCAGGAAATTGGGGAATACCAGATTTCCCGTGCCGCCCAAACGAAGAGAGTGCATGCTGATGCATCATCTTTGGGTGTGTTCATTATACAGAACTGTTTCTCAGTATCCTTTACGTCCTGGGTATGTGATACCAGATCAGGATCCCAGATATGTAATCTGTTACATAGGGCTACAGATAGGTAGAGAACTGAGAACGGGTGATAAGTTTCATGAGGCAGAAAACGGGGCAAGTGTTGCAGCCAAGTCTGTTGGTCACTGTCACCCTGTATTACAAATACATTGATTCTGAACGAATGTTATTAGATACCGAACCTGATATACAAAATCATATCTGTCTCTTTATTAGTAAAGAAACGGTAAAATTTTGTATTGTTGGATAATGCTTTGAACATTTCCTATATCAAAAGTTGATCGGTTCAGGCACGTTATCTAAAAGCATTGATGTTCTAAATCAAACAACAGTTCTTAGTATATGGAACACACACAAGAGGAAGAGTTCAGAATTGAACGATTCCTTCTTGAGGCATTGTAGACTAGGTCATATCTATGCGACCCGACTAGCTGAAGTTACATTTAGATGCATATTTAAATCAGTTTGAATTTACATCTTGTGAAACTTGCTAGTCATGTCACAAAGATACGATGACCATAGCTCTGTTTACTGGAAGCAGAGAAAGAGTTAGTAAACTCTTGGGACTGATACATGATGTTGTATGTAGGTCCCCTGTCTACATATGCCAAGACCGGTTCTTTGTACTTCATTACATTCTCTGATAATCTCTCAAGATTCAGACATATGTTCCTGTTGAAACACAAGTCGGAACCTTTTGAGATATTCATAGAATATAAGTAAGAAGTAGAGAACCGAAATACGGGTATAAGTATTATGTCCTTTGATGAGATCAAGGAGGAGAATACTTGAGCACGGAATTCCAGGACTATTCTAAAGGAGAATGAGATTCTCTCTCAGCATTACTCCTCCGTATACACCATAGCACGATGGTATATCGGGGCGGAGCAATTACACCCTATGTGATAAGGTGTGCTCTATGATGAGTAATACTGAGTTACCTATTTCCTTTTGGGAGTTATGCACTTAAGAAGCTGCATACCTATTGAATAGGGTTCTAATCAAATCAGTTGCCTACCACTTCATATGTGATATGGAAAAGGAAGAACCCATGTCTTAAGTTAGTTAAGATTTGGGGTTGTCCGGCCTATGTTTAAAAGCAAAATCCGGACAAGCTCGAGGCAAGGTCTGTTATGTACAACTGGAAAGGTTCCAGCTATGCAAACTACAGAAGATGATTTGAAACAACCAAAGGATTCAATAGTTACCAACGAACCTCAACCTCTCCGCCGATCTGGTAGGGTTCCTCACCCACCTGAGAGATACTTCGGTTTCTCTATGACAGTGGGAGCGAGGATTGCATCATGAGATGATGACCCAACTAGTTTCGAGCTGGCCATCAGGAGTAGGACTCTGTAAGAATGGCTGGATGCTTAGTGATCTGAGATGGAATCCTTATACACCAACAAAGTATGGACTTTGGTTGCTATATCTGAAGGGTTAAATCCCCATCAGGAGCAAGTATATCTTGAGAAGATTACTTGGTGTACATGGAAAAGTTGAGACTTTCAAAGCTAGACTTGTTAAAGGTTTTCGTCATCAACCAAGCGTGGATAATGATGAAACTTTTTTTCAAGCAACTATGCTTAAGTCCATCCAGATCCTACTTGCCACGGCTACATACCATGACTGCGATATCTGGTGGTTGGGTGTCTTGACTGCTTTTCTAAATGATGATTTAGAAGAGAGCGTCTATAAGTACACAGCCAGAGGGCTTCGTAGACAGTGGGAGCAGCGGAAACGTGTGCAAGATGCTTTATAGGATAAAGCAGGCATCGCGGAGTTGGAACATCTGTTTTGATGAAGCAGTCAAAGAGTTTGACATCATCAAAATGGTAGATGAACCTTGTATATACAAAAAGGTAGTAGGGAGTATGGTGGTGATCCTCGTAGAGTACGTGGATGACATACTCTTGATAAGAAAAGAGTTTCTTATGCTACGCTCGATCAATCTCCACTTATCACAATGATTCTCCACACAGGATCAAAGTGATACCTCCTAAATCCTAGATTTTGGATCTATGAGATAGATCTAAATGGATGTTAGGATACTCACTAGCTGTAGTGAGATGGTATCAATTGATCCTGGGGAGAATCGCTGGAAGTGTTCCAGAGTGATAAAGACGACTGAATGTCAGTCACAGGCATTGTCTTTACCCTCAGTGGAGGGACGGTATGTTGGAAGAGTTCCAAGCTAGATACCGTGACATACTAGACGATAAAGGCTAGATACATCGCTACTTAAGATGCTACCAAAGAGGCTGTTTGGGTGTATTTTGGTTCATGAGATGAACTATGTTCCTCCCATTGTGTGACAATGGAGTTGTGGCTTATGCCAAGGAACGCCGGTCCCATCAGTGATCCAGACTTATTCTAAGGCAGCATCGCCTGATCATGGAGATAGTTGATCTCCAGGGTGATCGAGGTTAGGAGAGTAGATTCAGAGGACAACACAGCGGATCCACTCACAAAGGCCTGTTCCCAGAGAGAGACTTTTATGGGATGGTTGAGTATGAGATACTACAACCACTGCTACAGATGGCCCTAGTGCAAGTGGGAGATTGTTAGTTATATGTATGCCCTAGAGGCCATTACTATACATAGGATGTATATTGTAGTGGATGCTGGGACATATATAGGGAGGACTTTCTTGCTCGACATGATAGTGTGCTATCTGGTTGATCTTTACCTTAACGTGTATGCTGATTGTCTCTCTGTTACATGTTGGTAAAGCCCTTGGGATGTGTACTTGACTACCTGGACTGTGATGCGGATCATACTAGTGGGGACATGGTAGTCCATAAGTACATCCTTCAAAGTCCCTAGTCGTGGGTATATCGAGACGGGGCATCGATATACCAGAGTAGACTAGCGTGTACCTTCTCGACCCATACAGATGGGCGATGGATGATCCCATATCCATCGGTGTTTGACATCAGAGATGATATACGGGTGCTCAGTAGAGACTGGGTACACTGGACGGACTCGCCGAGAACTCCCAGATGGTATTATACCTCACGTCAGATGGCAGTTCTCTGGTGACACTGGTACAGAGTAGTCTGTTGACCCGAGATCGTCATAGAGTCTTGTGTGGTTCCCACTGTGCTTTGATTTCCATCTTACCACGTCCAAGAGGGCGTGCAAAACGGTGGTTTTTGGGTACAGTCCCGAGTCACATGGAGGCAATGAGCGATAGGAGGGGATTCGTCTCTCCCGGTATAGGGGGTTGATGTTGCGCTGTGTTTGATTGGCTATAACAGGAAATCCCTGGCCAGGGTTGCTGAGATTTACTGGTAAGTGTTACCAGTAGTTTCTCGAATTGTTATAGACCTCATATCGACACGACTTATCGAGCTATTGGGGTCTGACGTTTACCACCCCTAGGCGAGATATGCGACATATCAGACGATCAGACCGGACTGTACGGTAGTGTTACTGGTTGGATTCACTGGAGTGTGAGCGGGCTTGCTCGTCGATCTTCAGATCGCTCAATACCCGGGTGGCCGTTACGTTTAGCAGACCGCTTGCGGCTTGTGGGTGTTTGATATGATCATCACCTGCTGCCGGCGGATTGACGAGTCTTTAGAGTCCTACACAGAGGTTTCCTGGCTCAAGCGAAACGAAATAGGAGCGCATATGAGATATGTGCGGGACCGAGAATGATACCAGTATGTGATACTGTATTCGATTCTCGCGATGTGACATTGATCGGTTATATGCGATATAGCCGGGTTATCGGATCAAGTGTTGATTCGATAAGTTGTTACTATTGATACCAGTCGGTTATGTGCGACATGACCGGATCATTGAATCAAGTGTTGATTTAATGAATGATAATATATTTGATATATTACTTTGCATTAACTAGTATCGGTTCACTTTAAATGGATTTTCTCGCTCAGATGTGCGCATTGCATATGCGATATGATTTGTGCACTTGCTTGTATCATATTTGATGGTGCATGCAAAAATGGTTAAGTATAAAGAATTAAACCTTGGTTAAAGGAATGGTTAGGGTTTATTATTTGTTATTCATTTATCTTATTTAATTATCTTTTTATTTTTGATAAATGAATAAATGAAAAGATAATGAGGAAAATGGTTGCTTTCTTTTGATCATTCATGAATCTTCATGAAGACTTTGACCATTTTGTCTCATGCCTAACCCTAACCACTTCAATTAACTCAAGTTAATTCTCTACACCTAACCATGGTGAGAATTATGATAAGAATGGATTTTTCCTTTTATTAATATTCTTATCATAATATTTATCTTCTTCTTGCTCTTCTTCTTCTTCATGAAGAAGCTTGTCTTCATCAATGGCATATTGAGCATATGAGTGAGAAATCCAATTCTAAAGTCTACCCACTTCCTATTTCTTCATCCTCTACCTCTTGCCAAGTAGTAGAGTGTGTTTCCTTCACAAGTTTTCATGGCTTGGTGAAGGTGGAGCTTGATTTAGCGATGCCTCGACGTAGATCATCTTCGGCATGGACATCGACGACCTAGCTCGCTTTTTCTCTGACGAAGCCGGCTCTAGAGCCCGGATTCCTTTTGGACAGCGGAGACGACTTCGTTGCGGAGCTATGGAGGTGGAGCACCGGATCTACAAAGGTTGTATTTCCGATATCCCATTAGTTAAGTGTTAACTAGTTTGCATTTTCGCCTAAATATCTAGCAAACGATCCGTAGTCGGGTTTCTCGGTACCTAAATTTTTGAAATTGGCATGGTTGATGCCTTGTGAGACCTCACTAGGGTGCCTAGGAACCCTACAAGATGCACTAAATCGGGATTCTTCGTGCATATCAGATGCACCTGATATTGTTATCAGGCACACCGTTGCCCTTGACGGGTGTTTCGTGCACACCCGTTGCACTTAGATTATGTTTCTGTGCACATGTATGGCACATTCATGGATTTCGATTTCCGTGCGCACCAGACGCACGTGGCATTCTTATACTCATTTGAGATTGACTTCTTGGAGCAGTAAGTTTTATGATATTTACTATTTGGTATAGTGGCTGAGCAGGACTAGTCAGAGGACAGTATCTGAATATATTTTTGCATGCATTGATAGTTATCGAAGTGATTTCCAAAAAGGAGCTATAGTCTCAGTATTTATCTACGTGTCCGAGATGACACGAAAAATGTTACAAGGAAACCCTTCTAAATTATTTTTCAAAACGGCGGGACGTGTATGTTAAACAAAGGGTATATATATATATATATATATATATATATATATATATATATATAGTTATTTTCTTACAATAAACGTCCGCCACTGTGCCGTGATATGTGCACCGCACAGCGACTTAAAAAGGTTTGGCATGCATTTCTTCGGATGTTTTGAAGAATTTACAACGATGTGTACATGTATAGTTTTGATGTATATCATGTTGGTTTTCGCATTGGATTTTGACATTGGTGTCTTCACCATAACTCCGATAATTGCGGGATTATTGACGGAGTTTTGATTTTGGTTTATATACTCGTTTTTCATGCGCATGCATTGCGCTACGGTACGTTTTATGTATTTATGATTTCGGAACCCCGACGACTTGATCTTTTTACTGAAATGTTTTAGTATTTGAGGGGTTAAATTTAAATTCAAAGACCGAATTTATTTAAGGGGGGAAAATTGTAACATTTCAGAAAAAAAATATTATTTTTGGAAATTTTTATAATTAAATAATAAATATTATGAATATTTTAATAATACGGTATAATTAAATACCGATAAATTGGAAAATATTGGAAAATTAAATTAAATGGTGATTTTGGAGGGATTTATATGATTTAAGCAAATTATAAATTCTTTATGATTAATTATATTCCATTTTAATGCTGATCGTGATTAAATATCACTAATCGTGCATTAAGCTTGATTTGTGCACGTGACATGCACCATGTCATATTACACATTGTTACGTTTTTCTACCATGGCTTTTCTTTTCAAATGTTTTGGATTTGTTTTAAAAAGAGAAGAAAAGAAAAATGAAAATAGAAAAGAAAAGAAAAGGGAATAAACTATTGGGTATGGGCAAGAGAGAGAGAGAGAGGTGACGGGTCTTCATTGACCATGGGCCTTTGTTAATCATTCATCATCTTCATCATTTCTCCTCTCCCTCTTCTCATGGATGCCCTCATTTTCCTTCCCTCCTCTACCTCCTCAAAACACCCTCAACCCCACATTAAAACTTCATTTTCCCTTCACTAAAAACATGCACAAGCTCACTACAAGCACTTTGGACCAAGAAAGTTTGGATTTTGAAAACTTGGGGCAACTAAAGAAAATTCTTGAGTTGCTAAATGAGCTAATTCTTTCACCATTAGTATTGTATTTGATTCACTTTAGCATCCATGTTAACTTAGAGGTGATATTGTGTAGTTTAGTGTGCTTGGAAAATTCCAAGTTGAGGGTTAGGGCTTTCCTTGAGTTGGGATGGAGTATGTGAGTGTAATTAGTGAATACAACCCATGTAGTGTTAGTTTTGTGAACTAAAACCAGAGACAAACCCCAATTCATGAACTTTGAAATCTGCCGATATTGGATTTTCTGGAAATTGTGGTGATGTATTGAGATCTGCTATCACCCGGGGACCATAGGAATTATTTAGCAAGGACTGAGATGTGTGCAGGCAACCTAGGAGCTAACCCCAAGACCCGAGACCCAAACCACCATTCCTGGCCGCAGATTTATTCCCCATGGCCGCAATTTGCGGCCTGGGTACTTTTGTTTTTCTTCGTATTTTGTCCATGGCTTTAATTGCAGTAAATAAGACCCCCCACATATGCAAATTGGCTAATTTCACCTGAAACAAAATCTGGGACCATTTTCTTGAGTTGCTGTTTTGAAATGTGACTTTTAAATGACTTGAACTTTTGATATTTCGTTTTGTCTCGATCGATTGGCGTTTGTACGTCGATGTCGAGGGTTATTGGTTTTTCTTGCATTTTTAGGCTATAGGTTCTGACCTATAAGCACCTCGCGTGTCGTTTTGGATCTGAATCGGATTTTTATGCGATACGATATATTATGATATGTAGGTACCCTCACGTGGACTTCGGACGATGAAGAAGAGGATGGCGACATCGAATTCGGCAAGCAAGGATCAAGGTGAGTAGATATATATCTACGGGGGAAGTCGGGTGGATGGCGTATAGCACCTCCGCGGTTCGTAGTGTAGACTATGATATTTTATATTTATATATGAATATGTGTTATGTGAAACATGGATAGATAGCAAATAAGATTTTAGGAGATCATGGGTTAAATTTTAGTGTAAATTGATGATAGTGTCGTTAGCTAGTTTTAGTTGCGAAACCCTAGAATAAGATACACACGCACACGCATACATTTACCTACTTGTGCGTATATGGGGATATATATATATACACACACACACATACATTTATATGAGTATGTATATATATATATATATATATATATATATATATATATATGTATACATATACATGGATGATGAGGATAGTACATGATACTTGGAGATGAGTCGATGTGATTGGGCATGATGCCACGAGATCGGTGATGTGATTTGGTTCGTATTATAAGATACGACTTGATGTTATAGCGGGTCCTTAGGCAATGTGTTTTCATACACACGCATATATACATGTTGATGGTATCAGTATGTACTAGACTTTAGATCAGTACCTCCAGTTCATGATATGTGATGATGATACCACATGGATGTTCTGTTATATGTGATATTCGACCCGTACCCAGATTTGGGATGCCGTACGATGGATTTACCGTACGTGATATGATTATGATGATAGATCCGCACTCTTGACTCGAGGATGTCATATGATATATTGTATCGTACGTGATACTATTGAGGCGGGATCACCGACTACTAGACATGGATATCGACTCAAGACTTAGGTGGTTTTCCTTACCCTTTCGATTAGTCTTTTAGTTTAGTCATGTAGTTTACTTAGTAGATGTTAGACTGGACTCGAGTCATACTTATTTCAAAACTAACGAATCGTGAGTATTTTAAAGACAGGACAACGGATTCTATGGATATTTCAAAGGACGTACCTTTTCTTAAAAACACCGTAGCCCTATTTTCTAAACACCACGATTCGTATTATTTCAAATGTCAAAACTGTATGGCTCATATATAAATGTATATTCATATATATTGCGTTATTATTCATGTTCCGCATATTCTTGCTGTTCGTATCACATTGCATGCTTATTTGTGTTTCATTAGTTATTATTAAAATCATGTTGTCAGGACACCAGCACCATTACCGATGATGTGTATGCTCCACGCACACCTGCTTGCCGGCTCACACACATCATCATCGGTAATTGCCATGTCACGTACACATTAGAAAACACTATTTCATTAGTATAAATTGCAAGCTGATAGTTTCGACATAGTACTAGTACGCTTGCTTTTATATGATAGCTTATACATTGCATCTATTACTGTGATATCTCATGCATGTGCATTTTCATTTGTCATGCAATATCATGGAACTTATTACCGGTATTTTATTGTTTATTTACCCTTGAGATTGGGATTTCGGATTTCCATGAGATTTCTGGATTTGGAGAAACCGTAAGGATTTTATAAACTTATTATCATTTTAAAAGATAGAAAATTACGGTTTTCTCATGATATGATTTGAGCACCATGAGTTTTCTCGGCTCTTGAGCGATATCATACACCCGATTCGAGGAAGAGGAGGAACCGTCTGTGGGTGCATCCCGGTTTGGTACCCCGGGGCAAGATGGTCGCAGATGATGGCGTTAAGCCTGGCAGGGGAGCACTACCGACCGGTAATTTTATTGTGACTCGACGGATATCCGGAGGATACCGATCGGAGTATAGGCCAGTCCGGATTGCCTGAGCCTGAGAATTTGAGATTTGATGATATGGGCCAGTCCGGATAGCCGGAGCCCTAGATATTGAGATTTGGGGATACGGGCCAATCCGGATTTCCGGAGGCTGAGATATTGAGATATTGGGATATATGTTTTGTGTCGATACTTGACACTGATTCTATATTGATTTCATTGATGATACTTCAATTTATATATTCAGAAATCTCACTAAATTAAGAAAACAGTTTCTCATTCATGATGTATTCTGTTTTCATTATATTGCATTCATACCCCATATTTATGATATGTTGCTACCTGAGGCACTGACACGAGCACTTGGTATTACACTTATGTATAGATGTTTACCCATGCCATTATTAGATGCTTCAGGCTATATCATTTTGAGGATATATACTATCGTATGACCTAGGATTGAGTCATACATACGATTTCTGCTCGGTGATGTTTTCTACTCATGAGTTGGCAACTCACCCCCGTTGTGCCACAGTTTCTTGCAGGTTTTGCCGTACAAGTTTCCTTGGCGGCTTTGCTGGCACACTGCTTCTTTCCGGGTGATTGCTTTGGTAGGTGGGTTCACTCGTATCGTGACCACCATTGTACTTTATTTTATTCAGTTGTATCTAGTAAACTCCATCAACCAGACTTGTATTATTTATAGACTTAGAAGACCAGTGTATACTCTTTCGACCTTAGAGTCGCGCTTGTATTATTGTGGTTTTCTTGATGATATTAGTTTCCTTTTGAGTTTTGATCCTCGCCCTTCGGCATTGTATATTATATTGCTTGCGTGGTTGTGACCGCCAATTGGCGAAGAGCTAGCTCCTGCTTGGGGATGCCTTTATATATATTTTTTGTGTTGTACCCTTTTGGGGCCAGTATTTACAAAGGAAACTCTGCCGAAAATTTTAGAAAGGACTTGAGATTTTAAAAATGCATACTTCGGCTTATTTTGTTAAACCACTCGCTTTAAAACTAAATTTTTCCTTCACCTTCTTCTTTAAATGGTTTAGATTTATGTGATTTTGGTTTACTTGAATTAGATGGGGTCCTATAGACTTTATATGATTCAAGTGCCAGTCACGTGCCATTTCGGGTCGTGACAGAATACAACCTTTGTAAACCGGTCCTTTACTTCAAAAACTCCGTGTAGTAGTCCCTTCGCTCCAAGTAGTGGTCTCCCGGACTCTCGTTAGGCTCCACTAAGCGAAAGGAACAAGCTTGCTTAAAGATCTTCGAGGCCAATCTTCGAGGCCGAACTTCGGTACCTTCAAAAATCCAAAAATATAATAAAAACCATCTTGTTATTTTTGATATTTTTTGTGCAGGTTTGCATGGAAATCTGGAGCAAATACAGTAATCCAACCAAGAACCAGAGGTCTGGAACCAGAAGAACTGAACAATAGAAGTGCACTAAAGAAAATTAGATGCTCAATTCCTCGACCTCACTGTGGAACCGCTACAATAAAGGAGAAATTCTCGCGGATCCGCTACCGTTTAATGCCTTCTCTCCTCCAATTTTTTTGAGACCCATTCTCTTCTCAAGAATCCTTCTCTAAACTTCACTAAATTGCATTTTCTGTAGGTTTCTTTGCACAAACAGCGCCGCTAAAATTAAAAACATGATTGTCTTGTTTAGATTTTGTTTGCTTATCACTTTGCATCAAATAAATATGGACATTAAAGGGCTTTAACCCAAATTCAAATTACATGGGGATTTCATTACCCTTCCTAAGCCCCGGAAATCACAAAAAGCATACGCATTACCTTGAATTAATTAAAAATATCTAGACCAAGTCTATAAGGATTTTTCGCGCTCATTTAGGACAAGTGAAGGTTGCGGGGAATCGATCGTTTATCTAAACTTGATTTTGTGGTGCCTAGGCTAGACAAGTGATGAGGTAATTTTAAAAGTCTCATCTCACGGTGATTTGTGAGCGGAACCTTCCATACCTCACTTGTTCTTACCTGGCCACAATTGGCAGTGAAGAAGCGATTCGAGAGTTATCCTGCAACTTGTCGTTTGAAAGTCTATGAGCTGTCTAGTTGGACTTTGAAGACTCTAGCTCTAGGTGTTGATTGTACATATTGTGGTTTTTATTGTTTGAGTCCGTTAATTCCGTATTTTCAATAACAAAACAAACATTTTCGAAAAAAAAATCAGAAAATTCAAAAAATTTATAAAAATTCACCCACTTTCCACCCTATCTCACTCTTTTCATATTATGTGTACCCTAAAACGTCCAACTCTTGCCGAATTTTGGTACCCTCAACCAGATATTTTTTCATACGGTTCTTGCTTTAGTAAAACTTCAAACGATCCATCCATACCCAAAATTTCTTTGAAAATCGGATAGACGCTTTTAGAAACACCAATTGGACACCACAATCCACGTCATATCAACCGTTTCAAATTTTCACCCTTTCTTATGTTGATACCGCTTCTAAGAGTAATGTAGCTACTCATAAATCCATGTCCATTACCGAACTTATTGAACAATCTCGTATCCGATCTTTCACTCTTTTCACCACTCCAAATTCTTTAGGACAATAATTCCAATCACTTTCTTATCAAAGTGTTGATCCTAATCATGTCCATTGTACGCATCCATTCAATTCCTATCAATCCTACCCGACTTTTACACCTTCTTTAGACATTTCTTTTGAACGTTCATGTGGGGGTTTCACGTATCCAAATGAATTCGAATTTTTTACTGAAACCCTTTCACAACCCATGTCTAGTCTTGAAAGAACATTGGAAGAATTTCGGGTAGCTTCGTGCTGAAAAATTGAGGAATTGAATGAATCCATGGCCGCACTTATATAACTTAACGAACCAGCAGCTAGTTCCCAACTAGATCAAAATTTTACAATGTATGATGAAGCGATAGGACAATTTGATGATTTGAGTAGTGAAAGTGAGCAATCTACCCTTCAAATCAAACCTACCCATTCCCAATTGAACTCCACAGCTGGAATTTCGAAAATCTATCGAGTACACCAAATGATTCACCAATTGAGGATATCATGTTTAATGAGTTGTACGACTATTGTGTGTTTGATTTATACAATTGTGAAGGGACATTTTCAAGTGAAACCACCACCACTCCTGTTGATATCTACATCTCTGATCTAGAAAAACAACTGATTAACAACCATGCTTTTGATGAGATGTCTGAGAAATTGAAGTTTGACTTAATTGAGAATATTGATATTGGGGATAATTTTGATGATGAACCTCAATCTTGGATGAGTTTTTCTCACCAATTCAACACTTTCCATCATATCCGTGTGGACATCATCCTGAACTTTTCATTGTTATTTTCGAATCTCATTTGCTTCTAGATATCATTGATGATGATTTGATTGAATGCATGGATGAGCTGAATTTTGGGGAGAATTTGAAGGATATCATTGAGGATGAGCCTGTTTTATTGGATGAGTCGGATTTTTCGATTCATCGTGTTCCTTTTATCGACTGTGAATATCCTCCTGAACTTTTAACTGATACCATTACTAAATCACCTCCCTCCACCTGTTCGTTGTTACTAAACTACAAGACAACTTGTCACCTTCATCTTCTACATCTGATTTACCAAATTCGGTCGGCCCATATTTTCCTGCGAATCTTGAGAAGTTTGACCCCATTTCTCAACGGTTTGATAAATTAGTACAGTCAGCAAATTCCAATTTCAAATCATTACAGACTGTAATAATTTATTCAATCAGTTTATAACCTTAAGTTCGTATTCCATTTCTTTCTCCCCTTCATTCAACTTCTCATCTACCGAGACCGTATCACATTTCCACTCACACACGGTCTCACGTATTCTTCATTCTCTTCCTCCACGCATTCTGTCACCAACTCTGGTTTCATCACGATAAAATTTTTGAATGATTAGTGTTAACTTGTGGTCTGTGTAAGGCCTTGTATAACCTAATGATTTTCCCTTTCCCCTAACGTTGAACTTCGATGCTTAACCGTGGAAACAATATTTCACTTAAGTTTGGGAGGGCTTTTTTGTGTATAGATATCTTGTTTGCTGTTTTTTGTTCAAAATAAAAAGGAAAAAGAAAAAGAGAGTGAAAAAACGTCTCCGATAACTTTGAAACCTCAACAATTTTGGACCTCTTTGTGTGGTATGACAGTGAGGTCACTGTCAAGTTTAAGTTTGGGGGTATCGGTGAGCTTTTCTATTTTTGCACTCATGTGTGTATTCTGCATTTGCATACATATTTGAAAACCCATAAAAACTGAAAAAGCTTCCAAAACATAAAAACTTTGTCGTCAAGTTAGTTAGTGGAAAACTTAGATTTTATTCCGAAAATTTAGTTTGATAGGTTAGAAATAACTAAATCCTAGATTTAGGAATTAAAAACCCTAAAAATAACCCTCCTTAAGTTTAACCGTAGTAAATATACGTCCTTACAGTTTTTTTAGAAATAAGTAATCTTAAGTTCAGTTCTTGAGTTAAGTTGAGATGAAAGAAAAGTATTGAAAGTTTTATTGAAGGATAAGTCTGAAAAATAGTTCATATTCTTGAGTCAAAATTCAGAGAATATATACCCTATAAAATGCATTTACACACACCTTAAAACTTGGGATAGTAGATGATACCTAAAAATACTCTTGCCTGAAAGCCTAATATGAAAGAAAAAACGGTATTTGTAGCTAACCACCAAAAGAGCGTCGCTGAAAAATATATCCGGCCTTGAAAAAAAAAGAAGAAAGAAAAAGAAAAAAATGTATATATTGAAAGACCTGGAAACTTCTATTTACGCCTTAATAAGCTCACACATTCGGTAGTCGGCTGATTAGTGCATCAGGAAGCAGTAGTTGTCGCATGAAAGGTGTGTGAGAGAATCCGCCCATCATTAATAAAAAGAATTAGTACTGGGTATTAGGGTAAGGGTACTATAGCTTGAATTGAATTCTTGAGTGTAGGGGTGAAATGTACATACACGTAGGGGTATACGATCGATATTTGGAGGAGAAGTAGGAATAAAGAATAAGTCTTATGTTTTCTATAAAGATGATAAAAATTCCGGTTTGAAGACTGCGCTTTAGAAGAAAACCTCAAGAGATACTGAGTTCTTTATAAACTGACAAAACGTATAGGATCTTTAGCTTGAATGAATAAGAGGTGTGAAGAATAAGGGTGGATATTTCTAACTTAGGATGATAGAGTTTCTAACTTAGATACTAAACCGTAAGATTAAAGTCGAGGTTAATTTATGAAACCAGCTTGATAAGATTTTATGAGGAGTATCCGTTGAAAACTCTCATGAGACAACACTCCTTCTACTAGGGACGCCTAGAGATTTAACAGCTTGTTGCACATGCTAAGTGCAACCGTGATGACTACGAAAGTGAGCTTAGGACTTTTGTTTGAAAATAAAATGGTTTTTCTTGGGACGAGCAAAAAATAAGTTTGGGGGTATTTGTTCATATCAGAATATTGCATTTAATACCACTCATTCTTATACACATTTGTATATAGGTAAGTGCTTTTGATCCGTATTTGCTACATGATTACAGATTACAGGTTCTCAGTCCAGAATAATACAAATCATACATATTCTCTACAGTTATGACAAATTTAGAACAACTGCCGAAAACATATAAAATCCGGGTTCCGGTCATCCACATCCGTCATGTGCCGCTTACCAATACAAGGGACAAGATCAAGCAATGGTCATTTGTGTCTGGGAAAAGCACAAAGCACGAGGGAGGCAGCACAAGGATCAAGGTGGTAACGCGGAGCTCGAGGGAGATCAAGACACAAAATTCAATTGAGTTGCCATTTTGGACTGTTTAAAATCTGAGAATATTTTGGAAGGATTTTGCAAATGTGAACCTACCAAATAAAAGAAGCTAGCAACACGAGAACTCAAAAGAAAAACAGCGCACCAATCCCAAAATAGGACCGCGGATCAGTGAAATTTTGGTCATTTTGGCGGTGGATCAGCAGTCCCACTGACGCAAGACTTGACGAATTTCATGGGTGTTTTGGTCATTGTGTAAGGGCTCAGAATATTGTCCTAGGGTTTCATTTCACTTCCTATAAATGCTCCGATTCAAAGGCAAAAAAACCATGCTTTATTTTCTTAGGATTAGTTCTAGTTTAGTGTAAACACCCTCTTCTTCATCATCTTTTCTCCATTAAAATGCAGTGAGAGTTTTTGAGTGGATGAATAGTGAAGATGAGAGTTATATCTAGTTTGTATCTTTTGAATTGTTAACTTAGTTTTCATTACTTGCTTGTTATTTTCTTGCATTGTCTTTTGATTCTTAGATTAATTTTATTATATGTTTGTTAATTAGTTGTTTGTTTTTATTTGATATTCTTCTTCTCTTCTCTTTTATTTATCTTTTGCAAAACTATGATGCTCAAGTGTGATTCTTGCTTGCTTAGGTGAGATCTCAAGAAGCTAGTTTATGCCCTCATTCTCATTTCTTTTCTCTTCTTCGATTTTGCTTTCTTTTTATAATGAGTGAGTAGTTTCCTCACTTGTTAGGGTTAAGGAAGGATAGTATGAGTGATGGAAAAATCGCTTATACTTCTCTTCGCCAAACAACTTGAATTGAATCTTGACCAAACAAACACAACCCTCTCCCTTAGACGCGCTACAAGTGACATATAGCCGTGCCCTAAGTTGAAACTTCCTTTAGGCGCACTACAGCGTGACATGTAGTTGCGACCGAATTGGAGACTTATTATGGATTTTTCGCCTAGAGTTGGAAATAAGAGTATGGAACGGACAGACAAGGGGCGATAGAATTAGATTTAGCGTTGGAAAGCTTACTTAAACTCCTACTAGGGACACCTAGAGATTTAATAGCTTGTTGCACATGCTAAGTGCAACCGTGATGACTACGAAAGTGAGCTTAGGACTTTTGTTTGAAAATAAAATGGTTTTTCTCGGGACGAGCAAAAAATAAGTTTGGGGTATTTGTTCATATCAGAATATTGCATTTAATACCACTCATTCTTATGCACATTTGTATATAGGTAAGTGTTTTTTATCCGTATTTGCTACATGATTACAGATTACAGGTTCTCAGTCCAGAATAATACAAATCACGCATATTCTCTACAGTTATGACAAATTTAGAACAACTGCCGAAAACATATAAAATCCGGGTTCCGGTCATCCACATCCGTCATGTGCCGCTTACCAATACAAGGGACAAGATCAAGCGATGGTCATTCGTGTCTGGGAAAAGCACAAAGCACGAGAGAGGCAACACAAGGATCAAGGTGGTAACGCGGAGCTCGAGGGAGATCAAGGCACAAAATTCAATTGAGTTGCCATTTTGGACTATTGAAAATCTGAGAATATTTTGGAAGGATTTTGCAAATGTGAACCTACCAAATAGAAGAAGCTAGCAACATGAGAACTCACAAGAAAACAGCGCACCAATCCCAAAATAGAGCCGCGGATCAGCAAAATTTTGGTCATTTTGGCGGCGGATCAGCGGTCCCACTGACGCAAGACTTGACGAATTTTCATGGGTGTTTTGGTCATTGTGTAAGGGCTCAGAATATTGTCCTAGGATTTCATTTCACTTCCTGTAAATGCTCCAGTTCAAAGGTAAAAAAACCATGCTTTATTTTCTTAGGATTAGTTCTAGTTTAGTGTAAACACCCTCTTCTTCTTCATATTTTCTCCATTAAAATGTAGTGAGAGTTTTTGAGTGGATGAATATTGAAGATGATAGTTTTATCTAGTTTGTATCTTTTGTATTGTTAACTTAGTTTTTATTACTTGCTTGTTATTTTCTTGCATTGTCTTTTGATTCATAAATTAATTTTATTACATGTTTGTTAATTAGTTGTTTGTTTTTATTTGATATTCTTCTTCTCTTCTCTTTTATTTATCTTTTGCAAAACTATGATGCTCAAGTGTGATTCTTGCTTAGGTGAGATCTCAAGAAGCTAGTTTATGCCCTCATTCTCATTTCTTTTCTCTTCTTCGATTTTGTTTTCTTTTTATAATGAGTGAGTAGTTTACTCACTTGTTAGGGTTAAGGAAGGATAGTATGAGAGATGGAAAAATCACTTACGCTTCTCTTCGCTAAACAACTTGAATTAAATCTAGACCAAACAAACACAACCCTCTCCCTTAGACGCGCTATAAGTGACATATAGTCGTGGCCTAAGTTGAAACTTCCTTAGGCGCACTACAGCGTGACATGTAGTTACGATCTAATTGGAGACTTATTGTGGATATTTCGCCTAGGGTTGGAAATAAGAGTATGGAACGGACAGACAAGGGGCACTAGGATTGGATTTAGCGTTGGAAAGCTTGCTTAAACTCGCAAATACCATTTCTATGTCTTCCTAATCCCTGTTACTTCTGATTATTCCAACTTCATCTCAATGATAGCATAAGACAAGTATAAGAATAATTTCTAAATCTACTAACCAACCCTGACCCTAACAAGTCCTCTTGAATACACACACACACACACACACACACACACACACACACACACAATACTTAGGATAGAATTGAACAACTTGGACATTCTTTACTTGACTCGTCTAAAATAAGAACGGAAACACATACCATCTCTCTATGGATCAACTCATACTCAACCGGTTAGCTACTAAGCTAAACCGACTTGATTGCGATAAGTAGAACAAGTAGAACGCATATTATATCACGAAACTTCTACAAATCAGGACTCACCGAGAACTTCTGGATGGTATTGTACCTATCGTCAGATAGCAGTTCTCTGGTGTTATGAGTACAGGGTAGTCTGTAGACCTGAGACCGCCATAGTGTATCGTGCGTATTCCCATTATACTTTAATTACTACCCAACAAAAGCTTTAAAAAGCCGTGTATACAGGTTTTAGTTGGGTATAGTCCCGAAGCACATAGAGACAGTGAGCGGTCGAGGGGATTCGTCTCTCCCGGTATAGGAAGTTGACGTTGCGTTGTGCTTGATTGGCTATAACCATAAGTCCCTGTCCAGGCCGATTGAGATAAACTGATAAGTATTATCGGTTGTATTTCAGATGGTTATGAGTCGACATGACTTATCGGGTTATTGGGAGTTTGACGGTTTTCACCTATTAGATATTAGTGATATATGGCCTAGAGGTAATTATTGTATAGTACAGGATTATATATTACATTTTGGAAGCTTGAGATTGTTGGGGTCGAAAATTGTATCCCGGTTGACCAAGTCAAAGTCAACCCCAAGCCAGGTGAGCCCAAGCCCAGGTCAAGTGGGCCCATGCCCAAGTCGAGCCCCGCGGCCAGTCTCCCCCATGCCAAAATGAAATCATGTAATAAATAATTTTGATGTGATTTTTTATGCATGAATGTAAGCAAAATGGGCATAAAAGCCAAATTTTTGTAAGCCCATAGCTCATGTGCAAAAGAAATGAGCACATGAGGCATGGGATGGGCAAAATGCCATTTTGTAAAGCCCAAGGGGCTATATGAAAATGTGTAACCCTATATAAGGCAACATGGTGATGAAAAAAATTCATTCTCCCCAAAAACTAGGGTTTGTGTGCCTCCTTCCCCTTTCTCAAGGGTCTAAAACCTTCTTCCTCTTTTTGAATTAAATCGAGAGTTTAACTCTTCCTTTTTCAAAAAGAAGTAGTTTTTCACCGTAAAACCCACAAAGCGGAGCTCGGATCTCCCATCAGATCTCTGAAAGGGGAGATTTTGAATCTCACTCCCCTTTTTCCCCAAGATCCGGCCAACCGAGAGGAAGAAGAAGGAGACCCATCTCCAAAAATCCCAAGTTGGGAGGATCCAAGGCTCAAAAGAAGAGCCAAAGATTCCTAGGAGTTTAACTCCTTTCTAGATCTGTTGGAGTTTAACTCCATAAATTAAATTTCTGTTAGGAGTTCAACTCCAAAACCCCTTGGGAGTTCAACTCCCCAACCTAAAGGCTAAGCCCCTTTCCGCTGGTGTTTCCCATGGTCACGTGGCGCGCACGTGATCCGTGGGCGCCCAGCGGTCGCGTGCATGGTACGTGACCCACGGGCGCTAAAGCGCCCAATGGTCGCGTGCAGCGCATGTGACCCCGGGCACTAAAGCGCCCACGTGCGCGAACGTGACCCGCGGGCACTAAAGTGCCCACGTGCGCGCATGCCCCGCGGTCGCATGCTAGGCACGTGACCCGCGGGCACTATAGCACCCACGTGCGCCCTACGTGACCCGCTCAGCGCCCAGTGGTCGCGTGCAGTGCACGTGACCCGCGGGCGCCTCGCGATCGCGTGCTGCGCACGTGACCCACTGGCGCCCAGCGCCCATGTGCCACGCACGCGTCTTTAAGACGCTCCTCCCCCTATTTTTTATGCACTCCACAGTAAACCCCATCCCCCGTTAGAAAAAAATTCTAACGGGGCGCTGCCCCGCACCCCGCAAGGGGGCTGCTAGCCCTCTTGACCCCCAGCCCGCTATCCGGATAGCAGGACCCCCGTAAAAACTCTGCGAGGCCCCCCATATATCCAAAACCCTTTCAGAACACAACACTACACATTGAGTTCGCATGACCTGTTTGACCCGTCAATCGGAAGTTCTCAAGCTCCAAAGACGAGGGGTAATTAACGGCAGCTTAGTCCGCGGCTGCCGGAGATTCGGATCTCCACAATCAATAAACCCCAGCTTATCTTAGGCAAGGGGAATCTGTAATGCGCCCGACAAGCGCGCGCGTATTCCCATCTCAATGGGGTGACGAAAAACACCAGTTACGCGGCCGGTCTCCGCCCTTGGAATTATGCTTCATTTGGGAAGACCCACTCATGTGTCCTCACGATACATGAGGAGAACAAACTTATGAGATCCTCTCGACTCGTAAGAAAACACCTTCGTAGGATCCTTATGACTCATGAAGGAAAAACACACTTGGGACTCCCCACGACTCCTAAGGAGAAAGTACACCTACGAGATCCTTTCGACTCGTAGGAAGAAAATGCTTTTATGGGACCCTTACGGCTCATAAAATTGAAAAGTCTTAGGTGATAGGGACCTAAACATGTCTCCTAAGCCATCGCTCCCCAACAGGCAAAGGCAAATGATGAATTGCTCCTAGCACCTGTGCTTTAGTGTTAGCAACGCTGATGCCAACCCCTACCCTAAAATTTCCAAGCTTCCGATCCAATAGACCCCTAATTCTTTAAACTGGGAACAGATGACCTCTAAGTCGTTAAACTGAAAACAGATGACCTATAAGTCGTTAAACTGGGCACAATAGACCCCTAAGTCTTTAAACTGGGAACAGATGACCTCTAAGTCGTTAAACTGGAAACAGATGACCTCTAAGTCGTTAAACTGGGCATAATAGACCCCTAAGTCTTTAAACTGGGAACAGATGACTTCTAAGTCGTTAAACTGGAAACAGATGACCCCTAAGTCATTAAACTGGGAACGAGGGAAATCCACTCATGTGTCCTCACGATGCATGAGGAGAACAAAACTTGCGAAATCCTTACGACTCGTACGAAAACGCCTTCGTGGGATCCTTATGACTCACAAAGGAAAAACACACTTGGGGGTCTTCACGACTCCTAAGGAGAAAATGCACCTACGGGATTCTTACGACTCGTAGAGAGCAAATGCTTTTATGGGACCCTTACGGTCCATAAAATTGAAAAGCCTTAGGTGATAGGGATCTAAACCTGTCTCCTAAACCATCGCTTCCTAATAGGGAAAGGCAAATGATGATTCTCCCTGGTATTATATTCCAGTGTAGCGGTGCTGATACCGGCTCAAAAACCAATTCCCAAATCCTTCCTGGGCAAATGATGAGTTGCTCCTGGCATTATTCCAATGCAGCAATGCAGATGCCGACCCAAAAACCAATTCCCAAATCCTCCCGAGGCAAATGATGAGTTGCTCCTGGCATTATTCCAGTGCAGCAATGCATATGCCGACAAAAAACCAACCCCCAAATCCTGTCATGGCAGATGATGATTCGCTCCTGGTACCATATTCCAGTGTAGCAGTAATGATGTCAACCCAAATCAAACCAATAACCTCTGCGGTGGAATCATGCTTCGCCTCGGGATATCTACCTTCCCTGCCGGAATTATGCTCCGCCTCGGAATCAAGTCAACCGGCGACACTCTATGCCGGGGACAAGTCGACCAGTGACACTCCGTGCCGGGGACAAGTCGACCAACGACACTCCGTGCCGGGGACAAGTCGAACAACCAGCGACACTCCGCGCCAGGGACAAGTCGACTAGCGACACTCCGTGCCGGAGACAAGTCGAACATCCAGCGACACTCCATGCCAGGGACAAGTCGACCAGCGACACTCCGTGCCGGGGACAAGTCGACTAGCGACACACCGTGCCGGGGACAAGTCGAACATCCAGCGACACTCCGTGCCGGGGACAAGTTGACCAACAACACTCCGTGCCGGGGACAAGTCGACCAGCGACCTCCCTGTCGGAATCATGCTCCGCTTCAGAATCAGGTCAACCAGCGACACTCCATGCCAGGGAAAAGTCGACCAGCGACACTCTGTGCTAGGGACAAGTCGAACAACCAGCGACACTCCATGCCGGGGAAATGTCAAACAGACACTCCGCGTCAGGGATACATCATACACCGACACTCCGTCTCGGAGACACGTCAAGCATCGACCGTCCATGTCGTAAAAAGGGCAGTGCAGGCTTCCTACAAAGCGGGAACTAAATCACTCCATGCCGGAGAAACGTCTACTACGGACACACCGTCTCGGAGACGCGTCAAGTATCGACCGTCCATGTCATAAAAAAGGCAGTGCATCCCAATAAGTGGGAACCAAAGCAAGTCGCCTCCACGCAAAAGAAGATCCATCAATCTTATGCACACGGCCCATATATGTGGTGTGCATTTATTGATGGGGGCACTTTGTTGGGGTCGAAAATTGTACCCCGATTGACCAAGTCAAAGTCAAAGTCAACCCCAAGCCGGGTGAGCCCAAGCCCAGGTCAAGTGGGCCCATGCCCAAGTCGATCCCCGCGGCTGGTCTCCCCCATGTCAAAATGAAATCATGTAATAAATAATTTTGATGTAATTTTTTATGCATGAATGTAAGCGAAATGGGCATAAAACCAAATTTTTGTAAGCCCATGGCTCATGTGCAAAAAAAATGAGCACATGAGGCATGGGATGGGCAAAATACCATTTTGTAAAGCCCAAGGGGCTATATGAAAATGTGTAAGCCTATATAAGGCAACATGATGATGAAATAAAAAAAAATCATTCTCCCCAAAAACTAGGTTTTGTGTGCCTCCTTCCCCTTCCTCAAGGGTCTAAAACTTTCTTCCTCTTTTTGAATTAAATTGAGAGTTTAACTCTTCCTTTTTCAAAAAGAAGTAGTTTTTCACCGTAAAACCCATAAAGGGGAGCTCGGATCTCCCATCAGATCTCTGAAAGGGGAGATTTTGAATCTCACTCCCCTTTTCCCCCAAGATCCGTCCAACCGAAAGGAAGAAGAAGGAGACTCATCTCCAAAAATCCCACGTTGGGAGGATCCAAGGCTCAAAAGAAGAGCCAAATATTCTTAGGAGTTTAACTCCTTTCTAGATCTATTGGAATTTAACTCCATAAATTAAATTTCTGTTAGGAGTTCAACTCCAAAACCCCTTGGGAGTTCAACTCCCCAACCTAGGGGCTAAGCCCCTTTCCGCTGGTGTTTCTCGTGGTCGCATGCCGCGCACGTGACCCGCGGACGCCCAGTGGTCGCGTGCATGGCACGTGACCTGCGGGCGCTAAAGTGCCCAATGGTCGCATGCAGCGCACGTGACCCCGTGCACTAAAGCGCCCACATGCGCGCACGTGACCCGCGGGCACTAAAGTGCCCACATGCGTGCACGCCCCGCGGTCGCATGCAAGGAACGTGACCCGCGGACACTATAGCACCTACGCGCGCCCCACGCGACCCGCTCAGCGCCAGTGGTCGCGTGCAGCGCACGTGTCCCGCGGGCGCCTCGCGGTCGCGTGCTGCGCACGTGACCCGCTGGCGCCCAGCGCCCACGTGCCACGCACGCGTCTTTAAGACGCTCCTCCCCCCCCATTTTTTTATGCACTTCATAGTAAACCCCATCCCCCGTTAGAAAAATTTTCTAACGGGGCGCTGTCCCGCAACCCACAAGGGGGCTGCTAGCTCCCTTGACCCCCAGCCCGCTATCCGGGTAGCGGGACCCCCGTAAAAACTCTGCGGGGCCCCCGATATATCCAAAACCCTTTCAAAACACAACACTGCACATTGAGTTCGCATGACCTGTTTGACTCGTCAATCGGAGGTTTCCTCGCTCCAAAGACGATAGGTAATTAACGATAGCTTAGTCCGCGGCTGCCGGAGATTCGGATCCCCACAATCAAAAAAACCCAGCCTATCCTATGCAGGGGGAATCTGTAATGCACCCGACAAGCGCGCGCGTATTCCCATCTCAATGGAGTGACGAAAAACACCCTACAGAGATATATACAGATATATAACAGTCTTGCTCAATATGATAGTATGCTATCTGGTTTGTATCTATCTTAACATGTGTATATGTTTCTTTTAATGTATCGCTAATACATGTTGATAGAGCCCGTAGGATTTTTGCTTAACTACTAGCGTTGTGGTGGCAGTCACACTAGTGGGGGATAGGTAGTCTATAAGCATATCCTTAAACTTGTCTCTAGTCATAACATTATCGAGACTGGGTATCGATACTCTAGACTAGACTAGTGTATACATTTCTTATCCTCGTCAGGGGAGATGGCATGTCCCGCAGCCATTGGGATACGATACCAAAGATAGTATACAGGTGCTCATTAGGTTATGAGTTACACTGGACGGACTCACTGGAAACTGTTGGTTGGTATTATACCTATCGTCGGATAGCAGTTCTCCGGTGACATAAGTACAGGTTAGTCCGTTGACTTGGCATTGCTGTTTGTCTCGAGTGTGTTCCCATTGTACTTAGATTTCTACCCTACCATGGCTTTAAAGAGTCGTGCAAACAGGTAGTGGTTGGGTGCAGTCCCAAAACACTTGGAGACAGTAGGTGATAGAAGGGATTCATCTCTTCCGGTATTAGGAGTTGATATCGCTCTATGTACGGTTGGCCGATACTGCAAGTCCCTAGTCAAGACAAGTGAGATTTACTGATAGGTACACCAGTAGTTTCTCAGGTTGTATTGGGTCCCACACCGACACGACTTGTTGCGCTATTAGGGGTCTGACATTTACCACCCCTAGGCCCGATATGTGATACTCTTAGACGAACAGACCGGACTGTATCGAGAATGTCACATATAGGCTCAGTAGGGGTTCGGACGAGTTTTCTTGTCGATCTTCCTTTTGACGGATACCTGGGTAGCCGTTACGTACAGCTAGTGTCACCGACGTGCTTATGGTTAAACTCACTGCCAGCGTATTGTCGAGTCTTCAGAGTCCCATAAAGAGGGTTTCTCGGTTCAGGTATTTCGATAGGCTCGGGTGTCCGATTGAATACGTGTATTTATACATGTGCTTTAATCGGACTATTTAGTAGTACTAGAAGGTTTAAAGACATCAAGTTTTGGTGCTAGTATTATATTGCTCTCTTTTGGGTATTTGTATTTTAACATGAATACAATATTTATACGAATACGAGTATTTGTATGAATATGGGTATTTGTGTCTTTATATAAATACATCTATTTCTTTCTAAATTTGAATACGCGTATTTTTTATTTTCGGTATAAATACGGTATTCGTATTTTGGTAGAAATACGGTATACGAATTTATTATAAATATGGGTTTGGTATACTTGTTTATATAATGTGTGTGTGTGTGTGTGTGTATCAAGTGAGGTGGCTACACTCTCTCTCATTTCTTCATGGATGAATGGAGATGTGTGTGGACTTGTGACTCACACTAGTGAGTCACTGGCTCAACCACTTGTTTATTTCTAGTATGAAGAGATAAGTAAGAGAGTGTGAGAAAATGATGAGTTTTTTTATCTAGTAAAGATTTTTCTCTAGTTTCCATCTCTTCATCTTCTTCTTACTCACTTGCTTACTAGAGATTTGAGGGATTAAAAGAGAGCATCTTGTTTCATAAACTACACCCCTAAGTATCTTGTCCTAACAAGACTCGATTTTTAGTTACTTCGTGGAAGCTTTCGCTTGAATTGGTATTCTTGGGTGGATCGTCTTTGACACAGGAGTTCGACTTCGAAAGCTCGATTGGAGTACCCTGGGAGCTTAAGCTTAAGGAGTGGACTTTTCAAGACCCGAAAGACCGTCTACAAAGATTGTTACACTAACCTAGTAGTTAAAACTCTAGTTAGTGTTATTTAGTTTAGTATTTGGGCTTGTATTCTAGGGTTTCAAGTGTGTGGTGCTCAAAATTTTAATGTTTTTGATTCTGCAAAGCCGTAGTGCTCAAGATTCTATAACCTTTTCACTGCTGATTTAGTGGGTGCGAAATTAACAGTTTACCGACAATAGAAATTTTTATATTGCTAAATCAATGGTGAAAAGGTTATAGAATCACATGAAATTTGGTGTGTGCGTCTTAGATGATAAAGATGAAGATGATGGATGCCGATTATCGGAAAAAATGAGGGAGGGTGTATTTTTTCGACGCCATAGAAGGAAATTCCCTCCTATGGCCTCCCTCCTTCTCTCTCTCTCTCTCTCTCTCTCTCTCTATATATATATATATATATATATATATATATAATGACGATTGAAATTTAAATATTTAAAAGGATAAGTGATACCGTGTCCGATGAAAAAAACTGCTGAACATTAGCGATCTGGTGCGCGTCACACCTAAGATGGAGCGGGTATTTCGTGTATGTACGGATCTCGAATCCGATATAATCCCTCCCACTTGGTCGAGTTAGAACCAACTGGTATACCATCCTTTGTCACGCCCCGCTTCCCAAAATACGGAAAACGAGGGATGACTAGGCCAGCCATGCTCCTACGGTCAAGGAATAATCCCGCCGTAGTTATACTTCGGCTTCCAGTATTATATGATAATCAGTAAACGAAGCACAACAGTAAAGGAAACACATCACTAAAATATTACATCAAATTCCATTGTTCACAAATTACAAATAAACAAGAAGAGCTACTGACCAAGTTCGAATACACGATCTCTTTAGGGAAAGCAGAAAAGAAGAAAAAGGTACTCCAGACTAGATCTCCGCCAGCTCGAAAGGTAAATCCGACTCCTGCGCTGGTCCTTCCTCGAGGTCTGAGCATGAATGCTCAGGTCGTCAGAACGACGTAATAGCAATTTTTATATTAATGATATGAAACATGCAAATACGATAATAACAGTGAAAGTAAAATGCTGGTAATCGCTATGTCACTAAATGATGCAAAGTATGGTCTGTGTCCCTATCAGTCTCTAGGTCATGTTTGAAATTGTATAGTGGAAAGGAGGATCATGTTTAACAGGAGTCTCGTACATACCCGAGACAACGGCCCACATGCCCGGGACATAACCCTGTCAGCCGGATCGCTAGATCCTACCTAATATATATATCACTGCTCGAATGATCATCCTCTAAAACACGGTCTCGCTAAATATGATGCTCTTTCCACTTCGATTTCCCCTTTTCCCCCAAATTTACACTATTGATGATTATGATTTAGTCGTGTACAAGTATGCACCAACAGCACGGTTTTGTCACTGTTCACTGTATTAATCACTGTCACGAATCATTCACTTTTCCATTGGTGTACTTGACACTCCTAAACCAATATCATTCACGCATGATAATGCAATGTCCACTGAATACTAACGCGCACTAACACTATGTATATGGCAATTGGGTAAGGTATGTGTATTTATGCAGTTAACAAGTCATGTATGATATGAACCAATATGCACGTCATAAGATTACAAAAATTGCAGTAATTCATATGTTCAGAATTCAGTGAAATGGTACAAATACGATAACAAGTACACTCTATCAGCAGTCCATCAAAATTTGTTTCAGTTCAATAGGATGTCTGGTATTCAAGTTACAGCCGTTTCAATTTAAGTGCTCGCTGCAGGAAATTCAGTTTCTGAACTGAACGTCCGTTTCGCGGCACAAATTTCACCCAGTTGGGATCAGAATTTAGCGACGCTACAGTTGAATGAAATATAGGGTTTTCAATAGGGTTTTCAAAGCAATAGAAGGATTCACAATAGCGTCTGTACATCAGAAGTTATACACTGTTCAACACTAGTATGTAATTTCTGTTTCTGTTGGGACTGTTATACGTCCTGTTCTTTTAAATTGCAGTTTAAATAGTAAACGACGATATAACGGGGTGAAATCACCTGTGTTATTTATCTAACAGATTGATCTTCAATAAAATGCAGGGTTCCGCAAGCTACGAGTTCAGGCAGCAAGGTAGTAACCACTACGGGACAGAAAACAATAAGCAGAGTTGCTCTGGACTGCAGTCCAGAGCCGCTCTCCGGACCAATTACCGTCATAATTCCAGTACAGAAACAATTAAAAACTGGCATAGGGTTACAGGTCATTGAGTCGGCTTCGATTTGAGGCCTCGAACGCCTCATTTAAATATGTACACAATTAATTGTGATTTTAACAATTTTCAGATGCAGGAAAATCCCAGTTTTCACGGGTGTAATTGGGGGTGATCGTTTAAGTCATTAACAGTCATATTTTTCAGTGAGATTTCACCACAATGTTCATTATCACATGGGCCAGATTATGCAATTAAGTTCCGTCAAATTAAATAAGGGTTTTCATTAAGATCTTGCATCGAACAGTTAGGTCATATAAGTTATCGTGAATTGTAAACGTAGAATTAATACGATTTTAGTTTGTAGCGGAAATAAACTAGCATGTAGCAAGTAGGGTACTTGCTGGAGATGTTTTGGCGACGCACGGCAGCGGCAACAGTACGAACGCACGACGAATGGTGCGGTTTGGATTCACGGCTTCGGCTCGCGTTCGGGTTTCGTCGTCGGAGTTGTCCAGGGAACGACTCGTGGTCGCTGGAAGCGGAGGGGGTGCTCTGTAGATCTCCCGGGGTGTGCTGGGGTCGACGACGGTCGGCGGCGTCGCTCCGGCGATGGGCAGCAGTGGGTGTTAGGATGTTGGTAGTGGGTTTTGGTGTGGTTTTGGAGTGAGAGGGGGAGCAGTGGGGCTTGGGCTTGTAGTGATGGTGATGGTGCTGATGACGTAGGGGTGTCGACGAGGTGGTTCGGGTCAGTGGGGGCTCGTCGGCGTCGAGGTACGGGTGGTAGCCGAGATGGGTGCAGAGTGGGTTGGAGCTCAAGTGAGGTTGGGCTTGGTGGTTGAAGGGAGTGGGGTAGCATAGGGAGCTCTGTTGGTGGAGAGGAGTGAGCGAGGGAGGAGGGTGAGGGGTTGTAGTCGTCGCCATCGGCGGTGGGGGTTGAGTGAGGTGCAGCGGGAGTTTTCTGTAGAGAGAGAGATTTGAGAGCGAGAGTGATGAGGGGGGAGAGGAGAAAGGGGTCGAGAAGAGGTTGAGGGAGTCGTGGCCGGGGTCGCGGGGCGTGGGGCAACGGCGCGGCGACGTGGGGGAACGTGCGCGTCGTGGGTTGTGAGGAATGAGCGGGAAGTTTGTAACGAGGGGGGAAGAAGAAGGTTAAAGGAGTGGGTCGGGTCGGGTTGTGCGGGAGCTGGTGTTGGGTTAGGGAACATGGGCCGGGCCGGGGTTTTTAAATGTTTAATTCATTTTTTTTTTTTAGTTATTATCGTTGGGCCGGGATAAGAGGTTTGGGCCGTGGTTTAATATATATGTTTTGGTTTTTAATTTGGGTTTGGTCTTAGATTGGTTTAAAGGTTTTGGAAAAATTTAAATATTGGAACTCAAGCACTAATCTTCACATAAAGTAATAATACGGGAAAAATGGAGATACCATTTGGGGACTCGGGAACTGTAGGAAAATTTTCATAGATGGGAACGGGGATTTACATCATACCCCCCTTACAAAAATTTCGTCCTCGAAATTTAACAAGGATACAATGAATCAAGGTACTAAACAAAGAGATGTGGAAAACGTGCACGGATATCTTCCTCCCTCTCCCAGGTGGATTCTCCTGGGGAACGACCGCCCCAAGACACTCGGACTAACGGAATGACCTTGTTCTTCAACACTTTCTCTCTGCGGTCGAGGATGGTGGTGGGCTGCTCCTCGTACGATAGGTCGGTACCCAAAACTAACTCTGAATAGTCTAGAACGTGGCTCTCATCCCGAACATAACGCCGCAACTGTGACACGTGGAAGGTATTGTGTACACCAGCTAGCGATGAAGGCAAGGCAAGTCGATAGGCCACCTCTCCTACTCGCTCTAGCATCTCAAAAGGTCCGATGAAACGGGGACTGAGCTTTCCCCGACCTCCGAACCTGATAACTCTACGGGTAGGGGAAATCTTCAGGAACACGTGATCTCCGACTTCAAATTCTAGTGCCCTCCTGCTGGTATCTGCCCAACTCTTCTGTCGATCCTGAGCCGTCTTAATGCGCTGCCTGATCATTTGGACCTTGTCGACTGTCTGAACAATGAGCTCGGGACCCAGTAATCTTCGCTCTTCCACATCATCCCAACACACTGGGGATCGACACTTCCGCCCGTAAAGTGCTTCGAAAGGGGCCATCTGAATGCTAGCCTGGTAACTGTTGTTATAAGAAAACTCGACTAGATGCAGATGGTCATCCCAAGAACCCTGAAAGTCCAACATGCAGGCTCTCAACATATCCTCGAGCGTCTGAATCGTACGCTCGGATTGTCCATCCGTCTACGGGTGATAAGCTGTGCTGAATTTGAGGCGGGTACTCAAACTCTCCTGTAAGCTCTTCCAAAAGTGCGACACGAATCTGGTGTCTCGATCTGACACAATGCTGACCGGAACACCGTGAAGTCGCACTATCTCCTGCATGTACCTCTCTGCCAGTGACTCTGTCAACTGTCCCACTCGAAATGGTAAGAAGTGTGCAGCTTTCGTGAGGCGATCGACGATAACCCAAATGGCGTAGTTGCCCCTAGGGCTCCGTGGTAAGGTCGTCACGAAATCCATGGTAATGTGCTCCCACTTCCATTCAGGTATCGGAAGTGGTTGCAACAATCCCGCTGTCCTCTGATGTTCCGCCTTCACCTGCTGGTATACCAAGCACCTGGATACGAACCTCGCAATTTCCCGCTTCATTCCGTTCCACCAAAAATGCTGCTTTAGATCCCGATACATTTTCGTACCTCCCGGATGCACAGAATAAGCTGAACTATGTGCCTCAGCCAGTACTTCTTCTCGAACATCTCCCTTTGGTATGCAGAGTCTGCTACCGAATCTCAAAGAACCGTCCTCATGTATGATTAAGTCTGTTCTCAGCTCGGCTTCTATTTGCGCTCTGAACTTTTGCAATCGAGGATCATCCGCTTGTGCAGCCTTGATGCGATTATAACACCCGAGTTCATTTATACCAATTCTAGTTTCCATATTTACCTATCCATGGTATTTCTTGATTTAGCGTGTTTGGGTGCGAATGGTATTTTACATATTACTTTGCATTCGACCCGGCCCGCTTGCTTGAACCTGGTTAACTTTTATTTATAGATTACCTTGACTTGTTGCATGGACTAGTGCATCTCATAATTTAATATATACTGGCATTTTATTTAGTATCGCATCTGTTGCATATAACAATTTAAATCATGTAAAATAAATAAAAATTGCATTTCATGGACTGTCTGATACCCCTAACCCTGTGGTAGCATTCTTGCATCGTGTTCTCGTCCCGTTCAGTGAAACAGACGTGTTTGGACGGCTACGCGCACGTACGTGCGTCCGTTCTTGGGGGTATGCTTTTCTGTTACAAAATCATTCATTTCAATTTTTGGAACTTGCTAATAATTTTCGTATTTCAGATCCAAATTTTTGGACCCGACCCGGGCGCAATTCTGAAATATTTTGTATCCCGCCAAATCCTATTTATGTTTTTTTTTTTTAAAAATCCCTAAATCAGTTTAAAAAATAAATTTTAACAACTTATAGTATATTTTGTCACACAACGAAGATATTCCTAAATTATTAAAATCTTTTATATTTTTACCCTAATCCATTCTCATTCTCAGCCAATCGCAGCCTCCCTTCCTTGGTAACGAGCCCCACAAATCTCTCTCTTTCCTTTCTCTCTCCTTTCTATTTTCTCTTCATCCCTGCACTAGAGTCCAATTTTCTCTCTCCCCTACTATTCCTCTCTCTCTATCTCACTCCTCTCGATCATCTTCTCTCTCCTCTCGATTCTTTCTCTCTCTCTCTCTCTCCGCGTATCTCTCTCTCTCTCCTTCGTTTATATACTTTTCTTCTTCCCTTCTGCGAACCCATCACGTGAACCCTAGCTGCCTCTCTTCCTCGTCGCCCACTGCCGACGACGAAGCTCCCAACCTTATCATCTCCGCGCCTTCGCCTCCTTCGCATCCATCTCCTCTCCTTCTTCCTTTTTCTCCTCTCCCGAGCGATCGAGAACCCTTTGCACCCCCGACGAGGCCACCTGCAGCAACCTCCAGCGGGCCTAAACCTCTCCGGCGACTAGCCGGCGTCACCCTCGTCACCTCCTCACATCCCTCTCCACTTCCCGACACTACAGAACCGCTACCATCACCCTCTGCAAACCATACGACCACACCAACATCCAGGAAACCCACTGCCCTTCGCCGGAAAATCACCACGCCGGCAGCCCTCGTCGTCGTCGCCCCGTGCCGACTCCCCTGAGATCCCAGAACACCCTACCATAGTACGATCTTCTTCTTCTTCTTCTCTTTTTCACTTTCCTTATGCGATTCTTTTAACTGTTCACTGTCGCTTTATTTGCCGGAATCCGGCCGTGCCGTCGACGGCCCCGACGATCCAGCTAGGATATCTGACCCGGGGTGATCCCACTGTTCGTCATTTGGACTCATTCCGTGTACCGTGCGCGCGTCGTGACTTTTCCCGCCGACGCATGACGTTCCGTTTACCGCTTCGCGATCCGTCGAGGTAAGTGAAACTTGCTACATACTATTTAATCTTTTTTATACTTATTTGAATGCACATTAAACCTGTAGTTTAAATCTAATACCATAGTCTCCATTTTCTTAACATCCCGATGTCCCGTCATATCATTTTTGATTTATAGCCCGGGACATACCATGTTGCATTTAGTGTTACTATACATAGTACCCACATTCATACTTAAATCATATAACCATTATTTGCATAGCCACAGTACTCCTGTTATATTATATACCCTGTCGGACGACCATTTGCATACTCCTAACCTGGTTTACATTCAATTGCATCTTTGATTATTTTAGTACACATTAACACGACTTTATATCCATATTTGCTATACTGCATTCATGTAATGTGGAAACCATCCCGTAAACTCAAACTGATAACCGTACATCTAAGTAGTTTAATCTGCACCTATCTGCTTATCATATTGCATGTTTCAGTTTATTATTCTATTAGTACTCATGCTTGTAATGTATGCACATGCTTACGCTAGTTTGATTATGAGCACCCACATGACATCTTGTGCACCTTGATATGACCTATTACGCCTATTACCTGACCCGACATGGTACCGTACGACTCTTGACACGACATGACACTTATATACACTACCCGGCCTGACCTGACGTACCATGGCTTTATCTGTTACCTGATCTTGCGTCTAATGCCAACAAACCTGTCCTGTAGTCCTCACGGACCGTTTCTGTTGTCTATCCAGACAAACCTGTACCTGCCTGATCATGTGTTGGCATTAGTGCTAGATTATTTTATACTTGACTTGAACATATATAACTTGGGGGTATGGGGAAATCAGTATTGTAACCGAACGTAACTCAAAGGGCCATCCTATTGTTTGCCGTTTTTCCGGGCGTTACGGAATACCCATTGTTTGCCGTTTTCCGGGCGTTACGGAATACCCATTGTTTGCCGTTTTTCCGGGCGTTACGGAATACCCATTGTTTGCCGTTTTTCCGGGCGTTACGGAATACCCATTGTTTGCCGTTTTTCCGGGCGTTACAGAATACTCATTGTTTGCCGTTTTTCTGGGCGTTACGGAATATCTACTATTTGCCGTTTTTCCGGGCGTTACGGAATAACCACCGATGAGTTACGATGAGAATTACATTACTTGGTTTCGAAGACTTAGAATAGATAACCCCTTAGCACAGTCTAGATATCTCTGCACGCCACTTGTACTGACACGTTCACTGTTATATATTCTCATTATATTCTTGTTCATACTCATACCTACATGTCTTACTACCCCTGTTAACATTATTGCTTGATATTATGACGCGCTGACGTCTGGGTTTTGCATGGCCCAGATTCCTTACCTTTGCTGCAGTCCGAGCAGGAGTACTTCAGCCAGCAGACTGAGCAGTGAGGACTCGGTAGTAGTTAGTTCTTTTACTTTTCAGCATTTTATTCCTGATGTGAGCCCGCATTATGGGACATACATTCCAGTTATATTTTGTATTGGATCTTTTGCTTCCGCATTATTATTCTTGACTTATTTTATTTTGGCTTATGGACATGTATTAGATGTTTTATTTTTTTGTTCTTGATATCTCTACAGCCGTAATGTGACTGTGGAAGGACAATTCCTATCCACAGGTAGCATGGTTGGCTATGTCACGTGCCTACTTAGCGTACTCTGGGAAGCGGGGCATGACAGCGATCCATAAGGGAAGACTGCACCTGTAGTTGCCAAAATTGACTGAGTGCGCTCGGTGTGATGAATTCAAGCTCGAGTTTCTGAGAGTCCTCAATAATGCTCCTCTGATTGGTCAATATCATGACCGCTGGCTTGCGACTGAGAGCATCTAATACAACATTTACTTTCCCCGGGTGATACTGAAGGTCCAAGTCGTAATCTGCCATCAGCTCTAGCCATCGGCGCTGCCTCATGTTTAGTTCCTTCTGAGTGAAGACGTACTTCAGACTTTTATGATCCGTGTACACCTCTACTTTCTCGCCCAACAGATAGTGCCTCCAAATTTTCAACGCAAAGACCACTGCAGCTAACTCCAGGTCATGCGTAGGATAGTTCTTCTCGTGATTTCTCAACTGTCGAGAGGCGTAAGCGACCACTCGGCCGTGCTGCATCAGAACACAGCCTAATCCCTTCCCTGAGGCATCACTGTGTATCACCAAACCACCAGAATCATCTGGTACTGTAAGGATAGGCGCCGTGGTTAACTTCTGCTTCAGTGTGTCAAATGCCTGTATACACTCCTCTGTCTACGCAAATGGTACATCCTTCCGCGTCAGCCTCGTCAACGGTTCGGCGATTCTTGAAAAGTCTTGGACAAACCTGTGATAATAACCTGCCAATCCCAGAAAGCTTCTGATCTCGGCCACTGACTTCGGCGTTGGCCAATCTCTGACAGATTCTATCTTTGCCGGGTCCACTGAGATGCCTTCGCCCGAAACGATGTGTCCCAAGAACTGAACCTTGTCGAGCCAGAATTCACACTTGCTTAGTTTCGCATACAGCTTCTCTTCCCGAAGAATTTGTAGAACCGTGCGCAAATGCTCAACATGCTCCTCCCGGGTCTTCGAGTAAACAAGTATGTCGTCGATAAATACAACGACAAACGTGTCCAAGTACTTTGCAAACACCCTGTTCATCAAGTCCATGAATATTGCTAAAGCATTAGTGACACCGAACGGCATCACAAGAAACTCGTAGTGTCCGTACCGGATCCTAAAAGCCGTCTTGCAAACATCCTCGGCTGCTACTCTGATTTGATGATACCCAGAACGGAGATCCAACTTCGAAAATACCTTAGCCCCACTTAGCTGATCGAATAAGTTGTCGATGCGCGGGATTGGGTACTTGTTCTTTATTGTGACTTTGTTCAGCTCTCGATAATCTATACACATCCGCAGCGATCCATCCTTCTTCTTCACTAACAGCACTGGCGCACCCCACGGTGAAACGCTCAGCCGGATAAATCCCTTCTCCAATAGTTCTTCAATTTGCTTCTTCAACTCCGCCAACTCAACCGGTGTCATTCTGAACGGGGCCTTGGATACTAGTGCAGTACCTGGAGTCAAATCGATCGAGAACTCCAAGATGCGTGGAGGTGGTAGACCTGGTAAATCTTCAGGAAAAACGTCCAGAAAGTCCCGAACAATCTCTGGGGCTGCGCTCTCATCAATCTCCATAGCCGTCAGCTCTTTTGGCTTGGCTCTATACTTGGCTGGCTCCAAAGATCCGCTCCCACATTCGAAAATAAACTCCGGGTGATTGGGAATGCGGAAGATCACGTTCCTTACTCGGCAATCAATAACTGCATGGAAGGTACTCATCCAATCCATCCCGAGAATTGCGTCATAACTTCCTGTCCTGAGCAAAAGGAAATTCGCATAGAATTCCCTGCCACACACTACAACCGGACATGATCTGCATTCTCGACTAGATATTATAACGCAATTACCCGTATGTATCTCCCAGCCCTTGGTTATTGGTTCATGCGGTATGGAGTGTGTATCAATGAAATGCTCAGATATGAAACAGTGCGATACTCCAGAATCAAATAGTACTCTAGCTGGCAAGGAATGTACGAGTAGAGTACCTATAACAACTTCTCCTGAAGCCTCTGCCTGCTTGGCGGTCAAGGTGAAAGCCCGTCCCTGACCGCGACCTGTATAGGGTTGCCTCTGCTCCTGTGGCCTCTGCTGCTGCGGTCCAGAACCTCCATGTATCTCTGCTCGCTCGGGGCAACCGCTAATCCTGTGCTGACTGGACCCGCAAATCAAGCACTGTCCCTTAGCGCGGCGACAGTCCTTCTGGGTATGCCCATCTCTATTGCAGTAGCCGCAAACCACGTTCTGTCTCTGGGGGCGATGCTGGGGCACAAATGGGCGCTTCATCTGAGTCGTTCCAGACCTGTGAACTGGTATGGTTCCTCGAGAAGGTGCATGGGTACGTGCTGGAACGACTGGGGGCTTCCTGAACTTGTTGATCAATTGCTCCTGAATTCTCACTGTGTTGAGTACCTGTGCAAAAGTCTGCAACTCCAGTGATGCAATCAACTGCTGCAGCTCGAAATCAAGTCCCTGCAAGAAGCGTCTGGCCCTGGTGGCCTCTGAAGCAACCATGTATAGAGTAAATCGACTCAGACGGTTGAATTCTGCCGCATATACGTCCACGGGGCGGCCATTCTGCTTCAGTAGAATGAATCTCTCTTCCATCTCTGCCTTGGCGGTGGAAGGGAAATAATGGTCCAGGAAGTACTCTTTAAATTTGCTCCATTCGATCGACCTCTCTAGCCTGCTCTCTTCCACTGACCACCATGTACGGGCTTCATCTTCCAATTGGATCTTTATCACATTCACCCTATCTTCATCTGGTACCCTGGCGGCCGTCAGTAAGTTCTCCATGTTCACTAGCCATTGCTCGGCCTCGAGGGGTTCAGCTAACCCTGTGAATGCAGCTGGATGCAACCTCCGGAAATCTGATACGGTGCCAACCCTGGCAGAGTAAGCTGGTGGAGCAGTGCCCTCGGATGCGGTAATGAGTGCGGAGGGTCCCCCTGCAGTGGTAATAGCCCTGAGTCCCTCGGCGAGCAGGTCCGTCTTTCTCTCCTGGGCTTCCGCGAGAGAGGTCAGTGCACTAAGTATCCTCTCCGTGCGGTCCTGAGAACTTGAGTCCGAGGAGTGGTCGTTCGGGGACGTCATATCGCTGGAAGATTCAAAAGGATATGATTAGATTCGAGGATGAAAATCAGGAATAGTGAAGTGAAAATAATGTATTACAGTGTAGTTAATGTTATCCCTTGTTACTAAACACGGCTCTGATACCAACAAAACCATGTCACGCCCCGCTTCCCAAAATATGGAAAACGAGGGATGACTAGGCCAGCCATGCTCCTACGGTCAAGGAATAATCCTGCCGTAGTCACACTTCGGCTTCTAGCATTACATGGTAATCAGTAAACGAAGCACAGCAGTAAAGTAAACACATCACTAAAATATTACATCAAATTCCATTGTTCACAAATTACAAATAAATAAGAAGAGCTACTAACCAAGTTCAAATACACGATCTCTTTAGGGAAAGCAGAAAAGAAGAAAAAGGTACTCCAGACTAGATCTCCACCAGCTCGAAAGGTAAATCCGACTCCTGCGCTGGTCCTTCCTCGAGATCTGAGCATGCATACTCAGGTCGTTAGAGCGACGTAATAGCAATTTTTATATTAATGACATGAAACATGCAAATACGATAATAACAGTGAAAGTAAAATGCTGGTAATCGCTATGTCACTAAATGATGCAAAGTATGGTCTGTGTCCCTATCAGTCTCTAGGTCATGTTTGAAATCGTATAGTGGAAAGGAGGATCATATTTAACAGGAGTCTCGTACATACCCGAGACAACGGCCCACACGCCCGGGACATAACCCTGTCAGCCGGATCGCCAGATCCTACCTAATATATATATCACTGCTCGAATGATCATCCTCTAAAACACGGTCCCGCTAAATATGATGCTCTTTCCACTTCGATTTCCCCTTTTTCCCCAGGTTTACACTATTGATGATTATGATCTAGTCGTGTACAAGTATGCACCAACAGCATGGTTTTGTCACTGTTCACTGTATTAATCACTGTCACGAATCATTCACTTTTCCATTGGTGTACTTAACACTCCTAAACCAATATCATTCACGCACGATAATGCAATTTCCACTGAATACTAACGCGCACTAACACTATGTATATGGCAATTGGGTAAGGTATGTGTATTTATGCAGTTAACAAGTCATGTATGATATGAACCAATATGCACGTTATAAGCTTACAAAAATTGCAGTAATTCATATGTTCAGAATTCAGTGAAATGGTACAAATACGATAACAAGTACACTCTATCAGCAGTCCATAAAAATTTGTTTCAGTTCAATAGGGTGTCTGGTATTCAAGTTACAGCCGTTTCAATTTAAGTGCTCGCTGCAGGAAATTCAGTTTCTGAACTGAACGTCTGTTTCGCGGCATAAATTTCACCCAGTTGGGATCAGAATTTAGCAACGCTACAGTTGAATGAAATATAGGGTTTTTAATAGAGTTTTCAACGCAACAGAAGGATTCATAATTGCGTCTGTGCATCAGAAGTTATACACTATTCAACACTAGTATGTCAATTCTGTTTCTGTTGGGACTGTTATACGTCCTGTTCTTTTAAATTGCAGTTTAAATAGTAAACGACGATATAACGGGGTGAAATCACCTGCGTTATTTAGCTAACAGATTGATCTTCAATAAAATGCAGGGTTCCGCAACCTACGAGTTCAGGCAGCAAGGTAGTAACCATTACGGGACAGAAAACAATAAGCAGAGTTGCTCTGGACTGCAGTCCAGAGCCGCTCTCCGGACCAATTACCGTCATAATTACAGTACAGAAACAATTAAAAACTGGCATAGGGTTACAGGTCGTCGAGTCGGCTTCGATTTGAGCCCTCGAGCGCCTCATTTAAATATGTACACAATTAATTGTGATTTTAACAATTTTCAGATGCAGGAAAATCCCAGTTTTCACGGGTGTAATTGGGGGTGATCGTTTAAGTCATTAACAGTCATATTTTTCAGTGAGATTTCACCACAATGTTCGTTATCACATGGGCCAGATCATGCAATTAAGTTCCGTCAAATTAAATAATGGTTTTCATTGAGATCTTGCATCGAACAGTTAGGTCATATAAGTTATCGTGAATTGTAAACGTGGAATTAATACGATTTTAGTTTGTAGCGGAAATAAACCAGCATGTAGCAAGTAGGGCACTTGCCTGGAGACGTTTTGGCGATGCACGGCAGCGGTAACGGTACGAACGCGCGACGAACTGCGCGGTTTGGATTCACGGCTTCGGCTCGCGTTCGGGTTTCGTCGTCGGAGTTGTCCGGGGAACGACTCGTGGTCGCTTGAAGTGGAGGGGGTGCTCTGTAGATCTCCCGGGGTGTGCTGGGGTCGACGACGGTCGGCGTCGTCGCTCCGGCGATGGGTAGCAGTAGGTGTTTCGATGTTGGTAGTGGGTTTTGGTATGGTTTTGGAGTGAGAGGGGGAGCAGTCGGGCTTGGGCTTGTAGTGATGGTGATGATGCTGACGACGTAGGGGTGTCGACGAGGTGGTTCGGGTCAGTGGGGGCTCGCCGGCGTCATGGTACGGGTGGTGGCCGAGATGGGTGCAGAGTGGGTTGGAGCTCGAGTGAGGTTGGGCTCGGTGGTTGAAGGGAGTGGGGTAGCGTAGGGAGCTCTGTTGGTGGAGAGGAGTGAGCGAGGGAGGAGGGTGAGGGGTTGTAGTTGTCGCCGTCGGCGATGGGGGTTGAGTGAGGTGCAGCGGGAGTTTTCTGTAGAGAGAGAGATTTGAGAGCGAGAGTGATGAGGGGGGAGAGGAGAAAGGGGTCGAGAAGAGGTTGAGGGAGTCGTGGCCGGGGTCACGGGGCGTCGGGCAACAGCGCGGCGACGTGGGGGAACGTGCGCGTCGTGGGTTGTGAGGAATGAGCGGGAAGTTTGTAACGATGGGGGAAGAAGAAGGTTAAAGGAGTGGGTCGGGTTGGGTTGTGCAGGAGCTGGTGTTGGGTTAGGGAACATGGGCTGGGCCGGGGTTTTTAAATGTTTAATTCATTTGTTTTTGTTTTTTTTTAGTTATTATCGTTGGGCCGGGATAAGAGGTTTGGGCCGTGGTTTAATATATATGTTTTGGTTTTTAATTTGGGTTTGGTCTTAGATTGGTTTAAAGGTTTTGGAAAAATTTAAATATTGGAACTCAAGCACTAATCTTCACACAAAGTAATAATACGGGAAAAATGGGGATACCATTTGGGGACTCGGGAACTGTAGGAAAAATTTCATAGATGGGAACGGGGATTTACATCCTTGTTGAGCATCAGCATCCATGGTCCAACACCATTGGATGTCCTGGAGCAAGCGGGCCCAGTAGGACCCTTCTTCCTACCACTCCTAAAGCCTATAAAAAGATATATATACATACAAAATATTATAATATTCAGAGTATGTATATAACATTTAACAAATTTAAATTACAATCGTTATTTAAAAGCTTTAAGCAATAACGATTATACCCGTCGTCCCTAGCGTGGTGCTAGAACCGGCGCCAGACGCTATCCCACTGGTAGAATGTGGATCTACAAACAATAAATTGTTAGATGATTCAATAGAATTTAATTGATAACTAAAAATTCAATAGATAACAAATTGTAATGGTGTATTAAATTTTAAATGAGTAAACTATATACTATATGAAGGAGTGACTGGGGTGCCCAGATCTACTACGGCGCTAATAGGGGTAGGCGGGGCTGATGCGGCTTCTGGGAGTCCTCTGACGCTAGTAGGAGCGCTGGTAAGGATAGACGGGGCTGCTGCGGCTGCTATGGCGCTAGTAGGGGCGCTGGTATGGATAGGTGAGGTTGTTGCGGCAGTGTTAGGTTTAATTGACGGTTTGGTTAAGTTTAGTTTCAATTGACGATTTAGCTATAAAATTGGCCCCGAATATGCTCTGTTTGAAGCAGAAGAAGAGAGGTCTGATGATGAAGAGTAAGAAGAGGATTTACTTCAGAACGAGGATCAGAAGGAAGATTGACTGGGACCGTTGTCGACGACTATGAAGATTATTAGGGACTGAGAGCAAATGCTCATAGCTCGGGAGTTGGATTCTTCTTCCAAGAAAGATGATGATGATATTAACGATTCTATATTAGATGTCGAGGGTAACGGCTGTCGGGAGTAAGGTTTCTATCCCATTAAGAATGTATAGAGCATACACCCATTCACTTGTATTTCCATCCATTTCGAGAAAATTTCAGCAGCACCTTCCCGCAGTTCTCCGAGTACACTGTAATAGAAAATATGACCATTTCCATATCGTCAAACAACATTGAAACGAACATCTAATCTATTTTTGTACACGAAGAACGAGCGGAAAGGTACTGACGAAATATCTCGAAATGAATAAAAACACAAGTGAATGGACGTGTTTGCTTTATACATTCCTAAGTTTTCCACACTGAACAAATCTATCGGTTATTACACGATAAATCTTCTTGTCATATAGACTACACGACGGTTGTTGGCACCAAATGATACCATTCGATATTGACAACTTTCGTGTAGTTTTATGTCACGAAGAAAACGAACGTATGTTAACCGATAGGCGGGTTCTAAGACACGTAATTTAGTTTCGATTAACGATTTAGTTTAGGTGTATATATGGTTTTAGTGTTAGTGTTCAGTTAACGAATTTGTTAAATTTAGTTTCAATTGACGATTTAGTTTAGGTGTATGTGTATGCTAAGTGGTATGTATTCGGATACGGGACATGATACCTTAAAATTTTTCCTAAACACTATCAATTTGCTCAATTTTACTAATTACACTAAAATACTCTTAACTATTGCTATTTTTCACAAAACTATCTTAAAATTTTTCCTAACCAATCTATTTCTTCAATTTTACTAAATTACACTAAAATACCCTTAACTATTGTTGTTTTTCACTAATTAAAAATTTAACTAAACGATTTATTTTCTTAAATCAACTAATTTCCTATAAATTTCATTAAAATGCCCTTAACTATTGTTCTTTTTCACTAAACTATCATTAAAATTTTTAATAAAAAACTCCATTTTCTCAGTTTTATTTATTTACACTAAAATACCATTAACTATTGTTGTTTTTCCACTAAAATACCCTTAACTAATGTTGCTTTTCACTAAACTATCTACGAAAATTTGCTAAATTACCCAAACCCTAACCCTAACCCCGTCCTAACCCTCAACCCAAACCCTCCCTAACCCTAACCCTAATCCAGCCCTAACCCCCAACCCAAACCTTAACTCTCCCTTACAACAACAATAACAACGGCAACACCACCACCACCACCAACAATAACAGTAGCAGCAAAATTTTTGGGAACGAGCACAAAAATTAAAATTAAACCAAAAAAAAATTAACCGGTTTTATACTTACTTCTTGACGACCGGCGGCAAGCTTCGATCGAGCAGCGGCAAGCTTTGAGCAGCGAATGCGAATCGACGGCCACGGAGGTGAGGAGAGACGACGTCGGTGACGGAGGAGGTAGCAGCGATCGAGGAGGCAGCGGGGGATTTTAGCGCTCGAAGGAAAATTTGGGGGGAAAAGAAGAGGCTCGGAAGAAAATTTGGGGAGTTTCGGGTTTTTATCTCTAGTAGGTTGTAGGGCCCGCCATATTTTTACATTCGTAGCAGTCATAACCGTTACCAAATCTATGAAAACCTAAACGGTTGGAACCGCTACCAATTTTCCATTACTGTTGGGTACATTTGTAGCCGTGATAAATAATCACAAAATGAGAACTGGATTAGGAAATCCGTACGTAGCAGGAACTTTTTCACAGAGAAAACCCATGGCCATAAAATCACATCGCAACCATCGTATAACTCGATATTAATTACAGCTCTAAAAGGCTCGATCTTCGCAACTTAAGACCTTCTCATTAACACCCTAAGCAGCACAAAATCACAGCTTTTCACCAAAAAGATTAAAACTAAGAATGCAGTCGTTGTTTCCTCTAAGCATGCAGTGCTAGCTTCAGGGCGGACCCACTTGAGGGTAGGGTGGGGCCATGGCCCAGCCATGTTTTGAAAAATAAACATTATAGATATCTATATATATATATATATATATATATATATATATATATATATATTGATTTGTACATATATCATTATATAAATATAAATAAAAACATGGAGATGAGGGTTGCCTAGTGGTCTTAGGCACAAGCGAGATGCGTGGGTTCAACTCCCACTTGATATATATATATATATATATATATATATATATATATATTTGAAATTAAATTATTCTCACACTATTCAAAACTCCATCACAATATAGTTTGCTCTTGTCTCCCACTTGATATATATATATATATATATATATATATATATATATATATATATATATATATATATTTGAAATTAAATTATTCTCACACTATTCAAAACTCCATCACAATATAGTTTGCTCTTGTCTCCCACTTGATATATATATATATATATATATATATATATATATATATATATTTGAATTCTCACACTATTCAAAACTCCATCACAATATAGTTTGCTCTTGTATCCCACTTTATATATATATATATATATATATATATATATATATATTTGAAATTAAATTATTCTCACACTATTCAAAACACCATCACAATATAGTTTGCTCTTGTCTCCCTATATATATATATATATATATATATATATATATATATATATATATATATATATATATATATATATTTGAAATTAAATTATTCTCACACTATTCAAAACTCCATCACAATATAGTTTGCTCTTGTCTTGCCCTCTTATTTTAACTATAATATAGTTGTATTTCCTTGTTCTATTTTTACAAATTTGTCGTGTCCTCTCTCTCTAAATATAGAGAGAGTGTGTGTGAAAATTTGTTTTGAAGTCTTTTTATGTGTCATATGGAAACACCATATGTATGCTATTACTCAAGAAATTCGGCTCATGGGTTACCGCTCCCGAACCTCCGCATTCGGACACGGGGCCTTTACAACGATAGCAATTTTGGCCTCACCTTGATAAAATCTAGGTTCTGCCACTGGTTGGCTTTATCAAATTTTCTTGTGATCACTGATAGTCCGGGAAAATAAGGAATCTTGACCACCTGATAATTAAATACCGTGTCAAATTCAAGCTATAATAATAAATGTGTTTGCTCTAATTATTTTCTCAAAACCCTAAGCAACCAAAAATCGGGGTGGGGGGGGGGGGATATGAAATCGAAGTCACAGGAACGCTAACCGATGCTTAAGATTCTACAAGTTCCTAAGGTTATCAAATCGAAACGGTCCGATGATTCAAAAAATAATCGGCATAAAATTGAGAGAGAGAGAGAGAGAGAGAGAGTGTGTGTGTGTTTTTGTAGAAGCTTTGCAAGACTCAAACTCTTTACTCTTTTCTTTGTCAAAGCTTTGCAAGAGTTAAAGAACAGGCTGCTGCTTCGAATCTTTTCAGAGTCTATTACTGGAAGCAATAACCTAAACTATTTGCATTTAAGAAGTCTAATTTTCAAGAAGCATATCCATTTTCCTTATCATTTACAACCGTGAGCAAATTTTCCATTTATCTCAATATATCAGTTTACATTTCTACTATCAAATACCCTGGTAATTGCAATAGAACTAGTTGTATGGCAAGGATCGAGTGATCTAATTTTATATTCTATAATGTCTATGGCAGGCATGCCAAATGTCATTAGGCCGGACCTCGGTTTTTATGTACATTGTCGTATTTTTAAATTTATTTGATCCATATTTAATATGCAACCGATATGAATCAAATCTAGATCGGTCCGGTAACATGTATACCAAAATGTATAGGTAGCTATACCAAAACTCCTAAGTAATTAGTAATGATGAAGGTGGAGATATTTGATTTTATATTCTAACATTTATGTATATTGCAAATTAATTTTCTTTTCTTAAAATACTATACAAATTCGGTCTTTTCATTTGAGCAAGGCGCATGATATCAATGTGCAAAATTGTTCGGTTGGTGTGGCGCTTCCTCTTCTCAGAAGAGTGTGGGGTTCGATCGCCGGGACGGTAAATGGCCACAATTTAATACTTTCGAGATAAATTTGTTGGTCCGTGTGTTAGAATATACTATATTCTCCCAATTCTTATCACAACTTTAAAGTTTTGATACGGTGGAAAAGGAGACCAAAAAGAGACGTGCCAAAAATAGCAATCAAACAACCTCCATAAATCAATTAATTAAACCAAAAAAATATATCTCACCAACGAATCATACTTTTAAATCAACAAATTCTCACCTGAGCAAGCCGCCATGAATTTGAGAGAGATTGAGAGCTCAAGTTCATCAATGACATTTCTCATTATTCCATTTTTCTTTTCTTTTTTAATTGGATATATGGATCTTTTTGTTGGATTGTCGATAGATATATCTTGAATTTAAACTATTTGCAAATTATATGCGTTACCATATATGTATCCGGCAATTCTATATGGATATCGGAAATGAAAATTACTATCCATACTTGGTAAAAATAGAATACGGATAAACATATGAAATGAATATTGGAAAAAATATACTTAATGAATACTTTTGGTATTCGATATGGAACAGATATAGGAGTTACCATTCCCGTATACTGTTACTATTGATGGATGCGGATATGGATGCGGATATGGATTCGGATAGTCATCGAAAATAAATATGACTATTCTTATTTAATAAAAATCGGATACAAAGCATTATCCATATTCATTGACATCCGTACTCTTTAGTCTTGTTCTTAGAAGATATTTACTTGAAGAGTTTTTTCCATTAACCCTCCATATTTCAATATTTTTCTCTGTCCCTCTTATGATTAGTATTTACCTGTAGCCCCTATACTTATAAATTACTCATGCAGTCCTCTCTACTTCACCTTTGAAAATGATTCCTTATTCTCCTCCTCTCGGCGACTCTTCTCCGATCATCACCGTCGTCCCACCCGCCGCCGCCATCTTTTTCCTCTTCAACACCGTCAACTTCCTCCTCCCCATCTTCTTCTTCAACCCCTCAACACCTCCTTCTTCTTCAGCACCGCTGTCGCTGCCATCATCAACACCATCTTCTTCTTCTTCTTCAACCCACAACCGCCGCCGCCGCCGCTATCATCAACAACACACTGCCGCCTCTATCCTTCTTCCTTCTCTTCAACCCGCCGCCGTCTACTTCTTCCTCCGCTTCTCTGGACATCGCCGCCGTCCCCACCGCCACCTCCTCCTTTCTCCTCCTCTTCAACACCGTGGCGGTGACGGTGTTGAAGAGGAGGAGAAAGGAGGAGGTGGCGGTGGGGACGGCGGCGATGTCCAGAAAAGAGGAGGAAGAAGGAGGCGGCGACGGGTTAAAAAGAAGGAATAAAGATGGCGGTGGCGGTTGTGGGTTGAAGAAAAAGAGGAAGAAGAAGAAGAAGGTGGTGGTGATGGTGTTGATGATGGTGGCGGCGGCGGCGTTGAAGAAGAGAGAAAAGAAGGAGGTGTTGATGTGTTGAGGAAGACGGTGGTGGTGTTGACAGTGATGATGGCGGTGGCGAAGAGAAGGAGAAAGAAAGTGGCGGTGGTGGAGATGGCAGCGATGGCCAGAGGAGGAAGATGAGGATGAATCATTTTTAAAAGTGAAATAGGGAATATAGAAGTAACTTATAAGTATAGGAGGCTACAGGTAATACTAACTATGGGGACCGGGGGACAAAAATATCGAAGTTTGGGGGGCTAACGGAAAAAAACCCTTACTTGAAATGCAAAGGAGAATGATATATAAATTTCTAATATGTATCTCGCATTTTTCTTTCTTTATGGTTTGTTGCCATTTTCTCTTCCTACAATTTTTTATTTTCTTTAGGACCTGGAAAACAAATTCCTACATGTTCTTGTTCTAAAATGTGATTTCAAAATTTTTTTTGTAAGAATTTAGTATTTTAGGAATTTAACATTTATATTTCTAGTTATTTACATAAAATTTAAATTTATTTTTTAAAACTTTTTTTCTAGGATGCGTTTTTTTTAATTTATATTTTGTTGATGGATAAGATTCATGCAAATCACAAATTTAGTATGTCCGTTCGTTACATGTTCATGTTGGTACTATAAATAACATACATAATCATAGATTTATATTTGGGCTGAGTAAAATATGTTGATTGTTTTTAGAGAGAGTGTGTGCATATTTATATTTATATTTATATTTATCATATTTATATTTATCCTAAAGATATTGGGGAAACTAAATTCTAATTTTATGGATCATGATCATAAGAGAAATGATAGACTACTTTTTAATGCATGAGACTTCGCGCCACTTGAATGCACAAATGAATTTGTAATGTGGTTGCTGGGGCAGGGCTACAAGTCTAGTTCGTTAAGCTGCAAAACAAAGAACTCCCGAAGGTTTACTCCGGGTCCTCCTCCGATGCTTAAGTTAGTCGTCTTTCGATATAATACTAGGGTATTTTAAGATGGAAAATGAGTGCATAAGTGAAAGCGGTTTACATAGGGTTTTTCGTAAACTTTACGGTTGTGATATGATCCGGAAGGATATATTCGGTTATTTCGGATCTCACTATTGGATTCGGTTGGATATTTGCTATTCGGGTGCAGGCCCTTAGTTCGTTTATGGGCCCACACATATTAATGCCATACCAGATATTATCAATAAATTAGAAAAATGACACAGTTCTAGAGTGAATAATAGGCTATAAAGAAATCAAGAAAAGATCTGAAAAGGATATCCGATTTATAAAACATTTAAAAATTCATTCAATAATTTCATTAAACTTTTAGTTTCCTTAACTTCCTGCAAATGCATTTTCTTAAGCCATGAGAAGTGGCATTGTACTTCTCACAATAAAACTAATTTCAAATATATATATGTAAATTAAGGACCAATTTAAATCGTCGGTCTCTTTTGTCGCTCGCAATAGATAATGGTTGTTTTGAATCATTTTGGTGTACCTCAGGCATGAACATGGGTTACAATTTTGTACTTAAGATTTGTCAAAATCGTCTACACAAACGAGCATATAAATCTCCTAACTAGAACAACATATTCACTTTGTTTAATGGGTGGGTATGAATTTTTACACACCACCACTTCGATAATTTGTGTCTATGTCCGATTCTCGTTTTCTTATTAATGACCTTCTTGGAGAGAATATCTTATTAATATGATGTGACCTTCTTGGAGAGAATAAGTAAAAACTAAAACAAAAACAAAGGTCATCAATTTCCCCTCTCGACTAGTTTCCCCTACATTTACCTAAAGCATTAAATCTTTATTATTTTAACTTGAATATAATTAATGCTGTACTAATTAAGAAAAAGACTTGCAAAATTATGAAACCAGACCATAACACATGATGCCAAGGTATGATTTTAGATGAATTACATAAAGAAAGTGACATGCTAAAGTCGCAAAAACTGAACAAACTGCAGTGAAGAGTAGAGCATATTATATTAACTATTTTTAAACACACCATATGCATAACTTGTCCAAAAGATGAGAAACATAAACATTACACATTGAGCTAACAAACAAAAGATACAGAAAAATGATCAGACTCTCCTCTATTGTGAATCTTAAAGACCCTCTGTTGAAATATTACTCATATAATCATATCAATACAATACAATGTTATCATTATACATATCACATTGGGAAATATCTTTGAACATCTGGAGTCTTAAATGAGAACATCCATCATTCATGATTCAACAAGAGTTTCATCCTAAGAACTTACAATACAAACAACAAACCGATCATCCGGTACTTTAAATAATGAACAATTAAGGCCGGTAGCATAAAAAAAGTACGCAACTCTGAGAAATGAATACAAAAACTTCACTAAATCCTGTGGAAAGATGGAAGAACAGCAATGAGAGGATCTCCATAGCCAACTGCTTCTGCAAATTCTAAAGAATCATATTAGTTACGTGCAAATATGCACCAGATGAGATGCGACTAATTCACCATTGATGCTAGAAAATGATGCAATAATAAACCATTACCGAACCTTAAACTCCTTGCTATATAGTGAAAATAATAATAATGCGGTGAACAATGGTTTTGATACTGTGCAGCCTCTGTCTTTGATACTTCGCCTAAAAGTTTAAGCTGTTGGTTTGCGAATTAACAACAGATATCAATTAACTTGCCATACTCGGTCTCTTTTTCCTTTTTATTTGAAATGACCTGGGATAGGCAGAATTTATTGGATAAATATATATATATATATATATATATATATATAGAGAGAGAGAGAGAGAGAGAGAATAATGGAGAAAAAAGGCCATAGGAGGAAATTTCCTCCTATGGCGTGGAAAAAATACAACCTCCACCAATTTTTTCAACAATCGGCCCCCATCATCTTCATCGTTATCATCTAAGACGTGGGTACACCAAATTTCATGTGATTCTACAACTTTTTCACCGTTGATTTAGCAATGTAAAAAGTTCTATTGTCGGTAAACCGTTAATTTTGAACCCACTAAATCAACAGTGAAAAAGTTGTGGAATCACATGAAATTTGGTGTACGCACATCTTAGATGATAACGATGATGATGATGGGTGCCGATCGTCTCCATAGGAGAAAATCCCCTCCTATGGCCTCTTTCCTCCATTAATCTCATATATATATATATATATATATATATATATATATATATATATATATATGGTGAAGTTTGAACTCAGACACACATAACCTCTTGAAAACTGGTCCTCTGATTATCATATGACATTATCATCTCAAGAACCAATTCACCCGAACTATTGGGTTGTGAATTAACCAATGAAATATCAAGAAAATTAACACTTAAGTGCTCAACAACTAAGCTATACTCAGTAGGATCAAGTAGTCCTATTAATGGTTAAATATCCAATCTATATTTACAATCCATATTTCTGGAAAAACAAATAATAAATTTTGTTCGGCGTTTCCTTGATGGTCGAGATCTTATAAGTTTAAAGGTGTAAAATTGTGTCAGACATGGTCCGATGTCAATCAATTTCAGAACGCCAAATCTATCTCCATTATTTTCTGAAGAAAATAATCCATCCAAGTGATTGGAATGAATAGAGAAGATTACGACTGTACCAAAGTTGAGCAAATTCTCATCGTTAAACACGTAGAAGAAAACTAAGCCCGGAACAAGATTCGGACATCAAATTTACCTCCATCCTTGAACAGCAGCTTCAGGACTTCTCCAGCCGCATCGGACTGCAAAACATAGGTCAAGGAATAAGGAATGTATGAACGTAAGAGTTTATAAGGAAAGCAGAAGGAAACTCACCTTAATGGGCAGCTCATTACCAAACTGATCCAAGTACCCAATGATCTGCCCTTCTTTAATTATATCCCCCTGAAAGTCATTTCCATGACAATGCAGGATTTTCAGGATTATCAGAAGAAGTTATTATTTTACAAGTAAGAAAATGGTGCAACGATGCATTTGTTTGGTGTCTTATGATACCTCTTTACAGCTTGGAGGTTGTTTCTTGCCCTTCAATGTTCTTCCACTTCGGAATGTACCAACCTAGACATTGGTAGAGTAAACCCCTTACAAAATCATTTTGATTAGAAAGAAGGATAAATTGCAAGAAACCTCCCTTGACTTTGCCTGTATAGGAAGACCACACTCACTAATTAAAAATAGAAGTGTACTTTGCCTCTTAAATTAAGTATATTTTTTTACTTCATTGCAGTTTTATTTTTCCTAAAATACCCCGCATTAAAAGTATTAAATATGAAATATTAGCAAGCAAAGTGGCAAAAACTCAGGGGTATTTTGGGAATAAAAATTGCTAAGTCCATAAAAGTTAACAGATGTTAAAGACAGTCTAAATTTTGAAAGAGACGGCGACATCCTGCTATACTGGCAAGAGTAAAGGATTTCTCCTTGCAAAGAAAATAATTTGACAATAAATACCGTAGGAGAAGAAACTAGAACATATGATTTTGCCCCAGAAGCCTCCAAAGCGGCAAGCTTTGATGCCTTCGCAGACAAGACATTTGCAAATGGACTGCTGGGTTTTGGAGCAGGTTTCGGAGGTGCGACTGGTTGCGAAGCAGGAACTGAGTCAATCATCGGCTCGCCTGGAATTGGTGGTGCTATTGCGGGTGATGCAATAGCAGGTGCAGCAAAACTCTGGGAGTTAGGGTTTCCTATGTCCCTTTTCAGATGCATTTCAAAAGCACCTACCTGAATTAGACATGAATGTATCACTTACTACTGGGTCACCAATAAATTTTTCCTCCTGGCCAATATCCATATTTAAAAAGGTTAAACCCCCCCCCCCCCCCCCGCGCCCGCAGTTACCCCGTATTAGCACTTATACCCTCTCAAATCACTTATTTGGGCAAACACCCCCTCTGATCATCGACCAAAACCCTTAAAAACACTCAAATTCAACTCTAAATAACTCAAATGATTGTCCAATTTAACTCTAGAGCTTGTTTATGTTGCTTAGAGAAGTGCTATACAGAGTATTACAGGGCTGTTCTGTTAAGTTCTAGGTTGATCTGAGATCAAATATTAAAAAAAGGACGAAAATGAAGGTCCACTGAAGCAAAACATATGATATATAAATCAATTATGAGAACTTACATAGAAAATTGCATAGTTTACTTCCGAAACAGTGATAGAAAATTCAAACACTGTTCAATCATTCATATCCGATTGCAGATTAAATATTAAAATATCTGAAACATAACTGCATATACCACAAGAATGAGAAATTCAAAGAGAGGAAGCTTAAATCATATAGTCTCCTCCGCAACTGGATACATCTTATTGCAGTTTAAGGAATTGTAACATTTAAATTTTTCTCTTTTTGAACATAACATATTCAATGAAAGGGCTATTAACAAGAAGCACTGATGAGATAAGCAAAGATAGCCTAAATCATTTTAGTAGAAAGCACCAGCAACTTCATTTCTCTAAAATCCATGAACTACAACCATATCCACTGCGATTTCAAAAGTAACTATGGAAATGAACATATTAATTGCTAACTTAGATGCCAACTTACCTTTACTTTTAGTTCTGCAATACTGGTTTCATCACAAACATTCAACACCAATGCCTGCAAATAAAATAAAATAAAATACTGTCATGCTTCAAGTCAGAGGTACCTAATTCTGTTATCGATATTAGTAGATATTTAAATGTCTTCAATTTGTAGTTAAGTCTCAAGAGCGTGGCAGATACTTTATTGGAAGCAAATGATTCAACATGTATTCCATTTGTAATAGAGTTCAGTGCTATGTAAGCATAAAATAATTGTATGTGTCAACTATTTTATAAGCATAGGGTAAACCTCAATCCCATTAGGAAAAGTTGATTTCTGGCCAGTTTTGCTCTCCAATGGCCCCTGAGAAGGCTTCTCTGAGGTAACTGCTGCATCAAATAATTCAGCTTTGTAAGCAAAGTTATTGTCACAAAAATATGAATTGAACTCAACAAATTTATAGGCCTAGTTTAGATCATTTACCTATGATGATAAATTTTACCAGCAACAATATACCACTTATGTAAATAATTTTTTGTAAGGATTACGTATCGACGCAGAGCGGAAAATCCAAGACCTTTGTTTGAGGGTAGATTGAAAAAGACTATCCGACGGATACCAAATCACACGAAAAAGCACACCAAACAACACACAAGATTTATCCAGGTTCAGTGCAATTATCATCTAATCCTACAAACCGTGACGAAAACTTTCACTATGAGAAAGAATTACACGATATTACACCGACTTCTCACCCTCTTTCATAAAGAAATACTCTCTTACAAAATCTTTTCTATCCGTGACCGCGCTTGGTCGTCTCTCCCACTCTAATCAAACTCTAGCTTATTAGAGAATTATGGATACTTAAAAAAACTAGAGAAAGCCTAATATATATAGGATATATAAATGCTAGAAGATAAATCAATATTTAAATTATACATAAATATGAATTTAATCTAGAGATTAGAATTAAATCTAAACTAAATAGATTAGATTTAAATCCTAGTTAATCCAGAATTTAAATCAAATTCAACAATCTACACCTGGATTCAAATTTGCCATAGTCTCTTCACTTTCTCAATATCTTGGAACCCCGTTCTCGTCGTCTTATGTCCGAAGGCACCTCAACAATATATTAGGCAAAACATGAATTTGGACGGAAACCATCTCAGAAATGCATCCGCCGGATTATTTAGGGCACCAATTTTCGTAAGAGACGCTACCTTCTTCTCGGCCTGCAAGAAGAACACTTTCACCACCTCTGGAACACCTAAACTCAACAAAATCCGTAAATAGATGGCCTCCCTAACCGCCTCCAAGACGGCTATCAACCATACCTCCATTGTTGAAACCGCGATAACTTGAAGTGTCGATATACCTGGCACTGCATCCATACTCAACATTTTATCCGTTATCTATCTCCATTTGCCCCTATCACCAGCGTAATCTATACGATAACATCATCGAAAACCTGAAGTGCGCCTCTAAATGAGAAGACACGGGCCGAGTCTTCATTTTATACCGAGCTAGAACATGCTCGATACATTGCTGCAACCGACGCAACTCCCGATCCATGACACTATCCATGTCACGAATCAAACATGTAGTTTTTCTACCAAACTCCCGATCTTCTTGCTTTAGAGACTCGTCCCTGGCCACTCCTGTGCGTCAAACTGTCATCGACCTCTGCACCACTGGTTCTACTGGACTCTCCACCTGAATCAAATTACCGACCACCTCATCTTTCATAACTTGGACTGAGACTTCGAACACCGCCTCGCTTGGCACCATGCCTGTTCTCCGTTCACCATCTGATCGAGTCCGTCTTTTTCGAAATATCGCAGACTCAACAAATGTCACTTGATTGATTACTCGGGTCCAAGAACACCACGACATGTACCCTTTTGCTCCGTCTCTTAAGCCGACAAGAGAACATCTCTCGATCCTCGGCTACTCGACACATCGAATTCCACGAAACCCTAAGTAATTCCCAACCCATCCAGTCCATAACTTTTCGAAAATTCTCATATCCACCACCGTCGATGGTGACCAATCGATGAGGTATTCGGCAGTAGATAAGGCTCCAGCCCGAAACTCTCTCGGAAACCCAGCCATAAGCCGTAAAGTTCTGTTCTTCCCAACTGTCCGAACCATCCGTCTTGCAATGCCATCTGACCGAGGATCTCCTAATGTGGTGTACTGATGTACGATCATCTCCGGCATGCACAATCCTGCGAACTCCTGCGAAGCGAACCCTCCGTATAATCCGAACCGAAGAATCTTTACGCATTTCCCGAACTGCTTTAGATAGAACCAGTCGGTAAGAGATTTCTTCATGTAAACGGACTCCAACTTGTTCCACAATGCTGTCGCTATCATCTTTTGCGCCACTTCGCAAAGAACTTTATCGGCCATTGAAAGCTGCATCGAACTGTGAGTTTTATCATCCATCTCTAAACTTTCCGCTGTTGTGGTCGTCGCTGGAATCCTGTCGTTCGCAAAAACAATCTTATGCACACCTTATTGTTTCAGTTGCGTCGTCATCTTTAATCACTATAGACTGAATTTATTGCGCCCATCGAACTTTTCAATCTTGTAATTTGTAGACGTCATCTCCCTAATCAACTCTAAAACTCGAACTTGATGCTCTGAAATCATTTAAGGATTACGTATCGACGCGCAGTGGAAAATCCAAGACCTTTGTTTTCAGATGACCGAAAAAGACTATCCGACGGATACTAAATCACACGAAAAAACACAACAAACAACAACGCATAAGATTTATCCAGGTTCGATACAACTAGCACCTAATCCTGCAAACCGCGACGAAAACTTCCACAATGAGAAAGAATCATAAGAGATTGCACCGACTTCTCATCCCTCCTTTACAAAGAAATACTCTCTTACAAAACCTTTTTATATCCGCGACCGCGCTTGGCCGCATTTCCCATTCTGATAAAATCCTAGACTATTAGAGAATTATGAATACTTAAAAAAACTTAAGAAAGCCGCATATAGGTATATAAATGCTAGGAGATAAATCTATATTTAAATTATAGATAAATATGAATTTAATTTAGAGATTAGAATTAAATCTAAACTAAATAGATTAGATTTAAATCCTAACTAATCCAGAATTTAAATCAAATTCAACATAATTGTCCATTCAGAGTTTAAATGCATCTTATAAGAGGACTAAAGTGTCTAGACTACTGTCGATGCATCAGTGATGCATTAAATTTCTAAATATTGGGTCATGCAGTTTCGGCTAGTGTAACAACGAACAACCAGGAAAAGACTAAAACGGCTAGAGAAGAGGTAAAGCTATTATGCTTTTCTTTAAGGAGTTACTTTTATCACTGAAGAACCGAAATAGGATTAAAAGGGTGCAGTATAACATCACCATAACAAGTGATAATACAAGGGGAATCTACACGCACAACATTAATATTATTATGAAAGAATACATATGACTTCTTTTATAAAGCAAAGCATGATGAGGTTGAGCAAAATACCATCTGATGTCAATCCTGACGTAGTCTCGGATGCTTTCACAGACGGCACGATGAATCGTCTTCGGCTCGTAGTCGAGGATACAAGACCTTGTCTTAATTTCAAGTCCCAAGAAAATGAAGTTGTTTTTTTAGCGGCACTAGAAATGGGGGCTGCAACTAGCTTCTCAGGAAAGAATTGAGCTTGTTGATTTGGCAAAATAGCACCTAAAATCAGAAGCAATGGTAAAAAGAAAAAAATTGCAAGTAGCATATAAATCCATTTTGTTATACAAGCAAAGCTGAGTAATCAGCAAGAACAGTTCATTCTACTGCTATGCAAATCATGGAGCACAATGTTTATGCATATATTTTGTTGAAAATTAACAAGCTTTAAAAATTTGAATCTGAAACATATAATGATGAAGTTGTCAAGGTTGAAGTGAATTCAAACAGAATTATGCTAATTTATTATGAATATAGCATTATAAATAAATTTAAGCTAAATTTTAGCATCTGAATTGAGCTGTAGCCATCAAATTTTGATTCAAAAAAAGCATAATCATCAAATTCAAACAAAATTACACCGACTCAGATTAAATCAAGCATTTAAAGACTTGTAATTTCGCTAATTGAGCTAAACTTGAGCTCAATTAAACAATTAATGCGCTAAATTGCAGTGATTCCAACTAAAGAAGACACAAAAAATGATTTTTTTTACCGTGAAACGCGCGGAGAATTGCAGCAGTCTCCATTGAAGATCGAATCCGAAGAAGATCGTTGAAGAAAGATGGAGATCAAAGAGACGAATGAAGAGATTATGATGAAATTTTAGATAAAGATTTGGTTTTTTGGTTTGGTTTAGGTTTTGGTTCGAATGACGTCTTCAAAATCTCCGCCTTTGTCATAAATTTCTTCAAACAGCACCAGTTGTCTTTTTTTAATCCAATTTCTTAAAAGTGATAAAAATCTCACACACATTGATCACTTCATGTGTAGAACAATATGGCCGAAGCAGATCGTCGATTTGACGGTTGGATTGGTTTATATAATAGCCTGGCCGACCGTGTAATATTAACTAGCTAGTGGATAACTCATTTCCTCATTTCAAAAACCATGGAAGTTCTATGATGCTTCATAGAGCTTGCTTTTTTTATAATTAATATATGAGATTAATGGAAGAAAGAGGTCATAGGAACGGATTTCCTCCTATGGCGTGGAAAAAATACAACCTCCACTATTTTTTTCGACGATCGGCACCCATCATCATCATCGTTATCATCTAAGATGTGCGTACACCAAATTTCATGTGATTCCACAAGCTTTTCACCGTTGATTTAGTGGGTTCAAAATTAACGGTTTACCGACAATTGAACTTTTTACATTGCTAAATCAACGGTGAAAAAATTGTGGAATCACATAAAATTTGGTGTACGCACATCTTAGATAATGATGATGATGGGTGCCGATCGTCAGAAAAAATGGTGGAGGCTATATTTTTTCCATGCCATAAGAGGAAATCCCCTCATATGGCCTCTTTCCTCCACACACACACACACACATATATATATACACACACACGTTCTGCCATAAGTACCTCCATATTCCGCTAAGTAGGATTCGACAATGGGCCTGAGTCAGTGATTCGAAAACTTCCTTTCCTCAATCTTGATTCACATAAAAATTAAGAAATTCTTATAATACCTGTGAAATTGGATAGACCCGACTTCCCACGGACACGGGTATCGTCTAATTGAATTTCTTAGTTTAGATAGTGTATGAGTAGGCCCGGCAAAACCCCTGTACGGCTTCTTCTATTTCTCGATAAAAAGAAACATGACCAACAGTGGTTCGAATGTATATACAACGGATTTCTTTTTTCATACTTCCTACTATTAGATAGTGCCCGTAAATCTCATGATAAGTACCCAAAGATTCATATTGAACTTCGATGGAAACTTCTCTTGAGCCAATGAGAGGGCAATCATTAGTTCCCAACCATGGGTCGAGTGAAATCCGATCCATAAATCAGTAACTAAAAGAATCGAAAAAGCTTTTATTGTGTCACTTAAGTTATAGAATAATTCCTGAATCCAAGAATTAAAAATGACAAGTTCTTCATTACCCAGAATAAAATAAGCACTTAGAATAGCGAAACATATTATATTTGTCGACAAATGCAAAATGATATGGAGATTATATTCGTTGTGTGTTTTGACCAATTGTATCGTTTCCTTGTGTATTCCTATACGAAACTTTTGTATATGTGTCTCGGGGTATTCCTTTATCATTTCGTCCAACAAGAATAGTTCTTCTAATTCAAGGAATTTTTCTAGAACATTTTTCTCTTGAATATCATTCAAAAAAGTTTCGGATTGCCTAGTATTCCACCAATGAATAATCCAAGGTTCCAGACTTTTTTGAAATGAAAGGAAGAACCACCAGGGCAAAAATAATATATATATGAGATTAATGGAGGAAAGAGGCCATAGGGGAGGAAGGGGATTTCCTCCTATGGCGTGGAAAAAATACAGCCTCCACCATTTTTTCTGACGATCGGCACCCATCATCATCATCATCTAAGATGTGCGTACACCAAATTTCATATGATTTCACAACTTTTATATATATATATATATATTTATATATATATATATATATATATATATATGAGATTAATGGTGGAAAGAGGCCATAGAAGGGGATTTCCTCCTATGACGTGGAAAAATAACAGCCTCCACCATTTTTTCCGACGATCGGCACCCATCATCATCATCATCTAAGATGTGCGTACACCAAATTTCATGTGATTCCACAATCTTTTCACCGTTGATTTAGTGGGTTCAAAATTAACGGTTTACCGACAATAGAACTTTTTACATTGCTAAATCAACGGTGTAAAAGTTGTAGAATCACAAGAAATTTGGTGTACCCACATCTTAGATGATAACGATGAAGATGATGGGAGCCGATCGTCGAAAAAATTGGTGGGGGTTGTATTTTTTCCACGCCATATGAGGAGTGGTCTCTTTTTTCCATTATTCTCTCTCTCTCTCTCTCTCTCTCTATATATATATATATATATAATCAATTTTGAGTGAGAAATAAAGGGGCTTGAGAGATGTAGTATTATGAGAGTGAGGGTTGTTGCCTTCCCCTCACTTAAGAGCAAGCAAGGAGGGATAGGATGTGTGTGTGAGAGAGAGAGAATAAGAGAAAGAGTTGAAATATGTGAGATCTTGTAATTTTCTTATATCAATAAAATCTTGGTACCCGTGTTTTATTTAGTGTATGTAGACCGATTTGACCAAACCACGTTAAAATGGTGTTGCTCTTCTTTGGTTTGATTGTGTTATCTTGTAACATCAACATCTTATATGGTAAGTGGAACGGAATTCTCAACATAAGGATGTTTCAGGAGGGAAGGAGGGCACACTTCTTCATTTGTTTGGACTCATTTAGACATTCAATTTAAATTCAAGAAAGAATGGAATGAATTTTTTTTGGGTTCGAGTAAGTTAGAAGCAAAAAAGATGACACTTTTCCCTATGGAAAATTTTGAAAAGACCCGAGTAGAATAAGTGCTCACAGACGATCAATAAACCTAGATAATTACTATTAATCAAGATAAGTTGACATTTTCTCATATAGAAATATAGTTGAAACCTTGTCTTAGGTTATAAAATCGAGGAACTAAAACCTTCAATGCTTCCTCGGTTTTGATCATTGGTGACGCGACCTGGATCGCGCCAAGATGTTACCTTCCGTTGATCTGCTGATGGCGGCAATGGGTGGCTGAGATTGGATCTGGAGGCCGTCGCTCCTGAAGCGTGTGGATCTCAATGGGTTTGAGGTTGTGGTTGCCGAGCTACCTGCAAGGAAGTTCCGGGATGGTTGTACAACCGAGGACCCTCCGACGGTCAAGTTAGACTAGAGATCCGAGCAGAGTAACGGCTTAGTGGGCTAAAATGGCTTACTTGAACCGTCTGAAGAAGGGGTTTATATAGCGGTGGCAGCAGGCAGGGCATGCGCGAGAATCACGCCGGCAGTTACGCTCCCGACGTCACGCCCACGGAATAAGCGGGATCTCCTATTAATAGCGAGACAGGCTCGTTAATGGGGGATCGTGATGGCTTGAACGTGGGATGTGGCCGGCGGATATCTCGCGCATGGCGAGATTCGCGGGATGGCGGTTGCGCCTGTGAGCGGTGCCATTTGGTCGGTTGATGAGACCGAGGAAGATGACCTCGGCGGGAGAGCTTGCGGACGAGAGGAAGAGCCGAGGTATCTTGGTTCTGTGGTAGCCCGGAGACGAGCTGGTAGGCCGAGGAGACCAATTGTGCAGGGGCTCGGAGGTGAGCCAGCGTTTGCTTGTACAACGGGCACAGGAGTGGTCTGGTCGGCCACTGTAGGTTCTTTCTTGTGAGCCCTGGGACACGTCATCTGCAACGTGTCATAGTCTGGGAGATCACCGATATCGAGCATCATCATTATCCCCCCACTCTCGTCCCGACCAGCTGACGGGTTGGGTCGAAAGTGGTCTGCCGGGTCACCCGAGGTGAGCTTCCTTTCGAAGATATCGTCAGGTGTGTCCCCGGGTAATCTGTTGTATTTTCTGGATGATGTCAGCGAATCAGGGAGAGATCTCTGCATTAAAGAGGGTGCGCCGGATCGCGCGTACTTTTGCTGAAGCGACAGACCACGTGCCGGGCGCTGGTTGGCTGACGCGACGGGCCGCAGACCTCCGGCGTCTGATGGGATCCGGCCAATGTGCATGCGACAGGTGGATCGATCGTGGTCGTCGAATACGAAGAGTTGTTTTGGCGGGAGTCGACTGTCGCCGTGGGATGAGCACGCCGGTGGCTATAAATAGAGGTGGGGTCCGCTTCACGGCCCATCTCTCTTCACATTTCCCTCACTGTTGATCTTGTAAGCTCGGCGCTCTCTTCTTAGGTCGGATTTCTGTGTTTCCGAGGACTTCTCTCCATCAGGTTAGATGTCTTCTTTTCCTTTCTCTTGCTACTTCTCCTTCTGAGTTGAGCCTGCTTCTCCCTTTGGCAGGACCAATAGATCGATCCGGGACTCTTGGTGCCCTCGGTACTCGGTCCCGGAAGGAGGCCGCCGATGCGGCCGTGCTTCCGGCTGAACCGAGTCCCGCACCAAATGTGTCGCCGATGGTGTTCTCCTCCGAAACGCAGAGACGCGGCCGCGTAGGTCCGTCTTGCCTGAATTTGGGGGCAGATGCTAATTGGTGCTATCCATCTACCTCTCCGAAAATGCCAAGTTGATTTTTGACACCACGTATCGAAGGTTTAAACGGATGCGGCCGATGTAGCAGACTTCGTCAGATTCCTCCTCATTTGAGGGGTTTTTGATTGTGGGGACGCTCTTCCCTGCAAGCGCAAGCCCCTGCAGTTAATTACGCTACCGCATCGCGATAACAAATTTCTCCTTCTCCGGATGGTCACTTCGTGTCGTGGGTGTTTGTTTTTTTTTTTTGTTGCCCGTGGATTGTATACGGAGACTAATTTATGTTGTCGTCCGTAGGGCGTAGATTAGTCCAAATCCGTATTTTCTTAGATTTGGGGTTGGGTTTAAGGATACGTTAGTCTCATTTGAGACTAAGATCAACTTAAACGTTTGTTAAGAATACGTTAGTCTGATTTTAGACTAAGATCTACTTAACGGGATCGTTTAGATCCAACAAAAGAGCATTTGAGCTCTATTGTTTAGTTTAGGGACATTGCGGTCGATTGTTAGTTTAAGAACATTACGGTCCAAGGTTAAGGATATCATAGTCCGTGGGTTTAAAGGGACCCCACAGTTCGAGGTTAAGGACATCATAGTCCATGAGTTTAAGGACTTCACAGTCCAGTTTAAAGACGTCATAGTCTGTGAAATGTGTGGTTGTCGGGACCCGTCACCTCTCTGAAGACGTTGAAGGATTACAACGACAAATATCAAAGGAGTGAAGAGATGTACCCTTGAACCAAAGTTGATTGGGAGATCTATAGTCCAATTTGGAACTACGATCAATTAATTAGATTATGAGCACATTGGCTCAGTTAAATCTGAATTGAGGACTTATGGCCAATTTGGGCTAAGTCCATTTAAGTTTGAAATGTTGGCCCTTTGTTGGGCTATTGAACATTTGCCTGGGTTCAACCCCTCATTATTTAGCAATGCTAAACAAGAATTTGAAGGCTCTGATAATATTTTGTCTTTGAGCATTAAAGATTATAGCTCTGGATTTTAAAGCTCATTTGAAAGGGAGATTTGCCTCTGGAAAACTTAGCCAATTTGGGCTAAGCTGGTTTTAGAATAGTGTTAAACACTAAAGGACATCTGGAGGTCACGCGTCCTCACGTGATGTATTTAAAACAGTGTTAAATACTGGAGACAAAATGCTCAAAATAGTATTAAACGCTAGAAAGGAAGGGGTCGCGTGGGGTCACGTGAGGCGCCTGATATGGGGCCAGACCTCCTTTATTTCATTCTGAAATCTGCAAATAAGTGTTAAACACTTATGATCTTCTGGCCATCATGTGTTGGCACGTGATGTATGTCCATGTATTGATTATTAAAGTGTTTATTAGGGGTCACGTGAGGACACGTGAGAGCGCCCAAAATCAGTACTGCCTTTGCCTTTGTTCTCTTTGTTTTGAAGGTCACGCGGGAGCACGTGAGGCATTGCCTCTGGGCTAATTCCTTCTTATTTGGGGAGTCTGTTTAAGGGTCACGTCAGAACACGTGACCTGGTCTTGTTCCTTCTTTTCTGATTATTGAGGATGGGGGTCACGTGTCACCACGTGACCCGGTTCTTTATGTGCATGGAGAGCTTTAAGTCTCTTGTTTTAAGAATTAAATTCTCTGTAGAGTTAAACCCTAATTCTGTTGTAGAGGAATTCCTTCCTTTTGCCATATTTCGCTCAAAGCCAAGGGTTGAAGGGAGATAGTGCATCATCATCATCATCATCATTTAGCTATTGCATGGCTCATAACGATCAAATTATATCCGGTGTTGTTTCCACTTTTCCAGTTATTCTAGATACAATTAAATTCCTATGCATGTGGGAGAATTAAATTCTTATGTAGGGTTAAACCCTAATTTCATTTAGAGGAATTAAATTCTCATGAATTTGGAAGAATTCAATTATCATGCAGGGTTAAACCCTAGTTTTATTTGGAGGAATTAAATTCCTATGAAATTGAGAGAATTAAATTCTCATATAGGGTTAAACCCTAGTTTTATTTGGAGGAATTAAATTCCTATGTATTTGGGGGAATTAAATTCCTTAAACTCAATTCTCCCTCTAAGTTTTGGATCTGCATGGCAGAATCTCCCCGATGAGAATTAAATTCTTAACTTGTGGGGAGATCTGCTTCTGCAGATCTTCAACCAAAGGAAGAACTAAATTCTTAATCAGAAGAGTTAAACTCTTAAATTTGAGAATTAAATTCTCTTTTATTTTATGGAGCTTAGATCTCTTTCCACTTTCTCACCTAGGGTTTCTTTTCTCTGAAAAGAACTTCTTTTCTCTATTGAGAATTAAATTCTCCTCTCTTTTCTCTCTCTATTGTTGTTTTTCTCTAGAAAATCCAAAATTCCAAGATCCCTTCTCTTCTCTTCTTGGCTCCTATTTATAGGAGAAAAGAAAAGAATCAATTTGTTTAGTGAATCTTTCATTGAAAGATTTTGGTTGTTTTTGTAACTAACGTGATCTTTTAGATCACTCAGTGGATTTTATCCACCATTGGATTTTTAATCCAGAAGATATTCTGTTTGTTATTCTTGGTGAATTTCAGGGAAATCTTTCCTTATATAAAATCTTTCCATAAATTGGTGATTTTTAATCACCATTGGATTTTTAATCCAACGGTGCTCTATTTTATATAGCACCATCTTTTTTGTTTGGAAAGATTTAAAGAAATATTTTCCCAGTTAGGGTCTTTGATTTCCCTTAATTAGAATTTAATTCTATTAATTCATAAGGTTTTTAAAAGTCTATCACGTGTTGGCACGTGATCCCTTTATTTGATTATTAAATAGAATTTAATTCTATAGATTAAAGAGCTTAGGAGCCCATCACGTGTTGACACGTGACCAGAATTTAATTCTGTTTTCAGGGAGCTGAGGAATCATCACGTGTCAGCACGTGACCCTTGGTCACGTGTGAGCACGTGACGCCTCATTGAGGTTTTTCCTTGCTGTTTGTTATATTTTTGTTTGACTAGAATTTAATTCTATAGAGCAGAGATCTCAGCAACCTATCACGTGTCAGCACGTGACCCTTGGTCACGTGTGAGCACGTAATACCCCATTGGGGTATTTCCTGATATTTTATCAGGGAACAAATTCCCCCACAGCGTTGTTCTCACGTGTTTGCACGTAAGTGCAACGCTGTCACCTTTGTGGCCGTTGGATCTGTCTAGGGAACAGGGGAGATGAACCGTTCCCCATCACATCCTATAAATGCAGGAGTCCCTTCAGAAGCGCCTCCACTTTCCATCTTCTTCCTTTCTTGTTCTTACCTTGAGAATTTAATTCTCTCTCTCAGAGCTTAGTTCTCTGTTTCGAAAATTTCCAGAGTTTTAACTCTGTTAACAAAAGATTCCCTTTTTCAGGTAATGATCTTGAACGGCTGAAGAACTTTTTGTAGAAATCTTCGTTGGATTTTAAATCCATACCAAGGGTTTTTCCCTTTAACAAGAACTCATCTTTCTAAGTTGAAATAATGTCCAATTCTTTAAATAATGAACCTCTTAGGGCTTCTCTGATCTTCAAGGATCGATGGTGGTGCTTGTCTTCTCTCTGGAATTTAATTACATTCCAAAGAGCTTTGGCTCCGAAAATGTTTTCTGGGAATTTAATTCCCCTGTTCAAAAGGAATTTAATTCCTCTAAAGAACTCAGTTCTTTAAAAGAAGATCTCTTGGGATTTTTCTTCCTGAGTTGTTCTTTGCAAAAAAGAGAATTTCAGTAAAGTTTTCTGGGAATTTAATTCCCCTGTTTTGTTTGATTTTTGCAGAGTCCAAGATGGGTTTCTCTTTGGGGGAATGTGTAGAGTCATTTAAACTCATTGAGGATATTCCCTTTATTCTCATGATGATTGCTTGGCCTCATTATTAGTGAGCCGCCATCTTGATTTTGTGGGGCCCATGTGTTTTGTAACCAATGGTCCCATAAAATAAGTCCTATGTCGCTTTCTTCCACTGTCTTTTTATATATATACATTTATAAATATAAATATATACACGTGTTGGCTTCGCTTAACAGTTTCCCCTTCTTTTATTTCAGGCACAATGACTTCTCTTCCGTACTTCCCTTTTACCCGCTCGGAGGCTGCCTTTCCTCAGTCGCCGTCTGACGAAGAGGTGATGGCGATGATCAGGGCTCATGACCCGAATTGCACCAATCTACTTTTATGGGGGACCTGGTACGGCCACATCATCCGCGGTCGCCGCAGTTTTCTTTGCGAGATACCGACAGAGCCTACCTATCCATTTCTGCCGATGGATCATCCATGGACCACCTTTGCTGTGGAGATGTTGAATTGGACTCCTATGGGACGGCTTGAGCCATCAAAAACTGGTATTCCGAACCATCCTGTGCCGGCTATAGACATTTTAGGGCGCCGCATTTGCCAAGGCGAAGCCCAGCCATGGGGACAAATTTACAAGATAGGGCTTACCCCTCGACATCCCACGGGATACCTTCTCTGGGCCCGTTATATCCTGTCCGCCCATCGTACGCGACTGTAGAGGGTCGGACTTTATCAGGCGGTATATGCGTCTCTTTTCCACTATCAGTCTCCCCATGTCTGGTGGGTTAAGGCCTTCTTAGACCAATGGAATCTTCCCACCAACACCTTCTTTCTAGGGGACCGTGAAGTTTTAATTTCTCTAGAAGAGTTTCGCGAAATCTCAGGGTTGCCGGTCAGGGGAACACTCTATGAAGAACTACTGCCTCCCGATGAGTATGTCTTCGAAACCGAACCTGCCATGCTTGACGGCCTGTCGACCGAGAATGCCGTCCGCCACAAGCGCTCGAGTTTGATCAAGACCCTGAGTATTTTTGAGAAGCTATTCACAGAGTCAGAGGAGCAAGGCGTCACTTTCAAAAGCTTTATCGCTTGCTTCCTTCGCGAAGACGTTCTGTCAAAGACGGCTCCGAAGTTCGCAAACATCAACAACCCCTTTGGGTTTGGTTTAAATAAGCGGCCTGCTAAAGAAGAGGACTTGCCGCAGTTCTACATTCCCATCATGTCGGCCGTGTCTTTCAAGTCGATCACAGCTCCTGGTATGGATGAGGAGACTTTCTTCGTAGGCTTCATCAGTGTCTGGCTCAGTTGGTTCGCCATTCCCATGCACCGTCGTTTCATGAAAGCCTCAGTTATTTACCCCGCTCATCGCATTGCTGAGGGGACGCGACTAGCTGTGGGTATTGCGGGGCTGGCGCATCTGTATCACGGGCTAAGCGTTGCGGCTAATACCTCAACCCCAGGCGTAGATGTGGTAAACTTCTCTCTTCATTCCTTTATGTCCTGGATTGAGATGCATATGCTGGGGGCATTTGCTGCGCACCAAAGACCCAGCTTTTATGACGCTTACACTTTTCCGCGACTCATGCGGCTGGTGGACGCTTCTGCCCCCGACCCGACTCACTCTAGAGCTATTCGTGTGCTGATTAATCCCTATGCCAATGCGGGTGGGATGGTATTCAACGATCGAGTCCTCTCTGCTCCCTCAGGACCGGTTCAACAGTTCTGCGACTCGTCGAAAGAGGGGGTACCTTCTCTAAAGCCCAAGGAAGCCATGCACCTATATTCGATCAGACCAGGTTATCTGGTATTTCGTCAGAACGGTGCAGCCCTTTTTATACGGTACAACCCACACCGCATTGCTTGGCAACTCGGATATGACCAGGGCGTCTCCTTCGAGGCATTTATAGTGGAGCCCAGCCCGTCGTCAGAAGTTGTTCGTGACGCCGCTTATCACTTAATGCGGCTGAACACTGGCTCCCGCTTCGTGATTCCTGAAGCTGATCATATTCCTCAATGTGTGGGGTCTTTCACGGGCTGGTACCTCCACCAAGTCAGTCCAATTATTGCCGAGGAGAGGAGAGTGCTCCTCGGATATAGGGCTCCCACTCCGATCCAATCCACAGGAGTTCCGCCGCAACCGCGTGCAGCGATTCGCCCTCCCTTAAGAGATACTAGCGTCGTGCTTATTCCCGAGACGGTGGAAGTGGATTTAACTCCCACAGCTGGTATGCCACTACGTACTAGAGCTCAATCACGGGCCAATAGGGCGCCAGTAGCAGTATCATCAGCTGCGGCGTCAGCAATGGTCGTGTCGTCATCGGTAGCACCGCCGAGCGAGGACATTGAAGGCGAAGTGGGTCAATGCCGTACCAAAGCACCAAGGGGAAGGAAGCGATCGTCTTCGGCGGTTAGTTCTGGGCCTAAGAGGCGGAGGAAGACGGTCACCAATCTGCTCGACTCTTTAGTGGAATCCGAGCCTATCCTCTAAAACGAACCACTAGCCATGCAGGAATCAGATGGTGGTCTACTTTTCCCGGGTTCATCTGCTGAGGAAGCCGCACAATTGGATGAGGCTATCAGACGCTCACAAGACGAATCCGAGAATGTAAGGATCCCGAAGAGGCCTTATCCTGCCGTCTTCTTTTACGAAGACCCTCCATTGATACGGCGACTATTCACAGGCCCTTTGGAAGAATGAGGCGAGAGGGCTCTTAAGCAGGCTGTCTCAGCCGACGCCGAAGATCCACTTTCATTATGGACCGGTGGCCACGAGTCTACTCTCGAACCTCGGTGAGCATACCTCCTCAGGAAGGAGCGTCAAATCGAAAAAGCCATACTAGAGGCTCCTTTGCGCATCGGTATGTTCATGTATCTCTTTGTAATATTTTGTATTGCTCATATACATACATACATACATACATACATACATACATACATATATATATATATATATATATATATATATATATATATCCTCGTACAAACTTTGCAGGGACTTTAGCGATGGCGGAGGATCTGAGTTCGAGTCACGCTTTGACTGTAGACTCCGCTAATATCCCCAATGAAACACTAATCAGTGTGGAGAGGGTCGATGCAACCGTTACTCCTGCGATGGAGCTTCTCTCGGTGATTCCCGCTCCCTAAGTGCTTGCGCCCCCGGGAGAGGCATCTTCGTTGGTCGCCGATTCAATGGATCTTTCTGGGGGGGCCGGAGATTTGGGGACAGGTAGTCGAGGCTACCGTCCTTCCACTGGAGCCTGCAGTGGCGGCCACTGCTCCTCGCTCGGAAGGTGTTACACTGGCCCACATCACCAATGATATGCCTGGGGGCACGGAGGAGGCCGCCGAAGCTGCTATCCCTCCAGCCCGAAATGAGAGAAGTATCGAAGGTAGCCTTCTATATTTTACATTACTAATCTCTCCATTATCTGAACCCTTCTTTCTTTTCAGAATTGCGCGGATTGGCGGCATCTATTGCTGATCTGTCTCCCAGGAAGTCCTTTCAGCGCCTGTTGGAGATGGCCGCTCCGCAGGCGATATCTCCTCAACGCATCGTCCTCTCTTCCGGGCAAGGTTAGTGTCGTTTGCCCTCTTCTCACAACATTATCTTTATTTCATATAATGACATTGTTGTCTTCTACAGTTCTGGAAGCCGATGACGAGGTTGAGATTCTTGATGGGCCTGGGGAGCTTTCAGACCCTTCTTGCATGACCGTGGGTAAGTAAAGTCTCAACGTTCTACCTGCTCTTTGCTTATAAGCCTCGCCGACTGTTTATAAATCTTAACAGGTTTTCCAGTTCTTACCACGCTGGAATCTCGCATCGTCATGCCACCCGGCCTCTATGCTCTACGTGCCTCGGAACGGATGGCAAAGCTAAGCCTCCACTCCCTGTCAGCCCTAATTGAAGACCTTCGTGCTGGCAGTCTAATCACAGCCGAAGCGTTTGCCGCTGAAGCCAACTGCTCTCTTCCCTTTCTTGCCACCTACCATAGTGAAACATTGGTGCAAGTCTGGGTTGAGTTTTTTTGGCAGGTGAAGGCTTGCTTGCATATTCTTGAATGTACACGCCTTCCTTCGGAGGTTGTGGCCGCGAAGGTGAGCTTATAGGGGTTGATTGAGCGGTGCGCTGTGAACATGATATCATGCGAGAAGAGGCTCAGCCGCAAGTTTTTGGAGAGGGAGCTGGCTTCCAAAGCGCTGAGGGAGCTTCAAGCCAATCTTACGGCCAAGACCACTAGGGCAAATGAACTTTGGCGGGTGCTTCAAGAGGCTATCAAGGAGGTGGTATCCATTGATAAGGCCGCCGTTTTTACTCGTGAAATGGTCGAAGCCCATAAGGTTACTGAAAAAGAGCTTGAAGGCCGGCTTGCCTCATACCAGGCCCAACTGGCTCAAGCGGAAGCCCGTCTTTTGACGGTAATGAATCATGAAGCCAAGGCCCAGCGGAAAAGGGGTGAACTGGAAAATCTACTGAATCGTCCGCCGTCTTGAAGAATTGTATATATATATTTTTATTCTTCTTTTGTACATACTCCTGAATGAGAGTATATTTTCTTTTATTCTTTCATAAATTGTACTTTGTATTCATTTTGATTCATGAATAAAAGACATTTTGCTTCACGATGGTGTGTCCCTTTTAGTAAATGCATTTTGTGGATAATTTATTTTGATTTCTCTGTAGGACAGCGATGGCTTAGGATTCAGGGTTAAGATCTGCCTCCTAAGACTTTCAACTTTATGAGCCATGAGGGTCTCATAAAGAATTTTCTCCCTACAGGTCGAGAGGATCCCGTAGGTGTAATTTCTCCTTAGGAATTGTGAGGATTCCTAAGTGCGTTTTCTTCTGAGAGTCGTAAGGATCTCACAAAAGAGTTTTCTCCCTTACAAGTCGTGAGGACCTATAAGTGATGGACGAGGTTGACATTATCGGCATTTCACAGAGTCAGGGGTTGCTCTGGCCATTTCCAACGAGGTTAAGATTGACTTTAGCCGTGTTCTATGGGACCAGGATTTGCTTTGGATGCTTCCCACGGGGTCAGGATTGACATAGCCGTGTTCCGCAAGGACCAGGATCCGCTCTGGACGTTTCCCATGGGGTCAGGATTGATATAGGCCGTGTTTCACGTAACCAGGATTTTGCTCTGGATGCTTCCCACGGGGTCTGATTGGCATAGCCGTGTCCTGCGAGGACCAGGCTCCGCTCTGGATGCTTCCCACGGGGTCAGGATTGACATAACCGTGTTCTGCGAGGACCAGGATACGCTCTGGACATTTCCCACGGGGTCAGGATTGATATAGGCTGTGTTCCACGTAACCAGGAATTTGCTCTGGATGCTTCCCACGGGGTCTGATTGACATAGCCATGTTCTGCGAGGACCAGGCTCCGCTCTGGATGCTTCCCACGGGGTCAGGATTGACATAACCGTGTTCTGCGAGGACCAGGATCTGCTCTGGATGTTTCCCACGGGGTCAGTATTGACATAGGCCGTGTTCTACGTAACCAGGATTTTGCTCTGGATGCCTCCCACGGGGTCTGATTGACATAGCCGTGTTCTGCGAGGACCAGGCTCCGCTTTGGATGTTTCCCACGGGGTCAGGATTGACATAGGCCGTGTTCCACGTGACCAGTAATTTGCTTTGGATGCTTCCCACGGGGTCTGATTGATATAGCCGTGTTCTGCGAGGACCAGGCTCCGCTCTGGACGTTTCCTACGGGGTCAAGATTGACATAGGCCGCGTTCCACAAAACCAGGAATTTGCTCTGGATGCTTGCCACGGGGTCAGTTTGACATAGCCGTGTTCTGCGAGGACCAGGATCCGCTCTGGACGTTTCCCACGGGTCAGGATTGACATAAGCCGTGTTCCACGTGACCAGGAATTTGGCTATGGATGCTTCCCACGGGGTCGGTTTGATATAGTCGTGTTCTGCTAAGACCAGGATCCGCTCTGGACGTTTCCCACGGGGTCAGGATTGACATAGGCCGTGTTCCACGCGACCAGGAATTTTGCTCTGGATGCTTCCTACGGGGTCTGATTGACATAGCCGTGTTCTGCGAGGACCAGGCCCCGCTCTGGACGTTTCCCACAGGGTCAAGATTGACATAGGCCGTATTCCACGTGACCAGGAATTTTGCTCTGGATGCTTCCCACGGGGTCTGATTGATATAGCCGTGTTCTGCAAGGACCAGGCTCCGCTCTGGACGTTTCCCACGGGGTCAGGATTGACATAGGCCGCATTCCACGAAACCAGGAATTTGCTTTGGATGCTTCCCACGGGGTCGGTTTGATATAGCCGTGTTCTGCGAGGACCAGGATCCGCTCTGGACGTTTCCCACGAGGTCAGGATTAACATAGGTCGCATTCCATGAAACCAGGAATTTTGCTTTGGATGCTTCCCACGGGGTCGGTTTGACATAGCCGTGTTCTGCGAGGACCAGGATCCTCTCTGGACGTTTCCCACGGGGTCAGGATTGACATAAGCCGTGTTCCACGTGACCAGAAATTTTGCTCTGGATGCTTCCCACGGGGTCTGATTGACATAGCCGTGTTCTGCGAGGACCAGGCTCCGCTCTGGACGTTTCCTACGGGGTTGGGATTGACATAGGCCGCTTTCCACGAAACCAGGAATTTGCTCTGGATGCTTCCCACGGGATCGGTTTGACATAGTCGTGTTCTGCGAGGACCAGGATCCGCTCTGGACGTTTCTCACGGGTCAGGATTGACATAGGCCGTGTTCCACGTGACCAGGAATTTTGCTATGGATGCTCCCCATGGGGTCTGATTGACATAGCTGTGTTCTGCGAGGACCAGGCTCCGCTCTGGACGTTTCCCACGGGGTCGGGATTGACATAGGCCGCATTCCACGAAACTAGGAATTTTGCTCTGGATGCTTCCCACAGGGTCTGATTGACATAGCTGTGTTTTGCGAGGACCAGGCTCCGCTCTGGACGTTTCCCACGGGGTCAGGATTGACATAGTCCGTGTTCCACGTGACCAGGAATTTTGCTCTGAATGCTTCCCACGGGGTCGGATTGACATAGCCGTGTTCTGTGAGGACCAGGCTCCGCTCTGGACGTTTCCCACGGGGTCAGGATTGATATAGGCTGCGTTCCACGAAACCAGGAAAGGTTGACGTTATCCGTATTTCACGGAGTCGAGGGTTGACTCTCGGTTGTCTGTGTACCGCCGAGTCATGGAACTGGGAACTGCCGCGGTTCCGCTTTGCTTGATGGTGCGTCTAATGTAATGAGACGAATGTTGAGATGATCTCCAGGCCATCTGTGAACAGTCGAGACTTGGCTCTCTTTTGGATGGAGCCTGGGGAGGGAAGGTGTGATTCCCTCTTTGTTTGCGCCCCTGGATTGTATACAAGGATTGATGCGATATCACCTGTAAGGCAAAAGGTTTCATTTTATATATTTTTCTTTTCCGCGATGCTCTATCATTTCAGCTTTTATATCGCGAAAGTCGCGATTGTCCAATCATTTCGGCTATTTTTCACGGTGCCCAATCATTTCGGCTATTTGTTTTATTTTTACTCGCTGCTTTTTATTACGAGTTGCCCAATCATTTCGGCTATTTTTGTATGCATACATTTTTACTTGCTGATTTTGTCTCAAGTTGCCCTATCATTTCGGCTATTTTGTATGCATTTGTGGCTCGCTGGCTTTTTACTGCAAGCTTGGAATTAGACACCGATTTCGGCATCAGCACCGCTACAACTAGGATATTGCCAGGAGCGAATCATCATTTGCCTCTGTCAATGTCGAACAAAGGTGGCTTAGCAAACAGGGTTAAGATCCTGTTAACTAAGGCTTTTGACTTCATGAGCCGTAAGGGTCTCATAAAGGTATTTTTCCCTACAAGTCATGAAGATCTCGTAGGTGTGTTTTCTCCTTAGAAATCGTGGGGATTCCTAAGTGTGTGGTCTCTTATAAGTTGTAAGGATCTTATATGAGTGCTTTCTCCTTATAAGTCGAGAAGACTTACAAGGGCTGTTCACTGTGCAAACATATCCCTAGTCATGGATGTGACTTTGTTAGGGAAATGTTTATTCGCGCCCGTGGATTGTATACAAGAGTTGAGACACTTGTAGGGCAGAATTGGAGGTTGTGATGGCTTAAGAACAGGTTCAGATCCCTGTAGCTTAAGACTTTTGAATCTTATGAGCCGTGAGGGTCTCATAGGAGGGTTCTCCTTACGAGTCGTGAGGATCTCGCAAGTGTAATTTCTCCTTAGGAATCGTGGGGATCCTTAAGTGTGTTTCTCCCTTGTGAGTCGTAAGGATCTCACGCAGGTGGTTTCTCCTTACAGGGTTGAGAGGACCTTGCAAGTGTCTTCTAACGAGATTGCGCCCTTTCGGGTTTTCACAAAAACTCGCCGGTAGCCCTGCTGTTTTTACTCACGGAGCCCTTTCGGGTTTTCATCCGTGTCCATTTGCTTATGGACATACAGTTTTCTCTTTTTTATTTTTTATTTATTTTTTTTTGTGTCAGCCTTGGGATGCTGCAGTCCATAGTAGTTTATCGACGTCTCGGTCAACAGCCAGTTTTAGGACACAGTGGTCCATTGTTAGTTTAAGGACGTTTCGGTCCAACGCCAGTTTTAGGACATAGTGGTCCATCGTTAGTTTAAGTACATTTCGGTCCGAGAAAAAGAAACCGGCTACTACTTACAGAGTTTAGGCTTAGGAAGATAGTGAGCGGACACAGGCATCGTCATCTATCGTTGACCTAGGCCGTGACTCGTCAGGCGTAGTATTTTTTTAGGAAGCGACCATTTATTGTCCTGAAAGGTCTTTCACCATGCATGTCCATGAGTAGATATGCTCCACCCTGGTAGACTTTGTCTATGATATACGGGCCTTTATAGTTCGGCTCGAATTTCCCCCGCTTGACACGATTGGGGATCATAGGTCTTTTGACCACTAGCACGAGTTCCCTTAGCGGAATGTTCTCGGCCTAGTCAATCTCTCATATGAGCGCGTCATCTTTGCTTTATAAGCCTCCAGATTTTGTTGCGCCATGAGCCGAGTTTCATCAAGGGCGTCGAGCTCCTCAAGCCGAAGGTGAGCATTTTCTTCATCTGTGCTCGTAATGAACCGCCACTCGTAGAGAGGGTAACTCTATCTCGAGAGGGAGTATCGCTTCTGTGCCAAATACCAATGCGTACGGCGACGTGTTCGTGGCAGTTTTGAACGTAGTTCGATATGCCCAGAGAACTTCATGCAGTCTCTCGTGCCAGTCCTTCTTATTTCGAGTCACCGTCTTTTTCACGATTTTCGTCAAGGTCTTGTTGAAAGCCTCAGCTAGACCGTTAGCTTGAGGATTATAGACTGAAGAGTATTTCCAGTCTATGTTATGCTGATGTGCGAAGCGACTAATCTTATGGCTTCTGTAGGCTGGCCCGTTATCGAAGATAATTCGTCGCGGAGTTCCAAACCACTAAATGGCGTGCGTCTTGAAGAAATGGAGGATATTCTATGTCTTCACTTCTCTCAGCGGTACTACTTTTTCCCATTTAGAGAAGTAATCAGTTGTCGCCAAAATGAACCGATGTCCTCTGGACGATGCTGGTTCGATGGGCCCGATTATGTCGGTTCCCTACATTTTAAACGGCCAGCTAGCCACCGTTGGATGCGGTGGATTTGGATGCTGATGGATAAAGTCCCCATGAATCTGGCATGAGTGGCATTGCTTCGCGTATTCGAGGCAGTCCTGGATCATCGTGGGCCAATAGTAGCCCATCCTTTTGATCTTCAGCTTCATCTTCGGGCCGGCTTGGTGAGAACCGCAAAGTCCGTCGTGAGTTTCTTGGACGACTCTTTTTTCTTCTTCAGGTCCCAGGCATCTTAACCACAGAGAATCAAATGACCTCTTGTACAGAGTATCATTGACGAAGGCGAAAGACAGAGCTCGTTTCGTGAGCTGATGTCTCAAGGATGCATCTTCGGGTGTTCGACGGGATTTGAAGTAGTCTATAAAGACTTCTCTCCAATCCATAGCCTTTTCCTAGTCTTTTATTTGCAGAGCTATTTGCTCGGTCGCTCCCTTTTCTTCGGACGACTCCGGAGATATTTCTGCTGGTGCAAGAACCTGACGGCTATGCACAACGATCCCCACGTCATCGAGGTTTTCGTCAGCCAGTTCATTAGCTAGTTTGGCTAATGTATCCGCTTTGCTATTTTCCGCACGCGGTATTCTTTCCAGAATGTAGGAGGGAACTTGAGTCAGCAACTGTTGCACTCTCTCGCCATATTTCACCAACTCTGGCTTGCATGTTTGATAGTCGCCGTTTACTTGACTAACGACCAGTTGGGAGTCTCCGTATATGAGGAGGTTTCCAATTCCTATGTTGATAGCGATCTCAAGACCTGCTATCAAAGCTTCATATTCGGCTTCATTGTTTGTCCTCGGTTCTGTTAAGGAGAAGGCAAAACGCATTATCCCTCCTTGTGGAGTCACGAAGATGAGGCCTACCCCTGATTTGATTATAGGGGTGCTTTGTTTGCGCTTCTTCATGGAAGATGCTCCGTCGAAGTAGAGTTCCCATTGGGTATCATTCTCTCTTCTCTCCCCGTCGATCGTGTCAAACGCGTGTTCGTCTGGCAATTCGCAGCTCAAGGGAGAGTCGGCAGGTATCGGATGCTCAGCGAGGAAGTCGGCGATGGCTTGGCCTTTCACTGCCTTAAGAGGCCGATAAGTTATCGAGAACTCCATCTAGAGCAGGGCCCATTTAGCGAGTCGTCCCATTAATATAGCCTTTGACATTAAATATTTGAGAGGCACCTTCGATATGAGATGGACCTCATGTGCCAACGCATAGTGTCTGAGTTTCGTTATCATGAAGATCAACGCCAGGCAGTGTTTTTCAATAGGAGAGTAATTTCTTTCTGCTCCCAGGAGAACTCGACTCAGATAATAAAGGGCTCTCTCTTTCCCTTGGTCGTTTTCTTGTGCCCACAGCGCGCCTAAAGAACCTTCGAGGGCTGTTGTGTACAGGATGAGAGGTTTTCCTTTAACGGGAGCGGCCAGTACTGGCGGATTCTGCAGGTATTGCTTGATTTCATCTAGTGCGCTTTGGCATTTGTGATTGCAACACCCTAGTTCATTTATACCAATTCCAGTTCCCGTACTTCCTTGTTTGTGGTATTTTCTTGTTTTATAGTGTTCTGGGTGCGAATGGTATTTCACATTAGTATTGCATTCGACCCGACCCACTTGCTTGAACTTGTTTGATTCATATTTATGAATTATCCTGACTTGTTACATAGCCACGTGCATTTTCATGAATACTGCATACTGGCATTTTATCTGGCATCGCATCTTTTACCATATAACATTTTAAGCCATATAAAATAATTTAAAATTACATAACATGGCCTGCTTGATACCCCTAACCCTGTGGTAGCATCCGCGCATCTCGTTCCTATCCCGTTCAGTGAAACGGGCTTGTTTGGATGGCTACACGCACGTACATACACCCGTTCTTAGGGGTATACATTTTCTTTACCTGGGCATTCATTTTGAATTTTGAACGTCGCATATATTTTTCGTATTTTAAAATTAAAATTTTAGACCCGACCCGGGCGTGTTTTGGAATATTTTGTATCCCGCCAAAATTCAAATTTATTGATATAATATTTATTTTAAATCAACAGTTAAAATTTATATAACAAACTAAATTTTATAAATATAATCCCAACAATTTTAACAATTTTCTCTTTCTTTGCCACTGGACCCCACCACCTCGAGCTCTCTCTTTCTCATTCTTTCTCTCTCTCCTCCACTAAGGAAAATTTTATCTCTCCTCACACTTTCTCTCTCCTCTCGATCTCGCACTATCACTCTATCTCTCTCCTCTCGCTACTTTATCTCTCTCCTCTCTCTGTTTCTCTCTCTTCCTATCTCAGAAATCTCTCTCTCTCCCCCCCTCTCTCCTCTATTTATTTTTTAAAACCTCCATCGTCTTCTCTTCCTCCTCCTATTTAAACCGAGCCCACGAGAAAACCCTAGAAGCTCCTCTGCCTCTTCAAACCTTGGCCCTAAACCTAGCTCCCTGCCTCTTCGACCTCGCCCTCTCCTAACCCTAGCCTCCTTCATCTCCGACGCAACCACTTTTGCCCTCGTCACGTGAACCCATATCCTAACCTTGCATCGCCGTCGCCCATCATCGGTGACCATCCTCGTCACCTCATCCTCGTCTCCTTTCCATTTCCTTTCTCTTCTCACCCCGAAGCCCTCAATCCACTACAAACCACCAACCCAAGAACCCCGGCTGCAACCCTCTTTCCTCACCTGCACGCCTCGCCTCACTGACGGCGACCACGTCGTTGTCGTCTCACCCTCACCCCGTCGCCAATACCTTCCTCCCCTCTCTCTGAAAACCATCACCGCCTCCTCTAACCGGGCAAGAACCCTGCACACCATCACCCGACCACCCAACAACTTGCCCGCAACCTCGCTGCCCTTTGCCGTGAACCTCGCCGTCGATGCCCCACTGTCGATGTCACCCCCTTGCAGCCTCCTCTGACCCAGAACATCTTACTACAGCCCCCTCTTCTTCTTCCCCTGATTCTTCTTCTTCTTTTTGTTCTTCTATTCTTGTTTCTTGTTTTCGCATTTCCCGGTGATCGCCGGAGCCGTGCTGCTGCCGATGATCCAAGCAACCCAGTGGACGTTCCCTACCTATGCGGTTACATTCTTGCATTGCCTGGTTCTGTTCTGTACGTGTGCGCGTGCATCGAGACTTTTACCGACATTCGACGTTGCCGTGCGTATCCGTATCGCGATCCATCGAGGCAAGTTTATCTTGCTACATGCTACATTACTTTATATACATCTATTTTAATAAATATAATACTAGTATTTCAAAGTATGCACCCCATGTTTACTTTTACAGTTTTTCGACATCCGTCTGCATCCGTACGTGTTACTTTACATCTAACACATTCAAACCTAGCTTGTTACATACTATATTACAATATACTCTACCCAATGGAATATTTACATCATATATTGCTTAGCTGTACATCCCACATTACCATTTTACAGTTTTACTGTTTTCGGATACCCGTTTGCATCCATCTCATTTAAAATATATATAACTGCATCTATAGATCATATTAAATACATAATACTGTGATATTCATACCCCATGTTTAATAAAGTGCATCCTAATTAGTATTGGAACTATAAATGTAACCCTAATCGATAATTGTGCTTCCATATCATTGATTTTATATCTATTTGCATACCATGTCACATTATTTCATTTTATTGTTATATTAGTACTCCATACTTGGTTTTGTGCACCCATACTTATTACAGTTTGATTATGAGCACACGCTTGATACTTGTGCACTACCTGACATGACCTGATACACTACTACCGACATGACTTGATACATGTGCACTACTTGACATGACTTGATACATGTACACCACCTGACATGACCTGATGTACCACAGCTTGACATGTTACCTGATCTTGTTACTAATGCCGACAATCTTGACTTGTTGTCCCTACGGACATTTCCTGTTGTCTATACAGACAAACATGTTCCTGCTTGATCCTGTGTTGGCATTAGCTCCAGATTTATCAATACCTGACTTACACACATAACTTGGGGGTATGGGGAAATCAAGAATGTATCCGAACGTAACTCAAAGGGCTATTACATCATATTACCATGGTCCCGTGGGGTTGAACGGGACATAGACTCACGGTCTATTATATCTTGTTACCGTGGTCCCGTGGGGTTGAATGGGGCATAGACCGATGGGTTACGATGAGGATTACATTGATTGATTTCGATAACTTTAGAGTAGATAACCCTATAGCACAGTCTAGATCACTCACTGCACTTCACCTGTTTATATCCCGTTCATTGTTCTATATTCATGTTACGGTTTACTTGCTACTAATGACTTGTTACTGCTCATACTTCATGCCTGCATATTTCATCACATCCTGCTTGCTTAGAATTATTGATATTATGACGCACTGACGTTTGGGTTTTGTATGGCCCAGATCCTCTCTCCCTATCGCAGGCAGTCCAGGAGTATTTTGATCAACAGGCCGAGCAGTGAGGACCTGTTATTAGTTTAGTTTAGTTTCCTTTCAGTATTTTCATTCCTGATGCGAGCCCGCATTATGGGACGTACATTCCAGTTTATTATTGTACTTGGATCTTTGCTTCCGCATTATTTTATTTCATGACTCATTTATTCTGGCTTATGGACATGTGTTAGATAGTTCATTACTGTTCTTGATATCTCTACATCCGTAATGTGACTGTGGAGGGATATTTCCTATCCACAGCTAGCATGGTTGGTTCTGTCACGTGCCTATCTTAGCGCACTCTGGGAAGCGGGGCGTGACAGTGATCCCAGATGAACGGAGTTCCCCTCTTCATTAAGTGACTGTAGGGGCGGCACTTGCCGGAGAGATTGGCTATAAATCACCGGATATACGCGAGCTTTCCTAGGAGAGACCGCAGCTGCTTGAGAGTCCTTGGCGGAGGCATTTCCATGATCGCCTTGATTTTAGACGGGTCTATCATGATGCATCGGTGTCGGACGACGAATCCTAGGAATTTGCCCGAGGAAACTCCGAACGCACATTTGAGAGGGTTCATCTTCAAATTGTATTTCCGAAGGCGCTGAAACACGATCTTCAGATGCTCTAAATGTTCCTCGTACGATTTGCTTTTAACTACGAGGTCGTCGATATAGCATTCGACGATTTCATGTATAAGGTCATCGAAAATCTTTGTCATGGCCCTCTGATAGGTGGCACCGGCGTTCTTTAGACCGAAGGGCATCACCTTGTAGCAGAATATACCCAAAGGGGTCCGGAAAGCGTTATGCTTCTGGTCCCCAGGATGCATCTTTATCTGATTGTATCCTGATGAGCCGTCTATGAAGGAGAAAACTTCGTGAGTGGATATATTATCTATCATCAGCTCAGTGACCGGTACTGGAAAGTCGTCCTTTGGACAAGCTCTGTTAAGATCCCGGAAGTCTACGCATATGCGCACCGTCCCATTTTTCTTCATTACTGGGACAATGTTGGCGATCCGGTCAGGATATTGAACCTCTTGGATAAAGCCGGAGTCAATTAGCTTCTTGACCTCGGCGTTGATGCTCATCTCAAGCTCGAGCCGCATTCTTCTCGGTGCTTGTTTAATCGGCTTGACGTCCGGAGATATCACCAATTTGTGCACGGCTATTTCTGGATCCAATCCGGGCATCTCCGAATAGTTCCATGCAAAGCAATCTTTATACTGTATGAGCACGTCTTTAAGCGTAGCCACCTTTTCTTCAGATAACAGTTTACTGACGAACGTTGGCCGTGGATCGTTTGCCGTTCCCAAGTCGATTTTTCTGAGATCATCTGCAGTAGTATGTATCCCATCTTCCAGCTCTTTTGGTGCCGGTGGAAACTCGGAGATCACTTCGTCATCATCGTTTGCGAAGCACCAGGGGAGATCAGCCGTATCTTCGCATATTCTTTCTCCTGACATCATTATCATGTGACAGGTGCGAGATCGCTTCCAAGACCGATATTGGTCTGGTTCTACTCTCGCTGAATACGTGGCTTTCGGTTCATGCTTCGGCGGCGGGGTTACCCTCCAACTGCTGGATAAAGAGAACTTGCCTTGCTGATACTGGTCTTCTACCCAGTCTTTGAATGTGAAGTACGTTGGGTCCCGGCAGCGCCCCGGCCGTCGAAACGCGGCCAAAATGCGGAACAAAAATTTATTAAACCGGCGCTACCGCTACCCGATTCCCGGATCGACCTTAAACCCAAAACTAGCAAGCTATACCGAGTTGATCCAAGTCCTTCGGTCTTCATTCCAAGCTCCTAGCGGTTCTTTGACGAAGTTTGGTTGCCGGTCTTCCTCCATCTCCGATGATCCACCCGAGGGATGTAACTCCGGCTCTAGCTCCACGACATAATGCAAACGGAGCAACTAGGGTCTCTAGGATGCTACCCTAGAGAGCCTAGGATATAGTGTGAATGTTTCTTAGTGTTAGCTATCTCAATTCATGAAGGTGGAAGCAAAGCATGAAAGCTAATGGAGGTGAAACACAAATGGTAAAGGAGGAGCTCAAGAAGAAAAACAATGAACAAAACCTTCATGCTTGAAAAATGAGCTTACCTTAGAAAGAGAAAATAGCATGCAAGGTTTTGTAAAATGCATTTTTTCAATATTAAAATCCTACCATACTTGAATAGTGAACACAAATGAATTAACAATTCATTTGTGTGCACTATTGCAAGCATGGTTGTCTCCACACCTCATCATGTTAATATCCACCTCATTTACCATTTTAATAAAATGGTCAAATCAAGAAATGAGGTGGCACCTTCTAGAATGTTATCCGGTAAAAAATACGGATTACATTCAACTGTAAATATATCTGCATTCGTACCGAAATACGAATACCCAATGAGATAGAATAGCACAAAGAATATAATACTAGAATATACATATCGAAATATATATACGTAAATTATTAAATCAATACCTGATTTAATAATCCGGCTCAAGTCCGAGTCGGCTAGTACTATCAACTGTCCGATCGAAAGTCCTGGTACAAAGTACACCAATCGATCGGAACCCTGCACGTATCCAATACGGCTACTACATCATTTCGCCAGAACCAGGGAAACCCTCTGTGTGGGAATCTAAAGACTCGTCAATACGCTGACAGTGGGTTTAACCGTAAGCACGTCAGCGGCACTAGCTGTACGTAACGGCTACCCAGGTATTGAGCAAAAGGGAGGCCGACGAGCAAACTCATGCAGAACCCCTACTGAGCCTGACAGTGACAATATCCGTACAGTCCGGTCTGTTCATCTAAGAGTATCACATATCGAGTCTAGGGGGATGGATAAAGTCAGACCTCCAACAACGCGATATTTAGTGTCGGTATGAAACCCATCACCACCTGAGAAACAATTGATCCTGGATCGATAATTCTCGTCCACCGTGGCCATGGATTTTTGGTGATGGCTATCCGTACACAACGCGACATCAACCCCCAATACCGGGAGAGACGAATCCCCGACGATCCGATCACTGCCTCCATGTGGTTCGGGACTGTACCCAACTAAAACCTGTTTGCACGACTCCATTGAGCCGTGGTAGGGTAGTAATCAAAGCACAGTGGGAACTCACACGAGACAAATGACGACCTTAGGTCAACAGACTAACCTGTACATATGTCACCTGGGAACTGCTATCTGACAATAGGTATAATACCAACTAGCAGGTTCCCGGCGAGTCCGTCCAGTGTACTCATAACCCAATGAGCACCTGTATACTATCTTAGGTGAACAAACTAACACCAATGGCTTGTGAGACCTAGCCACCGCACCTCGGGTCTCGATCAGTATACACTAGTCTACACTGGAGTATCGATGCCCGGTCTCGATACTCCCATGACTAGGGACATTTAAGAATGTGCTTATAGACCCCCAGCTCCCACGTATGTGATCGCCATCACAATGCTGGCAGTCAAGCAAGAATCCTATGGGCTCAATCAACATGTATATGATGATAAAGACAAACCAGATAGCATACTATCATCTTGAGTAAGACTGTTTCATCGGTATAGGTCCTGCCTCAATCATCATAATCACAAGTCCACGACTATGATAATTGCCTTGAGGGCATTATAGCCAACAAAGCAGTCTTCAAGAGGATGTCCTATTGCTCGGTGATAGGAGCAATAATCCGGGTGATAGACCTCGCCTGCTTGCTCGGGGTGCTTGGACTCCGGGAGTGTCATCATCTGATGCTTTACGACGAGATCGAATATCTTCTTTGTCTTGTCTTGGGAAAAGAATATTCCCGACCCATCTTCTTTATAAAGGACGGATCCCGGCTGCTCGACTCTTGTTCGCTTGGCTGCTGTCGAACGTTTTTTCCGTTCGGCTAGGTCGAGATATGGTACGGCACCTGAATCCACTCCTGCAGTGTTGCAGTTGGTTGATCATGAAGTAGTCAGATGTTGGTTTATTTTTGCCTCTGCGCCGGGTCTTTTGTATGACTGGCTGGCAACGGGGAGCATTGTCATTCTCCACGGCCTGCTGAAGGAGGCGTTGCGTCCTGGCTTTCTCGTAAATGGTCATTTCACGGTTATGGTCATCCCGGTCCTTTTGACCCACTTCCCTTATTAGCTTGTCCATCCGTTCTTCAAACGATTGATTCGGCATTTTGATGGCAGGATCTCGTTTTGGTTCAGGGTCAGCATCTTTTAACAGAACCGTTGGGGTCAAAAATTTCACCCCGGTTGACCAAGTCAAAGTCAAGGTCAACCCCAAGCCAAATGGGCCCAAGCCCAGGTCAAGTGGGCCCACGCCCGAGTCGAGCCGGAACATGAAGCGGACGGCCTCCCCATGCAAATCATGTAAAAAAATAATTTTAAAGTAATTTTTATGGGCATAAAGCCAAATTTTTGTAAGCCCATGGTTTAAGTGCAAAAAGAAATGGCACATGAGCCATGAGATGGGAAAAATACCATTTTGTAAAACCCAAGGGGCTATATGTAAATATGTAAGCCTATATAAAGCAACATAATGAAAATATCTAATAGACTTTTCATTCCCCCCAAAAATCTAGGGTTTGTGCCTCTTTCCCCTTTCTGAAGGTTCTAAACCTTCTTCTTTCTGTTAAATTAAATCAAGAGTTTTACTTTTCCTTTTCCAAAACTAAATAGTTTTTTACCATAAAACCCATAAAGGGAAACTCAGATCTGCCATCAGATCTCAGAAAAGAGAGATCTTTAAGATCTCATGTTTCTCGATCTTCAAGATCCGGCCAACAAAGGAAGAAGAAGGAGACCCATCTCCAGAAACCCCACTTTGGGGAAGAACTAGGGCTCAAGGGGAAAAGCCCCTTCATCAGCTTCAGAACATCCTAGGAGTTTAACTTCTCATATATATATACATATATATACACCAAATAATAAGTGCTCCTTTCTGGGAGTACAACTCCCATTGCAGGGACCAAGTCCTTTTTGCCTCCCGAACTCCCACGTGCTGACACGTGGGGCGCTAGCGCTCAAAGCGCTAGCACCTAAAGTGCTAGTGCATGAGCGCCCACGTGCTGACACGTGGGGCGCTAGCACTCAAAGCGCTAGCGCTCTTGCGCTCAGAGTGCTAGCGCCCAAAGCGCTAGCGCCCGAGCGCCCACGTGCTGACACGTGGGGCGCAGCGCTCAAAGCGCTAGCTTTCTTGCGCCCCGAGTGCCCACGTGCTGACACATGGGGCGCTAGCGCCCTTGCGCTCAGAGCGCTAGCGCCCAAAGCGCTAGCGCCCACGTGCTGACAAGTGGGGCGCTAGCGCTCTTGCGCTAGCACTCTAGCCTTTTCCCACGCATCCTTTGGATGCCTTTTCCCTTTTTCATACACACACACACACATGCTCTACAACACTGTCCCTCTCCAAAAAATTTAGGCCGGGGCACTGCCCCGCACCCCGTAAGGGGGCTGCTAGCCCCCTTGACCCCCAGCCCGCTATCTGGGTAGCGGGACCCCCGTAAAAACTCTGCGTGGCTCCCGATATACCCAAGCCCCCTCCAAAACAAAACGCACGTACACTGCACATTGAGTTTGCATGACCAGTTTAACCCGTCAATCGGAGGTTCTCTCGCTCCAAAGGCAAGGGGTAATTAACGGCAGCTTAGTCCGCGGCTGCCGGAGATTCGGATCCCCACAATCAATAAACCCTGGCCTACCCTAGGCAGGGGGAACTTGTAGTATGCCTGACTAGCGCGCGCGTATTTCCATCTCAACGGGATGACGAAAAACACCTTATAGATTCTGGCACGCCCGGTGGGACCTAATCTTTCCTCCCATATTTCAGGTTAAATATTCATGCGAACTTAATCAATATACATATCGATCGCCTGTACTGAAATCATTCTTCTTTATGCAGGTTAACAAATTTCAAATTGCAATCTCCGGTCCCGGCAAAAATGTCTCTAAGGACAAGCTCAGCTCTCGACACAGCTCCCGTCTCCTACACGATGAAGATAGACTCCAGGACGGTCCTTCCGGCCAGTCTCGGGCGACAATGGGAGGAGGAGCCGCTACCATTTGGCTCTATTAAGTTCATGTCAGCTAACGCCGTCCCAGTTCCTCAAGCTTCGGTAACAGACAAACCGGTCTCAAAGGGGAAAAGACCAAATGTCATGGTCGCGAGGGCGCCCCAACACAAACGCAGGTCGGTGTTTGAACGAATTTCCTTGGCCCCGGCTGGGGGTAAGGCCATCAACACCAACAAAGCAACAAGGCATCTCAGGCAAGCTCTAGCGGCGCCTCTGACAACTGCTCGATTGGGTGTCTTCTCAAGCCTCCCCATCACTCAGCCTATGGCGGCTTCCCGAAGAGCAGAAGCCTGCCAAGCGCTCAAGGCAGAGAAACTGAGGCAGAAGCGGCTCAGATACAGAGCCAACAAAAGGACTAGGGCTCTGGCCATGTTAAAATTTATGAATTTCCAAAGCCCGGACCGCTCCGCGAAATCAGCCGCCAAAGATAAAGAGATGGCTGGGTATGTGGTTCGCACTCTCTACATGGTCGGACATGAAGAAACGAATCCTCCTCTTCTTCACAGCCATAGTGATGATATGATTGACGCTACCCAGCAGCGGCTAGATCTAAGTGATGAAGAGCCCGCTCAGGCCGATAAGCCAGAGGAGCCCATGGTTCCTGCGGAATTGAGCTCAGGCAATAAAGATGACCCGGTTGTCATAGCCGGAACTACAGAACAAGCATTATTCCGATGGCTTCAGAGGCAGCTTCAGGATAGGGATGAGAAGTTAGCCAAGGTACAGGCTAAGGTCGACGAATTGGCAAATGTCGCGGCAGATCTCGTGACCCAAGTCGCCCGATTGCAATTACAGCAAAATCAAATTTTGGTTCATGAGCCAGTGATTGATACCCGAAGGCAGCCAACTGATACCCTCTTCAACCTAAGAGCGGAGCGCCTTTGCGAAAAACGGCCGCGATCAGCCTCCAGTCCCTCCGATACATACACCGGAGGAGAATCGCCTCTGAAAGAGAAGCTGGAAAAAGTCTATTCCTTCAAAAGGGACAAAGACCACAAGATATTCAGGGGCGTCCTAAGAAACTGTCTGCAACTGCCAGAATCAAAAAGACCGCAAGAAACGAATATGACCGACGACCCAAAATACTGCCCCATTCATAGAGTGATATGTCATACCATTGAGGACTGCTTCGTCTTCAAAGATTGGGTCGAAAGGCAATACAAAACGGGAGAGATAGAACTGTCTAAAGGCGTGCTAGCAAACAGTCAAGCTACGACCGCCGATTTCATACAAATGGAGACCGAAGCCTTTCGGGAACCTAATCCTCCCAGACATGTGCCATTATCTGAAAAGGGCGAACCAAAGACTGATCGGCCTCAAGGATCAGCATCAGTAAGGGCACCTACTCTAATGGAGAGAAAGAAGAAGGTGCTCTCTTTCAGGAGGGATGAGGTCCGCAATATATTCGAGGAAGCCTTGAACAACGGTCTGTAATTTCCTATTCCGAAGAGGCCACATGAAATGAATATGACCGGCAATCCCGTATATTGCCCATACCATAGGGTGGTGAGTCATGCCATTGAAGACTGCTGTGTTTTTAAAGATTGGGCAGAGGACCAATACAAGCTTGGAAAAACCTCACAATCCTCGGATGTATCGGCAAGCCACAGAGCTACGGTTATCAACACAGCTCCGCCAAGATCAAAATTCAAGGAGCTGGGATAAGCAAAGAGGACCACCACGTCGTTAAACTGGAAACAGAGGACCACCACGTCGTTAAACTGGGAATGATTGACCTCTAAGTCTTTAAACTGGGAATAATTGACCACCACGTCGTTAAACTGGGAACAGATGACTTCTACGTCGTTAAACTGGAAACAGACGACCTTTACGTCCGTAAACTGGAAACAGACGACCTCTAAGTCGCTAAACTGGGAATGTAAAAAAAATGTGTGTAAAAAAATGTGCAAATAAAAGAAAAGAAAAGAAAAGCCGAAATGATGGGGCAACTCGCAATAAAAATCAGCGAATAAAATAAAAATGAAAATAAAGCCGAAATGATAGGGCAACCGCGAATAAATAGCCGAAATGATAGGGCAATCGCGACCTACACGATAAGAAAAGCTGAAATGATAGAGCAATCACGGTAAAATAAAAAAAATGCAAAAAAAAACGGCGAATGATGAGTCGCTCCTGGTACCATATTCCAGTGCAGCGATGCAGACGCCAACCAAAATCCAATTTCCCAAAAATTCTTCCAGCCCTACGGTTGGTCCCCAAGTTGACCACCGTATACAATCCACGGGCTCAAATAATTCTCATCATACTCATGCCCCACCGTAATCACCAGTTACGCGGCTGGTCTCCGCCCTTGGGATTATGCTCCATTGGAAAGACTTACTCATGTGTCCTCACGATGCATGAGGAGAACAAACATTCGTGGGATCCTTACGACTCACCAAGGAAAAACACACTTGGGGGTCCTCACGACTCCCAAGGAGAAAATACACCTACGAGATCCTTACGACTCGTAGGGAGAAAATGCTTTTGTGGGACCCTTACGGCCCAAAAAATTGAAAAGCTTTAGGCGATAGGGATCTAAACCTGTCTCCTAAGCCATCGCTCCCCAATCTCCAAGTGGTGAATGATGAGTCGCTCCTGGTACCATATTCCAGTGTAGCGATGCAGACGCTAACCAAATTCCAAATCCCAATCCCTAAATGGAGAATGATGAGTCGCTCCTGGTACCATATTTCAGTGCAGCGATGCAGACGCCAACCAAATTCCAAACCCCATACCCCAAGTGGCGAATGATGAGTCGCTCCTGGTACCATATTCCAGTGCAGCGATGCAGACGCCAACTAAATTCCAAACCCCATACCCCAAGTGGTGAATGATGAGTCGCTCCTGGTAACATATTCCAATGCAGCGATGCAGACGCCAACTAAATTCTAAATCCCATACCCCAACGGCGAATGATGAGTCACTCCTGGCACCATATTCCAGTGCAGCGATGCAGACGCCGACAAAGTCCCGAAATTTTTCCGGCCCTACGGTCTGGATGATACATCCTGCAAAATCGTATACAATCCACGGGCGTAAAACAATCCTAATCTCTCCCAAGTCCTACCAGTGAGACCACATTCAAAGTCCCACCAAAAAAAAAAAAATAATAAAATATAAAAAAAATGGTATGTCCACAAGCAAAATGGGCACGGATGAAAACCCGAAAGGGCTCCGTTAGTAAAAACAGCAGGACTGCCGCTGAGTTTGTGAAAACCCGAAAGGATGCAAACTCGTAAAAAAAACCCCGAAAGGACGCAAACTCGTAAAAAAAAAGGGCAGTGCAGGCTTCCTACAAAGCAGGGAACCAAATCGCTCCGGATCAGAGCGTCGACCGTCCATGCCGCAAAAAGGGCAGTGCAGGCTTCCTACAAAGCAGGGAACCAAATCGCTTCGGATCAGAGCGTCGACCGTCCATGTCGCAAAAAGGGCAGTGCAGGCTTCTCACAAATCGGGAACCAAATCGCTCCGGATCAGAGCGTCGACCGTCCATGTTGCAAAAACGGCAGTGCAGGCTTCCTACAAAGCAGGAATCAGATCACTCCGGGCCAGAGAAAAGTCTACCACGGACACTCCATCTCGGAGACGCGTCAAGCGTCGACCGTCCATGTCGCAAAAATGGCAGTGCAGGCTTCCCACAAATCGGGAACCAAATCGCTCCGGATTAGAGCGTCGACCGTCTATGTCGCAAAAATGGCAGTGCAGGCTTCCCACAAATCGGGAACCAAATCGCTCCGGATCAAAGCGTCGACCGTCCATGTCGCAAAAATAGCAGTGCAGGCTTCCTACAAAGCAGGAACCAGATCACTCTGTGTAGGGTTCCTAGGCACTCTCAAGAGGTCTCACATGGCATCAACCATGCCAATTTCAAAAATTACGGTGCCGAGAAACCCTAGACTAGATCGTTGGCTAGAAGTTTAGGCGACAAAAGAAACTAGTTTACAACTAAATTAAAAGAACGGAAATACAACCTTTGTAGATCCGGTCCTCCACCTCCACGGCTCCATGATGAAGTCCTCTCCGCTGTCCAAATGCAATCCCGGACTCTAGCGTCGGCTTCATCGGAGAAATGGGCGGGCAAGGTCGTCGGCTTCGTGCCGAAGATGATCTACGTCGAGGCATCACTAGATCAAGCTCTAACTTCACCAAGTCATGAAACTTGTGAAGAAAACACACTCTACTACTTGGCAAGAGGTAGAGGATGAAGAAATAGGAAGTGGGTAGACTTTAGAATTGGATTTCTCACTCTTTTTCATCAATCACCATTGATGATCCAAGGTTTCTTCATGTTGAAGATGAAGAAGAAGAAGAAGAAAATCTTATGATAAGTTAATTCAAAATAGAAAATAAATTGAATACTTATCATGTTGCAACCATGGTCAAGTGTAGAGAATAAATCATGGTTAAATGGAATGGTTAGGGTTAAGCATGAAGACAAAATGGTCACTTAGTCAAAGCTTCATGAACTTTCAATGTAAAACAAAACTAGCAACCATTTTCTTTTCTTTTGCCATTTCTTTTCCAAAATAAAATAAATGAAATAAATAAATAAATGAAAAAGAAAACCCTAACCATTACACAACCATGGTTTAATCTTTACACAAACCCTAGATAGCGTGTATCATCAAACATGATACAATCAAGTGCACAAAAAGTATATCACATATACAATGTGCACATCCGAGTGAGAAAATCCATTTAAAGTGAACCGATACTAGTTAATGCAAAGTAATATATCAAATATATAATTATGCATTAAATCAACACTTGATTTAATGATCCGGTCATATCGAATATAACCGACTAATATCTACAGTAACAACTTATCGAATCAACACTTGATCCGATAACCTGGCTATATCGCATATAACCGATCAATGTCACAAATCGCGAGAATCGAATACAGTATCACATACTGGTATCATTCTCGGTCCCGCACATATCTCATATGCGCTCCTATTTCGTTTCGCTTGAGCCAGGAAACCTCTGTGTAGGACTCTAAAGACTCGTCAATACGCCGGCAGCAGGTGATGATCATATCAAGCACCCACAAGCCGCAAGCAGTCTGCTAAACGTAACGGCCACCCGGGTATTGAGTGATCAGAAGATCGACGAGCAAGCCCGCTCACACTCCTGTGAATCCAACCAGTAACACTTACCGTACAGTCCGGTCTCGTCGTCTGATATGTCGCATATCTCGCCTAGGGGTGGTAAACGTCAGACCCCAATAGCTCGATAAGTCGTGTCGATATGAGGTCTATAACAATTCGAGAAACTACTGGTAACACTTACCAGTAAATCTCAGCAACCCTGGCCAGGGATTTCCGGTTATAGCCAATCGAACACAGCGCAACATCAACTCCCTATACCGGGAGAGACGAATCCCCTCCTATCGCTCATTGCCTCCATGTGACTCGGGACTGTACCCAAAAACCACCATTTTGCACGCCCTCTTGGACGTGGTAAGGTGGAAATCAAAGCACAGTGGGAACCACACAAGACTCTATGACGATCTCGGGTCAACAGACTACTCTGTACCAGTGTCACCAGAGAACTACCATCTGACGTAAGGTATAATACCATCTGGGAGTTCTCGGCGAGTCCGTCCAGTGTACCCAGTCTCTACTGAGCACCCGTATATCATCTCTGATGTCAAACACCGATGGATATGGGATCATCCATCGCCCATCTGTATGGGTCGAGAAGGTACACGCTAGTCTACTCTGGTATATCGATGCCCCATCTCGATACACCCACGACTAGGGACTTTCAAGGATGTACTTATGGACTACCATGTCCCCACTAGTATGATCCGCATCATAGTCCAGGTAGGCAAGTACACATCCTAAGGGCTTTACCAACATGTAACAGAGAGACAATCAATGTACACGTTAAGGTAAAGAGCAACCAGATAGCATACTATCATGTCGAGCAAGAAAGTCCTCCCTATATATGTCCCAGCATCCACTACAATATACATCCAATGTACAGTAATGGCCTCTAGGGCATACATATAACTAACAATCTCCCACTTGCACTAGGGCCATCTGTAGCAGTGGTTGTAGTATCTCATACTCAACCATCCCATAAAAGTCTCTCTCTGGGAATAGGCCTTCGTGAGTGGATCCGCCGTGTTGTCCTCTGAGTCTACTCTCCTAACCTCGATCCCTTAGAGATCAACCATCTCCATGATCAGGTGATACTGCCTTAGAATATGTCTGGATCACTGATGGGACCTGCGTTCCTTGGCATAAGCCACACTTCCATTGTCACACAATGGTAGGAACCTAGTTCATCTCATGAACCAATATACACCCAAACAGCCTCTTTGGTAGCATCTTAAGTAGCGATGTATCCTGCCTTTATCGTCTAGTACGCCACGGTATTTAGCTTGGAACTCTTCCAACATACCGTCCCTTTACTGAGGGTATAGACAATGCCTGTGACTGACACTCAGTCATCTTTATCACCCTGGAACCCTTCCAGTGATTCTCCCCAGGATCAACTGATACCATCTCACTACAGCTAGTGAGTATTCTAACATCCATTTAGATCTATCTCATAGATCCAAAACTCAGGATTTAGGAGATATCATTTTGATCCTATATGGAGAATCCATGTGATAAGCGGAGATCGACCGAGCGTAGCATAGGAAACTCCTTCCCTATCAAGAGTATGTCATCCACGTACTCTACGAGGATCGTCACCATACTCCCTACTACCTTTTTGTTTATACAAGGTTCATCTACCATTTTGATGATGTCAACTTCTTTGACTAATCCATCAAAATAGATGTTCCAACTCCGCGATGCCTGCTTTATCCTATAAAACATCTTGCACACGTTTCCGCTGCTCCCACTGTCTACGAGGCCCTCTGGCTGTGTACTTATAGACGCTCTCTTCCAAAACATCATTTAGAAAAGCTGTCATGACACCCAACCACCAGATATCATAGTCATGGTATGTAGCCGTGGCAAGTAGGATCTGGATGGACTTAAGCATATTCACTGGAAAAAGGTTTCATCATTATCCACGCCTGGTCGATGACGAAAACCTTTAATAAGTCTAGCTTTGAAAGTCTGAACTTTTCCATCTACACCAAGTAATCTTCTCAAGATTTACTTGCTCCTGATGGGGATTTAACCCTTCAGATATAGCAACCAAAGTCCATACTTTGTTGGTGTACATGGATTCCATCTCAGATCGCTAAGCATCCAGCCATTCTTACAGAGTCTTACTCTTGATGGCCAGCTCGAAACTAGTTGGGTCATCATCTCATGATGCAATCCTCGCTCCCACTATCATCGAGAAACCGAATTATCTCTCAGGTGGGTGAGGAACCCTACTAGATCGGCGGAGAGGCTGAGGTTCATTGGCATCTACTGAATCCTTTGGTTCTACCAAATCATTTGCTGTAGTTTGTATAGCTGGAACCTTTTCAGTTCTACATAACTGACCTTGCCTCGAGTTTGTCCGGATTTTGCTTTTAGACATAGGCCGGACAACTCCAAATCTTAACTAACTTAAGATATGGGCTCTTCCCTTTCCATATCACATATGAAGTGGTAGGCATTGATTTGATTCGAACCTAATTCAATAGGTATGCATCTTCTCAAGTGCATAACTCCCAAAAGGAAAATAGGAAACTCAGTAGTACTCATCATAGAGCACACCTTATCATATAGGGTGTGATTGCTCCACCCCGATATACCATCGTGCTATGGTGTATACGGAGGAGTAATGCTGAGAGAGAATCTCATTCTCCTTTAGAATAGTCCAGGATTTCCGTGCTCAAGTATTCTCCTCCTTGATCTCATCAAAGGACATAATACTTATACCCGTTTTGGTTCTCTACTTCTAAATCATATTTTGTGAATATCTCAAAAGGTTCGGACTTGTGTTTCAACAGGAACATATGTCTGAATCTTGAGAGATTATCAGAGAATGTAATGAAGTACAAAGAACCGATCTTGGCATGTGTAGACAGGGGACCTTTATACATCAACATGCATCATCCCAAGAGTTTACTAACTCTTTCTCTGTTTCCAATAAACAGAGCTGGTGTCATTATATCTTTGTGACATGACTGGCAAGTTTCACAAGATGTAAATTCAAACTGATTTAAATATGCATCTACATGTAACTTTAGCTAGTCGGGTCGTATTGATATGACCTAGTCTACAATGCCTCAAGAAGGATTCGTTCATTTCTGAACTCTTCCTCTTTTGTGTGTTCCGTATACTAAGAACTGTAGTTTGATTTAGAACATCAATACTTTTAGATAACGTGCCTGAACCGATCAACTTTTGATATAGGAAATGTTCAAAACATTATCCAACAATACAAAATTATATCCTTTCTTTACTAATAAAGAGACTGATATGATTTTGTATATCAGGTTCGGTATCTAATAACATTCGTTCAGAATCAATGTATTTGGAATACAGGGTGACAGTGACCAACAGACTTGGCTGCAACTCTTGCCCCGTTTTCTGCCTCATGAAACTTATCACCCGTTCTCAGTTGTTTACCTATCTGTAGCCCATGTAACAAATTACATATGCGGGATCCTGATCTGGTATCACATACCCAGGACGTAAAGAATACTGAGAAACAGTTCTGTATAATGAACACACCCGAAGATGATGCATCATCATGCACTCTCTTCGTTTGGGAGGCACGGGAATTCTGGTAATCCCCAATTTCCTGCTCTGTCTTATAACAATTATAAGTTGGAGCGGGACCAACGTTCCCCAGCTCAGTATAACAAGCGGGTTCGGTCAATATCCGTATTATTATCTTGATTAAGGCGTGATATGGTCGCTACCTGTAGAGAGAGAGAAGAAAACACTCAGCGTGCGCTCTTACAAGAATAGATTGGTTATTATTTTATCTAATCAGGATGGCTCCCACTGTTTTTTTTTAATCAAATCTTCCTTCAAACCCTAAAAGGAAAGACTAGCCGGGATTAATTACGCACTACAAGTTCGCCAATCTTTCAGCCAGGCCAGTGTCGGTACTTTGAGGGAGGTCCCCCGTGCTTTCGCACGAACCTAATTACAGTAAACCTTGTTTTCCCATAGGCGTAACCCCGTTGACACCTTTCTAGACACCTACTTCATCGGCTAATTGTAATGTGTAAAACTCTCCCAGGAGTAACAATTACTCGCAGTGGGTATCGGGATCCAACTATCTCATAGAAGGTATGCAATCTCATTGCAAATTTCAACACTTGAAATTCCCGATAATATTTTGCCCCCAACGTGCTATGACCTTGACGAAAGCCAACAAACCATAGCCCGCTAGTCAAGTTCAACCCGTACATTTCTTGATTGAATTAAACCCACCCGCACGACCCTTGACGAAAGCCAACAAAGCCGCACGACTACCCTAATCCAATCGCATCGTATGCAGCAGATAAGCAGCATATAGCTACCGCACACTGCACCTTGACGAAAGCCAACAAATGCAGCACGAATACTATATACAACTTATCTGAAATGACGGAGGGCTACGACAGGTTTTTCTGAAAACCTATTGCGTAATGAACTTGATATCGTTGTAGGATCGAATGAATTTTGAAATGGAGTGTTTTTTAGGCTTTTCTAGTTTTGCTAAAGGAGTCACTCCCGGTGAAGGGATCGTCGGTCCTTTCCTCGTCGAATGAGGTGCGGGATATATCATATATATCACTGTGCAAAGCAAAAACACTTAAAAGCACTCAAAAACCAAACCGAGTGTGTAGCATCTGCCAGTTATTGCTAAAGGAGTCACTTCCGGTGAAGGGATCTCGGTCCTTTCCTCATCGAATAAGGTGCAGGATATATCACATATACCTCTGTGCAAAGCAAGAACTGTAGCTACTGTTTTATTTTGAAATTCGATTCTAGAACATCTTAGGTTTATTTTATTTCATTAATCATATTAATGAAGTCCCATCATTTAAGTACCTAAACATCACAGATAAATACGACGTACACTTATGCCATCCGCATTCGCCTCGATGTCCCCTCGTGCACCGTTAGGTTAGGTAACTAACGGCAGAGCGGGGCAGGGCTAGCGCGGGTGTAAAACATAAGTAACGTCTATATAATATATCATATATACTATATACAGTATCTATCACAGAACATCACATGATCACATCACAGATATCGCAGCAGAAGAATCATATGAAATATTGGATATACTAGGACGTCCGTGTTTTCAATACGAGCCAGTATAAAACACGGATTCCACGGTCGTGATGAATAGCCAAACCCACACCCCTAGACCCCTACGAGAGCGGCAAGCAACCCTACCAATTCTGGAGTTAGGAGACCCGGACTCGACTCCTCGAGTTGGTCTCCCACTGGACTCCAGAACCCGGTTACTTGTGCTCCCCTCCTTGGGTCTATCCTAGTGCGGAAAAGTAAATAATATACATCAACGGTGACAACTTCCGCTACCTGGAAGTGTCCCAATAAAAGAATATTACATACAAGTTTTTACATGAATGAAAATGAAAAACACTCATCTCACATAAAAAAACCCCCGGCTATTCAAACACGACGATCCAATATAACATATCCAGCAACACATAACATCATATGTCATCAACGTAAGTAAATATGTCCATCCCAATTGTCGTTGACATATAGCAACGAAACCGGCGATACCACATATTACACTTACGGTCACAGAAAAGAAAGTGTAAGACTACAACAGTTGGAATCCGCAATCACCTCAGACATCGCATGCCTGACCAAATGAATTACTTAGACATCGCATGCCTAACAATTATAAACCCCGCATTTTAGTCTCTTTATCGAAAACTCTTTTCAATATCAAGTCGGGTAATTCAACAAGATTCCCGGCATCCTGATCGAATACTCGTCGCAAACTTTAGTAGGCGGCCGCACCCCTGATACCGTCGACGAAGTGCACCAAGGCGGAACACTGCTACCGCGAGCACCCGAACGGATGCTTTCGGCGACGGGGTTCTCCTACAGTCACTTGGTCGGGGCTATGGGGTGAGGCTGTCTATTAAATTTACCAGGCGAGTATCCGCGTACGCTACGTGATTGCGACGGACTTTTGATCACATCAAAATTCCGTGGCAACCGATCAAGTGAGACTAAACCGCTAGGTTTATAACATTCATTCAGTTATCTCATAACTTATTGTGAATTCCAATTATTGTATCACATTCCGAATAAAATAGAAAATGTTAAACTTTCCGATCGAACATCCAAACACCCAAGTTTTCCCGAAACAGCTCAACACATGAAATAATTCTAACAACATTCAGTTCGTGCCTCAGTAGCAATGGTCCAGCCGTAGAAGGGTCAAGCCAACGCCTCACATGTAGCACGCCGTACTGCCCCAAACCCTAAGGTTCAAAGGGCAGTTCAAGACGGTCACATAATCGAGTTAAGGTTTGTTGTCTTCTAGAGGGACCATCGCGTTACTTGCACTACTCAGAACGTCCTTAAACCACAGAAAAATCCAACACTTGGATATTTTCTGGCAGGGGAAAGATTGGGTATTTACATCCAGTCGAACTTTTTAACATATTCCAAAATATCCGGAAAGCCACATAGACAAAGTCTGATAATCCGATCGAATCTGCGAACTCCCAAAATACCCCAGAAAATTCAACTCTTGAATAAATATTAAAAATTCCCATAAAACTCAGCATTTAAATAAAGAAGTTACTGTGCAAAAATGGTTGACTGAAGAGACTAAATGGGCACGGAACCGCTGCAATAGGCGGCTAATGCCGCGGATCCGCCGCGCTTTAGACAGATCATTAGGTAATTTTTGCACCGTAATTCTTAGAATTTCCTGCTGAAGTTTTTAAGCATTTATAATTTGGAAAAAACCACTTTTTCAGAAAAAGTCCAGAGAGGGTTAAAAGTTAGGGTTTCGGGGTTCGATCGGGTTTCTAATATCGTCTACACATCGCCTAAAGCTCTAGCTAGGCTCTGATACCACTGCAGGGTTCCTAGGCACTCTCAAGAGGTCTCACATGGCATCAACCATGCCAATTTCAAAAATTACGGTGCCGAGAAACCCTAGACTAGATCGTTGGCTAGAAGTTTAGGCGACAAAAGAAACTAGTTTACAACTAAACTAAAAGAACGGAAATACAACCTTTGTAGATCCGGTCCTCCACCTCCACGGCTCCATGATGAAATCCTCTCCGCTGTCCAAATGCAATCCCGGACTCTAGCGTCGGCTTCATCGGAGAAATGGGCGGGCAAGGTCGTCGGCTTCGTGCCGAAGATGATCTACGTCGAGACATCACTAGATCAAGCTCTAACTTCACCAAGTCATGAAACTTGTGAAGAAAACACACTCTACTACTTGGCAAGAGGTAGAGGATGAAGAAATAAGAAGTGGGTAGACTTTAGAATTGGATTTCTCACTCTTTTTCATCAATCACCATTGATGGTCAAAGGTTTCTTCATGTTGAAGATGAAGAAGAAGAAGAAGAAAATCTTATGATAAGTTAATTCAAAATAGAAAATAAATTGAATACTTATCATGTTGCAACCATGGTCAAGTGTAGAGAATAAATCATGGTTAAATGGAATGGTTAGGGTTAAGCATGAAGACAAAATGGTCACTTAGTCAAAGCTTCATGAACTTTCAATGTAAAACAAAACTAGCAACCATTTTCTTTTCTTTTGCCATTTCTTTTCCAAAATAAAATAAATGAAATAAATAAATAAATGAAAAAGAAAACCCTAACCATTACACAACCATGGTTTAATCTTTACACAAACCCTAGAGAGCATGTATCATCAAACATGATACAATCAAGTGCACAAAAAGTATATCACATATACAATATGCACATCCGAGTGAGAAAATCCATTTAAAGTGAACCGACACTAGTTAATGCAAAGTAATATATCAAATATATAATTATGCATTAAATCATTAAATCAACACTTGATTTAATGATCCGGTCATATCGAATATAACCGACTAATATCTCCAGTAACAACTTATCGAATCAACACTTGATCCGATAACCCGGCTATATCGCATATAACCGATCAATGTCACAAATCGCGAGAATCGAATACAGTATCACATACTGGTATCATTCTCGGTCCCGCACATATCTCATATGCGCTCCTATTTCGTTTCGCTTGAGCCAGGAGACCTCTGTGTAGGACTCTAAAGACTCGTCAATACGCCGGCAGCAGGTGATGATCATATCAAGCACCCACAAGCCGCAAGCGGTCTGCTAAACGTAATGGCCACCCGGGTATTGAGCGATCAGAAGATCGACGAGCAAGCCCGCTCATACTCCTGTGAATCCAACCAGTAACACTTACCGTACAGTCCGGTCTCGTCGTCTGATATGTCGCATATCTCGCCTAGGGGTGGTAAACGTCAGACCCCAATAGCTCGATAAGTCGTGTCGATATGAGGTCTATAACAATTCGAGAAACTACTGGTAACACTTACCAGTAAATCTCAGCAACCCTGGCCAGGGATTTCCGGTTATAGCCAATCGAACACAGCGCAACATCAACTCCCTATACCGGGAGAGACGAATCCCCTCCTATCGCTCATTGCCTCCATGTGACTCGGGACTGTACCCAAAAACCACCGTTTTGCACGCCCTCTTGGACGTGGTAAGGTGGAAATCAAAGCACAGTGGGAACCACACAAGACTCTATGACGATCTCGGGTCAACAGACTACTCTGTACCAGTGTCACCAGAGAACTGCCATCTGACGTAAGGTATAATACCATCTGGGAGTTCTCGGCGAGTCCGTCCAGTGTACCCAGTCTCTACTGAGCACCCGTATATCATCTCTGATGTCAAACACCGATGGATATGGGATCATCCATCGCCCATCTGTATGGGTCGAGAAGGTACACGCTAGTCTACTCTGGTATATCGATGCCCCATCTCGATACACCCACGACTAGGGACTTTCAAGGATGTACTTATGGACTACCATGTCCCCACTAGTATGATCCGCATCATAGTCCAGGTAGTCAAGTACACATCCTAAGGGCTTTACCAACATGTAACAGAGAGACAATCAATGTACACGTTAAGGTAAAGAGCAACCAGATAGCATACTATCATGTCGAGCAAGAAAGTCCTTCCTATATATGTCCCAGCATCCACTACAATATACATCCAATGTACAGTAATGGCCTCTAGGGCATACATATAACTAACACTCCGGACCAGGGAAAAGTCTACCACGGACATTCTGTCTCTAAGACGCGTCAAGCGTCGACTGTCCATGTCGCAAAAAGGGCTGTGCAGGCTTCCCACAAATCGGGAACCAAATCGCTCCGGATCAGAGCATCGACCGTCCATGTCGTAAAAAGGGCAGTGCAGGCTTCCTACAAAGCGGGAACCAAATCGCTCCGGATCAGAGCATCGACCGTCCATGTCGCAAAAATGGCAGTGCAGGCTTCCTACAAAGCAGGAACCATATCACGCCGGGCCAGAGAAAAGTCTACCACGGACACTCCGTCTCGGAGACGCGTCAAGCGTCAACCATCTATGTCGCAAAATGGGCAGTGTAGGCTTCCCACAAATCGGGAACCAAATCGCTCCGGATCAGAGCGTCGACTGTCCATGTCGCAAAAAGGGCAGTGAAGGCTTCCCACAAATCGGGAACCAAATCGCTCCGGATCAGAGCGTCGACCGTCCATGTCGCAAAAATGGCAGTGCAGGCTTCCTACAAAGCAGGAACCAGATCACTCCAGGCCAGAGAAAAGTCTACCACGGACACTCCGTCTCGGAGACGCGTCAAGCGTCGACCGTCCATGTCGCAAAAAGGGCAGTGCAGGCTTCCCACAAATCGGGAACCAAATCGCTCCGGATCAGAGCGTCGACCGTCCATGTCGTAAAAAGGGCAATGCAGGCTTCCTACAAAGCAGGAACCGGATCACTCCGGGCCAGGAAAACGTCTACCACGGACACTCCGCCTCGGAGACGCATCAAGCGTCGACCGTCCATGTCGTAAAAAGGGCAGTGCATCCCAAAAAGGGGGAACCAAAGCAAGTCGCCTCCACGCGAAAGAAGATCCATCAATTTCATGCACACGACCCAAATATATGGTGTGTATTTATTGATGGGGGGCACTTTGTTGGGGTCGAAAATTGCACCCCGGTTGACCAAGTCAAAGTCAAGGTCAACCACAAGCCAGGTGGGCCCAAGCCCAGGTCAAGTGGGCCCATGCCCGAGTCGAGCCGAAACATGAAGCTGCCGGCCTCCCCATGCAAATCATGTAAAAAAAATAATTTTGATGTAATTTTTATGGGCATAAAGCCAAATTTTTGTAAGCCCATGGCTTATGTGCAAAAAGAAATGGCACATGAGCCATGGGATGGGCAAAATGCCATTTTGTAAAGTCCAAGCGGCTATATGTAAATATGTAAGCCTATATAAGGCAACATGATGAAAATATCTAATAGACTTTTCATTCCCCCCAAAAATGTAGGGTTTGTACCTTTTTCCCCTTTCTGAAAGTTCTAAACCTTCTTCTTTCTTTTGAATTAAATCAAGAGTTTTACTCTTCTTTTTCCAAAACTAAATAGTTTTTCACCATAAAACCTACAAAGGGGAACTCAGATCTGCCATCAGATCTCAGAAAGGAGAGATTTTTAAAATCTCATATTTCTCGATCTTCAAGATCCGGCCAACAAAGGAAGAAGAAGGAGAACCATCTCCAGAAACCCCACTTTGGGGAAGAACTATGGCTCAAGGGGAGAAGCCCCTTCATCAGCTTCAGAACATCCTAGGAGTTTAACTCCTCATATATATATATACATATATATACACCAAATAATAAGTGCTCCTTTCTGGGAGTACAACTCCCATTGCAGGGACCAAGTCCCTTTTGCCTCCCGAGCGCCCACGTGCTGACACGTGGGGCGCTAGCGCTCAAAGCGCTAGCGCCCAAAGATCTAGTGCCCGAGCGCCCACGTGCTGACACGTGGGGCACCAGCGCTCAAAGCGCTAGCGCTCTTGCGCTCAGAGCGCTAGCGTCCGAGCGCCCACGTGCTGACATGTGGGGCGCTAGCGCTCTTGCGCTCAGAGCGCTAGCGCCCGAGTGCCCACGTGCTGACACGTGGGGCGCTAGGGCTCAAAGCGCTAGCGCCCGAGCGTCCACATGCTGACACGTGGGGCGCTAGCGCTCTAGCCTTTTCCCACGCATCCTTTGGATGTCTTTTCCCTTATACACACACACACACACACACACACATGCTCTACAACACTGTCCCTCTCAAAAAAATTTGGGCCGGGGCGCTGTCCCGCACCCCGCAAGGGGGCTGCTAGCCCCTTGGACCCCCGGCCCGCTATCCGGGTAGCGGGACCCCCGTAAAAACTCTGCGTGGCTCCCGATATACCCAAGCCCCATCCAAAACAAAACACACGTACACTGCACATTGAGTTCGCATAACCAGTTTAACCCGTCAATTGGAGGTTCTCTCGCTCCAAAGGCGAGGGGTAATTAACGGCAGCTTAGTCCACGTCTGCCGGAGATTCGGATCCCCACAATCAATAAACCCTGGCCTACCCTAGGCAGGGGGAATCTGCAGTATGCCTGACTAGTGCGCGCGTATTCCCATCTCAACGGGGTGACGAAAAACATCCTACAAGAACGTCTCCTTCTTCATCGAAGTCATGTATGACGTAGCTGCCATGGAATTGCTCCCGTTTTTTGGATTGAACATATCCAAGCCCGATCATTTCCATTCTCCCGTTGGGCAACTTTTGCTGAGTTCCGGGAACGTCCCAAATCCTGTTATAGAACCGAGCTTGTCGAGCGGTCTGTTTGAAAGGTACACCTTGGTGCCTCAACAGCCTTCTCAAGCCTTCTGTGTAATATCTAGGCGGACGGATAGGCTGGAGCCTGTCAAGTGTAGAATCCGCACCATGCCAAATTTCTTTCCCCACTTTGGTTTCTGTGGATTGATAAAAGAGGATCACCTTTTCATTTTTTCTCCTGGGAGGGACGTAGAATGTTTGCAGTTCCTGCACACTATATGTACCAAGCGCGTCGAGCTCTTTGTAATGTTCTTGCAGAACTATAACGATTTGCAAACTCCGATCATTGCTAGTGAGGGCTTGCATTGATGGCCGAGCGGAAAATACAGTGTTGACCTCATCTTCCGAATCGCTGCCGAAGATCAACATAGGGATGGACGGTCCCGGCTTGTTGCATTGGGGCGGCCCTGAATAAACTATCTCTTCTTTCTCCTCGGTATCACTCCCGAAGACCGAAATAGTAGTGATGGTTTTGTTCTTCGGTTTGTGACATCTTTCCATGTCCTCAAAATCTGGTAAGAAGTATTTTGCATCCTCATATTTGCGAACTTCGTTTACGGAGAATGGGTTTAGCTCCCCTGTTACAGTATACTCGAGACCATCCTTGAAATATTTTATACATTGATGTTGTGTAGAGGGGATGATGTTGTACTCGTGTAACCAAGGTCGTCCGAGCAAAGCGTTATAGCAGGTCTTAGCGTCAATGACGTGAAACTTGATATCCGTGACAAGCAGCCCAAAGCGTAGTGTCAATATTACAGACCCAAGTGTCCGTGATGACTAGGAGTCAAATCCGGAGATGGTGATCTTATCACGAGCGAGGTGCTGAACGCTCATGCAGATTTCCTTCAACACTCTCATATTGAGGAGATTGACGGAGGACCCATTGTCAACCAGGATTTTGCCTATCTTGATATCATGACAGTATTCGGAGACGTAAAGGGGACGGTTGTGCTCGCACGTCCGGAGGAGGAGTTCTTCATCGCCGAAGGTGATATTGGCCGTGTGTACTTCTTCCAGCTCGTCCTTCATCTTTTCTTCGGCAATGAAAGCTTGGAATCGCTCGGGTTCTTACAGTGCCTTGATCAAAGAATCTCTTGCTTCTTTTGATAACAAGAGGGCATCGAGAATGTTGAGCTGCGAGAGTATCTTCCTCAGGTGTGCAAGAACGTTGTAATCCACCTTACTTTTCTTTGGCGGGTCCTTGGATGTCCGCTCTTTGATGGTTTGGTCATCAAGGATGATATCCTCAGGGACCTTTTCTTTCCCCTTATCTCTTCTATTCGACCCACCGTTCGTGGGCCCGAGATTCTTTTCGGGCAACGTACGATTGCGCGGCTGAATGTTTTCACAGCTCTTTGGTTCTTCCTCTTTTCCTGAGATGGATTCTTTAAAGAGAGGGCCAAGAGTCATTTCTTCGTCAGAGTCGCTCCCGAAGGTGAGAACTTGCGATCCCCCAGCGTTGACCATGTGACAGTTGCCGGTAGTACTTTTATGCCCCTCGGTCGTATTTCTTTGCTCCCGACGAGTTTTGCATTTCATCCGCTTGAAATGTTGCCGGTGTTAGTTATATGTATGCCCTAGAGGCCATTACTGTACATAGGATGTATATTGTAGTGGATGCTGGGACATATATAGGGAGGACTTTCTTGCTCGACATGATAGTATGCTATCTGGTTGATCTTTACCTTAACGTGTACACTGATTGTCTCCCTGTTACATGTTGGTAAAGCCCTTAGGATCTGTACTTGACTACCTGGACTATGATGCGGACATACTAGTGGGGACATGGTAGTCCATAAGTACATCCGTCAAAGTCCCTAGTCGTGGGTGTATCGAGACGGGGCATCGATATACTAGAGTAGACTAGCGTGTACCTTCTCGACCCATACAGATGGGCGATGGATGATCCCATATCCATTGGTGTTTGACATCGGAGATGATATACGGGTGCTCAGTAGAGACTGGGTACACTGGACGGACTCGCCGAGAACTCCCAAATGGTATTATACCTCACGTCAGATGGTAGTTCTCTGGTGACACTGGTACAGAGTAGTCTGTTGACCCGAGATCGTCATAGAGTCTTGTGTGGTTCCCACTGTGCTTTCATTTCCATCTTACCACGTCCAAGAGGGCGTGCAAAACGGTGGTTTTTGGGTACAGTCCTGAGTCACATGGAGGCAATGAGCGATAGGAGGGGATTCGTCTCTCCCGGTATAGGGGGTTGATGTTGCGCTGTGTTTGATTGGCTATAACAGGAAATCCCTGGCCAGGGTTGCTGAGATTTACTGGTAAGTGTTACCAGTAGTTTCTCGAATTGTTATAGACCTTATATCGATACGACTTATCGAGCTATTGGGGTCTGACGTATACCACCCCTAGGCGAGATATGCGACATATCAGACGATCAGACCGGACTGTACGGTAGTGTTACTGGTTGGATTCACTGGAGTGTGAGCGGGCTTGCTCGTCGATCTTCAGATCGCTCAATACCCGGGTGGCCGTTACGTTTAGCAGACCGCTTGCGGCTTGTGGGTGATTGATATGATCATCACCTGCTGCCGGCGTATTGACGAGTCTTTAGAGTCCTACACAGAGGTTTCCTGGCTCAAGCGAAACGAAATAGGAGCGCATATGAGATATGTGCGGGACCGAGAATAATACGTGTATGTGATACCGTATTCTATTCTCGCGATGAATGTGTCGAATGGTTGTATGCGATATAACCTAGTTATCGAATCAAGGATTGATTCGATAAATCGATACATTGGATATTAGCCGGTTATATGCGATATGACCGGATCGTTAAATCAAGTGTTGATTTAATGATTTAATGTATAATTATATATTTGATATATTACTTTGCATTAACTAATATTGGTTCACTTTAGATGGATTTTCTCACTCGGATGTGCGCATTATATATGTGATATGATTTTGTGCACTTGCTTGTATCGTGTTTGATGATACATGCTTTTTGGTTAAGTGTAAAGTATTAAACCTTGGTTAATGAAATGGTTAGGGTTTACTATTTGTTATTCATTTATCTTATTTAATTATCCATTTATTTTTGATAAATGAATAAAAGAAAAGAGAAAAGAATGGTGGCTAATTTTGTTTCATGTTGAAGCTTTTTGAAGCTTTGATCAAGTCAACCATTCTTATCTCATCCTTAACCCTAACCATTCCCACTAACCCTAGTTTAATCTCTACACTTGACCATGGTTTAGATTATGATAAGTTTTCATTTTCTTTTCTTTTTTAAATAACTTATCATAACAATTATCATCTTCTTCTTCTTCTTCTTCAAGAAAGAAGCTTGCATTCATCAATGGTGATTGATGATAAAGAGTGAGAAATCCAATTCTAAATAGAACCCACTTCCTATTTCTTCATCCTCTACCTATTTCCAAGTAGTAGAGTGTGTTTTCTTCACAAGTTTCTTGACTTGGTGAAGTCGGAGCTTGATTTAGCGATGCCTCGACGTAGATCATCTTCGGCATGGACATCGATGACCTAGCCCGTCCATTCTCCGATGAAGCCGACGCTAGAGCCCGGGACTTGATATGGACAGCGAGGAGACTTCATTGCGGAGCTATGGAGGTGGAGAACCGGATCTACAAAGGTTGTATTTCCGTATCTCTTAGTTAAGTGTTAACTAGTTTACTTTTTCGCCTAGAAATCTAGCCAACGATCCGTTCTAGGGTTTCTCGGCACCGTTTAAATTTGAAATTGGCATGGTTGATGCCTTGTGAGACCTCATTAGGGTGTATAGGAACCCTACAGTGGTATCAGAGCCTAGCTAGAGCCTTAGGCGAAGTCTAGACGGAATTTGAAGTCCGAACGACCCGAAAACCCGAACCCAAAATAGCTCTCTGTCCTTTTTTCAAAAACTGGGATTTTTCCAAATTAAAAATTGCTAAAAAATTCAGCTGGGAAAAATAAGAATTACGATGCAAAATTTTTTCGATGAACAGTACAACATGCGGCGGATCCGCGGCAGAAGCTTGGCTTCTGCGGCGGTTCTGCGGCCATATACTGACATCATCAATTACTGTTTGCACAGTAACTCCTATTTTATTATGCTGGATTTTCTGGGAATTTTTAATATTAATTCAAGAGTTGAATTTTCTGGAATTGATTTGGGGATTCGGTGTTTCGATCGGGGTATCAGATTTTGTCTATGTGGCTTTCCGGATAATTTTTTAGAATATGTTAAAAAGTTCGACCGGATATAAATACCCAATTTTTCCCCTGTCGGGAAATTTCCAAGTGTTGGATTTTTCCGAAGTTTAACGACGTTCTAAGTAGTGCAAGTAACGCGATGGACCCTCTAGAAGACAACAAACCTTAACTCGATTATGTGACCGTCTTGAACCGCCCTTTGAACCTTCGGGTTTGGGGCAGTACGGCGTGCCACATGTGAGGCGTTGGCTTGACCCTTCTACGGCTGGACCGTTGGTACTGAGGCACGAACTGAATGTTGTTAGACTTATTTCATGTGTTGATCTGTATCGGGAAAACTTGGGTGTTCGATTGTTCGATCGGAAAGTTTGACATTTTCTATTTATCCGGAATGGGATACAATAATTGGAATTCACAAATAGTTATGAGATAACGGAATGAATATTATAAACATAGCAGTTTAGTCTCACTTGATCGGTTGCCACGGAATTTTGATGTGATCAAAAGTCCGTCGCAATCACGTAGCGTACGCGGATACTCGCCGATAAACTTAATAGACAGCCTCACTCCATAGCCCCGACCAAGTGACTGTAGGAGAACCCCGTCGCCGAAAGCATCCGTTCGGGTGCTCGCGGTAGCGGTGTTCCGCCTTGGTGCACTTCGTCGACGGTATCGGGGGTGCGGCCGTCTACTGAAGTTTGCGACGAGTATTCGATCAGGATGTCGGGAATCTTGTTGAATTGCCCGACTTGATATTGAAAAGTGTTTTCGATTTTGAGACTAAAATGCGGGGTTTATAATTGTTAGGCATGCGATGTCTAAGTAATTCATTTGGTCAGGCATGCGATGTCTGAGGTGGTTGCGGATTCCAACTGTTGTTGTTTTACACTTTCTTTTCTGTGACCGTAAGTGTAATATGTGATATCGCCGGTTTCGTTGCTATATGTCAACGACAATTGGGATGCGCATATTTACTTACGTTGATGACATGTGATGTTATGTGTTGCTGGATATGTTATATTGGATCGTCGTGTTTGAATAGCCGGGGGTTTTTATGTGAGATGAGTGTTTTTCATTTTCATTCATGTAAAAACTTGTATGTAATATTCTTTTATTGGGGCGCTTCCAGGTTGCGGAAGTTGTCACCGTTTGTATATTATTTACTTTTCCGCACTAGGATAGACCCAAGGAGGGGAGCACATGTAACCGGGTTCTGGAGTCCAGTGGGAGACCAACTCGAGGAGTCGAGTCCGGGTCTCCTAACTCTAGAATTGGTAGGGTTGCTTGCCGCTCTCGTAGGGGTCTAGGGGTGTGGGTTTGGCTATTCATCACGACCGTGGAATCCGTGTTTTATACTGGCTCGTATTGAAAACACGGACGTCCTAGTATATCCAATATTTCATATGTTTCTTCTGCTGCGATATCTGTGATGTGATCATGTGATGTTCTGTGATAGATACAGTATATAGTATATATGATATATTATATAGACGTTACTTATGTTTTACACCCGCGCTAGCCCTGCCCCGCTCTGCCGTTAGTTACCTAACCTAACGGTGCACGAGGGGACATCGAGGCGAATGCGGATGGCATAAGTGTACGTCGTATTTATCTGTGATGTTTAGGTACATAATTGATGGGACTTCATTAATGTGATTAATGAAATAAAAAGAAACCTAAGATGTTGTAGAATCGAATTTCAAAATAAAACAGGTAGCTACAGTTCTTGCTTTGCACAGCGGTATATATGATATATCCTGCACCTTATTCGATAAGGAAAGGACCGAGATCCCTTCACCGGGAGTGACTCCTTTAGCAATAACTGGCAGATGCTACACACTCGGTTTGTCTTTTGATTGCTTTTAAGTGTTTTTGCTTTGCACAGTGATATATATGATATATCCCGCACCTCATTCGACGAGGAAAGGACCGACGATCCCTTCACCGGGTGTGACTCCTTTAGCAAAACTAGAAAAGCCTCAAAAACACTCCATTTCAAAATCATTTGATTCTACAACGATATCAAGTTCATTACGCAATAGGTTTTCAGAAAAACCTGTCGTAGCCCTCCGTCATTTCAGATAAGTAGTAGTTAGTATTCGTGCTGCGTTTGTTGGCCTTTGTCAAGGCGCAGTGTGCGGTAGCTAACTGGTGCTTATCTGCTTATGCATATGATGCAGATTGGATTAGGGTAGTCGTGCGACCTTGTTGGCCTTTGTCAAGGGCCGTGCGGGTGGGTTTATTTCGATCAAGAAATGACGGGTTGAACTTGACTAGCATCCTATGGTTTGTTGGCCTTTGTCAAGGTCATAGGAGGTTAGGGGCAAAATATTATCGGGAATTTCAAGTGTTGAAATTTGCAATGAGATTGCATACCTTCTATGTGATAGTTGGATCCCGATACCCGCTGCGAGTAAGTGTTACTCCTGGGAGAGTTTTATACATTACAATTAGCCGATCAAGTAGGTGTCTAGAAAGGTGTTAACGAGGTTACGCCTCTGGGAAAATGAGGTTTACATTAATTAGGTTCGTGCGAAAGCACGGGGGACCTCCCTCAAAGTACCGACACTGGCCTGGCTGAAAGATTGGCGAACTTGTAGTGTGTAATTAATCCCGGCTAGTCTTTCCTTTTAGGGTTTGAAGGAAGATTTGATAAAAAGCAGTGGGAGCCATCCTGATTAGATAAAATAATAACCAATCTATTCTTGCAAGAGCGCACGCTGAGTGTTTTCTTCTCTCTCTCTCTCCTGGTAGCGACCATATCACGCCTTAATCAAGATAAAAATACGGATTATTGACCGAACCCGCTTGTTATACTGAGCTGGGGAACGTTGGTCCCGCTCCAACTTATAATTGTTATAAGACAGAAAAGGAAATTGGGGATTACCAGAATTCCCGTGCCACCCAAACGAAGAGAGTGCATGCTGATGCATCATCTTCGGGTATGTTCATTATACAGAACTGTTTCTCAGTATCCTTTACGTCCTGGGTATGTGATACCAGATCAGGATCCCAGATATGTAATCTGTTACATAGGGCTACAGCAAGGTAGAGAACTGAGAACGGGTGATAAGTTTCATGAGGCAGAAAACGGGGCAAGTGTTGCAGCCAAGTCTGTTGGTCACTGTCACCCTGTATTACAAATACATTGATTCTGAACGAATGTTATTAGATACCGAACCTGTTATGCAAAATCATATCTGTCTCTTTATTAGTAAAGAAACGATAAAATTTTGTATTGTTGGATAATGTTTTGAACATTTCCTATATCAAAAGTTGATCGGTTCAGGCACGTTATCTAAAAGCGTTGATGTTCTAAATCAAACTACAGTTCTTAGTATACGGATCACACACAAGAGGAAGAGTTCAGAAATGAACGAATTCTTCTTGAGGCATTGTAGACTAGGTCAGATCAATGTGACCCGACTAGCTATAGTTACATAAAGATGCATATTTAAATCAGTTTGAATTTACATCTTGTGAAACTCGCCAGTCATGTCACAGAGATAAGATGACCATAGCTCCGTTTATTGGAAACAGAGAAAGAGTTAGTGAACTCTTGGGATGATACATGTTGATGTATAAAGGTCCCCTGTCTACACATGCCAAGACCGGTTCTTTGTACTTCATTACATTCTCTGATAATCTTTCAAGATTCAGACATATGTTCCTGTTGAAACACAAGTCCGAACCTTTTGAGATATTCACAGAATATAAGTTAGAAGTAGAGAACCAATATACCGGTATAAGTATTATGTCCTTTGATGTGATCGAGGAGGAGAATACTTGAGCACGGAAATACTGGACTATTCTAAAGGAGAATGAGATTCTCTCTCGGCATTACTCCTCCGAATACACCATAGCACGATGGTATATCGGGGCGGAGCAATCACACCCTATATGATATGGTGTGCTCTATGATGAGTATTACTGAGTTACCTATTTCCTTTTAGGGGTTATGCACTTGAGAAGCTGCATACTTATTGAATAGGTTCAAATCAAATCAGTTGCCTACCACTCCATATGAGATATGGAAAGGGAAGAGCCCATGTCTTAAGTTAGTTAAGATTTGGGGTTGTCCGGCCTATGTTTAAAAGCAAAATCCGGACAAGCTCGAGGCAAGGTCTGTTATGTAGAACTGGAAGTGTTCCAGCTATACAAACTACAACATGATTTGGTACAACCAGAGGATTCAGTGGAAACCAACGAACCTCAGCCTCTCCGCCGATCTAGTAGGGTTCCTCACCCACCTGAGAGATACTTCGGTTTCTCTATGACAGTGGGAGCGAGGATTGCATCATGAGATGATGACCCAACTAGTTTCGAGCTGGCCATCAGGAGTGGGACTCTGTAAGAATGGCTGGATGCTTAGTGATCTGAGATGGAATCCTTATACACCAACAAAGTATGGACTTTGGTTGCTATATCTGAAGGGTTAAATCCCCATCAGGAGCAAGTATATCTTGAGAAGATTACTTGGTGTAGATGGAAAAGTTGAGACTTTCAAAGCTAGACTTGTTAAAAGTTTGCATCATTGACCAGCTGTGGATAATGATGAAACCTTTTCAAGTAGCTATGCTTAAGTCCATCCAGATCCTACTTGCCACGGCTACATACCATGACTACGATATCTGGTGGTTGGGTGTCATGACTGCTTTTCTAAATGATATTTTGGAAGAGAGCGTCTATAAGTACACAGCCAGAGGGCTTCGTAGACAGTGGGAGCAGCGGAAACGTGTGCAAGATGCTTTATAGGATAAAGCAGGCATCGCGGAGTTAGAACATCTGTTTTGATGGATTAGTCAAACAGTTTGACATCATCAAAATGGTAGATGAACCTTGTATATACAAAAAGGTAGTAGGGAGTATGGTGATGATCCTCGTAGAGTACGTGGATGACATACTCCTGATAGGAAAGTAGTTTCCTATGCTACGCTCGATCAATCTCCGCATATCACAATGATTCTCCACATAGGATCATGATGATACCTGCTAAATCCTGAGTTTTGGATCTATGAGATAGATCTAAATGGATGTTAGGATACTCACTAGCTGTAGTGAGATGGTATCAGTTGATCCTGGGGAGAATCACTGGAAGGGTTCCAGGATGATAAAGATGACTGAATGTCAGTCGCAGGCATTGTCTTTACCCTCAGTAAAGGGACGGTATGTTGGAAGAGTTCCAAGCTAGATACCGTGACATACTAGACGATAAAGGCAGGATACATCGCTACTAAAGATGCTACCAAAGAGGCTGTTTGGGTGTATATTGGTTCATAAGATGAACTATGTTCCTCCCATTGTGTGACAATGGAGTTGTGGCTTATGCCAAGGAACGTCCGTCCCATCAGTGATCCAGACATATTCTAAGGCAGTATCACCTGATCATGGAGATGGTTGATCTCCAAGGGATCGAGGTTAGGAGAGTAGACTCAGACGACAAACACAGCGGATCCACTCACGAAAGGCCTTTTCCCAGAGAGAGACTTTTATGGGATGGTTGAGTATGAGATACTGCAACCACTGCTACAGATGGCCCTAGTGCAAGTGGGAGATTGTTAGTTATATGTATGCCCTAGAGGCCATTACTGTACATAGGATGTATATTGTAGTGGATGCTGGGACATATATAGGGAGGACTTTCTTGCTCGACATGATAGTATGCTATCTGGTTGATCTTTACCTTAACGTGTACACTGATTGTCTCCCTGTTACATGTTGGTAAAGCCCTTAGGATCTGTACTTGACTACCTAGACTATGATGCAGATCATACTAGTGGGGACATGGTAGTCCATAAGTACATCCTTCAAAGTCCCTAGTCGTGGGTGTATCGAGACGGGGCATCGATATACCAGAGTAGACTAGCGTGTACCTTCTCGACCCATACAGATGGACGATGGATGATCCCATATCCATTGGTGTTTGACATCGGAGATGATATAAGGGTGCTCAGTAGAGACTGGGTACACTCGACGGACTCGCCGAGAACTCCCAGATGGTATTATACCTCACGTCAGATGGCAGTTCTCTGGTGACACTGGTACAGAGTAGTCTGTTGACCCGAGATCGTCATAGAGTCTTGTGTGGTTCCCACTGTGCTTTGATTTCCATCTTGCCACGTCCAAGAGGGCGTGCAAAACGGTGGTTTTTGGGTACAGTCCCGAGTCATATGGAGGCAATGAGCGATAGGAGGGGATTCGTCTCTCCCGGTATAGGGGGTTGATGTTGCGCTGTGTTCGATTGGCTATAACAGGAAATCCCTGGCCAGGGTTACTGAGATTTACTGGTAAGTGTTACCAGTAGTTTCTCGAATTGTTATAGACCTCATATCGACACGACTTATCGAGCTATTGGGGTCTAACGTATACCACCCCTAGGCGAGATATGCGACATATCAGACGATCAGACCGGACTGTACGGTAGTGTTACTGGTTGGATTCACTGGAGTGTGAGCGGGCTTGCTCGTCGATCTTCAGATCGCTCAATACCCGGGTGGCCGTTACGTTTAGCAGACCGCTTGCGGCTTGTGGGTGATTGATATGATCATCACCTGCTGCCGGCGTATTGACGAGTCTTTAGAGTCCTACACAGAGGTTTCCTGGCTCAAGCGAAACGAAATAGGAGCGCATATGAGATATGTGCGGGACCGAGAATAATACGTGTATGTGATACCGTATTCTATTCTCGCGATGAATGTGTCGAATGGTTGTATGCGATATAACCTAGTTATCGAATCAAGGATTGATTCGATAAATCGATACATTGGATATTAGCTGGTTATATGCGATATGACCGGATCGTTAAATCAAGTGTTGATTTAATGATTTAATGTATAATTATATATTTGATATATTACTTTGCATTAACTAATATTGGTTCACTTTAGATGGATTTTCTCACTCGGATGTGCGCATTATATATGTGATATGATTTTGTGCACTTGCTTGTATCGTGTTTGATGATACATGCTTTTTGGTTAAGTGTAAAGTATTAAACCTTGGTTAATGAAATGGTTAGGGTTTACTATTTGTTATTCATTTATCTTATTTAATTATCCATTTATTTTTGATAAATGAATAAAAGAAAAGAGAAAAGAATGGTGGCTAATTTTGTTTCATGTTGAAGCTTCTTGAAGCTTTGATCAAGTCAACCATTCTTATCTCATCCTTAACCCTAACCATTCCCACTAACCCTAGTTTAATCTCTACACTTGACCATGGTTTAGATTATGATAAGTTTTCATTTTCTTTTCATTTTTAAATAACTTATCATAACAATTATCATCTTCTTCTTCTTCTTCAAGAAAGAAGCTTGCATTCATCAATGGTGATTGATGATAAAGAGTGAGAAATCCAATTCTAAATAGAACCCACTTCCTATTTCTTCATCCTCTACCTCTTGCCAAGTAGTAGAGTGTGTTTTCTTCACAAGTTTCTTGACTTGGTGAAGTCGGAGCTTGATTTAGCGATGCCTCGACGTAGATCATCTTCGGCATGGACATCGATGACCTAGCCCGTCCATTCTCCGATGAAGCCGACGCTAGAGCCCGGGACTTGATATGGACAGCGAGGAGACTTCATTGCGGAGCTATGGAGGTGGAGAACCGGATCTACAAAGGTTGTATTTCCGTATCTCTTAGTTAAGTGTTAACTAGTTTACTTTTTCGCCTAGAAATCTAGCCAACGATCCGTTCTAGGGTTTCTCGGCACCGTTTAAATTTGAAATTGGCATGGTTGATGCCTTGTGAGACCTCATTAGGGTGCATAGGAACCCTACAGCCGGTGAGCAACATATCCCTGCCACCATCTTTTAAAAGCATTGCACTCTTCAGTGGGGGTGCGCAATCATTCAATGATATAGACAGTTGTTAGGATTTATATCCGCTTCATCAGGAGTGTTTCCTTCGGAGGGTGGTAGATTCATTCCCATCGATATGGCTTTGGCGAACCTCTTCCTCATCTTGAACCTCCTTTTATTTGTGGCGGATGTATTTTGATCTGCTGGGAATGCTTTAATCCTTTTGTCCAGTCGCCGACGTTTGGCTTTTTCAAGTATGGCCATCTCACGCTCTCGAGTAGCTTTGCTTTTAAGAAGAGCTTTGTCCAGGAATGCATCAATCATTTCGTCCGATGGTCCTAGAAGTTCCGGTTCAGGATCTGCCCCCAGTTTCTCTGCGTAAAGCGCTTCTTCATCGTCTATTAATGAATGAGAGATCATATGGCAGCTTGCCACATAATCTTCAGACTTATTCGACGAGTCTTCTCCATCGTCATCATCTCTGTCCTCAAGGACGTGGCTGAGAAATTCTTGGAGTGTGATTGGAGTCCGCGCCTTCTGATTATATTCTTCCAGCGCGTCGATATATTTTTGCAGGTCCGTGCGCTTGTCACCAGGCTTCACGGGCTTCTTAGCTTTCTTCTTCTTCTTCGAAGACTTTGACGGCTGGATGTGAGCGCTTTGGCTATCACCACCAATATTTGGAGTTGTGCGCGGTTTCAGCATTCCCTCGGTGATCTCGGGTTCCAATGGATTTTTCCACCTAATCGCCGGGCATGTTTGGAGATCCTTCAGCATTCTTTTAGTCTTGGCTGAAAGAGCGATCTCCTACGGAGCTTCTTCTGCGAAAGAACATGATGCCCCCGGTATGTCCGTTTTCTTAGGAGCGTGTGGCTGTGGTGGGTTCACCTTCCAATTCTCGGACAGCGCAAACTTGCCCTGTTGGTATTGGTCTTCGATCCAGCCTTTAAAGACGAAGCAATTTTCAATTGGATGGCTTACTGTTTGATGGTAAGGGCAATAATTAGGACTATTAGCCTCGCCGGGTTGCACTGGTCGTTTTGGATTCGGCAGATTGATGAGCCTGTTGCGCACCGCTAGCTCGAACAATCTCTTCGTTTTGTCCCGAGGAAACGAATAAGGGCGCTTCATCTTCTCATTATAGAATTGCCGCCTCTCGTCTAGGCGATCAGTTAGTTTTGGGCCACTGGGCTGCTGTTGAGTATTCGCGACGAATGTCGCTTTTCCTTTACCCTTTTCGCTCCGCGGCTCCGGCTTTGAAGGAGACGGTCTATGACCCATTTGGTCCATTTTGGCCAGTTTGTCGATCAAGGCCTGGAACGTGGTCGGCTTGAAGAACATCATGAATTGGGAAATAGTTGCTTGAGGGTCAAGAGTGCCCACAAACATGCCCACTGCCGGCGCTTCCTCGATGCGCTGCTCACATTTTGACCATAAACTTCGCCATCGTATTGCGTACTGCACCCACGTTTCACATGGCTTCACCCTGGCATTGATCAATGCCGTTATTGGGGGTGCGTTCATTAGCACTCGCGAATCTCTGCGTAAACAGCAGTTCCATCTCCGCAAATATCTTGATAGAGTCGTTTGGAAGTTCAGAATACCACTCGAATGCTGTCTCTGACAAGCTACCAACAAACTGGCGGAGCAGAAGTTTATCATCACCCCCGGTGTTGCCGCACAAGGCTCTGAATTGAGCAACATGCCGATGTGGATTCCCCGTCCCTTTATATACATGAAATTTAGGGATCGTATATCCCGGCGGGTACCTTATTTGGTTATACCAGCCTGGATAAGGAAGTCCAGTCTTAACGATCTGTCCAGCCGCTTCGTTTGCCTGGTGAGCTCGTATTTGCTGAGCAATGTAATCATCCAGAGCGGCCTTGGAAATGGTCTCCTCTTTGGCTGCTGAAAGAGCATGAGGAGGGTTCGATGTCTCCCCTCTGTCGTCTTCAACGATGATCGGGGATCTTCAGCTGGAGGTTTCGGCTGTAACATCATCCCAGCCATGTCTTGGAACAAAAGAGCCATTCGTTTTATATTGGCCACCTGCTCCGCAGCCTCTTTTTCTTTCCTCTCGAGCATTCTTCGGAGGAACTCGGTATCAGTTTCTTGTTCCTGACGCTGCTCCGAGGTCTCTGGATTTTCTTTTAGCCCAGTGAGTGTGGCCATTGCAGTCAGCATCTTCTGAAGTTTCTGCTATTGTTGTTCCTGAGCCTTCGTTATTGATCGGGTAAGCGGTCGATGACCCGTAGAAGCACGGCTTTCTTCTTTTCCGGAAGCCATATAAACAGTATATATTACCATGCCCCCGGACTTGGGGCATTTAGATTCGACGTCCTTGCGGTTTGCTGCATTCACGGGGGGCTTTCTCTGGCCTCCTTCTCTTGTGACCAGTTGAAGTCGAGGGGGCTGTTGCAGCAGGCACCCAGATGGATGACGTCTTCTGTGGTACTACGAGATGGCTCTTTTCTTGCTGAGCTTTGAGCTTCTTTGGCCGGCGAGAGTAGTCCTGGTTAATCACCGATTCCTGGACTTGTCGCCAGACTTTATAAATTTTGGAGGACAGCCGCTGAGGGGGCTGCTCCGTCTTCTTTTCTATAGTAATCTCCATAGGTGGAGGAGATCTCTTCAGCACGGCAGTCGGAGAGTTCTTGCGAACCCTCCTAAGCGGTTCAAAGCTGTTCCCAGTTGGAATAGCAGTATTGATTTCCACCATCGGAGTTGGCGGAGTTAGTCCAGAAGGGGAGCTGCCCCAGCCTTCCTTACTCGGTGCCTGTGACGACGACGAGCATGTCGAGCATTGGGATTGTCTCAGATGTAGGGTGACTTCCTCAAGCCCCCTGTGTTGGTCAGAAGTTGTTATTATCAGCCTATTGAAGACTGACGTCCGTTGAGAGAGAATAGCCAGTCTGTCGAAGGCAGACTTCCGAGAAGATGAAGCAGCCTTGATGATTTCACCTGAAACGGGAGCCGAAACGGCTAGCCTTGTGAAGACTGACTTCTTGGCAGAATATGCCTCTCTAATAATTTCGTCCGCTTCAGCCGGGATGGCTATCCGCTTTGTGATGGCTGCTTCGGGTATCATGGGCTTATTAGCGTTCTGGCCCAGTCTTCCGAAAACTGAGGCAGTGGAGTTGGGCGACCCGTTGAGAGGGGCCGCGGTAGTGGTAAGTCCATCAAAGACCGACTTCTTTGGGGCTTCTTGCGGCAGCATCGGGGCATTGACTCATGGGTGGGATCATAGTCCTAAAGAACAGCCCAATGGTGGCCTGAGTTACTTGGTCCACCGACATTGTGAACAGGGAGGCCGCCTGGGGCCCGTTAGTTACGCCTCCAGATGAGGCGGAACGGGAGTTGCAGTTGCAGCTGGAGCATTTTGTGCAGGTAGAAGCCATTGATGTTATATTTTTAGAATGGAGCAAGACACTAAATCTTAGTACCTCGAATCCAAGGGCAACCATATCAAACCGCGATTCGTTCGCGAACACGATACATGAAGTGTGGAGCGGAAAGAGGAAAAGGTCCCACCGGGCATGCCAGAATATGTTCTCCTCCGAAACGCAGAGACGCGACCGTGTAGGTCCGTCTTGCTTGAATTTGGGGGCAGATGCTAATTGGTGCTATCCGTCCACCTCTCCGAAGATGCCAAGTTGATTTATGACACCACGTATTGAAGGTTTAAACGGATGCGGCCGATGTAGCAGACTTCGTCAGATTCCCCCTCATTTGAGGGGTTTTTGATTGTGGGGACACTCTTCCCTGCAGGCGTAAGCCCCTGCAGTTAATTACGCTACCGCATCGCGGTAACAACTTTCTCCTTCTCCAGATGGTCACTTCGTGTAGTAGGTGTTTGTTTTGTTTTTGGTTGCCCGTGGATTGTATACGGAGACTAATTTATGTCGTCGCCCGTAGGGCGTGGACTAGTCCAAATCCGTATTTTCTTAGATTTGGGTTTGGGGGTTGGGTTTAAGGATACGTTAGTCTCATTTGAGACTAAGATCAACTTAAACATTTGTTAAGGATACGTTAGTCTGATTTTAGACTAAGATCTACTTAACGGGATCGTTTAGATCCAACAAAAGAGCATTTGAGCTCTATTGTTTAGTTTAGGGACATTACGGTCGATTGTTAGTTTAAGGACATTATGGTCCAAGGTTAAGGACATCATAGTCCGTGGGTTTAAAGGGACCCCTAAGTCTGAGGTTAAGGACATCATAGTCCATGAGTTTAAGGACTTCACAGTCCAGTTTAAAGACGTCATAGTCTGTGAAATGTGTGGTTGTCGGGACCCGTCACCTCTCTGAAGACGTTGAAGGATTACAACGACAAATATCAAAGGAGTGAAGAGATGTACCTTTGAACCAAAGTTGATTGGGAGATCTATAGTCCAATTTGGAATTAAGATCAATTAATTAGATTATGAGCACATTGGCTCAGTTAAATATGAATTGAGGACTTATGGCCAATTTGGGCTAAGTCCATTTAAGTTTGAAATGTTGGCCCTTTGTTGGGCTATTGAACATTTGCCTAGGTTCAGCCCCTCATTATTTAGCAGTGCTAAACAAGAGTTTGAAGGCTCTGATAACATTTTGTCTTTGAGCATTAAACATTATAGCTCTGGATTTTAAGGCTCATTTGAAGGGGAGATTTGCCTCTGGAAAACTTAGCCAATTTGGGCTAAGCTGGTTTTAGAATAGTGTTAAACACTAAGGACATCTGGCGGTCACGCGTCCTCACGTGATATATTTAAAACAGTGTTAAACACTGGAGACAAAATGCTCAAAATAGTGTTAAACACTAGAAAGGAAGGGGTCACGTGGGGTCACGTGAGACGCCTGAGATGGGGCCAGACCTCCTTTATTTTATTCTGAAATCTGCAAATAAGTGTTAAACACTTATGATCTTCTGGCCATCACGTGTTGGCACGTGATGTATGTCTATGTATTGATTATTAAAGTGTTTATTAGGGGCCACGTGAGAGCGCCCAAAATCAGTACTGCCTTTGCCTTTGTTCTCCTTGTTTTGAAGGTCACGTGGGAGCACGTGAGGCATTGCCTCTGGGCTAATTCCTTCTTATTTGGGGAGTTTGTTTAAGGGTCATATGGAAACACGTGACCTGGTCTTGTTCCTTCTTTTCTGATTATTGAGGATGGGGGTCACGTGTCACTACGTGACCCGGTTCTTTATGTGCAAGGAGAGCTTTAAGTCTCTTGTTTTAAGAATGAAATTCTCTGTAGAGTTAAACCCTAATTCTGTTTTAGAAGAATTAAATTCCTATGCATGTGGGAGAATTAAATTCTTATGTAGGGTTAAACCCTAATTTCATTTAGAGGAATTAAATTCTCATGAGTTTGGGGAGAATTCAATTCTCATGCAGGGTTAAACCCTAGTATTATTTGGACGAATTAAATTCCTATGAAATTGAGAGAATTAAATTCTCATATAGGGTTAAACCCTAGTTTTATTTGGAGGAATTAGATTCCTATGTATTTGGGAAAATTAAATTCCTTAAACTCAATTCTCCCTCTAAGTTTTGGATCTGCATGGCAGAATCTCCCCGATGAGAATTAAATTCTCAACTTGTGGGGAGATCTGCTTCTGCAGATCTTCAACCAAAGGAAGAACTAAGTTCTTAATCAGAAGAGTTAAACTCTTAAATTTGAGAATTAAATTCTCTTTTATTTTATGGAGCTTAGATCTCTTTACCCTTTCTCACATAGGGTTTCTTTTCTCTGAAAAGAACTTCTTTTCTCTCTTGAGAATTAAATTCTCCTCTCTTTTTTCTCTCTGTTGTTGTTTTTCTCTAAAAAATCCAAAATTCTAAGATCCCTTCTCTTCTCTTCTTGGCTCCTATTTATAGGAGAAAAGAAAAGAATCAATTTGTTTAGTGAATCTTTCATTGAAAGATTTTGGTTGTTTTTGTAACTAACATGATCTTTTAGATCACTCCGTGAATTTTATTCACCATTGGATTTTTAATCCAGAAGATATTATGTTTGTTATTCTTGGTGAATTTCAGGGAAATCTTTCCTTGTATAAATCTTTCCATAAATTGGTGATTTTTAATCACCGTTGGATTTTTAATCCAACGGTGCTCTATTTTACAGAGCACCATCTTTTTTGTTTGGAAAGATTTAAAGAAATATTTTCCCAGTTAGGGTCTTTAATTTCCCTTAATTAGAATTTAATTCTATTAATTCAGAAGGCTTTTAAAAGTCTATCACGTGTTGGCACGTGATCCCTTTATTTGATTATTAAATAGAATTTAATTCTATAGATTAAAGAGCTTAGGAGCACATCACGTGTTGACACGTGACCAGAATTTAATTCTGTTTTCAGGGAGCTGAGGAATCATCACGTGTCAGCACGTGACCCTTGGTCACGTATGAGCACGTGACGCCTCATTGAGGTTTTTCCTTGCTGTTTGTTATATTTTTGTTGACTAGAATTTAATTCTATAGAGCAGAGATCACAGGAACCTATCACGTGTCAGCACGTGACCTTTGGTCACGTGTGAGCACGTGATACCCCATTGGGGTATTTCCTGATATTTTATCAAGGAACAGATGGCGGGGCCATCAGCCTCGTCACGAGCTCCCGATGATTGCCCCAGCGGAGGCTAAAGGCATCCACGGGTTCCCGAGCCCCAGATGAGGGATGCAGGAGAGGACGAAGACGGGGTTCCCCTTAAGGGGAAGAGGACAGTCTCCCATGCGCTACCGTCAGAGATTCCTGCGGGGGTTCCCGTGCAGGAGGGGGACGCCCACTTCGTGGTCCCATCGCGGCTTTTTGTCACTGCCATCCTTCTTACCGGTATGGAGGAGTCAGCCGGGGGCCAGATGCCTCGGGGGACCCTCAGGGCCTAAATGGCGGCTATTGCATAGGAGGCGGTTCAGGTATGTACTCCCTCATGTGTTGTTTTGAGCGCCCTTTTCTTAGTTCGAGTGTCCCTAAGTCTCTCTGTCGTTTTTCGCCAGGTCCTTCAGTACTGCGCCCTCATTACTCGTATGGAGGCCGATGGGGCCTTCCATGCTGCGAGGTCAGCAGAAGAGTCTTCTTCAGAGGCAGAGGATCTGGGACTCGAGCTGCTTCTGGAGAGGGAGAGGATGGTTGTCCTTGAAGCCCGATCGGCCGCCGTGGAGCTCTCCGTCTCGAAGTGCCGGGAGTCTTATCACCGCTTAAGTGAGTCCCACCGAGTTGTCGAGGCGAAGTTGATGGAACTGGCCGATCGCTTTGCAGCCATGAAGAGGGTGAGGGATGCCAGCAGGCGGGATGCCGAGGCGGCGCTTCAGGCGGCGGAGGTCGCCGAGATTCGGGCTAGAAAGGCCATGACTGATTACAAGGAGTCGGACTAGTTCTACGTCGTACTCGGCGAGACCTCCGCCATCGCATTGAACAAAGCTCTTGACGCCGTCAAGGATCAATTTCCGGAGTTTGCCGACGGTGAGCTCCGTGCTCGGGTCCCACTTTTGGTGGTCATTCCTCTAGCCGATGGTGATAAGGGAGGCGATGTCTAGGCGGGGCCTGTGGCTAAACCCCTTTTTGTTTTTTTGCTTTTCCTCCTCTCTCTTTTGTAAGCCTTCAGGCATTTTGTAAGGCTGGGGAGCCCACAATACCCTTGTAAAGACTTTTTGCTTTGTGAATAAAGATTTTTGTTTTTGCAGTAGTGTTTGTGCTTGTATTTTTCTTTGTCGGTAAACATTCGTATTTGCGCGGTACTGCCTTCGTTTTATGTCGATTCTTTGTCTAGCGATCACACATTGAGTTGAATCTGTTCGTTTGCCGAGTGTGCAAGGACCGGCGGGGAGACGGTGTCTCCATGGCCCCGAAGTCGAGGTGCAGATTGCTCAGATGTTGATAGACCGGATGCCTCTTGGTGAGGTCATGTTCCTTAGCGTGGAAGGCTCGGAGAGGTATGTTGATGATAGACCGAGCAGGGTAGCTGCCCGGGGCCTTTAGGCGAGGGCTTCGATCCCTGGAGTTGTAAGGTAGTGAATTGGCAGCCGGGGATAGCCGAGCAGGGTAGCTGCAAGGCTGCCTCTTGGTGAAGGATTCGATCCCTGGCGTTGTGGGGGTAGGGAAGCTACCAGCCAGGGATAGCCGAGCAGGGTAGCCGCTCGGCTGCCTCTTGATGAGGTCTTCGATCCTTAACACTAGAGGGGGTGTAAGAGGCCTGCTAAGGATGGAACGAGCAGTGAAACCATTAGCCCCTGATCGCACGCTTTTGGCGTGTCGGATGTTCAAAGATTTAAAGTGTAACCGCGATCAGGACGGTGTCGCTATGCAGCTAGCCGGTGAGCACGGGTCGGTCCACAGGGAGATGGTGGTATCTTACCTTCTTGTCTTAGACGAGTTAATAAAGAATCTGTATGTTTGTTTGATCTAACCTATGTGTTTATCTGCAAGTATAAAGTTGTTAAGAAAGGATACAAGATTATAAGCTAAAGAAATCCGTACTCAAAACCTTTGAGCCGAGTCTTGACCAATTGAAGCTAAGCAATCGGCAACAACGTGGATTAGGGGATTTAAGCGCGGTATTCGTGGAATCCGGCTTATTTACCCTTGTCCTTCCGTTCTTGTCTCTTGCTTTTGCCTCCGGCCAAACCGAACGCAACCGGTCGCGGTTAGGAATCACCGTTACCTTGTCAGGGTACGGTGCCTAACGGAGCGCTTGCGTATGGTTTGGGCGAAGTTCAAATGGAAAATAACGGGAAAAGGAATTGGCAAAGAAATGTTAACTTATAATACCGTATTTCTTCTTAACAATAATAATTACAACATTCACAAAATGAACAAAAGAGAACAAAAAGAAAAGAACAAAGAAAAGAAAAGATTACAAGAAAGAAAGTGCATGAATAAAATTGCAAGTAATAAAAGCAAGAATGAAAAATGCAAGTAATAAATAAGCAAATAAAAAGAACACGGAAGTAGAACCCAAGCCAAGCATGTGCTCAATAGCCAACCCTTAAACTTGCAAGCTCAATGAAGAGGTTGCAAGATCAAGGGAAGGGTAGAGAACGCATGTGAAGTGAAGAACTAGTTCCGTGAGAAAATACGACCCTTGAGATCAATAACTAACCCTTAACCATTCAAGCTCAATAAAGAGATTGAATGAGCAAGAGAAAGCAAGAATCTCAAGGGGGAGCAAACTAACAAGAAAGATAAAAAGCCCTCATCTTCATTAATCTTCCACTCAAAAGCTCTCACTACAATTTCATGGAGAAAGAATGAAGAAGAAGAAGAAAGAAGAACAAAACTACAAAAAAGAGGCTAAAGAAAAGCTCCCTTGGTTTGGCTTAGATCTGCTGTATTTATAGGCAGGAGAATGGAGTTCTAGGGCAACCAGCAGACACAATATGAAGTACCCAAACTACCCAGAAAAAACGACAAGGAGTGGGCCCCACCTAGCCGCGGATGCGCGGCCAATACCCCCTATTGGCCGCTCATCCGCGGCCGTACTGGTGAATTGGGTTGTCAAATTTGGTGGCTCTTTCTGGTTTGTCTTTTCCTCGTGTTTGCAATCTTCATATTGCACAGAAGTCTTCAGAATATTTGCAGATTTCAAAGTCCAAGATTACATTATCTTTTCTTTACTTTTGACTTTATCTCCCTCGAGCTCCGCGCACCCATTGATTCTTGTGCAGCCCCTCTCGTGCTCTGTGCTTGTCCGAGACACGAATGACCGCTGTCATATGTCTTGTCCCTGGAACCGGTACGCAGCACCGGACGGATATGGATGACCGGAACCCGGCTTTTATCTGTTGTCAACAGATGTTCTGTATTTGGTGTAACTGTGGAGATTTTATCTTGATTTACAATATTTGGACTGGAAACCTGCAATCTGTAAACATGTAACAAACACGGATAAAAAGCACCTACCTATAAACACACGAGCGTAAGAATGGGCGGTATAAAATGCAGTATTCTGTGATGAACAGCCCCCACTCTCGTTCCGATCTATTCGTGGATCGGGTCGAGAGTGGACTGCTTTGTTTTTTCTGTGCGGCTTGGCGCTGGTAATTCCTCGTGGTGGATTGTTCGGGGACGACACGGCGTTCTTGTTGTCGCGCATCGAGTATAAGTCAAACGAAGGACGAGTGTAGGAAGGTCGGTATCCTCCCTTTGCCGGAGTTGAGGCGCTGATCGCGCGTTAAGTATAAGTTTATTCGGCAGGCCTTGGATCCGTGTCTTCATAGGGTAGGAAGCTACCCGCTGCGGATGCGCCAAGCGGGAAGCTACTCAGCGGCCTCACGAGGAGGGCTTTGGACCCACCGCGTTGATGGGCAGGAGGATGCCCGCCGAGGATGCGTCGAGCAGGAAGGAACTCGGCGGCCTCACGATGAGGGCTTCAGATCCTCAGCGTCTGATGGGCAGGAGGATGCCTGCCGAGGATGCGTCGAGCAGGAAGAAACTCGGCGGCCTCACGATGAGGGCTTCAGATCCTCAGCGTCTGATGGGCAGGAGGCTGCCCGCTGGGGATGCGCCGAGCAGGAAGGAACTCAGCGGCCTCACGATGAAGGCTTCGGATCCTCAGTGTTTGATGGGCAGGAGGATGCCCGCTGGGGATGCGCCGAGCAGGAAGGGACTCGGCGGCCTCACGATGAGGGCTTCAGATCCTCAGTGTCTGATGGGCAGGAGGATGCCAGCTGGGATGCGCCGAGCAGGAAGGAACTCGGCGGCCTCACGATGAGGGCTTCAGATCCTCAGCGTCTGATGGGTAGGAGGATTCCTGCTGGGGATGTGTTGAGCAGGAAGAAACTCGGCGGCCTCACGATGAGGGCTTCAGATCCTCGCCGAGCAGGAAGAAACTCGGTGGCCTCACGATGAGGGCTTCAGATCCTCAGCATCTGATGGGCAGGAGGCTGTCCGCTGGGGATGCACCGAGCAGGAAGAAACTCGGCGGCCTCACGATGAGGGCTTCAGATCCTCAGCGTCTGATGGACAGGAGGCTACCCGCCGGGGATGCGCCGAGCAGGAAGGAACTCGGTGGCCTCACGATGAGGGCTTCAGATCCTCAGCGTCTGATGTCCAGGAGGATGCCCGCTGGGGATGCGCCGAGCAGGAAGAAACTCGGCGGCCTCACGATGAGGGTTTCAGATCCTCAGCGTCTGATAGGCAGGAGGATGCCCGCTGGGGATGCGCCGAGCAGGAAGGGACTCGGCGGCCTCGCGATGAGGGCTTCAGATCCTCAGCATCTGATGGACAGGAGGCTGCCCGCTGGGGATGCGTCGAGCAGGGTAGCTGCCCGGTGACTTCTTGGCGAGGGCTTTGATCCTTAGTGCGGGAGAGGCCGTAAGAGGCTTACTAAGGACGGGCCGAGTAGGGTTACTGCTCGGTGCCTCTTGGCGAGGGCTTTTGATCCCCAGTATCGTGGGGTAGGGAACTACCAGCCGGGGATAGCCGAGCTGGGTAGCCGCTCGGCTGCCTCTTGATGAGGGCTTTGATCCTTAGTGTGGGAGGGGCCGTAAGTGGCCTACTAAGGATGGCCGAGCAGGGTTATTGCCCGGTGCCTCTTGGCAAGGGCTTTGATCCCTAGTTTGTTGAGGTAAGGAGCTACCAGCCAGGGATAACCGAGCAAGGGCGGGCCCAGTTGCTTCTTGCGAGGGCTTTGATCCTTAAGGACAGGCCGAGCAGGGTTACTGCCCGGTGCCTCTTGGCGAGGGCTTTGATCTCTGGTTTGTTGGGTTAGGGAGCTACCAGCCAGGGATAACCGAGCAAGGGAGGTCCCGGTTGCTTCTTGGTGAGGGTTTTGATCCCTGGTTTGTTGGGGGTAGGGAGCTACCAGCCAGGGATAACCGAGCAAGGGCGGGCCCGGTTGCCTCTTTCGAGGGCTTTTCATCCTTAGCGCGGGAGGGGCCGTAAGTGGCCTACTAAGGATGGCCGAGAAGCATTACTGCCCGGTGCCTCTTGGCGAGGGCTTTTTGTCCTTAAGGATGGCCGAGCAGGGTTGTTTCCCGGTGCCTCTTGGCAAGAGCTTTGATCCCTGGCGTTGTGGGGTAGGGAAGCTACCAGCCGAGGATAGCCGAGCAGGGTAGCTGCAGGGCTGCCTCTTGGTGAGGGCTTCGATCCCTGGCGTTGTGGGGTAGGGAAGCTACCAGCCAGGGATAGCCGAACAGGGTAGCTGCAGGGCTGCCTCTTGGTGAGGGCTTCGATCCCTGGCGTTGTGGGGTAAGAATGCTACCAGCCAGGGATAACCGAGCAGGGTAGCTGCAGGGCTGCCTCTTGGTGAGGGCTTCGATCCTTGGCGCTGGAGGGTCCGTGGGAGGCCTGCCAAGGATGAACCAAGCAGTGAAGCTGCTCGGTTGCCTCTTAGTGAGGGCTTAGATCCCTGGCGTTGTGGGGTAGGCGAGCTACCAGCCAGGGATAGCCGAGCAGGGTAGTTGCAGAGCTGCCTTTTGGTGAGGGCTTAGGTCCTTGGCGCTGGAGGGGCCGTAGGAGGCCTGCCGAGGATGAACCAAGTAGTGAAGCTACTCGGTTGCCTCTTAGTGAGGGCTTTGATCCCTGACGTTGTGGGGTAGGGAGATACCAGCCTAGGATAGCTGAGCAGGGTAGCTGCAGGGCTGCCTCTTGGTGAGGGCTTCGATCCCTGGCGTTGTGGGGTAGGGAGCTACCAGCCTGGGATAGCCGAGCAGGGCAGCTGCTCGGCTGCCTCTTGGTGAGGGCTTCGATCCTTGGCCTCTGCTGTTAGAGACCTGTTAGAGACCTGTGTCTGGCCGCGGCCCCGGTTCCTTTCAACGAGGTTCCTTAGGTCCCTTGACGAGGTAGTCTTCGAGCGGTCGTGACGAGTCCCGTCCGTGCGACCCCGTCGAGGGAGGGGGTGTTGGTCATGCCTTGGAGCAGGCGAACTGACCGACATCTCCTCAGGAGGGACATGAGCATGTAGGGGCTCGGGGCGAGGCACTCGGGCGGCAGACCTCGGCGCTGACGCGGGTTGTAGAATGTATTAGCCCGGGAGATCTGCGGTTATGGGATGTAACGAGGCGGTGGTCGGCTGTACCGATGCGAGTAGAGTCTTCTCTCCCTTTGCAGGGGTCCTGGTCCTGAGGTGGAGAAGCAGCGACCTGGGGAGCTTGCCCCGCTGTCTGGACACAGACGAGCGCGTCCACAACGGACGCGAGTCGATCTATCCGGGCTGCTAAGGTGTTGTAGATGCTCGTCGGAGGGGGGGATTCATCCGCGTCTCCGTTGAAGGGGAGGCGGCGGCTGGTGCTTGGATCGTCGTGATGATCGCTGGATTGAGATCGGAAAGTGAACTTTTGTTTGTGGAATCAAGGATTTCCCAAAGACGGCGCCAGCTGACGCGACCTGGATCGCGCCAAGATGTTACCTTCCGTTGATCTGCTGATGGAGACGATGGGTGGCTGAGATTGGATCTGGAGGCTGTCGCTCCTGAAGCGTGTGGATCTCAATAGGTTTGAGGTTGTGGTTGTCGAGCTACCTGCAAGGAAGTCCCGGGGTGGTTGTACCACCGAGGACCCTCCGACGGTCAAATTAGACTAGAGATCCGAGCAGAGTAACGGTTTAGTGGAGTAAAAATGGCTTACTTGAACCGTCTGAAGAAGGGGTTTATATAGCGGTGGTAGCAGACATGGTAGGCGTGAGAATCACGCCGGCAATTACACTCCCGACGTCATGCCCATGTGATGAGCGGGATCTCCCATTAATGGCGAGACATGCTCGTTAATGGGGGATCATGATGGCGTGGAACGTGGGATGTGGCTGTCGGATATCTCGCGCACGGAGAGATTCACGGGATGGCGGTTGCGCCTGTGAGCGGTGCCGTTGGTCGGTCGATGAGACCGAGGAAGATGACCTCGGTGGGAGAGCTCGCGGACGAGCGGGGGAGCCGAGGTATTTTGGTTCTGTGGTAGCCCGGAGACGAGCTGGTAGGCCTAGGAGACCAATTATGCAGGGGCTCGGAGGTGAGCCAGCGTTTGCTTGTAGGACGGGAACAGGAGTGGTCTGGTCGGCCACTGTAGGTCCTTTCTTGTGAGCCCTGGGACACGTCATCTGTTACGTGTCATGATCTGGGAGATCACCGATATCGAGCATCATCAATTGGAGAGAGAGAAATAGGGAGGAGGCAATCGTCTTGGGACCGGAGAAGAGAGGGATAAGTTTTTTGGGTTTTGGGTTATAGAGAATATGATTTTGGGTTATATATTGAAATGGCGTAACTTAACGCCTTTACGAGTTTGAATAACTTTTTTCCCACATTCAAAACTTCTCCCGGGCTATTTGTTCGCTGTGATTGGGGTCCTAGCGTGTGACTTCCGACATCTTGATAGTCTCCTTACTACTTGTCGACATGTGGAGAGGGGGGTTAATCCCGATGTTCGTTTGCTTCCTTCTTGGTGTTCCTATGGAGTAAATGCTAAACATGAGTATATTAACATTGTTTATATCAAATGCAATAGAAAATTTCTAATTAGGATTTTAAGAGCTATAGTGATGCATATAATCATATCAGATTTTACTATATATATCTTGAACCATATTTTTTCCGAAGGGCTATATGCTTTTGCTTTTAGGGTTAATTGTATGAATCACCCTTATTATTTATCGCATAGCATTCATATCCCCTCGAGCAATTAATTTATTAGTATCTACCGACAAATTAACTCTAAACGCTCAAATCTGCTTAAAAACACAAAATTTGGAGTGAAATTAGACATCCTATTTGTTTAGATATGAATTTGAGTGTGGTTTAAGAGTTTTGATTGATAGACAGAGACTGGTGCTTGTGCTAATAATCACTCTAGGGGTATCAATAGAGGGGCATTCGAATCGGATATGGAGCGATTATGAGCATTTTCGTAATATATTTTTTGCTAGTCAGACACAGATATAGTTTGGAAATAAAAACTCATATTGATATCAGATAAAAACGAATACAAAGATAAAACGAATATAAATCGGACACGTATGCAAGTAGATACAAGAAAAAACATGTGTACAAAACAAGTGCATGTTAATCATGTATACTAATACGAAATCTTAATACCAATAAATTCCAGTACTCAAAATATTTGATACAGAAAAATGTGCATGCAAACAGAATGTTACATGAATAATAAATACATAACATATGCCCTTTCTGAAAAAGAGTTTCATGCACTAAAATTAAGTAAAGTATGCACAAGAACCACAAAATCCACTTGCCAATAAAGTTTTAAGAAAAGAAAACAAAAGAAAATAATCAAGAAGGAAAATCAAAAGAATTATACTTGGAAATCAAATTTACTACAATTTTAAACTAGTCACTGGGTCTGTCCAAAGTTTGCCTGAAGCAACACGTGCAAACTTCCTATATCCTCATTTCCAAAAGCATGGTCTATTCTTTCAAATTCTTTGTTTGTACCATTGTTATATGAATTTCTTTAAGTTAGTGAGGATCAATCCGAGAGCAATCTAAGTCTCAAATTAAATTCGCAACTTTGTCTAGGTGCTCTTCAACCTATATCATTTACCTCATATTATGTTATATGTTCTACTAGCATATTATTCATATTATAAATGAAACTGATAAAATAATATGTTATATATTTTTTTATTACATGCATAATTTTTAGTACATTTAACATAAACAAACTACTATGCTCTAAACATAATAAATATTAACTAAAATTAATTTAAATCATTATATTTAATTGTAGAAGTCTCCGGATATCCATATCCATTCTCTAATATCCGGATATTCGTATCCGTATACGAATAATTTGAATGAAATCATGTCCATGTTTGTATTCGAAGAAATATCTAAACATAGATTCCGTATAAATATCTATATCAGTCTACATATGTAAAACTTTTATCAGTATCCGAATAAATATCCGGATACAGATATTAGATATATGTGTAGCTGAATGGACATTTAGATGTAGCAAGCAACATTCAACGATACATCATCCTTTATAGAAACATTGTTACCAAAAGCACTTGGATGTGGCATCCAGGTGAAAGGATTCTTTCTCTAGAGATTAATAGGCCGCATTAAAATGGATTTTGCTACATGCTACATATTGAAGGGAACCAAACTCCTGAAAATTTAACTGCTTTTATTCTGGCAATTTTCGCTTTTGCGACCAAGAGTGCGTAGTGCTGATGAAGCTTAAAGCTCAATAGAGCGAACTGTTATGATCTCCGAGTCATCATACTTTTCAAATTAATTACCAAGTTCTAATGTACATTTCCTGCTGTTCTTTTCATGGCTAAGTGCGCACCGAGAAGAAGAAAAGGATTTAATGGTAGAGTCGGTAGACGCCATTGAGTTTGCTGGAGTTGGACCTGAAATTGGTCGTCTTGTTGGATTCAAATGCGGATCACTCGCTAGAAAAATAATTGGTTTACTTTATGCCAACTTTGATTATAATCGTTAGGGACATCATTTTGCAGATTCTTCATGCATCTTATAAGAATCTTTATGCATCCGTTGTATATTATGTGGCTCTATATAATTCTCATTCCCACATAATACCCCCTATATTAAACTGCTTTAGCCTACTATATCATAATGACAAATTTGTCACTTCACATCATGCTCACACATATATGTAGCCCAAACACAACCCCCTTCTGACGGCTAAATTACACTAAAATACCCTTAACTATCGCTATTTTTAATCAAACTACCTTAATGTTTTTAATTACAGTAAACTCCCTTAAGCTTTGGTTTTAAAAGAGTTTTTCACTAAAGTACCCTTAAATGCAGCTTTAAGTGAGCGAACTGTAATAAGAATTTTTAAGGTAGTTTAGGGAATAAAGCTTCTAGCTTAGGGTAGTTTTCTGTAATATAGCCCCCTTCATAATGGTAGATTTATGTAAGTTACGTCTCTTTTGACCGCAATGAACTTGGCTATTGATGTCTATCTATGTGAGATGGACGAGCACGCATGAAGCCTACCAACATCTTTCTTCCCTAGTATCAGAGACATTCCACCCTATGATTTAACAAATAAATTTGACTCCATATTTCTTGTCAAGGAACAAATTTAAAGTAGCATGATACTGAGTCCATAGGTAATTATTAGCAAACCTCGCTCTGCATAGTTAAGTAGTTTGGAAAAGATGACGCTGTCTGGTTAATCTGTTGTATGGAATACAGATGTTCGGTCGACCGTCCTAAGCACAGCTTGCAGTTACTGATTTCGATTTTAAAAATAAGTAATCTATAGATTTTGTAGGTTAAAACTTATTTCAGGGCAAGGTAAACCTCAAAAGTAAGAACGAGCCTCGGAAATAGAAGTTCGCCGACCAATTAACTATTGTATGTCTATAATATTTTTCATAGATTTGTAGGTTGAGATGGCTTAAAATTTTTATACCAGGGTTGTTTCACTGATGTTGGTTTTTTGGCAGGGTGATGCTGACAGTGCTCTCGACAGACTGTGGACCAAGAAGAAAGTCGAAGTCAAACAGAACTAAGCACAGTTATTGCTGCTTCTATGTTCCTTTTAATTCTATCAGTAGCAAAACCTTTTTTTAGTGGAGGCAAACTGTATTAAACTCAAGGAATGGCTTTATAATAGTTTCTTGAACCATCAATATAATGTTAAGAATTTCAGTTTCCTGGTATCTAAAATATGTTGTGATCTCCCGTGTCTTGTAATTTGATAATCTATCATTGCTGATCAAAGCACAAAGAGTGGTATGTATTGGTTTGGCATCATCCTGATGCTTTCCCATAAATGTGATGTGCTTTTCTTTTCTTTTGTTCTTTTAAGCAAATCGGGTGAAAATATCTGTATTTTGATTTGGTTGGTGTCAGCACCTCAACAAACAGATGTATCTACACGGTACTGAAGCTGACATGAATGAAATCTGGAAAATCTTCCGTCGGATTGAACTCTTCGTCTTTTTTTCCTTCTGAAAAAGTCATCGTTTATATTGTTGATCCTCGATGTATTCCTTTAGATATATGCTTAATGGTGTTAATTCTTATTTGATCTGCTTTGTTTCTTCAATCAGAAGATATTAATGTTTAGGTGAGCTTTGTATTTGTATGAAAAGGCATGTGATTTAGATCTGTTTGTTATGGTTCATATATCATGGTTGCTTGCAGTTTTTTCACCTTAGTTTATAGTGCAGTATCACCAACAAAGAAACAGTAATATATATTTTTTTCATCTTTAAATCTCTCTAAAAGTACAGATCTGTTCCTGAAACAATCTCCTCAGTTTTTAGCCAAGGTTTACACAGACCAAATTAGCTTTAAGTTTTGCTCCAGGCCAGTGTAAAGTGCATCTCAATTCATTTACTTTCAGCGTAAAAACAAGAACAAATTCTAAGTTCCTTCCAGTCAGAAGAATAGTTTGATGTAGATACCAGAATGTCATGATCATATGCAAGGCGAAATTGCTTGCATTAGCTTAAAAGTAGCGCTACTGAGAAAATTAAGATAGCTGAACTGGTACCTGCATCCAAAACAATGCATAGTTCTAAAATATAACTAGCTTTTATCAAAGTCAATGCCATCGGCGTATTGATTCCTTTCTTTATAACAACTCAAAAGTCACTAGAATAAAGTGAAAGTATTGCAAGTACAGTCGATTTCTAATATTCCTTGAACCAGTGATGCACATATATCCTTCACTGTATGTGCACTTGTGCACAAGCCTCCGTTTTGTTCATGCTCCTGCAAATGAATTATTGTTAGATTCACACCCTTTAGCTAAGTCAAAACCGGCTAATTTCGTAAGGAAGAACTACACATTGTTGGGGTCAAAATTTACACCCCTTTGTTTAGAAAGTCAAAGTCAACGCCTGTACAAGTGGGTCTAAGCCTGAGTCCGAGTCAAGCGGACCCGAGTCCAGTTCAAGTTCAAGCAAGGGGTCGGCCCCCATGCCAAGAGAAGAAAAAGATTATGCAATAAATAAATTTAATATATTTTTTATGAATAAATGTAAAATTAAAAGCAAAAAGCCAAAATTATAAAGCCCAAGGGGCCCAAATGAAAAATGTAAAGGTTATAAAAAGCCAATCCTATAATGAAACCAATAAGAAGTCTTCTCCTAAAAAATTTGAGGGTTTTGAGACGTCATTACATTTCTGTCTCTCCCAAGTTCTCGTCCTCTCTTTAAAAACTATGGAGAAAAATCTTTTTTTACCTCTATGAGTATTTTGTACTTCAAGACCCACACACAAAAAAAGGAGGAAGGGAACTTCTTGTATTTTTCATCCCCGTTGATCAAAGTCCAAAGAGAAAGAAAAGAGGTAGAGGAGAGGAAAATCAATCTTCCATCGAATCTCAGGAATCAAAAGAGAGAGATTTTTGTTTTTGTCTCCTTCCGTCTCCTTCCTCAAGATCATGGGATCATAACAAAAAAAGAAGTTTTTTTTATTCTATACCCAATTCCAAAGCATTGAAGATTCGAGAAAAAATTGTTTTCTTTTAGGACTCAAATTGGAGATGGTTGAGGATGATCTCATCAAAAGGAAAGCCTTCAGGCTTTTCTCTTGGGAAACCCTCAGGAATGCGGATATCTATCCGTATTTTCCTTTGGCGGCTTGGAAATACGGATTTCGATCCGTATTTCCCTTTAGACGGCTAGGAAATGTGGATTTCAATATGTATTTCCTTTTAGAATGCGGACTTTTGTCCGTATTTCTTTTTTGGTGGGTGCGGAGTTTTCCGTACCTCACACTTCCCATACGATAAATCGACGGGAGTAGCCGTCATGCTGCCGAAATTTCGTCAATACATGCGCGTTTAGCCCTGTTTACAAAATTAAACAAAACAAAAAATATATATAAATAAATATAACAATAAATGAAACACCCGAATCGGGCAAATTTCCCAATTATACGTTGCTGCGGATACCCAAAGGGGTCACCTAAGAGACTTTTTCCCCTAACGGGGAAATTCCTTAATTTCGGAGACCCATCCCATAGGGGATATCCCCGCAGCTGCAACGGGGACCTCTCTCCCTTGGGAGAGGCTCCCCTGCTGCGGGATTCCCCTCTCCAAGGGAAGGTCCCCACTCAAACTAAAAAAAATAAGAAAAAAGGTAAAGCTAATATATGTGAAGGGATTTCCTGTATTGTGATTGAACGCTTTATAATATATGGGATCTTGTTCATCAACACATCTAAAAAAAATATAATAAAGATGCAACTAAAACATAAATTAATGAATATGAAAATGTCCGCATTTATCTTAAAACACATATATTCCAAATTGAGTTCGAATGATTCGTACGACCCGTTAATCGGAGGTTCCCTCGCCTCGGAGTGAGTGGTAATTAACGGCAGTTTTGTTCGCGACCACAGAAGATTTGGATCATCACAATCAATAAACTCCAGACTACCCTAGGCAGGAAAAATCTGTACACTGCCTGATAAGCGAGCACATTTCTATCTCAATAAGATGACGAAAATACTCTACACACATAAAATATTTCTAGATTTCACATGCTGTAGAATGCCAAACCCCACAAAGTTCGAACAAAACATATGCTCATAATTCTATATATGAAACATTTTAGATCTGGCTATGTTTGGGAAAATAATCATCGATATTAAACACATGTGAGTGTGAGAGAGATAGAAAGAGATGCATTGAACTACATAATTGCCTTCTCCATGTGCCAAAAGTATGCTTCTAAGTTTCAACATGTTGAGTTTGCAACGTATTCTCAACCCTTAGAAGTTTCCCAATTGAATTCGGCGTTTCACGGAAGATTTTAAGTTGAGCCGGCTCAAATTGATGAGTTGTCTCATAGAAATAGAGGATAAATACGATTTTCCAGGCACATTGAGCCGTCTTAAAGAGATACTGAGCCGGCTCAAACGTCTGTCGATGTCTTGACTGAATTCTGGGCTGGTTTAGGAAATCCGATTTTTACCCTATTTGCCTCGTACTATAAATAGCAATTTGTAACCCTAATTGGGTAACCCTATGTTAATCTGAATTAGGGAAGAGGAGGCTAGGGTTTTGAGAGAGATTTGTTTGTGAGAATTCATCCGCTATTGTAATCCTTCTATTTGTTCAATTGGTAAAGTAATTCTCCTTTCGTCTATGGTTTTTTCCGTAAGGGTTTTCCACGTAAATCTTGTCTCTTCTGGTTTGTGCTATATTTTTATTGCTTTGTTTATTTGTTACTTCTCTCTATCGTTTGTTTTTTGCTTTATGATCGTATTAGGCGCAACAAATTGGTATCAGAGCCTCATTTTGGTTCTTTAGGAGATTTGGTGCACACAAGGTGTTTGGGGATTTATTTGCTTGAACCGTTGGGTCTTCGATCTTACGATCTAGGTTTATTGTGGATGACGACGCTTGTGTCCTCTCCCCATTTTCTTTGATTGTGATTTTAAAGTCTTTAGTTTGTAAGTACTCAAAGTGTTTGTGGAAAGTCTTAAGTGAATTTCAACTAGTTCTTTTGATCCTGTATCATATCTCCAACGATTATGAAGTTCGATATTGAGAAGTTTGATGAGAATATGAGCTTTAGTCTATGGAAAGTTTATATGATTGCCGTATTGACACAGAATGGTTTGAAGAAGGCGATTCTTGGGAAGGATTCAAGGCCTTCCATCATGACAGAGGAAGCATGGGAGGAGTTGATGAAAATGCACTCACGGCTATCCAATTGTGTTTGACAAATAAAGTTTTGCAAAAAGTTCTGGTGGAGAAGACGGCGACTAATTTGTGGTTGAAGTTAGAAAAGTTATATTTGAAGAAGGCTCTCACAAATCGATTCCTATTGAAGCAGCGTCTCTATACATCTCGTATGTTAGAAGGCTCTCCTATCAAATCTCCTATCGAAGAGTTGAATTCGATTATTACAGGTCTGGGTAAGATCGATATTAAGATTGATGATGAAGATCAAGCACTTCTATTGTTATGTTCTTTACCATCCTTTTATAAGCATTTTCATAACACCATGGTTTATGGACGAGATACTATCTCAATCAAGTACGTCAAAGAAAATTTGATAAATAAGGAGAAGATCGACAAAGAGTTAACTTTTAGCGAAGACGATGATCAATTTTCAGACTTATTTTTCGAGAGCGAGCGGAGAAGAGAGATCCGGAAGGTAGCAAGAAGAAGTCGAGATCGAAGTCCAAGCATAAGAACTTAACCTGCAACTATTGTAAGAAGAAGAGACACTTCAAAATCGATTGCTACAAATTGCAGAACAAGCAAAAGCAGGAAGATAAACAGAAAAATGAGTTTTCATCTGAAACTCGTATTGCCGAAGGAGAAAGAGATCTACTTGTGGTTCTTGACAACACACATCGATTCAAGAATGAATGGATTATAGATTCGGGTTGCTCCTACCATATGTGTCCCAATAGAATTTGTTCTCCATCTACGAGTCTATTAATGGTGGGTGGTTTTGATGGGCAATAATAGTTTGAGTCAAGTTATTAGTAAGTGAACGATTCAAATCAAGATATTTGATTGCGTTGTGAGAACATTAGCGGAGATTAGGCATGCTCCTGACTTGAAGAAGAATCACATCTCATTGGTGCACTCGATACTAAGGGTTATAAGTTCTCCACTGAACGTGGAGTTTTGAAAGTCAGTAAAGTTGCTCTCGTCGTCATAAAAGGCTTGAAAACGGGGTCTTCATATGTGCTGTAGGGTTCGACAACTATTGGATCGGCGGTAATTTTATCATCTAAATCCATGTCAAATTCAAATGTGACCATATTATGGCACATGGGGTTCGGATATATGAGTGAGAGGTATGGCCGATTTATTGAAGCAGGGTCTACTATGTGGTCAAAATACACCGAAGATGGATGTTCTCCGCCGAAAACACGGGGACGAGACCGCGTAGGTCCGTTTTGCCTGAATTTAGGGGCAGATGCTAATTGGTGCTATTCGTCCACCTCTCCGAAGATGCCAAGTTGATTTATGACACCATGTATCGAAGGTTTAGACGGATGCGGCCGATGTAGCAGACTTCATCAGATTCCCCTGTTAAATATATGTATGCCTTAGAGGCCATTACTGTACATACGTTGTATATTGTAGTGGATGCTTGGACATATATAGAGAGAGGAATTTCTTGCTTGACATGATAGTATGCTATCTGGTTACTCTTTATCTTAACGTGTATTCTGATTGTCTTTATGTCACATGTTGATAAAGCCCTTAGGATGAGTACTTGACTACCAGGACTATGATGCAGATCATACTAGTGGGGACAGTGTAGTCGCTAAGTACATCCTTCAAATGTTCCTAGTCGTGGGAGTACCGAGACAGGGCATCGATACTCCAGAGTAGACTAGCGTATACGCTTCTCGACCCATATGATGGGCGATAGATGATCCTATATTCATTGGTGTTTGACATCAGAGAAGGTATACGGGTGCTCAGTGGAGACTGGGTACACTGGACGGACTCGCCGAGAACTCCCAGATGGTATTATACCTCACATCAGATGGTAGTTCTCTGGTGACACTGGTACAGGTTAGTCTGTAGACCCGAGATCGTCATAGAGTCTTGTGTGATTCCCACTGTGCTTTGATTTCCACCATACCATGTCCAAGAGGGCGTGCAAAAAGGTGGCTTTTGGGTACAGTCCCGAATCACATAGAGGCAATGAGCGATAGGAGGGAGTTTCGTCTCTCCCGGTATAGGGAGTTGATGTTGCGCTGTGTTCGATTGGTTATAACTGGAAATCCCTGGCCAGGTTTGCTGAGATTTACTGGTAAGTGTTATCAGTAGTTTCTCGAACTGTTATGGACCTCATATCGATACGACTTATCAAGCTATTGGGGTCTGATGTTTACCACCCCTAGGTGAGATATGCAACATATCAGACGAAAAGACCGGACTGTACGATGGTGTTACTGGTTGGATTCACAGGAGAATGTATAGACTTGCTTGTTGATCTTCTGATTGCTCAATACCTGGGTGGCTGTTACGTTTAGCTGACCGCTTGCAGCTTGTGGGTGTTTGATATAATCATCACCTACTGCCGGCGTATTGATGATTCTTTAGAGTCATACACAGAGGTTTCTTGGCTCAGGAAAAACGGAGTAGGAGCATATATGTGATATGTGCGGGACCGGGAATAATACGTGTATGCGATACCGTATTAGATTCTCATGATATGAGATATCGGCCGGGTATATGCGATATAGCCGGGTCATCGATCAAGTATTGATTCGATGAACTGATACAGATTATATTAGTCGGTTATATGTGATATAGGCGGATTATCGGATAAAGCGTTGATTCGATAATTTAATATATAATTATATATGGGATATATTAAGTTGCATTAACTAATATAAGCTCACTAAAGGATTCTTTTTCTCACTTGGATAATACATTGATATATATGTGATATATGTTAATTGTATTATTTTATTTTGTTACAAAAATATATTATATATGTGATATATAATATTGTAACAAGTTAGAGTTATAAATGCAACATGATTTGTGGAGATTAAACATAGTTAGGGTTTGATTTGGGTTAGCTTTTTCTTGAAGTTTCTAGAAACTTTATTTTGTTTTAAGCTAAGATATTTTGTGTTGATATTTATTAACCCAACCCAAACCTTTTAACCATGGTTTATTCTCTACATGAGTTAAGCCCTTCATTCTTAACTCAAGATTGCAATTGTAACCAAAACAATGATTCATTATTCATCACAAAAGGATTTGCTTCTTCTTCTTCCTTCTTCTTGCATGAAAAAGCTTACTAGCTTTTTGGTATGTGATGATTTTGAGTGAGAAATTGAAAACAAATGAGAGCTAAATTCCTACTTCATCATCCTCATCTATTCTAACCACTTAGATTAGGGTGTTTGCTTTGCTAATACTTGATTAGTGAAGCAAGAGCTTGGGCTTGAGTTTCTTCAAGGTAGATCATCTTTGTTGTTGAAGATTGGAAGCAACCTTGCATTTTTCTCTTCATGGGGCCTCTCTTGAGTCCGGGTACTCGATGATCGCAGCGAAGGGACCTCAACACGGAGCTTTTGAAGTGAAGGAACGGACTACAAAGATTGTAATCCCTAACTCTTAGATGTAAAGTTGTTTACATGCTTGTTTATCCTAATACTCTAGTTAAGATCTTGGTTAGGGCTTGTTTAGCACCCCAAAATTTTTAAAGTAGCATGATTGATGCTTGCCAAAACCCTGCTAAGGTGCTAAGCTAACCCTACAGTGATATCAGAGCCAAGCTAGAGCATTAGGCAATGTGTAGACGAAGTTTGAAGTCCGATCGAACTCCGAAACCCCGTAAAAACCTAGTTTCTGGAAATTTTTCAAAAAGTTGAAATTTTTTATATTAAAAATATTCAGAAAATCATGCAGGGAATTCTAAAAATTACTGTGAAGTACGAAACCATAACTCCATCACGTGACCGCGGAACCGCGGCCAAACCATGCGTTTGGCGGCGGTTCCGCGGCCTACATGAGGAGTTAGGGGCTAATACTTCAGGGCTTTATTCTTGGGTAATTTTTTATGCTTCTGGGAATTTTTAGTTCTACTCAAGTGTTGAGCTTTCTGGGATATATTGGGAACTCGTTGATTCGATCGGAAAGTTTAAACTCGTTTAACTTTTTCCGCGTAATTTAGAACGTGTTAAAAAGTTCGAACGGATATCAATAACTCACTTTTTCCCCTGTCGGAAAACTTTCAAGTGTTGGATTTTTTCCTGAGTTTAAAACTTTCAGAAAATCATGCAAGCGAATTTGTGGACCCTCTAGAAGAACGAAACCTTAACTCAATTATGTGACCGTCAAAACCGCCACTGAACCATATGGTTTATGGTAGTTTAGCGTTGCCACATGTGAGGCGTTGGTTTGACCCTTCTACGGCTGGTTCGTAGCGGCTGTGACATGTTCTGGGACTTTTTGAACTCCGCTCAAGTGTTGAGCTATTTGGGAAATCTTGGGTGTTTGTTTATTCGTTTGGAAAGTTTAACATTGTCTATTTATCTGGAATGTGATACAATATTTGGAATCCACAAGTAGTTATGAGATAACTAATTTGAATGTTATAAATCTAGCAGTTTAGTCTCATTTGATCGGTTGCCACGGGATTTTGATGTGATCAAAAGTCTGTCGCAATCACGTAGCGTACGCGGATACTCGCCGGGTAAACTTAATAGATAGCCACGCCCCATAGCCCCGACCAAGTGACTGTAGGAGAACCCCGTCGCCAAAAGCATCCGTTCGGGTGCTCGCGGCAGCGGTGTTCCGCCTTAGTGCACTCCGTCGACGGCATCCGGGGCTGCGGCCGTCTACTAAAGTCTCCGACGAGCATTCGATCAGGATGTCGGGAATCTTGTTGAATTGCCCGACTTGATATTGAAAAGAGTTTTCGATATTGAGACTAAAATGCGGGGTTTATAATTGTTAGGCATGCGATGTCTAAGGAATTCATTTTGTTAGACATGAGATGTCTAAGGAGGTTGCGGATTCCAACTGTTGTAGTTTTATACTTTCTTTTCTGCGACCGTAAGTGTAATATGTAGAGTATCGCCGGTTTCGTTGCTATACATCAACGACAATTGGGATACACACATTTACTTACGTTGATGACATGTGATGTTATGTGTTGCTGTGATATGTTATATTGGATCGTCGTGTTTTGAATAGCCGGGGGTTTTATGTGAGATGAGAGTTTTTTCATTTTCATTCATATAAAATTCATTGTATGTAATATTCTTTTATTAGGGTACTTCTGGGTTGAGGAGGATGTCACCATTGTATATTATTTGCTTTTCCGCATTAGGTAGACCCAAGGAGGGGAGCACAAGTAACCGGGTTCTAGGGTCCAGTGGGAGGCCATCTCGAGGAGTCGAGACCAGGTCTCCTAACCCTAGAATTGGCAGTGTTGCGTGCCGCTCTCGTAGTGGTCTAGGGATGTAGGTTTGGCTATTCATCGCGACCGTGGAATCCACGTTTTATACAGGCTCGCATAAAACACGGAAATCCTAGTATATCCAATATTTCATATGTTATCTTCTGCTGCAATGTTCTGTGATGAGATCATATTACTGCCTGAGATGAATGTTTATATTATATATATGAGATATATGTTATATTGCTGATTTCGTTTCAAATGTGATGCTTGTGAAGCATAATAAAATGGGACTTCATTAATGAGATTAATGAAACTAAAAGAAACCTAAAAATGTTGTAAAAACTTGTCTCAAAAATAGGTAGCTCTAGTTCTTGCTTTGTATAGCGGTATTCCTTATAGAATATTCAGCATCTTATTCGATAAGGAAAGAGCCGAGATCCCTTCACCGGGAGTGACCTCTTTAGCGAAACTAGCAGATGCTACAAACTCGGTTTGTCTGTTGATTGTTTTTATAGTTTTTGCTTTGCATAGTGATATTTATGAAATATCCCGCACCTTATTCGATGAGGAAAGAGCCGAGATCCCTTCACCGGGAGTGGCCTCTTTAGCAAAACTAGCAAAGGCCTCAAAAACACTTCATTTAAATCACTCGATTCTACAACGATATCAAGTTCATTAAGCAAAGAGTTTTCTTAAAACCCTGTCGTAGCCCTCCGTCATTTCAGATAAGTACTACTTAGTATTCGTGCTGCGGTAGTTTGGCATTCGTCAAGACGTAGTGTACGGTAGCTAACTAGTGCTTATCTTCAAATATACGATGCGATTGGATTAGGGTATTCGTACGGCGTTGTTTGGCATTCGTCAAGGGTCATGCGGATGGGTTTAATTCAATCAGGAAATGTACGGGTTGAACTTGACTAGCAGACTATGGGTTGTTTGGCATCCGTCAAGGTCGTAGCACGTTAGGGGCAGAAGTATTATTGGGAATTTCAAGTGTTGAAATTTGCAATAAGATTGCATACCTTCTATAAGATAGTTGGATCCCGATACTCGCTGCAAGTAAGAGTTACTCCTGGGAGAGTTTTACACATTACAATTAGCCGATCAAGTAGGTGTCTAGAAAGGTGTCAACGGGGTTATGCCTTTGGGAAAACGAGGTTTACTTTAATTAGGTCCGTGCGAAAGCATGGGGAACCTCCCTCAAAGTACCGGCACTGGCCTGGCTGAAAGAATGGCGAACTTGTAGGGTGTAATAAATCCCGGCTAGTCTTTCCTTTTAGGGTTTGAAGGAAGATTTGACTAAAATAGTAGGAGACATCCTGATTAGATATATTAATAACCAATCTAATCTCGCAAGAGCATACGCTGAGTGTTTTCTTCTATCTCTCTCCAGGTAGCGACTATGTCACACCTTAATCAAGATAATAATATGGATGTATTAACCGAACCCGCTTATTATACTGAGCTGGGGAACGTTGGTCCCGCTCCAACTTATAATTGTTATAAGACAGAGCAGGAAATAGGGGATTACCAGAATTCCCGTACCGCCCAAACGAAAAAAGTACATGCTGATGTATCTTCTTCGGGTGTGTTCATTACCGAGAACTGTTTCTCAGTATCCTTTACGTCCTGGATATGAGATACCGGATCAGGATCCTGCAAATGTAATTTTTTACATGGGCTACAGAGAGGTAGAGAACTGAGAACGGGTGATAAGTTTTAAGAGTTGGAAATGATGCAAGTGTTGCAGCTAAGTCTGTTGGCAGTTATCACCCTGTATTATCAGAATACATTGATTCTGAACGAATATTATTAGATACCGAACCTGATATACAACATCATATCAGTCTCTTTATTAGTAAAGAAGGATATAATTTTGTATTGTTGGATAATGTTTTGAACATTTCCTATATCAAGAGTTGATCGGTTCAGGCACGTTATCTAAAAGCATAGACGTTCTAAATCAAACTCCAGTTCTTAACGTACAGAACACACACAAGAGAAAGAGTTCAGAAAATGAACGAATTCTTCTTGAGGCATTGTAGACTAGGTCATATCAATGCGACCCGACTAGCTGAAGTTACAAAAAGATGCATATTTAAATTAGTTTGGATTTACATCTTGTAAAACTTACCAGTCATGTCATAAAGATAAGATGACCACAGCTCTGTTTATTGGAAACAGAGAAAGAGTTAGTGAACTCTTGGGATTGATACATGATGATGTATGATAGTCCCATGTCTATATATGCCAGGACAGGTTCTTTGTACTTCATTACATTCACTGATGATCTCTTAAGATTCAGACATATGTTCCTGTTGAAACACAAGTCCGAAACTTTTGAGATAATCACAGAATATAAGTTAGAAGTAGAGAACCAAAAACGGGTATAAGTATTATGTCCTTTGATATGATCAAGGAGGAGAATACTTGAGCACGGAATTCCTGGACTATTCTAAAGGAGAATGAGATTCTCTCTCAGCATTACTCCTCCGAATACACCATAGCACGTTGGTGTATCGGGATGGAGCAATCGCACCCTATGTGATATGGTGTGCTCTATGATGAGTACTACCGAGTTGCCTATTTTCTTTTGGGATTATGCACTTAAGAAGTTGCATACCTATTGAATAGGGTTCCAACCAAATCAGATGCCTACCACTCCATATGTGATATGGTATGGGAAGAGCCCATCTCTTAAAGATATTAAGATTTAGGGTTGTCCGGCCTATGTCAAAAGCAAAATCCGGACAAGCTCGAGGCAAGATCAGTTCTGTGGAAGTTTGTTGGATATCCCAAGCATTAGCAAGGGAATATTTTCTACCAAACTGAGGAACAAAAGATGTTTTGTTTTCTCAGCATACCACCTTTAGGAAAGGGAATTTCTTGTGAAGAAATTAGTGGTCATAAGGTAGAACTGGAAGGAGTTTCAACTATATAAACTGCAGCTGATGATTTGGTAAACCCGGAGGATTCAATAGTTTCCAACGAATCTCAGACTCTCCACCGATCTGGTAGGGTTCCTCATCCACCTGAAAGATACTTCGGTTTTTCTATGACAGTGGGAGAGAGGATTGTATCATGAGATGATGACCCAACTAGTTTCGAGCAGACCATCAGGAATGGGGACTCTGTAAGGATGGCTGGATGCTTAGCAATCTGAGATGGAATCCTTATACACCAACAAAGTATGGACTTTGGTTGCTTTATCTAAAGGGTTAAATCTCCATCAGGAGCAAGTATATCTTGAGAAGGTTACTTGGTGTAGATGGAAAAGTTGAGACTTTCGAAGCTAGACTTGCTAAAGGTTCTCTTCATCAACCAGGTGTGGATAAAGATGAAACCTTTTCCAGTGGCCGTGCTTAAGTCCATCCGGATCTTACTTGCCATTGCTACATACCATGACTACGATATCTGGTAGTTGGGTGTCATGACTGCTTTTCTAAATATTAATTTAGAAGAGAGTGTCTATAAGGACACAGCCAGATGGCTTCCTAAACAGTGGGAGCAGCGAAAATGTGTGCAAGTTACTTTACAGGATAAAGCAGGCATCGCGGAGTTGGAACGTCTATTTTGATGTGGTAGTCAAAGTGTTTGACTTCATCAAAATAGTAGACGAACCTTGTACATACAAAAAGTTAGTCCTATGCTACGCTCGGTCAATCTCCTCTTATCATAAAGATTCTCTATATAGGATCAAGGTGATACCTCCTAAATCCTGTGTTATGGATCTATGAGATAGATCTAATTGGATGTTAGGATTCTCACTAGTTGTAGTGAGATGGTATCAATCGATCCTGGAAAGAATCACTGGAAAGGTTCCAGGGTGATAAGGAAGACTGAATGTCAGTCGCAGGCATTGTCTTTACCCTCAGCGGAGGGACGGTATGTTGGAAGAGTTCCAAGCTAGATACCGTGACTTACTAGACGATTAAAGGCAAGATACATCGTTACCAAGGATGCTACCGAAGAGGCAGTATGGATATATATGAGTTCATGAGATGAATTTCGTTCCTATCATTGTGTGACAATGGAGTTGTGCCTTAGGCCTAGGAACCCCCGTCCCATCTGTGATCCAGACATATTCTTAGGCAGTATCGCTTGATCATGGAGATGGTTGATCTCCAGGGAGATCGAGGTTAGGAGAGTAGAAACAGAGGACAACAGCGCGGATCCACTCACAAAGGCCTATTTCACAGTAGAGACTTTTATGGGATGGTTGAGTATGAGATACTTCAACCACAGCTTATTGTTGGGTATGAGATACTACAACAGATGGCCCTAATGCAAGTGGGAGATTGTTAGTTATATGTATGCCCTAGAGGCCATTACTGTACATACGTTGTATATTGTAGTGGATGCTTGGACATATATAGGGAGGACTTTCTTGCTCGACATGATAGTATGCTATCTGGTTACTCTTTATCTTAACATGTACTCTGATTGTCTCTATGTCACATGTTGATAAAGCCCTTAGAATGAATACTTGACTACCAGGACTATGATGCAGATCATCCTAGTGGGGACAGTGTAGTCACCAAGTACATCCTTCAAATGTTCCTAGTCGTGAGAGTACCGAGACAGGGCATCGATACTCTAGAGTAGACTAGCGTATATGCTTCTCGATCCATATGATGGGCGATGGATGATCCCATATCCATTGGTGTTTGACATCAGAGAAGGTATACGGGTGCTCAGTGGAGACTGGGTACACTGGACGGACTCGCTGAGAACTCCTAGATGGTATTATACCTCACGTCAGATGGCAGTTCTCTGGTGACACCGGTACAGGTTAGTCTGTAGACCCGAGATCGTCATAGAGTCTTATGTGATTCCTACTGTGCTTTGATTTCCATCATACTACGTCCAAGAGGGCGTGCAAAAAGGCGGCTTTTGGGTACAGTCCCGAATCACATGGAGGCAATGAGCGATAGGAGGGGTTTCGTCTCTCCCGGTATAGGGAGTTGATGTTGCGCTGTGTTCGATTGGCTATAACTGGAAATCCCTGGCCAGGGTTGCTGAGATTTACTGGTAAGTGTTATCAGCAGTTTCTCAAACTGTTATGGACCTCATATCGACACGACTTATCAAGCTACTGGGGTCTGACGTTTATCACCCCTAGACGAGATATGCGACATATCAGACGAAGAGACCGGACTGTACAGTAGTGTTACTGGTTGGATTCACAGGAGAATGTACATGCTTGCTTGTTGATCTTCTGATTGCTCAATATCTGGGTGGCTGTTACGTTTAGCTGACCGCTTGCAGCTTGTGAGTGTTTGATATGATCATCACCTACTGCCGGCGTATTGACGATTCTTTAGAGTCCTACACAGAGGTTTCCTGGCTCAGGCAAAATGGAGTAGGAGCATATATGTGATATGTGCGGGACCAGGAATAATACGTGTATGCGATACCGTATTAGATTCTCGCTATATGAGATATCGGCCGGGTATATGTGATATAGCCGGGTCATCGGATCAAGTGTTGATTCGATAAACTGATACAGATTATATTAGTCGGTTATATGCGATATAGCTGGATTATCGGATCAAGTGTTGATTCGATAATTTAATGTATAATTATATATGTGATATATTAAGTTACATTAACTAATATAAGCTCACTAAAAGATTCTTTTTCTCACTTGGATAATACATTGATATATATGTGATATATGTTAATTGTATTATTTTATTTTGTTACAAAAATATATTATATATATGATATATAATATTGTAACAAGTTAGGGTTACAAATGCAACATGATTTGTGGAGATTAAATATAGTTAGGGTTTGATTTGGGTTAGCTTTTTCTTGAAGCTTCTAAAAGCTTTATTTTGTTTTAAGCTAAGATATTTTGTGTTGATATTTATTAACCCAACCCAAACCTTTTAACCATGGTTTATTCTCTACATGAGTTAAGCCCTTCATTCTTAACTCATGGTTGCAATTGTAACCACAACAATGATTCATTATTCATCACAAAAAGATTTGCTTCTTCTTCTTCCTTCTTCTTGCATGAAAAAGCTTACTAGCTTTTTGGTATGTGATGATTTTGAGTGAGAAATTGAAAACAAATGAGAGCTAAATTCCTACTTCATCATCCTCATCTATTCTAGCCACTTAGATTAGGATGTTTGCTTTGCTAATACTTGATTAGTGAAGCAAGAGCTTGGGCTTGAGTTTCTTCAATGTAGCTCATCTTTGTTGTTGAAGATTGGAAGCAAGCTTACATTTTTCTCTTTATGGGTCCTCTATTGAGTCTGGGTACTCGATGAACGCAGCGAAGGGACCTCAACACGGAGCTTTTGAAGTGAAGGAACGGACTACAAAGATTGTAATCCCTAACTCTTAGATGTAAAGTTGTTTACATGCTTGTTTATCCTAATACTCTAGTTAAGATCTTGGTTAGGGTTTCTTTAGCACCCCAAAAAATCGGGAGCAAGTATATCTTGAGAAGATTACTTGGTGTAGATGGAAAAGTTGAGACTTTCAAAGCTAGACTTGTTAAAGGTTTTCGTCATCGACCAGGCATGGATAATGATGAAACCTTTTCCAGTGCCTATGCTTAAGTCCATCCGGATCCTACTTGCCACGACTACATACCATGACTACGATATCTGGTGGTTGGGTGTCATGACATCTTTTCTAAATGATGTTTTAGAAGAGGGCGTCTATAAGTACACAGCCAGAGGGCCTCGTAGACAGTGGGAGCAGCGGAAATGTATGCAAGATGTTTTATATGATAAAGCAGGCATCGCGGAGTTGGAACGTCTGTTTTGATGAAGTAGTCAAAGAGTTTGACATCATCAAAATGGTAGATGAACCTTGTATAAACAAAAATGTAGTAGGGAGTATGGTGGCGATCCTCGTAGAGTACGTGGATGACATACTTTTGATAGGGAAGGTGTTTCCTATGCTACGCTCGGTCAATCTCCGCTTATCACAATGATTCTCCATATAGGATCAAAGTGATATCTCCTAAATCCTGGATTTTGGATCTATGAGATAGATCTAATTGGATATTAGGATGCTCACTAGTTGTAGTGAGATGGTATCAATGGATCCTGGGAAGAATCACTGGAAGGGTTCCAGGGTGATAAGGATGACTGAATGTCAGTCACAGGTATTGTCTTTACCCTCAGTAAAGGGACGGTATGTTGAAAGAGTTCCAAGCTAGATACCGTGACATACTAGACGATAAAGGCAGGATACATCGCTACTTAAGATGCTACCAAAGAGACTGTTTGGGTGTATATTGGTTCATGAGATGAACTACGTTCCTACCACTGTGAGACAATGGAGTTGTGGCTTATGCCAAGGAACGCAGGTCCCATCAGCGATCCAGACATATTCTAAGGCAGTATCACCTGATCATGGAGATGGTTGATCTCTAAGGGATCAAGGTAAGGAGAGTAGACTCAGAGGACAACACGGCGGATCCACTCACAAAGGCCTATTCCCAGAGAGAGACTCTTATGGGATGATTGAGTATGAGATACTACAACCACTGCTACAGATGGCCCTAGTGCAAGTGGGAGATTGTTAGTTATATGTATGCCCTACAGGCCATTACTGTACATAGGATGTATATTGTAGTGGATGCTTGGACATATATAGGGAGGACTTTCTTGCTCGACATGATAGTATGCTATCTGGTTGCTCTTTACCTTAACGTGTATACTGATTGTCTCTCTGTTACATGTTGGTAAAACCCTTAGGATGTGTACTTGACTACCTGGACTATGATGCGGATCATACTAGTGGGGACATGGTAGTCCATAAGTACATCCTTCAAGGTCCCTAGTCGTGGGTGTATCGAGACGGGGCATCGATATACCAGAGTAGACTAGCGTATACCTTCTCGACCCATACAGATGGGCGATGGATGATCCCATATCCATTGGTGTTTGACATCAGAGATGATATACGGGTGCTCAGTAGAGACTGGGTACACTGGACGGACTCGCCGAGAACTCCCAGATGGTATTATACTTTACGTCAGATGGCAGTTCTCTGGTGACACTGGTACAGAGTAGTCTGTTGACCCGAGATCGTCATAGAGTCTTGTGTGGTTCCCACTGTGCTTTGATTTCCACCTTACCACGTCCAAGAGGGCGTGCAAAATGGTGGTTTTTGGGTACAGTCCCGAATCATATGGAGGCAATGAGCGATAGGAGGGTATTCGTCTCTCCCGGTATAGGGGTTGATGTTGCGCTGTGTTCGATTGGTTATAACCGGAAATCCCTGGCCAGGGTTACTGAGATTTACTGTAAGTGTTACCTGTAGTTTCTCGAGCTGTTATAGACCTCATATCGACACGACTTATCAAGCTATTGGGGTCTGACGTTTACCACCCCTAGGAGAGATATGCGACATATCAGACGACAAGACCGGACTGTACGGTAAGTGTTACTGGTTGGATTCACAGGAGTGTGAGCGGGCTTGCTCGTCGATCTTCTTATCGCTCAATACCTTGGTGGCCGTTACGTTTAGCAGACCGCTTGCAGCTTGTGGGTGATTAATATGATCATCATCTGCTGCCGGTGTATTGACGAGTCTTTAAAGTCCTACACAGAGGTTTCCTGGCTCAAGCGAAACGAAATAGGAGCGCATATGAGATATGTGCGGGACCGAGAATAACGCGTGTATGTGATACCGTATTCTATTCTCGCGATGAATGTATCGATTGGTTGTATGCGATATAACCTAGTTATCGAATCGAAGATTGATTCGATAAGCCGATACATAGGATACTAGTCGGTTATATGCGATATGACCGGATCGTTAAATCAAGTGTTGATTTAATGATTTAATGTATAATTATATATTTGATATATTACTTTGCATTAACTAGTATCGGTTCACTTTAAATAGATTTTCTCACTCGGATGTGCACATTGTATATGTGATATACTTTTGTGCACTTGATTGTATCATGTTTGATGATACATGTTTGCTAGGGTTTTTGTGTAAAGAATTAAATCTTGGTTAAGTAAATGGTTAGGGTTTTTATTTTATCATTCATTTATCTTTTTAATTTAGATTAAAAAGAAATGGCAAAAGAAAACAAAATGGTTTCTTTCTTTCTTTCTTTCTTTCATGAAGCTTGTTGAAGCTTTGACCAAGTGACCATTTTGTCTTCATGTTTAACCCTAACCATTCATCTAACCTTAGTCAATTCTCTACACTTGACCATAGTTGGTTTATGATAAGTATTCTTTTATTTTCTATTTTGAGAAATACTTATCATATCATAATATTCTATCTTTTTCTTCTTCTTCTTCAACATGAAGAAACTTGCTACCAACAATGGCAACTAGTGAAAAAGAGTGAGAAATCCAATTCTAAAGTGAACCCACTTCCTATTTCTTCATCCTCTACCTCTTGCCAAGTAGTAGAGTGTGTTTTCTTCACAAGTTTCATGACTTGGTGAAGTGGGAGCTTGATCTTGTGATGCCTCGACGTAGATCATCTTCGGCATCGAAGCCGACGACCAAGCCCGCCCATTTCTCCGATGAAGCCGATGCTAGAGTCCGGGATCCAATTTGGACAGCGGAGGGACATCATCACGGAGCCTAGGAGGTGGAGGACCGGATCTACAAAGGTTGTACCTTCTTTCTATTAGTTAAATTGTTGACTAGTTGTTTGTTTCGCCTAAATTTCTAGTTAACGATCTGTATTAGGGTTTCTCGGCACCCGTAAAATTTGAAATTGCCATGGTTGATGCCTTGTGAGACCTCATTAGTGTGCCTAGGAACCCTACACATGAGATGAACTTCGTTCCTCCCATTGTGTGACAATGGAGTTGCGGCTTATGCTTAGGAACGCCCGTCCCATCAGTGATCCAGACATATTCTTAGGCAGTATCACCTGATCGTGTAGATGGTTGATCTCCAGGGGATCGAGATTAGGAGAGTAGACTCAGAGGACAACACGACGGATCCACTCACAAAGGCCTTTTCCCAGAGAGAGACTTTTATGGGATGGTTGAGTATGAGATACTACAACCACTGCTACCAGATGGCCCTAGTGCAAGTGGGAGATTGTTAGTTATATGTATGCCCTAGAGGCCATTACTTTACATTGGATGTATATTGTAGTGGATGCTTGGACATATATAGGGAGGACTTTCTTGCTCGACATGATAGTATGCTATCTGGTTACTCTTTACCTTAACGTGTACACTGATTGTCTCTCTGTTACATGTCGGTAAAGCCCTTAGGATGTGTACTTGACTACCTGGACTATGATGTGGATCATACTAGTGGGGACATGGTAGTCCATAAGTACATCCTTCAAAGTCCCTAGTCGTGGGTGTATCGAGACGGGGCATCGATATACCAGAGTAGACTAGCGTATACCTTCTCGACCCATACAGATGGGCGATGGATGATCCCATATCCATTGGTGTTTGACATCAGAGATGATATACGGGTGCTCAGTGGAGACTGGGTATACTGGACGGACTCGCCGAGAACTCCCAGATGGTATTATACCTTACGTCAGATGGCATTTCTCTGGTGACACTGGTACAGGTTAGTCTGTAGACCCGAGATCGTCATAGAGTCTTGTGTGATTCCCACTGTGCTTTGATTTCCATCATACCACGTCTAAGAAGGCGTGCAAAAAGGTGGTTTTTGGATACAGTCCCGATTCACATGGAGGCAATGAGCGATAGGAGGGGTTTCGTCTCTTCCGGTATAGGGAGTTGATGTTGCGCAGTGCTCGATTGGCTATAACAGGAAGTCCTTGGCCAAGGCTGCTTTAGGGATTTACTGGTAAGTGTTACCAGTAGTTTCTCGACCCGTTATGAGCCTCATATCGACACGACTTATCGAGTTATTGGGGTCTGACGTTTACCACCCCTAGACGAGATATGCGACATATCAGACGAACAGACCGGGCTGTACGGTAGTGTTACTCGTTGGATTCACAGGAGTGTGAGCGGGCTTGCTCGTTGATCTTCTGATCGCTCAATATCCGGGTGGCCGTTACGTTTAGCAGACCGCTTGCGGCTTGTGGGTGTTTGATATGATAATCACCTACTGCCGGCGTATTGACGAGTCTTTAGAGTCCTACACAGGGGTTTCCTGGCTCAAGCGAAACGAAATAGGAGCGCATATGAGATATGTGCGGGACCGAGAATAATACCAGTATGTGATACTGTATTCTATTCTCGCGATTTGTGACATTGATCGGTTATATGCGATATAGCCGGATTATCGGATCAAGTGTTGATTCGATAAGTTGTTACTATTGATATTAGTCGGTTATATGCGATATGACCGGATCGTTAAATCAAGTGTTGATTTAATGATTTAATGTATAATTATATACTTAATATATTACTTTACATTAACTAGTATTGGTTCACTTAAGATTTGTTTTCTCACTAGTTTGTGCATAAGTGTATATATGATATATATTTGTGTACATATGTTTGTATCATGTTTGATGATACATACAAGATGTGTGTATGAGACTCATACCAAGATTAGGGTAAAGATTAGGGTTATTGTTTCATCTTAAGATTTAACAAAGGGTTTAACTAAGTCAAAGTTATCAAGCTTGAAGAAGCTTTGACAAAGTCCACTCTTTTGTCATTTCTTTTGATATTCTTTAACCTAACCTTTAACCTAAAGCCTTGGTTAATTCTCTACATGAGTTAAGCATGAGGGCTTAACTCAACCATGGTGCTATTATTCATTTGGATAAGTTTCATTTTGGATATTCATTCATATGATTCTTTTCTTCTTCTTCATCTTCATCAAGCTCACAAAAGCTTGAGAGCTCCAATGGTGCCATGAGAAAAAGAGTGAGAAATCCAATTCTAAAGTGAACCCACTTCTTATTTCTTCATCCTCTACCACTTGCCAAGTAGTATCGGGTGTTCTCTTCACAAAGTTTTCGACCAAGTGAAGGAATAGCTTGAGTTTGAGTCTCCCCGACGTAGATCATCTTCGGCCTCGAAGTCAATGACCTAGCCCGATCATTTCTCCGACGAAACCATCGCTGGAGTCCAGGATCCAATGATCGCAGCGGAGGGACATCAACACGGAGCTAAAGAAATGGTGGAGCGGATCTACAAAGGTTGTAATCCCTTTCACTTAGCAATAAAGTTGTTTACTTGCTTGCTTTTCGCCTTTACTTCTAGTTAACGATCTATATTAGGGTTTCTCGGCACCGGAAAATTTTTGTTTGGCATGGTTGATGCCTTGTGGAACCTCCTTAGTGTGTCTAGGATCCCTACATATTCAAGGCAGTCCTGGATCATCGTGGGCCAATAGTAGCCCATCTTTTTGATCTTTAGCTTCATCTTCGGCCCGGCTTGGTGAGAACCGCAGAGTCCGTCGTGAGTTTCTTGGACGACTCTCCTTGCTTCTTCAGGTCCTAAGCATCTTAACCATAGAGAATCAAATGATCTCTTATACAGAGTATCATTGACGAAGGCAAAGGATAGAGCTCGTTTTATGAGCTGATGTCTCGAGGACGCATCTTCAGGAGGTGACGGGATTTGAAGTAGTCTATAAAAACTTCTCTCCAATCCATAGCCTTTTCCCGATCTTTTACTTGTAGGGTCGCTTGCTCGGTCGCTCCCTTTTCTTCGGCCGACTCCGAAGATATTTCTGCTGGCGCAAGAACCCGACGGCTTTGCACAACGATCCTTACGTCATCGAGGTTTTCGTCGGCCAGTTCTTTAGCGAGTTTGGCCAATGCGCCCGCTTTGCTATTTTCCGCACGCGGTATGCTTTCCAGGGTGTAGGAAGGAATTTGAGTCAGCAGTTGCTGCACTCTTTCGCCGTATTTTACCAACTCTGGTTTGCACGTTTGATAGTCTCCATTTACTTGACTAACGACCAGCTGGGAGTCTCCGTATATGAGGAGGTATTCAATTCCCATGTCGACAGCGATCTCAAGACCTGCTATCAAAGCTTCATATTCGGCTTCGTTGTTTGTCCTCGGCTCTGTCAAGGAGAAGGCAAAACGCATTATCCCTCCTTGTGGAGTCACGAAGATGAGGCCTACCCCTGATTTGATTATGGGGGTACTTTGTTTGCGCTTTTTCATGGAAGATGCTTCATCAAAGTAAAGTTCCCACTGGGTATCATTCTTTCTTCTCTCCCCTTCGATCATGCCAAACGCGTGCTCGTCGGGCAATTCGCAGTTCAAAGGAGAATCAGCAGCTATCGGATGCTCAGCGAGGAAGTCGGCGATGACCTGGCCTTTTACTGCCTTGAGGGGTCGATAAGTTATCGAGAATTCGATCAAGAGCAGGGCCCATTTAGCGAGCCGTCCTGTTAATATAGCCTTTGACATCAAATATTTGAGAGGATCCACCTTTGATATGAGATGGACCTCATGTGCCAACGCATAGTGTCTGAGTTTCGTTATCCCGAAGATCAACGCCAGGCAATGTTTTTCAATAGGAGAGTAATTGTTTTCTGCCCCTAGGAGAACTCGACTCAAATAGTAGAGGGCTCTCTCCTTCTCTTGGTCGTTCTCTTGTGCCCACAGCGCGCCTAAGGAACCTTCGAGAGCTGTTGTATACAGGACAAGAGGTTTTCCTTTAACAGGAGCGGCCAGTACTAGCGGATTCTGCAGGTATTGCTTGATTTCATCCAGTGCACTTTGGCATTTGCAATCCCAGACGAACAGGGTTCCCTTCTTCATTAGGTGACTGTAAGGACGGCACTTGCCGGAAAGATTGGCTATGAATCGCCGGATATATGCAAGCTTTCCTTGGAGAGATCGCAGCTGCTTGAGTGTTCTTGGCGGAGGCATTTCCATAATAGCCTTGATCTTTGACGGGTCTATCTCGATGCCTCAGTGTCGGATGATGAATCCCAGGAACTTGCCTGAGGACACTCCGAATGCGCATTTGAGAGGGTTCATCTTCAGGTTGTATTTCCGCAGACGCTGGAACACGATCTTCAGATGCTCCCAATGCTACTTGTACAATTTGCTTTTCACCACAAGGTCGTCAATATAGCATTCGACGACTTCATGTATGAGGTCATCGAAGATCTTCATCATGGCCCTCTGATAGGTGGCACCGGTGTTCTTTAGACCGAAAGGCATCACCTTGTAGCAGAATATTCCCAGGGGAGTCCGGAAAGCGGTATGTTTTTGATCTTCGGGATGCATTTTTATTTGATTGTACCCCGATGAGCCGTCCATGAAGGAGAAAACTTCATGAGTGGACGTATTGTCTATCATCAGCTCGGTGACCGGCACTGGAAAGTCATCCTTCGGACAAGCTTTGTTGAGATCCCGAAAGTCCACACATATGCGCACCGTCCCATTTTTCTTCATCACTGGGACGATGTTGGCAATCCAGTCAGGATATTGAACCTCTTGGATAAAGCCGGAGTCGATTAGCTTCTTGACCTCGGCGTTGATACTCATTTCAAGTTCAAGCCGCATTCTTCTCGGTGCTTGTTTGACCAACTTGACGTCCGGAGATATCGCCAATTTGTGCACAGCAATCTCTGGATCTAGTCCCGGCATCTCGGAATAGTTCCATGCAAAACAATCTTTATACTGCATGAGCACATCTTTTAGCGTAGCCACCCTTTCTTCAGACAAAAGTTCACTGACGAACGTCGGCCGCGGGTCACTTGCCGTTCCCAAGTCAATTTTCTTGAGGTTATCTGCAGTAGTATGTATCCCATCTTCCAGCTCTTTTGGCGCCGGTGGAAACTCTGAGATCACCTCGTCATCATCATTTTCGAAGCACCAGGGGAGGTCATCCATATTTTCGGATTCTTCTTCTGACAGCGTTATCACATGACAGGTACGAGATCGCTTCCAAGACTGACGTTGATCTGGCTCTACTCTCGTGGCTTTGGGTTCATGCTTCTGTGGCGGGGTTACCCTCCAACTACTGGATAGAGCAAATCTTTCTTGCTGATACTGGTCTTCTACCCAGTCTTTGAATGTGAAACAATCTTCGAAAGGATGCCCTATTGGTCGGTGATAGGAGCAATAGTCCGGGTGAGAGACCTCACCTACTTGCTCGGGGTGCTTGGACTCCGGGAGGGTAATCATCTGATGTTTTATGACAAGATCAAGTATCTTTCTTGTCTTATCTTGGGAAAAAGAATACGCTCGACCCATCTTCTTTATAAGAGACGAATCCTGGTTGTTCGATTCTCGATCGCGTGGCTTCTTGGTCCCGCTTTGTCGCTGTCGAACGCTTTTTCCGTTCTTGGGTTTATTTTTGCCTTTGCGTCGGGTCTTTTGTATGGCGGGCTGGCGACGAAAGGCATCGTCACTTTCTGCAGCCTGCTGAAGGAGGCGCTGCGTTCTGGCTTTCTCGTAGATGGTCATTTCGCAATTATGGTCGTCTCGAACCTTTTAACCCGCTTCCCTTATAAACTTGTCCATTTGTTCTTCGAACGACGGGCTTGGAATTTTCACGACGGGAGCTCGTTTTGGTTCAAGGTTAGCATCTTCCCACAGAGCATCTCCTTCTTCATCGAAATTATATATGACATAGCAACCGCGAAATCGCTCTCGTTTCTTGGATTGAACATATCCAAGTCGTTTCTATTCTCTCGTTGGGCAACTTTCGTTGAGTTCCGGGTACGTTTCAAATCCTGTTATAGAACTGGGCTTGTCGAGCAGTTTTTTTAAAGGGTATGCCTTGGCGCCTCAACAGCCTTTTTAATCCGTCTGTGTAGTATCTGGGAAAACGGATGGGCTGGAGCCTGTCAAGTGTAGAATCCGCACCATGCCAAATTTCTTTCTGCACTTTGATTTCCCCGGACCGGTAGAATAGGATCACCTTTTCACCCTTTCGCCTGGGGGGACATAGAATGCCTGCAGTTCTTGCACACTGTAAGTTTCAAGTGCATCGAGCTCTTTGTAATGCTCTTGCGGACCATGGCAACTTGCAAGCTTTGATCTTCATCAGCAAAGGCTTGTATCGATGGCCGAGCAGAGAATACGGTATTAACCTCATCTTCCGAGTCACTGCCGAAGACCAGAATAGGGGTGGACGGTCCCGGCTTGTTGTATTAGGGCGGCACCGAATAAACTGTTTCTTCTTCCTCTTCGGTATCACTCCCGAAGACCGGAATAGTGGTGATAACTTTGTTCTTGTCCTCCGGTTTGCGACATCTTTTTGTGTCTTTGAAATCTGGCAGGAAGTACTTGGCATCCTCATATTTGCGGATTTCGCTCACAGAGAATGGGTTTAGTTCCCCTGTCACGGTGTACTCGAGACCGTCCTTGAAATATTTCATACACTGATGTTGTGTAGAGGGGATGATGTTGTACTCGTGTAATCAAGGCCGGCCGAGCAAAGCGTTATAGCAGGTCTTAGCGTCAATGACGTGAAACTTGATGTCAGTGACTAACAGCCCAAAGCGCAGCGTCAGTATCGACCCAAGCGTCCATGATGACTGGGAGTCAAACCCGGAGATAGTGATCTTATCCCGAGTGAGGAGTTGAACGCTCATGCAGATTTCCTTTAACACTCTTACATTGATGAGGTTTACGGAGGACCCATTGTCAACCAGGATTTTGCCTATCTTGATATCATGACAGTATCCGGAGACATAAAGGGGACGGTTATGCTCACACGTCCCAAGGAGGAGATCTTCATCGCCGAAAGTGACATCGGCCGTGTGTACTTCTTCGAGCTCGTCCTTCATCTTTTCTTCGGCGAGGAAAGCTTGAAATTGTCCGGGGTCTTGTAACGCTTTGATTAGGGATTCTCGTGCCTCTTTAGATAGCAAAAGGGCATCGAGAATGCTTAGCTGTGAAGGTAGCTTCCTCAAGTGTGCCAGAATGTTGTAATCCACCTTGTTTTTCTTTGGCGGGTCCTTGGCTGTCAGCTCTTTGACGACTTGATCATCCAGGGCGATGTTCTCAGGGATTTTTTCTTTCCCCTTATCTTTTCTATTCGACCCACTGTTCGCGGCCCCGAGATTCTTTTCGGGCAGCGTATGATTATGCAGCTGAATGTTCTCGCAGGTCTTCATTTCTTCCGTTTCGGATATGGGTTCTTTGAAGAGAGGGCTAAGGGCTATTTCTTTATCAGAATCGCTCTCAAAGGTGAGAACTTGCGATCCCCCAGCGTCGACCATGTGACAGTTGCCGGTAGTTTTTTTACGCTCTTCGGTCGTATTTCTTTGTTCCCGACGAGTTTTGCGTTTCGTCCGCTTGAAATGTTATCGGTGAGCAACATATCCCTGCCGCCAGTTTTTAAAAGCGTTGCACTCTTCGGTGGGGTGCGCAATCTTTCGATGATATAAGCAGTAGTTAGGATGTATATCCGCTTCATCAGGAGTGTTTCCTTCGGAGGGTGGCAGCTTCATTCCCATTGATATAGCTTTGGAAAACCTTTTCCTCGTCTTGAACCTGGTTTTATTTGCGGCGGATGTACTTTAATCTGGTGGGAGTATTTCGACCCTTTTATCCAGTCGCCGGCGTTTGGCCTTTTCAAATATGGTCATTTCGCGCTCTCGATCAGCCTTGCTTTTCCGAAGAGCTTCATTCAGGAATGCATCAATCATCTCGTCTGATGGTCCTAGGAGCTCCATTTCGGGATCTGCCCCCAGTTTCCCTGCATCAGGTGCTTCTTCTTCGTCTATCGACGAGTGAGAGATTACATGGCAGCTTGCCACATAATCTTCAGGCTCATCCGACGAGTCTTCTCCATTGTCATCATCTCCGTCCTCAAGGACGTGGTTGAGAAACTCCTGAAGCGTGACCGGAGTTCGCGCTTTCTGGTTATATTCTTCCAGCGCGTCGATATATTTTTGCAGTTCCATGCGCTTGTCACCAGGCTTCACGGGCTTTTTGGTCTTCTTTTTCTTTTTCGAAGACTTTGACGGCTGTGTATGGGCGCTTTGACTTCCACCACCAATTTTTGGAGTTGGGCGCGGCCTCAGCATTCCCTCGATGATTTCGGGTTCCAGCGGACTTCTCCGTTTGATCGCCGGGCATGTTTGGAGATCCTTCAACATTCTTTTGGTTTTGGCTGAAAGAACGGCCTCCCATGGGGCTTCTTCTATAAAAGAGCACGATGCCCCCGATGTGTCACCCGTTTTAAGAGCGTGCGGCTACGGCGGTCTTACTTTCCAATTCTCGAACAGTGCGAATTTGCCCTGTTGGTATTGGTCTTCGATCCAGCCTTTAAAGACGAAGCAATCTTCAATTGGATGGCCTGTCGTTTGGTGATAGGGGCAATAATTGGGATTATTAGCCTCACCGGGTTGCAATGGGCATTTTGGATCGGCAAATTAATAAGCTTGTTGCGCACCGCCAGCTCGAACAATCTTATTCGTTTTATCCCGGGGAAACGAATAAGGACGCTTCATTTTCTCATTATAAAATCGCCGTCCCTCGTCTAGGCGATCAGTTAATTTTGGACCACTGGGCTGCTGTTGAACATTGGCGACGAAGGTCGCTTTCCCTTTCCCTTTTTTATTTCGCGGCTCCGGCTTCGAAGAGGAAGGCCTGTGGCCCCTCTGGTCCATTTGGGCCAGTTTGTCAATCAAGGCTTGGAAGGTGGTGGGCTTGAAAAACATCATGAACTGGGAGATGGTCGCCTGCGGATCAAGAGTACTCATGAACATGCCCACTGCTGATACTTCTTCGATGCGCTGCTCACATTTCGACCATAGATTCCGCCATCGTATTGCGTATTGAACCTATGTCTCGCCTGGCTTCACCCTGACGTTAATTAGCGCGGTAATCGGAGTACGCTCGCTAGCACTTGCGAATCTTTGTGTGAACAGTTCCATTTCTGCAAATGTCTTGACAGAGTCATTCGGGAGTTCCGAGTACCATTCGAACGCTGTCTCCGACAAACTGCCGACGAATTGGCGAAGTAGCAGTTTATCGTCACCTCCAGTGTTGCCATATAGAGCCCTGAACTGGGCGACATGCTGGTGGGGATTGCCCATCCCTTTATATACATGGAATTTAGGGATCGTATATCCCGGCAGGTGCCTTATTTGGTCATACCAGTCCGGGTAGGGTCGTCCAGTCTTAACGATCTGCCCGGCCGTTTCGCTCACATGATGAGCTCGTATTTGCTGAGCGATATAATCGTCCAGAGCGGACTTGGAGATGGTCTCCTCCTTGGCTGCTGAAAGAGCCGGAGGAGGGTTCGATGTCTCCACTCTGTCGTCTTCAATGATATTGGGGGTCTTCAGGTGGAGGTTCCGGCTGTAACATCATCCCGGCCATGTCTTGGAACAAAAGAGCCAATCGTTTTATGTTGGCCGCCTGTTCTGCGGCTTCTTTTCTTTCCTCTCGAGCATTCTTCGAAGGAATTCAGCATCAGTTTCTTGTTCCTGACGCTGCTCTGAGGTCTCTGGATTTTCTTTCGGCCCAGTGAGTGCGGCCATTGCAGTTAACATCTCCTGAAGTTTTTGTTGTTGTTGCTCCTGAGCCTTTGTTATCGATCGGGTAAGCGGTCGATGACCCTTAGAAGCACGGCTTTCCTATTTTCCGGATGCCATATAAACGGTATGTGTTACCATGCCCCCAGACTTGGAGCGTTTAGATTCAGCGTCCTTGCGGTTCGCCGCGGTCACAGGGGCTTTCTCCGGCCTCCTTCTCTTATGAGCGGTTGAAGTTGAGGGAGCCGTTGCAGTGGGCACCTAGACGGATGACATCTTCTGTGGTACCATGGGCTGGCTCTTTTCTTGCCGAGCTTTAATCTTCTTTGGTCGGCAAGAGTAGTACTGGTCAATCACCGATTCCTGGACCTGTCGCCAGACTTTGTAAATTTTGGAGGACAGCCGCTGAGGGGCTGCTCCGGCTTCTTTTCTGTAGCATTCTCCACAGGTGGAAGAGATCTTTTCAGCATGGCAGTTGGAGCGTTTTTGCGAACCCTCCTAAGCGGTTCGAAGCTGTTCCCAGTCGGAACACCAGCATCGATTTCCACCATGGGAGCTGGTGGAGTCAGTCCAGAAGGGGAGCTGCCCCCAGCCTTCCTTACTCGGCGCCAGTGACGACGGCGAGCATGTTGTGCGGATGGGATTGTCTCAGCTGTAGGGGTGACTTCATCACGCCCCCTGTTTTGGCGAAGGGTTGTCGCCGGCGTCAGCCTCTTAAAAACCAATGTCCGTTGAGAAGCAATGTCCAATCTGTCAAAAACAGACCTCTGGGCAGGGGAAGCAGCTTTGAGGACTTCGCCTGGAGCAGGAGCCGGAATGGCCAACCTTGTGAAGTCTGACTTCTTGACAGAAGAAGCCTCTCTGATGATTTCATCCGCTTGAGCCAGAATGGCTATCCGCTTTGGGATGGCTGCTTCAGGTATCGCGGGCTTGTTGGCGTTCTGGCCCAGTCTGATGAAAACTGAGGCATTGGATTTGGGCGACCCGTTGAGAGGGGCCGCGGCAGTGGTAAGTCGATCAAAGACCGACTTCTTTGGGGGTTCTTGCGACAACAGTGGGGCATTGAAGTTCATGGGTGGGAGTATGGTCCCAAAGAATAGTCCAGTGGTGGCCTGAGTCACCTGGTCCACCGGCATTGTAAAAACGGAGGCCGCCTGAGGCCCGTAGGTCACTCTTCCTGCGGGGACGGAGTGAGAGTTATTGCCATTGTTGCAGCTTGTGCAGTTGAAAACCATTTGATCTTCTGTTTTTCTGCACGGAGCAAGACACCAAATCTTAGTACCTTGAATCCAGGGGCAACCATATCAAACCGCGATTCATTCGCGAAAACACGACATAAGAAGTGTGGAGTGGAAAGAGAAAAAGGTCCTACCGGGCGTGCCAGAATCTGTTCTCCGCCGAAAACACGGGGAAGAGACCGCGTAGGTCCGTCTTGCCTGAATTTGGGGGCAAATGTTAATTGGTGATATCCGTCCACCTCTCCGAATATACCAAGTTGATTTATGACACCATGTATCGAAGGTTTAGACGGATGCGGCCGATGTAGCAGAATTCGTCAGATTCCCCCTCGTCGAGAGATTTTTGATTGTGGGGACGCTCTTCCCTGCAGACGTAAGCCCCTGCAGTTAATTACGCTACCTCATCGCGGTAACCACTTTCTCCTTCTCCAGATGGTCACTTCGTGTCGCGGGTGTTTGTTTTGTTTTTGGTTGTCCGTTGATTGTATACGGAGACTAATTTATGTTGTCGCCCGTAGGGCGTGGATTAGTCCAAATCCGTATCTTCTTAGATTTGGGTTTGGGGTTGAGTTTAAGAATACGTTAGTCTCATTTGAGACTAAGATCAACTTAAACGTTAGTTAAGGATACGTTAGTCTAATTTTAGACTAAGATCAACTTAACGGGATCGTTTAGATCCAACGAGAGAGCATTTAGGCTCTATTGTTTAGTTTAGGGACATTGCGGTCGATAATTAGTTTAAGGACATTACGGTCCAAGGTTAAGGACATCATAGTCCATGGGTTTAAGGACCCCACAGTCCGACATTAAGGACATCATAGTCCATGGGTTTAAGGACCCCACAGTCCGAGGTTAAGGACATCATAGTCCATGGGTTTAAGGACCCCACAGTCCGAGGTTAAGGACATCATAGTCCATGGGTTTAAGGACCCCACAGTCCAGTTTAAAGACGTCATAGTCTATGGAATGTATAGTTGTCAGGACCCGTCACCTCTCTGAAGACGTTGAAAGATTACAACGACAAATATCAGAGGAGTGAAGAGATGTACCCTTGAACCAATTTTGGTTGGGATTCGTAGTCCAATTTGGGACTAAGATCTGAGATTTATGAGCATATGGGCTCAATTAATCTGAATTAAGGACTTATGGCCAATCTTGGGCTAAGTCCAGTCAAGTTAAAATGTTTAACATTTATTTTGAACTGTTGAGCATTCATTTGGGCTTGGCCCTTTTAACAATGCTGAGCATTGATTTGGATCCTGACAGCATTTCTGTCTTTTGTTGAATGCTGAGCTTTCATCATAGCTCTGGGCTTATTAAAGAACAATTTATGTTCTATCAGCGCATACGTCAAGGGCACGTGGTGCGCTTGGCGCTTTGCGCCAGTCAAAGAGCGCAGTGCGCTTCTACTGAGTAGCGCACACGTGAGTGACACGTGGTGCGCTTGGCGCCAGTCCATGAGCGCGTTGCGCTGATTTATGAGCGCATAGCGCTATTTGTTCAATGGCGCACACGTGAGGAGCACGTGGTGCGCTTGGCGCTGAGCGTCAGTCCATTAGCGCAAAGCGCTAGTTCAAGAGCGCAAAGCGCTAACTGTTGAGTGGTGCACACGTAATGCGCTTGGCGCTGAGCGCCAGTCCAAGAGCGCAGAAGCGTATTTGATCAATTTTATGATCTAGGAAATAAGCTCTCCCTTAGAAGAGACTTTGTCTCAAGATCCTAAGAACAAAAGTTCTTACTTTATAGGAGATACTTCAATCTCTCGCATTGATGAAAGGCTTTGCCTTTATGGATCTATGATTCTTAAGAGAATTGAATTATTTTCTCCCCCTTTATTTTAGAATGAGATGTTCATGATCTCTTTTTGTAAAAGACAATTTGTCTTATAGATATATGATATGTGAGAAGAATTATGTTCTTTTTTTATTTTATGATGAGATCTCATGATCTTTTTGTGAAAGACCTTGGTCTTGTAGGTCTATGATCTTTAAAGAAGTAAATTCTTCTTTTTAATTATGAGATGATTTCATCTCTCTGTTCTTTTACCTTGAAGAAAAGAAGTTCTTCTATTGAGAGCTTGGCTCTTCTTTCTGAGATTCTCTCAAAACTTATGGGGGAGTTCTGTTTCCCCCAATCAGAGCAAAGCTCTGTTTTGAAATTCAAAATTCAAAAGTTGAAGCAACACTTCAGATCCAGCGCTAGGTGCGCTGCGTGCCACGTATCAAACACAGGTACGCTAGCGCCGGTTGTGCTGCGCTCCGCGTTGCGTGCCACGTGCCAAACGTAGGTGCGCTAGCGCAAAATGCGCTGCGCGCCACGTGCCAAACGTAGGTGCGCTAGCGCAAGGTGCGCCAGCGCTGGAATTAAAATTTCCCACCGTTGGGTCAAAAGATCTAATAATAAATTATTAATTGATCAGAATTAAAATTCTGTTATGGAAAGATCTTTCCAATCTTGTTAAAAACAGGAAGATTGCCTTCTGTAAAACAGAAGCTCTAAGATCAAATATCCAATGGTGGGGAGGCATCCCCAAATCAAACAGAGAAAGATCTCTTTAACTGATTCAATAAATCAGCTGGCCCTATATAAATGCCCCAAGACTTCAAGTCTGATATAGAGAAACCCCCGTACAAACTTTGAGAAGACTCTAAGAAAGAAGAGCAAGATTTTAGCAAAAAGAAGATCATTTTCTTCAAGGTAAAGAACATGAACAATGAACATAGAGATGAAATCATCTCATGAAAGGAAGAATCATCTTCCTAAAAGATCATAGATCTATAAAGACCAAGGTCTTTCATAAAAGAGATCAAAAGATCTAATCAAATAATAAAGAAGAAAATATTCTTCATAAAGATCATTGATCTACAAAGGCAACCCCTTTCAATAATAAGAACTATTGTTCTTGAATCTAGAGGCAAAGCCTCCTTTAAAAAGAACATAAATTTGTTCACAGATCATAAATTTGATCAAATGCGCTTTGCGCTATTGAAAAGTGCGTTGCACTCATGAATTGTGCTTTTGTGCTCCTTGGACCGGTGCTCAGCGCCAAAACATGCCACATGTCAATCACAAATACAATTTGCGCTTTGCGCTTCTGAAACAGCGCACTGCGCTCATGGGCTGGCGCTTAGCGCCAAGCGAGCCACGTGTCACTCACTGGTGCGCCACTAAACTAGCGCAAAGCGCTCATAAATTGAAAGCGCAAAGCGCTCATAAACCGGCGCTTAGCGCTAAGCGCGACACGTGTCCTTTTCGTGTGCGCTACTTGGCAGAAGCGCAATGCGCTCTTTAATTGGCGCAAAGCGCCTGGCACGCCACGTGGCGCACTGTCAGAACACACATTGTTCTGATGAACGCTATGCATTCAATACAAGACAAAAAATGTCAGGATCTAATGTTCAGCATTATTAAAAGGGCCAAGCCCAAATAAAGGCTCAATGGCCAGAACAATAAATGTTAAACATTTATTGGACTTAGCCGAAGTTTAGCCAAAGTCCTCAACTCATATCAATTGAACCTATATGCTCATAAACGTTTTAACAGACCTTAGTCCCAAATTGGACTATAGATCTCCCGACCAAAATTAGTTCAAGGGTACATCTCTGAACTCCTCTGATATATGTCGTTGTAATCCTTCAACGTCTTCAGAGAGGTGACGGGTCCCGACAACCATACATTCCGCAGACTATGACGTCTTTAAACTGGACTGTGGGGTCCTTAAGCCTATGGACTACGATGTCCTTAACCTGGACTGTGGGGTCCTTAAGCCCATGGACTACGATGTCCTTAACATGGACTGTGGGGTCCTTAAACTCATGGACTATGATGTCCTTAACCTTGGACTGTAGGGTCCTTAAACTCATGAACTATCATGTCCTTAACCTTGGACCACCATGTCCTTAAACTGGTAATCGACCGCAATGTCCCTAAACTAAACAATAGAGTTCAAATGCTCTTTTATTGGATCTAAATGATCCTGTTAAGTTGATCTTAGTCTAAAATTAGACTAACGTATCCTTAACAAACGTTTAAGTTGATCTTAGTCTCAAATGAGACTAACGTATCCTTAAACCCAAACCAAAACCCAAATCTAAGAAAATATGGATTTGGACTAATCCACGCCCTACGGGCGACAACATAAATTAGTCTCCGTATACACTCCACGGGCAACCAAAAACAAAACAAACACCCACGACACGAAGTGACCATCTGGAGAAGGAGAAAGTTGTTACCGCGATGCGGCAGCGTAATTAACTGCAGGGGCTTGCGCCTGCAGGGAAGAGCGTCCCTACAATCAAAAACCCCTCATCAACGAGGGGGAATCTGACGAAGTCTGCTACATCGGCCGCATCCGTTTAAACCTTCGATACATGGTGCCATAAATCAACTTAGCATCTTCGGAGAGGTGGACAGATAGCACCAGTTAGCATCTGCCCCGAAATTCAGGCAAGACGAACCTGTGCGGTCTCGTCTCCGTGTTTCGGCGGGAAACAGATTCTGGCACGTCCGGTAAGACCTTTTCCTCTTTCCACTCTACACTTCGTGTATCGTGTTCGCGAGCGAATCGCGGTTTGTTAATGGTTGCCCTTGGGTTTGAGGTACTAAGATTTGGTGTCTTGCTGGGTGTAGAAAACAATGGCGTCTACTTGCATGAAGTGTTCCAGCTGCAATTGCAACTCGCGTTCCGCCTCATCTGGAGGCATAGCTTACGGGCCCCAAGCAGCCTCCCTTTTCACGATGCCGGTGGAATAGGTCACTTAGGCCACCACTGGATTGTTTTTCGGGACCATGCTCCTGCCAACAAGCTTCAACGCTCCTATACCAACACAAGAAGCTCCCAAGAAGTCGGTCTTCGATCGGCTTACAGCCACCGCGGCCCCTCTCAACGGGTCGTCCAGCTCCGGCGCCTCGGTCTTCGCCGGATTGGGCCAAAGTTCATGTGGGCCCATGATGAAGCCTGCAATTCCAGAACAGGTTATTCCGAACAGGATAGCCATCCCTTCTCCCGAAGCCGTCAAGACGGCTTCTCCTGCCAAAAGGTCGGTCTTCACAAGACTGACTATTCCGGCTCCCGTTCCTGCTCAAAAGTCTGTCTTTGACAGATTGGATACCGCTACTCAATGGACGTCGGTCTTCAAGAGGTTGGTACCGGCGGCGCCTCACCTGAACAGGGGGCAAGACGAAGTCACCCCTCAAGTTGAAACAATCTCAACAGCTCGACACGCTCGACGTTGCCACTAGCGCCGAGTAAAGAAGGCTGGGGACAATTCCCCCTCTGGGCTAACTCCACCAACCCCAACGGTGGAAGTCAATGCTGCTGTTTTAACTGGGAACAGCTTTGAATTGCTGAACAAGGTGCGCAGGAACTCTCCTACCGCCATACAGAAAAGATCTCCTCCACCCATGGAGAATGCACCAAAGGCGAAGCCGGAGCAGCCCCTCAACGGCTATCCTCCAAAATCTACAAAGTCTGGCGACGGGTCCAGGAGTCGGTGATTGATCAAGACTATCCCCGTCGACAGAAGAAGCTGAAGGTTCAGCAGGAAGAGAACCGTCCTGGCAAGCCACAAAGGACGACAACTACCTGGGTGCTCGCTGTAACGGCCCCCTCAACGTCGACTGCTCAAAAGAAAAGGAGGCCAGAGAAAGCCCCTGTGACTATGGCAGATCACAGAGACGCTGAGCCCAAACGCCCCAAGTCTGGGGGCATAACGGTCCATACTGTTTACATGGCTTCCGGAAAAGAGGAAAGCCGCGCTTCGACGGGTCACCGACCGCTCACCCGATCCGTGACAAAGGCCCAGGAGCAGCAACAGAAGCTTCAGGAAATGCTGACGCAAATGGCCGCACTCATCGGGCCAAAAGAAAGCCCGGAGGCATCATCAGAGCAGCGTCACGAACAAGAAACCGATGCTGACTTCCTACGCGGAGTCCTCGAAAAGAAGGACAGAGAAGTTGTAGAACAAGCTGCCAACATAAAACGAATGGCGCTTCTCTTCCAAGACATGGAAGGGATGATGTTACAGCTGGATCCTCCAGCTGAAGACCCTCCGATCATTATTGAAGACGACAGAGGGGAGATATCGAACCCTCCTCTGGCTCTTTCAGCAGCCAAAGAGGAATCTATTTCCAAGGCCGCTCTGGATGACTATATTGCTCAGCAAATACGAGCTCACCAGGCAAATGAAGCGGCCGGTCAAGTCGTTAAAACTGGACGACCGTATCCAGGCTGGTATGACCAAATAAAGTACCCGCCGGGATACACGATCCCCAAATTCCATGTGTACAAGGGGACAGGCAATCCCCATCAACATGTCGCTCAGTTCATGGCTCTTTGCGGCAACACCGGGGGTGATGATAAGCTCTTGCTCCGCCAATTTGTCGGCAGCTTGTCGGAGACGGCATTTGAGTGGTACTCCGAACTTCCAAACGACTCCGTCAAGACATTCGCAGAAATGGAGTTGTTATTCGCCCAGCGATTCGCGAATGTTAGTGAACGCACCCCAATAACAGCATTGATCAATGCCAGGGTAAAGCCTGGAGAAACATGGGTCCAATATGCAATACGATGGTGAAATTTGTGGTCGAAATGCGAGCAGCGCATCGAGGAAGCGCCGGCGGTAGGTATGTTTGTGGGTACCCTCGACCCTCAAGCGACCATCTCGCAATTCATGATGTTTTTCAAGCCGACCACGTTTCAGGCCTTGATTGACAAGCTGACCCAAATGGACCAGATGGGTCATAGACCATCTCCTTCAAAGACGGATCCTCGAAATGAAAAAGGGAAAGGAAAAGCAACTTTCGTCGCTAATACTCAACAACAGCCAAGCAACTTAAAGCCGGTTGTTCGCCAAAACAATATGCGTCCACGCCCATCCCTCGAGGAGAGACTAGGACGTCCTTACTCGTTTTCCCAAGATAAAACGAAGAGACTGTTCGAGCTGGCAGTGCGCAACAGGCTCATAAATTTGCCGGACCCAAAACGTCCATTGCAACCAAACGACGTCAACGATCCCAATTATTGCCCCTACCACCGAGTATTGGGCCATCCGATCGAAGACTGCTACGTCTTCAAAAACTAGATTGAGGATCAATATCAACAAGGCAAATTCACATTATCCGAAAACTGGAAGGTGAGACCGCCACAACCTCACGCCTCTAAAAAAGTGGACGTGCCGGGGGCATCATGCTCATTCATAAAGGAAGCCCCATGGGAAGTTGTTCTTTCGGCAAAGACGAAAAGAATGCTGAAGGATCTCCAAACATGTCCGGCGATCAGGTGGAAGAATCCACTGGAACCCGAGATCGTCGAGGGAATGCTGAAGCCGCACCCAACTCCAAAAATTGGTGGTGATAGTCAAAGCGCTCACACCCAGCCATCAAAGTCTTCGAAGAAGAAGAAGACCCAAAAGCCCGTGAAGCTTGATAACAAGCGCACAGACCTGCAAAAACAGATTGACGCTCTGAAAGAATATAACCAGAAGGCGCGGACCCCAGTCACACTCCAAGAATTTCTCAACAATATCCTTAAGAACGGAGATAACGACAATAACGACATGGATCATTCGTCAAAAGAATCTGAGGACTATGTGGCAAGTTGCCACATGATCTCTCATTCGGCGTTAATTAACGAAGAAGCTCCATCGGCGATAGAAGACAGCATAAAAGAGCAGGGGGCAGGATCGAAGCCAAAACCCTTGGAGCCGTCTGACGAGATGATCGACTTGCTACTGAACGAAGCCCGTCAGAAAAGCAAAGCCAATCGAGAGCGTGAACTGGCTGTATTCGAAAAAGCTAAACGCCGACGACTAGAGGAAAAGGTCGAGACACTCCAACCGGAGCAAAGCATCCCTATCGCCAGCAAAAGCAAGCTTAAAGTAAGGAAACGATTCGCTAGGGCCCAGGCAATAGGAATGAAGTTGCCCTCTCTCAAAGGAAATTCCTCTGGCAATATACGTCTTGAGGAAGCGGATATACATCCTAACTTCTGCCTATACCATCAGAGGATTGCACACCCTACCGAGAAGTGCATAGCCTTTAAAAACTGGTGGCAGGGATATGTTGTCCATCGACGACACGTTCAACAAGTGAAGCGCAAGGCTCGTCGGGAGCAGAAAAGCACGACATGATGAGCGCGAAGGAGCTACTGGCAACCGTCACATTGCCGACACCAAGGGATCGCAAGTTATCACCTTTGGAAGCGACTCTGACGAAAAAATCGCCCTCAGCCCTCTCTTTAAGGAATCCACCTCCGACACAAAACATGCGAAGATTTGCGGCAAAATTTAGCTGTATAATCGTGCGTTGACTCATGACCGAAACGTCGTTAAACTACTACCAACCCGCAGCATCCTCAGGATGACATGGTAAAAAAAAACAAAAAAAAACGGTATGTCCATAAGCAAAAAGGGCACGGATGAAAACCCGAAAGGGCTCCGTGAGTAAAAACAGCAAGGGCTACCGGCGAGTTTTATGAAAACCCGAAAGGGCGCAATCTCGTTAAAAGACACTTGCAAGGTCCTCTCGACCTTGTCGGGAGAAACTACCCGCATGAGATATTTACGACTCACAAGGGAGCAACACACTTAGGGATCCTCACGATTCCTAAGGAGAAATTACACTTGCGAGATCCTCACGACTCGTAAGGAGAACCCTTTTATGGGACCCTCACAGCTCATAAGATTTGAAAGTCTTAAGCTACAGGGATCTGAACCTGTTCTTAAGCAACCACTACAACCTCCAACGCTGTCCTACAAGCGGTTCAATGCTGACCCTTGTATACAATCCACAGACGCGAATAAACATTTCCCTAACAAAGTCCCATCCGTGACTAGGGATATGTCTACACGGTAAACAGCCCTTATAAGTCCTCTCGACTTATAAGAAGAAAACACTCTTGTAAGATCCTTACGACTTATAAGAAAACATACACTTAGGAGTTCTCACGATTCCTAAGGAGAAAACGCACCTACGAGATCCTTACAACTCGCAGGGAGAAATACCTTTATGAGACCCTTACGGCTCATGAAGTCAAAAGCCTTAGTCGACAGGATCCTAACCCTGTTCGCTAAGCCACCTTTGTTCGACATCGACAGAGGCAAATGATGATTCGCTCCTGGCAATATTCCAGTTGTAGCGGTGCTGATGCCGAAATCGGTGTTTTATTCCAAGCTTGCAACAAGAAGCTAGCGAGCCACGCATGCATACGAAATAGCCGAAATGATTGGGCACTGCGAAAAAATAGCCGAAATGATTGGGCAACTCGCAATAAAAAGCAGCGAGTAAAAATAAAATAAATAGTCGAAATGATTGGGCACCGCGAAAAAATAACCGAAATGATTGGGCAATCACGACCTTCGCGATATAAAAGCTGAAATGATAGAGCATCACGGAAAGAAATAAAAAAATATATAAATAAAATTTATGCCCTACAGGTGCTATCACATCAATCCCTGTATACAATCCAGGGGCGCAAACAAAGAAGGAATCACACCTTCCCTTCCTAAGCTTCACCAGAAAACGAAGCCAAATCTTGACGGTTCAAGGATGATAGCCTAGAGGTCATCAACAGCGTTCCTCCCCATTCCATCAGGATTCAAACGCTGTAATCAACCCTGGAGGTACAGCAAAGCCCCTACCCTAAATTTCGATGGTTCCCAGACAACCTAGAGACCACCTCGGCATTCGTCTCGTTACAGCAGACGCAACGTCAGCAACGCGGAGTGATGGCAAAATCCCAATTCCACCTCAGCATTCGTTTCATTACACCAGACGCAATGTCGACAACGGCGTTCCTTCGTAGTCCAGCAGGATGCAGATGCAACGTCAACGAAAGACCTCACGGTCGAAACAACAGAGCCATGGCAAAGTACCTAGTTCCGAGTCTCGGCGGTGGCTTGGAGACCCACAACAGCGTTCCTCCTCATTCCAGCAGGACTCAGACGCAACATCACCAAACGGAGCCACGGCAAAATCCCTAGTTCCAAACCTCGACGGTTCACCAACAACCTAGAGACAACCGTGACATTCGTCTCGATACAGCAGACGCAATGCCAGCAAATGAAGAAAAGGCAAAATTCCTAGCTTCAGGGTCTTGACGGCAACTCATATAAAACCTGAAAGACTATCGGAGATCATCCCACACCAACGTGGAGTGGTCACCACCTCGACGTTCGTCTCGACACAGCAGATGAGATGTCACCACAACGTTCTTCCTCCAACCGGATGAGGACACACCAAAGAAAACGAAGCGAAGGCCAAATTCCTAGCTTCAGGGTCTTGACGGCAACTCATATAAAACCGGAAAGACTATCGGAGATCATCCCACACCAGCGTGGAGTGGTCACCACCTAGGCGTTCGTCTCGACACAGCAGACGAGATGTCACCACAGCGTTCTTCCTCCAGCAGGATTCATACGCGACAATCAAACAACGGAGCCATGGCAAAATCCCTAGTTCCAAACCTCGACGGTTCACCAGTAACCTAGAGACAACCGTGACATTCGTCTCGATACAGCATACGCAATGCCAGCAAACGAAGAAAAGGCAAAATTCCTAGCTTCAGGGTCTTGATGGCAACTCACATAAAACCTGAAAGACTATCGGAGATCATCCTACACCAGCATAGAGTGGTCACCACCTCGACGTTCATCTCGACACAGCGGACGAGATATCACCACAGCATTCTTCCTCCAACCGGATGCGGACACACCAAAGCAAACGAAGCGAAGGCCAAATTCCTAGCTTCAGGGTCTTGACGGCAACTCATATAAAATCGGAAAGACTATCGGAGATCATCCCACACCAGCGTGGAGTGGTCACCACCTAGACGTTCGTTTCGACACAGCAGACGAGATGTCACCACAGCGTTCTTCCTCCAGCAGGATTCAGATGCGACAATCAAACAACGAAGCCACGGAAAAATCCCTAGTTCCAAATCTCGATGGTTCACTAGCAACCTAGAGACAACCACGACATTCGTCTCAATACAGCAGACGCAATGCCAGCAAACGAAGCGAAGGCCAAATTCCTAGCTTCAGGGTCTTGACGGCAAGTCATATAAAACCTGAAAGACTATCGGAGATCATCCCACACCAGCGCGGAGTGGTATGACTCATCGGGGCTCTCCAGAATGGGCCTAACCTCAAGTAAAAAGCGGCATGGCAAAATTCCTAACGCTTGCCCTTCTGACGGTCAAACTGCCTAGGAGAATTGCTTGAAGACATCTTGTCCAGCCCCCGAAGGGACCAGAGACACGACAATCGCAAGGCCACTCGAACAGCAAGATTGCCTATCGAGGAATACATCAGCCAACGCGACGGTACGACGGACAAAACCCTAGTACCACAAAACCTAACGGACCTTTGTCGTAAAGAGCAGAGGTTAACTATGACGTTAGGATATCCTTGCGAGAAATGCTCGATTCGTCTCGACTCGCAGAGAAAAGCCTTAGGCAATCGGGATAAGAACCGGTTTCCTAAGCACTGGGGCCCTGTAAGTCGGTCCAAAATGGACTCTCACATACTATTCACGGGTCACACTCTCCAAAGTCGAATCTCGACAAGGAGGGAAAACAACCGTTTACTGGTCCTCTCGACTTGTAAGAGGGAAAATTCTCTTGTGAGATCCTTACGACTCTCGAGAGAAAACGCACTTGGGAATCCTCACGATTCCTGAGGAGAAAATACACCTACGAGATCCTCTCGACTCGTAGGGAAAAAAGCCTTTATGAAACCCTCACGGCTCATAAAGTTGAAAAGTCTTAGGCAGCAGACCTGAACCTGCTTCCAAAACTATCGCTACCTTTCAAAGAATTCAAGACAGAATGCTCTTTATCATCTACAGGCTACACTTGCCAGGGAGACACACCAACAACACAGAAAAGAGAAGAAAGCAACAGTAGAACAAAAAATGTGTATCTTTTATTCATGGATTCAATTGAGTACAAGGCAAATCATATAAAAGAATAAAAATGGATACATGTTATTCAAAGATTACAAGTGTTCAATCTATACAAAAACAGCTACTGAGAGAGAGGCGTCTTCAATAAATTAGCTAGCTGCTCGCGCACTCCTCTCAACTCCTTCTCACGATCAGCCGCCGCGGCCAGCTCTGCTTCAATTTAGGCCCGTTGCTGCAGACAGGATAAAAATTTCTGATCAATTTCCTGCTGAGCAGCTTCTTGACTCCGCGCAACCTGCTCACTAAGATCAAGCTTCTTCCTCAACACCAGCCCGTCAGAGATACATCGTTGAAGGTTTTCAAAGATGGAGTTCAGCTGGGAAGCATTTGCTGCAACCTCAGCGCGCAGTTGAACAGATTCAGTGAAAGTCGCCTGACATTCCTTTCGCTTAAGGGTTGCCTCTCGTTCGAAATGGCGAAGGAACGGAACGCTCTGCTCAACCCATACAGCCCGCTGGGAGTTCAAAGCCTGAATCTCAGGGGCATGACGCATAAGCTCAAGCTCGTGCAAGCAGGACTCAATCTTCCGGCAGTGGTTAACCCAAGACTCGACAACGCCTTCGTTATGAAAGTTCATAAGCGTCGCCAGCATTAGATTAACCACCGCAGCAAAGTCCGCAGAAAATGTGGGAGCTTCCATGTCAAGCTCCTCAATGTAGTCGCTTAACACGCGCAGACTATTTGCGGCACCCTTCGAGGATGGACGTCTGGAAAAGGGTCCGGCCGGCATTATGACGCGAGACTCGAACGGGGCTGGAGTCGATGTGACCGCTGCAAAACAAACCACAATCAGACGACGGCTCAAGAAATAAAGAAAATACATGAAAAAATAGAGTCTACTATACCGGCTACAACAGGAGGAAGAGCTGGGAGTACTGGTGGCGTAGCGATAGCCGTGTCCTCGCCTTCGATTTGTAAGGCTACAAGCAATGCAAAGAGGGATTAGCAATAATGTGACTGCCCGTTAAAGAGAGGACGTCGTTTAGAAAAGATACTCACCGACACCGCCAGGCGGACTAATCTCTGACAGGAAGGAGAAGTGTGGGTGCAGCACCTGATACAGGTGGTCAAAAAGGACTCCTGCAAAGATGCAGTAATGCAATGTCAGTACATAAATTATACAGCCTAGAAGTAAGACTGATGGGTCACAAAACCGTACCTTCCAACATCTGAGACAGTGCGAAAGAAGGTAGAGGAGGAGTCACCGTCAAAACGGTAACTGATGGCGTTGCCTCGGGTAGCGCGACCTCAGCGCTCGCCACACCTGTATTAGAAACAAGATAAATACCGTCAAGAAAGATTGAAAAGGATTGCAGAATAAAAAAAAAGGCAATGACCCAAAATCTACCTGATGAGTCGCCAGTCGGAACCGCGACGAGGGCGTCACTTGATACAACGACGGCTTCTCCCTCCTCCATCGGGATGGTCTCACCTCCCGTCGCCCTATCCCCCGACTCTACGAGAGCCGTCGTAACGTTTGCGACGCCAGGAGATGGCAAAGAGCCGCAGGCGGAAAGAGCGATGATTGGGGCGGTGCCCGACTCTTGAGAGGGAGCGGCCACCTCGGGCTTAGTAATTGTGGCTATCTCATCCATCACCACCTCGGGCTCGGCAATGGTGGTCATCCCACCTGCCGCCATCTCAAGCTCGGCGATCGTGACTGTCTCACCCGCCGCTACCTCAAGCTCGGCGATCGCAGCCATCTCGCCTACTGCCGCCTCGGGTTCAGCAATCACGGCTACCTCCTCTACCACTGCCCCGGGCTCAGTAGTCGTCGCCGCTTCTTCAGTAAGACTCGGCCCTACAAGATAAGATATGTGAGAACTGGTAATTCAAAACTTTGATAACGGAACCCCAAGTCACATCACCCTGAGTTGATCTTCCGTTTGCCTCCCGAGCCGCACGTGCTGCCCGTCTGTAGGCTGTGGACAAGGCAGCCGGAGATTCCTATGAGGGAGTAGGGGCAGGGATAGCGGTGCTCGAACCCGCACCCGTGGCTAAGGCAGCACTACGCTCTCTTGCTGCACGCATTCTGCGCTTCCTTTTCGCCCGGGCCGTGAGAGCCGATCTTCTTAAGACCTCCGTCAATGGGACGTCATCATCCACGCCAGGAGCTACCTCTGGAGCCGTTACGGTGTCCGTCATCGGTAGTTTGAGTAAGGCCTCTTTCGGTAGTGCAGAAGGGGCCAGGGCTTCGGTGGCTGGCCCGGGAAGAGTCTCCGCATCACCTTGCGGGATTGGCATTGTGGTCCCTGCGATAAGATAAAGAAAGGGTTAGATTGTCCATAAGAAAGGAGAATGAAGATACAATGAGCCGAAACATACCGATGCCCAACAAAGCACGATTCCTCTCCTCCTCCTCGAAGGTCCTGAGGGAAGCCGCCGGAGCCTCTTCAGTGGTAAAGCCTGTTACAAAAAAAAATGTCAGTCAAGATATGATAATAAAAATAAAGATATAATGCAATAACAAGGTGCGACTGAAGTTTACTTGATTGCACGAGGGTGGCTATTCCCGCTTGGTGGGTTGCGGATCGCAGAGAAGCTGCAATAGCGGCCTCGAGATCAATGTCTTCTGGCGCTATGAAGAGACCCTCATTGGTCCCATATTCGCTTAGGCCCTCGTTATAAGGAGCCTGAGGCTCCAGGCCGAGTACAGCATCTAGGGACATGACTGACTTCTTCCTCTTCTGCACGCGAGCTCCAGTCGCAGCAAGTACAAGCTTACGCTTGGCGGGCACTTTGGGGCGATGAGTCCCGATATCCGAGCCCACGTCAGATTCGGGTGAAACTACATTTATCGTCTCCACGGGAGCACGGGGCACTGGTAGCTCAGGCCTGTCCTCGGGGAACGCAGCAGCCACTTCTTTTTCAGACGCGCTGGAAGGGGGCAACCCACGCGTAGGGCTTAGCACACGTGGAGAATCAACTACAGTGACATTTCTTAGCGGAGGGGGGACAGTGGTCCGTCGCTTCAAAAGGACGTTGCAATTACCGGCAGGAGGTGCACTTTTGCGATCAAGCAGCAGCCGCCTTTCTTCCTTAATGACGGCGCCCATCGAATGCTGGTACCACGCCGTGTACACATTAAGGATTCTCGGGACGCAACTCGGCTCTCTAATAAAGAAGTGAGAGCCCATATTCAAGCGCATGAAATGATGCAGTGCGTTCCGCATCCCCTCTTCAGTGGCAGTGGGTTTTAGCAAGAAAGCCTCCAACGGCACTCCTTGATTATAGCTCAATTGTTGGGCAAAACGATACGGATTGTATCTCATGAAAAGCGCTGCACCATTTTGCCTAAACACTAGGAAGCCCGGTCTTATAGAATATAAATGGAGGATCTCCCGAGCTTTCAAAACTGAGGCTCCATCTTTAAAGATGTCTTGCAATGGCCGCACCGTTGTGGCGGACTCTTTTCCGATGGTTAAAACCTTGTCGGTAAAGGTCATGCCGTCTCCAACCGTGTGGGGACGATGGAGCAAACCTCTAGCAACCCGCGGTGACGGATTTACAATTGATGCGCCGACTAATTGCATAATACGGGGGAAGCTGCACTGGTCATAAAATAAAGGCCTTTTGTGAATACCAAAAACGCCAAGTGCATGTAGCTCGAGCCATGACATGAAGTAATGCATCGAGAAGTTCACATGCTGCACTCCGGGTTCAGTAGTATCCGCCGCTTGACTAAGGCCGTAATACAAATGGGCTAAACCGGCGACCCCGACAGCCACTTTCATCCCAATAGTCATTCGGTGAGCCGGATAAAAGACAGATGGCCTCATACGGCGAAGGTGCATCGGGAGCGCGAACCAGCTCAATCATAGCCCAAGAAATCCCAAAAAGAATGTTTCCTCATCCATCCCAAGGACTGCAATCTCCGCAAAAGGAACAACTGGAGAGTTGGGAAGGAAGAAACTCTTCTGATCTACCTTCGTCGTTGGCAAGTTGTCTAAACCTAAGCCAAAAGGGTCGTCAAGCGTGGCGAATTTAACAGCTTCCTTCGAGAGGACTTTTGGGTGAAGAAAGCGAGCGATGAAATCCTCGAAACTAACCCCGCGGCTCCCAGATTCGAGGAAAAGACCCTCGTAGATATTCAACACTTTGATCAAACTAGGAAATTGGTGTTGAACGGCATTCGCCGGAGTAAGGCCCGTCATCACTGGCTTGGCACCGAAAACGTATTCGTCCGAGAGAAGCAGCTCCTCATAATGCTCCCCTATGACCGGTAAGCCAGAAACTTCCGCAAATTCCTTTAAGGAGATTGATACTTCTCGGTCCAGTGATAGGAAGGTGTGGGTAGGGATATTCCACTGCTCCAAAAAGGCCTTAACCCACCAGGCGGGAAGCGTAGGATACTGGAAAAGAAAAGCGTAAATGGCGGGATACAACCCAAGCCTTAACAAATGTGACTTCTTCGCTGACAAAATATAGCGAGCCCACTGCAGATAACCAGTCGGATGACGAGGGATCGGACTAATCATATAGGGTTGTCCCCACGGCCGTGCTTCGCCTTGACAGATACGTTGTCCCAAGGTATCTAAAGCCATAGGAGGCTGAACGGGTATCGACGCTATAGCGGGCTGAAGAAGACCTTCTGAAGTCCAATTAACCATCTCCACGGCATAGTTCACCGGGGGTGGGTCGACGTAATGGATCGCCATGATGGGCTCCGAGGGTACCGCACACGAAAAGCTTTGTCGACCCTTAATAATCTGATTATACCATGGCCCCCAAAGATGAAGTTTCTTATGTTCCGGATCATGATCTTTGATCAAAGCTAGGACTTCCCGGTCTACAGGTGCTCCATGAAATCCTCCTTCTGAGCGAACAATTGGGAAAGAGAGATCGAAAGACATGTCTCCTGTAAAAAGAGGGATAGAAATCAACTGTCAGTGCTATAACTTAATTTTAAATTCCTGGCACTCGGTACTTTAAATTTGTACCACACTGCAATGCAGTGGAAAAGGGGACCAAAGGGGGACCCACAAAATCCAGATGACAATGCATCAGTTAAAACATCCTCATCATTGAATGAGACTGTTAATTAATGAGGAAATTCTCAAGAAAATTCTTATTAAATGAGAGATCCCTCGGGAAAAGGAGATAATCTCCCTTTGAAAGCAAAGCTCTATGACAGAGTGACACTTGTCAAACTCTGATCATGAAGGAATAAAATTCCTTAAGAGCCCGGCTCTGTAATGATGATGGAAAAATCCATCAAGAAAATTAATATTAATTAATGAATTAAAAATTTTGGGATCTTCAAGATCCATGAAAAACTCTTAAGAGTTCTTCATCAAAGATTAAGAAATCTAAAGAGCAGAGTTCTGATTCATGGGTTAAGAAACCCCAAGAAAAGATCTCTTTAGATCTATGGGCTCATGAGAGCAAAGCTCTGCTAATGAAACCCTAAATGGGTTTTCTTTAGATCAAAGATCTGTAAAGACCAAGGCTCTGTTAATGGGTAAAACCCTAGATTATCTAAAAAAGTTTTACCTAAAATTTTGGCAGAATTTTAACTCTTAAATTTCTTAAGATGGAGAGCTATGCTCTGTGAGAGAATAAAATTCTCAGAAAATTAAGTAAGAAGATGAACGGAATCATCTAGAGGACCAAAGGTCCTATTTATAGGCATTGAACCGCCTCTTCAACTTCTAAGTTGATCCAAGGGCTCAGATGCTGCCACCGCCGCACTCACGTGTATACTACGTGAACGCGATGGTGGGGGGGCATTTATTTCCCCTAATCAGAGCAAAGCTCTGTTTTGAAATTCAAAATTTAAAATTTGAAGCAACGCTTCAGATCCAATGCTAGGTGCGCTGCGCGCCACGTGTCAAACACAGGTGCGCTAGCGCAGGCTGCGCTGCGCCCCGCGTTGCGCGCCACGTGCCAAACGTAGACGCGCTAGCGCAAAATGCGCTGCGCTCTGCGCTGCGTGCCACGTGCCAAACGTAAATACGCTAGCGCAAGGTGCGCCAGCACTGGAATTAAAATTTCCCACCGTTAGATCAAAAGATCTAATAATAAATTATTAATTGATCAGAATTAAAATTCTGTTATGGAAAAATCTTTCCAATCTTGTTAAAAACAAGAAAATTGCCTTCTGTAAAACAGAAGCCTTAGGATCAAAGATCCAATGGTGGGGAGGCATCCCTAAATCAATCAAAGAAAGATCTCTTTAACTGATTCAATAAATCAGCTGGCCCTATATAAAGGCCCCAAGACTTCAAGTCTGATATAGAGAAACCCCCGTACAAACTTTGAGAAGACTCAAAGAAAGAAGAGCAAGCTTTTAGCAAAGAGAAGATCATTTTCTTCAAGGTAAAGAACATGAACAATGAACACAGAGATGAAATCATCTCATGAAAGGAAGAATCATCTTCCTAAAAGATCATAGATCTATAAAGACCAAGGTCTTTCATAAAAGAGATCAAAAGATCTCATCAAATAATAAAGAAGAAAATATTCTTCATAAAGATCATTGATCTACAAAGGCAACCCTTTCAATAATAAGAACTATTGTTCTTGAATGTAGAGGCAAAGCCTCCTTTAAAAAGAACATAAATTTGTTCACAGATCATAAATTTGATCAAATGCGCTTTGCGCTATTGAAAAATGCCTTGCACTCATGAACTGCGCTTTTGCGCTCCTTGGACCGGTGCTCAGCGCCAAAATATGCAACGTGTCAATCACAAATACAATTTGCGCTCTGCGCTTCTGAAACAGCGCACTGCGCTCATGGGCTGGCGCTTAGCGCCAAGTGCGCCACGTGTCACTCACTGGTGCGCCACTAAACTAGCACAAAGCGCTCATAAATTGAAAGCGCAATGCGCTCATAAACCGGCGCTTAGCGCTAAGCGCGACACGTGTCCTTTTCATGTGCGCTACTTGGCAGAAGCGCAATGCGCTCTTTAATTGGCGCAAAGCGCCTGGCGCGCCACGTGGCGCACTGTCAGAACACACATTGTTCTGATGAATGCTATGCATTCAATACAAGACAAAAAATGTCAGGATCTAATGCTCAGCATTATTAAAAGGGCCAAGCCCAAATAAAGGCTCAATGGCCAGAACAATAAATATTAAACATTTATTGGACTTAGCCCAAGTTTAGCCATAAGTCCTCAACTCATATCAATTGAGCCCATATGCTCATAAACCTTTTAACAGACCTTAGTCCCAAATTGGACTATAGATCTCCCGATCAAAATTGGTTCAAGGGTACATCTCTGAATTCCTCTGATATATGTCGTTGTAATCCTTCAACGTCTTCAGAGAGGTGACGGATCCCGACAACCATACATTCCGCAGACTATGACGTCTTTAAACTGGACTGTGGGGTCCTTAAGCCCATGGACTACGATGTCCTTAACCTGGACTGTGGGGTCCTTAAGCCCATGGACTACGATGTCCTTAACCTCGGACTGTGGGGTCCTTAAACTCATGGACTATGATGTCCTTAACCTTGGACTGTGGGGTCCTTAAACTCACGGACTATGATGTCCTTAACCTTGGACCACCATGTCCTTAAACTGGTAATCGACCGCAATGTCCCTAAACTAAACAATAGAGTTCAAATGCTCTTTTGTTGGATCTAAATGATCCTGTTAAGTTGATCTTAGTCTAAAATTAGACTAACGTATCTTTAACAAACGTTTAAGTTGATCTTAGTCTCAAATGAGACTAACGTATCCTTAAACCCAAACCAAAACCCAAATCTAAGAAAATACGGATTTGGACTAATTCACGCCCTACGGGCGACAACATAAATTAGTCTCCGTATACAATCCACGGGCAACCAAAACAAAACAAACACCCACGACACGAAGTGATCATCTGGAGAAGGAGAAAGTTGTTACCGCGATGCGGTAGCGTAATTAACTGCAGGGGTTTGCACCTGCAGGGAAGAGTGTCCCCACAATCAAAAACCCATCATCAACGAGGGGGAATCTGACGAAGTCTGCTACATCGGCCGCATCCGTTTAAACCTTCGATACATGCTGCCATAAATCAACTTGGCATCTTCGGAGAGGTGGACGGATAGCACCAATTAGCATCTGCCCCAAAATTCAGGCAAGATGAACCTGCGCGGTCTCGTCTCCGTGTTTCGGCGGGGAACAAGTTCCTCTCTATCCTTTTGTATCTTTGAGACTTGAAGTCTTGGGGCCTTTTTATAGGGCAAGCTGATCAGTTCAATCAGTTAAGAAGATCTTTTCTCCATTTGATTTGAGGAATTTCCCATCGTTGGATCTTTGATCCAAGGGTTTCAGATTTACAGAAGGTAATCTTCTTGTTATTAAAAAGATTGGGAAATCTTTTCCATACAGAATTTATTCTGCACTCTTGGTGATTTTTTAATCACCATTGGATCATTGATCCAACGGTGCTCTGATTTACAAAGCACAATCTTGTTGTTTGGAAAGATTTTGAGGAATCTTTTCTTAACAGAATTTAATTCTGATTAATTAATGGTTCATCATTATTATTGGATCTTTAATCTGACGGTAGGGAGCTTTTAGTTCCAGCGCTAGTGCACCCGTGCTTTGCACGTGGTGCGCTGCTTAGGGCGCAGCGCAGCTAGCGCTAGTGCACCCGTGCTTTGCACGTGGTGCGCTGCTTAGGGCGCAGCGCACTTGGCGCTGCTAAGAAGTATTTGCTTTATTTCAAAATTTGAATTTTAAACAGAGCTTTGCTCTGATTGGGGGAAACAATAGAATTTTGTGAGCATTGCATTTTCGAGAAGCAAAAACGAGTTAGCTTCGGTACGACGGTGCACAATACTAAAGGTACTCTTGACTATATCCATTCAGATCTTTGGAGGCCCTCTCAAGTTGCTTCTAAATGAAACAGTGCAAAATATATGCTTACTTTCATCGACGATTATTCGATGAAGGTTTGTGTCTACTTCTTAAAGCTAAAGAGTGATGTGTTTAATACGTTTAAATAATGGAAGACATTGATCGAGAAGCAGACAGAAATGCAGATTAAGAGGATAAGGACGGACACCAGATTAGAATTTTTTGGTGCAGATTTCAATGAATTCTGCAAAAACGAAGGTATCGTTCGGCATCATACAGTTGTCCACATACTACATCAAAAATGGAATCATAGAGCGCATGAATCGAACTCTTTTGGAGAAAACTCGGTGCATGTTATGCAGGGCTCGACAAGAATTTTTGGGCAGAGGCGGTGAACACGGTATATTACGCTTTGAATTGATCACCTCATACATCACTTGATAGTAAAACACCGGAGCAGGTATGGTCTGAGAAGTACGCCGATTATTCTACACTTAGAGTGTTTGGTTGTCCCACATATGCACATTATCGTGAAGGCAAGTTAAATTCTCAAGCGAAGAAATGCACTTTTCTTGGTTATGCTATCGGGGTCAAAGGCTATAGGTCGTGGTGTCCAGATTCTAAGTCTCCAGATTCTAAGTCGCAAAAGTTTATGATTAGCAAAGATGTCAGTTTTGACGACTCTGCTATGTTGAAGCCGAAGAACGCGGAATCTCCAATTCAAGAAGATACAAGAAAGGACGAGCCAAGCATTGAATTTTAAGTTGGTGAAAAATCGGGTTCTTAGAAGATCTCTCCTTCACCATCTTCTGATGAAGCTCGGTCCTAAGATGAGCAGAATCTACTCACCCGAGACTGACAATGAAGAGATATTAGACCGCCACAGAGATATGGCTATAATGATCTAATGGTGTATGCACTGTCAGTTGCAGAGACAGTTGATAGTAGCGAGCTTACGAGTTACCAAGAAACTATCTCATCTGACAAGTCAGCTTGTTGGCTAGTCGCTATGAATGAAAAAATTGAGTCTCTTCAAAAGAACCAAATATGAAAGCTCGTTAAGACCGAAGGAAAGAAAGTAATTGGCTACAAGCGGGTTTTCAAAAATAAGGAAGGAGATCAAGGGGTTGCGGATACTCGATATAAGGCATGTTGGTAGCTAAAAGCTATTCACAGGTTAAGGAAGTGGACTTCAATGAAGTATTTTCTCCGGTTGTAAAACACACATCTACTTGTGTCTTGCTCGATTTGGTGGCTATGCAGGATTTAGAGCTAGAGCTGCTCGATATTAAGACCGCTTTCCGATTTGGTAGAAAAGATCTACATGCAACCTTATGGTTTCGAAATTGAAGGTAAGTAAAATCACGTTTGTTTGTTAAAGAAATCTCTCTATAGTTGAAAGCAGTTGCCAAGACGTTGATATAATAAATTTGATTCCTTCATGAGAGATATTGGGTTTATTAGAAGCAAGGGCGACAATTGCGTTTATTGCAAGAACCTCATCGATGGTTCTTTCATATACTTGTTAATTTATGTCGATGATATGTTGATGGCAGTAAGGTATATGGTTGATATTCAGAAACTTAAGCAACAGTTGAAAGGCAAGTTCAAGGCAAAAGATTTGGGAGTGGCCAAGAAAATTCTCGGTATGGAAATTAGGCGTAATCGCAAGGGAGGAAAGTTTTGCTTGTCTCAGTAGCGATACACTGAGAAAGTTTTGGAGTGTTTTGGCATGGCGGACGCTAAATATGTAAGTACTCATTTGGCAGCTCATTTAAACTTTCAGCTTATTTATCCCCGCAAACCGAGGAAGAAATTCAGTATTTATCACATGTTCCTTATTCGAGCGTGGTGGATAGAATTATGTATGCCATGATATGTACTCGACCTAACATTTCACATGCAGTTAGTGTTGTTAGTCTTTATATGGCATCTCCTAGTAAAGAACACTGGTAAGCAGTGAAGTGGATTTTACGATACCTACGAGGTATTTCTGATGTGGGGTTGGAGTTTGGAAGAAACACGGGCAGTTTGGTTGGTTTCAACGATTCTGACTATGCAGATGACCTCGACAGGCAAAGGTCGATCATCGACTATGTATTCTCTTTAGAAAGATATATTATTAGTTGGCATGCGTCGTTACAGTCTACGGTAGCGTTATCTACGGCGGAGACAGAGTATATGGCTGTTGTTGAAACCGTTAAGGAAGTAATCTGGTTTAAGGAACTATTTTCGGAGTTTGGTATCTAAGAAGATATCATAATAGTCTATTGTGATACCAAAGTGACCAGATGCATCATGATAGAATGAAGAACATCGACGTTCGGTATTGGTTTGTTTAGGATGTTATTGAAAAGGAAGAGCTAATCGCAAAGAAGATTGGCACAACGGATAATCCGGCTGACACATTAACTAAGTCTTTTTCATTTATTAAGTTTGAACATTGTTTGAACTTAATTGAAATTGAACCCTTTAGGGGTTTTGTGGAGAAGGTGAAGCTATTACAAATATTATGGAGAAGTTTTATAGTGAATGTTTGGTAAGATGGAGATTTGTTAAGTCTGCCTTGTATCCTAGATCCCTAGAAGTTTCTCAATTGAATTCGGCGTTTTACGAAAGATTTTAAGTTGAGCCAGCTCAAATTGATGATGAGCTGTCTCATAGCAACATAGGAGGAATATGATTTTTCAGACACAAATTGAGCCGGCTCAAAGAGACACTGAGCCGGCTCAAACGTCTGTCGACGTCTTGGACAGAATTCTGGGCTTTTTTGAGATATATGATTTTTACTCTTTTTGACTCATACTATAAATAGCAGTTTGTATCCTTAATTGGGTAACCCTTTGTTAATCTGAATTAAGACAGAGAAAACTAGGGTTTTGAGAGGGATTTGTTTGTGAATTCATCCACCATTGTAATCCTTCTATTTGTTCGATTAGTAAAGTGTTCTTTTATCACCTGTGGTTTTTCCCGCAAGGGTTTTCTAGGTAAATCTTGTGTCTCTTCTGGTTTGTGCTCTATTTCTATTGTTTTGTTTATTTGTTACTTCTCTTTATTATTTGTTTATTGCTTTGTGATCGTATTAGGCGCAACACAACACAACCATTACTCATAGCAACAGCTTTTCCCATTTGTCTAAGTATTAATTTGCACCAGTTCTCAAAACCAATTTCATAAAGCATCAATTCTTGCAATATCCACCATTCACATAGTGCTCTCTTGACAATAGTATGCTGTACATTTCAACCATGATTAACCAATGGGCTTGTTAAACAATGGCAGGCACAATCATTTTGATTATAGGTGTAACTCCTAGTCATATGATTCAAAGGTACAAATATTACAGAGAGAAAGGACTCATGCCGACCTTTATGAAGATGTGCATATTGTTCTGTTGGCCAAAAAGATCAAATGGGATGTGGCGGGGCAACCACAGTTCGTGTGAGCGACAAAACTACAACGATGATGATGGCGACGCTAAAGGTTGCAAATTGGGTCGCAGTGAATTATTCCCAATACTTACTTCTCTTGACTTTGAGTGCATAACGCACGGAATCGTAAACTTTGTATCCTGTTAGCTATTCTTTTGGCTTCATTGGTCTCTCTCACTAGAATGTGATGCAATCTTATCTATGGACCACCTTTCTTTGTTGTTGAGTTGTGTCCTTTTGAGTCCTATTATTTGGATTTGGATATGGATAGAAGTCGACCGTGCTTAACACGCAGATTATTTATTATGCATACCACTGTAAAGCCTAAAGCATTATGGGAATAATGGGTTTAGGTTTGTACTCAAATGACCAGCTTTTGCCACGCATTGAATATTATGATTTTTGGTCTGATAGAACTATTCTCCTTAAAACATTGTCTTTTAATAGGTAGAACGGTAGTATCATGTATAGATGGCTAATTAACAACTTAATATCATGAACTATACCTGTTTTCCCTGTAAACTACCATCAATTTCTAAAATTACGGAAACCTACCATGAGCTTTCCGGTACCAGTTTGCTCCCTGACATAGTAAACTTTTTTTCATAAAACTGTTTGTTTCACCTATACATCCTTACTTCATCTATCTCTAGTTTCAATGACAAAATTTAAAAAGGGGAATCTCATTATTGATCGGATAATTTACATGCCCAAACCTAGGGTTGTCGGGACATAATCGGGCCTGGTTGGGACATAATCGGGTCAGGTCACGTTTGACCCGGCCAAAGCCGGGTTTGGGTCGACCCGACCCGTTTACTAATCATGTTAGTTTTCTAAAAGCCATACCCGATCCATTCAATATTCAGATTGGGTCGGGTCATAATCAGGTCACCTATCCCGATCTAAGTTGATTCATTACTTTTTTTTTGTTTTATGTATGAACACAAATTAGCAATTACAAATTTGACGCTTATGAATAAATCTGCGGGTATTCAAAACATAGAACCCAAAAATTCCATAGAATAAAGAACAAAGAGAAAATGAACGATTTGGAGATAATGTATTCGGGTCAAATAGGTCGAAGCAGGTCAAGATACATGACCCATACCCGACCCGTTTATTAAATGGGTATGGTCGGGTTAGCCTGTTTAAAAACTTAGCGCGTTTTGGTCGAGCTCGGGTCACTATTTTTGGATCGGGTTATCATGTTGGGGTCTTTTTGACAGCCCTACCCAAACCTCACCCTATGATCATTTATAGATCCAGGCTATTTTTTTTCTCATTAATGTCTTGGTAGTTGATACCATTAAAAAATTAGCGCGGGAGGGGTTTTCCACAATGGGTTTGTGGAATTGTGGGTTCCGGAGATCCTATCGGAGAGAGGAGAGAGAGGGAAAGGAAAAAGGAGAGAAAGAGGAGGCGGTCATTAGGAAGAAGATACAGAAAATTTTCATTAATAGTCAGATGCAAGCGTGTGATTAAAAATCTAACGGCAAGGTTATGGAGCGTAGTTTACTGAAGAATCAATGGAACGTTCATGGCAGGTTGCTATAATTTCAGAAGTTGATGGCGGTATCTAGGGAAGTTCATGGTAGTAAGTTGAAATTTAACCCATATAGATATCTACATCCAAGTTAACATTGGCATTTGAAATTGTTAGAAGACACTAGAGTTTACTTTAGTGACAACAGAACAAGGACCCAACTTGTTAGCGGCCGACATTGGAAACCTTAATTCACTACAGGTTTACGCCATTTCTCTACCACCATCTGATTATGTTCGATTTCGATAGCATTCGATAATGCTATCGATGTAAAGTTGTTCAATGGATTTTTTTTGTGGTTGCTTTGCCTAAGCTATAAGCCTATAATACTCTCTTTAAAAGATACGATCATGATTCTATACATTGCCTTGGATGAACCTGAGACTTCTATTGAACTTTTTGCAAGAATAGGAAAGTATGGAGAGTTTAATAATGCACCGTAGTTGTCTGTGCTTTGAATCAATGCGCCTGCAGGCTGCAGCACTAACAAGTGGAAGTACACTAGGAATGCAACATGAGCTCAAAATGTCCGCCACCTTTAAATTGTCTCTATTTCTAATAAGAAGAGAATTTCACATCATGATATAGGTTAATTTTGAGGAGAATTATAAGATTAAACAACTCATTACTTCCGTGTGACATTAGTATTCTATTTAAGAGTTTAAGATGCTTCCGAATTTTTTATAAAAAAAAAAAGTTAACTCAAAAGTCAAAATTTACACGGTAAGTGCATGTGTAACTATAAAAGGATCAAGATCAAGATTATTCAACCAAACAATCCAAAGATTCATGCATAAACACTTCAACAAAATCTGTTAGAAAGTATTTTTGCAAGTCTCCAAGTGTAAAAGAGCTAAAATAAATTAGGACATAGTTTGATGAACATGTTGATGTTTTATCTCTGATCAAGTCTGTTATTCAATTGGATTAATATAAAGTTTCAGTTAATTTTTACTTTAGGAAATATTGCCTATTCATCTGAAGATTGTTTGTCAAAAAATTTCTTACCATTCTTTAGTAAGTTTACTTTAGTATACTTAGTGAACTATGGTTTTATCTTTTATCAAAAAAATTTACACCATTCTTTAGCTTCATCTAGCTTTATGGGAGAAGGGAATTATCCTAAACCTTACCATAAGGAAATAAAGAAAACCAAAGAGAAAAATCCATTATTTCAAATAGCGAAAAAACCAAATACTGTTTCCTTTTTATAGAAACAATGATGATGAGATTTCCAGAAACGAGAAAACATGATGTCTCCTCTAAAAAGATAGGGGGACTTCCTTACGATTCAACTCGAAAAGAAGAAAGATATGGTACTTAAAATATCCATACTTGCTCTATATAAACACCCTTGGGGCTTCAAAACTCCACATCTCATGCCGTTTACTTTCCTTAGTTTCTACTTCTGGTACATTTAATATTTTTTTTAAGCTATGGATGGGAAGAGATTAGAATATAAGGGAGAAGAAGCACTCAAGGAGCTCGAGAAGTTGACTAAAAATGCTAAAGAGGCACAAGAAAGTATTTTAAGACAAATACTCACAAGGAATCGAAGAAGTGAGTACTTAAGCAACTACATGAAGGGGTCTACTGATGCTTTTGAATATAAGAGTAGGGTCCCGGTGATCACTTATGCTGCAATCCGGCCATTCATCCAAAGGATAGCCAATGGCGAGGATTCTTCCATCATATCTGGTCATCCTATCATGGAAATGTTGATCAGGTGTGTTAGAATATAAAATTGACTCTTAATCCTTACCAAAACGTTGTCGTTTTTGTGCAGCGACAGAGATTTAAAGATGGTATCAAAGCCAAACCAGGTTCAAATCCTATCAGGAATGCAAAAATGAATTTATTATACAAAAAAAGACCAATGTCAAACAGAGGTTTCAGCCCATACATGGGAGCTCAACTCGATGTGTAGGAATTAAAATTATATCCTTCGACCCTCACCACAACTTCAGAGTTTTGGTCCAGCGGAAGAGACTTTAAAAGGTGCAAATTGAGCAACATTTTCCTTCTGCAACATCCATAATTTTATTTTTCTCTACAAAACTTAACCAACAGCCAAGTTTGTAAAGTTGATTTTGAAAAGAGGACCAACTTCTCCAAAAACCAATCCTACTCCAAAACTTGCCACCTCTTAAGGAGACCCCATGCCACTTTTATGTGGAAACATCCCAGTTTATGTCTTTATTTTGCCTAGACATGACAATCCAAGCAATATATTATTGCGACGAATCAAAAAAGGTTAACTTTGTATTTCCATTAACAGTTCAGGGACTTCAGGTGGGGAGCCAAAGTTGATGCCGTCCACTGCAGAGGATCTGGATCATCGCACATACCTCTATAACCTCATAATGCCTATCATGAACCAGTAAGTTAGCAAAGTCCTTTAATAGTCATTAAAATTGTTACGAATGTTAAAGAGGATATGATCCAATTGTACACTATCGGAGAGCCTATCCTAAGAACAATGTAAGTTATAATAAGATAATATTTGTGTTAGTTCTTTAGAACTCACGGTACATATCCTACATTGAAGACTAGAAACGACCAAAATCACCAGGCTCTTACGTTTATTCCAAAAGTCGAAGGATGATAGGCATTGAAGTGTCAGCATTTTTTATCCATATTATGAGGCACAGAGATATTTAAACATTCAGTCAAGATTCTGCATGGTGCATTACATGGAAGTGGAACTAAGCCACAAACCAAATCTGGTTGAGCCCTTTCTACCACTGTACCACAACAAAGTTTTTCAAGAGAATGCTTTCTAGCATCAAGCCATTTTATGCTTGGGATTCTTCTTTCCAAATTTTATTGATTTTCAGGATATCATGTCCCTTTTTATGTTTCATGCCTTCGTAATATCCGCAAGTAAGAATCTGATGAAGTAAGATCATGTAGTTAGATAAAGGCAAATTAAATTTCCAATTTGACCACAAGCCGCAATATATGGCTTAGAAGAACAAGGACCTACGATTCCGCCTTGTTATATCTACCAATTTATATTGAAAAGGGAGGGGGAAGGGGGTAACATGGAAACTGATTCCAATTTATAAGTCCAGAACATTCCACATGGCAAGCTTCGCCGTTTGAAAAAGAAAAGGTTGTATGGCCAAATAAAATATGATACCCTTTCTATGGTTTACATAAATAAAAAGAAAACCACTTTGCAAAATTAAACAATTTAGATGGGTTTTCAAGGTTGGTCACCTCTCAATTAAGTGTGTGTGTGTGTGTGTGTGGAGATGGCAACAACCTATTCATTGATCTATGTGTAGGCTTTTTGCAAATTCAAGAATCTTTATGATTAGCATGGGAAAAAGTAAAGATACATAAATGAACGAATAGCGTGTTGCCATGTGTCGCGCCACTATGTACTTCGCATCCTCATATACACACATATGAGGATGCGGAGTACAAACACTGCCACTGTAGGAATTTCCAACATTGGCGGGACACATGGCAATGCACCGTCTTTCCTCTCTCTCTACACACAAATACATACATACATACATACATACATACATATACTGTAAGTAACAAGCACTAACGGAATATTAGGAAAATCCTACGAACTTTTAAGTACACAAAATACTATTTATTCAGGTTCATTCAAGGCCTAGATCAAGGCAAGGCAATGAACCTCCTCTTTGTGAAGTCCGAAATGCCCACACCTTCCGGCCTCGCCGCTCGACCTGTCCTCACTTCCTATTACAAAAGTCCCCACTTCCGTAACCGCTCCCCCGATCCCTTCAATGACCACACGAGCCCCGACGAGGCCATCCTCTGCCCTGACATCCACCAGAGTATGTACTGCCAGCTCCTTTCCGGCCTCCTCCACCGCCACAGTGTCCTCCGTATCAGCGCCGTCTTCGCCTCTGCCCTGCTTCGTGCCATCAGCTTTCTTGAGCGACACTGGGCCAACCTCTGCCATGATATCCGCACTGGCCACCTCAATTTGTCCGTCAGTGATACTGCTTGCAGGTAGGGATGTAACCGATATAAATAATTCGAGCCGTATCTGATCCGGTTAATTTTCTAATAGGAGTAGTAGATAGGATAGATAAGTTGTTTTTCTAACCTAAATCTGAATGCTACTAAGAATTTCTTCTGTAAAAAGATACTAGACTAAAGTAAATGTAGTAAGATTTGAATATTTTTATTTATAGCTGTAAGAAATTTTGCGCTACTCAAATCCATAAAAGATCGACTTATTAAATCCAGATCTGACAAATGCATATAATCATGCATAATTATTGCGAATATAGTTTTTTTCAAAATCCGTTTCGCATCAGTATTTGTATCCAATATTTATCAAACATGGATAGTAATTTTCATATATTATAACTATCTATATCTGTATCCATCAACAATTACCGGATTCGAGTATGGTAACACCTATATCCTCACCGTATCTGATCCGTTTACATCCCTACTTGCAGGGCGGCAATGTCAGCATTGCTTCTGTCACCGAACCCTAAACTAGCCGACCAGATCAACTCTATATGCAATGGATCATGGAAGGGGATCCTTTTCCGACTGTGGCCAAAGGCTAAGTGCATCGAGGCTGTGCTGACAGGGTCGATGGCTCAGTATGTTCCAGCACTTGAGTACTATAGTGATGGGAAGATACCACTAGTTTGTACGATGTACGCATCATCAGAGTGCTATTTAGGGGTGAACTTGAGGCCATTGTGTGATCCAACAGAGGTTGTGTACACGTTATTGCCAAATATGGCGCATTTTGAGTTCATGCCGCTGGAGGATGGGCCAAGGTCAGGGAATCGAGAAGACGAAGCTATGTGGGATGTTGAACTTGTGGATCTCGTGGATGTGAAGGTTGGATGCTACTATGAGCTTGTGGTCACCACCTTTGCTGGTAATCTAGCTCTACTCTATAGTTATATTTCCTATTTCAAACATGCACAATATTTGTTTCCGAGTTCTTCAAGAAAAACTAGAGTAACAAGTGCTCCACTAGAAGTAGCATCTAAGTGCCCAAAATGTTCTTTCTCCTTTCTTTGTGCCCAAATGATCATGGTAGAACAGGAATAATACTCGAAATTTTGATGTGAATCATAGGTGGCATTCTTACTCTCCCAATCTACTTCAGGCCAAAAATTTCTAAAGTTAGCGATGGAAGAATCAAAAGTAACAAAAAAATTATATTTTATTCTTCCCTAATTTTACTAGGAATTACTTCCTGTTCATTTTTTTCCTACCAAAAATACACTACAAGTAAAATATTATTCATTATTCTATTTTTTAGAGTTAAGTGCACAAGACACCCCTCTAGTTTAACCTGTATAGCACGTATACCTCCTCAAGCGATTTATAATTAGCCGAAACACCCTCTCCACCCATTGACAAAAAATCCTTAAAACCACTACAATTCAACTCTAACCAACTCAAAAAGATTGTCTAAACACTCAAATAACCGCTTCCTTCCACTTTCTACTTACAAAAGAATATCTAAACAAACATCAGAAATATTTTTCAAGGTACTTTCATGTATCTTTATTTGAGTTTACTTCCTACATACAATAGAATATTGAAACGAACATTAGAAATATTCTTTTAATGTACTTTGATGTATCTTTATTTGAGGTTTCTTCTACCCCTTCTTCCAGTAACTCCAGTACTTTCAGTGAAACAAACAGGCCCTAAGCCAGTAAGCCACAATCCTATGACTTAAATTTCTATTCTTGGTGTAACAATAGAACTAATTGATGTCAAAACAAAAAGGATAAAAAAAATCTATATATCATTTGAGGTACAATTTTGGTCAGGTCTCTGTAGATATCGAATTGGTGATGTGCTTCAAGCCACAGGCTTTTACAACCAAGCACCCCAGTTCAGGTTCATTTGCCGAAGAAATGTGGTGCTCAGCATTGACAGCGACAAAACCAACGAAGAAGACCTCCAAAAAAGCATATGCTCATCTAAGAAGCTTCTAGAAGCACACAACCTATTGCTCGTCGAGTACACTAGTTACGCCGACACTTTAACTATCCCTGGGCATTACGTGTTGTATTGGGAAACTGTGTGCATGGATGGAGATAATGCTAAACTTGATACGTTGACTAAAGAGGAGCTCATCCAGGAATGTTGTATTAAGATTGAGGAGTCCCTTGATTATAATTATAGAATGTGTAGAGCGCAGGATCGATCTGTGGGCCCATTGGAGATACGGGTGGTTGAGGTGGGGACTTTTGAGGCTCTAATGGATTTTCTCGTTAACCAAGGTGGCTCGATTAATCAGTACAAGACTCCGAGGTGCATTGAGTCTGAGGGTGCCATTAAGTTGCTTAATTCAATGGTTAAGGCTTCTTTCTTCAGCCCAAGAGATCCTATCTGGAATCCTAATAGAGCTTGGGGATGTAGAAAATGATCCGATAAAATTCCTACAACAAACGTTGTTTATGGAACAATCACCTTCTAATTGCTTTGTTTTTCCACGTCAAATTAAAGAAACAGTAAAAATGTTTTACTATCTCCTCTTGTATGTTTTTACTTCTTTTAATTGTTTATTTGGGCAAGGTCCCAAAGATTTCACCGTTGAAGCTACTGACACAGAGGGAATCAACGGATAAGTAATTAAAATACAAGGAAAATGTGGACGAATGCTTCTACATAAACATGATTTAATGCAAATAAAAAAATGTGATGAAACAGAAGCGTACAATATGATGTTAGAGCAATAACAATTTTCTGGATATAACCATTTTTTTTTGTTTAATTTGTGATCTCAACCATTGTCCGCTGGCCAACAAAGGATGAGCAATCTAATATATGTGGATAGCACAATGAACAATTGTAGTACTATAACAAAACAAGTTCAATTATGGAAACCTCTACCATTTATGGAAACTAGTATGAAAGCATTTAATCCTAAACTCAAGTCGGGCTTGATGGTAACGATCAAATAGCTGAGTTAACTTAATTCAGATACAGACAGAGACTTAGAAAAAGGTCATGTTAAGAACAAGACGGCAATTAAAATCTAATGAATCTTATTGTAAACAAGACCAAATACCTTCGTGTGCGCATTTCCTCAAACACCTTGCGTGCATTACAAAAGTTCAAATCTTTGAACGCTGAGGATGTTAGGATTCTCAATGGATATCGAGGGTTCTCCATTCATGTCATCTGCATTTGTTAATTTCTCTTCTTTCTCAATTCAAATTCTGAAGTCGTGAGCATCAATGCATGCCTCGGAAATTTTGCATTCAAGGCATCACTCTTTGTGCTTTTACTCTCTCTCGCCATCGCTTTTCGATCGCTTTTCGGCTACGTGAATTGGTCCTAGTGCATATAAGCCTCCACAACTTTGGCAATTTGTATAATGCAATAAAATTGTTATTTTTTTTGGGTGGGGGGTCTTAATGTAGAATCTTCGCAATAAAATTATGGCAAGTCCTTCACTTCTCATTGAGTTTTCCGGTAAAAGCTTATTCTCTGATTATGGGAAAATTCATTTCAAGTTGACCAATGTTTCAGAAAAATACATAAAATGAGAATATACATTACATATTCTCGATGGTTGGAACTTAGTTGATCCTGATGGCATAGTGCGCACATTTCTTTTCCTAACACATGCATTCTATCATTTATATTTTCTAAACATATTCAGCTTGGGTAAAGGAGGTGCCAAAATAACCCGCATCATAATGCAATAAACTTAAGAAATTATAATGGTATCCAAAACAAGTAAGTACCAAGTTCATCGAAGTCCTGCAAATTTTTCTTCACATGTGGCTACCAAACCGTTTACACCAAAAAGTGTCATTCGGTTAAGCGGACCGAATGAGACATGATAGGAAAAGGTTAGTTCGGCCCAAATCATTTGGGACAGAATCGGTTACTTAAGAAACCGAGTCAATATAATCAAGGAATATATGAAGGATCATAATAAGGTTTTATGAGAGATTTACAATCAATCAGAATCGGCAGTTGCAAAACTTAAGCACTAAGCAAGAGTGTAATTGATGCTCGAATTAAGGAAAATTTAGGGTTTTGAATTATTTCCCAACAAATTGTAGTCTTAAAGACCTGAGTTGAATACGAAGGATGGATCGATTTCAATCAATCAACCAATTAACAAATTTTCTAGTTCTAGGGCTTCTCAGTCACCCTACAGTAGTTCATGTAACCTAGATATTTAGTGATCAACGCATATCCATCAAGGCCTTGTCGAGATTTGAGACAATCAGTCCTACTCGATCATGTATGCTTCCACGTTCCTTTAGATCTACAGAAAGCAAAGCACCAAGATGAAGGAACGCCTCTCGACCCTCCTTTCGACGCACCAGCACTCATATAGCGCAGATTGGGAAATGGTTGAGGGCGCCGTTTCCCCAATAAAAGAGCAAAACTCTGTTCAAAATTTGAAAGGCAGCGCCAAGAGTTAAAAACTCTGAGGCGACACCTTACGTGCCTTGCACGAGGGCGCCAGCGCCAAGAGTTAAAAAACTCTGAGGCAGCGTCTCACGTACCTTACACGAGAGCGCCAGTGCCAAGAGCTAAAAACTCTAAGGCGGCGCCTCACGTGCCTCGCACGAGAGCGCCAGAGCCAGAACTAAAAGCTCTCTGATCAGACAGAGCCGTTGGATCAAAGATCCAACGGAGATGATAAATCATCAAAATACAGAATTAAATTCTGTTGAGAAAATATTTCTCAAATCTTTCTAAACAAGAAAGATTACTCTCTGTAAAACAGAGTGCCGTTGGAAAAAAAATCCAATGGTGATTAAAAAATCATCCATATACAGAAAAATTCTGTATGAAAAAATATTTTCCTAATCTTGTTAAAAATAAGAAAAATATTTTCTGTAAAACAGAAATTCTTAGATCAAAAATTCAACGGTGGATAAAATCCCCAAATCAATCAGGATATCTCAACGAGAGTTTTTCTTAACTAAATCAACAGACTAACCTCTACTATATAAAGGACCCAAGACTTCAAGTCTTGTACAGAGAAACCCCCCATAAGATTTAGAGCAAGCAAGAAGAAAGTTTTAAGAGGGAAGAAAAGAAGAATACCTCTCTTCGAGATAAATAAAAATACTAATAGAGATCGGAGCATCTCATCTGCATATCAAAAGGTTTAACCCTTATAAAAGAACTTAGTTTTTTCCTTAGATCTGAGATCCATGAGACAAGTCTCTGACAAATGAGAATTTAATTCTTATAGAAATAAACTTGTTCTTGGGGATCAAAGATCCAGAAAAGAACAGAGAATTGAACTCTTCAGAATAGAATACACGAAGAAAACCTAGCGCCAAGCGCCTCACGGGTCTCTCACGTGGGCGCTGCTCAATAAAGAGTGCTTAGCACTCAGTGGTTGGCGCTCAGCGCTAAGCGCATCACGTGTCCCTCACGTGGGCGCTGCTCAATTAAGAGTGCTTAGTACTCAATGGTTGGCGCTCAATGCCAAGCGCCTCATGTGTTTCTTACGTGAGTGCTGCTCAATAAAGAGTTCTTAGCACTCAATGTTTGGCGCCTGGCGCCAAGCACCTCACGTGCTCCGCACATGGGCGCCATAAAAAGTGTTTAACGCTCCATAAAAAATAAAAAAGAGGGGAAAGTAAAGCAAAGTATGAGTGTCAGAACCATATGAATGCTCAACATTGTTTGCACAGAAAAGGGACTGAGCCCAAGCAAGTGTTTAACACTTTATTCAAAAACTGAGTGGGCTGAGTCCAAGTTGACCAAATCCCTAATTCAGATCAACCAAGCTTATATGCTCATCATTTTCCGAACACGACTACTGATCTTCCAAAGGACATTGGTTCAAGGGTACATCTCCTCACACCTCCGATATATGTTGTAATTCTTCAGCGTCTTCAGAGAGGTGGTGGGTCCCGATAACCAACAACTCTTTGGTGCACTCCCAAATTGACGGGCACATCCCAATACGGACCGCAACGTCCTTAAACTAGCTACGGACCGCAACGTTCTTAAACTAATAACGGACCATAACGTCCTTAAACTAAAACAATGGAGCCCAAATGCTCTTTTGTTGGGTCAGAATGATCCCAAAATCCTGTTGAGTAGATCTTAGTCTAAAATTAGACCAACATATTCTCAACAAATATTTAAGTTGATCTTAATCTCAAACGAGATTAACGATCCTTAAATCAACCCAAACCCAAATCTAAAAATATACAGATTTGGACTAATCCACGCCCTATGGGCGACAACATAAATTAGTCTCCGTATACAATTCACGGGCAACCAAAAATAAAATAAACACACACAACACGAAGTGACCTTCTGGAATAGGAGAAAGTGGTTACCGCGATGCGGTAACGTAATTAACTGCAGGGGCTTGCGCCTACAGGGAATAGCGTCCCCACAATCAAAAAACCCTTACAAACAAGGGGGAATCTGACGAAGTCTGCTACAACGGCCGCATCCATCCAAACTCCCGATACACGGTACCATAAATCAACTTGGCATCTTCGGAGAGGTGGACGGATAAACCCAAATAGTATCTGCCCCCAAATTCAGGCAAGACGTTTGTCTCCCCCGTTTTCGGCGGTGAACAGATTCTGGCACGCCCAGTAGGACCTTTTCCTCTTTCCACTCCACGCTTCATGTGTCGTGTTCGCAAACAAATCGTGGTTTAATATGGTTGCCCCTGGATTCGAAGTACTAAAATTTGGCGTCTTGCTCCTGTGCACAAGATAACATTGATGGCTTCTAGCTGGACCAACTGCAACAGCAACTCCCATTCTGTCCCCACCGGAGGGGTGACTTATGGGCCCCAAGCGGCCTCCATCTTTGCAATGCCAGTGGAATAGGTGACTCAAGCCACCACTGGATTGTTCTTCGGGACCATGCTCCCGCCAGCGAGCTTCAGCGCCCTGATGCTACCATAAGAAGCTCCAAAGAAGTCGGTCTTCGATCGACTTGCAGCCACTACGGCCCCTCTCGATGGGTCGTCCAATTCTAACGCCTCAGTCTTCAACAGGTTGAGCCACAGCTCAAGTGGGCCCGCAAAGAGGCTCGCAATACCTGACGGGGTTATCCCGAAGCGGATAGCCATTCCAGTTCCGGCAGGTGAAGTCGTCAAAGAGGATTCTCCTGCTAAAAGATCGGTCTTTGCAAGATTGGCCGTTCCAACTCCTGCTTCCGGCGGAGTCATCAAGACTGCTTCCCCTACCAGAAAGTCGGCCTTTGACAGATTGGCCCTTCTCTCTCAACGGATGATTGAGTGAAATTCTTGATGTGTCGTTTATAGAAAATTGAATATAGAAATCACAACCAAAAATTATTTTTGACCGCAATCAATTACGGTGTCGATTGTAGATCGTAAGCGAGTGCGGATCGTCCACAGGGATTGTGCGATTCGTTTCTATGTTTAGTTTGTTTGAATCGAAAAGTTAATCGAAAAGAAAAGAAAACATAATTTAAGAATTTATCGATTGATTCAGGTGTCACGATGTTTAATCAAGAATCAAGAAACTGATAAACAAATCAAGAATCGGTGTTTCGATGATATTTTCAACCAAAATGTCAAGAATCTAAATGAGGCTCGTAGGAATCGATCGGATCTATAGACGTGATGTAATTTCAAGATTTCGTGTTCTTGTCCTTCGAAGGATTGATACTAGATCGATGATGATCGACGAGAGTTAGGGCTTTCTTGATGAAACTAGGGTTTCATCGTTTAACCCTTGTTCTTTCGTAGATATCATTCACATTCTAGCCTCTAGCAATTTCAAGAAACGATCGTAACTCCCCAATCTCGAGCGATATCAATCAAGAAAGCATCGCAACGAATTGGGTCGTCGATTCTTGAACTTGCTAGGGTTTACAAAACTCGTAGGACTCAAGAATCGATTTAAGATATATTACATCATCATTCTATTGATCGTCTCGACTCCTCGACGAGCGGAGTATTACTCAAACATCACAACAAGAATTACAACTAGAAATTTAGATTGAATCATGATGCAAGAATTTAAAGAAAACAAGATAAAAGAATATCACCTTTTATTTATATCAACAATTTGATTACAGTCGCTCAAGAACTACAAGAGGAATAACTAAATTGTCGATTTGGCGTTGCTCGGCTCCGTGAGTCGTGGATCGGCTTGGACCACTTGCTCTGTTGAAGATCGGCTCGGCTCATAAAAGGTTGCAAGGCTTCTTGCTTGATGGGTACTCGGGATCTTGGCTTTTGATTGGAATTTAGGGTTAGGGTTTCACACAAGTCCTCTCACGAGACTTGTGGAAGAAGAAGAAGAAAGAGATAGAATGGCTCTAAAATGAACTAATGGATTGATTTTTCCAAGGTTCCAAGATTGAATAATTTTACAAGTGAGCCTAGGGTCTTATTTATAGACTTCTCAAACCCTAGGTCTAGGTTTGAAATTACAATTCCCTCCAAAAGTTTGTTGAGGAGTTTCTAGAAAGAGTTTGTTAGGAGCTAGCTTAGGGTTTAAGCTAGGGTTTAGGGAGAAGTTTCTAGAATGATAGGCTAGTTTAGTGTTGATCCCAAAGCTTGCTGATCTGGCAGAAGTATCTGGAGTCTTCTGGAAAATGAAATGTCATTTTGAGCTGTAGCCACAGAGAGAGAAGTTTTGCACAAAAATTGAGACCCTAATTCCTTGGACCCACCGCGGATCCGCGGCGCAAGCAGGCTCCTGCCGCGGATCCGCGGCTCTTTGTGGGCTTGGGCCTTGGGTTTTCTGGTGTGGTCTTGGAATACCATTTGGGGCTTTATCTGATATGTTGATTTGTATTTTCCCCTTTGGATTGATACCAGAACTGAAATTATTGAGTTGGCGTAATGTTTGATCGGTACCCTGTACATTTTGGCCTTTCTTCTGGATTTTCCTGCACAGATCTCAAAACAAGTGTTGCGCAAATGTAGGGATGATGCGATGCCATGAAATGTAGTCAATTTCCTTTATAGTGTCGGTTTCAGAGTCTAATACATGCAATCTGATATTTTGCGACAGTTTTGCTAATATGTAAAATATGAATGCCGAACACTTCTATATGGATGCAAATGATGAGGAAATTGCCGGCTAAAATATGCAATATTTTCGACTAATCAAATTCCCCCAAACTTAATTTCGATCGTCTCGAGCGAACTGTTTTATTTAAAAAGAGAAGGAGAAAATAAAGAAAGAGAAAAACTATCTAGCATACTTTCGTAGGCAACACGATTGCACTGAGCATGTGCAACAAGCCTTTAAACCTCTAGGTGTCCCTAGTAGAAGGAGTGTTGTCTTCTGAGGGTTTTCAGCGGATTGCATCCACAAAATCCAATAATAAAAGAAAGATCATGAATATTACATTTAAAGACAAGAATTGTAAAAGAAAAAGCTTTGAAAATTAGGTTTTCCAACTAAGCTAGTTTTTCGGTTGTCATGAGCCCTATCTTAATGGTCATGAAAAGATGTTAGAAATCACGTCCTCCCTCAATAAAACATCGTCTTATTCTTTATTCCTATCTTTCTTCCACAACATCGATCATATCACCCTGCGTGTGTGTAAAGACATCCCTACATCCGGAGAATTCAATTCAAGCTATCATACTCTTGCCCATCAGCCTCAGTACTTTTTAATTAATGAATATTTAGGATTGCTCACACACTTTCATGCGACCGTTAATACTTCTTGAGGTACTAACCGACCGATTACTCATGTGCTTGCTTATTTGGTGTATTTCCTCGTCTTGCACCACCTCAGGCATAGCAGTGACTCCCAGACCAGTTGGCCTTAGGGCACTAGGTGAAAAGGCACCCTCGCTATAAATTTTTTATTGCCCTCGGTGATAACAAAATCAGTGTTCATTTTTCTCACCACTTTATATTTTCATTTTTTTTTATTTCCTTCATACTTTTGGCTTTAAGACAAGAGCATTTCAATGTATCCTCTACTATTCCAGGTTTTAAGACGTGTATAAGTGCGAATAGCAGGGTAGCAACGATCAAAATGTTTGGCTTCTAGAATAGAAACTATTTTTCAGACTTAGTTTTATCCTCAGATTAGTGACGTCCTTCATCTTACTAACCCTTGGGACAACGGCTCATAACTACTTATTACTAGTTCGTATAAGAAAACTTCTAATTTTCTTAGTTTTCTTAAAATTTTCTAATCTCATGGATGTAATTGTTCACTATCTAACTTTCATTATCTTATTTATGTACAAAAAAGTGTAAATATTAAAATTATTTTTATACTTGGAAATTTTTATATTTTTATGGTTTTTGAAAAATTTTCAATTTTTTTTATAGATTTTTATGTTTTGTGCTTATGCAAATGATATGCAAATGATGCAAAAATAAGCACAAACCTCCCCCAAACTTGTTTTCAACAGTGTCCTCACTGTTGCCAACCGCTATACCTACAAAAACTGTAAGCCTGGGGGGAATTATTAGTGGGGGCAAAATATATAAGTGAAGAACTTCCTCCAAACTTACTCTTTTTACTCACCTTCATTCAAAAAAAATGATGCAATGATATACTGGATACGAAGGTGAGACGGAGGAATTTTAATCCAAATAAAATGGCTCTTGTAAGAACAAGAGCTCCTCCGTGGGGTCAGTGGAAAAATACGGCTTAAGTCTATGTCCATTCACTTTGAAAAAGGTGCCGTTTTTAACATTTTCTACTTCTACTGCCCCGTGCGGGTATACAGACCGCACAACAAAAGGTCCCTTCCATCGAGATCGGAGCTTACCCGCGTGAAGGTGTAATCCTGAATCATAAAGAAGGACTTGTTGACCAGGTGAAAATGTTTTCCTCAAAATGTTTTTATCGTGAAAAACCTTAGTCCTATTCTTTGTGATTACAGCATTATCATAAGCTTCATCGCGGAGTTCGCTTAGCTCATTTATTTGCAGCTTCCGAAAGTTGCAAGCAAGGTTTAGATCAAAATTTATTTCTTTTATAGCCCACAATACTTTATGCTCTATCTCGACGGGTAAATGACATGCTTTTCCAAACACTATCCTATATGGAGACATTCTTAGGTCGGTTTTAAATGCAGTTCTGAATGCCCAAAGAGCATCCGTCAGTTTGGTCGACCAGTCTTTTCTATTCTTAGCAACAGTTTTCTCCAGGATAAGTTTGATTTGTCTGTTTGAGATCTCAGCCTGCCCGCTCGTTTGGGGATGATAGGGTGTAGAAAGTCGGTGGTTGATTGCGTATTTCCGCATCAGAGTCTCGAAAGATCTGTTGCAGAAATGTGTCCCATTATCACTAATAATAGCGCGTGGGTGTCCAAATCGCGAAAAGATATTCTCTTTCAAGAACTTAATGACAACTTTCTTATCATTAGTGCGATATGGAATGGCTTCTACCCACTTTGAGACATAATCAACCGCCAGCAGTATGTACAAATTCCCAAAGGAGTTGGGAAAGGGACCCATAAAATCAATGCCCCAAACATCAAATATTTCAACAACCAAGATGGGTTGCTGAGGCATTTCATTTCTCTGGGATATTCTACCCGTATACTAACATTGTGTACAGGTTTTGCAATACTCAAATGCGTCCTTGAATAAGGTCGGCCAATAAAATCCACATTGCAAAACATTTTCCGCTGTCTTTCTAGGACCAAAATGACCCCCACAGGCCTGATCATGACAAAATGAAAGAACACTCTTGAACTCTTCATTCGGGACACACCGGCGAATGATCTGATCAGGACAATATTTAAACAAATAGGGCTCGTCCCAGTAAAAGTGTTTTACTTAGGATAGAAAACGGTATTTGTCCTGTTTTGACCAATCGCTCGGTATTAGTCCCGTGGCATGATAGTTCACAATATCCCTGAACCATGGCTCAGCGGATACGCTCAAGAGTTGTTCATCAGGGAACGAGTCATTAATCGGCAGGGTCACAGGGGAAGAAATGATGCGTGAAAGATGGTCAGCTACTACGTTTTCACATCCTTTCTTATCTTTGATAACAAGATCGAATTCTTGTAACAGTAGGATCCAACGTATTAGTCGACCTTTTGCATCTTTCTTCGCCAGAAGATGTTTTAAAGCGGAATGGTCAGTATACACAACTATAGGTGAGCCAATTAAGTAAGGCCTGAATTTTTCTAATGCAAATACAACCGCTAAGAGTTCTTTTTCTGTGGTTGTATAATTGATTTGCGCATCATTCAGGGTCTTACTTGCATAGTATATCACGTGTGGCATCTTTTCGATGTGCTGTCCTAAGACTGCACCTACTGCAAAGTCGGATGCGTCACACATCAGCTCAAAGGGGTAGTCCCAATTTGGTGATGATAAAACGGGGGCTGAAGTGAGTGAGTGTTTAAGTGAGTCGAAAGCTGTCTCGCAGTCCGAGTCAAAATGGAAGGTCGTATCCTTGGCTAGGAGAAGAGTTAAAGGTCTAGCAATTTTGCTAAAGTCCTTAATGAATCTCCTATAAAAGCCCGCATGGCCAAGGAAAGATCGAATATCTTTGACGCTTTTGGGATGAGGGAGGTTTTGAATGACATCTATCTTAGCTCTGTCAACCTCAATGCCTTTCTGTGAAATGACATGTCCAAGTACTATTCCTTCTTGGACCATAAAATGGTATTTTTCCCAGTTCAAAGTCAAGTTCTTCTCTTTGCAACGAGTAAGAACAGCGTCAAGATTCGCTAGGCAATCAGAAAAAGAGTCTCCAAAAATCGAGAAATCGTCCATAAAGATCTCCAGAAAATTCTCTACCATATCAGAGAATATCTCCATCATACACCGCTGAAAGGTAGCGGGAGCATTGCATAACCCAAAGGGCATGCGACTGTAAGCAAAGGTACCAAAAGGACAAGTAAAAGTGGTTTTATCTTGATCCTTTTTGGCGATGGGGACCTGATTATAGCCTGAGTATCCGTCCATAAAACAATAACACTCTCGTCCCGCTAAGCGTTCCAGCATTTGATCAATGAATGGTAGAGGAAAATGGTCTTTGCTCGTGGCAGCGTTGAGTTTTCTATAATCAATACATACACGCCACCCAGTCTGGGCGCGTGTCTGAATCAACTCATTTGCCTCATTGATTATAATAGTGATGCTGGATTTCTTAGGAACTACATGTATAGGACTCACCCACTGGCTATCGGAGATGGGGTATATAATACCATTATCTAAGCATTTGACGATTTCTTTCATGACCGCTTCCTTCATGACGGGATTCAACCGTCTCTGTGGTTCTCGGGTCGGTCTGGCATCATCCATCACATGTATATGATGTTCAACTATCAAGGGATTAATCCCTTTGATGTCCGCCATACTCCAACCAAACGCCTCTTTGTCAGATCTCAATACCGATAAAAGTGCATTCTCTTGCTCTGATGCAAGAGAAGCGGATATGATAACCGGTAAAGACTCATTCTCACCTAGATATGCATATTTAAGGTGAGAAGGTAAAATTTTGAGATCTAACTCAGGCGGAGAAATGATAGAAGGAGGGATCATTGAGTGATTTTTGGATTTACAAAGAAGCTCAGAGCCTGTGAAAGATACAGATTCGGGTGGAGTAAAGTCAGGAGTGCAGGACTCAAGTGTAGAGAAAGTGTCCTCACTAAGATCATGTGTGAAATCAAACAGAGATGTGGTAATGTCGTCGAGATCTAGAAAGCAAAGATCCTCAGCTCCACAACTATCGGGAGCGATCTCATGGACAGAGCACACATCTAAAATATGAGCAGAGGGTTCTGATGGCTGACTTCCAACTTTGTAGATATTTAGTTCAATGGTCATATTTCCAAATGATAAGTTCATTGAACCATTTCTACAGTTTATAACAGCGTTGGAAGTGGCAAGGAAAGGACGACCCAGAATCACCGGAATTTGGCCCCGGGGGTTTGCTACAGGATGTGTGTCGAGCACAATGAAGTCTACAGGGAAAACAAATTCCCCGACCTTTATCAATACATCCTCTAATTCACCCCTTGGTTTGGTGATAGATCGGTCTGCCATCTGGAGAGTGCAGTGAGCAGGTTTCAGCTCTCCAATCCCTAATTGCTCATAGACAGAATAAGAGAGCAGGTTAACACTTGCGCCAAGGTCTAAAAGAGCACGATTTATGTTTTTACCCCCAATCGAAATCGATATTGTAGGACATCCTGGGTCCTTTCTTTTCTTTGGAAGCTGGGGTATAAAAGCAGTGCTAATATTATTAGACATGAAGACCTTCTTCAGCACTTGAGTCTTCCTCTTCCTAGTGCACAAGTCCTTAAGAATTTTCGCATAAGCGGAGACTTGTTGAATAGCATCTAGGAGAGGGATATTGATGTTAACCTGTTTGAACATTTCCAAAATTTTCTCCATATGAGGACTCGTTCTATTAGCCCTTAACCGGTTCGGGTAAGGAGCTTTCGCAATAAGCGCAGGGTCCATCACAGGAGAAGGAAGAGGGGGTAGACGTGGTCCCAAAAGAGGTGTGGGGACCGTCTGTGGAGAACTATAAGGGTTGGGAGAAGGTGTCGAGCCTAGTGGGAAATGGAGAATAGGCTCGCGAGAAGATGGTGAGGTAGAAGAAGATGGATCAGAAGGAGAAGTGTGTGTGTGTGGAAAGGTCTCAGCCGGGGTGTTGATATGATTTTCAGTATCATCAATACCTTCCCCGACATGATTGTTCAGCACTCTTGCCGATCTCAACGTTGTGACGGCATTTACATTGTAATGCCCAGGATTCTGTAGGGGTTGAGAGGGAAGTTTCCTTTTTTCTCTCGCACTCATTTCGGCTTTTAGGCGTGCGATTTCAGTTTCCATCGATCTGATACTCTCAGCTTGGGACGCTGAGTTTTTCTTTATCTCACTGACGGAAGATCTAACCTCAGTCGAAACCTCTATGAAATTTGATAAAAGTGATTTCATGGTTTGAGTGAATTGAGAGAACTCGTCAGAACAGGACTGCATAGGATTAGACTGTGCAGGAGTGCTGCCCTGGTTTTGGAAATTTTGTGACTGATAGGGGTGCTGAGTGAGTTGAAGGGGTTGCTGTTGTGGTGGAGGAAGAGCCCTTTGAAAATTATTCGTGTTTGGAACCGTGTTTTGAGATTGGTTTTGGTTCCAAGCGAAATTCGGGTGATTCCTCCAACCCTGATTGTACGTGGAAGAATATGGATCGTTTCGAGGTCTTTGAAATGCGGCATTAGAATGCTCGTGACCTTGAAACGCAGAGTTTAATGGACATTCTTCCGTTAAATGAGACGGATCAGAACAGCACCCACAAACAGTTTTGGGGAGCGACACTGGGTTTAGGGAGGCTGCTGCAAATTTGTGTTCCATAGCGTCGAGCTTCTTTTGCATTGCTGCCATTTCAGCTCGAACACCTATGGACACATCTATTTGGTGTACGCCACCCCTATTCAATGGTTGGGTTCCACTCTCCCACTGTAGTGATTTTTCAGCGAACTCTTCTAAATACTTCCAAGCTTCCCCATCATCTTTGGTCATAAAAGTACCTTGACACATGTTTTCAAGGCTCTGTTTAGTGTTTGGGTTAATGCCCTCATAAATGATTCGGCATAATTCCCATCTCGGGATGCCGTGATGAGGACACTGAACCAATAGATCCTTGAAACGTTCAAAGCATTTTGAAAATGGTTCAGCAGGGAGCTGGGCAAATTGATTCAGTTCGCTACGGATTCGAGCTGTCTTTTGTATTGGGTAAAATTTCTTAAGGAATGCAGCGACGAATTCTTCCCAATTCGTAATAGAGTGTGCGGTAGTGTTATATAGCCACTTCTCGGCTATATCGCACAAAGTAAATGGAAGAAGTCGTAGACGCATAGCATCCACTGAAAGTTGTGACGTACCCATCATTGCGCATACGTTTTCAAATTTGGTAATGAAAACGTAAGCGTCCTCAGTCTCGAGTCCGTGGAATTTGGGAAAAAGATTGATATACTGGGGTTTAATCTCAAAGTTATCCCCGTTGGCTGGTGGTGTGGATAAGCAGGTCGAAAGAGGACCTCGAATAGGGTAGCACCTCTCCTGGAGAGAGATGCGGGGTGGATTCTGCGCACCAACGGACGGCAGCAGATTAGGGTTAAAGAAGTTTGATGGATTCAGATCCATCGGTGTGGGTGTGATAGTAGGTAAAGGAAAGGTAAATGGAGAAATATCAACTTCAGAGTCGATAAAGGGTAGGCGGACTAAACGGGCACTAGAATCCTGTGTCCAGCCTATCTTGCACTAAAAAGGGTTAGTACAAGTGGCAGCGTTGACTTATAATTAGGGGTAATGAATGAATGCGGTGTTTGCTTTGAAAAAGGGACGGATTTTTGAAAAAATGATGCGACAAAACAAATGCAGCACATAAACCCTAGAATCTAGTGGTCACCTAGGTCCGGCTCTAGACCGCTCCTAACTGCCAAAAGACAAGTCGCAGGATAGAATCCTCCACTGCCTCTTTGTCCTCTTGTGGCCGGATAAGTGCCAGGTAAGTGGGAAGGTACTCCACTACGTAAGTAGTGGGCCTAATTAAAAACCACTAGCCTTAGACACACTCGCCTTAGGCACCATAAGAAAACGCGGATAAGCAATGAATTACCCACGGCCTTCTCTTGTCCTAATTGAGCGCGATAGTCCTTAGAGTCTTCTCTAGATTTCTTTTAGTTAATGTGGGTCAATGCGGATGCAAGTTTTGTGGTTTTCGGGGCCTAGGAAGGGTAATGAAATCCCCACCTAATTTGGATTTGGCCGTGCCCCTTAATTATCCGTATTAGAATGCAAACAACCAAGAAATCAAAATCACGCACAAATTTAATTTTGCTTTTGCGGCGCTGTGATTATTTGCAAAGAAACCTGCAGAAAATTGTTAGTTGGAGCTAAAAGAGGAGAGAGGAGAAGGTAAGAAATCACCTGAAGAAAAATTGTACAGAGATCCCCCCAAGATGCCGCGGTTCCACCGCAATTGGAGCTTATTGCCGCCCTTCCGCGGTCTTATGATGGAATCACTGCACCAAAATTTCTCAGAGAGCTTCTGTAGACTCCCTCTGCTCTCTGGTATATCCCAAAAATTTTCTTCAATTGCCAAACAGCTCCAGATTTCCTTGCAATGAATCACAACAAATCGTTTAGGGTTTGCATGAATTTTGATCTCAAAATAACAATGGAATAATTCTTTCAATTCAAACTTTGATATAAAACGAATTAGCGCGCGATCCCCGGCAACGGTGCCATTTGGTTGAGTGAAATTCTTGATGTGTCATTTATAGAAAATTGAATATAGAAATCACAACCAAAAATTATTTTTGACCGCAATCAATTACGGTGTCGATTGTAGATCGTAAGCGAGTGCGGATCGTCCACAGGGATTGTGCGATTCGTTTCTATGTTTAGTTTGTTTGAATCGAAAAGTTAATCGAAAAGAAAAGAAAACATGATTCAAGAATTTATCGATTGATTCAGGTGTCACGATGTTTAATCAAGAATCAAGACACTGATAAACAAATCAAGAATCGGTGTTTCGATGATATTTCCAACCAAAATGTCAAGAATCTAAATGAGGCTCGTAGGAATCGATCGGATCTATAGACGTGATGTAATTTCAAGATTTCGTGTTCTTGTCCTTCGAAGGATTGATACTAGATCGATGATGATCGACGAGAGTTAGGGATTTCTTGATGAAACTAGGGTTTCATCGTTTAACTCTTGTTCTTTCGTAGATATCATTCACATTCTAGCCTCTAGCAATTTCAAGAAACGATCGTAACTCCCTAATCTCGAGTGATATCAATCAAGAAAGCATCGCAACGAATTGGGTCGTCGATTCTTGAACTTGCTAGGGTTTACAAAACTCGTAGGACTCAAGAATCGATTTAAGATATATTACATCATCATTCTATTGATCGTCTCGACTCCTCGACGAGCGGAGTATTACTCAAACATCACACCAAGAATTACAACTAGAAATTTAGATTGAATCATGATGCAAGAATTTAAAGAAAACAAGATAAAAGAATATCACCTTTTATTTATATCAACAATTTGATTACAGTCGCTCAAGAACTACAAGAGGAGCAACTAAATTGTCGATTTGGCGTTGCTCGGCTCCGTGAGTCGTGGATCGGCTTGGACCACTTGCTCTGTTGAAGATCGGCTCGGCTCATAAAAGGTTGCAAGGTTTCTTGCTTGATGGGTACTCGGAATCTTGGCTTTTGATTGGAATTTAGGGTTAGGGTTTCACACAAGTCCTCTCACGAGACTTGTGGAAGAAGAAGAAGAAAGAGATAGAATGGCTCTAAAATGAACTAATGGATTGATTTTTCCAAGGTTCCAAGATTGAATAATTTTACAAGTGAGCCTAGGGTCTTATTTATAGACTTCTCAAACCTTAGGTCTAGGTTTGAAATTACAATTCCCTCCAAAAGTTTGTTGAGGAGTTTCTAGAAAGAGTTTGTTAGGAGCTAGCTTAGGGTTTAAGCTAGGGTTTAGGGAGAAGTTTCTAGAATGATAGGCTAGTTTAGTGTTGATCCCAAAGCTTGCTGATCTGGCAGAAGTATCTGGAGTCTTCTGGAAAATGACATGTCATTTTGAGCTGTAGCCACAGAGAGAGAAGTTTTGCACAAAAATTGAGACCCTAATTCCTTGGACCCACCGCGGATCCGCGGCGCAAGCAGGCTCCTGCCGCGGATCCGCGGCTCTTTGTGGGGCTTGGGCCTTGGGTTTTCTGGTGTGGTCTTGGAATGCCATTTGGGGCTTTATCTGATATGTTGATTTGTATTTTCCCCTTTGGATTGATACCAGAACTGAAATCATTGAGTTGGCGTAATGTTTGATCGGTACCCTGTACATTTTGGCCTTTCTTCTGGATTTTCCTGCACAGATCTCAAAACAAGTGTTGCGCAAATGTAGGGATGATGCGATGCCATGAAATGTAGTCAATTTCCTTTATAGTGTCGGTTTCAGAGTCTAATACATGCAATCTGATATTTTGCGACAGTTTTGCTAATATGTAAAATATGAATGCCGAACACTTCTATATGGATGCAAATGATGAGGAAATTGCCGGCTAAAATATGCAATATTTTCGACTAATCAACGGACGTCAGTCTTTGACAGGCTGGCACCAACAGCAACCTCTCATCAAAGCAAGGGGCATGACGAAGCCACTCCCACGACAGTGTTGGTCCTGTTTACAAGACATGCTCGACATCGCCACTGGCACCGAGTGAGGAAAGATGGGGCAGTTCCCCCTCTGGACTTACCCCACCAGCTCCAATGGTGGAAATTGACGCTGCTGTTCCAATTGGGAACAGTTTCGAGCTGCTCAAGAGGGTGCGCATGAACTCTCTAACCACCGTATTGAAGAAGTATCCTTCGCCTGCTGAAAGCATGACACAGGTGAAGCTGGAGCGGCCCCCTCAACGGCTGTCCTCCAAAATCCACAGGGTCTGGCAGAAAGTCCAAGACTCTGTAATTGACAAAGACTACTTTCGCCGGCTGAAGAAAACGAATGCTTGGCAAGAGGAGGACCATCCCTTCGTCGTACCATGGAAGGTATCGTCTACATGGGTGCTTGTTACAACGGCCCCTCCGACTTCAACCTCACACAAAAGGAGAAGGCTGGAGAAAACTCCACTGCCTGCGGCGAATTCCAAAGGCACTGGACCTAAACTCCCCAAGTCTGGAGGCATGGTAGTATACACGGTGTACATGGCTTCCGGGAAAAAGGAAAGCCGTACTTCCACGGGTCATCGACCACTCACACGGTCTGTGAAAAAAGCTCAGGAGTAACAACAAAAGCTCCAGGAGATGTTGACAAAGATGGCCGCACTCACTGGGCAGAAAGAAAGCCCGGAAGTATCGTCCGAACAGCGCCAAGATCAGGAGACCGACACCGAGTTCCTGAGAAGGGTGCTGGAAAGAAAGGATAAAGAGGCCGTGGAACAAACCGCTAATATAAAGCAGATGGCGCTCCTTTTCTAAGACATGGTCGGTATGATGATCCAGCCGGATCCTCCAGCCGAAGACCCTCCGATAATTATCGAAGACGACAGAGGGGAAACGTTAAATCCTCCACCGGCTTTCTCAGCAGCCAAAGAAGAAACGATCTCCAAGGCTTCCCTTGATCACTACATAGCTCAACAAATACGAGCTCATCAGGAAAGCGAAGCGGCTGGCCAAGTCGTCAGAACTGGGCGACCTTATCCAGGCTGGTACGATCAAATCAAGTACCTGCCGGGATATACGATCCTTAAATTCCATGTGTATAAGGGGACAGGCAATCCCCATCAGCACGTCGCTCAGTTCAAAGCTCTATGCGGCAATACTGGAGGCGACGACAAACTGTTGTTTCAGCAGTTCGTCGGCAGCTTGGCGGAGACAACATTTGAATGGTACTCAGAGCTTCCGAATGACTCCATCAAAACATTTATAGAAATGGAGCTGCTGTTCACGTAGCATTTCGCAAGCGCAAGCGAGCGCACCCCGATCACCGTATTAATCAATGTCAGGGTGAAGCTGGGAGAAATCTTGGTTCAATACGCAATTCGGTGGAGGAACCTATGGTCAAAATGTGAACAACGCATAGAAGAAGCTCCTGCCGTGGGTATGTTCGTAGGGACCCTTGATTCTCAGGCGACTATATCCCAATTTATGATGTTCTTCAACCCGACCACCTTCCAGGCCTTGATCGAAAAGCTGGCCCAAATGGACCAGATGGGCCATAGAGCGTCCTCTTCGAAGACGGATCCCCGAAATGAAAAGGGCAAAGGGAAAGAGAACTTCGTTGCCAACGCTCAACAATAACCGAGTGACCCGAAAATGGTTGCTCGCCAAAGAAACAAACCACGATCCCTAAAAGGGAAGTTGAGACGTCCTTACTCATTTCCCTGGGATAAAACGAGGAGACTGTTCGAACTGGCGGTGCGCAACAGGCTCATCACTCTGCCGGATCCGAGACGCCCACTACAGCCTTAGGAAGTTAACAGTCCCAACTACTGCTCCTACCACAGAGTAATGGGCCACCCAATTGAAGATTGCTACGTCTTCAAAAACTAGGTTGAGGAATAGTACCAACAAGGTAAATTCGCGCTATCCGAGAACTGGAAGGTAAAACTGCCACAGCAGCACACTCCTAAAAAGGTAGATACGTTGGGGGCATCATGCTCATTTGTAGAAGAAGCTCCGTGCGAAATTGTCCTTTCGGCTAAAACTAAAAGAATACTGAAGGATCTTCAAGCATGCCCGGCGATCAGGTGGAAAAGCCCGCTGGAGCCCGAGATTATTGACGGGGTGCTAAAACTGTGCCCAACATCGAAAGTTGGTAGCGATGGGCAAAACACCTAGGTCAAGCCTTCAAAGTTTTCGAAGAAAAAGAAGAAGACTAAGAAGCCCGTGCAGCTTGACGACGAGCGTACGGACCTGCAAAAATACATTGATGCACTGGAGGAATACAACCAGAAGGTGCGGACCCCAGTCACTCTTGAAGAGTTTCTCAACTATATCCTTAAGAATGGAGACAGCGACAATGATGAGGGGAATAACTCGTCAGAAGAATCCAAGGATTATGTAGCGAGTTGCCACATGGTTTCTCACTCGTCGTTAAAAGACGAAGAAACTCCCTCGGCGTCGGAGAACAACGCGAAGAAACTGAGAGCAAGACCGGAGCAAAAATCCTTGGAGCCGTCAGACGACTTGATTGCCATGTTGCTAAACGAAGTCCTTCAAAAGAGCAAAACTAACCAAAAGCGTGAAACGGCCATATACGAAAAGGCCAAGCGTCGGCGTCAGGATGAAGAAGCTGCGGCAAGGAAGAGTCACGAAGTACTCCAACCAAATCGAAGCACACTAGCGGCAGACAAAAGCAGGTATAAGACGGAAAAACGGTTCGCCAAAGCCCTGTCAATGGGAATGAAGCTGCCACCTTTCAAAGGAGATACTCCAGGGAGTACATGCCTTGACGTAGCGGATGTACATTCAAAATACTTCTTATACCATCAGAGGGTCATACACCCTACCGAAGAGTGCAAAACCTTCAAGAAGTAGTGGCAGGGGTACGTTGCCCACCGATAACACTTCAAGTGAATGAAGCGCAAAACTCGTCGGGAACAGAGAAGCATGACGGATGAGCGTAAAGGAACAACTAGCGACTGTTATATGGTTGATGCCATTTCAACAAAAGGAAAATCTCAAGTTCTTACATTCGGGAGCGATTCTGACGAGGAAATAGCCCTCGGTCCTCTATTCAAGGAATCCACCTATGGAAAAGAAGAAGAGGTGAAAAACTGTGAGAACATTCAGCTGCGTAGCCGTACGTTGCCTGAAAAGAATCTCGGACCCTCAAACAAAGGTTCGGGCAAGAGAGATAAGGGGAGGGAAAAAGTCCCCAAGAAGATTGCCCTTGATGATAGAGTCGTCGAAGAGCTCACAGCCAAGGACCCGCCTAAGAAGAACAATGTGGATTACAATATCTTGGCACATCTGAGAAAGATGCCCTAACAACTGAGCATACTGGATGCTTTCCTCCTGTCCAAAGAGGCACGAGATTCTCTAATCAAGGCACTGCAAGAGCCTGATCAGTTCTAAGCTTTTTTTGCGGAAGAAAAGATGAAGGACGAGCTGGCAGAGGTTCATACAGCTGACATCACATTCGGCGATGAAGATCTCCTCCTCGGGACGTGTGAGCACAACCGTCCATTATATGTAACCAGATAATGCCAGGACATCAAGACCGGGAAGATCCTGGTTGACAACGGGTCCTCCGTCAACCTTCTCAATGTGAAGGTGCTGAAGGAAATTTGCATGAACGTTCAACACCTGGCTCGGGACAAAATTACTATCTCTGGGTTCGACTCGCAGTCATCACGAATGCTTGGGTCCGTAATACTAACATTACGCTTCGGGATGCTCGTCACTGACATCAAGTTTCATGTCATCGAGGCCAAGACTTGCTACAATGTTTTTCTCGGCCGACCTTGGTTACACGAGTACAACATCATCCCTTCTACACAACACCAGTGTATGAAGTATTTCAAAGACGGCCTCGAGTACACAGTTACGGGGGAGCTAAACCCATTCTCCGTAAATGAAGTCCACAAATATGAAGACGCCAAGTACTTCCTTCCAGACTTCGAAGACACGGAAAGATGTTATAAACCGGAGGATAAACAAAAAGCCTTTGCCACCATCCTGATCTTTGGGAGCGATACCGAGGAAGACGAAGAAATAGTTTACTCGGGGCAACTCCAAGGCTACAGGCCAAGACCATCTACTCCTATCTTGGTCTTTGGCAGCGACTCTGAAAACGAGGTCAACACAGTGTTCTCTGTTCGTCTATTAATACAAACCGTCACTGGAGCTGATCAGAGTTTACAAGTCATCATGGTTCCACAACAGTATTACAGAGAACTTGATGCGCTCGATACATACGGCGTGCAAGAGCTGCAGACCTTGTACGTTCCTCCTAGGCGAAAATGTGAAAAGACGATCCTCTTCTACCAATCTACGGAGACTAAAATGGAAAAAGAAGTCTAGCATGGTGCCGATTTTATGCTCGATAGGCTCCAACCAATCCGTTTGCCCAGATATTATGCAGAGGGATTGAAAAGGCTGTTAAGATGCCAAGGCGTACCCTTCAAACAAACCGCTCGACAAGCCCAGTTTTACAATAAGATTTGGGACATTCCCAGGACTTAGCGAAAAATGCCCAATGGAAGGGTAGAGACGACGGGACTTGGATACGTTTGGTCCAAGAAACGGGAGCGATTCCATGGCTGCCATGTCATAAATAACTCCGGTGGAGAAGCGAATGCATTTCCAGATAGCGTTGATGTCGAACCAGAGCGAGATCCCTCCGTGAGAATACCAAGCCCGTCATTTGAAGAACAGATTGACAAGCTAATAAGGGAAGAAGGTCAAAAGGTTTGGGATGACCACAGCCGTGAAATGGCCATTTACGAGAAAGCCAGGACGCAACGTCTTATTCAGCAGTCCACGGAAAGAGAAGACTATGATGCCCTTCATCCTCAACCTGCTGTGTGCTCTCGTAGCAAGGAAAAAGTCCGATTCACAAGCAACAACAATATCAAGAACGGAAATGGCGTTCAAAGACAGCGAAGCGGATCTAAGAAGACACGCGATCGAGAAAAAGTCGGCTGAAATCCGTCTTTTATGAAAAAGATGGGTTGGGAATACTCTTTCCCTCAAGACAAGTCAAAGAAAATATTCAACCTTGTCATGAAGCATCAAATGATGACACTCCCGAAGTCTCGGCACCATGAGCAAATAAATGAGATCCATCATCCGGCTTATTGCTCCTACCACCGAGCAATAGGACATCCTCTTGAAGATTGTTTCACCTTTAAAGACTGGGTCGAAAACCAGTATCAGCAAAGCAGGTTTGCTCTATCTGACAATTAGAGGGTAGCCCTGCCACGAAAGCATGAGCCAAAAGCAACCTACACTGCGAGGGTAAGTCTAGATCAGCATCAAGCTTGAAAACGAGCTCGTACCTGCCACGTGATAACACTATCAAAAGAAGGAGAGCACGAGAATATGGACGACCTCTCCCGGTGCTTCGCAAATGAGGATGAGGACGAGGTGGTTTTAGAATTTCCACCGGCGCCAAAAGAGCTGGAAGATGGGATACACACCACAGTAGACAACTTGAGAAAAATCAACTTGGGGACGGAAAATGAGCCGAGGCAGACGTTTGTCAGTGAGCTGCTGTTTGAAAAGAAGGTGGCCACGCTAAAGTATGTGCTTACATAATATAAAGACTGCTTCGCATGGAATTATTCCGATATGCCGGGACTAGATCCAGAAATAGCGGTGCATAAACTGGGTATATCATCGGACGTTAAGCCAGTTAAGCAAGCGCCAAGAAGAATGCGGCTCGAACTCGAGATGATCATCAATTCCGAAGTCAAGAAACTAATCGACTCCGGCTTCATCCAAGAAGTTCAATATCCCGACTGGATCGCCAACATTGTCCCAGTGATGAATAAAAATGGGACAGTATGCATCTGCGTGGACTTTCGGGATCTCAACAAAGCTTGTCCGAAGGATGACTTCCCAGTACCGGTTACCGAGCTGATGATCGATAACACACCACTCATGAGGTATTCTCCTTCATGGATGGATCTTCAGGCTACAATCAAATAAAGATGCATCCTGAAGACCAAAAGCATACCGCCTTCCGGACTCTGCTAGGCATATTCTGCTATAAGGTGATGCCCTTCGTCTTGAAGAATGTAGGCGCTACCTACCAGAGGGCCATGACGAAGATCTTCGATGACCTCATACACGAGATCGTCGAATGCTATATCGACGACCTCGTGGTGAAAAGCAAATCGTACGAGGAGCACTGGGAGCATTTAAGAATAGTGTTCCAGCATTTTTGGAAATATAATCTGAAGATGAACCCTCTGAAATGCGAGTTTGGAGTCTCCTCAGGCAAATTCCTAGGATTCATCGTAAGACACCGAGGCATCAAAATAGACCCATCAAAGATCAAAGCGATTATAGAAATGCCCTCGCCAAGAACTCTTAAACAACTGCGGTCTCTCCAAGGAAAGCTCGCGTATATCCGACGGTTCATAGCTAACCTCTCCGGCAAATGCCGCCCCTACAGCCATCTAATGAAGAAGGGGACCCCGTTCGTTTGGGATTGTAAATGCCAAAGTGCACTGGACGAAATCAAGCAATATCCGCAGAACCCGCCGGTATTGACCACTCCGGTCAAGGGAAAGCCTCTCATCCTGTACACAATAGCCCTTGATGGTTCTTTAGGCGTGCTATGGGCACAGGAGAACGACCAGGGGAAGGAGAGAGCTTCTACTATTTGAGTCAAGTTCTTCTGGGTGCAGAAAACAACTACTCCCATATTGAAAAGCATTGCCTGGCACTGATCTTCACGATAACGAAGCTTCGACATTATGCCTTGGCACATGAGGTCCATCTAATATAAAAGGTGGATCCTCTCAAATATTTGATGTCAAGAGCCATACTAACAGGAAGGCTTGCCAAATGGGCCTTCCGCTTGTTGGAGTTCTCGATAATATATCGACCCCTCAAAGCAGTAAAAGGCTAGGCCATCGCTGACTTTCTCGCTGAACATCCAATACCAGCCGACCTTCCCTTAAATTGCGAATTGCCAGATGAACATGCATTCGACGCAATCGACAGGAAGGAGGAAGGAAATAATGCCCGATGGGAACTCTACTTCGATGGGGCATCTTCCATGAAAAAGTGAAAGCAAAACACCCCTATAATTAAAGCTGGGGTGGGCCTTATCTTCGTGACTCCGCGAGGAGGGATAATGCATTTCTCCCTTTCATTAACAGAGCTGAGAGCAAACAACGAGGCTGAGTACAAAGCTTTGATAGCAGGTCTTGAGATTGCTGTTGACATGGGCATCGAAAACCTCCTTATATATGGAGACTCCAGCTGGTCATTAGCCAAGTAAATGGTGACTATCAGACGTGCAAGCCAGAACTGATCAGGTATGGTGAAAGAGTGTAGCAACTGCTGACGCAAATCCCTTCCTACATCCTGGAAAGCATACCAAGCGCGGAAAATAGCAAGGCAGATGCGTTAGCCAAGCTCGCTAAAGAACTGGCCAACGAAAACCTCGATGATGTAAGGATCATTGTGCAAAGCCACCGAATTCTCGCGCCAGCAGACATATTTCCGGAGTCGTCTGAAGAAAAGGAAGCAACCAAACAAGCAGCCTTCCAAATGGAGGATGAAGAAAAGACTAAGGATTGGAGAGAAGTCTTCATAGACTACTGCAAATCCCATCGAACACCTAAAGACGCGTTGTAAAGGCATTAGCTCATGAGGCGAGCTCTGTCTTTTGCCTTCGTCAATGATACTCTTTATAAGAGATCATTTGACTGTCTATGGCTAAGATGCCTGGGACCAAAAGAAGCAAGGAGAATCGTCCAAGAAACTCACGATGGACTCTGCGGTTCTCACTAAGCCGGGCCAAAGATGAAGCTAAAGATCAAGAGAATGGGTTACTATTGGCCCACGATGATTCAGGACTATCTCGAATATGTGAAGCAGTGTCACTCGTGCTAAATTCACGGGGATTTCATCCACCAGCATCTGAATCCACTACATCCAACATTAGCTAGTTGGCTGTTCGAAATATGGGGAACCGAAATAATTGGGCCTATCGAACCAGCGTCATCTAAAGGACATCGGTTTATATTGGCAACAACCGATTACTTCTCTAAGTGGGCAGAACTAGTACCGCTAAAGAAAGTGAAGATGGAGAACATCCTCCATTTCTTCAGGACACATGTCATCTACCGATTCGGCACTCTGCGACGAATCATCTTGAATAATGGGCCGGCCTACAGAAACCATAAGATCAGCCGCTTCGTACAACAGCATAATATAGATTGGAGATACTCTTCAGTCTATAATCCCTGAGCTAACGGTCTAGCTGAGGCTTTCAACAAGACCTTGACGAAGATCATAAAGAAAACAGTGTCCAGAAACAAAAAGGACTGGCATGAGAGATTGCTTGAAGCTCTCTGGGCGTATCGAACCACGTTCAAAATGGCCACGAATACAACGCTATTCGCGTTGGTATTTGGCACGGAAGTGGTACTTCCCTTGGAGATAGAGCTACCCTCTCTATGAGTAGTAGTTCGATATAAGCTGACAGATGAAGAAAACCTATCTTCGGCTTGAGGAGCTCGATGCCCTTGATGAAACTCGTCTTATGGCACAATAAAACCTGGAAGCTTACAAAGCAAGGATGGCGCGCTCATACGAAAGACTGACTAGGCCGAGAACATTCGGCCAAGGCGAGCTCCTGTTAGTCGTAAAAAGACCTATGATCCCCAACCGTGCAGAACGGGGGAAATTAGAGCCAAACTATGAAGGTCCGTACATCATAGACAAGGTCTACCAAGGTGGGGCCTACTTGCTCATGAATATGCATGGCGAAAGACCCTTCAGGCCAATAAACGGCCGATTCCTTAAGAAATACTATGCTTGACAAGTCGCAGCTTAGGTTAATGATAGATGATGACGCTCGTGTCCACTCGCTGTCTTCCTGAGTCTAAACTCTATAAGTAGTATCCAGCAAAACTCCGCCTCGAAACTAACAATGGACCGAAATATGCCTAAACTAACAATGGACCGAGATGTCCCTAAACTAATAATGGACCGAGATGTCCTTAAACTAAATACATCGCCTCAAACACGGTGATAGTGGAATTCAAGTCTACAAGTCCCAGTAGTGAAGACTGCAACTCAAATCTCGCTAGCTATATAGCTGCCCCGGTGGCGAAGTCCTCCCTAAGTGCCATTGGCAAACGGAGGGGTAAAAAAAACGGTACGTCCACAAGCGAAATGGGCATGGATGAAAACCCGAAAGGGCTTCGTGAGTAAAAACAGCAGGGCTACCGGTGAGTTTGTGAAAACCCAAAAGGGCGTGATCTCGTTAAAATAAAAACACCTGCAAGGTCCTCTCGATCTTGTAAGGAGAAAACACTTGCGTGAGATCCTTACGACTCACAAGGGAGAAACACACTTAGGAATCCCCATGATTCTTAAGAAGAAATTACACTTACGAGATCCTTACGACTGGTAAGGAGAATTCTCCCTATGAGACCCTCACGGCTCATAGGGTTCAAAAGCCTTAAGATACTGGGACCTGAACCCGTTCTTAAGCCGTCACACTCTCCAAGTTACCCTACAGGCGGTACAATGCCGGCCCTCGTATACAATCCATGGGCACAAATAAACGTTTCCCCCACCAAGATTCCACCAATCACGAGGAATGTCCTCATATGGTGAACGACACTTGTAAGTCCTCTCGACTTATAAGGAGAAAATACTCTTATGAGATCCTTACAACTTATAAGAGAAAACACTACTTAGAAGTCCTTACGACTTCTAAGGAGAAAATACACCTACAAAATCCTCACGACTCATACGGAGAAATAACTTTATAGGACCCTTACGGCTCATAAAGTCGAAAAGTCTTAGTCGACAGGATTCTAACCCTGTCTACTAAGCCACCTTTGTTCAAATCAGCAAAGGCAACTGATGATTCGCTCCTGGTAATATTCCAGTTGTAGCGATGCTGATATCTAAATTGGTATCAAATTCTAAGTCCTTTCAAGGTAAATGATGATTCGCTCCTGACAATATTCCAGTCGAAGCGATGTTGATGCCTGAACAAGTTTCAATTTCTAAGTCCTTTCATGGAAAATGATGATTCGCTCTTGGCAATATTCCAGTCGCAGCGATATTGATGCTAAGATTGGTATCAGATCTCGAGTTCCATACTCGCAATAAAAATCAGCGAGCAAAAAATGCATATGAAATAGCCGAAATGATGGGGCAACTCCCAATAAAAAATCAGCGAGCAAAATATATGCATATAAAAATAGCCGAAATGTTTGGGCAACTCGCAATAAAAAGCAGCGAGTAAAAAGAAAAAACAGCCGAAATGATTGGGCACCGCGAAAAATAGCCGAAATGATTGAGCAATCGCAACTTTAGTGATATAAAAAGCTGAAATGATAGAGCATCGCGGAAAGAAAGAATAAAAAAGGAAACTTCTGCCCTGCAGGTGAGTCCATATCGACCCCTGTATACAATCCATAGGAACAAACGAAAAAGGGAACCATAATTTCCCACCAGGCTCCATTAGAAGGAGAGCTAGGTTTCGACGGCAACATCTATAGCCTAGAAATCAACAACGGCGTTTTTTCTCACTCTAGCAGGATGCAGACGCTACGTCAACAAAACGGAGCCATGGAAAAATCCCTAGTTCCAAATCTCGATGGTTCATAGACAGCCTAGAGATCAACAACGGCGTTTCTCCTCACTCTAGCAGGATGCAGATGCGACGTCAACAAATGACCCCAGGGTCAAAACAACGTAGTCATGGCAAAGTCCCTAGTTCCAAATCTCGACGGTTCACAGATAGCCTAGAGATCAACAACGGCGTTCCTTCTCACTCTAACAGGATGCAGATGCAACGTCAACAACCGACCCCAGGGCCAAAACAATGGAGCCATGACAAAGTCTCTAGTTCCGAGTTTCAACGGTTCACAGATAACCTAGAGACAACCTCGACATTCGTCGTAATATAACAGACACAATGTCAACAAACGAAGCAAAGGAAGATCCCTAACTTCAGGGTCTTGACGATAACTTAAATAAAACCTAAAAGACTATCAGAGATCATCCCACACCAGCGCGGAGTGGTCATGACTCATCGGGGCTCCCAAATTGAGCCTATCCTCAAGTAAAAAGCGGCATGGAAAATCCCTAACGCTTGATCTTCCGACGGTAATATGACCTGGGAGATTACTTGAAGACATCTTGTCCAGCCCCCGAAGGGATCAGAAACACGACAGTCGTAGGACTACTCGAATAGTAAGATTGCATATCGGGGAATACATCGGCCAACGTGACAGTACGACGGACAAAAACCCTAGTACCACAGACCCTAATGGACTTCTATCAGCAGAGGTTAACTGTGACGTTAGGACATTCTTGCGAGAACTTCTAGATTCGTATCGACTCGTAAGGAAAATAATGTTCCTGCGAGAACTTCTCGACTCGTCTTGACTCATAGGGAAAAATCCTTAGGCAACGAGGATATCAACCTGTTCCCTAAGCACTGGGGCCCTACAAGTAGGTCCAAGATGGACTATTGTATACTATCCACGGGCCACACTTTTCAAAGTCGAATATCGACAAGGAGGGAAAAAACCACTTACGAGTCCTTTTGACTTGTAAAGGGGAAAAGTCTCTTGTGAGATCCTTACGACTCTCAAGGGAAAAAGCATTTAGGAGTCCTCACGACTCTGTTGGGTGTTTTTCGTCACCCCATTGAGATGAGAATACGTGCACTCTTGTCAGGCGCATTACAGATTCCCCCTGCCTAGGGTAGGCTGGGGTTTATTGATTGTGTGGATCCGAATCTCCGGCAGCCGCGGACTAAGCCGCCGTTAATTACCCGTCGCTTTTGGAGCGAGAGAACCTCCGATTGACGGGTTAAACTGGTCATGCGAATTCAATGTGCAGTGTTGTGTTTTGAAGGGGTTTTGGATATACCGGGGGCCCCGCAGAGCTTTACGGGGGTCTCGCTACCCGGATAGCGGGTTGGGGGTCAAGGGGGCTAGCAGCCCCCTTGGGGGTGCGGGGCAGCACCCCGTTAGAAATTTTTTCTAACGGGGGAGGTATTTCTAGTGTGGAGTGAGTGTAAAATGGGGTAAAAAGACGTCCAAAGGACGCGTGAGCGCCAGCGCTAGGCGCTTTGGCGCTGGAGCTAGCGCTTTGGGCGCTAGCGTCTCATGTGCCTGGCACATGGGCGCTCTAGCGCTAGCGCCTCACGTGCCCGGCATGTGGGCGCTCTAGCGCTAGCGCTATGGGCGCTAGAGCTTTGGGCGCTAGCGCCTTACATGCCTGGCATGGAGGCGCTCGGGGCGCTAGCGCTTTGGGTGCTCGGGCGCTAGCGCTTCAGGCGCTAGCGCCTCACGTGCCCGGCATGTGGGCGCTCGGGCTCTAGCGCTTTGGGCACTCGCGTTTTGGGCGCTAGCGCCTCACATGCCCGGCACGTGGGCGCTCGGGCGCTAGCGCTTCACGTGCCCGGCACGTGGGCGATCGGGCGCTAGCACTTCGGCAAAGCCGCTCTCTGAACATACAAAAGGGAAAGAAGAGTCAGAAGCCATAGGACCTACACAAAGAGAGACGAGGGTTAGTTATCAACGCTATGTTCTGAACTCTGACACTTGGTACTTAAAAAATTGTACCGCACTGCAATGCAGAATAAAGGGACAAAAGAAGGACCCACAATATTAAGGTGACGTCCCATCATTGATGGGGCAGTCAATCATTAAGGATGAAATCCTAAGAGGATTCTCATTTAATGAGAAACCTCATTGGGCTAAGGAGTTAAACTCACTCGAGATCTGTCCTCTGCAAACAGATTTCATATCTATCAACTTTAATTAAGAGGGGAATAAAATTCCCCCAAAAATTTCTAAGAGCTATGCTCTGTAAAGAAGATGGGATAATCTACCAGAATGTTAAAAAGAAAAGCTTTTTAACAGGGTAAAACCCCAAGATCTTTAAGATCTGCAAAACAAACTCTAAGGGTTCTTCATGGAAGATGAGCGATGCTCTGATTAATAGGTTAAGCAACCCTAAAATACATCTTAAGATCTACGATCTAAGAAGAGCAAAGCTCTATTAAGGAGTTCGATTATGATCCTTACCAAATCTTTGGGCAGAGTTCTAACTCTAGAAGGGATTTCTTTGGGCAGAGATCTAAGCTGTGAAAGGAGAATTAAATTCTCAGAAAGAAAGAAGAACAAAAGAAGATGAACGACAGTCATCTCAAGGGCTAAAGGCCCTACTTATAGGCACAGGAAGTCGATTTAACTTCAAGAAAATCCAATGGTGGAAAAGCTGGCACCACTGCACTCACATGTGAGCTACGTGAGCGTAACGGTGGAGGGGCATTTGTTTCCCCAATAAAAGAGCAAAGCTCTGTTCAAAATTTGAAAGGCAGCGCCAAGAGTTAAAAACTATGAGGCAGCGCCTCACGTGCCTTGCACGAAGGCGCTAGCGCCAAGAGTTAAAAACTCCGAGGCAACGCCTCACGTGCCTCGCACGCGGGCGCCAGTGCAAGAACTAAAAGCTCTCTGATCAGATAGAATCGTTGGATCAAAGATCCAACGGAGATGATAAATCATCAAAATACAGAATTAAATTATGTTGAGGAAATATTTCTCAAATCTTTCTAAACAAGAAAGATTACTCTCTGTAAAACAGAGTGCCGTTGGATTAAAAAATCCAATGGTGATTAAAAAATTGCCCATATACAGAAAAATTCTGTATGGGAAAATATTTCCCTAATCTTGTTAAAAACAAGGAAAATATCTTCTGTAAAACAGAAGTCCTTGGATCATAGATCCAACGGTGGATAAAATCCCCAAATCAATCAGGATCTCTCAACGAGAGATTTGCTTAACTAAATCAACAGACTAGCCTCTACTATATAAAGGACCCAAGACTTCAAGTCTTGTATAGAGAAACCCCCCATAAGCTTAGGGCAAGCAAGAAGAAAGCCCTAAGAGGGAAGAAAAGAAGAATACCTCTCTTCGAGGTAAATAAAAATAATAATAGATATCAGAGCATCTCATCTGCATATCCAAGGGTTTAACCCTTATAAAAGAACTTAGTTCTGTCCCTGGATATGAGATTCATGAGACAAGTCTTCCACAAATGAGAATTTAATTCTCATAGGGATAAACTTGTTCTTGTGGAAGATCCAGAAAAGAACAGAGAATTGAACTCTTCAGAACATAATACACGAAGAAAACCTAGCGCCGAGCGCCTCACGGGTCCCTCACGTGGGCGCTGCTCAATAAAGAGTGCTTAGCACTCAGTGGTTGGCGCTCAGCGCCAAGCGCCTTACGTGTCCCGCACGTGGGCGCTGCTCAATAAAGAGTGCTTAGCACTCAATGGTTTTAGCGCCAAGCGCCTCACGTGTTTCTCACGTGGGCGCTGCTCAATAAAGAGTGCTTAGCACTCAATGTTTGGCGCCTAGCGCCAAGCGCCTCACGTGCTCCGTACGTGGGCGCCATAAAAAGTGTTTAACGCTGCATAAAAAATAAAAAAAGGGGGAAGGCAAAGCAAATTATGAGTGTCAGAACCATATGAATGCTCAGCATTGTTTGCACAGAAAAGGGATTGAGCCTAAGCAAGTGTTTAACACTTTAATCAAAGACTGAGTGGGCTGAGTCCAAGTTGACCAAATCCCTAATTCAGATCAACCGATCCTATGTGCTCATCATTTTCCGAACACGACTACTGATCTTCCAACGGACATTGGTTCAAGGGTACATCTCCTCACACCTCTGATACATGTCATTGTAATTCTTCAGCGTCTTCAGAGAGGTGGTGGGTCCTGATAACCAATAACTCTTTGGTGCAATCCCAAATTGACGGGCACATCCCAATACGGACCACAACGTCCTTATACTAGCTACGGACCGCAACGTCCTTAAACTAACAACGGACCGTAACGTCCTTAAACTAAAACAATGGAGCACAAATGCTTTTTTGTTGGGTCTGAATGATCCTAAAATCCCGTTGAGTAGATTTTAGTCTAAAATTAGACTAACGTATCGTCAACAAACATTTAAGTTGATCTTAATCTCAAACGAGATTAACGATCCTTAAATCAACCCAAACCCAAATCTAAGAATATACGGATTTGGACTAATTCACGCTCTACGGGCGACAACATAAATTAGTCTCCGTATACAATTCACGGGAAACCAAAAATAAAAAAACACACACGACATGAAGTGACCTTCTGGAGTAGGAGAAAGTGGTTACCGCAATGCGGTAACGTAATTAACTGTAGGGGCTTGTGCCTGCAGGGAAGAGCGTCCCCACAATAAAAAAACCCCCTCACAAACGAGGGGGAATCTGACGAAGTTTGCTACAACGGCCGCATCCGTCCAAACCTCCGATACACCGTGCCATAAATCAACTTGGCATCTTCGGAGAGGTGGACGGATAAACCCAAATAATATCTGCCCCCAAATTCAGGCAAGACATTTGTCTTCCCCGTTTTCGGCGGTGAACAGGCGCCGATGGCCGGATCAGTGCTGTTATTATCGCTACGAGAGGTTTAGACATCCATCCCTACTCTCGTAACATGATAATAGAATTGATCTCGGCTTCCGACCATATCAATCTTGGTGGTCACAATACAGGGGATTTAGACATCCATTCCAGCCCTTGTGTTGTGATTCTAGGAGTGGTCTCGGTCTAAGCGAGGCGATCGGCCCTCTGCTCAGTCCGTTAATAAACGACCGAGTGATTTAGACGTCCATTACTACTCTCGGGTATTAAGAGTAGACCGAGCGGTGTGGCTGATAAATCATGATTCAGCTAGAAGCTCGTTGTGTATGAGATTTAGATGTCCATCCCTGCTCTTGCACTCGATCTTCAAGACGAGATCATATTCCAAGAGTTTGAGAGTTTGTTTTTATTATCAGATCATATGTATCTGTAACCCAATTTTATCAATAATATGATGGCTGGATGACTGTTATCTTTATTGTGTTGTCTATAACCAAGGGGTCTATTTCTATTTTATTAAGGAAGAATTAATGTTCTCCGCTTCCTCTAAAGACGGCCCATCCATAGAGAGAGACAGTGTGATGCTAATTATTTTTGTCTTTAGTGCAGATCTAATTTTAGAGCGAACACCTTTTTGGCACGACTGATAGAACACCGCTGTTGTATGGTACAAACCCGATCTGATACCAGCAAAGATCCTGATTTCCAGCACTTGTCATTAGTAGAAAGAACAACGCGGTGGAAAACTAAGTGATCAGAGAAGATGAGTGATGGCATTAATAACCAGAATCAAAATGAAGCACCTCCGAACTAGAGCAACTCCGCTGCATCAAAAAAAGGCTTGAAGTTTGGCAAACCCTCCATCGAACAACGATGAACCACCAACGAATCTTACCAACAAAAAACTTCTCGAGGGAATTAATCCGCGAATTGACCAAATGGTGCCCGCTTTTGGTCGCCAGATGATGGAAGCGAACCAGCAAGCCTTCCACGCTTTACCAGCGATGCTGATCTAGACGCAACAACCTTTATAAGAAGCAATGAACACGACCAACAGAAGTTCCAACCAAATGGTCGCAGCTATGGATAAGTTGGCAGCGGTCGCTGGATCTTGGGGGACCAAGCCTCAGCACTTCGGTGTCCTAAATTTGGAGGCTCCTACGGTCGGTTCGGCTCCGAATGCACCAAATAACAACCCTGGAAGGCATGCTGTAGAGTTACCTAGCATGGCAACAAGGTTTCGGGAGGATCGACTATGCCATTTTAAAAAATAGCGTGCTAAACAACCCTAACCATAGAATCTTAACTAGAGAATTAGACAATACATGCATGTAATTATCTTTACATCTAAGTGAACAAGGAATACAACCTTTGTAGACTGGTCCTTCACTTCAATAGCTCCGTGTAGTAGTCCCTTCGCTCCAAGTAGTGAACTTCTGGACTCTAGGGAGGCTCCACAAGATAAAATGAACAAACTTGCTTAAAGTCTTCGAGGCCGAAGATGATCTACGTCGAGAAGACACCAACTCAAGCCACCTCTTCACTAATTTGGAATTAGTGAAGAAACAACCTAAACTAAATGGCTAATCTAGTGTAGGTCGATGAAGTAGGAATTTTGCTCACTTTAGAAATATTTTTCTCACTAATTTTCTTCACCTCCTCAAAACCTAGAGAGCTTATTTTTGATGAAGAAGAAGACGGAGCCAATAATGTTATGGCAACCATGGGTGAGAAATATCTCATATAACTCATGTAGAGACTTAACCATGGCTTAAGGTAATGGTTGGGTTAATAAATATCTAATGTAAAACTAAACCAGTGGACTAAGTCAATGGTTCTACAAGCTTCCACTAAGCTCAATCATGTGACTAATTTCCAACTAATTAGTGATTTACTTTAAGTAAATAAAACCCCACATTATCATAAGCATGGTGTAGTCTCATACACCCATGTAGCATGTAGCAACAAGCATGACACAATAATATACACCACACACACACACACACACATATTAAGTGTATACATGTGAGAAAAAGAAATGCTTAAGTGAGCTAATATTAGTTAATATAAATTAATATATCAAATATATAATTATATATTAAATCATTAAATCAACACTTGATTTAATAATCCGGCTATATCACATATAACCGACTAATATCATATGTATCACTTATCGAATCAACACTTGATTCGATAATCCGGCTATATCATATATAACCGACCGATATCACATATCGCGAGAATAGAATACGGTATCATATACACGTATTAATCTCCGTCCCGCACATATCACATATGTGCTCCTACTTCATTTCGCATGAGCTAGGAAACCTCTGTGTAGGACTCTAAAGACTCGTCAATACGCCGGCAGCAGGTGATAATCATATTAGTCACCCACAAGCCGTCAGCAGTACTAGCTGGACATAACGGTTACCTGGGTATTGAGCGATCAGAAGATCAACAAGCAAGCTTGTCTAAACTCCCGCAAAGCCTGTCAGTAACACTATCGTACAGTCCAATCTCTTCGTCTGATATGTCGCATATCTAGTCTAGGGGTGGTAAACGTAAGACCCCAGTATCCGATAAGTCGTGCCGATCTGAGGCTCATAACGGTCCAGGAAATAACTGATAACACTTACCAGTAAATCTCTGTATCAGCCCTGTCCAGGGACTTTCTGTTATGGCCAATCGAGCACAGCGCAACATCAACCCCCAATATCGAGAGAGGCGGATCCCTTCCTATCGCTCATTGCCTCCATGTGACTTGGGACTGTAACCAAAAGCCACCGTTTTGCACGTTCTCTTGAACGTGGTAAGGTGGAAATCAAAGCACAGTGGGAATCACACAAGACTCTATAACGATCTCAGGTCTACAGACTAACCTGTACCAGTGTCACCAGAGAACTGCTATCTGACGCTATGTATAATACTATCTAGGAGTTCTCGGTGAGTCCTGTTTAGTATACCCAGTCTCCACTGAGCACCCGTATACCATCTTTGATGTCAAACACCAATGGACGTGGGATCATTCATCACCCATTATATGGGTCAAGAAGCGTATACGCTAGTTTACTTTGGAATATCGATGCACTGTCTCGATACACCCTCGACTAGGAGTGTTCTCCGCCGAAAGACGGGATACGTGACCGCGTAGGTCCGTCTCGCCTGAATTTGTGGGACAGATGCTATTTGGTTTTATCCGTCCACTTCTCCGAAGATGCCAAGTTGATTTATGGCACCATGTATCGAAGGTTTAGACGGATGCGGCCGATGTAGCAGACTTCGTCAGATTCCCCCATATTTGAGGGGTTTTTGATTGTGGGGACGCTCTTCCCTGCAGGCGGAAGCCCCTGCAGTTAATTACGCTACCGCATTGCGGTAACCACTTTCTCCTTCTCCAGATGGTCACTTCGTGTCGTTGGTGTTTTTTTAATTTTATTTTGGTTGCCCGTGGATTGTATACGGAGACTAATTTATGTTGTCGCCCGTAGGGCGTGGATTAGTCCAAATCCGTATTTTCTTAGATTTGGGTTTGGGGTTGGGTTTAAGAATGCGTTAGTCTCATTTGAGACTAAGATAAACTTAAACGTTTGTTAAGGATATGTTAGTCTAATTTTAGACTGAGATCAACTTAACGGGATCGTTTAGATCCAACAAAAGAGCATTTGGGCTCTATTGTTTTAGTTTAAGGACATTACGGTCCAATGTTAGTTTAAGAATATCTCGGTCCAATATTAGTTTAAGGACATCTCGGTCCAGTTTAAAGACATCATAGTCTATAAAGGTTAAGGACATTATAGTCCATGAAATTAAGGACCCCACAGTCCGAGGTTAAGAACATCATAGTCCATGGGTTTAAGGGCCCCACAGTCCATAAAGTTTAAGGACATCATAGTCCAGTTTAAAGACGTCATAGTCTGTAAGATTTGCTAGTTGTCGGGACCCGTCACCTCTTTGAAGACGTTGAGGGATTACAACGACAAATATCAGAGGAGTGAAGAGATGTACGCTTGAACCAATATTGGTTGGGCGATATGTATTTGAATTGATTTAAGAATCGTTAATCTCGTTTGGGATTAAGATCAACTTAAATGTTTGTTAAGCATACGTTAGTCTAATTTTAGACTAAGATCTACTTAACAGGATCATTTAGATCCAACAAAAGAGCATTTGGGCTATGTTGTTTAGTTTAGGGACATTGCGGTCCAAGTTCAGATGCCAATATGGGTTTGGAAATGCACCAGATAGTTATTGGTCATTGGGACCCACCACCTCTCTGAAGACGTTGAAGATTACAACGACATGTATCATAGGTGTGAAGAGATGTACTCTTGAACCAAAATTGATTGAAAGGCTCTGGGTTTTGCTTTGAATGTCATATGAGATGACCAATTTTGGAAGACAAGAGTGTATTTGAGGTTCTGTCAAAAGGGAGGGTCCTGCCGCTGGAAGACTTAGCTAATTTGGGCTAAGATCGGTTCGAATATAGTGTTAAACACTAAAGCAGACTCTTCCATCACGTGCTCCCACGTGATGCGCTTAAAATAGTGTTAAACACTAAGGATGCAGCGCACAAAATAGTGTTAAACACTAAAAAAAGAAGCGCTCACGTGGGGTCACGTGAGACGCTTGAGTGTTGGGCCCAAACTTCTTTTATTTTATTCTCAGAATATACAAGTAAGTGTTAAACACTTTGCCTTTATGACCATCACGTGCGAGCACGTGATGGGTATCCATGATTTGGATATGAACTCAGTTTTTACTCGTTTTCTCTTTTTGTCAGGGGTCACGTGGGGACATGTAAGGCGCCCAAAATCTATCCTGACTTGGCTTTGTTCTCTTTATTTTGAGGAATTTATCCAAGGGTCACGTAGGAGCACGTGACCCCATCTCATTCATTCTTTTTTTGACCATTGAGGGGAGGGTCACGTGTTGCCACATGATTAGGTTGGGTACTAATTTCTTTTACGTGCATGGAGAGTTAGATCCCTTATTTAAGAATTAAATTCTTTTATAGGGTTAAACCCTAATTTTATTTATAGGAATTAAATTTCTATGTATTTAGAAGAATTAAATTCTTTAAACTCAATTCTCCTTCTAAGTTTTGGATCTGCATGGCAGAATCTCCCCGATGAGAATTAAATTCTCAACTTATGGGGAGATCTGCTTCTGCAGATCTTCAACCATGAAGAAGAACTAAGTTCTTATATTAAAGGTTAAACCCTATCTTTGTTGGAGGAATTAAATTCCTATTTGCTTTGTGGGAGAATAAAATTCTCTGAACTTAGGTCCTCTTTTAGGCTTTAGATCTGCATGGCAGAATCCCCCCGATGAGAATTAAATTCTCAACTTATGGGGAGATCTGCTTCTGCAGATCTTTGACCAAAGGAAGAACTAAGTTCTTATTCAGAAGAGTTAAACTCTTAGTTTGAGAATTAAATTCTCTTTTTGTTTTGTAGGAGCTTATAGAATAATCTCTTTCCCTCTCTTATCTAGGATTTCTTTCTTTTCTGAAGAGATCTTTCTTCTTTTTTGGAGAATTAAATTCTCTTCTTTTTTCTCTCTGTTGTTGTATTTCTCTCCTTTTCTCTTCTCTTCGTGGCTCCTATTTATAGGAGAAAGAAAAGAATCAGTTTGTTTAGTCAATCTTTCATTGAAAGATTTTATTGATTTTATAACCAACATAATCTGTTAGATCACTCGGTGAATTTTATTCACCATTGTATTTTTAATCCAAAAGATATTTTGTTTGTTGTTCCTGGCAGATTTTAGGAAAATCTTTCCTTGTATAGAATCTTTCTATAAATTGGTGATTTTTAATCACCATTGGATTTTTAATCCAACGGTGCTCCACTTTACAGAGCGCAATCTTTTTGTTTGGAAAGATCTAGGGAAATATTAGGGTTTTTGATTTCCCTTAATTAGAATTTAAATCTATTAGTTCAGAAGGTTTAAGAGCCTATCACGTGTTAGCACATGACCCTACTGATTGACCATTTAATTAGAATTTAATTCTATTAGTTCAGAGATCTTAAGAACCCATCACGTGTTGGCACGTGACCCCTGTCACGTGTGGGCACGTGATGCCCCATTTAGGGTTTTCTTTCCTTTGACTCAGAGAGTTTTAAGACCCTATCACGTGGTGGCACGTGACCCACTGCTTAAACATTTAACCGGAATTTAATTCGATTCTTTTAAAGTGCTCGGGAACTCATCACGTGTCGGCACGTGACCCCTGGTCACGTGTGGGCACGTAATGCCCCATTGGGGTTTTTTCTTGCTGTTTTATTATACTTTTTAATTCCTTTCAGTGGGTTTAAAGGCCCATCACGTGTGGGCACGTGGTCCCTTTTGATCAGAATTCAATTCTATTAGTTCAAAGGGTTCAGGAATCCATCACATGCTGGCACGTGACCCCATCTCAAATTGTGTATCTCAGCGCCTATAACTTTGCTCATAGAAGGTCACGTGTCCCCACGTGATGCCCGATCACGTGTGGACACGTGATGCTCCTCTTTTGTATTTCCTTGCTGCTTTATTCAGTTCCTATGAGGGAACAAATGCCCCTACAGCATTGTTCTCACGTGTTTGTATGTGAGTGCAACGCTGTCATCTTTGTGGTCGTTGGATTTGCCTAGGGAAGGGGGTCGATGAACCATTTCCCATCACATCCTATAAATGCCAGGGTCTCTTTAGAAGCGCCTCCACTCTTTCATCTTCTTCCTTGTTCATTTTTCTTTGAGAATTTAATTCTCTTCCTTAGAGCTCAGTTCTCTGTTCCAAAAACTTTCAGAGTTTAACTCTGTTCAAGAAAGAATCTTTTATTCAGGTAATGGTTTTGAACGACCGAAGAACTTTTATATATATAAAAAAACTCTTTGGATTTTAAATCCACACCAAGGGTTTTTCCCTTCAACAAAAGCCCATCTTTCCAAGTTCTTTAAGAATGTCCGATCTTTAAATAATAAACCCCCTCTGCTAGGCGTTTCTCTGATCTTAGGGGATTGATGATGATACTTGTCTGCCTCTGGAATTTAATTCTATTCTAAAGAGCTTAGCTCTGAAAATTTTTCTGGGAATTTAATTTCTCTGTTCAAAAGGAATTTAATCCCTCTAAAGAACTTAGTTCTTAAAAGAAGACTTCTTGGGATTTTTCATCCTGAGTAGTTCTTGCAAAAATAGTTTAGGAGAGATCCTTCTTGATTTGCACAGAATCTCTGCAATGGGTTTTCTCCTTAGGGGAATGTGTAAAGTTGTTTGAATTTAATTGAGAATCTTCCTTTTGTTCTCATAATGATTACCCTGCCTCATCATTAGTGAGCCGCCATATTGATTTTGTGGGGCCCATGTGTTTTGCAACCAATAGTCCCATGAAATAAGTGGGTTGTCGTTTTCTTCCATTGTCTTCTTATATATATATTTATACACGTGTGGGCTTCACTAACAGTTTTCCCTTTCTTTATTTCAGGAACAATGGCTTCTTTTCCATACTTTCCCTTTACTCGCTCGGAGGCGGCTTTTCCTCAATCACCGTCGGACGAAGAAGCGATGGTAATGATCAGGGCTCATGACCCGGATTGCACCAACTTACTTTTATGGGGAACCTGGTACGGGCATATCATCCGCGGTCGCCGAAGCTTTCTTTGCGAGATGCCAACAGAACCTCTCCACCCGTTCTTGCCGATAGACCGTCCACTGACTGCTTTTGCTGTAGAGGTGGTGGATTGGACTCCTACAGGCCAGCTCGAGCCGTCGAAAGTTGGGATACCAAAACAACCTGTGCCGGGGCCATAGATATCTTAGGGTGTCATATCTTCCAAGGTGAAGCCCAGCCCTGGGGACAAGTCTACAAGATAGGGCTTACCCCTCGCCATCCCACGGGCTATCTTCTCTGGGCTCGTTACATCCTGTCCGCCGATCGTGCGCGACTGCAGAAGGTCGGGCTTTACCAGGCGGTGTATGCATCTCTCTTCCATTATCAGTCTCCTTACGTATGGTGGGTTAAAGCCTTCCTTAATCAATAGAATCTTCCCACCAACACTTTCTTGTTAGGAGACCGCGAAGTTTCAATTTCTTTGGAAGAGTTTCGCGAGATCTTGGGTTTACCGATCAGGGGAGCACCTTATGAAGAATTGTTGCCCTCTGACGAGTATGTCTTCGAGACTGCGCCCACTACGCTTGACGGCTTGTCGACTGAAAATGTCGTCCGCCATAAGTACCCGAGTCTAATCAAGACCCTGGGTATTTTTGAGAAGCTGTTCACAGAGTCAGAGGAACAGGGCGTCACTTTTAAAAGCTTTATCGCCTGTTTCCTTCGTGGAGACGTTCTATCAAAGGCGGCTCCGAAGTTCGTGAATATTAATGACCCCTTCGGGTTTGGTTTAAATAAGCTACCGACTAGAGAAGAGGATTTGCCACAGTTCTACATTCCAATCTTGTCGGCTTTATCTTTCGAGTCGATCGCAGCTCCTGGCATGGATTAAGAAGCTTTCTTCGTTGGTTTTATCAGCGTTTGGCTCAGTTGGTTTGTCGTTCCAACGCACCGTCGATTCATGAGAGCCTCGGTCATTTACCCTGCTCATCGCATTGCCGAAGGGACGCGACTAGCTGTGGGCATTGCAGGGCTATCGCATCTGTACCATGGGCTAAGCACTGCAGCCAATACCTCAACCCCATACGTGAACGTAGTGAATTTCTCTCTTCATTATTTTACGTCATGGATTGAGATGCACATGCTAGGGGCATTTGCTGCGCACCAGAGACCCAGTTTTTATGATGCTTATACCTTTCCGCGACTCATGAGGTTGGTGGACGCTTCTGCTCCTGACCCAACTCAATTAGGGGTTTTTCGTGTGCTGATCAATTCGTATGCCAACGAAGGCGGAATGGTATTTAATGATCGAATCCTCTCTGCTCCCTCAGGACCTGTTCAACAGTTGTTTGATTTATCGAAAGAGGGAGCACCATCCTTGAAGCCCAAGGAAGCTATGCACTTGTATTCGATCAGGCCGGGTTATCTGGTGTTCCGCCGAAATGATGCGGTTCTTTTTATGCGGTATAATCCGCACCGCTTCGCCCGAAAATTGGATTATGACCAGGGTGTTCCCTTTGAAGCATTCATGGTGGAGCCTAGCTCTTCTTTGGAAGCTGTTCGTGATGCCACCCACCATTTCATGAGGCTGAACACTGGTTCTCATTTCATGATCCTCGAGGCCGACTACATTCCGAGGTGTGTGGGGGCTTTCATGGGTTGGTATCGCCACCGGGTTAGTCCAATCATTGCTGAGGAGAGGAGGATACTTTTTGGGCTTAGGGCTCCCGTCCCGCTCCTGGCTACGGGGATCCCGCCGCGACCGCGGGTAATGGTTCACCCTTCCTTGAGGGGGACTGGCGCCTTACTTATTCCTGAGGCGGTGGACGCGGGCCCGACTCCTCTTACTGTTGGGATGTCGACGCACACTAGAGCTCAAGCGAGGGCTTCTGATAAGGCGCCGGTAACAGTTTCATCGGCTGCGGCGTCAGCAATGACAGTGTCATCATCGGTAGCACTGTCGAGAGAGGATACTGAAGGCAAAGTGGGTCAACGTCGCACCAAAGCACCGAGGGGAAAGAAGCGATCGTCTTCTGGTGTTAGCTCTGGGTCAAAGAGGCGAAAGAAGACAGTCACCAATCTGCTCGACTTTTTAGTGGAATCCGAGCCTATATTTCAAGATGAACCAATAGCTATGCAAGAGCCGGATGGTGGTATTCTTTTTCCCGGTTCATCTGCCGAGGAAGCCGCACAATTGGCTGAAGCTATAAGACGCTCCCAGGATGAGACTGAAAATGTGAGGGTCCCGAAGAGGCCTTATCCTGCCGTCATCTTCTACGAAGATCCTCTATCAATACGGCGGACATTTATAGGTCCTTTGGAAGAGGGAGGCGAGATAGCTCTTAAGTGGCCTATCTCAGCCGATGCTGAAGATGAGCTGTCGTTGTGGACTGGTGGCCACGAGTCTACCCTCGAACCCCGGCGAGCACAAATTCTTGAGAAGGAACGCCGGCTTGAAAAAGCCATACTAGAAGCTCCTTGGCGCATTGGTATACTTATACATCTTTTTGCAGTATTTTGCACTGCTTATATATATATCCTTATTTTTGTGAAAACTTTGCAGGGACTTCAGCAATGGCAGAGAATCTGGGCTCGAGTAGCGTCTTGACTGTGAACTCTGTAAATATCCCCGTTGAGACACCAGTAGGTGTGGAGGGGGACGCTACAGTTGCTATTCCTGCTGCAGAGCTTCCATTGGTGGCTTCCGTTCTCCCGGTGCTTGCTCTCCCGGAAGAGGCATCTTCATTGGCCGCAGATTTAATGGATCTTTCTGGTGACGGCCCGGAGACTGTGGGACAGGTAGTCGAGGCCACCGTCCTTTTATTGGAGCCTGCAGCAGTGACCGCTGCTCCTCAATTGGAAGCTGTTATACCGGCCCGTGTCCCCGATGATGCGCCGAAGGTACGGAGGAAGCTGCCGAAGCGGCTATCCCTCCTGTTCAAAGCGGGAGGAGCATCGAAGGTAGCCTTCTATATTTTATTTTAATAATCTCTCCATTATCTGAACCTTTCTGTCTTTTCAGAATTACGTGGGTTGGCGGCGTCTATCGCTGATCTGTCTCCTCGAAAATCCTTTCAGCGTTTGCTAGAGATGGCTGCTCCGCAGGCAATATCCTCTCAACGCATCGTCCTCTCTTCCGGGAAAGGTTAGTGTTATTTGTTCTCTTGATGGCATTATTATTATTTCGTACAATGATGCCGATGTCTTCTGTAGTTCTGGAAGCTGACGATGAAGTTGAGATCCTTGACGGGCCTGGAGATTCGTCTAGTCCTCCTTGCATGACCGTGGGTAAGTAAAGTTTCGACGTTGTTTCATCTGCTTTTTGCTTGCAAGTCTCGCTGATTGTTTATAAATCTTAACAGCTTTGCCAGTTCTTACCACGCTGGAATCTCGTATCGTCATGCTACCCGGCCCCTATGCTCTACATGCCTCTGAATGGATGGCAAAGCTAAGCCTTCATTCTTTGTCAGCTCTGATCGAAGACCTTCGTGCTAGTAGCTTGATCACAGCCGAAGAATTTGCTGCCGAAGCCAACAGTTCTCTCCCCTTTCTTGCTTCTTACCATAGTGAAACATTGGTACAAGTCTGGGTTGAGTTTTGTCGTCGGGTGGAGGCTTGTTTGCATAGTCTTGAAGGCATACGCCTTCCTTTAGAGGTTGTGGCTGCAAAGATGAGCTTGCGGGGGCTGATTGAACGGTGCGCCGCAAATATGCTGTCATGCGAGAAGAGGCTCAGCTGAAAATTTTCAGAGAGGAAGCTGGCTTCAAATGCGCTGGGGGAACTTCAAGCTGAACTTACGACCAAGACCACTCGTGCGTATGAACTCTGGCGGGTGCTTCAAGAAGCTATTAGGGAGGTAGTAGCTATTGATAAAACCGTCATTTTTACCCGCGAGATGGTTGAAGCCCACAAAGTCACCGAACAGGAGCTTGAAAGTCGGCTTGCCTCGTACCAGGCCCAACAGTTTCAAGCAGAGGCTCGTCTCGTAGCGATAACAAATTATGAAGTTGAGGCCTAGCGGAAAAAGGATGAATTGACAAATCTGTTAAATCGTCCGCCGGCTTAAAAAATTGTATATTTTTCCTTTTATTCTTCTTTTGTACATACTCCTGAATGAGAGTATTTTTTAATTCTAATTTGTATTCATGAATAAAAGACATATTTTTATTATCTCCCTCCGTCATTTTTCCTCTTTGCTGTATTGTCACTATGTTACTCTGGCAAGCGTAGAGAATATTTCGTCCTAGCCTTCTTGTATGGTATCGATGGCTTAGGAAGCAGGTTCAGGTCTGCTGCCTAAGAATTTCCAACTTTATGAGTCGTGAGGATCTCAAAAAGATTTTTCTCCCTACGAGTCGAGAGGATCTCGTGGGTGTATTTTCTCCTTAAGAATCGTGAGGATTCCTAAGTGCGTTTCTCTTGAGAGTCGTAAGGATCTCACAAGAGAATTTTCCCGCCTACAAGTGGAGAGGACTCATAAGTGGTTGTTTCCCTTTTTGTCGATGTTTGACTTCGGAGAGCGTGACCCGTGAATAGTATGCAAGAGTCCATCTTGGACTGACTTGCAGGGCCCCAGTGCTTAGGAAACAGGTTTTTTAATCCCCATTGCCTAAGTCTTTGCCTTATGAGTCGAGACGAATCGAGAAGTTCTTGCAAGGATGTCCTAACGTTACAGTTAACCTCTGCTCTATACGACAGAGGTCCGTTAGGGTATGTGGTACTTGGGTTGTGCCCGTCGTACCGTTGCGTTGGCTGATGTATTCCTCGATAGGCAATTTTGCTGTTCGAGTAGCCTTGCGACTGTCGTGTCTCTGATCCCTTCAGGGGCTGGACAAGACGTCTTCAAGCAATCTTCCATGTAGCATTACCATCAAAAGAACAAGCGTTAGGAATATTCCATGTCGCTTTTTACTTGAGGTTAGGCTCAGTTTGGGAGCCCCGATGAGTCATGACCACTCCGCGCTGGTGTGGGATGATCTCCGATAGTCTTTCAGGTTTTATATGAGTTGCTGTCAAGACCCTGAAGCTAGGAATATTGCCTTCTTTTCGTTTGCTGGCATTGCATCTGCTGTATCGAGACGAATGTCGCAGTTGTCTCTAGGTTGTTGGTGAACCGTCGAGGTTTGGAACTAGGGACTTTGCCATGGCTCCGTTGTTTGATTATCCGTCTGAATCCTGCTGGAGGAAGAACGCTGCGGTAACATCTCGTCTGCTGTATCGAGACGAACGTCGAGGTGGTGACCACTCTGCGCTGGTGTGGGATGACCTCCGATAGTCTTTCACGTTTTATATGAGTTGCCGTCAAGACCTTGAAGCTAGGAATATTGCGTTTGCTTCGTTTGCTGGCATTGCGTCTGCTGTATCGAGACGAATGTCGCGGTGGTGATCACTCCGCGCTGGTGTGGGATGATCTCTGATAGTCTTTCAGGTTTTATATGAGTTGCCGTCAAGACCCTGAAGTTAGGAATATTGCCTTTGCTTCGTCTGCTGGCATTGCGTCTGCTGTATCGAGATGAATGTCACGGTTGTCTCTAGGTTGTTGGTGAACCATCGAGGTTTAGAACTAGGGACTTTGCCGTGGCTCCGTTGTCGCGTCTGAATCCTGCTGGAGGAAGAACGCCGGGGTGACATCTCATCTGCTGAACGGGACGAATGTCGAGGTGGTCTCTAGGTTGTTGTGAACCATCAAGATTTGGAACTAGGGACTTTGCCATGGCTCCGACGTTAATTGTCGCGTTCGAATCCTACTGGAATGAGGAGGAATGCCGTTGTGAGTCTCCAGGCTGTAGATGTTGCCATCAAGACTTGGATTTCTTTCCGATGGAACATGGTAAGATGATATGGTTTCCTCTTTATTTGTGCCCCTGGATTGTATACAGGGATCGATGTGATCTCATCTGTAGGGCAAAAAGTTTCATTTCATTTTTTTTTATTTCTTTCCGCGATGCTCTATCATTTTAGCATTTTATATCGCGAAGTCGCGATTGCCCAATCATTTCGGCTATTTTTTCTTTTTACTCGCTGTTTTTTATTGCGAGTTGCCCAACCATTTCGGCTATTTCTGTATGCATACATTTTTACTTGCTGATTTTGTTGCAAGTTGCCCCATCATTTCGGCTATTTCATATGCATTTTTGGCTCGCTGATTTTTTTATCACGAGTGTAGGATTTGATACCGAGTTAGGCATCAGCATCGCTTCAACTGGGATATTGCCAGGAGCGAATCATCATTTGCCTCTGTCAATGTCGAACAAAGGTGGCTTAGCAAACAGGGTTAGGATCCTGTTGACTAAGGCTTTTGACTTTATGAGCCGTAAGGGTCTCATAAAGGTATTTCTCCCTACGAGTCGTGAGGATCCCATAGCTGCGTTTTCTCCTTAGGAATCATGAGGATTCCTAAGTTTGTGTTCTCTTATAAGTCGTAAGGATCTTACAAGAGTGTTTTCTCCTTATAAGTCGAGAGGATTTACAAGGGTTGTTCACCGTATGAGCATATCCCTAGTCGCTGGTGGGACTTTATTAGGGAAATGTTTATTCGTGCCCGTGTATTGTATACAAGGGTCAGTATTGAACCGCTTGTAGGGCAGCATTGGAGATTGTGATGGCTTAAGAACAGGTTCAGATTCCTGTAGCTTGAGGCTTTTGAATCCTATGAACCGTGAGGGTCTCAAAGGGGAATTCTCCTTACGAGTTGTGAGGATCTCGTAGGTGCGTTTTCTCCTTAAGAATCATGAGGATTCTTAAGTGTGTTGCTCCCTTGTGAGTCGTAAGGATCTAACGCAGGTATTTTCTCCTCACAAGGTCGAGAGGACCTTGCAAGTGCCTTTTAACGAGATTGCGCCCTTTCGGGTTTTCACAAAACTCGCCGGTAGCCCTGCTGTTTTTACTCACGGAGCCCTTTCGGGTTTTCATCCATTCCCATCTCGCTTATGGACATGCTGTTTTCTTTCTTCTTTTTTTTCATTTTTTTGTGTCAGCCTTGGGATGCTGCGGTCCGTAGTAGTTTATATACGTCTCGGTCAATAGCCAGTTTTAGGACATAGTGGTCCATCATTAGTTTAAGGACGTTTCGGTCCGTCTTTAGTTTAAGGACGTTTCAGTCCGTCGTTAGTTTTAGGACATTTCGGTCCATTATTAGTTTAGGGACGTTTCGGTCCATTGTTGCCATTTTGGAGACAATGGTTTTGCTGGATACTACTTATAGAGTTTTGGCTTGGGAAGATAGCGAGCGGACATAGGTGTCGTCATCTATCGTTGACCTAGGCGGTGACACGTCAGGCGTAGTATTTTTTAGGAACCGGCCGTTTATTGGCCTGAAGGGTCTTTCGCCATGCATATCCATGAGCAGGTAAGCCCCACCTTGGTAGACTTTGTCTATGATGTATGGGCCCTCGTAGTTCGGCTCGAATTTCCCCCGTTTAGCACGATTAGGGATCATAGGTCTCTTGACCACTAGCACGAGTTCGCCTTGGCGGAATGTTCTCGACCTAGTCAATCTCTCATATGAGCGCGTCATCTTTGCTTTATAAGCCTCCAGGTTTTATTGCGCCATGAACCGGGTTTCATCAAGGGCGTCGAGCTCCTCAAGCCGAAGGTGAGCATTTTCGTCGTCGGTTAGCTCATAGTGAACCGCCACTCGTAGAGAGGGTAACTCTATCTCGAGGGGGAGTACCGCTTCCATGCCGAATACCAATGCATACGGCGTTGTGTTTGTGGCCGTTTTGAACGTAGTTCGATACGCCCAGAGAGCTTCATGCAGTCTTTCGTGCCAGTCCTTCTTATTTCTGGACACCGTCTTCTTCACGATCTTGGTCAAGGTCTTATTGAAAGCCTCAGCTAGACCGTTAGCTCGGGGATTATAGACCGAAGAGTATCTCCAGTCTATATTATACTGTTGTGCGAAGCGGCTGATCTTGTGGCTTCTGTAGGCTGGCCCGTTATCGGAGATAATCCGTCGTGGAGTGCCGAACCGATAGATGGCGTGTGTCTTGAAGAAATGGAAGATGTTCTCCTTCTTCACTTCTCTCAGCGGTATCGCTTCTGCCCACTTAGAGAAGTAATCGGTTGTTGCCAATATGAACCGATGCCCTCTGGATGATGCTGGTTCAATGGGCCCGATTATATCAGTTCCCCACATTTCGAACGGCCAGCTAGCCACTGTTGGATAAAGCAGATTTGGATGCTGATGGATAAAGTCCCCATGAATCTGGCACGAGTGGCACTGCTTCGCGTATTTGAGGCAGTCTTGGATCATTGTGGGCCAATAATAGCCTATCCTTTTGATCTTCAGCTTCATCTTTGGCCCGGCTTGATGAGAACCGTAGAGTCCGTCATGAGTTTCTTGGACGACTCTCCTTGCTTCTTCTGGTCCTAGGAATCTTAGCCATAGGGAATCGAATGATCTCTTATATAGAGTGTCATTGACGAAGGCGAAGGATAGAGCTCGTTTCATGAGCTGATGTCTTGAGGACGCATCTTCGGGCGTTCGACGGGATTTGAAGTAGTCTATAAAGACTTATCTCCAATCCTTAACCTTTTTCTGGTCTTTTATTTGTAGGGCTGTTTTCTTAGTCGCTTCCTTTTCTTCAGACGATTCCGGAGATATTTCTGTCGTTGCAAGAACCCGACGGCTTTGTACCACGATCCTTACATCATTGAGGTTTTCGTCAGCCAGTTCTTTAGCGAGTTTGGCTAACGCATCCGCTTTGCTATTTTCCGCACGCGGTATGCTTTCCAGGGCGTAGGTAGGAATTTGAGCTAGCAATTGTTGCACTTTCTCACCGTACTTTACCAACTCTGGTTTTCACGTTTGATAGTCGCTGTTTACTTGACTAACGACCAGCTGGCAGTCTCCGTATATGAGGAGGTTTTCGATTCCCATGTCGACAGCGATCTCAAGACCTGCTATCAAAGCTTTGTATTCGGCTTCGTTGTTTGTCCTCGGCTCTGTCAAGGAAAAGGCAAAGCGCATTATCCCTTCTTGTGGAGTTGCGAAGATGAGGCCTACCCCTGATTTGATTATGGGGGTGCTTTGTTTGCGCTTCTTCATGGAAGATGCTCCATCGAAGTAGAGTTCCCACCGGGTATCATTCTCTCTTCTCTCCCTGTCGATCGTGTCAAACGCGTGCTCGTCAGGCAATTCGCAGTTCAAAGGAGAATCGGTAGGTATCGGATGCTTAGCGAGGAAGTCAGCGATGGCTTGGCCTTTCACTGCCTTGAGGGGTCGGTATGTCACCAAGAATTCCATTAAGAGTAGGGCCCACTTAGAGAGCCATCCCGTTAATATGGCTTTTGACATCAAATATTTGAGAGGATCCACCTTTGATATGAGATGGACCTCATGTGCCAACGCATAGTGTCTGAGCTTCGTTATCGCGAAGATCAACGCCAGGCAGTGTTTTTCAATGGGGGAGTAATTGCTTTCTGCCCCCAGGAGAACTCGACTTAAATAGTAGAGGGCTCTCTCCTTCCCTTGGTCATTCTCTTGTGCCTATAGCACACCTAAGGAATCTTCAAGGGTAGTTGTATACAGAATGAGGGGCTTTCCTTTGACTGGAGCGGTTAGCACCGGAGAATTCTGTATTTATTGCTTGATTTCGTCCAGTGCGCTTTGGCATTTGCTATCCCAGATGAATGGGGTTCCCTTCTTCATCAAGTGACTGTAGGGGAGGCATTTTTCGGAGAGGTTAGCTATGAACCGCTGGATATACGCGAGCTTCCCTTAGAGAGACCGCAGTTGCTTCAAAGTTCGTGGGGAGGGCATTTCCATAATCGCCTTGATCTTTGACGGGTCGATTTCGATGCCTCGATGTCATACAATGAACACTAGGAATTTACCTGAAGAGACTCCGAATGCGCATTTGAGAGGGTTCATCTTCAGATTGTATTTCCGAAGGCGCTGGAACACTATTTTTAGATGCTCCCAATGCTCTTCGTGCGATTTTCTTTTTACCACGAGGTCGTCGATATAACATTCGACAATCTCGTGTATAAGGTCATCAAAGATCTTCGTCATGGTCCTCTGATAGGTGGCACCGGTGTTCTTTAGACCGAAGGGCATCACTTTGTAGCAGAATATGCCTAGCGGAGTCCGAAAAGCGGTATGCTTCTGGTCTTCGGGATGCATTTTTATCTGATTGTATCCTGATGAGCCGTCCATGAAGGAGAAAACTTCATGAGTGGACGTATTATCTATCATCAGTCCGGTGACCGGTACTGGAAAGTCGTCCTTCGGGCAAGCTTTGTTGAGATCCCGGAAGTCCATGCATATGCGCACTGTCCCATTTTTCTTCATCACTGGGACGATATTGGCGATCCAGTCAGGATACTGAACCTCTTGGATGAAGCCGGAGTCGATTAGCTTCTTGATCTCTGCGTTGATGCTCATTTCAAGCTTGAGCCGCATTCTTCTCGGTGCTTGTTTGATCAGCTTGACGTCCGGAGATATCGCCAATTTGTGGACGGCTATTTCTGGATCCAATCCGGGCATCTCGGAATAGTTCTATGCGAAACAGTCTTTATATTGCATGGGCACGTCTTTTAGCGTAGCCATCTTTTCTTCGGACATCAACTCATTGACGAACGTAGGTCGCGGGTCGTTTGCCGTCCTCAAGTCAATTTTTCTGAGGTTATCCGCAGTAGTGTGTATCCCATCTTCCAGCTCTTTTGGCACCGGTGGAAACTCTGAGATCACTTCGTCATCATCGTTTTCGAAGCACCAAGAGGGGTCGTCCATATTCTCGAGCACTCCTTCTTTTGTCAGCGTTATTACGTGACAGGTATGAGATTGTTTCTAAGATCGATGTTGATCTGGTTCTACTCTCATCGCATAAGTGGCTTTTGATTCATGCTTCCGTGGCGGACTTGACCTCCAACTGTCGGATAGAGCGAATCTGCCGAGTTGATACTGGTCTTCAACCCAGTCTTTGAAGGTGAAGCATTCTTCAATAGGATGTCCTATCGTTCAGTGATAGGAGCAATAGTCTGAGTGATGAACCTCATTTGCTCGGTCGGGGTGCTTGGACTCCGGGAGTGTAATCATCTAATGTTTCATGACGAGGTTGAAGATTTTCTTTGTCTTTCCTTAGGGAAAAGAATATGCTCGACTCATCTTCTTTATAAGAGACGGATCTCGGCTGCACGATTTTTGATCGCGTGACTTCTTGGATCCACTTCGTTGCTGTCGAACGTTTTTTCCGTTCTTCAGTTTGTTTTTGTTTTTGCGTCGGGTCTTCTGTATGACAGACTGGCAATGAAGGGCATCTTCATTCTCTGTAGCCTGTTGAAGGAGGCGTTGCGTCCTGGTTTTCTCGTAGATGGCCATTTCGCGGTTATGATCATCCCGGACCCTTTGACCCGCTTCCCTTATTAGCTTGTCCATCCGTTCTTCAAACGGCGGATTTTGCATTTTCATGGTGGGACCTCGTTTTGGTTCAGGGTTAGCGTCTTTTAACAGAACATCTCCCTCTTCATCGAAGTTATGTACGACGTAACTGCCATGGACTCGCTCCCGTTTCTTGGATTGAATATTTCCGAGCCCGATCGTTTCCATTCTCCCGGTGGGCAATTTTCGCTGAGTTCTGGGGATGTTCCAAATCCTATTGTAGAACTGAGCTTGTCGAGCAGTCTATTTAAAAGATACGCCTTGGTGCCTCAACAGCCTCTTCAATCCTTCTGTGTAGTATCTGGGCAGTCGGATGGGCTGAAGTCTGTCAAGTGTCGAATCGGCACCATGCCAGACTTCTTTCTCCACTTTGGTTTCTATGGATTGATAAAAGAGGATCGCCTTTTCATCTTTTCGCCTGGGAGGGACGTAGAATGTTTGCAGTTCTTGCACACTGTAGGTATCAAGTGCGTCGAGTTCTTTGTAGTGCTCTTGTGGAACCATAGCGATTTGCAAACTCCGATCATCGCCAGCGAAGGCTTGTATTGATGGCCGAACAGAAAATACTGCATTGACCTCATCTTCCGAGTCGCTGCCGAAGACTAGCATAGGGGTGGACGGTCTCGTCTTGTTGCATCGGGGCGGCCCTGAATAAATTATTTCTTCTTCCTCCTCGGTATCGCTCCCGAAGACTGGAATGGTGGTGATAGCTTTGTTCTTCGGTTTGTGGCATCTTTCCGGGTCTTCGAAATCTGGTAAGAAGTATTTTGCATCTTCGTACTTTCGGACTTCACTCACGGAGAATGGGTTTAGCTCTCCTGTCATGGTATACTCGAGACCATCCTTGAAATATTTCATACACTGATGTTGTGTAGAATGGATGATGTTGTACTCGTGTAACTAAGGCCTGCCGAGAAAAGCATTGTAACATCTCTTGGCATCAATGACGTGGAATTTGACGTCGGTGACCAGCAACCCAAAGCGTAACGTCAGAATCACAGACCCGAGCGTCCATGATGACTGAGAGTCGAACCCGGAGATAGTGATCGTATCCCGAGTGAGGTGTTGAACGCTCATGCAGATCTCCTTCAACACTCTTACATTGAGAAGGTTAACGGAGGATCCATTGTCGATTAGGATTTTGCCTATCTTGATGTCATGACAGTACCCGGTGACATATAGCGGACAGTTATGCTCGCACGTCCCGAGGAGGAGGTCCTCATCGCCGAAAGTGATGTCAGTAGTGTGCACTTCCTCCAACTCGTCCTTCATCTTTTCTTCGGCGAGGAAAGCTTGAAACTGTTCGGGGTCTTGTAACGCTTTGATTAGGGAGTCTCGCGCCTCTTTAGATAGCAGAAGGGCATCGAGAATGCTCAACTGTGAAGGAATCTTCCTCAGGTGTGCTAGAACATTATAATCCACCTTGCTTTTCTTGGGCGGGTCCTTGGCTGCCAGCTCTTCGATGACTCGATCGTCGAGAGAAATATCCTCAGGGACTTTTTCCTTCCCTTTATCTTTTTTATTCGATCCCTTGTTTGCAGGCCCGAGATTCTTTTCGGGTAGCGTGTGATTACACAGCTGAATGTTCTCGCAGGTCTTAATTTCTTCTGCCTCGGAGGTAGATTCCTTGAAGAAAGGGCCAAGGGGTATTTCTTCATCAGAATCGCTCCGGAAGGTAGGAACTTGCGATCCCTTACTATCAACCATGCGACAGTTGCCGGCAGTTCTTTTGCGCTCATCTGTCGTGCTTCTTTGTTCTCGACGAGTTTTTCGCTGCATCCGCTTGAACTGCTATTCATGAGCAACATATCCCTGCCACCAATTTTTAAAGGCGTTGCATTCCTCAGTAGGGTGCATGGTCCTTCGATGGTACAAGCAGTAGTTTGGATGTGCATCCCTTTCGTCAAGGTGTATCCTATCAGGAGTGTTTCCTTCGGAGGGTGGCAGCTTCATCCCCATCGATATGGCTTTGGCGAACCGTTTCTTCGTCTTGAACCTGCTTTTGCTGACGACAGAAGTTCTTTGATCTGGTTGGGGTATTTCATGACCCATAACTTCTTTAAATTGACGCCGACTCCTGGCCTTTTCGAATATAGCCATTTCGCGTTCTCGATCATCCTTGCTCTTCTGACGGGCTTCGTTCAGCAGTAGGTCGATGATCTTGTCAGACAATTCTGAGGGTTTTGATTCCGGTTCTGGATCTGCCCCCAGTTTCTTTGCATCAGGTGCTTCTTCACCATCCATCAACGAGTGAGAGATCATGTGGCAGCTTGCCGCATAATCCTCAGGTTCATCCGACGAGTCTTTTCTTTCATCATTTCCATTGTCTCTGTCCTCAAGGATGTGGTCGAGAAAATCTTGGAGCGTGACTAGGGTTCGCACCTTCTGGTTATATTCTTCCAGCGCGTCGATGTGTTTTTGCAGGTCCGTGCGCTTGTCAGCAGGCTTCACGGGCTTTTTGGTTTTTTTCTTCTTCTTCGAAGACTTTGACGGCTGGGCCTGAGCGTTTTAATTATCGCTACCAATTTTTGGCATCGGGCACGGCTTCAGCATTCCCTCGATGATCTCGGGTTCTAGCTGATTTTTCCACCTGATCGCTCGACATGTTTGAAGATTTTTTAGCATCCTTTTTGTCTTGGCTGAAAGAGTGACCTCCCATGGAGCTTCTTCAACAAAAGAGCATGATGCCCCCTACGTGTCCCCCCTTTTAAGATCGTGCGGTTGAGGCGGGTTTACTTTCCAGTTCTCGGACAGTGTGAATTTGCCCTATTGGTATTGGTCCTCAATCCAGCCTTTAAAGAAGAAGCAATCTTCAATTGGATGGCTTACTTCTCGGTGGTAAGGGTAGTAATTGGGATTGTCAGCATCGCCGGGCTGCAGCGGACGTCTTGGATCTGGCAGATTGATGAGCCTGTTGTGCACTGCCAGCTCGAACAGTCTTTTTATTTTCTCCCGCGGAAATGAGTAGGGACCTCCCAGTCTCTCCTTAAAGGATTGGTGTGGACGCACGTTGCTTTGGCGAACAACCGATTTTAAGTTGCTCGGCTGTTGTTGAGTATTGGCGATAAAGGTCGCTTTCCCTTTGCCCTTTTCATTCCACGGCTCTGTCTTTGAAAAGGAAGGCTTATGACCCATCTGGTCCATTTAGGCCAGCTTATCATTCAAAGTCTGGAAGGTGGTCGGCTTGAAGAATATCATGAATTGGGATATGGTCGCCTGCGGATCGAGGGTTCCCACAAACATTCCCACTGCAGGAGCCTCTTCGATGTGCTGTTCGCACTTCGACCATAGATTCCGCCACCGTATCGCGTACTGGACCCAAGTTTCTCCCGGCTTCACCCTGGCATTGATCAGCACCGTGATTGGGGTACGTTCGCTAGCGCTTGCAAAACGTTGGGTGAATAGCAGCTCTATCTCTGTAAATATTTTGATAGAGTCATTCGGGAGTTCCGAATACCACTCGAATGCTGTCTTCGATAAGCTGCCAACAAACTGGCGGAGCAGTAGTTTATCATCACCTCCAGTATTACCGCACAAGGCTCTAAATTGAGCAATATGTTGGTGCGGGTTCCCCGTCCCCTTATATACATGGAATTTAGGGATCGTATATCCTGGTGGGTATTTTATTTGGTCGTACCAACCCGGATAGGGTCGTCCAGTCTTAACAATCTGACCGGCCGCTTCATTCACCTGGTAAGCTCGTATCTGTTGAGAGATGTAATCATCCAGGGCGGCTTTGGAGATGGTCTCCTCTTTGGCCGCTGAACAAGTCGGAAGAGGGTTCGACGTCTCCTCTCTGTCATCTCCAAGGACAATCGGAGGGTCTTCAGCTGGAGGATCCGGTTGTATCATCATCCCGACCATGTCTTGGAAGAGAAGCGCCATTCGTTTTATATTGGCCGCTTATTCCGCTGCTTCTCTGTCCTTCTTTTCGAGGATTCTGCGAAAGAAGTCAGCATCAGTTTCCTATTCATGACGCTGCACTGATGACGCCTCCGGGCTTTCTTTTGGCCCAGTGAGTGTGGCCATTTGCGTTAGCATTTCCTGAAGCTTCTATTGCTGCTCCTGGGCTTTTGTCACAGATCGCGTAAGCGGTCGATGACCCATAGAGATACGACTATCCTCTTTCCCGGATGCCATATAAATAGTGTGGACCACTATGCCCCCAGACTTGGGGCGTTTGGGTTCAGTGGTCTTGCGATTCATCGCAGACTCAGGGATTTTCTCCGGCCTTCTCCTCTTGTGGGCGGTCGAAGTTGAGGGGGCCGTTGCAGTGGGCACCCAAGTAGCTGTCGCCTTCTGTGGCTTGACAGAGTGGTCTTTTTCTTGCCGAACCTTTATCTTTTTCTGTCGGCGGGAGTAATCTGAATCAATCACCGAGTCTTGGACTTGACGCCAGACCTTGTAAACTTTAGGGGACAGCCGCTGAGGGGGCTGCTCTGGCTTCGCCTTTGTGATCTTTTCAACAGGCGGAGGAGACTTTTTTAGCACGGCAGTTGGCAAATTCCTGCACCCTGTTAAGTAGTTCAAAATTGTTCCTAGTTGGAATAGCAGCATCAATTTCCACCGTTGGAGCCGGCGGAGTCAATCCAGAAGGGGAATTGCCCCCAGCCTTCCTTACTCGGCGCCAGTAGCGACGTCGAGCTTGTCGAGCCGACGAAACTGGCTCAACTATAGGGGTGGCTTGATCATACCTTCTGTTCTGCTCAGGTGCTGTTATTGGCGCTAGCCTATTGAAAACGGATGTCCGCTGAGCGGGGATAGCCAACCTGTCGAAGGCAGACTTTCGAGCAGGAGCAGTCTTGGTGACTTCGTTTGGAGCGAGAGCCGAAACAGTCAGGCTTGCAAAGACCGACTCCTTAGCAGGGGAAGCCGCTTTGGCGGCTTCAGGAGCAGGAATGACTATCCTCTTCGGGATAACCCTTTCCGGTATCGCGGGCTTCTTCACAGGCCCATTGGAGCTTCGGCCCAATCTATTAAAGACTGAGGCACTTGGTTTGGGTGACCCGTTAAGAGGGGCTGCAGTAGTGGTAAGCCGATCAAAGACCGACTTCTTCTGAGCTTCTTGCAATGGTATAGGGGCGTTGAAGCTCATCGGTGGGAGCATGGTCCCGAAGAATAGCCCTGTGGTGGCTTGCGTCACCTGGTCTATCGGCATTGTAAAAATGGAGGCCGCCTGAGGCCCGAAGGTCACTCCTCCAGCAGGGACGGAGTGAGAGTTATTGCTGTTGTTGCAGCTTGTGCAGTTGAAAACCATTTGATCTTCTGTTTTTCTTGACGGAGCAAGATACCAAATCTTAGTACTTCACATCCAAAGGCAACCATGTCAAACCGCGACTTGTTCGCGAAACACGACACACGAATTATGGAGTGGAAAGATGAAAAGGTCCCACCGGGCATGCCAGAATCCGTTCTCCACCAAAAGACGGGAGACGCGACCGCGTAGGTCCGTCTCGCCTGAATTTGGGGGCAGATGCTATTTGGTTTTATCCGTCCACCGCTCCGAAGATGCCAAGTTGATTTATGGCACCATGTATCGAAGGTTTAGACGGATGCGGCCGATGTAGCAGACTTCGTCAGATTCCCCCTCATTTGAGGGGTTCTTGATTGTGGGGACGCTCTTCCTTGCAGGCGCAAGCCCCTGCAGTTAATTACGCTACCGTATCGCGGTAACCATTTTCTCCTTCTCCAGATGGTCACTTCGTGTCGTGGGTGTTTGTTTAATTTTTTTTTGCTTGCCCGTGGATTGTATACGGAGACTAATTTATGTTGTCGCCCGTAGGGCGTGGATTAGTCCAATTCCGTATTTTCTTAGATTTGGGTTTGGGGTTGGGTTTAAGAATGCGTTAGTCTCATTTGAGACTAAGATCAACTTAAACGTTTGTTAAGGATACGTTAGTCTAATTTTAGACTAAGATCAACTTAACGGGATCGTTTAGATCCAACAAAAGAGTATTTGGGCTCTATTGTTTTAGTTTAAGGGCATTACGGTCCAATGTTAGTTTAAGGACATCTCGGTCCAATGTTAGTTTAAGGACATCTCGGTCCAGTTTAAAGACATCATAGTCTGTAAAGGTTAAGGACATCATAGTCTATGGGTTTAAGGACCCCACAGTCTGAGGTTAAGGACATCATAGTCCATGGGTTTAAGGACCCCACAGTCCGTAAAGTTTAAGGACATCATAGTCCAGTTTTAAGACGTTATAGTCTGTAAGATTTGCTGGTTGTTGGGACCCGTCACCTCTCTGAAGACGTTGAGGGATTACAACGATAAATATCAAAGGAGTGAAGAGATGTACCCTTGAACCAATATTGGTTGGGGGATCTGTAGTTGGATTGATTTAAAGATCGTTAATCTCGTTTCGGATTAAGATCAATTTAAATGTTTGTTAAGGACACGTTAGTCTAATTTTAGACTAAGATCTACTTAACAGGATCATTTAGATCCAACAAAAGAGCATTTGGGCTCTTTTGTTTAGTTTAGGGACATTGCGGTCCAAGTTCAGATGCCAATATGGGTTTGGAAATGCACCAGATAGTTATTGGTCATTGGGACCCACCACCTCTCTGAAGACATTAAAGAATTATAACGAGATGTATCAGAGGTGTGAAGAGATGTACCCTTGAACCAAAGTTGATTGAAAGGCTCTGGATTTTGCTTTGAATGTCATATGAGATGATCAAATTTGGAAGACAAGAGTGTATTTGAGGTTCAGTCAAAAGGGAGGGTCCTGCCTCTGGAAGACTTAGCTAATTTGGGCTAAGATCGGCTCGAATATAGTGTTAAACACTAAAGTAGACTCGTCTATCACGTGCTTCCACGTGATTCGCTTAAAATAGTGTTAAACACTAAGGATGCAGCGCACAAAATAGTGTTAAACACTAAAAAAAGAAGCACTCACGTGGGGTCACGTGAGGCGCTTGAGTGTTGGGCACAAACTTCTTTTATTTTATTCTCAGAATATGCAAGTAAGTGTTAAACACTTTGCCTTTATGACCATCACGTGTGGGCACGTGATGGGTATCCATGATTTGGATATTAAATCCTTAGTTTTTCCTCTTTTTCTCTTTTTATCAGGGGTCACGTGGGGACACGTGAGGCGCCCAAAATCTATCCTGACTTGGCTTTGTTCTCTTTATTTTGAGGAATTTATCAAAGGGTCACGTGGGAGCACGTGACCCCATCTCATTCATTCTTTTTTTGACCATTGAGGGGAGGGCCACGTGTTACTACGTGATCAGGTTAGGTACAGATTTCTTTTACGTGCATGGAGAGTTAGATCCCTTATTTAAGAATTAAATTCGTTTATAGGGTTAAACCCTAATTTTATTTAGAGGAATTGAATTCCTATGTATTTGGAAGAATTAAATTCTTTAAACTCAATTCTCCTTCTAAGTTTTGGATCTGCATGGTAGAATCTCCCCGATGAGAATTAAATTCTCAACTTATGGGAAGATCTGTTTCTGCAGATCTTCAACCATGAAGAAGAACTAAGTTCTTATATTAAGGGTTAAACCCTATTTTTGTTGGAGGAATTAAATTCATATGTGCTTTGTGGGAGAATAAAATTCTCTGAACTTAGGTCCTCTCTTAGGCTTTAGATCTGCATGGCAGAATCCCCCCGATGAGAATTAAATTCTCAACTTATGGGGAGATCTGCTTCTGCAGATCTTTGACCAAAGGACGAACTAAGGTCTTATTTAGAAGAGTTAAACTCTTAGTTTGAGAATTAAATTCTTTTTTTATTTTGTAGGAGCTTATAGAATGATCTCTTTCCCTCTCTTACTTAGGGTTTCTTTCTTTTCTGAAGAGATCTTCATTCTTTTTTAGAGAATTAAATTCTCTTCTTTTTTCTCTCTGTTGTTATATTTCTCTCCCTTTCTCTTCTCTTCTTGGCTCCTATTTATAGGAGAAAGAAAAAAATCAGTTTGTTTAGTCAACCTTTCATTAAAAGATTTTATTGATTTTAAAACCAACATGATCTGTTAGATCACTCGGTGAATTTTATTCACCATTGGATTTTTAATCCAAAAGATATTTTGTTTGTTGTTCCTGGCAGATTTTAGGAAAATCTTTCCTTGTATAGAATCTTTCTATAAATTGGTGATTTTTAATCACCATTGGATTTTTAATCCAACGGTTCTCCACTTTACAGAGCGCAATCTTTTTGTTTGGAAAGATCTAGGAAAATATTAGGGTTTTTGATTTCCTTTAATTAGAATTTAAATCTATTAGTTCAGAAGGTTTAAGAGTCTATCACGTGACCCCACTGATTGACCATTTAATTAGAATTTAATTCTATTAGTTCAGAGATCTTAGGAACCCATCACGTGTTGGCACGTGACCCCCTGTTATGTATGGGCACGTGATGCCCTATTTAAGGTTTTCTTTCCTTTGACTCAGAGAGTTTTAAGACCCTATCACGTGGTGGCACGTGACCCACTGATTAAGTATTTAACCAGAATTTAATTTGATTCTTTTAAAGAGCTCGGGAACTCATCATGTGTCGGCACATGACCCCTAGTCACGTGTAGGCACGTGATGCCCCATTGGGGTTTTTTCTTGCTGTTTTATTATACTTTTTAATACCTTTCAGTGGGTTTAAAGGCCCATCACGTGTGGGCACGTGATCCTTTTTGATCAGAATTCAATTCTATTAGTTCAAAGGGTTCAGGAATCGATCACGTGCTGGCACGTGGCCCCATCTCAAATTGTGTATCTCAGCGCCTATAACTTTGCTCATAGAAGGTCACGTGTCCCCACGTGATGCCCGATCATGTGTGGACACATGATGCTCCTCTTGTGTATTTCCTTGCTGTTTTATTCAGTTCTCATGAGGGAACAAGGAGCAATTAAAGGATGAACTCATGAACTACCCTGGCCCCACTAGTATGATCTCCATCATAGTCCTGGTAATCAAGTACACATCCTAAGGGCTTTATCAACATGTGAGAGCAAGATAGTATCACAATACAAGTCTACATGTTAAGACAAAGAGCAACCAGATAGCATACTATCATGTCGAGAAAGAAAGTCCTCTCTATATATGTCCAAGCATCCACTATAATATACAATTATGTACAATAATGGCCTCTAAGGCATACATATAACTAACAATCTCCCACTTGCACTAAGGCCAGTTGTTGTAGTATCTCATACCCAACATCGCGAAGAGTCTCTCAAATTTTTTTCTGGGGTGTGGCCTTGGTGAGTGGATCCGCCGTGTTATTCTTCGTGTTAACTCTCTTGACCTCGATCTCCCGGCGATCAACTATCTCCCGGATCAGGTGATATCGTCTCAGAATATGCCTGGATTGCTGATGGGACCTGGGTTTCTTGGCCAAAGCCATAACTCCATTGTTATCATAATACAAAGGTATTGGATGCTCGATGGACGGAACCACACCAAGTTCGTTTATGAACTTCTTCATCCAGACAGCCTCTTTGGCAGCATCGTTGGTAGCGATGTATTTAGCCTCCATCGTCGAGTCTGCCACGGTTTCTTACTTGGAACTCTTCCAATAAACCGTCCCTCCATTGAGGGTGAAGACAGAACCCGAGACCGACTTAGAATCTTCCTTATCACTCTGGAAGCTCAAATCGGTAAAGGACTCCACTTGGAGTTCACCATTACCATACACCAAGAACATTTCTTTAGTCCTTCTCAAGTACTTAAGAATGTTCTTCACAGCTGTCCAGTGATTCTCTCCAGGATCTGCTTGATACCTACTCACTACACTTAGTGAGTATGCTATATCGGGTCTGGTACACAACATCACGTACATGATAGAGCCTACTGCCGAAGCATAGAGCATCCCTTGCATGCGAGCTCTCTCCAAATCAATCTCGGGAGACATCTTTTTGGAGAGAGTGATTCCTGAGATCGTGGGTAAATTCCCATGCTTAGAATCCTCCATACTAAATATCTTTAGTATGGTGTCTATGTACCTGGATTGGGACAATCCCAACATCCGTTTAGATCTATCTCTATAGATCTTAATCCCCAAGATGTAGGAGGCATCACCTAGATCTTTCATTGAGAATCTTTGTGATAAGAAGAGCTTGACCGAGTGCAGCATAGGAACATTATTTTCTATCAAGAGTATGGCATCCACGTACAATATGAGGAAGACGACTTTACTCTCTGCCACCTTCTTGTATATATAAGGTTCATCTACATTTTTGATGAAGTCAAACTCTTTGACTACCACATCAAAACAGATGTTCCAACTCCGCGATACCTGCTTTAACCCGTAGATGGATTTAAGCAGCTTGCACACCTTTCCGCTGCTCCCACTGTCTACGAAGCCCTCTGGCCGAGTCATGTACACGCTCTCTTCTAAATCACCATTTAGAAAGACGGTCTTAACATCCATCTACCAGATTTCGTAGTCATGGTATGCAGCGATGGCAAGTAGAATCCGAATGGACTTAAGCATAGCCACTGGAGAAAAGGTTTCATCATAATCCACACCTGGTCGTTGACAAAAACCTTTTGCAACAAGTCTAGCTTTGAAAGTCTTAACTTTTCCATCTACACCAAATTTTTTCTTGAAGATCCACTTGCTTTCGATGGGTTTTACCCCTTCAGGAGCATCTTCCAAAGTCTATACTTTGTTGGTGTACATGGATTCCATCTCAGATTGCATTACATCCAGCCATTTCACAGAGTCCCCACTCGTGATGGTCTGCTCGAAGCTATTTGGGTCATCATCTTCCATGATGCAATCCTCGCTCCCACCATCAATGAGAAAATCGTAGTATCTCTCAGGTGGATAAGGAACCCTACTAGATCGGCAGAGAGGCTGAGGTTCATTGAGAACTATCAAATCCTCTGGTTATACTAAATCTTCTGTCTTAGTTTGTATAGCTGGAACTTCTTCCAGTTCTACCTCTTTACCATAAATTTCTTTCACAAGAAATTCCTTTTCTAAAAAGGTGGCATGCTGAGCAACAAACACCTTTTGTTCCTCAGAGTGGTAGAAGATATGTCCTTGTGAATGCTTGGGATATCCTACAAACTTGCACAAAACAAACCTTGCTTCAAGCTTGTCCGGATTTTGCTTTTTAATATAGGCCGGGTAACCCCATATCTTAACAAAATTAACACACGGTCTCTTCCCTTCCCATATCTCATATGGAGTGGTAGGCACTGATTTGGTTGGAACTCTATTCAATATGTATGCTGCTGTCTCAAGCGCATAACCCCAAAAGGAAATAGGTAACTCAGCGGTGCTCATCATAGAGCACACCAAATCTAATAGGGTGTGATTCCTCCGCTCTGATATACCGTTGTGCTGTGGTGTATACGGAGGAGTAAGTTGAGAGAAAATACCATTCTCTTTTAAATAGTCATGGAATTCCGTGCTCAAGTATTCTCTTTCCCGATCAGATCGTAGAATTTTAATACTTCTACCGGTCTGGTTCTCAACTTCATACTTATATTCTTTGAATTTCTCTAAAGCTTCAGACTTGTGTTTCAACAGGAACACATGTCCGAATTTTGAGAGATCGTCAGTGAATATAATGAAGTACGAGAAACTATCCCTGGCATGTGTAGACATGGGACCGCATACATCACTATGTATCAGTCCCAAGAGTTCCGTAACTCTTTCCCCGTATCTAGTAAACGGAGTTTTGGTCATCTTGCCTTTGAGACATGAATGACAAGTTTTATAAGATGAAAATTTGAACGGATTCAAATATCCATCCTTATGTAACTTAGCTAGTCATGCCACATTGATATGACCTAGTCTATAATGCCACAAGAAGGATTCGTTCATTTCTGAACTCTTCCTCTTGTGTGTGTTTTGTACATTAAGAACTATGGTTTGATTTAGAATGTATATGCCATTATTTAACGAGCTTGATCTAATCAACTTTTGATTCAGGAAGATGTTCATAACATTATCCTGTAATACAAAATTATATCCTTCTTTACTTAACAAAGAAACTGATATAATATTGCATATCAGGTTCGGTATGTAATAACATTCGTTCAGAATCAATGTATTACCATCTGGTAATACAAGGTGATATTTGCCAACTGTTTTGGCTGCAACATTTACACCATTCCCTACTCTTACAAAATGATCACCTATTCCCAGTTCTCTACCTTTCCTTAGCCCAAGTAACATATTACATATGTGGGATCTCGATCCGGTATCTAATACCCAGGACGTAGAGTGTACTGAGAACCAGTTCTCAGTAACTAACACACGCGAAGAAGATGCATCAACATGCTTATTCTTCGTTTGGATGGCGTGGGAATCCGGATATTCCCCTATTTCCTGCTCTGACTTATAACAATTATAAGTTGGAGCGGAACCAACATTCCCCAGCTCAGTATAATAAGCAGGTTCGGTCAATACATCCATATTATTATCTTGATTAAGGCCTGACATGGTCGCTACCTAGAGAGAGAGAGAAGAAAACACTTAGCGTATGCTCTTGCAAGATTAGATTGGTTTTTATCTTATCTAATAAGGATGGCTCCCACTGTTTTTATCAAATCTTCCTTCAAACCCTAAAAGGTAAGAATAGCCGGGATTAATTACACCCTACAAGTTCGCCAATCTTTCAGCCAGGCCAGTGTCGGTACTTTGAGGGAGGTTCCTCGTGCTTTTGCATGAACCTAATTAAAATAAACATCGTTTTCCCAGATGCGTAACCCTGTTAATACCTTTCTAGACACCTACTTGATCGGCTAATTGTGATGTGTAAAATTCTCCCAGGAGTAACTTTTACTCACAGTGGGTATCGGGATCCAACCATCTCATAGAAGTTTTGCAATCTCATTACAAATTTCAACACTTGAAATTCCCAATAATATTTTACCCCTAGCGTTCTATGACCTTGACGGAGGTCAACAAACCATAGGGTGCTAGTCAAGTTCAACCCGTACATTTCATGATTGAATTAAACCCACCCGCATGACCTTTGACGGAGGTCAACAAGGTCGTGAGACTACCCTAATCCAATCGCATCATATGCAGCAGATATGCATTAATCAGCTACCGCACACTACACCTTGATGGAGGTCAACAAACATAGCACGAATACTAAGGAGTACTTATCTGAAATGACGGAGGGCTACGACAGGTTTTTAATAAAACCTTTTGCGTAATAAACTTGATATCGTTTCAGAATCGAGTGATTTTGAAAAGGAGTGTTTTTAAGGCTTTTACTAGTTTCGTTAAAGATGTCACTCCCGGTGAAGGGATCTCGGCTCTTTCCTCATCGAATGAGATGTTGGATATTCTACAAGGAATACCGCTATGCGAAAAAAATTTTAAAAAAGCAATCAAAAATAAAACCGAGTGGGTTGTAGCATTTGCTAGTTTCGCTAAGAGGTCACTCCCGGTGAAGAGATCTCGGCTCTTTCCTCATCGAAAGAGGTGCTGAATATTCTACAAGGAATACTGCTATGCAAAGCAAAAACTAGAGCTACCCTTTTAGAAAATTTGATTCCACGATATCTTTTAGGTTTCTTTCTTTTTCATTAATCTCATTAATGAAGTCCCGTCAATTATGCTTCCTAAGCATCAAAGAAAAAACGAAAATACAACGTACGCTTATGCCATCCGCATTCGCCACAGTGTTCCGTTATGCACTGTTAGTTTACTTAACTAACGACATAGCGGGCCGGGACTAGCACGGGTGCAAAACATAAGTAACGTTTATTATATATCATATATATAACACTAAAGCATTCGTCTCATGTATATAAAGTGATCACATCACAGAATATCAGCAGCAGAAGTCCACATATGAAATATTGGATATACTAGGATTTCCGTGTTTTATATTAAGCTACTAAAAAACACGGATTCCACGATCGCGATGAATAGACAAACCCACATCCTTAGATCCCTACGAGAGTGGCAAGCAACCCCACTAATTCTAGAGTTAGGAGACCCGGTCTCGACTCCTCGAGATGGTCTCCCATTGGACTCTAGAACCTGGTTACTTGTGCTCCCCGTCTTGGGTCTATCCTAATGCGGAAAAGTAAATAATATACAACAAGGGTGATATCATCCTCAATCCGGAAGTGCCCCAATAAAAGAATATTACATACAAACTTTTACATGAATGAAAATGAAAAAAAAACTCTCATCTCACATAAAATCCCCCGGCTATTCAAACACGACGATCCAATATAATATATCACAGCAACATATAATATCACATGTCATCAACGTAAGTAAATATGCGTATCCCAATTGTCGTTGACATATAGCAACGAAACCGGCGATACACCACATATTATACTTACGGTCGCAGAAAAGAAAATGTCAAACTACAACATTTAGAATCGACGCATCCCTTAGGCATCATAAACCCGGAATATATCATATTACGGATTTCATGCCTAACTTTGTAAATCTTACATTTGGGTCTCACTCATGAAAACAACTTTTCAAAAGAAATCGGGTAATTCAACAAGATTCCCGATTCCTTCCGAGACCGAAATGTTAAATTTACAAGAAACTAATCAATTTTCATAAAACTAATTAGTGTAGATTCCAAATATTGTATCATATTCCACAGATAGCTAAACGATATTAAACATTCTGATCGAATCAACAAACACCCAAAATTTCCCAAAGAGCTCGACACTTGAGCACAGTTTAAAAATACTCAGAACATGCCACAGTGCCTATGGACCAACCGTAGAAGGGCCGACCCATGCCTCACTCATAGCGCCATGGAACTGCCGCAAACCCTAGAGTTTGGCCACGGTTTCGTGGTGAAAAATTTGAGTTTGGGTATCGTTCTTCTAGAGGGTCCATAATTACTTGCATGATTTTTGAATAATTTTAACTTGGAAAAAATCCAAATTTTGGAAAATTTCCATAGAGGGGTAAAAGTTGGGTTTTTGATATTCGTTCGAACTTTTCAACGTCGTCTAAATTACCCGAAACGATGTTAGAATTACGACTACGAAACAATCCGAATTGCATTTACAGAAAAATAATATCACATGCAATCTTAGTAAAAACAAGCAACAGCTGAAAGACCAAAACCCAGAGACTGGAACACCACAAAAAATTCAACCCAGAACAAGCCTCCAGAATCGGCCAGACCGGACATTTGCTTCATTCGCCGGGTCAAATCCGGTGAAGGGGGTTCAATTTTCTGGGGTGTTCATGCTGCATCATATGTAACATTCTGCAGCTGCTTAAAATTTTTTTAGAGGCTTTTAAAAATTTGACAGAAACTAGGGTTATGTTTCATTTGTTTCGAAGTTGTTTCGGTTTCGTAATTCTACAAATATCGTCTAATTCTCTAGCATGGCTTTGATACCACTGTAGGGTTACATAGCATGGCAGCAAGATTTCGGGAGGTATCGACCATGCCATTTTAAAAAAAATAACGTGCTAAACAACCCTAACCATAGAATCTTAACTAGAGAATTAGACAATACATGCATGTAAATATCTTTACATCTAAGTGAACAAGAAATACAACCATTGTAGACCAGTCCTTTACTTCAATAGCTCAGTGTAGTAGTCCCTTCGCTCCAAGTAGTGAACTTTCAGACTCTAGAGAGGCTCCACAAGATGAAAGGAACAAGCTTGCTTGAAGAGGCCGAAGATGATTTACGTCGAGGAGATACCAACTTAAGCCACCTCTTCACTAATTTTGAATTAGTGAAGCAAACAACCTAAACTAAATGGCTAATCTAGTGTAGGTTGATGAAGTAGGGATTTTTCTCACTTTAGAAATATTTTTCTCACTAATTTTCTTCACCTCCTCAAAACCTTGAGAGCTTACTCTTGATGAAGAAGAAGATGAAGCCAATAATGTTATGGCAACCATGGGTGAGAAATATCTCATATAACTCATGTAGAGACTTAACCATGGCTTAAGCTAATGGTTGGGTTAATAAATATCTAATGTAAAACAAAACTAGTGGACTAAGTTAATGGTTCTACAAGCTTCCACTAAGCTCAACCATGTGACTAATTTCCAACTAATTAGTGATTTACTTTAAGTAAATAAAACCCCACATTATCATAAGCATGGTGTGAGTCTCATACACCCATGTAGCATATAGCAACAAGCACGGCACAATAATATATATCACATATATATTAAGTGTACACATGTGAGAAAAAGAAATGCTTAAGTGAGCTAATATTAGTTAATGTAAATTAATATATCAAATATATAATTATACATTAATCAACACTTAATTTAATAATCCGGCTATATCACATATAACGTACTAATATCATATGTATCTACTTATCGAATCAACACTTGATTCGATAATTCGGCTATATCACATACAACCGACCGATATAACATATCGCGAGAATAGAATACGGTATCTCATATACGTATTAATCTCGGTCCCGCACATATCACATATGTGCTCCTACTTCATTTTGCATGAGCTAGGAAACTTTGTGTAGGACTTTAAAGACTCGTCAATACGCCGGCAGTAGGTGATGATCATATCAGTCACCCACAAGCCGTCAGCGGTATTAGCTGGACATAACGGCTATCCGGGTATTGAGCGATCAGAAGATCAACAAGCAAGCTTGTCTAAACTCCCGCAAAGCCTGTCAGTAACACTATCGTACAGTCCGGTCTCTTCGTCTGATATGTCGCATATCTAGTCTATGGGTGGTAAACGTCATACCCCCGTAACCGATAAGTCGTGCCGATGTGAGGCTCATAACGGATCGAGAAACTACTGATAACACTTACCAGTAAATCTCCGTATCAGCCCTGGCCAGGAACTTCCTGTTATGGCCAATCGAGCACAGCGCAACATCAACCCCCAATACCGGGAGAGACGAATCCCCTCCTATCGCTCATTGCCTCCATGTGACTCGGGACTGTAATCAAAAGCCACCGTTTTGCACGTTCTCTTAAACGTGGTAAGGAGGAAATCAAAGTACAGTGGGAATAACACAAGACTCTATGACGATCTCGGGTCTATAGACTAACCTGTACCAGTGTCACCAGACAACTGCTATCAGACGCTAGGTATAATACCATCTAGGAGTTCTCGGCGAGTCCTGTTCAGTATACCCAGTCTCCACTGAGCACCCGTATACCATCTTTGATGTCAAACATCAATGGATATGGGATCATCCATCATATGGGTCAAGAAGCGTATACGCTAGTCTACTCTGGAATATCGATGCCCGTCTCGATACACCCTCGACTAGGAACAATTAAAGGATGAACTCATGGATTACCCTGGCCCCACTAGTATGGTCTCCATCATAGTCCTGATAGTCAAGTACACATCCTAAGGGCTTTATCAACATGTGAGAGCAAGAAAGTATCACAATACAAGTCTACATGTTAAGACAAAGAGCAACCAGATAGTATACTATCATGTCGATCAAGAAAGTCCTCTCTATATATGTCCAAGCATCTACTATAATATACAATCATGTACAATAATGGCCTCTAGAGCATACATATAACTAACACATGCGCAGTGCAACATCGCCATACCAGGAATTTCTCTATTCCAGGAGCCAAGCTATGCTTACCTGAACTAAAATCATGGGGGCAATACTGCTTCCCGCCCATGTTCTAACCTATTACTCCAAACCAGACCGGGGCTAGGCCGGACGACGGACATGGATTGCCTCCTAGGGGCAGACATGGTACGCTCCAGCCGACGGCCAAAATTTCGGCCTGCAAGATCGCAATACACTGACCCGAGGACTATTTAATGTGCCAGCTACAGAGTTCGGATGGTTCGGTTATGACTTTGATCCTAACGAAAAACCAGCGTATCGTCCTCAGCTGAACCGGCAGGCTTTTTCCAATGCGCCTCTGTCGCGGGATAGAGAACCAGGGGAGTGCTATAAAATGCCTTATCCGGACTACTATGATCAGACGTATGAGTATTCGAGGGTTTTCAAAGTTCGCGACTTCACGCTATTCTCAGGTGAAAATGGCCAGTCGGCCGACGAGCACATTGCTAGATTTACCATCCAGTGTAAGGAGGCCGGGAGTTTTGGTATGTATAAGCTCCGATTGTTCGGTAGATCCTTCACTGGGGTAGCATTTATGATATCGGACTTTGGCGCCAGCTTCTATCTAAGATTGGCTGACTATAGAATAAAGCTTCATGGCCGACTATAGAATAAAGCTTCATGGCCTAGTTTATCACGGTCATCATCGATATGGAAGTGGCAGATATCGCTAGAATATACCAAAAGAACAATGAGCCAGTAGAGGAATTCGTTGCCCGGATGCTGACGGCTAAGAACAAATGTCGGGCATCCTTACATGATAAAGAATACGGGAAGATGGAACAAAGAAACTTGCTCCACGATAGCAGGAAACATTTCGTGGGCATGAAGCTCGAGAATATGAGTGATTTGGTGAACTATGTAGCACCTTACGAACGGATGACTCATGATGAAGAGACAAAAAGGAATTCCTTTAGAAATTCCGAGTTCAAAAACAAGTTCGGCGTGGCCATCGCCGAGATCCAAGAAGGAGAGGAAGCTGATCTTAATGCCGAGATCGAGGCTAATGTTAGTATTGCAGAGTTCCTCCCAGGAAAGACCTACACCTGTACCATGCCCAAAGAATCTTCGGATTCGGCGCCTAAAAAGGGATCTGTTTATTTCGAGGGGAACCGAGATTATGACTATGACATAACAAAGACTGAAATGATTTTTGACATGCTCTTCAAAGAAAAGCAACTCAAGGTATCCCATCGAATCCCAAACGCCGAAGAGATCGCAAAGAAGAAAGACTATTATAAATGACACAATTCAGAGTCCCATTCGACCATTAATTGCGTAGTTCTTTGCAATACTTTGCAAAAGGCTTTCGAAGAAGGATGAATCAAATTCGCAAGAGCGGCGTTAGAGGTCGAAAAGAACCCTTTTCCTAAAATGGCATTGGTAAACGTTGTTAACGCCGATTTAGGCAAGGAGGCTAATGAGGCTGCACTCTTTTCAGAAACTGATGAAGAATCGACTGATTGCGAGAAGAATCCTACAGGGGCTGTTAAAGTCATTAGACAACTAAATCTAGGCAGCACCCAGATGTGGTCGGCAAAACTGGGAGGTTCGGTCACATTGACTCTCATGAAAACAATACGCGGGAGTAAGATGGGGGATTATGAGGTAAAACGAGATTTTTGCAACTCCTGCATGGTCTGCCGGTGCAAGGAGTGTGCATCCTCTGGCGGTGTAAAGATACCTCCTCTCGGGAAAATCAAAATTGGAGAAGTGAGGAAATTGAAGACAAGCGTGTTTGACACATTTGTAAGTACGCTATTCGGAACTGGAGCTGTCGAAGGGGTCGAGAAGGAGAATAGCTTCAAGCCAAAGAAGGATGGGCCATGTGGTTCTAAAACCCGTGAAGCAGACCTAGACGTACTACATGGGGCTTTCGGAGCATTCAATTAGAATAAGCCTTTCGGCGCTAGATTACAGAAGCATGGGCTTAACCTCACCGAACATTTCCTGGCGCATGGCGTGGCCCAGACAGAGGGGCATCAGTTGTTAGAAATACCGATGAAGAGAAGAAACTGATCAGGAATAATTTCCTCAGGGGCATCGTCACCAAGAGACCATTATGGATGGTGAAGCCTCCATGGGCTATCACGGGAGTATGGACAAGGATCGAATGGCCTGCCAAGCCGGTCCATAATACACGCTCTCCCGAACCCCATATTATGACCAAGACGCAGAAGCGAAGTTGGCAGCATTTAATAAAAAGAAGAGCGAGAAGCTGCTCACCGAGCGGCATCGGACCAGGCAAGGAAAACAAAGCCAGTCAGCGGCATGATCGACCACCTGAAAAGGCCAATGCAAAGGTTGAGTTTGGTGGCCACAAAAACTAGGGGCACAGCTACAGAGACGTCGACATCAACTAACCAACAACGGGTCCCTAAGACGGACGGTCCCAAATCAGATGTGTCGGCCGATGAGATGGGGGTGAATGCTATTCTCACTGTCCTGAAGTCATTCCGAGCAACTATCGATCAACCCAATTATCTTTCCGGAGATTCAGAGGGAGAAGAAATAGATTCGATGATCTTAGCGGCTAACGAGGCCATCGATGACAAGAATCCCTTTATGAGATTGGAAGGGGAGATGACTAGCCATCTCAAACCGCTGTACATCACGACGATATTAGAAAGAAAACGAGTCAACCGGATCTTTGTGGATAATGGAGCGGCTATAAATTTGCTACCGACATGGATGCTAAAAAGACTGAACAAGACAGATGATGACATGATACCTACATAGATGTTTATAACTAGGTACAGTGGGCAATCTGCCAAAGCAAAAGAAGTGTTAGCCATAGAGGCCGAGGTCGGAAGACTATGCAGTTTGTCCGCGTTCTACGCCGTTGACACAGACAAAAGCTATAACGCGCTCCTTGGGAGAGACTGGATGTAAGTCGATGTCGCACACTCCACAGGGTTTGTAAAGAGGCGGAATTAACAAACAATAATTTTATAGTAAGAAATATCGACTAAACTTCCAAGATCGACCATAAGCCCCAACTAGCAATACTAACAAAAGGTCTAATCTACTATAAAATGATTTATACCTTTGTGTTCAAGTCCTTCGGGTCTTCTTATCCTCTTCTTAAGCTCTTCGTTTGTACGGATCGAGCTTGGTTATCGGCCTCCTCGCGTCGAAGAAGATCCACCCGAGTGTCTATGGTTTAAGCTCTAACTTCTAGAATGGGGTAACTAAAGTACCTAGTTTGCTAATTTAGGTAGCTTAGGAGATGTAGAGAATGTTTATTAGATTAATTTGTCTCAAAAACCCTAGATTGCTCAACTCATGAGAGTGTTTAGGGTTTGAGGAAGAAGAGAGCAAAGGAGGAAAGAGAGTGTTAAGTAAAGAATGAGTTGAAGAATGGCTAAATGTTGATAATATCAAGCATATCATTTATCATAAAAATAATGTGACATGCTTCAATAGTTATCCAAATGAGTGAGTCATTGTTCGGTCGAAAATATTGCACTTTTGATATAACATTTTCCTTACTTTCCTTAAATATTTAAAGGTGTTTATTATAAATATAGAACATATTTGGGTTTATCTGCAAAATAATCTTTACCATATATTTATATATTATAATTAACACTATGAAGGAAAATATATGCATATAATATTTATATAATATTTTGGTAAGTAAAATATGCATATCATATCAAATATTCTAATCAAGATTCTTAAAAAATATAATATCATACAAATGATTATAATAATATTTCAAAATATATGCATAATATTTTAGTAATTAATAGATGCATATCTTACCAAATATTCTTAATCAAGTTTTTTAAAGATTTATTACCATATAAAGTAATTAAGATACTCTCTCTAATTTAAGAAATATTACTAACATTATTCATGGAGATATTGTACAACATTTAGCTCAGGTCAGGAGATCAAGATTTTCAAGATGTTAGGATAAAAAATCTGCCAATAAAATCGTAGGATCTAAAAACTTGGAAAGTGGATCTTTATGGCAAGTCTAAATCTATGAGATCTAGGATTTCTGATTTGAGGGCTATATAAAGAAACGAGGGCTAAAATTAGAATTCACCACCTTTGCACTAAGCAAATCACCGTCAAAGAACAAGAGATCCACGACAGGTCCACGATTCGACGTGATAGGGCGCGATGTTCAGTTGATAAAACTGCACTTTTAATATGACAATTTCCTTACTATTTCTATATAATAAAAGGTGTTTATTATAAATATGACACATATGAGGGTTTATCTGTAAAAATACTATTTTCATATGTTTATATATTATAGTTAACATTATAAAGGAAAATGTAAGCATATAATATTAATATAATATTTGGACTATTTTTAATATGCTTACCTTATTAAATACCTTTGACCAATTATCTTAAAACTATAATATCATGACAAACGGTTAAGATAATATCTAAATAAAAACAAATTCTACTAACATTATTTATTGAGTTATTGTGCAGAATTTATATCTGAAATCAAGGAAATCAAAGTTGGCGAGATCAAACCTGCCTAAATAGGAAAGTAAATTGAAGAAATCAATTCTGGCAGAAAAGTAGAAAAGATTTTCAGATTGCAGATATCAAAATAGTCTACATGTGTCACCAGAAGAGGCCACAAGAATTTTGAAGCAACGAACTCTCTATTCCACCGCGGATCTGCGGCCAAACCTACCTATTAGCCGCGGTTCCGCCGCACTTCTGAGGAGTTGGGATTCGGGATTTTTTTTGTTGGGATCCTAACAACTAGTTACCATATTAGGAAACTAGGGTTCTGGCTCTGTGACTATAAATAAGGATCGAGAGCCTCTTGGAAATTTATTAAACCGATGCGATCACGAAGTCTGAGACGGCTCACGCATCCAGACTGATCATCAACAGTTCATCTACCTCTTTAGAAGAGATCGAGAAGAAAACTAGGGTTTTGTAATCATTTTCTAAGGAAACAAAGTGTACTTGATTTTGTTGATTAATAAAGGTAGTTTTATTCTATTGTATTTTATTTTCTTCATGATTTCTATCTTTTCTTTTCCCAACATGCGCGAGTAATTCTCCGCTTGTTAGGGTTCGTAGGATTAGGGTAGATTAATGGATGATGAAAATCCTTAAACTCTTTTTACGTCCTATAAAGTTTATAAACTTTATCAAAAGAATAGTTAACATCCTAATCGGGCGCGCTATCAATTCATTGATATTCACGACCACGATTAGAGATTAGATTAACAATTGTTTTGGTAAAGGCTAGAAATGAATGGAGATCCATATCAAGGTAGGGGTTAAGAGTGGGAACCCTTTTCCCTCCAGAAATCCTAATCTACATGCATCATTTAGTTTTAAATCTATTAAAGGATAAGAGGAGTAATCTTTAATTAATCATCCATGACTACTAAATCTTAACGAACCTTACAAGCCCCTTCTAATATAAAACCTACATCCGTAGTTAATCTAGGTCTATATTCTACATCCGTGTTTAACGTAGATCTAGAAACTATTTCCACTATTCATTATTCTTCCTCCTTTTTTAATCAACACGCTTAAAGTAAGATTAAAAGATTCAACGTTTCCCATAGGACGACCCATACTCATCTCGATTTAGCTACACGCGACACCGTTATTGATTGCGGTTACTACAAACACACTTAAAAACATCAACCAATCAAATGGAGTCGTTATCGGGGATACGTGCGTAATTTATTTTTCTTACTATTCGTGTTTAATTCTTATTCGATCTATATCATAAATAAACAAAACTGCAAATTGTATATTTAACGATTATTGTGTGAATTTTGCAAAGGGATCTGGAGTCACAGACGTAAGGATACAGAGAGACAGAGACATTCATCAAGATCCAGAGGAGCACAGGAGGCCATGTAGCAAAACTCATCACGAGATACCTCCTTCTCGCGGCGGATCCACGGCAAATAGGCCAAATCGCGGCGGAAGCGCGACTAAAGAGTGGAATTAGGGTTCCAAACTTCTCTGTTAAATTTCTCAACTTTTTCCTTATCTCTGAAATCCAATAAAATATCTTTCCTACATGATTTTTTACAAAATATCGCCGCTCAAAAAAATCTTTTTGCAAAGTTTTGTACTTGGTTTGTTTATTCATATTTTAATACGGATTTTAAGGGGCAAGACCACAATTCAGATCAGGTGGGGATTTTATCACCCTTCCTAAGCCTCGCAAATCACAAAACGAGCATCCACATCAAACCTACATTAATTTAAAAAATATCTAGATAAGACTCTAAGAACTGTCGTGCTCAATAAGGACAGAGGAAGGTCATAGGTAATCTATTGCTTATCCGCATTACTTTTATGGTGCCTAGGCAAGTGTGTCTAAGGCAAGTGGTTACTTAATTAGGCCCTCTATTTTCGGTGATTCGTATAGCGGATACCTCCCACTTACCTGGCACTTACCTGGCCACAAGAGTAGTAAAGAGGTGGTAGAGAATTGATCCTGCGGCTTGTCCTTTGGAAGTCTAGGAGCGGTCTAGAGACTTGACCTAGGTGACCTTAGTTCTAAGGTTGTTTGTGCATTTTTGTGTGGTTTGTCCTAGAGTCCTACTTTTTAAAAAACAAACCAATTTTAAATCATACACACGCTGCAACTTGCGCTAAACTCGCTTAGTGCATGCTTGGCTGGACACGGGATTCTAGTGCCCGTCTTGTCCGCGTTCCCGCTATCGACTCCGAAGTCGGTACTTCTTCTTTTTCCCCACCACCCACTACATCGACCGAGATGGACTGTACTCCATCAAATTATAACACCACGCTTCCACCGCCCATAGGTGAGCCGAATCCACCGCGCATCTCTCTCCAAGAAAGATGCTATCCTGCTATCCTATCCGTGGTCCACTTCCTACCTGTCTATCCATTCCACCAGCCAACGGGGAAAATTTTGAAATTAAACCCTACTACATCAACTTGTTGCCCAAATTTCACGGGCTCGAGTTTGAAGACGCATGCATTTTTATCACCAAGTTCGAAAACGTATGCGTAATGATGGGTACTTCATAACTGTTTGTGGATGCTATGCGCTTGCGTCTTCTCCCATTCACTTTGTGTGACTTGGCAGAAAAATGGCTTTATAATACTGCCGCACACTCTATTACCAATTGGGATGAATTTGTGATAACATTCCTTAAGAAATTTTACCCAAATCATAAGACCGCCCATGTTCGAAGCGAAATCAACCAGTTTACCCAGCTTCCCAATGAACCATTTTGGAAGTGCTTTGAACGTTTCAAGGATCTGCTTGTCCAATGTTCTCATTATGGAATACAAAGATGGGATTTGTGCCGAATTATATATGAAGGTATTAATCCAGCGACAAAGCAGATGCTTGAAACAATGTGTCAATGCAATTTCATGTCCAAAGACGATGGTGAAGTCTGGAAATATCTGGAAGATCTCGCTGAAAACACTTTGCAGTGGGAAAGCGTTAGACCACCTTCATCTAGGGGAGGTATTCATCAGCTCGATATTTCCATCGCAGTAAAAGCCGAAATGGCAGCGATACAAAAGAAACTCGACGCTATTGAAAACAAATTCTCATCAATCTCCCTAAATCAGGTAACGCTCCCAAAGACCGTGAGTGGTTGCTATTCAATTCCATCACACTTGACGGAAGAATGTCCTATGAATACACCGTTTCAAGGTCACTAGCAAACTAATGCTACTTTTCAGTAGCGACCTAGAAATGATCCTTATTCTTCCACGTACAATCAGGGATAGAGGAATCATCCTAATTTTTCTTGGAACCAAAACCAACCCCAAAATCAAAATCAGTTCCAAAGCAATTACCAAAGACCTCCTTCACAGCAACAGCAACCACCACCACAGAGTCAGCACCCCTTTCAATCGCAACCTTTTCAAAATCCGGCCAACACTTCTGCAACACAATTGGCCGGAACCGATAACTCTTCGTCACTCGCACAAACTTTGGATTTGTTTATGAAACATTCGATCCAAATGTCGGCTGATATGAGATCTTCTATTGATTTCATATAGAAAGACTCCACCTACCACGGTGAGAGTATTAAGTGAATAGAAGCCCAAATTGCACAGTTGAATGCCGCGATGAGTGCGAGAGAAAAAGGGAAACTCCCATCTCAACCTCTACCGAATTCTGACCGCTCACAACATCATAATGTGAGTACCGTTACTACGTTGAGATCGGGAAGAGTGCTGGATAACCGAGTGGGTGAACAAGTTGATGACGTTAGTGATACTAATGATACCCCGGTTTCTACTTCTTCCCCTAATTCGTCTAGTCTCCCACCTACTTCCGAGTCTATTCTACGCTTCCCACAAGGCTCGAACCCTCCGCCCACTTCCTCGAATCTATCTAAAACGATCCCCACTCCAATTCTGGGATCGAATCTTTCCCCACAATTTTCTCCATAAATGTTGGACCCAAAACTTATTGATAAAGCTCTGTTTCCAAACAGATTAAGGGCCAACAGACCTAACCCACAAATGGAGAAGATTGTGGAAGTGTTTAAGCAAGTTAACGTCAATATTCCTCTCCTAGATGCTATTCAACAAGTCCCATCTTATGCAAGAATTCTTAAAGACTTGTGCACTAGGAAGAGAAAAACTCAAGTGCCGAAAAGAGTTTTCATGATGAGTAATGTTAGCACTGCTTTTACCCAGCAAATACCAAAGAAATGTAAGGACCCTGGCTGTCCTACCATCTCTATTTCTATTGAGGGTAAAAATATTAATCGTGCTTTACTCGACCTTGGCGCTAGCGTTAACTTGCTTCCATATTCCGTATATGAGCAGTTAGGGATTGGAGAGTTGAAACCCACTTATTGTACTCTCCAGATGGTAGACCGATCAATCACCAAACCTAGGGCTGAACTAGAGGATGTGCTAATTAAAGTTGGGGAATTCATATTCCCTGTGGATTTTATTGTTTTGGATACACAACCTATAGCGAACCCACGCAACCAAATCCCGGTGATACTCGGTCGACCTTTCCTAGCAACTTCTAACGCTGTAATTAATTGTCGTAACGGTTCTATGAACTTATCTTTCGGGAAGATGACAATTGAGCTTAATATTTACAAGCTAGGAAGCCAACCATTTGAACCTTCTTCTCATTTGCTTGATGTCTGTTCCATCCACGAGATAGCTCCCGAAAGCTGCATGGATGAGGAACTTTGCTTTGATGATCTCGACAACACCAGTGAGACATTGTTTGATTTGGAAAATTCTTATAGTGAGGATATCTTTGATGAGTCCATCTCCGAGTTTGAATCTGTTGACTCGTCGCAAAAGTCAGTAGCACTTTCCGAGTCAATATCCTATACAAGTTATGAACCTCTTAGGGAGTCCGAGCATCATTCCCTTACCCCACCTTCTATTATCTCTCCGCCAATACTAGATCTCAAACCGCTACCTTCTCATCTTAAATATGCCTATTTAGGTGAGAATGAGTCTTTACCCATGATCATATCCGCTTCTCTAGCTTTAGAGCAAGAGAACGCACTTTTGGCGGTGTTGAGATCAAATCGGCAAGCATTTGGTTGGACAATGGCTGACATCAAAGAGATTAGCCCCTTAATTGTTGAACATTATATACATCTGATGGGTGAAGCCAAACCAACCCGAGACCCATAAAGACGGTTAAATCCCGTTATGAAGGAGGCGGTAAAGAAAGAAATCGTCAAGTCCCTAGATAGTGGTATAATTTACCCTATATCTGATAGCCAATGGGTAAGTCCTATTCACGTGGTACCTAAAAAGTCTGGCATCACGGTCATAACTAATGAGGCTAATGAGTTGATCCAAACACGCACCCAAACTGGGTGGCGCATATGTATTGATTATAGGAAACTCAATACCGCAACGAGGAAAGATCACTTCCCTCTACCTATCATTGACCAGATGTTAGAACAATTAGCTGGACACGAATACTATTGTTTCTTGGATGGATACTCTGGCTATAACCAGATCCCCATCGCCGAAAATGATCAAGATAAAACCACATTTACTTGTCCTTTCGGTACTTTTGCTTATAGATGCATGCCCCTTGGGTTATGCAACGCTCCCGCTACATTTCAGCGATGTATGATGGGGATATTCTCAGACATGGTTGAGAATTTTCTGGAAATTTTTATGGATGATTTCTCCATATTTAGGGACTGCTTTGAGGACTGTCTTCATAATCTTGACGCGGTTCTTACCCGTTGTAAGGATAAGAACTTAATTTTGAATTGGGAAAAATGCCATTTTATGGTCCAAGACGGTATTGTCCTTGGACATATAATTTCACGAAAAGGCATTGAGGTTGACAGAGCTAAAATAGATGTCATCTATAACCTCTCTCGTCCCAAATGCGTCAAAGATATACGATCCTTCCTTGGCCATGCAGGATTTTATAGGAGATTCATTAAGGACTTTAGCAAAATCGCTAGACCGTTAACTCTTCTCTTGGCCAAAGACATAACATTTCACTTCGATTCGGATTGTAAGGTTGCTTTTGAGTCGCTTAAAAGAACTCTCATGACAGCCCCCGTTCTATCATCTCTGGATTGGAACCACCCATTCGAGCTTATGTGTGATGCATCAGATTTTGCTATTGGTGCGGTCTTAGGACAGCACATTGATAAGACGCCACATGTAATTTACTATGCAAGTAGGACCTTGAATGATGCATAAATTAATTACACAACTACCGAGAAAGAGCTCTTGGCAGTCGTATTTGCATTAGAAAAATTCAGGTCCTACTTGATTGGCTCGCCAATTGTGGTTTACAATGATCACTCCGCCTTACGACACCTTTTATCGAAGAAGGATGCTAAGGCCAGGCTAATACGTTGGATCCTGTTGTTACAAGAATTTGATCTTGTCATCCGAGACAAGAGTGGATGTGAAACCGTAGTAGCTGACCATCTTTCACGCATCTCTTCTTCACCAACATTGACCATGCCGATAAATGACTCATTTCCTGATGAACAGCTCTTGACCTTATCCTACGAACCTTAGTTCGTGGATATTGTGAATTATCTAGCGACGGGACTTATTCCTAGCAATTGGTCGAAACAAGACAAACTTCGATTTCTATCCCCAGTAAAATACTTTTACTGGGATGAACCTTATTTGTTTAAGTATTGTTCCGATCAAATCATTCGCAGGTGTGTCCCTAACGATGAATTCAAGAGTGTGTTATCATTTTGTCATGATCAGGCATGCGGCGGTCACTTTGGACCTCGAAAAACGGCGGAGAAAGTTTTGTAATGTGGCTTTTATTGGCCAACACTATTTAAAGATGCATATGATCATTGTAAAACTTGCCCGTAGTGTCAGCACTTGGGTCGGATTTCACAAAGAAATGAGATCCGCTCCAACCGATCTTGGTTGTGGAAATATTCAATGTTTGGGGTATTGATTTTATGGGCCCTTTTCCCAACTCTTTTGGGAATTTATATATCTTGTTAGCGGTTGATTACGTCTCGAAATGGGTGGAAGCAATACCGTGTCGCACTAATGACAACAAAGTCGTCATTAAGTTCCTTAATAAAAATATATTTGCGCGATTCGGACACCCTCACGCTATAATTAGCGACAACGGGACGCATTTCTGTAATCAGTCTTTTAAGGCTTCAATGCGGAAATATGCAATCAACCACAAACTTTCTACGCTCTATCATCCCCAAACAAGCGGGAAAGCTGAGATCTCGAATAGGCAAATCAAACAAATTTTGGAGAAGACAGTTTCTAAAAACCGTAAAGATTGGTCAACCAAATTGACGGATGCTTTTTGGGTATTTCATACCGCTTATAAGACCAATCTTGGTATGTCTCCATACCGCCTTGTGTTTGGGAAGGCATGCCACCTTCCTGTCGAGATCGAACATAAGGCAATGTGGGCTATTAAAGAGCTAAACTTCGATTTTGATCAAGCTAGCAGTTATCGGAAGCTGCAATTGAATGAGCTAAACGAACTCCGCGATGAACCTTACGATAATGCAGTGATAGTAAAGAACCGGAGTAAAGTGTTCCACGATAAAAACCTTTTTAGAAAAACTTTCACACCAGGACAACAAGTCCTTCTTTATGACTCACGACTCCATCTTCATCAGGGTAAGCTTAAATCTCGTTGGAAAGGACCTTTTGTAGTGCGGTATGTACACCCGCACGGGGCAGTAGAAGTTGAAAATATAAAAAAAGGGTTCAATTTTTAATGTAAATGGGAATAGATTAAAACCATATTTTTCCGCTGACCCAGCGGAGGAGCTCATGCTTTTACAGGAGCTACTTTATCATAACTAAATTCCTCCGCCTCACCTCCATGTTTTGGTAAAATTGTATCATCTTAAAGAATGGAGGTGGGTGAAAAAGGACTTAATTGAATATCTGTGCGTGCCAAAGAACAAGTTTGGGGGAAGTCGTCATTTAACTATTATTTGATCCCTATTATTGTCTCTCCTTAAGTCTACAGGTTTATACTCTTAAAAGACAACATCGGTGAGGACACTGTTGAAAACAGGTTTTGGGGGAGGTTTGTATTCACTGAATTATCTTTGGCACTGGGCATAATAATTTTTTTTTATAACAAAAGATTAGAAAGTGAACAATTATATATGAAAGATATGAATAGTTTGAGAAAAACAAGAAAGTTAGAGGTTTTCTTAAACAAAACTAGTAATAAGTAGTTATGAGCTGTTGTCCCAAGGGTTAGTAAGATGAAGGAAATTGCTAATCTGAGGATAAAAATAAGTCTGAAAAATAGTCCCTATTCTTGAAGCCAAACATTTGAACATTGATACCCTACTATATGCACTTACACATATCTTGAAACTTGGGGTAGTAGAGGATACCTTGAAGTGCTCTTGTCTAAAAGCCTTAGTATGAAGGAAAATAAAAAAAATATAAGTGATGAAGCAAAGAAGAAAAAAAATGAACACTGGTTTTGTAATTGCTTAAGGCAGCATTAAAAAATATAGCGAGGGTGCTTTATCACCTAGTGCCTTAGACCAACTGGTTTGGGAGCCGCTGCTAAGCCTTAGGTGTTGCGAAATGAGGAATTACACCTAAATGCACGAGCACATTTTGTAATCGGTCGGTTAGTACCTCGAAAAGTATTAACGGTCGCATGAAGAATGTGTGAGCAATTCATCTAAAATATTCACCAACTAAAAAGTATTTTGGAAAATGGACAAGAATATGATAGTTTGAATTGAATTCTCTAAGTGTAGGGATGTTTTTTGCACACACGTAGGGGTATATGATCAATGTTTGGATGAAAAATAGGGAGGAAGACTAAAGGTGATGTTTTGTTGAGAGATGATGTGATTTCTAACATTTTTTCATGACCATTAAGATATGGCTTATAGCAACTGAGAAGCTGGTATAGTTGGAAACTCTTATTTTTAAGTTCTTTCTTTTATACTTCTTATCTTTATATGTAACTTTCACCATCTTTTTTTTATTATAGGATTTTGTAGGTGTAATTCGCTGAAATCCCTCAGGAGACAACGCTCCTCCTACTAGGGACACCTAGAGGTTTAATGGCTTGTTGCACATGCTCAGTGCAATCGTGTTGCCTACGAAAATGTGCTACTTAGTTCTTCTTCTTTTTCTCCTTCTCTTGAATAACTAGTTTGCTCGGGACGACCAAAGTTAAGTTTGGTGGTATTTGTTCAGTTGATAAAACTGCACTTTTAATATGACATTTTCCTTACTATTTCTATATAATAAATGATGTTTATTATAAATATGACACATATGAGAGTTTATCTGTAAAAATACTATTTTCATATATTTATATATTATAATTAACATTATAAAGAAAAATGTAAGAATATAATATTCATATAATATTTGGACTATTTTTAATATGCTTACCTTATTAAATACTTTTGACCAATTCTCTTAAAACTATAATATCATGATAAATGGTTAAGATAATATCTCAATAAAAACAAATTCTACTAACATTATTTATTGAGTTATTGTGCAGAATTTATATATGAAATCAAGGAAATCAAAGTTGGCAAATCAAACCTGCCTAAATAGGAAAGTAACTTGAAGAAATCAATTCTGGCAGAAAAGTAGAAAAGATTTTCAGATTCCAGATATCAAAATAGTCTACATGTGTCACCAGAAGAGGCCACAAGAATTTTGAAGCAACGAACTCTCTATTCCACCGTGGATCCGCGGCCAAACCCACCTATTACCCGCGGTTCCGTCGCACTTCTGAGGAGTTGGGATTCGGGATTTTTTTGGTTGGGATCCTAACAACTAGTTACCATATTAGGAAACTAGGATTCTGGCTCTGTGACTATAAATAAGGATCGAGAGCCTCTTGGAAAATTTATCAAAATGACGCGATCACGAAGTCTAAGATGGCTCACGCATCCAGGCTGATCATCAACAGTTCATCTACCTCCTTAGAAGAGATCGAGAAGCAGACTAGGGTTTTGTAATCATTTTATAAGGAAACAAAGTGTACTTGATCTTGTTGATTAATAAAAGTAGTTTTATTTTATTGCATTTTATTTTCTTCATGATTTCTATCTTTTTTTCCCCCAACATGCGCGAGTAATTCTCTGCTTGTTAGAGTTCGTAGGATTAGGGAGATTAATGGATGATGAAAATCCTTAAACTCTTTTTACGTCCTGTAAAGTTTATAAATTTTATCAAAAGAATAGTTAACATCCTAATCGGGCGTGCTATCAATTCATTGATATTCACGACCACGATTAGAGATTAGATTAACAATTGTTTTGGTAAAAGCTAGACATGAACGGAGATCCATGTCAAGGTAGGGGTTAAGAGTGGGAACCCTTTTCCCTCCAGAAACCCTAATCTACATGCATCATTGTCGATCTAGTTTTAAATCTATTAAAGAATAAGAGGAGTAATCTTTAATTAATCATCCATGACTACTAAATCTTAACGAACCCTACAAGCCCCTTTTAATATAAAACCTACATCCGTAGTTAATCTAGATCTATATTCTACATCCGTGTTTAACGTAGATCTAGAAACTATTTCCTCTATTCATTATTCTTCCTCCTTTCCTAATCAACACGCCTAAAATAAGATTAAAAGATTCAACGTTTCTCAGAGGACGACCCGTACTCATCTCGGTCTAGCTACACACGACATCGTTATTGATTGCGGTTACTACAAACACACTTAAAAACATCAACCAATCAGGCGACGTGAAAATCGACGGAGCATCTACTTCCTACGAGGCAGAGATCGAGAGTCACTTCTTCCTCTTGTAATCTAAATTCGTAGGATTTGTACTTGTGAAGTTGATTAATAAAGGTAGATCATTTTGTTTAATTATTTATTTTCTGTATTTTTACTTTCTGCATTTTAATTATGATCTCAATTTCTATCCTTTCTTCTTCTTCTCACAACATGCGTAAGTAATTCCTAGCTTGCTATGGTTCGTTAGATTATTTTAACTTTTTTTTAAGTCTTATGAAGTTTATAAACTTTAGCAAAAGAATCGTTAACATCCTAATCGGGTGCGGTACCAATTTATTGCTAGTCTCGACCATGATTTGAGATCAGATTAACAATTGTTTTGTTAAGGGCTATATATGAATAGAGATCAATGAAAGTACAAGGGTCAATAGTATAGAAACCCTAGTTTCTTTCAAGAACCCTAATTCTCATTCATCACTATCAATCTAGTTTTAAATCTATCAATAGATAAAAGGAGTAATCTTTATTAGTCATCCATGACTAATAAATCCTAACGAACGCTGCAAGTCTTCTTCTTATATATTCTATATCCTTATTTAAACTAGATCTGAAAATATATATTCTACATCCGTATTTACCATAGATCTAGAATTTGTTCTTCATTATTCTCTATTCTCCTTCATCTTTTCTAATCAACACGTCTAAAGCAAGATTAAAAGTTCTACGAATCTCTGAGTATGACCCATACTCATCTCGGTTAGCTACACGCGACACCGTTATTGATTGCGGTTATTCTACAAACACTTTTTCACGATCAATCAAATGGCGTCGTTGCCGGGGATACGTGTGTAATTTTTTTTCTTGCTATTCGTGTTGAGTTCTTATTCGATCCATATCATAAAATAAAACAAAACCACATCTTGCATATTTAACGATTAGTGTGCGATTTTTGCGAGGATATCTGGAGTCACTGTAGCGAGGAGAAAAAGATTCAGAGACTTTCTGAAAGGACCAGAGGAGCAAGGGAGGCCACCGTAGCAAAATTTTTCAAAAGATCTCTCAACTCTGCGGTGGAACCATGGAAACAAGTCCATTTTAGCGGTGGAACCGCGGCATAGTTGGGGAATTACGGTTTCAAACTTCTTTAGTAACTTTCCTATCTTTCTCTCTCCTCTAAAAATCCAATAATATATTTTTTCTGTAGGATTCTTTTCAAAATATCGCCGCTCAAAAATCTTTTTGCGTGTTTTGTTTTGCGGGTTGTTTTTGCATATTTTAATACGGACTTTAAGGGGCAAGAACAAAATTCAGATTAGGTGGGGATTTCATCATCCTTCATAGACCCCACAAATTACAAAACGAGCATCCGCACACCCTACATTAATTAAAAAATATCTAGACCAAGACTCTAAGTACCGTCGCGCTCAATTAGGACAGAGGAAGGTCGTGGGTAATCTATCGCTTATCCTCATTATTTGCGTGATGTCTAAGACAAGTGTGTCTAAGGCAAGTGGTTACTTAATTAGGTCCGCTATTTTCGGTGATTCGTATAGCAGATACCTCCTACTTACTTGACACTTACCTGACCACAAGAGTAATAAAGAGGTGGTAGAGAATTGATCCTGCGGTTTGTACTTTGAAAGTCTAGGAGCGGTCTAGTGCTTGACCTAGGTGACCTTAGTTCTAGGATTGCTTGTGCATTTTGTGATTTGTTGAGTCAACCCTCAAATCCTTCTTTCAAAGCAAAACAATCTAAATAGAGCTTAATTCCTTACCATCTCACCCTCTCTTTTTTTCACCTTCTTATAATGGGTAACCCAAATAGACGAACTCTTACCGAGCTTTGCTATCCAGAACCAGATATTTCTTGTTTTCGTAATCGCTTTGGTATACCATTCTACTCTACCATATCTTTAAGAGATCAGATAGAGCAAGCAGAAAGAAACAGTTGGCCACCTCATTCCAGGTCCTATCAACCGCATCAAAATTCTATATCTTCTTCAGTTGATACTCTATTTAAAGCATGTGAGGGAACTCCTAAACGCATGTCCATCGCTGAGCATATAGTAAGGACTAACAGCCAAAGTTTCAATTCGATCAAACCGTTAGGACAACAAACACCACCACTTTCTAAGGAAGATATTCCTACTCATTTTGCGGCGTATATGGCATCTGTTAACAGTCGCCAACCAACCAACCAATATCAATATTCTTCTTATCACAATATTGATCCTACTTCTGCCTAATTTTCACAACCATTCGATTCCTATCAATTCTACCCAACTTTTACACCTTCTCTAGACATTCTTTCTAATCAGCCATTTGGGAGTTTTACCTATCCACAAGAATTTCAATCTTCTGCTGAAACCCCTACCGACCCATGTCTAATCTTGAACGGACCATGGAAGAATATCGGGTAGCGTCACGCCACCACATAGAGGAATTGAATGAGTGCATGGCCATTCTCATACAACAAAACTAATGAGCAACTAGTTTACAACTAGGACAAAATTTTCCAACGTATGATACGGCCATAGGACAAATTGAGAATTTTGGTAGTGAGAGAGAGAGAGCGGTACACCCTTCCAAATCAAACCTTCCCATCCCAAATTGAAATCCAAAACTCCAGTTTTACAGATCTATCGAGTACACCAAATGATTCACCAATTGAAGATAGAATGTCTGATGAGTTGTGTGACTTTGTAGTGTTTGATTTACCCGATTGTGAAGGGTCCATTTCAAGTGAAGCCACACCCAATCCTTTTAATCTCTACATCTCCACTCTAGAACCACAATTGATTAAAAATCCTGCTTTTGATGAGGTGTCTGAGAATTTTAACCTTCACATGATTAAGGATATTGACGTTGGGGATATATTTGATGATGAACCCGAAATTTTGGATGAGTTCGTCCCACCAATTCATCATGTCCTTTCACTTCCGTGTGGACATCATCTCGAACCTTTAACTGTTCTTTCCGAACCCCATATGTGTCTTGAAATTGATGATAAATGTATGACCTGTAACGCCCCATGCCCCAGTACAGATGGTATTGTCCGCTCTAGCCAAAACCGTACGGTTTTTCCTTTAGAGCGAACCGAACCCGACCAGGGGCCACTTCCCAGGAGGTCACCCATCCCAAGACTTACCTGGCCCGAGCACGCTTAACTACGGAGTTCTTAAACTCCTGTAGTTTCGGTTCACTTAAAAGGCGTCTCTGTAATTGAGGGTGGTATCATTATATTTATAATGCAGTCCAGTTCTCTTTCGGAATGTGTTCCGAAGATTCCCTATTGTTCTACAGTGGGTCCCACGGACTCTAGAGGTGGCCCCCACAGATTCAAGAGGTGGCCCCCGCCCTCTTGGTATGACAATTGGCGTGACACTTTGTTCTTTGTGGCATTTTGCTCCGTGAACAAGAACCGGGTCCCGACATTCTCCCCACCTTTGAACAATGGTTTGTCCTCGAACCACAGACCTACTACTGAGGGACCTGCATGGGCCACCATAAATGTAACGCCCCATGCCCCAGTACAGATGGGATTGTCCGCTCTGGCCGAAACCGCACGATTTTTCCCTTAGAGCGAACCGGACCCGACCAGGGGCCACTTCCCAGAAGGTTACCCATCCCAAGACTTCCCTGGCCTGAGAACGCTTAACTACGGAGTTCTCAAGCTCCTGTAGTTCCAGTTCACTTAAAAGGCGCCTCTGTAATTGAGGGTGGTATCATTATATTTATAATGCAGTCCGGTTCTCTTTCAGAATGTGTTCCGAAAATTCCCCATTGTTCTACAGTGGGTCCTACGAATTCTAGAGGTGGCCCCCACCTATTCAAGAGGTGGCCCCCGCCCTCTTGGTATGACAATTGGTGTGGCACTTTGTTCTGTGTGGCACTTTGATCCGTGAACAAGAACCGGGTCCCGACATGACCGAAAAGCAGAACGAAATTCTGTTGGATATAGTGCCCTCAGAGTCAATTATTGGATCACAGGCACGTGATTGCAATGATTGAGGGAGGACCTATGCCGGTAGGACAGTCTTACTTAAGATGATAGTATGCTATCTGGTTTATCTTTATCATCGTGTACAGCTTTAGGTGACCTTACAGGTCACTATTGCACGTTGATAGAGCCCTTAGGATTCTTGCTTGACGGCCAGCAGTATGATGGCGATCATATACGTGAGAGCTGGGGTCTATAAGCACATCCTTAAAAGGTCCCTAGTCGTGGGAGTTTTCAAGACAGGGCATCGATACTCCAGAGTAGACTAGTGTATACAGTCGAGACCCCGACGAGAGGCGGTGGCCGGTCTCACAAGCCACTGTTGTCAGTTGGTTCACCTAAGATGTATACAAGTACTCATTGGGTTATGAGTACACCGGACAGGACTCGCCGGGAACATGCTAGTTGGTATTATACCTGACGTCAGATAGTAGTTCCCTGGTGACATGGTACAGATTAGTTCATCGACCTGAGATCGTCATTTGTCTCGTGTGAGTTCCCACTGTGCTTTGATTACTACCCTACCACGGCTCAAAGGAGTCGTGCAAACAGGTTTTAGTTGGGTAAAGTCCCGTGCTATATAGAGGTAGTGAGCGGATCGGCAGAGGTTCGTCTCTCCCGGTATTGGGGGTGAGGTCGCGCTGTGTCTAGGAGAGCCATTACACGAAGTTCTTGGCCAAGGCAGGAGATTTACTGGTAGGTATTCCAGTAGTATCTCAGGGTGTTCTAGGCTACACTCCGACACGACTTGTACCGCTTTTGGGGGTCTGACTTTTACTAACCCTCTAGGCCCGCCATGCGATACTCATAGACGAACGGACCGGACTGTACGGATATTGTCACTTACAGGCTCAGTAGGGTGTCAGGATGAGTTCGCTCATCGACGTCCCTTTTGGTCTATACCTGGTAGCCCGTTACGTATGGCTAATACCTCTGACGTGCTGGTGGTTAAATCCACAGCCAAAGTATTGACGAGTCTTTAGAGTCCCCCACAGACAGTTTCTCAAGTTTCGGGCGAAACGCTGTAGAGGCCGTATAGATATATGGCAGGGTTCGATCATATACGTGCGGTATTGCACGGATCATGATCGGACGGATAATACTAGCGGGCTTTGGTTTAAACCGGATCCTAGTATTATACAGTGTAGATTTTGTCTCATTGCATTTGTATTCGGTCAGAATACAAATGCGGGTATGTATATACGGTCGCGGGGTTTTCCTGTAATTTATTACGGGATCGTCTTTTTGAAGTTGCCAGTTTGCATTCCGTTTCGGCCATTTTCCTTTCTTTCTTTCCTTGGCTGAATTTTCCATGGAGGGGCTTATTTGCAAATGTGCAAATTAGCAAAGTGGAGGGTGTTTTTTTGTGGTGGAGGCTTCATGATAATTCTAGCATCTTTTGATTCCTTTTTTGTTCATCATGGTTTGCATTTATTGTGAGTGGATTGATTAGGAAATGGGTGTGACATATATTTCTCATTATCATCACATATTTGGAGATGCTATCTCTCTCTCCTTTTCATTTTTTCTCACAAGGGGCCGGCCACTTCTAGTGTGGGGTAAATGGGAGGGGGAAAATTGTTGATCTCATTCTTCTTGCATCAAAGTCCATAGCTCCATTTCAAAGTTCATCTCAAAAGCTTATTTTTCCTCCACATCAAAATGGCAACTTTCATTAACCCCTTGAGACAAAGAGTTATACACTATTCTACAGCAATCTTGGACACGTCGACTTGCCAACTTCGTGCCCGAGTTGCCTCGGTCCAGAGGTGGGAGCCCGTAAAAAGACTCGGTGATGTGGTGCCCTTCCGACGAGGAGATCAAGACCGGAGATGCCGTGAGGAGATCGGGATGGTGGCCGAAGACCGAAGGACACGGATCGCTCGGTATAGCTCTCTACCCCTTTCTCTAGTTAGCTAGTAGTTGGTTAATGGTCCGATCCGGGTTTTAAGCATACGATAGCGCCGGTTTCAAGTTTTGAAAAAGTTTCGTTTCCGCATTTTGGCCTCGTACAGACGGCCGGGGCGCTACCGTAGTCTTACATGGTATCAGAGCCACACCATTAACCTTTACTAGCTTGCTCTAACGTGTTTAGAACTTCGATCGAACAAAAATTCCGAAAACCAGATTTCAAAAGTGCACTTTCTGTCGATTTTGTTTTGTGCTCGAAAAAATATTTGGTGTATTGCAGAAATATGTGCAGGGTTTTCAAAGAACACTGTAAAAATTTGGTACCCTGATCCTACTGTAGCGCCGCGGAACCGCGGCCATAACCCCAGTTTATCCGCGGTTCCGCCGCCGAACAGTAGCTTCATTGCACCATTTTTCCTACAGTGCTCTTTGACTTGGAAATGGTGTTTTTGGTATATTCTGTTTGGGCCCAGATTTATTTTGAGTGCTGCAGTTGTGCTTGGGGCCCACTTCGGGGATTTTTGTCGATCGAAAATTTTAAACATGTTAGTTCACAGTATTTATATTATATCTGCGACCGTGAATGTCATTTGATCGGTAAATCCTGTCTAATTGCTATAGCCCTTTTAGACGGATTGGCGAACGTGACATTCACGTTGATGTTCTGTGTTGTGCTGTGATGTTGCGGATTTGTCGTGGTGGATAGCCTGGATGCAATGGTAGTACAGTTTGGTTATATTTGTACATTTGATATTGCGGGGCAAGCATCCGACATGTGGACTGTCGTCACTGCCTGTTTGTATATTATTCTTTTGGGACACGACCGGGCTGAGGTCGATGTACCCGTTGTATATATTTTTACTTTCTGTACTAGGATTACCCCGCGGAAGGGTGCACGGATAGCCGGGTTCTAGAGGGCAACGGGCCTGCATCTCATGGCTTTGAGACGGAGGGTGCTTTACTCTAGAATTGGCGGGCTATTCGCCGTACTCGTAGGGGGTACAGGTTGACCCAAGGAGGGGTGCTCAAGTTACCGGATTCCGTGAAGTGCTGGGTGGTCCATTCACGTTGTTGAAGGGGGCTGTCTCGCTTCAGGTTTTGGCGGGTAACTTGCCGTGCCCGTAGGGGTCTAGGATTTCATTGCACAGGCTATCCACACGACCGGGGAACGTCGGGTTTCAGTAGCGGCTCTATGAAACCCGGGGATCCCAGATATCTGTATTGTTCTGTGATGCTTATTACTCTCTGTGATGTTGCATTTTATCACGCCTTGAGCGATTATTATATATTGATATATATACTAGTAGATGTTGTATATGTTTTGCATTCGCGCTAGTCCAGTCCCTGCTCTGTCGTTAGTTAAGTAACCTAACGGGTGATGACGAGATCCAGTGGCGAATGCGGATGGCATATACGTACATCATCATTTTCGTTCTTTATTGGTGTGATCAATTGATGGGACTGCATTGATTCGGATCAATGCAAGCTAAACAAACCTATTTTGATATTGTTGGAACATTTTTCAAAAAGCTGTTGTTGCAAGAACGTTCTCTTTTATTTTGCATAGTGGTATTCGGTTATGAATATCCAGCACCTCAGTCGACGAGGCAAGGGCCGAGATCCCTTCACCGGGAGTGACCCCTTGGACAGAAGTTTGCGTCACGGTAATAACTTCACTATAGCCGATTACTTTTGCTTTGCATCGTGGTATTCAGTTGGAATATCCCGCACCTCATTCTACGGGGAAAGAGCCGAGATCCCTTCACCGGGAGTGACCTCTTTAGCAAAGGTTTTCGTCACTATATTTTTATAAAAAGCTATCTGGTTCCTTCAACGATATCAAGTTCATTACGTTAAAGGTTTTTCGCTAAAAACCAGCCGTAGCCCTCCGTTATTTCCTACGGGTATTATTTAGTATTCGTGCTGCGTTTGTTGACCTAGTCAAGATGTAGTGTTCGGTAGCTAAGTAGTACTTGTTTGTTGCATAAATGGGATTGGTTAGGACAGTCGTGCGGCCTTGTTGACCTAGTCAAGGGCACATACGGGTGGGTTTAATGCAATCCAGAATAATGACGGGTTGAACTTGACTAGCGGTTTATGGTTTGTTGACCTAGTCAAGGTCATAAGCCGCTTGGGGTAAAAATCGCATCGGGAGTTTCTAAAGAAACTGAAACTTGCCAGATATGCGCATACCTTCTGGAGTGTGATAACGTGAGTGGATTCCATCACGTTATCATGCGATGATAGTTGGATCCCGATTCCCACTGATGAGTTGGTTTACTCCTCGGATGATCCCGACTAATTCTTCTTTCAGGTTTGGAGGAGAATTTGAGTTTACAGTGGGAGGTTTCCTGATTAGATAAAGTGATAACCATTCTGATCTAGGTTAGAGTGCACGCTGAGTGTTTCTTTTCTCTCTCTCTTTGGCAGCGACCATGGCCCGACCCTAGACTATGACTCAGTGACCAGGTTAACCGAGCTTTTTTAAAACACTGGCTTTTGGATTGTCAGAGTTGCATACCTTATTGCCACTCCTACTTTTACCTTTTTCTCAAGGACACCCCGTATTATTACGAACATCCACTTCCATTGGATAAAACCATCTTATGGTTATATACGAACTCGAAGGAACTTATTCGAGGATGGTTTCCGGTTCTGGAGAAAACGAATAGGACTATTCAGTTGTCTTTTCCTTTTACCTTCTCTCAGGTTGCGAGTGCTCCTTGGATTAGGACGGTACACCTATTATGCTAATTGGATAGTCTTCTTCAAAACCATAGGCTGGTGCCGAAAGTTAGGGATGAAGAAAACCATTTATCCTAAACGGTGTACAGAAGGTATTAAGTAAAGACAAATAAAGGGATTAGTAAGAGGGCAAAGTAAATTGCGACTGCTATTCATGACCAAACCAAGTATTTCATCGCCACTCCTACTTCACCTTTGTATTTCTCCAGGACACTCTGTATCACTATGAAGATCCACAGTTATTAGGATATTTCATCGTATGGTTATATACGAACTCGAAGGAACTTGTTCCAGTTCGGAGATGGATTCTGGTTCAGGAGAAATAGGAATAAGGTTTTATTCAGGTGTCTTTTATCTTTACCTTCTCTCGGGTTGCGAGTGCTTCTAGGATTAGGACAGTACACCCATTATGCTTATTGGATAGTCTTCTTCCAAACCATAGGCTGGTGCCGAACGGTAGGGAAGGAAGAAAACCATTTGGCCTAAGAGGGTGTACAGAAGGTAATGACTAAAGACATATGAAGAGATTTGGAGAGATGGCAAAGAAATATACGGTTACAATTGTGAATCTGGATAATGGAAGAGGCATTACTAGGAATACCCGGATACCCCTACGAAACATTTCAATGTTTCAGTTTCACTGTGTACTGTTAAAAGAAAAATGATTTCCTAATTAGCACTTGCTCCACGGTATGTATTTACCAGGTTTGATTCTCACATCTGTATGGTTTTACAGATGACGAGTGGGAGTAAGTTATTGGGAATTGGGTGATCATCCTCATCATATCGGAATTCGTTGTAATTGGTGATATTTAAGGAAATCGCCTGGGTTGTTTGTCGGACGGCAAATATTTGGTTTTGAATATCCATTGTTATGCACCAATTTCAAATTGACATATCTGTACGTCTGTTTTTATAGAGTGAGATATAACTTTTTGAAATTATGTCTATGATATTTACCTATATCAGTGGATGGTTAGGTAAGGAGCATTAAATAACGGTGTAATTCTTCTTAACCATAAGTACAGTTTTCAACCTACAATGCACAAGGTTTGAGTTATTCAACTCAACGGACTTATACAAAGTATTGTATATTGTCTAGTGTCCATTAGGACAGAGGGGTTGGTCCTCGTACTATATTCTGTTTACTTATGACTTCTTTAGTTTTTAGACATGTGTTTTGTAGAAATGCAAGGTCTAAGTTTTGAGAAGTTATAGGTATATGAATAAAGTAGAGAACCAGATATTGTAAGTATCAGGATTCTTCAAGGTAATCGAAGATGTAGATACTTGTGTATGGTATTCAGTTGATAGTAATGATTAAGAGAACTTGCTTCTCTTTCAGGTTACTCATAATTGGAAGCACTCCTAAGTTGAGTATTGCTGATCAGGCTCTTTCCATTTAGTTGACATGCACTGGAGACAGCTGCATGATTTGAATCTGGTTCTAAAAAAATCAGTGCCTCTGTTCCTATATTGGATATATAATAGTTCATATCTTAACATTGTTAAGGTACGGGGAGTTGTCCGGCTTATGCTTAAAACCAGACTCTGGATAACTCAAGGCACGTTTCTGTAATGGCTGTTTGTGGGTTGACCCGGGCTATGATGAGGGTTGATTTTCTACCATCTGGAAGATCAATAGTGATATTGTTCTTGACTCGCCACAGTTTTGATAAAAATGGATTTTTTCAGAAAACAGTAGTGGGAGTATGGAAGAACTGGAAGTGATTCCAGAACCGTAAACGATTACTGAAAATTTGATAAGAACCTAAAGATTCAATCTGGTTTGACATTCCATTGGCCACTCCGCAGATATGGTGGGTAATCTCAGGCACCTGAGAGGTACTCCGGTAGCCTCAAGGACGGTTATAGGGAGGTTCTTGTTTACCCAGATTTGACACTACTGTTGTTCCAGGCTATGAGACCCGGCAGGAGGATGAGAATAGCATCGTTCTAAACTAGCTTTAGAAGTGCACGTGTATATGACTCTGCCAGAGGGTTGTCGTAGTCAGTGGGAGCAGCGAAAGCATAGTGGACAGATAGCTTATGTATATTTATAGACTAAAGCAGATATAGCGGAGATAGATCATCTATTTCTGATGTGACAGTCATAGGTTTGACTTCATCAGAATAGGGGATGGATCTGTTAAGAAGGTAGTAGGGTTTGATGTCCTGGTATTTGGATGACATACACAGAGTAGGAAGTGAAGTTCCTATACTACGATCGGTTATACTTTGGTTGTCACACAGTGGTTTCTCCACATAGGACATGGATATTATATCAGACATTCTGGTTACTAGATCTATGGTTTTAGATCTAGATTTGGGTAGTTTCCCAATTTGGGTACTTAGACAGCATTCTAAAGGTGTTTTAGAATGGACGACTCCTGGCACGGTAGTGTACCTGCAGGTGATGGAGTCACCCTCTCTAAAGGTGTCTTACAGAATAAAGGGGAGAGGGATGTGCATGATTGGCAGATCATTTGCTTAGGCAATTGAGTCAATCATGAGATGTCAAATACCACACCAGATGTTGTTTTTGCAGTAGATGCAATAAGTTGATATTAATCCAATCCTGGAGAAACGGTCGGAAGCAGTTTTAGAACATAAGTGGATGTTCTAGGGATTTGATAACGGCAGCCTTCTTTGGGAGACGGTTATCATTCTAGGCTTCCAAGGTGACCTGGATGACAGACTGGCTGTCAGAGTTATAGTTTTCCCTCAGACGAGGGGCGGTATTTTGGACAGGTGGTCCAAGCGTATACTAAGGGAAGCATGGTGCAAGATACTGATTGGTTTCAGTTGACGATATAGTCTAAGAAATTTGGATTTGGAGTTCATTTATGAACTAGGTCCCATCAGATATCCAGACATATTCTAAGACATGTATTGCTCATTTCGGGAGATGGCTTTCTCCGCGAACTTGAGAAAAAGAGAGACATAGAAAGAAACATCAGAGCGGATCCACTCACTGAGGCTATTCCTCGAACACAATAGTTTCGTAAATGGGCTTTGTGAGACTGATTAGTAGAGGAGTTGGGTGTTCGGTATCACACGGGCTGTGAGTATGCGACATCGCAATAATTAGCCTTGAGTGCAAGTGGGAGATTGTTGGATATAGTGCCCTCAGAGTCAATTATTGGATCACAAGCACGTGATTGCAATGATTGAGGGAAGACCTATGCCGGTAGGACAGTCTTACTCGAGATGATAGTATGCTATCTGGTTTATCTTTATCATCATGTAAATCTTTAGGTGACCTTACAGGTCACTATTGCACGTTGATAGAGCCCTTAGGATTCTTGCTTGACGGCCAGCAGTATGATGGCGATCATATACGTGAGAGCTGGGGTCTATAAGCACATCCTTAAAAGGTCCCTAGTCGTGGGAGTTTTCGAGACAGGGCATCGATACTCCAGAGTAGACTAGTGTATACAGTCGAGACCCCGACGAGGGGCGGTGGCTGGTCTCACAAGCCACTGGTGTCAGTTGATTCACCTAAGATGTATACAGGTGCTCATTGGGTTATGAGTACACCGGACAGGACTCGCCGGGAACATGCTAGTTGGTATTATACCTGACGTCAGATAGCAGTTCCCTGGTGACATGTGTACAGATTAGTTCATCGACCTGAGATCGTCATTTGTCTCGTGTGAGTTCCCACTGTGCTTTGATTACTACCCTACCATGTCTCAAAGGAGTCGTGCAAACAGGTTTTAGTTGGGTACAGTCTCGAGCCACATGGAGGCAGTGAGCGGATCGGCAGGGGTTCGTCTCTCCCGGTATTAGGGGTGAGGTCACGCTGTGTCTAGGAGAGCCATTACACGAAGTCCTTGGCCAAGGCAGGAGATTTACTGGTAGGTATTCCAGTAGTATCTCAGGGTGTTCTGGGCTACACTCCGACACGACTTGTACCGCTTTTGGGGGTCTGACTTTTACCACCCCCTTAGGCCCGCCATGCGATGCTCATAGACGAACGGACCGGACTGTACGGATATTGTCACTGACAGGCTCAGTAGGGTGTCAGGATGAGTTCGCTCATCGACGTCCCTTTTGGTCAATACCTGGTAGCCCGTTACGTATGGCTAATACCTCTGACGTGGTAGTGGTTAAATCCACAGCCAAAGTATTGACGAGTCTTTATAGTCCCCCACAGACAGTTTCTCAAGTTTTGAGTGAAACGCTGTAGAGGCCGTATGGATATATGGCAGGGTTCGATCATATACGTGCGGTATTGCACGGATCATGATCAGACGGATAATACTAGCGGGCTTTGGTTTAAGCCGGATCCTAGTATTATACAGTGTAGATTTTGTCTCATTGCATTTGTATTCGGTCGGAATACAAATGCGGGTATGTATATACGGTCGCGGGGTTTTCCTGTAATTTATTACGGGATCGTCTTTTTGAAGTTGCTAGTTTGCATTCCGTTTCGGCCATTTTCCTTTCTTTCTTTCCTTGGCTGAATTTTCCATGGAGGGGCTTATTTGCAAATGTGCAAATTAGCAAAGTGGAGGGTGTTTTTTGTGGTGGAGGCTTCATGATAATTCTAGCATCTTTTGATTCCTTTTTTGTTCATCATGGTTTGCATTTATTGTGAGTGGATTGATTAGGAAATGGGTGTGACATATATTTCTCATTATCATCACATATTTGGAGATGCTATCTCTCTCTCCTCTTCATTTTTTCTCACAAGGGGCCGGCCACTTCTAGTGTGGGGTAAATGGGTGGGGGAAAATTGTTGATCTCATTCTTCTTGCATCAAAGTCCATAACTCCATTTCAAAGTTCATCTCAAAAGCTTATTTTTCCTCCACATCAAAATGGCAACTTTCATTAACCCCTTGAGACAAAGAGTTATACACTATTCTACAGTAATCTTGGATACGTCGACTTGCCAACTTCGTGTCTGAGTTGTCTCGGTCCAGAGGCGGGAGCCCGTAAAAAGACTCGATGATGTGGTGCCTTTCCGACGAGGAGATCAAGACCGGAGATGCCGCGAGGAGATCGGGATGGTGGCCGAAGACCGAAGGACACGGATCGCTCGGTATAGCTCTCTATCCCTTTCTCTAGTTAGCTAGTAGTTGGTTAATGGTCCGATCCAGGTTTTAAGCATAGGATAGCGCCGTTTCAAGTTTTGAAAAAGTTTCGTTTCCGCATTTTGGCCTCGTACAGACGGCCGGGGCGCTACCGTAGTCTTACAAATTCAGCCTTCATTTCCCACATCTGGTTCAGCAATACTTGACACCAAAATCTATTTACCCATTTCATCACCCACTTTCTTTAGTTCTTCTAATCTTTCTTTAATTTTGTCGAGTGTTGATGACTCACAATCTGATATTTCGAGTTCTATCATTCTTGAAAAACCACTTGATTTAGACCCCTTTGAGAATGAGGTAGATGAGTTTTACGAGGCTTATACCTCCATAATTTTTGACAAATCAAGTGCGTTGAATTCTGGCGCGACCCTTATTGACATTGAAACGTTTAATCGGACCATCGATGAAAGTTTCGAAAATATTTTCGCTGACGAACTCGCATTCCTAAATGACACGGATTTTGTGATTAATCAATCTCCACGTGAAGAAGTTGAACCACAACTATTTCTTCTTATCCCATATGAGAATGTGATTATTTTTCCCATTCCTAATCATTCACATTCTCGTTTCCGTTCACCATCACTGTTTCGTCTCTTTCAACCGAGACGTAAACCATATCACCTCTTATCTCTTCCTCACTTCTTGTCTACATATAACAGGATTATCTACCAACCAGTGCGTTACATCGATAAAATTTTTGAATGGTTGGTGTCGACTTTTGGTCTTTGTAAAGGTTTATATTGACCACTAATTTTACCCCCCCTCTTTATAATTTTAAATGCTTAATACTATTTTACACAAGTTGGGGGGGGGAGAAAAATATATTTTGGCTCTTGAAAGAAAATAATTTTTTACATAATTATGAGCCAAAAATAAGTTTGGGGGAGAATTTCACTTTCATTATTTCTTGTTCCCTTTGATAACTTTTCCTCCCAAGTCTACAGTTTTTTAAGTTTAATAGATGACATCAGTGAGGACACTGCTGCAAACAGGTTTGGGGAAGGTTTGTGCTTATTCACACATTATTTTGCATTATCATAAATATAAGCACAAAATTTTTTGATAATAAAAGATTAGAAAGTGAAAAATTACATATGAAACATATGAATAGTTTAAGAAAAGCAAGAAAGTTATATGTTTTCTTAAAAAAAGCTTGTAATAAGTAGTTATGAGCTGTTGTCCCAAGAGTTAGTAAGATGAAGGAAATTACTAATCTGAGAATAAAAATAAGTCTGAAAAATAGTCCCTATTCTTGAATCTAAATATCTGAATGTTGATACCCTACTATATGCACTTGCACACATCTTGAAACTTGGGATAGTAGAGGATACCTTGAAATGCTCTTGTCTAAAAGCCTTGGTATGAAGAATAATAAAAATAGAAAATAAAATATAAAATGGTGAAGAAAAATGAACACTGTTTTTGTAACTGTTAAGACAGCATAAAAAATATAGCGTGGGTGTTTTATCACCTAGTGCATTAGACCAACTGGTTTGGGAGCCACTGCTAAGCCTTAGGTGTTGCAAGAAGAGGAAATTGCTAATTACGCCTAAATGAGCGAGTACATTTAGTAATCGGTCGGTTAGTACCTCAAGAAGTATTAACGATCGCATGAAAGATATGTGAGCAATTCCATCTGATAATGTTCATCGACTAAAAAATACTAAGGAAGATGGATAAGAGTATGATAGCTTGAATTGAATTCTCTAAGTGTAAGGATCTCTTTTACATACATGTAGGGGTATATGATCGATGTTTGGAAGAAAGGTAGGGAGGAAGACTAAAGGCGATGTTTCATTGAGAGATGATGTGATTGCTAATATCTTTTCACGACCATTAAGATAGGGCTTATGGCAACCGAAAAGCTAGTGTAGTTGGAAATTCTTCTTTTCAAGTTCTTTTTTTTATATGTTCATATCTTTGCATGTAACTTCCACCATCTTTCTTTTATTATGAAATTTTGTGGGTGTAATCCGCTGAAAACCCTCAGGAGACAACACTCCTCCTACTAGAACACCTAGAGGTTTAACGGCTTGTTGAACGTGCTCAGTGCAATCGTGATTGCTTACGAAAGTGTGCTAGGTTTTTCTTTTTCTTTTTTCTCCCTCTCTTGAATAAATAGGTTGCTCGGGACGATCAAAGTTAAGTTTGGGGGTATTTGTTTGGTTGAAAATATTGCACTTTTGATATAACATTTTTCTTACTTTCCTTAAATATTTAAAGGTATTTATTATAAATATAGAATATATTTGGGTTTATCTGCAAAATACTCTTTACCATATGTTTATATATTATAATTAATATTATGAAGGAAAATATATGCATATAATATTTTGGTAATTAAAATATGCATATCATATCAAATATTCTAATTAAGATTCTTAAAATATATAATATCATACAAATGATTAGAATAATATTTCAAAATATGTGCATAATATTTTAGTAATCAATAGATGCATATCTTACCAAATATTTTTAATCAAGTTTCTTAAAGATTTATTACCATATAAAGTAATTAAGATACTCTCTCTAATTTAATAAATATTACTAACATTATTCATGAAGATATTGTGCAAGATTTAGCTCAGGTCAGGAGATCAAGATTTTCAAGATGTTAGGATCAAAAATCTGCCAATAAAATCGTAGGATCTGAAAATTTGGAAAGTAGATCTTTATGGCAAGTCTAAACCTATGAGATCTAGAATTTCTGATTTGAGGGCTATATAAAGGACTGAGGGCTAAAGTTAGAATTCATCATCTTTACACCAAGAAAATCACTGTAAAGACCAAGAGATCCACTGTAGGTCCACGATTCGACGTGATAGGGCGACGTGAAAATCGACGGAGTATCTACTTCCTACGAGGCAGAGATTGAGAGCAACTTCTTCCTCTTGTAATCTAAATTCGTAGGATTTGTACTTGTGAAGTTGATTAATAAAGGTAGATCATTTTGTTTAATTATTTATTTTCTGTATTTTTACTTTCTGCATTTTAATTATGATATCATTCTCTATCATTTCTTCCTCTTCTCACAACATGCGTGAGTAATTCCTAACTTGCTAGGGTTTATAAGATTAGGGTCGAACAATGGATGAGAAAATATTTTAACTTCTTTTAAGTCTTATGAAGTTTATAAATTTTAGCAAAAGAATCGTTAATATCCTAATCGGGCGCGCTACCAATTTATTGCTAGTCTCGACCGCGATTTAAGATTAGATTAACAATTGTTTTGTTAGGGGTTAGACATGAATAGAGACCAATGAAAGGACAAGGGTCAACAGTATGGAAACCCTAGTTTTATCCAAGAACCCTAATCCCCATTCATCACTATCAATATAGTTTTAAATTTATAATATATAAAATGAGTAATCTTTATTAGTCATCCATGACTACTAAATCCTAACGAACCCTATAAGCCTTCTTCTTATATATTCTATATCCTTATTTAAACTAGATCTGAAAATATATATATTCTACATCCGTATTTACCATAGATCTAGAATCTATTCTTCACTATTCTCTATTCTCCTTTCTCTTTTCTAATCAACACGTCCAAAGAAAAATTAAAAGTTCCACGAATCCATGAGGACGACCCGTACTCATCTCGGCTAGCTACACGCGACACCGTTATTGATTGCGGTTATTCTACAAACACTTTTTCACGATCAATCAGTCATCTAATATAGCTATGCTTCAACCATACTTAAAAAACACCTCATACCTCCACCTCATTATCCATTTAAACAAAACGGATTTATCACAAATGATGTCACGCCCCGCTTCCCGGTATACGGCAAAGGGGACGCGACTGGTCCGCTATATATTTACTCAGAAGCAAATACGCTAAGAGTAACTAAGCAATATAAAATAAAATATACACAAGAGACAAGGTATAAAAACAACAACTTTATTTATTAACATTCTTTTATACAATACATGAAAAGGAAATACAACTGAAATAAAAGCGATGCCTAAACAATGGCATAACAGAAATGAAAAGTACTGAATGGAAAATGTACAATGTCTAGAGCTCAGGGTCTTCGCCGTACTGATCCAAGTTTCTGTAGTTGGCTCGATCTCTGACGGGTCCAAATCACCTGACGACATTCAAAGAAGAAAGAAATAGAATGTCGTCAGCGAACAGGTCGCTCGGTAAGTCCCAAAAATAAGAGAAAAATAGAATAAACAGAATAAGAAGGTATCTTTTAAAGTTGTATTATATTGTTGTAATATTGTGTTAACGTTGTTGTTTGTAGCTTGGTACAGAAGGATGCCAGTGTATACGAGAGGGGTCTCTGTATGCAAGAGACCGGGGCAAACGGAATGTACAAGGAACCGTTAAGCCACGGTACAACAGCAACGGAATATAGGTTAGGTGTCTTAATCTTAGCGTCTCGTGCCACTTTTAACACCTTCTATACCAATCTACCCCTTAAACCTCGTAGTGTTTTGATTGTATTATTTGTCTTCTAAATTGTATTGATTGTATAATTGATTGACTGACCGAAACCATGATATCAGTAAACGGATATAACCGTAGAATCATGTAAATGGAATAACTGGAGAACCATGTAAATGGAATGTATATCCATGGTTCGGTTCAGTCAAATTGTATAGATTGATAATTGGGTTCATGGATTCATGTTAAATTGTAATATTGAAGATTGTAGATTGTATTTGAATCATAGTCAAGTCAAATTATACCGAGACTCAAACTGAGTCAGACAATCAGCAAAGTAAATTGAAGTCCTGATTGTTTTTATTAATTTGTCTACCTTAGATAGGCAAGCACCCACTTCTACGGCTCCCTGAGGCTCAAGAGATTGGTCCCGCTTAAACCTATGTTTACTAAGGTCCTTAGGGTATTTATAGAACTTGAGAGGGTTTTATGTAAAAATACTTTTATATACTTTTCAAAATACGCCCCAAGTATTGGTTATTCGTCTTTAGAGTTGTAATAAATGTAGATTTTATATTGTAATATTTCTAGTGAAAATATCCTATTTCCATAATAAAAGGTGTTTATTTGTAATGTTGGTTTGTATGGAATTCATGGTATTTTAGTGTAAACTTGATTCTTATGATATTGTAGAAAAGGTGGAATATTTATAATACTTTAAAAATAGATATGTTTATGTTACATATACATTTATTTATATGAAAATAATTTTTTTGTATATATTTATAATATTCTAGAAATCTCATTTTCTTAAGATGTCGTATTTTAAATCTTTCGAGACCGAATGCTCCTTGCGGAGGTCTGAATCTCACACTACTAAGTCCGAGGATGTGCGATAATCCGTACCATCCCGAACGGGTTCCCCAAATGGGTTGTAGCGGCGCTTTGCAAAGATTGTATAAATACTAATCATTAAGGAAAACGGTTTTATTAATTATGGTATTTAAATGAAAATGTGTCGTTTTCCGTATTCTATGTTCTAGGGTCTCCTAAGTCAACTAGACTGCTTCTAACTGGTCCAAAGCGATAAGTTGTGAGAAACCTCAAATCACCTCTTCACCGCCAATTGTGGCCAGGTAAGTACAAGTGAAGAAAAGAGGGATCCGCTCACGAATCACCGTGAGACCGGCCTTTTAAAGTTACCTTTCCCACTTGCCTAGCCTAGACACCACAAAGTCAGGTTTAGATAAATGACTGATGTCCACAACCTATCCTATTTTCATAATAAGGGGTATTTATTTATAAAGATGTATCAATACTAAATCTTTTAGAAATGGTTTTTATTAAGTAAAGGGTATTTAAATGAAAATGTTTGTTTTCCCGTATTCTAAGTTCTCGAAGGTATCGTGTCAGGTTGCATATGAGTGTGTGAGGAGGTAGGTCGTTACCTCGTGATCTACTTAAAAGTATAGCAAGTTTAATGGGGTTAAATGTAGAATTGAAAAAATATAGTATTTAAGTAAAAAATACGATAAATTGAAATAGCCATCATTTTATGAAATGAAATTTGATCAATTTGGTTGATTAGAGTTTAATGGTCAACATGAATGAGCTTAAGCATAATTGTGTTAACGAGAAGTGGAGTTTTATGAAGAAACCGAATCTGAAATCAGATTTGTTCCGATTCCGTCGGGTTTTATAAATCCTTATTTTTAGATAGAAGAGATGGATAGAAAATGGGACTTACGGGTTTTAGGTCACACAAGAGAGTGAAATGGAAGTAGAGGAATCGCCGATGTGTTGCGTCGTCGCTGGTAGTTCCTAAAACGATCGCCGGAAGTTCGCCGTAGATTTCGCCGGAGTTTCGCCTTTCGCTCGTTTTCAAAGTACACACGATTCTTGGAATTTTGAGAGAGTGGGCTCAGAATTTTGGGGTGGGAGGGTAAGGGTAGGGGTGTATTTATAGGGTTAGGCTAGGGTTAGGGTAGGTGTAGGGTTTTTAATTAAAAATTGTAAAAAATATAAGAAATTCATTAAAAATTTGAAGTAATTAGGTGTTAATGGGCTCTCTGGAGGTGGTCTACAGAAATAAAGTATGCAGTGGAGGTGGGGAGATAAAAAGTCACGATTTTGCAGTTGATGACTCGGCCGACCGGCCGAGTCCGGCCAATCCGCCGGCCGACTCGGCCGAGTCAGGCCGAGTCGGGGGCTAGGTAGGTGAGGGGTCGCCTGAGTAAGGCTATGGTATATTCAGTTTTTCAGGTTCAGTTCAAAGTTTGGGTGTTATCTCAGATGGACTGTTGGGCTTCTATAAAATTTAAAACAAATAAATATAAAAAATAATGTGGGGCTTGGGATTTGAACTCTGGTGGCTTAGTTCAGCAGTGCAAAGAATTACTAATGAGCTAAAAGCTCCTTCTTGTAATTATTGTGTGAAATAAATACTTAAAGTGGTAACAGCAACATTAAATACTCCAAGTATATTTTAAATTTAAAGCAAATTTATGTACACTAAAAATGGAGTTGTTACAGTCTACCCTTCTTACAAAAATTTCGTCCTCGAAATTTACAACTTTTATTTGAGGACTAGTTTATAAAGAGATGAGGATATCTTGCAAGCATTTCATCTTCCCTTTCCCAAGTGGACTCTTCTGGAGTGTCTTTCCTCCACATCACTCGGACCAAGTTAACTTCCTTGTTCCGAAGTGTCTTCACTTTCTTGTCCAGGATTTCCACAGGTTGTTGCTCACAAGATAAATCAGGCTTGATAGTGAGCTCAGAATGATCGAGAACATGGCTGGGGTCACTTACATACCTTCTGAGTTGGGATATGTGGAACACATTATGCACTCCTTCCAATGAAGGTGGAAGCGCTAATCGGTATGCCACTTCACCGACTCGTTCGAGTATGTCGAACGGTCCAATGTATCTCGGACTTAGCTTACCCCATCTTCCAAATCGGATCACTCCGCGGTTCGGATATATATTCAAGAATACATGATCTCCTGGCTGGAATTCCAAGTGTCGTCTCTTTGCATCAGCCCAGTGATTCTGTCGATCTTGGGCTATGCGCATCCTTTCCCTGATAGTACGAACCACATCAACAGTCGCTACTATCATCTCTGGTCTAAGAAGTTCCCTATCTCCGATGTCGTCCCAACTTAATGGCGATCGACACTTCCTTCCATACAATGCTGCAAAAGGTGCCATTCCTATGCTTGCTTGGTAGCTGTTGTTGTACGCGAACTCCACAAGATGTAGGTGACCTTCCCACGATCCTTTGAAGTCTAACATGCACGCTCTGAGCATATCCTCCAAGATCTGAATAGTTCGCTCAGACTGACCATCTGTTTGTGGATGATAAGCCTTGCTGAAGTTCAGACTTGTTCCTAAGCTTGCTTGCAAACTCTGCCAAAATTGCGATCGGAACCTGGTGTCACGATCGGAGACAATGCAGACCGGTACTCCATAAGGTCTCACAATTTCCTGTATGAGTTCATGGGTATCAGAGATAGTACATTCTGAAGAGTTTAAATCTTTAAGTAGATTATTAGCTCCATGTACTTCTTTGCTAGTGTCTCAGTTGATTGGCCAACTCTAAATGGGATGAAGTGAGCCGACTTTGTGAGTCGATCCACAATGACCCATATAGCATCGTTACCCTTTGTGCTGCGAGGAAGAGCAGTCATAAATCCATTATGATGTGTTGCCACTTCCATTCTGAGATTGGTAACGGTTGAAGTAGTCCAGCTGTCCTGTGATGTTCAGCCTTTACTTGCTGACACACCAAGCATTTTGCGACGCTTCTGGCTACTTCATACTTTATTCCATGCCACCAATAATTATGACGTAGATCTTTGTACATTTTGGTACCTCCAGGGTGTACTGAGTAGGGAGAGCTGTGAGCTTCTTTCATTAACTCTTCCCGAACAGAACCTTTTGGTACATACAATCTGCTGCCATATCTCAAAGATCCGTCTTCATGGATGATGAAGTCTGTTCTGAGTCCATTCTCCACTTGTTCTCTGATTTTTTGCAACTTAGCATCACTTGCTTGAGCTGTTTTGATTTGATTGACAATGGTTGATTGAACTTGTAAATTCATCAAACTTGAAGCGTTACCTGGCATGACTATCTCTATCTCCATCTGATGCAAGTCTTGTTGAAGCTTCCACTGAGCGGTGAGATTCATTGCTAATAGTTGGCGATTAAGTGCATCAGGTACTATATTCACCTTCCCTGGGTGATATTGCAAGTTGATGTCAAAGTCCGCCATGAGTTCTAACCATCTTCTCTGTCGCATATTCAACTCCTTCTGAGTAAACACGTACTTCAGACTTTTATGATCTGTGTAGATGTTCACTCGTTCACCAAGTAGATAATGGCGCCAAATCTTGAGAGCAAAGATGACGGCTGCCAACTCCAGATCATGCGTAGATAATTGCGCTCATGAGTCTTCAGTTGTCTTGAAGTATAAGCCACAACCTTACCGTGCTGATGTAGAACACATCCGAATTCCTTACTGGATGCATCGCAATGCACTTCGAATCCTCCAGATTGATCCGGTATGACGAGAATAGGCGCTAATATCAATCTTGACTTAAGTTTTACGAAAGCTTGTTCGCATGTTTCTGACCACACAAAATCTTCATCTTTATGTGTGAGCTTGGTCAGGGGTGTTGCTATCTTCGAAAAGCCTTCAATGAACCTTCTGTAATATCCAGCTAAACCCAAGAAACTTCGAATGTCCTTCACTGACTTTGGTGTAGGCCATTCGCTAACTGCTGAAACTTTCGCTGGATCCACAGAGATTCCTTCTCCTGATACGATATGTCCAAGAAAACCAACTTGTTTTAGCCAAAACTCACACTTGCTGTACTTGGCATAGAGATGATGTTGTCGAAGAGTTTCCAGGACAACTCATAGGTGCTCGGCATGTTCTTTCCAACTCTTAGAATACACCAGGATGTCATCGATGAAGATGACAACAAACCTGTCTAAGTACTCCCGGAAAACTTGATTCATTAGGTTCATGAATATTGCTGGTGCATTGGTCACTCCAAATGGCATCACTAGAAATTCGTAATATCCATAGCGAGTTCTAAAAGCTATTTTGTGAATATCAGCTTCCTTGACCTTCACCTGATGATAACCTGAACGAAGATCCAATTTAGAGAAAACATAAGATCCACTTAGTTGATCGAATAAATCATCGATGCGCGGCAGTGGATACTTGTTCTTTATAGTGACTTCGTTTAAGGCTCTATAATCGATGCACATTCTGTATGAACCTTCCTTCTTCTTCACAAGTAGTACAGGTGATCCCCAACTTGAAGTGCTGGGACGAATCCATCCTTTCTCCAATAATTCGTCCAACTGTGTTCGGACTTCTTTCAAACCTTCCGGATTTAATCTATAAGGTGCTTTGATCACCGGTTGTGCTCCTGGTACTAAATCAATACTGAATTCAAGAGCTCGATCGGGAGGCAAACCTGATATATCGTCAGGAAATACATTGTCGAACTCTCGAACTACCTCTGGTCTTGATTCTTCCTCCGCCTGAGCTGCTGCAACCACTGCTTCTATTGGCTTCGCTTTGTAGGTACTTGGCTCTAGGGTACGGTCTTCGCTCTTGAAATAGAAGACTGGATGGTCTGGAATCTCGAATACTACCCTCTTTTGACGACAGTCGATGGTAGCATAAAAAGTTCCAAGCCAATCCATACCTAGAACCACATCGAAGTTCGGTATGTCCAGCACTTTGAAGTCAGCATAAAACTCTCTGCTGCAGACGACGACTGGACACAAGCTGTATCCTATGTTTGCCTTTAGAACGCCATTTTTTGAACTGACATTCCATCTGGATACAAGCGGTGAGACTGGAATCGCATGGGTTCAGACAAACCGTTGCGACATAAAGCAGTGAGATGCTCTAGTATCAAACAGTGCTAGTGCAGGTAGTGAGGCTACTAAGATTGTACCTAAGGTATGTGGGATATGTTTTAGGTATAGGGAAAGTATGTAGATAAACAAGACTGAAAGAAAAGTTTGAGAAGAAAAGTTTACCAGTGATGACTTGGCCAGTGGCCTCAGCTTCTTCCACTGTCATAGTGAAAGCCTGGCGCCTTGGTACATTCCTCTTGGCCTGAGGAGAATTACTCGGAACGTTCCTTTGAGCTTGATGGAACTGACGAGGAGGTGGTGCAGCTTGTGGTCCTCTGGGTGGTGCAGTTAGTGCAAGTCTTGGAGAAGGTGCTTGAAGGGCTGGTCGATGCGGATAGGTAATTGCTGGCCTGGGTGCAGCAACTGGGTTTTGCCTTTGGGGACAAGACCCAATATCATGAGTAGCTGAGCCGTAGATTAAGAAAAGATGGTTGGCTCGCCGGCAGTCTTTCATCATATGTCCAGTTCTCTTGCAGTAGGTACAAAAGGCTGGGCTGGGACGATGGTTCGGTACTCCGAGTCGCCTTGGCACAAAAGGTGGCCTGGACGAGGCTCCTCCTGCCATCTGGTTGGCAGGGCGTTTAACTCTTGCAGACTGAGATCTGCCCCTTGCTTTTATCACCGCCTCATAACTGCGGGCAGTTTCCAGAGCATCCTCATGAGTTGGAAATTTTCCTGTGGCTAGTGCAGCCTGAATTTCTGTGTCCAAACCTTGTTGAAAGCGACGGGCTCTGATATCATCCGTCGGTATCAAATGTGCCATGAATTTGTTTAAGAATTGTGTTAGCTGTGCAGTATGTGATATTTAAAAATTGGACTATTGTGACATATCTTACCGACTTAGCATGGTGAATTCAGCGTCATACTCATCTACTGACTTGTCCCACATCGAACCTTGTTGTAGATGAATGAACTGTTGTTCCATGGAAAACCTGGCAGTCATAAGGAAGTACTTCATATCGAACTTATTGCGAAATGTCTTCCATTCAATAGGCTGTTCAAGACGGCTTTCTTCCGCCTTCCACCAGTTGCGAGCATTGTCCGTGAGCTGCAGTTTCGCCAAACGGACCCAAGTTATGTCTGGCACTTGTGCTGCCGCCAGATCATCCTCTATGCTTTGTGCACATTCCTCAGCTTCAAGTGGGCTTCCCTTTCCGGAGAACTGCTTCGGATGTAAAGCCCTGAATTGCTTTACCCCAGGTGCGTCAGTCTCGGGACGGTTCAGGAGTTGTTGCTGTCCCTCAAGGAGACCGCGGATCGCCTCAAGTAGCACTGTTTGCTCGGTGGGTGGCGTAGGAACAGCAGGTGTGAGAAGTAGTGGTAGAGGTGTGTTGTTGACATTGGTGCTGGTGTTGTTCGGGGAATCCATAACCTTGAAGAAAAATTTGGGTTAGGACAGATTCAAGTACATGAAATGATAAGATTCAAGGAATATGAAATTGTAAGATTCAAGGAACATGAATTGTAAAGAATATTTTAGTTGCTGGTTCTTGTGTTATATTGCCTAGGTTGTTCACGCAGAACAGAACTGCATAGTATGGTTCTATACAGCTCGGACCTGCATGGGCCACCAACAAAATCTGTCACGCCCCGCTTCCCGGTATACGACGAAAGGGACGCGACTGGTTCGCTACGTATATACTCAGAAGCAAATACACTAAGCGTAACTAAGAAATATAAAAGAAAATATACACAAGAGACAAGGTATAAAAACAACAACTTTATTTATTAACATTCTTTTGTACAATGCATGAAAAGGAAATACAACTGAAATAAAAGCGATGCCTAAACAATAGCATAACAGAAATGAAAAGTACTGAATTGAAAATGTACAATGTCTAGAGCTCAGGGTCTTCGCCGTACTGATCCAAGTCTTCTGCAGTTGGCTCGATCTCTGATGGGTCCAAATCACCTGACGACATTCAAAGAAGAAAGAAATAGAATGTCGTCAGCGAACAGGTCGCTCGGTAAGTCCCAAAGATAAGGGGAAAGTAGAATAGACAGAATAAGAAGGTATCTTTTAAAGTTGTATTATATTGTTGTAATGTTGTGTTAACGTTGTTGTTTGTATCTTGGTACAGAAGGATACCAGTGTATACGAGAGGGGTCTCTATATGCTAGAGACCAGGGCAAACGGAATGTACAAGGAACCGTTAAGCCACGGTACAACAACAACGGAATATAGATTAGGTGTCTTAATCTTACCGTCTCGTGCCACTATTAACACCTTCCATACCAATCTACCCCTTAAACTCCGTAGTGTTTTGATTGTATTGTTTGTCTTGTAAATTGTATTGATTGTATAATTGATTGACTGACCGAAACCATGATATCAGTAAACGGATGTAATCATAGAATCATGTAAATTAAATAACTGGAGAACCATGTAAATGGAATGTATATCCATGGTTCGGTTCAGTCAAGTTGTATACATTGATAATTGGGTTTATGGATTCATGTTAAATTGTAATATTGAAGATTGTAGATTGTATTTGAATCATACTCAAGTCAAATTATACTGAGACTCAAACTGAGTCAGACAATCAGCAAAGTAAATTGAAGTCCTGATTGTTTTTTTTAATTTGTCTAGCTTAGATAGGCAAGCACCCACTTCTCCGGCTTCCTGAGGCTCAAGAGATTGGTCCCGCTTAAACCTATGTTTACTAAGGTCCTTAGGGTAATTTATAGAACTTGAGGGGGTTTTATGTAAAAATACTTTTATATACTTTTCAAAATACGCCCCAAGTATTTATTATTCGTCTTTAGAGTTATAATAAATGTAGATTTTATATTGTGATATTTTTAATGAAAATATCCTATTTCCATAATAAAAGGTGTTTATTTGTAATGTTGGTTTGTGTGGAATTCATGGTATTTTAGTGTAAACTTGATTCTTGTGATATTGTAGAAAAGGTGGAATATTTATAATACTTCAAAAATAAATATGTTTATGTTACATATACATTTATTTATATGAAAATAATTTTTTTGTATATATTTATAATATTCTAGAAATCTCGTTTTCTTAAGATGTCGTATTTTAAAACTTTCGAGACCGAATGCTCCTTGCGGAGGTCTGAATCTTGCACTACTAAGCCCGAGGATGTGCGATAATCCGCACCATCCCGAACGGATTTCCCAAATGGATTGTATCGGCACTTTGCAAAGATTGTATAAATACTAATCATTAAGAAAAACGGTTTTATTAATTATGGTATTTAAATGAAAAAGTGTCGTTTTCCGTATTCTATGTTCTAGGGTCTCCTAAGTCAACTAGACTGTTTCTAACTGGTCCAAAGCGACAAGTTGTGAGAAACCTCAAATCGCCTCTTCACCGCCAATTGTGGCCAGGTAAGTACAAGTGAAGAAATGAGGGATCCGCTCATGAATCACCGTAAGACGGGCATTTTAAAATTACCTTTCTCACTTGCCTACCCTAGACACCACAAAGTCAGGTTTAGATAAACGACTGATGTCCACAACCTATCATATTTTCATAATAAGGGGTATTTATTTATAAAGATGTATCAATACTAAATCTTTTAGAAATGGTTTTATTAAGTAAAGGGTATTTAAATGAAAATGTTTGTTTTCCCGTATTCTAAGTTCTCGAAGGTATCGTGTCAGGTTGCATATGAGTGTGTGAGGAGGTAGGTCGTTACCTCGTGATCTACTTAAAGGTATAGCAAGTTTAATGGGGTTAAACGTAGAATTGAAAAAATATAGTATTTAAGTAAAAAATACGATAAATTGAAATAGCCATCATTTTATGAAATGAAACTTGATCAATTTGGTTGATTAGTGTTCAATGGTCAACATGAAGGAGCTTAAGCATAATTGTGTTAACGAAAAGTGGAGTTTTATGAAGAAACTGAATCGGAAATTGGATTTGTTCCGATTCCGTCGGGTTTTGTAAATCCGTATTTTTAGATAGAAGAGATAGATAGAAAATGGGACTTACGGGTTTTAGGTCACACAAGAGAGTGAAATGGAAGTAGGGAAATCGTCGATGTGTTGCGTCGTCAACGGTAGTTCCTAAAACGATCGCCGGAAGTTCGCCGTAGATTTCTCAGGAGCTTCGCCTTTCGCTCGTTTTCAAAGTACACAAGATTCTTGGAATTTGGAGAGAGTGGGCTCAGAATTTTGGGGTGAGAGGGTAGGGGGTAGGGGTGTATTTATAGGGTTAGGCTAGGGTTAGGATAGGTGTAGGGTTTTTAATTAAAAATTGTAAAAAATATAGGAAATTCATTAAAAATTTGAAGTAATTAGGTGTTAATGGGCATTCTGGAGGCGGTCTACAGAAATAAAGTATGCAGTGGAGGTGGGGATATAAAAATTCACGATTTTTCAGTTGACGACTCGGCCGACCGGCCGACTCGGCCGAGTTAGGCCGAGTCGGGGGCTAGGTAGGTGGGGGGTCGCCTGAGTAAGGCTCTGGTATATTCAGTTTTTCAGGTTCAGTTTAAAGTTTGGGAGTTATCTCAGGTGGACTGTTGGGGTTCTATAAAATTTAAAACAAATAAATATAAAAAATAATATGGGGCATGGGATTTGAACTCTGGTGGCTTGGTTCAGCAGTGCAAAGTATTACTAATGAGCTACAAGCTCCTTCTTGTAATTATTGTGTGAAATAAATACTTAAAGTGGTAACAACAACATTAAATACTCCAAGTATACTTTAAATTTAAAGAAAATTTATGTACACTAAAAATGGAGTTGTTACAAATGAAGTGTCATTTTCAGGAAGCACTCTTGTGAAAATACAAGAATATCCCTCACCGTATGTACATACCCGTATTCGTACTACGAATACCGAGAGATGAAAATAATCCAATATTATAATACTAGAATGCGGTTTAATCCTAAGCCCGCTAGTATTATCCGTTCGATCAAAAATACGTATAGCTAGTACACGTATTTGATCGAAACCCTGCATGTAAAACCATACAGTCTCTACATCGTTTCTCCTGAACTAGGGAAACCCTTTGTGTGGGACTCTAAAGACTTGACAGTACGCTAGTAGTGGGTTTAACACGTCAGTGGCACTAGCTGTACGTAAGGGCTACCCAGGTATCTATCGAAAAGAAGGCCGAAGAGCAAACTCGTCCGAACTCCTACCGAGTCTGTCCGTGACAATCTCCGTACAGTCTGGTCTGTTCATCTGAGAGTATTGCATGTCGGGTCTAGGGGTGGAAAATGTCAGACCCCAGATAACCTGACAAGTCATGCCGATGTGGCTCAAGACATTTAAGAATCTAATGATCTGACTATCACTAATTCTCAATCCGCCCTAGCCAGAGACTTCTGGTGTTGGCCAACCGAATATAGCGCGACATCGACTCCCTATACCGGGAGAGACGAATCCCCAACAATCACTCACTGCCTCCATATGGCTCGGGACTATACCCAACTAAAACATGTTTGCACGACTCAGTAGAGCCGTGGTAGGGTAGTAATCAAAGAACAGTGGGAACTCACATGAGACAAATGACGACCTCAGGTCGACAGACTATCTGTACTCATGTCACCTGAGAACTGCTATCTGCTGACAGGTATAATACCATTTATCCGGTTCTCTGCGAGTCCGTCCAGTGTACTCACCCCTAGTAAGCACCTATATACAATCTTAGGTGCATCACACCAATGGACGTGGGACCAACCATCGCCCCTCATCAGGGTCTAGAAATGTATAAACTAGTCTACTCTGGAGTATCGATGCCTAGTCTTGATACTCCCATGACTAAGGATATTTAAGGATGTGCTTATCAACTACTCAGCTCCCACAAGTATGATTTCCATCATAACGCTGGTAGTCAAGTAAGGATCCTAAGGGCTTTATCAACATGTATAAGCGATATGAAACAACAAGTAAAACATATCACATGTTAAGATAAAGGCAAACCAAATAGTATCATATTGAGCAAGATTGTCTTATACATACATATCTCTAGCATCCTATACATTGAAATCCTCTAGATCCAACAACTGGATCTACTAAAATGAATGTGTCCCTTCGAGCTTACACTAATCCATCACGTACTGAGATGACGAAGGAATGGGTGCGATAAACACAGATTATCGGCCTTTCCCAATAACAGAGGATGTGGCTGTCGCTCATTTATATCAAGACGGCGTCAACCCAATTCATTTTGTAGAAAACAACACTGGACGTTTGCAAATGACAACAACCAAAGATTTCATTCATAAAGAGGGGGTAAAATTCCTTCGACTATTGATTCGGCCAGAAGCACATGTTTCTTCAAGGCCGTCAGAAAATGAAGATCCATGAAGTACAATGCTGAGAGGACCGTGTTTACGGTTAACAGCGAAGAGAACGATGAAGAATCAGTCAAGGAAATTTGTTTGCAGAATGAGAAGATCAGCAATTTAAAGGCCAAAGCATAAGATGACTTAGAAGAAATTGATGTAGGGAATGATGGTTGTGTTCGGCCACTTTTCATTAGTAAGAATTTATGTAATCCTTTTCATGATCAATTAATAAAACTATTACTAGACTGCACCTATTGTTTTGCATGGAATTATGATGAGCTTATCGGTTTAGACCGAGGGCTTGTTGAGCATAAGCTTCCTTTAAAGGAAAATTGTAAACCTCGGAAGCAACTGCCAAGAAGAATGGCAGTTGACACCCTTCCTAAAGTGAAAGAAGAGGTAGAAGGGCTGTTGCTAGCTGGCTTCATCCGGCAGGCTTGGTACCCTGATTGGGTTGCTAATATCGTGTCGGTACGAAAGAAGAATGGAAAGCTCAGGGTCCATATTGACTTCAGAGACCTGAATGAGGCAAATCCTAAAGTCGAATACCTGATGCCTATGGCTGAATCGTTGTTAGACGTCTCGGTGGGGCACGTAATGATGTCATTAATGGATGGGCATTCGGGATACAACCAGATCTACATTTAGAAGCAAGACATGAGCAAGACGGCCTTTCAGTGTCCCAATCCATTGGGGCTTTATGAATAGGTCATTATGCCATTCGGATTGAATAACGCTGGTGCCACTTACCAGTGCGATATGAATCATATATTCCATGATACGATCGATAAATTTTTTGAAGTGTATATAAATGATATTATTGTGAAATCAAAAGGTGAAGCTGATCATCTGGTGGATTTGAGGCAGGATTTTCAAAGGATATGTCGACACAATTTGCGACTCAATCCCCTAAAGTATGCTTTTAGGGTCTTGGTGGGAAATTTTCTGGGCTTCCCTGTCCACCAGAGAAGGATAACAAGACCAAGACAATAATTGAAGCAAAACCTCCAAGCAATAAGAAGGAGCTACAAAGGTTGTTGGGCAGGTTAACTATTTACGGAGGTTCATAACTAATTTATTCGACAAGGTGAAATATTTTTCCCCATTCCACCGCCTAAGGCACGGTGAGGAATTCGTGTGGGGAGAGGATAAACAGAGGGCTTTCGATAGTGTTAAAAGGTACCTGACTAAACCACCGGTCATAGTACCACCAATGGCCGGTAAACCAATCAAGGTGTACATATCGGCCACACAAGATTCTATTGGCAGTCTACTCGTCCAAAAGAATGAAGAAAGGCAGGAGAAAGTAATTTATTATCTCAGCAGAATACTATCCGAGGTCGAAAAACGATACTAGCAGATAGAAAAGATGTGCTTATTCTTGTACAACACTTGCATAAAGTTGAGGCAACCTTTTGCGTTCCGAGATTCAACTCATCAGCAAAGTCAATATTTTGAAATACATGTTAACGAAACCTATATTGAAAGGATGAGTTGGGAAATGGACATTGGTCATGTCTGAGTTCTCTATAAAATATGTACCAATGAGGGCAGTGAAAGGGCAGGCGATAGCATATTTTCTAGCCGATCACCCATGCCTAACTATAGGGTTGGAGGATGATGAAGAAGTGATCGGTTACGTAGGAATCAATTCTTGGATCTTATACTTTGACGGTTCTAGCACAAGGTAGCATGCCGAGGTAGGCGTCATCCTTATATCACCATATGACATTTGTTTCCATTATTCAGTGGCAATTGATGACAATTGCACAAAAAATCAGGCCGAGTACGAGGCTCTGAAACTCTGCTTAGAAATCCTCATTGATATGGGAATGCTTAGCATAAGAATTTTCGGCGACTCCGAGTTAGTGATCGAACAAACATTCGGAAAGTTTCAATGCTTAAGATCGAACATAGTTAAATACATGGAGAGGGTCAAAAGATTACTCGTGTGTTTCATTAAAATTTGTGCACAGCATGTGGACAGAGAGCATAATGGTAAAGCAAACGACCTTTCTCAGTTAGCATCTTGCTTGGGGAGAATCTTAATGGAACCGATACTATCACTAGAATCGGCCGGAAGGATGTCAAGGGCAGCGATACGACTTGGTTAGTAGTGTAGGGTGTTTTCGTCACCCCATTGAGATGGGAATATGCATCGCTTGTCAGGCGTACTACAGATTCCCCCTGTCTAAGGTAGGCCAGGGTTTATTGATTATGGGGATCCGAATCTCCGGTAGCCACGGACTAAGCTGCCGTTAAATATCCCTCGCCTTTGGAGCAAGAGAACCTCCGATTGATGGGTCAAACTGGTCATGCGAACTTAATGTGTAGTGTACGTATATTTTGAAAGGGTTTTGGATATATCGGGAGCCCCACGGAGTTTTACGGGGGTTCCGCTACTCGGATAGTGGGCGAGTCAAGGGGGCTAGCAGCCCCTCTTGCGGGGTGCGGGGCAGCGTCCCGTTAGAATTTTTTTTCTTAACAGGGACAGTGTTGCAGAGTGTGTGTGTGTAAAAAAAGAGAAGAATGGCGTCCAAAGGAAGCGTGGATGCCAGCGCCCCACGTGCCTGGCACGCGGGCATTGGGTGCTAGGTGCCATCGCCCCATGTGCTTGGCACGCGGGCTCTGAGTGCCAGCGCCCCACATGCTTGGCACGAGGGCACTGGGCGTCAGCATGAAAAGGGACTTGGTCCCTGCACTGGGATGTGCTCCCGATTTGACTTCTGGAGTTGAACTCTTAAAAAGAAATTAATTTATGGAGTTAAACTCCAACAGATCTTGAATGGAGTTAAACTCCTAGAAATCTTTGGAAATGATCAAAGGAGGCCTCTTTCTTCTCCACTTTGGCCCTGGATCTTCCCAAGGTGGGATTTTTGGAGATGGGTCTCCTTCTTCTTCCTCTTGGTTGGCCGGATCTTGGAGAAAAGGGGGGTGAGATTTAAAAATCTCCCCTTTTTGAGATCTGATGGAAGATCTGAGTTCCCCTTTAAGGGTTTGATGGTGAAAAACTGTTTATTTTTGGAGAAGGAAGAGTTAAACCCTTGATTTAATTCAAAAAAGGGGAAGAAGGTTTTAGAACCTTCAGGAAGGGGAAGGGGGTACACGAACCCTAAATTTTTTGAGGGGGAATGAATTATTCTCTTTATTTCATTATCATGTTGCCTTATATAGGCTTACAAAATTACACCTAGCCTCTTGGGCTTTACAAAATGGCATTCTGCCCATCCCATGCCTCATGTGCTCTTTTCTTTTGCACATGAGCCATGGGTTTTACAAAAATTTGGCTTTATGCCCATTTTTCTTACATTTGTCCATAAAAATATATCAAAAATTATTTATTACATGATTTCATTTTGGCATGAGGCAGGCTGACCGCTTGGCTCGACTTGGGCACGGGCCCACTTGCTTGGGCTTGGGCCCACTTATTTAGGGTTGACCTTGACTTTGACTTGGTCAACTGGGGTGTAAATTTTGACCCCAACAAAGTGCCCCCATCAATGAATGCACACCGCGTACATGAGTTGTGTGCATGAAATTGATGGATCTTGAAGTTGGACTTCGAGGTGGAACATCATTCCGGGGGCGGAGCATCCTTCTGGGTGCATGATTCTCGGGGATCGGAGCATCATTCCGATTTGTAGAGCATAATTTCAGGGTTCGGAGCATAATTCCGGAAATCAGGATAGGTGTATCCTGAGATGAAGCTTAGTTTCGGCGTAGGGCAGATATTCTGACCGAAGCATAATTTCGATGCAGAGGTTGGTGGTTGACTTGATTCCGAGGCGGAGCATAATTCCGACAGGGAGGGCAGATACTCTGAGGAGAAGCATGATTTTAACACGGGGTACACTCTGAGATGAAGCATGATTCCGACGCAGAAGTCAATTCCCAAGCGAAGCATCATTCCAATGGGGAAAGCAGGTACTCCGAGGCAAAGCATGATTTCGACACGGGGTACACTCTGAGGTGAAGCATGATTCCGCAGTAAAGGTCATTGGTTGACTTGATTCCGAGATGGAGCATAATTTCTACGGGGAGGTCACTGGTTGACTGGATTCCGAGACAGAGCATAATTCCAACGGGGAGGACACTGGTTGACTTGATTCCGAGGCGGAGCATAATTCCGACGAAGAGGTCACTGGTTGACTTGATTCCAGGACGGAGCATAATTCCGACGGGGAGGGCAGATACTCCGAGGAGAAGCATGATCTCAATACAGGGTAAACTCTGAGACGAAGCATGATTCCGACACAGAGGTCAATTCCCAGGCGAAGCATCATTTCGACGGGGAAAGCAGGTACTCCAAGGCGAAGCATGATTTCGACATAGTGTACACTCTGAGGCAAAGCATGATTCCGCCACAGAGGTCATTGGTTGATTTGATTCCGAGACGAAGCATAATTCCGACGGGGAGGTCACTGGTTGACTTGATTCTGAGACGGAGCATAATTTCGATGGGGAGGCCACTGGTTGACTTGATTCCGAGTCGAAGCATAATTCCGACGGGGAGGTCGTTGGTTGACTTGATTCCAGGACGGAGCATAATTCCGACGAGGAGGTCGCTTGTTGACTTGATTCCAGAGTGGAGCATAATTCCGACGAGGAGGTCGCTTTTTGACTTGTCCCCGGCACAGAGTGTCTGTAGTCGACGTTTTCCCGGCACGGAGTGTCACTGGTTTTGATGTAGAGGCTGATTCCCAGGCGAAGCATAATTCCGACAGGGAAGGTGGATACTCCGAGGCGAAGATTGATTTCGACACGGGGTACACTCTAAGACGAAGCATGATTTGCCGCAGAGGTTGTTGGTTTGATTTGATTTGGGTTGACATCAGCATCACTACACTGGAATATGGTACCAGGAGCGAATCATCATTTGCCATGAGGAGATTTGGGGATTTTAGTTTTAGTCTGGCATTAGCATCGCTACACTGGAATATGGTACCAGGAGCGAATCATCATTTGCCATGAGGGGGTTTCCCTTGTTCCCAGTTTAACGACTTAGGGGTCATCTGTTCCCAGTTTAACGACGTGGTGGTCGATTGAATTAGAAGTTTGGAATTTTGGGGTTGGGATCGGCATCAGCGTTGCTAACAATGAAGCACGGGTGCCAGGAGCATTTCATTATTTGCCTTTGCCTGTTTGGGGAGCGATGTCTTAGGAGATAGGTTTAGGTCCCTATCACCAAAGTCTCTTCAATTTTATGAGCTGTAAGGATCCCATAAAAGCATTTTCTCCCTATGAATCGAAAGGATCTCGTAGGTGTACTTTCTCCTTAGGAGTCGTGGGGACTCCCAAGTGTGTTTTTCCTTTGTGAGTCGTAAGGGTCCAACGAAGGTGTTTTCTTACGAGTCGTGAGGATCCAGTAAGTTTGTTCTCCTCCTGTATCGTGAGGACACATGAGTGGGTCTTTACAAATAGAGCATAATTACAAGGGCGGAGACCGGCCGCGTGACTGGTGATGTGATGAGAATTATTTGAGCCCGTGGATTGTATACAGTAGGAAACTTGGGGACCAACCGTAGGGCTAGGAGAATTCTGGAAAATTGGATTTTGGTTGGCGTCTGCATTGCTACACTGGAACATGGTACCAGGAGCGACTCATCATTCGTCGTTTGGGGATTTGGATTTTGGTTGGCGTCTGCATCGCTGCACTGGAATATGGTACCAGGAGCGACTCATCATTCTCCGTTTGGGGACTTAGAATTTGGTTGGCGTCTACATCGTTGCACTGGAATATGGTACCAGGAGCGACTCATCATTCGCCATTTTTTTTTACTGTGATTGCTTTATCATTTCAACTTTTCTTACCACGAAGGTCGCGATTGCCCTATCATTTCGGCTATTTATCCGCGGTTGCCCTGTCATTTCAGATTTATTTTCATCTTTATTTTACTCGCTGATTTTTATTACGAGTTGCTCCATCATTTCGGTTTTTTTTATTTTATTTTTATTTTTTACATCTTTTTATTTACACAATTTTTTTACATTCCCAGTTTAATGACTTAGGTGTTGTTTATTCCCAGTTTAATGACATGGTCGTCCGACTGTTCCCAGTTTAACGGCGTGGTGGTCAACTGTTCCCAGTTTAACGACGTGGTGGTCCGACTGTTCCCAGTTTAACGGCGTAGTGGTCGACTATTCCCAATTTAACGACGTAGTGGTCCGCTCTTTTTAGAGAAAGAAAGATGTCTGAGAGAATCAGGTTCCCGAAAGATTTCGGTCTCCGTTTGTATGAAATTGGCAGTCGCAGCTTGACTGTTTGTTAACACGCTTTTAGACAGTTCTATCTTTCCTGCCTTGTATTGCTTTTCAACCCAATTTTTGAAGATGAAGCAGTCCTCAATGGCATGACTTATCACTCTGTGATAAGGGCAATATTTAGGGTCTTCCGTCATATTCGCTTCTTGCGGTCTCTTTGATTCTGGCAATCGTAGACCGTTTCTCAGGGCGTCCTTGAATATCTTGTGGACTTTGTTTCTTATGAAGGAATAGACCTTTTCCAGCTTCTCTTTCAGTGGAGATTCTCCTCCCTCTCCGAACACTGGCTTCCGAGGCTGGTTGGCATTAGGCCCGCTCATCCCTCGCTTATTTCGGTTAGCCGAAGTATGAAAAGATTCAGCATCATCAGAATTTCCGCCTTTGCGATTATCTTCCTTTCGGTTTCTTCAAAACCTATTGTTATTTTGGGAATTATAGGAGGACTCCTGCTTTGAGCGCTCCAACATCTGGACTTTCCTGGTCAGCTTTTGGAATGTTTTGAGACTCGTGGTGTATAGAAATAGGGCCATCCAATTGTTGAGATTTCCGACGAGGAGGCTGACAGATTGGTCCTGCTCTACTGGCGGTTCACTTTTGATGGAGAGATTAAGCCATCGGGTTATAAAATCCATACTGCTTTCGTTGTTCTTTGGCTTGGTCCTTACGAGGTCGGCAATGGTGATCTTATCGCTGACACTCATGAACCTTTGCCGAAACAGAGATTCCATTTGGGAAAAAGTAGTAACAAAGCCATCCGGTATGCTTGCATACCAGTCGAAATAGACATCGGTTAAGTTATTAACGAACTGGTGGAGGAGAAGCGCATCATTGCCCCCAGTATTCCTACACGAGGCTTTAAAGTGGGCGATGTGCTGATTCGCATTTCCCGTCCCATCAAACCTTCCAAATTTGGGGATGACATAGCCGCTAGGAAATTCTACCAGATCATACTGAGAAGGATACAGTCTCCCACTACAGCTGATATGTTTTTGCGCTTCGGTTTCGGCTACCAATGTTTTGACTTTGTTGGCAACCAAATCCATGATTTGATCCTGAGTTAGCGGGTCGCTATTATCGGTAGCCATGACATTTCCTGAGATAGGATGTGGCCGACTTTCATGTAGCTCGCCCGCCTTTGAATTTGAGGGAATAGGCATTGGCTGCCTCGGGACACCGTTTCCTGGTTCATGAGCAGAGCCCTGCACTTGATTGGGCGGCTGAGAGGCAAGTCGGGCCGTAAGCTGTGTGACGACATTTATCAAGTCGTCAATCTTTGAGTAGAGCTTGGCCATCTCCTTTTCTTTACTTCTGAGCTGTTTTCGGAGCTCTTGGAGAAGTTGCTTCTCTGCGTTCTTGGGATGGAAGATTGTCTCCTCTTTGCTTTCCAAGCCCGACTCCTCATGAATCGAAGGATCTATCTGCTTATCAGCCTCACTGGAAGGGTTTTCATTACCTCCTAGAGGTTGTTGGTCGTGGAAAGTGGCAACCACATTCATACCAGATTGGATTTGAGATGTGGTGGCCCCATCCTTGCTCTTGCTGCGCGTGCCCACCATGTAGACAGTATGGACCACATATCTAGCCATCTCTTTATCTTCGGCAGGATAACCCTGTTCTTGGAACCTTATGAAGTTCAACCTAGCATGAGCCCTAGCCCTTTTGTTGGCTCTGTATCTGAGCCTTTTCTGTCTTAGCTTCTTGATTTTGAAGGCTTGGTGGGCATCCGTCATCCAGGAAGCTATCGTGAGCCAATTAACGAGGAGCTTAGAGAAGATACCAAATTGACCAATTGTCAGGGGTGTCGCTGGAGATTGCCCAAGATGCCTTGTTGCTTTGTTGGTGTTGATGGCCTTGCTCCCACTTGGGGCCAAGGAAAGCCGTTCAAACACTGACTTGCATTTGGGTAGTGGTGCGCTCGAGATCACCACATTTGGCCTCCTGCCTTTCGGGGCCGGTCTGTCCGTTACTGGAGCTTGAGAAGCTGGGATGACACTAGCTGGCATGAACAGAATAGATCCAAATGGTAGCAGCGGCTCCTCCCACTGTCTCCCGAGACTGGCTGGGAGGGCCGTCCTGGCATCCATCTTCATCGTGTAGGAGATGGGAGCTGTGTCGAGAGCTAAGCTTGTCCTTGGAGACATTTTTGTTGCGTTCGAAGATTGCAATTGAAAACTGTTAACCTGCATAAAGAAGCAAGATTTTAGTACAGGCAATCGATATATAAATTGATTGAGTTCGCATGAACGTTTAACCCGAAATATGAGAGGAGAGAAAGATCCCATCGGACATGCCAGAGTCTGTAGGGTGCTTTTCCTCACCCCATTGAGATGGTAATACACATCGCTTCTCAGGCGTACTATAGATTTCCCCTACCTAAGGTAGGCCAGAGTTTATTGATTGTAGGGATCCGAATCTCCGGTAGCCGGGGACTAATCTGCCGTTAATTACCCATCGCCTTTGGAGCAAGAGAACCTCCGATTGACGGGTCAACCTGGTCATGCGAACTTAATGTGTAGTGTACATATTTTTTGAAAGGGTTTTGGATATATCGGGGGCCCCGCGGACTTTTACGGGGGTCCTGCTACCCGGATAGCGGGCTGGCGTCAAGGGGCTAGTAGCCCCTTTGTAGGGTGCGGGGCAGCGCCCTTTTAGAAATTTTTTTCTAACAGGGACAGTGTTGCGGAGTGTGTGTGTAAAAAAAAGGGAAGAATGGCATCCAATGGAAGCGTGGGTGCCAGCGCCTCACATGCCTAGCACGTGGGCACTGGGCGCCGGCGCCCCACATGCTTGGCACTCGGGCGCTGGGTGCCTGCACCCCACGTGCTTGGCATGCGGGCGCTCGGCGCCAGGGCCCCACGTGCTTGGCACGCGGGCTCAGGGCGCCTGCGCCCCATGTGCTTGGCACACGGGCTCACGGTGCCAGCGCCCCACGTGCTTGGCATGAGGGCACTGGGCGTCAGCATGAAAAGGGACTTGGTCCCTGCACTAGGAGCTGTGCTCCCGATTTGACTTCTGGAGTTGAACTCCTAAAAAGAAATTAATTTATGGAGTTAAACTCCAATAGATCTTGAATGGAGTTAAACACCTAGAAATCTTTGGAAATGATCAAAGGGGCCCTTTTTCTTCTCCCCTTTGGCCCTGGATCTTCCCAAGGTAGGATTTTTGGAGATGGGTCTCCTTCTTCTTCCTCTCGGTTGGCCGGATCTTGGAGAAAAGGGGGGTGAGATTTAAAAATCTTTCCCTTTTGAGATCTGATGGAAGATCTGAGTTCCCCTTCAAGGGTTTGATGGCGAAAAACTGTTTATTTTTGGAGAAGGAAGAGTTAAACTCTTGATTTAATTCAAAAAAGGGGAAGAAGGTTTTATAACCTTGAGGAACGGGAATGTGGCACACAAACCCTAATTTTTTGAGGGAGAATGAATTATTCTCTTTATTTCATTATCATGTTTCTTTATACAGGCTTACAAAATTACACATATCCCCTTGGGCTTTACAAAATGGCATTCTGCCCATTCCATGCCTCATGTGCTCTTTTCTTTTACACATAAGCCATGGGTTTTACAAAAAATTGGCTTTATGCCCATTTTTCTTATATTTGTCCATAAAAATTACATAAAAAATTATTTATTACATGATTTCATTTTGTCATGGGGCAGGCCGACCGCTTGGCTCGACTTGGGTACGAGCCCACCTGCTTGGGCTTGGGCCCACTTACTTGGGGTTGACCTTGACTTTGACTTGGTCAACTTGGGTGTAAATTTTGACCCTAACAAGTAGGAGTGGTGGATGCCAATGATGATTGGCAAAAAACTATAGTGGAATACCTGGTGAATCCCGATGCGATGATCGACTGGAGGCTACGGAGGACAGCCTTAAGATATGCCGCGATCGAGGGGGTCTTGTATGGGAAGAGCTATGACGGTTTGATGTTCCGCTGTCTCGAAAAAAGTGAGTCAATGATAGTAATGGGGGAAGCACACAAAGGAATACGCGGGGCTTGATTGTCGTGAAATTTTGTGTCTTTTATCGTTTTAAATACCGCAATCAACACGGTGTCGCAATAGCTAGCTGCGGTGAGTACGGGTCGTCCACAGGGAGACTGTAACCTTATTTTTAGTGTTGTAAATGAGTTGATTCAGAAAAAGTGGATTTGTTTTCTTTTTATTCTAAGCGTGAGATAACAATGAGAAAATAGGCTTATTAGGGTTTTAGGATTAGGTAGTTAAGGGATGGTGATTAAAACAATAAATCTTTTTTTATCTTTTAATTATTTATTGCTAAAGGAATAGGGGAAAATATGGATTAGGGTATTTAGAGGGGTACCAGGGATTCCCCCTATTGACCCTTTTCCTTCCATTGATCCCTATTAAACTCAAGCCTCCAATAAAATAAGTATTAACTCACTCTCAAATCGAGATCGCAACTATCATGAATCGATAGTGTGCCCTAATATAGGGGGTTAATACTTACTTGGTTGGAGTTTATAATAATCAAAATATAAAAAGAATATGAGGGACTTACCATCTTTTATACTCCCCTTTCCTACAACCCTAACAAATGAGAATTTACTCGCTCATTATTACAATAAGAGGATAAAAAAGAAAGATTGAAAAATGATCAATATATGCTAACTACTAGGACCCTCACTATAGCGAGGGACAACCTTTGAGTATCATCGCATACAAATAATTAAATTGGAAAGAAAGAGAAAATAGTTTTTTTAATCAAAGAAACTAGCTACTAAATCACTCACGATAGCGAGGAGATTCTTTGAGTATCATGGTTTCAAAAATCGTTGAGAAAGAGAAAACATTTTAAATATCATTAACCTAATAATAATAGTAACAAGCAAGATAAAAAATGCAAGTAAATAAAATGCAGAAATTAAATGAGACAAGAATTAAATAGAACCCTACATTTTATTGATCAAACTCGAGCTTCATTGCAATTTCTTAATGGCTAATGAAAAGAAGCTAAAAATAAAAATAAAAACCCTAGAACATGAAACCCTAGATGTCTCTATGTTGGGTACTCTCGCTGCTATTTATAGGCCTTTAATTGTGAAACCCCAGCATCGAAATCGCTGTACACGAGAAGACGAAACTGCCCCCAAAACCTTAACTTGTGCGGTGCTAAAAGGGCGGCGGATCCGCGGTCATTGGATGGGTTTGGCGGCGGTTCCGCGGTCTGGAGATGGGTTTGGGCTTCCAATGTTCTCGCTATTTTAGATGGTCTCTAAGCACATAATATCTCGTTTTTGCTGACATTGAAATTTGCAGAGTTGACTAAGTTGACTTTGATTTTAATTGGATCGGTTTGGTTTTACATCTAAAGTCTGTCACTCGCTCCAAACCTATTTTCTGCATTTATATAGCAAACTCGGATTAAAAGCACCAATTTTATAGGCAATATTATAAAGAATGGATAGTACTAAAATGCAATTTTATGATGTAAATAAATACCCCCAAACTTATCTTTTGCTCGTCCCAAGCAAACTGTTTTATTTTAAAGAAAAAGAAAATCTTAGCTCACTTTCATAGGGATCATAATTGCAGTTATCTCGTGCAACAAGTTGTTCAACCTCTACGTGTCACTAGTAGGAGGAGTGTTGTCTCTTGAGAGTTTTCAGCGGATTACACCCACAAAATTCCGTCAAGCTAGTTCATTGGTTAAGCTCAACTCTAATCCTAAAGTTTAGTATCCTAGTTAGAAACTCTATCATCTTAAGTTAGAACCCTTCAACCCTTATTTTACACGCCTCACATTTCATTTAATTGAAGCTCATATATGTCTTTACGTGCTTGTGCAGATAGTCCGTTTTATTTCAAAATTTTCGATTAAAAGTTTTCATGCCTTCAATAAAAACTAAGAATCAGTTTCAAAAGTATCTCACGAGCTTATAAAGTTCTAAGTTTTCTTGAGTTTTCATTCGACGACTTGGTGTCAAATCTGGGATTTTTATCTTTTTTTAATAAAGACTTGGTCTTATTCTTCACTCTACCTCTCACCTGTTTTCGTTCATACACACCTTTGTGAACGTGCAATAGTTTTTTGTCTTATAGGTTAAATTTAAAGTTTTAAATCCCTGTTAAATTCTTTTTTAAAGTTTTATATCTTGTAATTGAAATTCGTCCTTAACCAAGATTATTCTCCCTCAAACAACCGCGAGGACTTTTAATTTGGAAAGAACACTTGCTTGGCTTGTTTTATTAGGCTTTCGAGATTTCTTAACGAAGTTTTGGTCAATAACTCCCAAACCAGATGGTTTTAGGGCATTAGGTATAAAGACACCCTAAGAACTTAATTGCCCAAGTCATCAAGGCCACAAAACAAAAACTTCTTTTATGCATGAAAATTCTTAGAAAGAAAACCAACGGAGATACTTCAAGTTATGCATTTCATCCTAAAATTAAAGACGTGTAAGTGTGGAAAAAGCGTATAATTACTCCAATCAAGCTCAAGATATTTTATTTTTCAGACTTAGTTCTCATTAAAGATTCAATACTTTCTCTTCATATTAACTTCGCTCATGAATCATGCTCAAAATTGCTTATTTTCAAACAAGCTTATTTGATCTTAAGAAAATTCACAAAGTTTTAACTTAGACATATCAAACTTGTCATCTAGTTCTCAAACCATCACGGCACGTGTAGTGTGGTCTAATGATATATATTTGCTACAGTGAAACTCAAGGAGGGTTATTTTTCGGATTTTCAACTTCTAATTCTAGGATTTAGTTACTTCTAACCTATCAATGTGGACTGTCAGATTTTAAGTCTATGTTTCCTACGAGCTAACTTGACGACAAAGTTTTTTTATGTAGTACAAAATGATATACGGATAAATACAAATCTCCCCCAAACCTGTTTGCAGCAGTGTCCCCATTGATGCTGTCATTCAAGCACAAAAATCTGGAAACTTGGGTGGAAAAGGATAGGCACATTGGGGCAAAAGGTAGTCAATAGGAAAGCCTCCCCCAAACTTGTTCGTAGCACACAATGTTTTTGTAAATAACTACTAATGTACACACCTCATACTTATTTGAAATAATGTTGCCACTATTTATGGCTGGAAAACCGAGGTATGGAGAAGAAGCGGAGGAAGTTAGTCATGATAAAGCGGTTCTTGTAATAATAGGAGCTCCTCCGATGGGTCAGCGGAAAAGTACGATTTTAATCTATGTTTATTTATGTCAGTCCCCGCTTCCCAGTGTACGGGAAGAGGACGCGATGGGTCACGCGACGTATTTACTCAGAAGTAAACACGCTAAGTGTATCTAAGCAATATAAAATAAAATGTACACAAGAGACAAGATGTAAATGAACAACAACTTTATTTATTAAACATTCTTTTTACAATACAACTGAAATGAAAATACATGGAATGAAAGCAATGCCTAAATAATGAAATAACAGAAATGAAAATGAAATGTACAAGTAAAATAGATCTCCGGGTCAAAAGCTAGCTGATCCAAGTGAAAGTCGACCTTAGCACCACCATGAGTTTCTAGAGGCATCAAGCATGCCAAATTCAAATTTTTATTAGGTGCTAAGTTAGACTAACAAGATCTTTACTCGATTATTAAGGGTTTGTCTTTGTGATGTGATTAACTCAAGAGAAGAAAAGAGCATACAAGCTTTGTAGTTTGAGTCCTTCTCTTCAATAGCTCCGGGTTGAAGTCCACGCGACTCTACTAGGCTCCTCTTCAAGTTGAACGAACCTCTTTCATGATCTTCGCGCCAAAGACGATCCACCCGAAGTTCTTCTAGCCCAAGCTAACTCTACGCTAAACTTCTTTAGTGTAGCAAACACACCATACCAAATTGCAAGTTTGGTGTGGGATGGTGAAGTAGGGGATGTTAAAAGCTCATAAGATTGTGTTCAAGCTTCATGATTCACATCTCATATGAGGGTTAAAATTTGAACCATGTCAATTTGAGGAAGAAGATGAAGCTAGAGAGCAACCATGGGAGCAACTTAAGAAAAATGGCTAAGTGTTGAGAATGAGACTAGAATGAATGGAAACTCTTGACTCCCACTCATTCAAGCATTGAATTTTGCAATATAAAATTGCAACCATGCTTGAATATTGAGTCAAGATGAATAAACTATGAATAAAGCCCATGCTTACAACCATGCTCCCATTTTCCGCCTCTTTTCTATTTTTCTCAAAAATAGAAATCATGCCATGCTTCATTATTACACACACACACACATATATATAATAAAGAATAATTAGTGAGCTAATGATATTAGTTAAGATATAATCATATCACATATAATGTATATCACATTATTAAATCAACACTTGATTTAATAATCTGGTTATATCACATATGACCGACTAATATCATATATCTGTATATAACATTATCAAATCAACACTTGATTCGACAATCTGCTTATATCACATATAACCGAACCGATAATAGATAACTGCCAAATTACAATATGGTATCACATCCACGTATTTAATCAGGCCCACACACATATCACATATGTGTCCTACTTCGTTTTGCTTGAACCAGGAAATTTCTGTGTGGGACTCTAAAGACTCGTTAATATGCCAGCAGTAGGTGATGATCACATCAGTCACCCACAAGCCGTCAGCGGTACTAGCTGGACGTAACGGCTACCCGGGTATTGAACGATATGAAGATCAACAAGCAAGCTCGTCCATACTCTCCATGAAGCCTATCAGTAACACTACCGTACAGTTCGGTCTCTTCGTTTGATATGTTGCATGTCATGTCTAGGGGTGGTAAACGTGAGGCCCCAGTAATGTGATAAGTCATGCCGATGTCTGGCCTATAACGGTTTGAGAAACTACTGATAACTCTAATCAGTAAATCTCAGCAGCAACCCTGGCCAGGGACTTCCAGTTATAGCTAATTGAGCATAGCGCAACATCAACCCCTAATACCGGGAGAGACGAAACCCCTCCTATCGCTCATTGCCTCCATGCGACTCAGGACTGTACCCAAAATCCACCTGTTTACACGTTTCCTTTGAGTGTGGTAGGGAGGAAATCAAAGCACAATGGGAGCCACAAAAGACTCTATGATGATCTCGGGTCTACAGACTAACCTGTACCAGTGTCACCAGAGGACTGCTATCTGACGATAGATATACTACCACATAGGAGTCCTCGGCGAGTCCTTTTCGGTGTACCCATTCTCCACTGAGCACCTGTGTACAATCTTTGATGTCACACACCAATGGTTGTGGGATTAACCATCGTCCTCTAAGGGACAAGAAATGTACACACTAGTCTACACTAGAATATTGATGCCCTGGTCTCGATATTCCCACGACTAGGAACCGATTAAAGGATGTACTTGTGGACCACCCTGGCCCCACTAGTATGATCTCATCATAATCCTGGTAGTCAAGTACATATCCTAAGGGCTTTATCAACATGTGAGAGCAAGACAGTAAAGAATACCAGTCAACATGTTAAGATAAAGAGTAACCAGATAGCATACTATCATGTCGAGCAAGAAAGTCCTCTCTATATATGTCCAAACATCCACTATAATATACATCACATGTACAATAATGACCTTTAGGGAATACATATTCCTAACACCAAGTCCTCGCTGGTGGGCTCTGTCTCCAGAAGGTCCGATCCACCAGACAACATTCCAGAGAAGAAGAAAAGGAATGTCGTCGGCGAACAATCGCTCGGTAAGTCCCAAATGTAAGTATAGACAGAATAGACAGAAGAAGAATGTAACTTTTAAAGTTGTATTATATTGTTAATGCTATTGTTTGTAGCTTGGTACAGAAAATTCCAGTGTATACGAGAGGAGTCCCACTATTCTGGAGACTAAGGTATACGGAGCATAAGGAACCGTTCAGCCACGGTACAACGGCAATGGAGATTCAGGTTAGGTGTATTATGGTTACAGTCTCGTGCCACTTTTAACACCTTCCGTACCAATCTACCCCTTATAAACCCCGTGATATCTTGATTGTATTGTTTTGTCTTGTATTGTAAATTGTATATGGATGACTTGCCGAAACCATGGTATCAGTAATGGAACGGATATAATGGATGGACATGTAAATGGAGTTATCCATGGTTCGGTTCAGTCAAGATAGATTGAATAGATTGAATAGATTGAATAGATGGATTCATATTGAATTATGGTTTTATACTTGAATCACATTCAAGTCAGATTAATTATATTTAGACTCAGTCTGAGTCAGACAATTAGAAAAGAAATTGAAATCCTGAATTAGGTTTTGATGTTATCGGTAACTGCTGCACATGGACGGCAGAATTTGTGTCTTTTTCCAAGACAATTACCGTATTGATAACACAATTTGTTAGGTTGTCTACCTTAGATATGCAAGCACCGATATCTCCGACTCCCTGAGGCTCAAGAGACTGGTCCCGCTTAAACCTATGTTTACTAGGGTCTTTATTGTAATTTAGTATAACTTGAGGGCGTTTTATGTAAAAATAATTTTGGCATAATTTAAAAATACACATCAAGTATTTAATTATCGTCTTTAGAGTTTTCATAGATATATATTTTATAAATGTGAAATTTCTAGTGAATATAACCTAGTTTCATAATATATGGTATTTTCTTAAAATATTGTACTTGTGTTGTATTTGGATGGTATTTTCAAATAATAGTGATTCTTTTGATTTAGAAAACTTGGAATATTTATATAATCAAAATAGATATTTTGATAATATATATATATATTTAATGAAAATAATTTATTTATTTATTTTCTTGTAGAAATCTCTTTTTCTAAAGAAAAATGTATAAAAATTCTATCGAGATCGAATGCTCCTTGCGGAGGTCTGCATCTCGCTCTACTAAACCCGAGGACGTGCGATAATCCACACCATCCTGAACGGGGTCCCCAAAATGGGTTGTAGAGGCGTAATTGCATGGAAATGTTTAATACACCTTTTCATAGAAAACGGTTTTGTATGTTTAGCGAATTTATTTGTAAAGTCGTATTTTCTCGTATTCTATTGTTCCAAACTTCATCGTGCTATGATAGAGATGCATGTTGTGATGAGGTAGGTCATTACCTCATGAACTATCTAAAGGTATAGTAAGGAAATAAGTTATTATATCAAAATGTAAGTATATGGTATTTTTTTGAAAAGTACGATAAAAGTTACAAAAAATGATTCTTTTAAGGTGAAACTTGTTTTAATAGATTTATTAATGTTTGTTAAACAATATGTGAGAATATGGTATTGTCTTGTTAAAGAAAATTATAGTTTTTAAAGAAAACCGAATCGGAAGTCAGACTAACTCCGCTTCCGTCGGGTTTTGGAAATGTAGATTTTTATAAAAAAAGAAGAGAGGGGATGTAACATTTTGAAAAATTATAAATATTAATTTATAAATTTTAATATGAATTTAATAAGTCTACAAAATGATATCGCTTATGAAATTGGGTATCGGAATTATATCCGAAAAATATAATTATTTCGATAAATATGAATAAAAGTGTGTGATGTCATAAAAATGATATTTTAATTATTTTAATATGACATTGTATTTTACATTAAGCTAATGATATTTAAGTGATAGGTTAATCATTTCATATCTTTTATTTTACATGGATTTAAATTGTAACATAAAAGGTTTTGATATTTTGATAATTCTTTTAATGATTGATATATCTTAACCTAGGCTAGAACCCCACCCTCAACACACCCTCACCATGCTTACATCCCTCCACCTCCTTCTTCTCAACTTTACACCGCCGCCTTCCTCCATAACACATCCACTTTACAACCCTCCACCTCACGCTCTCTCTACACACAACATAACTCCTTATCTCATCAACACTTAGAAATTCTTAAGCCTTCCTCAAACTGAACCATATGTTTATTCAAACTCCAAACAAAAATAATTCTAAGTGTTCATCACATCCAAAGAGTAAACCTTGACCCTCTCCTCAAAGTTATGCACATTATCAAGCTAGATCCTGTACAAAACCTAGATGCTTCCACACACACTTCTTGAGCAGGATTTCCTTGTACTACCACTCTATAGGTATATCTCCTTCCTTCTTTGCATATTCAATTCTGTTTGATAGCTGGTTTTAGTGTGCAGTATAGGAAAACAGTTTGTTTTGTGATATTTAGCCTACTGAACTTGAATATGGAACCACTAGGTATGACCACTAGAAAAACTAACAATACCATAAGTATCATGAGACCATTAGAAGACTCCACCTAAAGCCCGAGACCCCATCTCCAATTTTGGACGGGCGAGAACCCCACATTGTCCGATGTCCCCGGGTCATTGGGGGTATTTGGTGCTGGTTTTTCTTATGTAGCTTTAGTTTGGTATTTTATGAGTTACTGTATTGTTTGATTTGTCCAAGTATTCATACAGTGAAATCTGGGAATATTTTAGTAAAGGTTTTATCAAGTTTCTGATATTCCGATATGGGTTTTTCGTATTTTGTACTGCGACTGAAACATCGACGTTTGTACGTTGATTTTAGTGGCATTTGTTCGTTTCTGGAGTATGTAAGCTATAGGTTCTAACCCATAGATACTTAGCTCATTGTTTTGATTTCGATATGATATTTACGCCACTATTTTATAACTACAATTATAGGTACGATCACGAAGGTTTCCGAGATGGAGTTGGCAGATATAAAAATCGTGGACTCGACGTGCTCGACAAGTTGGTGAGTAGATTTACATATGCGGGGAAAGTCGGGTGGATGGCGTATAGCACCCCCGCAACCTTATAAATAGTAGATGATATTTAGTTAGTTTTAGTATTTATTCAAGATATTGATATTGGAGTTAATTTGCATCTAGCATGTTATTCATTTGCATATAGTTTATTTATGGTTTGGTAAATTGGTACGAAAGATCATGCCGTACAAGAGATGATTTAGATATAGTGATAATGTGAGGTATTATACGAGGAATTATACCGTATTGGTGATGATGAGATTCATATGTCGAATAACGGCTAAGTTTCCTTTACGCTCGTAAAATAATGTTTTATATCATTTTAGAACAAAATACTTTAGTAAGTTATACTCTTTTAAAAACTAACGATTCGTTTCCCTTTTTGATGATAAAAGATAAGGATGCGATACCAATTTCCAAAACAAATATCCATTTTCAACCTAAGGCAGCTTCCTAATTTCAAAACCAACGTTTCGTTTCCTTTTCAAACATAATGGTATAGCTCATAGCAAGTAGTTACATTTATTAGTTATACTTAGATTTACTTTACATGTTCGCGTTATAATTATTGATATTATACGTTTCCGTAATACGAACACTCTGATAGAACACTGCACAACTATCTATGAGTACTATGCTGCACAAGCACGTACACATATACTAATGATTGCCATGCTGCACGAGTACAGACGCGTATGTTACACTACACATCATTAGTAGTGCCATGACACAGTAGAATTGATATCTTTGTGCCTGTATGATTTATTTACGCAGTCTTCCTTTATTACCTGTTGCGTATTGCGAATACCAGTACTATGGATGTTCATATTTGATTCTTATAGGTTTTCTGGATGTTTTACTTTTAATGATATATATTAGTGGTATGGGACACTGTTATATATGTATATATATATAATATATCATCAGAATGATCTATGCAAGTATTCTTATACTTTAATTGGCATTTCTGGATATGATGGGTTGACGTCCACCATGAGCTTGATGTTTTCTGATTGTCTTTATTCCGAACCGAGTGGAGGAGATATACGGCTACGGACTTGCTACTTATCCGGACCGAGTGAGGGAGTATACAGTCGGATACATGGTGGACCCGGTCGAGACCGAGGGGCAGGATAGCCGCATTAGAGGCGGGGAGCCTAGCGAGGATACTCGATACCGGAGATAGAGATGAGCATGGCAGATATCTAGGGGATACTGAACGGGGTTCGATTGGGCACGGCGGATATCCACGGGATACCGACCGGGGCCAGGGATATCGGGTGGCGATCATCTGTTGAGATGGTGTCGACGGTATCTGCATTTGCATGTCGATGATGGACACGAGAGATTTGAGGATTTGCGTGTTGGTGATGGACACGAGGGAATTCTGATTTCGGGTGTCGATGCTGGACATTCATATATATGGATATGCTGCTATCATGAGGTACACAGTTATATTATAGGTATTGTAGCCGACCAGGACTGATCCGGGAGGGGGATAGTACCTGCATATCTTTTTACGGGTTATTATATATTAAAAGGATTTCAAAATCGAGCTATAGCCTCACTATTTTGACGTGTCTGATATGACACTGGGCTCTTTTAAATTGTAAATCTCTTAACACTTTTCACTAAAATAGCAGGACGTATATCTTAAATAAGATACCTATTTTATTTCATACTATCACGTCTGCTTTTATGCCATCATATATCTATCCCACGATTATTTTAAAGAAGAGGTTTATATATATATTTTCGGCTACCTTTGGGCTTATACATAGATACCGGTCATTTGCATTTGATATGTTCTACTTTGGGATAGCATGATAGATAGTGTTGCATTTACGATACATATGTATATCATATATTATATTAGTGCAGGATATGATTGTATTATATTTATGACCTAGGTATTGTTGTGCATTTCGATTTCTACCTTGTGATGTACTTTTATTCACTGAGTTGGCAACTCACCCCCGTTGTGCCATAGTTTCTTGCAGCTGTTACCGCTTGGATTATCAATGGCTTGGGGTACACACCCCTTTCGGCGATTGCTTTGGCAGGTGGGTTACTGTTGTATCATACTCACACTTGTATATTCATGTCTTCTTGTATCTAGTAAAACTCCATCGACTTAGAACTGGTATATTGTGGACTTAGAAGCGAGACTGGGGGTCATACTCTTTAGAGTCGGCCTTTTTATATTTTTGTTTTTGTTTCGCTTTTCTTTTCTTCGACGTTGTGCGTCGTATATTGTTTGCTTGGTTGCTCCGCCGTTTGGGCGTGGATGTTAGCTCCCGTTGGGACGCTATATATATATTTATGTTGTAGCGGGTTTTATTCAAATTACAAAGGAGGTGATGTCGAATTTCAAAACGTCATAGATGCTTTTCAAACATACTTAGTTAAACTTAAATGTTTGCTTTAAATTGATTCTATCTGATGATTATTTTAAACCTCACTTCAAATATTTTCAAAGAGTTTAGATTCCGGGTTTCGGCTTACTTGAACCGCGTCAACATCTTTAGATGTCACGTGATTTAAGCGCCGGTCACGTGCCACATTCGGGTCATGACAAAGTTGGTATCAGATCATTTGGTTTAACCTTTGTTCGAGTCTAAGTTTGGCTATATGGGGTCTAGGCATACGCTTGTGTTACCAATGCTTTACCTTATAGAACTTAGACTTGACTTTGAGGGTCTTATACCCAAACTTTCATGATATAGGATGATCTTGGTTGATGGAGTAGGTACTAAGTAGAGTGACGTACCGTATATATTTTCCGCGGCATATTTACGATATGATACTCCGCCTAAGTTACCTTAGGATTTATTTCTTGAGATCTTCCTTCTATTCGTTCCGTTGATCTATCCTTGTCAATGCATGTTGATTGTTTCGGTCGCTATGTTTATATGAGCCGAGAGGGCTGCGGTTAGAGATATGGTCAGGGCAGACTTGTATAGTATAAAGACTGACAAGGGTGACATTCCGGTGATATAGAGACATGTCGTTTATTCATATTCGATCGGGTTCTAATGTTGAAGCGAGTTTCTTCGGGATCCGTACTAGATGGTCGAGTCATTGCAGGAAATCAGCCGGACTTGAGGCGTGATGCTTTCCCCTCTCCGAAGATCGTGGTGTTGTGTACTGTTTAGACAGCGGTACCAAACATTTCCGAGGTTATCGAGGTGTTGCTTCCAGAGTGTAGGAAGTTGACAGTCGCCGATATTTACAAGTGTAGCTGGATCAGAGGATTAGTAGTCATTCAAATGAGGGATGACTAGGACTTTTAATCCATTGTGGTGCTCCGATGCGAGGTTAGTGAAGTTGATTATCTTCTTCCGATGGGTCTTGCTCAGACCTGGTGCAAGTTGCTCGAGAAAGAGATCGTGTAGTAAGTTTTCCTCCGACGGATTAAGACGAGTTCTCGAAGGTGAGCTTAGCCAGATTCTTCTGCAGAGTATCAAAGGTGACGGATTTGTGTTTTTGAGGTTTGTAAGATTCCGAGTTTAGTCATAACCGAGTATGACTTGCAATTTGCATGGTTATCACGATATGCTCTTTAATTGATTGATATTGGAGAGTAATGGAATAGGAGATTGGTGCGAAGTTTCAGTGGATAGTTGTTCTTCACCGTCGATATTGAAGATTTGATGCATATGCAGAGTCGCGTACGACCAAAATTTCATAGGAAAATTTTAAGGAAATGGCAGTTGATACGAAAAAGAGAGTGGATTCAGAAATGAGTGCTAGTTCCGGGCAGGCTAGATAGCTGAGATCAGCTGGAGACTTGATGGGTTCTTTCCAGAAATTTATGATAAGTAAGATTGGACCCAGGATCAGTTGTTTGGCGCACACGTAGAGGTTAGAGATTGTCGTCGTCTACATGTTGTGTTGAGAGAGACCGAACTAATTGTCAAGAAGATGTTGTGAGAGATATTAGCAGTAGGACTGATTGCGTCGTTGCTCCTCACCAGACGATTGTATAAAGATGCCGTAGCGTTAGGAATCCGCAGGGAGGACAAGAATTCAGAGACAGAGAACGCTAGACCGGGGCAGAAGGCAAGTAGAAATCCTTGCTATGCCAGTTCCGGGTGTATAGACACGTTTCGACATTGAGGAAGATATACTTCGATGTCAATTGTTTTCGATTTACGTTTTTGTGATCCGAATATTTTGTTTTCACATGTTGAAAAAGGGGACAACTCAAAGCCCGTTATTTTGACATATGTATTTTGAGGATTTGAGGGTCACACGTTATTTTGTGCACACCAGGTGCACTAGATGAGATTTCCGTGCACGGTGATTGCACTTTGATTTATGTTTTATGCACACCAGATGCACTTGTTTGAGATTTTCGTGCGAGGTGACTGCACTCGATTGGAGTGTTGTGTACACCAGATGCACTAAACTGATATTTTTTGTGCACATAAGTTTCACATGATTAAGAGATTTTATAAATATATACTCTAGGAATACTCGGTATGATTTGTGCACACCAATTGCACGTTTTGGTGTTTTGTGCATCCTGATGCACTTGAATTTGTTTTGTGCACCCCGATGCACTTGAGATTTGTTTTGTGCATCCCGATGCACTTGAGACTTGTTTTTTTTTTGCACTCCGATGCACTGGATATTGATCTCGTGCATTCTAGATGCCCTCGGTAATTGCTCCCTGCACATTTGATGCAGTGGATATTGTTTTTGTGCACACTTGTTGCATTTGACGCTGTTTTTGTTTTCATGCACACCGTGACGTGTGGTTTGATATTTGTATGCAAAACCGTTAAGGTTGATTTTGTTTTCGTGTTTTGCACTTGAGAGAATATCTTATAGATTTGATTTATATATTTTCGCTTGGTCGTGTGCTACCGATATTGCACTACGACTATGGCATTGATTGTGTACTTGGTATACACAGCGGTTTCATATTTGGAATTTTGAATCATAACTGGCGCAAATCTCATAGCAACCGCTAGAGTTACAGTTATGTGAGTTTTATATTTTCTTGAGTTTTCATGCACACTGTTGTGTTATGTTACGTCTTAGCTCGTGTGAGACTTTGGAATTCCGTTATATTGAGCGGACTATATGTTTTAAAATTTGGACCTCGGCAAAATTGTTTGAATTGAGTTAATTTGATTGAGAAAAATGTTTAAGAAGGGGTTTTATTTTAAATTCGGGGACCGAATTTCTTTAAGGGGGAGAGATTGTAACATTTTGGAAAATTATAAATATTAATTTATAAATTTTAATATGAATTTAATAAGTCTACAAAATGATATCGCTTATGAAATTGGGTATCGGAATTATATCCGGAAAATGTAATTATTTCGATAAATATGAATAAAAGTGTGTGATGTCATAAAAATGATATTTTAATTATTTTAATATGACATTGTATTTTACATTAAGCTAATGACATTTAAGTGATAGGTTAATCATTTCATATCTTTTATTTTACATGGATTTAAATTGTATCATGAAAGGTTTTGATATTTTGATAATTCTTTTAATGATTGATATATCTTAACCTAGGCTAGACCCTCACCCTCAACACACCCTCACTATGCTCATATCCCTCCACCTCCTTCTTCTCAACTTTACACCTCCTCCTTCCTCCATGAAACATCCACCTTACAACCCTCCACCTCACGCTCTCTCTACATACAACATAACTTCTTGTCTCATCAATACTTAGAAATTCTTAAGCCTTCCTCAAACTGAACCATATGTTTATTCAAACTCGAAACAAAAATAATTCTAAGTCTTCATCACATCCAAAGAGTAAAACCTTGACCCTTTCCTCAAAGTTGTGCACATCATCAAGCTAGAGCCTCTATAAAACCTAGATGCTTCCACACACACTTCTTGAGCAGAATTTCTTTGTACTACCACTCTATAGGTATATCAACTTCCTTCTTTGCATATTCAATTCTGTTTGATAGCTGGTTTTAGTGTGCAGTATAGAAAAACAATTTGTTTTGTGATATTTAGCCTACTGAACTTGAATATAAAACGACTAGGTATAAACACTAGAAAAACTAACATTACCATAAGTATCATGAGACCACTAGGAGACTTCACCTAAAGCTCGAGACCCCATCTCCAATTTTGGACCGGCGAGAACCGCATACTGTCCGATGTCGCCGGGTCATTAGGGGTATTTGGTGTTGGTTTTTCTTCTGTAGCTTTAGTTTGGTATTTTATGAGTTACTGTATTGTTTGATTTGTCCCAGTATTCATACAGTGAAATCTGCGAATGTTTTAGTAAAGGTTTTATCAAGTTTCTGATATTCCGATACGGGTTTTTCGTATTTTGTACTGCGAATGAAATATTGACGTTTGTACATTGATTTCAATGGCATTTGTTCGTTTCTGGAGTAAGTAAGGTATAGGTTCTAACCTATAGATACTTAGCTCATTGTTTTGATTTCGATATGATATTTATGCCACTATTTCATAACTACGATTATATGTACGATCGTGAAGGTTTCCGAGATGGAGTTGGTAGACATAAAAATCGTGGATTCGACGAGCTCGATAAGTTGGTAAGTAAATTTATATTTACGGGGGAAGTTGGGTGGATGGCGTATAGCATCCCCGCAACCTTATAAATAGTAGTATGATATTTAGTTAGTTTTAGTATTTATTCAAGATATTGATATTGGATTTAATTTGCATCTAGCATGATATTCATTTCCATGTAGTTTATTTATGGTTTGGTAAATCGGTATGAAGGATCATGCCGTACTATAGATGATTTAGATATAGTGATAATGTGAGGTATTATACGAGAAATTATACCATATTGGTGATGATGAGATTCGTATGCCGAATAACGGCCAAGTTTCCTTTAGACTCGTAAAATAATGTTTTATTTCGTTTTAGAACATAATACTTGAGTGAGCTATACTCTTTTAAAAACTAACGATTCGTTTCCCTTTTTGATGATAAAAAACAAGAATGCGATGCCAATTTCCAAAACAAATATCCATTTTCAACTTAAGGCAGCTTCCTAATTTCAAAACCAACGTTTCGTTTCCTTTTCAAAGATAATGGTATTGCTCATAGCAAGTAGTTACATTTGTTAGTTATGCTTAGATTTACTTTACATGTTCGCGTTATAATTATTGATATTATACGTTTCCGTAATACGAACACTCTGATAGAACACTGCACAACTACCAATGAGTACTATGTGTTGGATATAGTGCCCTCAGAGTCAATTATTGGATCACAGGCACGTGATTGCAATGATTGAGGGAGGACCTATACCGGTAGGACAGTCTTACTCAAGATGATAGTATGCTATCTGGTTTATCTTTATTATCGTATACAGCTTTAGGTGACCTTACAGGTCACTATTACAGGTTGATAGAGCCCTTAGGATTCTTCCTTGATGGCCAGCAGTATGATGGCGATCATATACGTGGGAGCTGGGGTCTATAAGTACATCCTTAAAGTGGTCCCTAGTCGTGGGAGTTTTCGAGACTGGGCATCGATACTCTATTACTAGACTAGTGTATACAGTCGAGACCCCGACGAGGGGCGGTGGCCGGTCTCATAAGCCATTGGTGTCAGTTGGTTCACCTAAGATGTATACAGTTGCTCATTGGGTTATGAGTACACCGGACAGGACTCGCCGGGAACATGCTAGTTGGTATTATACCTGACGTCAGATAGCAGTTCCCTGGTGACATGTGTACAGGTTAGTTCATCGACCTGAGATCGTCATTTGTCTCGTGTGAGTTCCAACTGTGCTTTGATTACTACCCTACCACGGCTCAAAGGAGTCATGCAAACAGGTTTTAGTTGGGTACAGTCCCGAGCAACATGGAGGCAGTGAGCGGATCGGCAGGGGTTTCGTCTCTCCCGGTATTGGGGGTGAGATCGTGCTGTGTCTAGGAGAGCCATTACATGAAGTTCTTAGCCAAGGCAGTAGATTTACTGGTAGGTATTCCAGTAGTATCTCAGGATGTTCTGGGCTACACTCCGACACGACTTGTACCGCTTTTGGGGGTCTGACTTTTACCAACCCCCTAGGCTCGACATGCGATGCTCATAGACGAACGGACCGGACTGTACGGATATTGTCACTGACAGGCTCAGTAGGGTGTTAGGATGAGTTCGCTCATCGACCTCCCTTTTGGTCAATACTTGGTGGCCCGTTACGTATGGCTAGTATCTCTGACGTGCTAGTGGTTAAATCCACAGCCAATGTATTAACGAGTCTTTAGAGTCCCCCACAGACAGTTATCAAGTTTCGGGCGAAACGTTGTAGAGGCCGTATGGTATTATGGCAGGGTTCGATCATATACGTGCAGTAGTGCACGGATCATGATCGGGCGGATCATACTAGTGGGCTTTGTTTTAAGCCGGATCCTAGTATTAGATTTGTTGGATTACTTTAGTCTCATCGCATTCGCATTTAGTCGGAATGCGGATGCAGGTAAGTATATACAGGTGAGGGGTATCCTTGTGATCCGTCACGAGTTTACTTTAGATTTTGCCGTATCTTTTTATTGTTGTAAACATTTGGATTAATGTTTGCAAATGGAAATTGTGAGCTCAAGGTTATGATGGAGTGCATTTAATGTGGCATGTGCAAGGGTAGTGACTCATGGTCTCTTTTTATGTGCATCTGTCACATTATTGTTTGATTTGTGTGTTGATATGATAAGTGGAGAGAGGGAGGGCAGCCATGAGAAGGGGTTAGCTCTTGTATTTTTCATTCTAACACTCTCACTCTCTCATTTTATCATACAACAAAAGAAAAAGAAAGCTTCTTTTTCTTCTTCTTCCTCTAGCTCACAACCTCCATTGATGGCTTCATCTTCAACCTCCATCCATGAAATGGATGCAAGAGACAAAGTTGTCACACACATTCTCTACATCGCCTTGGACACGTCGGCTAGCGAACTTCATGCCCGAGTTGCTTCGGATGAAGCGGGAGCCCGTAAAAAGACTCGAAGATGTGGTGCCCTTTTCGACGAGGAGATCGAGACCGGAAATGCCGCGAGGAGCTTGGGATGGTGGCCAAAGACCGAAGGACACGGATCGATCGGTACAGCTTTCCAACCCTTTCTCTAGTTGCTAGTTGTAGGTTAATGGTTCGATCTGGGTTTAAAGTCTGCGATAGCGCCGGTTTCTAGTTTACGAGAAGTTTTCGTTTCCGCATTTTGGTCTCGGACAGACGGCCGGGGCACTACCGTAGACTTACATGGTATCAGAGCCACGCCATTAACCTTTACTAGCTTGCTCTAACGTGTTTAGAACTTCGATCGAACGGAATTTCCAAAACCGCGATTTCAATTTGTGCAGTTTCTGTCGAAATTTTTTTTGTCGTCGATAAATTATTTTGTGTGTTGCAGAAATACGTGCAGGCTTTTCTAAGATATCTGTGAAAATTTGGTAGCCTGTTGCTACTATTGTGCCGTGGAACCGCGGATTTACCCATGTTTTGGCCGCGGTTCCGCCGCCATTCTATGTCATCACTGCACAAAATTTTCTACAGTAGTCTCTGAGTTGGATTTGGGGTTTCTGGTAATTTTTTTTTGGCCTAGATTATTTTGAGTACTGGGAATTGTACTTGGGGCCCACTTCGGGAAATTTTGTCGATCGAAAATTTTAAACATGTTAGTTCACAGTATTTACATTATATCTGCGACCGTGAATGTCATTTGATCGGTAAATCTTGTATAATTGCTATAGCTCTTTTAGAAGGATTTGCGAACATGACATTCACGTTGATGTTCTGTGTTGTGCTGTGATGTTGCGGATTTGTCATGGTGGATAGCCTGAATGCAATGGTAGTACAGTTTGGTTGTATTTGTACATTTGATATTGCGGGGCGAGCGTCCGACATGTGGACTGCCGTCACTGCCTGTTTGTATATTATTCTTTTGGGGCACGACCGGGCTGAGGTCGATGTACCCGTTGTATATATTTTACTTTCTGTACTAGGATTACCCCGCAGTGGGGTGCACGGGTTCTAGAGGGCAATGAGCCCGCATCTCATGGCTTTGAGACGGAGGGGGCTTCACTCTAGAATTGGCGGGCTATTCGCCGCACTCGTAGGGGGTACAGGTTGACCCAAGGAGGGGTGCTTAAGTTACCGGATTCCGTGAAGTGCTGGGTGGTCCATTCACTTTGTTGAAGGGGGCTTCCTCGCTTCAAGTTTTGGCGGGTAACTTGCCGCACCCGTAGGGGTCTAGGATTTCATTGCACAGGCTATCCACACGACCAGGGGAACATCGGGTTTCAGTAGCGGCTCTATGAAACCCGGGGATCCCAGATTATCTGTATTGTTCTGTGGTGCTTATTACATTTCTGTGATGTTGCATTTTATCATGCCTTGAGTGATTATTATATATTGATATATATACTAGTAGATGTTGTATATGTTTTACACCCGCGCTAGTCCAGTCCCCGCTCCGTCGTTAGTTAAGTAACCTAACGGGTGATAACGGGACCCAGTGGCGAATGCGGATGGCATATACGTACATCATATTTTCATTCTTTTGTGGTGTGATTAATTGATGGGACTGCATTGATTCGGATCAATGCAAGCTAAACAAACCTGTTTGATGTTGTTGGAACATTTTTCAAAAAAAAGCTGTTATTGCAGGGGCATTCTCTTTTGTTTTGCACAGTGGTATTCGGTTATGAATATCCAGCACCTCAGTTGACGAGGCAAGGGCCGAGATCCCTTCACCGGGAGTGACCCAAGTTTGTGTCAGGGTAATAACTTCACTATAGCCGATTGCTTTTTGCTTTGCATCATGGTATTCAGTTGGAATATCCTGCACCTCATTCTATGGGGAAAGAGCCGAGATCTCTTCACCGGGAGTGACCTCTTTAGCAAAGGTTTTCGCCACTATATTTTCATAAAAAGCTATCTGGTACCTTCAACGATATCAAGTTCATTACGTTAAAGGTTTTTCGCCAAAAACCATTCGTAGCCCTCCGTCATTTCAGAAAGGTAGCACTTAGTATTCATGCTATATATGTTGGCCTTCGTCAAGGCATAGTGTATGGTAGCTATTTGTTACTTTTCTGCTGCATAGATAGATGCGTTGGTTTGAGACATTCGTACTACTATTTTAGCCTTCGTCAAGGGTATGTATGGGTGGGTTCAAATTAACCTGGATAATGATGGGTAGAACTTGACATGTGACTTATGATATGTTGGCCTTCGTCAAGGTCATAAGAGAATGGGGTAAAAAATCACATCGGGAGTTTCTAAAGAAATTGAAACTTGCCAGATATGTGCATACCTTCTGGAGTGTGATAACGTGAGTGGATTCCATCACGTTATCATGCGATGATAGTTGGATCCCGATTCCTACTGATGAGTTGGTTTACTCCTCGGGTGATCCCGACTAATTCTTCTTTCAGATTTGGAGGAGAATTTGAGAATACAGTGGGAGGTTTCCTGATTGGATAAAGTGATAACCATTCTGATCTAGGTTAGAGTGCACGCATAGTGTTTCTTTTCTCTCTCTCTTTGGCAGCGACCATGACCCGACCCTTGACTATGACTCAGTGACCAAGTTAACCGAACCTTCTTAAAACACTGGATTTTGGATTGTCAGAGTTGCAAACCTCTTTGCCACTCTTACTTTTACCCTTTTCTCCAGAACACCCCGTATTACTACGAACATCCACTTCCATTGGATAAAACCATCGTATGGTTATATACGAACTCGAAGGAACTTGTTCCAGATTAGAGGATGGTTTCCGGTTCTGGAGAAAATGAATATGACTATTCAGTTGTCTTTTCCTTTTACCTTCTCTCAGGTTGCGAGTGCTCCTTGGATTAGGACAGTACACCTATTACGCTAATTGGATAGTCTTCTTCCAAACCATAGGCAGGTGTCGAACGGTAGGGAATGAAGAAAACCATTTAGCTTAAAAGGTGTACAGAAGGTATTAAGTAAAGTCAAATAAAGGGATTAGTAAGAGGGCAAAGTAAATTGCAACTGCTATTCAAGACCAAACCAAGTATTTCTTCGCCAATCCTACATCACCTTTGTATTTCTCCAGAACATTCCATATCACTACGAAGATCCACAGTTTTTTGGATACTCCCTCGTATGGTTATATACGAACTCGAAGGAACTTGTTCCAGTTCGGGGATGGATTCTGGTTCAGGAGAAATAGGAATAAGGTTTATTCAGTTGGCTTTTATCTTTACCTTCTCTCGGGTTATGAGTACTCCTAGGATTAGGAGAGTACACCCATTATGCTTATTGGATAGTCTTGTTCCAAACCATAGGCTGGTGCCGAACGGTAGGGAAGGAAGAAAACCATTTAGCCTAAAGGGGTATACAGAAGGTAATGACTAAACACATATAAAGGGATTTGGAGAGATGGCAAAGAAATATACGGTTATAGTTGTGAATCTGATAATGGAAGAGGCATTACTAGGAATACCCGGATACCCCTTCGAAAGATTTATATGTTTCAGTTTCACTGTATATTGTTAAAAGAAAACTGATTTCCCAATTAGTCCTTACTCCAGGGTATGTATTTACCAGGTTTGATTCTCATATCTGTATGGTTTTACAGATGATGAGTGGGAGTAAGTTATTGGGAATTGGGTGATCATTCTCATTATATCAGGATTCGTTGTAATTGGTGATATTTAAGGAAATCGCCTGGGTTGTTTGCCGGACGGCAAATATTTGGTTTTGAATATCCGTTGTTATGCACCAATTTCAAATTGATATATCTGTATGTTTATTTTTATAAAATGAGATATAACTTTTTGAAATTATGTCTATAACATTTACCTATATCAGTGGATGGTTAGGTAAGGAGCATTAAACAGCGGTGTAATTATTCTTAACCATAAGTACAGTTTTCAACCTATGACACACAGGGAATGAGTTATTAGACTCAAGGGACTTATACAGAGTATTGTATGTTGTCCAGTGTCCATGAGGACAGAGGGGTTGGTACTCGTACTATATTTTGTTTACTTGTGACTTCTCTAGTTCTTAGACATGTGTTTCGTAGAAATGCAAGGTCTAAATTTTGAGAAGTTATAGGTATAAAAGTAAAGTAAAGAACCAGGCGTTGCAAGTATCAGGAGGTGATTGAAGATGTAGATACTTGTGTATGGTATTCAGTTGATAGTAATGATTATAAGAACTTGCTTCTCTTTTAGGTTACTCATATCTGGATGTATTCTTAAGTTGAGTAATGCTGATCGGCCTCTCTCCATTAAGTTGACATGCACTGGAGACAGCTGCATGATTTGAATCTGGTTCCAATTAAATCAGTGCCTCTGTTTCTATATTGGATATAGAATAGTTCATATCTTAATAATGTTAAGGTACGGGGAGTTGTCCGGCTTATGCTTAAAACCAGACTCTGGATAACTCAAGGCACGTTTCTGTAATGGCTGTTTGTGGGTTGACCCAGGCTATGACGAGGGTTGATTTTCTACTATCTGGAAGATCAATAGTGATATTGTTCTTGACTCGCCACAGTTTTAATAAAAATGGATTTTTTCAGAAAACAGTAGTGGGAGTATGGTAGAACTGGAAGTGATTCCAGAACCGCAAACGATTACTGAAAATTTAATAGGACCTAAAGATTCAATCTGTTTTGACATTCCATTATCCACTCCGCAGATATGGTGGGTAACCTCAGGTACCCGAGAGGTACTCCGGTAGCCTCAAGGACAGTGACAGGGAGGTTTTTGTTTACCCAGACTTACCATTACTGTTGTTCCAGACTGTGAGACCCGGCAGGAGGATGAGTATAGCGTCGTTCTAAACTAGCTTTAGAAGTGTACGTGTATATGACTCTGCCAGAGGGTTGTCATAGTCAGTGGGAGCAGCGGAAGCATAGTGGACAGGTAGCTTATGTCTATTTATGGACTAAAGCAGATATAGCGGAGATAGATCATCTATTTCTGATGTGACAGTCATAGGTTTGACTTCATCAGAATAGGGTGTGATGTCCTGGTATTTGGATGACATTCACAGAGTAGGAAGTGAAATTCCTATGCTACGATCGGTTATACTTTGGTTGTCCCACAGTGCTTTCTCCACATAGGACTTGGATATTATATCAGACATTCTGGTTACTAGACCTATGGTTTTAGATCTAGATTTGGGTAGTTTCCCAATCTGGGTACTTGGACAGCATTCTAAAAGTATTTTAGAATGGACGACTCCTGGCATGGTAGTGTACCTGCAGGTGATGGAGTCACCCTCTCTAAAGGTGTTTTACAGACTAAAGGGGAGAGGGATACGCATGATTGGCAGATCACTTGCTTAGGCAATTAAGTCAATCATGAGATGTCAAGTACCACACCAGATATTGTTTTTGCACGAGATGCAGTAAGTTGATATTAATCTTATCCTGGAGAGACATTCGGAAGCAGTTTTAGAACATAAGTGGATGTTCTAGGGATATGATAACAACCGCCTCTTTTAAGAGACGGTTATCATTGCAGGCTTCCAAGGTGACCTGAATGACAGAGTGACTGTCAGAGTTGTAGTTTTTCCTCTGACGAGGGGCAGTGTTTTGGACAGGTGATCCAAGCGGACACTGAGGGAGGCATGAAGCAAGATACCGATTAAGTTCAGTTGACGATACAGTCTAAGAAGTTTGTATTTGGAGTTTATTTATGAACTAGGTCCCATCAGATCTCCAGACATATTCTAAGATAGGTATTGCTCATTTCGGGAGATGGCTTTCTCCGTGAACTTGAGATAAAGAGAGACATAGAAAGAAACATCAGAGTGGATCCACTCAGTGAGGCTATTCCACGAACGCAATAGTTTCGCAAACGGGCTTTGTGAGACTAATTAGTAGAGGAGTTGGGTGTTCGGTATCACACGGGCTGTGAGTATGCGACATTGCAATAATTAGCCTTGAGTGCAAGTGGGAGATTGTTGGATATAGTGCCCTCAGAGTCAATTATTGGATCACAGGCACGTGATTGCAATGATTGAGGGAGGACCTATACCGGTAGGACAATCTTACTCAAGATGATAGTATGCTATCTGGTTTATCTTTATCATCGTGTACAGATTTAGGTGACCTTACAGGTTACTATTACACGTTGATAGAGCCCTTAGGATTCTTGCTTGACGGCCAGCAGTATGATGGCGATCATATACGTGGGAGCCGGGATCTATAAGCACATCCTTAAAGTGGTCCTTAGTCATGGGAGTTTTCGAGACTGGGCATCGATACTCTATTAGTAGACTAGTGTATATACTCGAGACCCCGACGAGGGGCGGTAGCCGGTCTCACAAGCCATTGGTGTCAGTTGGTTCACCTAAGATGTATACAGGTGCTCATTGGGTTATGAGTACACCGGACAGGACTCGCCGGGAACATGCTAGTTGGTATTATACCTGACGTCAGATAGCAGTTCCCTGGTGACATGTGTACAGGTTAGTTCATTGACCTAAGATCGTCATTTGTCTCGTGTGAGTTCCCACTGTGCTTTGATTACTACCCTACCACGGCTCAAAGGAGTCGTGCAAACAGGTTTTAGTTAGGTACAGTCTCGAGCCACATGGAGGCAGTAAGCGGATCGGCAGGGGTTTCGTCTCTTCCGGTATTGGGGGTGAGATCGCGCTGTGTCTAGGAGAGCCATTACACGAAGTCCTTGGCCAAGTCAGGAGATTTACCGGTAGGTATTCCAGTAGTATCTCAGGGTGTTCTGGGCTACACTCCGACACGACTTGTACCGCTTTTGGGGGTCTGACTTTTACCAACCCCCTAGGCCCGACATGCGATGGTCATAGACGAACGGACCGGACTGTACGGATATTATCACTGACAGGCTCAGTAAGGTGTCAGGATGAGTTCGCTCATCGACCTCCCTTTTGGTCAATACCTGGTGGCCCGTTACGTATGGCTAGTACCTCTGACGTGCTAGTGGTTAAATCCACAGCCAATGTATTGACGAGTCTTTAGAGTCCCCCACAGACAGTTTTCAAGTTTCGGGCGAAACGTTGTAGAGGCCGTATGGTATTATGGCATGGTTCGATCATATACGTGCAGTAGTGCACGGATCATGATCGGACGGATCATACTAGTGGGCTTTGGTTTAAGCCGGATCCTAGTATTAGATTTGTTGGATTACTTTAGTCTCATCGCATTCGCATTCAGTCGGAATGCGGATGCAGGTATGTATATACAGGTGTGGGGTATCCTTGTGATCCGTCACGAGTTTACTTTAGATGTTGCTGTATTATTTTATTGTTGTAAACATTTGGATTAATGTTTGCAAATGGAAATTATGAGCTCAAGGTTATGATGGAGTGTATTTAATGTGGCATGTGCAAGGGTAGTGACTCATGGTCTCATTTTATGGGCATATGTCACATTATTGTTTGATTTGTGTGTTGATATGATAAGATGAGAGAGGGAGGGCAGCCATGAGAAGGGTTAGCTCTTGTATTTTTCATTCTAACACTCTCACTCTCTCATTTTATCATACAACAAAAGAAAAAGAAAGCTTCTTCTTCTTCTTCTTCCTCTAGCTCACAACCTCCATTGATGGCTTCATCTTCAACCTCCATCCATACAATGGATGCAAGAGACAAAGTTGTCACACACATTCTCTACTTCGTCTTGGACACGTCGGCTAGCGAACTTCGTGCCCGAGTTGCTTCGGATGAAGCGGGAGCCCGTAAAAAGACTCGAAAATGTGGTGCCCTTTCCGACGAGGAGATCGAGACCGGAAATGCCGCGAGGAGCTTGGGATGGTGGCCATAGACCGAAGGACACGGATCGATCGGTATAGCTTTCCAACCCTTTCTCTAGTTGCTAGTTGTAGGTTAATGGTTCGATCCGGGTTTAAAGTCTGCGATAGCGCCAGTTTCTAGTTTAAGAAAAGTTTTCGTTTCCGCATTTTAGCCTCGGACAGACGGCCGGGGCGCTACCGTAGACTTACACTATGCTGCACAAGCATGTACACATATGTTACACTATACCTCATTCGTACTGCCATATCACTGTAAGACCGTTATGTTATGTAATGCATATGTAGATGTTGATATGAGTGTGCTATCACACTTCTAGAACACTTGAACAAATACTAATGATTGCCATGCTGCACGAGTACAGACGCGTATGTTACACTACACATCATTAGTAGTGCCATAACACAGTGGAATTGATATCTTTGTGCCTGTATGATTTATTTACGCAGTCTTCCTTTATTACCTGTTGCGTATTGCGAATACCAGTACTATGGATGTTCATATTTGATTCTTATGGGTTTTCTGGATGTTTTACTTTTGATGATATATCAGTGGTATGGGACACTGTTATATATGTATATATATAATATATCATCAGAATGATCTATGCAAGTTTTCTTATGCTTTAATTTACATTTCTGGATATGCTGAGTTGACGTCCACCATGAGCTTGATATTTTCTGATTGTCTTTATTCCGATCTGAGTGGGGGAGATATACGGGTACAGACTTGCAACTTATCCGGACTAAGTGGGGAGGGGATATACAGTCGGATACATGGTGGATCTGGTCGAGATCGAGGGGCAGGATAGCCGCATTAGAGGCAGGGAGCCTAGCGAGAATACTCGATACCGGAGATAGAGATGAGCACGGAAGATATCCAGGGGATACTGACCGGGGTTCGATTGTGCACGGCGGATACCCAGGGGATACCGACCGAGGCAGGGATATCGGGTGGCGATCATCTGTTGAGATGGTGTCGACGGTATCTGCATTTGCGTGTCGATGATGGACACAAGAGATTTGAGGATTTGCGTGTCGGTGATGGACACGAGGGAATTCTGATTTCGGGTGTCGATACTTGACATCCATATGTATTGATATGCTGCTATCATGAGATACACAGTTATATTATAGGTATTATAGCCGACCAGGACTGATCCGGGGGGGGGGATAGTACCTGCATATCTTTTTACGGGTTATTACATATAAAAATGATTTCAAAATCGAGCTATAGCCTCACTATTTTGACATGTCTGATATGACACTGGTCTCTTTTAAATTGTAAATCTCTTAACACTCTTCACTAAAATAGCAGGACGTATATCTTAAATAAGATACTTATTTTATTTCATACTATCACGTCTGCTTTGATGCCGTGACATATCTTTCCCACGGCTAATTTAAAGAAGAGGTTTATATATATATTTTCGGCTACCTTTGGGCTTATACCTAGATACCGGTCATTTGCATTTGATATATTCTAATTTGGGATCGCATGATAGATAGTGTTGCATTTATGATACATATGCATATCATATATTATATTAGTACAGGATATGATTGTATTATATTTATGACCTAGGTATCGTTGTGCATTTCGATTTCTTCCTTGTGATGTACTTTTATTCACTCAGTTGGCAGCTCACCTCCGTTGTGCCACAGTTTCTTACATGTGTTACTGCTTGGATTATCAGCGGTTTGGGGGACACATCCCTTTCGGTGATTGCTTTGGCAGGTGGGTTACTGTTGTATCGTACTCACACTTGTATATTCATGTCTTCTTGTATCTAGTAAAACTCCATCGACTTAGAACTGGTATATTGTGGACTTAGAAGCGAGACTTAGAATTGTGTGTTGTGGGCGCCGTACTCTTTGGAGTCGACCTTTTTATATTGTTGATTTTGTTTCGCTTTTCTTTTCTTCGCCATTATGCGTCGTATATTGTTTTCTTGGTTGCTCCGCCGTTTGGGCGTGGAAGCTAGCTCCCGTTAGAATGCTATATGTATTTTTATGTTGTAGCGGGTTTTATTCAAATTACAAAGAAGGTGCTGTCGAATTTTAAAACGTCATAGATGCTTTTCAAACATACTTAGTTAAACTTAAATATTTGTTTTAAATTGATTCCATCTGATGATTATTTTAAACCTCACTTCCAATATTTTCAAAAAGGGTTTAGTTTCCGGGTTTCGGCTTACGTGAACCGCGTCGACGTCTTTAGATGTCACGTGATTTAAGTGCCGGTCATGTGCCACATTCGGGTCATGACAGGGGAGAGGGGACTTACAGGCTTAAAATAGAGGGGCGAGGTAGGAAAAGGATTGGGGAAGCGTCGGAATGTCGTTTCGTCGCTGGAATCTCCTCGGAAGTTCGTCGGAGTTTCGCCCTTTGCTAACTCCACTTGTATACTAAGGACTTGAGAATTTTGTATAGTTTTTATACTAGAATTCTGGTTGATAGGGGTGTAAAATGGAGTGGTATTTATAGAGAAACATTAGGGTTTGGTGTGTGAAAGAAATGCATTTAAAATTTGCATTAAAATGGAATTTAAAGGGGTTTTATTATTCTCTGTAAAGGTGCAGAGTAAATAAACAATACTGGACTTAAGGGGGTAGTCCAAGGGTCTAAGGTTTACAAAAAAAATTAGATTTGGTCATACAAAAACCGACGGCGCCGGCCGCAGCTTCAATCTCGCCGGTCCGATCTTTGGGTTGGGGGCTCGAATTCTCGCTACATGTCTTGGTCAGTCTGAATACTAATTTGCTTCTGTTTGTTTTAAATGTGACTCTTCATTTTACGTGCAGTGCACGTGCAAACTCTTGGGCTTCTAAATATATTAAAAGAAATTTAACTAAAAATAATGTGGCTGATGGGATTTGAATTCGGGTGCTTTGTCTCAGCAGTGCAAGGTTTTACCAGTGAGCTACAAGCTTCTTCTTGCTGTTCTAAAGAAAAACAAATTCTTATAGCATACACAGGATCGCAAGTACCCCAATTGTACATTAACTAAAAATAATGTGGCTGATGGGATTTGAATTCGGGTGCTTTGTCATAGCAGTGCAAGGTTTTACCAGTGAGCTACAAGCTTCTTCTTGCTGTTCTAAAGAAAAACAAATTCTTATAGCATACACAGGATTGCAAGTACCCCAATTGTACACTAACTAAAAATAATGTGGCTGATGGGATTTGAATTCGGATGCTTTGTCTCAGCAGTGCAAGGTTTTACCAGTGAGCTACAAGCTTCTTCTTGCTGTTCTAAAGAAAAAAAATTCTTATAGCATACACAGGATAGCAAGTACCGCAATTGAGCTACAACCTCTTGTGATCTGTGTATATGTTCACTCGTTCACCAAGAAGATAATGGCACCAAGAAGATAATCTTCAGCAGTCTACCCTCCTTACAAAAATTTCGTCCTCGAAATTTACAATTTATTTTAAGGAGTAGTTTACAAATAAGTGAGGATATTTCGCACGCATATCATCTTCCCTTTCCCATGTTGATTCTCCTGGTGTGTCTTTTCTCCACATCACTCAAACCAAGTTGTCTTCCTTGTTCCGAAGTGACTTCAATTTTCTATCAAGGATCTTAACAGGTTGCTGCTCACAAGATAAATATGGCTGTATAGTGAGTTCAGAGTGATCAAGTACATGGTTATGATCACTCACATACCTTTTGAGTTGGGATATATGGAACACATTGTGCACTCCTTCCAATGAAGGTGGAAGTGCCAAGCGATAAGCTACTTCACCGACTCGTTCGAGTATGTTGAACGGTCCAATGTACCTTGGATTTAGCTTACCCCGTCTTCCAAAATGAATCACTGCACGGTTCGGAGATATCTTCAGAAATACGTGATCTCCCGGCTGGAACTCCAAATGACGGCGCTTTGCATCAGCCCAGTGCTTCTGCCGATCTTGCGCTATGCACATTCTTTCCCTGATATTACGAACTACGTTAATAGTTGCTACTATTATCTCAGGTCCAAGGAGTTCCCTATCTCCGATGTCGTCCCAACTTAATGGAGATCGACACTTTCTTCCATAAAGTGTTGCAAAAGGTTCTATTCCTATACTTGCTTGGTAGCTGTTGTTGTATGAAAACTCCACAAGATGTAGGTGATCTTCCCATGATCCTCCGAAGTCTAGCATACATGCTATGAGCATATTCTCTAAGATCTGAATAGTTCATTCAGATTGACCATCTGTTTGTGGATGATAAGCTGTGCTGAAGTTCAGACTTGTTTCCAAGCTTGCTTGCAGACTCTGCCAAAATTGCGATCGGAACCTGGTGTTACGATCGGAGACAATGCAAACCGGTACTCCATGAAGTCTCACAATTTCCTCCATGTACTTCTTTGCCAGAGTCTCGGTAGATTGACCAACTCGAAAGGGAATAAAGTGAGCCTACTTTGTGAGTCGATCCATAATAAACCATACCGCATCGTTACTCTTTGTGCTGTGAGGAAGTGCTGTCACAAAATCCATCGTGATGTGTTTCCACTTCCATTCTGGAATAAGTAACGGTTGAAGTAATCCAGAAGTCCTGTGATGTTCATCCTTTACTTGCTGATACACCAAGCATTTAGCGACGCTTCTGGCTACTTCACGCTTCATTCCATGCCACCAGTAATTTTGATGTAGATCTTCGTATATCTTTGTACCTCCAGGGTGTACTGAGTAGGGAGAGCTATGAGCTTCTTTCATTAACTCGTCCCGCACAGAACCTTTTGGTATACACAACCTGCTGCCGTACCTCAAAGATCCATCTTCATGGATAATGAAATCTGTTCTAAGTCTATTTTCCACTTGTTCTCTGATCTTTTGCAACTTAGCATCACTTGCTTGAGCTGCTTTGATCTGATTGACAATAGTAGATTGAACTTGTAAGTTCATTAAATTTGAAGCGTTACCTGGCATGACCACTTCAATCTCCATCTGATGCAAATCTTGTTGAAGCTTCCACTGAGCGGTGAGATGCATTGTTAATAGTTGGCGACTAAGGGCATCAGGTATCACATTCACCTTTCCTAAGTGATATTGCAGGTTGATGTCGAAGTCCGCCATGAGTTCTAACCATCTTCTCTGCCACATATTCAACTCTTTCTGAGTAAACACATATTTTAGACTCTTGTGATCTGTGTATATGTTCACTCGTTCACCAAGAAGATAATGGCGCTAAATTTTTAGAACAAAGATAACGGCTGCCAATTCCAAGTCATGCGTCGGATAAATGCGCTTATGAATCTTCAGCTGTCTTGATGCATAAGCTACAACCTTACCGTGCTGATATAGAACACATCCTAATCCCTTATCGGATGCATCGCAATGCACTTCAAAACCTCCAGATTGGTCCGGTATAACGAGAATGGGTGCTGATGTTAATCTTGACTTGAATTCTACGAAAGCTCGTTCGCATGCTTCTGACCACACAAATTCTTCATCTTTACGTGTGAGCTTGGTCAGGGGTGTTGTAATATTGGAAAATCCTTCGTTGAACCTTCTGTAATATCCAGCTAGACCCAAGAAACTTCGAATGTCCTTCACTGACTTTGGTGTCGGCCATTTGCTTACTGCTGAAACTTTCGCTGGATCTACAGAGATTCCTTCGCCGGATACAATGTGTCCGAGAAAACCAACTTGATCTAGCCAAAACTCGCATTTGCTGTACTTGGTATAGAGTTGATGTTGTCGTAGGGTTTCCAGGACAATTCTCAAGTATTCGGTGTGTTCTTTCCGACTCTTTGAATACACCAGGATGTCGTCGATGAAGATGACAAAAAACCTGTCTAGGTACTCCTGGAAAACTTGATTCATTAGGTTCATGAATATTGCCGGTGCGTTGGTCACTCCAAATGGCATCACAAGAAATTCGTAATGACCATAGCGAGTTCTGAATGCCGTTTTATGGATATCAGATTCTTTGACCTTCACCTGATGATAACCCGAACGAAGATCTAACTTGGAGAAAACACAAGATCCACTTAGCTGATCGAACAGATCGTCGATGCGCGGGAGTGGATACTTGTTCTTTATCGTTACTTTGTTCAAGGCTCTATAATCGATGCACATTCTGTATGAACCTTCCTTCTTCATCACAAGTAGAAATGGAGATCCCCAACTTGAAGTGCTGGGACGAATCCATCCTTTCGCCAATAATTCGTCCAACCGGGTTCGGACTTCCTTCAAACCTTCCGGACTTAGCCGATACGGTGCTTTAATCACCGGTTGTGCTCCTGGTACTAAATCAATGTTGAATTCAAGAGCTCGATCGGGAGGCAAACTTGATATATCGTCAGGAAACACATCGTCGAACTCTCGAACCACTTCTGGCTTTGATCTTTCATTCGCTTGAATTGCCGCAATCACCACCTTCTTTGGTTTCGCCTTGTAAGTACTTGGCTCCAGGGTACTGTCTCCACTTTTGAAATAGAAGACTGGATGTTCTGGAATCTCGAACACTACCCTCCTTTGACGACAGTCGATGGTAGCGTAGAAGGTTCCTACCCAATCCATACCTAGAACCACATCGAAGTTTGGTATGTCCAGCACCTTGAAGTCAGCATAGAATTCTCTGCTGCAAACGACCACTGGACACAGGTTGTATCCCATTGTTGCCTTAAGAACGCCGTTCCGTGAACTGACATTCCAGCTGGATACAAGCGGTGTAACTGGAATCGCATGAGTTCGGACGAACCGTTGCAACATAAAGCAATGAGATGCTCCAGTATCAAAGAGTGGGAGTGCAGGAAGTGAAGCTACTAAGATTGTACTTAAGTTATATGTGGGATATGTTTTAGGTATAAGAAAAAGATATATAGGTATGTCCATGAACTGAAAAAGAATTTGAAAGGGAAATGTTACCAGTGATGACTTGGCCGGTGGTATCAGCTTCTTCCACGGTCATTGTGAAAGCCTGTCGCCTCGGCACATTCCTCCTTACTGGAGGAGCATTTCTCTGTCCGTTCCTTGGTCCTTGAGGTGGATTCTATTTATCACAGAAAACTATATTTCAATACCACTCATTCATTATATGTTTTGTTGTATATCGGTACTATTAACCAATGTCTACTCAGTAAATACAGATTATAGGTATCCGTGACACAATAATGGAAACACACTCAAAACCACGGATATAACGTTTGTGAGCCGACACTGCAACCGTATCTGCAAACCGATCGATATCCAAAGAGTTTTTGCAAATAAACTAGTGTACACACATTTGGTCCAACACATAGCAAGTGTGCACTAGCTCTTTGATGGCTTGGACATAGGTGGGGCTGCCATGATGTTTTTGGGGACAAGTAGTTGACACAAGTGGGTGTGTGAGTTAATGCTTAAAAAGTTGTGATGTGATTTAAGGGTGTGATTTCCCTCCAATACTACTGAGTCCAATCCAGGCTTCTACAAAAATATCAAACATCACCAGTGGTATTATGGAGAGCACACATGATCACAGACCCAACACGAGACCCAAAGGCCAACATTCAACCGGCGAAATGTTCAAAATGCCCGATCTCGCCGGTCCCATCAAGCCCAATGAGCCCTAATTTTCTTCTGTCCATCCCTTGCTGCCACGCCATCTTATTTTTATTACTTGTTTAATCTTAGTTTGTGCCTATAAAAGCCAGATCATTGAGCAAGGAAAAGGGGACTGCTTTGGATATACTTTAAGCAAAAGTTTTCTTTTTGTTTCTTTTTCATTTTAGTTCTTGTACATAGCTAGTTTGCCTTGAGTTCTTTGCCTTCTCTTGATCTTGCAAGCTCTTCATTGAGCTTGCAAGTTTAAGTTTCGGTTATTGAACTCAAGGTTTGTATCATCACTTGGACATAATTAAGCTTTCATTTTTGGGTTCTTAGTATTCTCTCTCTTTACTTACTTGCTATTTAATTTCTTGCCATTTACTTTCTTGCATTTAATTCCTTTCCATTTACTTACTTGCAATGTTGTTTTATTCTTTTCTATCATTTCATTTGCTCTTTTCTTTTTGTGGTTTGGATGGTTTGTAAATATTAGTGTTGTTAGGAAAAAGAATGGTTATGTAAGTTATAGTTTTCCTCTCTCATTTCCTTTGCCCGATATTTTCCAATTGAACTCCATCCAAACCTTACGCAAGCGCTCCGTTAGGCACTCTACCCTACCAAGGTATTGGTGATCTCTAACCGTGACCGGTTACGTTCGGTTTGGCTGGAGGCGAAAGTCATGAGATAAGAACGGACGGACAAGGGTCAATAAGCCAGATTTCACTAATACTGTGCTTAAGTACCCTAATCCATGTTGTTGCCAATTGCTCTAGCTTCAATGGTTAAGTTTGGCACAAAGGAATGAGTACGGACTTCACTAACTTACATTAACCTATCTAATCCTAACAACTTACACTTTGTATATCTACACTTAAGGTTAGAATCGAACCATTCCGAATCTCGCATTAACTCGTGATAACAAGAACTTAAAACGCACCGTCTCCCTATGGACGACCCGTACTCATCACGGCTAGCTACACGTGACGCCGTCCTAATTGCAGTTAACTTTAGAATTTAAAAATACGGCACGCGGAAACACACGCCAATCAAATAGCGCCGTTGCCGAGGAGACGATAACGTTTTTATTCTTGTTATTTCGGGTTAATCTTGTTTATATCACTAACACCATTTTAAAAACAAAACAAACTAAAAAATTCAAAAATTTCAAAACCAAAACAAAAATTAACAACCTAACGTTTTGCTCTATGGATTTTGACCTGCTAGCACTCTGGGACTAAACATAAAAGCTAAATAATAACATTGAGATATTAGTAGAACACTTAGATCACTGAAGAAATTTGGAGCCCAAAATTCAAAAGAAAACTGGCGACTTACCCCAAATATCCGGCTCCGCCGGTCTAAACATCTCTGTTTGCTCCAAAAATTTTCCCTGTGCTCTAGTGTTCTAATTTTGTCCCAATTGTATTGTTTGATTTTTATTATTTTGGGTGTGCAGGAGTTTGGGCATTCATATCTTTTTTTCGCACTAATAATCCGTTTTCCCGACATTTTCAGATTTTTACGGATTTGCGAACTGCGAGCGTGTGGAGCAAAATGTACATTCAAGGCTAAGGTGATGCAAAGTACAGTGCCAATGATCCGGGTAGTTTGACCCTCGCAAGCGAACTTTTCAAGCTAGCCGGATTCAATTCAACGAGGGTTTCTTAACCCGAAAACTTATCGGTACGTATTTCCTAACACCTTCTTCTCAAATCCGACGCATCCAATATATTATTTTTGCAGGATTCTTTGCAAGTTCGCTGTCAAACGCCAAAAGTGACTAACCCGTATTTGTTCTGGTGCCGTGCTTAAACATAAAAACGGTTGTTTGATTCTTTGAATAACTTTTTCATTGATTTGCGCATTGCATCCATTAATACGTACTTAAGGGCAAGCGAACCTCACAACATACAGTAAAGGATTTCATCAACTTTTCCATGGTTCACAAATCACGAAATTGAGCATAACATTTACCCGCACAAATTTTAAAAAGAAACTAGACTTTAAGCCTTTAAGGACTTCGCGCTCATTAGGAGAAGTTAACTGTATTTAGAACACCGCTTAACGGTATATCGTTCCCAGGGTGTCTAGGAAAGTGTTCACGGCGAAACCGCCAAAAGAGAAAGGGTTATCTAATTAAGGACCTTCGCAAAAGTGTTGGAAAACCTTCCCTTATCTCTGCACTTACCTGGCCTCATGATCAGTATATCTTGAGCCCGTTTCTCGACACAGTTTTACTTCAACAATCAAGTTCTTAAGCAGGTCTAGTTGAGCTAGGTGAACCCTAGACCGATTAGGTGTGTGGTATTGTTTCGTGATTATTTTTTTTGTGTATATTTCATACTCTTGTTGATAACTAACATATAATAATAATAAAAAAACTCACATTCTTTTTCCTCTCCTCATCCTCTTCTTCTTCTCTTCATATCATGGGTACCCCACATAGACCAACTCTTGCCGAAATATGGTACCCACAACCAGACATTACTTCTTACGGTTCTTGCTTTGGTCGAACTTCGAACGATCCCACCATGCCAAAAATTTCTTTGAAAGATCGGATAGACGCGTCTAGGAAAAACAATTGGACTCCGCAATCCATGTTCTATCAACCATTTCAACCTCCCCCACCTTCCTACGTTGATACTCCTTTTGAGAGTCATGTTGCAACTCCGAAACCCATGTTCATCACTGACCGAATTGAACAATCCCATAGCCCATCTTTCACTCCTTTCACCACTTCAAATTCTTTTGATCAACAATTCCAATCACCTTCTTATCCGAATGTTGATCCTACTCCTGTCCAACTATTCAATTCCTATTAATCCTACCCGACTTGTACACCTTCCCTAGACATTGCTTCTGAACAGCCTTTTGGGAGTTTCCAGTATCCAAACGAGTTTGAATCTTTTACTGAAACCCCTTCACAACCCATGTATAGTATGAACTGTCACGCCCAGCTTCCCAGAGTGCGCTAAGATTGACACGTGACAGAGCCAACCATGCTACCTGTGGATAGGAAACATCCGTCCACAGTCACATTATGGCTGTCTAGAGATATCAAGAACAGTAGAAATAAAATAAACTATCTAGTACATGTCCATGAGCCAGAATGAACGAGTCAAGAAATAATATGCGGAAGCAATAGATCCAATAAACAATAACAATCTGGAAAGTAAACATAACTAAAACTGGATACTAACAGGATCCTCACTGCTCGGCCGGACGGCAGAAATACTCCTGATCAGCCTGCGACAAGGGTAGAGGATCTGGGCCATGCAAAACCCTGACGTCAGTGCGTCATAATATCAATAATTCTTAAGTAAGCAGGATGTGATAAAATATGCAGGCATGAAGTATGAACAGTAACAAGTCATCAGTAGCAAGTAAACCGTAATCATGAATATAGATCAGTGAACAGGATATAAACAGATAAAGTGCAGTGAGTAGTCTAAACTGTGTTATAAGGTTATCCACTCTAAAGTTATTCGAAATCAATTAATGTAATTCTCATCGTAACCCATCGGTCTATGCCCCGTTCAAACCTACGGGACCACAGTAACACGATATAATAGACGGTGAGTCTATGTCCCGTTCAACCCCACGGGACCACAGTAACACGATATAATAGACTGTGAGTCTATGTCCCGTTCAACCCCACGGGACCACGGTAACAAGATGTAATAGCCCTTTGAGTTACGTTCGGATACATTCTTGATTTCCCCATAACCCCAAGGTTATGTGTGTAAGTCAGGTATTGATAAGTCTGAGACTAATGCCAACACAGGATCAAGCAGGTACAGGTTTGTCTGTATAGACAACAGGAAATGTCCGTAGGGACAACATGTCAAGATTGTCGGCATTAGTAACAAGATCAGGTAACATGTCAAGCTGTGGTACATCAGGTCATGTCAGGTAGTGTACATGTATCAAGTCATGTCAAGTAGTGCATAAGTATCAAGTCATGCCAAGTAGTGGTGTATTAGGTCATGTCAGGTAGTGCACAAGTATCAAGTGGGTGCTCATAATCAAACTGTAATAAGTATGGGTACACAAAATCAAGTATGGAGTACTAATATAACAATAAAATGGAATAATGTGATATGGTATGCAAATAGATATAAATTCAAAGATATGGATGCACAATTATCGATTAGGGTTACATTTATAGTTCCAATACTAATTAGGATGTACTTTACTAAACATGGGGTGCCAATATTACAGTGTTATGTATTAATGTGATTTATGGATGCAATTATATATTTTAAATGAGATGGATGCAAACGGGCATCCGAAATCAGTAAAACTGTAAAATGGTATTGTGGGATGTACAACTAAGCAATATGTGATGTAAATATCGATATGGATGCAGTATATTGTAATCTAGTATGTAACAAGATAGGTTTTCATGACCTAGATCTGAAATGATATGAATGGATACAAACGGAACATCAAAAAGTTATAAAACTAAACACGGGGTGCATGATTTTAAATACAGGTATGATATTTATTTAAATAGGTATATCATGAGTTATATAGCATGTAGCAAGATTAACTTACCTCGATGGATCGCGATACGGATATGCACGACACGTCCGACGTCGGTAAATCGTCGCAACACACACGCTGAACATGGGACTGGTCCAAGCCACGCAAGAGGGTGATCACGCAGGTAAGGTACGTCCTCCGAGTCGTTTGGAACGGCAACGACGGTCACGGCTCCGGTGGTCTTGGGGTTTGTACACTGTGGTCAGGGGAGGTGGCATGGGAGCGACGGCGGCGATGGGTCGGAGCTCCGGCAAAGTGTTGCGAGGGTGCTCGACAAAGGGCAGCGAGGTGTTAGGGTTCTTCAAGTCAAGGTGATTGGGTTCTTGGTGTCATGTTTCTGCAGTGAAGAGAGGAAAGAGGAGAGATGAGGATGGTGACGCGGGGAGGTTGACAAAGTGGTCGGCAATGAGGGATGACGACGATAGAGGGGGGTGGCCACAGTGGGTACATGGGTGTGCAGGGTTGGATCGGGTTGGGTTTGCAGGGAGCTTGGTGGGTGTTTTCAGAGAGGAGATGAGATGAACGGAGGGAGGCGAAGTCGAAGGTGAGGCCGACGAGGGTGCCAGCAAGGCTGGCGATGAGGAGTTGGGTTTCTTGGGCCGGGTTTGTCGGGGTTAGAGAGATGGGACGAGGGCGATGAGGAAAGGTGAGGAGATGGATGAGGGTGGAGGCGAGGGTTTCGTGATGGGTTCGAGCGGGGAAAAGACGGCGGGTTCATGCAGGCGAGGTCGATGGGTTTGCAGGCGGGGTTCGGTGAGGGGTTGCAAGTGGAGGCGGTGGTTGTAGTGAAGGAGAGGAGGCGAGGTCGAGGATGATGGGCGATGAGTGGACGAGGTCGAGGTTCGGCGGCGGTGGCGACGGCGAGGCGAAGCAGGGGCGATTGGTTCGTGACGAGAGGGCCAGAGGCGGGAAAATGAAATGATGTGAGGGAGAGAGAGAACCTACCGGATCAAAAGCACTTTCCAAGAAATTGGTACCGCGCAACGGCTTTCGCGCTAGGCGCTCACTCCGTTGCTTGGTCTACCGAGTAACGGCTTTCGCACTAGGCGCTCACTCCATTGCTTGGTCTAACGCGCCATTCAAACCAATATCGCCTGCTATATTCAGTCGCGCTCATCCCTCTTGTTGTAGGTCGAGCATGTATTCATTACCTCGAATTCCCACGTTCCAGCGTGCATTATGCTAGCAGGTCCCACCCCCAATTGATTGAGTTAACGTGTGCTGGTAAATAGGGTTATTAAACAAAGAAATATAAGAATATAAATAGGAAAGAGAGAGAGAGAGAAAATGTTAAAGAGGAGAGAAAGAGAGAGGCAGGTGAGAAAGAGAGAGAGAGAGAGAGAGGCAGAGAGAGGGGAAGAGAAAGATCGAGAGGGAGGAGAGATAAATTTGTTGGGTAGTGAAGAGAGAGAGAGGGAGGAGAGATAAATTTGTTGGGTAGTGAAGAGAGAGAGACAGAGACGGGAGGAGATAAATTTGTTGGGTAGTGAAGAGAGAGAGAGAGGTGTGAACTGTTAAGAATATATAAAAAAATATATTTTAGTTATAATAAAATATAAATAGTAAATTTATATTTTATAGTAATAGTTATAATTTATTAGAATATAATATTAGTACGTTTTGAGATTTTGCCAAATGCAAACTTACTCCAAAATACGCCCGGGTCGGGTCTAAAAATCCGGTTTTAAAATATGAAAAATATATGCAATGACCAAAATGAAAAAAGAATGCTCGGGTAACGAAAATGTATACCCCCAAGAACGGATGCACGTACGTGCGCATAGCCATTCAAACACGTCCGTTTCATTGAACGGGACGAGAACAAGATGCGCGGATGCTACCACGGGATTAGGGGTATCATGCAGGCCATGTTATGTATTTTTAAATTATTTTACATGATTTAAAATGTTATATGGTAAAGATGCAATGCCAGATAAATGCCAGTATGCACTAAACATGAAAATGCACCAGTCTACGTAACAAGTCAGAATCAAACAGGTTCAAGCAAGCGGGTCGGGTCAAATGCAATGTAAAATGTAAAATACCATTCGCACCCAAAATACGATAAATCAAGAAAATGCCATAATTAAAGAAATACGGAAACTAGAATTGGTATAAATGAACTAGGGTATTACATTATACCCAACTACAAAAAGAATTTCGTCCCCGAAATTCCAAGAACAAGAAAAGATAAACAATCAAGAGACTACAAGAATAGATATGGAAATTTCTGTCGGATTTCATCTTCACGTTCCCAAGTTGATTCTCCATGTGAGCGATTTCCTCAAGAAACAAGTACGAGAGGGATAACCTTGTTCTTAAGAACCTTTTCCCTTCGATCCACAATTGACATCGGTCGTTCCTCAAAGCTTAAATCTTCTCGTACAGTCAGCTCCGAATGATCCAGCACGCGTGTTTCATCTCGAACATACCTACGGAGTTGAGATAGATGAAACACGTCATGAACATTCGCCAAAGATTGCGGTAAAGCCAATCGATACGCCACTTCTCCAATACGCTCCAAAATCTCGAAAGGACCAACGAATCGAGGACTAAGCTTGCCTCGACTTCCAAAACGAATCACTCCTCTAGTCGGTGATATCTTTAAGAATATAAGATCACCAATAGCAAACTCTAGAGGTCTTCTCGATGTGTCGGCCCAACTCTTCTGCCGATCTTGTGCTGCCTTCATGTGATTCCGGATAGTATTAACTTTGTCAACTGTTTGCACGATCAAATCCGGTTCCAACAATCTTCGTTCTCCAATATCGTCCCAACAAACAGGTGAACGACACTTGCGACCATATAATGCTTCGAATGGAGCCATCTGAATAGTCGCCTGAAAACTGTTATTGTAAGAAAACTCCACCAAGTGTAGATGATCCTCCCATGAACCCTTGAAGTCTAACATGCAAGCTCTCAATATGTCTTCAAGAGTTTGGATCGTTCTTTCCGACTGGCCATCTGTCTGAGGATGATAAGCTGTTCTAAACTTCAATCGAGTCCCTAAACTTTCCTGTAAGCTCCTCCAGAAGTGTGATAAGAAACGGGTATCACGGTCGGACACGATGCTCACAGGTACTCTATGCAATCTCTCAATCTCTTACATGTACCATTCTGCTAACGCTTCCGTTGATTGACCAACTCGAAACGGTATGAAGTGAGCTGCCTTGGTCAATCAATCAACAATCACCCAAACTGCATTGTTGCCCTTTGGACTTCATGGTAAAGCTGTCATGAAATCCATGGTTATATGTTCCTACTTCCATTGAGGAATCAGAAGTGGTTGCAATAAACCAGCAACCCTTTGATGTTCAGCCTTAACTTGCTGACACACCAAGCACTTTGCTACAAAGCGAGCAATCTCCCTTTTCATGCCTTCCCACCAGAAATGCTGTCTTAGATCGCGGTACATCTTCGTGCCTCCTTGATGTACAGAATACGCGGAACTGTGTGCCTCCTTTATAACTTCTTCATGAATATCTCCTTTTGGCACACACAAATGGCTACTATATCGCAACAAACCATCTTCATGAATTAACAAGTCCGTTCGAAGTCCAGCTTCAACCTGTTCTCGAAACTTCTGCAATCTTGGGTCATGTGACTGCGCCGCTTTAATATTATCGATCAACGACGAATGTACTTGCAGCTGCATCAACTATCCCGAAGAATGCGGTAGCACGATCTCCAACTCGAATCTCCGAAAGTCTTCGATAAGATCCTTCTGTGCAGTCAGCATCCGAATTGCGGGCAACTGACTAAGCGCATCCGGTACTACATTAACTTTCCCCGGATGGTACTTGAGATCAAGATCATAGTTAGCCATCAGCTCCAACTATCTACGCTGCCTCATGTTAAGCTCTTTCTGTGTGAACACGTACTTCAAGCTTTTGTGATCGGTGAATACTTCAACCCTTTCGCCCAATAAGTAGTGTCCCCAAATCTTCAAAACGAAAATCACAGCTGCTAGCTCCAAATCATGAGTTGGGTAATTCTTATCATGGATCTTCAACTGTCTCGATGCGTAAGCTATAACCTTCCCATGCTACATCAAAACACATCCCAAAGCTTTCCCAGATGCGTCGCTGTGAATCACCAATCCTCCGAAACTATCTGGTACAGTCGAAATAGGAGCGGTTATCAACCTTTGCATCAACGCCTCAAAAGATGACGCACATTTATCCGTCCATACAAACGGTACTTCCTTGCGCGTAAGCTTGGTCAAAGGCTCAGCCAAACGAGCAAAATTCTCCACGAATCTTCTGTAATAGCCGGCAAGTCAAAGAAAACTTCTGATCTCTGCTACGTTCTTCGGAATCGGCCTATCTCGAACTGCTGCAATCTTCTCAGTGTCAACGGCGATTCCATCTCTGGATACAACGTGTCCCCGAAAACTTCACTTCTTCAAGCCAAAACTCGCACTTGCTCATCCTTTTTTTTTTGCATACAATCTTTCTTGCCTCAATGTCTGCAGTGCGAACTTCAAGTGTTCAGCATGCTCTTCTATGCTCCTCGAGTAGACCAAAATATCATCCATAAACACCATAATAAACTGGTCCAAGAACGGTGAAAGATTCAGTTCATCAAGTCCATAAATATCGCCGGTGCATTCGTGACTCCGAATGGCATCACTAAATACTCGTAATGTCCATACCGAGCTCGGAACGCAGTCTTGCAAATATCCTCTGATTTAACTCGTACCAGATGATATCCGCATCGCAAATCCAGTTTCGAGAATACCTTCACGCCACTAAGCCGCTAGAACAATTCTCCAATGCGAGGGATCGGGTAGTTGTTCTTAATAGTCTCCCGGTTAATTCTCGATAATCGATGCACATCCCCCTTGTGCCATCTTTCTTCTTGATTAGAAGAACTGGAGCTCCCCAAGGTGAATTGCTACTGTGAATCCAACCCTTCTCAAGTAATTCGGTAACCTGCTTCTTGACTTCTTCCAACTCCACTGGTGCCATCGAATGGTACACCTTTGAGATTGGCGCTGCACCAGGAACAAGATCGATTGCGAACTCCACATCTCGTTTTGGCAGTAAACCTGAGATGTCCTCGAACGCGTCCATGAACTTTCGAACTACAGCTGGCGCTTCCTCCTTATCAACTTCCATCGATGAAAGAACATTGTTTGTCGGCCTAGCCCTAAACTCGACTGGCCCGACAGAACTGCTTCCTCAAGCAAAAACAAACTCCGGATGTCCGGGAATCTGGAAAATCACTTTCTTTTCCCTACAATCAATGTGAGCGTGGAAAGTGCCGAGAAAATCCATTCCCATAACAACTTCATAACTGCCGGTATCGGTTACCAAGAAATCTGCAAAACATGAACTGGTAAGTAATTGAACTGAGAGAACCAAGGTAATAAAACGACCATGAAACAAGGAAATGAAACAAGACCAGGACTCCAAGTTACTTAAATAGAGTACCGCATTGTAACCATGCTGCAGTTCATAGTTACAATCACATAACTCTGTTCAAGTCGCCCAAATCCTAGTATCAGAATCAAAGGAATAGGACAGAAGAAACAATAGGGAACCAAAAGAATTTCAACTCGAGATGCAAAGTTGTTTGCATATCGTCAGAACAGGGGTCAAGAGAAAGATAAGATTCAAGAATCAGGAGAACAAGGTGGCCGGACATGTTCCTAATTACGAGTTTCCTGATTCGTGTATTGGGTCCAATACCCAACTACAAAAGAATAAAACCCGATAAACCTAAATCCTATGGCTCTGATACCAAACAAACCCTGTCACGCCCCGTTTCCCAGAGTGTGCTAAGATCGACACGTGACATAGCCAACCATGCTACCTATGGATAGGAAACATCTCTCCACAGTCACATTACGGCTGTCTAGAGATATCAAGAACAGTAGAAATAAAATAAACTATCTAATACATCTCCATGAGCCAGAATGAACGAGTCAAGAAATAATATGCGGAAGCAATAGATCCAATAAACAATAACAATCTGGAAAGTAAACATAACTAAAACTGGATACTAACAGGATCCTCACTGCTCGGTCTGACGGCGGAAATACTCCTGATCAGCCTGCGACAAGGGTAGAGGATCTGGGCCATGCAAAACCCAGACGTCAGTGCGTCATAATATCAATAATTCTTAAGCAAGCAGGATGTGATAAAATATGCAGGCATGAAGTATGAACAGTAACAAGTCATCAGTAGCAAGTAAACCGTAATCATGAATATAGATCAGTGAACAGAATATAAACAGATGAAGTGCAGTGAGTAGTCTAAATTGTGCTATAAGGTTATCTACACTAAAGTTATTCGAAATCAATTAATGTAATCCTCATCGTAACCCATAGGTCTATGCCCCGTTCAACCCTACGGGACCACGGTAACACGATATAATAGACGGTGAGTCTATGTCCCGTTCAACCCCACGGGACCACGGTAACACGATGTAATAGACCGTGAGTCTATGTCCTGTTCAACCCTACGGGACCACGGTAACAAGATGTAATAGCCCTTTGAGTTACATTCGGATACATTCTTGATTTCCCCATACCCCCAAGGTTATGTGTGTAAGTCAGGTATTGATAAATCTGAGACTAATGCCAACACAGGATCAAGCAGGTACATGTTTGTCTGTATAGACAACAGGAAATGTCCGTATGGACAGTAGGATTGACGACATTAGTAACAAGATCAGGTAACATATCAAGCTGTGGTACATCAGGTCATGTCAGGTGGTATACATGTATCAAGTCATGTCAAGTAGTGCACAAGTATCAAGTCATGTCAACTAGTGGTGTATTAGGTCATGTCAGGTAGTGCACAAGTATCATGTGGGTGCTCATAATCAAACTGTAATAATTATGGGTACACAAAATCAAGTATGGAGTACTAATATAACAATAAAATGGAATAATGTGATATGGTATGCAAATAGATATAAATTCAAAGATATGGATGCACAATTATCGATTAGGGTTACATTTATAGTTCCAAAACTAATTAGGATGTATTTTACTAAACACGGGGTATCAATATTACAGTGTTATGTATTAATGTGATCTATGGATGCAATTATATATATTTTAAATGAGATGGATGCAAACGGGCATCCGAAATCAGTAAAACTGTAAAATGGTATTGTGGGATGTACAACTAAGAAATATGTGATGTAAATATCGATATGGATGCAGTATATTGTAATCTAGTATGTAACAAGATAGGTTATCATGACCTAGATCTGAAATGATATGAATGGATGCAAACGGAACATAGAAAAGTTATAAAACTAAACATGGGGTGCATGATTTTAAATACAGGTATGATATTTATTTAAATAGTTATATCAAGAGTTATATACCATGTAGCAAGATTAACTTGCCTCGATGGGTCGCGATACGGATACGCACGGCACATCCGACGTCTGTAAATCGTCGCAACGCACATGCTGCATACGGGACGGGTCCAAGCCACGCAAGAAGGTGATCACGCAGGTAAGGTACGTCCTCCGGGTCCTCTGGAACGGCAACGACGGTCACGGCTCCGGCGGTTTTGGGGTTTGTGCACTGTGGTAAGGGGAGGTGGCACGGGAGCGACGACGGCGATGGGTCGGAGCTCCGGCAAGGTGTTGCGAGGGTGCTCGGCAAAGGGCAGCGAGGTGTTAGGGTTCTTGAAGTCGAGGTGATTGGGTTCTTGGTGTCAAGTTTCTGCAGTGAAGAGAGGAAAGAGGAGAGATGAGGATGGTGACGCGGGGACGCTGACAAAGTGGTCGGCGATGAGGGATGACGGCGACAGAGGGGGGTGGCCGCAGTAGGTATATGGGTGTGCAGGGTTGGATCGGGTTGGGTTTGCAGGGAGCTTGGTGGGTGTTTTCAGAGAGGAGAGGAGATGAACGGAGGGAGGCGAAGTCGAAGGTGAGACCGACGAGGGTGCCGGCGAGGCTGGCGACGAGGAGTTGGGTTTCTTGGGTCAGGTTTGTCGGGGTTGGAGAGAGGGGACGAGGGCGATGAGGAGAGGTGAGGAGATGGATGAGGGTGAAGGAGTGGGTTTCGTGATGGGTTCGAGCGGGGAAAAGACGGCGGGTTCATGCAGGCGAGGTCGATGGGTTTGCAGGCAGGGTTCGGTGAGGGGTTGCAAGTGGAGGTGGTGGTTGTGGTGACGGAGAGGAGGCGAGGTCGAGGTTCGGCGGTGCTGGCGACGGCGAGGCGAGGCAGGGGCGATGGGTTCGTGACGAGAGGGCCAGAGGCGGGAAAATGAAATGAGGTGAGGGAGAGAGAGAACGTGTGTTGGGAAATAAGGTTTATTAAAAAAGGAAATATAGGAATATAAATAGGAAAGAGAGAGAGAGAGAGAGAGAAAATGTCAAAGAGGAGAGAGAGAGAGAGAGGCAGGTGAGAAAGAGAGAGAGAGGGGAAGAGAGAGATAGAGAGGAGAGAGAGGGGGAAGGAGAGATAAATTTGTTGGGTAGTGAAGAGAGAAGGGGGGGAGGAGAGATAAATTTGTTGGGTAGTGAAGAGAGAGAGAGAGAAGTGTGTGAACTGTTAAGAATATATAAAAAAATATATTTTAGTTATAATAAAATATAAATAGTAAATTTATATTTTATAGTAATAGTTATAATTTATTAGAATATAATATTAGTACGTTTTGAGATTTTGCCAAATACAAACTTACTCCAAAATACGCCCGGGTCGGGTCAAAAAATCCGGCTTTAAAATATGAAAAATATATGCAATGACCAAAATGAAAAAAGAATGCTCGGGTAACGAAAATGCATACCCCCAAGAATGGATGCACGTACCTGCGTATAGCCATCCAAACACGTCCGTTTCACTGAACGGGACGAGAACAAGATGCGCGGATGCTACCACGGGGTTAGGGGTATCATGCAGGCCATGTTATGTATTTTTAAATTATTTTACATGACTTAAAATATTATATGGTAAAGATGCAATGCCAGATAAATGCCAGTATGCACTAAACATGAAAATGCACCAGTCTACGTAACAAGTCAGAATCAAACAGGTTCAAGCAAGCGGGTCGGGTCGAATGCAATGTAAAATGTAAAATACCATTCGCATCCAAAACATGATAAATCAAGAAAATGCCATAATTAAAGAAATACGGAAACTGGAATTGGTATAAATGAACTAGGGTGTTGCAGGAATAGTCATTGGAAGACTTTCGGGTAGCGTCGTACTAACATATGATGGATTTAAATGCTTCCATGGCCGCCCTCATACAACCTAACGAACCGGTAGCTAGTTTCCAACTAGCTCCACATTTTCCAATGTATGATGAGGCGATAGGACCGAATGAGAATTTGAGTAGTGAAAGTGAGCAGTACACTCTTCCAAATCAAACCTACCCGTTGCAAATTGAATTGCACAACTTCGGTTTTGAATGTCTATCAAGTGTCCCAAATGAATCATAAATTGCAGATAGAATGTTTGATGAGTTGTGCGATTTTGTAGTGTTTGATTTACCCGATTGTGAATGGACCTTGTCAAGTGAAACCACACCCAATCCCTTTGACCTCTACACCTCCATCCTAGAACCATAATTGATTGAAATCCATGCTTTTGATAAGGTGTTTGAGAAATTTGAGTTTCACTTGATTGAGAATATCAACGCTGGGAATATTTTGGATGATGAACCCACATTTTCGGATGAGTTTGTCTCTCCAATTCATCATGTCATTTCACGACATCATCCTGAGTCATTAGCTGTTTTTCCCGAACTTCATATGCGTCTAGATATTGATGATAAATGCATGGTTGAGCTAATTTTTGAGGAGAATTTTGAGTATATTTTTGAGGATGAACCAGTTTTACTTGATGAGTCGGATTTTCCAATTCATCCTATCCCTTCCACCGACTGTGCACACCCTCCAGAACCTTTAACTGATACCATTCCCCAATCACTTCCCTCCATCCTTTCCATCGTTCTGACCTTGCAAGACACCATATCACTTTCACTTCCTGTGTCTGGTTTACCAAGTTCGGTCTACCTATATTTTCTCACGAATCTTGAGAGGGTTGGCCCCATTTCTCAACGGGTTGATAGATTAGTACAATCGCTTTTTACACATTGGTCATTACAAAGTGTATTAATTTATTCACTCCATTTCCTCCCTCAATTTCGTATTCCACTTCTTTCTCCCTTCCTCCATTCTTATCCTCCACCGAGACTGTATCCCGCTTCCATCCCCATACGGTCTCACGTATTCTCCATTTCTTTCCTCTCTTAGCGATATAATTTTTGAATGGTTGGTGCGGACTTTTGGTCTGTGTAAGGCCTTATATAGATTGATACTATTCCCTCCTCTTAACTCCGAACATTAAACGCTTAACAGTGGCAACACTGTTTCACTTAACTTTGGGGGGATCTTTTTGTGTATATATTTTTGGTTTGCCTTTTATTTTGTGTAAAAATTTTGTAAGGAGCGCCAACAATTTTGACCCTCTTGGTATAGCCTGACAGTGATGGTACTGTTAAGTTTAAGTTTGGGGGTGTCCTCGGTAAACTTTCTACCATCGCATTCATGTGTATATTTTGCATTTTCGTACTTATTTAAAAACCCATAAAAATCGAAATTTTTTACAAAAATATAAAAACTTTGTCGTCAAGCTAGCTAATAGGGTAACCTAGATTTTTATTCTGAAAGATTATTTGATTCGTTAGAAATAACTAAATCCTAGGCTTAGGAATTGAAAACCCTAAAAATAACTCTCATTCTATTTAACCTTAGTAATTATACATCCTTACAGTTTTTTTTATAGAAGTAGGTAATCTTGAGTTCAGTTCTTGAGTTAAGTCGAGATGAAGTGAAAGTATTGAAAGATTTACTAAAGGATAAGTCTGAAAAATAGTTTCTATTCTTGAGTCCAAATTTAGAAAGTATATACCCTACAAATTGCACAGACACGCACCTTGAAACTTGGAATAGTAGAGGATACCTCGAAATACTCTTGCCTGAAAACCTAGTATGAAAGAAAAAACGGTATTTAAAGCTAACTATCAAAAGAGCATCATTGAAAAATATATCCGGTCTTGAAAAAGAAAAATAAAGAAAAAAAATAAAGTCAAGACATGGAAACTGCTATTTACACTTTAAGCTCACACATTTATTAATCGGCCGTTAGTAACTCAAGAAGCATTAATAACCGCATGAAAGGTGTGTGAGCAAATCCGTCCATCATTAATGAAAAGAAGTAGTATTAAGTATTAGAGGAAGGGTACTATAGCTTGAATTGAATTCTTAAGTGTAAAGGTGAAATTTTACACACACGTATTGGTATACAATCGATATTTAGAGAAAAGATAGGAATAAAGAATAAGACTTATGTTTTCCGTAAAGATGATAAAAATCCCTGATTGGAGACCGCACTTTAGAAGGAAAATTCAAGAGAAACCGAGATCTTTCTAAGCTGTTAAAACGTATAGGATCTGATGTTGAATAAATAGGAGGCATGAAACATAAGGGTTGAATGTTTCTAACTTAGGATGTTAGAATTTTTAACCTAGATACTAAACTGTAGGAGTAGAATCGACGTTAACTTGTGAAACTAGATTGACGGGATTTTGTGGGTAGTATCCGCTGAAAACCCTCAGGAGACAACACTCCTCCTACTAGGGACACCTAGAAGTTTAACGGCTTGTTGCACGAGCTCAGTGCAATCGCGTTCCCTTCGAAAGTGAGGTTAGGATTTTGTTTTTCTCGGGATGAGCAAAAGATAAGTTTGGGGGTATTTGTTTATCACAAAAAACCGCATTTCAATACCACTCATTCATTATCTGTTTTGTTATATATCGGTACTATTAATCAGTGTCTGCTCAGTAAATACAGATTACAGGTATCCGTGACACAATACTGGAAACACTCAAAAATCACGTATATAACGTTTGTGAGCCGACACTGCAACCGGAACTGCAAACCGATCGATATCCAAAGAGTTTTTTCAAATAAACTAGTTTACACACATTTGGTCCAACACATAGCAAGTGTGCACTAGCTTTTTGATGGCTTGGACATAGGTGGGGCTGCCATGATGTTTTTGGGGACAAGTAGCTGACACAAGTGGGTGTGTGAGTTAATGCTTAAAAAGTTGTGATGTGATTTAAGGGTGTGATTTCCCTCAAATACTACTGAGTCCAATCCAGGATTCTACAAAAATATCAAACATCACCAGTGGTATTGTGGAGAGCACACATGATCACAGACCCAACACAAGACCCAAAGGCCAACATTCAACTGGCGAAATGATCAAAATGCCCGATCTCGCCGGTCCCATCAAGCCCAATGAGCCCTAATTTTCTTCTGTCCATCCCTTGCTACCATGTCATCTTATTTTTATTACTTGTTTAATCTTATTTTGTGCCTATAAAAGCCAGATCAGTGAGCAAGGAAAAGGGGACTACTTTGGATATACTTTGAGCAAAAGTTTTCTTTTTGTTTCTTTTTCATTTTAGTTCTTATACATAGCTAGTTTTCCTTGAGCTCTTTACCTTCCCTTGATCTTGCAACCTCTTCATCGAGCTTGCAAGTTTAAGTTTTAGTTATTGAACTCAAGGTTTGTATCATCACTTGGACATAATAAACGTTTCAATTTTGGGTTCTTAGTATTCTCTCTCTTTACTTGCTTGCTATTTAATTTCTTGCCATTTACTTTCTTGCATTTAATTCCTTGCCATTTACTTTCTTGCAATGTTGTTTTATTCTTTTCTTTTTATCATTTCATTTGCTCTTTTCTTTTTGTAGTTTTGATAGTTTGTAAATATTGGTGTTGTAAGGAAAAAGAATGGTTATGTAAGTTAAGGTTTTCCTCTCTCATTTCCTTTGCCCGATATTTTCCAATTGAACTCCGTCCAATCCTTACACAAGCACTCTATTAGGCACCCTACCTTACCAAGGTATCGATGATCCCTAACCGTGACCGGTTGCGTTTGGTTTGGCCGTAGGCGAAAGTCAAGAGACAAGAACAGACGGAGAGGGGTCAATAAGCCGGATTTCACTAATACCGTGTTTAAGTACCCTAATCCACGTTTTTGCCAAGTGCTCTAGCTTCAATGGTTAAGTTCGGCACAAAGGAATGAGTACGGACTTCACTAACTTACACTAACCTATCTAATCCTAACAACTTACACTTTGTATATATACACTTAGGTTAGAATCGAACCATTCCGAACCACGCATTAACTCGTGATAACAAGAACTTAAAACGCACCGTCTCCCTGCGGACGACCCGTACTCATCGCGGCTAGCTACACGCTACGCCGTCCTGATTACGGTTAACTTTAGAACTTAAAAACACGTCTCGTTAAAGCGCGCCAATCAGGTTCCTTTGAGCTTGATAGAACTGACGAGGAGTAGGTGCATTCGGTCCATGAGGAGGTGGAGCACGTAGTGCAAGTCTTGGAGCAGGTGCCTGGATGCCTGGGCGCTGTGGGTAAGCGATTGCTGGTCTGGGTGCAGCATATGGGTTGTGTCTACGAGGACAAGACCCAATATCATGAGTAGCTGAGCCGCAGACTAAGCAAAGGCGATTTGCTCGCCGGCAATCCTTTTCCAGATGTCCATCTCTCCTGCAGTATGTGCAAAAGGCTGGGTTGGTCCAGTTGTTTGGTACTCCCGATCTCCTTGGCACAAATGGTGGTCTTGAAAAGGCTTCTCCTGCCATCTGATTGGCAGAGCGCTTAACTCTGACATATTGGGGTCTTTCCCTCATCTTTACCATCGCCTTATATCGACGGGCTGCTTTCAGAGCCAATTCATGAGTCGGGAAATCCCCTGTGGCTAACACAGCTTGGATCTACGGATCTAACCCTTGATGGAATCACCGGGCTCTGATCTCATCCGTCGGTATTAGGTGCGCCGTGAATCTATTAAGGTATTGTGTTAGCTGTGTAGTATATGATATGTTGAAAATTGAACTATTGAGACATATCTAACTGACTGAGCATGGTAAACTCAGTATCGTACTCATCCACTGATTTAGTCTACATTGAACCCTGTTGTAGGTGGATGAACTGCTATAACATGTCGAATCTGGCAGTCTCGGGGAAGTACTTTGCGTCGAACATATCGCGGAAAGTCCTCCATTCGATCGGCTAGGTGAGGTGGCTTTCTTCCGCCTTCCACCAGACCCGTGCATTATCAGTGAGCGGCAGCTTTGCAAATCGTACCCAAGCGACCTATGGCACTTGTGCTGCTACCAGGTCATCTTCAATCCTCCGAGCCCATTCCTCAGCTTCTAGAGGGCTCTCTTTCCCTGAAAATTTCTTGGGAAGTAAGGCCCTGAATTGCTTCACCCCAGGTGCTTCTGCCTCGGGACGGTTCATTAACATAGCAGTTTGCTACTGCTGTCCTTCCAGGAGGCTGCGGATCGCCTCGAGCAGTACCGTCTTCTCATTGATCAGAGCAGCAACGGCCGGTGTAATTGGTAAAGGTGGTGGAGTGTTGTTGAAGTTGGTGCTGGTGTTATTTGGGGAATCCATAACCTTGAAAAAAAATTTAGGTTAAGACAGATTCAAAATATATGAAATTGGAAGATTCAAGGAATATGAATTGTAAAGAATGTTTTCAGTTGCTGGTTCTTGTGTTATATTGCTTAGGTTGTCCATGCAGAGCTGACCTGCATGGGCCACCAATAAAACCTGTCACGCCCCTCTTCCTAGTGTACGGGCAGAGGACGCGATGGGTCACGTGGCGTATTTACTCAGAGGTAAACACGCTAAGCGTATCTAAGCAATATAAAATAAAATATACACAAGAGACAAGATGTAAATGAACATCAACTTTATTTATTAAACATTCTTTTTACAATACAACTGAAATGAAAATACATGGAATGAAAGCAATGCTTAAACAATGACATAACAGAAATGAAAATGAATTGTACAAGTAAACTAGAGCTCCAGGTCAAAAGCTAGCTGATCCAAGTTCTTGTTGGTGAGCTCTGTCTCCAGAAGGTCCGATCTACCTGACAACATTCCAAAGAAGAAGAAAATGAATGTCGTCAGCGAACAATCGCTCGGTAAGTCCTAAAGGTAAGTATAGACAGAATATACGGAAGAAGAATGTAACTTTTAAAGTTTTATTATATTGTTAACGTTGTTGTTTGTAGCTTGGTACAGAAAATGCCAGTGTATACGAGAGGAGTCCCACTATTCCGGAGACTAAGGTATACGGAGCACAAGGAACCGTTCAGCCACGGTACAACGGCAATGGAGATTCAGGTTAGGTGTATTATGGTTACAGTCTCGTGCCACTTTTAACACCTTCCGTACCAATCTACCCCTTATAAACCCCGCGATGTCTTGATTGTATTGTTTGTATTGTTTTGTCTTATATTGTAAATTGTATATGGATGACTTGCCGAAACCATGATATCAGTAATAGAACGGATATAATGGATGGACATGTAAATGGAGTATATCCATGGTTCGGTTCAGTCAAGATAGATTGAATAGATTGAATAGATTGAATAGATGGATTCATATTGAATTGTGGTTTTATACTTGAATCATATTCAAGTCAGATTGATTATATTTAGACTCAGTCTGAGTTAGACAATTAGAAAAGAAATTGAAGTCCTGAATTAGGTTTTGATGTTATCGGTAATTGCTGCACATGGACAACATGATTTGTGTCTTTTTCCAAGACAATTACCGTATTGATAACACCATTTATTAGGTTGTCTACCTTAGATAGGCAAGCACCCTTATCTCCATCTCCCTAAGGCTCAAGAGACTGGTCCCGCTTAAACCTATGTTTACTAGGGTCATTATTGTAATTTAGTATAACTTGAGGGGGTTTTATGTAAAAATAATTTTGGTATAATTTCAAAATACACCTCAAGTATTTATTTATCGTCTTTAGAGTTTTCATAGATTTATATTTTATAAATGTGCTATTTCTAGTGAATATAACCTAGTTTCATAATATATGGTATTTTCTTGAAATATTGTACTTGTGTTGTATTTGGATGGTATTTTCATGTAATAGTGATTCCTTTGATTTAGAAAACTTATAATATTTATATAATCAAAATAAATATTTTGATAATATATATATATATATATATATATTTAATGAAAATAATTTATTTATTTTCTTGTAGAAATCTCATTTTCTAAAGAAAAATGTATAAAAATTCCATCGAGATCGAATACTCCTTGCGGAGGTCTGCATCTCGCTCTATTATGCCCGAGGACGTGCGATAATCCGCACCATCCCGAACGGGGTCCCCAAAATGGGTTGTACAGGCGTAATTGCATGGAAATGTTTAATACATCTTTTTATAAAAAACGGTTTTGTAAGTTTAGGGTATTTATTTGTAAAGTCGTATTTTCCCGTATTCTATTATTCCAAACTTCATCGTGCTATGATAGAGATGTGTGTTGTGATGAGATAGGTCATTACCTCGTGAACTATCTAAAGGTATAGTAAGAAAATAAGTTATTATGTCAAAATGTAAGTATATGGTATTTTTCTGAAAAAGTGCGATAAAAGTTACAAAAAATGATTCTTTTAAGGTGAAACTTGTTTTTATAGATTTATTAATGTTTGTTAAACAATATGTGAGAATATGGTATTGTCTTGTTAAAGAAAAGTATAGTTTTTAAAGAAAACCGAATCGGAAGTCGGACTAACTCCGCTTCCGTCGGGTTTTGGAAATGTGGATTTTTATAGAAGAAGAAGAGAGGGGAGAGGGGAATTACAGGCTTAAAAGAGAGGGGAGAGGCAGGAGAAGGATTAGGAAAGCATCGGAACGTCGTTTCGTTGCCGGAATCTCCTCGGAAGTTTGTCGGAGCTTCGCCCTTTACTAACTCCACTTGTGCACTAAGGACTTGAGAATTTTGTATAGTTTTTGTACTAGAATTCTGAGTGAGAGGGGTGTAAAATGGAGTGGTATTTATTGGGAAACATTAGGGTTTGGTGTGTGAAAGAAATGCATTTTAAATTTTCATTAAAATTTTATTTAAAGGGGTTTTATTATTCTCAGTAAATGTGCCGAGTAAATAAACAATACTGGAGTTAAGGGGGTAGTCCAAGGGTCTAGGGTTTACAAAAAAAATTGGGTTTGGCCATACAAAAACCGGCGGCGTCGGCCCTAGCTTCAATCTCGCCGGTCCGATCTTTGGGTTGGGGGCTCGGATTCTCGTTACGTGTCTTAGTCAGTCTGAATACTAATTTGCACCTGTTTGTTTTAAGTGTGACTCTTCATTTTAAGAGCAGTGCACGTGAAAACTCTTGGGCTTCTAAAAATATTAAAAGAAATTTAACTAAAAATAATGTGGCTGATGGGATTTGAACTCGGGTGCTTTGTCTCAGCAGTGCAAGACTTTACCAGTGAGCTACAAGCTCCTTCTTGCTGTTTTAAAGTAAAACAAATTCTTATAGCATACACAGGATCGCAAGTATCCCAATTGTACATTAACTTTTAAAAAAAATTTATGTACACTGAAATTGGGGTTGTTACAATTTACTTTGAAAAGTGAACCATCTTTAGAATTTTTTATATCCACTGCACCGTGCGGGTATACGTACCGCACCACAAAAGGTACCATCCAATAAGGTCTTAGCTTACCCAGATGAAGATGAAGACGGGTACGTAAAGAAGTACTTGTTGTTCCGGTGTGAATGTCTTTCGCAAAAGATATTTGTCATGAAATACCTTCGTCCAGTTCTTTACTATAACCGCGTTATCATAGGCTTCATCTCGAAGCTCGTTCAGCTCGTTTAATTGCAGCTTCCGATAGCTGCCCGCTTGGTCAAGATCCAAGTTAAGTTTTTTAATTGCCCACATTATCCTATGTTCAATCTCGACAGGCAGGTGGCAAGCCTTCCCAAATACAAGCCGATAAGGAGACATGCCAAGATCGGTTTTATATGCAGTACGAAATACCGAAAGAGCATCTGTCAGTTTAGAAGGCCAATTTTTACGATTCTTAGAAACCGTTTTCTCCAAAATTTGCTTGATTTGTTGATTAGAGGCCTCCGCTTGCCTGCTTGTTTGGGGATGATAGGGTGTAGAAAGTTTGTAGTTGATTGAATATTTTCGCATCAAAGTTTTGAAAGACCGATTTCAGAAATGCGTCCCATTGTCGCTAATGATAGCGCGATGGTGCTCGAACCGAGAAAAGATATTTTCTTTAAGGAACGTAACGACAACCTTGTTGTCATTTGTTCGGCTCGGTATTGCCTCAACCCATTTAGAGACATAATCGACCGCTAAGAGAATGTATAAGTTCCTAAAAGTGTTGAGAAACGGACCCATGAAATCAATCCCCCACACATCAAATATCCCTGTAGGGTGTTTTTCATCACCCCATTGAGATGGGAAATACGCGTTGCTTGTCTGGCGTATACAGATTCCCCCTGCCTAGGGTAGGCTGGGGTTTATTGATTATGGGGATCCGAATCTCCAGCAGTCGCGGACTAAACTGCCGTTAATTACCCCTTAGTTTTGGAGCGAGAGAACCTCCGATTGATGGGTAAAACTGGTCATGCGAACTCAATGTGCAGTGTGTGTTGTGTTTTGAAGGGGGTCTTGGATGTCTTGGGGGTCTCGTAGAGTTTACGGGGGTCCCCCTGGAAAAGAGGGAAAAAGAGGGGTGAGGAGCGTCCTAAGGACGCATGAGTGGAGCGTTGATGCTGGGTGCCTACGGGTCACGTGAGTGACGCGTGGGCGCTGGGCGCCGGCGGGTCACGTTCCCTGCGCGTAGGCGCTGGGCATCCACGGGTCACGTGAATGGTGCGTGGGTACTGGGCGCCCGCGGGTCACGTGCCCTGTGCGTGGGCGTTGGGCACCCGCGGAGCACGTGCCCTGCGCTTGGACGCTGGGCGCTAGCGGGTCACGTGCGTAGCACGCAGCCGCTGGAAACACCAATGAAGAAAGGGGCTTAGCCCCTTGGCTGGGAGTTGAATTCCTGAGGGGTTTTGGAGTTGAACTCCTAAACAGGAATTAGGTATAGATTTGGAATTAAACTCCCAAAAAATTTGGATTTGGAGTTAAACTCCTAAAAGATCTGAATTTGGAGTTAAACTCCTTTGAGAATTTGGATCTTGGAGTTGAGCTTCTCAAAAATTGGTTTGGAATTAAATTCCTAAAAAAGAGATTCTTGTTTGGAGTTAAACTCCCAAGAGATTTTCGGAGATGATGAAAGGGGACCCTTTTCTTCTCCCTAAAGCCCTGGATCTATTCTTGAGCCTTAAATCTTCCCAAAATGGAATTTTTGGAGATGTGTCTCCTTCTTCCTTCTCTCTCTTGGCTGGATCTTGGAGAAAAAGAGACGAGACTTAAAAATCTCCTCTTTTAGATATTTGATGGGAGATCCGAGCTCCCCTTCAAGAGTTTTATGGTGAAAAACTATTTCTTTTTGGAAAAGAAAGAGTTAAACTCTAGATTTAATTCAAAAAAAGAAGTAGGTTTAAAACTTTGAGGAAGGAGAAGGAGGCACATAACCCCAATTTTCGAAGGGAATGAATTATTGTTTTATTTTATCATGATGTTGCCTTATATAGGCTTACAAGTTTACATATAGCCTCTTGGGCTTTACAAAGAGGCATTTTGCCCATCCCATGCTTCATGTCCTTATTTCTTTTTGCACATGAGCCATGGGCTTTACAAAAATTTGGCCTTTTGCCCATTTATTTTACATTCATGCATAAAAATTACATCAAACTTATTTATTACATAATTTTCTTTTTGGTATGGGGGTGGCCGGCCGCTTCATGTTTGGGCTCGACTTGGGCATAGGCCCACTTGGCTTTGACTTGGTCAACCGGGGTGTAGATTTTGACCCCAATAATCTCAACAACCAAGCTTGGTTGGAGCGGCATCTCATTCTTCCATGAAATTCGTCCTATGAGTTGATACCATGAACAAGTTTTGCAATAATCATGTGCATTTTTTAATAGCGTTGGCCAATAAAAGCAGCATTGCAAAACTTTTTCCGCAGTTTTTCTTGGGCTAAAGTGACCGCCGCATGCTTGATCATGGCAGAAGGACAACACACTTTTGAACTCATTATTAGGGACACACCGCTAATGATTTGATCGGGACAATATTTGAACAAATAAGGTTCGTCCCAGTAAAAATGTTTTACTTGGGATAAAAATCTGTGATTGTCTTGATTGGACCATTCGCTGTGTAGGATTCTTATTGCTAAATAGTTCACGATATCAGCAAACTAAAGTTCATAAGATATGGTCAAGAGGTGTTCGTCCGGAAAAGAGTCGTTTATTAGTAATGTCAATGTCTGCGAAGAAGGAAGTCATGAAAGATGGTCGGCTACGACGTTTTCACATCCACTTTTGTCTTTTATGACAAGGTCAAATTCTTGCAACAAGAGGATCCAACGTATTAGCCTGGATCTAGCATCCTTCTTTGTGAAAATATGCCTTAAGGCGGAATTATCGGTGAAGATTATGACTGATGAGCCAATTAGGTAAGGCCTGAATTTTTCTAATGCAAAGACAACTGCCAAGAGTTCCTTCTCGGTGGTTGTGTAGTTCATTTGGGCATCATTTAAGATCTCACTCGCATAATAAATTACATGTGGCATCTTATCGATGTGCAGTCCTAAGACTGCACCGATAGCAAAGTCGGATGCATCACACATAAGCTCAAAGGGGTGATTCCAGTCGGGAGATGATAAAATAGGGGCGGTAGTAAGGGAACGTTTAAGAGATTCAAAAGAAGCCAAGCAATCCGAGTTGAAGTGAAAAGTTGTATTCTCGGCTAAGAAAAAAGTCAAGGGTCTAGGAATCTTACTAATGTTCTTAATGAACCATCTATAAAAACCGGCATGGCCAAGAAATGATTGTTTATTTTTGACGCATTTGGGAAGAGGAAGGTTGGAAATGACATCTATTTTAGTTTTGTTAACCTCAATGCCATTTCGTGAGATGAAATGCCCTAAGACAATACCTTCTTGAACCATGAATGGCATTTCTCCCAATTTAAAGTTAGATTCTTGTCCTTATAGCGGGTAAGAACAGCGTTAAGATGACCTAAGCATTCCTCGAAGGAGTCTCCAAAGATGGAGAAATCATCCATGAATTTATCCAGAAAATTCTTGACCATGTCAGAGAATATACCCATCATACACCGCTGAAATGTAGCGGGAGTAGTGCATAACCCAAAGGGCATGCATTTATAAGCAAAAGTGCCGAAAGGACAAGTAAAGTTGTCTTATCTTGATCCTTATCACCGATGGGAATCTGGTTGTAGCTTGAGTAACCGTCTAAGCAACAGTAGTACTCATGCCCAGCTAAGCATTCTAACATCTGGTCCATCTGGTCAATGAAGGATAGAGGGAAGTGATCTTTCCTCGTCATGGCATTGAGTTTTCTATAATCAATACACACCCATCATCCGGTTTAGATGCGAGTTGGAATCAACTCATTTGCCTCATTAGTTATGACCGTGATTCCAGACTTCTTAGGGACAACATGAATAGGACTCACCCACTGGCTATCAGATATTGGGTAAATGATACCACTATCTAAGTATTTGACGATTTCCTTCTTCACCACCTCTTTCATGACGGGATTCAACCATCTTTATAAGTCACGGGCAGGTTTTTCATCATCCATCATATGTATATGATTTTCAACAATTAAGGGACTAATCTTTTTGATGTCCATCGTTGTCCAACCGAAATCTTGCTGATTTGATTTCAAGACAGATATAAGGGCTTTCTCTTGCTCTAAAACTAGAGAAACCGAGATGATGACGGGCAAAGTCTCATTCTCCCATAAATATGCATACTTAAGATGAGACGGCAACGGCTTGAGTTCAAGTGTCGGCGGAGAGATGATAGAAGGTAGGGTAAGGGGTCGATGCTCGAACTCGACGAACTCCATGAGGGGTTCATATCTAGTGTAAGAGCCCGACGCGGACGGCTCAACTAACTCATCGGAAAGGTCAAAGGATTCGAACTCGGGGGTTGACTTATTGACAAAAGGGTCCCATGAATCAAGATCATCAAGGAAGGTGAACCCTTCGTATTCCCTATTCGTGTAAGAAGCGGCGGGATCGAACAATAACGCACTAGTAGCGTCAAGATCATTGTCGCTGAACAAAAACTCCTCGTATTCACAAGCTTAGGAGCTATCTCATGGATGTAACAAATATCTATCATATGAGCATAATGTTCGGAGGGTTGACTTCCTAACTTGAAAATGTTAAATTCAATTATCATTTTCCCAAAGGATAGGTTCATGGAACCATTTCGACAATTGATCACTGCATTTATGGTTGTAAGAAATGGTCGACCAAGAATCACCGGAATTTGGTTCCATGGATTCGCCACAAGCCGTGTATCTAAAACTATGAAGTCCACAGGGAATATAAATACTCCGACTTTAATCAACACGTTCTTTAGCTCACTCTTAGGGTGGGTAATAGATCGATCGGCCATTTGGAGAGTATAGTGTATGGGTTTCAACTCTCCTATATCTAATTGCTCATACACAGAATATAGGAGCAAGTTAACACTAGCACCAAGATCGAGAAGAGCGGGATTGATGTTTTTACTCCCAATAGTTATAGAAATTGAAGGATAACCGGAGTCCTTACGTTTCTTTGGAAAATTTTGGAAAAGAGCATCACTCACATTACTCGCTAAGAAAACTTTTTTAGGTACTTGAGTTTTCCTTTTCTTATTGCACAAGTCCTTAAGAATTTTTGCACAGGACAGGACTTGTTGGATAGTATCCAAGAGAGGAATATTAATGTTAACTTGTTTGAACATTTCCACAACTTTCTCCATTTGTGGACTTGGTTTGTTGGGCTTTAACTGGTTTGGAAAATGAGTTTTATTAAAAGGGGTTGGGTCCAACACTTGGGGAGAAGTTTGTGGAGATGGAATGGATCCCGAAACTAGAGTTGGGGTAGCATGAGAGGCGAATCCATTCAAGGAAGTGGATGGAGAGTTCGAGCCCGATAAAAAGTTCGAGCCCAGTGGAGAACGGAGAATGAGCTTGGAAGAAGATGATTGATTAGAAGAAGAAGAAGAAGTAGTAACCGGGGTGTCATCGTTGTCATCAACTTGTTCTCCAACATGGTTGTTCAGCATTCTTCATGATCTCAATGTAGTTATGACACTCATATTATTATTTTGTTGGTTAAGAATAGCGTTAGCGTTATTATGGGTGGCTGGGATTAGGTAGAGGTTGAGAAGAAAGTTTTACTTTCTCTCTTTCACTCATTACTGCGTTCAACCGTGCAATTTGTGCTTCGATTGATTTGATATTTTCACTATGGAATGCAGTGTGTTATACTAACGATTGGATAGACGAAGTTAGACCAGCCGACGTTTGAGCGGATTGTTTAATTAAGGCTTCTAAGCTTCTCTCGAGTGCAGAGACTTTGTTGGTGCCGGCAGGAGGAACATTGTTTTGTGATTGGAAAGAATTGTTATAAGGAGCAAAGTTATTGGCTGGATTTTGAAATTGTTGTGGTTGAAAGGGCTGCTGAATTTATTGTTGTGGTGGTTGGTGTTGCTGTGGAGGAAGTCTTTGATAGTTGTTTTGATTTTGGAACTAATTTTGATTTTGGTTTTGATTTTGGTTTTGGCTCCAAGAAAAATTAGGATTCTTCATCCATCCCGGTTTATATGTGGAAGAATAGGGATCGTTTCTAGGTCATTGCTGAAAAGCAGTATTAGTTTGTTCTTAACCTTGAGACGGAGGATTCAAAGGATATTCTTCAGTCAAATATGATGGGTCAAAACAATAACCACACATGGTTTTGGGGAGAGAAACTTGGTTTAGGGAGGCTGAAGAGAATTTTCTCTCAATAGCTTCGAGTTTCTTTTGCATCGCAGCCATTTCGGCTTTCATTGCGATGGAAGTATCGAGCTGATGGACACTTGTCCTAGATGAAGTTGAAGATGATGTCGTCGGTATTGTGCTCTTCCACTGTAGTGTTTGCTCGGTGAGATCTTTATGAAATTGCCACGCATTCTCGTCAGATTTTGACATGAAATGACATTGACAAATGGTTTCTAGTATTTGTTTTGTAGCTAGATTAACGCCCTCATACATAATTTGGCAAAGTTACCATTTTTTGAATCCGTGATGAGGGCATTGGACAAGAAGATCTTTGAACTTTCAAAGCATTTCCAAAAGGGTTTGGTGGGAAGTTGGGCAAACTGGTTGATCTCGCTTCTAATGCGGGCGGTCTTATGATTATGATAGAATATTTTAAGGAACGCCTTAACAAATTCATCGCAACTGGTGATGGAATGTGAGGAGGTGCTATAGAGCCACTTCTCCGTGAGATCACACAGGGTAAATGGGAGAATATGTAATCTCATAGCATTCCCAGACAGTTGGGTGGTGCTCATCATTGCACATACGTTTTGAAATTTAGTGATAAAAACGTAGGCATCCTCATATTCAAGCCCGTGAAATTTGGGCAACAAGTTGATGAAGTGGAGTTTAATTTCGAAGTTATCCTCATTGGCTGGTGGAAGAGACAGACATGTAGGAAGGGGTCCGCGTGTAGGGTAGTATCAGTCTTGGAGAGCGATGCGTGGTGGCGTTTGTGTGGGAGGTAGAATTTGCGCACCAAGAGGTGGCGGCATCGTGGGGTTGTTTATGCTAAAACCCGATAGAGGCCCGTCCATCTCGAGAGACGTGGTAGGTGAAGGAGAAGAAGACGATGAAGAAAGTTGGGAGAAAGATTTTAAGAAGGCTTTTCTTTAGCAAAATGACGGACGTAAGACTTGACTCAACCAATCACAAAAATGTACAAACAGTCCCTAGAGGTAGGGCCACCTAGGTCAAATCACTAGACCGCTGACTTCCAAAGGATAAGACGTAGGATAAATTCTCTATCACCTCCTTATCTTTCTTATAGCCAGGTAAGTAGGAGGTATCTGCTATACGAATCACCGAAATAGCTGGCCTAATTAAATAAACCATTTGCCTTAAACACACTTGCCTTAGACACTACAAGAAAGATACGGATAAGCAACTAATTACTCACGACCCTACTCTGTCCTAATTGAGTGCGATTGTCCTTAGAAATTTCGTCTAGATATTTTTTTATTAATTTAAGGTGATGCGTATGCTCGTTTGTGATTTTTGGGGCTTAAGAAGGGTAATGAAATCCCCACCTAATCTGAATATGGGTTTCTTACCCCTTAATATCAGTTTAAATCATGCAAAGCAAAAACACACAAAAATCTAAAACATGCAAAAAGATATTTTTTTTTTTATTTTTGGCGCTGTTTGCAAAGAATCCTGCAAGGAGAAACAGTGTATTGGAGCTTTAGAGGGGGTGAAAGGAAAAAAGAAGGTTACCAGAAAAATTTGGAGAGGAGATGCAACCAAAGCGCCGTGTTTCCGCCGTCAACTGCACACTTTGGCCGCGGTTTCGCTGCTTCTTTTGGGCCAAATTGTCCAATTCTCTGGCACTGAACTCCTAATTCTTTTCTCTCCTGGCTCAAGCAATTGTATTCATCGTAAACTCAACTAGATGCTCAAGATTTCCTGCACAACTCGAACAAATATCATATATCATATCAAGATGCGGTTTAACATTTTCTTAAATATTTTTTGTTTTTATTTTTATTTATGTTAGATCATCCTGAATAATAAGAAGAATAAAATTATTGTCTCTCCGGCAACAGCGTCATTTGATTGTCGTGAAATTATGTGTCTTTTGTCGTTTTAAATACCGCAATCAACACGGTATCGCAATAGCTAGCCGTGGTGAGTACGGATCGTCTACAGGGAGACTGTAACCATATTTTTAGTGTTTTAGATGAGTTGATTCAGAAAAGGTGAATTTGTTTTCTTTTCATTCTAAGCATGAGATAACAATGAGAAAAAAAGGCTTATTAGGGTTTTAGGATTAGGTAGTTAAGGGATGGTGATTAAAACAATAAATCTTTTTTTTATCTTTTAATTATTTATTGCTAAAGGAATAGAAATGAATGTGAATTAGGGTACTTAGAGGGGTACTAGGGATTCCCCTTATTGACCCCTGTCCTTCCATTAATCTCTATTAAACTCAAGCCTCCAATAAAATAAGTATTAACCCACTCTCAAATCGGGGTCGCAACTATCATAAATTGATAGTATGCCCAAATAGGGGGGTTAATATTTACTTGGTTGGAGTTTATAATAATCAAAATATAAAAAGAATATGAGGGACTTATCATCTTTTATACTCCTTTTTCCTACAACCTTAACAAGCGAGAATTTGCTCGCTCATTATTACAATAAAAGGATAAAAAAGAAAGATTGAAGAATGATCAATATATGCTAACTAGCCCTCACTATAACGAGATACAACCTTTGAGTATCATCGCATACAAATAATTAAATTGGAAAGAAGGAGAAAAGAGTTCTATTTTAATCAACGAAACTAGCTATTAGATCCTTCACGATAGCAGCATGAGAGAGATCGTAGAGAAAGAGAAAACATTTTAAATATCATTAACCTAATAATAACAGTAACAAGAAAGATAAAAAAGTGTAAGTAAATAAAATGCAGAAATTAAAAGAGACAAGAATTAAATAGAACCCTACCTTTTATTGATCAAACTCGAGCTTCATTACAATTTCTTAATGGCTAATGAAAAGAAGCTAAAAATAAAAAGAAAAACCCTAGAATATGAAACCCTAGATGCCTCTTTGTTGGGTGCTCTCGCTGCTATTTATAGGCCTTGAAATCTGAAACTCTAGCGTCGAAGTCGTTGTACACGAGAAGACGAAACTGCCCCCAAAACCCTAACTTGTGCGGCACTAAAGGGGCGGAGGATCTGCGGTCATTGGATGGGTTTGGCGACGGTTTCGCGGTCTGGAGATGGGTTTGGGCTTCCAAACTTTTTGTGTTGCGTTCTCGCTATTTTAGATGGTTTCTGAGCACATAATATCTTGTTTTTACTGACACTGAAATTTGCAGGGTTGACTAATTTGACTTTGACTTTAATTGCATCGGTCTGGTTTTACCTCTAAAGTTCGTCACTCGCTCCAAACCTGTTTCCTGCACTTATGTAGCAAACTCGGATTAAAAGCACCAAATTTATAGGCAATATTATAAAGAATGGATAGTATTAAAATGCAATTTTATGATGTAAACAGGGCTCATCAGGCCGGTGTAAAAATGCTTTGGTTGACTCATAGATACTGTCACGTCTCGCTTCCCAAAAGACGGTAGCAGGCACGTGACGATGTCCGCGACGTATTTATACCGAGAAGTGGTCCTTCCTAAAAAAAATATGTTAAGCATATATTAAGCGACGTGTATAATATAACAAGAATTATATGAGAGTATAAATCCAACTCCCCATTATATTTCCAAGTCACAAAGTTCAAAACAAAAGCCAACAAGTCTAAAATAAATACAACGAAAGTAAAGCTGGCAAAGCATGAACAATAGGCATACTGAAATAAACAAAGACTGGCGGATGAGTAGTAATTCGCCTGAAATGACAGCTGAGTGTATTCCCTCTCTGTTGGCTCGATCTCCCCTGTCACTAACCTACCTGACAAATATTCTCAAAGTAAAAAGAAAAAGAAGGAATGTCCGTCAGTGAACTTGCGCTCGGTAAGTCCCCAATAAGGTATGATAATAAAATAAGGTGATATAATGACAAGTATATGAACAAGTGTATGAAAGTAGCATACTGAGATGAACAAGTATGATATGTTAAGTAAGCAGGGCAAACTATATAAGCATGGAAGTTTTACATAAGCATGGCAGTTCAGTATAAGCATGGTGTCGGTTAATCATAAGTATAACCAACGAACATGAAGTGACTGGTAATATGGTCTAAAGATGTCACTATAAAAGTACGCCAATCTAATGCCAGTTCGAGTGTAGGCGTTAACCACCGCAGGAGTATTCTCAGACTTAAGGCTATAATCCAGGAGCAAGAAAACACGGGCCCGAGTTAGTGTACCGCTTTGACAAGGCAACTCAGAGACACGGATTCAAGAGATTCAGGTGTTAGTATTGGACTCCTGAGATTCCCTAGATTGAACTCACAACTTAAACAATGACAATAGAGGTCAGGGAATTCATATACAAGCATGGAGAGAACATGTCAGGAAAAATATGGTAGTGTAATTAAAGTGTAGGTTTCATATTCTAATGCAAGTTAAGGCAGGGGCGTCCAACTGCTTCATGAGATTTTATACAGAATGACAGAATACAGGAATACGAGGGACTCCGAAGCAACTGAATGATGCATCCTCAACTACCCAACACCCTCCAATAAATATCGGTCATGACCAATTCTAACGTAAGTTAAGGTGTGGTGTTCAACCACTTTATGAGATTTTATACAGAATTACAGGAATATATGAGTACATGAATACATGTAGGGGACTCCAAAGCAGATGAACTACTTATACTTAACTACTCAACACCTCTTAAGTTATAAAGAAATACACAAGCTTTATAAGAATCCATGAATACGTTAGAGTGTTACAAGTTCCAGTCATATTTCATGTCAAGTTCAAGTAGAGTTCATATCAGGTTCATGTCGAGTTCAGGTCAAGATAATATCTTACGTATTCATGACTCGAATCAAGTCATGTCAAGCATGCAGTACGTTATTCACATGATTCATATTGGTACAACAAATGAGAAGTCACAATGATGAAGTGAAGCAAGTTCAATATCCAACAATAACCAGAAAACAGTACTGTAAAGAGGTATTGTGAACTACTAATTATTCAGGTCAATTGAAATATGAAAATAAATAAGAAACATAGCCTTAGGTGTTATGCAAATGTGGGTTTAAGTCTTGCCTAATTACGACTACTAGTTTGGGAGATATGTGCGTTTTCGTATCGCTGCACAGATCAGATCAGAATCTGTCCAGCCCCATCGCACATTTTAAAGATGTAGTTTGCGTTATTTTCCCGGTTTTCAAGCCTAAAAAATTATTAGCGACTTGTAGATATTTCGGTATACCTATCCAAACAACTAAGTTCCATGCGATTTGGATTCCTGAAGCTCTAGTTATGGTTAGGTTAACATCAGGGTTTAAAACAACAATTATAATTTTTGAACAGCAACTATAGAGTGTCTTGCAGGGCATATATCGGGTCGTTCTATACATTTCTGAGTCACCAAATATATAAAAAAGTTATAGGTCTGTCAGTTAGGCATCCATACATCTAAGGTTTGTCAAAAACCAATGTCAGAAGCTCGAGTTATGTCGTTTATAAAAACAATGCGCCATTCATGACAGAAACTGTCCAGATTGGTTACCTAAATTAAAAAGACAGAACACTATAATTTTCGTCGGTTTTCAGAAAACCATTAAAACTAAGAAAATCTTGACTTTTCGTTCTAGTTATCCAATGCACTTGAGTTTGCTCAAAACAGATCTTGGAAGACGGAGCTATCGGTCTGCGATGGTGGCCGATAAAAACGGTTTTTCTGATTTTAAAACAGTGGCAAAAAGTCATGTCAAGCCCAAACTAAATCCCGTTTCGATTTCTGAAAATTTGTTTAAAACGAATATAAAATTCTATGTAATTGTTAGACCTAGTTCTCTTAAATTCTTCAGTTATTAAACTTATATTTTGATCTTTTTCCGCAAAGGTTTAGTATTGAAAAGTTGATTTTCACGACATAAGATTCCATTCAAAATATACCTCCGATTGAAATGCTAAAAGACAAGAAATGCATTGGGCTTTGTATGAGTCTCGTTTATACAGCGAACCATCCATGTGAAACATGTAAACGAAACAAGTATGTGGATCGGGTCATCTCACACGTATATAAAAAAAAGACAACATATACTAGAACTTTATTCTAAAAAGGAATTTTATAAATGACCTATTCTACGAGATGGCATGAAAAATTCGTTTGGTATTTGATTCAAGTGTTCTCATGACAAATTAGTACTAAACGATTATTTTGCAATTATCCAACAAGGAACCACAATTACTAATATTCAATTATCTCTAAATACAAAACATGAAGACCACTACTAAAATTAATCTATGAATTCCACTCAAGCATTTTATTTTAAAAGTTCATTTTAATGGGAAAAAAACTGACGTAGGATATAAGCAAGGAGTGGCTAAATGATAAGAGATGAGATTCAACAAGGGGTAAGAAATAGGGACTTGATCGTGACGCGATACGGTATAATAACCGTATCGCCGATTTAAGAGAAAAGTTTCAATCGGGAGACTTTTGGCAACCTGAGGTATCGGGGATCTTCGAATTTCCTATAGGTGGAAAGGGATAGGCTCAGTAGAGTTTTGGTAGAGATGATTTCAGAATTTTTGTTGTAATGGAGGGGGACGAAGCAATTAAAGAGAGAATGGAGTAAAAATGATATTATAAAGAATTAAATATGAAGGATTAATCAATTCCTGTTTCAGAATTGATTTGAGCGTTTTGGAATATAAAAACCAAATGCCCACGCTTTAAAGGACTCATGCTCAAATCTGAGCACGAGTAAGTCCCGCATAGCCGCCTGGAGCGGTCGTTTGGCCGCCCGGGTCGATCTTAGCTCGAGCGTTGGGCTCGAGCCTCGATTCCCTAGCTCGTGCCATCCCATGTGATCCAAAAACATATATTATTTTTCCTATGTGGTCTCGGGGCCTCGTGTGCATTGCCCATGAATTTTCGGGGCACGAAAACGTTAAAAAGAAATCAAAAGAAAAGAAAAAGGGCTACTAAGTTTCGAACATGCGCAATACAGGATAGCAGTGTAAAGACTTAACCACTGAACTACAAGGTTGTTCTTGTACTTAGTTATCAAAAAATAAATATAACTCAGTACTCGAAAGGAAAACGGTATTTTATTAATGAGGAACAGTACAATGGTACACGTATTTTAGGGTCGTCACAGATATGGCTACTGTTGGCCAACTATATTCGCTGACTACCTTCGCTATGCGAAGGGGTGTCAAGCTTGTCAGAAACATGGGCCTCTCCAGAGTGCACCGGTTGCTGACTTCAATCCAATGGTTAAGCCGTGGCCGTTTAGAGGCTGGGCTATGGGTTTGATCGGTATGATCCATCCACATCCTCTAAGGGGCATACGTTCATAATTGTGGCCACAGACTACTTCACAAAATGGGTAGAAGCTAAGCCTTTGAAAACCATGAATCAGAAATTAGTCATCGAGTTCGTAAATGAGAATATAATTCATAGGTTTGGCTTACCAGAAAGCATAACAGCCGATAATGGAACCGTGTTCACAGGCCAAGAGGTGTTGGAATTGCAGAAACCTACAAGTTCTAGGTTCATCATTCGACACCATACTACGCTCGGCCAAACCGAATCTACTAATAGGCTGCTTAAAGAGAATATTCAAAAAATGATCGAAAACACAGGGAAACTGCGTGAATGGAATAAGAAGTTATCGGAAATCCTTTGGGCCTACAGGACCTCCCAAAAGACAAGTACCGGGGTAACCCCTTTTTCTCTTACCTATGGCCATGATGCGGTCCTGCCCATGGAAGTACAGGTGGCCTTTGACAGACTTAGTAAGCAGCACAATCTCGACTTCAATTTTTCCATGAATACATAATTAGAAGACTTGGACGAATTGCGCTACACGGCTCTAGACCGATTTCAGCTTCAGAAGATCAAAGGACCAAATAACTACAATAAAAATATGAAGTTGAAATCTTTTTAGATCGACGATAAAGTCTGAAAAACTATATTACCGATCGGTCACAAAAATGAGTTCAGTAAATGGTCTCCTAAGTGGGAGGGCACCTACTTAGTCTATGAGGTGTTGGGTAAAGGGACATACCGGTTGCGAGATATTGATGGTCAGATCCATAGCCGGCTTATAAATGGAAATTTTTTAAAGAAATATTATCCAGAATTATGGGAGTCACACAATAAAGGACCGGTGTAACGACCCTAAAATTACTATACACTTTTATTGATCCAATATTAATAAAAGAGTGTATTTCTATTCTGGTTTCGAGTTATAAGTTATTTTTGATAACCTATATTCAAGAAACTCCTTATAGCACACTGGTTAAGCCTTTCCTCTGCTGTCGCATAGCCTGCAAGTTCGAATCTCATCAGCTCCAATTATTTTAAATATTTTTTTTAAATTTTTTTGGAAGCCCAAGAGTTGCACATGCATTATATGGAAAAACGAAGAGTTGCAAATAAATCAAGCAATAAAAACGAGACATAAATACCCAGATGAGTGCACTGCACGAACCCCGAGACCAAACTCCACTTTTGGACCACTGGTTTCTTTATTTTGACAGCCACCGGCGGTTGATATGGCCCTAAATCCCCCCTTTTTTTTGCCTTGCATCCCTCAGCTTCCCACTCCAACTTTTTCCTATTTAATTTTCCTGCAATTAATCAGAGAACCTCAGACCCTTCATCTACCCCTTTTACTCTCACTTTTAATACATTTTTATTATCTCTTTAATTTTCTTTACACATATATTTAACCCTATAAATACTTAGCCTTTCTCCTTAATTCTTCTCCTAGATTATTCTGAAAATACCACTCAAAATTCTCTCTCTCAAGTCTCACTCTAGCAAAGGAAGTTAAGCGCACAAGTCTAAGCCAACTCCATCGCTCAAGTTCATTCCTCCGCACGTTAGCTACCTAGAGTCCATTCTTGTGCGCGTAATCGGAGCCAAGCTCAAGTCTCCACGCACCGTAGGTCTCGGTTCCTCAACCGAGACTTCTTCTCTTCTTTTCCTTACTTGTTCGAGTACAAGCAGAAACCGTAAGTCTCCATCCATATCTCCCTTTTTTCTTTCTATCCTATATTCAAATTTATAAGTCTCAACCCTCTTGACTTCTCTTTTTTCCCCTTCTTACGCCACCATCAAAATACGACTTTTAGTTGCTAACATCACTTTTAATATAATTTTTGTAAAGTTTTGACATATCTATTATAGTTTCATATTAGTATTAATAAGAAATTATCATTTACCATCATACCACCAATTACATGTCATGTTTCACCTACATATCATATGAATTTAAAATGAAAGTTTGTTATTATCAAAACTACCCTAGAATGCATGTAACACCAAAATACCATGAACTTATAGAGTACCCCTTATTCAATAATTAGCATGTATACCTTTAGGAAAATTAACGGGGTAATGACCTACCCCACATGCACACTTTTGATTCATAGCACGATATTTTGATTAGAATTTTCTAATTAAATGAACCAGTTTGCATTAAAATACAACATTATTATAAAACAAGCTTTTAATTGATATTTTTGAATTCTTGGGAATTGCGCCTCTACAACCTTCATTTGGGGACCTGCTAATGGATGGTACGGATCATTGCATATCTTTGGGATAGTAGAGCGAGATGCAGAACTCCTCACGGGGTATTTGGTCTCGAAAGGAAAAAAATTACGTTTTTTAAGAAATACGACTTTTCTAAACAAAACTAAACTTTGAAAAATTATATAAAACTATGAATCCGTATTTTAAATAAAAACAAATTATGAAACTATATTTTTAAAATAAAAGATTAAAAGTTTAATAAAATACCAACTAGTTTCCAAAAGTAGTAGTTTTCATAAAAATACCGTAAACTTTTAAAAGTTAGGTTTTATCACTAAAATACCACAAAAATTAAAATACATCTTCATAAAAACTCTAAATATTATAAATCACTCTTGAGCTTTATTTTTAAACAATATTAAAGTATTTTCATAAAAACCCCTCGAGAGATGTAAATAATGTCAATACAATGTCAACACTCTAAGGACTCTAGATTAATATATGTTTAAACGGTATCATTTTTCTTGAGCCCCAGGGAGCCGGAGAAAGTGAGTGCTTTCCTATTCAGGTTAGAAAACTTAACAGAGTTATCAATGATAATTGTCTTGGAAAAAGACACAAATCCTGCTGTCCATATGCAGCAGTTGCCCTATTACTCCCGAACTTAAGAAATTCAATAGCTAAATCCTTTCATAAGATATTTACTCTAAGTTGAATACAAACTCAACCAGGATCCAAACTTTAACACAAACTTGAACCCTTAATCATGAACCAGAACACTTGAATTTGAATATCCTAAAACTTGAATACGAGAATACTATGACTTGACATGAACATAACATGAATACCAGAAAATAATGGCTGCTATTGAGACTGACTTGACTCGAACCATGAATGCAACTTGACATGAATACATAACACTTAACACGAATACATGGACACTTGACACAAATACTTTACATTGACATGAACTCAATCTTGCACTTGATGTATTCATGGATTCGAGCAAGGCTGGTATTTTTAACTATAACCTAGAATACACGGGGTATTGGGGTAGTTCAAGTGCGAATCCAACAAAATCTCAGGAGTCCCCCTAGATCATGAATCTATGTCTACTAACACAAGCAATCTATTATGAAGGCTCGTATTTCCTTGCTCCTGGATTATAGCCTGTTAAATTTAGAATACTTCCACACTAGGTTGAATTCCCGTTACTAACAATTGATTCGGGTTCGTGGTTCCTTACCCCTGAATTACAGCCTATTGGGTTCGAGAACACTCTTGATATTGGTTGATAGTCACCCTTGAACTTACGTTAAATTAGTTTACCCATGTAGAAACCTTTTAGGACATGTACATGCACTTCATGTTCACTATACCTACATTACACGACCAGATATACTGTGCTCATGTTACTTTGCCATGATATATATAGAACTGCATGTTAAATAGAATTTCCATGCTAACATTAAATGACATATTTAGAAACCATATCTCATAGTCCATTGCTTCATGATATCCATTTTTCTTTGTCATTATACTTTTATACTTTACACCCTTTTTCTGGGGTTTTACCGAGCGAAAGTTCGTTGACGGGCATTCCACCCATCTTTGTTTCTTAGAATGTTCATTAGATACTGTGAAGACTGAGGAGGTGGACACCACAGAGGAGGAGAACGATCGGATCATGACTTAGGCCTTAACTAGTTATTCTTTTCTTTCAGTTTATGTATGCCACCTATTTATACATTTCTGTTCTTGTAGTTTCCTTTTCAATTGAACTCATGTATTATAATTGTATCAAGTTTGAATGTAAATAAAATTGTTGAAATTTAAATCTCATGTTAATTTCTTGTCATTTTATATTGCTTATTTTATGCTTAGCGTATTTACTCCGGGAAGTGACATTTTCGAAATAAATACGTCGCGGGCTTGTCACATGCCGTCACCATCTACTGGAAAGCGAGGCGTGACAACCAGCAAGAAAAAAGATGTTCCATTGATAAGTGAAAAGGTCCAAGGTCGATCATAGAAGATCGATCGGCTTAAGGAGAGTACATTACAGAGCTAACAGTGAAGAAAAAGTGTGGTCAGCCGGTCTAGTTCAGCGGAAGAGGTGTCGAAACCAAGACCGAGTGCTTCATCAAGGGCTGTAGTTTCGCGACTGAGATCACCTAGGCATTCTCGATGTTCCTGGGTATCAGGGATCACCGCGAGTTCTTCCACTAGTCTGTTCTTTCGGGCGTGGGCCGCAAACAGTTCCTTCCTAACCGGTGTGAGCTCATGATGGTCGTCTCACTGTTCAGCGCCAACCAACTCTGCCTCATAGAAGGCTAGATCGGCATCCACATCTTTGATCATCTCGGCTAGTTAAGAACGTCCGTGCTCTAAATCGTTTACATCGGAGGTGAGCAGGTCAAATGTCTGATAAGGAAGGTTCTCTTCATTTCGAGAAAGCGAGGCGTAGAATAAAGTCCTCTACTAAAGGAATACTCAATGCAGCAGGGGGAAGAAATGGATAAGGTCTGGTCGTTGATCGTTCCCAGCGAATGGAAGAACCGGAGACGATGAGAAACTCCTTCGCAATCGGAGAGTAACGGCTTGTCAGGGAATGCCAGCATCACGACCAAGACAGAGCGCATCATTATCCGACGAAGGGATAACTCACTACCCCTTAAGGGATTCTCCTTCGTAATGGAGAGACGATGAAGGAGAAAGCGTAAATGTGATAATCAGAGCGCGAAAGTTCCTCTTGAACGATTGTTTACCGCCAAAAACTGGACTGAGACACGGAGACGTTTAGCCTGAATTTAGGGGCAGATTTTATATGAACATATCCATCCATGTCTCCAAATATACCAAGTTGATTTATGGCACCGTCTATCAGAGGTTTAGATAGATGCGACCGATATAGCAGACTTTATCAGATACCCTCTCATTTGTGAGGGGTTTTTTGATTATGGGGACACTCTTCCCCGCAGGCATAAACCCCTGCAGTTAATTACGTTATCGCGTTGCGATAACAACTTTTACCTGCTCCAGTATGTCACTTCGTGTCATGTTATATATTGTTTATTATAGGGTTGCCCTTGGATTGTATACGGAGCCTAATCTTGTCATGACCGTAGGGCGTGGATTAGTCCAAATCCGTACATTAGATTTGGGGTTTTGAACTTAGAACATAGATCTCATATAAATGAGGTCCATAAGTTCATGGGTTTAAGGATCATTAATCTTGTTTTAGATTATGATCGATGTAAACATGTTTAAGGACCATTCATCTAGTTTTAGATTAAGATCAACTTTAAACAAGTGATTAAGAATCGTTAATTTAATTTGAGATTAATATTAACTCAATCAAGTGAGAATATGGGCTCAAAAAAGTTTAAAGCTTCACAAACTTAGCCAATTTTGGCTAAAGATTGGGGTTCTGCGGTGCTAAGCACTCAATGTGCAGCGCTCACGTGTGTTTCACGTGAGATGCTGAGCGTCTCAAGTGCTAACATGGACATCATGTGAAGTACTGCCTTCATGTGGGCGTGACATGGTTTTTTTGGTATCAGAGTGCCAGGTTTAAAATGAGATTGCAGTTCCAATTAGGGATATCTTGATTAATATCTTGTTTCTTTGCCTTTCACTTCCCTATAATTCTTGTTGCATCATCACATCCTGCTGCTTTATCTTATCTTCAATTATCGATTATATATCCTATCTTGATCCTTGTCTCTTACGCCATCTGAAAATTGTTGTTTCAGGACTATGCCTTCCAACGACTCTTCTTCCACCTCCACTTCCCATAGTCAAACCACCGAGATTTTGGGACTGCAAGGCTTGATGGAAGCCCGGGAGCGAACAGACGATCTCTTTGCTGAAGAATTAAGAAGGCAAATGGCTCAGGCACCAGGAAGAGTCCCAAATCGTGGGGGATTCCATGTTTAACAAAGAGGAGGTGTGCAGATAAAGCTCCCATTAGTTCCTCAGCAGCAGAAGCAGCGGAGAACCTAAATTTATGGTTATTGCAAGAGGCCATGACACCTTCAGAGTGACCGTCGCCTGGCTAACGGGTAGTGCTTAATTTGTCGATCCGGCGAACATCTTGTCAATGGTTTCCCTCGAAGGAAAGAGCTGCATGGAGGAAATTCGTCAACGCCTTTCACATCTATTTAAGTAACTTGGTTGTTTTCGTACTTTTAATTTTGAGGATGATACAGACCCAACACAGGATTCAGACTTTCCTTACGAGGTCACAAAGATTTAGATATCGACGTGGAGTTATCACCTTTTCTGCTTTCAATAAAGACATTACTATTTATTTAGAAGTTGTTTCTTTTCGTTCAAATCTTGTATCTGTTGAACTCATTGGTTTAACTGCAAAAAAATTGTAAATTGTGATTAAGTACTTTATTTTTATTCATTTACACTAAGTACTCTTCTATTTTCAGATTTTTCAATAGTTCTAATTTACACTGCATATTTTATTTTCTAATGAATCTTTCATACTATCGTTCTTTTATTATGTAGTTCTATTTTTTTCATGCCTTTTATTTTGATTTTATCTGCTTTAATTACAAGATGACAGCTCGAGTTATTTGCTATTCTATATTTTCTTTAACGTTTTATTGTTTAATATAGTATTATCATTCATATTCATTTAGTTTGTTGGTGTTCTTTTGTTTAACTCTCAAAATTTATATTATTAGCGGTTTTGGTTTTTCTTTAAAATGGGTTTCATCTTGATTTTCTACATAGTATTCTCTTTTCTTTTATTCTTATTTATGCTAATTTTCTCCTGAGTTTATTTATATCTTTCACTATATGTTTTCTTATTACTCTGTGTTAAACTTACTTGTTCCTACAAAGTCTTTCCTCTTCTTTTTGAAATGTTTGATTTTCATACCACTTCATCGATTTTCTTCTCTAACTTATTTGTGACCACTACATTTTAGAAATTTTTATTACTATGTTCCAGTACATGTAATATGATTATTGTATTACTATATTTACGACTGCTTATTTACTTAACTACTCTGCATTGCGGGTTAATATTTTTTTCTTCTCTTTAATACTCTGTATGCTTAAGATCTTCTATTACTTATTGTTTTTCTAAATGTTTTGCTGGTTGCTTTCAATACCTCCTTTATACGAATATATTATGTTACATATTGTTTTATCTAATTGTTTTTTTTTCATATTACTAATGTTTTCGTCAGATTTGAGGCACTTTCCTTTTCTGTTTTAATCTAGTGATATAGCTATATATCGAATATATTTTGTTTTGTAAATTACTATCAATTTAGATTATTTTCTTTTGTTTCATGTCATCGCTTTTAGTTTGCGTTTCATTTTTGTTGCTTCCACGACAAACTCATTTATTTTTATTTTTATTTTATTTTGTTTTTTTTTTATCTTGTTCTTTATACACACACACACACACACACACACACAACTCTAATGAGTACTCTCAAGTTATTTTTGTAGTTACCTTGGTTCCTATTAAACATTCTTTCATTATTTTTTATTATTGTCATTCTATTTTTTTTTAAATTGTATTTGTATATATATAGTTATTACTATTAATTGTTATGTCCGTATTCTTACATATGACTATTCCTTTTTAACTGCTCTATTCCTTATATACAAATATTTGGTTTTTTTTCTAGTTGCTTTTTGCATGACCTTTATAACATATTGTTTATTTTAATTTCGAGAACGAAATTTTCTTTAAGGGGGTATGAAGTAATACCCAGTTTATTTTGTACTCTATCTCCGGTATTAATAATAATAAATTCTTTTAAATTATTTTCCCCAAACGATTTTTCCTATACTTTTCCTCTGACTCTAATTCCTTAATTACTTCTGATGAGAATCCTATTTAACCTTCTATGTTACCTATTTTTCTTTATCATATATTTTTCTTTATATCATTTCTATTTTATTTTTCCTAATTTTCTAACTCTATTTACTTAAAATATCCAAAACCCTACCCCAAACCCAAACCCGGCCCAACCTACTTCCTCACTTAACCTGACCCGACCCGGTTCCACTCCCCTCTCCCTCTCCTTTCTCTCTCCCCCTTCCTTCTTCCTCGTAACCTCTTCCCTCGACCCCGTGCCCTGCTCACCCCACGACCTTGTCCTTGCCATCCCAACTACCCCGAGATCCCCTCAACAACCTCCCCTCATCTCCCTCAACCACTCTCTCTCCTTCTTAATTCCTTTATCTCTCTCGCATAACTCTCTCTCTCTCTCAAAAAGCTCAATCACTTTCTCCCTCAATACCATCACAAGCCTTCTCTCCCCCTCTCGCCTGCCTCATCCATTATTGCCCCTCTGAACCTCACCACCGACCTCGTCGCCAACACCTCCCCGATCGCCACCTCCTCTCACCTACGTCCCTACGAGCACCACCCCTGCAACCGAGCCCATCCTACTTCTTCCCTCACTGTACCATAAGACCTGAACCACCGCCGCTTCTAACACACCACCGGCCACCGTCATTTGCAACCACCTCCTTCATCCTAAGTCACCTCGACAGCACCACCACCCTCTCCTTCTTCCTCTTCGCCAAACCCATCTCTGCAAACCCATTGCAAGCCAGCTCTGATTGGCACCGACGACTCCAGCCTACCCCCGACCTCCTCCAAGAGCTCCCTGACCTCGCCGCAAGTGAACCCACCGCAACACCATCCCGGCTTCCTCTCATTCCTCAAGCTCTGTTGCACCAAACCAGTGCTCCGCACATACGCCGTCTTAGCTGCCATCGACGACGTCATCTCCTCCCTGCATCGCCACAGCCAAGCCCTTCATCTCTCTAAACAGTACTCTTGAGCTCCTTACCCTGCTGCAACCCAACGCCGGTAGTATCCTCCCTGCCGCCGCCGCCGTGCGCCAGCCGCACCAGCCCTATGCCACCACAACACTTGCACCGTGCCATGATCGTGCCTCCACTGTGCCAGGTCCTCATGCCCGCTTCCCTGAACCACCGTGCCCACTTCGAGTCGTCCTTGTGCCTACCTCTGTGCCACATCGTGCCCTGCACCAGTATCGCATCATGCCCACTTCATGCCCGACCCATGCCCATCACTGTGCCCTTTTCGTGCCACGACAACACTCACTCCGTACCAAGTACCGTGTCACGCCCGCATCGTCACCATGCCCAGTACCGTATCATGTCCGCGTCGCCATCGCGTTCAGTACCGGGTCGCCACGCATTGCGCACGTGCCACGCACCGTGTCCAGTATCATGTCGTCTCGTATGTCGAGATGAATTCTGCACATTGTGTCGCTTCTATTTCAGTGACCGAATGCAAATGAACCTCTTACTTGTTTTTATATGCTATATTTATAGAAATTAGACCTATTAATGTTAATTAAAATATATATATATATATATATATATATATATATATATATAATTGTAGTGATTCATTGTTTGGGTTACAACGACGCCTCGTGGTTATTTGGGTTCTATGTTGATTGAGTGTAACTGAATTTAGAACCAACTCTAAACATATAAGGACTATAGTGATCAAAATCGCATTCGATCCGGTTAAATAAATAAGAATCTCGATAGTTGAGAACATTTGTGCTAAGTATCCGTTGTGTTTTAATTGAATCGAACCCGATTATAAGTCCATGTTTTATTTACAATAGATTCGTGATTGTTAATGTGAACCACGTAAAAGGTTGGGATCAAATAGTTAAGGCATCGAACGTGAAATGACACCCCAATAGGCGTCATCAAATCTGGAAAATTACTGTACTTGTCGCATTATTAAATTCATTGTAAATTAAATAAAAATCAAAACATTCTGTTCTTGGGCTCATATTGAAGCCAACTCGATAACCTTTAACCCTATCTAAATAATTATTCAAATTGGTTAGTTTATGATATGGAAAATGCGAGAGAAATACGGCTCTGGACTGTAGTCCATAGTAGTATTTTATGTTAATTCCTGTTTTGAAACACCTATCCACCCCTGTATAAATCTGAAAATATATAAAGGCCTATACCATCGCGTAGATAATTAAGTTATCTAACTTATGGTTCTAGTCTTATTCAATTTTACTATCGTTTGATATTTTAATTATATTTTAGTTTGACGACATGTCCTGCAGTTTTCTGCAGTGATGGTTTATATACCTTGACACTAAACTAAATGTATCTCCTAGTGAACAGAAGCTATTACAGATCCGCTTGATGCGCTAGAAACCTAACAGATAGAGATAGGTTTTGTTAAACTAGAGGAACACTTGAATCTAAACACAATCTGTAGTAAATAGCGCGTGAAGTTGGACTTCCAATTATGAAACTGGAATTCCAGCAACTAATCACTGATTTAAAATGATGATAAATCCTTAACCCGAATTCCTTGATATGAAACTAATTTTAGGGCTTGTTTAATCAAATATACTTCATATGCCTTTTATATTATTTTGCTAAATTCTGCACGTGTGATTTATAGTGAATTTTGAAAGTTATATGACACTGGCTGCCTATATTTTATTCGATCGTATTTGATTGCATTCTTATCATATCATGTAACTATTATACCATCATTACTAGTGACCGCATACATTAATGTCCTAATGACTGTTTTACATACCGAGTGATAAGTGTTAGTGATTGGATTATGACAAGTGCGTTAGTGTAAAAGCGTGACTGAATAGTGGAAGTGACGTATACTTATACACAATCAGCAGAACCATTTAGTTATTGCATTGTTGACGCTTGTGGGGTATATATAAATGTAACTATAACTGGTATGGGATGAGTATAGAAGCACTTATGTTAGTTTCATAGGTAAGATATCGAGGACCGTCCACTTATCTTGGATACCAGTCGAGACATACTTGATGGAGACCCTGTCTCCAATTCTCGCGTAGATTTATCATGGAGCGACTAGTATTTAAATTCATGGTTGCTGTTTGATATAGGCCATGGGGTGTGGGGTAGTTTTGAGTGTAAGTTCGATCAACGGAATCTCAGAAGTCTCATTGGCTGCATATTTCATGATTTCGTGATATTGTTACTGATCGTGTTACTGATTCTTACTGATCATGATTCGGGCCCGTGTTTCCCTGCCCCTGGGGATTACCCTTAGGTTAGGAATACTTCTACGATGGTTAACGCTCATACTCGGATTGAAGATAGGTTCAGTGACTTGGACCTTGAGACCTAGAGGCTGATAAGGCATTGCTTTGATTATTGATCTGATACACTTACTTTACTGTTACATGTACCAGTTACTTCATGCTCATGTCATTACTCTATACTTACTGCTTCATATTTATCATCATTGCACATATTATATATATATATATATATATATATTGCTATATTGCTATATTGTGTCGCCCTGACGATCTGAGTATGCATGCTCATAGTGGGAAGTGAACTTAGCGCAGATCATGAACTACCCTCTTCGAGGATATTGCGGAGATCTAGATCAGCGGCATCAGAAATATCTTTTTGTTATCACGATTTGGTTAGTTATATCTTTTGCTTGTATCCGTTGCACTCTCATTCATTTATATATGATAGACTTAGTGACTGTATATCTCGTTATCTGTGCTAGATTACTGCTTATCATATACTGCTAGAAGCTGAAGTGTGACTATGGCATGATCTTTCCTTGACCGTAGGAGTATGGCTGGTTTAGTCATCCCTCGTATTCTATAATTTGGGAAGTGGGGCGTGACATTAACGATCACCAAAATCATTATTTTGAGGATCTAGGATCAGGTTTCTTCAAGAACTAAGTTATCATGTTTGGGAAATAAGTTCCTGAAGTATGAACTCCCTCTTCTTCATGTTCTCGCGTCTATGTTCTTTCCAAACTTTTTCTTCCTTGAATTTTTGATTCTCAAGAATAAGATCTTCCCTACGAGAATTAAATTCTATTTATGGAAGATCTATATTGTGGATCTCAGATCCATAGAAAGAACTAAGTTCTTATGAAAGGGTTAAAACCCTTGTATGATATGATGGGTAAATGGAGAGATAGTTTTATCTCTATTTTTACCTAGGTATTTTTCTGGAAGGAGGAAGATGATCTTCTTCAAAGAGAATTAAATTTTCCGTTGCCGAAGCTTGTGGGTAGCCTTCTGTGTTTTTACAAAAACTTATGGAGGGTCTCCTTTTCTTTTGCAGAAAGTTTATAGGGGGTTCTGCTTTCTCCTCGAGATTCAATCTCTTGGGTCCTCTTTATAGGAGAAGGAAAAGATCAATCTGTTGGAGGAAATCTCTTATTGAAAGATCATGATTGATTTCATAATCAATTGAATTGATCCTTAAGATCAACCAGTGAATTTTATTCACCGTTGGATTTTTAATCTAAAGGCTCTCTGTTTAACAGATAAGATCATTCTTGTTTGTTTAACAAGATTAAGAAAATATTTTTCTAGGATAGAATTTAATTCTACTAGATGATCGATTGGTGATTTTGTAATCACCGTTGGATCTTTAATCCAAGGGTCCTCTGTTTAACAGAGAAGATCTTTCTACTTTAAGAAAGATCAGGGAAATATTTTCTACATGGAATTTGATTCTATAAAAAAGAACACTCACGTGTATTGTACGTGGGGCGTTAGCCTTTAGCGCTCACGTGGATATCACGTGAGAGCTACCAAGAAGCTGCCAAGTGCGCTCACGTGGATATCACGTGAGGCGATGCCAAAAGCCTGGCATGTGTACTCACGTGGATATCACGTGAGGCGCTGCCAAGATGCTGGCAAGTGAGCTCACGTGGATATCATGTGAGGCGCTTACGTGTTTAACACATGGGAACTAATATAGGATTTGATCCTATCTAAAGCGGCACTCACATTCTTTGCATGTGGGTGCACACATGTTTAATACGTGGGGGCTTCCTTTTATTTTTATAAGGGAACAACAAGCTCTGGACGACCTTCAGAGGAACGTAATCAGCAATAGTGTCGAGGAATTTGCAGCTAAGGCCACCGGGGTTTGAAAAGGAACTAGCCATGAAGTCGATGGTGAAACCTAACTGGTAGAAGATGGTCCTTTTCATAGACATTTTGGTCAAAATAAGCATTAAATATGGTGGTCAAAGCGCCGTATTCCAGATTTGACAACACACAAACGCTAATCGAGAAGGATGATTTATTATGCTCAGAAATATGGAATTCAAGGAGAGGCCTAATTAATGTTATCGTTGATGAAAATAAAAAAGATGGTTGATCATAAAAACTGATCAGCTCGAGCAGGAAGGGACGGCCGATCACAGAAGAGATCGATTGGCTTGACCAATAAAAGCAAAACAAAATAAAAAAATTATAAACATACGGACCCGGAGAGCGCTTAGATAATTTCTCGAACTCAATCATAGCCTTGTTAACATGGCGGGTGTGAAGGACCACCACCTGCTCGATAACCGGCTCCATCCTTTCCAAATAGGCGATATTCCGAGCATCGGCCTCATGAGTAATGAGCGCTTGATCAAGGCGACGCTGCATGGTGTTGCGCTATACCTTTTGGCGCCCCAGAGCCACCTCAGTATTAGCAACCCGGTGATTCCATTCGGCGAGTTCCTCCTCGGCCGTACGGCGTGAGATAGCAAGGTCGTCTCTCACGTTCTTCAGCCTGTGAAGCTCGTCCACAGGCTCTTGTGGGTCTTTAAGTCCTCCTCCAGTTGAAAGAGGACACATCGATGGGCGAGCATCAGCACTAAGGTACCACCTACCTCTATGGATACCGACTTAGACAGGAGCCCAAGTTCTTGAAAGGCATCCAAAGTATGCTGGGTCTCTTCCCGAGCTCATTTCCTGGGGAAGGGTGGGTATAATGGCCAGGACTGAGCGAAGTAGAAGGCGAAGCCTCAATGAGCCAATAGGAAAAGAGGTGCAGACCTGCTCGCAAAGTGGTGAAAAACATGTCGTATTGGTCCAGAGAAACGTTATCGAAGCCACGGCACACCGGGTCCAGGGGCAGCAGGTCCCATATCCTATTGAAGACGTCATCCCCGTTTGGAACCAGACAAAGGGGTGTCATGAAGAGGGCAAAGTTGCGTAACACCCAGCTACGGTCAAGGAGATAGTGCCAGGGTAGAATATAAGTGGATCCTCGAGGCGGGGGCATTGAGAGTTCATCGTAGCCGGAGGAGAGGCATGATGTTTTGACATAAAGAAATTAAGAAGTTAAGAAGAGAAAGATATTGGTTGTGAGAAATTCGAAGGAGATGAACCGCATATTTATATGATTTTGCGCAAACTGATTCAGATTCATATAAAAACTGTTCGACATCTAAAAGCCGCCCAAATTTATAGAGAAAATGGTTCATTTTAAAGCAAACCTTTCCAAATCCCAAAATAATGATTACATAGAATCTTCATAAAAGATTGGTAAAAGGTTTCGACAAATGATTTAAAGCAGGATGCTATCAAAATGAAAGTTCTAGGCCGATTCAACCAATTACGAAATTACAAAGATCAATCCGAAACATGAAGGCCGACCACAAAACATCTCGGTCAGCTCAACCCAGTCAACAAAAGAGGTCAAACAATGCATCTACAAGCCAAGATTGGCCTTCACCTCTGCAACCAGTGTCGGCGTCTCCGTGTTGGAAATTTCAAGATGTCGACGACATGAACGGAGAGATTGTTTTTGCCCGGAGTGACCCTGGGCCAGAACGGCGTGGTGGGCTCGCAGGTCCTCCCTTATTTAGGGTTCGTTCCGAATCCGATCTTCTTCCTCGATAAGTGCTTAGTCGCCTCAAGCTGGATATAAAGACCTTCGATCTCACTGGATGCACGATCCCGATCATCTTGGAGAATGGGAAACAGGTTCTTCAAGTCTGCCGACAATTGTTTATACTCGTAGAGCAGATTTTGGTGTTGTACCATGACTCTAACGTTGTGATCTTAAAAGGCTTGTTCCCCCATGAGCTGCTCCACTAGGTCCTTTACTTCGCCGACCATGTTTGAGAGGGGTTTAGGTAGTGTTAGGTGGAGAACCCTGTTTAGTACCTTTTCTAAGAAAGAATGGGATAAATCCCTGATCGGCCCGGCTAGAGCGTCTAGGATCTCTCGTAGATTGGTGCGTATTTCTTCCAGGACCGATATGGTTGGAGTGACGCTAGAACTAGAAGCCTCACATGGGGATGAAAAATAAGCAATTTCGGTCAAGGGGTAGGAGCTGGCTGGGGAATGATAAGATTCGGCCTGGTTGTCGTTTGAACATTAGTTTCCTGAAAATATAAAACACATAAGTCTCAGGAAGGGTAAAATATAAAAGAAGCGGCATAAACAATTTCATATTTTACCTGACGATCGAGGGGAAGCGATACCTGATCGTCAGCTATGTTAATGATAGCCGACAAGGATGAGTTAAGAGCAGGAGCGATAACCTCCGCATTGAGCCTAGGCAAACAAGGGACAAATTGTTAATACGGCATCAAATGCAAATATAAAGAAATGGCAACGGGATCAGAATTTATATACCTGTTGTTCTGCGCTGTAGCTAACAGGAGCGGATGAACTCACGGGTGGGGGAGCGCCAACGCCTTGATTAGCAACTTCTTGCTCATCTTTAGGAAAGGGGGCTGCAGGAACCATACCTTCGATACCAGTGACATCAGTCGAGGGGGTGATGAGTTATCATTAGCCGAGGGCTCTTCTATACTGACACACCTTGGTCTGCGATGTTGTGGCTCCTCCTTGGAAGTGACTTCTTCTACTTCTCCTTCATTGATTTCCCTTTCGGTGCCCACATCGTAATCCTCTGGCAAGGGTGGTAGACAAGCCACCTGTTACTTGGATAAGGAAGAGGGGACAACCTGAATGGTAAGAACGACTAGGCCACGTGGGCATTTTCTTAAGTCCTGCCTTGGATTTGAGGGCCCGGCAGCCTTTTCCTTGCCATTTCAGCTAGAGGAAGTCGAGGAAGTTATGCCCGAAGTACCAGGGGTGGCTAAAGAATGAGTGGTCTGTACCGCAGTAGAAGATCGGGGTTGGTCAGTTGGCCTTGAAACCTCCTCTTCGATGGAGTTTCGGAAGAGAGAGAATGGGAAGCTGAGGTACGTGAGATAGGACCTGGTCATAGAACAGAGGAAAGAAACGAACCCAGAATGATGACCATCAGAAGGTAAAGGATGGGAGTTGAACAATGTATGAGGCCGAAGAAGGTTTGCAATTAATACAATGATTGGCAGTTCTCAGTTGGGTGTATAAGAACTCGGAGATTCCCTTTACAAGATCAAGGTCAGGAAAGACGGGGTCTCGACGGCCAAAGGTAACCGAGGAAATGATGGGAACATGGATGCCCTATACCAAATTGCCGAGCGGCCATTGTTCACATCAGATTTTTGCACTTTTATACCACTCATTCTTGATCGTATTGCATATAGGTAGGTGCTTTTGATCCGTGTTTGCTAAATAATTGCAGGTTACAGGTTCTTAGTCCAAAACAATGCAAATCACGAACAATCACGACAAATTCTGGACAAATGCCAACAAACGGATAAAAATACGGGTTCCGCTCACCATCCGTTAGGTGCCGCTTACCAGTACAGGAGACATGCACAAAGCAAGAGGGTAACCGCACAAGCATCAAGAAGGTAACGTGGTGCTCGAGGAAGATCAAGGCAAAAAAAGTCCATTCATTTTCATTTTTGGGACTGTTGTAAATCTGGGTGTAATTTGGAATGATTCTGCAAATACAAGTGTACCAAGAAGAAGAATAAAGCAACACAAGAAAGCCCAAGAAAAATGATGCACCAATTCACACATTCGACCGCGGATGTGTGAAAATTAGATGGTTTGGGCGGCGGAACCGCGGCCTCATCATGTTGTCACACGACAAAATTTCTGGGGTGTTTTGGTCATTGTATTTAGGGTTAGAAATAGGCCCTAGGGCATCACTTCATTGCCTATAAATACTCCAGTTTAAGGGCAAGTAAAGGATACATATTTTTACCTAGTTCTAGTTAGTATTTAGTGTATCTTCTTCTTCTACTTCATCTTTCCTCCATTAAAAATTGTGTGAGCTTTTGGATAGGATGATTAATGAAGTTGAGAGTTTGTATGTTCATGTCTTACTCAATTGTTAACTAGTTTTACTTACTCGCTCTTATATTTCTTAGTAGTATAAATTGTTATTTATCGGTTTTCATTTCATCTTTTTCTTTTTTGGTTTATCATTGCAACCATGATAGTCAAGTGCGATTCTTGTTTAGGTGAGATCCCAAGCAGTTAGTTTCCATCTTCTTCCTCATTTCTATCTTCTCTACTTGTTTTTTATTTTCCTTTTTATATAATGAGTGAGTAGTTTTCTCACTTGTCAGGGTAAGATAAGGAAAGTTTGAGAGAAGGAAATCTGTCATGCCTCGCTTCCCAAGATACGTAACTATGGCACGTGACAGAGCCAACCATGCTACTTATGGCTAGGAATCATCCCTCCACAGCCATATTATGGCTGTCTGTAGGATATCAAGAACAGTAAAATATATAATCTAGCTAACACATGTCCATCTGCCATAATAAATAAAAATCAAGAAAATGCATAAAGTGGAAATGAATCAAGATCCAATAAACAATATCTGAATCACGTCCCAACATGAGCTCACATCAAAGGAAATAAAACTGCGGAAATAAATAAACTAAATATCTCTAACAATACACGTTCAACTCCTCATTGCTCGGCTTGATTGCTAAATTACTCTTGATTTGCCTGCGATATAGGTAGAGGAACTGGGCCATACAAAACCAAGACGTCAGTGTGTCATAATATCAAAATAATAGCGATAACCAGGATATGATGCTATGATTAAATATAAATGTAAATAATAAATACATGTATAAAAAAAGAGGTATCTGTATGTGATGTGTATTCTAAAAACTGTGCTTCTAGGTTACCTATTCTAAAAGTCTTTGAAATCAATTTAATGGAATCGTCGATGTAACTCAATAGTATCTCGTGCGTGCCCGGGATCACGGTCAAGATTCTCGGGCTGAATCCGAGACGTGCCGCTAAGAAGTAAACAAGTAACATGTACAGATGAATAATGTCAGCAGCATCATTCCGGGGCTAATCGAGCCCGTAAAGACTGATCAGTATAAGTATCGAACTGTTAAGTTATAAGTCAAGTTTCATTATTGATTTCCCCTTACTCCTTAGGTTTTGTGTTCAAGTCAGGTATTGATGATGTAAATCTAATGTCAACACAGGATCAAGCAGATACAAGTTTCGTCTATGCAGACAACAAGTCACATCCATCAGGATAACAATCAGGATTGTTGGCAAAAGTAATAATATCCAAGTAACAAGTCCGGTAATGTGTCGTGAACATATCATGTAATGTATATTACCCAAAATAGATGCCAAATGTGAAACTGTAATCAATATTGGAGCACGGTAAACACAACTGATGCCAGGATGCATATGTATCTTTCTGTAATAACCATTATATGTCCATTACCATGTATGATGCAATCTAGATAGCATATTGTACTGGTATAGTAGTATAATGATATCATGATGTTCCGGCATGCAACTAGATATACTATTATCAATACGGATACAAACGAATACCGTAAAACTATAAATCAGTAATATTTGCTGAATAATAAAACACATGCACTATTCTTATTCATATAATTATTTATGTAATAATATAGCATGTTGTAAGTTTGAAACTTTCCTGATCGGATCTCATGTCGAGATACGGATGTCACGTTCCGACGTTGAAATACGTCCCAATGCAACTTACACTCACAAGACTGGACTTGGTTGAGCAGTGACATGATGTGGTGACTGGGCTGGACAACGACGGAGACTGGGTCGTTCGGATCGTCGGTGACGTGTGCGACTCCTGCGAGATGATCGGAGTCGAGAAAAGAAAAGAAAGAAAGAAAATAAATGAAGAAGAAGAGTAGGGTGACTGCTGATGTTGGGTTCTGGGGTGGCGAGGTGATGGCGACAATGGCCGACGGTGAGGTGGCTATGAGTTTTGAGGGTAGGTGATTAGGGGTCGGGAAGGTGTAGGGTTAGTGGGGTGTCGGGGAGAGGAGAGGGAGGTGAGGAGGAGAGAGTCGATGATGGTGATGGGCGGCAATGACGAGGGCTTCGACGATGGGGTGTAGTTTCTTGTATTGGCATCAGAGAGGTGCAGGGGGTGCTCGGGAAGAGGAGAAAGAGAGGAGGTGGAGGCCAAGGTGATGAGGGCGAGGAGACGATGATGGTGAGGACGAGGTCGATGGGTGAACGGCGACGAGGGAGCGAGCATGGATAGGGTTCTTGGGTTCTTTCTCGTGGGGAAAAAGAAGAGAAACGAGGAAAAGAGAGAGAGAGTTGTGTGGTTTGTTAAATTATTATTATAACATATACATATACACACACACACACACACACACACACACACACACATATATATATATATATATATATATATATATATATATAAAGAGAGAGAGAGTGAGAGAGAGAGAAAAGTTAAAGAGAGAGAAACAAAGAATGAGAGTGTGAGAGAGAGAGATTGAGAGAGAGGGAAATATAATAACAGTTTATATTATATAATTAGTTTAATTAATATATTTATATTATATTTGTTTACAATTTTAGTTATATAGAAATATTATAATATATATTATAGGATTTTACAGCTAATACTAGATTATTCAGAATATTAGCTGGGTCCCTTCTAAAAATCTAGTTTTTAACTATGGAGAAAATACGTAAAAGTTAAAACCATAATGGGATATCCTGTTAATAAAAATGTATACCCCTAAGTACGGATTTACGTAAATATACGTAGCGATCAATAACGAGTTTGTTTTAATAATTAGGGTAAGAACATGATGTATAGATGCAACCATATGATATGGGGTACGATGACATGCAAGGCTAGATATTAAAAATATGTTATTTGGTTTTTATTTTGTATTATAAACGATATGCGGATACTAAAATATATCATATATGTGTATAGAATCTAGATTTGCACGGATACTCTGTACAAGCAAATATTTGATGTAATCTTGAACCATGGTGGGTTTCATATATGCGGGTCGGGTCAGATACTAACCACAGTTGCTAAATGCACTATCCGCAACCCAAAAGCAATAATAATCAAGAATTTTATCGCAAGATTTGAAAACACCCCAAAATAAATAGTATAACAGTGCTAGGGTGTTACATTATACCCAACTACAAAAGAATTTCGTCCTCAAAATTCCCGGAACAAGAAAAGACAAGAAAACACGGATCTAAGAAAAGTGGTATGGAAACTTTTGTCCGATCTCGTCTTCACGTTCCCAAGTAGATTCTCCGTGCGAACGATTCTCCCATGAAACGAGTACAAGTGGGATAACTTTATTCTTGAGGATCTTTTCTCGTCGATCCACAATTACCATTGGTCGCTCTTCATATATTAAATCTTCCCTTACTGTCAGTTCCGAGTGATTTAGGACTTGCGTCTCATCTCAAACATACTTGCGGAGTTGAGATACATGAAACACGTCATGAACACCCGCCAAGGATGGTGGTAAAGCCAATCGATACGCTACCTCTCCAACACGCTCGATAATATCGAAAAGCCCCACGAATCGAAGACTAAGCTTTCTTCGACTACCAAATCGGATCACTCCTCTGGTTGGTGATATCTTCAAGAATACAAGATCACCAACTGCAAACTCCAAAGGTCTTCGTGCTGTATCAGCCCAACTTTTCTGTCGATCTTGTGCCGCCTTCATATGATTTCGGATCACGCTAACTTTCTCCACCGTTTATACAATAAGTTCCGGTCCCAATAATATTTTTTCTCCAACATCATCCCAACAGACGGGCGAGCGACACTTGTGACCATATAATGCTTCGAACGGAGCCATCTGTATAGTCGCCTGAAAACTGTTATTATAAGAAAACTCTACTAGGTACAAATGATCCTCCCATGAACCCTTAAAGTCTAATATGCATTCTTTCAACATATTTTCAAGAGTTTGGATTGTTTTTTCAGACCGGCCATCTGTTTGAGGATGATAGGCTGTGCTAAACTTCAAGCGAGTTCCCAAACTTTCCTGTAGGCTCCTTCAAAAGTGGGATAGAAATCGATTATCACGATCGGAAACAATGCTCATGGATAATCCATGCAATCTCATAATCACCTGCATGTACCACTCTGCTAAAGCCTCCGTCGATTGACCAACTCGAAACGGTATAAAATGAGCTGCCTTGGTCAATTGATCGACAATGACCCAAACTGCATTATTGCCCTTTGGAATCTGTGGTAAGGCTGTCGCGAAATCCATGGTTATATGTTTCCATTTATATTGATGAATCGGAAGTGGTTGCAACAAACCAGCTATCCTTTGATATTCAGCCTTGACTTGTTGACACACCAAGCACTTCGATACGTAGCGATCAATCTTCCTTTCATGCCTTCCCACCAGAAATGTTGTCGTAGATCTCTGTATATCTTCGTGCCTCCTGGGTGTACTGAATACGCGGAACTATGAGACTCTTTAATGACTTCTTCACAAACATCTCCTTTAGGCACACATAAATGACTCCCATATCGTAACGAACCATCTTCATGAATTAACAGATCCATTCGGAGTCCCGCTTCTACTTGTTCTTGAAACTTCTGCAACCTTGGATCGTGCGACTGCGCTGCTTTACTTTTATCGATCAAGGATGACTGTACTTGCAACTGCATCAACTGTACCGAAGAATTCGGCAGTACAATCTCCAATCGAAAACTCTGAAGATCAGCTATAATCTTCTTTGTGCAGTCAACATCCGTATTGCTGGCAACCGACTTAGAGCATCCGGTACTACATTAACATTTCCTAGATGGTATTTTAGATCAAGATAATAGTCTGCTATCAGCTCTAACCATCTACGCTGCCTCATGTTGAGCTTTTTCTGTATGAACACATACTTTAGGCTTTTGTAATCGGTAAATACTTCTACCCTTTCGCCCAATAAGTAGCGTCTCAAAATCTTCAGAGCGAAAATCACTGCTGCTAACTCCAGATCATGAGTTAGGTAGTTCTTCTCATGAGTCTTCAATTATCATAACGCATAAGCTATGACCTTCCCATGCTGCATTAGAACATATCCTAAGCCTTTCCTAGATGTGTCGCTGTGAATAACTAACCTTCTGGAACCATCTGGCACTGTTAAAATAGAAGTAGTGGTTAATCTTTGCTTCAACTCTTCAAAATCTGATGCACATTTCTCCGTCCATACAAAAGGTATCTCCTTTCGTGTTAGCTTGGTCAATGGTTCTGCTATTCGAGCGAAGTTTTCCACGAACCTTCTATAGTATCCGGCAAGCCCAAGAAAACATCTGATCTCCCCTACGTTCTTTGGAATTGGCCAATCATGAACAGCTGTAATCTTTTCAGGGTCAACGACAATTCCATCTCCTGATACGACACGACCCAAGAACTTCACTTCTTCGAGCCAAAACTCGCACTTTCTCATTTTAGCATATAACGTTTCTTACTTCAATGTTTGCAGTGTGATTCTCAAGTATTCTGCATGCTCTTCTTGTTGGATATATATGCCCTAGAGGCCAGTATTGTATATGTATACATATGGATGCTACGGATATACATGTACAGGACAATCTTGCTCAGTTTTATAGTATATTATTTGACTTGTCTTTGTCAGGATAAGTGTATTTATTTCTATTGTTGTTATATCTAGTTTGCACATATTGATGAAGACTCGATACGGTAGTATACTATTATGGTTTGTCTTTATCTTAACATGGCATATGTTATACTAGTTATTACATATTGTGGTTACATGTTGATAAAACCCGTAGGATCTAGCTTGACTATCTATATTGTGATGGCGATCATACTTATGGGAGCAGGGTAGTCCATAGTACATCCTTAAATGGTCCCTAGTCGCATGAGTATCAAGACTGGGCATTGATACTCCAGAGTAGACTAGTGTATATGTTTCTAGCCCCGTCGGGGGATGGTTGGTCCTGCAGCCATTGGTCTGATGCACCTAAGATCGTATACAGGTACTCACTGGGTGTGAGTACACTGGACGTGAGTACACTGGACGGACTTGCCGAGAACTTCCAGATGGTACTATACCTATTTTCAGATGGAAATTCTCAGGTGATATGTGTACAGGTTAGTCTTTGGACCTGAGATCGGCATTTTTCTCGTGTGAGTTCCTACTGAGTTTTGATCACTACCCTACCACGACTCTACTGAGTCGTGCAAACAGGTTTTGGTTGGGTACAGTCCCGAGCCACATGGAGGCAGTGAGCGATTGTTGGGGATTCGCCTCTCTCGGTATTAGGAATTGATATCGCACAGTGATCGATTGGTCAGGACCATAAGACCTTGGCCAAGGAAGTTGGGATTTACTGATAGGTTGATCAGTAGTTTCCCGGATTGGTCCTGAGCCATATCAGCATGACTTATCAGGGTATTAGGGTCTGAAGTTCACCACTCCCTAGACCCGGTATGTGATACTCTTTGATGAAGAGATCGGACTGTACAGATATTGTCACGGATAGGCTCAGTAGGAGTTCGGACGAGTTTTCTCGTCGGCCTTCCTTTTCGACAGGTACCTGGGTAGCCATTACATACAGCTAGTGTCACTGACGTGCTTGTGGTTAAACCCACTGCCAGAGTACTGTCGAGTCTTTAGAGTCCCACACAGAGGGTTTCCCAGCTTCGGGCGAAACGAGTAGAGGTCGTATGGTTTTACGAAAGGGTTCGATCATATACGTGTACTTGTGTGCGTGTGGTGTTCGAGCGAACAATACTAGTGGGCTTTGGTTTAAGCCGGATCCTAGTATTTGATTATTGGATTAGCTTCGTCTCATAATATTCGTGTTTCTCGGAACACGGATGCGGGTATGTATATACGGATTAGAGGAGGTATAGAAGGAGACATGTCATTAGGGTTTTGACCATTGACTTGGTCAAAACAAAAATGAGGTGGAGAAAAGAATTTGTTATTTTTGGTAAATGATAATTTTATATGGCATGGCGACTTGGGTTGACCTTTTGACTTGGCTTGATTTGTTGATCTTAGATATTTTGATGAGATATTTTTGACCTAGATATTTTGGTGAGATATTTTCCATGCCATGCTTGAGGTCATATATAACTTAGCCATTCTATTTTTATTATCATTATCACTAATACTTTCTCTTTCCTCAAGCTTGCTCTCTCCTTCTTCCTCTCAAAACCCTAAGTGTATCATGTGTTGATAATCAAGGGTTAATGAGACTTAGCCACTCTAAATCACACTCTACTCACTCTAGTCTATTTAGATTAGCAAGCTTAGTATTCTAGTTACCTCAACTTGGAGGTTTAGCTCAAGGTAGGAACTCTCGGGTGGATCATCTTTGACACAAGGAGGCCAAAGTTCAAGCACGATCCATACTTCCATCGAGGAGCTTAAGGAGAGGATCGAAGACCCGAAGGACTTGGTTTCTTTAGGTATACTTTCTATCATATTAGATAGAACCCTAACATGCTAATTAGGTTTATGGTTAAGGATCCGGTTTAGGTTTATTCTAGCGCCAAGTTTCTAATCGTAGTAAAAATTTTGTTCCGCATTTGGCCACGGATGATGGCCGAGGCGCTAGCGTAACCCTTCATGGTATCAGAGCCAGCCCATAAACCCTACACTAGCAAGTTTAAACAATGTTAAAACAATACGACTCGGTAACATCAAAACCCAAACTGCAGTTTCTGTTGATTTTTTAAAGGCTTCAAAATTTTTTTAAACAAGTGCAGAGTGATCCTTAGACTGTGAGATGTACCCAGAACAAAAACGATGCATATCTACCATGATATGGCCGGCCAAACCCCCCTAAAATCTGGCCTCCTCGGTTTAATGGTGGAGAAATGGGTCAAGTTTTGTTCTGGGCTCTTATCTCGAGGAGTTTGGGTTTCAGGTGTTGCTAGTTTTTTGTCCAATTTTGATTCTCTATTGTTTTCAGTATGGGGCAATTTGGAGTGTTTCAAAGTCGTTATTTGACACTGTTTAATAGTTTACAGTACATTTACTTTTATCTGCGACCGTGAATGTCATTCGATCGGTAAACCCGTCTATCTGCTATATGTCCTTTTAGACGAGTTTGTGAACATGACATTTGCGTTGAAATTTTGTGCTTGTGCTGTGATTGTAGTTGGATAGTCATGTTGGATAGCATGTGATGCAATGTTAGCAGTGCAGTTTATATTCATTTGTACATTTGTTATTGCGGGGCGAGCATCCGACATGTGGACTGCCGTCTTTGCCGGGTTGTATATTATTTGATTGGGACACGACTGGTTTGAGGCCGATGTCACCATTTGTACATATTATTTTCTTTTTCTGTACTAGGATTACCCCGCGGTGGAGTGCACGAATAGCCGGGTTCTAGAAGGCAACAAGCCCGCATCTCATGGCGTTGAGACGGAGGGGGATTCATTCTAGAATTAGCGGGCTATTCGCCGCACTCATAGAGGGTATAGGATAACCCACGGAGGGACGCCCAAGTTACCGGATTCCGTGAAGGGCTGGGTGGCCCATTCACTTTGTTGAAGAGGGCTGCCTCACTACTGGGATTGGCAGGTAACTTGCCGCGCTCGTAGGGTTCTAGGTTTTCATTCCACAGGTTATCCACACAACCAAGAACATCGGGTTTTATTTGCGGCTCAAATGAAACCCGGGGCTCCAAGATTATCCACCATTCTGTATTGTTGGCTGTGATTCTGTGATATTGCTTATTATCATGCCTGAGACAAATGTTATATATATATATTTATATTTATATTTATATATATACTAGTAGATGTTGTATATGTTTTGCACCCGCGCTAGTCCAGCCCCTACTCTGTCGTTAGTTAAGTAACCTAACGGGTGATGACGGGGCCCAGTGGCGAATGTGGATGGCATATACGTACATCGTATTTTCGTTCTTTTCTGGTGTGATAGGATTAAAATGATGGGACCGCATTAATTTTGATTAATGCAAGAAAACAAACCTATATGATGTTGTTGGAACCATGATTTTAAAAAATTGACATTACAGACTTTCTCTTTTGCTTTGCACAGTGGTATTCGGTTATGAATATCCAGCACCTCATTCGACGAGGTAAGGGCCGAGATACCTTCATCGGGAGTGACCCCTTGAGTAAAAGTTTGCGTCAACGTAATAACTTCACTATAGTCGATTATTTTTGCTTTGCATCGTGGTATTCAGTTTGGAATATCCTGCACCTCATTCGATGAGGAAAGAGCCGAGATCCCTTCATAGGGAGTGACCTCTTTAGCAAAAGTTTTTCGCCACTATATATTTGTAAAACTGCTCAGGTTCCTTCAACGATATCAAGTTCATTACGTTAACGGGTTCTTCGCCAAAAACCCAGCCATAGCCTTCCATCATTTCAGAATAGTAATATTTAGTATTCGTGCCGCGTTTGTTGACTTAGTCAAGGCGTAGTGTACGGTAGCTAAGTGGTATTTTTCTGTGTATTGTAAATGCGATTGGTTAGGACAGTCGTGCGGCCTTGTTGACCTAGTCAAGGGTTCGTACGGGTGGGTTTACTGCAATCAAGAAAATGACGGGTAGAACTTGACTAGCGGTTTATGGTTTGTTGACCTAGTCAAGGTCATAAATCGTTAGGGGCAAAAACCACATCGGGAGTTTCAAACATATAGGAAACTTGCAGATACTGCATACCTTCTGGAGTGTGGTGACTAGAGTGGATTCCATCTAGTGTATCACAAAATGATAGTTGGATCCCGATCCCACTGATGAGTAGGATTACTCTCGGGAGATTATCACACTTAACAATCAATGCTATAAACCAAGTAGGTGTCTAAAAAGGTGTTAGTGGGGCTACGCCTCCAGGGAAAAGAGGTTATATAATTAAGGAACTTCACGAAAGCATTGGAAAACCTCCTTCGAAGTACCAACACTAGCCTGGCTGAAAAGTTAAGCAAGTATTGTGACGTGCGATTAATCCTGACTAGTTCTTCTTTTAGGATTTGAAGAAGAATTCGAGGAATCAGTAGGAGCTATCCTGATTAGATAAACTAATAACCAATCTAATCTTGCAAGAGCGCAAGCTGAGTGTTTCTTTTCTCTTTCTCCAGGTAGCAATCATTTCATGCCCTAATCAAGATAATAAAATGTATCGCTTGACCGATCCGAATTCTTATTCGGGGCTGGGGAACGTCGGTTCGGCTCTAACTTATGATTACGGTTATAAGTATGAGTAAGGGAAAGAGGATTGTTTGAATTCCTTGATGACCCCATCGAAGAAGAGACATACTATTATGTCTTTTTCAGGTGTTCTTGTTATTGAGAACTGTTTTTTGGTCAGTCCTACCTCCTGGGTACTCGATACCGGATCGGGATCTCATATCTGTAATTTATTACGGGGATTGAGAAAAAGTAGGATGGTTGGATCTGCTGATATGTCCCTCAGAGTAGGGAATGAAGCACAGGTTGATGCTTCTGCCGTCGGTAAATATCACCTAGCATTGCCAAATGGAAAAACTATGATTTTGAACAATTTCTACTATGTACCTTCTATGGTTTGCATCATCATATCAGTTTCTTTACTTGATAAATATGGATATAAGTTTGTTCTTGATAGAAATACATGAACATTTACCTTAATCAAGTATTGGTTGCAGAAGGTACACTGTGTTGGGGTTGAGCATTGCGTTTATTTTGCTGCATCATGTGCATATTGTATATTCTGCATTGCATATATATTAAAAAAACCCATAAAAATTGAAAACAAAATTCCCAAAAATATAAAATCTTTTTCATGTTAGCTAGTGGGGGAACTTAGATTCGAAGTCTGACGGTTCGGTTGGTAAGTTAGAAATAACTAAATCCTTTTCGAGAGACTGACGACCTGAAAAATAACCCTCCTTTGTGTTTAAACCATAGCTGATATACATCTTTTAAAACACTTTACACGTGTCATATGTTTTTGAGAATTTGATGAAAGTCTGACATGTCTGTAAACTTTTAAAATTGATAAAAATCTTTAGGATCAAACATGTTTGTTCTTAGTTAAGTAAATATCAAGAATAGTTCACAAGGTGAAGTGGATATGAAGGATATTATTGAGGTTTTAATAGAAGCTATAAATTTGAAAAATAACCCATCTGGAACCATGTTGGAGTGATTACACACCTTATCCACATATAACGTCTTCGGATTTAAAAGAAAAGCTAGCTATATTTCCGTTTTCACTGAGTTCAGAATATTTTAAAATAAAATGAGTCTTTTGTTTTGTTGCCTTGGTAACTTGGGTAATTAAGTCCTTGGGGTGTCTCCACACCTAATGCCCTAAAACTATCTGGTTTGGGATTCATTGACCCAAATCTCGCTAAGTTTCCAATCGCCAAATAAAACAAGCTAAAAAAGTGTTCTCTCCGAGTTAAAAGTCCTCACAGTTCTTTGTGGAAGAATAATCTTGGCAGAGATAAGTTTTCTTGTAAAACAGTTTTTTTTATGGAGATATGAAAGTTTATATTTAAAGACGTTTTGCACGATAACGAAGGGTGTGTATGAACAAAAACAGGTGAAATGTAGGAGTGAAAAATAAGACTTAGGTTCTCTATTAAAAATCATATAAATTCCAACTTTGAAACCTAACTTGAGAACAAAAACTTGAGAAAACCTTAACTCCTTTCAAACTCGTGTGATCCTTTAGAAGTCTATCCTGGTCTGTAATTATGACATGATGACCCTAATCAAGTTCTTAAAAAGGTAATGGACACTATCCGCACAATCACGTAAAGACGCGTATGAGTTTATGTTAAACAAATTGTGAGGAGTGAAAAATAGGGTCTAACGTTTCTAACTTGGGTGATACAACTTCCAACTTTGATCTCTAACTTAAGATTAGAATCAACAATTTCTCCATGATGCTAACTTGACTGGATTTTATGGGTGCAATCCGTGGAAAACCCTCAGGAGACAACACTCCTCCTACTAGGGACACCTAGAGGTTTAACGGCTTGTTGCACATACTCAGTGCAATCGCGTTCCCTGCGAAAGTGAGGCTAGGATTTTTTGTTTTGCTCGGGACAATCAAAAGATAAGTTTGGGGGTATTTGTTCATCACAGAAAACTACATTTTAATACCCTCATTCATGATCTATTTTATTATTTATCGGTACTTTTAACCAGTGTCTGCTCAGTAATTACAGATTACAGGTGTTCATGATAAAATACTGGAAACACATTCAAAATCACGGATATAACGTTTGGGAGCTGACACTGCAAGCAGACCAGGAAACCGATCGATATCCAAAGAGTTCTTTTGCCAATAAATGTGTGAACACAATTTTGGTCCAACACAATACAAATGTACACACAACTCTTTGGCTTAAACCATGGTGGGGCTGCCTTGGCACACACAAATGATGAATTATGCAACTAGTGGGCACATGTTGGGGGACATGGGTAATAAATGCTAAAAGTTTTGATGTGATGTATGGCATCATGTTCCCTCCAAATGTCTGAATGCAAACTAAGCTTAAACAGAGAAACAAACAGAACCAGGATGATGTTGGAGTTGACAAGAGACCACCACATCAATACGAGCCTCATAGCTCGAATTTTGGCTGGCCATACCCTCAAGAAATCCGAGCTCGCCGGCCTCCTTGCCCTGTTTGTCCCCATCTTTTCTCTGTCCCTCCCTTGCAGTCACATCACCTTATTTTTATTACTTGTTTAATCTTTTTGGTGCCTATAAAAGTCAGATCAGTGAGCAAGGGAAGGGCTCTCTCATACTCTCTCTCATATTCACATAGATGCATACATTTTGATAGTTTAGTTTGTTTTTGGTTTAGACTTGAGAGTGAGTGGGATTTAACTTGGTCTCTTCTTCTTCTTCCCTCTTTAAACTTTCTCTTGAGAGTTTCATTATGGAGGTTGAACAAGCTACCAATATCTTGTAACTCAACTTCAATTGTTAATATATTTCTTTGTTTATTTGCTTTCCTTTCTTTACTCGCTTTGCTTTTCTTTGCATTATGTTGCTTAACTAATATCTTTGGTTGTGGTAATGGTGAGAAAATAAGATGAAAGGGTTTGCCTCCTCCACCTCTTGTGATTGTTTAAAGTGCTTAATTTTGATTGTAAGCTTAAGATTGCTAAATGGAAGTGTTCGATATGAGATGATTTTGATGGTTATTTATAACCTTTATCTCATATCCTATTCCTTCATATCACCATTTGCAAGGTTAAGCTTAGAATCAATTGTGTGTTAAACTTACTAGGTAGTTGAGATATGATATGTTGTTTATTTTTCTTGACACCTTTCATTCAAGCATATACCATATACTCTCACCAACCTACTTGGAAAGTGTAATACTTACTTTTACTTCTTATTTGCAAATTGATGTGTGTTGATGTTGTATGCTTGCTAACCCGTGTGCTTACTATTGATACATAATGCCTGGACATAAAAGATGGTAAGTAAGAACGTAACGGAATCGTTTGGTATTTGTATCGAATATCGGAATTTGATGATTTGTGCTTCGCAACCATGTTGAAAAGTCATGCTTCATGCTGGGATCGACGTAAGGACGGACAACTCATGATCAAGGGAGCATTGAAGAAATCATTGCGATTTGACCTTCCGAGCCAAAGCCACAACCACTTCTTTCTTAGCTTCTTTCTTTGTTATCTTGTTTTCGTATTCTTCCTATTCTTTGTGACAAACCAACCATTCGTTATTTGTTGAATCTTAAATTACAAGACCTAATACTCAATTTCCTGAGGATCGACCCATACTTGCCGGCTTGCTATAACGCGCCGTGCACTTGCGGTTTATAAATTTTAAAACGAGAACAATCTCGCGTGCGCATTCCATTTCCTTAAAATCATTTCCGTTTCCAAAACATACGCGTTTGCGCGCACGGGTGAATTCCCAACAATCTCATGGCGTTGAGACCGGAGTGCTTTACTCTAGAATTAGCAGGCTATTCACCGCACTCGTAGGGGATATAGGATTGACCCGCGGAGTGGTGCCTAAGTCACCGGATTTCGGAAGTGCTGGGTGGCCCACTCACTTTGTTAATTGAGGTTGTCTTATTTCTAGGACCGGTAGGTAGGTTGTCGCACTCATAGGGGTCTAGGGTTTGATACTAAGGGCTATCCACACGACCTGGAAATTGCATTTCATATTTGGCTCCATTGAAATGTACTTTTCCTTATTTATCCGTATTTCCACATTGTATTTGTTTCTGCTGTGATGTTGCTTATATCATTCCTGGGACGAATGTTATATATATATATATATTTATATACACTAGTAGATATTGTATATGTTTTGCATCTGCGCTAGTCCAGCCCCCGCTCTACTGTTAGTTAAGTAACCTAACGGTGCATGACGGGGCCCCGTGGCGAATGCGGATAGCATATACGTACATTGTATTTTCGTTCTTTTCTAGTGTGATATGGATTAATTGATGGGACTGCGTTAATTTTGATTAATGCAAAGAAAAATAAACTTAAAAGATGTTGTTGGAACCAATTTTTGAAAACTGTTATTACAAACATTTCTTTTTGCTTTGCATAGTAGTGTTCATTCAGGAACATCCAGCACCTCATTCTAGGAGGCAAGGGCCTAGATCTCTTCACGGGGAGTGACCTCTTGAGAAAATTTTTATGATACTGTAGATTACTCGGTTTTCTTCAAAACCACTAGTTTTTAAAAGCGGAGCCTAAACCACTCATTTTCAAAGCTATTCGGTTCCTTCAACGATATCAAGTTCATTACGTTAAAGGGTTTTCAGCAAAAACCAGCCATAGCCCTCTGTTATTTTAGATAGATATCTACTAGTATTCATACTATGTGTTTTGACCTTCGCTAAGGCATAATGTTTGGTAGCTAGTGGGTGCTTATCTGTAGCATAGATAGATGCATTAATCTAGGACAGGCGTACAGCTGTTTTGACTTTCGCCAAGGGCTTATACGAATGGGTCTAGATTAATCTGGATAATTATAGGTTGAACTTGACTTGCAACTTATGATATTTTGACCTTTGTCAAGGTTATAAGCGCTCGGGGCAAAAACCATATCGGGAGTTTCAAATATAAAGGAAACTTGCCTGGCATGCGCATACCTTCCGGAGTGTGGTGAATTGAGTGGCTTCCATCAAGTTATTATGCGATGATAGTTGGATCCCGTCCCACTGATGAGTAGGTGTTACTCCTCGGATGATTTTCAGATAATCCCGACTAATTATCCTTTTAGAGTTTGAAGGAGAATTCGAGGAAATAGTGGGAGCCATCCTGATTAGATAAAGTGATTAACCAATCTGATCTAGGTTAGAGTGCGCGCTGAGTGTTTCTTTTCTCTCTCTCTCTTTCTCTTTGGCAGCGACCATGACCTGACCTTAAACTAAAATTCATAAACTAAGTTAACCGAACTTTCTTACACACTTTGGCTTTGGATTGTCATTATTCACGATGAAGTCGCATATATCCCTGTCACTCCTACTTTCCCTTTGCATTTCTCCAGAACGTTACGTATCACTACGAAGATCCATATTGCTTGGATATGCTATCGTATAGTTACATACGAACTCAAAGAAATTTGTTTCTGTTCGAGAATGGATTCCGGTTCTGGAGAAATAGAATAGGATTATTCGGTTGTCTTTTCTCTTTACCTTCTCTCAGGTTGCGAGAGCTTCTAGTATTAGGAGAGTACACCTATTATGCTTATTGGATAGTCTTCTTCCCAATCTTAGGAAGGTGCCAAAAGTTAGGGAAAGTAGAAAACTAATTAGCCTATGTGTGGTGTACAGAAGGTAAGAAGTAAAGACATATAAAGGGATTAGAGTCAGGGCAAAGGAAATTGCGACTACTGTCATGATTCATGACAAAATTGCATATATCCCTGCCACCTCTACTTTCCTTTTGCATTTCTCCATAACACTTCGTATCCATATTTCTTGGATATGCCATCGTATAATTACATACGAACTCGAAGAAACTTGTTTCTGTTCGAGGATGGATTCCAGTTCTGGAGAAATTGAATAAGATTATTCGGTTGTCTTTTCTTTTTCCCTTTTCTCAAGTTGCGAGAGCTCCTACTATTAGGAGAGTACACCTATTACGCTTATTGGATAGTCTTCTTCCAAACCTTAGGCAGGTGCCGAAAGATAGGGAAAGTAGAAAACCAATTAGCCTAAGTGTGGTGTACAAAATGTAAGAAGTAAAGACATATAAAGGGATTGGAGTGGGGGCAAGGAAATTGCGGTTACTGTCATGAATCTGGATAGTGAAAGAGGCATTATTAGGAATACCCGGCCACCCCTTCGAAACATTTTCATGTTTCAGTTTTACTGTGCGGTGTTAATTGAAAACTGTTTTCCCAATTAGATTTTGACTTCAGGGTATGTATTTACCAGACTTGATTCTTACATCTGTATGGCGTTACAGATGATGAGTGGGAGTAGAATATTGGGAATTGGATGATTAGATCCTCAATATATCAGAATTCTTTGTAATTATTGATATTTGAGGAAATCATCTGGTTTTTGCCTAACAGCAAATTTTTAGTTTTGAATATCTGTTGTTATGCACCAATTTCAAAATGATATTGTAGGGTTACTAGGCATTGTCATAAGGGTCTATAAGGCATCAACCATGCCCGATTTAAAATTTAGACGTGCCGAACAACCTAAAGCGAGAATCTTTGCTAGATAATTAGGGTTAAACATGCAAGTAAATATCTTTACAACTAAGAGAGAGGAATTACAACCTTTGTAGTCCGCTCCTCCGCTTCATAAGCTCCGAGTAGTAGTCCCTTCACTGCGATCCATGATCTCCCGGACTCAAGAGAGGCTCCACAACCCGAATGATCCATGCTTTCTTGAAGTCTTCCTTTTCTAAGATGATCTACCTTGAAATTTCTTTAACTCAAGCTCTCACTCACTAATCAAGTATTAATGAAGTGAACACCTTAATCTAATTGGCGAGATTAGATGAGGATGATGAAGTAGGAATTATGCTCTCTTTTATTTTCAAGATCTCATACTAATTCATCACAAAATCAAAAGCTAGTGAGCTTATCAAGGAGGAAAAAGAAGATGATTTCTTTTGTGATGAATAATGAAAAGTTACTATGCTCACAAATGAACCTTGAGTTAATAATATAAAGTATTAACTCATGTAGAGAGTTTACTAGGGTTAACGGTTTGGGTTGGGTTAAATAATATCTTAAAATATCAACACATAATATCTTAGCTCAAAACAAAACAAAAGCTTCTAGAAGTTTCAAGAAAATACTAACCCAAATCAAACCCTAACCATGTTTAATCTCTACTAATCATGTTGCATTTGTAAACATAACTTGTTACAATATTATATATCACATATATAATATATTTTTGTAACAAAAGAAAATAATACAATTAACATATATCGCATATATATCAATGTATTACCCCGTGAGAAAATGAATCAATGAAGCGAGCTAATATTAGATAATGTAATGTAATATATCACATACATAATTATATATTAAATTATCGAATCAACACTTGATCCGACAATCAGGCTATATCGCATATAACCGACTAATATAACATGTACCGATTCATCGAATCAACACTTGATCCGATGACCCGGCTGATATCAAATATCGCGAGAATAGAATACGGTATCTCATATCGTATTATCCTCAGTTATGCACATAACACATATGTGCTCCTACTCCATTTTGCCTGAGTCAAGAAACCTCTGTGTAGGACTCTAAAGAATCGTCAATATGCCGTCAGTAGGTGATGATCATATCAAACACCCACAAGCTGCAAGCGGTCAGCTAAACGTAACATCCATCCAGGTATTGAGCGATCAGAAGATCAACAAGCAAGCCTATACATTCTCCTGTGAATCCAATCAGTAACACTACCGTACAGTCCGGTCTCTTCGTCTGATATGTCGCATATCTGGTCTAGGGGTGGTGTACGTCAGATCCCAGTAACCGATAAGTCGTGTCGATGTGAGGCTCATAACAGGTCGAGAACCTACTGATAACACTTACCAGTAGTACTCTATATCCGCCGTGGCCAGGGACTTCCAGTTATAGCCAATCAAACACAGCACAACATCAACTCCCTATACCGGGAGAGATGAAACCCCTCCTATCGCTCATTGCCTCTATGCGATTCGGGATTGTACCCAAAAGCCACCGTTTTGCACGCCCTCTTAGACGTGGTATGATGGAAATCAAAGCACAGTGGGAATCACACAAGACTCTATGACGATCTCGGGTCTACAGACTAACCTGTACCAGTGTCACCAGAGAACTGCCATCTGACGTGAGGTATAATACCATCTGGGAGTTCTCGGCGAGTCCGTCCAGTGTACCCAGTCTCCACTGAGCACCCGTACACCATCTTTGATGTCAAACACCAATGGATATGGGATCATCCATCGCCCATCATATGGGTCAAGATGCGTATACGCTAGTCTACTCTGGTGTATCGATGCCATATCTCGACACACCCTCGACTAGGAACAGTTATAGGATGTACTCGTTGACTACCCTGGCCCCACTAGTATGATCTCATCATAGTCCCAGTAGTCGAGTACATATCCTAAGGGCTTTATCAACATGTGAGATTAAAACAGTAAACTAATACAAGTCAACATGTTAAGATAAAGTGAACCCAAATTGCATACTATCATGACGAGCAAGAAAGTCCTCTCTATATATATCCAAGCATCCACTATAATATACATTATATGTACAACAATGGCCTCTAGGGCATATATATAACTAACAATCTCCCACTTGCACTAAGGCCAGCTGTTGTAGTATCTCATACCCAGCATCCCGAAGAGTCTCTCAAACTGTGTCTGGGGAATGGCCTTCGTGAGTGGATCCGCAGTGTTGTCCTTCGTATCAACTCTCCTGACCTCGATCTCCCGGCGATCAACTATCTCCCGGATCAGGTGATACTGCCTCAGAATATGTCTGGACTTCTGATAGGACCTGAGTTCCTTGGCCAAAGCCACAGCTCCATTGTTATCGCAATACAAAGGTATTGGATGCTCAATGGATAGAACCACACCAAGTTCAGTAATGAACTTCTTCATCCAGACAGCCTCTTTTGCAGCATCGTTGGCAGTGATGTATTCAGCCTCCATCGTCGAGTCTACAACGGTTTCCTGTTTGGAACTCTTCCAACACACCGCCCCTCTATTGAGGGTAAAGACAAAACCCGAGTGCGACTTAGAGTCGTCCTTATCACTTTGGAAGCTCGAATCGGTAAAGGACTCCACATGGAGTTCTCCGTTATCATACACCAAGAACATCTCTTTAGTTTTTCTCAAGTACTTGAGAATGATCTTCACAGCTATCCAGTGACTCTCTCCAGGATCTGCTTGATACCTACTCACTATACTTAGTGAGTATGCTACATCGGGTCTGGTACATAGCATCGCATACATAATAGAGCCTACTGCCGAAACATAGGGTATTCCTTGCATGCGAGCTCTCTCCAAATCAGTCTTGGGAGACGTCTCTTTGGAGAGAGTGATTCCAGAGATCGTGGGTAGGTTCCCATGCTTGGATTCTTCCATACTAAACGTCTTTAGTATGGTGTCAATGTACCTGGATTGGGACAATCCCAGTATCCGTTTAGGTCTATCTCTATAGATCATTATTCCCAGTATGCAGGAGGCATCACCTAAATCTTTCATTAAGAATCTTTGTGATAAGAAGAGCTTGACCGATTGCAGCATAGGAACATCATTTCCTATCAAGAGTATGTCATCGACGTACAATACGAGGAAGACAACCTTACTCTCTGCAACATTCTTATATATACAAGGTTCATCTACGTTTTCGATGAAGTCAAACTCTTTGACTATAACATCAAAGCAGATGTTCTAACTCCGCGATACTTGCTTTAATCTGTAGATAGATTTAAGCAGCTTGCACACCTTTCCGTTGCTCCCACTATCTACGAAGCCCTCTAGCTGAGTCATGTACACGCACTCTTCTAAAGAACCATTTAGAAAGGCGGTCTTAACATCCATCTGCCAGATTTCGTAATCATGGTATGCAGCAATGGCAAGTAAGATCCGGATGGACTTAAGCATAGCCACTGGAGAAAAGGTTTCATCATAATCCACACCTGGTCGTTGACGAAAGCCCTTTGCAACAAGTCTAGCTTTGAAAGTCTCCACTTTTCCATCTACACCAAGTTTCTTCTTAAAGATCCATTTGCTCCCAATGGGTTTTACCCCTTCAGAGCAACTTCCAAAGTCCATACTTTGTTGGTGTACATGGATTCCATCTCAGATCGCATTGCATCCAGCCACTTCACAGAGTCACCACTCGTAATGACCTGCTCGAAACTAGTCGGGTCATCATCTTCCATGATGCAATCCTCGCTCCCACCATCAACGAGAAAACCGTAGTATCTCTCAGGTGGATAAGAAACCCTACTAGATCGGTGGAGAGGCTGGGGTTCGTTGGGTGCTACTGAATCTTCTGGTTCCAATAAATCATCTGTCGTAGTTTGTGTTGCTGGAACTTCTTCCAGTTCTACCTCTTCGCCACAAATTTTCTTTGCAAGAAATTCCTTTTCTAAAAAGGTGGCATGTCGAGAAATAAACACCTTTTGTTACTCAGTATGGTAGAAGATATACCCTTGTGAATTTCTGGGATATCCTACAAACTTGCATAGGACAGACCTTACCTTGAGTTTGTCCGGATTTAGCCTTTTGACATAGGCCAAACAACCCCATATCTTAACATACTTAAGAGATGGTCTCTTCCCTTTCCATATCTTATATGGAGTGGTAGGCACCGATTTGGTAGGAACCATATTCAATAGGTGTATGGCTGTCTCAAGCGCATACGTCCAGAAGGAAATAGGTAACTCAGCAGTGCTCATCATAGAGCGGACTATATCTAATAGGGTGCGATTGCTCCGCTCCGATACACCGTTGTGCTGTGGTGTATAGGGAGGAGTAAGCGGAGAGAGAATCCCATTCTCTTTTAGATAGTCTAGGAACTCATTGCTCAAGTATTCTCCTCCTCGATCAGATCGGAGGATCTTAATACTTTTGCCCGTTTGGTTCTCTACTTCGTGCTTATATTCTCTGAATTTCTCAAAAGCTTCAGACTTGTGTTTCATCAGGAACACATGTCCGTATCTTGAGAGATCGTCAGTGAATGTAATGAAGTAGGAAGAACCGTTCCTGGCATGTGTAGACATGGGACCGCATACATCACTATGTACCAATCCTAAGAGTTCCTCAACTCTTTCTCCGTTTCCACTAAACGGAGTTTTGGTCATTTTACCTTTGAGACATGAATGGAAAGTATCATAAGATGATAATTCGAACGGATTCAAATATCCATCCTTATGTAATTTAGTTAGCCGTGTCGCATTGATATGACCAAGTCTACAATGCCATAAGTAGGATTCATTCATTTCTGAACTCTTCCTCTTGTGTGTGTTTTGTATATTAAGGACTGTAGTTTGATTGAGAACGAATATGCCGTTATGTAACGAGCCTGATCCAATCAACTTTTGATCTAGGAAGATGTTCATAATATTATCCTGTATTACAAAATTATATCCTTCTTTACTTAATAAAGAAACTGATATAATGTTGCACATCATGTTCGGTATATAATAGCACTCGTTCAGAATCAATGTATTACTACTTGGTAATACAAGGTGATACTTGCCAACATGTTTGGCTGCAATATTTGCACCATTCCCTACTTATACAGAATGATCACCTTTTCCCAGTTCTCTACCTTTACGTAGCCCACGTAACAAATTACATATGTGGGATCCCGATCCGGTATCTAATACCCAGGACGTAGGGTGGACTGAGAAACAGTTCTCAATAACTAACACACCCGAAGAAGATGCATCAACATGCTTGTTCTTCGTTTGGGCGGCGTGAGAATCCAGATATTCTCCTATTTCCTGCTCAGTCTTATAACACTTATAAGAAAGAACGGGACCGACGTTCCCCTGCTCAGTATAATAAGCGGGTTCAGTCAATACATCTATATTATTATCTTGATTAAGGCCTGACATGGTCGCTGCCTGGAGAGAGAGAGAAGGAAACACTTTAGCGTATGCTCTTACAAGATTAGATTGGTTATTGTCTTATCTAATCAGGATGTCTCCCACTGTTTTCATCAAATCTCCCTTCAAACCCTAAAAGGAAAAACTAGCCGGGATTAATTACACCCTACAATTTCGTCAATCTTTAAGCCAGATCAGTGTTGGTATTTTGAGGGAGCTTCCCGGTGCTTTCACACGGACCTAATTAAAATAAACCTCGTTTTCCCAGAGGCTTAACCCCGTTAACACCTTTCTAGACACCTACTTGATTGGCTAATTGTCCTGTGTAAGATTCTTCCAGGAGTAACTCTTACTCGCAGTGGGTATCAGGATCCATCTATCTCATAGAAGGTATACAATCTTATTGCAAATTTCAACACTTGAAATTCTCGATAATACTTTTACCCCTAACGTGCTATGACCTTGACGAATGCCAACAAACCATAGTCCGCTATTCAAGTTCAACCCGTACATTTCTTGATTGAATTAAACCCAGCCATACGTCCCTTGATGAAAGCAACAAAGACGTACGACTACCCTAACCCAATCACATCATATACTACAGATAAGAAATAGTTAGTTACCGTACACTACGCCTTGACAAAAGCCAACAAACGCAGCACGGATACTAAGTATTACCTATCTGAAATGTCGGAGGGCTACGCAGGTTTTTCAGAAAAACCATGAGCGTAATGAACTTGATATCGTTGTAGAAACAAGTGATTTTGAAAAGGAGTGTTTTTGAGGCTTTTCCAGTTTCGCTAAAGAGGTCACTCCCGGTGAAGGGATCTCGGCTCTTTCCCCATCGAATAAGGTGCAGGGTATATCATATATACCGCGGTGCAAAGCAAGAACCATTTAAGCTGTCAAAAACTAAACCGTGAGTTTGTAGCATCTGTCAGTTTTGCTAAAGAGATCACTCCCGGTGAAGGGATCTCGGCTCATTCCCCATCGAATAAGGTGCAGGGTATATCATATATACCGCTGTGCAAAGCAAGGCTGTAGCTACCTTTTTATAAAGTTTTAATTCTATAACATCTTTTAGGTTTCTTTTCTTTTATTAATCTCATTAATAAATCTCATCAGTTAATGCTTCCTAAGCATCACAGAAGAAACGAAAGCTGCATTATTTATATATCATATATATAGTAAAAGCATTCGTCTCAGGCAGTAATATGATCTCATCACAGAACATTGCAGCAGAAGATAACATATGAAATATTGGATATACTAGGACGTCCGTGTTTTACATCGAGCCTGTATAAAACACGGATTCCACGGTCGCGATGAATAGCCAATCCTACATCCCTAGACCCCTATGAGAGCGGCAAGCAACACTGCCAATTCTAGGATTAGGAGACCCGGTCTCGACTCCTCGAGATGGCCTCCCACTAGACCCTAGAACCCGGTTACTTGTGCTCCCCTCCTTGGGTCTACCTAATGCGGAAAAGTAAATAATATACAATGGTGACATCATCCTCATCCCGAAAGTGCCCCAATAAAAGAATATTACATGGATGAAAATAAAAACCCTCATCTCACATAAAACCCCCAGCTATTCAGAACACGACGATCCAATATAACACATCCCAGCAACACATAATATCTCATATCATCAACATTAGCAAGTATGTGTATCCCGATTGTCGTTGATGTATAGCAACGAAGCCGGCAATACACCACATACTACGCTTACGGTCACAGAAAAGAAAATGTAAAACTACAACATTTAGAATCCACAATCACTTTAGACATCATAAATCTGAAATATCACATACTTCGCATTTCATGCCTAACTATATGAATTCCACATATTGTATCACATTCCAGATAAATAGACAATGTTAAACTTTCCGATCGAATAATCAAATACCCAATATTTCCAAATAGCTCAACACTTGAGCGGAGTTCAAAAATCTCAGAACATGTCACAGCCCCAGTGAACCAGCCGTAGAAGGGTCAAACCAACGGCTCACATGTGGCAACGCCAAACTACCACAAACCCTAGGGTTCAGTGGAAGTTTTGACGGTCACATAATCGAGTTAATGTTACATTCTTCTAGAGGGTCCACAGATATGCTTGCATATTTTTCCAAAAGTTTTAAACTCAAGAAAAACTCAACACTTGAAAGTTTTTCGTGCCGGGAAAAAATGAGTTATTGATATCCGTTCGAACATTTTAACACGTTCTAAATTATCCGGAAAACTAAATGAAATTAAACTTTCCGATCGAATCAACGAATAGAAAAGATCTCCAGAACACTCAAAACTTGAGTAATATTAAAAATTCCCAGAAGTATATACTAATACCTATGGATAAACCCTATAAATACGAGTCCCCAATTCCCAAGTTCGGCCGCGGAACCGCCGTGCAAAGAATGTTCCTGCTGCGGTTCCGCGGCGACTTGAGGGAGTTAGTGGCTCGTATTTCAGTGTTATCCTTAGAATCACCTGCTGAATTTTCTGAGTATTTTTAATACAGAAAAAAAATCATATTTTAAAAAAATTTCCAGAGAGGGGTCAAATTTTGATGTTTCGGGGTTCGATCGGACTTTTAACTTCGTGAACACATCGCCTAATACTCTAGCTAGGCTCTGATACCACTGTAGGGTTACTAGGCACTGTCACAAGGGTCTATAAGGCATCAACCACGCCCAATTTAAAATTTAGACATGCCGAACAATCTAAAGCGAGGATCTTTGCTAGATAATTAGGGTTAAACATGCAAGTAAATATCTTTACAACTAAGAGAGAGGGATTACAACCTTTGTAGTCCATTCCTCTACTTCATAAGCTCTGAGTAGTAGTCCCTTCGCCGCAATCCATGATCTCCCGGACTCAAGAGAGGCTCCACAACCCGAATGATCCATACTTGCTTGAAATCTTCCTTTTCTAAAATGATCTAACTTGAAATTTCTTTAACTCAAACTCTCACTCACTAATCAAGTATTAATGAAGTGAACACCCTAATCTAATTGGCTAGACTAGATGAGGATGATGAAGTAGGAATTATGCTCTCTTTTATTTTCAAGATCTCACACTAATTCATCACAAAATCAAAAGCTAGTGAGCTTATCAAGGAGGAAGAAGAAGATGATTTCTTTTGTGATGAATAATGAAAAGTTACTATGCTCACAAATGAACCTTGAGTTAATAATATAAAGCATTAACTCATGTAGAAAGTTTACTAGGGTTAAGAGTTTGGGTTGGGTTAAATAATATCCCAAAATATCAACACATAATATCTTAGCTCAAAACAAAACAAAAGCTTCTAGATGCTTCAAGAAAATACTAACCCAAATCAAACCTTAACCATGTTTAATCTCTACTAATCATGTTGCATTTATAAACATAACTTGTTACAATATTATATATCACATATATAATATATTTTTGTAACAAAAGAAAATAATACAATTAACATATATCGCATATATATCAATGTATTACCCGGTGAGAAAATGAATCAATGAAGCGAGCTAATATTTGATAATGCAATGTAATATATCACATATATAATTATACATTAAATTATCGAATCAACACTTGATCCGACAATCCGGCTATATCGTATATAACCAACTAATATAACATGTACCGATTCATCGAATCAACACTTGATCCGATGACCCGGCTGATATCAAATATCGCGAGAATAGAATACGGTATCTCATATCGTATTATCCTCGGTTCTGCACATATCACATATGTGCTCCTACTCCATTTTTCCTGAGTCAAGAAGCCTCTGTGTAGGACTCTAAAGAATCGTCAATACGCCGGCAGTAGGTGATGATCATATCAAACACCCACAAGCTGCAAGCGGTCAGCTAAACGTACCAGCCACCCAGGTATTGAGCGATCAGAAGATCAACAAGCAAGCCTGTACATTCTCCTGTGAATCCAATCAGTAACACTACCGTATAGTCCGGTCTCTTCGTCTGATATGTCGCATATCTGGTCTAGGGGTGGTGTACGTCAGACCCCATAATCGATAAGTCGTGTCGATGTGAGACTCATAACAGGTCGAGAACCTACTGATAACACTTACCAGTAGTACTCTATATCCGCCCTGGCTAGGGACTTTCAGTTATAGCCAATCGAACACAGCACAACATCAACTCCCTATACCGGGAGAGATGAAACCCCTCCTATCGCTCATTGCCTCCATGCGATTCGGGACTGTACCCAAAAACCACCGTTTTGCACGCCCTCTTGGACGTGGTATGATGGAAATCAAAGCACAGCGGGAATCACACAAGACTCTATGACGAACTCGGGTGTACAGACTAACCTGTACCAGTGTCACCAAAGAACTGCCATCTGACATGAGGTATAATACCATCTGGGAGTTCTCGGTGAGTCCGTCCAGTGTACCCAGTCTCCACTGAGCACCCGTACACCATCTTTGATGTCAAACACCTATGGATATGGGATCATCCATCGCCCATCATATGGGTCAAGATGCATATACGCTAGTCTACTCTGGTGTATCGATGCCCTATCTCGACACACCCTCGACTACGAACAGTTATAGGATGTACTCGTTGACTACCCTGGCCCCACTAGTATGATCTCATCATAGTCCCAGTAGTCGAGTACATATCCTAAGGGCTTTATCAACATGTGAGAACAAGACGGTAAACTAATACAAGTCAACATGTTATGATAAAATGAAACCAAATAGCATACTATTATGACGAGCAAGAAAGTCCTCTCTATATATATCCAAGCATCCACTATAATATACGTCATATGTACAACAATGGCCTCTAGGGCATATATATAACTAACAAATATATCTGTACGTTTATTTATAAAGTAAGATATAACCTTTTGAAATTATGTTTATGATATTTACCTATATCAGTTGATGGTTAGATAAGGTGCATTTAACAACGGTGTAATTCTTCTTAACCATAGCACAGTTTTTCACCTACGATGCACAAGGTTTGAGTTATTAAACTCAGAGCGCTTATACAAAGTATTGTATGTTGTCTGATGTCCATTAGGATAAGGGGGTTGGTACTCGTACTATATTCTATTTATTTATGACTTCTCTAGTTTTAGATAAGTATTTCATTAAAATATAAGGTCCAAATTTTGAGAAGTTATCGGTATAAGAATAAAGTAAAGAACCGTACGCTGGAAGTATCAGGATTCTTCGAGGTGATCAAAGATGTCTATACTTATGCTAGGTATTCCATCGTAAGTAATATATTTGAGAACTTGCTTCTCTTTCAGGTTACTTATCCGTGGGTGCACTCCTTGATGAGTAACGCTGCATGGCTTTCTTCCATTTTGTCGATATGCACTGTAAACAGCTGCTTGTTTTTTTGAAACTGGTTCCAATTAAATTAGTGTCTTTGTTCCTATATTAGATATAGAATAGATTCATATCCTAACGATGTTAAGGTATATGGAATTGTTCGACTTATGCTTAAAACCAGAATCCGGATAAAATCAAGGCACGTTTCTGTAATGGCAGTTTGTGGGTTATCCCGGGCATTGACGAGGGTTAACATTCTTCCATTTGGAAGATCAATAGTTATATTGTTCTTAACTCGCCACCCATTTTGATAAAATGAATTCTTTTCAGAAAACATTAGTGGGAGTATGGTAGAATTGGAAGTGATTCCAGAACCACACACGATTACTGAAAATTTAGTAGAAGCTAAAGATTCAATTGGATTCGACAATGCATTAGCCACTCCGCAGATTTTGTGGGTAATCCCAGCCACCCGAGAGGTACTTTGGTCCCCTCAAAGACGGTGACAGGGAGGTTTTGATGACCCAAGCTTGCCACTACTACTGTCCTAGACTATGAGATCTGGCAGGTGGATGACTATAACGTCGTTCTAAATTAGCTTTAGAAGTGCACGTGTATATGACTCTGTCAGAGAGTTGTTGTAGTCAGTGGGAGCAGCAGAAGCGTGGTGGGCAAATGGGTTATGTCTATTTATAGACTAAAGTAAGTATAACGGAGATAGATCATTTATTTTTGATGTGACAGTCAAAAAGTTTGATTTCATCAGAATAACAGATGGACCTGGTAAGAAAGTAGTAGGGAGTGATGTCCTGGTATTTAGATGACATGCTCTTGATAGAAAGTGGTCTCCTTATACTACGATCGGTTATACTGTAGTTGTCACAAGGTGTTTCTCCATATAGGATCTGGATAAAATATCAGGGATTCTGGTGACTAGATCTATATTTTAGATCTAGATTTAGGAAGTGTCCTAATTCGGGTATTTTGGCACTATTCTAAAGTGTTTTTGTAATGACTCTGTTTTGATTGTACAATTTTTTAAGTTAATATGCAGAATGGAGTATTTGCAAGCCTCAGTATACTTTAAATGTTGTTTTTATTTAAGAACAGCAAGAAAGCACTTGTAGCTCATTGGTAAAGCCTTGCACTGCTGTGACATAGCCCCTGTGTTCGAAACCCATTAGCCACATATATTTTTACTGATTTTTATTTTAAAATTTTTGGAAGCCCAAAAGTTTACACGTGCAATACATGTAAAAATGAAAATTCAGATAAAATAAACATGTGCACAATGATGTATGAACAGCTATGGACACGTTGCAAGAATCCAAGTGTCCAAAGCCTTCATTTAACCGGCGAGATCGGCTCCAGACCCGGTGTCGATGGTCCCCCCGTGGGCAAAAGCCCCCATGCTTTGCCCACATGACCTTTGGCCTACCCCTTTAACCCCTGTTCTGTTTATTTTCCTGCATTTATCCAGAGAGTGTTAATTCACCTCTTTAATCCTATTTTAATACATTTTTAATTCTCTCTTCATTCTCAAAACCTTAATTTTACCCTATAAATACAACACCATACCCTAGCCCTTCTCATTTTGAAATCTATTGTCAAAAATTCTCAAAATTTTCGAAGTCAAAGAAGAGTACAAGTGGAGTTAGCACTAGGTCAAGTTCCGGCGAAGATTCGAGACGTTTCCGACGACTCCGCGACGCCACAACGACCTCAAACTCTTCCTCTCTCTTTTATTAAACCAAAAAACCTATAAGTCCCACCTCTATACTTCTCTTTCTATTATAAAACTTTACCTTTTCAAATCACATCGGTAAGTGGAGTTATACCGATCATTAAATTCTATTCTCTTTAGAATTGCAATTTTTCTTAAGAACCAATCATTCAAATCATCAAACCTTACTTGTTAATCATTAAACAATTTTTAGAAACAAGTTTCAATATAAAACTCCAAGTAAATCAACTTTTATTAAGCTTTTACGCTTAAATACCATGAAGTTACATATGACATCGTTTAATCATTCTTGCTTATTACCTTTAGAAAAATCTCACGAGGTAATGACCTACCTCTCACAAACACGCATCTTGACATAGCATGATTCCCTTGAACAACAATTTTGTGGCAAGTATGACTTTTACATCAAAATACCATAAACTATTAAAAAACCCTATTCTTTAAATTGTGTTATTTAAATTCCTTGCGATTGTGCCTCTACAATCCACTTTTGGAGAATCCGATTCGGTTGGTGCGAGTTATCGCACATCCATCGGACTAGTAGGGCGAGATGCAGACCTCCTCACGGAGCATACGATCTCGATGGAATTTTTAATGCAATTTTTAAGAAAAACGTAGTTTTCTATTTAATAAATAATTTTTTTTTAATAATTATATATAAATATTAGCAAACCATCTATTTTAAATATAAAATAAATTCCATGTTTTTCTAAACAAAAGAAAAGAATTACAAGTTTCATAAAAATACCATCAAGAATCCATTCAAGTTAAGTTTACACTAAAATACCTTGAATTATTCAAACTATATATATATTCACTAATATACCTCATTCTATAAAATTCACATCCATGAAAATTCTAAATAACATAAATAAATATTTGAGATTTATTTTGAAAGTATACCAAAAATATTTTTCATAAAACCCGCTCAAGTTATATTAAATTACAATAAGGATTCTAGTAAATATAGATTTAAGCGGGACCAATTATCTTGAGCCCCAGGAAGCTGGAGAAAGTGGGTGCTTGCCTATTTAAGATAGAAAACTAAAACGGGGTTATTAATGGTAATTGGCTTAGAAAAAGTCACAAATCTTGTCGTCTATGTGCAGCAGTTACCGATAACTCCTAAACTTAATTCAGGACCCAAATCTGTTTAAATGTCTGACTCAATCTGGGTCTCAGTCTAATCAGAATATAATCCAAACATGAATCCAACTATAACTCCAACTCAACATGGATCCAATATATCAAACATGAACACTTAAACATGAATATCAAACAATACATGCAACATGTCTTGACTTGATCAAACCATGGATATAACTTGAACTTGACTATCCATTTATATCCTGATCCGTTTACATGAACAATTTATACCATGGTCTTGGCAAATCTTATATCTACAAACAATACAATATACATTACGAGGTTTTTAACGGGGTAGATTGGTACGGAATGTATTAGAAGTGGAATGAGACGGTCACTATAATACACCTAACCTAAATATCCGTGCTATTGTCCCGTATGTTTAACGGGGCCTTGTACTCCATATGCCTTAGTCCACGGAGCAGGTTAGACTCCTCTCGTATTCACTGATATATTCTGTACCAAGGTACAAACAACTACGTTAGTATAACAAAAATAGATAAATTATCAGATCTATTCATTTTACTTGATCTATCTCTCTTTTGGGACTTACCGAGCGATTGTTCGCTGACGACATTCATATCTCCTCTTTCTTTGGAATGTTGTCAGGACGACCCGACTCTCAGGAGATCGAGCTCAGTCAGGATGATTTGGAGTATTTCACTAAAGATACAGAGTTCTAGATCTACTTGTAATTACTTTACTTTCAATTCATATGCCATTGTTTAGGCATCGCTTTCCAGCATTGTATTTACTTTTCAGTTGTATGTAAAGAATGTTTATCAATAAAAAGTTGTTGTTTTATTATATCTCTTGTTATTCTTGTGTTATTCATTTATATTTCTTATTTACGCTTAACGTGTTTACTTCTGAGTAAATACATCGCGGCCTCACCGCATCTACTTCCCCGTATATTGGGAAGCGGGGCGTGAAACTTTTAGAATAGATGACTCCTGGTGTGGTGGTGTACCCGCAGGTGATGGAGTCACCCTCTCTAAAGAAATTTCTTCTAGACTGATGAGGAGAGGGATTTGCATGATTGACATATCTCTTGCTTAGGCAATTGAGTCAATCTTGAGATATCAAGCACCACACCAGATATTGCTTTTGCACTGGCTGCAATAAGCATATATTAATCCAATCCTGGTGAAATATTGGGAAGCAGTTATGAACATATGAGGATGTTCTTGGTATATGGTAACGGCAGGCTACTTCAAGAGGCGGTTATCAGTTAAGGTTTCTGTTCGGCACGATTTATTACATTTTAGTACCGCTCAATTCCTATCATTTTGTCAATAAACAGTGCTATTTTATCTCTGTCTGCTCATTAGTACAGAATACAGGTACACAGGCAAAAACACTGGAGATGGTATACAACACGAACAGAAACGACGGTTTTTAGCCGGAACTGCATAAGGAAAAGATAACAGATCATGACATTAAGTTTTGCAAACAAAATAATGTTGTGTACAAATAAATATTTAGTTTTGGTCCAACATGATACAATATCAAATCTCATGTTTAAACCATCATGGATCAAGTGGGTATGAGCTATCATGAGGCATCAAGTTGCAAACACCATCATGGTGTCTTGCAAGAGATGCAAGCAAGTGGGTATGGTTCAATGTATTTGGAAAAGGTGTGATTTGAAGTGTGAACCCACATACACCCACTTGATCTCCTCTCTGTACATTACTCCAGATTACACTCTGGTGTGAATTAAAAGAAATTGCAATTACAGAGAGATGCTCAGAGGGCCAGAAGAGCACTGACCAAAGATGAGCCCCACTCTCCAAAATTGGGCCGCAGATTTAATCATATTGGCCGCAATTTGCGGCCAAGTTGGGGCCAAATGGGTTCGTTCTCTTTGTGTGGGTCCCTGGTGGTCATATATGGCCAGTGGCATATGCAACTTTTTATTTTTGGTTGCCTATAAATAGCAGATCACAGATATAGTTCTAAAAGGCTTTTATCAGTGAGAAAACAGTTTGTAACATTTGATAGCTTCTTCTTCTTCCCTCTTTGAGCTCTCACTTGTATGCTCCATTAAGGAGGTGGAAGTTGCTATCTACCTTGTAGCTCAAGCTCTCCATTTTGTTAATAAAGACTTGCTCTTTCTTGTTGTTTAAACTTCTTGTTCTTGTGATTTTTATCTTGCCTTTCTTTTTCCTTGTTCTATTTTCTTTATATCATGCTTGAGTAGTTCTTCATGGTTGTGGTGATGGTTAGAATGGTGATGAATGGCAATGCCTTCCTCCATCTCTTGTGAATGATAAAAAGCTTAATGTGATTCTAATTTAAAGATTGTTTTATGTTATTGTGTGATATGGTATTTTGAAACCATGGTTAGTTGGTAACCTCTTCTTATACCATATTCACTCATTCTCTCCATTTTGCAATGTTTAAGATAAAATCAAGTTGGTGTTAAGTTTGCTAAGTTTGGATACGGTATTTTGTGCCCGAGTGCTTGACAAACCCTCGGTTTTCATATACCGTATACCATCACAAACCCTTAGCAAAGTTAACACCAATACTATTTGCTCCCACTAACCACTTTGTGTTTTTGTTGTTGACGTATGCTTGTTAAGACTTGTACTTAGCATTGATACCTCAAGCGCGGACATACAAACGGTAAGTGAACAAAACAGACATCGTTTCGTGCCTTGCGGAGTATATCGGAAGTTGATGACTTGTGCCTCGCAACCGCTTCGACAAGTCGTGCTTCATGCCGGGATCAATGTAAAGACGGACAACTCATGATCAAGGGAGTGTTGAAGCAATCGCCGCAATTCAACCATCCGAGCCAAAGCCATGGCCGCCTTTTCTTCTTAACTTAGTTTTTCGTGTTTTCGTATTTTATTTTCTTTGTGACAAACCAAACACCAATTCTTTTGTTTCTCGAACCTTAAGCAACAAAACTTAATCACCAATTCCCTGTGGATCGACCCGTACTTGCCGGCTCGCTACAACGCACCGTGCACTTGCGGTTTATAAATAGTAAAACGAGAACGATCTCGCGTGAGCATTCCGTTTCTTAAAACCATATCTTAATTTCAAAACAATACGCGTTTGCATGCGCGGGAGGATTCCCAACAGTTTCCAAGGTGACCTGGATAACAGAGTGACTGTCAGAGTTATAGTTTTCCCTCTTTTTTAGGGGCAATATGTTGGACATGTGTTCTAAGCGGATACTGAGAAAGGCATGGCGCATGATACTGATTAAATTCAGTAGAAGATACGGTCTAATAAGTTTGTTGGATTTGGAGTTCATTTATGAACTGGGTCCCATTAGATATCCAAACAAATTCTAAGACATGATCGCTCATTTCGGGAGATAGTATTTCTCCGCGGAATTGAGATATAAAGAGATAAAGGTAGAAATATTGGAGCGGATCCACTCACTGAGGCTATTTCTCGAACGCAATAGTTTAACAAACGGGCTTTGCGAGACTGATTAGTAGAGAAGTTGGGTGTTCGGTATCACACGGGCTGTGAGTATGCGACATCGCAATAATTAGCCTTAAGTGCAAGTGGGAGATTGTTGGATATAGTGCCCTCAGGTTAATTATTGTAATCGCAGGTACACGATTGTGATGATTGAGGGATGACCTATACGGGTAGAACAGTTTTACTCAAAATGATAGTATGCTATCTTGTTTGTCTCTATCATCATGTACATGTATTATGTAGTATTTCAGATCACTGTTACATGTTGATAGAGCCCATAAGATTCTTGCTTGACTACCAGCATTATGATAGCGATCATATATGTGGGAGCTGGGTGGTCTATAAGCACATCCTTAAATGTCCCTAGTCGACGGAGTATCAAGACTGGGTATCGATACTCCGGAGTAGACTAGTGTATACTTTTCAAGACCTCGATGTAGGACGGTGGCCGGTTCCACAAGCCATTGGTGTCAGTTAGTCACCTAAGATAATATACAGGTGCTCATTGGGTTATGAGTTACACTCGACGGACTCGTCGAGAACATGCTAGATAATATTATACATATTGTTAGATAGCAGTTCTCAGGTGACATGAGTACAAATTAGTCTGTCGATGTGAGATCGTCATTTGTCTCATTTGACATCCCAGTATGCTTTGATTTCTACTCTCACACGGCTCAAAGGAGTCGTGCAAACAGGTTTTAGTTGGGTACAGTCTCGAGCCACATGGAGGCAGTGAGTGGATCGTTGGGGAATCGTCTCTCCTGGTATTGGGGGTTGATGTCATGGTGGAAATCACCAGAAATCCTTGGCCAAGGTGGACGAGAATTACTGATTTGGATCAGCAATTTCTAAGTGGGTGATGGCCTTCACACTAACATGAAATATCGCGATATTATGGGTCTGACTTTATCTACCCCCTAGACCCGATATGCGATACTCTTATACGAACAGACCGGACTGTATGGAGATTGTCACAGACAGGCTCAATAGGGATTCAGATGAGTTTGCTCATCGGAGTTCCTTTGCTTAATACCTGGGCAGCTATTATGTACAGCTAGTACCGCTGACGTGCTTGTGGTTAAACCCACTACCAGCGTATTGACGAGTCTTTAGAGTCCCACATAGAGGGTTTTTCCTGTTCAAACGATATTATATAGATGACGTATGTTGGTACATACAGATGTCCGAATAAATATGTGTACAGGCTACACAAACTTTAATCGGACGGTTGATAGTACTAGCGGTTTAGGATTACGCCGGATTATTAAATCAAGTTTTGATTTAATAATTTATATATATATATATATATATAATATGTATTATAGTATTATTGTTCACTATTCATTTTCTCTCTTGGCTATTCGTATTTTTATATGAATACGCGTATATGTATTTTGATGCGTGTACCGGGTTGTATTCTGTATTTATACAGAATATTTTCTAGAAGATAGACAACCTATTATATGATTTTCTTTTTAGAAAATCATTTGGAAATGAGGTGGAGGGTTGCAGGGTGTTTTTCGTCACCCCATTGAGATGGGAATGCGCACGCTTGTCAGGCATATACAGATTCCCCCTTCCTAGGGTAGGTTGGGGTTTATTGATTGTGGGGATCCGAATCTCCGGCGGCCGCAGACTAAGCTGCCGTTAATTACCCCTCATCTTCGGAGCGAAGGAACCTCCGATTGACGGGTCAAACTGGTCATGCGAACTCAATGTGCAATGTGTGTGTGTTGTGTTTTGAGGGGTCTTGGGTATATCGGGATCCTCGCAGAGTTTATGGGGGTCTTGTTACACGGATAGCGGGCTGGGGGTCAAAGGGGTTAGCAGCCCCCTTACGGGATGGGGGACAACGCCCCGTTAAATTTTTTTTCTAACGGGGACAGTGTTGTGGAGTATGTATATATATAAAAGGGGAAATAGCATCCAAAAGACGTGTGGGCGGTAGCGCCTCACGTGCCCAGCACGCAGGCGCTGGGCGGCAGCGCCTTACGTGCCCAGCACACGGGCGCTGGGCGGCAGCGCTTCACGTGCTTGGCGCATGGGCGCTGGACGACAGCGCCTCACATGCTTGGCATGTAGACGCTGGGCGCCAGCGCTTTATGCGCCCGGCACGTGGGTCTCACGCGCCCGGCACGTGGGCACCGGGCGCCCGGCGCGTGAGCGCTAGAGTGTGGGCGCTGGGCGCCAGCGCCTCATATGCTCGGCACGTGGGCGTTGGGTGCCCGCAGGAAAAGGGGCTTGCTCCTATACTGGGAGTTGTACTCCCAATTGACTTTTGGAGTTAAATTCCTAAAAAAACAAAGGGGGTTAGCCCCTGCACTGGGAGTTGTACTCCCAATTGACTTTTAGAGTTAAACTCCTAAAAATAAAGACTTTTTTGTTCGGAGGAAAACCCCAAGAGATTTTCAGAGATGATGAAAGGGGACCTTTTCTTCTCCCTTAAGCCCTAGATCTTCTCTTGAGCTTTAGATATTCCCAAAGTAAGGTTTTTGGAGATGGGTCTCCTTCTTCCTCCTCTCTGTTGGCTAGATCTTGGAGAAAAAGGTGGTGAGACATAAAAATCACTCCTTTTAGAGATTTGATGGGAGATCTGGACTCCCCTTCAAGAGTTTTATGGTGAAAAACTGTTTCTTTTGGAAAAAGAAGAGTTAAACTCCTGATTTAATTCAAAAAAAAGAAGAAGGTTTAGAACCTTAAGGAAGGAGAAGAAGGCACAGAAACCCTAATTTTTTTGAGAGAGAATTTTTTTTATTTTTTCATCATGTTTTCCTTATAGGCTACACACTTTACATATAGCCCCTTGGGCTTTACCAAATGGCACTTATGCCATCCCATACCTTATGTGCTTATCTCTTTTTGCACATAAGCCATGGGGTTTACAAAATTTTGGCTTTTTGCCCATTTTACATACATTTATTTCTATATATATATATATATATATATATAAAGAATTACATTAAACTAATTTATGGCTTCATTCTTTTTGTCACGGGGCCGGTCCCTTTCATGCTCGGTCTTGACATGGGCTTGGGCCCACTTGGTTTGGGGTTGACTTTGATTTTGACTTGATCAACCGGAGTGTAATTTTTGACCCCAAAAAAGTGCCCCCCATCAATAAGTGCACACCGCTTGTATGGGTTGCGTGCATGAAATTGATGGATCTTATTCTATATGGAACTTGATTTGGTTGGGTTCCCTTTTGATGACTTGAAGGGTCGATGCTGCCATTTTAGCGACTTGGAAGGTCGATACTGCCATTTTACCGATATGGACGGTCGGTACTTCCATTTTAACGATGTGGACGGTCGATGCTGCCATTTTTGCAACGTGGACAGTCTGTGCTACCATTTTGTGACTTAGACGGTCGTTGATGCCCTTTTTGCGACTTGGACGATCGATGCTGCCATTTTTGCGACTTGGACGGTCAGTGTTGCCATTTTAATGACATGGACGATCGTTGCTGCCATTTTTGTGACTTGGATGGTCAATGCTGCCATTTTAGCGACTTTGACGGTCGTTGCTACCATTTTTGCGACTTGGACGGTCGGTGCTGCCATTTTAGCGATTTGGACGGTCGCTGCTGCCATTTTTGCGACTTGGATGGTCAGTGCTTCCATTTTAGCGACGTGGACGGTCAGTTATTTGATTTTACTTGCTCCACTTTCTGCGGTGCCGGGATTTTATTTGACTTGCTCTTCTTTCTGCGGTGTCGGGGTTGAAGTTGACTTACTCCACTTTCTACGGTGTCAGGGTTGATTTGATTTATTTTGGGAGTTCCCTGCCCGTCCAGCGGGACTTTTGATCTTGGAAGCGCTATCGGGTGGGACATTAATTTGATCTGTTTGATTTCTGCCTTGTTTGGCAGGATTTTTAATTTGAGAGGAACTTGGAATTTGGATTTTGTTTGGCATCAGCATTGCTGCACTGGAATAATGCCAGGAGCAACCCATCATTTGCCCCGGGAGGACTTGAGATTTGGATTTTGGGTCAGCATCAGCACCGCTAACACTGAAGCATAGTGTCGGGAGCGACTCATCATTTGCCTTTAGGAAGACCTAGGATTTGTGTTTTGGGTCGGTATCAGCACCGCTAATACTGAAGCGTAGTTCCAGGAGCGACTCATCATTTGCCGTGCCCGTTAGGGAACGATGGCTTAGGAGACAAGTTTATATCCCTATCACTTAAGGCTATTCAATTTTATGAGCCGTAAGGGTCTCATAAAAGAATTTTCTCCCTACAAGTCGAGGGGATCTTGCAGGTGTATTTCTCCCGATGAATCATGGGGATTCCTAAGTGTGTTGCTCTTTTGTGAGTCGTAAGGATCTCACGCGGGGATTTTCTCCTTACAAGGTCGAGAGGACTTTGCGAGTGTATTTCATCTCTTTTCATGAGTTTGCGACCTTTCGGGTTTTCACAAACTCGCCGGCAGTCCTGCTGTTTTTACTCACAGTGCCTTTTCGGGTTTTCATCCGTGCCCGTTTCGCTTGTGGACATATCGTTTTTATCATCGCCGGTGGGACTTTAAATGTAATCTCTCCGGTAGGACTTGGGAGAGATAGGGGTCATTTGCGCCCGTGGAATGTATACGGTTTTACAGGATGTATGATCCAGACCGTAGGGCCGGTGTGCTCAATTCGCCTACTACTTGGAGCATTCACGCGTAGTATTTCTTGAGGTATCAGCCATTGATGGGTGGCATGTGCCTTTCTCCTTCGGCATTTATCAGTTGGTAGGATCCTCCATCAAACACCTTCTCGATGACGTATGGTCCTTCCCAGTTTGGCTCTAATTTTCCCTTGGCATGTCGATTGGGGATAATCGGTCTTTTGAGGACCAACACAATTTCGCTTTTCTTAAAAGCACGGAGACAGGTCATCTTATCATAGGCCCATGACATTTGGGCTCGGTACAACTCCAGATTTTGATGTACTGTGAGCCTCTTTTTTTCGAGGGTGTCGAGCTCTTCGAGCTGAAGGAGGACGTTTTCCTCCTCCGTCAACTCGTGTTGGAAGACCATTCTTAGGCTTGGAACTTCAACTTCGAGGGGGAGGATCGCCTCCACTCCGAAGAGTAATGAGTATAGAGTGGACTGAGTTGGAGTACGGTGCGTAGTACTATATACCCATAACGGCTCGTGAAGTTTGAGATTCCAGTCTCTCCTGTTGGCTGAAGCATTTTTCCTTAGGAGATTGCTTAGAGTTTTATTGAAGGCTTCGGCTAGTCCATTGGCCCTTGGATTATAGATAGAGGAATATCTCTAGTCTATCTTGTGCTGAGTAACGAACCTTAAGATTTTGAAGCTCTTGAAAGAAGGCCCGTTGTCAAAAATGATCCTTCTTATTGTACCGAAGCGGTATAGAATATTATGTCTGAAGAACGTCAGAATATCTTCTGTTTTAACTTCTTTTAGTGGGACAGGTTCAGCCCATCTGGAGAAGTAGTCTGTTGTAGCCAATATGAACCAGTGGCCTTTGGATGACAGAGGATCAATTGGGCCAACTATGTCGGTGCCCTAAACTTCGAAGGACCACGACGCCACCGTAGGATGCAACGGATTGGGATGCTTATGAATGAAATCACCGTGAATTTGGCAGAGATTGTAAGTCTACGGTAGCGCCCCGGCCGTCTAACAGACGCCAAATGCGGAACAAAAACTTTTAAACTGGCGCTATCGTATACTATAACCCGGATCTTCCATTATTGCTAAACTAACAAACTGTAAAGAGTGTAGAAAGGTTATACCGAACGATCCGAGTCCTTCGTTCTTTAACCATCATCCCACGCTCCGTTGCGGCTGCTCCGATCTCGTCGATCTCCGATCTGCTCGTCCAGGTGGCACCACGTCAACGATTCTTTAAACAGGCTCCCGCCTCTGACTCGAGGCAGCTCGATCGTCAAGTTCGCTAAAAGAGACGACCAAGATTGATGCAGAGAATGAGTAGAACACTTTGTATCGCTTCGTCCAAAGCCATGGACGAACGGTTAATGAAGTTGCCAATTAAGTCGGGTGATGGAATTAAATGAGCTATGAAATTTCCATACACCCCAAAACTATCATATTCTTTTTAACCAAATCAAGTGAGAGAGTGTGTGAGAGGGGGAAGGGGCCGGCCATACTTAAGGAGGTGAGGGGGTGAGTGTAGGAGAGGGGAGAGTGACCACAAGAGAAAATATCTAGTGTGAACACAAAATATGAACACAATAAATGAAAATGATGAATCACTTAACCTAGTCACCTTGCATTAATTGAATCATTAATGCAACCATGAGTCACTAATCCTTGTCACCACCTTCTAGATGCTTCTAGAAACTTCCACACTCATCCAAGAAAAGATAAATCCGTATTTAACCAAATGTTAAATACGGCTGATAGAAAACTGGAAACTGGCAACTTCCAAAAGTGATCCTGAAACGAATTTCAGGATAACCCCGTAACTGTATAAATATACCCGCATTTGTATTACGACCGAATACAAATGCAACTGAGACAAAGATATTATATCTACTTAATATAATACTCGTATCCGGCTTAAACCAAAGCCAACCAGTATCAGTATCAACTGCCCGAAATATGACACGTGCGTAAACGCACGTGCATTTTCCGAACCCTGCCATAAAACCATACGGCCTCTACAACGTTTCGCCCGAACTTGGAAAACTGTCTGTGGGGGACTCTAATGACTCGTCAGTACCCTGGCAGTGGGTTTAACCACAAGCCGTCAGCGGCACTAGCTGTGCGTAACAGCTGCCCATGGACTGACCTCAAGGGATGCCGATGAGCGAACTCATCCGGAAACCCTACTGAGCCTAACAGTGACAATGTATATACAGTCCGGTCCGTTCGTCTATGAGTATCGCATATCTGCCTAGGGTGCTAGTAACGTCAGACCCCCAATAGCAGTATAAGTCATGTCGGAGTGTAGCCTAATAACACCCTGAGATACTACTGGAGTACCTACCAGTAAATCTCCTAACACGGCCGTGGGCTTTGTGTAATTGCTCTCCTAGACACAGTGCGATCTCACCCCCAATACCGGGAGAGACGAATCCCCTGCCGATCCGCTCACGTGCCTCCATGTGGCTCGGGACTATACCCCAAAACTACCTGTTTGCACGACTCCTTTGAGCCGTGGTAGGGTAGAAATCAAAGCACAGTGGGAACTCACACGAGACAAATGACGACCTCAGGTCGATGAACTAACCTGTACACATGTCACCAGGGAACTGCTATCTGACGATATGTATAATACCAACTAGCAGGTTCCCGGCGAGTCCTGTCCGGTGTACTCATAACCCAATGAGCACATGTATACATCTTAGGTGATCCAACTGACACCAGTGGCTTGTGAGATCGGCCACCGCCCCTCGTCGGGGTCTCGACTGTATACACTAGTCTACTCCGGAGTATCGATGCCCTGTCTCGAAACTCCCACGACTAGGGACCACAATTAAGGATATGCATATAAACCACCCAACTCTCACGTATATGATCGTCATCATACTGTTGGTAGTAAAGCAAGATCCTAAGGGCTCTATCAAAGTTTAACAGTGATCAGTCACCTGAACCTGTACACGACTGATAAAGGTACACCAGATAGCATACTATCATCTCGAATAAGACTGTCCTACTGGTATAGGTCCTTCGCAATCATTGTAATCACGTACCTGCGATCCAATAATTGACTCTGAGGGCACTATATCCAACAATCTCCCACTTGCACTTAAGGCTAATTATTACGATGTCGACTACTCACAGCCCGTGTGAAACCGAACATCCAACTCCTCTACTAATCTGTTTCACAAAGCTCGTTTGTAAAACTATTATGTTCGAGAAATAGCCTCAGTGAGTGGATCCGCCCAGAAGTTTCTTTCTATATCTCTCTTAATCTCAAGTTCGCGGAGAAAGCCATCTCCCAAATTGAGTAATACCTGTCTTAGAATATGTCTGGATATCTGATGGGACCTAGTTCATAAATGAACTCCAAATCCAAACTTCTTAGACTGTATCAATCACTGAACCTAATCAGTATCCGGCACCATGCCACCCACAGTATCCTCTTGGACCAATTGTCCATAATACTGTCCCTCGTCAGAGGGAAAACTATAACTCTGACAATCACTCTGTCAACCATGTCACCTTTGAAGCCCGGAATGATAACCGTCTCCCGAAGGAGGCTGCCGTCATCAAATCCGTAGAACATCCACTTATGTTCTAAAACTGCTTCCTTATGTTTCTCCAGGATTGGATTAATACAAACTTATTGCATCTAGTGCAAAAATAACATTTGGTGTGGTACTTGACATCTCATGATTGACTCAATTGCCTAAGCAAGTGATCTGCCAATCATGCACAGCCCTCTCCTTTTTAGTCTATACGACACCTTTAGAGAGGGTGACTCCATCACCTGCAGGTACACCACCTTGCCAGGAGTCAACTATTCTAAAAACCATTAGAATACTGCCAAAGCACCCACATTGGGAAACTACCCAAATCCAGATCTAAAACCATAGATCTAGAAACCAAAATATCAAATATTATATCCATATCCTGTCTGGAGAAACAACTGTGTAACGACTACAGTACAACCGATCGTAGTATAGGAATTTTACTTCCTACTCTGTGTATGTCATCCAGATACCATGACATCACACCCTACTACCTTCTTAACAGATCCATCCCCTATTCTGATGAAGTCAAACCCATGACTGTCACATCAAAATTAGATGATCTATCTCCGCTATAACTGATGTAGTCTATAAATAGACATAAGCTACTTGCCCACTATACTTCCGCTGCTCCCACTGACTACGACAACCCTCTGGCAGAATAATATACACGTGCACTTCTAAAGCTAGTTTAGAATGACGCTATACTTAACCTCCTGCCTGGTCTCATAGTCTGGAACAACAGCAGTGTCAAGTCTGGGTAAACAAGAACCTCCCTGTCATCGTCCTTGAGGCTACCGGAGTACCTCTCGGGTGTCTGAGGTTACCCACCATATCTGCGAAGTGGCTAATGGAATGTCAAACCTGATTGAATATATAGGTCCTATTAAATTTTCCGTAATCGTTTGCGGTTCTGGAATCACTTCCAGTTCTACCATACTCCCACTATAGTTTTCTGAAAAAATCCATTTTACTAAAACTGTGGCGAGTCAAGAACAATATCACTATTGATCTTCCAGATGGTAGAAAATCAACCCTCGTCATAACCAGGGTCAACCCACAAACTGCCATTACAGAAACGTGCCCTGAGTTATCCAGAGTCTGGTTTTAAGCATAAGCCGGACAACTCCCCGTATCTTAACATCGTTAAGATATGAACCATTCTATATCCAATATAGAAACTTTGGCACTTATTTAATTGGAACCATATTCAATCATGCAGCTGTCTCCAGTGCATATCAACTTAATGGAAAGAGGCTACTCAGCATTACTCAACTTAGGAATCCATCCAATTATGAGTAACCCGAAAGAGAAACAAGTTTCTCAAAACTATTACTATCATCTGAATACCAATCACAAGAATCTACATCTTCGATCTCTTTGAAGAATCCCGATACTTGTGACATCTGGTTCTCTACTTTATTCTTATACCCACAACTTCTCAAAACTTAGACCTTGTATTTCTACGAAACACTTGTCTAAAAACTAGAGAAGTCATAAGTAAACAGAACATAGTATGAGGACCTACCCTTTTGTCATAATGGACACTGGACAACATACAATACTCTGTATAAGTCCGCTGAGTTGAATAACTCAAAACCTGTGCGTCGTAGGTTGAAAACTGTACCCTGGCGATTTCCTCAAATATCACCAATTACAACGAATTCCGATATAATGAGGATGATCACCTTATTCCCAATAACTTACTCCCACTCATCATCTATAAAACCATACAGATATGAGAATGAAACCTGGTAAATACATACCCTGGAGTAAGTATCTAATCGGGAAAACAGTTTTTCCTTTAACAATGCACTGAAACATGAAAATGTTTCGTAGGGGTATCCTGGTATTCCTAGTAATGCCTCTTCCATAATCCAATTCATGACTTTAACCGTATATTTCTTTGCCTTCTCTCCAAATCCCTTTATTTGTCTTTAGTCGTTACCTTCTGTACACCTTCGTTAGGCTAAATGGTTTTCTTCCTTCCCTACCGTTCGGCACCAGCCTATGGTTTGGAAGAAGACTATCCAGTAAGTATAATAGGTGTACCCTCCTAAACCAAGGAGTACTCGCAACTTGAGAGAAGGTGATGATAAAAGACAACTGAATAATACCTTATTCCATTAAAGGTGAAATAGGAGTGGCGATGAAGTACGCGGTTTGGTCGTGAATGATATCAGTCGCAATTTACTTTGCTCTCTTTCTAATCCCTTTATTTTGTTTTTACATATTACCTTCTGCACACCCTACTTAGGCTAATTGGTTTTCTTCATTCCCTACCTTTCGGCACCTGCCTATGGTTTGGAATAATACTATCCAATAAGCGTAATAGGTGTACTCTCCTAAACCAAGGAGCCCTCGCAACCTGAGAGAAGGTGATAATAAAAGACAACTGAATAAACCAATTCCTTTTCTCCTGAACCTTGATCCATCCTCGAAGAAATCCCTCCGAGTTCGTATATAACCATACGATGGATCTATCCAATGGAAGTGGATGTCCGTAGTAATACGGAGTGTTCTGAGAAATCCAAAAGGTAAAAGAAGGAGCGGCAATGACTTATGCAACTCGGACAATCCAAAAGCCAGTATTTTAAGAAGGTTCGGTCAACCTGGTCACTGAATCATAGTCTAGGGTCGGTCAAAGGTCGCTGCCAAAGAGAGAGAAAAGAAACACTCTGCGTGCACTCTAACCTAGATCAGAATGGTTATCACTTTATCTAATCCGGAAACCTCCCACTGTCCTGTCAAATTCTCCTCCAAACCTGAAAGAAGAATCAATCGGGATCACCCGAAGAGTAAACCAACTCATCAGTGGGAATCGGGATCCAACTCTCATCGTATGATAACGTGACGGAATCCATCCACGTTACTCACACTCCAGAAGGTATGCGCATACTTGGCAAGTTTCAGTTTCTTTAGAAACTCCGGATATGATTTTTGCCCCATGCTTTTATGACCTTGGCTTTGGTCAAAATGTCATAAGTCACATGCCAAGTTCTACCCATCACTATCTTGTCAATTTGAACCCACCCGCACATGTCCCTGACTTTGGCCAATCGGCAGAACGACTGTCCTAAACCAACTCATCTATCTATGCAACAATTGAATACCTAGCAGCTACCAAACACCATGCCTTAACTTTGGCTAAAATGCATAGCTTGAATACTACTGAATACCCAAAAGAAATGACGGAGGGCTACGGTTGGTTTTTGGCGAAAAACCTTTAACGTAGTGAACTTGATATCGCTGAAGGAACCTGATAGCTTTTTATAAAAATATAGTGGCGAAAACCTTTTGCTAAAGAGGTCACTCCCGGTGAAGGGATCTCGGCTCTTTCCTCGTGGAATGAGGTGCAGGATATTCTACTGTATACCGCGATGCAAAGCAACATGTAATCGACTATAGTGAAGTTATTACCCTGACGCAAACTTCTGCCCAAGGGGTCATTCCCGGTGAAGGGATATCGGCCCTTGCCTCGTCGAATGAGGTGCAGGATATTCACACCGAATACCGCTATGCATAACAAAAGGAAACGTCTTTGTAATAACACTTTTTTAAAATTGTTCCAACAACACCAAATAGGTTTGTTTTCCTTTGCATTGATCAGAATCAACGCAGTCCCATCAATCAATCACACCAAAAAAGAACGAAAATAAAATCTACGTATATGCCATCCGCATTCGTCACTGGGTCCCGTCATCATCCGTTAGGTTACTTAACTAACGACAGAGCGGGGACTGGACTAGCGCGGGTGCAAAACATATACAACATCTAATAGTATATATACCAATATACAATGATCGCTCCAGGCATGTTAATATGCAACATTACAGAAAAGTAATAAGCATCACAGAACAATACAGATAAACTGGGATCCCCGGGTTTCACAGAGCCGCTGCTAAAACCCGACATTCCCCTGGTCGTGTGGATAGCCTGTGCAATGAAACCTAAACCCCTACGGGTGCGGCAAGTTACCCGCCAAAACCTGAAGCGAGGTAGTCCCCACAGCAAAGTGAATGGAACGCCCGGCACTTCACGGAATCCGGTAAATTGAGCACCCCTCCTTGGGTCAACCTGTACCCCCTATAAGTGCGGTGAATAGTCTGCCAATTCTAGAGTGAGGTCCCTCTGCCTCTCAAAGCCATGATATGTGGACCCGTTGCCCTCTCGAACCCAGCTATCCGTGCACTCCGTCGCGGGGTAAACCTAGTACAGAAATGAAAATAGTACAGCAGGTACATCGACCGCAACTTGGTCGTGCCCCAAAAGAATATTATACAACAGGCAGTGACGGCAGTCCACAGGTTGGACGCTCGCCCCGCAATATCAAATGTACAAATAAATCCAAACTGCACTACCATTGCACACTGCTATCCACCACGACAAATCTGCAACATCACAGCACAACACAGAACATCAACGCGAATGTCACGTTCGCAAACCCGTCTAAAAGAACTATAGCAATCAGACGCGGTTTACCGATCAAATGACATTCCCGGTCGGAGATATAATGTAAGTACTGAAAACTAACATGTTTAAATTTCGATCGACTAAATATCACGAAGTGGGCCCCACGAACATCTGTTGTACAGTAACAAAATCTGGGCCCAAAAGATATATACCAAAAACCATAATTTCCAGTCAAGAAGCTACTGTGCAAATTTGGGGCCATGATCTCACATAATGGCCGCGGATGCGTGGTCAAACCTTAGGTTTGACCGCGATTTCGCGGCGCTCTTGTTGATTCACGTGACTAAATTTGTACGGTGTTCTTAGAAAACCCTGCACAGATTTCTGTGATATGTAAAATAATTTTTGGAACCCTTTAAAAATCAACAGAAACTGTGAACTTGAATTTTGCGGTTTTCGATATTCGGTTCGATAGATATTTTAAACGCATTAGCTCAAGTTAGTAAAGCATAATGGTGAGGCTCTGATACCACTGTAAGTCTACGGTAGCGCCCCGGCCGTCTAACAGACGCCAAATGCGGAACAAAAACTTTTAAACTGGCGCTATCGTATACTATAACCCGGATCTTCCATTATTGCTAAACTAACAAACTGTAAAGAGTGTAGAAAGGTTATACCGAACGATCTGAGTCCTTTGTTCTTTAACCATCATCCCACGCTCCGTTGCGGCTGCTCCGATCTCGTCGATCTCCGATCTGCTCGTCCAGGTGGCACCACGCCAACGATTCTTTAAACGGGCTCCCGCCTCTGACTCGAGGCAACTCGATCGTCAAGTTCGCTAAAAGAGACGACCAAGATTGATGCAGAGAAACTCCGGAGTATCGATGCCCTGTCTCGAAACTCCCACGACTAGGGACCATAATTAAGGATATGCATATAAACCACCCAACTCTCACCTATATGATCGCCATCATACTGTTGGTAGTAAAGCAAGATCCTAAGGGCTCTATCAAAGTGTAACAGTGATCAGTCACCTGAACCTGTACACGACTGATAAAGGCAAACCAGATAGCATACTATCATCTCGAGTAAGACTGTCCTACCGGTATAGGTCCTCCGCAATCATTGCAATCACGTACCTGCGATCCAATAATAGACTCTGAGGGCACTATATCCAACAGAGATGACATTTCTTTGTATGCTCTTCGCAATCTCTTATCATGGTGGGCCAGTAATATCCAAGCCGTTTGATCTGAAGCAGCATTTTAGGGCCAGACAGGTGAGCCCCACAGATGCTCTAGTGAACTTCTTTCATGACTTTTTAGGCTCGGCCAATGACAGACACTTGAGCCAGAGTTGGTCATATGACCTGCGGTATAGCATATTATTTAGAAACATGTATCGGGGAGCTCTCTTCATCAGCTGAACCCTCACATATTTTTCATCGGGCAGCTTGTCGTATCGGAGGTATTCTATGAAGGGCTCTCTCCAATCGAGCTCCTCTTGAATGATCAGAACTTTTTCGGCAGGATTGCTCTTTTGTTCTGTGCTTTCCTCCTCTCGTAAAGATACTAGGGGCGGAGTTTGCTGGCTCCTGACTGTTATCAGAATTTCATTCATATCGGGATAAGCCAGCTCCTTGGCTAAGCGAGCGATTACATCAGCTTTTCCATTCAACGCCCTAGGAACTCTCATCAGTTCAATGTGGGTAATTGTTTCATAAGCTCTACCACCCGGCTTCTGTATTGAGCTAACTCGGGTTTGTATATCTTATAGTCGCCACTTACTTTGTTGACGATAAGCCGGGAATCACCGTAGACTCATAGTCGAAGGATTTCCATTTCTATGGCGAGCTCCAGACCAGCTATCAGAGTCTCGTACTCAGCCTCGTTGTTTGTGCGAGACTCGGTGAGAGCAAAAGAACGCCGTAGGGTTTCCATCGATGGCGTGATGAACACTAATCTTATCCCTACTTTTATCTGTAGGATGCTTGATTTGCTGGAGGTCCTAATTGATGAGGCTCCGTCGAAGTAGAGCTCCCAACATAGCTCGCCATCCTCGAGGTGCGATACTTGTTCGTCGGGTAACTTGCAATTGAGCGGTGACCCTTCTGGTATGGGATGAGCAGCAAGGAAGTCGGCGAGGGTTTGCCCTTTTACTGCTTTCTGAGGAGTATAGATTATGTCGAATTCAAGCAGCATGACGGCTCATCTTGCCATTCTACCGGTTAGGCTTGTTTTGGTCATTAAGTATTTGAGCGGGTCGACCTTGGAGATCACCATAACCCGATGAGCAAGCAGATAGTGCCTCAGCTTCTTCACAGCGAATATCAGAGCCAGGCATTGCTTTTCAATCTGGGAATAGTTATGTTCCACCTTGACTAAAGTTCGATTGAGATAGTAGAGAGCATTTTCTTTCCCTCCTTGTTGTTCTGGGTAAGGATCACATCGAGTGACTCATCTAGTGTGGTAGTATAGAGAATCAACGGTTTATTTGGAATAGGAGTAGCAAGCACCGGAGGGTGTAACAGGTACTGTTTGATATTTTGAATGCTTCTTGACATTCAACGTCCCAGATAAAAGGAGCTCCCTTCTTCATGAGCTTTGAGAAAGGCTCATCTCCCCAATAGGTTTGAGATAAACCTTCGTATATAACCGAGTTTGCCTTGAAAGGATCTTAACAGCGTCAGATTCTTTGGAGGAGGCATCTCCATGATGGCCTTTATCTTTAATGGGTCAATTTCGATCTTCTGATGTCGAACTATGAAGCCCAAGAATTTTCCCGATGACACGCCAAAAGCGCACTTCAGAGGATTCATCTTTAGATCGTATTCCCTCAGTCGGGTGAAAACGGTTCTAAGATCTCGGATGTGATCGGCCTTGGCTTCGGTCTTAACGACCAAATCATCAACATAATATTCGACAATTTGTGGATTAAGTTATAAAAGATTTTGGTCATTGCCCTTTGATATGTGGCACCTGCATTCTTTAATCCGAATGGCATCAGCTTGTAGCAGTATATCCCGATCGGGGTTCGAAATGCTGTGTGTTTCTCATCCTCGGGCGACATTCTGATTTGATTATATCCAGACGAGCCATCTATGAAAGTGAATAGTTCATAATTTGAGGTATCGTCGACCATCATTTCCATGACCGGAAGCGGGAAATCGTCTTTAAGGCATGCCTTATTGAGATCCCTGAAATCGAACCAAACTCGTATCTTCCTATTCTTCTTTTTTACTGGGATGATGCATGTGATCTAGTTCGCGTATTTCTCTTCCCTGATTAAGCCAGCATCGATGAGTTTCTTGGTTTCCTCAATGACCTTTCTTCCAGTTCCCTTCTCATTCTTCGAGGAGCTTGTTTGACTGGCTTAGTATTAGGAGATATAGCCAGCATATGCACGACCACTTCAGGGGAAAGGCCAGGCATTTCTTTGTATGTCCATATGAAGCAGTCGGCAAACTCATGTAGTAGGGCGACTATCTGCTCTTTCATTTCCTCCGACAAGAGCGAGCTGATGTAAGTCGGACTTAGATTATCGGGCATTCCCAAATCAACCTCGGTTAGCTCGTCGAAGGTTTCTTGTCTGCCATCTTCGAGTTCTCGAGGAGCTTCTTCTAGCTTAGCTCTATCGTCGTCATTATTTGACTTTTCGCTAGATTCACCAACATGGATCATGTAGCATGCTTTGGAATCAGGTTGAATGAAACCTATGCCCCGTCTATTTGGAATTCGTCCATCGATGAGTGCTCGGATCTAAGGAGGATGCCATGGCCTCTCATAAAACTTCGCTTCGGATTCCGTTTGATATAACCGGCATCCGCACTTTTGAAAATATTCCCGCATCTCAGGCGCATAATATCTGGGATTGAGGACGGCCATTATGCCTCTCTCATAGGGAAGGCACATGACAGACAAATCGTCCGGGTGCACGATAGGATTTGACCCATAAAACAGAATGCCCTTTTGTCCACTTTTCCTTCCGGGAACATAGAAAGTTTGCAGTTGGTTCATGGTAGAGACCGACAAAGCATCTAACTCCTTGCACATCTGTTCCGACACCCTTGTGATAGCTAGGGATCCTTCTGTAATCTCGAAGGTTTCTCTTAGCTTCGCTTTTTGCATGAGGGCCTAATCCGCATAGCTATTGCGAGACGGGTCCTCTTCCTCTGACTCTTCCATGTCGCTGCCAAGATAAGGGCGGACTTTTCTTCTAGATAGGCTTTTAGTATTAGACTCGTCCGTATTGCTACTGAAACGAGGATGAGTTTTACGGAAGGACGGACTTACAGCGTCGGACTCATCAGTGTCACTGCCGAAACGCGGGCGCACTTGGAGGTTTCTGCTTTTGAAAGTGACAGCCGGCTCAGATTTTCTTTTGAGTTTCGGGGCCGCTCCATCCTCGGTTAGTTGTGGCTTATCACTTTGGGGGTTCATAAAGTATCGAGAATCTTCAAATCGGACTTCATACACACCGAACGGCTGGATGTCTCCGTCAATGCGCCTTTCTTCGCCATTTTTAGTATACTTCATGCATTGTTGGAGAGTTGATGGAACGATGCTGTGATCGTGGAGCCACGGCGATCCCAAGAGAATTTTATAAGACGTGTCAGTATCGATCACGTATATCTTAGCTTCGGTTTGCAGATCCCCAAATTTGATTGGAAAAGCTATAAACCCCAGAACTTGTTAGCAGTTTTGATTGAAGCCTTGAATAACAATCCTTTCCCTTGGCAGGTGTCGGACGTCCATTGACAAACTCTTCAAAGTCCGCAAGTTCATGATGTTCACTGAGGATCCCAGATCAATCAATATGTGATTAATCCAATCTCTGTCACTGCACCCGGTCACGTAAAGCGGCCGATTATGCTCAGATGTTCCTAGTAGCAGGTCTTCATCCTTAAACGTGACCGCGGTGGTATGCAGGGTGTACTGGGCTTCTTTCATACTAATTTCCGCCAAGAGAACCTGGTACCGCTCGGGATTTTGTAGAGCGTGAATGAGAACATCCCTAAACTCCTTAGATAGGACCAAGGTATCGTAGATGCTCAGGAGAGACGGAAGCTTCCGGAGATGGGCCAAGACATTATAGTCCACTGAGGAAGGACTCGAGTTTTCATGAGCTGGCTCTCCGCCATCTTCTTTGTTAGCGACTTGCTTTTCCTTTCCTTTTGGGGCGTTGCCCTTATTTAGCGGTAGAGCCCTGCCACTTTTGAGCTGGATTTGGTTAGCCTTTATGGCGAGCTCCTCGTCCTCTTCGGGAAAACATAGCTCTTCTTTAGAGTCTCTACCAAGGTGGATGACGTAGCAGGTTGCTATAGGGACCTCGTCATTGGAGTTTTCTTCTAGATCCTCCAGAATCCTAGCCGCTTCTACGGGAAAGAACCCCTTCAATTAAATTAGAGTTATTTCCTTTGTTCATAGTCTTCAAGAGAATTGATATATTTTTGAATGGTCGATCTCCCTGCAGACTCTTTTTCGTGGCGAGCCACTCTTTTTTTCTTCTTGAGCTTTTTGGAATTTGGGCCTGATTGAGCCGAATTGGCAGCTGGAACGGCGGGCTCCTTCTGCCCTTCCCATTCTATTCTGGGCTTTTTCTGAAGTAGCTTTAGCATCTTCTGCGTCTTATTAGAGATGTGCATACTCCACGGAGGTTGCGGCGAGTCGGATTCATTTCTCGGGGCAGCGGATTCAACCGTTTACTCCCAGAAGGCTTCTGTTTCTTTCTGTATAAAGTTAGTGGTTGCAACTTGATTGTTCACCAATACACTCTTGGACAGCTTGATCTCTCCGGTCTTGTACTGCTTCCCAACCCAGTCTTTGAAAATATAGCAATCTTCGATCTCATGGCTCACTACTCGGTGGTACGGGCAATATATAGGATTGTCGATCATTTTTGCTTCGTGGGGTCTTTTCAACTCTGGCAATTGTAGACCATTGTTCAGGGTATCTTTGAATATCATTCGGTCCTTGTCCTTCCTGAAAGAATAAATCTTATTCTTTTTCTCTTCTAGGGAAGGCCATTCTTCTCCCAGCACTGGCTTTCAAGACCGGTTAGTTTTGGATTTGCCTGCCTTTCGCTTGTCTTCATTATCGGACGCATTGAAGACATTGGTATTGCTAGAATTCACGCTTCTAAGGTTGTCGTCCCTCTTTCTTTTCCAAGTCTTGTCTCTCTGAGAATCGGGACAGACTCTTGCTTCGAGCGTTCTAACAATTTAACTCTCTTGGTCAGCTCCTGAAATGTCTTGAGGCCTGCTGTACATAAGAATGAGACTATACAATTGCTGAGGTTCCTAATGAGAAGGTTGACAGACTAGTCCTGCTCTAGAGGCGGTTCGCACTTGACAGAGAGGTTGCACCATCGGGCAATAAAGTCCGTGTTGCTTTTGTTGTTTCCCAGCTTGGTTCTCACAAGGTCAGCAATGGAGATTTTATCATTGACACTCATGAACCTTTGCCGAAATAGAGACTCCATTTGGGCAAAAGTAACGATGGACCCGTCTGGTATGCTCGCATACTAGTCAAAAGCAACACCGGTCAGACTATTGACAAACTGAAGAAGAAGGAGCACATCATTGCCCTTTGTATTTCCGCACAACGCTTTAAAGTAGGTGACATGCTGATTTGCGTTTTCCGTCCTGTCAAATCTTCCGAACTTGGGAATGACGTAGCCGCTCAGGAACTCGATCAGATTGTACTGTGCAGGATATGGCCGCCCACTACTGCCAATTTCTTTCTGAGCTTCGGCTTCGGCCGCCAATGTTTTAACCTTCCTGGTGACCAAATCCATTATCCAATCTTGTGTTAGCGGGATGGTGCTATCTAGGGCCAAGGTGTCCCTAGAAGCGGAATGTGGCCGGATTTCGTGTGACTCGCCTAATATTGGACCCAAAAGGACAGGCATCGGTTACTTCGGGTTTTCATCACCCGGTTCATGAGTAGAGACTTGTGCTTGAATGGGAGGCGCCCGAGCAATCTGAGCTGTGAGCTGCATCACAACGTTCTTTAGGTCGTCAATTTTCGAATAGAGCTTAGCCATCTCTTTACTTTTGCTCCTGAGCTGTTTTCGAAGCTCTTGAAGTAGCTCTTACTCTGCGGTCCTGGGGCGGAAAGTTGGCTCTTCCTCGCTATCCGAGCTTGACTCTACATGAACCGAGGGGTCCTTCTGTCTATCGGCCTCATCGAGAGGGTTTTCATCGTCCAGCGGAGGGGGATGATCTTGGGAAACGACAACCACAGCCAAGCCAGATTGGGCTTGGGATGTGGTGGCCCCATCCTTGTTTTTGATGCGCAAGTTGTCATTGGGACGTGCGCCTTCCATATAGACCATATGGATAATATATCCAGCCGTCTTTTCATTATTGGCAGCTGATTTTGCGGACTGATGCCATGGCCCTTCTTTTTCGATAACGGGCAATTGACTAAAGGCGGCTGGCTTGACCGAGTTCTTGAATGGTGCCGGCGCTTCCTTTTTGGGTTTGCCCTACTGTTTTCATGCGGCACATAGCGCTTGATAGACTCTTGAAGAGACGGTGTTATGATTTTCTGTTGGGGCTGGGATATGTCTCTTTGTACTATCATTCGGACAGCTGTCTTCCTGATTCTGGCGGTCATGGCGTTTTTCTGATCCCACTTCAGAGGTTTGAAGGAATTGCTGACTTTTATGGCCGACTCAGCCGTCGTTGCAAGGTGACCCTGCTCTTGGAACCTCACAAGATTCCATTTGGACAGAGTCCTGGCCCTCTTATTGGCTCGATACCTGAGCCGCTTCTGTCTCAACCTTTCTGTTTTAAGCACTTGGCTAGCTACGGCTCTTCGAGAAGCTGCCGTAGACCGGGCGATGGAGGGCTTTAGAAATACGCCTGATCGTGCACTTATTGGAGTCATCGCCTGAGCTCGTCCACAACGTTTGATGTTACCCTTTATACCAGAAGTCTTTCCCCCAGCTGGAGCACCAGAGAGTCGTTCGGACACCGTCTTAAGTTTGGGTTGTGGTGCCTTAGCGATCACAGCGTTCAGCCTCTTGTCCTTTGAGACCGGCTTGGCCACCTGGTTTGCTGGGATTTCTACCAGATAAGCGCTTCCGGCAGTATAGATGATGATGGAACCGAATTAATAGGGAAGTTCCTCCCACTGCCCACTAAGGCTTTAGGGAGGACCATGCGAGCATTGATCTTGACCACGTACGGGATCAGGGTCGCGTCGGAAGCTGAACCATCTTAGAAGACAATGTCGTTGAAACTTGATTGCTCCACGGAAAAACATTATATCAGTACAAACATCGGTATATATGTTAAATGAGTTCGCATGAACACTTGACCCGAGATATGGGAGGAGAGAAAGGTCCCACCGGGCGTGCCAGAATCTGTAGGGTGTTTTTCCTCACCCCACTAAGATGGGAATGCGTGCGCTTGTCAGGCATGTATAGATTCCTCCTGCCTAGGGTAGGCTGGGGTTTATTGATTGTGGGGATCTGAATCTCCGGCGGCCGTGGACTAAGCTGCCGTTAATTACCCCTCACCTTTAGAGCGAAGGAACCTCCGATTGACGGGTCAAACTGGTCATGCGAACTCAATATGCAATGTGCGTGTGTTGTGTTTTGAGGGGTCTTGGGAGTGTGTGTGTGTGTGTGTGTGTATAACGGGGAAATAGCGTCCAAAGGATGCATGGGTTCCAGTGCTTCACATGCCCACCATGCGGGCGCTGGGCGCCAACGCCTCACATGCTTGGCATGTGGACGCCAGGCGCTAGCGCCTCACACGCCCGGCACATGGGCGCTAGGTGCCAGCGGCTCATATGCTCGGCACGTGGACACCGGGCTCCAGCACCTCATGAGCCCGGCACATGGCCGCTGGGCGCCCGCAGGAAAAGGGGCTTAGCCCTCTATACTGGGAGTTGTACTCTCAATTGACTTTTGGAGTTAAACTCCTAAAAGAGGACAAAAGTGCTTAGCCTTTGCACTGGGAGTTGTACTCCCAATTGACTTTTGGAGTTAAACTCCTAAAGAGAATGAATTTTTTTGTTCGGAGGTAAACTCCCAAGTGATTTTCGGAGATGATGAAAGGGGACCCCTTTCTTCTCCCTTAAGCCGGAGATCTTCTCTTGAGCTTTGGATCATCCCAAAGTGGGCTTTTTGGAGATGGGTCTCCTTCTTCCTTCTTTCTGTTGGCTAGATCATGGAGAAAAGGGGGGTAAGATTTAAAAATCACCCCTTTTGGGGATTTGATGGGAGATCTGAGCTCCCTTTCAAGGGTTTTATGGTGAAAATTTGTTTCTTTTTGGAAAAAGAAGAGTTAAACTCTTGATTTAATTCAAAAAAAGAAGAAGGTTTAGAACCTTGAGGAAGGAGAAGAAGGCACAGAAACCCTAATTTTTTTAGAGAGGAAAAGTTTTTTGATTTTTTCATCATATTTTCCTTTATAGGCTACACACTTTACATATAGCTTCTTGGGCTTTGCCAAATGGCACTTGTGCCACCCCATGCCTTATGCGCTTATCTCTTTTTGCAGATAAGCTATATAGTTTATAAAATTTTGGCTTTTTGCCCATTTTACATGTACATACATACATACATATATATATATATATATATATATATATATATATATATATATAAGAAGAATTACATTAAACCAATTTATGGCTTCATTCTTTTTATCATGAGGCCGGTCCCTTCCATGCTCGGTCTTGACCTGGGTTTGGGATTACTTGGCTTAGGGTTGACTTTGATTTTGACTTGGTCAACCGAGGTGTAATTTTTGACCCCAACAAGGGTGAGATGGTATGAGTATGGTTGGAGGTATGTAGAGAGGTATGGTCTTTGATTGTTTATTTGTAAAAATGTGTGAGATATTTTTTGCATGGTTGAAAAATGAGGAGCCATTCTTTCTACATGCCATTCATTCATACTCTCTTGACTCTTCATGCTTGAGAGCTCTTCTACACTTAGCTCATTTTCTTTCTTGAGTTGCTCATGCCTTGGTTTTCTTCACCTCCTCCTCCTGCTTCTTCTTTGGTTGCTCACTTGAAAATAAGAAATGAGAGAGAAAGATAGTGAAAAATTCATACATCCCCACTCTCCATTGCTAGCGACCTTAGAGCGTCGGTTGCTTCGCTTGGCGAAGCTGGAGCCTTCATCAATTCCCTCAGGTGGATCATCTTTAGCAAAGGTGGACCGGCTTGCAACCGCGATCCGGAATACTTGAAGAAAGCTTGAGAATGTGAGTATTCTATATATAGTAGATTGGTTTAGGTCACTAGGTTTTATTTGCAAGTTCTAGCTATTTAGTTCAATTCTTGGTTTGGGAATTTTGGCAAACTAGAAAATTTTAGAAATCCTTGTTGCCATCGTCGAAAATTATATAGCTAGTGTGCCTAAATTCCCAGCACAGCATTCTAAAAGCAACTTTGGGATACGATCTGTGTCCAGTGGTCGTCTACAGTAGAGAATTTTATGCGGACTTCAAGGTGATGGACATACAGAACTTCGACGTAGTCTTGGGAATGGACTGGCTGGGAACTTTCTTCGCTACCATCGACTGTCGCCAAAGGAGGGTAGTGTTCGAAATACCAGATCATCCAGTATTCTATTTCAAGAGAGGAGACCGTACCTTGAAACCCAGAGTCTATAAGGCAAAACCAAAGAAGGCATTGGTTATAGCATTGCAAGCGGAAGAATTTAAACCAGAGGTAGTTCGAGAGTTCGAGAATATATTCCCTGAAGATATATTAGGTTTGCCTCCCGATCGAGCTCTTGAATTAAGCATTGATTTACTACCTGGTGTGCAGCCTGTAATCAAAGATCCATACCGGCTAAGTCCAGAAGGATTGAAGGAGATCCATATTCAGTTGGACGAACTCCTGATGAAAGGTTGAATTCGTCCCAGTACTTCAAGTTGGGGATCTCCAGTGTTACTTGTGAAGAAAAAAGAAGGTTCATACATGATGTGTGTATATTATCGAGCTCTTAACAAAGTGACGATTAATAACAAGTATCCACTACAGGGCATCGATGACCTTTTCGATCAGCTAAATGGGTCTTATGTATTTTCGAAGCTAGATCTTCGTTCGGGTTGTTATCAGGTGAAGGTCAATGAGTCCGATATTCCGAAGACGGCGTTTAGGACTCAATATGGTCATTATGAGTATCTTGTAATACCATTTGGAGTGACCAATGCACCTGCCATCTTTATGAATATGATGAACTATGTTTTCCGAGAGTACTTAGACAGGTTCATTGTCATATTCATCGACGACATCCTGGTGTATTCAAAGAATCAGAAAGAACACGTCGAGCATTTACGGATTGTCCTGGAGACATTGCGATAACATCAGCTCTATGCCAAGTACAGTAAGTGTGAATTTTGGCTAAATCAAGTCGGATTTCTCGTGCATATTGTTTCAGGCGAAGGAATCTTAGTAGATCTAGCTAAGGTGTCAGTTGTTAACGAATGGCCGACACCAAAGACGGTGAAAGATATATGAAGTTTCTTGGGATTAGCAGGATACTACCGACGATTCATTGAAGGCTTTTCGAAGATTACAGCACCCCTGACCAAGCTCACACGTAAAGATGATGCATTCATGTGGTCAGAAGCATGTGAAAACGCTTTTGTAGAACTCAAGTCAAGATTAATTTCTGCTCCTATTCTCGTAATACTGGATCAATCTGGAGTATTTTTTGTGCATTGCGATGCGTCCGGTAAGAGATTAGGATGTGTTCTACACCAGCATGGAAATGTTATGGCTTTTGCATCAAGACAGCTGAACGTTCATGAGCACAACTATCCAACACATGATCTGGAGTTGGCAGCCGTTATCTTTGCACTTAAGATTTGGCGCCATTGTCTCTTGGGAGAACGAGTGGATATATACACTGACTACAAGAGTCTGAAGTATGTATTTACTCAGAAAGAATTAAACATGCGGCAGCGAAGATCGCTAGAACTCATGGCGGACTTCGACATCAACCTATAGTATCATCATAGGAAGGTGAATGTAGTTCCTGATGCACTTAGCTGCCAGCCATTAGCAATGAACCTCACCGCTCAGTAGAAGCTACAACAGGAGTTGCATGGATTGGAGATTGAAGTAGTTATGCCAGATAATGATTCGTATTTGATGAACTTACAAGTCCAGTCCACTATTGCCAATCAGATCATGGCAGCTCAAGAAAATGATGTCAGGCTGCAAAAGATCCGAGAACAGGTAGAAAGTGAACTTTTAATTGACTTCATCATCCACGAAAACAGATCCTTGAGATATGGAAGTCGATTATGTGTACCGAACGGCCTAGTTCGAGAAGAGTTGATGAAAGAAGCTCACATCTCTCCTTATTCTGTATACCCCGGTGGTACAAAGATGTATAAGGATCTATGACAACACTACTGGTGGTATGGAATTAAGCGCGAAGTAGCCAGAAGCATGGCCAAGTGTTTGGTGTGTCAGCAAGTGAAGGCTGAATGTCACAGAACTGCTGGTCTACTTCAGCCATTACCAATCCCAGAATGGAAATGATAGCACATTACCATGAACTTTGTGACTGCCCTTCCTCGCAGCACGAAGGGTAACGACACAGTATGGATTATTGTGGATCGACTCACCAGGTTGGCTCACTTTATTCCCTTTCAAGTTGGACAATCTACCGAAACGTTAGCAAAGAAGTACATAGAGATAAGCATAAATCTAAAGTAAGATTTAAACCTTCAAAGTGTACTATATTTGATACCCATGAACTCATTCAGTAGATTGTGAGATTAGATGGAGTACCTGTTTGCATCGTCTCCAATCATGATACAAGATTCCGGTCATAGTTTTGGCAAAGTCTGCAAGCTAGTCTGGGAACGAGTCTGAATTTCAGCACGGCTTATCATCCACAAACGGACGGACAGTCCAAGCAAACAATTCAGATTCTGGAGGACATGCTAAGAGCTTGTATGTTAGACTTCGGAGGTTCGTAGGAAGATCACCTACACCTTGTGGAGTTTTCATATAACAACAGCTATCAAGCAAGCATTGGAATAGCACTATTCGCAGCACTCTACGGATGAAAGTGTCGTTCACCGCAAAGCTGGGACGACATTGGAGATCGTGAACTCCTTGGACCCGAGATGATCGTGGCAACGGTGGACGTAATTCGCACAATCAGGGAAAGAATGCATATAGCCCAAGACCGACAAAAGCATTGGGCAGATGCAGAGCGCCGACATCTGGAGTTCCAATCTGGAGACCATGTTTTTTTGAAGATCTCTCCGAACAGAGGAGTGATTCGCATTGGCAAGAGGGGTAAGCTAAGTCTAAGATATATAGGACCGTTCGACATACTCGAACGAGTTAGAGAAGTGGCATACCGTTTAGCACTAGCACCCTCATTGGAAGGAGTGCACAACGTGTTCCATATATCCTAGCTACGGCGATATGTGAGCGACCCCAGCCACATACTAGATCACTCCGAGCTCACAGAACAGATGGACCAAACTTGTAAGCAGCAACCCGTTGAGATCCTTGACCGAAAGGTGAAGACACTGTGGAACATGAAGTAAACATGGTCCGAGTGATGTGGAGAAAGGATTCGCCAAGAAAATCAACATGGGAACGAGAAAAAGACATGGGTGCAAGATACCCTTACCTCTTTGAAAATTAGTCCATATGTAATTGTAAATTTCGAGGACGAAATTTTTATAAGGAAGGTAGAATGTAACGACTCTGAATTTACAGTACTGAGTTTTCCATTTTAATGTACGGAAATGAGTTTTATAGTCTGAGCTTGAGTTATAAGTCACTTTGGTTAAATAACAGCAAAAAACAATTTGTAGCTCACTGGTAAAGCCTTTGCACTGCTGTGACATAACCCCTGTGTTTGATTCCCATCAGACAAATTATTTTTTTCTGAATTTTTCTTTTTAATTTTTTGAAGCTCAAAAGATTGCACGTGCAATACTTACGGAAATGAAAAGTTTAGAAAAATCAAACATGTGCAAAATAGTTTAAACACAGACAAATCCACGTGGCACAAATCTAGATACTCAGTGCCCTAGATCGACCGGTGGAATCCCCAATATGGCCGGCACCGATGGCTAGGATGAGCCCATTTGGCTCCGTGTTTTGCACACAAAACCCTTTAGCTACCCTTAACCCCTCTGTACTGTTTGATTTCCCTGCAATCAAACAGAGACCCTTCATTGTACAATTAAACCACATTTTAATGCTTTTTAATCCACCATTTTAATTCCAAAACCCTAATTTTCCACTATAAATGCCATCCCCTACCTTGGCTCAGCACCATTCTGAAAATTATAGCAAAATTCTTTCAAAAACTTCCTAAGTACAAGTGGAGTAAAGAGGAGTTAGCAAGCAAGTAACTTCCAGCGAAGATCAAAGTAACTTCCGGCGAATATCGAAGAAGTTTCCGGTGTTCCCGCGACGATACAAAGCTCACCCCCTCTTCTTCAACCCTTCTTTAAACTCACTAAACCGTAAGTCCCTCTCAATCTTGCTTCCTCTTCATTGAAATTCTATTTTTAAAACATATATCGGTAAGTGGAGTTAATACCGATATGTTTTTCTAAACCCTAAAAAACTCCTTCTCCTTAATACTTTGTTCAATCTAAATTTTACACATCACTTATAATCTTAAACCATAATGTTTAGAATCAAATTTCATCAAAATTTCTCATGTGAAATAACAATAGTAGCTCTTTTTCATTAAAATACCATGATCTTATTAAACACCTCTTTTCGTATTTGTTCAAACAATACCTTAGGAAAACTTCATGGGGTAATGACCTATCCCCCCTCCCCCCACACTTGGTTTCATAGCATGATACTCATAGAATGTATTTTCGTTGCGAAGTATAATATTACGATAAAATACCACATAACTTTAAAAAAACCGGATTTCTTTTAAATCGATATTTCATATCCTTTGTGAATATGCATTTACAACCCTCATTAGGGGACCCGCTAATGGATGGTGTGGATTATCGCATATTCTTAGGCTAGTAGAACGAGATGCAGACCTCCTCACGGGGCATTCGACCTCAAAAGGATTTAAATACGGTTTTTAAGAAATACGAATTTTCTAAATAAAATAAAATTAATTTTTAAAATTAAAATTATATAAAATTATAAATCCATATTTTTAAAATATAATAAATCTATATTTTTTCTAAAATGAAAAGATTAACAAATGTCAATAAAATACCCTCACGATACCAAAAAGGCAAGTTTTACAGTAAAATACCATAAACTTTCCAAGCTAAATACTTATCACTAAAATACCCCAAATATTTAAAATCCATACTCATGACAAGCTCAAATAATACTAATTACCTTCGATATTTATTTTTTATTATATTAAAATATTTTTCATAAAACCCCCTTGAGTTATATAAAAAAAATATTTAAGGATTTTAGTAAATATATGTTTAAGCGGGATCAATTCTCTTGAGCCTCAGGGAGCCGAAGAAAGTGAGTGCTTGCCTATTTAAGGTAGACAACTTAAAGGAGTTATCAATGGTAATTGTCTTGGAAAAAGAAACAAATCCTGCCGTCCATGTGCAGCAGTTACCGATGACTCCTGAACCTAATTCAAGATCTAAATCAGGTTACAAGTGTCTGACTAATTCTGAGTCTAACTCAAATCTGAATCCAATTCAAACCTGAATCTAATATACCTGTACAACTTACCTATTCATTCACATTACTTGTTATATTCTCTTTCTTCTGTTGGGACTTATTGAGCGCTAGTTCGCTGACGACATTCATTTCTATTTCTTTCTTTGGAATGTTCGTCAGGAGGACAGGACTCTCAGAAGATCGAGCCAAGCCAAGAGGACTTGGATCAGCTTGCGGCACTGCCTGACTTCTAGTTCCATGTACTTACTTTCATTTTTTATGCCATTGTTTATGCACCGCTTATATCATTGTATCTTTTCATTTTCAAACAGTTGTATGTAAAGATGAATGTAAATAAAGTTGATATTATTTTATATCACTTGTCATTCTAATTCATTTTATATATTGCTTAATTATGCTTAACGTATTTATTTCTTAGTAAATACGTTGCGGCCTGCCACGTCACCGTATCCGTCTACTGGGAAGCATGGCGTGATAGGTTTTGTTGGCGGCCCATGCAGGTCAGTTCTGTATGAAGTTTTAAGCAATATATCACAAGAATTATAAGAATCAACAACCATACATTCCTTACATTTCGAATTTCTTAAATCTATCCTAACCATTTCTTTTCTATCAAGATCATGGATTCTCCTAACAACACCAGCACGAACGTCACTGGCAACACCCCACTGCCTACTCTACCACTAACACTTACCGTTGCAGCTCCCATCAATGAGTAAACGGTACTGCTTGAGGTGATTAAGACCCTCTTGGAGTGTCAGCAGTAGCTGACTGCTATCTTCATACACTGCCCAGAAGCCGAGGCATTCGAAGTCAAGTAATTCTGGGCACTGCATCCGAAACATTTCTCAGGAAAAGAGTTATCTAGAGGTAGAAGAATGGGCTCAGTCTATCGAAGATGATCTGGCAGTCGCTTATGTGCCAGATATTGTCTGGATGAGAGTTTCTAAGTTGCAACTCACCGACAATGCACGAGTTTGGTGGAAGACTGAGGAGAGCCGTCTCGCACAACCAATAGAATGAAAAATATTCCGAGACCTCTTCGATGCTAAGTACTTCCCTGAGACTGCCCGTTTCGACATAGAGCAGCAGTTCATTCATCTACAACAGGGCTCGATGTGGGTCAAGGATGTGGATGAATACGATACTGAGTTTACCATGCTTAGCAGGTAAGATATTGTCTCAAATTCAAATTACTGATTTCACTCTTTACACTGCTAACACAAGGTCGTAACAGGTTCGCTGCACACCTGATTCGTAAGGCTGAGATCCGGGCACGACGATTTCAGCAAGGGTTGGACCCGGAAATCCAAGCTGCACTCGCTACAGGGGATTTCCCAACCATTGAACTTGCTCTGAAGGCTATCCGACGCTATGAGACGGTTGTGAAGAAGAAGGGCAGACTGCAGACTGCCGGTGTGAAACGCTCTGCCATTTAAATGACAGGAGGAGCCTCTTCTAGGCCAACATTTGCACCCAGGAGATCGGGAGGATCGTTTAACTGGTTAAGTCCAGACTTTTGTTTTTACTGCAAGAGGACTGGACACCTGGAGAAGGACTACAGGCATGCAAATGGCCTGTGTTTGCTTTGTGGCGCATCCACTCATGCCATAGGAGCATGTCCATACCATTTCAACACAACTCCAGCACCCCGACCAGCAATCACAGTCCGCAGCGGCCATCCATTCAGGCTCCTGCACCTCGCTTAGCTCTCCCCACACCCTGCTCCACATAGCCCACCTAGACAGCCTCAACGCCAGTGTTCCCGCCAAAAAAAAAAATTCTGCGCAAAAGAGCCCAAGGTATCAAATGGCAGCGATACGTTCAAGAAAATGCGAACCAGTATTTTCCGGGGTGCATTTTGATAGACATCCGAATGAGAAACAGCTAAATTCTGATGGTATCGAAAGCGTCTCAAAAAGGCCTTCGATTTGATATATTATGGGTTTCATAATTCATCCGGGATCAAAAGTTATGAGCAAATATGCTATGCACGTGTAATCTAAGGAAGAAAATACGAACCAGTGTTTTCCGGGCTGCATTTTGATAGATTCCTAAATAAGAAATAGCTAAATTCTGATGGTATTGAAAGTGTCTTGAAAAATCCTTCGATTTGATATATTATGGGTCTCATAATTCATTCGGGATCAAAAGTTATGAGGCATCACGTGCCCATACGTGACCGGGCATCACGTGCAGACACGTGACCATTTACAGGAAAAGCCTGTAGGCACTGAATAAAATAAATAATTGAAAATAATTAATCAGTAGGGTCACGTGTCAACACGTGATGGGCCTTTAAACCCACTGAAAAGAATTAAAGGTATAATAAAATAACAAGGAAAAAACCCAATGGGGCATCACGTGCCAATACGTGACCAAGGGTCACGTGCTGACACGTGATAATTCCTGAGTTCTTTAAAACAACAGAATTAAATTCTGGTCAAATGCTTAATCAGGGGGTCACGTGTCAACATGTGATGGGTTCCTAAAGATCTATGAATTAATAGAATTAAATTCTAATTAAGAGGGAATCAAAAACCCTAACTGAGAAAATATTTCTTTAAATCTTTCCAAACAAAAAAGACGGTGCTCTGTAAAATAGAGCACCGTTGGATTAAAAATCCAATGGTGATTAAAAATCACCAATTTATGGAAATATTTTATACAAGGAAAGATTTCCCTGAAATTTGCCACGAATAACAGATAAAAGATCTTTTGGATTAAAAATCCAATGGTGAATAAAATTCACTTAGTGATCTAAAAGATCATGTTGGTTACAAAAAACAACCAAAATCTTTCAATGAAAAATTGATTAAACAAATTGATTCTTTTCTTTCTCCTATAAATAGGAGCCAAGAAGAAAAGAGGGAGGATCTACTTTTTTGGGAGATAACAACAACAGAGAGAAAAAAGAGAGGAGAATTTAATTCTCAAGAGAAAAAAAAGATCTCTTCAGAGAAAAGAAACCCTAGGTGAGAAAGGGGAAAGAGATCTAAGTTTCATAAAACAAAGAGAATTTAATTCTCAATTTAAGAGTTTAACTCTTCTGAATAAGAACTTAGTTCTTCCTCTGGTTGAAGATCTGCAGAAGCAAATCTCCCCATAGGTTGAGAATTTAATTCTCATCGGGTTGAGATTCTGCCATGCAGATCCAAGACTTAGAGGGAGAATTGAGTTTAGAGAATTTAATTCTCCCAAATTCACAGGAATTTACTTCCTTCAAGATAAAATTAGGGTTTAACCCTATATGAGAATTTAATTCTCTTAAAGTTACAGGAATTTAATTCCTCCAAGATAAAACTAGGGTTTAACCATATATGAGAATTTAATTCTCCTGAATTCACAGGAATTTAATTCCTTCAAGATAAAATTAGGGTTTAACCCTATATGAGAATTTAATTCTCTTAAAGTTATAGGAATTTAATTTCTCCAAGACAGAACTAGGGTGTAACCATATATAAGAATTTAATTCTTTTACATATATGGGAATTTAATTCCGCTAAAACATAATTAGGGTTTAACCCTATAAAGAATTTAATTCTTAAAGAAATAAAGGGACTTGAAAGATCTCCATGCATGCAAAAGACTAAGGTCACGTGTCCCCACGTGACCCCTGAAAAGATCCCCAAAAATGAGAAGGAATTAGCTCTGAGGCAACGCCTCACGTGTTCCCACATGACCTCCAAAACACAGAAAATAAAAGCAAAGGAAATATAGGCTTTGGGCGCTCTCACGTGTTACCACGTGACCCCTTAGCAAATGCTTTAGCGATCAGCGCACAGAGCTCCGTCACGTGCCAACACGTGACGGTCAAAAGAGCAAAGTGTTTAACACATTATTTGCAGAACAAAGTGAGGAGATCTGGCCTTACCTTTGGGCGCCCTCACATGTCCCCACGTGACCCTTTTTTCTTTAGTGTTTAACACTAATTCGAGAGCTTTATTTCCAGTGTTTAACACTGATTGTCTTCTAGTGTTTAACACTAATTTGAGAATCTTATTTCTAGTGTTTAACACTACTTTGAGAATTTTATTTCCAGTGTTTAAACACTGTTATCTTCTAGTGTTTAACACTAATTTGAGAGCTTTATTTCCCGTGTTGCATGTGCAGTCTTTTAGGCTTCCAAAAATTAAAAAGAAAAATTCATAAAAAATAATGTGTCTGATGGGAATCGAACACAGGGGCTATGTCACAGCAGTGCAAAGGCTTTACCAGTGAGCTACAAGTTATTTCTTGTTGTTATTTAACAAAATTAACTTATAACTTAAGCCCAGGCTGTAAAACTCATTTCTGTACATTAAAATGGAAAATTCGGTATAGTAAATTCAGAGTCGTTACATTCTACCTTCCTTATAAAAATTTCTTCCTCGAAATTTACAATTACATATGGACTAATTTTCAAAGAGGTAAAGGTATCTTGCACGCATGTCTTCCTCTCGTTCCCATGTTGATTCTCCTAGAAAATCCTTTCTCTACATCACTCGGACCAAGTTTACTTCTTTGTTCCGTAGTGTCTTCATATTTCGGTCCAGGATCTCAACGGGTGCTTACAAGTTAGGTCCATCTGTACTGTGAGCTCGGAGTGATCAAGTATGTGGTTGGGGTGTCTCACATATTGTCGTAGCTAGGATATGTGGAACACGTTGTGCACTCCTTCCAATGAGGGTGGTAGTGCTAAACGGTATGCCACTTCTCCAACTCGTTCGAGTATGTCGAACGGTCCTATGTATCTTGGACTTAGGTTACCCTTCTTGCCAAAGCGGATCACTCCTCTGTTTGGAGAGATCCTCAGAAAAACAAGGTCTTTAGGTTGGAACACCAAATGTTGGTGCTTTTCATCTGCCCAATGCTTCTGTCGGTCTTGGGCTATACGCATTCTTTCCTGATCGTACGAACTACGTCCACTGTTGCCACGATCATCTCGGGTCCAAGGAGTTCTTGATCTCCGATGTCATCCCAACTTAGTGGTGAACGACACTTTCGTCTGTAGAGTGCTGCGAATGGTACTATTCCAATACTTGCATGATAGCTGTTGTTGTATGAAAACTCCATAAGGTGTAGGTGATCTTCCTACGAACCTCCGAAGTCTAACATACAAGCTCTTAGCATATGAGCAAACTCATCTGAACTCCTATTGAGCCTATCTGTGACAATCTCCGTACAATCCGAACTGCTCATCTAAGAGTATCGCATATCGGGCCTAGAGGGTGGTAACCGTTAGACCCCTAATAGCGCAATAAGTCATGTCAGAGTAGAGCCCAATACATCTTGAGAAACTACTGGTGTACCTACCAGTAAATCTCGCTTGCCCTGGCCAGGTACTTTGTGTAATAGCTATCCGAACACAGCACGATATCAACCCCCAATACCGGGAGAGACAAATCCTATCTAACCACTACTGCCTCCAAGTGCTTCGAGACTGCACCCAACCACTACCTGTTTGCATGACTCATTTAAGCTGTAGTAGGGTAGTGATCTAAGTACAGTGGGAACACACTCGAGACGAATAGTGATGTCAAGCCAACGGGCTAACCTGTAATCATGTGACCCGGGAATTGCTAACTGACGATAGGTATAATACCAACCAGCAGTTCCCCCGTGAGTCCGTTCAGTGTAACTCATAACCCAATGAGCACCTGTATACTATCTCCGATAACCAATGGCAGTGGGACAGGCCATCTCCGGAACTGGGATGAGAAGCGTATACACCAGTCTACTCTGGAGTATCGATGTCCTGTCTCGATAATCCTACGACTAGGGACAAGTATAAGGATGTGCTTATAGACTACCCAGCCCCCACTAGTATGACTGCCATCACAACGCTGGTAGTCAAGCAAAGATCTTAAGGGCTCTGTCAATATGTATTAGAGATATGTTAAAAGAAACATATACACATATTAAGATAGAATCAAACCAGATAGCATACTATCATTTTGAGCAAGACTGTTATTATATCCGTGTATATTCCGAGCTTCCAAAATGTAATATACAATCCAGTACTGTATAATAATGGCCTCTACGGCATATATCACTAACAATCTCCCACTTGCACTAAGGCCATGTATTGGCATATCGCAAACCTATCATCTCGAATAGCCTCTCGAACTGGGTCTGAGGGATGGCATTTTTGAGTGGATTTGCAGTGCTGTTCTCCGTATCGACTCTCCACACCTCAATCTCCCGACGATCCACAATCTTCCTGATCAGGTGATACCGCCTCAAGATATGTCTGGACTTCTGATAGGACCTGGGTTCCTTCGCTAAAGCTATAGCCCCGTTGTTGTCATAATACAAAGGTATCTGATCAACAATGGATAGAACCACCTAAAGTTCTGTTATAAACTTCCTCATCAAGACTGCTACTTTCACGGCGTCATATGCACCGATATACTCTGCTTCCATCGTCGAGTCAGCAACGGTGTTCTGCTTGGAGCTCTTCCAACAGACCACCCCTCCATTGAGGGTAAATACATAACCCAACATAGACTTGGAGTCATCCATATCACTTAGAAAGCTGGAGTCGGCAAAGGCCTCGATCTGGAGGCCTTTACTGTCGTACACCAAGAACTTCTCCTTAGTCCTTCTCAGGTACTTGAGAATGTTCTTAACTGGTATTCAGTGCTTCTTCTCTGGGTTTGACTGATACCTACTTACTACGCTCATTGTGTATGCAACATCTGGTTTAGTACACATCGCATACATTATAGAGCCTACCGTAGAAGCGTAGGGTATAATACTCATGCGATCCCTTTTTAAATCAGTCTTGGGAGACATATCTTTGGAGAGGGTGATCCCATGAAAAGCCGGTAGATTACCGTGCTTAGAAACTTCCATACTAAATCTTTTCAGTATGGTGTCGATATACCTGGACTGTGAAAGTCTCAACGTTCTCTTACATCTATCACGATAGATCTGGATCCCCAGAATGTAGGAGGTATCACCCAGATCTTTCATGGAGAACCTTTGTGATAAGAATCCTTTGACTGATTGTAGCATAAGAATGTCATTTCCTATCAAGAGAATGTTATCCACGTATAAGACGAGAAATACCACAATTCTCGCTACAATCTTACTATAAATACATGGTTCATCTGAATTTTTAATAAAGTCGAATTTTTTGACCGTATCATCAAAACAGATGTTCCAACTCTGTGATGCCTGCTTTAATCCATAAATAGATTTAAGCAACTTGCACACTCTTCCGCTACTCCTACTATCTATGAAACCCTCTGGTTGATTTATATAAGCACACCCTTCCAAATTTCCATTCAGAAAAGCGGTCTTTACGTCCATCTTCCAAATTTCATAATCATGGAAGGCAGCAATAGCAAGAAGGATCCGAATGGATTTAAGCACAGCCACTGGAGAAAAGGTTTCATCATAGTCCAAACCAGGTTTTTGACAAAAACCTTTTGCAACAAGTCTAGCCTTATAGGTTTCAACCTGTCCATCTGCACCAATCTTCTTTCTGAAGATCCATTTGCAGCCTGCGGGTTTTACCCTTTCTGGTGCAATTCCAAAGTCCATACTTTGTTGGTGTACATGGATTCCATTTCGGTCCGTGATTGATCTGTTTTAAGAGAAGTGTTGTAAATAAAGTAACCGCAATCAAGACGGTGTCGCTAGTAGCTAGCCGCGATGAGTACGGGTCGTCCTTAGGGAACCGTGAAACTTTTTCTTGCTTTAGATGAGTTGATTGAAGAAGAGTGATTGTTTGTCGTTACAGATATAGAATTTAAGAAGAGAAGGCTTATAGGGTTCATAGGACTTAGTAGTAATGGATGAATAATTAAAAATGACTCTTTTTTATCTTTTAATAGTTTAAAAATAGATTGATAGTGATGAATGTAGATTAGGGTTCTTTTGGAAGAAAATAGGGTTTCCCCACTCTTAACCCTTGTCTTTGCATTGATCTTTATTCATGTTTAGCCTTTATCAAAACAAGTGTTAAACAGATCTCGAATCGTGGTCGTGACTAGCAATAAATTGGTAGTGCGCCCGATAAGGATGCTAACATTTATTTTGCTAAAGTTTATAGACTTTAAAATGTATAAAAGAAGTTAAATGATTTTATCATCTATTGATCTACCCTAGCCTACGAACCCTAGCAAGCTAGGAATTACTCGCTCACGGTTTGAGATTTAAAAGAAAGATCGAAGAATGAAAACATGATTAAGATGCGGAAATTAAGTGCAGAAATTAAGTGCGGAAAGTAATTGAAAAAAGAATAATAAAAACACTACCTTCATTAATCAAATATTTCATACAACTCTCCTTTTTGAAAGTAGATTACAAAGAACCCTAGTTTTTGCTCTTGCTCTCTCTCTCTCTCTCTCTCTCTCTTGTTGGAGGTAGATGACTAACTGATGATCACCTGAATGCGTGGATCGCTTTGGACCTCTTGATCTCTTCGGTTTTGATCCTTTTTTGATATGAAGCTCTCGGTCCTATTTATAGCCACAAAAACTAGAAACCCTAGATTCCATAGGTTAAGATATGCAGTCACGATCCAAGCCACCAAATATCTCATCCAACGGCCACAAAGCCACCGCGGATCCACTGCGTATATGCCTATTTGGCAGCCCAACCGCGGCTACATAGTAGCATCAGGACTTAGGATTTTTTTGTCTCTCTTATGTTGACATGTGGAGAACTCTTAGATGTCTATATTCTGCAAATCTTACTCTGAGTCTCTACCATTTCTAGATCTTATGATTTGCTTCAATATTTCGACAGATTTGATTCCGACATCTCGGATCACTTGGATTCCAGACCTGAGCTAATATCTGCACAATATCTCAAGTAATATTGTTAGTAGTATTTGGTATTATTTTGAGATATTATCCTAACCATTTTATATGATTTAAATCTTTAAGAATATTGATTAGAAATATTTGATATGATATGCATATTTTAATTACTAATATTTTATATAAATATTATACGCATGTATTTTCCCTCATTATGTTAATTATAATGTAGAAACATATGATAATAAACTTTTCACACATAAACCCTCATATGTTCTATAATTACAATAAATACCTTTTAGAACATAACAATAGTAGGGAAAATAATCATTCAAATGTGTAATATTTCAGACTAATCAGTCCGCATTGCATCCAACTATTTTACCGAGTCTCTGCTCTTAATGGCTTGCTGGAAACTAGTTGGCTCACCAACGTCGATGATGTAATACTCTCGATCCCCATCTATGAGAAAATCGTAGTATCTCTCGGACGGATGAGACTACCTACTAGATCTGCGGAGTGGCACAGGAATGTCCGGTTCCTTTGAAACTTCTAGTTTCACCATACTTTCAGTAATAGTTTGTGGTTCTGGAATTTCTTCCAGTTCTATTGTGCTCCCACTTATTTCTTTTTTAAGAAATTGAGTTTCCAAAAAGTGAGCATGCTGAGAAACAAAGACCTTTTGTTCCTCCACGTAATAGAAAAGATACCTTCTGGAGTTCTTTGGGTATCCCACAAACATACACAGTACTGAGCGTGCCTCGAGCTTGTCCACATGCTGCTTTTTAACAAAAGTTAGACATCTCCATATCTTTAGATACTTAAGATAGAGTTTCTTCCCACTCCACATTTCATATGATGTGGTAGGAACAGACTTAGTAGTAACCTTATTCAAAAGATGTGCAGCAGATTCCAGTGCATAACTCTAGAAGGATCGTGGTAACTCAGCGTTACTCATCATGGAACGTACCATATCCAATAAGGTGTGGTTCTGCCCTTCCAATATACCGTTGTGTCGAGGTGTATATGGAGAAGTAAGCAGATAGAGAATTCCATTCCCTTTTAAGTAATCCAGGAACTCGGCACTTAAGTATTCACCACCTTTATCTGATCTAAGTGTCTTGATACTTTTGCCTATTTGTTTTTCCAATTCATTCTTATATTCCTGGAATTTCTCAAAGGCCTCGGTTTTATGTTTCATCAAGAATACATGTACATACCTTGAGAAATCATCCATAAAAGTAATGAAGTAGGAAAAACCACTTCTTGAATGTGTAGACATTGGACCACACACGTCGCTATGTATAAGTCCCAAGAGCTCACTTGCTCTTATCTCGTGTCCAGTGAATGGAGTCTTTTTCATCATTCCTTTAAGACATGATTGACAAGTTGCACAAGACATATATTCAAACGGATCCAAATATCTCTCTTTATATAACTTTGTCAACCGTGTTTCATTGATGTGACCCAGTCTACAATACCATAAGAAAGCCTTATTTAATTCTGGAGACTTTCTTTTAAGTCTGTTCTGGACATTGAAAACCTGCTGTTGGTTTAATACGTATATACCGTTGTCTAGTGTACCTGACCTAATCAAACCATGATTAAGGTGGATGTGGACGACATTGCTTACAAATGTAAAATCATAACCTTCTTTAGATAGTAAAGATACAGAGATGATATTACATGTCAAACTAGGTACATAAAAACAGTTACGCAAAACCAAAATCTACCCACTTGTCAATCCTAGGTGATATTCACCTACGGATACAGCATCCACGCTCGTTCCGTTAGCAACCCTGAGATTCATATCACCTGTCTTGATAACTCTACGGTTTCTCAGAGCCTGCAATGAATTACAGATATAAGATTCCGATCCGGTATCTATTACCCAGGAAGTAGAGTTAATTGAGAGACAGTTTTCAATCATAAACACAACTGAAGCCGAAGCCACAACATACTTCGAATCCTGGTTTCTGGCTTTCCAAGCCCTGCAATTCTTCTTCCAATAGCCTTTCCTGTGACAATAGAAACATTCATCCTTCCCTACTGTCGGCCCTAAAACATTTGCCTTGCCCTTTCCCTCTACCTTACTAACACCACTTTTCGGCTTGGTGGGGGCCTTCTTCTTCTTTCCCTTGGCTTTCGTCTTGGATCTAGAAGAGGAAGATTACCCAATAAGCAGAGCGGGTGTCTTCCTGATTTTCTGTAGAATGCCCTCTACACTCCTCAACATGTTGAGAAGTTCTGGAAGTGAAAATTTCTTATCCTGAATATTGAAATTCGAGATAAACTGGATGTAGGTAGAGGGGAGGGACTGTAGAATCAAGTTTATATATAACTCGTTCTCCAACGTGGTCCTAAGGTCCGTGAGCTCTTCAATGTAGCTAATCATCTTAAGGACGTGGTCTCTTACAGATGACCCGACAGCCAAACAATTTTTTTGAGGTCTCATATCTTGCGATACGAGATTGCTCTCCATATAAATCTTTGGTATGGAGGAAGATAGAAACTAATTCTATCTTCTCGTGCCGCCTATGGTGTTCATTATCCATTGAGGCCAGCACGAGGCACTTGGCTCTCGCACAATCTATTTCCCATGACTTACGGATCTCAACATCCGTGACAGTGGAATCTGGACCTGAGACAGCAGGGGTTTTGGTAGTAAAGAGGTATCCTAGCTTGTCATAGGTAATGGCCATCTGGACATTCCTTAGCCAATCTTTATAGTTTGGCTCCGTCAATTTATTTTTATCTAGCAGTAACTTAAGCCCAGTCATTTTGGTCGCTACAGTCAAAGAGAGGGAGAAGAAAACACTCAGCATGATACTCTTGCAAGTTTAGACTGGTATTAGTTTATCTAAACAGGATGGCTCCCACTGTTTCTTAAATCCTCTTTCAAACCATAAAAGAAGAATTAGTCAGGATTAATCTTATCCTACAATTCTTGCTTAACCTTTCGGCCAGGATAGTGTTGGTACTTGAGGGAGGTTTTTTCAATGCTTCGCGAAGTTTCTTAATTACATAACCTCTTTTCCCTGGAAGAGTAGCCCCACTAATACCGTTCTAGGAACCTACTTGGTTTATAGCATTGATTGTTTTAGTGAAAACTCTCCTGAGGAGTAACATAACTCACGGTAGGATCGGGATCCAAATATCATTGTGTGACAACTTTGAAGGAATTCTACCAAAATCATCACACTCCAGATGGTATGCAAAATTAGCAAGTTTCCTTTTTCCTTTGAAACTCCCGATATGGATTTTTGCCCCAGGCTCTTATGACCTTGACGAAGGCCAACATATCATAAGACGTAAGTCAAGTTCTACCCGTCATTGTCCAGGTTAATTTGAATCCATTCATACAAACCCTTGACGAAGTCCAATATAGCTGTACGACTGTCCCAAATCAACGCGTCTATCTATGCTACAGATGAATACCCAGCAGCTACCAATCACTATGCTTTGACGAAGGTCAAAATACATAGCTTGAATACTACTGAATACCCATCTGAAATGACGGAGGGCTACGGCTGGTTTTGGCGAAACCATGAACATAATGAACTTGATATAGTCGAAGGAACCATGATAGCTTTTAAAAGGAGTGGTTTAGGCTCCGCATTTAAAAGTTGTTTTTTAAGGAAACCGAGTGGTTTTGAAATTGTTCCAAAGATTTAACTTTGGCTTGTTTTATTTGCATTAATCAATATTAATATGGTCCCATCATTTAACCCTATCATTGCAGAAAGAAACGAAAATAGAACGTACGCTTATGCCATTCGCATTCGCCACGGGGCCTCGTCATGTGTAAGTCTATCTTAGCACCACAATCAAGGGTTTCAACCTAAAGAGGTGAGTAATTTTAATTTTATTGGATGCTAAGTTAACTAAATCATGAATCAAACTAGAGATTAGGGTTACTAGCAAAAGAAAAGGATGTATATATCTAAGTGAAAAGAACTACAACCTTTGTAGACCACTCCTTCTCTTCATTGGCTCCGTGAAGAAGTCCTTGAGCTCCTTTTTGGCTTCACTTGAAGTTGGAACACCTTTGCTTGAGACCTTCGTTGTCTACGATAATCCACCACGGAGCTCCAAACACTCAAACTCTTACTTCACTAAAGAAAGAAGAAGTAAAGCTAACAACCTACACTAGTTTGCTAAGCTAATATTGGTTGATGAAGTGGAATTTTTTTCAATAAAAACCTTTCTTTTTCTTCTATTTTTCTAGCCTAGAAAAATATCTAAAGAGATAAGAGAAGGAGAATGAACTCTTGGCAAGGTGAAGTGAACCTTGGAGATAAGATATATGGATAGATTTGACAATAATAAATGAATAAAACAAAAAGAAAGAGTGAGTCATGGTCACTAGAGTCTTGTAGAAACTTTTAGAAGCCATGACTCATTCTTTGATTTTGTATTTATTTGTTTATATTTATCAAATATCTCAAATATCCTTTTCCATGTGATTCTTACATTGCCATGTTCTATGTATCATCTACCATGATATATATATATATATATATATATATATATATATATATATATATATATATATATAAATTTGTGTGTGTGTGTGTAATCATTTATAAAGAAAGGATTTATAATGAGTAATTAGTCAATTATTAAATCAACACTTGATTTAATAATCCGGTCATATCATATATAACCTGACTAATATGAAAAGAAAAATCGCTAGATTAAATACGGTATCATGTACTCGTAGTTAATCAAGCTCCCGCACATATCTCCATATGTGCCCCACTTCGTTTCGCATGAGCTCGGAAAACCCATATGTAGGACTCTTAAGACTCGTCAATACGCTAGTAGTAGGTAACGATCATATCAGATACTCACAAGCCATCAGCAGTACTAGCTGGACGTAACGGCTACCCAGGTTTTGTACGAACAGAAGATCAATAAGCAAACTTGTTCAAACTCGCGTATAGCCAATAAGCAACACTTACCGTACAGTTCGGTCTCTTCATCTGTTATTGAGTCTGGGATTGGAATCGTCAAGCCCCAATAACTCAATAAGTCATGTCAATGCGTGGCCTATAACCAATCGAGAAACTACTGATAACACTTATTAGTAACCCTCATCAGCCATGGCCAGGGACTAGCGGTTATAGCCAATCGCGCATAGTACAACATCAACTCCTAATACCGGGAGAGACGAATCCCCTCCTATTGCTCACTGTCTCCATGTGTCTCGGGACTGTACCAAAAATCCACCTGTTTGCAAGACTCAATAGAGCCGTAGTAAGGTTGAAATCAAAGCACAGTAGGAAGCACACAAGATACTATGACGATCTCGGGTCTACAGACTAACCTGTACAAGTGTCACCAGAGAACTGCTAATTGATGATAGGTATAATACCATTTAGGAGTTCTCGACGAGTGCGTTCAGTGTACTCAGTCTCCAATGAGCACCTGTATACAATCTTTGATGTCAAACATCAATGGATATGGGATTATCCATTGCTCCTATACTGGGTCAAGAAATGTTTACACTAGTCTACTCTGGAATATTGATGCCCTATCTTGACACTCCATCGATTGGGAACTTTTAAAGATGTGCTTGTGGACTACACATGCCCCACTAGTATGATCTGCATCATAGTCATGGTGGTCAAGCAAATATCCTAAGGGCTTTATCAATATGTATCAAATAGAAAGCAAACTTAATCAAGTGAACATGACAGGATAAAGAGCAACCAGATAGCATACTATCATGTCGAGCAAGAAAGTCCTATATATATATATATATATATACATGTCCAAGCATCCAATATAATATACAATAATGGCCTCTAGGGTATACATATATCCAACAATCTCCCACTTGCACTAAGGCCAATTATTGGCGTATCTCATACCCAACATCTTAAAAAGTCACTTATGTTGCACCTATGGAAGGGCCTTAGTGAGTGGATCCGCGATATTGTTCTTTGTGTCTACTCTCCGAACTTCGATCTCGCGACGATCAACTATCTCCCGGATCAGATGATATCGCCTCAGGATATGTCTGGAACGCTGATAGGACCTGGGTACCTTAGCCAACGCCATAGCTCCATTATTATCACAATACAATAGTATTGGATCAATAATGGTTGGAACTACTCCAAGCTCTGAGATGAACTTCCGCATCTAGACAACTTCCTTGGTAGCATCATTTGCAGTAATGTACTCAGCTTCCATCGTTGAGTCTGCAACGGTGTCCTGTTTGGAACTTTTCCAACACACGCCCCCTCTTTTGAAGGTAAATAGAAAACACGAGATAGATTTGCTGTCATCCTTATCACTTTGGAAGCTGGAATCGGTAAAGGCCTCCATTTGGATATTCCCGTTTCTATACACCAAGAACATTTCTTTAGTCCTTCGTAAGTACTTAAGAATATTCTTCACAGCTGTCCAGTGTTTCTTCCCAGGATTGGATTGATACATGCTTACTACACTTAGTGTATAAGCTACATCTGGGCGAGTAGACAATATCGCATACATGATAGACCCTACAGCGGAAGCGTAGGGTATAACATTCATGCGAGCCCTCTCTTCATCAGACTTTGGACAAAATTCTTTGGAGAGGTTGATTCCTTGACAAGCGGGTAAATTAGCTCGCTTGGAATCTTCTATACTAAACCTCTTTAGTATGGTGTTAATGTACCTAGATTGGGACAATCCTAACAATCTTTTAAATCTATCTCTATGGATCTTTATGCCTAGAATGCATAAGGCATCACCCAAGTCCTTCATAGAGAACCTTTATGATAGGAATAGTTTGACCAATTGTAGCATAGGAACGTCATTTCCTATCAAGAGAATGTCATCCACGTACAATACGAGGAATGTGACTGTACTCCCTACAATCTTTTTATAAATGCAGGGTTCATCTACGTTTTTGATAAAATCAAACTCTTTGATTGTATCATCAAAGCAAATGTTCCAACTCCGTGATGGCTGCTTTAATCCATAGATGGATTTAAACAACATGCATTCATTTTCGCTGCTCCTACTGTCAATGAAGCCTTCCGGGTGATCCGTAAAACCGCATTCTTCTAAATCACCATTTAGAAATGCAGTTTTAACGTCCATCTTCCAGATTTCATAGTCGTAATAAGCAGCAATAATAAGTAGGATCTGAATCGATTTAAGCATTGCAACTGGAGAAAAGGTCTCATCATAGTCCAGTCCTGGTCTTTGACGAAGTCCCTTCGCCACAAATCTAGCTTTATAGGTCTCTACCTGTCCATCCACACCGATCTTTTTCTTAAAGATCCATTTGCATCCTACGGGTTTTACTCCAGAAGGTACAACTTTCAAAGTCCATACTTTGTTGGTGTGCATGGATTCCATTTCGGATCGCATGGCATCCAGCCATTTCACCGAGTCACTACTTGTGATAACTTGCTGAAAACTAGTAGGGTCATTATCATCCATGATGCAATCTTCTCTATCACCATCAATGAGGAAATCATAGTATCTCTCTGGTGGACGAGATCTACGGAGTGACTGAGGCTCGTTGGGTTCTATCGCAACTTCGGGTTCAACCAAATGATCAGTAGTTGTTTATGGCTCTGGAATTTCTTCCAGTTCTACCGTATTGTCAATAGTATCAGTTGTAAAAAATTCATTTTCTAAAAATGTGGCATATTGAGAAACAAATACTCTTTTTTCCTCCGTATGATAAAAAAGATATCCATATGAATGTTTAGGATATCCCAAAAAATTACACAAAACCGATCGTGTCTCGAGTTTGTCTGATTTATGCTTTTTAATAAAAGCAGGACAACCCCATATCTTAACTCGTTTAAGAGATGATCTCTTCTCATACCATATCTCATATGGAGTGGTAGGCACGGATTTGGTTGGAACCCTGTTTAGTAGATATATTGCAGTCTCCAATGCATACCCCCAAAAGGAAAGTGGCAACTCAGCATCACTCATCATTGAGCATACCATATCTAATAGGGTACGATTTTTCCGTTCTGAGACAACATTGTGTTTTGGTGTGTATGGAGCATAGTCACAAATTCGTGATTTGGGTATAATTCGGCGAGGTCAAAAAATCGGATTCGGAAAACTATTCTGAAAAATCGGTAGGTATTCGAGAAAAATTCGACAAGTGTTTGGGAAATGTTCGGGAAGGATTTCGAGCAAGAAATTAATATAAGAGATGCTAGATTTTGATTTTGTGAATTATTCGTTGTTTTTCGAATTATTCGCTGTTTTTTTGATTAATTCGGGAATTATTTGACCCGTTCGGTAATGGCGGAGATTTAATCGGCTGATCAAAAATTCGTGAATTAGCCGAATAATTCGCGAATTATAAGACTATGGTACGGAGGAGTGAGCTGAAAGAGAATCCCATTCTCTTTTAGGAAATCTAGAAACTCTGTATTTAAGTACTCTCCTCCTCGATCTGATCGAAGTTTTTTGATACTCAATTGATTGTTATGTGAGATATTTAGTGCTTATGCTATTTGTGATCAAAGAATTAACCGCAATCAAGAACTGTGTCACTTGGTAGCTAGCCGGTTGAGTACGGGTCAGTCCACAGGGAGATGGATTCCTTTTTTTTATGTTTTAACGAGTTAAATCCAAAAGATTTTGGGTTTTATTTTAAGATCTAAGAATGAGATAAAAGTTTATAAAAAGCTTGTTAGGGTTAAGATTAGGTTGGTTTGGAAAATTAATTATTCTCTCCGCTTTCTTTGCCCTAATTAAGAACTTTTAGGTGTTAATGTAATAATTAACAAAGGGGATTAGCACGATCGGGAAGAAACTAGGTCTCTTCCCTTTTGTCCTTGTCCGTCCTTTCTTAACTCTTACCCTAACCTCTATGGAAATCATACACAACCGGTCTTTAACTATGGTATCACCGCTATCTCTTGGGATAGGGTGCCGTAGTGAGCGGTGTGTGTATGTATGCATAGAGTCCTACTTTAAAATGTATAACGGGCAAGAAAGGGGTGAGAGATTTTCATCTCTCAAACCTTCCCCAAAGCTAACCCTAACAAGTGAGGAACTACTCACTCATTAGGGAATTAATAACTAGGGCAGAAAAGAAATTAATTAGGGTAGAAAAATAACTAGGGTAGAAAAGAAATTAAAATAACTACGGCAAGATAAAAAAACTTACTTTTTTATTGATGCACTCTTTGACAATTACAGGAATTAAAAATTTTAAACTAGATAAAAAGAGGCATCTCAAAAGAGGCACCTAAAAAGAAGCACCAGAATTATTGGCCTTTTGCTCTCCTATTTATAGATACAGGAAACCCTAGGTTACATTCTGATCCATTCATAAATTTACAAATCTACCCTAAGAAGACCCGGTCAACGCACCGTCTTATCCACCGACACGTGCATTGCACGGCCGCGGATCCGCGTCCAAAAGCCTTGTTTGGACGTGGTTCCGCGGCCATTTGATGGGCTATTGGGCTCATTTTTTTAGGGCTGCTTCATGTTGCATTTTAATTCTGGTTTCTTCACTTGGTTTCTCAGAATATCTTCTATTTTCTTCCGGATTTCCATAGTGCGGAATGTTGTGGACTTTTACCGTTAGCTTCGTGTTGAATTCTTGAATCTTGTGCTGCCCTCATACGTTGTGCAATCGAACTGTTCATTGATCTTCATTTGTTCCTTGAACTGGCAGGCGGCATCATACAGATTCATCTATTTATTGGTCGTAGTCTCACATTTATAGCGTCTTTTCACCTTTTTCGCTGTATTTGTTCTGAGAACCTGTAACCTGCAACTATTTAGTAGACATGGATCAAAAGCACCTATTTATTTGCAATATGATTAAGAATGAGGAATATAATAATGCAAAATTCTGATATGAACAAATACCCCCAAACTTATCTTTTGCTCGTCCCGAGCAAAACCATTTTTATTCTCAACAAAATCCTAATCTCACTTTCGCAGGGAATCACGATTGCACTGAGCTCGTGCAACAAGCCGTTAAACCTCTAGGTGTCCCTAGTAGGAGGAGTGTTGTCTTCTGAGGGTTTTCAGCGGATACTACCCACAAAATCCGATCAATTTGGCATGTTGACTTTCATTCTTCAATTCGGTGTTCTAGCAAGAAATTCTATTATCTTCAACTTAGAAATCATCAACCCATATTTTTCACGCTCACTTATCATTTAACTTAAGATCGTATATGTTCTGCAAATTTATTAAGTTTTCAGCATCTTTTGAATTTTCCTTCTAAGCTTCCATCTCAACTTAGGAATTTTTATCATCTCTACTGAAGGTATAAGCCATATCTTTCATTCCTATCCAAACCCCAACCATATACCCCTATGTGTGTGAATGTATCACCCCTACACTTGGAAATTCAAATCAAGCTATTATACTCTTGTCCATCGTCCAAAGTACTTTTAATTGGTGAATTTTTAGATGAAATAGCTCACACATCCTTCATGCGACCGTTAATACTTCTTGAGGTACTAACGACCGATTACAAAATGTGTTAATGCATTAAGGCGTAATTCCTCGTCTTGTAATACCTAAGACTTTAGTAATGACTCCCAAACCAGTTGGTCTAAGGCACTAGGTGATAAAGCACCCTCGCTATATATTTTTTATTTTATGCAGTCTTAAGTAATTACAAAACCAGTGTTCATTTTTTTTATATCTCTTTATTCACACTTATAATTTTATTTTCCTTTATACTAAAGATTTTAGACAGGAGCATTTCAATGTATCTTCTACTATTCCAAGTTTCAAGGTTCATGTTTGTGCAAGTTGTAGGGTATATATTTTCAGAATTTCAATACTCTTCTCTTATTTTGACTTAGCCCAAGAAGTGAACTCAAAATTTGCCTGTTTCTAAGTAAACTACAAAGACATATATTTTCTACCGTTAAATTTTTAGAAAGGTTATTTTTAGGGTTTTTAATTTACTAAGTTTTGCGATCTAGTTTTTCCTAGCAAGTTAACCGTCTTGTCAAACTTAAGTCAATTATGGCCAAAATTGAACTTTTCAATTTTTATAATTTTTAAAAAATTTCAATTTTTATGTTTTTTAAAATAAGTATACAAATGCAAAAATATACACATGAATGCGAAGGAAGAAAGCTTACCGAGCACACCCGCAAACTTAAACTTGACAGTGTCCTCACTGTCAGGTTACACCAAGAGGGTCAAAATTTTCGGCACTCTCCTGTTTGTTTTATTATTATTATTATTATTAACAGAAAAAGAAAACAAAATATATATACAAAAAGGTTCCCCCCAAACTTAAATGAAACAGTGTTTCCACTATTGAAGCATTAAAGTTCAGAGTTAGGGAAGAGAAAACACAGTATCAAGCTATACAAGGCCTTACACAGCCCAAAGGTTAGCACCAACCATTCAAAAAATTTATCGTTATAATGGTGTGGTTGGTGAAAGAATGGAGTGTAGAGAAAAGAAATGAGAAACACACGAGACCATGTGGAGATAGAAGCAATATACGGTCTCAGTGGAGGAGAAGAATGGCGGAAGGGAAAAAGAAATGGTGGTGGCTCGACTTCTTCAGGTGGAGGTTGATTAATCAAAAAATCCGTGTCATTTAAGAATGCGAGTTCGTCGGCGAAAATATCTTCGAAACTTTCATCGAAGGTTCGATTGAACGTTTCAATGTCAATAAGTGTCGCGCCAGAATTCAACACATTTGATTTTTCAAAAATTATGAAGGTAGGATAGTCGTAAAGCTCATTTACCTTATTTTCAAAAGATTCTACATCAAGTTGTTTTTCTAGAATTATCGAACTCAAAATATCGGATTGTGATTCATTAACACTCGGTATCATTAAAGAAATATTAGAAGAAGAACCAGAGAAAGTGGGAGAAAGAAGTTGAATACGAACTTGAGGGTGGGGATGGAGTGTATAAATTAGCACATTTTGTAATGACCGATGTGTAAAAAGTGATTGTGCTAATCTATCAACCCACTGAGAAATGAGGTCAAATCCCTCAAGGTTCGTGAGAAAACATGGGTACGTCGAACTTGGTAAACCAGACATTGAAAATGAAAGGGATACGGTCTCGTGCGCGGTCGGAACGATGGAAAGGACGAAGGGGAGTGATTTAGGAAGGGTCACAGTTAAAGGTTCAGGAGGGTGTACACAGTCAGTGGAAAGAGCAGGATGAATTGGAAAATCCGACTCATCAAAAAAAACTGGTTTATCCTCAATAATTTTCTCAATATTCTCCTCAAAATTTAGCTTATCCATGCCATTCTCATCAAAATCAAGACGCATATGAATTCAGGAAAAACATTTAATGATTCGGGATGATGAATTGGAGAGAAAAACTCGGCCAAATCTGCGGGTTCATCATCTAAATTATTCCCTTCGTCAATATCCTCAATCAAGTGAAAATCAATTTTTTCGGACACCTCATCAAAAGCATGGATATTTATCAATTCAGGTTCTAGATTGGAGGTGTAGAGGTCAAAAGGATTGGTGATGGTTTCATTCAAAAGGGACCCTTCACAATCTGGAAAATCAAGCACTACAAAGTCGCACAACTCATTAAATGTTTTATTTTCAACTGGTGAATCATTTAGGACACTTGATAGACATTCAAAACCGGAGTTGTGGGATTCAATTGGAGATGTGTAGGTTTGATTTAGAAGGGTGCATAGCTCACTCTCTTCACTCAAATTCTCAATCTGTCCAACCGCCTCATCATACATTGGAAAATTTGGAGCTAGTTGGAAACTGGCTACCAGGTCACTAGGTTGTAATAGGGTGGCAATGGACGCATCCAAATCCTTCATCTGTTGATTTGTCGCTACAATATAAGCTTCCAACGACTGTTCCAGACTAGACATGGGTTGTGAAGGGGTTTCAGTAAAAGATTCAAAATTGTTTAGATTCTGGAAACTCCCAAATGGCTGTGTAGAAGTAATGTCTAGGGAAGGTGCGAAAGTCGGGTAGGACTGGTAGGAATTGAATGGTTGTACAGGAGTAGGATCAACATTTGGATAAAAAGGTGAATGGAATTGTTGATCCCAAGAACGAGAAGTGTTGAAAGGAGTGAAAGATCGGCTACGAAATTGTTCAATATGTTCAGCAATAGACATGGGTTTCGGAGTTACAACAGGACTCGAAAAAGGAGTATCAACGTAAGAAAGTGGTGAAGGTTGAAATGGTTGATACAAAATGGATTGCGGAGTCCAACTGTTTCTCTTAGACGCTTCTATTCGATCTTTCAAAGAAATTTTGGGTATGGAGAGATCGTCCGTAATTCGACCAAAACAATACGTGTAGGAAGCAATGTTTGGATGAGGGTACCAAAGTTCGGCAAGAGTTTTGTGAGGTGGGGTGCCCATGATGTAAGAAAGGAGAAGAAAAAGAATGTGATGATTTTTATTTTATTTTTATTTTTATATTTATATTTATTTATTTTTTAAAAAAATATTATTATTATTATTATTATTATTATTTTAAATTGTTTGTTTTTGGGGTAAAGATTGGGTAAGAGCATCACTTACAGCACTAGCCACGAAAACTTTCTTGGGTACCTGTGACTTCCTCTTCTTGGTGCATAAGTCCTTTAAGATTTTAGCGTAAGAAGGGACTTATTGGATTGCATCCAAGAGAGCTATGTTAATGCTAACCTGTTTGAATAACTCCACAATCTTCTCCATTCGGTGAGTAGGTTTATTGGATCTCAACCTGTTTGGAAACGGAACATTTTGAAAATTTGTTGAGTCCAATGTTTGTGGAGTAGATTGCGGAGTTTGAACGGCTCCCAGTGTTGGTGTTTTCGTGAAGTGAGATGTGGTTCCGTTCGAATTAGAAGAAGTAGAGCCTTGTAAAGGATGAGGAACAGGCTCTGAAGAAAAAGATGATGAAGAAGATGAAGAGGAAGAAGATGATGAAGAAGAAGAAGAAGCGGCGGCCGGGGTTTCATCACTAATACCCACATTATTATGCAACACTCTTCCAGATCTCAACATGGTCACAGCATTTACATTATCATTTTGTTGTTCATAAGCAACATGTGCGTTGTGTGTGTGACCGGGATTTGGCAATGGTTGAGACGGAAGCTTTCCCTTTTCTCGCTCGCTTAACGCAGCATTCAGTTGTGCAATTTAGGCCTCAATTGATTTGATGCTCTGATCATGTGAAGCACTGTTTTGCACCAAAGACTGAATGGAAGACTCCAACCTTGCTGAGGATTGTGTAGATTGATTTAAAAACGCATCCAAACTTCGTTCTAGCGAGGAAACCTTATCGTTATTCGGCTGAACAAAATTATTTTGAGGATAAGAGTTGTTGGGTACAAAATTGTTCATTTGGTTTGGGTAAGGTTGGGGTTGGAAAGGTTGCTGATATTGAGTTTGTTGAGGGGCTTGTTGTTGTGGAGGAGGCCTTTGAAAGTTGTTGTTGCCTTGGAATTGTTGTTGACTTTGATTCCAAGCAAAATTTGGGTAGCTCCTCCAACCAGGATTATAAGTTGAAGAGTATGGATCATTTCTTTGTCTTTACTGAAAGGCAGCATTGACTTGATCTTGTCCTTGAACAGGTGGGTTGTAAGGACACTCTTCAGTAAGATGGGACGGATCCGAACAACAAGCGCAAACAGTGCGTGGGGGTAAAGCTGGGGCAGGAGAAAGCGATGAGAATTTGCTCTCAATTGCTTCAAGTTTTTTCGTGAGTGCAGCCATTTCGGCCTTCATTGCAATCGACATATCAAGTTGATGTATGTCTTCCCTAGACTGACCTGATGAAGTAGATGAGGTGGTCTTAGTGCTTTCCCACTGAAGTGTTTGTTCAGCAAGATCGTCGAGAAATTGCCAAGCTTCCTCGCTAGATTTTGTAAGAAAGTGACCTTGACAAATGGTTTCCAATAACTGCTTAGTTGCTGGGTTCAGTCCTTCGTATAAAGTTTGGCAAAGTTGCCAATTCTCGATACCGTGGTGAGGGCACTGAATAAGGAGGTCCTTAAATCTTTCAAAACACTTCCAAAAAGGTTCGGAAGGAAGCTGGGAAAATTGAATAATTTCGTTGCGAATTCTCGCGGTCTTGTGGTGTGGGTAAAACTTTTTTAGAAAAGCCTTAATAAACTCTTCCCAATTTTTTATCGAGTGTGGTGCTGTGCTATATAACCATTTTTCAGCTAGGTCACATAAAGTGAATGGAATGACACGTAGCCTTATAGCATCATCGGAAAGTTGTGTGGTCTTCATCATTGCGCAAACATTCTGGAATTTGTTAATGAAGATATAGGCATCTTCGGATTCCAGCCCGTGAAATTTAGGAAACATATTGATGAAGTGGGGTTTAATTTCAAAGTTATCCCTATTAGCCAGTAGAAGTGAAAGACAAGTGGGAAGTGTGGTGCGGATAGGATAGATAAGATCCTGGAGAGCAATTCGTTGGGGCGCTTCAACAGGAGGGTGTGGTGGGCTATTCGCACCTAGTGGAGGTGGAATCAGTCCCGCAGGTAAGGGGTTGTTAGGATTGAATCCCGACATCTCCTTAGAAGACGATTAATTTGAAGATGAAGGTAAAGAAGTGGATGGAATTTCGACTTCGGAGTCGAAAGTGTCGTCAGTCGTCACTAACGAGACACGGACTAAACGGGCGCTAGTGTCCCTAGTCCAACTGGACATACACTAAAGAGGTGTAGTGTAGTCAAAAAGTAAAGAAGGTGGGGGTAAGAAAACGCCAATGGAAGAAAGTGGGGTGCGATGGATTTCTAGCGACAAATTAGCAAGTTTTTTTTTTTGTAAAAATTTTCTTTTTTGTGTTTTTTTTTTATAAGGAGTTTTTGCAAAAGATTTTTATAAGAAGTTTAGACACACGTTCAAGCAATCACAATATGCACAATCAAGCCTAGATGTAGGGTCTCCTAGGTCAACTAGACTGCTCCTAACTGTTCCAAAGGGCAAGTTGTGAGATCCTCAAATCGGCTCTTCACCGCCAATTGTAGCCAGGTAAGCACAAGTAAAGAAAGGAGGGATCCGCTCATGAATCACCATGAGACGGGCCTTTTAAAATTACCTTTCCCAATTGTCTAGCCTAGGCACCACAAAGTCTGGTTTAGATAAACGACCGATGCCTACAACTATTCCTTTGTTCTAGTGAGCACGACAGTCCTTATAGGCTGAGTCTAATCTTTTTTAATTAACTCGAAGGTTAATGCAAAATGCTTTTTGTGATTTTTGGGGTCCTAGGATGGGTAATGAAATCCCCACCCAATCTGGATTGGTGTTAAAGCCTCTTAAAAGTCAGTTTTAAAAATGTAAAGCAGTAAACACACAAAACACTTGCCAAAAAAAATTTCTTTTATTGCAGCACAAAGAATCTTGCACAAGATCAAGTTAATGGAGAAGGGGGAGAAGTTTTTGCGCAAAGAATCCTGCAGGAAAATTTTTCAGAGGAGATCAGGCGGTAGAAGAGAGGAAAAGAGTGCTTACAGAGAAGTTTTGGCTTACTGACGTCAGCAAGACGCGGCGGATCCGCGGTCAAAAGTAGGTATTAGCGGCTGTTCCGCGGTTGACTAGTCGGTTCAGATCTCTAAAATTCTTCTGTTTCTCTGTTGTGGTTCTCCTCGATTTGTTCAGATCTGCTGTTTGCTTTTTTGCTCACTGGATTTTTCCAGATCTGAATTTGTTCGTCTTTTCGATCCTGCACAATTCACACGAAAACCCTTCAAAAATTAATAAGATGATAATTTTTATATTTTTATATTTTTCAGTTTTTATGATTTTTTAAAGTTTTAATTAACCTGAAATTGTAAAAAGAAAATAACTACGCCATCCCCGGCAACGGCGCCATTTGATTGTCATGTGAGATATTTAGTGCTTATGCTATTTGTGATCAAAGAATTAACCGCAATCAAGAACGGTGTCGCTTGGCAGCTAGCCGGTTGAGTACGGGTCGGTCTACAGGGAGATGGATTCCTTTTCTTTATGTTTTAACGAGTTAAATCCAAAAGATTTTGGGTTTTATTTTAAGATCTAAGAATGAGATAAAAGTTTATAAAATGCTTGCTAGAGTTAAGATTATGTTGGTTTGGAAAATCAATTATTCTCACCGCTTTCTTTGCCCTAATTAAGAACTTTTAGGTAATAATGTAATAATTAACAAAGGGGATTAGCACGATCAGGAAGAAACTAGGTCTCTTCCCTTTTGTCCTTATCCGTCCTTTCTTAACTCTTACCCTAACCTCCATGGAAATCATACACAACCGGTCTTTAACTATGGTATCACCGCTACCTCTTGGGATAGGGTACCGTAGTGAGCGGTGTGTGTATGTATGCATAGAGTCCTACTTTAAAATATATAACGGGCATGAAAGGGGTGAGAGATTTTCATCTCTCAAACATTCCCCAAACCTAACCCTAACAAGTGAGGAACTACTCACTCATTAGGGAATTAATAACTAGGGCAGAAAAGAAATTAAAATAACTACGGCAAGATAAAAAAAAACTTACTTCTTTATTGATGCACTCTTTGACAATTACAGGAATTGAAAATTTTAAACTAGATAAAAAGAGGTATCTCAAAAGAGGCACCCAAAAAGAGGCACCAGAATTATTGGCCTTTTACTCTCCTATTTATAGATACAGGAAACCCTAGGTTACATTCTGATCCATTCATAAATTTACAAATCTACCGTAAGATGACCCGGTTAACGCACCGTCTTATCCACCGACACGTGCATTGCACGGCCGCGGATCCGCGGCCAAAAGCCTTGTTTGGACTCGGTTCCGCGGCCGTTTGATGAGCTATTGGGCTCATTTCTTTAGGGCTGCTTCATGTTGCATTTTACTTCTGGTTTCTTCACTTGGTTTCTCAGAATATCTTCTATTTTCTTCCAGATTTCCACAGTGCAGAATGTTGTGAACTTTTACCGTTAGCTTCGTGTTGAAGTCTTGAATCTTGTGCTGCCCTCATACGTTGTACAATCGAACTGTTCATTGATCTTCATTTGTTCCTTGAACTGGCAGGCGGCATCATACAGATTCATTTATTTATTGGTCGTAGTCTCACATTTATAGCGTCATTTCAGCATTTTCACTGTATTTGTTCTGAGAACCTGTAACCTACAACTATTTAGCAGACATGGATCAAAAGCACCTATTTATTTATAATATGATTAAGAATGGGGAATATAATAATGCAAAATTCTGGTATGAACATCAATCCAGTTTGTTTTTCTACTTCAATTTTATACTCCTTGAATTTTTCGAAAGTTTCATACTTATGTTTCAACAAGAACACGTGTCTAAATCTTGAGAAATTATCAGTAAAAGTTATGAAGTATGAATAACCGCTTCTTGCATGTGTAGACATTGGTCCACATACATCACTATGTATGAGGCCTAAGAGTTCAGTAGCTCTCTCTCCGTGTCCAGTAAACAGAGTTTTGGTCATTTTACATTTGATGCAAGGCTGACAAGTCGCATAAGATTTATATTCAAACGGAATTAAATATCCATCTCTATGTAGCTTGGTTAGTCTTGTTTTGTTAATATGACCAAGTCTATAATGGCAAACAAAAGCTTCATTTATTTTTGAAATCTTCCTTTTGTCTGTGTGTTGTATGTTAAAAACTGTGTGTTGATTCAGAACGTAGATTCCGTTATTTAATGTACCATATCCAATCAACTGTTGATTTAGGTTAATATTCATAACATCACTTTGTAACACAAAATTATATCCTTCATTTACCAACAAAGATACAGATATTATTTTATATAACATAGATGTCACAAAATAACATGGGTTCAAAACCAATACACACCCTGAAGGCAACCCCAGATTACACTCTCCCATGGATACAGCATGAACATTTGATCCATTTCCAACACGGAGAGTATGGTTACCTTTTCTCAAAACCTTTCTATTTCTCAATTCCTGCACACAATTGCAAATGTGAGATCCCGAACCAGTATCTAATACCCAGGATGCAGAGTTTATTGAAAAATATTTTTCGGTAACAAACACGCCTGAAGCGGAAGCATCGGCATGCTTCTTTTTCTTAAGATCGGCAAAATACTTGGTGCAGTTTCGCTTCCACGGCCCCGATTTGTGGCAGTAGAAACATTCTCCCTTTCCTGATACCGCAGCCTCCGAGTTTTCTTTCCCCTTTGCCTTTTTGACTCCACCTCTCGGTTTGGTGGGTTTCTTCTTCCTCTTTCCCTTGGCTTTAGTTTTTAGGACGGAAGAGGAAGATTGCCCAGCAAGTAGAGTGGGAGTTTTCACCATCTTTAGCTTGCTCTCTACGCTTCTCAACATATTGAGAAGTTCAGAAAGCGATTTCACCAAATTATGCATGTTGAAGTTCAATATAAATTGAGCATAGGCAAGGGGGAGACTGTAGAACTATATCAATATATTGTTAATTTTCCATCGTCCATCCCAGGTCCTCAAATTCTTCAATAAGCCCTATCATCTTCAGGACATGATCTCCTACAAATGTGCCAGCAGCCATCCTCATTTGAAACGGCTTTCTTAAGGCCTCATAACGAAGAGCACGAGATTGCTCCCCATACAACTCCTTTGTTTGGAAAAAGATGGATTGCACATCCATCTTCTCATGTTGCTTTTGATGTTCGTTATCCATCGAAGCTAACTTGAGGCATTTGGCTGTCAAGAAGCCGATATCCCAAGTCTTGCGGATCTCCTGATCTGCAACAGAGGAATCAAAGCATGGGAGGGGAGGGGCTGGAGTAGTTAGGGCGTATGCAACCTTATCATAAGTAAGGGCAATGTTCATGTTCCTCGGCCAGTCTTTATAATTAGGACCTGTCATTTTATTTTTCTCTAATAAAAGCTTAAGTCCTGTCACTGGTATCTGCCATTAGGAGAGAGAAAAGAAAATACTCAGCGAAAGCTCTTGCAAGATTAAATTGGTTATTTTATCTTATCTAATCGATGTCTTCCGTTGCTTTTATCAAATTTTCCTTCAAACCCTAAAAAGAAAAATTAACCAAGATTAATTACATTCTACAAGTTCGTTAACCGGTCAGTCTGGCCAGTGTCGGTACTTCGAGGGAGGTTCCCCATGCTGTCGCACAGACCTAATTAAAATAAACCTCGTTTCCCTATAGGCTTAACCCCGTTGACACCTTTCTAGACACCTACTGGGTTAGCTAATTGTAAAGTGTAAAATTCTCTCAGGAGTAACTATTACTCACAGTGGGATCGGAATCCAACTATCAAAATAGAAGGTATGCAATCTCATTGCAAATTTCAACACTTGAAATTCTCGATATAGTTTTTACCCCTAGCGTCTTATGACCTTAAATATGGTCAACAAATCATAAGCGCTAGTAAAGTTCTATCCGTCATTTCTTGATTGATTTAGACCCATTCGTATGACCCTTAACTATGGTCAACAAATTCGTACGAATGTCCTAATCGATCGCATCATATGCTTTATAGGAAGATATCACTTAGCTACCGTACACTGCGCCTTAACTATAGTCAACAAACGTAGCACGAATACTAAGTACTCTACTTCTTAAAATGGCGTAGGGCTACGAATGGTTTTGATAAAAACCTTTAACGTTTTGAACTTGATATCGTTGTAGAACCAAATAATTTTGAAAAGGAATGGCTTAAGCCCCGTATTTGAAATATTTGCTTTTTCGTGAAAAAGCCGAGTATGTTTCAAATTTGATTCTACATCTTTAGGTTTTTTTTTCTTAACATTAATCTTATTAATGTAGTCCCATCACTTAAAGTCCTAATCATCACAGAAGAAATAAAAATAAAACACACATATATGCCATCCGCATTCGCCACAGGGACCCGGGTCTTCACCATAAGGTTACTTAACTTACGGCAGGGCGGAGTCAGGATTAGCGCGGATGCAAAACATATATAGTGTCTACTAGTATATCATATATATAAGTAGCATTCGTCTCAAGCAGTTATATATCCACATCACATTAAAGAAATAGCAGAAGCAAATAAATGAAAATATAGGATATACTAGGAGATCCGTGTTTTGAGATTAAGCCAGTAATGAAAAGACACAGATTCCACGGTCGTGATTGTTCTAGCCAAAATCTTCGGCCAAGAGCTATTTGTTTCTTTTTACACCGGTTTAATTTTCGTTTACAGATATGTGTGAAATCGGGCTCATTCGTATACGCACACATCAGAGGAAGAACAGGTGTTCAACGACAAAAAGAAAGCATTTAATTGAACATTTTATTCTATAAGAAATAGATCACCATACATGGGATCAAAAGTACAGGGATTCACAAAACTATGGATAAAATTCTCTAACTCCTTTTCTGCCTTCTCCACCATGGCAAAGCGGCAATCTTCACGAAGAGTCTCTCCCCATCGATCAGCACCGTGCCCATCAGTGAAGGCAGACATGGTGGTCCGCTGAGCCCGTATCTGGCTTAGCAGCTGAACAGAGCGATCCCTCTAAGCCATGGTGATCAAAAGTGCCTCATGAAAGCACTCTATTTTGTCCTCCGCTGCGTCAAGTATCGCTGGAGTCATCTCTGCTGGATGAGGGGAAATATCATCGAGCATGGACAAGAAGACCATCTGAAGCCAAATGGAGCCAATGAGGAGAGGAGATCCTCGACGAGTCAAGAGCTCATGCAGCACCGTATCGCATTGGTCATCCGTAAGAGCAGGGTTCACCAGAAGGGCAGCAAAATGAGAAACAATTTCCTCAATAGGCACCTCCCATGGCTGCCAGCGAGCATGTGGACGATTACAAACCATAGCTCTTCTATGTTAAAATAATTCTCTGAAAGTTAAACAGAAGAGAAGTCTTACTTCAGATTATGAAGGGAGACATTTAAGTCTAGGCAAAGAAAATGTTGTGCATGATGGAACTATTTCCAAGCATTGGGAAAGAGAGTTTGACTCAAGAAAAGCAGAGAAAGAAGGTGAAAAGACACCTTAGCGCCAAAACTAAAAGTTCTCTGCCGTTGGATCAAAGATCCAACGGAGATGATAAATCATCAAAATATAGAATTAAATTCTGTTGAGAAAATAATTCTCAAATCTTTCTGAACGAGAAAGATTACTCTCTGTAAAACAGATCACCGTTGGATTAAAAATCCAAAGGTGATTAAAAATCACCAAGCTACAGAATATGCTCTGTAGGGGAAAATATTTTTCCCAATCTTTCTAAACAAGAAAGATTACGCTCTGTAAAACAGAGCACCGTTGGATTAAAGATCCAATAGTGAATAAAAATCAACAAGCTACAGAATAAGCTCTGTATGGAAAATATTTTCCCAATCTTGTTAAAAACAAGAAAAATACCTTCTGTAAAACAGAAGTCCTTAGATCAAAGATCCAACGGTGGATAAAATCCCCAAATCAATTAAGGATCTCTCAATGAGAGATCTCTTTAAATAAATCAACAAACTTGCCTCCACTATATAAAGACCCCAAGACTTCAACTCTTGTACAGAGGAACCCCCCCTAAACTTCAAGTTCAAAAAGAAGAGCAAGCAAAAAAGAAAGCTTTAAGAGAGAAGAAGGAAGAAGAACTTTCTTCAAGCTAAATAAAGATAATAGAGATCATAGTATCTCATCTACATATCCAAGAGTTTAACCCTCATAAAGAACATAGTTCTTTCCCCTGGATCCGAGATCCATGAGAGAAGCCTTCCACAAAAGAGAATTTAATTCTCGTAGGGACGAATTTTTTCTTGAGGATCGAAGATCCAGGGGAGAACAAAAAATTGAACTCTTCAGAAAAATACACAAAAAAAGAGTAAGCGCCAAGCGCCTCACGTGCCCCTCACATGGGCGCTACTCAATACAGAGTGCTTAGCACTCAGTGGTTGGCGCCCAGCGCCAAGCGTCCTACATGCCCCTCACGTGGGTGCTGCCCAAATAAAGTGTGCTCTGCACTCAATGGGTGGCGCTCAGCGCCAAGCGCCTCACGTACCCCTCATGTAGGCGCTGCTAAAATAAAGAGTGCTCTGCACTCAATGGTTGGCGCTCAGCGCCAAGTGCCTTACGTGCGCCTTACGTGCCCCTCACGTAGGCACTGTTTAACATAAAACGCTCTGCAAATAGAGCCCAGCACCATAAAGAGTGTTTAGCACCTCATAAAAACAAAGATAAAGGGGAAAAGTAAAGGAAAGTGTGAATATCAGAACTCACATAAATGCTCAGCATTGCGGACACAGAAAGGGGACCAAGCCCAAGCAAGTATTTGACACTTTATTCAAAAATGAAATGACTGGGTCGAGCCCAAGTTTGGTCAAACTCCTAATCAACCAAGCCCATGTGCTCACTATTTTCCAAATTGGTCTCAGACCCAAACCCAACTACAGATCTTCCAACTGACATTGGTTCAAAGGTACATCTCCCCACACCTCTGATATATGTCGTTGTAATTCTTCAACGTCTTCAGAGAGGTGGCAGGTCCCGACAACCAACAATTCCTTGGACCGCAACGTCCTTAAACTAACAACGGACCGTAATGTGCTTAAACTAAAACGATAGAGCTCAAATGCTCTTTCGTTGGATCAAAAATGATCCTGAACCCCCGTTAAGTAAATCTTAGTCCAATCTCGGATTAACATATCCTTAACAAATATTTAAGTTGATCTTAATCTCAAACAAGGTTAACGATCCTTAAATCAAACCAAACCCAAATCTAAGAAAATACGGATTTGGACTAATCCATGCCCTACGGACAACAACGCAAATTAGTCTCCGTATACAATCCATGGGAAACTAAAAATAAAACAAATACACGCGACATAAAGTGACCTAGAGCAAGAGAAAGTGGTTATCGCTACGCGGTAACGTAATTAACTGCAGGGGCTTGCGTCTGCAGGGAAGAGCATCTCCACAATCAAAAAACCCTTCGCAAACGAGGGGGGATCTGACGAAGTCTGCTACAACGGCCGCATCCATCCAGACCTCTGATACACGGTGCCATAAATCAACTTGGTATGTTCGGAGAGGTGGATGGATAAAATCAAATAGCATCTACCGGCAAATGCAGGAAAGACGTCTGTCTTTCCCGGCTTTCGGTAGTAAACAGATTCTGGCACGCCCGGTAGGACCTTTTCCTCTTTCCACTCCACACTTCGTGTATCGTGTTCGCGAACGAATCGCAGTTTAATATGGTTGCCCCTGGATTCGAGATACTAAGATTTGGTGTCTTGCTCCGTGCAGAAGAGAAGATGACATCGATGGCTTCCAACTGCACTAATTGCAACAACTCCTACTCCGTCCCTGCTGGAGGAGTAACTTATGGGCCCCAAGCGGCCTCCATCTTTGCGATGCCGGTGGAACAGGTGACTCGGGCCACCACTGGATTGTTCTTTGGGACCATGATCCCGCCAACAAACTTCAGCACCCCGGTGCCGTCACAAGAAGCTCTGAAGAAGTCGGTCTTCGATCGGCTTGCAACTACCACGGCACTTCTCAACGGGTCGTCCAATTCCAACGCCTCAGTCTTTAACAAACTGGGCCAAAGCTTCAGTGGGCCTGTGAAGAGACCCGCAATACCTGAAGGGGTTATCCCGAAGCGGATAGCCATTCCAGCTCCGGTAAACGAAGTCATCAAATGGGCTTCTCCCGCTAAGGGATCGGTCTTCGCAAGACTGCCCGTTCCAACTCCCACTTCGGGCGAAGTCACTAAGGCTACTTCCCCTGTCAGAAAGTCTGCTTTCGACAGGTTAGACGCTCCCTCTCAACAGACGTCGGTCTTCGACAGGTTGGCACCAAAAGCAGCCTCTCATCAAAGCAAGGGGCATGACAAGGTCGCTTCTACAACTGAGGTGATCCCATCCACAAGACACGCTCGACGTCGCCACTAGCGCCGAGTGAGAAAGGCTGGGGGCAGTTCCCCCTCTGGACTTACCCCACCAGTTCCAATGGTGGAAATTAACACTGCTGTTCCAACCAGGAACATCTTCGAGCTGCTCAGAAGGGTGCGCAAGAACTCTCCAACATCCATCTTGAAGAAGTCTCCTCCGCCTGTCGAAAACAAAACACGAGTGAAGCCGGAACAGCCTCCTCAGTGGTTGTCCTCCAAGATCCACAGAGTTCGGCAGAAAGCCCAAGACTCTGTAATTGACAAAGATTATTCTCGCCGGATGAAGAAGATGAAAGCTCGGCAAGAGGAGGACCATCCCTCTGCCATACCATGAAAGGTAGAATCTACATAGGTGCCTGCCGCAACAGCCCCCTCAACTTCGACCTCCCATAACAGGAGAAGGCCAGAGAATATTCCCCTGCCCGCAGCAAATTTCAAAGGCAGTAGACCCAAACGCCCCGAGTCTAGGAGCATGGTTGTGCATACCATCTACATGGTATCTGGAAAAGAGGATAGTTGTGCTTCCGTGAGTCATCGACCACTCACACGGTCTGTGACGAAATCTCAGGAGCAACAACAAAAGCTCCAGGAGATGTTGACAAGGATGGCCACACTTACTTGGCAGAAAGAAAGCCCGGAAGCATCGTCGAAACAACGCCAGCAGGAGACCGACACCGAATTCCTACGGAGGATTCTTGAAAAGAAAGACAAAGAGTTCGCGGAACAAGCGGCTAATATAAAACAAATGGCGCTTCTCTTCCAAGACATGGTGGGGATAATGATCCAACCGGATCCTCCGGCCGAAGACCCTCCAATAATCATTGAAGACGACAGAGGGGAGACATCAAACCCTCCTCCGGCTTTATCAGCAGCCGGGGAGGAGACGATCTCCAAATCTACCCTTGATGACTACATGGCTCAATAAATACGAGCTCATCAAGCGAATGAATCGGCAGGACAAGTCGTCAGAACTGGGCGACCTTATCCAGGCTGGTTCGACCAAATTAAGTACCCGCCAGGATATACGATCCCCAAATTCCATGTGTATAAGGGGACGGGCAATCCGCATCAGTATGTTGCTCAATTCAGAGCTTTATGCGGTAATACTGGGGGCAATCACAAACTGTTGCTTTGCCAGTTTGTTGGCAGCTTATCGGAGATGGCATTTGAATGGTACTTCGAGCTCCCAAATGACTGTCAAGACATTTACGGAGATGGAACTACTGCTCACACAGAGGTTCGCAAGCGCAAGCGAGTGCACCTCAATCACAACATTAATCAACGCCAGAGTGAAACCGAGAGAGACCTGGGTTCAATACGCAATTCGGTGGCGTAACCTATGGTCAAAGTGTGAACAGCGTATAGAAGAAGCTCCTGCAGTGGGCATGTTCATGGGAACTCTTAATCCTCAGGAAACTATATCCCAGTTTATGATATTCTTCAACCCGACCACCTTCCAGGCCTTGATTGACAAACTGGCCCAAATGGACCAGATAGGCCATAGGCCGTCCTCTTCAAGGACAGATCTTCGGAATGAAAAGGCCAAAGGGAAAGCGATCTTCATCGCCAACGCTCAACAACAACCGAGTGACCCGAAACCGGTTGCTCACCAAAACAATAAACCAAGATCCTTTGGAGAAAAGTTGAGACGTACTTACTTGTTCCCCCGGGATAAGACGAGGAGACTATTTGAACTAGCGGTGCGCAATAGGCTCATCACTCTGCCAGATCCAAGACGCCCACTGCAACTGGACGACGTCAACAATCCCAATCACTGCCCCTACCACCGAATAGTGGGCCACCTAATCGAAAATTGCTACGTCTTTAAAAACTGGGTCGAAGAACAGTACCAACAGGGCAAGTTCGCGTTGTCCGAAAACTAGAAGGTAAACCCGCCGCAGCAGCACGCTCTGAAAAAGGTGGATATGCCGGGGGCATCATGCTCATTTGTAGAAGAAGCTCCGTGGGAAGTGGTCCTCTCAGCTAAAACTAAAAGAATGCTGAAGGATCTTCGAACATGTCCGGCGATTAGGTGGAAGGGCCCGCTGGAGCCTGAGATTATTGACGAAGTGCTGAAACCGCGCCCAACGATGAAAGTTGGTAACGATGGGCAAAGCCTCCAGGACAAGCCTCCGAAGTCTTCAAAGAAAAAGAAGAAGGCCAAGAAGCCTGTCCATCTTGACGACAATCGTACGAGTCTACAAAAGTACATCGACGTACTAGAGGAATACAACCAAAAAGCGCAGACCCCAGTCACATTGGAAGAGTTCTTCAAGCGCGTTCTTGAGAATGGAAACAGTGACATTGATGAAAGAGACGATTCTTCAGAAGAGCCCAAGGGTAATGTAGCGAGTTGCTACATAATCTCTCACTCATCGATAAATGACAAAGAGGCCCCTGACGTAGAGAGGCTGGGGGCAAATCCAGAACCAAAATCCACAGAACCTTCAGATGACCTCAACGACAAGCAGCTGAACGAAGCTCTTCAAAAGAGCAAAGCTAATCGAGAACGTGAAACGGCCATTTACGAAAAGGTCAAATGTCAGCGTCAAGCTGAAGAAGCTCCGGTGATGAGAAGCCATAAAGTACCTCAACCAGATCAAAGTGCCCTTGTCGCCAGCAAGAGCAGAATCAAGATAAGGAAGAAGTTCGCCAAAGTTCTGTCAATGGGAATGAAGCTGCCACCTTTCGAAGGAAATACTCCCGGGAGTACGTGCCGTAACGAAGCGAATGTACATCCGAACTACTGCTTATACCATCGGAAGGTCACACACCCTACCGAAGAATACAATGCCTTTAAGAAGTGGTGGCAGGGATATGTTTCCCATCAACAACACTTCAAGCGAATGAAGCGCAAAGCCCTTCGGGAACAGAGAAGCGCGGCAGACAAGCGTGAAGAAACGGCTGGCACCTGTCATATGGTTGATACCAATTCGACAAGAGTAAAACCTCGAGTTCTTACCTTTGGGAGCGATTCTGACGAAGAAATAGCCCTCGGCCCTCTCTTCAAAGAATCCACCTCTGAAAAAGAAGAGGAGATGAAGAACTGTGAGAACATTCAGCTGCGTAACCGTACGTTTCCTAAAAAGAATCTCAGACCTTCAAACAAAGGTTCGGGAAAAAGGGACAAAGGAAAGGAAAAAGTCCTTAAGGAGATTGCTCTCGATGATAGAGTTGTCGAAGAGCTTACATCTAAGGACCCGATCAAGAAGAACAAGGTGGATTACAATGTCCTGGCACATCTGAGAAAGATACCCTCACAATTGAGTATCTTGGATGCCCTTCTTCTGTCTAAAGAGGCACGAGATTTCCTGATCAAGGCGTTACAAGAGCCCGACCAGTTTCAAGCCTTCCTGGCGGAAGAAAAGATGAAGGACGACCTGAAAGAAGTCCACACGGCTGATATCACTTTCAGCGATGAAGACCTCCTTCTCGGAACGTGCGAGCACAACCGTCCGCTGTATGTAACCGGGTATTGTCATGATATCAAGATAGGGAAGATCTTGGTCGACAACGGGTCCTCCGTCAACCTTCTCAATGTAAGGGTACTGAAGTAGATTTGCATGAATGTTCAGCACTTGCTTCGGGATAAAATTACCATCTCCGGTTTTGACTCCCAATCAACACAGACGCTCGGTTCTGTAATACTGATATTACACTTTGGGCTGCTCATCGTTGACATCAAGTTCCATGTTATTGACGCCAAGACTTGCTACAACGCTTTGCTCGGCAGGCCTTAGTTACATGAGTACGATATCATCCTTTCTACACAACATCAGTGTATGAAGTACTTCAAGGACGGCCTCGAGTACACAGTTACAGGGGAGCTGAACCCATTCTCCATAAATGAAGTCCGCAAATATGAAGACGCCAAGTACTTCTTACCAGACTTCGAAGATATGGAAAGATGTCGCAAACCGGAGAATAAACAAAAAGCCATCGCCACTATCCCGATATTTGGGAGCGATACCGAGGATGATGAAGAGATGGTCTACTCGGGACAACCCCAAGGCAACAGGCCAGGACCATCTGCTCTTATTCTGATTTTTATCAGTGACTCTGAGGATGAGGCCAACACAGTATTCTCCGTCCGCCCGCCAATGCAGACCTTTGCTGGAGCAGACCAGAGCTTACAAATTACCATGGTTCCGAAGCGGCATTACAAAGAACTTGATGCACTTGATGCATACAGCGTGCAAGAGATGAAAACCTTTTACGTCCCTCCTAAGCAAAAGGGTGAGAAACTAATCCTTTTCTATCAATCCACAGAGACCAGGGTGGAGAAAGAAGTATGGCGCGGTGCTGAACCTACGCTCGATAGACTTCAACCAATCCGTCTACCCAGATACTACGCAGAGGGACTGAAAAGGCTATTAAGGCGCCAAGGCGTACCTTTCAAACAGACTGCTCGACAAGCCCAGTTTTATAACAAGATTTAGGACGTTCCCGGGACTCAGCGGAAGATGCCCAACGGAAGAATGGAGACGTCTGGCCTTGGATACTTTCGGTCCAACAAAAGGGAGCGATTCCATGGCTGCTATGTCATAAATAATTCCGGTAGAGAAACGAATGTGTTTCCGGATGGCGTTGATGTCGACCTAGAGCGAGATCCCACCGTGAGAATACCAAGCTCGTTATTCGAAAAACAGATTGACAAGCTGATAAGAGAAGCGGGTCAAAAGGTTCGGGCTGACCATAGTCGTGAAATGGTCATTTACGAGAAAGCTAGGATGTAACGTATCATTCAGCAGGTTACGGAAGGAGAAGACGACGATTCCCTTCACCCCCAGCCCGCTGTGCGCTCTCGTGGTAAGGAAAAAGCCCGACGTATAAGTAAAAGCAAGGTGAAGAATAGGGACGGCGTTCAAAAATAGCAAAGTGGATCCGAGAAACCGCGCAAGAAAGAAAAAGTCAGCTGGAACCCATCTTTTATGAAGAAGATGGGTCGGGAGTACTCTTTCCCTCAAGACAAGACAAGGAAAATATTCAACCTTGTCATGAAGTATCAAATGATGGCGCTCCGGGAGTCTCGATACCCCAAACAGATGAACGAGGTCCATCACCCGGATTATTGCTCCTACCGCCGAATAGTGGGACATCCTCTTGAAGACCACTTCACCTTCAAAGACTGGGTTGAAGATCAATATCAGCAAGGCAGGTTTGCTCTATAAGACAGTTGGAAGGTAGCCTAGCCACGAAAGCATGAGCCGAGAGAAACCTACACTGCAAGGGAAAGTCTAGATCAGCATCGAGCTTAGAAACGAGCTCGTACCTGCCATATGATAACATTCTCAAAGGAAGGAGATCACAAGAATACGAACGGCCTCTCCCAGTACTTCGCAAATGAAGATGAGAACGAGGTGATCTTAGAATTTCCACCAGCGCCAAAAGAGCTGGAAGATGGGATACACACCACAACAGACAACTTGAGAAAAATCGACTTGGGGACGGCAAACGATCCAAGGCCAGCGTTCGTCAGTGAGCTGCTGTCTGAGAAACAGGTAGCCACGTTAAAGGACGTGCTTATGCAATATAAAGACTGTTTTACATGGAACTATTCCGAGATCCCGGGATTAGATCCAGAGATAGCTGTGCATAAACGGGCAATATCACTGGACGTCAAGCCAGTCAAACAGGCGCCAAGAAGAATGCGGCTCGAGCTTGAGTTGAGTATTAATGCCGAATTCAGGAAGCTAATCGACTTCGGTTTCATCCAAGAAGTTCAATACCCTAACTGGATCGCCAATATCGTTCCGGTAATGAAGAAAAATGGGACAGTACGCATCTGCGTAGATTCTCGGGATCTCAATAAAGCTTCTCCGAAAGATGACTTCCCAGTCTGTTACTGAGCTGATGATCGATAACACACCCATGAAGTTTTCTCCTTCATGGATGGATCCTCGGGGTACGACCAAATCAAGATGCATCCTGAAGACCAAAAGCACACTGCTTTCCGGACTCCGCTGGGCATATTCTGCTACAAAGTGATGCCCTTTGGTCTAAAGAACGCTAGCGCCACCTACCAGAGGGCCATGACAAAGATCTTCGATGACCTTATACATGAGATTGTTGAATGCTATATCGACGACCTCGTGGTGAAGATAAAATCATACGAGGAACACTGGGAGCATTTGAAAATAGTGTTCCAGCGTCTTCAGAAATATAATCTGAAAATGAACCACCTGATGTGTGCATTTGGAGTCTCCTCAGGCAAATTCCTAGGCTTCATCATACGACACCGAGGCATCGAAATATACCCATCAAAAATCAAGGCGATCATGGAAATGCCCTTGCCAAGAACTCTCAAACAATTGTGGTCTCTCCAAGGAAAGCTCGCGTATATCCGACGGTTCATAGCTAACCTCTCCGGCAAATGCCGCCCCTACAGTCATCTAATGAGGAAGGGGACCCCGTTCGTTTAGGATCGTAAATGCCAAAACGTAATGGACGAAATCAAGCAATATCTACAAAACCCGCCGATACTGACCACTCTGGTCAAGGGAAAGCCCCTCATCCTGTACACAACAGCTCTTGAAGGTTCTTTATGCGCGCTATGGGTACAAGAGAACGACCAGGGGAAGGAGAGAGCTCTCTACTATTTGAGTCGGGTTCTCCTGGGGGCAGAAAATAACTACTCCCCCATCGAAAAGTATTGCCTGGCATTGATCTTCGCGGTAACTAAGCTCCGACATTACGCCTTGGAAAATGAGGTTCATCTCATATCAAAGGTGGATCCTCTTAAGTATTTGATGTTAAGAGCCATGTTAACAGGAAGGCTTGCCAAATAGGCCCTCCTCTTGATGGAGTTCTCGATAGTATATCGACCCCTTAAGGCAATAAAAGGCCAGGCCATCACCGACTTTCTCACTGAACATCCGATACCTGCCGACTCTCCCTTGAACTGTGAGTTACCGGACGAACACGCGTTTGATGCAATTGACGGGGAGAAAGAAGGGAATGATACCCGATGGGAACTCTACTTCGATGGAGCGTCCTCCTTGAAGAAGCGAAAGCAAAACACCCTCATGATTAAAGCCAGGGTGGGCTTTATCTTTGTGACTCCACAAGGAGGGATAATGTGTTTTGCCCTTTCTTTAACAGAGCCGAAAACAAATAATGAGGCTGAGTATGAAGCTTTGATAGCAGGTCTTGAGATTGTTGTCGACATGGGCATCGAAAGCCTCCTCATATATGGAGACTCCCAGCTGGTCGTTAGCCAAGTAAATGGCGATTACCAGACGTGCAAACCAGAACTGATCAGGTATGGTGAAAGAGTGCAGCAACTGCTGACGCAAATCCCCTCCCACACCCTGGAAAGCATACCATGTGCGGAAAATAGCAAGGTGGATGCGTTAGCCAAGCTCGCTAAAGAACTGGCCAACGAAAACCTCGATGACGCAAGGATCATTGTGCAAAGCCGCCGGATTCTCGCGCCAGCAGAGATATCTCCGAAGATGTCTAAAGGAGGGGAAGTGACCAAACAAGCGGCTTTCCAAGTAGAGGATGAAGAAAAGGCTGAGGATTGGAGAGTAGTCTTCATAGACAACTTCAAATCCTATCGAACGCCCAATAATGCATCGTCGAGACATCAACTCATGAAGCGAGCTCTGTCTTTCTCTTTCTTCAATGATACTCTATATAAGAGATCATTTGATTGTTTGTGGTTAACGTGTCTGGGACCAGAAGAAGCAAGGAAAGTCATCCAAGAAACTCATGATGGACTCTGCGGTTCCCACCAAGTCGGGCAAAAAATGAAGCTGAAGATCAAAAGAATGGGTTACTATTGGCCCACAATAACTCAGGACTATCTCGAATATGCGAAGCAGTGTCACTCGTGCCAAATTCATGAGGACTTCATCCACCAGCATCCGAATCCACTACACCCAACACCAGCTAGCTGGCCATTCGAAATGTGTGGAACCGATATAATTAGGCCCATTGAACCAGCCTCATCCAAGGGACATTGGTTCATACTAGCAACAACCAATTACTTCTCCAAGTGGGCAGAAGCAATACCGCTAAGAGAGGTGAAGATAGAGAACATCCTCCATTTCTTCAAAACACATGTCATCTAGCAGTTCGGCACTCCGCGACGGATCATCTCGGATAATGGGCCGGCCTACAGAATCCATAAGATCAGTCGCTTTGCACAACAGCATAATATAGATTGGAGATATTCCTCAGTTTAAATGCCCGAGCTAACGGTCAAGCTGAGGCTTTCAACAAGACCTTTACAAAGATCATAAAGAAAACGGTGTCAAAAAATAAAACGGACTGGCATGAGAGATTGTATGAAGCTCTCTGGGCCTATCGAACCACGTTCAAGACGGACACGAACACAACGCCATTTGTGTTAGTATTCAGCACAGAGGCGGTACTTCCTTTAGAGATAGAGCTACCCTCTCTACGAGTGGCGGTTCGGTACGAACTGACAGATGAAGAAAATGCCCATCTTCGGCTTGAGGAACTCGACACCCTTGATGAAACTCGTCTCATGGCGCAGCAAAACCTAGAAGCTTACAAAGCAAGGATGACGCGCTCATACGAAAAACTAACTAGGCCAAGAGCATTTCGCCAAGGCGAACTTGTGCTAGTCGTCAAAAGATCTATAATCCCCAATCGTGCTAAATGGGGGAAATTCGACCCGAACTATGAGGGCACATACATCATAGACAAGGTCTACCAAGGCGGGGCCTACTTACTCATAGATATGCATGGAGAAAGACCTTTCCGACCAATAAACGGCTGATTCCTTAAGATATACTACGCTTGACAAGTCACGGCTCAGGTTAATGATGGATGACAACGCTCGTGTCTGCTAGCTGTCTTCCTGAGTCCAAACTCTATAAGTAGTATCCGGTGAAACCTCGCCTCAAAATCCCAATGGACCACAACGTCCTTAAACTAGCCGCGTACCGAAATGACCCTAAACTAACAACGGAACGCAACGTCCTTAAACTAGCCGCGGACCGAAATGTCCCTAAACTAACAATGGACCGCAACATCATTAAACTAGCTATGGACCGAGATGTCTTTAAACTAACAATGGACCGAGATGTTCTTAAACTAATATTGGACCGAGATGTCTTTAAACTAACAACATCGCCTCTCACACGGCGATAGTGGAATGCAAGTCCATAAGTCCCAGCGGTGAGGATTGCAACTCAAATCCCACCAGCAAACAGATGGGTCACATGCGGTGAAACTATTCTCGAGAGTTTCATCGTGCAAAAAAAAGTATGACTACAAGAAAAATGGGCACGGATGAAAACCCGAAAGGGCTCCGTGAATAAAAACAGCAAGACTGCCGGCAAGTTAGTGAAAACCCGAAAGGGCGCAGACTCGTAAAAAAAATTCATGCACACTTGCAAGGTCCTCTCGACCTTGTAATGAGAAAATACGTGCGTGAGATCCTTACAACTCACAAGGGAGCAACACACTTAGAGATGTTAGTGTGATATGCCCTAGAGGCTATTATTGTATAGTACTAGTTTGTATATTACATTTTGGAAGCTTGGGATATATACACAGATTTATAACAGTCTTGCTCAAGATGCTAGTATGCTACTTGGTTTGTATCAATCTTAATATGTGTATATGTTTCTTTTAACGTATCGCTAATACATATTGATAGAGCCCTTAGGATATTTACTTGACTACCAGCGTTGTGATAGCAGTCATACTTGTGGGGGTTGCGTAGTCTACAAGCACATCCTTATATAGGTCCCTAGTCGTAGGATTATCAAGATAGGGCATCGATACTCCATAGTAGACTAGTGTATATGCTTCTCATACCAGGAGGGGAGATGGTCTGTCCCACAACCATCAGTACGTCGTACTGGAGATAGTATGCAGGTGCTCGTTAGGTTACGAGTACACTCGACAGGACTCGCTGGAAACTGTTGGTTGGTACTATACCTATCATCAGTTAGTGGTTCCCAAGTAACATAAGTACAGCTTAGTCCGTTGACTTGATACTGCTGCTTCGCCTCAAGTGTGTTACCACTGTTCTTAGATTACTACCCTACCACGGCTCTATTGAATCGTGCAAATAGGTAGTAGTTGGGTGCAGTCCCGAAGCACTTGGAGGTAGTGGCGGTTAGATAGGATTCGTCTCTCCGGGTATTGGGGGTTGATATCGCGCTGTGTTTGGAGAGCCATTACACAAAGTCCCTGGCCAGGACAAGCGAGATTTACTGGTAGGTACTCCAGTAGTTTCTCAGGGTGTTTTGGACTACACTCCGACATGACTTATACCGCTATTAGGGGACTAACGTTTACCGCCCCCTAGGCCTGATATGCGATACTCTTAGACGAACAGACCGGACTGTACGGAGATCGTCACATTCAGGCTTAGTAAGAGTTCGGATGGGTTTTCCTCATCGGCCTTCTTATCGACATCTACCTGGAGACCGTTACGTACAGCTAATACCGTTTGCAGCCTATGGTTAAACCCACTGCCAGCGTAGTGTCGAGTCTTTATAGTCCCACACAGAGGGTTGATCACCTTTGGGCGAAACGCAGTAGAGGTCGTATGGTTTTATGACGGGGTTCGTTCACATACGCGTACTTGTGCGCATTTGGTGCTCGGGTAGTTGATACTAGTGGGCTTTGGTTTAAGCCAGATCTTAGTATTTGATTTTGGGTTGGTTCAGTCTCATTGTATTCGTATTCTTCGAAATACGGATGCGGGTATGTATATACAGTTGACAGAGGCAGAGAAGGAGACACCTCATTAGGGTTTTGACCATTGACTTGATTAAAACCATTATGAGGTGGAGAAAATTGATTACTAATTTTTATTAGAGATAATTGTGTTATGACTAATTTGGTTTGACCATGTTGACCATTGTTGACTTAGATATTTTGTTGAGCAAAAGATACTTTGCTTAGCATTAATTGTGACATGATAATGGTCAAATCAATATCAACCATCACAATTATCTTAAAAAAATTTATTATTCTTTTTTCCTAATATGAGAGCTCACTCGTCATTTATCAAGTAGACACTCTCTCTCATGGTTGCTCTCTCCTCTTCCTCTCTCAAAGCCCTAAGTCTTTCATGAGTTGAAAATCAAGGGCCATTGAGACCAAACCACCAAAATCCTTCTCTACTCACTCTAGGGTTCTTAATTTAGCACACCAAGCACCCTAGTCACTTCATTATAGAGGTTGGAGCTCAAGGTAGAGGCCTTCGGGTGGATCTTCTTTGACGTGGAGAACCCAGTGAGGAGGAACCATCCACAACCACTCCAAGGAGCTCATAACAAGGAGGACCACAATAAGGAGAAGAAGGAGTTCAAGCTTGAGGTATAACCATGTAACATAGTAGTTAGTTAGTTTGTTAGTTAATGTTTAGCAAAGATCCTAGTGGCTAGTCTATATTATCTTGCAAAGAAAAATTCGATTTTTACCTATTCCGCCTCCCCATAAACTACCAGGGTAGGTAACATAGATTTACAGTGGTATCAGAGCCAGGCTAAACCATAACTAACATCTTAGCAAAGCTTTTAGAACTTCGATCACGGAAAAATCCCGAAAACACGATAAAAAATTGCCTTTTCTGTCGATTTTTAAAACAGGTCTAAAAATATTTTCAGAGACCTGAAAAATACGTACAGGCTTTTTCTAGAACACTGAAGAAATTTGGGCGCCTAACTCGGTCAGAACACCGCGGAACTGCGGCCGAACCAAGCATTCCGCCGTGGATCGGTGGCCGAGTCGACTCCGAGTTGGTCCAAATTTTTTCTAGTGCTCTCTGTGTTGGTTTTGTGTTTTCTGGCATATTTTGTTTCTGCTCAGGAATTATTATGTACAGTGTTGTACTTGGAGTAGATTTAAATATGGTTATTGATCGGAATTCTATAAACTTTAGCTAATCGGATTATATCTATGTTATATGTGCTGAACGTCTGCTAATCGCTATACGTCGATTAGTGGGGGTTGCACATATCTGTGATCTGTGATATTGGTTTGTGTATATGAACTTGTTGGATTGTCGTGGATGAATGGCCGGGGATGTGAGATGAGTGTTTTATCTTTCATTTGATGTAAATTGTAAATTGATGTAATATTATTTTATGATTGCACATCCAGGTTGAGATTGTATCCACCATTGTATACTATTTCTTTTACTGTTTTCTGCTCCTAGGATAGACCCAATGTGGGGTGCACAAACTACCGGGTACTCTGAAGTGTCGATTGGCCTACTCACTTTGTTGAGGAAGGTTGCTTCACTTCGGGTATTTGGCGGGTAGTTTGCCACACCCGTAGGGGTCTGGGGTAGGGTTTGGCTATTCATCACGACCGTGTAATCCGTCTTTCGTTGCCGGCTCAAACGAAACGCGGATTCCTAGCATATCCAATGTGTTCGTCGGTGATCTGGAATGGCTATCATTTCATCTGATGAATGTATATATCTATACATGATATCTAGTAGACGTTGCTTATGTTTTACATCCGCGCTAGTCCAGCCCCCGCTTTGTCATTAGTTAAGTAACCTAACAGGTGATGACGGGGCCCCGTGACAAATGTGGATGGTATAAGTGTACGTTATATTTTCGTTGTTTTCTGCAATGGTAGGATTAATTGATAGGACAGCATTAAATTAATGCTAAGCAAACAAACCAAAGTTAAATCGTTGGAACAATTTCAAAACCACTCGGATTTTTCAAAACAGCAAAACTTGTAAAATGTGGAGCTTAAACCACTCCTTTTAAAACCTATCAGGTTCCTTCGATTATATCAAGTTCACTACGTTCACGGTTTCGCCAAAACCATTTGTAGCCCTCCGTCATTTCAGTTAAATGTTCAGTAGTATTCAAGCTGTGTATTTTAACCTTCGCCAAGGCATAGTGATTGGTAGCTGCTAGATATTCATCTGCAGTATAAATAGATGCGTTGGTTTGGGACAGTCGTACTGCTATTTTGGCCTTCGTCAAGGGTATGTATGGGTGGGTCCAAATTAACCTGGATAATGACGGGTAGAACTTGACATGTGACTTATGATATGTTGGCCTTCATCAAGATCATAAGAGCATGGGCCAAAAATCCATGTCACGCCCCACTTCCCAAAATACGGAATACGAGGGGTAGACAAGGCCAGCCATGCTCCTACGGTCAAGGAAAAGTCCTGCCGTAGTCACACTTCGGCTTCTAGTTTATCATGGTAAACAGTAAATGATGCGCAGGTAATGAGAAATGCAGTAACTGAAAGATACAATAATATAAACTGACCTGAAGTGGAACAAACGAATGTAACTCGGAATAGCAAGTCAAGAAGTCTGTGATGCACGTCTAGTTCTGATCCAGGCTAAATCTTCTCCTCACACTGAGCATGCATACTCAGGTCGTCAGAGCGACACAATAGCAATATAATATATATATAATCAAGTGACAGTTCTAACAGTGGTAATAGATATGAATAGCAGTAAATCAATGACAGCATGAATATGGATGTGCAGTAATCAATGCAGCGGAACAGTAAATCAGTATAACGATATGTCACGTATGCCACACAGTATATAAGGAATAAAATGCCAGTATCCCTATCAGTCTCTAAGTCTCACTGTACAGGTCACTAAGCCTATCGTCAGTCCAAGTGTGAGAGTCAACCACTCGCGAGTGTCCTCCACCCAAGGGTAGAACCCAAGGGCAAGGGACCACGGGCCCAACATGTAACAAGAATATCACGGTGTATATATCACATAGCCTGTAAATCTCCATATAACTCCCTAAATATATAAGCCAGCATGGGACTCCCGAGATTCTGTTGAACTCACACTTAAACTACCCCACACCCCGTGGTCTACATCAAACGCTAACCACAACCCTAAATACTAATCGATCCGTGACAAGTCTGCGCGAGAACTGGAGGCAGGACCTCCATCAAGCACGTCCCGACTAATACCTAAGATAAATGGCAGTGTCGGATGCCTTATCTGTGACACCCGTGCAAGCGCTTCCATAAGTGTCCCATACCACTTATAGTCACACGTATACGCATCCCACAGACGTCGACAATGCAATAGAATAATAGGGTCACTGATTGTGTACAAGTACGTATCACTTTCACTTATTCACGGATACATGAACACAGACGTACTTGCCACAATCACCACTAAAATCTAACACTGGGTAAATGCGCGACATCACTAGGTAATCATTGCAATGATATGAGTATGATATGATACGTAAACAGTATATGAAGCACGATCAAGATGTCATAAAAACAGTATTCTATCACTTGCACAATTTATCATGAAAAGTACGTGTATAATTTAGCGAAACGATAAACAGGTGGTATTTAGTATGTTCAGTTAGACATCCATCTAATTTGGTTTCAAGCCAATCGGGTTCCAGGATCATTAGTTATAACCATTTCATTTTAAGCGCTCGCGGCTGGAAATCCGGTTTCAGAATCGGAAATCCATTTCGCAACGCGTTTTAACCCCAGTTGGGATCATAATTTAGCGACGCTACAGTTGAATGAATTCTAGGGTTTTCAGTAAGGTTTTCAACGCAACAGACAGATCTTCGATCGCGTCTGTACGTCAGGAGATATACACTGTTTACTATTAATATGTCAATTCTGATTCTGTTGGGACTGTTATGCGTCCTGATCTTCTAAATTACAGATTAAATATCAAACGGTGACGAAACAAAATGAAATCAATTGTGTTGTCTAGCTAACATATTTACTTATAATAAACAGTGGAGTTCCGCAATCTACGAGTTAAGGAGATCTTATGGTATCCAATACGGAACAGCAACCAATAACTGGAGTCGCTCTGGACTGCAGTCCAGAGTCGCACTCCGATCCAAATATAATCACAATTTAAGTACAGGAATGCCAGGAAACCAGAATAGGATTAAATTTCGTCGAGTCGGCTTCGATTTGAGCCCTCGAACTCACCATTCCATTATGTATATGATTTATGGTGAATTTAACGGTTTTCAGGTGCAAGAAAATTCCAGTTTTACGATTAAACTTGGGGGTAGTCATTTTAATCTTTAACAGTCGTATTTTCTAATGAAATTTGCACACGTTACTCATCTCTACAAGAGCCAATGTAATTTATCCAGTTCCGCCTAACTTGATAATGATTTCCTATGAGAACAAGTATCGAACAGTTGTGTCAAATAATCTAACGGAAAGGTAAAACATAATTTATATACGATGTTAATTTGTAACATAGATAGAATAGCATGAAGCAAGTAGAGAACTTGCCTGAAGGCGTCTTGGCGATGCTCGGCAGTGATAATGGCACGAACGCGTGATGAATGGCACGTGAAGGGTTCGTGGCCTCGGCTCGTGCTCGGCTATGGGGTTTTTGCCTCGGTAACAGCTATGGCTCGCGACTGGAGAGATGCTGGTGCTGCGAGGCCGATGGCAAGAGTTTTGCAGAGGGAGAGAGTTATTGAGAGAGAGAGAGAGTGTTAGAGAGAGAAGGAGATTGTGTTTAGAGAGTGAAAGAGAGAGAAGATACAGAGGGTGAGGGAGAGACAGAGGGAAACAGAGTGGGCAGTGGGATAGGAAGAGAGAGAGGGAGACAGAGGAAGTTGGAGAGAGAGAGAGAGTGAGTGAACTGAGAGAGAGAGGGAATGAGGACAGAGAGAAAGTGAGAGAGAGAGTTAGAGGGAAGGGAGAAGCAGTGAGAGAGAGAGAGAGAGAAAGAGAGATTGCAGGGAGAGAGGAAGAGATCTGAGATCGAGAGAGCAGAATGAGAGGGGTGGTTACGACGACGACGTCGACGACGATGATGATGAGGATGATGCCGCGGGGGAGGAAAAGTCGATGAGACTTAGGGAGGTGCTCGCCGGCGAGGGACGCAGGGAAGTGGGGTGCTCGTGATCGAGGGTGGAGGTGAGGAAGAGATCAAGAGAGAGAGAGTCGAGGATGGTGGTCGAGGGAGGCGAGCTCGGTGGGTGATGGGGTGTGCAGTGGGTTCGAAGGTGGGAGCGAGAGAGGAGGAGGAGGGAGGTCGAGTGAAAGAGGAAGGAAGCGACATGGGGTTAGAGGGGGTGTGCGCGACGTGGGGTAACGGCTCGCGAACAAGGGCGGAGGAGACGGCGTGGGCTACGGCGAGGAGAGCGGATCTCGCGCGGGTGAAGGGGGAGTTACCGTTGGGAAATTTTAAAGGAGATGAACAGTAACGGGGGTTCGGGTTGGGTTGAGGGCGAAGCGGGCGCGATGCTGAGGAGTTTGGGCTGGGCCAAGAAAAATAAAGAAGGGATTTATTTGGGGGGAGAAACGGGCAGGCCGGGCCTAGTATTAATATAAGGGAAAAACAAATTGGGAAAAATTTAGGGGAGTGGGCCGGGGAAAATGATGCTGGGCTCGTTAAATTCTGAAAAGGGATTAAAGAATAAATGAGAAGAAGAGGCCGGGCTGGGGAAAAAGAAATTTTCTTTTTTTTTAAAAAAAACATACTGTGGGCTGAGTGAGGTAGGAGCGGGCTGGGGTGAACGGGCTAGGGAAAATTTATGATTTATAAAACAAAATGTGGGCTGAGTAAAAGGAATACAGGTTGGGTTTTTAAATAAGGGTTTTATTTAAAGATTTATTTTGAAAAGAATTTTGAATGGGTTGAAGGTGTATAAAAGGGAATGGAAAATTTGTTTATTAAAAGTAAAGTGGGCTGAGGGAGAAAATGAGATAATATAGGGTTTGGGTTTTATTGATAAAAGGAGTTTTATTGTTAATAGAAAATGGAGGCATAAATTCAATTAAAATTATAAATGATATAACTAAAATTATAAATAGAATTATAAAGTAACAAAATACAGGTTTGATATAAAAGGGGCTGGGTATTACAATCCACATCGGGAGTTTCTAAAGAAACTGAAACTTGCTGGTGTTGCATAACATTTGGAGTGTGATAATTTTGGTAGGATTCCTTCAATTTTATCACACAATGATATTTGGATCCCGATCCTACAGTGAGTATATGCTACTCCTCGGGAGATTTTTTCACTTAACGATCAATACTATAAACCAAGTAGGTGTCTAGAAAGGCGTTAGCGGGGCTACGCCCACAGAGAAAAAAGGTTATTTAATTAAGGAACTTCGCAAAAGCGTCGTAAAACCTCCCTCGAAATACCGACACTGGCCTGGCTGAAAAGTTAAGCAAGTATTGTATGGTGAGATTAATCCTGACTAATTCTTCTTTTATGGTTTGAGGAAGGATTCGAGAAACAGTGGGAGCCATCCTGTTTAGATAAACTAAAAACCACTCTAAATTTGCAAGAGCATCATGCTAAAGTGTTTCTTCTCTCTCTCCTAATTGCAGCAACCAACAACATGACGGGACTTAAGTTATTATTAGATAAAAATATATTGACAGGGACAAACTATAAAGATTGGTTCAAGAATATCAAAATGGCAATCACTTATTACAAGTTGGGGTATCTCCTTACCACTAAGGCCCCCGCCGTCCCAGGTCCGGAATCCAGCGTCGCGGATAGGGAAATCTGTAAGACCTGGGAGATTGATTGCGCGAAGGCCAAGTGCCTCGTGCTTGCCTCTATGGACAATGAACATCAAAGGAAGCACGAGAATATAGACCTTGAATCCATATTTCTCCATACCAAGGAATTATATGGAGAGCAATCTCGTATCGCAAGATACGAGACCTCGAAGAAGATATTTCAAGCGAGGTTGGCCGTCGGATCATCTGTAGGGAAACACGTCCTTAAAATGATTGGCTACATTGAAGAGCTTGCGGACCTCGGGACCACGTTAGAGAACGAGCTGTATACAGACTTGATTCTCCAGTCCCTTCCTTCCACCTACGCCCAGTTTATCTTGAATTTTAATATGCAAGGTAAAGAAGTCGAACTTCCGGAACTCCTCAACATGTTGAGGAGTGCAGAGGGCACCCTGCAGAAAGCAGGGGAAACACCCGCTCTGTCTGTTGGTGGAGCTTCCTCTTCCAGGTCCAAGGCGAAAACCAAAGGAAAAAAGAAGAAGGCCCCCACCAAACCGAGAGGCAGTGTTAGTAAGGTGGAAGCTATGGTAAAGGCAAAAGTGGTGGGACCTACAGTGGGAAAGGAAGAGTGCTTCTATTGTCATAAGAAGGGACACTGGAGAAAGATTGCAGGGCTTGGAAGGCCAAGAACCAGGACCCGAAACAAGTTATGGCTTCATCGTCTGGTGTGTATGTAATTGAAAACTGTCTGTCAATCAACTCTACTTCCTGGGTATTGGATACCGGATCAGGATCTCATATCTGTAATTCTTTGCAGACACTGAGAAGCCGTAGAGTTTTGAAGGCAGGTAATATGACCCTCAGAGTTGCAAACGGAGCAAGCATGGATGCTGTGTCCGTCGGGGAATATCACTTAGGATTGACTAGTGAACATGTTTTGGTTTTGCGCAACTGTTATTTTGTACCTAGTTCGACTTATAATATCATATCTGTATCTTTAATGTCTAAGGAAGGTTAAGATTTTGCATTTGTGTCGGGACCCGGTTCTTGCTCACGGAGCAAAGTGCCACACGGAACAAAGTGCCACGCCAAGTGTCATGTTAAGTGGGCGGGGGCAACCTCTTGAATCCGTGGGGGCCACCTCTTGAGGCCGTGGGACCCACTGTAGAACAATGGGGAATCTTCGGAATATATTCCGAAAGAGGACAGATCTGTACTATAAATGGAATGATACCACTTTTCAATACAGAGGCGCCTTTTAAGTGAATCGGAACTATAGGAGCTTAAGAACTCCGTAGTTAAGCGTGCTCGGACCAGGAAAGTCTTGGGATGGGTGACCTCCTGGGAAGTGGCCCCTGGTTGGGTCCGGTTCATCCCGAAGGACAAAACCGTGCGGTTTCGGCCAGAGCGGACAATACTCTCTGTATTGGGGGTGGGGCATGACAGAATGGTATCAAAGTTGGTTCCTCAACAGTAGGTTTGTGGTTCGAGGACGAACTATTGTTCAAAAGTGGGGAGAATGTCGGGACCCGGTTCTTGCTCACGGAGCAAAGTGCCACACGGAACAAAGTGCCACGCCAAGTGTCATGTTAAGTGGGCGGGGGCCACCTCTTGAATCCGTGGGGGCCACCTCTTGAGGCCGTGGGACCCACTGTAGAACAATGGGGAATCTTCAGAATATATTCCGAAAGAGGACAGATCTGTACTATAAATGGAATGATACCACTTTTCAATACAGAGACGCCTTTTAAGTGAATCGGAACTATAGGAGCTTGAGAACTCCGTAGTTAAGCGTGCTCGGGCCAGGGAAGTCTTGGGATGGGTGACCTCCTGGGAAGTGGGCCCTGGTCGGGTCCGGTTCATCCCGAAGGACAAAACCGTGCGGTTTCGGCTAGAGCGGACAATACTCTCTGTATTGGGGGTGGGGCGTGACAATTTGTAAGCGATGTTGTAAACATCCATCTTAATCATAGTTTGATTGGGTCGGGTACATTAAGCAATGATATATACGTGTTAAACCAACCGTAGATTTTCAACATCCAGAATACACACAAAAGAAAGTCTCCAGAATTAAATCATGCTTTCTTATGGCATTGTAGACTTGGTCACATCAATGAGACAAGGTTGACTAAGTTACATAAAGAGAGATATTTGGATCCGTTCGAATATCAATTTTATGCAACTTGTCAATCATGTCTCAAAGGAAAGATGACGAAGACTCCGTTCACTGGACACGGGGTAAGAGCGAACAAGCTCTTGGGACTCAAACACAGCGACGTGTGTGGTCCAATGTCTACGCATGCAAGAAGTGGTTTTTCCTATTTCATTACTTTTACGGATGATTTCTCCAGGTATGGACATGTCTTCTTGATGAAGAATAAATCGGAGGCGTTTGAGAAATTCCGAGAATATAAGAATGAAGTAGAAAAACAAATCGGTAAAAGTATCAAGACACTGAGATCTGATCAAGGTGGTGAATACTTAAGTGCCGAGTTCCTGGATTACCTAAAAGAGAATGGAATTCTCTCTCAGCTTACTCCTCCATACACACCATAGCACAACGGTTTATCGGAGAGACGGAACCGAACCCTATTGGATATGGTACGTTCCATGATGATTAACGCTGAGTTACCGCGATCATTCTGGGACTATGCACTAGAATCAGCTGCATATCTTTTGAACAAGGTTCCTACCAAGACTGTGCCTACCACACCATATCAGATGTGGAGTGGGAAGAAACCCTATCTTCAATATCTGAAGATATGGGGATGTCCAGCTTTTGTCAAAAAGCAGCATGCGGACAAACTCGAGGCACGCTCAGTACTGTGTAGGTTTGTGGGATACCGAAAGAACTCCAGGGGGTATCTTTTCTACTACGCAGAGGAACAAAAGGTTTTTGTTTCTTTTCATGCCCATTTTCTGGAACATTAGTTTTTAGAAAAAGAAACAAATGGGAGCGCAATAGAACTGGAAGAAATTCCAGAACCACAAGCTATTACCGAAAGCTTGGTGGAACCAGAAGTTTCAAAAGAACAAAACATTCCCGTACCACTCCGCATGAGTAGTGGGCTGTCTCATCCGCCTGAGAGATACTACGGTTTTTACATAGACGGGGATAGAGAGGACTGCATCATTGATAATGATGAGCCGACTAACTTCCAGCAGGCCATTCAAAGCACTGACTCGGTAAAATGGCTAGATGCAATGCGGACCGAGATGGAGTCCATGTAGACCAACAAAGTATGGACTTTGGACATTGCTCCAGAAGGGGTAAAACCCGTAGGATGCAAATGGATCTTCAGAAAGAAGATTGGTGTAGATGGACAGGTTGAAACCTATAAGGCTAGACTTGTTGCAAAAGGATTTCGTCAAAGACCTGGTTTGGACTATGACAAAACCTTTTCTCCAGTGGCTATGCTCAAATCCATTTGGATCCTTCTTGCCATTGCTGCCTTCAATGATTATAAGATTTGGCAAATAGACGTAAAAACCGCTTTTCTAAATAGAAATTTAGAGGAGTGTGTCTATATGGACCAGCCAGAGAGTTTCATTCAGAGTGGGAGCAGCGGGAAAGTGTGCAAGTTGCTTAAGTCCATTTATGGACTGAAGCAGGCATCGCGGAGTTGGAACATCTGTTTTGATGAGACGGTCAAAGAATTTGACTTTATCAAAAATCCAGATGAGCCGTGCATTTATAGTAAGATTGTAGCATGAACTGTTGTATTCCTCATCTTGTACGTGGATGACATTCTCTTGATAGGAAATGACATTCCTATGCTACAATCTGTTAAAGGGTTCTTATCACACAGGTTCTCCATGAAAGACCTGGGTGATGCCTCTTACATTCTGGGGATCCAGATCTATCGTGATAGATCTAAAAGGATGTTGGGACTTTCGCAGTCCAGGTACATCGACACCATACTGAAAAGATTCAGTATGGAAGATTCTAAGCACGGTAAATTACCGGCTTGTCACGGAATCACCCTCTCCAAAAAGATGTCTCCCAAGACTGATTTGGAAAGGGATCGCATGTCTATTATACCCTATGCTTCTGCGGTAGGCTCTATAATGTATGCGATATTGTGTACCATACCAGATGTAGCTTATGCACTGAGCATGGTAAGCTGGTATCAGTCAAACCCTGAGGAGAAGCACCAGATAGAAGTAAAGAACATTCTTAAGTACCTGAGGACTAAGAAAATGTTCTTGGTTTACGGCGGAAAAGACCTCCAGATCAAGGCCTTTGCTGACTCCAGCTTTCAGAGTGACAAGGATGACTCTAAATCCATATCGGGCTATGTCTTTACCCTTAATGGAAGGGCGGTCTGTTGGAAGAGTTCCAAACAGAAAACCGTTGCTGACTCGACGATGGAAGCGGAGTATATCGCAGCACCTGATGCCACAAAAGAAGCAGTCTATATGAGGAAGTTCTTAACAGAACTTCAAGTGGTTCCATCCATTGTTAATCCAATACATCTGTATTGTGACAACAACGGGGCTATAGCTTTAGCGAAGGAACCCAGGTCCCATCAGATGTCCAGACACATCTTAAGGCGGTATCACCTGATCAGGGAGATCGTAGATCGCTGGAAGATCGAGGTTTGAAGGGTTGCTACAGAGGATAACACTGCAGATCTATTCACAAAGGTCGTCCCCCAGACGCAGTTCGAGAGGCTATTCGAGATGATAGGTCTGCGATATGCCAGCACATGGCCTTAGTGCAAGTGAGAGATTGTTAGTGTGATATGCCCTAGAGGCCATTATTGTATAGTACTAGTTTGTATATTACATTTTGGAAGCTTGGGATATATACACGGATTTATAACAGCCTTGCTCAAGGTGGTAGTATGCTACTTGGTTTGTATCTATCTTAATATGTGTATATGTTTCTTTTAACGTATCGCTAATACATATTGATAGAGCCCTTAGGATCCTTGCTTGACTACCAACATTGTGATGGCAGTCACACTTGTGAGGGTTGGGTAGTCTACAAGAACATCCTTATACAGGTCCCTAGTCGTAGGATTATCGAGATAGGGCATCGATACTCTAGAGTAGACTAGTGTATACGCTTCTCATCCCAGGAGGGGAGATGGTCTGTCCTACAGCCATCAGTACGTTGTACTGGAGATAGTATGCAGGTGCTCGTTAGGTTATGAGTACACTGGACATGACTCGCTGGGAACTGTTGGTTGGTACTATACCTATCGTCAGTTAGCGGTTCCCAGCTGACATGAGTACAGCTTAGTCCGTTGACTTGACACTGCTGCTTCGCCTCAAGTGTGTTCCTACTGTTCTTAGATTACTACCCTACTACGGATTAATTGAGTCGTGCAAACAGGTAGTAGTTGGGTGCAGGCCCGAAACACTTGGAGACAGTGGCAGTTAGATAGGATTCGTCTCTCCCGGTATTGAGGGTTGATATCGCGCTGTGTTTGGAGAGCCATTACACAAAGTCCCTGGCTAGGGCAAGCGAGATTTACTGGTAGGTACTCCAATAGTTTCTCAGGGTGTTTTGGACTACACTCCGACTCGACTTATACAGCTATTAGGGGACCGACGTTTACCGCCCCCTAGGCCCGATATGCGATACTCTTAGACGAACAGACTTGGCTGTACGGAGATTGTCATATTCAGGCTTAGTAGGAGTTCGGATGGGTTTTCCTCATCGGCCTTCTTATCGACATCTACCTGGGGACCGTTATGTACAGCTAGTACCGCTTGCGGTCTGTGGTTAAACCCACTGCCAGCGTAGTGTGGAGTCTTTAGAGTCCCACACAGAGGGTTGTTCATCTTTGGGCGAAACGCAGTAGAGGTCGTATGGTTTTACGATGGGGTTCGTTCACATACGCGTACTTGTGCGCGTTTGGTGTTCAGGCAGTTGATACTAGTGGACTTTGGTTTAAGCCAGATCCTAGTATTTGATTTTAGGTTAGTTCAGTCTCATTGTATTCATGTTCTTCGAAACACGGATGCGGGCATGTATATACAGTTAACAGAAGCAGAGAAGGAGACACCTTATTAGGGTTTTGACCATTGACTTGATTAAAACCATTATGAGGTGGAGAAAATTGATTACTAATTTTTATTAGAGATAATTGTGTTATGGCTAATTTGGTTTGACCATTTGTCCATATTGACCATTGTTGACTTAGATATTTTGTTGAGCAAAAGATATTTTTCTTAGCATTAATTGTGACATGATAATGGTCAAATCAATATTAACCATCACAATTATCTTAATAAAAATTTATTTTCTTTTTCTTAATATAAGAGCTCACTCTTCATTTATCAAGTAGAACTCTCTCTCTCATGGTTGCTCTCTCCTCTTCTTCTCTCAAAGCCCTAAGTCTTTCATGAGTTGAAAATCAAGGGCCATTGAGACCAAACCACCAAAACCATTCTCTACTCACTCTAGAGTTCTTAGTTTAGCACACCAAGCACCCTAGTCACTTCAATATAGAGGTTGGAGCTCAAAGTAGAGGCCTTCGGGTGGATCTTCTCTGACGTAGAGAAGCCGGTGAGGAGGAACCATCCACAACCACTCCAAGGAGCTCACAACAAGAAGGACCACAACAAGGAGAAGAAGGAGTTCAAGCTTGGGGTATAACCATCTAATATAGTAGTTAGAACTCCTAGTTAGTTTGTTAGTTGATGTTTAGAAAAGATCCTAGTGGCTAGTCTATGTTATCTTGCAAAGAAAAATTCGATTTTTACCTATTCCGCCTTCCCGTAAACTACCGGGGTGGGTAACATAGACTTACAAGAGATCTCTACAACCCCTAAGGAGAAATTACACTTATGAATTCCACATGACTCATAAGGAAAATCCCCTTTATGAGACCCTCACGGCTCATAGGATTCAAAAGCCTTAAGATACAGGGATCTGAACCTGTTCTTAAGCCATCACATCCCCCAGTTTTCCCTACAAGCGGTTCAATATTGACCCTTGTATACAATCCACAGACACAAATAAACGTCTCCCTCACCAAGTTCCACCAATGGCGCGAAATTTCCCCATTTGGTGAACGACACTTATAAGTCCTCTCGACTTATAAGGAGAAAACACTCTTGTAAGATCCTTACGACTTATAAGAGAACACACACTTAAGAATCCTCATGATTCCTAAGGAGAAAATTCACCTACGAGTTCCTCATGGCTCATAGGGAGAAACACCTTTATGAGACCCTTACGACTCATGAAGTCAAAAGCCGTAGTCGACAGGATCCTAACCCTATTTGCTAAGCCACCTTTGTTCGGATCAACAAAGGAAAATGATGATTCACTCCTAGCAATATCCCAGTTGTAGAGATGCCGATACCTAAATCGGTATCAAATTCCAAGTCCTTTCATGGCAAATGATGATTCGCTCCGGGCAATATTCCAGTTGCAGCTATGCTGATGCTAAGATTGGTATCAGACCTCGGGTTCCATACTCACAATAAAAGTCAGCAAGAAAAAATGCATATGAAATAGCCGAAATGTTTGGGCAACTCGCAATAAAAATCAGCGAACAAAATATATACATATAAAAATAGCCAAAATGTTTGAGCAACTCGAGTAAAAACAAAAAAAACAGCCGAAATGATTGGGCACCGCGAATAATAGCCGAAATGATTAGGCCATCGCGACTTTTGCGATATAAAAGGCTGAAAAGATAGAGCATCGCGGAAAGAAATAAGATAAAATAAAAATTTTGCCCTGCAGGTGAGATCACATTGACCCATGTATACAATCCATGGGCACAAATGAAATGGGAACCACATTGTCCTACCGGGCTTCGTCAAAGCGGAAGACAGATCTCGATGGCTACACCTACAGCCTAGAAATCAATAACGACGTTCCTTCTCGTTCCAACCAGAAGTAGATATGACGTCAGCAAAATGGAGCCACGGCAAAGTCCCATAGTACCAAATCTCAACGGTTCACAGACAACCTAGAGACTACCTCGGAACCACGGCAAAGTCCCCTAGTTCCAAATCTCGACGGTTTACAGAAAACCTAGAGACTACCTCGGAACCATGGCAAAGTCCCTAGTTCTAAGTCTCGACGGCGGGATCCACAGCCTAAAGATCAACCAACAGCGTTCTTCCTCCCTCCAGCAGGATACAGGCGCGACATCAACAAATGGAGCCATGGCAAAGTCCCCTAGTTCCAAATCTCGACGGTTCACAGAAAACCCAGAGACAACCTCGACATTCGTCGCAATATTGCAGACACGATGTTAACCAACGAAGCAAAGGAAGATCCCTAGCTTCAGGGTCTTGACGGCAACTCAAATGAGACCTGAAAGACTATCGGAGACCATCCCACTCCAGCACGGAGTGGTCATGACTCATCGGGGCTCCCAAACTGAGCCTAACCTCAGGTAAAAAGTGACATGGAATATCCCTAATGCTTGCTCTTTCGACGGTAATATTACCTGGAAGATTACTTGAAGACGTCTTGTCCATCCCCTGAAGGGATCAGAGACACGGCAGTCGCGGGGCTACCCGAACAGCAAGATTGCATATCGGGGAATATATCGGCCAACGCAACGGTGCGACGGGTAAAAAACCCTAGTACCACAGACCCTAACGGACTTCTATTAGCAGGAGTTAATTATGACGTTAGGACACCCTTGCAAGAACTTCTCGATTCGTCTCAACTCGTAAGGAAATTAGTGTCCTTGCGAGAACTTCTCGATTCGTCTCGACTCATAGGGAGAAAAGTCTTTATGAGACCCTCACGGCTCATAAAGTTGAAAAGTCTTAGGCGGCAGATCTGAACCAGTTTCCTAAGCCATCGCTGCCCTATAAGGAGATTAAGATGAACTATCCACGGGCCACATTCTTCAAAGTCGAATATCGACAAGGAGGGAAAAGACCACTTACGATTCCTCTCGACTTGTAAGGGGGAAAATTCTCTTGTGGGATCCTTATGACTTTCAAGAGGGAACGCACTTAGGAGTCCTCACGTTTCCTAGGGAAAAAATACACCTGCGGGATCCTCTCGACTCATAAGGAGAAATAACCTTCTTGAGACCCTTACGGCTCTTGAAGACGGAAAATGTCTTAAGCTACAAAGACCCTAAACTTGTCTCTTAAGCTCTCAATTCAATGGCCATGCATAACTCTACACTATTTCACCCATATACATTCTTACGTGGGCAAAGTAGTGGGGGGCATTTGTTCTCACCAAAATCTTCGGCCAAGAGCTATTTGTTTCTGTTTACACCGGTTTAAGTTTCGTTTACAGATATGTGTGAAATCGAGCTCATTCATATACGCACACATCAGAGGAAGAACGGGTGTTCAACGACAAAAAGAAAGCATTTAATTGAACATTTTATTCTACAGGAAATAGATCAGCATACATGGGATCAAAAGTACAGGGATTCACAAAACTATGGATAAAATTCTCTAACCCCCTCTCTGCCTTCTCCACCATAGCAAAGCGGCGATCTTCATGAAAAGTCGCTCCCCATCGGTCAGCACTGTGCCCATCAGCGAAGGCAGACATGATGGCCCACTGAGCCCGTATCTAGCTTAGCAGCTAAACAGAGTGATCCCTCAGAGCCGTGGTGATCAAAAGTGCCTCATGAAAGCACTCGATCTTTTCCTCCGCTGCGTCGAGTATCGTCGAGGTCATCTCTGCTGGATGAGGGGGAATATCATCAAGCACAGACAAGAAGACCATCTGGAGCCAAATGGAGCCTATGGGGAGAGGAGATCCTCTACGAGTCAAGAGCTCGTGAAGCACCGTATCGCATTGGTCATCTGTAAGAGCAGGGTTCCCCAGACGGGAAGCAAAACGAGGAACAATTTTCTCAATAGGCACCTCCCATGGCTGCCAGCGAGCATATGGACGATTACAAGCCATATCTCTTCTCTGTTAAAATAATTCTCTTAAAGTGAAAGAGAAGAGAAGCCTTGCTTCCGATTATGAAGGGAGACATTTAAGTCTAGGCACAGAAAATGTTGTGCATGATGGAACTATTTCTAAGCATTGGGAAAGAGAAGTTTGACTCAGGAAAAGCAGAGAAAGAAGGTGAAAAGACACCTTCAGTATCGAGGCAGTGCCTCACGTGCCTTGCATGAGGACGCCAACGCCGAGAGTTAAAAACTCTGAGGCAACGCCTCACGTGCTTTGCACGAAGGCACCAGCGCCGAGAGTTAAAAACTCCGAGACAGTACCTTACGTGCCTTACACGAGGGTGCCAGCGCCGAGAGTTAAAAAAACTTTGAGGCAGCGCCTCACGTGCCTTGCACGAGGGCACCAGCACCAAAATTAAAAGTTCTCTGCCATTGGATCAAAGATCCAACGGAGATGATAAATCATCAAAATACATAATTAAATTCTATTGAGGAAATATTCCTCAAATCTTTCTGAATATGTCACGCCCCGCTTCCCAGAGTACGCAAGATTGGGCACGTGACTTAGCCAACCATGCTACCTGTGGGTAGGAAGTATCCATCCACAGTCACATTACGGCTGTAGAGATATCAAGAACGAGATAAAACGGTCTACAACATGTCCATAATCCAGAATAATAGGAGTCAATAATAAATAAATGCGGAAGCAAATGATCCAATACAAATAACTGAAAAGTATGTCCCATAATGCGGGCCCACATCAGGAAATAAATGCAGGAAATAAAACTAACTAACACTAACACCTCACAGCTCAGCCTGCTGGCTGAAGTACTCCTGCTCGGACTGCGACAACGGTACAGAATCTGGGCCATGCAAAACCCAGACGTCAGCGCGTCATGTCATCAAGTAGTATAATATGAACAGTGTAACAGGCAATACAAAATAAACATGAATAAAACGAGAGTAGCAAATAATGTGAATCAAGCAGTGCAGGGTAGCGTGCAGTGGGTAACTAAACTGTTCTATCAGGTTTTCTATTCTAAAGTCTTTGAAATCAATTTGAGTAATCCTCCATGTAACTCAAAGGATATGTCCCGTTACCCTCCGGGACCACGGATCAGGAATATGGGAACCAATAGTGGTTCTGTCCCGTTACCCCCCAGGACCACGGATCAGGAAAATGTAAGAGTCACGAATGGCTCTGTCCCGTTACCCCCCGGGACCACGGATCAAGTAATACCCTTTTAAGTTACACTTTAGTTTACACTTTTGATTTCCCCATACCCCCAAGTTATATGTGTCAGGTCAGGTATTCAGTAATCAAGAACTAATGCCAACACAGGATCAGGTAACAGCAGGTTTGTCTGGATAGACAACAGGAATGGTCCATGAGGACTACATGTCAGGTTTGTTGGCATTAGGCACGAGATCAGGTAACAGGTCAGGTCATGGTACATCAGGTCAAGTCAATAGTGAACGGTACAATACCATGTCAGGTGTATCAATATATCATGTGTAACAAAGTCAAGTCAAGATGTAACGATGTCGTGGGTGTGCTCACAACAGATATATAATCGAACAGGGGATTAACAGCAGGAAATAAGCAATAAATTAAACAACAATAAGCAGATCATTCAATCACAATAGTGCATTAATATAGTGCAGCCGTTTTATTATATTAACAGGTTTTTGAGCACCCTTAGCGGTGTAACAGTTATATCAAGCCTTTGAATACAATATCCGAATGTAATAGAACTACATGGGAAAGTGCACAATCTATTAAACGGTAAAATGTGATTAACCGGTAAACTTGGTTCTTAGGTTAAAAGTGGCAAATTGTAATTTCTATGTTAACTGTAAAATGATATATGTCATATTGCAACCAAATGAGAAAATGACTATACCGAGTTAAGTTTTACAGGTTTAATGAGTCAAACATATATAATTGTATAGTATAGCATGTAGCAAGTGATACATGCCTCGACGGGTCGCGAACCGGAAAAACGGAACGTAACGTCGGCGGGGAAACACGCGACGGACGCACGGTTCACGGATTGAACCCAAACAACGAACAATGGGGCCACACGGATTGGGGTACCTCGCTGGAACGTCGGGACACGTCACCGGCATCGCCGGATTCCGGCGAGATGCAAAACAGCGACAATCAAGAATTGCAACAAGAATAGAAAGAAAACAAAGAAGAAGGGAAGGAGGATGGAGAAGGGACTGCTCACGAGGATCTGTGGGACGGGTGGTGATCGCCGACCACGGCGACGGAGCTCCGGCGGGGTACCTGCAGCGACGGCGGAAAATTCCCAGATCAAGAAACCTTAATCAGAGAAGGAAGAAGAAGATGGAGGATGAGAAGCTCACCGAAGGGGTGCTAGCAAGGCCGGGGGCGGATCGAGATCGCCGGCGGCGATCCGTCGAGGTGTAGGCGGCGTGCAGGCGCTCGGGGATGAGGGAAGAGGGGGAAGAAGGAGCAGTGGCTGCGACGAGGGCGAAGAGGCGAGGGTGATGGTGGTAGTGGCGTCGGCGTTGGGGCTGCGGCGGCGACGGGCACGGTGGCTAGGGCTAGGGTTGCGATGGGTTTCTCGTGAAGGAAGAGATGCAGGGAATGTATATATATAGGGAAGAGAGAGAGAGAGGTAAAGAAATTAGAGAGAGAGAGAGAGAGATTGGAGGGGCCCACAGGGGTTAAGAGCCCCGTGATTGGCCAGGGAGATTTTAAAGAATATAAAAAAAGATTTAATAGATTATAGAAATCAGTAAGATTATATTATATATATAGTTTTGAATATTTTATTAATTTGGGATTTCGGCGCTAAATGAAACATTTCCAAATCGCGCCCGGGTTGAGTCCAAAAATTTGAAATTTAAATAATAGGATTTTAAGCGGGTTCCAAATTTTAAAATGAAATGTTTTACGATTAAAAAGCATACCCCCAAGTCGGACACCTGTACGCGCGCGTAGTCGTCCAAACTCGCCCGTTTCACCGAATGGGACGAGAACTTGACGCACGGACGCTACCACGCGGCTAGGGGTGACGAGTAGGCCAATATAGATATTTTGAATTTTATTTTAGGTGCTAAAATTTGTTATATGCAGAAATGACTTAGCCAGATAAAATTTCACGGCAAGTGTCGAACAGGCAAGCTAAATGAACTGAGTAATATCTAGTGCTCAACCAGTAACAGAAAATAGTAGTATTGAGCTCGGGTGTTACATTATACCCAACTACAAAAGAATTTCGTTCTCGAAATTCCAAGAATACAAGATAGAAAACTACAGGAAAAGGTGAGGAAACTTCTGCCGGATCTCATCTTCTCGCTCCCAAGTGGACTCTCCATGCGATCGATTACCCCAAGAAACGAGCACAAGGGGAATAACCTTGTTCTTAAGAACCTTTTCCCTTCGATCCTTGATTTCAACCGGTCGCTCCTCAAAAGTCAGGTCTTCCCGTACTGTTAACTCCGAATGATCCAAGACGTGTGTTTCATCTCGAACATACCTTCGTAGTTGAGATTGTTAGTGTATATGCCCTAGAGGCCATTACTGTATCATACTGGTTTGTATATTACTTAATGGATGCTTGGGATATTCACCTTGTATATACAATCTTGCTCAAAATAGTAGTATGCTACTTGGTTTGTTTCTACTTCAATGTGTACATGTGTTTATTTTTGTATATCGCCTATACACATTAGTAGAGCCCTTAGGATCTTTACTTGATTACCAGCGATGTGATGGCCGTCATACTAGTGGGGCTGGGTAATCTATAAGCACATCCTTATGCAGGTCCCTGGTCGCAGGACTATCGAGACAGGGCATCGATACTCCGGAGTAGACCAGCGCATGCGCTTCTCATCCCAGTGTGGGAGACGGTCTGTCCCACAGCCGTCAGTACGTCGTACTTGAGATAGTATGCGGGTGCTCGTTAGGTTACGGGTACACTGGACAGGACTCGTCGGGAACTGACTAGTTGGTATTATACCTATCGTCAGTTATCAGTTCCCAGATGACATGAGTACAGCTTAGTCCGCTGACTTGACACTGTCACTTCGCCTCAAGTGTGTTCCCACTGTACTTTGATCACTACCCTACCACGGCTTAAAGGAGTCGTGCAAACAGGTAGTGGTTGGGTGCAGTCCCGAAGCACTTGGAGGCAGTGACGGTTAGACAGGATTCGTCTCTCCCGGTATTGGGGGTTGACATCGCGCTGTGTCTAGGAGAGCCATTACACGAGTAGTCCCTGGCCAGGGCAAACGAGATATACTGGTAGGTTTCCAGTGTTATCTCAGGGTGTTTTGGGCTTCGCTCCGGCACGACTTGTACCGCTATTGGGGGACTGACGTTTACCGCCCCCTAGGCCCGCCATGCGATGTATCAGACGAACAGACCGGACTGTACGGAGAATGTCACACTCAGGCTCAGTAGGAGTTCAGATGGGTTTCGCCTTGTCGGTCTTCTTATCGGCATTACCTGGGGACCGTTACGCACAGCTAGTGCCGCTTGCGGTCTGTGGTTAAACCCACTGCCAGCGTAGTGTCGAGTCTTTAGAGTCCCACACAGAAAGCTTTTCGCCTTTAGGCAAAAGAGTAGAGGTCGCATGGTATTGCGACAGGTCGCATGGTTTTGCGACAGGGTTCGGTCACATCCGTGCACTTGTGCACGTACAGTGTCCGGACAGTTTACACTAGCGGGCTTTGGTTTAAGCCAGATCCTAGTGTACCTTATGGGATTGGATTTATCCAGTTTGCATTCGTGTTCCTCGGAACGCGGATGCGGGTGTGTATGCACAGTTGACAGGGAGGCAGAGGCAGCGGATTCTCATTAGGGTTGTTGACAGTTGACCGTTGACTTTTTGACTTTATGCTCAACCCTAATGAGAATATGATATGTGATTAACTATTATATTAATTAAGTATTATGGTGATATGGTTGTTGACTTGTTGACTTTTGTTGACTTGTTGACTTTGTTGACTTGTTGACCGGTTGACTAGGCTTGACTAGTTGACCATCATGATAACCATAGCCATCATTTCATGGCAAAGACTTTTGTTTACTTGCTCATTTGTGTAAAATGAGTGCATGAAATGATATGGTTGTGGTTGCTTCTAACCATCACATAAGACTTTTGTTAATATGATGAGTTATCATTGCTTTGGATTATGAGAGGGTGAGAGACAAAATACTTGCTCATTCTTTCTTGCTCATTCTCTCTCTTGTTCTTGAGCTCTCCTCTTGCTCTCACCCTCAACCTCTTGCTCCCTCTCTTGATCTATGGTTCTCTTGTCTCATGAGTTGAGAATCAAGAACCATAGATAAAATCCCATTCTATTTCTTCTCTACTCATTCTAGTTCACTAGGTTTAGCAAACCAAGTGAACTAGTTTCTTCAAAGAACGAAGAAGGAGCTAAAGGTTAGAGCTTTCAGGTGGATCTATCTTCGGCGTACGGAGACGACGAGAAGAAGCCATCGGACCACCATCGGAGCTTTGAAGACGAAGGAGTTCAAGACAAGCAAGGTATAACCCCCTAACCGAGTAGCTAAAACTCATAGTTAGGATGTTAGATAGATGTTTAACCAAGATCCGGGTTTTAGGTCCATGTTACCATCTTTAAGAAAATCGTTTTTTACCAAATTCCGCATTCCCGAAAGTACCGGGAGAGGTAGCATGGACTTACAGTGGTATCAGAGCCTAGTTAAACTCTATCTAACATGTTAGCAAGTAACTAGAAGATCGATCAACGAAAAAGTCCCGAAACGAACCCCGGAATTTTAAACTTTCTGTCGATTTTAAAAGTGCTGGAAAACTTTTTTGAAAAACACCAAAAATCGACTCAGGCTTTTCTAAAGATACTGCAAAAATTTGGGCCGCTGAAACGATCAAAACGCCGCGCTCCCGCCGCGGAAGCGCGGCCGAGTTGACTCGTTCAACGGTTTTCTTTTCTGCAGTTTGGTCATTGGGGTATTTTGGGATTTTTAGAATATATATTTTCAACCCAGATTTTCCAGAACGAAAATTTTATTTTGGGGTCCCGAAAATCCGTATTTTTGATCGAACTTCTAAAAGACTTGAGCTAACGGGTTTTCTGTAATGTGATATTTGTATTGAACGTCTACTAATCGCTATATGTCGATTAGTGGGGGTTATACAAATCTGTGATCTGTAATGTGCTGGAATGTGTACATAAACATGTTGGATTGTCGCGGGTGAATAGCCGGGGGTTGTGAGACGAGAGTTTTCTTTTATTTCAATTCTTGTAAATTTGTAAATTGATGTAATAATTATTTGTATGGCCGCACAACCGGGTCGGGGTTGTAGCCGTCATTGTATAATTTCTTTTTACTGTTTTTGCTCCTAGGATAGACCCATGGAGGGGTGCACAAACTACCGGGTATGCCGAAGTGTCGAGTGGCCTACTCATGGAGATGAGGGAGGTTGCTACGCTTCGGGTACTTGGCGGGTAGTTTGCCGCACCCGTAGGGGTCTTGGGTGGGGTATTGGCTATTCACCGCGACCATGTAATCTGTTTTTGTTACAGGCTCGTACAAATTACAGATTCCTAGTATATCCAATGTATTTATCTGTGATCTGAAATGTTTATCATTGCAGTATATCTATATATGATATTATTTAGGCGTTGCTTATGTTTTACAGACACGCTAGCCCAGCCCCCGCTCTGTCGTTAGTTAAGTAACCTAACGGGTAATGACGGGGCCCCGTGGCGAATGCGAATGGCATAAGCGTACGTCATATTTTGGTTGTTTTCTGCAATGGTAGGATTAAATGATGGGACGCATTAAAAGAACTAATGCAAGAATATCACGCATTAAAAGAACTAATGCAAGATAATAAACCAAGTTAAAGTCGTTGGAACACTTTCGAAAAACCACTCGGTTCTTTTCAAAAACAACTTTTAAATGCGGAGCTTGAGCCACTCCTTTTAAAAGCTATCTCGTTCCATCGACCAAATCAAGTTCACTACGTTCACGGTTTTGCCAAAACCATCCGTAGCCCTCCATCATTTCAGTTAAATATTCGGTAGTATTCAAGCTATGTATTTTGACCTCACGCCAAGGCATAGTGATTGGTAGCTGCCGGATATTTATCTGTTGCATAGATAGAATGCGTTGGTTTGAGACAGTCGTACTGCCATTTTGGCCTACGTCAAGGGTATGTACGGGTGGGTTCAAATTAACCTGGATAATGATGGGACGAACTTGACATGTGACTTATGACATTTTGACCTCACGCCAAGGTCATAAGAGCATGGGGCAAAAATCCACATCGGGAGTTTCATAAGTACTGAAACTTGCTAGATTTGCATACCATTTGGAGTGTGATGATTCTGGTAGGATTCCTTCAGTTTCGTCACGCAATGATATTTGGATCCCGATCCTACTGTGAGTATATGCTACTCCTCGGGAAATTTCTCACTTAACGATCAATGCTATAAACCTAGTAGGTGCCTAGAAAGGTGTTAGCGGGGCTACGCCCCCAGGGAAAAGAGGTTCTTTAATTAAGGAACTTCGCGAAAGCGTTGGAAAACCTCCCTCGAAGTACCGACACCGGCCTGGCTGAACGGTTAAGCAAGTATTGTACGGTGGGATTGATCCTGACTAATTCTTCCTTTATGGTTTGAGGAGGGATTCGAGAAACAGTGGGAGCCATCCTGTTTAGACAAACTAAAAACCACTCTAAACTTGCAAGAGCATCATGCTGAGTGTTTCTTCTTCTCTCTCCTAATTGCAGCGACCAAATCAACATGACTGGACTTAAGTTACTCCTAGATAAAAACAAACTGACAGGGCCAAACTACAAAGATTGGCTCAGGAATGTCAAGATAGCAATCACTTATGACAAGCTGGGGTATCTTCTTACCACCAAAGCTCCCCCTGTCCCTGGTCCAACTTCCAGTGTCGCGGATAAGGAAATCCGCAAGACTTGGGAGATTGATAGCGCGAAGGCCAAATGCCTCCTGCTTGCCTCGATGGACAACGAACATCAGAGGAGGCATGAGAATATGGACATGGAATCCATATTGCTCCATACAAAAGAACTGTATGGAGAGCAATCTCGTATCGCAAGATACGAAGCGTCGAAAAAGTTATTTTCGACAAGAATGGCCGTCGGATCATCAGTAGCCGAGCACGTGCTAAAGATGATCGGCTACATTGAGAAGCTCGCTGACCTAGGGATCACATTGGAGAGTGAGCTATATACGGATATAGTTCTCCAGTCCCTTCCTTCCACTTACGCCCAGTTTATACTGAACTTCAACTTACAAGAAAAAGAGGTTGAACTTTCAGAGCTCCACAACATGCTGAGGAGCGCAGAGGGCACCCTACAGAAAGGTAGGGAAACATCCACTTTGTTTGTAGGAGGATCATCTTCTTCTAGGTCCAAGGCGAAAGCCAAGGGAAAGAAGAAGAAGGCCCCCGCCAAACCAAGGGGCGGTGTTGGTAAAGTGGATACGAAGGGAAAAAGTAAAGCAACAAAGATAGCGGGGAAGCTTGTGGATAAGGAAGAATGCTTCTATTGTCATAAGAAAGGACACTGGAAGAATGATTGCAGGGCCTGGAAGGCCAGAACACAGGAATTGAAGCAGGTTGCAGCTTCAGCTTCAGGTGTGTATGTTATTGAAAACTGTCTTTCAATAAACTCTACTTCCTGGGTATTGGATACCGGATCAGGATCTCATATCTGTAATTCTTTGCAGGCGTTGAGAAACCGTAGGGTTTTGAAGGCAGGTGACATGACCCTCAGAGTTGCGAACGGAGCTAGCATGGATGCTAAAGCCGTGGGGGACTATCACCTGGGAATGTCAGATGGACATGTTTTGGTTTTGCGTAATTGCTTTTTTGTACCCAACGCAACTTGTAATATCATTTCTGTATCTTTAGTTTCTAAAGAAGGTTATGAATTTGCGTTTGTAAGTAATGTTGTAAACATTCACCTTAATCAAGTTCTGATTGGGTCAGGTACATTGAGTAATGGTATATACGTGTTAAACCAACCACAGATTTTTAATGTCCAGAATACACACAAAAGAAAGTCTCCAGAAATAAATCAGACTTTCTTATGGCATTGTAGATTGGGTCACATCAATGAGAGAAGGTTGACTAAGTTGCATACAGAAGGATATTTGAATGCGTTCGAACATCAATCATATGCCACTTGTCAATCTTGTCTCAAAGGAAAGATGACAAAGACTCCGTTTACTGGACATGGAGTAAGAGCGAGCGAGCTCTTGGGACTCGTACACAGTGACGTGTGCGGTCCAATGTCTACACATGCCCGAAGCGGACATTCTTACTTCATTACTTTTACGGATGACTTCTCAAGGTACGGTTATGTCTTCTTAATGAAACATAAGTCCGAGGCCTTTGGAAAATTCCAGGAGTATAAGAATGAAGTAGAGAAACAGACCGGCAAAAGTATTAAGATTCTAAGATCGGATCGAGGTGGAGAATACTTAAGTGCCGAGTTCCTGGACTATTTAAAAGAGAACGGAATTCTCTCTCAGCTTACTCCTCCATACACCCCGCAACATAACGGTGTATCGGAGAGACGGAACCGCACCCTATTGGATATGGTGCGGTCAATGATGAGTAACGCTGAGTTACCGCGATCATTCTGGGGGTATGCGCTAGAATCAGCTGCATACCTTTTGAACCGAGTTCCGACTAAGACTGTGCCTACCACCCCATATGAAATGTGGAGTGGGAAGAAACCCTATCTTCAATATCTGAAGATCTGGGGATGTCCAGCTTTTGTCAAAAAGCAGCATGCGGACAAACTCGAGGCACGCTCAGTACTGTGCAAGTTTGTGGGATACCCAAAGAACACCAGGGGGTATCTTTTCTACTACGCAGAGGAACAAAAAGTCCTTGTTTCTCGTAATGCCCACTTCCTAGAACACCAGTTCTTGGAAAAGGAAAATAGTGGGAGCGCAGTGGAACTGGAAGAAATTCCAGAACCACAGACTATTACTGAAAGGTTAGTGGAACCAGAGGGTTCAACAGAACAGGACATTCCTACGCCGCTCCGCAGGAGTAGTAGGCAGTCTCATCCGCCCGAGAGATACTGCGGTTTTCTCATAGACGGGGATAGAGAGGATTGCATCATAGATTATGATGAGCCTACTAGCTTCCAGCAGGCCGTTCAGAGCGTTGACTCAGTGAAGTGGCTGGATGCAATGCGGACCGAAATGGAGTCCATGTACACCAACAAGGTATGGACGTTGGACATTGCTCCAGACGGGGTAAAACCCGTAGGATGCAAGTGGATCTTCAAAAGGAAGATTGGTGTAGATGGACAGGTTGAGACCTATAAAGCTAGGCTGGTAGCAAAAGGTTTCCGTCAAAGACCTGGCTTGGACTACGACGAAACCTTTTCTCCAGTAGCCATGCTGAAATCCATTCGGATCCTTCTTGCCATTGCTGCCTTCCACGATTATGAGATCTGGCAAATGGACGTAAAGACATCTTTTCTAAATGGAAATTTAGAGGAGTGTGTCTATATGGACCAGCCAGAGGGTTTCATTCAGAGTGGGAGCAGCGGAAAGGTGTGCAAGTTGCTTAAGTCCATCTATGGACTAAAGCAGGCATCGCGGAGTTGGAACATCTGCTTTGATGAGACGGTCAAAGAATTTGGCTTTATCAAAAATCCAGATGAACCATGCATCTATTGTAGATTTGTAGCGAGAACTGTAGTATTCCTCGTTTTATACGTGGATGACATTCTCTTAATAGGAAATGACATTCCTATGCTACAATCTGTCAAGGGGTTCTTGTCACACAGGTTCTCCATGAAAGACCTGGGTGATGCCTCGTACATTCTGGGTATCCGGATCTACCGTGACAGATCCAAGAGGATATTAGGACTTTCTCAGTCCAGGTACATCGACACCATACTGAAGAGATTCAGTATGGAAGATTCCAAGCGCGGTAACCTACCGGCTTGTCACGGGATCACCCTCTCTAAAGAGATGTCTCCCAAGACTGATTTGGAGAGGGATCGCATGTCTATTATACCCTACGCTTCTGCGGTAGGCTCTATAATGTATGCGATGTTGTGTACCAGACCGGATGTAGCTTATGCACTGAGTGTAGTAAGCCGGTATCAGTCAAACCCTGGGGAGAAACACTGGATAGCGGTAAAGAACATTCTCAAGTACCTGAGAAGGACTAAGGAGATGTTCTTGGTGTATGGCGGAAAAGACCTCCAGATCGAGGCCTTTGCTGACTCCAGCTTCCAGAGTGACAAGGATGATTCCAAGTCCATGTCGGGTTTTGTCTTTACCCTCAATGGAGGGGCGGTGTGTTGGAAGAGTTCCAAACAAGAAACCGTTGCAGACTCGACGATGGAAGCGGAATACATCGCTGCATCTGATGCCGCAAAAGAAGCTGTCTGGATGAGGAAGTTCTTGAAAGAACTTCTGGTGGTTCCGTCCATTGTTGATCCAATAACTCTGTATTGCGACAACAACGGGGCTATAGCTTTAGCGAAGGAACCAAGGTCCCATCAGAAATCCAGGCACATCTTAAGGCGGTATCACCTGATCAGGGAGATCGTAGATCGCCAGGAGATCGAGGTTCGGAGAGTCGCTTCAGAAGATAACACTGCAGATCCATTCACCAAGGCCCTGCCCCAGACTCAGTTAGAGCGGCTGATCGAGATGATAGGTCTTCGATACGCCAGTACATGGCCTTAGTGCAAGTGGGAGATTGTTAGTGTATATGCCCTAGAGGCCATTACTGTATCATACTGGTTTGTATATTACTTAATGGATGCTTGGGATATTCACCTTGTATATATAATCTTGCTCAAAATAGTAGTATGCTACTTGGTTTGTTTCTACTTCAATGTGTACATGTGTTTATTTTTGTATATCGCCTATACACATTAGTAGAGCCCTTAGGATCTTTGCTTGATTACCAGCGATGTGATGGCCGTCACACTGGTGGGGCTGGGTAATCTATAAGCACATCCTTATGCAGGTCCCTGGTCGCAGGACTATCGAGACAGGGCATCGATACTCCGGAGTAGACCAGCGCATGCGCTTCTCATCCCAGTGTGGGAGACGGTCTGTCCCACAGCCGTCAGTACGTCGTACTTGAGATAGTATGCGGGTGCTCGTTAGGTTACGGGTACACTGGACAGGACTCGTCGGGAACTGACTAGTTGGTATTATACCTATCGTCAGTTATCAGTTCCCAGGTGACATGAGTACAGCTTAGTCCGCTGACTTGACACTGTCACTTCGCCTCAAGTGTGTTCCCACTGTACTTTGATCACTACCCTACCACGGCTCAAAGGAGTCGTGCAAACAGGTAGTGGTTGGGTGCAGTCCCGAAGCACTTGGAGGCAGTGACGGTTAGACAGGATTCGTCTCTCCCGGTATTGGGGGTTGACATCGCGCTGTGTCTAGGAGAGCCATTACACGAGTAGTCCCTGGCCAAGGCAAACGAGATATACTGGTAGGTTTCCAGTGTTATCTCAGGGTGTTTTGGGCTTCGCTCCGGCACGACTTGTACCGCTATTGGGGGACTGACGTTTACCGCCCCCTAGGCCCGCCATGCGATGTATCAGACGAACAGACCGGACTGTACGGAGAATGTCACACTCAGGCTCAGTAGGAGTTCAGATGGGTTTCGCCTCGTCGGTCTTCTTATCGGCATTACCTGGGGACCGTTACGCACAGCTAGTGCCGCTTGCGGTCTGTGGTTAAACCCACTGCCAGCGTAGTGTCGAGTCTTTAGAGTCCCACACAGAAAGCTTTTCTCCTTTAGGCAAAAGAGTAGAGGTCGCATGGTATTGCGACAGGTCGCATGGTTTTGCGACAGGGTTCGGTCACATCCGTGCACTTGTGCACGTACAGTGTCCGGACAGTTTACACTAGCGGGCTTTGGTTTAAGCCAGATCCTAGTGTACCTTATGGGATTGGATTTATCCAGTTTGCATTCGTGTTCCTCGGAACGCGGATGCGGGTGTGTATGCACAGTTGACAGGGAGGCAGAGGCAGCGGATTCTCATTAGGGTTGTTGACAGTTGACCGTTGACTTTTTGACTTTATGCTCAACCCTAATGAGAATATGATATGTGATTAACTATTATATTAATTAAGTATTATGGTGATATGGTTGTTGACTTGTTGACTTTGTTGACTTGTTGACTTTTGTTGACTTGTTGACCGGTTGACTAGGCTTGACTAGTTGACCATCATGATAACCATAGCCATCATTTCATGGCAAAGACTTTTGTTTACTTGCTCATTTGTGTAAAATGAGTGCATGAAATGATATGGTTGTGGTTGCTTCTAACCATCACATAAGACTTTTGTTAATATGATGAGTTATCATTGCTTTGGATTATGAGAGGGTGAGAGACAAAATACTTGCTCATTCTTTCTTGCTCATTCTCTCTCTTGTTCTTGAGCTCTCCTCTTGCTCTCACCCTCAACCTCTTGCTCCCTCTCTTGATCTATGGTTCTCTTGTCTTATGAGTTGAGAATCAAGAACCATAGATAAAATCCCATTCTATTTCTTCTCTACTCATTCTAGTTCACTAGGTTTAGCAAACCAAGTGAACTAGTTTCTTCAAAGAACGAAGAAGGAGCTAAAGGTTGGAGCTTTCAGGTGGATCTATCTTCGGCGTACGGAGACGACGAGAAGAAGCCATCGGACCACCATCGGAGCTTTGAAGACGAAGGAGTTCAAGACAAGCAAGGTATAACCCCCTAACCGAGTAGCTAAAACTCATAGTTAGGATGTTAGATAGATGTTTAACCAAGATCCGGGTTTTAGGTCCATGTTACCATCTTTAAGAAAATCGTTTTTTACCAAATTCCGCATTCCCGAAAGTACCGGGAGAGGTAGCATGGACTTACAGAGATACGTGGAACGCGTCAGGCACACCCGCCAAGGACTGCGGTAACGCCAAACGGTTCGCTACCTCTCCAACGCGCTCCAATATCTCGAAGGGTCCAACGAATCGAGGACTAAGCTTCCCTCGACTCCCAAAACGGATCACCCCTCTAGTCGGTGATATTTTCAAGAATACCAAATCACCCACGGCGAACTCTAAAGGTCTTCTTGACGTGTCAGCCCAACTTTTCTGTCTATCTTGAGCTGCCTTCATATGCTTTCTGATAGTGTTAACCATCTCAACTGTCTGTACCACCAAATCTGGTCCCAATAATCTTCGTTCACCAACATCATCCCAACAAACAGGTGAACGGCACTTACGACCATACAAAGCTTCAAACGGAGCCATCTGGATAGTTGCTTGGAAACTATTGTTGTAAGAAAACTCCACCAAGTGTAGGTGATCCTCCCATGAACCCTTGAAGTCCAACATGCATGCTCTCAACATGTCTTCAAGAGTTTGGATCGTTCTCTCCGACTGACCATCAGTTTGAGGATGATAAGCTGTGCTAAACTTCAATCGAGTCCCCAAACTTTCCTGTAAACTCCTCCAGAAGTGTGATAAGAACCGAGTGTCCCGATCGGACACGATGCTCACCGGTACGCCATGCAATCTTACAATCTCCTGCATGTACGGTTCTGCCAAAGTCTCCGTTGATTGACCAACCCGGAAAGGTATAAAGTGAGCTGCCTTGGTCAATCGATCGACAATCACCCATACTGCATTGTTGCCTTTTGGACTTCGCGGTAAAGCCGTCATGAAATCCATGGTTATATGTTCCCACTTCCACTGAGGAATCGGAAGTGGTTGCAACAAACCAGCAACCCTTTGGTGTTCAGCCTTGACATGCTGACATACCAAGCACTTAGCCACGAAGCGAGCAATCTCCCGTTTCATGCCTTCCCACCAGAAATGCTGTCGAATATCACGGTACATCTTTGTGCCTCCTGGATGTACAGAGTAAGCTGAACTGTGTGCCTCCTTCATAAGCTCTTCACGAACATCTCCCTTTGGCACACACAAACGGCTACCATACCTCAACGAACCATCTTCGTGGACCAGTAAGTCTGTTCGTAGTCCGGCTTCAACCTGCTCTCGAAACTTTTGCAGTCTAGGATCCTGCGATTGTGCCGCTTTAATCTTCTCAACCAAGCACGACTGTACTTGCAACTGCATCAACTGTCCCGTAGAATGTGGTAGCACAACCTCCAAGTCAAATCTTCGAAAATCCGCAATGATCTCCCTCTGCGTAGTTAACACCTGAATTGCTGGTAACCGACTAAGCGCATCCGGCACGACGTTAACTTTTCCCGGATGGTACTTAAGATCAAGGTCGTAGTCGGCCATCAGCTCCAACCATCTACGCTGCCTCATGTTCAACTCCTTCTGAGTGAACACATACTTCAAACTCTTGTGATCTGTAAAAACTTCGACTCTCTCACCCAAAAGGTAGTGTCTCCAAATCTTCAAAGCGAAGATCACAGCCGCAAGCTCCAAGTCATGAGTTGGATAATTCTTCTCATGGATCTTCAGTTGTCTTGATGCGTATGCTACGACCTTCCCATGCTGCATCAAAACACATCCCAATCCTTTCCCAGATGCGTCGCTATGAATCACCAGTCCTCCGGAATTGTCTGGTACGGTCAGGATAGGGACGGTTATCAACTTCTGCTTCAACGTCTCGAAAGCCAACGCACATTTATCCGTCCATACAAAAGGTACCTCCTTGCGCGTAAGCTTGGTCAACGGTTCTGCCAAACGAGCGAAGTTCTCCACAAATCTTCTGTAGTACCCGGCTAATCCAAGGAAACTTCTTATCTCAGCTACATTCCTTGGAATAGGCCAATCTCAAACTGCTGCAATCTTTTCGGGATCGACTGCGATTCCATTGCCTGACACAACATGCCCCAGAAACTTCACTTCTTCCAGCCAAAATTCGCACTTACTCATCTTCGCATACAATTTCTCCTGTCTCGATGTCTGCAGTGCGATCTTCAAATGCTCAGCATGCTCCTCAAAACTCTTCGAGTAAACTAGAATATCGTCAATGAATACCACAATAAACTGGTCCAAGAACGGTGAAAAGATTCGGTTCATCAAATCCATGAATATTGCCGGCGCATTCGTTACTCCGAAGGGCATTACTAAGTACTCGTAATGTCCATACCGAGTTCGAAACGCCGTCTTGCAAATATCTTCTGCTTTCACTCGGACCTGATGATATCCGGATCGCAAATCCAGTTTCGAGAATACCCTCGCGCCACTAAGCTGCTCAAAAAGTTCTCCAATGCGAGGGATCGGGTACTTGTTCTTAATAGTCACCCGGTTTAATTCTCGATAGTCGATGCACATCCTTCTCGTGCCATCCTTCTTCTTTACTAGAAGGACTGGAGCTCCCCAAGGCGAGTTGCTGCTTCGAATCCAACCCTTCTCAAGCAATTCAGCAACTTGTTTCTTAACTTCTTCCAATTCTACTGGTGCCATTGGATAATACGCTTTAGATACTGGCGCTGCACCAGGAATAAGATCAATTGCGAACTCCACGTCTCGCTTCGGCGGTAAACCTGATATATCTTCAAACACATCTATAAAATCGCGAACAACCGCCGACTCTTCACTACTATCAACTTCCATTGCTGCAAGAATAACATTTGTCGGCCTAGCCCTGAACTCGACTGGCCCGACAGAACTGCTTCCTCCAGTGAAGGTAAACTCAGGATGTCCGGGAATCTGGAAAATTACTTTCCTTGCCCTACAGTCAATGTGAGCGTGGAAAGTGCCAAGAAAATCCATTCCCAAGACAACCTCGTAGCTGCCCGTATCAATCACCAAGAAATCTGCAAAAAGCTCCCGTCCGCACACAACAACTGAACAGTCTTTACATTCCCTACTAGATATAATTTTCCCATTCCCAGTGTGTATGTCCCAGAAACTAGACAGGGTCGTGCAGGCAATCGAGTGTGTAGTTAAAAAATTGGATGACATAAAACAATGGGATGCACCAGAATCAAATAATGCCACTGCGGAAAAACCATGAACGAGTAGAATACCTGAAACCACTTCTCCTGATGCCTTAGCTTCCTCAGCTGTCAAGGTAAAAGCTCGAGCCTGATTAGGTCCTTGAGTCAGCTGTTTCTGCCCTTGGAACGGTCTCTGCGGAGGCTTCTGAAAATCATCCCTCGTACGAAGCTTCGACGGACAGGCACCAACTGCGTGATCAGCCGCTCCACAAACCAAACAAAGTCCCAGCTTCCTTCGACAATCCTTCTGCATGTGCCCAGGTAAACGGCAGTAGTCACAAATCACGCTCTTTCTTCGATCAATGACCACAGGCTTCTTCATGGTTGCTACACCTCGACGGTCCACTGGAATACCTCTGCGACCATAAGCTCGGTTAGGTACAAATGCGGGCTTCCTTGCCGCAACTGCTGTCTGCTGCAAGCTCCCTTTCAACCCAGATAAACTCTGCTGTTCCCGAGCTACCGTAAGAACCTGTGAGAAAGTGGTCAAACCCAGGGAGACAATCTGCCTCTGGATGTCCACATCCAAGCAGCGCATGAACCTTCGTGCCCTGTCTGCATCGTTGGCAACTAAAGGTCCAGCGAATCTGCTGAGTCTCGTCCATTCTGCTGCATGCACATCCACGGGTGCCCCATTCTGCCTCAGCCCAATAAACTTCTCTTCCATTTCCTCCCGTGCAGTTCGCGGGAAGAACTTCTCCAGGAAACTCTTAGAAAAATCCGCCCATTTGATCGACTTGGGCAACCGGGTCTCCTCCACAAGCCACCATTCTCGGGCGTAGTCCACAAACTGAATGCATACCACATTAACTCTTTTGTCATCTGGAATCTGTGCCGCAATCAGCAAATTCTCCGTGTCGACTAGCCACTGCTCGGCTGGCAACGGCTCCTCCAAACCAGTAAATGTAGACGGACCCAAACGTCAGAAATCTGCTACGGTCCCTACTCGGTCAACTGGTTTAGCTCCATCGTTGTTCACAGACTGCCGAACGATCTGCAAACCTTCCTGAAACGAGTCTGCTTGCTGCTGGATCAGCTCGGTCTGCCTCTTTTGATTCTCTAGCATTCCCCTTATCACTCCAAGCATGGCGGCTTCGTCCACACGCCTCTGGTACGTCTTCAAATTCTTATCTGCCATATTCCTGAAATCAAAACACCCAACATTAGCATGATGATAGATTCAATATATAGATCAAGGCTAGAACTCCAAGATACTTAAATAGAGTACCGCATTGTAACTATGCCGCGGTTTCATAGCCACAATTACTTAACTTCACCCAAGTCGCCTAAGTCCTAGAGATAACAAGAAATCATGTTTCCGAGTTGATATGCAAAGGAAGTTTGCACATCGTAAAAGATATAATCAGGAAGAATGTGATTCAAGAATGGTAAAACGGCAAAGTGGCAGGACATGTTTCCTAAACACGGGTATTCTGATTTGTGTATTGGGTACAATACCCAACTACAAAAGAATCAACCCAACTAACCTATGGCTCTGATACCAAAAGAACCATGTCACGCCCCGCTTCCCAGAGTACGCAAGATTGGGCACGTGACATAGCCAACCATGCTACCTGTGGGTAGGAAGTATCCATCCACAGTCACATTACGGCTGTAGAGATATCAAGAACGAGATAAAACGGTCTACAACATGTCCATAATCCAGAATAACAGGAGTTAATAATAAATAAATGCGGAAGCAAATGATCCAATACAAATAACTGAAAAGTATGTCCCATAATGCGGGCCCACATCAGGAAATAAATGCAGGAAATAAAACTAACTAACACTAACACCTCACAGCTCAGCCTGCTGGCTGAAGTACTCCTGCTCGGACTGCGACAACGGTACAGAATCTGGGCCATGCAAAACCCAGACGTCAGCGCGTCATGTCATCAAGTAGTATAATATGAACAGTGTAACAGGCAATACAAAATAAACATGAATAAAATGAGAGTAGCAAATAATGTGAATCAAGCAGTGCAGGGTAGCGTGCAGTGGGTAACAAAACTGTTCTATCAGGTTTTCTATTCTAAAGTCTTTGAAATCAATTTGAGTAATCCTCCATGTAACTCAAAGGATATGTCCCGTTACCTCCCGGGACCACGGATCAGGAATATGGGAACCAATAGTGGTTCTGTCCCGTTACCCCCCAGGACCACGGATCAGGAAAATGTAAGAGTCACGAATGGCTCTGTCCCGTTACCCCCCGGGACCACGGATCAAGTAATACCCTTTTAAGTTACACTTTAGTTTACACTTTTGATTTTCCCATTCCCCCAAGTTATATGTGTCAGGTCAGGTATTCAGTAATCAAGAACTAATGCCAACACAGGATCAGGTAACAGCAGTTTTGTCTGGATAGACAACAGGAATGGTCCATGAGGACTACATGTCAGGTTTGTTGGCATTAGGCACGAGATCAGGTAACAGGTCAGGTCATGGTACATCAGGTCAAGTCAATAGTGAACGGTACAATACCATGTCAGGTGTATCAATATATCATGTGTAACAAAGTCAAGTCAAGATGTAACGATGTCGTGGGTGTGCTCACAACAGATATATAATCGAACAGGGGATTAACAGCAGGAAATAAGCAATAAATTAAACAACAATAAGCAGATCATTCAATCACAATAGTGCATTAATATAGTGCAGCCGTTTTATTATATTAACAGGTTTTTGAGCACCCTTAGCGGTGCAACAGTTATATCAAGCCTTTGAATACAATATCCGAATGTAATAGAACTACATGGGAAAGTGCACAATCTATTAAACGGTAAAATGTGATTAACCGGTAAACTTGGTTCTTAGGTTAAAAGTGGCAAATTGTAATTTCTATGTTAACTGTAAAATGATATATGTTATATTGCAACCAAATGAGAAAATGACTATACCGAGTTAAGTTTTGCAGGTTTAATGAGTCAAACATATATAATTGTATAGTATAGCATGTAGCAAGTGATACTTGCCTCGACGGGTCGCGAACCGGAAAAACGGAACGTAACGTCGGCGGGGAAACACGCGACGAACGCACGGTTCACGGATTGAACCCAAACAACGAACAATGGGGCCACGCGGATCGGGGTACCTCGCTGGAACGTCGGGACACGTCACCGGCATCGCCGGATTCCGGCGAGATGCAAAACAGCGACAATCAAGAATTGCAACAAGAATAGAAAGAAAACAAAGAAGAAGGGAAGGAGGATGGAGAAGGGACTGCTCACGAGGATCTGTGGGACGGGTGGTGATCGCCGACCACGGCGACGGAGCTCCGGCGGGGTACCTGCAGCGACGGCGGAAAATTTCCAGATCAAGAAACCTTAATCAGAGAAGGAAGAAGAAGAAAGGAGAAGATGGAGGATGAGAAGCTCACCGAGGGGGTGCTAGCGAAGCCGGGGGCAGATCGAGATCGCCGGCGGCGATCCGTCGAGGTGTAGGCGGTGTGCAGGTGGCGTGCAGGCGGCGTGCAGGCGCTCGGGGAAGAGGGAAGAGGGGGAAGAAGGTCTGCGACGAGGGCGAAGAGGCGAGGGTGATGGTGGTGGTGGCGTCGGCGTTGGGGCTGCGGCGGCGACGGGCACAGTGGCTAGGGCTAGGGTTGCGATGGGTTTCTCGTGAAGGAAGAGATGCAGGGAATGTATATATATAGGGAAGAGAGAGAGAGAGGTAAAGAAATTAGAGAGAGAGAGGTAAAGAAATTAGAGAGAGAGAGATTGGAGGGGCCCACGGGGGTTAAGAGCCCCGTGATAGGCCAGGGAGATTTTAAAGAATATAAAAAAAGATTTAATAGATTATAGAAATCAGTAAGATTATATTATATATATAGTTTTGAATATTTTATTAATTTTGGATTTCGGCGCTAAATGAAACATTTCCAAATCGCGCCCGGGTTGAGTCCAAAAATTTGAAATTTAAATAATAGGATTTTAAGCGGGTTCCAAATTTTAAAATGAAATGTTTTACGATTAAAAAGCATACCCCCAAGTCGGACACCTGTACGCGCGCGTAGTCGTCCAAACTCGCCCGTTTCACCGAACGGGACGAGAACTCGACGCACGGACGCTACCACGCGGCTAGGGGTGACGAGTAGGCCAATATAGATATTTTGAATTTTATTTTAGGTGCTAAAATTTGTTATATGCAGAAATGACTTAGCCAGATAAAATTTCACGGCAAGTGTCGAACAGGCAAACTAAATGAACTGAGTAATATCTAGTGCTCAACCAGTAACAGAAAATAGTAGTATTGGGCTCGGGTGTTACAGAATAAGAAAGATTGCTCTCTGTAAAATAGAGCACCGTTGGATTAAAAATCCAAAAATGATTAAAAATCACCAAGCAACAGAATAAACTCTGTAGGGGAATATATTTTCCCCAATCTTTCTAAACAAGAAAGATTACGCTCTGTAAAACAGAGGACCGTTGGATTAAAGATCCAATGGTGATTAAAAATCACCAAGCTATAGAATAAGCTCTGTATGGAAAATATTTTCCCAATCTTGTTAAAAACAAGAAAAATATCTTCTGTAAAACAGAAGTCCTTGGATCAAAGATCCTACGGTGGATAAAATCCCCAAATCAATTAAAGATCTCTCAATAAGAGATTTCTTTAACTAAATCAACAAACTTGCTTCCACTATAAAGGCCCCAAGACTTCAAGTCTTATACAGAGGAACCCCCCCTAAACTTCAAAAAGAAGAGCAAGCAAAAAAGAAAGTTTTAAGAGAGAAGAAAGAAGAAGAACTTTCTTCAAGGTAAATAAAGATAATACAGATCATAGTATCTCATCTGCATATCCAAGGGTTTAACCCTCATAAAGAACATAGTTCTTTCCCCTGGATCCAAGATCCATGAGACAAGTCTCCCACAAATGAGAATTTAATTCTCGTAGGGAAGAATTTGTTCTTGGGGATCGAAGATCCAGGGGAGAACAAAGAATTGAACTCTTCAGATAAATACACAAAGAAAGAGACAGCGCCAAGCGCCTCACGTGCCCCTCACATGAGTGCTGCTCAATAAAGAGTGCTTAGCACTCAGTGGTTGGCGCCCAGCACCAAGCACCCCACGTACCCTTCATGTGAGCGCTGCCCAAATAAAGAGTGATCTGCACTCAATGGGTGGCGCTCAGCGCCAAGCGCCTCACGTGCCCCTCATATGGGCGCTGCTAAAATAAAGAGTGCTCTGCACTCATAAGTTGGCGCTCAGCGCTAAGCGCCTCACGTGGGCACTGTTTAACATAAAGCGCTCTGCAAATAGAGCCCAACGCCATAAAGAGTGTTCAGCACCTCGTAAAAAACAAAGATAAAGGGGAAAAGTAAAGGAAAGTGTGAATAGCATAACTCACATAAATGCTCAGCATTGTGGACACAGAAAGGGGACCAAGCCCAAGCAAGTGTTTGACACTTTATTCAAAAATGAAATGACTGGGCTGAGCCCAAGTTTGGTCAAACTCCTAATCAACCGAGCCCATGTGCTCACTATTTTCCAAATTGTTCTCAGTCCCAAACCCAACTACAGATCTCCTAACTGACATTGGTTCAAGGGTACATCTCCCCACACCTCTGATATATGTTGTTGTAATTCTTCAACGTCTTCAGAGAGGTGGCGGGTCCCGACAACCAACAATTCCTTGGACCGCAACATCCTTAAACTAACAACGGACTGTAATGTCCTTAAACTAAAACGATAAAGCCCAAATTCTCTTTCGTTGGATCAAAAATGATCCTGAACCCCCGTTAAGTAGATTTGAGTCCAATCTCGGATTAACGTATCCTTAACAAATATTTAAGTTGATCTTAATCTCAAATAAGGTTAACGATCCTTAAATCAAACCAAACCCAAATCTAAGAAAATACGGATTTAGACTAATCCACGCCCTACGGGCGACAACGCAAATTAGTCTTCGTATACAATCCACGGGCAACCAAAAATTGAACAAACATACACGACATGAAGTGACCTTCTGGAGCAGGAAAAAGTGGTTACGCTACGCAGTAACGTAATTAACTGCAGGGGCTTGCGCCTACAGGAAAGAGCATCCCCACAATCAAAAAAACCCTCGCAAACGAGGGGGAATCTGACGAAGTCTGCTACAATGGCCGCATCCGTCCAGACCTCCGATACACGGTGCCATAAATCAACTTGGCATCTTCAGAGAGGTGGAAGGATAAAACCAAATAGTATCTGCCCCCAAATACAGGAAAGACGTCTGTCTTTCCCGACATTCGGCGGTAAACAATGAAGAATAGCCAAGCCCACACCCCTAGACCCCTACGAGAGCGGCAAACAACTCTACTAATTCTAGAGTTAGGAGACCGGTCTCGACTTCTCGAGATGGCCTCCCACTGGACTCTAGAACCCGGTTACTTATGCTCACCGCCTTGGGTCTATCCTAATGCGGAAAAGTAAATAATATATATCAAATAGAGACAGCAAGCTCAACCCGGAAGTGTCCCAATAAAAGAATATTACGTACATTTACTTTACATGAATGAAAAAAGAAAAGATCTCATCTCACATAAAACCCCCGGCTATTCAATCACCAAGATCCTATATATTATATCTATATAGCAACAGAATATCATTACATATCATCAACGTAAGTAAATATGTATATTCCTAATGTTGTTGATGTATAGCAACTAGATTAGGGATACATATTACACTTACGATCGCAGAAAAGAAATGATAAACTACAATGATTAGAATCCTCATCAATGGACATCATAAACCCGGATTATCGCATATTCCAAATTTCATGTCTCAAGTTTTTAACCTTACATTTAATCCTCGAATTGAAAAATCTTTTCGAAAATTGAAGTTGGGCAATTAAACAAAAAACCCAGAATTGCAGAAGGCTCGTTGGGAACATTAGTTGATGGTCATACCCCCAAAGGCATCAACTAAGTGGACTTGGGCGAAACACCATCGCCTTGAGGACCCTAGTGGATGCTCTTAGCCATAGGGTTCTCCTATAGTTACTTGGTCGAGACGAAGGAGCATGGCTATCTACCATTGTTTTCGGCGAGCATTCACGTATAAAACTAGATTACGATGTAGTTTAGATCCAAATCTAAATTCTATGGCAATCATTAAGGCAAGGCTAAAATGTGAGATTTGTAACGTAATAACTAGTTTTCTCCAAACCAATCAATGTGGATTCTAACCATTGTATCATATACACAAATGATCTAGACAATGCTAAACACTTCGATCGATATTTCAAATTTCAGCAAAACACAAATACCTCAACAAGTTGAGCCTCAATAAAAATACCCAAAAGCCTAGAAATGTCATAATGGAGCAGCGAAAGAAAGACGAGCCCGTAACTCTCTAAATTAGCCATGGAACCGCGGCCAAACCATGGGTTAGGCCGCTGTTCCGCGGCGACTTGGAAGAGAGAGGGTCTCGAAATTCTTGGGGCTCCATATATTTGCCTGCATAATTTTCTGAATATTTTTAATCTGTAAAATACCAACTTTTGGAAAAATGGACAGAAACTTGAAAAAGTCCGGGTTTTGAACTTCGATCGAATATTTTAGCATCGTTTAGACTACCCTGATGAACTAGCTTGGCTCTGATACCATGTAAGTCTATCTTAGCACCACAATCAAGGGTTTCAACCTTAAGAGGTGAGTAATTTTAATTGTATTGGGTGCTAAGTTAACTAAACCATGAATCAAACTAGAGATTAAGGTTACTAGCAAAAGAAAAGGATGTATATATCTAAGTGAAAAGAACTACAACCGTTGTAGACCACTCCTTCTCTTCAATGGCTCCGTGCAGAAGTCCTTGAGCTCCTCTTTGGCTTCACTTGAAGTTGGAACACCTTTGCTTGAGGCCTTCGTTGTCTACGATGATCCACCACGGAGCTCCTAATGTTGGATATGTATGCCCTAGAGGCTATTATTGTATATGTATACATTTGGATACTTGGACATATATAAATGTACAGGACAGTCTTGCTCGATATGATAGTATGCTATCTGGTTTGTCTTTATCTTAACATGTGTATGTTTTACTTGCTATTACATATCTTTTGTACATGTTGATAAAGGCCGTAGGATCATTGCTTGACTACCCGCGCTATGATGGTGATCATACTTATAGGAGCTGGGTAGTCAATACGCACATCCTTAAATGATCCCTAGTCGTGGGAGTATCGAGACTGAGCATCGATATTCCGGAGTAGTCTAGTGTATACATTTCTAGACCCCAACGAGGGGTGATGGTATGTTCCCGCAACCATTGGTCTTTCGCACCTAAGATCATATACAGGTGCTCATTGAAGGTGAGTACACCGGATGGACTCGCCGAGAACTTCCAGATAGTACTATACCAATCGTCAGGTGGAAGTTCTCTGGTGACATGAGTACAGGTTAGTCTTTAGACCTGAGATCGGCATTTATCTCGTGTGAGTTCCCACTGTACTTTGATCACTACCCTACCACGGCTCTACTGAGGCGTGCAAACAGGTTTTGGTTGGATACAGTCCCGAGCCACATAGAGACAGTGAGCGATTGTCGGGGATTCGTCTCTCTCGGTATAGGACGTCGATATCGTACTGTGTTCGATTGGTCAGGACCATAAGACCTTGGCCAAGGCAGTTGGGATTTACTGATAGGCTGATCAGTAGTTTCTCAGATTCGTCCTGAGCCGCATCAGCACGAATTACCGGGTTATTACGGTCTAACGTTTACCATCCCCCAGGACCCGGTATGCAATACTCTCAGACGAAGAGACCGGACTGTACGGAGATTATCACAGATAGGCTCTGTAGGGATCTGGATGAGTTTGCTCGTCGGCCTTCCTTCTCGACAGGTACCTGGGTAACCGTTACGTACAGCTAGTGCCGCTAACATGCTTGTGGTTATAGATTTATCCAGTAACTCACTGCCGGCGTACTGTCGAGGCTTTAGAGTCTCACACAGAGGGTTTTCATGGTTCAGGTGAAATGATGTAGTAGTCATATTGGATACGTGCAGGGTTCCGATCGATTGATGTACTTTGTACCCGGACTTTCGATCAGACAGTTGGTAATACTAGCCGGCTCGGGTTTGAGCCGGATTATCAAATCAAGTATTGATTTGATAATTTACATATATGTATTTCAATATATATATTCTAGTATTACGTTCTTCGTATTATTCTATCTCTTTGGGCATTCGTGTTTTTATCCGAATGCAGGTATGTATATACAGCAGACTGTAATCCATATTTCATTACAGATTACCTTCTAGAAGGTGGACACCTCATCATGGAATTTTCCATTTATTGATAAATAATGAGGTGGAAATTGGAGGAAAGGGAGGAATGGTGAGAGCCATGACTTCAATAGTTGACAAATGAATTATTTATTCATTTGGGTCAACTATTGAAGTATGGTTGCTAGTTTTTTATTATGAAAATTGATACACAAAATCATTTATTTTTTATTTTATCTCACATGCTTGCTTCAAAATTCATGAGCTCCCATTTTTGCTTCACCCTCCTCCCTCCTCTTGGTTTTCCTCCACCTTCATCATCTTCCTCTTCCCCACCCTCTCATGAGTTGAGCAACAAGTGAAGAGGGAAGATAGAGATAGTAGAACACATAGAACTCCACACTACATCCTAGAAAACTTGGATTAGCTACCCAAGTTCTCTAGTTGCTCCTATTGACACTTAGTTAAGAGCTGGATCCATGGATCACATCCTTCAGGTGGATCATCTACGACAAAGGAGGACCGGAGAACAAGCTCGATCCCGGAGAACCGATGGAGCGGGAAAAGAAGATCAAGCATTTTCAAGATGGCCACTAGGAGCATATGATGAGGAAAGAAGACCGAAATACTTGGATCGTTTGGTGAGACTTCTTTCATAATAGATAGCGCTATTAGTTTAGCTAGATAGGTTCATGGTAAGATCCGGGTTTATTGGGTTATCTTAACGCCGTTTTTGAAACCCTAGAAAAATTTTGTTCGGCAAACCGCCACGTTCGATGGCTTGGGCGTTAAGGTAACCCAACATGGTATCAGAGCCACCCCATAAAACCCATAGTAGCTAGTTCTAGCGTGTTTAAAATATCAATCGACCGAAATTTTCGAAAACGCGAATCCAAAATCACACTTTCTGTTGAATTTTTAAAGTGGTCTAAAAATCATTTTCTGTATATTACATGCAATCTTTTTTAGAACAACTGATGAAATTTGAAGTCACGATCTTTATATACGACCGTGGAACTGCCGCAGAACATGCCTTTTCGCGGCGGTTCCGCAGCCGTATTGACGTATCTCGATATCATTTTTCTTCTGGTGTTTCTCTGTGATGACTTGTGATTTTTGAGATGTTTAGTTTTTGGGCCCAAATTTGTTTGAGTACTGGATTAGAACTTGGGGCCTACTTGGAAAAGTTTAGTCGATCGAAATTTTAAAACATGTATTTTGTTATCAGTACTTAGTTTAGCATCTGCGACCGTGAATGTTATTTGATCGGTAAACCTGTATAATTGCTATATGTTCTTTTAGACGGATTTGCGAACATGACATTCACGTTGATGTTCTGTGATTGTGCTGATATTGTGGTTGGATAGTCGTGGTGGATAGCATGTGGTGCAATGTTAGTGGTACAGCTAAAATTCATTTGTATATTCATATTGCGGGGAGAGCGTCTGATATGTGGACTGCCATCTTTGCCGGGTTATATATTATTTGTTTGGGGAACGACCGGGTTGAGGTCGATGTCACCTTTTATACATATTATTTTTATTTTTTGTACTAGGATTACCCCGCGGTGGAGTGTACGAATAGCCGGGTACTAGAAAGCAACAAGCCCGCATCTCATGGCGTTGGGACGGAGGGGGATTCATTCTAGAATTGGCAGTCTATTGGCTACACTCATAGGGGGCATAGGATGACCCACGGAGGTGCGCCCAAGTTACCGGATTCCGTGAAGTGGTGGGTGGCCCATTCACTTTGTTGAAAGGGGTTGTCTCACTTCTGGGATTGGCGGGTAACTTGCCGCGCTTATAGGGGTCCAGGTTTTCATTGCACGGGCTATCCACACAACCGGGAACGTCGGTGTAACATTTCAGAAAATATAAAATATTGTTTTTGGAATTTAATATTAAAATAATATATTTCCCGAAAACTGCCCGATTTGCGAAATTGGGGTTTCCGAAAAAGGGTATAAATATATACCAATAATTGTGAAATAAATGGAAATTAAAATGATTTGTTCATTTAAAAATATATTTAAAGGATTTGGCATTTTTAAAATTTATTGTATGCAATTTGGATAAAAACGCGATTAGTGCACTGCTAATCGCAATTAAGCCAAATCCGTATTTCTACAGTTTTCCATGGCTAGTGCACCATGTCATGTTACATTTGGTTACATGTTGCATTTTGTGTTGTTTTATGGGTATTATGTGATTTGATTTTGAAATTTAAAAGAGAAAAGATAAAGGAATGAAAAAGGGTTTAAAAGGTGAATGATTAGAAAGAGAGTGTGTGAGAAAAAGTGAGAGAGAGAGGGGGGCTGCCATAATTGTTTTACCCCATCATTTTCTTCTCCTTCTTCATCTTCCTCACCCACATCTCTCTCCACTTCTAACCCTAGATCCATCTCCAATTAATCCCCAAAACCTTATACTCCCTTCACAAAAATTAATCCCTATCTCTTCCTTTACACATTGGACCAAGCAAAGTAGGATTTTGACGACTTTGGAAAGCTAGGACAGTCTAGAGTGGCCTAAATAAGGTATAGCTTCTTCCATTTAGTTAGTTTTAAGCTTCTTTCTATTCTAGTTTTAGTTTAGAATAGGTTTGATGATGGGTTTGTGAACTTGAGAATTTCTAGATAAGGGTTTGGGGTGATTGAGTGGAATTAGTGATGTTAGTGGCTGTCAATAAGACTCTTGAGGTGATTCTAGAGCTGGGATTTAGTATAGAAACCAAAACACGGATTTAGGAATTGATCCATGTCGGTTTTGCGAGATTTAGCGTGCCTACAGGAAATCTGGGATGATCCGGGGAATTTTTTACAGTAGCAAACAATACCAGGGACCTAGATACACCACCAGGAGACCACCCTACGAAGATGAATCCTAATAGAGCCTAGGGGGCCGAGGAGTCCGGATTTCCTAGCTTAGTGGCTGGCCAGTTTGGATGGGTTGGTGCCAGGCTTGTTCCAGTAGCTCATACACTCCCTGTACATCACCCTAGACTTGTTTGCTTAGCTTTATTTTACCTGAGTCAAAATCTGGGAGCACTTTGGTGTGGTTTTTGGTTATGTTTTCCGTATTTTGAATGTTAAGTTTTGCTATTTGGTTTTGTAATTGGTTGTTGAATGTTTGTACATCAACAACAAGGGTTGTTTGGTTAATTTTGTACGCATAACCTATAGGTTCTAACCTATGAGCAATGCGCGTGCCGTATTAGATTTCAGAACTTGATTTTAATAGCGTGGCGATATGTGTTGTTATTGTAGGTACCTTCGTGTGGATTCCGAGGTGACAGTGCGTGGCGTCATCGACTTCGGAAAGCAAGAAGTAAGGTGAGTAGATCTATATCTACGGGGGAAGTCGGGTGGATGGCGTATGGCACCCCCGCAAAGTTTTGGTGGAAACCGATTTGTAGCATATGGTTAAGAAAACCTAGAGTAGCAACTAGGGTTACAATTAAAAGATAGCTATAGAAACCATATTATAAACTAAAGGATAGTTAGAAGTGTTCGATACGACTAATACATGATGATGAGATTTGAGGATGACGTTTGACGATATTTCCGTTTAGGGTACTATAGGACTAGATAGCCGACGTAGATATGTCATCCGAACCATACCTATTTCCAAACTAAAGAATCGTATGCATCTTTTAACATGTATCGTGAGGGATGTTACGGATTTTCAAATGATATCTTTTCCTTAAAAGCACTGTAGCCCCTACTTTCAAAACTACGATTCGCTTCTTTTAAAAACTGATTTTGTGGTTCGCGTGTGTATGTTAGATTGGATACTTATGCTTATAGTAAAGGTAGAGTGTATTTGTAAAGTTGACTTGGTGAGGGATATAAATGCGATGAAAAAAATATATGACGTGACATGATGATTTGGTGATATGTTGGTATACGGATGCGAGTCGATTGAGATGATTGATACCCTGCCGGTCCCCTGATATGAGATTGTTGCGGATGTGACCTAGGACATAGGTATATAGAGATATTTATATGTGTTGTGAATCATGAGTGTTAGCCGTACGTGACGTTAGGTCCATACCCTCCTCGTCTTATAGGTTGATAGGATCCCTGATAGCTTAATGCCGCCGTACGATAATTTTCCGTATGTGATGAGTTTGACTTGAGATTTCATCTTTACCCTTGACTATAGGATGCCGTACGATGGATTATATAGTACGCGATGTGGTGTAGCTAGATGCCGATTGTTAGATTCACCGACTCGATCATGTTAGATACGTATACCCGTCAGCATTTGCACATGATTTACCTTATACTGCCTTCATGTTATTCGCATTGCATTACTTATACCTGTGATAGTACACCTGCACCATTATCGATGATGCGTATGTTACACTACACAGATTGTAGGCTCACACACTTCATCATCGATAATTGCCATGTAACTACACAGTAGGATTGCTGCATCATGATATGACTCTTCGCATAACATGCTTGCGTGTATACCACTTGTACACCTATATTGGCGCACATACATATTGTACACTCATGCTTGCTTGTACACCCATATACACATTTGGATATCCATATTGGTGCACACATACATTGGTACATCCATACTTGCGCACATACACATTTGTATATCCATATTGGTGCACACATAGATTGGTACATCCATACTTGCGCATATACACATTGCATACCCATATTGGCGCATATACACATTGGTACCTCTATACTTGCACATTTACATATTGTACCTACATAGATAACTGGTTTTATTGGGAAATTGAAACCGCATGTTATATTTTAAAAACTGGAATTATTTAAAAGAGTGGTTTTCCCTTAATATGTCATATCACTGTTCCATGTTGCATGATATACAGATATGCTTACATTTCTATTATATATCGCATACATCATGCTCTATAATTTTACGCATTGAGATATGCTGTTTTCATGAGATTTCTGGATTTGAGAACCGTGGACATTTTAAAAGAGATTATGTGTTGTTTTAAAAACCCGGTTTCTCTTGATATGATATTTCAGTGCCTCCACCATATGTTTTCTCGATTCTGAGACGTGTGACATGTGAAAACCGATTCGAGGAGTTGGATGAGGCTGATTGCGGGTACATGGTGGACCCGGTATGGTATCCCGGGGTGAGAACGGATCTGTTGTGCAGTAGACGGTGAGCCTGGCAGAGAGACTACTACCTACCGGTGATTGGTTGGGCTCGGCGGATATCCGGAGGATACCGACCGGAGTCGAGAGATGATATGGGCCGATCCGGACTGACAGAGCCCGAGGGCCGATCCGGACTGACGGAGCCCGAGATATGAGGATTTACGTGCCGATGCTGGACACGGGTTTCATGATGTTTTCGAATGTCGATGCCGGACACTCAGGTTCCATGATTTTGATGTGTCGCGAGGGACACCGTTGATTTATATTCTCATACTTACATGCATACATATATTGATTATATGGTTGGACGAGATCCACATGTATACATATATTGATTATATGGTTGGACGAGATCCACATGCATACAGACATTGGTTATATTGTTGGATTATATCCGCATACATATAGGTATTGATTACATTATTGGCACATATGGTGACTCGGCCACCCTAGATATCATAGTATTACCTTTATGATATAGTTGACCTAGGAGTCGTTGTTTATTCGATTTCTACTTGTAGATGTTTTCTACTCACGAGTTGGAAACTCACCCCCGTTGTGCCACAGTTCTTGCAGGTTGACCGTATGGATTCGTAGCGGCATCACTGGCACATAGCTCCATTTGGGTGTTTTGCATTGGTAAGTAGGGCATTTGTATCGTACGCACTCTTGTATTTATATTTCATATTGTATCTAGTCAACTCCATCAATCAAAATAAGTAAATTGTATAAGTAATGAGGCTTAGTGAGATTGTGATTGCGAGACTTAGAGAGAGGGGTATTCCGCTACTTGTGGTTTTGATGTCTTGATTATTTCTTTATCTTTTGTGGTGAACTTCGCCGTTGGGCGTCGTATACTTATACTTATACTGTCTTGCGTGGTTGTAATCCGCCGGTTGGCGAAGAGCTAGCTCCTGCTTGGGGATGCCTTTTATACTATCTCTATGTATTTATGGTTTTGGATCAAAATATACAAAGGAGGTGCTGCCCAAATTTTTAAAAGACGAAACACGTTTTCAAACTAGCAATTTCACTTGCATTTTCATGTTCCTTTTCTATGCATTAAGAAAACTTGATTTCATTATACCTTTATTTCAAAACTTCACCTCCTTTATTTTCTTAAAAAGGTTTAGATTTCTAGGTTTCAACTTACTTGAATTACGTTACGTCTTTAGACGTTGCATGATTTAAGTGATGGTTAATATTTCGGGTCGTGACAAAATTGGTATCAGAGCGCTAGGTTTAACCTTGGTTCGAGTCTATGTTTGACTATGCGGAGTCTAGGGCGGGTATGTATTTCAGAACCTGGGCTTGACTTTACGGAACTTAAACTTGAACGAGGGGGTATTAGACCCGAACTTTCGTTTCATAGGTTGACCATGATTGATGGAGTAGGTAGCTTGAGTAGAGTGACGTACCGTACGTATGTTCCGCGACATATTTACGATATGATACTCTACTTAAGAAACCTTAGGATGTACATATTTTGAGATCTATGATTCTTTTCATACCCATAATTATACATCCATTTGAGATCCTTGATTCTATTCGATTCCATGATCATACTCTCATTGATGTTGTTCCTTGTTATGATCATGTATCCATTCTGGATCTGTCGTTTCCTTTCATGCCTTTGATCTGTTTTTATCGATACTCGATTGAGGTTCCTGTCATGATGGTTTGAGCATAGTTTGAGCTGCTGATAGTGTTGCGGTCAGGGCGAGCTCGTCTGGTACGAGGGCTGACCATTGTGTTTTTTGGTGACATGGGAACGTCTCGATGTAGTATTGTGTTGTGACCTCCTGTTGAGGCGAGTGTTTGGTTTTGCACCGGATGATCGGGCCACTGTTAGAAGCTGCCTGTTGTGAGAGGACTGTCGACGTACAGCCTACCTCAGAGATTGTGATGCCGTCTACCATGCAGACAGACGACCCAGCTGTTGCTGAGATTGATAGGATATCGCCTCTAGAGCATACAAGATGAGATCGCTGGAGCTTCCAAGCAGAGATGCAACAGATGATAGCTAGTCTATCCCGAGTTGAGAGACGAAGGTGATTCGTCAGATTGATGCGCCGACGCAGGCCCAGTTGAGTTAAAGGTTTTCAGTGTGGAGAGTCTTACTCAGATCTAGAGCAGACCGATCCCGAGATGACCGTTGATGTATTGTCTTTCCTGGAGGATTGAGGCATTGTTTAGCGTGCAGACGGAGGGTATTCACATGTCGCCTAGGAGAAGTTAAAAAAGTTCGAACGAATGTCAAGAACCCATTTTTCCCAGTTTAAGTATTCGGAAGAACATGCAGATAATTCTGTGGACCCTCTAGAAGAATGAAACCCTAACTCGACATGATGACCATGAGACCACTTTTAAACCTTAGAGTTTGCAGCAGTTTAGCGGTGCCATCAATGAGGCTTGGGTTTGCCCTTCTACGGCTGGTCCAGAGGTGTTGTGGTATGTACCAGATATTTTTAGACTGTGCTCAGGTGTTGAGCCTTCGGAAAATTTTGGGACTTTGATGACTCGATCGAAAGGTTTAATATCGTCCGAATATCATGTGATAAGAGATCCACAAGCTAACCAGCTTCGGATAGAGGACCTCACCCAGATACTTTGTGAGTTGATCGAGAACGGACGAGTATTGAGTATTCCTCCGATGGTTGGAACGAGTTTCCGAGGACGTGTTTGGCCAGATATCTTCTACAGAGTGATGAAGATACAGAGTATGCGATTTCGAGTCCGTGTGAGAGACTTCGGATTGACCGTGGCCGAGAACAACAGCAGTATGTAGACAGCAAGACATGACGTCAAAGCGGACGATGATAAAGAAGAGTGGAGCCAGAGGTTCGTGCTAGACGCTGACGAGCTGTTGTTACTCCCCGTCGAGATTAGAGATCTGATATGTATACAGAGGAATTGGGATACGGCCAGTTCCCGAGGGAATGTTGTGATTAGAACGCAGATGTCCAGAAAGCAAGAAAAGATTATGTGAGAGTACCAGCCTCCATACAGTTCAGCATAGGAGAGATCGGAAGAGACCTTGAGCAGGATTCCTTCCAGGACACTGCTGCAATGAGATTTGCACCAAGGATCAGTTGTGTCACGAGTATTCAGAGGACCAGGGGCCGACGCCAGTGACGTGCTGCCTTACGAGTGGTCGTGATGTTTGACCGAAAGATGACCAGAGAAGTGCCAGAACGGAATCGTCCCCATTAGCACACCTGACAGGGCCGATGAGCCGATAGATTGCGAGATTGGTAAATCCACAGAGAAGATAAGGACCTAGAGACCAAGGACGCCAGACCGTGAGCAGAAGGCAAGCGGATATTCTTGTTCTGTCGGTTTTAGGCGCACCGATTTATTTTTCGACATTGCAGGAGGTGTACCTCAATGTCATTTGTTGCGATTTGCGTTTGTGATCCGAGTATCACACTTATATCGCTTGGATTTGAGTTTTGATGATTGAGTTTCATGATATGGTTTTCGTGCACCATGGCTGCACCGGCTGGGTATTTACATTTTTGCGCATAGTTATCGCACCTGGTATATATTTTATACACCGTTGTGTTAATTTGCCATTTGTGCATATCCATTGTAATTGATGTCGATTTTGTACCTTCGTAGCATGTGTTTATGATTTTGTGGATTTCATACGGACGATATGATTTTTTTTTGCACTTGGTATAGCTTATATGTGCTTGCAGTGCATTGATATATGTCTTGTGCACACAGTTGCATACGTTTATGATTTTATACACCCTGGTACACTCGGTTTTGCTTTTATACGCATTTGAGTTATGTATTTGTATTCCGTGCACTGGATGCACCAGATTTGTGCTTCGGCCATTTGTGGCACTAGATTTTCATTTCTTGCGATTGTGGCACCAGATTTATATTTTTGTGCGATTGCTGTACCAGATTCGTATTTCGTACAATAGTTGCACTAGTTTTGCATTTCCTGCATTTGTTGCACCGGACGGGTATTTCTACATTTGTCGCACTGGATTTATACTCCGTATCTTGGTTGCACCCGATTTATGTCTTTGAGCATTTGTGTTGCCAGATTTGTGTTTTCATGTTCGTTGGCACTGCCCGTTCGTTTTCGTGCATGCTACTGCACTATATGTTTTTACGGACCCGACGCGCTTTGATTGGATTTTTGCGCATATTAGACGCATGATATGAGATATGGTTTTGTGCACACCGGATGCACTCAGTTGGGATTTTCATTCGTGCATGTTAGTTGCACCGGATGCACTCTAGATGCACTTGATATTGTTGTCGTGCACACCCGTTGCACTGGACAGATGCTTTCGTGCATACCCATTGCACTGGGTTTTACTGTTGTGCATATTGTGGCATTTGTATTTGGATTTGATTTCCATGAGCACCAGACGCACGTGATCGTTGGATACGCCTTTTGAGGCTGATTTTGCTTTTGAGCACTGTGTATTCATGTTGGGCACTATGTTGTGTAGTAGCCAAACAGGACTGATCTGAGGACAGTACCTGAGTACTTTGCATGCATTAAAAGTTTACCACGAGGTTTTGAAAAAGAGCTATAGTCTCACTATTTCCTACGTGTCCATGAGCGAAACGAACGTTTATAAAAGAAAACCTTTTGGGATATTTTGAAAACGACGGAACGTGTATTTAGGAAAACATATATGGACATATATTATTATTTTAAAATGAGCGTCCGTCACTTATGCCATGAGTTACGCCTCACACGGCGATTCAGAAAGGATTTTGCATGTATTTTGTTCAGATTTTGGAGTTTTCAAGGATGCGTACTATACACATATTATAGTATTTGACTAGCGTATATTGGATTTCAGTAGTGGATTTTGAGACATGTATCTCTATTGTAACTCCGAGAATATGCGTGCAAATCCAATGATTTGCGTGACGCTTGACGGAGTTCGGTTTTTGAGTTTTGTACTCGTTTTCATCCGTACTTGACGCGCTGTGTTGTTTCTATATCATCCGTGATTTCGGAGCCCCGTTGATTTGAGTTGAGTAATGAAATGTTTTAGTATTTGGGGGTTTAAATTTAAATTTGAGGACCGAATTTATTTAAGGGGGAAGATTGTAACATTTCAGAAAATATAAAATATTATTTTTAGAATTTAATATTAAAATAATATATTTCCCGAAAACTGCCCGATTTGCGAAATTGGGGTTTTCGAAAAAGGGTATAAATATATACCAATAATTGTGAAATAAATGGAAATTAAAATGATTTGTTCATTTAAAAATATATTTAAACGATTTGGCATTTTTAAAATTTATTGTATGCAATTTGGATAAAAACCCGATTAGTGCATTGCTAATCGCAATTAAGCCAAATCCGTGTTTCTACAGTTTTTCATAGTTAGTGCACCATGTCATGTTACATTTGGTTATATGTTGTTGCATTTGTGTTGTTTTATGGGTATTATGCGATTTGGTTTTGAAATTTAAAAGAGAAAAGATAAAGGAATGAAAAAGGGTTAAAAAGGTGAATGATTGGAGAGAGAGAGTGTGTGAGAATAAGTGAGAGAGGGGGGGCTGCTGCCATAAGTGTTTTACACCACCATTTTCTTCTCCTTCTTCATCTTCCTCACCCTCATCTCCCTCCACTTCTAACCCTAGATCCATCTCCAAATAATCCCCAAAACCTTATACTCCCTTCACAAAAATTAATCTCCATCTCTTCCTCTACACATTGGACCAAGCAAAGTGGGATTTTGACGAATTTGGGAAGCTAGGGCTGTCTAGAGTGGCCTAAATGAGGTATAGCCTCTTCCATTTAGTTAGTTTTAAGCTTCTTTCTATTCTAGTTTTAGTTTAGAATTGGTTTGATGATGGGTTTGTGAACTTGAGAATTTCTAGATAAGGGTTTGGGGTGATTGAGTGGAATTAGTGATGTTCGTGGCTGTCAATAAGACTCTTGAGGTGATTCTAGAGCTAGGATTTAGTATAGAAACCAAAACACGGATTTAGGAATTGATCCATGTCGGTTTTGCGAGATTTAGCGTGCCTACAGGAAATCTGGGATGATCCGGGGAATTTTTTAGAGTAGCAAACAATATCAGGGACCTAGATACACCACCAGGAGACCACCCTATGAAGACAAAGCCCAATAGAGCCTAGGGGGTCGAGGAGGCCGGATTTCCTAACTTAGTGGCCGGCCAGTTTGGGTAGGTTGGTGCCAGGCTTGTTCCAGTAGCTCATACACTCCTTGTACATCACCTTAGACTTGTTTGCTTAGCTTTATTTGACCTGAGTCAAAATCTGGGAGCACTTTAGTGTGGTTTTTGGTTATATTTTCCGTATTTTGAATGTTAAGTTTTGCTATTTGGTTTTGTAATTGGTTGTTGGATGTTTGTACATCAACAACAAGGGTTGTTTGGTTGATTTTGTACGCGCAACCTATAGGTTCTAACCTATGAGCAATGCGCGTGCCGTATTGGATTTCAGAACTTGATTTTAATAGCGTGGTGATATGTGTTGTTATTGTAGGTACCTTCACGTAGATTCCAAGACGACAGAGCGTAGCGTCATCGAATTCGGAAAGCAAGAAGCAAGATGAGTAGATCTATATCTACGGGGGAAGTCGGGTGGATGGCGTATGGCACCCCCGCAAAGTTTTGGTCGAAACCGATTTGTAGCATATGGTTAAGAAAACCTAGAGTAGCAACTAGGGTTAGAATTAAAAGATGGCTATAGAAACCATATTATAAACTAAAGGATAGTTAGAAGTGTTCGATACGACTAATACATGATGATGGGATTTGAGGATGACGTTTGACGATATTGTCGTTTAGGGTACTATAGGACTAGATAGCCGATGTAGATGTGTCATCCGAACCATACCTATTTCCAAACTAAGGAAGACTTCAGGCGTCGCTTCGAGTTGAGGAGGCCCTTCGAGCCCACAGTAGACGAATCGTATACATCTTTTAAACATGTACCGTAAGAGATACTACGGATTTTCAAATGATATCTTTTCCTTAAAAGCACCGTAGCCCCTACTTTCAAAACTATGATTCGCTTCTTTTAAAATCTGATTGTGTGGTTCAGGTGTGTATGTTAGATTGGATACTTATGCCTATAGTAAAGGTAGAGTGTATTTGTAAAATTGACTTGATGAGGGATATAAATGCGATGAAAAGAATATATGACGTGATATAATGATTTGGTGATATGTTGGTATACGGATGCGAGTCGATTGAGATGATTAATACCCTGCCGGTCCCCTGATATGAGATTGTTGCGGATGTGACCTGGGACTTAGATATATAGAGATATTTATATGTGTTGTGAATCGTGAGTGTTAGCCGTACGTGACGTTAGGTACGTACCCTCCTCGTCTTATAGGTTGATAAGATCCCTGATAGCTTAATGCCGTCGTACGATGATTTTCCGTACGTGATGAGTTTGACTTGAGGTTTGATCTATACCCTTGACTAGTGGATGCCGTACGATGGATTGTACAGTACGCGATGTGGTGTGGCTAGATGCCGATTGTTAGATTCACCGACTCGGTCATGTTAGATGCGTATACCCATCAGCATTTGCACATGATTTACCTTATGCTGCCTTCATGTTATTCGCATTGCATTACTTATACCTGTGATAGTACACCTGAACCATTATCGATGATGTGTATGTTACACGTACACAGATTGTAGGCTCACACACTTCATCATCGATAATTGCCATATCACTACACAGTAGGATTGCTGCATCATGATATGACTCTTCGCATAACATGCTTGCGTGTATACCACTTGTACACCCATATTGGCGCACATACATATTGTACACTCATGCTTGCGTGTACACCCATATACACATTTGTATATCCATATTGGTGCACACATACATTGGTACATCCATACTTGCGCACATACGCATTTGTATATCCATATTGGTGCACACATACATTGGTACATCCATACTTGCGCATATACACATTGCATACCCATATTGGCGCATATACATATTGGTACCTCTATATTTGCGCATATACATATTGTACCTACATAGATAACTGGTTTTATTTAGAAATTGGGAACCGCATGTTATATTTTAAAAACTGGAATCATTTAAAATAGCGGTTTTCCCTTAATATGTCATTTCACTGTTCCATGTTGCATGATATACGGATATACTTACATTTCTATTATATGTCGCATAGATCATGCTCTATGATTTTACGCATTGAGATATACTGTTTTCATGAGATTTCTGGATTTGAGAACCGTGGACATTTTAAAAGAGATTATGTGTTGTTTTAAAAACCCGGTTTCTCTTGATATGATATTTCAGTGCCTCCACCATGCGTTTTCTCGGTTCTGAGATGTGTGACATGTGAAACTCGATACGAAGAGTTGGATGAGACCGATTGCAGGTACATGGTGGACCCGGTATGGTATCCGGGGGCGAGAACGGATCTGCTGTGCAGTAAACGGTGAGCCTGGCAGAGGGACTTCTACCTACCGGTGATTGGTTGGGCTCGACGGATATCCGGAGGAAACCGACCGGAGTCGAGAGATGATATGGGCCGATCCGGAATGACGGAGCCCGAGGGCCGATCCGGACTGACGGAGCCCGAGATATGAGGATTTACGTGTCGATGCTGGACACGGGTTTCATGATGTTTTCGACTGTCGATGCTAGACACTCAGGTTCTATGATTTTGATGTGTCACGAGGAACACCGTTGATTTATATCCTCATACTTATATGCATACATACATTGATTATATGGTTGGACGAGATCAACATGTATACATACATTGATTATATGGTTAGACGAGATCCACATGCATACAGACATTGGTTATATTGTTGGATTATACCCGCATACATATAGGTATTGATTACATTGTTGGCATATATGGTGATCCGGACACCCTAGATATCATAGTATTACCTTTATGATATAGTTGACCTAGGAGTCGTTGTTTATTCGATTTCTACTTGTAGATGTTTTTCTACTCACGAGTTAGCAACTCACCCCCATTGTGCCACAGTTCTTGCAGGTTGACCGCATGGATCCGTAGCGGCATCGCTGGCACATAGATTCATTTGGGTGTTTTGCATTGGTAGGTGGGGTATTTGTATCGTACCCACTCTTGTATTTATATTTCATATTGTATCTAGTCAACTCCATCAATCAAAATTAGTAAATTGTATAAGTAATGAGACTTATTGAGATTGTGATTGCGAGACTTAGAGCGAGGGGTATTCCGCTACTTGTGGTTTTGATGTCTTGCTTATTTCTTTATCTTTTGTGGTGAACTTCGCCGTTGGGAGTCGTATACTTATACTTATACTATCTTGCATGGTTGTGATCCGCCGGTTGGCGAAGAGCTAGCTCCCGCTTGGGGATTCCTTTTATATTATTTCTATGTATTTGTGGTTTTGGATCAAAATATACAAAGGAGGTGCTGCCCAAATTTTTAAAAGACGAAATACGTTTTCAAACTAGCAATTTCACTTGCATTTTCATGTTCCTTTTCTATGCATTAAGAAAACTTGATTTCATTATACCTTTATTTCAAAACTTCTCCTCCTTTATTTTCTTAAAAAGGTTTAGATTTCTGGGTTTCAGCTTACCTGAATTACGTTACGCCTTTAGACGTTGCGTGATTTAAGTGCTGGTCACGAGCTAATATTTCGGGTCATGACAGTCGGGTTTTATTTGCGGCTCAAATCAAACCCGAGGCCCCAAAATTATCCACCTTTCTGTATTGTTGGCTGTGATTCTTTGATATTGCTTATTATCATACCTGGGATGAATATTATATATACTTATATGTATACTAGTAGATGTTGTATATGTTTTGCACCTGCGCTAGTCCAGCCCCCGCTCTGTTGTTAGTTAAGTAACCTAACGGGTGATGACGGGGCCCAGTGGCGAATGCGGACGGCATATACGTACATCATATTTTTGTTCTTTTCTGGTGTGATAGGTTAAATGATGGGACCGCATTAATTTTGATTAATACAAGATAAGAAAACTTAAAAGATGTTGTTAGAACAAATTTTGAAAAACTGTAGTTATATTCTTTCGCTTTGCACAGTGGTATTCGGTCATGAATACCCAGCACCTCATTCCAAGAGGCAAGAGTCGAGATCCCTTCATGGGGAGTGACCTCTTGAGCAAAAGTATATACTGTAGATTACTCGGTTTTTTCAAAACCACAAGTTTTCAAAAGGGATCCTAAACCACTCCTTTTCAAAACTACTCAGGTTCCTTCGACGATATCAAGTTCATTACGTTAACGGGTTTTTTGCCAAAAAACCCAGCCGTTGCCCTCCGTCGTTTCTTATAAGTAATATTTGGTATTCATGTTGTGTTTGTTGGCATCCGTCAAGGCATAGGGTACGGTAGCTGAATAATACTTATTTGTAGCATTTGAGATGCATTAATTTAGGACAGACATACAGCCTTGTTGGCATCCGTCAAGGGCGAGTACGGGTGGGTCTAAATTAATCTGGATAATGACGGGTAGAACTTGACTTGCGCTTTATGATTTGTTGTCATCCGTCAAGGTCATAAGACGCTTGGGGCAAAAACCACATCGGGAGTTTCAAATATACCGGAAATTTGCTAATGTTGCATACCTTCTGAAGTATGGTGACTAGAGTGCCTTCCATCTAGGTTATCACGCAATGATAGTTGGATCCCCATCCCACTGATGAGTATGATTACTCTTGGGAGATTTTCTCGCTTAACAATCAATGCTATAAACCAAGTTGGTGTCTAAAACGGTGTTAGCGGGGCTATGCCTCCTGGGAAAAGAGGTTATGGAATTAAGGAACTTCACGAAAGCATTGGAAAACCTCCCTCAAAGTACCGACACCAGCCTGGTCGAAAGGTTAAGCAAGTATTGCGACGTGCGATTAATCCCAACTAATTCTTCTTTTAAGCTTTGAAGAAGAATTCGAGGAAATAGTGGGAGCCATCCTGATTAGATAAACTAATAACTAATCTAATCTTGCAAGAGTGCACGCTGGGTGTTTCTTTTCTCTCTCTCCAGGTAGCAACTATTTCATGTCTAACGTCGGTTCGGCTCTAACTTATGACAACAGTCATAAATGTGAGCAAAGGAAGGAGGATTGTTTGAATTCCTTGATGACCCCATCGAAGAAGAAACATACTATTGTGTCTTCTTCAAGTGTTCTTGTTATTGAGAACTGTTTTTCGGTCAGTCCTACCACCTGAGTACCCAATACCGGATCGGGATCTCATATCTGTAATTTATTACGGGGACTGAGAAAAAGTAAAATGGTTGGACCTGGTGATATGTCCTCAAAGTATGGAACGGAGCTGTAGGGTTTGCTCATCACCTCATATAGGGTTTGGAAGCATCACGCATGCCACAACTTTGATTTTAAGAGGTGCTAAGCAAACTTAACTAGGAATCGAACTAGAAATATTGAGTAACAACTAATAGTATCACATGTAAAAGTTAATCTATCACTAAGTGGAGAAACTACAACCTTTGTAGTCCTCCTAAGGTGACTCCTTGGATATCCTAGAGTTTGGAAAGGCTCGCTTGAACACTTCCGAGTCCACGACGATCCACCCGAAGTCCTTTGCTCAAAGCTTGTTGCTTCACTTGATCTTTCAAATCGGTAGAGCAAACACCCTACACAAGAGAGCTAGAGATGTGTAGGATGATGAAGTGGTTTATGTTCTCACTTAAAAACCCTCTCTTTTTCTTTTCCTCACTCTAAAAAAATCTCAAAAGAGCTTGAAGAAGGAGGAAGATGAAGATGGCAAAGCTTTTTGAAGATAATGATAATTCTTATGTTTTAAAAATAAAACAAAAGGATATATATATGTGAGACCCTCTCACAACAAACCATGGTTAATATAAATATCTAGATATTTTGTGATGAGTTAAAGAACAAAGGAAATTAACCAAGGTTAAGTCAATGGTCAAACAAAGAAGTGTGTAGAAACTATGAGTCATTTGTAAAGAAATGAGTCATTAGTTAATTTCCTTTATCTTTTAACTTAAAACAAAAACTATATATTAATATGAACCATGTGAGTCTTGCATTGCCATCTTTAATATATCAACAACCATGATATATATGCATGTATGTACATCAACATGGACATATACATGCATGCATCCATCAAAAGAATAGGGTTTAATAAAAGTGAGCTAAAAGTCATTATTAAATCAACATTTGATTTAATAAACCGGTCATATCACATACGACCCGACCAATAGTAAACACCCGATTAACATACGGTATCTCATATACGTATTTAATCGAGTTCCTGCGCATATCTCATATGCACACCACATCGTTTTGCCTGAGCTAGGAAACTTCTGTGTGGGACTCTAAGACTCGTCAATACGCCGGCAGTAGGTGATGATCACATCAAACACCTACAAGCCGCAAGCGGTCAGCTAAACGTAACGGCCACCCGGGTATTGAGCGATCAGAAGAAGAACAAGTGAACCTGTCAAAACTCCCGTCAATCCAACTGGCAACACTTACCGTACAATCCGGTCTCTTCGTCAGATATGCTGCATATCGAGTTTAGGGATGGAATCGTCGACCCCAATAACTCAATAAGTCATGCCGGTATATGGTCTACAACAGATCGAGAAACTATTGATAACACTTATCAGTAATATCTCAGCAGCCCTGGCCAGGGACTTCCTGTTATAGCCAATCGTGCACAGCACAGCATCAACCCCCAATACCGGGAGAGACGAAACCCCTCCTATCGCTCATTGCCTCCATATGCCTCGGGACTGTACCCAAAATCCACCTGTTTGTATGAATCAATAGAGCCATAGTAGGGTGGAGATCAAGATACAGTGGGAGGACACACAAGACTCTATGGCAATTTCGGGTCTACAGACTAACCTGTACCAGTGTCACCTGAGAACTGCTATCCGACGTATGATATAATACCACATAGGAGTTCTCGGTGAGTCCGTTCAGTGTACCCAGTCTCACTGAGCACCCGTATATAATCTTTGGTGTCAGCACACCAGACGGATATGGGATTATCCTTCGCCCATCCTATGGAACAAGAATGGTATACGCTAGTCTACACTGGAATATCGATGCCCTGTCTCGATATACCCACGACTAGGAACATTTCAAGGATATGCTTATAAACTACAGGTGTCCCACTAGTATGATCCACATCATAATCCCAGTAGTCAAGCCAATATTCTTAGGGCTTTATCAACATGTACCAAATGAGTAAAAACATGATAATGAGAAACCAGATAGCATACTATCATGTCGAGAAAGACTGTCCTTTGAATACACACACACACACACATCAGTACATACACTATCATATAATGGCCTCTAGGTCATACATATATCCAACAATCTCCCACTTGCACTAAGGCCAATTATTGGCGTATCTCATACCCAACATCTCAAAAAGTCGCTCATGCTGCGGCTGAAGGAGGGCTTTGGTGAATGGATCCGCAGTGTTATCCTTTGTATCTACTCTCTTGATCTCGATCTCGTAGCGATCAACTATCTCCCGGATCAGATGATATCGTCTCAGGATGTGTCTGGACTTCTGATGGGACCTGGGCTCTTTGGCCAACGCCATACCCCCATTATTGTTACAATACAAAGGTATTGGATCAATAATTGTTGGAACTACTCCTAGCTCCGATATGAACTTCCTCATCCAGACGGCTTCCTTGGCAGCATCATTTGCAGCAATGTACTCAGCTTCCATCGTTGAATCTGCAACGGTATCCTGTTTGGAACTCTTCAAACTTAACGTCCCTCCATTTAGGGTAAATGCAAACCCTGAGATAGACTTGCTGTCATCCTTGTCACTCTGGAAGCTCGAATCGGTAAAGGCCTCCATTTGGAGATCCCCGTTACCATACACCAAGAACAATTCTTTAGTCCTTCGCAAGTACTTAAGAATGTTCTTCACAGCAGTCCAGTGATTCTCCCCTGGGTTTGACTGATACCTGCTTACTACACTAAGTGCATAAGCTATATCAGGACATGTACACAACATCGCATACTTTATCGATCATACTGCCGAAGCATAGGGAATAATGCTCATGCGAGCTCTCTCTTTGTCAGACATTGGGCAATCATCCTTGGAGAGAGTGACTCCGTGGAAAGCGGGTAAGGCACCCTGCTTGGAGTCTTCCATACTAAACCTCTTTAGGATGGTATTGATGTACTTGGTTTGGGACAATCTCAATAACCGTTTGGATCTATCCCTATAGATCCGCATGCCCAATATGTACGTGGCATCACCCAGGTCCTTCATGGAGGACCTTTGTGATAAGAATGATTTGACCGACTGTAGCATAGGAATATCATTTCCTATCAAAAGTATGTCATCCACGTACAATACGAGGAATGCGACAGATCTCCCTACAGTCTTCTTATAAACACAAGGTTCATCTGGATTTTTGATGAAATCAAACTCTTTGATAACATCATCAAAACAGATGTTCCAACTCCGTGATGCCTGCTTTAATCCATAAATGGATTTAAGCAACTTACATGCTTTTCCACTGCTCCCACTGTCAATGAAGCCCTCTGGCTGATCCATATAAACGCATTCATCTAAATCACCATTTAGAAATACAGTTTTAACGTCCATCTGCCAGATTTCATAGTCGTAGTGAGCAGCAATAGCAAGTAGAATCCGAATGGTTTTAACCATGGCTACCGGAGAGAAAGTCTCATCATAGTCCAAACCTGGTCTTTGACGAAAACCTTTCGCTACCAACCTTGCTTTATAGGTCTCCACCTGTACATCTACACCGATCTTTCTTTTAAAGATCCATTTGCAGCCTACAGGTTTTATCCCGGAAGGTACATCCTCCAAAGTCCATACTTTGTTGGTGTACATGGACTCCATTTCAGATCTCATGGCATCCAGCCATTTCACAGAGTCACCACTTGTGATAACTTGATGAAAACTGGCAGTATCATCATCATCCATGATGCAATCTTCTCTATCACTATCAATGAGAAAACCGTAGTATCTCTCCGGTGGGCGAGAAGTCCTACCAGATCTACGGAGTGGCTGAGGTTCATTAGATTCTGTTACAATATCAGGTTCAGCCAAGTCGTCATTTGTAACTTGTGTTTCTAGAACCTCTTCTAGATCTACCACATTGCCATCAGCATCATCTAGAAAAATCTCATTTTCTAAAAATATGGTATACTGAGAAACAATCACCTTTTGTTCCTACTTGTGGTAGAAAAGATACCCAAACGAATGTTTTGGATATTCCACAAATATACATTTGACCAATCGTGTCTCTAGTTTGTCTGGATTCTGCTTTTTGACAAAAGCCGGACATCCCTAAATCTTAACTCGTTTAAGAGATGGTCTCTTCCCATGCCATATCTCATATGGAGTGGTAGACACGGTCTTGGTTGGAACTTTGTTTAACAGAAAAGCTGCAGTTTCCAATGCATGCCCCCAAAAGGAGAGGAGTAACTCAGAATCACTCATCATGGATCGTACCATATCTAATAGGGTACGATTCCATCGCTCTGACACACCGTTGTGCTGTGGTGTGTAAGGGGGAGTGAGCTGAGAGAGAATCTCATTCTCTTTTAGGTAGTCCAAGAACTCGGTACTTAAGTACTTTCCACCTCGATCTGATCGAAGTATCTTGATTCTCATTCCTGTTTGGTTTTCTACTTCAAGTTTATACTCCTTGAATTTCTCGAAAGCTTCAGACTTATGCTTTATCAAAAACACATGACCGAATCTTGAGAATTCATCAGTAAAAGTTATGAAGTAAGAAAAACCGCCTCTTGCATGTGTAGACATTGGCCCACATACATCACTATGTATGAGGCCTAGGATCTCAGTAGCTCTTTCTCCGTGTCCAGTAAACGGAGTTTTGGTCATTCTACCTTTGATACAAGACTAGCAAGTTGCATAAGATTTATACTCAAAAGAATTTAAATATCCATCTTTATGTATCTTGTTTAGTCTTGTTTCATTAATATGACCAAGCCTACAATACCAAAGAAAAGCTTCATTTATATCTGAAAATTTTCTTTTATTTGTGTGTTGAATGTTGAAAACTGTGTGTTGATTAAGGACGTATATCCCGTTATTTAGTGTACCACAACCAATCAACTCTTGATTAAGTCTAATGTTCATAACATTGTGTTGCACAGCAAAATGATATCCTTCATTGTCTAACAAAGAAACGGATATAATATTACAAAGCATACTTGGCACAAAATAACATGGGTTCAAAACCAATATACAACCCGACGGCAACCCTAAGTGATACTCTCCCACTGAAACTGCATTTACATTGGAACCATTTCCAACCTGGAGAGTATGATCACCTGTCTTCAAAACTCTGCTATTTCTCAACGCCTGCACAGAATTGCAAATATGAGAACCCGAACCGGTATCTAATACCCAGGAAGCAGAGTTAATAGAAAAACAGTTTTCAATCACGAACACACCTGAAGCTGAAGCATCACCATGCTTCTTTTTGAGTTCAAGGTACTCAGTACAGTTCCGCTTCCAGTGTCCTGTCTTCTTGCAGTGGAAACATTCTCCTTCCCCTGATTCCCCAACCTTGGACTTGTCTTTCCCCTTAAAATTTTTGACTCCACCCTTAGGTTTGGTGGGTTTCTTCTTCATCTTTCCCTTGGCCTTAACCTTCGGACAAGAGGAGGAATATGTCCCAACACTCAAAACGGGAGTCTTCACTGACTTCAGCGTGCTCTCTGCACTCCTTAACATATTAAGGAGTTCAGGTAGTTCATTCTCCATATTGTGCATGTTGAAGTTAACTATAAATTGAACAAAGGTGGAAGGGAGAGACTGCAGAATAATATCCGTATATTGCTCATTATCCATTGTCCACCCAAGGTCCTCAAGCACTTCTATGAGAGCTATCATCTTCAAAACATGGTCTCCTACTGGTGTGCCAGGGGCCATTCGCATCTGAAACAGCTTTCTGGATGCTTTGTATCGTAATACGCGAGATTGCTCTCCATACAACTCTTTTGTATGGAGGAATATGGATTGTACGTCCATATTCTCGTGCTGCTTCTGATGTGTGTTATCCATCGATGCAAGCGCGAGGCATTTGGCCGTGGAACAGTCAGCGTCCCATGTCTTCCGGATTTCCTTATCCACAACTGAAGATTTAGGACCTGGGATGGGCAGGGTTGGAGCCGTGAGGACATATGATACCTTATCATAAGTCAAGGCAATGTTGAAATTCCTCAGCCATATTTATAATTGGTCCCATTCAGTTTATTTTTATCTAGTAGAAGCTTGAGTCCTGACATTGGTATCTGCCAATTAAAAGAGAGAAAAGAATACACTTAGCGAAAGCTCTTGCAAAGATCAGATTGGTTATTATCTTGTCTAATCGATGTATCCCACTGTTTTTATCAAATTTTCTTTAAAACCTTTAAAAAGAAAACTAGCCGGGATTAATTACATTCTACAACTTCGCTAACCGTTCAGCCAGGCCGGTGCCAGTACTTGAGGGAGGTTCCCCGTGCTTTCGCACGGACCTAATTAAAATAAACCTCGTCTTCCCAAAGGCGTAGCCCCGTTTGATACCTTTCTTGACACCTAATGGGTTAGCTAATTGTAAAGTGCAAAACTCTCCCGGGAGCAACTTTTGCTCACAGTGGGATCGGGATCCTACTATCATATAGAAGGTATGCAATCTCATTGCAAATTTCAACTTTTGAAATTCCCGATATTATTTTTTACCCCTAGTACTCATGACCTTAACTATGGTCAACATATCATAAGTACTAGTCAATTTCTTCCCGTTATTTCGTGATTAACTAGACCCACCCACATGACCCTTAACTAAAGTCAACATAATCATATGAATGTTCTAACTAATCTGCATCATATGCAGTGTAGGAAGACATCACTTAGATACCGTACACTGCGCCTTAACTAAAGTCAAAATACACAGCACGAATACTAAGTACTCTACTTCCTAAAATGACGGAGGGTTGCGGATAGTTTTTAAGAAAACTTTTAACGCTTTGAACTTGATATCGTTGTAGAATCTAATGGGTTTAAAAGGAGTGGCTTAAGCTCCGCATTTTGAAACTTGCTTTTTCATAAAAGGCCGAGTGTGTTTCAAATCCGATTCTACAACATCCTTTTAGGTTCATTTTTCTTTACATTAATCTCATTAATATAGTCCCATCATTTAATTCCTAAAGCCATCACAGAAAGAAACGAAAATATAACGTACGCTTATACCACTCGCATTCGTCACAGTGTCCCGTTATGCACCGTTAGGTTACTTAACTAACGGCATACTGAGACGGGGCTAGCGCGAGTGCAAAACATAAGCAACATCTATTATATAACCAATATATAATATTGCATTCGTCTCAGATATATATTAAATGATCACATCACATAATATAAGCAGCAGAAGCACATTTAATATAGGATATCTAGGAGGTCTGTATTTTGTATTTAGCCAGCAATAGAAAATACGGATTCCACGGTCGCGATGAATAGCCAAGCCCACACCCCTAGACCCCTACGAGAGTGGCAAGTGACCGTACCAATTCTGGAGTTTAGGAGACCCGGTCTCAACTCCTCGAGATGGCCTCCCACTGAACCCTAGAACCCGGTCACTTGTGCCCTCCTTCTTGGGTCTATCCTTATGTGGAAAAGTAAATAATATGCAACACTGGTGACATCATTCTCAACCCGGAAGTGCCCCAAATAAAAGAATATTACATACAATTGAATTTTACATGAATGAAAAGAAAACTCTCATCTCACATAAAACCCCCGGCTATTCAATCACGACAATCATGCATATCATATCTCAGCAACACATAATATCACATATCATCAGCGTAAGTAAGTATGCGTATCCCGATTGTCGTTGATGTATAGCAACGAAACCGGCGATACACCCCATACTACACTTACGGTCACAAAGAAATAAAATGAAAAACTACAACAATTGGAATCGTAACTGGCTTTAGACAACACAAACCCAGAATATCACATATCCAAGATTTTATGCCTAACAATGTAAAGCTCGCATTTAGGTCTAACCCATGAAAACACCTTTTCATAACAAGTCGGATAATTCAACAAGATTTCCGATTATTCCCGAGACCAAAATGCAAGACTTACACGCAACAAACAAATTTGTAGATTCCAATTATTGTATCACATACTAATAAACTAGGCGCAGCTAAAACATTCGATCGAACGATTGAACACCCAAAGACTTCTCAGAAAGCTCAACTCTTGAGCAGCTTTAAAATTTACTAGAAACTGCAACAAGTACATATGGACCAGCGCAAGAAGGCACAGCCCAAGCTTCACCAACGGCGCCGTGGAACCGCCGCAGAATGACCATTCTGGCCGCGGTTCCGCGGTCGTATAGTAGAGTTAGGGCTTTGTACGTCTTGTGGGCCCATAAAACACCCAGCATGATTTTATGAGTATTTTTAATGTGAAAAAATCCACGTTTTTGAAAAATGTCCAAAGAGCACCCCCGGGCGTTGTATTTCGTTCGTTCGAGATTTTTAACATCGTCTAGGTTACTCTAAAGCTCTAGCTTGGCTCTGATACCACTGTAGGGTTTCCTCATCACCTCATATAGGGTTTGGAAGCATCACACATGCCACAACTTTGATTTTAAGAGGTGCTAAGCAAACTTAATTAGGAATCGAACTAGAAATATTGAGTAACAACTAATAGTATCACATGTAAAAGTTAATCTATCACTAAGTGGAGAAACTACAACCTTTGTAGACCTCCTAGGGTGACTCCTTGGATATCCTAGAGTTTGTAAAGGCTCGCTTGAACACTTCCGAGTCCACGACGATCCACCCGAAGTCCTTTGCTCAAAACTTGTTGCTTCACTTGATCTTTCAAATCGGTGGAGCAAACACCCTACACAAGAGAGCTAGAGATGTGTAGGATGATGAAGTGGTTTATGTTCTCACTTAAAAACCCCTCTCTTTTTCTTTTCCTCACTCTAAACAAATCTCAAAAGAGCTTGAAAAAGGAGGAAGTTGAAGATGGCAAAGCTTTTTGAAGATAATGATAATTCTTATGTTTTAAAAATAAAACAAAAGGATATATATATGTGAGACCCTCTCACAACAAACCATGGTTAATATAAATATCTAGATATTTTGTGATGAGTTAAAGAACAAAGGAAATTAACCAAGGTTAAGTCAATGGTCAAACAAAGAAGTGTGTAGAAACTATGAGTCATTTGTAAAGAAATGAGTCATTAGTTAATTTCCTTTATCTTTTAACTTAAAAAAAAAAGTATATATTAATATGAACCATGTGAGTCTTGCATTGCCATCTTTAATATATCAACAACCATGATATATATGCATGTATGTACATCAACATGTACATATACATGCATGCATCCATCAAAAGAATAGGGTTTAATAAAAGTGAGCTAAAATTCATTATTAAATCAACATTTGATTTAATAAACCGGTCATATCACATACGACCCGACCAATAGCAAACACCCGATTAACATACGGTATCTCATACACGTATTTAATCGAGTTCCTACGCATATCTCATATGCACACCATATCGTTTTGCCTGAGCTAGGAAACTTCTGTGTGGGACTCTAAGACTCGTCAATACGCCGGCAGTAGGTGATGATCACATCAAACACCTACAAGCCGCAAGCGGTCAGCTAAACGTAACGGCCACCCGGGTATTGAGCGATCAGAAGAAGAACAAGCGAACCTGTCAAAACTCCCGTCAATCCAACTGGCAACACTTACCGTACAGTCCGGTCTCTTCGTTAGATATGCTGCATATCGAGTCTAGGGATGGAATCGTCGACCCCAATAACTCAATAAGCCATGCCGGTATATGGTCTACAACAGATCGAGAAACTACTGATAACACTTATCAGAAATATCTCAGCAGCCCTGGCCAGGGACTTCCTGTTATAGCCAATCGTGCACAGCACAGCATCAACCCCCAATACCGGGAGAGACGAAACCCCTCCTATCGCTCATTGCCTCCATATGCCTCGGGACTGTACCCAAAATCCACCTGTTTGTACGACTCAGTAAAGCCGTAGTAGGGTGGAGATCAAGATACAGTGGGAGGACACACAAGACTCTATAGCGATCTCGGGTCTACAAACTAACCTGTACCAGTGTCACCTGAGAACTGCTATCTGACGTATGATATAATACCACATAGGAGTTCTCGGTGAGTCCGTTCAGTGTACCCAGTCTCACTGAGCACCCGTATACAATCTTTGGTGTCACCACACCAGACGGATATGGGATCATCCATCGCCCATCATATGGAACAAGAATGGTGTTTCCCCAATCAGAGCAAAGCTCTGTCCAAATTCCAAGATTTGAAATGAAGCGACGCTTCTGTTTTCCCCAATCAGAGCAAAGCTCTGTATTGAAATTCAAAAGTCAAAAAATTGAAGCAACGCTTCAGATCCAGCGCTAGGCGCGCTGCACGCCACGTGTCAAACACGGATGCGCTAGCGCCAGGTGCGCTGCGCCCTAGGCAACACACCATGAGTGCGCTAGCGCTAGGCGCGCTGCGCACCACGTGTCAAATACGGGTGCACTAGCGCAGACTGCTCTGCGCTGCGCGCCACCAATTAGAGCGAATCTCTATTTCCAAGATTGGAAAGCGATGCAACGCTTCATGAAAAGTGCTAACAACAAATGCGCCAGCAATGAGAGTCAAAGACTCTGAAACGGCGCTCATGTGCAAAGCACGAGAGCACTAAGTGCCAGGAGCGCTAAGCACCAGAAGCGCTTCACCTGATTATAGCAAATCAAATTATGCAGCGCATAAGCGCCTTACAAAGGAATAACAAAGAATTTAAAAATAAAGGAACACTTGGCAGATAATGAAATACTTAATTAAACATCTTTTTACTATTACAATGTAAACAGATCACCAAATATGGGATCAAAAGGACAAGGGTTTGCAAAGCTAAGAATAAGATTGTCCAATTCCCTCTCTGTCTTCTCCATCAAAATGGCGATCCTCTCGAGGAGTAGCCATCCATCGATCAACGCCGCACTCACCAGAGAAAGTGGAGATAACGACCCGACGAGCCCATATCTGGCTCAGCAAGTGGACAGAGCAATCCCTCATGGCTTTAGTGATCAAATGCGCCTCGAAGAAGCACTCGATCTTGTCTTCAGCAGCATCGAGCATTGCCGAGGACATCTCTGCTGGAGAACGGGGAATATCAGCGAACACAGACGCAAGAATCATCCGAAGCCAAATAGAGTATGGGGGGAGAGGAGGCCCTACACGAGTTAAGAGCTCGTACAGTGCTACGTCACATTGGTCATCCGTAAGAGAAGGATCCACCAAGCGCGCAGCAAAACGAGGAACAATGTCCTGGATAGGCACTTCCCATGGTTGTCGGCGAGTATGTGGGCGGTTACAAGCCATAACTGAAAGGATTCATTGGAGGCGAGAAAAGAAAGAAGCTTTGCTTCAGATTATAAAGACTAGGCACGGAAAATTTTGTGTGCACAGTGGAGCTATTTCCAAGACTTGGGAAATGAAAGTTCTGGGGAATACAAGTTTGTCTTAAAAGGAAGGTGAAAAGACACCTCTATTTGAATCAACGCTTCAGATCCAGCGCTCTGCGCTGCGCGCCACGTGTCAAACACAGGTGCGCTAGCGTAGGCTGTGCTGCATTCCGCGTTGTGCGCCACGTGCCAAACGTAGGTGCGCTAGCGCAAAATGCGTTGCGCTTTGCGCTGCGCGCCACGTGTCAAACGTAGGTGCGCTAGCGCAAGGTGCGCTAGCGCTGGAATTAAGAATTCCCTGCCGTTAGATCAAAAGATCTAATAATAAGTTATTAATAAATCAAAATTAAAATTCTGTTATGGAAAGATCTTTCCAATCTTGTTAAAAACAAGAAAATTACCTTCTGTAAAACAGAAGCCCTAGGATCAAAGATCCAATGGTAGGGAAACATCCCCAAATCAATCAGAGAAAGATCTCTTTAACTGATTCAACAAATCAGCTGGCCCTATATAAAGGCCCCAAGACTTCAAGTCTGATATAGAGAAACCCCCCTGCAAACTTTGAGAAAAACTCAAAGAGAAAGAAAAGCAAGCCTTTAGCGAAAGAAGATCATTTTCTTCAAGGTGAAGAACATGATTCTTGAACACAGAGATGAAACCATCTCATAAAAAGAAGAACTATCTTCTAAAAAAGATCGTAGATCTATAAAAGACCGAGGTCTGTGATAAAAAAGAGATCAAAAGATCTCACCATAAAAAAACCAAAAGGAAGTATTTACTTCATTCACATATCGTTGATCTACAAAGGCAGAGCCCTTTTATAAACAAGTACTTTTGTTCTTGAATCTTTAGGCAAAGCCTCCTTTTAAAAGAACATAAACTTGTTCTCCAATCATAAATTTGATCAAACGCGCTCTGCGCTATTGGAAAGTGCCTTGCACTCGTGAACTGCGCTTTTGCGCTCCTTGGACCGGCGCTCAGCGCCAGAACATGCTACGTGTCAACCACAGACACGATTTGCGCTTTGCGCTTCCGAAACAGAATACTGGGCCCATTAACTGGCGCTCAGCGCCAAGCGCGCCACGTGTCACTCACTGGCGCACCCATAAACCAGCGCAATGCGCTCTTAAATTGAAAGCGCAATGCGCTCTTAAATTGAAAGCGCAACGCGCTAATAAACTGGCGCTTAGCGCTAAGCGCGACACGTGTCCTTTTCGTGTGCGCTACCCGACAGAAGCGCAATGCGCTCTTTAATTGGCGCGAAGCGCCTGGCGCGCCACGTGGTGCATTGTCAGAATACACTTTGTTCTGATGAATACTATGCATTCAGACAAGACAAAAAAATGTCAGGATCTAATGCTTATCATTATTAAAAGGGCCAAGCCCAAATAAAGGCTCAATAGCCAGAACAATATAATGTTAAATATTTTAATTGGACTTAGCCCAATTCTGGCCATAAGTCCTCAACTTATATTTAACCGAGCCCATCTGCACTTTCAAACCAACTCATATCGGTTCAAGGGTTCATCTCTTCACCCCTCTGATATTTGTCGTTATAATCCTTCAATGTTTTCATAGAGGTGACGGGTCCCGATGACCACACATTTCTACGGACTGTGATTTCCTTAAACTCATGGACTACGATGTCCTTAAACTTTATAGACTATGATGTCTTTAAACCGGAATGTGGGGTCCTTAAACTCATGGACTACGATGTCCTTAACCTGGACAGTGGGGTCCTTAAGCCCATGGACTATGAGGTCCTTAAACTCACAGACTACGATGTCCTTAACCTGGACCGAGATGTTCTTAAACTAACACTGGACCGAGATGTCCTTAAACTACCGATAGACCGTAATGTCCTTAAACTAACATTGGACCATAATTGTCCTTAAACTAACTGACCGCAATGTCCCTAAACTAAATAATAGAGTCCAAATGCTCTTTTGTTGGATCTAAACGATCCCGTTAAGTTGATCTTAGTCTAAAATTAGACTAACGTATCCTTAACAAACGTTTAAGTCGATCTTAGTCTAAAATGAGACTAACGTATTCTTAAACACAACCCCAAACCTAAATCTAAAAAGATACGGATTTGGACTAATCCACGCTCTACGGGCGACAATATAAACTAGTCTCCGTATACAATTCACAGGCAACCACAAACGAAACAAACACCCACGACACGAAGTGACCATCTGGAGAAGGAGAAAGTTGTTACCGTGAAGCGGTAGCGTAATTAACTGCAGGGGCTTGCGCCTGCAGGGAAGAGCGTCCTCACAATCAAAAAAACCCTCGAACGAGGGGGAATCTGACGAAGTCTGCTACATTGGCCGCATCCATTTAAACCTTTGATACACGGTGTCATAAATCAACTTGGCATCTTCGGAGAGGTGGACGGATAGCACCAAATAGCGTTTGTCCCTATATTCAGGCAAGGCATTCGTCTTCCCGGTTTCCGGCGGTAAACAGATTCTGGCACGCCCGGTGGGACCTTTTCATCTTTCCACTCCACACTTCGTGTGTCGTGTTCGCGAACGAATCGCGGTTATATATGGTTGCCCTTGGGTTCGAGGTACTAAGATTTGGTTTCTTGCTTGGAGCAGAACACCAATGGCGTCTACTTGCGTGAAGTGTTCCAACTGCAACTGCAACTGCAACTCACGCTCTGCCTCATCTGGAGGCATAGCTTACGGGCCCCAAGCGGCCTCCTTGTTCACGATGCCGGTGGACCAGGTGACTCAGGCCACCACCGGATTGTTCTTTGGGACTATGCTCCCACCGATGAACTTCAACACCCCTGCACCAATACCAGAAGCTCCCAAGAAGTCAGTCTTTGATCGGCTTGCTACTACTGCAGCCCCTCTCAATGGGTCGTCCAGCTCTAGCACCTCAGTCTTCACCAGATTGGGCCAAAGTTGATGTGGACCCATGATGAAGCCTGCAGTTCCGGAAAAGGTTATTCCGAAGAGGATAGCCATACCTGTTCCTGAAGTCGTCAAGGCGGCTTCTCTTGCCAAAGGGTCGGTCTTTGCAAGACTGACTGTTCCAGCTCCCACTCCCGCTCCTGCTCAAAAGTCTGTATTTGACAGGCTAGACGCTGCTGCCAAACGGAACTCAGTCTTCAAGAGGCTGGTACCAGCAACGCCTTACCTAAACAGGGAGCAAGACAAAGCCATCCCCATCACCGAACCAACACCATCGGCACGACACGCTTGACGTCGCCACTGGCGCCGAGTGAGGAAGGCTGGGGGTAACTCCCCCTCTGGGCTAACTCCACCAGCCCCAACGGTGGAAATCAATGCTGTTGTTCCAACCGGGAACAGTTTTGAATTGCTAAACAAGGTGCGCAGGAACTCTCCTACCGCCGTATTGAAAAGATCTCCTCCACCCGTGGAGAATGTTACAGGAATAAAGCCGGATCAGCCCTCTCAGCGGCTTTCTTCTAAAGTTTACAAAGTCTGGCGATGGGTCCAGGAATCAGTGATCGATCAGGACTATCTCCGCCGACAGAAGAAGCTGAAGGTTCAGCAGGAAGAGAACCGTCCTAACAAGCCACAAAGGACGACAGCCACCTGGGTGCCCGCTGCAATGGCCCCCTCAACATCAACTGCACAAAAGAAAAGGAGGCCAGAGAAAGCCCCGATGACTACGGCAGATCACAAAGACGCTGAGCCCAAACGCCCCAAGTCTGGGGGCATAACAGTGCATACCGTATACATAGCTTCCGGAAAAGAAGAAAGCCGCACTTCGACGGGCCACCGACCGCTCACCCGATCAATAACAAGGGCTCAAGATCAACAACAGCAGAAGCTTCAGGAGATGCTGACTGCAATGGCCGCTCTCACCGAGCCAAAAGAAAGCCCGGAGGCATCATCAGAACAGCGTCACGAACAAGAAACCGATGCTGACTTCCTACGCAGAGTCCTCGAAAAGAAGGACAGAGAAGCAGGGGAAAAAGCTGCCAACATAAAACAAATGGCGCTTCTCTTCCAAGACATGGTAGGGATGATGTTACAGCTGGATCCTCCAGCTGAAGACCCTCCGATCACTATTGAAGACGATAGAGGGGAGACATCTAATCCTCCTCCGGCTCTTTTAGCAGCCAAGGAGGAAACCATTTCCAAGGCCGCACTAGATGACTATATAGCTCAGCAAATACGAGCTCACCAGGCGAATGAAGCGGCCGGTCAAGTCGTCAAAACTGGGCGACCGTATCCAATCCCGTATGACCAAATAAAATACCCGCCGGGATACACAATCTCTAAATTCCATGTGTACAAAGGGACAGGCAATCCTCACCAGCACGTTGCCCAGTTCAAAGCTCTTTCCGGCAACACCGGGGGCTATGATAAGCTTTTGCTCCGTCAATTCGTCAGCAGCTTGTCGGAGACGGCCTTCGAATGGTACTCCAAACTTCCAAACGACTCCGTCAAAACTTTTGCGAAAATGGAGCTGTTATTCACCCAGCGATTCGCGAGCGCTAGTGAACGCACCCCGATAACAGCATTGATCACCTGGCTTCACCCTGGCATTGATCAATGCCAGGGTGAAGCCAGGTGAGACGTGGGTCCAATACGCGATAAGATGGAGGAATCTATGGTCAAAATGCGAACAACGCATCGAAGAAGCACCGGCGGTGGGTATGTTCGTGGGCACTTTGGACCCTCATGCAGCTATCTCCCAGTTCATGATGTTCTTCAAGCCGACTATTTTCCAGGCCTTGATTGATAAACTGGCCCAAATGGACCAGATGGGTCATAGACCGTCTCCTCCAAAGCCGGACTCTCGAAATGAGAAGGGAAAGGGAAAAGCAATCGTTATCGCCAATGCTCAACAGCAGCCCGGTAGCCCAAGACTAGTTGATCGCCAAAATAACAGAACTCGATCTCTCGAAGATAAAATGAGTCGCCCTTATTCGTTCCCTCGAGACAAGATAAAGAGGTTATTCGAGCTTGCACTGCGCAACAGGCTCATCACTCTGCCGGAGCCAAGACGCCCAGCACAACAAGGCGACATTAGCAATCCTAACTACTGCCCTTATCACCGAATGTTGGGCCATCCGATCGAGAATTGTTACATCTTCAAAAGCTGGATAGAAGATCAATACCAGCAGGGAAAATTCGTATTATCTGAGAATTGGAAGGTGAACCCGCCTCGGCCACACACTCCCAAGAAAACGGATACACCGGGGGCATCATGCTCTTTCGTAGAAGAAGCTCCCTGGGAGGTCGCTCTTTCGGCTAAGACAAAAAGAATGCTGAAGGATCTCCAAATATGCCCGGAAATCAGGTGGAAAAATCCACTGGAACTTGAGATCATCGAGGGGATGCTGAAACCGCGTCCAACTCCAAAAATTAGTGGTGATAGCCAAAGTTCACACACCCAGCCGTCGAGATCTTCGAAAAAGAAGAAGAAATCCAAGAAGCCCGTGAAGCCTGGCGACAAGCGCACGGACCTGCAAAAGTAGATTGACACGCTGGAAGAGTATAACCAGAAGGCGCGGACTCCAATCATGCTCCAAGAGTTCCTCAGCCACGTCCTTGAGGACAGAATGACGGTAATGGAGAAGACTCGTCGGATGAATCTGAAGATTACGTGGCAAGTTGCCATGTGATCTCTCACTCGTCGATAGACGATGAAGAGGCTCCTTGCATAAGGAAACTGGGGGTAGGTCCTGAGCTAGAACTTCTGGGGCCATCAGATGAAATAATTGATGCATTCCTGAACACAGCTCTTCTTAAAAGAAAAGCTGATCGGGAGCGCGAGATGGTCATATTTGAAAAGGCCAAACGCCGGCGACTGGACGAAAGGCTCAAAACACTCTCACCAGATCAAAATACACCCGTCGTGAATAAAAACAGGTTCAAGACGAGGAAGAGGTTCGCTAAAGCCATATCGATGGGAATGAAGCTGCCATCCTCCGAAGCGAACGCCTTTGGTGAAGCGGAAACACATCCTAGCTACTGCTTATATCATCGAAAGATTGCGCACCCCACCGAAGAGTGCAATACTTTTAAAAGATGGTGGCAGGGATATGTTGATCACCAACAATATTTCAAGCGAATGAAACGCAAAACTTGTCGGGAGCAAAGAAGTACGACCGAGAAGCGTAAAAGAACTACCGACAACTGTTGCATGGTCAACGCCCGGGGATCGCAAGTTCTCACATTCGGGAGCGACTCTGACGAAGAGATGACTTTTGGCCCTCTCTTTAAAGAGTCCACCTCGAGAAAAGAGGAAGAACCAAGGACTCGTGAAAATATTCAGCTGCGCAATCGTACGCTGCCCGAAAAGAATCTTGGGCTCTCGAACAGTGCGTCGAATAGAAAAGATAAGGGAAAAGAAAAGTTCCCTTAGGATATCATCCTTGATGACCAAACCGTCAAAAAGCTGATAGCCAAGGACCCGCCAAAGAAAAGTAAGGTGGACTACAACGTTCTCGTACACTTGAGGAAGATACCCTCGCAGCTTAGTATTCTTGACGCCCTTCTGCTATCCAAAGAAGCGAGAGATTCTTTAATCAAGGCACTGCAAGAGCCCGAGCAATTCCAAGCTTTCCTCACCGAAGAAAAGATGAAGGACGACCTGGAAGAAGTACACATAGCCGATATCACCTTCGGCGATGAAGATCTCCTCCTTGGGACATGCGAGCACAACCGTCCCCTATATGTCTCCGGATACTATCATAACATCAAGATAGGTAAAATCTTGGTCGACAATGGGTCCTCCGTCAACCTCCTTAATGTAAGAGTGCTAAAGGAAATCTGCATGAGCGTTCATCACCTCGCTCGGGATAAGATCACCATCTCCGGATTTAACTCCCAGTCATCACAAACGCTCGGGTCTGTAATATTGACACTACTCTTTGGGTTACTTGTCACGGACATTAAGTTTCATGTCATTGACGCCAAGACATGCTACAATGCTTTGCTCGTCCGGCCCTGGCTACACGAATACAACATCATTCCTTCTACACAACATCAGTGTATGAAGTATTTCAAGGATGGTCTCGAGTATACTGTGACAGGAGAGCTAAACCCATTCTCCATGAACGAAGTCCGCAAGTACGAAGATGCAAAATACTTCTTACCAGACTTTGAGGACACAGAGAGATGTCACAAACCGGAGAACAAAGCTATCACCACCATTCCAGTCTTCGGGAGTGATACCGAGGAGGAGGAAGAGATAGTTTATTCAGGACCACCCCAGTACAACAAGCCGGGACCGTCCGCTCCTATGCTTATCTTCGGTAGCGACTCGGAAGATGAGGTCCATGCCGTATTCTCTGCTCGGCCTTCAATACAAACCTTCGCTGATGAAGAGCAAAGTTTGCAGGTTGCCATGGTTCCGTCCAAGCATCATAAAGAACTATACGCGCTTGATACCTACAATGTGGAAGAGCTGCAGACGTTATATGTTCCTCCCAGGCGAGAAGGTGAAAAGCCAATCCTATTCTATTGATCCGGGGAAACCAAAATGGAGAAAGAAATCTGGCACGGCGCGGATTCTACACTCGACAGGCTCCAGCCCATCCGTCTGCCCAGATATTATACGAACGGACTAAAAAGGCTATTAAGGTGCCAAGGCGTACCTTTCAAGCAAACTGCGCGACGAGCACGGTTCTATAACAGGATCCTGAACGTTCCTGGAACTCAACGAAAGTTGCCCAACGGTAGAATGGAAACGACAGGGCTTGGGTATGTTCAATCCAAGAAACGGGAGCTACTCCACGACTGCTACGTCATACATGACTTTGATAAGGAAGGGGACGCTCTGTGGGAAGATGCTAACCCTGAACCAGAAAGAGCTCCCCCGTGAAAGTGCCCAGTCCGTCTTTCGAAGAACAAATGGACAAGCTTATAAGGGAACCAAGTCAAAAGGTTCGAGACGACCATAATCGTGAAATGGCCATCTACGAGAAAGCCAGAACACAACGCCTCCTTCAACAGACTGCGAAAAATGAAAATGCTCCTCCTTATCAACCCGTTGTACAAAAGGCCCGACGCAGAGGCAGAAACAAACCAAAGAGCGGGAAAGGCGTTCGACGGCGACAAAGCGGGTCCAAGAAGCCACGCGATCAAGAACCGAGCAACCAAGATTCATCTCTTATAAAGAATATGGGTCGAGCATACTATTTTGCCTAAGACAAGACAAAGAAAATACTTGATCTTGCCATAAAACATCAACTGATTACACTCCCGGAGTCCAAGCACCCCGAGCAAGCAGGCGAAGTCTCTCACCCGGACTATTGCTCCTATCATAGGGCAATAGGACATCCTATTGAAGACTACTTCACCTTCAAGAATTGGGTCGAAGACCAATATCAACAGGGCAAGTTCGCGCTATCTAGCAGTTGGAGGGTAAGCCCGCCACAGAAGCATGAACCGAAAGCCACACGTATAACGAGAGTAGAACCAGATCAACATCGGTCTTGGAAGAGAGCTCGTACCTGTCACGTAATAACGCTGTCAGAAGAAGAGCCCGAGAATACGAATGACCTCCCCTGGTGCTTCGAAAACGATGATGACGAGGTAATCTCAGAATTCCCACCGGCACCAAAAGAGCTGGAAGATGGAATACATACTACTGCAGATAACCTCAAGAAAATTGATTTGGGGACGGTGAGTGACCCGCGACCGACATTCGTCAGCGAGCTGCTGTCTGAAGAAAGGGTGGCTACGCTAAAAGATATGCTTATGCAGCATAAATATTGCTTCGCATGGAACTATTCTGAGATGCCAGGACTAGATCCAGAGATTGCTGTGCACAAATTAGCGATATCTCCGGACGTCAAGCCGATCAAACAAGCGCCGAGAAGAATGCGGCTCGAGCTTGAGATGAGCATCAACGCCGAGGTCAAGAAGCTAATCGACTCCGGCTTCATCCAAGAGGTTCAATATCCAGATTGGATTGCCAACATCGTACCAGTGATAAAGAAAAATGGAACGGTGCGCATATGTATGGACTTTCGGGATCTCAACAAAGCTTTCCTGAAGGACGACTTCCCAGTACCGGTCACCGAACTGATGATAGACAATACATCCACTCATGAGGTTTTCTCCTTCATGGACGGCTCATCAGGATACAATCAAATAAAGATGCACCCTGAGGACCAGAAACATACCGCTTTCTGGACCACTTTGGGCATATTCTGCTACAAGGTGATGCCCTTCGGTATAAAGAATGCCGGCGCCATCTATTAGAGGGCCATGACGAAGATCTTCGATGACCTCATACATGAATTCGTCGAATGCTATATCGACGACCTCGTGGTTAAAAGCAAATCATACGAGGAACGTTTAGAACATCTGAAGACCGTATTTCAACGCCTTTGGAAATACAACTTGAAGATGAACCCTCTCAAATGCGCGTTCGGAGTCTCCTCGGGCAAATTCCTGGGATTCATCGTCCAACACCAAGGCATCGAGATAGACCCGTCGAAGATCAAGGCGATCATGGAAATGCCTCCGCCAAAGACTCTCAAGCAATTTCGGTCTCTCCAAGGAAAGCACGCGTACATTCGGGGATTTATAGCCAATCTCTCAGGCAAGTGCCGTCCTTACAGTCACGTGATGAAAAAGGGAACCCCGTTCGTCTGGGATCACAAATGCCAAAGGGCACTGGACGAAATCAAGCAATACCTGCAGAATCCGCCGGTGCTAACCGCTCCGGTCAAAGGAAAACCTCTCGTCCTGTACACAACAGCCCTCGAAGGTTCTTTAGGTGAGCTATGGGCATAAGAAAATGACCAAGGGAAGGAGAGAGCCCTCTACTATCTGAGTCGAGTTCTCCTGGGGGCAGAAAGCAATTACTCTCCCATTGAAAAGCACTGCCTGGCGTTGATCTTCGCAATAACGAAGCTCAGACACAATGCATTGGCACATGAGGTCCATCTCATATCAAAGGTGGATCCCCTCAAATATTTGATGTCAAAGGCCATATTAACAGGACGACTCACTAAATGGGACCTGCTCTTGATAGAATTCTCGATAACTTATCGGCCTCTTAAAACGGTAAAAGGCTAGGCCATCACCGACCTCCTCGCTGAGCATCCGATACCTGCCGATTCTCCTTTGAATTGCAAACTACCAGACGAACATGCGTTTGACATGCTCCACGGTGGTGATACCCGGTGGGAACTCTACTTCGATGGAGCGTCTTCCATGAAGAAGCACAAACAAAGCACCCCTATAATCAAATCGGGGGTAGGCATCATCTTCGTGACTCCGTAAGGAGGGATAATGCGCTTCGCCTTCTCCTTAACAGAATCCAGGACGAACAATGAAGCCGAATACGAAGCTTTGATAGAAGGTCTTGAGATCGCTATCGACATGGGAATTGAAAACCTCCTTATATACGGAGACTCCCAGCTGATCGTCGGTCAAGTAAATGGTGACTATCAGACATGCAAACCAGAGTTGGTAAAGTACGGCGAGAGGGTGCAGCGACTGCTGACTCAAATTCCATCCTACACCTTGCAAAGCATACCCCGTGCGAAAAATAGCAAAGCATATGCATTAGCCAAGCTCGCTAAAGAATTGGCTGACGAGAACCTCGATGACGTAAGGATCATTGTGCAAAGACGTCGGGTTCTTGCACCGGCAGGAATATCTGCAGAGTCGTCCGAAGAAAAGGGAGCAACCTGTAAGTGCACGGCGGCGCCCCGGCCGTCAATCCGACGCCGGAATGCGGAAACGGTGATAAACTTAAATTTTTTGCGGACTTTGCAAACCGGCACCACCGCGCACTAAACTCCGGATCGTAACCATTAACAAGTCTACGCTACAATAAGAAAGGGAAGAGATGTATACCGACGATCCAAGTCCTCCGGTCTTCATCTCCACTCCGATCTCCTGGCGGGATCTCCGTCCGTCTCCTCCTCGTCGGAAAGGGCACCACGAAGCCGGGTACTTTTACGGGCTCCCGCCTCTATACCGAGGCAACTCGCGCATGAAGCCGGCAACTCGACATGCCCAAGGCTCGCTGTAGGATGTGTAGGGTTTATGTCTCATTGGGGTTTTGGTTGCCTTTTGAAGATGGAGGAATGAAGGTATGAAAAATGGTGCTTTCATTTTTCTTGGCATGAAAAGAGATCAAGAATGAAAAACACTCTCAAGGATGAAGCTCTCTCCTTCTCTTTTCTTCTTCTCACTCAACCATGAAAAAACTTATCAACTTTGAAATGGAGGAGGAATCAATATGAAGCAATAAGGGAGGTGAGTGTAGGAGATGAGAAGAGGTGACCACATCAAGGGACAAGAAAACATCAACCATGCTTTACCTTTTTCAAACCATACCCTTTCATGTCACTCAAATCCAAAGTATGGAGCAAAAGAAATGAAAGTTATCATAACAAACCCTTTTGCAAGAAACCCCCCCACAAAGGGTTATTTGCAAAACTGCAAATAACCCCCTCCATCGAAAAAGTCCGGCCGGGAAAGAACAAAGGAAAAACGGCCGGAACGGAATGCAAACTGGCAACTCCAGAAAACTGGTCCTGTAATAAACTACAGGAAAACCCCAATACTGTGCATACACACCCGCATCTGTATTCCGTCCGGATACAAATGCAATGAGACAAAATCTACACTGTACTAAACTAGGACCGGCTTAAACCAAAGCCGGCTAGTAATATCCGTTCGATCCTGATCCGTGCAATACCGCACGTATCTGATCGAACCCTGCCATATACCTATACGGCTACTAGTACAAACCGTCCGATCCTGATCCGTGCAATACCGCACGTATCTGATCGGACCCTGCCATATCTCCATACGGCCTCTACAGCGTTTCGCCCGAAACTTGAGTAACTGAAAGTGTGGTGGACTCTAAAGACTCGTCAATACTATGGCTGTGGATTTAACCACTAGCACGTCAGAGGTATAAGCCAATACGTAACGGGCCACCAGCTATTGACCAAAAGGGACGTCGATGAGCGAACTCATCCTGACACCCTACTGAGCCTGTCAGTGACAATATCCGTGCAGTCCGGTCCGTTCGTCTATGAGTATCGCATGGCGGGCCTAGGGGGTTGGTAAAAGTCAGACCCCTAAAAGCGGTACAAGTCGTGTCGGAGTGTAGCCCAGAACACCCTGAGATACTACTGGAATACCTACCAGTAAATCTCCTTGCCTTGGCCAAGGACTTTGTGTAATGGCTCTCCTAGACACAGCACGACCTCACCCCCAATACCGGGAGAGACGAACCCCTGAAGATACGCTCACTGCCTCCATGTGGCTCGGGACTGTACCCAACTAAAATCTGTTTGCACGACTCCTTTGAGCCGTGGTAGGGTAGTAATCAAAGTACAGTGGGAACTCACACGAGACAAATGACGATCCCCAGGTCGATGAACTAACCTGCACACATGTCACCAGGGAACTGCCATCTGACGTCTGGTATATGACCAACTAGCATGTTCCCGGCGAGTCCTGTCCGGTGTACTCATAACCCAATGAGCACCTGTATACATCTTAGGTGATCCAACTGACACCAGTGGCTTGTGAGACCAGCCACCGCCCCTCGTCGGGGTCTCGACTGTATACACTAGTCTACTAATGGAGTATCGATGCCCGGTCTCGAAACTCCCACGACTAGGGACCTTTTAAGGATATGCTTGTAGACCCCCAGCTCCCACTTATATGATCGCCCTCATACTGCTGGTGGTCAAGCAAGAATCCTAGGGGCTCTATCAACGTGTAATAGCGACGTGTCATGTCACCTAAAGCAGTACACGATGATAAAGGTAAACCAGATAGCATACTATCATCTCGAGTAAGACTGTCCTACCGGGATAGGTCCTCCCTCAATCATTACAATCACGTACCTGTGACCTAATAATTGACTTTGAGGGCACTATCTCCAACAATCTCCCACTTGCACTCAAGGCTAATTATTGCGATGTCGCATACTCACAGCCCGTGTGATACCGAACATCCAACTCCTCTACTAGTCAGTCTCACAAAGCTCGTTTGCGGAACTATTGCGTTCGAGGAATAGCCTCAGTGAGTGGATCCGCTTAGTTGTTTCTTTCTATGTCTCTCTATATCTCAAGTTCGCGGAGAAAGCCATCTCCCGAAATGAGCAAAATCAGTCTTAGAATATGTCTGGATGTCTGATGGGACGTAGCTCATAAATGAACTCCAAATCCAAACTTCTTAGACTGTATCGTCAACTGAACTTAATCAGTATCCTGCGCGCCATGCCTCCCTCAGTATTGCCTTGGACCACCTGTCCAAAATACTTCCCCTCATCAGAAGGAAAAACTATAACTCTGACAACCTCCTTGTCGTCCATGTCACCTTGGAAGCCTGGAATGATAACTGTCTCCTGAATGAGGCTGTCGTTATCATCTCCCTAGAACATCCACTTATGTTCTAAAACTGCTTCCGACTGTTTCTCCAGGATTGGATTAATGTCAACTTATTGCATCTAGTGCAAGAACAACATCTGGTGTGGTACTTGACATCTCATGATTGACTCAATTGCCTGAGCAAGTGATCTGCCAATCATGCCCGTCCCTCTCCCCTTTAGTCTGTAAGACACCTTTGGAGAGGGTGACTCCATTACCTGCAGGTACACTACCGTGCCAGGAGTCGTCCATCCTAAATACTCTTAGAATGCTGTCAAGTACCCTGATTGGGAAAACACCCAAATCTAGATCTAAAACCATAGATCTAGTAACCAGTATGTCAGATATATAATCCATTTCCTTTGTGGAGAAACCACTGTGTGACGACCAAAGTATAACCGATTGTAGTATAGGAGTTTCTTTTCCTATTCTGTGTATGTCATCCAGATACCAGGACATCACACCCTACTACCTTCTCAACAGATCCACCCCCTTTTCTGATGAAGTCAAACCCATGACTGTCACATCAGAAATAGATGATCTATCTCCGCTACATCTGCTTTAGTCTATAAATAGATATAAGCCTGATGTCCACCAATGCTTCCGCTGCTCCCACTGACTACGACAACCCTCTGCCAGAGTCATATAGACGTGCACTTCTAAAACTAGTTTAGAACGACGCTATACTCATCCTCCTGCCGGGTCTCGCAGCCTGGAACAACAACAATGGCAAGTGTGGGTAAACAAGAACTTCCCTGTCACCGTCCTTGAGGCTACCTGAGTACCTCTCGGGTGCCTGAAGTTACCCACTTTATCTGCGGAGTGGCCAATGGAATGTCAATCCAGATTGAATCTTTAGGTTCCTTATCAAATCTTCAGTAATCGTTTGTGGTTCTGGAATCACTTCCAGTTCTACCATACTCCCACTATTGTTTTCTGAAAAAATCCATTTTTAATAAAACTGTGGCGAGTCTAGAACAATATCGCTATTGTTCATCCAGATGGTAGAAAGTCAACCCTCGTCATAGCCTGGGTCAACCCACAAACAGCCATTACAGAAACGTGCCTTGAGTTGTCTAGTGTCTGGTTTTAATCATAAACCGGACAACTCCCCGTACCTTAACATCGTTAAGATATGAACTGTTCTATATCCAATATAGAAACAGAGACACTGATTTAATTGAACCAGATTCAAATCATGCAGCTGTCCCCAGTGCATGTTAACTAAATAGAAGGAGGCAGATCAGCATTACTCAACATAGGAATGCTTCTAATTATGAGTAACCTGAAAGAGAAGCAATTTCTCTTTATCATTACTATCAACTGAATACCATACACAAGTATCTACATCTTCGATCACCTTGAAGAATCCCGATACTTGCTACACTTGGTTCTCTACTCTATTCAAATACCTATAACTCCTCAAAACTTAGACTCTGTGTTTCAACGAAACACATGTCTAAGAACTAGAGAAGTTAAAAGTAAACAGAATATAGTATGAGGACCAACCCCTCTGTCCTAATGGACACTGGACAACATACAATACCTTGTATAAGTCCCTTGAGTCTGATAACTCTTTCACTGTGTGTCGTAGGTTGAAAACTGTACTTATGGTTAAGAAGAATTACACCGCTGTTTAATGCTCCTTACCTAACCATCCACTGATATAGGTAAATGTCGTAGACATAATTTCAGAAAGGTATATCTCACTCTATGAAAATAGACGTACAGATATATCAATTTGAAATTGGTGCATAACTGCGGATATTCAAAACCAAATATTTGCCGACTGGCAAACAACCCAGGTGACTTCCTCAAATATCACCGATTACAACGAATCCCGATATAATGAGGACAATCACCTAATTCCCAATAACTTACTCCCACTCATCATCTGTAAAACCATACAGATGTGAGAATCGTATCTGGTAAATACATACCCTGGAGTAAGTATCTAATTGGGAAATCAGTTTTCCTTTAACATTACACAGTGAAACTGAAATATTGAAATGTTCCGATGGGGTATTCTGGTATTCCTAGTAATGCCTCTTCCAGATTCACGACTGTAACCGTATAGTTCTTTGCCACCTCTCCAAATCCCTTCATATGTCTTTAGTCTTTACCTTCTGCACACCCTTTTAGGCCAAATGGTTTTCTTCCTTCCCTACCGTTCGGCACCAGCCTATGGTTTGGAAGAAGACTATCCAATGAGCATAAGGGGTGTACTGTCCCAATCCTAGGAACACTTGCAATGAGAGAGGGTGAAGATAAAAGACAACCGAATAAACCTTATTCCGATTTCTCCTGAACCAGAATCCATCCCCGAACTGGAACAAGTTCCATTCGAGTTCGTATATAACCATACGATGGAGTATCCAAATAAACTGTGGATCTTCGTAGTGATACGGAGTGTCCTGGAGAAATACAAAGGTGATGTGGGAGTGGTAACGAAATATTTGGTTTGGTCGTGAATATCTGTTGCAATTTACTTTGCCCTCTTACTAATCCCTTGCTTTGTCTTAATCTTAATACCTTCTGCACACCGTTTAGGCTAATTGGTTTTCTCCATTCCCTACCGGTCGGCACCAGCCAAAGGTTTGGAAGAAGACTATCCAATCTGCATAATAGGTGTACTATCTCCTAAACCAAGGAGTACTCATAACTTGAGAAAAGGTAAAAGGGAAAAGACAACTGAATAATCCTATCCGTTTTCTCCAGAACCGGAAACCATCCTCCAATTCCTTCGAGTTCGTATCTAACCATACGATGGCTTTGTCCAATGGAAGTGGACGTTCGCAGTAATACGGGGTGTCCTGGAGAAAAGGGTAAAAGTAGGAGTGGCAATGAGGTCTGCAACTCTGACAATCCAAAAGCCGGTGTAAAGAAGGTTCGGTCAACTTGGTCACTGAGTCAAAGTCTTAGGGTCGGGTCAATGGTCGCTGCCAAAGAGAGAGAGAAAAGAAACACTCAGCGTGCACTCTAACCTAGATCAGAATGGTTACCAATTTATCTAATCTGGAATCCTCCCACTGTACCTCAAATTCTCCTCCAAACCTGAAAGAAGAATTAGTCGGGGTCACCCGAGGAGTAAACTAACTCATCAGTGGGAATCGGGATCCAACTCTCATCGCATGATAACGTGACGGAATCCGCTCACGGTATCACACTCCAGAAGGTATGCGCATATCTGGCAAGTTTCAGTACTTTTGAAACTCCCGATGTGATTTCTGCCCCATGCTCTTATGACCTTGACGAAGGCCAACAAATCATAAGTCACATGTCAAGTTCTACCCGTCATTCTCCAGGTTGATTTGAACCCACCCGCACAAGCCCTTGACGAAGGCCAACAAGGCTATACGACTGTCCCAAACCAACGCATCTATCTATGCTGCAGAAAGGCAACAAGCAGCTACCATACACTATGCCTTGACGAAGGCCAACAAACATAGCATGAATACTACGTGCTACCCGTCTGAAACGACGGAGGGCTACGAATGGTTTCTGGCGAAAACCTTTAACGTAAAGAACTTGATATCGTTGAAGGAACTGATAGCTTTTAAAAATATAGTGACGAAAAATCGTTGCTAAAGAGGTCACTCCCGGTGAAGGGATCTCGGCTCTTTCCCCGTAGAATGGGGTGCAGGATATTCCAACTGAATACCACGGTGCAAAGCAAAAGTAATCGGCTATAGTGAAGTTAATGCCCTGACGCAAACTTTTTGTCCAAGGGGTCACTCCCGGTGAAGGGATCTCGGCCCTTGCCTCGTCGACTGAGGAGCAGGATATTCTAAATGAATACCACGATGCAAAACAAAAGTAAACGTCCTTGCAATAACAGCTTTTTTTGAAAAAGTGTTCCAACAACATCAGATTAGGTTTGTTTTTAACTTGCATTGATCCGAATCAATGCAGTCCCATCAATTGATCACACCAAAAAGAACGAAAATATACTGATGTACGTATATGCCATCCGCATTCGCCACTGGGTCCCGTCATTACCCGTTAGGTTAGCTAACTAACGGCAGAGCGGGGACTGGACTAGCGCGGATGAAAAACATATACAACATCTACTAATATATATACCAATATATAGTATTTCGCTCAAGGCGTGAATAAAATGCAACATCACAGAGAATGAACAGCATCACAGAAACAATACAGATATCTGGGATCCCCGGGTTTCACAGAGCCGCTGAAACCCGACGTTCCCCTGGTCGTGTGGATAGCCTGTGCAATGAAAACCTAGACCCCTACGGGCGCGGCAAGTCACCCGCCAAAACCTGAAGCGAGGCAGCCCCCTTCAGCACCGTGAATGGACCACCCAGCACTTCACGGAATCCGGTCACTTGGGCACCCCTCCTGGGTCAACCTGTACCCCCTACGAGTGCGGCGAATAGTCCGCCAATCCTGGAGTGAAGCCCCCTCCGTCCCAATGCCATGAGATGCGGGCTTGTTGCCCTCCAGAACCCGGCTATCCGTGCACCCCTCCGCGGGGCAATCCTAGTACAGAAAGTAAAATATACATACACCGGGTACATCGACCGCAACCAGGTCGTGCCCCAAAAGAATAATACAAACAGGCAGTGACGGCAGTCCACATGTCGGACGCTCGCCCCGCAATATCAAATGTACATAATACAACAAAACTGTACTAGCATTGCATCCAGGCTATCCCCCACGACCGATCCGCAACATCACAGCAAATACATAGAACATCAACGTGAAAGTCACGTTCGCAAATCCGTCTAACCGGGCTATAACAGTTAGACCGGATTTACCGATCGAGTGACATTCACGGTCGCAGATATAATGTAAATACTGTGAAAAATGTGTTTAAAAAATTTCCGATTGATCAAACAATTAACAAGTGGGCCCCAAAGAAAACTGTAGCACTCACAGAAACAATTGGCCCAACTTTAATATTCCAAAACCCATATTTTAAGCCCAGAAGGCCTCTGTAAAAAAATGGTGAAGTGATGTGAATAGTGCGCGGCGGAAGGGCCGCACAAAGGTGGTTTTCGCGGCGGTTCCGCGCTCCAACTGTGGAGTTACTTCGTCAAATTTTTACATAACTCTTAGATTTTCCAGTACATCAATATTTTACAACCTGAAAAATTTTTCGAGACTGAAAAATTTCAACAGAAACTGTCGTGGGTAAAATGCAGTTTTGGAACTTTTTGATCGATCGGAAATGCAAACACATTACACAAAGCTAGACTAAGTTAATGGTGAGGCTCTGATACCACTGTAAGTGCACGGCGGCGCCCCGGCCGTCAATCCGACGCCGGAATGCGGAAACGGTGATAAACTTAAATTTTTTGCGGACTTTGCAAACCGGCACCACCGCGCACTAAACTCCGGATCGTAACCATTAACAAGTCTACGCTACAATAAGAAAGGGAAGAGATGTATACCGACGATCCAAGTCCTCCGGTCTTCATCTCCACTCCGATCTCCTGGCGGGATCTCCGTCCGTCTCCTCCTCGTCGGAAAGGGCACCACGAAGCCGGGTACTTTTACGGGCTCCCGCCTCTATACCGAGGCAACTCGCGCATGAAGCCGGCAACTCGACATGCCCAAGGCTCGCTGTAGGATGTGTAGGGTTTATGTCTCATTGGGGTTTTGGTTGCCTTTTGAAGATGGAGGAATGAAGGTATGAAAAATGGTGCTTTCATTTTTCTTGGCATGAAAAGAGATCAAGAATGAAAAACACTCTCAAGGATGAAGCTCTCTCCTTCTCTTTTCTTCTTCTCACTCAACCATGAAAAAACTTATCAACTTTGAAATGGAGGAGGAATCAATATGAAGCAATAAGGGAGGTGAGTGTAGGAGATGAGAAGAGGTGACCACATCAAGGGACAAGAAAACATCAACCATGCTTTACCTTTTTCAAACCATACCCTTTCATGTCACTCAAATCCAAAGTATGGAGCAAAAGAAATGAAAGTTATCATAACAAACCCTTTTGCAAGAAACCCCCCCACAAAGGGTTATTTGCAAAACTGCAAATAACCCCCTCCATCGAAAAAGTCCGGCCGGGAAAGAACAAAGGAAAAACGGCCGGAACGGAATGCAAACTGGCAACTCCAGAAAACTGGTCCTGTAATAAACTACAGGAAAACCCCAATACTGTGCATACACACCCGCATCTGTATTCCGTCCGGATACAAATGCAATGAGACAAAATCTACACTGTACTAAACTAGGACCGGCTTAAACCAAAGCCGGCTAGTAATATCCGTTCGATCCTGATCCGTGCAATACCGCACGTATCTGATCGAACCCTGCCATATACCTATACGGCTACTAGTACAAACCGTCCGATCCTGATCCGTGCAATACCGCACGTATCTGATCGGACCCTGCCATATCTCCATACGGCCTCTACAGCGTTTCGCCCGAAACTTGAGTAACTGAAAGTGTGGTGGACTCTAAAGACTCGTCAATACTATGGCTGTGGATTTAACCACTAGCACGTCAGAGGTATAAGCCAATACGTAACGGGCCACCAGCTATTGACCAAAAGGGACGTCGATGAGCGAACTCATCCTGACACCCTACTGAGCCTGTCAGTGACAATATCCGTGCAGTCCGGTCCGTTCGTCTATGAGTATCGCATGGCGGGCCTAGGGGGTTGGTAAAAGTCAGACCCCTAAAAGCGGTACAAGTCGTGTCGGAGTGTAGCCCAGAACACCCTGAGATACTACTGGAATACCTACCAGTAAATCTCCTTGCCTTGGCCAAGGACTTTGTGTAATGGCTCTCCTAGACACAGCACGACCTCACCCCCAATACCGGGAGAGACGAACCCCTGAAGATACGCTCACTGCCTCCATGTGGCTCGGGACTGTACCCAACTAAAACCTGTTTGCACGACTCCTTTGAGCCGTGGTAGGGTAGTAATCAAAGTACAGTGGGAACTCACACGAGACAAATGACGATCCCCAGGTCGATGAACTAACCTGCACACATGTCACCAGGGAACTGCCATCTGACGTCTGGTATATGACCAACTAGCATGTTCCCGGCGAGTCCTGTCCGGTGTACTCATAACCCAATGAGCACCTGTATACATCTTAGGTGATCCAACTGACACCAGTGGCTTGTGAGACCAGCCACCGCCCCTCGTCGGGGTCTCGACTGTATACACTAGTCTACTAATGGAGTATCGATGCCCGGTCTCGAAACTCCCACGACTAGGGACCTTTTAAGGATATGCTTGTAGACCCCCAGCTCCCACTTATATGATCGCCCTCATACTGCTGGTGGTCAAGCAAGAATCCTAGGGGCTCTATCAACGTGTAATAGCGACGTGTCATGTCACCTAAAGCAGTACACGATGATAAAGGTAAACCAGATAGCATACTATCATCTCGAGTAAGACTGTCCTACCGGGATAGGTCCTCCCTCAATCATTACAATCACGTACCTGTGACCTAATAATTGACTTTGAGGGCACTATCTCCAACACAACCGAGCAAACGACTCTACAAATAAAAGACCAGGAAAAGGTTACCGATTGGAGGGAAGTCTTTATAGACTACTTCAAATCCCGTCGAACACCTGAAGATGCGTCCTCAAAACATCAGCTCATGAAGCGAGCTCTATCTTTTGCCTTCGTTAATGATACCCCGTATAAAAGATCATTTGATTCTTTGTGGCTAAGATGCCTGGGACCTGAAGAGGCAAAGAGAGTCGTCCAAGAAACTCATGACGGACTCTGCGGTTCTCACCAAGCCGGGCCAAAGATGAAGCTGAAGGTTAAAAGGATGGGCTACTATTGGCCCACGATGATTCAGGACTGCCTCGAGTATGCGAAACAATGCCACTCGTGCCAGATCCATGGGGATTTTATCCATCAGCATCCAAAGCCACTACATCCAACGGTGGCCAGCTGGCCGTTCGAAATGTGGGGAACTGACATAATTGGCCCTATCGAACCAGCATCGTCCAGAGGACATCGATTCATTTTGGCGACAACTGATTACTTCTCCAAGTGGGCAGAAGCAGTACCGCTGAGGAAAGTGAAAACGGAGAATATCCTCCATTTCTTCAAGACACACGTCATTTATCGGTTTGGAACTCCGCGACGGATCATCTCCGATAACGGGCCAGCCTACAGAAGCCACAAGATCACTCGCTTCGCACAACAGCATAACATAGACTGGAGATACTCTTCAGTCTATAATCCTCGAGCTAACGGTCTGGCTGAGGCTTTTAACAAGACCTTGACGAAGATTGTAAAAAAGACGGTGTCACGAAATAAGAAGGACTGGCACGAGAGACTGCATGAAGCTCTCTGGGCGTATCGAACTACGTTCAAAACGGCTACGAGCACAACGCCGTACGTATTGGTATTCGGTACAGAGGCGGTACTCCCCCTCGAAATAGAGCTACCCTCTCTACGAGTGGCAGTTCATTACGAGCTAACGGACGAAGAGAATTCTCACCTTTGGCTTGAGGAGCTCGATGCCCTTGATGAAACTCGGCTCATAGCGCAACAAAATCTGGAGGCTTACAAAGCAAAGATGACGCGCTCATACGAAAGATTAACTAGGCCGAGAACATTCCGCCAAGGCGAACTTGTGCTAGTAGTCAAAAGACCTATGATCCCCAATCGTGCCAAGCGGGGGAAATTCGAGCCGAACTATGAAGGCCCGTATATCATAGACAAGGTCTACCAGGGTGGGGCTTATCTACTTATGGACATGCATGGCGAAAGGCCCTTCAGGCCAATAAATGGTCGCTTCCTGAAAAAGTACTACGCTTAACGAGTCACGGCCTAGGTCAATGATAGATGACGACGACTATATCCGCTCGCTATCTTTCTAAGCCCAAACTCTATAAGTAGTAGCCGGTTAACGGACCGAAACGTCCTTAAACTAACGACGGACCGAAACGTCCTTAAACTAAAGACGGACCGAAATGTCCTTAAACTAACAACGGACCGAAACGTCCTTAAAACTAACAATAGACCACTATGTCATAAAAGTAGCCGTTGACCGAGATGTCGATAAATTACGGTGGATTGCAGCATCCCAAAGCTGATATAAAAAAAAAGAAGAAAAAATGGGAGAGAAGAAAACGGTATGTCCATAAGCAAAATGGGCACGGATGAAAACCCGAAAGGGCTCCGTGAGTAAAAACAGCAGGGCTACCGGCGAGTTTTGTGAAAACCCGAAAGGGCGCAACCTTGTTAGAATAAAAAAACGGTATGTCCATAAGCAGAATGGGCACGGATGAAAACCCGAAAAGGCCCCGTGAGTAAAAATAGCAGGGCTACCGGCCCGAAAGGGCGCAATCTCGTTAAAAGACACTTGCAAGGTCCTCTCGACTTTGTAAGGAGAAACCACCTGTGTGAGATCCTTACGACTCGCAAGGGAGCAACACACTTAGGGATCCCCACGATGCCTAGGGAGAAATTATACTTGCGAGATCCTCACGACTCGTAAGGAGAACCCTCTTATGAGACCCTCACGGCTCATAAGATTCAAAAGTCTTAAGTTACAGGGATCTGAACCTGTTCTTAAGCAGCCCCCACAACCTCCAATACTGGCCTACAAGCGGTTCAGTATTGACCCTTGTATACAATCCACGGGCGCGAATAAACATTTCCCTAACAAAGTCCCATCCGTGACTAGAGATATGTCTACACGGTGAACAGCCCTTGTAAGTCCTCTCGACTTATAAGGAGAAAGCACACTTGTAAGATCCTTACGATTTATAAGAGACCATACACTTAGGGATCCCCACGATCCCTAAGGAGAAAACACACCTACGAGATCCTCACGACTTGTAGGGAGAAATACCTTTATGAGACCCTTATGGCTCTGAAGTCAAAGCTTTAGTCGACAGGACCCTAACCTTGTTCGCTAAGCCACCTTTGTTCGACATCGACAGAGGCAAATGATGATTCGCTCCTGGAAATATCCCAGTTGTAGTTGTGCTGATGACGAAACCAATGTCTAATTCCAAGCTTGCAGTAAGGAGCTAACGAGCCATACGTGCATACGAAATAGCCGAAATGATGGGGCAACTTGCAACAAAATCGGCAAGTAAAAACGTATGCATGCAAAATAGCCGAAATGATTGGGCAACTCGCAATAAAAAATAGCGAGTAAAAATAAAATAAATAGCCGAAATGATTGAGCACCGTGAAAATAGCCGAAATGATTGGGCAATCGCGACTTTCACGATATAAAAGCTGAAATGATAGAGCACCGCGGAAAGAAATTAAAAAAATGAATGAAATGTATGCCCTATAGGTGATATCAAATCAATCTCTGAATACAATCCAGAGGTGCAAACAAAGAAGGAACCACACCTTCCCTCCTCAGGCTCCATCAGGAAAAGAAGCCCCTACTCCAAATCTCGATGGTTCCCAGACGACCTGGAGACCACTTCGATATTTGTCTCATTACAACAGACGATACGTCATCCACATGACCCCGTTCGGAAATACATCATCCACATGACCCTGTTTGGAAATACGTCGTCCACATGACCCCGCTCGGAAATACGTCATCCACATGACCCCGCTCGGAAATACGTCATCCACATTACCCCGTTCGGAAATACGTCATCCATATGACCCCGCTCAGAAATACGTCATCCACATGACCCCGTTCGGAAATACGCCATCCACATGACCCCGTTCGGAAATACATCATCCACATGACACCGTTCGGAAATACGTCATCCACATGACCCCGTTCGGAAATACGTCATCCACATGACCCCGCTCGGAAATACGTCATCCACATGACCCCGCTCGGAAATACGTCATCAACATGACCCCGTTCGGAAATACGTCATCCACATGACCCCGCTCGGAAATACGTCATCCACATGACCCCGTTCGGAAATACGTCATCGACATGACCCCGTTCGGAAATACGTCATCTACATGACCCCGTTCGGAAATACGTCATCCACATGACCCCGCTCGGAAATACGCCATCCACATGACCCCGTTCGGAAATACGTCATCCACATGACCCCGTTCGGAAATACGTCATCCATATGATCCTGTTCGGAAATACGTCATCAACATGACCCGTTCGGAAATACGTCATCCAAATGACCCCGTCTCGGAAATACGTCATCCACATGACCCCGTCGCGGAAATACGTCATCCACATGACCCCATTCGGAAATACGTCATCCACATGACCGCATTCGGAAATACGTCATCCACATGACCCAGTTCGGAAATACTTCATCAACGTAACCCCATCTCGGAAATACGTCATCTATATGACCCCGTTTCGGAAATACGTCACTTACATGTCAATCCCACTAAACACTTACGGATCCTCTCGATCCGTGAGGAAGAAAAATCTCTTATAAGATCCTTAGGACTTATAAGGGAAAACGCACTTAGGAATCCTCATGATTCCTAAGGAGAAAATACACCTACGAGATCCTCACGACTCGTAGGGAGAAAAATCTTTATGAGACCCTCACGGCTCATAAAATTAAAAATTCTTAGGTGACAGATCCTAGCCCTGTTTTCTAAACCATCACCGCCCTACAAAGAGTCCAAGATGGACAGCTATATACCGTCTACAGGCTACGCTTACTAAGATAACATGCCGGCAACAAAGAAAAGAGAAGAAAGCGACAAGGAGAACATTTGATTCGCATTTAATTAAGCGTTCGAGGCATACCCGTTCATGCATTTGCAAAAGATTTAAGTACATAAAATAAAAACACGCTGAAATGAGGAATTCGCCATTCATACTTTGAAAAATTTCTTACAATTATGAAAGCAGTAAACGAAAACATCATCAAAATGTTTACAATGGTAAAACCTCAGATCCAGGGCATGGATTGAGGAACTCGAAAGTGAGGCCGTCTAGAATCTTTCTGGCCTTTCTGACCATTCCCGTGTTCATCCTCTCGCGCTCACGAGTGTCGAGATCCTCAGCAATGTCCCCCTCCCTTCGATAAGAAGCGATTATCGTCGTCTGTTGGAAAACTTGATGCAGAATAGCGATGAGGTTATCTCGCCGCTTCTTCGAGATCAGCCCCGACAGCTACACTGAATGCACCTTGTCTTCGGCATCATCCAGCGCATTAAGCAGCATGGCCTCGTGAAATCCAGGAAGTGCTCTCCAAATTGCTCCCACTACAATTTTCAAGAGAGCGGAACGGCGAGAAAGCAGTCAACCGACGCGTGCATACAGACGACCCATAATCTCCGCAGATTGGGCATCTGTAAACTCTTGGTTTTGGCAACGACCCTGTATGCGGATATCCTCATAAGTAATGAACTCGTTCAGACTGTATAAATGAACAGCCATAGTGCCTGAAAAGAAACATCATTAGAAGATCAGAAATGAAGAAAAACAAATACGGAATTTAAACGACTCTTGATATCCCCATGGAGAGAACAAATCCTAATTATGACTCCTAACAAATTTGAATTTGCGGGAAATCTTATTAAAAAAAGGGAATCTCATTTAATGAGCGACCCCTTGGGTCTAGGAGTTAAACTCCTCGAGAACAATGCTCTGCAGACAGGAGTGACACCTGTCAAAGCCAATTATGAGGGGAATTTAAAGAAACTCCCCGAGAATGCTAAGAGCTTTGCTCTGAAAAATAAAAAAAGATGATGATAAAAAGAAAGGACATTAGAAAAATTGAAATCAAATTTTTGTATATATGAATTAAAATTCTAAGATCTTCAAGATCCATGAATAAACTCGCAAAACTCTATTATTGAAACCCTAAATGGGTTTTCTTTAGATCGAAGATCTATGAAGAGCAACGCTCTGTTAATAGGTAAAACCCTAATTTAGTAAAAGTTTTAAACTTTACTTAAATTTTAACAGATTTTTCACTAAAAGGTTCTTAAACAGGAGAGCAATGCTCTCAAGAAGAGATAATTCTCAAGGAGAAGATGAAAATCATCTAAGGGACCTAAGGTCCTATTTATAGGTGTTGAGAGCCGTTTCAACTTTCAAAAGTTGATCCAACGACTGAGATGCTACCACCGCCGCACCCACGTATGGGCCACGTAAGCGCAACGGTGGGGGGGCATTTGTTTCCCCAATCAGAGTAAAGCTCTGTTCAAATTCCAAGATTTGAAATGAAGCGACGCTTCTGTTTCCCCCAACCAGAGCAAAGCTCTGTATTGAAATTCAAAAGTCAAAAAATTGAAGGAACGCTTCAGATCCAGCGCTAGGCGCACTGCGCGCCACGTGTCAAATACGGATGCGCTAGCGCCAGGTGCGCTGCGCCCTAGGCAGCGCACCATGAGTGCGCTAGCGCTAGGCGTGCTGCGCACCACGTGTCAAACACAGGTGCGCTAGCGCAGACTACGCTGCGCTCTGCGCTGCGTGCCACCAATTAGAGCAAAGCTCTGTTTCCAAGATTGAAAAGCGAAGCAACACTTCATGAAAAGTGCTAACAACAAATGCGCCAGCAATAAGAGTCAAAGACTCTGAAACGGTGCTCATGTGCAAAGCACGAGAGCACTAAACGCCAGGAGCGCTAAGCACCAGAAGCGCTTCACCTGATTATAGCAAATCAAATTATGCAGCGCATAAGCGCCTTACAAAGGAATAACAAAGAATTTAAAAATAAAGGAACACTTGGCAGATAATGAAATACTTAATTAAGCATCTTTTTACTATTACAATGTAAACAGATCACCAAACATGGGATCAAAAGGAAAAAGGTTTGCAAAGCTAAGAATAAGATTGTCCAGTTCCCTCTCCGTCTACTCCACCTTGTCAAAACGGCGATCCTCTCGAGGAGTAGCCATCCATCGATCAATGCCGCACTCACCAGAGAAAGTGGAGATAACGACCCGACGAGCCCGTATCTGGCTCAGCAAGTGGACAGAGCAATCCCTCAGGGCTTTAGTGATCAAATGCGCCTCGAAGAAGCACTCGATCTTGTCTTCAGCAGCATCGAGCATTGCCGAGGACATCTCCGCTGGAGGAGGGGGAATATCAGTGAGCACAGACGCAAGGATCATCCGAAGCCAAATAGAGTGTGGGGGGAGAGGAGACCCTACATGAGTCAAGAGCTCGTACAGCGCTACGTCACATTGTTCATCCGTAAGAGAAGGATCCACCAAGCGTGCAGCAAAACGAGGAACAATGTTCTGGATAGGCACTTCCTATGGTTGTCAGCGAGCATATGGGCGGTTACAAGCCATAACTGAAAATATTCTTTGGAAGCGGGAAAAGAAAGAAGCTTTGCTTCAGATTATAAAGACTAGGCACAGAAAATTTTGTGTGCACAGTGGAGCTATTTCCAAGACTTCGGAAATGAAAGTTCTGGGGAATACAAGTTTGACTTAAAAGGAAGGTGAAAAGACACCTCTATTTGAAGCAACGCTTCATATCCAGCGCTCTGCGCTGCGTGCCACGTGTCAAACATAGGTGCGCTAGCGTAGGCTACGCTACACTCCGCGTTGAGCACCACGTGCCAAACGTAGGTGCGCTAGCGCAAAATGCGATGCGCTCTGGGCTGCGCGCCACGTGTCAAACGTAGATGCGCTAGCGCAAGGTGCGCTAGCGCTGGAATTAAGAATTCCCTGCCGTTAGATCAAAAGATCTAATAATAAATTATTAATTAATCAGAATTAAAATTCTGTTATGGAAAGATCTTTCCAATATTGTTAAAAACAAGAAGATTACCTTCTGTAAAACAGAAGCCCTAGGATCAAAGATCCAATGGTGGGGAAACAACCCCAAACCAATAAGAGAAAGATCTCTTTAACTGATTCAACAAATCAGCTGGCCCTATATAAAGGCCCCAAGACTTCAAGTCTGATATAGAGAAACCCCCCTGCAAACTTTGAGAAAAACTCAAAGAGAAAGAAAAGCAAGCCTTTAGCGAAAGAAGATCATTTTCTTCAAAGTAAAGAACATGATTCTTGAACACAGAGATGAAATCATCTCATAAAAAGAAGAACTATCTTCTAAAAAAGATCGTAGATCTACAAAAGACCGAGGTCTGTGATAGAAAAGAGATCAAAAGATCTCATCATAAAAAAAACAAAAGGAAGTATTTACTTCATTCACAGATCGTTGATCTACAAAGGCAGAGCCCTTTTATAAACAAGAACTTTTTTTCTTGAATCTTGAGGCAATGCCTCCTTTTAAAAGAACATAAACTTGTTCTCTAATCATAAATTTGATCAAACGCGCTCTGCGCTATTGGAAAGTGCCTTGCACTCGTGAACTGTGCTTTTGCGCTCCTTAGACCGGCGCTCAGTGCCAGAACATGCCACGTGTCAACCACAGACACGATTTGCGTTTTGCGCTTCTGAAACAGAATACTGCGCCTATGGACTGGCGCTCAGCGCTAAGCGCGCCACGTGTCACTCACTGGCGCGCCTCTAAACTAGCGCAAAGCGCTCATAAATTGAAAGCGCAACACGCTAATAAACTGGCGCTTAGCGCTAAGCGCGACACGTGTCCTTTTCGTGTACGCTACCCGACAGAAGCGCAATGCACTCTTTAATTGGCGCGCCACGTGGCGCATTGTCAGAACACACTTTGTTCTGATGAATGTTATGCATTCAGTACAAGACAAAAAAAATGTCAGGATCTAATGCTTAGCATTATTAAAAGGGCCAAGCCCAAATAAAGGCTCAATAGTCAGAACAATAAAATATTGAACATTTTAGTTGGACTTAGCCTAATTCTGGCTATAAGTCCTCAACTTATATTTAACCGAGCCCATCTTCTCTTTCAAACCAACTCATATCGGTTCAAGGGTACATCTCTTCACCCCTCTGATATTTGTCGTTGTAATCCTTCAACGTCTTCAGAGAGGTGACGAGTCCCGATGATCACACATTTCTGCGGACTGTGGGGTCCTTAAACTTATGGACTACGATGTCCTTAAACTTTATAGACTGTGATGTCTTTAAACCGGACTGTGGGGTCCTTAAACTCATGGACTACGATGTCCTTAACCTGGACGGTGGGGTCCTTAAGCCCATGGACTATGATATCCTTAACCTTGGACTGTGAGGTCCTTAAACTCACGGACTACGATGTCCTTAACCTGGACCGAGATGTCCTTAAACTAACACTGGATCGAGATTTCCTTAAACTACCGATGGACCGTAATGTCCTTAAACTAACATTAGACCGTAATTGTCCTTAAACTAACTGACCGCATTGTCCTTAAACTAAACAATAGAGTCCAAATGCTCTTTTGTTGGATCTAAACGATCACGTTAAGTTGATCTTAGTCTAAAATTAGACTAACGTATCCTTAACAAACGTTTAAGTCGATCTTAGTCTAAAATGAGACTAACGTATCCTTAAACACAACCCCAAACCCAAATCTAAGAAGATACAGATTTGGACTAATCCACGCCCTACGGGCGACAATATAAATTAGTCTCCGTATACAATTCACGGGCAACCACAAACGAAACAAACACCCACGACACGAAGTGATCATCTGGAGAAGGAAAAAGTTGTTACCGCGAAGCGGTAGCGTAATTAACTGCAGGGGCTTGCGCCTGCAGGGAAGAGCGTCCCCACAATCAAAAAACCCTCGAACGAGGGGGAATCTGATGAAGTCTGCTACATCGGCCGCATCCGTTTAAACCTTCGATACACGGTGTCATAAATCAACTTGGCATCTTCGGAGAGGTGGACGGATAGCACCAAATAGCGTCTGCCCCCAGATTCAGGCAAGACGTTTATCTTCCCGGTTTTCGGCGGTAAACAAATGGTATACGCTAGTCTACACTGGAATATCGATGCCCTGTCTCGATATACCCATGACTAGGAACATTTCAAGGATATGCTTATAAACTACAGGTGTCCCACTAGTATGATCCACATCATAATCCCAGTAGTTAAGCCAATATCCTTAGGGCTTTATCAACATGTACCAAATGAGTAAAAACTTGATCAATTGAACATATGATAAAGAGAAACCAGATAGCATACTATCATGTCAAGCAAGACTGTCCTTTGAATATATATATATATATACACACACATCAGTACATACACTATCATATAATGGCCTCTATGGCATACATATATCCAACAGGAGCACAAGTTGATGCTTCTGCCGTTGGTAAATATCACCTAGCATTGCCAAATGGAAATACTATGATTTTGAACAATTGCTACTATGTACCTTTTATGGTTTGCAATATCATATCAGTTTCTTTACTTGATAATGATGGATATAAATTTGTTCTTGAGAGAAATATCATGAACATTTATCTTAATCAGGTATTGGTTGCAAAAGGTACACTGTGTAATGGTACCTATGTTCTTAATCAAAGCACGGTTCTCAGTATACAAAACACACGCAAGAGGAAGAGTTTAGATATGAACGAATCCAACTTGTGACATTGTAGACTTGGTCACATCGGAGAGAAAAGACTGAGTAAGTTGCATAAAGATGAACTTTTGGATACGTTTGAATTTTTATCTTATGAAACTTGTGAATCTTATCTCATTGGAAAGATGACCAAATCTCCATTCACCGGACACAGAGAAAGAGCAGCAGAGCTCATGGGACTCATACACAGTTATGTATGTGGTCCAATGTCTATACATGCAAGGGGTGGGTTCTCGGACTTCATCACATTCACTGACGATCTCTCTAGGTTCGGATATGTATATCTCATGAAACACAAATCTGAAACTTTAGAGAAATTCAAAGAATTCAGAAATGAAGTAGAGAACCAGACTGGCAAAAGTATCAAGATCCTCCGATCTGATAGAGGAGGGGAGTACTTAAGCACGAAATTCCTAGATTACCTAAAGGAGAATGGAATTCTCTCTCAGCTTACTCCTCCATAACCACAGCACAACGGTGTATCGGAGCAAAGGAATCGTACCCTTTTGGACATGGTTCACTCCACGATGAGTAACGCTGAGTTGCCTCTTTCATTTTGGGGATATGCACTAGACTCTGCAGCATATTTATTGAATAGGGTTCCGACCAAATCCGTGCCTACCACCCCATATGAAATGTGGGAAGGGAAGAAACAATACCTTAATTTTGTTAAGGTATGGGGATGTCCAGCTTATGTAAAGAAGCGAAACCCGGACAAACTCGAGGCACGATCGGTTTTGTGTAAGTTTGTAGGATATCCTAAACATTCGATGGGATATCTATTCTACCACACTGAGGAACAGAAGGTGTTTGTTGCTCGCTACGCCGTCTTCTTAGAGAAGGAATTTCTTGCAAAAGAAATTTGTGGGAGCATGGTAGAACTGGAAGAAATTCCAGAGGGACAAACTATAACTGAAGATTTGGTAGAACCACTAGATTCAGTAATACCCGACAAACCTCAGCCACTCCGCAGAACTAGTAGGATTTCTCATCTGCCCAAGAGATACTACGGTTTTCTCATAGATGGGGATCGAGATGATTGCATTTTGGAAGAAGATGATCCTACTAGTTTCAGGAAGGCCATTATCAGTAGGGACTCTGATAAATGGCTGGATGCTATGTGATCCGAAATGGAGTCTATGTACACCAATAAAGTATGGACCTTGGAAATTGCTCCACCTGGGGTAAAACCCATTGGATGCAAATGGATCTACAAAATGAAATTTGGTGTAGATGGGCAGGTGGAAACCTATAAGGCTAGACTTGTTGCAAAAGGTTTTCGTCAAAGACCTGGTGTGGACAATGACGAAACCTTTTCTCCAGTGTCTACGCTCAAATCTATTCGGATCCTACTTGCCATTGATGCCTTCCATGACTATGAGATCTGGCAGATGGATGTAAAACGGATTTTCTGAATGGAAGTTTAGAAGAGTGCATTTATATGGATCAGCCGGAAGGTTTTGTAGACAGTGGGAGCAGCGAGAAGGTGTGCAAGTTGCTTAAATCCATTTATGGATTAAAGTGGGCATCACGGAGCTGGAACATCTGTTTTGATGAAACAGTCAAAGGATTTGACTTCATCAAGAATAAGGATGAGCCTTGTATATATAAAAAGATTGTAGGCCGAACTGTCGTATTCCTAGTCTTATACGTGGACGACATTCTTTTGATAGGAAATGATATTCCAATACTATAATCGGTCAAGCTATTCTTATCACAAAGGTTCTCCATAAAGGACCTGGGTGATGCCTCGTACATTCTGGGGATTAAGATCTACAGAGATAGATCCAAGAGATTAATGGGACTTTCACAGTCCAGGTACATAGAGACCATACTAAAAAGATTTAGTATGAAAGATTCCAAGCACAGTAACATACCCGCATTGCACGGAATCACCCTCTCCAAAGAGATGTCTCCCAAGACCGATGAGGAGAGGGTTCGCATGAGCATTATACCCTACGCTTCGGCGGTAGGATCTATAATGTATGCGATGCTATATACCCAACCAGATGTAGCTTACGCGCTTAGCATGGTGAGCCAGTATCAGTCTAACCCAGATGAGAACCACTGGACAGCTGTTAAGAACATTCTGAAGTACCTGAGAAGGACTAAAGAACTGTTCCTGATATTCGGTAATGGAGACCTCCAGGTGGAGTCTTTTACCGATTAGAGCTTCCAGAGTGATAAGGATTATAGCAAGTCTGTCTCGGGTTTTGTGTTTACCCTCAACAGAGAGACGGTCTGTTGGAAGAGTTCCAAACAGGACACCGTCGCAGACTCGACGATGGTGGCTGAATACATTGCTGCCAACGATGCCGCAAAAGAAGCCGTCTGGATTAAGAAGTTCATTACTGAACCACATGTGATTCCATCCATTGTTAACCCAATACCTGTGTATTGCGACAACAATGGAGCTATTGATTTAGCAAGGGAACCATGGTCCCATCAGAAATCCAGGCACATCTTGAGGCGGTATCACTTGATCACGGAGATCATTGATCGCCGGGAGATCGAGGTACAGAGAGTGGACACAAAAGACAACACCGTGGATCCATTCACCAAGGCCCTTTCTCAAGCACAGTTCGAGAGACTTTTTGAGATGTTGGGTATTCGATACGCCGACAACTGGCCATAGAGCAGACGTTGGGTACTCGTTACGCCGATAAATATGGCCTTAGTGCAAGTGGGAGATTGTTGGATATGTATGCCCTAGAGGCCATTATTGTATATGTATGCATTTGGATACTTGGACATATATATATGTACATGACAGTCTTGCTCGATATGATATTATGCTATCTGGTTTGTTTTTATCTTAACATGTGTATGTTTTACTTGCCATTACATATATTTTGTACATGTTGATAAGGCCCGTAGGATCATTGCTAGACTATCCGCGTTGTGATGGCGATCATACTTGTGGGAGCTGGGTAGTCGGTATGCACATCCTTAAATGGTCCCTAGTCATGGGAGTATAGAGACCAGGCATCGATATTCCGGAGTAGACTAGTGTATACGTTTCTAGACCCCGACGAGGGGCGATGGTATGGTCCCGCAACCATTGGTCTTTCACACCTAAGATCGTATACAGGTGCTCACTGGAGGTGAGTACACCGGAAGGACTCGCCGAGAACTTCCAGATGGTACTATACCTATAGTCATGTGGAAGTTCTTTGATGACATGAGTACAGGTTAGTCTATAAACCTGATATCGGCATTTATCTCATGTGAGTTCCCACTGTGCTTTGATCACTACCCTACCATGGCTCTACTGAGACGTGCAAACAGGTTTTGGTTGGGTACAGTCCTGAGACATATGGAGGCAGTGAGCGATTGTTGGGAATTCATCTCTCCCGGTATAGGGAGTCGATATCGCACTGTGTTCGATTGGTCAGGACTATAAGACCTTGGCCAAGGCAGTTGGTATTTACTGATAGGCTGATCAGTAATTTCCTGAATTGGTCCTGAGCCGCATCAGTATGAATTACCGGGTTATTAGGGTCTGACATTTACCACCCCCGGGACTCGGTATGCGATACTCTCAGACGAAGAGACCGGACTGTACGGAGATTGTCACAAATAGGCTCTGTAGGGATCCGGATGAGTTTGCTCGTCGGCCTTCCTTTTTGACAGGTACCCGGGTAGCCGTTACGTACAGCTAGTGCCGCTGACGTGCTTGTGGTTATAGATTTATCCAGTAACTCACTGTCGGCGTACTATCGAGTCTTTAGAGTCCCACACAGAGGGTTTCCCTAGTTCAGGTGAAATGATGTAGTAGCCGTATTGGATACGTGCAGGGTCCCGATCGATTGATGTATTTTGTACTCGGACTTTCAATCGGACAGTTGGTAATACTAGCCGGCTCGGGTTTGAGCCGGATTATTAAATCAGGTATTGATTTGATAATTTACATATACGTATTTCAATATATATATTCTAGTATTATGTTCTTTATGTTATTCTATCTCTTTGGGCATTCATGTTTTTATCTGAATGCAGGTATGTATATACAGCAGACTGTAATATGTATTTCATTATAGATTACCTTCTAGAAGGTGGATACCTCATCTTGGAATTTTCCATTTATTGATAAATGGAAATGAGGTGGAAATTGGAGGAGAGGGAGGAATGGTGAGAGCCATGACTTCAATAGTTGAAAAATGAATTATTTATTCATTTGGATCAACTATTGAAGTATGGTTGCTAGTTTTTTATTATGAAAATTGATACACAAAACCATTTGTTTTTTATTTTCTCTCACATGCATGCTTCATTATTCTTGAGCTCCCATTTTTGCTTCACCCTCCTCCGTCCTCTTAGTTTTCCTCCACCTTCATCATCTACCTCATTACTACCCTCTCATGAGTTGAGAAACAAGTGAAGAGGCAAGATAGAGATAGTGGAACACATAGAACTCCACACTACATCCTAGACAACTTGGATTAGCAACCTGTTTCCCCCAATTAGAGCAAAACTCTGTTCAAATTTTGAAATTTGAAATGAAGCAGCGCTTCATAAAAGCGCTAGCACAAGGAGCACCAGCGCTGAGAGTCAAAGACTCTGAGGCAGCGCTCACGTGCAAAACACGAGAGTGCTCACGCCAAGAGCGCCAGCACTAAGAGTCAAAGACTCTGAGGAAGCGCTCGGGTACAAAGCACGAGTGCACTCGCGCCTGGAGCGCCAGCGCTAAGAGTCAAAGACTCTGAGGTAGTGCTCACGTGCAAAGCACGAGAGCGCTAGCACCGGCGCTAAGAGTCAAATACTCTGAGGCAGCGCTCACGTGCAAAGCACGAGAGCGCTAGCGCCAAGTGCGCCGGCGCTAAGAGTCAAAGACTCTGAGGCAGCGCTCACGTGCAAAGCACAAGAGCGCTCGCGCCAAGTGCGTCAGCGCTGAGAGTCAAAGACTCCGAAGCAGAGCTCACGTGTATGGCACGAGAGCGCCAAGCGCTAGAACTAAATGTTCTCCACTGTTGGATCAAAGATCCAACGAAGATGATAAATCTTCAAATTACCAGAATAAAATTCTGTTGAGGGAATACACCTCAAATCTTTCCAAACAGGAAAGATTGTGCTCTGTAAATCAGAGAACCGTTGGATCAAAGATCCAATGGCGATTAAAAATCACCAAGATACAGAACAATCTCTGTAGGGGAAAATAATTTCCCAATCTTTTTAAGTAACAAGAAAGATGTCTTCTGTAAAACAGAAGCCTTAGGATCAAAGATCCAACGGTGGGAAATATCCCCGAATCAATTAGAGAAAAGATCTCCTTAACTGATTCAACAAATCAGCCCCCACTATATAAAGGCCCCGAGACTTCAAGTTTCATAGAGAAGAAACTCCCCATAAGTTTCATAGAGAAGAAACTCCCCATAAGTTTCATAAAAAGAAAAGAAAACGAGAAAAGCAAGTTCTGAAAAGAAGAATTTCTTCAAGGTATATAAAACAGAGAGATCAAAGTATCTCATTAAAAAAGAAGAACTTAGTTCTTTTTATAGATCATAGATCTACAAAGACAGAAGTCTTTCATAAGAGTAGGAGAGATTGGAGCATCTCATCATAAAAAAGGAGGGAGAAGAACTTAGTTCTCTTTAGATCACAGATCTATAAGACAAAGATAAAGTCTTTCACAAAAATAGAAGAGATCATAGCATCTCCTATTAAAATAAGAACTTAGTTCTTAGATCCACGAGACAAAGTCTCTTATAAACGAGAACTTAATTCTCAGAGCACAGAATTGATAAAGAGCTCTTTGTACTCATTGGCTAGCGCTCAGCGTCAAGCACGCCACGTTCTCCTTACGTGGGCGCTACTTAATAAAAAGCGCTCTGCACTCTTTGGCTGGCGCTCAGCGCCAAGAGCGTCATGTGCTCCTCACGTATGCGCCATTTTCATAAGAAGCACTTTAGCGCTCCAAGTCTGGCACTCAGCACCAAGCGCGCCACGTGCTCCTCACGTGTGCGCTATTTCATAAGAAGTGCCTTAGCGCTCCAGGTCTGGCGTTCAGCGTAAAGCACACCACATGCTCCTCATGTGTGCGCCATTTTCATAAGAAGCGCCTCAGTGCTCCAAGTCTGGCGCTCAACGTCAAGTGCTCTGTACATAAAGGCTCTGGACATAAAGCGCTCTGCGCTACAAAGAGTGTTCAACACTCAATAAAAGACAAAACAAAAAGGGGTGTCAGAACCCAAATTAATGCTCAGCATTATTGAACAAAAGAGACTAAGCCCAAACAAATGTTCAACACCCAAACAAATGTTCAACATCAAAACAAATGTTCAACGGTTTAATCAGAACTAAATGGGCTGAGCCCAAGTTGTCCACAAGTCCCTAGCTTGGACCAGCTGAGCACATGTGCTCACAATTGGTCTTGGTCCCAAGTCTGACTACGGATCTCCCAACCAACCTTGGTTCAAGGGTACATCTCTTCATTTCTCTGATATGTGTCGTTGTAATTCTTCAACATCTTCAGAGAGGTGACGGGTCCCGACAACCAAACACTCCATGGACTATGATGTCCTTAAACTCATGGACCGCAACGTCCCTAAACTAAACTCTATAGACTATGATGTCTTTAAACTATTGACTATGATGTTCTTAAACTTTACGGACTATGATGTCCTTAAACTTATGGACCGCAACGTCCCTAAACTAAAACGATAGAGCCCAAATGCTCTGTCGTCAGATCTAAATGATCCTGAAATCCCTTTGAGTAGATCTTAGTCTAAAATAAGACTAACGTATTCTCAACAAATGTTTGAGTTGATCTTAGTCTAAAACAAGACTAACGGTCCTTAAACCAACCCAAACCCAAATCTAAGAAAATACGGATTTGGACTACTCCACGCCCTACGGGCGACAACATAAATTAGTCTCCGTATACAATCCACGAGCAACCAAAAATAAAACAAACACACACGACACGAAGTGACCATCTGGTGAAGGAGAAAGTGGCTATCGCGATACGGTAGCGTAATTAACTGCAGGGGCTTGCGCCTGCAGGGAAGAGCGTCCCCACAATCAAAAAACCCTCACAATGAGGGGGAATCTGACTAAGTCTACTACATCGGCCGCATCTGTCTAAACCTCCGATATACGGTGCCATAAATCAACTTGGCATCTTCGGAGAGTTGGACGGATAAAACCAAATAGTATCTACCCCCAAATTCAGGCAAGACGACCTACGCAGTTTTGTCTCTGTTTTCGGCGGCGAACAGATTCTGGCATGCCCGGTGGGACCTTTTCCTCTTTCCACTCCACACTTCGTGTATCATGTTCGCGAACGAATCGCGGTTTAATATGGTTTCCCTTGGATTTAAGGTACTAAGATTTGGTGTCTTGCTCCCGTGCAGAGAAAATGGCTTCCAACTGCACTAGCTGCAACAACTCCCACTCCGTCCTCGTCGGAGGACTGACTTATGGTCCCCAAGCGGCCTCCATCTTCGCCTTGCCAGTAGAATAGGTGACTCAGACCACCACTGGACTATTCTTCGGGACCATGCTCCCACTAATGAGCTTCAACGTCCCAGTGCCATCGCAAGAAGCTCCAAAGAAGTCGGTCTTTAATCGGCTTGCAACTACCGTGGCCCCTCTAAACGGGTCGCCCAAATCCAACTCCTCGATCTTTAACAGACTGGGCCAAAGCTCCAATGAGCCCATGAAAAAGCCTGCAATACCTGATGGGGTTATCCCGAAACGGATATCCATCCCTGCTCCAGTAAATGAAGTCATCAAAGTGACTTCTCCTACTAAGGGATCGGTCTTTGCAAGACTGTCCGTTCCAACTCCCGCTTTAGGCGAAGTCACCATGGCTGCCTCTCCTGCCCAAAAGTCAGTCTTCGACAGGTTGAACGTTTCTTCTCAGTGGATGTCAGTCTTTGATAGGATGGCACCAACAGCAACCCTTCACCAGAACAAAGGGCATGATGAAGCCACCCCCATAATTGAGCCGATACCATCTGCAAGACATGCTCGACGTCGCCACTGGCGCCGAGTGAGGAAAGCCGGGGGCAGTTCCCCTTCTGGATTGACTCCACCAGCTCCGATGGTAGAAATCGACGCTGCTGTTCCAACTGGGAATAGCTTTGAACCACTTAGGAGGGTGCGCAAAAACTCTCCAACTGCTGTGTTGAAAAGATCTCCTCCACCTGTGGAGAACGCTACAAAGGAAAAGCTAGAGCAGCCCCCTCAGCGGCTGTCATCCAAAATTCACAGGATCTGGTGAAGAGTCCAAGACTCTTTGATTAACAAAGACTACTCCCGCCAACCAAAGAAAATGAAGGTTCGACAAGAGAAGGACTATCCTGTCATACCACAGAAGGTATCATCTACTTGGATGCCCACTGCAATGGCCCCCTCGACTTCGACCGCCTACAAAAGAAGAAGACCGGAGAAAATCCCCGTGTCCACGACAAAGCTCAAAGGCACTGAATCTAAACGCCCCAAGTCTGTAGGCATGGTGGTGCACACCATTTATATGGCTTCCGAGAAAGAGGATAGCCGAATCTCCACAGGCCATCGACCACTCATGCGGTCAGTAACTAAGGCGCAGAAGCAACAACAACAAAAGCTCCAAGAGATGCTGACAGCTATGGCCGCACTCACTGGGGCAAAAGAAAGCCCGGAAATATCGTCGGAACAGCGTCAGGAACAGGAAACTGATGCCGAATTCCTCCGGAGAATGCTCGAGAGGAAAGACAAAGAGGCCGCGGAACAAGCGGCCAACATAAAATAAATGGCGCTTTTATTCCAAGATATGGTCGGAATGATGATACAGCTGGATCTTCCAGCTGAAGACCCTCTGATTATCCTTGAAGACGACAAAGGGGAACATCAAACCCTCTTCCTGCTCTATCAGCAGCCAAGAAAGAGACCATCTTCAAAGCCGCTCTTGAAGACTTTATAGCTCAACAGATATGAGCTCATCAGGCGAGCGAAGCGGCTGGCCAAATCGTCAAGACTGGACGACCCTATCCTGGTTGGTACGACAAAATAAAGTACCCGCCGAGATACACAATCCCTAAGTTCCATGTGTATAAAGGGACGGGTAATCCACACCAGCACGTTGCTCAATTCAGAGCCCTGTGCGGTAATACTGGAGGTGACGACAAACTGCTATTTCGCCAGTTTGTTGGCAGCTTGTCGAAGACGGCGTTTGAATGGTACTCTGAGCTCCCGAATGACTCCGTTAAGACATTTGCAGAAATGGAGCTACTGTTCACAAAAAGGTTCGCAAGCGCCAATGAACACACCCCAATCACGGCATTAATCAATGGCAGGGTGAAGCCGGGAGAAACATGGGTTCAGTATGCAATCCGGTGGCGGAACCTATGGTCGAAATGCGAACAACACATCGAAGAAGCTCCTGCAGTAGGCATGTTCGTGGGTACCCTCGATCCGCAGGCGACCATATCCTAGTTCATGATGTTTTTCAAGCCGACTACCTTCCAGGCCTTGATTGACAAGCTGGCCCAAATGGATCAGATGGCCATAGACCGTCTTCCTCGAAACTGGAGCCTCAAAATGAAAAGGGGAAAGGGAAAGCGGCCTTCGTCGCCAATGCTCAGCAGCAGCCCAGTGGTCCAAAATCAGCTGATCGCCAAAAAGATAGACAGCGATTCTTCAATGAGAAGCTAAAACGCCCTTATTCGTTTCACCGGGATAAAAACAAGGAGATTGTTCGAGCTGGCGGTGCGCAACAGGCTCATCAATCTGCCAGATCCTGTTAGTTATATGTATGTCCTAGAGGACATTGTTGTACATATGATGTATATTATAGTGGATGCTTGAACATATATAGAGAGGACTTTCTTGCTCGTCATGATAGTATGTTATCTAGTTGCTCTTTATCTTACCATGTTCACTTGTATCGGAATACTGTCTTGTAATTACATGTTGATAAAGCCCTTAGGATGACTACTTGACTACTGGGACTATGATGAAGATCATACTAGTGGGGCCAGGGTAGTCTACAAGTACATCCTATAATTGTTCCTAGTCGAGAGTGTATTGAGACAGGGCATCGATACTCCAGAGTAGACTAGCGTATACGTATCTAGACCCATATGATGAGCAATGGATGATCCCACAGCCATTGGTGTTTGACATCAAGGATAGTACATGGGTGCTCAGTGGAGACTGGGTACACTGAACGGACTCGCCGAGAACTCCTTGTTTGTATTATACCTATCGTCAGATAGCGGTTCTCTGGTGACACTGGTACAGGTTAGTCTGTAGACCCAAGATCGTCATAAAGTCTTGTGTGATTCCCACTATGCTTTAATTTCCACATTACCACGTTCAAGAGGACGTGCAAAATGGTGGCTTTTGGGTACAGTCCCGAATCACATAGAGGCAATGAGCGATAGGAGGGATTTCGTCTCTCCCGGTATTGGGGGTTGATGTTGCGCTGTGCTCGATTGGCCATAACTGGAAATCCCTGGCCAGGGTTGCTGAGATTTACTGGTAAGTGTTATCAGTAGTTTCTCAAAATGTTATGGACCTCACATCGGCACGACTTATCGGTTACTGGGGTCTGACGTTTACCACCCCTAGACTAGATATGCGACATATCAGACGAAGAGACCGGACAGTACAGCAGTGTTACTGATTGGATTTACAGGAGTTAGAGCAGACTTGCTTGTTGATCTTCTGATCACTTAATACCTGGGTAGCCGTTACGTTTAGCTGACCGCTTGCGGCTTGTTGGTGTTTGATGTGATCATCAACTACTGCCTGCGTATTGATGAGTCTTTAGAGTCCTACACAGAGGTTTCCAGGCTCAGACAAAATGGAGTAGGAGCACATATGTGATATGTGCGGGATCGAAATTGATACGCGTATGTGATACCGTATTCTATTATCACGATATGTGATATCGGCCGGTTATATGTGATATAGCCGGGTTATCGGATCAAGTGTTGATTCGATGAAATAATATATAATATATATGTATGTGTGTGTGTGTGTGTGTGTATTATATGCTCACTTAAATATTTATTATTCTCACTTATGATGCATTTAACATATATGTGATATATGTTTACTGTATCGTTTTCTTTTGTTACATGAATATTATATATGTGATATATAATATTGTGACATGCTAGGTTACACATGCAACATGTATGTATGAGACTCATACCATGCTAGGGTTTATGTTAGGGTTTCATTTATTATTAAGTAATTACAAATTAGTGGATTTAATCAAAGCTAGAAGCTTGTAGAAGCTTGTAGATAAGGTTTGACTTTGTCCACTCTTTTGTTTCTACTTAAGATATTTTGTGACCTAACCATTAACCCTTACCAAGGTTAATTCTCTATATGGGTTAGTGTATGGATGATATACTCACCCAAGGGTTGCATTTGAACCATGATAGATATTTTCATCACTTGAGATATTTCCTTCTTCTTCTTCTTCCTCATCTCATTTTTGCTCTCTTGACTTTGAGATCAAGAAGAAATATAGTGAGAAATTAAATACTAAAGTGAGCTAAATTCCTACTTCATCATCCTCTTCTATATTAGCCATATAGATTAGTATGTTTGCTTCACTAATTCCGTATTAGTGAAGAAATGGCTTGAGTCCGTGTTTTCTCGACGTAGATCGTCACAGACTTTGAAGACTTCAAGAAAGGATGCATCATACATCTTGTGGAGCCTCTTAAGAGTTAGGGAGCTCGTTGATCGCAGCGAAGGGACCACTACTCGGAGCTTGTGAAGTGAAGGAGCGGACAACAAAGGTTGTAATCACTAAACACATAGTTGTAAAGTTGTTTACATCAAGTTTACGTATGATTCTCTAGTTTAAAGATCTTATTTAGAGTTATTAAGCATGGCAAAAATTTTATTTGGCATGGACGATGCCACCCGAAATCTTGTTGTCGTACATAGTAACCCTACAATGGTATCAGAGCCAAGCTAGAGCATTAGGCGTTGTCTAGACAATGTTAGAAGTCCGATCGAACTCCGAAAACCCTAATTTTCCCACTTTCTGGAAATTTTTCAAAAAGTTGAAATTTTTCATGTTTAAAATATTCAGAAAATCATGCAGGTAATTCTATGGACACACCTGAAGAACGAAACCCTAACTCGTCTAAGTGACCACGGATCCGCGGCCAAAACATGGTTTTGGCGGTGGATCCGCGGCGCCACTTGAGAGGCTTGGGTCGGGTCTTCAGCTGTAGGTCCATAGGAATTGTGGTCTGTGTCTGGTTAACTTTAACAGTGCTCGAGTGGTGAGCTCTTTGGGAAATTTTGGGAATTCGTTGAATCGATCGATTTGTCTAATTTCGCCTAGCAATCTGTGATTGTGATACAATATGTGGAATTCATATAGTATGGTATGAAATCCGTAATATGTGATATTTCGGGTTTATGATATCTAAAGAGATTATGGATTCTAAATTTTGTAGTTTTTCATTTTCTTTTCTGCGACCGTAAGTGTAATATGTGGTGTATCGCCGGTTTCGGTGCTATATGTCAACGACAATTAGGATACGTATATTTACTTACGTTGATGACATGTGATGTTATGTGTTGATGTGTTATGTTGTATTGGATTGTCGTGTTTTGAATAGCCGGGGGTTTTATGTGAGATAGGAGTTTTTATTTTTCATTCATGTAAAATTCATTATATGTAATATTCTTTTATTGGGGCACTTCCGGGTTGAGGATGATGTCACCATTGTTGTATATTATTTACTTGTCCGCATTAGAATAGACCAAAGGTGGGGAGCACAAGTAACCGGGTTCTAGGGCCCAGTGGGAGGCCATCTTAAGGAGTTGAGACCGGGACTCCTAACCCTAGAACTGGCAGGGTTACTTACCGCTCTCGTAGGGGTCTAGGGATGTGGGTTTGGCTATTCATCGCGACCGTGGAATCCGTGTTTTATACAAGCTCAAAATAAAACACGGAAATCCTAGTATATCCAATATTTCATATTTTATCTTTTGCTACAATTTTCTATAATGAGATCATATTACTGCCTAAGACGAATGTTTTATTATTATATATGAGATATATAATAGACGTTGTTTATGTTTTGCACCCGCGCTAGTCCCGTCCCGGTATGCCGTTAGTTAAGTAACCTAACGATGAATAACGGAACTTTGTGGCGAATGCGGATGGCATAAGCGTACGTTATATTTTCGTTTCATCTGTGATGCTCAGGAAGCTTAAATGATGGGAAATCATTAATGAGATTAATGAAAAGCGAAGAAACCTAAAAAATGTTGCAGAATCAAATTTTCAAAAGGGTGGCTCTAGTTTTTGCTTTGCATAGCGGTATTCCTTGTAGAATATCCAGCACCTTATTCGATAAGGAAAGAGCCGAGATCCCTTCACCGGGAGTGACCTCTTTAGCAAAACTAGCAGATACTACAACTCACTCGGTTTTGTTTTTAATTGCTTCTATAGTTCTTGCTTTGCATAGTGATATTTGTGAAATATCCTGCACCTTATTCAATAAGAAAAGAGCCGAGATCCCTTCACCGGGAGTGACCTCTTTAGCAAAACTAGTAAAAGCCTCAAAAACACTCCTTTTCAAAATCACTTGTTTCTAAAACGATTTCAAGTTCATTACGCTTATGGTTTTCATAAAAACCTGCGTAGCCCTCCGTCATTTCAAATAAGTGTTATTTAGTATTCATGCTACGGTAGTTTGGCATGCGTCAAGGCGTAGTATACGGTAGCTGATTAGTACTTATCTGTAGCATGAGATGTGATTGGATTAGGGTATTCGTACGGCGTTGTTTGGCATGCGTCAAAGGTCGTACGGATGGGTTTAATTCAATCAGGAAATGCACGGGTTGAACTTGACTAGCGGACTATGGGTTGTTTGGCATGCGTCAAGATCATAGCACGCTACGGGTAAAAGAAATATCGGGAATATCAAGTGTTGAGATTTGCAATGAGATTGCATACCTTCTATGAGATAGTTGAATCCTGATATCCACTGCGAGTAAGAGTTACTCCTGGGAAAGTTTTGCACTTTACAATTAACTAACCCATTAGGTGTCAAGAAAGGTGTTAATGGGGTTGCCCCTAAGGAAAAATGAGGTTTATCTTAATTAGGTCCGTACGAGAGCACGGGGAACCTCTCTCAAAGTACCGGCACCGGTCTGGCTGAACGGTTGGCAAAGTAGTAGACTGTAATTAATCCCAGCTAGTCTTTCCTTTTTAGGGTTTTTTGAAGGAAGATTTGATTAAAACAGTGGGAGCCATCCTGATTAGATAAGATAATAACCAATCTAATCTTATAAGAGCATACGCTAAAGTGTTTCTTTCTCTCTCTCTCCAGGTAGCGACCATGTCAGGCTTTAATCAAGATAATAATATTGTTGTATTGACCGAACCCACTTATTATACTGAGCAGGGAAACGTTGGTTCCGTTTTTTCTTATAATTGTTATAAGACTGAACAGGAAATAGGGAAATATCCGGATTCACACGCCGCCCAAACGAAGAATAAGCATAATGATGCATCTTCTACGGGTGTGTTTGTTATCGAGAACTGTTTTTCAGTTCACTCTATGTCCTGGGTATTAGATACCGGATCAGGATCCCACATATGTAATATGTTGCATGGGATAAAAAAAGGTAGAGAACTGGGAGAGGGTGATCATTCCGTAAGAGTAGGGAATGATGCCAATGTTGCAGCCAAAGCAGTTGGCAAAAATTACCTTGTGTTGCCAAATGGTAATACATTGATTCTGAATGAATGCTATTACATTCCGACCCTGATATGAAATCTTATATCAGTTTCTTTATTGAGTAAAGAAGGATATAATTTTATAGTACAGGATAATGTTATGAACATCTTTCTGAATCAAAAGTTGATTGGATCAGGCTCGTTAACTAATGGCATATACGTTCTCAATCAAACTACAGTACTTAATGTACAAAACACATACAAGAGGAAAAGTTCAGAAATGAACGAATCCTTCTTGTGGCATTGTAGACTAGGTCATATCAATGCGACATGACTAGCTAAGTTACATAAAGATGGATATTTGAAACCGTTCGAATTTTCATCTTATGACACTTGCCAGTCATGTCTCAAAGGTAAAATGACCAAAACTCCGTTTAGTGGACACAGAGAAAGAGTTACTGAACTCTTGGGACTGATACATAGTGATGTATGTGGTCCCATGTCTACACATGCCAGGAATAGTTCCCCGTACTTCATTACATTCACTGACGATCTCCAAGATACGGACATGTGTTCCTGTTGAAACACAAGCCTGAAGATTTTGAGAAATTCAAAGAATATAAGCATGAAGCAGAGAACCAAACGGGCAAAAGTATTAAGATCCTTCGATCAGATCAAGGAGGAGAATACTTGAGCAATGAGTTCCATGACTATCTAAAAGAGAATGGGATTCCCTCTCAGCTTACTCCTCCCTATACACCACAGCACAACGGTGTATCAGAACGGAGAAATCGCACCCTATTAGATATGGTGCGCTCTATGATGAGCACTGTTGAGTTACCAATTTCCTTTTAGGGATATGCACTGGAGACAGCTGCAGACCTATTGAATATGGTTCCCACCAAATCTGTGCCTACCACTCCATATGAGATATGGAAAGGAAAGAGACCATATCTTAATTATGTTAAAATATGGGGTTGTCCGGCATATGTGAAAACACAAAATCCGTACAAGCTCGATGCAAGGTCAGTTCTGTGCAAGTTTATTAAATATTCCAAGCATTCGCAAGGGTATATCTTCTACCACTCCGAGGAAAAAAGTGTTTGTTTCTCGACATGCCACCTTCATAGAAAAGGGTAGTGGTAATGAGGTAGAACTGGAAGAAGTTCCAGCAGCACAGGCTACAACTGACGATTTAGTGGAACCAGAGGATTCGATAGCTCCCAACGAATCCCAGCCTCTCCGCCGATCTAGTAGGGTTCCTCATCTACATGAGAGATACTACGGTTTTCTCATTGACGGTGGGAGTGAGGATTGCATCATGGAAGATGATGACCCGACTAGCTTCGAGCAGGCCATCACGAGTGGGGACTCTGTGAAATGGCTGGATGCAATGCGATCTGAGATGGAATCCATATACACCAACAAAGTATGGACTTTGGAAGTTGCTCCTGAAAGGGTAAAACCCATTGGGAGCAAATGGATCTTTAAGAAGAAACTTGGTGTAGATGGAAAAGTTGAGACTTTCAAAGCTAGACTTGTTGCAAAGGGTTTTCGTCAACGACCAGGTGTGGATTATGACAAAACCTTTTCTCCAGTGGCTATGCTTAAGTCCATCCGGATCCTACTTTCCATTGCTGCATACCATGACTACGAAATCTGGCAGATGGATGTTAAGGCTGCCTTTCTAAATGGTGATTTAGAAGAGTGCGTGTATATGACTCAGCCAGAGGGCTTCATAGACAGTGGGAGCAGCGGAAAGGTGTGCAAGATGCTTAAATACATCTATGGGTTAAAGCAAGTATCGCGGAGTTGGAACATCTGCTTTAATGTGGTAGTCAAAGAGTTTGACTTCATCAAGAACGTAGATGAACCTTGTATATACAAGAAGGTGGCAGAGAGTAAGGTTGTCTTCCTCGTATTGTACGTGGATGACATACTCTTGATAGGAAATGATGTTCCTATGCTTCACTCGGTCAAGCTCTTCTTATCATAAAGATTTTCAATGAAAGATCTAGGTGATGCCTCCTGCATTTTGGGGATTAAGATCTATAGAGATAGATCTAAAAGGATACTGGGATTGTCCCAATCCAGGTACAATGACACCATACTAAAGAGATTTAGTATGGAAGAATCCAAGCGTGGGAATTTACCCACGATCTCAGGACACACTCTCTCCAAAGAGATGTCTCCCAAGACTAATTTGGAGAGAGCTCGCATGCAAGGGATACCCTATGCTTTGGCAGTAGGCTCTATCATGTACGCGATGTTGTGTACCAGACCCGATGTAGCATACTCACTAAGTGTAGTGAGTAGGTATCAAGCAGATCTAGGAGAGAGTCACTGGATAGCTATGAAGAACATTCTCAAGTACTTGAGAAGGACTAAAGAGATATTCTTGGTGTATGGTAACGGAGAACTCCAAGTGGAGTCCTTTACCGATTCGAGCTTCCAGAGTGATAAGGACGACTCTAAGTCGGTCTCGGGATTTGTCTTTACCCTCAATGGAGGGGTTTTGTGTTGGAAGAGTTCCAAACAGGAAACCGTTGCAGACTCGACGATGGAGGCTGAATACATCGCTGCCAACGATGCTGCCAAAGAGGTTGTCTGGATAAAGAAGTTCATTACAGAACTTAGAGTGGTTCCGTCCATCGAGCATCCAATACCTTTGTATTGCAATAAAAATGGAGCTGTGTCTTTGGCCAAGGATCCCAGGACCTATCAGCGATCCAGGCATATTCTGAGGCGGTATCACCTGATCCGGGAGATTGTTGATCGCCGGGAGATCGAGGTCAGGAGAGTAGACACGATGGATAACACTGCGGATCCATTCACGAAGGCCATTCCCTAGATACAATTTGAGAGACACTTTGGGATGTTGGGTATGAGATACTACAACAGCTGGCCTTAGTGTAAGTAGGAGATTGCTAGTTATATGTATGCCCTAAAGGCCATTGTTGTACATATGATGTATATTATAGTGGATGCTTGGACATATAGAGAGAGGACTTTCTTGCTCGTCATGATAGTATGCTATCCGGTTGCTCTTTATCTTATCATGTTCACTTGTATCGGAATACTGTCTTGTAATTACATGTTGATAAAGCCCTTAGGATGACTACTTGACTACTAGGAGTATGATGAAGATCATACTAGTGGGGCCAGGGTAGTCTACAAGTATATCCTATAATTGTTCCTAGTCGAGGGTGTATCGAGATAGGGCATCGATGCTCCAGAGTAGACTAGCGTATACGTATCTTGACCCATATGATGAGCGATGGATGATCCCAAAGCCATTGGTGTTTGACATCAAGGATAGTACACGGGTGCTCAGTGGAGACTGGGTACACTGAACGGACTCGCCGAGAACTCCTTGTTGGTATTATACCTATCGTCAGATAGCGGTTCTCTGGTGACACTGGTACAGGTTAGTCTGTAGACCCAAGATCGTCATAGAGTCTTATGTGATTCCCACTGTGCTTTGATTTCCACATTACCACGTTCAAGAGGACGTGCAAAATGGTGACTTTTGGGTACAGTCCCGAATCACATGGAGGCAATGAGCGATAGGAGGGATTTCGTCTCTCCCGGTATTAGGGGTTGATGTTGCGCTGTGCTCGATTGGCCATAACTAGAAATCTCTGGTCAGGGTTGCTGAGAGTTACTGCTAAGTGATATTAGTAGTTTCTTGAAATGTTATGGACCTCACATCGGCACGACTTATCGGTTACTGTGGTCTGACGTTTACCACCCCTAGACTAGGTATGCGACATATCAGATGAAGAGACCGGACTGTACGGTAGTGTTACTGATTGGATTTACAGGAGTTAGAGCAGACTTGCTTATTGATCTTCTGATCGCTCAATACTCGGATGGCCGTTACGTTTAGCTGACTGCTTGCGGCTTGTTGGTGTTTGATGTGATCATCACCTACTGCCGGCGTATTGACGAGTCTTTAGAATCCTACATAGAGGTTTCCAGGCTCAGGCAAAATGGAGTAGGAGCACATATGTGATATGTGCGAGATCGAGATTGATACGCGTATGTGATACCGTATTCTATTCTCGCGATATGTGATATCGACCGGTTATATGTGATATAACCGGGTTATCGGATCAAGTGTTGATTCGATGAATTAATATATAATATATATGTATGTATTGTAGGGTTACTAGGCACTCTGACAAGGGCCTATAAGGCATCAACCATGCCCGATTTAAAATTTAGACGTGCCGAACAACCCAAAGCGAGGATCTTTGCTAGATTATTAGGGTTTAACATGCAAGTAAACATCTTTACAACTAAGAGTGAGGGATTACAACCTTTGTAGCCCGCTCCTTCGCTTCAAAAGCTCCGATTAGTAGTCCCTTCGCCATGATCCATGATCTTCCGGACTCAAGAGAAGCTCCACAACCCGAATGATCCATGCTAGCTTGAAATCTTCCTTTTCAAAGATGATCTACCTTGAAGTTTCTTTAACTCAAGCTCTCACTCGCTAATGAAGTGAACACCCTAATCTTAATTAGCTAGATTAGATGAGGATGATGAGGCAGGAATTTGGCTCTCATTTGTTTTCATAATCTCACACTAAATCATCATAAAAGAAAAACCTAGAAAGCTTTTTAGAGCTCAAGGAAGAAGAAGAAGAATGAATACCCTTTTGTGATGAATAATGAAATTGTGATGATCATTACAAATGCAACCATGGTTGATAATATAAAACGCTAACCATTGTAGAGAGTTAACTAGGGTTAAGGGTTTGGGTTGGGTTTACAAATATCTAACAAAATATCAACACATAATATCTTTGCAAGAAACAAAAAGAAAAGCTTCTAGAAGCTTCATGAAAGAACTAACCCAAATCAAATCCTAACCATGTTTAATATCCACTAATCATGTTGCATTAGTAATTATAACATGTTACAATATTATATATTACATATATAATATATTTTTGTAACAAAAGAAAATAATACAATTAACATATATCGCATATATATCAATGTATTATCCGGTGAGAAAATGAATTAATAAAGCGAGCCAATATTAGATAATGTAATATAATATATCACATATATAATTATACATCAAATTATCGAATCAACACTTGATCCGACAATCCGGCTATATCGAATATAACCGACTAATATATCAATGTACCGATTCATCGAATCAACACTTGATCCGATGACCCGGCTGATATCAAATATCGCCGGCCGATATCATATATCGCGAGAATAGAATACGGTATCTCATATCGTATTATTCTCGATCATACACATATCACATATGTGCTCCTACTTCGTTTTGCCTGAGTCAAGAAACCTCTGTGTAGGACTTTAAAGAATCGTCAATACGCCGGCAGTAGGTGATGATCATATCAAACACCTACAAGCTGCAAGCGGTCAGCTAAACGTAACAGCCACCCAGGTATTGATCGATCAGAAGATCAACAAGCAAGCATGTACATTCTCCTGTGAATCCAATCAGTAACACTCCCGTACAGTCCGGTCTCTTCGTCTGATATATCGCATATCTAGTTTAGGGGTGGTATACGTCAGACCCCAGTAACCGATAAGTCGTGTCGATGTGAGCCTCATAACAGGTCGAGAACCTACTAATAACACTTACCAGTAGTACTCAATATCCGCCCTGGCCAAGGACTTCCAGTTATAGCCAATCGAACACAGCACAACATCAACTCCCTATACCGGGTGAGACGAAACCCCTCCTATCGCTCATTGCCTCCATGTGATTCGGGACTGTACCCAAAAGTCACCGTTTTGCATTCCCTCTTGGACGTGGTATGATGGAAATTGTAACGTTTTGAAAATCGTTTCGGTGAAATTTCGAAAAATCGGTAAAATAAGGGGGTTTTCTGTAAAAAGTCAAAATACAAATATCTTATTATAAAAATTAAATATACATATTCTAGCTATATAATTTCTATTATTTGGTGCTTATTGAGCCGCTGGTGAAATTTCAAATTTTCTGAAAAAATATTATTTTATTATTATTTTAAGCCGTCACTAATACATTTAATTAGGGAAAATTACAAATTGGAATGAGTTGAAACAAATTTTGTGCATCATAAAACATTAAATAAAATTTTATCATGTGGTTTTTGGAACGAAATCATTTGCCAAAACGGTTTAGAAATTATTGAAGAAAAAAGGCTTTTTTTTTAGCGTAAATGGATGTTTGGGGTATTGTATTTATCATTTTTCATCACCCCACACCCGTACCCACACCCACACACCCCCATTCACTTCTCCCCTTGGCTGAATTCAGCAGCCCCCTCTCTTGTCCCCACTTGGTTAGCAAAAGAAAGAAAAGAAAAGAAAAGTGTAGAAAATGGAGAAATGAGGTGGACCTTTGACCTTGAATTGACTTTGACTTCTTCCCCCACTTTCTCTACCTCCCTCTCTCTCCACTCCCACTCCCAATCAGCTGACCCCCCACCCTCCTACAGCAGCAATAGCCCCCCCCCCCATTTCCCTTCTCTTTTCTCTTCAAACTTCATCAAAAATTGCCTCAAATCCATAAAAAAAAAATCCCAAAACCCAAATCCGACTCCTACCCATTTTAGCTTAGCTCGTATAGCATGGATTTTTGTGAAAAGAGAGCATTTTGGGAGGCTATGGATGCTTGTGGATCTTCAAATATTTTTGGGTAAAATTCTAAAACATTTTTGCTTAATTTGTTACTAATTTCTTAAAGCTAATTTAATTAAGTGTTAATTTGGTTTATGTGAGTTTAATTGCATGATTAAAGATTTCAAGTTAGGGTTTGTTGTGGAAATGAGTTGTGTTTGATTGTGTATGGTTTAGTGAGGTGGATTAACATATTTAGTTTTGTAGAAAACTAATCTAGTTGTTAATTACAAGTTGTTACTTGAAAAATGTCCAAATTAAGATTTTTGTTGCAAACTAGTTTTTTTGATTTAATTCGAAATATGAGATTAAAAATATGGTTAGGGTTTTTATCATATTATTAACTTTATTAAGTGTAGTTTAACACTTTAGTTCATTGAAATCCAACATAAATTGTAGTTTGTGCAATTTTGCTATGAAATTGTTAAAAAGGGTATTTTGTAAACTAGAATATTAGGGTTTTTGGAATTTAATGAGATTAAATTCCGGAAATTATTTCTATGACTTATTTAAGATATTTAATAAGTATATTGGCCGCTACATTCATTTAAACATCATGTTTTGTACAAAAACGGCGAATTGTGCTTGCTAGATTTTCGGAAAAATGACTTTTTAAGTGAAATTGGGGTTTTTGTGAGTTTTAACCTAGTTTATATTAAAATTAGTGTTTGTGAATGTGCAAATGAGTGTGATTGGATTTTTCTCGATGGTTTGACGTTTGTACATCGACATCGAGGGTTGGTTTGACTATTCTTGCTTGCGTAGGCGATAGGTTTGGACCTATGCGTGATACGCGTGCCGATTTGATTTTCGTATGCCGTTTCGATTTCGAATTTAGTTTTAATGCGATACGGTGCGTTATGATATGTAGGTACCCCATGCGGACTTCGAGACGACAAGCAAGCGCGTGGCGACGTCGGCACCGGCGAGCGAGGACCAGGTGAGTAGATTTATATCTACGGGGAGAAGTCGGGTGGATGGCGTATAGCACCCCCGCAGTCCGTGGTGGTGTATACGGATGCGTATACACACCAACAATTATTATATGTTATTTGGGATTAATAACGATGCTTAGGATAGATATTGGTGTGTTGGATTACTTTAGTGTTGCGAACCCTAGGGTAGTGTTGCACTACACATACACACATACATACTTGCATACATTCCTATTGATATGTGCTCATGGGATTCTTTATAGTTATGGGTTCACATGGGTATAGGACTATGTGTTCATATACTGGATTTGAGGATAGTATTTGGAATTTGAGATGAGTCGATGAGATTGGGCTTGAGGCCAGGAGATCGGTGATGTGATTTGGTTCGTATTGAGATACGACATGATGTTTTAGCGGGTCTTCTGACGTAGTAATTCTTACACCCGCATGCATACATAGATGGCATCAATATTGTACTAGACGTAGGACATTATTCCGGATCATGATATTTGATAAAGAAGATACCAAATTAATAGTGTGATTGATGTGACTTTGACCCGTACCCAGATTTGGGGATGCCGTACGACGGATTTACGTACGAGCTATATATTGATGATTGATCCGCACTCTTGACTTGGGATGTCTGATTATAGATATGGTATCGGATACGATATTATTGAGGCGGGATCACCGACTAATATATATACAGGTATGTATATACATCGACTCAGATGTTAGGCGGTTTCCTTACCTGTAGTCCAGCTGGTTAGCTTAGCCCTTTAGTTTAGTTTAGTTGTTAGATTATATTCGATTCTTACCTATTTCAAAAACTAACGAATCGTGGATACTTTAAAAGACAGCCCAAGGGATCCTACGGAGATTTCAAAAGACGTATTTTTTCATAAAAACACCGTAGCCCCTATTTTCAAAACCCCATGATTCGTGTTATTTCAAAGGCACCATTTGTAGGACTTATATTAGATTAATGCAGATTAGTTATAGTTGCGTCTAATTTTCAGCTTCCGCTCATTATTGCTGTTCGCTCTGCCCCGCATACTTATTTTGCTGCATATTCCATTATTGATATCATGCTGTTAGGACACCAGCACCATTACCGATGATGCGTATGTACCACGTACACCTACTTGCCGGCTCACACACATCTTCATCGGTAATTGCCATGTCACGTACACTTTAGATGATATATTTGCTTGACTTAGCTTGTTAGCTAGTAGTTTTGACATGATATTAGTGTACTTCCCTTATATGCCATATTAGACATTGTAGTTATTACTTGTCGCTTCATGCATACTGTTATTCATTGTTATGCCGTATTCATGGATTCTCATGCTTATATTCATGGTTTTACATCCTATTGATTATTCGGATTTCCATGATATTTTCTGGATTTGGAGGAAAACCGCAAAACATATATAAACTGTTTTCTCTCTTTTAAAATAAAAAGTGCGGTTTTCCCATGATGTATGAGTCGTCCACCATGAGTTTGCTGATGGATTTCGAGACCCGATTCGAGGAGGCGGATGAACCGTTTCGGGTACATGGTGGACCCGGTAAGGTACCCCGGGGCAAGAAGCGCGTGATGATGACGATGTGAGCCTGGCAGGGGAGCACTACCTACCGGTGATTTTACCCGACGCGTCGGATATCCGGAGGATACCGTCGTGGTCTTGAGATGGATGGTAGGGGCCGGTCTGGACTGACGGCGCCCTAGATATTGTGATTGAGACATTGAGATTTCGAGATATTGAGGTACAGAGACTGTGATACAGAGATATCGAGATATTGGGATTACGTTTTGTGCCGATGCTAGGCACTGTTTTATGCTGATTTCATTATGATACCTCATTTTAAAAATACAAAGGAAATCTCACTAAATTATGGAAACAGTTCTTCATTTACATGTATTCTGTTTTCATGCATTCACACCTCATTCATATGATATATTGCTACCCTTGGGCACTGACACGGGTACATGAGATTACACTCGGGTTAGATATTTACCCTAGCCTTGTTATAGGCTGCTGGTTATATATATTTGAGGATGTATATTGATCGTATGACCTAGAATTGCGTCATACATGCGATTTCTATTCGTAGATGTTTTTCTATTCACGAGTTGGCAACTCACCCCCGTTGTGCCCCAGTTTCTTGCAGGTTTTGCCGTACAGGTTTAATTACGGCTTTGCGGGCTCAGTTTCATTCGGGTGACTTGCTAGTAGGTGGGTTTATTTGTATCGCACCCATCATTATATCTTGTATATCATTATTCTGTTGTATCTAGAAGTTCCATCAACCAAACATGTATTTATTTTTGAGATAGAGACCCGTGATGTTATTCTTTCGACCTTAGAGTCGCGCGTTTTATTTCTGTGGATTTCTGGTGGTTTTGAGTTTCCTTTTGAGTTTTGATCCTCGCCGTTGGCGTTGTATATTATATTGCTTGTGTGGTTGTGACCGTCGTTTGACGAAGAGCTAGCTCCCGCTTTGGGATGCATTTTTCTTGATTTCGTATACTATTCATGTTGTACCCCGTTTGGGGGCCAGTATTTACAAAGGAGACTCTGCCGAAATTTTCAGTAAAATTTTGATGTTTTTAAAAAACCGCATAATTCGGCTTATGCTATTGAAACTACTTGCTTTAAGTTGGTTTTTCCTGCACTCTACTATTTTCTTCGTTTGGATTTCTGGGTTTTCGGTTTACTTAGATTACGTACGCCTCGAGACGTTCGTAGTTTAAGTGCCGGTCATGTTCCGTACTTTCGGGTCGTGACAAAGTTGGTATCAGAGCGTTAGGTTTTACCTTCGAAGCGTAGGATGACCCTTAGTTGATGGAACATGTGACTAAAGTAGAGTGACGTACCGTTGGTATGTTCCGCGGCATATTTACGACACGCCACTCCACTTATGAAGCCTTAGGATGTACATTTCCTTGTTCAGTATTATATTCCTTCCTGATCTAGCCTCATCGGTACCAGTTTGGTTTTGCTGCTACGGTTACGGCAGGGAGAGCTACGGCTAGAGTTGCGGTCAGCACACGCTCGTCACGAACGAGGACTGACCAGGGCGAAATTCCGGCGACACACGATTGCAGAGATGTATCTTTTTACTGTATTTCCATGCCTCGAGTGTTTGGCGGATCTCCTTTATGAGGTTACTCGGAGGCGCTGATCGACACTAGAAAATTGAGCCAATGATACAAGCCAGCCAGATTTTGATGACCGTTGGTGTGTTGCTTACTCCTGACGATTGAGGCACTGTTCAGCATGCAGACGAGCGACGAGATATCGCCCCATATGTTGGAGCTATTGCGGGGCGAGTTGTACGAATAAATGATAGAAGGTCGCTAGTCACCCGATGATGAATGACTAGGACAGGTGGTTCGTTCGCCTACCCCATGACAGGTCATCAGATAAATTGATTCTAGCTAGAGACGACTTCACGCGGAGACGTTGGGAGTCGACAGAGATGATCGAATGTCAGAAATCTATTATTCCAAGTTTAAAGTATTCGGAAAGACATGCAGGCAATTCTATGGTCCCTCTAGAAGAATGAAACCCTAACTCGACTTAATGACCATGTGAAGGCCTTTGAACCTTCGGGTTTGCGGCAGTTCTACGGCGCCATTAGTGAGGCTTGGGTTTGCCCTTCTACGGCTGGACCACCGATGCTGTGGTATGTACTCGATACTATTAAACTGTGCCCAAGAGGTTGAGCTCTTGGGGGATTATGAGGTTTTGACGACTCGATCGGATGGCTCGACTTAATTCGGATGCTAGGTGGTGAGATGCATTCTTGGGAGACTCCAGATACGAGGATAGCCGTTGGAGCTCAGTCCATGCAGCCACGACGAGACGAGTCCAAAGCAGACGACATTAGAGAAAAGTGGAGTAAGAGGTTCGCACCAGATCTAGATGAGATGACGTTCCACTCCGCCGACATCAGAGAGGCGATGCGCATGCCGATGCATGGTACTTGGACTTACCTTCCAGAAGGAGTCGCGATGAGTATGCAGTCGTTCCAGAGCAAGATGCAGATATAGGAAAGGACAATGACTTCCGGACAGTTGGCAGAGACGAGACATGGAAGAGACCGTGAGCAGGATTCCTTCCAGGACACTGCTGCAATGATACTTGCACCCAGGATCAGATGTGTCACGTACATTCAGAGAGCCAAAGGCCGACGCTAGTGATATGCTGTCTTACGAGTGGTCGCGATGATTGACCAAGAGATGACCAGAGAAGTGCCAGAATGGAATCGTCCCCGTTAGCACACCCGACAGGGCCGATGAGCCGATGGACCGAAAGATTGGTAATTCACAGTGAAGACCTTGACCCAGGAGTGGTCATGGTTACGCACATCAGCAGGACAGAGTTCATGATCATCGACGAGACGTCCCACTAGGGACCGTGACAGTTGGCCGAGATTCTTAGAGGATGCGCTTGAGCGGTACTGTTCCGCCATTATTGATTTCGATGTTTTGGGTGATTTATTCGTATGATTTGATTTTGATGATTGAGGATTTACGATCTTTGCACAGTGTTGCACTTGATATCATTTTCATGCTTTAGTTTCACATGTTTGTGCTTTTACGGTTTTAAACAGTTGAGTTGATTTTGTGCGTATGCACGCACGCGATTTGGTTCCTGCACTCTGTATAGTTTATATATGCTGGCAGTGCAGTGACATGTATTTTGTGCACTTGGATACACTGGATTTCGATTTCGAGGGTGATGCTCGACATTTGTTTTGTGCATTTTATGCACCGGATTGGATTTTTAGCGCCTGTTGGGCGCCTGTTACGAGATGCGATTTGGTGCACACCAGATGCACTAATTCGAGATTTTTCGTGCATGTCAGATGCACCTGATTTTGCTGTCAGGCACACACGTTGCCTACGACAGATGTTTCGTGCACACCCGATGCACTTAGATGTTGTTTCTGTGCGCATGTATGGCACATTCATGGATTTTGATTTCCGTGCGCACCAGACGCACGTAGCATTCATGTGCATATTTTGGGATTTATTTCGTATAGAGAAGTACGTTTTTATGATATTGCTATGTATTTTCGTACTGAGCAGGACTAGTCAGAGGACAGTACCTGAATATATTTTGCATGCATTGATAGTTATTGAAGGGATTTCCAAAAAGCGAGCTATAGCCTCAGTATTTACCTACGTGTCTGATATGACACGAAATGTTTAAAACAAGGAGACCCTTCTAAATTGTTTCCAAAACGGCGGAACGTACATTTCAAACAAAGGTATATATGTATATAGTTATTTTCTTATGATAGACGTCCGCCACTGTGCAGTGTTATACGCGTGCACAGCGACTTAAAGAGATTTGGCATGCATTTCCTTCAGATACTTACATATATAGATTCGATATTTACATGTATAGTTTCGAGTTATGTCATATTGGTTTTGATTTGGATTTGGCATTGATGTCTTCTCCATGACTCCGATGATTGCGGGATGCTTGACGGAGTTTTGATTTGAGTTATATGCTCATTTTTCAAGCGCATGCGCTGCGCAACGATTTGTTTTATGTAGTTACAATTTCGGAGCCCCGACGACTTGATGGTTTTTCTTAGATGTTTTAGTATTTGGGGGAGTTTGAATTTAAATTCGGGGACCGAATTTCTTTAAGAGGGGAAGATTGTAACGTTTTGAAAATCGTTTCGGTGAAATTTCGAAAAATCGGTAAAATAAGGGGGTTTTCTGTAAAAAGTCAAAATACAAATATCTTATTATAAAAATTAAATATACATATTCTATCTATGTAATTTCTATTATTTGGTGTTTATTGAGCCGCTGGTGAAATTTCAAATTTTCTGAAAAAATATTATTTTATTATTATTTTAAGCCGTCACTAATACATTTAATTAGGGAAAATTATAAATTGGAATGAATTGAAACAAATTTTGTGCATCATAAAACATTAAATAAAATTTTATCATGTGGTTTTTGGAACGAAATCATTTGCCAAAACGGTTTAGAAATTATTGAAGAAAAAAGGCTTTTTTTTAGCGTAAATGGATGTTTGGGGTATTGTATTTATCATTTTTCATCACCCCACACCCGTACCCACACCCACACACCCCCATTCACTTCTCCCCTTGGCTGAATTCAGCAGCCCCCTCTCTTGTCCCCACTTGGTTTGCAAAAGAAAGAAAAGAAAAGAAAAGTGTAGAAAATGGAGAAATGAGGTGGACCTTTGACCTTGAATTGACTTTGACTTCTTCCCCCACTTTCTCTACCTCCCTCTCTCTCCTCTCCCACTCCCAATCAGCTGACCCCCCACCCTCCTACAGCAGCAATAGCCCCCCCCCCCATTTCCCTTCTCTTTTCTCTTCAAACTTCATCAAAAATTGCCTCAAATCCATCCAAAAAAAAATCCCAAAACCCAAATCCGACTCCTACCCATTTTAGCTTAGCTCGTATAGCATGGATCTTTGTGAAAAGAGAGAATTTTGGGAGGCCATGGATGCTTGTGGATCTTCAAATGTTTTTGGGTATAATTCTAAAACATTTTTGCTTAATTTGTTACTAATTTCTTAAAGCTAATTTAATTAAGTGTTAATTTGGTTTATGTGAGTTTAATTGCATGATTAAAGATTTCAAGTTAGGGTTTGTTGTGGAAATGAGTTGTGTTTGATTGTGTATGGTTTAGTGAGGTGGATTAAGATATTTAGTTTTGTAGAAAACTAATCTAGTTGTTAATTACAAGTTGTTACTTGAAAAATGTCCAAATTAAGATTTTTGTTGCAAACTAGTTTTTTTGATTTAATTCGAAATATGAGATTAAAAATATGGTTAGGGTTTTTATCATATTATTAACTTTATTAAGTGTAGTTTAACACTTTAGTTCATGGAAATCCAACCTAAATTGTAGTTTGTGCAATTTTGCTATGAAATTGTTAAAAAGGGTATTTTGTAAACTAGAATATTAGGGTTTTTGGAATTTAATGAGATTAAATTCTGGAAATTGTTTCTATGACTTATTTAAGATATTTAATAAGTATATTGGCCGCTACATTCATTTAAACATCAAGTTTTGTACAAAAACGGCGAATTGTGCTTGCTAGATTTTCGGAAAAATGACTTTTTAAGTGAAATTGGGGTTTTTGTGAGTTTTAACCTAGTTTATATTAAAATTAGTGTTCGTGAATGTGCAAATGAGTGTGATTGGATTTTTCTCGATGGTTTGACGTTTGTACATCGACATCGAGGGTTGGTTTGACTATTCTTGCATGCGTAGGCGATAGGTTTGGACCTATGCGTGATACGCGTGCCGATTTGATTTTCGTATGCCGTTTCGATTTCGAATTTAGTTTTAATGCGATACGGTGCGTTATGATATGTAGGTACCCCATGCGGACTTCGAGACGACAAGCAAGCGCGTGGCGACGTCGGTACCGGCGAGCGAGGACCAGGTGAGTAGATTTATATCTACGGGGAGAAGTCGGGTGGATGGCGTATAGCACCCCCGCAGTCCGTGGTGGTGTATACGGATGCGTATACACACCAACAATTATTATATGTTATTTGGGATTAATAACGATGCTTAGGATAGATATTGGTGTGTTGGATTACTTTAGTGTTGCGAACCCTAGGGTAGTGTTGCACTACACATACACACATACATACTTGCATACATTCCTATTGATATGTGCTCATGGGATTCTTTATAGTTATGGGTTCACATGGGTATAGGACTATGTGTTCATATACTGGATTTGAGGATAGTATTTGGAATTTGAGATGAGTCGATGAGATTGGGCTTGAGGCCAGGAGATCGGTGATGTGATTTGGTTCGTATTGAGATACGACATGATGTTTTAGCGGGTCTTCTGACGTAGTAATTCTTACACCCGCATGCATACATAGATGGCATCAATATTGTACTAGACGTAGGACATTATTCCGGATCATGATATTTGATAAAGAAGATACCAAATGAATAGTGTGATTGATGTGACTTTGACCCGTACCCAGATTTGGGGATGCCGTACGACGGATTTACGTACGAGCTATATATTGATGATTGATCCGCACTCTTGACTTGGGATGTCTGATTATAGATATGGTATCGGATATGATATTATTGAGGCGGGATCACCGACTAATATATATACAGGTATGTATATACATCGACTCAGATGTTAGGCGGTTTCCTTACCTGTAGTCCAGCTGGTTAGCTTAGCCCTTTAGTTTAGTTTAGTTGTTAGATTATATTCGATTCTTACCTATTTCAAAAACTAACGAATCGTGGATACTTTAAAAGACAGCCCAAGGGATCCTACGGAGATTTCAAAAGACGTATTTTTTCATAAAAACACCGTAGCCCCTATTTTCAAAACCTCATGATTCGTGTTATTTCAAAGGCACCATTTGTAGGACTTATATTAGATTAATGCAGATTAGTTATAGTTGCGTCTAATTTTCAGCTTCCGCTCATTATTGCTGTTCGCTCTGCCCCGCATACTTATTTTGCTGCATATTCCATTATTGATATCATGCTGTTAGGACACCAACACCATTACCGATGATGCGTATGTACCACGTACACCTACTTGCCGGCTCACACACATCTTCATCGGTAATTGCCATGTCACGTACACTTTAGATGATATATTTGCTTGACTTAGCTTGTTAGCTAGTAGTTTTGACATGATATTAGTGTACTTCCCTTATATGCCATATTAGACATTGTAGTTATTACTTGTCGCTTCATGCATACTGTTATTCATTGTTATGCCGTATTCATGGATTCTCATGCTTATATTCATGGTTTTACATCCTATTGATTATTCGGATTTCCATGATATTTTCTGGATTTGGAGGAAAACCGCAAAACATATATAAACTGTTTTCTCTCTTTTAAAATAAAAAGTGCGGTTTTCCCATGATGTATGAGTCGTCCACCATGAGTTTGCTGATGGATTTCGAGACCCGATTCGAGGAGGCGGATGAACCGTTTCGGGTACATGGTGGACCCGGTAAGGTACCCCGGGGCAAGAAGCGCGTGATGATGACGATGTGAGCCTGGCAGGGGAGCACTACCTACCGGTGATTTTACCCGACGCGTCGGATATCCGGAGGATACCGTCGTGGTCTTGAGATGGATGGTAGGGGCCGGTCTGGACTGACGGCGCCCTAGATATTGTGATTGAGACATTGAGATTTCGAGATATTGAGGTACAGAGACTGTGATACAGAGATATCGAGATATTGGGATTACGTTTTGTGCCGATGCTAGGCACTGTTTTATGCTGATTTCATTATGATACCTCATTTTAAAAATACAAAGGAAATCTCACTAAATTATGGAAACAGTTCTTCATTTACATGTATTCTGTTTTCATGCATTCACACCTCATTCATATGATATATTGCTACCCTTGGGCACTGACACGGGTACATGAGATTACACTCGGGTTAGATATTTACCCTAGCCTTGTTATAGGCTGCTGGTTATATATATTTGAGGATGTATATTGATCGTATGACCTAGAATTGCGTCATACATGCGATTTCTATTCGTAGATGTTTTTCTATTCACGAGTTGGCAACTCACCCCCGTTGTGCCCCAGTTTCTTGCAGGTTTTGCCGTACAGGTTTAATTACGGCTTTGCGGGCTCAGTTTCATTCGGGTGACTTGCTAGTAGGTGGGTTTATTTGTATCGCACCCATCATTATATCTTGTATATCATTATTCTGTTGTATCTAGAAGTTCCATCAACCAAACATGTATTTATTTTTGAGATAGAGACCCGTGATGTTATTCTTTCGACCTTAGAGTCGCGCGTTTTATTTCTGTGGATTTCTGGTGGTTTTGAGTTTCCTTTTGAGTTTTGATCCTCGCCGTTGGCGTTGTATATTATATTGCTTGTGTGGTTGTGACCGTCGTTTGACGAAGAGCTAGCTCCCGCTTTGGGATGCATTTTTCTTGATTTCGTATACTATTCATGTTGTACCCCGTTTGGGGGCCAGTATTTACAAAGGAGACTCTGCCGAAATTTTCAGTAAAATTTTGATGTTTTTAAAAAACCGCATAATTCGGCTTATGCTATTGAAACTACTTGCTTTAAGTTGGTTTTTCCTGCACTCTACTATTTTCTTCGTTTGGATTTCTGGGTTTTCGGTTTACTTAGATTACGTACGCCTCGAGACGTTCGTAGTTTAAGTGCCGGTCATGTTCCGTACTTTCGGGTCGTGACAGAAATCAATGCACAGTGGGAATCACACAAGACTCTATGACGATCTCGGGTCTACAGACTACCTTGTACCAGTGTCACCAGAGAACTGCCATCTGACGTGAGGTATAATACCATCTGGGAGTTCTCGGCGAGTCCGTCCAGTGTACCCAGTCTCCACTGAGCACCCATACACTATCTTTGATGTCAAACACTGATGGATATGGGATCATCCATTACCCATCATATCGGTTAAGATGCGTATACGCTAGTCTACTCTGGTGTATCGATGCCCTGTCTCGACACACCCTCGACTAGGAACAATTATAGGATGTACTCGTCGACTATCCTGGCCCCACTAGTATGATCTCATCATAGTCCCGGTAGTCGAGTACATATCCTATGGGCTTTATCAACATGTGAGAACAAGACAGTAAACTAATACAAGTCAACATGTTAAGATAAAGTTAAACCAAATAGCATATTATCAAGACGAGCAAGAAAGCCCTCTCTATATATATCCAGGCATCCACTATAATATACATCATATGTACAACAATGGCCTCTAGGGCATATATATAACTAACATGTATGTGTGTGTGTGTGTATGTGTGTGTGTATGTATTATGCTCACTTAAATATTTATTATTCTTAATATATATGTGATATATGTTTATTGTATTGTTTTCTTTTGTTACATGAATATTATATATGTGATATATAATATTGTGACATGCAACATGTATGTATAAGACTCATACCATGCTAGGGTTTATGTTAGGGTTTCATTTATCATTAAGTAATTACAAATTAGTGGATTTAATCAAAACTAGAAGCTTGTAGAAGCTTGTAGATAAGATTTGACTTAATCCACTCTTTTGTTTCTACTTAAGATATTTTGTGACCTAACCATTAACCCTTACCATGGTTAATTCTCTACATGGGTTAGTGTATGGATGATATACTCACCCAAGGGTTGCATTTGAACCATGATAGATATTTTCATCACTTGAGATATTTCCTTCTTCTTCTTCTTCTTCCTCGTCTCATTTTTGCTCTCTTAACTTTGAGATCAAGAAGAAATATAGTGAGAAATTAAATACTAAAGTGAGCTAAATTCCTACTTCATCATCCTCTTCTATATTAGCCATATAGATTAGTGTGTTTACTTCACAAATTCCGTATTAGTGAAGAGATGGCTTGAGTCCGTGTTTTCTCGACGTAGATCGCCACAGACTTTGAAGACTTCAAGCAAGGATGCATAATACATCTTGTGGAGCCTCTCAAGAGTTAGGGAGCTCGTTGATCGCAGCGAAGGGACCACTACTCGGAGCTTGTGAAGTGAAGGAGCGGACTACAAAGGTTGTAATCCCTAAACACTTAGTTGTAAAGTTGTTTACATCAAGTTTACGTATGATTCTCTAGTTTAAAGATCTTGTTTAGTGTTATTAAGCATGGCAAAATTTTTATTTGGCATGGACGATGCCACCCGAAACCTTGTTGTCGTGCATAGTAACCCTACAGATCCAAGACGTCCACTGCAGTCGGGCGATGCCAACAATCCTAATTACTGCCCCTACCACCGAGCAGTAGGCCATCCAATCGTAGATTGCTTCGTCTTCAAAGGCTGGATTGAGGACCAATACCAACAGGGCAAATTCGTGCTGTCTGAGAATTGGAAGGTAAGCCCGTCCTAGCCACACGCTCCTAAAAAGGTGGACACGCCTGGGGCATCGTGATCTTTTATAGAAGAAGCTCCATGGGAAGTCGCTCTTTCAGCCAAAACGAAAAGAATGCTGAAAGAACTCCAAGCATGTCCGGCGATTAGGTGGAAGAGCCCGCTGAAACCCGAGATTATTGGAGGGATGCTGAAGCCGCGCCCAACGCTGAAAGTTGGTGAAGGTGGACAAAACATTCAGGCCAACCCTCCAAAGTCTTTAAAGAAAAAGAAGAAGGCCAAAAAGCCCGTCCAACCTAAAGACAGCCATACAGGTCTGCAGAAATACATTGATGCACTGGAAGAATATAACCAGAAGGCTCGGACCCCAATCACGTTGGATGAATTCTTTAAGCATGTTCTTGAGAATGAAGCCGATGACGCTGATGAAGGAGACAATTCTTCAGAAGAGCCCGAGGATTACGTAGCAAGCTGATACATGATCTCTCACTCATCAATAAATGGCAAAGAAGCTCCCAATGCAGAGAAACTGGGGGCAGATTCAGAACCGGAACCAAAATCCCTGGAGCCATCGGACGAATTGATTGACAGACTGCTGAGCGAAGCTCTTCAGAAAAGCAAATCTGACCGAGGGCGAGAAACGGCCATATATGAAAGGGCAAAACATCAGCGTCAAGTTGAAGAAGCTCCGGTATTGAGAAGCCGTAGAGTGCCCAAACCAGATAGAACTACTTCTGCCGCCAGCAAAAGCAGGTTTAAGACAAGGAAGCAGGTCGCTAAAGCCCTATCGATGGGAATGAAGTTGCCACCTTTCAAAGAAGACACTTCAGAAAATACGTTCCCTGATGAACTAGAAGCACATCCAAAGTACTGCTTATACCATCAGAGGATCACACACCCTACCGAGGAATGCATGGCCTTTAAAAATTAGTGGCAGGGATACGTTGCTCATCGACAGCATTTCAAGCGGATGAAGCGCAAAACTCGTCGAGAGCAAAGAAGCATGACAGAGGAGCGCAAAAGAACTGCCGGCGACTGTCGCATGGTTAATCCCGGGGAATCGCAAGTCCTCACCTTTGGGAGCGATTCTGATGATGAAATAGCCCTTGGCCCTCTCTTCAAGGAATCCATCTCCGAAACAGAAGAGGTGAAGACCTGTGAGAACATTCAGCTGCGTAATCGCACGTTACCTAAAAAGAATCTCGGACCCACAAGCAAGGGAGCGAACAAAAAAGATAAGGGGAAAGAAAAAGTCCCTGAAGATATCGCCCTCAATGACCGAGTCGTCAAAGTGCTGGCAGCCAAGAACCCACCAAAGAAAAACAAGGTGGATTACAACGTTCTGGCACACCTGAGAAAGATACCCTCGCAGCTAAGCATTCTCGATGCCCTTCTACTGTCTAAAGAGGCGTGAGATTCTCTGATCAAGGCACTACAAGAGCCCGACCAATTTCAAGCTTTCCTTGCCGAAGAAAAGATGAAGGACGAGCTGAAAGAAGTGCACACAGCTGACATCACTTTCGGCGATGAAGATCTCCTCCTCGGAACGTGCGAGCATAACCGTCCCCTGTATGTCACCGGGTACTGCCATGACATCAAGATAGAGAAGATCTTACTCGACAATGGGACCTCTGTCAATCTCCTAAATGTCAGAGTGCTAAGAGAAATTTGCATGAGCATTCAGCACCTAGCTCGGGATAAAATTACCATCTCCGGTTTTGAGACGGATGCTCGGGTCTGTAATACTGACGTTACGCTTCGGGTCGCTCGTCACCGACATTAAGTTTCACGTCATTGACGCCAAGACTTGTTACAACGCTTTGCTCGGCAGGCCGTGGTTACACGAGTACAATATCATCCCTTCTACACAACATCAGTGTATGAAGTACTTCAAACATGGCCTCGAGTACACTGTGACAAGGGAACTAAACCCATTCTCCGTGAACGAAGTCCGCAAATATGAAGATGCCGAGTACTTCCTACCAGACTTCGAAGACACAGAAAGATATCACAAATCGGAGAACAAACAAAAAGCTATCACCACTATTCCAGTCTTCGGGAGTGATACCGAAGAGGACGAGGAAATAGTCTATTTGGGGCCACCCCAATGCAACAAGCCGGGACCATCTACCCCTATTCTGGTTTTTGGCAGTGGCTTTGAAGACGAAGTCAACGCAGTGTTCTCGGTTCGTCCATCAGTGCAAGCCTTCACTGGAGATGATCAGAGTTTGCAGATCGCCATGGTTCCGCAGCAGCACTACAGAGAGCTTGATGCGCTTGAGACATATAGTGTGCAAGAGCTACGGACATTCTATGTCCCTCCCAAGCGAAGAGATGAAAAGGCGATCTTATTCTATCGATCCACGGAGACTAAAGTCGTGGTCCCGATCCTGCGCTCGACAAGCTCTAACCCATTCGTCTGCCCAGGTATTACACCAAGGGTTTGAAAAGGTTATTAAGATGCCAAGGCATACCATTCAAACAAACTTCTCGACAAGCTCAATTCTGCAACAGAATTTGGAACTCCCCGGAACGCAGCGAAAATTACTCAACGGTAAAATGGAGACGATCGGGCTCGGATATGTTCGATCCAAGAAATGGGAGCGATTCCATGGCTGCTGCGTTATACATGACTTCGATGAAGAAGGAGATGCTCTATTAGAAGACACTGCGATTGAACCAAAACAAGATCCTGTCGTAAAAATTGCCAAGTCCGTCGTTTGAAGAACAGATGGACAACCTAATAAGGGAAGCGGGTCAAAAGGTCCGGGATGACCACAACCGTGAAATGCCCATTTATGAGAAAGCCAGGACGCAGCGCCTCTTTCGGCGGGTTACGGAGAATGACGATACCCTTCGTCATCAGCCCGTCATACAGAAGACCCGACGCGGAGGCAAAAACAAACAAAGAATGGAAAAGGCATTCGACAGCGGCAAAGCAGGTCCAAGAAACCACACGATCAAGGAAAGGTCAGCTGGAATCCATCACTGATGAAGAAGATGGATCAGGAATATTCTTTTCCCCCAGACAAGACAAGGAAGATATTCAATCTTGTTATGAAACATCAAATGATTATACTCCAGGAATCCAAACACCCCGACCAAGAAAACGAGGTTCATCATCCGGATTATTGCTCCTATCACCGAGTGATAGGACATCCTCTCGAAGAATGCTTCACCTTCAAAAACTGGCTAGAAGATCAGTATCAACAAGGCAGGTTCGCTCTATCCAGTAGTTGGAGGGTAACCCCACCGCAGAAGCATGTACCGAAAGCCACGTATACAGCGAGAGTAGAACCGGATCAACATCGGTCTTGGAAACGATATCGTACCTGTCACGTGATAACGCTGTCAAAACAAGGAGAACACTATAATGCGGATGACCTCTCCTGGTGCTTCGAAAATAGGGATGGAGATGAGTCGATCTCAGAATTTCCACCGGCGCCAAAAGAGCTGTAAGATGGAATACATACTACTGCGGACAACCTAAGGAAAATCGACTTGGGGACAGCAAACGACCCGAGGCCTACGTTCGTCAGTGAGCTGCTGTCCGAAGAATAGGTAGCTACGCTAAAAGACATCCTCATGCAGTATAAAGATTGCTTCGCATGAAACTATTCCGAGACGCCGGGGTTAGATCCAGAAATAGCGGTGCATAAATTAGCGATATCTCCGGACGTCAAGCCAATCAAACAAGTGCCAAGAAGAATGCGGCTCGAACTTGAAATGGGCATCAATGCCGAAGTCAAGAAGCTAATCGACTCCGGCTTCATCCAAGAAGTTCAATACCCTGAATGGATCACCAACATCGTCCCAGTGATGAAGAAAAATGGGACGGTGCGCATCTGCGTGGACCTTCGGGACCTCAACAAAGCATGTCCGAAGGATTACTTTCCCGTACCGGTTACCGAGCTGATGATAGACAACACGTCCACTCACGAAGTCTTCTCCTTCATGGACGGCTCATCAGGATACAATCAAATAAAGATGCTTCCTGAAGACCAGAAGCATACCGCTTTCCGTACCCCGCTGGGCATATTCTGCTACAAAGTGATGTCTTTCGGTCTGAAGAATGCTGGCTCCACTTATCAGAGGGCCATGATGAAGATTTTCGATGACCTCATATATGAAATCGTCGAATGCTATATCGACGACCTCGTAGTGAAAAGCAAATCATATGAGGAGCACTGGGAGCATCTGGAGATAGTGTTCCAACGTCTTCGAAAATACAACCTGAAGATGAAGCCTCTCAAATGCGCGTTCGGAGTTTCCTCGGACAAATTCCTAGGATTCATCGTCCGACATCGAGGCATCGAGATAGACCCGTCAAAGATCAAAGCAATCATGGAAATGCCTCCGCCAAGAACTCTCAAGCAACTGCGGTCTCTCTAAGGAAAGCTCGCATATATCCGACGGTTCATAGCCAACTTCTCCGGAAAATACCGCCCCTGCAGTCATCTAATAAAAAAGGGGACCCCTTTCGTCTGGGATCGTAAATGCCAGAGCGCACTAGACGAATCAAGTAATACCTGCAGAATCCTCTGGTGCTGACCGCTCCAGTTGTTCCCTTATGGGAACTGAATAAAATACAAATAAAGCATCAAGAAAAACCCCCAAATGGGGAATCACGTGCTCACACGTGACCAGGCCTCACATGCAAACACGTGACCTATTTTATGGGCAGAGTCTATCTGTGCCTAAATTCCTAATTGGTAAGATCACGTGTCCACACGTGACCGGGCCTCACGTGCAGACATGTGACCTTTTATGAGCAAAGTCTATCCGTGCCTGAATACATAATTGATGGAGTCACGTGCCAACACGTGATGGGTTCCTGAGTCATCTGAATTAATAGAATTAAATTCTAATTAGATACTTAATCAGTGGGGTCACGTGCCAACACATGATGGATTCCTAAACCCGCTGAACCAATAGAATTAAATTCTAATTAAAAGGAATCAAAAACCCTAATTGGAAAAATATTTTCCTAGATCTTTCCAAACGAAAAAAATTGCACTCTGTAAAAGGATGCACCGTTGGATTAAAAATCCAATGGTGATTAAAAATCATCAATTTATAGAAAGATTCTATACGAGGAAATATTTTCCTAAAATTTGCCAGGAACAACAAATAAAATATCTTTTGGATTGAAAATCCAATGGTGAATAAAATTCACCGAATGATATAAAAGATCATGTTGGTTATAAAATCAATCAAAAATCTTTCAGTAAAAGATTGACTAAACAATCTGATTCTTTTCTTTCTTCTATAAATAGGAGCAAAGAAGAAAAAAAGGGAAGGATACAACAACAGAGAGAAGAAAAAAAAGAATTTAATTCTCCAGAGAGAAAAGAAGATCTCTTCAGAGAAAGAAAACTCTAGGTAAGATAAGGAAGGAGATCATTCTATAAGCTCCCACAAAACAAAAGAGAATTTAATTCTCAAACCAAGAGTTTAACTCTTCTGAAAAGAACTTAGTTCTTCCTCTGATTGAAAATCTGCAGAAGCAGATCTCCCCACAAGTTGAGAATTTAATTCTCATCGGGAAGATTCTGCCATGCAAATCCAAAACTTAGAAGGAGAATTGAGTTTAAAGAATTTAATTCTTTCAAACACATAGCAATTTAATTCCTCTAAATAAAATTAGGGTTTAACCCTATAAAAGAATTTAATTCTTAAACAAGGGATTTTAACTCTCCATGCACGTAAAAAAGATCAGCACCCAACATGATCACGTGTGTCCACGTGACCCCCCCCCCCCCCAATGATCGAAAGAGAACGAATAAGTTTAGGCCACATGCTCTCATATGACCTTTGAACAAACTTCTCAAAATAAAAAGAGAGTAAAGCCAAAGCAGTTTCACTTTTTGGGCGTCCCACGTGTTCCCACGTGACCCCTAGCAATTATCAAACAAAAGAGGATTTTACCCAAAGGCAATTCCCGCCTAAAGGATGCCTCACGTGTCCCCACGTGACCCCTAGCAATTATCAAACAAAAGAGGATTTTACCCAAAGGCAATTCCCGCCTAAAGGATGCCTCACGTGTCCCCACGTGACCCCTGACAAACACCATTTTAAAGAGAAAATGGGGTAAAACTGAAGGATTAATATCCAACGCATGGGCACCCTCACGTGTCCCCACGTGATGATCATAAAAGATCAAGTGTTTAACACTTATATGCATATTCTGAGAGTAAAATAAAAGAAGCAAGGCCCAATCTTCAGGCGCCTCACGTGACCCCAAGTGAGCACTCCAGTTTTAGTGTTTAACACTACTTTAAGCGCCTCACGTGGGGGCGCGTGAGCGCCGAATGTACTCTAGTGTTTAACACTATATTCAAGCCAATCTTAGCCCAAATTAGCTAAGTTTTCAAGAGACAAGCCCCCCTTCAACTGAACCCCAATTATACTCTTGTCTTCCAAAACTGATCATCTCATATGGCATTCAAAATGATTCCCAGAGCCTTTCCAACCAACATTGGTTCAAGGGTACATCTCTCCATACCTCTGATACATGTCGTTGTAATTCTTCAACGTCTTCACAGAGCTGGAGGGTCCCAATAACCGATAATTTTTGGTGCGTCCCCAAACGGTTGAACCAAAATCAAACAGACTATGATGTCTTTAAACTGGACTAAGATGTCCTTAAACTTTACGGGCTGTGGGGTCCTTAAACTCAAGGACTATGATGTCCTTAAACTTTACAGAGTATGATGTCTCTAAACTACCATGGACTGTGAGGTCCTTAAACTCACAGACTACGATGTCTTTAAACCCGACTATGATGTCTTTAAACCTTACAGACTACGATGTCTTTAAACCAGACTATGATGTCTTTAAACCGGACTATGAGGTCCTTAAACTCATGGATTATGATGTCCTTAAACTTTATGGACTGTGAGGTCCTTAAACTCATAGACTATGATGTCTTTAAATTTTACAGACTATGACGTCTTTAAACTAGACCGCAAAGTCCCTAAACTAAAACAATAGAGCCCAAATGCTCTTTTGTTGGATCTAAATGATCCTGTTAAGTAGATCTTAGTCTAAAATTAGACTAACGTATCCTTAACAAATGGTTAAGTTATCTTAGTCTAGAATTAGACTAACGTATCCTTAACAAATGGTTAAGTTGTCATAGTCTAAAATTAGACTAGCGTATCCTTAACAAACGTTTATGTTGATCTTAGTCTCAAATGAGATTAACAATCCTTAAACACAAACCAAGACCCAAATCTAAGAAAATACGGATTTGGAATAATCCACGCCCTACGGGCGACAACATAAATTAGTCTCCATATACAATCCTCGAGCAACCAAAAACAAAACAAACACACATGACACGAAGTGACCATCTGGAGAAGGAGAAAGTGGTTACCGCAATGCGGTAGCGTAATTAACTGCAGGGGCTTGCGCCTGCAGGGAAGAGCGTCCCCACAATCAAAAACCCCTCAAACGAGGGGGGATCTGATGAAGTCTGCTACAACGGCCGCATCCGTCTAAACCTCCAATACACGGTGTCATAAATCAACTTGGCATCTTCGGAGAGGTGGATAGATAAAACAAAACAGCATCTGCGCCCAAATTCAGGCAAGACGTTTGTCTTTCCCAGTCTTTCAGCGGAGAACAGATTCTAGCACGCCCGGTGGGACCTTTTCCTCTTTCCACTCCACACTTCGTGTGTCGTGTTTTTTCTGCAATCAAATAATCGCGGTATGTATGTTTGTGGTTGCCCTTGGTTGATGGGATACTGAAGCCGGTGTTTCGTCTCTATGAAGAATGGCATTTGCTTCTACCCTAGCAACTCAGGCTCTGTCATATCTGGTGGGGTCATGTGGGGGCCACTTGCAGGCTCAAATCTCTGCAATCCGGCTCTTCAAGAAATCAATGGGCTTCTCTTTGGGTCGATGCTCCCACCTCCCACTCTTGGTGCCTCAACGTCGATGGAGGAAGCCCAGAGGAAGTCTGTCTTCCACAGGCGGGTTCCCCAAGCAGCAGCTTTGCCGACGGAATCAGTCCTCCAACAACTGGCTCCTGCCAAGGACCAAGGTCGATGCAGGGGGCAGAATATTTAAGCTCTCAAAGGAAACAGGGGGCAGGCTCGGCAAAATCCTGGAGCTAATCAAATCCCGGCCGTAAGAAACGATCAACGTCAATATCGGCATCATACAAAATGAGCTGGGGGCAGTTCTCCGCATGGTCCTGTTTCAACCCCAGTGGTGAATGTTGTTGTTCCAACTGGGAACAACTTCAAACTATTGCGTAGGGTCAGACAAAATTCTCCTACCGCAATATTGAAAAAGTCTCCGCAGCCCATGGAGATCCCATGAGAGCAGAAACCAGTTGGCTCCCTAAGACAACTTTCCTCATCTATATATAAGGGGTGGAAGCTGGTGAAGGGGACTCACCCCAAGACGGATCCTGATACAGCGGTTCCTCCCAAAACCAAGCCGGCTTTTCACAAAAAAGGAGGCCCAATAAAGCTCAAGTGCCAGAAGCAAACTCCATAGGCCAAAAACTCCAAACACCCCAAGCCTGGGGGCATGGTAGTTCACATAGTCTATGTGATGAATTCCAAAGACGAAGTTCGAGCTTCTACTAGTCACCGACCTCAAACTCCGTCCTTAACAAAAGTTCAACTGCAACGTGATAAGCTGCAGGAGATGCTTGCTCAGGCGGCACCACGCGTTAATCCATCATCTAAGGCAAATCCCGAAGACTCACCTAGAGAAAGAATAGAGAAGGAGTCGGATATTGATTTCCTAAAGCGTGCTCTGAAAAAGGGAGATGTAGAAGCAGCAGAAATATCCACTAAAATGAACCAGATGGCCCTTTTGATTCAAAATATGACTGGAATGATGGTTCAATCGGAACCACTGGCAGATGAACCGCCGGTAGTCGGTCTTAAAGATAAGGATGACATTTCAAATCCTCTGCAAAGCTCATCAATGGCTGAGGAGGAAATGATTCCTAAAAGCAAAGCTGAACGAATATATCGCTCAGCAAATCGAAGCTCACTACGCCAGTGAAGCCGTAAATAGATCAATCAAGATTGGTCATCGTATCCGACATGGCACAATCAAATACAGTAATCGCCAGAGTACACACTTCCAACGTGCCACATGTACAAAGGAACTGAGAATTCTCGCCGACACATTGCGCGATTTGAACCCATGTGCGGCAATACTGATATACTTCTCCTCTACAGTTCATCGGTTGTCTGGCGGGCATTGCCTTCGAATAGTATGTGGAACTCCCGAATGACTCCATGAATACCTAAGATGAAATGGAGATGCCCTCCTGTCAAAGATTCGCTAGTGTGAATAAACGCACTACCGTGACGGCACTGGTCAACGAAAGGGTTAGATCAAATGAGACTTAGGTTCAATGTGTTACCCGATGGCGAAATCTCTGGTCAAATACAAGCAACGCATCGATGAAGTTGCAGCCATGGAAATGCTCATGGCCACCTTTGACCAAAATTCAAAGGCGTCCTCATATATGGCCCTCTTCAAGCCGACAGCCTTCCAAGAGCTTATGGATAAAATGACTCGATTGGATCAGCTGAGTCAAGACCCTTCATCATCTGATGAAGATGAATGAAAAGCGGAGGTAAGGTGGTATTTGTCGCTGACGCTCAACAAAAAAAATGAGCGACTTTGAAACAACCTGTCACCAAAATAGCGACGGCGTGGGTACTCGCTCCCCTCGAAGTATACACAGGGAGCATCTTTCTCACTGGAGGAAGAATCTCTACTTAAGATGGTCCTTTCTTCTTAAAGAGTAGAAAGGATATCAAGAGGCTTACAAACGAGTCTTGCAGTCAAGTGGAATATCCTACTTGAAACCCAAAAAAAACGGTATGTCCATAAGCGAAATGGGCACGGATGAAAACCCGAAAGGGCTCCGTGAATAAAAACAGCAGGGCTACCGGCGAGTATGTGAAAACCCGAAAGAGCGCAGTCTCGTAAAAAAAAATTCATGCACACTGGAAAGGTCCTCTCGACCCTGTAAGGAGAAAATACCTGCATGAGTTCCTTACGACTCACAAAGGAGCAATACACTTAGGGATCCCCACGATTCCTGAAGAGAAACGCACTTACGAGATCCTCACGACTCGTAAGGAGAAACATCTTTATGAGACCCTTACGGCTCATGAAGTCAAAACCCTTAGTCGACAGGATTCTAACCCTGTTTGCTAAGCCATCTTTGTTCGACAGAGGCAAATGATGATTCGCTCCTGGCAATGTCCCAGTGGTAGCGATGCCGATGCCTAAATTGGTATCAAATTCCAAGTCTTTTCACGGCAAATGATGATTCGCTCTTGGCAACATTTCATCGGCAGTGATACTGATGCTAAGATTGGTATCAGATCTCGAGTTCCATACTCGAAAAAAAGGGGTACGTCCACAAGCAAAATGGGCACGGATGAAAACCCGAAAGGGCTCCGTGAGTAAAAACAGCAGGCCTACCGGCGAGTTTGTGAAAACCCAAAAGGGCGCAATCTCGTTAAAAGACACTTTCAAAGTCCTCTCGACCTTGTAAGGAGAAAACTACCTACGTGAGATCCTTACGACTCACAAAGGAGCGAAACACTTAGGGATCCCCATGATTCCTAAGGAGAAATTACACTTACGAGATCCTCACGACTCATAAAGAGAACCCTCTTATGAAACCCTCACGGCTCATAAGATTCAAAAGCCTTAAGCTACAGGGATCTGAACCTGTTCTTAAGCCGTCATACACCCCGATTATGCCCTGCAAGCGGTTCAATGCTGACCCTTGTATACAATCCACGGGTACGAATAAACATTTCCCTAACAGAGTCCCACCAGCGACTAGGGATATGCTCACACGGTGAACGACCCTTGTAAGTCCTCTCGACTTATAAGGAGAAAACACTCTTATAAGATCCTTACGACTTATAAGAGAACATACACTTAGGAATCCTCACGATTCCTAAGGAGAAAATGCACCTACGAGATCCTCACGACTCGTAGGGAGAAGTACCTTTATGAGACCCTTACAGTTCATTAAGTCAAAAGAATTAGTCGACAGGATCCTAACCCTGTTTGCTAAGCTATATTTGTTCGAATCGACAAAGGCAAATGATGATTCGCTCCTGGCAATGTCCCAGTTGTAGCGATACTGATGCCTAAATCGGTATCAGATCCTAAGTCTAAACTCAGGATAAAAATCAACGAGCCAAAAATGCATATGAAATAGCCGAAATGATGGGGCAACTTGCAACAAAATCATCAAGTAAAATATATGCATACAAAATAGCCGAAATGATTAGGCAACTCGCAATAAAAAGCAGCAATTAAAAAGAAAAATAGCCGAAATGATTGGGAACCGCGAAAAATAGCCGAAATGATTAGGCAACCGCAACTTTCACGATACAAAAAGATAAAATGATAGAACATCGCGGAAAGAAAACAAAAAAATAATACATATAACATGAAACTTTTGCCCTACAGATGAGATCACATCGATCCCTATATATAATCCAGGGGCACAAACAAAAAAGGAACCATATCATCCCATCAGGCTCCATCTAAAAGAGAGCCAAGTATTAATGGCAACAACTACATATCAAGAGACCAACAACGGCATTCCTTCTCATTCCAACCAGAAGCAGATACTACGTCAACAAATGGAGCCACGGCGATGTCCCTAGTTCCAAATCTCGACGATTCACAGACAACCTAGAGACCCCCTCGACATTCATCTCGTTACAGCAGATGCAACGTCAGCAAAGCGGAGCCACGGCAAAGTCCCTAGTTCCAAATCTCGACGGCTCACAGACAACCTAGAGACCAAGACATTTGTCTCGTTACAGCAGACGCAACGTCGTCAAAATGGAGCCACGGCAAAATCCCTAGTTCCAAATCTCGATGGTTCACAGACAACCAAGAGACCACCTCGACATTCATCTCGTTATAGCAGATGCAACGTCAGCAAAGCGGAGCCACGGCAAAGTCCCTAGTTCCAAATCTCGACGGTTCACAGACAACCTAGAAATCACCTCGATATTCGTCTCGTTACAGCAGATGCAACGTCAGCAAAGCGGAGCCACGGCAAAATCCCTAGTTCCAAATCTCGACGGTTCACAGACAACCAAGAGACCACCATGAAATTCATCTCGTTACAGCAGACGAAACGTCAACAAAGCAGAGCCACGGCAAAGTGCCTAGTTCCAAATCTCGACGGTTCACAGACAACCTAGAGACCACCTCGACATTCGTCTCATTACAGCAGACACAACGTCAGCAAAGCGGTGCCACAGCAAAATCCCTAGTTCCAAATCTCGACGGTTCACAGATAACCTAGAGACCACCTCGACATTCGTCTCGTTACAGCAGACGCAACGTCAGCAAAGCGGAGCCACGGCAAAGTCCCTAGTTTTAAATCTCGACGGTTCACGGACAACCTAAAGACCACCACGACATTCATCTCGTTACAGCAAACGCAATATCAACAAAGCAGAGCCACGGCAAAGTCCCTAGTTCCAAATCTCGACAGTTTACAGACAACCTAGAGACCACCTCGACATTCGTCTCGTTACAGCAGACGCAACATCAGCAAAGCGGAGGCACGGCAAAGTCCCTAGTTCCAAATATCGACAGTTCACGGGCAACCTAGAGACCACCTCGACATTCGTCGCATTACAGCAGACGCAACGTCAGCAAATGACCCCGTCGTGGAAATACATCAGCCAATGACCCCGTCGCGGAAATACGTCAGCAAATGACCCCGTCGCGGAAATACGTCAGCCAATAACCCCGTCGCAGAAACTCGTCAGCCAATGACCTCGTCGCGGAAATACGTCATCCAATGACCCCGTCATGGAAATACGTCGGCAAATGACCCCGTTACGGAAATATGTCATCCAATGACCCCGTCTCGGAAATACATCATCCAATGACCCCGTCGCGGAAACACGTCAGAAAATGACCCCGTCTCGGAAATACATCAGCAAATGACCCCTTCGCGGAAATACGTCACCCAATGACCCCGTCGCGGAAATACGTCAGCAAATGACCCCGTCGCAGAAAGACGTCAGCAAATGACCCCGTCGCGGAAACACGTCAGCAAATGACCCCGTCGCGGAAACACGTCATCCAATGACCACGTCGCGGAAATACGTCATCCAATGACCACGTCGCAGAAACACGTCATCAAATGACACCGTCGCGGAAAAACGTCATCCAATGACCACGTCGCGGAAATACGTGAGCCAATGACCCCGTCGTGGAAATACGTCAGCAAATGACCCCGTCACGGAAATACATCAGCTAATGACCCCGTCGCGGAAACACGTCAACAAATGACCACATCGCGGAAATACGTCATCCAATGACCCCGTCTCGAAAATACGTCATCCAATGACCCCGTCGCGGAAATACGTCATCCAATGACCCCATCTCGGAAATACGTTAGCAAATGACCCCGTCGCGGAAATATGTCAGCCAATGACCCCGTCGCGGAAACACATCAGCAAATGACCCCGTCACGGAAATACGTCATCCAATGACCCCGTCTCGGAAATACGTCAGCAAATGACCCTGTCGCGGAAATACGTCAGCCAATGACCCCATCGTGGAAACACGTCAGCAAATGACCCCATCGCGGAAACACGTTAGCCAATGACCCCGTCTCGGAAACACGTCAGCCAATGACCACGTCGCGAAAATACGTCATCCAATGACCCCGTCGTGGAAACACGTCAGCCAATGACCTCGTCGCGGAAACACATCAGCAAATGACCCCGTCTCGGAAATACGCCATCAACTGGCCGCATATGGCTAAAGTCAATCCTGACCCCGTATGGCTAAAGTAAATCCTGACCCCATATGGCCAAAGTCAACCCCTGACCCCGTGGAACACGGCTAAAGTCAATCCTGACCCCGTGGAAAATGGCCAAAGTCAACCCTCGACCTCCCCGTCAAAGCAATGCTTTGATTCGAGAGCAGATCAACTCATCAATCACTTTCGAGTCCTCTCGACTTGTAAGGAAGAAAATTCTCTTGGGAGATCCTTATGACTCTTAAGAGAAAAACACACTTAGGAATCCTCACGATTCCTAAGGAGAAAATACACCTACAAGATCCTCACGACTCGTAGGGAGAAAAATCTTTATGAGACCCTCATGGCTCATAAAATTGAAAAGTCTTAGGCGGCAGATCTAAACCTATTTCCTAAGCCATCACTACCATATAAAGAGTTCAAGATGAACTGTTATCCACCATCTATGGGCCCACACTTGCCAAAGATATATGCCACTTAAATGGAGAAGTTACTCATGAGCATATAAACTACTTCACGCCAGAGTAATACATAAAGAAATAGAAAGGTGTGGCTCATGGGGCTGAGGGTTTGGAACTATATCCCTTAAGAGTCGAGATTTGAGTCAATGATAAATGACGATGCTTGTGTCCGCTCGTTATCTTCTCAGATCAAGATTCTGAAAGATATATACCAACCCGAAACTGGTCATACGCTATGCATAACTATGCACTACTTCACCCACGTACATACTTACATGGGTAAAGTAGTGGGGGGCATTTGTTCCCTCATGGGAACTGAATAAAATACAAATAAAGTATCAAAAAAAACCCCAAATAGGGCATCACGTGCTCACACGTGACCAAGCCTCACGTGCAAACACGTGACCTTTTTTATGGGCAGAGCCTATCTGCGCTTGAATGCCTATTTGGTAAGGTCACGTGTCCACACGTGACCGGGCCTCACATGCAGACACGCGGCCTTTTATGAGCAAAGTTTATCCGCGCCTGAATGCCTAATTGATGGAGTCACGTGCCAACACGTGCTGGGTTCCTGAGTTCTCTGAACTAATAGAATTAAATTCTAATTAGATTCTTAATCAATAGGGTCACATGCCAACACGTGATGGATTCCTAAACCCGCTGAACCAATAGAATTAAATTCTAATTAAAAGGAATCAAAAACCCTAATTGAAAAAATATTTCCCTAGATCTTTCCAAACAAAAAAGACTGCACTCTGTAAAATAGAGCACCGTTGGATTAAAAATCCAATGGTGATTAAAAATCACCAATTTATAGAAAAATTATATACAAGGAAATATTTTCCTAAAATTTGCCAAGAACAACAAATAAAATATCTTTTGGATTGGAAATCCAACGGTGAATAAAATTCACCGAATGATCTAAAAGATCATGTTGGTTATAAAATCAATCAAAAATCTTTCAATAAAAAATTAACTAAACAAACTGATTCTTTTCTTTCTCCTATAAATAGGAGCTAAGAAGGAAAAAAAAAGGGAAGGATACAACAACAGAGAGAGAGAGAGAGAATTTAATTCTCCAGAAAGAAAAGAAGATCTCTTCAGAGAAAGAAAACTCTAGGTAAAAGAAGGAAGGAGATCATTCTATAAGCTCCCACAAAACAAAAGAGAATTTAATTCTCAAACCAAGAGTTTAACTCTTCTGAGAAGAACTTAGTTCTTCCTCTGGTTGAAGATCTGCAGAAGCAGATCTTCCCATAAGTTGAGAATTTAATTCTCATCGGGGAGATTCTACCATGCAGATCCAAAACTTAGAGGGAGAATTGAGTTTAAAGAATTTAATTCTTTCAAACACATATGAATTTAATTCCTCTAAATAAAATTAGGATTTAACCCTATAAAAGAATTTAATTCTTAAACAAGAGATTTAACTCTCCATGCACATAAAAGAGATCAGCACCCAACATGATCACGTGTGTCCACGTGACTCCCCCCTCCCTCCCTCAATGATCGAAAGAGAACGAATAAGTTTTGGCCACGTTCTCCCACGTGACCCTTGAACAAACTTCTCAAAATAAAAAGGGAGTTAAGCCAAAGCAGTTTCACTTTTTGGACGTCCCACGTGTTCCCACATGACCCCTAGCAATTATCAAACAAAAGAGAATTCTACCCAAAGGCAATGCCCGCCTAAAGGATGCCTCACGTGTCCCCACGTGACCCCTGACAAACACCATTTTAAAAAGAAAATGGGGTAAAACTGAAGGATTAATATCCAACGCATGGGCACCCTCACGTGTCCCCACGTGATGATCATAAAAGATCAAGTGTTTAACACTTATATGTATATTCTGAGAGTAAAATAAAAAAAGCAAGGCCCAATCTTCAGGCGCCTCGCGTGACCCCACGTGAGCGCTTCAGTTTTAGTGTTTAACACTACTTAAAGCGCCTCACGTGGGAGCACGTAAGCACCGAATGTACTCTAGTGTTTAACACTATATTCGAGCAAATCTTAGCCCAAATTAGCTAAGTCTTCCAGAGGCAAGACCCCCCTTCAACTGAACCCCAATTATACTCTTGTCTTCCAAAGCTGATCATCTCATATGGAATTAAAAATGATTCCCAGAGCCTTTCCAACCAACATTGGTTCAAGGGTACATCTCTTCATACCTCTGTTACATGTCGTTGTAATTCTTCTACCCTAGCAACTCAGGCTCTGTCATATTTGGTGGGTTCAAGTGGGGGCCACTTGCAGGCTCAAATCTCTGTAATCCGGCTCTTCAAGAAATCAACGGGCTTCTCTTTGGGTCGATGCTCCCACCTCCCACCCTCGGTGCCTCAATGCCGATGGAGGAAGCCCAGAGGAAGTCTGTCTTCCACAGGCGGGCTCCCCAAGCAGCAGTTTTGCCGACGGAATCAGTCCTCCAACAACTGGCACCTGCCAAGGACCAAGGTCGATGCAGGGGGCAGAATATTTAGGCTCTCAAAGGAAACAGGGGGCAGGCTCGGCAAAATCCTGGGGCTAATCAAATCCCGGCCGTAAAAACGGTCAACGTCAATATCGGCATCATACAAAATGAGCTGGGGGCAGTTCTCCGCATGGTCCTGTTTCAACCCCAGTGATGAACGTTGTTGTTCCAACTGGGAACAGCTTCAAACTATTGCGTAGAGTCAGAAAAAATTCACCTACCGCAATATTGATGAAGTCTCCGCAGCGCATGGAGATCCCACAAGAGCAGAAACCAGTTCGCTCCTTGAGACAACTTCCCTCATCTATATATAAGGTGTGGAAGCAGGTGAAGAGGACTCACCCCAAGACGGATCCTGATACAGCGGTTCCTCCCAAAACCAAAGCGGCTTTTCACAAAAAAGGAGGCCCAATAAAGCTCAAATGCCCGAAGCAAACTCCAAAGGCCAAAAACTCCAATCACCCCAAGCCTAGAGGCATGGTAGTTCACATAGTCTATATGGTGAATTCCAAAGACGAAGTTCGAGCTTCTACTAGTCACCAACCTCAAACTCGGTCCTTAACAAAAGTTCAACTGCAACATGAAAAGCTGCAGGAGATACTTGCTCAGGCGGCACCACTCGTTAATCCATCGTCTAAGGCAAATCCCGAAGACGCACCTGGAGAAAGAATAGAGAAGGAGTCGGATATTGATTTCCTAAAGCGCGCTCTGAAAAAGAGAGATGCAGAAGCGGCAGAAATGTCCACTAAAATGAACCAGGTGGCCCTTTTGATTCAAAATATGGTTGGAATGATGGTTCAATCAGAACCACTGGCAGATGAACTGCCGGTAGTCGGTCTTAAAGATAAGGATGACATTTCAAATCCTCTTCAAAGCTCATCAATGGCTGAGGAGGAAATGATTCCTACAAGCAAAGCTGAACGAATATATCGCTTAGAAAATCGAAGCTCACTATGCCAGTGAAGCCGCAAATAGATCAATCAAGATTGGTCGACCGTATCCGACATGGCACAATCAAATACAGTGCCCGCCAGAGTACACACTTCCAGCATGCTACATGTACAAAGGAACTGAGAATTCTCGCCGGCACATTGCGCTATTTGAACCCATGTGCGGCAATACTGATATACTTCTTCTCTGACAGTTCTGTTAGTGTATATGCCCTAGAGGCCATTACTGTATCATACTAGTTTGTATATTACTTAATGGAAGCTTGGGATATTCACCTTGTATATACAATCTTGCTCAAAATAGTAGTATGCTACTTGGTTTGTTTCTACTTCAATGTGTACATGTGTTTATTTTAGTATATCGCCTATACACATTAGTGGAGCCCTTAGGATCTTTGCTTGATTACCAGCGTTGTGATGGCAGTCACACCAGTGGGGGCTGGGTAATCTATAAGCACATCCTTATGCAGGTCCCTAATCGCAGGACTATCGAGACAGGGCCTCGATACTCCGGAGTAGACTAGCGTATGCGCTTCTCATCCCAGAGTGGGAGGTGGTCTGTCCCACAGCCATCAGTACGTCGTACTGGAGATAGTATGCGGGTGCTCATTGGGTTACGTGTACACTGGACAGGACTCGTCGGGAACTGACCGGTAGGTATTATACCTATCGTCAGTTATCAGTTCCCAGGTGACATGAGTACAGCTTAGTCCGCTGACTTGACACTGTCACTTCGCCTCAAGTGTGTTCCCACTGTACTTTGATTACTACCCTACCACGGCTCAAAGGAGTCGTGCAAACAGGTAGTAGTTGGGTGCAATCCCGAAGCACTTGGAGGCAGTGACGGTTAGACAGGATTCGTCTCTCCCAGTATTAAGGGTTGACATCGCGCTGTGTCTAGGAGAGCCATTACACGAGTAGTCCCTGGCCAGGGCAAACGAGATATACTGATAGGCTTCCAGTGTTATCTCAGGGTGTTTTGGGCTTCACTCCGACACGACTTGTACCGCTATTAGGGGACTGACGTTTACCGCCCCCTAGGCCCGCCATGCGATGTATCAGACGAACAGACCGGATTGTACGGAGAATGTCACATTCAGGCTCAGTAGGAGTTCAGATGGGTTTCGCCTCGTCAGTCTTCTTGTCGGCATCTACCTGGGGACCGTTACACACAGCTAGTGCCGCTTGCGGTCTGTGGTTAAACCCACTGTCAGCGTAGTGTCGAGTTTTTAGAGTCCCACACAGAAAGCTATTCGCCTTTAGGCAAAAGAGTAGAGGTCGCATGGTTTTGCGACAGGTCGCATGGTTTTGCGACAGGGTTCGGTCACATCCGTGCACTTGTGCACGTACAGTGTCCGGACAGTTTACACTAGCGGGCTTTGGTTTAAGCCAGATCCTAGTGTACCTTTTTGGGATTGGTTTTATCCAGTATGCATCCGTGTTCCTCGGAACGCGGATGCGGGTGTGTATGCACAGTTGACGGAGAGACAGAGGCAGAGGATTCTCATTAGGGTTGTTGACCGTTGACCGTTGACTATTGACTTTTTGCTCAACCCTAATGAGAATATGATATATGATTAACAATTATATTAATTAAGTATTATGGTGACATGGTTGTTGAGGGGTTGACTTTGTTGACTTGTTGACTTTGTTGACCGGTTGACTAGGCTTGACTAGTTGACCATCATGATAACAATAGCTATCATTTCATGACAAAGACTTTTGCTTGCTTGCTCTCTTGTGCAAAATGAGTGCATGAAATGATATGGCTATTGTTGCTTAAACCATCACATGATACTTGATTGCTATGATGTGTTATGATGGTTATGGATTATGAGAGCCAAAGGAGAAAAAGTCTTCTCTCATTCTATCATTCTCACTCTATCTCTTGTTCTTGAGCTCTCATCTTCCTCCTCTTGCTCTTCCTCTCTTGAGTCTATGGTTCACTTGTCTCATGTGTTGAGAACCAAGAACCATAGATAAAATCCCAACAAAACTCTTCTCTACTCACTCTAGTTCACAAGGTTTAGCAAACCGAGTGAACTAGTTTCTTCAAAGATCGAAGAAGGAGCCAAAGGTTGAAGCTTTCAGGTGGATCGATCTTCGGCGCAAGGAGACGACGGGGAGAAGCCGATTCGGACAACCATCGAGGTTTGAAGACGAAGGAGTTCAAGATAAGAAAGGTATAAACCCCCTAACCGAGTAGTTAACAACTCCTAGTTAGGTTGTTAGTTACATGTTTAACAAAGATCCGGGTTTTTAAGTCTATGTTACCACCTCTAAGAAAATTATTTTTTATCAAATTCCGCATGCCTGAAAGTACCGGGAGAGGTAGCATGGACATACAGTGGTATCAGAGCCTAGTTAAACTCTATCTAACATGTTAGCATAGTAACTAGAAATTCGATCGGAGAAAAAGTCGCGAAATACACCCGTATTTCAAACTTTCTGTCGATTTTCAAAGTGCTGAAAAAATTATTTGAGATATACCAAAAATTGACTCAGGGTTTTTAGAAGAAACTGCAAAAATTCGACCCACTGAATCGATCAACGCGCCGCGTTTCCGCGGCGGGAGCTTGCTCCCGCCGCGGAACCGCGGCCGAGTTGACTCGGTCGTGGGATTTTATTTTTGCAGTTTGTTCATAGGGGTATTTTGGGATTTTTGGAATATGTATTTTCTGCCCAGATTTTCCAGAACGAAAATTTTGTGTTTGGGGCCTGAAAATCCGTATTTTTGATCGAACTTCTAAAAGACTTAAGCTGACGGGTTTTTCTGTGATGTGATATTTGTATTGAACGTCTGCTAATCGCTATATGTCGATTAGTGGGGGTTATACAAATCTGTGATCTGTAATGTTATTGGAATGTGTATATGAATTCATTGGATTGTCGCGGGTGAATAGCCGGGGGTTGTGAGATGAGAGTTTTCTTTTCTTTCAATTCATGTAAATTTGTAAATTGATGTAATAATTATTTGTATGGCCGCACAACCGAGTCGGGGTTGTAGCCATCATTGTATAATTTCTTTTTACTGTTTTTGCTCCTAGGATAGACCCATGGAGGGGGTGCACAAACTACCGGGTATGCCGAAGTGCCGAGTGGCCTACTCACGGAGATGAGGGAGGTTCTTCGCTTCGGGTACTTGGCTGGTAGTTTGCCGCACCCGTAGGGGTCTTGGGTAGGGTATTGGCTATTCACCGCGACCGTGTAATCTGCTTTTCGTTACAGGCTCGTGCGAATTGCGGGTTCCTAGTGTATCCAATGTGTTCATCTGTGATCTGAAATGGCTATCATTGCAATATATCTATATATGATATTATTTAGGCGTTGCTTATGTTTTACAGCCGCGCTAGCCCAGCCCCCGCTCTGTCGTTAGTTAAGTAACCTAACGGGTAATGACGGGGCCCCGTGGCGAATGCGAATGGCATAAGCCTACGTCATATTTTGGTTGTTTTCTGCAATGGTAGGATTAAATTATGGGACGCATTAAAAGAACTAATGCAAGAATAACACGCATTAAAAGAACTAATGCAAGAAAATAAACCAAGTAAAAGTCGTTGGAACACTTTCGAAAAACCACTCGGTTCTTTTCAAAACTAACTTTTAAATGCGGAGCTTGAGCCACTCCTTTTAAAAGCTATTTCGTTCCTTCGATTATATCAAGTTCACTACGTTCAAGGTTTCGCCAAAACCATTCGTAGCCCTCCGTCGTTTCGTATGAATATTCAATAGTATTCAAGCTATGTTTGTTGACCTTCGTCAAGGCATAGTGATTGGTAGCTGTTGGGTGTTCATATGTAGCATAGATAGATGCGTTGGTTTGGGACAGTCGTATTACCTTGTTGACCTTCGTCAAGGGTATATCCGGGTGGGTTCAAATTAACCTGGATAATGACGGGTAGAACTTGACATGTGACTTATGATTTGTTGACCCTCGTCAAGGTCATAAGAGCATGGGGCAAAAATCCACATCGGGAGTTTCAAAAGAACTGAAACTTGCTAGCGTTGCATACCATTTGGAGTGTGATGATTCTGGTAGGATTCCTTCAGTTTTGTCCCGCAATGATATTTGGATCCCGATCCTACTGTGAGTATATGCTACACCTCGGGAAATTTCTCACTTGACGATCAATGCTATAAACCAAGTAGGTGTCTAGAAAGGATTTAGCGGGGCTACGCCCACAGGTAAAAGAGGTTATTTAATTAAGGAACTTCGCGAAAGCGTTGGAAAACCTCACTCGAAGTACCGACACTAGCCTGGCTGAACGGTTAAGCAAGTATTGTACGGTGAGATTGATCCCGACTAATTCTTCCTTAATGGTTTGAGGAGGGATTCGAGAGACAGTGGGAGCCATCCTGTTTAGATAAATTAAAAACCAATCTAAACTTGCAAGAGCATCATGCTGAGTGTTTTCTTCTCTCTCTCTCTTAATTGCAGCGACCCAGTGACCACACCTAGGTTACATCTAGATAATAAAATGACTGAACCTGACTGTTATGACTGGCAAAGGTCTGTCCAGATGTCCATTGCCCATGACAAGCTGGGACACCTCTTAACTAATCAAACCCCTACCGTCTCAGGTCCAGTTTCCCCTGTCACGGATGTTTACATCCGCAGGACATCGGAAAAGGATTGTGCGAAAGCCAAGTGCCTCGTGTTAGCCTCAGTTGATGGTGCAAACCAGAGGTAGCACGAGAAGATGGACTCAGTTTCTATCTTCCTCCATAACAAAGTTTTATATGGAGAGCAATCTCGTATCGCAAGATATGAGACCTCGAACGAATTGCTTCAAGCGAGGTTGGCTGTCGGGTCATCTGTAAGGGACAACGTCCTTACAGAGACCAGCTATTTTGAGCTCACGGACCTGGAGACCACGTTGGAGAATGGGTCAAGTACTGACTTAATTCTACATTCCCTGCCCTCTGCTTATACCCTGAAGGAAACCAGGGAAGAAGAAGGAAAAGGAAGGGCAAAAGTTTCGGGACTGGATATGGTTAAAGAGGGACGTTCCTATTGTAACGGGAATGAACATTGGCAGAAGGATTGCAGGGCTTGCAAAGCCAGTAGCCAGAATTCGAAGCATGTTGTGGCTTCGGCTTCGAGTGTGTTTGTAATTGAGAACTGTATGTCAGTTAACCCTACTTCCTGGGTATTGGATACCGGATCAGGATCTCATATCTGTAATTCGTTACAGGCTCTGAGAAACTGTAGGGTTATCAGGAAAGGTGATATGACTCTCAGGGTTGCTAACGGAATGAGCATGGATGCTGAATCCGTAGGGGAATATCATCTTGGACTGACAACTGGGCAGATATTGATTTTGCGTAATTGTTTGTATGTACCAGGTGCGACTTGTAATATCATATCTGTATCCTTACTTTCTATGGAAGGATATGAATTTACTTTTGTAAGCGATGTAGTACACATCCACCTAAATCAAGTTCTGATTGGGTCAGGTACATTACAGAACGGAATATACGTGTTAAATCAAGCTCAGATTTTCAGTGTCCAGAACACACTTAAAAGAAAGTCTCCGGAAACAAATCAGGCTTTCTTATGGCATTGTAGACTGGGTCACATTAATGAGACACGATTAACTAAGTTACATAAAGAAGGGTACTTGAATCCGTTCGGGTATCAATCTTATGCCACTTGTGAATCTTGTTTCATAGGAAAGATGACAAAGACTCCGTTCACTGGACGCGGAGAAAGAGCGAGCAAGCTCTTGGGACTCATACACAGTGATGTGTGTGGTCCAATGTCTACACATGCGCGAAGTGGTTATTCATACTTCATTACTTTCACAGATGATTTCTCTAAGTATGGACATGTCTTCTTAATGAAGCACAAATCCGAGGCCTTTGGGAAATTTCAAGAATACAAGAGTGAAGTTGAAAAACAAACCGGCAAAACTATCAAGATTCTAAGATCGGATCGAGGTGGAGAATACTTGAGTGCCGAGTTTCTGGGCTACTTAAAAGAGAATGGAATTCTCTCTCAACTTACTCCTCCATACACACCACAACACAACGGTGTATCGGAAAGACGGAATCGGACCCTATTGGATATGGTTCGTTCCATGATGAGTAAGGCTGAGTTACCGTAATCTTTTTGGGGTTATGCACTAGAAGCAGCTGCATATCTCTTGAACAAGGCTCCAACCAAGACTGTGCCTACCACCCCATATCAGATGTGGAGTGGGAAGAAACCCTGTCTTAAGTATCTTAAGGTATGGGGATGTCCAGCTTTTGTAAAAAAGCAGCATGCGGACAAGCTCGAGGCACGCTCAGTACTGTGTAAGTTTGTGGGATACCCAAAGAACTCCAGAGGGTATCTTTTCTATTTCGCAGAAGAACAAAAAGTTTTTGTTTCTCCGCATGCCCACTTCTTGGAAACTGAATTTTTGGAAAATCAGATAAGTGGGGGCACAATAGAACTGGAAGAAATTCCAGAACCACAAGCTGTTACTGAAAGCTTGGATGAACCAGACGTTTCAAGAGAACCGGACATTCCTACGCCGCTCCGCAGAAGTAGTAGGCAGTCTCATCCGCCCGAGAGATACTTCGGTTTTCTCATAGACGGGGATAGAGAGGATTGCACAGTTAATTATGATGAGCCTACTAGCTTCCAGTAAGCCATTCAGAGCGGTGACTCGGTAAAATGGCTGGATGCAATGCGGACCGAGATGGAGTCCATGTACACCAACAAAGTTTGGACTTTGGACTTTGCTCCAGAAGGGGTAAAACCCATAGGCTGCAAATGGATCTTCAAAAAGAAGATTGGTGTAGATGGGCAGGTTGAAACCTATAAAGCTAGGCTCGTTGCAAAGGGTTTTCGTCAAAGACCTGGTTTGGACTATGACGAGACCTTTTCTCCGGTAGCCATGCTTAAATCCATTCGGATCCTTCTTGCCATTGCTGCCTTCCACGATTATGAGATCTGGCAGATGGACGTAAAGACGGCTTTCCTAAATGGATATTTGGAAGAGTGCGTCTATATGGATCAGCCAGAGGGATTCATTCAGAGTGGGAGCAGCGGTAAAGTGTGCAAGTTGCTCAAGTCCATCTATGGACTCAAGCAGGCATCGCGGAGTTGGAACATCTGCTTTGATGATACTGTCAAAGAATTCGACTTTGTCAAAAACCCAGATGAACCATGCATTTACAGTAAGACTGTAGGGAGAAATGTGGTATTCCTCGTCTTGTACGTCAATGACATTCTCCTAATAGGAAATGATATTCCTATGCTACAGTCAGTCAAAGGATTCTTGTCGCAGAGGTTCTCCATGAAGGACCTGGGCGATGCCAACTACATTCTGGGGATCCAGATCTTTCGTGATAGATCTAAGAGGATGTTGGGACTTTCACAGTCAAGGTACATCGACACCATACTGAAACGATTCAGTATGGAAGATTCCAAGCGCGGTAATCTACCGGCTTGTCACGGAATCACCCTCTCCAAAGAGATGTCTCCCAAGACTGATTTGGAAAGGGCTTGCATGTCATCAATACCCTACGCATCTGCGGTAGGCTCTATTATGTATGCGATGTTATGTACCAGACCAGATGTAGCATACGCATTGAGTGTTGTAAGCCGGTATCAGTCGAACCTAGGGGAGAAACACTGGATAGCAGTAAAGAACATTCTCAAGTACCTGAGAAGGACTAAGGAGATGTTCTTGGTGTATGGCGGAAAAGACCTCCAGATTGAGGCCTTTGCTGACTCCAGCTTCCAGAGTGACAAGGATGACTCCAAGTCCATGTCGGGTTATGTCTTTACCCTCAATGGAGGGGCGGTTTGCTGGAAGAGTTCCAAGCAGGAAACCGTTGCTGACTCAACTATGGAAGCGGAGTACATAGCTGCTTGCGATGCCGCAAAGGAAGCTGTCTGGATGAAGAAGTTCCTCACGAAACTTCAGGTGGTTCCTACCAGTGTTGATCCAATACCGCTGTATTGTGACAACAACGGCGCTATAGCTTTAGCGAAGGAACCCAGGTCCTATCAGAAGTCCAGGAACATTTTGAGGCGGTTCCACCTGATCAGGGAGATCATTGATCGCCGGGAGATCGAGGTAAAGAGAGTAAATTCAGAAGATAACACTGCAGATCCACTCACGAAGGCCTTGCCCGAGACTCAGTTCGAGCGGCTGATCGAGATGATAGGTCTTCGATACGCCAGTACATGGCCTTAGTGCAAGTGGGAGATTGTTAGTGTATATGCCCTAGAGGCCATTACTGTATCATACTAGTTTGTATATTACTTAATAGAAGCTTGGGATATTCACCTTGTATATACAATCTTGCTCAAAATAGTATTATGCTACTTGGTTTGTTTCTACTTCAATGTGTACATGTGTTTATTTTAGTATATCGCCTATACACATTAGTGGAGCCCTTAGGATCTTTGCTTGATTACCAGCGTTGTGATGGCAGTCACACCAGTGGGGGCTGGGTAATCTATAAGCACATCCTTATGCAGGTCCCTAGTCGCAGGACTATCGAGACAGGGCATCGATACTCCGGAGTAGACTAGCGTATGCGCTTCTCATCCCAGAGTGGGAGGTGGTCTGTCCCACAGCCATCAGTACGTCGTACTGGAGATAGTATGCGGGTGCTCGTTGAGTTACGAGTACACTGGACAGGACTCGTCGGGAACTGACCGGTTGGTGTTATACCTATCGTCAGTTATCAGTTCCCAAGTGACATGAGTACAGCTTAGTCCGCTGACTTGACACTGTCACTTCGCCTCAAGTGTGTTCCCACTGTACTTTGATTACTACCCTACCACGGCTCAAAGGAGTCGTGCAAATAGGTAGTAGTTGGGTGCAGTCCCGAAGCACTTGGAGGCAGTGACGGTTAGACAGGATTCATCTCTCCCGGTATTGGGGGTTGACATCGCGCTGTGTCTAGGAGAGCCATTACACGAGTAGTCCCTGGCCAGGGCAAACGAGACATACTGGTAGGCTTCCGGTGTTATCTCAGGGTGTTTTGGGCTTCACTCCGACACGACTTGTACCGCTATTAGGGGACTGACGTTTACCGCCCCCTAGGCCCGCCATGCGATGTATCAGACGAACAGACCGGACTGTACGGAGAATGTCACATTCAGGCTCAGTAGGAGTTCAGATGGGTTTCGCCTCGTCAGTCTTCTTGTCGGCATCTACCTGGGGACCGTTACGCACAGCTAGTGCCGCTTGCGGTCTGTGGTTAAACCCACTGCCAGCGTAGTGTCGAGTCTTTAGAGTCCCACACAGAAAGCTATTCGCCTTTAGGCAAAAGAGTAGAGGTCGCATGGTTTTGCGACAGGTCGCATAGTTTTGCGACAGGGTTCGGTCACATCCGTGCACTTGTGCACGTACAGTGTCCGGACAGTTTACACTAGCGGGCTTTGGTTTAAGCCAGATCCTAGTGTACCTTTTTGGGATTGGTTTTATCCAGTATGCATCCGTGTTCCTCGGAACGCGGATGCGGGTGTGTATGCACAGTTGACGGAGAGACAGAGGCAGAGAATTCTCATTAGGATTGTTGACCGTTGACCGTTGACTATTGACTTTTTGCTCAACCCTAATGAGAATATGATATATGATTAACAATTATATTAATTAAGTATTATGGTGACATGGTTGTTGAGGGGTTGACTTTGTTGACTTGTTGACTTTGTTGACTTGTTGACTTTGTTGACCGGTTGACTAAGCTTGACTAGTTGACCATCATGATAACAATAGCTATCATTTCATGACAAAGACTTTTTCTTGCTTGCTCTCTTATGCAAAATGAGTGCATGAAATGATATGGCTATTGTTGCTTAAACCATCACATGATACTTGATTGCTATGATGTGTTATGATGGTTATGGATTATGAGAGCCAAAGGAGAAAAAGTCTTCTCTCATTCTATCATTCTCACTCTCTCTCTTGTTCTTGAGCTCTCATCTTCCTCCTCTTGCTCTCCCTCTCTTGAGTCTATGGTTCACTTGTCTCATGTGTTGAGAACCAAGAACCATAGATAAAATCCCAACAAAACTCTTCTCTACTCACTCTAGTTCATAAGGTTTAGCAAACCGAGTGAACTAGTTTCTTCAAAGATCGAAGAAGGAGCCAAAGGTTGAAGCTTTCTGGTGGATCGATCTTCGGCGCAAGGAGACGACGGGGAGAAGCCGATTCGGACAACCATCGAGGTTTGAAGACGAAGGAGTTCAAGATAAGAAAGGTATAAACCCCCTAACCGAGTAGTTAACAACTCCTAGTTAGGTAGTTAGTTAGATGTTTAACAAAGATCCGAGTTTTTAAGTCCATGTTACCACCTCTAAGAAAATTATTTTTTATCAAATTCTGCATGCCCGAAAGTACCGGGAGAGGTAGCATGGACTTACAAGTTCATCTCTGACAGTTCATCGGCTGTCTGGCAATCATTGCCTTCGAATAGTATGTGTAACTCCCGAATGACTCCATAAATACCTTCGACGAAATGGAGATGCCCTCTTGTCAGAGATTCGCTAGTGTGAGTAAATGCACTACCGTGACGGCACTGGTCAACGAAAGGGTTAGACCGAATAAGACCTGGGTTCAATGTGCTACCCAATGGCGAAATCTCTGGTCAAATACAAGAAACGCATCGATGAAGTTGCAGCCATGGGAATGCCCATAGCCACCTTTGACCCAAATTCAAAGGCGTCCCCATATATGGCCCTCTTCAAGCCGACAGCCTTCCAAGAGATCATGGATAAAATGACTCGATTGGATCAGCTAAGTCAAGACCCTTCATCATCTGATGAAGATGAATGAAAAGCGAAGGTAAGGTGGTATTTGTCGCTGACGCTCAACAAAAAAAATGAGTGACTTTGAAACAACCTGTCACTAAAATAGCGACGGCGTGGGTACTCGCTCCTCCTGAAGTATACACAGGGGGCATATTTCTCACTAGAGGAAGAATCTCTACGTAAGATAGTCCTTTCTTCTTAAAGAATAGAAAGGATATTAAGGGGCTTACAAACGAGTCCTGCATTCGAGTGGACTATCCCACTTGAAACCCAAAAAAAATGGTATGTCCACAAGCGAAATGGGCACGGAAGAAAACCCGAAAAGGCTCCGTGAGTAAAAACAGCAGGGCTACCGGCGAGTCTGTGAAAACTCGAAAGAGCGCGATCTCGTAAAAAAAATTCATGCACACTGGCAAGGTCCTCTCGACCCTGTAAGGAGAAAATACCGGCGTAAGATCCTTACGACTCACAAGGGAGAAACACACTTAGGGATCCCCACGATTCCTGAGGAGAAACGCACTTACGAGATCCTCATGACTCATAAGGAGAAACATCTTTATGAGACCCTTACGGCTCATGAAGTCAAAAGCCTTAGTCGACAGGATTCTAACCCTGTTTGCTATGCCATCTTTGTTAGAATCGACAGAGGCAAATGATGATTCGCTCCTGGCAATGTCCCAGTGGTAGCGATGCTAATGCCTAAATTGGTATCAAATTCCAAGTTCTTTCACGGCAAATGATGATTCGCTCCTGGAAACATTCCAGTCGCAGTGATACTGATGCTAAGATTGGTATCAGATCTCGAGTTCCATACTCGCAAAAAAAGGGGGTACGTCCACAAGCAAAATGGGCACGGATGAAAACCCAAAAGGGTTCCGTGAGTAAAAACAGCAGGGCTACCGGCGAGTTTGTGAAAACCCAAAAGGGCGCAATCTCGTTAAAAGACACTTGCAAAGTCCTCTCGACCTTGTAAGGATAAAACTACCTGCGTGAGATCCTTACGACTCACAAAGAAGCGACACACTTAGGGATCCCCACGATTCCTAAGGAGAAATTACACTTACGAGATCCTCACGACTCGTAAGGAGAACCCTCTTATGAGACCCTCACGGCAAAGTCCCTAGTTCCAAATTTCGATGGTTCACAGACAGCCTAGAGACCACCTCGACATTCGTCTCGTTACCACAGATACAACATCAGTAAAGCGGAGCCACGGCAAAGTCCCTAGTTCCAAATCTCGACGGTTCACAGACAACCTAGAGACCAACTCAACATTCGTCTCGTTATAGCAGACGCAACGTCAACAAAGCGGAGCCACGGAAAAATCCCTAGTTCCAAATCTCGAGGTTCGCAGACAACGTAGAGACCACCTCAACATTCATCTCGTTACAGCAGATGCAACGTCAGCAAAGAGGAGCCACGGCAATGTCCCTAGTTCCAAATCTCGACGGTTCACAGACAACCTAGAGACCACCTCGACATTCATCTCGTTACAGCAGACGCAACGTCAGCAAAGCGGAGCCACGGCAAAATCCCTAGTTCCAAATCTCGACGGTTCACAGACAACCTAGAGACCACCTCGACATTCGTCTCGTTACAGCAGACGCAACGTCAGCAAAGCGGAGCCACGGCAAAGTCCCTAGTTCCAAATCTCGACGGTTCACAAACAACCTAGAGACCACCTCGACATTCGTCTCGTTACAGCAGACGCAACGTCAGCAAAGCGGAGCCACGGCAAAATCTCTAGTTCCAAATCTCGATGGTTCACAGATAACCTAGAGACCACCTCGACATTCGTCTCGTTACAACAGACGCAACGTCAGCAAAGCGGAGCCACGACAAAGTCCCTAGTTCCAAATCTCGACGGTTTACGGATAACGTAAAGACCACCTCGACATTCGTCTCGTTATAGCAGACGCAACTTCAGCAAAGCGGATCCACGGCAAAGTCCCTAGTTCCAAAACTTGACAGTTCACAGACAACCTAGATACCACCTCGACATTCGTCGCGTTACAGCAGACGCAACGTCAGCAAAGCGAAACCACGGCAAAGTCCCTAGTTCTAAATCTTGACGGTTCACAGGCAACCTAGAGACCACCTTGACATTCGTCTCGTTACAGCAGACGCAACGTCAGCACATGACCCTATCACGGAAATACGTCAGCCAATGACCTCATCGCGGAAATACGTCAGCAAATGACCCCGTCACGGAAATACGTCAGCCTATGACCCCGTCGTGGAAACTCGTCAGCCAATGACCCCGTCGCGGAAACTCGTCAGCCAATGACCCCGTCGTGTAAAGACGTCATCCAATGACCCCGTCGCGGAAAGACGTCATCCAATGACCCCGTTACGGAAATACGTCATCCAATGACCCCATCTCGGAAATACGTCATCCAATGACCCCATCGCGGAAAAACGTCAGCAAATGACCCCGTCTCGGAAATACGTCAGCAAATGACCCCTTCGCGAAAATACGTCAGCCAATGACACCGTCGCGAAAATACGTCAGCAAATGACTCCGTCGCGGAAATACGTCCGCCAATGACCCCGTCGCGGAAATACGTCAGCAAATGACCCCATCGCGGAAACACGTCAGTAAACGACCCCGTCGCGGAAATACATCATCCAATGACCCCGTCGAGGAAATACGTCTTCCGTCAGCAAATGACCCCGTCGCGGAAATACGCCAGCCAATGACCCATCGCGGAAACACGTCAGCAAATGACCCCGTCGCGGCAATACGTCATCCAATGACCCCGTCGCGGAAATACGTCAGCCAATGACCCCGTCGCGGAAATACGTCAGCCAATGACCCCGTCGCGGAAACACGTCAGCAAATGACCCCGTCACGGAAACACGTCAGCCAATGACCGCGTCGCGGAAATATGTCATCCAATGACCCCGTCGCGGAAATACGTCATCCAAAGACCCCGTCTCGGAAATACGTCAGCAAATGACCCCGTCGCGGAAATACGTCAGCCAATGACCTTGTCGCGGAAACACGTCAGCAAATGACCGCGTCGCGGAAATACGTCATCCAATGACCGCGTCGCGGAAACACGTCAGCCAATGACCCCATCGCGGAAACACATCATCTAATAATCTCGTCGCGGAAACACGTCAGCCAATGACCACGTCGCGGAAACACGTCAGCAAATGACCCCATCTCGGAAATACGTCATCAACTGACTCCATATGGCTAAAGTCAATCCTGACCCCGTATGGCTAAAATCAATCCTGACCCCATATGGCCAAAGTCAACCCCTGACCCCGTGGAACACGGCTAAAGTCAATCCTGACCCCGTGGAAAGCGGCCAAAGTCAACCCTCAACCGCCCCGTCAAAGCAATGCTTTGATTCGGGAGTAGGTCAACTCATCAATCACTTACGAGTCCTCTCGACTTGTAAGGAAGAAAATTCTCTAGGGAGATCCTTACGACTCTCAAGAGAAAAACACACTTAGGAATCCTCACGATTCCTAAGGAGAAAATACACCTACGAGATCCTCACGACTCGTTGGGAGAAAAATCTTTATGAGACCCTCATGGCTCATAATATTGAAAAGTCTTAGGCGGCAGATCTAAACCTGTTTCCTAAGCCATCACAACCATATAAAGAGTTCAAGATGAACTGTTATCCACCATCTATGGGCCACACTTGCCAAAACTATATGCCACATAAATAGAGAAGTTGCTCATGAGCATATAAACTACTTCACGCCAGAGTAAGACATAAAAAAAATAGAAATGTGCAGCCCATGGGGCTGAGAATTTGGAACTATATCCCTTAAGAGTCGAGATTTGAGTCAATGATAAATGATGACGCTTGTGTCCGCTCGTTATCTTCTCAGATCAAGATTCTGAAAATTATATACCAACCCGAAACTGATCATACGCTATGCATAACTATGCACTACTTCACCCACGTACATACTTACGTGGGTAAAGTAGTGGGGGGCATTTGTTCCCTCATGGAAACTGAATAAAATACAAATAAAGTATCAAGAAAAACCCCCAAATGGGGCATCACGTGCTCACACGTGACCAGGCCTCACGTGAAAACACGTGACCTTTTTTATGGGCAGAGCCTATCTATGCCTGAATGCCTAATTGATAAGGTCACGTGTCCACACGTGACCGGGCCTCACGTGCAGACACGCGACCTTTTATGAGCAAAGTCTATCCGCGCCTGAATGCCTAATTGATGGAGTCGCGTGCCAAGACGTGATGGGTTCCTGAGTCCTCTGAACTTATAGAATTAAATTCTAATTAGATGCTTAATCAGTGGGGTCACGTGCCAACACGTGATGGATTCCTAAACCCGCTGAACCAATAGAATTAAATTCTAATTAAAAGGAATCAAAAACCCTAATTGGAAAAATATTTCCCTAGATCTTTCCAAACAAACAAGATTGCACTCTGTAAAAGGGAGCACCGTTGGATTAAAAATCCAATGGTGATTAAAAATTACCAATTTATAGAAAGATTCTATACAAGAAAATATTTTCCTAAAATTTTCCAGGAACAACAAATAAAATATCTTTTGGATTGAAAATCCAATGGTGAATAAATTTCACCGAATGATCTAAAAAATCATGTTGGTTATAAAATCAATCAAAATTCTTTCAATAAAAGATTAACTGAATAAACTGATTCTTTTTTTTCTCCTATAAATAGGAGCCAAGAAGGAAAAAAAAGGGAAGGATACAACAACAGTGAGAAAAAAAAGAGAACTTAATTCTCCAGAGAGAAAAGAAGATCTCTTCAGAGAAAGAAAACTCTAGGTAAGAGAAGGAAGGAGATCATTCTATAAGCTCCCACAAAACAAAAGAGAATTTAATTCTCAAACTAAAAGTTTAACTCTTCTGGAAAGAACGTAGTTCTTCCTCTGGTTGAAGATCTGCAGAAGCAGATCTCCCCACAAGTTGAGAATTTAATTCTCATTGGGAAGATTCTGCCATGCAGATCCAAAACATAGAAGGAGAATTGAGTTTAAAGAATTTAATTCTTTCAAACACATAAAAATTTAATTTCTCTAAATAAAATTAGAGTTTAACCCTATAAAAGAATTTAATTCTTAAACAAGGGATTTAACTCTCCATGCACGTAAAAGAGATCAGCACCCAACATGATCACGTGTCTACGTGACTCCCTCCCCCTCCCCTCAATGATTGAAAGAGAATGAATAAGTTTAAGCCGCGTGCTCCCACGTGACCCTTGAACAAACTTCTCAAAATAAAAAGGGAGTAAAGCCAAAGCAATTTCACTTTTTAGGCGTCCCACGTGTTCCCACGTGACCCCTAGCAATTATCAAACAAAAGAGGATTCTACCCAAAGGCAATGCCCGCCTAAAGGATGCCTCACGTGTCCCCACGTGACCCCTGACAAACACCATTTTAAAGAGAAAATAGGGTAAAACTGAAGGATTAATATCCAACGCATGGGCACCCTCACGTGTCCCCACGTAATGATCATAAAAGATCAAGTGTTTAACACTTATATGCATATTCTGAGAGTAAAATAAAAGAAGCAAGGCCCAATCTTCATGCGCCTCACGTGATTCCACGTGAGCGCTTCAGTTTTAGTTTTTAACACTACTTTAAGCGCCTCACGTGGGAGCACGTGAATGCCGAATGTACTCTAGTGTTTAACACTATTTTCGAGCCAATCTTAGCCCAAATTAGATAAGTCTTCCAGAGGCAAGACCCCCTTCAACTGAACCCCAATTATACTCTTGTCTTCCAAAGCTGATCATCTCATATGGCATTCAATATGATTCCCAGAGCCTTTCCAACCAACATTGGTTCAAGGGTATATCTCTTCATACATCTGATACATGTTGTTGTAATTCTTCAATGTCTTCAGAGAGCTCGAGGGTCCTAATAACCGATAACTTTTGGTGCGTCCCCAAACGGTTGAACCAAAATCAAACAGACTATGATGTCTTTAAACTGTACTAAGATGTCCTTAAACTTTACGGACTGTAGGGTCCTTAAGCTCATGGACTATGATGTCCTTAAACTTTACAGACTATAATGTCTCTAAACTGCCATGGACTGTGAGGTCCTTAAACTCACAGACTACGATGTCTTTAAACCAGACTACGATGTCTTTAAATTTTACAGACTACGATGTCTTTAAACCAAACTATGATGTCTTTAAATCGGACTATGAGGTCCTTAAACTCATGGACTATGATGTCCTTAAACTTTATGGACTGTGAGGTCCTTAAACTCATAGACTATGATGTCTTTAAACTTTACAGACTATGACGTCTTTAAACTGGACCGTAAAGTCCCTAAACTAAAACAATATAGCCCAAATGCTCTTTTGTTGGATCTAAATGATCCTGTTAAGTAGATCTTAGTCTAAAATTAGACTAACGTATCCTTAACAAATGGTTAGGATGTTCTTAGTCTAAAATTAGACTAACGTATCCTTAACAAACGTTTAAGTTGATCTTAGTCTCAAATGAGATTAACGATCCTTAAACCCAAACCAAAACCCAAATCTAAGAAAATACGGATTTGGACTAATCAATGACATATGGGCGGCAACATAAATTAGTCTCCGTATACAATCCACGGGCAACCAAAAACATAACAAACACACACGACACGAAGTGACCATCTGGAGAAAGAGAAAGTGGTTACCGCGATGCGGTAGCGTAATTAACTGCAGGGGCTTGCGCTTGCAGGGAAGAGCGTCCCCACAATCAAAAACCCCTCAAACGAGGGGAAATCTGACTAAGTCTGCTACAACGGCCGCATCCGTCTAATCCTTCGATACACGGTGTCATAAATCAACTTGTCATCTTCGGAGAGGTGGATGGATAAAACCAAATAGCATCTGCCCCCGAATTCAGGCAAGACGTTTGACTTTCCCGGTCTTTCGGCGGAGAACACCAGTCAAGGGGAAACCTCTCATCCTGTACACAACCGCCCTTGAAGGTTCCTTAGGCGCACTATGGGCACAGGAAAATGACCAAGGGAAAGAGAGAGCCCTCTACTATTTGAGTCGAGTTCTCCTGGGGACAGAAAATAACTACTCCTCCATCGAAAAACACTGCCTGGCGCTAATCTTCGCGATAACGAAGTTTCGACACTATGCATTGGCACATGAGGTCCACCTCATATCAAAAGTGGACCCTCTCAAATATTTGATGTCAAGAGCCATACTAACAGGACGGCTCGCTAAATGGGCCCTCCTCTTGATGGAGTTCTTGATAACATACCGACCTCTCAAGGCAGTGAAGGGCCAAGCCATCGCCGGCTTCCTCGCTGAGCATCCGATACCTGCCGATTCACCCCTAAATTGCGAATTGCCAGACGAGCACGCGTTTGACATGATCAATAGGGAGAAAGAAGAGAGTGACACCCGATGGGAACTTTACATCGATGGGGCATCTTCCATGGAGAAACGAAAGCACAGCTCCCCTATAATCAAATCTGGGATAGGCCTTATCTTCGTGACTCCACAAGGAGGGATAATGCGCTTTGCCTTTTCCTTAACAGAGCCGAGGACAAACAATGAAGCCGAATATGAAGCTTTGATAGCAGGTCTTGAGATCGCTGTCAACATGGGAATAGAAAACCTCCTCATATACGGAGACTCCCAGCTGGTCGTTAGTCAAGTAAACGACGACTATCAAACGTGCAAGCCTGAGTTGGTAAAATATGGTGACAGAGTACAACAATTGCTGACTCAAATTCCTTCCTACGTTCTGAAAAGCATACCACGGGCGGAGAATAGCAAGGCGGATGTGTTAGCCAAGCTCACTAAAGAATTGGCTGACGAAAACCTCGATGACGTAAGGATCGTTGTACAAAACCGTTGGGTTCTTGCACCGGCAGAAATATCTCCGGAGTCGTATGAAGAAAAGGAAGCGACCGAGCAAACAACCCTACAAATAGAGGACCAGGAAAAGGCCAAGAATTGGAGAGAAGTCTTTATAGACTACTTCAAATCTTGTCAAACACCTGAAGATGCATCCTCAAGATATCAACTCATGAAACGAGCTCTGTCTTTCACCTCCATCAATGATACTCTATATAAGAGATCGTTCGACTCTCTATGGCTGAGATGCCTGGGGCCGGAAGAAGCAAGGAGAGTCGTCCGAGAGACTCACGACGGACTCTGCGGTTCTTATCAAGCCAGACCAAAGATGAAGCTGAAGATCAAAAGGATGGGCTACTATTGGCCTATGATGATTCAGGACTGTCTCGAATAAGCAAAGTAGTGCCACTCATGCCAAATTCATGGAGACTTCGTCTACCAGCATCCAAATCCGCTACACCCAACAGTGGCTAGTTGGCCGTTCGAAATGTGGGGGACCGACATAATTGGACCCATCGAACCAGCATCATCCAGAGGACATCAGTTCATATTGGCGACAACCGATTACTTTTCTAAGTGGGCAGAAATAGTGCCGCTAAGGGAAGTGAAGACGGAGAATATCCTCTATTTCTTCAAGACTCGTGTTATCTATCGGTTCGGAACTCCGCGACGGATTATCTCCGATAACGGACCGGCCTACAGAAGTCACAGAATCAGCCGCTTCGCAAAGCAGCATAATATAGACTGGAGATACTCTTCGGTCTACAATCCACGAGCTAACGGTCTAGCTGAGGCTTTCAATAAGACCTTGACGAAGATCATAAAGAAGACGGTGTCCAAAAATAAGAAGGACTGGCACGAGAGACTACATGAAGCTCTCTGGGCATATCGGACCACATTCAAAACGGCTACGAACACAACGCCATTCGCATTGGTATTCGGCACTGAAGCAGTACTCCCCTTGGAGATATAGCTACCTTCGCTATGAATGGCGGTTCATTATGAGCTGACAGACGAAGAGAATCATCATCTCCGGCTTGAGGAGCTCGATGCCCTCGATGAAATTCGTCTCATGGCGCAACAAAACCTAGAAGCTTACAAAGCAAAGATAACGCGCTCATATGAAAGATTGACTAGACCGAGGAAATTTCGCCAAGGTGAACTCGTGCTAGTGGTCAAGAGACCTATGATACCCAATCGTGCCAAACGGGGAAAGTTTGAGCCGAATTATGAGGGCCCGTACATCATAGACAAGGTCTACCAAGGTGGGGTTTACTTGCTCATGAATATGCAGGGCGAAAGACCCTTCAGACCAATAAACGGCCGGTTCTTGAAAAAATACTACGTCTGACGAGTAACGGCCTAGGTCAACGATAGATGACGACGCCTATGTCCGCTCGCTATCTTCCCAAGCCCAAACTCTATAAGTTGTATCCGGCGAAACCTCGCCTCAAAAAGGTGCGATGGACCGAAACGTCCCTAAACTAATAGCGGACCGAGATGTCTTAAAACTAACAAAGGACCGAAATGTCCTAAAACTAACTACTGACCGAAACGTCTTTAAAACTACTACAAACCCCCGGCATCCCCAGGCTGACGTAGTAAAAAAAACGGTACGTCCACAAGCAAAATGGGCACGGATGAAAACCCGGAAAGGGCTCCGTGAGCAAAAACAGCAAGGCTACCCGCGATGTTTGTGAAAACCCGAAAGGGCACAGACTCGTAAAAAAAAAATGTACGTCCACAAGCAAAATGGTCACGGATGAAAACCCGAAAGGGCTCAGTGAGTAAAAACAGCAGGGCTACCGGCGAGTTTGTGAAAACCCGAAAGGGCGCAATCTCATTAAAAGACACTTGCAACGTCCTCTCGACCTTATAAGGAGAAAACTACCTACGTAAGATCTTTACTACTCATAAAGGAGCGGCACACTTAGGGATCCCTACGATTCCTAAGGAGAAATTACACTTACGAGATCCTCACGACTTGTAAGGAGAAACCTCTTATGAGACCCTCACAACTCATAAGATTCAAAAGCCTTAAGCTACAGGGATCTGAACCTGTTCTTAAGCCATCACCTTTCCCAGATTGCCCTATAAGCGTTTCAATATTGACCCTTGTACAATCCACGGGCACGAATAAACATTTCCCCAACAGAGTCCCACCAGCGACGAGGGATATCCTCACATGATGAAATGCACTTGCAAGGTCCTCTCGACCTTGTAAGGAGAAGATACCTGCGTGAGATCCTTACGACTCACAAGGGAGCAAACACTTAAGAATCCTTACGATTCCTAAGGAGAAATCGCACCTATGAGATCCTCACGACTCGTAGAGAGAAACACATTTATGAGACCCTTACGGCTCATGAAGTCAAAAGCCTTAGTCGACAGGATCCTAACCATGTTTGCTAAGCCACCTTTGTTCGGACCGACAAAGGCAAATGATGATTCGCTCCTGGCCATATCCCAGCTGTAGCGATGCTGATGCCTAAATCGGTATCAAATTCCAAGTCTAAACTCGCGATAAAAATCAGCGAGCCCAAAATGCATATAAAAAGCCGAAATGATGGGGCAACTTGCAACAAAATCAGCAAGTAAAATATATGCATACGTAATAGCCGAAATGATTAGGCAACTCGCAATAAAAAAGAAGCGAGTAAAAGGGAAAATAGCCGAAATGATTGGGCACCACGAAAAATAGCCGAAATGATTGGGCAATCGCGACTTTCGCGATACAAAAAGCTGAAATGATAGAGCATCGCGGAAAGAAATAAAAAAATGAAATGAAAGAATGAAACTTTTTTCCCTGCAGGTAAGTCCATACTAACCCCTGTATAAAATCCATGGGCATAAACGAAAAGGAAACCACATGTCCTAACAAACTCTATCAAAGGGAGAGTCAGGTCTCAGCGGCAATATCTGCATCCCAGAAGACCAGCAACGGCGTTCCTCCTCATGCCCGCAGGACTCGGACGCGACATCACTAATCGAAGCCACGGCAAAATCCCCAGTTCCAAGACTCTACGGTTCATAGACAACCTAGAGTCAACCCAATTTCAACTCTTGACCTCCCTGTCGTCAAGCAACGTTTCAACACGGATACATGTCAACCCTGACCTCCCTGTCGTCAAGCAACGCTTCGGCTCGGATACATGTCAACCCCTGACCTCCTTGTCGTAAAGCAACACTTTGACAAGGATGTCAACCCTGACCTCCCTGTCGTCAAGCAACGCTTCGACTTGGATACATGTCAACCCCTGACCTGTTGGAGATGGTGCCCTCAGAGTCAATTATTGGATCATAGGCACGTGATTGCAATGATTGAGAGAGGACCTATCCCAGTAGGACAGTCTTACTCGAGATGATAGTATGCTATCTGGTTTACCTTTATCATCGTATACTGCTTTAGGTGACCTGACATGTCGCTATTACACGTTGATAGAGCCCCTAGGATTCTTGCTTGACCACCAGCAGTATGAGGGCGATCATATAAGTGGGAACTGGGGTCTATAAGCACATCCTTAAAAGGTCCCTAGTCGTGGGAGTTTCGAGACAGGGCATCGATACTCCAGAGTAGACTAGTGTATACAGTCGAGACCCCGACGAGGGGCGGTGGCCGGTCTCACAAGCCACTGGTGTCAGTTGGTTCACCTAAGATGTATACAGGTGCTCATTGGGTTATGAGTACACCGGACAGGACTCGCCGGGAACATGCTAGTTGGTCTTATACCTGATGTCAGATAGCAGTTCCCTGGTGACATGTATACAGATTAGTTCATCGACCTGGGGATCCTCATTTGTCTCGTGTGAGTTCCCACTGTACTTTGATTACTACCCTACCACGCTCAAAGGAGATGTGCAAACAGGTTTTAGTTGGGTACAGTCCCGAGCCACATGGAGGCAGTGCGCGGATCTTCAGGGGTTCGTCTCTCCCGGTATTGGGGGTGAGGTCGCGCTGTGTCTAGGAGAGCCATTACACGAAGCCCTCGGCCGAGGCAGGAGATTTACTGGTAGGTATTCCAGTAGTATCTCAGGGTGTTCTGGGCTACACTCCGACACGACTTGTACCGCTTTTGGGGGTCTGACTTTTACCAACCCCCTAGGCCCGCCATGCGATGCTCATAGACGAACGGACCGGACTGTACGGATATTGTCACTAACAGGCTCGGTAGGGTGTCAGGATGAGTTCGCTCATCGACGTCCCTTTTGGTCAATACCTGGTAGCCCGTTACGTATTGGCTTATACCTCTGATGTGCTAGTGGTTAAATCCATAACCAAGGTGTTTACGAGTCTTTAGAGTCCCCCACATTCAGTTACTCAAGCTTTCGGGCGAAACGCTGTAGAGGCCGTATGGAGATATGGCAAGGTTCGATCAGATACGTGCGGTATTGCATGGATCAGGATTGGATGGTTAGTACTAGAGGCCGTATGGTTATATGGCAGGGTTCGATCAGATACGTGCGGTATTGCACGGATCAGGATCGAACGGATATTACTAGCCGGCTTTGGTTTAAGCATTATCCTAGTATAGTACAGTGTAGATGTTGTCTCATTGCATTTGTATTTCGGTCGGAATACAGATGCGGGTGTGTATACACAGTATCGGGGTTTTCCTGTAATTTATTACGGGAACAGTTTTCTGGAGTTGCCAGTTTGCTTTCCGTTTCGGCCGATTTCCTTTGTATCATTCATTGGCCGAAGATTGGTGGAGGAGGGCTTATTTGCATTTGTGCAAATAAGTATTTGTGGAGGGTGGTCTTTGCATATTCTTGTGTCATGATGGTTGCACCATTCTTTGACCTTGACTTCTTCTTCTATCATGATGGCTTGACCTTTGAAGCAATCATGGTTGTTGATTGGTTGGTGGAGTGAGGGTTTGCTTTGTGATCATTGTTTTGTTATCATCACCATTTCTCTCTCTTGCTTGATTGGTTGGCTCTCTCTCTCACAACTTCACTCCCTCTCTCATTCTCTCCATTCCACTTGCATGGCCGGCCAAGTTAGAGGGAGGGCTGTCCAATTTTTGGGTGTGGTTCTTTGTTGATATCATATCAATTTTCCTCACCAAAAATTCCCAAGAAAAACTCCATGGTTCATACCTCCACCATATGGCAATTCCACAAACCCCAAAGTGAGACATGAGCACTACACACCATTCTACAGCAAACCTTGGGCACGTCGGCTCGCCAACTTCGTGCCCGAGTTGCCTCGGTATAGAGGTGGGAGCCTGTAAAAGAAGCCGGCGACGTGGTGCCCTTCCGGCGACGAGGTGGAGACTGGACATTCCGCGGGAGATCGGGACGACGACGAGAAGACAGGAGGACACGGATCAGTCGGAATATCTCTCTTCCCCATCTTGCAGTTAGCTAGGACTAGTTAATGGTTCGATCCGGGTTTTTAGTGCGCGGTGGTGCCGGTTCAAGAAAAATTAAAGTTAACCTTCGCTTCCGCATATGGCCTCGGGATGGAGGCCGGGCCGCCGCCGTACACTTACAGTGTTAGTTATATGTATGCCCTAGAGGCTATTACTGTACATAGGATGTATATTGTAGTGGATGCTGGGACATATATAGGGAGGACTTTCTTGCTCGACATGATAGTATGCTATCTGGTTACTCTTTACCTTAACGTGTATACCGATTGTCTCTCTGTTACATGTTGGTAAAGCCCTTAGGATGTGTACTTGACTACCTGGACTATGATGCGGATCATACTAGTGGGGACATGGTAGTCCATAAGTACATCCTTCATGGTCCCTAGTCGTGGGTGTATCGAGACGGGGCATCGATATACCAGAGTAGACTAGCGTATACCTTCTCGACCCATATAGATGGGTGATGGATGATCCCATATCCATTGGTGTTTGACATCAGAGATGATATACGTGTGCTCAGTGGAGACTGGGTACACTGGACGGACTCGCCGAGAACTCCCAGATGGTATTATACCTCACGTCAGATGGCAGTTCTCTGGTGACACTGGTACAGAGTAGTCTGTTGACCCGAGATCGTCATAGAGTCTTGTGTGATTCCCACTGTGCTTTGATTTCCACCTTACCACGTCCAAGAGGGCGTGCAAAACGGTGGTTTTTGGGTACAGTCCCGAATCACATGGAGGCAATGAGCGATAGGAGGGGATTCGTCTCTCCCGGTATAGGGAGTTGATGTTGCGCTGTGTTCGATTGGCTATAACCGGAAATCCCTGGCCAGGGTTGCTGAGATTTACTGGTAAGTGTTACCAGTAGTTTCTTGAACTGTTATAGACCTCATATCGACACGACTTATCGAGCTATTGGGGTCTGACGTTTACCACCCCTAGGCGAGATATGCAACATATCAGACGATCAGACCGGACTGTACGGTAAGTGTTACTGGTTGGATTCACAGGAGTGTGAGCGGGCTTACTCGTCGATCTTCTGATCATTCAATACCCGGGTGGCCGTTACGTTTAGCAGACCGCTTGCGGCTTGTGGGTGTTTGATATGATCATCATCTGCTGCCGGCGTATTAACGAGTCTTTAGAGTCCTACACAGAGGTTTCCTGGCTCAAGCGAAACGAAATAGGAACGCATATGAGATATGTGCGGGACCGAGAATAATGCATGTATGTGATACCGTATTCCATTCTCGCGATGAATGTATCGATTGGTTGTATGCGATATAACCTAGTTATCGAATCAAGGATTGATTCGATAAGTCGATACATTGGATATTAATCGGTCATATGCGATATGACCGGATCGTTAAATCAAGTGTTGATTTAATGATTTAATGTATAATTATATATTTGATATAATACTTTACATTAACTAATATTGGTTCACTTAAGATGTATTTCTCACTTGTTTGTGCACATTATATATGTGATATATTTTTGTGCACAAGTTTGTATCATGTTTGATGATACATGCTAACTTGAGTGTATGTTTGATTAAACCTTGGTTAAGTAAATGGTTAGGGTTTTAATTATTTATTTATTTATTTATTCTTTTTGGAAAAGATAAAATGGTGGCTTTATTTTTCTTTCTTTGCTTGAAGCTTCTTGAAGCTTCAAAGCATCTTTGAAAGTCCACCACTTTGTCTTCATCCTAAACCTAACCATTCACCTAACCTTAGTTTACTCTCTACACATAACCATGGTTGCAATATGATAAGCATCATATTATTTTCTATTTTAAAAAAATACTAATGATATTCTTTTTCTTCTTCTTCTTCTTCTTCAAGAAGAAGAAAACTTGCAACCATCAATGGTGACTTGATGAAAAGAGTGAGAAATCCAATTCTAAAGTGAACCCACTTCCTATTTCTTCATCCTCTACCACTTGCCAAGTAGTATAGGGTGTTTTCTTCACAAGTTTCATGGCTTAGTGAAGTTGGAGCTTGATCTTGTGTTGCCTCGACGTAGATCATCTTCGGCATCGAAGTCGACGACCTAGCCCGCACATTTCTCCGATGAAGCCGACGCTTGAGCCCGGGATCCGATGATCGCTGCGAGGGGACTTCATCATGTAGCTATGGAGGTGGAGGACCGGATCTACAAAGGTTGTATTTCCGTTCACTCATAGTTAAGATGTTAACTAGTTGCACGTTTCGCTTAAACTCTAGTTAACGATCCGTATTAGGGTTTCTCGGCACTTGTAAAATTTAAAATTGGCATGGTTGATGCCATGTGAGACCTCATTAGTGTGCCTAGGAACCCTACAGTGGTATCAGAGCCTAGCTAGAGCTTTAGGCGATGTGTAGACGAAGATAAAAGTCCGATCGAACCCGATATTCCCCGATTTCAACCCTCTCTGTACAATTTTTCAAACTGAGGATTTTTCCAAATTAAAAATTCTCAGAAACATATGCAGGAAAAACTAAGAATTATTGTGAAGTACGGACCCCTAATTCAACAATTTGACCACGGAACCGCGGCCAAACCAGGGGTTTTGCGGCAGTTCCGCGGCCAAAATTGTGACTTAGTCCCTGAAATTTCATGTAATTATTCTTAGGCCCTTTCTTGTTAATTTTTTCTGTGAATATTTTAATTCCACTCAAGTGTTGAGTTTTCTAGGGTTGTATTGGGGATTCGTTGATTCGATCGGATAATTTATCTTCTTTTATGTTTTTCCGGATATTTTAGAAACTGTTAAAAAAGTTCGACTGAATATAAATACCCACTTTTTCCCCTGTCGGGAAATTTCCAAGTGTTGGATCTTTCCGTAGTTTAAGAACGTTCTAAGTAGTGCAAGTAACGCGATGGTCCCTCTAGAAGACAACAAACCTTAACTCGATTATGTGACCGTCTTGAACTGCCATTTGAACCTTCGGGTTTGGGGCAGTACAGCGTGCCACATGTGAGGCGTTGGCTTGACCCGTCTACGGCTGGACCGTTGGTACTGAGGCATGAACTGAATGTTTTTAAACTTATTTCATGTGTTGAGCTGTATCGGGAAAACTTGGGTGTTCGATTGTTCGATTGGAAATTTTAACATTTTCTATTTATCTGGAATGGGATACAATACTTGGAATCCACAGGTAGTTATGAGATAACTGATATGAATGTTATAAACATAGCACTTTAGTCTCACTTGATCGGTTGCCACGGAATTTTGATGCGATCAAAAGTCCGTCGCAATCACGTAGCGTACGCGGATACTCGCCGGGTAAACTTAATAGACAGCCTCACCCCATAGCCCCGACCAAGTGACTGTAGGAGAACCCCGTCGCTGAAAGCATCCGTTCCGGTGCTCACGGCAGCGGTGTTCCGCCTTGGTGCACTTCATCGACGACGTCGGGGGTGCGGCCACCTACTAAAGTTTGCGACGAGCATTCGATCAGGATATCGGGAATCTTGTTGAATTGCCCGACTTGATATTGAAAAGAGTTTTCGATAATGAGACTAAAATGCGGGGTTTATAATTGTTAGGCATGCGATGTCTAAGGAATTCATTTGATTAGGCATGCGATGTCTATGGAGGTTGCGGATTCCAACTGTTGTAGTTTTACACTTTCTTTTCTGTGACCGTAAGTGTAATATGTGATATCGCCGGTTTTGTTGCTATATGTCAACGACAATTGGGATACGCATGTTTACTTATGTTGATAACATGTGATGTTATGTGTTGCTGGATATGTTATATTGGATCGTCGTGTTTGAATAGCCGGGGTTTTTTTTTGTATGAGATGAGTGTTTTTCATTTTCATTCATGTAAAAACTTTTATGTAATATTCTTTTATTGGGGCACTTCCAGGTTGCGAAAGATGTCACCTTTTGTATATTATTTACTTTTCCGCACTAGGAGTGCACAAGTAACCGGGTTCTGGAGTCCAGTGGGAGACCAACTCGAGGAGTCGAGTCCGGGTCTCCTAACTCTAGAATTGGTAGGGTTGCTTGCCGCTCTCGTAGGGGTCTAGGGGTGTGGGTTTGGCTATTCATCGCGACCGTGGAATCCGTGTTTTATACTGGCTCGTATTGAAAACACGGATGTCCTAGTCTATCCAATATTTCATATGATATATTCTGCTGTGATATCTGTGATGAGATCATGTGATATGTTCTGTGATAGATACTGTATATAGTATATATGATATATTATATAAACGTTACTTATATTTTACACCCGTGCTAGCCCTGCCCCGCTCTGCCGTTAGTTACCTAACCTAACGGTGCACGAGGGGACATCGAGGCGAATGCGGATGGCATAAGTGTACGTCGTATTTATCTGTGATGTTTAGGTGCTTAAATGGTGGGACTTCATTAATGTGTTTAATGAAAGTAAAAGAAACCTAAAGATATTGTGGAATCGAATTTCAAAAATTAAAACAGGTAGCTACAGTTCTTGCTTTGCACAGCGGTATATATGATATATCCTGCACCTTATTCGATGAGGAAAGGACCGAGATCCCTTCACCGGGAGTGACTCCTTTAGCAATAACTGGCAGATGCTACAACCCTCGGTTTGTCTTTTGATTGCTTCTATAGTTTCTGCTTTGCACAGTGATATATATGATATATCCCGCACCTCATTCGACGAGGAAAGGGCCGACGATCCCTTCACCGGGAGTGACCCCTTTAGCAAAACTAGAAAAGCCTAAAAAACACTCCATTTCAAAATTCATTCGATCCTACAACGATATCAAGTTCATTACGCAATAGGTTTTCAGAAAAACCTGTCGTAGCCCTCCATCATTTCAGATAAGTCCTGTTTAGTATTCGTGCTGCGTTTGTTGATCTTGTCAAGGCGCAGTGTGCGGTAGCTAACCAGTATTTATCTGCTTATGCATATGATGCAGATTGGGTTAGGGTAGTCGTACGGCCTTGTTGACCTTGTCAAGGGTCGTGCGGGTGGGTTTGATTCAATCAAGAAATGACGGGTTGAACTTGACTTACGGTCTATGGTTTGTTGACCTTGTCAAGGTCATAGATCGTTTGGGGCAAAATATTATCGGGAATTTCAAGTGTTGAAATTTGCAATGAGATTGCATACCTTCTATGAGATAGTTGGATCCCGATACCCGCTGCGAGTAAGAGTTACTCCTGGGAGAGTTTTACACATTACAATTAGCCGATCAAGTAGGTGTCTAGAAAGGTGTCAACGGGGTTACGCCTCTGGGAAAACGAGGTTTACATTAATTAGGTTCGTGCGAAAGCACGGGGGACCTCCCTCAAAGTACCGACACTGGCCTGGCTGAAAGATTGGCGAACTTGTAGCGTGTAATTAATCCCGGCTAGTCTTTCCTTTTTGGGTTTGAAGGAAGATTTGATAAAAACAGTGGGAGCCATCCTGATTACATAAAATAATAACCAATCTGATCTTGCAAGAGCATACGCTGAGTGTTTTCTTCTCTCTCTCTCCAGGTAGCGACCATATCACGCCTTAATCAAGATAATAATATGGAATATTGACCGAACCCACTTGTTACACTGAGCTGGGGAACGTTGGTCCCGCTCCAACTTATAATTGTTATAAGACAGAGCAGGAAATAGGGAATACCAGAATTCTTATGCCGCCCAAACGAAGAAAGTGCATATGATGCATCTCCTTCGGGTGTGTTCATTATACAGAACTGTTTCTCAGTATCCTCTGCGTCCTGGGTATCTGATACCGGATCAGGATCCCACATATGTAATCTGTTACATAGGGCTACAGAAATGTAGAGAACTGAGAACGGGTGATAAGTTTCATGAGACAGAAAACGGTGCAAGTGTTGCAGCCAAGTCTGTTGGTCACTGTCACCCTGTATTACGAGTACATTGATTCTGAACAAATGCTATTAGATACCGTACCTGATATACAAAATCATATCTATCCCTTTATTAGTAAAGAAATGATAAAATTTTGTATTGTTGGATAATGTTTTGAACATTTCCTATATCAAAAGTTGATCGGTTCAGGCACGTTATCTAAAAGCATTGACGTTCTAAATCAAACTACAGTTCCTAGTATACAGAACACACACAAGAGGAAGAGTTCAGAAATGAACGAATCCTGCTTGAGGCATTGTAGACTAGGTCATATCAATGCGACCCGACTGGCTTAAGTTACATTTAGATGCATATTTAAACTATTTTGAATTTACATCTTGTGAAACTTGCCAGTCATGTCACAAAGATTAGATGACCATAGCTCTGTTTATTGAAACAGAGAAAGAGTCAGTGAACTCTTGGGATGATACATGTTGATGTATGTGAGGTCCCCTGTCTACATATGCCAGGACCGGTTCCTTGTACTTCGTTACATTCTCTGATAATCTCTCAAGATTCAGACATATGTTCCTGTTGAAACACAAATCCGAACCTTTTAAGATATTCACAGAATATAAGCTAGAAGTAGATAACCAATACGGGTATAAATATTATGTCATTTGATGTAATCAAGGAGGAGAATACTTGTGCATGGCATTCCTGGACTATTCTAAAAGAGAATGAGATTCTCTCTTAGTGTTACTCCTCCGCATACACCACAGCACGACGGTGTATCGGGGCGGAGCGATAACACCCTATTTGATATGGTGTGCTCTATAATGAGTACTACTGAGTTACCTTTTTCCTTTTGGGTGTTATGCACTTGAGAAACTGCATACCTATTGAATAAGGTTCGAATCATATCAGTGCCTACCACTCCATATAAGATATGGTATGGCAATAGCCTATCTTTTAAGTAAGTTAAGATTTAGGGTTGTCCGGCCTATGTCTAAAGGCAAAATATGGACAAGCTCAAGGCAATGTCTGTTATGTAGAACTGGAATGGTTCCAGCTGTACAAACTGCAGCTGATGATCTGGAAGAACCAAAGGATTCAATAGTTTCCAACGAACCTTAGCCTCTCCGTCGATATAGTAGGGTTCCTCACCCACCTGAGAGATACTTCGGTTTCTCTATGACAGTTGGAGTGAGGAATGCATCATGAGATGATGACCCAACTAGTTTCGAGCTGGCCATCAAGAGTGGGACTCTGTAAGAATGGCTGGATGCTTAGCGATCTAAGATGGAATCCTTATACACCAACAAAGTATGGACTTTAGTTGCTTTATCTGAAGGGTTAAATCCCCATCAGGAGCAAGTATATCTTGAGAATATTACTTGGTGCACATGGAAAAGTTGAGACTTTCAAAGCTAGACTTGTTAAAGGTTTTCGTCATCAACCAGGCGTGAAAATGATGAAACCTTTTCCAGTAGCTATGCTTAAGTCCATCCAGATCCTACTTGCCAAGGCTACATACCATGACTACGATATCTGGCGGTTGGGTTCCATGACTGCTTTTCTAAATAATGTTTTAGAAGAGCGCGTCTATAAGTACACAGCCAGAGGGCCTCGTAGACAGTAGGAGCAGCGGAAACGTGTGCAAGATGTTTTATGTGATAAAGCAGGCATCGCGGAGTTGGAACGTCTGTTTTGATGTGTTAGTCAAAGAGTTTGACTTCATCAAAATGGTAGATGAACCTTGAATATACAAAAAGGTAGTAGAGTGTATGGTGGAGATCCTCGTAGAGTACGTGGATGACATACTCTTGATAAGAAAGGAGTTTCCTATGCTACGCTCGGTCAATCTCCGCTTATCACAATGATTCTCCATATAGGATCAAAGTGTTACCTCCTATATCCTGAGTTTTCATCTATGAGATAGATGTAATTGGATGCTAGGATTCTCACTAGTAGTAGTGAGATGGTATCAATCGATCCTGGGAAGAATCACTGGAAAGGTTCCAGGGTGATAAGGATGACTGAATGTCAGTCACAGGCATTGTCTTTACCCTCAGTCCAGGGACGGTATGTTAGAAGAGTTCCAAGCTAAATACCGTAACATACTAGACGATAAAGACTGGATACATCGCTACTTAAGATGCTACCAAAGAGGTAGTCTGGATGTATATTTGTTCATGAGATGAACTTAGTTCCTCCCATTGTGTGACGATGGAGTTGTGGCTTATGCTAAGGAACGTCCGTCCCATCAGTGATCCAGACATATTCGAAGGAAGTATCACCTGATCCTGGAGATGGTTGATCTCCAAGGAGATTAAGGTTAGGAGAGTGGACTCAGAGGACAACGCGGCGGATCCACTCACAAAGGCCTTTTCCCAGAGAGAGACTTTTATAGGATGGTTGAGTATGAGATACTACAACCACTGCTACAGATGGCCCTAGTGCAAATGGGAGATTGTTAGTTATATGTATGCCCTAGAGGCCATTACTGTACATAGGATGTATATTGTAGTGGATGCTGGGACATATATAGAGAGGACTTTCTTACTCGACATGATAGTATGCTATCTGGTTACTCTTTACCTTAACGTGTATACTGATTGTCTCTCTGTTACATGTTGGTAAAGCCCTTAGGATGTGTACTTGACTACCTGGACTATGATGCGGATCATATTAGTGGGGACATGGTAGTCCATAAGTACATCCTTCATGGTCCCTAGTCGTGGGTGTATCGAGACGGGGCATCGATATACCAGAGTAGACTAGCGTATACCTTCTCGACCCATATAGATGGGCGATGGATGATCCCATATCCATTGGTGTTTGACATCAGAGATGATATATGTGTGCTCAGTGGAGACTGGGTACACTGGACGGACTCACCGAGAACTCCCAGATGGTATTATACATCACGTCAGATGGCAGTTCTCTGGTGACACTGGTACAGAGTAGTCTGTTGACCCGAGATCGTCATAGAGTCTTGTGTGATTCCCACTGTGCTTTGATTTCCACCTTACCACGTCCAAGAGGGCGTGTAAAACGGTGGTTTTTGGGTACAGTCCCGAATCACATGGAGGCAATGAGCGATAGGAGGGGATTCGTCTCTCCCGGTATAGGGAGTTGATGTTGCGCTGTGTTCGATTGGCTATAACCGGAAATCCCTGGCCAGGGTTGCTGAGATTTACTGGTAAGTGTTACCAGTAGTTTCTTGAACTGTTATAGACCTCATATCGACACGACTTATCGAGCTATTGGGGTCTGACGTTTACCACCCGTAGGCGAGATATGCAACATATCAGACGATCAGACCGGACTGTACGGTAAGTGTTACTGGTTGGATTCACAGGAGTGTGAGCGGGCTTGCTCGTCGATCTTCTGATCGTTCAATACCCGGGTGGCCGTTACGTTTAGCAGACCGCTTGAGGCTTGTGGGTGTTTGATATGATCATCATCTGCTGCCGACGTATTAACGAGTCTTTAGAGTCCTACACAGAGGTTTCCTGGCTCAAGCGAAACGAAATAGGAGCGCATATGAGATATGTGCGGGACCGAGAATAATGCATGTATGTGATACCGTATTCCATTCTCGCGATGAATGTATCGATTGGTTGTATGCGATATAACCTAGTTATCGAATCAAGGATTGATTCGATAAGTCGATACATTGGATATTAATCGGTCATATGCGATATGACCGGATCGTTAAATCAAGTGTTGATTTAATGATTTAATGTATAATTATATATTTGATATAATACTTTACATTAACTAATATTGGTTCACTTAAGATGTATTTCTCACTTGTTTGTGCACATTATATATGTGATATATTTTTGTGCACAAGTTTGTATCATGTTTGATGATACATGCTAACTTGAGTGTATGTTTGATTAAACCTTGGTTAAGTAAATGGTTAGGGTTTTAATTATTTATTTATTTATTTATTTATTTATTCTTTTTGGAAAAGATAAAATGGTGGCTTTATTTTTCTTTCTTTGCTTGAAGCTTCTTGAAGCTTCAAAGCATCTTTGAAAGTCCACCACTTTGTCTTCATCCTAAACCTAACCATTCATCTAACCTTAGTTTACTCTCTACACATAACCATGGTTGCAATATGATAAGCATCATATTATTTTCTATTTTAAAAAAATACTAATGATATTCTTTTTCTTCTTCTTCTTCTTCTTCAAGAAGAAGAAAACTTGCAACCATCAATGGTGACTTGATGAAAAGAGTGAGAAATCCAATTCTAAAGTGAACCCACTTCCTATTTCTTCATCCTCTACCACTTGCCAAGTAGTATAGGGTGTTTTCTTCACAAGTTTCATGGCTTAGTGAAGTTGGAGCTTGATCTTGTGTTGCCTCGACGTAGATCATCTTCGGTATCGAAGTCGACGACCTAGCCCGCACATTTCTCCGATGAAGCCGACGCTTGAGCCCGGGATCCGATGATCGCAGCGAGGGGACTTCATCATGGAGCTATGGAGGTGGAGGACCGGATCTACAAAGGTTGTATTTCCGTTCACTCATAGTTAAGATGTTAACTAGTTGCATGTTTCTCTTAAACTCTAGTTAACGATCCATATTAGGGTTTCTCGGCACTTGTAAAATTTAAAATTGGCATGGTTGATGCCATGTGAGACCTCATTAGTGTGCCTAGGAACCCTACATACAGTGGTATCAGAGCCTCGCCATTAACATAGTCTAGTTTGGTCTAATGTGTTTTACATTTTCGATCGAACAATTTTCCAAAAACCGTATTTTTCTTCACATCAGTTTCTGTCGAAATTTTTTGAAGTCCAAAAATTTTTCAGGTTGTTTCAGAATGATGTGTATGACATTGTAAGAGTTCTGGGAAAATTTGGTATCGTGAACAGTTTAAACGACCGCGGAACCGCGGCCAAACCCATGCTTGGGCCGCGGTTCCGCCGCGACTTGGACTGTTCAGTCCCCCAAAATTTTACAGAATACTCCTGAGTGGAAAATAGGTTTTCTGGAATATTAATTTTGTGCCCAGAATTTCTTGATGTGCTACAGTAGTACTTGGGGCCCACTTGTTATAATTTTGGTCGATCGGATATTTTAAACACATTATTTCATAGTATTTACATTATATCTGCGACCGTGAATGTCACTTGATCGGTAAATCCTGTCTAACTGCTATAGCCCGGTTAGACGGATTTGCGAACGTGACTTTCACGTTGATGTTCTGTGTATTGCTGTGATGTTGCGGATCGGTCGTGGGGATAGCCTGGATGCAATGCTAGTACAATTTTGTTGTATTATGTACATTTGATATTGCGGGGCGAGCGTCCGACATGTGGACTGCCGTCACTGCCTGTTTGTATTATTATTTTGTGGCACGACCAGGTTGCGGTCGATGTACCCGTTGTATGTATATTTTACTTTCTGTACTAGGATTGCCCCGCGGAGGGGTGCACGGATAGCCGGGTTCTAGAGGGCAACAAGCCCGCATCTCATGGCATTGAGACGGAGGGGGCTTCACTCTAGAATTGGTGGGCTATTCGCCGCAGTCGTAGGGGGTACAGGTTGACCCAGGAGGGATGCCCAAGTTACCGGATTCCATGAAGTGCTGGGTGGTCCATTCACGTTGCTGAAGGGGGCTGCCTCGCTTCAGGTTTTGGCGGGTAACTTGCCGCGCCCGTAGGGGTCTAGGATTTCATTGCACAGGCTATCCACACGACCAGGGGAACGTCAGGTTTCAGTAGTGGCTCTGTGAAACCCGGGGATCCCAGATATCTGTATTGTTCTGTGATGCTGTACATTTCTGTGATGTTGCATTTTATCACGCCTTGAGCGAATTATAATATATTGGTATATATATTAGTAGATGTTGTATATGTTTTGCATCCGCGCTAGTCCAGTCCCCGCTCTGTCGTTAGTTAGCTAACTAACGGGTAATGACGGGACCCAGTGGCGAATGCGGATGGCATATACGTACGTCATATTATTTTCGTTCTTTGTGGTGTGATCAATTGATGGGACTGCATTGATTCGGATCAATGCAAGTTAAAAACAAACCTAATCTGATGTTGTTGGAACACTTTTCAAAAAGTTGTTATTGCAAGGACGTTCACTTTTGTTTTGCATCGTGGTATTCAATTGGAATATCCTGCTCCTCAGTCGATGAGGCAAGGGCCGAGATCCCTTCACCGGGAGTGACCCCTTGGACAAAAAGTTTGCGTCAGAGCAATGACTTCACTATAGCCGATTACTTTTGCTTTGCACCGTGGTATTCAGTTGGAATATCCTACACCTCATTCTACGGGGAAAGAGCCGAGATCCCTTCACCGGGAGTGACCTCTTTAGCAACGGTTTTTCGTCACTATATTTTTAAAAAGCTATCCGTTCCTTCAACGATATCAAGTTCATTACGTTAAAGGTTTTCGCCAGAAACCATTCGTAGCCCTCCGTCATTTCATATGGGTGGTCAATAGTATTCAAGCTGTGTTTGTTGGCCAAAGTCAAGGTACAGTGTTTGGTAGCTATTGGGGTATTCATATGCAGCATAGATAGATGCGTTGGTTTGGGGCAGTCGTATAGCCTTGTTGGCCAAAGTCAAGGGCTTGTACGGGTGGGCTCAAATTAACCTGGAGAATGACGGGTAGAACTTGACATGTGACTTATGATTTGTTGGCCAAAGTCAAGGTCATAAGAGCATGGGGTAAAAATCACAGCGGGAGTTTCAAAAGAACTGAAACTTGCCAGATATGCGCATACCTTCTGGAGTGTGATGATGTGAGCGGATTCCGTCACGTTATCATGCGATGATAGTTGGATCCCGATTCCCACTGATGAGTTGTTTACTCCTCGGTGATCCCGACTAATTCTTCTTTTAGGTTTGGAGGAGAATTTGACGGTACAGTGGGAGGTTTCCAGATTAGATAAATTGGTAACCATTCTGATCTAGGATAGAGTGCAAGCTGAGTGTTTCTTTTCTCTCTCTGGCAGCAACCATTGACCCGACCCTAAGACTATGACTCAGAGACCAATATTGACCGAACCTTCTAAACACTGGCTTTTGGATTGTCAGAGTTGCAGACCTCATTGCCACTCCTACTTTTTTTACCCTTTTCTCCAGGACACCCCGTATTACTACGAACGTCCACTTTCATTGGACAAAAACCATCGTATGGTTAGATACGAACTCGAAAGAATATATTCGAGGATGGTTTCAGGTTCTGGAGGAAACGGATAGGACTATTCAGTTGTCTTTTCATTTTACCTTCTCTCAGGTTGCGAGTACCCCTTAGATTAGGGGATAGTACACCTATTACGCAAATTGGATTGTCTTCTTCCAAACCGTAGGCAGGTGCCGACCGGTAGGGAATGAAGAAAACCAATTAGCCTAACGATGGTGTACAGAAGGTATTATGTAAAGACAAAGAAAGGGATTAGAAGGAGGGCAAAGTAAATTGCGACTTATATTCACGACCAAACCAGGTATTTCATTACCACTCCCAAATCACCTTTGTATTTCTCCAGAACACTCCGTATCACTACGAAGATCCACAGTTCATTGGATACTCCATCGTATGGTTATATACGAACTCGAAAGGAACTTGTTCCAGTTCGGGGATGGATTCTGGTTCAGGAGAAATAGGAATTGTTGCGCCACGGCAGCGCCCCGGCCTCTTGCTCGAGGCCAAAATGCGGAATAAAAATTTTCCTTACTCGGAAACCGGCGCTACCGCGGACAATGAAAACCGGATCGTAACCATTAACCTAATGCTAGCAAACAAGAGATAGGGTGAGAAGTATACCGAGTGATCCGAGTCCTCCGGTCTTCTCGTCATCGTCCCGATCTCCCGCGGAAAGTGTTGCCTCCACATCGTCGCCTCCTCGCCGGAAAGGGCACCACATCGCCTTCTTCTTTTACGGGCTCCCGCCTCAATACCGAGGCAACTCGCGCATGAAGCCGGCAACTCGACATGCTCAAGATGTGCTGTAGAATGTGTAGTAGATTGTCTCACTTGGGTTTGTTGCCATTTGTGGATGATGGAGGAAATGAGATTAGAAAAATGGTGCTTGCATTTTTCTAGCATGAATGAGATCAAGAAATGAAACTCAAGCTCTCTTCTTCTTCTTCTTCTCTCTTTCCTTTTTTTTTTTTCTTGAAAAACTTATCATCTAGTAAGCATAAGAATGGTGGAGGTAGAGAAGAAAAGAATATCAAACCATCACCTTAGAAGGAAGGTGAGTGTAGGAAAAGGTGGAGGGTAACCACAAGCAAAACATCATCATAACCAAATCACATCAACTCTAATCCACTTCTAATCACCAAAAAGCATGAAAAGAATGGTATCTAAAAAGGTTATCATAATAAATCAACTTACTAATAAAACCTCCACCAAAGTGTTATTTGCAAAACTACAAATAACCCCCTCCATCAGAAAAGTCCGGCCGGGAAAGAACAAAGGAAAACCGGCCGGAACGGAATGCAAACTGGCAACTCCAGAAAACTGGTCCCGTAATAAAATACAGGAAAACCCCTATACTGTGCATACACACCCGCATCTGTATTCCGACCGGATACAAATGCAATGAGACAAAATCTACACTGTACTAGACTAGGACCGGCTTAAGCCAAAGCCGGCTAGTAAAATCCGTTCGATCCTGATCCGTGCAATACCGCACGTATCTGATCGAACCCTGCCATATAACTATACGGCCACTAGTACAAAACTGTCCGATCCTGATCCGTGCAATACCGCACGTATCTGATCGGACCCTGCCATATCTCCATACGGCCTCTACAGCGTTTCGCCCGAAAGCTTGAGTAACTGTAAGCGTGGTGGACTCTAAAGACTCGTCAATACTATGGCTGTGGATTTAACCACTAGCACGTCAGAGGTATCAGCCAATACGTGACGGGCCACCAGCTATTGACTAAAAGGGACGTCGATGAGCGAACTCATCCTGACACCCTACTGAGCCTGTCAGTGACAATATCCGTACAGTCCGGTCCGTTCGTCTATGAGTATCGCATGGCGGGCCTAGGGGGTTGGTGAAAGTCAGACCCCCAAAAGCGGTACAAGTCGTGTCGGAGCGTAGCCCAGAACGCCCTGAGATACTACTGGAATACCTACCAGTAAATCTCCTGCCTCGGCCGAGGGCTTTGCGTAATGGCTCTCCTAGACACAGCGCGACCTCACCCCCAATACCGGGAGAGACGAACCCCTGCAGATCCGCTCACTGCCTCCATGTGGCTCGGGACTGTACCCAACTAAAACCTGTTTGCACGACTCCTTTGAGCCGTGGTAGGGTAGTAATCAAAGAACAGTGGGAACTCACACGAGACAAATGACGATCCTCAGGTCGATGAACTAACCTGTACACATGTCACCAGGGAACTGCTATCTGACGTCTGGTATAAGACCAACTAGCAGGTTCCCGGCGAGTCATGTCCAGTGTACTCATAACCCAATGAGCACCTGTATACATCTTAGGTGAACCAACTTACACCAGTGGCTTGTGAGACCGGCCACCGCCCCTCGTCGGGGTCTCGACTGTATACACTAGTCTACTAATGGAGTATCGATGCCCTGTCTCGAAACTCCTACGACTAGGGACCTTTTAAGGATGTGCTTATAGACTACCAGCTCCCACGTATATGATCGCCATCATACTGCTGGTAGTCAAGCAAGAATCCTAGGGGCTCTATCAACGTGTAATAGCGACATGTCAGGTCACCTAAAGCAGTACACGATGATAAAGATAAACCAGATAGCATACTATCATCTCGAGTAAGACTGTCCTACCGGGATAGGTCCTCCCTCAATCATTGTAATCACTTGCCTGTGATCCAATAATTGACTCTGAGGGCACTAACTCCAACAATCTCCCACTTGCACTCAAGGCTAATTATTGCGATGCCGCATACTCACAGCCCGTGTGATACCGAACACCCAACTCCTCTACTAGTCAGTCTCACAAAGCTCGTTTGCGAAACTATTGCCTTCGAGGAATAGCCTCAGTGAGTGGATCCGCTGTGATGTTTCTTTCTATGTCTCTCTATATCTCAAGTTCGCGGAGAAAGCCATCTCCCGAAATGAGCAATACCTGTCTTAGAATGTCTGGATATCTGATGGGACCTAGCTCATAAATGAACTCCAAATCCAAACTTCTTAGACTGTATCGTCAACCGAACTTAATCAGTATCCTGCGCCAAGCCTCCCTCAGTATTGCCTTGGACCACCTGTCCAAAATACTGCCCCTCGTCAGAAGGAAAACTATAACTCTGACAACCTCCTTGTCGTCCATGTCACCTTGGAAGCCTGGAATGATAACTGTCTCCCAAATGAGGCTGTCGTTATCATATCCCTAGAACATTCACTTATGTTCTAACACTGCTTCCGACTGTTTCTCCAGGATTGGATCAATATCATCTTATTGCATCTAGTGCAAGAATAACATCTGGTGTGGTACTTGACATCTCATGATTGACTCAATTGCCTAAGCAAGTGATCTGCCAATCATGAGTATCCCTCTCCCCTTTAGTCTATAAGACACCTTTAGAGAGGGTGAATCCATCAACTGCAGGTGTACTACCGTGTCAGGAGTCGTCCATTCTAAATACTCATAGAATGCTGTCAAGATACCCAGATTGGGAAACCACCCAAATCTAGATCTAAAACCATAGATCTAGTAACCAGTATGTCTGATATAATATCCAAGTCCTTTGTGGAGAAACCACTGTGTGACGACCAAAGTATAACCGATCGTAGTATAGGAATATCACTTCCTACTACCTTCTCAACAGATCCATCCCCTATTCTGATGACGTCAAACCTATGACTGTCACATCAGAAATAGATGATCTATCTCCGCTACATCTGCTTTAGTCTATAAATAGGCATAAGCCTGATGTCCACCAATGCTTCCGCTGCTCCCACTGACTACGACAACCCTCTGGCAGAGTCATATAGACGTGCACTTCTAAAGCTAGTTTAGAACGACGCTATACTCATCCTCCTGCCGGGTCTCGCAGCCTGGAACAACAACAATGGCAAGTGTGGGTAAACAAGAACTTCCCTGTCACCGTCATTGAGGCTACCGGAGTACCTCTCGGGTGCCTGAAGTTACCCACCTTATCTGCGGAGTGGCCAATGGAATGTCAAATCAGATTGAATCTTTAGGTTCCTTATCAAATCTTCAGTAATCGTTTGTGGTTCTGGAATCACTTCCAGTTCTACCATACTCCCACTACTGTTTCTGAAAAAATCCATTTTTAATAAAAACTGTGGCGAGTCTAGAACAATATTGCTATAGTTCATCCAGATGGTAGAAAGTCAACCCTCGTCATAGCCTGGGTCAACCCACAAACAGCCATTACAGAAACGTGCCTTGAGTTGTCCAGTGTCTGGTTTTAATCATAAGCTGGACAACTCCCCGTACCTTAACATCGTTAAGATATGAACTGTTCTATATCCAATATAGAACCAGAGGCACTGATTCAATTGAACCAGATTCAAATCATGCAACTATCTCCAGTGCATGTCAACTAAATGGAAGGAGGTCGATCAGCGTTACTCAACTTAGGAATGCTTCCAATTATGAGTAACCTGAAAGAGAAGCAATCTGTCTTCATCATTACTATCAACTGAATATCATACACAAGTATCTACATCTTCAATCTCTTTGAAGAATCCCGATACTTGCTACACCTGGTACTCTACTCTATTCAAATACCTATAACTCCTCAAAACTTAGACCCTGTGTTTCCACGAAACAGCTGTCTAAAATCTAAAGAAGTCATAAGTAAACCGAATATAGTACGAGGACCAACCCCTCTGTCCTGATGGACACTGGACAACATACAATACTCTGTATAAGTCCGCTGAGTCTAACAACTCTTTCACTGTGTGTCGTAGGTTGAAAACTGTACTTGTGGTTAAGAAGAATTACACCGCTGTTTAATGCTCCTTACCTAACCATCCACTGATATAGGTAAATGTCATAGACATAATATCAAAAGGTATATCTCACTCTATGAAAATAGACGTACAGATATATCAATTTGAAATTGGTGCATAACCGCGGATATTCAAAACCAAATAACTGCCGACCGGCAAACAACCCAGGTGACTTCCTCAAATATCACCGATTACAACGAATCCCGATATAATGAGGATGATCACCCAATTCCCAATAACTTACTCCCACTCCTCATCTGTAAAACCATACAGATGTGAGAATCATACCTGGTAAATACATACCCTGGAGTAAGTGTCTAATCGGGAAATCAGTTTTTCTGTTAACAGTACACAGTGAAACTGAAACATTGAAATGTTTCGTCGGGGTATCCTGGTATTCTTAGTAATGCCTCTTCCATTTTCCAGATTCACAACTGTAACCGTATAATTCTTTGCCATCTTTCTAAATCCCTTTCTGTGTCTTTAGTCATTACCTTCTGTACACCCCTTTAGGCCAAATGGTTTTCTTCCTTCCCTACCGTTCGGCACCAGCCTATGGTTTGGAAGAAGACTATCCAATAAGCATAATGGGTGTACTGTCCTAGTCCTAGGAGCACTCGCAACGCGAGAGAAGGTGAAGATAAAAGACACCTGAATGTACTTTATTCCTATTTCTCCTGAACCATAATCCATCCCCGAACTGGAACAAGTTCCTTTCGAGTTCGTATATAACCATACGATGGAGTATCCAATAAAATGGGATCTTCGTAGTGATACGGAGTGTCCTGGAGAAATACAAAGGTGATTTAGGGTTGGCGAAGAAATACTTGGTTTGGTCGTGAATATCAGTCGCAATTTACTTTGCCCTCTTACTAATCCCTTGCTTTGTCTAAACTTAATACCTTCTGTACACCATCGTTATGCTAATTGGTTTCCTTCATTCCCTACCGGTCGGCACCAGCCTAAGGTTTGGAAGAAGACTATCCAATTTGCGTAATAGGTGTACTACTCCTAAACCAAGGAATACTCGCAACCTGAGAGAAGGTGAAAAGAAAAGACAACTGAATAATCCTATCCGTTTTCTCCAGAACCAGAAACCATCCTCGAAGTCCTTCGAGTTCGTATCTAACCATACGATGGTTTTGTCCAATGGAAGTGGACGTTCGTAGTAATACGGGGTGTCCTGGAGAAAAGGGTAAAAGTAGGAGTGGCAATGAGGTCTGCAACTCTGACAATCCAAAAAGCCAGTGTTAAGAAGGTTCGGTCAACTTGGTCACTGAGTCATAGTCCAGGGTCGGGTCAATGGTCGCTGCCAAAGAGAGAGAGAAAAGAAACACTCAGCGTGCACTCTAACCTAGATCAGAATGGTTATCACTTTATCTAATCTGGAAACCTCCCACTGTACCTCAAATTCTCCTCCAAACCTGAAAGAAGAATTAGTCGGGGTCACCCGAGGAGTAAACCAACTCATCAGTGGGAATCGGGATCCAACTATCATCGCATGATAACGTGACGGAATCCACTCACGTCACCACACTCCAGAAGGTATGCGCATACCTGGCAAGTTTCAGTTCTTTTGAAACTCCCGATGTGATTTTTACCCCTAGGACCCAAGTGACCTTGACTGAGCCAACATATCAAAGGATCCTAGTCAAGTTCAACCCGTCATTATCTTGATTGCATTAGACCCACCCGCACGAGTCCTTGACTGAGCCAAAATGACCGTACGACTGTCCTAACCAATCACATATCCATGCAACAGAAAAGCACTACATAGCTACCGAACACTACGCCTCGGCTGAGCACGACATACGCAGCACGAATACTAAGTAATACTAATCTGAAATGACGGAGGGCTACGACTGGTTTTTGGCGAAAAACCTTTAACGTAATGAACTTGATATCGTTGAAGGAACTGCATAACCTTTTAGAAAATATAGTGACGAAAACCTTTACTAAAGAGGTCACTCCCGGTGAAGGGATCTCGGTTCTTTCCCCGTAGAATGAGGTGCAGGATATTCCAACTGAATACCACGATGCAAAGCAAAAGTAATCGGCTATAGTGAAGTTAATGCCCTGACGCAAACTTCTGTCCAAGGGGTCACTCCCGGTGAAGGGATCTCGGCCCTTGCCTCGTCGACTGAGGAGCAGGATATTCCAAATGAATACCACGATGCAAAACAAAAGTGAACGTCCTTGCAATAACAGCTTTTTGAAAAAATGTTCCAACAACATCAGAATAGGTTTGTTTATCTTGCATTGATCCGAATCAATGCAGTCCCATCAATTGATCACACCACAAAGAACGAAAATATACTGACGTACGTATATGCCATCCGCATTCGCCACTGGGTCCCGTCATCACCCGTTAGGTTAGCTAACTAACGGCAGAGCGGGGACTGGACTAGCGCGGATGAAAAACATATACAACATCTACTAATATATATATACCAATATATAGTATTTCGCTCAAGGCGTGAATAAAATGCAACATCACAGAAATGTACAGCATCACAGAACAATACAGATATCTGGAAGCCCCGGGTTTCACAGAGCCGCTGCTGAAACCCGACGTTCCCTTGGTCGTGTGGATAGCCTGTGCAATGAAAACCTAGACCCCTACGGGCGCGGCAAGTCACCCGCCAAAACCTGAAGCGAGGCAGCCCCCTTCAGTACCGTGAATGGACCACCCAGCACTTCACGGAATCCGGTAACTTGGGCACCCCTCCTGGGTCAACCTGTACCCCCTACGAGTGCGGCGAATAGCCCGCCAATCCTGGACTGAAGCCCCCTCCGTCTCAATGCCCTGAGATGCGGGCCCGTTGCTCTCCAGAACCCGGCTATCCGTGCACCCCACCGCGGGGCAACCCTAGTACAGAAAGTAAAATATACATACACCGGGTACATCGACCGCAACCAGGTCGTGCCCCAAAAGAATAATACAAACAGGCAGTGACGGCAGTCCACATGTCGGACGCTCGCCCCGCAATATCAAATGTACATAATACAACAAAACTGTACTAGCATTGCATCCAGGCTATCCCCCACGACCGATCCGCAACATCACAGCATAAACATAGAACATCAACGTGAAAATCACGTTCGCAAATCCGTCTAACCGGGCTATAGCAGTTAGACCGGATTTACCGATCGAGTGACATTCACGGTCGCAGATATAATGTAAATACTGTGAAATAATGTGTTTAAAATATCCGATCGATCAAATAATTAACAAGCGGGCCCCAAAAGAAAACTGTAGCACTCACAGAAAAACTGGCCCAATTTTAATATCCCAAAAGCCCTATTTTTAGCCCATAAGACAACTGGAGAAAAATTACCAAGTGGGCCCACCATAGTGCGGCGGAAGAGCGGCAGAATGGTGGGTATTGCCGCGCTTCCGCGCTTGGATTATGGGTTAACTTTGTCGTTTTTTCCCAGAGTTCTTAGAACTACTTACACATCTTTCTGAGACCACCTGAAAAATTTTTAGACACCAAAAATTTCAACAGAAACTGATGTGAACTAAAATACGGTTTTTGAGATTTTGGTCGATCGGATAAGTAAAACGCATTAGAACAAGCTAGGTAAGGTTAATGGCGTGGCTCTGATACCATGTTGCGCCACGGCAGCGCCCCGGCCTCTTGCTCGAGGCCAAAATGCGGAATAAAAATTTTCCTTACTCGGAAACCGGCGCTACCGCGGACAATGAAAACCCGGATCGTAACCATTAACCTAATGCTAGCAAACAAGAGATAGGGTGAGAAGTATACCGAGTGATCCGAGTCCTCCGGTCTTCTCGTCATCGTCCCGATCTCCCGCGGAAAGTGTTGCCTCCACATCGTCGCCTCCTCGCCGGAAAGGGCACCACATCGCCTTCTTCTTTTACGGGCTCCCGCCTCAATACCGAGGCAACTCGCGCATGAAGCCGGCAACTCGACATGCTCAAGATGTGCTGTAGAATGTGTAGTAGATTGTCTCACTTGGGTTTGTTGCCATTTATGGATGATGGAGGAAATGAGATTAGAAAAATGGTGCTTGCATTTTTCTAGCATGAATGAGATCAAGAAATGAAACTCAAGCTCTCTTCTTCTTCTTCTTCTCTCTTTCCTTTTTTTTTTTTTCTTGAAAAACTTATCATCTAGTAAGCATAAGAATGGTGGAGGTAGAGAAGAAAAGAATATCAAACCATCACCTTAGAAGGAAGGTGAGTGTAGGAAAAGGTGGAGGGTAACCACAAGCAAAACATCATCATAACCAAATCACATCAACTCTAATCCACTTCTAATCACCAAAAAGCATGAAAAGAATGGTATCTAAAAAGGTTATCATAATAAATCAACTTACTAATAAAACCTCCACCAAAGTGTTATTTGCAAAACTGCAAATAACCCCCTCCATCAGAAAAGTCCGGCCGGGAAAGAACAAAGGAAAACCGGCCGGAACGGAATGTAAACTGGCAACTCCAGAAAACTGGTCCCGTAATAAAATACAGGAAAACCCCTATACTGTGCATACACACCCGCATCTGTATTCCGACCGGATACAAATGCAATGAGACAAAATCTACACTGTACTAGACTAGGACCGGCTTAAGCCAAAGCCGGCTAGTAAAATCCGTTCGATCCTGATCCGTGCAATACCGCACGTATCTGATCGAACCCTGCCATATAACTATACGGCCACTAGTACAAAACTGTCCGATCCTGATCCGTGCAATACCGCACGTATCTGATCGGACCCTGCCATATCTCCATACGGCCTCTACAGCGTTTCGCCCGAAAGCTTGAGTAACTGTAAGCGTGGTGGACTCTAAAGACTCGTCAATACTATGGCTGTGGATTTAACCACTAGCACGTCAGAGGTATCAGCCAATACGTGACGGGCCACCAGCTATTGACTAAAAGGGACGTCGATGAGCGAACTCATCCTGACACCCTACTGAGCCTGTCAGTGACAATATCCGTACAGTCCGGTCCGTTCGTCTATGAGTATCGCATGGCGGGCCTAGGGGGTTGGTGAAAGTCAGACCCCCAAAAGCGGTACAAGTCGTGTCGGAGCGTAGCCCAGAACGCCCTGAGATACTACTGGAATACCTACCAGTAAATCTCCTGCCTCGGCCGAGGGCTTTGCGTAATGGCTCTCCTAGACACAGCGCGACCTCACCCCCAATACCGGGAGAGACGAACCCCTGCAGATCCGCTCACTGCCTCCATGTGGCTCGGGACTGTACCCAACTAAAACCTGTTTGCACGACTCCTTTGAGCCGTGGTAGGGTAGTAATCAAAGAACAGTGGGAACTCACACGAGACAAATGACGATCCTCAGGTCGATGAACTAACCTGTACACATGTCACCAGGGAACTGCTATCTGACGTCTGGTATAAGACCAACTAGCAGGTTCCCGGCGAGTCCTGTCCGGTGTACTCATAACCCAATGAGCACCTGTATACATCTTAGGTGAACCAACTTACACCAGTGGCTTGTGAGACCGGCCACCGCCCCTCGTCGGGGTCTCGACTGTATACACTAGTCTACTAATGGAGTATCGATGCCCTGTCTCGAAACTCCTACGACTAGGGACCTTTTAAGGATGTGCTTATAGACTACCAGCTCCCACGTATATGATCGCCATCATACTGCTGGTAGTCAAGCAAGAATCCTAGGGGCTCTATCAACGTGTAATAGCGACATGTCAGGTCACCTAAAGCAGTACACGATGATAAAGATAAACCAGATAGCATACTATCATCTCGAGTAAGACTGTCCTACCGGGATAGGTCCTCCCTCAATCATTGTAATCACTTGCCTGTGATCCAATAATTGACTCTGAGGGCACTAACTCCAACAGGAATAAGATTTATTCAGGTGTCTTTTATCTTCACCTTCTCTCGCATTGCGAGTGCTCCTAGGATTAGGACAGTACACCCGTTATGCTTATTGGATAGTCTTCTTCCAAACCATAGGCTGGTGCCGAACGGTAGGGAAGGAAGAAAACCATTTGGCCTAAAGGGGTGTGCAGAAGGTAATGACTAAAGACATAGAAAGGGATTTGGAAATATGGCAAAGAATTATACGGTTACAGTCGTGAATCTGGAAGAGACATTACTAGGAATACCGGAATACCCTATTGAAACATTTCAATGTTTCAGTTTCACTGTGTACTGTTAAAGAAAAACTGATTTCCCGATTAGACACTTGCTCTAGGGTATGTATTTACCAGGTATGATTCTCACGTCTGTATGGTTTTACAGATGATGAGTGGGAGTAGGTTATTGGGAATTAGGTGATCATCCTCATTATATCGGGATTCGTTGTAATCGGTGATATTTGAGGAAGTCACCTGGACTGTTTGCCGGTCGGCAAATATTTGGTTTTGAATATCCGCTGTTGTGCACCAATTTCAAATTGATATATTTGTACGTCTATTTTCATAGAGTGAGATATACCTTTTGAAATTATGTCAGTGACATTTACCTATATCAGTGGATGGTTAGGTAAAGAGCATTAAACAGCGGTGTAATTCTTCTTAACCATAAGTACAGTTTTCAACCTACGACACAGTGAATGAGTTATCAGACTCAAGGGACTTATACAGAGTATTGTATGTTGTCCAGGGTCCATCAGGACAGAGGGGTTGGTCCTCGTACTATATTCGGTTTACTTATGACTTCTCCAGTTTTTAGACAGGTGTTTCGTGGAAACACAGGGTCCGAATTTTGAGAAGTTATAGGTATTTGAATAAAGTAGAGAACCAGGTGTTGCAAGTATCGGGATTCTTCAAAGTGATCGAAGATGCAGATACTTGTGTATGGTATTCAGTTGATAATAATGGTTAAAAGAACTTGCTTCTCTTTCAGGTTAATCATAATTGGAAGCATTCCTAAGTTGAGTAACGCTGATCGGCCTCTCTCCATTTAGTTGACATGCACTGAAGATAGCTGCATGATTTGAATCTGGTTCAATTAAATCAGTGCCTCTGGTTTTATATTGGATATAGAACAGTTCATATCTTAACGATGTTAAGGTACGGGGAGTTGTCCGGCTTATGATTAAAACCAGACACTGGACAACTTAAGGCACGTTTCTGTAATGGCTGTTTGTGGGTTGATTTTCTACCATCTGGAAGATCAATAGTGATATTGTTCTAGACTCGCCACAGTTTTAATAAAAATGGAGTTTTCAGAAAACAGTAGTGGGAGTATGGTAGAACTGGAAGTAATTCCAGAACCACAAACGATTACTGAAGATTTCATAGGAACCTAAAGATTCAATCTGGTTTGACATTCCATTGGCCACTCCGCAGATAAGGTGGGTAACTTCAGGCACCCGAGAGGTACTCCGGTAGCCTCAAGGACGGTGACAGGGAGGTTCTTGTTTACCCACACTTGCCATTGTTGTTGTTCCAGACTGTGAGACCCGGCAGGAGGATGAGTATAGCGTCGTTCTAAACTTGCTTTAGAAGTGTACGTTTATATGACTCTGCCAGAGGGTTGTCGTAGTCAGTGGGAGCAGCGGAAGCATTGGTGGACAGGTGGCTTATTTCTATTTATAGACTAAAGCAGATATAGCGGAGATAGATCATCAATTTCTGATGTGACAGTCATAGGTTTGACTTCATCAGAATAGGGGATGGATCTGTTGAGAAGGTAGTAGGGTGTGATGTCATGGTATTTGGATGACATACACAGAGTAGGAAGTGATATTCCTATACTACGATCGATTATATTTTGGTCGTCACACAGTAGTTTCTCCACATGGGACTTGGACATTATATCAGACATACTGGTTACTAGATCTATGGTTTTAGATCTAGATTTGGGTGGTTTCCCAATCTGGGTACTCAGACAGCATTCTAAGAGTATTTAGAATGGACGACTCCTGGCACGGTAGTATACCTGCAGGTGATGGAGTCACCCTCTCTAAAGGTGTCTTACAGACTAAAGAGGAGAGGGATGTGCATGATTGGCAGATCACTTGCTCAGACAATTGAGTCAATCATGAGATGTCAAATACCACACCAGATGTTGTTCTTGCACTAGATGCAATAAGTTTACACTGATCCTATCCTGGAGAAACAGTCGGAAGCAGTTTTAGAACATAAGTGGATGTTCTAAGGATATGATAACATCAGCCTCTTTCAGGAAACAGTTATCATTCCAGGCTTCCAAGGTGACCTGGACGACAGGGAGGTTGTCAGAGTTATAGTTTTTCCTTCTGACGAGGGACAGTATTTTGGACAGGTGGTCCAAGGCAATACTGAGGGAGGCATGACGCTAGAAACTGATTAAGTTCAGCTGACGATACAGTCTAAGAAGTTTGGATTTGGAGTTCATTTATGAGCTAGGTCCCATCAGACATCCAGACATACTCTAAGACAGGTATTGCTCATTTCGGGAGATGGCTTTCTCCGCGAACTTGAGATATAGAGAGACATAGAAAGAAACATCAAGGCGGATCCACTCACTGAGGATATTCCTCGAACGCAAAAGTTTCGCAAACTAGCTTTGTGAGACTGACTAGTAGAGGAGTTGGGTGTTCGGTATCACACGGGCTGTGAGTATGCGACATCGCAATAATTAGCCTTGAGTGCAAGTGGGAGATTGTTGGAGATGGTGCCCTCAGAGTCAATTATTGGATCACAGGCACGGGATTGCAATGATTGAGGGAGGACCTATCCCAGTAGGACAGTCTTACTCGAGATGATAGTATGCTATCTGGTTTACCTTTATCATCGTGTACTGCTTTAGGTGACCTGACATGTCGCTATTACACGTTGATAGAGCCCCTAGGATTCTTGCTTGACCACCAGCAGTATGAGGACGATCATATAAGTGGGAGCTGGGGTCTATAAGCACATCCGTAAAAGGTCCCTAGTCGTGGGAGTTTGGAGACAGGGCATCGATACTCGAGAGTAGACTAGTGTATACAGTCGAGACCCCGACGAGGGGCGGTGGCCGGTCTCACAAGCCACTGGTGTCAGTTGGTTCACCTAAGATGTATACAGGTGCTCATTGGGTTATGAGTACACCGGACAGGACTCGCCGGGAACATGCTAGTTGGTCTTATACCTGACGTCAGATAGCAGTTCCCTGGTGACATGTGTACAGGTTAGTTCATCGACCTGGGGATCGTCATTTGTCTCGTGTGAGTTCCCACTGTACTTTGATTACTACCCTACCACGCTCAAAGGATACGTGCAAACAGGTTTTAGTTGGGTACAGTCCCGAGCCACATGGAGGCAGTGAGCGGATCTTCAGGGGTTCGTCTCTCCCGGTATTGGGGGTGAGGTCGCGCTGTGTCTAGGAGAGCCATTACACGAAGCCCTCGGCCGAGGCAGGAGATTTACTGGTAGGTATTCCAGTAGTATCTCAGGGTGTTCTGGGCTACACTCCGACACGACTTGTACCGCTTTTGGGGGTCTGACTTTTACCAACCCCCTAGGCCCGCCATGCGATGCTCATAGACGAACGGACCGGACTGTACGGATATTTTCACTGACAGGCTCGGTAGGGTGTCAGGATGAGTTCGCTCATCGACGTCCCTTTTGGTCAATACCTGGTAGCCCGTTACGTATTGGCTTATACCTCTGATGTGCTAGTGGTTAAATCCACAACCAAGGTGTTTACGAGTCTTTAGAGTCCCCCACATTCAGTTACTCAAGCTTTCGGGCGAAACGCTGTAGAGGCCGTATGGAGATATGGCAAGGTTCGATCAGATACGTGCGGTATTGCACGGATCAGGATTGGACGGTTAGTACTAGAGGCCGTATGGTTATATGGCAGGGTTCGATCAGATACGTGCGGTATTGCACGGATCAGGATCGAACGGATATTACTAGCCGGCTTTGGTTTAAGCATTATCCTAGTATAGTACAGTGTAGATGTTGTCTCATTGCATTTGTATTTCGGTCGGAATACAGATGCGGGTGTGTATACACAGTATCGGGGTTTTCCTGTAATTTATTACGGGACCAGATTTCTGGAGTTGCCAGTTTGCTTTCCGTTTCGGCCGATTTCCTTTGTATCGTTCATTGGCCGAAGATTGGTGGAGGAGGGCTTATTTGCATTTGTGCAAATAAGTATTTGTGGAGGGTGGTCTTTGCATATTCTTGTGTCATGATGGTTGCACCATTCTTTGACCTTGACTTCTTCTTCTATCATGATGGCTTGAACTTTGAAGCAATCATGGTTGTTGATTGGTTAGTGGAGTGAGGGTTTGTTTTGTGATCATTGTTTTGTTATCATCACCATTTCTCTCTCTTGCTTGATTGGTTGGCTCTCTCTCTCACAACTTCACCCCCTCTCTCATTCTCTCCATTCCACTTGCATGGCCGGCCAAGTTAGAGGGAGGGCTGTCCAATTTTTGGGTGTGGTTCTTTGTTGATATCATATCAATTTTCCTCACCAAAAATTCCCAAGAAAAACTCCATGGTTCATACCTCCACCATATGGCAATTCCACAAACCCCAAAGTGAGACATGAGCACTACACACCATTCTACAGCAAACCTTGGGCACGTCGTCTCGCCAACTTCGTGCCCGAGTTGCCTCGGTATAGAGGTGGGAGCCCGTAAAAGAAGCCGGCGACGTGGTGCCCTTCCGGCGACGAGGTGGAGACTGGACATTCCGCGGGAGATCGGGATGACGACGAGAAGACCGGAGGACACGGATCAGTCGGTATATCTCTCTTCCCCATCTTGCAGTTAGCTAGGACTAGTTAATGGTTCGATCTGGGTTTTTAGTGCGCGGTGGTGCCGGTTCAAGAAAAATTAAAGTTAACCTTCGCTTCCGCATTTGGCCTCGGGATGGAGGCCGGGGCGCCGCCGTGCACTTACATGACCTCCCTGTCATCAAGCAACGCTTCAACTCGAATACATGTCAACCCCTGACCTCCCTGTCGTTAAGCAACGCTTCGATACGGATACATGTCAACCCCTGACCTCCTTGTCGTAAAGCAACGCTTCGACACGGATACATGTCAACTCCTGACCTCCTTGTCGTAAAGCAACGCTTCGACACGGATACATGTCAACCCTGACCTCCCTGTCGTTAAGTAATGCTTCAACTCGGATACAGGTCAACCCCTGACCTCCCTGTCGTCAAGCAACGCTTCGACTCGGATACATGTCAACCCCTGACCTCCTTATCGTAAAGCAACGCTTCGACACGGATATATGTCAACTCCTAACCTCCTTGTCGTAAAGCAATGCTTTGTGTCAACCTCTGACCTCCCTATCGTCAAGCAACGCTTCGACACAAATACATGTCAACCCCTGACCTCCCTGTCGTCAAGCAACGTTTCGACTCGGATACATGTCAATCCCTGATCTCCCTGTCGTAAAGCAATGTTTCGACTCGGGAACCAGTCAACTCATCAACAACTTACGAGTCTTCTCGACTTGTAAGGGAGAAAATTCTCTTGCGAGATCCTTACGACTCTCAAGAGAAAGCACACTTAGGAATCCTCACGATTCCTAAAAGAGAAAATGCACCTGCAAGATTCTTACGACTCGTAGGGAGAAAATTCTTTATGAGACCCTCACGGCTCATAAAGTTGGGAAGTCTTAGCTGGCAGATCCTAACCCTGTCTCCTAAGCCATCAATACCCTACAAAAAGTTCAAGATGAACTGTTATCTATCGTCTACAAGTTACACTCGCTGAAATCACAAGCTAACAACACAGCAGAGAAAAGAAAGCGATAGCCGGAGATAATAAAAAATGTGTCCTTTATTCATGAATTCAATTGAATACGAGATACATCATATAAAAAATGAAATGAATACATGTTATTCATAAATTACAATCGATACAAAGACGACTATTGAGAAGGAGGCGATTTTAGCAAATCAGCAAGCCGATCGAGCACTCCTCTCAGCTCCTTTTCATAATCAGCCGCCGCGGCCAACTCCGTTTTGACTTGGGCCCGCTGCCGCAAACAAGATGAAAGTTTCTCGTCAATCTCTCGCTGAGCTGCTTCACGACTCTGCACATCCTGCTCAGTGAGGTCGAGCTTCTGCCTCAACGTCAGCCCGTCAAAAATACATCGTAGGAGGCCCTAAAAAATAGCTTTCAGCTGTGCAGCATTTGCGTCAACCTGGGCGCGCAGACGGGCAGATTCGCCTAAAGACTCCTCGCGCTCCTTCCGCCTTAGGTCGCCTCTTGTTCGAAATGGCGAAGAAAAGGAACGTTGTTCATATCAGAATTTAGCATTATTATATTCCCCATTCTTAATCATATTGCAAATAAATAGGTGCTTTTGATCCATGTCTGCTAAATAGTTGCAGGTTACAGGTTCTCGGAACAATACAGTGAAAATGGTGAAAATACGCTACAAATGTGAGACTACGACCGACAAATAGATGAATCTGTAAGATGCCACTTACCAATTTAGGGAACAAACGAAGATCAGCAAAAAGTTCAATATACAAAGTACGAGGGCAGCACAAGATTCAAGACTTCAACGTGAAGCTAACGGTAAAAGTCCATAAATTTTGCACTGTTGGAAATCTGGAAGAAAGTAGAAAAGATTCTGAGGAACCAAATGAAGAAAACAGATGGAAAAAGCAACTTGAAGTATCACAGAAGAATTGAGCCCAAGATCTCATCAAACAGCCGCGGATCCGCGGCCAAACAAGGCTTCTGGTCGCGGTTCCGCGGCCATACAGAGCACGTGTCGGTACGTGTCGGTGGGAGTCGGTGCATTGACCCGGCTTTCTTAGGGTAGTATTGTAATTTCAGATATGGATCAGATGTAAACCTTAGGGTTTCTCCTGTCTATAAATAGGAAAGCCTACAGCCTCTTTTGGAGCATGCCTCTTTTTAATTCTAGATTAAATTTTAATTCCCTTGTAATCGTCAAGAGTGCATCAATAAAAGTAAGTTTTTTATTTTGAATTTTCTTATTTGCAATTTAAATTCTGCAATTTTCGTATCTGTCTTTTATTATCTGCACGTTAATTAGGAAATTAAAAAGAAAATAAAAAAATGAACTCCATTGTTAATACCCTATGAGTGAGTAGTTCCTCACATGTTAGGGTTAGGATTGGGTAGGTTTGAGAAATGGAAATCTCTCACTCCTTTCTTACCCTCATAACTTTATAAATTAGGACTCTATGTAAAACAAACACCCACCGCTCACTGATTGATGTATTTTGTGTGTAGTTAACCGCAATCAATAACGGTGTCGCGTGTAGCTAGACCGAGATGAGTACGGGTCGTCCTCTGGGAAACGTTGAATATTTTATTCTTACTTTAGGCGTGTTGAGAAAGAAAGGAGGAAGAATAAAGAATAATTGTAGGATCTAGATCTATGTTAAACATGGATGCAAAATATAGATCTAGATTAACTACGAATGTAAGTTTTATAGTAGAAGGGGGCTTGTAGGGTTCATTAAGATTTAGTAGTCATGGATGATTAATTAAAGATTACTCTTTTTATCCTTTAATAGATTTAAAACTAGATCGACAGTGATGCATGTAGATTAGGGTTTCTAGAGGGGAAAAGGTTCCCACTCTTAACCCCTATCTCGACATGGAACTCCGTTCATATCTAGCCTTTACCAAAACAATAGTTAATCTAATCTCTAATCGTGGTCGAGACTAGCAATGAATTGGTAGCGCACCCAATTAGGATGTTAACTATTCTTTTGATAAAGTTTATAAACTTTATAGGACTTAAAAAGAGTTTAAGGATCTTCATCATCCATTAACCTACCTTAATCCCATGAACCCTAACAAGCGAAGAATTACTCGCGCATGTTGGGAGAAGAAGAGATGGAGAGGGAAATCATATTAAAACTACAAAGAAATAGAATAAGAAAAACAACTAGCTTTATTAATCAACAAAATTCATTTACACTTTGTTCCCTTAGAAAATGATTACAAAATGCTAGTTTGCTTCTCGATCTCTTCTAAGGAGGTAGATGAACCGTTGATGATCAGCCTGGATGCGTGAGCCTGTCGTGGACTTCGTGATCTCTTCAGCTTGATGATTTTTCCAAGAGGCTCTCGGTCCTTATTTATAGTCCTAAAGCCAGAACCCTAGTCTCCTAATTTGGAAACCAGTAGTTAAGATCCACAACAGCAAAATCTCAACTCTCAAATCGTCTTAACCGCGGCGGATCTGCAGCCAATAGGTGGGTTTGGCCGCGGAACCGCGGCCTTGTAGGGAGATTGTTGCTTTGTTTCTCTAGGGCTTTGTTTATCTGACACGTGGTGATCTTTTAACATCTTTGGAAACTAAAAATCTTTTCTACGTCACTGCCAGACTTGATTTCTTTAGTTTACTTTCTTAATTAGGCAAGTTTGTTCCAACATCTTTGATTTCCTTGATTTCAGCCCTAAAAATTCTGCACGACAACTCAACAAATAATATTAGTAGAGTTTGTTTTATTGAGATATTAACTTAACCATTAAGAGTTGTCAAAGGTATTTAATAAGGTAAGCATATTTAAATGGGCCAAATATTACATGGATATTATATGCTTACTTTTTCCTACCAAATGTTAATTATAATATATAAACACATGAAAATAGTATTTTTACATATAAACCCTCACATGTATCATATATTATAATAAAACACCTTTTATTATAAAGAAATAGTAGGAAAAATGTCATATTAAATGTGCAGTTTTATCAACTGAACAAATACCCTCAAACTTATCTTTGATCGTCCCGAGCAAACTAGTTTATTCAAGAGAAGGAGAAAAAAGAAAGGAGAAAACTAAGCACACTTTCGTAGGCAACACGATTGCACTGAGCACGTGCAACAAGCCGTTAAACCTCTGGGTGTCCCTAGTAGGAGGAGTGTTGTCTCCTGAGGGTTTTCAGCGAATTACACCCACAAAATCCTATAATAAAATAGAGATGGTGAAAGTTACATATAAAGATAAGAACTATAAAAGAAAGACTTTGAAAACTTAGAGTTTCCAAATACACTAGCTTTTCAGTTGTCATGAGCCCTATCTTAATAGTCATGAAAAGATGTTAGAAATCACATCATCCCTCAATAAAACATCGTCTTTATTCTTCATCCCTACCTTTCATCCAAACATTGATCATATACCCCTACGTGTGTGTATAGAACATCCCTACACTCGGAGAATTCAATTCAAGCTATCATACTCTTGTCCATCTATCTCAGTACTTTTTAATTTGATGAATATTTGGATGGATTTGCTCGCACATTTTTCATGCGACCGTTAATACTTCTTAAGATACTAACCGACCGATTACTCATGTGCTTGTTGATTAGGTGTATTAGTATTTTCCTCGTCTTGCACCACCTAAGGCTTAGCAGTGACTCCCAAACCAGTTGGTCTAAGGCACTAGGTGATGAAGCACCCTCGCTATATTTTTTTTTATTGCTGCCTCGGTGATAACAAAACCAGTGTTCATTTTTCTTCACCATTTTATCATTTATTCATTTTTTTTAGACAAGAGCATTTCAAGGTATCCTCTACTATCCCGAGTTTCAAGACGTGTGTAAGTGCGTATAGTAGGGTATCAACATTCTAATGTTTGGCTTCCAGAATAGGAACTATTTTTCAGACTTATTTTTATCCTCAGATTAGTGACTTCTTTCATCTTACTAACCCTTGGGACAACGGCTCATAACTACTTATTACTAGTTCGTTTAAGAAAACTTCTAATTTTCTTGGTTTTCTTAAACTATTCATATCTTTCATATATAATTTTTCACTTTCTACTCTTTTATTATCAAAAAAAAATTTGTGCTTATATATAGTATAATGCAAAGTATCGCGTAAATAAGCACAAACCTCCCCCAAACCTGTTTACAGCAGTGTCCTCACTGATGTCATCCATTAAGCTCAAAAACCTGTAGATTTGGGAGGAAAAGGGGGACAAGAAATAATGAAAGTGAAATCCTCCCCCAAACTTATTTTTGGCTCACAATCTTATAAAAAAATTCTTTCAAGAGCTAAAATATCCCTCCCCAAACTTAAGTAAAATCGTATTAAGCATTTAAAATTATTTGGGGGGTTAAAATTATTGGTCAAAGTAAAGTCTTGCAAAGACCAAAAGTCAACATCAACCATTCAAAAATTTTATCGATGAAGCACCAAGGTTGGTGGAAGAACATGTTGCCTATTGATGTGAAGAAGTTGGGAGGAGATAAGAGGTGTAATGGAAAAGGTTTACGTCTCGGTTTGTAGAGATGAAACAATGATGATCGATTACTCGCATTCTTGTTATCGATAAGAAGAAGTGGTGATGGTTCAACTTCTTTGTGTTGAGGTTGATTCATCACACCACCCGTATTTTCTAAGAATGCGAGTTCTTCAGCAAAAAGTTTCTTCAAAGCTTTCATCGATATCCCGAATAATAATCTCATCAGAAAGAACAGGATGATACTCGAACTCCATAAAAGGTTCATATTCCGTGTTAGATGTTGACCCGGACAACAACGTAATAGCGGAGTCGACATCAGTATCGTAAAGCTCTTCAATTTCGCTGCTGTCGGAATCTATTGTTTCGACAGAACACACATGAGCATAGGGTTCGGAGGGTTCACTTCCCAACTTGTAAATGTTAAGCTCAATTGACTTCTTTCCAAAGGATAGGGTCATAGAGCCGTTTCTACAATTGATTACTGCATTGGAAGTAGCAAGAAAAGGTCGACCTAAAATCACAGGAATTTGGTTTCGTGGGTTTGCTACAGCTTGTGTATCTATAACGATAAAGTCCACAGGAAATATAAATTCCCCGACTTTGATTAACATATCCTCTAGCTCACCCCTAGGTTGGATGATAGATCAATCGGCCATCTGAAGAGTGCAATGCACCGGTTTTAACTCTCCGATCCCTAATTGCTGATAAACAGAATACGGAAGCAAGTTAACACTAGCACCTAAATCAAGTAAAGCACGATTGATATTTTTAACCCCAATAGAAATAGAAATTGTAGGACTTCCGGGGTCCTTTCGTTTCTTGGGTAGTTGTTGTGTAAAAGCAGTGCTCACATTACTCGCAAGGAAAACTTTTTTAGGTACTTGAACTTTTCTCTTCCTAGTGCACAAGTCCTTTAAGATTTTCACATAAGTCGGAACTTGTTGAATAGCATCTAGGAGAAGAATATTTATATTAACTTGCTTAAAAATTTCCACAATCTTCTCCATTTGTGGACTTGATCTGTTGCCCCTTAACCTGTTTGGATAAGGTGCTTTATCAATAAGGTTTGGGTCCAAAATTGAAGAGGATTGTGGGGATGGAATGAATCCCAGAATTGGAGTGGGGATCGTTTTAGATAGATTTGTGGAAGTGGGCTGAGGGTTCGAGCCTTGGGGAAAACGGAGAATAGGCTCGGATGAAGGTGGGAGACTAGACGAATTAGGGGAAGAAGTAGAAGCTGGGGTTTTATTGGTGTCACTAACATCATCAAATTGCTCACCCACTCAGTTATTTAGCACTTTTCCCGATCTCAACGTAGTAATGACATTCACGTTATGATTTTGTGAGTGGCCAGGATTCGGTAGGGGTTGAGATGGGAGTTTTCCTTTCTCTCTTGCACTCATTGCGGCGTTCAATTGTACGATTTGGTTTTCTATTGATTTAATACTCTCACCGTAGGAGGCGGAGTCTTTCTTTATGGTATCAATAGAAGACTTCATATCATCCGACGTTTGAATGGTATGTTTCATAAACAAATCCAAAGTTTGTGCGAGTGAAGAGTTATCAGTACTGGCCAATTGTGGTGCAGAAGTGTTGGCCGGATTTTGAATTTTTTGTGACTGAAAGGGGTGCTGACTTTGTGGTTGCTGTTGCTGTGGAGGAGGTCTTTGATAATTACTTTGGAACTGGTTTTGATTTTGGGGTTGGTTTTGGTTCCAAGCAAAATTAGGATGATTCCTCCATCCTTGATTATACGTGGAAGAATAAGGATCATTTCTAGGTCGCTGCTGAAAAGCAGCATTAGTTTGCTCGTGACCTTGAAATAGTGCATTCATAGGATATTCTTCCGTCAAGTGTGAAGGATCTGAACAGCAACCACACACTGTCTTGTGAAGCGTTACCTGATTTAGGGAGATTAATGAGAATTTGTTCTCAATAGCGTCAAGTTTCTTCTGCATCGCTGCCATTTCGGATTTTACTGTGATGGAAATATCGAGCTGATGAATACCTCCCCTAGATGAAGGTGGTCTTACGCTTTCCCACTACAAAGTGTTTTCAGTGAGGTCTTCCAGATATTTCTAAGCTTCACCATCATCTTTAGACATGAAACTGCAATGACAATTTGTTTCAAGCATCCGCTTTGCTGCTGGATTAATGCCCTCATATATAATTCGGCACAAATCCCATCTTTGTATTCCATGATGAGGACATTGGACAAGCAGATCCTTGAAACGTTGAAAGTACTTCCAAAATGGTTCATTGGGAAGCTGGGTGAACTGGTTGATCCCGCTCCTAACATGGGCGGTCTTATGATTTGGATAAAATTTCTTAAGAAATGCTATTACGAATTCATCCCAATTAGTGATAGAGTGTGCGGCAGTATTATAAAGCCATTTTTCTGCCAAGTCGCACAAAGTGAATGGGAGAAGACGCAAGAGCATAGCATCCACAGATAGTTATGACGTACCCATCATTGCGCATACGTTTTTGAATTTAGTGATGAAAACGTATGCGTCTTCAGATTCAAGCCCGTGAAATTTGGGCAACAGATTGATGTAGTGGGGTTTAATTTCAAAATTATCCCCGTTAGCTGGTGGAATAGATAAACAAGTGGGAAGTGGACCACGGATAGGATAGCATCTCTCTTGGGGAGAGATGCGCGGTGGATTCTGCGCACCTACGGGCGGTGGCAGCGTGGTGTTATAATCTGATGGAGTACCGTCCATCTCGGTTGATGTGGTGTGTGGTGGGGGAAAAGAAGATGAAGAAGCACTGACTTCGGAGTCGATAGCAGGAACGCGGACAAGACGGGCACTAGAATCCCGTGTCCAGCCAAGCATGCACTAAGCGGGTTTAGCGCAAGTGGCAGCGTGTGTGCTTTTAAAAATGGTTTGTTTTGAAAAGTGTGTCGGACTTAGACAAATCACACAAAACGCACAAACAACCCTAAAACTAAGGTTACCTAAGTCAAGTCTCTAGACCGCTCCTAGACTTCCAAAGGACAAGCTGCAGGATCAATCCTCTACCACCTCTTTACTACTTTTGTGGCCAGGTAAGTGCCAGGTAAGTGGGAGGTATCCGCTATACGAATCACCGAAAATAGCGGGCCTAATTAAGTAACCACTTGCCTTCGACACACTTACCTAGACACCACAAAAGTAATGCGGATAAGTGATAGATTACCCACGACCTTCCTCTGTCCTTATTAAGCGCGACAGTCCTTAGAGTCTTGTCTAGATATTTTTCAAATTAATATAGGGTTGATGCAGATGCTCGGTTTGTGATTTGTGGAGCTTAGGAAGGGTGATAAAATCCCCACCTAATCTGAATTTTGGTCTTGCCCCTTAAAATCCGTTTTAAAATATGAAATAACAAACCAATTACAAAACTTTGCAAAAAGATTTTTGAGCGGCGATATTTTGCAAAGAATCCTGCAGAAAAGATATTTTATTAGATTTCAGAGGAGAGAGAAAGATATAGAAAAAAATACCAGAGAAGTTTGCAACCTTAAATCCCCCAATAAGCCGCTGTTCCGCCACCAATAGGCTCTTTGTGCCGCGGTTCCACCGCCGACTAGGAAGATCTGATGAAGATTTTTGCTATGTGGCCTCCTTTGCTCCTCTGGATCTTGATGAATGTCTCTGAATCTCTGTTTCCTAAAATCTGTGACTCCAGATTCCCTCGCAAAATTCACACAATAATCGTTAAATATACAATTTGCAGTTTTTTTTATTTTTATGATATAGATAGAATAAGAATTCAACACGAATAGTAAGAAAAAAATATTACGCACGTATCCCCGGCAATGGCGCCATTTGATTGATGTATTTTATGTGTAGTTAACCGCAATCAATAACGGTGTCGCGTGTAGCTAGACCGAGATGAGTACGGGTCGTCCTCTGGGAAACATTGAATATTTTATTCTTACTTTAGGCGTGTTGAGAAAGAAAGGAGGAAGAATAAAGAATAGTTGTAGGATCTAGATCTACGTTAAACACGGATGCAAAATATAGATCTAGATTAACTACGGATGTAAGTTTTATAGTAGAAGGGGGCTTGTAGGGTTCATTAAGATTTAGTAGTCATGGATGATTAATTAAAGATTACTCTTTTTATCCTTTAATAGATTTAAAACTAGATCGACAGTGATGCATGTAGATTAGGGTTTCTGGAGGGAAAAAAGTTCCCACTCTTAACCCCTATCTCGATATGGAACTCCGTTCATATCTAGCCTTTAGCAAAATAATAGTTAATCTAATCTCTAATCGTGGTCGAGACTAGCAATGAATTGGTAGCGCGCCCAATTAGGATGTTAACTATTCTTTTGATAAAGTTTATAAACTTTATAGGACTTAAAAAGAGTTTAAGAATCTTCATCATCCATTAACCTACCCTAATCCCATGAACCCTAACAAGCGAAGAATTACTCGCGCATGTTGGGAGAAGAAGAGATGGAGAGGGAAATCATTTTAAAACTATAAAGAAATAGAATAAGAAAAACAACTAGTTTTATTAATCAACAAAATTCATTTATACTTTGTTCCTTTAGAAAATGATTACAAAATGCTGGTTTGCTTCTCGATCTCTTCTAAGGAGGTAGATGAACCGTTGATGATCAGCCTGGATGCGTGAGCCTGTCGTGGACTTTGTGATCTCTTCAGCTTGATGATTTTTCCAAGAGGCTCTCGGTCCTTATTTATAGTCCCAAAGCCAGAACCCTAGTTTCCTAATTTGGAAACCAGTAGTTAAGATCCACAACAGCAAAATCTCAACTCTCAAATCATCTTAACCACGGCGGATCCGCGGCCAATAGGTGGGTTTGGCCGCGGATCCGCGGCCTTATAGGGAGATCGTTGCTTTGTTTCTCTGGGGCTTTGTTTATCTGACACGTGGTGATCTTTTAACATCTTTGGAAACTGAAAATCTTTTCTACGTCACTGCTAGACTTGATTTCTTTAGTTTACTTTCTTAATTAGGCAGGTTTGTTCCAACATCTTTGATTTCCTTGATTTCAGCCCTAAAAATTCTGCACAACAACTCAACAAATAATATTAGTAGAGTTTGTTTTATTGAGATATTAACTTAACCATTAAGAGTTGGTCAAAGGTATTTAATAAGGTAAGCATATTTAAATTGGCCAAATGTTACATGGATATTATATGATTACTTTTTCCTACCAAATGTTAATTATAATATATAAACACATGAAAATAGTATTTTTATAGATAAACCCTCACATGTATCATATATTATAATAAAACACCTTTTATTATAAAGAAATAGTAGGAAAAATGTCATATTAATTGTGCAGTTTTATCAACTGAACACTCACTACGGCACCCTATCCTACGAGATAGCGGTGATTCCCTAGTTAGACCGGTAGTGGTTGATTTACATAGAGGTTAGGGATAAGAGTTAAGAAAGAATGGACAAGGACCAAAGGGAAGAAACTATGTTTCTTCCTAGTCGTGCTAATCCCCTTTGTTAACTATTAGCTTAACACCTAAGTTCTTAATTAGGATAAAGGAAGCGGTGAGTAGAATTAACTTTCCAAACTTACCTAATCCTAATCCTAGCAAGGTTTTAATTCAAATTAAATTCAATCTTAGTTTTTATAAAAATCAAAACCTGCCATAAATAGGAATTGACTCGTTAGAACAATAAGAAAAGACACGTTTTCCCTGTGGACCGACCCGTACTCAACCGGCTAGCTACCAAGGGACACTGTCTTGATTGCGGTATATTCTATTCTTTGATTTTAAAACGCACGTACGCAAAATCTTTCTCAATCAAATGGCGTCGTTGCCGGGGACAACGGTAGTTATTTTCTTTTTGTAATTTCGGGTTAATTAAAAATTAAAAAATCATAAAAACTGAAAAATATATAAAAAAAATTATCATCTTGTTATTTTTTTAAGGTTTTTTGTGCGAATTGTGCAGGAACGGAAAGACGAACAGATTCAGATCTGGTGCAAGCCCAGTGAAACAAACAGCAAACAGCAGATCTGAACATACAGAGGAGAACTACAACAGATAACAGAATGATTTTAGAGGCCTGAACCAACTTACTTACCGCGGAACCACGGCACTAACAAGCAATTGGCGGCGGAACCGCGGCGGTTTACTGACGTCAGCAATCTGATTTCTCTGTAGGTATTCCTTATCTCCTCTGTAAACCCCTGATCTCCTCTGAAAATTTTTCCTGCAGGGTTTTTTGCGCAAAACTTCTTCCCCCTCTCCAATAAATCAATCTTGTGCAGGATTCTTTGCACCGCAAATAAAAGAAAAAAAAATTGGCAAGTGTTTTGGATTTTTGTGTGTTTGCTGCTTTGCATTTTTTAAAACGGACTTTTAAGGGGCTATAAAACCAATCCAGATTGGGTGGAGATTTCATTACCCTTCCTAGGACCCCAAAAATCACAAAAAACATTTGCATCAACCCTCGAGTTAATTAAAAAATATTTAGACTCAGCCAATAAGGACTGTCGCGCTCATTAGGACAAAGAAAGGTTGTGGGCAATCGGTCGTTTATTTAAACCTGACTTTGTGGTGCCTAGGCTAGACAAGTGAGAAAGGTAATTTTAAAAGGCCCGTCTCACGGTGATTCGTGAGCAGATCCTTCCTTTCTTTACTTGTGCTTACCTGACCACAATTGGCGGTGAAGAGGCGATTCGAGTGATATCTCACAACTTGCCCTTTGGAACAGTTAGGAGCAGTCTAGTTGACTTAGGAGACCCTAGCTCTAGGCTTGATTGTGCATATTGTGATTGCTTGAATGTGTGTCTAGTTCCTTATAAAAAATCTTTTGCAAAACTCCTTATAAAAAAAAACCACAAAACAAAATTTTTACAAAAACTTGCCATTTTGTCGCTAGAAATCCATTGCACCCAACTTGCAACCACATTCTCTTATTGATGTTTTCTTACCCCCACCTTCTATTTTTCTTTTTGACTACACTACACATCATTAGTGTATGTCCGGTTGGACTAGGGACACTAGCGCCCGTTTAGTCCGTGTCTCGTTAGTGCCTACTGACGACGCGTTCGACTCCGAAGTCGAAATTCCCTCCACTTCTTTACCTTCATCTTCAAATTCATCATCTTCTAAGGAGATATCGGGATTCAATCCTAACAACCCCTTACCTACTACGGGACCGATTCCACCTCAACTGGGTGTGAATAACCCTCCTGTTGAAGCGCCCCAATGAATCGCGCTCCAGGATCCTTTCTATCCAACCCGCACCGCACTACCTACTTGTCTTTCACTTCCACCGGCTAATGGGGATAACTTCGAAATTAAACCCCACTTCATCAATATGTTGCCCAAATTTCACGGGCTGGAATCCGAAGATGCCTACATCTTCATTAACAAATTCCAGAATGTTTACGCAATGATGAAGACCACCCAACTTTCCGATGATGCTATAAGGCTACGTGTCATTCCATTCACTTTATGTGGCCTAACTGAAAAGTGGCTATATAGTACAGCATCGCATTCCATAAAAAATTGGGAAGAGTTTGTTAAGGATTTTTTTAAAAAGTTTTACCCACACCACAAGACCGCGAGAATCAGAAATGAAATTAATCAATTTCCCAGCTTCCTTCCGAACCTTTTTGGAAGTGTTTCGAACGATTTAAGGACCTTCTTGTTCAGTGCTCTCACCACGGTATCGAGAAATGGAAACTTTGCCAAACTTTATACGAAGGACTGAACCAGCAACTAAGCAGTTGTTGGAAACCATTTGTCAAGGTCACTTTCTTACGAAATCGAGCGAGGAAGCTTGGCAATTTCTCGACGATCTTGCTGAACAAACACTTCAGTGGAAAAGCACTAAGACCACTTCATCTACTTCATCAGGTCGGTCTAGGGCAGGCATACATCAACTTGATATGTCGATTGCAATGAAGGCCGAAATGGCTGCACTCGCGAAAAAACTAGAAGCAATGGAGAGCAAATTCTAATCGCCTTCTCCTGCCCCAGCTTTACCCCCACGCACTATTTGCGCTTGTTGTTCGGATCCGTCCCATTTAACCGAAGAGTGTCCTTACAACCCGCCTGTTCAAGGACAAGATCAAGTCAATGCTGCCTTTTAGCAAAGATAAAGAAATGATCCATACTCTTCAACTTATAATCCTGGTTGGAGGAGCCACCCAAATTTTGCTTGGAATCAAAATCAACAACAATTCCTAGGCAATAACAATTTTCAGAGGCCTCCTCCACAACAACAAGCCCCTCAACAAACTCAATATCAGCAACCTTTCCAACCCCAACCTTACCAAAATCAAATGAATAATTTTGTACCAAACAACTCTTATCCTCAAAACAATTTTGTTCAGCCAAATAACGATAAGGTTTCTTCGCTAGAACGAAGTCTGGATGCGTTTTTAAAACAATCTACGCAATCCTCAGCCAGCATCCAATCGTCCATTCAGTCTTTGGTGCAACACACTGCTTCACATGATCAGAGCATCAAAACAATTGAAGCCCAAATTGCACAACTGAATGCTGCGTTAAGCGAACGAGAGAAGGGGAAACTTCCATCTCAACCACTGCCAAATCCCGGTCACACACAAAATACATATGTTGCTCATGAAAAACAAAATCATAATGTGAGTGCCGTGACTACATTGAGATCTGGAAAGGTATTGCACAACAACGTTGGCAACAATAATGACACCCCGGCCGCCGCTTCTTCTTCTTCTTCTTCTTCTTCTTCTTCTTCATCATCTTCTTCATCCTCTTCAGAGCCTGTTCTTCATTCTTCACAATGCTCTACTTCTTCTACTAATTCGAACGGACCCACATCTCACTCCACGAAAACACCAACACTGGGATCCGTTCCAACTCCGCAATCTACTCCACAAATATTGGACTCAACAAATTTTCAAAATATTCCATTTCCAAACAGGTTGAGATCCAATAAACAAACTCTACAAATGGAGAAGATTGTGGAGTTGTTCAAACAGGTTAGCATTAACATACCTCTCTTGGATGCAATCCAACAAGTCCCTTCTTACGCTAAAATCTTGAAGGACTTATGCACCAAAAAGAGAAAATCGCAGGTACCTAAGAAAGTTTTCTTGGCTAGTGCAGTAAATGATGCTCTTACCCAATCTTTACCCCAAAAACGCAAGGACCCTGGCTGTCCTACAATTTCAATAACTATTGGAAATAAGAACATCAATCGCGCACTTTTAGATCTTGGTGCAAGTGTTAATTTGCTTCCCTATTCAGTATATGAACAATTAGGCGTTGGAGAGCTGAAACCCACACATTGTACTCACCAAATGGCTGACCGTTCCATCACCCATCCTAGGGGTGAGTTAGAGGATGTGTTAATTAAAGTAGAGGACTTCATTTTCCCTGTTGATTTCATTGTTATGGACACACAACCTGTAGCTAAGTCCCGGAGTCAAATTCCGGTGATACTCGGTCGACCATTCCTTACAACTTCTATTGCGGTGATCAATTGTCGAAATGGTTCGATGAACCTATCTTTTGGAAACATGACAATTGAACTCAACATTTTTAAGTTCGGGAATCAGCCCTCCGAGCCTAATGCTAATATACTTGATGTTTGCTCAATCCAAGAGATCACTCAGGAGGACTGTGAGCTCGAAAAATTTCTGTTCGATCACAGCAGTTTTGACGCCACTAATGCGTTCCTCCTTGAATCTGACACAGTTTTCACACCCGATAACGATTATGAGTGTTTCACCTTTTCGAACGATTTTGAAGAATCACCACCCGAGTTTGGGTCCTTTGAATTTTCGGATGAGTTAGCTGAACCATCCGACTCAGTTGCTTACACTCGCTTCGAACCTCTATTGGAATCTTTCGAGTTTGAGACAGTTTCACCAATTTTATCTTCAATTGTTTCGCCTCCAAAACTCGAACTCAAGTTGTTGTCGTCTCACCTTAAATACGTCTACTTAGGTAAGAATGAGACCCTTCCTGTTATCATATCGGCATCTCTAGCCCCCGAGCAAGAGAAAGCCCTTTTAATGGTCTTACAAAATAATCGGCAAGCTTTTGGCTGGACTATGGAGGACATCAAGGGGATCAGTTCCCTAATAGTTGAACATCATATTCATATGATGGATGATACTAAGCCAGTAAGGGATCTACAGAGACGCCTAAATCCTATCATGAATGAGGCTGTTAAAAAGGAGATTGTAAAATGTCTTGATAGTAGTATCATTTACCCTATCTCTGATAGCCAGTGGGTTAGCCCCATTCACGTTGTCCCAAAGAAATCGGGCATAACGGTCATAACTAATGAGGCGAATGAGTTAATACCTACTCGCACCCAAACTGGGTGGCGAGTATGCATCGATTATAGAAAACTCAACGCCGCGACACGGAAAGACCACTTTCCATTACCTTTTATTGACCAAATGCTAGAACGATTGGCTAGGCATGAATTTTACTGCTTTTTGGATGGCTACTCCGGCTATAATCAAGTTCCCATCGCTGAAAAGGAAGACAAAATTTACTTGTCCTTTCGGTACATTCGCTTACCGTCGCATGCCCTTTGGATTATACAATGCACCCGCTACTTTCCAGCGGTGTATGATGGGCATTTTTTCAGACATGGTGGAAAAATTCTTGGAGATTTTTATGGATGATTTCTCCATTTTCGGCGACTCCTTTGACGAGTGTTTGTTACATTTAGATGCAGTTCTTACCCGGTGTAGGGATAAGAACCTTACTTTAAATTGGGAGAAATGCCACTTTATGGTACGAGAAGGTATTGTCTTAGGCCATATCATCTCGCAAAATGGCATTGAGGTAGATAAAGCTAAGATTGAAGTCATTTCCAATCTTCCTCCTCCCAAGTGCGTCAAAGACATCCGAGCCTTCCTTGGCCATGCCGGTTTCTATAGACGGTTCATCAAGGATTTTAGCAAGATAGCTAGACCCTTGACTTTTTTGTTGGCCAAGGACACCACTTTTGATTTCGACTCAAGCTGTATGAAGGCGTTCGAGTCATTGAAAAACTCACTTATTTCCGCTCCCATTCTTTCATCTCCTGACTGGACGCATCTATTTGAAATTATATGCGATGCATCTGACTTTGCTATTGGTGCTGTCCTTGGACAGCACATTAATAAGATACCGCATGTCATTTATTACGCTAGCCAAACCTTAAACGAGGCCCAATTAAATTACACAACAACTGAAAAAGAATTCTTAGCTGTTGTGTTTGCATTAAAAAAGTTCATGACCTATTTAATCGGCTCTCCAGTCATCGTTTACACTGACCACTCAGCTCTTTGCCATCTTATCGCGAAGAAGGATGCTAAATCTCGGCTGATACGTTGGATCCTCTTACTACAAGAGTTTGACCCTGTCATCAGAAACAAGAGAGGATGCGAAAACGTAGTCGCCGACCATCTTTCACACCTTCCTTCTTCGCCTACACTTCAAATTCCTATTAAAGATGTTTTTCCAGATGAGCAGCTCTTAACTGTGTCATGCGAACCTTGTTTCGCGGATATCGTAAATTATTTGGCCACCGGACTGATACCAAACGAATGGTCGAATCAGGACAGATTCAGATTTCTATCTCAGGTAAAACATTTTTACTGGGATGAACCGTATCTATTCAAATATTGTCCCAACCAAATTATTCGTCGGTGTGTCCCCGACAATGAGTTTAAGAGTGTGCTGTCATTCTACCACGATCAAGCGTGTGGCGGGCATTTTGGCCCCAAAAAGACAGCAGAAAAGATCTTGCAGTGTGGTTTCTACTAGCCACAACTTTTTAAAGACGCATATGAGTACTGCAAGACATGCTCCCGGTGCCAACACTTGGGCCGGATATCTCAGAGAAATGAAATGCCACTCCAACCAATATTGGTTGTTTGAATTTTTGATGTTTGGGGGATAGACTTTATGGGACCATTTCCCGACTCTTTTGGGAACATGTACATTCTACTCGCTGTTGAATATGTTTCCAAATGGGTCGAAGTTGTGCCCAGCCGAACTAATGACAATAAGGTTGTCGTTAGATTTCTCAAAGAAAACATTTTTTCTCGGTTTGGGCATCCTCACGCGATTATCAGTGATAATGGATCTCACTTTTGTAATAGGACTTTCGAGTCCTTAATGCGGAAATACTCCATTACTCACAAGCTGTCAACGCCCTATCATCCCCAAACTTATGGGCAAGCTGAGATTTCGAATCGGCAGATTAAACAGATATTAGAGAAAACGGTTTCCAAAAACAGTAAAGATTGGTCGTCAAAACTTATTGATGCCCTTTGGGCATTCCATACTGCCTATAAGACCGATCTCGGTATGTCTCCATATAGGCTTGTTTATGGAAAGGCTTGCCACCTTCCAGTTGAAATAGAGCATAAGGCATTTTGGGCAATAAAAGAGTTGAACCTATCTTTAGGAGATGCGGGCAGCCATAGAAAGCTGCAATTGAATGAATTGAACGAGCTGCGGGATGAAGCCTACGAGAATGCAGTAATTGTTAAAAACCGAACGAAAGTGTTTCACGATAAACACCTTATATGCAAGACTTTCAAACCTGATCAACAGGTTTTACTTTACGACACTCGGTTACATTTCCATCCCGGCAAGCTCAGGTCTCGATGGAAAGGGCCATTTTTGATACGCACCGTATATCCGCACGGTGCGATCGATCTAGAAAATCCGGAGGACGGTTCACTATTTAAAGCGAACGGACATAGACTTAAACCGTTCCTCACTGCGGACCCTTCGGAGGAGCTCCTATTTTTACAGGAGCCGATCTACATTGACTGATCTTCCTCCATTAACCCCTAAATTTCGATTATCTAACCAAAACACTGTTTCAAACAAGTTTGGGGGTATGTATCATTTGTAAAAACAAAATAAAATTAAAAAAATGAAAATAAAAAAATTCTGGGGTATTTTTGTAAATTTCCAGTTTTAATAAAAAAAATTAAAAATTTTTACAAATAAATTCCTCTTTTTAAGAGGACCTTTTGCAAATAACCAACACATTCCCTCCTATAAATAAAACCCAACCCCTCTCTGTTTTTACAAACCCTAAAATACTCCTCTCTGCAAACCCTAGCCGCCGCAGCAGTCAGAGCAAGCAGATCCCTCCAGTGCGCCGTGCTTCCGCCGCCCAAGCCCCGCTTCCGCCGCGCATCTACCGCATCTTGGTATCTTCTCCCTCTGAATCTTTCAGAGGAGGTTTGTATCTCTTTGTCCTCTCTGTTAAAATTTTTAGAAGATCTGCACTCTCTGTAATGGCACCAACTATGCAGTTAGAACGAGATTTTTCACAAATCTTTTCACACACAATTTACGGAAGTTATTTTGGTGAGGAGATCACACGGCGAGGGTGGAAATTTTTAATTTACAATCATCCCAATGCCTACGCCCTTCCAGATCTAGTCACTCGTTTTTACGAGTGCATGGAGGAAGGGTGCCTAGCACAATACGGTTTTATAAAATTACTTTGGGGCGATAGGGAAATAATCATTGACAGGGACTTCATCCATGAAGTCACTTTAATTCTTAAATTAACTGTTCACGACCAACCCCTTCAATTTGAAGACTACATGCCCTTAATGGGTAATGACTGTTCGAGGGAACCTAGGAAGGGAATACAGGCTAGAACCCTCTTAGCCAATGTTTTAACCGTGTGCATGTGGGCACAAAACAACATTTTTGGAAGTTCACATGATACCACATTTTTCACCCCGTCTCTTCATATCGTGCACACCTTAATAACTAGGAACCCTGGATTTGACATGTGCACGGTTTTGCTTTATTCAATTGGTGCTGGCAAAAGGGCCGTAAATTACCCATGCCCTATGTTAGTGACACAACTGTGTCGCTATTTCCTCCCTGTGGAGGAATTTGAATTCTACATGCATGGAGGTATACCCATTAGGCCTCTCACTGAGAGCGTATCTACGTCCTATACCCGCTTGACTGATATATGGTCACAAAGAGAACCGGCCGAACATGTACCCGCTAGAACACCCAGCTCCAGCTCAACCGTGAGCGATGAAGAGCTAACCCCTGCTGCGCAAGCACGCTTACTTCGAAGAAACAATAGGGGAATAGAAAGATTGCTTGGAAGGATAACGCAGCATGATCAGCGTCTAACACAAGTAGAGCAGGGGATCAGAACTCTGCTAGCACGAGAGGAGCGTTCACGTTCAAGGGGACGGCGAGGGCCTGAACAGTGAGAGCACTGCTTTTGGTAAGTTTGGGGGAGGAGGTGGTTTGTAAATAGTTATCATTGCATTACATATTTTAATTTTTGTATATATTTTTCTTCTTTTTTCTTTTGCATGTTTATTTCTGCATTGCATCTTTATAAAAAAATTAAAAAAATTAAAAAAATGAAAATAAAAAAAATTATAAAAATAAAATCAAATAAAAAATTGAAAAATTCTAAAATATTATAAAAATTGAAAAATTCAATTGTGGCCATAATTGACTTAAGTTTGACAAGACGGTTGACTAGCTAGGAAAAACTAGATCCCAAAACTTAGTAAATTAAAAACCCTAAAAATAACCTTTCTTAAAGTTTAACGGTAGAAAATATATGTCCTTGTAGTTTATGTAGAAATAGGCAAATTTTGAGTTCACTTCTAGGGCTAAGTCAAAATAAGAGAAGAGTATTGAAATTTTTATTGAAGTGTAAGCCTGAAAAATAATTCCGAACCTTTAGTCTAAATTTTGAAAAATATATACCCTACAACTCGCACATACACGCACCTTGAAACTTGGGATAGTAGAGGATATCTTGAATTGCTCTTGTCTAAAATCCTTAGTATGAAAAAAAATTAAATAAAAGTATAAGTGTGAATAAAGAGATATAAAAAAAATGAACACTGGTTTTGTAATCACTTAAGGCTGCGTAAAATAAAAATATATATAGCGAGGGTGCTTTATCACCTAGTGCCTTAAACCAACTGGTTTGGGAGTCACCACTAAAGCCTTAGGTATTACAAGACGAGGAATTACACCTTAATGCACAAATACATTTTGTAATCGATCGTTAGTACCTCAAGAAGTATTAACGGTCGCATGAAGGATGTGTGAGCAATTTCATCTAAAATTCACCAACTAAAAGTATTTTGGACGATGGACAAGAGTATGATAGCTTGAATTGAATTTCCAAGTGTAGGGGTGATACATACACACACGTAGGGGTATATGATTGGGGTTTGGATGAGAGATAAGAATGAAAAATAAGACTTATATCTTCAGTGGAGATGATAAAAATTCCTAAATTGAGATGGAACCTTAGAAGGAAAATTCAAAAGATGCTAAAAGCTAAATAAATTTATAGAACATATACAATCTTAAGTTAAATGATAAGTGAGTGTGAAAAATACAGGTTGATGATTTCTAAGTTGAAGATAATAGAATTTCTTGCTAGAACGCCGAATTGAAGAATGAAAGTCAATAGGCCAAATTAATCGGATTTTGTGGGTAGTATCCGCTGAAAACCCTCAGGAGACAACACTCCTCCTACTCGGGACACCTAAAGGTTTAACGGTTTGTTGCACGCTCAGTGCAATCGCGATTCCCTGCAAAATTGAGGTTAGTTTTTTTTCGAGAATAAAATTAGTTTTGCTCGGGACGAGCAAAAGATAAGTTTGGGGGTATTTGTTCATATCAGAATTTTGCATTATTATATTCCCCATTCTTAATCATATTGCAAATAAATAGGTGCTTTTGATCCATGTCTGCTAAATAGTTGCAGGTTACAGATTCTCGGAACAATACAGTAAAATGGTGAAAATACGCTACAAATGTGAGACTACGACCAACAAATAGATGAATCTGCAAGATGCCACCTACCAATTTGGGGAACAAATGAAGATCGGCCAAAAGTTCAATATACAAAGTACAAGGGCAGTACAAGATTCAAGACTTCAACGCGAAGCTAACAGTAAAAGTCCACAACTTCTGCACTGTTGGAAATCTGGAAGAAAGTAGAAAAGATTCTGAGAAACCAAATGAAGAAAACAGATGGAAAAAGCAACTTGAAGCATCACAGAAGAACTGAGCCCAAGAGCCCATCAAACAGCCGCGGATCCGCGGCCAAACAAGGCTTCTGGCCGCGGTTCCGCGGCCATACAGAGCACGTGTCGGTGCGTGTCGGTGCATTGACCCGGCTTTCTTAAGGTAATATTGTAATTTCAGATGTGGATCAGATATAAACCCTAGGGTTTCTCCTATCTATAAATAGGAAAACCTGCAGCCTCTTTTGGGGCATATCTCTTTTTAATTCTAGATTAAATTTTAATTCCCTTGTAATCGTCAAGAGTGCATCAATAAAAGTAAGTTTTTTTATTTTGAATATTTCTTATTTGCAATTTAAATTCTGCAATTTTCGTATCTGTCTTTTATTATCTCCACGTTAATTAGGTAATTAAAAAGAAAATAAAAAATGAACTCCATTGTTAATACCCTAATGAGTGAGTAGTTCCTCACTTGTTAGGGTTAGGATTGGGTAGGTTTGAGAGATGGAAATCTCTTACTCCTTTCTTGCCCTCATAACTTTATAAATTAGGACTCTGTGTAAAACAAACACCCACCGCTCACTACGGCACCCTATCCTACGAGATAGCGGTGATTCCCTAGTTAGACCGGTAGTAGTTAATTTACATAGAGGTTAGGGATAAGAGTTAAGAAAGGACAGACAAGGACCAAAGGGAAGAAACTATGTTTCTTCTTAGTCATGCTAATCCCCTTTGTTAACTATTACCTTAACACTTAAGTTCTTAATTAGGGCAAAAGAAGCGGTGAGTAGAATTAACTTTCCAAACTTACCTAATCCTAATCCTAGCAAGGTTTTAATTCAAATCAAATTCAATCTTAGTTTTTATAAAAATCAAAACCTACTACAAATAGGAATTGACTCGTTAGAACAATAAGAAAAGACACGTTTTCTCTGTGGACCGACCCGTACTCAACCGGCTAGCTACCAAGCGACACCGTCTTGATTACGGTATATTCTATTCTTTGATTTTAAAATGCACGTACGCAAAATCTTTCTCAATCAAACGCTCTGCTCAATCCATGCAGCCCGCTGGGAGTTCAAAGCCAACACTTCCGGAGCAGGACGCCTGAACTCAATCTCATACAGACAGGCCTCGATCTTCCTACAGTAGTTAACCCAAAACTCGACGACGCCCTCACTGTGGAAGTTCACGAGCATCGCCAACATGAGATTAACCACAGCAGCAAAATAAGCAGCAGATGTGAAAGCCTCGGCGTCAAGATCCTCAACGAACTCGCTTAACATTCGCAGGCTATTCGCAGCACCCCTGGAAGATAGGCGTTTAACAAAGGGCTCTGCCGGCATTGGAATTCGAGACTCGAAGGGAGTTGGAGTCGGTGCAATTACTGTAAAACAAATCATAGTCAGATGTCGGCTCAGGAAATAAAGGAAATGCATGAGAAATGGAATCTACTATATCGGCTGCGACAGGTGGCAAAGTTGGGAGTACCGAAGGCGCGAATATTCTCTCGTCCCCTCCTCCAATCTGTAACGCTGCAGTCAATTCAAAGAAGAGTTAGCAACGACATGATTGCCCATAAAAGAGAGGAAAGGATGTCGGTTAAAAACTATACTCACCGACACCGGCAGGCAGGACGACTTCTGACTGGAAGGAGAAATGTGGATTCAGCACCTGATACAGATGGTCAAAAAGGACTCCTGCAGGGTTGTAACAATACGATGTCAGTACAAAGAGTATATTACCTAAAATGAAATCGATAAGTCACAAATATATACCTTCCAGCACTCCAAACGACATGGTGTAGGGTTCCTAGGCACACTCAAGAGGTTCCACAACTGATCAACCATGGCAAAATCAAATTTTTCTTGTGCCGGGAAACCCTAATGATAGATCGATAACTAGAGGCAAAGGCGAAACATGCAATTAAACAACTTTATTGCTAAGTGAAAGGGGATACAACCTTTGTAGATCCGGTCCTCCACCTCCATAGCTCCGCGTTGACGTCCCTCCACTGCGATCATCGGATCCCGGACTCTAGTGATGGTTTCGTCGAAGAAATAATCGGGCTAGGTCGTCGACATCGATGCCAAAGATGATCTACGTCGAGGCAACTTAAGATCAAGCTCCAACTTCATCAAGTCATGAAACTTGTGAAGAAAACACCCTATACTACTTGGAAAGTGGTAGAGGATGAAGAAATAGGAAGTGGGTTCACTTTGGATTTGGATTTCTCACTTGGATTCATCACTTGAATTTTTCTAGCAAAGTTTTTCTTTTTCTTCACTTGAAGAAGAAGAAGTGAAGAAGAAGAAAAAGAATCAATTATTTTCCAAAAAGAAAATGAAGTGATATCTATCATTTAGCAACCATGGGTGAGTTAACAAGTGTAGAGAATAAACTATGGCTTAAGTGAATGGTTAGGGTTAAGGAAAGAAACAAAATGGTCAAAGCTTTTGCAAAACTTCATGAAGCTTAAAGTATAAAACAAAAATCCACCATTTTATTTTCTTTTGCCAAAAAGAATAAAGGAAAAGAATAAATAAATAAGTAAATCAAAACCCTAACCATTAACCTAATCATGGTTTAATCATACACACCCAAGTTTGCATGTATCATCAAACATGATACAAACTAGTGCACAAAACTATATCATATATACAATGTGCACAATAAGTGAGAAAATCCATTTTAAGTGAACTAATACTAGTTAACGCAAAGTAATATATCAAATATATAATTATGCATTAAATCATTAAATCAACACTTGATTTAACGATCCGGCCATATCGCATATGATCGACTAATATCCAATGTATCGACTTATCGAATCAATCCTCGATTCGATAACTAGGTTATATCGCATACAACCAATCGATACATTCATCACGAGAATAGAATACGGTATCACATACATGCATTATTCTCGGTCCCGCACATATCTCATATGCGCTCCTATTTCGTTTCGCTTGACCCAGGAAACCTCTGTGTAGGACTCTAAAGACTCGTCAATACGCCGGCAGTAGGTGATGATCATATCAAACACCCACAAGCCGCAAGCGGTCTGCTAAACGTAACGGCCACCCGGGTATTGAGCGATCAGAAGATCAATGAGCAAGACCGCTCATACTCCTGTGAATCCAACCAGTAACACTTACCGTACAGTCCGGTCTCGTCGTCTGATATGTCGCATATCTCGCCTAGGGGTGGTAAATGTCAGACCCCAATAGCTCGATAAGTCGTGTCGATATGAGGTCTATAACAGTTCGAGAAACTACTGGTAACACTTACCAGTAAATCTCAGCAACCCTGGCCAGGGATTTCCGGTTATAGCCAATCGAACACAGCGCAACATCAACTCCCTATACCGGGAGAGACGAATCCCCTCCTATTGCTCATTGCCTCCATGTGAATCGGGAATGTACCCAAAAACCACCGTTTTGCATGCCCTCTTGGACGTGGTAAGGTGGAAATCAAAGCACGGTGGGAATCACATAAGACTCTATGACGATCTTGGGTCAACAGACTACTTTGTACCAGTGTCACCAGAGAACTGCCATCTGACGTAAGGTATAATACCATCTGGGAGTTCTCGGCGAGTCCGTCCAGTATACCCAGTCTCTACTGAGCACCCGTATATCATCTCTGATGTCAAACACCAATGGATATGGGATCATCCATCGCCCATCTTAATGGGTCGAGAAGGTATACGCTAGTCTACACTGGTATATCGATGCCCTGTCTCGATACACCCACGACTAGGGACCTTGAAGGATGTACTTATGGACTACCATGTCCCCACTAGTATGATCCGCATCATAGTCCAGGTAGTCAAGTACACATCCTAAGGGCTTTACCAACATGTAACAGAGAGACAATCAGTGTACACGTTAAGATAAAGAGCAACCAGATAGCATACTATCATGTCGAGCAAGAAAGTCTTCCCTATATATGTCCCAGCATCCACTACAATATACATCTTATGTATAGTAATGGTCTCTAGGGCATACATATAACTAACAATCTCCCACTTGCACTAGGGCCATCTGTAGCAGTGGTTGCAGTATCTCATACTCAACCATCCCTTAATCGTCTCTCTCTGGGAAAAGGCCTTTGTAAGTGGATCCGCCGTGTTGTCCTCTGAGTCTACTCTCCTAACCTCGATCACCTTGGAGATCAACCATCTCCATGATTAGGTGATACTGCCTTAGAATATGTCTGGATCACTGATGGGACGGACGTTCCTTGGCATAAGCCACAACTCCATTGTCACACAATGGGAGGAACTAAGTTCATCTCATGAACAAATATACATCCAGACTGCCTCTTTGGTAGCATCTTAAGTAGCGATGTATCCAGCCTTTATCGTCTAGTATGCCACGGTATCTAGCTTGGTACTCTTCCAACATACCGTCCCTCCACTGAGGGTAAAGACAATGCCTGTGACTGACATTCAGTCGTCCTTATCACCCTGGAACACTTCCAGTGATTCTCCCCAGGATCAATTGATACCATCTCACTTTAACTAATGAGAATCCTAACATCCATTTAGATATATCTCATAGGTCCAAAACCCAGGATTTAGTAGGTATCACTTTGATCCTATGTGGAGAATCATTGTGATAAGCGGAGATTGATCGAGCGTAGAATAGGAAACTCCTTCCCTATCAAGAGTATGTCATCCACGTACTCTACGAGGATCGTCACCATACTCCCTACTACCTTTTTGTTTATACAAGGTTCATCTACCATTTTGATGATGTCAAACTCTTTGACTAATACATCAAAACAGATGTTCCAACTCCGCGATGCCTGCTTTATCACATAAAACATCTTGCACACATTTCCGCTGCTCCCACTGTCTACGAAGCCCTCTGACTGTGTACTTACAGACTCACTCTTCTAAAACATCATTTTAGAAAAGCAGTCATGACACCCAACCGCCAGATATCGTAGTCATGGTATGTAGCCGTGGCAAGTAGGATCTGGATGGACTTAAGCATAGGCACTGGAAAAGGTTTCATCATTATCCACGCCTGGTCGATGACGAAAACCTTTAACAAGTCTAGCTTTGAAAGTCTCAACTTTTCCATCTACACCAAGTAATCTTCTCAAGATATACTTGCTCCTGATGGGGATTTAACCCTTCAGATAAAGCAACTAAAGTCCATACTTTGTTGGTGTATAAGGATTCCATCTCAGATCGCTAAGCATCCAGCCATACTTACAGAGTCCCACTCCTGATGGCCAGCTCGAAACTAGTTGGGTCATCATCTCATGATGCAATCCTCGCTCCCACTGTCATAGAGAAACCGAAGTATCTCTCAGGTGGGTAAGAAACTCTGCTAGATCGGCGGAGAGGCTGAGGTTCGTTGGTTACTATTGAATGCTTTGGTTCTATCAAATCATCTGCTGTAGTTTGTATAGCTGGAACCTTTCCAGTTCTACATAACAGACCTGGCCTCGAGCTTGTCCGGATTTTGCTTTTAGACATAGGCCGGTCAACCCTAAATCTTAACAAGCTTAAGACATGGGCTCTTCCCATACCATATCTCATATGGAGTGGTAGGCTTTGATCTGATTCGAACCTAATTCAATAGGTATGCATCTTCTCAAGTGCATAACCCCCAAAAGGAAATTGGAACTTAGTAGTACTCATCATAGAGCACACCATATCACATAGGGTGTTATTGCTCTGCCCCGATATACCATCGTGCTATGGTGTATACGGAGGAGTAATGCTAAGAGAGAATCTCATTCTCCTTTAGAATAGTCCAGGAATTCTATGCACAAGTATTCTCCTCCTTGATCTCATCAAAGGACATAATACTTATACCCGTATTGGTTCTCTACTTCTAACTTATATTCTGTGAATATCTCAAAAGGTTCGGGCTTGTGTTTCAACAAGAACATATGTCTGAATCTAAAGAGATCATCAGAGAATGTAATGAAGTACAAAGAATCGGTCTTGGCATGTGTAGACAGGGGACCTTCATATATCATCATGTATCAGTCCCAAGAGTACACTAACTCTTTCTCTACTTCCAATAAACAGAGCTATGGTCATCTTATCTTTGTGACATGACTGGCAAGTTTCATAAGATGTAAATTCAAACAGATTTAAATATGCATCTAAATGTAACTTCAGCTAGTCGAGTCGCATTGATATGACCTTGTCTACAATACCTCAAGAAGGATCCGTTCATTTCTGAACTCTTTCTCTTGTGTGTGTTCTATATACTAGGAACTGTAATTCGATTTAAAACGTCAATGCTTTTAGATAACGTGCCTGAACCGATCAACTTTTGATATAGGAAATGTTCAAAACATTATCCAACAATACAAAATTATATCCTTTCTTTACTAATAAAGAGACTGATATGATTTTGTATATCAGGTTCGGTATCTAATAACATTCGTTCAGAATCAATGTATTGGTAATACAGGGTGACAGTGACCAACAGACTTGGTTGCAACACTTGCCCCGTTTTCTGTCTCATAAAACTTATCACCCGTTCTCAGTTCTCTACCTATCTGTAGCCCTATGTAAAAGATTACATATCTGGGATCCTGATCCGGTATCAAATACCCAGGACGTAGAGGATACTGAAAAACAGTTCTTTGTAATGAACGCACCCGAAGATGATGCATCAGCATGCACTCTCTTCGTTTGGGCGGCACGGGAAATCTGGTATTCCCCAATTTCCTGCTCGGTCTTATAACAATTATAAGTTGGAGCGGGACCAACGTTCCCCAGCTCAGTATAACAAGTGGGTTCGGTCAATACATCCGTATTATTATCTTGATTAAGGTGTGACATGGTCGCTACCAGGAGAGAGAGAGAAGAAAACACTCAGCATGCGCTCTTGCAAGAACAGATTGGTTATATATTTTATCTAATCAGGATGGCTCCCACTGTTTTTATCAAATCTTCCTTCAAACCCTAAAAGGAAAGACTAGCCGGGATTAATTACACACTACAAGTTCGCCAATCTTTCAGCCAAGCCAGTGTCGGTACTTTGAGGGAGGTCCCCCGTGCTTTCGCACGAACCTAATTAATGTAAACCTCGTTTTCCCAGAGGCGTAACCTCGTTAACACCTTTCTAGACACCTACTTGATCGGCTAATTGTAATGTGTAAAACTCTCCCAGGAGTAACTCTTACTCGCAGCGGGTATCGGGATCCAACTATCTCATAGAAGATATGCAATCTCATTGCAAATTTCAACACTTGAAATTCCCGATAATTTTGCCCCTAACCTCCTATGACCTTGACAAAGGCCAACAAACCATAGGATGCTAGTCAAGTTCAACCCGTCATTTCCTGATTGAATTAAACCCATCCGCACGACCCTTGAAAAAGGCCAACAAGGTCGCACGACTACCCTAACCCAATCTGCATCATATGCATAAGCAGATAAGCACCAGTTAGCTACCGCACACTACGCCTTGACAAAGGCCAACAAACGCAGCATGAATACTAACTACTACTCATCTGAAATGACGGAGGGCTACGATAGGTTTTTCTGAAAACCTATTGCGTAATGAACTTGATATCGTTGTAGAATCAAATGATTTTAAAACGGAGCGTTTTTTAGGCTTTTCTAGTTTTGCTAAAGGGGTCACTCCCGGTGAAGGGATCGTTGGCCCTTTCCTCGTCGAATGAGGTGCAGGATATATCATATATATCACTGTGCAAAGCAGAAACTATAGAAGCAATCAAAAGACAAACCAAGGGTTGTAGAATCTGCCAGTTATTGCTAAAGGAGTCACTCCCGGTGAAGGGATCTCGGTCCTTTTCTTATCGAATAAGGTGCAGGATGTTCTACAAGGAACACCGCGATGCAAAGCAAGAACTGTAGCTACCTGTTTTTGTTTTTGAAAATTCGATTCCACAACATCTTTAGGTTTCTTTTTCTTTCATTAATCATATTAATGAAGTCCCATCATTAAAGTTACCTAAACATCACAGATAAATACGACGTACACTTATGCCATCCGCATTCGCCTCGATGTCCCCTCGTGCACCGTTAGGTTAGGTAACTAACGGCAGAGTGGGGCAGGGCTAGCGCGGGTGTAATACATAAGTAACGCCTATATAATATATCATATATACTATATACAGTATTTATCACAGAACATCAAATGATCACATCACAGATATCGCAGCAGAAGAATCATATGAAATATTGGATATACTAGGACGTCCGTGTTTTCAATACGAGCCTGTATAAAACACGGATTCCACGGTCGCGATGAATAGCCAAACCCACACCCCTAGACCCCTACGAGAGCGGAAAGCAACCCTACCAATTCCAGAGTTAGGAGACCCGGACTCGACTCCTCGAGCTGGTCTCCCACTGGACTCCAGGACCCGGTTACTTGTGCCCTCCTCCTTGGGTCTATCCTAGTGCGAAAAAGTAAATAATATACAAATGGTGATATCATCCGCAACCTGGAAGTGCCCCAATAAAAGAATATTACATACAAGTTTGTACATGAATGAAAATGAAAAACACTCATCTCACATAAAAAAAACCCGGCTATTCAAAACGCGACGATCCAATATAACATATCCAGCAACACATAACATCACATGTCATCAACGTAAGTAAATATGCGCATCCCAATTGTCGTTGACATATAGCAACGAAACCGGCGATATCACATATTAAACTTACGGTCACAGAAAAGAAAGTATAAAACTACAACAGTTGGAATCCGCAACCTGTTTAGACATCGCAAGCCTAATCAAATGAATTCCTTAGACATCACATGCCTAACAATTATAAACCCCGCATTTTAGTCTCATTTATCAAAAACTCTTTTCAATATCTAGTCGGGCAATTCAAAAAGATTCCCGGCATCCTGACCGAATGCTAGTCGCAAACTTTAGTAGATGGCCGCACCCCCGATGCCGTCGACGAAGTGCACTAAGGCGGAACACCGCTGCCGCGAGCACCCGAACGGATGCTTTCGGCGATGGGGTTCTCCTACAGTCACTTGGTCGGCGCTATGGGGTGTAGCTGTCTATTAAGTTTACCCGGCGAGTATCCGCGTACACTACGCGATTGCGACGGACTTTTGATCGCATCAAAATTCCGTGGCAACCGATCAAGTGAGACTAAACTGCTATGTTTATAACATTCATTCAGTTATCTCATAACAATTTGTGGATTCCAAATATTGTATCACATTCCAGATAAACAGAAAATGTTAAACTTTCCGATCGAACAGTCAAACACCCAAGTTTTCCCGAAACAGCTCAATACATGAAATAAGTTTAAGAACATTCACTTCGTGCCTCAGTACCAACGGTCCAGCCGTAGAAGGGTCAAGCCAACGCCTCACATGTGGCACGCCGTACTGCCCCAAACCCTAAGGTTCAAAGGGCAGTTCAAGACGGTCACATAATCGAGTTAAGGTTTGTTGTCTTCTAGAGGGTCCATCGCGTTACTTGCACTACTTAGAACGTTATTAAACCACGGAAAGATCCAACACTTGGAAATTTTCCGACAGGGGAAAAAGTGGGTATTTATATCCGGTCAAACTTTTCAACATTTTCTAAAATTATCCGGAAAAACACAGACGAAGTTAAACTTCCCGATCGAAACACCGAGTCCCCAATACAACCCAGAAAACTCAACTCTTGAGTAAAAGTTAAAAATTCCAAGAAAATACAGCACTAAAAGATAGGAATTACTGTGCAAAATTCAAAAGCTGATGTGACTACTTGGCCGCGGAACCGCCGCACGAGCCATGCTCGTGCCGCGGTTCCGCCGCTCTTTAGACGAATCATGAGCACGTGCTCCATAGTAATTCTTCAAATTCCCTGCTGATTTTTCTGCATATTTTTAATTCGGAAAAAAACAGTTTTGAAAAATTGTACAGAGAAGGGTTTTAAACTAGGGTTTCGGGTTCGATCGGATTTCTAACATCGTCTACGCATCGCCTAAGGCTCTAGCCAGTCTCTGATACCACTGTAGGGTTCCTAGGCACACTCAAGTGGTTCCACAACTGATCAACCATGGCAAAATCAAATTTTTCTTGTGCCGGGAAACCCTAATGATAGATCGATAACTAGAGGCAAAGGCGAAACATGCAATTAAACAACTTTATTGCTAAGTGAAAGGGGATACAACCTTTGTAGATCCGGTCCTCCACCTCCATAGCTCCGCGTTGACGTCCCTCGGCTGCGATCATCGGATCCCGGACTCTAGCGATGGTTTCGTCGAAGAAATGATCGGGCTAGGTCGTCGACATCGATGCCGAAGATGATCTACGTCGAGGCAACTCAAGATCAAGCTCCAACTTCACCAAGTCATGAAACTTGTGAAGAAAACACCCTATACTACTTGGCAAGTGGTAGAGGATGAATAAATAGGAAGTGGGTTCACTTTGAATTTGGATTTCTCACTTGGATTCATCACTTGAATTTTTCTAGCAAAGTTTTTCTTTTTCTTCACTTGAAGAAGAAGAAGTGAAGAAGAAGAAAAAGAATCAATTATTTTCCAAAAAGAAAATGAAGTGATATCTATCATTTAGCAACCATGGGTGAGTTAACAAGTGTAGAGAATAAACTATGGTTTAAGTGAATGGTTAGGGTTAAGGAAAGAAACAAAATGGTCAAAGCTTTTTCAAAGCTTCATGAAGCTTAAAGTATAAAACAAAAGGCCACCATTTTATTTTCTTTTGCCAAAAAGAATAAAGGAAAAGAATAAATAAATAAGTAAATCAAAACCCTAACCATTAACCTAATCATGGTTTAATCATACACACCCAAGTTTGCATGTATCATCAAACATGATACAAACTAGTGCACAAAACTATATCATATATACAATGTGCACAATAAGTGAGAAAATCCATCTTAAGTGAACCAATACTAGTTAATGCAAAGTAATATATCAAATATATAATTATGAATTAAATCATTAAATCAACACTTGATTTAACGATCCGGCCATATCGCATATGACCGACTAATATCCAATGTATCGACTTATCGAATCAATCCTCGATTCGATAACTAGGTTATATCGCATACAACCAATCGATACATTCATCACGAGAATAGAATACGGTATCACATACACGCATTATTCTCGGTCCCGCACATATCTCATATGCGCTCCTATTTCGTTTCGCTTGAGCCAGGAAACCACTGTGTAGGACTCTAAAGACTCGTCAATACGCCGGCAGTAGGTGATGATCATATCAAACACCCACAAGCCGCAAGCGGTCTGCTAAACGTAACGGCCACCCGGGTATTGAGCGATCAGAAGATCAACGAGCAAGCCCGCTCATACTCCTATGAATCCAACCAGTAACACTTACCGTAAAGTCCGGTCTCGTCGTCTGATATGTCGCATATCTCGCCTAGGGGTGGTAAACGTCAAACCCCAATAGCTCGATAAGTCGTGTCCATATGAGGTTTATAACAGTTCAAGAAACTACTGGTAACACTTACCAGTAAATCTCAGCAACCCTGGCCAGGGATTTCCGGTTATAGCCAATCGAACACAGCGCAACATCAACTCCCTATACCGGGAGAGACGAATCCCCTCCTATCGCTCATTGCCTCCATGTGAATCGGGATTGTACCCAAAAACCACCGTTTTGCATGCCCACTTGGACATGGTAAGGTGGAAATCAAAGCACAGTGGGAATCACACAAGACTCTATGACGATCTCGGGTCAACAGACTACTCTGTACCAGTGTCACCAGAGAACTGCCATCTGACGTAAGGTATAATACCATCTGGGAGTTCTCGGCGAGTCCGTCCAGTGTACCCAGTCTCCACTGAGCACCCGTATATCATCTCTGATGTCAAACACCAATGGATATGGGATCATCCATCGCCCATCTTAATGGGTCAAGAAGGTATACGCTAGTCTACACTGGTATATTGATGCCCTGTCTCGATACACCCACGACTAGGGACCTTGAAGGATGTACTTATGGACTACCATGTCCCCACTAGTATGATACGCATCATAGTCCAGGTAGTCAAGTACACATCCTAAGGGCTTTACCAACATGTAACAGAGAGACAATCAGTGTACACGTTAAGATAAAGAGCAACCAGATAGCATATTATCATGTCGAGCAAGAAAGTCCTCCCTATATATGTCCCAGCATCCACTACAATATACATCCTATGTATAGTATTGGCCTCTAGGGCATACATATAACTAACACATGGGAGAAGGCAACGGAACAACAGCCGTCACGGCGATGACCGGAGGCGCTTCAGATGGCGCAATCTCCGCATTCACTGCACCTACACTTAAAAAGAACAAAACGTCATCAGATGGGGCTGAACGGGATCAAAGGATAAAAAGAAAACAGTGAACCAAGATCTACCTGATAGGTCGCCAATCGAAACCGCGACGTGAGCATCACTAGGCGCAGTGGCTTCTTCGCTCTCCTCAACTGGAATGGTTTCTGCGCCGGTGGCTTCGTCCCCTGATTTGACTATGGCCATCATAACACTCGCAATGCCAGCCGATAGCAGGGAACCCCAAGAGGAAAGAGCGGCAGTTTGGGCAGTCCCGGACTCCCGAGAGAGAGTAGCCGATTCGGGCTCTATGGTCGCCGTCATCTCACCTGCCACCTCATCATCAGGACTTGGCCTTGCAGGATATGATATATAAGAATTTGAAGATCAAATTCTAATAAAAAGACTCAGCATTACGTTACCTTGGGGCGGCTTTTCGGTTTCTTCCCAAGCCGCGCACACAACCTGTCTATGAGCGGTAGACAGGGCAACTGAAGCATCCTCTGAAGAAATGGCGACAGAGGGAGTAGTACTTGAGCCTGCACCCATAGCCAAGCTGGCATCACGTTCCCTCGCCGCACGCTTCCTACGCTTCCTTTTGGTCTGAGCGGTGAGAAGCGATTTCCATAAGACCTCCGTCAAAGGGACGTCATCGTCCGAACCAAGGTCTGTCTCTGGAGCTGCTACGGTATCCGTCATCGGCTGTTTAAGTGAAGCCTCTTACGATACTGACGGGGGAGCTGGGGCCACAATAGCCGGCTCTGGAAGCGTCACCGCATCACCGCTCGGGATCGGCACCGCGCTTGGGATAACCCACGTCAAAGTAGTCCCTGCAACAAAATGAAAGAGGGGGTCAGACTACAAATAAAGAAAAAGGGAATGAAGGCATAATAAGCCGAATTATACCAAGGCCTAAAGAAGCACGGAGCCTCTCTTCTCTTCAGATGTTTTGAGGGAAGCAGCGAGAGCCTCTTCGGCAGAGATACCTGTTGAAGAAGAGAGCGTCAGTCAAAGTATAATAAAAATATATATAACAGCGGAAAGATGCGACTGAAGTCTACCTGACTATGCGATAGTAATCAGCGCTACTTCATCGCGAGTCAGTCACTCGAAAGCCATAAGGACGGCCTGAAGATCGGTATCATCCGCAGGCTCGATAAATAGACCCTCATTGGTCCCGTACTCATCCAAGCCCTCGCTATAGCAAGCATGAGGCTCCTGGACGAGTACGACTTCGACAGAAAACATCGACTTCTTCTTTTCTGTGAGCGAGTGCCGGTAGCCGATAACACGAGCTTGCGCTTAGCGGGTAATTTTGGGCGACAAGTCCTGATCTCCGAACCCACCCCAGAATCCGAGGATGCTACAGCCACCGCTTCTACAGGCGCATGAGGTAGAGGCATATCAGGAAAAGCAAGCGGGACAACGGCCACATCAGCTTCTCTTAAAGTAGGACCAACAGTGGTCCGTTGCTTTAAAGGAACAGTTGGATTGCCGGCGAGAACCGCATCTTTGCGATCGAGCAAAAGCCGTCTTTCTTCCCTAATAACGGCGCCCATCGAATGCTGGTACCACGCCACATATACGTTCAAGACCCTTGGAACGCATCTCGGCTCACTGATAAAAAAGCTGGACCCAGTGTTAAGCCGCATAAAATGGTGCAGTGTGCTACGAATACCCTCCTTTGTAGCAGTTGGCTCAGCTAGGAAAGGCTCTAGCGGAACACCCTGATAGTATAGCTCGATTGTTGAGCGAACCGATGTGGGTTGTACCTCATAAACAGCGCCGAATCATTCTGCCTAAACACTAAAAAGCCCGGCCTGATTGAGTACAGGTGCAAAATCTCCCGGACCTTCAATGTAGAAGCCCCGTCTTTGAAGGTGTCCCGTAGCAGCTGCACCGTCTTAGTAGACTCTTTGCCGATAGTTAAAACCTTATCGACAAAGGTCATGCCATCTCTAACCATACGCGGACGAAGGACCAAATCCCGAGCCTCCCGTTGTGACGGATTTAAAATGGAAGCGTTAACTAGCCGCATAATCCGAGGGAAGTTATAACTGTCGTAGAAACGAGGCCGTTTGTGGGCTCCAAAAGTGCCAAGCACGTGCAGCTCGGTCCATAACGTAAAATAGTGCAGCAAGAAAGTGACGGGCTGTACGCGTGGCTGAGTGGTGTCCGCCGCTAAGCTGAGACCATGATACAGGTGTGCCAACCCTGCGATCCCGACGGCCACTCGGGTTCCCGTAACCATACGATGGGCTGGGTAAAAGACTGATGGCCTCATATAACGAGGGTGCATCGGAAGCACGAACCAGTTTAACCATAGGCCAATAAATCCCAGCAAGAACGTCTCTTCATCGACGTCCGAAGCAACAAGCTCTGCGAAAGGAACGACAGGGGCATCCGGAATAAAGAAGTTTTTTAAATCCGCCTCCACCGTCGGTTGTTTATCCAAACCAAAACAAAACGGATCGTCAATCTTGGCGAACAGCGCGGCTTGCTTCGATAAGACTTCCAGACGAAGAAAGCGAGCGATGAAGTCTACGTAGCTGACTCCGTGCCCTCCGGACTCTAGAAATAGACTTTCGTAGATATTCAACACCTTGATCAAGCTCGGGAATCGGTGTTGAATGGCGTTCTCCGGGATAAGACCCATTACCACTGATTTAGTGGCAAATATGTATTCGTCCGGAGGAAGTAGCTCCTCGTAATGTTCTCCCCTGTCAGGTAAGCCGGAGATCTCCGCGAACTCCTCCAAAGAAATTGAAACTTCGCGATCCGACAAAAGGAAGGTGTGGGTCGGAATATTCCATTGCTCCAGAAAAGCTTTGACCCACCATACAGGAGGTGTAGAATACTGGAAGAGAGAAGCATAAATCGCGGGATACAACCCGAGCTTCAGCAGTTGCGATTTCCTGGACGATAAGATGTATCGGGCCCACTGCAGGTACCCAGTTGGATGGTGAGGAGTCAAGCCTATCATATATGGCTGTCCCCAAGGGCGCGACTCGCCTTGACATATACGTCGCCCCAAGGTATCCAAAGCCATTGGAGGCTGTACGGGTATCGCGGCCATGGAAGGCTGAAGGAGACCCTCCGAAGTCCAGTTGACTTCCTCCACGGTATAGTTCACTAGAGGTGGGTCGGCGTAGTGGATCACTGAAATGGGTTCCGAAGGTGCTGCACAAGAAAAGCTACGCCAACCCCTGATGATTTGATTGTACCACGTCCCCCATAAATGAAAATTCTTTTGCTCCGGGTCATTATCTTTGATCAACGCGAAGACTTCTCTATCCATAGGCGCTTCAGGGAATCCGCTTTCCGAATGAACAAACGGGAAAGAAATGTCGAAAGACATAGTACCTGCGCGAAAAAGAACAAAAGTTAACCGTCAATGCTACAGTTTAAGTTCTGGAACTTGGTACTTTAAATTCGTATCATACTGCAATGCAGTGGAAAGGGGACCAAAGGGGACCCACACAATCTAGATGACGGCTCATCATTAATGAGACGGTCTCATCATTGATGAGACAGTCATTAAATAGAAAATCCTAAAAGGATTCTCATTTAATGAGGAGCCCCTCAGGCCAAGGAGTTAATCTCCCTTGAGAGCAACGCTCTGCAGACAGGAGTGACACCTGTTAACCCTAATCATGAGGGAAATAAAAATTCCCCAAGAATCCTAAAGAGCCATGCTCTGCAAAGAAGATGGAACAATCCATCAAAAACCCTAAAAGCAAAGCTTTTTACAGAAGTTAAAAACTTCAGGATCTTTAAAGATCTGTAAAGCGAACTCTAAGAGTTCTTCGTTAATGGGTTAAAGGAACCCTAAAAAGGATTTCTTTTTCTGATCCATGATCTAGAAAGAGCAAAGCTCTGGTTTTTAATTAACGGGTTGAGAAACCCTAAAAATCTTTAAGATCTGAGATCTAAGTAGAGCAAAGCTCTGTTAATGGGTTCAAATCTTACCAAAAAAATTGACAGAGTCTTAACTCTAAAGGAGTTTTCTGAGGCAGAGAGCTTGGCTCTGAAAGAGAATTAAATTCTCAAGAATAAGAAAACAAGAAGATAAACAGAGGTCATCTCAAAGGAGCCAAAGACCCTATTTATAGACGCTGGAAGTCGATCCAACTTCCAAGACAGTCTAACGGTGGAGAGGCTGCCACCGCTGCACTCATGTGTAAGCCACGTGAGCGCAACGGTAGGGGGGCATTGGTTTCCCCCAACCAGAGCAAAACTCTGTTCAAATTTTGAAATTTGAAATGAAGCAACGCTTCATAAAAGCGCTCGCACCAGGAGCGCCAGCGCTAAGAGTCAAAGACTCTGAGGCAGCGCTCACATGCAAAGCACGAGAGCGCTCGCGCGAAGAGCGCCAGTGCTAAGAGTCAAAGACTCTGAGGAGGCGCTCACGTGCAAAGCACGAGAGCGCTCGCGCCAGGAGCGCCAGCGCTAAGAGTCAAAGACTCTGAGGCGGCGCTCACGTGCAAAGCACGAAAGCGCTCGCGCCAAGTGCGCCAGCGCTAAGAGTCAAAGACTCTAAAGCAGCGCTCACGTGCAAGGCACGAAAGCGCCAAGCGCTATAACTAAATGTTCTCCACCGTTGGATCAAAGATCCAACGAAGATGATAAATCATCAAATTACCAGAATAAAATTTTGTTGAGGGAATACTCCTCAAATCTTTCCAAATAGGAAAGATTGTGCTCTGTAAATCAGAGCACCATTGGATCAAAGATCCAATGGTGATTAAAAATCACCAAGATACAGAACAATCTCTGTAGGGGGAAATAATTTTCCAATCTTGTTAAGTAACAAGAAAGTTGTCTTCTGTAAAACAGAAGGCCTAGGATCAAAGATCCAACGGTGGGAAACATCCCCGATTCAATTAGAGAAAAGATCTCTTTAACTGATTTAACAAGTCAGCCTCCACTATATAAAGTCCCCAAGACTTCAAGTTTCATAGAGAAGAAACTCCCCATAAGTTTCATAAAAAAAAAAGAGAAGAGCAAGCTCTGAAAAGAAGAATTTCTTCAAGGTAAATAAAACAGAGAGATCAAAGCATCTCATCAAAAGAGAAGAACTTAGTTCTTTTTCTAGATCATAGATCTACAAAGACAGAAGTCTTTTATAAGAGTAGGAGAGATTGGAGTATCTCATCATAAAAAAGGAGGGAGAAGAACTTAGTTCTCTTTAGATCACAGATCTATAAGACAAAGATAAAGTCTTTCACAAAAACAGAAAAGATCATAGCATCTTCTATTAAAATAAGAACTTAGTTCTTAGATGCACGAGACAAAGTCTCTTATAAATGAGAACTTAATTCTCAGAGCACAGAATTGATAAAGAGCGATTTGCACTCATTAGCTAGCGCTCAGCACCAAGCGCGCCATGTGCTCCTTATGTGGGCGCTACTTAATAAAGAGCTCTCTGCACTCATTGGCTGGCGCTCAGCGCCAAGCGCGCCATGTGCTCCTCACGTGTGCGCCATTTTTATAAGAAGCACTTTAGCGCTCCAAGTCTGGCGCTCAGCGCCAAGTGCGCCACGTGCTCCTCACGTGTGCGCTATTTCATAAGAAGAATCTGTTCCCCTCCGAAAGACGGCGCAAGACGGACTGTCTTGCCTAAAATTCAGGGCAGATGCTAATTGGTTTTATCCGTCTACCTCTCCGAAGATGCCAAGTTGATTTATGGCACCGTGTATCGGAGGTTTGGACAGATGCGGCCGATGTAGCAGACTTTGTCAGATTCCTCCTCGTTTGAGGGGTTTTTTATTGTGGGGACGCTCTTCCCTGCAGGCGCAAGCCCCTGCAGTTAATTACGCTACCGCATCGCGGTAACAACTTTCTCCTTCTCCAGAAATTTCACTTCGTGTCGTGTGTGTTTGTTTGTTTGTGGATGCCCGTGGATTGTATACGGAGACTAAGTTATGCCGTCGTCCGTAGGACGTGGATGAGTCCAAATCCGTATTTACTTAGATTTGGGTTTGGTGTTTTAGTTTAAGGATACGTTAGCCATATTGAGGCTAAGATCAACTTAAACGTTCGTTAAGGATACGTTGGTCCTATTTGAGACTAAGATCAACTTAACGGAAGAGCATTTAGGGGCGCTAATGTTCCAGTTTAGGGACGTAGTGGTCCATTTAATATATGGTCGTCGTGACCCGTCACCTCTCTGACGACGTTGAAGGATTACAACGACAGGTGTCAGAGGAGTTCGGAGATGTACCCTTGAACCAAGGTTGATTAGGGGTCTTATAGTCCAATTTGGGACTAAATTCTGTTTGAATGTTTAAGAATACGTTAGCCATATTTGAGGCTAAGATCAACTTAAACGGGATCGTTTAGATCCGACAAAAGAGCGTTTGGGGGCTCTATTGTTCCAGTTTAGGGACGTAGTGGTCCATAGGTAGTTTAAGGATATTGCGGTCCATCTTTCCCATTTTGGGGATGGATGTTAGTTTAAGGACGCATAAGTCCATGGGTTTAAGGACCCCACCATCCGTATGGTTGTATGTAAGGAAGCATTAGTCCATTAGTTTAAGGACGCATAAGTCTGTGGGTTTAAGGACCCCACAGTCCATATCTTGGTTTAAGGACGCATAAGTCCATGAGTTTAAGGACCCCACAGTCCGTATCTTGGTTTAAGGACGCATAGGTCCATGGGTTTAAGGACCCCACAGTCCGTGTCGATGTGTGGTTGTCGGGACCCATCATCTCTCTGACGTCGTTGAAGGATTACAACGATAGGTGTCAGAGGAGTTCGGAGATGTACCCTTGAACCGGATGTAAATTGATTTAAGAGAGCAGTCTTGCTCAGTTAATTTAATTTGAGGACTTACGGCCATGATTGGGCTAAGTCCAGTTGAGAATATTCAACGTTTTTATCTTTGGCCTATTAGGCTTGTGCTAGGGTTTGCCCATGTTTAATAATGCACTGCATTTCATTCTGGCCTGTTAGGCCTTTTTGATTTGGGCTCTGTCCCTTTATAAATGATGCAGAGCATCTGTTTGGGCTCTGCCCTTCTTTAAAATAATGCATTGCATTTAATTTAGCCTGTTAGGCCTTTTTTAATTGGGCTTGGCCCTTCTGTAAATAATGCAGTGCATTAATCAATCTGACAGTGGCCATGTGGCCTGTCAGGCGCTTTGCGCCAATTATTGAGCGCAAGCGCATATGGAGGTGACACGTGTCACGCTCTAGTGAGCGCAAGCGCAGTGCGCTACGCTGTTGCGCTGCTGACACGTGGCGCGCTCTGGTGAGTTGCGCCAATTTCAGAGAGCAATGCTCTATCTTTAAAGCGCACAGCGCAAGTTGTTATGGTGCTGACACGTGGCGCTCTCTGGTGGCTTATGCCAATCCAGGAGCGCAACAGTGCAGTTTTTGCAAGTGCAAGGCACTGTTTCAATAACTTGATCCAATTTTGGATTCAAGAAAAGAATCTTTAAGATTCTAGAACCAATGGTTCATAAAAAAGTGCAAGGCACTATTGTTATTATTTTTTTTATTGAAGATCATTGATCTTGTTCTTAGATCAATGATCTATTCAGAAAAAATTCTTCTTCTTCTTTTTTATAAAGGTTTTTTATCTTTTTTCTCTTCTTGAGTTTTTCTCAAAATTCTTCAGAGTTCTCTCTATTCTCTGTGTTATTGTTTTTGATCTGATGTTCTTTCCTTTTGAATTGGGGTCTAGGGGCCTTTATATAGTGCCCATTAATTTGTTTAATTTATTAAAGAGATCATTCTCTGAGTGATTTGGGGAATTTTCCCCACCGTTAGATCTTTGATCCAAGAGCTTCTGTTTTACAGAAGACAATCTTCTTGTTTTAATAAGAACAGAAAGATCTTACTGGAATTTTAATTCTGTTTGGCGCAGATACACCAGCGCTTGATACGTGTCGCGCTGCGCACAGCGCAGCGCAACTGCGCTGACACGTGTCGCGCAGCACAACTGCGCTGACACGTGTCGCGCAACGCAGAGCGCAGCGCATCTGAAGCGTTGCTTCTTTTAATTTTGTTTTAAATAGAGCCTTACTCTGATTGGGCGCGCTGCCTTGGGCGTTGCGCTCCCTGCGCTGGCGTGCCTGATTTTGACACTTGGCGCTCTGCGCGCAGCGCGGGGGATCTGAGGCGTCGCTTCATTTATTATTAAAATTTAAATTTTCAAAGTCGAGCTTTACTCTGATTGGGGGAATCAGAAGCGTGGCTTCATTTCCCGCCTTGGAATTTGAGCAGAGCTTTGCTCTGATTGGGGTAAACAAATGCCCCACACCGTTGCACTTACGTAGCCCCAAACGTGAGCGCAACGGTGGCAGAATTCCAAACGTTGCGGCAACTTTTGGAAGTTGAAAGGGCGTTTGATGCTTATAAATAGGACCTTTGGTCCTCAACAGATGATTATCATCTTTAGAATTTTTACTTTCAAAACTTCTGAGCCTTGCTCTTGCCTTCAAGAACTCCCAGAGTTAAATTTTTCTTTTAAAAGAAACTTTTTAGGTAGAAATTAATCTTGAATTAAATCAATTTTAATTAATAGAGCCTTGCTCTCATAGATCTTTGATCTAAAGAAAACCCCTTTGGGGTTTCACCAATAGAGCCTTACTCTCAAGAATCTGTTTCAGAATTTCTTAACCCATGAACAGAGCTTTGCATCTTTGGCAAAACATAGATCTTTTGATCTAAAAATGACGAACTTTTGAGAGTTTAATCATGTATAATGAAGATTAAAAATGGAGTTTTATCTTTAATGGATTATATCATCTTTTAATATTAAGGATCTCAGAGTTCTCGGGGAATTTCTTTAAATTCCCTTATTATTGGATTTTGACAGGTATCCCTCCTGTTTGCAAAGCATTGCTCTCGAGGATTTTAACTCCCTGTGTCTTTTTATTTGCTAATCTTCCCGTACTGTTTCCTTCAGGCATTATGGCGGTGCGTCTATACAGTCTGCACGAGTTCATCACCTATGAGGATATCCGCGCACAGGGCCGTCATCAACACCAGGAGTTTACAGATGCCCAGTGTGCGGAGGTTATGGGTCGCCTTAACGCAAGTGTCGGTTGGCTGCTTCCTCGTCGTTCAGCTCTCTTGAAAGTCGTGCTGGGAGCAATTTGGAGAGCACTCCCGGGGTTCCATGAGGCCATGCCGCTCAATGCGCTGGATGATGCCGAAGACAAGGTGCATTCAGTGCATCTGTCGGGGCTAATCTCGAAGAATCGACGGGACAGCCTCGTCGACATTCTTCATCAAGTTTTTCAGCAAACGACGATAATCGCTGCTTATCGAAGGATTGGGGGCCTTGCCGAAGATCTTGACACACGCGAGCGCGAGAGGCAGCGCACGAGAATAATCAGAAAGGCCAGAAGAACTCTATATGGCCTTACTTTTGAATTCCTCAATCCTTGCCCTGGATCTGAGATTATACCTTTGTAATAATTTGAATAATGTTTTTGCTTATTTCTTTATGATTGTAAGAACCCTTTGTAATGGAAAATTTCTCCTTTCAGCTTGTCTTATTTCTCGCTCTGAGTCTTTTGCATATGCATGAATGAGTGTGTCTCGAGTGCTTGATCAAACGCCAATCAAATGTTCTTTCTGTCGCTTTCTTCTTTCTTTTATTATCGGCATGCTGTCTTGATAAACATGGTTGACAGATAATAGAGTAAGCATCTTGGTTTCTTCAAGAGATAGCGATGGCTTAGGCCGCAGGTTCAGATCTGCTGCCTAAGACTTTTCAACCCTATGAGCCGTGAGGGTCTCATAGAGACTTCTCTCCCTACGGATCGAGGGGATCTCGTAGGTGGATTTTCTCCTTAGGAATCGTGAGGATTCCTAAGTGTGTTTTCTCTTATAAGTAGTAAGGATCTTATAAGAGAATTTCCCCTCTTACGAGTCGAGAGGACTCGTAAGCGGTTGTTTCCCTCCTTGTCGAGATTCGACTTTGGAGAGTGGGACCCGTGGATAGTATGCAAGAGACCATTTTAGACCAGCTTGCAGGATCCCAGTGCTTAGGAAACAAGTTTTTTAATCCCTGCTGCCTAAGGCTTTATCTTCCAAGTCGAAACGAATCGGGCAATCCTCGCGAAGACACTAATTTCCTCACGGGTCGAGACGAATCGAGCAGTTCTCGTCAAGGGCACTAATTTCCCTGAGTTGAAGTATTTTGCCGAGGACGCTGGTTTCCTCGGGGTTGAAACGAATCGGAGTATTCCTGCAGAGACACTGGTTTCTCTGTGGGCCGACGCGAATCAGGAGGCTCTCATCAAGGACGCTAGTTTCCCTGAATTGAGGTATTTGCCAAGGACACTGGTTTCCCTGGGGTTGAAACGAATCGATGTATTCCTGCAAAGATGCTAGTTTCTCTGCGGGTCGACGTGAATCGAGATGTTCTCGTTAAGGACACTGATTTCCCTGAGTCAAAGTATTTTGCCGAAGACACTAGTTTCTTCGGGGTTGAAACGAATCGGGGTGTTCCTGCGGAGACACTGGTTTCTCTGCGGGCCGACGCGAATCAGAATGTTCTCGTCAAGGACACTGGTTTCCCTGAGTCGAAGGATTTTTCCGAAGACACTGGTTTCTTCAGGGTTGAAACGAATCAGAGTATTCTTGCGGAGACACTGGTTTCTCTGCGGGCCGACGCGAATCAGGAGGCTCTCGTCAAGGACACTGGTTTCCCTGAGTCGAAGGATTTTGCCGAAGACAATGGTTTCTTCGGGGTTGAAACGAATCGATGTGTTCCTCCAAAGACGCTAGTTTCTCTGCAGGTCGACGCGAATCAGGATGTTCTCGTCGAGGACACTGGTTTCCCTGAGTCGAAGGATTTTTCCGAAGACACTGGTTTCTTCGGGGTTGAAACGAATCGTAATATTCCTGCGAGACACTGGTTTCTCTGCGGGTCGACGCGAATCAAGAAGTTCTCGTCAAGGACACTGGTTTTCCTGAGTCGATGTATTTTGCCGACCTTTTTTTGTAGAAAGCTCGACCAGCGAGAAAAAGTGTTTGGCCGAAGCCAAAAAGAGGTTGACCTACTTCATTCGCCAAGCGAAGACACTGGTTTCTTCGGGGTTGAAACGAATCGGAGTATTCCTGCGGAGACACTGGTTTCTCTGCGGGCCGACGCGAATCAGGAGGCTCTCATCAAGGACGCTGGTTTCCCTGAGTTGAGGAGGTTGCCAAGGACACTGGTTTCCCTGGGGTTGAAACGAATCGGAGTATTCCTGCGGAGACACTGGTTTCTCTGCGGGCCGACGCGAATCAGGAGGCTCTCGTCAAGGACACTGGTTTCCCTGAGTCGAAGGATTTTGCCGAAGACACTGGTTTCTTCGGGGTTGAAACGAATCGATGTGTTCCTGCAAAGACGCTAGTTTCTCTGTGGGTCGACGCGAATCAGGATGTTCTCATCAAGGACACTGGTTTCCCTGAGTCGAAGGATTTTTCCGAAGACACTGGTTTCTTCGGGGTTGAAACGAATCGGAGTATTCCTGCGGAGACACTGGTTTCTCCGCGGGTCGACGCGAATCAAGAAGTTCTCGTCAAGGACACTGGTTTCTCTGAGTCGAGGTATTTTGCCGAAGACACTGGTTTCTTCGGGGTTGAAACGAATCGGAGTATTCCTGCGGAGACACTGGTTTCTCTGCAGGCCGACGTGAATCAGGAGGCTCTCATCAAGGACGCCGGTTTCCCTGAGTCGAGGAGGTTGCCAAGGACACTGGTTTCCCTGGGGTTGAAACGAATCGGAATTTCTGCGGAGACACTGATTTCTCTGCGGGCCGACACGAATCAGGAAGCTCTCATCAAGGACGCTGGTTTCCCTGAGTCGAGGAGGTTGACCTGATCTGTGGTGGTCTTTCAGGTTTTATATAAGTTACCATCAAAACCGTGAAGCTAGGAATTTGATCTTCGCTTCGTTTGCTGGCGCTGCATCTGCTGCATCAAGACGAATGTCGCGGTTGTCTCTAGGCTGTTGGTGAACCGTCGAGATTTGGCTTTGCTTTCTGGCGGAGCCTGTTGGGAAGGTATGGTTCCTTCTTTATTTATGCCCTTGGATTGTATACAGGGATCGATGTGATCTCAACTGTAGGGCAGAAGTTTCATTCACATTTTATTTTTTATTATTGTTTTATTTCCGCGATGCTCTATCATTTCAGCTTTTATATCGTGAAGGTCGCGATTGCCCAATCATTTCGGCTATTTTTCGCGGTGCCCAATCATTTCGGCTGTTTATTTTATTTTTACTCGCTGCTTTTTATTGCGAGTTACCCCATCATTTCGGCTATTTTGCATGCATACATTTTTTTTTACTTGCTGATTTTGTTGCAAGTTGCCCCATCATTTCGGCTATTTCGTATGCATGTGTGGCTCGCTGTCTTTTCGCTGCAAGCTTAGGATTAGACACCGATTTCGGCATCAGCATCGCTACAACTGGGATATTGCCAGGAGCGAATCATCATTTGCCCTCGTCAATGTCGAACAAAGGTGGCTTAGTAAACAGGGTTAGGATCCTGTCGACGAAGGCTTTTGGCTTTATGAGCCGTAAGGGTCTCACAAAGGTATTTCTCCCTACAAGTCGTGAGGATCTCGTAAGTGTGTTTTCTCCTTAGGGATCGTGAGGATTCCTAAGTGCATGTTCCTCTGTAAGTCGTAAGGATCCTATAAGAGGGTTTTCTCCTTGAAAATCGTGGGGACTTATAAGGGTTGTTCATCATGCGAACATATCCCTAGTCACGGGTGGGACTTTGTTAGGGAAATGTTTATTCGCGCCTGATTGGTAGAGATTTTACGTTCAAAAATACTTGTTACCGCAATCAGAAACGGCGTCGCTTCGCAGCTAGCCGGTGAGTGCGGGTCGATCCACAGAGACGGGTAAATTCCTTTAGTGTGTTTTAACGAGTTGATTCTATTTGTCGTTTTGGTTTTATAAAAATCTAGATCTAAAACTTAATTAATCTAATTTAAATTCTTGCTAGGGTTAGGCTTAGAGGAAGTTTTGGAGATTGATGTTTCCTTCACCGCTTTCAATGCCGTATTATAGATCCATTAGGTGTTATAGTAATTATCGATAAAGTGGATACGACTCTTTTGGGAAGATGTTTTCTTCCTCTAGATTCGTATCCTTCCTTTATCGTTAATTACCCTAACCCCCATGGATAACGCGCGCAACCGGCCCTTTATACTGCGGTTCACCGTTACCTCGAGGGGTAGGGTGCCGCAGGGAGCGGTTGTGCGCGCATGCATGGAGTTCTTAATGGGTTAGGCATTGAAAGGGGTGAGAGATCTCATCTCTCAACCCTTTCCCTAAGGCTAACCCTAACAAGCGAGGAGACTACTCGCTCATTAGGGGATGAGAAGACATTATAATTAAAATAAAATACTTACTAATGGTGATGGCTCCCTCCAAGCCATAAAGAACAGATCTGAATGTCACGTCCAGAATTGCTGAATTTTATTTATTGAAAAGAGGCATACAATTTTTAGATCTAAAATTACAATTTATAGGAAAATAGGAAACCTAGGGCTACAGGCTCTCGCACTTGCGCAATTACTGATTTGACCCCTGAGAATCCCAACACCAAAACAGTCGCGCCGCCTCAGAAAATCTGCACCGACACGTGTTCCTAACGGCCGCGGATCCGCGGCGCCAGCATGGGTTTGGCCGCGGATCCGCGGCCAAACAGTGGATCCACTTTGTGAAACTTCTGGGCTTTATTCCTTGTTTCTTGGGCTTTCTATTTCCATAGTCCTTTTCTCTGTTGGACTTCTGGATCCTCTCCAGATTTTTAGTGAAGACTTGTATTGGGCTTTTTAACCGTTTCACTTGACTTTTTGGACCTTGCACTGTTCTTCGACTAGGCTTGACTGAGATCTGTCTAATTGTTGGTCAAAAGTCCCTTTTTGTGTTGTTTTGTGTCTTTCTCACTGTATTTGCTCCAGAAACCTGTAACCTGTAATATGCAACAAACGTGCGTCAAGAGTACCTGTTTATTTATAAAAAGATAAGAAATAGGGGAATGATAAATGCAATATTATGGTCTGAACAAATACCCCCAAACTTACCTTTTGCTCGTCCTCGAGCAAACTTATTGTTTTATTCTCTAAAATCCTAACCGCACTTTCGCAGGGAAACGCGATTGCACTGAGCACGTGCAACAAGCCGTTAAACCTCTAGGTGTCCCTAGTAGGAGGAGTGTTGTCTCCTGAGGGTTTTCAGCGGATTACACCCACAAAATCCTATCAACTCGGCCCATTGACTTTTGTTCTCCAATTAGGTTTTCTAATAAGGAATTCTATTATCTTCTACTTGTAAATTATCCACCCATATTCTTCACACTTCCTCATCATTTAACTTAAGATTATATATATCCTGCAGATCTACTTAGCTTTCGGCATTTCTTAAGTTTTCCTTCTAGGGTTTTATCTCCACTTAGGAATTTCTATCAACTCTACTAAAGATACAAGTTCTATTCTTCATTCCTCTCTCTTATCTAAATTCCAATCACATACCCCTACGTGTGTGTATAGATCACCCCTACACTCGGAAATTCAATTCAAGCAATCATGCCCTTGTCCATTGTCCAAAGTACTAATTAGTTGGTGAATTTAAATGAAATTTGCTTACACATCCTTCATGCGACCGTTAATACTTCTTGAGGTACCAACGACCGATTACAAAATGCGCTTGCACTTTAAAGCGTACTTCCTAGTCTTTGCAACACCCAAGGCTTTAGCAGTGACTCCCAAACCAGTTGGTCTAAGGCACTAGGTGATGAAGCACCCTCGCTAAATATTTTTCTATTTTTGCAGCCTTAAGTAATCACAAAAACCAGTGTCCATTTTTTCTTTATTCACACTTTTTCATACTAAGGACTTTAGACAAGAGCCTTTCAAGGTCTCTTCTACTATTCCAAGTTTCAAGGTGCGTGATTGTGCAATTTGTAGGGTATACGTTTTCAGAATCTAGACTTAAGCTAGGAACTATTTTTCAAACTTATACTCTAATAAGAACATCAATACTCTTCCCTCATTTTGACTTAGCCCAAGAAGTGAACCCAAAATTTGCCTATTTCTAAATAAACTACAAGGCATATACTTTCTACCGTTAAACTTTAAGGAAGGTTATTTTTAGGGTTTTTAATTTACTAAGTCTAAGATCTAGTTGTTCCAGCCAGTTAACCTATCTGTCAAACTCTAGTCAAATAAGCCAAAATTGAATACAATAATTTTTGTAATTTTTGAAATTTTTCAAATTTTTATGGGTTTTCAAATGAGTATGCAAATGCAAAAATATGTACAAATGAATGCGAAGGAAGAAGACGTACCGAGCATACCCCCAAACTTGAACTTGACAGTGTCCTCACTGTCATGCTAAACCAAGAGGGTCAAGAATACCGATACTCCCCTGTTTATTTATTTATAGTGTTTTTTTTTTTTTTTTGTTAAGAAAAACAAAAATATATACAAAAAGACCCTCCCCCAAACTTCAATTAAACTATGTTAGACAATACTGCCAAACTTTGCCTAGGCCAAAAGTTAACACCAACCAGTTGAAAAATTTATCAATAAAGAATATTGGGTGGTGGAAAAATAAGTTGTGGTGGTCCGCAAAGAATTGGGGAAGATAGAAGTAGTGGTATGGAAGGTGTGGAGGTAAATATACAGGTGATGGTGATGCATCGATACGAGAATGTAAGTGATCAGCAATCAGTGGAGTGTTGGCATTCTCGTACCTTATTAAAAGAAATGGGGGTATTTCAACTTCTAAGGGAGGAAGTTGACTCACCACAATACCCCCAAGATGTTCCCGTGGGTCCTCTATTGACATGGCATCATCCATCAATTGTGTATGATATTCACTTATGAGGAATCTTATCTCCTCGATGTCCGCCATAGTCCTACCGAAAACTTGCCGCCTATCTTGTAAGACCGTTAAGAGGGCATTCTCTTGCTCGAGGGCTAGAGAGGCCGATATGATAATGGGAAAGGTCTCATTCTCACCTATGTAAGCATATCTAAGGTGAGACGGCAAGGGCGTGAGTTCGAGTTTCGGAGGCGAAAGAATCATTGCGGAATCTACCTCGAACTCAAAGGACTCCAACACAGGTTCGAAATCACTGCAAACAACCGATTCGGATGGTTCGACTGACTCATCCAAAAATTCAAACGACTCATATTCGGGCTGTGAGTCGTCATCATCCAAAAAAGTGAAACATTCATAATCAACATCGGTTGTGTCAACGGTGGTAGGCTCAAGGAGGGACGCACTAGTGGCGTCAAAACTGTTTTCATCAAACAAGAATCTTTCAAGCTCGCAGTCCTCCTGCGTGATTTCGTGAATAGAGCAAACTTCTCGTGTACTACTTTTAGGCACGGGGGGCAGACTTCCCATCTTATAAATATTGAACTCACTAGACCTCTTCCCAAAGGAAAGAGTCATGGAGCCATTGCGGCAATTTATCACGGCATTGGAAGTGGCCAAAAATGGTCGACCGAGAATCACCGGAATTTGATTTATTGGGTTAGCAACAGGTTGTGTATCCATAACAATAAAATCAACGGGGAATATGAATTCCCCGACTTTGATCAACACATCCTCTAGTTGACCCCTTGGATAAGCGATTGATCGATCAGCCATTTGGAGAGTGCAACGAGTGGGTTTCAACTTTCCAACCCCTAATTGTTCGTACACGGAGTAAGGAATCAGGTTAACACTAGACCCAAGATCTAAAAGTGCTCGATTAATTTTCTTATCCCCAATTGTAATGGAAATCGTAGGACTGTCGGGGTCCTTTCGTTTTTGGGGTAAGGTTTGATGGTGGTTAATAGCATTGCTCACTGCACTAGCCACTAGCACTTTCTTGGGTACTTGAGATGCTTTTCTCTTTGAAGTGCATAATCCCTTTAAGATTTTCGCATATGAAGGGACTTGTTGGATAGCATCCAAGAGAGGTATATTTATGCTAACCTGCTTAAAGATCTCCACAATCTTCTCCACTTGTGTATTTGGTTTATTAGGACTCAACCTGTTTGGGAATGGTGCATTCTGAAAATTTGTTGAGTCAAAAGTCTGTGGAGTAGAATGTGGAATAGGAACGGATCCCAGTGTGGATGTGTTCGTGTTGTTAGAAATGGGTCCGTTCGAGTCAGAAGAAGTAGAGCCGTGTGAAGGGTGGAGAATAGGCTCTAAAGAAAAAGGTGAAGAAGGAAGTGAAGAAAATGAAGAAGGGGAAGAAGAACCACCGGCGGGGATGTCATCACTAGTTTCCACATTATTTTGCAACTCTCTTCCGGATCTCAACGTGGTCACCGCATTTACATTGTGATTGTGATATGCGTTTTGTGGGTGGCCGGGATTGGGCAAGGGTTGAGATGGAAGCTTTCCCTTTTCTCTCTCGCTCAACGCAGCAGTTAATTGTGCAATTTGTGCCTCAATAGATTTGATACTTTGATCGTGTGAGGCATTGTTATTCATTAAAGAGTGCACATAACTTTCAAGTCTTGCTGCGGATTCTGTAGTTTGCTTGAGAAATGCTTCAAGACTTTTCTCGAGCGAGCTAACCTTATCATCATTTGGTTGAACTAAATTGTTCGTTTGATTTGTATAAGGTTGTTGTTGGAAAGGTTGCTGGTTTTGAGTTTGTAAGGGTGCTTGTTGTTGTTGTGGAGGAGGTCTTTGAAAATTATTGTTCCCTTGGAACTGTTGATTTGGGTGACTCCTCCACCCCTGATTGTATGTCGAAGAGTACGGATCATTTCTTTGTCGTTGCTGAAATGCAGCATTGACTTGATCCTGTCCTTGAATGGGTGCATTATAAGGACACTCTTCGGTTAAATGCGATGGGTTCGAACAACAAGCACAAACAGTTCGTGTGGGTAGAGTAGGGGCAGGAGAAGACGATGAGATTTTTGTCTCAATGGCTTCTAGCTTTTTCATAAGTGAGGCCATCTCGGCCTTCATAGCTATCGACATATCTATTTGATGTATGCCTGCCCTAGATTGACCAATTGAAGAAGATGATGTGGTCTTGGTACTTTCCCACTGAATTGTTTGCTCACTTAGGTCCTCAAGAAACTGCCAAGCTTCGTCGCTAGACTTGGAGAGAAAATGACCTTGACATATTGTTTCTAGCAACTGCTTCGTTGCTGCGTTCAATCCCTCGTATAAAGTTTGGCAAAGTTGCCAATTTTCTATCCCATGATGAGGGCATTGAACAAGTAGGTCTTTAAATCTCTCGAAGCATTTCCAGAATGGTTCGGACGGAAGCTGTGAAAATTGTATAATCTCGTTTCGGATTCTAGCAGTTTTATGATGAGGGTAGAACTTTTTCAAAAAAGCTCTCACAAACTCGTCCCAATTTCTAATGGAGTGTGATGCGGTGCTGTATAGCCACTTCTCGGCTAGGTCACATAAGGTAAAAGGAATGACCCTTAGCCTTATTGCGTCATCACTTAATTGGGTTGTCTTCATCATGGCGCAAACGTTTTGGAATTTATTAATGAAAATATATGCATCTTCGGATTCCAAACCATGAAACTTAGGTAGCATATTGATGAAGTGTGGTTTTATTTCAAAATTATCCCCATTTGCCGGTGGGGGTGAAAGACATGTGGGTAAAGAAGTGCGGACGGGGTAGAAGAGGTCCTGGAGCGCAACTCGTGCGGGCGCTACAACAGGCGGTAGATTCGGGTTATTCGCACCTGGCGGAGGTGGAATCATTCCCGTCGGCAAGGTATCGTTGGGGTTAAATCCCGACATACCTTCGAAAGAAGAATTTGAATGTGGAGGTAAGGAAGTGGACGGAAGGTCGACGAAGGGTTCGTCGAAGGGTTCGTTGGTCGGTACCAACGAAACACGGACTAATCGGGCGTTAGTATCCCTAGTCCAAAATGACATACACTAAAGGGTAGTGCAGTCAGAAAAAAGAAAAACAGAATGTGGGGGTAAGATAACGTCAGTGAGAAGAAGTGATGGAAGTGAGTTTGCAAGTTTTCTTTAGCGGCAAGTTGCAGGTTTTTGAAAAGATTTTTCTTTATTTATTTATTTTTTTTATTTGTGAGTTTTGCAAGGAGGTTTTTGAAAACGGACTCGTGACACAACTGACTCAACCACACATGCACAATCAGGCCTAGATCTAGGGTCGCCTAGGTCTGCTAGACAGCTCCTAACTAGGGCTAGAAATAGACCTCAAACCGCCTCTTCACGGACAAATACGGCCAGGTAAGTGGGAAGGAACCACCACTACAGTGGGCCTAATTAAAAACCACTAGCCTAGACACCGCAATGTCGGTTAGGATAAACGGCCGATGCCTACCCTAGTCCTTTTCCTATTGAGCTCGCTGTCCTTAGGTCTGAGTCTAATCTTTTTTAATTAAAGGTGGTTGATGCAAAATGCTTAGGTGTTTTCTGGGGTCCTGGGAAGGGTGATGAAATCCCCACCCAATCTGGATTTGGTCAAATAGCCCCTTAGAGTCCGGTTAAATTATGCAAAACAAATAAAATTTCACTTGCAATCAGAATTTTTTAGCGCGGCGCAAAGAAACCTGCAGAAATCTGTTATTTAGAAGGGGGAGAAAGACTCATTACGCAAAGAACCCTGCAGAAAATTTTTACAGATAGAGATATGGAGATTGACAGAGGGAAGAAGGAGGAACAAACTCACAAAATTTAGTGCGCTGACGTGGCAGTCAAGGCGCGGATCCGCGGCGGGAGGCCCACTTAGGCGGCGGAAAAGCGGCAAACTTAGGGTTTCAGCTTCATAAAAAATTTGGACTGCTCTGTGCCTTTATTTCCTCTCTGTTCTTATATTCAACTTTCTGATTTCCTCTCTGTAAATTTCCAGATCTTCGATTCTTCGCTGTTCCTGCAAGATTCAAAAGATATACCCTTCAAACAGATCAAATTTGATAATTTTTTTTTTTGCATTTTTTTTATTTTTTCAGATTTTTATGATTTTTAAAATTTATATCAACCCGAAAATTCACAAAAAGAAATATTGCGCCGTCCCCGGCAACGGTGCCATTTGATTGGTAGAGATTTTACGTTCAAAAATACTTGTTACCGTAATCAGAAACGGCGTCGCTTCGCAGCTAACCGGTGAGTGCGGGTCGATCCACAGAGACGGGTAAATTCCTTTAGTGTGTTTTAACGAGTTGATTCTATTTGTCGTTTTGGTTTTATAAAAATCTAGATCTAAAACTTAATTAATCTAATTTAAATTCTTGCTAGGGTTAGGCTTAGAGGAAGTTTTGGAGATTGATGTTTCCTTCACCGCTTTCAATGCCGTATTATAGATCCATTAGGTGTTATAGTAATTATCGATAAAGTGGATACGACTTTTTTGGGAAGATGTTTTCTTCCTCTAGATTCGTATGCTTCCTTTATCGTTAATTACCCTAACCCCCATGGATAACGCGCGCAACCGGCCCTTTATACTGCGGTTCACCGTTACCTCGAGGGGTAGGGTGCCGCAGGGAGCGGTTGTGCGCGCATGCATGGAGTTCTTAATGGGTTAGGCATTGAAAGGGGTGAGAGATCTCATCTCTCAACCATTTCCCTAAGGCTAACCCTAACAAGCGAGGAGACTACTCGCTCATTAGGGGATGAGAAGACATTATAATTAAAATAAAATACTTACTAATGGTGATGGCTCCCTCTAAGCGATAAAGAACAGATCTGAATGTCACGTCCAGAATTGCTGAATTTTATTTATTGAAAAGAGGCATACAATTTTTAGATCTAAAATTACAATTTATAGGAAAATAGGAAACCTAGGGCTACAGGCTCTCGCACTTGCGCAATTACTGATTTGACCCCTGAGAATCCCAACACCAAAACAGTCGCGCCGCCTCAGAAAATCTGCACCGACACGTGTTCCTAACGGCCGCGGATCCGCGGCGCCAGCATGGGTTTGGCCGCGGATCCGCGGCCAAACAGTGGATCCACTTTGTGAAACTTCTGGGCTTTATTCCTTGTTTCTTGGGCTTTCTATTTCCATAGTCCTTTTCTCTGTTGGACTTCTGGATCCTCTCCAGATTTTTAGTGAAGACTTGTATTGGGCTTTTTAACCGTTTCACTTGACTTTTTGGACCTTGCACTGTTCTTCGACTAGGCTTGACTGAGATCTGTCTAATTGTTGGTCAAAAGTCCCTTTTTCTGTTGTTTTGTGTCTTTCTCACTGTATTTGCTCCAGAAACCTGTAACCTGTAATATGCAACAAACGTGCGTCAAGAGTACCTGTTTATTTATAAAAAGATAAGAAATAGGGGAATGATAAATGCAATATTATGGTCTGAACAGCGCCCGTGGATTGTATACAAGGGTCAGTATTGAACCACTTGTAGGACAGTATCGAAGGTTGTGGGGGTTGCTTAAGCACAGGTTTAGGTCTCTGTAACTTAAGACTTTCAAATCTTATGAGCCGTGAGGGTCCCATAAGAGAGTTCTCCTTACGAGTCGTGAGGATCTTGCAAGTATAATTTCTCCTTAGGAATCGTGAGGATCCCCAAGTGTGTTGCTCCCTTGTAAGTCATAAGGATCTCACGCATGTGGTTTCTCCTTACAAGGTCGAGAGAACCATGCAAGTGTCCTTTAACGAGGTTGCGCCCTTTCGGGTTTTCACAAACACTCGCCGGTAGTCCTGCTGTTTTTACTCACGGAGCCCTTTCGGGTTTTCATCCGTGCCCATTTTGCTTATGGACATACCGCCTCTTTTTTTTTATTCTTTTTATTCTCTTCTTTTTTTTTAACGAGGTCACGCCCTTTCGGGTTTTCATGAACACTCACCGGTAGCCCTGCTGTTTTTACTCACGGAGCCCTTTCGGGTTTTCATCCGTGCCCATTTTGCTTATGGACATACCATTTTTATTATTTTTTATTATTATTATATTTTTTCTTTTCTTTTTTTTTATCTCGTCAGCCTGAGGATGCTGCGGTAGTAGTTTAAGGACGTTTCGGTCCGTCATTAGTTTAAGGACGTTTCGGTCCGTTCAGGAGAAGGCCGGCTACTACTTACAGAGCTTGAGCTTAGGAAGATAGGGAGCGGACATAGTCGTCGTCATCTATCATTGACCTAGGCTGTGGCTCATCAAGCGTAGTATTTCTTCAGGAAGCGACCGTTTATTGGCCTGAAAGGCCTTTCACCGTGCATATCCATGAGTAGATAGGCTCCACCCTGGTAGACCTTGTCTATGATGTACGGGCCTTCATAGTTCGGCTCGAATTTTCCCCGCTTAGCGCGATTGGGGATCATAGGTCTTTTGACAACTAGCACGAGTTCGCCTTGGCGGAATGTCCTTGGCTGGGTCAATCTTTCGTATGAACGCGTCATCTTTGCTTTATAAGCTTCTAGATTTTGTTGCGCTATGAGCCGGGTTTCATCAAGGGAATCAAGCTCCTCGACCCGAAGGTGAGCATTTTCTTCGTCCGTCAGCTCGAAGTGGACTGCTACTCGTAGAGAAGGTAGCTCTATCTCAAGGGGGAGTACTGCTTCTGTACCGAAGACTAATGCGTATGGCGTTGTGTTCATGGCCGCCTTGAACGTAGTTCGATATGCCCAGAGAGCTTCTTGTAGTCTCTCGTGCCGGTCCTTCTTATTTCGGGACACCGTTTTCTTCATGATCTTTGTCAAGGTCTTGTTAAAGGCCTCAGCTAGACCGTTAGCTCGTAGATTATAAACTGAGGAATATCTCCAGTCTATGTTATGCTGCTGCACGAAGCGACTGATCTTATGGCTTCTATAGGCTGGCCCGTTATCGGAGATGATCCGTCGCGGAGTTCCAAACCGATATATGACGTGCGTCTTGAAGAAATGGAGGATATTCTCCGTCTTCACTTCCCTCAGCGGTACTGCTTCTGCCCATTTGGAGAAGTAGTCAGTCGTCGCCAGGATGAAACGATGTCCTCTAGACGATGCTGGTTCGATGGGGCCGATTATGTCAGTTCCCCACATTTCGAATGGCCATCTAGCCACTGTTGGGTGTAGAGGATTTGAGTGTTGATGGATGAAGTCCCCATGGATCTGGCATGAGTGGCATTGCTTCGCATACTCGAGGCAGTCCTGAATCATCGTGGGCCAATAATAACCCATCCTTTTAATCTTTAACTTCATCTTCGGGCCTGCTTGGTGAGAACCGCAAAGTCCGTCATGAACTTCTTGGACGACTCTCTTTGCCTCTTCGGGTCCCAGGCATCTCAACCACAGCGAATCAAATGACCTCTTGTACAGAGTATCATTGACGAAGGCGAAAGACAGAGCTCGTCTCATAAGCTGATGTCTTGAGGACGCATCTTCGGGCGTTCGATGGTATTTGAAGTAGTCTATAAAGACTTCTCTCCAATCCTCGGCTTTTTCCCAGTCTTTTATTTGCAGGGTCGTCTGCTCAGTCGCTCCCTTTTCTTCGGATGATTCCGGAGATATTTCTGCTGGGGCAAGTACCCGACGGCTTTGTACTATGATCCTTACGTCATTGAGGTTTTCGTCGGCCAGTTCTTTAGCGAGCTTGGCTAACGCATCCGCTTTGCTATTTTCCGCACGCAGTATGTTTCCCAGCATATAGGAGGGAATTTGGGTCAAGAGTTGTTGTACCTTTTCGCCGTACTTCACCAACTCTGGTTTGCACGTTTGGTAATCGCCATTTACTTGACTGACGACCAGTTGGGAGTCTCCGTATATGATGAGGTTCTCAATCCCCATATCGATGGCAATCTCGAGGCCTGCTATCAAAGCTTCATACTCGGCTTCATTATTTGTCATTGGCTCTGTCAAGGAGAAGGCAAAGCGCATTATCCCTCCTTGCGGGGTTACGAAGATGAGGCCTACCCCTGATTTGATTATAGGGGTGCTTTGTTTGCGCTTCTTCGTGGAAGACGCTCCATCAAAATAGAGTTCCCATCGGGTATCACTACCGTCGATTGCATCAAACGCATGTTCGTCTGGCAGTTCGCAATTCAGAGGGGAATCGACAGGTATCGGATGCTCAACGAGGAAGTCGGAGATGGCCTGGCCTTTTACTGCCTTGAGAGGTTAATAAGTTATCGAGAACTCCATCAAGAGTAGGGCCCATTTAGCGAGTCGCCCCGTCAATATGGCCTTTGACATCAAATACTTAAGGGGGTCCACCTTCAAAATGAGACGGACTTCATGCGCCAACGCATAGTGCATGAGCTTTGTTATCGCAAAGATCAATGCCAGGCAGTGTTTTTCAATGGGGGAATAGTTGCTTTCTGCCCCCAGTAGAACCCGACTCAAATAGTAGAGTGCTCTTTCTTTCCCTTGGTCATTCTCTTGCGCCCATAATGCGCCTAAAGAACCATCGAGGGCAGTTGTATAAAGAATAAGGGGTTTTCCCTTAACCGGAGCAGCTAGCACTGGCGGGTTCTACAGATATTTCTTGATTTCGTCTAGCGCGCTCTGGCATTTGTGATCCCAGACGGACGGGGTTCCCTTCTTCATCAGGTGGCTGTAAGGACGGCACTTGCCTGAAAGATTGGCTATAAATCGCCGGATATACGCGAGCTTCCCTTGGAGAGACCGCAATTGTTTGAGAGTCGTTAGCGGAGGCATTTCCATGATCGCCTTGATCTTTGACAGATCTATCTCGATATCTCGGTGTCGGACGATGAATCCTAGGAATTTGCCCGAGGAGACCCCGAATGTGCATTTGAGAGGGTTCATCTTCAGGTTGTATTGCCGAAGGCGTTGAAATACGGTCTTCAGATGCTCTAAATGCTCCTCGTATGATTTGCTCTTAACCACGAGGTCGTCTATATAGCATTCGATGATTTCGTGTATAAGGTCATCGAAGATCTTTGTCATGGCCCTTTGATAGGTAGCACCGGCGTTCTTTAGACCAAAGGGCATCACTTTGTAGCAGAATATGCCTAGCGGAGCCCTGAAGGCGGTGTGCTTCTGGTCTTCGGGATGCATCTTTATCTGGTTATATCCTGATGAGCCGTCCATGAAGGAGAAGACTTCGTGAGTGGACGTATTGTCTATCATCAGTTCGGTGACCGGCACTGGGAAATCATCTTTCGGGAAAGCTTTATTGAGATCCCGGAAGTCCACGCATATGCGCTCTGTCCCATTTTTCTTCATCACTGGGACGATGTTGGCGATCCATTCAGGATATTGAACCTCCTGGATAAAGCCAGAGTCGATTAACTTCTTGACCTCGGCGTTGATGCTCATCTCAAGCTCAAGCCGCATTCTCCTCGGCGCCTGTTTGACCGGCTTGACGTCCGGGGATATTGCCAATTTGTGCACAACAATTTCTAGATCTAGTCCCGGCATTTCGGAATAGTTCCATGCGAAGCAATCTCTATGCTGCAGAAGCACGTCTTTTAACGAAGCCACCCTTCCTTCAGACAACAGTTCACTAACGAATGTCGGTCGCGGGTCGTTCGCCGTCCCCAACTCAATTTTCTTAAGGTTATCTGCAGTAGTATTGTTCATACCAGAATATTGCATTTTATACCGCCCATTCTTACGCTCGTGTGTTTATAGGTAGGTGCTTGTAATCCGTGTTTGTTACATATTTACAGAATACAGGTTTCCAGTCCAAATATTGCAAATCATGACAAAATCTCCACAGTTACGCCAAAAGCAGAACATCTGTTGACAGCAGATAAAAGCCGGGTTCCGGTCATCCATATCCGTCCAGTGCCGAGTACCTGTTCCTGAGACAAGACATATGACAGTGGTCATTCGTGTCTGGGACAAGCACAGAGCACGAGGGGGCAGCACAAGAATCAATGGGTGCGCGGAGCTCGAGAGAGATAGAAGTCAAAAGTGAAGAAAAGATAGCAATCTTGGACTAAGAATTCTGAAGATATTTTGGAAAGATTATCAGAAAATATATGTACCAGACAACAGGGGACAGCAGACCAGGGACCTACAGAAAAGCCCATGCCCTGAACCCTCTATAGTGCGGCGTATCCACGGCCAATAGGGGGTATTGGCGGCGGATCCGCGGCCTTACTGACTCCTTGTCGTGTCGTTTTTTGGGGGTAGTTTGGGGACTTCATTTTGTGGCAGATTCTTGCCCTAGGTATTCAACCCTCTGCCTATAAATACTCCAGAATTGAGCTAAGCCAAGGGTCATTCTTTGTTCTTCTTTCTTTTTAGGATTTAGTCTTTTTCTTCTTCTTCTTCATTCTTTTTCCATGAAAATTGTAGTGAGAGCTTTTTGAGTGGGAGATCAATGAAGATGAGGGCTTTTTGTATCATTCTCTTTTGTTTCTTCTTCCCCTTGAGATTCTTGCTTTCTCTTGATCATTCAACCTCTTCATTGAGCTTGAATGGTTAAGGGTTAGTTATTGATCTCAAGGGTCGTATTTTCTTATGGAATTAGCGCTTCATTTCACATGCGTTCTCTACCCTTCCCTTGATCTTGCAACCTCTTGATTGAGCTTGCAAGTTTAAGGGTTGGCTACTGATCACATGCTTGTCTTGAGTTCTAGTTTCTTGTTCTTTTTATTGCTTTTTGTTACTTGCTTATTATTATCTTGCTTTACTTTCTTGCAATTTAATTCATGCACTTAATTACTTGTAATTTTTTCTTTTCTTTGTTCTTTTCTTTTTGTTCTCTCTTTTTGGTTCTTTTTTGTGAATGAATGTAATTATCGTTGTTAAGAATAAATACGGTATTGTAAGTTAAGGTTTTCTTTTCTCATTTCCTTTTCCCGTTATTTTCCATTGAACTCCGCCCAAACGTTACACAAGCGCTCCGTTAGGCACCCTACCCTGACAAGGTAACGGTGATTCCTAACCGCGACCGGTTGTGTTCGGTTTGGCCGGAGGCGAAAGCAAGAGACAAGAACGGAAGGACAAGGGTAAATAAGCCGTATTCCACGAATACCGCGCTTAAATCCCCTAATCCACGTTGTTGCCGATTGCTCTAGCTTCAATTGGTCAAGACTCGGCTCAAAGGTTTTGAGTACGGATTTCTTTAGCTTACATTATCGTATCTTTTCTTAACAACTTTATACTTGCAAATAAACACATAGGTTAGATCAAACAAACATACAGATTCTTTATTGACTCGTCTAAGACAAGAAAGGACATACAACCATCTCCCTGTGGATCGACCCGTGCTCAACCGGCTAGCTGCATAGCGACACCGTCTTGATTGCGGTTAACTTTAATTCTTCCAATCAAATGGCGCCGTTGCCGGGGAGACGGTAGCGTATTTCTTTTCTTGTTATTCGGGTTAATATTCTTTTTGTATATATATAAAAAAAATTCTTTTTGTTTTTTTTTGATCAATTCTGTGGGCAAGAGTGCAGATTTTTGCAAATTTGCAAACTGCGATTGTGGGGAGCAAAGTGTACATTCAAGGCTAAGGTGATTGCAAAGTACAGTGCCAAAGATCCGGGTAGTTTGACCCGCGCAAGCGAACTTTTCAAGCTTACCGGATTTGATTCAACGGGGGTTTCCTAACCCAAAAACTTAACGGTACGTACTTTACTAACACCTTCTTCTCAAATCCGACGCATCCAATATACTATTCTTTACAGGATTCTTTGCAAGTTCGCTAGCAAACGCTAAAAATTGACTAACCCGTATTTGTTGCAGTGCCGCGCTTAAACTAAAAAAAATGATTTTTTTGATTCTTTATAGAATTTTTATTGAATTGCGCATTGCATCAATTAATACGGACTTAAGGGCAAGCGAACCCCACAATATACGGTAAAGGATTTCATCACCTTTTCCGTGGCCCACAAATCACGAACTTGAGCATAACGTTTACCCGCACAAAATTTAAAAGAAACTAGACTTTAAGCCTTAAGGACTTCGCGCTCACTAGGAGAAGTCAACTGTGTTTAGAACCTCGCTTAACGGTATATTGTTTACGGGGTGTCTAGGAAAGTGTTAACGGCGAAACCGCCAAAAGAGAAAGGGTTATTTAATTAAGGAACTTCGCGAAAGCGTTGGAAAACCTCCCCTTATCTCTGCACTTACCTGGCCTCGTGATCAGTGTATCTTGAGCCCGTTTCTCGACACAGTTTTACTTCGACAATCAAGTTCTGGAGCAGGTCTAGTTGACCTAGGTGAACCCTAGAACGATTAGGTGTGTGGTATTTTTGTGTCGTGATTGTTTTTGTCCATATTCTTTTTTTGTGTGTATATTTCATTCTTTTGTTAATATCTAACTAAAAAAAAAATATCACATTCTTTTTCCCCTCCTTTTCTCTACCTTTCTTTCTCTCTCTTCATATCATGGGTACCCCACCTCGAAAAACTCTTGCCGAACTTTGGTACCCCCAACCAGACATTACTTCTTACGGTTCTTGCTTTGGCCGAACTTCGAACGATCCATCCATGCCAAAAATTTCATTGAGAGATCGGATAGACGCGTCTAGGACAAACAATTTGACTCCGCAATCAACTTCGTATCAACCATTTCAAACATTCACCCCTTCTTACGTTGATACCCCTTCTTCGAGTCATGTTGCAACTCCAAGACCTATGTCTATTGCAGAACGTATTGAACAATCTCGTAGCCGATCTTTCACTCCTATCACCACTTCAAATTCTTGGGATCAACAATTTCATTCACCTTCTTATCCAAATGTTGATCCTACCCCTGTCCAACCATTCAATTCCTACCAGTCCTACCCTACTTTTTCACCTTCCCTAGACATTGTTTTTGAACCGCCATTTGGGAGTTTTCAGTATCCAAACAACTTTGAATCTTTTACTGAAACCCCTTCCCAACCCATGTCTAGTCTGGAACAGTATTTGGAAGACTTTAGGGTAGCGTCGTACCAACAGATGATGGATTTGGATGCGTCCATGGCCGCCCTCATACAACCTAGTGACCCGGTAGCTAGTTTTCAACTAGCTCCAAATTTTCCAATGTATGAAGAGGCGGTCGGACAGGCTGTGAATTTGAGTGGAGAGAGTGAGCTGTACCCCCTTCCAAATCAAACCTACCCGTTTCAAATTAAATCCCACAACTCCTGTGTTGAAAGTCTATCAAGTGTCCCAACTGAATTATCAATTGAAGATAGAATGTTTAATGAGTTGTGCGACTTTGTAGGGTTTGATTTGCCAGATTGTGAAGGGACCTTGCCAAGTGAAACCACACACAATCCTTTTGACCTCTACACCTCCATCTTAGAACCTGAATTGATTGAAATCCATGCTTTTGATGAGATGTCGGAAAAAATTGACTTTCACTTGATTAAGGATATTGACGCCGGGAATATTTTGGATGATGAACCTGTAAATCTGGCAGAGTTTTTCTCTCCAATTCATCATCCCGAGTCATTAAATATTTTTCCCGAACCCCATATGCGTCTGGATTTTGAAGAGATATGCATGGATAAGCTTAACTTTGAGGAGAATTTTGAGGATATTTTTTAGGATGAAACAGTTCTAGATGATGAGTCGGATTTTCCAATTCATCCTGTTCCTTTCACTGACTGTGTACACCCTCCAGAACCCTTAACCGATACCCTTCCTCAACCACTTCCCTCCATTCTTTCCATCGTTCCGACCTTGCAAGAAACCGTCTCACTTTCATTTACTATGTCTGGTTTACCAAGTTCGGCGTACCCATGGTTTCTTACGAATCTTGAGGGATTTGACCCAATCTCTCGCCGGGTTACTAGATTAGCACAATCGCTGTTTAATATCGCTCATCACAAATTGTGCTAATCTATTCACTCCATTTGCACCCTCAAGTTCGTACTCCACTTCTTTTTCCCTTCCGCCATTCTTCTTCTGATATACCGAGACCGTATCCCGCTTCTATCTCCATACGGTCTCGCGTATTCTCCATTTCTTACCTCTTCACCTTCTTTCCCCAACCACTGCTTCACCATGATAAAATTTTTGAATGGTTGGTGTTAACTTTTGGCCTGTGTAAGGCCGTGTATAGATTAATACTATTCTTTTTTCCCCCCTAATCCTGAACTTCAACGCTTAACAGTGGAAACACTGTTTTACTTAAGTTTGGGGGGGACACTTTTTTTGTATATATTTTTGTTTTCCTTTTTGTTTTGTATATAATTTTTTTTAGGGAGCGCCGATAATTTTGACCCTCTTGGTGTAGCCTGACAGTGAGGGCACTGTCAAGTTTAAGTTTGGGGGTGTGCTCGGTAAGCTTCTTCCTTCGCATTCATTTGTATATTTTGCATTTGCATACCTTATTAAAAAAAACCACAAAAATTAAAAATTTTCCAAAAAAATATAAAAACTTTGTCGTCAAGTTAGCTAATAGGGTAACTTAGATCTTTATTCCGAGAGTTTAGTTGATATGATAGAAATAACTAAATTCTAGGCTTAGGGATTGAAAACCCTAAAAATAACCCTCATTCTGTCTAACTTTGGTAAGTATACGTCCTTACAATTTTTGAGTTCAGTTCTTGAGTTAAGTCAAGATGAAGGGAAAGTATTGAAGCTTTACTGAAGGATAAGTCTGAAAAATAGTTTCTTTTCTTGAGTTCAAATTTAGAAAGTATATACCCTACAAACTGCACTTACACGCACCTTGAAACTTGGGATAGTAGAGGATACCTAGAAATACTCTTGCTTGAAAGTCTAGTATGAAAGAAAAAACGGTATTTAAAGCTAAACACCATAAGAGCATATTGAAAAATATATCCGGTCTTGAAAAAGAAAAAGAAAAAGAAAAAGAAAAGAAAAGAGAAAAAATAGAATAAAGTCAAGACCTGGAAACTGCTATTTACGCTTTAAAGTTCACACATTCAGTAATCGGTCGTTAGTGCCTCAAGAAGCATTAATAGTCGCATGAAAGATGTGTGAGCAAATTCGTCCATCCTTAATGAAAAGAAGTAGTATTAGGTGTTAAGGCAAGGGTATTATAGCTTGAATTGAATTCTTGAGTGTAGGGGTGCAAATATACACACACGTAGGGGTATACAATCGATGTTTGGATAAAAGATAGAAATAAAGAATAAGACTTGTGTTTTCTGTAAAGTTGATAAAAATCCCTGATTTGAGGCCGCGCTTTAGAAGGAAAACTCAGGAGATCCAAGGTTAAATAGATAGGAGGTATGAAAAATAAGGGTTGGATATTTCTAACTTAGGATGATAGAATTTCTAACGTAAATACTAAACTGTAGGAGTAGAATCGATGTTAACTTATGACACTAGCTTGACGAGATTTTGTGGGTGTAATCCGCTGAAAACCCTCAGGAGACAACACTCCTCCTACTAGGGACACCTAGAGGTTTAACGGCTTGTTGCACGTGCTCAGTGCAATCGCGTTCCCTGCGAAAGTGCGGTTAGGATTTTCTTTTTTGTGAATAATTGGTCTTGCTCGGGACGGGCAAGAGTTAAGTTTGGGGGTATTTGTTCATACCAGAATATTGCATTTTATACCGCCCATTCTTACGCTCGTGTGTTTATAGGTAGGTGCTTGTAATCCGTGTTTGTTACATATTTACAGAATACAGGTTTCCAGTCCAAATATTGCAAATCATGATAAAATCTCCACAGTTACGCCAAAAGCAGAACATCTGTTGACAGCAGATAAAAGCCGGGTTCCGGTCATCCATATCCGTCCAGTGCCGAGTACCTGTTCCTGAGACAAGACATATGACAGTGGTCATTCGTGTCTGGGACAAGCACAGAGCACGAGGGGGGCAGCACAAGAATCAATGGGTGCGCGGAGCTCGAGAGAGATAGAAGTCAAAAGTGAAGAAAAGATAGCAATCTTGGACTAAGAATTCTGAAGATATTTTGGAAAGATTATCAGAAAATATATGTACCAGACAACAGGGGACAGCAGACCAGGGACCTACAAAAAAGCCCATGCCCTGAACCCTCTATAGTGCGGCGGATCCGCGGCTAATAGGGGGTATTGGCGGCGGATCCGCGGCCTTACTGACTCCTTGTCGTGTCGTTTTTTGGGGGTAGTTTGGGGACTTCATATTGTGGCAGATTCTTGCCCTAGGTATTCAACCCTCTGCCTATAAATACTCCAGAATTGAGCTAAGCCAAGGGTCATTCTTTGTTCTTCTTTCTTTTTAGGATTTAGTCTTTTTCTTCTTCTTCTTCATTCTTTTTCCATGAAAATTGTAGTGAGAGCTTTTTGAGTGGGAGATCAATGAAGATGAGGGCTTTTTGTATCATTCTCTTTTGTTTCTTCTTCCCCTTGAGATTCTTGCTTTCTCTTGATCATTCAACCTCTTCATTGAGCTTGAATGGTTAAGGGTTAGTTATTGATCTCAAGGGTCGTATTTTCTTATGGAATTAGCGCTTCATTTCACATGCGTTCTCTACCCTTCCCTTGATCTTGCAACCTCTTGATTGAGCTTGCAAGTTTAAGGGTTGGCTACTGATCACATGCTTGTCTTGAGTTCTAGTTTCTTATTCTTTTTATCGCTTTTTATTACTTGCTTATTATTATCTTGCTTTACTTTCTTGCAATTTAATTCATGCACTTAATTACTTGTAATCTTTTCTTTTCTTTGTTCTTTTCTTTTTGTTCTCTCTTTTTGGTTCTTTTTTGTGAATGAATGTAATTATCGTTGTTAAGAATAAATACGGTATTGTAAGTTAAGGTTTTCTTTTCTCATTTCCTTTTCCCGTTATTTTCCATTGAACTCCGCCCAAACGTTACGCAAGCGCTCCGTTAGGCACCCTACCTTGACAAGGTAACGGTGATTCCTAACCGCGACCGGTTGCGTTCGGTTTGGCCGGAGGCGAAAGCAAGAGACAAGAACGGAAGGACAAGGGTAAATAAGCCGTATTCCACGAATACCGCGCTTAAATCCCCTAATCCACGTTGTTGCCGATTGCTCTAGCTTCAATTGGTCAAGACTCGGCTCAAACGTTTTGAGTACGGATTTCTTTAGATTACATTATCGTATCTTTTCTTAACAACTTTATACTTGCAAATAAACACATAGGTTAGATCAAACAAACATACAGATTCTTTATTGACTCGTCTAAGACAAGAAAGGACATACAATCATCTCCCTGTGGATCGACCCGTGCTCAACCGGCTAGCTGCATAGCGACACCGTCTTGATTGCGGTTAACTTCAATTCTTCCAATCAAGTATGTATTCCATCCTCCAGCTCTTTCGGTGCTGGTGGGAATTCTGAGATGACCTCATCGTTGCTATTTTCGAAGCACCAGGGAAGGTCATCCATGTTCTCAAACCCTTCTTTTGATATTGTTATCATGTGACAAGTACGAGCTCGCTTCCAAGACCGATGTGGATTTGGTTCTGCTCTCGTAGCTTTGGGTTCGTGCTTCTGTGGTGGCGTTACCCATGCGACAATCGCCGGTAGTTCTGTTAAGCCCCTCGGTCGTATTTTCCCGCTCCCGACGAGTTTTGCGCTTTTCCCGTTTAAAATGTTGTCGGTGAGCAACATATCCCTGCCACCATCTATTGAAAGCTTTGCACTCTTCGGTGGGGTGCGAAATCTTCTGATGATACAAGCAGTAGGAGGGGTGCATTTCCGCTTCACCAGTAACGTTTCCTTCAGAGGGTGGTAGCTTCATACCCATTGATATGGCTTTAGCAAACCTTTTCCTCGTCTTGAATCTGCTTTTATCTGTGGTGGATGTATTTTGCTCCAGCGGGAGTGTCTCAACTCTTTTGTCAAGTCGCTGGCGCTTGGCTCTTTCAAATATGACAGCATCGCGTTCCCGATCAGTTTTACTTTTCAACAGAGCTTCGTTGAGGAATGCGTCAATTGTTTCATCTGATGGCCCCAGAATTTCCGGTTTAGGATCTGCCCCCAGCTTTCCAGTGCAAAGAGTCTCCTCATTGTCTGTAAACGAATGGGAGATCATATGACAGCTCGCCACGTATTCCTCAGATTCATCCGACGAACTTTCTCCCTCATCTTCCTCTTGAAAGACGTGGTTGAGGAACTCTTGGAGTGTAATTGGAATCCGTGCTTTCTGGTTATATTCCTCCAGCGCGTCAATTTGTTTTTGTAAGTCCGTGCGCTTGTCGCCAGGCTTCACAAGCTTCTTGGATTTCTTCTTCTTCTTCTTTGAAGATTTTGACGGCTGGTTGTGAGTGCTTGGGCCACCACCATCGGTCTTTGGAGTTGGACGCGGCTTCAACATCCCTTCAATGATCTGAGGTTCCAACGGGTTTTTCCACCTGATCGCTGGGCATGTTTGAAGATCGTTCAGCATCCTCTTTGTTTTGGCTGATAGCACAACCTCCCATGGGGCTTCTTCAACGAGGGAGCACGTTGCCCCTGGCGTATTCACTCTTTTAGGGGTGTGAGGTTGCGGCGGATTCACCTTCCATCTGTCGGACAATGCGAACTTGCCCTGTTGGTACTGGTCTTCAATCCAATTTTTAAAGACGTAGCAATCCTCGATCGGATGACCCAATACTCGGTGATAGGGACAGTAATTGGGATCATTGACGTCGTTTGGCTGTGACGGACGCCTTGGATTCGGCAGATTTATGAGTCGGTTGCGCAATGCTAGCTCGAACAGTCTCCTTGTTTTATCTTGAGGAAACGAGTAAGGACGTCCTAGCCTTTCCTCAAGGGGTACGCGTGGACGCATATTATTTTGACGGACAGCCGGTTTCAAGTTACTCGGCTGTTGTTGAGCATTGGCGACAACGATCGCTTTTCCTTTCCCCTTCTCGTCTCGGGAGTCCGGCTTTGAAGGAGGCAGTCTATGGCCCATCTGATCCATTTGAGCTAGCTTGTCGATCAAGGCCTGGAAGGTAGTCGGCTTGAAGAACATCATGAATTAGGATATGGGCGCCTGCGGATCGAGGGTTCCCACAAACATCCCTACTGCCGGCGCTTCTTCAATGCGTTGTTCGCATTTTGACTATAGGTTCCTCCACCGTATAGCGTACTGGACCCATGTCTCGCTCGGCTTCACCCTGGCATTAATCAATGCGGTTATCGGGGTGCGTTCGCTGGCGCTTGCGAAACGCTGGGTAAACAGCAGCTCCATCTCCGCAAATGTCTTGATAGAGTCGTTTGGGAGCTCGGAGTACCACTCAAATGCTGTATCCGATAAGCTACCAACAAACTGGGGAAGCAACAATTTATCATCACCGACGGTGTTGCCGCAAAGCGCCCTGAACTGGGCAACATGCTGGTGGGGATTGCCCATCCCCTTATAAACATGGAATTTCGGTATTGTATAGCTCGGCGGGTACTTGATCTGATCATACCAGCTCGGATAGGGTCGTCCGGTTTTTACGACCTGACCGACTGCCTCAGTCTCCTGATGAACCCGTATCTGCTGAGCTATATAATCGTCCAAGTCAGCTTTGGAGATTGTCTCCTCCTTGGCTGTTGACAGAGCCGGTGGAGGATTTGACGTTTCTCCCCTGTCGTCTTCAAGGACGATTGGAGGATCTTCAGCAGGAGGATCTTGTTGGATCATCATACCCACCATGTCCTGGAACAGAAGGGCCATTCGCTTTATATTGGCTGCTTGTTCTGCAGCCTCTTTATCCTTCTTTTCCAATATCCTGCGAAGGAATTCAGCGTCAGTCTCTTGCTCCTGGCGTTGATCAGAGGACACTTCGGGGCTTTCTTTTGGCCCGGTGAGTGCGGCCATCGCGTTCATCATTTCCTGGAGCTTTTGCTGTTGCTCCTGAGCTTTGGTCACTGACAGTGTAAGCGGTCTATGACCTGTAGATACACGGCTGTCCTCCTTCCCCGACGCCATGTATACAGTATGGACTACAATGCCCCCGGACTTAGGGCGTTTAGGTTCGTCGCCTTTGGCATTTGCCGCAGGCGTAGGGACCTTCTCCGGCCTTCTTCTCTTGTGGGCCGTTGAAGTTGAGGGGGCCGTTGCAGCGGGCACCCTGGCGGTTGTCGTCCTTTGCTGTTTGTCAGGACGTTTCTTTTCTTCCTGCACTTTTTCCCTTTTCTGTTGGCGAGAGTGATCTTGGTCGATTGCCGAGTTTTGAACTCTCCGCCAGACTTTATAAATCTTGGAGGACAGACGTTGAGGGGGCTGCTCTAACTTAGTTTCTGTAACTCTCTCTGCAGGTGGAGGAGATCTTTTTAGCATAGCAGTCAGAGAGTTCTTACGTACCCTCTTCAGCGGTTCAAAGCTGTTCCTAGTTGGAACAGCAGCATCAACTTCCACCATCGGAGCCGGTAGAGTTAGCCCAGAGGGGGAGTTGCCCCCGGCCTTCCTTACTCGGCGCCAGTGGCAACGTCGAGCATGACGAGCCGTTGGGACTGGCTCGGCGATAAGGACAGCTTCGTCTTGCCCCCTATCCGAATGAAGCGTTGCCGGTGCCAGCCTCTTAAAGACTGATGTTGTCTTTTGAGTGGCGACGTTCAATCTGTCAAAGACAGATCCTCGAGTAGGAACAGGAGCCGGAATAGTCATCCTTAAAAAGACCGACTCTTTAACAGGAGAAACCGCCTTGACGACTTCAGGAGCAGAGGTGGATGTCTTCCTTTGGACGGCCACTTCAGGGTTCATGGGCTTCTTGGCGGGCCCATCAGAGTTCTGGCCCTGCCTGGCAAAGACAGAGGCTGCCGGCTTGATATTGGATGACCCGTTGAAAGGGGCCGTTGTAGCAGTGAGCCGATCGAAAACCGACTTCTTGTGCGCGTCCGGTGCGTGCACCGGAATAGTGAAGCTTGCTGGCAGGAGCATGGTCCCGAAAAACAGACCGGTGGTGGCCTGAGTCACCTGTTCCACCGGCATGGCAAGGATGGAGGCCGCTTGAGGCCCATAGGCTACACCTCTAAGTGAGGCGGAGCGTCGGTTGCATCGGCACTTGGAGCAGCTCGAGCAGTTGGATGCCATTGATGATTGATTTCTGCGCCAGGCAAAAGACCAAATCTTAGTAATTTAAAACCCAAAGGCAACCATTAACAAACCGTGATTCGTTCGCGAAAGCGACACACGAAGTGTGGAGTGGAAAGAGAAAAAGGTTCCACCGGGCGTGCCAGAATCTGTTCCCCTCCGAAAGACGGCGCAAGACGGACTGTCTTGCCTGAAATTCGGGGCAGATGCTAATTAGTTTTATCCGTCTACCTCTCCGAAGATGCCAAGTTGATTTATGGCACCGTGTATCGGAGGTTTAAACAGATGCGGCCGATGTAGCAGACTTCGTCAGATTCCCCCTCGTTTGAGGGGTTTTTGATTGTGGGGACGCTCTTCCCTGCAAGCGCAAGCCCCTGCAGTTAATTACGCTACCGCATCGCGGTAACAACTTTCTCGTTCTCCAGAAATTTCACTTCGTGTCGTGTGTGTTTGTTTTTTTGTGGATGCCCGTGGATTGTATACGGAGACTAAGTTATGCCGTCGCCCGTAGGACGTGGATTAGTCCAAATCCGTATTTATTTAGATTTGGGTTTGGTGTTTTAGTTTAAGGATACGTTAACCATATTGAGGCTAAGATCAACTTAAACGTTCGTTAAGGATACGTTAGTCCTATTTGAGACTAAGATCAACTTAACGGAAGAGCATTTAGGGGCTCTAATGTTCCAGTTTAGGGACGTAGTGGTCCATTTAATATATGGTCATCGGGACCCGTCACCTCTCTGACGACGTTGAAGGATTACAACGACAGGTGTCAGAGGAGTTTGGAGATGTACCCTTGAACCAAGATTGATTAGGGGGTCTTATAGTCCAATTTGGGACTAAATTCTGTTTGAATGTTTAAGGATACGTTATCCCTATTTGAGACTAAGATCAACTTAAACGGGATCGTTTAGATCCGACAAAAGAGCGTTTGGGGGCTCTATTGTTCCAGTTTAGGGACGTAGTGGTCCATAGGTAGTTTAAGGACATTGCGGTCCGTCTTTCCCGTTTTGGGGACGGATGTTAGTTTAAGGACGCATAAGTCCATGGGTTTAAGGACCCCACCGTCCGTATGGTTGTGTTTAAGGACGCATTAGTCCATTAGTTTAAGGACGCATAAGTCTGTGGGTTTAAGGACCCCATAGTCCATATCTTGGTTTAAAGACACATAAGTCCGTGAGTTTAAGGACCCCACAGTCCGTATCTTGGTTTAAGGATGCATAGGTCCATGGGTTTAAGGACCCCACAGTCCGTGTCGATGTGTGGTTGTCGGGACCCGTCACCTCTCTGACGTCGTTGAAGGATTACAACGATAGGTGTCAGAGGAGTTCGGAGATGTACCCTTGAACCGGATGTAAATTGATTTAAGAGAGCAGTCTTGCTCAGTCAATTTAATTTGAGGACTTACGGCCATGATTGGGCTAAGTCCAGTTGAGAATATTCAACGTTTTTATCTTTGGCCTATTAGGCTTGTGCTAGGGCTTTACCCCTGTTTAATAATGCACTGCATTTCATTCTGGCCTGCTAGGCCTTTTTGATTTGGGCTCTGTCCCTTTATAAATGATGCAGAGCATCTGTTTGGGCTCTGCCCTTCTTTAAAATAATGCATTGCATTTAATTTGGCCTGTTAGGCCTTTTTTAATTGGGCTTGGCCCTTCTGTAAATAATGCAGTGTATTAATCAATCTGACAGTGGCCATGTGGCCTGTCAGGCGCTTTGCGCCAATTATTGAGCGCAAGCGCATGTGGAGGTGACACGTGTCACGCTCTGGTGAGCGCAAGCGCAGTGCGCTGCGCTGTTGCGCTGCTGACACGTGGCGCGCTCTGGTGAGTTGTGCCAATTTTAGAGAGCAATACTCTATCTTAAAAGCGCATAGCGCAAGTTGTTATGGTGCTGACACATGGCGCTCTCTGGTGGCTTGCGCCAACCCAGGAGCGCAACAGTGCAGTTTTTGCAAGTGCAAGGCACTGTTTCAATAACTTGATCCAATTTTGGATTCAAGAAAAGAATCTTTAAGATTCTAGAACCAATAGTTCATAAAAAAGTGCAAGGCACTGTTATTATTTATTTATTTTTTTATTGAAGATCATTGATCTTGTTCTTAGATCAATGATCTATTCAGAAGAAATTCTTCTTTTTTTTTATAAAGGTTTTTTACCTTTTTTCTCTTCTTGAGTTTTTCTCAAAATTCTTCAGAGTTCTTTCTATTCTCTGTGCTGTTATTTTTGATCTTGATGTTCCTTCCTTTTGGATTGGGGTCTAGGGGCCTTTATATAGTGCCCATTAATTTGTTAAATTTGTTAAAGAGATCATTCTCTGAGTGATTTGGGGAATTTTCCCCACCGTTGGATCTTTGATCCAAGGGCTTCTGTTTTACATAAGACAATCTTCTTGTTTTAACAAGAACAGAAAGATCTTACTGGAATTTTAATTCTGTTTGGCGCAGATGCACCAGCGCTTGACACGTGTCGCGCAGCGCACAGCGCAGCGCAACTGCGCTCGCGCAACTGCGCTGACACATGTCGCGCAGCGCAGAGCGCAGCGCATCTGAAGCGTTGCTTCTTTTAATTTTGTTTTAAATAGAGCCTTTCTCTGATTGGGCGCGCTATCTTGAGCGTTGCGCTCCATGCGCTGGCGTGCCTGATTTTGACACGTGGCGCTCTGCGCGCAGCGCGGGGGATCTGAGGCGTCGCTTTATTTATTATTAAAATTTAAATTTTCAAAGTAGAGTTTTGCTCTGATTGGGGGAATCAGAAGCGTTGCTTCATTTCCCGCCTTGGAATTTGAGCAGAGCTTTGCTCTGATTGGGGTAAACAGCGCCTTAGCGTTCCAGGTCTGGCGCTCAGCGCCAAGCGCACAACGTGCTCCTCACATGTGCGCCATTTTCATAAGAAGCGCCTCAGTGCTCCAAGTCTGGCGCTCAACGTCAAGTGCTCTGTACATAAAGGCTCTGTACATAAAGCGCTCTGCGCTACAAAGATTGTTCAACACTCAATAAAAGACAAAAGAAAATGGGGTGTCAAAACCCAAATTAATGCTCAGCATTATTGAACAAAAGAGGCTAAGCCCAAACAAATGTTCAACACCCAAACAAATGTTCAACATCAAAACAAATGTTCAACAGTTTAATCAGAACTAAATGGGCTGAGCCCAAGTTAGCCACAAGTCCCTAGCTCGGACCAGCTGAGCACATGTCCTCACAATTGGTCTTGGTCCCAAGTCTGGCTATAGATCTCCCAACCAACCTTGGTTCAAGGGTATATCTCTTCATTCCTCTGATATGTGTCGTTGTAATTCTTCAACGTCTTCAGAGAGGTGACGGGTCCCGACAACCAGACACTCCATGGACTATGATGTCCTTAAACTCATAGACCGCAACGTCCTTAAACAAAACTCTATAGACTATGACGTCTTTAAAGTCTGGACTATGATGTCCTTAAACTCTACGGACTATGATGTCCTTAAACTTATGGACCGCAACATTCCTAAACTAAAACGATAGAGCCTAAATGCTCTGTCGTTATATCTAAATGATCCTGAAACCCCGTTGAGTAGATCTTAGTCTAAAATTAGACTAACGTATCCTCAACAAACGTTTGAGTTAATCTTAGTCTACAACAAGACTAACGGTCCTTAAACCAACCCAAACCCAAATCTAAGAAAATACGGATTTGGACTAATCCACGCCCTACGGGCGACAACATAAATTAGTCTCCATATACAATCCACGGGCAAGCAAAAATAAAACAAACACACATGACACGAAGTGACAATCTGGAGAAAGAGAAAGTGGCTATCGCGATACGGTAGCGTAATTAACAGCAGGGGCTTGCGCCTGCAGAGAAGAGCGTCCCCACAATCAAAAACCCCTCACAATGAGGAGGAATCTGACTAAGTCTGCTATATCGGCCGCATCTGTCTAAACCTCCGATATACGGTGCCATAAATCAACTTAGAATGTTCGGAGAGGTGGACGGATAAAACCAAATAGCATCTGCCCCCAAATTCAGGCAAGACGACCTGCACGGTTTCATCTCTGTTTTCGGCGGTGAACACAACCTAAGTTCTCTAGTTGCTCCTATTGGCACTTAGTTAGGAGCTAGAGCCATTGATCACATCTCTCGGGTGGATCATCTACGACAAAGGAGGACCGGAGAACAAGCTCGATCCCGGAGAACCGACGGAGCGGGAAAAGAAGATCAAGCATGTTCAAGGTGGCCACTAGGAGCATATGATGAGGAAAGATGACCGAAGGACTTGGATCGTTTAGTGAGACTTTTTTCATAATAGATAGCTCTACTAGTTTAGCTAGATAGGTTTATGGTAAGATCCGGGTTTATTGGGTTATCTTAACGCCGTTTTTGAAACCCTAGAAAATTTTTGTTCGGCAAACAGCCGCGTTCGATGGCTTGGGCGTTAAGGTAACCCAACTCCTAACACTCAAACTCTTGCTTCACTAAAGAAAGAAAAAGTGAAGCTAACAACCTACACTAGTTTTCTAAGCTAATATAGGTTGATGAAGTGGGATTTTTCTCACTAAAAACCTTTCTTTTTCTTCTCTTTTTCTAGCCTAGAAAAATATCTAGAGAGATGAGAGAAGGATAATGAACTCTTGGCAAGGTGAAGTGAACCTTGGAGATAAGATATATAGATAGATTTGACAATAATAAATGAATAAAACAAAAAGAAAGAGTGAGTCATAGTCACTAGAGTCTTGTAGAAACTTTTAGAAGCCATGACTCATTCTTTGATTTTGTATTTATTTGTTTATATTTATCAAATATCTCTAATATCCTTTTCCATATGATTCTTACATTGCCGTGTTCTATGTATCATCTCCCATGATACATTTATATATGTGTGTGTGTGTGTGTGTCTCTCTCTGTGTGTGTGTGTGTAATCATTTATAAAGAAAGGATTTATAATGAGTAATTACTCAATTATTAAATCAACACTTGATTTAATAATCCGGTCATATCATATATAACCCGACTAATATGAAAAGAAAAACTGCTAGATTAAATACGGTATCATGTACTCGTAGTTAATCAAGCTCCCGCACTCATAGTTAATCAAGCCCCCGCACATATCTCCATATGTGCCCCACTTCGTTTCGCTTGAGCTCGGAAAACCCCTATGTGGGACTCTTAAAACTCATCAATACGCTAGCAGTAAGTAACGATCATATCAGATACCCACAAGCCGTCAGCGGTACTAGCTGGACATAACAGCTACCCAGGTATTATATGAACAGAAGATCAACAAGCAAGCTTGTTCAAACTCCCGTAGAGCCAATAAGCAACACTTACCGTACAGTCCGGTCTCTTCGTCTGATATGTCGCATATTGAGTCTGGGGTTGGAATCGTCAAGCCCCAATAACTCAATAAGTCATGCCGATGCGTGGCCTATAACCAATTGAGAAACTACTGATAACACTTATTAGTAAACCTCATCATCCCTGGCCAGGGACTTGCGGTTATAACCAATCGCGCATAGTACAACATCAACTCCCAATACCGGGAGAAACGAAACCCCTCCTATCGCTCACCGTCTCCATGTGTCTCAGGACTGTACCCAAAATCCACCTGTTTGCACGACTCAATAGAGCCATAGTAAGGTCAAAATCAAAGCACAGTGGGAAGCATACAAGACACTATGACGATCTCGGGTCTACGGACTAACCTGTACAAGTGTCACCAGAGAACTGCTAATTGATGATAGGTATAATACCATTTAAGGGTTCTCCGCAAGTCCGTTCAGTGTACTCAATCTCCAATGAGCACCTGTATACAATCTTTGATTTCAAACATCAATGGATATAGGATCATCCATTGCTCTTATACTGGATCAAGAAACGTATACACTAGTCTACTCTGGAATATCGATACCCTGTCTCGACACTCCATCGACTAGGAACTTTTAAGGATGTGCTTGTGGACTACACATGCCCACTAGTATGATCTGCATCATAGTCATGGTAGTCAAGCAAATATCCTAAGGGCTTTATCAACATGTATCAATTATACATCAAACTTAATCAAGTGAACATGTCAGGATAAAGAGCAACCAGATAACATACTATCATGTCGAGCAAGAAAGTCCTACACACACACACACACACATGTCCAAGCATCCACTATAATATACAATAATGGCCTCTAGCGCATACATAGATCCAACATCATACACCGTTAGGTTACTTAATTAATGACAGAGTGGGGGCTGGACTAGCGTGGGTGCAAAACATAAGCAATGTTTATTATATACAATATATATATCCATTCATCTCACGCAATAATAGGCATTCCAGATCACAGCAACACGGATGAATATATTGGATATATTAGGATTTCTGTATTTTGTTTTAGCGTATAATGAAAGACGGATTCCATGGTCGTGAAGAATAACCAAACCCCACCCTAGACCCCTACGGGTGCGGCAAACTACCCGCCAAATTCCCAAAGTGATTCAACCTCCCTCAATGAAATGAGTAGGCCATTTGGCACTTCAAGAACCCGGTAGTTTGTGCACCCCACCATGGGTCTATCTTAGGTGCAAGAAAAAGTAAATGAAATAATACAACAGTGGCTACAACCTCAACCCGGATATGCCCCGCAAAAATAATATTACATCAATTTATAAATTTACATGAATGAAAGAAAAAGCGCTCTTCTCACATCCCCGGCTATTCATTCACGACGATCCAATACTTCATATACACAAACCATCAAGAAGATACAGATATGTGCAACCCCCACTAATCAACATATAGCAATTAGCAGACGTTTGGCAACATATATACAAATACAAAATCACAGATTAACCAAGAACTTAGAATTTCGATCGATAATTACTTTCCGTGTTTAGCCCATGTACAAACCAGTATACAAACAATTCTGGGTAGAAACCAAATATGCCAAAAATCATAATTCCAAATACCTGAGCCCCAGAAAAAATTATGAGCAAATCGGCCCTAAATCAGCCGTGGATCCGCGGCCAAATAACATGTTTGGCCACGGTTCCGCGGTCTAGTTGAGGGATTAGGTTCTCAAAAATTTTTCTTGTTCTAACAAATGCCTGCACGTATTTTCAAAGTCACTGAAATGATTTTTCGAACAATTTTGAAAAACGACAGCAAGCATGTTAAGGAAATGTGATTTCGGGCAATTTTCGTCGATCGAAGTTCTAATCACTTGCTAATAAGCTAGTTAAGGTTTAGTATGCTCTGATACCACTGTAAATCGATGTCGCACAGCCCATGCACTTGTGGGGAGGCGGAATTTACAAAAAAAAAATGATTTTCTTAACTTTGCAACACCGACTTTAACTCTAGGATCTTTACAAAAACCTTAACTAGCTATACTACTTGGAGGTTCTAACTACTCGGTCAGAGTTTTATACCTCCTTGTTCTTTGTCCTTCGGATTTTCTTCTCCTCTTCTTAAGCTCCGAGAAGATCCAGATCACGCTTGATCGTCGGCCTTCTCGTATCGAAGATGATCCACCCGAGAGTCTATGCTTCAAGCTCCAACCTCTAAACCAAGGTAACTAAGTTACCTAGTTCGTTAAACTAGATAGCTTAGAAGATGTAGAGTATTTATTGGAGTATATTATCTCAAGAGACCTAATGGTTCACAACTCATGTGAGGTTTTTAGGTCTTGAGGGAAAAGGAGAGAGAAATGGAGAGAGAAAGAAACTTTGCAAATGAGCTAGATCTTGGCAATTGAAGGATGGCTCATTCCCTTACTCCCATCAAGCATGCAATATTTTCTAATTGAAAATATCAACCATGCTTAAATAGTGAGTCCAAACAAATAAACAAATGAAAACAAGCCATGCTTCACCACGCCACAAATATCTCCATTTTCTACCTCATTAATCTATTTCCAAAACTAGATAAACTAAATAATGAAGTGTTCTCTTCTAGAAGTATCTCTTGTGAAATTACAAGAATGCCCTCATCGTATATACATACCCATATTCGTATTCCGAAAAATACGAATATAATGAGATAATAATAATCCAATAATATAATACTAGAATCTGGTTTAAACCAAAGCCCACTAGTATCATCCGTCCGAACAACATCCGTGCAACTAGTGCAGTATATGATCGGAACCCTGCCGTAAAACCACACGGTCTCTATATCGTTTTGCCCGAAGCAGGGAAACTCTCTGTGTGGGACTCTAAAGACTCGACAGTACGCTGGCAGTGGGTTTAACCACAATTCCGTCAGTGGCACTAACTGTACGTAACGGCTACCTAGGTATCTGTCGATAGGCCGATGAGCAAACTCATCCGAACTCCTACTGAGCCTATCTGTGACAATCTCCGTACAATCCGGTCTGTTCGTCTAAGAGTATCGCATATCGTGCCTAGGTGGTGGTAACCGTCAGACCCCTAATAGCTAATAAGTCGTGTCGGTGTAGAGCCCAATACACCCTGAGAAACCACTGGTGTACCTACCAGTAAATCTCGCTTGCCCTGGCCAAGGACTTTGTGTAATGGCTATCCAAATACAGCGTGATATCAACCCCCAATACCGGGAGAGATGAATCCTATCTAACTACTACTGCCTTCAAGTGCTTAGGGACTACACCCAACCACTACCTGTTTGCATGACTCATTTGAGCCGTAGTAGGGTAGTGATCTATGTACAGTGGGAAACACTCGAGACGAATAGTGATATCAAGTCAACGGACTAAACTATACTCATGTCATCCGGGAATTGCTAACTGACGATAGGTATAATACCAACCAGCAGTTCCCCCGCGAGTCCGTCCAGTGTAACTCATAACCCAATAAGCGCATGTATACTATCTCTGGTATTGCATACCAATGGCTGAGGGACAGGCCATCTCTCGAACTGGGATGAGAAGTGTATACACCAGTCTACTCTGGAGTATCGATACCCTGTCTCGATAATTCTACGACTAGGGATAAGTATAAGGATGTGCTTATACACTACCCAGCCCCCTCTAGTGTGACTGTCATCACAACGCTGGTAGTCAAGCAAAGATCTTAAGGGCTCTATCAATATGTATTAGCGATATGTTAAAAGAAACATATACATATATTAAAATAGAATCAAACCAGATAGTATACTATCATTTTGAGCAAGACCGTTATTATATCTGTGTATATCCCAAGCTTCCAAAATATAATATACAATCCAGTACTGTACAATAATGGCCTCTAGGGCATATATCACTAACACATCCCTACTCTCGCAATATGCTAATAGAACTGATCTTGGGCTCCGACCGTATCAATCTTGGTAGTCATGATACAGGAGATTTAGACATCCATTCCTGCCCTCGTGTTGTGATTCCATGATTGATTTTGGTCTAGGTGAGGCGATCGACCCTCCGCTCAGTTTCGTAATAAACGACCAAGTGATTTAGACTTCCATTTCTGCGCTTGGGTATTGAGAGCAGGCCGAGCAGTGTGGTCGATGAATCTTGATTCGTCTTTAGGCCCACTGTGTAGGAGATTTAGATGTTCATCACTGCTCTTGCACTTGGTCTTCAAGGCGATGTCATGATCCAAGGGTTTGAGAGTTTGTTTTTATTATCATATCATATGCAATTGTAACCCAATTTTATCAATAATATGATGGCTGGATGACTGTTATCTTTACCGTGTTTTTGATAAATTTCTGTCCATGCAACCAAGGGGTCTATTTCTATTTTATTAAAGAAGAATGTTCTCCCCTTACTCTAACGACTGCCCATCCGTCGAAAGAGATAGTGTTGCACTAATTATTTTTGTCTTTAGTGCAGATATAATTTTATAGAGAACACAAACATTTCCTACCAATAAGGATTGAAAATAAGGCGTAGCAGCTATAAGTTAAATATAAGTCGTAGCATGGGCTGAGATGGGCTTGGGGTAAATAAAGGGCTGTTTGGTTGCTGGATTATGAAATTTGGATTCCCAAACAGTACGATTGAAAATATCTGAATTAGCTAATTTTGTGTTTGGTTGGTATTGAATTTCTTATATTGGATTTGTAGATTCTTATAATTCTTGTTTGTAATTCGTGTTTGGTTGAAAAATAGTAAATGAGATTTGGGTTTGACGATTAAAGAGAGAGATGGAGAGATGGGGAATTTTTTAATAACTAAAGTATAAGCGGGGGCCAGCAAATAGTGAGAAATCCTTAAGAATCCTCTTGATTTTGAAGGATTTTGGAATCCATCTTTTTTGTGGGGCTCATCACACAATTTATACAAATCCATATTTGTAATCTAAACTAACCATAAATTTTGCGAATCCTAGGATTCTCAAATCCAAAACTCAAGAATCATACGGCAGTCCTTCAACCAAAAAGGCCCATCAACCAAAGAGACCCCAAGGGCCTGTTTGGTTGCAAGATTATGAAATTTGGATTCCAAAATAATACGGTTAAAATTTCTGGATTTAGTAATTTGTTATTTGGTTGGTTTTGGATTCCTAGTATTGGATTTGTAGATTCTTGTAATCTTTGTTTGGTTAGTGAAAATAAAGTGCGATTTGGATTTGAGGATTTTAGAGAGAGATAGAGAGAGAGAGAATTATTAAATAAATAAAGTATACGAGTCACATCTAAAAGTACAATGAATAGAGCCAAATCCTTGAAAATCCTTAAAGATTTTTAGGATCCAAGAATCCTTGTTTTGTGGTGGGCCCTCTATAAAAAAAACAAAGGAATTCTCGAAATCCAAATTTATCAACCAAACACAAAATTATGGAATTTTAGGATTCCACTACCTAAATTAATAGAAATGCTGCAAACAGGTCCTGAGAACGATGTAGCTCAATATTGCATTTGGGGGCAATTTGATAATTAGGTCATCAAAATTCACGAAACCCTAGCCTTTATATACGCCGTCTCGAGCAAGGGTTCCATTTTCTCTCTGCCAATTGCGAGACGAAAGAGTGGAAGCGGGAGCGGGAGCAGGAGCGGGAGCAGGAAGGCGAAGGAGCAGGAGCAGGAGCAGGTGGCGATCGAGACCTAGATCTAGATCAACAACATGGTTGGATTCTCTTCTCGATCTCATCTTTGTTCATCTTGTTTGTTCCCTTGATTTCTCTCCATTTCTGAAATTTGTTTGATTATTTCATTTTAAGATTGGGGTTTGGATCGTGATCCCTTTATGGGTTTTTGATGCGAAGGGCTTGTTCATGAAAGTCGAATCAGGTCCTGTTTTAGGGTTTGATCACTGATGTATGCGATTTTTGATATGGGTTTGATTAAAGATGAAACTTTTGAGGCAAAAGGCTGTTGCTTTACCTAGTTGATGTTGCTAGGATTAGATTGGGATTGGTTAGTGCTATGCTCTTATTGTATTTTCATGTAATTCATTGGCATACTGGAGTTGATTTGTCCTTTTAATGCATTATTATGTTAACACTCCTAGAATTATAGTTTGGTGGCAGTCTGCGCAGGCTTATTGATTTAGGTCCCTATGAGTGAATGCATCATTTTATTCAAAATTTCAAATTTCACTGTTTTCAGATGCCGACTTCACTTGTTATATGTGAAGTTACATGTTCAACGATTTATTTGATCTTAATTGCCTAGATGGTTATTCCTTTTAATTGAGAAGGTATTAATCTTTTGTATTGAATATTAACTGTTTCTCTTACATTTGTCTGGACTAATTTAATTATGCTTATTATTACCTTTATGAAAGTGGTACACTTGTTAAAGATGCTGTTATTTTGACAAATATATCAATATATCATATTTGACCCACTCCATTTGTTTTACTTCTTGCCTACTTGTTCAATGCTTTGCTTGGGACAACTTAGCAGGCCGAGGCTGATGTTGCCTACAAATATCAATATATCATGTTATGTTTTGACAAAACTTCCTAAACTTAGGCAAACGATATTCAGTAGGCGACAGAATAGATTATTTCGAGAAAATCAGGACTGAAATGTCTGTTCGATTTTTCTTGTTTTTTTTTTATATTTCCAGGATTTAAGGTTGAATATTAGTCAAGAATTAAGCACTTAAGCTCTTATGCATATTAATATGTGTTCTGTTCTCTATTGCAATTTGCAACCAGTTTTTAAAGCAGCTTGTTAGCAAGCAAAACTAAGTATGTAATGTACAATCATAAGTAAAAGATTTCCTGTTAACATGTGCTCTACTTAAGAAGACCTCTAGTTTATATGTTTTTTTCTTCTTATGTCTTTTTTATTAATAAATAATAAGTAATAGGTGATAGATAGCCAACCTCACCATATGTTCAAATGTTGGGTCATCCAAACTTGGTTTGATGACAATCTATTGACAGACTGTTGAGTGTGTGGGTATAACACCGGTAACAACATATTTCTGCATTCTGAAGTTTTTAAATAATTTTTTGGTACTCAGGCTAGAGGACTTAAGAAGCATCTCAAGAGGCTAAATGCCCCGAAACACTGGATGCTCAACAAGCTTGGTGGCGCTTTCGTAAGTGCAATAACTGCGATTTTATTTCAGAACTCATTTTCCTATATGCTGCTTATTATTAATCAACTACTGTTTATTAGGCCCCAAAACCATCATCCGGCCCACACAAAGCCAGGGAGTGTTTGCCACTGATCCTCATTCTGAGGAACAAGCTAAAGTATGCTCTTAACTATCGCGAAGTCATTGCCATTCTGATGCAGAGGCATGTGATGGTTGATGGAAAGGTCAGGACCGACAAGACCTATCCAGCAGGCTTCATGGGTATGCATATCTCTCAACCTTCTCCTATCATAGAAATGTACTAAAGGAATTCTTTTGAGAGTTGACTAGAGTAATCCAAGTTTTATCGTTCATTTTGTATATTATCTGCAGATGTTGTGTCGATCCCTAAAACGAATGAGAACTTCAGGCTGTTGTATGACACGAAAGGCCGTTTCCGGCTTCACTCCATCAAGGATGAAGAGGCTAAGGTCAGTTCATGTATCACCTTTTTTCTGTTTTTCTTAATATTTTCTGCGGTAAGAATTATACCAAAACCCTTTGATATCCACTTCAGATAGGTTTTTGGTTATGCAAGCCTGATAAAGAATCGATTACTTAGCCTTTGAAAGCAAATTGGTTCTGCAGATTAAATTTTCCAGTCATTTAAAAAATTAAAGAAGGCTATACTATATTGGTTCTCTGGAGCAATTGTTCTTAATTTATTTATTTTTATTGTAATAGATTGTGGGTCCAGGATGTAATTGAACTGTTTCATAAATCTTTTACCCATTTATGCTACTTACCTTTTCATAACATCAGATGGTTCAATTTTGAATTAATGACTTTCCAGCTTTCCTTTACATATGATTATTCTCAAAACATTCCTCAAATAGTATTACATTTTCCTAAAGGCCTTTGTCCTTGTGCTCACAAGTTGCTAATTACACATTTATTTGATTGGATTTGGATGAAATAGAATTGAATTTTAAAAGGAGTGGTCGGTACAAAGATATGAAAGTAGATGCAGGAATGTTTCTGAGCGGCAAGAAAAAGTATGAGAAACAACTCAAACTAGTTGGAATAAAATAGACTGAGGAATCCTGGTAGGATAAATAACATGGTGTCTGTGTCTCTGTGGTTCCATTATTTTCTCAGCGTTATTTAATCTTCTTGTTTTACGATTCATCGTTTTAGTGTGCGTTAGATTTTTATAAAGAATAATCCTATAGTAAATCGTTAGAGATAGAAAGGGTTATTGTTCCTCTACAAATCAAGGCCAAACTGAAACCAAAGTTTCAATTACAATGTTCCAATGTCCAATATTTCAGAAGATACTAAAGCTGAAACTAGTCGGTCATTGGCCTTGAAATAGTTACCCGCATCATAACTGAATTAAACCCATCACAGTCAAATCCAAAAAGAAGGATATTTTTCACCTGGTGCTGTTTTCAGTAACCCGTTGCTGCTTTTTAGCATGTCAAAATGGGATAAAGAGCCCTTATACTATCAAAAAATTTAAATATAGTATTACACTATAGAATAGCGGAAGATATGAAATTACCTTCTTCAACCTTGTATCGATCACATATTTATTGACTTTCTAATAATGCTTCGATCTATTTTTACCATTGCATAGGAAAATTTACAAGACTCGTTAACATCTTATTTATCTTAAGATTTTTTCCAATAATTTCTATATATTCATTTTTCAACCATTATATATTATTTAAAACAGCGTTGGCGCATTTGTTACACTGCTCAATCCTAAGCTTGGTTTTCCCACATTTCTACTCTTCTCGTCTCTTTGCGCTTTCCATAATATTGTTCCTAAGGAAGCACCCTTCATTTTCATTTTCAGTTCAAGCTCTGCAAGGTCCGATCTGTCCAATTCGGTCAGAAGGGCATTCCCTACCTCAACACCTATGATGGCCGCACCATCCGCTACCCAGATCCCCTCATCCGAGCCCATGACACCATCAAGCTCGACTTAGAAACTAACAAGATCGTCGACTTCATCAAATTCGATGTCGGCAACGTCGTGATGGTAACTGGTGGCCGAAACACCGGCCGAGTAGGAGTCATCAAGAACAGAGAGAAGCATAAGGGGACTTTCGAGACAATTCACGTGCAAGACGCTACCGGGCATGAGTTTGCCACTAGGCTTGGCAATGTGTTTACTATCGGGAAGGGGACAAAGCCATGGGTGAGTTTGCCCAAGGGGAAGGGCATTAAGCTCAGCATTATTGAGGAGGCGAGGAAACGAGCTGCTGCGGCTGCAGCTGCGGCTAAAGCTGCTGCTTGATTATTAATGGTTTGTTTATTCATGGTAGCGGCTGCTTTATGGTAATGTCATCTTGAAACTCGACTTGAAATTTTGCTTGAGAATTTAGTGAGCAAGACTTGTTAGCTAAAGTTGGTTTAAGTTTTTGCGAGACATGCTATATTTATTTTTCAATGGGTCTATGTGAATTCATCCTAAAGTGAGTTTATGTGAATTTAGCTTTCAATGGGTTTATGTGGTTTCCTTAATTTAAGTTGTTTCTAATTTTGGATGGCATTGATATTGCTTGATGATGCTCAGCTTTGTAGGATATTTATTAATAGTTGCATCAGGTGAGTTGTTTTGTATGCTGTTTGCCTCATTATTTGATTTACTGTTTTATGTGTAGTATTTTTAATGGTTGATTGTTGTTCAATTAACAAAATGCACATAAGAAATATATGATAATGTCGCAATGTTATTATTGAATCATGGTCCCTCAGCCTTCCATTCGTTAACCCTTTCATTTCGCAACGACAGCGCTATCGTGGCTGGAGGTGAGGCAGGGTTACTTATATTTGCTCGTTTTTGTGTCCGATGAGTTTGAAAACTCCATCAACTGGACAACTCCAACTGACACAGTTTTCGACAATCTTGGACGATGTCGGTGCAAATTGGATGTGTATGGCACTTCTATATAGCATAAGGGGCTTGAAATATTAGAGGGGCTTGAAATATTGGATGTGTATGGCAATTCTATATAGCATAAGGGGCTTGAAATATTAGAGTGTAGAATACTTCTATATAGCATAAGGGGCTTGAAATATTGGAGGGGCTTGAATTATTGGATGTGTATGGCAATTCTATATAGCATAAGGGGCTTGAAATATTAGAGTGTAGAATACGTACGTGAATAATTTAGATACCTTCGAGAATTAAAGATTGTTAAATGTTTTAATTTTCTCTTATGACAAAGTTGAGTTGGAAGAAGTAAAGGTGGAAACTGATGCATATGATTAATTAAGTCGGTCTATGAAAGCTGCCTTCAAAAAACAGGGTTAATATTTTATTAGTTTTAACTCTTGTGAAATGTATGGTCGTGTTTTCTATTTTTTGTTTTATTTATGTTTGTGTGTGTTATAAAAAAAACTTATGATTATTGATGAAGTTATTATCTTGATTATATTTTTATTATACTTATAAAGTTATATTAATACATGTTTCTTCTTGTAGTTTTGTGTATTTTGCGTAATATATATAACTAAATATGTAGATAAATAATATTGTTGGATGCCATCGGCTCCTTATAAATTTATCATGTTCCATATCCATGCTCGCCTCCTTGCCCCATAGCCTAGTGCCAAATTCTATGGTAGCCGAGTAAAGGGTATGGATTCATATCCTGCTTGCGTTAGGTTTAGGTCTATTCGGAATGAGGGAAAAAACCCATCTAACAACGTGTGCAATTTCTTGAATCCGCCTAAATTGGATTTTTGTTACAAAGAAATCACTGATTATGTTTATTGTAGAGAGAGGCTCTGATTTTTTTTATTTATAGGAAAATTGATTTATCTTCGATTGAATAAATGAATAAAGGATACCCGAAATCATATAAAAAGAGAATTTTACTATTATTATTTTGGCAATGATCTGTACGGCCTAACCTTTGCATAAAATATGCAACATATCGACGCATACATCTCACACAAGCATATACATGCATTTACATGAATAATAATTTGTGATCACTTTCTTCTTCTTTTATGTCTCCGGAGTCATGAGGTGTGAATCTCGCACATTTCCCAAGTCAGTAAGTGTCCATAGACCAACTGAGCCGTAGCTAATTTGCTTTGGAAAAAACAAAAAGGTCTCTTGCTTCCAAATGAAGAATTTTTTGCATATCGATCTCTACAACTCAAAAGGTCCCAACGAATCTTTTTCCAAGTCATTCCTTTTGTTTTTTCTTTGGAAATGTCTCTCTCCTCATCATTGCTTCCAAAAAATAACACATCAGCTCCCTTGCTTTACACCTCATCTGATCACTACCACCAATATTATTTGCTCCACAAATTGTTTTCAACGTACCAGAAGTCTCTAAAAATCAAATCTATTAGTTCAATCACCTTCATAGTTTTATAATTGATTGGAGTTGGAGTTGCAACAACAATTTTGAATTTGTATTTTCCATGTTTAATTAGCAACATGCTAAGCGAACATCGTCGTAAATAAAGATGCTAACTTTTACAGTAAATTCTTCCATCTAATCTCATCGCAATATATCTACTACGGTGGATAAATTTATAGACTTTACGTCTGGTTAGCAACATGGTAAAAATAAAACAGCCTATATACAATTTGAACCAACCGGATATTTATAAATTTGTGGAAAATATATCATGTGTGGCTGAGATTAATTTTATGAACTCCCGTTTCAATTGAATTGCAACTACCAAGAAGGATCCATTTCTTGTTAATATTACAGTACTAGTCTCAGATCATAGTACCGGTGTTAGTACCAATTGTAGTACAATAATTTTCCATATCATATTTTCTTTTAATGCAAGCGATAGAGGGCTTAAAGCTAAGAAAAGCTAGAATAAGATCATGATTAAGATTAATAAAAAAGAATACCTACCCTTGACTTTGTGTTTAAGAGAGAGGGGGATGCCTTTTATATTTGATGACCTTCAAGACTTTGGACTCTATAAAGCAGGAATTGTTATGATGAAGCAGTGTGAATATTTGTTATCCAACACCTGCTCTAATGTTTCATACTAGCCTTATCCTCGTTCGCAGCTATATATACGTAGCTCAAACAGTAACAACACTTCTGTTACGCTATGAAATGTACTTCAATTGAATCTATTCAAATACAGTACGCGCCATACAATTTTTTGACTGAAAACGCATGGAAACATGTCATTACACTATGGCTCGTAGCGACAACGCTTTAAATTGTTTGAAACTAGCTAGCAGAAATAGCAAACTATAAAATATATTTATAGAATGAGATCTAAGATGTTTCTTTTCCGATATCGAGCTTTTCCCCCCTCTATATTGTAGCTTTTCTTAAGAGGCTCCTCTCCTTTTTCGTAGTTCTATTCTCTCTTGTTGAACTCAAAGGCTTGTATCTTCGAAAATATGGCCGGTTGTCTGCATTTTATCAAATGAACATATTTTCTCTCTCCCTCAACAACTTATCGAGACAACCCATTTTTCTAGATACACATAGATGAATGGTGTACCTCAGCATCTTCATATTTGCGACATATAAGAGAATCAAGTCCCTTTCTTTCTTGGCATGATTACATGTTTAGAGTTTATCCATCTTTTCATTTAAGAGATCGAACCTTTCATATACAACAAATATCAAAAGCAATATAGAATCCATTAATCATTGTCTTTTAAATATAAATATGGGTCCAACAATACCGACTTTGATACCTCAAGTTATTTGCATATGATCATAACATTAATTTATTTCAAGATATGTTACACAAATAAGGCTTCTAGCTAGTGATATGTGACATATGTCTTCTTGCATCCAAGGGAATAAATACATTAATCTAAGATAAAATAAAAATAAAAATAAAAAATTGCAGCATGAAGAAAGCACACCATGCACCGCCCTCTCAAAGAAAACAAATTGGGAGGCCCTACAAACACATAAGCAAAAGCATAATGAATAGGAAGATGCTCGCTACCTTAGTTTGCATTCATGATATATGACTGTCATTGACAATATGTCAGTAATATGGAATACATAGTCTAATTGGACGGTTATTACCGTCTAACTAGGTCTATTTCGATGGGACTTTTTAAATTGCAACGGAAGATCCACGTCGCGTTTAATTTCGTCGATGCAGATCTAATTAGACGGGTCCTACGGGTCGAATTAGACTTTTTTAATTCGACACGAGCTACCCGTCGAATTAGAGTTTATTTCGACGAGAAACATGCGTCGAAGTAGACTCGATTTTATACGTATAGAATATTATTAAATAATATAATAATAATTTTTAAAATCTAATTTGACGAGTATTTCCCGTCGAATTAGACTTTATTTCGATGAGAAATACCCGTCGAATTAGGTGTCAACATCAGAATAAATAAATAAATTGCAAAACAGAGAATATGGAATTCCAATCAATTCCATTTTAAATTCCAATCCAAATCCCAAAACACATTCCTATATCAATTCCAATCCAAATCCCCAAATACGTTCCAATTCAATTTCAATCCAATCCAATTCTAAAATCATTTGACAATTCAATTTCAATCCAATCCAATTCTAAAATCATTTGACAATTCAATTTCAATCCAATCCAATTCTAAAATCATTTGACAGTCGAATCAAACAACCAATATAAACACATAGATTCATATTTATCGATATAAATATACATGAAAGTTAGAAATAAAATCAAAATTAATAACTCAAATATATATATATATATATATATATATATATATATATATATAGAGAGAGAGAGAGAGAGAGAGAGAGAGATATGAAAATTAGAAGTTTAGATAATACTAAACTATCGATCACGGGTAAAGAGAAAGTCGATCACGGGGAAGGAGGCGTGTCATTTTCATCTTCATCTGGGAGGTAAAGCCCCTACGATCAAAAAGTTTAAAATACATAATTTAGTACGTATGATATTTATATATTATTAAGTTAGGGTTATCGAACTTACCGGAGGTACTGGGTCCCCTCGCTGTGCATACATACAGATAAGACGAAGTTTCTGGCATGTGCTAAAACTACTAAATGAATCGCCAGCGGGAGCGGAGGCCGATCGGTGTGAAGAACCGCTGATATCCGGCGTCCGATCAGCCTGAGATCCACCATACGTTGGGGTCCTGATCCTACACGACATCTCCGATTCCATATCGTGTGCTCGACGATACGTAGGAAGTGGATGCGCAATCAGCCTATAAGGATCATTATACTGGATGTGAGAGATTTTGGTGGACACACATTGGACTTTCCCTTGAGTATCCGGTCGATACGTAGTGAAAGCCCTATCTACAGCGAACAGTCTCTGTCCGTCATCAACCGGATGTCCTTACTCCGTCTCTATCTCCGTCATCAACCGGATGTCCTTACCCCGTCTCTATCTCCTCAATCAACCGGTCTCTCTCAGCCGCCATCAACTCCGGGTTGAAGAAGAAATATACTACCGTCGTTCTAATAGCTACACAATTATTATTCTGAAATAATTAATAAACACGACATTAATAGAGTCTTACATATTGCTCCATAGCCGCAACCGATGCAGGCTTGCCATCATCCGGTACAAATCTGGCCTTAAAGATTTCGATCCGATCAACAAGGATTCCATCATGTCCTTCTTACTGCATATTACATTCAGAAAATTAACAAATAAATTTCAAAGACATATTTTGAATATAATATAAAATATTGATTGTCGAAACTTACGTATTCGACGTAAAACTATTGGAAACTCTTGTTCCCTCCCCTGTAAATATCCTGGAACTCAGCGCGAGATATTTTGCTTTGTGCGCTCCTCTCCTGCAGTTACATCAAATATTGTTTTTTGAGTTACTACAAAAGAATAAAAAAGTATCATCAAAAGACATACCCTAAACTCATCGCTCATGTAATCCCCGACCATGGCACGCCAGTAATCGTTGGACCAGGCTTCATCGCATACATCTCCTCCGGTGTATCGGCAAATTCAAGTTTTTTGAAGACCTTATTCTTATGGCCTCTCCAGTTTTTCGTCATATGCTTAAACAGCTTTTCAGGAACTTCTCGTTCATCGACAACCGTCTTGGGACCTTCTTTTTCATACCACCGGAAGTCAAACCGAATCTGCAAAATAGGATAATTCATCATCGTATGGGTAAACGTATTTAAATAAATCAAAATAAAGTTCAGTATTGAATAGTATTGTCACGCCCCGCTTCCCAGAGTACGCAAAATTGGGCACGTGACATAGCCAACCATGCTACCTGTGGGTAGGACGCATCCGTCCACAGTCACATTACGGCTGTAGAGATATCAAGAACAGTAAAATAAACTAAACTAATACATGTCCAAATCCATAATAACAAGAGTCAATAAACAGTAAATGCGGAAGCTAATGATCCAATACAATGAATAAACAGTACGTCCCATAATGCGGGCTCACATCTGGAAATGAAAGGAAATAAATAAACTAAATCCTAAGGACTCACTGTTCAGCCTGCTGGCTGAAGTACTCCTGCTCGGTCGTCGACAGTGGTACGGAATCTGGGCCATGCAAAACCCAGACGTCAGCGCGTCGTGACATCAAGTATATAATGTAAACATGATGATAAGCAATGCAAGTATGAACATGAATAAGGCAGTGATAAGAAATAACAAGCAGGGTAGTGTGCAATGGTGACTGAACTGTCCTATCAGGTTTTCTACTCTATAGTCTTTGAAACCAATTGATGAATCGTCGATGTAACTCAATAGTATCCCGTGCATGCCTGGGACCACGGTCATGATCCTCGGGGCTGAATCCGAGACGTGCCGCTAAGCAGTAAAAGGTAGTAGGATAGATGAGTGATGTCAGCATCAACACTCCGGAGCTGGCCAAGCCCGTAAGACTGATCAGAACAAGTATCGAACTGTTGAGTTACAAGTCGGTTTCACCTTTGATTTCCCCATACCCCAAGCTATGTATGTCAAGTCAGGTATTCAGTAGTCAAGGACTAATGCCAACGCAAAGTCAAGTAAAAGTAGGTCTGTCTGGATCGACAGCAGGAACGGTTAGGTTTGTCGGCATTAGGCACGAGATCAGGAAACAAGTAATGTCATGGTACAACAGGATGAGTCGGTATGTATGTATATGTCAGGTGTATCAGGGTCAGGCCAATATGTCGTGCAATCGGGTAAGTGCTCACAACAGGTACACAATCAATAATGAACAACAGCAGGAAACAGTATTTAACCACAATATTTCATATAACCACAGTGATGTTTATATTCTCTTATTAACATGTTCAATCATCTTTAGGGTGCAATAGCCACAAGGTAAAACAATATCCACAATTATAAATTAAGGAACTACGTGAAATTATACTAAATATAGTAATTGTCTCATGAATGATTTAACAGTTTAAGCAGATATGATTCAGTCGTTTTATTTAGTTAAAGCATGGATTGATGTGGGTTAATTAACTACGAGGAACTGTTGTAACGATTCCATTATAAAGATAACAGCAATAATACGATATCAAATGCCATCATTAAGTTACGGTATTAAATAGTGTGAATTAAATTGCGTGGCAAGACTAGATCTCGCACGCTAGCATGTTCAAGCAAGTATTCAGATACTTGCCTCGACGGTCTGCAAACGGGAACACGGATGCGATGTCGGCAGAAAACGCGATAAGATAGCACGGGCCACGGATCGAGTCCCAACAGAGGTCAACGGGATCACACGGACCAGGGGGCTTCGCTGGAGCGTCGGGTTCGCCAAGACGGCACGGTCGGATTCCGGCAACGACGAAAGTAGCGAAGTTAGCATTACAATAGGATACGAGCGAAATACGAACAGCAAGGGGGATGATTTGCACAAAGGGAGGAAAGGGGACACTTACAGAGAGGTATACCAGGTGACCCCGGCGAGCTCGACGGCACTGGAACGCCGGCGAAGCAACGGCAGCGGCTGCAGCAAGGGTTGAAGGCTTCGGGGTGCGCGGGAGAGGGTGCTGCGGCGAGCTGGAGGAGAGGGGGGTCGGCTCTGGTGGTCGAGGGGGAGGAGTAGGTGGCCCTGGTGACGACGGCGTGGTCGCCGGCGTGTTCTCCGGTGAACAGCGGGGTAGGCGATGGATGGAGGGCTCGGGTTGGTGGTCCGGCGAGGAGAGGAAGGGAGGTGCTGACGAGGTCGCGACGAGGAGGGTGAGAGGGAGTCGTGGGAGGCGTCGGCGGCGAGGGGCGGCGTCGACGTCGGCTGTGCAGGGTTGGAGGCGACGCCGGGAGTTGGGTGCAGTGCGGGAAGGAGCGGGAGAAGCGGGGGGATGGAGGTGCGGTTAGGTCGAGGGTGTGTTGCTGGTGGCGACGAGGTCACGGAAAGGCCGGCGGTGAGGTCGCGAGGGTTAGGGTTAGGGTTTAGCGTGGGTTTCGTGATGGAGGAAGATGGGTTGAGGCGGCTGCAGCGTAGGTTTTAAATATAGAGGGAGAGAGAGAGAAGGATTGGAGAGAGAAAGAGAGATTGATAAATATTTGATAGAGAGAGGTTGAGGGAAGAGAGAGAGAGAGATGAGGAAAAGGGACGTGGGGCCCACGAGCTCAAAAGGAGCTCGTGATTGGCTGAGTGAAAAATCAGAAAGGAAATTTCTGAAGGATTTTAGGGGATTGAGTAGTTTACTGAATATATTCGCATAAATATAAGTTTTAGATATTAAATTTAAATGGGCCATTTTGGCGCGAAATGAAACATTTCCAAATCGCGCCCGGGTTGCGCCCAAATGTTCCAAATTCAAATTATAGGATTTTAAGCGGGTTCCAAACTTTGAAAAGAGGTGTTTAATAATTAGACTGCATGCCCCCAAGTCGGACACTTGCACGTGTGCGTAGACGTCCAAACTTGCCCATTTAGTCAAACGGGACGGAATCTCGACACGCGGACGCTACCACGCGACTAGTGGCGACGAGTAGGCCAACATGGACATCTTAAATTTCATTTTAGGAGTTAAAATTTTTTATGTGCCAAATGACTTAACCGGTTATAATTTAGCCATAAACATCAGAAAATTAGGAAAATTGGAAAAGAGCAATATATAACCCTCAACTTGTAATATAACTAGTATTATTGGGCTCGGGTGTTACATCATACCCAACTACAAAAGAATTTCGTCCTCGAAATTTCAAGAATACAAGATAGCTAACTACTGGAAAAGGTGAGGGAATTTCTGCCGGATCTCGTCTTTTCGCTCCCAAGTAGATTCTCCATGCGATCGGTTACCCCAAGAAACTAGCACAAGAGGGATAACCTTGTTCTTAAGAACCTTTTCTCTCCGATCCTTGATTTCAACTGGTCGCTCCTCAAAAGTCAGGTCCTCCCGAACGGTCAACTCCGAATGATCCAAGACATGAGTCTCATCACGAACGTACTTCCGTAGTTGAGACACATGAAACACGTCGTGAACTCCTGCTAAAGACTGTGGTAACGCCAACCGGTCTGGTACCTCTCCACACGCTCCGAAATCTCGAAGGGTCCAACGAATCGGGGACTAAGCTTTCCCCGACTTCCAAAGCGAATCACCCCTCTAGTCGGTGATATCTTCAGGAATACCAAATCACCCACGGCGAACTCTAGAGGTCTTCTTGACGTGTCGGCCCAACTTTTCTGTCTGTCTTGAGCTGCCTTCATATGCTTCCTGATCGTATTCACCTTCTCAACTGTCTGTACCACCAAGTCTGGCCCTAGTAACCTTCGTTCACCCACATCATCCCAACATACAGGTGAACGGCACTTACGACCATACAACGCTTCAAACGGGGCCATCTGAATAGTTGCTTGGAAGCTATTGTTGTATGAAAACTCCACCAGGTGTAGATGGTCTTCCCAAGAACCTTTAAAGTCCAATATGCAAGCTCTCAACATATCTTCAAGGGTCTGGATCGTTCTCTCCGATTGTCCATCAGTCTGAGGATGATAAGCTGTGCTGAACTTCAATCGAGTCCCCAAACTTTCTTGTAAACTCCTCCAAAAGTGCGACAAGAACCGAGTGTCCCGATCGGACACGATGCTTACTGGTACTCCATGCAATCTGACAATCTCCTGCATATATCGCTCTGCCAAAGTCTCTGTCGATTGACCAACCCGAAAAGGAATAAAGTGAGCTGCCTTGGTCAACCGATCGACAATCATCCATACAGCATTGTTACCCTTTGGACTCCGCGGTAGAGCCGTCACGAAATCCATGGTTATATGTTCCCACTTCCACTAAGGAATCGGAAGTGGTTGCAACAAACCAGCAACCCTTTGGTGTTCAGCCTTGACTTGCTGACACACCAAGCACTTAGCCACGAAGCGAGCAATTTCCCGTTTCATACCTTCCCACCAGAAGTGCTGTCGAATATCTCGGTACATCTTTGTCCCTTCTGGATGTACAGAGTAAGCTGAACTGTGTGCCTCCCTCATAAGCTCTTCACGCACATCTCCTTTTGGCACACACACACGGCTACCATATCTCAAAGAACCATCTTCATGGATCAGTAAATCGGTTCGCAATCCGGCTTCAACCTGCTCCCGAAACTTTTGCAGTCTAGGATCCTGCGATTGTGCTGCTTTAATCTTCTCAACTAAAGACGACTGTACTTGCAGTTGCATCAACTGTCCCTTAGCATGTGGTAGCACGACCTCCAAGTCAAATCTCTGAAAATCCGCAATGATCTCCCTTTGTGCGGTCAATACCTGAATGGCTGGCAACCGACTTAGCGCATCCGGCACGACGTTAACTTTTCCCGGATGGTACTTAAGATCAAGGTCGTAGTCGGCCATCAACTCTAACCATCTGCGTTGCCTCATGTTCAACTCCTTCTGAGTGAATACATACTTCAAACTTTTGTGATCTGTAAAGACTTCGACTCTCTCTCCCAACAGGTAGTATCTCCAAATCTTCAGGGCGAAGATCACGGCTGCAAGCTCCAAATCATGGGTCGGATAATTCTTCTCATGAGTCTTCAGTTGTCTCGATGCGTACGCGACGACTTTTCCATTTTGCATTAATACACATCCCAAACCCTTTCCAGATGCGTCGCTATGAATCACCAGTCCTCCCGAATTATCCGGTACGGTCAGGATCGGGGCGGTTATCAACTTCTGCTTCAACGTCTCGAAGGCTAAAGTACATCCATCCGTCCAAACAAACGGTACCTCCTTTCGTGTGAGCTTGGTTAACGGCTCGGCTACGCGAGCGAAGTCCTCCACAAATCTTCTGTAGTATCCGGCGAGTCCAAGAAAACTCCTTATCTCCGCAACATTCTTCGGAATAGGCCAATCTCGAACTGCTGCAATCTTCTCGGGATCAACGGCGATTCCATTACCCGACACAACATGTCCCAGAAACTTTACTTCTTCCAGCCAGAATTCGCATTTACTCATCTTCGCATAAAGCTTCTCCTGCCTCCACATCAGTAGGACCCAATGCCATTCGGATCGCAAATCCAGTTTCGAGAATACCCTCGTCCATCCTTCTTCATTATTAAAAGAACTGGAGCTTCCCACGGCGAGTTGCTGCCTCGAATCCATCCCTTCTCGAGTAATTCACCCACTTGTTTCCTACTTCTTCCAATTCCACCGGTGCCCTCGGATAAAAGATTTTGATACTGGCGCTGCACCAGGAGTAAGGTCAATCGCAAACCCCACATCTCGCTTCGGCGGTAAGCCCGAAACATCTTCAAACACATCCATAAAGTCGCGGACAACTGCCGGCTCTTCATTGCTTTCCACTACCATAGCCGCAAGAACACTGTTCGTCGGCCTAGCCCTAAACTCGACTGGCCCGACAGAATTGCTTTCTCCAATGAAAGTAAACTTAGGATGTCCGGGAATCTGGAAATTACCTTCATTGCCCTACAGTCCATGTGGGCGTGGAAAGTGCCAAGAAAATCCATCCCCAAGACAACCTCATAACTGCCCGTATCTATCACCAAGAAATCTGCAAAAAAGCTCCCGTCCGCAAACAACAACTGTACAATCTCTACCTTCCTTACTAGCTATGACTTTCCCATTCCCAGTGTGTATGTCCCAGAAACTAGACAGGGTCGTGCAGGTGATCGAGTGTGTAGTTATAAATTTGGATGACATAAACAATGGGATGCTCCGAAATTAAGTAATGCCAAAGCGGGAAAACCATGAACGAGTAAATTACCTGAAACCACTTCTCCCGATGCCTTAGCTTCTTCAGCTGTCAACGTGAACGCTCGAGCCTGCTGTGGTCCTTGAGTAAGCGGTTCCTGTCTTTGGAACGGTCTCTGCGGAGGCTTCTGTGTATCATCCTTTGTGCGAGGCTTCGACGGACAAGCATCAACGGTGTGATCTGCCGCTCCACATCTAAAACAGAGTCCCAGCCTCCTTCGACAATCCTTTTTCATGTGGCCCGGTAAATTGCAGTAGTTACAACTTATGCTCTTCCTTCGATCAGCGATCACAGGCTTCTTCATTGGCGCTACGCTGCGCCTGTTCACTGGAATACTTCTACGTACCGACGTTTGTTGCAGTGCAAAAGCCGGTTCCAACTCGGTCTGTTCCTTTAGACTCTCCAGCAATCCCCGTATCACTCTACGCCTGGCGGCTAAGACCGCACTTCTTTGGTCCATCTTCAAATTCGTACCGGCCATAAATCCTGGAAATCAAAGTACCCAACATTAGCATGATGATAGATTCTGAGTATAGATCAAGGCTAGAACTCCAAGATACTTAAATAGAGTACTGCATTGTAGCTATGCCGCGGTATCATAGCCGCAATTACTTAACTCCACCCAAGTCGCCCAAGTCCTAGGGATAACAATAATTCAGGTTTTCGAGTCGACATGCAAAGTAAGTTTACACGTCGTAAAAGATATAATCAGGAAGAATGTGATTCAAGAATGGTAAAACGGTCAATGTGGCTGGACATGTTTCCTAAACACGGGTATTCTGATTCGTGTATTGGGTACTATACCCAACTACAAAGAATCAACCCAATTAACCTATGTCTCTGATACCATAAAACCATGTCACGCCCCGCTTCCCAGAGTACGCAAAATTGGGCACGTGACATAGCCAACCATGCTACCTGTGGGTAGGACGCATCCGTCCACAGTCACATTACGGCTGTAGAGATATCAAGAACAGTAAAATAAACTAAACTAATACATGTCCAAATCCATAATAACAAGAGTCAATAAACAGTAAATGCGGAAGCTAATGATCCAATACAATGAATAAACAGTACGTCCCATAATGCGGGCTCACATCTGGAAATGAAAGGAAATAAATAAACTAAATCCTAAGGACTCACTGTTTAGCCTGCTGGCTGAAGTACTCCTGCTCGGTCGTCGACAGTGGTACGGAATCTGGGCCATGCAAAACCCAGACGTCAGCGCGTCGTGACATCAAGTATATAATGTAAACATGATGATAAGCAATGCAAGTATGAACATGAATAAGGCAGTGATAAGAAATAACAAGCAGGGTAGTGTGCAATGGTGACTGAACTGTCCTATCAGGTTTTCTACTCTATAGTCTTTGAAACCAATTGATGAATCGTCGATGTAACTCAATAGTATCCCGTGCATGCCTGGGACCACGGTCATGATCCTCGGGGCTGAATCCGAGACGTGCCGCTAAGCAGTAAAAGGTAGTAGGATAGATGAGTGATGTCAGCATCAACACTCCGGAGCTGGCCAAGCCCGTAAGACTGATCAGAACAAGTATCGAACTATTGAGTTACAAGTCGGTTTCACCTTTGATTTCCCCATACCCCCAAGCTATGTATGTCAAGTCAGGTATTCAGTAGTCAAGGACTAATGCCAACGCAAAGTCAAGTAAAAGTAGGTCTGTCTGGATCGACAGCAGGAACGGTTAGGTTTGTCGGCATTAGGCACGAGATCAGGAAACAAGTAATGTCATGGTACAACAGGATGAGTCGGTATGTATGTATATGTCAGGTGTATCAGGGTCAGGCCAATATGTCGTGCAATCGGGTAAGTGCTCACAACAGGTACACAATCAATAATGAACAACAGCAGGAAACAGTATTTAACCACAATATTTCATATAACCACAGTGATATTTATATTCTCTTATTAACATGTTCAATCATCTTTAGGGTGCAATAGCCACAAGGTAAAACAATATCCGCAATTATAAATTAAGGAACTACGTGAAATTATACTAAATATAGTAATTGTCTCATGAATGATTTAACAGTTTAAGCAGATATGATTCAGTCGTTTTATTTAGTTAAAGCATGGATTGATGTGGGTTAATTAACTACGAGGAACTGTTGTAACGATTCCATTATGAAGATAACAGCAATAATACGATATCAAATGCCATCATTAAGTTACGGTATTAAATAGTGTGAATTAAATTGCGTGGCAAGACTAGATCTCGCACGCTAGCATGTTCAAGTAAGTATTCAGATACTTGCCTCGACGGTCTGCAAACGGGAACACGGATGCGATGTCGGCAGAAAACGCGATAAGATAGCACGGGCCACGGATCGAGTCCCAACAGAGGTCAACGGGATCACACGGACCAGGGGGCTTCGCTGGAGCGTCGGGTTCGCCAAGACGACACGGTCGGATTCCGGCAACGACGAAAGTAGCGAAGTTAGCATTACAATAGGATACGAGCGAAATACGAACAGCAAGGGGGATGATTTGCACAAAGGGAGGAAAGGGGACACTTACAGAGAGGTATACCAGGTGACCCCGGCGAGCTCGACGGCGCTGGAACGCCGGCGAAGCAACGGCAGCGGCTGCAGCAAGGGTTGAAGGCTTCGGGGTGCGCTGGAGAGGGTGCTGCGGCGAGCTGGAGGAGAGGGGGGTCGGCTCTGGTGGTCGAGGGGGAGGAGTAGGTGGCCCTGGTGACGACGGCGTGGTCGCCGGCGTGTTCTCCGGTGAACAGCGGGGTAGGCGATGGATGGAGGGCTCGGGTTGGTGGTCCGGCGAGGAGAGGAAGGGAGGTGCTGACGAGGTCGCGACGAGGAGGGTGAGAGGGAGTCGTGGGAGGCGTCGGCGGCGAGGGGCGGCGTCGACGTCGGCTGTGCAGGGTTGGAGGCGACGCCGGGAGTTGGGTGCAGTGCGGGAAGGAGCGGGAGAAGCGGGGGGATGGAGGTGCGGTTAGGTCGAGGGTGTGTTGCTGGTGGCGACGAGGTCACGGAAAGGCCGGCGGTGAGGTCGCGAGGGTTAGGGTTAGGGTTTAGCGTGGGTTTCGTGATGGAGGAAGATGGGTTGAGGCGGCTGCAGCGTAGGTTTTAAATATAGAGGGAGAGAGAGAGAGGGATTGGAGAGAGAAAGAGGGATTGATAAATATTTGATAGAGAGAGGTTGAGGGAAGAGAGAGAGAGAGATGAGGAAAAGGGACGTGGGGCCCACGAGCTCAAAAGGAGCTCGTGATTGGCTGAGTGAAAAATCAGAAAGGAAATTTCTGAAGGATTTTAGGGGATTGAGTAGTTTACTGAATATATTCGCATAAATATAAGTTTTAGATATTAAATTTAAATGGGTCATTTTGGCGCGAAATGAAACATTTCCAAATCGCGCCCGGGTTGCGCCCAAATGTTCCAAATTCAAATTATAGGATTTTAAGCGGGTTCCAAACTTTGAAAAGAGGTGTTTAATAATTAGACTGCATGCCCCCAAGTCGGACACTTGCACGTGTGCGTAGACGTCCAAACATGCCCGTTTAGTCAAACGGGACGGAATCTCGACACGCGGACGCTACCACGCGACTAGTGGCGACGAGTGGGCCAACATGGACATCTTAAATTTCATTTTAGGAGTTAAAATTTGTTATGTGCCAAATGACTTAACCGGTTATAATTTAGCCATAAACATCAGAAAATTAGGAAAATTGGAAAAGAGCAATATATAACCCTCAACTTGTAATATAACTAGTATTATTGGGCTCGGGTGTTACAAGTATTAACAAATCTCACCATAACCTTCCATACAACAATGTTTTTCTTCTGCGTCAGCTTTGGGTTTTCCCACTCAAGGGCCATCCACTCGCTATCGTCGTACTCGATCACATGAGATATACGTTCCTCACTGTTCACTATAAACGACATCATTTTCTTCGCATCAGTACAGCTCCTATGAACAAGGTCACCTGAATATAAAACATATGCAATCGGCTTGTCGGGGGCATTTGGCATCCTCATCTAGATCTCAGTAGCCTGTGTGGGTCCTCTCACACCCTGTGTCCGTGGCTGGGAAGGAAGTCCCTCATCCCCTGTATCCCGATCGGTTCTATCATCACCTGATATGTCTAAACAACTTCTCAGGAGCAACAAATATGTAAATTTCATATTACTTAAATTAGTTCAAATAACAGAGCAATAATACTAAAAAGAATATCATAAATATGCAATAAATTGTAACTTTCACATTACTTAAGTTATGACAACTAACAGAGCAATAACAGTGAAAAGAATATTATACAGAAACAATAAAATATAAATTCTACAGTCTGCAAGCTAAAACAAATAATATTGAAGTCACGGGAGGTAAATTTCACATTACTTAAGTCAAGACAATTAACAGAGCAATAATACTAAAATGAATATCATACAAGAGCAAGTTAAATATCAAGATGTCGAGGGTAACGGCTGTCGAGAGTAAGGTTTCTATCCCATTAAGAATATATAACACATACACCCTCTGCACTTGTATTTTCATTCGCTTCGAGAAAATTTCGGTAGAACTTCCCCGCTGTTCTCCGAGTGCACTGTAATAGAAGAGATAAACATCTCAATACTATCAGTATTGAAATGATCATCTCAGTTATATTTGTATACGGAGAAGAAAGGTACTGACAAAAATCATCTCGAAACGAATGAAAGCATAAGTATGCAGAGAAGTATATACGTTATATATTCTTAACTTGTCCAAAATGGGACAAATCTATCAGTTATAGTGTGACTGTTTTCTCGTCGCATAAACAACGAGTTGGTTGTCAACGAAGAACGGTTAACGTTCGAGATTGATAACACATCCGTAGTTTTATGTCATGAAGATAACCGTACGCATATAACTGATAGACGGGGTCTAAGGCACGATATTTTATCAATGTGAGATACTCGATAACGATATGTATTGGTTTATTTTTTGTTCTCATCGAGTATCATGCACTTAATTAGATTAGTTTTGATAGTTATCATTTCAATATCGTCGTTTTAATTAATATTTAATTGGTGAATTAATCTAGATTTAGTATATAGTTAAGACTTAAAGGGTGTAGGCGGTGCACTAGATATTGACGTATATCGAGATTTCTACATAAATTTTCTAATTATTTTTTCTTAACATTTCTATACAAATCTTCTAATATAACGAAATTAACTAAAATTACACAACAAATAAATTTTGAAAATTGAATTTAATAAAATTAATTCACCTAATTCGTTTCTGATTTCACGTTGAAGTGGATCCGACGGACGATGTCGGCGGAGGAGGGAAGCTCGGATGTAGTGGTCGGAAGAAGGAGTGCTTGATGAAAGAGGAGGAAGAGAAGGGAGTGCTCGGTGAAGAGATGCATGGGGGAGGGGCGATCGTCTTGGGCTCGAGAATGACGAGGAGGAAAAGAGATCGATGGTGATGATGATGAGGAGGAGCCAAGAGGTCTACTAGGCAGCAGCGGGACGGTGGGGATCGAATTAGGGGAACGGTGAGGAGGAGGCAGCGACGACGACGACGAAGAGGCAGCGACGGACTAGGCGGCGGCGACGACGACGATGAAGAGGCGGCGGCGGCGGAAGCGACGACGACGATTTTTTCTGAGGCGATGGTGAGGTAGGGAAATTGGGGATTTTTTTCGAGCGGGGGAGTAATTTTGGGATGGGGGAAAGGTTTTGATTTTTGGTCAACAGCTATTTCATTGGAAGACTCCGTTGAAACAGGTGTTGACCAAAATCAACAAATTTTCAAAAATGGACAATGTAACGACTCTAATTTTACTGTACGAATTTTTTTAAAGTTAATATATAGAATGGAGTTTGCAAGCCTGATTATACTTTAAATATTGTTTTTACTTAAGAACATTAAGAAAGCACTTGTAGTTTATTAGGAAAGCCTTACACTGCCGTGATATAGCCCATGTGTTCGAATCCCAACAGCTACATATTATTTTTCTGAATTTTTCTTTTAAACTTTTTGAAATCCCAAAAGTTTACACGTGCTCTGCACATAAAATGAAAAATCACAGAAAAACAAACATGTGGAAAATTATATGTTAATTGCGAGAGAGACACGTGTCAAGAATCCAATAGGCTCTTTCCTCTAGATGGTCGGCGAGTTGCGCCATAGGACCGGCACCGCCGGGCCCCCCATAGGAGATGGTCCCCGTTCTCTGCACAGATGACCCTTGGCCTACCCCCACTACCCTGTTTTGTTTAATTTACTTGAAAATTAAAAGAGAATTAAACTGAATATTTAAATCCAATTTTTAATACATTTTTAATTCTTTCTTCAATTCCTAAATCCTAATTTCATCCAATAAATATAATCCTATACCCTAGCCCTCTTCATTCTAAAATTTATTGCCAAAATTCTCAAAAATTCTCAAGTCCAAGAAGAGTACAAGTGGAGTTAGCCCTAGGTCAATTTCCGGCGAGAATTCGAGACGTTTTCGGTGACCCCACGACCACATGAAGACTACCATTCTCTTCCTCCACCTTCCCTCTATCTTTTTAACTTGTAAGTCCCATCTTCCCTCTTCTCTTTCTACCATAAAAATTCTTCTTTTCAAAACTTGTCGGTAAATGGAGTTATACCGACATTCGATTCTATAATCTTTAAAATTATAATTTTTCTTAAGAATCACTCATCCATATCACTAAACCTTACTCATTAATCATGAAACAAATAATTAGAACAATTCTCATCTTAAAATACCATGTTATGTAACTTTAAATTGTGTTTTTTGTTTAAATACCACAAACTTTATATATGACGTCTTTTAATTATTTTTGCTTAGCATACGTTTAGAAAACCTCACAAAGTAATGACATACCTCTTACATACACACATCTTGATATAGCACGATTCTCTTGAATAATATTTTTTTGGCAAAATACAACTTTTTATCAAAATACCTTAAACTATTAAAAACCGGATTTCTTTAAATTGTGTTACTTAATTTTTTGCAATCATACCTCTACAACCCATTTTGGGGAACCCGCTATTGGATGGTGCGGATTATCGCACATCCTCAGAACTAGTAGAGCGAGATGCAAACCTCCCCACAGAGCATACGATCTCGATGGAATTTTAATACAATTTTTAAGAAAAACAAGGGTTTCTATTTACTAATAAAAATTTATTTTTAATAATTATATAAATATTATCAAACCATATATTTTAAAGATATTATTAAATTCCATGTTTTTCTAAACAAAATAAAAGAATTACAAGTTTCATGAAAATACCATCAAGTATCAACACAAGTCAAAGTTACATTAAAATATCTTGAACTATTCAAGCTATGAATATTTTCACAAATATACCTCATTCTCTAAAATTCACCTTCATGACAATTCTAAATAACATAAATAAATACTCGAGGTTTATTTTTAAAGTATACTAAAAATATTTTTCATAAAACCCCTCAAGTTATATTAAATTACAATAAGGAGCCTAGTAAATATAGTTTTAAGCGGGACCAATTCTCTTGAGCCTCAGGGAGCCGAAAAAAGTGGGTGCTTGCCTATTTAGGCAGAAAACTAAAACGGGGTTATCAATGGTAATTGTTTTGGAAAAAAACACAAATCCTGCCGTCCATGTGCAGCAGTTACCGATAACACCAAACTCTAATTCATGATCCAAATCTGTGTAAGTGTCTGACTCAATCTGAGTCTCAGTCTAATCTGAATACAATCAAAACATAAATCCAATCATACCTCCAATGCAATATGAATCCAATATACCAAACATGAACACTTGAACTTGAACATGAATATCAGAACAATATCAACATGACTTGACTTGACCGAACCATGGCTATATCTTGAACTTGACTACATGACTACCGTTTACATCCTGAATCAGTTTACATGAACAACTTATACCATGGTCTCAGCAATTCTGATAACTACAACTCAATACAATATACATTACGGAGTTTTAACGGGGTAGATTGGTATGGAATGTGTTAAAAGTGGTACGATAATGGTCACTAAAAGACACCTACATGAACATCCTGTGCCGTTGTCCCGTGGGTTTTGACGAGACCTTATACTTGCATGTTATTTTAGTCCACGGAGCAATTTGGACTCCTTTCGTATACACTGGCATACTCTTTACCTATCTATTACATTTTATTTTTTGGGACTTACCAAGTGCTAGTTCGCTGACAACATTCATGTCTCTTCTTTTTTTGGAATGTTATCAGGAGAACCCGACTCTCAGGAGATCGAGCCCAGCCAGGACGACTTGGAGCAGTTTACATAGGAGTCAAACTTTTAGGCCTTATTTATACTATTTTTCTTTTCAGTTCATATGCTATTGTTTAGGCATAGCTTTTCATCATTGTACTTTACTTTTCAGTTGTATGTAAAGAATGATTATCAATAAAAAGTTGTTGTTTTATTACATCTCTTATTATTCTTGTGTTATTCATTTATATTACTTATTTACGCTTAACATATTTACTTCTGAGTAAATACGTCGCGGCCCGCCACGTCTTCTTCTCCGTACACTGGGAAGCGGGGCGTGACAAACAACCTAATTCGACGGGAGTCCAGCGTCGAATTTGGGCTCTCGTCGAAAAAGGCCTCAGTTTCTTGCAGTGATACCTCAATATGAAAAGGAATCTTTTCTAATAATTCATGTGCTTTAGAAGTAGGTAATTAATAATAAAAAAAAGTAGTAGTAATTGATCTTTAAAGTTATTTAGGGTCATAATTGTTTCAATGGATGCCAAAGTTAGAATAGCGCCTCCAACAATTTAGCTTTAGACTCATAGTTTTGGACAAGCTATACCTAACATCTAGTTCTGATATCACAAACAGAAATGCCTTGCGTGTCACGCTGTTGAGTTTTTTTTTATTCCTTTTGATTCCCCATCATTTTTACCATAGGGTGTATATTATTTTCAATGGCGTCCTCATCTTCCTATGAACCCAATAAAGAAGCTGATGGGGAATCAAAAACCGATCAGCATGGTAGAAAAAGCAGTGCTCTCACAAGATACACATACTTAACATAGCCAACATTGCTAGCATAAGAGCCTTATTTTTGGCAAAGGAATATGCACACAAATGAAACTACCCTGCATGAGAAGAAACTAACCTTTCAAAATGAAATTGTTCTTCCAAAGAGAAAATTAGGAAAGCATCATGCATTGGCACCTCGCACCTTCAACGATTATAACCATAAATTACCACATATAAGAAAGAAACTAACTTTTCAAACATAATAAAAATGTTGCTCCAAAGAAAGAATCAATACTTCCAAAGTACATCCAGAAATTAAGAAGTTCAAAATTATCTCATTCAAATCACCAAGCATCTTCACTTTGCCATAGTCCATCAAAACTCACCACTCTATAAATTACTCTGCCCAAAATTGAAGAAAAAAAGAAGTAAACATCAATCACATAACACTACAAGCATTAGGATTCTCATCATTGAACATATCATAGCTACTCTGCGATTGCGAAGACGAAGCCGCTTCTGATCCCATCGGTCCGTAGTAGCTCGGATGCGGATAGTTTCCATGAGAGTAATTCGAATAATACTCCGATGGTGTTTGATGATTCGAATACATACTACTCTGAGGCATCGGGTAACTCATCGGTGCATAATATGAATAACTCGTCGGATGAGGAGCCATGTTGTAATTAGATGCATACACAGGCTGCGGATACATCTGATATTGGTGCATAGGCTGAAAATTCGTATCGTGCTCTTCAATGCCTTTAGCCTTTGCTTCTTTCTTGCTCTTTCTCTCGCCATCACCACCACTTTTGGTGCTTGAATCGGCCTGTTTAGTATCGGTTTCGGAGTTGAAGAGCTCTTTTTTGCTAGCATTTTCGGAAACCTCTGCATCTGGCTTGCTCGACTTTGTATCGGTTTCGGCCGGTACTTTTTCTGCCATGGATTTTTCGGCTGGTTTTGTGTCGGTTTCTTTGTGTTCTTTCTCAATCTCTTTGTTGCTCTTTTCTTCAGTTTTGGAATTAGGGTCAGGGTTTTTGGGTTTGTTCTCAATTGGCCATAGCTCTGCGTGTTTACTCGTTTTTTTAAACTTTTTGATCAGGGTTTCAGCTTCGACGTCCCCGATTACAGTCACTTTGTTCTGCTGTGAATCGATTTCAACCGTTTGAACCCCTGAATCAAAATCAAATTTTGAAAACAGCCCATTAGAATTTTGCACATGAAAGCTCTAAAAGCAACAAAAAGTTTCAATTTTGACGATAATTCTCCAAACATTTGTATATAAAACTAGAACAAGCAGCAAAAAGATTCAATTTTGATAACAACCCATATAAAATTTCAATCCAAAACATCTAAAAACAGCAAAACGATATAACTTTGAGTTAGTATTTTTTTATTTTTTTGGTGATTACCTTTAATTTTCTGAAGGATTTTCTTCACTTTCTGCTTGCAGCCTTCACAATGGATAGAAACTTTCAACACCCATGTCTGAAACAAAAATAAGCACAACATAAATTCGTATTTAAAAAAAGAAAAAAGAAAAACTCAAAATCCCAAATCAAGAACTAATGATAAAAACAGAGCAAATATGAAAACTTTCGGCAATACCTTGAACTGCAGAGGATTTGAGCCTCCTACTTCTTCTTCTTTGGATGCCATGCAAGGGACAGAGTTAAAAAATTTGGAGGAAGAGAATATTTTTCAACTAGCAAGAGAGCTGAACAAAGTTCTCCCTCTTGTCTTTATAGTTTAATTAGGGTCAATCTTGGACCAATTAGGCTTGTTTAATGAAATAGAAAGGGCATAGATATTAGGAAACTAATAATCGACTTTCCTAATTTATGTATTTGATTCAATAAATTTAAGAAGAAAATAGATTTTACTTTCCTTTTATAGCTTCCACCTTCTAAATACCGACTAAATTATCATATACATGCCGATTAAATTTATTAATATTTTTCTAATGCTAGATATTTTTTTATATACTTTTTAATTGAAAGATGCCCCTTAGATATTTTGTTGGATTGATATTTTGTAATGGATTCGGAGCGGATGCAATTATTTCCCCACTTGCTATTACGAACCATTAGATTAAATGGTGAGTGTGTTGATAACACAGAAGACCATCATTACGTGTCTTCTTATTTATGATGTGTGACCAGGATCTAATAATAGCAGAAAAAATAGTGAATAATACAACTAACACAGAAGACCATGATTACATATCTTCTTATCTATGATGTGTGATTAAGATCTAATAATAGCAGTAAAAATAGTGAATTATGCAACACGTTGCCGTCATTTCATAATGGGTGGACAATGGGATGCAGTTATGATCTATTGGTGGGATTTGTTCGTCAGGTCTCAGCATTAATTATCATAATCATATCTTTGTAAGTATGTTTATGTACCGAACTTCAAATGAAATTGAAATGATGATGATGATTAGTACAAGGGAAATGATCTTTGGTGCTGAAGTAGTTTTTTTTTTATATATGTTCCTCTTGTTTTCCAATTTGTTATAGATTATGAAATAAGGTATATTATGAATTGATGGTTAAAGTTTTACAGTTAGCTTTTAATCTAATGCCAAGAAAAAACTAGAAACATGCAACTTTATATGCACATGCTTTGAAAAATGCTACTATTACTTGGGCATATCTTAAATCTCATTGCTTTGAACAATTCAACTTGCTACCATGAAATATAGTCAGTTTTCCCAAATGATACCATAAACTTTTAAAATAATGAATTGATACCATGAACTTTAAAAGTATCAAAATACACGTGTTAACGGAAAATTACAAAATGACCAAAACACCTCTCAATATTTTTTGCAAATAGCGTTTTTATTGTATGAGAGAGGTATTTAAGTTATTTTGTAATTTTCCGTTATCCCCACTTTGATCTATTTAACAGGTTTATAGCATGTGATACCTTTCATATGCAACTTTAAAGCTGCATAGTTGTTTTTGAATTATCCATGACAATTTATTGAATGATCGGACGTGTGTGTCAAATAAAAACGTTTGAGAGATTACATCCCTTCAAGATCGTATTGGAGCACCGAATCTACTGAATAAATAGATTAGCCGGCCAATAACAATAAGTTATTTATGAATGGAATCGTTACTGCCAAGCGTAGTATTGATCCGATTAAATAATCAGGTCGGCTTTGTCAAGCACAATTGGATTGGATCAGAAAGAATCCGATCTAAAATTGATTCAAAACCCGACCCAATTGCCACCCTTGGTAGACCGTGGATTCATGCTTGCTTTCCATCAAACAAGGTTGATGGCACATCACGTGTATAAGATGGCTGATAAGGCTCATGAATGAGAATTCCCCATATTACGACAAGTAGCAGATGACGTGTCGTCCACGTAAGCCCACTAGGCTTGTAGGGGTTGCAGAGGTGGAATCTGTATGGCGCCTTAGGGACTTTTCTCGAGGCCTCGTCTCCGGGCTTACACCCCCACCTCTCGCCCCCGAGCCATCCAGCAACCGAACTTACACCCTCTTTGCTTGTCTCCGAGCTGTTGCAAGGGCTGAGCTTTCTCGGCCTCCCGGCTCGTCTCCGAACCATCCAACAAGTTGAGCTTCCTCAGCTTTCCCGATCAACCGAGAGCGCGGAGCCCAAGCGCCCCCGCAACGTCTCCATGTATCTCGCCAAAGTGAGATATCCGCCGCCCCACGTTCCGTATCCCACGCAGGCGCGTTCCCCCATTAATGAGCGAATCCCTCCATCAACACGGGCGTAACAAGAGGGCGTAACTAGGGGTGGTAATTGAACGAGCCAGCTCGGGTTCGATTAAGGTTCGGCTCGGTATTAGCTCGTTCAAATTCGGTTCATTTATTAATGAGCCGGACATGAGCCAGAAAGTCTGGCTCGTTTATTAAACGAGCCGGACTCGAGCTCAGCTAGGCTCGTTCGGTATTGACTCGGGTTCGGCTGGGTTACACAGTTTGAAAAAAACCCAGTAATATGTAATATATAGCAGATTCTATACAACTCTCAGAACACTTAATTCAATTAAATGACAGTATATAAAGTGTACTGAGATAAATATAAAATCCAGCACTTAGACCCATTCAATGCCCTAGATGTTAATGTTTTTTAATTTTTCCATATCTCAAAACCCTGAGTTTTAAGCATTATTGTTAATTATGTTTTTTTCTTGGAAGATACTATTAATATGAGTAAATGAGCTGAAAACGAGCCGAGCTCACAAACGAGCTCCAAACGAGCTCAGTTGAGCTCGGCTCGTGAACTCGGCTCGTTTAGTTAATGGGCCACAAATGAACCGAATACGAGCTGGACATGTTTAATCGAACTGGACTTGAGCTGAGCATCTCTAGCTCGATTAACTAAACGAGCCGGACTTGGGCTGACAAAAAGAACCACGAGCTGAACTCGAGCCGAGCTTGGCTGGCTCGAGTTTGGCTCGTTTACGCCGCGTAACGGACGGCGAGGATCTCGCACCGGCTCGCTCCATTCGACCACTATATAAGTCCTTCTCTCAGACGACTCAGGTAACGCGAACTCTGACACAACGCTACCCTGCTCTTATTCCACGGTACTAATTTAATCGTCGGAGGGTCCTACGGTAGTTTCCCACCCCGGGACTTCCCTTGCAGGTAACTCGGCGTTAACAACATCCAATAACCCATTGAAATCCACACAACAATTCTCGTACTCAATCTCAACCGCTCGCAGCCAGATCGACGGAGGACAACATCTGAGGGAGATTCCGACCTCCATCAGTTGGCGCCGTCTGTGGGAACTAAGCTAGAAGTTTTTCTACCCATAAAGTTGATCTTCCGCCCTCGATCCGATGGCGAGCGACAACCACGACGATCCTAATGTGAGCCTCCCCACCCTCCATAACGGAGGCCAGAGCGGTTTTACTCCCCTCCTAACGTCATCAACTCTTTATCCGCTCAGATCGACAAACTCACAGCGATAGTGGTTGCGCTTGTCCGCGTTCAAGTGGCGGCCCTACCCGCCAGACCGTAGTTCCCCCTCCCCGGGATAACGATGCCCGCAGGGGGACAGATGGGCATGCTCAGGCCCTCGATCTCACTCATGCTCATCTCAGCGTCACCGAACGCCGGCATGCTGACTCCGGCAACCATGACCCGCATGCAGTGAATGATTCCATGACCTGCTGGGCACCGGACAGCTCCACACCCCGATCTTAGGGGACCAGGCCGTCGCTCCGACGCCCGCTGCACATTCTCGCCCCCTAAGAAGGTGTCGGTCAGTTTACCTGCTTCCAGGTACGACCGGCGCCCCCACTCCCGTCGAGGCCGTGCAAACGGAGAACGTCGGGACTACTCAAAAAGGGCCTCGCCCGAGGATTTAAGAAATGTGATAGAGTGGAATCGAAGCCGCACCATCACGCAGGCCCGGAGCGGGGATAGCCGCCGCTTCGACTGTGCTGAATCCTTGGGGTACCACCAACGGATCGAAGCCCTCGAAAAGAAAATTGAAGGCATACGACGAGATGGCCATATGTCCGGCGAAGGGGCAAAGTACTCCTCTAATTCGCTCACAAGGCCCTTTACGGAACAGCTATTGGCCAAGCACGTCTCATCCAGGAACAAACCATCTAAACTGGCCCTCTTCGACGGGAGGTACGACCCGAAGGACCATCTGGACGCGTTTACGGAGGGCATGAGCTTTCAAGACAACTCGGACGCAGCTCAATGCCGAGCTTTTCCCACCACTCTAATTCGAGCTGGCCGGGACTGGTTCCGAGGGCGTACGCCGTGCTCCATCTACTCCTTTGACGAGCTGGCTACCCAATTCCTCGGTCATTTTGTCGGTAACCGATGACAGAAGAAAACGGTCGACTACCTGTTCACCGTCAAGAGCGAAGGCAAGGAATCCTTCAAAGGGTATGTCACTCGCTTCTACAATGCCATCCTGGAGGTTCCCGAGCACCGCGACTAAACAATTATCACCGTGCTGAAGTCGGGTCTTAGGCACAAAGAGTGGCTCCGCTCTTTTGCATTGGCGCAACCTAAGACCATGGCTGAAGTGAAAGCATGGACCGAGTAAGAAATCCAACTCAAGTCAGAGGTGAACTCCAACCTGCCCAGAGGCGACCAAGAAGACCGGAAGAAGAGGGACAGGGAAGAGAAAAAGAAAGTCGATCGTCTGAAACCTTATTCCCCGAGGTTTCAGGTGTACACTGCTCTGAACATTTCCCAGACCGAACTGTTGGAAGAAGCTAAGGGCAAGAGGTTCTTTATGTAAGTCTATATTACTCACCCCGGTAGTTAACGGGGTGGCGGAATAGGTAAAAATTGAATTTTTCTTTACAAGGTAACATAGACTACCCATGAGGATCTTTGCTAAATATTAACTAACAAACTAACCAGGAGTTCTAACTACTATGTTAGATGATTATATCTCAAGTTTCAAGTCCTTCTTCTCCTTGTTGTGCTTCTCCTTAGAGTGGTGGTGGATGGTTCCTCCTCACCGGCTTCTCCACGTCAAAGATGATCCACCCGAAGGTTTCTACCTTGAGCTCCAACCTCTATAATGAAGTAACTAGGGTACTTTGTTTGCTAAACAAAGTATCCTAGAATGAGTAGAGAAGGATTTTGGTGGCTAAGTCTCAATGACCCTTGATTCTCAACTCATGAGACGCTAGGGTTTGAGAGAGGAAGAAGGAGAGAACCTTGAGAGAGAGTGTATGAGAAAATAATGAAGAGAGCTCTTTTTTGAGGAAAGAGAAAAATAAGTTTTATTAGGATAATTGTGATGGCTCCTTTGATTTGACCATCATCATGTCACAATTAATACTAAGCAAAATATCTTGTGCTCAACAAAAGTATCTAAGTCAACAATAGTAAACATAGTCAAATGGTCAAACCAATTAGCCATGACACAATTATCTCTAATAAAAATTAGTAAACAATTTCCTCCATCTCATTATGGTTTTAATCAAGTCAATGGTCAAAACCCTAATGAAATGTCTCCTTTTCTGCCCCTATCATCCGTATATACATACCCGCATCCGTGTTCCGAGAAACACGAATACAATGAGACTAAACCAATCCAAAATCTAATACTAGGATCCGTCTTAAACCAAAGCCCACTAGTATTAACCGCCCGAACACCAAACACGCACAAGTACGCTTATGTGAACGAACCTTGTCGTAAAACCATACGACCTCTACATCGTTTCGTCCAAAAGCGGAAAACCCTCTGTGTGGGACTCTAAAGACTCGACACTACGCTGGCAGTAGGTTTAACCACAGGCCGCAAGCGGTACTAGCTGTACGTAACGGTCCCCAGGTAGATGTCGATAAGATGGCCGATGAGGAAAACCCATCCGAACTCCTACTGAGCCTGAATGTGACAATCTCCGTACAGTCCGGTCCGTTCGTCTAAGAGTATCGCATATCGGGCCTAGGGGGCGGTAAACGTCAGACCCCTAATAGCGGTATAAGTCGTGTCGGAGTACAATCCAAAACACCTTGAGAAACTACTGGAGTACCTACCAGTAAATCTCACTTGCCCTGGCCAGGGACTTTGTGTAATGGTGTTCTGAACACAACGTGACATCAACCCCCAATACCGGGAGAGACGAATCCTATCTAACCGCTACTGCCTCCAAGTGCTTCAGGACTGCACCCAACTACTACCTGTTTCACGACTCAATAGAGCCATGGTAGGGTAGTAATCTAAGAACAGTAGGAACACACTTAAGGTGAAGCAGCAGTGTCAAGTCAACGGACTAAGCTGTACTCATGTCACCTGGGAACTGCTAACTGACGATAGGTATAATACCAACCAATAGTTCCCGACGAGTCTTGTCCAGTGTACTCGTAACCTAACGAGCACCTGAATACTATCTCCAGTACGACGTATTGATGGCTGTGGGACATACCATCTCCCCTCCTGGGATGAGAAGCGTATACACTAGTCTACTCTGGAGTATCGATGCCCTGTCTCGATAATCCTACGACTAGGGACCTGTATAAGGATGTGCTTATAGACTACCCAGCCCCCACTAGTGTGACTTCCATCACAACGCTGGTAATCAAGCAAAGATCCTAAGGGCTCTATCAATATGTATAAGCGATATGTTAAAAGAAACACATACACATATTAAGATAGATACAAACCAAGTAGCATACTACTATATCGAGCAAGACTGTCATAAATCCGTGTATATATCCCAAGCTTCCAAAATGTAATATACAAACTAGTATTATACAATAATGGCCTCTAGGGCATATCACACTAACAATCTCCCACTTGCACTAAGGCCATGTGCTGGCATATCGCAGACCTATCATCTCAAATAGCTTCTCGAACTGCGTCTGAGGGATGGCCTTTGTGAATGGATCTGCAGTGTTTTCCTCAGTAGCAACTCTCCGAACCTCGATCTCCCGGCGATCCACGATCTCCCTGATCATGTGATACCGCTTCAAGATGTGTCTGGACTTCTGATGGGACCTGGGTTCCTTTGCTAAAGCTATAGTCCCATTGTTGTCACAATTCAGAGGTATTGGATCAACAATGGACGGAACCACCTGAAGTTCCGTTAAGAACTTTCTCATCCAGACTGCTTCTTTTACGGCATCAGAAGCTGCGATATACTCCGCTTCCATCGTTGAGTCAGCAACGGTTTTCTGTTTGGAACTCTTCCAACAGACCACCCCTCTATTGAGGGTAAAGGCATAACCCGATATGGATTTGGAGTCATCCTTATCACTCTGGAAGCTGGAGTCAGCAAAGGCCTCAATCTGGAGGTCTTTTCCGTTGTAAACCAAGAATATTTTCTTAGTCCTTCTCAGGTACTTGAGAATGTTCTTTACTGCTATCCAGTGCTTCTCCCCAAAGTTTGACTGATACCGGCTTACCACGCTCAGCGCATAAGCTGCATCTGGTCTGGTACACAATATCGCATACATTATAGAGCCTACCGCAGAAGCGTAGGGTATAATAGACATGCGATCCCTTTCCAAATCAGTCTTGGGAGACATCTCTTTGGAAAGGGTGATTCCGTGATAAACCGGTAAATTACCGCGCTTAGAATCTTTTCAGTATGGTGTTGATGTACCTGGACTGCGAAAGTCCCAATATCCTCTTAGATCTATCACGATAGATCTGGATCCCCATAATGTAATAGGCATCACCCAGGTCTTTCATGGAGAACCTGTGTGACAAGAATCCTTTGACAGATTGTAGCATAGGAATGCCATTTCCTATCAAGAGAATGTCATCCACATACAAGACGAGGAATACAACAGTTCGTGCTACAATCTTACTATAAATGCATGGCTCATCTGGATTTTTGATAAAGTCAAATTCTTTGACCGTCTCATCAAAACAGATGTTCCAACTCCGCGATGCTTGCTTTAGTCTATAAATGGACTTAAGTAACTTGCACACTTTCCCGCTGCTCCCACTCTGAATGAAACCTTCTGGCTGGTCCATATAGACGCACTCTTCTAAATGTCCATTTAGAAAAGCGGTCTTTACGTCCATCTGCCAAATCTCGTAATCGTGGAAGGCAGTAATGGCAAGAAGGATCCGAATGGATTTGAGTATAGCCACTGGAGAAAAGGTTTCATCATAGTCCAAACCAGGTCTTTGACAAAATCCTTTTGCAACAAGTCTAGCCTTATAGGTTTCAACCTGTCCATCTACACCAATCTTCTTTCTGAAGATCCATTTGCAACCTATGGGTTTTACCCCTTCTGGAGCAATGTCCAAAGTCCATACTTTGTTGGTGTACATGGACTCCATCTCGGTCCGCATTGCATCCAGCCATTTTACCGAGTCAGTGCTCTGAATGGCTTGCTGGAAGTTAGTCGGCTCATCATTATCAATGATGCAATCCTCTCTATCCCCGTCTATGAGAAAACCGTAGTATCTTTTAGGCGGATGAGACAGCCTACTACTCCTGTGGAGTGGTGTGAGAATGTCCTGTTCTTTTGAAACTTCTGGTTCCACCAAGCTTTCAGTAATAGCTTGTGGTTCTGGAATTTCTTCCAGTTCTATTGCGCTCCCACTTATTTCTTTTTCTAAAAACTGATGTTCCAGAGAGTGGGCATGACGAGAAACAAAAACCTTTTGTTCCTCTGCGTAATAGAAAAGATACCTCCTGGAGTTCTTTGGGTATCGCACAAACTTACACAATACTGATCGTGCCTCGAGTTTGTCCGCATGCTGCATTTTAACAAAAGATGGACATCCCCATATCTTCAGATACTGAAGATAGGGTTTCTTCCCACTCCACATCTGATATGGTGTGGTAGGCACAGTCTTGGTAGGAACCTTGTTTAAAAGATATGCAGCTGATTCTAGTGCATAGCCCCAGAATGATCGTGGTAACTCACCATTACTCATCATGGAATGTACCATATCTAATAGGGTTCGGTTCCGTCTCTCCGATACACCGTTGTGTTGTGGTGTGTATGGAGGAGTATGCTGAGAGAGAATTCAATTCTCTTTTAGGTAATCCAGGAACTCGGCACTCAAGTATTCACCACCTCGATCAGATCTTAGTGTCTTAATACTTTTGCCGGTTTGTTTTTCCACTTCATTCTTATATTCCCGGAATTTCTCAAAGGCCTCGGATTTATGTTTCATCAAGAAAATATATCCATACCTAGAGAAATCATCCGTAAAAGTAATGAAATAGAAATAACCACTTCTTGCATGTGTAGACATTGGACCACACACGTCGCTGTGTATGAGTTCCAAGAGCTCACTTGCTCTTACTCCGTGTCCAGTGAACGGAGTCTTTGTCATCTTTCCTTCGAGACATGATTGACAAGTTGCATAAGATTGATATTCGAACGGATCCAAATATCCTTCTTTATGTAACTTGGTTAACCTTGTCTCATTGATGTGACCTAGTCTATAATGCCATAAGAAAACTTGATTTAATTTTGGAGTCTTTCTTTTATGTGTGTTCTGGACATTGAAAACTTGTATTTGGTTTAATACGTATATACCATTGTTTAGAGTACCTGACCCAATCAGACCATGATTAAGGTGGATGCTTACGACATCGCTTACAAATGTAAAATCATAACCTTCTTTTGATAACAATGATACTGAAATGATATTATAAGTCAAACTAGGTACACAAAAAAAGTTGCGCAAAACCAAAATATGTCCACTTTTCAATCCAAGGTGATATTCCCCTACGGACACAGCATCCACGCTCGCTCCGTTAGCAACCCTGAGGGTCATATCATCGGTCTTCAGAACTCCACGGCCTCTCAGTGCCTGCAAAGAATTGCATATATGAGATCCTGATCCGGTATCCAATACCCAGGAAGTAGAGTTGATTGACAGACAGTTTTCAATTACAAACACACCAGAAGCCGAAGCCACAACTTGCCTCGGGTCCTGGTTCTTGGCTTTCCAAGCCTTGCAATCTTTCTTCCAATGGCCCTTCTTGTCACAGTAGAAGCATTCTTCCTTCCCTACTGTTGGCCCTGCCACTTTTGCCTTTCCCTTGGCTTCCACCTTACTAACACCTCCTCTCGGTTTGGTGGGGGCCTTCTTATTCTTTCCTTTGGCTTTCGCTTTGGACCTGGAAGAGGAAGATCCACCAACAAACAGAGCGGGTGTTTTCCTGGATTTCTGCAGGGTGTCCTCTGCACTCCTCAACATGTTGAGGAGTTCCGGAAGTTCAACTTTTTTACCTTGAATATTAAAATTCAAGATAAACTGGGCGTAGGTGGAAGGAAGGGACTGGAGAATCAATTCTGTATATAGCTCGTTCTCTAATGTTGCCCCGAGGTCCGCGAGCTCCTCAATATAGCCAATCATCTTAAGAACGTGTTCCCCTACAGATGATCCGACGGCCAACCTCGCCTGAAATAATTTCTTTGAGGTCTCGTATCTTGCGATACAAGATTGCTCTCCATATAATTCCTTGGTATGGAAGAATATGGATTCAAGATCCATATTCTCGTGCCGCCTCTAGTGCTCATTATCCATAGAGGCAAGCACGAGGCACTTGGCCTTCGTACAATCTATCTCCCAGGTCTTGCGGATTTCCTTATCCGCGACACTGGATTCTGGACCTGGGACGGCGGGGGCTTTAGTAGTAAGCAGATACCCTAATTTGTCATAAGTGATCGCCATTTTGACATTCCTGAACCAATCTTTATAGTTTGGCCCTGTCAATATATTTTTATCTAATAGTAACTTAAGGCCCGTCATGTTTGGTTGCTGCAATTAGGAGAGAGAGAAGAAACACTTTAGCATGATGCTCTTGTAAGTTTAGAATGGTTTTTAGTTTATCTAAACAGAATGGCTCCCACTGTTTCTCGAATCCTTCCTCAAACCATAAAACAAGAATTAGTCAGGATTAATCTCACCGTACAATACTTGCTTAACCGTTAAGCCATACCAGTGTCGATACTTCGAGGGAGGTTTTACGACGCTTTCGCGAAGTTATTTAATTAAATAACTTCTTTTCCCTGGGGGCGTAGCCCTGCTAACACCTTTCTAAACACCTACTTGGTTTATAGCATTGATCGTTAAGTGAAAAAATCTCCCGAGGAGTAGCATATACTCACAGTAGGATCGGGATCCAAATATCATTGTGTGATAAAGTTGAAGGAATCCTACCAAAATTATCACACTCCAAATGGTATGCAACACTAACAAGTTTCAGTTTCTTTAGAAACTCCCGATGTGGATTTTTGCCCCATGCTCTTATGACCTTGATGAAGGCCAACATATCATAAGTCACATGTCAAGTTCTACCCGTCATTATCCAGGTTAATTTGAACCCACCCGTACATACCCTTGACAAAGGCCAAAATAGCAGTACGACTGTCCCAAACCAACGCATCTATTTATGCTACAGATAATTATTACTGAATCATTATGCCTTGGCGAAGGTCAAAATACATAGCTTGAATACTACTGAATATTTAACTGAAATGACGGAGGGCTACAACTGGTTTTGGCGAAACCGTGAACATAGTGAACTTGATATAATCGAAGGAACCTGATAGCTTTTAAAAGGAGTGGTTTAAGCTCCGCATTTTAAATTTTTTGCCGTTTTGAAAAAAACCGAGTGGTTTTGAAATTGTTCCAACAATTCAACTTTGGTTTGTTTTCTTTGCATTAATGTAATGCAGTCCTATCAATTAATCCTACAATTGCAGAAAACAACGAAAATATAACGTACGCTTATGCCATCCGCATTCGCCACGGGGCCCCGTCATCACCCGTTATGTTACTTAACTAACGACAGAGCGGGGGCTGGACTAGCGCAGATATAAAACATAAGCAACGTCTACTAGATATCATATATAGATATATACATTCGTCAGACGTAATAATAGTCATTCCAGATCATAGATGAACACATTGGATATACTAGGAATCCGCGCTTCGTTCGAGCCTGTAACGAAAGACGGATTACACGGTCGTGATGAATAGCCATAACCCCACCCTAGACCCCTACGGGTGCGGCAAACTACCCGCTAAATACCCGAAGCGAAGCGACCTCCCTCAACAAAGTGAGTAGACCACTCGGCACTTCAAAGTATCCGGCAGTTTGTGCACCCCACCTTGGGTCTATCATAGGAGCAGAAAACAGTAAAAGAAATAATATACAATGGTGGCTACAACCTCAACCCGGATGTGCGACCACAAAATAATATTACATCAATTTACAATTTACATCAAATGAAAGATAATAAACACTCATCTCACAACCCCGACTATTCATCCACGACAATCCAACAAGTTCATATACACAAACCAATATCACAGATCACAAATATGTGCAACCCCCACTAATCGACGTATAGAGATTAGCAGACGTTCATCACATATAACACATCACAAATATAATTCGATTAGCTAAAGTTCATAGAATTTCGATCAATAACCATATTTGAATCTACTCTAAGTTCAACACTGTACACAAAAATTCCTGAGCAGAAACAAAATATCCCAGAAAACACAAAACAACAATAGAGACCACGAGAAAAAATTTGGACCAACTCAGAGTCGACTTGGCGGCGGCTCCGCGGTGGAACGCTTGGTTCGGCCGCGGATCCGCGGCGGTCTGACCGAGATAGTCGCCCAAATTTCTTCAGTGTTCTAGAAAAAGTCTGCACGTATTTTTCAGGTCTCTGAAAATATTTTTAGACCTGATTTAAAATTCGACAGAAAGTGCAAGTTTTGGTCGTGTTTTCGGGATTTTTCCGTGATCGAAGTTCTAAAGGCTTTGCTAACATGTTAGTTATGGTTTAGCGAGTCTCTGATACCACTGTAAATCTATGTTACTCACCCCGGTAGTTAACGGGGAGGCGGAATAGGTAAAAATCAAAATTTTCTTTACAAGGTAACATAGACTACCCATGAGGATCTTTGCTAGACATTAAATAACAAACTAACTAGGAGTTCTAACTACTATATTAGATGATTATACCTCAAGCTTCCAGTCCTTCTTCTCCTTATTGTGCTTCTCCTTGTTGTGAGCTCCTTGGAGTGGTGGTGGATGGTTCCTCCTCACCGGCTTCTCCACGTCAAAGACGATCCACCCGAAGGTTTCTACCTTGAGCTCCAACCTCTATAATGAAGTAACTAGGGTACTTTGTGTGCTAAACTAAGTATCCTAGAGTCAGTAGAGAAGGATTTTGATGGCTAAGTCTCAATGACCCATGATTCTCAACTCATGAGACACTAGGGTTTGAGAGAGGAAGAAGGAGAGAACCTTGAGAGAAAGTGTATGAGAAAAAAATGAAGAGAGCTCTCTTTTGAAGAAAGAGAAAAATAAGTTTTATTAGGATAATTGTGATGGCTCCTTTGATTTGACCATTATCATGTCACAATTAATGCTAAGCAGAATATCTTGTGCTCAACAAAAATATCTAAGTCAACAATAGTCAACATAGTAAAATAGTCAAACCAATTAGCCATGACACAATTATCTCTAATAAAAATTAGTAAACAATTTCCTCTATCTCATTATGGTTTTAATCAAGTCAACGATCAAAACCCTAATGAGGTGTCTCCTTCTCTGTCCCTATCATCCGTATATACATACCTGCATCCGTGTTCCGAGAAAAACGAATACAACGAGACTAAACCAATCCAAAATCTAATACTAGGATCCGGCTTAAACCAAAGCGCACTAGTATCAACCACCCGAACACCAAACACGCACAAGTACGCGTATGTGAACGAACCCTGTCGTAAAACCATACGACCTCTACATCATTTAGCCCAAAAGCGGAAAACCTTCTGTGTGGGACTCTAAAGACTCGACACTACGCTGGCAGTGGGTTTAACCACAGGACGCAAGCGGTACTAGCTGTACGTAACGGTCCACAGGTAGATGTCGATAAGATGGCAGATGAGGAAAACCCATCCGAACTCCTACTGAGCCTGAATGCGACAATCTCCGTACAGTTCGGTCTGTTCATTTAAGAGTATCGCATATCGGGCCGAGGGGGGCGGTAAACGTTAGACCCCTAATAGCGGTATAAGTCGTTTCAGAGAACAATCCAAAACACCCTGAGAAACTACTGGAGTACCTACCAGTAAATCTCATTTGCCCTGGCCAGGGACTTTGTGTAATGGCGTTCCGAACACAGCGCGACATCAACCCCAATACCGGGAGAGACGAATCCTATCTAACCGCCACTGCCTCCAAGTGCTTCGGGACTGCACCCAACTACTACCTGTTTGCACGATTCAATAGAGCCGTGGTTGGATAGTAATCTAAGAACAGTGGGAACACACATGAGGCGAAGCAACAGTGTCAAGTCAACGGACTAAGCTGTACTCATGTCACCTGGAAACTGCTAACTGACGATAGGTATAATACCAACCAACAGTTCCCGACGAGTCTTGTCCAGTGTACTCGTAACCTAACGAGCACCTGCATACTATCTCCAGTACGACGTACTGATGGCTGTGGGACATATCATCTCCCCTCCTGGGATGAGAAGCGTATACACTAGTCTACTCTGGAGTATCGATGCCCTATCTCGATAATCCTACGATTATAGACCTGTATAAGGATGTGCTTATAGATTACTCAGCCCCCACTAGTGTGACTGCCATCACAACGCTGGTAGTCAAGCAAAGATCATAAGGGCTCTATCAATATGTATAAGCGATATGTTAAAAGAAACACATACACATATTAAGATAGATACAAACCAAGTAGCATACTACTATATTGAGCAAGACTGTCATAAATCCGTGTATATATCCCAAGCTTCCAAAATGTAATATACAAACTAGTACTATACAATAATGGCCTCTAGGGCATATCACACTAACACTTTAAGCTCCCGCCAGCTACCCAAAAGGCGGGTAAGTGTCTCCGCAGCCCGTACTGCGCCTATCACAGGTCGCAGGGTCACCCGACTGAAAGCTGCAAACAGCTCCATGACTATATCGAGAAACTGATCTGCTCCGGTCACCTGGCAAAATATCTACGGGAAAAGCGACAGACGGAATGAGAACAAAAAGACCAAACCCCTCCCGGGGAGTTAACAATCGGGAAAATCATGGTCGTTTCTACGGATCTGGCTCTACGAAGTAGGGGAACCACCACCTCCTGCCAGTCGAGAGCATAAGCAATCCACCCCATAAGAAGCGTAGGAAGGATGACCCGATCATCTTCACCAATGACGATCTTCACGGCATAACACTTATTTACAATGACCCTCTTGTGATAATGGCCCGAGTTCACCATTACGGGGTCCAGAGAATATTGGTCGACTCAGGGAGCTCGGCGGATATCCTGATTTATGACTATTTCCAGCGTATGGGGTTAGGTTCATCTGATCTTCAGCCGGCCTCCCACGTCCTCTCTGGGTTCACCAACCATTCCGTCTTGGCCGAGGGATCGGTCACCCTCCTCCTCAACATTGGGGAAGCAGGCAAGATGCAAACCGTACTGGTGAAATTCCTCATTTCTAAGGTCCCGTCGTCCTATAACATTCTCCTGGGATGCTCTACTTTAAACGCCCTCCGAGCTCGGATCTTGACTTATCACCTTGCGCTCAAATTCCTTTCGGATAATGGGAGGATAGGCCGGGCCTATGGGGACTAGCAAACGTCAGGATTTGCCTCGCCTCGGTGTTCCCCGCTGGAGAGCAGGGCGGAGATTTTGAAGTCACGCATGATTTCTAAGGGTTTTTAGATACACGCGACGATCAAAAGGAAGTTCGAGGTGCCCCGGTGGAAGCGTTGATAGAAGTCCCCCTCATAGAGGGAGTCAACAGTCGGACAGTCCAGATCGGGTCTCTCTTGACAGGGGACACCCGCGAAGGCCTTATCCGGTTCCTTCAAGATAACTTGGACGTATTCGCTTGGACGCCAGCGGACATGCCCGGGATCAACCCAGAAGTGATCTCCCACAAGCTCTGGGTCGACCCAAAGGCTCGGCCTATCTGAAAAAAGAAGAGAAGCTTTGCGCCGGTTAAACAAAAGGTGATAGAAGACGAGGTGGATCGATTGCTCGCCGCCAACTTCATCAGAAATCTGGACTACTTGGATTGGTTGGCGAACGTGGTCATGGTCAAGAAGGCAAACGAGAAATGGTGCATGTGCGTCGATTTCACGGACTTGAACAAGGCTTGCCCCAAAGAAAACTATCCACTTTCTCGGATAGACGAGCTAGTGGACATCTCAGCCAACCACGAATTACTGAGCTTCATGGACGCTTTCTCCGGTTACAATCAGATCCGGATGGACCAGGCCTACGAAGAACTTACCTCCTTCACCACTGACTGTGGAGTCTACTGCTACAAAGTGATGCTCTTCGGACTCAAGAATGCCGGGGCCACATATCTGTGGCTGGAAAGTTGTTCAAGCTCCATATTGGGAGAAATATAGAAGTCTACGTCGACGACATGCTCGTAAAATTCGTCTCGACATCCGGGCACAATAAAGACCTCGGCGAGGCATTCAACGTCCTGTGCAAGTACAAGATGAGGATGAATCCAGTTAAATGTGCGTTTGGAGTCACCAGTGGGAAGTTCCTCGGGTTCATGGTTACCTACTGAGGAATCGAAGCGAACCCAGAAAAAATCAGCGCCATCCTCAACATGGAAACGCCTAAGAGCAATGTCAATATCATGCGACTCACGGGGAGGATGGGTGCCCTGAGTCGCTTTATGTCCAGATCCGGAGAGAAGTACCCCCTTTTTTCAGGGCCCTAAGGAAAATACCTAAGTTCGAATGGTCTGAGGAGTGCCAGAACGCTTTCGAACAACTCAAGGCGCACCTAGCGACCCTACCGCTACTCACTCGACCGGTCAAGGGTGACAGTCTATTACTATATCTAGCCGTCTTCGACCAAGCTGCAGGCTCAGTGCTCGTCAGAGAACTCGAAGGAATACAGAGACCGGTCTATTACGCGAGCCATGTTTTCAAGGACGCAGAAACAAGATACCCGGCCATAGAGAAAATAGTCCTGGCGCTTGTCATCGCCTCCAGGAAACTTCGACACTATTTCCAGGCGCACACGATCCTTGTCCTCATTGAGCGGCCTTTAGGGTCTATCCTCGCCTCCCCTGAATCGTTAGGTCGTTTGGAGAAATGGAGGTGAGAGTTATCTCAATTTGACATCAAATACCGCCCCAGACAAGCCATCAAAGTACAAGTCTTAGCCGATTTTTTGTCGAATGCACCATCCCCACTAAAGAAGGAACGTCGGCGCAGGGGCCCGAACCACGATCCTCGGTCGAGGAGGTGCCCGGCCCTATCCCGGACTGGGTACTCTACATGGACGGATCCTCCACAGAGGAAGGGAGCGGGGCTGGCCTGATCATCCGTGGCCCGGAGGAGGCGGAAATGGAATACTCTCTAAAGCTCGGTTTTAGGGCGTCTACCAACGCCGCGGAATACGAGTCCTTGTTGGCAGGGCTACGAATGGCCTCAGGGATAGGGCTGAAGACCATCAGGGTACGCAATGACTCCGCACTAGTCGTCGGCCAAGTAACCGGGTGTTTCAAGGCCCGGGAGCCATTTATGATAAAATACCTGGCCGAGCTAAAAAGGCTTCGGAAAAATTTCAATGAAGTCCAAGTAGAGAAGATTCCCAGAAACTTGAACACCCAGGCCGACGCCTTGAGTAAGCTCGCTTCTTCCTATTCGGTCAATCATAAAAAAACATCCTCTTCAAAGTCTTACCACGACCCAGCATGGAAGATGGAGAGGTAACACTCCAAATCTACACAACTTAGGAAGAAGGCCAAGATTGGAGAAAGGCCCTCGTGGAATTCTTGAAGGGCGGTGTACTTCCCGAAGACAGGGGAGAAGAACGCCGGATTTGGGCAAAAGCACGCCATTTCGTCTGGAGCAACGAAAACCTATACAAGAAGTCATACACTCAACCTCTACTCCGGTGCGTCGACCCCCACGAGGCAGACTACGTTCTACGAGAGATATATGAAGGGGTCGAGGGAGCGCATCAATGGGCCCTTACCCTGGTCCAGAAGACACTGCTCCAAGGATACTATTGGCTAAGAATACACCAGGATGCCGAGAAGCTGGTCAGAAGATACAAGAACTTCCAACTCTTTGGCAGCATACCTCGTCTTCCCGCCATCGAACTAACGCCACTCAGTTTCCCTTGGCTGTTTGCGCAATAGGGGATGGATATGGTGGGCCAACTCCCTACTGGCATAGGCGGACACAGATACATTCTTGTCGCTGTGGACTACTTCACTAAGTGGATAGAGACCGTACCCATCAGGAAACCGGACGCCGCCTCTACGATAAAATTCCTGTAGAACAATATAATCTCCCGATTTGGAATCCCGAGGTGCATAGTTACCGATCATGGGACCAACTTCGAAAACGATAAATTCAAAGATTTTTAAAGAGTTTGCAGCGACTACCACATATTGATGAAGTTTGTCACGGTCGCATATCCACAATGCAATGGGTAGGCAGAAGTAGCGAACTGAGGAAACATCCGCGACCTCAGAGCCCGCTTGGAGGGTAGGCAAGGCAGCTGGGTCGAGGAACTACCGCAGGTGCTATGGGCATTGCGGACATCAAAAAAGACACCCACAGGAGAAATCCCATTCAGCCTCTGCTACGGTACCAAGGCAATAGTCCCCACGGAAATTAGACTGCCCAGTTATCGGGTCGAACACTTTGACGATGAAGCTAACACCTTGGCACTCCGAAGCAACTTGGACATCTTATTAGAAAAACGAGATCGAGCGCAAATTAGAGCAGCCACCTATCGGCAGCAAACCGCTCGCTACTACAATGCCCGAGTTAAACATCGGGCCTTCAAGACTGGAGATCTGGTCTTATAAAGAAACGAGTTTGTAGACCAAGGGAGACTACATAAGTTCTCCCGGAAGTGGGACAGACCATTTCTCATAACGGAAGCGTTGACCGGTGGAGCATACCGCTTACAGGGCTCCGGGGGGCGTAATTTTCCTCGGCCATACAACGCCGAGAAGCTTAAGTTGTATAAATAAACATGTACCCTCTTTTAAATAATGTAATTCTTTTCAGCATTAACTAAGTTTTCCGAAATAAGTCTTCTCACAGAAGATACTTCTGCACCACCCCGGGGCTCCAGCCCTTTGTTACTTTCCTCAACCCCGAGACTCCGGGGTTTAAAAAAAATATGGAAAGGAGGAAAGAGACAATACACCATAGCCAAAGACAAATTTATTTATTTGGAGGTATTGTGGGCTCCCCAGCCTTACAACGATTACAACAGAGGAGGGCGAGAATTAAGAAAACATTATCGGTGATACTCAGAAGAAAGTTCCTCCAGTCGATCCTAAAAAGCCTCCGCCCGCTCCCTTTGACGGTACCTGTGGACCCTAGAAGCCACGGAATCACTGGGGTCCCCATCCGCCGAGCAAGATGCAACGACCAACCTTTCACTGGAAACTCTCAAGAAGAAGGTCCACCGAGCGGTCCCGCCTGCTCTTCGAGATCAGACCAAGCTCATGGACCGTATGCATTTTATCAAAATCCTTTTCCATCAACTGCGGAGATAGGGTGTTGTACAGACCCGGGAAGTCCTCTATATCACATAGATTAGCACTTGAAAGAGAGGAGATCGCCGGGGAAGTAAGCGCCCACATTGGCCCTCCAAGAAGCCTATCACCGCCTCGTACGTCTCTTCAGAACGATCGAGATTATAAAAATACACATCGTTCCGAGAAACGATCTCCCTGATGGTATATGCACGGATAGTCATCTTCGGGAAACACAAGACTAGGAAGAAACTGATATAAGAATTCAAAGGTGAGACCATACTTTTAGTACTTATAGCCTCAACAAATATCTTCCAATGGCCAAGACTACTCACGCAACAACGCATATCATGGAATATCGCACTTTCCCGATATAGTACTGCCACGTGTTGTCCGTGACGGTCACCATTTCCGCCTTTACGGGTCACGGAAGGTTGAATGACGTCCCAAGGAGAAACTATGGAATTCAGAAAGCCCTCGACCAGAGGCAGCCGAGTAGCTTCCTGCTCGGCTTATCCGCTGAGGGTAGCTTCCCGCCCTACGAAGAAGTGGATCCAAAGCCCTCATTGCGAGGCCACCGAGCGGATTCCTGCTCGGTCCATCCACAACGGGTAGTTTCCTGCCCTACGAAGAAGTAGATTCAAAGCTCTCATCGTGAGACTGCTGAGCGGATTCCTCCTCGATCCATCCACAATGGGTAGCTTCCTGCCCTACGAAGAAGTGGATCCAAATCCCTCATCATGAGGCCACCAAGAAGATTCCTGCTCGGTCCATCCACTGAGGGTAGCTTCCTGCCCTACGAAGAAGTGGATCCAAAGGCCTCATCATCAGGCCACCAAGCAGATTCCTGCTTGGTCCATCTGCTGAGGGTAGCTTCCTGCTCTACGAAGAAGTGGATCCAAAGCCCTCATCGCGAGGCCACCGAGCAGATTCCTGTTCGGTCCATCCACAACGGGTAGCTTCCTGCCCTACCAAGAAGTGGATCCAAAGCTCTCATCGTGAGGCCGCCGAGCAGGTTCCTGCTCGGTCCATCCACGACGGGTAACTTCATACCCTACAAAGGCATGGGTCCAAAACACACGCCAAAAGGCGGCCGAGTTATGTCCTGCTCGGCTCATCCAAGAAGGAATCAAGAGGCGCCGACCTATTCGCGCTTGGCTATCGCTCGATTCATACTTGAGGCATGATTGACACCTCGACTCCGGGGAAAGGGAGGACTCCGGTCTTCCTACACTTGGCTATCGCTCGATTCATACTCGATGCACGATCGTCACCTCGACTACGGGGAAAGGGAGGGCTCCAGTCTTCCTACACTTGGCTATCGCTCGATTCATACTCGATGCATGATCGTCACCTCGACTCCAGAGAAAGGATAAACACCGGTCTACCTATGCCTAGCCTTTTGCTAGCTTTTACTTCATGCCCGCCTAACACTTGCGAGTTAAAAAGGCTTACGAGCTAAAAATACTTGCGAGATAAAAAGGCTTGCGAGCTAATGTACTTGCGCGAAACACTTGAGACAAAAAATATATATACTTTATTTACGTTCAAAATTATATACAAGGTATTGTGGGCTCCTCAGCCTTGCAAAAATGCTCGGAAGCTTACAAAATTCTAAGAAAAAAGAAGAAGGAAGGATAGCTCAGACTGCCTTCTCAGCCATCACCTCTCCTTGCTCTGCGCTTACGTCGGCAACCACAATGGCAACTTCAGGCTCAGCGCTTCTGCCAGCCGCCTCGCCTTCCTCGACCTGCTCAGCGCTCCCCTCTGTGGCACTTCCTCGGCGAGGGGATACCTTGCCCGGAGCTCGCGGTCTTCAAACTCGAGCATAGTTTCCTTGACGGCGTCAAGGGCATTGTGCCACCCAACGGCTGCAGAGTCAGCGAGGTCGACATAAAACTGATCGGACGCCTTGTACACCTCCACGGTCCCCTCCGCCCTGCTCTCCGCGAGCGAGGCTACCTTGCAAGCCACCCGAACGTTCTTTTTGAGGGCGTCCCTCGACCTTTTCATGGCGTCGAAGAGCCCGTTCGCCTCCTCCATCTAGGCATGGATAGCCTGGTTGGATTCAGTTAGGAGCCGATGGGACTCCTTCTGTAATACCTAATTCCTTTTAAATAATTTCCGTATTTTTAAAACCAAAAATTACTAATTTTTATTTAATTAAATATTTATTTTCCTAAACCCAAACCCTAACCTTTTATTTTTTCTAATTCTTTTCCTACCCCAAGGCCGAGCCCACGAACCCAATTCCCTATTTCCCTAACACTACCCGATCTGACTCGCTCACATTCCTCTTCTTCTTCTCTCTTTCCCGCTCTTTTTCCTCGCCTCCATGCAACGAGCTCCACTCCTACGAGACCCACTCCCCAATGACCATGATGACCGCGCCCACTACACCGTCGTCCCCGTGAGATCTCCTCCCCCGAATCCTCATCGCTCTTCCCCACGACTCACACAAGCCTACTTCTTGCAATCCCCTCGCCTGCCCTCCTCCTTCGCCGCAACCATCCCGATTCTCTTGGCTAACCCTATGATCTCCTTGCCAGCTCCCCATCACCCTCAACCCTCTACAAGCCTTTTTCCACCATATTCACCTCCTCCGACCCATTATCTTCTCGCCTAGCCCAACCAATCGAGCTCCCCTGCAACCTTCTCATCCCCTCTTCTCACCATAACTTCCCCAACACCACCATCAACCTTCACCATCACACCTAGCACCTCCGCCACCCCACGACAGAGGACTCCTTCACCTGAACCCCATCGCCGTCGCTGCACCCTAACCGTTGCCATCAACTCACTAACCCCACTGTCCCTGCATCGGCGATGAACTACCCGACCACCCCGCTGCCTCCTCTCATCGCCGACGAGCTTCAATCCCACTCATGAAAAATTTGTCCTTGGGGCCGCTTTCAAAGAGGTGCAAGCATTCTCCACTCGTATTGAACCGCAAGAGTTCACCGGGGTGGAGCACGGTCCGCCAAAATCGGCATAGGACTTCCTACTCCTCATCTTCTCCTCTTCTCACTGCCACGACCACTGCCCGCTGTCGAACCCACCCACCGGCGACCTTCACTTGCAACCGCAACCACCACCGAGGTCATTTCCGACGAGCTACCGTCGCTGCCACCAACGATTACCCTCATTTCTTCTCCCAAGCTGCTTCACCTCCACTTCTTCACAACCTCACTTCTCTCAAACCCAGCCCCCATGCCACAGCCATCATCGCACCACACAGGAGCCACCTCCATCGCCGAGCAATGCCACCATTGTCCCCTTCCTCCTCGAGCACCCCAAGAGCTTCACAACACCCCCACAACCGCATAACTCCACTGCTGCAACTCATCCTCTGGTCACCCGAGCTCCACTGCGACCACGGTCGAGGCCACCTTGCCGCTCTCGCCTTGCCGTTCACCACCCGAGGACCATGCCAGCCTTCTCCCTGCATCGCCGCTCTAGCCAACGCCTGAGCCCAGAACCCCATTGCCGAGTTCAAACCTTGTTGTCTCTATGCTTAGCTCGTGCATGCAATGTGCCCGTGCCACGCTTGTCGTCGTTGCTATGCCACTGTCGCCAAGGCAAGTGAAATCCCTCACTTGTTTATCATGCTATTTTTTTAACGTGAGCAGAAACAATTTTATAATAACTTGATAGATATATAACTATATTTAGATTGTAACCACCGTTGAAATTGGACAGTGAACCATAGTGCGGTTTTATTGATTGGAGATTGATTAGGGCTTATTACTGCATCAATATTACATAGAGGCTATATGGATAATATTTAAATTCAATTGGTTAAAGAAAACTAGTGTTTCGATCGTTTACCGGATGCTACCCTAAGTGGTTGATGTGAACTATAAACGATAACTAAATTAAATTTGGTGGAAATCATTTTAGACCCCTGATATTATTAACAAACACTCTATAGAAATTCGGTGCAAATTGAATTCGTTTTCATGCATAAAGTGATGCCCCTAATGTCTATACCGAAATTTGTGTTTTACCGAATACTTGACACCGTTAAATTTTAGAAAAATTCAATCGCAGCGTGATTGGGTTCGTTACGAAGGGTACTGCATAATATTTAACATGACATGTAGCTTTACTGTTATATATATATCCTCTGAACATCGAAAACAAAGAACTTACCTGACATTGGACTGCAGTCCAGAGCAGGAACTTACCTTTGACATGTATTTATACACATGGAATTGTAATTTTTAATTGTGATAGCATGCGGAGCCAATTACCAATGCATATTAAATTGTTTTATCTTTCCAATGGTACCAGTTTCACTAAATTCCAGTATCATTTGGTATTTAAATCATATTTTAAACGGATGACATGTACGGTAGTTTTCTGTCAATTCAGTTTGCACCCTTCATCAGTAATATGGTCACAACTCCTAAACCAAGATGACTATTGTTCATCCGTCTGATGCGTTGGAAAAATAACAGATAAATATAAATATTATCTAACTGTAGTGTCGCCTAATTATACTCCCAACAGGGCGTAAAACATGTTACGAAACGGACTTCCAGTTCAGAAATTGGATTTCCAGCAGAGAACGCTTAAAATGAAATGACCATAACTTGCCAAAATGATACCTGTTTGACTCAAAACTATTTTTTATATATATATAATTTAATACAAAGTTTATGCCTTTTATATTGTTTTGCCAAATTATGCACGCGTGATTTTATATGATTTTTCTAATCTAGCCGACACCGGTTTCACATATGTATTCAATAGTGCATTTACTGTATTCACATCATGTTGCATGACCGATATAGCCTTGTAAATAGTGTTCATTTGCATTGATAACCTAATGAACTTATTATATTACCAAGTGATAAATGTTAGTGATTAGATTGTGGCAAGTACGTTAGTGTAAAAGCGTGATTGAATAAGTGAAGTGATACGTACTTGTACACAATCAGCGGAACCAATTAATTCTTGCATTGTCGACGCCTATGAGACATATATAAGTGTAATTATAACCGGTATGGGACGGGTATGGAAGCACTTATATTGGTGTCATAGGTAAGGAATTGAGCACTGTCCATCTATCTTGGATACCGGTCGAGACATGCTTGATGGAGACCCTGTCTCCAGTTCTCGCATAGACTTGTTATGGAGCGACTAGCATTTGGATTCATGGTCGGTATTTGATGTAGACCATGGGGTGTAGGGTAGTTTGAATGTGAGTTCGATCAACGGAATCTCAGGAGTCCCACTGTCGGCATATGTAGTGATTTTGGGAGTCATATGGATGGTGTTTTTGATTATTAGCGAGCGTGAGTCAGGCCGTGTTCCCTTGCCCCTGGGGCCTACCCTTGGGTTAAGGATACTCCTGCGCTGGTTGACGCTCACACTTGGACTGACGATAGCTTTAGTAACTTGGACAGTGAGACTTAGAGACTGATTGCTAAGTGACATGGACATTGCATTGATTACTGATCTAATACACTTGCTTTATCATTACATGTATCGGTTATTTCATTCTCGCATCATTATTCTACACTTATTGCTTTATGTTTATCATCGTTGCACATTATATATGTGTATATTGATATTGTGTCGCTCTGATGACCTGAGTATGCATGCTCAGAGTGAGGAGTGGATTTAGCTCGGATCAGGACCTGCTTTGCCTTGAGGATATTGCGGACATCTAGATTAGCGACGCTAGCATTATCTTTCCCTTGACTCTTTCTGGTTAGTTTTACATTTGTTTTGATAGAATTAGTGACTGCATTTCTCATTAGCTGTGTTATGATTACTGATTACCACGTAGTGTTAGAAGCCGAAGTGTGACTACGGTAGGATATTTCCTTGACCGTAAGAGTATGGCTGGCCTTGTCACCCCTCGTATTCTGTGTTTTGGGAAGCAGGGCGTGACATGGTTTTGTTGGTATCAGAGCCAGGTTGGTTTAGATTGAGATTACAGTTTCTGACTAAGGCTTGACAATTTAAGTTGCCCATACGATCTAGATTATAAACTTGTTATCCTTGACTAGGATCCCTATAGTTTTTCAAGCTATATTTTTGACTCCATCCGCTACATTTTGGGTGACTTAGTATAGTTATGTGATTGTAACTATGAACTGCAACATAGTTATAAGGCAGCACTTTGCTTGAGTAACTTGGAATTCTATATTTTATTTCCGCTCGATTGAGTTTCACCTCACCACATATTCTTGTTTCGTTGTCTATTCTATATCTTATTCTGATTCTTATACCTTGTACCTTATGCCGTCCAAAAATTTATTGTTTCAGGACCATGAATTCCAGCAACTCTCCTTCCTCCTCCACTCCCCAGAGTCAGACCGTTGAGATTTTAGGTGTACTGCAAGATTTGATAGAGGCCCAGAAGCGAGCAAACGATCTCTTAGCTGAAGGACTAAAAAGGCAAATGGCTCAGGCACCAACGGATACCTCCAATCGTAGAGGAATCCCTGTTAAACAAAGAGAGGGTGTGCAGATGAAGCGCTCATTTGTTCCTCAGCAACAGAAACAGCGGAGAACCCAAATTTGTGGTTATTGCAAGAGGCCAGGACACCTTCAGAGGGACTGTTTCCGAGCCAAAAGGCAGTGCTTGATTTGTGGATCCGATGAGAATCTTATCAATGGTTGCCCTCGAAAGAAAGAGATACAAGGAGGAGATTCATCAATGCTCTCTACCTATGCTTGAGCAACTTGGTTGTTTCATAGTTTGAGTTTCGAGGATGGTACGGACCCAACACAGGATTCAAACTCGCTTTACGAGATCGCAACGATCTAGATATCAATGCGGAGTTATCACCCTTCCTGCTTTCAATAATGACCTTGTTATTTTATTTAGTAATCGTTTCTTTTCGTCTGAACCTTGTATTTTGTTAGACCCCTTGGTTTAAATGGAAAAAAAATGTGGGTTGTGATTTGTATATCGTTTCCTTACCATTCACTTTCATATACTACTTACTGCATCACCACTCAAGATTATGATTTTACATTCTTTACCCACCTTATATTTTCCACGTGCTCCACATCTTTAGTTATTTTATGTGTTCTACTATCTAATCATGACCCTCTCTTTTCAGGCCATGGCCAACCCTGGGGCAGCGCTGCCTCTCGATGAGGACACTCGGTCCTGCGTTTTCTTGGACTGCATGCTAGTGAGTTCAGATGACGAGATCGATAACCCACAGGTTATTTTCGACAACGGCGATCTCGAGGACGAGGGAGTCGCAGACGCAGCTCCAGAAGTCAATATGATCAGTGGCTCTGACGATGAAGAAGAGGACCCCGAAGAAGACCCGATAGAGTAAGATCCTGAGGAGGACCCAGTGGAAGCAAACCCAGTAGAAGAGAATCCAGAAGAGGAAGATCCTGAGGAGGACCCAGTGGAAGAAAACCCAGTAGACGAGAATCCAGAAGAGGAAGATCCTGAAGAGGACCCAATGGAAGAGGATCCAGAAGAGGCGGATTACGTGGAAGAGGACCCTGATGAGGAAGCTCCCGCCGAGGAAGAAGGACCGGGAGAAGAAAACCCCATAGGGGAAGAGCCCGAAAACAAGGCTCCGGCCGAGGAAGAGTCGGAGGATGAAATCTCAAGTGAGGAGGAAATCGAGGCTGAAGAACCTCCAGCAGCAATCCTTGCGAGGCGTTATAGAAATGGACGCCCCTATCTTAGCGCGAGAGCTTATCGTAACCTGTTAAACCTTCACAATCACGACTGACGCGACTTATTTATTTTTCTCTTTTCGTCTGGCAAAAAAACTATGTATAGCTTAGGGCCACTTTTATCTTTCAAGTGTGCTTTGTTAAAAATTTTCTGAAAAAAAAAATAAATTTTCTGATCACGCAAATCTTCATTGAGAACTGTACCTTTAAGGTCCGTGTGATGCATTGATTGTTCCTTCTTACAATTTCTTTCCCTTCTTGAGATTCATTATTGTTACTTCATTCTTGAACCCTATAGTAATCGAACCTTTAGCCCCATCAACACTATAGTTGAGCACCACCTTCCTGACTTCACCTTTCGATTGGTTCGTATATTACCATAGTCCATTCCCTAGCTAGTCTACTATACATCACCGGTATTATTTTCTATTACTGTAGTTATACTTATTGGCTTACACCGTATATTCTATTTATAGTAAATTGTCCCTACAAATGCTCTTCATATTATCGTCCTTTTAGTACATAGTTCTGGTTTCATACTTTCTCTTTTAATTTCCTCTGCTTTTAACTACATGGAGGCACTTCAGGTTATCTTCTACTTATTATTTTCCTTTAACGTTAAACTGTTTATTATAGTGTTATCATTCACATTCGTTCGTTAGCTGGTATTCTTTTGTTTAACTCTCAAAATTTATATTTTTGTGTTCATATCTGTGCTAACTATCTTTTATTTTCATATTTACGTTTACTTGCGTATACTTGTGCTCCGATCGATTTAAATTTTCTATTTACTGTAATATAAATTATGGTTATCTTGTATGCTAATACATTTTATTTACTTGTACATATATCATTATCTCGGTATTATCTAGTTTGTTTACCAGCCCACTTATTTTTCGTTTTTCTTCTATATTTTACCGTATGAGTATTCTCAAGTTATTTTATAATTGATTGGTTTGACGTTTTACTAAAGTGGTTTTGATTCTTAAGACCTATCAGTCAATCATTCGCAATTATTCATTATTGTTATTTTTCTCATTGTAATTGTATACATATAGTTTGTTACTACTACTTGTTATTTATTTTGACCTTACATATGATTTCTCCTGCTCTATTTGCTTACATATGAATGTTCGATTTTCTAGTGGTTACTTTTTGCATGAATTTTATAGCATATTGTTTATTTTAATTTTGAGAACGAAATTTTATATAAGTGGGGTATGATGTAATATCCAATACCTCTTAAATAATTTCCGTATTTTTAAAAACATAAAATTACTAATTTTTATTTAATTAAATATTTCTTTTCCTAAACCCAAACCCAAACCTTTTATTTTTCCTAATTCTTTTCCTACCCCAAGGCCGAGCCTACAAACCCACATCCCTATTTCCCTAACACTACCCGACCAAACACCCCCGACCCGACCCGACTCGCCCACGTTCCCCTTCTTCTTTCTCCTCTTCTTCTCTCTATCCCGCTCCTTTTCCTCGCCTCCACGCAATGAGCTCCACTCCCCGACGATCCCGAGGACCGCGTCTACTACACCGACGTCCCCACGAGATCTCCTCCCCCGAATCCTCATCGCTCTTCCCCACAACTCACACAAGCCCACTTCTCGCGATCCCCTCACCTGCCCTCCTCCTTCGCCGCAATCGCCCCGATTCTCGTGGCCAACCCCATGATCTCCTCGCCAGCTTCCCATTACCCTCAACAACCGAGCCCTCAACCCTCCACGAGCCTTCTTCCACCATCTTCACCTCCCCCGACCTGTTATCTTCTCGCCTAGCCCAACCAACCGAGCTCCGCTGCATCCTTCCCGTCCCCTCTTCTGACCATAACTTTCCCAACACCACCATCAACCTTCACCATCACACCGAGCACCTTCGCCACCCCACAACATAAGACTCCTTCACCTGAACGCCATCGCCGTCGTTGCACGCTAACCGTTGCCATCAACTCACCAACCCCATTGTCCCTGCATCGCCGGCGAACTACCCGACCACCCCACTGCCTCCTCTCATCGCTGACGAGCTTCCCACTCCTCTTCTTCTCCTCTCCTCACTGCCACCGCTACTGCCCGCTGTCGAACCCACCTGCCGGCCACCTTCGCTTGCAACCGCAACTACCACCGAGGTCATTTCCGATGAGCTACCGCCGCTGCCACTAACGATTACCCTCGTTTCCTCTCCCGAGCTGCTTCACCTCCACTTTTTCACAACCCTACTTCTCTCAAACCCAACCCCCTCACGCCACAGCCATCATCGCACTACACCAGAGCCGTCTCCATCTCTGAGCAATGCCACCATCGTCCCTTCCTCCTCGAGCATCCCACGAGCTTCACAGCACCCCCACAACCGCACAACTCTGTTCACCGCCGAAATATGCGACCGGGACGTTAGGACATCTGGCCTGAATTTTGGGGGCTGATACTATTTGGATTTATCCGTCCACCTCTCCGAAGATGCCAAGTTGATTTATGGCCCGTGTATCAGATGTTTGGACGGATGCGGCCGTTGTAGCAGATTTCGTCAGATTCCCCCTCATTTGCGAGGGTTTTTTTATTGTGGGGATGCTCTTCCCTGTAGGCACAAGCCTCTGTAGTTAATTACATTACCGCATCGCGATAACCACTTTCTCCTGCTCCAGAAGTTCACCTCGTATCGTGTGTGTTTGTATTATTTTTAGTCGTCCGTGGATTGTATACAGAGACTAATTTATGTCGTCACCCGTAGGGCGTGGATTAGTCCAAATCCGTATATCTTAGATTTGGGTTTGACTTGATTTAAGGATCGTTGATCTATTTTGAGATCAAGATCGACTTAAATATATACGAGCAATTGGGGGCTTGATTTATTTTTTATTAAGGATACGTTAGTCCAATTTAAGATTAAGATCTACTTAATAAGGTCTTAGGATCATTTTTGCTTCAGATCCAACAAAAGAGCATTTGGGCTCTGTTTTTTTAGTTTAAGAACGTTTCGGTCCGTTATCGCCATTTTGGAGGCGAAGTTGTAGTTTGAGAATATTTTGGTCCGTAGATCACCATTTTGGAGGTGAGATATTAGTTTAAGTACGTTACGGTCCCTTATCGCCATTTTAGAGGCGAAGTTGTTGTTTGAGAACGTTTCGGTCTGAAGATTACCATTTTGGAGGTGAGGTTTTAGTTTAAGGACGTTACGGTCCGTTATCGCCATTTTGGAGGCGAAGTTGTAGTTTGAAAACATTTCGGTCTGTAGGTCACCATTTTGGAGGTGAGGTTTTAGTTTAAGGACGTTACGGTCCGTTATCGCCATTTTGGAGGCGAAGTTGTAGTTTGAGGACATTTTGGTTTGTAGGTCACCATTTTGGAGGTGAGATTTTAGTTTAAAGACGTTACGGTCTGTTGATGCCATTTTGGGGACAACGGTTAGTTTAAGGACGTTTCGGTCCGTTGTTAGTTTAGGAACATCTCGGTCCATTGTCCATCTTGCGTGCACGTGTATTTGTTACATGACGGGATGAGCAACGATGATATGGGATGCATCCAGTCTGGGATGTGGTTTGGTTTGGGACGTGCATGCCAATTTGGGAAGTGTATAAAAAAGCAGTTGGTTGTCAGGACCCGCCATCTCTCTGAAGATGTTGAGGAATTACAACGACATGTATCAGAGGTATGGAGAGATGTACCCTTGAACCAATTTCCGTGTTGGAAGGAAAAGATCGTGGTGGATCATCTAAGAATCATTAGTCATTTTTGGAAACTAAGATTAAATTAGGGGACGAGGGATGCACATTATTTTGGATATCATCATTTGACAGAACATCAGTCCTGTTTAGGACTAAGATCCATTTAGGGAATGATGAGCACAGAGGAGTTTTGACTTTGGAAGAAATTAGTCAATTTGGATTAGATCTGGGTCTCCATAATTACCCAACAGTGCTAAGTGCCGAGGCATACAATGCTCACGTGCATTTCATGTGGGCACTGGAGTAGTGTTAAACACTAAAGTTTTGTGGCGCTCACGTGAAACACGTGAGGCATCGTATTAGTGTTAAACACTAGGGTTGTGTGGTGCTCACGTGACACACGTGAGGCACTCAAATATGGGCACTGCCCAATTATTTCACCCTTTTATATAAGTGCCGAGCAATTGATTCTTGTGGCGCTCACGTGTGAAACACGTGAGGCGTCCTAAAGTTGGGTTCTGCCTCTTGGCTTTATTGCCTCTCCCTTTATGTAAGTGCTAAGCACTTAGTTCTCATAGCTCATGTGTAAAACACGTGAGACGCCCCAAATGGGGCAATGCCCTTCTATCTTATTTCCTCTTCCTTTTTCAGAAGTGCTAAGCACTTGATTGAGGGTAGTGTGCAAAACACGTGACTGTCTTAAGGAGTGTTCCTTGCTCCTCTTTTAAACACCCGCGTGGGAAACACGTGAGGCAGTCTCAGCCGTTTCTTTTTGTTCATTAGAAACACTCACGTGGAAAACACGTGAGGTCTTGTTATAGTTGTTCCCCTCCGAAAGACGGCACGACATGACGTCTTGCCTGAGATTCGGGGCAGATGCTAATTGGTGCTATCCGTCTACCTCTCCGAAGATGCCAAGTTGATTTATGGCACCATGTATCGAAGGTTTAAACGGATGCGTCCGATGTAGCAGACTTCGTCAGATTCCCCCTCGCTTGAGGGTTTTTTTGATTGTGGGGACGCTCTTCCCTGCAGGCGCAAGCCCCTGCAGTTAATTACGCTACCGCATTGCGGTAACAACTTTCTCCTTCTCCAGATGATCACTTCGTGTCGTGGGTGTTTGTTTTGTATTCGGTTGCCCGTGGATTGTATACGGAGACTGATTTATGTCGTCGCCCGTAGGACGTGGATTAGTCCAAATCCGTATTTTCTTAGATTTGGTTTTGTGGTTTTGGTTTGAGGATACGTTAGCCATATTTGAGGCTAAGATCAACTCAAACGTTTGTTAAGGATACGTTAGTCTAATTTGAGACTAAGATCAACTTAACGGGATCGTTTAGATCCGACAAGAGAGCAATTGGCTCTATTGTTCCAGTTTAGGGACATAGTGGTCCATTTAATGTATGGCTGTTGGGACCCATCACCTCTCTGACGACGTTGAAGGATTACAACGACAAATGTCAGAGGAGTTCAGAGATGTACCCTTGAACCGAAGTTGATTAGGGGATCTGTAGTCCAATTTGGGACTAAAGTCTGTTTGAAGGTTTAAGGATACGTTAACCATATTTGAGGCTAAGATCAACTTAAACGGGATCGTTTAGATCCGACAAAAGAGCATTTGGGGGCTCTATTGTTCCAGTTTAGGGACATGGTGGTCCATTGCCAGTTTAGGGACATGGTGGTCCGATACCAGTTTAGGGACATGGTGGTCCATTGGTAGTTTAAGGACGCATAAGTCCATGGGTTTAAGGACCCCACAGTCCATATGGGTGTGTTTAAGGACGCATTAGTCCGTTAGTTTAAGGACGCATAAGTCCGCGGGTTTAAGGACCCCACGGTCCGTATTTTAGTTTAAGGACGCATAAGTCCGTGGGTTTAAGGACCCCACAGTCCGTGTTGATGTGTGGTTGTCGGGACCCGTTACCTCTCTGAAGACGTTGAAGGATTACAACGACAAATATCAGAGGAGTTCCGAGATGTACCCTTGAACCAATGAGTTGGTTGAAAGAGCAGATGTGCTCAGTTCAAGATGATTTGAGGACTTATGGCCAATTTGGGCTAAGTCCAATTGTGTTTGAAATATTGGCTCTCTGCTGGTCCATTGAAGGAGAGGCTTTGCCTCTAGAAACTTAGCCAATTGGGCTAAAACTAGTGTTAAACACTAAAGGTCAACAGTGTTGAACACTGGGAATAAGATTAACAAGTTAGTGTTAAACACTAAAAGATAATCAGCGTTAAACACTAGCAACAGGGATTTCAAATTAGTGTTAAACACTAAAGCAAATCAGTGTTAAACACCGGTAATCAGAGATTTCAAATTAGTGTTAAACACTAAAGCAAATCAGTGTTAAACACTGGGAACAAAGTCTTCAAATTAGTGTTAAACACTAAGGAGAGAGGGGTCACGTGTGGACACGTGAGAGCGCCCTGATTTCCCTTAATTTATTCTGCAGATCAGTGTTTAACACTTTTAATTTCCTGGCCATCACGTGTGGGCACGTGATGGAGGCCCCCGCTCTGGTCTGTTAGAATGCTCATTAAAGGGTCACGTGGTGACACGTGAGGGCGCCCTAAATGTGGGGCCAGATCTCCTTTGGTTTATCCTCAAATCTGCGAATAAGTGTTAAACACTTTTATTTTTATTTTAGAGCATCACGTGTTGGCACGTGATAGGGATTTGTGCACCAATTGTTAAAGCATTTGCTGAGGGGTCACGTGATAACACGTGAGAGCGCCCAAAGCTTTCATTCCCTTTGCTTTTTCTTTCTGCGTTCTGGGAGTCACGTGGGAGCACGTGATGGCATCAAAAAGTGGGGCCGGATCCACTTTATTTTGTTCTGCAAACAAGTGTTAAACACTTTTAATTTTCATAGCCATCACATGTGGGCACGTGATGTATAATCATGCCCTGATTTATTAGAACATTTATTAGGGGTCACGTGGTAACACGTGAGAGCGCCCAGAATTGTTTCTGCCTTTGCTTTTGTTCCATATATAATGAGGGTCACGTGGGAGCACGTGAGGCATTGCCTCAAAACTTTCCTCTTCTCATTTTGGGAGATCTGTTCAGGGGTCACGTGGGACACGTGACCCTAGTTCTTTTCATGCACAGAGATCTTTTAAGTCTCCTTATCTTTAAGAATTAAATTCTTATTTAGGGTAAAACCCTAATTTCTTTTCAAAGGAATTAAATTCCCAGATATGTAAAAGAATTAAATTCTTGATTAGGGTTAAACCCTAGTTTTGTTTTAGGAGAATTAAATTCTCAAAACTCAATTCCCCTTCTAAGTTTAGGATCTGCATGGCAGGATCTCAACCCGATGAGAATTAAATTCTCATCCTATGGGGAGATGTGCTCTGTACAGATCTTCAACCAGAAGAAGAACTAAGTTCTTCTTTTTTTTTTTCTTTATAAGAGTTAAACTCTTGAATTTTGAGAATTAAATTCTCTTTTTGAAGTTAATCTTTTCCCTTTTCTCACCTAGGGTTTTTCTTTTGCAGAGAATTAAATTCTCCTCTCTCTGTTTTTCTCTCCAAAAGGTCCCCCCTTCTCTTCTCTTCTTGGCTCCTATTTATAGGAGAAGGAAGAGAATCAATTTGTTTAGCAAATCTCTCATTAAGATATTTGATTTGTATGTTGAGAGATTTGATTTATATTTATCATTAATTCTGGGCCTTTAGATCATGCAGTGAAGTTTATTCACCGTGGATTTTAAATCCAAAAGATATTCTATTTGTTATCTCGGTTAGATTTAGGGGGAATCTTTCCTTATTTAAGATTTTTCCATAAATTGGTGATTTTTAATCACCCTTGGATCTTTAATCCAACGGTTCACCATGACCCTTTTCCATTTGGAAAGATTCAGAACTTTTAGAATTTAATTCTATTAAATTATAAGGCTTTTAAAGCCAGTCACGTGCTGGCACATGACCTTTGGTCACGTGTGAGCACGTGACCCCCAATTGGGTTCCTTTCTCAGCCGCTTATTTATGTTTCAGTTTTAACCATCACGTGTCAACACGTGACCATTGGTCACGTGTGAGCACGTGATACCTCGTTGAGGTATTTTCTGACTTTTAGAATTAAATTCTATTCATTATTTTAGAGGCCTTAAAAGCCCATCACGTGTCTGCACGTGACCCATGGTCACGTGTGAGCACGTGATGCCCCATTGGGGTCTTTTCTGAGTTTTTATTATATTTTTTAACTCCTCCAGCGGGTTCTTAAAAGTCCATCACGTGAGGACACGTAATTCCTCATAACTTTTGATCCCGGATGAATTACGAGGCCCATAATATATCAAATCGAAGGGTTTTTCGAGCCGCTTTCGATACCATCAGAATTTATCTGTTTCTCTTTTGGGAGTTTGTCAAAAAACAGCCCGGAAGATACTGGTTCCCATTTCCTTAAGCGTATCGCTGCCATTTGATACCTTGGGCTCCTTTGCGCAGAAATTTTTGGCGGGAACAAATGCCCCCACTACTTTGCCCACGTAAGTATGTACGTGGGTGAAGTAGTGTAGAGTTATGCATAGCGTATGACCAGTTTCGGGTTGGTATACATCTTTCAGAATCTTGATCTGAGAAGATAACGAGCGGACACAAGCGTCGTCATTTATCATTGACTCAAATATCGACTCTCAAGAGATATAGTTCCAAACTCTCAACTCCATGAGCCGCACCCTTTTATTTCTTCATATCTTACTCTGGCGTGAAGTAGTTTATATGCTCATGAGTAGCTTTTCCGTTTCAGTGGCATGTAGCTTTGGCGAGTCTGGCTCATAGATGGTCCATCTTGACCTCTTTGCAGGGCGGTGACGGCTTAGGAGACAGGGTTAGGATCTGTCACCTAAGACTTTTCAACTTTATGAGCCGTGAGGGTCTCATAAAGACTTTTCTCCCTACGGATCGAGAGGATCTCGTAGGTGTATTTTCTCCTTAGGGGTCATGAGGACTCCTAAGTGTGTTTTCTCTCATAAGTCGTAAGGATCCTATAAGAGAATTTTCCCTCTTACGAGTCGAGAGGACCCGTAAGCGGTTGTTTCCCTCCTTGTCGAGATTCGACTTTGGAGAGTGAGACCCGTGGATGGTATGCAAGAGACCGTTTTGGGTCGACTTGCAGGGTCCCAGTGCTTAGGAAACAGGTTTTTTAATCCCTACTGCCTAAGGCTTTATCTCACGAGTCGAGACGAATCGAGAAGTTCTCGCAAAGACATCAATTTCCTCACGAGTCGAAACGGATCGAGCAGATCTCGCAAGAATATCCTAACGTCACAGTTAACCTCTGCTCTTTACGACAGAAGTCCGTTAGGGTCTGTGGTACTTAGGATTTTGGCCGTCGTACCGTCGCATGAGCTGATATATTCCTCGATAGGTAATCGTGCTGTTTGAGTAGCCCTGCGACTGCCGTGTCTCTGATCCCTTCGGGGGCTGGACAAGACGTCTTCAAGCAATCCTCCTTGGCAGTTTGACCATCGGAAGAGCAAGCGTTAGGAATTTGCCATGCCACTTTTTACTTGAGGTTAGGCTCATTTTGGAGAGCCCCGATGAGTCATAACCACTCCGCGCTAGTGTGGGATGATCTCCGATAGTCTTTCAGGCTTTATATGACTTGCCGTTAAGACCCTGAAGCTAGGAATTTGGCCTTTGCTTTGTTTTGTTGGCATTGCGTCCTCTGTATCGAGACGAATGTCGCGGTTGTCTCTAGGTTGCTGGTGAACCGTCGAGGTTTGGAACTAGGGATTTTGCCCTGGCTCCTTTTGGTGGTATTGCGTCTGCTGTATCGAGACGAACGTCGAGGTGGTGACCACTCCGCACTGGTGCGAGATAATCTCCGATTGTCTTTCAGGATTTATATGACTTGCCGTTAAGACCCTGAAGCTAGGAATTTGGCCTTCGCTTCGTTTGCTGGCATCGCGTCCTCTGTATCGAGACGAATGTCATGGTTGTCTCTAGGTTGCTGGTGAACTGTCGAGGTTTGGAACTAGGGATTTTGCCGTGGCTCCTTTTGGTGATGTTGCGTCTGTTGTATCAAGACGAACGTCGAGGTGGTGACCACTCCGCACTGGTGCGAGATAATCTCCGATTGTCTTTCAGGCTTTATATGACTTGCCGTTAAGACCCTGAAGCTAGGAATTTGGCCTTTGCTTCATCTGCTTTGGTGTATCCGGATCCTGTTGGGGGAAGAACGCTGGGGTGACATTTCATCTGTTGTATCGAGACGAATGTCGAGGTGGTGACCACTCCATGTGGGATGATCTCCGGTGGTCTTTCAGGCTTTATATGACTTGCCGTCAAGATGTTGAAGCTAGGAACTTGGCCTTTGCTTCATTTGCTTTGGCGCGTCTGAATCTTGCTGGAGGAAGGACGCTGTAGTGACATCTCATCTGCTGTATCGAGACGAACGTCGAGGTGATGATCACTCTATGCTGGTGTGAGATGATCTCTGATTGTCTTTCCGGTTTTATATGAGTTACCGTCAAGATGTTGAAGCTAGGAACTTGGCTTTCGCTTCATTTGCTTTAGTGTGTCAGAATCCTGTTGGAGGAAGGACATCTCGTCTGCTGTATCGAGACGAACGTCGAGGTGGTGATCACTCTATGCTGGTGTAAGATGATCTCCGATTGTCTTTCAGGCTTTATATGACTTGCTGTCAAGACCCGGAAGCTAGGAATTTGGCCTTTGCTTCATTTTCTTTGGCGCGTCCGAATCCTGCTGGGGGAATAACGCTGGGGTGACATTTCATCTGCTGTATCGAGATGATCGTCGAGGTGGTGACCACTCCGCGCTGGTGCGAGATGATCTCCGATTGTCTCTCAGGCTTTATATGACTTGCCGTTAAGACGTTGAAGCTAGGAATTTGGCCTTCGCTTCGTTTGCTTTGTCATGTGTGAATCCTGTTGGAGGAAGAACGCTGTCGTGACATCTCGTCTGCTGTATCGAGACGAACGTCGAGGTGGTGACCACTCCACGCTGGTGTGGAATGATTTCTGATGGTCTTTCAGGCTTTATATGACTTGCCGTTAAGACGTTGAAGCTAGGAATTTGGCCTTCGCTTCGTTTGCTGGCATTGTGTCCTCTGTATCGAGACGAATGTCGCGGTTGTCTCTAGGTTGCTGGTGAACCGTCGAGGTCTGGAACCAGGGATTTTGCCGTGACTCCTTTCGGTGATGTTGCGTCTGCTGTGTCGAGACGAACGTCGAGGTGGTGATCACTCTATGTTGGTGTGAGATGATCTCTGATTGTCTTTCCGGTTTTATATGACTTACCGTTAAGACCCTGAAGCTAGGAATTTGGCCTTTGCTTCGTTTGCTGGCATCGCGTCCTCTGTATCGAGACGAATGTCATGGTTGTCTCTAGGTTGCTGGTGAACCGTCGAGCTCTGGAACCAGGGATTTTGCCGTGACTCCTTTCGGTGATGTTGCGTCTGCTGTGTCGAGACGAACGTCGAGGTGGTGATCACTCCATATTGGTATAAGATGATCTCTGATTGTCTTTCCGGTTTTATATGACTTACCGTTAAGACCCTGGAGCTAGGAATTTGGCCTTCGCTTCGTTTGCTGGTATCGCGTCTGCTGTATCGAGACGAATGTCGCGGTGGTGATCACTCCATGTTGGTGTGAGGACCAGGATCCGCTCTGGACGTTTTCCACGGGGTCGAAGAGTGACGTTATCTGCGTTCCACGTGACCAGGAATTTTGCTCTAGATGCTTCACACGGGTTCACTGCCGTGTTAGGTGAGGACTAGGCTCCGCTCTGGATGCTTCGTACGGGTTCACTGCCGTGCTCTGCGAGGACCAGGATCCGCTCTGGACGTTTTCCACGGGGTCAAAGAGTGACGTTATCCGCGTTCCACGTAACCAGGAATTTTGCTCTAGATGCTTCACACGGGTTCACTGCCGCGTTAGGCGAGGACTAGGCTCCGCTCTGGATGCTTCACACGGGTTCACTGCCGTGCTCTGCGAGGACCAGGATCCGCTCTGGACGTTTTCCACGGGGTCAAAGAGTGACGTTATCCGCGTTCCACGTAACCAGGAATTTTGCTCTAGATGCTTCACACGGGTTCACTGCCGCGTTAGGCGAGGACTAGGCTCCGCTCTGGATGCTTCACACGGGTTCACTGCCGTGCTCTGCGAGGACCAGGATCCGCTCTGGACGTTTTCCACGGGGTCAAAGAGTGACGTTATCCGCGTTCCACGTGACCAGGAATTTTGTTGATTATATCCGCATTTCACGGAGTTGGGATTTGACTCTCTGTGGGAGTACATCGTCGAGTCATGGAACTGGGAGTTGCTGCTGTTCCGCTTTGCTTGATGATGTGTCCGCTGTGACGAGACGAGTGCTGAGGTGGAGCTGGGATTTTGCCATCACTCCGCTTTGCTGACCATGGGGTCTTTTATTAACTTTGCATGTATATCCTGCTGGACTGCGAAGGAACGCCGTTGTTAACATTGCGTCTGCTGTAACGAGACGAATGCTAAGGCGGAGTTGGGATTTTGCCATCGCTCCGCTTGATGGTGTAACATCTTTGTGCTGCTGGAATGAGGAGGCACACCGTTGTTGGTCTCCAGGCTGCAGATGTGGCCGTTGAGATTTGGGACTAGGAACTTTGCCATGGTTCCGTTTCGTTGCGATTCTGAGGTCGGTTGTTGACGTCATGTCTGCATCTAGTTGGAGTGAGGAGAAACACAGTTGGTGATCTCTAAGTTGTCAATGTTGACGTCGAGACCCTAAAGCTAGGGATTTTCCTTTACTTCATTTGTTGGCATTGTGTCTGCAATATTGCGACAGATGTCGAGATTGTCTCTAGGTTTTCTATGAACCGTCGAGATTTGGCTTCGCTTTCTGGTGGAGCCTGTTGGGAAGGTAAGGTTCCCTCTTTGTTTGTGCCCCAGGATTGTATACAGGGATCGATGTGATCTCATCTGTAGGGCAAAAAGTTTCATTCTTTCATCATTTTTTTTATTCTTTCCGCGATGCTCTATCATTTCAGGTTTTATATCGCGAAGGTCGCGATTGCCCAATCATTTCGGCTATTTTTCGCGGTGCCCAATCATTTCGGCTATTTATTTTATTTTTACTCGCTGTTTTTTATTGCGAGTTGCCCAATCATTTCGGCTATTTTGCTTGCATACATTTTTACTTGCTGATTTTGTTTGCAAGTTGCCCCATCATTTCGGCTATTTCGTATGCATTTTTTTTTTGCTCACTGATTTTTTTTCGCGGGTAGGGGATTTGGGATCTGATACCAATCTTGGCATCAGCATCGCTGCGACTGGAATATTGCCAGGAGCGAATCATCATTTGCCGTAAAAGGACTTGGAATTTGATACCGGTTTAGGCATCAGCATCGCTGCAACTGGGATATTGCCAGGAGCGAATCATCATTTGCCTCTGTCGATATTGAACAAAGGTGGCTTAGTAAACAGGGTTAAGGGTCCTGTCGGCTAAGGCTTTTGACTTCATGAGCCGTAAGGGTCTCACAAAGGTATTTCTCCCTACGAGTCGTGAGGATCTCGTAAGTGTGTTTTCTCCTTAGAAATCGTGAGGATTCCTAAGTGTATGTTCCCCTGTAAGTCGTAAGGATCTTACAAAAGGGTTTTCTCCTTACAAGTCGAGAGGACTTATAAGGGTTGTTCACCGTACGGACATACCCCCAGTCACGGGTGGGACTTGGTTAGGGAAATGTTTATTCGCGCCCGTGGATTGTATACAAGGGTCAGTATTGAGCTGCTTGTAGGGCATTAATAGAGGTTGTGGGGGTTGCTTAAGAACAGGTTCAAGTCTCCGTAACTTAAGACTTTCAAATCTTATGAGCCGTGAGGGTCCCATAAGAGAGTTCTCCTTACGAGTCGTGAGAATCTCGCAAGTGTAATTTCTCCTTAGGAATCATGAGGATCCCTAGGTGTGTTGCTCCCTTGTGAGTCGTAAAGATCTCACGCGGGTGATTTCTCCTTACAAGGTCGAGAGGACCCTATAAGTGTCTTTCAACGAGGTTACGCCCTTTCGGGTTTTCACAAACACTCGTCGGTTGCCCTGCTGTTTTTACTCATGGAGCCCTTTCGGGTTTTCATCCGTGCCCATTTTGCTTGTGGACATACCATTTTTTTTTCTCTTTTTTTTTATTTATTTATTTTTTATTTTTTTTTAAACGAGGTCGCGCCCTTTCGGGTTTTCACGAACACTCGCCGGTAGCCCTGCTGTTTTTACTCACGGAGCCCTTTCGGGTTTTCATCCGTGCCCATTTTGCTTGTGGACATACTGTTTTTTTTTCTCTTTTTTTTTATAACGAGGTCGCGCCCTTTCGGGTTTTCACGAACACTCGCTGGTAGCCCTGCTGTTTTTACTCACGGAGCCCTTTCGGGTTTTCATCCGTGCCCATTTTGCTTGTGGACGTACCGTTTTTTTTAACACCACGTCAGCCTGAAGATGCTGCGGGTTGGGAGTAGTTTAACGACGTTTCGGTCATTTGCAAGTTTTAGGACATTGCTGTCCACCGTTAGTTTAAGGACGTTTCGGTCCACCGTCGCCGTATTTGAGGCGAATCTCTAGTTTACTGACTTTTCGGTCTATTATCCAGTTTTAGGACGTAGTGGTCCGTTGGGCTTTCTCTATGAATGAGCATGATGCCCCCGGCATATCCATCTTTTTCGGAGCATGTGGTTGTGGTGGGTTCACCTTCCATTTTTCGGACAACGCGAACTTGCCCTGTTGGTACTGGTCTTCAACCCAGTTTTTGAAGACGTAGCAATTTTCAATCGGATAGCCCAATACTTGGTGGCAAGGGCAGTAATTAGGATTGTTGGCCTCATTCAGTTGTAGCTGGCATTTCGGCTCTGGTAGAGTGATAAGCCCGTCGCGCACTGCTAGTTCGAACAACCTCCTTGTTTCGTCCCGGGGAAACGAGTAAGGACGTTTCAACTTTTCATAGAGGGGTTGCCGCTTGTTGTTTTGGCGAACAACCGTTCTGGGGCCACTCGACTGTTGTTGAGTTTTGGCGACGAAGGCCGTTTTTCCCTTTCCTTTATCCTTTTTGTTCGAACCGTTGCTTGCGGGTCCGAGATTTTTTTCCGGGTATCGTGCAATTGCAAGGCTGAATGCTCTCGCAACTCCTCAATTCTTTCGTTTTAGAGATGGATTCCTTGAAGAGAGGGCCGAGGGCTGCTTTTTTGTCAGAGTCGCTCCCGAATGTGAGAACTCGCGGTCCCTCGGGATCAACCCTATGACAATTGCCGGCAATTCTTTTATGCTCATCTGTCGCATTTTTCTGCTGTTTACGAGCTTCACGCTTTGTTCTGTTGAAGTGTTGCCTGTGAGCGACATACCCTTGCCACCAACACTTAAAGGAGTCGCAGTCCTCAGTAGGATATGCGATCTTCTGATGATATAAGTAGAAGTTAGGATGCACGTCCGCTTCATCAGGATGTATACCACCAGGAGAATTTTCTCTGAAAGAGGGCGGCCTCATCCCCATTGATATGGCTTTGGCGAATCGTTTCCTTGTCTTGATTCTGCTTTCATTTGCGGCGGATGTACTTTGATCTGGTGGGAGTGTTTCAACCCTTTTGTCCAGTCGCCGGCGTTTGGCCTTTTCAAATATGGCCATCTCGCGCTCCCGATCAGCTTTACTTTTTAGACGAATCTCATCTAGAAAAGCGTCGATCATTTCGTCTGACGGCCACACGAATTCCGGCTCAGGCTCTACCCCCAGTTTCTCAGTGCAAGGAGTTTTTTCATCGTCCATAAATGAGTGGGAGATCACGTGACAAGTTGCTACGTAGTCCTCAGATTCATCTGATGAGTCTTCTCCATCATTTTCGTCCTCGAGGACGTGGCTGAGGTACTCTTGGAGCGTGATTGGAATCCGTGCCTTCTGGTTATACTCTTCCAGCGCGTCAATCTGTTTCTGCAAATCCATGCGCTTGTCGCCAGGCTTCACGGGCTTCTTGGATTTCTCCTTCTTTTTCGAAGATTTCGACGGCTGGGTGTGAATGCTTTGGCTATCACCACCAATATTTGGAATTGGGCGTCGCTTTAGCATCCCTTCTACGACCTCGGGTTCTAGTGGATCTTTCCATCTGATCGTCAGGTATGTCTGGAGATCATTCAGCATCCTTTCGGTTTTGGCGGAAAGCACGACCCTCCATGGAGCTTCTTCAACAAAAGAACAAGTTGCCCCCGGCGTATCCGTTTTCTTTGGAGTGTGCGGCTGTGGTGGGTTTACTTTCCACTTTTCGGACAGTGCAAACTTGCCTTGTAAGTACTGATCCTCGATCCATCCTTTAAAGACGAAGCAATCCTCGATCGGGTGACTTACCGTTTGGTGGTAAGGGCAATAATTGGGATCATTGACATCGCCTGGCTGCAACGGACGTTTTGGACTCGGCAGATTGATGAGTCTGTTGCGCACTGCCAGCTCGAATAGTCTCCTTGTTTTATTCTGAGGAAACGAGTAAGGACGTCCTAGTCTTTCCTCAAGGGATGGGCGCGGACGCATATCGTTTCGACGGACAACCGGCTTTGAGTTGCTCGGCTGTTGTTGAGTGTTGGCAACGACAATCGCTTTCCCTTTTCCTTTCTCATTTTGAGAGTCTGGCTTTGGAGGAGACGGTTTATGTCCCATCTGATCCATTTGGGCTAATTTGTCGATCAAGGCCTGGAAGGTGGTCGGCCTGAAGAACATCATGAATTGCGAGATGGTCGCCTGCGGATCGAGAGTGCCCACAAACATGCCTACCGCAGGTGCCTCTTCTATGCGTTGTTCGCATTTCGACCATAGGTTTCGCCATCGTGTTGCGTATTGGACCCACGTTTCGCCTGGCCTTATTCTGGCATTTATTAGTGCTGTTATCGGGGTGCGTTCACTGGCGCTTGCAAAACGCTGAGTAAACAGCAGCTCCATCTCTGCAAATGTTTTGACAGAGTCGTTAGGTAGCTCCGAATACCATTCAAAGGCTGTTTCTGCTAAGCTGCCGACGAATTGACGTAGCAACAATTTGTCATCGCCTCCAGTATTGCCGCATAAGGCCCTGAATTGAGCGACATGCTGATGCGGATTCCCTGTCCCTTTATATACGTGGAATTTAGGGATCGTATATCCCGGTGGGTAACTGATTTGGTCGTACCAGCTCGGATACGGTCGTCCGGTTCTAGCAATTTGCCCAGCCGCTTCATTCGTCTGATGAACCCGGATCTGCTGAGCTATATATTCGTCCAGGTCAGCTTTGGAGATTGCCTCCTCCTTGGCTGTTGACAGTGCTGGTGGAGGATTTGACGTTTCTCCCCTGTCGTCTTCAAGGGCGATCGGAGGATCTTCAGCAGGAGGGTCCGGCTGTAATATCATCCCTACCATATCTTGGAAGAGGAGTGTCATCTGTTTTATGTTAGCCGCTTGCTCTGCAGCTTCTTTGTCCCTCTTTTCGAGGACTCTGCGTAAGTAGTCAGCATCAGTTTCTTGTTCATGACACTGCTCTGATGATGCCTCCGAGCTTTCTTTTGGCCCGGTAAGTGCGGCCACTGCAGTCATCATCTCCTGAAGCTTCTGTTGCTGCTCCTGGGCTTTCGTTACGGATCGGGTGAGCGGTCGGTGACCCGTCGAAGCACGGCTTTCCTCCTTTCCGCAAGCCATATAAACGGTGTGCACCACCATGCCCCCAGACTTAGGGCGTTTGTGTTCAGTGTCTTTGCGATTTGCCAAAGACACAGGGGCTTTTTGCGGCCTCCTTTTTTGAGTGATTGGAGTTAAGGGAGCCGTTGTAGTGGGCATCCAAGTAGCTTTTGTTTTTTGTGGCTTGACAGAGTAGTCCTTCTCCTGCTGAACCTTCATCCTTTTCGGTCGGCGGAGATAGTCTTGATCGATCACCGACTCTTAGACATGTCGCCAAACTTTGTAAATTTCAGAGGATAGCCGTTGAGGAGGTTGCTCCGGCTTCTTCTCTGCAGCATTCTTCACAGGTGAAGGAGATCTCTTCAGCACTGCAGTAGGAGAGTTTCTGCGCACCCTGTTCAGCAGCTCAAAGCTGTTTCCGGTTGGAACAGCAACATCGATCCCCACCGTTGGAGCTGGTGGAGTAAATCCAGAGGGGGAGTTGCCCCCAGCCTTCCTTACCCGGCGCCATTGACGACGGCGAGCATGTCGAGCGGACGGCGTTGGTTCAGCAATGGGGATGGCTTTGTCTTGCCCCCTGTCCAGATGAAGTGCTGCTGGTGTCAGTCTCTTAAAGACTGACGTCTTTTGAGTAGCGGTATCCAATCTGTTAAAGACAGACCTTCGAGCAGGAACGGGAGCCGGAATAGTCAGTCTTGTGAAGACCGACCCATTGGCAGGAGAATCCGCCTTGACGACTTCAGGAGCAGGGATGGCTATCCTCTTCGGAACAACCTTTTCTGGTATTGCAGGCTTCTTCATGGGCCCACATGAGTTTTGGCCCAGTTTGCTGAAAGCTGAGGCATTGGGCTTGGGCGACCCGTTGAGAGGGGACGCGATAGTTGTAAACCGATCGAAGACCGACTTCTTCGGAGCTTCTTGCGATGGCAATGGGGCATTGAAGCTCATTGGTGGGATCATGGTCCCGAAGAATAGCCTAGTGGTGGCCTGAGTCACTTGTTCCACTGGCCTAGCGAAGATGGAGGCCGCTTGGGGCCCATAAGTCACTCCTCCAGCAAGGACGGAGCGAGAGTTGCAGTTGCAGGCAGTGCAGTTTGAAGCCATTGATCTTCTGTTTTCTGCACGGAGCAAGACACCAAATCTTAGTACCTCGAATCCACAGGCAACCACAGTAAACCGCGATTCGTTCGCGAACACGACACACGAAGTGTGGAGTGAAAAGAGGAAGAGGTCCCACCGGGCGTGCCAGAATCTGTTCCCCTCCGAAAGACGGCGCGACATGACGTCTTGCCTGAGATTCGGGGCAGATGCTAATTGGTGCTATCCGTCTACCTCTCCGAAGATGCCAAGTTGATTTATGGCACCATGTATCGAAGGTTTAAACGGATGCGTCCGATGTAGCAGACTTCGTCAGATTCCCCCTCGCTTGAGGGGTTTTTTGATTGTGGGGACGCTCTTCCCTGCAGGCGCAAGCCCCTGCAGTTAATTACGCTACCGCATTGCGGTAACAACTTTCTCCTTCTCCAGATGATCACTTCGTGTCGTGGGTGTTTGTTTTGTATTCGGTTGCCCGTGGATTGTATACGGAGACTGATTTATGTCGTCGCCCGTAGGACGTGGATTAGTCCAAATCCGTATTTTCTTAGATTTGGTTTTGGGGTTTTGGTTTGAGGATCCGTTAGCCATATTTGAGGCTAAGATCAACTCAAACGTTTGTTAAGGATACGTTAGTCTAATTTGAGACTAAGATCAACTTAACGGGATCGTTTAGATCCGACAAGAGAGCAATTGGCTCTATTGTTCCAGTTTAGGGACATAGTGGTCCATTTAATGTATGGCTGTTGGGACCCATCACCTCTCTGACGACGTTGAAGGATTACAACGACAAATGTCAAAGGAGTTCAGAGATGTACCCTTGAACCGAAGTTGATTAGGGGATCTGTAGTCCAATTTGGGACTAAAGTCTGTTTGAAGGTTTAAGGATACGTTAACCATATTTGAGGCTAAGATCAACTTAAACGGGATCGTTTAGATCCGAAAAAAGAGCATTTGGGGGCTCTATTGTTCCAGTTTAGGGACATGGTGGTCCATTGCCAGTTTAGGGACATGGTGGTCCGATACCAGTTTAGGGACATGGTGGTCCATTGGTAGTTTAAGGACGCATAAGTCCATGGGTTTAAGGACCCCACAGTCCATATGGGTGTGTTTAAGGACGCATTAGTCCGTTAGTTTAAGGACGCATAAGTCCGCGGGTTTAAGGACCCCACGGTCCGTATTTTAGTTTAAGGACGCATAAGTCCGTGGGTTTAAGGACCCCACAGTCCGTGTTGATGTGTGGTTGTCGGGACCCGTTACCTCTCTGAAGACGTTGAAGGATTACAACGACAAATATCAGAGGAGTTCCGAGATGTACCCTTGAACCAATGAGTTGGTTAAAAGAGCAGATGTGCTCAGTTCAAGATGATTTGAGGACTTATGGCCAATTTGGGCTAAGTCCAATTGTGTTTGAAATATTGGCTCTCTGCTGGTCCATTGAAGGAGAGGCTTTGCCTCTAGAAACTTAGCCAATTGGGCTAAACCTAGTGTTAAACACTAAAGGTCAACAGTGTTGAACACTGGGAATAAGATTAACAAGTTAGTGTTAAACACTAAAAGATAATCAGCGTTAAACACTAGCAACAGGGATTTCAAATTAGTGTTAAACACTAAAGCAAATCAGTGTTAGACACTGGTAATCAGAGATTTCAAATTAGTGTTAAACACTAAAGCAAATCAGTGTTAAACACTGGGAACAAAGTCTTCAAATTAGTGTTAAACACTAAGGAGAGAGGGGTCACGTGTGGACACGTGAGAGCGCCCTGATTTCCCTTAATTTATTCTGCAGATCAGTGTTTAACACTTTTAATTTCCTGGCCATCACATGTGGGCACGTGATGGAGGCCCCCGCTCTGGTCTGTTAGAATGCTCATTAAGGGGTCACGTGGTGACACGTGAGGGCGCCCTAAATGTGGGGCCAGATCTCCTTTGGTTTATCCTCAAATCTGCGAATAAGTGTTAAACACTTTTATTTTTATTTTAGAGCATCACGTGTTGGCACGTGATAGGGATTTGTGCGCCAATTGTTAAAGCATTTGCTGAGGGGTCACGTGATAACACGTGAGAGCGCCCAAAGCTTTCATTCCCTTTGCTTTTTCTTTCTGCGTTCTGGGAGTCACGTGGGAGCACGTGATGGCATCAAAAAGTGGGGCCGGATCCACTTTATTTTGTTCTGCAAACAAGTGTTAAACACTTTTAATTTTCATAGCCATCACATGTGGGCACGTGATGTATAATCATGCCCTGATTTATTAGAACATTTATTAGGGGTCACGTGGTAACACGTGAGAGCGCCCAGAATTGTTTTTGCCTTTGCTTTTGTTCCATATATAATGAGGGTCACGTGGGAGCACGTGAGGCATTGCCTCAAAACTTTCCTCTTCTCATTTTGGGAGATCTGTTCAGGGGTCATGTGGGACACGTGACCCTAGTTCTTTTCATGCACAGAGATCTTTTAAGTCTCCTTATCTTTAAGAATTAAATTCTTATTTAGGGTAAAACCCTAATTTCTTTTCAAAGGAATTAAATTCCCAGATATGTAAAAGAATTAAATTCTTGATTAGGGTTAAACCCTAGTTTTGTTTTAGGAGAATTAAATTCTCAAAACTCAATTCCCCTTCTAAGTTTGGATCTGCATAGCCGGATCTCAACCCGATGAGAATTAAATTCTCATCCTATGGGGAGATGTGCTCTGTACAGATCTTCAACCAGTAGAAGAACTAAGTTCTTCTTTTTTTTTTCTTTATAAGAGTTAAACTCTTGAATTTTGAGAATTAAATTCTCTTTTTAAAGTTAATCTTTTCCCTTTTCTCACCTAGGGTTTTTCTTTTGCAGAGAATTAAATTCTCCTCTCTCTGTTTTTCTCTCCAAAAGATCCCCCCTTCTCTTCTCTTCTTGGCTCCTATTTATAGGAGAAGGAAGAGAATCAATTTGTTTAGCAAATCTCTCATTAAGAGATTTGATTTGTATGTTGAGAGATTTGATTTATATTTATCATTAATTCTGGGCCTTTAGATCATGCAGTGAAGTTTATTCACCGTGGATCTTAAATCCAAAAGATATTCTATTTGTTATCTCGGTTAGATTTAGGGGGAATCTTTCCTTATTTAAGATTTTTCCATAAATTGGTGATTTTTAATCACCCTTGGATCTTTAATCCAACGGTTCCCCATGACCCTTTTCCATTTGGAAAGATTCAGAACTTTTAGAATTTAATTCTATTAAATTATAAGGCTTTTAAAGCCAGTCACGTGCTGGCACATGACCTTTGGTCACGTGTGAGCACGTGACCCCCAATTGGGTTCCTTTCTCAGCCGCTTATTTATGTTTCAGTTTTAACCATCACGTGTCAACACGTGACCATTGGTCACGTGTGAGCACGTGATACCTCGTTGAGGTATTTTCTGACTTTTAGAATTAAATTCTATTCATTATTTTAGAGGCCTTAAAAGCCCATCACGTGTCTGCACGTGACCCATGGTCACGTGTGAGCACGGGATGCCCCATTAGGGTCTTTTCTGAGTTTTTATTATATTTTTTAACTCCTCCAGCGGGTTCTTAAAAGTCCATCACGTGTGGACACGTAATTCCTCATAACTTTTGATCCCGGATGAATTACGAGGCCCATAATATATCAAATCTAAGGGTTTTTCGAGCCGCTTTCGATACCATCAGAATTTATCTGTTTCTCTTTTGGGAGTTTGTCAAAAAACAGCCCGGAAGATACTGGTTCCCATTTCCTTAAGCGTATCGCTGCCATTTGATACCTTGGGCTCCTTTGCGCAGAAATTTTTGGCGGGAACAATAGTGTTAAATACTAACGAATCACCAGGTTGTTCTTCTGTGGTTCTGAGGAATCAAGTTCTCCTTTTGTTCTGTAAGAATTAAATTCTTTTTATTGGGTTAAACCCTAGTTTCAGAGGAATTAAATTCCCATATGTTTTTTCCTGTAAGAGTTAAACTCTTTGAACTCAGTTTTTTCCCCTAGGTTTTGAATCTGCATGACAGAATCTCCCCGATGAGAATTAAATTCTCAACTTGTGGGGATCTGCTTCTGCAGATCTCAACCAGAGGAAGAACTAAGTTCTTCTATGAAGGGTTAAACCCTTAGAGATGCAAAGAACAGTCTTTTTGTTTTTCCTTTACCTAGTGTTTCAAGGGAACAAGTCTTTTCTTTTGAGAATTAAATTCTCCCACTGTATATTCTTTAAGTCTCTGGGGAGTTCTCTCTCTCTCTGTGTGCAGTAGTCTCTCTCTGTTTAAACACGTGAGTCTTATTTATTTTGTCAGCTGTCTGATTGCAGCGCCTATATGCTTTGCATATAGGCGCTCACGTGTTAAACACGTGAGGCTCCAAGCCTAGCAGTTGTTTTAATTGAAGTGCCTATATGCGTTGCATATAGGCTCTCACGTGTTAAACACGTGAGGATCCAAGCCTAGCAGTTGTTTTAATTGAAGTGCCTATATGCGTTGCATATAGGCACTCACGTGTTAAACACGTGAGGCTCCATTAGCCTAGCAGTTGTTTTAACTGTAGTATCTATATGCGTTGCATATAGGCACTCATGTGTTAAACACGTGGGGCTGTTTTAGTGGGGAACTTTCCATCACCCCTTTTTATAAGGGAACAAATGCCCACCAGCGTTACTCTCACGTGGCTTGCACGTGAGTGCAACACTATCTGCCCTTACAGCTGTTGGATTGCTTAGGGGAATGGGAAGATGAACCGCTCCCCATCATATCTTATAAATGCAGGGGTTTTTGCCTCTAGGAAGACCACTATTCTTTCATCTTCTTCCTTGCTTATTTTTCTTGAGAATTTAATTCTCTTTTTCAGAGCTTAGTTCTCTGCCCACTAAATTTCAGAGTTAAACTCTGTCAAAACTCTTTCTTTGGTAAGGATCATGAACGGAACCCTTTCTTGCTTTTTGCCCTGGATTTTAAATCCATCAACAGAGCGTCGCTCTTTTATTAAATTGATTTCTTAAAGATCCCAAACACATATTTTTTTTTAGATTTTGAAGTCTTGAATCAATGGGGATTGTTAATCCTCCTCTTTGGGTTTTACCCTATCATCGATTTTTACGGATCCTTGGAATTTAATTCCATTTTCTTTGCCTCCTGGCCATGAGGGTTTTCTGGGATTTAATCCCTTTATTAAAGGAATTTAATTCCGTATTCACAGAGCTAAGCTCTAAGAGAGACTCAGAGACTTTTGGGAATTTTATTCCCTAATGTCTCAAGTATTTTAGGATTTTAATGCCCCTAAGGCAGATTTGAATCTGTTGTGCCTTTTAACAGAACCCACTTTAAGAGTTGTTTAAACTTTACTGTTTGATGAGAATCCTTTTTGATTCTCTATTATTTTGCCACATCATTGGTGAGCTGCTATTTAGATTTTGTGGGGTCCATTGGTTTTGCAGACAGTGGTCCCGTCACATCACGGTTTTATTTTATTTTACCTTATTATTTATTATTGTTATTATTATTTTTAAATGGTTTTTTTTAAATTTTTAGGAACGGTGGCCTCCCTTCCCGACTTCCCTTACACTCGCTCAGAAGCCGCTTTTCCGCAGTCGCCATCGGACGAGGAGGCTATGGCGATGATCAGGGCACATGACAGGGACCATACTAGTCTTCTCTTGTAGGAGGACGTGGTACAATCATATCATCAGGGGCCGCCATAGTTTTACCTGCGAAGAGCTGACAGAACCCATCCGCTCTATATCATTGAAGGAACGCTCACAGACTACTTATGCGGTGGAGGCGACTAACTGGACTCCCGCGGGCCGACTTGAGCCATCAACGACCGGGATACCCAACCAACCCATAGTGGCCATTGATATTCTGGGGCGCCGAATATGTCAGAGTGAAGCTCGATCCTGGGGGCAGCTTTATAAGGTAGGCGTTAACCCCGCCACCCAGTGGGCTACCGTCCCTGGGCTTGATACATCCTTTCCGCCTAACGCACACGTCTGCAGAAGGTTGGGTTGTACCAAGCAGTGTACGCTTCGTTATTCTATTATCACGCCCCTCCCGTCTGGTGGGTTAAGGCTTTTTTGAATCAGTGGAATCTTCCCACCAACACATTCTTACTAGGGGATCGAGAGGTCTCAATTTCACTGGAAGAGTTTCACGAGATCTTCGGATTGCTGATCAGGGGAAAGCATTATGAAGAGTTACTGCCTCCTGATGAGTATGTGTTTGATATGGTGCCCGCTATGCTTGACGGCTTGTCGACTAAGAACACCGTTCGTCATAAGTACCTTAGTCTAATCAAGGCCCTGGGTATCTTTGAAAAGCTGTTCGTGACATCGGAAGGGCAAGGTGTCACCTTTGACACTTTCATTACTTGCTTCCTTCGCGAGGACCTCTTATCCAAAAAGGCTCTGAAATTTGCGAAGATTGAAGACCCTTTAGGATTAGGGTTAAGGAAACTGCCGGCCAAGGAGGAAGACCTGCCGCATTTCTATATTCCAAACTCGTCAACCATAGCTTTCAATGCAATTGCGGCCCCTGGCATGGACGAAGAAACCTTCTTTATTGGCTTTATCAGTCTCTGGCTCAGCTGGTTTGCCATGCCGATGCATCGTCGTTTCATGAGAGCCTCGGTCTTTTACCCTGCTCACCGCGTATCTGAAGGGACGCGATTAACTATTAGTGTCGCGGGGTTATCGCATTTATATCACGGGCTAAGCATTGCCGCCAATACTTCGAGCCCGGGTGCAGAGACCGTGAATTTCTCACTCCACTACTTCACGTCGTGGATCGAAATGCATGTGCTAGGAGCGTTCGCTGCGCATCGGCGGCCGGATTTTTACAATTCGTATACCTTCCCGAGGATCATGAGATTGGTTGATGCTTCCGCTCCCGATCCGACCCAGCTAAGGGCTCTCTGCGTACTGCTCAACCCATACTCGAATGAAGGTGGAATGATCTTTAGTGATCGAGTCCTCTCTGTTCCAGTGGCTCGTCCAGCAATTATTTGAATTATTAAAGAATGGTGTTCCGTCTTTGAAACCAAAAGAAGTCATGCACCTATATTCGATCAGACCAGGGTATCTGGTGTTCCGCCGGAACAATGATGTCCTCTTTATGCGGTATAATCCACACCGCTTCGCCCAGCAATTAGGCTATGACCAGGGCATCCCTCTCGAGGCATTTCTAGTCGAGCCTTCCCTCTCCTTGTAGGTTACTCGCGATGTCATTCACCATTTCATGCGGTTAAACACCGGCTCCCTCTTCATGGTCCCGGGGTCCGACTATCTCCCGAGACCTGTAGGGTCCTTTAAGGGTTGGTATCACCATCGGGTCGGCCCCGTCATTGCAGAGGAGAGATGGGTGCTTTTTGAGGGTAGAGCCTCCATTCCAGCTTAGGCTACCAACGCCCCATTGCGGCCCCGGTCAGTGGTTCGACCTCCACTGAAAGATAGCGGTTTGGTACTTATCCCTAAAACCGCAGAAGTAGAATCAGCCCCTACTGCTGGTATGCCGGTGCGCACTAGAGCCGAAGCAAAGGTTTCTAATAAAGCATCAGCGGTAGTGTAAACCAGCGGTGGTGTCACCAAAGGGCGATACCGAAGGTGAAGTTGGGCAGCGTCGCGCCAAAGCACCAAAGGGGAGGAAGCGCTCCTCGGCTAGCTTAGCACAGGTTCCAAGAGGAGAAAGAAATCGGTCCCCGGTCTACTCGACACTTTGCTTAAATCCGAGCCTTTTATTCAGGACGAGCCGATATCTATGAAGGAGCTAGATGCCGGTTTTCTCTTTCTTGGTTCATCTGCCGAGGAGGCCGCGCAATTGGCCGAGGCTTTAAGGCGCTCACAAGATGAGACTGAAAACGTGGGCGCCCCGAAGAAATCCTACCCTCCCATTGTATTCTATGACGATGACCTATCATTACGGAGGGTACACATCGGTCCTTTGTTAATGGAAGAAGAACGGGCCCTCAAACAGCCCATCTCGGTTGCTTCTGAAGACGAGCTTGCACCGAAGACGGTCAGTCATGTATTTGCACTTGAAGCCCGGCGAGCGTATTTAGTCAGAAAAGAACAACGGCTCGAAAAAGCCATACTTCAGACTTTCTGGCGTATTGGTATGCGTCTTTTTCGTGTCCTTCTTTTAGCGAGTAATTTTTTTTACTTTTATGTCTTCTTATTTTTGCGAAAACTTTGCAGGGACTTCTGCAGTGGAAGCGGGTTTGAGTCCAGATCAGGTCATGGCTGCGGATTCCATGAATATCTCCCATGAAGCACCGGCGGGTGTAGAGGAGATTACTGAAGCTGCTACCCTTGCTGTGGATTTCCCGGTGGTAGCTTCTTTCCCTTCTGTGTCTATCCCTTCGGCAGAGGTGGTCTTGCCGGCCATGGGACTCATGGCTATCTCCAATGACGCACCGGAAGGTGTAGAAGAAGCTGTTGAAGCTGCTATCCCTCTTGTTCAGGACGGGCGAAGCCTCGAAGGTAATCTTCCACACATACATATTTTGTTTAACGATCTCTCCTTTATCTGAACTTTCCATTTCCTCAGAATTGCGGGAGCCAGCGGCTTCCATTGTGGATCTTTCCTCGAGAAAAACCTTCCAGCGATTGCTTGACATGGCGGCCCCACAAGCAATACCTCCACAAAGTATAGTACTCTCTTCTGGCCAAGGCCGGTATTCTTTCACCCCTCCTTTTTTTTATATTTCTATAATGATTCTAATACGCTCTCCATTTCAAACCACAATTCTAGAAGCCGACGACGAAGTCGAGATTCTTGATGGGCCCGGGGATCTCTCAAATCCGTCTTGCATGACTGGGGGTAAGTGACGCTTTATCTCTGGCATCGTTTTGTTTACTCTATGTTTGGAAACACAACCGACCGCACCTAAATCTTCACAGTTTTTCCAGCCCTGACCCCATTAGAGTCTCGGATCCACATGCCACCAGGCCCTTATGCCCGACGTGCGTATGAAAGGATGGAAAAACAGAGCATTTACTCCCTGGCGTCTCTCATTGAAGATATTCGTGCATGTACCTCTGTCACAGCCGAAGAATTTGCTGCTGAAGCCAACGCTTCCTTGTCTGTTCTCGCCACTTATCATGACGAAGCATTGGTGCGTGTCTGGGTTGGGTACTGTCGCCGAGTGGAGGCCTGCCTACATGGGCCCGAGTGCATATTCCTTCATGGGCCCGAGTGGAGGCCTGCCTACATGGGCCCGACATCTTAACTGTAAAAGCGAGCCTGCGGGGATGGATTGAACGGTGTGCATCTAATCTCCAGTCATGCGAGAAGAGGCTCAACCGGAATTTTTTGGAGAGGGAGTTGGCTTCAAGCGTTTTAGGGGAACTTCAGGCTCAGCTTACTTCCAAGACGACCCGTGCGTACGAAATTTGGTGGGTGCTTCAAGAAGCCATTACAGAGGTGGTGGCTCTTGAAAAAGCCGTTATTTTTAGCCATGAGATGGTTGAAGCCCATAAAGTCTCCGAGAAGGAGCTCGAGAGTCGGTTTTCTTCATACCAGAATCAACAGATCCGGCAGGGACTCGTCTTGCAGCACTGATGGAGCTTGAAGCCGAAGTCCAGCGGAAGAGCGACGAACTCATTGGCCTATTGAACCGTCTGCCGACTTAAACATTTTTGTCGCCGTATATTTTCTCTTTTTCTTTTATATTCATTCATAAATAAGGGTATCTTGTATTCATTTTGGTTTATGAATAAAAGACATATTTCATTTCATACTAGCGCTTTTCTTTCCTCCGGTGTCTCGACTTGGCATATAAAGTAGTTTATGTACTCAATGTGGAGTTTGTAGTTTATTTACTCATTCTGGAGTCTATTTAGTTTACGAACTCATTTCGGAGCTTATAGTTTATTCACTCATTCCGGAGTTTTTAGTTTATGAACTCATTTCGGAGTTTATTTAGTTTGCATCCCTTGGGCTTGTAGGCAAACTTGTCCTAACGTTACAGTTAACCCCCGCTCTTTACTACAGAGTTCCGCTAGGGTCTGTGGTACTAGGGTTTTTGTCTGTCATACCATCGCGTTGGCTGATGCATTCCTCGATATGCAGACTTTACGCTGCTGTTCGAGTAGCCCCATGACTGTCGTGTCTCTGATCCTTTCTGTGGCTGGACAAGACGTCTTCAAGTAATCTCCTTAGGCAGTTTGACTGTCGGGAGAGCAAGCGTTAGGAATTTGGCCATGTCGCTTTTTACTTGAGGTTAGGCTCAGTTTGGGAGCCCCGATGAGTCATAACCACTATGCACTGGTATGGGATGATCTCCGATAGTCTTTCGGGCTTTATTTGAGTTGCCGCCAAGACCCTGAAGCTAGGAATTTGGCCTTCGCTTCCTTTGTCGACACTGCGTATGTTGTAAAGAGACGAATGTCAAGGTGATCTCTATGTTGTTTTGTGAACCGTCGAGACTTGGAACTAGGGAATTTGCCATGGCTCCATTTTGCTTTGACCCTGGGGTCGTTTGTTGACGTCGTGTCTGCATCCTGCTGGAGTGAGAATAAACGTCATTGTCGGCACTGCGTCTGCTGTAATGAGACGAGTGTCGAGGTGGTCTCTAGGTTGTTTGTGAACCGCAGAGACCTGGAACTAGGGACATTGCCATGGCACCGTTTTTTTTTGACCCTTGGGTCTTCTGTTGACGTCGAGTCTGCATCCTTCTGGAGTGAGAAGAAACGCCGCTGTTGCACTGCGTCTGCTGTAACGAAACGAGTGTCGAGGTGATCTCTAGGTTGTTTGTGAACCGTTGGGACCTGGAACTAGGGAATTTTCCATGGCTCCATTTTGTTTCGACCCTTGGATCTTTGTTGAAGTCGCGTCTGCATCCTGCTGGAGTAAGAAAAAACGTCGTTGTTGACACTGTGTCTGCTGTAACGAGACGAGTGTCGAGGTGGTCTCTAGCTTGTTTGTAAACCGTCAAGACTTGGACCCAGGAACTTTTCCATGGCTCCATTACTTTGACCCCGGGGTCGTTTGTTGACGTTGCGTCTGCATCCTGCCGGAGTGAGAAGAAACGCCGTTGTTGGCACTGCGTCTGCTGTAACGAGACGAGTGTCAAGGTGATCTCTAGGTTGTTTGTGAACTGTCGAGACTTGGAACTAGGTACTTTGCCATGGCTCCGTTTTGTTTTGACCCTGGGGTCGTTGGTTGACGTCGCGTCTGCATCCTGGTGGAGTGAGAAGAAACGCCGTTGTTGGCATTGCGTCTGCTGTAACGAGACGAATGTCGAGGTGATCTTTAGGTTGTCTGTGAACCGTCGGGATCTGGAACTAGGGACTTTGCCATGGCTTCGTTTTGTTTTAACCCTGAGGTTGTTTGTTGACTTCGCGTCTCCATCCTGCTGGAATGAAAAGGAACGCCGAATTGACTTCTCGACTGTGGTTGTCGCCGTCGAAATTTGACTCTCCTTTTGACGGAGCCCGGTGGGAAAATACGGTTCCCTTTTCATTTATGCCCATGGATTGTATACAGGGGTCGGTGTAGACTCACCTGCAAGGCAAAAGTTTCATTTTCATTCATTCATTTTTTTACTTCTTTCCGCGATACTCTATCATTTCAGCTTTTTATATCGCGAAAGTCGTGATTGCCCAATCATTTCGGCTTTTTATCGCGGTGCCCAATCATTTCGGCTATTTTTTCTTTTTACTCGTTGCTTTTTATTGTGAGTTGCCCAAACATTTCGTCTATTTTTATATGCATATATTTTTCTTGCTGATTTTTATTATGCCTTGCTCCATCATTTCGGCTATTTCATATGCATTTTTTTTGCTCGCTGATTTTTGTAGCTAGTATGGAACTTGAGATCGAATACCAATTCTGGCATCAGCATCGCTGCGACTGGAATATTGCCAGGTGCGAATCATCATTTACCGCGAAAGGACTTGAAAATTGACACCTGTTCAGGCATCAGCATCGCTGCGACTGGAATATTGTCAGGAGCGAATCATCATTTGCCTTGAGAGGACTTGGAATTTGATACCTATTTAGGCATCAGCATCGCTGCGACTAGAATATTGCCAGGAGCGAATCATTATTTGCCTTTATATATTTGAACAAAGGTGGCTTAGCAAACAGGGTTAAGGTCCTGTCGACTAAGGCTTTTTGACGCTATGAGCCGTAAGGGTCTCATAAAGGGTTTTCTCCCTACGAGTCGAGGGGATCCCATAGGTGTAGGTTCTCCCTAGAAGTCGTGAGGACTCCTAAGTGATATTTTCTCTTGTAAGTCGTAAGGATCTTAAAAGAGTGTTTTCTCCTTATAAGTCGAGAGAACTTATATGTGTTGTTCACCATATGAAGGCATTCCTTGCCAGTGGTGGAACTTGGTGGCGAAATTATTTATTTGTGTACGTGGATTGTATACAAGGGCCAATATTAGACCGCCTGTAGGGCAACTTGGGGGATACGACATCTTAAGAATAGGTCCAGGTTCCTATAGCTTAAGGCTTTGAATCCTATGAGCCATGAGGGTCTCATAGTGACAGTTCTCCTTACGAGTCAGGAGGATCTCGCAAGTGAAAATTTTACAAGATTACGCTCTTTCGGGTTTTCAAAAACTCGCCGGTAGCCCTGCTGTTTTTACTCACGGCGCCCTTTTGGGTTTTCATCCATGCCCATCTTGCTTGTGGACTTACCGTTTTTTAAAACAATGGGGCTGGGGTTGCAGTCTTCGCCGTTGGAGCTTTGATTGCGATATAGTTCCCAAGAGAAGTTATCACCGTATTTGTGGCGATGCACCATGTTTAAGGCAGAGTACTAGTTTAAGGACATTTCGGTCCAATGCCAGTTTAAGGACGTAGTGGTCCATTATTACCAATTTTGAGGTGAAGTTTTAGTTTAAGGACATTACGGTCCGCTGCCAGTTTAAGGACGTAGTGGTCCATTGCCAGTTTAAGGATGTGGTGGTCCATTGTTAGTTTAGGGACATCTCGGTTTATTGTTAGTTTAGGGACATCTCGGTCCATTATCACCATTTTTGAGGTGAGGTTTTTCCGAATACCATTTAGAGTTTTGACTCAGGAAGATAGCGAGCGGACACGAGCGTCGTCATCTATCATTGACCTAAGTCGTTACTCGTCAAGCGTGGTATTTCTTGAGGAACCGGTCGTTAATTGGCCGGAAAGGTCTTTCGCCATGCATATACATAAGAAAATAGGCCCCATCTTGGTAGACTTTGTCTATGATGTACGGGCCCTCATAGTTTGGCTCGAATTTCCCCTGTTTTGCACGGTTGAGGATCATAGGTCTTTTGACAACTAGCACAAGTTCGCCTTGGCGGAATGTTCTTGGCCTAGTCAGTTTTTCGTACGAGCGCGTCATCCTTTCCTTGTAAGCTTCCAGGTTTTGCTTCTCCATGAGACGAGTTTCATCGAGGGCATCGAGCTCCTCAAGCTGAAGGTGGGTATTTTCTTCATCCGTCAACTCGTATCGAATTGCCACTCGCAAAGAGGGTAGCTCTATCTCTAAGGGAAGTACCTCTTCCGTGCCGAATACAAACGGGTATGGGGTTGTATTCGTAGCCATTTTGAACGTGGTTCGTTATGCCCAGAGAGCTTCATGCAGCCTCTCGTGCCAGTCCTTTTTATTTCTGGACACCGTTTTCTTTATGATCTTCGTCAAGGTCTTGTTGAAAGTCTCAGCTAGACCATTAGCTCGGGGATTATAGACTGAAGAGTATCTCTAGTCTATATTATGTTGTTGTGCGAAGCGGATGATCTTATGGCTTCTGTAGGACGGCCCGTTATCTGAGATTATCCGTCGTGGAGTGCCGAACCGGTAGATGACATGTGTCTTGAAGAAGTGGAGGATGTTCTCCATCTTTACTTCCTTCAGCGGTGCTGCTTCTGCCCACTTAGAGAAGTAATCAGTCGTTGCCGGTATGAACCGGTGTCCTTTGGATGACGCTGGTTCGATGGGACCAATTATGTCGGTCCCCCACATTTCGAATGGCCAGCTAGCTACCGTTGGGTGGAGCGGATTTGGATATTGGTGGATGAAGTCCACGTGAATTTGGCACGAGTGACACTGCTTCGCATATTCAAGACAGTCCTGAATCATTGTGGGCCAATAGTAACCCATTCTTTTGATCTTCAGCTTTATCTTTGGTCCGGCTTGATGAGAACCGCAGAGTCCGTCGTGGGTTTCTTGGACGACTCTCCTTGAATCTTTTGGTCCCAAGCATCTCAACCACAGACAGTCTAATGATTTCTTATATAGAGTATCATTGACGAAGGCGAAAGACAGAGCTCGCTTCATGAGCTGATGTCTTGATGACTTCCCTCCAATCCTCGACCTTTCCTTTGTCTTTTATTTAGAGGACCGCTTGTTTGGTCATTTCTTTTCCTTCAGATGGCTCAATCGAATCCTCTGAAAGTATTTCTGCTGGCACGAGAATCCGGCGGCTTTGCACAACAATCCTTACTTCATCGAGATCTTCGTCAGCCAGCTCCTTAGCAAGCTTGGCAAATGCATCCGCCTTGCTATTTTCCGCACACGGTATGCTCTCCAGAGTATAGAAAGGGATTTATGTCAGCAGCTGCTGCACTCTCCTACCATATCTTATCAACTCCAGTTTGCATGTCTGATAGTCGCCGTTTACTTGGCTAACGACCAGCTGGGAGTCTCCATGTATGAGGAGGTTTTTGACTCCCATATTGACAGCGATCTCAAGACCCGCTATCAGAGCTTCATACTCAGCCTCGTTATTTGTTCTTAGCTCCGTTAAGGAAAGGGCGATACACATTATTCCTCATTGCGGAGTCACGAAGATGAGGCCCACCCCAGCTTTGATTATAGGGGTGTTATGCTTCCGCTTCTTTATAGAAGATGCTCTGTAGAAGTTTAGTTCCCATCGGGCATTATTCCCTTCCTTCTCCCCTTCAATTGCGTCGAACACATGTTCATCTGACAATTCGCAATTTAAGAGAGAATCAGCTGTTATCGGATACTCAACGAGAAAGTCGGTGATGGCCTGACCTTTCACTTCCTTGAGTGGTCGATACGCTATTGAGAACTCCATCAAGAGGAGGGTCCATTTGGCAAGCTTTCCTGTTTGTATGGCTCTTGACAACAAATATTTGAGTGGATCCACCTTTGATATGAGATGGACCTCATGTGCCAAGGCGTAGTGCCTGAGTTTCATTACCGCGAAGATCAGTGCCAGGCAGTGCTTTTCGATGGGGGAGTAATTGTTTTCTCCCCCCAGGAGAACTCAACTCAAATAGTAGAGAGCTCTCTCCTTCCCCTAATCGTTCTCATGTGCCCATAGCGCGCCTGAAGAACCTTCAAGGGCTGTTGTGTACAGGATGAGAGTCTTTCCCTTGACTGGAGCGGTCAACACCGGCGGATTTTATAGGTATTGCTTGATCTCGTCCAGTGCATTTTAGCATTTATGATCCCAAACGAACGGGGTCCCCTTCTTCATCAGATGACTGTAGGGATGACATTTTCCAGAGAGGTTGGCTATGAACCGCCGGATATACGCGAACTTTCTTTGGAGAGACCGCAATTGTTTGAGTTCTTGGCGTGTGCATTTCTATAATAGCCTTAATCTTTGATGGATCTATTTCGATGCCTCGGTGTCGTATGATGAATTCCAGGAATTTTCCTGAGGAGACTCCAAACGCGCATTTCAGAGGATTCATCTTTAAATTGTATTTTCAAAGATGCTGGAACACTATGTTCAGATGTTCCCAGTGCTCCTCGTATGATTTGCTTTTCACCACAAGGTCATCAATATAGCACTTGACAACCTCATGTATGAGGTCATCGAAGATCTTCATCATGGCCCTCTGGTAGGTAGCACCAGCGTTCTTCAGACCGAAGGGTATCACTTTGTAGCAAAATATACCTAACAGAGTCCGGAAGGCGGTATGCTTTTGGTCTTCAGGATGCATTTTTATTTGGTTGTATCCCGAGGATCCATCTATAAAGGAGAAGACCTCATGAGTGGATGTGTTTTCGATCATCAGCTCGGTAACAGGTACTAGAAAGTCATCCTTCAGGCAAGCCTTGTTGAGGTCTCGAAAGTCCACGCATATGCATACTGTCCCATTCTTCTTCATCACTGGAACAATGTTGGAAATCCAGTCGGGATACTGAACTTCTTGGATGAAGTCGGAGTCAATAAGTTTCTTGACTTCAACATTGATGCTCATCTCGAGTTCAAGCCGCATTCTTCTTGGCGCTTGCTTGACTGGCTTAACATCCGGCGATATTGCCAGTTTATGTACCGCTATTTCTGGATCTAGTCCCGGTATCTCGGAATAGTTCCATGCGAATCAGTCTTTATATTGCATAAGCACGTACTTTAGTGTGGCCACCTATTTTTTAGACAACAGCTCGCTGACGAACGTTGGCCTTGGATCGTTTTCCGTGCCCAAGTCGATTTTCCTTAGATTGTCCGCCGTGGTGTGTATCCCATCTTCCAGCTCTTTTGGCGCCGGTGGAAACTCTGAAATCACCTCCTCCTCTTTATCATTTACTAAGCACTTGAAAAATTCATCCATAATCTTGTGATCTCCCTCCTTTGAGAGTGTGATCAAGTGGCAAGTACGAGTTCGTTTCCAAGCCCGATGTTGATCTGGACTTACCCTCGCAATATAGGTTGCTTTTGGCCCATGCTTTCATGGTGGGGTTACCCTCCAGCTGTCAGATAAAGCGAACCTGCCTTACTAATACTGGTCTTCGACCCAGTCTTTGAAGGTGAAGCGGTCTTCAAGAGGGTGACCTATTGCATGGTGGTAGGAGCAATAATCCGGGTGGTGGACCTCGTTTATCTGTTCAAGGTACCGAGGCTCCGGAAGCGTCATCATTTGATACTTAATGACAAGGTCGAATATTTTCCTTGTCTTGTCTCGGGGGAAAGAATATTCCTGACCCATCTTCTTCATCAGTGATGGATTCCAGCCGACCTTTTCTCGATCGCGTAGCTTCTTGGATCTACTTCACTGTTTTCAAACGTCGTTCTCGTTCTTCACCTTGTTTTTTCCTCTACGTCGGTCCTTTTCCTTGCCACGAGAGCGCACAGCAGGCTGAGGGTGAAGGGCATCGTGGTCTTTTCTTTCCGCAAACTGCTGAGTAAAACGCTGTGTCCTGGCTTTTCCGTAAATGGCCATTTCGCTGTTGTGGTCGTCCCGAACCTTTTGACCGGCTTTTCTCATTAGCTTGTCAACTTGTTCTTCAAACGATGGACTTGACGCTCTTTCGGTGGGACTTTTCTCCGTTCCAACGCCACAGCTATCTGAAAAAGCGTTCCTCTCCACATAGGAACTGTTTATGGCGCGGCAGCCATAGAATTGCTCCCGTTTCTTGGAACGGACATATCCAAGCCCGGTTGTTGCCATCTTCCCGTTGGGAATTCTACGCTGAGTCCCGGGGACATCCCATATCTTATTATAGAACTGGGCCTGTCGAGCGGTTTGTTTGAAAGGTACGCCTTGGCATCTTAATAGTCTTTTCAATCCCTCTGCATAATATCTGGGTAGACGGGTTGGCTGAAGCCTGTCAAGCGCAAGTTCGGCACCATGCCAGGCTTCTTTTTCTACTTTTGTCTCTATAGATTGGTAGAAGAGGATTGCCTTTTCACCTCTTCACCTGGGAGGGACATAGAAGGTCTGCAGTTCTTGAACGCTGTATGTATCGAGCACATCAAGTTCCCTGTAATGCCACTGCGGAACCATGGTAATTAGTAAACTCTGATCAGATCCAGTGAAGGTCTGTGCTGACGGGCGGATGGAGAAAACTGCGTGGATCTCGTCCTCAGAGTCACCGCCGAAGACCAACATAGGGGTAGATGGTCCGGGCCCGTTGCCTTGGGGTTGCCCCCAGTAGACTATCTCTTCAACCTCCTCGGTATCGCTCCCAAAGATCGGGATAATGGTGACGGCTTTTTGTTTATTCTCCGGCTTATGACATCTTTCCGTGTCTTTGAAGTCTGGTAGGAAATACTTTAATACTTCATACAATGGTGTTGTGTAGAAGGGATGACGTTGTACTCGTGTAACCAAGGCCGGCCGAGCAGAGCGTTGTAGCAAGTCTTGGCGTCAATGACATTAAATTTTACGTCAGTGACGAGCAGCCCAAAGCGTAATGTCATTATTACGGACCCGAGCATCCGTGATGACTACGAGTCAAACCCGGAGATGGTAATCTTATCCCGAGCCAGGTACTGAATGTTCATGCAGATCTCTTTCAATGCCTTCACGTTGAGAAGGTTGACGAAGGACCCGTTGTCGACCAGGATCTTCCCTATCTTAATGTCGTGGAAGTACCTGGTGACATATAAAGGACGGTTGTGCTCGCACGTTCCAAGGAGAATATCTTCATCGCCGAATGTGATGTCAGCTGTATGAACCTTTGCTAGCTCATCCTTCATCTTTCCTTCTGCAAGGAAAGCTTAGAACTGATCGGGCTCCTGTAATGCCCTGATCAGAGAATCTCTTGCTTCTTTAGACAGGAGGAGAGCATCCAGTATGCTCAGTTGTGAGGGTATCTTCCTCAAATGTGCCAGGACATTGTAATCCACTTTATTTTTCTTAGGCGGGTCCTTGGCTGCGAGCTCTTTGACGACTCTATCATCGAGGGCAATTTCCTCAGGGACCTTTTCCTTCCCTTTGTCACTTTTGCTCGAACCTTTGTTTTTAGGTCTGAGGTTCTTATCAGGCAGCGTACGGTTACACAGCTGGATGTTCTCGCAGTTCTTCTCTTATTCTTCTTTTCCGGAGGTGGATTCTTTTAAGAGAGGGCCGAGGGTTATTTCTTCGTCAGAATTGCTCCCAAATGTAAGAACTTAAGATTTTGCTCTTGTCGAACTAGTATCAACCAAATGATAGTTGCCAGCCGTTCCTTCATGCTCATCCGTTGTGCTTCTCTTCTCCCGAGTGGCTTTGCGCTTCATCCGCTTGAAGTGTTGTCGGGGGAAACGTATCCTTGCCACCACTTCTTAAAGGCATTGCACTCTTTGGTGGGGTGTGTGACCCTCCGATGGTATAAGCAGTAGTTCGGATGCACATCCGCTTCATCGAGGCACGTAATCCCATCAGTGTTTTCCATGAGAGGGGGCGGCTTCATTCCCATTGATAAGGTTTTGGCGAACCGCTTCTCCGCTTTGATCCTGCTCTTGTTTGTAGCAGGGGTGCTTTGGCTTGGGTGGAGTACTTTACGACTCATCCTTACCGCAGCTTCTTCATCCTGACACCGACGCTTGGCCTTTTCGTATATGGATGTTTCGTGCTCTCGGTCTGCTCTGCTCTTTTGAAAAGCTTCATTTAGCAGCCTGTCAATTGGGTCTTCTGAAAGTTCTAGGGATTTTGGCACCGATCCTGCCCCCAGTTCTTCTGCGTTGCTTTCCGATGCCGAGAGAGTTTCTTCGTCCTTTAATGACGAATGAGAAACCATATGGCAACTTACTACATAATCTTCAGTTTCTCCCGATGAGCTATTTCCCTCATCATCGTCACTATCTCCGTTCTCAAGTATATTGTTGAGAAACTCTTCGAGTGTGACTGGGGTCCGTACCTTCTGGTTGTATTCCTCCAGAGAGTCGATGTATTTTTGCAGGTCCATGCGCTTTTCGTCAGGCTGCACGGGCTTCTTGGTCTTCTTCTTTCCCTTCAAGGACTTTGAAGGCTTCACCTGAGTGCTTTGCCCATCATTAGTAGTTTTCGGTGTTGGGCGCGGTTTCAGCATCCCCTCAATGATCTCTGGTTCTAGAGGGCTTTTCCACCTGATTGCCGGACATGCTTGAAGGTCCTTCAGTATTCTTTTAGTTTTAGCTGAAAGAACCACTTCCCAAAGAGCTTCTTCCACAAACGAGCATGATGCCCCCGGCGTGTCTACCTTTTTAGGAGTGTGCCTCTATGGCGGGTTCACCCTCCAGTTTTCGGACAGCGCAAACTTCCCTTGTTGGTACTGGTCCTCGACCCAGTTTTTGAAGACGTATCAATTCTCAATTGCATGGCTCACTATTCTGTGGTAGGAGCAGTAGTTGGGATTATTGACGTCATCGGGCTGCAGTGGACGTCTCGGATCCGGCAGTGTGATAAGTTTGTTGCGCACTGCCGTTCAAACAGTCTCCTCGTTTTATCACGGGGAAACGAATAAGCACGTCCTAGCTTCTCTTCGAGGGATTGGCGCGCGTTGCTTTGGCGAGCAACCGGTTTCAGGTTGCTCGGCTTTTGTTGAGTATTGGCAACGAAGGTCACTTTCCCTTTACCCATTGCATTCCGAGAGTCCATTTTTGAAGAGGAAGGTCCGTGGCCCATCTGGTCCATTTAGGACAGCTTATCGATCAAAGCCTGGAAGGTGGTCGGCTTGAAGAATGTCATGAACTGGGACATGGTTGCCTGAGGGTCTAGAGTCCCTATGAACATACCCACGGTAAGAGCTTTTTCGATGCGTTGTTCGCATTTCGACTATAGGTTCCGCCGTCGAATTGCGTATTGAACCCAGGTCTCTCCCGGATTTACCCCGGCGTTGATTAATGCCATGATCGGGGTGCGCTCGCTTGCGCTGGCGAACCGCTGTGTGAATAGTAGCTCCATTTCTGTGAATGTTTTGACGGAGTCATTTGGGAGCTCCGAGTACCATTCAAACGCCGTCTCTGACAAACTGCCAACGAACTGGCGAAACGGCAATTTGTCGTCACCTCCAGTATTGCCGCATAATGCTCTGAACTGGGCATCGTGCTGATGGGGGTTGCCTGTAACAACCTTAGTATTATTATACCTTCGTGTTTTTTTCTTTAGTATAATATTGTATTTATTTATTCGTAGTATTTTTCCGTAAATTTTGTTTTCTATTAAATATATTATTTTATTATTTTATCTATTTTTCCGAAACCCATTTTTTAAAATTAAATCTTAACCTATTTCAAATTAAACGCAATACCTAACCCAACCCATAACCCAAATCCAATCTCATTTTCATTTTCTTTTATAAATCTATGAGCCCAAAAGCCCACTTTCTTTTCAAGCAACAACATATATTTAATTCGAATTAAATATATGCATGAACAATCTTGTAGCTCATTAGTTAAGTCCTTGCATTGTTATTCCATAGATCACATGTTCAAATCTCCAATCTTGCAATTATTTTTTTATCAATTTTTATTTTTCTCATAATCTACAAATGAGATCTTTCATTTCATCTTCTTTTTAACTCCCAAAATAATTAGAATGGTTATAAGTCATAATTTATAAGAATTATGGTGGCCATAAACTTTTTTATATCTCACTCCTCTCTCTCTTCATCATCACACATTTCTATCATTTCACATATCCCTCTTCATCTAGATTCCTCAAAGAAGAAAATGAAGAAATTCTCAAGAAATTCTCGGTAGAAACGCGAGGTTATCGTCGGATAGACAAGCCCGGTGACAATACCGGTTTGTGTAGGTAAGTCCCTTCTCTCTTTCCCTTACTCCATCTCTTTCTCTTTCTCTTTCTCTTTTTTATACTGCCATGAAAAACTTTCCTTGTCATATCATAGTCCCTAAATAATTAATTAAATGGATACATATATAAATAATGAACACACACAAACATACACACATATATAGTTTGTAAAGTCTTCTTCATTACTCTCAATCCATATATTAAGATTTCATAGTAATCAATTAGGATTGCATCTTTTGTTGTTGTATTTTAAATTACTTTATTTAAATTTGTAAAAAAAATGAAGTTACGAATAAATACCATGATTTCCTCATTCTCACATATGACATATCAATACTTTTATATTTAAAATAATTTTTAAAAATTAATTTTTACTTCTGGAAATTCCAAGAAATTTATATATGACAGAATATATTATTTTGTATATGATGTAAAAATTTCAGATCGAATCGCTTAACGGTTTAGGAATTATATCGTTTTTATTCACTGTTCGTAAAACAGAAAACTGCAGTTATCGGTAAACTTCTAGGTCACATAACTTGGTATACCGATGTCCAAATTGATCAAACTCAAGTGTTTTGAATATCTAAATTGAAATATATATATTTTATTAGTTTTGAGATTTTACTGAAAACCGACGTAAAATATAGAAAACCGTGTTACAATATTTAGTGACGGATCTGGACAGAATCTGTCCCGATTCGCACACTGTTTTTAAATTAGACATAACTCGAACTCCCGATATCCGTTCGTGACAAACTTTAGATATGTAGATGCACAATTGATATAACTATAATTTCATGTATATTATATTACTTATAAATGCATGAAATAACCCGATATAGTCTTTGCAATACAATATATAGTTGCTGTCCAGAAATCTGAATTTCTGTTTTAAACGATGATGTTAAAACGATCATAAGTAGAGCTTCAGGAATCCAAATCACATGAATCTTGGTATTTTGGTTAAGTACATCGAAATACCTACAATTTTCTATTAATCTTCGTAACCTGATACCTGATGAAAATTAACTCAAACTGCGTTTTAAAAATGTGTGACGGTGCTGAACAGATTCTGATCTGTTTTGCTCGATGATACGAAAACATGTATATATCCCAAACCGGTAGTCGTATTTAGGAGAGTCTGGAACTCAAGTGTGCATAACACTTAAGGCTATGTTTTCGTTTATATTCTGATTTCAAATGACTTGATTAACTAGTCATACATATCACATATTTACAATATTGTTTTGGACGTTATTTGTATACTTATCTCATATCATGTTCTGTGATTGCTTATTTATTTTTGTTTATATGAATTGTGATTAAATCATTACATGTTAGAATTGACTTGATCTTGACACGACTCAATTATGAATACTTGAACCCGGTATGTACACTTGAACCAAATTGACTCGAACCATGAATACAATTGGCATGACGTGCACTTGACATGACTACATGAACTCAATCTTGAAAACTTGATATCATACATCACCTTTTGTATTCATGGATTCGATCAAGACTCATAACATTAATCATAAACTAATAAACACGGGGTGTTGGGGGTAGTTTGAGTATGAATCCATCGGAATCTCATGAGTCCCATTAATACAAGTCATGTTGCTGTGGTACCAGGCTGAAATGGTACAAATCATGTTGCTGTGGTATCGGGCTGAAACGGTACAAATCACGAATTCACGAATGAGGGCCGGTGTTTCCAAGCCCCTAGATGATAGCCTGTTGGGTTTCGAATACATCGATAACAATTGAAGTCCCGCTATTTTGGGCCCGTGATTCCTTGCCCCTGGACGATAGCCTTGGGTTCTAGAATACTCTTGAGATTGGTTGACATTCGCACATGAACTCACGTTAGTTACTTTTACCCTTTTAGAGACCTTTTAGGACACTTACATTCACTTCATGTTCATTATACCTACACTCCACGGCTACGCTATACTTGTTTGCAATGCTCATGTTACATTTCCATGCTGATATAGTTGACATACATATTACCATGTACGCTACTATACTTGTTTACATGTTCATGATTTATATATGTATCCATTTAATTAATTATTTAGGGACTATGATATGACAATGGAAGTTTTTCATGGCAATATAAGAAAGAGAAAGATAAAGAGAAAGAGATGGAGGGAGAGAAAGAGAGAAGGGACTTACCTACACAAGCCGGTATTGTCACCGGGCTTGTCTATCCGCCGATAGCCTCGCGTTTCTAACGAGAATTTCTTGAGAATTTCTTCATGTTCTTCTTCGGGGAATCTAGATGAAGAGGGATATTTGAAATGATAGAAAGGTGTGATGATGAAAAGAGAGAAGAGTGAGATATAAAAAGTTTCTGCCCACCATAATTCTAATAAATTATGGCTCATAACCATTCTAATTATTTTGGGAGTTAAAAAGAAGATGAAATGAAAGGTCTCATTTGTAGGTTATAAGAAGAATAAAAATTGATAAAAAAATAATTGCAAGAATGGAGATTTGAACATGTGATTTATGTAATAACAATGCAACGACTTAACCAATGAGCTATAAGATTGTTCATGTACATATTTAATTAGAATTAAATATATGTTGTTGCTTGAAAAGAAAGTGGGTTTTTGGGCTCATAGTTTTATAAAAGAAAATGAAAATGAGATTGGATTTGAGTTATGGGTTGGGTTAGGTATTGCGTTTAATTTGAAATAGGTTAAGATTTAGTTTTAAAAAATGGGTTTGGGAAAAATAGATAGAATAATAAAATAATATATTTAATAGAAAACAAAATTTACGGAAAAATACTACAAATAAATAAATATAATATTATACTAAAGAAAGAAAACACGAAGGTATAATAATACTAGGGTCGTTACATTGCATGTTCCTTTGTACACATGGAATTTGGGGATCGTATATCCTAGCGGGTACTTGATTTGATTGTACCAGCTTGGGTACGGTCGCTCGGTTCTGACGACTTGGCCAGCCGCTTCACTTGCCTGATGAGCTCGTATTTGTTGAGCTATGTAATCATCAATGGCAGCTTTGGAGATCGTTTCCACCCTGTAACAACCCTAAATTTCCTGTACAACTTTCTGTAAAAAAAATTTCAAAAAATACAGAAAGGGGTATTTTTGCCTGAGCACAAGATATAAGTTTGTTTTGCTTTTTAATAGCAAGAATGATCTTGTATCTCATTGGTAAGACCTTACACTGCTGAACCAAAGCATCGGAGTTCAAATCCCATCCCCCACATTATTTTTAATATTATTTTCTTTAATATTTTTAGAAGCCCAAGGGTCTACACGTGCATAACTCGTAAAAACCCCACTACACATGTAAAACAAACTGGACCAGGGAGTAGACCAAGCGACGACGGACCAACAGCGACCGACCCCGGTCGGACTCGGCCCGAATTGGCCGGCGACTCCGCCGAGTCGGCTGCCGCCGCCGGCCTGACTCGGCCGGACCGTCGAGTCGTCAACATAAAAATCGTGCCTCTTGGCCTCCCCATCACTCCTGCATACTTTAATCCCATGGATCGGTTCCAGAGCTCTTTAAAATCCTATTAAACCTTATTTTTATTACAAATTAATACAATTTTCAATACACCCCTTAACCTAACCCTAACCCTAGCTTTACCCTATAAATACCACCCCTAGACACCTCCCCTCACTCACAATTCTGTCCAAACTCTCAAGAAATTCCTCTAGAAATTTTAGTGTGCAATTGAAGTTAATAAAGGGCGAAACTTCGGCGATCTTCCGACGACGACCCTAGGAGCTCCCAGCGACGAAACGACGCACCGGCGCCTCCTACCATTTCCTCTTCCTCATCCCTAACCTAAAAACCCGTAAGTCCCACCTCCCTCTTCTCTATTCTTTTCTAAAAACATGTATTTCTAAAACCCGACGGAATCGGAGTTAATTCGATTTCCGATTCGGTTCTTCCTAAAAATTCAACCTTTTCTTAAATAGAATCCTACTAAACCCTTACATGTTGACTATTAAAAATTAACAAGTCATATTGAAAAAGTTCCATATCAAAAGAATTTCTATTTCAATTTTTATCGTATTTTTTCACTATAATACTATGTAGTTTAATTTCGACAATTAAAACATCACAATCTTGCAATACCTTTAAGTAGATCACGGGGTAATGACCTACCTCCTTACACACTCATATGCAATATAGAACAATACCTTTCGGGAATATAGAATACGGGAAAACGAAACTTTACATATAAATACCATTTACTATTAAAACCATTTTCTACAAGATTATGTATTTTACACAAATCTTTGCAAAGCGCCGCTACAACCCATTTTGGGGAACCCGATCGGGATTGTGCGGATTATCGCACATCCTCGGGCTTAGTAATGCGAGATGCAGACCTCCGCAAGGAGCATTCGGTCTCGAGAGGTTTAAAATACGAATATCTTAAGAAAATGAGATTTCTAGAAAATAATAAAATAAAATTATTTTTATAAATTAATAAGTATATATATATATATATATATATATGATCAAAATATCTATTTTTTATATATTATAAATATTCCAACTTTTTTAAAATCACAGGAATCACTTTACATTAAAATACCATGAAATTCCATACAAGTTCAATATTACAATTAAATACCCTATATTATGAAATTAGGTTATTTTCACTAGAAATATCACAAATATAAAATCTACATCTATGATAACTCTAAAGACTATAATTAAATACTTGAGTTGTATTTTGAAAAGTATATAAATTATTTTTACATAAAACCCCCTCAAGTTCTATAAATTACCCTAAGGACCCTGGTAAATATAGGTTTAAGAGGGACCAGTCTCTTGAGCCTCGAGGAGCCGGAGATATGGGTGCTTGCCTATTTAAGGTAGACAACTTAACAACGGTGTTATCAACACGGTAATCGTCTTTGAAAAAGACACAAATCCTTCCGCCCATGTGCAGCGGTTACCGATAACACCAAAACATAATTCAGGAATTTAATTTCTTTTATAATTGTCTGACTCAGACTGAGTCTCATTATAATAATCTGACTTGAATATGATTCAAATACAATCTACAATACTACAATTCAATATGAATCCATGAATCCATATATTCAATATATTCAATCTGTATTGACTGAACCGAACCATGGATATACTTTCATTTACATGATTCTCCAGTCACATCCATGATTCTCCAGTTACATCCATTTACTGATATCATGATTTCGACAAGTCATCCAATTATACAATCTATATTACAAGACAATACAAGTTGCAATACAATACAAACAATATAATCAAGACATCGCGGGGTTTAAGGGGTAGATTGGTACAGAAGGTGTTAAAAGTGGCACGAGACTGCAACCATAAGACACCTAACTTATATTCCATTGCTGTTGTACATGGCATAAACGGTTCCTTGAGTTCCTGATACCTTAGTCTCCGGGGCAAGTGAGACTCCTCTCATATACACTGGCATCCTTCTGTACCAAGGTACAAACAACAGCGTTAACACTAAATACAATAATATACAACAACTGAGCCTTTTATCCCAAGCGTATGGGGTAGGCTACATGAACCAACATGAGAATCACGCCGGGTCCAGCATATGAATCCTCCACCTCCACTCACTCCTATCGAACAATATACTTTCATCGAGTCCTTTGGCACCCATATCGTTTCGTATCACCTCCATCCATGTTTTCTTCGGTCTTCCTTTTGCCTTTTTACAATTGCCCATATCTAGAGTATCTATTCGTCGAACCGGTGCTTCCATAGGTCCGCGTCGCACATGACCAAACCATCTTAGCCGGTTTTCCCGCATCTTCTCCTTCACAGTGCTACACCAACTTTTGCACGAATATCCTCATTTCGCACCTTATATTTTCTAGTGTTACCGCACATCCAACGAAGCATGCGTATCTCCGCTACGTGCATCTTCTGTGTATGATGCTTCTTAGGAGCCCAACATTCTGTACCATATAATAAGGCAGGCCGAATAGCGCTCCGATAAAACTTCCCTTTCAATTTTAACGGAAAGTTACGATCACACAAAATCCCTGTTGCACTCCTCCATTTCAACCAACCAGCTTGGATCCTTTGATTAACATCACTATCGATCCCCCCATTCTTTTGGATGATGGAACCTAGATATCTAAACTGGTCGCTCGGTGATATCTCTTGCCCTTCCAATGTTATACCAATATGGTTTTGACTTCTCTGGTTACTAAATTTGCAATGCATATATGCTGTCTTGGACCTGCTCAATCTGAATCCCCGAGATTCCAATGTTTGCCTCCATAATTCCAATTTGGCATTAACCCCTGCTTTCGTCTCATTTACTAGAACAATATCATCAGCGAATAGCATACACTAAGGTACCTCATCTTGGATAGTTCTAGTAAGTTCATCCATCATGGTAAACAGGAATGGACTTAATGCAGATCCTTGATGTAAACCAATTGTAATTGGAAAATCACTCGTTAAGCCGCCGCAGGTTCTGACATTTGCCACTACTCCATCGTACATATCCTTGATTATGTCAATATACTTGACGGGGACCCCCTTCTTCATCATTGTCCCTCATAATACCTCTTTAGGTACCTTGTCGTACGCTTTTTCTAAATCAATAAATATCATATGCAAATCTTTTCTTCTCTCTCGAAAACGCTCGACATGTTGACGAAGCAAATGAATAGCCTCTGTCGTCGATCGTCCAGGCATGAACCCAAACTAGTTCTCTGTTATCTTAATATCCTTCCTTAGCCTGTGTTCAATAACTCTCTCCCAAAGTTTCATGGTGTGACACATAAGTTTTATTCCACGGTAGTTTGAGCAACTTTGAATGCCACCCTTGTTCTTGTAGATAGGTACAAGGATACTTTTCCTCCATTCATTTGGCATCTTTTTTGTCTGCCAAATCTTATTAAACAGATCTGTCAGCTATTTAACGCCTATTTCTCCTAAGCATCTCTAATCTCGATAGGAATCCCGTCAGGACCAACCGCTTTTCTTAAATACAACAGTATAACAAAATAATACAACTTTAAAAGCTATACTCTCTCTGTGTGTGTGTCTATTCTACTTCTCCCTTATCTTTGGGACTTACCGAGCAATTTGTTCGCTGACGACATTCCTTCTCTTTCTTCTTTGGAATGTTGTCAGGAGATTCGGACTTCTAGGAGATCGAGCTTACCAGCGAATACTTGGATCAGCTTTCCTACAACCCAGAGCTCTAGATTCACTGTACACATTTCATTTCAGTACTTTCCATTTCTGTTATGCCATTGTTTAAGCATCGCTTTATCCCATGTATTTACTTTTCCATGTATTGTAAAAAGAATGTGAATAAATAAAGTTGTTGTTCAATTATATCCTTGTCTCTTGTGTATTTTCATTTATATTGCTTAGATACGCTTAGCGTATTTACTTCAGAGTAAATACGTAGCGGCCAGTCACGTCCCCTTCGCCGTATACCGGGAAGCGGGGCGTGACACTCCCTACCTGCTGATAAAGCTGGAAGAGGGTTTGATGTTTTCCCTCTGTCGTCTTCGATGATTATAGGCGGGTCTTCGGCTGGAGGTTCTGGCTGGATCATCATTCCAACCATGTCCTGGAACATAAGCGCCATATGCTTTATATTAGAAGCATGTTCCGCGGCCTCTTTATCCTTCCTTTCAAGCACCCTCACAGGAACTCCGTATCGGTCTCCTGCTCCTGGCGCTATTCAGACGCTGCTTTCGGGCTTTCTTTCTGCCTGGTGAGTGCTGCCATTTTCATCAGCATCTCGTGGAGCTTTTGTTGCTGCTCCTGAGGTTTCGTTAACAACCGAGTTTGCGGCCGATGACTCACGGAAGCACGGCTCTCCTATTTTCTGGAAGCCATGTAAACCGTGTGCACGATCATGCCCCAGACTTGGGGCATTTGGATCCATCACCCTTAGGATTTGCCGTTGGCGGTGGGAGATTCTCCAGCTTTCTCTTTTTGTGAGAAGTCGAAGTCGAAGGATCCATTGTAACATGCGCCTGTGTGAAAGAAGTCCCTCGCTGCATGGTGGAGGGATGGTTTTCCTCTTGTTGAACCATCATATTCTTCGGTTGACGAGAGTAGTTCTTGTTGATCAGAGAATCTTGGACTTTTCGCCAGACCCTGTGGATTTGGGAGGACAGCCGCTGTTCATATCAGATTTTTGCATTTTTATACCGCCCATTTTTTATCACGTTGCTTATCGGTAGGTACTCTTGAGCCGTGTTTGCTAGTTAATTGCAGGATACAGGTTCTCAGCTCTAAACAGTGAAATTCATGGAAAAGCACGACAAATTCCGGATTACTGCGGACCATAGATAAAACACGGGTCTCCGCTCTCCATCCGTATGTTGCCGCACACCAGTTTAAGGGACAAAATGGCAAATCGATTGTCATTTTCATGCACAAAGCACAATGTCAACACAAGATCCAACATGTCTACGCGGAGCTCAAGAAAAATCATGGCAAAAGATCCACATCAAATCACCTTTTGATCTGCTGAAATTCTGGAAAAATTGTGAAGAGCTTCTGAGAAACCAAGCATACCACACTGAAGGACATAGCAAACCAGGGAAAACCACAAAAAATGAGACGCCAATTCCACTTAATGGCCGCGGATCCGCGGCCAACATGGGGATAAGGCCGCGGATCCGCGGCCTGATTGAGTCGGCTGCAGAAGATTTTCTGGGGGCATTTTTGTAACTTCATGTATGGCCATAATGTTGCCCTAGGGTTTCAGTTTCCTGCCTATAAATAGCCCAGAACTTGCCAAGCCAAGGGTGCTTACTTCTTGTATTAGGTTTTAGATATACTTTGTTGTTCTTCTTCCTCTTTTCATCTTCCTCCATTAAAATCTTGTAGTGAGGTTTCATGAGTGAAGTGATGAATAAAAGAGTTCTTTTTGTTATCATGCTTGTCTTGTTATGTTGTTAATTATAATTACTTGTATTTTTCATTTGCTAATCTAGCTGTTGTTATTTGTTGTTTGTTTCTTTCTTGTTCTCTTTTTTCTTTATCCTTAACAACAATGATGCTTAAGCTTGATCCTTGCCAAGGTGAGGTCTCAAATAGCTAGTTGTAATCTTCTAACCTCTTTCTTTCTATCTTCCTCCTTTGTTGTATTTTCTTTTTCTTGTAATGGGTGAGTAGTTTTCTTACTTGTTAGGGTAGGATAAGGAAAGTTTGAGAGAAGGAAATCTCTCTCACTCTTTCCTTGCCCAACATCTTGATTCGGACTCCCGTTAATTGAACCACAATCCGCTCCCTACGGCACCTTATCCTACATGATAGCGGTGATTTCTTAGTGAGACCGGTTGTGGTTAAATTAACCGGAGGTTAAGGCTAAGAGCCAAGAACGGACGGACAAGCACCAAAAGGAAGAACTTAAGCGTTGGAAAGCCTAGCTTATACTCGCAAGTTCCTTCCTAGTCGTGCTAATCCCCGTTGTTGCCGATTACCGTAACACCGATATTAAGAGTGGCAACGAAAGAAGTGAGCGACTCCTAACTCAAACTAACCTAATCCTAACCCTAACAAGATTTCTTTATATACATTTTAACACATAGTTAAATCTCAAACAAACCTGGACATTTGGACTTAACTCGTTAAAGCACATAGAAAAAGATTCACATCTCGCCGCGGACGACCCGTACTCAACCGGCTAGCTACAAGCAAAACCGTCTTGATTGCGGTAATTAATTAAGCACGCAAAAACTCTACCAATCAGCCGCTGAGGGGGCTGCTCCGACTTCGCCTGCTTCATACTTTCAGCAGGTGGGGGATATTTCTTTAGCACTGCGGTTGGGGAGCTCCTCCGCACCCTGCTAAGCGGTTCCAAGTTGTTCCCTGTTGGAACAACAACATCAACTTCCACCATTAGAGCTGGTAGAGTAAATCCATAGGGGGAGTTGCCCCCAACTTTCCTCACAGTAAAATTCTGGTTTCGCTTGGCTCTACCTACAAGCGAGACCGTTGGCTCCTCACCATTGGAGCTGGTAGAGTAAAATCCATAGGGGGAGACAACGGTCTACTGTAAAATTCTGGAGCAGATCCAGTGAGCAAATCAAGATTCAGGAGCTCCAGAAAAGAAGAGGACAACCAACCCAGTACGGACCAGAAAATTGAAGGTCCAACTCTTCATTTAAGCCGCGGAACCGCGGCATAAGCGTGCGTTTGGCCGCGGAACCGCGTCTTATTGTTGACTTCAGGGTCTCAATTTTTCTGTAAGTATCTCTAACCTCTTCCCCACTCCTCTGAACTCCACTAAACTGTGTTTTATGCAGCATTCTTTACGCAAACTCTCTTCCCCCTTCCAATAAATTGTTTTTGTGCAGGATTCTTTGCGCCCCGCTAAAAAATAAAAATCTGCTTTGCATATTTTAATCGGACTTTAAGGGGCTTAAAACCAATCCACATTGGGTAGGGATTTCATCACCCTTCCCAGGACCCCAGAAATCACAAAAAGCATATGCATTGACCATTATTTAATTAAAAAATACTAGACTCGGCCCTAAGGACGTCACGCTCAATAGGACAGAGGACTGGTTATAGGCATCGGCCGTTTATCATATCCTGACTTTGCGGTGTCTAGGCAAGTGTGTCGAAGGCAAGTGGTTACTTAATTAGGACCACTACTTACGTAGTGGGGAGCCTCCCACTTACCTGGCACTTACCTGGCCGCAATTGGCGGAGAAGAGGCGGTTTGAGGTTCTATTTCTAGCCCTTTGGAACAGTTAGGAGCTGTCTAGCTGACCTAGGTGACCCTAGATCTAGGTGTGATTGCGCATATTTTTGTCTGTGATTATTTGAAACCGTAAGTCCGTACATATTTCTGTAAAGCTCTTTCTAAAAAAAGAAAAATACAAAACAAAAAGTTTTATAAAAACTTGCCCTTTGTCGCCCAAAAATCCCATTTTTTCACCCACCACCCCGTCTATTTCTCCATTGACGTTTTCTTACTCTCACCTTCTCCGCTTTGACAACACTAAACTCGTTTAGTGTATGTCCGATTGGACTCGGGACACTGGTGCCTGCCTAGTCTACGTTACGTTAGTCGCTACCGACTACGCGATCGACTCAGATGTCGAAACTCCTTCCACGCCTCTTTCACCCTTACCTTTGCCGGCCAACTCCGACGTTGACCGAAATTCTGTTCATACATCCTCACCTTCACCATCACCAACCTCTTCTTCCGCGATGTCAGGATTTAATCCAAACATACCTCCAACTCCTCCGGGATTGATTCGACCTCCTATGGACGCGAATAACCCACAACCACCGCCTGTTGTAGCGCCACAGCGAATCGCGCTCCAGGATCATTTCTATCCCACCCGCTCTGCACTTCCCACCTGTCTTTCCCTTCTACCGGCCAATGGGGATAGTTTTGAAATTAAGCCCCACTTCATTAACATGCTTCCGAAATTTCATGGGCTTGAATCTGAAGATGCCTATATCTTCATCAACAAGTTCCAGAATGTTTATGCCATGATGAAAACGACCCAGCTGTCAGACGATGCTATACGGCTACGGGTCATTCCGTTCACTTTGTGCGATCTTGCTGAAAAGTGGTTGTATAGCACTGCTTCACACTCCATAACCAGTTGGGACGAGTTTGTGAAAGCGTTTCTCAAGAAATTCTATCCAAATCATAAAACCGCCAGGATCCGTAACGAAATCAACCAATTTGCCCAACTTCCTACTGAACCTTTTTGGAAGTGCTTTGACCGGTATAAAGACCTTCTTGTTCAGTGCCCTCACCACGGTATTGAGAAATGGCAACTTTGCCAAACTTTATACGAGGGTCTGAATCCAGCAACCAAGCAGTTGTTGGAAACCATTTGTCAAGGCCACTTCCTATCGAAATCTGACGAGGAAGCATGGCAATTCTTCGACGACCTTGCGGAACAAACACTTCAATGGGAGAGCACCAGACCAAGTACTTCTTCTTCTTCCTCTACTTCTACTGGTCAGTCTAGGGTAGACATTCACCAACTCGATGTCTCTATTGCAATGAAAGCCGAAATGGCAGCAATAACGAGAAAACTTGAAGCGATAGAGAGCAAATTTTCATCTCCTGTCCCTGCCCCTGTTCTTCCCCTTCGTACCATTTGTGCTTGTTGTTCCGACCCATCTCACTTAACCGAAGAGTGTCCTTACAATCCACCATCTCAAGGACAGGATCAGGTTAATGCTGCATTTCAGCAAAGACCAAGAAACGATCCATACTCTTCCACCTACAATCCTGGTTGGAGGAACCACCCCAACTTCGCCTGGAATCAGAACCGGCATCAATTCCAAGGCAACAATTTCCAGAGGCCCCCTCCTCCGCAACAACAAGCACAACAACAAACTCAACATCAATTTCAGCAGCCCTTCCAACCCCAACCTTTTCAAAATCAGACGAACAACTTTGCACCCAACAATTCTTTTCCCCAAAACAACTTTGTTCCGTCAAACAACGATAATGTTTCCTCGCTAGAATGAAGTCTGGAGGAGTTTGTAAAGCAATCGACCCAATCCACCGCCAACATCCAGTCGTCCATTCAATCTTTGGTGCAACACACTGCTGCACACGGGCAAAGCATCAAAACCATCGAAGCCCAGATAGCACAACTGAATGCGGCCTTAAGCGAGCGAGAGAAGGGGAAGCTTCCATATCAACCACTCCCAAATCCCGGTCACCCACATAATGTACATGTTGCTCTTGAACAACAGAACCATAATGTGAGTGCCGTGACTACATTGAGATCTGGAAGGATGCTGCACAACAACATCGGCACAACAATTGAGGATAATGACACCCCGGCCGCTTCGTCTTCTTCTTCTCCTTCCTCATCTTCTGAGCCTATTCTTCATTCTTCAAAAGGCTCTTCTTCTTCTTCTGCTCTGAATGGACCCACTTCTCACTCCACGAAAACTCCAGCTCTGGGATCCGTTCCAACTCCACAATCTCCTCCACAAGCATTGGACTCAACCAATTTTAAAAACGTTCCATTTCCAAACCGGTTGAGATCCAATAAACAAAATCCACAAATGGAGAAGATTCTGGAGTTGTTTAAGCAGGTTAACATCAACATTCCCCTTTTAGATGCTGTCCAACAAATCCCTTCCTACGTGAAAATCTTAAAGGACTTGTGCACGAAAAAGAGGAAATCTCAGGTACCCAAGAAAGTTTTCTTGGCTAGTGCTGTGAGTGATGCTCTTACCCAATCTTTACCTCAAAAACGGAAGGACCCTGGCTGTACTACGATTTCTATTACCATTGGGGATAAGAACATCAACTGCGTACTTTTAGATCTTGGTGCCAGTGTTAACCTGCTTCCGTACTCTGTATATGAGCAACTAGGTGTAGGAGAGCTGAAACCCACACACTGTACTCTCCAAATGGCCGACCGATCAATCACCCATCCTAGGGGTGAGCTAGAGGATGTGTTAATCAAGGTTGGGGACTTCATATTCCCCGTTGACTTCATTGTATTAGACACACAGCCTGTAGCTAACCCCCGGAATCAAATTCCGGTGATACTCGGTCGCCTATTCCTTGCAACCTCAAATGCTGTGATCAATTGTCGAAATGGTTCGATGAACCTATCTTTTGGAAACATGACAATTGAACTCAACATTTTTAGGTTGGGGAATCAGCCCTCCGAACCAAATGCTCATATACTAGACGTTTTCTTAATCCAGGAGGTCACCCCGGAGGAGTGTGAATTCGAGGAGTTTTTATTCAATCACGGCGACCTTAACGCCACTAGTGCGTTCCTCTTCGAACCTGCTGCTGTTTCTGCGCCCGACAATGACTACGAGTGTTTCACTTTCTCGAACGATCTTAGCCACTCACCACCCGAGTTTGAATCCTTCGAATTTCCGGATGAGTTACCTGAACCATCCGACTCGGTCGCTTACACTCGATTTGAACCTCTGCTGGAATCCTTTGAGTTCGAGACCTTTTCACCAATCTTGCCTTCAATCATTTCACCTCCAACGCTCGAACTCAAGCCTTTGCCGTCTCACCTTAAGTACGCTTACTTGGGTGAAAACGAGACCCTCCCTGTTATCATCTCGGCTTCTCTAGCTCCCGAGCAAGAGAGAGCCCTTCTTGCGGTCTTGTACAACAATAGGCAAGCTTTTGGCTGGTCCATGGCGGACATCAAGGGGATTAGTCCCCTGATCGTTGAACATCACATTCATCTGATGGATGATGCCAAACCAGCCAGGGATCCACAAAGGCGACTCAACCCAGTCATGAAGGAGGCTGTAAAAAAGGAGATCGTAAAGTGTCTGGATAGTGGTATCATTTACCCTATCTCTGATAGCCAGTGGGTTAGCCCCATTCATGTTGTCCCCAAGAAATCAGGCATAACGGTCATAACCAATGAGGCGAACGAGTTAATCCCTACTCGCACCCAGACTGGATGGTGAGTATGCATCGATTACAGAAAACTCAACGCCGCAACGCGGAAGGACCACTTTCCGCTACCTTTCATTGACCAGATGCTTGAACGATTGGCCGGACACGAGTACTACTGCTTTCTTGATGGCTACTACGGCTATAATCAGGTTCCCATCGCCGAAAAAGACCAGGACAAGACCACATTCACTTGTCCTTTCGGCACGTTTGCATATCGTCGCATGCGTTTTGGGTTATGCAATGCGCCCGCTACCTTCCAGCGGTGTATGATGGGAATCTTCTCAGACATGGTGGAAAAATTCTTGGAGATCTTCATGGACGATTTCTCCATTTTCGGCGATTCCTTTAAAGAGTGTTTGCTGCATCTCGATGCTGTCCTTACCCGATGTAAGGACAAGAACCTCACTTTGAATTGGGAGAAGTGACACTTCATGGTGCGCGAAGGTATTGACTTAGGACATATCATTTTGCAAAATGACATAGAGGTTGACAAACCGAAGATTGAGGTCATTTCCAATCTCCCTCCTCCCCGATGCGTCAGAGACATCCGAGCCTTCCTTGGCCATGCCGGTTTCTATAGACGATTCATCAAGGACTTTAGCAAGATTGCTAGGCCCTTGACTCTTTTGCTGGCCAAGGACACGACATTCGACTTCAACTCGAGCTGTATGACTGCGTTCGAGTCATTAAAAAGCTCATTCACTTCTGCTCCCGTTCTTTCTTCTCCTGACTGGACGCACCCATTTGAGATTATGTGCGATGCATCCGACTTTGCCATTGGTGCTGTCCTTGGACAACACATCAACAAGATGCCGCACGTAATCTATTATGCTAGCCGAACACTGAACGACGCCCAACTGAATTATACAACAACTGAGAAGGAATTCTTGGCTGTTGTATTTGCTTTAGAAAAGTTCAGGCCCTACCTTATCGGCTCTCCAGTCATCGTCTATACAGACCATTCTGCTCTGCGCCATCTTTTTGCGAAGAAAGATGCAAAATCTCGACTGATACGTGTTAGTTATATGTATGCCCTAGAGGCCATTACTATACATAGGATGTATATTGTAGTGGATGCTTGGACATATATAGGGAGGACTTTCTTGCTCGACATGATAGTATGCTATCTGGTTGATCTTTACCTTAACGTGTACACTGATTGTCTCTCTGTTACATGTTGGTAAAGCCCTTAGGATGTGTACTTGACTATCTAGACTATGATGCGGATCATACTAGTGGGGACATGGTAGTCCATAAGTACATCCTTCAAAGTCCCTAGTCGTGGGTATATCGAGATGGGGCATCGATATACCAGAGTAGACTAGCGTATACCTTCTCGACCCATACAGATGGGCGATGGATGATCCTATATCCATTGGTGTTTGACATCAGAGATGATATACGGGTGCTCAGTGGAGACTGGGTACACTGGACGGACTCGCCGAGAACTCCCAGATGGTATTATACCTTACGTCAGATGGCAGTTCTCTGGTGACACTGGTACAGAGTAGTCTGTTGACCCGAGATCGTCATAGAGTCTTGTGTGGTTCCCACTGTGCTTTGATTTCCATCTTACCACGTCCAAGAGGGCGTGCAAAATGGTGGTTTTTGGGTACAGTCCCGAGTCACATGGAGGCAATGAGCGATAGGAGGGGATTCGTCTCTCCCGGTATAGGGAGTTGATGTTGCGCTGTGTTCGATTGGCTATAACAGGAAATCCCTGGCCAGGGTTGCTGAGATTTACTGGTAAGTGTTACCATTAGTTTCTCGAATTGTTATAGACCTCGTATCGACAGAACTTATCAAGCTATTGGGGTCTGACGTTTACCACCCCTAGGCGAGATATGCGACATATCAGACGATCAGACCGGACTGTACGGTAAGTGTTACTGGTTGGATTCAATGGAGTGTGAGCGGGCTTGCTCGTCGATCTTCTGATCGCTCAATACCCGGGTGGCCGTTACGTTTAGCAGACCGCTTGCGGCTTGTGGGTGCTTGATATGATCATCACCTGCTGCCGGCGTATTGACGAGTCTTTAGAGTCCTACACAGAGGTTTCCTGGCTCAAGCGAAACGAAATAGGAGCGCATATGAGATATGTGCGGGACCGAGAATAATGCGTGTATGTGATACCGTATTCCATTCTCGCGATTTGTGACATTGATCGGTTATATGCGATATAGCCGGGTTATCGGATCAAGTGTTGATTCGATAAGTTGTTACTATTGATACTAGTCGGTTATGTGCGACATGACCGGATCATTGAATCAATTGTTGATTTAATGATTTAATGTATAATTATATATTTGATATATTACTTTGCATTAACTAGTATTGGTTCATTTTAATAGGATTTTCTCACTTGATGCACATTGTATATGTGATATATTTTTGTGCACCTTTTTGTATCATGTTTGATGATACATGCTCACAAGGGTTTGTGTAAAGATTAAACCATGGTTGTGTAATGGTTAGGGTTTTCTTTTGCTTAATCATTTATTTATTTTGTTTATTTATTTTGCAAAATAAATGAATGGTGGCTTTCTTTGGATGCTAGTTGAAGTTTCATGAAGCTTTGACTATGTGACCATTTTGTCTCATGCTTAACCCTAACCACTTCACTTAACCTTGGTTCATTCTCTACACTTAACCATGGTAACTATTATGATAAGAATGAATGGGATTATCTTTTCAAGTGATTTTATTTTTATTCTATCATAATATTATCATCTTCTTCTTCTTCTTCTTCAAGATGAAGAACCTTGACTTCATCAATGGTGATTGATGAAAAAGAGTGAGAAATCCAATTCTAAAGTGAACCCACTTCCTATTTCTTCATCATCTACCTCTTGCCAAGTAGTATAGGGTGTTTCCTTCACAAGTTTTCATGGCTTGGTGAAGGTGGAGCTTGATCTAGTGATGCCTCGACGTAGATCATCTTCGGCATCGTCGTCGATGACCTAGCCCGCTTTTTCTTCGTTGAAGCCGATGCTAGAGTCATGGTTCGATTTGGACAGCGGAGAGGACTTCATCATGGAGCTATGGAGGTGGAGAAACGGATCTACAAAGGTTGTATTTCCGTTCTTTTAGTTTAGTTGTAAACTAGTTTCATTGTTTCGCCTATATATCTAGTTAACGATCCGTATTAGGGTTTCTCGGCACCCGTAAAATTTGAAATTGGCATGGTTGATGCCTTGTGAGACCTCATTAGCATGCCTAGGAACCCTACAGTGGTATCAGAGCCTAGCTAGAGCCTTAGGCGATGCGTAGACGAAGTTTGAAACCCGGACGAACCCGAAACCCTAAAATTTCATGCTCTCTGGACTTTTTTCAAAAACTGGGATTTTTCCAGATTAAAAATTCTTAAAAAATTCAGCAGGAAGATTTAAGAATTATGGTGCAAAACGAGCTCATGATGCGTCTAAACAGCCGTGGAAACGCGGCAGAAGCATGGCTTCTGCCGCGGTTCCACCGCCTACTGTTCAAAATGCACAATATTTTTTGCACAGTAATTCCTCTTTTCTGGTGCTGAGTTTTATGGGAATTTTTAATATTTATTCAAGAGTTGAATTTTCTGGGGTTGTTTTGGGGATTCGGTGTTTCGATCGGAGCATCAGATTTTGTCTATGTGGCTTTCCGGATAATTTTTGAATATGTTAAAAAGTTCGACCGGATATAAATACTCAATTTTTCCCCTGTCGGGAAATTTCCAAGTGTTGGATTTTTCCGTAGTTTAACGACGTTCTAAGTAGTGCAAGTAACGCGATGGACCCTCTAGAAGACAACAAACCTTAACTCGATTATGTGACCGTCTTGAACTGCCCTTTGAACCTTCGGGTTTGGGGCAGTACGGCGTGCCACATGTGAGGCGTTGGCTTGACCCTTCTACGGCTGGACCGTTGGTACTGAGGCACGAACTGAATGTTTTTAGACTTGTTTCTTGTGTTGATCTGTATCGGGAAAACTTGGGTGTTTGACTGTTCGATCGAAAAGTTTAACATTTTCTATTTATCCGGAATGTGATACAATATTTGGAATTCACAAGAAGTTATGAGATAACTGAATGAATGTTATAAATCTAGTAGTTTAGTCTCACTTGATCGGTTGCCACGGAATTTTGATGTGATCAAAAGTCCGTCGCAATCACGTAGTGTACGCGGATACTCGCCGGTAAACTTAATAGACAGCTACACCCCTTAGCCCCGACCAAGTGACTATAGGAGAACCCCGTCGCCGAAAGCATCCATCCGGGTGCTCGCGGTAGCGGTGTTTCGCCTTGGTGCACTTCGTCGACGGTATCGGGGGTGCGGCCGTCTACTGAAGTTTGCGACGAGCATTCGATCAGGATGTCGGGAATCTTGTTGAATTACCCGACTTGATATTGAAAAGTGTTTTCGATAATGAGACTAAAATGCGGGGTTTATAATTGTTAGGCATGCGATGTCTAAAGAATTCATTAGATTAGGCATGCGATGTCTATGCAGGTTGCGGATTCCAACTGTTGTAGTTTTACTCTTTCTTTTCTGTGACCGTAAGTGTAATATGTGATATCGCCGGTTTCGCTGCTATATGTCAACGACAATTGGGATGCGCATATTTACTTACGTTGATGACATGTGATGTTATGTGTTGCTGGATATGTTATATTGGATCGTCGTGATTGAATAGCCGGGGGTTTTTATGTGAGATGAGTGTTTTTCATTTTCATTCATGTAAAAACTTGTATGTAATATTCTTTTATTGGGACACTTCTAGGTTGCGGAAGATGTCACCTTTTGTATATTATTTACTTTTCCGCACTAGGATAGACCCAAGGAGGGGAGCACAAGTGACCGGGTTCTGGGGTCCAGTGGGAGACCAACTCGAGGAGTCGAGTCCGGGTCTCCTAACTCTAGAATTGGTAGGGTTGCTTGCCGCTCTCGTAGGGGTCTAGGGGTGTGGGTTTGGCTATTCATCACGACCGTGGAATCCGTGTTTTATACTGGCTCGTATTGAAAACACGGACGTCCTAGTATATCCAATATTTCATATGTTTCTTCTGCTGCGATATCTGTGATGTGATCATGTGATGTTCTGTGATAGATACTGTATATAGTATATATGATATATTATATAGACGTTACTTATGTTTTACACCCGCGCTAGCCCTGCCCCGCTCTGCCGTTAGTTACCTAACCTAACGGTGCACGAGGGGACATCGAGGCGAATGCGGATGGCATAAGTGTACGTCGTATTTATCTGTGATGTTTAGGTACTTTAATGATGGGACTTCATTAATGTGATTAATGAAATAAAATAAACCTAAGATGTTGTAGAATCGAATTTCAAAACAAAACAGGTAGCTACAGTTCTTGCTTTGCACAGCGGTATATGTGATATATCCTGCACCTTATTCGATGAGGAAAGGACCGAGATCCCTTCACCGGGAGTGACTCCTTTAGCAATAACTGGCAGATGCTACACACTCGGTTTGTCTTTTGATTGCTTTTAAGAGTTTTTGCTTTGCACAGTGATATATATGATATATCCCGCACCTTATTCGATGAGGAAAGGACCGACGATCCCTTCACCGGGAGTGACTCCTTTAGCAAAACTAGAAAAGCCTCAAAAGCACTCCATTTTAAAATCATTTGATTCTACAACGATATCAAGTTCATTACGCAATAGGTTTTCAGAAAAACCTGTCGTAGCCCTCCGTCATTTCAGATATGTACTAGTTAGTATTCGTGCTGCGGTAGTTTGGCATTCGTCAAGGCGTAGTGTACGGTAGCTAACTAGTATTTATCTGCTTGAGCATATGATGCGATTGGATTAGGGTATTCGTACGGCGTTGTTTGGTATTCGTCAAGGGTCGTGCGGGTGGGTTTAATTCAATCAAGAAATGTACGGGTTGAACTTGACTAGTTGACTATGGGTTGTTTGGCATTCGTCAAGGTCATAGAACACTAGGGGCAAAATATTATCGGGAATTTCAAGTGTTGAAATTTGCAATGAGATTGCATACCTTCTATGAGATAGTTGGATCCCGATACCCACTGCGAGTAATTGTTACTCCTGAGAGAGTTTTATACATTACAATTAGCCGATCAAGTAGGTGTCTAGAAAGGTGTCAACGGGGTTACGCCTCTGGGAAAATGAGGTTTACATTAATTAGGTTCGTGCGAAAGCACGGGGGACCTCCCTCAAAGTACCGACACTGGCCTGGCTGAAAGATTGGCGAACTTGTAGTGTGTAATTAATCCCGGCTAGTCTTTCCTTTTAGGGTTTGAAGGAAGATTTGATAAAAACAGTGGGAGCCATCCTGATTAGATAAAATAAAAACCAATTTATTCTTGCAAGAGCGCACGCTGAGTGTTTTCTTCTCTCTCTCTCCAGGTAGCGACCATATCACGCCTTAATCAAGATAATAATACGGAATATTGACTGAACCCGCTTGTTATACTGAGCTGGGGAACGTTGGTCCCGCTCCAACTTATAATTGTTATAAGACAGAGCAGGAAATTGGGGAATACCAGATTTCCCGTGCCGCCCAAACGAAGAGAGTGCATGCTGATGCATTATCTTCGGGTGTGTTCATTACAAAGAACTGTTTCTCAGTGTCCTTTACGTCCTGGGTATATGATACCAGATCAGGATCCCAGATATGTAATCTGTTACATAGGGCTAAAGAAAGGTAGAGAACTGAGAACGGGTGATAAGTTTCATGAGGCAGAAAACGGGGCAAGAGTTGCAGCCAAGTCTGTTGGTCACTGTCACCCTGTATTCCAAATACATTGATTCTGAACGAATGTAATTAGATACCGAACCTGATATACAAAATCATATCAATTTCTTTATTAGTAAAGAAATGATAAAATTTTGTATTGTTGGATTATGTTTTGAACATTTCCTATATCAAAAGTTGATCGGATCAGGCACGTTATCTAAAAGCATTGACGTTCTAAATCAAACTACAGTTCTTTAGTATACGGAACACACACAAGAGGAAGAGTTCAGGCATGAACGAATCCTTCTTGAGGCATTGTAGACTGGGTCATATCAATGCGATCCGACTGGCTGAAGTTACATTTTAGATGCATATTTAAATCAGTTTGAATTTGCATCTTATGAAACTTGCCAGTCATGTCACAGAGATAATATGACCATAACTCTGTTTACTGGAAATAGAGAAAGAGTTAGTGAACTCTTGGGATGATACATGTTGATGTATGCAAGGTCCCCTGTCTACACTTGCCAAGACCGGTTCTTTTTACTTCATTACATTCTCTGATGATCTTTCGAAATTCAGGCCTATGTTCCTGTTGAAACACAAGTCAGAACCTTTTGAGATATTCACAGAATATAAGTCAGAAGTAGAGAACCAAAATACGGGTATAAGTATTATGTCCTATGATGAGATCAAGGAGGAGAATACTTGAGCACGGAATTCCTGGACTATTCTAAAGGAGAATGAGATTCTCTCTCAACATTACTCCTCCGTATACACCATAGCACGATGGTATATCGGGGCGGAGCAATCACACCCTATATGATAAGGTGTGCTCTATGATGAGTACTACTGAGTTACCTATTTTCTTTATGGGAGTTATGCACTTGAGAAGCTGCATACCTATTGAATAGGGTTCGAATCAAATCAGTTGCCTACCACTTCATATGTGATATGAAAAGGGAAGAGCCCATATCTTAAGTTAGTTAAGATTTGGGGTTGTCCGGCCTATGTCTAAAAGCAAAATCCGGAAAAGCTCGAGGCAAGATCTGTTATGTAGAACTGGAAAGGCTCCAGCTATACAAACTACAGCAGATGATTTGATAAAACCAAAGGATTCAATAGTTACCAATGAACCTCAGCCTCTCTGCCGATCTAGTAGGGTTCCTCACCCACCTGAGAGATACTACGGTTACTCTATGACAGTGGGAGCGAGGATTGCATCATGAGATGATGACCCAACTAGTTTCGAGCTGGCCATCAGGAGTGGGACTCTGTAAGAATGGCTGGATGCTTAGCGATCTGAGATGGAATCCATGTACACCAACAAAGTATGGACTTTGGATGCTATATCTGAAGGGTTAAATCCCCATCAGGAGCAAGTATATCTTGAGAAGATTACTTGGTGTAGATGGAAAAGTTGAGACTTTCAAAGCTAGACTTGTTAAAGCTTTTCGTCATCGACCAGGCGTGGATAATGATGAAACCTTTTCAAGTGGCTATGTTTAAGTCCATACAGATCCTACTTGCCACGGCTACATACCATGACTACGATATCCGGCGGTTGGGTGCCATGACTGCTTTTCTAAATGATGTTTTAGAAGAGAACGTCTATAAGTACACAGCCAGAGGGCTTCGTAGACAGTGGGAGCAGCGGAAACGTGTACAAAATGCTTTATAGGATAAAGCAGACATCGCGGAGTTGGAACGTCTGTTTTGATGTAGTTGTCAAAGAGTTTGACATCATCAAAATGGTAGATGAACCTTGTATAAACAAAAAGGTAGTAGGGAGTATGGTGGTGATCCTCGTAGAGTACGTGGATGTTATACTCTTGATAAGAAAGGAGTTTCCTATGCTACGCTCGGTCAATCTCCGCTTATCACAATGATTCTCCATATAGGATCAAAATAATACCTCCTAAATCCTGGATTTTGGATCTATGAGATAGATCTAATTGGATGTTAGGATTCTCACTAGTTGTAGTGAGATGGTATCAACCGATCCTGGGGAGAATCACTGGAAGGGTTCCAGGGTGATAAGGACGACTGAAAGTCAGTCACAGGCATTGTCTTTACCCTCAGTGGAGGGACGATATGTTGGAAGAGTTCCAAGAAAGATACCGTGGCATACTAGACGATAAAGGCTCGATACATCGCTACTTAAGATGCTACCAAAGAGGCAGTCTGGATGTATAGATGTTCATGAGATGAACTTAGTTCCTCCCATTGTGTGACAATGGAGTTGTGGCTTATGCCAAGGAACGTCCGTCCCATCAATGATCCAGACATATTCTAAGGCAGTATCACCTGATCATGGAGATAGTTGATCTCCAGGGTGATCCAGGTTAGGAGAGTAGACTCAGAGGACAACACGGCGGATCCACTCACAAAGGCATTTTCCCAGAGAGAGACTTTTATGGGATGGTTGAGTATGAGATACTGCAACCACTGCTATCAGATGGCCCTAGTGCAAGTGGGAGATTGTTAGTTATATGTATGCCCTAGAGGCCATTACTATACATAGGATGTATATTGTAGTGGATGCTTGGACATATATAGGGAGGACTTTCTTGCTCGACATGATAGCATGCTATCTGGTTGATCTTTACCTTAACGTGTACACTGATTGTCTCTCTGTTACATGTTGGTAAAGCCCTTAGGATGTGTACTTGACTACCTAGACTATGATGCGGATCATACTAGTGGGGACATGGTAGTCCATAAGTACATCCTTCAAAGTCCCTAGTCGTGGGTATATCGAGACGGGGCATCGATATACCAGAGTAGACTAGCGTATACCTTCTCGACCCATACAGATGGGCGATGGATGATCCCATATCCATTGGTGTTTGACATCAGAGATGATATACGGGTGCTCAGTGGAGACTGGGTACACTGGACGGACTCGCCGAGAACTCCCAGATGGTATTATACCTTACGTCAGATGGCAGTTCTCTGGTGACACTGGTACAGAGTAGTCTGTTGACCCGAGATCGTCATAGAGTCTTGTGTGGTTCCCACTGTGCTTTGATTTCCATCTTACCACGTCCAAGAGGGCGTGCAAAACGGTGGTTTTTGGGTACAGTCCCGAGTCACATGGAGGCAATGAGCGATAGGAGGGGATTCGTCTCTCCCGGTATAGGGAGTTGATGTTGCGCTGTGTTCGATTGGCTATAACAGGAAATCCCTGGCCAGGGTTGCTGAGATTTACTGGTAAGTGTTACCAGTAGTTTCTTGAATTGTTATAGACCTCGTATCGACACAACTTATCAAGCTATTGGGGTCTGACGTTTACCACCCCTAGGCGAGATATGCGACATATCAGACGATCAGACCGGACTGTACGGTAAGTGTTACTGGTTGGATTCACTGGAGTGTGAGCGGGCTTGCTCGTCGATCTTCTGATCGCTCAATACCCGGGTGGCCGTTACGTTTAACAGACCGCTTGCGGCTTGTGGGTGCTTGATATGATCATCACCTGCTGCCGGCGTATTGACGAGTCTTTAGAGTCCTACACAGAGGTTTCCTGGCTCAAGCGAAACGAAATAGGAGCGCATATGAGATATGTGCGGGACCGAGAATAATGCGTGTATGTGATACCGTATTCCATTCTCGCGATTTGTGACATTGATCGGTTATATGCGATATAGCCGGGTTATCGGATCAAGTGTTGATTCGATAAGTTGTTACTATTGATACTAGTCGGTTATGTGCGACATGACCGGATCATTGAATCAATTGTTGATTTAATGGTTTAATGTATAATTATATATTTGATATATTACTTTGCATTAACTAGTATTGGTTCATTTTAATAGGATTTTCTCACTTGATGCACATTGTATATGTGATATATTTTTGTGCACCTTTTTGTATCATGTTTGATGATACATGCTCACAAGGGTTTGTGTAAAGATTAAACCATGGTTGTGTAATGGTTAGGGTTTTCTTTTGCTTAATCATTTATTTATTTTGTTTATTTATTTTGCAAAATAAATGAATGGTGGCTTTCTTTGGATGCTAGTTGAAGTTTCATGAAGCTTTGACTATGTGACCATTTTGTCTCATGCTTAACCCTAACCACTTCACTTAACCTTGGTTCATTCTCTACACTTAACCATGGTAACTATTATGATAAGAATGAATGGGATTATCTTTTCAAGTGATTTTATTTTTATTTTATCATAATATTATCATCTTCTTCTTCTTCTTCTTCAAGATGAAGAACCTTGACTTCATCAATGGTGATTGATGAAAAAGAGTAAGAAATCCAATTCTAAAGTGAACCCACTTCCTATTTCTTCATCCTCTACCTCTTGCCAAGTAGTATAGGGTGTTTCCTTCACAAGTTTTCATGGCTTGGTGAAGGTGGAGCTTGATCTAGTGATGCCTCGACGTAGATCATCTTCGGCATCGTCGTCGATGACCTAGCCCGCTTTTTCTCCGTTGAAGCCGATGCTAGAGTCATGGTTCGATTTGGACAGCGGAGAGGACTTCATCATGGAGCTATGGAGGTGGAGAAACGGATCTACAAAGGTTGTATTTCCGTTCTTTTAGTTTAGTTGTAAACTAGTTTCATTGTTTCGCCTATACATCTAGTTAACGATCCGTATTAGGGTTTCTCGGCACCCGTAAAATTTGAAATTGGCATGGTTGATGCCTTGTGAGACCTCATTAGCGTGCCTAGGAACCCTACAATACGTTGGATCCTCTTGCTTCAAGAGTTTGACCTTGTCATCAAGGACAAAAGAGGATATGAAAATGTAGACGCCGACCATCTCTCACGACTTCCTTCTTCGCCGTCGCTTCAAATTCCGATCAACGACGTTTTTCCGGATGAACAGCTCTTGACAGTATCTTGCGAACCCTGGTTCGCAGATATTGTGAACTATTTGGCCACAGGATTACTACCGACTGAATGGTCAAGTCAAGACAGACTTCGATTCTTATCCCAAGTAAAACACTTTTACTGGGACGAACCCTATTTGTTCAAGTACTGTCCCGACCAGATTATTCGTCGGTGTGTCCCTGACAATGAATTCAAGAGTGTGCTATCGTTTTGCCACGATCAAGCATGTGGTGGGTATTTTGGCTCCAGAAAGACAGCCGAGAAGATTTTGCAGTGTGGTTTCTACTGGCCACAACTCTTCAAAGACGCTCATGACTACTGCAAGACTTGCTCCGTGCCAACACTTGGGCCGGATATCCAGGAGGAACGAGATGCCGCTCCAACCAATCTTGGTTGTGGAAATTTTCGATGTTTGGGGGATCGATTTCATGGGGCCATTTCCCAGCTCTTTTGGGAACTTGTACATCCTTCTCGCTGTTGATTATGTCTCTAAGTGGGTCGAGGCTGTGCCCAGCCGGACTAACGACAACAAGGTTGTCGTTAGATTTCTTAAGGAAAACATTTTCTCCCGGTTTGGGCACCCCCGAGCGATCATTAGCGACAATGGAACTCATTTCTGCAATAAGACTTTCGAGGCCTTGATGCAGAAATATTCTATTAATCATAAGCTATCTACGCCCTACCATCCCCAAACCTGTGAGCAAGCCGAAGTTTCAAATCGGCAAATCAAGCAAATACTGGAGAAGACGGTTTCCAAGAACCGTAAGGATTGGTCGGTAAAACTCACTGATGCCCTTTGGGCATTTCGAACTGCTTATAAGACCGATCTTGGCATGTCTCCCTATCGGCTTGTTTACGGAAAGGCTTGCCACCTTTCTGTGGAAATAAAGCATCGAGCATTTTGGGCGATAAAGGAGCTGAATCTGTCTCTCAAAGATGCGGGCAACCATCGGAAGCTGCAGTTGAACGAATTGAGCGAGCTTCGGGATGAGGCTTACGAAAACGCAGTTGTCGTTAAGAACCGAACGAAGGTGTTTCACGATAAACACCTTTTGCGCAAAACATTCGCACCTGGTCAACAGGTGCTGCTTTACGACACCCGGTTACATTTCCATCCAGGTAAGCTCAGATCTCGCTGGAAAGGGCCATATTTTGTGCGGAATGTGTATCCGCATGGCGCTGTGGATTTGGAGAATCCAAAGGACGGTTCATTTTTCAAAGTAAACGGACACAGATTAAAACCGTACCTTAGCGCCGAACCAACAGAGGAGCTCCTGGTCTTACAGGAGCCGGTTTACCCTGCATAATCTTCCTCTACCTACCACCAAACTTCGGTTATCCAGCCAAAACAGTGGACACTGTTTCAAATATGTTTGGGGGTATGTATATACCATTTTGTATATATATGTGGATATTCTTGTCCGGTGCATATCCATTTTTATTATTTTTCTTTTTTTTTAAAAATAATAAAAAAAAAATTGGTATATCTACTGACAATTTTGACCCTTCAATGATTTCTTCATGCAACGACAGTGAGGACACTGTCCAGTTTAAGTTTGGGGGTACGCTCGGTATGCATTTCTAACCTTCGCATTCATATGTATATTTTGCATCTGCATACTAAAATCCATAAAATCCATAAAAATCAGAAAATTTTCTAAAAACATAAAAACTTTTTCGTCAAGTTAGCTAGTGGGAGAACTCAGATTCAACATTTCAACGGTTTTGTTTGATAAGATAAGAAGAACTAAATCTTATTTTTAGATGTTTAAAACCTGAAAGATAACTCTCCTTTGAAGTTAACTATAACTGATATACGTCTTTACATCATACTACACGTATCGTGAGTTTTGGAAATTAGATGACAAGTCTATTATGTCTAAAAACTTTTAAATGGATAAATCATTTTCTGAGGATCAAATAGGTTTGTTCTGAAATAAGTAATATCAAGAATAGTTTATGAAGTGAAGCGAATATGAAGGGATGTTATTGATGCCTTAATTGGAACTAATTCTGAAAAATAACCCATCTGGAACTTGATTGGAATGATTACACACCGAACCCACTAAACACGTCTTTTATCCAAAAAATAATTGAACTGCCGGTTATATCTCCGTTCGCATTAAATCATCATGATTTTCACGCTAAACTGTCTTTTGTTTTTGGGCCTAGGTAACTTGAGTAATTAAGTCCGCTGGGGTGTCTCTACACCTAATGCCCTAAAGCCAACTGGTTTGGGTGCATTGACCCAAAGCTCGTTAAGAAGCCTAGAAAGTCCAGATTAAAACAAAATCAAGCAAGTGTTCTCTCCAAGTTAAAATTCCTAACGGTTCTTTGTGTGAGAATAATCTTGACAAAAGATAGGTTTTTATAAAAAAATATTTCTAGCGGAGATATGAAGGTTTTATTCTATGATAAAGACTATTGCACGTTCACAGAGGTGTGTATGAAATGAAAACAAGAAAAAGGTGGAGTGAAAAATAAGATCTAGTTTCCTGTTAAGGAAGATAGAAATTCTGAAATTGAAACCTTACTGGAAAACGAAACTTGAAAAATACTTAACTCTTTATAAAACTCATGAGATCCTTTTAAAATCTTTATCTGGGCTTTATTTTGTGACATGATGACTTTAATCGATCCTTCTGGAACTTAACGACACTATTTGCACTGCAAGTAAAGACATATAAAATCTTAATTTAAATTAGAAGCGAGGTGTGAAAAATAAAGGTTCGATAGTCTAGACTTAGGATAATAGAATTGTTATTTTCTGAAACAAAACCTTTGGGTTTGGATCATAGTTATTTTGCAAAACTAGCTTGACGGGATTTTGTAGGTAGTATCCGCTGAAAAACCTCAGGAGACAACACTCCTCCTACTAGGGACACCTAGAGGTTTAACGGCTTGTTGCACATGCTCAGTGCAATCGCGTTCCCTGCGAAAGTGAGGTTAGGAATTTTTTGTGAATAAAATAGCTTTGTTCGGGACGAGCAAATGATAAGTTTGGGGGTATTTGTTCATATCAGATTTTTGCATTTTTATACCGCCCATTTTTTATCACGTTGCTTATCGGTAGGTACTATTGAGCCGTGTTTGCTAGTTAATTGCAGGATACAGGTTCTCAGCTCTAAACAGTGAAATTCATGGAAAAGCACGACAAATTCCGGATTACTGCGGACCACAGATAAAATACGGGTCTCCGCTCTCCATCCGTATGTTGCCGCACACCAGTTTAAGGGACAAAATGGCAAATCGATTGTCATTTTCATGCACAAAGCACAATGTCAACACAAGATCCAACATGTCTACGTGAAGCTCAAGAAAAATCATGGCAAAAGATCCACATCAAATCACCTTTTGATCTGCTGAAATTCTGGAAAAATTGTGAAGAGCTTCTGAGAAACCAAGCATACCACATTGAAGGACATAGCAAACCAGGGAAAACCACAAAAAATGAGACGCCAATTCCACTTAATGGCCACGGATCCGCGGCCAACATGGGGATAAGGCCGCGGATCCGCGGCCTGATTGAGTCTGCTGCTGAAGATTTTCTGGGGGAATTTTTGTAACTTCATGTATGGCCATAATATTGCCCTAGGGTTTCAGTTTCCTGTCTATAAATAGCCCAGAACTTGCCAAGCCAAGGGTGCTTACTTCTTGTATTAGGTTTTAGATATACTTTGTTGTTCTTCTTCCTCTTTTCATCTTTTCTCCATTAAAATCTTGTAGTGAGGTTTCATGAGTGAAGTGATGAATAAAAGAGTTCTTTTTGTTATCATGCTTGTCTTGTTATGTTGTTAATTATAATTACTTGTATTTTTCATTTGCTAATCTAGCTGTTGTTATTTGTTGTTTGTTTCTTTCTTGTTCTCTTTTTTCTTTATCCTTAACAACAATGATGCTTAAGCTTGATCCTTGCCAAGGTGAGGTCTCAAATAGCTAGTTGTAATCTTCTAACCTCTTTCTTTCTATCTTCCTCCTTTGTTGTATTTTCTTTTTCTTGTAATGGGTGAGTAGTTTTCTTACTTGTTAGGGTAGGATAAGGAAAGTTTGAGAGAAGGAAATCTCTCTCACTCTTTCCTTGCCCAACATCTTGATTCGGACTCCCGTTAATTGAACCACAATCCGCTCCCTACGGCACCCTATCATACATGATAGCGGTGATTCCTTAGTGAGACCGGTTGTGGTTAAATTAACCGGAGGTTAAGGCTAAGAGCCAAGAACGGACGGACAAGCACCAAAAGGAAGAACTTAAGCGTTGGAAAGCCTAGCTTATACTCGCAAGTTCCTTCCTAGTCGTGCTAATCCCCGTTGTTGCCGATTACCGTAACACCGATATTAAGAGTGGCAACGAAAAAAGTGAGCGACTCCTAACTCAAACTAACCTAATCCTAACCCTAACAAGCTTTCTTTATATACATTTTAACACATAGTTAAATCTCAAACAAACCTGGACATTTGGACTTAACTCGTTAAAGCACATAGAAAAAGATTCCCATCTCCCTGCGGACGACCCGTACTCAACCGGCTAGCTACAAGCGAAACCGTCTTGATTGCGGTAATTAATTAAGCACGCAAAAACTCTACCAATCAGCCGCTGAGGGGGCTGCTCCCGCTTCGCCTGCTTCATACTTTCAGCAGGTGGGGGATATTTCTTTAGCACTGCGGTTGGGGAGTTCCTCCACACCCTGCTAAGCAGTTCAAAGTTATTCCCTGTTGGAATAGCAACATCCACTTCCACCATTGGATCTGGTAGAGTAAATCCATAGGGGGAGTTGCCCCCAACTTTCCTCACTCGGTGCCAGAGGCGACGTCAAGCATGTCTTGCAGACGGATTAACTCAGTTGTGGAAGCGGCTCCATCGGGCCCCCTGCTTTGGTTAGGGGCTGCTGCCGGTGCCAGCCTGTCGATGGCCGACGTCCGTTGAGAGGGAACGACCAATCTTTCAAAGGCTAACTTTCTAGCAGGGGAAGCTCTTTTGATGCCTTCACCCGTAGGAGCTGGAATGGCTATCCGTTTTGAGATAACCCCTTCAGATATTGCGAGCCTTTTTGCGAGCCCACTTGAGCTTTGGCTCAGCCTGTTGATGACTGAGGTGGCAGACTTGGACGACCTGTTGAGAGGGGCAGTGGTGGTTGCGAGTTTATCGAAGACCGACTTCTTTGGAGCCTCCTGTGATGGCACTGGGGCGCCAAAGCTTGCTGGTGGGAGCATATTCCCAAAAAACAATCCAGTGGTAGCTTGAGTCACCTGCCCCATCGGCATTGAAAAGATGGAGGTCGTATTAGGCCCGTATATCACTCCTCCGGTTGGGGCGTAGTGGGAGTTGTTGTTGTAGTTTGTGCATGTGGAAGCCATTGATGTTTCTTCTGCTTTCTGCACAGGAACATGACACCAAATCTTAGTACCTCGAATCCAAAGGCAACCATAGCAAACCGCGATTTTTTTCGCGAACACGACACACGAAGTGTGGAGTGGAAAGAGGAAGAGGTCTCATTGGGTGTGCCAGAATCTGTTCACTGTCGAAAGACGAGACCGGGACGTTAGGACGTCTGGCCTAAATTTTGGGGGCATATGCTATTTGGATTTATCCGTCCACCTCTCCGAAGATGCCAAGTTGATTTATGGGACCGTATATCGGAGGTTTGGACTGATGCGACCATTGTAGCAGACTTCGTCAGATTCCTCCTCGTTGCGTGGGTTTTTTTTATTGTGGGGACACTCTTCCCTGCAGGTGCAGGCCCCTGCAGTTAATTACGTTACCGCATCGCGATAACCACTTTCTCCTGCTCCAGAAGTGCATCTTGTGTCGTGTGTGTTTGTTTTATTTTTGGTCGCCCATGAATTGTATACGGAGACTAATTTATGTCGTCGCCCGTAGGGCGTGGATTAGTCTAAATCCGTATATCTTAGATTTGGGTTTGGGTTGATTTAAGGATCGTTGATCTGTTTTGAGATCAAGATCGACTTAAATATATACGAGCAATTGGGGGCTCGATTAATTTTTTGTTAAGGATACGTTAGTCCAATTTGAGACTAAGATCTACTTAACAAGGTCCTAGGATCATTTTTGCTTCAGATCCAATAAAAGAACATTTGGGCTATGTTGTTTTAGTTTAAGGACATTTCGGTCCGTTATCGCCATTTTGGAGGCGAAATTGTAGTTTGAGGATATTTCGGTCCGTAGATCACCATTTTGGAGATGAGATTTTAGTTTAAGAACGTTACAGCCCCTTATCGCCATTTTGGAGGCGGAGTTGTAGTTTGAGAACGTTTTGGTCTGTAGATCATCATTTTGGAGGTGAGATTTTAGTTTAAGGACGTTACGGTCCCTTATCGCCATTTTGTAGGTGAAGTTGTAGTTTGAGGACATTTTGGTCTGTAGGTCACCATTTTGGAGGTGAGATTTTAGTTTAAGGACGTTACGGTCCGTTTTCGCCATTTTGGAGACGAAGTTGTAGTTTGAGAACATTTCGGTCTGTAGGTCACCATTTTTGAGGTGAGATTTTAGTTTAAGCATATTACGGTCCGTTGATGCCATTTTGGGGACAACGGTTAGTTTAAGGACGTTTCGGTCCATTGTTAGTTTAGGGACATCTCGGTCCATTGTCCATTTTGTGTGCACGTGTATTTGTTACGTGACGGGATGAGCAACGATGATATGGGATGCATCCAATCTGGGATGTGGTTTGGTTTGGGACATGTACGTCAATTTGGGAATTGCATCAAAAAGCAGTTGGTTGTCGGGACCCGCCATCTCTCTGAAGACGTTGAGGAATTACAACGACATGTATCAGAGGTATGTAGAGATGTACCCTTGAACTAATTCCCGTGTTGGAGGGAAAAGATTGTGGTGGATCATCTGAGAATCATTAGCCATTTTTGGAGACTAAGATTAACTTAGAGGATGAGGGATGAACATTATTTTGGATATCATCATTTGACAGATCATTAGTCCTGTTTAGGACTAAGATCCATTTAGGGAATGATGAGCACAGAGGAGTTTTGACTTTAGAAGAAATTAGTCAATTTAGATTAGATCTGGGTCTCCATAATTACCCAACATTGCTAAGTGCTGAGACATACAATACTCACGTGCATTTCATGTGGGCACTGGAGTAGTGTTAAACACTAAATATCTGTGGCGCTCACGTGACACACGTGAGGCATCGGATTAGTGTTAAACACTAGGGTTGTGTGGAGCTCACGTGACACACGTGAGACACTCAAATATGGGCACTGCCCAATAATTTCTCCCTTTTATATATATGGTGAGCACTTGATTCTTGTGGCGCTCACGTGTGAAACACGTAAGGCGCCCCAAAGTTGGGTTCTACCTCTTGGCTTTATTGCCTATCCTTTAATGTAAGTGCTAAGCACTTAGTTCTTATAGCGCTCACGTGTAAAACACGTGAGACACCCCAAATGGGGCAATACCCTTCTATCTTATTTCCTCTTCCTTTTACAGAAGTGCTAAGCACTTGATTGAGGGTAGCGTGAAAAACACGTAACCGTCTTAAGGAGTGTTCCTTACTCCTCTTTTAAATACCCGCGTGGGAAACAAGAGAGGCAGTCTCAGACATTTCCTTTTGTTCATTAGAAACACTCATGTGGAAAACGCATGAGCTCTTGTTATAGTGTTAAACACTAACGAATCACCAGGCTGTTCTTCTGTGGTTATGAGGAATCAAGTTCTCCTTTTGTTCTTTGCAAGAATTAAATTCTTTTTATAGGGTTAAACCCTAGTTTCAGAGGAATTAAATTCACATATGTTTTTTCCTATAAGAGTTAAATTCTTTGAACTCGGTTCTTTCCTCTAGGCTTTGAATCTGCATGACAGAATCTCCCCGATGAGAATTAAATTATCAACTTATGGGGTGCAGATCTCAATCATAGGAAGAACTAAGTTCTTCTATGAAGGGTTAAACCCTTAGAGATGCAAATAACAGTCTTTTTGGTTTTTCCTTTACCTAGTGTTTCAAGGGAACAAGTCTTTTCTTTTGAGAATTAAATTCTCTCACCGTATATTCTTTAAGTCTCTGGGGAGTTCTATCTCTCTGCAATCGTCTCTCTTTTTCTCCTTCTTTTTTTTAACTTGAAGTCTTGGGTTCTTTATATAGTGGAGAGAAGTTTGTTAATTAGTTTAAGGAAATCTCTCATTGAGAGACTCCAATTGATTTGAGGATTTTACCCACTGTTGGATTTTTGATCCAAGTGTTTCTGTCTTACAGAACATATTTTTCTTGTTTTTAACAAGATCGGGGAAATATTTTCCCATATGTAGAATCTTATTTTGTAGAATAGTGACTTTTAATCACCATTGGATTTTTAATCCAAGGGTGCTCGATCTAACGGAGCTCAATCTTTCTTTGTTTAGAAAGATATGGAAAATATTTTCCAACTCATGGGTTCTTTGATCCGCCAACTTTCTGTTTAACAAAAAATATCATTTCTCATTTAAAAAGCTCAATAGAATTTAATTCTATACTTAATTATCATTGGATCTTTGATCCAATTTTTCCTTATTGAGTAGAATTTAATTCTACGTAGGGAGGTGCCCTCACGTGTTCAACACATAAGGTTTTTTTTTATTTTGTCACGTGTTTAACACGTGAGGCTTTAAGCATTGTAGTTGTTTTAATTGCAGCGCCTATATGCGTTGCATATAGGTACTCACGTGTTAAGCCTAGCAGTTGTTTTAACTGTAGTGTCAATATGTAACGCATATAGGCACTCACGTGTTAAACACGTGGGGCTGTTTTAGTGTGGAACTTTCCCTCACCCCTTTTTTATAAGGGAACAAACTCCACTACTGCAACTCATCCTCTGGACACTCGATCTCCGCTGCGACCATGGTCAAGGCCACCTTTTCGCTCTCGCCGTGTCGTTCACCGCCCGAGGACCACGCCATCTTTCTCCCTGCATCGCCACTCCAGCCAACGCCTGAGCCCAGAACCCCGTTGCCGAGCTCAAACCTTGTTGTCATCATACTTAGCCCGTGCGTGCAACATGCCCGTGCCACGCTCGCCGTAGTTGTTATGCTACTGTCGCCAAGGCAAGTGAACTCCCTCACTTGTTTATCATGCTATTTTTTTTAAACTTGAGCAGAAATAATTTTATAATAACTTGATATATATATATATATATATATATATATATATATATATATATATATATATCGTAACCACCGTTGAAATTTCATAGTGAACCATAGTGTGGTTTTATTGATTGGAGCTTGATTAGGGCTTATTACTGTGTCGGTATTACATAGAGGCTATATGGATAATATTTAAATTCAATTGGTTAAACAAAACTAGTGTTTCGATTGTTTACCGGATGCTACCCTAAGTGGCTGATGTGAACTATAAACGATAACTAAATCAAATATAGCGGAAATTATGATATTTAGACCCTGATATTATTAACAAACACTCTGTAGAAATTCGGTGGCAAATTGAAGTCATTTTCATGCATAAAGTGATGCCCCTAATATCTATACCGAAACTTGCGTTTTACCGAATACTTGACACTGTTAAAGTCATAATTAATTCCAGAAAAATCCAATCAGCGTGTCTGGGTTTGTTGCGAAGGGTACTTCATAATATTTAACACGACATGTATATTTACTGTTAGATATATGCTCTGAATATCGGAAACAAAGAACTTACCTGACATTGGACTGCAGTCCAGAGCAGGAACTTACCCTTGACATGCATTTATACACGTGAAATATTAATGTTTAATTATGATAGCATGTCGAGACAATTACCGATGCGTAGGAAATTGTTTTATCTTTCCAATGGTACCAGTTTCACTAAATTATAGTATCATTTGGTATTTAAATCATATTTTAAACGGATGATATGTACGGCATTTTTCTGTCAAATCAGTTTGCACCCTTCATCAGTAATCTGATCACAACTTCTAAACCAAGATGACTATTATTCATCCATATAATGCATTGGAAACATAACAGATAAATCTAAATATTATATAACTGTAGCATTTCCTAATTATGCTCCAAACAGGGAGTAAAACTTGTTACGAAACGGACTTCCAGTTCAGAAATTGGATTTCCAGCAGAGAACACTTAAAATGAAATGACCATAACTTGCCAATTTGTTACCCGTTTGACTCAAAACTAATTTTCCTGTATGGATAATTTAATACACAGTTTATTCCTTTTATATTGTTTTGCCAAATTATGCACGTGTGATTTTATATGATTTTTCTAATCTAGCCGACACAGGTTGCTCATATGTATTCAGTAGTGCATTTACTGTATTCCCATCATGTTGCATGACCGATATACCCTTGTAAATAGTGTTCATTTGCATCGCTAATATAGTGACCGTATTACATTACCAAGTGATAAATGTTAGTGATTGGATTGTGGCAAGTACGTTAGTGTAAAAGCGTGATTGAATAAGTGAAGTGACACGTACTTGTACACAATCAGCGGAACCAATTAGTTATTACATTGTTGACGCCTATGGAACATATATAAGTATAACTATAACCGGTATGGGACGGGTATGAAAGCACTTATATTAGTATCATAGGTAAGGCATTGAGCACTGTCCATCTATCTTGGATACCGGTCGAGACATGCTTGATGGAGACCATGTCTCCAGTTCTCGCGTATACTTGTCATGGAGCGACTAGTATTTGGATTCATAGTCGATGTTTGATGTAGACTACGGGGTGTGGGGTAGTTTGAATGTGAGTTCGATCAACGGAATCTCAGGAATCCCACTGCCGGCATATGTAGTGATTTCGGGAGTCGTATGGATGGTGTTTCTGATTATTTGCGAGTGTGATTCGGGCCCGTGTTCCCTTGCCCCTGGGCCTACCCTTGGGTTGAGGATACTCCTGCGGTGGTTGACGCTCACACTTGGACTGACGATAGTTTTAGTGTCACAGCCCGAAAAAAAGGCACGTGACTGGCACTTAAATCATGTGATGTCTATAGGACCCCACATAATTCAAGTAAGTCAAATCCCAGAAATCTAAAACTTTTTAGGGAAAAATAATAGAGGTGAAGTTTGTAAAGTAAAGGTATGATACATAAAAGTGCAAGTGGATTATACTATAGTTGAAAACTTTTTTCGTCTTAAAAATTTGGGCAGCACCTCCCTTGTATATTTTGATCCAAAACCACATACGAGAAATATATATAGGCATCCCCAAGCGAGAGCTAGCTTTTTGCCAATTGGCGGAATCACAACCATGAAATAAACATATATACGACGCCCAACGGCGAATATCAACCCAAAAAGAAAAGATAAATAAAGGACGACATCGAAACCTCAAAAGAAGCGAACATACACCCGCCGCTCTAAGCCTTGCCAGTACAGGTCTGACTAGGTCTACCAATATACAAATTTAGTTTCTGACTGATGGAGTTTATCTAGATACAACAGGATTAATAATACAAGAATGGTCAATATCCAATGTGTCCTATCTACTCAAGAAAACACCGTGAAGGAACTGTGTGCCAGCGATACCGCTACTGATCCAAGCGGACGGACCTGCAAGAAAACTGTGGCATAACGGGGGTGAGTTGCCAACTCGTGAGTTGAAAATATCAGTAGGTAGAAATTGAATAAAACAACGATTCCTAGGCCATGCTGTGTCATGAAGGTAATACTATGATCTCTAAGGTGACCATGTATGCATATATGTCAACAATAGAGTCAAAGCCAATAGCATATACAAAAAAACATCTGAAATCATATGCCTGTATACATATGGATATCATCTACGTGTGTCCATCAACGACACAATCAATATCATGGAACCTGAGTGTCCAACATCGACACTCGAATTATCATGAAAACATATGCATGTATGTATGAGGATATCAACCAACATGTATCCATCGACGACAAATCAAAATCATGGAACCAGAGTGTTCAACATCGACACTCAAAACATCATGAAACCTATGTCCAGTATCGACACGTAAATCCTCATATCTCTGGCTCCGTCAGTCCGGATCGGCCCATAGGCTCCGTCAGTCCGGATCGGCCCATATCCATCTCACGACTCTGGTCGGTATCCTCCGGATAACCGCCGGGTCCAAACTATCACCGGTAGGTAGTGCTCTCTCCTGCCAGGCTCAACGTCATCCCTACGATCTTCTTGCCCCGGGGTGCCTTACCGGGTCTACCGTGTACCCACAAACGGTTCATCCAACTCCTCGAATCGGGTCTCGAAAACAAATCTCAGAACCGAGAAAACTCATGGTGGGCGCATCGAAATCATATCACGAGAAACCTCATTTTTAAAACAATTTATAATTTCCTTTGAAATATATCCGCGATTCTAAAATCCAGAAATTTCATGAAAACGACATCTCAATGCATATAACCATAAGTACGATGTATGTAAACATAGAACAGTAATATAAGCATATCAAGTATATCATGCATATCAAATGATAGTACTGAACAATGAATGTATTTTACGATTATGAATACTATCATGAAATGGCAGTTCTACTGTGTGAGTGACATAGCAATTACCGATGATGAATGTGTGAGCCGGCAAATCTGTGTAAGTATAACGTGCGTATCATCGATAATTGTGCAGGTGTACTAGCAGACGATATCATAACAACTAATGAAAGCACACACACACACACACACACATATATATATAATGCAATGAGGGTAAAATGAACGTAGCAGAAAGGTAACTGGTGACGCAACAAGCTAAGATATAGCTCGATATACGAGCCATACAATATCGTATCCAAAATAGCACGAATCTTTATTCTTTTTGAAAGTAGGGACTACGGTGTTTTTAAAGAAAAGCAATACGTTTGAAATCCGTAGCGTCCCTCGGTTTATCCTTTGAAACGTACATGATTCGTTAGTTTTGAAAATAGGTATGACTCGAACCCTATTCTAATCATCTACTTAAGTAATTAAAAGACTAAAAGGCTAAACTAATCCTGAGTCAAAACTACGGATCAATCATCATGTATACATCTCGTACGGTATAGTCCATCGTACGGCCTCTTCAAAATTGAGGGTACGGTCAAATATCATATATCATAATTCATACGGTATGATCCGTCGTACGATATCATAAACAAGGGTACAGATTTAAGGTCACGTACAACATATCACTCTTTATTCTTATATAAATATGTATATATATATATCTCTGTGTGTGTGTGTGTGCACATATAACTCAAGTCACATCTATATCAAACTCATATCATGTCTCACATCCGTATATCGATATATTAAGCCAAGTTATCTTATCTCATCACATTCTCTTTTCATCATAACAATATCTCATATCAAGTCATCTTGCATATACATCACATTCTCATTTGTATATATGTAGAATCTCATATCATCTATTGGCGTACGAATATAACATATACATAGCCTTGCATTCTCAAGCCAACGTATCCACTAATATCATTTTTTATCGTATCATCTCATACTAAAATCTTTAATCATATCCGTAAGTACGTAGCATATTTTTTCTCCAAATATAATTTATATATCGATTTTCCATATCAAAGGTTGCGGGGGTGCTATACGCCATCCACCCGACTTCCTCCGTAGATATAAATCTACTCACCTGCCAAATTCTCACTTAGTCGAAGTCGATGTGCTTCGTTGTCTCAGAAGTCCACACGAGGGTACCTACAAATCAACACATATCGCAACGTTATGAAAACCAAGTCCGAAAACCGATACGGCACACGAATTGCTTATAGGTTAGAACCTATAGTTTACGCATGCAAAAACAACCAAATAACCCTCGTCGTTGACGTACAAACGTCCAACGACCAAATCTAAATTCAAATATCAAAACCAAGTTTCAAATATCGGAAAATATAATACGGCAACTGAGGAAATCACTCCCAGGTTCTTGCTCAGGTATATTGGGACAAAACTAACAATATTAGGGCTAGCTTAGAAGGTGTATAAGCTACAGACTAAAATCCAACACCTCAGCCCACAATTTGGCCGACGAGAAAGCTAGTTTTCTCGGTGTCGCCGGTCACAACATGGAGTTGGTGTCTCGTATTCTGGTGGTGGTCTTCTTATGGTCTAACTAGGTTTAAGTACTTGTTTGATTTTCCTATAAACACTCCAAGTTGCTCCAGGTACCCTGTAGTCCTCAAAACTTCACAAAACCGACACGGGAAAATTCTAAGTTCGTGTATCGGGTTCTAATCTCTGGTCTAGGTCATTAAACATCACCAAGGTCAAGTAAAACACTTACTACACCTCAAATATACCATCACAACTCAACTCATATCCTAAACCTCATCTAGGAAATTCAAAGATCATTAAACCATATCGGTTAAATTCTAAACTAATATAGGACATAAAGAAAACTAATAACTAAACTAGAAGTGTGGGATTATACCTCCTTTGTAACTGAAGAAAATTCCTGAGTTGCCCAAAGTGCTCAAAATCCAAACTTGATTCCACTATGGGGTGTAGGATGAGGTGGGGATCAACTTTTGTGAAGGGAGTGTGGGCTTTTGGTAATTATTTGGGGATGAACCATGGAGGTAGAGGAGGTGGAGGAAGTGAAGAAGATGAAGGAGGAGTTAAAGAATGAAATGAACAAAGGAATGGTGGTGGAAATTCCATGGAAGATAACCCCTTTCTCTCTCTCACACACACACACTCATGCTCGTGCCTCCATGTCTCCTCTCCTTGACTTTTCTTTTTCTTTTCTTTTCTTTTTCTCATTTTCTTTTAAAACCAATATAAATACAAATGAAACCAACATGTAATCAAAATTCAACATGTCATGGTGCACTAACCATGGATATTAAATAAAAATACGGATTTGGCTTAATCGTGATTAGTATTGCACTAATCAAGTTTAATTTAAACTTGCATATAATAATTGCATAATTATTTATAAAATGCCCAAATCCAAATAAATACATTTTTAATAACTAAACCATATTAATCTCCAATAATTTTCCAAATATTAGTATATAATTATACCATTTTACGAAAACCCCTATTCGCAAATCGAATAGTTTTTTCATGAAATATATTATTTTATTATTTAAATTCCAAAAATAATATTTTATATTTCTGAAATATTACAATCTCCCCCCTTAAATAAATTTGGTCCCTGAATTTAAATTTAAACCCCCAAATACTAAAACATTTCAATAATCAGCTCAAATCAACGGGGCTCCAAAATCACGGAATACACAAAAATATCACAGCGGTTCGACTGCGCATAAAAACAAGCATGAAACTCAAAATTAAACTCCGTCAAGCGTCATGCAATTATAGATTTACAATGGAAATACGAACCTTGAATTCCACTACTGGAATCCAAATACACTATAGTCAAAATCATAATACGTATATAATACGCATTCCTTTAAAGTCCTCAAAAAACTGGATAAAACACATGCAAAATCTTTTTCGAATCTCCGTGTGATGTGTAACTCATGGCACAAGTGGCGGACGCTCATTTGTAAAGTCGTAAATACACGTCTATATATGTTTGCTTAAGATATACGTTCTGCCCTTTTGAAACATCCTAAAGGTTTTCCATCGTAAAAGTTCATGTCACTCATGGACACGTAGGAAATAGCGAGACTATAGCTCCTTTTTAAAAACCTCTTGGTAAACTTTTTATGCATGCAAAAGTACTCAGGTACTGACCTCAGATCAGTCCTGCTCGGCTACTATATAATATAGTGCTCAACATGAAAATATGATGCTCAAGAGCAAAAATCAGCCTTAAAAGGCATATCCAATATCACGTGCGTCTGGTGTGCACGGAAATCCAAGTCCAATACAAGTGCCACGAACATGCACAAAAGCAAAAACTAAGTGCAACGGGTGTGCACGGAAGCATCTTTCAAGTGCAACGGGTGTGCACGACAACAACATCAAGTACATCTAAAGTGCACGAAAATCTCAACCTAGTGCAACTAATATGCACGAATAAAATCTCAATCAAGTGCATCCGGTGTGCACAAAATCTCATACCATGCGTCCAATATACGAGAAAATCCAAATCAAGTGCGTCAGGTCCGCACAAAACATTTAGTGCAGTAAAGCGCACGAAAATGAACGTCAAGTGTAACGGTGCATGAAACAGAGATCTAGTGCAACAAATGCACAAAACATAATCTCAGGTGCACTAGGTGCCCGAAAACTCATTAATATCTCAAATACGCACAAAAACAACACCGAGCGTGCCAAGGTGTATTAAAATCATAAGCGTGTGCAACTGCGTGCACAAAATCCATATCAATACACTGCAAGCACATGTAAGCTATACCGAGTGCATAAATCAAATCGAGTGCATACAACATGCACAAAATCTCATCGACAGTATCAAAATCCATGGAATCATAAATACGTGTAGCCAAGGCACAAAATCAATATCAAGTGCAATAGATATGCACAAATAATAAACCAATGTAACGGTATATAAAACATAAATCAAGTGCAATAACTGTACATAATTGAAAATATCTAGTAAGTACAGCCATGGTGTATGAAAACAAATACAATGAAACCCAATCATCGAAACTCAAATCCAAGCGATAAAAGTGTGCTACCCGGATCCCGAAACACAAATCGCAATAAATGACATTGAGGTACACCTCCTTCGATGTCGAAAAATGTCGGTGCGCCCAAAGCTGGCAAAGCTAGAACATCCGCTTGCCTCCTGCTTACGGTTTGATGTCCTCGGTCTCTAAATCCTTGTCTTCTCTGTGGATTACTAATCCCAAAATCCATCCGCTCATCGGCCCAGTTGGGTATAACGATGGAAACAATCCCGCTCTGGCACTCCGCCGATTCTCTCTTGGCCAATTAACATGACTACTCGCAAAGTAGCACGTCACTGGTGACGGCATCTGGCCCTCTGAATAAAAGCGATGCAGCTGATCTTGGGTGAAAATATTTATCGCTGCCGTGCCATGGAAAGAACCTACTTAGGGTCTCTTCCGATCTCATCTATGCCAAACTATACGGAGGTTTCCTTTTTCTCATATCTGGACAGTTGTGTCCTCAGCATGGCTTCCCTCTGGAATTTGGCTGCATCCGGCGCCTCTGCATGCATGTCAACCCTCTGGTATCAACGGGGAGTAACACAGCTCGTTAACATCTCTCACGAACCTATTGTTTCACCCGTCTTCATTATCGTCCACGTCGATGTCATAACTTGCGGGCTAAGTGCTGCAATTCGTTCTCGGCTACAGTCAATCCGGAGTCTTTCATACGGACTTTAAATAACGAACTCGGGTATCTTCACCACTCTATGGAAGATATCTAGCCGGCTACATCCTCGGGAACTCGTCCAAAACATCGGAGGAATACGCTTCATTCGTCCTGTTTCCCCAATAAAAGAGCAAAGCTCTGTTCAAAGTTGGAAAGGCAGCGCCAAGAGTTAAAAACTCTTAGGGAGCGCCTCACGTGTCTCGCACGAGGGCGCCAGCGCCAAGAGTTAAAAAATCTGAGGCAGCGCTTCACGTGCCTCGCACGAGGGCACCAGCGCCAAAACTAAAAGCTCTCTGTTAGACAGAGCCGTTGGATCAAAGATCAAACGGAGATGATAAATCATCAAAGTGCAGAATTAAATTCTGCTAAGGAAATATTCCTCAAATCTTTCTAAACAAGAAAGATTACGCTCTGTAAAACAGAGCATCGTTGGATTAAAAATCCAATGGTGATTAAAAATCACCTATCTGCAAAATAAATTCTGTATGGGAAAATATTTTCCTAATCATGTTAAAAACAAGAAAGATATCTTCTGTAAAACGGAAGTCCTTGGATCAAAGATCCAACGGTGGATAAAATACTAAAATCAATTAAAGATCTTTCAATGAGAGATTTCTTTAACTAAATCAAAAAACTTGCCTCTACTATATAAAGGACCCAAGATTTCAAGTCTTGTAGTGAGAAACCCCCCATAAGCTTTACAAAAATGAGCAAGCAAGAAGAAAGCTTTAGGAGGGAAGATAGAAGAATACCTCACTTCGAGGTAAATAAAAATAATAATAGAGATCAAAGCATCTCATCTGCATATCCAAGGGTTTAACCCTTATAAAAGAACTTAGTTCTTTCCCTGGATATAAGATCCATGAAACAAGTCTCCACAAATGAGAATTTAATTCTCATAGGGATGAACTTGTTCTAAGAAATTAAAGATCCAGAAAAGAATAGAGAATTGAACTCTTCAGAACAGAATACACGAAGAAAATCTAGCATCCAAGCGCCTCACGTGTCCCTCACGTGGGCGCTGCTCAATAAAAGTGCTTAGCACTCAATGGTTGGCGCTTTGCACCAAACGCCTCACGTGGGCGTTGTTCAATTAAGAGTGCTTAGCACTCAATGTTTGGCGCTCAGAGCCAAGCGCCTCACGTGCCCCTTATGTGAGCGCTATTCAACATAAAGCGCTTGGTACTCACCATCCAACGCCCAGCGCCCGGCGCTTAGCACCTAGTGTCTCACGTGCTCTGCACGTGTGCGCCATAAAAAGTGTTTAACGCTCCAAAGAAGTCGGTCTTCGATCGACTTGCAGCCACCATGGCCCTTCTCAACGGGTCATCCAAGTCTTCCACCTCAGTCTTCAATAGACTAAGCCAAAGCTCCAGTGGGCCTGCAAAGAGGCTCGCAATATCTGAAGGGGTTGTCCCGAAACGGATAGCCATTCCAGTTCTGGCAGATGAAGTTGTAAAAGGGGCTTCTCCTGCTAAAGGATCGATCTTTGCAAGATTGGCTGTTCCAACTCCTGCTTCCGACGAAGTCATCAAGACTGCTTCCCCTACCAAAAGGTCAGGCTTCGAAAGATTGACCGTCCTCTCTCAACGGACGTCAGTCTTCAACAGGCTGGCACCAGCGGTATCCCTTCATCAGAGCAGGGGCATGACGAAACCACTCCTACAACTGAGGAAATCCCGTCTGCAAGACATGCTTGACGTCACCACTGGCGCCGAGTGAGAAAAGCTGGGTGCAACTCTCCCTCTCGACTTACTCCACCAGCTCCAATGGTGGAAGTTGACGCTGCTGTTCCAACTGGGAAAAGCTTTGATATGCTAAAGAGGGTGCGAAAGAACTCTCCGACCGCAGTGCTGAAGAAATTGCCCCCACATGTTGAAAACTTGGTACAACCGAAGCCGGAGCAGCCCCCTCAGCGGCTGTCCTCACCGAATCCACAGAGCCTGGCGGAAAGTCCAGGATTCTGTGATCAACAAGAACTACTCTCGTCGACCGGAGAAAATGAAGGTTCGACAAGAGGAAAATCATCCCTCTAGCATGCAGCGAAGGACTTCTCAGGCGTCTGTTACAATAGCTCCTTCGACTTCGACTTCTCACAAAAAGAGAAGGTCGGAGAATCTCCCACCGCCGGCGGTAAATCCAAAGGGTGATGGATCCAAACGCCCCAAGTCTGGGGGCATGATCTTGCACACAATGTACATGGCTTCCAGGAAAGAGGAATGCCGTATTTCCATGGGCCATCGACCAAAAACTCGGTCGTTGATGAAAGCTCAGGAGCAGCAACAAAAGTTCCAAGAGATGCCGACGAAAATGGCGGCATTCACTGGGCAAAAAGAAAGCCCGGAATCGATGTCTGAACAACGCCAGGAGCAGGAGACTGATACATATTTTCTGCAAAAGGTGCTCGAAAAGAAGGATAAGGAGGCCGCAGAACAGGCTGCTAATATAAAGCAGATGGCGCTTCTGTTCCATGACTTGGTTGGGATGATGATCCAGCCGGAACCTCCAGCCGAAGACCCTCCGATAATCATCGAAGACGACAGAGGGGAAATGTCAAACCCTCCTCCTACAGTCTCTGCAGCCCAAGAAGAGATGATCTCCAAGGCTACCCTTGATGACTACATAGCTCAACAAATACGAGCTCATCAAGCGAGTGAAGCGGCTGGCCAAGTCGTCAGAACTGGGCGACCTTATCCAGGCTGGTACGATCAAATCAAGTACCCGCCAGGATATACGATCCCTAAGTTCCATGTGAATAAGGGGACGGGAAATCCACACCAGCACGTTCTCAATTCAGAGCTCTGTGCAGTAATACTGGAGGCGACGGCAAACTGCTGCTTCGCCCGTTTGTTGGCAGCTTGTCGGAGACGGCATTTGAATGGTACTTCGAGCTCCGAAATGATTCTGTCAAAACGTTCACAGAGATGGAACTGCTGTTCACGCAGCGGTTCACGAGCGCAAGCGAGCGCACCCCAATCATGGCATTAATCAATGCCAGGGTGAAGCAAGGAGAGACTTGGGTTCAATATGCAATTCGGTGGCGGAACCTATGGTCAAAATGCGAACAGCGCATAGAAGAAGCTCCTGTCGTGGGCATGTTCATGGGGACCCTTGATCCTCAGGCAACTATATCCCAATTTATGATGTTCTTAAAGCCGACCACCTTCCAGGCCTTGATTGACAAGCTAGCCCAAATGGACCAGATGGGCCATAGGCCGTCTTCTTCAAAAACGGATCTCCGGAATGAAAAGGGCAAAGAGAAAGCGACCTTCGTTGCCAACATGCAGCAACAACCGAGTGACCCGAAACCGGTTGCTCGCCAAAGCAACACACGCCGATCCCTCGAAGAGAAGTTGAGACGTCCTTACTCGTTTCCCCGGGATAAAACGAGGAGAATGTTCAAATTGGCAGTGTGCAACAGGCTCATCACTCTGGCGGATCCAAGATGCCCACTGCAGCCTGGTGACATCAACAGTCCCAACTACTGCCCCTACCACAGAGTAATGGGTCACCCAATCGAAGATTGCTACATCTTCAAAAACTGGGTTGAGGACCAATACCAATAAGGCAAGTTTGCGCTGTCCGAAAACTGGAAGGTAAACCCGCCACAGCAGCACGCTCCTAAAAAGGTGGATATGCCAGGAGCATCATGTTCATTTGTAGAAGAAGCTCCGTGGGAAGTTGTCCTTTCGGCCAAAACTAAAAGGATGCTGAAGGATCTTCAGGCATGCCCGACGATTAGGTGGAAAAACCTGCAGGAGCCCGTGATCATTGAGGGGATGCTTAAACCACGCCCAACACCAAGAGCCGGTAATGATGGGCGGAACACCCAGGTTAATCCTTCGAAGTCTTCGAAGAAAAAGAAGAGGACCAAGAAGCCTCTGCAGCTTGCCGAGTACGATGACAAGCGTACGGACTTGCAAATGTATATTGACACGCTGGAGGAGTACAACCAGAAGGTGCGGACCCCAGTCACTCTCGAACAGTTTCTCAACCATATACTTGAGATCCGAGACAGTGACAATAACGAGGGAGACGACTCGTCAGAAGAACCTGAGGATTATATGGCGAGTTGCCACAACATCTCTGATTCGTCAGTGAATGGAAAAGAAGCTCCCTCGGCGTTAGAAAATGAAGTAGAGAAGCTAGGGGCGGAATCGATGCCAAAATCCCTGGAACCGTCATACGACCTGATCGATAAACTACTGAACGAAGCCCTTCAAAAAAGCAAAGCTGACCGAGTGCGTGAAACGGCCATATATGAAAAGGTCAAGCGTCGGCGTCAGGACGAAAAAGCTGTGGCGAGGAAGAGTCACAAAGTACTCCAACCAGATCAAAGCACACCCGCTGTAGAAAAAAGCAGGTTTAAGACGGGGAAACGGTTCTCCAAAGCCCTGTCAATGGGGATGAAGCTGCCACCTGTCAAAGGAAATGCTCCCGGGAGTACGTGACTCAATGAAGCGGATGTACACTCGAACTACTACTTATACCAACGGAGGGTTACACACCCCACCAAAGAGTGCAGCGACTTCAAGAAGTGGTGGTAGGGATACATGGCCCACCGACAACATTTCAAGAGGATAAAGCGTGAAGCTCGTCGACAACGAAAAAATGTGACAGATGAGAGACACGACAAATGAAGCAAAAGAAGATCCCTAGATCGACATTCGTCGTAATATAGAAGACACAATGTCAACAAACGAAGCAAAAGAAGATCCCTAGCTTCACGGTCTTGACGGCAACTCAAATAAAACCTGAAAAACTATCGGAGATCATCCCACACCAACGCGGAGTGGTCATGACTCATCGGGGCTCCCAAATTGAGCCCAACCTCAAGTAAAAAGCGGCATGGAAAATCCCTAACGCTTGATCTTCTGACAGTAATATCACCTGGAAGATTACTTGAAGACGTCTTGTCCAGCCCCCGAAGGGATCAGAGACATGACAATCGTGGGGCTACTCAAACAGCAAGATTGCGTATCGAAGAATGCATTAGCCAACGCGACGGTACGACAGACAAAAATCTAGTACCACAGACCCTAACGGACTTCTGTCGTAAAGAGCAGAGGTTAACTATGACGTTAGGACAATCTTGCGAGAAATTCTCGATTCATCTTGACTCGTAGAGAAAACAATGTTCCCGTGAGGACTTCTCAACTCGTCTCGACTCGTAGGGAAAAAGTCTTAAGAAATGGGGATATCAACCTATTTATTAAGCACTGGGGCCCTGCAAGTAAGTCCAAGATGGACTATTGTATACTATCCACGGGCCACACTCTCCAAAGTTGAATATCGACAAGGAGGGAAAAAAACCACTTACGAGTCTTCTCGACTTGTAAGGGGGAAAATTCTCTTGTGAGATCCTTACGACTCTCAAGAGAAAACACACTTAAGAATCCTCACGGCTCTTAAGGAGAAAATACACCTACGACATCCTCTCAACTAGTAGGGAGAAAGGTCTTTATGAGACCCTCACGGCTCATAAAGTTGAAAAGTCTTAGGCGGCAGATCCAAACCTGTTTCCTAAGCCATCGCTGCCCTACAAGAAAGTCAAGATGGACTATCTACGGGCCACATTTGCCAAAGTTACGTGCCACTGAAATAAAGAAGCTACTTATGAGTCCTCAAGATTCGTAAGGAAAAAATATCCGAGAGATATCCTGGTGACTCAAGGAGGCGATGAACGCTTGGAAATCCTCACGATTTCTAAGGAGGACGTGCTCTCCCGACGGTAATATGACCTGGGAGATTATTTGAGAACACCTTGTCCAGCCCCGAAGGGAGCAGAGACACGACAGGAATACCTTAGTACCACACATCCTAACGGACCTCTGTCGTAAGGAGCAGGGGTTAACTGTGACGTTAGGACAAGTTTGCCTACAAGCCCAAGGGAGGTAAACTAAACAAACTCCGAAATGAGTGTATAAACTACTTCACGTCCAGTCAAGGCAGAAAGGCGCAACCCACGAGCACCAACCATGTACTGTGCAAGGCGGTAAGGAGAGTCTTTGGTTCACGCCCCACTAAGCGTTCATTCACGACTGCATGCCTGCTTAAATGGAAATGGTGTCCAAAACGTGCTGATTTATGTACGACACTACAATAGCTCTTGCACTTAGCAAAAATTCCTAAGGGTAAAGTACAAAACTTATGCACAGAGGCGAGATACATGTATGAATATGTAATGAAAAGGAAGCATTCAACAAGAAACATTCAACGGTCAATAATAAGATAAATACATTGATGTAAACATACTACTCTATGGGGAAGAGATCACCAAATATGAGATCAGAGATACAGGGGTTGACAAAACAAAATACAAAGTTCTCCAATTCCCTCTCTGCCCTCTCCACCATGTTGAAGCGGCGGTCTTCGCGAAAAGTTGCTCCCCATCGATTAGCACCGTGCTCATCAGCGAAGGTGGACATGATAGCCCGTTGAGCCCGTATTTGGCTTAGCAGCTGAACTGATCGTCTCTCAAAGACTGGGTAATCAAACGTGCCTCGTGAAAGCACTCGATCTTATCCTCCGCCGCATCGAGAATCGCCAGAGTCATCTCTGCCGAATGAGGAGGGATGTCGGCAAGCACGGATAGAAAGATCATCCGGAGCCAAATGGAGCCAATAGGAAGACGAGAGCCCCTACGAGTCAGGAGCTCATACATCACCGTGTCATACTGAGCATCGGTAAGAAGAGTGTCTACTAGCCGTGCAGCAAAGCGAGGAATCGTTTCCTCGATGGGCACCTCCCATGGTTGCCGACAAGCGTGGTGACGATTGCAAGCCATAGCACTTGGTTTGTTTGAGTTCTGTTAGTAGAAATGGGTTTCTCTTTGAAGAGAAGAAAAAGACATAGCTTCGGGTTATAAAGAGAAACGTTCAAATCTACGTACGGAAAATTTTGTGCATGGTGGAACTATTTCCAAGGCCGGAAAAAAGGGCATGGGGAACAAGAGAGTTGACCCATAGGAAGCAGAGAAAGAAGGTAAAAAGACACCTTCAGTAATGAGGCAGCACCTCACGTGCCTTGCACGAGGGCGCCAGCGCCGGGAGTTAAAAACTCTGAGGCAGTGCCTCACGTGCCTCACACGTAAAACACGGGGGCCCCGGCATTTTATATATGAGTAACCACTACTTCACATGAGGCACCTACGAGCAGTGGTATAAAAGAAAGGGAAATTTTGCCATTCATACTTGAGAAAATTTATACATCGGTGATAACAACAAAGTAAAAATATCATCAAAATGTTTACAATGGCAAGACACTGAATCCTGGGCATGGATTTAATAATTCAGAAGCAAGTCCGAGTAAAATGCTTCTGGCTTCTCTGACCATTTTCTTAAGCATTTTCTCACGAATGCAAGCGTCGGGATTCCCGCTGATATCGTCCGTCTTCTGGTAGGCGGAGATTATCGCCGTCTGTAGAAAGACCTGATGCAAAATATCGACAAGATCATCTCGCCACCTCTTCGAGATCAGGCCCATCAGATATACTGAGTGCACCTTGTCTTCGGCATCATCAAGTGCCTCAAGCGGTATAGCCTCGTTAAATTCAGGAAGTGCTTCCCAAATCGCCCCCACGATAATTTTCAAAAGAGAGGAACGACGGGGGAGTAGTCGACCGTTGTATTCATCGAAGCGACGCATCACCTCAGCGCATTGGGCATCCGTAAACTCCTGGTCTTGACAGCGGTCTTGGACGCGAATGTCTTCATAGGAGATAATCTCGTCAAGATCATACTGATAAGCAGCCATGGTATCTAGAAAGAAAATTCAATAAAAGATTAGCAATTAAATATCAAAATTCTTAGAGTATAAAATAAAAACAGTGGTGGCATCCCATCATTGATGGGGAAGTCACTCATTAAGGTTGGAATCCTAAAAGGATTCTTATTTAATAAGAAGCCTCATTGGACTAAGGAGTTGTTCTCCGCCAAAAGACGCGACCGGAACGTTGGGACGTCCGGCCTGAATTTTGGAGGGCAGATGCTATTTGGTGCTATCCGTCCACCTCTCCGAAGATGCCAAGTTGATTTATGACACCATGTATCAAAGGTTTAAACGGATGCAGTCGATATAGCAGACTTCGTCAGATTCCTCTCGTTGAGGGGTTTTTGATTGTGGGGACGCTCTTCCCTGCAGGCGCAAGCCCCTGCAGTTAATTACGCTACCGCATCGCAGTAAACACTTTCTCCTTCTCCAGATGGTCACTTCGTGTCGTGTGTGTTTGTTTTGTTTTTGGTTGCCCGTGGATTGTATACGGAGACTAATTTATGTTGTCGCCCGTAGGGCGTGGATTAGTCCAAATCCGTATTTTCTTAGATTTGGGTTTTGTTTGGGTTTAAGGATCGTTGATCTCATTGAGATCAAGATTAACTTAAACGTTCGTTAAGGATACATTAGTCTAATTTTAGACTAAGTTCAACTTAACCATTTGCTAAGGATACGTTAGTCTAATTTTAGACTAAGATTTACTTAACAGGATCATTTAGATCCAACAAGAGAGCATTTGCACTCTATTTTTTTTTAGTTTAGGGACATTGCGGTCCAGAAGTATCAGGACATCATAGTCTATGGAATTTAAGGACATCATAGACCATAGCAGTTTCGAGACATCATAGTCTGTAAAGTTTAAAGACATTATAGTCTATGAGTGTAAGGACCTCATAGTCCATGGTAGTTTAGAGACATCATAGTCTGTAAAGTTTAAGGACATCATAGTCCATGAGTTTAAGGACCCCACAGTCTGTGAAATGTCTGGTTGTCGGGACCCGTCACATCTCTGAAGACGTTGAAGGATTAAAACGACAAATATTAGAGGAAAGAAGAGATGTACCCTTGAACCAATATTGGTTGGGAGATCTGTAGTCCAATTTGGGACTAAGATCAAAGATTTGTGAGCATATGGGTTCAATTAATCTGAAATAGGGTTCTGTGGCCAATTTGAGCTCAGCCCATTCAGTTAAAATGTTGAACATTTAACAATGCTGAGCATTGGTTTGGATTCTGACAGCCTTTTTGTCTTTTATTGAGTGCTGAGCTTTCATTATAGCTCTGGGGCTTTTATTGTTTAAAGAACAGTTTATGTTCTCTTAGCGCCCATGTGAGGAGCATGTGGTGCGCTTGGCGCTGTGCACCAGTCGCAGAGCGCTTCTGGTGAAGTAGCGCACACGTGAGGAGCACGTGGCGCGCTTGGCATTGTGCACTAGGTAATGAGCGCGGAGCGCTTCTGTTAAGTAGTGCATACATGAAGAGCACGTGGCGCACTTGGTGGTGAGCGCCAGTCAATGAGCACTTCTGTTTAAGTAGCGCACACGTGAGGAGCACGTGGCGCACTTGGCGTTGTGCGCCAGTCAATGAGCGCAGAGCGCTTCTGGTGAAGTAGCGCACACGTGAGGAGCACGTTGCGCGCTTGGCGCTGTGCGCCAGTCAATAAGCGCAGATCGCTTTTTTTAAATAGCACACACGTGAGGAGCACGTAGCGCAGAGCGCTTCTTTTAAATAGCGCACACGTGAGGAGAACGTGGCGTGCTTGGTGCTGTGCACCAGACTTGGAGCGCTGATATGCTTCTTCAAATTTTGAGCACTAAGGCTCTTTTTAGGCAACTCTGCTCTCTGAGAATTAAATTCTCTCTTATAAAAGACTTTGTCTCGTGGATCCAAGAACAAAGTTCTTATTTTACAGGAGATGTTTCAATCTCTTATGGGTTTTTTTTTGGTGAAAGGTTTTGCTTTTATGGATCTGTGATCCTAAGAGAATTGAATTATTCTCCCCCCATTTTTATGATGAGGTGTTATGATCTCTTTTATGAACGACAATTTGTCTTAAAGATCTATGGTCTAGCATAAGAACTAAGTTCTTTTTCTGATGAGATGCTTTGATCTCTTTATTTTACCATGAAGAAATTCTTCTTCTGTTGAGAGCTTGCTCTTCTCTCTGAAACTTCTCAAAGTTTATGGGGGAGGTTCCTCTGTGTGTTTGTTTATGAGACTTGAAGTCTTGGGGCCTTTATATAGTGTAGGCTGATTTGTTGAATCGGTTGAAGAGATCTTTTCTCTAATTGATTTGGGGATTTCCCTACCGTTGGATCTTTGATCCAAGGGTTTCTGTTTTACAGAAGGAAATCTTATTGTTTTTAACAAGGTTGGGAAATCTTTTCCTATACATAATTTATTTTGTATTTTGGTGATTTTTAATCACCATTGGATCATTGATCTAACGGTGCTCTGATTTTCAGAGCACAATCTTTCCTGTTTGGAAAGATTCTGAGGAATGTTTCCTTAACAGAATTTTATTCTGGTCAATTGATGAATTTTAATCATGTTCGTTGGATCTTTGATCCAAGGACCGAGAACATTTTGTTCTATCGCTCACGTGCTTTGCACGTGGTGCGCTGCTTAGAGTGCATCGCTCTTAGCGCTAGCGCTCACGTGCTTTGCACGTGGTGCGCTGCTTAGAGTGCAGCGCTAGCGCTCACGTGCTTTGCACGTGGTGCGCTGTTTAGATTGCAGCGCTCTCAGCGCTAGCGCTCACGTGCTTTGCATGTGGTGCGCTGCTTAGAATGCAGCGCTCTTAGTGCTAGCGCTCACGTGCTTTGCACGTGGTGCGTTGCTTAGAGTGCAGCGCTAGTACTCACGTGGTGCGCTGCTTAGAATGCAGCGCTCTTAGTGCTAGCACAAACGTGTTTTGTACGTGGTGCGCTGCTTAGAGTGCAGCGCTTTTAGCGCTAGCGCTCTCGTGCTTTGCACGTGAGCGCTGCAACAGAGTCTTTGACTCTTAGCGCTGGCGCTATTATGAAGCGCTGCTTCATTTCAAATTTCAAAATTTTGAACAGAGCTTTGCTCTGATTGTGGAAACAAATGCCCCCCCGCCGTTAAGCTCACGTGGCCTACACGTGAATGCAGCGGTGGCAGCATCTCTGCCATTGGATCAACTCAGAAGTTGAAAGATAAATAGGGCATTTGGCCCTTGAGATGATCTCTGTTCATCTTCTTTCTTGTTTTCTGAGAATTAATTCTCTTTCAGAGCATAGCTTTTTCCCTTAAGAAATTTCTTAAGAGTCAAAACTCTGCCCAACTTAGGTAAGAATTGAACCTTTTTAACAGAGCTTTGCTCTCCTTAGATCATAGATCTAAACATATATTTTTAGGGTTTTACCCATTAACAGTGCCATGCTCATCTTTATATCATAGATCTAAAAAAATTTAGGGTTTTTAACCAGAGCCATGCTCATCTTTTAGATCAGAGATCTTCAAGATATAATCTTTTTATTTTAAGGTGATTTTAACCTCTGAACTGGAACATGGTTCACGAAGAACTCTGAGAGTTCACAGATCTTGAAGATCTTGGAATTTTTGATTCATTAAAGCTTTGCTTTTTAAAGTTTTTGATGGATTATTCCATCTTCTTCGCAGAGCATTGCTCTTAGGGGAATTTTTATTCCTTCATCATTAATTATGACAGATGTCATATCTGTTGAAGAGCACTGCTCTCAAGGGAGATTTACTCCTTGGCCCAAGGGGTCCTCATTAAATGAGAATCCTTTTAGTATTCCCTCCTTAATTGCACAAATTTGAATTTGTTGGGTGTTTTAATCAGTACTTGTTTTCTTCATGCAGATATCAAGAGTTGTTTAAATCCTCGGGTTTTTATCAGTCTGTCCACTAAGCTCTCGCTGATTTTCATTTTCAGGTGCTATGGCCGCTCATCTGTACTGTCTTGAAGAAATCATTTCTTATGAGGACATCCGAGCACAAGGCCGTTGTCAAAACCAGGAGCTCTCAAACGCCCAATGCACGGAAATTATGAATAGTTTTAATGCACACAACGGTCAACTACTTCCTTGTCGCTCCGCTCTCTTGTAGATTATAGTGAGAGCAATTTGGGGAGCACTTCCTGAATTTTATGAAGCCATGCCGCTTAATGCACTGGATAACGCTGAAGATAAGGTGCACTCAGTGTATCTGACTGGCCTGATCTCGAAGAAGCGACGAGATAATCTCATTGATATTTTGCATCAATCTTTCCAACTGACGACGATAATCGCTGCTTGTCAGAGGGTGGAGGACATTAGCGAAGATCCTGACGCTCGCGATCGTAAGAGGATGCACACGAAAATGGTCAGAGCGGCCAGAAACATTTTAGACGGCCTCACTCTCGAATTTCTTAATCCGTGTCCCGGATTCAATGTTTTGCCATTGTAAACATTTTAATGATACTTTTGTTTACTGTTTTCATCAATGTAAGAACTTTTCTGAGGCATGAATAACAAATTTTTCCTTTCCATGCATTTATTTTATCCTTCTCGCACATACATGAGTGGGTACGCTTCGGATGCTCAATTGGATGTAAATCAAATGTTCTCCTTATTGCCTTGCATAATAGGTGATTGACGTCCGTGGGTTATGCCCTTTTGTTTTGACTTGGCGCAAAACAGTTTACGTATTCTTGAGTAGCACCTCGATTTCGATGGCATGTAATTTTGGAAAGTGTGGCATGTAGATAGTAGATAACAGTCCATCTTGAACCCTTTGCAGGGTAGCGATGGCTTAGGAGACGGGTTCAGATCTTCCGCCTAAGGCTTTCCAACTTTATGAGCCGTGAGGGTCTCATAAAGACTTTTCTCCCTACGAGTCTAGAGGATCCCGTAGGTGTATTTTCTCCCTAGGAGTCGTGAGGACTCCTAAGTGTGTGTTTTCTCTTGAGAGTCGTAAGGATCTCACAAGAGAATTTTCCCGCTTACAAGTCGAGAGAACTCGTAAGTGGTTGTTTCCCTCCTTGTCGATGTTCAACTTCGGAGAGTGTGGCTCGTGAATAGTATGCAAGAGTCTATCTTGGACCAACTTGCAGGGCCCCAGTGCTTAGGAAACAGATCCTTATCCCCACCGCCTAAGGTTTTTCCCTACGAGTCGAGACGAATCGAGAAGTTCCCACAAAGACACTAATTTCCTTACTAGTCGAGACGAATCGAAAAGTTCTCGCAAGGATGTCCTAACGTCACAATTAACCTCTGCTATTTACGACAGAGGTCCGTTAGGGTCTGTGTTACTAGGGTTTTGTCCGTCGTACTGTCCCGTTGGTTGATGTATTCCTCGATAGGCAATCTTACTATTCGAGTAGCCTTGCGACTGTCGTGTCTCTGATCCCTTCGGGGGCTGGACAAGACGTCTTCAAGCAATCTTCCAGGTAGTATTACCGTCGAAAGAGAAAGCGTTAGAGATATTCCATATCGCTTTTTGCTTGAGGTTAAGCTCAGTTTGGGAGCCCCGATGAGTCATAACCACTCCGCACTGGTGTGGGATGATCTCCGATAGTATTTCAGGTTTTATATAAGTTGCCGTCAAGACCCTGAAGCTAGGAATATTGCCTTCTCTTCGTTTGCTGGCATTGCGTCTGCTATATCGAGACGAATGTCGCGGTTGTCTCTAGGTTGTTGGTGAACCGTCAAGGCTTGGAACTAGGGACTTTACCATGGCTCCATTGTTGGTGTTGTGTCTGATCCTGTTGGAGGAAGAACGCTGGGATGATATCACGTCTGTTGTATCGAGACGAACGTCGAGATGATCTCTAAGTTGTTAGTGAACCGTCGGGACCTGAAACTAGGGACTTTGCCATGGCTCCGTTGTTTTGTATTGCATCTGCATCCTGCTGGGGGAAGGACGCTGGGGTGACGTCGCATCTGCTATATCAAGACGAACATCGAGGTGGTCTCTAGGTTGTTGGTGAACCCTCGAGACCTGGAACTAAGGATTTTGTCATGGCTCCGTTGTTTTGTGTCGCGTCTGCATCCTGCTGGGGGAAGAACGCTGGGGTGACATCGCGTCTGCTGTATCGAGACGAACGTCGAGGTGGTCTCTAGGTTGTTAGTGAACCGTCGGGACCTGGAACTAGGGACTTTGCCATGGCTCTATTGTTTTTGTGTTGGGTCTGCATCCTGCTGAGATGAGGAGGAACGCTATTGTGGGTCTCCAGGCTGTAGATGTAGCCGTCGAGACTTGGAACTATGGACTTTGCTATGGCTCCGTTGTTTTGATTGTCGCGTCTGAATCCTGCTCGAATGAGGAGGAACGCCATTGCAGATGTTGCTGTTGAGATCTGATTTTCCCTTTTGACAGGATCTGGTGGGGGACATGTGGTTCCCTTTTCGTTTATGCCCATGGATTGTATACAGGGGTCAGTATGGACTCGCCTGTAAGGCAAAAGTTTCATTCTTTCATTTTTTTATTTCTTTCCACAATGCTCTATCACTTCATCTTTTATATCGCGAACGTCACGATTGCCCAATCATTTCGGATATTTTTGGCGGTGCCCAATCATTTCGGCTATTTTTGTTTTTTACTCGCTGCTTCTTGTTGCAAGTTGCCTAATCATTACGGCTATTTTTTTATGCATATATATTTTTACTTGCTGATTTTGTTGAAAGTTGCCCCATCATTTCGGCTATTTCATATGCATTTTTGGCTCGCTGATTTTTATCGCGAGTATGGAACTCGGAATCTGGTGCCAATCTTAGCATCAGCATCGCTGCGACTGGAATATTGCCTGGAGCGAATCATCATTTGCCGTGAAAGGACTTAGGATTTGATACTGATTCAGGCATCAGCATCGCTACCACTGGGACATTTCCAAGAGCGAATCATCATTTGCCTCTGTCGATGTCGAACAAAGGTAGCTTAGCAAATAGGGTTAGGATCCTGTCGACTAAGGCTTCTGACTTCATGAGCCGTAAGGGTCTCATAAAGGTGTTTCTCCCTACGAGTCGTGAGGATCTCGCGTTTTCTCCTTAAAAACCGTGAGGATTCTTAAGTGTATGTTCTCTTATAAGTCGTAAGGATCTTACAAGAGTGTTTTCTCCTTATAAGTCGAGAGGACTTACAAGGGTTGTTCACCGTGTGAGCATATCCCTATTCGCTGGTAGGACTTTTGTTAGGGAAATGTTTATTCGTGCCCATGGATTGTATACAAGGGTCGGCATTGAACCGCTTGTAGGGAAATCTGGGGATTGTGATGGCTTAAGAACAGGTTCAGATCCTTGTAGCTTAAGGCTTTTGAATCCTATGAGCCGTGAGGGTCTCAAAGGGGAATTCTCTTTACGAGTCGTGAGGATCTCGTAAGTAAGTTTTCTCCTTAGGAATCATGGGGATTCCTAAGTGTGTTGCTCTCTTGTGAGTCGTAAGGATCTCACGCAGGTATTTTCTCCTTACAGGGTCGAGAGGACCTTGCAAGTGTCCTTTAACGAGGTTGCGCCCTTTCGGGTTTTCACAAACTCGCCGGTAGTCCTGCTGTTTTTACTCACGGATCCCTTTCGGATTTTCATCCGTGCCCATCTCTGTAACATTTCAGAAAATATAAAATATTATTTTTTGGAATTTAATATTAAAATAATATATTTCCCGAAAACTGCCCGATTTGCGAAATTGGGATTTTCGAAAAAGGGTATAAATATATACCGATAATTGTGAAATAAATGGAAATTAAAATGATTTATTCATATAAAAATATATTTAAAAGATTTGGCATTTTTAAAATTTATTATATGCAGTTTGGATAAAAACCCGATTAGTGCACTGCTAATCGTAATTAAGCCAAATCCGTGTTTCTACAGTTTTCATAGTTAGTGCACCATGACATGTTTCATTTGGTTACATGTTCATTTGTGTTGTTTTATTGTGGTGAGAAAAGAAATGAAAGGGAAAAGGTGTCATGATGATTGAGAAGAGAGAGAGGGGGGACATAATGATGAGAGTGAGCATGCTAGGAGAGAGAATGAAAGTGAGAAAGAGAGAGAGAGAGAGGAAGAGTGCTGCCCCATATCTTTTCCCCCACCATTTCTTTCATCTCCTTCTTCATCCTCAAGCCCCTCATTCTACCCTCATGACCCATCTCCAATCTTTCATGAAAACCCTATACCCCTTTCATAAAAGATGATCACCTCCTCACCCTCATCGTATTGGACCAAGCAAAGTGGGTTCTTGACAACTTTGAGAAGCTAGGGTTCTCTTGAGTTTCATCCATGAGATATAATCCTTTCCATTTAGTTAGTTTTAAGTTCCTTATGTTCTAGTTTTAGTTTAGAAGTGGTTTAGTGGTGTTTCGTGAAGTTAGAAAATTCTAGAGAGGGTTTGGGTGACTTGTGGACTTGTGAGCTGTAGTGAGGGTGTGCAAGACCCTAGAAATCCAATTCTAGACCTAGAACAGAGACCATAAACTTAGATTGTATCCATGTCGGTTTTGTTGCATTATGTGTGCCTACTGTGAATCTGGAGCAACCCGGGTAATTTCTGAGCTTACCAAACAACTCCAGGGACCAAATTAGGGTACTAGGAGACCACCCCGACCATATGAACCAAAACGGAGCAACCATGGCTGAGGTGGCCGGATTTTGTGGGTAGGTGGCTGGCCATTCTGTGTTGGTTGGGTTCCAGGTTGTGCCAGTAGCTCAAATACCCCATATATAACACCCTATACGTGTTTGTTCATCCCAATTTCACCTGAGTCAAAATCTGGGAGCACTTTGGTGTGGTTTTTGGTTATGTTTTCTGTATTTTGAATGTTAAGTTTTGCTATTTGGTTTTGTAATTGGTTGTTGGATGTTTATACATCAACAACAAGGGTTGTTTGGTTGATTTTGTATGCGTAAGCTATAGGTTCTAACCTATGAGCAATGCGCGTCCCGTATTGGATTTCAAAACTTGATTTTAATAGCGTTGCGATATGTGTTGTTATTGTAGGTACCTTCACGTGGATTCCGAGGCGACGGAGCATGGCGTCATCAACTTCGGCAAGCGAAGAGCACTATGAGTAGATCTATATCTACGGGGGAAGTCGGGTGGATGGCGTATAACACCCCCGCAAAGTTTTGGTGGAAACCGATTTGTAGCATATGGTTAAGAAAACCTAGATTAGGAAACTAGGGTTAGAATTAAAAGATCGTTAGTGAAACCATATTATAAACTAAATGATAGTTAGAAGTGTTTTGATACGACTAATATGTGATGACAGAATTTGAGGATGACGTTTGACGATATTACCGTTTAGGGTACTATAAGACTAGATAGCCGACGTAATTGTGTCATCCTAACCATACATATTTCCAAACCGAAGAATCGTATGCATCTTTTAAACAGATACCTTGAGGGACGTTATGGATTTTCAAACGATATCTTTTCCTTAAAAACAACGTAACCCCTACTTTCAAAACTATGATTCGTATCTTTCAAAAACTGTTTGTATGGTTCGGGTGTGTATGTTAGATTAGATATTTATGCTTATAGTAAAGGTAGAATGTATATGTAAATTGATCTTATGTGAGATATAAATGCGATGAAAAGAGAATACGATTGACATGTGATATGATAATATGTTGGTATACGGATGCGAGTCGATTGAGATGATTGATACCTTGCCGGTCCCCTGATATGAGATTGTTATGGATATGACCTGGGACATAGGTATATAGATATATTTATATATGTTATGAATCGTGAGTGATAGCCGTACGAGACGTTAGGTCCGTACCCTCCTCGTCTTATAGGTTGATAGGATCCCTGATAGCTTAATGCCGCCGTACGATGATTTTCCGTACGTGATGAGTTTGACTTGAGGTTTGATCCATACCCTTGACTAAAGGATGTCGTACGATGAAGTATACCGTACGTGATGTTGTGAGGCTAGATGCCGATGGTTAGATTCACTGACTTGGTCATGTTAGATATGTATACCTGTCAGCATTTGCATACGTTTTACTTTATGCTACGCTCATGTCACTCGCATTGCATTACATATACCTGTGCTAGTACACCTACACCATTATCGATGATGCGTACATTAAACTTACACTGATTGGCCGGCTCACACACTTCATCATCGATAATTGCCATGTCACTACACAGTAGAATTTGCTGCAACATGATATGACTCCTTGCACGATTTACTTGCTATAGTTGCATATGCACCTTTATACGATGTTGCATTGGACTTGGAGAATTTGGGAACCGCGGGATATATTTTTAAGACTGGATTCATTTAAAAGAGCGGTTTTCCCTTGATATGTGCATATTACTGTTCCATGCTGCATGATATATGGTTATGCTCACATTCTGTTATATGTCGCATAAATCATGCTTTATGATTTTATGCATTGAGATATGCTATTTTCATGAGATTTCTAGATTTGAGAACCGTGGCTATTTCAAAAGAAAGCATGTACTGGTTTAAAAATCCGGTTTCTCTTGATATGATATTTCAGTGCGTCCACCATGCGTTTTCTCGGTTCTGAGACGTGTGACATGTGAAACCCGATTCGAGGAGCTGGATGAGGCCGATTGTGGGTACATGGTGGACTCAGTATGGTACCCCGGGGCAAGAAAGGGATGCTGTGCAATAGACGGTGAGCCTGGCAGAGGGACTACTACCTACCGGTGATAGTATTTGGGCTCGGCGGATATCCGAAGGATACCGACCGGAGTCGAAAGATGATATGGGCCGATCCGGACTGACGGAGCCCGTGGGCCGATCCGAACTGACGGAGCCCGAGATATGAGAATTTACGTGTCGATGCTGGACACGGGTTTCATGATATTTTCGAGTGTCGATGCTAGACACCCAGGTTCCATGATTTTGATGTGTCACGGGGGACACACATTGATTTATATCCTCACACTTCCATGCATATGCTTTTATGATATTTACATGCATTATGTTGTTGTGTCATTGGTTGACACATGGACGGGATCCACTTGCATACATACATTGATCATATTGTTGGATGATATCCACATGCTTATAGGTATTGATTACCTTGTTGGCACATATACAGATACGGTCACCCTACATATCATAGTATTACCTTTATGATATAGTTGACCTAGAAGTCGTTGTCTATTCGATTTCTACTTGTTGATGTTTTTCTACTCACGAGTTGGCAACTCATCCCCGTTGTGCCACAGTTCTTGCAGGTTGACCGCATGGATCAGTAGCGGCTTCACTGGCACATAGTTGCATTCGGGTGTTTTGCTTTGGTAGGTGGGACATTTGTATTGTACCCACTCTTATATTTATATTTCATATTGTATCTAGTTAACTCCATCAACCAAAACTAGTATTTGTATAATTAATGAGACTTGTAGTTGCGAGACTTGAGCAATGGGTTTTATATTCGCATTTGGGGTTGATGTCTTGCTTATTTCTTTATCTTTGTGGTGATCTTCGCCGTTGGGCGTCGTATACTTATATATACTGTCTTGCGTGATTGTGATCCGCCGGTTGGCGAAGAGCTAGCTCCCGCTTGGGGATGCCTTTATCATTATCTTGTATTGGTGGTTTTGGATCAAAAAAATACAAAGGAGGTGCTGCCCAAATTTTTAAAAGACGAAAACCTGTTTTCCAACTCGCATTTTTTTTCATGTTCCATCACCTATGCATTTATGAAAACATCGATTTCATTATACCTTTATTTCAAAACTTCGCCTCCTTTATTTTCTTAAAAAGGTTTAGATTTCTGGGTTTCAGCTTACTTGAATTTCGTTATGCCTTTAGACGTTGCGTGATTCAAGTGCTGCTCACGAGCTAATATTTCGGGTCGTGACAATCTCGCTTATGGACATACCGTTTTTTTTTTGTCAGCCTTGGGATGCTGCGGTCCGTAGTAGTTTATAGACGTCTCGGTCAGGCGTAGTATTTCTTCAAGAAACGACAGTTTATTAGCCTGAAGGGTCTTTCGCCATGCATATCCATGAGCAAGTAAGCCTCACCCTGGTAGACTTTATCTATGATGTACGGGCCTTCATAGTTCGGCTCAAATTTCCCCCGTTTGACACGATTGGGGATCATAGGTCTCTTGACCACTAGTACGAGTTAGCCTTGGCGGAATGTTCTCGGCCTAGTCAATCTCTCATATGAGCGCGTCATTTTTGCTTTGTAAGCTTCCAAGTTTTGCTGCGCAATGAGCCGGGTTTCGTCAAGGGCGTCGATCTCCTCAAACCGAAGATGAGCATTCTCTTCGTCCGTTAGCTCGTAATGGACCGCCACTCGTAGGGAGGGTAGCTCTATCTCTAAGGGGAGTACTGCTTCTGTGCCAAATACCAATGCATACGTCGTTGTGTTTGTGGCCGTTTTGAACGTAGTTCGATACGCCCAGAGAGCTTCATGCAATCTCTCATGCCAGTCCTTTTTATTTTTGGACACCGTCTTTTTCACAATCTTCGTCGAGGTCTTGTTGAAAGCTTCAGCCAGACCGTTAGCTCGGGGATTATAGACCGAAGAGTACCTCCAGTCTATATTATGTTGCTGCGCAAAGCGGCTGATTTTATGACTTCTGTAGGCTGGCCTGTTATCGGAGATAATCCGTCGTAGAGTGCCGAACCGATAGATGACGTGTGTCTTGAAGAAATGGTGGATATTCTCCGTCTCCGTCTTCACTTCTCTTAGCGGTACTGCTTCTGTCCATATGGAGAAGTAATCGGTTGTTGTCAATATGAACCGATGTCCTCTGGACGATACTGGTTCAATGGGCCCGATTATGTCAGTTCCCCATTTTGAACGGCCAACTAGCCACTGTTGGATGTAGCGGATTTGGATGCTGGTGGATAAACTCCCCGTGAATCTGGCACAAATGGCACTACTTCACGTATTCGAGGCAGTCTTAGATCATTGTGGGCCAATAGTAGCCCATCCTTTTGATCTTTAGTTTCATCTTCGGCCCAGCTTGGTGAGAACTGCAGAGTCCGTCATGAGTTTCTTGGACGACTCTCCTTGCTTCTTCAGGTCCTACGCATCTTAGCCACAGGGAGTCGAACGATCTCTTATATAGAGTATCATTGACAAAGGCAAAAGACAGAGCTCGTTTCATGAGCTGATATCTCGAGGATGCATCTTCAGATGTTCGACGGGATTTGAAGTAGTCTATAAAGACTTCTCTCCAATCCTTAGCCTTTTCTGGCCTTTTATCTATAGGGTCGTCTGCTTGATCGCTCTCTTTTCTTCGGACGATTCCAGAGATATTTCTGCCGGTGCAAGAACCCGACAGCTTTGCACAACGATCCTTACGTCATCGAGGTTCTCGTCGGCCAGTTCTTTAGCGAGCTTGGCTAATGCATCCGCCTTACTATTTTCCGCGCGCGGTATGCTTTCCAGGGCGTAGGAAGGGATTCAAGTCAGCAGTTGCTGCACTCTCTCGCCGTACTTTACCAACTCCGGTTTGCATTTCTGATAGTTGTCGTTTACTTGGCTAACGACCAGTTAGGAGTCTCCGTATATGAGGAGGTTTTCGATTCCCATGTCCACAGTGATCTCAAGACCTGCTATCAAAGCTTCATATTCGGCTTCATTGTTTGTCCTCGGCTCTGTTAGGGAAAAGGCAAAGCGCATTATCCCTCCTTGTGGAGTCACGAAGATGAGGCCTACCCCAGACTCGATTATGGGGGAGCTGTGCTTTCGCTTCTTCATGGAAGATGCCCCGTCGAAGTAGAGTTCCCATCGTGTGTTACTCTCCCCTTTCTCCCCGTCGATTGTGTCAAACGCGTGCTCGTCTGGCAATTCGCAATTTAGGGGTGAATCGGCAGGTATAGGATGCTCGGCGAGGAAGTCGGCGATGGCCTGGCCTTTCACTGCCATGATAGGTCGATAAGTTATCGAGAATTCCATTAAGAGTAGGGCCCATTTAGCAAGCCGCCTTGTTAGTATGGCCCTTGACATCAAATATTTTAGAGGGTCCACTTTTGATATGAGATGGACCTCATGTGCCAAAGCGTAGTGTCTGAGCTTCGTTATCGTGAAGATTAACGCCAGGCAGTGTTTTTCGATAGGGGAGTAGTTGTTTTCTGCCCCCAGGAGAACTCGACTCAAATAGTAGAGGGCTCTCTCATTCCCTTGGTCATTCACCTGTGCCCACAGTGCGCTTAAAGAACCTTCAAGGGCTGTTGTATACAGGATGAAAGGATTTCCCTTGACCGGAGCAGTCAGTACTGGAGGATTCTGCAGGTATTGCTTGATTTCGTTTAGTGCGCTCTGGCATTTGCGATCCCAGACAAACGGGTTCCCCTTCTTCATTAGGTGACTGTAGGGGCGGCATTTTCCAGAGAGGTTAGCTATGAACCGTCGGATATATGCGAGCTTTCCTTGGAGAGACCGTAGTTGCTTGAGAGTTCTAGGCGGAGGCATTTCCATGATCGCCTTGATCTTCGACGGGTCTATCTCGATTCCCCGGTGTCGTACGATGAATCCTAGGAATTTTCCTGAGGAGACTCCGAACGCGCATTTCAGAGGGTTCATCTTCAAGTTGTATTTCCGAAGACGTTGGAACACTTCTTTAGATGCTCCCAATGTTCCTCATACGATTTGCTTTTAACCACGAGGTCGTCGATATAGCATTCGACGATTTCGTGTATGAGGTCATCGAAGATCTTTGTCATTACCCTTTGATAGGAGGCGCCGGCGTTCTTCAGGCCGAAAGGCATCACTTTGTAACAGAATATGCCTAGCGGAGTCCGGAAAGCGGTATGCTTCTGGTCTTCGGGATGCATCTTTATTTGATTGTACCCTGATGAGCCGTCCATGAAGGAGAAGACTTCGTGAGTGGACGTGTTATCTATCATCAGCTCGGTAACCGGTACAGGAAAATCATCCTTTGGGCAAGCTTTGTTGTGGTCTCGAAAGTCCACGCAGATGCGCACTGTCCCATTTTTCTTCATCACTGGGACGATGTTGGCAATCCAGTCAGGATACTGAACCTCATGGATGATGCCGGAGTCGATTAGCTTTTTGACCTTGGCGTTAATGCTCATTTCAAGTTCGAGCCGCATTCTTCTCGGTGCTTGTTTGATTGGCTTGATGTCCGGAGAAATCGCCAATTTGTGGACGGCTATTTCTGGATCTAATCCTGGCATGTCAGAATAGTTCCATACGAAACAGTCTTTATACTGCATGAGCACGTTTTTTAGCGTAGCCACCTTTTCTTGAGACAACAGCTCACTGATGAACATCTGGCGTGGGTCGTTTGTCGTCCCTAAGTCGATTTTTCTATGGTTATCTGCAGTAGTATGTATCCCATCTTCCAGCTCTTTTGGAGCTAGTGGAAACTCTGAGATCACCTCGTCATCATCGTTTTCGAGGCACCAGGGGAGGTCAGCCATATCCTCGCATACTACTTCTCCTGACAGCGTTATCGCGTGACAGGTACGAGATCGCTTCCAAGACCGGTGTTGATCCGGCTCTACTCTTGCTGCATACGTGGCTTTCGGTTCATGCTTCTGTGGCAGGGTTACCCTCCAACTGCTGGATAAAGCGAACCTTCCTTGCTGATACTGGTCTTCTACCCAGTCTTTGAATGTGAAGCAGCCTTTGAGAGGATGTCCTATCGCTCTTGTGATAAGAGCAATAGTCTGGGTGATGAACCTCACTTTCTTGTTCGGGGTGGTTGGACTCCAGGAGGGTAATCATCTGATGTTTCATGACAAGACCGAATATCTTCCTTGTCTTGGGGAAAAGAATATGCTCGACCCATCTTCTTTATAAGAGACGAATCCTGGCTGCTCAATTCTCGATCGCGTGGCTTCTTGGACCCGCTTTGCTGCAGTCGAACGTTTTTTCCATTCTTCAGTTTGTTTTTGCCTCCACGTTGGATCTTCCGTATGACGGGCTGGTGATGAAGGACATCGTCATTTTTCGTAGCCTGCTGAAGGAGGCGCTGCGTTCTGGCTTTTTCATAGATGGTCATTTCGCGGCCATGGTCATCCCGGACCTTTTGAGCCGCTTCCCTTATTAGATTATCCATCTGTTCTTCGAACAACGGACTTGGCACTTTCATGGCGAAACCTTGTTTTGTTTCAGGGTTAGCGTCTTCTAACAGAGCATCTCCTTCTTCATCAAAATCATTTATAATGTAGCAGCCATGGAATCGCTCCCGTTTCTTGGATTGAACATATCCAAGCCCGATCGTTTCCATCCTCCCATTGGGCAATTTTCGCTGAGTTCTAGGGACGTTCCAGATCCTGTTGTAGAACTGAGCTTTTCGAGCAATCTGTTTGATGTATACGCCTTGGCGCATCAACAGCCTTTTTAATCCTTCTGTGTAGTATCTGGGCAGATGGATGGGCTGGAGCCTGTCAAGCGTAGAATCGGTGCCATGCCAGATTTCTTTCTCCACTTTGGTTTCTGCGGATCGTTAAAAGAGGATCGCCTTTTTCATCTTTTTGCCTAGGAGGGACGTAGAACGTCTGCAGTTCTTATACACTGTAGGTATCAAGTGCGTCGAGCTCTTTGTAATGCTCTTGCGGAACCATGGCGATCTGCGAACTCTGATCATCTCCAATGAAGGCTTGCACTGATGGACGAGCCGAGAATACTGCGTTGACCTCGTCTTCAGAGTCACTGCCAAAGACCAGAATAGGGGTAGACGGTCCCGGTTTGTTGTATCGGGGAGGTCCCGAATAGACTATCTCTTCTTCCTTCTCGGTATCGCTCCCGAAGACCGGAATGGTAGTGATAGCTTTTTGCTTATCCTCAGGTTTATGGCATCTTTCCGTATCTTCAAAGTCTTGTAAGAAGTACTTTGCATCTTCGTACTTTCAGAATTCGTTTACGGAGAATGGGTTCAGCTCCCCTGTCACAGTGTATTCAAGCCCATCACTAAAGTACTTCATACACTGATGCTGTGTAGAAGGGATGATGTTGTACTCGTGCAACCATGGCCGACCGAGCAAAGTATTATAGCAAGTCTTGGCGTCAATGACATGGAACTTGATATCAGTGACGAGCAGCCCAAAGCGTAACGTCGGTATCACAGATCCGAGCGTCCGTGATGACTGGGAGTCGAACCCGGAGATAGTGATTTTATCCCGAGTAAGGTGTTGAAAGCTCATGCAGATTTCTTTTAGCACCCTCACATTTAGGAGATTGACAGAGGACCCATTGTCAACTAGGATCTTCCCTATCTTAATGTTATAGCAATACCCGGAGACATATAAGGGACAGTTGTGCTCGCATGTTCCGAGGAGGAGATCTTCATCGCCGAAAGTGATGTCGGCTGTGTGAATTTCTTCCAGCTCGTCCTTCATCTTTTTTTCGGCGAGGAAAGCTTGAAACTGGTCAGGCTCTTATAATGCCTTGATCAGAGATTCCCTCGCCTCTTTGGATAGCAGAAGGGCGTCGAGAATACTTAGCTGTGAGGGTATCTTCCTCAGATGTGCCAGAACGTTGTAATCCACCTTGTTTTTCTTGGGTGGGTCCTTGGCTGCCAGCTCTTCGACGACTCGGTCATCGAGGGTGATATCCTCAGGGACCTTTTCTTTCCCTTATCCTTTTTGTTCGATCCTTTGTTTGCGGGTCCGAGATTCTTTTCAGGTAGCGTGCGATTGCGCAACTGAATGTTCTCGCAGGTCCATCTCATCTGTTTCAGAGATGGATTCCTTGAAGAGGGGGCCGAGAGCTATTTCTTTATCAGAATCACTCCCGAAGGTGAGAACTTGCGATCCCCCAGAATTAACCATGTGACATTCACCGAAGGTTCTTTTATGATCATCTGCCATGCTTCTTTATTCCCGACTAGTTTTGTGCTTCATCCGCTGAACGTGTTGTCGGTGGGCAACATATCCCTGCCACCAGTTTTTAAAGGCCATGCACTCTTCGGTAAGGTGTGCAATCCTCTGATGGTATAAGCAGAAGTTAGGATGTATGTCCGCTTCATCAAGATTTATACCGCCGAGAGAATTTCCTCTGAAAGAGGGCAACTTCATTCCCTTTGATAGGGCTCTAGCGAATCGTTTCTTTGTCTTAAGTTTTCTTTTGTCTACGGCGGACGTGCTTCGATCTGGTTGGAGTGCTTCAACCTTTTCATTCAATCGCCGACGTTTAGCTTTTTCGAATATAACCAGTTCACGCTCTCGATTGGCTTTGCTTCTCTGACGGGCTTCATTCAGGAATACGTCAATCATCTCATCTGACGGTCCTAGGAGTTCTGGTTAGGGATCTGTCCCCTTTTCTTCTACATCAGGAGCTTCTTCACCATATACCGGCGAGTGAGAGATCACGTGGCAGCTTGCCACATAATCCTCTGGTTCATCTGACGAGTCTTCTCCCTCATCTTTGTTGCTATCTCCGTCTTGAAGGATATGGTTGAGAAACTCTTGAAGCGTGACCGGGGTCCGTGCCTTCTGGTTGTATTCCTCCAGCACGTCAATATGTTTTTGTAGGTCCGTACGCTTATCATCAGGCTTCACGGGCTTTTTGGTCTTCTTCTTCTTCTTCGAAGACTTTGACGGCTGGGCCTTAGCGTTTTGATTGTCGCTACCAATTCTTGGAGTCAGGCGCGGCTTCAACATTCCCTCGATGACCTCGGGTTCTAGCAGACTTTTCCATCTGATTGCCGGGCATGTTTGGAGATCCTTCAGCATTCTTTTCGTCTTGGCTAAAAGAGCAATCTCCCATGGAGCTTCTTCTATAAAGGAGCACAATGCCCCGGTGTGTCCATCTTTTCAGGAGTATGTGGCTGGAGCGGGCTCACCTTCCAATTCTCAGACAGCGCGAATTTGCCCTGTTGGTATTGGTCCTCAATCCAGCCTTTGAAGACGAAGCAATCTTCAATTGGATGGCTTACTGCTTGGTGATAGGGGCAATAATTGGGATTATTAGCCTCACCGGGTTGCAATGGGCGTTTTGGATCCGGCAAGGTGATGAGCCTGTTGTGCACCGTCAGCCTGAACAGTCTCCCCGTTTTATCCCGGGGAAACGAATAAGGGTACTTCAGTTTCTCATTGAAGAATCGCCGTCTATCATCTTGGCGATCGGTTGGTTTTGGACCACTGGGCTGCTGCTGAGCATTAGCGACGAAGGTCGCTTTCCCTTTCCCTTTTTCGTTTCGAGATTCCAACTTCGAAGAAGATGGTCTATGACCCATCTAATCCATTTAGGCCAGCTTGTCAATCAAGGCCTGGAAAGTAGTTGGCTTGAAGAGCATCTTGAACTGGGATATGGTCGCCTGCGGATCGAGGGTTCCTACAAACATGCCCACCGCAGGAGCCTCTTCTATACACTGCTCGCACTTCGACCATAGGTTCCGCCACCGTATCGCGTACTGAACTCATGTTTCGCCTGGCTTCACCGTGGCATTAATTAACGTGGTGATCGGGGCGCGTTCACTAGCGCTTGCGAAACGCTGGGTGAATAGCAAATCCATTTCTGCAAATGTCTTAACGGAGTCGTTCGGGAGATCGGAGTACCATTCAAACGCTGTCTCCGACAAGCTGCCAACAAACTGACGAAGCAGCAGTTTGTCGTCACCTCCGGTGTTGCCGCACAGAGCCCTGAATTGAGCCATGTGTTGGTGTGGATTCCCCGTCCCCTTATATACATGGAATTTAGGGATCGTATATCCTGGTGGGTACTTTATTTGGTCGTACCAACCCGGATAGGGTCGTCTAGTCTTAACAATTTGCTCGGCCGCTTCGTTCGCCTGATGAGCTCGTATCTGCTGAGCGATATAGTTATCTAGGGCGGCTTTGGAGATGGTCTCCTCCTTTGCCGCTGAACAAGCCGGAAGAGGATTCGATGTCTCTCCCCTACCGTCCTCAAGGATAATCGGAGGGTCTTCAGCTGGAGGATCCGGTTGTAACGTCATCCCGACCATGTCTTGGAATAAAAGCGCCATTCGTTTTATGTTGGGAGCTTGTTCCGCTGCCTCTTTGTCCTTCTTCTCGAGGATTCTGTGGAGGAACTCAGCATCAGTTTCTTGTTCATGACACTACTCTGACGACGTTTCCGGGCTTTCTTTTGGCCCGGTGAGTACAGCCATCTGTGTTAACATTTCCTGGAGTTTTTGCTGTTTCTCCTGGGCCTTTGTTACGGATCTGGTGAGTGGTCGATGACCCATACAGATACGGCTATCCTCTTTCCCGGATGCCATATAAATAGTGTGCACTACCATGCGCCCAGACTTGGGGCGTTTAGATTCAGTGCCCTTGAGATTTGTAGCGAACACAGGGATTTTCTCTGGCCTCCTTCTTTTGTGGGCGGTCGAAGTTGAGGGAGCCGTTGTAGCGGGCACCTTAATAGATGACGTCTCATGTGGCATGACAGGGTGGTCCTTATCTTGCCGAACTTTCATCTTCTTCGATCAGCGGGAGTAGTCTTGGTCGATCACCGAATCTTGGACCTGTCGCCCGACTTTGTAAATTTTAGAGGACAGCCGCTGAGGGGGCTGCTCCAGCTTTGTCTTTATAGCATTCTCCATAGGTGGAGGAGATCTTTTTAACACAGCAGTCGGAGAGTTCTTGCGGACCCTCCTGAGTGGTTCAAAGCTCTCCCAATTGGAACAGCAGCGTCGGCTTCCACCGTTGGAGCTGGCGGAGTCAATCCAGAGGGGGAACTACCCCCAGCTTTCCTCACTCGGCGCCAGTGGCGATGTCGAATATGTCGCGCTGCCGGGATCATCTCCGCCATTGGATGAGATTCCTCATGCCCCCTGCTTTGTGGAGAGGCTGTTATTGGGGCTAACCTATCAAAGACTGACGTCTATTTAGAGGGGATAGTCAGTCTTGCGAAGGCCGACTTTCGAACAGGGAAGAAGCCTTCGTGACTTCGCGTGGTGTAGGAGCTGAAACGGCCAGTCTTGTGAAAACCGACCGCTTGGCAGGAGAAGATGCCTTGGCGACTTTAGAAGCGGGAATGTCTATCCGCTTTAGGATGGCCGCTTCAGGTATCGCGGGTTTCTTCACCGGCTCACTTGAGTTTTGGCCCAGTCTGTTGAAAACTGAAGCACTGGATTTGGACGACCCGTTGAGAGGGGCCGTGGTAGTGGTAAGCCGATCAAAAACCGACTTCTTTGAAACTTCGTGCGACGGCATTGGAGCGCTGAAGCTTGCTGGTGGGATCATGGTCCCGAAGAATAGCCCAGTGGTGGCTTGTGTCACCTGTTCCACCGGCATTGTAAAAAGGGAGGCCGCTTGAGGCCCATAGGTCACTCCTCCAACAGGGACGGAGTGAGATTTGTTGCAGTTGTTGCAGTTTGTGCACTTGAAAGCCATTGATCTTCTATTTTTTGCACGGAGCAAGACACCAAATCTTAGTACCTCGAATCCAGGGGCAACCATAACAAACCGCGATTCGTTCGCGAAACACGGCACACGAAGTGTTGAGTGGAAAGTGGAAAAGGTCCCACCGGGCGTGCTAGAATCTGTTCTCCGCCGAAAGACCCGACCGGGACGTTGGGACATCCGGCCTGAATTTTGGGGGGCAGATGCTATTTGATGCTATCCGTCCACCTCTCCGAAGATGCCAAGTTGATTTATGGCACCGTGTATCGAAGGTTTAAATGGATGCGGCCGTCGTAGCAGACTTCATCAGATTCCCCCTCATTTGAGGGGTTTTTGATTGCGGGGACGCTCTTCCCTACAGGCGCAAACCTCTGCAGTTAATTACACTACCGCATCGCGGTAACCACTTTCTCCTTCTCCAGATGGTCACTTCGTGTCGTATGTGTTTGTTTTGTTTTTGGTTGCCCGTGGATTGTATACGAAGACTAATTTATGTTGTCGTCCGTAGGACATGGATTAGTCCAAATCCATATTTTCTTAGATTTGGGTTTTGTTTGGGTTTAAGGATCGTTAATCTCATTGAGATCAAGATCAACTTAAACGTTTGTTAAGGATATGTTAGTCTAATTTTAGACTAAGATCAACTTAACCATTTGCTAAGGATACATTAGTCTAATTTTAGACTAAGATCTACTTAACAGGATCATTTAGATCCAACAAGAGAGCATTTGCACTCTATTGTTTTATTTTAGGGACATTACGGTCCAGAAGTTTAAGGACATCATAGTCAATAGAGTTTAAAGACATCATAGTCCATAGCGGTTTAGAAACATCATAGTCTGTAAAGTTTAAAGACATCATAGTCTATGAGTTTAAGGACCTCACAGTCCATGGTAGTTTAGAGAAATCATAGTCTGTAAAGTTTAAGGACATCATAGTCCATGAGTTTAAGGACCCCACAGTCCGTGAAATATCTGGTTGTTGGGACCAGTCACCTCTTTGAAGACATTGAAGGATTACAACGACAAATATCAGAGGAATGAAGAGATGTACCCTTGAACCAATATTGGTTTGGAGATCTGTAGTCCAATTTAGGACTAAGATCAAAGATTTATGAGCATATGGGCTCAATTAATCAGAAATAGGGTTCTGTGGCCAATTTGAGCTCGGCTCATTCAGTTAAAATGTTGAACATTTAACAATGTTGAGCATTGGTTTGGATTCTGACAGCTTTTTTGTCTTTTTTTGAGTGATGAGCATTCATTATAGCTCTAGGGCTTTTATTGTTTAAAGAACAGTTTATGTTCTCTTAGGTCCCAAGTGAGGAGCACATGGCGCGCTTGGCGCTGTGCGCCAGTCGCAGAGCGCTTTTGGTGAAGTAGCGCATACGTGAGGACCATGTGGCGCGCTTGGCGTTGTGCGTCAGTCAATGAGCGCAGAGCGCTTGTGTTAAGTAGCGCACACGTGAGGAGCACGTGGCACGCTTAGTGGTGAGCGCCAGTCAATGAGCGCTTCTGTTTAAGTAGCGCACACGTGAGGAGCACGTGGCGCGCTTGGCGTTGTGTGCCAGTCAATGAGCACAGAGCACTTCTGGTGAAGTAGCACACACGGGAGGAGCACATGGCGCGCTTGGCGCTGTGTGCCCGTCAATAAGCGCAGAGCGCTTCTTTTAAATAGAGCACACGTGATGAGCACGTGGCGCGCTTGGCGCTGTGCGCCAGACTATAAGCGCAGAGCGCTTCTTTTAAATAGCGCACACGTGAGGAGCACGTGGCGCGCTTGGCGCTGTGCGCCAGACTTGGAGCGCTGAGGTGCTTCTTTAAATTTGGAGCGCTAAGGCTCTTTTTAGGCAACTCTGCTCTTTAAGAATTAAATTCTCTCTTATAAGAGACTCTCGTGGATCCAAGAACAAAGTTCTTATTTTACACGAGATATTTCAATCTCTTATTTTTTTTTAGTGAAAGGTTTTGCCTTTATGGATCTGTGATCCTAAGAGAATTGAATTATTCTCCTCCCTTTTTATGATGAGATGTTATGATCTCTTTTGTGAAAGACAATTTGTCTTAAAGATTTATGATCTAGCATAAGAACTAAGTTCTTTTTCTGATGAGATACTTTGATCGCGTTATTTCACCTTGAAGAAATTCTTCTTCTGTTGAGAGCTTACTCTTCTCTCTGAAACTTCTCAAAGTTTATGGGGGGTTCCTCTGTGTGTCGGTCTATGAGACTTGAAGTCTTGGGGCCTTTATATAGTGTAGGCTGATTTGTTGAATCGGTTGAAAAGATCTTTTTGTTAGTTGTATGTATGCCCTAGAGGCCATTATTGTACATGAGATGTATATTATAGTGGATGCTGGGACATATATAGGGAGGACTTTCTTGCTCAACATGATGGTACGCTATCTGGTTACTCTTTATCTTAACATGTACACTTACTGTCTCTCTGTTACAAGTTGATAAAGCCCTTAGTATGTGTACTCAACTTCCAGGATTATGATGCAGATCATACTAGTGGGGCCTGGGTAGTCCATGAGTACATCCTTCAATGTTCCTAGTCATGGGAATATCGAGACGGGGCATCGATATTCCAGAGTAGACTAGCGTATATCTTCTCGACCCATGTGATGGACGATGGATATTCCCATATCCATTGGTGTTTGACATCAGAGATGGTATACGGGTGCTCAGTGGAGACTGGGTACACTGAACGGACTCGCCAAGAACTCCCAGATGGTATTATACCTCACGTCAGATGGGAGTTCTCTGGTGACACTGGTACAGCTTAGTCTGTCGACTCAAGATCGTCATAGAGTCTTGTGTGTCTCCCACTGTGCTTTGATTTCCACCCTACCACGGCTCTACTGAGTCGTGCAAACAGGTGGTTTTTGGGTACAGTCCCGAGTAACATGGAGGCAATGAGCGATAGGAGGGGATTCGTCTCTCCCGGTATTGGGGGTTGATGTTGTGTTATGCTCGATTGGCCATAACTGGAAATCCCTGGCCAGGGTTGTTGTGATTTATTGGTAAGTGTTATCAATAGTTTCACGCTCGTTATGGACCTTACATCGGCATGACTTATCAAGTTACTGAAGTCTGACTTTTACCACCCCTACGCGAGATATGCGACATATCAGACGAACAGACCGGACTGTGCGGTAAGTGTTACTGATCGGATTCGCAGGAGTGTGAGCAGGCTTGCTCGTTGATCTTCTGATCGCTCAATACCCAGGTGGCCGTTACGTTTAGAAGACCGCTTGCGGCTTGTGGGTGACTGATATGATCACCACCTACTGCCGGCGTATTGACGAGTCTTTAGAGTCCTACACAGGGGTTTCCTGGCTCAAGCGAAATGAAATAGGAGCGCATATGAGATATGTGCGGGACCAAGAATAATACCAGTATGTGATACTGTATTCTATTCTCGCGATATCATCGGTCGGTTATATGCGATATAGCCGGGTTACCGAATCAAGTGTTGATTCGATATGTTGATACACTAGATATTAGTCGGTTATATGCGATATGACCGGATCATTAAATCAAGTGTTGATTTAATGATTTAATGTATAATTATATATTTGATATATTACTTTACATTAACTAGTATTGGTTCATTTAAGATAACTTTTTCTCACTTGATGTTCATAATGTATATATGATATATATTAGTGTACATGATTATATCATGCTAGATGATACATGCAAACTTGGGTGTATGGGTGACTTAGACCATATTTAAGTTAATGGTAAAGGTTTCTATTTATTTTGTAATTCAAAATTAGTGAGCACTTTGTCATGCTTGAAGCTTCATGAAGCTTGAAGCATTCATTGACCAAGTCCACTAACTTTGTCTCACATAAGATATTTATTAACCAAACCATTAACTTGAACCATGGTTTAGTCTCTACAAAGGTTAGTGGATAAAAACTAACTAACCCATGGTTGCATCAAGAGAATTATCTTCACTTCATTTGTTCTTCTTCTTCATCTTCATCCAAAAGAAAAAGGTTACTAGATTTTCTTTAAGTGAAGAAATAAAGTGAGAAATCAAAATCTAAAGTGAACTCATTTCCTATCTCATCATCCTCTACTACTTGACATTTAGTTTAGGGTGTTCTCTTCACAAAGTTCTTGACCAAGTGAAGAGGGAGCTTGAGTCACCTCGACGTAGATCATCTTCGGCCTCGAAGTCAACGAGCTAGCTTGATCGTTTCTCCGGGGAAATCCATTCTAGAGTTCGGGACTATGATGATCGCAGCGAAGGGACATCAACACGGAGCTTTAGAAGTGAAGGATCGGATCTACAATGGTTGTATTTTCATTCACTTCTCTTTGTAATGGTTGATTGCTATTTTGTTACCCTGGTTTTCTAGTTCGATTCGTAGTTTGATTACTTAGCACTCCCTAAAATTCTTGTTGTGGCATGTGTAATGCTTGCAAACCCTAAGCTAGGTGCTAAGGAATCCCAACATGGTATCAGAGCCTAACTAGAAACTTAGACGTTGTTAAGACAATGCGAAACCGAAAAACTCCGCAAAAATACGATTTTAGAAACCTTGAAAATTACTCTCTGGAAATTTTTTTAAAAGTGGCCTGAAAATTATTTAAACAACTGCGGAGTGGTATTTAAGATGACATAAGAACACAGGTGGAATTCTAAAGGGGGTGCTCGGTTCCTGGCCGGCGACCAGGCCAGGAATTCCGGCGATGCCGACCGTACAGGCTCCCCTCCTCTTCGTTTTTCACCAGTGCTCTGTACATCTTATTTTGGGGTTTCTGGTATTGTTTGGGAAGTCCAGATTTTCATGTGATGATAATTGTGTTATGGACTCTTTGCGGAGTATTTCGTATTCGTATTTTTTTAGCATTGTATTGGTAACCTAGACCATGTTTAACACTTCGAACGAAATTCAAACTTCACCCCATGACCCCCTCTGAAATTTCCAAGTGTTGGAACTTTTCTAAGTTAATTATATTCAATGTTCGTGCAAGTAACTCTATGGACCCTCTAGAAGAACATAAATCTTAACTCGATTCTGTGCCCTCGGTGTTAGTTATATGTATGCCCTAGAGGCCATTACTATACATAGGATGTATATTGTAGTGGATGCTTGGACATATATAGGGAGGACTTTCTCGCTCGACATGATAGTATGCTATCTGGTTACACTTTACCTTAACGTGTACACCGATTGTCTCTCTGTTACATATTGGTAAAGCCCTTAGGATGTGTACTTGACTACCTGGACTATGATGCGGATCATACTAGTGGGGACATGGTAGTCCAAAAGTACATCCTTCAAAGTCCCTAGTCGTGGGTATATCGAGACGGGGCATCGATATACCAGAGTAGACTAGCGTATACCTTCTCGACCCATACAGATGGGCGATGGATGATCCCATATCCATTGGTGTTTGACATCAGAGATGATATACGGGTGCTCAGTGGAGACTGGGTACACTGGACGGACTCGCCGAGAACTCCCAGATGGTATTATACCTTACGTCAGATGGCAGTTCTCTGGTGACACTGGTACAGAGTAGTCTGTTGACCCGAGATCGTCATAGAGTCTTGTGTGGTTCCCACTGTGCTTTGATTTCCACCTTACCACGTCCAAGAGGGCGTGCAAAACGGTGGTTTTTGGGTACAGTCCCGAGTCACATGGAGGCAATGAGCGATACGAGGGGATTCGTCTCTCCCGGTATAGGGGGTTGATGTTGCGCTGTGTTCGATTGGCTATAACCGGAAATCCCTGGCCAGGGTTGCTGAGATTTACTGGTAAGTGTTACCAGTAGTTTCTCGAACTGTTATAGACCTCATATCGACACGACTTATCGAGCTATTGGGGTCTGACGTTTACCACCCCTAGGCGAGATATGCGACATATCAGACGACGAGACCGGACTGTACGGTAAGTGTTACTGGTTGGATTCACAAGAGTGTGAGCGGGCTTGCTCGTCGATCTTCTGATCGCTCAATACCCGGGTGGCCGTTACGTTTAGCAGACCGCTTGCGGCTTATGGGTGTTTGATATGATCATCACCTGCTTCCGGCGTATTGACGAGTCTTTAGAGTCCTACACAGAGGTTTCCTGGCTCAAGCGAAACGAAATAGGAGCGCATATGAGATATGTGCGGGACCGAGAATAATGCGTGTATGTGATACCGTATTCTATTCTCGCGATGAATGTATCGATTGGTTGTATGCGATATAACCTAGTTATCGAATCAAGGATTGATTCGATAAGCCGATACATAGAATACTAGTCGGTTATATGTGATATGACCAAATCGTTAAATCAAGTGTTGATTTAATGATTTAATGTATAATTATATATTTGATATATTACTTTGCATTAACTAGTATTGGTTCACTTTAAATGGATTTTCTCACTTGTTGTGCATATTGTATATATGATATACTTTAGTGCACTAGTTTGTATCATGTTTGATGATACATGCAAACTTGGGTTTGTGTAAGACTTTAAACCATGTTTAAGTGAATGGTTAGGGTTTTGTTATCTTTTCTTAACCATTTATTTAGTTTATTTCCTTTTTAGGCAAGTAAAGAAATGGTTGATTTTTGAAGCTTCATGAAGCTTTGAAAAAGTCTTCCATTTTTGTTTTCATGCCTAACCTAACCATTCACCTAACCTTAGTTTAGTCTCTACACTTGACCATGGTTTGAATATGATAAGTATTCATTTTCTTTTTTATTTTTAACACTTATCATATTTATTATCATCTTCTTCTTCTTCTTCTTCACAAGAAGAAAAGCTTGCTTCATCAATGGTGATTTGAGCAAAAGTGTGAGAAATCCAATTCTAAAGTGAACCCACTTCCTATTTCTTCATCCTCTACCTCTTGCCAAGTAGTATAGGGTGTTTTCTTCACAAGTTTCATGACTTGGTGAAGTGGGAGCTTGATCTTGTGATGCCTCGACGTAGATCATCTTCGGCATCGAAGCCGACGACCAAGCCCGCCCATTTCTCCGATGAAGCCGATGCTAGAGTCCGGGATGCGATTTGTACAGCGAGGGGACTTCATCACGGATCTATGGAGGTGGAGAACCGGATCTACAAAGGTTGTATTTCCGTAAACTTAGTTAAGTTGTTAACTAGTTGCTTGATTCGCCTAATATTCTAGTTAACGATCCGTATTAGGGTTTCTCGGCACCGGAAAAATTTGAAATTGGCATGGTTGATGTCTTGTGAGACTTCATTAGTGTGCCTAGGAACCCTACAGTGGTATCAGAGCCTAGCTAGAGCCTTAGGCGATGCGTAGACGATGTTAGAAACCCGATCGAACCCCGAAACCCTAACTTTTAACACTCTCTGGACTTTTTCTGAAAAAGTGGTTTTTTCCAAATTAAAAATGCTTAAAAAATTCAGCAGGAAATTCTAAGAATTACAGTGCAAAAATTACCTAATGATCTGTCTAAAGCGTGGCGGAACCGCGGCATTAGCCGCCTATTGCGGCGGTTCCGCGCTCATTTAGTCTCTTCAGTCAACCATTTTTGCACAGTAACTTCTTTATTTAAATGCTGAGTTTTATGGGAATTTTTAAAATTTATTCAAGAGTTGAATATTCTGGGTTGTATTGGGGACTCGGTGTATCGATCGGATTGTCTAATTTTGTCTATATGTTTTCCGGATAATTTTTGAATATGTTAAAAAGTTCGACCGGATATAAATACCCAACTTTTCCCCTGCCAGAAAATTTCCAAGTGTTGGATCTTTCCGTAGTTTAACGACGTTCTAAGTAGTGCAAGTAACGCGATGGTCCCTCTAGAAGACAACAAACCTTAACTCGATTATGTGACCGTCTTGAACTGCCCTTTGAACCTTTGGGTTTGGGGCAGTACGGCGTGCCACATGTGAGGCGTTGGCTTGACCCTTCTACGGCTGGACCGTTGGTACTGAGGCACGAAGTGAATGTCTTTGAACTTATTTCATGAGTTGAGCTGTTTCGGGAAAACTTGGGTGTTCGATTGTTCGATCGGAAAGTTTAACATTTTCTATCTTATTCGGAATGTGATACAATAATTGGAATTCACAAGTAGTTATGAGATAACTGAATGAATGTTATAAACATAGCACTTTAGTCTCACTTGATCGGTTGCCACGGAAGAGTTCAGAAATGAACGAATCCTTCTTGAGACATTGTAGACTAGGTCATATCAATGCGACCCGACTAGCTGAAGTTACATGTAGATGCATATTTAAATTAGTTTGAATTTACATCTTATGAAACTTGCCAGTCATGTCACAGAGATAAGATGACCATAGCTCCGTTTATTGGAAACAGAGAAAGAGTTAGTGAACTCTTGGGATGATACATGTTGATGTATGTAAGGTCCCCTGTCTACACATGCCAAGACCGGTTCTTTATACTTCATTACATTCTCTGATGATCTTTCGAGATTCAGACCTATGTTCCTGTTGAAACACAAGTCAGAACCTTTTGAGATATTCACAGAATATAAGTTAGAAGTAGAGAACCAATACGGGTATAAGTATTATGTCCTTTGATGAGATCAAGGAGGAGAATACTTGAGCACGAAATTCTTGGACTATTCTAAAGGAGAATGAGATTCTCTCTCAGCATTACTCCTCCGTATACACCATGGCACGATGGTATATCGGGGCGGAGCAATCACACCCTATATGATAAGGTGTGCTCTATGATGAGTACTACTGAGTTACCTATTTCCTTTTTGGGAGTTATGCACTTGAGAAGCTGCATACCTATTGAATAGGGTTCTGATCAAATCAGTTGCCTACCACTTCATATGTGATATGGAAAGGGAAGAGCCCATATCTTAAGTTAGTTAAGATTTGGGGTTGTCCGGCCTATGTCTAAAAGCAAAATCCGGACAAGCTCGAGGCAAGGTCTGTAATGTAGAACTGGAAAGGTTCCAGCTATACAAACTACAGTTGATGATTTGAAAGAACCAAAGGATTCAATAGTTACCAACGAACCTCAGCCTCTCCACCGATCTAGTAGGGTTCCTCACCCGCCTGAGAGATACTTCGGTTTCTCTATGACAGTGGGAGCGAGGATTGCATCATGAGATGATGACCCAACTAGTTTCGAGCTGGCCATCAGGAGTGGAACTCTGTAAGAATGGCTGGATGCTTAGTGATCTGAGATGGAATCCATGTACACCAACAAAGTATGGACTTTGGTTGCTATATCTGAAGGGTTAAATCCCCATCAGAAGCAAGTATATCTTGAGAAGATTACTTGGTGTAGATGGAAAAGTTGAGACTTTTAAAGCTAGACTTGTTAAAGGTTTTCGTCATCAACCAGGCGTGGACAATGATGAAACCTTTTCAAGTGGCTATGCTTAAGTCCATCCAGATCCTACTTGCCACGGCTACATACCATGACTACGATATCTGGCGGTTGGGTGTCATGATTGCTTTTCTAAAGTGATGTTTTAGAAGAGAGCGTCTGTAAGTACACAGCCAGAGGGCTTCGTAAACAGTGGGAGCAGCGGAAACGTGTGCAAGATGTTTTATGTGATAAAGCAGGCATCGCGGAGTTGGAACATCTGTTTTGATGAGTGTGTCAAATAGTTTGACATCATCAAAATGGTAGATGAACCTTGTATATACAAGAAGGTAGTAGGGAGTATGGTAGTGATCCTCGTAGAGTACGTGGATGACATACTCATGATAGGGAAGGAGTTTCCTATGCTATGCTCGGTCAATCTCCGATTATCACAAGGATTCTCCATATAGGATCAAAGTGATACCTCCTAAATCCTAAGTATTCATCTATGAGATAGATGTAATTGGATGCTAGGAATCTCACTGGTAGTAGTGAGATGGTATCAATCGACCCTGGGGAGAATCACTGGAAGGGTTCCAGGGTGATAAAGACGACTGAATGTCAGTCACAGGCATTGTCTTTACCCTAAGTAAAGGGACGGTATGTTGGAAGAGTTCCAAGCTAGATACCGTGTCATACTAGACGATTAAGGCTGGATACATCGCTACTTAAGATGCTACCAAAGAGGCTGTCTGGGTGTATATTCGTTCATGAGATGAACTCAGTTCCTCCCATTGTGTGACAATGGAGTTGTGGCTTATGCCAAGGAACGTCCGTCCCATCAGTGATCCAGACATATTCTAAGGCAGTATTACCTGATCATGGAGATGGTTGATCTCCAGGGGATCGAGGTTAGGAGAGTATACTCAGAGGACAACACGGCGGATCCACTCACGAAGGCCTATTCCCAGAGAGAGACTTTTATGGGATGGTTGAGTATGAGATACTACAACCACTGCTATCATATGGCCCTAGTGCAAGTGGGAGATTGTTAGTTATATGTATGCCCTAGAGGCCATTACTATACATAGGATGTATATTGTAGTGGATGCTTGGACATATATAGGGAGGACTTTCTCACTCGACATGATAGTATGCTATCTGGTTACACTTTACCTTAACGTGTACACTGATTGTCTCTCTGTTACATATTGGTAAAGCCCTTAGGATGTGTACTTGACTACCTGGACTATGATGCGGATCATACTAGTGGGGACATGGTAGTCCAAAAGTACATCCTTCAAAGTCCCTAGTCATGGGTATATCGAGACGGGGCATCGATATACCAGAGTAGACTAGCGTATACCTTCTCGACCCATACAGATGGGCGATGGATGATCCCATATCCATTGGTGTTTGACATCAGAGATGATATACGGGTGCTCAGTGGAGACTGGGTACACTGGACGGACTCGCCGAGAACTCCCAGATGGTATTATACCTTACGTCAGATGGCAGTTCTCTGGTGACACTGGTACAGAGTAGTCTGTTGACTCGAGATCGTCATAGAGTCTTGTGTGGTTCCCACTGTGCTTTGATTTCCACCTTACCACGTCTAAGAGGGCATGCAAAATGGTGGTTTTTGGGTACAGTCCCGAGTCACATGGAGGCAATGAGCGATAGGAGGGGATTCGTCACTCCCGGTATAGGGGGTTGATGTTGCGCTGTGTTCGATTGGCTATAACCGGAAATCCCTGGCCAGGGTTGCTGAGATTTACTGGTAAGTGTTACCAGTAGTTTCTCGAACTGTTATAGACCTCATATCGACACGACTTATCGAGCTATTGGGGTCTGACGTTTACCACCCCTAGGCGAGATATGCGACATATCAGACGACGAGACCGGACTGTACGGTAAGTGTTACTGGTTGGATTCACAAGAGTGTGAGCGAGCTTGCTCGTCGATCTTCTGATCGCTCAATACCCGGGTGGCCATTACGTTTAGCAGACCGCTTGCGGCTTGTTGGTGTTTGATATGATCATCACCTGCTGCCAGCGTATTGACGAGTCTTTAGAGTCCTACACAGAGATTTCCTGGCTCAAGCGAAACGAAATAGGAGCGCATATGAGATATGTGCGGGACCGAGAATAATGCGTGTATGTGATACCGTATTCTATTCTCGCGATGAATGTATCGATTGGTTGTATGCGATATAACCTAGTTATCGAATCAAGGATTGATTCGATAAGCCGATACATAGAATACTAGTCGGTTATATGTGATATGACCGGATCGTTAAATCAAGTGTTGATTTAATGATTTAATGTATAATTATATATTTGATATATTACTTTGCATTAACTAGTATTGGTTCACTTTAAATGGATTTTCTCACTTGATGTGCATATTGTATATATGATATACTTTAGTGCACTAGTTTGTATCATGTTTGATGATACATGCAAACTTGGGTTTGTGTAAGACTTTAAACCATGTTTAAGTGAATGGTTAGGGTTTTGTTATCTTTTCTTAACCATTTATTTAGTTTATTTCCTTTTTAGGCAAGTAAAGAAATGGTTGATTTTTGAAGCTTCATGAAGCTTTGAAAAAGCCTTCCATTTTTGTTTTCATGCCTAACCTAACCATTCACCTAACCTTAGTTTAGTCTCTACACTTGACCATGGTTTGAATATGATAAGTATTCATTTTCTTTTTTATTTTTAACACTTATCATATTTATTATCATCTTCTTCTTCTTCTTCTTCACAAGAAGAAAAGCTTGCTTCATCAATGGTGATTTGAGCAAAAGTGTGAGAAATCCAATTCTAAAGTGAACCCACTTCCTATTTCTTCATCCTCTACCTCTTGCCAAGTAGTATAGGGTGTTTTCTTCACAAGTTTCATGACTTGGTGAAGTGGGAGCTTGATCTTGTGATGCCTCGACGTAGATCATCTTCGGCATCGAAGCCGACGACCAAGCCCGCCCATTTCTCCGATGACGCCGATGCTAGAGTCCGGGATGCGATTTGTACAGCGAGGGGACTTCATCACGGATCTATGGAGGTGGAGAACCGGATCTACAAAGGTTGTATTTCCGTAAACTTAGTTAAGTTGTTAACTAGTTGCTTGATTCGCCTAATATTCTAGTTAACGATCCGTATTAGGGTTTCTCGGCACCGGAAAAATTTGAAATTGGCATGGTTGATGCCTTGTGAGACTTCATTAGTGTGCCTAGGAACCCTACACTCGGAACCGCGTCTTGAAACCTAGGGTTTGCCGTGGTTCCACGGTGTCATAGGCGAGGCGTTGGTTTGACCCTTCTACGACTGGATCATAGGTACTATGGCACGTTTTGGGTACTTCAACTTCGCTCAAGTGTTGAGCGCATTGGGAGATGAGGGTGTTGTTTGATTCGCTCGAAACGTTTAACATCATCTAGTATAATGTGATACAATACTAGGAATCAACAACATTTGAATTTTATAAGTCTAGCAATTTAGTTTCATTTGATCGGTTGCCACGGGATTTTGATGCGATCAAAAGTCCGTCACAATCACTTTGTGTATTCGGATACTCGCCGGGTAACATTACTAGAGAGCCATAACCTATAATCCCGACCAAGTGACTATAGGAGAACTCCGTAGCCAAAAAGCATCCGTCCGGGTGCTCGTGGCCGCGGTGTTCCACCTAAGTGCACTTCGTCGTCGGTATCGGGGGGTGCGGCCGTCTACTAAAGTTTCCGACGAGCATTCGATCGGGATGTCGGGAATCTTGTTGAATTGCCCGACTAATTATTGAAAAGTGTTTTCAATATCGAGATTAAAATGCGGGGTTTATAATTGTTAGGAATGCGATGTCTAAGGAATTCATTTGTTAGGCATGAAATCCGCAATATGAGATATTACGGGTTTTATGATGTCTAAGGTTGTTGCGGATTCCAACTGTTGTAGTTTTTCATTTTCTTTTCTGCGACCGTAAGTGTAATATTTGGAGTATCGCCGGTTTCGTTGCTATACGTCAACGACAATTGGGATACGCATATGTACTTACGTTGAAGACATGTGATGTTATGTGTTGCTGGATATGTTATATTGGATCGTCGTGTTTGAATAGCCGGGTTCTTTTTATGTGAGATGAGAGTTTTTCATTTTCATTCATGTAAAAACTTGTATATAATATTCTTTTATTGGGGCACTTCCGGGTTGAGGAAGATGTCACCGTTGATGTATATTATTTACTTTTCCGCATTAGGATAGACCCAAGGAGGGGAGCATAAGTAACCGGGTTCTAGAGTCCAGTAGGAGACCATCTCGAGGAGTCGAGTCCGGGTCTCCTAACTCTAGAATTGGTAGGGTTGCTTGCCGCTCTCGTAGGGGTCTAGGGGTATGGGATTGGCTATTCATCACGACCGTGGAATCCGTGTTTTATACAGGCTCAAAATAAAACACGGACATCCTAATATATTCAAAAATTAGGTAGCTTTAGTTGTTGCTTTGCATAGCGGTATTCCTTGTAGAATATCCAGCACCTTATTCGAGGAGGAAAGAGCCGAGATCCCTTCACCGGGAGTGACCTCTTTAGCAATAACTAGCAGATGCTACAATCTTCGGTTTGTCTTTTGACTGCTTTTTTAGTTCTTGCTTTGCATAGTGGTATTGTGAATATCCTGCACCTTATTCGACGAAGAAAGAGCCGAGATCCCTTCACCGAGAGTGACCTCTTTAACGAAACTAGCAAAAGCCTAAAAAACACTCCATTTAAAACCATTTGATTCCGTAACGAGATCAAGTTCAAAGCGTTAAAGGTTTTCTTAAAAAAACCATCCGCAACCCTCCGTCATTTTAGGAAGTAGAGTACTTAGTATTCGTGCTGTGTTTGTTGACCATAGTCAAGGCACAGTGTACGGTAGCTAAGTGATGTCTTCCTACAAAGCATATGATGCGATTAGTTAGGACAGTCACATGACTTTGTTGACCTTAGTTAAGGGTCATGTGGGTGGGTCTAATTAATCATGAAATGATGGGTAGAGCTTGACTAGTGCTTATGATTTGTTGACCATAGTTAAGGTCATAAGTATTAGGGGTAAAAACCTTTATCGGGAGTTTCAAGTGTTGAAATTTGCAATAAGATTGCATACCTTCTATGAGATAGTTGGATCCTAAAACCCACTGCGAGTAATTGTTACTCCTGGGAGAGTTTTGCACTTTACAACTAGCCGATCAAGTAGGTGTCTAGAAAGGTGTCAACGGGGTTACGCCCCTGGGAAAACGGGGTTTATTTTAATTAGGTCTATGCGAAAGCACGGGGAACCTCCCTCAAAGTACCGGCACTGGCCTGGCTAAAAGATTGACGAACTTGTAGAGTGTAATTAATCCCGGCTAGTCTTTCCTTTTAGGGTTTGAAGGAAAATTTGATAAAAACAGTGGGAGCCATCCTGATTAGATAAAATATATAATCAATCTAATCTTGCAAGAGCGCACGCAGAGTGTTTTCTTCTCTCTCTCTCCAGGTAGCGACCATGTCACGCCTTAATCAAGATAATAATATGGATGTATTGACCGAACCCGCTTGTTATACTAAGCTGGGGAACGTTGGCCCGCTCCAACTTATAATTGTTATAAGACTGAGCAGGAAATAGGGGAATACCAGGATTCCCATGCCACCCAAACGAAGAAAGTGCATGATGATGCATCTTCTTCGGGTGTGTTCATTACATAGAACTGTTTCTCAGTATCCTCTGCGTCCTGGGTATTTTATACCGGATCAGGATCCCGGATATGTAATCTGTTACATGGGCTACAGATAGGTAGAGAACTGAGAACGGGTGATAAGTTTCAAGAGTTGAAAATGGTGCAATTGTTGCAGCCAAGATGTTGGCAGTTATCACCCTGTATTATCAAAATACATTGATTCTGAACGAATGTTATTAGATACCGAACCTGATATACAACATCATATCAGTCTCTTTATTTAGTAAAGAAAGGATATAATTTTGTATTGTTGGATAATGTTTTGAACATTTCCTATAGCAAAAGTTGATCGGTTTAGGCACGTTATCTAAAAACATATACATTCTAAATCAAACCACAGTTCTTAACGTATAAAACACACACAAGAGGAAGAATTCAGAAATGAACGAATCCTTCTTGTGGCATTGTAGACTAGATCATATCAATGCAACCCGACTAACTAAGTTACATTTAGATGCATATTTAAATCAGTATTGAATTTAAATCTTGTGAAACTTTCCAGTCATGTCACAAAGATAAGATGGCCATAGCTTCGTTTACCTGAAACAGAGAAAGGGTTAGTGAACCCTTGGGACTGATACATGATGTATGAAGGTCCCCTGTCTACATATGCCAGGACTGGTTCTTTGTACTTCCTTACATTCATTGATGATCTCCTACGATTCGGACATGTGTTCCTGTTGAAACGTAATTCTGAACCTTTTGAGAACTTCAAAGAATATAAGATAGAAGTAGAGAACCAATATAGGTGTAAGGATTATGTCCTTTGATGTGATCAGGGAAGAGAATACTTGGGCATGGAGATCCTGGACTATTGTAAAGGAGAATGTGATTCTCCCTCAGCATTACTCCTCCGTATACACCACAGCACAACGGTGTATTAGGATGGAGCAATCGCACCCTATTAGATATGGTGCGCTCTATGATGAATACTACTGAGATAACTATTTCCTTTGGGGAGTTATGCACTTAAGAAGCTGCATACCTATTGAATTGGGTTCCAATCAAATCAGTGTCTACTACTCCATATGTGATATGGTATGGGAAGAGCCTATCTCTTAAGTAAGTTAAGATTTGGGATTATCCGGCCTATGTCTAAAAACAAAATACGGACAAGATCGAGGAAAGGTCAGTTCTGTAGAACTGGAAGGAATTCCAGCTATACAAACTGCAGCTGATGATTTGGTAGAACCAAAGGATTCAATAGTCCCCGACGAACCTCAGCCTCTCCGCCGATCTGGCAGGGTTCCTCATCCGCCTGAGAGATACTTCGGTTTCTCGATGACAGTGGGAGCGAGGATTGCATCATGAGATGATGACACAACTAGTTTCGAGCAGGCCATCAAGAGTGGGGACTCTGTAAGAATGGCTGGATGCTAAGCGATCTGAGATGGAATCTATATATACACAATAAAGTATGGACTTTGGTTGTCATATCTAAAGGGTTAAATCCCCATCAGGAGCAAGTATATCTTGAGAAGATTTCTTGGTGTAGATAGAAAAGTTGAGACTTTCAAAGCTAGACTTGTTAAAGGTTCCCTTCATCGACCAGGCGTGGATAATGATGAAACCTTTTCCAGTGGCTGAGCTTAAGTCCATCCGGATCCTACTTGCCATTGCTACGTACCATAACTACGATATCTGGTGGTTAGGTGCCATGACTGCTCTTCTAAATGTTGATTTAGAAGAGAGCGTCTTTAAGTACACAGCCAGAGGGCTTCGTAAACAGTGGGAGCAGCGGAAACGTGTGCAAGATGCTTTATGGTATAAAGAAGGCATCGCGAAGTTGGAACATCTATTTTGATGTGGTAGTCAAAGAGTTTGACTTCATCAAAATGGTAGATGAACCTTGTATATACAAAAAGGTAGTAGAGAGTAAGATGGTCATCCTCGTATTGTACGTGGACGACATACTCTTAATAGGAAAAGAGTTTCCTATACTACGCACGGTCAATCTCCTCTTATCACAAGGATTCTCCATATTGAATCAAGGTGATACCTCCTAAATCCTGGGTTTTGGATCTATGAGATAGATCTAAGTGGATGTTAGGATTCTCACTAGGTGTAGTGAGATGGTATCAATTGATCCTGGGGAGAATCACTGGATAGCTTCCAGGATGGTAAGGACGACTGAATGTCAGTCACAGGCTTTGTCTTTACCCTCAGTGGAGGGACGGTTTGTTGGAAGAGTTCTAAGCTAGATGCCGTGGCAAACTAGATGATAAAGGCTGGTGACATCGCTATCAAAGACACTACCAAAGAGGCAGTTTGGGTGTATATTAGTTCATGAGATGAACTAGGTTCCTACCATTGTATGACAATGGAAGTGTGGCTTTGGCCCAGGAACCCCGGTCCCATCAGTGACCCAGACATATTCCAAGGCAGTATCACCAGATCATGGAGATAAGTGATCTCCAAGGAGATCGAGGTTAGGAGAACAGACTCAGAGGACAACACGGCGGATCCACTCACAAAGGCCTTTTCCCAAAGAGAGACTTTTATGGGATGGTTGAGTATGAGATACTATAACCACTGCTATATAATATCCCTAGTGCAAGTGGGAGATTATTAGTTGTATGTATGCCCTTGAGGCCATTATTGTACATGAGATGTATATTATAAAGGATGCTGGGACATATATAGGGAGAACTTTCTTGCTCAACATGATGGTACGCTATCTGGTTACTCTTTATCTTAACATGTACACTTACTGTCTCTCTGTTACATGTTGATAAAGCCCTTAGGATGTGTACTCGACTTCCAGGATTATGATGCAGATCATACTAGTGGGGCCTGGGTAGTCCATGAATACATCCTTTAATGTTCCTAGTCGTGGGAATATCGAGACGGGGCATCGATATTCCAGAGTAGACTAGCGTATATCTTCTCGACCCATGTGATGGGCAATGGATGTTCCCATATCCATTGGTGTTTGACATCAGAGATAGTATACGGGTGCTCAGTGGAGACTGGGTACACTGAACGGACTCGACGAGAACTCCCAGATGCTATTATACCTCACGTCAGATGGCAGTTCTCTGGTGACACTGGTACAGCTTAGTCTGTCGACCCGAGATCGTCATAGAGTCTTGTGTGTCTCCCACTGTGCTTTGATTTCCACTCTACCATGGCTCTACCGAGTCGTGCAAACAGGTGGTTTTTGGGTACAGTCCCGAGTCACATGGAGGCAATGAGCGATAGGAGGGGATTCGTCTCTCCCGGTATTAGGGGTTGATGTTGCGTTATGCTCGATTGGCCATAACTGGAAATCCCTGGCCAGGGTTGCTGTGATTTACTGGTAAGTGTTATCAGTAGTTTCACGCTCGTTATGGACCTTACATCGTCATGACTTATCAAGCTACTGGGGTCTGACGTTTACCACCCCTAGGCGAGATATGCGACATATCAGACGAACAGACCGGACTGTGCGGTAAGTGTTACTGATCGGATTCGCAGGAGTGTGAGCAGGCTTGCTCGTTGATCTTCTGATCGCTCAATACCCGGGTGGCCGTTACGTTTAGTAGACCGCTTGCGGCTTGTGGGTGACTGATATGATCACCACCTACTGCCGGCGTATTGACGAGTCTTTAGAGTCCTACACAGGAGTTTCCTGGCTCAAGCGAAACGAAATAGGAGCGCATATGAGATATGTGCGGGACCAAGAATAATACCAGTATGTGATATTGTATTCTATTCTCGCGATTTGTATCATCGGTCGGTTATATGCGATATAGCCGGGTTACCGAATCAAGTGTTGATTCGATATGCTGATACACTAGATATTAGTCAGTTATATGCGATATGACCGGATCATTAAATCAAGTGTTGATTTAATGATTTAATGTATAATTATATATTTGATATATTACTTTATATTAACTAGTATTGGTTCACTTAAGATAACTTTTTCTCACTTGATGTGCATAATGTATATATGATATATATTAGTGTACATGATTGTATCATGCTAGATGATACATGCAAACTTGGGTGTATGGGTGACTTACACCATATTTAAGTTAATGGTAAAGGTTTCTATTTATTTTGTAATTCAAAATTAGTGAGCACTTTGTCATGCTTGAAGCTTCATGAAGCTTGAAGCATTCATTGACCAAGTCCACTAATTTTGTCTCACTTAAGATATTTATTAACCAAACCATTAACTTGAACCATGGTTTAGTCTCTACAAAGGTTAGTGGATAAAAACTAACTCACCCATGGTTGCATCAAGAGAATTATCTTCACTTCATTTGTTCTTCTTCTTCATCTTCATCCAAAAGAAAAAGGTTACTGGATTTTCTTTAAGTGAAGAAATAAAGTGAGAAATCAAAATCTAAAGTGAACCCATTTCCTATCTCATCATTCTCTACTACTTTCCATTTAGTTTAGGGTGTTCTCTTCACAAAGTTCTTGACTAAGTGAAGAGGGAGCTTGAGTTTGAGTCACCTCAACGTAGATCATCTTCGGCCTCGAAGTCAACGAGCTAGCTTGATCGTTTCTCCGGGGAAATCCATTCTAGAGTTCGGGACTTTGATGATTGCAGCGAAGGGACGTCAACACGGAGCTTTAGAAGTGAAGGATCAGATCTACAAAGGTTGTATTTTCATTCACTTCTCTTTGTAATGGTTGATTACTATTTTGTTACCCTAGTTTTCAAGTTCGAATCGTAGTTTGATTACATAGCACTCCCTAAAATTCTTGTTGTGGCATGTGTGATGCTTGCAAACCCTAGTCTAGGTGCTATGGAATCCCAACACTTTTCTCTAATTGATTTGGGGATTTCCCCACCCTTGGATCGTTGATCCAAGGGCTTCTGTTTTACAGAAGGAAATCTTATTGTTTTTAACAAGATTGTGAAATCTTTTCCTATACAGAATTTATTCTGTATTTTGGTGATTTTTAATCACCATCGGATCATTGATCCAATGGTGCTCTGATTTTCAGAGCACAATCTTTTCTGTTTGGAAAGATTCCGAGGAATGTTTCCTTAACAGAATTTTATTCTGGTCAATTGTTGATTTTTAATCATGTTCGTTGGATCTTTGATCCAAGGGCCGAGAACATTTTGTTCTATCGCTAGCGCTCGCGTGCTTTGCGCGTGGTGCGCTGCTTAGAGTGCAGCGCTAGCGCTCACGTGCTTTGCACGTGGTGCGTTGTTTAGAGTTCAGCGCTAGCGCTCACGTGCTTTGCACGTGGTGCGCTGCTTAAAATGCAACGCTCTTAGTGCTAGCGCTCACGTTCTTTGCACGTGTTGCGCTGCTTAGAGTGCAGCGCTAGCGCTAGCGCTCGCGTACTTTGCACGTGGTGTGCTGGTTAGAGTGCAGCGCTCTTAGTGCTAGCGCTCACGTGCTTTGCACGTGTTGCGCTGCTTAGAATGCCGTGCTCTTAGTGCTAGCGCTCACGTGCTTTGTACGTGGTGTGCTGTTTAGAGTGCAGCGCTCTTAGCAGTAGCGCTCTCGTGCTTTGCACGTGAGCGCTGCAACAAAGTCTTTGACTCTTAGCGCTGGCGCTATTATGAAGCGCTGCTTCATTTCAAATTTCAAAATTTTGAACAGAGCTTTGCTCTGAATGGGGAAACAGGAATTAAACTCCTTTGAGAGCTGTGCTCTGTAAACAGATTTCACATCTGTCGACTTTAATTAAGAGGAGAATAAAATTCACCAAAAATTTCTAAGAGCTATGCTCTGTAAAAACAATAGGATAATCTACCTCAAAAGCAAAGCTTTTTAACAGGGCAAAACCCCAAGATCTTTAAGATCTGAAAGAAGAATCCTAGAAACTCTAAGAGTTCTTCATGGAAGATGAGCGATACTCTGATTAATTGGTTGAGCAACCCTAGAATACATTTTAAGATCTACGATCTAAGAAGAGAAAAGTTCTATTCATGGGTTATGTTCCCTTGCGGAAAATAAATAAATAAATAAAGCAACGGGAAAAGGTCCCCAAATAGAGTATCGCGTGCCCACACGTGATAGGCGCTGCGTTTGACAAAACTAAGCTAAAACTGGGCCTCACGTGCAGACACGTGACCTCTATAAACAAAGTATATAGGCGCCTGAATAAAGCAAACAATTGGACAAAAGAACACTCACGTGATAGCACAAAACCCTTTTTGGTGGGCTTAATTTGGTGGGGTCACGTGCTACACGTGATAGACTCTTATGCCTTCTGAACCAATAGAAGTAAATTCTAATTAAAAGAGACCAAAAGCCTTATTTGGAAAGTATTTCCTTGGATCTTTCTAAACAAGAAAGATTACGCTTTGTAAAACAGAGCGTTGTTGGATTAAAGATCCAATGGCGATCAAAAATCACCAATTTACAGAAAAATTCAGTGCGAGGAAATATCTTCCGAAAGTTGCTAAGAACAACAAAAGAAATATCTTCGGTAAAACAGAAGTCCTCGGATTAAAAATCTAACGGTGAATAAAAGTCACCAAGCGATCTAAAAGATCATGTTGGTTGATTAGAAAATCAATCAAAATCTCTCAATGAGAGATTTTCTTAAAAAAATTGATTCTTTTCTTCCCCTATAAATAAGAGCAGAGATATACAGAAGAAAAAAAAAGAAGTTTTCAAGTTCTCAGAAGACAGAAAGAGAGAGAAGGAACCCCCTCAAAAACTTCAAGTTAAAACAAAAAGAAAAATCCGAGGTAAGAGAAGGAGAAAAACACAGAGAATATCTCATCTCTTTTTCACCTCCATAAGAGTTTAACTCTTCTAAAAAGAACTTAGTTCTTCCTCTGGTTAAGATCTGCAGAAGCAGATCTCTCCACAAGTTGAGAATTTAATTCTCATCGAGGAGATTTTGCCATGCAGATCCAAAACCTAGAGGGAGATCTAAGTTCAGATAATTTAATTCTCCCATAAAAGTATGTAGGAATTAAACTCCTAGGAATTTAATTCCTAGGAATTTAATTCCTCTGATGAAACGAGGGTTTAACCCTTCATATGAGAACTCAGTTCTCCCTTATGGTAAAAGATCTTCCGAAGCAGATCTCCTCACAAGTTGAGAATTTAATTCTCAGCGGGGAGATTCTGTCATACAGATCCCAAACCTAAGAGAAAAACTAAGTCTTAAGAATCTAACTCTAATAAAACAATATGCTTGAAAGTCTCGAAACTCTGGATCTCCGTGCACGTAAAAGGATTAGCACCCAACATGATAACAGCCGATCACATGCTCCCATGTGATCTCCTGTGATGAACAAAAGAGAATAATCGAGATTGGCTCACGTGATCACACGTGACCCCATAGTAGTGCTTGGCACTTACAAAGCAAAAAAAAAGGGAATAAATCGAAGGCAGTTCCCATTTTTGGGTCGCCTCAAGTGATCTCACGTCACCCAACAGCGCTTGCCGCTCAGAAAAGAACAAAAGAATAAACCCAAAGAAGCAGCGCTTCAAATTCTTGAAGTTTAACACTATTTCAAGCACCTCACGTCACCCCACGTGAGTGCCTCAGAATTTTAGTGTTTAACACTATTTCAAACACCTCACGTGGGAGCACGTGAGTGCTGAATAAATATGTTAGTATTGAACACTATGGAAGGCTAACATTAGCCAGATTCAGACTAAATTTTCCAAGGACCATCAATTGAGCCCCTCATGCTTAGGGTCTCCAAAATCGATCCCAGTTTCAAAGACAGCTCATAAGCTCCCAACATATGACATCTAAACTGATGTTCATACCATTTCCCCAAATCGGGACATTGGTTCAAGAGTACATCTCTTCATACCTCTGATACATGCCGTTGTAATCCTTCAACGTCTTCAGAGAGATGGAGGGTCCCAATAACCAATAACTTATGGCGCATCCCCAAACTGGTTAAACCAGAACCCTACAGACTATGACGTCTTTAAACCATACAGACTATGAGGTCCTTAAACTCATGGACTATGATGTCCTTAAACTTTATGGACTATGAGGTCCTTAAACTCATAGACTATGATGTTTTTAAACTTTATAGACTATGATGTCTCTAAACTGCCACGGACTATGATGTCCTTAAACCCAATGGACCGCAATGTCTCTAAACTAAAACAATAGAGCCCAAATGCTCTTTTATTGGATCTAAATGATCCTAAAACCCTGTTAAGTAGATCTTAGTCTAAAATTAGACTAACGTATCCTTAACAAACATTTAAGTTGATCTTAGTCTCAAATGAGATTAACGATCCTTAAACCAACCCAAATCCAAATCTAAGAAAATACGGATTTGGACTAATCCACGCCCTAGGGGCGAAAACATAAATTAATCTCCGTATACAATCCACGGGCAACCAAAAATAAAACAAACACACACGATACGAAGTGACCATCTGGAGAAGGAGAAAGTGGTTACCGCGATGCGGTAGCGTAATTAACTGCAGGGGCTTGCGCCTGCAGGGAAGATCGTCCCCACAATCAAAAAACCCTCACAATGAGGGGGAATCTGACGAAGTCTGCTACAACGGCCGCATCTGTCTAAACCTCCGATACATGGTGCCATAAATCAACTTGGCATCTTCGGAGAGGTGGATGGATAAATCCAAATAGCATGTGCCCTCCAAAATTCAGGCCGGACGTCCCAACATCCCGGTCGTGTCTTTCGGTGGCGAACAAATTCTGGCACGCCCGGTGGGACATTTTCCTCTTTCCACTCCATACTTCATATGTCGTGTTCACGAACGAATCGCTGTTTAATATGGTTGCCCCTGGATTCGAGGTACTAAGATTTGGTGTCTTGCTCCCGTGCAGAGAAAATGGCTTCCAACTGCACCAGCTGCAACAATAACTCCCACTCCGTCCTCGCTGGAGGAGTGACCTAAGGGCCCCAAGCGGTCTCCATCTTCGCCATGCCAGTGGAATAGGTGACTCAGGCCACCACTGGACTGTTCTTTGGGACCATGATCCCACCGGCAAGCTTCAGCGTCCCAATGCCGTCACAGGAAGCTCCAAAAAAGTTGGTCTTTGATCGGCTTGCAACTACCGCGGCCCCTCTCAATGGGACTCCCAAATCCAACGCCTCGGTCTTTAACAGACTGGGCCAAAACCCCAATATGCCCGTGTAGAAGACCGCAATACCTGAAGGGGTTATCCCGAAACGGATAGCTATCCCTGCTCCAATGAATGAAGTCATCAAAAAGGCTTCTCCTGCTACAGGATCAGTCTTCACAAGCCTGTCCATTCTAATTCCCGCTTCAGGTGAAATCACCAAGGCTACTTCCCCTGTCCAAAAGTTAGTCTTCAATAGGCTGGACGTTCCTTCTCAACGGACGTAAATCTTCGACAGGCTGGCACCAACAGCTGTTTCTCATCAAAGCATGAAGCATGATGAAGCTACCCCGACAATGGAGGTGATCCCGGCCGCACGACATGATCGACGTTGCCACTGGCGCCGAGTGAGGAAAGCTGGGGGCAGTTCCCCTTCTGGACTGACTCCGCTAGCTCCAACGGTGAAAGTCGATGCTGCTGTTCCCACTGGGAACAACTTTGAACCACCTAGTAGGGTGCGCAAAAACTCTCCAACCGCTGTGTTAAAAAGGTAGCCTCCACCTCTGGAGAACGTTATAAAGGCAAAGTCAGAGCAGCCCCCTCAACGGCTGTCCTCCAAAATCCATAGGTTCTGGCGAAGGGTCCAAGACTCTGTAATTAACCAAGACTACTCCCGCCGACCGAAGAAAATAAAGGTTCGGCAAGAGAAGGAACACCCTTTCGTGTCACAGAAGGTGTCGTCTACTTGGGTGCTCGCTGCAACGGCCCCTACAACTTCGACCGCCCACAAAAGGAGAAGGCCGGAGAAGATCCCTGCGTCTGCGAAGAATCGCAAGGGCATTGAATCCAAATGCCCCAAGTCTGGGGGCATGGTAGTGCATACTGTTTATATGGCTTCCGGAAAAGAGGAAAGCCGTGCTTCTACGGGTCATCGACCGCTCACACGGTCTGTGACGAAAACTCAGGAGCAGTGACAAAAGCTCCAGGAGATGCTGACACAGATGGCCGCACTCACTGGGCGAAAAGAATGCCCAGAGACGTTGTCGTACCAGCGTCAGGAACAAGAAACCGATGACGAGTTCCTCCGCAGAATCCTCGAGAAGAAAGACAAAGAAGCCGCGGAACAAGCGGCCAACATAAAACAAATGGCGCTAATGTTCCAAGATATGGTTGGCATGATGATCCAGCCGGACCCTGCAGCCGAAGAGCCTCCAGTAACAATTAAAGACGATAGAGGGGAGACATCAAACCCTCTTCCAGCCTCTTCAGCTGCAAAGGAGGAAACAATCTCGAAAGCGGCGCTCGATGATTATATAGATCAACAGATACGAGCTCATCAAGCAAACGAAGCCGCTGGCCAAGTCGTCAGAACTGGGCGACCATATCCAAGCTGGTATGGTCAGATTAAGTACCCGCCAGGATACACGATTCCTAAGTTCCACGTGTAAAAGGGGACAGGAAATCCCCATCAACATGTCGCTCAATTCAGGGCTCTGTGTGGAAACACTGGAGGTGACGATAAGCTACTGCTTCGCCAATTCGTTGGCAGCTTGGCGGAGACGGCATTCGAATGGTATTCAGAGCTTCCCAACGACTACGTCAAAACTTTTACGGAGATGAAATTGCTATTCACCCAGCGTTTCACAAGCGAACGCACCCCAATCACATCATTGATTAATGCCAGGGTAAAGCCGGGGGAACATGGGTTCAGTATGCAATCCGATGGCGGAACCTATGGTCGAGATGCGAACAATGCATTGAAGAAGCTCCTACAGTAGGCATGTTCATAGGTGCCCTCTGTAGGGTTCCTAGGCACTCTTGTGAGGGTTCATAAGGCATCAATCAAGCCCGAATAAAATTTTAGACGTGCCGAACAACCCAAAGCCGGGATCTTTGCTAGATTATTAGGGTTTAACATGCAAATAAACATCTTTACTAATAAGTGTGAGGGATTACAACCTTTGTAGTCCGCTCCTTCGCTTCATAAACTCCGAGTAGAAGTCCCTTCGCCGCGATCCACGATCTCCCGGACTCAAGAGAGGCTCCACGACTCGAACGATCCATGCTAGCTTGTAGTATTCCTTTTCTCCGATGATCTACGTCGAAGTTGCAATAACTCAAGCTCTATCACTCTAATGAGGTGAACACCCTAATCTAATAGGTTAGATTAGATGAGGATGATGGAGTAGTATTTATGCTATCTTTTTATATCAATATCTCATAATAAATCATCACAAAATGAATAGCTAGTAAGCTTTCTCAAAGCTCAAGAGAGAAGAAGATGATGAAAAAGAGTTAATCCTTTTGTGATGAATAATAGAAATGAATATATGATTGATCATGGAACCATGGTCAAGGATGACTAGGATAACCTTTGTAGAGAATAAACTAGGGTTAGGGTTTGGTTGGGTTAAAACAATGAGTCATAAGAAAATATCTATCATAATATCTTCTTCACGACAAAAGGAAAAGTTCTAGAAGGTGAAAGAAAGAACTAACCCTAATCAAACCCTAACCTTGCTTAATCTCCACTAAACATGTTCCATTATAAATCATATCATGTTACTATAATATATATCACATATATATTATATATTTGTAACAAAAGAAAATAATACAATTAACATATATCGCATATATATCAATGCATTAACCGGTGAGAAAATGAAATAATAAAGCGAGATAATATCAGATAATGTAATATAATATATCATATATATTATTATACATTAAATCATCGAATCAACACTTGATCCGACAATCCGGCTATATCGAATATAACCGACTAATATATCATGTACCGATTCATCGAATCAACACTTGATCCGATGACCCGGTTCATATCTAAATATCGCGAGAATATAATACGGTATCTCATATCGCATCATCCTCGGTCCTGCACATATCACATATGTGCCTCTACTCCATTTTTCTTGAGTCAAGAAACCTATGTGTAGGACTCTAAAGAATCGTCAATACGCCGGTAGCAGGTGATGATCATATCAAACACCCACAAGCTGCAAGCGGTCAGCTAAACGTAACAGCTACCCAGGTATTGAGCGATCAGAAGATCAACAAGCTAGCCTGTACGTTCTCCTGTGAATCCAATCAGTAACACTCCCGTACAGTCCGGTCTCTTCGTCTGATATGTCGCATATCAAGTCTAGGGGTGGTATACGTCAGACCCCAGTAACCGATAAGTCGTGTTGATGTGAGGCTCATAACGGGTCGAGAAACTACTGGTAACACTTACCAGTAAATCTCTATATCAGCCCTGTCCAGGGACTTCCAGTTATAGCCAATCGAACACAGCACAACATCAACTCCCTATACCGGGAGAGACGAATCCCCTCCTATCGCTCATTGCCTCCATGTGATTAGGGACTGCACCCAAAAGCCACCGTTTTGCACGCCCTCTTGGACGTGGTAAGGTGGAAATCAAAGCACAGTGGGAATCACACAAGACTCTATAACGATCTCGGGTCTACAGACTACCCTGTACCAGTGTCACCGGAGAACTGCCATCTGACATGTGGTATATCACCATCTGGGAGTTCTCGGCGAGTCCGTCCAGTGTACCCAGTCTCCACTGAGCACCCGTACACCATCCTTGATGTCAAACACCGATGGATATGGGATCATCCATCGCCCATCATATGGGTCAAGATGCATATACGCTAGTCTACTCTGGTGTATCGATGCCCTGTCTCGATATACCCTCGACTAGGAACAGTTATAGGATGTACTCATCGACTACCGTGGCCCCACTAGTATGATCTCATCATAGTCCCAGTAGTCGAGTACAGATCCTATGGGCTTTATCAACATGTGAGAGAAAGACAGTAAACCAATACAAGTCAACATGTTAAGATAAAGTGAAACCAAATAGCATACTATCATGAAGAGCAAGAAAGTCCTCTCTATATATATCCAAGCATCCATTATAATATACATCATATGTACAACAATGGCCTTTAGGGCATATACATAACGAACAATCTCCCACTTGCACTAAGGCCAGCTGCTGTAGTATCCCATACCTAGCATCCCGAATAATCTCTCAAACTATATCTGGGGAATGGCCTTCGTGAATGGATCCGCAGTGTTTTCCTTCGTATCTACTCTCCTGACCTCGATCTTCCTGCGATCAACTATCTCCCTGATCAGGTGATACCGCCTCAGAATATGTCTGGACTTTTGATGGGACCTGGGTTCCATGGCCAAAGCCGCAGCTCCATTGTTATCGCAATACAGAGGTATTGGATGTTCAATGGATGGAACCACACCAAGTTCACTAATGAACTTCTTTATCAAGACAGCCTCTTTGGAAGCATCGTTGGCGGCGATGTATTCAGCCTCCATCGTCGAGTCTGCAACGGTATCCTGTTTGGAACTCTTCCAACATACCGCCCCTCCATTGAGGGTAAAGACAAATCCCGAATGCGACTTAGAGTCGTCCTTATCACTTTGGAAGCTCGAATCGGTAAAGGACTCCACCTGGAGTTCTCCGTTACCATACACCAAGAACATCTCCTTAGTCCTTCGTAAGTACTTGAGAATGTTCTTCACAACTATCCAGTGACTCTCTCCAGGATCTGCTTGATACCGACTCACTACACTTAGTGAGTATGCTACATCGGGTCTGGTACATAGCATCGCATACATGATAGAGCCTACTGCCGAAGCATAGGGTATCCCTTGCATGCGAGCTCTCTCCAAATCAGTCTTGGGAGACATCTCTTTGGAGAGAGTGAGTCCAGAGATCGTGGGTTGGTTCCCACGCTTGGATTCTTCCATACTAAACCTCTTCAGTATGGTGTCAATGTACCTGGATTGGGACAATCCCAGTATCCGTTTAGATCTATCTCTATAGATCATGATTCCCAATATGCAGGAGGCATCACCTAGATCTTTCATCGAGAATCTTTGTGATAAGAAGAGCTTGACTGATTGCAGCATAGGAATATCATTTCCTATTAAGAGTATATCATCCACGTACAATACGAGGAAGACAACCTTACTCTCTGCTACCTTCTTATAGATACAAGGTTCATCTATATTTTTGATGAAGTCAAACTCTTTGACTACAACATCAAAACAGATGTTCCAACTCCGCGATGTTTGCTTTAACCCATAAATGGATTTAAGCAGCTTGCACACCTTTCCGCTGCTCCCACTATCTACGAAGCCCTCTGGCTGAGTCATGTACACGCACTCTTCTAAATCACCGTTTAGAAAGGCGGTCTTAACATCCATTTGCCAGATTTCGTAGTCATAGTATGCAGCAATGGCAAGTAAGATCCGGATGGACTTAAGCATAGCCACTGGTGAAAAGGTTTCATCATAATCCACACCTGGTCGTTGACGAAAACCCTTTGCAACAAGTCTAGCTTTGAAAGTCTCAACTTTTCCATCTACACCAAATTTCTTTTTAAAGATCCACTTGCTCCAAATGGGTTTTACCCCTTCAGGAGCATTTTCCAAAGTCCATACTTTGTTGGTGTACATGGATTCCATCTCAGATCGCATTGCATCCAGCCATTTCACAGAGTCACCACCCGTGATGGCCTGCTCGAAACTAGTCGGGTCATTATCTTCCATGATGCAATCCTCGCTTTCACCATCAATGAGAAAACCGTAGTATCTCTCAGGTGGATGAGAAACCCTGCTAGATCGGCGAAGAGGCTGGGGTTCGTCGGGTACTACTGAATCCTCTGGTTCCACTAAATCATCTGTCATAGTTTGTGTTGCTGGAACTTCTTCCAGTTCTACCTCAGAGCCACTAATCTCTTTTGCAAGAAATTCCTTTTCTAAAAAGGTTGCGTGCCGAGAAACAAACACTTTTTGTTCTTCGGTATGGTAGAAGATATACTCACGCGAATGTTTGGGATATCCAATAAATTTGCACAGAATAGACCTTGCCTCGAGCTTGTCCGGATTTTGTGTTTTCACATATGCCGGACAACCCCATATCCTAACATAATTAAGATATGGTCTCTTTCCTTTCCATATCTCATATGGAGTGGTTGGCACAGATTTGGTGGGAACCATATTCAATAGGTCTGCAGCTGTCTCCAGTGCATATCCCCAGAAGGAAATAGGCAACTCAGCAGTGCTCATCATAGAGCGCACCATATCTAATAGGGTGCGATTCCTCCGCTCCGATATACCGTTGTGCTGTGGTGTATAAGGAGGAGTAAGCTGAGAGAGAATCCCATTCTCTTTTAGATAATCTAGGAACTCATAGCTTAAGTATTCTCCTCCTCGATCAGATCGAAGGATCTTAATACTTTTGCCCGTTTGGTTCTCTACTTCGTGCTTATATTCCCTGAATTTCTCAAAAGCTTTAGACTTGTGTTTCATCAGGAACACATGTCCGAATCTTGAGAGATCGTCAGTGAATGTAATGAAGTAGGAAGAACCGTTCCTGGCATGCGTAGACATAGGACCGCATACATCACCATGTACCAGTCCTAAGAGTTCCGTAACTCTTTCTCCGTGTCCACTAAACGGAGTTTTGGTCATTTTTCCTTTGAGACATAAATGGCAAGTTTCATAAGATGATAATTCGAACGGATTCAAATATCCATCCTTATGTAACTTAGCTAGTCGTGTCGCATTGATATGACCAAGTCTATAATACCATAAGAAGGATTCGTTCATTTCTGAACTCTTCCTCTTGTGTGTGTTTTGTATATTGAGAACTGTATTTTGATTGAGAATGAATATGTCATTATGTAACGAGCCTGATGCAATCAACTTTTGATCTAGGAATATGTTCATAACATTATCCTTTACTACAAAATTATATCCTTCTTTACTTAATAAAGAAACTGATATAATGTTGCACATCATATTCGGTATATAATAGCACTCATTCAGAATCAGTGTATTACGACTTGGTAATACAATGTGATATTCGCCAACTGCTTTGGCTGCAATACTTGCACCATTCCCTACTTGAACGGAATGATCACCTTTTCCCAGTTCTCTACCTTTCCGTAGCCCATGTAATAATTTACATATATGGGATCCTGATCCGGTAACTAATACTCAGGACGTAGGGTGAACTGAGAAACAGTTCTCAATAACTAACACACCCGAAGAAGGTGCATCAACATGCATGTTCTCCGTTTGGACGGCGTGAGAATCTATATATTTTCCTATTCCCTGTTCAGTCTTATAACTCTTATAAGAAAGAACGGGACCAACGTTCCCCTGCTCAGTATAATAAGTCGGTTCAGTCAATACATCCATATTATTATCTTGATTATGGCCTGACATGGTCGCTACCTGGAGAGAGAGAGAAGAAAACACTTTAGCGTATGCTCTTGCAAGATTAGATTGGTTATTATCTTATCTAATCAGGATGTCTCCCACTGTTTTTATCAAATCTTCCTTCAAACCCTAAAAGGTAAGATTAGCCGGGATTAATTACACCCTACAATTTCATCAATCTTTCAGCCAGATCAGTGTCAGTACTTAAGGGAGGTTCCCCGTGCTTTCGCACGGACCTAATTAAAGTAAACCTCGTTTTCCCAGAGGCATAACCCCGTTAACACTTTTCTAGACACCTACTTGATCGGCTAATTGTCCTGTGTAAAACTCTCCCAGGAGTAACTCTTACTCGCAGTGGGTATCGGGATCCAACTATCTCATAGGAGGTATGCAATCTCATTGCAAATTTCAACACTTGAAATTCCCGATAATATTTTGCCCCTAGCGATCTATGACCTGACGCAGGCCAACAAACCATAGTCCGCTAGTCAAGTTCAACCCGTACATTTCTTGATTGAATTAAACCTACCCGTACGACCCTTGACGCAGGCCAACAAAGTCGTACGACTACCCTAATCCAATCACATCTCATGTTGCAGATAAGTATTAGTTAGCTACCGTACACTACGCCTTGACGCATGCCAACAAACGTAGCATGAATACTAAGTAATATCTATCTGAAATGACGGAGGGCTACGCAGGTTTTTCAGAAAACCTTGAGCGTAATGAACTTGATATCGTCGTAGAATCGAGTAGTTTTTTGGAAAAGGAGTGTTTTTGAAGCTTTTCTAGTTTCGCTAAAGAGGTCATTCCCGGTGAAGGAATCTCGGCTCTTTCCCCATCGAATAATGTGCAGGATATATCATATATACCGCTGTGCAAAGCAAGAACTATATAAGCTGTCAAAAACTAAACCGCGAGTTTGTAGCATCTGCCAGTTTCGCTAAAGAGGTCACTTCCGGTGAAGGGATCTCGGCTCTTTCCTCATCGAATAAGGTGCAGGGTATATCATATATACCGCTATGCACAGCAAAACTGTAGCTACCCTTTTTTATAAAGTTTTGATTCTACAACATCTTTTAGGTTTCTTTTCTTTTTATTAATCTCATTAATAAATCCCATCAGCTTATGCTTCCTAAGCATCACAGAAGAAACGAAAGCAATAATATTTATATATCGGCATATATATATAGTATAAGCATTCGTCTCAGGCAGTAATATGATCTCATCACAGAACATTGCAGCAGAAGAACATATATGAAATATTGGATATACTAGGATGTCCATGTTTTTAATACGAGCCGGTATAAAACACGGATTCCACGGTCGTGATGAATAGCCAAACCCACATCCATAGACCCCTACGAGAGCGGCAAGTAACACTGCCAATTCTAGGGTTAGGAGACCCGGTCTCGACTCCTCGAGATGGCCTCCCACTGGACCCTAGAACCCGGTTACTTGTGCTCCCCTCCTTGGGTCTACCTAATGCGGAAAAGTAAATAATATACACTGGTGACATCAACCTCATCCCGGAAGTGTCCCAATAAAAGAATATTACATACAAATGAATTTTACATGAATGAAAATAAAAAAAAACCTCATCTCACATAAAACCCCCGGCTATTCAGAACACGACGATCTAATATAACATGTCACAGCAACACATAATAACACATATATCAACGTAAGTAAGTATGCATACACCGATCATCGTTGATGTACAGCAACGAAGACCGGCAATACAACTACATACTACACTTACGGTCACAGAAAAGAAATTGTAAAACTACAATATTTGGAATCTACAATAACTTTAGACATCGTAAATCCGAAATATCACATACTTCGCATTTCATGCCTAACTATATGAATTCCACATATTGTATCACATTCCAGATAAATAGACAGTATTAAATTTTCCGACCGGATAATCAAATACCCAAAATTTTCTAAATAGCTCAACACTTGAGCGGAGTTCAAATAATCCCAGAATATGTTACAGTACCGATGATCCAGCCGTAGAAGGGTCAAGCCAACGCCTCACATGTGACACGCCGTACTGCCCCAAACCCTAAGGTTTAGAGGCAGTTCAAGACGGTCACATAATCGAGTTAAGGTTTGTGTTCTTCTAGAGGATCCACCGCGTTACTTGCACATTTTTCCGAAAGATTTAAACCCGATAAAAATTCAACACTTGAAAGTTTTTCGTGCCGGGAAAAAGTGAGTTAATGATATCCGCTCGAACATTTTAACGGTTTCTAAATATCCGGAAAACATAACAAAATTAAATTTTCCGATCGAATTAACGATTACAAAATAAACCCCAGAACACTCAACACTTGAGTCAGATTAAAAATACCCATAAAACTAAACTAGCAGATATAGATATTACTGTTAAAAAACGAGGGCATAATCATTCTGTACGGCCGCGGATTCGCGGCCCAAGCGCGGTACGGCCGCGGTTCCGCGGTGGAATGTATGGATCATGCGCTCGTTTTTCACTGTAATTCTTAGATTTCCCTGCTGAATTTTTTAGGTATTTTTAATACAGAAAAATCACAGTTTTTAAAAAATATCCAGAGAGGGGTTTAAAATATCGTTTCGGGGTTCGTTCGGAGTTTTAACTTCGTATACACGTCGCCTAATGCTCTAGCTAGGATCTGATACCACTGTAGGGTTCCTAGACACTCTTGTGAGGGTTCATAAAGTATCAACCATGCCCGAATAAAATTTTAGACGTGCCGAACAACCCAAAGCCGGGATCTTTGCTAGATTATTGGGGTTTAACATGCAAGTAAACATCTTTACTAATAAGTGTGAGGGATTACAACCTTTGTAGTCCGCTCCTTCGCTTCATAAACTCCGAGTAGAAGTCCCTTCGCCGCGATCCATGATCTCCCGGACTCAAGAGAGGCTCCACGACTCGAACGATCCATGCTAGCTTGTAGTATTCCTTTTCTCCGATGATCTACGTCGAAGTTGCAATAACTCAAGCTCTCTCACTCTAATGAGGTGAACACCCTAATCTAATGGGCTAGATTAGATGAGGATGATGGAGTAGTATTTATGCTATCTTTTTATATCAATTTATCACAAGAAATCATCACAAAATGAATAACTAGTAAGCTTTCTCAAAGCTCAAGAGAGAAGAAAATGATGAAAAAGAGTTAATCCTTTTGTGATGAATAATAGAAATGAATATATGATTGATCATGGAACCATGGTCAAGGATGACTAGGATAACCTTTGTAGAGAATAAACTAGGGTTAGGGTTTGGTTGGGTTAAAACAATGAGTCATAAGAAAATATCTATCATAATATCTTCTTCATGAAAAAAGGAAAAGTTCTAGAAGGTGCAAGAAAGAACTAACCCTAATCAAACCCTAACCTTGCTTAATCTCCACTAAACATGTTCCATTATAAATCATATCATATTACTATAATATATATCACATATATATTATATATTTGTAACAAAAGAAAATAATACAATTAACATATATCGCATATATACCAATGCATTATCCGGTGAGAAAATGAAATAATAAAGCGAGCTATTATTAGATTATGTAATACAATATATCATATATATTATTATATATTAAATCATCGAATCAACACTTGATCCGACAATCCGGCTATATCGAATATAACCGACTAATATATCATGTATCGATTCATCGAATCAACACTTGATCCGATGACCCGGTTCATATCTAAATATCGCGATAATATAATACGGTATCTCATATCGCATTATCCTCGGTCCTGCACATATCACATATGTGCCTCTACTCCGTTTTGCTTGAGTCAAGAAACCTCTGTGTAAGACTCTAAAGAATCGTCAATACGCCGGTAGCAGGTGATGATCATATCAAACACCCACAAGCTGCAAGCGGTCAGCTAAACGTAACAGCCACCTAGGTATTGAGCGATCAGAAGATCAACAAGCTAGCCTGTACGTTCTCCTGTGAATCCAATCAGTAACACTCCCGTACAGTCCGGTCTCTTCGTCTGATATGTCGCATATCAAGTCTAGGGGTGGTATACGTCAGACCCCAGTAACCGATAAGTCGTGTCGATGTGAGGCTCATAACGGGTCGAGAAACTACTGGTAACACTTACTAGTAAATCTCTATATCATCCATGGCCAGGGACTTCCAGTTATAGCCAATCGAACACAGCACAACATCAACTCCCTATACCGGGAGAGACGAATCCCCTCCTATCGCTCATTGCCTCCATGTGATTAGGGACTGCACCCAAAAGCCACCATTTTGCACGCCCTCTTGGACGTGGTAAGGTGGAAATCAAAGCACAGTGGGAATCACACAAGACTCTATGACGATCTCGGGTCTGCAGACTACCCTGTACCAGTATCACCGGAGAACTGCCATCTGACGTGTGGTATATCACCATCTGGGAGTTCTCGGGGAGTTCGTCCAGTGTACCCAGTCTCCACTGAGCACCCGTATACCATTCTTGATGTCAAACACCGATGGATATGGGATCATACATCGCCCATCATATGGGTCAAGATGCGTATACGCTAGTCTACTCTGGTGTATTGATGCCCTGTCTCGATATACCCTCGACTAGGAACAGTTATAGGATGTACTCATCGACTACCGTGGCCCCACTAGTATCATCTCATCATAGTCGCAATAGTCGAGTACAGATCCTAAGGGCTTTATCAACATGTGAGAGAAAGACAGTAAACCAATACAAGTCAACATGTTAAGATAAAGTGAAACCAAATAGCATACTATCATGACGAGCAAGAAAGTCCTTTCTATATATATCCAAGCATCCATTATAATATACATCATATGTACAATAATGGCCTCTAGGGCATATACATAACTAACACCCTCGATCCGCAGGCAACCATATCCCAGTTCATGATGTTTTCAAGCCAACTACCTTCCAGGCCTTGATTGACAAGCTGGCCTAAATGGATCTGATGGGCCATAGACCGTCTTCCTCGAAAATGGAGCCTCGAAACGAAAAGGGGAAAGGGAAAGCGACCTTCGTCGCCAATGCTCAGCAGCAGCCCAGTGGTCCAAAACCAGCTGATCGCCAAAACGATAGACAGCGATTCTTCAACGAGAAGTTAAAACGCCCTTATTCGTTTCCCCGGGATAAAATGAGGAGACTATTCGAGCTGGTGGTGCGTAACAAGCTCATCAATCTGCCAGATCCAAGACATCCACTGCAGTCGGGCGACGCCAACAATCCTAATTACTGCCCCTACCATCGAGCAATAGGCCATCCAAACGAAAATTGCTTCGTCTTCAAAGGCTGGATTGAGGACCAATACCAACAGGGAAAATTCGCGCTGTCTGAGAATTGGAAGGTAAGCCCGCCCCAGCCACACGCTCCTAAAAAGGCATACACGACAAGGGCATCGTGCTCTTTTATAGAAGAAGCTGTATAGGAGGCCGCTCTTTCAGCCAAAACTAAACGAATGCTGAAGGATCTCCAAACTTTCCCGGCGATTAAGTGGAAGAGCTCGCTGGAGCCTGAGATTATTGAGGGGATGCTGAAGCCGCACCCAACGCTGAAAGCTGGTGATGGTGGACAGAACCTTCAGGCCAAGCCTCCGAAGTCTTCAAAGAAGAAGCAGAAGGCCAAGAAGCCCGTCTAACCGGACGACAACCGTACAGGTTTGCAGAAATACATCGATGCACTGGAAGAATATAACCAGAAGGCACGGACCCCAATTACATTGGACGAATTCTTCAAGCATGTTCTTGAGAATGAAGACGATAACGCTGATGAAGGAGACGATTCTTCAGAAAATCCCGAGGATTATGTGGTGAGCTGCCGCGTGATCTCTCACTCGTCAATAAACGGCAAAGAAGCTCTTGTTGCAGAGAAAATGGGGGCAGATCCAGAACCAGAGCTCATGGAACCGTCAGATGAGATGATTGACATGTTTCTGAACGAGACCCTTCAGAAGAGCAAAGCTGATTAAGAGCGTGAAATGGCCATATTCGAAAAAGCCAAACGTCGGCGACTGAACGAAAGTTTTGAAGCACTCCAACCAGATCGACAGACAAAAGCAAGCTTAAGGCAAGGAAACGGTTTGCTAAAGCCCTGTCAATAGGAATGAAGCTACCATCTTCCAAAAGAAATGCTCATGGCGGTATACGCCTTGACGAGACGGATGTACATCCTAACTACTGCTTATACCATCAGAGGATTGCACACCCTACCGAAGAGTGCATAGCCTTTAAAAACTGATGGCAGGGATATGTTGCCAACCGACAACACGCCAGGCGATTGAAGCGCAAAGCTCGTCGGAAACAGTGAAGCACGACAGATGAGCGTAAAAGAGGCGCCGGCAACCGTCACGTGGTTGACACCAAGAGATCTCAAGTTCTCACCTTCGGAAGCGACTCTGACGAAGAAATAGCCCTCGGCCCTCTCTTCAATGAATCCACCTCAGGAAAAGAGGAAGAGATGAGGGACTGTGAGAATATTCAGCTACGCAATAGTACATTGCCCGAAAAGAATCTCGGACCTACGATCAACGGATCGAATAAAAAAGATAAAGGGAAGGAAAAAGTCCCTGAGGACATCGCCCTCAATGATCACGTCGTCAAAGAGCTGACAGCCAAGGACCCGCCCAAGAAAAATAAGGCGGATTACAACATTGTGGCACACCTGAGGAAAATACCCTCGCAGCTAAGCATTCTCGATGCCCTCCTCCTATCCAAAGAGGCACGAGATTCCCTGATCAAGGCTTTACAAGAGCCCGACCAGTTCCAAGCCTACCTGGTAGAAGAAAAGATGAAGGACGAGCTCGAAGAGGTTCACACAGCTGACATCACTTTTGGCGATGAAGATCTCCTCCTCGGAACATGCGAGCATAACCGTCCCCTGTATGTCACCGGGTATTGCCATGATATCAAGATAGGGAAGATCTTAGTTGACAATGGGTCCTCTGTCAATCTCCTGAATTTGAGGGTGCTAAAAGAAATCTGCATGAGCATTCAACACCTCGCTCGGGATAAAATCACTATCTCCAGATTTGACTCCCAGTCATCACGGATGCTCGGGTATGTGATTCTGACGTTGCGCTTTGGGATGCTCGTCACTGACATCAAATTTCATGTCATTGACGCCAAGACCTGCTACAACGCCTTACTCGGAAGGCCTTGGTTACACGAGTACAATATCATCCCTTCTACGCAACATCAATGTATGAAGTATTTCAAATATGGTCTCGAGTACACCGTAACGGGGGAGCTAAACCCATTCTCTGTGAATGAAGTCCGCAAATACGAGGATGCAAAGTATTTCCTGCCAGACTTTGAAGACACGGAATGATGCCATAAATCGAAGAATAAGCAAAAAGCTATCACTACTATTCCGGTCTTCGGGAGCGATACTGAGAAGGAAGAAGAGATAGTCTATTCGGGGCCGCCCCAATGCAACAAGCCGGGACCATCAACCCTTATTCTGGTTTTTGGCAGTGACTCTGAAGACGAAGTCAACGCAGTGTTCTCGGTCCGTCCATCGGCCCTCACTGGAGATGATCAGAGTTTGCAGATCACCATGGTTCCGCGGCAGCACTACAGAGAGCTTGATGAGCTTAAAACATATAGTGTGCAAGAGTTACGAACATTCTACGTCCCTCCCAGGTAAAGAGGTGAAAATGCGATCCTATTCTACCAATCCATGGAGACTAAAGTCGAAAGAGTTTTATCTTTGAAGATTTTTTAGTTCCCTTGTTAGGGAAGTCTGGCATGGTGCCGATCCTGCGCTCGACAAATTCCAACCCATTCGTCTGCCCAGGTATTACACCGAGGGATTGAAAAGGTTATTAAGATGCCAGGGCGTACCATTCAAATAAACTCCTTGACAAACTCAGTTCTACAACAGGATTTGGAACGTCCCCGGAACGCGGCGAAAATTGCCCAACGAAAAAATGGAAACGATCGGGCTCGGATTCGTCCAGTTCAAGAAACGGGAGCAGTCCCATAACTGCCATGTCATAAAGGACCTTGATGAAGAAACGGATGCACTTTTAAAAGACGCTGACGCTGAGCCAGAACGCGGCCCTACCATAAAAATGCCGAGTCCATCTTTCAAAGAGCAGATGGATAAGCTAGTACGGGAAGCGAGTCAAAAGGTTCGGAGCGACCACAGCCGCGAAATGGCCATCTACGAGAAAGCCAAGACACAACGCCTCCTTCAGCAGGCCACAGAGGATGACAATGCCCTTCACCGTCTGCCCGCCATGCATTCCCAAGCCAATAAAAAGGCCCGATGCGAAGGCAAAAGCAAGTTGAAGATCGAAAAAAACGTTCGACAGCGGCAAAACGGATCCAAAAGGCCACGCAATCAAGAAAAGGTCGGCCGAAATCCGTCTCTAGCAAAAAAGATAGGTCGAACATATTCTTTCCCTCGAGATAAGACAAGGAGAATCTTTGACCTCGTCATGAAACATCAAATGATGACACTCCCAGAGTCCAAGCACCCCAAACAAGCAAACGAGGTCTGTCAGCCGAATTATTGCTTTTATCACCGAGCAATAGGTCATCCTCTTGAAGACTGCTTTACTTTCAAGAACTGGGTCGAAGACCAATATCAACTCGGCAAGGTCGCTCTATCCAACAGTTGGAGGGTATCCCCACCGCAAAAGCATATGCCAAAAGCAACGTATATGGCAAGAGTAGAACCAGATCAACATCGGTCATGGAAGCGATCTCGCACCTGTCACGCGGTAACGATGTCGGAAGAAGGAAAGCACGATAATGTGGATGACTTCTCCTGGTGCTTCGAAAATAGGGATGAAGATGAGTTGATCTCAGAATTTCCACCTGCGCCAAAAGAGTTGGAAGATGGAATATATACTACTGCGGACAACCTAAGGAAAATCGACTTGGGGACGGCAAACAATCCGAGGCCTACGTTCGTCAGTGAGCTTCTGTCCGAAGAACAGGTAGCTACGCTAAAGGACGTGCTCATGCAGTATAAAGACTGCTTGTCATGGAACTATTCCGAGATGCCGGGGCTAGATCCAGAGATAGCTGTGCACAAATTGGCGATATCCCCGGACGTCAAGCCAGTCAAACAAATACCAAGAAGGATGTGGCTCGAACTTGAAATGAGTATCAACGCCGAAGTCAAGAAGCTAATCGACTCCGGCTTCTTACAAGAAGTTCAATACCCCGACTGGATCACCAACATTGTCCCAGTGATAAAGAAAAATGGGACGGTGCGCATCTGCGTGGATTTTCGGGACCTCAACAAAGCATGTCCGAAGGATGACTTTCCCGTACCGGTTACCGAGCTGATGATAGATAACACGTCCACTCACGAAGTCTTCTCCTTCATGGACGGATCATCGAGGTACAATCAAATAAAGATGCATCCCGAAGACCAGAAGCATACTGCTTTCCGGACTCCTCTGGGCATATTCTGCTACAAAGTGATGCCCTTCGGTCTGAAGAACGCCGGCGCCACCTATCAGAGGGCCATGAAGAAGATTTTCGATGAGCTCATACATGAAATCGTCGAATACTATATTGACAACCTCATAGTGAAAAGAAAATCGCACGAGGAGCATTGGGAGCATCTGAAGATAGTATTCCAACGTCTTCGGAAATACAACCTAAAGATGAACCCTCTCAAATGCGCATTCGGAGTTTTCTAGGGCAAATTCCTAGGATTCATCGTACGAAACCGGGGCATCGAAATAGACCCATCAAAGATCAAGGCGATTATGGAAATGCCTCCGCCAAGAACTCTCAAACAACTGCGGTCTCTCCAAGGAAAGCTCATATATATCCGACGGTTCATAGCTAATCTCTCCGGCAAATGCCGCCCCTACAGTCATCTGATGAAGAAGGGGACCCCGTTTGTCAGGGATCGCAAATGCCAAAGCGCGCTGGACAAAATCAAGCAATACCTGCAGAATCCGCCGGTACTGACCGCTCCAGTCAAAGGAAAGCCTCTCATCCTGTATGAAACCGCCCTTGAAAGTTCTTTAGGCGCGCTATAGGCACAGGAGAACGACCAAGGGAAGGAGAGAGCCCTCTACTATTTGAGTCGAGTCCTACTGGGGGCAGAAAATAACTACTCCCCCATCGAAAAACACTGCCTGGCGTTAATCTTCGCGATAACGAAGCTTCGGCATTATGCGTTGGCGCATGAGGTCTATCTCATATCAAAGGTGGATCTTTCAAAGCTATGCTTAAGTCCATTTAGATCCTACTTGCCACTGCTACATACCATGACTACGATATCTGGTGGTTGGGTATCATGACAGCTTTTCTAAATGTTGATTTGGAAGAGAGCGTCTATAAGTATACAGCCAGAGGGCTTCGTGGACAGTGGGAGCAGCGGAAACGTATGCAAGATGCTTTATAGGATAAAGCAGGTATCGCGGAGTTGGAACGTCTGTTTTGATGTGGTAGTCAAAGAGTTTGACTTCATCAAAATGGTAGATGAACCTTGTATATACGAAAAGGTAGTATGGAGTATGTTGCTGATCCTCGTAGATTACGTGGATGACATACTCTTGATAGGGAAGGAGTTTTCTATGCTACGCTCGGTCAATCTCCGCCTATCACAAGGATTCTCCATATAGGATCAAAGTGATACCTCCTAAATCCTGGGTTTTGGATCTATGAGATAGATCAAATTGGATGTTAGGATACTCACTATTTGTAGTGAGATGGTATCAATCGATCCTGGGGAGAATCACTGGAAAGGTTCCAGGGTGATAAGGACCACTGAATGTCAGTCACAGGCATTGTCTTTACCCTCAGTGGAGGGACGGTAAGTTGGAAGAGTTCCAAGCTAGATACCGTGACTTACTAGATGATTAAAGACAAGATACATCGTTAATAAGGATGCTACCAAAGAGGCAGTCTGGATAGATATAAGTTCATGAGATGAACTTCGTTCCTACCATTGTGTGACAATGGAGTTGTGGCTTATGCCTAGGAACGACCGTCCCATCAGCAATCCAGACATATTCTAAGGCAGTGTCACCTGATCATGGAGATGGTTGATCTCCAGGGGATCGAGGTCAGGAGAGTAGACTCTGAGGACAACACGGCGGATCCACTCACAAAGGCCTTTTCCCAGAGAGAGACTATTATGGGATGGTTGAGTATGAGATACTACAACCACTGTTATCAGATGGCCCTAGTGCAAGTGGGAGATTGTTAGTTATATGTATGCCCTAGAGGCCATTACTATACATGAGATGTATATTGTAGTGGATGCTTGGACATATATAGGGAGGACTTTCTTGCTTGACATGATAGTATGCTATCTGGTTACTCTTTACCTTAACGTGTATGCTGATTGTCTCTCTGCTACATGTTGGTAAAGCCCTTAGGATGTGTACTTGACTACCTGGACTATGATGCGGATCATACTAGTGGGGACATGGTAGTCCATAAGTACATCCTTCAAGGTCCCTAGTCGTGGGTGTATCGAGACGGGGCATCGATATACCAGAGTAGACTAGCGTATAGCTTCTCGACCCATATAGATGGGCGATGGATGATCCCATATCCATTGGTGTTTGACATCAGAGAAGGTATACGGGTGCTCAGTGGAGACTGGGTACACTGGACGGACTCGCCGAGAACTTCCAGATGGTATTATATCTCACGTCAGATGGCAGTTCTCTGGTGACACTGGTATAGGTTAGTCTGTAGACCCATGATCGCCATAGAGTCTTGTGTGATTCCCACTGTGCTTTGATTTCCACCTTACCACGTCCAAGAGGGCGTGCAAAACAGTGGTTTTTAGGTACAGTCCCGAGTCACATGGAGGCAATGAGCGATAGGAGGGGTTTCGTCTCTCCCGGTATTGGGGGTTGATGTTGCGCTGTGCTCGATTGGCCATAACAGGGAAGTCCCTGGCCAGGGCTGGTTTAGAGATTTACTGGTAAGTGTTACCCGTAGTTTCTCGACCCGTTATGCGCCTCATATCGGCACGACTTATCGGTTATTGGGGTCTGACGTTTACCACCCCTAGACTTGATATGCGACATATCAGACGAGAAGACCGGACTGTACGGTAGTGTCACTGTTTGGCTTTTACAGGAGTTGGAGTGGGCTTGCTTACTGATCTTCTGATCGCTCAACACCCGGGTAGCCATTACGTCCAGCTAGTACCGCTGACGGCTTGTGGGTGTTTGATGTGATCATCACCTACTGCCGGCGTATTGACGAGTCTTTAGAGTCCTACTTAGAGGTTTTACTGGCTCAGGAAAAATGAAATAGGAGCGCATATATGATATGTGCGGGACCTTGAATAATGCGTGTATGTGATACCGTATTCTATTCTCGCGACTTTTTGTATCGTTCGGTTATATGTGATATAGCCGGGTTATCGAATCAAGTGTTGATTCGATAAGTCGATACATTAGATGTTAGTCGGTTATATGAGATATAACCGGATTATTAAGTCAAGTGTTGATTTAATAATTTAGTGTATAATTGTATATATGATATACTAATTTACATTAACTAACATTTGTTCACTTAAGGATTTTTCTCACATGAGCACAACTTTAATATATATGTGATATATATTAAAATGTGTTTTCTTTTTGTATCATGGTTATTGATACATCATTCATGGGTGTGCAAGACATACACCATTCTATTTTAAATGGTGGTTTATAATTATTTAAGGTAATTACAAATTAGTGGAGCTTTTGTCACAAGCATGAAGCTTGTAGAAGCTTGTGGATACTTTGACAAAGTCCACTAACTTTGGTTTACTTTGGATTTTTATTAACCTAACCATTTTGGATTAGCCATGGTTATGTCTCTACATGAGTTAGTATATGATACTCACTCACCATGGTTAGCTTTCTCACTTGATCATTATCCTCATCTCATTATTTCTTCATCTTCTTCCTTGAGCTCAAAAGCTCTCTAGGTTTTGATTAAGTGAGAAATAAATGTGAGATAAATAATTCTAAGGTGTACCCACTTTCTATTTCCTCATCCTCTACTAGACTAGCACTTTAGTATAGGGTGTTTGCTTCACTTTAGTGAAGTAGAAACTTGAGTTCGTATTCCTTCGACGTAGATCATCTTCGGCCTCGAAGACTTCAAACAAAACCGTTGCCATCTTCTCATGGAGCCGTCCGAGAGTCCGGAAGCACAATGATCGCAGCGAAGGGACTACGACAAGGAGCTTTAGAAGTGAAGGACCGATCTACAAAGGTTGTATTTCGTATTCACTTAGTTGTAAATGTTATTTACTTGCATGTGTAACCCTAATAATCTAGCAAAGATCTTGTTTAAGGTTGTTCGGCACGGATAAAATTTTAATCGGGCATGGTTGATGCCTTCTTAACCCTTGTTAGAGTGCCTAGTAACCCTACAGTATATATATATATATATACATATATATATATATGTATGTATGTATGTATGTATGTATGTATTCAGTGGACATTCTTGCTCGACATGATAGTATGCTTTCTGGTTACTCTTTATCTCACATGTTCACTTGATCATGCTTTTATTCATTTGTACATGTTGATAAAGCCCTGAGGATATTTGCTTGACTACTATGATTATGATGCAGATCATACTAGTGGGATATGTGTAGTTTATAAGCATATCCAGAAATGTCCCTAGTCATGGGTGTATCGAGACGGGGCATCGATATTCCAGAGTAGACTAGCGTATATGATACTAGACCCATGTGATGGGCGATAGATGTTTCCATATCCATTGATGTTTGACATCGAGATCGTATGCGGGTGCTCAGTGGAGACTGGGTACATTGGACGGACTCACCGAGAACTCCTATATGGTATTATATCTATCGTCGGATAGAAGTTCTCAGGTGACACTTGTACAGATTAGTCTGTAGACCCGAGATCGTCATAGAGTCTCATGTGCTCTCCCACTGTGCTTTGATTTCCACCCTACCACGGCTTTACTGAGTCGTGCAAAAAGGTGGCTTTTGGCTACAGTCCCGAGACATGTGGAGGCAATGAATGATAGGAGGGGTTTCGTCTCTTCCAGTATTGGGGGTTGATGTTGCGCTGTGCTCGATTGGCTATATCAGTAAGTCCCTGGCCAGGGATGTTGATATTTACTGATAAGTGTTATCAGTAGTTTCTCGATCTGTTATAGGCCATTCATCGGCATGACTTATTGAGTTATTGGGGTCGACGTTGCCATCTCTAGACTCGATATGCAGCATATCTGACGAAGAGACCGGACTGTACGGTAAGTGTTACCGGTTGGCTCGACAGGAGTTTTGATAGGTTTGCTTGTTTTTCTTCTGCTCGCTCAATACCCGGGTGGCCGTTACGTTTAGCTGACCGCTTGCGACTTGTGGGTGTTTGATATGATCATCTCCTACTGCCGGCGTATTTACGAGTCTTAGAGTCCTACAAAGGGGTTACCTAGCTCAGGCGAAACGATGTGGGATGCATATGGTGATATGCGCGGATGCATGATTAAATGCGTGTATGTGATACCGCATTATAATCTGTCGTTTTCTTTTGGTGGCGTCGTATGTGATATGACCAGTATATTAAATCAATTGTTGATTTAATATTAATGACCATTAGTCTTTTCACTTATAACCTTTTCTTTATTTATTGTATGCATGAATGTATGTATGTACATATGTTGATGTGAATGCACACATGCATGCATACATGTGTCATGGTGATGATACATTGGAGTTGGTTATGCAAGAATCACATGGTTTGGATATTTATTTATTTTGATTATTGATTAAAGAATTAATTAGGATTATATCATGGTTGTTATGTTTCTAAACACTTCCTTAAGTTGACCTTGACTTAAACCATGGTTTAATCTCAACACTTAACCATGATTTAATCACTACACTTATTCTTTAACTCAATAACAAAATATCTAGATATTTTTTAACCTTGGTTATGAGTGAGTGTGACCCTCTCTCATATACTCATTATTCATTTTATTATTGGCATAAGATTTATCTTGAGCTTGCTTAGCATCTTCCTTCTTCTTCTTCCTCAAGCCTTACTACCTCTTCATAAGTGAGTGAAAGAGATAAAAAGAAAAGATTTTTAAGTGAGATCCAAACCCACATCATCAATCTACACTAGCTTAACGCACTAGTTTAGGTTGTTTTGCATCACTTCTACTTGTTCTAGTGAAGCAAGGAGCTTGAGCCAAGGTACTCCGCGGTGAATCGTCGTGAACAAAAAAGGACTCAAGCGGACCCGTCCAAATACCGAGTTGATCCAAGGAGTCTCAAATGGGAGATCTACAAAGGTTGTATTTCTCATCTATTAGTGTTAGACTCTCCTGTTTAGTATGTGATACTATTTTTTGGTACTCTAAATTTCTAGTTTGATCCTAGGTTAGTTTGCTTAGAACCCTAAAATTTAAATTGTAGCATGTTTGATGCAAGACAAACCCTTGTGAGGTGCTAGGTAAACCCAACAGCTGAGGTTTTCAACAAGACCTTAACGAAGATCATGAAGAAAACAGTGTCCAAAAATAAGAAGAACTGGCATGAGAGACTGCATGAAGCTCTCTGGGCGTATCGGACCACATTCAAAATGGCCACAAACACAACACCGTATGCATTGGTATTCAGTGCTGAAGCAGTACTCTCCTTGGAGATAGAGCTACCCTCTCTACGAGTGGCAGTTCATTACGAGTTAACAGACGAAGATAATGATCATCTTCGGCTCAAGGAGCTCGACGCCCTCGATGAAACTCGGCTCATGGCGCAGCAAAACTTGGAGGCTTACAAAGCGAAGATGACATGCTCATATGAGAGATTGACTAGGCCGAGGACATTTCTCCAAGGCGACCTCGTGCTAGTGGTCAAGAGACCTATAATCCCCAATCGTGCCAAACGGGGGAAATTCAAGCCGAACTATGAGGGCCCGTACATCATAGACATGGTCTACCAAGATGGGGCTAACTTGCTCATGGATATGCATGGCGAAAGACCTTTCAGGCCAATAAACGGTCGGTTCTTGAAAAAATACTACGCCTGACCGAAACTACTACGAACCGCAGCATCCTTAGGCTAACGCGGCAAAAAAAACGGTGCGTCCATAAGTAAGATGGGCACGGATAAAAACCCGAAAGGGCTTCGTGAGTAAAAACAGTAGGGCTACCGGCGAGTTTGTGAAAACCCGAAAGGGCGCAGACTCGTAAAAAAATCCATGTACGCTTGCAAGGTCCTCTTGACCTTGTAAGGAGAAAATACCTGCGTGAGGTCCTTACGACTCACAAGGGAACGACGCACATATGGATCCCCACGATTCCTGACGAGAAATTACACTTACGAGATCCTTACGACTCGTAAGGAGAACCCTCTTATGAGACTCTCACGGCTCGTAAGATTTGAAAGCCTTAAGCTACAGGGATCTAAACATATTCTTAAGCCATCACATTTCCCAGACTGTAATTGAAATGATTTTGCGTATGCGCTTTTTAAAAGATGAATCAAAGAATAGTTTTTACCGCAATCAAGAACGGCGTCGCTTGGTAGCTAGCCGGTGAGTACGGGTCGGTCCACAGGGATGTTGTGTATTCTTAGTTTGTTCTAACGAGTTAATTCCAAACGGTGTTGGTTTAATTATCACTAAAAACTAAGTTGATTTATACTAGGATTAGAATCTTGCTAGGGTTAGGTTTAAGTTAAGTTTGGAAATTTAAGATTTCCCACCGCTTTCAATACCCTAATTTAGATCTATTTAGGTGTTATGGTAATAATTAATAAAGGGATTAGTACCATTGGGAAGAAACTAGGTTTCTTCCTCTAGGTTCTTGTCCTTCCTTTCTTAATTCTTACCCTAACCTCTATGGAAAACATACGCAACCGGTCTTTTAAACTACGGTATCACCACTATCTCGTGGGATAGGATGCCCTAGGGAGCGGTGTGTATATGTATGCATGGAGTCCTATAAAAATATGTGATGGGCAAGAAAGGGGTGAGAGATTTTCATCTCTCAAACCTTCCCTATTCCTAACCCTAACAAGTGAGGAATTACTCACTCATTAGGAAATTGAATAACATGTTCTAAACTAATTAACTAGGGAAGATAATAAAAATTATACTAAGGCAGAAATAAAATTAAGAACTAGGGCAGAAAAAAAATCTTACTTTATTTGATGGCTCTCTCCAAACATTTACACCGAATTAAAATTCTGAATAGATGAAATAAAAAGAGGCATACCTCAAAGAGAGCTTTAGGATTTCTATTTATAGAGCATAGAAACCCCAGGGTTACAATCGATTCACAACTGCATTTACACATATACCCTAAGAAGACTAGTCAACGCACCTCCACGCCGTCACAATTTCCACCGACACGTGTCTAGACGGCCGCGAATCCGCGGCCATATGCCCTGTTTGGCCGCGGATCCGCGGCCATATGAAGGGCTTGATGGCTCAATTTTCTATGGCTTCTTTCTGTTGCTATTTTCTTCTGTTTTCTTCAGTTGGTTCTTCAGAATGTCTTCTAGTTCTCTTCCAGATTTCCACAGTGCATAAAGTCGTGGATTTTACCGTTTACTTCGTGTCGAAGTCTTGAACCTTGCACTGCCTTTGTACTTGTGAACTTTTTCATTGACCTTCATTATCTCTCAAACTGTAGCCATGATCAAGATTCTTCCATTTGTCGGTCATGATCTCACTTTTGTATCATCTTTTCATCAATTTCACTGTTTTGTTCTGAGAACCTGTAACCTGCAACTATGTAGCAGACATGGATCAAAAGCACCTGTTTATTTGTAAAATGAATAAGAATGGGGAATATAATAATGCAAAATTATGATCTGAACAAATACCCCCAAACTTATCTTTTGCTCGTCCTCGAGCAAACCTAGTTTTATTCTTGAAAAAGACCTAGCCTCACTTTCGCAGGAAAACGCGATTGTACTGAGCTCGTGCAATAAGCCGTTAAACCTCTAGGTGTCCCTAGTAAGAGGAGTGTTGTCTCCTGGGGGTTTTCAGCGGATACTACCCACAAAATCCTATCAATTCGGTCTGTTGACTTTTATTCTCCAATTAGGTTTTCCAACAAGGAATTCTATTATCTTCGACTCAGAAATTATCCACCCGTATTTTTCACGCTTCCTTATCATTTAACTTAAGATTATATATGTCCTGTAGACTTACTTAGCTTTTAGTATCTTTTAAGTTTTCCTTCTAAGGTTCTATCTCAACTTAGGAATTTTTATCATCTCTATTAAATATATAAGTCATATTCTTCATTCCTATCTCTTATCTAAACCCCAATCACATACCCCTACGTGTGTGTGTATATCACCCCTACACTTGGAAATTCAAATCAAGCTATTATACTCTTGTCCATTGTCCGAAGTACTTTTCAAATGGTGAATTTTTAGATGAAATTGCTCACATATTCTTCATGCGACCGTTAATATTTCTTGAGATACCAACGACCGATTACAAAATGTGCTTGCACATTAATGCGTAATTCCTAGTCTTGTAATACCTAAGGCTTATAGCAGTGACTCCCAAACCAGTTGGTCTAAGGCACTAGGTGATGAAGCACTCTCGCTAAATATTTTTTCTATTAATGCAGCCTTAAGTAATTACAAAAACCAGTGTTCATTTTTTTTATCTCTTTATTCACACTTGTATTTTTATTTTATTTTTCTTCGCACTGAGGACTTTAGACAAGAGCATTTCAAGGTCTCTTCTACTATTCTAAGTTTCAAGGTTCATGTTTGTGCAATTTGTATATTTTCAGAATTTAGACTTAAGCTTAGGAATTATTTTTCAAACTTATACTTTAATAAAAATATCAATACTTTTCCCTTGTTTTAACTTAGCCCAAGAAGTCAACTCGAAATTTGCCTATTTCTAAATAAACTACAAAGACATATACTTTCTACCGTTAAATTTAAGAAAGGTTATTTTTAGGGTTTTTAATTTACTAAGTCTGAGATCTAGTTGTTCCTAACTAGTTAACTTATTTGTCAAACTCAAGTCAATTAAGGCCAAAATTGAATGTTTTAATTTTTATAATTTTTCAGTTTTTATTTGCTTTTTATATTTTTATATTTTTTTCTTTTAATTTTTCAATTTTTAGGATTTTTATATAAGGATGCAATGCAGAATTTAAACATGCAAAAGAAAAAGAAAAAAATATATACAAAACTTTAAAAAAAAAGTATGCAATGCAAAAGATAACTATATACAACCACCAACTCCCCCAAACTCATCCAAAGCAATGCCCTCACTGCTCGGCCCCACGCCGCGCTCTCGAGCATGAACGTGAACGCTCAGCCCTACCCAACAGGGTTCGAATCCCCTGCTCAACCTCCGTCAATCGACGATCGTGCTCCTTCGCTGTCGCCCTCAACTCCTCTATACCCCTAGCAGCTCTCCTCATCAACTGTGCATGTTCTAGAGGGATCATTTCTCCATCGCTCGCGGTCGAGCTAGAGCTAGGTGTGCGGGCGGGTACATGCTCCGCCGGTTCGGTCCTCGACCATACATCTATCAATTGTGAATAGGACGTAGAAACGCCCTCAATAAGAGGCCGGACAGGTATGCCTCCCATTATGTAAAATTCGAATTCCTCTACGGGGAGGAAATATCGACAAAGTTGTGTGACAAGCATTGGACAAGGGTAATTTGCGGCTCGTTTGCCCGCACCTATGGAGTTTAGCAAAACTGTACACATGTCGAAACGGTGGTTCTTTGTCATAAGAGTATGCACAATATGCAAGGAAGGTGTAAAAAATATTGTGTTATGGGATCTACCGAAAATATTATTTTGTGCCCATCGGCACACAGTTAAGACATTTGCGAAAAGGGTTCTCGCTTGGATACCCTTCCGCGGCTCCCTTGAGCAATCGTTGCCCATCAAGGGCATGTAATCCTCAAATTGCAAGGGTTGTTCATGTGCGGGTATGCGAGGGATTAGTGTGACTTCGTGTATAACATCCCTATCAATGATAATTTCTCGATCACCCCATTGCAATTTAATAAAACCAAATAGGGTGAGACACCCATCCTCCATACACTCGTAAAAACGAGTGACTAATTCCGGCAATGCATACGCATAAGGGTGATTACAAATTAGAAATTTCCAACCCCTACACGCTATTTCGTTTGCAAAATAACTACCGTACAGCTCGTGTGAAAATACTTGTCAAAAATCGCGTTCAAGCTGCATGCTGTGTGCCATTGCTGATCTACAGTTCTAGGAATTTAAAAACAGAGAGGTTTTGAAAAGATCGTACCTCCCCTGAAATTTCAGGGGGCGAAGACTGTAGACGGCGGCAGTTGCGCGGCGGGAGTGGGGTTTGTGCGGCGGATCCGCGGCTGGAGGAAGGGATCGAGCTGCAGAAAATAGGCTGCGGCGGCTAGGGTTTCAGAGGAAATAACTTTTAGGGTTTAGAAACACAGAGAGAGGTCGGGGCCTTTAAATAGGGGGAAATTTATGGATATTTGCAAATAAACCCCTCTAAAAAGAGGAAATTATTTGCAAAATCAAAAATTATTTATTTAATCTGCAAATTTACAAAAATGCCCAATTTTTTTTTATTTATGTTATTTTTGAAAGCTAATTATACCCCCCCCCCCAAACTTGAGTTAAACGATGTTATAAGTCAATGCCAAATTTTGCAAAGACCAAAGGTCAACACCAACCAGTTGAAAAATTTATCTGTGTAGAGTATCGGTCAGTGGAATAACATATTGTACAGAGCCAAGAAGAAGTGGGGAAGAGATAAGTGGTGGTATGGAAAGTGTCTGCATGTACGTGGAAGTGAAAAGATAGGAGGTGATGATGAATAAAAACGGGAATGTGAATGATAAAAAATCAGTGGAATATTGGCATTCTCGTAGTTTATTAGAAGAAAATGGGGTGGTTCAACTTCTATAGGGTGAGGTTGATTAACCACAAAATCCCCAAGATGTTTCTGTGGATCCTTTACTGGCTTGGCATCATCCATCATATGCATATGATATTTAATTATGAGGGAACTAATCTCCTCGATGTCCGCCATAGTCCAGCCAAAAGCTTGCCGGTTATTTTGTAAGACCATTAAAAAGGCTTTCTCTTGCTCGAGGGCTAGAGAGGCGGATATGATAACGGGAAAGGTCTCATTATCACCTAGGTAAGCGTATTTAAAGTGAGACGGCAAAGGCTTGAGTTCAAGTTTCGGAAGCGAAACAATTGAAGGTAAAATTGGGGAGGCTATCTCGAACTCGAAGGATTCCAACAATGGTTCGAAATTACTGTAAGCAACCGAATCGGATGGTTCAACTAACTCATCCAAAAATTCAAAGGACTCATACTCGGGCGGTGAGTCGTCAAAATCGTCCGAAAAAGTGAAACATTCATAATCGTTATCGGTTGTGCAAACTGTGTCAGATTCAAGGAGGGACGCACTAGTGGCGTCAAAACTGTTGTGATCAAACATAAATTTTTCAAGCTCGCAGTCCTCCTACGTGATTTCGTGGATCGAGCAAACTTCTCGTGTACTAGTTTTAGGCACGGAGGGCAGACTTCCTATCTTGTAAATATTGAACTCACTAGACATCTTCCCGAAGGATAGAGTCATAGAGCCATTGCGACAATTGATTACGGCATTGGAAGTGGCCAAAAATGGTCGACCGAGGATCACCGGAATTTGGTTCCGTGGGTTAGCAATAGGTTGTGTGTCCATAACAATAAAATCAACGGGGAATATGAAGTCCCCTACTTTGATCAACACATCCTCTAACTCACCCCTAGGATGGGTGATTGATCGATCAGCCATTTGGAGAGTACAATGAGTGGGTTTCAACTCTCCAACACCTAATTGCTCATATACGGAGTAGGGAAGCAGGTTAACACTGGAACCAAGATCTAAAAGTGCTCGATTGATGTTCTTACCCCAATTGTTATTGAAATTGTAGGACAGCCAGGGTCCTTTCGTTTTTGGGGTAAGGGTTGAGGTTGGTTAATAGCATTGCTCACAGCACTAGCTACTAGCACTTTCTTGGATATCTGAGATTTTCTCTTCGATGTGCATAAGCCCTTTAAGATTTTCGCGTAAGAAGGGACTTGTTGGATTGCATCCAAGAGAGGTATTTTTATGCTAACCTGTTTGAATAACTCCACAATCTTCTCCATTTGTGGAATTGGTTTATTGGATCTCAACCTGTTTGGAAAAGGAACATTTTGAAAATTTGTTGAGTCCAATATCTGTGGAGTAGAATATGGAGTTGGAACGGATCCCAGTGTTGGTGTGTTCGTGAAGTGAGATGTGGGTCCGTTCAAATTAGAAGAAGTAGAGCCTTGTGAAGAATGAAGAATAGGCTCTAACGAAGAAGATGAAGAAAATGAAGAATCACCACTGGCAGGGGTGTCATTATTAATACCCATGTTATTGCGCAACACTCTTCCAGATCTCAACGTGGTCACAGCATTTACATTATGATTTTTTTGTTCATATGCAACATGTGCATTGTGTGCGTGACCGGGATTTGGCAATAGTTGAGATGGAAGCTTTCCCTTTTCTCGCTTGCTCAACGCAGCATTTAGTTGTGAAATTTGGGCCTCAATAGATTTGATGCTTTGATTATGTGAAGCACTGTTGTGCACCAAAAACTGAATGGAAGTCTCCAACCTTACTGCGGATTGTGTAGATTGTTTTAGAAACGCATCTAGACTTCTTTCTAGCGAGGTGACCTTTTCGTCATTTGGTTGAACAAAATTGTTTGGAGGGTAAGAGTTGTTGGGCACAAAATTGTTCATTTGGTTTGGGTAAGGTTGTGGTTGGAAAGGTTGCTGGTATTGAGTTTGTTGTGGTGCTTGTTGTTGTGGAGGAGGAGGCCTTTGAAAGTTGTTATTGCCTTGGAATTATTAATTTTGATTCCAAGCAAAATTTGGGTGACTCCTCCAACCAGGATTATAAGTCGAAGAGTATGGATTATTTCTTTGTCTTTGCTGAAAGGCAGCATTGACTTGATCTTGTCCTTGAATAGGTGGATTGTAAAGATACTCTTCGGTAAGATATGATGGATCCGAACAACAAGCACAAACAGTTCGTGGGGGTAAAGCAAGGGCGGGAGAAGGCGATGAGATTTTGGTCTCAATTGCTTTTAGCTTTTTCGTAAGTGCGGCCATCTCGGCCTTCATTGCAATCGACATATCTAATTGATGTATGCCTGACCTAGACTGACCTGTTGAAGACGATGAGGTGGTCTTAGCGCTTTCCCACTGAAGTGTTTGTTCAGCAAGATCGTCGAGAAATTGTCAAGCTTCCTCGCTTGATTTTGTTAGAAAGTGACCTTGACAAATGGTTTCCAACAACTGCTTTGTTGCTGGGTTCAATCCTTCATATAAAGTTTGGCAAAGTTGCCAATTTTCGATACCGTGGTGAGGGCATTGAACAAGTAGGTCTTTAAATCTTTCAAAACACTTCCAAAATGGTTCGGAAGGAAGCTGGGAAAATTGAATAATCTCATTGCGAATTCTCGCGGTCTTGTGATGTGGATAAAACTTTTTAAGAAAAGCTTTAACAAACTCTTCCCAATTTTTAATTGAGTGTGATGCTGTGCTGTATAACCATTTCTCGGCTAGGTCACATAAGGTGAAAGGAATGACCCTTAGCCTTATAGCATCATCAGACAGTTGTGTTGTCTTCATCATTGCGCAAACATTCTGGAATTTGTTTATAAAGATATAGGCATCTTCGGATTCCAATCCGTGAAATTTTGGCAACATGTTGATGAAGTGGGGTTTGATCTCAAAGTTGTCCCCATTTGCCTGTGGGAGTGAAAGACAAGTAGGTAAGGCGGTGAGGATAGGGTAGAAAAGATCCTGGAGCACGATTCGTTGGGGCGCTTCAACAGGCGGGTGTTGTGGGTTATTCGCACCTAGCGGAGGTGGAATCAGTCCCGTGGGTAAGGTGTTGTTAGGATTAAATCCCGACATCTCCTTAGAAGACGAAGAATGTGAAGGTGAAGGTAAGGAAGTGGAAGGAATTTCGACTTCGGAGTCGAAAGCGTCGTCAGTCGGTACCAACGAGACACGGACTAATCGGGCACTAGTGTCCTTAGTCCAACCGGACATACACTAAAGAGGTAGTGTAGTCAAAAAGTGAAAAACAGAATGTGGGGGTAAGAAAACGTCAATGAGAAGAAAGTGGATGTAAGTGGGGTGCACGGATTTCTTAGCGACAAGTTGCCAGTTTTTGTAAAAAAATTTCCTTTTATCTTTTTGTGTTTTTTATGTGGCGCTTTTTTGCAAAAAAAGATTTTCGATAAAAAGGCTTAGACACACGTTCAATCAATCACAAATGCACAATCAAGCCTAGATCTAGGGTCACCTAGGTCAGCTAGACAGCTCCTAACTGTTCTAAAGGGCAAGAAGTAGGACCTCAAACCGCCTCTTCACCGCCAATTGTGGCCAGGTAAGCACAGGTAGAGAAAGGAGAGATCCGCTCACGAATCACCGTGAGACGGGCCTTTTAAAGTTACCTTTCACTACCTGTCTAGTCTAGGCACCACAAAGTCAGGTTAGGATCAACGGTCGATGCCTACAACTATTCATTTGTCCTATTGAGCGCGAAATCCTTAGGGCCGAGTCTAATCTTTTTTAATTACTTGATGGGCAATGCACTATGCCTTATGTGATTTTTGGGGTCCTGGGAAGGGTGATGAAATCCCCACCCAATCTGGATCGGTGTTCAAGCCTCTTAAAGTCAATTTAAATATGTAAAGCAGTAAACACAATCACTTGCAAAAAAAAAAAAAAATTTAGCGCGGCGCAAAGAATCCTGCACAAGATCAATTATTGGAGAAGGGGAGAAATTTTTGGCGCAAAGAATCCTGCAAGAAATTTTTACATAGGAGATATCAGGGGGTTCAGAGAAGGAGAAAGGGAGCTTACAGAGGGATTTCGGCCAACTGCTGACGTCAGCAGACCGCGGTTCCGCCGCCAGAAGGGTGTTGTTGCCGCGGTTCTGCGGTGGTATGTGCGGTTCAGTTCCCGAGATTTTTTCTACTTCTCTGTACTGATTTTTCTCTGTTGTTCAGATCTAGGGTTTTCTGTTTTTCTCTCTGGATTTTTCCAGATCCGAACTCATTCGTCGATCCTGCAAAATTCACACGAAACACCCTTCAAACAATAACAAGATGATAAAATTTTTATATATTTTTTTAATTTTTCAGTTTTTATGATTTTTATGATTTTATATTAACCCGAAATTGCAAAAAGAAAATACTACGCCAACCCCGGCAACGGCGCCATTTGATTGAAATGATTTTGCGTATGCGCTTTTTAAAAGATGAATCAAAGAATAGTTTTTACCGCAATCAAGAACGGCGTCGCTTGGTAGCTAGCCGGTGAGTACGGGTCGGTCTACAGGGATGTTATGTATTCTCAGTTTATTCTAACGAGTTAATTCCAAACGGTGTTGGTTTAATTATCACTAAAAACTAAGTTGATTTATACTAGGATTAGAATCTTGCTAGGGTTAGGTTTAAGTTAAGTTTGGAAATTTAAGATTTCCCACCGCTTTCAATGCCCTAATTTAGATCTATTTAGGTGTTATGGTAATAATTAATAAAGGGATTAGTACCATTGGGAAGAAACTAGGTTTTTTCCTCTAGGTTCTTGTCCTTCCTTTCTTAATTCTTACCCTAACCTCTATGGAAAACATACGCAACCGGTCTTTTAAACTACGGTATCACCACTACCTCATGGGATAGGGTGCCGTAGGGAGCGGTGTGTGTATGTATGTATGGAGTCCTATAAAAATATGTGATGGGCAAGAAAGGGGTGAGAGATTTTCATATATCAAACCTTCCCTATTCCTAACCCTAACAAGTGAGGAATTACTCACTCATTAGGGAATTGAATAACATGTTCTAAACTAATTAATTAGGGCAGATAATAAAAATTATACTAAGGCAGAAATAAAATTAAGAACTAGGGCAGAAAAAAAAGTCTTACTTTATTCGATGGCTCTCTCCAAACATTTACACCGAATTAAAATTCTGAATAAATGAAATAAAAAGAGGCATACCTCAAAGAGAGATTTAAGATTTCTATTTATAGAGCATAGAAATCCTAGGGTTACAATTGATTCACATCTGCATTTACACATATACCCTAAAAAGACTAGTCAACGCACCGCCACGCCGTCACAATTTCCACCGACACGTGTCTAGCACGGCCGCGGATCCGCGGCCATATGCCCTGTTTGGCCGCAGATCCGTGGCCATATGAAGGGCTTGATGGCTCAATTTTCTATGGCTTCTATCTGTTGCTATTTTCTTCTGTTTTCTTCAGTTGGTTCTTCAGAATGTCTTCTAGGTCTCTTCCAGATTTCCACAGTGCATAAAGTCGTGGACTTTACCGTTTGCTTCGTGTCGAAGTCTTGAACCTTGCACTGCCTTTGTACTTGTGAACTTGTTCATTGATCTTCATTATCTCTCAAACTGTAGGCATGATCAAGATTCTTCCATTTGTCGGTCGTGGTCTCACTTTTGTATCATCTTTTCATCAATTTCACTGTTTTGTTCCGAGAACCTGTAACCTGCAACTATGTAGCAGACATGGATCAAAAGCACCTGTTTATTTGTAAAATGAATAAGAATAAGGAATATAATAATGCAAAATTATGATCTGAACAGATTGCCCTACAAACGGTTCAATATTGACCCTTGTATACAATCCACGGGCACAAATTAACATCTCCCCCACCAAGTCCCACCAACGACGAGGAATGTCCTCGTTTGGTGAACGAACACTTGTAGGTCCTCTCGACTTGCAAGGAGAAAATGCTCTTATGAGATCCTTATGACTTATAAGAGACCATACACTTAAGAATCCTCACGATTCTCAAGGAGAAAACGCACCTACGAGATCCTCACGACTCGTAGGGAGAAACACCTTTATGAGACCCTTACGACTCGTGAAGTCAAAATCCTTAGTCGACAGGATCCTAACCCTGTTTGCTAAGCCACCTTTGTTCGAATCGACAGAGGCAAATGAGGATTCGCTCCTGGCAATGTCCCAGTGGTAGAGATGATGATGCCTAAATTGGTATCAAATTCCAAGTCCTTTTACGACAAATGATGATTCGCTCCTGGCAGATTCCAGTCGCAGCGATGCTGATGCTAAGATTGGCATTAGGTTCCAAGTTCCATACTTGCAACAAAATCAGCAAGTAAAAGAAATGCATATGAAATAGCCGAAATGATGGGGCAACTTGCAACAAAATCAGCAAGTAAAAGATATGCATACAAAAATAGCCGAAATGATTTGGCAACTCGCAATAAAAAGCAGCGAGCAAAAAGAAAAATAGCCGAAATGATTGGGCACCGCGAAAAAACAGTCGAAATGATTGGGCAATCGCGACTTTTGCAATATAAAAAGCTAAAATGATAGAGCATAGTGGAAAGAAATAAAAAAAATGAAAGAATGAAACTTTTGCCCTGCAGGTAAGTCCATACTGACTCATGTATACAATCCATAGGCATAAAAGAAAAGGGAACCACATCTCCCAACAAACTCTGTCAAAGGGAAAGTCAGATCTCAACAGCAACATCCCAGAAGACCAACAACGGCGTTCCTCCTCATGCCAGCAGGGCACGGACGCAACACCATCAATCGGAGCCACGGAAAAGTCCCCAGTTCCAAGACTCTACAGTTCACAGACAACCTAAAGTCAACCCCTGACCTCCCTGTCGTCAAGCAACGCTTCGACTCGGATACATGTCAACCCCTGACCTCTCTGTCGTCAAGCAATGCTTCGACTCGGATACATGTCAACCCCTGACCTCCCTGTCGTCAAGCAACGCTTCGACTCGGATACATGTCAAACCCTGACCTCCCTGTCGTAAAGCAATGCTTCGACACGGATACATGTCAACCCCTGACCTCCCTGTCGTCAAGCAGCGCTTCAACTCGGATACATGTCAACCCCTGACCTCCCTGTCATAAAGCAACTCTTCGGCTCGGATACATGTCAACCCATGACCTCCATGTCGTCAAGCAACGCTTCGGTTCGGATACATGTCAATCCCTGACCTCCCTGTCGTCAAGCAACGGTTCGACTCGGATACATGTCAACCCCTGACCTCCCTGTCGTCAAGCAACGCATCGACTCGGATACATGTCAAACCCTGACCTCCCTGTCGTAAAGCAACGCTTCGACTTGGATACATGTCAACCCCTGACCTCCTTGTCGTCAAGCAACGCTTCGAATCGGATACATGTCAAACCCCGACCTCCTTGTCGTCAAGCAACGCTTCGACTCGGATACATGTCAACCCCTGACCTCTCTGTCGTCAAGCAACGCTTCGACTCGGATACATGTCAACCCCTGACCTCCATGTCACCAAGCAACGCTTCGACTCGGAGACATGTCAACCCCTGACCTCCCTATCGTAAAGCAATGCTTCGACTCGGAAACATGTCAACCCCTAACCCCCCCTGCCGGTGCAATGCTCTGTCTCAGAAATACATCAACCCGTGATCTCCCTGTCGAAAAGCAATGCTTCGACTCAGAAATAAGTCAACACACGAACCTATCAACCCATAAAAAGAAAGTTCTCTTGTGAGATCCTTACGACTATCACAAGAAAATATACTTAGGAGTCCTCACAACACCTAAGTAGAAATTACACCTACAAGATCCTCTCGACTCACAGGGAGAAAAATCTGTATGAGACCCTTACGGCTCATAAAGTTGAAAAGTCTTAGGTGGAAAATCCTAACCTTGTCTCCTAAGCCATCGCTGCCCTGCAAGAAGATCAAGATAAACTACATATGGACCACATCCATTAGAGCTACATGCAAGCACGAGATAAAAAATATATGTTTTTTATTCATGAATCCAAAATGAATACAAGATACATGTCGTAAAAAGAATCAAAATGGATACAAAATACCCTCTCATTCAGGAGTGGATAAAAAAATTACAAAAATTCTTTAAGCCGGCAGACGGCACAATAAGCTCCTCAATTCATCGCTCTTCCGCTGGGCCTCGGCTTCAAGCTTGGTTATCGCCACGAGACGGGTCTCTGCCTGAGACTATTGAGCCTGATACGAAGCGAGCCGAATATCAAGCTCCTTTTCAGCAACTTTGTGAGCTTCGACCATCTCGCGGGTAAAGATAACGGCTTTATCAATATCCACCACCTCCCTGATAGCTTCTTGGAGCCCCTGCCAAATTTCATATGCATGAGTGGTCTTGGTGAGCTCAGCTTGAAGTTCCCCCAAAGCACTCAAGGCCAGTTCCCTTTTCAAGAATTTCCAGTTAAGTCTCTTCTCACATGATTGTAGATTTGCGGCGCACCGTTCAATCAGCCCCCGCAAGATCGTCTTTGCGTCCACGACCTCTGAGGGAAGGCGTGTGCACTCGAGACCATGTAAACAAGCCTCCACTTGACGATAAAACTCGACCCAGACATGCACCAATGTTTCATCATGGTAAGCGGCAAGAAAGGGCAGAGAAATGTTGGCTTCGACAGCAAATTCTTCGGCTGTGATCGAGCTACCAGCACGAAGATCTTCGATGAGAGCCGACAAGGAGTGAAGGCTTTGCTTCTCCATCCGTTCAGATGCGCGTAGGGCATAAGGACCTAGTGGCATAATAATGCGAGAGTCCAGGGGGATAAGAGCGGGCAAAGCTGTCAAGATCCATGAAAAATCTATGAGATTTACGCCCAAAGAATATATAAAGCAACGTCAAAATCTTACTTACCCACAGTTATGCAAGGAGGATTGGACAGATCCCCAGGCCCGTCGAGGATCTCAACTTCGTCATCAGCTTCCAGAACTGCAGAAGACATATCAGTATCGTTATATGAAATAATAATAATACAATGAAGGGGTCAAATAACAACAACATTGCCCAGAAGAGAGGACGATACTTTGCGGGGATATTGCCTGTGGGGCGGCCATCTCGAGCAGACGCTGAAAGGACTTTCTGGAAGATAAATTCACGATGGACGCCGCCAATCCTCGCAATTCTGAAAAGACAGAAAGAGTCAGATAATAGAGAGATCATTAAAGCAAAATAAGAAGACTACTTTCGATATTGTTCCCGCCTTGAGCCGGAGGGATAGCAGCTTTGGCAACCTCCTCCATTTGCTGGTGTGACAGCTTCCAGTTGAGGGGCAACGGCCGCCACTTCAGGCTCCAATGAAGGGACGGCGGTCTCAATTACCCGTTCCGTAATCTCTAAGCCGTCACCGGAAAGTTCCATTAAATCTACGGCCGGTAAGGGTACCTCTTCCGGGAGAACGGGCACCGGGGGAACAGAGGCCGCCAAAGGAAGCTCCGCAGCAGGAACAGCAGCTGTAACGACCTCCTCCGCACCTACTGGTATCTCATCGGGGATATTTACAGAGGCCACAATCAGGACGCGACTTGAGCTCAGATTCTCTGCCATTGCTGAAGTCCCTGCAAAGTTTTACGAAAATAAGAAGACATAAAAAGCGATACAAATTACTTGCCAAAGGAAAAATGCAGAAAACATGCATACCAATACTCTAGGATGCCTCTAGTATGGCTTTTTCAAGCCGATGTTCCTTCCTGGGGAGGTGTGCTTGCCGGGGTTCAAATGTAGATTCGTAGCCACCGGTCTTTAATGACAGCTTATCATCGGAAGCGACTAAGATAGGCTGCTTGAGGGCTATCTCGTCTTCCTATTGCAGGGTACCTATAAATATTCTCCGTATTGATGGGGGATCTTCGTAGAATATGACGGGAGGATAAGGTTTCTTCGGGACACCCACATTCTCAGTTTCCTCCTGTGAGCACCTTATAGCCTCAGCCAATTGTGCGGCTTCCTCGGCAGACAAACCCGGAAAGAGAAGACCATCATCCGGATCTTGCATAGATATGGGTTCGTCTTGATCAACAACTTCAGGTTCGAGGAAGAGGTCGAGCATACCGGTAACCTTCTTCCTCCTTTTCGACCCGGAGCTGACACTAGAGGAGGATCGCTTCTTCCCCTTTGGTGCTTTGATACGGCGCTGCCTAACCTCGCCTCTGGTATCCTCTTTTGGCGGTGCTACCGATGATGACACTGCCATTGATGATGCCGCAATTGATGAAACTACTACTGGCGCCTTATCAGAAGCCCTTACCTGAGCTCTAGTGCGCATCGACATACCAACTGTGGGAAGAATCGAATCCGCATCCACCGCCTCAGGGATAAGTAAGGCACCAGTACCCCTCAAGGGAGGGCGAAACACTGTCCGCGGTCGCGGCGGAACGTCCATGGCCTGGGTCGGGGCGGGAGCTCTATATCCGAAGAGTATCCGCCTCTCCACGGCAATGATGGGACCAACTCGATGGCGGTACCAACCCGTAAAAGCCCCCACACACCTTGGAATATAATCGGCCTCAGGGATCACAAAACGAGAGCTGGTGTTCAGCCGCATGAAGTGATTGGTGATGTCACGAACAACTCCCAGAGACGAGCTGGGCTCCACCAAAAATGCCTCGAAGGGAACACCCTGGTTATAACCCAACTACCGAGCAAAGCGGTGCAGATTATACCGCATGAAAAGAACTGTATCATTGCGACGAAACACCAAATAACCCAGCCTAATCGAATACAAGTGCATAATTTTTATAGGCTTTAAGGATGGTGCTCCCCTTTTCGATAATCGAACAGCTGTTGAATAGGTCCCGAAGGAGCAGAGAGGACTCGGTCGTTGAATACCATCCCGCCTTCGTTAGCATACGGGTTAAGCAACACACGAAGAGCTGAGTCGGATCAGGAGCAGAAGCATTCACCAACCTCATGAGTTGCGGGAAGGTGTAAGCATCATAGAAATCCGGCCTCTGATGCACTGCGAATGCCCCCAATACGTGCATCTCAATCCACGACGTAAAATAGTGGAGGAAGAAACTCACCACATCCACACCCGGGGTCAAGGTATTGGCCGCAGTGCTCAGCCCATGGTACAAGTGTGATAACCCCGCAATACCCGCAGCGAGTCGTGTCCCTCCAGCCACGCGATGAGCAGGATAAATGACCGAAGCTCTCATGAAGCGACGATGCGTTGGAATGGCAAACCAGCTAAGCCAAAGGCTGATAAAACCAACAAAGAAGGTCTCCTCGTCCATGCAGGGAGCCGCAATCGAATCAAAAGACACGGCCGACAAGATTGGGCTGTAAAATTGTGGTAAATCTTCTTCTTTGGCCGTCAGCTTATTTAGTTCAAACCCGAAGGGGTCGTTAATATTCGCAAATTTCGAAGCCTCCTTTGATAAGACATCTTCACGGAGGAAGCAGGCGATGAAGCTTTTAAAGGTGACGCCCTGTCTCTCTGACTCCGCGAACAGCTTCTCGAAAATACCCAGAGTCTTGATTAGACTGGGGTACTTATGACGAACAGCGTTTTCGGTCGTCAAGCCGTCAAGCGAAGCCGACACCGTCTCAAACACATACTCATCGGAAGGCAGCAACTCTTCATAGTGCTCTCCCCTGATCGGCAATCCAGAAATCTCACGGAATTCTTCCAGAGAAATCGAGACCTCACGATCCCCTAGAAAGAAAGTGTTGGTGGGAAGATTCCATTGATTCAGAAAAGCTTTAACCCACCAAACATGGGGGACTGATAATGAAAGAGGGACGCGTACACCGCCTGATAAAGCTCGACCTTCTGCAACCATGCATGATGAACGGACAGAATATATCGAGCCCAGGGAAGATAGCCCGTAGGGTGGCGAGGGGTAAGCCCTATCTTATAGACTTGTCCCCAGGGTTGGGCTTCACCTTAGCAAATGCGCGCCCCAAGATGTCTATGGCTGGCAAAGGCTGGTTTGGTATCCCAGCTGTCGAAGGCTCAAGCTGTCAGACCCGAAGGTACGGAACATGACCGGCACTTAAATTACGAAGCGTCTAGAGGCGTAACATAATCTAAGTAAGCCGAAGCCCGGAAATCTAAACAATTTAAAAGAAGAAGTAAAGGAAAACATGTTTAAAAGCAACATCAAATTTTCTCAAAAATTTCGGCAGAGTCTCCTTTGTAAAAACTAGCCCCAAACGGGTACAAATAAGAATATATACGAAAGCAATAATAAAGGCATCCCCAAACGGGAGCTAGCTCTATGCCAAAAGGCGGAAACAACCACACAATGTAATAAAATATACAATGCCGAAGAGCGAGACTAAAAACTCAAAAGAAACCAAATCCACCAGATACCATAATAATACAAGCACGACTCTAAGGTCGAAATAAAACAACTGGTCTTCTAAACTATCAAGAATACAAGTCTGGTTGATGGAGCTTACAAGATACAAATGAAATAATAAAAGTACAACGGCGGTCCTGATACAAGTGAACCAACCTACCGAGCAAATCACCCTGAATGAAATGATGTGCCAGCAAGCTGCCAAGGAAAGCTGTACATCGAAACCTGTAAGAAAAATTTGGCACAAAGGGGGTGAGTTGCCAACTCGTGAGTAGAAGACATCTGCGAGTAGAAGTCCCATGCACGACGCTATCCTAGGTCATAATAATATACTTAATATATCACTAGTCATCTAGTAGTAGCAGGGTAATAACAATGTGTAAGTGCAAATGCTCAGAGCTCGTGTCAATGCCTCAAGTACTAACATGTCAGGTGTATGAGTATGCATGCACTATGAATGTAAAACAATCAACCATGAAATATGGGTATATCTGTATAAGAAATCTTTAACTTTATCATAGTAAAAATTTTATGGTAATCTGAAACAGCAATGAAATCCATAGAAATCCGTGTCAAGCATCGACATAAAACATGTAAAACTCAAAATCTCGATATCTCATAGTCTCAATATCTCATAGTCTCAAACTCTCGGGCTCCGTCAGTCCGGATCGGCCCATATCATCAAATCTCACGACAACGTTCGGTATCCTCCGGATATCCGCCGCGCCAGACATCACCGGTAGGTAGTCTTCCCCTGCCAGGCTCATCGTCTACAACTCGATCTTCTTGCCCCGGGGTACCATACCGGGCCCACCATGTACCCGATACGGTTCATCCACTCCTCGAATCGAGTCTCGAAATCCAACAGAAAACATGAAATCTCATGGTGGACGACACGTACATCACGAGAAAACCGCAACTTGTATTTTAAAAAGAGAGGGAGAGAGAGAGAAGTTTTTATATATATTCTTGCGGTTTTCCCCAAAATCCAGAAATCTCATAGAAATCCAAAATCCCAATATCATGAGTGTGTAATAATGAGTATCGGCATAAGCCCCACAATACTGCATGATAACATGAAAATGTGAATGCATGAAGTGTCTATGTAATAAATGCAATGTCTAAACTAGCACATGCGAGTAATCACATGATATCATACTGATCTAGCCTTTAGCTGATTCTATCAATAAAAGGTAATATGTTCAAAAGTGTACGTGACACGGTAATTACCGATGATGATGTGTGTGAGCCGGCAAATAAGTGTACGTAGAACATGAGCATCATCGGTAATGGTGCCGGTGTCCTAACAGGCAAAGTTTCATATTGGCATAAAGAAACATATATATGAACATGCGATGCGATGATTATCATCTGAATATAAAGGTGAATGTGTATTAACCGCTCATTTAGAATGTACATATCTAACTACAACTATATTACTCGAGCCTAAACTAGTATCTATCTAACCCACTAAGGAACTAAACTAAGGAAGCTAGTCGATAGGAAAATAAGAATCCACCTAAAGTCTGAGTCGATATCTCTAATAGTCGGCGATCCAGCCTTAATAGCGTCACGTATATAGTACGACTTCCTCGAATCAAGAGTGCGGATCAATCATCACATCTATGTCTCGTACGGTAAAATCTATCGTACGGCATCCCAAAATCGGGGTACGGGTCAACTATCACTTATGTACATCATCATTCGTATAATATCATCATCAAATAATGTCATGATCAAGGGTACTGTGCTATAATCGCATACATCCCAATATCAACAAACATATATCATTGTCTGTGTAAATATACATCGTCAATTGGTCCTCAGAAATATCATGTCACATATATCATATCGTGATTAAGTCGCATATTACAATCCGGGTTCTACTTTAGAGTCTCATACATCTCAATGTCATCATCACCTATTATCGTTTATGTATAAATATCCATTTTCTCATTTCCCAACAATCCACTAATATCATAGTACATCTCATATCATACTCGATCGTATATCTTTAACTCACGACATCACGCCCAATCATACTGACTCCTCCCCAGATCAGGTGTATATGTTATATATCTGTGTGTGTGTGTGTGTATATATATATATATAGAAACCTACACACATTCACACACACACACACACACACACACCCCTATACACCAAGTCAAATGTATGTGTGTGCGTGTGTGTGTGTGTCTACCTGAAACCTACAAATTCCCTCCAAGGCATTCATCCTCTGGTTAAGTCTTTCTAAATCAGTCTAGTCCAACCTAAAGTCTTTAATAGGAACCTACTCGCAAAGAATCTAAGGTCACGTCCGACTTCCTAATAACAGTAAGTAATATCCATATTCTACGTTTGCGGGGGTGCTAAACGCCATCCATCCGACTTGCCCCGTAAATTTGCATTTACTCACCTGGCCTTTGTCTGCCGAAATCTATGCTGCCATCCTCTTCTTCATCGTCCCAAGTCCACATGAAGGGTACCTATACGCAAACATATATGTACATCGTACACCGAATCGCGGATAAAACCAAAACGACGCACGAAACGCGCATAGGTTAAAACATATGACCCGCTCATGCAAAATAACCAAATAGCCCTCGACATCGGCGTACAAACGCCGATTGTTCGAGAAAAACCCAAACTTACAAATTATAGTTCCAAAACTTACTAGTTATAATATACAATAGGTTGCAACTTATCGAAAACTCAAAATAATTTAAATCGGTTTATTTCCGAAAACCTAGAAAGCGTCAATTACCCTTTTCACTTCAAAACTTGATGTTTAAACGAAACTAATAGCCATAATATTCACTAAATATCATAACTAAGTCATACAAATCATTACTACATTTTTATCACACTAATTTGTATTAAATTGAAAATTCTAGTTTGCAATTTTATCCAATTTCAACACCTTTTACGCAAAAATTCACAATTCCACAACTAAACTTGATTTTGCATATTTTAAATTGTTAAACCACTCAAGGAAACCTTAATGATGTGCTACAGTCCTAACTAGATTTTTAATCCCACATTTTAAATTAATTTCTAAAACCTAGTTTACAGAATAGCATATTTATTACAATTTTTAAAGTAAAAGCTAGCAATTAGTAATTAGATTATGTTTCACATTCAATTAACATATTAATCTCCTCATTAACACCATAATCTAATGATAAAAACCCTAATTAGAATTTTGTCTCACTAATATATATATTTTATAAAAACCTAGTTAGCCAAAAAAAGCTGATTACAACAATTTAAATATAACAATTTACAAATTAGCAACTAATTTAAGTTTTCTATGTCTTAACTTATTTAATTACACCATATAATTATGAACACATTTTAAAAACCCTAACTTGATTTTAGAAACCCTTTATAGAATTTCCTAGACAATAATTTATAACCAAATTTACACTTTAAAATTCTAGTTTAGCACCTTTAAACTACAAATTAAACATTTAGATTAGAATTATACCTCCCAAGCTTTGAACCCCTTGCACTTAGCCTCCAAAGTTGCCTCTTTTCTCTATGTTTTAAACCAATTAGGGTTTGGGAAGAGGTAGAATAGGATTTAGATTTGAATTAGTGAAGAAAATTGAAGATTTTTGTGGATTTTTCATGCATTTTGATGAATTTTTTGAGGGAAAAAGAAGTAGAGAAATGGGGGGGCTGCCATGGGGGAGGCCGGCCAAGATATGAAAAAAGAGAGAAAGAAAAAGATGTGAGGTGTTGTGTAGAAAGTTCTTCAAATGATACATGTTTTAAGTCTTTTCATTATTTTCTTTATTTATTTAATTTTCTTTTTTAAAAAATGATCCTAGAAAAATCTAAAACCATGAAGAGATTTGAAAAAGAATTTTGCATAAACACACTTGTTTTAAGTTGTCATAGTTCACTATGTAAAATTAACCCATTTCAAATTTGTAATTTACACTAATTTAATGTATAATTAAAGCTTATGTTAATATTTGAATTTAATTAATTAAGGAAAATATTTTAGTAAACTAATAATTTATAAGTCACTAAATAAACACCATTTACTAGTAATTATATAGTTAAAATAGGCGTATTTAAATCCATATTGAAAAATAATTATAGTTAAGTTTTACGGAAAATACGGTTTATTTTACCGATTATCAGAAAATTCACCTAAAGGATTTTATTTATCCAATTATTTATTTATTTATTTTTAAAACGTTACAATCTTTCCTCCTTAAAGAAATTCGTTCCCCGAATTTAAATTAACCCCCCCCCAAATACTAAAACATTCAGCCAAAACACTCAAATCGTCGGGGCTCCGAAATCATCAATACATAAAACACATCTTAGCGCAATGCATGCGCGTGAAAAACGAGTACATCAAAAATCCATCAAACATAACGCAATCATCGGAGTTATGGTAAAAATACAATGTCAAAGTCCAATATGAAAACCAACATGATATACATTAAAACTATAACTTGTACATATAGTACGCATCGTAGTACAATCGTCCAAACATCTGAATAAAGAAGTATGCAAAAACCCCTTTTTAAAATCGCCGTGTGATGCGCGTGTCACGGCATAAGTAGCGGACGTTTATTTTTAAAAAAATAGCTATACATATATATCTTTTATTTAACATACACGTCCCGCCTGATTACTAAATCAAATAGTAATGATTATAAAATATACTGCTCAAAATGAAACCAATCCCATACACAGTATACGAGGTACTACGTGCGTCCGGTACGCACGAAAATCGAAGTCAATTACAGACTTCATGAATACGTACAGAAACAAAACTGAGTGCAACGGGTGTGCACCAAAAACATCTGTCAGGTGCAACGAGCGTGCACGACAATAATATCAGGTGCATCTAATCTGCACAAAACCCCGATTTAGTGCATCTGATGTGCACAAAATAGCATCAAGTGCGCCAAGTGTGCGCAAGAATCTCAATCAAGTGCACATGGTGCACGAAAACATATACCGAATATCAAAATCGAAATCACAGTACAGAAAGTGCATGAAAACTATGTCGAAACATACGTCAAAATCATGTGCAACCCATATGCACGAAACCAAATCAATATCTCAAAATGTATAAAACCAAATCGAGTGCACTGGGTATGTACAAAACAACATCAATACAACTGATATGTGAAACATGAATAGAGTGTGATGAATGTACACATAGGAAATACCAATTGTAGAACAAAATCCTCAAAATACCAAAATCCAAACAACGGAAATATGAAATTCAAATCACTAAATCACAATCGTAAACACTATCATCAATGTGCGCCTTTTCTAATGTCGACTGATTCGGACTCGTCTCCTCATCGCTATGCTGGCTACGCTACAAACGGCTATGCCCATATCGAGAGTCTCCCACGTAATCCATCCCTTCACCTGATATCCGGACTACGTTAAACTTTTCGATCGATTCATCAAAATCCTATAATTCCCCGAGAGTTCAACACTCAAATACAGTTTAAAAATATCCAGTACATGCCCCAATATCTGCGGACCAGCCGTAGAAGGGCAAACCCAAGCCTCACTAATGGCACCACGGAACTGCCGTAAACTCTAAGGTTCAAAGGCGTTCTCGTGGTCATTATGTCGAGTTAGGGTTTCATTCTTCTAGAGGGTCCATAAAAATACCTGCATGTTCTTCCGAATATCTTAAACTTGGGAAAATGGGTTTCTGACATTCGTTCGAACCTTTTAATTTCGTCTGGATAACATGTGAATACCCTTCGTCCACAAGCTAAACGATGCCTCAATCCTCAAGAATAGACGATACCCTACGGTCATCGCATTCGAGCCACAGCTCCCTCTGCCCGTGCGACCGTGGTAACAGAAACCACCATCCGATATCGACGAAGATAGATCAAAGGAACGAATAGAATACGGTGCAAGGAAATGTACATCCTAAGGCTTCTTAAGCAGAGTAGCGTATTATAAGTATGCCGCGGATCATACCCACGGTACGTCACTCTACCTAAGTCACCTACTCCATCAACCATGGTCAACCTAGACTCGGACAAAGGTTAAACCTAGCGCTCTGATACCAACTTTTTCACGACCCGATGGTACGGAACTTGACCGGCATTTAAATTACGAAGCGTCTAGAGGCGCAACATAATCTAAGTAAGCCGAAGCCCAGAAATCTAAACAATTTAAAAGAAGTAAAGGAAAACATGTTTAAAAGCAACATCAAATTTTCTCAAAAATTTCGGCAGAGTCTCCTTTGTAAAAACTGGCCCCAAACGGGTACAAATAAGAATATATACAAAAGCAATAATAAAGGCATCCCCAAACGGGAGCTAGCTTTACTCCAAAAGGCGGAAACAACCACACAATGTAATAAAATATACAACGCCGAAGGGTGAGGCTTAAAACTCAAAAGAAACAAAATCCACCAGATACCATAATAATACAAGCGTGACTCTAATGTCGAAATAAAACAACTGGTCTTCTAAACTATCAAGAATACAAGTCTGGTTGATGGAGCTTACTAGATACAAATGAAATAATAAAAGTACAACGGCGGTCCTGATACAAGTGAACCAACCTACCGAGAAAATCACCCTGAATGAAATGATGTGCCAGCAAGCAACCAAGGAAACCTGTACATCGAAACCTGTAAGAAAATTTTGGCACAATGGGGGTGAGTTGCCAACTCATGAGTAGAAGACATCTGCGAGTAGAAATCGCATGCACGACGCTGTCCTAGGTCTTAATAATATACTTAATATATCACTAGTCATCTAGTAGTAGCAGGGTAATAACTATGCGTAAGTGCAAATGCTCAGAGCTCGTGTCAGTGCCTCAAGTAGTAACATGTCAGGTGTATGAGTATGCATGCACCATGAATGTAAAACAATCAACCATGAAATATGGGTATATCTGTATAAGAAATCTTTAACTTTATCATAGTAAAATTTTTATAGTAATCTGAAGAAGCAATGAAATCCATGAAAATCCGTGTCAAGTATCGACACAAAACATGTAAAACTCAAAATCTCAATAGCTCAAAGTCTCAATCTCTCGGGCTCCGTCAGTCCGGATCGGCCCATATCATCAAATCTCACGACAACGGTCAGTATCCTCCGGATATCCGCCGCGCCAGACATCACCGGTAGGTAGTCTTCCCCTGCCAGGCTCATCGTCTACAACTTGATCTTCTTGCCCCGGAGTACCATACCGGACCCACCATGTACCCGAGACGGTTCATCCACTCCCCGAATCGGGTCTCGAAATCCAACAAAAAACATGAAATCTCATGGTGGACGACACGTACATCACGAGAAAACCGCAACTTGTATTTTAAAAAGAGAGGGAGAGAGAAAGAAGTTTTTATATATATTCTTGCGGTTTTCCCCAAAATCCAGAAATCTCATAGAAATCCAAAATCCCAATATCATGAGTGTGTAATAATGAGTATCGGCATAAGCCCCACAATACTGCATGATAACATGAAAATGTGAATGCATGAAGTGTCTATGTAATAAATGCAATGTCTAAACTAGCACATGCGAGTAATCACATGATATCATACTGATCTAGCCTTTAGCTGATTCTATCAATAAAAGGTAATATGTTCAAAAGTGTACGTGACACGGTAATTACCGATGATGATGTGTGTGAGCCGGCAAATAAGTGTACGTAGAACATGAGCATCATCGGTAATGGTGCCGGTGTCCTAACAGGCAAAGTTTCATATTGGCATAAAGAAACATATATATGAACATGCGATGCGATGATTATCATCTGAATATAAAGGTGAATGTGTATTAACCGCTCATTTAGAATGTACATATCTAACTACAACTATATTACTCGAGCCTAAACTAGTATCTATCTAACCCACTAAGGAACTAAACTAAGGAAGCTAGTCGATAGGAAAATAAGAATCCACCTAAAGTCTGAGTCGATATCTCTAATAGTCGGCGATCCAGCCTTAATAGCGTCACGTATATAGTACGACTTCCTCGAATCAAGAGTGCGGATCAATCATCACATCTATGTCTCGTACGGTAAAATCTATCGTACGGCATCCCAAAATCGGGGTACGGGTCAACTATCACTTATGTACATCATCATTCGTATAATATCATCATCAAATAATGTCATGATCAAGGGTACTGTGCTATAATCGCATACATCCCAATATTATCAAACATATATCATTGTCTGTGTAAATATACATCGTCAATTGGTCCTCAGAAATATCATGTCACATATATCATATCGTGATTAAGTCGCATATTACAATCCGGGTTCTACTTTAGAGTCTCATACATCTCAATGTCATCATCACCTATTATCGTTTATGTATAAATATCCATTTTCTCATTTCCCAACAATCCGCTAATATCATAGTACATCTCATATCATACTCGATCGTATATCTTTAACTCACGACATCACGCCCAATCATACTGACTCCTCCCCAGATCATGTGTATATGTTATATATGTGTGTGTGTGTGTGTGTGTGTATATATATATAAACCTACATACATTCACACACACACACACACACACACCCCTATACACCAAGTCAAATGTATGTGTGTGCGTGTGTGTGTGTGTCTACCTGAAACCTACAAATTCCCTCCAAGGCATTCATCATCTGGTTAAGTCTTTCTAAATCAGTCTAATCCAATCTAAAGTCTTTAATAGGAACCTACTCGCAAAGAATCTAAGGTCACGTCCGGCTTCCTAATAACAGTAAGTAATATCCATATTCTACGTTTGCGGGGGTGCTAAACGCCATCCATCCGACTTGCCCCGTAGATTTGCATCTACTCACCTGGCCTTTGTCTGCCGAAGTCTATGCCGCCATCCTCTTCTTCATCGTCCCAAGTCCACATGAAGGGTACCTATACGCAAACATATATGTACATCGTACACCGAATCGCGGATAAAACCAAAACGACGCACGAAACGCGCATAGATTAAAACATATGACCCGCTCATGCAAAATAACCAAATAGCCATCGACATCGGCGTACAAACGCCGATTGTTCGAGAAAAACCCAAACTTACAAATTATAGTTCCAAAACTTACTAGTTATAATATACAATAGGTTGCAACTTATCGAAAACTCAAAATAATTTAAATCGGTTTATTTCCGAAAACCTAGAAAGCGTCAATTACCCTTTTCACTTCAAAACTTGATGTTTAAACGAAACTAATAGCCATAATATTCACTAAATATCATAACTAAGTCATACAAATCATTACTACATTTTTATCACACTAATTTGTATTAAATTGAAAATTCTAATTTGCAATTTTATCCAATTTCAACACCTTTTACGCAAAAATTCACAATTCCACAACTAAACTTGATTTTGCATATTTTAAATTGTTAAACCACTCAAGGAAACCTTAATGATGTGCTACAGTCCTAACTAGATTTTTAATCCCACATTTTAAATTAATTTCTAAAACCTAGTTTACAAAATAGCATATTTATTACAATTTTTAAAGTAAAAGCTAGCAATTAGTAATTAGATTATGTTTCACATTCAATTAACATATTAATCTCCTCATTAACACCATAATCTAATGATAAAAACCCTAATTAGAATTTTGTCTCACTAATATATATATTTTATAAAAACCTAGTTAGCCAAAAAAAACTGATTACAACAATTTAAATATAACAATTTACAAATTAGCAACTAATTTAAGTTTTCTATGTCTTAACTTATTTAATTACACCATATAATTATGAACACATTTTAAAAACCCTAACTTGATTTTAGAAACCCTTTCTAGAATTTCCTAGACAATAATTTATAACCAAATTTACACTTTAAAATTCTAGGTTAGCACCTTTAAACTACAAATTAAACATTTAGATTAGAATTATACCTCCCAAGCTTTGAACCCCTTGCACTTAGCCTCCAAAGTTGCCTCTTTTCTCTATGTTTTAAACCAATTAGGGTTTGGGAAGAGGTAGAATAGGATTTAGATTTGAATTAGTGAAAAAAATTGTAGATTTTTGTGGATTTTTCATGCATTTTGATGAATTTTTTGAGCGAAAAAGAAGTAGAGAAATGGGGGGGCTGCCATGGGGGAGGCCGGCCAAGATATGAAAAAAAAGAGAAAGAAAAAGATGTGAGGTGTTGTGTAGAAAGTTCTTCAAATGATACATGTTTTAAGTCTTTTCATTATTTTCTTTATTTATTTAATTTTCTTTTAAAAAAATGATCCTAGAAAAATCTAGAACCATGAAGAGATTTGAAAAAGAATTTTGCATAAACACACTTGTTTTAAGTTGTCATAGTTCACTTTGTAAAATTAACCCATTTCAAATTTGTAATTTACACTAATTTAATGTATAATTAAAGCTTATGTTAATATTTGAATTTAATTAATTAAGGAAAATATTTTAGTAAACTAATAATTTATAAGTCACTAAATAAACACCATTTACTAGTAATTATATAGTTAAAATAGGCGTATTTAAATCCATATTGAAAAATAATTATAGTTAAGTTTTACGGAAAATACGGTTTATTTTACCGATTATCAGAAAATTCACCTAAAGGATTTTATTTATCTAATTATTTATTTATTTATTTTTAAAACGTTACAGTCTTCCCTCCTTAAAGAAATTCGTTCCCCGAATTTAAATTAACCCCTCCCCCAAATACTGAAACATTCAGCCAAAACACTCAAATCGTCGGGGCTCCGAAATTATCAATACATAAAACACATCTTAGCGCAATGCATGCGCGTGAAAAACGAGTACATAACTCAAATTCAAAAATCCATCAAACATAACGCAATCATCGGAGTTATGGTAAAAATACAATGTCAAAGTCCAATATGAAAACCAACATGATATACATTAAAACTATAACTTGTACATATAGTACGCATCGTAGTACAATCGTCCAAACATCTGAATAAAGAAGCATGCAAAAACCCCTTTTTAAAATCGCCGTGTGATGCGCGTGTCACGGCATAAGTAGCAGACGTTTATTTTTAAAAAAATAGCTATACATATATATCTTTTATTTAACATACACGTCCCTCCTGATTACTAAATCAAATAGTAATGATTATAAAATATACTGCTCAAAATGAAACCAATCCCAAACACAGTATACGAGGTACTACGTGCGTCCGGTACGCACGAAAATCGAAGTCAATTACAGATTTCATGAATACGTACAGAAACAAAACTGAGTGCAACGGATGTGCACCAAAAACATCTGTCAGGTGCAACGAGCGTGCACGAAAATAATATCAGGTGCATCTAATCTGCACAAAACCCCGATTTAGTGCATCTGATGTGCACAAAATAGCATCAAATGCGCCAAGTGTGCGCAAGAATCTCAATCAAGTGCACATGGTGCACGAAAACATATATCGAATATCAAAATCGAAATCACAGTACGGAAAGTGCATGAAAACTATGTCGAAACATACGTCAAAATCATGTGCAACCCATATGCACGAAACCAAATCAATATCTCAAAATGTATAAAACCAAATCGAGTGCACTGGGTATGTACAAAACAACATCAATACAACTGATATGTGAAACACGAATAGAGTGTGATGAATGTACACATAGGAAATACCAATCGTAGAACAAAATCCTCAAAATACCAAAATCCAAACAACGGAAATATGAAATTCAAATCACTAAATCACAATCGTAAACACTATCATCAATGTGCGCCTTTTCTAATGTCGACTGATTCGGACTCGTCTCCTCATCGCTATGCTGGCTGCGCTACAAACGGCTATGCCCATATCGAGAGTCTCCCACGTAATCCATCCCTTCACCTGATATCCGGACTACGTTAAACTTTTCGATCGATTCATCAAAATCCTATAATTCCCCGAGAGTTCAACACTCAAATACAGTTTAAAAATATCCAGTACATGCCCCAATATCTGCGGACCAGCCGTAGAAGGGCAAACCCAAGCCTCACTAATGGCACCGCGGAACTGCCGTAAACTCTAAGGTTCAAAGGCGTTCTCGTGGTCATTATGTCGAGTTAGGGTTTCATTCTTCTAGATGGTCCATAAAAATACCTGCATGTTCTTCCGAATATCTTAAACTTGGGAAAATGGGTTTCTGACATTCGTTCGAACCTTTTAATTTCATCTGGATGACAAGTGAATACCCTTCGTCCACACGCTAAACGATGCCTCAATCCTCAAGAATAGACGATACCCTACGGTCATCGCATTCGAGCCGCAGCTCCCTCTGCCCGTGCGACCGTGGTAACAGAAACCACCATCCGATATCGACGAAGATAGATCAAAGGAACGAATAGAATACGGTGCAAGGAAATGTACATCCTAAGGCTTCTTAAGCAGAGTAGCGTATTATAAGTATGCCGCGGATCATACCCACGGTACGTCACTCTACCTAAGTCACCTACTCCATCAACCAAGGTCAACCTAGACTCGGACAAACGTTAAACCTAGCGCTCTGATACCAACTTTGTCACGACCCGAAGATACGGAACTTGACCGGCACTTAAATTACGAAGCGTCTAGAGGCGCAACGTAATCTAAGTAAGCCGAAGCCCAGAAATCTAAACAATTTAAAAGAAGAAGTAAAGGAAAACATGTTTAAAAGCAACATCAAATTTTCTCAAAAATTTCGGCAGAGTCTCCTTTGTAAAAACTGGCCCCAAACGGGTACAAATAAGAATATATACAAAAGCAATAATAAAGGCATCCCCAAACGGGAGCTAGCTTTACTCCAAAAGGCGGAAACAACCACACAATGTAATAAAATATATAACAAAATCTACCAGATACCATAATAATACAAGCGTGACTCTAATGTCGAAATAAAACAACTGGTCTTCTAAACTATCAAGAATACAAGTCTGGTTGATGGAGCTTACTAGATACAAATGAAATAATAAAAGTACAACGGCGGTCCTGATACAAGTGAACCAACCTACCGAGAAAATCACCATGAATGAAATGATGTGCCAGCAAGCAACCAAGGAAACCTGTACATCGAAACCTGTAAGAAAATTTGGCACAACGGGGGTGAGTTGCCAACTCATGAGTAGAAGACATCTGCGAGTAGAAATCGCATGCACGACGCTGTCCTAGGTCTTAATAATATACTTAATATATCACTAGTCATCTAGTAGTAGCAGGGTAATAACTATGCGTAAGTGCAAATGCTCAGAGCTCGTGTCAGTGCCTCAAGTAGTAACATGTCAGGTGTATGAGTATGCATGCACCATGAATGTAAAACAATCAACCATGAAATATGGGTATATCTGTATAAGAAATCTTTAACTTTATCATAGTAAAATTTTTATAGTAATCTGAAGCAGCAATGAAATCCATGAAAATCCGTGTCAAGCATCGACACAAAACATGTAAAACTCAAAATCTCAATAGCTCAAAGTCTCAATCTCTCGGGCTCCGTCAGTCCGGATCGGCCCATATCATCAAATCTCACGACAACGGTCAGTCTCCTCCGGATATCCGCCGCGCCAGACATCACCGGTAGGTAGTCTTCCCCTGCCAGGCTCATCGTCTACAACTTGATCTTCTTGCCCCGGAGTACCATACCGGACCCACCATGTACCCGAGACGGTTCATCCACTCCCCGAATCGGGTCTCGAAATCCAACAAAAAACATGAAATCTCATGGTGGACGACACGTACATCACGAGAAAACCGCAACTTGTATTTTAAAAAGAGAGGGAGAGAGAAAGAAGTTTTTATATATATTCTTGCGGTTTTCCCCAAAATCCAGAAATCTCATAGAAATCCAAAATCCCAATATCATGAGTGTGTAATAATGAGTATCGGCATAAGCCCCACAATACTGCATGATAACATGAAAATGTGAATGCATGAAGTGTCTATGTAATAAATGCAATGTCTAAACTAGCACATGCGAGTAATCACACGATATCATACTGATCTAGCCTTTAGCTGATTCTATCAATAAAAGGTAATATGTTCAAAAGTGTACGTGATACGGTAATTACCGATGATGATGTGTGTGAGCCGGCAAATAAGTGTATATAGAACATGAGCATCATCGGTAATGGTGCCGGTGTCCTAACAGGCAAAGTTTCATATTGGCATAAAGAAACATATATATGAACATGCGATGCGATGATTATCATCTGAATATAAAGGTGAATGTGTATTAACCGCTCATTTAGAATGTACATATCTAACTACAACTATATTACTCGAGCCTAAACTAGTATCTATCTAACCCACTAAGGAACTAAACTAAGGAAGCTAGTCGATAGGAAAATAAGAATCCACCTAAAGTCTGAGTCGATATCTCTAATAGTCGGCGATCCAGCCTTAATAGCGTCACGTATATAGTACGACTTCCTCGAATCAAGAGTGCGGATCAATCATCACATCTATGTCTCATACGGTAAAATCTATCGTACGGCATCCCAAAATCGGGGTACGGGTCAACTATCACTTATGTACATCATCATTCGTATAATATCATCATCAAATAATGTCATGATCAAGGGTACTGTGCTATAATCACATACATCCCAATATCATCAAACATATATCATTGTCTGTGTAAATATACATCGTCAATTGGTCCTCAGAAATATCATGTGATATATATCATATCGTGATTAAGTCGCATATTACAATCCGGGTTCTACTTTAGAGTCTCGTACATCTCAATGTCATCATCACCTATTATCGTTTATGTATAAATATCCATTTTCTCATTTCCCAACGATCCGCTAATATCATAGTACATCTCATATCATACTCGATCGTATATCTTTAACGCACGGCATCACGCCCAATCATACTGACTCCTCCCCAGATCACGTGTATATGTTATATATGTGTGTGTGCGTGTGTGTGTGTATATACATATAGAAACCTACACACATTCATACACACACACACACACACACACACACACACACATACACCAAGTCAAATGTATGTGTGTGTGTGCGTGTGTGTGTATCTACCTGAAACCTACAAATTCCCTCCAAGGCATTCATCCTCTGGTTAAGTCTTTCTAAATCAGTCTAGTCCAACCTAAAGTCTTTAATAGGACCCTACTCGCCAAGAATCTAAGTTCACGTCCGACTTCCTAATAACAGTACGTAATATCCTTATTCTACGTTTGCGGGGGTGCTAAACGACATCCCCCCGACTTCCCCCGTAGATATACATCTACTCACCTGGCCCTTGTCTGCCGAAGTCGATGCCGCCATCCTCTTCTTCATCGTCCCAAGTCCACATGAGGGGTACCTATACGCAAACATATATGTACATCGTAAACCGAATCACGGATAAAACCAAAACGACGCACGAAACGCGCATAGGTTAAAACCTATGACCCGCTCATGCAAAATTACCAAATAGCCCTCAACATCGGCGTACAAACGCCGATTGTTCGAGAAAAACCCAAACATACAAATTATAGTTCCAAAACTTACTAGTTATAATATACAATAGGTTGCAACTTATCGAAAACTAAAAATAATTTAAATCGGTTTATTTCCGAAAACCTAGAAACCGTCAATTACCCTTTTCACTTCAAAACTTGATGTTTAAACGAAACTAACGGCCATAATATTCACTAAATATCATAACTTAGTCATACAAATCATTACTATATTTTTATCACACTAATTTGTATTAAATTGAAAATTCTAGTTTGCAATTTTATCCAATTTCAACACCTTTTAAGCAAAAATTCACAATTCCACAACTAAACTTAATTTTGCATATTTTAAATTGTTAAACCACTCAAGGAAACCTTAATGATGTGCTAAAACCCTAACTAGATTTTTAATCCCACATTTTAATTTAATTTCTAAAACCTAGTTTACAAAATAGCATATTTATTACAATTTTTAAAGTAAAAGCTAGCAATTAGTAACTAGATTATGTTTCACATTCAATTAACATATTAATCTCCTCATTAACAGAATAATCTAATGATAAAAACCCTAATTAGAATTTTGTCTCACTAATATATATATTTTATAAAAATCTAGTTTGCCAAAAAAAAAACTGATTACAACAATTTAAATATAACAATTTACAAATTAGCAACTAATTTAAGTTTTCTATGTCTTAACTTATTTAATTACACCATATAATTATGAACACATTGTAAAAACCCTAACTTGATTTTAGAAACCCTTTCTAGAATTTCCAAGACAACAATTTATAACCAAATTTACACTGTAAAATTCTAATTTAGCACCTTTAAATTACAAATTAAACATTTAGATTAGAATTATACCTCCCAAACTTTGAACCCCTTGCACTTAGCCTTCAAAGTTGCCTCTTTTCTCCATGTTTTAAACCAATTAGGGTTTGGGAAGAGGTAGAATGGGATTTAGATTTGAATTAGTGAAGAAAATTGTAGATTTTTGTGGATTTTTCATGCATTTTGATGAATTTTTTAAAGGAAAAAGAAGTAGAGAAATGGGGGGGCTGCCATGGGGGAGGCCGGCCAAGATATGAAAAAAAGAGAGAGAAAAAGATGTGAGGAGTTGTGTAGAAAATTCTTCAAATGATACATGTTTTAAGTCTTTTCATTATTTTATTTATTTATTTAATTTTCTTTTTAAAAAAATGATCCAAGAAAAATCTAGAACCATGAAGAGATTTGAAAAAGAATTTTTAAATTGTCATAGTTCACTTTGTAAAATTAACCCATTTCAAATTTATAATTTACACTAATTTAATGTATAATTAAAGCTTATGTTAATATTTGAATTTAATTAATTAAGGAAAATATTTTAGTAAACTAATAATTTATAAGTCACTAAATAAACACCATTTACTAGTAATTATATAGTTAAAATAGGCGTATTTAAATCTATATTGAAAAATAATTATAGTTAAGTTTTACGGAAAATACGGTTTATTTTACCGATTATCAGAAAATTCACCTAAACGATTTTATTTATCTAATTATTTATTTATTTATTTTTAAAACTTTACACAAGCCGGCCTGTAGGAATCCAATCAACCGTCTCCACTGCAAAAGCAGTCTGCGGACACTCCATCAGCAAGACTGGGCGAAGAGGCTCTGTTGGCACTTCGCAAAGAAATCTGCGGCGGCCCCGAATGATATGCCCATACCAGGTACCCCATAAGAGCAAATTGGTACAGTCTTTGTCATGGACACGAATCATCTCCATTGCTTCTTCGTCCGACGACGATTGTGGAAAAGCAGCATCTGAGCGAGTAAAAGGGAAGTAAGGGAGAGAAGCCATTAGCCCTGAAACAAGGAAAAGAAAAACCATTAGTGAAGCCCCACATACATACATACATACATACATACATACATACATACATATATATATGTGTGTGTATATATATATGTATATATATAATAACAAAAGAAAACGACAAAATGTCTTTCTTACAGGACCACTGCCTACAAGACACACGGACCTCACAAAATCAATATGGCAGCTCACCAATGATGAGACGGGGGAGTCATTACGAGAATCAAGAAGACCCCCCATTAAACAGACATTGGGATTCAAACAAATTCTTAGGAAAACAAGTTCTATTAAGCACCCAACAAATTCAAATTTGTGTGAATAAGCGTAAAACCCTATGAAAAGATTTTCAAGAAAACCAGGGAATAAAATTCCCAAAGGGTCCTCCTGATCTTTCAGAGCTAAGCTCTTCGCTTTAGGAATTAAATTCCTTTTATGTGATGGAATTAAATTCCAAGAACTCAGAAAATATGAGAAACAAAATCCCATGAATCCTCAAAAAAAATCAGAGGGGAATGCTTGAGATGTGGAGGTTTACTGCTCAAAGATCACATCTTTAGGAGAGCAAAGCTCTCATGATGGATTTAAAATCCAGAATTTTTTTGTTCAAAAAGGAAAGTTTTCTGATATACAGAAACTTTACCTAAAAAGGTTTTCTTTTGACAGGGTTTAACTCTGGAATTACAATGGCAGAGAACTAAGCTCTGAGGAAGAGAATTAAATTCTCAAAGAAAACGAAGAAGGAAGAAGATTAAGGAAACAGCGGCTGCATAAGAAACTAAAACCTTGCATTTATAAGACGTGGCAAGGGCGGTTCATCTCCCCGTTCCCCTAGACAATCCAACGGCTGTAAAAGTGACAGCGTTGCACTCACGTGCAAACCACGTGAGAACAACACCGTAGGGACATTTGTTCCCTTGCGGAAAATAAATAAATAAATAAAGCAACGGGAAAAGGTCCCCAAATAGAGCATCACGTGCCCACACGTGATAGGCGCTGCGCTTGACAAAAATAAGCTAAAACTGGGCCTCACGTGCATACACGTGATCTGTATAGACAAAGTATGTAGGTGCCTGAATAAAGCAAACAATTGGACAAAAGAACACTCACGTGATAGCACGTGACCCCTTTTGGTGGGCTTAATTTGGTGGGGTCACGTGCTACATGTGATAGATCCTATGCCTTCTGAACCAATGAAGTAAATTCTAATTAAAAGGGACCAAAAGCCTTATTTGGAAAGTATTTCCTTGGATCTTTCTAAATAAGAAAGATTACGCTCTGTAAAACAGAGCGCCGTTGGATTAAAGATCCAATGGCGATAAAAAATCACCAATTTACAGAGAAATTCTGTGCGAGGAAATATCTTCCTAAACTTGCTAAGAACAACAAAAGAAATATCTTCTGTAAAATAGAAGTCCTCGGATTAAAAATCCAATGGTGAATAAAATTCACCAAGTGATCTAAAAGATCATGTTGGTTGATTAGAAAATCAATCAAAATCTCTCAATGAGAGATTTTCTAAAACAAATTGATTCTTTTCTTTCCCCTATAAATAAAAGCAGAGATATACAGAAGAGAAAAAAAAGAAGTTTTCAAGTTCTCAGAAGACAGAAAGAGAGAGAAGGAACCCCCTCAAAAACTTCAAGTTAAAACAAAAAGAAAAATCTAAGGTAAGAGAAGGAGAAAACCACAGAGAATATCTCATCTCTTTTTCACCTCCATAAGAGTTTAACTCTTCTAAAAAGAAATTAGTTCTTCCTCTGGTTAAGATCTGCAGAAGCAGATCCCCAACAAGTTGAGAATTTAATTCTCATCGGGGAGATTTTGCCATACAGATCCAAAACCTAGAGGGAGATCTAAGTTCAGAGAATTTAATTCTTCCATAAAAGTATGTAGGAATTTAATTCCTAGGAATTCAATTCCTCTGATGAAACGAGGGTTTAACCCTTCATATGAGAACTTAGTTCTCCCTTATGGTAAAAGATCTACCGAAGCAGATCTCCTCACAAGTTGAGAATTTAATTCTCATCGGAGAGATTCTGTCATACAGATCCCAAACCTAAGAGAAAAACTAAGTCTTACGAATCCAACTATCATAAAACAATGGGCTTGAAAGTCTCGAAACTCAGGATCTCCATGCGATCACGTGCTCCCACGTGATCGCCTGTGATGAACAAAAGAGAATAATCGAGATTGGCTCACGTGATCACACGTGACCCAATAGTAGTGCTTGCACTTACAAAGCAAAAAAAAAGGGAATAAATCGAAGGCAGTTCCCATTTTTGGGTCGCCTCACGTGATCTCACGTGACCCAACAGCGCTTGCCGCTCAGAAAAGAACAAAAGAATAAACCCAAAGAAGCAGCGCTTCAAATTCTTGAAGTTTAACACTATTTCAAGCGCCTCACGTGACCCCACGTGAGCGCCTCAGAATTTTAGTATTTAATACTATTTCAAACACCTCACGTGGGAGCACTGTGAGCACTGAATAAATATGTTGGTATTGAACACTATGGAAGGCTAACATTAGCCAGATTCAGACCAAATTTTCCAAGGACCATCAATTGAGCCCCTCATACTCAGGGTCTCCAAAATCGATCTCAGTTTCAAAGATAGCTAATAAGCTCCAAACAGATGACATCTAAACTGATGTTTATCCCATTTCCCCAAATCGGGATATTGGTTCAAGGGTACATCTCTTCATATCTCTGATACATGTCGTTGTAATCCTTCAACGTCTTCAGAGAGATGGAGGGTCCCAATAACCAATAACTTATGGCGTAATCCCAAACTGGTTAAACCAGAACCCCACAGACTATGACGTCTTTAAACTATACACAGACTATGATGTCTTTAAATTTTATGGACAATGAGGTCCTTAAACTCATGGACTATGATGTCCTTAAATTTTATGGACTATGATATCTCTAAACTGCCACGGACTATGATGTCTTTAAACTTTACAGACTATGATATCTCTAAACTGCCACGGACTATGATGTCCTTAAACCCAATGGACCGCAATGTCCCTAAACTAAAACAATATAGCCCAAATACTCTTTTGTTGGATCTAAATGATCCCAAAACCCTGTTAAGTAGATCTTAGTCTAAAATTAGACTAACGTATCATTAACAAACGTTTAAGTTGATATTAGTCTCAAATGAGATTAACGATCCTTAAACCAACCCAAACCCAAATCTAAGAAAATACGGATCTGGACTAATCCACGCCCTACGGGCGAAAACATAAATTAATCTCCGTATACAATCCACGGGCAACCAAAAATAAAACAAACACACACGACACGAAGTGACCATCTGGAGAAGGAGAAAGTGGTTACCACGATGTGGTAGCGTAATTAACTGCAGGGGCTTGCGCCTGCAGGGAAGAGCGTCCCCACAATCAAAAAACCCTCACAATGAGGGGGAATTTGACGAAATCTGCTACAACGGCCGCATCTGTCTAAACCTCCGATACATGGTGCCATAAATCAACTTGGCATCTTCAGAGAGGTGGACGGATAAATCCAAATAGGATCTGCCCCCCTAAAATTCAGGCCGGACGTCCCAACGTCCCGGTCGCGTCTTTCGGCGGCGAACATGTTCGATTATAATCCTTACCAAATTTTGGGGCAGAGTTAACTCTAGAAAGGATTTCTTTGGGCAGAGATCTAAGCTCTGAAAGGAGAATTAAATTCTCAAAGAATAACAAGAGAAGATGAACAGCGGTCATCTTAAGGGCCAAAGGCCCTACTTATAGGCACATGAAGTCGATTCAACTTCCAAGAAAATACAACGGTGGAAAAGCTACCACCGCTGCACTCACGTGTGAGCCATGTGAGCGCAACGGTGGGGAGCATTTGTTTCCCCAATAAAAGAGCAAAACTCTATTCAAAATTTGAAAGGCAATGCAAGAGTTAAAAACTCTGAGGCAGCGCCTCACGTGTCTTGCAAGAGGGTGCCCGCGCCTCACATGCCTTGCACGAGGGCGCCAACGCCAAGAGTTAAAAACTCTGAGGCAGAGCCTCACGTGCCTCGCACGAGGGCGCCAGCGCCAGAATTAAAAGCTCTCTGATTAAACAGAGCTGTTCGATCAAAGATCCAACGGAGATGATAAATCATCAAACTGCAGAATTAAATTCAGCTGAGGAAATATTCCTCAAATCTTTCTAAATAAGAAAGATTACGCTCTGTAAAACAGAGCACCGTTGGATTAAAAATCCAATGGTGATTAAAAATCACCTATCTGCAGAATAAATTCTGTATGGGAAAATATTTTCCTAATCTTCTTAAAACAAGAAAGATATCTTCTGTAAAACAGAAGTCCTTGGATAAAAAATCCAACGGTGGATAAAATCCTCAAATCAATTAAAGATCTTTCAATGAGAGATTTCTTTAACTAAATCAACAAACTTGCCTCTACTGTATAAAGGACCCAAGACTTCAAGTCTTGTAGAGAGAAACCCCCCCATAAGCTTTAAAAAAAAGGGCAGAAGAAAGCTTTAAGAGGGAAGAAAGAAGAATACCTCTCTTCAAGGTAAATAAAAATAATAAAAGAGATCAGAGCGTCTCGTCTGCATATCCAAAGGTTTAACCCTTATAAAAGAACTTAGTTCTTTCCCTAGATCTAGGATCCATGAGACAAGTCTTCCACAAATGAGAATTTAATTCTCATAGGGATGAACTTGTTCTTAGTGATTAAGGATCCAGAAAAGAACAGAGAATTGAACTCTTCAGAAAAGAATACACGAAGAAAACCTAGCATCCAAGCATCTCACGTGTCCCTCGCGTGGGCGCTGCTCAATAAAAGTGCTTAGCACTCAATGGTTGGCATTCAGCGCCAAGCGCCTCACGTGGGCGTTGTTCAATAAAGAGTGCTTAGCACTCAATGTTTGGAGCTCAGCGCCAAGCGCCTCACGTGCCCCTTACGTGGGCGCTATTCAACATAAAGCTCTTGGTACTCGCCAGCCAACGCCCAGCGCCCAGCGCTTAGCACCTAGCATCTCACGTGCTCCGCACGTGGGCGCCATAAAGAGTGTTTAACGCTCCATAAAAACAAAAAAAGGAAAGTAAAGTAAAGTGTGAGTGTTAGAACCCATATAAGTGCTCGGCACTTTTTGCAAGGAAAAAGGACTGAGCCCAAACCAGCGCTTAGCATTTCTTTTCAAAATAAAAAGAAAACTGAGTGGGTCAAGCCCAAGTTGTCTAGGTCCCTAATTCAGATCAACTAAGCTCCATGGGTTCATGGCGTCCCAAACATGATTCATGTTCATCCCACATTTCCTAAGTTAATCTTAGTCCCCCAAAAATGGCTAGTGATTCTTAGATGGTCCACCATGATCTCTTCCCTCAGACACGGGAATTGGTTCAAGGGTACATCTCTCTATACCTCTGATGCATGTCGTTGTAATTCTTCAACGTCTTCAGAGAGGTGGCGGGTCCCGACAACCGACAACTCTTTGCTGCACTCCCAAACCGATGGGCACATCCCAATACGGACCGCAACGTCCTTAAACTAGCTATGGACCGCAACGTCCTTAAACTAACAATGGACTGTAACGTCCTTAAACTAAAACAATTGAGCCCAAATGCTCTTTTGTTGGATCTGAATGATCCTAAAACCTTGTTAAGTAGATCTTAGTCTAAAATTGGACTAACGTATCCTTAACAAACATTTAAGTTGATCTTAATCTCAAACGAGATTAACGATCCTTAAATTAAACCAAACCCAAATCTAAGAATATACGGATTTGGACTAATCCACGCCCTACGGGCGACAACATAAATTAGTCTCCGTATACAATCCACGGGCAACCAAAAATAAAAAAAAACACGACACGAAGTGAACTTCTGGAGCAGGAGAAAGTGGTTATCGCTATGCGATAACGTAATTAACTGCAGGGGCTTGCGCCTGCAGGGAAGAGTGTCCCCACAATCAAAAAACCCCTCGCATACAAGGGGGAATCTGATAAAGTCCGTTACAACGGCCGCATCCGTCTAAACCTCCGATATGCGGTGCCATAAATTAACTTGGCATCTTCGGAGAGGTGGACGGATAAATCTAAATAGCATCTGCCCCCAAATTCAGGAAAGACGACCTACGCGGTCTGTCTCCTATTTTCGACGGTAAACACGTCCGTTCTCGATCAACTCACAACGCGTATGGGTGAGGTCTTTCTATCCAAAACTGGTCAACTTACCGATCTCACATCGAAGCATTCAACGAACAATGTCATCTCTTACTCGATTTGCTCTAGATCTGAGTAAGATCTTTCAAACTGGAATTCTTCAACTCAACTTGCGTCGGCGCATCAGACGAATCATCTCAGTCACTCTATCCAAGATGGACTAGCTATCTCCTGTCACATCTCTACCTGAAAGCTCCTATGGTTTCAGCTCATAAACTCTGGAAGAAATATCCCATCAATCTCAGTAACAGCTGGGTCATCTGTCTGCACGGTAGACAATATCGCGATCTCTGAGATAGGTTGTACATCAACAGTCCTCTTAATCTGACATCCGCTATCAAAGGCCTGATCATTCGGTGCAAATCCGAATGCTTGCCTCAAATGAGAAATCTCAACACAACAATACACTATGCGTTCCTATGTCACCAGAAGAATATCATGGTCAGTCCTAGTCCGTGACGAGCTCGTTCTGACTGCATCTCTAGCAGCAGCTCTCTCTACGCTCAAAGCCATGGTGACAGGAACCTCAAGCAGGTATCGATGAAAATAGATCATAAGAACGAATGGAATACAGATCTCAAGATATGTATATCCTAAGGTTACTTAAGCGGAGTATCGTATCGTAAGTATGACGCGGAACATACGCATGGTACGTCACTCTACTCAAGCTACCTACTCTATCAATCAAGGTCAACCTATGTAACGAAAATTCGGGTCTAATACCCCCTCGGGCAAGTATAAGTTCCGTAAGGTCAAGCCTAGGTTCCGAAATATATACGCCCTAAACTCCGCATAGTCAAACCTAGCCTCGAACCAAAGTTAAACCTAACGCTTTGATACCAACTTTGTCACGACCCGAAAAAAAAAGCACGTGACTGGCACTTGAATCATGTGAAGTCTATAAGACCCCATCTAATTCAAGTAAGCCAAAACCCAGAAATCTAAATCTTTTTAGAGAAAAATAATAGAGGTGAAGTTTTTAAAGTAAATGTATGATACATAAAATTGCAAGTGGATTATACTATAGTTGAAAGCATTTTTCGTCTTAAAATTTTGGGCAGCACCTCCCTTATATATTTTGATCCAAAACCACATAAGAGCAATATATATAGGCATCCCCAAGCGGCAGCTAGCTCTTCGCCAATTGGCGGAATCACAACCAAGAAATAAACATATATACGACGCCCAACGGTGAAGATCAATCCAGAAAGAAAAGATAAATAAAGCAAGACATCAAAACCTCAAAAGAAGCGAACATACACCTGTCGCTCTAAGGCTCACCAATACAAGTCTGACTAGGTCTACCAATATAAAAATTTAGTTTCTGACTGATGGAATTTATCTAGATACAACAGGAATAATAATACAAGAATGGTCACGATCCAATGTGTCCCATCTACTCAAGCAAACACCCTGAAGGAACTGTTTGCCAGCGATACCGCTACTGGTCCAAGCGGTCGGACCTACAAGAAAACTGTGGCACAACGGGGGTGAGTTGCCAACTCGTGAGTAGAAAATATCAGCAGGTAGAAATTGAATAAAACAACGATTCCTAGGTCATGTTGTATCATAAAGGTAATACTATGATCTTTAGGATGACCATGTATGCATATATGTCAACAATAGAGTCAAAGCCAACGGCATATACAAATAAACATCTAAAATCATATACCTATATGCATGTGGATATCATCCACGTGTTTCCATCAACGACACAATCAATATCATGGAACCTAAGTGTCCAACATCGACACTCGAATCGGCATGAAAACGTACGCATGTATGTATGAGGATATCAACCAACATGTGTCCATCAACAACACATCAAAATCACGGAACCTGAGTGTCCCACATCGACACTCGAAACATCATGAAACACGTGTCCAGCATCGACACATAAATCCTCATATCTCGGGCTCCGTCAGTCCGGATCGGCCCATGGGCTCCGTCAGTCCGGATCATCCCATATCCATCTCACGACTCTGGTCGGTATCCTCCAAATAACCATCGGGTCCAAACTATCACCGGTAGTAGTGCTCCCTCCTGCCAAGCTCAACGCCATCCCTACGATCTTCTTGCCCCGGGGTACCTTACCGAGTCCACTATGTACCCGTAAACGGTTCATCCAACTCCTCGAATTGGGTCTCGAAAACAAATCTCAGAACCGAGAAAACTTATGGTGGACGCATCAAAATCACATTACGAGAAACCGCTTTTATTACACAATTTATAATTTCCTTTGAAATATATCCGCGGTTCTCAAATCCAGAAATTTCATGAAAACAGCATCTCAATAAATATAACCATAAGTAAGATGTATGCAAATATAGAACAGTAATATGAGTATATCAAGTATATCATGCAAGCATATCAAATGATAGTACTGAACAATAAATGTACTTTACGGTTATGAATAATATCATGATATGGCAGTTCTACTGTGTGAGTTGCATATCAATTACCGATGATGAATGTGTGAGACGGAAAATCTGTATAAGTGTAACGTGCGTATAATCGATAATTGTGCAGGTGTACTAGCAGACGATATCAAAACAACTAATGAAAGCGCATGTGTATGTGTGTGTGTATAATGCAATGAAGGTAAAATGAACGTAGCAGAAAAGTAACTAGTGACGCAACAAGCTAAGATATACCTCGATATACGAGCCATACAATATCGTATCTAAAATAACACGAATCTTTATTTGTTTTGAAAAGTATGGACTACGGTGTTTTTAAAGAGAAGCAATATGTTTGAAATCCATAGCGTCCCTCAGTTTATCCTTTGAAACGTACACGATTCGTTAGTTTTGAAAATAGGTATGACTCGAACCCTATTCTAATCATCTACTTAAGTAATTAAAAGACTAAAAGGCTAAACTAATTCCGAGTCAAAACTACGGATCAATCATCATTTATACATCTCGTACGGTATAGTCCGTCGTATGACCTCCTCAAAATCGAGGGTACGGTCAAATATCATATATCATAATTTGTATGGTATGATCTATCGTACGATATCATAAACAAGGTTACGGATCTAAGCTCACGTACACAATATCACTCTTTATTCTCATATAAATATGTGTATATATATATGTACACATATAACTCAAGTCACGTATATATCAAACTCATATCATGGCTCACATCCGTATATCGACATATTAAGCCAAGTCATCTTATCTCATCACATTCTCTTTTCATCATAACAATATCTTACATCAAGTCATCTTGCATATACATCACATTCTCATTTGTATGTATATAGAATCCCATATCATCTATTGGCGTAGGAACATAACATGTACATAGCCTTGCATTCTCAAGCCAACATATCCACTAATATCATCTTTTATCGTATCATCTCATACTAAAACCTTTAATCATATACGTAAGTTCGTAGTATATTTTTTCTCCAAATATAATTTATATATCGATTTTCCATATCAAAGGTTGTCGGGGTACTATACGCCATCCACCCGACTTCCCCCGTAGTTATAAATCTACTCACCTGCCAAATCCTCACTTAGTCGAAGTCAATGTGCTTCGTTGTCTTGGAAGTCCACGCGAGGGTACCTAAAATCGACACATATCGCAACGTTATGAAAACCAAGTCCGAAAACCGATACGGCACACGAATTGCTTATAGGTTAGAACCTATAGTTTACGCATGCAAAAACAACCAAATAACCCTCGTCGTTGATGTACAAACGTCCAACGACCAAATCTAAATTCAAATATCAAAACCAAGTTTCAAATATCGGAAAACATAATACGGCAACTGAGGAAATCACTCTCAGATTCTTGCTCAGGTATATTGGGACCAAACTAACAATATAGGGACTAGGTTATAAGGTGTATAAGCTACAAACCAAAATCCAACACCACAGCCCACAATTTGGCCAGCGAGAAGGCTAGTTTTCCTGGTGTCGCCGGTCCCAACATGGAGTTGGTGTCTCGTATTCTGGTGGTGGTCTTCTAGTGGTCTAACTAGGTTTAGGTACTTGTTTTATTTTCCTATAAACACTCCAAGTTGCTCCAGATACCCTGTAGTCCTCAAAGCTTCACAAAACCGACACGGGAAAATTCTAAGTTCATGTATCGGGTTCTAATCTCTAGTCAAGGCCATTAAACATCACCAAGGTCAAGTAAGACACTCACTACACCTCAAATACACCATCACAACTCAACTCATACCCTAAACCTCGGCTAGGAAACTCAAAGATCACTAAACCATATCGATTAAACTCTAAACTAATATAGGACATAAAGAAAACTAATAACTAAACTAGAAGTGTAGGATTATACCTCCTTTGCAACTGAAGAAAATTCTTGAGTTACCCAAAGTGCTCAAAATCCAAACTTGGTTCCACTATGGGGTGTAGGATGAGGTGGGGATCAACTTTTGTGAATGGTGTATAGGGTTTTGGTGATTATTTGGGGATGAACCGTGGAGGTGGCGGAGGTGGAGGAAGTGAAGAAGATGAAGGAGGAGTTGAAGAATGAAATGAAGAAAGGAATGGTGGGAGAAATGCCATGGAAGATAAACCCCCCCCCCCCTCCTCTCTTTCACTCATGCCCATGCCTCCATATCTCTCTCCTTGACTTTTCTTTTTCTCATTTTCTTTTAAAACCAACATAAATACAAATGAAACCAACATATAATCAAAATGCAATATGTCATAGTGCACTAACTAGGGATATTAAATAAATATACGGATTTGGCCTAATCGTTATTAGTAGTGCAGTAATCAAGTTTAATTTAAACTTGCATATAATAATTGCATAATTATTTACAAAATGCCCAAATCCAAATAAATAACTTTTTAATAACTAAACCATATTAATCTCCAATAATTTTCCAAATATTGGTATATAATTATACCATTTTAAGAAAACCCCTATTCGCAAATCAAATAATTTTTTCGTGAAATATATTATTTTATTATTTAAATTCCAAAAATAATATTTTATATTTCTGAGATGTTGCTGTTCCCCGCCGAAAGATGCGGACGAAGACGCGGCGGACGTCTTGCCTGAATTTCGGGGCAGATGCTAATTGGTGCTATCCGTCCACCTATCCGAAGATACCAAGTTGATTTATGGCACCATGTATCGAAGCTTTAAACGGATGCGGCCGATATAGCGGACTTCGTCAGATTCCCCCTCGTTTGAGGGGTTTTTGATTGTGGGGACGCTCTTCCCTACAGGCATAAGTCCCTGCAGTTAATTACTCTACCGCATCGCGGTAACAACTTTCTCCTTCTCCAGATGGTCACTTCGTGTCGTGGGTGTTTGTTTTTTGTTTGGTTGCCCGTGGATTGTATACGGAGACTAATTTATGTTGTCGCCCGTAGGGCGTGGATTAGTCCAAATCCGTATCTTCTTAGATTTGGGTTTGGGGTTTGGCTTTAAGGATACGTTAGTCTAATTTTTAGACTAAGATCAACTTAAACGTTAGTTAAGGATACGTCAGTCTAATTTTAGACTAAGATCAACTTAACCATTTGTTAAGGATACGTCAGTCTAATTTTAGACTAAGATCAACTTAACAGGATTATTTAGATCCAACAAAAGAGCATTTGGGCTCTATTGTTTAGTTTAGGGACATTGCAGTCGATTACCAGTTTAAGGACATGGTGGTCCATTGCCAGTTTAGGGACATGGTGGTCCAAGGTTAAGGACATCATAGTCCATGGGTTTAAGGACCCCACAGTCCAGGTTAAGGACATCGTAGTCCATGGGCTTAAGGACCCCACAGTCCAGGTTAAGGACATCGTAGTCCATGAGTTTAAGGACCCCACAGTCCGTGGTTTAAAAGACATCATAGTCTGATGGTATGTATGGCTGTCGGGACCCGTCACCTCTCTGAAGACGTTGAAGGATTACAACGACAAATATCAGAGGAGTTCAGAGATGTACCCTTAAACCAATGTTGGTTGGGAGATCTATAGTCCAATTTGGGACTAAGGTCTGTTAAAAGGTTTATGAGCATATGGGCTCAGTTGGTATGAGTTGAGGACTTACGGCCAATCTTGGGCTAAGTCCAATAAATGTTTAACATTTCATTGTTCTGGGTTGTTGAGCCTTTATTTGAGCTTGGCCATTTTAATAATGCGGAGCATTAGGTTCTGACATTTTTTGTCTTGTATTGAATGCATAGCATTCATCAGAACAATGTGTGTTCTGACAGTGCGCCACGTGGCGCGCCAGGCGCTCTGCGCCAATTAAAGAGAGCATTGCGCTTCTGCCAAGTTGCGCACACGAAAATGACACGTGTCTCGCTTAGCGCTAAGCACCAGTTTATAAGCGCATTGCGCTTTCAATTTATGAGCGCTTTGCGCTAGTTTAGTGGCGCACCAGTGAGTGACACATGGCGCGCTTGGCACTGAGCGCCAGCCCATGAGCGCAGTGCGCTGTTTCAGAAGCGCAAAGCGCAAGCTGTGTCTGTGGTTGACACGTGGTATGTTTTGGCGCTGAGCGCCGGTCCAAGGAGCACAAAAGCGCAATTCACGAGTGCAAGGCACTTTCCAATAGCGCAAAGCGCATTTGATCAAATTTATGATCAGAGAACAAGTTTATGTTCTTCTAAAAGAGGCTTTGCCTCCAGATTCAAGAACCGACAGTTCTTATTATTTTTTTTGAAAGGGCTTTGCCTTTGTAGATCAATGATCTATGTGAAGAATATGTTCTTTATTATTTGATGAAATCTTTTGATCTCTTTTATGAAAGACCCTGGTCTTTATAGATCTATGATCTTTTTTAGAAGATATTTCTTCTTTTCAGGAGATGATTTCATCTCTGTGTTCTTTGTTCATGTGCTTTACCTTGAAGAAATGATCTTCCTTTGCTAAAAGCTTGCTTTTCTTTCTTTGAGTTCTCTCAAAGTTTGTAAGGGGGTTTTCTCTCCTCTCAGACTTTAGGTCTTGGGGACTTTATATAGGGCAAATTGATTTGTTAAATCAGTTTAAGAGATCTTTCTCTGATTGATTTGGGGATGTCTCCCCACCGTTGGATTTTTGATCCTAGGGCTTCTGTTTTACAGAAGGCAGTCTTCTTGTTTTTAACAAGATTGAGAAAGATCTTTCCATAACAGAATTTTAATTCTGATTAATTAATGATTTATTATTAGATCTTTTGATCTAATGGTGAGGAATTTTTAATACCAGCGCTAGCGCACCCGTGCTTTGCACGTGGTGCGCTGCTCAGAGCGCAGCGCACTTTGCGCTAGTGCACCTACGTTCAACACGTAGCGCACAGCGCAGAGCAGCGCAACTGCGCCAATGCATCCGTGTTTGACACATGGCGCGCAGCGCGCCTAGCGCTGGATCTGAAGCGTTGCTTCAAATTTTGAATTTTGAATTTTAAAACAGAGTTTTGCTCTGATTGGGGGAAACAAATGCCCTCCCACCGTTGCGCTCACGGGCCCACATGTGAGTGCAACGGTGGCGACATCTGCGCCCTCGGATCAACTCAGAAGTTGAAGAGGCGCTTCAATGCCTATAAATAGGACTTTTGGTCCTTTAGATGATTATCATCTTCTTTCTTTGAGGATTTTTGTCCAGAGTACAGCTCTTCTGTTTAGGAACTTTCCAAGAGTAAAAACTCTTTCCAAACTTAGGTAAAATTTTAAAGATTTTAATAAATTAGGGTTTTACCAATTAACAGAGCCTTGCTCTTCATAGATCTTTGATCTAAAGAAAACCCATTTAGGGTTTCATTAACAGAGATTTGCTCTCTGAAAAGATTTTACTTATAACTTCTCAATCCATTAATAGAGCTTTGCTCCTTTTAGATCATATAGAAAAACTCTTAAGAGTTTGTTCATGGATCTTAAAGATCAAAAAATGAAATTTTATTTTTTGATGGATCATCTTCTCAGAGCAAGGCTCTTCTTGAGGAATTTTATTCCTTCATCATTAGACTTTGACAGATGTCTGTCTAGTGAAGAGCGCTGCTCTCAATGGGAGTTTTACTCCTCTGCCCGAGGGATTTCTCTCATTTAATGAGAATCTCTTGAGGATTTCCTTTTTTAATGACAGCCTCATCCAATGATGAGGCTGTTTTATTAGTGATGAACTGTCATCTAGATTTCGTGGGTCCCCTTTGGTCCCTTTTAACTGCATTGCAGTGCGGTACGGACTTATAGTACTTTGTAATAGAATTTAATTTATAGCATGGGAAGCTGAAAATTCACTCTTTTTCGCGCAGGCATTATGTCTTCCGACACCTCCTTCCCGTTCATTCGCTCAGAAGGCGGGTTCCCTGAAGCACCCGTTGACCGTGAAGTTTTTGCGTTGATAAAAGACCATGACCCAGAGCACAAGAGCCTTCATTTATGGGGTAAATGGTATGACCAAATTATCATGGGCCGACGGAGCTTTTCCTGTGCGACACCCTCGGAGCCTATTTCAGCGATTGCTTATGCGGATGCGCCTCCGATAAATTACACTGTGGAGGAGGTCAACTGGACTTCAGAAGGTCTCCTTCGGCCTTCTATCGCCGCAATACCCGTGCAGCCGCCGGTAGCTTTGGACATCCTAGGGCGACGCTGTAACAACCGAGTCCATTTATACCAATTCCAGTTTCCATATTTATTTATTGGTGGTATTTTCTTGATTTATCGTGTTTGGGTGCGAATGGTATTTTTACATTTTACATTGCATTCGACCCGACCCGCTTGCTTGAACCTGTTTGATTCTTATTTATAGATTACCTTGACTTGTTTTATGGACACGTGCATCTCATGATTAGTACATGCTGGCATTTTACCTGGTATTGCATCTTTTACCATATAACATTTTAGGTCTTGTAAAATAATTTAAAATTGCATTTCATAACCTGCAAGATACCTCTAACCCCGTGGTAGCATCCGCACATCTTGTTCTCGTCCCGTTCAGTGAAACGGACGTGTTTGGATGGCCACGCGCACGTACGTGCATCGATTCTTGGGGGTATGCATTTTCTCTAACTGGGTTTTCATTTTGAAATTTGGAAGTCGCATATATTTTTAATATTTTAAATCAGAATTTTTTAGACCCGACCCGGACGTGTTTTGGAGTAGCTTTGTATTTGCCAAAATCTCAAAACGGACTAATATTATAATATTATATTCCTTATTTCATTTAAAATTTTCTTTAACTAAATAAATATTTTCATACCTAAAAATTATCAACAGCACAAATTCTCACTCTCTCTCTCTATAAATATATTTATAATATTTTTTAAATCAAATTTTTTAAACAGACTCTCTTTATCTCTCTCTCTCTCTCTTCTGGCTCTCTCTCTCTCTCTCTCTTTCGTGACTCAATTCCCACGTCTCTCTCTCTCTCCCTCACAGTTCTCTTCTCTTCTTCATTTCCAAATTTTTCCCTCGCCGCATATCAGTGTAAACCCTAACCCATGACCCTGCGCTAGCCGTCTCTACCACCCTCGCCCTCACCCCTCGTCACCACGCCCTCGCCGTCAGCACCTTCACCTTCATCACCACCTCCACTCCTCTTCTCATCTCTTTCCCGCCTGCACCCACGACAGCGAGGTTCCTCACCCACGCATCTCGCCGTCGTTGATCCTTCACCGTCGTCCTCGTCTCCTCGCCCATCTCCCCGACCTCATCACCTCGTCGACCTCTATCTGCTCCCCTGCACACCCACCGCAACAAACCCCGAAAACCTGACCCACTGCAACCCCGCCTGCAACTTTCCCCTGCACCCTCCTCGCCGGAGCTCCGACCCCGTCGCCTCCGTGCACTCATCGCCGCCTCAAACCTCTCTCCTCTCCTCTCCTCTGCAAACCCACAACCCCCCTGTGCCAGAATTCCGTTCACCCGACTCCAAGAACCCGCAACCCCGCTGCCATCGCCGTGAACCTCACCGGAAAACCCACGCCGCTCGTCGTAACCCTCTCTGTCCTCGCCTCTATCCCAGATCCAGAAACCAGTCGCCTCTCCCTCTTCTCCTTCTCCTTTCTTCTCTTTCTTTTCTTGTTTCTTGATTCCGGTGATCGCCGGAGCCGGGCCCGTCGCCGACGATCCAGACGACCCAGAGGACGCACCTTACCAGCGTGATCACCCTCTCGCATTGCTTGGACCCGTCCCGTGTGCCGTGCGCGCGTCGCGACTTTTCCCGCCGACGCGTGACGTTCCGTATACCGCTTCGTGATCCGATCAAGGCAAGTAAAACTTGCTACATGCTATTGTATTATTATATACTTATTCAACTGCATATTGTATTGGTAGATTGAATTTAATGCCGCTTGTTCCAGTTAACATTTCGATATCCATTATATCATTTTATATTTATAGCTCGGAACATACCATGTTGCATTTAGTTTTATTATACATAGTACCAACATCCATATGTAAATCTAATAACAATTATGTGTATAACCCACAGTACCCCTTTTATAGTTTATACCCGATCGGACGACCGTTTGCATACATCTAGCCTAATTTATATTCAATCGCATCTTTAGATTAGTTAGTACATATTAACATGATTTTAACATCCATATTTGTTATATTGTATTCAAGTATTGTTGAAACTATCCATTAAACCCAAACCGATAACCGTGCAACCATATGTTTGAATCTGTACCTTTTTGCATATCACATTACAATGTTTCATTTTATTGCTCTATTAGTACCCATGCTTGTTTTGTATACCCATGCTTATGTTAATTGGATTATTTGAGCACCCACGTGACATCTTGTACACCCTGACATGACTTGTTACACCTACTACCTGACACAACATGGTACCGTGCACCTCTTGACATGACATGACACCTATATACATTACTTGACTTGACCTGATGTACCATGGCTTTACCTGTTACCTGATCTTGTATATAATGCCGACAAACCTAACCTGTTGTCCTGACGGACCGTTCCTGTTGTCTATCCAGACAAACCTGTACCTGCCTGATTCTGTGTTGGCATTAGCTCTAGATTACTTAATACCTGACTTGAATTTATAACTTGGGGGTATGGGGAAATCAATGATGAAACCTGAATTGTAACTCGACAGTTTGCTACCTTTACTGATCAGTTTTAGAGGTTGGGCCAGCCTTGGGATGATGCTGCTGACATCATCCATCGTTATCCATTACCTTTTTAGAGGCTAGGCCAGCCTTGGGATGATGCCATGGACATCATTCATCATTACCCTTTTCCTTTAGTGCCTAGCGGCATGTCTCGGTTTCAGCCCGAGAATCTTCACTGTGATCCCGGGCATGCACGGGATACTATTGAGTTACATCGATGATTCATCAAATTGATTTCAAAGACTTGAGAGTAGTTAACCCAATAGACCAGTTTAGATTACTCGCTGCACACTACCTTTCACTGCCCTGATTTATATTGTTGTTACACCTGCTTTACCTTTATGATTATACTTGCATGTCTTGCTACCCTGTTTATATATTATTTCTTGATGTTATGACGCGCTGACGTCTGGGTTTTGCATGGCCCAGATCCTCTACCTTTGTTGCAGACTGATCAGGAGTATTGCCGCTGTTAGACCGAGCGATGAAGATCATGTTGGTATGCAGTTTTACTTTCCAGGTGTTTCATTTATTGTATCTTTTGCTTCCGCATATTATCATTCCTTGACTCATTTATTCTGGCTCATGGACATGTACTAGATAGTTTAGTTTACTTTCCTGTTCTTGATATCTCTACAGCCGTAATGTGACTGTGGAAGGATTTTCCTATCCACGGGTAGCATGGTTGGCTATGTCACATGCCTATCTTAGCGTACTCTGGAAAGCGGGGCGTGACATGGTTCTTTTGGTATCAGAGCCATAGGATATAGGTTAATCGAATTTGATTCTTTTGTAGTTGGGTATTGGACCCAATACACGAATCAGAATACTCGTAACTAGGAGCATGTCCGGCCACATTGTTATCACGATTCTTGAATCATATCTATCTCTTGATCCTTTTCTTGACGATATGCAAACCCCTTTGCATCTCGACTCGAAACCTGTTGGTTCCCTATTGTTTCTCCCTGTTCTTTGATTCTGATACTAGGATTTGGGCGACTTGAGTGGAGTTATGTAATTGTACCCATAAACTGCAGCATGGTTACAATGCGGCACTCTATTTAAGTAACTTGGAGTCCTAGTCTTGATTCACTTCTTTGTTTCATGGTCGTTATATTGCCTTGTTTCTCTTGCTTTCCAGTTCGTGTTTTATCACAAGTTTGAATCCTGTTTACCGTGCTTATCTTCTTCGGTGTTTGGCTTCAGGTGAAATCGTTTCAAGCATCCTACTTGTTCATGTCCTTCCCGCATTAAAATCATTCAATTCTGGTGCGTCCCTTTGATTGAAATTGTTTTGGGAATGGATTTTCGCGGCACTTTCCACGCTCATATTGATTGTAAGGAAAGAAAAGTGATTCTCCAGATTCCCGGACATCCGGAGTTTGTTTTGCTGGAGGAAGCAGTTCTGTCGGGCCAGTCGAGTTTAGGGCTAGGCCGACAAACAATATTCTTTCGTCGATGGAAGTTGATAAGAAAGAAGCGCCGGCTATAGTTCGAGAATTCATGGACGTGTTCGAAGACACCTCGGGTTTATCGCCAAGATGAGATATGGAGTTTACGATTAATCTTGTTCCTGGTGCAGCGCCAATCTCAAAGGCGTATTATCCAATGGCACCAGTAGAGTTGGAAGAAGTCAAGAAGCAGGTTACTGGATTACTTGAGAAGGGTTGGATTCGCAACAGTAACTCGGTTTGGGGAGCTCCAGTTCTTCTAGTCAAGAAGAAAGATGGCACAAGGAGGATGTGCATCGATTATCGAGAATTAAACCGGGTGACTATTAAGAACAAGTACCCGATCTCTCACATTGGCGAATTGTTCGAGCAGCTTAGTGGCGCGAGGGTATTCTCGAAACTGGATTTGCGATCCGGATATCATCAGGTCCGAGTTAAATCAGAAGATATTTGCAAGACTGCGTTCAAAACTCGGTATGGACATTACGAGTACTTAGTGATGTCCTTCGGAGTAACGAATGCACCGGCGATATTTATGGACTTGATGAACCGAATCTTTTCACCATTCTTAGACCAGTTTATAGTGGTGTTCGTTGATGATATTCTGGTCTACTCAAAGGAGTATTGAAGAGCATGCAGAACACTTGAAGATCGCACTGCAGACATTGAGGCAAGAGAGATTGTATGCAAAGATGAGCAAGTGCGAGTTTTGGCTTGAAGAAGCGAAGTTTTTGGGCATGTCGTATCCGGTGATGGAATCGTCGTTGAACCCGAGAAGATTGCAGCAGTTCAAAATTGGCCGATTCCGAAGAATGTTGCGAAGATAAGAAGCTTCTTGGACTGGCCGGGTATTATAGAAGGTTCGTGGAGAATTTTTCTCGTTTGGCTGAGCCTTTGACCAAGCTTACGCGCAAGGAGGTATCATTTGTGTGGACGGATAGGTGTGCGTCAGCTTTTGAGGCGCTGAAGCAAAAGTTGATAACCGCTCCTATTCTAACCGTGCGAGACAATTCCGGAGGATTGGTGATTCACAGCGACGCACCTGAGAAAGGATTGGGATGTGTTTTGATGCAGCATGGGAAGATTACAACTTACGCATCGAGACAGTTGAAGACCCATGAGAATAATTACCCAACTCATGGCTTGGAGTTAACAGCTGTGATTTTCGCTTTGAAGATTTGGAGACACTACCTATTGGACGAAAGGGTCGAGGTATTCACCGATAATAAAAGCCTGAGGTATGTGTTCACACAGAAGGAGCTTAGTATGAGGCAGCGTAGATGGTTGGAGCTGATGGTCGACTACGATCTTGATCTTAAGTTCCATCCGGGGAAAGTTAATGTTGTGCCGGATGCGCTTAGTCGGTTGCCAGCAATTCAGATGTTGATTGCACAGAAAGGACTTATTGAAGTCTTTCAAAAGTTTGATTTGGAGATTGTGCTACCGCATTCTTGGGGGACAGTTGATGCAGCTGCAAATACAGTCGTTGTTGATCGAGATGGTTAAAGCAGCGCAGCCACAGGACCCAAGATTGCAAAGGTTTCGAGATCAGGTCGAAGCTGGACTTCGAACAGACTTACTGATCCATGAAGATGGTTCGCTCCGATATGGTAGCCGTTTGTGTGTGCCAAAGGGAAATATTTGCAAAGAGCTTATGAAGGAGGCGCACAGTTCAGCATATTCCGTACATGCAGGAGGCATGAAGATGTACCGAGATATACGACAGCAATTCTGGTGGGAGGGCATGAAACGGGAGATTGCCCGCTTTATATCAAAGTGCTTGGTGTGTCAACAAGTTAAGGATGAACATCAACGGGTTGCTGGTTTATTGCAACCACTTCCGATTCCTCAATGGAAGTGGGAACATATAACCATGGATTTCGTGACGGCTCTACCGAGGAGTCCGAAAGGAAACAATGCAGTTTGGGTGTTTGTTGATCGATTGACCAAGGCAGCTCATTTCATACCATTTCGAGTTGGTCAATCAACAGAAACTTTGGCAGAACGGTACATGCAAGAGATTGTAAGATTGCATGGTATACCAGTGAGCATCGTGTCCGACCGTGACACTTGTTTCCTATCACACTTTTGGAGGAGCTTACAGGAAAGTTTGGGGACTCGATTAAAGTCTAGCACGGCTTATCATCCTCAGACCGATGGCCAGTCGGAGAGGACGATCCAAATTCTTAAAGACATGTTGAGAGCCCGCATGTTAGACTTCAAGGGTTCGTGGGAGGATCATCTGCACTTGGTGGAGTTTTCGTACAATAACGGCTTTCAGGCGACTATTCAGATGGCTCCTTTCGAAGCAGTGTATGGTCGCAAATGTCATTCACCTGTTTGTTGGGACGATATTGGAGAACGAAGATTGTTGGGACCGGATTGATCGTGCAAACAGTTGAGAAGGTTAACACTATCTGGAATCACATGAGAGCAGCACAAGACCGACAAAAGAGTTAGGCAGATACATCGAGAAGACCTCTAGAGTTTGTTGGTGGTGATTTGGTACTCTTGAAGATATCACCGACTATAGGGGTGATTCGCTTTGGGAGTCGAGGAAAACTTAGTTCTCGATTCGTTAGGCTTTTCGAGATTTTGGAGCGTGTTGGAGAAGTGGCGTATCGTTTGGCATTACCGCAATCTTTGGAGAGTGTTCATGACGTGTTTCACGTATCTTAACTCCGTGATTGTGTTCGAGGTAACACACACGTGCTGGATCATTCTGAGTTAACTGTATGTGAAGATTTGACCTTTGAGGAGCAACCGATGTCGACTATGGATCGAAGGGAAAAGGTTCTTAAGAATAAGTTTATCCCTCTCGTACTTATTTCTTGGGGAAATCGCTTACATGGAGAATCAACTTGGGAACGAGAAGATAAAGTTCGGCAGAAGTTTCCACATATATTCTTATAGTTTCTTGATTGTTTATCCTTCTGTGTTCTTGGAATTTCGAGGACGAAATTCTTTTTGTAGTTGGGTATAATGTAACAACCGAGTCCATTTATACCAATTCCAGTTTCCGTAATTATTTATTGGTGGTATTTTCTTGATTTATCGTGTTTGGGTGCGAATGGTATTTTTACATTTTACATTGCATTCGACCCGACCCGCTTGCTTGACCCTGTTTGATTCTTATTTATAGATTATCTTGACTTGTTGCATGGACACGTGCGTCTCATGATTAGTACATGCTGGTATTTTACCTGGTATTGTATCTTTTACCATATAACATTTTAGGTCTTGTAAAATAATTTAAAATTGCATTTCATAACCTGCATGATACCCCTAACCCCGTGGTAGCATCCGCACATCTTGTTCTCGTCCCGTTCAGTGAAACGGACGTGTTTGGATGGCCACGCGCACGTACGTGCATCCATTGTTGGGGGTATGCATTTTCTTTAACTGGGTTTTCATTTTGAAATTTGGAAGTCGTATATATTTTTAATATTTTAAATCTGAATTTTTTAGACCCGACCCGGGCGTGTTTTGGAGTAGCTTTTATTTGCCAAAATCTCAAAACGGACTAATATTATAATATTATATTCCTTATTTCATTTAAAATTTTCTTTAACTAAATAAATATTTTCATACCTAAAAATTATCAACAGCACAAATTCTCACGTCTCTCTCTCTGTAAATATATTTATAATATTTTTTAAATCAAATTTTTAAACAGACTCTCTTTATCTCTCTCTCTCTCTCTTCTGGCTCTCTCTCTCTCTTTCTCATGACTCAATTCCCACGTCTCTCTCTCTCTCCCTCACAGTTCTCTTCTCTTCTTCCTTTTCAAATTTTTCGCCCACCGCATATCAGCGTAAACCCTAACCCATGACCCTGCGCTCGCCGTCGCTACCACCCTCGCCCTCACCCCTCGTCACCACGCCCTCGCCGTCAGCACCTTCACCTTCATCACCACCTCCACTCCTCTTCTCATCTCTTTCCCGCCTGCACCCACGACCGCGAGGTTCCTCACCCATGCATCTTGCCGTCGTTGATCCTTCACCGTCGTCCTCGTCTCCTCGCCCATCGCCCCGACTTCATCACCTCGTCGACCTCTATCTGCTCCCCTGCACACCCACCGCAACAAACCCCGAAAACCTGACCCACTGCAACCCCGCCTGCAACTTTCCCCTGCACCCTCCTCGCCGGAGCTCCGACCCCGTCGCCTCCGTGCACTCGTCGTCGCCTCAAACCTCTCTCCTCCCCTCTCCTCTGCAAACCCACGACCCCCCTGTGCCAGAATTCCGTTCACCCGACTCCAAGAACCCGCAACCCCGCTGCCATCGCCGTGAACCTCACCGGAAAACCCACGCCACTCGTCGTAACCCTCTCTGTCCTCACCCCTATCCCAGATCCAGAAACCAGTCGCCTCTCCCTCTTCTCCTTCTTCTTTTTCTTCTTCTCCTTTCTTCTCTTTCTTTTCTTGATTCTTGATTCCGGTGATCGACGGAGCCAGGCCCGTCGCCGACGATCCAGACGACCCAGAGGACGCACCTTACCAGCGTGATCACCCTCTCGCATTGCTTGGACCCGTCCCGTGTGCCGTGCACGCGTCGCGACTTTTCCCGCCGACGCGTGACGTTCCGTATACCGCTTCGTGATCCGATCAAGGCAAGTAAAACTTGCTACATGCTATTGTATTATTATATACTTATTCAACTGCATATTGTATTGGTAGATTGAATTTAATGCCGCTTGTTCCATGTTAACATTTCGATGTCCATTATATCATTTTAGATTTATAGCTCGGAACATACCATATTGCATTTAGTTTTATTATACATAGTACCAACATCCATATGTAAATCTAATAACAATTATGTGTATAACCCACAGTACCCCTTTTATAGTTTATACCCGATCGGAAGACCGTTTGCATACATCTAGCCTAATTTATATTCAATCGCATCTCTAGATTAGTTAGTACATATTAACATGATTTTAACATCCATATTTGTTATATTGTATTTAGGTAATGTTGAAACTATCCATTAAACCCAAACCGATAACCGTGCAACCATATGTTTGAATCTGTATCTTTTTGCATATCACATTACAATGTTTCATTTTATTGCTCTATTAGTACCCATGCTTGTTTTGTATACCCATGCTTATGTTAATTGGATTATTTGAGCACCCACGTGACATCTTGTACACCCTGACATGACTTGTTACACCTACTACCTGACACGACATGGTACCGTGCACCTCTTGACATGACATGACACCTATATACATTACTTGACTTGACCTGATGTACCATGGTTTTACCTGTTACCTGATCTTGTATCTAATGCCGACAAACCTAACCTATTGTCCTGACGGACCGTTCCTGTTGTCTATCCAGACAAACCTGTACCTGCCTGATCCTGTGTTGGCATTAGCTCTAGATTACTTAATACCTGACTTGAATTTATAACTTGGGGGTATGGGGAAATCAATGATGAAACCTGAATTGTAACTCGACAGTGTGCTACCTTTACTGATCAGTTTTAGAGGCTGGGCCAGCCTTAGGATGATGCTGCTGATATCATCCATCGTTATCCATTACCTTTTTAGAGGCTAGGCCAGCCTTGGGATGATACCGTGGACATCATTCATCATTACCCTTTTCCTTTAGTGCCTAGCGGCATGTCTCGGTTTTAGCCCGAGAATCTTCACCGTGATCCCGGGCACGCACGGGATACTATTGAGTTACATCGATGATTCATCAAATTGATTTCAAAGACTTGAGAGTAGTTAACCCAATAGACCAGTTTAGATTACTCGCTGCACACTACCTTTCACTGCCCTGATTTATATTGTTGTTACACCTGCTTTACCTTTATGATCATACTTGCATGTCTTGCTACCCTGTTTATATATTATTGCTTGATGTTATGACGCACTGACGTCTGGGTTTTGCATGGCCCAGATCCTCTACCTTTGTTGCAGACTGATCAGGAGTATTGTCGCTGTTAGACCGAGCGGTGAAGATCCTGTTGGTATGCAGTTTTACTTTCCAGGTGTTTCATTTATTGTATCTTTTGCTTCCGCATATTATCATTCCTTGACTCATTTATTCTGGCTCATGGACATGTACTAGATAGTTTAGTTTACTTTCCTGTTCTTGATATCTCTACAGCCGTAATGTGACTGTGGAAGGATTTTCCTATCCACAGGTAGCATGGTTGGCTATGTCACGTGCCTATCTTAGCGTACTCTGGGAAGCGGGGCGTGACAGACACATATGTCAAGGCGAGTCGCGTCCTTGGGGACAGCCGTACAATATAGGACTAACTCCCCATCACCCAGCCGGATATTTGCAGTGGGCCCGGTATATCTTATCGGCGAGGAAATCACAGTTGATGAAGCTCGGATTGTATTCCGCAGTTTATGCTTCTTTGTTTCAATATTCCACACCCCCTACATGGTGGGTCAGGGCATTTCTGGAACAGTAGAACATTCCAACCCACACCTTCCTCCTGTCAGATCGAGAAGTCTCCATTTCTTTGGAGGAGTTTGCAGAGGTCTCGGGTTTACCCGTTAGGGGGGGGACATTATGAGGAATTGCTTCCCCCGGATGAGTATGTTTTCGCTACCAAATCCATGGTAATGGGTTTTACTCCCGAGAATGCTATTCAACACCAATTTCCGAGCTTGATAAAGGTGTTGAATATGTATGAAAACCTCTCTCTCGCATCCGAAGGTCGTGGAGTTAATTTTACGGCTTTTACCGCTGATTTTCTTCGCCCGGAAATGTTGAAGGAAGAAGTCGATAAATTCGCCAGTCTTGACGACCCCTTCGGCTTGGGTTTAGGCAATCTTCCAGCGATGAAGGTAGATCAAAAAAGCTTCTTTCTACCTGATACCCCGGTCATCCCTTTTACAGAGCTGGCGCCTCCTGGGATTGATGAAGAAACGTTCTTTTTAGGGTTCCTTGGATTGTGGATGAGTTGGTCCGCGCTTCCCATGCACCCTCGCCGCATGAGGCCGTCCGTCTTCTATCCTGTGCATAGAATGGTTGCTGGGATACAAGTGGCTGTGGGGATTGCTGGGTTAGCCCATATGTATCACGGCCTCAGCTTGGCAGCTGATACCACTGAGCCAGGGGTGCAGTCGGTAAATTTCCCGATGCATTATTTCACGTCATGGCTCGAGTTACACGTGCTAGGCATCTTCGGCATCCACAAGAGGCCGGGTTTTTATGACAGGTGCAGGTTCCCTCGGATCATGCGACTGGTCGGCGCCTCTATTGTGACTCCGACGCAACGGGAAGCTAGAGGCTTGCTTCTTCGCCTGCGCACGGTTGGGGCTGGCATGTCTTTTACTGATAAAGTTTTGACTGTCGGTCAGGAGTCGGGGAAGACGGTGCTGTCCTTACAGGACATATTTAAAGATAGGGTCTCTGTTTTGAAGGCTCGGGAGATTCTTCATCTGTACTCCATCCGGCCAGGTTTTCTTGTATTCAAGATGAATGACTCGGCTTTATTCATGAGGTATAACCCGCATCGCTTCGCCCAGCAATTAGGTTACAATCAGGGCGTCCCACTTGAGGCTTTTTTTGGTCGAACCTGCTGCTTCCGAAGAGGGAATGCGGAGCGCACTGCATCATTTCATGCGCTTGAACACAGGGTCCAACTTCTTTATCAGCGAGCCGAGCTGAGTCCCAACGGCCCTTAATGCATACGTGGCGTGGTATCAGCATTCAATGGGCGCCGTCATCAGGGAGGAGAAACGATTGTTACTCGATCGCAAGGGTGCAGTGCCAGTTGGTGATCGAAATGTTCGTCTGAAGCGACGGAACATTGTTCATCCTCCCTTGAGAGGGGTCACTGTAGTTGAGCCTCCCCACATGCTAAGCCCTACGCGCGGGTTGCTCCCATCCAGCGTTCCTGAAAAAGAAATGGTTGTCGCGTCCCCCGAGTCGGACGTAAGAAAAAAAATTGGGACTCGTCGTCCAAAGGCGTCTACCAAACGCAAACTCGTGTCATCGGCTCCCGGCGCCCGTCCTCAGAAGAAGAAGAAGCAAGTACTTTCTTTGGACACCATATTAGGCTCGACGCCCCCTGTTCCGTTTAGCAAAGGCTTGAGCGAATATGGGACCAACGAGGGTTTATTCGGGATGCTTGATGATACCGATTTGGGGGTTTCCATTGAAGCTTCCAAACAATCGGCCGCCCTCGAAAAGGAATTGGCCGCCCTTACACAGTCAGGTATAATTTATCCTTATCTCTCCGCTGTTTATTTCACTCTCTTTTTTTTATCGTACTTTGACTGACGCCTCATGTTTTAACAGGTGCCTCTACAGAAGAAGCCGTTGCTGCTTCGCTTAAAACCTTTGAAGAGGAGGAAAGGCTTCGCGTCTCATTGCCAATAGAGGCTTCGCTTGAACGACCGAAGATGGATACCGTAACGGTTCCGGAGGTAAAACCTAGCCCTAGTGATAATATCTCCTTGGAGAAGGTCCTGAAGAAGCCTCCTCTCCCTGTCAAAACCGAGAAGCAGCCCAAAAAACATACGGCCAGGGGAAAGAAGCGATCTTCTGCAATCACTAGCTCTAGATCAAAGCGGGGGAAGAAGACCGTTACTAATCCACCGGAAGACGGTCTTCTTTTTCCTGGTTCATCTGCCGAGGAAGCCGCACAATTGGCTGAGGCTATAAGACGCTCACAAGACGAATTCGAGAATGTGAGGATCCCGAAAAGGCCTTACCCTGTCGTCATCTTTTATGAAGACCCTCCGTGGGTACGGCGACTATTCATAGGCCCTCTAGAAGAATGGGGTGAAAGGGCTCTTAAGCAGGCCGTCTCAGCCGACGCCGAGGATGCACTTTCAATGTGGACTGGTGGCCACGAGTCTACTCTCGAACCTCGGCGAGCGTACCTCCTCAGGAAGGAGCGTCGGCTTGAACAAGCCATACTAGAAGCTCCCTTGCGCATCGGTGTGTTCATGTATCTCTTTGTAATATTTTGTATTGCTTGTATATATATATATATATATATATATATCCTCGTACAAATTTTGCAGGGACTTCGGCGATGGCAGAGAAGCTGAGTCCAAGTCGCGCCCTGACTATGGACTTCGCAGATAACCCCGATGAAGCACTAATCAGTGTGGAGGGGGTTGACGCCATTGTTGTTCCTGCGACGGAGCTTCCCTTGGTGATTCCCGCTCTCTAGGTGATTGCTCCTCCGGAAGAGGCATCTTCATTGGCTGCGGATCCAATGGATCTTTCCGGGGACGGCCCGACGACTATGGGACAGGTGGTCGAAGCCACTGTCGTTTCATTGGAGCGTGTAGCGATGGTGACTGCTTCTCCACCAGACGTTACTATACTAGCCGACATCCCTGATGATTTGCTCGGGAACACGGAGGGGGGTGAGGCAGTCGTTGCATCCAGTGATGCCTTTGTCGTGGTCCCGACCGGCGACTTACCAGGTAAATTTCAGGTTATTGCTTTCTATTCTATTCTGCAATCCCTTTTCTACCTTTTCTAACAGTACTTTTGTTTTGAATGCAGCTGCGGTGGGTGTTGAGGTTGTGCCATCCGAGGAAGCGCCACCAGTTACCGCTTTGACGGTGACCGCCCCTCCATCTTCTCTTATATCTTCTCAAATGTTGGAAGGTATGGGTTTGTGATAAATTTAAATCGGGGACAGCATCTTTCATGTACTGACCATGTATCATCGTGATCTCGCAGGAGTTCTCCTTGATCATTTGTATCAGGTGCTGAACCCGCACTTCTCTTTCCCGTCGGAGATTGCTTCATCTAGTGGTGTCGGTGAGTATCTTTTCTAAACGACGTCCTCTCTTTAACGGGCAGTCGCATTATTGCTAATCCTTCTTTGTATTGCTTGTAGCCCTACAAATCGAAGGCGGGGACGCGGCTATCGTTGCGCCACCAGTACTCCCAACTCTGCCCCCTGTTGCAGCGGTATAGTAGACTCTATTTTTCATGTATTTTCTTTACTTCTTGAACCGTCATCTGATTGTGATTTTTTTTGCAGCGGTCACATCGACTCCAGCCCTGTTCGAATCTCGCGTCATAATGCCGGCCGGACCCTTTTCCAGACGTCCATCCTCGAAGGGTGCCGTAAATAGTCTGCGCATGTTAAGCGACTATATTGAGGAGCTTGACGTGGAGACTCCCACATTTGCTGCGGACTTTGCTGCGGAGGTTAATCTAATGCTGGTGACGCTTATGAACTTCCATAATGAAAGCGTTGTCGAGTCTTGGGTTAACTATTGCCGGAAGATTGAGGCCTGCCTGCACGGGCTTGAGCTTATGCGTCCTGCCTCTGAAACTCAGGCTTTGAACTCCCAGTGGGCCGCATGGGTTGAGCAGAGCATTCCGTTCCTTCGCCATTTCGAACAAGAGGAAACCCTTAAGCGAAAGGAACGTGAGGCGACTTCCGCTGAATCTGTTCAACTGCGCGCTGAGATTGCAGCAAATGCTGCCCAGCTGAACTCCATCTTTGAAAATCTTCAACGATGTATCTCTGACGGGCTGGAGTTGAGGAAGAAGCTTGATCTTAGTGAGCAGGTTGCGCAGAGTCAGGAAGCTGCTCAGCAGGAAATTGATCAGAAACTTTCATCCTGTCTGCAGCAACGGGCCCAAATTGAAGCAGAGTTGGCCGTGGCGGCTGATCGTGAGAAGGGGTTGAGAGGAGTGCGCGAGCAGTTAGCTGATTTATTGAAGACGCCTCCCTCCCAATAGCTGTTTTTGTATAGATTGAACACTTGTAATCTTTGAAAAACATGTATCCATTTTTTATTCTTTCATATGATGTATTTTGTACCCAATTGAATTCATGAATAAAAGATACATTTCTTTCGCAATGTCTTGTGTCATCTTTCTGCTTTCTTCTTTCTTTTGTTATCAGCATGTCACCTTAACAAACATAGCCGGCAGATGATAGGGCGAACATCTTGTTTTAGCTTCTTCGAGGAGTAATGATGGCTTAAGAGGCAGGTTCAGATCTGCTACCTAAGACTTTTCAACTTTATGAGCCGTGAGGGTCTCATAAAGACTTTTCTCCCTACGAGTCGAGAGGATCTCGTAGGTGTATTTTCTCCTTAGGAATTATGAGGATTCCTAAGTGCGTTTTCCCTTATAAGTCGTAAGGATATTATAAGAGAATTTTCCCTCCTACAAGTTGAGAGGACCTGTAAGCGGTTGTTTCCCTCCTTGTCGAGATTCGACTTTGGAGAGTGTGGCCCGTGAATAGTATACAAGAGCCCATCTTGGACCGACATGCAGGGCCCCAGTGCTTAGAAAACCGGTTCTTATCCCCATTGCCTAAGGCTTTTCCTCACGAGTCGAGACGAATCGAGAAGTTCTCGCAAAGACATTAATTTCCTCGCGAGTCGAGACGAATCGGGCATTTCTCGCAAGAATATCCTAACGTCACAGTTAACCTCTTCTTTTTTACGACAAAGGTCCGTTAGGGTTTGTGGTACTAGGGTTTTGTCCGTCGTACCGTCGCGTTGGCTGATGTATTCCTCGATAGGCAATTTTGCTGTTCGAGTAGCCTTGCGACTGTCGTGTCTCTGATCCCTTCGGGGGCTGGACAAGACGTCTTCAAGCAATCCTCCTAGGCAGTTTGACGATCAGAAGAGCAAGCGTTAGGAATTTTGCCATGCCGCTTTTTGCTTGAGATTAGGCTCATTTTGGAGAGCCCCGATGAGTCATAACTACTCAGCGCTGGGGTGGGATGATCTCCAATAGTCTTTCAGGTTTTATATGAGTTGCCGTCAAGACCCTGAAGCTAGGAATTTGTCCTTCGCTTCGTTTGCTGGCATTGTGTCTGCTGTATCGAGACGAATGTCGCGGTTGTCTCTAGGTTGCTGGTGAACCGTCGAGGTTTGGAACTAGGGATTTTACCGTGGCTCCATTGTTTGATTGTCGTGTCTGAATCCTGCTGGAGGAAGAACGCTGTAGTGACATCTCGTCTGTTGTGTCGAGACGAACGTCAAGGTGGTGACCACTCCACGCTGGTGTGAGATGATCTCCGATGGTCTTTCAGGTTTTATATGAGTTGCCGTCAAGACCCTGAAGCTAGGAATTTGGCCTTCGCTTCGTTTGCTGTGGCATGTCCGAATCCTGTTTGGAGGAAGGACGCTGTAATGACATTTCGTCTGCTGTATCGAAACGAACGTCGAGATGGTGACCACTCCGTGTGGGATGATCTCCTGTAGTCTTTCAGGTTTTATATGAGTTACCGTCAAGACCCTGAAGTTAGGAATTTGGCCTTCGCTTCGTTTGCTTTGGCGTGTTCGCATCCTGTTTGGAGGAAGGACGCTGTAATGACATTTCGTCTGCTGTATCGAGACGAACGTCGAGGTTGTCTCTAGGTTTTTAGTGAACCGTCGAGGCTTGGAACTAGGGATTTTGCCGTGGCTCCGTTTGGTGATGTTGCGTCTGTTGAATCGAGACGAATGCTGAGGTGGAGGTGGGATTTTGACATCACTCCGCTTTGTTTCGACCATGGGGTCCTTTGTTGACGTTGCATCTGCATCCTGCTGGATTGCGAAGGTACGCCTTTGTTAACATTGCGTCTGCTGTGACGAGACGAATGCTGAGGTGGAGCTGGAATTTTGCCGTCACTCCGCTTGGTGATGTTGCGTCCGAGTCCTGTTGGAATGAGGAGGATCATCGTTGCTGATTTCTAGGCTGCAGATATTGCCGTTAAGAATTGGAACTGGGGATTATGTCGTGGCTCCGTTTCGTTGTGTCGCTTCTGTGTCTTGCTGGCATAAGGAGGAACGCTGTTGTTGATCTTCTGGGATGCAAATGTGACCGTCGAGACTGGGCTCTCTTTCTGATGGAGCCTGAGGAGGGAAGGCGTGATTCCTTTTTTGTTTGCGCCCCTGGATTGTATACAGGGATTGATGTGATATCACCTGTAGGGCATAAATTTCATTTGTATATTTTTTCATTTCTTTCTGCGATGCTCTATCATTTCAGTTTTTATATCGCGAAGGTCGCGATTGCCCAATCATTTCGGCTTTTTATTTTTATTTTTACTCGCTGTTTTTTATTGCGAGTTGCCCAATCATTTCGGCTATTTTGCATTCATACATTTTTACTTGCTGATTTTGTTGCAAGTTGCACCATCATTTCGGCTATTTCGTATGCATATATGGCTTGCTGGCTTTTCGCTGTAAGCCTGGAATTAGACACCGATTTCGGCATCAACACCGCTACAACTGGGATATTTCCAGGAGCCAATCATCATTTGCCTCTGTCGATGTCGAACAAAGGTGGCTTAGTGATTAGGGTTAGGATCCTGTCGACTAAGGCTTTTGACTTCATGAGCCGTAAGGTCTCATAAAGGTATTTCTCCCTGCGAGTCGTGAGGATCTCGTAGGTGCGTTTTCTCCTTAGGAATCGTGAGGACTCCTAAGTGTATGGTTTCTCTTATAAGTCGTAAGGATCTTACAAGAGTATTTTCTTCTTATAAGTCGAAAGGACTTATAAGGGTTGTTCACCGTGCAAACATATCCCTAGTCACAGATGGGACTTTGTTAGGGAAATGTTTATTCGCGCCCGTGGATTGTATACAAGGGTCAATATTGAACCGCTTGTAGAGCAGTATCGGAAGTTGTGGTGGCTGCTTAAGAACGGGTTCAGATCCCTGTAGCTTAAGACTTTCAAATCTTATGAGCCGTGAGGGTCCCATAAGAGGGTTCTCCTTACGAGTTGTGAGGATCTCGCAAGAGTAATTTCTCCTTAGGAATCGTGGGGATCCCTAAGTATGTTGCTTCCTTGTGAGTCGTAAGGATCTCACGCAGGTGGTTTCTTCTCACAAAGTCGAGAGGACCTTGCGAGTGTCTTTTAGCGAGATTGCGCCCTTTCGGGTTTTCACAAAACTCGCCGGTAGCCCTGCTGTTTTTTACTCACGGAGCCCTTTCGGGTTTTCATCCGTGCCCATTTTGCTTATGGACATACCATTTTTTTTTACCACGTCAGCCTGAGAACGCCGCGGGTTGGTAGTAGTTTAACGACGTTTCGGTCATAAGTCGACGCATGATTACGCAGCTAGATTTTGCCGCAAATCTTCGCATGTTTTGTGCCAGAGGTGGATTACTTGAAGAGAGGGCTGAGGGCGACTTCTTCGTCAGAGTCACTTCTAAAGGTGATAACTTGCGATCCCTTGGTGTCGGCTATGTGACAGTTGCCAGCAGCTCCTTCGCGCTCATCTGTCGTGCTTTTCTGTTCCCGACGAGCCTTGCGCTTCACTCGTTGAACGTGTCGTCGATGGGCAATATATCCCTGCCACCATTTTTTAAAGGCTATGCACTTCTCGGTAGTGTGTGCGATCTTCTGATGGTATAGGCAGAAGTTAGGATGTATGTCCACTTCATCCAGACATATGTTGCCAGGGGGATTTCCTTTAAAAGAGGGCAACTTCATTCCTATTACCAGGGCCCTAGCGAATCGTTTCCTTACTTTAACCTTGCTTTTGCTGGCGGTAGGGATGCTTTGCTCCAGTTGGGGCGTCTCGACCTTTTCCTCCAGTCGTCGGCGTTTGGCTTTTTTGAATATAGCCAGTTCACGCTCTCGATTGGTTTTGCTTTTCTGATGGGCTTCGTTCAGCAGCAAGTCGATCATCTCGTCAGACGGCTCCAAGGGTTTTGGCTTCGATCCTGCCCCCAGTTTCTCGGTGCAAGGAGCTTCCTCATTGTCTATTGACGAGTGAAATATCATATGGCAGCTTGCTACGTAATCTTCAGATTCACTCGATGAGTCTTCTCCATCATCTTCATTCTCAAGGACGTGGCTGAGAAACTCTTGGAGTGTGACTAGAGTCCGCGCCTTCTGGTTATACTCTTCCAGCGCGTCAATTTGGTTTTGCAGGTCCGTGCGCTTGTCACCAGGCTTCACGGACTTCTTCTTCTTTTTCGAAGATTTCGACGGTTGGGCGTGAATGCTTTGGCTATCACCACCAATTTTTGGAGTTGGGCGCGGTTTCAGCATTCCCTCGACGACCTCGGGTTCCAGTGGATTTTTCCACCTGATCGCCTGGCACGTTTGGAGATCCTTCAGCATTCTTTTAGTTTTGGCTGAAAGAGCGACCTCCCACGGAGTTTCTTTTATAAAAGAGCACGATGCCCCCAGCGTGTCCACCTTTTTAGGGGCATGAAGTTGCGGCGGGTTCACCTTCCAGTTTTCCGATAATGCGAATTTGCCTTGTTGGTATTGGTCTTCAACCCAGATTTTGAAGACGTAGCAGTCTTCGATCGGATGGCCCAATACTCGGTGGTAGGGGCAGTAATTGGGATCATTGACGTCGTTTGGCTGCAACGGACGTTTTGGATCCGGCAAATTTATGAGCCTGTTGCGCACTGTCAGCTCGAACAGTCTCCTCGTTTATCTTGTGGAAACGAGTAAAGACGTCCTAGCCTCTCCTCGAGGGATGGGCATGGACGCATATTGTTTTGGCGAACAACCGGTTTTAAGTTGCTCGGCTGTTGTTGAGTATTGGCGACGAAAGTCGCTTTTCCTTTCCCTTTTTCATTACGAGGATCCGTCTTTGAAGGAGATGGTCTATGACTCATCTGATCCATTTGGGCCAACTTGTCAATCAAGGCCTGAAAAGTAGTTGGCTTGAAGAACATCATGAACTGGGAGATGGTCGCCTGCGGATCAAGAGTGCCCACGAACATGCCCACCGCCGGTGCTTCCTCGATGCGTTGTTCGCATTTCGACCACAGATTCCACCATCGTATTGCGTATTGAACCCATGTTTAGCCTAGCCTTACCCTGGCGTTGATCAATGCGGTGATCAGGATGCGTTCACCAGCACTCGCGAATCGCTGGGTGAATAATAGCTCCATTTCTGCGAAAGTCTTGACGGAGTCGTTTGGAAGTTCAGAGTACCATTCGAACGCTGTCTCCGACAAGCTGCCAACAAACTGACGGAGCAAAAGTTTATCATCGCCCCCGGTGTTGCTGCAAAGAGCCCTGAACTGAGCGACATGTTGATGGGGATTGCCTGTCCCTTTGTACACATGGAATTTGGGGATCGTGTATCCCGGCGGGTACTTTATTTGATCATACCAGCCTGGATACGGTCGCCCAGTTTTAACGACTTGGCCGGCCGCTTCATTCGCCTGGTGAGCTCGTATTTGCTGAGCTATATATTCATCCAGAGCAGCTTTAAAAATGGTTTCCTCCTTGGATGCTGAAAGAGCCGGAGGAGGGTTAGATGTCTCCCCTCTGTCGTCTTCAATAATGATCGGAGGGTCTTCAGCTGGAGGATCCGGCTGTAACATTATCCCTACCATGTCTTGGAAGAGAAGCGTCATTCGTTTTATGTTGGCAGCTTGTTCTGCTGCTTCTCTGTCCTTCTTTTCGAGGACCCTGTGTAGGAAGTCAGCATGGGTTTCTTGTTCATGACGCTGCTCTGATGATGCCTCCGGGCTTTCTTTTGGCCCGGTGAGTGCAGCCATTTGCGTCAGCATTTCCTAAAGCTTCTGTTGCTGCTCCTGGGCTTTTGTCACGGATCGGGTGAGCGGTCGGTGACCCGTCGAAGCGCGGGTTTCCTCTTTTCCGGAAGCCATATAAACAGTATGAACCATCATGCCCCCAGACTTGGGGCGTTTAGATTCAATGTCTTTGCGGTTTGCCGCGGTCATAGGGGCTTCCTCTGGCCTCCTTCTCCTTTGAGCAGTTGATGTCGAGGGGGCCGTTGCAGTGGGCACCCAGGTGGTTGTCGTCCTTTGTGGCTTGCCAGGACGGTTCTCTTCCTGCTGAACCTTTAGCTTCTTCTGTCGGCGAGGATAGTCTTGATCAATCACCGACTCCTGGACCTGTCGCCAGACTTTGTAAATTTTGGAGGACAGCCATTGAGGGGGCTGATCTGGCTTTATTTCTGTAACATTCTCCACCGGTGGAGGAGATCTTTTCAGTACAGCGGTAGGAAAGTTCCTGCGCACCTTGTTCAGCAATTCAAAGCTGTTCCCAGTTGGAACAGCAGCATTGACTTCCGCCGTTGAGGCTGGTGGAGTTAACCCAGAAGGGGAGTTGCCCCCAGTCTTCCTTACTCGGCGCCAGTGGCGACGTCGAGCGTGTCGAGCCATTGGGATCATTTCAGCTTTAGGGGTGACTTTCTCATGCCCCTTGTTTTGGAGAAGGGCTGTTGCTGGCGTCAGCCTCTTGAAGACTGATGTCCGTTGAGAAGCAATGTCCAATCGGTCAAAGACAGACTTTTGAGCAGGAGCGGGAGCCGGAACAGTCAGTCTTGTGAAGACCGGCCCTTTGGCAGGAGAAGCCGCATTGACGACTTCGGGAGCAGGGATGGCTATCCTCTTTGGAATAACCTTTTCTGGAATTGCAGGCTTCATCATGGGCCCACATGAACTTTGGCCCAATCTGGCGAAGACTGAGGCGCCGGAGCTGGACGACCCGTTGAGAGGGGTCGCAGTAGTGGTAAGTCGATCGAAAACCGACTTCTTTGGAGCTTCTTACGGCAACATCGGGGCATCGAAGCTCATGGATGGGATCATAGTCCCAAAGAACAGCCCAGTGGTGGCTTGAGTTACTTGGTCCACCGACATCGTGAACAAGGAGGCCGCTTGAGGTCCGTAAGCTATGCCTCCAGATGAGGCGGAACGCGAGTTGCAGTTGCAACTGGAACACTTCGCGCAAGAAGACGCCATTGATGTTTTGTTTTCTGCGCCAAGCAAGAAACCAAATCTTAGTACCTCAAACTCAAGGGCAACCATATCAAACCGCGATTCGTTCGCGAACACGACACATGAAGTGTGGACTGAAAAAAGGAAAAGGTCCTACCGGGCGTGCCAGAATCTGTTCCCCGCCGAAAGACGCGGACGAAGACGCGGCGGACGTCTTGCCTGAATTTCGGGGAAGATGCTAATTGGTGCTATCCGTCCACCTCTCCGAAGATGCCAAGTTGATTTATGTCACCATGTATCGAAGGTTTAAACGGAAGCGGCCGATGTAGCAGACTTCGTCAGATTCCCCCTCGTTTGAGGGGGTTTTGATTGTGGGGACGCTCTTCCCTGCAGGCGCAAGCCCCTGCAGTTAATTACGCTACTGCATCGCGGTAACAACTTTCTCCTTCTCCATATGGTCACGTAGGGCGTGGATTAGTCCAAATCCGTATCTTCTTAGATTTGGGTTTGGGGTTTGGGTTTAAGGATGCGTTAGTCTAATTTTTAGACTAAGATCAACTTAAACATTAGTTAAGGATACGTCGGTCTAATTTTATACTAAGATCAACTTAACCATTTGTTAAGGATACGTCGGTCTAATTTTAGACTAAGATCAACTTAACAGGATTATTTAGATCCAACAAAAGAGCATTTGGAATCTATTGTTTAGTTTAGGGACATTGCAGTCGATTACCAGTTTAAGGACATGGTGGTCCATTGCCAGTTTAGAGACATGGTGGTCCAAGATTAAGGACATCATAGTCCATGGGTTTAAGGACCCCACAGTCCAGGTTAAGGACATCGTAGTTCATGGGCTTAAGGACCCTACATTCCAGGTTAAGGACATCGTAGTCCATGAGTTTAAGGACCCCACAGTCCGTAGTTTAAAAGACATCATAGTCTGATGGTATGTATGGCTGTCGGGACCCGTCACCTCTCTGAAGACGTTGAAGGATTACAACGACAAATATCAGAGGAGTTCAGAGATGTACCCTTGAACCAATGTTGGTTGGGAGATCTATAGTCCAATTTGGGACTAAGGTCTATTAAAAGGTTTATGAGCATATGGGCTCAGTTGGTATGAGTTGAGGACTTACGGTCAATTTTGGGCTAAGTCTAATAAATGTTTAACATTTCATTGTTCTGGGCTGTTGAGCCTTTATTTGAGCTTAGCCATTTTAATAATGCTGAGCATTAGGTTCTGACATTTTTTGTCTTATATTGAATGCATAGCATTCATCAGAACAATGTGTGTTCTGACATTGCGCCACGTAGCACGCCAGGCACTTTGCGCCAATTAAAAAGCGCATTGCGCTTCTGCCAAGTAGCGCACACGAAAATGACACGTGTCTCGCTTAGCGCTAAGCGTCAGTTTATAAGCGCATTGCGCTTTCAATTTATGAGCGCTTTGCGCTAGTTTAGTGGCGCACCAGTGAGTGACACGTGGCGCGCTTGGCGCTGAACGCCAGCCCATGAGCGCAATGCGCTGCTTCAGAAGCGCAAAGCGCAAGCTGTGTCTGTGGTTGACACGTGGTATATTTTGGCGCTGAGCGCCGGTCCAAAGAGCGCAAAAGCGCAATTCACGAGTGCAAGGCACTTTCCAATAGCGCAAAACGCATTTGATCAAATTTATGATCAGAGAACAAGTTTATGTTCTTCTAAAAGAGTCTTTGCCTCCATATTCAAGAACCGACAGTTCTTATTATTTTTTTTGAAAGGGCTTTACCTTTGTAAATCAATGATCTATATGAAGAATATATTCTTCTTTATTATTTGATGAGATCTTTTGATCTCTTTTATGAAAGACCTTGGTCTTTATAGATCTATGATCTTTTTTAGAAGATAGTTCTTCTTTTCAGGAGATGATTTCATTAGACTTAGCCCAAGATCTAAAGTCTAATAAATGTTTAACATTTCATTCTTCTTTTCCAAAATGAGATACCTTGACGTATGCTATTCGCTGATGATATTGTTCTAGTAAATGAGACGAAAGCAGAGGGTAATACCAAATTGGAGTTATGGAGGCAAACGTTGGAATCTCGGAGGTTCAGATTGAGTAGGCCCAAAACAGCATATATGCATTGCAAATTTAGCAAATAAACAAGTCGAGACCACAGTGGTATAACACTGGATGGGCAAGAGATATTACCGAACGATCAGTTTAGATATCAGATTCTATTATCCAAAAGGATTAGGAGATCGATAGTGATATCAATCAAAGGATCGAAGCTAGTTGGTTGAAATGGAGGAGTGCAACCGAGATTTTGTGCGATCGTAACTTTCCATTAAGGTTGAAAGGGAAGTTTTATCGGAGCGCTATTTGACCTGCCTTATTATATGGTACAGAACATTGGGCTCTTAAGAAGCATCATACACAGAAGATGTACGTAGCGGAGATGCGCATGCTTTGTTAGATGTGTGGTAACACTAGAAAAGATAAGGTGCGAAATGAGGATATCCCTGCAAAAGTTGGTGTAGCACATGTGGAGGAGAAAATACGGGAAAACCGGCTAAGATGGTTTGGTCATATGCGACGCAGACCTATGCAAGCACCGGTTCAACGAATAGATACTTTCGATATAGGCAATGTCAAAAGGGCAAAAAGAATATGGATGGAGGTGATATGAAAAGATATGGTTGCCAAAGACCTTAATGAAAGTATATTATTCGATAGGAGTGAGTGAAGGCGGAGGATTCATGTGCTGGACCCGGCGTGATTCTCATGATGCATCCCGATCGTCGGAAAACACGATGGAGGGCGTGTTTTTTCGACGCCGTAGGAGGAAATTCCCTCCTATGGCCTCTTTCCTCCATTATTCTCATATATATATATATATATATATATATATATATATATGAGAATAATGGAGGAAAGAGGCCATAGGAGGGAATTTCCTCCTACGGCGTCGAAAAAACACGCCCTCCGTCGTGTTTTCCGACGATCGGGATCCATCATCTTCATCATTATCATCTAAGATGTGGATACGCCAAATTTCGTGTGATTCTATAACTTTTCATCGTTGATTTAGCAATGTAAAAAGTTGTATTGTCGATAAACCGTTAATTTTGAACCCACTAATTCAACAGTGAAAAAGTTGTAGAATCACATGAAATTTAGTGTACCCATATCTTACATGATAACAATGAAGATGATGGGTGCCGATAGTCGGAAAACACGATGGAGAACGTACTTTATCGATGCTATAGGAGGAAATTCCATCTTATGGCATCTTTCCTCCATTACTCTCTCTCTCTCTCTCTCTCTCTCTCTCTATATATATATATATATATATATATATATATATATATATAATTTTATTTTTTGAGTAGGGGATTTTCCCCTGCTTCTTCCCTCAAAAAATTATTAAAAAAACTCTCATGGGTATTTACAATCATGAGCTTATTTCTTAGAAAACCCATCCTTTTTTTATTGTTGGCCATGGCCATTACAAAAATATTCCTGACCAAAATTTTAAACTCCAGGTTTCTAATTTCATATCTGCGATCTATGATCGGAGTTCTGTTCTCAATTTAATTTTGAGTTTCAAATTTTCGTTTGGGATTGGATGGCATCAGAAAGGAGCCATTGATAATTCAATTATGTTGTAGGTCATCAATCTATTGGGACACTTCCTTGATTCGAACTTGCTGCAGGTAAATCTCAACTATGAACGGGATAGTGTTAGGGACTTCGAGATATTGGAGTCTTTCTAACATGAGTTAGATCGTGTTTATGTATGAATTCATGCATGTGTGCCGATAACCTTTATATTAGATTCCTTTAATTTGGTTCAATATATTTGAGTTCATAGGATAGCAATTTATGCTTGTTAAGTGCATTAAATTCCAAGTTTTATTATATTTGTCAGACATTCGAAATCTCGATTTTGATATAGGTAAATATTGTTAAAAAAAACACCATTGGCTTTTGTGGTTTTTTTTTTTTTTTTGATGTAACACCATACACTGAAAAAACAGCATAAACAATTGCGTTGACACTTATATCTGCAAACTTGTTATTTTTTCAATCAATACTTTTGTTTTTGAAAAAATTAAAACCCTAATTTGTTTTGGAAATAAATAAAGAAAATTAGTCCCCAAATCAGTTAATCAAAAATCAAAACCTTCTCCAATTAAATCCTCAACTCTTTTTCAATCTAGCCAAAAATACATATTTCAAAACGCTTGTTTTCCATATCTGTAAGAAATAATTATGGTTTATATGGTCCTCTTTGTAATTTATTAGATAAGTATGTGCTTATGTGCAAAGTCTTAACTATTGTTATCTTCTATATATTATGCAAATACCCTTAGGTTTAGAGGTTCACCCATTTTCCTTTTTCTGGAAAAAAAAAAGGAGAAAAATCCCCACTCCTCAAGCCTCCGCATCATCAACTTCAAAGAAAAAGACAAAACAAAAAATTAAAAGTTCCTCTATCTCCTTTTTTCCAAATTTAAATAAAAATGAAAGAAAAAACTCACCTTCTAATGCCTCATCTCACCTAAGAAAAAGACAAAAATAATAATGCATTCAAAAGAAAATTTACGCATGCACCCTCATTATAATACATCCTCCTTTAAATAAAAATTTACACATAAACCTTCATTATTTCAAATCTAATATTTCATATTTGTGAGAATGAGTATATATGTCAATTTGTAAATAATGAGGGATTCAAATATAATATTTCATATTTGTGAGAATGAGTATATATGTAAATTTGTAAATAATGAGGGTTTATATTTAAATGTGCATTTTCATATAAGTGAGAATGAGTATAGATGTAAAGTTATAAATATTGAGGATTTATGTGTAAATTTACATTGCAATACGACATTTTTTTTGTCCTCTTCTTTGATGAGATGGAGGCCCTAGGAGAAAAGAATGATGAGATGAAGGCCCTAGGAGAAGAGAATTTTTCTTCTTTTTCTTTGAATTTTGGAGAAAGGAGCGAGCGTCCACCTCACCAAGGGATGTACTTGCATTATAAAGAAAGAAGATGCTAAATTCAAATGAAAAGAAGAAGAAGAAAAGAAAAATCCTCAATTCTTAGACCTTCCACTTCATCTCTCTCCCTTTTACCAAAAAAAAATTAATTGTTTATATATACAAACACCCTCCCCCCACCCACACACACACACCCCACCTCGCTCTCTCTCTCTCCCTCCTCTCAAAAAATACTAGAACCCCACCCATCCTCTCTCTCTTTTCTCCCAAAAAAATAATTATTCTTTTAATTATTAGAATCCTCTACATTTCTCTCTCTTCTCAAAAAAATATAATTAATTTTTAAATTAACACGAGCATCACATGTGAAAAAATTCTAATGGTATTTAAAGAGATATGAACCATGATAACTAAGGTATCAGAAATATACCCAACGGCTGCATTTATTTTCCTTGCTCGAGCGGAGTCCGATCTCATGGCAAAAATGAGAATTTATGTTTTTGCTTTAAAAATTAGAGCGAAACTTTATCATATCTTTTAGGGTTATAGAAGCCGTTGGACTTGAAATTTAATAATTATTGCAATAACAGTTTGCAATTTTCTAAATTAATTGAAAATTTTGCTTTCATGTTTAAGCTATTTTAATGATGAACATTAGGTCGTATAACATTTTTTACCAGCTGGCTATATGTTTGTGCTATTGCTTTTTAGCATGACTCATGCCTTTATGCTAATTGGAAGCCCTAATTGATTTGATTGATTTTTGACGATAAAGTTAACACCTTAACGTGGGAATTATGAATCTTAAAGGAGCTCGTTAGAAAATAAAATGCCTTTAGGGGTCATCTATATCTAAATAGGAAATTGTTGCTCAAGATAAATTCACAGATTTTATTTGTTTTAACAAGTTTTCTGAGAATAAAATTAAAATTCTTATTTGCATATTTTCTCGATTTAAATCATTTATTATGGATTTTACAGACTTTGGTTAAGTACTACGAGTCAGAAAGAGTTGCGAAGAATTTGACCCTTGTAGTCCAATCATCCATCAATGGAATCAAATATTCATTATGGCTTACGGTGTTTCGTTCTTCATCAATCCCCTCTTTTACCTGCCAGAGACGAGAAGAATATTGTACATATATTATTCTCCCACTCAAATCAACAACAATTTTATTCAGACAATGTGGAGGTGACACAAGCAAAGAAATCTTGCAGATGAGCTCAAGCCTGAACGAGCACCAACAATGTTCATAGGCGAGAGCTCGGATTTCAAAAATGGAGGTGATATACTGTTAAGAAAGATACGAAACCAAATATTTCAGAAATGAAGCAGGCCAATCAGCTAGCTAGCTCATTGTGTCATTTTGTGTTTGTGTATGTACATCTAATTGTGTGTATAATACCAGCCTTAGCTTATGATACAATACTATGACATTGTGTTCATGTATGTTTATGCATGTTTTCTTGATAAAACAATAGTATTTTCCACGTTTAGAAATATAATGTCTATTAGAAAATCTGCCTGACAACAAGTTAGAATTGAAAAGTTGAAAAATAATGTGTGTAATGTCAACTCCATGAATGTTACTAAGATCATCTATTAACGACGTAACTTTTTGGTTAAATAAATTTAAAAACTTTAAAAACTTTATTTTGATCACAATTAATTTTTTAAAATGTTTTTTTATATTCCCACAAAATAATTTAAACACTATTAACTAAATAATCCTTTTTAATTTATAGAGATACCTTTAAAACTTTATTTGAAACATATATATATTTAAATCACACCCACGTGAACCGTACGTGCAAAAAAACTATTTCATCCAGAGACAAATTTGTAAACACAAACACTTGATTCATGTTAATTTGGATATTGTTATGTTAAATATAAAGTATAAATTAACAGTTAGTTTATTGAGAATTTTAGATTGAATAACATTTAATTTATATATTTGCTTGACTTATTGCATATATTAGGATTAGGTCAAAATGTCATTGAACTTGATCTAAACATTTGAATATTTTATTTGATTTTGGAAACCAATTGAAATTATAACTTCTCCATTGCTATAAATACAAATATTTTTTCTTGAATATTTAATTTGGATATTGTTATGTTAAAGATTAAATATAAAGTTTTAAAAAATAGTTAGTTTATTAAGAATTTTATTTTGAATATGATTTGATGTATGTATTTACTATTTGCTATATAAAAAATCATATGGTTATATTTTATATTAAATAATAGAATTATACAAGATTAGATATATTAGGATTGGGTCAAAATTTATAAATCTAAAATCTTATTAAATTTTGTCTAAATATTTGAATATTTAATTTGATTGTCAGGAATCAATTGAATTTATAACTTTCATCACACTATAAATACAAATATTTTTTCTTGAATATTTAATTTAGATATTTTTAGGTTAAAGATTAAAGATAAATAACAGCTAGTTTATTAAAAAATTTAGTTCACATATGATTTGATTTATGAAGTTACTATTTTCTATATAACAAATCATATAGTTATATTTTACAATTAAAAGATGTTATACTAATTAGATATATTGAGATTAGGTCAAAATCAAAATAAATAAATTAGTTATTTATATCATTTCAAAAAAAAAAACAATTATAATTTTTTCTATTGCAATTTGTTCTCTCGTCGAAACTAATATTTAGGATATTTTTAAATTTTATAAACATATACAAATTTAACAAATCGTTATAACTCATACAACTTTTTTTAAACAGCTGAATACAAATCTTTTCATAACAAATATGAGAGAGAGAGAGAGAGATTGTCCAAAATTTCATTGTCCTATTAGTGTTTTCCTATTTTCTGATATAAGATCTTTTATTCTGGGTTCACCGAAATTTTGTATATAATTCATTTTTGTAGGGTGCATGGGTCCACAAGTTAAAATTAACAAATAAATAAAGAGTTTATTTATTTTTCACATGTGTGGCAAGTGCAAAAAACCTAGCGTGTGTGAGATATCAAACGCTAAAACAAAAATGTCGAAATGGACGCATGGCGATATTCTAAGAAATAGGCGAAAAAAGAAGTGCATCAGTAAGAAACTAAGTCAGTTCCCTCCAAGATAGAAGGGCGTCTATATAGATTATCTCAGCATATGCAACTAAAACATTGCAGGGTTTGGCGTTAAGAAAGAAAAAGAAATGAGCCATCTCTGATAACTTCTTCATTGTGTCTTAATCATGTACTTAACCAGTTGGTCTACAAAAGTACCTCCCCTACAAAAATGTATACGAGCAGAGACCAAGTTTCAGAATCTACATAGTCCAATGCAACAACTCGTGTGCATGTGCTCACAAGAGGAAGGCATAATAAAAATATAAAGCAATTAAAATTATCAGCAAGCCATAGCATTAGCATATTTACATCTAAACCAGTGTAGACTCTAAATATATAAAATTTGAAGAGGTAACAATAGCTGGATTGAGCAAATAAACCATATACCGGCTAAATCACGATGTACTATCCGGATCCAAAAAATAATAATATTCCAACTGCTTCATCTCTCCTCCAATTGTTGGATCGAATTCGCATCTGTAAAACCTGCAGCACAGAATAAAGGATGAAGTAAAATTTAACAAAACAATAGTAAAAGCATCCAAAGTTAACAGGGAGAATAAATAATGGTTGTTTTGCTAGCTGATGTATTTGCAGATGCATTGTAATTAACAACTCCACGCGACACAAAATTTTGAAACAGTAGCAGCGATGTTATCTTTATTTCTTTTTCCGATTGCAACTCTGACTACAGTGTAAAAAACGTGTTTTTAATACCATAAACAATGTGCTTAAGAATTGAAACCCTATTATGCTCCATTCTAACAACTACAATTGCATATGCACTCAATTAGACCACAACTTCAGCAGTAACTATTGCAACCCTATATATTGATCTAATCACAAGCCATTTACACATCAAACAATAGATTTTTACATTTAGGTATAGTTCCGTATGTGAACTAAAACACTTCCTCCACATCATTTACAAACGATTTCTTAGAACATAAGTGGAAAGAAAACGAAAACAAGCATTAAAAAAATGGCTTTCTCTAATATTTAGTTTCTCATAAAGTAGGTAAAGAAAACTTGGAGATTCGGTTCCTTTCTTTCCTCTATAAACGAACAATTATACAACTAAAAAACTATGCATGCTATATTCAACAATCAACACAAATAAGTAATAAATTTAAGAGGGAAAGGGGCATGTGAAGTCCCCTGCGAATGGGGGCTGGAGGGCCGGTCCTGCATGCACCAACAGGGAGCATTCGCAGGCCCCCTAACCCCTAAATATAGAGGTAAAAGTTTTCATCTTTCCTGTGTTTGCATACCTTCCATCCATCCCCAGAATAATGATAGTATTCTTCTGATGGCCAAAAGCAACGAGGTACTGAGTACTTTCAAGCAATCGAAATTGAGCCACTGACCATTCTGAATTAAAATATTTTGGCAACACACCTACAAAAGAAATCCAGAATAGCTTACAAGAAGAAACATTTTCATTGGTTTCACTTGAGGAGTTACATCATTAAGTTAAGCTGATGATGCATCAGCTGAAAGTGGTAAAATCAATAACCCTTTGACACTTAAAACATGATCAAATAAAAATTGAACTTGAAACCGTACGGTTAAGTTGAATCAAAGGTAGGAGACATACACTTAATTTGGAATCACAAATACACCAATTTTACTAGTATTAAACTTTAGGGATGCACCAAAATGGGAATGTCGTAAACATAATAACTACACGGTCAAAGCTTTGGATTCATAACTTTGGGGTGAGGAATCGGAGATTGGTAGTTTGATATGGAAATTTAAAATTCCTTTAGAAGTATATGCTTTTATGTGGTTGGTATTTAAACTAAAGATGCTCTTTTAAAAAAAGGTAACCTAAAAAAAAGAGGAAACAGTTAGGAGAACACATATGCATGCTATGCCAAATCGAATTGAAAAGGTTGGATTGCTTACTCATTGACAGGAATTTTTCAAAAAAAATGAAAAAATAAAAATTGGAGGCCTTGTTTAGGAACGCTTTAGGATCAAATGACAACTTAGCACCAGCAAATAATTATCGACCAATGCCTTTGTTGGGAATTCCAATAGACACAGAAAGTTAGTTTCACAGTGGGGTGGAGCAATTTGTTGGGAAATTGGCAAGGAGCGTAACAATAGGACTTTTAATTCAAAGGCAACAACCTACTCGTCTGAAGTATTGAAACATGCACTTTATTTTGAACAGGAACTCAAGACTTAAGGATCAATAAGCATGCAAGGATGATGTTATGGAGGCGGAAGGCAATGAGACTGAATCCGAGGGGTCTGGTAGGATGGCCATACCAAATGATGATGGTGTAATCAAACTACACGAGGACGAGTAGCAGTGCTTGAAACCTTCAAAATGATGGTGTTACATGCCTTGTTTATCCAGGGATTTTTATCCTTCTTGGGGATTTGGTTCAATGACATCATGTTGCTGCTATTATTTTAGTAATGTTCTAAATTATATAGAACTTGGGATTATCAGATTATAGCTTTTCTTGGTTTATAAGTGGTCTTGAAGCTTATGGTGAGAAGACGTTTGTCTTGGTACATTTAGGTTTATGCTTATCCTGAATCTTACAGAGACTTGTTGGCTTTGTTGTTGGCTGCTAGTTGTAAGTGTTTTTTTTATCCTTCTTTAAGTTTTGCCCTTTTCATCTTGTATCTCCTTATATGTTTGTTAATCTCGTTTCGATGCCCCCGAGGAAGGGACAGTTCTATTAAAAAAACTTTACTTACATGATCTGAAAGAACATATGGATATGCATTTCCACATCATAAGAGTTATATTATTATCCATGATAATCTGGTTGACATTGAAGACTACTTCTAATTAAAGACGAAACGTCTGCATCAAATATAACGCTCGTCATTAGCCAGGAAAAGGATCAACATCAAACAAGAGTTTCAGGGACCAATGCCAAGTGGGTTGCCAAGAAATGAGTTGATATCTAAATCACTAAATCATTTTCTTTTCAAATTCACATAAGAACTCTTTCCCTAGATAAACACTGTCTTCTTAAGGGTAGATGCAATTCTAATTTGAATTTTTCAGAATGTTGCAAGTTTGAGTCATGCGCTATAGCCAACCTTGTTATGATGAGAGGAAATATGACAATTTTGAAGATACTGTAAGAGATGAACTTACCTTTAATAAAGGAGAAGGGGTACTTCGCAGCTGGAATATTTGAGTCTGGTGTTGGGTGAGGCTTATTGGTCCACGTCACTCCCAAATTATCGTTGAGGTTAAACACATGGACAGTTCCTTTGTCACTTGAAACCGCTAAATATTGTACGTCGTCTGAGAAAGCCAAACTATATATCTCTGCTCGATCAGCACCTCTCCTTAGCTGCATTGAATTACATCAAAGAAAAAAAGATAAATAAAAATAGTTGAAAATAGAAATTGTTCTCTTACTGTCTTGCTAGTTCTTCAAATTTGTAAAGTTGCAATAATGAACAAGACTATGATGTTCCCAAAAAGTGTATTAGAAAACAACTATATAGCGAAGAACCACAAGAAATTGTAAAACAGATGAAAGAAATCTTATTTTTAATTAAACGAAGGCTAACCACCCCCACCCCCACCCCCGGTGGTTTCATTAAAAAAAAGGCTTTAACGGAACTACATCGGTTTTTGGAAAAAAGAAAAAGAGCAAGAAAAGCAAATACAAGCAAATACATGCATATCACTACATCGTACAAAAGTCGGAAACAGGGAGAACACATGAAGTTCTACCCAAGGATCATCTAAAACAGGTCCGTCCACTAAACTAAGAGCTCCGAGCAGCAACCTCATGATCAGTGTAAGGCATACCTGACCAACAAGTACAGTGACCAGACGGTTCTCCTCAACTCTCTCCATGTGTGGATCCGATCTAACTCTCTCGTGTTTCCTTGCTGCAGCAGCACCTGTCCAATGCAAAACTGTTGTTTCGGTATAACATATCAACCTAGATACCGTTTTAAACACTGAATTGAAAATCCTGTTATTTCTTTCATTCCACACATTCTAACGGATCGCACTAACTATAATATCCCATGATGGGAGTTCCTCTCCCAAAATTCCTACACCTCCAGGAACCCCAAAGTTCTTGGATTGAGGGTGGGAAATCTCCATCTTTAGTGTGTGCAACGTACCTATTCCAAACCTGTGAACTAATCTCACAACAAACAAGTGGTCAATTGTTTCATCGTGTTTTTCGCACAGACCACAAACCAAATGCCCTATCCAATTTCACCTAGCTAGATTGTCTCTAGTTAGCATAGAAAATTTTGATCGTATACGGGGTTTAGATCTTCCACGATAAAATTAGTGGCTGACCAAGAACTCCGTAGTTGAGAATACAATACATCGATTTGACAGAAAAAATCTCATCGGAGGACCATCTCCAAGAGGGGATATCCATTGTATTATCCAGCATAGGTTCCCATGCTTGAAGATAATTAAAGCTTCTTCTTTCCTGTCGTTCCATGCGAAACAAGGCACGGGAGAACGACGGCCATTGCTTATTTCTCTTCCATTGTTTAGCCACAGACACATCCTTATCTTTCGCCAGTTGAAAGAGTCCCAAATATTTCTTTTGTAAGGGAAGGTCACCACACCAGTAGTCATTCCAAAAATTAATAGACCTCCCACACCCTAACGTGAAGGTAATGCCCTAAAGAAAGAATCCTTAACCGATGTCACCCCTCTCTAGAAACAAGAAACCGAGGTCATGTTTTTCCTTTGGCATTAATGACTCCCGAACAATTTCTGTAGGCTGCGTTAATGGTGTTGACCTATCCCGATTTCTTGCCCTCCGACCATCTCCACCACCATTTGGCCAATAGGGTCTTATTCATCTCATCAAGGTTTTTGCCCCCATGCCGCCTTCTTTCTTAGGTCGACGGACCCATTTCCATTTCATAAGATTATAACCTTTCCTACACCTTGAGTTTCATCTCCATAAGCAAGTTCTAATCTTATCCAACCTATTAATCATCCAACAAGGAAAGCGATAAGACATATAGTAAGTCAGTAGCATAGTGAGCATTGAATTCAACAGAGTCAATCTATCCCCTAATGTTAAGCAAGTGGCTTTCCAACCATCAAGTCACTTCTGGAAGCACACAATAAGGAGTAAACAATCTGCCTTTTTGAGAGTTCCCGGACGAATTGGGAGCCCCAGATACTTAATAGGAAAGGACCATATCTTACAAACCAAGTATTTTAGTTATAAGATTGTTTCTTTCATCTTGTCCATTCCAAAAGGTTATTGTACTCTTGGCAAAATTGATTCTTAATTCAGACCATAACTCAAAAGTATACATGATCCATTTAATTCTGGTTAATTGGTCTATTGAACGTCTCCCAAACAGAATTGCGTCATCCGCATATGGTAAATTGATGATGGAGAATTTGTCATCGCTGGGACCTAAGCCTTGGATGTGACCTTTTTCTTTACATTTAAAAATCAAATTGGCGAGGCAATCAACAAGATCGAAAATAATGGGAGATAACGGATCACCCTCTCTCAAGCCCCTCTTGTATCGAAAATCATTGCAGTTGCTACCATTTACAAAGACCGATGCAAATGAAGAGGACCAGCCACTTTCTAATCCAATTAACCTATATGTTTCCAAATCCTTATAGCTTCAATGTTTCCAATACACGCCTCCTGTTCACTGTACATATTCTTTTTCAAAGTCTAGCTTTAAAAGGCATCCATCCTTCTTTCATCTTCTGGCCTCCTAAAGTCCCTCCCGCGTCGTTGCAATTTCATCCATAATATTTCTTCCCGCAATGAAGCCCGTTTGGGAAGGGTTTATCGTCCTATCAGTCACTTCATTCTGTTCGTCAACACCTTGTTAATAATCTTACTCGAACAGTTGACCAAACCAATTGGCCAATAAACCTTCATAGTTCGTGCATTCTCTTTTTGGATACCTGGACAATACTCATCGTATTAAATGTCCCAGTTGCGCTCCTCGTTGTACAGCGCATTGAACACATTAATTAAGTCATCTTTGACCATCTCCCAAAAAGTTTGAAAAAACATCATTGGAAACCCATCTAGCCCTGGTGTTTTTCTGACCCCGGTCCAAACACTACCATTTTGATTTCTTCTAAGAACTCATTTTTCAAGGCAAGACGCTCTTCCTCTAACAAATTTTTATCAACATTCCAGAAGTGTAGAGACACCTTCTATCTGTCCTTTGCTACTAGCCTCATTAGAATTTTGAAGTGGTCTCCTGCGATCTCTTTGATCCTTTCTAGATTAGTTACGGTCTGCCCTGCATGATGTAGATTGGGAATGTGGTTCATCCTTCTCTTTCCATTCACAATGCGGTAGAAGTACGCCGTCAGTGTTTTAAATATCGCCCGATTTCCGATATCCGATTTATATCACCGCTATATCGGTTTTAGGAAAAAAACGATACGATTTATCAAAATTACATATTTTTTCAATGTTTAGAAAAAATCGGCCGATATATCATAAATCTCACATTTATTGATATATTGCGGTTTTTCACATAAAAATTGTTTGAGTTTACCGAGTTTCCGACAGTATTCAAATAGATTCGCACTGGACCCGCGATGGAGTAACCCGTTAAAATAAAGAAAAACATCAACCTACAACCTCTCTTCTCTCGTTGAAATTTTAAAATCTTCCTAAAATTGAAACCTTTGATCTCGTCTTTAAATATTGACGAAACCTCAAGTCCGACAAAAATCGATGAACCCTATATCGGTGCCTCTTTCACCCTCACTCGTCTTTTTTATGCCGGGTATTTTCAAAAATTAATTGATACATTTCTTTGTCTTTCTCTCTTTTTCTTTTGAACGCCGAGTGTTTTCTAAAATCGACGTCTATTTTTTTTTAAACCCAAGGTCAATTTATGAAATTCATACGCGGAATAATTTCTGAGATTCGAACCTACGACCAATTGCTTATTAGCTGATTGCTCCACTGCTGAGCTATTAAAGAAAAACCCATTTAAGAAAAGCAACTTTTTATATTAAGTTATATTTATCATATTTATAATACAAAACTTGACAATCTAATATTTAGAAAATATCATATGATATATCATGATATCCGCTATCCGTTATGAAAAGCTTCGGACCGATACGATTCCGATATCCAATATTTAAAATATTGTTCGCCATGTTTTCATCACCTTCCATTAGTCACTTTTCCTTAGATCTTTGAGCCCATACAATTTCATCTTGGTCATACATATGGTGTAGTTCGATGCGCTAGCTTTTCTGGTCCTCATATTTCCCCAAATTTAAGTCTCTTGTTTCTTCCAATTTTTTCATATGCTCGTGTTGTGAACTCAATTCTAGCTAAAGTTTCGTAATGCCAACACTAACGGTAGAATATGCCACCAATTAGACATTCAATGTGTGTGTATAGGGAGAGAATATGCAATTGGTAAGACAGACCGTAATATCATAAAGATTGGGAATTATTCTACAGTTCGCTAAATTGCATGATCAAACTAGAAGTTACGAAATCGCCCAGTACAAAAACACACATTTTGTTGAGCGTTAATTCATTTTATGATTAAAGAATTGTCTACAAGGGAAAATCTATATGAGAACTTGGCTTTTAATTTGTATGGTCTTCCAGTGACTTCTAGGGATAGAGGAGGAATAGGTCAACAGTACCAATATATCTACCTTCTTACTTATGTGGATCATACACATTTGAAGGGGTGTCAATGCTCTTTGGCCCTTACCTTAGATTTCTGTCGTTGGGTCCATAGAATCATGCGCTTGAGTCAAGTTGTTTAGTATTCTCATGGTAAGTTACCAACTAGTGTTTGAGTTTGATCCATGTTTGAGTCTCAATTAGTCCGTATGTATTTGAAGATATTTTAGCAGCTTCATTGCTCTGATAATCTGAATCAAAACCAACTATATATATATATAAGGAAAGCAAATTATGGTGGAATGAAAGTCAGAAAATGGAATTTTATAAACCCTACATAAATATCCATGAATACAATTCATCAACCTTCCATTTTCTGTGCGTTGACTGTGGAAGGTTGATGAATTGTATTCATGCATATTTATGTAGGGTTTATAAATTCCAATTTCTGACCTTCATTCCACCATAATTTGCTTTCCTTGTTAAATGGGATAAGTCTAAATGATATGTCTAGCAACAGATGTTCAAGATATTATGAATTGTACTACAGAATACACACTATATCAACCCTCAAGCTAACAATCCAATTATAACCATTAATCGCGTTTCAAAAGTAGAATGTACAGTATAAATAAATCTCGATCCCTTGTATGCTTAACTGTTTAAGCATATAGAATCAATAAGGCCTCTTTTCGGGCTACAATATCTGCAACCCAGGCTTTATGGGTTTTAAAGCCGAACTCCAAAATTAAAGCTTTATTGTGTATGACAATCAAAAGTGAGTTTCCTAAACCAAAGTATATGGAAATGTCCAAAATCTTCCAAACTCCAAAAACTCATGGTTTCTAAGTTATATTATAGTAGAGTTATCAAAAAGGAAACCAGGGTTTGTAGGCATGCAAACCCCAATGTTTTCGGATGTTGTATTGCCTAATTAGACGATTTCAATATACCAAAAGCAACGAGGACCTTACTTCTTGTAGCAGAGTCCCGTCGACCGAACAAAAAACCCTAACCAAGGTCCCTTTAGAACTCGCCGTCGCGACGAATCTCCCGTCCTGCGACACCGCAAGGCAGGCGATCCGCGAATCATGCGCTGATATAAACGTGGTTCTCTTGGTGGCGAAATCATCCACCCTCACCTGCCCCTTGCGCCACCCAAGGCAAACCATCACCATAGCGCCCAGCTGCTGCGTGATCTCACAGAGCCCCTTAGGGTTGGGCGCCGTCTCGAACTCATGTAACCTCTCCAGGTTACGGAAATCGTGCACCGCTGTTTTGTGATCGAGCACCACCACGACCCGATCGCGACGGAGCCGGACGGATCGGACCTCGGACCCGAAGGAGATTTCGCCGATACATCGATGCCTGGTGTCGTCCTAGATCATGACCCTGTTGGGGGAGTACTGGGGGTGGGGCCCGCCGCCGACGAGGGCGTAGACGTTGCAGCGGAAGAGCATCTCGACGCAAGAGAACCCTCCGCCGTCTCCGTCGCCGTCGTCGAACTTGTGGCGGGTGACCTCGCGGAACGGGTCGCAGTTGAGGACCCGGAACCCGATGGTGGAGGCGGCGGAGAAGCAGCCGCGGTCCTGGTTGAAGGAGACGCCGAGGAGCGACGGCGTCGATGATGACGTTTCCGGCATTGGATCGAGGAGGAAAGAAGGGGTGTTAGGGTTTGCGCGGCAATGCAAAGAGGAGGGATCGGGGAATGTTGGAGGAGAATTTAGGGGACAAAAAGGGGATTTTGATTAAATATGCAGCCTCTTTTGTCAAAAATTCTAGAAGGGAAAGAAAAATCTCTTAAAAAAGAAAGCCTTGAAATCTCTACCCAAAAAATCTTTTAAAATCTCTTCTGAATCTATTTTGATGCAGGTTAGTTAATTGAAACTCTTAGACCAAAAGAGAGCATTTAGAACCGGGAACCAAAAGGTAGAACTGCAGTGTAACTAGGACTTCTTTTTGGAGTTTTATAACTAAAAAATTTAAAATCCCAAGTAAAAGAATAGATAGATAGATAGATAGATAGATAGAAATTTTGATTATGTATTATCGTATTTAATTTGTAAACAATATATTAAATTTATTTAGCATTGAAATTGCTATGAGTTTAAATCATGCTATAATAAATAATTGGAAATATTGTGTTACAAAAAATACTAATAATATTCTTTACATATTTATTAATAAAGTAAAAACTGATTATAATTTATTTATATTTTCAATCTACTTATTAATGTTGATTATTAAATAGAGAATAAAACTATGATAAAAATACAATATATTTTAGATTTTAGATTTTTTTCCCCCTTTGCATTAACTGCTCAGAAGGGAAGGAGGGTGGAGAGAGAGAGAGATTCTGATTTTTTTAATTTTGAGATCGGAAGCTTTTATTTAGTGACACTGAGAATTAGAACTTATAGACCATTGGTTCCTTTTTTTCAAACTATGGGTTCAATAAAGTTTGAGGGATTGAAACTCCTTTTTTATCTGAAAAGACTAGAATTTCGCATTGTTAGATCGTATTTTTAATCTTGTTTTCTAATATAAAACCATGGTTTGCCATCCTAAACTTTGTCAAACCCTATTTTCCAAATCTGTGCTTTGCATATATGGAACAAGGTTTTTGTAGAAACCTGTCGCCAAACTAGGTGTAAAGGCTAGACGGCTAGATCACACCGTCAATTGATGGTTTCTCTTTTCTAACAAAAGAATCTGAAAAATGAGAAAAACCATTCAATTTATTCTTTATTTTCAAGCCATCGGCAAATCATCCCATTTGTAAATTTTAATCACCTATTTAAAATTCAAATTCAAACATCCTAATCTATCTCGCTCTACATTCATAAGAGTCATCCTTTCCTATCATTAAAGATATCTCTAAAACTTTATTCTAAGATTACAATATTTAAATCAATATAATTAATTTTACGCGTATAACATCCGTCAGTTCATCCATCTGAAAAAAAACTACTATATATACTTGCATCATACGCATAAGACACCGGTTAGAAATTTATTTCAATTGGCAATAAAAAACATAGACTATAGCAAGTTCGGGTATTAAAGTTAATTCTAAAAACGAATGTAGGTTAAAAAAATGAATCATCCCAACAATAGTCACGATAGAACAAGATCAAAGACATGTACAAATTACGAGCAGAACAGCTATGACGTGTCACCGAATCGGTTTACTTGTGTGAGGACAATTAGAAAATGCTTATTTGCTAAAAACTCCCAACAGCTTTGAGTTATTTTAACAAAACTCTCATTACTTTAAAAACTATCAAGAAATAACAACGAGTCAACGGTTAAAATTAACGGTGTTAAATTTCCCATACAATTTTTACCCTTCTCATAAAACAAATAATTAATTATCAACTAATTTAATAATATTTTTATACAATTATTAACTATTAATTACATAGATTAGGTTTTTTTCTGGTCGACGAATTGGGGATCGGAGATGGGCACTGGAGGTCGAGAGAGGGCTCGGAGATGAGGCATGGGAGGTCGAGAGATGGAGGGGACTGGAGGGAGGGAGCGGGTTAGTAGTGATGGTGGCGGGGATGATTATGACGGCAGTGTTTACAGCGACGGTGATTTTTGAGGGCTGGAGGGAGGGCAGGGGAGGGGCTGGAAGGAGGGGAGGGGAGGGAAGGAAGGGGGCCGGAGCGGGTGTAACACCCTTGCACGATCGTACGCTTTAGATAGATGTATATTGGTTATTTTGTTTTAGTCATTAATTATCATTAGTATTGGTATTTGGATGATTATGTCTGTTATCTTATTTGAACCCGACCCGCTTGCATATTAAACTATACTATTTTATCTAAATTCTTAAGACTACTCCCTACTTGGTATATGGAATTATATAGTTAGAGTATTTGTTGTCTTTTAGTTTTTATTGTTTGATTTTAATTGTTTAGTATTTTAACTGATTGGGATATTTATAATTTATGGTTAATAGATATATTAAAATCTTTAAAATTCTCCACAGCAAATTAGGTTCTAGGGACTTAAGTGAAAATATCCAAAGCTTTCTTTTCCCCTATTTAAAACAATCGTCATCTCTCTCTCTTTTAACAAAATCTTCTTTTCTCTCCAATCAATTCTCTCGCATACATCTTAAATCTTAATCCTGGCCCCAAATCTCTCTCCCTTTCATAATTTTCTCTCTCAGATCATCAAAAATCTCTCCCACGCCCTAACAGTATCTTCTTCTTCTTTAAAAACTCTACAAGCCGCCAAAAACTCCATCTCCTTCGACCCTTCATCCCATCTCGAGCCCAACTCTTTTCTCCTCCCATTCACGTGCGGCAGCACCTGCAACCATCACCCAAGCCCTCACCAACTCCGGCCATCTTCTTCTTCAACCCAACACACCTATCAACACCAAAGTACTCAACTTCGACCACCGAGATCCCTCGCCACTTCCTCTGCAACCTTCACTCACCGACGCCCCAACACTCAACTCCTTCATCGGCTACCTCCATCGCCGACGAGACCCCATCTCCGACCTCGACCGAACCAAACCCATCACCTTCATCTCCTCCAAACACCCTGAACACAGACCACTCCACCCGTGCCTCTTCCGAGCTCCAGCCCTTGCCCTCAACTCCAACACCGCAACCATCTTTTTCCATCACCTTCAGCTTCAACCCATCACCATCCTCGTCGACAACATCCCAACTCCGGCTGCTTGTCCAACACCCAACCGAGACATGAACCGATCTCGTCGCAACCAAACCCGTCTCATTTTCGAACCCGTCTCATATCTTTTTCTTCCTCGTTTCATCTCGCCGAACCCCTTCAACCCTCACAGTTGCCGGCATCAAACCCAAACGCCGTCACTTTTGTCACCACCTTCAAACCCTAGCCCTAGAGCACCTCATCATAGCCAACAGCTGTCACGCCCCGATTCCTAGCAGACGAAAACGGTGACGTGGCAAACCCGTAATGTATTACTATGAAAATATGTTAAGTGTAATTAAGCAACATAACAATAAATAAAAATAACAAGAGTAATAAAATGAAACAGCAACTTTATTTACTTTCAACTTTATATACATCTGTCTGGAAATAAAAGATACAATAATAATACAAATGCCTAGACAATGACATAATGAAAGTAAGTACAGAGAGTAAGAAGCTAGTAGTCTGGCCGAGCTACAAACTGGTCCAAGTTCTCCTGGCTCGGCTCTGCGTCCTCAGAGTCCGATCCTCCTGACGAACATTCCAAATAAAGAAAACAGAAAGGAATGTCGTCAGCGAACTAGCGCTCGCTAAGTCCTAAAAGAAATAAGAGAAGATTGTATATAATGTGAATAAAAACCAAATGACAGCTCGCTAAGTCCTAAAAAAAGTAAGAGAAGATTGTATATAATGTGAATAAAAACCAAATGACAGTTGACGGTAAAATTGTATATGATCATTCATAGGTATAAGATAGTTATTCTAACGTGGTTATTTGCAGTTTGATAAAGAAAATATTCATGTATACGAGAGAAGTCCATCTTATCACATGGACTATGGTAACATGTAGTAAAAGGCCCCGTCATAACCCACGGGACAACGACACAAGAATTCATGTAAGTGTCTTTAAAGTGACCTCTCGTGCCATGATATGTGTTCCGTACCAATCTACCCCTTTATCCCCGTGCATTATATTGTATTGTATAAATTAAGATTACAGGTCTTGGCCGAATCCATGGATATAAAATGTACAGGTTCATGTTCAAGATATAATCATTTGTTCAGGTATGCATGTCAAGTTATAACCATGGTTCGGTCAAGTCGGGTCAAATATTCAAATTTGAATTTGATATTTGAATTCGAGTGTTCAGACTTATGATCAAGTATTCAAGTTCATATTTGATTTTGGATTCTGATTTGAGTTTGGATTCAGAATTTTATGAAAGGATTTAGTTCTTAAATTTCTTAGGTTCGGGAGTAACCGGGCAACTGCTGCATATGGACGACAGGATTTGCGTCTTTTTCCAAGACAATTGCCATTGATAACTCCGTTAAACTTGTCTAACCTGAATAGGCAAGCATACACTTTCTTCGGCTCCCTGGGGCTCAAGAGAAATGGCATCGCTTAAACCTACATTAATTTAGAGTTCGTAAATATTTGTTATTTTGTTGTTTATACTGTATTTATATTGTTTGCATCTCTCGAGGGGGTTTTATGAAAAATACTTTAATATTGTTTAAAAATAATCTTGAGGGTGATTTATGATATTTAGAGTTTTTATGAATATGTATTTTAATTTAGATGGTGTTTTAGTGATAAAACCTAGTTTTTAAAAGTTTATGGTATTTTTATGAAAACTAGCTCTTTTGGAAACTTGACGGTATTTTATTAAAATTTCAATTTTCATTTTAAAATTATATTTTCATAAGTTGTTTTTATTGAAAGTACGAATTCATAATTATATATAATTTTTCCAAAATTTAGTCTTGTTTAGAAAAGTCGTGTTTCTTAAAAATCGTATTTTTATTTCTTTCGAAACCGAATCTCTGTGAGGAGCTCTGCATCTCGCTCTATTATCCCAAAAATGTTCGATAATCCGCATCATCCATTAGCGGGTCCCCTAATGAGGGTTGTAGAGGCGCAATTGCCAAGGATAAAAAATATCGATTAAAAGAAACCCTTTTTGTAGAAATATGGTATTTTAATGTAAAACTGATTCTTTGAATTAACCATACATCTAGAACATCGTGCTATGAAACCATAGTGTGCGTGTGGGGTAGGTCGTTGCCCCGTGAATTTTCCTCAGGTATTTAGGCTAATTATTGAAATAAGGGTTATACTAAACTTCATGGTATTTTTCTGAAAACTTCATTTTATGATTATTTCTCATGGAAAATTTTATTATACTAAAATCTAAATGATGTAAATAAAGTTAAGAGTGTTTTTATAGTATTGTTGTGATTTATTTTGCTTATCAAGTGGGCGAAAAGATTTAAAAAGAAAATAATATCAGATCTAATTCCACTTCATCGATATATTTTAAGAATGTGATTGTAGTTGAAAAGAAAGAGAGGGGGAAGGAACTTACGGTTTTATAATGTCGAGAAAAGAGTAATGAAGAGAGGGGGGCTCCGTGGCATCGCGGTAGCTCTGGAAACGACTCCGATCTTCAACGAAAGAGAACTTGGTTGCTAACTCCATTTGACTCCACTTGCATTTATCAAATTTTGGGAGAAATTTGATAGAAATTTCATAATGAGGGAGAGATGGGGCATAGGGTGGTATTTATAGGGTAAAAATGAGAGAGGGTATGAAATAAAATGAATTAAAATAGATTTAATGGTGTTAATTAGAAATTTGAAGAGTCTCTGTTTGATTGTAGGAAAATCAAAAAGTGCAGGGGAGCTAAAAGGGTGTGTGTGTATAGTACAGAGGTGATTGGGGTCGTCTCGATCGTCGGCGGCGAGCCAAGTATGGAAACGGGCGGTCGGATCTTGATGGGTTGCCTCGAGATTCGTGCCACGTGTTTAGTTTTGTTTTTACTCCTCTTTGTGCCTGTTTGATTTTTTCTGAAACCTTTCAATTCTCTATTAATTGCACGTGCAACTCTTGGGCTTCCGAAAAATTAAAAGAAAAATCTTTAAAATAATTGGGACTGAGGGGATTCGAACACACAGGCTATGGCACAACAGTGTAGAGGTTGTACCAATGAGCTACAACCCCCTTCTTAGTTTTGTTAAACAAATTTAAGTTATAACTCCACAGCGGGCTGAAATACCATTTTTTTTATACATTTAAACAAATACATCTGTACAGGGTTTCCAGAGTCGTTACACCCTATTTATAAAAATTCCATCCTCGAAATTTACATAAAGGACTAATCTCCGAATAGATGAGGGTATCGTGTACGCATATCGTCTTCTCGCTCCCATGTCAATTCTCCTGGTGAGTCTTTTCTCCACATCACCCGAATCAAGTTCACTTCCTTATTTCGTAAGGCCTTCACCTTTCAATCCAAGATCTCGACTGGCTGCTGCTCATAAGTCAGATCGGTCTGTACAGTGATATCTGAGTGATCAAGTATGTAGCTAGGGTCGCTCACATATTGTCGTAGTTGGGATATGTGGAACACATTGTGCACTCCTTCCAATAAGGGTGATAGTGCCAAACGGTATGCCACTTCTCCAACTCGTTCAAGTATGTCGAACGGTCCAATATACCTTTGACTGAATTTACCCCTCTTCCCAAAATATATCACTCATCTGTTCGGAGAGATCTTCAAGAACACATGCTCTCCGGGTTGGAACTCCAGGTATCGACGCTTTGCATCTATCCAATGTTTCTGTCGGTCTTGGGCTATGTGCATCTTTTCCCTAATCCTGCGAACTACATCCATAGTTTCCACGATCATCTCTGGTCTAAAGAGTTCACGATCTCCAACGTCGTCCCAACTCAGCGGGGAACAACACTTCCGTCCGTAGAGTGCTGCGAATGGTGTCATCCCAATACTTGCCTGGTAGCCATTGTTATATGAAAACTCCACAAGGTGTAGGTGATCTTCCCACGAACCTTCGAAGTCTAACATACAAGCTCTCGGCATGTCTTCCAAGATCTGAATTGTTCGCTTGGACTGTCCGTCTATTTGTGGATGGTACCCGTGCTGAAATTCAGACGCGTTTCTAGGCTAGCTTGCAGACTCTGTCAAAATTGTGATCGGAATCTCGTATCACGATCGGAGACGATGCAAACAGATACTCCATGTAATCTCATGATCTCTTACATGAGTTTATGGGTATCAAATATGGTACATCTTGAAGGTATAAATCATATTTTAGATGTATACTCACCTCTATGTACTTCCTTACTACTGTCTCGGTTGACTGGTCAACTCGGAATGGAATAAAATGAGCCGACTTGGTGAGTCGGTCAACAATAACCCAAATCGCGTCATTACCCTTCGTGCTGTGAGGGAGAGCAGTCATGAAATCTATGGTAATGTGCTGTCATTTCCATTCCGGGATTGGTAACGGCTGAAGTAGACTAGCAGTTATGTGATATTCAGCCTTCACTTGCTGACATACTAGATATTTTGCTACGCTCCTTGCTACTTCTCGTTTTATTTCATGCCACCAGTAATGTTACCATAGATCCTTGTACATTTTTGTACCGCCGGGGTGTACAGAATAAGGAGAGCTGTGAGATTCTTTCATCAACTTTTCTCGAATGGGTCTGACTAGCACGCATAAACGGCTCTCATACCGCAAGGATCCATCTTCATGGCTAATGAAGTCAGTTCGAAGTCCACTTTCTATTTGTTCTCGAATTTTTTGTAACCTGGCATCATTTGCTTGAGCTGCCTTGATCTGATTTACAAGAGTGGACTGAACGTATAAGTTCATCAAATATGAAGTGTTACCTGACACAACTACTTCAATCCCCAATCCATACAGTTCTTGATGTAGGTTCCACTGAGCGGTGAGGTTCATTGCTAATGGTTGGCGACTAAGTGTATCGGGAACTATGTTCACCTTTCTAGGATGATACTGTAGGTTGATGTCGAAGTCCGTCATGAGCTTGAGCCATCTTCTCTGCCTCATGTTGAGTTCCTTCTGAGTAAATATATATTTCAGACTTTTGTGGTCAGTGTATATATTCACTCGCTCTCCTAATAAATAGTGACGACAAATCTTGAGGGCGAAGATGACGGCTGCCAATTCCAGATCATGTGTTGGATAGCTGCGTTCATGAACTTTTAACTGTCTTGATGCAAAAGCCATAACTTTTCCATGCTGATGTAGAACACATCCTAATTCTTTACCGGACGCATCACAATGCATATCGAATCCGCTAGATTGATCCGGTATTACAAGAATAAGTGCAGAGGTTAACCTCGACTTGAGTTCTACAAAAGCCTTCTCACATTCTTCTGACCGTATGAATGCTTCGTCTTTACGTATGAGCTTGGTCAGGGGTGCTGCGATCTTTGAGAATCTTTCGATGAAGCGCCGGTAGTATCCTGCTAAACCCAAGAAACTTCTTATATCTTTCACCGTCTTTGGTGTCGGCCACTCGCTGACAGCTGACAGCTGGCACCTTAGCTGGATCCACCGAAATTCCTTCGCCTGAAACAATATGTCCGAAAAATCTGACTTGATCTAGCCAAAATTCACACTTGTTGTACTTGGCATAGAGCTGGTGTTGTCGTAATGTCTCCAGGACAATGCATAAGTGCTTGACGTGTTCTTTCCGATTCTTTGAATACACCAGGATGTCGTAGATGAAGATAACAACAAACCTGTCTAAGAACTCTCGGAAAACTTGGTTCATCCAATTTATAAAAATGGCAGGTGCATTGGTCACTCCAAATGGCATTACGAGATATTCATAATGGCCATAACGAGTTCTAAACGCCGTCTTCGGAATGTCGGACTCTTTGACCTTCACCTGATGATATCCTGAACGAAGATCTAGTTTTGAAAAGACACAAGATCCACTTAACTGATCGAAAATGTTATCAATACGTGGTGGTGGATACTTGTTCTTAATTGTCACTTCGTTCAGAGCTCGATAATCCACACACATCCTGTAGAAACCTTCGTTCTTCTTTACTAGTAACATCGGAGATCCCCAACTTAAAGTACTGGGTCAGATCCAACCTTTTTTCAGTAGTTCGTCCAACTGATTACGGATCTCCTTCAATCCCTCCGGACTTAATCGGTACGGAGCTTTGATTACAGGTTGTGTATTGGGTTGTAAATCAATACTAAATTTAAGAGCTCGATCGGGAGGCAAACCTGATATGTCTTCAGGGAACACATGCTCGAACTCTCAAACTATTTCAGGCTTTTCTTCTTCAGCAGGTAGGAGAACACTTCTGCATTCTTCGGCTTGGCACGGTAGCTTCCTGGCTCCAAGGTTCTGTCTCCACTTTTGAAATAGAAGACTGGATAATCTGGTATCTCAAATACTATCCTCCTTTGACGGCAGTCAATGGTAGCATAAAATACTCCCAGCCAATCCATTCCCAACACAACATCAAAATTTGGTATGTCCAGTGCTTTGAAATTTGCGTAGAATTCTCGACCGCAAACTACAACTGGGCACTGATCATATCCCAAAGTTTCCTTCAAGACTCCATTCCCGGAACTGATATTCCAGCTTGAAATGGGTGACTTTACGGGAATCGCGTGCGTTCTCACGAATCGTTGTGACATGAAGCAATGTAAAGCTTCAGTGTCGAAAAGTGCGAGTGCAGGAAGGGTGGCTACTAGTATAGTACCTAAGTTGTGTGAGATTGTATTTAGATATAAGGAAAGTATAACGATGGATAAGAATTGAAAGGTTGAAAGGATGGAAGAATTTACCGGTGATGACTTGTCCTGTGGCTTTGGCATCCTTGACCGTCATTGTAAAAGTCCGCCGTCTCGATATATTCTTCCTCGCCGGAGGCACATTCCTCTGCCCTTGAGGCACGTTTCTCTGTGCCTGATAAAATTAACGCTGAGACTATGCAGGTGGTCCACGTGGAGCTGGTGCAGGAAGAGCTAGGCGGGGTGCAGGTGCCTGAATGGATGGCCTATGCAGAGATGGAATTGCGGGTCTGGGTGCTGGTGCTGTATTACTACGATATGGGCATGCTCCTATAGCGTGAGTATATGCGCTACAAATCAAACACATGCCATTTGCACGTCTGCAGTCCTTCACCAAGTGTCCAGTTCTTTTGTAGTTGAAACAGAAATCTGGACCGGAATGGTTAGACGATCCTCCTGGCCTCTTGGGTGCAAAAGTCGGTCTAGAAGAGGCTCCTCCCGTCATCTGGGTAGCAGGGCGTTTGATTCCAGCTGCTTGAAGCATACCTTTCTTCTTGAACACAGCTTCATAACGGCATGCTGCCTTCAGTGCGAGTTCAAAAGTTTAATAGTCGCTTGTAGCTAAAGCCGCCTGAATCTCTGGACCTAAGCCCTGTTGGAATCGTCTAGCCCGAATCTCATCGGTCGGGATCAAGTGTGCCGCGAACCCGATAAGATGTTGATGTCAAGATAGTGATGTGTTTTAAGGAACAGAATTTGATATGAATTATTTACTTGCTAAGCATGATGAATTTGGTATCATATTCATCCACTAATTTTACCCACATGGAGCCTTGTTGCAGGTGGATGAACTGTTGTTCCATCTCAAAACGAGCAGTCTCGAGGAAAAACTCGCATCGAACAGATCGTGAAGCATCTTCCACTCTACTGGTTGTGTGAGACGACTTTTCTCGGCTTTCCACCAGGCTCTTGCATTGTCAGTGAGCAGGAGCTTGGTCATACGAACCCAAGTTATGTCTGGTACCTGCAATGCTGCAAGGTCATTCTCGATACTTTGGGCCCATTCTTTAGCCTCGAGAGGGCTCTCTTTCCTTGAATAGTTCTTAGGATGCAACGCCCGAAATTGCTTTACTCTAGGTGCTTCGGCTTTAGGGTGGTTCATGAGAATAGCAGTCTGCTGCTGCTGGTCCTCCAAAAGACTTTTGATGGCTTCTAGAAGCACCGTCTGTTCATTGATCGGAGCAGCAACGGTAGGGGGAGGTGATAAGGTAGGTGGTGGTGTGTTACCATTGACGTTGGTACTGGTGTTATTGGGAAAATCCATAACCTTGATAGAAAAGAAAAGGTTAGGATAGATTCAAGAAATTTGAAATGCAAGAAATGTATAGTTGCTGATCTTATAATTCTTGTGATATATTGCTTAAGACTTCATGCAGAACTGGCCTGCATGGGCCACCAACAAAACCTGTCACGCCCTGGTTCCCAGTAGACGGAAATGGTGACGTGGCAAGCCCGCAACGTATTACTATGAAAATGCGTTAAGCGTAATTAAGCAATATAACAATGAGCAAAAATGACAAGAGTAATAAAATGAAACAACAACTTTATTTACATTCAACTGTCTTGAAATAAAAGATACAATAATAATGCAAATGCCTAAACAATGGCATAATGAAAGTAAGTACAGATAGTAAGATAGTAGTCTGGCTGAGTAGCAAACCGGTCCAAGTTTTTCTGGCTCGGCTCTCTGTCTTCAGAGTCCGGTCCTCCTGACAAACATTCCAAAGAAAGAAAACAGAAAGAAACGTCGTCAGCGAACTAGCACTTGGTAATTCCCAAAAGAAGTAAGAGAAGATTGTATATAATGCGAATAGAAACCAAATGACAGTGGACGGTAAAATTTTATATGATCATTCACAGGTATAACATAGTTATTCTAACGTGGTTATTTGTAGTTTGATAAAGAAGCTATTCATGTATATGAGAGGAGTCCATCTTACCCCGTGGACTATGGTAATATGTAGTACAAGACCCCGTCATAACTCACGGGACAACGGCAGGTGAATTCATGTAGGTATCTTTTAAAGTGACCTCTCGTGCCACGATATGCGTTCCATACCAATCTACCCTTTTATCCCCGCGTATTGTATCGTATAGATTAAGATTACAGGTCTTGGCCGAATCCATGGATATAAAATGTACAGGTTCATGGCCACGCCGTTTTCCAACCTCCCCCCTTCCAAATGCGTCAGAGATATCCGAGCTTTTCTTGGCCACGCCGGTTTCTACAGACGGTTTATCAAAGACTTTAGCAAGATTGCTAGACCCTTGACTCTTCTTCTGGCCAAGGATACCACGTTCAGCTTCGACTCGAGCTGTTTGACTGCTTTCGAATCACTGAGAAGCTCACTCGCCACTGTTCTTTCTTCACCTGACTGGACGCATCCTTTTGAGATTATGTGCGATGCATCCGACTTTGCTATCGGTGCGGTCCTAGGACAACACATCGATAAGATACCGCACATAATCTACTACGCGAGCTGGACCCTGAATGATGCACAAATGAATTATACGACAACCGAGAAAGAGTTCTTGGCGGTTGTGTTCGCTTTGGAGAAATTCAGGCCATATCTCATTGGCTAGCCAGTCATTGTCTACACTGATCATTTTGCTCTGAGACATCTTTTTGCGAAAAAGGATGCAAAATCTCGGCTAATACGTTGGATCGTCTTACTTCAAGAGTTTGACCTTGTCATTAAGGACAAACAAGAATGTGAAAACGTAGTGGCTGACCATCTTTCACGACTTCCTTCTTCGCCGACGTTTCCTCTCCTAATTAACGATGTTTTTCTTGATGAACAACTCTTGACAGTATCGTGCGAACCCTGGTTCGCAGATATTGTGAACTATTTGGCGACAGGACTAATACCAAACGAATGGTCGAGTCAGGACAGACTTAGATTTTTATCCCAAGTAAAGCACTTTTACTGGGACGGACCCTACCTGTCCAAGTACTGTCCAGACCAAATCATTCGTCGGTGTGTTCCTGATAATGAGTTCAAGAGTGTGATGTCGTTTTGCCACGATCAAGCGTGTAGCGGGCATTTTGGCCCAAGAAATACAGCCGAGAAAGTCTTGCAATGCGGCTTTTACTGGCCACAACTTTTCAAAGATGCCCATGATTACTGCAAGACTTGCTCCCGATGCCAACATTTAGGCCGGATTTCCAGGAGAAACGAGATGCCACTCCAACCAATCTTGGTTGTTGAGATTTTCGATGTTTGGGGAATTAATTTCATGGGCCTGTTTCCCAGCTCTTTTGGGAACCTGTATATTCTCTTAGCTGTTGATTATGTTTCTAAATGGGTCGAGGCAGTGCCAAGCCGGATGAACGACAACAAGGTTGTCGTTAGATTCCTTAAAGAAAACATCTTTTCCCGGTTCGGGCACCTCCGCGCAATCATTAGCGACAATGGGACGCATTTCTGTAATAGGTCTTTCGAGGCCTTGATGCGGAAATACTCAATTAATCACAAGCTATCCACGTCCTACCACCCCCAAACATGTGGGCAAGCTGAAGTTTCAAATCGGCAAATCAAGCAGATTTTGGAGAAAACGGTTTCCAAGAACCGTAAAGATTGGTCTTTGAAACAAACCTATGCCCTTTGGGCATTTCGAACTGCGTAGAAGACTGATCTTGGAATGTCTCCCTATCGGCTTGTGTATGGAATGGCTTGCCACCTTCATGTGGAAATCGAGTATCGCGCATTTTGGGCGATCAAAGAGCTGAATCAAAACCTTGAAGATGCGGACAGCTATCGGAAGCTGCAACTTAACGAACTGAACGAGCTTCGGGATGAGGCTTATGAGAACGCGATTGTTATAAAGAACCGAAAGAAGGTGTTTCATGATAAACACCTTATGCGCAAAACCTTCACGCCTGGACAACAGGTACTTCTTTACGACACCCGACTCCATTTCCATCCCGGTAAGCTTCGATCTCGCTGGAAGGGACCCTTTCTTGTGCGGTGTGTATATCCGCACGGCACGGTGGATTTGGAGAATCCTGAGAATGGTTCACTATTCAAAGTGAACGGACACAGAGTAAAACCGTTCCTCACTGCAGAACCATCGGAGGAGCTCCTAATATTGCAGGAGCCGGTTTACATTGACTAATATTCCACCGTTTACCACCAAACTTCGGTTATCCAGCCATAAACAGTGGAAACACTGTTTCAAATAAGTTTGGGGGTATGTATATACCATCTTGTATATATATAATGTATATTCTTCTCCGGTGCATATCCATTTTGTTTTGTTTCGGTTTTATATGTCGGGATATTTCTTGCCAGGTGAAATTCCTATTTGTAAACAAAAAAAAATAAAAATAAAAATAAAAAAAATATAAAGGAGGGTATATTTTTGTAAATATTCAAAAATATCTATATAAAAATGAAAAAAACATAAAAAAATTCGGAGGGCTTTTGTGCAAAAAGGAGGTCACCTTTTGACCAAATCTTGCTTTCCCTTTAAAAGCCCTATTCTCTTATTTTGTGCTGCACCCGAACCTTCATCCCTCTTCCCACAGCAAACCCTAGCGACCCCTGCAAAAATCCACCGGCGATCTCACCACTCCACCGCGGAAGCGCCGCAGAACTCCCATCCCCACCGCGGATCCGTTGCCGATCAGCCACTTCTCCCTCTGAAATTTTCAGAGGAGGTTTGATTTCTTCCTCTCCTCTCGTTAGATCTAAAAATTTTACATTTTCTGTTCGTGGCTCGTAGCTTTCAATTTGAACGGGATTTCTCTGATTTGCTTGCCCACAATGTATATGTAAGTTATTTTGGTGATGAGATCCGGAAACGCGGATGGAATTTCCTATTGTATAGCCATCCGAACGCGTTCGTGCTTCCGGATCTCGTTGCGCGTTTCTTTGAGAGCATAGAGGAGGGTTGTTTAGCTAAATACGCGTTTATACGCTTGTTGTGGGGGGATTGGGAAATTATTATAGATAGAAACTTCATTCATGATGTCACTTTGATACCGCGTATCCCCGCACACGACCAACCCCTCCGCTTTGAGGATTACATGCCGTTGATGGGTGATGATTGTTCTAGGGAACCTAGGAAAGGAATCCAAGCACGTACGCCGTATGCGAATATTTTAATCGTGTGCCGTTGGGCACAAAACAATATCTTTGGAAGTTCGCATAACACTACATTTTTCACTCCATCCCTACACATTGTGCACACTTTAATGATGAAAAACCCTAGCTATGATATGTGCACTGTGCTTTTGCACTCGATTGACGCCGGTAAGGGGACAACCAATTACCCGTGCCTAATGTTAGTGACACAATTGTGTCGCTATTTCCTTTCTGTTGAGGAATTCGATACTTTTATACATGATGCGGTTCCCATTCGACCCCTGCTAGAGGGCGTCTCCACGTCATACACTAAACTTCATGCGTTATGGTCACGCACCAAGCCGGCCGAGGATGTGATGGCAGAGATGCCCAACTCAAGCTCCACAGCAAGCGATGAAGAGCTGACCCTCGCCGGCCGAGCAAGCACGCTTGCTGCGGCGTACTCATAGTGGGGGTAGAGAGAGCGCTGGGGATGCTAGCGACCTTTGATCAGCATATTATGAGTCTTGAGCAAGGGATGTCTACCCTGCTGGCACGAGGAGAGAGAGCAAGATCGCGGGGTCGTGGTACCGACGGGAGTGGTGCTGGTACGAGCGGTACTGTGTCTGGTTCTAGGAGACGCAGTAGGCAGCAGTGAGGGCACTGCTATGACTAAGTTTGGGGGCGGGGTTTTGTTATAAATAGTTATCCTTGCATTCTGCATCTGCACGTTTTTTTGTTGTAAATATTTGTTCTTTTGTTTGCATGTTTAAATTCCGCATCGCGTCTTGTTTATATTGCATTATTTTTTTTCAAAAAAAAATAATATATATATATATATAAAATAATTTAAAAAATACAAAATAAAAAAAAAATCAATGTTGCCTATTTTGACTCAAGTTCAACATGACAGTTGACTAGTTAGAAATAACTAAATTCTAAACTTAGTAATTGAAAACCCTAAAAAATAACCTTTCTTAAAGTATAACTGCAGTAAATATACGTCCTTGCAGTTTGTTTATAAATAAGCAATTTTGAGTTCAGTTCTTAGGCTAAGTTGAAATGAAGGAAGAGCATTGAAATCTCTATTTGAAGAGTAAGTCTGAAAAATAGTTTTGAGTCCAAATTCTGAAAATATATACCCTACAAATCGCATAAACACGCACCTTGAAACTTGGGATAGTAGAGGATACCTAGAAGTACTCTTGCTTGAAAGCCTGGTATGAAAAAAAAACGGTATTTAAAGCTAACCACCAAAAGAGCATCAAAAAAAAATATATCTGGTCTTGAAGAAGAAGAAAAGGAAAAAAGTACAAGACCTGAAAACTGCTATTTACGCTTTAAATCTCACACATTCAGTAATCGGCTGATTAATACCTCAAGAAGCTGTAATAGTTGCATGAAACATGTGTGAGCAAATCCGTCCATCATTAATAAATAAAAAGTAGTACTAGCTATTAAGGCAAGGGTATTATAGCTTGAATTGAATTTTCAGGTGTGGGGGTGATATTACACACACGTAGGGATATATGATCGAAGTTTGGAGGAGAGATAGGAATGAAGAATATGGCTTATATTTTTCGTGAGATGATAAAAATTCCGGATTTGAGACTGCGTTCTAGAAGGAAAACTCAAGAGATGCTGAGAGCTTTATAAACTGGCAAAACGTATAGGATCTTAAGTTAAATGAATAGGAAGTGTGGAGAATAAGGGATGAATATTTCTAAGTTATGATGATAGAGTTTCTTGCTAGAATGCTGAACTGTAGGATTAGAGTCGACGGCCAACTTGATCGGATTTTGTGGGTAGTATCCGCTGAAAACCCTCAGGAGACAAAACTCCTCTAGGGCAACCTAGGGGTTTAACGGCTTGTTGCACACGCTAAGTGCAACCGTGTTACCTACGAAAGTGAGTTTTTGAGAATAAAATGGCTTTGCTCGGGACGAGCAAATGATAAGTTTGGGGGTATTTGTTCATATTAGAATTTTGCACTTTTATACCGCCCATTCTTGATCGCATTGCATATAGGTAGGTACTTTTGATCTGTGTTTGCTAAATAATTGCAGGTTGCAGGTCCTCAGCTCAAAACAATGAAAATCAAGAGCAGTCACGACAAATTCAGGACAACTGCCAACAACAGATAAAAATGCGGGTTTCCGCTCGCCATCTGTCAGGTGCCGCCTACCAGTTCGAGAGGCAAAATGTCAATCAAGGGTCATTCATGCACAAAACACAAGAAGGCGGCACAAGAATCGAGTTAATAACGTGCTCAAGAAAATCAAGACAAAAGTCCACACTCTTTCATCCTTTTGGACTGTTGAGAATCTGGGAGAAAAATGAAGTGATTCTGAAAAACCAAGTGTACTAAATAGAGAAGAATAGCAACATGGAAAACCCTAGAAAAAACGACACAAAAACTCACCCAAAGCACCGCGGAACTGCGGCCGATGTAGCGCTTATGCGGCGGATCCGCGGCCGAGTTGACTCGGAGACAGATGATATTTTTGGGGTGTTTTTGTAATTTCATGTGGGCTCATATTTTGGTCCTAGGGTTTCATGTATCTGCCTATAAATAGCCCAGTTTCAATCCAAGTAAAGGGATCAATCTTGTGTTAGGATTTAATATAGTTGGTTTGTAACTTCTTCTTCCTCTTCATCTATTCTCCATTAATATTGTAGTGAGCTCTTGAGTGAAGGATGAATAAAGAAAAATTCTTTTCATATGCATGTCTTATAATTGAGTTCTTATATTATGCTTGTAATTCTCTTTGTTAAAGTAGTTGTTGTTTGTTTGTTTGTTCTTTTTCTCTTTTCTTTTATCTTTGCAACAATGATACTTAAGTGTGATCCTTGCCTAAGTGAGATCCCAAATAACTAGTTGTGATTCTCTACTTCATTTCTTTCTGTCTTCTTTGTTTGTTTTCTTTTCTTTTCTTTATAATGGGTGAGTAGTTTCTCACTTGTTAGGGTAGGAGAAGGAAAGTTTGAGAGAGAAATCTCTCTCATTCTTTTCTTTGTCCAACATCTTAATTCGAACTCCCGTCAATTCAACCACAATCCGCTCCCTACGGCACCCTATCCTATATGATAGTGGTGACACCCTGGTGAGACCGGTTGTGGTGGAATTGACCGGAGGTTGTGGCTAAGAGCCAAGAACGGACGAACAAGGACCAAAAGGAAGGAACTAAGCGTTGGAAAGCCTAGCTTATACTGACAAGTTTCCTTCCTGGTCGTGCTAATCTCCGTTGTTGCCGATTACCGTAACATTGATATTAAGAGTGGCAAACGAATGAAGTGAGCAAACTCCTAACTCAAACTAAGCTAATCCTAACCCTAACAAGCTCTTTTATCATACATATTTAGCACATAGTTAATCTTCAACAAAACTGGACAGTTTGAACTTAACTCGTTAAAATACTAAGAAAAAGATTCCCATCTCTCCGTGGACCGACCCGTACTCATCCGGCAAGCTACCAAGCGAAACCATCTTGATTGCGGTAATTAAAACTAGCACACTAAAATCTCTATCAATCATTGGACATGTGATAGATATATTTATTATTATATTGTTTTAATCACTGATTGACAGTCGTAATGTGACAATGGAAAGATATTTCCTTACCGTAGGTAGCATAGTCGGCTTTGTTACGTTCCCGTGTTTGAGTATATTGGGAAGCGGGCGTTACAGTGGGGAAAGGGGAGGGGGAGGGGAAGGGGAGGATGCCGGCGGGAGAGATGATGGTGTTGTTATGAAGAATATAAGGAGGAAGAAGAAGATGGTGGTGGTGGTGTGAAGAATACGAGGAAGAAGTCGACAATAGTGGTGGTAATGGCGGCGGCAACGGCAGCGGGAAGAGAAGGAGGAAGAAGAAGGCAGTGATGGTATTGTTGATGATAGCGGCGGCGGCGAGGTGCCGTTATCACCGGTAGTGATGGCGAAGAGGATGAGGAAGTTGGGGCCTTTTTTATGTATTTTGTATTTTTATTTTTTGGAATTAGGGTTTTTTCCCCTCCGAAAGACGGCGCACAAGACTGCGATATCTTGGCACTGAGATTCGGGGCAGATGCTAATTGGTGCTATCCGTTCACCTCTCCGAAGATGCCAAGTTGATTTATGGCACCATATATCGAAGGTTTAAACGGATGCGGCCGATGTAGCAGACTTCGTCAGATTCTCCCTCGTTTGAGGGGTTTTTGATTGTGGGGACGCTCTTCCCTGCAGGCGCAAGCCCCTGCTGTTAATTACGCTACCGCATCGCGGTAACAACTTTCTCCTTCTCCAGATGGTCACTTCGTGTCGTGGGTGTTTGTTTTGTTTTTGGTTGCCCGTGGATTGTATACAGAGACTAATTTATGTCGTCGCCCGTAGGACGTGGATTAGTCCAAATCCGTATTTTCTTAGATTTGGTTTTGGGGTTTTGGTTTGAGGATACGTTAGCCATATTTGAGGCTAAGATCAACTCAAACGTTTGTTAAGGAGACGTTAGTCTAATTTGAGACTAAGATCAACTTAACGGGATCGTTTAGATCCGACAATAGAGCGTTTGGGCTCTATTGTTCCAGTTTAGGGACATAGTGGTCCATTGAATGTATGGCCGTCGGGACCCGTCACCTCTCTGACGACGTTGAAGGATTACAACGACAGGTGTCAGAGGAGTTCAGAGATGTACCCTTGGACCAAAGTTGGTTGGGTGATCCATAGTCCGATTTGGGACTAAAGTCCGTTTGAAGGTTTAAGGGTATGTTAGCCATATTTGAGGCTAAGATCAACTTAAACGGTTGTTAATGATACGTTAGTCCAGTTTGGGACTAAGATCGACTTAACGGGATCGTTTAGATCCGACAAAAGAGCGTTTGAGCTCTATTGTTCCAGTTTAGGGACATGGTGGTCCATTTCCAGTTTAGGGACACAGTGGTCCATTTCCAGTTTAGGGACGTAGTGGTCCATTTCCAGTTTAGGGACGTTGTGGTCCATTTCCAGTTTAGAGACGTAGTGGTCCATTGGTAGTTTAAGGACGCATAAGTTCATGGGTTTAAGGACCCCACGGTCTATATGGGTGTGTTTAAGGACGCATTAGTCCGTTAGTTTAAGGACGCATAAGTCCGCGGGTTTAAGGACCCCACAGTCCGTGTTGATGTGTGGTCGTCGGGACCCGTCACCTCTCTGAAGACGTTGGAGGATTACAACGACAAATATCAGAGGAGTTCAGAGATGTACCCTTGAACCAATGAGTTGGTTGAAAGAGCAGATGTTCTCAGTTCAAGATGATTTGAGGACTTATGGCCAGTTTGGGCTAAGTCCAATTATGTTTGAAATATTGGCCCTCTGTTGGTCCATTGAAGGAGAGGCTTTGCCTCTAGAAACTTAGCCAATTGGGCTAAAACCAGTGTTAAACACTAAAGACCAACAGTGTTGAACACTGGGAATAAGATTAGTAAGTTAGTGTTAAACATTAAAAAATAATCAGTGTTAAACACTAGCAACAGGGCTTTCAAATTAGTGTTAGATACTAAAGCAAATTAGTGTTAAACACTGGTAATCAGAGATTTCAAATTAGTGTTAAACACTAAAGCAAATCAGTGTTAAATACTGGGAACAAAGTCTTCAGATTAGTGTTAAACACTAAGGAGAGAGCGGTCACGTGTGGACACGTGAGAGCGCCCTGATTTCCCTTATCTTATTCTGCAGATCAGTGTTTTAACACTTTTAATTTCCCGGCCATCACGTGTGGGCACATGATGGAGGCCCCCGCTCTGGTCTGTTAGAATGCTCATTAGGGGTCACGTGGTGACATGTGAGGGCGCCCTAAATGCGGAGCCAGATCTCCTTTGTTTTATCCTCAAATCTGCGAATAAGTGTTAAACACTTTTCCTTTTTATTTCGAGCATCACGTGTTGACACGTGATGGGGATTTATGCGCTGACTGTTAGAACGTTTGCTAAGGGGTCACGTGGTAAACACGTGAGAGCGCCCAAAGCCTTCATTTCCATTGATCTTTCTTTCTGCGTTTTGGGAGTCACGTGGGAGCACGTGATGGCATCAAAAAGTGGGGCCAGATCCCCTTTATTTTGTTCTGCAAACAAGTGTTAAACACTTTTAATTTTCATAGCCATCACGTGTGGGCACGTGATGTATAATCATGCCCTGATTTATTAGAACATTTATTAGGGGTCACGTGGTAATACGTGAGAGCGCCCAGAATTGTTTCTGCCTTTGCTTTTGTTCCATACATAATGAGGGTCACGTGGGAACACGTGAGGCATTGCCTCAAAGCTTTCCTCTTCTCATTTTTGGGGGATCTGTTCAGGGGTCACGTGGGGCACGTGACCTTTGTCTTTTCATGCACAGAGATCTTTTAAGTCTCCTTATCTTTAAGAATTAAATTCTTATTTAGGGTAAAACCCTAATTTTTGTTTTGGAGGAATTAAATTCCTATTGTGAAAGAATTAAATTCTTATTTAGGGTAAAACCCTAATTTTATCCCAAAGGAATTAAATTCCTATAATTTTGTGAGAATTAAATTCTCAAAACTTAATTCCTCCTCTATGTTTTGGATCTGCATGGCAGGATCTCAACCCAATGTGTCACGCCCCGCTTCCCAATGTACGGCGAAGTGGTCGTGACGAGGCCCGCTACGTATGTACTCAGAAGTACATACGCTAAGCGTAACTAAGCAATATAAAATAATCACAAGAGACAAATGAGATTGAGATAACAACAACTTTTATTAATAACATTCTTTATACAATGCATGAAATGAAAATACAAATGGAATGAAAAAAAAGAAAGCAATGCCTAAACAGTGGCATAATAATAAAAGGAAATACTGGAAAGAACAAGTACAAAGTCTAGAGCTCTGGATCTTCTTGGAACTGCTCCAAATCTTCAGTTGTTGGCTCGGTCTCAACTTGGTCCAACGCACCTGACGACATTCAAAGAAGAAAGAAATAGAATGTCGTCAGCGAACAGGTCGCTCGGTAAGTCCCAAAGAAAAGTGGAGTGAGAATGGCAGAGTAACAGTATTTTCTAAAGTATTATGTTGTAGAATATTATGGAATATTGTTTAACGCAGTTGTTTGTAGCTTGGTACAGAAGAATGCCAGTGTATACGAGGGGGATCTCTATATGCTAGAGATCAGTGCAAACGGAGAGTACAAGGAACCGTTATGCCACGGTACAACAGCAACAGTATTCATGTTAGGTGTCTTAATCTGACCACCTCATGCCACCTTTAACACCTTCCGTACCAATCTACCCCTTAAACCCCGCGATGTCTTGTTTGTATTGTTATCTTGTAAAATTGTATTGATTGTAAGATTGATTAACTGACTGACCGAAACCATGATATCAGGAAACGGTTATAACCGTAGAGTCATGTAAATGGAATACTGGGAAACATGTAAAAGGAATATCCATGGTTCGGTTCAGTCAAGTAGATTGTTAACTGGATTCTGGAATTCATGTATTCATCTTGAGTTGAAATATAAAGAATATAGATTGACTTGAATCATTTTCAAGTCAGAAATAGTCAGACTCTAACCCGAGTTAGACTAAAAGAAAGTGAGTTGAAGTTCAATAATTGTTAAGGGCCTTATTGTAATTTATAAAACTTGAGGGGGTTTATTGTAAAAATACTATTGTATATTTTTCAAAATACAACTTAAGTATTTAATTATCGTCTTTATGTACATACAATAATTTAATGATCAAGATAAATATGTATACATGTTCGAATAATATGAAATGAGTCAAGTATATTATTTGAGTAACTACCATAAACAATGCTGTAAAGAAATATTATGTACGACTAATTAATCAAGTTGAACGAATGCGGAATATAAACAGAGATATGTCTCTAAATGTTTTGCATGCGTAAGTTCCAGTTTCACCTAAATACGACTACCGGTTTGAGAGATATATATGTTTTCGTATCGTCGCGCAAAACGGATCAGAATCTATTCGGCACCGTCACATATTTTTAAAACGCAGTTTGAGTTAATTTCTATCGGGTTTCAGGTTACGAAGCTTATTATAAAATTGTAGGTATTTCGATGTACTTATCGAAAACACCAAGATTCACATGATTTGGATTTCTGAAGCTCTAGTTATGATCATTTTAATATCAGCATTTAAAACAGAAATTCAGATTTCTGGACAGCAACTATATATTCTATTGCAAAGCCTATATCAGGTTGTTTCATGCATTCCTAAGTAATATAATATACATAAAATTATAGTTCTATCAATGGTGCATTTACACATCTAAATTTTGTCACAAACGGACATCGGGTGTTCGAGTTATGTCCAATTTAAAAACAGTGTGCGAATCGGAACAGATTCTGTCCAGATCCGTCACTTAATATTGTAATGCAGTTTTCTTTATCTTAGATAGGTTTTCGGTAAAACTATAGAACTAAGAAAATCTAGATCATTCGATGTAGATATCAAAAACACCTGAGTTTTCTCAATTTGGATACTGGTATACCAAGTTATGTATCCTAGAAATTGACCGATAGCTGCAGTTTTCTGTTTTACGATCAGTGAATAAATACGATTTAATTCCTAAACCGTTATGCGGATCGATCTAAAATTTTTACAGCGTGTACAAAATAATATATTCTATCATATGTAAATTTCCTGAAATTTTCATAGTTAAAAATTAATTTATAAAAATTATTTTAAAACTAAAGGTATTGATATGTCATATGTGAGAAATGAGAAAACCATGGTATTTATTCGTAACTTCATTTTTTTTTTAATACAAATTTTAAATAAAGTGATTTAAAATAAAACAACAAACATGCAATCCTAATTGGTCATTATGAAATCTTAACATGTGAATTGAGAGTAATGAAAAAGACTTTACAAACTATATATGTGTGGATGTTTGTGTGTTCATTATTTATATATATATCCATTTAATTAATTATTTAGGAACAATGATATGTCAATGGAAGTTTTTCATGGCAATATAAAACAAGAGAAATATAAAGAGAAGAAGAAAGAGATGGAGGGAAGGAAAGAGAGAAGGGACTTACATACACAAGCCGGTATTGTCACCGGGCTTGTCTATCCGCCGACAGCCTCGCGTTACTAACGAGACCTTCTTGAAGAGTTCTTCATGTTCTTCTTCTTGGACTTTAGGTGAAGAGGGGGAAATGAGAGATAGAAAAAAATGAGGAAGGAAAAGATGGAGGAGGACAATTAAGATGGTGTAATGGTGAATTATGTATAATAATATATGCATTTAACATAAGAATTAAAAGAGAAATGAAAGGTCACCATTCATTTTGGAAATGAAAGGTCTCATTTGTAGGTTATGAGAAGAATAAAAAAAATGATAAAAAATAATTGCAAGAATGGGGATTTGAACATGTGACTTATGGAATAACAATGCAAGGACTTATCCAATGAGCTATAAGGTTGTTCATGCACATATTTAATTAGAATTAAATATATTATATTGCTTAAAAAGAAAATGGGCTTTTTAGATGGGCTGTAGAGAATGTGAATGAAAAGAAAGGAATTGGGCTTAAAGAATAAGTTTGGGTAAAAAGAAATGAGTTTTAGAAAATACTTAGATGAGAAAAATAGATGAAGGGATTAAATATAACTAATAACATTGAAATAAAAATATACCAAATGTACAAATACAGAATTTTATTAATACGAAGATATAGGAATTTTAGAGTCGTTACACAATGAGAATTAAATTCTCAATTCATGGGGAGATGTGCACTTTGCAGATCCTCCACCAGAGAAAGAACTAAGTTCTCTTCTTTATATAAGAGTTAAACTCTTTGAGAATTAAATTCTCTTTTGAAGCCTCCCTTTTCTTACCTAGGGTTTTTCTTTTGCAGAGAATTAAATTCTCCTCTCTTTTCTTTTTTTCTCTTGAGAATTAAATTCTCCTCCCTCTGTTTCTTCTCTCAAAAAAAGTAGATCCCCTCTTCTTTTCTTAGCTCCTATTTATAGGAGAAGGAAGGGAATCAATTTGTTTAGCAAATCTCTCATTGAAAGATTCGATTTTTATTCGTTAGAGATTTGATTTGCTTTCATCATTCATCTGGACCTTGGATTATTAGGTGAATTTTATTCACCATTGGATTTTAAATCCAAAGATATCTCTTTGTTATCTCGGTTAGATTTAAGGGGGAAATCTTTCCAAGTCCAAGATTTTTCCATAAATTGGTGATGTTTAATCACCCTTGGATCTTTAATCCAACGGTCCCCATAATCTTTTTCCATTTGGAAAGATTTGGAAGCTTTTAGAATTTAATTCTATTAACTGTAAGGCTTTCGAAGCCAGTCACATGCTGACACGTGACCCTTGGTCACATGTGAGCACGTGACCCCCAATTGAGTCCTCTTCTCAGCGTTCATTCACGCTTTGATTTTAACCATCACGTGTCAACACGTGACCATTGGTCACGTGTGAGCACGTGACACCTCATTGAGGTATTTCCTTCAGCTGTTTGTTTACGCTTCAGTTTTAACCATCACGTGTCAACACGTGACCATTGGTCACGTGTGAGCACGTGATTCCTGATTTTTAATCAGGGAACAGATTTTAGAATTTAATTCTATTCATTATTTTAGAGGTCTTAAAAGCCCATCACGTGTCTGCACGTGATCCATGGTCACGTGTGAGCACGTGATGCCCCATTGGGGTCTTTTCTAAGTTTTTATTATATTTTTTTTAACTCCTCCACCGGGTTCTTAAAAGTCTATCACGTGTGTACACGTAATTCCTCATAACTTTTGATCCCGGATGAATTATGAGGCCCATAATATATCAAATCGAAGAGTTTTTCGAGATGCTTCCAATACCATCAGAATTTAATAGTTCCTCCTTCGGGAACTTATCAAAATACAGGCCGGAAGATATTGGTTCGCATTTCCTTAAGCGTATCGCTGCCATTTGATACCTTGGACTCTTCTGCGCAGAAATTTTTGGCGGGAACAAATGCCCCCCACTACTTTGCCCACGTAAGTAGATACGTGGGTGAAGTAGTGCAAAGTAATGTATAACGTATGACCAGTTTCGGGTTGGTAGATTACTTTCAGAATCTTGACCTGAGAAGATAACGAGCGGACACAAGTGTCGTCATTTATCATTGACTCAGATCTCGACTCTTAAGAGATATAGTTCCAAACCCTTAACTCCATGAGCCGCACCCTTCTATCTCTTCATATCTTACTCTGGCGTGAAGTAGTTTATATGCTCATGAGCAGCTTTTCCATTTCAGTGGCATGTAGCTTTGGCGAGTGTGGCTCATAGACGGTCCATCTTGACCTCTTTGCAGGGCGATGATGGCTTAGGAGACAGGGTTAGGATCTGCCACCTAAGACTTTTCAACTTTATGAGCCGTGAGGGTCTCATAAAGACTTTTCTCCCTACGAGTCGAGAGGATCCCGCAGGTGTATTTTTTCCTTAGGGGTCGTGAGGACTCCTAAGTGTGTTTTCTCTTGAAAGTCGTAAGGATCTCACAAGAGAATTTTCCTTCTTACGAGTCGAGAGGACCCGTAAGCGGTTGTTTCCCTCCTTGTCGAGATTCGACTTTGGAGAGTGTGACCCATGGATAGTATGCAAGAGACCGTTTTGGATCGCTTTGCAGGGCCCCAGTGTTTAGGAAACAGGTTTTTTAATCCCTGCTGCCTAAGGCTTTATCTCACGAGTCGAGACGAATCGAGAAGTTCTCGCAAAGACATTAATTTCCTCACGAGTCGAAACGGATCGAGCAGATCTCGCAAGAATATCCTAACGTCACAGTTAACCTCTGCTCTTTACGACAGAAGTCCGTTAGGGTCTGTGGTACTTAGGGTTTTGGCCGTCGTACCGTCGCATGAGCTGATGTATTCCTCGATAGGCAATCGTGCTGTTCGAGTAGCCCTGTGACTGCCGTGTCTCTGATCCCTTCGGGGGCTGGACAAGACGTCTTCAAGCAATCCTTCTTGGCAGTTTGACCGTCGGAAGAGCAAGCGTTAGGAATTTGCCATGCCGCTTTTTACTTGAAGTTGGGCTCATTTTGGAGAGCCCCGATGAGTTATAACCACTCCGCGCTGGTGTGGGATGATCTCCGATAGTCTTTCAGGCTTTATATGACTTGCCGTTAAGACCCTGAAGCTAGGAATTTGGCCTTTGCTTCGTTTGCTGGCATTGCGTCCTCTGTATCGAGACGAATGTCGTGGTTGTCTCTAGGTTGCTGATGAACCGTCGAGGTTTGGAACTAGGGATTTTGCCGTGGCTCCTTTTGGTGATGTTGCGTCTGCTGTATCGAGACGAACGTCGAGGTGGTGACCACTCCATGTGGGATGATCTCCGGTGGTCTTTCAAGATTTATATGACTTGCCGTTAAGACCCTGAAGTTAGGAATTTGGCCTTCGCTTCGTTTGCTGGCATCGCGTCCTCTGTATCGAGACGAATGTCATGGTTGTCTCTAGGTTGCTGGTGAACCGTTGAGGTTTAGAACTGGGGATTTTGCCGTGGCTCCTTTTGGTGATGTTGTGTCTGCTGTATCGAGACGAACGTCGAGGTGGTGCCACTCCATGTGGGATGATCTCCGGTGGTCTTTCAGGCTTTATATGACTTGCCGTTAAGACCCTGAAGTTAGGAATTTGGCCTTCGCTTCGTTTGCTGGCATCGCGTTCTCTGTATCGAGAAGAATGTCATGGTTGTCTCTAGGTTGTTGGTGAACTGTCGAGGTTTCGAACTAGGGATTTTGCCGTGGCTCCTTTTGGTGATGTTGCGTCTGCTGTATCGAGATGAACGTCGAGGTGGTGACCACTCCATGTGGGATGATCTCCGATTATCTTTTCGGTTTTATATGAGTTACCGTCAAGACGTTGAAGCTAGGAATTTGGCCTTCGCTTCGTTTGCTTTGGCGCGTCCGAATCCTGTTGGGGGAAGAACGCTGGGGTGACATTTCATCTGCTGTATCGAGACGATCGTCGAGGTGGTGACCACTCCGCGCTGGTGCAAGATGATCTCCGATTGTCTTTCAGGCTTTATATGACTTGCCGTCAAGACCCTGAAGCTAGGAATTTGGCCTTTGCTTCATCTGCTTTGGTTTGTCCGGACACTGTTGGAGGAAGGACGCTGTAGTGACATCTCGTCTGCTGTATCGAGACGAACGTCGAGGTGGTGATCACTCTAAGCTGGTGTGAGATGATCTCCGATTGTCTTTCAGGCTTTATATGACTTGCCGTCAAGACCCTGAAGCTAGGAATTTGGCATTTGCTTCATCTGCTTTGGTGTGTCCGGATCCTGTTGGAGGAAGGACGCTGTAGTGATATCCCGTCTGCGGTATCGAGACGAACGTCGAGGTGATGACCACTCCGCGCTGGTGCGAGATGATCTCTGAATGTCTTTCAGGCTTTATATGACTTGCCGTCAAGACCGTGAAGCTAGGAATTTGGCCTTTTGCTTCATTTGCTTTGGTGTTGCGTCTGCTGTGTCGAGACGAACGTTGAGTGGTGACCACTCCGTGCTGGTGCAAGATGATCTCCGATTGTCTTTCAGGCTTTATATGAGTTGCCGCCAAGACCCTGAAGCTAGGAATTTGGCCTTTGCTTCGTTTGCTTTGGTGCATCCGAATCCTGCTGGGGGAAGAACGCTGGGGTAACATCTCGTCTGCTGTATTGAGACGATCGTCGAGGTGGTGACCACTCCACGCTGGTGTGAGATGATCTCCGGTTGTCCTTCAGGCTTTATATGACTTGCCTTCAAGATCCTGAAGCTAGGAATTTGGCCTTTTGCTTTATTTGCTTTTGGTGTTGCGTCTGATGTATCTAGACGAACGCTGCGGTTGTCTCTAGGTTGCTGGTGAACCGTCAAGGTTTGGAACCAGGGATTTTGCCGTGACTCCTTTTGGTGATGTTGCGTCTGCTGTGTCGAGACGAACGTCGAGGTGGTGACCACTCCGTGCTGGTGCGAGATGATCTCCAATTGTCTTTGAGGCTTTATATGACTTGCCATCAAGACCCTGAAGCTAGGAATTTGGCATTCGCTTCATTTGCTGGCATCGCGTCCTCTGTATCGAGACTAATGTCGCGGTTGTCTCTAGGTTGCTGGTGAACCGTCGAGGTTTGGAACCAGGGATTTTGCCGTGACTCCTTTTGGTGATGTTGCGTCTGCTGTGTCGAGACGAACGTCGAGGTGGTGACCACTTCGTGCTGGTGTGAGATGATCTCCAATTGTCTTTGAGGCTTTATATGACTTGCCGTCAAGACCCTGAAGCTAGGAATTTGGCCTTCGCTTCATTTGCTTTGGTGTGTCCGAATCCTGTTGGAGGAAGGACGCTGTAGTTGACATCTCGTCTGCTGTATCGAGACGAACGTCGAGGTGGTGCTCACTCTATGCTGGTGTGAGATGATCTTCGATTGTCTTTCAGGCTTTATATAACTTGTCGTCAAGACGTATGAAGCTAGGAATTTGGCCTTCGCTTCGTTTGCTTTGGCGCATCCGAATCCTACTGGGGGAAGAACGCTGGGGTGACATTTCATCTGCTGTATCGAGACTAATGTCGCGGTGCCCAATCATTTCGGCTATTTATTTTATTTTTACTCGCTGTTTTTTATTGCGAGTTGCCCAATCATTTCGGCTATTTTGCACGCATACATTTTTACTTGCTGATTTTGTTTGCAAGTTGCCCCATCATTTCGGCTATTTCGTATGCATTTTTTTTTTGGCTCGCTGATTTTTTTTTCGCGAGTAGGGGATTTGGGATCTGATACCAATCTTGGCATCAGCATCGCTGCGACTGGAATATTGCCAGGAGCGAATCATTATTTGACATGAAAGGACTTGAAATTTGATACCGGTTTAGGCATCAGCATCGCTGCAACTGGGATATTGCCAGGAGAGAATCATCATTTGCCTTGAAAGGGCTTGGAATTTGATACCGGTTTAGGCATCAGCATCGCTGCAACTGGGATATTGCTAGGAGCGAATCATCATTTGCCTCTGTCGATGTCGAACAAAGGTGGCTTAGTAAACATGGTTAAAGGTCCTGTCGGCTAAGGCTTTTGACTTCATGGGCCCTAAGGGTCTCACAAAGGTATTTCTCTCTACAAGTCGTGAGGATCTTGTAGGTGTGTTTTCTCCTTGGGAATCGTGAGGATTCCTAAGTGCATGTTCTCTTGTAAGTCGTAAGGATCTTAAAAAAGGGTTTTCTCCTTATAAGTCGAGAGGACTTACAAGTGTTGTTTCCTGTACAAGCATATCCCTAATCACGGATGGGACTTGTTAGGGGAAATATTTGTTCGTGCCCGTGGATTGTATACAAGGGTCAGTATTGAGCCACTTGTAGGGCCGTATTGGAAGTTGTGGGGGTTGCTCAATCACAGGTTTAGGTCTCTGTAACTTAAGACTTTCAAATCTTATGAGCCGTGAGAGTCCCATAAGAGAGTTCTCCTTACGAGTCGTGAGGATCTCGCAAGTGTAATTTCTTCTTAGGAATCGTGAGGATCCCTAAGTGTGTTGCTCCCTTGTGAGTCGTAAGGATCTCACGCAGGTGGTTTCTCCTTACAAGGTCGAGAGGATCCTGTAAGTATCTTTTAACGAGGTTGCGCCCTTTTGGGTTTTCACAAACACTCGCCGGTAGCCCTGCTGTTTTTACTCACGGAGCCCTTTCGGGTTTTCATCCGTGCCCATTTTGCTTGTGGACATACCGTTTTTTTATTCTTTTTTTTTTATTCTCTTTTTTTTCTCTTTTCCTTTTTTTTCTTTTCTTTTTTTTCTTTTTTTTTAAACGAGGTCGCGCCCTTTCGGGTTTTCACGAACACTCGCCGGTAGCCCTGCTGTTTTTACTCACGGAGCCCTTTCGGGTTTTCATCCGTGCCCATTTTGCTTGTGGATATACCGTTATTTTTTTTTGGGCACGTCAGCCTGAAGATGCTGCGGGTTGGGAGTACTTTAACAACGTTTCGGTCATTTGCAAGTTTTAGGACATTGCGGTCCGCCGTTAGTTTAAGGACGTTTCGGTCCGCCGTCGCCGTATTTGAGAAGCATCTCTAGTTTACTGACTTTTCGGTCTATGGGGCTTTCCCTATGAATGGGCATGATGCCCCCGGCATATCCACCTTTTTCGAAGCATGTTGTTATGGCGGGTTTACTTTCCACTTTTTGGGCAGCGCGAACTTGCCCTGTTGGTATTGGTCTTCAACCCAGTTTTTGAAGACGTAGCAATTGTCGAGCGGGTGACCCATTACTCTGTGGTAGGGACAATAGTTAGGATTGTTAACGTCACCTGGTTGCAATGGACGTTTTGGATCTGGCAGAGTGATAAGCCCGCTGCGCACTGCTAGCTCGAACAATCTCTTTGTTTTATCTTTGGGAAACGAGTAAGGACGTTTCAATTTCTCATTGAGGTATCGCGGCTTGTTGTTTTGACGACAAAACGGTCTCGGGTTACTCGGCTGTTGTTGAGTGTTGGCAACAAAGGCCGTTTTTTCCTTTTCCTTTCTCATTTCGTTTGCTCCGTCGTTTGCGGGTCCGAGATTCTTTCCGGGTAGCGTGAGATTGTACTGCTGAACGTTCTCGCAACTCTCCAATTCTTTTGTTTTAGAAATGAATTCCTTGAAGAGAGGGTTAAGGGCGGCTTCTTCGTCAGAATCGCTTCTAAAGGTGAGAACTCATGATCCCCCGGGCTCGTCCCTATGACAATTGCCGGTAACTCTTTTATGCTCATCTGTCATATTTTTTCGCTGTCTACGAGCTTCCCGCTTTATTCTATTGACGTGTTGTCTATGAGCGACATATCCTTGCCACCAACACTTAAAAGAGTTGCAGTCTTCAGTAGGATGTGCGATCCTCTGATGATATAAGCAGAAGTTAGGGTGTACGTCCGTTTCATCAAAATGTATACTACCAGGAGAATTTTCTCTGAAAGAGGGCGGCCCCATCCCCATTGATATGGCTTTGGCGAATCGTTTCCTTGTCTTGATCCTGCTTTCATTTGCAGCGGATGTACTTTGATCTGGTGGGAGTGTTTCGACCCTTTTGTCCAGTCGCCGGCGTTTGGCTTTTTCAAATATGGCCATCTCACGTTCCCGATCGGCTTTACTTTTCAGACGAATCTCATTCAGGAAGGCATCGATCATCTCGTCTGACGGCCACAGAAGTTCTGGTTCAGGATCCGCCCCCGGTTTCTCGGTGCAAGGAGCCTCTTTATCATCTATCAAGGAGTGAGAGATCACATGACAACTTGCTACGTAGTCCTCAGATTCATCTGATGAGTCTTCTCCATCGTTTTCATCCTCGAGGACGTGGCTGAGAAACTCTTGGAGCGTGATTGGAATCCGCGCCTTCTGGTTATACTCTTCCAGCGTGTCAATCTGTTTCTGCAAATCCGTGCGCTTGTTGCCAGGCTTCACGGGCTTCTTGGATTTCTCTTTCTTTTTCGAAGATTTCGACGGCTGGGTGTGAATGCTTTGGCTATCACCACCAATATTTGGAATTGGGCGCGGTTTCAGCATCCCCTCGATGATTTGAGGTTCGAGCGGGTTCTTCCATCTGACCGCCGGGCGCGTATGAAGATCACTCAGCATCCTTTTGGTTTTGGATGAAAGCACGACCTCCCATGGGGCTTCTTCAACAAAAGAACAAGTTGCCCCCGGTGTGTCTGTCTTCTTAGGAGTGTGCGGTTGTGGTGGGTTTACTTTCCACTTCTCAGACAGCGCAAACTTGCCTTGTAGGTACTGATCCTCGATCCATCCCTTAAAAACGAAGCAATCCTCGATCGGGTGGCTTACCGTTTGGTGGTAAGGGAAATAATTGGGATTGTTGACATCGCCTGGCTGTAACGGACGTTTTGGATCCGGCAGATTGATGAGTCTGTTGCGCATTGCCAGTTCGAACAGTTTCCTCGTTTTATCCTGGGGAAATGAGTAAGGACGTCCTAGTCTCTCCTCGACGGATGGGCGTGGACGCACGTTGTTTTGGCGAACAACCGGTTTTAAATTGCTCGGTTGTTATTGAGCGTTGGCGACGAAGGTTGCTTTCCCTTTGCCCTTTTCATTCCAAGGCTCCGTCTTTAAAGAGAAAGGCCTATGGCCCATCTGGTCCATTTGGGCCAGCTTGTCAGTCAAGGCCTGGAAGGTGGTCGGCTTGAAGAACATCATGAACTGTGAGATGGTCGCTTGCGGATCAAGGATACCCACAAATATGCCTACCGCAGGAGCCTCTTCTATGCGTTGTTCGCATTTCGACCATAAGTTCCGCCATCGTGTTGCGTATTGGACCCACATTTCGCCTGGTCTTATCCTGGCATTAATCAGTCCTGTTATCGGGGTGTGTCCACTAGCACTCGCGAATCTCTGTGTAAACAGCAGCTCCATCTCCGTAAATGTCTTTATAGAGTCATTAGGTAGCTCCGAATACCATTCAAAGGCTGTTTCTGCTAAGCTGCCGACGAATTGACGTAGCAACAATTTGTCATCGCCTCCAGTATTGCCGCATAAGGCCCTGAATTGAGCGACATGCTGATGCGGGTTCCCTGTCCCTTTATATACGTGGAATTTATGGATCGTATATCCCGGCGGGTAACTGATTTGGTCGTACTAGCTTGGATACGGTCATCCGGTTCTAACAATTTGCCCAGACGCTTCATTCGCCTGATGAACCCGGATCTGCTGAGCTATATATTCGTCCAGGTCAGCTTTGGAGATTGCCTCCTCCTTGGCTGTTGACAGTGCTGGTGGAGGATTTGACGTTTCTCCCCTGTCGTCGTCAAGGGCAATCGGAGGATCTTCAGCAGGAGGGTCCGGCTGTAACATCATCCCTACCATATCTTGGAAGAGGAGCGCCATCTGTTTTATGTTAGCCGCTTGCTCTGCAGCTTCTTTGTCCCTCTTTTCGAGGATTCTGCATAAAAAGTCAGCATCGGTTTCTTGTTCGTGCCACTGTTCTGATGATACTTCTGAGCTTTCTTTCGGTTCGGTAAGTGCAGCCATCACAGTCATCATTTCCTGAAGCTTCTGTTGCTGCTCCTGGGCTTTTGTCACGGATCGGGTGAGCGGTCGGTGACCCGTCGAAGCACGGCTTTCCTCCTTTCCAGAAGCCATATAAACGGTGTGCACCACCATGCCCCCAGACTTGGGGCGTTTGTGTTCGGTGTCTTTGCGATTTGCCAAAGACACAGGGGATTTTTGCGGCCTCCTTTTTTGAGCGATTGGAGTTGAGGGGGCCGTTGTAGTGGGCACCCAAGTAGCTTTTGCTTTTTGTGGCTTGACAGAGTAATCCTTCTCCTGCCGCACCTTCATCTTTTTCTGTCGGCGGAGATAGTTTTCATCAATCACCGACTCTTGGACCTGTCGCCAGACTTTGTAAATTTTAGAGGACAGCCGTTGAGGGGGCCGCTCTAGCTTCTTCTCTGGAGTATTCTCCACAGGTGAAGGAGTTCGTTTCAACATCGCAGTAGGAGAATTTCTGCGCACCGTATTCAGCAATTCAAAGCTGTTCCCGGTTGGAACAGCAGCATCGGTCCTCACCGTTGGAACTGGTGGCGTAAATCCAGATGGGGAGTTGCCCCCAGCCTTTCTTACTCGACGCCAGTGGCGGCGTCGGGCGTGTCTTGCGGATGGAGTCACCTCCGTTGTTTGATAAGCTTCTTCATGCCCCCTGACCTGGGTAGGGGAAGCAGCTTTGAGGACCTCGCCTGGAGCAGCAACCGGAATGGCCAGCCTTGTAAAATCTGACTTCTTGGAAGGAGGAGCCTTTCCAATGATTTCTTCCGCTTGAGCCGGGATAGCTATCCGCTTTGGGATGGCAGCTTCGGGTATCGCGGGTTTGCAGACGTTCTGGCTCAGTCTGTTGAAAACTGAGGTATTGAAACTGGGCGACCCGTTGAGAGGGGTCGCGGCAGTGGTAAGCCGATCAAAGACCGACTTCTTTGGGGCTTCTTGCAACGTCATTGTGGCATTGAAGCTCAACGGTGGGAGCATGGTCCCGAAGAATAATCCAGTGGTGGCCTGAGTTACCTGCTCCACTGGCATCTTGAAAAGGGAGGCCGCTTGGGGCCCATAAGTCACTCTTCCAGCAAGGACCGAGCGAGAGTTGCAGTTGCAGGCAGTGCAGTTTGAAGCCATTGATCTTCTGTTTTCTGCATGGAACAAGACACCAAATCTTAGTACCTCGAATCGACAGGCAACCACAGTAAACCGCGATTCGTTCGCGAACACGACACACGAAGTGTGGAGTGGAAAGTGGAAAATGTCCCACCGGGCGTGCCAGAATCTGTTCCCCTCCGAAAGACGGTGCACAAGACTGCGATGTCTTGGCACTGAGATTCGGGGCAGATGCTAATTGGTGCTATCCGTTCACCTCTCCGAAGATGCCAAGTTGATTTATGGCACCATATATCGAAGGTTTAAACGGATGCGGCCGATGTAGCAGACTTCGTCAGATTCCCCCTCGTTTGAGGGGTTTTTGATTGTGGGGACGCTCTTCCCTGCAGGCGCAAGCCCCTGCTGTTAATTACGCTACCGCATCGCGGTAACAACTTTCTCCTTCTCAAGATGGTCACTTCGTGTCGTGGGTGTTTGTTTTGTTTTTGGTTGCCCGTGGATTGTATACGGAGATTAATTTATGTCGTCGCCCGTAGGACGTGGATTAGTCCAAATCCGTATTTTCTTAGATTTGGTTTTGGGGTTTTGGTTTGAGGATACGTTAGCCATATTTGAGGCTAAGATCAACTCAAACGTTTGTTAAGGATACGTTAGTCTAATTTGAGACTAAGATCAACTTAACGGGATCGTTTAGATCCGACAATAGAGCGTTTGGGCTCTATTATTCCAGTTTAGGGACATAGTGGTCCATTGAATGTATGGCCGTCGGGACCCGTCACCTCTCTGACAACATTGAAGGATTACAACAACAGGTGTCAGAGGAGTTCAGAGATGTACCCTTGGACCAAAGTTGGTTGGGTGATCCATAGTCCGATTTGGGACTAAAGTCCGTTTGAAGGTTTAAGGATACGTTAGCCATATTTGAGGCTAAGATCAACTTAAACGGTTGTTAAGGATACGTTAGTCCAGTTTGGGACTAAGATTGACTTAACGGGATCGTTTAGATCCGACAAAAGAGCGTTTGGGCTCTATTATTCCAGTTTAGGGACATGGTGGTCCATTTCCAGTTTAGGGACGTAGTGGTCCATTTCCAGTTTAGGGACGCATAAGTCCATGGGTTTAAGGACCCCACAGTCCATATGGGTGTGTTTAAGGACACATTAGTCTGTTAGTTTAAGGACGCATAAGTCCGGGGGTTTAAGGACCCCACAGTCCGTATCTTGGTTTAAGGACGCATAAGTCCATGAGTTTAAGGACCCCACAGTCCGTGTTGATGTGTGGTCGTTGGGACCCGTCACCTCTCTGAAGACGTTGAAGGATTACAACGACAAATATCAGAGGAGTTCAGAGATGTACCCTTGAACCAATGAGTTGGTTGAAAGAGCAGATGTGCTCAGTTCAAGATGATTTGAGGACTTATGGCCAGTTTGGGCTAAGTCCAATTATGTTTGAAATATTGGCCCTCTGTTGGTCCATTGAAGGAGAGGCTTTGCCTCTAGAAACTTAGCCAATTGGGCTAAAGCCAGTGTTAAACACTAAAGACCAACAGTGTTGAACACTGGGAATAAGATTAGTAAGTTAGTGTTAAACATTAAAAGATAATCAGTGTTAAACACTAGTAATAGGGCTTTCTAATTAGTGTTAGATACTAAAGCAAATTAGTGTTAAACACTGGTAATCAGAGATTTCAAATTAGTGTTAAACACTAAAGCAAATCAGTGTTAAACACTGGGAACAAAGTCTTCAGATTAATGTTAAACACTAAGGAGAGAGGGGTCACGTGTGGACACGTGAGAGCGCCCTGATTTCCCTTATCTTATTCTGCAGATCAGTGTTTTAACACTTTTAATTTCCTGGCCATCACGTGTGGGCACGTGATGGAGGCCCCCGCTCTGGTCTGTTAGAATGCTCATTAGGGGTCACGTGGTGACATATGAGGGCGCCCTAAATGCGGAGCCAGATCTCCTTTGTTTTATTCTCAAATCTGCGAATAAGTGTTAAACACTTTTCCTTTTTATTTCGAGCATCACGTGTTGACACGTGATGGGGATTTATGCGCTGACTGTTAGAACGTTTGCTAAGGGGTCACGTGGTAAACACGTGAGAGCGCCCAAAGCCTTCATTTCCATTGATCTTTCTTTCTGCGTTTTGGGAGTCACGTGGGAGCACGTGATGGCATCAAAAAGTGGGGCCAGATCCCCTTTATTTTGTTCTGCAAACAAGTGTTAAACACTTTTAATTTTCATAGCCATCACGTGTGGGCACGTGATGTATAATCATGCCCTGATTTATTAGAACATTTATTAGGGGCCACGTGGTAACACGTGAGAGCGCCCAGAATTGTTTCTGCCTTTGCTTTTGTTCCATACATAATGAGGGTCACGTGGGAACACGTGAGGCATTGCCTCAAAGCTTTCCTCTTCTCATTTTTGGGGGATCTGTTCAGGGGTCACGTGGGGCACGTGACGTTTGTCTTTTCATGCACAGAGATCTTTTAAGTCTCCTTATCTTTAAGAATTAAATTCTTATTTAGGGTAAAACCCTAATTTTTGTTTTGGAGGAATTAAATTTCTATTGTGAAAGAATTAAATTCTTATTTAGGGTAAAACCCTAATTTTATCCCAAAGGAATTAAATTCCTATAATTTTGTGAGAATTAAATTCTCAAAACTTAATTCCTCCTCTATGTTTTGGATCTGCATGGCAGGATCTCAACCCAATGAGAATTAAATTCTTAATTCATGGGGAGATGTGCACTTTGCAGATCCTCCACCAGAGAAAGAACTAAGTTCTCTTCTTTATATAAGAGTTAAACTCTTTTGAGAATTAAATTCTCTTTTGAAGCCTCCCTTTTCTTACCTAGGGTTTTTCTTTTGCAGAGAATTAAATTCTCCTCTCTTTTCTTTTTTTCTCTTGAGAATTAAATTCTCCTCCCTCTGTTTCTTCTCTCAAAAAAAGTAGATCCCCTCTTCTTTTCTTAGCTCCTATTTATAGGAGAAGGAAGAGAATCAATTTGTTTAGCAAATCTCTCATTGAAAGATTCGATTTGTATTCGTTAGAGATTTGATTTGCATTCATCATTCATCTGGACCTTTGGATCATTAGGTGAATTTTATTCACCATTGGATTTTAAATCCAAAGATATCTCTTTGTTATCTCGGTTAGATTTAGGGGGGAAATCTTTCCAAGTCCAAGATTTTTCCATAAATTGGTGATGTTTAATCACCCTTGGATCTTTAATCCAACGGTCCCCATAATCCTTTTCCATTTGGAAAGATTTGGAAGCTTTTAGAATTTAATTCTATTAACCGTAAGGTTTTCGAAGCCAGTCACGTGCTGACACGTGACCCTTGGTCACGTGTGAGCACGTGACCCCCAATTGAGTTCTCTTCTCAGCGTTCATTCACACTTTGGTTTTAACCATCACGTGTCAACACGTGACCATTGGTCACGTGTGAGCACGTGACACCTCATTGAGGTATTTCCTTCAGCTGTTTGTTTACGCTTCAGTTTTAACCATCACGTGTCAACACGTGACCATTGGTCACGTGTGAGCACGTGATTCCTGATTTTTAATCAGGGAACAGATTTTAGAATTTAATTCTATTCATTATTTTAGAGGTCTTAAAAGCCCAACACGTGTCTGCACGTGATCCATGGTCACGTGTGAGCACGTGATGCCCCATTGGGGTCTTTTCTGAGTTTTTATTATATTTTTTTTAACTCCTCCAGCGGGTTCTTAAAAGTCCATCACGTGTGGACACGTAATCCTCATAACTTTTGATCCCGGATGAATTATGAGGCCCATAATATATTAAATCGAAGGGTTTTTCGAGATGCTTCCAATACCATCAGAATTTAATAGTTTCTCCTTCGGGAACTAATCAAAATACAGGCCGGAAGATATTGGTTCGCATTTCCTTAAGCGTATCGCTGCCATTTGATACCTTGGACTGTTCTGCGCAGAAATTTTTGGCGGGAACATGGTTTGTATTAGAATTGAGGTAATTTGGGTTTTTAAAAGTAATTTGCTGACGTGGCAACTACAGTGACGTGGCAATGATGTGGCATAGACGGTGCTGACGTGGTACCGTTAATTTCGGCAGTGCGTTGATAGTTTTAGAGCAATCTTTTTCCTGCCCGCAATTTGTCTACCCAAAAGTTAACCCGAGACAAAATGGTAGGACCCACAACACCCAGATAATAGTGTCATGTGAGACCATGATGTTTGTCTCTTTAACAAACTTTAAGATAGACAAATTACGGTGGGAAAAGTATTTTTGATAGTTTTGAAAATAATAGAAGTTTTGTTAAAATGACATAAACCCGTTGGGAGTTCTTAAGTGAAAAAGTCTTAAAAAAAAATCTGCATCATCCATCATTTTTCCCCGCGAACAAGTCCCAAAGATCCCATTAGATTGTGTATTGAACATAACACGGTCAGATTAAAAAAAGAATACACAAAACAAACATTGGCATAGTATAGAAATTTATTTCATCTACGATTATAAGATTATAAATACGGATCATTCATTGTTTTTTTCAAACAATCGGCAGGGACCACATATTTGGTATCCTAAGGCAAACATACACCGACCCACGCGCTCAACATGTCCGAACTAATTCTCTCGTGGTCCCCACAATCCAATGGCACAACCACGCGCCGTTTTATACGACCCAAATCCAATCCCAAATCTTCAACCTCCATTTTGACCCCTGAAAAGATATAAAAATTAAAAATTGAAGCTTCCAAAAGAGGGAAGAACACCAATTAGCCAATCAAACATCTCTTTTCAAATTTCAATTTCTTAGCAAGATTCTTAGCAATAATTTCCCTTTCCTTTTTCTTCTCCCCAAATTATCTGGCGAAACCCTCGGCAATCCTTTCCTCTTTTGTCATCAAGATTCTGCTGCAACAATTTGAGGTTTTTTTTTTGGGGGTTTGGGGATTTGAAAAGTTAAGAATTTTGTTGTTGAGGAGATGGAGGAGCCGGGGCAGTTGAAGAGAGCGATGATCGACGCCGTGGCCGGAGCCATCTCTGGCGGGATCTCTCGCACGGTGACGTCGCCGTTGGATGTCATCAAGATTCGTTTCCAGGTTACAGAAATTAGGTCTCTCAATTCAGTGGTGATTTTGAGCTCAATTAGGTTAAAGTTTGATGCTTTTGTTGTTTGTGGGTATAAAAATCTATGAAAATTCTAGAATCCAAGTATGTCTAGTGACGACAATGTTAGAAGACTTAGGATCAACTTTTATATGATGAACTATTAACCTTTTTTTTATTGTCTTGTAGTTATCATGTAGTATGGTATAGCTTAGATGAGTCACTTATGACAACCCAAATCGTCTAGATAATTTAGTTTTCGTAATATCATCGAGTTTCTATAGCCAAATCTTACCCACATAAAGCTAAAGACATACTCATGCTCATGCCATAGTTCGACATTGTCGGTAAAAAAACGACGACAGTGGGCGTATCCTGCCCCTCTCGATATAAAGGAGGAAACTCTTCCCATTATTTTGGGTTTTCTGTACCTTAACCTCGTGTTCTCCTTGCTACAAGTCTCATGCCTGGCTATCTGCGCTACCCGTTTTCCTAGATGCAATCATGAAAACTTTCAACCTAGAAAGTAGTAGTTTCTTTTGTTATAAATGAATTAGGCTTATTCAACCCTGGTTTTCAAATCAAGGTATGCAAATCTTTAATTTTTAGGTTACACTTTTACCTGGGTCAATTTTCTATGCGTATTTTGTACTGTTTTGTTGATTGTACATCATTCTTCTAGCCAATTATAAAAAATGACATGGGTGACTACTTGCAGGTTCAACTAGAGCCCACTTCTTCATGGGCTCTTCTCCAAAGGGACTTGTATAGGCCATCAAAATATACTGGGATCCTGCAAGCATCTAAAGAAATATTTCGGGAGGAAGGATTACCGGTATTCAACTCAAACTAGTTTATTTTTCACATGCATTTTGTTTTCTGTTTTTCCCCTTTGATGTATATTAATAATACCGCAGAAGATTATCTGCATGATATTGGAATTCTTTGGAGAAATGGTAATGCTGTCTTTTAAACTTTCGCCACTGTGTTTTCCAGGGTTTTTGGAGAGGAAATGTTCCAGCTCTATTCATGTACATGCCTTACACCGCCATACAGTTCACCGTTCTTCACAAGCTAAAAACCTTTGCAGCAGGTTCCTCCAAGACAGGTTTGCCATTTAATTGTTCATCTATGCATGGGTGTCTCGTTTAGTGCAATATCCAGTGAATTTTATATTCCAGATGAATCTTTATCATGTATAATTGAACTATACAAGTTCACGGAATAATTTTGTTTTCTTTAAACTGTCAATCTAAAAAATGATCATCATACTACTCATTATATCTCTTGTTTTAATTTTGCATGCTTTATTCATAATTTCTTGTTTCTTTTGTATTTTGCAGAGGATCACTTGCAGCTGAGTCCATATTTGTCTTATGTAAGTGGGGCATTAGCAGGATGTGCAGCTACAGTAGGATCATATCCATTCGATCTTCTACGGACGATTTTAGCATCTCAGGGTGAACCAAAGGTATGTGTATTGTCATAAGAGCGTGTCTGCGTTATCATTGCTCCTTCAAGTTGTTATAGGTTTCTATCTCTAATTTCAGTTCTGGTTGAAATTCGTTATAGCAGGAAGTGTAAGCTTTCTTCTTCTTCTTTTCCCTTTTAATTTAGAAGCTGCATTTAATTCCATCGCCCCAAATTTTATTTTAACTTTCTCAACCTTATCCAGCAGTTTAATACTCTAAAGTTTTGTATAAAGTTTTTGTATTAGAAATTCACATCTAGATTTGCACATTTATTATTGGCCTTAAATGGGAAGGATAACCAATGCAATAAGTTATCAATTGCGAGGGCGTTACACATTTTAAGATGGGTTGCTCATATAAGCATTTAATATTTATAATCGGTGCAATTTGAAAATAGTGGTTATGCTTAAATCAGAAAGCTTTGTTATTTATGACTCCTTAAGTTATTGAGGACCGCATTAACACCCCCAAGGGAACATAGGAGACAAGATAAACTTCACTTGTACTGATAAATTGATCCCATTTGACTTATAATATGGGATCATGATGATGAAAAAAGATATTAATTCTTTACATCAAATTTATATATCTCGTTACATGACAGACTAAACATATTTCTCGACCGTTTTAATGAATTATTGTTCGTTGACTTGGCACGATGCTGCATCCTCACAACAAGCATAGACAATAATATATTAATATACAGAGTTCAAAAATTAATCTGAAATGACCTGATGATATCCAGGTGTACTCTTCAATGACATCAGCATTTCTTGATATTGTAAGAACCCGTGGATTTCGAGGATTGTATGCCGGCCTATCTCCAACACTCGTTGAGATCATACCCTATGCTGGATTGCAGTTTGGGACATATGACATGTTCAAGCGATGGATGATGGTATGGTACCTAACACCCCACTTGTTTTAGGAGCCACCTTTGGTTCAGGCATGACACTGCAAAAGGGTTTTCATAACTATGTTCATTTTTTTTTGTTAAATGACGTCGTTAGCTTGCTTTTGGGGTTTTTTTCTCACACAAACGGCTTTGTATCATGCTGACGGAATTGGAACCAAATATGATCTTGGTTACCGATTTTAGCAGTTTGCGGCCTATTTTAGTGGTTTGCATCCATACAAATACTGGAACAATGCTCTCATTTATATGATGACTGCCCGACTAGCATGGACTTTGATACGGATATGCTGCATATGCAACATGATATGAGTTGGATAGCAGATTTGCAGTTTTTCCAAAATTGTGGGATATAATTTATTGATTTACACAATTTCTTTTGTTGTTTAAATATAAATACGAAATAAAGAAAATGATCGTTTTAGCAAATTTAAACCAATAACACATATAATTTGTTAGTATTGAAGCATAAATCGTTTGTGTCTTAGCTATTATAGTACTTGTATGATACATCTAAAATTCCATATAAATTTTAGGATGTGACATAGAGTTCCACAAGTATTCTCGACGGATCCAAGAGAATCCAATAAGGATATGAATGGCATGTCTTCTCAAGTATGCATCGTGCAACACAACTACTTGTTGTGCCTTTATTGTTGATTATGACTTTTGACCATGCCTACATCATTGAGTTAGGTTAAAGTGTGCTTTCATATTCTCATATGGCACGTTTGCAATGGTAAAGATGATAACAACTTTTTATTTTTGGGTATCAGATGTGGGATAGATACAGATTTTCCCATCTCAGCACAATTAGGCAGGACAACAGTCTTTCGAGCTTCCAGCTCTTCCTCTGTGGTTTTGCAGCGGGGACTTGCGCTAAAGCCGTGTGCCATCCTCTCGATGTTGTAAAGAAGAGGTTTCAGGTAATAATATCTGTATCCGAAAATATTTTCATGCATAAACATATTCTAGGGGTAAGTATAGCCTTCTTTTTGTCTATAACCTCAATTCATACCCATGTTGCTTTGTTTAGAATGACACAGTGTATTCTGTTAGTTCAATCTCTTCTGATTGTCAACTAGGATTAGCTTGCGTCGGTTTTGGTTAGGATGCACTAGATGGTGCACTAACTATATGTTTGCTGAAGTCGCTAAACTGGACTTAAGCATATTCTTTATTTTCGTCGTGTTTCATGAAACTTATTCCATGGGAAATGTCTATGGTTTTGCTCTTGGCTTTATTTTAACCTTCAATATGAACATAAATTCCTACAACAAATTCCCATCTTTCCGCTTCTAGGCATTCCCCTAGTCTAGGAGAATGCAAACCGGTCATTAGGAAGCCGTTCTTCTTCATAGTTTCTTCTCTTAGTGCATGCCACTGACATCACAACTCCAAAATTATGATAAAGGGTTAGGAATATACTTTTATATTCTAACATGCTCGGTGGTTGAGCGCCCTTTATTTGAGCCAAAACCATTGAAAAAATTCATTAACAAATATCTGCCCGGTTAGAATTGAACGGGGGTTCCTTTGATACCATCTTGAAGTCCTTGCCGCTGCAAGCTTTAAGGTCTGTACTATTCTAACTAGAAGAAGAGGAGGGTTAACGAATTGAAATTTTAACACCTAATAAATCCACTTGGTTTGAGGAAATAAAAGAAAATTATTTAGGTTGCTAATTCATCAAAAACTTAATTAATTTTAGCCATTTAATCTCGACTTACAAAGCACATTTCCCCACAAAAATATACCCCCATCCCCATGTTATGCTCCTAAAATTACCCACAATTTTAAATTCCAGGTGTATCACATGTGCATAAATACTAGTATCTTCACATTCGAACATTTTCAATCAGAGATTTGACACTAATTAAGAGAAAGCGTTTGATGTCAGATCTTTTTACCAAAGTCATTTATGAAGATGATGTCACTAAACTTCTTCCTCTTAATGAAACTGTAGATTGAAGGATTGCGGAGACATCCGAAATATGGATCTCGACTAGAGAAGAGAACCTACAAGAACATGTACGATGCCCTATCCCAGATCGTTAAGATGGAAGGATGGGCGGGCCTCTACAAGGGAATATTCCCCTCTTTGATTAAATCTGCTCCCGCGGGTGCTGTCACCTTCGTCGCATATGAATACACCTCGGATTGGCTGGAGTCTTCATTAACATGAAGGGCTAAAATTTATTCTATAGAATGGGGGAAAAAACATGAAGTGGAAGTGCCATCTTCTGATATCTAACAAGCTACACACAACAGTTGCCATAAAAAAATTTGTTTTTGTAGCAAACTAAGCATCAAGCATGCAGTTCATTTTTTTGGTTTGGCTCTCATATAATTTTTTTTTTCCTACTTATTTGTTGTTGGTCTTAGGTCCAATTCAGTTTGAAATTTATTTACGTAACCAATTGTTTAACAACCAGATAGATGTAACCAATTTTAATTTTCTTTTCAGGAGGGGAAAAATTATGTATCTTTTTCTTGCTAATATTTGTGTTCTAAGTTTGTTCTCGTGGGGGATATACTAATCAATCAGTTGAGGTTTCTTTGTCTACAGTTTCTGTCATCTATAATTAGTTTCTCCTCATCACCTCATGTCCAGCAATTGCTGCAATGCATGTTTTTGTGAAAATTTTCTTGACCAATTTACAGATCAGGGTACAAAAATTAATAGTCTAAAATGCTGAGGTCTTGCTCATAGTCAAAGACTCAAAGATGTTTTTCTATAAATAAAATAGCCAAAAATGTTTTTCTTGAATGAATTAGGCAAAAGATGCTACCTTTGCCCACTGCACGGATGGGCACGTGAGTTGCACGTGTAGGACCAAAATAGTTGGGCTATGATCATTAGGCCAGGCCCTACACTTTTTTGGATTATTAATCGAGGTGTTTATCAAAACCATGCACCCTGTGCCTTTCATCAAAATCCACTTTGGTTTTTTCCATGGACACTGCAAGCCTAAAACCTTCATGTTCCTATAGTTAACTACTAGTAACATGTACGTGCTACGCACATGTGTGATGAGGGAAAATCATCATGTGTTGTGATTTTTTTATGCTTCCTTGATTGTTATTAATCCAAAGGCCTTTTACTAAGTTTGTTCATTTTCTAAAACGAAGATATTTTATATTGAAAATTATTGAAGGGTATAAAGTTAATTACATGTATATGAGAAAATAACATGATATGCTCTTGCTCTAGAACCCTTATATGGATTTTTCTACCTTTTTGAATTTTAGTGAGAAAATGAGAATTTTTTTTGGTTGCCCCTTGAGTCTTGAGTTTGAGTTATAATATTAGAGATTATTAAATTAACATTTCTTGTTCTTATTTTTAACTCCTCAAAATTAAATTGGGATATTCACAAAAAAAAAAAACGCTGTAATTTGATAATCGAGCAGAAAACGACCATGCATAAAGGTTTTCTGCTAACAATGTATTGCAGGGTGACTTTTGTTAAGTACCCCTTATAATTTCTAATTTCACAGAAATTGTTATGATCAGAATAGGAATAAAGGGAAAAGGAAGGTGCAAAATGACAATATTCGAAGAGGGAGAAAAGTACTTTGCTTGAAGCATAAGAAACAGAGCAAGAATCACTGAAAGCTCTGCTCCCTCTCTCCCTCTCCCCCTCACACAAATCTCAAATGGGGTTTCGATTCCGAAACCCTAAAATCATCCCAAAAACCTACCGCAATCTAAGAACAAATCCCCCCATTTTCCTCTCTCTTCGATCGATCATCAAGAGAGCCATTCAAGAACCAGCAAGCGATGGCACGTGGGCCATTCCAACCACCATCACGTGAGGGGCGATGACGGCGTCTTCAAGCTCGGTCTCGCAGCCGATGTCGCACTTGCCGCCGGAAAATCCGTCACCGGCTACCTCACCGGCAGCACCGCCATCATCGCCGACGCTGCCCATTCAGTTTCTGATATTGTGAGCATTTTTCCCAATCAGGTCGAATTTTTATTTTTTATTTTTCGATTTTTTAAACCCTAAGTTTTGTAAAACCCTAGGCTTATAGCATAGTATTTGTTAAATTTTGATATTAATCTGTTTGATCGAAGCTTAGCTTACAGCCAAGTATTGCCAATTTGGGGCACAATTTTTTTTACATAAGTAATGAGCAAGTTTTTTTAGAATTTTGCTTATAAATCCATTGTAATAGGAGAAATTTAAATCCTTAGAAGCGATTGTAAATACTTGAATAATAATCTTGAAGCTAATTATCACATTCTAGGGTACATTTTTTGGGTGTATAAAGTGAATAGTTATTTTCTGAATTTTTGCTACTAATTCTTCAAAATGGCAAATATCACAATCCTAGGCCCTGTTTGGGAATGGAGTTGAGTATAGATAAATGAAGTTTCATGAAGTTTAGAACTCCAAAATCCTAACTATTCCATGTTTGAGACGGTTTTTGGAGTTTAGAAAACTATGGTTATCTAAACTCCAAAGTTGAGAGAACCATAGTTTACTAAACTCCAATCCAACCAAAGTTTTCTAAATTCTAAAATTTGTAAAGAAAACATCCATTTGGATATTAGATAACTCTAAAACAAGATTTTGGAATCTAGATAGATACATAGCCAAACACCCCACCAAAGTTAAAGTTTAACATGGAGTTTGGAGCTGCAAACAATAGTTTGCATATCCTCTACCTCCACTTAAAAATAAACTCCGGTTCACCGAAACAGGGCTAGAAGCTAGAAAAATATTTGGATAGCTAATAGTAAAGCCTAATGTTTTTATTTACGGCGTTTTTTTTGGTGTATGAGCATTTGGTGGATTTTGCTGATACTTTTCTAGAATGATAGCTATTCCAACACATAATAATTATTAATTTATGAACATTTTTAGATGAAAAGACAAAAATTTCATTAAGCATACTTGTAGCCTAACTTAAGCCCTAGATCTATCAAATCATGATTGCGACTGTCTGGTATCAGTTTGTTGGGGAATTGATAAAAAAATGACCTGAACTATGAAGTTGGTGATTTTTATACATATAGGAAGAATGGCTAAGGGTGTCTGTCTCCCAGCCAAAACCCCTTTGTTGTCTAAATTATAAGTGATATCGAGTGAGTAATTAGAATTTAGGAATTAGGACTTTGTGTATATTAAGTTTATATGGTGTGTGCCATCTTAACACATGTCAACCTTTTTGCTATACCTGGAGATTGCTGGTTGTGTGTAGTCATAAGTCATAACACATGTTGACTTAGCTTTGATCAGCGTTGTTATTCACGCGAATGTTCTAAATATCGTATGTCGGCGTCATGTCGGAATGATAATTTTCATGTCAGATATCGGATGTTAGTTTATATTGGAGGCATTTTCTAAATGCTGGATTGTGTTCTAATTTAAAACTTGATTGACATTCATTAAATATTGTAAATAATATTAACGTAACTCAACATAAAATATCAGCTTAACTTTTTGCTTTTGTTGAAGAAGAGAGGCGAGCCTGCAATAGCCGAAGGATTTGTCGAAGACGTTAAGAAACTTTGGATCTAGGTTTTGGAGATGCTTGATCTAGGGTTTGTTGAGGTTTTATCGATGAAAGGTTTTGAGAATAAAGATCCGACATATTGGCCGGCATCCGACGTATGCTATCAACATTTAGAACATTGAATTTCATGTGTTGTTAACTTGTCATCCAAGCAGGACTACGATATTTTCCACTTTAACAATCAAATCTTCTAACAACTCTCCAAGTTCCTCTTCTTCATTATTTATAAATCTTGGAGAAGACGTGAGCAAGCTAATAAACAGTTATAGAAAGTTAAAATTTATGACTCATTATAGAACTATGGAAGAGTGAGCTTAACATACTATATGTATTCAAGCTGGAAATTTCCAATCAATTATAGGGCTCAAAAGATTCACTAGGGTTACATTTTCTCTGGATCCTGCTGCCAAAACTAGTAGTTGTCATGGTTATTGCAGGCGGGCTTAAATATCCTTTGGCATGAAAAAAGGGTAGTAGTGAGGCCACATGCCAAGGCAAGAATTGAAACTGTGATGGCCACTTTCTAATTCACTCATTTCGCTGCACCATGTGTGTGATATATCTAGTACACGGTTATCCTCCACATGCCACCCCCACCCAAAAAAAAAGTATGTTGCATCCCTTAGTTATTTTTGTTGAATTGCTTTTGCATAGAAAAAGCACGTAACAATTGTTAAAACATGTCTCTTCAGAGACATTCAAGTAAATTCCTATGTTAAACGAATAACCTGAAAATAGTAATTTATTTAACATCTTGAACTCTGCAGGTCCTTAGTGGTGTTGCATGGATGTCATTTAGAGCTGGCATGGCTCCGAAGGACAAAGAACACCCTTATGGTCACTCTTGATTCTGTACTTAGATTCTTCTCCATTATTATTGTTATTGTAACACACACACAGTTGTAAGAACTCCTTTTGGACTCTGGCTCAATCTAATTTGAGAATGAACCGGGTGACTGTCCTAGTTACTGATTTTGCGATAAAATTAATAACTCCTCACAATGCTTTCTTCAGTTCAAGCTTTATCATACTTTGTGATTCTCACACGAGAGAGAGAGAGAGAGAGAGAGAGAGAGAGAGAGAGAGAGAGAGTATGGATCTGTTAGGGCGGGTTTGTGTTTTTAAATTCACGAATCTGAATAATAGCCGTTGGATCTACCCTTTGCTTTCAACGGCTCAGATTAAAAAAATCATTTAAATAATCTAATAAATATTCTTTCCTAATTTTTGGGATCTACTTATCTCTATTTATTTATTTTGGGTAATATTGTTTAAAATCATGAGGATTTGTTAGATGCTCAGATTATTTCCATATTCAAATCATGAGGATCTGGTAGATATTCTAATTTTTTATATTTAGGTTCATTGAATTTGAATTTTTTTGTCATTTTGATTCAAATCATATGATATTCATGTAAAAGTTGGTGTAGCACATGTGGAGGAGAAGACGCGGGAAAACCGGCTAAGATGGTTTGGTCAGGTGCGACGCAGACCTATGAAAGTACCTGTTCGACGAATGGATACTCTTGATATAGGCAATGTCAAAAGGCGAAAGGGAGACCGAAAAAAACATGGATGAAGGTGATATGAAAAGATATGGTTGTCAAAGGCCTCAATGAAGTATATTGTTCGATAGGAGTGAGTTGAGGCAGAGGATTCATGTGCTGGACTCGGCGTGATTCTCATGTTGGTTCATATAGCCTACCCCATATGCTTGGGATAAAAAGCTCAGTTGTTGTTGTTTAATTCAAATCATATAAATATGAATCCCAAAAATTAGAGGAGAGAATATTTACTGGATTATTTAAATGGATTTTTTAGTTGTTTTAATTTGAGCCGTTAAATTCAAAGGACAGATCCAACAACTGTTATTTAGGTTCGTGAATTTAAAAACACAAACCCGCCCTAACGGATCTGTACTCTACACACACACACCACGAATCCGCTCTAACGGACCCGTACTCTACACACACACAAAACTAAGAATAATCAACATGTCATCCAATTTCCACAGTTATGCTGCTCAAACACGTAGGATACTCTTGCATTTCTTCCGGGGCATGGTAAGTTCGAAACACTAGGCGTTCTTGGGATTTCCTGTATGCTTTTGGCAACTGGAGGTGGCATTGCTTGGCATGCTGTTGACCTTCTACAGGCATTTACTCCTTTCTTTTTTATTTCATATTTCCCCGAGATGTAGTTATCAAGTTCACTTTGAGTATCATTGTTTCTCACGGTTTTTTACGATATTGGGAGTTCATGTCTTGTATAATTCCAGTGTATTCTTTATGACTTGTAAATTTCAGGGAGTTCTAACATCAGCTCCGGATATGGTTGACCATATGTTAGGACATGGCCATAATGATCACCATAGTATCAGTGGCCATCATCATGGTATTGACTTGGAGCACCCTATCCTGGCTTTGAGCATGACAATGGTATCTATTTCTGTTAAAGAAGGGTATGCAGAAATTTCTCCTCTTGCTTATCTATGTTTAGGCACTTTCATTCTGTTTCCTCCTGGAGTTGCTACAGATCTTATAATCTTCTCCCCCTTCGATTCTTTTCTGGCCTAGAGAATTTTGGAATTTGGAGGGTTGCTCCTCAGTTGGATTTGCTTTAATTGCATGACCAACTATAGTTTTTCTTTCTGCTTATGTATTGGTGCAATTTCTTTACTTGTGCATAAGGAATTTACCAATAAGTAGAAGGATTACGAATCGAGTAGTCATTATCAAGGGATTATGAACCGAGTAGTCATTATCGCTGTCTATCTCACAGGACATTATCCTGGATTTAGTTTTCTATTAATAATACAGACCGTTGGCTACCTTAGAATTAATTAAATATACTGACTATAGAATTTGCATAAGCATAACAGTTCTGCTTGACCAAGAGCCACTGTTTGTCATTGTTGTAGGCTTTTCTGGATCACAAAAAGAGCTGGTGGAAGAGAGGGAAGTGAACTGATGAAAGCAAATGCATGGCACCACCGTGCAGATGCTGTGTCATCCGTAGTTGCTCTTATTGGGGTCGGTAAGAAATTCTATACTTTCTCCTTGTTTCTTTTTTCTCTCTGATTAATTTTGGTCCATATTATTTTGACATGGTTTTATTCCTGCAATATAATATGCAGCGCATTATCTCGTTTAATCCATTCTTCTTCCTACATAAAATAGTAAGGGCAACTGTAACATATGTATTGTATGTGTTTGAATAAAACAATTTTATAAAGGTAGGTATGAATGTTGGAGGAATATGGTCTGTGGAGAAAGTTACCATTGAAATATTTAGACTATTTGCCGTGAAGAACATGAAGGTTGAAATATTGATTTAGGTTACCTTGCCCCAAGAGGTTTTAGTTGTACCACAAATGACAATGGCTACCAGTTGTTTTCACCATTTTCAGTGATTAGCTTATATTCTTAGATAGTAATTATGTAAGGACTTGTGATTTTGATTACAGGAGGAACTATAATGGGAGTGCCATTTTTAGATCCGTTTGCTGGAATTTTTGTGTCAGGCATGATTATAAAAGCTGGAATTGAGACTGGATGCCAGAGGTACTATCGTTTCCTTTTTTTTGGTTAAAGTTTCATAGTAGCTCTTTTTCCTGGGAAAAGAAGCCCCCAGTAAGCTATTCAACCTTTACTGAACTTTTAAGATCTAATACAAGGGTATTGATAAAACTTAAAATTGCATCATATAGACTGTAAAACAGTAAGCTGGAAAATCTATACATGAGGAGAAACTCTGATATTAGGATATTCTGAAAGGTCCAACTTAGCTAATCTTTCAATTGTAGCCGGAAGATTAAAGGTAGTATAGGAGCTGGAAATTCGAGATGACAGGCCTTCTTTTGCTACAAAATCTGCAAGTCTATTGCTTTCTCTGAATATGTGTTGAACAGTTGCATTGAGACTTTGTAGAAGGCATCTGATAGCTTTAATAATGTAAGTGATTCTCCAAGGTATCAAGCAGTTTCCTTTGATTGCATCTACAAGTATTTTGGAGTCTGATTCAACTATAAAATCTTTAAGGTTCAAGTAAAAGCATTGAAGCAAGCCATCTAACATTGCTTTACTCTCAGCCTCTAAAATATCTCCATTGCCATGATAGAACTTAGATGCAAAAACAATTTTACCAGTAGAGTCTCTCACAACTGCCCCCCAGCGGTATCATTTGTGCTGTGTGCTTTAGAACCATCAACATTTAATTTGTGTTTACCTTCATCAGGCTTGGACCAGTGAGTGAGAATAACTTGCTTGACTCTTTGAGTGGGAATTATAATCTCAAGCACACCAAGATTACTCAAAATTGTAGCAGCAGCAGCAGCAGCAGAGAATATATACTTCTTGTGTATGTTTGCTAGACATCTGATATCAGATAACATATTCATCCAAATAGCTTCAATAGAGACCTTAAGATTTTGAAAAATAGCTGCACATCTCACCTTCCAGATATTCCACAAGAGCAAATGTGGAATCCATTTAGCTATCTCAGGTAAAATAGGGAGATGGTACCAAAACTGGTAGCAGTCAATAAGATTTGCCCATCCAGTTATATTGATGATATGAAATGCCTTCAGGATTCTATTCCATAAAGCTGAGGCTAATTCTCCTCAGAGAAATAGGTGTTCTCTGTCTTCTTGAGCTGGAGAGGTTTGCAACATATACATTTACTAGCCCAGTGAAAACCCAATTTTTGAATGTTTTTGTCAAGAGGGAGAGCATCTGATAATAATCTCCAAGAGAACAATAAAAATTTGCTGGGTTTTTTAGTATTGAGAAGGAACTGAGAATGCTGCGCTTTGGGGTGAGGAGATCTAACAGTCTTCCAGGCTGACCTGAGGGTGAATTGGCCACTTGAATTGGGCTTCCAGATCAAGGTATCTTTTCTAGTGTCTAAACTATAATTTCTGGCTTTTATTTCTCCTATCAAATACTGAGGAATATTGCCCTGAATGCTTTCAAAATTCCAAAAACCTTCACAGTTCAAAATGTCCTTTGACAAGTAGGGAACTTGGGGGAGTAGTAGTATAGTTCCTGAGCACTCTATCATTGTGCCAAACTGTGCCAAAAATCAATGTTGCCTTCACCAATTTGCCATAGTGTTATTGTGTACTTTTGGTAATAAAGTGTAAATCTTTCTCCAGGCTGCAGTGGAGTTTGATGGAGCAGTGAGTTCATGGTTCTTTGTGTATTTCTTTCAGGAACTGTGACCAGAGAGACCCTCCCTTGATAAATTTCCAAGCTTTTTTGAGATGATAGGCCAAAGCAAACTCTGATAAACTTCTGACATTTAGTCCCCTTCCTCAATAGGACTACATATTTTCCTCCAAACCACCCAGTGATGGTGCTTAGTGTCATTGTTGTCATTCCAGAAGAATTTTGAGATGAGAGAATTGATTTTGTTCGGGACTACAATGGGGGGATTGCAGGCAGCCAGAAGATGTGGAGGCATTGACGACAGGACATGTTTAATAAGAATCAGTCTGCCTGTATAGTTTAAAAACTTATCCTGCCACCCTGCAAGCTTATTTCTGATCTTTTCTAGTAACTCCTCATAGTGGATGGCCTTGATTCTACCAATATGAATTAGAGTATCAAGATACATCATAGGCCAGCTGCCTTTAGGAATGTTAGTTTGCATAGCTATTCTGTCACTGAAAGTCTCAGGGTAAGATTTTGCAGTATAAAAGGCACTCTTGTGTCTATTAATTTTTGCCCTGAACAATTTTCATAGACTTGAAGGAAACCAAAAGGTACTTGTAAATTTTTGCTGGAGCCATTGGCAAATATCAAGGTATCATCAGCATAAAGCAAATGTGAAATAGCAGGACATCCCTGCTTGCATTTAAAAATTGCAAGTTCACCAGAATTTGTTAGCTTAGATATGGCTCTGCTTAAATAATCTGAAGCTAGAATAAAAGAGAGGGAGATAAGGGATCTCCTTCTCTTATACCCCTACTGCCTTGTAAATAACCTCCATGCTGTCCATTGATTAGAATTGAAAAATACTGGTTGTGAAGACAACCTTCAACTAAAGTTATGAAATGAGAGGAAAACCCAGAAGCTTCCAAAATTTGTAGAATAAAACCTCATTCAAGTCTATCAAAAGCTTTTTCCATATCCAATTTGAATATTACATTGTGCCCTCTCACCTTTTTATTCAGGTCATGCATTAACTCCTGAGACAGAGATATATTATCAGTGATGTCTCTTCCTTTGATAAAAGCCCCTTGCTAAGGGGAGAACAAGGCAGGTAGTAAATCAGCTAATCTGCCAGCAATTAACTTGGTGAACACCTTATTTAATACATTGCAGAGGCTAATATACTATCATTTCCTTTAGTTTTATGTTTTATAGACTTTAGGTTCTTACATCAATTCTGTTTTTTTTATTGTTTACTTTTCTTTTCCCTTTTTTTTTGATGCCCAACTAAGATGACACATATGTGCAATTGAAAAGGATCCTTGTAATATTGAACTTTAATTTTTTTTAATTAGCTGTACGTTGGTACTAAAGAGAATCAGGAAGATGTGAATTATGTCTACTCCTTTTCAGGTTAAGATATTTTCATGTATGTCCAACTCTTTGAGTTTGCTTGCTAATCTTTTAGATTCTGCCACATAATTAATGGATGCCAGATTAATTGTTTGAGCATAAACTAGTGTAGCACGCAGATTTCCTTCGAGTAATTAAATTCTAATTGATCTTTTGTACAAGATAATCTTTCCTAGTGCATCCAAATTCATCATTCCCTGATGATTATATTACGATATGCAGTGTCATGGAATTAGTTGATGCTGGTGTTCCCTTACCTATTTTAGCACCCATCAAACAAACAATTACTCAAGTTGAAGGTGTGAAGGTATTGTATTTTCAAGTACTAGTTAACAGTAGAATTGAATTCCAGTGCTCTACATTTTCATCAATTGTACACTCACGTGATAAATGAGTTAGAGGAAGGTATAGATCAAGCTATATGTGGATCATTCAAATAGTCTTCAAAAAAGAAAATTCATACTGTGCAAATTGGTTTGCAATGGAATAACTCCATAGTAATAAATTTCTTCTGCTTTTATATTTGGGATAAATTCTGTTATGTTATTTCAATGCAGGGATGCCATAGCTTGAGAGGAAGAAAAGCTGGGTCTTTCTTGTATCTTGATGTACACGTTGAGGTATCAACTCCAAAGATGGTTTGTCGCTCTGTTTATTTTTTCTAGGAAACATGGAATAAGCGAAAATCTATTAAATATCATTGAGAAGATTTGCTACTTTTATTCAAAAACATTAACAAGGCTGAAAACTATCAACTAGGTTGCACGGACACTTCCAACGGGTTGCCGTATCCGCGTCCGACACGTATCGGACACCGACACTTGCACGACACTTGCATGACACGTATCGGACGTGTTGTATATATGTCATATACATATAGTATATGTTTTATGTGTATCATATGCTTATAAACATATTTTTAGTATGTTATTAGCGTATAGAATGTTAGACTCGATAATTTTCTTTTGTTTAATGTTGTCATAATAGTTTAATATCTTATTTATCTTTATAAGATTATATATAGTCGTGTCCCCATATCCTATATTTTGGGTTTTCCTGTGTCACCGTATCGCATCGTGTCGTATCCATGTCCCGGTATCCGTGTCCATACAATCTTGACTATCAAATATTACATTTACCTGAGAAGACTATTTTCTTCATTAGAAAAATTTATTTTAACAACAATAACATCATGACCACCCGTTGCCTTTTCCCATTCAAGAGTGTTGGCTATGAATCATCAACACAAAGTTGAGAAAGGCTTCTACTAACTAAAGGGGCATAGCCCATTTGGTAACTTCCTGTTACTCATATTAGGTGTTGAGGTTCATTTCCTAGTAGTGTAGATTAACAAATCCAAAGAATTTACCAACTCTATATGTGTAACGCCATTACAATCAACCTAATGTCCACCTTTAGTGTTTTGGCACCTCTCTGCGGGTCAAGGCAACAAACATCAATGGCTCTAGGTGAAATTTGCAACTAAAGAGCATTCCTTATATTCCTGTAGAATGAGGAAACATATAGACTAGGAGATACGATGAAGAGATTTGTTATAGCTGTGTTCAACTGCTATCACGTATCATATACTTCAACTAAAGCTAGATGCGGGAAGGAGAATCTTTTGTAGTTGCTGACTCTATCATACTTTGTCCTCCTTAGTTCATGTTTCATGCTAGAATGGAAACTGAATAAAGGCAATATTGGGTACTTCAAATATAAAGAGGGGGCTATTTATGGTATGTCATTCAAAAAAATATGCCATATGAGCCGAAAAGCTAATTTATATAAATATCCAAAAACCATGTTATACACATCCTGGTTTAAAACAATTTTCTTTCTATAGATTTTTACTTCCAAATTGTCTTCTACGGCTGGTGGGGCATGTGGTTGGTATGAGCGATTATCATGGGGTTTCTACATGTTTTTTCACAGTTTTGGTGTGGTGGAAAATAATAACAAGAGGTAAGAGATAAGAACAAGCAGTAAACGGAAGAATGATGTAAATTTTTTAGATAAAACAAGCCGAGGTGATATTAACGTACTTTATTGTGTTTAATTGCTTTAGATATTAATATATCATTAAAAAGAAAGTGTTTCTATTTTTGACAAGTCAATTTCGGTGACACGAGGTATTTTGAATTTATTCTGATTTTGGAAAACACATCTCTGAATTTAGTGTAACGAAAAGTACATATTTACAATGATATTTCTTTCTTACGAATTCATTACTCGAAAGAGACTTGCATTAGTATTATTTTTACTTGTTATTTACGAAATAAATCATTAATCACATGCACATATTTTTTTAACAACATTAGAGGAAAATGTTAATAAACAAATTAATTATCGGTTTGCAATCTTTTGAAATTAAAAATAGACTTGATATTACACTTCTTATCTGTGTCTACTCAAACCATTTATCAGGACCACACATACAACTTTTATCTTGCTGGAAACCTATTGAGAAATGATCCACAACCCCCGTGATGTGCGTTGCCCCTAGTATCCTTACTGAAGGTGGATGCTAGTAGTGAAATCTTTTGTAGCTACTGAATTTTCAAAATTTCCTTCTTTGTCCTTTATGCAACTTTGGTTTAGGCCAACTTGTATATTTAAACAAGGTCGTATGTGTATTTAAATATAAAGAGAAGACAATTACGGTATATCATGCAATAGCATATGCTTATTTGCAATCGTTGGCAGGAGAGAAGGAATTTTTTTCCAAATTAATTCTATAATTACTTCTCATGTCAACGAGCTCCAGCTTCTATTTTCTCTTTATTTTGGCTTTTTCGCTGTTGGGGCCCATAATGGATTTGGAGGTGTGTCATGAGTTTCTATTTTTTTTTAAAAATTGTTTGGTGTGCTAGAAGAAAGGAAGAAAAGGTAGACAAGAAATCTTTTAAAATAGAACTAAAAGAAATAAGAGTTAAGTAGGAAGAGGCTAGAGGAATTTGGATTTCCATCTTTGCAAGTAATTTTCGGTTTATTGTTCTTCTTTCATTGTTATTTGCCCTTAAAAATATTGAATCATCCTTTGTAGATGAAATGATTTCAGAGGTTTATGTTAGAAGATTTATGGTTATGCATGATTTATAGTTTTCAACCCCCTTTTTATTAATTGTTTCCATTTTTTAAAATAAAAATCAAACCAATTTCTAGGAAAACTAAAGTGCCTTTTACTTAGAAAATGGAAACAAGTGCTAGATTTAGGATAGAGTACAAGATAGCATATAGATGAACTATTTATAAGTTTGATGCTGTCTCCCTTTTCTATTTCTCTAATATATGCAAATAATTAATCTTTTTAATATGATCATAACAAGTTAACAATGAAAAAAAAGGAACCCGCACATTTTTGGGATTTTTTAAATTTATTTACAGAATAATTAACCGATTGCTTCATCTTTTGATCTCCTTTGCTTCTTATTTATTTTGTCCATAATGTCTCCATAATGTCCCAACTATTTTAAGATTAAATGTGTGCTGTTTCGAATGTACCGACAGAACCTCCACATCTTGTGCACATCCTCTTGCAAATGTACCCCTAGTATATAGAAAGCGGGGTTGAGGGATGGACTTTTTCATGCACTTTTCCTATGATGCTAAAACTGGAATTTACATTTAAAAAATGCTAGTAACTAGAAAATTGGGTTAAGGGTGAATTTCGTCGAAAAAGAAAAGGAAAAAGGGAAAAAGAACATATTTAATGTCATTTGTTATCCTGAAGGTTTGGCTGTAAAGGATATTTGACAAAATTCAAGTTAAGTAATTCATTTTGGTAGAAATGGGCAACACTTCATGTTATGGCGAAAAAGACAGAAGGACAATAAATTAACAATTACTATGCTTTTAACTTTAGATGTTGATTATTTAAGAATGGTATTGCAGGTAGACCCTTTCTTAAGCGTCAGCGCTTCTCATGATATTGGTGAAAATGTTCGCCGGCGCATACAGTATTCCCACAATCAAGTCGCAGAAGTTTTCATACATATCGGTTGTTGATAATCACGTTGTTCCTTCTTAAAATATAATTACTAAAATTGAACCTGGTTACTTTTGTAGCATTCCATTTCACTTATTTTGCACCATCATTCAACGTTACATGCGACCATCATATATATAAGGGTTAATTGCAAATGACCCCCATGTACCATAGGGCGTAAGGGGTTTGAGTGACATCCTGAACTATGAAAATAGGCGCTTACCTCTGTTTGAGATTATTTTTATTTTTCCAAGTCTACTCCTTGTCTTTCATTTCATTTCCAATAAGAAAATTTCAATTTTTTCTACTAATCACAACAAAAGCAATGGAGATACATTCTCTCTAGTACCCACCTTCAGAAACGAAGGGAGCGGGATGTTGACATTTTAACATTCGCGTCTCTTGGGGAGAAAGTGGGATGCTGTGTCGATGTCCACACCTCTTTTTATTTTATTTTTTGTTTTTTGGGTTGTTCATTTCTCCTTTTCTTTTTCTTTGTGTGTGTGTGTCTTTTTTTTGGGGTGTGTGTGTGTGTGTGTGTGTGTTGTTGTTGTTGTTGTTGTTGTTGTTGAAAATGGACAAGGAGAAAGGGATGCTTTTAGTTTGGGAATGAAAATAAAGAACAGTGAAATCTGGATTAAAAAAGTAATTTTAAACACAGGGAATACGAGTGCCTATTTTCATAGGTCATGAGGTGTTAGTGCTCCACCCCTTCAATTTGTGTGTGTGTTTGTGTGTGTGTGTGTGTGTGTGTTGAGGAGGAGGAGGAGGAGGGGAGGGAGGGAGGGAGGGTTGTGCGCATCTAAGGCTATATATAATTCTGTGTGATATTGAAACAGCAGGTGTTAGAAATTATATTCAAATAACTTGCACTGAATGCTTATTTTGCACTTCTGCTCCTAGTTGATGATAACCGAATGCTTGTGCATCTAGATCCTTCATTTTCGCATTGCACTTCGATATCAGACCAAATAGAGAATTTGGAGGGCATAGAAAGGACAAGCTCAAACAGCATCTCCAAGGAACAAAATGCAGAAGCCATTGTTTCCAATGTCATTGCATCACAATTTGCGGATGTATGTTATTCGTTTGCTTTAACTTCTTTACTTATTGCTTGTGCTGTTTGTTCGAATTCTGCTTCGTTCATCTTGTTATTCCCAAAATACCCTCAATATAAAATTGCAACTACGGTGAATGACACAAAAACAAGGGTATTTCTGGAATAAAAAGTTGTGGAATATGGTGTTTGAGGGGTTGGGGTTGTAGAGTATCTTTTGAGAAGCGTGTGGAGTTTCTTGCAGTATGGGCGCTTAGTAAGATTTTGAGTATCTTTTACAAAGAGAAAACAGGGCCTATAATACGACACTGTAGGATGCATCCTATGGTGGCACCAATATCGCAACTTTCTATTGGATGATGCATATTATATAAAGTGATATGATATCTCACTCATATTAAATATATTGGATTCACTATATGTCACATCACTTAATTTAATATACAACGGTTAATGAGATGTTTTTAGTGCCAAATCCACCTTAGGGTGCATCCAAAGCTCTTTAGGCACCGATTCATCTCTTATAAACGTGGTGCTATATAACTGACAAAGTCATATTTCAGAAAATGAAAATTGAACATATGACCCGTCAGATGCTGCAAGGGAAGATCTTGCTCGAGGTTCAAGTGTGGATGCCATTGGACATATCGATTTGGTAATCTATTTATCATCCATTTCATGTTACTTTAATTGCATTCCCATTTCTCATATTAAAATTGTAAAATTTGTTTCCTTGTGCATCTTTGAAAGGGATGCGATGAATGTAGCAAAAGAAGCTGAGAAGGAAATACTCAAGGCTGCTGCATGCATAGACCAAGTAAGCATTCAGCTGAGACTAGGAACTCCATACCGCTTCATTTATCGAAACAAGAATGCCGATAATCGATAAATAATACCATTTACTTTTTAGCTTTTGGATTGTTACAAGCTTTGCAACGGGTTCTTACTTGCATTTTCGGCTCTTACATGGGATAACCAGTTGTAAAATTTTCATGTTCTGATATATAGAGGTTGCAGTTGATCCAAACTTTACCATGAGCAAAATTTTTAAGGTATTCTTATATCTGTTTTCACAAAATATAATGCCTTATTATTATATCTTCAGTAATTGAGAGAACCGAGTCATTTCTTATTGCTTCTTCAATATTCCAATATATTGTTTGGTATTAATTTACTATCTATATAATTATATGCATTCTCTCAAAAATAAACTGCTACAAGTTAATTCTTCTAATAAAAAAAAGCAAAAATAATGAAAATAATTTTCTCCATGTAATTACAAAATACTAGATTTTTATGCCAAATATTTGAACTAGTTTGGATTCCCTCTCCAAGAATTCGCTTAAGATCAGATCTTCGACTCATTGGTTTATAACCTTGACTTCAGGCTGCTCGCAATTATTCATTTGTTAGAAATATAACAATATCTATAGAATTTTTAACAATTACTAACAAGTGCCGCCGTGCCATGCATGGGCCTGAGAAATTGCCAAATTTTTTTATATTATATAATTCAACTCCCTGCTTTTAATATATATTTCAAAAGTGTATATAACTTTTAATATGTATTTCATAATTTTATTGGCAGTCGACCTATAATATACAGATTTTCATTACTTATAACTATCTATATCTATACTTGTATCTGCCAATAACCACATGATGCGAATACGGTGGCATCTACATTGGATCCGTATCCGATGATTGAGAACATATACAAAAGTAATAGTGAAAATGTCGATTATTCGGGAAGTCTCTCCGAGGACGACTGAAGCGAACGAGAATCGACGTTTGAAAACGTCGTAATGATTCACCCACGATAGGGTGGAATGAAGGTTTTGTCTAAACAAAACTGTTGAATCTATTAATTTGTCATTTTGTTCACTCCGTCTCTCCTCCTTGGCGATCGAGTTGACGAGGGCCTTTGCTCACTCTGGAGCATCTCCTAGGTATAGGCCAGCTTGTGTCAAAATGCATCTACTTCGCCAGCGCGTGAAGGAGATGCATTTTGAGTACTGGTGCATTTCCAGGAACATTTGGTTTCAAACGTAGATATTCTCGATCGTTTCTTCCAAAGAAGTCTCCTCTCTCCCGACCCTGCTTCATCTTAATTGTTATTTAAACAAAAAGATCACAATAGACTTTTGGTAAAAATATTGCTCTAGAAAGAATCGGTCTCGTACGTTACAATAAAAAAAAGAACCGAAAATGCCTTTCCTGACTTTCCAATTTTTCAAAAGACATATGAGCCACATATAGTTTTCCATGTATGTACTTATGCAAAGTAATAGTGGACGGATGTAGATTGATAAGAACGTATATAAATTAATGGTGAAAGTGTTGATATCAACTTTTCAAAATACATCTGAGCTTCATCTATCATCAATTTTCCACGCACGTACATATATAAATTAATAATAGATTAGTTGAATGCAAGTTTCAAAAGATATCAAAGATCTCATCTAATTTTCCACCCACATGTCCAGAAAGAAAATATTTTCTATAGATGTTACGGTACAATTTAGATTGAATAGTGATAACTTGTATGTAATTAAACAGAGATAATGCATCAGAAAATATATTGCATGAATATGAAAATAAGCTTAGAACGGCCAAATGCCTATTAACTTAAATTACAGGGTAACGAGATTTGATTTCTTGCAATAAGGGTCCAAAAGCAAATTTTCTTAAATTAAAGGGGTGGAATCTAATTTTCCACTCATGCATGAAGATAGAAGAATGCATTTAGTTGAGGGCAAAATGGGGAAAAGAAAATATTGAATCAAGGCTAAAAGCTAGAAGTATGGATTTATACTATATTATTATTATTATATAATAGGCCCTAAAATCACTTGAAATGTAGGTTTTGTATCTTGAAAGTTTGACCAAGTTGTTTTATGCATTCCCCTGCAAGCTCTGTGCATCCCATAACCTTTGGATTCTTCATGATTCGAACCAGCGCAGCATCAACAGTATACTTCCGCTCCTTGCACACACTCTCCATTACCTTTTTCTTCTCATCGATAGCTTCATCACTTAATTTCTCAATTCCACGGCCTTTTTTCAGAATGCTATCAGCATAAGCAGCCAACATCTCAGAGGGGGACATGCCTGCAACATTCTCGTTGCAAACTACTACAAATGCTTCTCTAAGTGCCTTGATCATCATAATAATATATTAAACCAATTTTATTAATTTCCTCAAAGGAAAAAAATAAAAAATAAAACAGGAATACATTATGTTGAAGAAATTTTTAAAAAAATTTACCAACCTTGTGGAGTGAATTAATTGTGGCTAGAAAAACATTCTTTCACATGGCCTAAGTGTTCATCATGGAGCCTAACAACATTTTTTATGAAGCCCTGAAATTAAGGGAAAAGAGAAAGAGAAAAAGAGATCAAGATTTCAGCATTGAGTCATGAAATTGAAAACATAATAAATAATAACAACAATTAGTTAATTACCAGTTCTTGAGACCCAGCGGAGCTTTTGTTCTCCTCATATATATTGATTAAAAATAGTTAGAATTATTGGCACTAATTAAACTCACATAATCATAAGAATATATGCCCAAAGAATTACAATTGATTAAAACTAATCATCTAATCAATAGATCACCTGTTTTTTGCAAGTAGCGTCTTCTGCTTGTTTGATCAAGGATATTCCTTCGTTAATGATATGTTGCGTAAATATCGCAGCAATCTGATTGAGTCCTCCGCCAATCTTATGGAAGAGTCGATACATTCTCTTCAAATCTTCAATCTTCAAGAAGAAAAAAATAACAATGGAGATTAACTTATTTACCGTTTTAGGTAGGTAATTTTGCAGATCATTAAGATTATCATGAAAACAAACCTCTTTATCTCTGAAAATCACTATTAACCCAGAGTTTTCTTTTCCAAGCAATTGTGCTTCATATATAGTTCATATTGAACTTTCTGCAGGAATCAATTAAACAATCTTGTGAAATAGAATTACTTAAATCATCACAAAAAATATGTATAGTTTGTCATGTAACGTGAACTTCAATTACCTTAATCAAAACTTGTGTAGTAGTTGAATGCAAATAGCTTAAAGCCCCATCTTCCTCTAGTTCCAAACATTTTTCAGTCTGAAAAAATAACATGAAGGTTAATAAGTGCTTAAATAAATAATAAATCCTGCCTTCTCTAATTTTTATCTTTTTTCAAAAATCCGCAAGCCGCTGCTTTTCAAAAAATAGAAAGAAAAATATATCGTGCAATTTAACATATATAATCGGGTAGGGTATATTACACTAAAATACCCTTAACTACCGTTGTTTTTCGCTAAAGCGGCTTAAAGTTTTCTATAATTACAGTAAAATCTCTTAAACTAGTTTTAACGGGTTGTTTGCAAGTAAAATACCCCTTAAACGTAGGGTTTTAAGGGAGCTCACTACAATAAAACAAAAGTTTAAGTGTTTTATTCAAAATAGTGATAGTTAAGGGTATTTTAGTGTAATGTACCCTATTTTTTATTTGTAGAAAGATTCAACATACCAATGCAAGAAAATCGTCTTTAACGCTAACATGAAAATCCTCCTAAACCTGAAAAAATACAAATTAAATAGATAATTATTAATATATATTTCCATAAACAAGAATCTGGAATATTTTTAGCTTAAGTAATCAATTCACGTTTGTAACTTACTTACCAATGTATGAAAGCATTGAAGGCCAGCTCTCTGAATAGTAGGGAAGGAATTCTTCGGCGTGTACAGTAACGATCGAGATAATTAAAAAATAGAGATAGGTATCACCATTAAGAGATGATCAGACCACCTTTTGGCGAGATCACTCAATAGATACGAGTCGTGTTTCTGAGCCAAAGACGGATGAACCTGCCATATATAGGGTGGGGAAAACAAAGATCATATATACTTGATGGAAAACTTATATACAATCCGCACTTTAGCAGATTGATCCGGCCTAAATTTCACTTAAAATATCATGAACTTAGTCAGCTGCAAATAAATATCACAATTTAAATTTCACTAAATTACCTTTACAATATATATTGTTGTTTTCACTAAACTGGGTACCTAAAATTTTTAATTATGGTAAACTTCCTTAAACTTTGGTTTTAAGGAATTTTATTTTACTAAAATAACCCCAAGCATGAAGTTAACTGAAAATGGCGTATAGGAAAGGTATATAACACACATATATATGTATATATATAGAGAGAGAGAGATCCTCTGGGAGGGTTTTCTCGTTAGGCGGCGCAAAAAAATTTACCCTCTATCATTTGTTTCAATGACTGGCATTCGTCATCATCATCTGTATCATCTAAGATATTGATACACCAAATTTCATGTGACTCCATCACATTTTCATCGTTGATTTAGTTGATGCAAATTTAATGGTTTACCGATAATAGAACTAAATCTATGGTGAAAATGTGTTAGAATCACATGAAATTTTGTATACCACTTCTTAAATGATAAAGATGATGATGATGAGTGCGGATCGTCGAATAAAATGGTGGAGGGTATAGTTTTTTGACGCCACCTAATGAAAAAGCCTCCTAGCCTCTTTCCTACGCTATTCTCATATATATATATATGTGTGAGAATAATGGAGAAAAGTGGCCATAGGAGGGGATTTTTTCCTATGGCGTCGAAAAAATACAACCTCATCATTTTTTCCTACGATCGGGATCCATCATCATCATCGTTATCATCTAAGATGTGCATACACCAAATTTCATGTGATTCCACTACTTTTCACCGTTGAATTAGCAATGTAAAAAGTTCTATTGTCGGTAAATCATTAATTTTGCACCAACTAAATCAACGGTGAAAAAATGGTAGAATCACATGAAAATTGGTGCACCCACATCTTAGTTGATAACGATGAAGATGATGCATTCTGATCGTCGAAAAACACGATAGAGGGTGTGTTTTTTCGACGCCATAGGAAGAAATTTTCTCCTATGGCATCTTTCCTCCATTATATATATATATATATGTTCCTTGATTCGAATCTGTCGAAGTCTGCAGCAGCACAGATTAAAGGGTGGATGAGAAAGAGAGATTAGAGAGAGAGAGATTGTATTTTGTAGTTGGGTGAGATCGAGTGCGCACCGAACCAGGTAATATCTGCTTTGCTTGGTGTGTTTTTCCTTTATTATTTACCGCTTTTGCGTAGTTGCTGCGTTGTGATCTTTTTTATTAGTTCTATGTATTGATCATCCCCTGCATGCATACTTTGATGCTGTTTTTTAAAACATATTCATCTTTACAAATCTAACATAATTATTAGCAAATCATGATGGCATATAAGATCAAAATCAAAGAATAATTAATGGCACTTTTCATATATTGAAAAAAAATATTTGTGGCACTTTTCATATATTCAATAAATATTAGTATTCTTGAAATAAAAATTAAACCCTAAGCCATGTTCTAAAGATTGTTATGGCACTTTTCGATATTGAAAAAAATTATATATATATATATATATATATATATATATATATATATATATATATATATAAACACAAAATTTCTTTGTATACATAAAAAAGAGAGTTTAAGATCAATAACAAATAATGGTTAATACACAGCAAGAACAATGAAACAATAAACGAAGCTGTAGAGACACTGTGTACATACACGATTAATATAACGATCTAATCCTTTGTCCGATTTTTGGGAGGAACTAAAACGTCATATATGTATGCAAAAAAGAAAAATAGTTGCTTAAAGAAAAAAGGGAGACATTATTTCGTCGAGAGCTTGGTTCAAAACCTTGCTATAATTCGTCGAGAGAGAGGTAAACTATGATTGATAAGTAGTACTAATTAATCTCAAAGGTTTACCCTCTATTTATAGTATACAATTGGGTTGGGTCCGGAAGGATATGACCCGTGCCAAATCCTAGTCGGGTATAGATTTGGCTAATTTTTTTTTTAAATTTTGGCTGTAAATTTAAATTTGTAGTTATTTTCCTCAATCTAAAGAGATTTTATTGATATACTTTTATGTTAGATAACTACTGATTTTCTGATGTATGGAAACCTACCTATTTGTTTTAATAATTAAAGTTTATATATATATATATATATATATATATATATATATATATATATATATATTAAAATTAAATAAATTCAGTGCTGCAAAATTTAAAGGATATCCATATTAAAAAAAATATTTGTGAAAAAGAACCTTAAAATTTAGAATTAATATATCTCTACTATCATCCTCCAAAGTTTAGGGTGGTTACATGGCGTTCTCATGTATTGTGCATCAAACTTTATTTTAATATACACGTGCATCACACATGCAAAATACTAATTTTAATTAGAAACCTAAGAAGATATGTGGCGCTCTCATATTTAATCTAAATTAAAAATTTTAAAAATATTCTTGCTTTTGAGACTGTCCATATGATAGACTCTTTTGGCAATAGTATCTTGCAAGTGCGATGCACTTGTTAAATTAAAAATTATCTTTAACTTTTTTAATTTGAATTAAAAAAAATTAGAGAAGTTTAAACTTACTTGGTGGGAATGATTAATTTGTTTTCATAATGATTCATAATGATTCTAGTAGTTATTTAAGATCGATTATATAATTATAACTGATTCGGTTGATGATTGTATTTATTAAACATTTCTTAAAGAAAATTCTACATTTAATTTTTTTTACTGCTATTTGAGGCTATATTAGACCATCAAATTGGAAATCAATTTGGTGACTCTCAAGTTTTGTAGTTATAATAGTAGAGAAATAAAGATGAGAAAATCTTTTAGTATCAATGAGCGAAAAACATTAAAGAAAAATAGCTTCTCAGCGTATCGAACTCGTCAAGTAAAAAATTGTTGATTTTAGAAGGCAAAGTGCTGTGGCAATTTACATAAATTATAAATAGTCAAATTAAATAAATTCTCACAAACTGTCCAAAAACTTTTCTTCACCTCAAGTAACAAAGAAACATTACAAATCTAGAAATGATAAGCAGCAAAAACCCAAGATATATATATGATGATATTGATTTATTTTCTTGTTAATCTTGGGCCCTATAATATATGAATGGGATATCCCTCAATGAGATCCCAACCGTTGGTCGACTCGTTGAATCCATACAAGCCGTTCGATCTCGCTTCAACCTTGCAACTCTTCATGCATCTCTGATGATCCCTATGGTACGAGTACACGTGAAAGCTGAACCTTTCGCTCTCCCATCGAAAATGCGCAGAACAAATATCTTCTCGACCTGACATTGTTGCGTTGAGAGTCGAGTTGTAGGCCAAGGACATGTTTTGACCCCAATTTTGCTCCATCTGTCCCTGACACTGAACCGTCATTCGCCCACCGATTCTATAAAATTTGTTGGTGAACACGATTTCATCGGATATAGACCATTGGCAAGTTGCTAAGAACACTAGGATTGCGATGAGAGCTTGGAAATTTCTCATGTCTATATGTTTTCTCAGAATAAATGCTTCCAAATATATATATATCTATATATATATATATATATATATATATAGGAGTTGGTGAACTGTTCTGGGGACGGGAGTTACAGAAAGTGAGATATTTATTGGCTTAAATTAATTGTTTAGTAACTTGCATTCATTTAGTGCACAAGTTATAGAGATTTTAGTGAAAGGAGAATGCAATGCTTAACTGTGGTTGAAACTTTTAATTAATTTAAAACTTTCAATCTTCTTCTATATACGTTACTCTTCAGTTAATATATCTGAAGAGCTCTGGAATTAATTATTTACTATAAGTACCATTTATTGGGTTCTATTTAAAATTTTGCCCTTTCCCTTTTTTCTTTTCCATTTTCATTCTTTTCTTGGGCGACATAAATGAAAATTAAATGAAAGTGTAATTTATATAACTGTGTGCACAATTATATAAATCATAAAAATAGCTATCTCCTCACAAAGCAAAGGTTCTTGAGTTGGCTAACCTGATTTCTAAATCGGATAACTGCCTATCTACGGGCAAGGGCTCCGCGCAATGGACTTTTATGAAATCTAAAGTCAAGAAAAATTATATTAATTTAAAAGTTTATTGTTATATGATTTATAAGTTTTAATATCTTATATTTATAAACTTCATATGTAAGATATACGAAAGATTAACTTGTAAATATTTCGGCCGTTTTATTTAGTTTTTCAATTTTTTTCCTTTTGTAGCATACGTGAAAATTTTTAGAAATCTTAAAATTTTATTTTTCCTTTCTTTTTTTTATTATTTTGCTTCTATAGTAAACGACGAGAATCACAAGATGTAAAAAAATCCCAAAATTTTTATTTTCTTAAATTTTTCAACATTTGTGTGCTATGTAGCATATGAAGATGGAGAAATTTTAAAAATCTTAAAAATTTTGTTTTCTTCGATTTTCTAATATTTTGCTTGCTATATAGCATAAGAAAATCATGAATTTTCAAACATAAAAATATTTTTTATTTTCTTCAATTTTTCAATATTTTCATGATATAGCGTACACAAATCACAAAATTTTCAAAAACCTCAAAATGTTTTGTTTCTTTACTTTTTTCTCCCAATATTATGCATGTTACATTACACTAAAATCATGAAATTTACAAAAATTATAAATTTTCAGTTTTTAACATTTTGTATACTATAGTAAATGACAATCACGAAATTTACAAAATCCTAAAACTATTTGTTTCTTCAGATTTACAACATTTTGCATACTATCACACAAAAATTACTTAATTTTAAAAAATCTCAAACATCTCCATTATATTTGGTTATTTATATTTTGCTTGTTATATATAACACAAGAAATTTGTGATTTTTTTAAAAAATTCACAAAAAAAATCTTTTTCGTCAAGTCTTCAATCTTTTGTATGTTAGCATACGAAAACCGTGAAGTTTTCAAAAATCTCCATATTTTATGTTTTATTCGGTTTCAATATTTTGTTTACTGTATAGCACACAAAGATCGTAAGATTTTTAAAAATATCAATTTTTTTTAATTTTCTTTCATTATCTATATTTTGCCTCTTACAACACATGAAATTGCTAAATTTTAAACAATATCAAAAACATTTTTTTTGGTTTTACAATTTGTTTATATGCTAGCACAAAAAAATTGTGAAATTTTCAATTTCTTTGATTTTTTCAATGTTTTATTATCTTGCTTGCTATATAGAAGACGAAATTGCAATATTTTCAAAAATCAAATTACTATTTTCCTTGGTTCTTTACCATTTTTCTTGGCAGAACAAACGAATATCGAAAAATTTTCAGAAATTTCTAATATTTTATGTTTTCTTCATATTTCAATATTTTGTATGATATAGCACAAGAAAATTATAAAATTTTCAAAAATCTCGAAAAAAAACCCGTTTTCTTTCTTTTTTTCACTTTTTTGCACACTAGCACATGAAAATCATAAAGTTTCAAAATCTTATAATTTCTGTTTTTTTTATATTTCAATATTTTACCTGCTCATATTTTTGGACAATTTCTACATATCAAGAAGACAAAAATCTATGTGAAGTAAAAGAAGAAAATATAGCTGATCGCTAAACCATGTGAAGCCGAAAAAGAAAAGATCATTGATTGTTGCTACAACCTTACATGACAAAGACATCCGGTCATAATGATCGAGAATCCGGATGACTAGAAACCCTTTGTAATGCACGAAAATTATGAAATTTTTTTAAAATCCCCAAAAAAGTATATTATCAAAATTTTCAATATTTTGCACGTTGTAACACATGAAAAATCGTAAAATTTTCAAAAATAACAAAATTTTCGGTTTCTTTAGTTTTCAATTTTTGCTTGTTATAAAAACCACAAAATTTTAAGAAATCTCAAGAATTTTAAGTTTTTCTTTGGCTTTTCAATATTTTTTCTTTGCTACAATATATGAAAATTATGAAATTTTCAAAAATCTCAATATTTTCTATTTTCTTCCGTTTCCTATATTTTACATGTCATAGCATAAGAAATTTACAAAATTCTCAAAATCTTATGTTTTTTCAATATTAACACATGAAGATCTAAAAATTTTCAAAAATCTTAAATTTTTTGTATCTTTCAAAATTTGAATATTTTACATGTTACAGGTTTAACATACTAAAAATAGTAAAATTTTCAAAAATATCAAAATTTTATTTTTTTGCAATATCAAATGGAAATCGTGAAATTTTTATTTCTAAAATATTTTCATTTTTTAATATTTTGTACGAGCATAAAAAACCCATGAATTTTCAATATTTTGCAAATAAAGCCTAAATAATGAAAGAAAAAATAGAATGAGATTTAAAGAAAAAAGAAAGCTGAATATATTTTTTTAACCAGATAACCCTAGATATATAGGATAAAAGAATGGTAAATATTGATAGAAGGCTAATAAATTAATTTCCATGACTCAAATATAGTGTGATAGTTAATAGGGACTAGATAATAATTTTTCCTGTAAACTCTAAGCAAAATAAGAGAATATTTTGAGAAATATTCTCTCATACAGCATTAGCTATCTAATCTAATCTATCTATTTATCTAATCTATCTATCTAATTTAAGAACTCTTATAAGAAAATTGAAAATTTTTTTGGTCCGTATGTTTAGTTAAAATTTGGCATAACTAAAATATCCTTCTTATAACAAATTCAAATATAAAATTTATTTATATAGAAAATCCTTATACATTATGTATTTATATTTAAAATTTTAACTCTTGCTCTACTATTTTAATATAAAAGTCCTCCTTTCTCCCAAATCTCCCTTTACTTTCTCACGTTGATCAACCAAACCCTAAGAGGGTTTCAGAGAAAGCGATTAATGATTTGAAGGCGGAAGCAACAATTGTTTAAGATGGTACCTTTTTTACTTTTCGACGATTCGGTTTTTATTTGGCATGAAATTCGTAATCTCTCGTTGTTTATTGAGATACTTTCTTTTGTTCTTTACTCTCTAAATTCATGATATTTAGTGTTTATGACTGCAAATTTTATCTAGGTTTAAAGGAATTTAAACTTGCTGTTTGTTTTGTTAATCTAATTTGGTTATGAATAATCATAATTCCGTCAAAACCGTAATTGTCTCCGAAGGTATTTTCTTTAATCCTTTACCGTCTAATTTCTAATTTTTAGTGTTTATTTGTATTTAAAACTGCAATGTTTATCTAGGTCTGAACTTGCCATTTGTTCTGTTCTAATTTGGTTATGAATTGAATCATAAATCTATCAAAACCCTAAATTGTTTTTGGAAGTACTTTCTTTTCCCTTTACTCTCTAAATTTCTTATCTTTAGGTTCTCGAATTTAAATTTTACGTCTAAAAAAATTCAAACCAGTAGGAACTTGTTATATAGTATTCTTGCTCGATCGGAATCCAATCTCATAGCAAAGATGGGATTTTATTGGATTGATCAAACCCTATCTGTCGAAGGTTATTTCTTTTAGTCTTTACTCTCTAAATTTTTCATTTTAGATTCTTTTTAAAAAATCGAACTTTGTGGCAGGAATTTGTTGTACGGTATCCTTATTTTAATTTTGCTTTTAAAAACAAGCTCAAACTTTGTTGCAGCATTTTTTTTGCATAGTATCCTTATTGGATCGGAGTTTGATCTGATAACAAAGATGAAAATTTATTGGATTGATCAAACCCCTATCCGATTGTTTTCGGAGGTACTTTCTTTTACCATTTATTCTTTAAATTTCTGATTTTTAAGTTCTTGAATTTTAAAGTTGCTTTCAAAAATTTTGAACTTTGTGGCAAGAATTTGTTACATAATATCCTTATTTTCGTTTTTTTTAAAAAAAAGTTCGAACTTTGTGGCAGGAATTTATTGCAATGTATCCTTGCTCGATTGGAGTTTGATCTCATGGAAAATACGAAAATTTATTGGATTAATTAAACCTCAGGTACTTTTTTTTTCCTTTTACTCTCTAAATAAATTTCTGGTATTTAGGTTCTCAAATTTTAATTTAGTTAAAAAAAACTTTGTGACAGGAATTTGTTGCATAGCATCCTTATTCGACCGGAGTCTGATCTCATGGCAAAGATGAGAATTTATGTTCTTACATTAGAAATTAGAGCAAAACTTCATCAGATCTTTTAGGGGTATAGATGCCGTCAGATTTGAAATTTAATAATTATTGCCGTATCAGTTTGCAATTTTCTAAATTAATTGAAAATTTTGCTTTCATATTTAAACTATCTTAATGATGAACATTTTATCGTATAATTTTTTTATTAGGTTACTATATGTTTGTGCTATTGCTTTCAGCATGACTCCTGCCTTTATGGTAATTGGAAACCATAATGGATTTGATTGATTTTTGACGATAAAGTTAACACCTTAACATGGGAATTATGAATCGTAAAGGAGTGAGTTAGAAAATAAAGTACTTTTAGGGGTCATTCCCTATATCTGAGTAGGAAATTGTTGCTCAAGATGAATTCATAGATTTTATTTGTTCTATTAAGTTTTCTGAATAAAATTGAAATACTATTTGCATGTTTTCTCGAATTAAATCATTTATTATGAATTTTACAAACTTTGGTTAAGCACTACGGATCAAAGAGCTGAGAAGAATTCAACCCTCGTAGTCTATTCATCCATCAATGGAATCAAATAAGGAATCAAATATTTCTTATGGCTTAAGGTGTTTTGTTCTTCATCAATCTACTCTTCTACCTGCCAGAGACAAGAGAATAATATTATATAGATATTAATCTCCCTTTCAAGCTTAGCAACAGTTTCATTCAGGCAATTGTTGGACCCAAAAATGTCAAAACTCTCATACAAAGCGTCATGATTCCGCATGAGCAGGGATCTCAATGAGCGGAGACCACATGAGCAGAGATCTCATATGCGGGAATTTAAGTGGCGGGGACCTTTAAAGCTGCAAAAACCTTTTTTTAAAGAGATGCCCACGGCAATTGAGGAACGGTTGCGGGTATCTATAAAAAGATACCCGCTCGAACGGTTATTGAACTCTTTGAACATCTCGCTACCTCTAAAAATGTGGGGAGTGGTTTGTTAACTTCCCCATTCGTAAGAGGACTATAAATAAGCCCCTCAAAGGCAAAACAAAGGACATAATAGAACGAGAACTCATAAGTTTTTACAGGTGAAAGGTTGAAGAGGACTCTCGGTTAGAAAAAAAGAAAGAAGGTTGATATTTGATGAATTCCTTCTTTCTTTCTTTAAGAACCTCTCTTTCTCTTCTTGATATTTTCACATGATATTGAAAGAGGAAGATAATTCTTCATGGATTCTCAATGACCAAGAGTTCTCCAAAAACTCAGGAACATAATTAATTTTGCGTTCTTTAATCAAAAATGAGAATACAAAATTATTTCTTTTTAGAAAGTAGGAGAAATCCTATCTTTCCTATTCATACGAGAATATATACTTTAAACATTTTATATTTCTCAATACTAACTTAAAAATATAAGGGAAAATGCTGCCTATTTGTATTTTGGATAAAAATCAATTTAATACCCAAGTGTAGATTTATTAAAGAACATTAAAACTTTACTTGCTTCTTAAAAGAAATAAAAAAAGGTCTTTTAAAGGATACTTCATAATACAAAATATCCTAATAAGAATATATTCTTTGCGGTTATCTCAAAATACATATTTTTGATGACCTTGAAGATGTTCATAGGAAATATCCTACAAATATATCCTCTTATTATGGATATCTTAAGAAAATACTCTAATAAGAACCATAAAACACCCCATCAGGTGTTTAGAAAGATATCCGCATGATCCATGGAGGACACCATATGTTGTGGATATCTCAAATGGATATCTACAAGTTTAAAGTGCAACGGATACCTAGAGATATCTGCGAGTTTAGAGTGAAGCGGATATCTCTCAAAAAGATATCCACATGCACTCTATATGGGGTTTGGGTCCCACTTAGAGTGATCCTCCACTCTTCCAAGTTATATATCATGGGTCCTACTCAAAGGACTCCGCTTTGACTCAATTTTATTTAGAGTGGGACCCACAAGTGGAGATACCCGCTTAATCTTAAAATTGATATCTAATGCGATATAAATCCCCCCCCCCCCCCCCCCCCCCCCACACACACACACACACACTTTCTGTTAAAATATGTTTGCACCTTTATGCACTCTTTTCATGTAACCTTGAGATGTAAAGAAATGTATATATCACAATATTGTACACAAATCAATATGAATGAAGTACCGTAATAACTTCTTTTATGTTGCTCTTATCTTTTGCAAGTGTGTGTATGATGTGATTTTTTCTTATAAGTGATATGATTTGAAGTAACTTAACAAGGTATCCCGTCTAGTTATTTCCTGAGACAATAGAGTATAATTAACGGTAATTGCTTGCGTTTATCGGAAGTCTTGAATCCCAAGACTTTCTGGTCAAACTTTTAAACCCCTAACTTTATTTTGTTTTGACTTTATTTTTCTCTTAGTGTTCAATCGTTAGAGGTCATTTAAAAAGGGTAAACAAAAATGACAACGCCGCTAGGGATACTTGACTTCCTTATTGGTTGCTTTGAATCACATTAACACGTTGCTCTTGAGTCTCTGATCTCAAAGGCCAGAACTCTCTTTGAAAAATCACATATACTTGCAAATGATGAGGTCCACTGAATTCCATAAGTCAGAAAGGCTATGTGTTAACAAAAGCCACCAGGTTTCGTCACTATGATGACATTAAGAAACCTTTTGAAAAGATGCTCTTCTTTAGTTAAGTGAGGCTTGGTATATTTATACACTAGGCCCACTATAACGTAGAGGTTTCTAATATCATGGCAATATGCTTTACATGTAGTTTTATCAAATGGCTTTCAACAGTAATGATTCACCCGCGGATCTCGCTGCTGCTTCCAAGATTGCAAGATCCGATTGGTGTAATTTATTGCATATTTATATAGCCATATTTACCTTGTTTTGCCTATTTAATACTACTCCTGATATATTTTATTGATAAATGCAGATTATAGGTTTAAAGGGCAAAAGTACACAAAAGGCATATTACGTGCGTTGTATGTGGACAAATTAATGCAGAAACTAATACAAGGGTGAAAGTTATCGATCAAACACAGAGCCACAAGAATCACAAGACCAAACCAAGTCTGCACAACAAAATTGGGGCCAAGATCTTACCAAAAGTTGGGTTTAGCCGGTTTTGGTTAAGGTTTAGCCCGGTTTTAGATGAGTTAGGACTTGAAATTTTAGGGTTTTCTGGAAGATTTGAAAAGATTTCTTTCCATCCCTTGTAATTGGCCATAAAGTCTATATATACTGCTGCATAATTATTTAGGTTATTATTCCCTTCTGGGAGGATCAAAGTCTTATAAGATCTTTCTAATTCTATTTTTATTTATATCTTCTTTTAATTATTGTTTCTCTTTTATTATGCTAGCTAATTATCTATCCAGGGTTTGATGATTCTTGTTCTATGATTGGTGTTTGTTTTTATTGATCGATTCTTTTTCTTTTGTTCTTAACGACGAATATTTTATGATAAAAGATAGGTTCTTTTTTACGTAATTCTGTTAAATTAGATAGATCAATGAGTGATTGACAACCATGAGATTTATTTAGGCAAACACTACTACAAAGAAGGGTTGCCCCTACGGATTTATCCGTAGGGGCAACCCACTGCCCCTACGGTTATATACGTAGGGGCGAAAAAATACCCCGTAGGTGCAAAGGCCGCAGGTGCAAGTCGAGGCCCTGAACTTATCCCTACGGTTAAATTATTGCCCCTACGGATATGTATGTAGGTCCCGTTTCCCCTACGGATTAAGCCGTAGGGTATATGATTTTATATTATTTATGGTTTATTTTAATAAATTACTTGGACCTACGGCTATAGCCGTAGGGGCATGTTCTATCCCCTACGGATATATTCGTAGGTACTTTTCCGTAGGGGCACAAATTCAGGATTCCTGATATGTGCCCCTACGGATAACGCCGTAGGGGAATGTCAGTGGCCCCTACGGATATCTCCGTAGGGGGATTCCCAAACACCTGGCACTGACATCTGGGGGAAATGTCAGTTACTGCTGATATTTAGCCCCTACGGATATATCCGTAGGGGTAACGTGTATGCCTACGGATTAATCCGTAGGTACATATTGTCTGAATTTTTTTTTAAAAAAAGTCCTGCTTGATTTTTTCCCGTCCTGTGCACAATAATGTATACATCAATCAAATCATATATAATATACAAAAGAAACACAAAAACTGAATATGATATAAATACAAACCAATATGAATATCGTTTCAAAATATAGTACAATGTGTATGATATAAATAAATACATGTTTCAAAAAAAAAGAACCAAAAATCTACCCTAACTCGGTCCTGCTCCTCGGTCAATAAACTCTGCAATTCGTGAGCGGGAGTCTGAGTGGGCGGTGAGCTACAGGAGCTGTCTGCGGAACCGCAGCCGAAGGAGATGCGTGTGGAGGCTCGGCCGATCTACCCTGTCACGTCTGATATAACTTGTGTAAGAAGCGTGTAAGAACTGTTTATTATTCGAATTCGTATCATTATTAAGTTATTTCGAACCCTGTTTGGATATCTAGTTTGGAAAAGCGTTGGTTTATTTCAATTACATATGTATGTATGATTAATAAAACATAAGTCTACAACCAAATAAGCTCAGGCTATGTACTGTTATTGGATATGTTGATATCTATAATATGACATTATATTTACTATTAAGTAGTAAACATACCAGCATCCATTCAACTCCTGAACCGGTGGCCTTCAAGCTCTCCTGTCCTGCTGGATACGTCGCTAACTGGAGACGGAGGAAGTGACCACCGGGGTGGAGTCCAACCTCATATGGGCCCTGCTAGAGCCCAGTCCTCGGCCTATCTCCAAACCTCCGTGGTGCCGTCCGTGTGCGGTATCCAGGACTGGGGTCAGCAGCCTCGAATGTTGCCTTCCCCCTAGCAACTGTCAGAACATTATATTTAGCACATACTGGTCTATAAAATTGACAAGAAATACCAAAATCAACAAATTCAAAGCCTTACCTACAGAGATAGAAGATGTGCTCCTCTGGTATCTGCATGTATCAAAATTTGAATAATATTAATTAATTTCAGTACATACATACTAACAAGGTAAACTCGCATATAGCGCTGCTTACACATATGACAGGGAGTGAACAAGCTCTTGTAGATCATCAGGCGCAAATCTAATCTCATCAAGCAGCCCATGATAATGAGTTGGACGACTAAGAGCAAAAGAAATGTGTGTATATTTATGATATAGGATTCTAAATCAATATACATGCCCTATATAATATATAAACATACCTGGAGGAACGGGAGTGGCCTCTGTCCCTGATATGGACGCATCACCAACAACTAGACAATCAAATATTGACAATATAAGTAATTTTGACATAAACAGGCATGGATATCTATAATATTACATTCAAAATGGATATTAGAGATCGCACCTGCAGTGAGAAGTGGTAAAAGTACCACCCAACTAGAGTGTAATTTACAGAATCAGTTGAGACTCTTAAAAGTCATAGAAGAACCCGACCTGCACAAATCTGATGTATGCTTTCCATTGGACACTAAGAAGTCTCTAAAGGGAGAAGCCTATGTGAAATCCATCATTAGTTCATATCAGAAGATTGACGCTGAAACAGAGAACGAGAAATGTCATTTTTTTCTTCTTCCGCCACATTACTGTCTTCTCCTTCTGCCACATTACTGTATTCTCCTTCTTATGATGTTCGCGTGCAAATTCAATGACTATATTGAGAATATGGATTAATAGTGGGTAGGAAAAGTATTTCTCAAATGGCTTTTGTGTCTTAAAACCATAAACTACTAAGTAATGGCATACATAATTTTTTTAGTATAAAGGTTGTTATTTTAAGTTTTCCCTTATAGAGATATGATCTAACTGCATCTATCAACTATAAGTGTGCAGAAAATTATGATAAGAAATCATAAGAAAGGGTCGTAGCCATGCATAACCTTGAATCTACATACCAAAGCATGCACTTATTGTCACCTTGCCTTAGAATATAAAATATCTTGGAAGACTATAAGCGAGCATTTAAATCTCGATAGATTTTGATTTCAACATATATTTTTCTCAAGTACCATGAAATATACTTGCTCCGTATAAACCGTTTTCAGGAAGATGGATTAATAATGACAAATTATCCATTGTGGCTCACTAGGTTAGCATTTTCTCTTCTATTGACCATCTTTCTAATCTGCTTGGTAAATTTATTCGGAACCGGCTGCGAATCATTAAAAGACATGCATAAGAAAGAAAACTGAAATACAGATATATAGCATACCGATACATCGAAACTTCATAGTTGCGATGGCAATCCAGAGATATTTATTTCTACACACGTGGTGCGCGTGCGAATGCGTCAGGCATCATGGACAAATATTTCAGAACATGGAAAGTATTATTCGTATAAATTAATTAAAACTTTTAAACACCTTGGGTAGATATTTTCTTAGGTGATGCAATCATATCATGAGGATTAAATTTAAGCTATTATACATATGCATATGTATTTTTCTAACCTAAAATATCACACACACACACAGAGAGAGAGAGAGAGAACACCTGGTAGGTAAAGAAATCAGGTAGCAGGATACTGAAGAAATAGAGTCCATAGCATTGCTCATCATCATCATCCATGATCCCTTTGATAATATTTTTTCAAAGGGATCACGGATGATGATGATGAGCAATACTATAGACTCCATTTCTTCAGGATCCTGCTACCTGATTTCTCTATCTACCTGGTGTTCTCCCCCTCTCTCTCTCTCTCTGTGTGCGAGATATATTAGATTAGAAAAATACATAAGCATATGTATAATAGCTTAAATTTAGTTCTCATGATATGATTGCATCAACTAAGAAAATATCTACCCAAGGTGTTTAAAAGTTTTAATTACTTTATACGAATAATACTTTCCATGTTCTGAAATATTTGTCCATGATGCCTGACGCATTCGCACGCACCACGTGTGTAGAAATAAATATCTCTGGATTGCCATCGCAACTATGAAGTTTCGATGTATCGGTATGCTATATATCTATATTTTAGTTTTCTTTCTTATGCATGTCTTTTAATGATTCGCAGCCGGTTCCGAATAAATTTACCAAGCAGATTAGAAAGATGGTCAATAGAAGAGAAAATGCTAACCTAGTGAGCCATAATGGATAATTTGTCATTATTAATCCATCTTCCTGAAAACGGTTTATACGGAGCAAGTATATTTCATGGTACTTGAGAAAAATATATGTTGAAGTCAAAAGCTATCAAGATTTAAATGCTCGCTTATAGTCTTCCAAGATATTTTATATTCTAAGGCAAGGTGACAATAAGTGCATGCTTTTGCATGATTTGGTATGTAGATTCAAGGTTATGCATGGCTACGACCCTTTCTTATCATAATTTTCTGCACACTTATAGTTGATAGATGCAGTTAGATCATATCTCTATAAGGGAAAACTTAAAATAAAAACCTTTATACTAAAAAAATTATGTATGCCATTACTTAGTAGTTTATGGTTTTAAGACGCAAAAGCCATTTGAGAAATACTTTTCCTACCCACTATTAATCCATATTCTCAATATAGTCATTGAATTTGCACGCGAACATCATAAGAAGGAGAATACAGTAATGTGGAAGAAGGAGAAGACAGTAATGTGGCGGAAGAAGAAAAAAATGACATTTCTCGTTCTCTGTTTCAGCATCAATCTTCTGATATGAACTAATGATGGCTTTCACATAGGCTTTTCCCTTTAGAGACTTCTTAGTGTCCAATGGAAAGCATACATCAGATTTGTGCAGGTCGGGTTCTTCTATGACTTTTAAGAGTCTCAACTGATTCTGTAAATTACACTCTAGTTGGGTAGTACTTTTACCACTTCTCACTGCAGGTGCGATCTCTAATATCCATTTTGAATATAAGTATCGATATTCAAAATGGATATTAGAGAGCGCACCTGCAGTGAGAAGTGGTAAAAGTATCACCCAACTAGGGTGTAATTTACAGAATCAGTTGAGACTCTTAAAAGTCATAGAAAAACCCGACCTGCACAAATCTGATGTATGCTTTCCATTGGACACTAAGAAGTCTCTAATGGGAAAAGCCTATGTGAAAGCCATCATTAGTTCATATCAGAAGATTGATGCTGAAACAGAGAACGAGAAATGTCATTTTTTTCTTCTTCCGCCACATTACTGTCTTCTCCTTCTGCCACATTACTGTCTTCTCCTTCTTATTATGTGCGCGTGCAAATTCAATGACTATATTGAGAATATGGATTAATAGTGGGTAGGAAAAGTATTTCTCAAATGGTTTTTGCGTCTTAAAACCATAAACTACTAAGTAATGGCATACATAATTTTTTTAGTATAAAAGTTGTTATTTTAAGTGCGCGTGCAAATTCAATGAAAGTTAGATTTGAGGATACCCATGTATGAGTTGTATTCTATATATGTGTGTTTCGATTTATTTAATTAGTTTGTGATCCACATCATTTGATTCGTTGCTTGAGGCATCAATGTAGGCACAAATATCGGCGACGAGGAACTCGACGAGGAAGAACGAGGGCGGTGGCTGGCTGAGAACGGAGGGCGCGCGGTGGCGACGAAGAGAAAATTGGAGACGCGGGAACGAGAGAAAATTTTGGGAACGAGAGGGAAAGATATCGAGGCGTATATTGGTATCGATGGGAATATGAAGGTTTCATATTATCATCGAGTATCATATATTGGTTTTAACCTGAATATCTTGAGTCGCTCTCTAATTATGCGTTTGTTGTGCATTCGTGTTGTATGTGTAACATGATTTTAAACCATTGAGATCAAGATTGATAGAACTGATCATCCTACATTGCAATAGCATTCATCGACCAAAAATAGATTGCGGTCTGGATATGGCATATTGGCAGATGTTACCTATATGCATAAATCTTATGTCTAATGACCATAAGATTGTCGGAGACAGTTTTGATGTTTTGTGGGTTTGGTTTTATACTTGGGACAATCCAATGTTGACACACACACATAAATAACAAATTAAAGTAAACTAACTAAGAGGCATGTTTGAGTTTTATACTGGGATCACAAATAGCATGATGGCTGCAAACAGGTTGCTTGAATACTTGCAGACAATCCAATGTTGCCTCGCCATTTCTATAAATTTTAAACTCCCTGGAAAATTATCATCACTCAGGATTACTTTAGGGCCAGTTTGGCTGCTTCTTGCTTGGGATTCAACATTCAGCTTTTTGTTGATTTGGAACTCAGAGAGTGTTGCAAAACAAATCCAAAACTAAATAAACCTCAAACTAGCTACAGAGAAGGCAAACAGCAAACCCCATGAAGTTTGGCTTTCAAGGGTTTTCCCACTAAAATACACTTAGATGCAGCACTTTAAGAAAGCTTGCAGCAATATAAAAACTTTTAGGTAGTTTAGTGAAAAACTGCAGTGCTTCAAGATTGTTTAAGTTTTATGTGTGGTTAAGCTGTCATACAGAAATTATCGTTGCAAAAATGTTCGCAACCCTAGCTTTTCCAGCAACGATACTGGAATACGAGCCTCAGATATGCCAGCTTAGGAATCAAAATAAGAAAGAGATGTGGTGTTATCCTAAGTCCAAAGTCAAACGGGCTCGAGAAATATATAAACCCAAAAAAATGACTGCATAAAGATCTCATAAAGATGAAAAGGATGTTATGCAAGCTCTGAACAAATCTTGAACGGAACTTTCACAAGAATTTACAATACCCGACCAGAATCCAATCCTGAGTTTGATGAAGCTTCAGGCCTTCAGCTTCCCCACAGAAAATAGTTAGGGCAAACCCTTTGCAAAACCATAGCTTTCATGCAGAGATGACGCTCAGAACATGCCAGCTTCCAAACACATTGAATAATACATAATCTCCCATACTCTCTCTCTCTCAATCAGACAGTTTATATTTGGATTTGAATTTAGGAAAAGAAATAAGATGGCTACAAACCAGCTTGCCTCGCCAATCTCATAACTATAAAGCTCATAAAAGTGGAAGCTTGAGGGCAAGCCATCATCGCCTCCATTCAATTGAAGCCAAATCATCCACAAAAAATAGAAATAAATATAATAATTGATCGATAGGCAAAATTGCAAGAAACCTATTCAGATTTTTGCATGAAAAAATAAGAGATGTAAATTAAGTAAAAGATTACCAAATGAAATTATCCCATCACTTGAACCCCCTCTCAAGACATTTTAGCAAAAATTCCCCCAGTAATTTTCTTCGGTTTAACCGTTTTATATCATAGAAGAAAGATAAATTTCAAATGTATATACATGCATACACACACACATCATATACACAGTTTTTGAATGTTCCCAGAATTTCAACGGTAATTCTAGATTTTTCCAAACTCTGAAGGCTTCACAAAAATTTTAAATACAGATAATAATATAATTGAAGAGATCAATCACCAATTTTTTAATGAGGATCAACTGAAACCCCAAACAGAGCAAGCAAATTACAAAGATCCCAAAACCCCGCGTGGCCCAGCCCCAGCCCCAGCCCCCAGCCCCAGCCCAACCCTAACCCCAGCGTGGCCAGCTAAACCCCAACACCAACCCTAAGGCAAACCCTAACCCCAGCCCCACCCCAGCAGCAGCCGAACCCCAACCCTAACCCTACCCTGACCCCGACCCCGACCGCGACCGCGACCAGATAAACCCCAACACCAACCCTAAGGCAAACCCTAACCCCAGCCCCACCCCAGCAGCAGCCGAACCCCAACCCTAACCCGACCCCGACCGCGACCCCGACCGCGACCGCGACCGCGACCCCTGCCCAACCCCAACTCGCGCGCAACCCCAGACCCAGCCATGAACCCTAAGCCCAAAATAATCCAAAATTTTTTTAATTTACCTCGAGATTTACTCACCTGAACGGCTGTTGCTGGGGCTGGGGCGACGAGAACTGCGGTGGCGACGAGAACTGCGGTGGCGAGGAAACCGGCGGTGGCGACGAGGAGAACGGCGGTGGCGACGAGGAGAACGACGGTGGCGACGACGGCGTGGCGATTTGGGGATTTTTCTCGCGCCAGATCGAGAGAGAGAGAGAAAGTGAGCGTAGGCGATCGGTCGGGGGTCTTAATAAATCGATATTTACTTGTCCCTACGGATATACCCGTAGGTCCTTTGTTTGCGCCACCGTAGGGGCAAATACCAAATTAAGAATTAATTTTTTAATTCTTGAACGTCAGTGCCCGTAGGGGCAAACCTTTAGCCCTACGGAGTAATCCGTAGGGCCAAGTAAAATCTGCCCCAACGGATAATTCCATCCGTAGGGGCAACCCCCTATTTTACTAGTGAAAGGTTGCATTGCCTATAAACTGGTTAAATTAATGTTTGATTGACGACCATGAAAGTTAACTAGGAAAGATAAAGTTCGTATTTTTATTATTTGTGTTCTATCTAGTTAATCTAGGGTTAGATTAGATTATGTCGAAGATAAGCCATTGATTGACAACTATTGAGTTTATTAAGTAGAAGAGTAGATCTAACCATTTCCTTGTTAATTAGAACTTGTTATTTAAATTGATTCCTTGCTTATTTGTCGATTGATAGGCTATTACTATGATCTTATGATTTATGCTTTCTTTATGAATTGTTATTTTATTGCGATGAATGTATACTCTATACTTTCTTGTAATTGATAAATAATTAATTTAATGATGAAAATCAAGAAAGGGATATATATTATTTATAACACCACGATTAGAAAAGATAATTCTAAAGCCTAGGCTTTTCTTTATATTAAGAAAATCTTTTAATTTGCAATTTACTTTCTTTTTATTATTGCTTTTTATTAGTATAATTAAAAAAAATCAAAGTTTTATATTTAATTCACTAAATTTAACTAAGATTGCCTTCTTCTCTGTAGATCAACCAACAAGTGCTACAAAACCGTGCACTTGTGGTATAAATTTAAGACTAAGAAAATCTCCATCAAGTATTTGGTGCCGTTGCCGGAGAAGACGGTTTAAAATTTTAGTTAGATTTTTCAAATTAATTTTTCTTATTTATTTATTTATTTATTTTTAGTTTTATTTTACTCTGTTATTTTTAAGTTTTGTTTCAGGAAATTTACTGCTGAATTGGAAGATTTGGAGCGAGATGGACATTGCATAAAAATTTCAGCCCCAGAACCGAACATAGTTCGGCTAAAACTGGTCTAGATTCGGCTAAACCCGAATTTTGGAGCTCTCTAAATTCGAGTTTCGTCGCCGGAGTTGGTCTTTCTGTCCTCTATTGATTTCCAGTATTTCCTTTTTCTCCACTTTTAAATTCAAATAATTTAAATTTAAAATTTAATTTTTTTATTAAAAAAATTAATATGGATGACGAACATGCAAAACCAACTTTATATGAATTATGTTATCCGGTTAAACCATTACTTAAATATTGCATTAGAATAAAGAAATATAGGCGCGGGTTTAATTTACTTGATATATCCATAGCCGATAATGATGCTTGGTTAACTGTAGAGTTAGCTGATATTAGGCAAAATGTTGAGGCATTAAAAGTTAATTATCAGGTTCCTAGTAATCCATCTTTTTAATCCTTTTGCAATAATTGTGAAGATCTCTCTCATATTTATTAAGGTTGTCTATTTATTGTTGGATTTATTGATCGGAGAAACCGACAAAATTATTGTTGGAATTAAGGCATGTATTCTGAAGTTACTAACTGCAATTTATGCCAACAATTCAAACCAAACCCTTACTATAATGCAGCTCCTCCATTCAATCCAATTCAAACCGAACCAACATTCATTCATTCTAATTTCATAGACCAACAATTACCATCATACCCTTATTATGATGTTGGCCCTTCTTACGACCATATCCAATCAAATTCTTATTAATCGTACCAAACTTTCACACCTTCTCATGTTGATACTCTTCTTGAGGTTAATGTGGCAACTTCTAAATCAATGTCCATTGCTGAACATATTGAAAAAGCTTGTAGCCAATAATACAATCAAACCTGTTGGGATAAAAATTTACACCGCGGTTGACCAAGTCAAAATCAAAGTCAGCCCCAAGCTAAGTGGGCCCAAGCCCAGATCAAGTGGGCCCATGCCCGGGTCGAGTCCGAACATGGAGCGGCCGGCCTCCCCCATGCCAAGATAAAAATTTTGTAATAAATAATTTTATTGTATTTTGTTTTACGAATGAATGTAAGAAAAATGGGCATAAAACCAAATTTTTGTAAAGCCTATGGCCTATGTGCAAAAAGAAATAGCACATGAGCCATGGGATAGGCAAAATGCCATTTTGTGAAGCCCAAGGGGCTATGTGTAAAGTGTATAGCCTATAAAAGCAAGGACAATGAAAATATCCCAACAACTTTTTCTCTCTTCAAAAAATCCAGATCTATGATCTTCTTCTTCCTCAAGGTTCTAAAACCTTTTTCTTTCTTTTGAATTAAATCAAGAGTTTTACTCTTCCTTTTTCAAAACAAAATAGTTTTTCACCACAAAACCCACAAAGGGGAACTTAGATTTGCCATCAGATCTCAGAAAGGAGAGATTTTTAAAATCTCATAGTTCTTGAACTTCAAGATCCGGCCAACAAAGGAAGAAGAAGGAGACCCATCTCCAGAAACCCCACTTTGGGGAAGAACTAGGACTCAAGGGGAGAAGCCCTTCATCAGCTTCAAAACATTCTAGGAGTTTAACTCCTCATATATATATGTATATATATATATATATATATATATATAAGCACGGAGAATAATAAGTGCTCCTTTCTGAGAGTACAACTCCCATTGCAGGGACCAAGTCCCTTTTGCCGCTCGAGTGCCCACGTGCTGACACGTGGGGCGCTAGCGCCCAAGCGTCCACGTGCTGACACGTGGCGCGCTAGCTTTCTTGCGCTCAGAGCGCTAGTGCCCAAAGCGCTAGCGCCCGAGCGTCTACGTGCTGACACGTGGCGCGCTCAAAGCGCTAGCGCTCTTATGCTCAGAGCGCTAGCGCCCAAAGCGCTAGCATTCGGGTGCCTACGTGCTGACACGTGGTGCGCTAGCATTCAAAGCGCTAGCGCTCTTGTGCTCAGAGCGCTAGCGCCCAAAGCGCTAGCGCCCGAGCGCCCATGTGCTGACACGTTGTGCGCCAGCGCTCAAAGCGCCAGCGCCCAAAGCGCCAGCGCCCAAAGCGCCTGCGCTCGAGCGCCAGCGTGCTGACACGTGGTGTGCTAGCGCTCTTGTGCTCAAAGCGCCAGCACCCAAAGCGTTGGCGCTTTTCCCCACGCATCCTTTGAATGTCCTTTCCCTTTCTTTTATATATATATATATATATATGTATATATATAAATACACACACATACTCTACAACACTCTCCCTCCCAAAAATTTTTTGGGCCGGGACGCTGCCCCCCACCCCGCAAGGGGGCTGCTAGCCCCCTTGACCCCCAGCCCGCTATCCGGGTAGCGGGACCCTCGTAAAAACTCTGCGTGGCTCCCGATATACCCAAGCCCCCTCCAAAACAAAACACACGTACAATGCACATTGAGTTCGCATGACCAGTTTAACCCGTTAATCGGAGGTTCCCTCGCTCCAAAGGCGAGGGGTAATTAACGACAGCTTAGTCCGCGGCTACCGGAGATTCGGATCCCCACAATCAATAAACCCCTGCCTTCCCTAGGCAGGAGGAATCTGTAATGCGCCTGACAAGCGCGCGCGTATTCCCATCTCAATGGGGTGACGAAAAACACCCTACAGATTCTGGCACACCCGGTAGGACCAATCTCTCCTCCCATATTTCGGTTTAAACGTTCATGCGAACTCAATCAGTATACATATCTATATTTATACTAAAATAATGCTCTTTCATGCAGGTCTTCAAGCAATCACTTTTCAACAATGTCTCTAAGGACGATCTCAGCTCTCAGCACGACTCCCTTCTCTTACACGATGAAGATGGACTCCAGGACGGTCCTTCCGGCCAGTCTCGGGTGACTATGGGAGGAGGAGCCGCTACCATTCGGCTTTATCCTGTTCGTGTCAGCTAACGCCATCACGGTCCTCAAGCTCCAGCAACAGACAGACCGGTCTCGAAAGGCAGGAGACCAAATGTGGTGATCTCGAGGGTGCCCCAACCCAAACGCAAGTCGGTATCTGAACGACTTTCCTTGGCCCCATCTGGGGGCAAGGCCATCAACACCAACAAAGCAACAAGGCATCTCGGGCAAGCTCCAGCGGCGCCCTTAACAACTGCTCGATCGGGTGTCTTTTCTAAGATCCCCGCTAATCGACTCACAATGGCTTCCCGGATAACGGATGCCCGCTACGCCTTCAAAATCGAGAAGCTAAGACAGAAAAGGCTCAGGTACAAAGCCAACAAAAGGGCTAGGGCTCATGCTAGGCTGAACCTCATGAGGTTCAAGGAACAGGGTTACCCCGCCAAAGATGAGGAAATGGCTGGATATGTGGTCCACACTGTCTACATGGTGGGCACGCGCAGCAAGAGCAAGGACGGGGCCACCACATCTCAAATCCAATCTGGCTTGAATGTGGTTGCCACTTCCCAAGAACAGCCGCCTCTGCTGGGTGATGAAAACCCTCTTGATGAGGATGATCGACAGAAAGACCCTTCGGTCCATGAGGAGTCGGGCTCGGAAAGCGAAGATGAGCCAACTTTCCATCCTAAGACCGCAGAGCAGCAACTTCTCCAGGAGCTCCGAAAGTAGCTCAGAAACAAAGACAAGGAGATGGCCAAGCTCTACTAAAAAATTGACGACTTGACAAACGTCGTCTTACAGCTCACGGCCTGACTTGCCTCTCAGCCGCCCAATCAAGCGCAGGGCTCTGCTCGTGAACCGGGAAACGGTGTCCCAAGGCAGCCGACGCCTATTCCCTCAAATCCAAAAGTGGGCGAACCGCATGAAAATCAGTCGCATCCTATCTCGGGAAATGTCTTGGCTACCGATGATAGCAACCCGCCTACGGTAGCGCCCCGGCCGTCTGTCCGATGCCAAAATGCGGAAACGAAAACTTTTTCAAACTAGAAACCGGCGCTATGGTATGCTTAAAACCCGGATCGAACCATTAATCTACAACTAGCAATCTAGAGAGAGGGTTGGAAAGCTATACCAATCGATCCGTGTCCTTTGGTCTTTGGCCACCGTCCCAAGCTCCTCGCGGCATCTCCGGTCTCGATCTCCTCATCGGAAAGGGAACTACATCATCGATTCTTTTTACAGGCTCCCGCTTCATCCGAAGCAACTCGGGCACGAAGTGTGCTAGCTGACGTGTCCAAGGTGTTGTAGAGAATGTTTGTGATCACTTTGTCTCTTGCATCCATGGGTTGGATGGAGGTTAGAGGTATTGCCATTAATGAAAATGGTGAGCTAGAGAAGAAAGAGGAAGAATATATGTCGTTGTAATTCATCAACGTTCTCAGAGAGGTGGCGGGTCCCGACAACCAACAACTCTTTTCTCGTCCCAACTTGAAGTAAAACTTCATCAAGACTGGGAATGATATACACTCCACATTGATGCACTTCCAAATTGATGTGCAGGCCTCAAATCGGATCGTGCCCCCAAATTGGGCACATTCCATATCACCATTGTTCACTTCATCTTGTAACAAATACACATGCGCGCAAGATGGATAAAGGACCAAAATGTTTCTAAACTAATATTCACATAAAAAACAGCGATAATGGACCGAAACATTCTTAAACTAATATTCGTCCCCAAAACGGGAATGTTGGACCGAAACGTCCTTAAACTAATATTCGTCCCCAAAACGGGAATGTTGGACCGAAACGTCCTTAAACTAATATTCGTTCCCAAAACGGGAATGGTTGACCGAAATGTCCTTAAACTAATATTCGTCCCCAAAATGGGAACGTTGGACCGAAATGTCCTTAAACTAATATTTGCCCCCAAAATGGGGATAATGGACCGCGACGTCCTTAAACTAAAACAAACTGAGCCCTAAATGCTCATATATATTTAAGTTGATCTTGATCTCAAATCAGATTAACGGTCCTTAAATAAACCAATCCCGAATCTAAAAATATATGGATTTGGACTAATCCACGCTCTACGGGTGACGACATAAATTAGTCTCTGTATACAATCCATGGGCAACCCAAAATAAAAAAAATATAACACGATACGAAGTGAACATCCGGAGTAGGAGAAAGTGGTTATCACAATGCAATAACGTAATTAACTGTTGGGGCTTGTATCTGCCGGAAAGAGCATCCCTACAATCAAAAAATCCTAACAAATGAGGGGGAATCTGATGAAGTCTGCTACAACGGCCGCATCCGTCCAAACCTCCGATATACGGTGCCATAAATCAACTTGGTATCTTCGGAGTAATTCATCTCTATCCGTTCTTCTATCTCCATCATGCGCGAATAATTCTCCTCTTGATAGGGTTCGTAAGATTAGGGTAGAACAATGGATGAGAAAATGTTTTAACTTCTTTTAAGTCTTATGAAGTTTATAAACTTTAGCAAAATAAATGTTAATATCCTTATCGGGCGCGCTACCAATTTATTGCTAGTCTCAACCGCGATTTGAGATCAGATTAACAATTGTTTTGTTAAGAGCTAGACATGAATAGAGATCAATGAAAGGACAAGGGTCAATAGTGGGGAAACCCTAGTTTCTTCCAAGAAACCTAATTCTCATTCATCACTATCTATCTAGTATTAAATCTATCAATAGATAAAATGAGTAATCTTTATTAGTCATCCATGACTACTAAATCCGAACGAACCCTACAAGCATTCTTCTTATAAAATCTATATACGTATTCAAACTAGATCTGTATTCTACATCCGTATTTTGAAGTAGATCTTGAAACTATTTCCACTATTCTTTATTTCTCTATTCTTCCTCTTTTTCAACACGTCTAAAGTAAGATTGAAAGATTCCACATATTCCTGAGGATGTCCCGTACTCATCTCGGTCTAGCTACATGCGATACCGTTATTGATTGCGGTTACTACACACATAAAACAGATCAATCAGCCTCACTTCCCTACTTCCCTTACACACGCTCGGAGGTCACTTTCCCACAGTCGCCATCAGATGAGGAAGCTGTGGCAATGATTAGGAAACATGATAAGGACAAAAAGAGCCTTCTCCTATGGGGAATTTGGTACGGTCACATTATCAGGGGGCCGCCATATTTTCACATGTGAAGTACCAACAGAACCTATCCGCTCAATGTCATTTTCTGAGCGTCCGCGTACTGCTTATGCAGTGGAGGCGACTAATTGGACCCCCGAGGGCCGGCTTGAGCCATCAACGATAGGGATACCCAATCAACCCATGATGGTTATCGATATTTTGGGACGCCGAATATGTCAGGGTGAAGCTCGACCCTGGGGGCAGGTCTATAAGATAAGTGTTACTCCGTGACATCCAGTGGGCTACCTTACTTGGGCCTGGTACATTCTTTCCTCCCAACTCTCATGGTTGCAGAAAGTTGGGCTGTATCAAGCGGTGTATGCGTCGCTGTTCTACTACCATGCTCCCCACGTCTGGTGGGTCAAGGCTTTTTTAAACCAGTAGAATCTTCCAACGAATACGTTTCTGCTAGGAGGCCGTGAAGTCTCTATTTCGCCGGAGGAGTTCCGAGAAATTTCAGGGCTGCCGATTAGGGGAGAGCACTACGAAGAATTATTACCCCCTGACGAGTATATTTTTGCTACAGTGCCAGCCATACTTGAAGGCTTGACAACCGAGAATGTTGTTTAGCACAAGCACCCAAGTCTAATCATGGCCTTAGGCATTTTTGAGAAACTTTTCGTGGCATCGCAAGATATTACTTTTGACGCTTTCATTGCTTTTTTTCTCCGTAAAGATATTCTATCCAAGAAAGCTCCGAAATTTGTGAAGGTCGAGGATCCCTTCTGATTCGGCTTGGAGAAATTGCCGGCCAAAGAAGAAGATCTGCCGCAGTTTTATATTCCAAATTAGTCAGCCATGACCTTTGACGCAATCGCTACTCCTGAAATAAACGAAGAAACATTTTTTTATAGGTTTCATCAGTCTCTGGCTCAGCTGGTTCGCCATACCGATGCACCGCTGTTTTATGAGAGCCTTCGTCTTCTACCCTGCACATCACATAGCCGAAGGAGCGCGATTGGCCATTGGCGTTGTAGGGTTATCACACCTATACCATGGTTTAAGTACTGCCACCAACACATCAAACCCAGGTGCAGACACTGTGAATTTCTCCCTCTACTACATTACGTCCTGGATCGAGATGCATGTGTTAGGCTCGTTTTCTGCATACCGGCGGCCTGATTTCTATGAGTCATACACCTTCCCGTGAGTCATGAGATTGGTTGATGCCTCCGCTCCTGATCCGACTCAGTTAGGGGCCTCCCGCGAGTCAAAGGATTCAACGGTTATTTAATTTGTTGAAGAGTGGGGCACCGGCATTAAAACACAAAGAGATCATGCATTTATATTCAATCAGGCCGGGGTACTTAATGTTCCGCCTAAACGACACCGCTCTCTTCATGCGGTATAATCCGCATCGCTTTGCCCAACAGCTGGGTTACAACCAAGGCATCCCCCTCGAAGCCTTTTTAGTTGAGCTTACTCTCTCGCTGGAGGCCGCCCGTGACGTTATCCATCATTTCATGCGGTTAAATACTGGTTTCTTCTTCATGATCCCTGAGCCCGACTACATTCCAAGGCCTGTGGAACCCTTCAAGGGCTGGTATCGCTACCGGGTTAGTCCCATCATCACAGAGGAGAGACGGGTGCTCTTTGAGTGTAAATCCTCTACTCCAGCTCAAGCCATCAGTGCCCCGTTGCGGCCACGGTCGGTTGTTTGCCCTTCTCTGAGAGACAGTGATTCGGTGCTCATTCCTAAAGCCGCTCGAACAAAATCAGTCCCCCGTACGGCTGGTATGCTTGTTCGCACTAGAGCCGGGACAGAGACTCTTGATAAAGTACCGGCAGCGGCGTCACCAAAGGCAGATACCGAAAGCGAGATTGGGCAGCGCCGTGCAAAAAAGTGCCGAAGGGGAGGACGCGTCTCTCTACTAGTGCTAGCTCGGTCCCTAAAAGGAGGAAGAAATCGGCCGCCCGTTTACTCGATGTTTTACTTGAGTCTGCGCATGAACCGGACGACGGTCTCCTCTTTCCTGGTACATCTGCCAAGGAGGCCGCTCAGTTAGCCGTGACTTTGAAGCATTCGCAGGATGAAGCTAAAAACTTGCGCCCTAAGAAGGGATGCTTTCCCCCTGTTGAATTTCGTGATGTTGACCCGGCTCTGGTTATGTTTCCAGAAGTTCCTTTGAAAATGGAAGATGAACAGGCTCTCAAACAGCCAATATTAGTCGCTTCTGAAGACGAGGCTGCTCTGAAGACGGGTAGGGATTTATCTTCGATCGAATCCCGACGAGCGCGACTAAACAGAAAGGATCAGCGGCTCGAAAAGGCCATACTTTAGGCTCCCTGGCGTATCAGTATGTATCTCTTATATCCTTCTTAGCAGATAATTTATATTAGTTTCATATCGTATTCTTCTTTACATATTTTTCCTTTGTAGGGCTTTCTATGGAGGGCGAAGGTTCGAGTCCAGATCGCACTTTAGAACCTCCGGTGACGGCCTTTATTCCTTCAGCTGAGGTCGCTAGACCGGCCATAAATTCTATAAATATTTCCAGTGACGCACCGGAGGGTGCAGAGAAGATTACTAAAGCTGCTGTCCCTCTAGTCCAGAATGGACGAAGTATCGAAGGTAATCTTATATATATATTTTTTGTTTAACGACCCTTCCATATGTCTGACCTTTTCTTTCTCTCAAAATTGCGGGAGTTGACATCTTCTGTTGTAGATCGTTCTCCGGAAGAAACCTTCCTGCGTCTGCTTAATATGACAGCCCCACATGCGATACCCCCTAGAGCATCGTCCTTTCCTCCGGCCAAGGTTGGTATTCCTTTGCCTTCCGTATCATATTTTCATAATGATGCTGATGTGCCCTTTATTTTAAACCACAATCCTACAGGCTGATGACAAAGTTGAAGTTCTTGATGGGCCTGGGGATTTCTCAGATCCGCCTTCTATGGCCATGGATAAGTGACGCTTTAACCCTGGTATTCTTCTACTTATTCTCTGTTCGGAAAGGCGACTAACCATACATGTATCTTCACAGTTTTGCCAACCCTGACTCCACTAGAGTCCCGTATTCGCATGCCGCTGGGCCCTTACGCCATATGTGTGTCTGAGAGGATGGCAAAATAAAGCATTCATTCACTAGCAACTCTCATTGATGATCTTCGCGCTGGCACTTCTGTCATGGCTGAGGAATTTACTGTTGAAGCCAATACTTCTTTTTCCGTTCTTACCACCTACCATGACGAAGCGCTGGTGCGTACTTGGGTTGAATATTGCCGTCAAGTGGAGGATTCCCTACATGGAGTCGAATACGTGTGCCTTCCCTTTGATATCCTATCTGTAAAGGCCAGCTTGCGTGGATGGATCGATCGGTGTGTGTCCAATCTCCCGTCTTGTGAGAAAAAGCTCAACCGGAAGTTTTCAGAAAAGGAGTTGGCTTCGAAGGCTTTGGGGAACTTCAAGCCCAGCTTATAACCAAGACTACTTGGGCTTATGAAATTTGGCAGGTCCTTCACGAGGCCATTACGGAGGTGGTGGCTCTTGATAAAGCCGTCATTTTTACATGCAAGATGGTTGAGACCCACAAGACTGCCAAGAAAGAGCTTGAGCATCGGTTTTCTTTATATCAAAAATAATAAGCACAGGCAGGGACTCAGCTTGCAGCGTTGCTAGAGCTTAAGGCGGAGGTCCAGCGGAAAAATGATAATCTAGCTAGCCTATTGAACCGTATGCCATTTAAAAATTTTTGTCGCTGTGTATTTTCTTCTTTTTGTTTTTGTATCTTGTATTCATTTTGATTTATGAATAAAAGACATATTTTATTTCATGCTTGCACCTATTTATTCTTTGATGTCTTGATTTGGCGTGAAGTAGTTTATGTACTCGTTTCGGAGTTTATAGTGTATTCACTCATCTCGGAGTCTCTAGTTTATGTACTCATTTCGGAGTTTGTAGTTTATTCACTCATTTCGGAGTCTCTAGTTTATTTACTCGTTTCGCAGTTTGTTTGGTTTGCCTCCCTTGGGTTTACAGGCATACTTGTCCTAACGTCGTAAATAGATAACTCCCATTCTTTATGACAGAGATCTGTTAGGCTTGTGGTACTAGGGTTTTAGTCCATGGTACCATCGTGTTGGCTGATATATTCCTCAATATACAGTCTTTAAGCTGTTGTTCGAGTAACCCCATGACTTTCGTGTCTCTGATCCGTTCAGGGGCTGGACAAGACGTCTTCAAGTAATCTCCTTAGGTCATATTACCGTCGGAAGAGCGAGCGTTAGGAATTTGCCATGACACTTTTTACCTGAGGTTAGGATCAATTTGGAGCCCTGATGAGTCATAACCGCACCCTTCTGGGGTGTAATGATCTCCAATGGTCTTTTAGGCTTTATATGAGTTGCCGTCAAGACCCGAAGCTGGAAATATGTCGTCGCTTCACCTGTTTTTTGTTTTGAGGATGTCACGCCGATTCTTTGCTGAAATAGGGTAGACATCTGTAGGACCTCTATGATATATGTATTGCAATTGAAGCCCGGAGTTAGGAATATGCCATTGCTCGAATTTCATTTGATGGTTGCGTCCGCATCCTGCTGAGATGAAGGGGAAACGCCAGGATAGTCTCTAGGTTTTATATCTACCGTCAAGACTTGGAGCTAGAATTTTGCCATTACTTCTTTTTTCTTCGACCCATGGGTCTTTTTTTTTTATGATGACGTTGCGTCTGCATCCTGCTGGAATGAGAAGAAATGCCGGGATAGTCTCTAGGTTGTATATGTACCGTCAAGACTTGGATCTAGGATTTTGCCATTACTCCAGTTTCATTTGACCCTTGGGTCCTTGTAGACGTCGCATCTGCACCTTGTTGGACTAAGAAGGACGTTAAGTTGAAGCTAGGATTTTGCCATTACTCCGTTTTGATTTGGCTCCTTGGAGCTTTGTTGACGTCACGTCTGCACCCTGTTGGAATGAGAAGAACGTCGAGCTGATCTATAGGCTGTAGATGTTGCTGTCGAGATCTGGCTCTCCCTTTGACGGAGCCTGATGGGAAAATATGGTTCCCTTTTTTATTTGTGCTCATGGATTGTATACAGGGATCGGTGTGGACCTACCTGCAGGGCAGAAGATTTCTTTTTTATTTATTTCAGTGATGCTCTATCTTTTCAGCTTTTCATATCGTGAAAATCATGATTGCCCAATCATTTCGGCTATGTATTTATCGCGGTGCTCAATCATTTCGGCTATATATATTTTTATTTACTCGCTGCTTTTTATTGCGAATCAAAAACTTGAGATCTGATACCAATCTTGGAATCAGCATCGCTGCAACTGGAATATTGCCAGGAGCGAATCATCATTTCCCATGAGAGGACATGGAGCTTGATACCTATTTAGGCATCAGCATCGCTACTACTGGAATATTGCCATGAGCGAATTATCATTTGCCGTGAGAGGACTTGGAATTTGATACCTATTTAAGCATCAGCATCACTACCACTGGAATATTGCCTTGAGCGAATCATCATTCGCCGTGAGAGGACTTGGAATTTGATACTTATTTAGGTATCAGTATCGCTACCACTGGAATACTTCCAGGAGCGAATCATCATTTGCTTTTGTTAATTTGAACAAGGATGGCTTAGTAAACAGGGTTAGGATCCTGTCGACAAAGGCTTTTTGACATTATGAGCCGTAAGGGTCTCATAAAGGTATTTCTCTCTATGAGTCGAGAGGATTTCGTAGGTTTATTTTCTCCTTAGGAGTCATGAGGATTCCTAAATGTGTTTTCTCTTGTAAGTCGTAAGGATCTTACAAGAGTGTTTTCTCCATATAAGTCGAGAGGAATTACAAGTGTCGTTCACCATATGGGGACATTTCTCGCCATTGGTAGAACTTGGTAAGAGAATATTTATTCGCGCCCGTGGATTGTATACAAGGGTCAATATGGGACCGCCTGTAGGGCAATTTAGGAGAAAGACGACTTAAGAACAGGTTCAGATCCCTGTAGCTTAAGTACTTTGCATGGCACTCATGTGGAGTGCTAAGTACTTAGCATGGCACTCACATGGGAAACACGTGAGTGCTGAGCATTGATTTCGGGTTCTATTTGTTCACCCCCTATTTTTCAGAAGTGCTAAGCACTTCGCTATAGCTCTGGTGCTCATGTGTGAAGCACGTGAAGAGTCAGATTTCGGATTTCCAATGTGTTTTATATGTATTTCACGTGACTACTTTATTTTTGGGGTGTTGGGTGCTTTATTTGGTGACTGCCCAAATGAGTTTTTTTCTTTGTTTTTTGGACGCTCACGTGGGAAGCACGTGAGGCGCTTTAACTCTTCTTTTGTTTGTTTTAAGCACCATGTGAGAAACACGTGATGCACTATAATAGTGCTAAGCACTAATTCTGCTCACGTGTGTTTCACGTGAAACGCCAAGTTCTTGTTTATAGAGATGTTAATCTCTATTAATGACATTTTAGTCATTGATGATCATTAAGATTTCTGTTTTGAAAATCTTAAATCATTATTTTTTTAATTGGAGAACTAAGTTCTTTTATTTTTATAAGAACTAAGTTCTTATGTAGGGTTAAACCCTAATTTCGGGGGAGTTAAATTCCCAGAACATATGTTCTTTTCTTTTCTTTTTTCTTTCTTTTTAATCTAGTTCTTTTCTGAATCTTTAATTCTCAAGAACAAGATCTTTCCGATGAGAATTAAATTCTCAACTTGTGGAAGACTTGTCTTGAGGATCTCTGATCTAGAGAAAAAACTAAGTTCTTTGAGAAGGGTTAAACCGTTATATAGGTAAAAAGAGATTTTTTTTTTATCTCCGTGTCTTCTTTACCTAGGTTTTTTTTGATGAGGACGGTCTTCTTCTTTGAAAATTAAAATCTCTGTTCTTTTCTTTTTGAACTCACTGTATTTTGGAAGAAGCTTATAGGGTTTTTTTTCTTCTCTTTTTGTGAGACTTGAAGTCTCGGGTCTTTTATATAGTTTAGGCAAGTTTGTTAATTAATTTTGCGAAAATCTCTCATTGAAAGATTCCAATTGATTAATTGGACTCAAAATTGATTTGGGGAATTTCATCCACCGTTGATCTTTGATCCAAGTGTTTCTGTCTCATAGAATATGTTTTCTTGTTTTAACAAGATTGGGGGAATATTTTCCCGTATATAGAATTTATTCTACTGAACGGTGATATTTTTATCACCATTAGATTTTTAATCCAAGAATGCTCGGTTTAACAGAGGACAATCTTTCTTTGTTTAGAAAGATATAGGAAATATTTTCCATCTCATTAGATCTTTGATCCACCAACTTTCTGTTTGACAGAAAATATCCTTCCCCCATAGAATTTAATTCTATACTTAATCACCTTTGGATCATTGATCCAACGGTTCCTTGTTTAACAAGAAGTATTTCACAAGAGTAGAATTTAATTCTACGTAAGGAGGCGCCCTCACGTGTTCAACATGTGAAGCTTATTTGGCTTCTCTAATTTGGCGCCTATATGCCTTGCATATGGGCGCTCACGTATTTAACACGTGAGGTCAATTTGGCCTTTACCTATTTACTCTTAGTTCTCATATGTTTTGCATATAAAAAATAGAATTCAATTTTATGCATAGAGTTTAACTTTATCTGAAGCTAATACTTTTGGGTATTCTCACGTGTTTAACATGTGATCTCTAGTGAAGATTTTCCTTTGTGCTTATGGGCGCTCACGTGTTTAACACGTGAGGCCCATTTAGCTTTTAGTTGTTTGATTGCAGCGCCTATATGCTTTGCATATAGGCGCTCACGTGTTTAACACGTGAGGCTTATTTAGCCTATAGTTGTTTGATTGCAGCGTTGATTTAGAGAGATTTTACGATCAAAAATAATATTACCGCAATCAAGAACGACGTCGCTTGGTAGCTAACCGGTGAATACGGGTCGGTCCACAGGGATGTTGTAAATTTCCTAAATGTTCTTACGAGCTAATTACAAAGGGTGTTGGATCTTTTATTTAAATCTAAAAACTAAGTTGAGTTATACTAGGATTAGGAAACTAAGATTATCTAGATCTAAGTCTTGCTAGGGTTAGGTCTAGGGTAAGTTGAGAGATTGTAGGTTTCCTCACCGCTTTCAATACTCTATTTTAGATCTATTAGATATTATGGTAATTATCAATAAAAGGGATTAGTACCATCGGGAAGAAACGGTGTTTCTTCCTCTAGGTCCTTGTCCTTCCTTTATCGATCCTTACCCTAACCTCCATGGAAAACACGCGCAACCGGTCCTTTATACTACGGTATCACCGTTACCTCGAGGGGTAAGGTGCCGCAGGGAGCAGTGTGTGCGTGTATGCATGGAGTTCTAATTATTATGTGTGAAGGGGCAAGAAAGAGGTGAGAGATCTCATCTCTCAAACCTTTCCCTAAAGCTAACCCTAACAAGCGAGGAGACTACTCGCTCATTAGGGAATTAAAAGACATTCTAAATTAAAAGTAAACTAAGGCAAAGAAATAAAAGAACTTACTAATTTTTATTGATGGCTCTCTCCAAATATCAACACAGAACAGATCTGAATTTATGAAATGAAAAGAGGCATGACCTAATACAAGAGTTTGGGTATCTATTTATAGGACATAGAAAACCCTAGGTTTACAATTACCACACATCTGCATTTACCAAAATACCCCTAGGTTGACTAGTCAGCGCCGCTCTGCATTTTGGTAAAAAAATATTTAGCTCCGGGCTCTAGATGGCCGCGGAACCGCGGCCGCAGCAGGGGTTGGGCCGCGGTTCCGCGGCCCAATGGTGGACTTGTCTGCTGAATTTTTCTGGGATTGCTCAGGGCTTTTTGGGATTCCTTATTCTTTGGTTGTTTCTTTAAAATAGCTTCTAGTTCTCTTCCAGATTTTCCAGTGAATAATTGTGGTGGACTTTAACCGTGGCTTTGTAATCTTGGACCTTGCGTTGCCTTGTACTGATCTTTTGTGTAGGCTTGATTAAGATCCTTCTATTTGTTGGTCAAAGTCCCTCTTTTGTATCGTCTTTTTGTCTTTTTCACTGTTTTTGCTCCAAGAACCTGTAACCTGTACTATGTAGCAAATATGGGTCAAAAGCACCTGTTTATTTGTAAAATGCATAAGAATGGGTAATATAATAATGCAATATTATGATATGAACAAGCGTCTATATGCTTTGCATATAGGCGCTCACGTGTTTAATACGTGAGGCTTATTTAGTCTATAGTTGTTTGATTGCAGCGCCTATATACTTTGCATATAGGTGCTCACGTATTTAACACGTGAGGCTTGAGTAGTGGGGAATTTTCTCTCCTTTTCTCTCTTTTTATGAGGGAACAGCTTTGTTCGTTCCCTTTAGTCCTTGTCCGTCCGTTCTTGGCTCTTAGCCATAACCTCCGGTCAATTCAACCACAACCGGTCTCACCAGGGTGTCACCACTATCATAGAGGATAGGGTGCCGTAGAGAGCGGATTATGGATAGTTTGACAGGAGTTCAACTCAAGCTGTTGGGCAAAGGAAAGAGTGAGGGAGATTTTCTTCTCTCAAAATTTTCTTATCCTACACTAACAAGTGAGAAAAATACTCATTCATTATAAAAAAAAAGAAAATAAATCAAGTAGAGAAGGTAGAAAGAAATGAGGTTGAAGACGGCAACAAACTACTTGGGATCTCACCTAAACAAGAATCACGCTTGAGTTTCATGGTTGCAATGATAAACAAAATAGAATAGAAGAAAAAGAAGAAATTTTTGGATATAGATGCCCTCAAAGCAATTATTGTAATTTAAGGAGGACCTATATGAGAGAACAATCTTACTCGAGATGATAATATGCTATCTGGTTTGTCTTTATCTTTCATGTGATACGTTTAGTCATTATCACGTATCATTTAGATATGAGATAAAACCCTAGGATTTTGCTTGACTATTAGGACGATGATGGAGATCATACTAGTGGGGCCTGGGTAGTCGATAAGCATATCCTTAAATGTCCCTAATCGTAGGAGTATCGAGACTGGGTATCAATACTCCAGTTTAGATTAGTGTGTACGTTTCCTGACCCGGTTGGAGGGCGATAGCTGATCCTACAGCTATTGGTGTTTGACATCGAGGATTGTATACATGTGCTCATTGAATGAGTTACACTGGACGGACTCACCGAGAACTCTTAGTTGGTAATATACTAATGTCAGGTAGCAGTTCCCTGGTGACATGAGTACAGGGTACTTCTTAGGACCTGAGAGCGCCATAGTGTCTTATGTGTATTCCCACTATACTTAGACTTTTACCCTACCACGGCTCAAAGGATTCGTGCAATCAGGTTTTTGTTGGGTATAGTTCCGAAGCACGTAGAGGCAGTGAGCGGTCGAGGGGATTCGTCTCTCCCGGTATAGGGATTTGATGTCGGACATGACTACAACCACAAGTCAATGGCCATCGCGGTGGATATAAACTAATAAGTGTTATCAGTTGTATCTCTGGTTGGTTATGAGTCCTCTGTCGCACAACTTATCGAGTTATTGGGGTCTGACAGATTCCAAACCCTAGATCCATTATGCGACACTCTTAGACGAAGAGACCGAACTGTATGATGTAGGACACATATAGGGATACATGTAGAAGTTCGATTAAACATGTGTATTTGATACACGTACTTTAATCAGGTGTTTATTGATATTAGCTGGTATATATATGATATCGCCGGATTATTAAATCAAGGGTTGATTTAATAATTAAATATATATTTATATATTAATATATTTATATATTAACTAATATCATACTTACTTTATTATTTTCTTCTCTATAATAATATTTATATATGATATAAATATCGTGACATGTATGTTGATACATAAATGATGGGAGTATGAGAATTATATGGAAGAATGAAAATGAGTCATGAATTTAAGATGGTTGTAGAATTGATGAGGTGTTTTATTTAATGACTCGTTTTTGTTTTTAGTTAAAATGATTGAACCTTATCTATTCTTCATACTATCTCATCTCCTCCATGGTTCTTCTTCTTCCTCTTGATTTTCTTCAAGTGAGGAATGAAAAATGAAAAGAAAAAAATTAAGTGAGCTAATCATTCTACATCTCCTACTGATTATTCTTAGCAAGTTTAATTAGTGGCTTGATTCATTTTGATGAGATCAATTTGAAGCTAAAACTTGTGTTGGAGTTATCTCAAGGTTGATCATCTTTGGCGAGTAGATCATCAAGTAAGCTTGTTTCGGGCTTCGTGGAGACCGACCGGAGTCTAAGGAGAGATGGTTAATGTGCTACAAAGGTTGTAACCCGCCAAACTCTTTATTTTAGCTCACTAGTTTTGTTGCATATTGAAGTTGTTGTTCATGATCCTATGTTTGCTTGTAGTTGCTTTCTACATTTTTAAAATTATTGCTTCCACCATGTTATACACCATATTGTAGAGAGCATAGTGAACATACAGAAATAAAAACCAATAAATAACAATTTACACCACTAAGAAAATAAGAGCAAGTAAATAAAAACTAGTTAACAAGTGAGGCAAGACATGAACATAAAACTCTCAAACTTCATTTATCATCCACTCAAAAAGCTCTCATACAATTTTAATAGAGGAAAGACGACGAAGAAGAAGAAGTTTACACTAAATTAAAACTAAACCTAAGGAAAATATAAATGGTTTATTTGCTTCTGATCTGGAATATTTATAGGCAGTGAAGTGAAACCGTAGGGTCTTTTTCTGAACCCTTGTACAATGGCCAAAACACCCATACAAATTTGTCACATTTGGCCATGTCATGGCCGTTGATCCGCGGTCAAAACACGCAAAACTTCGCTGATCTACAATCGATTCTTGGAATTGGCTCTTCGTATTTCTTGTACTTTCTATTGTTGCTCTCTTCTTCTGTTTAATAGCTTCATATTTGCAAAATACTTCTAAAATATTCCCATATTTTCAACGGTCCAAAATGACAACTTTTTTCATCTTTCTCTCCATTAATTCATTTGATTTTTTGTGTCTTTGATCTCCCTCGAGTTCATGCTGCCAACCTTGTGTCTTGTGCTTGTTCTAGACACTAATGACCATCGCTTGATCTTTTCCCTTGTACTGGTAAGTGGCACCTGACAGATGTGGATGACCAGAACCCGTATTTTTATTCGTTTGTCGACGGTTGTCTTGAATTTGTCATAACTGTGTGTGATTTGCATTGTTCTGGACTGAGAACCCGTAACCTGTAATTATGTAGCAAGCACAAATCAAAAGCACCTACCTAAATGCAATGTGATCAAGAATGGATGGTATAAAAGTGCAAAATTATGATATGAACATGGTTATTTTGATCAAAATTTTGAGGAAATTTTTAAGGATAAACTTAATCTTATGAATGGGTTAGATTCACCAAATCATCAAATAAATTGTTAATATCCTTTTGAGCCATTAACAGTAGAACCTAAGCCTCAAATACTTACATTCATCAATGAAGCCAATTCTATTGAAACACAAGAAGAAGTTGTGTCTTTAACTCCTATAACTGGATCTTTTATTTATATTCTGCATGTTCATCTTGAAGACATTGATCCAATTAGCCAATATATTACCAAAGTAGTGCAGTATCATAATTCTTTTAGACTTAAATCATTTATTACCGCATTATTTATTCGGAAAATCTTGGATCAAAATTTTTCCCACCCATACAAAAACACCACATTAATTCTATGCATATCAATTTTAGGGTGTTAATTGATACTTACTGCTACAAATTATTTTACTACTCTTGCATGATTATAGATAAAAATTTTGAGTGGTTAATATTAACGTTTGGATTAGCCAAAGAGTTATATAAATTTAAATTTAAAAAAAAAAGAATTTAAATTTACATAACACTTTGGTTAATCCAAACGTTAATATTAACCACTCAAAATTTTTGTCTATAATCATGTAAGAGTAGTAAAATAATTTGTAGCGGTAAGCATCAATTAACACCATAAAATTGGGGGTATTTGATCGGTGTAATTTATTGCACATTTATATATCCATATTACCTTATTTTGCCTATTTAGTACTACTCCTAGCATGTTTTATTGATAAATGCAGATTATAGGGTTTAAAGGGCAAAAGTACACAAAAAGCGTAGTACGTGCGTTAGATGTGAACAAATTAATGCAGAAACTGATACAAGGGTGAAAGTTATCGATCAAAAATAGAGCCATAAGGATCACAAGATCAAACCAAGTCTGCACAAAAAAATTGGGCCTAAGATGTTACCAAAAGTCGGGTTTAGCCGGATTTGGTTAGGGTTTAGCCGGTTTTTAGATGAGTTGTGACTTGAAATTTTACGATTTTCTGGAAGATTTGAAAACATTTCTTTCCATCCCTTATAATCGGCCATAAAGCCTATATATACTACAGTATAATTATTTAGGTTATCATCCCCTTCTGGGATGATCAAAGTCTTGTAAGATCTTTCTAATTCTACTTATAACAACTCCAATTTCAGTGTAAAAAATTTCATTTAAAATTAATGTACAATTGGGGAATTTACAATTCCTGAGAAAGCTATAACTATTTGTTTTGATTTAGAACAGCAAGAAAGAGCTTGTAGCTCATTGGTAAGACTTTGCACTGCTGAGACAAAGCACCAGAGTTCAAATCCCATCAGCCGCAATATATTTTTATTTTAAATTCTTTTAATCATTTAGAAGCCCAAGAGTCTACACGTGCACAACACGCAAAATCAAGAGTCACACTTAAAACAAATAGATACAAATTAATATTCAGACTGTCAGGGACACGTGGCCCCAATCCAAGACCCTACCTCCATGATCGGACCAGCGAGAAAGCCCCTCAGACCGGCGCCTCCAGTTTTCCTTGAGCCAACCCCTATTTTTTTTGTAAACCCTAGACCCTTAGACTCCCCTCTTTAACCCCTATCTTTTTGTTTTCCCTGCATTTTCCAGAGAATTAAAAAACACTTTGAATTCTATTTTTAATGCAAATTTAAATGCATTTTTCATCACACACTAATCCCTAATGTTTCCTATAAATACCACTCCATTTCATACCATTCCTCACTTACAATTCCCTGCCAAAACTCTCAAGAAATTTCCAAGTTCCTATAGTATGCAAGTGGAGTTAACAACGAGCGAAACTCCGACGAAGTTTCGGCGACGATACAAGGAGTTTCCGGCAACGAAACGAAACACCGATGAATCCTAGACCTCCTACTATCTCTCCCCTCTCATCAAAGCCAGTAAGTCCCATTTTCCCCTCTCATCTTCTTTAAAAAGTTCCATTTCTATAACCCGACGGAAGCGGAGTTAATCCGACTTCCAATTCGGTTTTCTTTAAAAACTACACTTTTCTTTAATAAGATAAAACCATATTCTCATATGTTGATTATTAAACATTAACAAACTTAACAAAGCAATTTTCACATCAAAATAATCATTTTTGTAACTTTTATCATACTTTTTCAAAAAAATACCATATAATTTAGTTTCGACATAAACCATCATAATTCCTTATTATACCTTTAGATAGTCCACGAGGTAATGACCTACCTCCTCACAACACACATATCTATCATAGCATGATGAATTTTGGGACAATAGAATATGGAAAAATACGACTTTGCAAATAAATCCCTTTAACTTATAAAACCGTTTTCTTTATAAGATATATTAAAACATTTCCATGCAATTGCGCCTCTACAACCCATTTTGGGGACCCGTTCTGGATGGTGCGGATTATCGCACATCCTCGGGCTTAGTAGAGCGAGATGCAGACCTCCGCAAGGAGCATTCGATCTCGATGGAATTTTTATACATTTTTCTTTAGAAAATGAGATTTTTAGAAGAAAATAAATAAAATTATTTTCAGTAAATATGTATATATAATTATTACCAAAATACTTTTTTTAAATATATATATATATATATATTATTCCATATTTCCAAAACTCAAGAAAAGAATTCAAATATTATATGAAACTACCATGATAATTCAAAACGATATTCATATTACAAATAAATACCATATATTATGAAATTAGGTTTTATCCATTAGAAATGTCACATCTATAAAAACTCTAAAGACGATAATTAAATGCTTGAGGTGTACTTTGAAATTATGCCAAAACTATTTTTACATAAAACCCCTCAAGTTATATTAAATTACAATAAAGACCCTAGTAAACATAGGTTTAAGCAGGACCGGTCTTTTGAGCCTCAGGGAGCCGGAGATATGGGTGCTTACCTATTTAAGGTAGACAACCTAATAAAAGGTGTTATCAATACGGTAACTGTCATGGAAAAAGACATAAATCCTGCCGTCCATGTGTAGCAGTTACCGATAACATCAAAACCTAACTCAGGACTTCAATTTCTTTTCTAATTGTCTGACTCAGACCGAGTCTAAATATAATCAATCTGACTTGAATATGATTTAAGTACAAACTACAATACAACATATTCAATATCAATCCATCTATTCAATCTATATCAAACTGTATTGACCGAACCGAACCATGGATATATTCCATTTACATGTTCTTCCATTATATCCGTTCCATTACTGACATCATGGTTTCGGCAAGTGATCTATCTATACAATTTATAATACAAAACAATACAACCAATACAACCAAGACATCGCGGGGTTTATAAGGGGTAGATTGGTACGGAAGGTGTTAAAAGTGGCACGAGACTGCAACCATAAGACACCTAACCTGAATCTCCATTGCCGTTGTACCGTGGCTGAACGGTTCCTTGTACTCCGTATACCTTAGTCTCCGGGATAATGAGACTCCTCTCGTATACACTGGCTTCTTCTGTACTAAGGTACAAACAACAGCATTAACACTCAATAACAACATTAAACAACTATACTCTATTCTGTCTATTCTATTCTTATCTATCTACGGGACTTATCGAGCAACTTGTTCACTGACGACATTCTCTTTCTTCTTCTTTAGAATATCGTCAGGTGTTTCGGACTCACTGTAGATCGAACCCAGTAGCGAAGACTTTGATCAGTTTACTGAAGACCCGGAGTTTTAGATTCACTTGTACACCACATTTCATTTTCATTCCTTTTATGCCATTGTTTAGGCATTGCTTTCATTCCATGTATTTTCATTTCGGTTGTATTGTAAAAGAATGTTAATAAATAAAGTTGTTGTTTATTTACATCTTGTCTCTTGTGCATATTTTATTTTATATTGCTTAGAAACGCTTAGCGTGTTTACTTCTGAGTAAATACGTAGCGGCCTCATTGCGTCCTTTGCTCGTATACTGGGAAGCGGGGCGTGACAGGTTTTGTTGGTGGCCCTTGCAGGTCCGTTCTATATGGACATACATGTCAGCTCTATATGGACATACAGGTCAGCTCTGCGTAGACAACCTAAGTGATATAACACAAGAACCAGCAACTGAAAACATCCTTTACAATACATATTCCTTGAATCTTATCGTTTCATATATTTTCAATCTGTCCTAACCCAAATTTTTCTTTCAAGGTTATGGATTCCCCAAACAATACCAGCACCAACTTCAACAATACTCCACCACCCCTACCAATTGCACCGGCCATAGCTACTTCGATCAATAAGCAGACAGTATTGCTTGAGGCGATCCGTAGCCTCCTAGAAGGACAGCAGCAACAGATTGCTATCTTAATGAACCATCCCAAGGCAGAAGCAATTAGGGTTAAGCAATTTAGGGTCTTACACCCTAAGCAGTTCTCAGGAAAGGAGAGCCCCTTAGAAGCTGAGGAATGGGCTCAGAGTATTGAAGATGACCTGGCAGCAGCACAAGTGCCAAAAATTGCTTGAGTTCGAGTTGCAAAGATGCAGCTCACTGATAATGCATGGGTTTGGTGGAAGGCGGAAGAAAGCCGTCTCACCCAACCGATCGAATGGAGGACTTTCCGCGATATGTTCGACACAAAGTACTTCCCCGAGACTGCCAGATTCGAGATGGAACAGCAGTTCATCCACTTATAACAGGGTACAATGTAGACCAAATCGGTGGATGGGTATGATGCTGAGTTTACCATGCTCAGTTGGTAAGATACGTCTTAATATTTCGATTTCAAAATATCACATACTACACAGCTAACACAATGCTTTAACAGATCTGCGGCACACCTGATACCGACGGATGAGATCAGAGCCCGATGATTTCAACAAGGGTTAGATCCAGAGATCCAGGCTGCATTAGCCACAAGAGATTTTCCGACCCACGAATCGGCTCTGAAAGCTTCCCGCCGTTATGAGGCAGTGGTAAAGATGAGGGGCGGACCTCAGTCTGCCGGAATGAAACGCCCTGCCAATCAGATGGCAGGAGGAGCCTCTTCAAGGCCACCATTTGTTCCATGGATACTGGGAGTACCAAAAAACCGGCCCGGCCCAGCATTTTGCACATACTGCAAGCTTTAACTGAAAAAGCTAATGAGGCTTTCTTGAGATGGACATCTGATGAAAGACTGCCGGCGTGCAAATCGCCTTTGCTTAGTCTGCAGCTCAGCTACTCACGATATTGGATCTTGTCCTCGGAGACATAACCCAAATGCTGCACCTAAGCTAGCAATCACATACCCGCAGCGCCCAACCATACAGGCACTTGCTCCGAGACTTGCACTACCTGCTCCACCTCCTCGAGGACCGACTGCGCCTCCTCCTCGTCGGTTCCATCAAGCTCAAAGGAACCCACCTCAAGGACCAAGGAACGGACAGAGGAATGCTCCTCCAGCAAGGAGGAATGTGCCGAGGCGACAGGCTTTCACAATGACCGTGGAAGAAGCTGAAGCCACCGGCCAAGTCATCACTGGTAACATCTCCCTTTCAAATTCTCTTTTAGTTCATAGACAAACCTATATATCTTTTCCCTTATACCTAAACATATCCCACATATAACTTAGGTACAATGTTAGTAGCCTCACTTCCTGCACTCGCACTATTCGATACTGGAGCATCTCATTGCTTTATGTCGCAACGGTTCGTCCGAACTCATGTGATTCCAGTCACACCGCTTGTATCAAGCTGGAATGTTAGTTCAGGGAACGTCGTTCTAAAAGAAACAATAGGATACAGCCTATGTCCAGTGGTCGTCTGCAGCAGAGAATTCTATGCTGACTTCAAGGTGCTATACATACCGAACTTCGATGTGGTTCTAGGTATGGATTGGCTCGGAACATTTTATGCTACCATTGACTGTCGTCAAAGGAGGGTAGTATTCGAGATTACAGACCATCCGGTCTTCTATTTCAAAAGTGGAGACCATACCCTGGAGCCAAGTACTTACAAGGCGAAACCAAAGAAGACAGTGATTGCAGCAATTCAAGCGGAGGAAGGATCAAAGCCAGAAGTGGTTCGAGAGTTCAATGATGTGTTTCCTGACGATATATCAGGTTTGCCTCCTGATCGAGCTCTTGAATTCAGCATTGATTTAATACCAGGAGCATAACCGGTAATCAAAGCACCGTATCGACTAAGTCCGGAAGGTTTAAAGAAGGTCCGAACTCAGTTGGACGAATTGTTGGCGAAAGGATGGATTCGTCCCAGCACTTTAAGTTAGAGATCTCCAGTTCTGCTCGTGAAGAAGAAGGAAGGTTCATACAGAATGTGCATTGATTATAGAGCCTTGAACGAAGTGAAAATAAAGAACAAGTATCCACTCCCGCGCATCGACGATTTATTCGATCAGCTAAGTGGATCTTGTGATTTCTCCAAGTTAGATCTTCGTTCGGGTTATCATCAGGTGAGGGTCAAGGAATCTGATATCCATAAAACGGCATTCAGAACTCGCTATGGTCATTACGAACTTGTGATGCCATTTGGAGTGACCAACGCACCAGCAATATTCATGAACCTGATGAATTAAGTTTTCTGGGAGTACCTAGACATGTTTGTTGTCATCTTCATCGACGACGTCCTGGTATATTCCAAGAGTCGGAAGGAACATGTCGAACACTTGAGAATTGTCCTGGAAACCCTATGACAACATCAACTCTATGCCAAGTATAGCAAATGTGAATTTTGGTTAAATCAAGTTGGTTTCCTCGGACATATTGTATCGGGCGATGGAATCTCTGTGGATCCAGCGAAAGTTTCAGCAGTAAGCGAATGGCCGACACCGAAGTCAGTGAAGGACATTTGAAGTTTCTTGGGTCTAGCTGGATATTACAGAAGGTTCATTGAAGGATTTTCGAAGATAGCAACACCGCTGACCAAGCTCACACGTAAAGATGAAGAATTCATGTGGTCAGAAGCATGCGAACAAGCTTTCGTAGAACTCAAGTCAAGGTTGACATCAGCGCCTATTCTCGTTATACCGGACCAATCTGGAGGTTTCGAAGTGCAGTGCGATGCATCTGGTAAGAGATTAGGATATGTTCTATATCAGCATGGTAAGGCTGTGGCTTATGCTTCAAGACAGCTGAAAATTCATGAGCGCAATTACCCGAATTTTCTTGTGAGCAGCAACCTGTTGAGATCCTAGACAGGAAAGTGAAGTCACTTCGGAACAAGGAAGTCAATTTGGTTCGAGTGATGTGGAGAAGAGACATTCCAGGAGAATCGACATGGGAAAGGGTAGATGAGATGCGTGCAAGATATCCTCACTTATTTGTAAATTAGTCCTTAAAATAAATTATAAATTTCGAGGACAAAATTTTTGTAAGGAGGGTAGACTGTAACAACTCCAATTTCAGTGTACATAAATTTCATTTAAAATTAATGTACAATTGGGGTATTTACAATTCCTGAGAAAGCTATAAGTATTTGTTTTGATTTAGAACAGCAAGAAGGAGCTTGTAGCTCATTGGTAAGACCTTGCACTGCTGAGACAAAACACCAGAGTTCAAATCCCATCAGCCGCAATATCTTTTTATTTTAAATTCTTTTAATCTTTTAGAAGCCCAAGTGTCTACATGTGCACAACACATAAAACCAAGATTCACACTTAAAACAAACAGATACAAATTAGTATTCAGACCGTCAGGGACATGTGGCCCCAATCCAAGACCCTACCTCCATGATCGGACCGGCGAGAAAGCCCCTCAGACTGGCACCGCTGGTTTTCCTTGAGCCAAACCCTATTTTTTTGTAAACCCTAGACCCTTGGACTCCCTTCTTTAACCCCTATCTGTTTGTTTTCCCTGCATTTTCCAGAGAATTAAAAAACCCTTTGAATTCCATTTTTAATGCAAATTTAAATGCATTTTTCATCACACACTAAACCCTAATGTTTCCTATAAATACCACTCCATTTCACACCCCTCCTCACTCATAATTCCCTACCAAAACTCTCAAGAAATTTCCAAGTTCCTATAGTGTGCAAGTGGAGTTAACAAAGGGCGAAACTCCGACAAAGTTCCGGTGACGATACGGGGAGTTTCCGGCAACGAAACGAAACACCGACGAATCCTAGACCTCCTACTACCTCCCCCCTCTCATCAAAACCAGTAATTCCAATTTTCCCCTCTCATCTTTATCTTTAAAAAGTTCCATTTCTATAACCCGACAGAAGCGGAATTAATCCGACTTCCGATTCGGTTTTCTTTAAAAACAACACTTTTCTTTAATAAGATAAATCAATATATTCTCATATATTGATTATTAAAAATTAACAAACTCAACAAAACAATTTTCACATCAAAATAATTATTTTTGTAACTTTTATCATACTTTTTCAGAAAAATACCATATAGTTTAGTTTCGATATAAACCATCATAATTTCTTGTTATACCTTTAGATAGTCCATGAGGTAATGACCTACCTCCTCACAACACACATATCTATCATAGCACGATGAATTTTGGGATAATAGAATACGGGAAATACGACTTTGCAAATAAATCCCTTTAACTTATAAAACCGTTTTCTTTAAAAAATGTATTTAAACATTTTCATGCAATTGTGCCTCTACAACATATTTTGGGAACCCGTTCGGGATGGTGCAGATTATCGCACATCCTCGGGCTTAGTAGAGCGAGATGCAGACCTCCACAAGGAGCATTTGATCTCGATGGAATTTTTATACATTTTTCTTTAGAAAATGAGATTTTTACAAGAAAATAAATAAAATTATTTTCATTAAATATGTATATATAATTATTACCAAAATACTTATTTTAAATATATATATTATTCCATGTTTCCAAAACTCAAGAAAAGAATTCAAATATTACATGAAACTGCCATGATAATTCAAAACAATATTCATATTACAAATAAATACCATATATTATGAAATTAGGTTTTATCCACTAGAAATGTCACATCTATAAAATATACATCTATGAAAACTCTAAAAACGATAATTAAATGCTTGAGGTGTATTTTGAAATTATGCCAAAACTATTTTTACATAAAAAACCCCTCAAGTTATATTAAATTACAATAAGGACTCTAGTAAACATAGGTTTAAGCGGGACCAGTCTCTTGAGCCTCAGGGAGCCGGAGATATGGATGCTTCCCTATTTAAGGTAGACAATCTAACAAAAGATGTTATCAATACGGTAATTGTCTTACAAAAGACATAAATCTTGCCGTCTATGTGCAGCAATTACCGATAACATCAAAACCTAACTCAGGACTTCAATTTCTTTTCTAATTGTCTAACTCAGACTGAGTCTAAATATAATCAATCTGACTTGAATGTGATTCAAGTACAAACTACAATCAACATGGCTCAATATGAATCCATCTATTCAATCTATATCAAACTGTATTGACCGAACCGAACCATGGATATATTCTATTTACATTTTCTTCCATTATATCCGTTCCATTACTGATATCATGGTTTCGGCAAGTGTCACGCCCCGCTTCCCAAAATATGGAATACGAGGGGTTGACAAGGCCAGCCATGCTCCTACGGTCAAGGAGATGTCCTGCCGTAGTCACACTTCGGCTTCTAGTTTTTCATGGTAAACAGTAAATGTTGCGCAGGTAATGAGAAATGCAGTAACTGAATGAAACAATGTAAAGAACTGACCTGAGGGGAAACAAACGAATATAACTCTGGATACCAAGTCGAGGTGTCTGTGATATACGTCTAGTCCTGGTCCAGGCTAAATCTTCTCTTCACACTGAGCATGCATACTCAGGTCGTCAGAGCGACACAATAGCAATATAATATATAAGATCATGTGACAATTCTAGCAGTGATAATAGATAATAGTAGATCAATGGCAGTATGGGTATGAACATGCAGTAATCAATGCAGCGGAACAGTAAAAGCAGTAGAATGATATGCCACGTATGTCAACACAGTAAGTATGTATATCGATGCTATCATCCCTATCAGTCTCTAAGTCTCACTGTACAGGTCACTAAACCTATCGTCAGTCCAAGTGTGAGAGTCAACCACTCGCGAGTGTCCTCCACCCAAGGGTAGAACCCAAGGGCAAGGGACCACGGGCCCAACATGTATATCACGGTAATAATCACATACCCTGTAAATCTCCATATATCTCCCTAAATATATAATCCGGCATGGGACTCCCGAGATTATGTTGAACTCACACTCAAACTACCCCACACCCCGTGGTTACATCAAACGCTAACCATAACCCTAAATACCAATCGGTCGGTGACAAGTTTGCGCGAGAACTGGAGGCAGGACCTCCATCAAGCACGTCCCGACTAATACCTAAGATAAATGGCAGTGTCTGGTGCCTTATCTGTGACACCCGTGCAAGAGCTTCCATAAGTGTCTCATACCACTTATAGTCACACGTACACGCATCCCACAGACGTCGACAATGCAATAGAATAATAAGGTTCACTGATTGTGTACAAGTACGTATCACTTTCACTTAATCACTTATACACGAACACTAACGTACTTGCCACAATCATCACTAATACCTAACACTGGGTAATTCTCGTTATCACTAGGTTATCAATGCAATGACATGTGTATGATATGATGCTTAAACAGTATATAAAGCATGTTTAGGATGTCCTGAATCAATAACCTACCACTTGCATAATTTATCATAAATCATTCGGTTACAATTTAGTGAGACGATGGACAGGTAATAATTAGTATGTTCAGTTATCTATCCATCGAATTTGGTTTCACGCCAATCGTATTCCAGGATCACTAATTATAGCCATTTCATTTTAAGCGTTCACGGTTGGAAATCCGGTTTCAGAATCAGAAATCCGTTTCGCAATGCATTTTAATCCCAGTTGGGATCAGATTTTAGCGACGCTACAGTTGAATGAAATATAGGGTTTTCAGTAAGGTTTTCAACGCAACAGACGGATCTTCAATCGCGTCTGTACGTTAGGAGTTATACACTATTCAATACCAATATGTCAGTTCTGATTCTGTTCTGGACTGTTATACGTCCACAGCTATTAAATTGCCGATTAAATAACAAACGATAAAGAAACAGGATGGAACCACTTGTATTGTCTAGCTAACAGATTCATCTATAATAAAAAGCAGAGTTCCACAACCTACGAGTTAAGGAAACAGGGTGGTACCCATTACGGGATAGCACACAGTAAACACAGCCACTCTGGACTGCAGTCCATAGTTGCACTCCGATCCAAATATCATCACAGTTTAAGTACAGGAATAACTGGAAACTAGTATAGGGTTAAAGTTCGTCGAGTTGGCTTCGATTTGAGCCCTTGAACGCATCATTTCAGTGTGTATACAGTTTATGGCGATTTTAACGGTTTTCAGGTACAAGAAAATCTCAGTTTTACGGGTAAACTTGGGGGTAGTTGTTTTAGTCGTTAACGGTCATATTTTCCAGCGAAATTTGCACAAGGTGTTCATCACCACCAGGGCCAATACAGACAATCTAATTCCGTCAAAATAGACAAGTATTTTCACTGGGAACACACATCGAACAGGTATGGCACATAATTGATCTAAAATGGTAACTTTAAGATAAATGTAATTAAAGATTGTAACTTGAGTATATAGCATGTAAGCAAGTAAAATACTTGCCTGGAGATGGTGAACTGATGGCGCGGCAGTTAAGGCAGTGGTGACACGTCCCGGCACGGAGTAGCAAACGCACGACGAGTCTCGACTAAGCTTGGGCTTGGCTCGAGCTTAAGGAGGGGCTGTTGCGAGCTCAGGTGGTGTCGGGGCTGGGGATCGCTGATGCTGTCGAGGCCAATGGAGAGAGATTGCAGAGTGAGAGAGGGAGAATTTAGAGAGAGAGAAAGAGTTAGAGATATAGAGAGAGAAAGTGAGAGAGCAGAGAGAGAGAGAGTGAGAGAGAGAGAGCAAGCAGATAGAGAGAGATGAGAGAGGATCAGAGAGAGAGAGAGAGAACTTGGAAGAGAGGAGTGAGAAGAAGGGAGGGGAAGAGGTAGCGAGAGAGACACAGAAAGAGAAAAGAGTTGCAGGGGCGTCGACGACGACGACGAGATCGGGCTGCGAGGGTGAGGCCCGGTGGTGAAGAGTTTGGGAAGAAGGAGACGGGTTCTCGGATGGTGGCTGGAGGCAGGAGGCTGGAGGCTGGAGGCGCCGACGGCCGAAGGAGGTGATGAGGTAGTCGGTGCAGGTGGGGGTTCGTCGGCGTCGTGTGCGCCGGTGAAGGGCGCGGGGGTTGGATGCAAGTGGAGCTCGGGCAGGCGATGGGAGGAGACGAGGGAGGTGAGGAAGTGGATAAAGGGATGAGGCGGTCGGTGATGGCGGTTGCTGCCAACGACGATGGTGGTTAGAGGAGCTCGGTTACGGTGAAGGGGTGTGCAGTGGTTTCGTGGTGGATTGAGAGAGTGAGGAATGAGGGAAAGTGATGGGGGTGAAGGAGAGAGGAGGTGCGAAGCGTCGGGGAGCGGGTCGTGGGGAAACGCTCGCTGCGACGTGGGCGTGGGCGGAGGAACCGGATCGAGGCATCGATGGCGTGGGCGGGAGAAAAGGAGCCGTTGGGGAAGAAAAGGTAGCAGGCCGAGTCGGGTAGCGGGCGCGGGTGAGGGGAGAGTGGGCTGGGCCTGCACAAGGAAAAGAAAATAAATTTAGATGGGAAAAAGAAGAAACGAGCCGGGCCAGGGAATTAAAAATGGGAAATTAGAGGAGAAAATAAAGAATGGGCCGGGGTTTTTTATAAGGAAATTAAGTTTAAAAAAATAGGAAATGGAACGGGCTGAAGGGATTTGGCTGGGCTGATTTTTAAAAGAATTCCTTTTTAATTAAACCTTGTGGGCTGAGGATTGGAACGGGTCGAGAATTTAAATAAAAGAAAAATCAATTTCCATTATCACTTAACTTGGGCCGAAGATAAGGAAAATATAAGATATAATAAGGTTTGGGTTTTATTGATAGAAGAAAATGGGGTTTAGAAGAAATAAATTTATAAATAAAATAAATAAAATTATAAATAAAATAAATAATTTATAATTAAGAATAAATAGAATTCTAAAGTAACAGAATACAAATTTGGTATAAAATGGGTTGGGTATTATATCATACCACCCTTACAAAAATTTCGTCCTCGAAATTTAAAATAAACGATAAATAATACAAACATAGGCGAAATCTATTATATTGCAACTAACACATAAAGTTTTACTTGAAATAGGTGGATGAAGAAATTTGAAGGTTTATATATGTAAGAACATCATACAAAATTATAGGTTTAAATAAGTATAAGACAAGAACAACTACAAAGGCAACCTATGAGAATAGCAATAACAACAATAATGAACAATGATATTCGAGGCGTACTCGATAAAATCGAAACTCAAATATATGCACATATACGTATATCAAAAGTAGCACATCAGAAATAGTAAGTATAAGGCACCCTACTCGAAAAATAAAGTAACGACAATAAAATAGTGAAAGATTTGTCGGTAGGTTAAAACATTTTAGGACGATATATCGATCAAATAGTTTTAAAATAACTTAGAAAACTCATTTCATGAAAATAAGAAACATGGAATAAAAATATGCGCGGTGTAAGGTTGCGCTACTGAAAATGAGAATAATAATAATGTACTTAAAATACATAAAACTGAGTAATCAATAACACGTACTCTTTGAATAATACAAAATACTGAAAACTAAATTTTCGAATAACCGTGTCCTTAAATATAGTTAGGGTAACAGGAAGAACACAAATAGGTATAGGGCTAGTTAGGGTAATGATTACAAAGGAGTGTGGCTCATTCAAGGGTCGGAGTGTGACGGCTTTAGACTGAGAGTTGAAGAGATTGGGATCGGGTCAGCACAGGGAGTAAGGGTGAGCAACAAAGGACTATAAGGGGAAAAGTATGGGAAGGATAACGGTCGGTATATCATATGAATCAAAAATTTGAAGGGTTAGCGAACTCGGAAATTTCACTAGAATTTTCTCCTCCAGAAGGATCTCAAACGAGGCACATACGAAGGATGAAGGGTGGCCCATTCCAAAGATCGGGGTGCGGTACTTTTTAATCTAAGCGAGGGTCAAAACAGTACAAGGTGCAGGGGTGGACAGTCAGGGATCCCAGGAGGAAAATAAAGGTGTAGGGGAAACAGATCTCAGTAGGAAAATAATTGTATAGAAAAATAATCAAGCATTAAGGGAATTAAGAAGATCGAAGGATTAGCGAACTCAGCAATTTATTTCATTCCAGGAAATTCTAAACAAAGCATTCTTAGAGATGAAAGGTGGCCCTAAACTATACACAGTTTTATTTGGCCAGAAAGACAACATCAAAAAGGAATCCCGTCAGTCGCGGTTGTGGAGATTCAGCAGGTTGCGGTAGGCTCGCGCGCTCAGATAGGGGTGTCCATTCCCATATCGCCTCGCAGGGATCGCCATTGGGAGTTCTTCCACAGCATGGTCTTGATCTTCTGGTCCTTCTTTCTCGGCTGGAGCTTCTTCATCGAGGTTTGATTCCATGTGATTCTCTTCTATGGGATTTTCCTCCACTGGATTTCCTTCTATCGGGTCTTCCTCGGGATCTTTCTCTATCGGGTTCTCTTCAGGGTCTTCTTCCTCTTCGTCGGGATCGCCTATCATGTTAAACTCTGGGACGGCTGCTCCTTCGTCTTCTGAATCGTTGTTTTCGAAATTGATCTGGGGACTGTTGATCTCATCGTCAGAATTCATCGGCGTGTGGTCTAAGGAAACGCATGACTGTGCATCCTCATCCAGATGCGGCATTGCTCCAGGGTGGGCCATGGCCTGAAAAGAAAATGTCATGATTAGACAACGGAGCACATCAAGAAAATAGTTAAGTGTACGAAGTATAGAAAGATATGCGGTGGCAGGAATTGAAAAATATCAGGATAATAATGCTGTGATAAGGAGACAGCAAGAGAATGATACATATATTACGATTCAAAGTTTTATTGCATTCAACTAAAAATTTAACGGATACAAGATTTCAAACGAAAAGAAATATTCATAAAAGCATGACAACATTATTACTGAAAGTAGAAAACATGAAAATTCTTCTTTGATCACTAGACCACTGCATCCTCGTCACGCAATTTGAATCCTGTGTTGGGTCCGCTTTATCCTCAAAGTGCGAACTACGCAGTAATCCTCACTTGGCAGAAGTGGGGAGTGTAGACGAGTCTCCTCCTTGTAGTTCTTTCTTTTCTGGGCAACCGTTGACGAGATGTTTGTTGGACCCGCATATCAGACATTCCCCTTGAGTGCGGCGACAATCCCTTTGAAGATGTCCTGGCCTCTTACAGTACCCACAACACGGGGTTTTCTGCTGCTTCTGTCGCGGGGAAACAAATTGGCGCTTCATTTTCTTCTCTTTTCCTCGTCTAACGGGGATCCCTTTATGATTTGAGACTCCCGCTGGTGCCTGATTCATCTGTCTTCTCAGTCCTTCAGCCGACAAGTCGTTTGTTCGCTCCTGGGCTTCCTTTAGACCTTGCAGTACACTCAGAATCTCAATGGTCTGATTCTGGGGAGCGGATAAAGATGAAGAGTCGTTGGAAGACATGATCCTGAAACAACAATTTTGGAGGATGATATAAGTCACAAGCTATACGAATCAAAATATAATATGGATAGGACAAAGGTTCAAGAATATCAGAGGTGATGAATTTATTATAAGTGGAGAATCAACTGTATGACTTTAAGTCACTTAAATAGAGTACAGTAGTGCAATTGCAACCACGTAACCTTGCCAAGTCACCCGAAACCCTAGCGAATGGATAGCAGAACACACGATGTGAATATGGATCAAGAATTGACAAGTTTACAACCTAGACCAAGGAATGTCTTAGATTGCCAAGCTATACACGGAAAACTGCAATCCCAATCGAAGCAAAACCTGGGCTCTGATACCAACTAAACCATGTCACGCCCCGCTTCCCAAAATATGGAATACGAGGGGTTGACAAGGCCAGCCATGTTCCTACGGTCAAGGAGATGTCCTGCCGTAGTCACACTTCGGCTTCTAGTTTTTCATGGTAAACAGTAAATGTTGCGCAGGTAATGTGAAATGCAGTAACTGAATGAAACAATGTAAAGAACAGACCTGAGGGGAAACAAACGAATATAACTCTAGATAGCAAGTCGAGGTGTCTGTGATATACGTCTAGTCCTGGTCCAGGCTAAATCTTCTCCTCACACTGAGCATGCATACTCAGGTCGTCAGAGCGACACAATAGCAATATAATATATAAGATCATGCGAAAATTCTAGCAGTGATAATAAATAACAGTAGATCAATGGCAGTATGGGTATGAACATGCAGTAATCAATGCAGCGGAACAGTAAAAGCAGTAGAATGATATGCAACGTATGTCAACACAGTAAGTATGTATATCGATGCTATCATCCCTATCAGTCTCTAAGTCTCACTGTACAGGTCACTAAACCTATCGTCAGTCCAAGTGTGAGAGTCAACCACTCGTGAGTGTCCTCCACCCAAGGGTAGAACCCAAGGGCAAGGGACCACGGGCCCAACATGTATATCACGGTAATAATCACATACCCTGTAAATCTCTATATATCTCCCTAAATATATAAGCCGGCATGGGACTCCCGAGATTATGTTGAACTCACACTCAAACTACCCCACACCCCGTGGTCTACATCAAACGCTAACCATAACCCTAAATACCAATCAGTCGGTGACAAGTCTGCGCGAGAACTGGAGGCAGGACCTCCATCAAGCACGTCCCGACTAATACCTAAGATAAATGGCAGTGTCTGGTGCCTTATCTGTGACACCCGTGCAAGAGCTTCCATAAGTGTCTCATACCACTTATAGTCACACGTACACGCATCCCACAGACGTCGACAATGCAATAGAATAATAAGGTTCACTGATTGTGTCAAAATATAATGAACCTATATTTTTCTAAAGACGAAAGATTAACAAATGCCAATAAATTACCATCAAGATACCAAAAAGGCAAGTTTTTCAATAAAATACAATAAACTTTCCAAAGCTAAGTATTTATCACTAAAATACCCTAATACTTAAAATCCATGCTCATGAAAACCCTAAATAATACTAATCACCCTCAAGGTTTACTTTTTAACTATATTAAAATATTTTTCATAAAACCCCCTCGAAATACATAAAAACAATATTTAAGGACTTTAGTAAATATAGGTTTAAGCGGGATCAATTCTCTTGAGTCCCAGGGAGTCGGAGAAAGTGAGTGCTTGACTATTCAGGTTAGAAAACTTAACAGGAGTTATCAATGGCAATTGTCTTGAAAAAGGACACAAATCCTACCGTCCATGTGCAACAGTTGCTGATGACTCCCGAAGCTAAGAATTCCAGAGTTAAATCAGTACAAGTGTCTGACTCAGTCTGAGTCTAAACTCAAATCTGAATCTAAAATCAAACATGAATACTTGATCATGAACATGAATACTCGAATTCAAACATCAATATCAAACATGTATACTTGACTTGACTTGACCGAACCATGGTTATAACTTGACATGACTACTTGAATATATGATTACATCCTGAACAAGAATACCTGAACATTTTGTATCCTTGGTTTCTGCAAGACTTGTAAATATATTCTATACAATACATTATGCGGGGATAAAGGGGTAGATTGGTACGGAACGTATATCGTGGCACGAGAGGTCACTTAAAAGACACCTACATGAATTCCCGTGCTGTTGTTCCGTGGGTTATGACGGGGCCTTATACTACATACTACCATAGTCCACGGGGTAAGATGGACTCCTTTCGTATACATGAATACCTTCTTTACCAAACTACAAACAACCACGTTATAATAACTATCATATACTGGTAATCAATCATATACAATTCACCTGTTCATTTTACTTTATATACTATCTTCTCTTTCTTCTTTTGGGACTTACCAAGCGCTAGTTTGCTGACGACATTCCTTTCTATTTATTTCTTTGGAATGTTTGTCAGGAGGACCAGATTCAGAGGAGATCGAGCCGAGCCAGGAGGACTTGGATCAGCTTACTGCTCAGCTTGACTTTTAGTTCCGTTGCACTTACTTTCCTGTATGTCATTGATTAGGCACTGCTTTACCCATTGTATCTTTTATTTTCAAACAGTTGTATGTAAAGTTGATTGTAAATAAAGTTGCTGTTTATTTTTACTCTTGTCATTCTTATTCATTTTTATATATATTGCTTAATTACGCTTAACGTATTTATTTCTTAGTAAATACGTTGCGGCCTGCCACGTCACCGTTTCCGTCTACTGGGAAGCGGGGTGTGACAGGTTTTGTTGGTAGCCCATGCAGGTCAGTTCTATATGAATTCTTAAGCAATATATCACAAGAATTATAAGAATCATCAATTATACATTTCTTACATTTCAAATTTCTTGAATCTATCCTAACCATTCCTTTTTCTATTAAGGTAATGGATTCTCCGAACAATACCATCACGAATGTCAACGGCAATACCCCACCGCCTACTCTACCACCACCACCTACTGTTGCAGCTCCTATCAATGAGAAAACGGTACTTCTTAAGGCTATCAAGAGTCTGTTGGAGGGTCAGCAGTAGCAGACTGCCATCCTCATACACCGTCCTGAAGCCGAGGCACCCGGAGTCAAGCAGTTTCGGGCACTGCATCCAAAACACGTCTCGGGAAAAGAGAGCCCACTTAAGGCAGAAGAATGGATTCAATCGATCGAGGATGATCTGGCAGCAACTCAAGTGCCAGATATTACTTGGGTGAGAGTTGCTAAGTTGCAACTAACAGACATGCTAGAGTCAGGTGGAAGGCTGAGGAAAACCGTCTCACCCAACCTACTGAATGGAAGATGTTTGCGATCTGTTCAATGCGAAGTACTTCCCTGAGACTGCCCATTTTGACATGGAGCAGCAGTTCATTCATCTACAACAAGGCTCGATGTGGGTCAAGTCTGTGGATGGATACGATGCTGAGTTTACCATGCTCAGCAAGTAAGATATTGTCTTAAATTCAAATTCTTGATCTCACTCACTACACTGCTAACACAAGGTCGTAATAGGTTTGCTGCACACCTTATTCCTACTGCTGAGATCCGTGCACGGCGATTTCAGCAAGGGTTGGACCCGGAAATCCAAGCTGCACTCGCTACAGGGGATTTTCCAACCCATGAACTTGCTTTGAAGGTTGCCCGACGCTATGAGGCAGTTGTGAAGAAGAAAGGCAGGCCATAGTGTGCCGGTGTGAAACGCCCTGCCACACAGATGACAGGAGGAGCCTCTTCTAGGCCGACCTTTGCACCCAGGAGATCGAGAGGATCATTTAACCGGTACAATCCAGAATTTTGTTTTTACTGCAAGAGGACTGACCACTTGGCGAGAGACTGCAGGCGTGCAAATGGACTGTGTTTGGTTTGTGGCGCATCGACTCATGCCATAGGAGCATGCCCATATTGTTTCAACACAGCTCCAGCACCCAGACCTGCAATCACAGTTCCGCACCGGCCAGCCATTCAGGCTCCTGCACCTCGCTTAGCTCTCCCTGCACCCGCTCCACGTGGACCTCCTGCACAGCCTCAACATCAATTCCATCAGGCACAGAGAAACATGCCTCAAGGGAAGAGAAACATACCCTAAGGACAGATGAATATGCCTCCAGCAAGGAGGAATGTACCATGACCTTAGGCTTTTACAATGATGGTCGAGGAAGCCTAAGCCACAAAACAAGTCATCACCGGTAACTCCTAATCCTTTCAATTTTTCCATCCTTATGTATCACTATAACTTTTCCTATATCTAAACCCAACCCCACACAACTTAGGTACTATACTAGTAGCCACTCTTCCTGCACTCGCACTTTTTGACACTGGAGCTTCACACTGCTTCATGTCCCAACGATTTGTGAGAATACATGCAATTCCCGTGAAGCCACTCATTTCAAGTTGGAATGTCAGTTCCGGGAATGGAGTTCTGAAAGCAATTATGGGGTTTGATCAGTGTCCAGTTGTAGTTTGCAGACGAGAATTCTACGCGAATTTCAAAGTACTGGACATCCCAAATTTCGATGTTGTGTTGGGAATGGATTGGCTGGGAGTATTCTATGCTATTATTGACTGCCATCAAAGGAGGGCAGTATTTGAGATACCAGATCGCCTAGTCTTCTATTTCAAAAGTGGAGACAGAACTTTGGAGCCAGGAAGCTACCATGCTAAACCGAAGAATGCAGAAGTTTTCTCGCTACCGGCAGAAGAAGAAAAGCCCGAAGTAGTTCGAGAGTTCGAGGATGTGTTCCCTGAAGATATATCAGGTTTTCCTCCTGATCGAGCTCTTGAGTTTAGTATTGATTTACAACATGGTGCGCAACTTGTAACTAAAGCTCTGTACCGGTTAAGTCCAGAAGGATTGAAGGAGACCCGCATTCAGTTGGACGAACTTCTGAAGAAAGGTTGGATTCGTCCTAGTACTTCAAGTTGGGGATCTCCGGTACTACTGGTGATGAAGAAAAAAGGTTCCTACAGGATGTTTGTGGATTATCGAGCTCTGAACGAAGTAACGATTAAGAACAAGTATCCACTACCACGCATCGATGACCTTTTCAATCAGTTAAGTGAGTCTTGTGTCTTTTCAAAGCTAGATCTTCGTTCGGATTATCATCAGGTGAAGGTTAAAGAGTCCGACATTCCGAAGACGGCATTTAAGACCCGTTATGGCCATTATAAATATCTCGTAATGCCATTGTCGTTGTACCGTGGCTGAACGGTTCCTTGTACTCCTTATACCTTACTCTCCGGGATAGTGAGACTCCTCTTGGCCTCTTCTGTACCAAACTACAAATAACAGCGTTAACACTGAATAACAATATTATACAACTGTACTCTATTCTGTCTATTCTATTCTTATCTATCTACGAGACTTACCGAGCGACTTGTTCGCTGACGACATTCTCTTTCTTCTTCTTTGGAATGTCGTCAGGTGTTTCGGACTCTCTGGAGATCGAACCCAGCAACGAAGACTTGGATCAGTTTACTGAATACCCGGAGTTTTAGATTCACTTGTACATTACATTTCATTTCCATTCCTGTTATGTCATTGTTTAGGCATTGCTTTCATTCTATATATTTTCATTTCAGTTGTATTATAAAAAGAATGTTAATAAATAAAATTGCTATTTATTTACATCTTGTCTCTTGTGTACATTTTATTTTATATTGCTTAAAACCGCTTAGCGTGTTTGCTTCTGAGTAAATACGTAGCGGCCTCGTCGCGTCCTCTGCCCGTATACTGGGAAGCGGGGCGTGACACTACTTTTATTTATGTCTTCTTTTAATTATTGTTTCTCTTTTATTATGCATAGCTAATTCTCTATCTAGGATTTGATGATTCTTGTTCTATGATCGGTGTTTGTTTTTATTGATCGATTTCCGGTCGGATCGATGTTTTAAACGCGTTAGCACAAGTTAGTATAGCAAAATGGTGAGGCTCTGATACCACTGTAAGTCTACGCTAGCGCCCCGGCCGTCTACAGACGCCAAATGCGGAACAAAAACTTTTAAACTGGCGCTATCGTATACTTTAACCCGGATCTGCCATTATTGCTAAACTAACAAACTGTAAAGAGTGTAGAAAGGTTATACCGAACGATCCGAGTCCTTCGTTCTTTAACCATCATCCCACGCTCCGTTGCGGCTGCTCCGATCTCGTCGATCTCCTATCTGCTCGTCCAGGTGGCACCACATCACTGATTCTTTAAACGGGCTCCCGCCTCTGACTCGAGGCAACTCGGTCGTCAAGTTTGCTAGAAGAGACGACCAAGAAAGATGTAGAGAATGAGTGGATGACTTTGTCTCGTTCCGTCCAAAGCTATGGACGGACGGTTAATGAAGTGGCCGAGGGAATTGGGTGATGGAATGAAATGAACTGTAAAATTCCATGCACCCCAAATACTATCATATCTTTTACAACCATGAAAAACATCAAGTGAGAGAGAGAGAAGGGGGCCGGCCTCTTATAGCAAAGAGGGAGGTGACCGTAGGAGAGGGGGGGTAACCATAAGTAAATATCATAATGTGAACACAAAATAATATCTTAAGCTTAACAAAAAATGGTTGAAATCAAAGCATGAGTCACAAGACACCTCACCAAATCTAGAACCTTCTAGAACCTTCTAGAAGCATGACTCACTCTCATCCAAGAAAAGATAAATCCGTCTTTAACCGAATGTTAAAAGACGGCTGATAGAAAACTGGAAACTGGCAACTTCCAAAAGTGATCCTGAAACGACTTTCAGGATAACCCCGTAACAGTATAAATATGCCCGCATTTGTATTACGACCGAATACAAATGCAACTGAGACAAAGATATTATACCTACTCAATATAATACTCGGATCCGGCTTAAACCAAAGCCGACCAGTATTATCTGCCCGAAAAATAACACGTGCGTAAACGCACGTGCATTTTCCGAACCCTGCCATAAAACCATACGGCCTCTACAACGTTTCGCCCGAACTTGGGAAACTTTCTGTGGGGGACTCTAATGACTCGTCAGTACCCTGGCAGTGGGTTTAACCACAAACCGTCAGCGGCACTAGCTATGCGTAACGGCTGCCCATGGACTGACCTCAAGGGAGGCCGATGAGCGCACTCAAGGGTGGCCGATGAGTGAACTCATCCAGAAACCCTACTGAGCCTAACAGTGACAATGTATATACAGTCCGGTCCATTCGTCAATGAGTATCGCATATCCGCCTAGGGGGCTAGTAACGTCAGACCCCCAGAAGCAGTATAAGTCGTGTCGGAGTGTAGCCCAATAACACCTCGAGATACTACTGGAGTACCTACCAGTAAATCTCCTGCCATGGCCATGGACTATGTGTAATGGCTCTCCTAGACACAGCACGATCTCGCCCCCAATACCGGGAGAGACGAATCCCCTGCCGATCCGCTCACGTGCCTCCATATGGCTCGGGACTGTACCCAAAAGCTACCTGTTTGCACGACTCCTTTGAGCCGTGGTAGGGTAGAAATCAAAGCACAGTGGGAACTCACACGAGACAAATGACGACCTCAGGTCAATGAACTAACCTGTACACATGTCACCAGGGAACTGCTATCTGACGATAGGTATAGTACTAACTAGCAGATTCCCGGCGAGTCCTGTCCGGTGTACTCATAACCCAATGAGCACCTGTATACATCTTAGGTGATCCAACTGACACCAGTGGCTTGTGAGACCGGCCACCGCCCCTCGTCGGGGTCTCGACTGTATACACTAGTCTACTCCGGAGTATCGATGCCCTGTCTCGAAACTCCCACGACTAGGGACCACAATTAAGGATATGCATATAAACTACCCAACTCTCACGTATATGATCGCCATCATACTGTTGGTAGTAAAGCAAGATCCTAAGGGCTCTATCAAAGTGTAACATGCAATCAGTCACCTGAACATGTACACGACTGATAAAGGCAAACCAGATAGCATACTATCATCTCGAGTAAGACTGTTCTACCGGTATAGGTCCTCCGCAATCATTGCAATCACGTACCTGCGATCCAATAATTGACTATGAGGGCACTATCTCCAACAATCTCCCACTTGCACTCAAGGCTAATATTGCGATGTCGACTACTCACAGCCCGTGTGAAACCGAACATCCAACTCCTCTACTAATCAGTTTCACAAAGCCTCTTTGTAAAACTATTGTGTTCGAGAAATAGCCTCAGTGAGTGGATCCGCCTAGATGTTTCTTTCTATATCTCTCTTATTCTCAGGTTCGCGGAGAAAGCCATCTCCCGAATTGAGTAATACCTGTCTTAGAATATGTCTGGAAATCTGATGGGACCTAGTTCATAAATGAACTCCAAATCCAAACTTCTTAGACTGTATCGATCACTGAACCTAATCAGTATCTGGCACCATGCCACCCATAGTATCCTTTTGAACCACCTGTCCATAATACTGTCCCTCTTCGTCAGAGGGAAAAACTATAACTCCGACAATCACTCTGTCATCCATGTCACCTTTGAAGCTTGGAATGATAACCGTCACCCGAAGGAGGCTGCCGTCATTAAATCCGTAGAACATGTACTTATGTTCTAAAACTGCTTCCTTATGTTTCTCCAGGATTGGATTAATACAAACTTATTGCATCTAGTGCAAAAACAACATCTGATGTGGTACTTGACACCTCACGATTGACTCAATTGCCTAAGCAAGTGATCTGCCAATCATGCACAGCCCTCTCCCCTTTAGTCTATACGACACCTTTAGAGAGGGTGACTCCATCACCTGCAGGTACACCACCATGCTAGGAGTCAACTATTCTAAAAACCATTAGAATATCTGTCAAAGTACCCACATTGGGAAACTACCCAAATCTAGATCTAAAACCATAGATCCAGAAACCAGAATGTCAAATATTATATCCATATCCTGTCTGGAGAAACAACTGTGTGACGACCACAGTACAACCGATCGCAGTATAGGAATTTTACTTCCTACTCTGTGTATGTCATTCAGATACCATGACATCACACCCTACTACCTTCTTAACAGATCCATCCCCTATTCTGATTGAAGTCAAACATATGACTGTCACAACAAAATTAGATGATCTTTCTCCGCTATAACTGCTCAAGTCTATAAATAGACATAAGCTACTTGCCCACTAAACTTCCGCTGCTCCCACTGACTACGACAACCCTCCTACCGGGTCTCATATCCTGGAACAACAGTAGTGTCAAGTCTGGGTAGATAATAACCTCCCTGTCACCGTCCTTGAGGCTACCGAAGTACCTCTCGGGTGTCTGAGGTTACCCACCATATCTGCGGAGTGGCTAATGGAATGTCAAACCTGATTGAATATATAGGTCCTATTAAATTTTCCGTAATCGTTCGCGGTTCTGGAATCACTTCCAGTTCTACCATACTCCCACTACTGTTTTCTGAAAAAGATCCATTTTACTAAAACTGTGGCGAGTCAAGAACAATATCACTATTGATCTTCCAAATGGTAGAATATCAACCCTCGTCGTAGCCAGGGTCAACCCACAAACAGCCATTACAGAAACGTGCCCTGAGTTATCCAGCGTCTGGTTTTGAGCATAAGCTGGACAACTCCCCGTACCTTAACATTTTTTAAGGTACGAACCATTCTATATCCAATATAGAAACTTTGGCACTTATTTAATTGGAACCATATTCAAATCATGCAGCTGTCTCCAGTGCATATCACTTTAATGGAAAAAGGCCAATCAGCATTACTCAACTTAGGAATCCATCCAATTATGAGTAACCTGAAAGAGAAACACGTTTCTCAAAACCATCACTATCATCTGAATGCCAATCACAAGAATCTACATCTTCGATCTCTTTGAAGAATCCCGATACTTGTGATACCTGGTTCTCTACTTTATTCTTATACCCACAACTTCTCAAAACTTAGACCTTGTATTTCTACGAAACACTTGTCTAAATACTAGAGAAGTTATAAGTAAACAGAACATAGTACGAGGACCTACCCCTTTGTCCTGATGGACACTGGACAACATACTATACTCTGTATAAGTCCGCTGAGTTAAACAACTCAAAACCTGTGCGTCGTAGGTTGAAAACTGTACCCTGGCGATTTCCTCAAATATCACCAATTACAACGAATTCCGATATAATGAGGATAATCACCTAATTCCCAATAACTTACTTCCACTCATCAGCTGTAAAACCATACAGATATGAGAATGAAACCTGGTAAATACATACCCTTGGAGTAAGTATCCAATCGGGAAAATAGTTTTCTTTAACAATGCACTGAAACATGAAAATGTTTCGTAGGGGTATCCTGGTATTCATAGCAATGCCTCTTCCATAATCCAATTCATGACTTCAACCGTATATTTTATTGCCATCTCTCCAAATCCCTTTATTTGTCTTTAGTCGTTACCTTCTGTACACCATCGTTAGGCTAAATGGTTTTCTTCCTTCCCTACCGTTCGGCACCAGCCTATGGTTTGGAAGAAGACTATCCAGTAAGCATAATAGGTGTACCCTCCTAAACCAAGGAGTACTCGCATCTCGAGAGAAGGTGATGATAAAAGACAACTGAATAATACCTTATTCCTTTAAAGGTGAAATAGTAGTGGCGATGAAGTACGCGGTTTGGTCGTGAATGATATCAGTCGCAATTTACTTTGCCCTCTTTCTAATCCCTTTATTTTGTCTTTACATATTACCTTCTGCACACCCTACTTAGGCTAATTGGTTTTCTTCATTCCCTACCTTTCGGCACCTGCCTATGGTTTGGAATAAGACTATCCAATAAGCGTAATAGGTGTACTCTCCTAAACCAAGGAGCCCTCGCAACCTGAGAGAAGGTGATAATAAAAGACAACTGAATAAACCAATTCTATTTCTCCTGAACCTGGATCCATCCTCGAAGAAGTCCCTTTGAGTTCGTATATAACCATACGATGGATCTATCCAATGGAAGTGGATATCCGTAGTAAAACGGGTGTTCTGAGAAATGCAAAGGGTAAAAGAAGGATTGGCAATGACTTATGCAACATAGACAATCCAAAAGCCAGTATTTTAAGAAGGTTCGGTCAACTTGGTCAATGAGTCATAGTCTAGGGTCGGTCAAAGGTCGCTGCCAAAGAGAGAGAGAAAAGAAACACTCTGCGTGCACTCTAACCTAGATCAGAATGGTCATCACTTTATCTAATCCGGAAACCTCCCACTGTCCTGTCAAATTCTCCTCCAAACCTAAAGAAGAATCAATCGGGATCACCCGAAGAGTAAACCAACTCATCAGTGGGAATCGGGATCCAACTCTCATCGCATGATAACGTGACGGAATCCACTCGCGTTATCACACTCCAGAAGGTATGCGCATGCCTGGCAAGTTTCAGTTTCTTTAGAAACTCCCGATATGATTTTTACCCCATGTTCTTATGACCTTGGCGAATGTCAACAAATCATAAGTCACATGTCAAGTTCTGCCCGTCATTATCTTGTTAATTTGAACCCACCCGTACATACCCTTGACGAAAGCCAACAAGGTAATACGACTGTCCCAAACCAACACATCTATCTATGCAACAAATGAATACCCCAGCAACTACCAAACACTATGCCTTGACGAAAGCCAACAAACATAGCTTGAATATTACTGACCATCCATAAGAAACGACGGAGGGCTACGGCTGGTTTTTGGCGAAAAACCTTTAGCGTAATGAACTTGATCTCGTTGAAGGAACATGATAGCTTTTTTTAAAATATAGTGACGAAAACCTTTGCTAAAGAGGTCACTCCCGGTGATGGGATCTCGGCTCTTTCCTCGTGGAATGAGGTGCAGGATATTCCACTGAATACCGCTATGCAAAGCAACATGTAATCGGCTATAGTGAAGTTATTACCCTGACGCAAACTTCTGCCCAAGGGGTCAGTCCCGGTGAAGGGATATCGGCCCTTGCCCCGTCGAATGAGGTGCAGGATATTCCACTGAATACCGCTATGCAAAACAAAAGGAAACGTCTTTGCAATAACACTTTTTAAATTTGTTCCAACAACATCAAACAGGTTTGTTTTACTTTGCATTGATCAGAATCAACGCAGTCCCATCAATCAATCACACCAGAAAAGAACGAAAATAAAATGTACGTATATGCCATCCGCATTCGTCACTGGGTCCCGTCATCACCCGTTAGGTTACTTAACTAACGACAGAGCGGGGACTGGACTAGCGCGGGTGTAAAACATATACAACATCTAATAGTATATAAACCAATATACAATAATCGCTCCAGGCGTGATAATATGCAACATTACAGAAAAGTAATAAGCATCACAGAACAATACAGATAATCTGGGATCCCCGAGTTTCACAGAGCCGCTGCTGAAACCCGACGTTCCCCTGTCGCGTGGATAGCCTGTGCAATGAAACCTAGACCCCTACGGGTGCGGCAAGTTACCCGCCAAAACCTGAAGCGAGGTAGTCCTCCACAGCATAGTGAATGGAACACCCGGCACTTCACGGAATCCGGTAAATTGAGCACCCCTCCTTGGGTCAACCTGTACCCCCTACGAGTGCGGCGAATAGTCTGCCAATTTTAGAGTGGGGCCCCTCTGCCTCCCAAAGCCATGAGATGCGGACCCGTTGCCCTCCAGAACCCGGCTATCCGTGCACTCCGTCGCGGGGCAAAACCTAGTACAGTAATGAAAAATAGTACAACAGGTACATCGACCGCAACCTGGTCGTACCCCAAAAGAATATTATACAACAGGCAGTGACGGCAGTCCACAAGTTGGACGCTCGCCCCGCAATATCAAATGTACAAATAAACTCAAACTGTACTACCATTGCACATTGCTATCCACCACGATAAATCCGCAACAGCACAGCACAACACAGCACAACACAGAACATCAACGCGAATGTCACGTTCGCAAACCCGTCTAAAAGAACTATAGCAATCAGACGCAGTTTACCGATCAAATGACATTCCCGGTCGGAGATATAATGTAAGCACTGTAAACTAACATGTTTAAATTTCGATCGACCAAATATCAAAAAAAAGTGGGCCCCACGACTTACTGGTGAACAGTAACAAAATCTGGGCCAAAACGATATATACCAAAAACCCCAAAATCCATCAGAGAACCCACTGTATAAATTTGGGATCATGAACACACGAAGTGGCCGCGGATGCGCGGCCAAACCATGGGTTTGGCCGCGTTTCCGCGGCAACTTGGAGGAATCACGACACCAAATTTTGTCGTGGTTCTTAGAAAAGCCTGCACAGATTTTTAAGACATGTAGAATTAATTTTTGAGACCATTTAAAATCAACAGAAACTGTCGAGCTAGGATTTTGCAATTTTCGATTTCCGGTCGGATCGATGTTTTAAACGCGTTAGCACAAGTTAGTATAGCAAAATGGTGAGGCTCTGATACCACTGTAAGTCTACGCTAGCGCCCCGGCCGTCTACAGACGCCAAATGCGGAACAAAAACTTTTAAACTGGCGCTATCGTATACTTTAACCCGGATCTGCCATTATTGCTAAACTAACAAACTGTAAAGAGTGTAGAAAGGTTATACCGAACGATCCGAGTCCTTCGTTCTTTAACCATCATCCCACGCTCCGTTGCGGCTGCTCCGATCTCGTCGATCTCCTATCTGCTCGTCCAGGTGGCACCACATCACTGATTCTTTATACGGGCTCCCGCCTCTGACTCGAGGCAACTCGGTCGTCAAGTTTGCTAGAAGAGACGACCAAGAATGATGTAGAGAATGAGTGGATGACTTTGTCTCGTTCCGTCCAAAGCTATGGACGGACGGTTAATGAAGTGGCCGAGGGAATTGGGTGATGGAATGAAATGAACTGTAAAATTCCATGCACCCCAAATACTATCATATCTTTTACAACCATGAAAAACATCAAGTGAGAGAGAGAGAAGGGGCCGGCCTCTTATAGCAAAGAGGGAGGTGACCGTAGGAGAGGGGGGGTAACCATAAGTAAATATCATAATGTGAACACAAAATAATATCTTAAGCTTAACAAAAAATGGTTGAAATCAAAGCATGAGTCACAAGACACCTCACCAAATCTAGAACCTTCTAGAACCTTCTAGAAGCATGACTCACTCTCATCCAAGAAAAGATAAATCCGTCTTTAACCGAATGTTAAAAGACGGCTGATAGAAAACTGGAAACTGGCAACTTCCAAAAGTGATCCTGAAACGACTTTCAGGATAACCCCATAACAGTATAAATATACCCGCATTTGGATTACGACCGAATACAAATACAACTGAGACAAAGATATTATACCTACTCAATATAATACTCGGATCCGGCTTAAACCAAATCCGACCAGTATTATCTGCCCGAAAAATAACACGTGCGTAAACGCACGTGCATTTTCCGAACCCTGCCATAAAACCATACGGCCTCTACAACGTTTCGCCCGAACTTGGGAAACTGTCTGTGGGGGACTCTAATGACTCGTCAGTACCCTGGCAGTGGGTTTAACCACAAACCGTCAGCGGCACTAGCTATGCGTAACGGCTGCCCATGGACTGACCTCAAGGGAGGCCGATGAGCGCACTCAAGGGTGGCCGATGAGTGAACTCATCCAGAAACCCTACGGAGCCTAACAGTGACAATGCATATACAGTCCGGTCCGTTCGTCAATGAGTATCGCATATCCGCCTAGGGGGCTAGTAACGTCAGACCCCCAGAAGCAGTATAAGTCGTGTCGGAGTGTAGCCCAATAACACCCTGAGATACTACTGGAGTACCTACCAGTAAATCTCCTGCCATGGCCATGGACTATGTGTAATGGCTCTCCTAGACACAGCACGATCTCGCCCCCAATACCGGGAGAGACGAATCCCCTGCCGATCCGCTCACGTGCCTCCATATGGCTCGGGACTGTACCCAAAAGCTACCTGTTTGCACGACTCCTTTGAGCCGTGGTAGGGTAGAAATCAAAGCACAGTGGGAACTCACACGAGACAAATGACGACCTCAGGTCAATGAACTAACCTGTACACATGTCACCAGGGAACTGTTATCTGACGATAGGTATAGTACTAACTAGCAGATTCCCGGTGAGTCCTGTCCGGTTGACTCATAACCCAATGAGCACCTGTATACATCTTAGGTGATCCAACTGACACCAGTGGCTTGTGAGACCGGCCACCGCCCCTCGTCGGGGTCTCGACTGTATACACTAGTCTACTCCGGAGTATCGATGCCCTGTCTCGAAACTCCCACGACTAGGGACCACAATTAAGGATATGCATATAAACTACCCAACTCTCACGTATATGATCGCCATCATACTGTTGGTAGTAAAGCAAGATCCTAAGGGCTCTATCAAAGTGTAACATGCAATCAGTCACCTGAACATGTACACGACTGATAAAGGCAAACCAGATAGCATACTATCATCTTGAGTAAGACTGTTCTACCGGTATAGGTCCTCCGCAATCATTGCAATCACGTACCTGCGATCCAATAATTGACTATGAGGGCACTATCTCCAACAACTGAGAGATTTGTATTATATTGACTCTGGGTGTCGTGCTTGTGTGAGCCGATTGTTGTAGTTATGCTTTTGTTATTGCTTTCTTTTCTTTCATTGCTTTATTCTTTGCCAGAGGCCTCGTTTATTTAACTGTATGGTTGTGTTCCGCCAAGCGGGCGCTGAGATTGCTCCCATGTAGGGATGCTTGTATATATATTGTGTATGTATCTGTTTTTTTATCAAAATTTACAAAGGAGGTGCTGCCGAAAATTTTAACGATAACTTGTTTTCAAAATGTTTTCCAACAACTTTTTTACACTTTAAATTAACATTTTTCTAAAAACTTAATCTCTTTATCTTTACTTACGGTTTAGATTTTAGGTTTTGGCTTACTTACATTGCGTTAAGCCTTTAGATGTCGCATGATTTAAGTGTCGGTCACGTTCCTCGTTTGGGTCGTGACATCTCCTGAAGCGCATTCTTAAGAAAAGAGATGAAGAAACGGTAGTGATGTCCGCTAAAATGAGCCAAATGACCCCTTGATCCAGAATATGGCTGGAATGATGGTCCAATCGGAACCACTGGCAGATGAACCGCTGATAGTCACTTTTAAAGAAAAGGATGGCATTTCAAATCCTTTGCAAGCCCCATCAACAGCTAAGGAGAAAATGATCCCAAAATCAAAATTGGACGCATATATCGCTCAACAAATTAAAGCTCACCATGCTAGTGAAGCTGCAAATAAGTCAATCAAGACTGGTCGACCGTATCCGGTGTGCTACGATCAAGTACAGTACCCGCCAGAATACACACTTCTAATGTTCCACATGTACAAAGGGACCAGAAATCCTCGCCAGCATATCGCGCGATTTAAATCCATGTGTGGCAATACTGGAGGAAATGATATACTGCTCCTCCGAAAGTTCGTCAGCAGTCTGGTGGGCACTATCTTCGAATGGTATGCGGAACTCCCAAATGACTCCGCGAACACGTTCGACCAGATGGAGATGCTCTTCTGTCAGAGATTCGTTAGTGTGAATAAACGAACAACCGTGACCACATTGGTCAATAAAAGGGTTAGATCAAATGAGACTTGGATTCAATATATTACCCGATGGCGAAATCTGTAACGACCGTGTTTTCTAATACCTAATAAATAAAATCTCTGGTCTAAATGCGAGCAACGCATAGACGATGCCCCGGCCTTGGGAATGTTCATAGCCACTCTTGACCCAAATTCAAAGGTGTTCTCATATATGGCCCTCTTCAAGCCGACGACCTTCCAAGAGCTCATAGATAAAATGGCTTGATTAGATCAGATGGGTCAAGACCCATTCTCTTCTAAAAGCAGAGGTAAGGCGGCGTTTGTCGCCAATACTCAACAAAAAATGAGCGGCTCTGAAATAATCTGTTGCCAAAATAGTGACAGCGCAAGTTCTACCTTTTGAAATATTAGGATGCGATACTCGCTCCCCTAAAATATACGCAGGGGGCATATTGCTCGCTAGTGGATGAATCTTTACGCGAGCTAGTCCTTTCTTCAAAGAACAAAAATGATGTTAAGGGACCTACAAGTAGGTCATGCAATCAAGTGGAGTAGCCCGCTTGAACCAAAAACCATGGAAGGGATGTGGAATTCATGTCTGACCCCGAATCAGATGATGAAGGGAAAATGTAACATTTCAGAAAAAATAAAATATTATTTTTGGGAATTTAAGTAATTAAAATAATAAATTTCAGGAATATTATTAAGTGCAAGGATCGGATTTAATGATACGGTATAATTATATACCAATAAATTGGGAAATATTTAGAAATTTATATTAATTATTGATTTTAAAAGAATTTATGAAGATTAGGAATTTTACAATTTAGTATATAATTAATTGTATATAAGTTAGTATTACTAAACTCGATTAGTACTTAATCATGCATGGATTTTGTTTTGTGCATGTGACATGCACCATGTCATGTTACACATTTGTTACATTTTTCTACCATGACTTCTTTCTTTATTCTTGAATGGCTTTGTTTTAAAATGAGCTTTAAAAGAAGGAAATGAAAAAGAAAAGATTAACAAAAGAAAAGAAAAGAATAAAGAATGTGGCATGGCTAGGAAGTATGGGCAAGAGAGAGAAGAGAGAGAGAGGGTGAGGGGTTCTTTGGACCTTGGCTCATTTGTTCTTTATTCTATCTTCATCATTTTCTTCTCCCTCTCCTCTCCCATAGCTGCTTGTTCATATCATAATTTTGCATTATTATATTCCCCATTCTTAGTCATTTTACAAATAAACAGGTGTTTTTGATCCATGTCTGCTACATAGTTGCAGGTTACAGTTTCTCGGAACAAAAACAGTGAAAAAGATGAAAAGACGACACAAAAGTAAGACTACGACCAATAAATGGAAGAATCTTGATCAAGCCTACAGTTTGGAGAATAAACGAAGATCAATGAACAAGTTCACAAAGTACAAAGGCAGCGCAAGGTTCAAGACTTCGACACGAAACAAATGGAAAAATTCCACGACACTTATGCACTGTGGAAATCTGGAAGAAAACTAGAAGACAATCTGAGAAACCAAGTGAAGAAAAGCCAAGACAAATGCAAACAGAAGAAGTCCAGGGAAAATCAACCCAAGACCCCACCATTTGGCCGCGGAACCGCGGCCAAACATGGGTTTTGGCCGCGGTTCCGCGGCTGTGGGTCGCGCGTGTCGGCGGGTGTCGCTCGTGTCGGTGCGTCGGTGCAGTAAATAGGGTTTTCTTAGAGTAAAATTGTAAATGCAGATGTGACTCGATTGTAACCCTAGGGTTTCTATGCTTTATAAATAGAAACCCTAAAACCTCTTTTAGGTTATGCCTCTTCTTGTGCCTCATTTCATTTTATCAAAATTCAGATCTGTAAATTTCTGCAATGTATGAAGAGAGCATCAAATAAAGTAAGTAGTTTTTTTTATTTCCATGCCCTAGGTAATTTCTTTCCTGCCCTAATATAGATTTTTCATTATCTGCCCTAGTATAACTTTCATTCTCTGCCCTAGTTAGATAGTTAGAAAATGTTTTTCAATTTCCTAATGAGTGGGTAGTTCCTCACTTGTTAGGGTTAGGAATAGGGAAGGTTTGAGAGATGGAGATCTCTCACCCCTTTCTTGCCCATCATACGTTTTTATAGAACTCCATGCATACATGCACACACCGCTCCCTACGGCACCCTATCCCATGATGTAGCGGTGATACCGTAGTATAAAAGACCGGTTGTGCATGTTTTCCATGGAGGTTAGGGTAAGAATTAAGAAAGGAAGGACAAGAACCTAGAGAAAGAAACATCGTTTCTTCCCGATGGTACTAATCCACTTTATTAATTATTACCATAACACCTCATAGAACTTAAATAGGGCATAGAAAGCGGTGAGAAATATTGACTTTCCAAATTTAACCTAAACCTAACCCTAGCAAGATTTTAATCTAGATCAACTTAGTTTTTAGATTTAATCAATCCAACACCGTTTGGAATTAACTCATTAGAACAATTAGGAAATACACAAAATCCCTGTGGATCGACCCGTATTCACCGGCTATCTACCAAGCGACGCCGTTCTTGATTGCGGTTATAAATATTCTTTGATCAATCAAATGGCGTCGTTGCCGGGGATGGCGTTGTTATTTTCTTTTTGTAATTTCGGGTTGATAAAAAAATTGAAAAATCATAAAAACTGAAAATATAAAAAATATAAAAAAATTTATCATCTTGTTATTTTGTGAAGGGTATTTTCGTTTGAATTTTTGCAGGACCGACGAACGAATTCAGATCTGGAAAAATCCAGAGAGCGAAACAGAAAACAGCAGATCTGAACAACCGAGGAGTACCATAACAGAGCAACAGAAAAGATTTGGAGATCTGAACAGAGCAACTGACCGCAAAACCGCCGCCGGAGGCTTCCTTCTGCCGTAGAACCGCCACGCCTTGATGACGTCATCATTCTAAAACCCCTCTGTAAGCTTCTTCTTTTCTTCTCTGTAACCCTATTATCTCCTCTGTAAAAAAAAATTCCTGCAAGATTCTTTGCGCCAAAAATTTCTCCCCCTTCCAATAATTGATCTTGTGCAGGATTCTTTGCGCCGCGCTAAAAATAAAAAAATTGTTTGCAATTGTTTGATTGTGTTTACTGCTTTGCATATTTAATTCGACTTTAAAGGGCTTGAACACCAATCCAGATTGGGTGGGGATTTCATTACCCTTCCCAGGACCCCAAAAATCACATAAGGTAAATTGCATTGACCATCAGTTAATTAAAAAAGATTAGACTCAGCCCTAAGGACTTCGCGCTCAATAGGACAAAAGAATAGTTGTAGGCATCGACCGTTGATCTTAACCTGAGTTTGTGGTGCCTAGGCTAGACAGGTAGTGAAAGGTAATTTTAAAAGGCCCGTCTCACGGTGATTCGTGAGCGGATCCCTCCTTTCTCTACTTGTGCTTACCTGGCCACAATTGGCGGTGAAGAGGCGGTTTGAGGTCCTACTTCTTGCCCTTTGGAATAGTTAGAAGCTGTTTAGCTGACCTAGATAACCCTAGATCTAGGCCTGATTGTGCATTTGTGGTTGATTGAACGTGTGTCTAAGCCTTTTATTGAAAATCTTTTAACAAAATGCTCCATAAAAAAACACAAAAAGGAAAAAAATTTACAAAAACTTGCAACTTGTCGCTAAGAAATCCGTGCACCCCACATTCTTTTTCTTCTCCTTTCTTACATCATGGGTACCCCACCTCCTAAAACTCTTGCCGAACTTTGGTACCCTCATCCAAACATTGCTTCATACGCGAATTGTTTTGGTCGAGTTACGGACGACCTCTCCATGCCCAAAATTTCTTTGAAAGATCGAATAGAAGCGTCTAGGAGAAACAGTTCGACTCCACAATCCACTTTGTATCAACCATTTCAACCTTCACAACCTTCTTACGTTGATACCCCTTTTTCGAGTCCTGTTGTAACTCCGAAACCCATGTCTATCGCTGAACATATTGAACAATCTCGTAACCGATCTTTCACTCCTTTCAAAACTTCTAGTTCTTAGGATCAACAAGTCCATTCACCTTTATATCCAAATGTTGATCCTACTCCTGTCCAACCATTCAATTCCTACCAGTCCTACCCGACTTCCACACCTTCCCTAGACTTTGCTTCTACACAACCATTTGGGAGTTTCCAAAATCCAAACAATTTTGAATTTTTTACTGAAACCCCTTCACAACCCATGTCTAGTCTGGAAGAGTCGTTGGAAGCGTACATTGCAGCAACAAACCGACAGATGAGGAATTTGGATGCGTCCATTGCCGTCCTTATGCAACCTAGTGACCCGGTAGCTAGTTTCCAACTAGCTCCAAAAATTCCAATGTATGATGAGGCGGTTGGACAAATTGAGAATTTGAGTGGAGAGAGTGAGCTGTGCACCCTTCCAAATCAAACCTACCCATCCTCAATTGAATCCCACAACTCCGGTTTTCAAACAAGTGTCCCAAATGATTCACCAGTTGAAAATAAAACGTTTAATGAGTTGTGCAACTTTGTAGTGTTTGATTTACCTGATTGTGAAGAGCCCTTTTCGAGTGAACCCAAACTTAATTCTTTCGAACTCTACACCTCCAATCTAGAACCTGAATTGATAAATATCCATGCTTTTGATGAGATGTCTAAAAAAATTGATTTTCACTTGATTGAGGATATTGACGCCGGGAATATTTTGGATGATGAACCGGTAGATTTGACTGAAATTTTATCTTCAATTCATCATCCTGAGTTATTAAATGTTTCTCCCGAACCTCATATGCGTCTTGATTTTGATGATAATTGCATGGATGTGATAACTTTTGAGGAGAATTATGAGGATAGTATTGAGGAGAGTATTGATGATAGTATTGAGGATGAACCATTTTTGTTTGATGAGTCAGATTTTCAATTCATCCACCTGAACCTTTAACTGTTATATTTCCTAAATCACCCTCCCTTCTTTCCATCGTTCCGACTACGCAAAAGATCACGCAGGAAGACTGTGAGCTTGAAAAATTTCTATTCGATCACATAAGTTTGGACGCCATTAGTGCGTTTCTCTTTGAATCTGACACAGTTCTCACAGCCGATAACGATTACGAGTGTTTCACTTTTTCGGACGATTTTGAAGACTCACCGCCCGAGTTTGAGTCCTTTGAATTTTCAGATGAGTTAGTTGAACCATCAGACTCGGTTGCTTACAGTCATTTCGAACCATTGATGGAATCCTTCGAGTTTGAGACAGTTTACTTAGATGAGAATAAGACTATCCTTAAATCACTCCCCTTCGTCCTTTCTATCGTTTCGACCGTGCAAGAATCCGTCACGTTTCCGCTTCCAATGGATGGTTTACCAAGTTCAACGTACCCATGTTTTCTCGTGAATCTTGAGAGATTTGACCCCATTTCTCGACGGGTTGATAAATTAGCACAATCGCTTTTAACACATCGGTCATCACAATTTGCGCTAATTTATTCACTCGATTTACACCCTCAAGTTCGTACTACACTTCTTTCTCTCTTCCGCCATTCTTCTCCTCCACCGAGACCATATTCGACCTTTCTTCCCATACGATCTCGTGTGTTTCTCAACTCCTTTCTCTATACTCCATTCTTCCACCAACCCTACCATTATAACGATAAAATTTTTGAATGGTTGGTGCTAACCTTTGGCCTGTGTAAGGCCTTGTATAGTTTGATTTTTTCTCCTCCCTAACTCTGAACTTTAACGCTTAATCAGTGGAAACACTGTTTCACTTAAGTTTGGGGGGCCCTTTTTGTATATATATTTTGTTTTTCTTTTAACAATAAAAAAATTGTAAATAAATAAACAGGGGAGCGCCGACAATTTTGACTCTCTTGGTGTAGCCTGACAGTGAGGACACTGTCAAGTTTAAGTTTGGGGGTGTGCTCGGTAAGCTTTCTTCCTTCGCATTCATATGTACATTTTTGTATTTGCATATTTATTTTAAAACCCATAAAAATTGAAAATTTTCAAAAATTATAAAAATTGAAAAGTTCAATTTTGTCCATATTTGACTTAAATTTGACAAATAGGTTAACTACCTAGGAATAACTAGATCTTAGACTTAGTAAATTAAAAACCCTAAAAATAACCTTTCTTAAAAGTTTAACGGTAGAAAGTATATGTCTTTGTAGTTTATTTAGAAATAGGCAAATTTTGAGTTGACTTCTTGGGCTAAGTTAAAACAAGGGAAAAGTATTGGTATTTTTATTAAAGTATAAGTTTGAAGAATAATTCCTAGCTTAAGTCTAAATTCTGAAAATATATACCCTACAAATTGCACAAACACGAACCTTGAAACTTGGAATAGTAGAAGAGACCTTGAAATGCTCTTGTCTAAAGTCCTTAGTATGAAGGAAAATAAAATAAAATACAAGTGTGAATAAAGAGATAATAAAAAAAATAAACACTGGTTTTGTAATTGCTTAAGGCTGCATTAATAGAAAAAAAATATTAGCGGGGTGCCTTATCACCTAGTGCCTTAGACCAACTGGTTTGTGAGTCACTGCTATAAGCCTTAGATATTACAAGACTAGGAATTACGCAATAATGTGCAAACACATTTTGTAATCGGTCGTTGGTATCTCAAGAAGTATTAACAGTCGCATAAAGAATTTGTGACCAATTTCATCTAAAAATCCATCAATTGAAAAGTACTTTGGACGATGGGCACGAGTATAATAGCTTGATTTTAATTTCCAAGTGTAGGGGTGATATATACACACACGTGGGGGTATGTGATTGGGGTTTAGATAAGAGATAGAAATGAAAAATAGGACTTATATTTTTAGTAGAGATGATAAAAATTCCTAAGTTGAGATAGAAACCTAGAAGGAAAACTTGAAAGATGCCAAAAGCTAAGTAAATTCATAAGAATATATATAATCTTAAGTTAAGTGATAAGGAAGCGTGAAAAATATGGGTGGATAATTTATGAGTCGAAGATAATAGAATTCCTTGTTGGAAAACCTAATTGGAAAATAAAAGTTAATAGGCCGAATTGATAAGATTTTGTGGGTAGTATCCACTGAAAATCCTCAAGAGACAACACTCCTCCTACTAGGGACACCTAGAGGTCTAACGGCTTGTTGCACGAGCTCAGTGCAATCACGTTTCCCTGCGAAAGTGAGGCTAGGTCTTTTTCGAGAATAAAACTAGTTTTTCTCGAGGACGAGCAAAAGATAAGTTTGGGGCAATTTGTTCATATCATAATTTTGCATTATTATATTCCCCATTCTTAGTCATTTTACAAATAAACAGGTGCTTTTGATCCATGTCTGCTACATGGTTGCAGGTTACAGGTTCTCGGAACAAAAACAGTGAAAAAGATGAAAAGACGACACAAAAGTGAGACTACGACCAACAAATGGAAGAATCTTGATCAAGCCTACAGTTTGGAGAATAAACGAAGATCAATGAACAAGTTCACAAAGTACAAAGGCAGCGCAAGGTTCAAGACTTCAACACGAAGCAAACGGAAAAAGTCCACGACACTTATGCACTATGGAAATCTGGAAGAAAACTAGAAGACAATCTGAGAAACCAAGTGAAGAAAAGCCAAGACAAATGCAAACAGAAGAAGTCCAGAGAAAATCAACCCAAGACCCCACCATTTGGCCGCAGAACCGCGGCCAAACATGGGTTTTGGCCGCGGTCCCGCGGCCGTGCGTCGCGCGTGTCGGCGCGTGTCGCTCGTGTCGGTGCGTTGGTGCAGTAAATAAGGTTTTCTTAGGACAAAATTGTAAATGCAGATGTGACTCGATTGTAACCCTAGGGTTTCTATGCTTTATAAATAGAAACCCTAAAACCTCTTTTAGGTTATGCCTCTTCTTATGCCTCATTTCATTTTATCAAAATTCATATCTGTAAATTTCTGCAATGTATGAAGAGAGTATCAAATAAAGTAAGTATTTTTTTTTATTTCCATGCCCTAGGTAATTTCTTTCCTGCCCTAGTATTGATTTTTCATTATCTGCCCTAGTATAACTTTCATTCTTTGCCCTAGTTAGATAGTTAGAAAATGTTTTTCAATTCCCTAATAAGCGAGTAGTTCCTCACTTGTTAGGGTTAGGAATAGGGAAGGTTTGAGAGATGAAGATCTCTCACCCCTTTCTTGCCCATCATATGTTTTTTATAGGACTCCATGCATACATGCACACACCGCTCCCTACGGCACCCTATCCCACGAGGTAGCGGTGATACCGTAGTATAAAAGACCGGTTGTGCATGTTTTCCATGGAGGTTAGGGTAATAATTAAGAAAGGAAGGATAAGAACCTAGAGGAAGAAACATCGTTTCTTCCCGATGGTACTAATCTACTTTATTAATTATTACCATAACACCTCATAGATCTTAAATAGGGCATAGAAAGCGGTGAGAAATATTAACTTTCCAAATTTAAGCTAAACCTAATCCTAGCAAGATTTTAATCTAGATCAACTTAGTTTTTAGATTTAATCAATCCAACACCGTTTGGAATTAACTCGTTAGAATAATTAGGAAATACACAAAATCCCTGTGGACCGACCCGTACTCACCGGCTAGCTACCAAGCGACGCCGTTCTTGATTGCGGTTATAAATATTCTTTGATCAATCACTGCCTTCTCTTCCCCACCTCCTCTACCTCCTCACAACACCACCAAAATCACCTTAAAACACCTTGTCCCCTTCACAAAAATCATGCACAAGCTCACTACAAGCATTGTGGATCAAGAAAGTTTGGATTTTGAGCAATTGGGGCAACTCAAGAAAATTTTTGAGTTGCCAAATGAGGTAATTCTTTCATCCTTAGCTTAGTAATTGAGTTTCTATAGCCTCTAGATTAGTTTAGAATCCATTTAGTGAGGTTTAGTGAACTTGGAAAATTCCAAGTTGAGATTAGGGTTTGATTTGAATTGAGGTGGTGCAATTGAGATTTAGTAGTAACCTTAAACCCCGGTAGTGTTAATCTTATAGACCAAAACAGAAACAAACCAAAACTTGAGATTAGATTTTTTAAATGTCGGTTTTGTGTATAATTGTGCCTACAGGAAATCTGGAGTGACCTGAGACTGTTACAAGAAAAACTAGCAACCCTAGAGACCTAAATGGACCACTAGGAGACCACCCTGCAAATACGAACCCAATCCTGGCAGGTATGGCCGAGCAGGCCGGTTTTTAGGGTAGTGTGGCCGGCCAAATTGTGGTATTTGGTGTCTAGGTTGGTTCTGTAGCTCACTTACCTCATAGACTAACCCTCTGCATTGCTAGTAGCCTGATTTTACCTGAACCAAAATCTGAGACCATTTTCTTTATTTGCTGTTTTGATTTGTAGCTTTTGCATGACTTGAAGTTTTGTTATTTGTGTTTTGTATCGGTCACTTGACATTTATACGTCGATATCGGGAGTTGTTTGGTTGATTTGCATAAGTAGACCATATGTTTTAACCTATGTGTGATACATGTGCCGTTTTGGTTTTCGTGCGCGATTTCGGTTTACGATACTATGTGTTTATATATGTAGGCACCCTCACATAGACTTCGGGCGATAAGGACGAGCATGGCGATATCGACTTCGGCAAGCAAGGATCAAGATGAGTAGATGTATATCTACGGGGAAAGTCGGGTAGATGGCGTATACCACCTCTGCAGTTTCGTAGTGTGGCATGAGAATATATATATATATATATATAAGTATGTGTATTGTGAGGCGTAAGTAATTTGTGAGAAAGGATTTAGGAGATCATGGGTTAGTTTTAGCGTAATAAGAAGATAGTGATTTTAGTTAGTTTCTTAGTCGCGAACCCTAGAGTAAGGTTGACACACACACACACATGCAGACACGTGATTTGGTTTTGGGTGTATATGTTTATATGTATGTGTGTGTGTGTGTGTGTGTGTGGATATGTTGGTACATATATATATACGTATACGTATACACGGATAATGAGGATAGTATATGATACTTGGAGGAGAGTCGATATGATCGGGCATGATACCGTGAGATCGGTTATGTGATTTGGGTCGTGTTATGATATACGGCATGATATATTAGCGGATCGATGGGCGACGTGTTTTCATACACACGAGAATATATGTTTGATGATATTGGTATGTACTAGACTGTAGAACAATATTCCTAATTTAGGATATTATGATAGTAATACTATATGAAAAATGAAGTATATGTGATATTTGACCCGTACCATGACTTTGGGATGCCGTACGATGGATTTTACCATACGAGGTATAAATATGATGATTGATCCGCACTTTTGACTCGAGAATGTCGTATTATATATTTTATCGTATGTGACGTAATTGAGGCGGGATCACCGGCTGTTAGATATATCGACTCGGACTTAGGTGGATTTCCTTACCCCTTTTGATTAGTCTCTTAGTTTCGTCCTGTAGTTTACTTGGTAGATATTAGACTGGGCTCGAATCATACTTATTTTCAAAACTAACGAATCGTGAGTATTTTAAAGACAGTCCGAGGGATATTACAGATTTTTCAAAGGATGTACCTTTTCTTAAAAACACCGTAGTCCCTATTTTCTAAAAACCACGATTCGTGCTATTTCAAATGCCAAGACCGTATGACTCGTATATAGAAATGTATATTCTTTATTGTTGCGTTTACTATTCATTTTCCGTATATTCTTGCTGTTCGCATCGCATTGCATGCTTAAATGTGTTCTCGTTAGTTATTATGAAACTCTGTTGTCAGGACACCGGCATCATTACCGAGATGCGTATGCTCCACGTACACTTGCTTGCCGGCTCACACACATCATCATCGGTAATTTTCATGTCACGTACACATTAGAAAACACTACTTCATTGGTATAAATTGCTAGCTGGTAGTTTCAACATAGTACTAGTACGTTTGCTTCCATATGCTAGTTTTGATATTGCATTTCTTACTTAGACACTTAATGCATTTGTATATTCATTTGTCATGCAATATTATGGGCTTTATGCTGGTATTCACTGTCCATTGACTCTTGATTATGGGATTCGGATTTTCCATGAGATTTCTGGATTTTGAGAAACCGCGAGGATTTATAAACTCAATTTCATTTCTAAAAATAGAAATTTGCAGTTTTCTCGTGATATGATATTGTGATGTCCACCATGGGTTTTCTCGGTTCTTGAGCGGTATCATACACCCGATTCGAGATAGGGGGAGGGACCGTCTGCGGGTGCATGGTGGACCCGGTGCGGTACCCCGGGGCAAGAGGATCGTATAGAAAGGCGTTGAGCCCGTCAGGGAAGCACTACCGACCGGTGATTGTATGGAAACTCGACGGATATCCGGAGGATACTGTTCGGAGTTATGAGAGAGATGGATATGGGCCGATCCTGACTATGCGGAGCCCATGGGCTGATCCCGATTATGCGGAGCGTAGATTTAAGTATTATGTGTCACTGTTGGACATGGACTTCATGATGTTTTGAGTGTCGATGCTGGGCACTCGGGTTTTATCATGATTTGTGTGTCGTTGCTAGATACACATTGGATGGTGCATTAGTACATGTCACGCATCGATATATTATTATTCTTGGCACGAACACGAGTACCTTGATATCATACTTATGTTATACTGTTACTCATGTTGTAGTATTATGTATTTTATTGTATGACCTAGGAGAGAGTCATACATGCGATTTCTTCTCGGAGATGTTTTCTACTCACGAGTTGGCAACCCACCCCCGTTGTGCCACAGTTTCTTGCAGGTTTGGCCGTACAGGTTTCGTTGCGGCTTGCTGGCACACTGCTTCCTTCCGGGTGATTGCTTTGGTAGGTGAGTTCACTTGCATCGTGACCACAATTGTACTTTATTTATATTCAGTTGTATCTAGTAAATTCCATCAACCAGATTTGTATATTTGATAGACTTAGAAGACCAGTTGTATATTCTTTCGACCTTAGAGTCGCGCGCTTGTATTATGATGGTTCTTCTCTGGTTTTCTTGAGGATCTTGTTTTTCCTTCTGAGTTTTGATCCTCGCCCTTCGGCGTTGTATATTATATTGCTTGCGTGGTTGTTTCCGCCAATTGGCGAAGAGCTAGCTCCCGCTTGGGGATGCCTTTATTCATTATGTATTATGCATGTTTGTACCCGTTTGGTGCCAGTATTTACAAAGGAGACTCTGCCAAATTTTTCGGGAAAATATAATGTTTCTTTTAAATGTTTAATGCCACTTATTTTGTTAAAACCACTTGCTTTAAAACAAGTTTTCCTTCACTTCTTCTTTTAAATGGTTTAGATTTCTGGGCTTTTGGCTTATTTGAATTAGGTGGGGTCCTATAGACTTCACATGATTCAACTGCCAGGTACGTGCTATTTCGGGTCGTGACAGAAAAGCCCCCAAGTCAAGTTTATTCTTCGACGCAGCAGAAGGAGCGACCTGATATCTCGTTCCTTTGTAGATAAAGAAGATGCTCCGTCAACGTCAGACATCGACATTGATGAGCAGGGGGTAGGTGCTGTATAGAGTGCCTGGTATTTCTCACAAACAACCCGATTGATACGATGATAAAAGAAACAGTTCAAGAGGGTGAAGATATCCTTAGACGTGAAATGTCCATGCATACAAAGGACAGGCAGCAGCGCCTCAACAAGCAAGCGTTAGAAGGGATGCGTTATGTAACTTCCCGACCGAATGATGAATGTTGGACCGAAATGTCCCTAAACTAGTATTTTGCTTTGAACAGGGAGATGTTGGATCAAAACGTGTCTAAACTAGAATTTTGCTCCAAGCACGGAAATGATGAACCGAAACGTCCCTGAGCTAGCATTTCGCTCCGAGTACGGAGATGACGGACCGAAATGTCCCTAAACTAATACGTCGTCCCAAACACGGGAATGTTGGACCAAAATATCCCTAAAACTAATATGCGCCTTAATATCTATATTGCAACTGAAGTCCCACCGACGAAGATTGTAACTCAAGTTCCCGCCAACTACACTGCTACTCCAGCAATGAAGTCACCCAAGTCCCACCGGCAAACTGTAACGACTCTGAAATTTTTGTACGGAAATTTTTCTGTTAATATACAAGAAAAGAGTATTACAGCCTGAGTTTGAGTTATAAGTCACTTTTATTAAATAAAAGCAAAAAACAACTTGTAGCTCATTGGTAAAGCTCTTGTACTGCTATGACGTAACTCCTATGTTCGATTCCTATTAGACACAATTATTTTTTCTGATTTTTCCTTTTAACTTTTTGGAAGCTCAAAAGATTGCACGTGCAATACACGGGGAAATGAAAAGTTCAAAAAAATCAAACATGTGGAAAATGGAGTAAACAGAGAGTTGATCAGATGGCACGAATCTCGAAGTAAATGTCCAAGATTGACCAACGGAAATCGCCTAGGGGCCGGCTGGGACGGTTGGATCAAGTCCAATTTGATCCGTTCTTTGCACACACGACTCTTCAGCTCCTATTAACTCCTCTGCACTGTTTGATTTCCCTGCAATCAAATAGAGACCTTTCATTTCACAATTTTAATACTTTTTAATCTACAATTTTAATTCCCAAATCCTAATTCTCCACTATAAATACCACCCTACATTTTGGCTCAGCACCATTCTGAAAATTTTAGCCAAAACTCTCTAAAAATTTCCTAAGTGCAAGTGGAGTAAAGTAGAGTTAGCAAGCAAGCTTCTTCCGGCGAAGATCGAAGCCAATTCTGGAGCTCCCGCAACGCCCCGAAGCATCCTGATTGATGTGAAAAAGTGTGTGTAGTAAACCGCAATCAATAACGGTGTCGCGTGTAGCTAGACCGAGATGAGTACGAGTCGTCCTCAGGGATATATGGAATCTTTTAATCTTATTTTAGGCGTGTTGAAAAAGAAAGGAGGAAGAATAAAGAATGGTGAAGAATGGTTGTAGGTTCTAGATCCACGTCAAACACGGATGCAGAATATAGATCTAGATTAACTACAGATATAGGTTTTATAGTAGAAGGAGGCTTGTAGGGTTCGTTAAGATTTAGTAGTGATGGATGATTAATTAAAGATTACTCTTTTTATCCTTTAATAGATTTAAAACTAGATCGACAGTGATGCATGTAGATTAGGGTTTCTGGAGGGAATAGGATTCCCACTCTTAACCCTTATCTTGACATGGATCTCCATTCATGTCTAGCCTTTATCAAAATAATTGTTAATCTAATCTCTAATCGTGATCGTGACTATCAATGAATTGATAGCGCGCCCGATTAGGATGTTAACTATTCTTTTGATAAAGTTTATAAACTTTATAGAACGTAAAAAGAGTTTAAGGATCTTCATCACCATTAATCTACCATAATCCTACGAACCCTAACAAACGGAGAATTACTCGCGCATGTTGGGAAAAAAAAAGATAGAAATCATGAAGAAAATAAAATGCAATAAAATAAAACTACCTTTATTAATCAACAAGATCAAGTACACTTTATTCCCTTAGAAAATGATTACAAAATCCTAGTTTGCTTCTCGATCTCTTCTAAGGAGGTAGATGAACAATTGATGATCAGCCTGAATGCGTGAGCCGTCTTGGACTTCGTGATCTCGTCGGCTTGATAAATTTTCCAAGAGGCTCTCGGTTCTATTTATAGTCACAAAAGTTGAAAAGCCTAAATCGTGTTAGTTAGGGTTTGTTGATAAAATCCTGCGTAGAAAATCCAATATCCCAACTCCCCTAACAGGCCGCGGATACGCCGCCAATAGTGGGTTTTGGCCGCGGAACCGCCGCTCTCTGGTTGGATCTTGGGCTTCAATTTCTGGGGCTTCATCTCTGTAGCACTTGGTGATCTTTTGAATATCTAGACTTTGAAAATTTTCTCTGCATTTCTGCCAGAATTGGTTTCTTCAATTTACTTGAATATTTTCGGCAGATTTGATTTCGCCAACTCGGATTTCCTTAATTTCAGTCATGATATAATTCCTGCACAATTATCTCAATAAATGATGTTGGTAGAATTTGTTTTTATTGAGATATTATCTTAACCATTTGTCATGATATTTTAGTTTTAAGAGAATTGGTTAAAGATATTTAATAAGGTAAGCATATTTAAATAGACCAAATATTACATGAATATTATATGCTTACATTTTCCTTCATAATGTTAATTATAATATATAAACACAAGAAAATAGTATTTTTACGGATAAACCCTTATATGTGTCATATTTATAATAAACATCTTTTATTATATAGAAATAGTAGGAAAAATGTCATATTAGAAGTGCAGTTTTATCAACTGAACAAATACCCCCAAACTTAACTTTGATCGTCCCGAGCAAACTAGTTTTTCAAGAGAAGGAGAAAAAGAAAAAGAAAAAGAAAAAAACTAAGTAGCACACTTTCGTAGACAACACGATTGCACTGAGCACGTACAACAAGCCGTTAAATCTCTAAGTATCCCTATTAGGAGGAGTGTTGTCTCATGAGGGTTTTCAGCGGATTACACCCACAAAATTCTATAATAAAAGAAAGATAGTGAAAATTACATACAAAGATAAGAATTATGAAATAAAGAACTTTAAAATAAGAGTTTTCAACTATACCAGTTTTTCAGTTGCTATGAGCCCTATCTTAATGATAATGAAAAAATGTTAGAAATCACATAATCCCTCGATAAAACATAGCCTTTAGTCTTTCTCCCTGTCTTTCTTCCAAACATTGATCATATACCGATACGTGTGTGTAAAAGACATCCCTACATTTAGAGAATTCAATTCAAGCTATCATACTCCTGTCCATCTTCCAAAGTACTTTTTAGTCGGTGAATTTTTTTATGAAATTGCTCACACATTCTTCATATGACCGTTAATACTTCTTGAGGTACTAACCGACCGATTACAAAATGTGCTTGCGTATTAAGGTATAATTTCTCGTCTTACAACACCTAAGGCTTAGCACTGGCTCCCAAACCAGTTGGTTTAAGGCACTAGGTGATAAAGCACCCTCGCTATATATTTTTTTCTTTTTATGCTGCCTTGGTAATTACAAAACCAGTGTTCATTTTTTTTCTTTACCTCTTATATTTTATTTTATTCTCCTTCATACTAACGCTTTTAGACAAGAGCATTTCAAGGTATGCTCTACTATCCCAAGTTTCTAGATGTGTGTAAGTGCGTATAGTAGGGTATCAACGTTCAAATGTTTAGCCTCAAGAATAAGGACTATTTTTCAGACTTATTTTTATCCTCAGATTAGCAATTTTCTTCATCTTACTGACCCTTGGGACAACAGCTCATAACTACTTATTACTAGTTTCGTTTAAGAAAATATCTAACTTTCTTGCTTTTCTCAAACTATTCATATCTTTCATATGTAAATTTTCACTTTCAAACTTTCATTATTTAAAATTTTTTTGTGCATATATATAGTATAATGCAAAATAATGCGTGAATAAGCACAAACCTCCCCCAAACCTGTTTTCAGCAGTGTTCTCACTGATATCATCTGTTGAGCTTAGAAAAACTGTAGATTTTGAAGGAAAAGTTAGAAACGGGGACAAGAAATAATGAAAGTGAAATCCTCCCTCAAACTTATTTTTGTCTCATAATTTTATAAATATTTTCTTTTTCAAGAGCTAAAATATATCCCTCCCACCAAACTTGAGTAAAATCGTATTAAGCAATTAAAATTATTGGGGGGGAGGGGGGTTAAAGTTATTGATCAAAGTAAAGCCTTATAAAGATCAAAAGTCAACACCAACCATTCAAAAATTTTATCGATGTAACGCACTGGTTGGTGGAAAATCAGAGATTTGAAGAAGTGGGGAGATAGGAGGCGGTATGGTTTACGTCTCGGTTGATAGAGACGAAACAGTAATGGTGAACGGAAACAAGAATGTGGATGATTAGAAATGGAAAGAATGGTCGCATTCTCGTATGAGATAAGAAGAAATGGTGGTGGTTCAATTTTTTCAGGTGGAGGTTGATTAATCACAAAATCCGGGTCATTTAAGAATGCGAGTCCGTCGGCGAAAATGTCATCGAAACTTTCATCGATGGTCCGATTGAACATTTCAATGTCAATAAGTGTCGAGCCAAAATTCAACATACTTGATTTGTCAAAAATTATGGAGGTAAAAGACTCGAAAAGCTCATCGACCTCATTCTCAAAAAATCTAAATCAAGTTGTCTTTCTAGAATTATCGAAACCGAAATATCGGATTGTGATCCATCAACACTCGCTATCATTAAAGGAAGTTTAGAAGCAGAACCAGAGAAAGTGGGAGATGAAATGGGTAAACAAATTGGTGTGTCGAGTATTGCTGAACCAGATGTGAGAAATGATGGCTGAATTTCATTCTGCTTTTCGGTTATACATTTATCATCAACTTCAAGACGAATATAGGGTTCGGGAAGAATAGTTAAAGGCTCAAGATGATGACCACAAGGAAGTGAAAGGACCTGATGAATTGGTGGGACAAACTCATCCAAATTTTCGGGTTCATCATTAAATATATCCCCAACATCAATTTCCTCATTCAAGTGAAGGTTAGAATTCTCAAACACCTCATTAAAATTATGGTTTTCAATCAATTTTGGTTTAAGAGTGGAGGTGTAGAGATCACAAGGGTTGGGTGTGGTTTCACTTGAAATGGACCCTTCACAATCGGGTAAATCAAACACTACAAAGTCACATAACTTATCAGACATTCTATCTTCAATTGGTGAATCATTTGGTGTACTCGATGAATCTGTAAAACTGGAGTTGTGAATTTCAGTTTGGGATGGGAAGGTTTGATTAGGAAGGGTGTACAGTTCTCTCTCACTACCCAAATTCTCACTTTGTCCTATGGCAGTATCATACACTGAAAATTTTTCAGAACTAGTTGCTCGTTTATACTCAGCCATGCTTTCTGCCAATTCCTTTCTGAAGCGGCTCATCGATTCCATACCTTCTTCTAATTTCCGCTCAAAACTAGACTTGGGTCGATAAGAGGTTTCAGTATAAGATTGAAATTCTTGTGGATAATTAAATCTCCCAAATGACTGATTAGAAGAACTGTCTATAGAAGGTGTAAAGGTCGGAAAGGACTGATAGGAATAGAATGGTTGCGAAAATTGGGCAGGAGTAGGATCAACATTATGATAAGAAGAATATTGATATGGGTTGGTTGGTTGGCTATTTTCAATAGACATCATATATGCCACAAACCGATTATAAAATTCTTCTTTAGAAAGTGGTGGTGATGGTTGATGTTGGTCCGGATTAAAACTTTGGCTGTTAGCCCTCGCTATATGCTCAGCAATGGACATGCGTCTAGAGGTATCCTCACTCGGAGTATCAACTGAAACAGATGTAGAATTAGGATACGGTTGATAAGACCTAGATTGAGGTGGCCAACTGTTTCTATCCAATCTCTTAAAGACATGAGAGAGTCGGATGGTATACCGAAGCGATTACGAAGACAAGAAATATCTGGTTGTGGATAGCAAAGCTCGGCAAGAGTTCGTCTGTTTGGGTTACCCATTATAAGAAGGTGAAAAGAGGGAGGAGGGTGAACAGATTTAAGCTCTATTTAGATTCTTTTGCTTTGAAAGTGGGACTTGAGGGTTGACTTAACAAATCACAAAATGCACAAGTAAGCCCTAGAACTAAAGTTACCTAGGTCAAGCACTAAACCGCTCCTAGACTTCCAAAGGACAAGCCGCAGGATCAATCCTCTACCACCTCTTTATAACTCTTGTGGCCAGGTAAGTGCCAGGTAAGTGGGAGGTATCCGCTATACGAATCACCGAAAATAGTGGGCCTAATTAAGTAACCACTTGCCTTAGACACATTTGTCTAGACACCACAAAAGAAATGCAGATAAGCGATAGATTACCCATGACCTTCCTCTGTCCTATTTGAGCACGAAGGTCCTTAGGATCTTGATCTAGGTGTTTTTTAATTAATATAGGGTTATGCGGATGCTCGTTTTGTGATTTGTGAGGCCTGGGAAGGGTGATGAAATCCCCACCTAATCTGAATTGTGGTCTTGCCCCTTAAAGTCCGTATTAAAATATGCAAAAACAACCCAATTACAAAACTTGCAAAAATATTTTTGAGCGGAGATATTTTGCAAAGAATCCTGCAGAAAAAATATTTTATTGAATTTCATAGGAGAGATAAAGATGTAAAGAAGATACCAGAGAAATTGGAAACCCTAAATCCCCTAATGCGCCGCGATTCCGTCGCCAATAGGCTCTTTATGCCACGATTCCGCCGCCGACTAGGAAGATCTGATGAAGATTTTTGCTACGTAGCCTCCCTTCCTCCTCTGGGTCTTGATGAATGTCTCTGAATCTTTATCTCCTCACTCAAATGACTCCAGATTCCCTTGCAAAATTCACACAATAATCGTTAAATATACAATTTGCAGTTTTGTTTATTTATGATATGGATCGAATAAGAATTCAACACGAATAGTAAGAAAAATAAATTACGCACGTATCCCCGGCAACGACGCCATTTGATTGATGTGAAAAAGTGTGTGTAGTAAATCGCAATCAATAACGGTGTCGCGTGTAGCTAGACTGAGATGAGTACGGGTCGTCCTCAGGGATATGTGGAATCTTTTAATCTTACTTTAGGCGTGTTGAGAAAGAAAGGAGGAAGAATAAAGAATGGTGAAGAATGGTTGTAGGTTCTAGATCTACGTCGAACACGGATGCAGAATATAGATCTAGATTAACTACGGATATAGGTTTTATAGTAGAAGGAGGCTTGTAGGGTTCGTTAAGACTTAGTAGTGATCGATGATTAGTTAAAGATTACTCTTTTTTATCATTTAATAGATTTAAAACTAGATCGATGGTGATGCATGTAAATTAGGGTTTCTGGAGGGAATAGGATTCCCACTCTTAACCCTTATCTTGATATGGATCTCCGTTCATGTCTAACCTTTACCAAAACAATTGTTAATCTAATCTCTAATCGTGGTCGTGACTATCAATGAATTGATAGCGTGCCCGATTAGGATGTTAACTATTCTTTTGATAAAGTTTATAAACTTTATAGGACGTAAAAAGAGTTTAAGGATTTTCATCATCCATTAATCTACCATAATCCTACGAACCCTAACAAGCGGAGAATTACTCGCGCATGTTGGGAAAAGAAAAGATATAAATCATGAAGAAAATAAAATGCAATAAATAAAACTACCTCTATTAATCAACAAGATCAAGTACACTTTGTTCTCTTAGAAAATGATTACAAAACCCTAGTTTTCTTCTCGATCTCTTCTAAGGAGGTAGATGAACAGTTGATGATCAGCCTGGATGCGTGAGCCGTCTTGGACTTCGTGATCTCGTCGGCTTGATAAATTTTCCAAGAGGCTCTCGGTTCTATTTATAGTCACAAACGTTGAAAACCCTAGATCGTGTTAGTTATGGTTTGTTGATAAAATCCTGTGTAGAAAATCCAATATCCCAACTCCCCTAACAGGCCGCGGACCCACCGCCAATAGTGGGTTTTAGCCGCGGAACCGTTGCTCTCTGGTGGGACCTTGGGCTCCAATTTTTGGGGCTTCATTTCTGTAGCATTTCATGATCTTTAGAATATCTAGACTTTGAAAATCTTCTCTACGTTTCTGCAAGAATTGGTTTCTTCAATTTACTTGAATATCTTCGGCAGATTTGATCTCGCCAACTCGGATTTCCTTAATTTCAGTCATGATATAATTCCTGCACAATTATCTCAATAAATGATGTTAGTAGAATTTGTTTTTATTGAGATATTATCTTAACCATTTGTCATGATATTTTAGTTTTAAGAGAATTGGTTAAAAATATTTAATAAGGTAAGCATATTTAAATAGACCAAATATTACATGAATATTATATGCTTACATTTTCCTTCATAATGTTAATTATAATATATAAACACATGAAAATAGTATTTTTACGGATAAACTCTTATATGTGTCATATTTATAATAAGCATCTTTTATTATATAGAAATAGTAAGACAAATGTCATATTAAAAGTGCAGTTTTATCAACTGAACACATCCCTCTTCTTCCCTAATCTTTCCTTGAAATTTCTAAACCTTAAGTCCCTCCCAATTCTTCTCCTTTTCATTGATACTCATTTTAAATCAAACATCGGTAAGAGTGAAGTTATTACCGATATCATCTTTTCTAAAACCTATAACTCTATTTTCTTTTATCATTTGGTCAAACCAATTTTACCACTTCACTTGTAATCTTAATACTAATGTTTAGAATCAAGTTTAACCAAGAATCTTATGTGAAACAACCATAATTGAACTTTAACATTAAAATACCTTGAACTTTGTTATCAAAACTTTTCAACTAATCGTTAAATAATACCTTTAGGAAAACTTCACGGAGTAATGACTTACCCCACATGCACACTTGGTTTCATAGCACGATGCCTAATTGTATGTATTTTAGGTTCGAAGATAGTATTTACAATAAAATACCACATAATTTAAAACCGGGTTTCTTTTAAAACAGTATTTCATACTCCTTTGCAATTATGCATCTACAACTCTCTTTAAGAGACCCGCTAATGGATGATGCGGATTATCACACATCTAAGGGATAGTAGAGTGAGATGCAGACTTCCTCACGGAGCATTCGATCTCGAAAGGATATAAATACGTTTTTTTAAGAAAAACGAATTTCTAAAATAAACTAATTTTTAAATTACATAAAATTATAAATCCTTATTTTCAAAATATAATGAACCTATATTTTTCTAAAGACGAAAGATTAACAAATGCCAATAAATTACCATCAAGATACCAAAAAGGCAAGTTTTTCAATAAAATACAATAAACTTTCCAAAGCTAAGTATTTATCACTAAAATACCCCAATACTTAAAATCCATGCTCATGAAAACCCTAAATAATACTAATCACCCTCAAGGTTTACTTTTTAACTATATTAAAATATTTTTCATAAAACCCCCTCGAAATACATAAAAACAATATTTAAGGACTTTAGTAAATATAGGTTTAAGCGGGATCAATTCTCTTGAGTCCCAGGGAGTCGGAGAAAGTGAGTGCTTGACTATTCAGGTTAGAAAACTTAACAGGAGTTATCAATGGCAATTGTCTTGAAAAAAGACACAAATCCTACCGTCCATGTGCAACAGTTGCTGATGACTCCCGAAGCTAAGAATTCCAGAGTTAAATCAGTACAAGTGTCTGACTCAGTCTGAGTCTAAACTCAAATCTGAATCTAAAATCAAACATGAATACTTGATCATGAACATGAATACTCGAATTCAAACATCAATATCAAACATGTATACTTGACTTGACTTGACCGAACCATGGTTATAACTTGACATGACTACTTGAATATATGATTACATCCTGAACAAGAATACCTGAACATTTTGTATCCTTGGTTTCTGCAAGACTTGTAAATATATTCTATACAATACATTACGCGGGGATAAAGGGGTAGATTGGTACGGAACGTATATCGTGGCACGAGAGGTCACTTAAAAGACACCTACATGAATTCCCGTGCTGTTGTCCCGTGGGTTATGACGGGGCCTTATACTACATACTACCATAGTCCACGGGGTAAGATGGACTCCTTTCGTATACATGAATACCTTCTTTACCAAACTACAAACAACCACGTTATAATAACTATCATATACTGGTAATCAATCATATACAATTCACCTGTTCATTTTACTTTATATACTATCTTCTCTTTCTTCTTTTGGGACTTACCAAGCGCTAGTTTGCTGACGACATTCCTTTCTATTTATTTCTTTGGAATGTTTGTCAGGAGGACCAGATTCAGAGGAGATCGAGCCGAGCCAGGAGGACTTGGACCAGCTTACTGCTCAGCTTGACTTTTAGTTCCGTTGCACTTACTTTCCTGTATGTCATTGATTAGGCACTGCTTTACCCATTGTATCTTTTATTTTCAAACAGTTGTATGTAAAGTTGATTGTAAATAAAGTTGCTGTTTATTTTTACTCTTGTCATTCTTATTCATTTTTATATATATTTCTTAATTACGCTTAACGTATTTATTTCTTAGTAAATACGTTGCGGCCTGCCACGTCACCGTTTCCGTCTACTGGGAAGCGGGGTGTGACAGGTTTTGTTGGTAGCCCATGCAGGTCAGTTCTATATGAATTCTTAAGCAATATATCACAAGAATTATAAGAATCATCAATTATACATTTCTTACATTTCAAATTTCTTGAATCTATCCTAACCATTCCTTTTTCTATTAAGGTAATGGATTCTCCGAACAATACCATCACGAATGTCAACGGCAATACCCCACCGCCTACTCTACCACCACCACCTACTGTTGCAGCTCCTATCAATGAGCAAACGGTACTTCTTAAGGCTATCAAGAGTCTGTTGGAGGGTCAGCAGTAGCAGACTGCCATCCTCATACACCGTCCTGAAGCCGAGGCACCCGGAGTCAAGCAGTTTCGGGCACTGCATCCAAAACACGTCTCGGGAAAAGAGAGCCCACTTAAGGCAGAAGAATGGATTCAATCGATCGAGGATGATCTGGCAGCAACTCAAGTGCCAGATATTACTTGGGTGAGAGTTGCTAAGTTGCAACTAACAGACATGCTAGAGTCAGGTGGAAGGCTGAGGAAAACCGTCTCACCCAACCTACTGAATGGAAGATGTTTGCGATCTGTTCAATGCGAAGTACTTCCCTGAGACTGCCCATTTTGACATGGAGCAGCAGTTCATTCATCTACAACAAGGCTCGATGTGGGTCAAGTCTGTGGATGGATACGATGCTGAGTTTACCATGCTCAGCAAGTAAGATATTGTCTTAAATTCAAATTCTTGATCTCACTCACTACACTGCTAACACAAGGTCGTAATAGGTTTGCTGCACACCTTATTCCTACTGCTGAGATCCGTGCACGGCGATTTCAGCAAGGGTTGGACCCGGAAATCCAAGCTGCACTCGCTACAGGGGATTTTCCAACCCATGAACTTGCTTTGAAGGTTGCCCGACGCTATGAGGCAGTTGTGAAGAAGAAAGGCAGGCCATAGTATGCCGGTGTGAAACGCCCTGCCACACAGATGACAGGAGGAGCCTCTTCTAGGCCGACCTTTGCACCCAGGAGATCGAGAGGATCATTTAACCGGTACAATCCAGAATTTTGTTTTTACTGCAAAAGGACTGACCACTTGGCGAGAGACTGCAGGCGTGCAAATGGACTGTGTTTGGTTTGTGGCGCATCGACTCATGCCATAGGAGCATGCCCATATTGTTTCAACACAGCTCCAGCACCCAGACCTGCAATCACAGTTCCGCACCGGCCAGCCATTCAGGCTCCTGCACCTCGCTTAGCTCTCCCTGCACCCGCTCCACGTGGACCTCCTGCACAGCCTCAACATCAATTCCATCAGGCACAGAGAAACATGCCTCAAAGGAAGAGAAACATACCCTAAGGACAGATGAATATGCCTCCAGCAAGGAGGAATGTACCATGACCTTAGGCTTTTACAATGACGGTCGAGGAAGCCTAAGCCACAAAACAAGTCATCACCGGTAACTCCTAATCCTTTCAATTTTTCCATCCTTATGTATCACTATAACTTTTCCTATATCTAAACCCAACCCCACACAACTTAGGTACTATACTAGTAGCCACTCTTCCTGCACTCGCACTTTTTGACACTGGAGCTTCACACTGCTTCATGTCCCAACGATTTGTGAGAATACATGCAATTCCCGTGAAGCCACTCATTTCAAGTTGGAATGTCAGTTCCGGGAATGGAGTTCTGAAAGCAATTATGGGGTTTGATCAGTGTCCAGTTGTAGTTTGCAGACGAGAATTCTACGCGAATTTCAAAGTACTGGACATCCCAAATTTCGATGTTGTGTTGGGAATGGATTGGCTGGGAGTATTCTATGCTATTATTGACTGCCATCAAAGGAGGGCAGTATTTGAGATACCAGATCGCCTAGTCTTCTATTTCAAAAGTGGAGACAGAACTTTGCGGCCAGGAAGCTACCATGCTAAACCGAAGAATGCAGAAGTTTTCTTGCTACCGGCAGAAGAAGAAAAGCCCGAAGTAGTTCGAGAGTTCGAGGATGTGTTCCCTGAAGATATATCAGGTTTGCCTCCTGATCGAGCTCTTGAGTTTAGTATTGATTTACAACATGGTGCGCAACTTGTAACTAAAGCTCTGTACCGGTTAAGTCCAGAAGGATTGAAGGAGACCCGCATTCAGTTGGACGAACTTCTGAAGAAAGGTTGGATTCGTCCTAGTACTTCAAGTTGGGGATCTCCGGTACTACTGGTGATGAAGAAAAAAGGTTCCTACAGGATGTTTGTGGATTATCGAGCTCTGAACGAAGTAACGATTAAGAACAAGTATCCACTACCACGCATCGATGACCTTTTCAATCAGTTAAGTGGGTCTTGTGTCTTTTCAAAGCTAGATCTTCGTTCGGATTATCATCAGGTGAAGGTTAAAGAGTCCGACATTCCGAAGACGGCATTTAAGACCCGTTATGGCCATTATAAATATCTCGTAATGCCATTTGGAGTGACAAATGCACCTGCCATCTTTATAAACCTGATGAACCAAGTTTTCCGAGAGTACTTAGACAGGTTCGTTGTCATCTTCATCGACGGTATCTTGGTGTATTCAAAGAATCGGAAGGAACACGCCGATCACTTACGGATTGTCCTGGAGACATTACGACAACATCAGCTCTATGCCAAGTACATCAAGTGTGGATTTTGTCTATATCAAGTTGGATTTCTCGGACATATTGTTTCAGGCGAAGGAATCTCTGTAGATCCAGCTAAGGTGTCAGCTGTCAGTGAGTGGCCGACACCAAATACGGGGAAAGATATACAAAGTTTCTTAGGATTAGCTGGATACTACCGACGATTCATTGAAGGCTTCTTAAAGATCGCAGCACCCCTGACCAAGCTCCCACGCAAAGACGAAGCATTCGTGTGGACAAAAGCATATGAAAAGGCTTTTGTAGAATTCAAATCGAGGTTAACCTCTACTCCAATCCTTGTAATACTGGATCAATCTGGCGGATTCGTTGTGCATTGTGATGCGTTCGGTAAAGGATTGGGATGTGTTCTATACCAGCATGGAAAATTTGTGGCTTTTTATCAAGACAGTTAAAGGTCTATGCCGCCCATGTGCAGCAGTTGATCGATTACTCCTGAACTTAAGAATTTCAACAGTTAAATCCATTCACAAGAAATGTCTATAATTCGAATACCAACTCAAACCTAATCTTGACTTTAAATTCGAACTTGAATCCAAACTCGAACCTAAAATTGAACTTGAACTCAAACTCATTCTACTCGAACTAACTTGATTCGACCCAGGATTGCAATTGTTATGACTGCATTCTACTTGACTTACTCGGCTACATTTATCCACTTTTGCAATCTATGGTTTCGATCAAGACATATTAAAATCAACCAAGCAATCATCTAAGGATATCTAACAGTTATTATATATATTACTCGGGTGTATGGGATAGTTTCAGGTATGAATCCAACGGAACTTCAGGAGTCCCGTATTAACCTACTCGAATTCTATTTACTCGAATTATAATCGAGTCGACTCCTCTACAGCTTGGAGTCCCGATGCTAACACATGAAATGGGCCCATGTTTTCTTGCTCTTGGGGCCCCACTCTTGAGCTTGTGAATACTTCTACGGTTGCGTTGACATTCACATCTGGAACTTAACGTTAACATAGCGATCATATAGAGACCTATAATACATATAACCATGTTCATTTACATATACTCTTACTCGACATATACATTACTTCATGATATTTCTATACTTGTCACTTTCACTTTTACTCTACTTTGGGACTTACCGAGCGCTAGTTCGTTGACGGGCATTCCACCCATCTTTATTTCTTGGAATGTTTGTCAGATACTGTGGATATGGAGGAGGTGGATGCTACAGAAGAGGAGTACGACCAGATAGCGGCTCAGGCTTAGATTAGTTATCCTTTTCTTTTCAGTTCATGTACGCCACTTGTTTAGGCATTTCTGTTATCGTATTTACTTTTCAGTTTAACTCTTGTATCTGTAAATATTTCAAGTTTGAATGTAAATAAAGATATTTGTTGAAAAATTTTACAATCTCCATTTATTCTTGTGTTGTGTATTATTGTTTCAATACGCTTAATATATTTATTTAGGGAATGACCTTCCCTGGATAAATATGCCGCGGGCTTGCCACGTCACCGTTTCCGTCTACTGGGAAGTAGGGCATGACAGGTTTTATTGGTGGCCCATGCAGGTCAGTTCTGCATGAAGTCTTAAATAAAATACCACAAGAATTAAGGAATTCAATAAACATTTACATTCCTTGCATTCCAAATTTCTTAAATCTATCCTAACATATCTTTTATATCAAGGTGATAGATTCTCCGAACAATACCAGAACCAACTTTAACGACAATACTCCACCGCCTACACTACCACTAGCACCTATCAATGGGAAAACGGTACTTCTTGAGGCTATCAAGAGCCTATTGGAGGGATAGAGGGAGCAGACAACCCTCATGCACCAAGGACTTGCTCACCTTGAAGCAGAGGTACCTGGAGTTAAGAAGTTTCGGGCACTGCACCCAAAGAACTTCTCGGGTAATGAGAGCCCTCTTGAAGTGGAGCAATGAGCTCAAGCGATTGAGGATGATCTGGCAGTGGATTAAGTGCTAGGTATAGCTTGAGTAAGAGTTGCTAAAGTTCAACTGACGGATAATGCCAGAGTATGGTGGAAGGCAGAGGAGAGCCGTCTCGAACAACCAATAGAATGGAAAACATTCCGAGACTTCTTCGATGCAAAGTACTTTTCGGAGACTGCTCGCTTTGACATGGAGCATCAATTCATCCACCTACAGTAAGGCTCAATGTGGTTCAACTCCGTAGATGAATATGATGCAGAGTTTACCATTCTCGGCAGGTAAGCTAGAGTCTCAAATTAAATTTTCCTATCTCACTTAAACACTGCTAACAGAAGGTCGTAACAGGTTCGCTACGCATCTCATTCCTACTGTTGAGATTCGGGCACGACGATTCCAGCAGGGGTTGGACCTTGAAATCCAAGCTACACTCGCTACAGGGGATTTCCCAACCTATGAGCTTGCTTTGAAGGCTGCCCAACGCTATGAGGCAGTTGTTAAGAAGATGAGTGGTCCATAGTCAGCCGGTGTGAAACGTCCTTTGCACCAGATCACAGGAGGGGTCTCATCCAGGCCAGCTTTCAACGAACCATCTTGGAGGCCGGTGGGTTCGTTCGCCAACAACAAGCCAGATTTTTGCAACTACTGCAAAAGAATAGGGTATCTAGTGAAGAACTGCCGTAGGGCGAACAACTTGTTCTTGATCTGTGGGTCTTCTACTCACACTATCAGAGCTTGCCCCCAGAACCGAGGGACTAATAACCCTCCCGCTAGACCGGCAATCCAAGCTCCTCCTACCCGGTTAGCTTTACCAGCTCTAACTCCTCACACCCAGACCGCTCAACCTCAACGCCGAGTGTTTAACCAGGCACAGAGGAAAGTGCCGCGACGCTAAACTTTCACTACTTCTGTAACAACCCTAAACTTTCTGTACAAATTTTTTTAAAAATACAGAAAGGGGTACTTGAACTTGAGCACAAGTTATAAGTTTGATTTGCTTTTGAACAGCAAGAAGGAGCTTATAGCTCATTGTTAAGACCTTGCACTGCTGAACCAAAGCACCGAAGTTCAAATCCCATCAGCCACACATTATTTTTAATTATTTTTCTTTTAATTTTTTAGAAGCCCAAGAGTCTGCACGTGCACAACACGTAAAAACTAAAAGTCACAAATAAAACAAACGACTCCACTGTGGTAACCAAGCGACAAGGGATACGTGGCATCAAGACCCGGCCTGACTCGGCCGAATTGAGCCGGCGACGCGGATGACTCGGCCGGCGCCGCCTGGTCAACTCGGCCAAAACCCTAGTTTTTTCATTTTTTCTGCAACTCTTGGACTCCCCATAACCCCTGTATGGTTTAATTCCCCTTCACATTTAAAGAACAATTTAAATCACACATTTAATCCATTTTAATACAATTTTTATCACACCCTTTCATCTACCCTAAACCCTAATTTTTCCTATAAATACCACACCTAAACTCACCCCTCCTCACATCCAAATCTCTGTCCAAACTCTCAAGAAATTTCCATAGACATTGTGTGTGCAAGTGGAGTTAGCAAAGGGCGAAGCCCCGGCGAACTTCCGACGACGATTCGAGGAGATTCCGGTGACGAAACGACGCACCGATGCTTCCCACTTCTTATTTTTCCTCTCCTCTCCACCACAATCCAGTAAGTCTCTTCTCCTCCTTCTCTTTACTATTCAAAAAACTTAGAATTCTAAAACCCGACGGAAGTGGAGTTAATCCGACTTCCGATTCGGTTTTTCCTTAAAAGTCATATTTTTCTTAAACACAATAATACCAAACTCTCACATCATGATCATTAAACATTAACAAAACATATTGACAAGTTTTATATCAAAATAATTTATAGTTCAATTTTTATAGCACTTTTACAAAAAATACCATATAGTTTAGTTTCGACATAAAGCATCATTACCCCATACTATATCTTTAAATAGTTCACGAGGTAATGACCTACCTCTTTACAACACTCATATGTAATATAGCACGATGATCTTTGAGAACATAGTTTTGGGAAAATACGATTTTACACAAAACTATCTCCAACTTATAAAAACCATTTTCTACAAGATATGTATTTTTAACAAATCTTTGCAATACACCGCTATAGCCCATTTCGGGGAACCCGTTCGGGATGGTGTGGATTATCGCACATCCTCGGGCTTAGTAGTGTGAGATGCAAATCTCCGCAAGGAGCATACGGTCTCGAAAAATTTAAAATACAATTTTCTTTAGAAAAATGTGATTTCTATTATAAATAAAACATATATTTTTAATAAATATATATATATGTAATTAATATAAAAATATCTATTTTTAATATTTATAATATTTTCAAGAAAAACATTCCATTTACAAGAAAATACCATACAATTCCAATATTACAAATAAATACCATATATTATGAAATTAGGTTTTATTCACTAGAAATGTCACAATGATAAAATATGCATCCATGAAAACTCTAAAGATGATAATAAAATACTTGAGGTGTATTTTTAAAATTATACAAAATTATTTTTACAAAAAAACCCCTCAAGTTATATTAAATTACAATAAGGACCCTAGAAAACATAGGTTTAAGCAGGACCAGTCTCTTGAGCCTCAGGGAGCCGGAGATATGGGTGCTTGCCTATTTAAGGTAGACAACTTAATAAACGGTGTTATCAACACGGTAATCGTCTTTGAGAAATACACAAATCCTGCCGTCCATGTGCAGCGGTTACAGATAACACCAAAACCTGATTTAGGATTCAATTTATTTTCTAATTATATGACTCAGACTGAGTCTCGATATAATTAATCTGACTTGAATATGATTCAACTATGAAATTACAAAAACAATTCAATATAAATCCATATATTCAATTTGTTCAATCTATTCAATCTATATTAACTGAACTGAACCATGGATATACATCCATCTACATGATTCTCCAGTTACATCTATTTACTGATATCATGGTTTCGGTAAGTCATCAATCTACACAATTCAATTTACAAGACAATACAATACAAACAATACAAACAAGACATCACGGGGATTTTAAGGGGTAGATTGCTACGGAAGGTGTTAGAAGTGGCACGAGACTGTAACCATTAAGACACCTAACCTGAATTCAATTGCCATTGTTCCGGGTATTATCACGGAGCCTTATACTCTTGATTCCGTCCACCTTAGTCTGGTCTATTGAGACTCCTCTCGTATACACCGGCCTCTTATGTACCAAGCTACAAACAAAAGCGTTAACACTAAATACAACATTATAACAATATAATACCACTTTAAAAGTTACACACACTCTCTCTGTCTGTTCTACTTCTCTCTCATCTTTGGAACTTACCGAGCGATTTGTTCGCTGACGACATTCTTTTTCTTCTTCTTTGAAATGTCGTCAGGTGATTTGGACCCACTGGAGATCGAGCCTACCAGCGAGGATTTGGACTGGATAGCTTTCGACCCGGAGCTCTGGTTACTTGTACACATTTACATTTTGTATTTTCCATTTCTGTTATGCCACTGTTTAGGCATTACTTTCCATTCCATGTATTTACTTTTCAGATGTATTGTAAAAAGAATGTTAATAAATAAAGTTGTTGTTTATTTACATCCTGTCTCTTTTACATTTTACTTATATTGCTTAGATACACTTAGCATGTTTACTTCAGAGTAAATACATAGCGGCCTCGTCGCGTCCCCTTCGCCGTACACCGGGAAGCGGGGCATGGCAATGTCAGTCGAAGAGGCTGAATCTACGGGTCAGGTTATCACTAGTAAATCTCTTCCTTATTTCCTTTCAAGTCATTTCAATTCCTAACTATCTATATTTGTTATACCTAAACCTATCCTACACGACTTAGGTACAATCTTAGTATCCACCCTACCTGCACTCGCGCTCTTCGAGACTGGGGTATCGCATTGCTTCATGTCACAACGGTTCGTAAGAACTCATGCGATCCCAGTTAAGCCGCTCGTATCCAACTAGAATGTCAATTCAGGGAACGACATTCTAAAAGCAATCTTGGGATGCGATCTGTATTTAGTGGTCGTCTGCAGTCGAGAATTCTATGCAGCTTTCTAGGAGCTGGACATACTGAATTTCGACGTAGTCTTGGAAATGAACTGGCTGGGAACTTTCCTTGCTACCATCGACTGTCGCCAAAGGAGGGTAGTGTTTGAAATACTAGATCACCCAATATTCTATTTCAAAAGCGGAGACCGTACTTTAGAGCCTAGCATCTACCCAGAAAAACAGAGATCGCAGCATTGCAAGCGGAAAGATCGATGCCAGAGGTCGTTAGAGAGTTCGAGAATGTATTCCCTGAAAATATAAAAGGTTTGCCTCCCGATCGAGCTCTAGAGTTTGGCATTGATTTACAACCCGATGCAAAACCTGTAATAAAAGCTCTATATCGATTAAGTCTGGAGGGATTGAAGAAGATCCGTATTCAATTGGACGAACTTCTGAAGAAAGGTTGGATCAGGCCCAATATCTTAAGTTGGGGATCACCGGTGCTGCTGGTGAAGAAGAAGGAAGGTACTTACCGGATGTGCATGGATTATCGAGCACTGAACGAAGTAACAATTAAGAACAAGTATCCGCTACCTCGCATCAATGACCTTTTCTATCAGTTAAATGGATCTTACGTTTTCTCGAAATTAAATCTTCGTTCAGGATATCATCAGGTGAAGGTCAAGCAGTCCGACATTCCGAAGACGGCGTTCAGGACTCGTTATGGCCATTATGAATATCTCATAATGCCATTTGGAGTGACCAATACACCAGCTATTTTTATGAATCTGATAAACCAAGTTTTCCGAGAGTACTTAGACATGTTTGTTGTTATCTTCATCGACGATATCCTAGTGTATTCAAAGAATCGGAAAGAGCACGCCGAACACTTATGCATTATCCTGGAGATACTACGATAACATCAGCTCTATGCCTAATACAACAAGTGTGAATTTTGGCTAGACCGGGTCGGATTTCTCGGACATATCGTTTCAGGCGAAGGAATCTCGGTGGATCCAGCTAAGATTTCAGCTGTCAGCAAGTGGTCGACACCAAAGATAGTGAAAGATATAAGAAGCGTCTTGGGCTTAGCAAGATATTACAGACGCTTCATCGAAGAATTTTTAAAGATCGCAGCACCCTTGACCAAGCTTACACGTAAAGACGTAGCATTCGTGTGGTCAGAAGCATGTGAGAAGGCTTTCACAGAAATCAAGTCGAGGTTAACCTCTGCACCTATCTTCATAATACCGGATCGATCTGGCGAATTTAATGTACATTGTGATGCGTCCGGTAAGGGATTAGGATGCAGTCTACATCAGCATGGAAATGTTGTGGTTTTTGCATCAAGACAGTTAAAGGTTCATGAGCGCAACTATCCAACACATGATCTGGAATTGACAGCCGTGGTCTTCGTGCTCAAGATTTGGTGTCACTATCTTTTAGGAGAGCGAGTAGATATATACACTGACCACAAGAGTCTGAAGTATGTATTTACTCAGAAGGAACTCAACATGCAGTAGAGAAGATGGCTAGAGCTCGTGGAAGACTTCAACATCAACCTACAATATCATCCTGGAAAGGTGAACATAGTTCCTGATACACTTAGTCGCCAGCCATTAGCAATGAACCTTACCGCCCAGTGGAGACTACAGCAAGAGCTGCATGGATTGAAGGTTGAAGTAATTATACCAGGTAACACATCATCCTTGATGAACTTACAAGTCTAGTCCACTTTTGTCAATCAGATCAAGGCAGCTCAAGAAAATGATGCCAAGCTACAAAAGATCCGAGAAAAGTAGAAAGTGGTTTTCGAACTGACTTCATCATCCACAAAGATGGATCTTTACGGTATGGGAGCTGTTTATGCATGCCAGTCGACCCTGTTCGAGAAGAGTTAATGAAAGAAGCTCACAACTCTTCTTATTCTATACACCCCGGCGGCACAAAAATGTACAAGGATCTACGCCAACACTACTGGTGGCATGGAATGAAGCGAGAAGTAGTAAGGAGTGTAGCAAAGTGCTTAATATGTCAGCAAGTGAATGCCGAATATCACAGAACCGCTGGTCTATTTCAACCATTACCAATCACAGAATGGAAATGGCAATACATTATCATAGACTTCATGACTGCACTCTCTCGTAGTACAAAGGGTAACGACGCAGTTTGGGTTATTGTGGATCGACTTACCAAGTCGGCTCACTTTATTCCATTCCGAGTTGGCCAATTAACCGAGACGTTGTCAAGAAAGTACATGGAGGTGAGTAAAAAATCTAAAATAAGATTTAAACCTTCAAGATGTACCATACTTGTCTTGATACACAAACTCATGTAGGAGATCATGAGATTAAATAGGGAACCTGTCTACATCGTCTCTGACCGAGATATTAGATTCCTATCCTAATTTTGGCATAGTCTTCAAGCTAGCCTGGGAATGAGTCTGAATTTCAGCATGGCGTATCATCCCCAAACAGATGGACAGTCCAAGCGAACAATTCAGATCCTTGAAGATATACTGAGAACCTGTATGCTAGATTTCAGAGGTTCATGGGAAGATCACCTACACCTTGTGGAGTTTTCATATAAAAATAGCTACTAGGCAAGCATTGGGATGGCACCATTCGCAGCACTTTATAAACGCAACTGTCGTTCTCCGCTGAGTTAGGAAGACGTTGGAGATTGTGAACTCCTTGGACTAGAGATGATCATGTCACTATAGATGTGGTTCGCACGATCAGGAAAAAGATACGTATAGCTCAAGACTGACAGAAGTATTGGGCAGATGCAAAGCATCGACACTTGGAGTTCCAACCCGGAAAGCAAGTGTTTCTGAAGATCTCTCCAAACATAGGAGTGATACGTTTTGGCAAGAGGGGTAAACTTAGTCCAAGGTATATCGGACCGTTCGACATACTCAAATGAGTTGGAGGAGTGGCATACTGCTTGGCACTATCACTCACATTGGAAGGAGTGCACAATATGTTCCACATACTTGATCACTCAGAGCTCACTGTACAGACTGATCTAACTTGCGAGCAAAAACCGGTTGAGATTCTGAATTGAAAGGTGAAGACATTACGGAACAAGAAGGTGAACTTGGTCTGAGTGACGTGGAGAAGGTATTCACCAGAAGAATCAACCTGGGAGCGAGAAGTCGATATGTGCGCATGATACCCTCACCTTTTTGAAAATTACACTTTATGTAAATTTCGAGGACAAAAATTTTATAAGGAGCGTTGAATGTAACGGCTCTGAAATCCTTGTACAAATGTAACTTGTTTAAATGTATAGAAAGAGTATTTCAGCCTGATTAGGAGTTATAAGTTAATATTGTTCAATAAAAGCAAGAAACAAGTTGTAGCTCATTGGTTAAGACTCTCTACTGCTGTGTTGTAGCCTGTGTGTCCCATCAGTCCCAATTATTTTTATATTTTTTCTTTTTAACTTTTCGAAAGCCCAAGAGTTGCACGTGCAATACACAGAAAATCAAAAACTTTCAGAAAAATCAAACAGGATAAATGAGAAGTTAAGACCGATTAACACACATGGCTTAAAGCTCAAGATGCATGGCCCCCATCCGACCGCCCGTTTTCCCTTTTGGACCACCACCAACGGTTGAGATGCTCCCAAACTCCTCCATTCTTCGCCCGTGCACCTCTTCAGCTCTCCTCTACTCTATTTTCTTATTTAATTTCTTTGCAATTAAATAGAGAGCACTCCATCCCTTCATCTACCCATTTACACTTTCTTTATTCCAATTTTTAATTCTTTTTAATTCACCCTATACCTATTTTCATCCCTATAAACACCACACCATTCCTTAGCTCTCCCCTATTCTTAAAATTTCTCAGAAATTCTCTAAGTTCAAGAAGGTTTAAGGCTAGTCAAGTGAAATTAGCGATCAAGTTCATTCTGTTGTAGACCAGAGCCTTTCCCGACGATACCACGAACGACGAAGGCTTCCTCTCTCTCTCTCTCTCTCTCTCAAATATCGACACTCGAAATCCAAATATCTCAGGCGCCGTCTCTCGGGTCGGCCCTCATATCCATCTGAAACATATAACTCCGGTCAGTATCCTCCGGATACCGCCGAGTTTCCATACTATCATCGGTCAGTCTCGTCCTCGTTAGGCTCACCCGCCTTTCTATACAGGCTTCTTGCCCCTGGGTACCGTACCGGGTCCACCATGTATTCATAATCGGTTTCTCCCCCGTTTCGATTTGAATAATCATACCATAAATACCAGAATACTCATGGTGGACGTCAAATCATCATATCAAAAAGAAAACCGCAATTTTGAAAACGAACCCAAATTTTATAAAATCATCTCCGCGGTTTCTCAAATCTCACGGAAACAGGAATCCTACGAAAACAACATCGTATAGGGAACAAAGTGATAATGATAAAAGTACAGAATATCGGCATGATGCATGCTAGTATGTGATGAGTAAAAATTCTAGCTACTAACAGGGATATAGTGCAATGCAAGGCAACATGGCAAATCTATAGTGTATGTGGTATGGCAATTACCAATGATGTGTATGTATATATGAGTTTGTGCATGTGTAACAAAAAAGTCATTGGTAATGGTGCATGTGTCCTAACAAGTGTTTGTCAAGGTGCAGCAAGTAAACAAATACATGATAATAATAGTCCAAACATATAATGTGAATAGTAATGTATAACGCAGGTTTAGGTATCGGGCGCTTAACGCCATGCAGTCAATTTTCCCGTGGATGTTAAATCTACTCACTAGAACGAGCCTCGATCTACTCAAATCCAATCACTCCCTTCCCCTTTCTTGCCACTTCAGAAGTCCCCGCAACCGATCCTAAAATCGAATAAAATCATTCGCACATGAGAGGCTAGATTAACAATACGGCATATATACATACATAAAGCGAACCAATCTCACGTAGGTTAACTGTTCATCTCAGAAAACTGCATTTTAATATCGCTCATTCATTATCTATTTTGTTATATATCGGTGCTATTAATCAATGTCTGCTCAGTAATTACAGATTACAGGTATTTGTGATTAAATACTGGAAACAAACTCAATATCACGGATATAACGTTTGGGAGCCGACACTGCAAACAGAACAGGAAACCAACTGAGGTTTAAAGAGCTTTTGCAAAATAAATATGTGCACACAATTTTGGTCCAACAATACAAGTGTGCACATGACTCTTTTATGGCATGGACCATGGTGGGGCTGTCCATGGCACAGACAAATGATGGCTTGTGCAAATGGGGGGACATGGGTAATAAATGCTAAAAGTTTTGATGTGATACATTGCTTCAAGTTCCTTCCAAATCTCTGAATGCAAACCAGGTTATTTTAGACAAATCAAACAGCACCAGAATGATGTTGGAGTAGACACAAGACCGCCACATCAAGACGATCTCCTTTGCTCGGACCAAGGCCGGCCACACCCCTAAATAATCCGAGCTCGCCGGCTACCCTTGCCCCATTTATCCTCATATTTTCTCTGTCCCTTCTTTGCAGTCATATCACCTTATTTTTATTACTTGTTTGATCTTTTTTGTGCCTATAAAAGCCAGATCAGTGAGTAAGGGAAGGGCTCTTTGATATTCATATGCTCTCATACTCACACATATATCCATTTTTGATAATTTCTTTTGTTTTTGGTTTAGGCTTGAGAGTGAGTGGGCTTTAACTTGATCTCTTCTTCTTCTTCCCTCTTGAAGCTTTCTCTTGAGAGCTTCATTATGGAGGTTGAACAAGTTACCAATATCTTATACCTCTTCTTCAAGTATTAATAATATTGTTGTTTCTTTTATTACTTGCTTCTTGTTCTTGCTTTGCTTTTCTTTTTATCATGCTTAACTAATCTCTTTGGTTATGGTAATGGTAAGGAAGTGAGATGAAAGGCTCTGCCTCCTCCTCCTCTTGTTAATGTTTAATGTGCTTATATATATGATTCTAACTTAAAGATTGTTTATGTATTGATATGATATGGTATTTTGAAACATGGTTACTTTGTAACCTCCTCATATACCATATTCACTCTCTTTCCCCATTTCAATGTTTAAGTTAAAATCAATTTAGTATTAAGGTTGCTAGGTTTAGATATGGTATTTTGTGATCAAGTGCTTGACAATCTCTTGGTTTCATATACTATATATTATCACAAACACTTAGCAAACTCAACACTAAAATCATTTGCTCTCATTAACTAATTTATATTTTTGATATTGTGGTAAGCTTACTAACCCTCGTGCTTAGTGTTGATACCCCAAGTTCGGACATACAAAACGGTAAGTGAACAAAACGGACTCGTTTCGTGTTTTGCGGTGAATATCGGAATTTGATGATTTGTGCTTCGCAACCGCCTTGACAAATCATGCTTCATGCCGGGATCGACGTAAGGATGGACAACTCATGATCAAGGGAGCGTCGAAGGAATCGTCGCGATTCGATCTTCTGAGCCAAAGCCATAACCACTTCTTTCTTAGCTTCTTTACTTGATTTTCTTTGTTTTCGTATTCGTTATTTTAGTGACAAAACCAACCATTCGTTATTTTTTGAACCTTAAACAGCAAGACCTAATACACAATTCCCTGCGGATCGACCCGTACTTGCCGGCTTGCTACAACGCGCCGTGCACTTGCGATTTATAAATTTTAAAACGAAAACGATCTCGCGTGCGCATTCCGTTTCCTTAAAATCATATCCGTTTCCAAAACAAACACATTTGCGTGCGCGGGTGAATTCCCGACAAGTTTTTGGCGCCGTTGCCGGGGAATTTGTAGTCATTGGGTATTGTTATTGCTGGTTCTTACTAACAAAACTAACTTTTAACTCAATTTTTTCAAAACTAACAATACGAAATTTTTCTAACTTGTTCTCTGTCCTTCAGACCTGCTAACACCCTGATATTTATTTTAAAAATCAAGTTATACCATAAGAGCACTTAGCTAGCCTAGAGAACTCACACAAAATTTGAGCACAAACCAACTTCATTTGGCTTGCGACATCAATAGAAAATCCGAGCTCGTCGGGTTAAGTGTAGGGGTTTTGATTTTTTTCTTTTTGTGTGATCTCCAGTATGTTGTCAGTACTCTAGTGGTATTGCTTGATTTTTATAATTTTGAGTGTGCAGGAATTGGGACATATATATCCCTTTTTGACACTAAATATCGTATTTTCCGACATTTCAGGTTTTCACGGAATTACGACCAGCAATCATGCGGAGCGAGGCTCAAGCTCAATTTCAAGACGTTAGTAAAGTATAGTGCCAAAGATCCGGGTAGTTTGACCCGTGTAAGCGAACAATCAAAGACTCGGATCACTTCAAAGGGGTTTTCTTAACCAAATCACATCGGTACGTATTCCCTAACACGTTCCTCTTGAATCCGACGCATTCCACTATTCTATCTTCTGCAGGATTCTTCGCACAAGCTTGCCACCAATTGAACAAGAGAACTAACAGTATTTTTTTTGCAGCGCTTAAATTTAAACTGAAAAAGAATTGATTGTTGTCTTGAATTCTTTTATTGATTACGCATTTGCATCTTAATACGGATTTAAGGGCAAACAGACCAAACAAGATACAGTAAAGGATTTCATCACCTTTTTCCGTAGCCCACAAATCACAAAACTGCATTCTTACATACCCACAGTAATTTAAAATCAACTAAAACTTTGCCTTTAAGGGCATTGCGCTCATTAGGAGAAGTTAACTGTGTTTAGAACACCGCTTAACGGTATATCGTTCACGGGGTGTCTAGGCAAGTGTTCAAGAGAATGAGTTATTTAATTAAGGAACTTCGCGAAAGCGTTGGAAAACCTCCCTTTATCTCTTGCACTTACCTGGCTTCGTGATCCGTATATCTTGAGCATGTTTCTCGACACAGTTTTATTTCGACAGTCAGGTTCTTGAGCAGGTCTAGTTGACATAGCATAACATAAACTACTAGGGGTGTGATATTCTTTGTTTTTGTGATATTTGTGAATTCTTGTTAATATGGGTGATACACGATTTAATTCAATTTTTCACGACTCTTATTCCTCTGTTTATACTCAGTCCAAATTCTTTTGTTCAAATTGCTACGATTCTTCCCACATTCATGAAAATTGTCCTTTTTTAGGGGGTGACCAACTGTACCAGATTTTTGATAATGGTCACCCACCTATCACTCTTGAACCCAGTCCCACTTCAATTAGAGACCTAACGATTGAAGATTTAGAGAAAGAGGTCGACAGATTGACTGCTTTAGCATCACCACCGTTACAACCCTCTCTTCCTGAAATAACCGACACATCCTTAGGGAATGATGGTGAGATGGATGCTAGGTTGACCGCTTTAGAGAAAGGTATTGAAGTGATGATTGCGGTCGAGAATCAAAAAGCTGCTACGCTAGCCCTGTTTATACAGTAGTCTGAGCAACTGTTTTACGCTCAAGCTCCATCTTTGGCTAGAATTGAAGAGCATGTAGCTGTAGTGATTCTAAAGAGTGAACACAGTCAATTAGAACCACATAGTGTTAATATCTGTCATCTAGGAAGTCATCCAAGTAAGATAAACGATCAATTGAATTTTGATGATTTCATAGATGATGATGCAATTGAATTGACTAAGTGTTATCAGGACACACAAGAAAAACCACCGACTGATTTTTGCATTCCAATTTTAGAGGAGGAATCTTGTGATTTTGACGGGTATGGTTTGGATAGATTGTTAGAAGAGATCAATGATCAGGAACCCACAATTTTTGTATCACATAGTGATATTGTTTCGGAAGAAACATTAGGATGGGAACCTACCTTTTTAAATGACATGAACCTACCCAGATATGAATGCGATCAAGAAGAACGTGTTTTGGGAATTGTGAGCTATAGCAGTGAGTATAGGATTGTGCAGAATTATAGGGGGGAAGACAGCCTTGAAAAATAGTCTTTCATACAGAGTTTTGAAGAATTATTTGCGGATGAACTTGATATCCTCGGTGAGTGTGAGTCAGGATCAATTAGGGAACATCCCATGAACCTTTCCTTTTCCAAATTTTTTGCGGATGAAATCCAGTTTTTAAACGAGATTGACTCCGAAACTCGACATGTGCTTTTTAAACATTCAATTCATCCGGGCAACAATTCTTTGACCTGTTCAAAATTTCATTTTCACTTTCAACGTCTTCTGATCCCTACTCATACACACCCATGTCCTTCACTAACAACTAACATATTCTTTTTCTTTTTCTTATACTTACACTTTTACCAGCCTCTGCATTATATCGACAAATTTTTTGAGTGGCTGGTATTAATTTCTGGACTAACATTGTCGTTTAACTTGTGAATACTGTAATTAATCTTTGTTTTTTCTTAGTTTTCTTTGAAAATAAGATCTCACCCGTTAGGGGGTGAGTGCTGAAGTTTGGGGACAGCGCTGATTTAACTTTTTGTTTGAGTAAAATTGTAAAAAAAAATGGGGTTTTCTTTTTGTTGGTTTTTTTTTGTAAAATGCCCTTTATAAGTCAAGCAGACCCCAGACCCCGACCCTTTCTTCTCATTAATCAAACAGATCTTGAAATCTTCTGTGCTTTCCCCTCACCTTCCTACAAAACCCTAGCCCATCTCCTCGGAATCTGACCGGCGACATCATCGAAAAATCCGGCAAGGCCGGCCGTACTTCCTCCGATCGCTGTTTTCCTTTGTCAGAGCTGTAAGATTTTCTCTTCCCCCATCTCCTGCACTGTTTACATTTTCTGCAAACTTCACCAACCTACAGATCATGGCCCCTTTCGAATTAGAGCGAAATTTTGTCGATGTATTTACCCATGAGGTGTTCGGGAGCTATTTCCATGATGCTATCCGACAGTTGGAGTGGGAGTTTTTGCTGTATGGGGAAGAGGGGTTATGTGCTTGTGAACACTTTGTAGATGAGTTCTATGACGCGCTTAGAAATGGTGAGATACTCCAGGATCGTATTAGATTTCACTTTCAGGATAGACGGAGGGTATTTTCAGCCAATACGATATCTAATGTCACCAACATCCCTAACCGACCTGGTTTTCAGAGACCATTAGAGCTGGCCCAGTATAGGACGATTATGGAGGACAGGTGTAAGTTACGAGATGCTGGGCTAAATGCCCAGCAGATTTATAGAAACGTCTATACGGCTTACAGCTGGGCTTACCGATCAGTCGAAAATATTGTATTTTTAACACATCAATTTCCCTACTCTTTATAATCATCTAAAAGTGTTTGGTATAAATATAGCACATATTAGCAATTCGTCTGCAAAATATCAAATAACATGTGTTATACATTATAACCGGCATTATGAGGGAAATTGTGTGTTTATTACTACACGCATGATCTATATATCTCAGCACTTGTATTAAGATTGTGTGCAGGAAATTCTCCAGGTAAAAGAGCCGGAGCTGCTAAAAGTGCTGATAAAATATATCAAGTCAAAGACTTGAAATCTGGCAGTAAAGAAGAAAGTATAAAAATATTCCAGATATCAGGAAAGTACCATAAAGCCAACATAACTCAGCACTGGAAATTTCGTGCAGTGATCACCTAAACCGGCCGTGGATCCGCGGCCGAGTCAGGCCGATCTGCCGCGGATCCGCGGCCGATCCGACTCATCGGCGACTGAAGTTTCTCCACGTGGTTTCTTCTCAACGGCAAAACTTCTCCAAGACGCTTCGAATTGTGTAGATTTCTCCAGAAGCTTCCCTTCTAACAGCCAAGATTCTTGTGCAAGTTTGATACCTACCAAGCTTCTCATGCAAGCTTCATAACAACCAAGCTTCCTTGAGAAGATTGACCTAGCTTATAGGGGAAACTTGAGGGAAAACTATAAAAGAGCACCTAGGGCATCATTACAAGGGTTGTTGAGTGAGGGTTGAGTTGTTGAATATTGAGCCAAATTTACACAACTTGTGATCCAAAACCCTAACCCAAATCCAAATTCCAAAGCCAAATCAAGATTCATCGAGAAGCGTCTCAAGCAAGCCTTCCACGAGCCTTTGAAGCAACGCTGATCTTCATCCGAGCAAGAGATCCACGATGATTCGCGACTCAAGAAGATCGATGCGAAGCTAATTTTGTTGGATCAAGCTACCTCCTCAAATCTTGTAATTTTTAAGTGAATTGTACCTAATCGTCGATTAATAAAGGTGAAAATTATAAATCTTGCTTTTCTTTATATTCTTGCATTATGAAAAGTTACCGATTCTTGATTCTTTCCTTTTTCATAATGTGTGAGTGAAATCTCCGCTTATAGCGGGATCGAGAGAATAGATGATGATGATGGTGAAATTCTTGAACAATTCTTAAGTCTTATGAGTTTTGTAAACTTTAGGAAATTGAATCATCGAAGACCTAATTTGAGCGAGATCGCTTTCTTGAATGTTTTCGCTCCAAATTAGAGATCAACGATCGGCGATTCAATTTACTAGAGGCTAGAATTTAAATGATAATCAATGAAAGGACAATGGATGATGAAGGAGAAACCCTAGTTTCTTCAATAGATTCCTAAATCTCGTTGATCGTCATCGATCTAGCAACAAATCCTCAATAGATAAGAATTTGTAATCATTAGTATTCATCATCACTATCAATTTGATCGATTCCTACAAGCTACTTTGCAAATCTTGAGAATTCAATTGGTTTGGACATTTCCTTGATCTTTATCAATTCTTGATCCTATATCTATTTCTTTATGTTTCTTGAAACAAAATTTCACAAATCTTAAATCATTTTATTTTACCTTTTCTTTTCAACTCAACTAAAACAAATTCGAACAAATTCACACTTTCTTAGTGGACGATCCGTTCTCATTGACGAAACTACAATAGACACTGTCAATTGATTGCGATATAAATTTCTTTGGTTGTGAAACATTTCCAAACACACACGAAGAAGATCAATCACTTACCGTAACGTCAGGGGGATCGCTCGAGTTTCATCTTTTCCAGCGATTGTGGGGCGCATGGTTCATTGTTTAATGACCAAGTATTATCAATTTTGCATGGCGAGCATACTCTTCGCCACAGTCAAGGAAAGTGTCGCCGCGCGCAAACCTTTACTTCCCATCCTCGTTACCCAAATTTGTCGCTACTATATGGAGGACGATGATTTCGTGGCCTGCCTTACGATGTATGACACCGTCCCGGTGGAGATAGAGAGGATCTCACCAGGCTATACGGACAGCAGGAGTGAGCAGCAGATTTGGTCACCGACTGACCCCAGTGAGTATGCGGCATTGCAGACTTCCTCAGAGATTTACTTGGGAAAGGACGTTCCGATAGATCCCTATGAATTACATAGGATGGAGGTTCGTGCCATCAAAACTTTGATCAGGCAGAACAAGGAAATAAAAGACCAACTCAGCCAGATCTTAGCAAACCAAAAAGAAGCAAGTGGGAGCAGCAGAGCCAAGGACAAAGCCAAGCGACGATGAGGACATCGTCATATTCAGTTTGGGAGTGGTGCTGTTTTGGTTGTATTTTGTATCTGCATATAGTTTGCATGTTGCATATTTCCTGCATTTCAGCACTTACATTATGTGTTTTTCTTTTCTTTTGCATGTAGTCGCATTTCATATCTGCTTTTGTATTGCATTTTATTAAAAAACTTATAAAAATTGAAAAATTTCAGAAATATAAAAACTTTGTCATGTTAGCTAGCGGGGGACTTTGATTCGAAGTCTGACGGTCCGGTTGATAAGTTAGAAATAACTAAATCCTTGTTGTGAGACTGACAACCCGAAAAATAACCCTCCTTTGTGTTTAACCTTAACTGATATAAGTCTTTTCTAACACTTTACACGTGTCATATGTGTTTTGAGAATTTGATAAATGTCTAATATGTCTGAAAAACTTTTAAAAATTGATCAACATCGTTAAGATCAAGCAAGTTTGTTCTGAGTTAAGCAAATATCAAGAATAGTTCATACAATGAAGTAGATATGAAGAATTTTATTGATGTTTTAATAGAAGCTATATGTCTGAAAAATAACACATCTGGAACCTTGTTGGAGTAATTACATACCTTATCCACATGTAACATCTTCGGATTTAAAAGAAAAGCTGGCTATATCTCCGTTTTCACTGAATTCAGAATATTTTAAAATAAAATGAGTCTTTGTTTTGTGGCCTTGGTAATTTGGGTAATTAAGTCATTGGGGTGTCACCACACCTAATGCCCTAAAACCATCTGGTTTGAGAGTCATTGACCCAAAACTCACTAAGTTTCCAATCGCCAAATAAAATAAACTAAGCAAGTGTTCTCTCCGAGTTAAAAGTCCTCACGGTTCTTTGTGGGAGAATAATCTTGGCGGAGAAAAGTTTTCTTATAAAACAGTTTTTTTTACGGAGATATGAAAGTTTATATTTAAAGACGTTTTGCACGATAACGAAGGATGTGTATGAACAAAAATAGGTGAAAGGTAGGAGTAAAAAATAATACTTAGGTTCTCTGTTAAAAATGATATAAATTCCGACTTTGAAACCTAACTTGAGAACAAAAACTTGAGAAAACCTTAACTCCTTTAAAACTCGTGTGATCCTTTAGAAGTCTATCATTGTCTGTAATTATGACATGATAACCCTAATCAAGTTCTTAAAAAGCTTATGGACACTATCTGCACAATCACGTAAAGACGCATATGAGTTTATGTTAAACAAATTATGAAGAGTGAAAAATAGGGTTTGACGTTTCTAAATTAGGATGACAGAACTCCTAGCTTTGATCTCTAATCTTAAGATTAGAATCAACAATTTCTCTACGACGCTAACTTGACTGGATTTTGTGGGTGTAATCCGCTGAAAACCCTCAGGAGACAACACTCCTCCTACTAGGAACACCTAGAGATTTAACGGCTTCTTGCACATACTCAGTGCAATTGCGTTCCCTGCGAAAGTGAGGCTGGGATTTTTTATTTTGCTTGGGACGAGCAAAAGATAAGTTTGGGGGTATTTGTTCATCTCAGAAAACTGCATTTTAATACCGCTCATTCATTATCTATTTTGTTATATATCGGTGCTATTAATCAGTGTCTGCTCGGTAATTACAGATTACAGGTATTCGTGATTAAATACTGGAAACAAACTCAATATCACGGATATAGCGTTTGGGAGCCGACACTAAACAGAATAGGAAACCGACCGATGTTGTCACGCCCCGCTTCCCAGAGTACGCAAGTTTGGGCACGTGACATAGCCAACCATGCTACCTGTGGGTAGGAAGTATCCATCCACAGTCACATTACGGTTGTAAAGATATCAAGAACAAGATAATAAGCTAACCTAATACATGTCCAAATCCATAACAACAAGAATCAATAAACAATAAGTGCGGAAGCTAATGATCCAATACAATGAAAATAACAGTACGTCCCATAATGCGGGCTCACATCTGGAAATGAAATGACATAAATAAACTAAACTCTAAAGAACTCACAGTTCAGCCGGTTGGCTGAAGTACTCCTGCTCGGTCGACGACAAAGGTACGGAATCTGGGCCATGCAAAACCCAGACGTCAGCGCGTCATGATATCAAGTATATAGCATAAACATGGTAATAAACAATGCAAGCATGAACATGAATAAAGCAGTAATAAGAAGTAACAAGCAGGGTAATGTGCAAAGGTGACTAAACTGTCCTATCAGGTTTTCTACTCTATAGTCTTTGAAACCAATTGATGAATCGTCGATGTAACTCAATAGTATCCCGTGCGTGCCCGGGACCACGGTCATGATCCTCGGGGCTGAATCCGAGACGTGCCGCTAAGCAGTAAAAGGTAGTAGGATAGATGAATGATGTCAGCATCAACACTCCGGAGCTGGCCAAGCCCGTAAGACTGATCAGAACAATGTATCGAACTGTTGAGTTACAAGTCGGTTTCACCTTTGATTTCCCCATACCCCCAAGCTATGTATGTCAGTCAGGTATTCAGTAGTCAAGGACTAATGCCAACACAAGTCAAGTAAAGGTAGGTCTGTCTGGAGCGACAGCAGGAATGGTTAGGTTTGTCGGCATTAGGCACGAGATCAGGAGACAAGTAATGTCATGGTACAACGGGATGAGTCGGTAAGTATGTATATGTCAGGTGTAGCAGGGTCAGGCCAATATGTCGTGCAATCGGTAAGGGCTCACAACAGGTAATCAATCAATAATGAATAACAGCAGGAAACAGTAATTAACCACAATATTCCATATAACTACAGCGATGCATGTATTCTCTTATTAACAGGTGCAATCATCTTTAGGGTGCAAAAGCCACAAGGTAAAGCAGTATTCACAAATATAAATTTAGGAACTACATGAAATTATACTAAGCATAATAATTGTCTCATGAGTGGTTTTGACAAATGAAGTGGGGATGATCTACTTGGTTTGATTAGTTAAGTATGAATTAATAGCAGACCGGTTAATACGAGCAATGATTTCATTGATTTAAAGTTACGGATAATTGTGACTAGCAATTCTAAGTTATAAAAGGTATCGATGTTATAATAGTGGTGTGGTTATAGTATGATGATTAAGTTGTAGCATGTTAAAGCAAGTATTCGGATACTTGCCTCGGCGGTTCCGCAAACCGAGACACGGATGCGATGTCGGCGGAAACCACGATACGGAAGCACGGGCCACGGATCGAGTCCCAACAGAGGTCAACGGGATCACACGGACCAGGGGACTTCGCTGGAGCGTCGGGTTCGTCAAGACGGCACGGTCGGGTTCCGGCAACAACAAAGTAGCAAAGTTAGCAACGAAGATACGATATATGCCAAATACGACCAGCGAGGGGATTGTACCAAAAGGAAACACAAGGAAAACTCACAGAGAAGAAACAGGGTGCAAACACGATGGCTCGACGGCACTGGGACGCCGGCGAGGCAGCGACGGCGAAGAACGGTGGCTGGAACAATCTTGAGTTCGCTGGAAAGGGGTGCTGCAGCGAGTGCGAGGGTGGTAGTCGCCTCTGGTGGTCGAGAGGGAAGGGAGGTGGTCGGAGGTGGCGTCGACGAGGTCGCCGACGCGCTTCTCCGGCGAACAGCGGAGGTTAGGCGAGGGGTTAGGGCCTCGGGTTGGTGTTCCGGCGAGGGGAGGAGGGCAGCGACGACGAGGTCTCGACGAGGAGGGTGAGAGGGAGTCGTGGGAGGCGTCGACGGTGGGAGGCGACGTCGACGGCGAGGTCTGCGAGGGGATGGAGGCGTCGGGGGAATGGGTGCAGGCGCGGGATCGTCGGGAGAACGGGAGGAGGAAGGTAGGTGGGTGCGGTGGAGGTCGTGGTGGTGAGGGCGGCGACGGCGAGGTCGCGAGGAGACCGGCGGTGAGACCGCGAGGGCTAGGGTTAGGGTTTGCGTCGTGTTTCTCGTGGTGAGGCAGAAGCATGGGGAGGCGGCTGCAGCGTGGGTTATAAATATAGAGGAAGAGAGAGAAAGGGATTGGAGAGAGAAAGGGTTAGGTTGAGGGAAGAGAGAGAGAGAGATGAGGAAAGGAGCGGGGCCCACGAGTTTTAATGATGGCTCGTGATTGGCCACGAGAGGGATTGAAATTAAGATTCTGAAGGATTAAACTGTTGAGGAAATATATTCGTGGATATATTAGTTATATATATTAAATTGAAACGGGCCCTTTTTGGCGCGAAATGAAACATTTCCAAATCGCGCCCGGGTTGCGCCCAAATGTTCCAAATTCAAATTATAAGATTTTAAGCGGGTTCCAAATCTTGAAAAGAGGTGTTTAGCGATTAAAATGCATGCCCCCAAGTCGGACACTTGCACGCGCGCGTAGTCGCCCAAACCTACCCGTTTAGCCAAACGGAACGGAATCTCGGCACGCGGACGCTACCACGCGACTAGTGGCGATGAGTAGGCCAACATGGACATCTTAAATTTCATTTTCGGAGTTAAAATTTGTTATGTGCCAAAATGACTTAACCGGGTAAAATTTAGCAATAAACACCAGAAAATCAGGAAAATTGGAAATGAGCAAACCACAACCCTCAACTAGTAATATACATAGCATTATTGGGCTCGGGTGTTACATCATACCCAACTATAAAAGAATTTCGTCCTCGAAATTCCAAGAATACAAGATAGCTAACTACTGGAAAAGGTGAGGGAATTTCTGTCGGATCTCGTCTTCTCGCTCCCAAGTTGATTCTCCATGCAATCGGTTACCCCAAGAAGCTAGCACAAGAGGGATAACCTTGTTCCTAAGATCCTTTTCTGTTCGATCCTTGATTTCAACTGGTCACTCCTCCAAAAGTCAGGTCCTCTTGTACAGTCAACTCCGAAAGATCCAAGACATGAGTCTCATCACGAACATACCTCCGTAGTTGAGACACATGAAACACATCGTGAACTCCTGCTAATGACGGTGGTAACGCCAACCGGTACGATACCTCTCCAACACGCTCCAATATCTCGAAGGGTCCAACGAATCGGGGACTAAGCTTTCCCCGACTTCCAAAGCGAATCACCCCTCTAGTCGGTGATATCTTCAGGAATACCAATCGCCCACGGCGAACTCTAGAGGTCTTCTTGACGTGTCGGCCCAACTTTTCTGTCTGTCTTGAGCTGCCTTCATATGCTTCCTGATTGTATTCACCTTCTCGACTGTCTGTACCACCAAATCTGGTCCTAGTAACCTTCGTTCACCAACATCATCCCAACAAACCGGCGAACGGCACTTACGACCATACAACGCTTCAAACGGAGCCATCTGAATTGTCGCTTGGAAGCTATTGTTGTACGAAAACTCCACCAGGTGTAGATGATCCTCCCAAGAACCTTTGAAGTCTAACATGCAAGCCCTCAACATATCTTCAAGGGTCTGGATCGTTCTCTCTGATTGTCCATCAGCCTGGGGATGATAAGCTGTGCTAAACTTCAATCGAGTCCCCAAACTTTCTTGTAAACTCCTCCAAAAGTGTGACAAGAACCGAGTGTCCCGATCGGACACGATGCTTACCTGTACTCCATGCAATCTGACAATCTCCTGCATATATCGCTCTGCCAAAGTCTCTGTCGATTGACCAACCCGAAAAGGAATAAAGTGAGCTGCTTTGGTCAACCGATCGACAATCACCCATACAGCATTGTTACCCTTTGGACTCCGCGGTACAGCCGTCACGAAATCCATGGTTATATGTTCCCACTTCCACTGAGGAATCGGAAGTGGTTGCAACAAACCAGCAACCCTTTGGTGTTCAGCCTTGACTTGCTGACACACCAAGCACTTAGCCACGAAGCGAGCAATTTCCCGTTTCATACCTCCCCACCAGAAATGCTGTCGAATATCTCGGTACATCTTTGTCCCTCCTGGATGTACAGAGTAAGCTGAACTGTGTGCCTCCTTCATAAGCTCTTCACGCACATCCCCTCTTGGCACACACACACGGCTACCATATCTCAACGAACCATCTTCATAGATCAGTAAATCGGTTCGTAGTCCAGCTCCAACCTGCTCTCGAAACTTTTGCAGTCTAGGATCCTGCGATTGCGCCGCTTTAATCTTCTCAACTAAGGACGATTGTACTTGCAACTGCATCAACTGTCCTGTAGTACGCGGTAGCACAACCTCCAAGTCAAATCTCCGAAAATCCGCAATGATCTCCCTTTGTGCGGTCAATACCTGAATTGCTGGTAACCGACTTAGTGCATCTGACACGACATTAACTTTTCCCGGATGATACTTAAGATCAAGGTCGTAGTCGGCCATCAGCTCCAACTATTTGCGTTGCCTCATGTTCAACTCCTTCTGAGTGAACACATAGTTTAAACTCTTGTGATCCGTAAAGACTTCAACTCTCTCGCCCAAAAGGTAGTGTCTCCAAATCTTCAGGGCGAAGATCACGGCTGCAAGCTCTAAGTCATGAGTCGGATAGTTCTGCTCATGAGTCTTCAGCTGTCTCGATGCGTAAGCGACGACTTTCCCATTCTGCATCAAAACACATCTCAATCCTTTTTCCAGATGCGTCGCTGTGAAACACCAGTCCTCCTGAATCATCCGGTACGGTTAGGATAGGGGCGGTTATCAACTTCTGCTTCAACGTCTCGAAGGCCAATGCACATCCATCTGTCCAAACAAACGGTACCTCCTTACGCGTAAGCTTGGTTAACGGCTCAGCTAAACGAGCGAAGTTCTCCACAAATCTTCTGTAGTAACCGGCGAGTCCAAGAAAACTTCTTATCTCTGCAACATTCTTTGGAACAGGCCAATCTCGAACTGCTGCAATCTTCTCGGGATCAACGGCGATTCCATCGCCCGACACGACATGCCCCAGAAACTTCACTTCTTCCAACCAGAATTCGCACTTACTCATCTTCGCGAATAATTTCTCCTGTCTCAGCGTTTGCAGTGCGATCCTTAAGTGCTCAGCATGCTCCTCCGGACTCTTTGAGTACACCAGAATATCGTCGATGAATACCACAATAAACTGGTCCAAGAACGGTGAAAAGATCCTGTTCATCAAGTCCATAATATTGCCGGCGCATTAGTCACTCCGAAGGGCATCACTAAATACTCGAAATGCCCATACCGAGTCCGAAACGCCGTCTTGCAAATGTCTTCTGCCTTCACTCGGACCTGATGATATCCTGATCGCAAGTCCAGTTTCGAGAATACCCTCGCGCCACTAAGCTGCTCAAAAAGTTCTCCAATGCGAGGGATCGGGTACTTGTTCTTAATAGTCACCCGGTTCAATTCTCGATAATCAATGCACATCCTTCTCGTGCCATCCTTCTTCTTTACTAAAAGAACTGGAGCTCCCCAAGGTGAGTTGCTGCTTCGAATCCATCCCTTCTCGAGTAATTCACCCACTTGTTTCTTAACCTCTTCCAATTCCACCGGTGCCATCGGATAATAAGATTTTGATACTGGCGCTGCACCAGGAATAAGGTCAATCGCGAACTCCACATCTCGCTTTGGTGGTAAGCCCGAAATATCTGCAAACACATCCATAAAGTCGCGAACAACTGCCGGCTCTTCATTACTATTCACTTCCATAGTCGCAAGAACACTGTTTGTCGGCCTAGCCCTAAACTCGACTGGCCCGACAGAACTGCTTCCTTACCGCAACTGCTGTCTGCATCGTTGGCCGCGAAAGGTCCAGCGAGACTACTGAGTCTCGTCCACTCCGCTGCATGCACGTCCACGGTTGCTCCATTCTGCCTTAGTCCGATAAATTTCTTCCCTTTCCTCCGCGCAGTCTGCGGGAAGAACTTCTCCAGGGGGTTCTTAGAAAAACTTCGCCCAACTGATCGGCTTGGGCAAGCGGGTCTTCTCCACAAGCCGTCACTCTCGGGCGTAATCCACTAACTGAATGCGCACCACATCAACTCCTTTGTCCTCTGGAATCTGTGTCGCAATCAGCAAATTCTCCGTGTCGCTAGCCACGGCTCGGCTGGCAACGGCTCCTCCAGAAAAGTGAAAGTAGACGGATCCAAAAGTCTGACATCTGCTACGGTCCTTACTCGGTCAACCGGTCTAGTTCCAACATCGTTTACAGACTGCTGAACGATCTGCAAACCTTCCTGAAACAAGTACGCTTGCTGCTGGATCAGCTCGGTCTGTTTCTTTGATTTCCAGCATTTCTCTTATCACTCCAAGCATGGCGGCTTCGTTCACACGCCTCTGGTACGTCTTCAACTTCTTACCTGTCATAATCCTGAACTCAAAACACCCAACATTAGCATGATGATAGATTCTGAATGTGGATCAAGGCTAGAACTCCAAGATACTTAAATAGAGTACTGCATTGTAGCTATGCCGCGGTATCATAGCCGCAATTACTTAACTCCACCCAAGTCGCCTAAGTCCTAGAGATAACAAGAAATTGGTTTTTCGAATTGACAATGCAAAGTAAGTTTGCATGTCGACATGATCTGGAAGAATGATTCAAGGACGGTAAAACGGTCAAGGTGGCAGGACATGTTTCCTAATCACGGGTATCATGATTCGCGTATCGGGTGCAATACCCAACTACAAGGAATCAACCCAATTAACCTATGGCTCTGATACCATAAAACCATGTCACGCCCCGCTTCCCAGAGTACGCAAGTTTGGGCACGTGACATAGCCAACCATGCTACCTGTGGGTAGGAAGTATCCATCCACAGTCACATTACGGTTGTAAAGATATCAAGAACAAGATAATAAGCTAACCTAATACATGTCCAAATCCATAACAACAAGAATCAATAAACAATAAGTGCGGAAGCTAATGATCCAATACAATGAAAATAACAGTACGTCCCATAATGCGGGCTCACATCTGGAAATGAAATGACATAAATAAACTAAACTCTAAAGAACTCACAGTTCAGCCGGCTGGCTGAAGTACTCCTGCTCGGTCGACGACAAAGGTACGGAATCTGGGCCATGCAAAACCCAGACGTCAGCGCGTCATGATATCAAGTATATAGCATAAACATGGTAATAAACAATGCAAGCATGAACATGAATAAAGCAGTAATAAGAAGTAACAAGCAGGGTAATGTGCAAAGGTGACTAAACTGTCCTATCAGGTTTTCTACTCTATAGTTTTTGAAACCAATTGATGAATCGTCGATGTAACTCAATAGTATCCCGTGCGTGCCCGGGACCACGGTCATGATCCTCGGGGCTGAATCCGAGACGTGCCGCTAAGCAGTAAAAGGTAGTAGGATAGATGAGTGATGTCAGCATCAACACTCCGGAGCTGGCCAAGCCCGTAAGACTGATCAGAACAATGTATCGAACTGTTGAGTTACAAGTCGGTTTCACCTTTGATTTCCCCATACCCCCAAGCTATGTATGTCAGTCAGGTATTCAGTAGTCAAGGACTAATGCCAACACAAGTCAAGTAAAGGTAGGTCTGTCTGGAGCGACAGCAGGAATGGTTAGGTTTGTCGGCATTAGGCACGAGATCAGGAGACAAGTAATGTCATGGTACAACGGGATGAGTCGGTAAGTATGTATATGTCAGGTGTAGCAAGGTCAGGCCAATATGTCGTGCAATCGGTAAGGGCTCACAACAGGTAATCAATCAATAATGAATAACAGCAGGAAACAGTAATTAACCACAATATTCCATATAACTACAGCGATGCATGTATTCTCTTATTAACAGGTGCAATCATCTTTAGGGTGCAAAAGCCACAAGGTAAAGCAGTATTCACAAATATAAATTTAGGAACTACATGAAATTATACTAAGCATAATAATTGTCTCATGAGTGGTTTTGACAAATGAAGTGGGGATGATCTACTTGGTTTGATTAGTTAAGTATGAATTAATAGCAGACCGGTTAATACGAGCAATGATTTCATTGATTTAAAGTTACGGATAATTGTGACTAGCAATTCTAAGTTATAAAAGGTATCGATGTTATAATAGTGGTGTGGTTATAGTATGATGATTAAGTTGTAGCATGTTAAAGCAAGTATTCGGATACTTGCCTCGGCGGTTCCGCAAACCGAGACACGGATGCGATGTCGGCGGAAACCACGATACGGAAGCACGGGCCACGGATCGAGTCCCAACAGAGGTCAACGGGATCACACGGACCAGGGGACTTCGCTGGAGCGTCGGGTTCGTCAAGACGGCACGGTCGAGTTCCGGCAACAACAAAGTAGCAAAGTTAGCAACGAAGATACGATATATGCCAAATACGACCAGCGAGGGGATTGTACCAAAAGGAAACACAAGGAAAACTCACAGAGAAGAAACAGGGTGCAAACACGATGGCTCGACGGCACTGGGACGCCGGCGAGGCAGCGACGGCGAAGAACGGTGGCTGGAACAATCTTGAGTTCGCTGGAAAGGGATGCTGCAGCGAGTGCGAGGGTGGTAGTCGCCTCTGGTGGTCGAGAGGGAAGGGAGGTGGTCGGAGGTGGCGTCGACGAGGTCGCCGGCGCGCTTCTCCGGCGAACAGCGGAGGTTAGGCGAGGGGTTAGGGCCTCGGGTTGGTGTTCCGGCGAGGGGAGGAGGGCAGCGACGACGAGGTCTCGACGAGGAGGGTGAGAGGGAGTCGTGGGAGGCGTCGACGGTGGGAAGCGACGTCGACGGCGAGGTCTGCGAGGGGATGGAGGCGTCGGGGGAATGGGTGCAGGCGCGGGATCGTCGGGAGAACGGGAGGAGGAAGGTAGGTGGGTGCGGTGGAGGTCGTGGTGGTGAGGGCGGCGACGGCGAGGTCGCGAGGAGACCGGCGGTGAGACCGCGAGGGCTAGGGTTAGGGTTTGCGTCGTGTTTCTCGTGGTGAGGCAGAAGCATGGGGAGGCGGCTGCAGCGTGGGTTATAAATATAGAGGAAGAGAGAGAAAGGGATTGGAGAGAGAAAGGGTTAGGTTGAGGGAAGAGAGAGAGAGAGATGAGGAAAGGAGCGGGGCCCACGAGTTTTAATGATGGCTCGTGATTGGCCACGAGAGGGATTGAAATTAAGATTCTGAAGGATTAAACTGTTGAGGAAATATATTCGTGGATATATTAGTTATATATATTAAATTGAAACGGGCCCTTTTTGGCGCGAAATGAAACATTTCCAAATCGCGCCCGGGTTGCGCCCAAATGTTCCAAATTCAAATTATAAGATTTTAAGCGGGTTCCAAATCTTGAAAAGAGGTGTTTAGCGATTAAAATGCATGCCCCCAAGTCGGACACTTGCACGCGCGCGTAGTCGCCCAAACCTACCCGTTTAGCCAAACGGAACGGAATCTCGGCACGCGGACGCTACCACGCGACTAGTGGCGACGAGTAGGCCAACATGGACATCTTAAATTTCATTTTCGGAGTTAAAATTTGTTATGTGCCAAAATGACTTAACCGGGTAAAATTTAGCAATAAACACCAGAAAATCAGGAAAATTGGAAATGAGCAAACCACAACCCTCAACTAGTAATATACATAGCATTATTGGGCTCGGGTGTTACAGATGTTCAAAGAGCTTTTGCAAAATAAATGTGTGCACACAATTTTGGTTTAACACATATAAGTGTGCACATGACTCTTTTATGGCATGGACCATGGTGGGGCTGCCCATGGCACACACAAATGATTGCGTGTGCAAATGGGGGGACATGGGTAATAAATGTTAAAAGTTTTGATGTGATACATTGCTTCAAGTTCCCTCCAAATCTCTGAATGCAAACCAGGTTATTTTAGACAAATCAAACAGCACCAGGATGATGTTGGAGTAGACACAAGACCGCCACATCAAGACGATCTCCTTTGCTCAGACCAAGGCCGGCCACACCCCCAAATAATTCGAGCTCGCCGGCCCCCTTGCCCCATTAATCCCCATATTTTCTCTGTCCCTTCCTTGCAGTCACATCGCCTTATTTTTATTACTTGTTTGATCTTTTTTTATGCCTATAAAAGCCAGATCAGTGAGCAAGGGAAGGGCTCTCTAATATTCATATGCTCTCATACTCACACATATATCCATTTTTAATAGTTTCTTTTGTTTTTGGTTTAGGCTTGAGAGTGAGTGGGCTTCAACTTGATCTCTTCTTCTTCTTCCCTCTTGAAACTTTCTCTTGAGAGCTTCATTATGGAGGTTGAACAAGTTACCAATATCTTGTACATCTTCTTCAAGTGTTAATAATATTGTTGTTTCTTTTATTACTTGCTTCTTGTTCTTGCTTTGCTTTTCTTTTTATCATGTTTAACGAATCTCTTTGGTTGTGGTAATGGTAAGGAAGTGAGATGAAAAGTTTTGCCTCCTCCTCCTTTTGTTAATGTTTAATCTGCTTATATATATGATTCTAACTTAAAGATTGTTTATGTATTGATGTGATATGGTATTTTGAAACATGGTTACTTTGTAACCTCCTCATATACCATATTCACTCCCTTTCCCCATTTCAATATTTAAGTTAAAATCAATTTAGTATTAAGGTTGCTAGGTTTAGATATGGTATTTTGTGATCAAATGCTTGACAATCTCTTGGTTCCATATATTATATACTATCACAAACACTTAGTAAACTCAACACTAAAATCATTTGCTCTCATTAACTAATTTGTGTTTTTGATGTTGTGGTAAGCTTGCTAACTCTCGTGCTTAGTGTTGATACCCCAACCTCGGACATACAAAACGGTAAGTGAACAAAACGGACTCGTTTTTTGTTTTGCGGCGAATATCGCAATTTGATGATTTGTGCTTCTCAACCGCCTTGACAAATCATGCTTCATGTCGGATCGACGTAAGGACGGACAACTCATGATCAAGAGAGTGTCGAAGGAATCGTCGTGATTCGATCTTCCGAGCCAAAGCCACAACCACTTCTTTCTTAGCTTCTTTGCTTGTTTTTCTTTGTTTTCGTATTCTTTATTTTAGTGACAAAACCAACCATTCGTTATTTGTTGAACCTTAAACAACAAGACCTAATACACAATTCCCTGCGGATCGACCCGTACTTGCCGGCTTGCTACAACGCGCCGTGCGCTTGCGGTTTATAAATTTTAAGACGAGAACGATCTCGCGTGCGCATTTCATTTCCTTAAATTATATCCGTTTCCAAAACAAACGCGTTTGCGCACGTGGGTGAATTCCCTACATTAACACGTGTGGCCTTCGTGTGCTATACGTATGCAAAAATCACCTAGGACTACCCCAAATTGCTGTTAACTAAGGAAAATGCCAACTTGAGAGTCGAGATATTTATATCGTATGCTAAAATATCGTCAAAAGTGAAGTAAAATGCTCTCAGATTTTTATATAAGCGATCTGGGAAGAAACAAAGTATACCAGAGACCAAGTTTGAGGCTCAGAAAGCCCCCGACAAAAATTCAAACCCCAACTCCCAATCCCAGCCGACAATTGCGGCCAAAACGAATATTTTAGCGGCCACAGTGAAGTGGAAAGGGTCCGAGTTTCTAGGGTACACTCTAGATTTTATAATAAGCTCCCAATAATATTAATTTATCCTTATGAGCACTGGAGTGATAGCAGATTTAATTTGAACCCCAACTTTTACAAAATAACTAGTTTTAGCACTTTGAAAACATCAGGGTGGATCGGTGAAGTTTTGATATTAAAACAAAAGGATAAATAGCACTAAATTACGTTTATCTATCTTAATTTAAGTTGTGGTTACCAAAGAACCACCCTAAATCAAATCTCACCTCGAAACCCCACTTTAAATTTTAAAACAACCCAAGACATAAACTTTAGCTTAAAACTAGTGTTGCTATGACAAGTATTTGCTAAAACTCGATTAAAATTGGCATATTTACCTCTAGATTAGTATTGTGGGGACTCCCAAGCTTGCAAAGTGGCCTCAGGGATGAGGACTTGGCTTCCACATTGAGTTTTAAAATAAAAGGATATGATTTTGTTTTGATTATTAGGTATGTGTAGGGAGATCTTTTGGAAGGTAGAGAGTAAAATAAGGAGGAGAAAGAAGAAGAGGAGGGGGATGAAAATGTGGAGGAGAAATGGCTAAGGCCTTAGCCATTTACCCCCTCCCCCTCTCACCACAACCATTTCTATTATTTTATTCAACCCATTCTTGTGTCATACCCTCATGTCTTCCATGCCATGCTATTTTTCAAATAAAATAAAAATAAATTAATTTAGTTAAATGGTTAATAAAGTTAATCTAGGGTTCATTATCACGACAACATAATTTGGTGCTGGTCACGTGCCGTTTCCAGATCGTGACAATTAAATTCTCCTCTTGTGGAAGATTTGTCTTATGGATCTCAGATTCCGATGAACAACAAAGTTTTTTTAAAGGGTTAAACTCTTGTATCATGTATGAGATAGACAAAAAGGGAGATATGCTAATCTCTATTTTTACCTAGAGATTGAATAAATGGATGATCTTCTTCAAAGGGAGAATTAAATTCTCTATTATTTTTTGTGGAAGCTTGAGGATGGGATTTCGCAGAAGATTGATGGAGTGTATTGTATCTCAAAGTTTATGGAGGGTGTTGTCTCTCTTGTATATGTGAGACTTGAAGTCTCGGATCCTTTTTATAGGAGATTAGAAATATCAATTAGTTTGAGAAAATCTCTCATTGAGAGATCTCAATATTTTCGGTTCATTTTAGCAAGATTAGAAAAATATTTTCCTAACAAAGAATTTGATTTTATCTTCTAATTTGATTGGTGATATTATAATCACCGTTGGATTTTAAATCCAATGGCACTCTGTTTAATGGAGAAAATTTTTCTAATGCAAGAAAGATCAGGGGAAATATTTCCCGAATAGACTCTAATTCTATATAGAATTCAATTCTATTTAAATCTAGCGCTTCAAATTGAAGCGCTCACGTGGATATCACGTAAGCGCTACCATATACATATATGGCAGCAGCGCTCACGCGTTTTGCACATGAGCACTCACGTGTTTAACACGTGGGGCTTATCACAGAATTTAATTCTATCTGAAACCGACGCTCACATGCTTTGTATGTGAGCACTCACGTGTTTAACACGCGAAGGCTTCCATTCATCTTTTCTTCTTCTTCTTCTTTTAAGGAAACACACCCTCCACCATTTTTTTTGACGGTCGGCATTCGCCATCATCTTTATAATCTTAGATGTGGTTACACCAATTTCATGCGATTCTAACATATTTTCACTTTTGATTTAGTGGGTGCAAATTTAATGGTTTACCAATAATAGAATTTTTTACATTGCTAAATCGAGATGTTGAAATCACATGAAATTTGGTGTATCCGCATCTTAGATGATGATGATGGGTGTTGATCATCAAATAAAATGGTGGAGGGTGTAGTTTTTTATGCCACCTAACCAAAAAAACCTCCTAAGTCCTCTTTTCTACATTATACTCTCTCTCTCTGTGTGTGTATGTATGTATATGTAATACCCAGCCCCTTTTATACGCCTAATTCCGTAGTTCTTTTTCATCTATAAAATTTATTTATAATTATTTATTTATTTTCGAAACACCATTAAACCCTAAACTTCCAATCCATTTTTCCCCCGCTAATTTCTCAAACCCTAATTCCAATCCCTTATTTTCGTTTCCCCATTTACGTAAACCTCGATTTCAGTCCAGAACTCCATTTCGTTTTTGATTATCTCCTTAGCCAAGTTAAAGAGCAAAATTTTAAATATAAACCCAAATCCTAACCCAAACTATATTTAAACCCTAAGCCCACACTTTTTATAAATCCCTTAATAAATTTCAGCCGGCCCGATTCTATTCTTTTACCCAATTAAATTCTTTTCCTTTTATTTATCCTCTGGTCCAACTCCCGAGCCCATCCCTTTTATAATTTAATTCCTTTTTCCTTTTAACCTTGGCCCGGCCCGCTTCTTTCCCCTCCCCCCCAATTAATTCTTTTCTTTTTATTTTTCTTGGCCCGGCCCTTTCTCCTTCAGCCCACGCCCGCACACGCTCCCCGACCCGACCCGCTTCGACCCATCTCCCTCCAACGGCTAAATTTTTTCCCGCTCACCGCCTTCCACGCTCGCGATCCGTAACCCACGCCGCGTTCCTCGCCTCCGCCGATGCTCACTTTCGCGAGCGTTACCCACGACACCGCCTTCGACCCCTCCTCGTTGACACGTCTCTTTCTCTCCTTCCCTTCTCGTCTCACCCTCTCCCCACTCTCTCTGTTTTCCCTCTCTCGTTCTCTGCCCTCTTTTATCCATCGAGCATCGACCTCGACGCTGGCAGACCCCATCATCACCGACGAGCCACTTCTCCACCCGAGCTCTTCATCCTCGTCCTCCTCACCCGAACTCTCCACCTTCCCCCTCGCCGGCAAACCCAACCCATATTCGAGCTCGAGTCCCTGCACCCTCGAACCCACAGCCCCGACCTCGCCATCTTCTCCCATCATCGCCGACGACCTCGTCGTCGCCTCCACGCCCTAACTACCTTCCCTCCTCGGTCGCCATCACTCCACGCCGCCATCATCGTTGTCATCCAAACCCCCCACTCACTCACTACCCACGCCCGAGCTCCACCCCCTATACCCTCAACGACGGCCCACTGCATCTCGTCGACATCATCATCATCATCATCACTGTCGCCACCATCCTCTACTCTCTCTCTCTCTTGATCCCTCTTCCTCACTCCCCCTCGCTCAATCTCGCTGTTCCTCTCTCTCTTCCTCTGTCTAATTCTCTCTCTCTCTCCCTCACTGCTTCTCTCTCTCTCCCTCACTGCTTCTCTCTCTCTCACTGTTTCTCTCTCTCCTCACTCTCTTTCTCTCTCTAAATCTCTAACTCGTTCCCTCTCTCTAAATTTCCTCTCTCTCACTTTTCAATGTCTCTCCATCGGCCTCGACAGCATCAGCGGTTCCCAGCTCCGACACCACTTGAGCTCGCAATAACCCTTCCTCAAGCTCGAGCCAAGCCCAAGCTTAGCCGAGACTCGTCGCGTGTTTGCTACACCGTGCCGGGACGTGTCACCACTGCCTTAGCCGCCGCGCCATCAGTTCACCATCTCCAGACAAGTATTTTACTTGCTTACATGCTATATATTCAGGTTACAATCTTTAATTGCATAGATCATAGTGTTACACTTTTGGATCAATTATGTGCCATACCTGTTCGACGTGTGTCCCCAAAGAAAATACTCATCAAATTTGACGGAACTCAATTGTATAATCTGGCCCGTATGATTGTGAATGTAGTATGTGAATTTCGTTAGATAATATGACCGTTAATGACCAAAATGACTACCCCCAAGTTTACTAGTAAAACTGGAATTTTATTGTACCTGAAAACCGCTAAAATCACCATAAATTATATACATACTGGAATGATGCGTTCGAGGGCTCAAATCGAAGCCAACTCGACGAACTTTAACCCTATACTAGTTTCCAGATATTCCTGTACTCAAACTGAGTCAATATTTGGATCGGAGTGCGACTCTGGACTGCAGTCCAGAGCGACTCCAATTGTTGCTTGCTGTTCCGTAATGGGTAACACAGGATTCCTTAACTCGTAGGTTGCGGAACTCCGCTGTTTATTGTAGGTGAACCTGTTAGATAGACAACACAAGTAGTTTCATTCTGTTTCGTTATCGTTTGCTATTTATTCTGTAATTTAAAGGATCGGGACGCATAACAGTCCCAACAGAATCAGAATTGACATATTAATGTTAAACATTGTATAACTCTTGACGTACAGATGCGATTGAGAAACCATATGTTGTGTTGAAAACCTTACTGAAAACTCTAGATTTCATTCAACTGTAGCGTCGCTAAAATCTGATCCCAACTAGGATTAAAATGCGTTGCGAAACGGACTTCCGATTCTGAAACCGGAATTTCAGCCGTGAACGCTTAAAATGAAATGGCTATAATTAATGATCCTGGAACCTGATTGGCATGAAACTAAATTCGATGAATAGATAACTGAACATACTAATTATTACATGTTCATCGTCTCACTAAATTGTGACTGTACGAGTTATGATAAATTGTGCAAGTGGTAGACTATTGATTGAGGACATCCTAAACATGCTTTATATACTGTTTACGCATCATATCATATACATGTTGTTGCATTGATAACATAGTGATAACGTGCATTTACCCAGTGTTAGGCTTTAGTGGTGATTGTGGCAAGTACGTTAGTGTTCGTGTATCAGTGAATAAGTGAAAGTGATACGTACTTGTACACAATCAGTGAACCTTATTATTATATTGCATTGTCGACGTCTGTGGGACACGTGTACGTATGACTATAAGTGGTATGGGACACTTATGGAAGATCTTGCATGGGTGTCACAGATAAGGCATCAGACACTGCCATTTATCTTAGGTATTAGTCGGGATGTGCTTGATGGAGGTCCTGCCTCCAGTTCTTGCGCAGACTTGTCATAGACCGATTGGTATTTAGGGTTATGGTTGGCGTTTGATGTAGACCACGGGGTGTGGGGTGGTTTGAGTGTGAGTTCAACAGAATCTCGGGAGTCCCATGCCGGCTTATATATTTAGGGAGATATATGGAGATTTACAAGGTATGTGATTATCACCGTGATATACATGTTGGGCCCGTGGTCCCTTGCCCTTGGGTTCTACTCTTGGGTGGAGGACACTCGCGAGTGGTTGACTCTTACACTTGGACTGACGATAGGCTTAGTGACCTATACAGTGAGACTTAGAGACTGATAGGGATACTGGTATTGATATACCTTACATACTGTGTTGACATACGTGGCATATCATTCTACTGCTTTTATTGTTCTGCTGCATTGATTACTGCATGTTCATATCCATATTGCCATTGATCTACTGTTATATATATATCTATTACCACTGTTAGAATTGTCACATGATTTTATATATATTATATTGCTATTGTGTCGCTCTGACGACCTGAGTATGCATGCTCAATGTGAGGAGAAGATTTAGCCTGGACCAGGACTGGACGTACATCACGGACATCTTGATTTACCATCCAGGATTATACTCTTTTGTTTCCCATCAGATCAGTTCATTTTACTGTTTTGTTCCAGTTACTGCATTTCTCATTACCTGCGCATTATTTACTGTTTACCATGAAAAACTAGAAGCCGAAGTGTGACTACGGCAGGACATTTCCTTGACCGTAGGGGCATGGCTGGCCTTGTCTACCCCTCGTATTCCGTATTTTGGGAAGCGGGGCGTGACATGGTTTAGTTGGTATCAGAGCCAGGTTTTGCTTCGATTGGGATTGCAGTTTTCCGTGTAGAGCTTGACAATCTATGACATCCCTCAGTCTAGATTGTAAACTTGATATTCTTGATCCATATTCACATTGAGTGTTCTGCTATCCATTCGCTAGGGTTTCGGGTGACTTGGCAAGATTATGTGGTTGCAATTGCACTACCGTACTCTGTTTAAGTGACTTAGAATCATACGGTTGATTTTCCATTTGTAATGAATTTCATCACATCTGATATTCTTGAATCTTTGTCCAATCCATATTATATCTTGATTCTTATAGCTTGTGCCTTATATCATCTTCAAATTGTTGTTTCAGGATCATGTCTTCCAAAGACTCTTCATCTTTATCCGCTCCCCAGAATCAGACCATTGAGATTATGAGTGTACTGCAAGGTCTAAAGGAAGCCCAGGAGCGAACAAACGACTTGTTGGCTGAAGGACTGAGAAGACAGGTGAATCAGGCACCAGCGGCTGTCTCCAATCATAAAGGGATCCCCGTTAGACGAGGAAAAGAGAAGAAGATGAAACGCCAATTTGTTTCCCCGCGACAGAAGCAGCAGAAGACCTCATGTTGTGGGTATTGTAAGAGGCCATGACATCTTCAGAGGGATTGTCGCCGCGCCCAAGGAAAATGTCTGATTTGCGGATCCAACGAACATCTCATTAACGGTTGCCCAGAAAGGAAGGAGCTACAAGGAGGAGACTCGTCCACACTCCCCACTCCTACCAAGTGATGATTATTGCGTAGTTCAAATATCGAGGATAAGGCGGACCTAGCGCAGGATTCAACTCACGAGACGAGAATGCAATGTTCTAGTAGTCAAAGAAGAATTTTCATGTTTTCTAATTTCAGTAATAATGTTATCATCCTCTTATAAATATTTCTTTCCGTTTGGAATCTTGTATCCGTCAAACTTTTAGTTGTATGCAATAAAACTTTGAATCGTAATATATGTATCATTCTCTTGCTTTCTCCTTATTTATACTATTCATTATCACAGCATTATTATCCTGATATTTTTCAATTCCTGCCACCGCATATCGTTCTATACTTCGTACACTTAACTACTTTCTTGATGTGTTCCGTTGTCTAATCATGACACTTTCTTTTCAGGCCATGGCCCATCCTGGAGCAGCGCTGCATCTAGATGAGGATGCACAGTCATGCGTTTCCTTAGACCACACACTGATGAGTTCCGACGATGAGATCAACGGTCCCCGGGTCAATTTCGGAAACAACGATTCAGAGGATGAAGGAGTAGCCGCCCCAGAGTTTGACATGATAGGTGATTCCAACGAAGAGGACGGAGAACCTGAAGAGAACCCGATAGAGGAAGATCCCGAGGAAGATCCGATAGAAGAAAATCCAGTGGAGGAAAACCCCATGGAAGAGAATGCAGAAGAAGAGAACCACATGGAATCGGACCTCGATGAAGAAGCTCTATCCGAGGAAGAAGGACCAGAAGATCAAGACCCTGCGGTGGAAGAACTTCCAATGGCGATACCCGCGAGGCGCTATGGAAATGGACGCCCCTATCTGAGTGCGCGAGCCTACCGCAACCTGCTGAATCTCCACAACCGCGACTGACGGGATTTCTTTTAGATATTGTCTTCTTTGGCCAAATAAAAATCTGTGTATAGTTTAGGGCCACCTTTCTTCTTTGAGAATGCTTTGTTTAAAATCTTTTGGAATAAAATAAATTGCTGAGTTCGCAAATCTTTCGATCTTCTTAGTTCACTTGCTACTTGATTATTCCTTATGTACGATTATTTCCTCTACTGAGATCTGTCCACCTCTACTCCTTACTTTGCCTTAACCTTCACTCAGATTAACCAGTACCACACCCGATCTTTTAGAGGTCCACCTTCATCCTTCGTCTGTGCCCCGTTTGAGATCCTTCTGGGAGGAGAACATTCTTGTGAAATTTCCAAGTTCGCTAACCCTTCAAATTTTTTGATTCATATGATGTACCGACCGTTGTCCTCCCCATACTTTCACTTGTAGTCCTTGTTGCTTACCCTTACTTCCTGTACTGACCCGATCCCAATCTCCTTGATCTTCAGCCTAAAGCCGCCACACTCCGACCTTCTGATTGAGCCACACATCCTTGTAATCCCTGCCCTAGCTAGCCCTATATATTTTTGTGTTTCCTTTTACTATATATATATTTTGGGACCTTATTATTCGAAATTTGGTTTTCACTATCTTGAACTTGTCGAAGAGTGCGTGTTATTGACTACCTAGTTTTATGTATTTTAAAACACACTACTATTATCCTTATATTTTTTTTCAGTAGCGCAACCATACACCGCGCATATTTTGTTCCATATTCTCATTTTCTTTATGTGAGTTTTCTAGGTTATTTTAAAACTATTCGATCGATAAATTACCTTAAAATGTTTTAACCTACCGACTAAGCTTTCACTACCTCATTGTCGTTACTATATTTTCGGGTGTTGTGCCTATGTTTACTATTATAAATGATTGTGTCTTATACTTATTATTTTTACCTTGCTACTTTTGATACTTATTTGAGCACATTTGGGTTTCGATTTTATTGAACACGCCGTGATTATTTTTGTTCATTATTGTTATCTATATTCTCATGTACTTGTAGTTCGTCCTTATAATTGTTCCTGCCTTATACATAATTAGACCTATCCTTTCGTATGTTGTTCTTACATTTTTTTTCCTTCAAATTTCTTCGTCCACGTACTGCTAGTAAGTCTTTCGTGTTAGTGTGCAATATAATAGCTTTCGCCTATGTTTGTATAACTTACCGTTTATTTTAAATTTCGAGGACGAAATTTTTGTAAGGGTGGTATGATGTAATACCCAGCCCCTTTTATACGCCTACTTCCGTAGTTCTTTTTCATCTATAAAATTTATTTATAATTATTTATTTATTTTCGAAACTCCATTAAACCCTAAACTTCCAATCCATTTTTCCCCTGCTAATTTCTCAAACCCTAATTCCAATCCCTTATTTTCGTTTCCCCATTTACGTAAACCTCGATTTCAGTCCAGAACTCCATTTCGTTTTTGATTATCTCCTTAGCCAAGTTAAAGAGCAAAATTTTAAATATAAACCCAAATCTTAACCCAAACTATATTTAAACCCTATGCCCACACTTTTTATAAATACCTTAATAAATTTCAGCCGGCCCGATTCTATTCTTTTACCCAATTAAATTCTTTTCCTTTTATTTATCCTCTGGCCCAACTCCCGAGCCCATCCCTTTTATAATTTAATTCCTTTTTCCTTTTAACCTTGGCCCGGCCCGCTTCTTCCCCCCCCCCAATTAATTCTTTTCTTTTTATTTTTCTTGGCTCGGCCCTTTCTCCTTCAGCCCACGCCCGCACACGCTCCCCGACCCGACCCGCTTCGACCCATCTCCCTCCAACGGCTAAATTTTTTCCCGCTCACCGCCTTCCACGCTCGCGATCCGTAACCCACGCCACGTTCCTCGCCTCCGCCGACGCTCACACTTGCGAGCGTTACCCACGACGCCGCCTTCGACCCCTCCTCGTTAACACGTCTCTCTCTCCTTCCCTTCTCGTCTCACCCTCTCCCCACTCTCTCTGTTTTCCCTCTCTCGTTCTCTGCCCTCCATCGAGCATCGACCTCGACGCTGGCAGACCGCATCATCACCGACGAGCCACTTCTCCACCCGAGCTCTTCATCCTCGTCCTCCTCACCCGAACTCTCCACCTTCCCCCTCGCCTGCAAACCCAACCCATATTCGAGCTCGAGTCCCTGCACCCTCGAACCCACAGCCCCGACCTCGCCATCTTCTCCCATCGTCGCCGACGACCTCGTCGTCGCCTCCACGCCCTAACTACCTTCCCTCCTCTGTTGCCATCACTCCACGCCGCCATCATCGTTGTCATCCAAACCCCCCACTCACTCACTACCCGCACCCGAGCTCCACCCCCTGCACCCTCGACGACGGCCCACTGCATCTCGTCGACATCATCATCATCATCATCATCATCATCATCATCACTGTCGCCACCATCCTCTACTCTCTCTCTCTCTCTCTTGATCCCTCTTCCTCACTCCCCCTCGCTCAATCTCTATGTTCCTCTCTCTCTTCCTCTGTCTAATTCTCTCTCTCTCCCTCACTGTTTCTCTCTCCCCCTCACTGCTTCTCTCTCTCTCTCTCTCTCTCACTGTTTCTCTCTCTCCTCACTCTCTTTCTCTCTCTAAATCTCTAACTCTTTCCCTTTCTCTAAATTTCCTCTCTCTCACTTTGCAATCTCTCTCCATCGGCCTCGACAGCATCAGCGGTCCCCAGCTCCGACACCACTTGAGCTCGCAATAACCCCTCCTCAAGCTCGAGCCAAGCCCAAGCTTAGCCGAGACTCGTCGCGTGTTTGCTACACCGTACCGGGACGTGTCACCACTGCCTTAGCCGCCGCGCCATCAGTTCACCATCTCCAGACAAGTATTTTACTTGCTTACATGCTATATATTCAAGTTACAATCTTTAATTGCATAGATCATAGTGTTACACTTTTGGATCACTTATGTGCCATACCTGTTCGACGTGTGTCCCCAAAGAAAATACTCATCAAATTTGACGGAACTCAATTGTATAATCTGGCCCGTATGATTGTGAATGTAGTATGTGAATTTCGTTGAATAATATGACCGTTAATGACCAAAATGACTACCCCCAAGTTTACTAGTAAAACTGGAATTTTATTGTACCTGAAAACCGCTAAAATCACCATAAATTATATATATACTGGAATGATGCGTTCGAGGGCTCAAATCGAAGCCAACTCGACGAACTTTAACCCTATACTAGTTTTCAGATATTCCTGTACTCAAACTGAGTCAATATTTGGATCGGAGTGCGACTCTGGACTGCAGTCCAGAGCGACTCCAATTGTTGCTTGCTGTTCCGTAATGGGTACCACAGGATTTACTTAACTCGTAGGTTGCGGAACTCCACTATTTATTGTAGGTGAACCTGTTAGCTAGACAACACAAGTAGTTTCATTCTGTTTCGTTATCGTTTTCTATTTATTCTGTAATTTAAAGGATCGGGACGCATAACAGTCCCAACAGAATCAGAATTGACATATTAATGTTAAACAGTGTATAACTTTTGACGTGCAGATGAGATTGAGAAACCGTCTATTGCGTTGAAAACCTTACTGAAAACCCTAGATTTCATTCAACTGTAGCGTGGCTAAAATCTGATCCCAACTGGGATTAAAATGCGTTGCGAAACGGACTTCCGATTCTGAAACCGGATTTTCAGCCGTGAACGCTTCAAATGAAATGGCTATAATTAATGATCCTAGAACCTGATTGGCATAAAACTAAATTCGATAAATAGATAACTGAACATACTAATTATTACCTGTTCATCGTCTCACTAAATTGTGACTGTACGAGTTATGATAAATTATGCAAGTGGTAGATTATTGATTGAGGACATCCTAAACATGCTTTATATACTGTTTACACATCATATCATATACATGTCGTTGCATTGATAACATAGTGATAACGTGCATTTACCCAGTATTAGGCTTTAGTGGTGATTGTGGCAAGTACGTTAGTGTTCGTGTATCAGTGAATAAGTGAAAGTGATACGTACTTGTACACAATCAGTGAACCTTATTATTATATTGCATTGTCGACGTCTGTGGAACACATGTACGTGTGACTATAAGTGGTATGGGACACTTATGGAAGCTCTTGCACGGGTGTCACAGATAAGGCACCAGACACTGCCATTTATCTTAGGTATTAGTCGGGATGTGCTTGATGGAGGTCCTGCCTCCAGTTTTCGCGCAGACTTGTCACAGACCGATTGGTATTTAGGGTTATGGTTGGCGTTTGATGTAGACTACGGGGTGTGGGATAGTTTGAGTGTGAGTTCAACAGAATCTCGGGAGTCCCATGCCGGCTTATATATTTAGGGAGATATATGGAGATTTACAAGGTATGTGATTATCACCGTGATATACATGTTGGGCCCGTGGTCCCTTGCCCTTGGGTTCTACCCTTGGGTGGAGGACACTCGTGAGTGGTTGACTCTCACACTTGGACTGACGATAGGTTTAGTGACCTATACAGTGAGACTTAGAGACTGATAGGGATACTGTCATTGATATACCTTACATACTGTGTTGACATACGTGGCATATCATTCTACTGCTTTTATTGTTCTGCTGCATTGATTACTGCATGTTCATATCCATATTGCCATTGATCTACTGTTATATATATATATATTACCACTGTTAGAATTGTCACATGATTTTATATATATTATATTGCTATTGTGTCGCTCTGACGACCTGAGTATGCATGCTCAGTGTGAGGAGAAGATTTAGCCTGGACCAGGACTGGACGTACATCATGGACATCTTGATTTACCATCCATGGTTATACTATTTTGTTTTCCATCAGGTCAGTTCATTTTACTTTTTGTTCCAGTTACTGCATTTCTCATTACCTGCGCATTATTTACTGTTTACCATGAAAAACTAGAAGCCGAAGTGTGACTACGGCAGGACATTTCCTTGACCGTAAGAGTATGGCTGGTTTTGTCTACCCCTCGTATTCTATATTTTGGGAAGCGGGGCGTGACAGTATATATATATATATATATATATATATATATATATATATATATATAATAGAGTAAAGATATCATAGGAGAGAATTTCCACCTATGGCGTCGAAAAAATACACCCTTCACGATTTTATCTGACGATCGGAACCTATCATCTTCATTCTTATCATATAAGATATGGATACACCAAATTTCATGTGATTCTACTACTTTTTCACCGTTGAATTAGCAATGTAAAAAGTTCTATTGTCGGTAAACCATTAATTTTACACCCACGAAATCAACGGTGAAAAGCGGTAAATCGTCTAAAATTTGGTGTATCCACGTCTTAGAAAATAAGGATGAAGATGATGGATGCCAATCTTCTGAAAAAACGGTGGAAGGTGTATTTTTTCGATGCCATAGGAAGAAATTTCCTCATATGACATATTTCCTATATTATTCTCTCTCTCTCTCTCTATATATATATAGGGTAGCGGTAGGATGAGATGGTGAGATGAGATTATTAAAATGAGATGGAAAAATCCAACCGTTGGATTGACGATCGGATTTTTGCATCATGTTTTACAAGTCAAAATATGTAAGCGTAAAAAAAATTAGACGATGTGGAGGCTTATAAGTCATACATCAAGGGTATGAAATGTATGCAACTTTTACGATGTTTTAACAACCATCCATTTTATGACCATGATATCCATTGCTTAAAAGCGCTTAAATCGTCTAAAATTTTGTACATGTATATTGATTGACATGTAAAACAAGATGTATAGAATCGATCTTCATTTTGATTGATAGGTAATGGTCGGATTTTTCCATCCCATCTTAAGAATCCCATCTCACCATCTCACCCTATATATATATATATATGATCTTATGAGGCCGATTCTTATTTCTTATTTTGAGGCCAAACTTTTAAACACACAACCCTCTATGTTTTTCACCGATCCATACTATTCACTTTAATTTAGTTGTATTAGATAGGTTATATATAAAGTTTCATTAGATTTGGAGATTTCTAAGACATCTATCAAACGATCTTGTTTTTCATGTATCGTAAAATCGTCGATTTTTCAGTCTATTTGGTAATAAGTTAGAGCTCTCCAAATCTCGTAAAATTTAATACGCATGCTATCTAACATGTGTAGATCATAATGGTCGGTGTGGATTGGTGGAAAACACGACATATTGCATGTTTAAAAGGTGGACCTCAAAATGAGAAATGAGGCCGGAAATCATAATATCGGCTGTGTGTGTGTTTGTGTGTGTGTGTGTGGAGGGTAGCGATAGGGTGAGATGGTGAAATATGATTCTTAAAGTGAAATGGAAAAATCCGACCATTGGATCGACGATCGGATTTTTGCATCATGTTCTACACTTCAAAATATGTATTTGTATTAAAAAAATATCAGGCGATTTGGAGGCTTGTAATTCAGGCATCAAGGGTATGCACTGTATGCAACTTTTACGATAATTTAACAGCCATCCATGTTGCGACTGTGATATCCATAATTTAGAAGCGTCTAAATCGTCTAAATTTTTATACACGTATGTTGATTGATGTGTAGAACAAGATGTACTGTGCCGATCGTTGTTTTGATTGATGGATAATTGTCGGATTTTTCCATTCACTTTAAGAATCTCATCTCACCATATCGCTACCCCATATATATATATATATATATATATATATATATATATATATATATATAATGGAATATATATAATGGAGGAAAGGTGGCATAGGAGGGAATTTCCTCCTATGGTGTCGAAAAAATACACCATCCACGATTCTTTTCGATGATCATCATCCATCATCATCATCTTTATTATATAAAACGTGGATACACCAAATTTAATATGATTCCATCACTTTTTTACCATTGATTTAGTGGGTGCAAAATTAACAGTTTATCGATAATAGAACTTTTTACATTGCTAATTCAACGGTGAAAAAATGGCGGAATCATATGAAATTTGGTGTATACACATCTTATATGATAAAGATGGTGGTGGTGGGTGCCAATCGTCAGAAAAAATTGTGGATGATATAGATTTTTTATGTCACCTAACGAGAAAAGCCTTGTAGTGCCTCTTTTATTCATTATTCTCATATATATATATATATATATATATAGAGAGAGAGAGAGAGAGATGTGTTGATGAATACTTGGGAGAATATGAGGTAGAAAGCTAACTATAAGAATGAGTTTGGATACCTTAATAGAATTAAGGGAGGAATATTAAAAATTATTGAAATTAAAGTAACTTTTCTCAGGATAAAAGAGAATTTGAAGAGCAATATATAAACCCCCAAAAATTCAACATGAAATTGATAAGTTGAATCGAAACTTTAAAGAAAGGAGAGGCTTCTTCTACTGAATGAACAAGAATACTTGTAAAATATTTATGATCCTTTCTTTAATGGACCCTCTTGAGCTAGAATAAAATATTGCATATCAAAACGAAAAAGAAAAGAAAAAACTTGAGATAGATTTGAATTATTAATTTGCATCCATAAACTAAATGTGATACAATGATCAAGAATGACAGATTTTTTTCCCAGATGGGTATCATTCTCAAAATCAAGATTATAGAAGGTCTAGCTAAATTTAATTAACCATAGAAATTTTAGTTCAAGTCCCCAAAAGTCTCATTCCCAACAGACCACCCCTCATCTCTAGCCTCCATCTCACAACTCTTCTTGCAAGTCTGATGATCTCTAAAATAATTATACACTACGAATCTCATCTCATCGTCCCGTTTGCCCAGGCAATGCGCAGGCACGAGATCGATCGCAGCAGCTTCTGGTATATGAACCGTATAATTCTCTCCTTGAGAAATTTTGTGCCAAGGCCAATGTAGCATCATGGCTCGGCATAAAATTTCCAAGCTTGTTTTGTTTCGCATTTTGTTTCGGAATGTGATTGTATCTGAATATGAGGAATTGAAGAGAGCTGAGAGGATGAAGATGATGGTTGTGATTGTTGATGGTTTTAGGAGAGCCATTGCTAAGTGAGTCTTGATTTTTTTTTTTTAAGTTTGAAGATGAGTTTTTATTTGCCAGTTAGGTTATTTGTAGGTAAATATATATATGGCACTAAATTGAGGGGGCATGTTTTTATGTGAAGAAGGTTACATTATTTGTTAAAAAAATTAAAACCGTTTTATTTAATGGAAGGAAATAAGAATTAATTGGAATATTGCCAACTTAGGGGTGGCGGGTTTCGTTTTTCTTGTGATGAAAATTTATTTATTTTGATCCAAAGACGAACCGTTACTCAATATTGTTTTGTATGAGCCGATACTCTAGCCAGCAAATCCATATAGTCTCATCAGGAATAATTTATATCTAGAAGTAATATAAGACCATCTCCGTCCAAGAATTTTATTATTCTCAAAAAATAAAAGGAATTTTACTCATTGTTTTATTTGATTATTTCATATATATATCCTCCATTGTATTTGTATATACCCACTTGAAAAATAAATTTACCTTTTCGTTGGTATATTTTTCAACACTGTGATTGTTTCGATTTACAATGATAAACTCTTTGCTATCTATCTAATACAAAAAATGAACAATCTTTTCAATTTGTTAGATTCTCTTTATCTTTTTTAATAAATATATATAAGAAATGCAATTTTAGAACTTTCATTAAATTGTCTTAATTTATATTAATGTATCGTCTACTTCGTAATATATATTCATTTCACTATATCAGAGCCTAAATTACGATGGTTTTATTGGTGAATATGAAGATTATGCAAGGTCAAACATAAGCAACAAAGGTTTAGCAATATAAATGAAAGATTAAATTAAAAAATCATAAGATAAACATCAGACCATGAAAGGGGTCTATATTTATTGAAGACACAAACATACCCGATCCGAACCCATTTAAACTGCGGGTTCACATGCGGGTCTAATACCCAATACTAATCATCAAAACACCCGACCCGTTTTCATCATATCAAACCCCTAGAAGCTAATCCTCGAAATCCAAAACCCTAGATTTTTTATCCCATGGGAAAGAACAAGTTCATCAACAAGAAGAAGGCCGCCACCTTCCAACTCATCGCCCGCGACTCCGCCGCCGACGGAGGGGCTTCGGCGAGCGACCGCGTCTTCGTCCGCGTAGACAACAACCCCTACTCGATCCGCGGCCTCGAAGACGAAGACGATTCCGAACTGAACGAGGAATCTATCTTCGCTGATGCGCCGGAGGATGACGACGATGAGAAAGGAGGAATCTTTGGACGCGGGTCACGTGGATCGCTGCCGGAGCACGTGAGGAGAGAGATTATCGAGCTAGGGCTGCCTGATGATGGGTACAATTACTTGCTTCATCTTCGTGAGATTAAGAATTCGGGTGGGGGATCGACTTATTTTGAGAACAGCAAGGCGAAGCCTGAACAGCTGCCGCTTGATGTGAAGGCGAGTGTTCTTATTTCCATCGATTTGAGTTTGGTTTCAAAATTATTGTCCAAGCTTTAATATTTCTTCCCATAGCTGATCATAGTAAGCTAATTGGAGTGGTAAAGCTACTACATTTCTATTAGAAATTATAAATTTAATGCAAACTCTGTCTAAAGTGTAGAACTTTCAAGTGTTTGGTGTTGACATCAATGAAATTGACCCGAATTTGGAAAGATAGATAAAAATAATTTAAGCTTTTGGTGAAGTGAGATGAGAATGCCACTTTATGTTTAATCTTGGTGAGTTGTAACCAAAATTTCCAGAAACTATCCAGAACAAAAAAATTAGGATTAATCCCCCCCCCCTTTTTTTATAGGCATATGATGCATCAAGACTCCAAATCAGTGCCGATGCTAGCAGTGAGTTGAACGATGGTCCGACTTCGTTTTCTAATGTTTCTTCGAAGACAGTTGGAGTGAAGGTACAGAGAGCAGTTGATCCCGATGTAGCGAGGTTGCTTGATGATGATGATTTGTCGAGGTTTGGATCGGATGCAGAGGGATTGGATGAAGATTTTGTGGTTCAAGCCAATCTACCTGATGGAGAGGAAGAAGAAGAGTATGAGGCGGTGAAAGGAAAAGGAGCTAATGGTTTGGAAAGGGATGGGTTGCTAAAAGAAGCTGACAAGTTTGCTGATGCTGATGGGGACGATGAATTAGACGTTACTGAGAAGCCTCGGGTTCGTAGGCCTCTTGACGAACAATTTGATTTGGTGAGTTTTCCCCTTTTGACCCCACATTTTCTCCTTTTCAATTGCAGTTTATTTGTTTGATTTAAGGTTGGTGTTAACTTTTGTTATATAGTAAAATTTTGTTATATGATAATATGCATGTGTGTTGATTTCTATCATAACTTCATAGTATATGTAATTAACAGACCTTGCTTTAGCTTTTTGTCTATGTAATTAGACTTAATTTCACTACCAAAAACTGTATATGTTTCTCACTAAATTACCAAAAACTTAGTAAATTACAATAAGCCTGCAAAAAGTTTCATTCCAGCAGTACCTGTTTTTAGCGAATCAAACCTGTAGTTTACTAAACTAACAAAATGTCTTTAATTTGCAAAACGCTATTATGGTAGTTTGTTGTGAAAAATAGGTAGCGTTTAATATGAAAGTTTTCATGAGTTGCTTGTAATTTGTAAAGTTTTTGGTACTTTACTGGTTAAACAGGTTTAGTTTTCAGTAGTTTAGTGAAATTATCTGTATATTACTCACTATGACTGGTGTCTCGTTCTTGTGTTCTCAGCATTGAATGTCTTGTTTGAGACTTATCTCTACCTGATTTTGGTCTACTGGTGTCTCTAACTAAGATGTATTTGCCATATGTATTAACATAATTATTCTGGTTTTACCAAGCATTTTCAAGTCATTATATGAAACAATGTGTATGCATGCGTTGCATGTAGGGGTATTATTTGTTGAAGAAATTATTTGTGCTACTTTCATTAATAAACTGTTAAAACATTACATCTCATTTAGCTAATTGCCTCACTCCTTAGTCGTCTAAAGGTCTTATATTCAATATATTTGGTTCCACAGCTCGCGCTTCGGGAATATGATAGCGACAGTGATGATGAGCATACTGGTTATATGAGTAATGAAGATGAACCACCACTTGTTGCCAAGATTACTGATGCTCTCAAGCCATATGGAATGGATAATTTGGAACTCGAGCACAAGTATAGAGCTCCTGCAGATCTAAAGCAAGGCCACCAGGGACCTGATGTTGATGAAGAATTGGATTTATCCAACGATGTAATTAGAAAGTGTGTGGAGTATGCTGAGAAATACTGCAACGAGAGTGAAGATGATAAAGAGGTGGTCTTAGTCGAAGAAAGCAGCGATGAATCTGAAGCGTGGGACTGTGAGACAATTGTTTCTACTTATTCAACTCTTGATAATCATCCAGGGAAAATACAAGCCCCGGAGAAATTAAAAAAGAGGATTCCCAAAAATTTCCCTGCCGATTCAATCTTGAAGGGTAATAATATAATTGCACTTGGAGGAAAAGAGAAGCTTCCGCTGGAGTTTTTACCTCACAACAGGAAAGGTATTGAAAAGGTAAAGGAAGCAGGGAAAAGTTCAAGCATTGAAAGGAAGAAGCAAAGCCCACATGGTGAAGAGTCAAAGGAGGAAAAGAAAGAGCGCAAGGTATTATTCCAAAACCATTTTAGGAATTTTCATTTTAGTGAATACTATTTGAAATATCTGTTAGTACGTTGCGCGTGTCTCTAAATTTTTTCTTCAAAAGGGTAATGGACAACCAAGCTAGCCATCATGTTTAGTTTAATTGCTTTTGTTAAAAACAACATTCAAGTGCCTTCTTAACATAACAGGGGTGTTGATAACTTCATAAAGTAGGAATCCCTAATAATTTGAATCCGCAAAGTTGTGCTTTTGTCCCAAGTCTTGCATGTTCAGGCTCAGTCATTATCTGCATTGATGGAGCATTACCTGAACATGTGCTTTTTATGTAATACAATTTGTTATCAACAATTGAGAAGCCAGCTAATGTTTAAATGTCCAATGTATCTACAGTAAATCTATGCTAATATAACCAACAACAATAGGATAATCTCCCTGATGGGATTTACAAGTTACCAGGTTGATAGATCTGAGGCTTGAGTTTTCGAAAAATTAAAAAATTAATCTGCGTTATGTTTTACCTGCTGTCGCTGTGTTTTTTTTCCTCCTTGACATTAGTTATTAAAGAATCCCTGGCCGAAACTGTATTCATTTAGGTGCACTCTTATTTATATACCAAGTGTATTCCACTGCTCAGAATATTAATAATATTTTCTGTATTACACTGCGTATGCATCGACCAGTTCTTTCATAAACATTGGGATTTACTGTATAGGCCGCTGTAAAAGAAGAAAGAAGAGAAGCAAGACGAGCAAAGAAAGAATTGAAGGGCTTATACAGATGCGAAGCACAGAAGGCTCAAAAGGTTGCTGCTGTTGCTGGACCATCTTCTATCCACCTTATGTAGTCTGCAGGTTAGTGTTTTTTTAATTTTCTTTTTGTTATATGCCAATTGCATATTCTAAATCATTTCCCTGGTTTTCATTTGCACGTAGCATTATATTGAATTGGTAAATCTAATGATCATCGAAAATCTCAAATGGCTAAGTATCTAGGTTTACGGCTTTAAGTGCATGGACCTGGAGTCATTTTCTTTAGGCATTACTAGATCAATAACATTGAATGACCACAATTTCAGATTTTATAAGAATTGAACATATAGTAATTCTGTTACATAATGTATGTTATGTTTGGGTGAATTGCGCAATCCCTTGGTAGTTTACCCAGTATACCTACCACTTGTACTCACGTAATTAATAGGAAGAAACAACACCCCCTCTGCTCGACGAAATTCTACTCTAAACAAATCAAATGATTATCTAAGCAAACTGTAGAATTATTTTTTCTCTAGAACTTGAATGGTTTTGAGGGTTTTGTTAAATGAGCAGAGGGGTTGAATGCTCTGATAAATCATTCATTTGCTAGCGCATAGGTGCTGCGCTAGTTAAATTTTAGGTGTTTTTTGTGCAAATAATCCTATTTCTTCTGTCTCTTTTTCCTTGCACTTTAGCCCATGCCGGTTTCGTCCAATCAAATGATTCCATATGTTGTTTTTTCCTTTATCTTCCCTTATACTTTTTCATAAGCACAAGTTAATATTCCCAGCCTTCTGTGTCTCTTTTCATAAGAACGAGTACAAATCAAGGTATCGGTTCAACAGATCACCCTTTTGATCTAGTGGTGCAGAATCAATCATATTCTTGATTAAATAATAAAAAAAGACACCAAAGACGAATTCAAATGTTTTTGTCTTACTGGTGTTTACATAGCGTGGCGTTAAGTTCTAAAATCACATTTATTCGAAAATATATCAAAAATAAGAATGTGAGAAGCATGAAAATGAATGTAGTAAGAATGATTTTGAAACAACCCCCCCCCCCCCCCCCCCCCCCGCAAAAAATAAAAAAACAAAACGCGCACACACAAAAGAAGAGTTTAATTAATTACTATATGTCATAATTAATTACTTTGTGATCATCATAACGCAGGAAGGGTACTTGGTTGCAGGACTCGACACATGATTCAAGACAATGCTTTCGCATGATCCAACAATTTTGTAATCGTGTTGCTTATTTGCCCCCTTATTTGTGTGTGTGTGTGTGTTTTTGCTTTTACAATATCTACAAGTCTTAATCAAGCTTGTTAGGATGTAAACTTAATCAGAACCTATTTATTGATGAGAAAGCTATGTTTTTGTTTGTTTCCACATTTATATGTGAAGCCAATATACTGTATACTATCCAATTTTTTTCCAAATTAAATTTAGTACTATCATATCTAATGCACTCTATTTTAATAATTAATTCATAACATCACAGAAAACAAAGAGAGGACATAAATTTCTTACATATTTAAGTTAGAATAGCTGAAAATTTATCATTAATAAAAATAAAATCAAGTTTGAATAAGGCTTCAGATTGGTTCTGAAAGAGGAATAGCAAACAATTTTAAATATTTTATTTAAGTTTAGAAATTAAAATAATTACAATTTACAGGGCATGATTATTCCTTAAGTTGATATATTTTTTGATTGAGTTGTTTGATCGTTACCTTAATATTTCTTTGTTTGATGTTGATGTGTCTTGCTGAAATAATTCATGCTCTGAGAAATTAAATGTGCAGAATATGAAAGTTAACTATAAATTTCAGGTCTAAAGATTATTTTCTCTTAGAAATTTTGCACATGCGACAAATGTGGAGAGAAAATTCCAGGGGGGAGATAATGTAAGGGCAATTTTGATTTGACTAAAAATTTGTAAGTAGTATGCAGTTAGCAGTTTTTTCCCAAAATTGTGGCAACTTAATTATTGGTTTTTTTTCCGAATATAAGAAATAATGTGGCAATAGTAATATTCTTTTCCATTTTCTTCAAAAAAAAAAAGATCTGACTTGAAATTGAAAATGCCTGTTACGAGTATATATTCTAGTTATAATAGTAGTGATTTTTAAACCGGTGGATCCATAATTACCTTCTTCATTTGTCTTTCTTGCTTTACAAACATGTGACCAATTGGACGCTCATACGGTTAAATTCTCTCTCTGAGGTAGCCGTCTCGACTCACGAAGAGGTCAAACAAATAACTTCTTGCCAAATAAGTGGGCATGTGGTGTTTGTCTCTTACATAGGTTTGATATATATTTCAAATGGGTAGGTTTAGTATTTTTCTTGTTCATAATCTTTTATGCCTTTTCATTGGGACATTTCAAAATATTTGATGTGGAGTCTATTCAAGAGTTGAAAAATGGGTTTTCAGTAGAGCCATCGCATGAAGATGAGAAAATTATTGATTTTTGGTGATGACATGCTCCTCTCAATTGCATGATAATAAAGGAAATTTCTTGCAAAATTCTCATTTAACATTTTAAGATAGATGTGGGTTATCTGCAGTTGATTGTGTGATATACAGTTGCTAAAATGAAAAGAAGAACAAATTCTATATTTAAAATCTTTTTTTCCACTTTCCAAATCTTAACCCGTATATCATACAATAAATGATGGAAATCAGATTCTTCCCGAAAATTTCAATTATGAATTCTATGGGTACCTTACCTAGTAACAAAATAACAACCTTTTGTGCAGCTGAATGAGGTAGTTTCTTGTAGCTATAAAAAATGAGAATAACAGAGTAAATCTGCCACATGAGAGAATTTCCTTCCATGACGTCGAAAAATATACCTTCCATGAATTTTTTCGGCGATCGGCATCCATCATCATTTTTATCATGTAAGATATGGATATACCAAATTTCATGTGATTCCATCACTTTTCGCCGTTGATTTAGTGTGTGCAAAATTAACGGTTTACCGACAACAGATTTTTTACATTGCTAATTCAACGGTGAAAATGTGGTGGAATCACATGAAATTTAATTGGTGTATCCACATCTAACATGATAAAGATGATGATGATGGACGCAGATCGTCAAAAAAATTCGTGGAGAATATAGAATTTTTGCGCCACCCGACGCAAAGGGCTCTCGGTGCCTCTTTTCTCCATCATTCTCATAAAAATAATATATAAACATATTCGTTTGTTTATCAAGTACATTTTTCCGTTTGAAGCTACAAAAACATAACACCAACTCATTCCAGAGATGGTGAAATTTCCATCTCAATTCTCTGTCAAAACTTTGATCACACTCACACAACTTTCCAGTTCCTGATCCTTGCCTCCTTTAATCCTGCATCATTCCATTTTCTTCTTATTCAATCATTAACATTTATTTAATTGTTTCACTTTCTTCTGTTCGATTTATTTTGATAGAGTTGCTTATTTACTCATCACATATCTACAGCTATTTTATGACAACCTTTTTTATTCCTAGTTTTTTTTTAACATATATTTGATACTAGTTATAACTTTGTCAAATCTTTTTAGTGAAGATGAAGAAATTTTTTAATGCCATATATATATAATCAAAGACCACATCTTTCCTTGCCTTCTAATTTTTATTTATATTTCTTCACATCTATCCTTGCCTTCACTCTCACATATATTAATCAACTCCCAACCAACCCCCACCTTATAAATATCATTCCTCATTTACCTCAACGTTCATCAACCCCACGTTTAATTAATCTCTGCTCATTCATTCAACACAAAAAATAATCAAAGAAAAAAGAAAGAAAGGTTAAAAGATAAATTCTAGCCTTAAATCTGTAAGTCTTCGAGAAATGAAGAAGACCTCTCTCTTCACCATCTCCTTCTTCTTCACTCTCTTCCTCTCCGTCTCCCTCTCCGTCGCCGCTGACCCCGACATGCTCCAAGACCTTTGCGTCGCCGATCTCACGGCCGGTAACTCCTCTTCCTTTGCCTTTATTAGGATTCAGACACTAGTTAGCAAAGAATTTTATTGAAGAGTTGTTCGTATGAAATCTAGCCATTCAATTTCATACGGACGGCCGACAGGGACGTAGATCTTTATGTATCCTTATTAATTTCGCTCTATAATTAGTGAAATACATCGTTAAATCGGAATAAAATCCGATTTATATTGCAAAATTTATATTCCAACCGTATTCAAAATTTAGATAACCACTCTACATGTATCAATATCAATCTTCATGTAGTCATCCCCATCGAGCCATCGAGATATAACTGAATGGTTGGGTTTCATTTACCGGACTCTGTCTGTGTGAAATCTTGCAGCACACCTGCATTTTCTTGATCTCGATTCGAATTCTGCCGCAGAGTTTTGTAATCCCGATTGTTTTCATAACCTTAACAGCCATCAAGATAAACGGTTTCCCATGCAAGCCATCATCGTCCATCAACGCCACCGACTTCTCCTTCATGGGCATCGCCACCGCCCGCCCCACCAACAACACCATGGGCTCCCTAGTCACTGGCGCCAACGTAGAAAAAATCCCCGGCCTCAACACCCTCGGCGTCTCCATGTCTCGTATAGACTACGCCCCGAAAGGCCTCAACCCGCCTCACACTCATCCGCGTGCCACCGAAATGGTGTTTGTTCTTGATGGTGAGCTAGATGTAGGGTTCATAACTACCGCTAATAAGCTCATTATGAAGACCATCACCAAAGGTGAGGCTTAAATGCCTTTTTACCTAAAAATCCATATATTGATGTTCTTTTACAATCGAAAGTCCATATAATTACACAAATTGCTCGAGTATCATCCAATGCAGGTGAGGTTTTTGTGTTTCCGAGGGGTTTGGTTCATTTTCAGAAGAACAATGGAGATTCTCCGGCGGCAGTGTTGGCGGCGTTTAACAGTCAGTTCCCGGGGACGCAGTCGATCGGCGCTGCGCTGTTCGGGGCAAGTCCGGAGGTCCCGGATATTGTGTTGACCAAGGCGTTTCAGGTTGGGACTAAACAGGTGCGGAAGATCAAGAGCAGGCTTGCCCCTAAAAAGTGATATTTTTCTTTTTTCTCATTTACTTTATCCTTTGATAATAATTTGTGTTATATATGTTTCAAAGTGAAAAGTTTCATTTGTTTTTGACCCTTGTTTGAAGATGTTTTCTCATTGTTGGATATGGTTAAATGACATGCATGCTTGATATTTTTTTCTATATAAAAGTAGCAAAGTTAAGTTAGGTAACCAATCTTTATGATTAAATTTTAATGAATATCTACGAAGTGAAATTTTGATGTAGACAAATAAAACCAGCAGATTTAAATCATCTACAATTCTCATGAGTGAATACTTTAAAATAAAATAAAAATCCATGGTTCATAGTGTTAGAGGATGTAATAGAATGGGTTGATCACACAAAACACCCCTGTTGTTTACCCCATCTAAATAACTCAAATGATCGTCTGAGGCCGATTTATTTTGTTTATATCAGATTTCAAATGCTTTTTGGGGTCTTGGTCAATAAACCGAGAGGGTGTTTGTGGTAATAAATTGCTTCAGGTGAATAAAAGTGGTATACGGGTAAAAACGACATGGTAGTTTTGTGCAAATAACTCTAAAATGGAATTTAAGAGGATTTTTTTAAATTTTTTCCAACCGAACCGTTGCCATTCAAATACAAAGGTTGATGTTATTCATGTGCAATGTACAAAAAAAACAACAAGAAAAAGGCTGGAATATATATATATATATATATATATATATATATATATATTACACAAACTTGCATGGCTATCTCTCAATCTGATTTCTCCATAAGTTCTTCAATGAGCACAGACTTAGGGTTCACCATTGGTGGCCCTTTCTCTCTCTCCTCTCAAGCTCATCAAGATCGAAAGTAACAAGCCTGTCCCAATTCCCTCCTTTGAACAAAACCCCGGCTTTCCCATCGGTGACTCTCTGCACGATCCCTCAATACTTGTAAAACGGATTCTTTTCGTTCTTCACGATCACAATCATCCCCGGCAGAAACAGAGACAGCTCGGGCGCTTTCGGCTTCGAGCCTTGAAGCACGAGTCCTGCATCCGTCTCAATTCGGTCGTTACTCTTTTTAGGCGGCGAGTTTTCTTGAATGAATCTTTCAAGGCCTTTCTCGCCGCCAGGGAAGCCACCGGTGAGGCCTAGGAGTTCTTTTTCGAAACCTTCGCCGTTAATGTCAAAGGAAGACGGGGTTGAACCCGGTTGAGGTTGCGGGTTGGGGTTAGGGTTCGGGTTTTGTTGGATTGTTGTTTTTTTTAGCTCTTTTTGGACACCGGTTTCACCATTCAAGAGGCCTCGGCCACCCATGATCTCGGTAAGATTGAATTTGGCAGTGGGAGTGATGCTGAATTTATCGGATGGGGATTTGAGAATGGATGAGGATTTGCTGAGAAGAGGGTTTTGGATTGGGATTGAAGCTGCCATTTTATTTTATTTTATTTTTGATTTGGGGAAGTAAAGAAGAGGGAGAGAGTTTGGTATTTGTTTTTGAGTTGAAGTTTGAAGGTAGAGTGTTTTTTGGCACCACAAGTTTAAGGGATCAATCTGTGGCTTGCATTTGAGGAGCTAGTTGATTGGGTTGTTTGTTGTATTTCAACAGATCATTTAGGATTATCTCAAGTATTATTGTCCAGATACCACCAAGGCTAAAATTACTCTAAACTACCTTTAACAACTGTAGTTTTTCACTAAACTGCCTTAAAGCGCATTCACGGCAAATCCTGGTATATCCCCGCAACAGTGTCTGCTATTTTCTTCTTATTTTCTTAATAATAAACCCTAAAAGAGATCGATTTTATTAGTTGTGGTTGCCGCCACCTATAGCTGAAAAAAGAAGAGTAAATTGATTTTCTAACTTATAGATAAAAAGAAACCATGTCCATGTTACGTCACAAGTTTTTGCCTTTAGTTTTTTATATTTGCATTTGGACAATAAATCTTTATTGTGTGGATGATTTTCATTTTAAATCTCAAATTTGGATTTATTTAATAATGTTAATTATGTGCTATTTTATTTAATCGTTGCTATTTGAAATGTATATTTTCCATTATGTGGCATGTGGCTTGATTCTCTGCCTTTGATATATATATATATATATATATATATATATATATAAAATTAATGCTAAAAATATTTAATTGTGGATGATATATATAATGCTAAAAATAATATTTAATTGTGGATGATTTTCATGTTTCTTTTCTTCTTTTTTTAATTGTGTATGAATTTTGTTTTATAATTACGATTATGCTTTTGACTTTCGCCCAAAAAGAAATTAAATAAAACAAGATCGATGAATTATGGTTACTTGTGGCTGCAACTTGTAATTAGTTTTGTACTGCCGCTGTTTTTTCTTAAAAAGAAATAAAAAATAAATTGGCTGCAGTTTAAAGGAGTAGGGTGAAAGTTTCATGGGTGTCTGGAAAAGAAAAACATTCGTCCCCAAATTCTTCTCTTCAAAATATGAAAGGTATTAATATCTGCCGTTGATTTAATAAAGGATTGAACGGTTGAGATTTACCTTTGACCAAAAATCTTCAAAGCCACCTTTTACTAGAATCGCCGCCGAGATATAAAGCTTTCCGGGCGAAATTTGAAAATATGAAAGAAATGGAGATGAGATATTATACCAAATCATTATAAAGAATATTCCCAATTAAATATTAGAGAAATATGTGTATCTTTGTAATATTGAAAGCCAACTATTCACAAATGTTTTATATTTTTGATGATCGGTGTCATCCATCCTAATTTTCATAGGCTAAACCATATATATAAATATATACCAATTTTCATATGCTTTTTTACTCTTTTGCCATTGATTTCGTTATGGTTATGTTTTATTATTTGAAACAATTAGGACTATTTTGGAGATTGTATATAGTTACTCAACGGAGATACAAAGCAAGTGCACCAAAAAAGAACATGAATTGAGTTGAGCTATTACATGGCGTGCATATGTGAAAGATCTATAAGAGTAAGGTCGGGACTATAGTCCAAACATTATTTAAATGGCACAGATATGATATTGACAAGAATTAATTGAAACAGGTAGATTTGTGACCTCCAACATAAGTGCAGGAAGTATCGAAAGCGCACAATTTTTTTTGTATACATATGTCTAAGAATATGTTAATCTAGATTAACGGGATTGATATCCAGAAAAAGTTGTGGAAAATTAACTTTCTGACCAAATATAGGGGAGATATAACAAGGATACCCGCATTTCTCTTAAGATAAAACAGGGGAAAGATTAATCCAACTAGGTATAGACATGTGCAACATGCTTGGGAATAATAGGACATGTATTGGCCTAAATAAGTGTCCGTGTCATTAAACTTACCTAAAGCACACCATATTTATCATTATTAAGTTTTCTTCCCCCATCCCCCCGACATGAAACCTCCCTCACTTTTGGCCTACAAAGCAGAATCCTGAAACTCCTGATACCGCACTTTGCCATCTCGACTAGATTTTTGTTAACTTTTCCCTCCAAAACATATTGCATGGGATCGGAAGGGGAAAGCAAAAATGCAACTTCAAATATAGCAGACGCACTCCCTTTACGACCCCCTCGGTCATATTATTTTTCACAATTAAGTATAATTGAAAAACATATGGAAGCTTCTCATTTTATTCATATCTAATGACAAATTGGGGTAGCTAAAATATTTATTCCATTGTCGATCCCTCCCCATGTGCAAGATAAAAGCCTTGAACAAAACATGAAATCCCCACAAAACCTGGCCTCAATTTCTCATTCCTTTCATGCTTTCAAATCATTCCGAGGATCCTAGGCGAACTCTAATACATCTACTAATTGCTTGCTTATACAAAACTCCAAATATGAGTGATTCTCTCTATGTAAACACAAAAACTATTGGCTTACCCATTAGCTGCTACTCTAATAGTTGCTCCTGTTATGCAGCAAGGATACTGAAAAACACTGGAGAAAAATTAGAGAGAAATGTCAAACAAATGAGATAAATGAACAACAGTGGTGAATAAAATCACAAAAGCCATATAAATGCAAGTGAAATAAGCATTTTTCCCTTTTCAAGGTGGAAATAAAATCAGTACAATAAATAATAAAGCACAACAATGAGGAGAAACTTCAATTATAAACCCATGAAAAAAAAACCAAATTCCTATTAAAATTCATCAAAAATCTAACACGCAATATACAACTCCTGCTACAGGGAACCGCGTGTTACTCCTAACTAACAATTGAAATAACAAATGAAAAATATAATCCAATTTGACTGACTTAAGATTATTCAATTGGCTGAGATAGAATTTTTCTTAATGCATTTGCACTCACATTCTGAAAGTACTGATACCGTACCTTGCTGTTAACCACATATTGCGGCAATCATAACTACCAATCACCAAACATCCCTATACATGTGACAGTTTGTACAGTTTCACAAGTCAATGAGAATATTTATAGACAATTTTAAGCGACCAGTTAGTTTGCAGTCAACTAAATGAAAAAATACAGACCTAGTTATGGCACTATAAATATATAGAATGAGGATAATCAAAGACACAGAAAGGAACTGGAGGTTGCAATGAGATTCGGTGGTGGATTGTTAGCAATTCTCATCACATTGCTCGCCTCCGAATTCAGGGGATCGACAGCTCAGACAATATGGACCCCAGCATCCGCGACATTCTATGGTGGTAGCAATGCCTCAGGTACAATGGGTAAGTTATCGAGATTAGTTGCAGTTTCAGTAATTCCTACATTGATTTGTTTGATTGAACTAATGCACTACTTTCTCGCTTCAACTACATTAATTAGCTTTCAAGAAGGTCAAGCGCTGATCTATTTCGTTTAAGTCGTCCCAAAAATGCCATCCTATTAAGAAACGCTAAGCTATACCCAATTTTAACAGTCCATTAACATTCCACTGTAACACTTCTGCTTCATATTTAGTATGTTCACAAAGGGGTATTGGGAAAGGACAAAAATAGATGAAAAATTGAATTTTAAACAACTATTTAAATAACAAGCAAAACATAGATTATTGAATTCTATATGGGCAAAGATATAGGGTAATTCCTGCAAATTACCCAAAACCGCCCTTTACCATTGCGGTTTTTTGCTAAAATACAATGGGTTTTTTTTTGTTACAGTCAACTCCCTCAAAGTGCTAGTTTCAAGGGTATTTTAGTCGGCAAAAGCTCCCTCACAACCAAGGTGATATTTCAATGTACTTAATACAGGTGAAGCTTGTGGTTATGGAAACCTCTACACAGATGGCCACGGTACAAAAAATGCAGCCTTGAGCACCGCGCTCTTCAACAGCGGGGCTTCATGTGGGGCCTGCTTTCAGATAGTCTGTGATGCAACAAAGGTGCCGCAGTGGTGCAAGAGGGGGACATATATCACTATCACAGCCACAAATTTTTGTCCGCCAAATTATAATCTTCCTAATGATAATGGCGGGTGGTGCAACCCACCAAGAAAGCATTTCGAAATGGCTCAGCCTGCTTGGGAGACCCTTGCAATTTATCAGGAAGGGATTGTGCCGGTTTTTTATAGAAGGGGGTGATTTATCATCAAAAATTGCATTCAGTACATAGTTTTTCGAATGCAAAATTTGTTGCAAGTAAATTGTGCCAATTTCTTGGCATGCAAAAGAGGTATACAAATAGAGGGTGCAACAATTGCTGGTGCAGCTCCATTCCAGCAAACCAAGTAAATTTTCTAGCAAATTTGAGTTAGCAAACTTAAACTTCAATTAGATAAGGCGAGTTACACAAGGATCCTATTAACAAGGTTTGGAAACAAATCCTACCAACTTCAATTTGCCTAAAATTCCAAATCCTATCGGTAGGATCCTAGTCACTCCCGATATCCTGATCATATACTGTTTTGGCGTTTGAAAGCTGGAGTCTATTGACATGACTTCAACCCTGTATATTGTTATGGCCTTTGAAAGCTATTGCCTCGGAAAGTTATGGCCTGATGAGAATTCTAAGACAACAAAACGACCAAGAGCTTTAATGCCTAGTGGGGGGAAAGCTCATGTATGATCAGACATTTTGATCGATAATCTGATAATCTAACTGGCATTCTACAAACTAATTGCAGGGTTAAATGCGGGAGGAGCGAAGGCATGAGGTTCACTATCATCGGAAGGGACCTCTTCGAGTTGGTTTTGGTAACAAATGTAGGTGGCACTGGAGTAATCTCAAACATGTGGATCAAAGGCTCCAACACAAATTGGCTGGTGATGAGTAGAAACTGAGGGATGAACTGGCCGAGAAAGTTTGTCATTTCAGGTCCATGATGGAAGAATCAAGACGGCCTATAATGTGGCACCTTCAAATTGGAAGTTTGGTGACACCTATTCAACATCAATCCAAGTTCGATTGTTGATATTTTCCCCCTTTTTTGTGTATGTATGTGTATGATGTCTGAGATTTTTATGTCTTGGATTGTGGCTATGAAATGCGAGGTAGCCCACCACAATAACATGATATTATGGAATAAAGGATAGGGCTCATTGACCTCAAAGAAGTTATGTATTGAACCTAGGTTGCCATATATTTTAATTGAAGCAACCTTTGCCCAAGGGTGACTCCACGGTAAAAATATCGCTACTAACTAGTGTTTTGCACGTGCGATGACCGTGTTTCTATGCATATATTATTAGTTAAATACTGGCTTGGAAGATCAAGTTCTATTTTACTTATTTAATTAAATTATATGTATTTATTAATTTCTGATTGGTTCTTAAACGTCCTCTTATGAGAAATTATCGAATTTAATGTAGTTATTAGAGAAAGTCCTTAAAACAGAATTTAATTTGCAATGTGTGGGATTGTAGCTTACTTTTTAGGCTATAATTATTACTGTTACTCACAGACAGATTAATGGGGTAGACTCTATAATAATTTTTAAAATGTCTCAATTTCAATGTTATTCTTCATGATAGAAGAGATTACATTACATAATTATACATATAAAAGTAGAGAGTTTAATCTAGTAAGTCTTTATATAGAAAAAAAAATAATAGAAGGCAAAAAATAATACACATTCACCAGGATATATTATACTAAATATACCAGGTAGTATACTATATTTAATAATTTATTTAAATTAAATTGGGCTTGACATGTGTGACCCTAATTTTCTTGTTATAATAGTAGAGATATTATTTACCATCCTCTCAAGTTCATAGTTTTCTGGGCCAGGCACTTGGCAGTATTAACGGGAAGGAAATTGATGAGGATATTTATTCGTGGAAGCTACAAAGATGAGCAGACACCATTATAAGACAGTGAGGGCCAAAGGAGAAAAGAGAAGAAAAGTGAAGCACCTGGGCCAGTTCATGTAAGAGCACTAAATGGACACATGCCTTCTGGATCAGCTTTTATCGATTAAAGCAGCTATCTCATCAAGATCTTGATTTTCTCGTACGCCAGAGGTTAAAAAATTGTGTTAGTTTGCTGATGTTAAAGAGAATCCATAATAGAAACTGTCATGGTATAGATCATCATTCCGGATCAGATCTCACTAACTTAAACTTTATTTCAAACAAGAAAAAACAATTAAATAAGAAAGCACACATTAGTATTTTTTTCTGATACAGAGTTACGAAGAGAAGAGAGAGCCTGGCATAAATGATGAATTTAGTCAACTCTTCTACCAACTTCATCTTTTTCCAAAGTATAAACACCAAGCTCCTTCACCAAAATAAACAAAGCTTTCCAGCAAGTATCTCTCTAATACCAACTTTGTCACGACCCGAAGGTGTGGAACGTGACTGGCATCTAAATCACGCAACGAGACATAACGTAATCTAAATAAGCCAAAACCCAAAAATTCTAAACCATTTAATGAAATAGAGTGAAGAAAATACTGATTTTAAAAAGGTGGTTTTAACAAAATAAAGTCGCATTAAATATTTTTAAAGCTTCAAGTTTTCCCGAAAATTTCGGCAAAATTTCCTCTGTAAAAATTGGCCCTAAACAGGTACAAAACAAGAATATGTATAAACAATGAAATAAGACATCCCCAAGCGGGAGCTAGCTCTTCGCTAAATGACGGAACACAACCACATGCAAGATACACCATAATAATATGAAATAAACATTTAAAAGTAAGAAATAAGGAGAGCATAAAAATCGGCTCACACGAGCTCGACACCGGATATCAAAATAATATAAGTCTTACTGTCCGGTCTCTAGGCCACATATACAAAATGGTCGATGGAGTGTACTAGATACAAGATAAATATACAAAGTGGGAATAAAAGAATATCCTCACAAACCCACCTACGAGCAAAATCACAAGTCGATGCAAAGGGAGCAGGAGTGACAGAGCGCCCGCCGCGACTATGCTGACGGGTCTATCCTGCAAGATACTGTGGCACAACAGGGGTGAGTTACCAACTCATGAGTAGTAACATCTAATAAGGCTATCACAAGCATACACACAAATGTGTCACAACCTATGTATACAACAATGATCCTATGCACTAATATGAATGCGACATGAATGAATGATTAAGCACGAAATCTGGATATATATCTGGTATGAGAAAAATATGTGTTCTTATCTTAGTAAAACTTTTGTAAAATAAAAACTTGGGTATCATCAAATGAAATCGACAGAAAACCATGTCAAATATCAACACCATATATATATGTGTGTGTGTGTGTGTGTGTCAAATCTCGGTAGCCGTCTCTCAGATCGGCCCTCAAATCTGTCAAATCACACGACTCCGGTCGGTATCCTCCGGATGACCGCCGGATCAATAATCACTAGTAGGTAGTGCTCCCTTGCCAAGCTCAACGTCTTTCTATATGGCCTTCTTGCCCCAGGGTACCTCACCGGGTCCACCATGTACCCGCAGACGGCGTCTCTCTCCTCGAATCAGGTATATGTACATACGTGGCTCAATAACCGAGAAATTTCATGGTGGACGCCACACACATCATATCACGAGAAAACCGCACCTTGCATTCTTAAAATGATAATAAGTTTATAAATTCCTTTGCGGTTTTCCCCAAATCCAGAAAATTTCATAAATACGGAAATCTCCCAGAAGAATCACAATATATGAGTATGTGAATGACGATGAATATCTGTGATATAAATATGATGCAATGAGATGAATGACTTGAAACTACATATCAATAGTGATGAAATACTCAAATACAGACTTTTTAAGCAAGTTCTAGTGTTCGTGACATAGCAATTACCAATGGCGTGTGTGTTTGCATAAAATAGTGCACGTCCGGTATAAACCATCGGTAATGGTGCAAGTGTCCGAAGTGACAATATCAAAGTATATGAAGATGCATATGCTACATGAAATATGATATACGCATATGAAAACAAGAGTTATAAATAAATCCTAACTATCGGGCGTTTACGCCATCCAAATAATTTCCCCATAAATGTGTACATCTACTCACCGGAACGTCTCGGCTAGTCGAATCCGATCGCTGCCTTGCCTTTTTCTTGTCCCGTCCAACGTCTCCGTGACCGATCCTATAATCGCACAAATAGTACATATGGGGCTAAACATTTATATAGACGCGAAGTCAAGACGATATGAAGCAACTAACGTGCATTAGCTAGACGCACGTGCACTTGGTGCACAAAACGCGCAACATCACCACAAACCACAACTAGCGTTTGCTATGCATAGCAAACACCAAACCTAGAATCTAAACGTTCGAATCGCACAATGATATCACACTAACAAATTGGGGAAAAAATTGTAGATCAATCACAACCGAAAACTTAACTAATACTGTTTCTTTAAAAAAACTAGTTGGTAACCTTATGGTATTTTTGTGCAAATCTAGGTGGATTAGTAAGTCTATTAGCACTAACTACACTTAAATACCCTAATTAAGCCATACAAACATTAACTAAATCTAACCTCACTTAAACACTAAACATGCAAACAATCTGCAAAACCCCTAATTAAAACAATTAAAAGCAAGGATTAGCAAAGTAACAATTAGACTAGGTTTTATAGCTCAAAATGATTTTGGAAAAGATCCAAACTTGCTAACCATGCCACCCAAAATGAAGACTTGATCCAAAGAACCTTTGCTTAGTTTAGAAAAATAGAATTTTTGTGATGATTTTTGAAAGGATTAGTGTTGATTTTTGGAGGTTTGTAGTGAGGTAGAGGCATTTTTGCATGAGCAAAGAAGGATGGAGAGGAGGAGGGGCTACGGTTTTGGTGAGGAGGGGAGAGAGTGAGTGTAAGCTAACCATACCACCACACACACCATTCCCAATATAAAAGTGCACCATAACTCGTTTTCATTTTATTATATTTTCTATTTATCTTATTTATACAAAAACAAAACTAGAACCATCTTGAATTAGGAAGTGAGCATGCTACAAAATGGGTTTAGTTGTGTCATGGTGCACTAACATGTATTAACCTATACTAACTAATAATTAACACTAATTTAATGTGTATGTGCATGTTTAAAAAAATAATATTTATTAATTAATAAGGAAAATAATTAAGTAAACTAGCAATTAAATAAGTAACTAATTAAATACCCATACATAAGCAATTACATAATTAAAATAGGTATATTTATGTCTATGTGGAAAAATAATCATAACTAAATTTTACGGAAAACACGAGTTGTGCTACTAATTATCATACAATTAAACTAAACAATTTTTAAAGCGTTACAATCTTTCCCACTTAAAGAAATTCGATCCCCGAATTTAAAAATCTAGCTACGCGTACCTTCGAAAAGATGGAAAACTTCTTCCGCATCTCGTCTTCGGTTTCCCAGGTGACATCTTCACTGCTCGGGCCACGCCAAAGAACCTTTACGGACGGTATGATCTTGGACCTCAATTTCTTCACCTACCGATCTAGAATGACTATCGGCTGCTCGGTGAAAGAAAGATCGCGCTCCAGCTGAATCGTCTGATACTGAATCGCGTGAAAGGCGTCATGAAGATACTTGCGGAGCATCGATACATGAAACACGGGGTGAACATCTGGAAAACTGGGTGGAAGAGCCAAACGATAAGCAACTGCACCGACTCGCTCGAGAATCTCGAAGGAACCCATAGATCTGGGACTAAACTTCCTTTCCTTTCCGAACCTCATCACGCCCTTCATCGGTGAAACCCACAAGAAAACATGATCACTCACGGCGAACTCAAGTCTGTAACGACGTCTATCCGCATAAGATTTCTGTCTGCTCTAGGCCGCTTTCATCCTGTCCCGAATCAACTGGATCTTCTCTGTCGTCTCCTGCATAAGCTGCGGTCCCAAAATACTGCTCTCGCTGAGCTCTGTCTTACAAACTGGTGATCGACATCTTCTCCCATACAATGTCTCGAAGGGTGCCATCTGAATCGTCTCCTGAAAACTGTTATTGTAGAAGAACTCTTTCAAGGGTAGGTGACGATCCCAACTATCACCGAAATCAAGAACGCAAGTTCGGAGCATATCCTCGAGAGTCTGTATGGTCCGCCCTGACTGACCGTCGGTCTGCGGATGGAAAACTGTACTGAAACTCAATCGGGTGCCCAAAACCTCTTGAAGTTTCCGCCATAGTCGGCTGGTGAACTGGGTGCCTTTGTCGAAGACAAGGCAAGTCGGAACGCCGTGTAGTAGCACGATCTCATCAATATAAATATGAGCATACTGAGCAAAATCCGTAAGTGGGCTTCGCTGGCAGAAAGTGAGCAGCTTTCGTCAATCGGTCTACGATCACCCAAATAGAGTCATATCCTCGACTGATCCTAAGTAGATCCACAATGAAATCCATAGAGATCTGCTCCCATTTCCACTCCGGAATTGGCAAAGACCGTAACTCTCCAGCCGACCTCTGATGCTCGGCCCTGACTTGCCGGCAAGTCAGGCATCTCGAAACAAAATCTGCAACATCTCCCTTCATCCCTTCTTACCAGTAGATATTTCTCAAATCATGATACATCTTGGTGAAACCCGGATGAACGTTATAAGCCGACTGATACGCCTCCTCTAAAATCCAGCGTCTCAGCCCCTCGTAATCTGGCGCACATAGTCGAGTCCCAAATCGTAGCACTCCGTGGTCATCGATCACGAACTCTGAGACTCTACCATGCCGAAGCTGCTCCATGATCTCTGACAAACGAGCATCATCGGACTGTGCCTCACGGATACGATCAAGTAACTGTGGACGGGCGCGGATATGAGCGAGCTGTCCCCCGGTCTCAGCTATCACATAAGGCATGCCAATATGCGGAAAACTGTCTCTGAACTGCACTCAAATAGGAAAAACTACCGCCGGGCCTCCGACTCAAAGCGTCTGCCACGACATTCGCCTTGCCCGGATGATAAAGAATCTCGCAATCATAGTCCTTCACAAGCTCCATCCAACGGCTCTGTCTCAAATTCAGATCCCGCTGCTGAAAGATATACTTTAAGCTTTTGTGGTCCGTGAATATCTGGCACGATTCGCCGTATAAGTAGTGTCTCTAAATCTTGAGTGCAAAAACCGTTGCGGCCATCTCTAAGTCGTGAGTGGAATAGTTCTGCTTGTGCTTCTTCAACTGCCGAGAAGCGTAGGCGACGACCCTACCGTGCTGCATCAACACACAGCCTAAACCCACTCGAGAAGCATCACAATAAACAACAAAGCCGTCTGACCCTGAAGGCAAAGATAATACTGGTGCAGTCGTCAAACGAGTCTTCAACTGCAGAAAACTCTGCTCACAAGACTCGGTCCAAAGAAAAGGAACTCCCTTCCGGATCAACCCGGTCAGCGGTGCAGCGATACGAGAAAAATCCTGTACAAAACGTCGGTAGTAACCGGCTAAACCCAAGAAGCTGCGAAACTCTGTCACCGAAACAGGTCTGGGCCAATGCTGTACGGCCTCGATCTTCTTAGGGTCCACACGTATGCCATCTCTCGTAACAACGTGGCCCAAAAAGTTAACACTATCCAGCCAGAAAGCACACTTGATGAATTTAGCGAACAGCTGGTGCTCTCTCAAAATCTGCAACGTGATCCTCAAATTCTGCTCATGCTCCTCTCGACTCCGGGAGTATACTAGAATATCGTTAATGAACACGATAATGAACTGGTCAAGAAACGACCTGAATATGCGGTTCATCAAATCCATGAATGCAGCGGGGCATTGGTGAGTCCGAACGACGTCACCAAAAACTCGTAATGCCCGTAACGTGTCCAAAAAGCAGTCTTCGGAATGTCATCATTCCGAGCCCGCAACTGGTGATAGCCCGACCGCAAGTCAATCTTCAAGAAATGTCCTGAGCTGATCAAACAAATCGTCAATGCGAGATAAGGGATATCTATTCCGCACAGTAACTCGATTCAATTGACGATAATCGATACACAATCGCAAACTGACGTCCTTCTTGACGAACAGGATAGAAGCTCCCCAAGGTGACATACTCAGACAAATGAGTCCTTTATCCAATAAATCTTGCAACTGATCCTTCAGCTTTCTAAGCTCCGCCGGAGCCATCCGATAAGACGGTATAGAAATAGGCCCCGTGCCGGGGATCCAATCAATGCAGAACTCGATATCACGCTTCGGCGGCAATCCAGGCAACTCGTCAGGAAAGACATCGGAAAACTCCCTCACAATCGGAACTCGGTCCAACGAGACCTCTGCGGCTCCAGCATCACGTATATACGCTAAGAATCCCTGACATCCTTTCCTCAATAGACGACTAACGCGAAGGGAAGAAATCAAACTAGGGAAGGTGACAAAGTTGCAGACTTTGAGGGAGCGCCAGTTGTTCGCTAAATTCTCCAAGTGCGCCTTCTGGCTTGACAGCGTCGATTTCTTTGGGTCACGTAGTTACGAGAGATGGCATTCGTGTAAACCCGAAGAAGATCGAAACCGTTCAGCACTCGTCCAGACCTGTATCAGTGACGGAGGTTCGTAGTTTCTTGGGTTTGGTCGGATACTACCAACACTTTGTTCATGATTTTTCTCGTATCACTGCACCGCTGACTGGGTTGACCCGGAAGGGAGTTCATTTTCTTTGGACCGAGGCACGCGAGCAGAGTTTTCAGCAGTTGAAGACTCGTTTGATGACTGCACCAGTTTTATCCTTGCCATCAGGTTCAGGCGGCTTTGTCGTTTATTGCGATGCTTCTTGAGTGGGTTTAGGCTGTGTGTTAATGCAGCATGGCAGAGTCGTCGTCTACGCTTCTCGGCAATTGAAGAAGCACGAGCAGAACTATCCCACTCATGACTTAGAAATGGTCGTGGTGGTTTTTGCACTCAAGATCTGGAGACACTACTTATACAGCGAGTCATGCCAGATATTCACAGACCATAAAAGCTTAAAGTATATCTTCCAGTAACGGGATCTGAATTTAAGACAGTACCGTTGGATGGAGCTTATGAAGGACTATGACTGTGAGATTCTTTATCATCCGAGCAAAGCGAATGTTGTGGCTGATGCCTTGAGTCGGAGGCACGGCGGTACTTTTTCCTATTTGAGCGCAGTTCAGAGACAGTCTTCCGCAGATTGGCAGATTCTGTGACAGCCAAGTGCAGTTTGAGTTTACTTCGACCGGGGGGCAGCTCGCTCATATCCGATTCCGTCCACAGTTACTTGATCGTATCCGTGAGGCACGGTCTGATGATGCTCGTTTGTCAGAGATCATAGAGCATGTTCGGCAGGGTAGAGTCTCAGAGTTCGTGATCGATGACCAGGGAGTGCTACGATTTGGGACTCGATTATGTGTGCCAGATTCCGAGGGGTGAGACGCGAGATTTTAGAGGCGGCGCATCAGTCGGCATATAGTGTCCATCCGGATTCCACCAAGATGTATCATGGCTTGAGAGATGTCTACTGGTGGGAAGGGATGAAAAGAGATATCGCAGATTTCGTTTCGAGATGCCAAGGCCGAGCATCAGAGGTCGGCAGGAGAGTTACAACCTTTTGCCCATGGGAACAGATCTCTATGGATTTCATCGTGGGTCTAGGACCAGTCGAGGATATGACTCTATTTGGGTGATCGTAGACCGATTGACGAAAACTGCTCACTTTCTGCCAGTGAAGTCCACTTACGGATTTGCTCAGTATGCTCAGATATATATTGATGAGATTATGCGACTACACGGCGTTCCGACTTGCATTGTGTCCGATAGAGGCACCCAGTTCACCAGCCGCCTTTGGCAAGAAACTTCAGGAGGCTTTGAGCACCCGATTGAGTTTCGATACAGCTTTCCATCCGCAGACCGACGATCAGTCAGAGCGGACCATACAGACTCTCGAGGATATGCTCTGAGCTTGCGTTCTAGATTTCAGTGGCAGTTACGATCGTCACTTGCCCTTGATAGAGTTCTCCTACAATAACAGCTTCCAGGAGACGATTCAGATGGTACCCTTCGAGGTATTGTATGGGAGGAGATGTCGATCACCAGTTTGTTAGACAGAGCTCGTTGATAGCAGTATTTTGGGACCGCAGCTTATGCGGAGATGACAGAGAAGATCCAGTTGATTCGGGACAGGATAAGAGCGACCCAGAGCAGACAGAAATCTTATGCTGATAGACGTCGTCGCAGACTTGAGTTCGCCGTCGGTAATCATGTTTTCTTGCGGGTTTCGCCAATGAAGGGCGTGATTTTGTTCGGAAAGAAAGGGAAGCTTAGTCCCAGATACGTAGGTCCTTTCGAGATTCTCGAGTGAGTCGGTACCGTTGCTTATCGTTTGGCTCTTCCGCCCAAATGTCCACCCTGTGTTTCATGTATCGATACTCCACAAGTACCTTCATGACCCCTTTCACGCGATTCAGTATCAGACGATCCAGCTGGCGCGCGATCTTTCTTTCACCGAGCAGCCGGTAGTCATTCTAAATCGGCAGGTGAAGAGACTGAGGTCCAAGGTCTTACTGTCCGTAAAGGTTCTTTGGCGTGGCCCGAACAGCGAAGAGGTCACCTGGAAAACCGAAGACGAGATGAAGAAGAATTATCCTCATCTCTTTGAAGGTACGCGTGGTTGGATTTTTAAATTCGGGGACCGAATTTCTTTAAGGGGGGAGATTGTAACGTTTTAAAAATCGTTTAGGTTAATTGTATGATAATTAGTAGTACAACTCGTGTTTTCCGTAAAATCTAGTTATGATTATTTTTCCGCATAGACATAAATATACCTATTTTAATTATGTAATTACTTATGTATGGGTATTTAATTAGTTACTTATTTAATTGCTAGTTTACTTAATTATTTTCTTTATTTATTAATTAATAAATATTATTTTAAACATGCACATACACACTAAATTAGTATTAATTATTAGTTAATATAGGTTAATACATGTTAGTGCACCATGACACAAGTAAACTCATTTTGTAGCATGCTCGCTTCCTTAAATCAAGAAGGTTCTAGTTTTGTTTTTTAATAGAAAAAGATAAAGAGAAAATAGAAAATAAAATAAAATGAAAAGAAAAGGAGGTATGGTGCATTTTTATATTGGGAATAGTGTGTGTGGTGGTATGGTTAGCTTACACTCACTCTCTCCCCTCCTCACCAAAACTGCAACCCCTCCCCCTCTTCTCTCTCCTTCTATGTTCATGCAAAAATACATCTACCTCACTACAAACCTCCAAAAATCAACACTAATCCTTTCAAAAATCATCACAAAAAATTCTATTTTCCTAAACTAAGCAAGGTTCTTTGGATCAAGTCTTCATTTTGGATGGCATGGCTAGCACGTTTGGATCTTTTCCCAAATCATTTTAAGATATAAACACTAATCTAATTGTTACTTTGCTAATGTTTGCTTTTAATTCTTAATTAGGTGTTTATGTAGATTTAATGCATGTTTAGTGTGTTTAAGTGAGGTTAGATTTAGTTAATGTTGTATGGCTTAATTAGGGCAATTAAGTATAATTAGTGACTGATAAACTTACTAATCCATCTAGTTTTGCACTAAATTACCATAAGGTTACTAACTAGTTTTTTTAAGGAAACGGTATTAGTTAAGTTTTCGGTTGCGATTGATCTACAACCTTTTTCCCAAATTGTTAGTGTTGAGTCAATATGCGATATGTACGATTAGATTCTAAGTTTGGTGTGTGCTACGCATAACAGCCCTTAGGTGTGGTTTGTGGCGATGTCACGCACCTTTTGGTCAAGTGCACACGTGTCTGATTATGAACGTTAAATTCCTCCGTGTTATCTTGACTTCGCGTCTATTTGGATGTTTAGCCTTATATGCGTTGTTTGTGCGATTCTAGGATCAGTTGCGGAGACGTCGGACAGGGCAAGAAAAGACAAGGCAGTGATCGGATTCGACTAGCCGAGACGTTCCGGTGAGTAGATGTACACATCTATGGGGAAATCACTTGGATGGCGTAAAGCGCCCAATAGTTAGGATTTAGTTATAATTCTTGTGTTCACATGCGTATGCCATATTCATGTAGCATTGCATCATCATGTACATTAGTATTATAATCTAGAACACTTGCACCATTACCAATGGTTTATGCCGCACGTGCCCTATTTTATGCAAACACACACGCCATTGGAAATTGCTATGTCACGATACACTTTAGAATTTGCTTAATAATCGGTATCTTGCATTGCATCATCAGTGACATGTACTCTTCCAGTCATCCATCTCATTGCATCATATTGATATCATGGGCATTCATATATTGGAATTTTCTTGAAGATTTCCGTATTCATGAGATTTCTGGATTTGGGGAAAACCGCAAAAGAATTTTATAAACTTATTATCATTTCAAAATAGAAATTGTGGTTTTCTCGTGATATGATATGTGTAGCGTCCACCATGGGTTTTCTCAGCTATTGAGCCAAGTATGTACATATACCCGATTAGAGGAGAGGGACGCCGTCTGCGGATATATGGTGGACCCGGTGAGGTACCCCGAGATAAGAAGGCCGTATAGAGAAACATTGAGCCTGGCAGGAGAGCACTACCTACCGGTGATTGATCTGGCGGTCATCCGGAGGATACCGACCGGAGTCGTGTGATTTGACAGATTTGAGGGCCGATCTGAGAGACGGTTGCCGAGATTTTACATATATATATATGGTATCGATATTTGACACGGTTTTCTGTCGATTTAATTTGATGATACCCCAATTTTATTATACAAAAGTTTTACTAAGATAAGAACACGGATTTTTCTCATACCAGATATATATCCAGATTTCGTGCTTGATCATTCATTCATGTCGCATTCATATTAGTGCATAGCATCATTGTTGTATATATAGGTTGTGACGCATTTACGTGCATGCTTGTGATAGATTTATTAGATGTTACTTACTACTCACGAGTTGGCAACTCACCCCGTTGTGCCACAGTGTCTTGCAGGTCCGACCCGTCAGCATAGTAGCGGCGGGCATGCTTCTTCTTCTACTTTTATTTGCTTCGACTTGCGGTTTCGCTTGTAGGTGGGTTTGTGAAGATATTCTTTTGTTTCCCACAGTGTATATTCATTTTGTATCTAGCATGCTCCATCTACCATTTTGTATATGTGAGCTAGAGACAGGACGGTGAGATTTGTATATTTTGTTCTCTTGTGTCGAGCTCATGTGAGCCGACTTGGTGCTTCTTATTCCTTGCTTTTATATGCTTATTTCACACTATTATGATATATCTTGTATGTGGTTGTGTTCCACCATTCGGCGAAGAGATAGCTCCCGTTTGGGGTGCCTTATTTTATTGTTTATACATATTCTTTTTTTGTACCCGTTTGGGGTCAGTTTTTACAAAGTAAAATCTACCGAAATTTTCGGGAAAACTTGATGCTTTTAAAATGTTTAACATGACTTTATTTTGTTAAAACCACCTTTTTAAAATAAGTATTTCTTCACTCTATTTATTTAAACGGTTTAGATTTCTGAGCTTTGACTTACTTAGATTACGCCACGTCTCTAGACGTTACGTGATTTAAGTGTCAGTCATGTTCCACACATTCGGGTCGTGACAAAGTCTCAGGATGTTGTAGCATTTACACAACATAAAATAGCAGGCCCCAATGTGATCATTGTATATGCTGTAATTTACTTCATCTTCATAAGCTTGAACTGCTCATGCCCACTCATTTCTCCATGATAAAGCAATATTTCCTTTGCTTCTTGCTTTTCTGACAATATAAGCAGATAAATGTCATTAACATACAACAATGCTGGCCCAAGATTAGCCTACACCAGACACTTAATAAAGACAGTACAATACTTGGCCTTTTCAGACATGGTGAGGGCTAAAAAGAATGCTTGAAGTACAAATTTATAATAGTTTAAATCATGACTGCTAAAGGTGGTTCCTCAATATTGAACCAACGAGACAAAACTACAAAGTTAGGGCGGCATTCAGTATCAATGTGTACAAAGCTCTGCGATTGATTTATACAAGGCATACGAACTAAAGCAGAATGCATAGTGCTTTCCATGGCGCAATGTAAAATAAGTAAAGCAAGCCAACTTTTTTAATTATGGCAAGCAAATATACACGAAGTGACACTTGACATCGGAATTTAAAAATTATATTGAATATCTAAAGCAAGATGTGCCTACAAATAAGTATGTTAGCATATATTTAAAATAAAAATAAGATACCTCCATGAACTTTTATCAATGGTCTTACATTACTAATTCAAGTAACTTGCACGTTAAATCTGCAGTCAGATATCCCACCACAAAGATTAATTGTTAAAAAGAGCTACCAGGAGAAATCCCATGCTGATAGTACACTTACATCTAATGCTATTTGCGGACAGCACGATGCCGCTCTTTTTTGCGGAAACGCTCAAGCATGAGTTCATCTGTAGCCGCTTGTCTACGGGTAGCAATTTCTGAGTTGTTGGCTTCTGTTGACTTGGCCCCCATGTCGTTAACTTGAGAGTTTCGGTCCTTGTACAGCTGTGGATGCTCTGAAGCAAAACATTAACATGAATGAGTGTGAAATTGATCGGAAAATAGTAAAAGGGATACCAATCAAAATCCCAACCCTGGTTAGTATGAGTAATTGACATCCTCTTGGAAAAAACTTTAAGGGGCCTTTTTTTTCCAACTCCAATATGGAAGCTGATTATAATTATCATATAATCTTTCAATCAACTACAGAGATGGTCTGGGTTCTTTACTTATCATTCGTTCATAATACTTCGTAATCACTCGCTACTATGGCCAGTCATACCGGTGAGACAATAAGATTGCTGTATTCCATCTTCTGATTGCAAACAAAGAATGGGAGTCATCTCCGCTATATAAAGAACTCTCACTCCAAGAATTTTGTTTTTCGTTTTTGCCATAAAGAATTTTGTTAGGTTTTGAAATCTGGTGGTTTAAAATAATTCATTATACTCTGAATGTGCATGTTAACTGTTTCGTAACTTATTTATTGATGCATTCTTATAGCTGCTTTTCTTTCATATTATTTTGCTAATGAAACAGGTGGGCCGGCCCCATTTCTACTCAAAAAAGTAATTAAAGGACACCGAAAATTTATCTATACAAATGGTAATTCCCTGCACACTCAAGTGCACCCTGTACTGAAGTAATAAGTTGTAGACCTAATTTTCTAAACATGGATGAGCCAAATAAAAAGAATTTGACTAACCTTTGCGAAGTTTTTCAGCATAGTCCCGGCCACGCTGGAAATAATCTGCACTGAAACTTGAGGGGATATTCAATTCTGATTTAGTTCTGCCTGCAAGCCTCTTCTCTTGCAATAGCTTTTTGGCAGCCTCTGTCTCTTCAATATTTCGTAATTTATATCTGCATCATGATAATATTTGCTTTTACATAAAGAAACTTTGATGTAGAAAATAAACCTAAAAAAGACATTATCCAGCATAGAAAAATAGCTGCAACCGAAGAATAGGGAAGAATAACATCTCTAAAGTTAAGGATAAAATAGGAAACCATGAAACTGTGGGAATGGTATCCAAGAGGAATACATCATGACCATGCCTAAATATCGATAACCTGGAGCATGAATATATATAATTGAAGAATGATGGCTCTAAAGAAAATGTGGGACATGAATGAAAGGAAAAGGATATTCTACCCTTATAAATTTGGAAGTGAAATACAAGCGGCTAAAAAGGGTATAAAATGGAAGAGCGTGTTAGTAAATATCACTTTCAATTTCTTATTTTTCCTTCTTTATTTGCAAGAACGGTAAGGATTAGATAAGAAGGAGAACATGTTCATGATAATTTCTTTCACATGTGCAAGTGTGGTAGAGATCTACTAAATCTCACTCCAGCCTAGTCTATAGCTTGGTTGGGTCATGTTCAATGCTTCCTAAGCAGATTATTTTCTTACTTCGTGATTTCACTTGGATGATTTTACAGTTTCTTTCGAAAACACACATGGTCTATAAGATCGAATAATTTAGCAGTACGGTTATATGTCATTCTCGGTTGAATATAGGAGAGGAAAAAAGGCCAGCCTATCCCACTCATCATTCAGGAGCACCATACTCCATCAAACAAGCACCGTCTTTTTTTTATTAAAAAAAACTTCCTTCAAATTAGTATCTAAATCAGCTTGTCATGTATTCTCCAAAATTATCGTACTGTTTTGTTTTCTATTGTAGAGATCACTAGTCCTTATACAAGCTATATTAAACATCGTGGTAAATAAATGGATACAACTTTTATCCACATTGTTGTACTACTATATGTGGAATTCTTCAACTCCTCTCTAAGTTATGGCATGTTACTATCATAGTATATATCTATTTAGGATCACAACCTCAAAGGCATGCATAGAGGCAATTAGCTTTTGCACTAACAAATTCGTTTGGTAAATTCTAGTCAGATTACATATGAGAAGAAAAGATGCAAGACAATAAATAAGAAGAGATGAAGTAACGCACTCGATTGGGAGTTGAATTTCCGCAATCCCTGTGGTCCACTGTGTTGAACTTTCCTCGGAGTTTCTCCTCTTCACCTGAAAAGGTAAAAGGTACGCACGGTTCAAATAAGCCAGGCATTGAGATTTAAAAGTCTTTCCATAAGACTTCTAATACCTCACCTTAAGATGTTCAGGCACGACATACAATTCATCCACCGCTTCTTTCTCCTCTTTATCACCTGACTCGATATTCTTCCCTTTTCTCTTTGCCAGTTCTTGCTCAACATACTTCACCCTTTTATATCAAAAACATCGAATTTTAGCAAATGTTGCTTCTAACAAATCAAGTTTTACCCTAAAAAAATCTAAACTTTACCCTAATTTCCTAAATTCTTCACTAAAATATCAAACGATCAAGCATTAGGGATACAATACATGTTGGGGTCTTCAACAGTGACAGCAGTTTCTTGAGCAAACGTATCCTGAAGCACCAACTCCTCCTTCTCTCCATCGCCATCGCCTTTCTCGCTCGATCTATGCACGCCGTTGGATCCAGATTTGCCGGTGGAGATCACCGGGATCCCTATCTTTCGTTCCCTTTGCTTCTGCAGGAACTTCACCTCCTCTAACACTGATCTGAGACATTTGATAGAACACAAACCCTAGGTTTAGATGAAGACGAGAATAACAAATTGGGGGGTTTTGTTTGAATTTGGGTATTGTTTGAATTAGGGTTAGGGTTAGGGTTACCTGCGTTCTTCTTCGTCTTCAGAGTCGTCTTGCTCGAGAGCTCGCTTCCTGTAGTTCTTGTTGCGCATGGTTGATTTGGAAATTTTTTTCCATGCGCGGGCAGGATATCACCGGCCAAGAGAGAAGAAAAAACAATGGGGGCCCAAAACTCTCTCTTCTCTCTCATTCATGCCGAATCAACCCTCGGAATTAATACTTGTTGATTGGTTGGCAAATTTCACTAAGAAAATGCCTTTTAATTCAAGGATGCGGGAGCGGATACAAAATCTAACCCAAATAAAGACTAAAGGTCTAAACCTAATGTGAGACAACCCTTAGTTTATGCGATGCAAAACCCCAACTTAATAATGAGATACAAAATTTTGCCAGTGAAAAATAAATAAAAACAACTTTTCGGCTAAACTGCAGGATGCAGACAAAAACATATTATTATACGAGCTAACTCTCTATCTGTATCCATATCCAGATTTCATCAGACAGTGATTTTCAATTCTGATGACTATTTGTATGTATCTGTATCGGACAATAAAAAGAGTATTGTTTTTTGACTTAATTAGGTATAATTTTTCCCTTGTACATTTCATATCTATATCAGTATTCAGCTTTTACCGAATACAGATGTCTCGTTCATTTTTCAACAACTATGTATACCGTATTCTAGTCCGCTTATGATTATGGATATGGACATATTAATACTTACATGCGTTTGAATCCGATTCGATTGTATTTCTGCTAAATTACCTGATTTGTACAGATTACACTTTTGCCTTTCTTATTTCCGATTTCTTTCTCTCACACTTAAGACTTCTCTGTTCTTTGCTTCTGTATGTAAGGATCAGGTTAAGATGCGTGGTTGCGGGTGTCCCCCTTAGCACAGTGGTAAACTTCTTATCTGTCTTCATGTTGTGCAAGAGGCATAGGGTTTTAAACAATGCTTATGCCGACCTAAAAGAATATTGCCAGCAATCATGGCAGAAATTTGATAAAAATTTATTGATATTTGGAACATAAAATATTTTTTACAACAATAAAGCAATCAAGTTGGTTGCTTTCAAATTTTCGAAAGGCAAAAATACCCCAATGCAAAGTAATTAAGGGAAATACAGAATGGGTGCACAAGAGGACCACCACGTGAGCGTGCCCCTCTTCTTTTCACTTATTTGACAAGCGGTAGGCAACTTGTCTGCGGCCGTGCACACAGACATATGCCTTCTTAAGCCCCATTTGGGAGCACACTTAGGATAATTGTGGTTTATTTTTAAGTGAAGTCTGGGGCTTTGCAAGCCCCGGACTCCTTTTTAAAAACAAACCACAGCTGAGTCAAAGAAGATGTGTTTGGCTAAAAATGGAGTTTTGTTAACTCTATTTTTATTTCTAACTTTTATCTCCATCCTTGAACCCAACCCATAAAAAAACAATGGCAGCGCCGTCTCAATCTCCTCCGCCAGAGCTCCGCCATAAGCCTCATCATCTTCCACTGCAGACAACGCCCCTTGCGTCCCCTCCTCTTCTACCACCCGTCTCCACCTCCCTTCTCCTCTCGCACCCTCCATCTCATATCTGCAAAAAACCATGGCTGTCGATGTTACCAATGTCGACGACAAGACCTCATCGGATTCGCACATGTAAGGATCGTGGATGCGAAGGATGGCCCCGACCATGGACTGGATTTATTAAGGCAGCAGATTTTGATCCCATGTTGGGTCAAAACTTGTAGAATCCAGAGCTGAAGAAAACACGGTTAACAAATTTACAATTTACTTTGATAAGATGGGAGCTTTGGTAAGATAGAGTTATCTTAACTCCAATATTGTCTTGGGTTGAGTTTGCATTTTGGAGTTTAATTTTCTAAATTTTAGAATTAAGCTGGTTTGTTAAATCAGATATTGATTTAATCCTGGTATTATATTAGTAGTATTATTCTATCTCTTGGGTATTTGTATTTTGGTACGAATATGGATATGTATATACGATAGAGTGTATTCTGTATTTATACGGAAAACATTCTAGAAGGTAGACAACTCATTTTTGATTTATCCATTTATTTTTTTAAATGGAAATGAAGTGTAAAGATAATAATGAGAGAATGGTGAGAACCATGCTTGAATAATTTTGACAAATGAATTATATATTCATTTGTGCAAATTATTCAAGTATGGTTGCTAAATTTTTATTGAAAAAATGAGATATACAAAACCATGCTTCATTTAATTTTTCATAAGAGTTATCTCATACTCACCATGAGCTTCTCTCTCCTCTCTAGCCTTTCTTGAGTTCCTCTTCCTTCTTCTTCATTTTCCTCCCTGCCATCTCATGAATTAAGAATCAACAGAGAAAGAGAGATAGAAATACACTAGAAAACACACTATATCTCCTTATTAACATAGATTAACAAACTAGAGTACTAAGTTGCTTCATTAGTGAAGCTAAGCTTGGATTTTAAACTCTCGGATGGATCATCTAGGATCAAGAAGGCCATCAAACAAGGATGATCTAGGAAACCTCAAGAAGTTAAGGAAGAGGAGTGAAGATCCGAAATACAAGTGTCTTTAGGTATAACACTCTATCACAGTAGCTAGACTCCTCCAGTTTGCTAGTTTCGATATTTGGTTAGATTCTAAGATGTGTTTTCTACAGTCAAAGTTTTTAAAAGTCAAAGTTTTTCGTTCCGCAACGGCCGCGGTCAGCGTCCAGGACGCTAGGAAACCCAACACTTACGACGACCTAAAAAAATATTGCTAACCAATCATGGCAAAAATTTGATATAAACTTATTGATATTTGGAACATAAAATATTTTTTACAACAATAAAGCAATCAAGTTGGTTGCTTTCATATTTTCTGAAGGCAAAAATACCCTAATGCATAGTAATTAAGGGAAAATCTGTCACGCCCCGTTTTCCAGAGTACGATAAGGAGACGTAACGGGTCACGCAGCGTATTTACTCAGAAGTAAACACGCTAAGCGTAATAAGCAATATAATGTAAAAGTACACAAGAAAGACATAAGATGTAAATGATCAGCAACTTTTTATTTATTAAACATTCTTTACAATGCAATTGAAAAGTAAACACAATATGAAAAGCAATGCCTAAACAATGGCATGAACTGAAAGTAAAGGTATATACAAGTGACTAAAGCTCTGAATCTTCTGCGAACTGCTCCAATTCTTCTGAGCTGGGCTCTACCTCCAGAGAGTCGGATCCTCCTGACAACATTCCAAAGAAAGAAGAGAAAAGAAATGCCGTCAGCGAACAATCGCTCGGTAAGTCCCAAAAAAAGATAGAAATAGACTGAACAGATAAAAAAAATATATCCGGTATAATGTATGATTACTATGTTAACGCAGCTGTTCGTAGCTTGGTACAGAATATGCCAGTGTATACGAGAGGAGTCCAACTTACCCCGTGGAATATGGTATATGGAGTACAAGGCCCCGTCAAAACCCACGGGACAACGACAATGGATGTTCAGGTTAGGTTTATTAAAGTGACCGTCTCGTACCACTTTTAACACATTCCGTACCAGTTTACCCCTTTAAAAACCACGTAATGTATTTTGTATTGTTTTATAAATGATTTGCAGATATAAAACTTGTCGAAACCATGATATCAATTGTTCATGTAAACGGATAAGGATACAAATGGATAGTCATGTAGACAAGTCAATGTATATCCATGGATCGGTCAAATCAAGTCATGTTGATATAGATTGTATTCTGGTATACATGGATTCATGTTGTATTGGAGTTATATTTGGATTGTATTCATATATGGATTGTATTCCGATTAGACTGAGACTCTGTATGAGTCAGACACTTAAACAAAATTTGATTCCTGAATTAGGTTTTGGAGCTATCGGTAACTGCTGCTCATGGATGACAAGATTTGTGACTTTTTCCAAACCAATTGCCATTGATAACCCTGTTTTAGTTTTCTACCTTAAATAGGCAAGCACCCACTTTCTCTGGCTCCCTGAGGCTCAAGAGAATTAGTCCCGCTTAAATCTATATTTACCATGGTTCTTATTGTAAATTAATCAACTTGTGGGGGTGTTATGAAAAATAGTTTAGTATACTTTCAAAATAATTCTCAAGTATTTATTTATTGTATTTAGGGTTTTCATGGATGTAATTTTTAAATGTGAACTATTCTAGTGAATATAAACCTAGATTGAATAGTATATGATATTTTTGTGTAAATTGGAATTGTATGAATTTGTGATGGTAGATTCATGAAATTTGTGATTTCTTTGTTTAGAAAACATGGAATTTATTATATGTATTTAAAATAGATAATTTGATAATATTATAAATAATTATAGAAAAATAAATTTATTTATTAAATAGAAATCTCGTTTTCTTAAAAATTGTAATAAAAATTCCATCGAGATCAGATGCTCTGTGAGGAGGTCTGCGTCTCGCTCTACTAGTACCGAGGATGTGCGATAACCCGCACCATCCATATCGGGTTTCCTAAAATGGGTTTTAGTGGCTTAATTGCAAAGAATTTAATTTAAAACAATCTTAAAGAATACGGTTTTATTAGTTTAAGGTTTTTTATTGTAAAATTGTATTTATCCCAAAATATTGTGAAGAGGCAATCGTGCTATGTCATGATGAGTGTTTTAATGAGGTAGGTCATTACCTCGTGAGTTTTCTAAAAGTAATATAAGCAAAATATAAGAAATAATGTCGTAGGTAAACTTGGTGGTATTAAACTGAAAAAATGTAATAAACATGGTTTTACATGGAGTTTTATGGTGAAATTGGTTTCTAAATTTTAGTTAATGTTCAATAAACAAGGTTTAATTTGAATATGAGTTTCCTGAGAAAAATTGTTATTTTAAAGAGAATAGAATTTAAAAGTCGGTTAACTCCACTTACCGACGTTATTTGAAAAGAGAACTTATTTAATAGAGAAGAAAGGAGAAAAGAAAGGACTTACTGGATAAAAAGAGAGAGGGGAGGTATGGGAAGGGTTCGAAAGCATCGTGAAGTCGCAGTGTAGCCGGATTTGTCCCGAATCATCGCTGGAAGATGACATTGGGCTAACTCCACTTGTACACCTTATTTGACATGGAAAATTTTAGGAGTTTTAATGATAGATTTCAGAATAGAGAGGGCGAGGGTGTGGGGTGGTATTTATAGAATTGAATTAAGATTTAGGGAATTAAAATGAGAATTAAAAATGCATTAAACATTAGATTAAAGCTCATTTTTAATTCTCTGTTAATGTGCAGGAAAAAAACAGAACTAAGATAGTCGGGGGAGGCTAAGGGGTTTAGGGAATTAAAATTTTGGGCATTATCCACGGTTTCAACCGGCGGCGCCGGCCCAATATAGGATCTCGCCGGCCATTTCAATGGGGATGTGCTCTGGATGCTTGCCACGTGTTAGTGTCGTTTCATATAACTCAGTGCACATATTTGATTTATGAGATTTTTCATTTTTACGTGTATTGCACGTGTAAACTTTTGGGCTTCCGAAAATTTTAAAAGAAAAATCAGTAAAAATAATATGTAGCTGAGGGGATTTGAACACAGGTCTATGTCACAGCAGTGCAAGGCTTTACCAATGAGCTATAAATGCTTTCTTGCTGTTCTAAAACAAATCAAATACTTATAGCATACTCAGGATTACAAATACTCCATTTAGTACTTTAACTTTGAACAAATTTTATACATTATAAACAGAGTCGTTACAAAAACAAAAGGGATGCACAAGAGGACCACCACGTGAGCATGCCCCTATTCTTTTGACTCATTGACAAGCAGTAGGAAACTTGTCGGCGGCTGTGCACATAGACCGATGCCTTCTTAAGCCCTGTTTGGGAACACAGTTAGGATAACTGTAGTTTATGTTTAAGTGGAGTCTGGGGCTTTGCAAGTCCCAGACTCCACTTTAAAAATAAACCACGGTTAAGTCAAAAAAGATGTGTTTGGCTAAAAATTGAGTTTTGTTAACTCTTTTCTCCATCCTTGAACCCAACTCCCAAAAAAAACAACAATGGCAGCGCCATCTCAATCTCCTCCACCCGAGCTCCGCCTCTAGCCTCATCCTCCTCCACTGCAAACGCCGCCCCTTGCGTCCCCTCCTCTTCTACCACTTACCTCCACCTCCCTTCTCTTCTCGCACCCTCCGCCTCGGATCTGCAGCAAACCCTGGTTGCTGCTGTTACCGATGCTGGTGATAAGACCTCACCGGATTCCGCGCACGTGAGGATCGTGGATGCGAAGGGAGTCCCCGACCATAGGCTAGATTGATTAGGGTAGAAAATTTTGATCCCAGGTTGGGTCAGGACTTGTAGAATCCAGAGATGAAAAAAACACAGTTAACAAATTTACTCCGATAAGATAGAAGTTTTGATAACTGCATTTATCTTAACTCTAATATTGTCTTGGGTTTATGTAACACCCTAGTTTTGATAGGGTATTATCGAAATATTATTTTTTCAATAATAAAATTTTTCCTATAATTTTAGGATTTATTTTAGGGTTGGTTGCTTATATATTTATAAAATCTTTTGACGTATACGATTTTAATATGAAAATCTTTAGTTTTTAGATAATATATGTTAGTTCTTTAGTGGCAACAAAACAATATTTCATATCCTAAAATTCTTAAATTAGCCTATTCATATTTGATTTACAAATATATTTCTTCGCCCGACTTCATTTTGCAGTTGGTTTGAGAATAAGAAAAATCCATACTGAATTTCTAAACACACCCATATAAAGATATATATTATTTATTATATACAACAATATATATATATATATATATATATACACTCACCCTTCTTTCTCTCGTTTACACCCATCTCTCTCCCCCTCTCCTCTACTCCTTCGAGGCCTAAATCCCTCATCACCACCATCACTGCCGAGCAACCCCGACTCCCCCTCTTCTCACCCAGACCATCACCGCAACACTTCAACCATCACCCTACCGTCACCACCTTCCCTCACCCACAAACCCTCACCGTCAAACCTATCGCCCCCAACTCCCCTCTCGATGAACCCATCCGCCAAGCATCTCACCGCAGCCCCCTCGACACCAACACCACCACCGCAACACCAGAACCCCACTTTCCTGCCAGCACCACAACCTTCTCCCCTAACTCCGGCCACCTCCATCATCGCCATCGTCGTTGTCTCAACTCCAAAACCCGACACCCCCATCCTCGACCACGACAACGTCACTATCGCCTGCACCTCTGAGACTCACCATTGCTGCAGCGATCTGTAACACACCATCGAGCCAAGACCCCAAATCCTATCGTCGACGGTCTCATCATCAGACCAGATCCTAGCCGGGTCCAAGTGCATGCCAGGAATTGAAACCGCGATCGTCCGTTACTTCGTATTATTGTGAGTGTTGTGTTTTTGTTGCCAAGGCAAGTATTCTTGCTTTACTTTTGGCTGATGCAACATCGGCAACCCTTTGTATATATACACATATTTTTCTGCACTGTTAAAATAGAAAGAAAAGTGTTAGTGCTCAATTATTTTTATATCGTTAGAAAAATATAGATTTTATGCAACAAAGTGATAAAAAGAAAACTGTATTAAGTGTGGATCTGCAATGAGTTTTATTTAACTACAAATAAAGTTCGAAAGATGTTAACCTATCTCATATATATATATATATCTTACTAGCCAGCTTGTGATTATTATATCCATATTAAGCTTAACGGTAAAGACAACAAGTGTGACTTATACCGTCTTGTACATCGTCTTCATGCAGTTACTATTAACAGATAACAATTACCATTGATATGTTATGATTATTCATTACTCCAGTCTATTTACTTAAGAATGAGATCTCTAATTATAACGCCGAACTACATTACATGACACAACCTTCTGTTTACCAGTTTCATTTCTATAAAATTACCATATCACAAATTCCAGACTTTTCAGCATTTTTAATTAGTGATCTAGTCACTACCATAGTAGATATGAATACGCGGGGTGTGGGGGTAGTTTGATGTGCGTTCGTACAACAGGATCTCAGGAGTCCTATGCCGGCAGCTCGTACCGGGCTATATTGATCGGATGTTATTACAGCTCATACCTGGCTATATCGGTCGCATGTTATTACAGCTCGTATCGGACTATATCGGTCGCTTGTTCATCCCACAGTTTGGCCCGTGTTTTCTAGCCCTTGGTGCCCTACCCTTGGGTTAGGAATACTCCTGCAGAGGTTGACGCACACACTCGAACTCACGATAGGATAGATTATTTTTTAGTGACTGGTTAGGTTATGACTTGACCTGTTTACATGTCTGTTTCATAGTTTTAATGTGTATGTATGTGTTTCTATATGCACATACGAGCTTCACTACACTCATGTATTCATGTTATCATACTACACACACATCTTATACGTTGAGTACTTGCTGGGATATTCTGACATCCCTGAGATTTTCCATCTCAGGTTTAGAGGCGGATCTTTCAGGCTGAGCAGGATCGGAACGACTATCGGGACCTTGCCGAAGATCAGTAGCCGTAGGTTCATTTCTTTTTAGTTAGTATTTAGCATGTGTGCCCTTATAGGACATTAAGTCTTATTTATCTCTTTTGGATCTTGTTTTATTTTGAACCTACTGTATTGGATTTTTATTTGCATCCATTAACTAGTAAATCTACTTTTAGTATTCCTTACGGGTTCCTTGCAACATGACTATCAGTGTTATCTCTTTTGTTATTGGATTTTATTTTTGACAGATTTAGCTAGACAGCCGTTATGTGATTATGGAATGATCTTTCCTTACCGTAGGTGGCACGACTGGCCTTTCTTGCTCTCTATATTCCGTATTTTGGGAAGCGGGGCGTGACAAGGTTTTGTTGGTATCAAAGCCAGATTGACCTCGAGGTTAGTCCTGGTTCTTCCGACCTTTTAGATTAAAATCACATGTATAGGTTCTTCCCAGGGTGTCATGCTGCATATTACTTTGACTTTGATTGTAGGATTCGGGCAACTTACATAGAGTTACGATATTGTGCCCATGTACCGCAGCATGAATACAATACGGTATTCTGTATAAGTAACTTAGAGTTCTGCCCTTAATTCGTATTCATTGATTTGATTATATTGTATTATCTATTTTTTTGCTCAATTGTTTTAATACTCTGAATTTGAATCTTATTTTAGCTGTTAAATCTCGTTGTTCGTTTTGACTTCAGAATCATGGCGAAAGAAAATTTGCGGGTATATGGAAGGCGTGACAACAATAGTGCACTACTGGGAGTTATATGTGATATGTTAGAGAGCCAACAACAGCAAACTGACTTACTGCAGGAGGGTCTACATGCTTCTCAGCAGACCGCTACTGCAGCCTTGAATAAGGTGGCTGAGGTTTATGAGGGTAGACGTCCGGGCAATGTCGCTGATTTCAAGAGACTACAGCCGGCAGTTTTCACTGGCTCGGGCAGTCCACTTGATACCGAGCAGTGGATTGTCGATATAGAGAATTTGTTGTCAGCCGCCCGAGCTCCAGAAAAGGACAGAATGGATATAGTCAAGATTCAGCAGCAAGATGTAGCTAGAATTTGGTGGCTCGCCGAAGAGAACAAGTTGAAGAAACCGATCGCATAGACTGATTTCTCTACGGCTTTTCTTGAGAAATGTCACGCCCCGCTTTCCAGTGTACAGGCAGAGGACGTGACGAGACCGCTATGTATTTACTCAGAAATAAATACGCTAAGCGTAACTAAGCAATATAAAAGAAATATACACAAGAGACAAATGTAATGAACAACAACTTTATTTATTAACATTCTTTTACAGTACATGGAAAAGTAAATATATGGAATGAAAAGCAATACCTAAATAGTGGCATAACAGAAATGGAAAATATAGAATGTAAATGTGTACAAGGAATCTAAAACTCTGGGTCGTAAGCTAGCTGGTCCAAATCCTCGCTGGTGGGCTCGATCTCGTGAAGGTCCGAATCACCTGACAACATTCCAAGGAAGAAAGAGAAGGAATGTCGTCGATGAACAATCGCTCGGTAAGTCCCAAAGATAAGGGAGAAGTAGAATAGACAGAGAGAGTGTAACTTTTAAAGTGGTATTATATTGTTATAATGTTATATTTAGTGTTAACGCTGTTATTTGTAGTTTGGTACAGAAGAGGCCAGTGTATACGAGAGGAGTCTCAGTAGACCATAGACTAAGGTGGACGGAAAGTACAAGGAACCGTTCATCCACGGTACAACGGCAATTGAATACAGCTTGTCTTAATGGTTGCAGTCTCGTGCCACTTCTAACAACTTCCGTACTAATCTATCTCTTATAAACCCCGCGATGTCTTAATTGTATTGTTTGTATTGTATTGTCTTGTAATTGAATTGTATAGATGGATAACTTGCCGAAACCATGATATCAGTAAATGGATGTAACTGGAGAATCATGTAGATGGATGTATATCCATGGTTCGGTTCAGTCAAGTTGTATAGATTAATAGATTGAATAGATTGAATACATGGATTCATATTGATTTGTTATATATACTTGAATCTCATTCAAGTCAGATTGATTATATCAAGACTCGGTCCGAGTCAGACAAGTAGAAAAGAACTTGAATCCTGAATTAGGTTTTGGTGTTACCGGTAACCACTGCACATGGACGGCAGGATTTGTGTCTTTTGCAAAGACGATTACCGTGTTGATAACACCATTTGTTAAGTTGTCTACCTTAAATAGGCAAGCACCCATATCTCCGGCTCCCTGAGGCTCAAGAGACTGGTTCCGCTTAAACCTATGTTTACTAGGGTCCTTATTGTAATTTAATATAACTTGAGGGGGTTTTATGTAAAAATAATTTTGTATAATTTTCAAAACACATCTCAAGTATTTTATTATCGTCTTTAAAGTTTTCATTGATATATATTTTATCATTGTGACATTTCTAATGAATAAAACCTATTTTCATAATATATGGTATTTATTTGTAAAGTATTGAACTTGTATGGAATTTCATGGTGTTTTTATGTAAAGTGATTCTTTTTTATTTAGAAAAGTTGGAATATTTATACTATATCAAAAATAGATATTTTGATGATACATATATATATTTATAAAAATAATTTAATTTATTATTTTTCTAGAAATCTCATTTTTTAAAGATATTTGTATTTTTTAAATCTTTCGAGACCGTGTGCTCCTTGTGGAGGTCTGCATCTCGCATTACTAAGCCTGAGGATGTGCGATAATCCGCATCATCCCGAATGGGTTCCCCATAATGGGTTGTAGCGACGCATTGCAAAGATTTGTTAAAAATACATATCTTGTAGAAAAAGTTTTTTATAAGTTTGAGATAGTTTTGTGTGAAACCGTATTTTCCCAAATCTATATTCCCAATATCATCGTGCTATGTTACATATGAGTGTAGTGAAGAGGTAGGTCATTACCTCATGAACTATCTAAATGTATAGTAAGGGTAATGATGTTTTTATGTCGAAGCTAAACTATATGGTATTTTTTCTGGAAAATGCGATAAAATTACAATATGAATACTTTTGAAATGGAACTTGTTAAATACGTTTTGTTAATGATTAATAGTCATTTTGTGAGAGTTTGGTATTGTTGTTTTTAAGAAAAAATGGAACTTTTAAAGAAAAGACGAATCGGAAGTCGGATTAACTCCGCTTCCGTCGGGTTTTAGAATTACGAGTTTTCAGAATAGCAAAGAGAAGAGGGAGGCGAGACTTATAGGATTTTAGATTAGAGAAGAGGAAGAGGGAGTGGTAGGAGGTGCCGGTGCGTCGTTTCGTCGCCGGGAGCTCCTAGGGTCATCGCCGGAAATTCCTCGGAGCTTCGCCCTTCGCTAACTCCACTTGTACACTATTGAACTTAGAATTTTCTTGAGAGTTTTTGTATAGAATTCAGAGCAAGGATGTGGAAAAGAGTGTGGGTATTTATAGGAAAATTTTAGGGTTAGGGTTTAATAAAAAATGCATTAAAAATATGCATTAAAAAGATTTTAATTAGGTTTTATAATCCTCTGGAATAATGTAGGAAATTTAAACATGACAGGGGTTATGGGAAGGAAAAAAGGCGCCAGAAGAATGAAGAAAATCCCGGATCGGAGCTGAGCCGGCCGAGTCAGCCGCGCCGCCGACCCGATCCGGCCGTACCTCGTCGCCATGTGTACCTCGTCGTTTGGTCTACCTCCTGAACTCGTTTATTTTTTTTGTGACCTTTGGGTTTATGGGTTATGCACGTGCAGACTCTTGTGCTTCTAAAAAGATTTAAAAAAATCAATATAAAAAATAATGTAGCTGATGGGATTTAAACTCTGGTGCTTTGGTTCAGCAGTGCAAGGTATTACCAATGAGCTACAAGCTCCTTCTTGCTATTAAAAAGCAAAACAAATACTCATAGTACTCACAGGAAATGTAAATACCCCAAGTATACATTAAATTTAAATGAATATTATGTACACTAAAATTGGAGTTGTTACAGTCTACCCTCCTTACAAAAATTTCGTCCTTGAAATTTACAATTTTATTTTAAGAACTAATTTACAAATAAGTGGGGGTATCTTGCATGCATCTCATCTTCCCTTTCCCATGTCGATTCTCCTGGAGTATCTTTTCTCCACATCACTCGAACCAAGTTGATCTTCTTGTTTCGAAGTGACTTCACTTTCCTATCCAGGATCTCCATGTACTTCTTTGCTAATGTCTCATTTGATTGGCCAACCCGAAATGGAATGAAGTGAGCCGACTTTTTGAGTCGATCCACAATAACCCATACCGCATCGTTATCCTTTGTGTTATGAGGAAGAGCAGTCACAAAATCTATTGTGATGTGTTACCACTTCCATTCTGGGATAGGTAACGGTTGAAGTAATCCAGCAGTCCTGTGATATTCATCCTTTACTTACTGACACACCAAACATTTAGCGACGCTTCTGGCTACTTCACGTTTCATTCCATTCCACCAGTAATTTTGACGTAGATCTTTGTACATCTTTGTTCCTCTAGGATGTACTGAGTAAGGAGAGCTGTGAGCTTCTTTCATTAACTCTTCCCGAACAGAACCTTTTGGTAGACATAATCTGTTGTCGTATCTCAAAGATCCGTCTTCATGGATGATGAAGTCTGTTTTGAGTCCATTCTCTACTTGTTCTCTGATCTTTTGCAACTTAGCATCACTTACTTGAGCTGCTTTGATCTGATTGACAATGGTAGATTGAACTTGTAAATTCATCAAACTTGAAGCGTTACCTGACATGACTACTTCAATCTCTATCTGATGCAAGTCTTGTTGAAGTTTCCACTGAGCGGTGAGATTCGTTGCTAATGGTTGGCGACTAAGGGCATCAGGTACCACATTCACCTTTCCCGGGTGATATTGCAGATTGATGTCAAAGTCCGCCATAAGTTCTAACCATCGTCTCTGCCGCATATTAAGCTCCTTCTGAGTAAACACATATTTCAGACTCTTGTGATCTGTGTATATGTTCACTCGTTCACCAAGAAGATAATGGCGCCAAATCTTGAGAGCAAAGATTACCGCTGCCAACTCCAAATCATGCGTCGGATAATTGCGCTCATGAGTCTTCAGCTGTCTTAAAGCATAAGCCACAACTTTTCCGTGCTGATGTAGAACACATCCTAATCCTTTACCGGATGCATCGTAATGCACTTCGAAACCTCCAGATTGGTCCGGTAAAACGAGAATAGGCGCTGATGTCAACCTTGACTTGAGTTCTACGAAAGCTTGTTCGCATGCTTCTGACCACACAAAATCTTCATCTTTACGTGTGAGCTTGGTCAGGGGTGTTGCTATCTTCGAAAAGCCTTCAATGAACCTTCTGTAATATCCAGCTAAACCCAAGAAACTCCGAATGTTCTTCACTGACTTTGGTGTCGGCCATTCGCTTACTGCTGAAACTTTCGCTGGATCCACAGAGATTCCTTCGCCTGATACAATATGTCCAAGAAAACCAACTTGATCTAGCCAAAACTCGTACTTATTGTACTTGGCGTAGAGTTGATGTTATCGTAGAGTTTTCAGGACAATTCGTAGGTGTTCGGCGTGCTCTTTCCGACTCTCAGAATACACCAGGATGTCGTCGATGAAGATAACAACAAACCTGTCTAAGTACTCCCGGAAAACTTGATTCATCAGGTTCATGAATATTGTCGGTGCGTTGGTCATTCCAAATGGCATCACAAGAAATTTGTAATGTCCATAATGAGTTCTGAATGTCGTTTTGTGGATATCAGATTCCTTGACCTTCACCTGATGATAAGCCGAACGAAGATCTAACTTGGAGAAAACACAAGATCCACTTAGCTGATCGAATAAATCGTCGATGCGCGGAAGTGGATACTTGTTCTTTATTTTTACTTCGTTCAAGGCTCTATAATCGATGCACATTCTGTATGAACCTTCCTTCTTCTTCACAAGCAGTACTGGTGATTCCCAACTTGACGTGCTGGGACGAATCCATCCTTTCGCCAATAATTCGTCCAATTGAGTTCGGACTTCCTTCAAACCTTCCGGACTTAATCGATAAGGTGTTTTGATCTCCGGTTGTTCTCCTGGTACTAAATCAATGCTAAATTCAAGAGCTCGATCGGGAGGCAAACCTGATATATCATCAGGAAACACATTGTCAAACTCTCGAACCACTTCTGACTTTGATCCTTCCTCCGCTTAAGTTGCTGCAATTACTGCTTTCTTCGGCTTCACCTTGTAAGTACTTGGCTCCAGGGTACGGTCTCCACTTTTGAAATAGAAGACCGGATGGTCTGGAATCTCGAATACTACCCTCCTTTGACGACAGTCGATGGTAGCATAGAAGGTTCCGAGCCAATCCATACCTAGAACCACATCGAAGTTCGGTATGTCCAGCACTTTGAAGTCAGCATAGAATTCTCTGCTGCAGACGACTACTGGACACAAGTTGTATCCCATTGTTGCCTTTAGAACGCCATTTCCTGAACTGACATTCCAGCTGGATACAAGCGGTGTGACTGGAATCGCATGAGTTCGGACGAACCGTTGTGACATAAAGCAATGAGATACTCCAATATCGAAGAGTACTAGTGCAGGGAGTGAGGCTACCCAGATTGTACCTAAGGTATGTGGGATATGTTTTAGGATATGAAAAATATGTAGATAGGTGTTAAGACAAAAAGAAAAGCTTGAGGAGAAAGGGTTACCAGTGATGACTTGGCCAGTGGCCTCAGCTTCTTCCACGGTCATGGTGAAAGCCTGTCACCGTGGTACATTCTTCCTGGCCGGAGGAGCATTCCTCGGAACGTTCCGTTGAGCTTGATGGAACTGGCGAGGAGGAGGTGCAGTCGGTGGTCCTCTAGGTGGTGGAGCAGGGAGAACGAGTCTTGGAGCAGGGGCCTGAAGGGCTGGTCTCTGCTGATAAGTGATTGCTGGCCTGGGTGCAGTAATTGGGTTGTGTCTTATGGGACAAGACCCAATATCATGAGTAGCTGAGCCGCAGACTAAGCAAAGATGGTTGGCTCGCCAGAAGTCTTTCATCATATGTCCAGCTCTCTTGCAGTAGGTATAAAAGGCTGGGCTGGGCCTGTTGTTCGGTACTCCCGGTCTCCTTGGCACAAAATGTGGTCTTGATGAGGCTCCTCCTGCCATCTGGTTGGCAGGGCGCTTAGCTTCGGCAGATTGAGGTCTGCCCCTCATCTTTACCACTGCCTCATAACGGCGGGCAGCTTTCAAAACCGATTCATGAGTCGGAAAATCTCCTATGGCTAATGCAGCCTGGATCTCCGAGTCTAACCCTTGTTGAAATCGACGGGCTCTGATCTCATCCGTCGGTATCAGGTGTGCTGCAAATCTTATAAAGTATTGTGTTAGATGTGTAGTAAGTGATATATTGAAAAGTCAAATTAGCGAGACATATCTTACCGACCGAGCATGGTGAACTCAGCGTCATATTCATCTACTGACTTGGTCCACATTGAACCTTGTTGCAGATGGATGAACTGATGTTCCATGTCGAACCTGGCAGTCTCAGGGAAGTACTTTGCGTCGAACATGTCTCCGAAAATCTTCTATTCGATCGGTTGGGCAAGATGGTTTTCTTTCGCCTTCCACCAAACCCGTGCGTTGTCCGTGAGCTGCAACTTCGCAACACGAACCTAAGCCATCTCTGGCACCTGTGTCGCTGCCAGATCGTCTTCGATGCTCTGAGCCCATTCCTCAGCTTCTAGAGGGCTCTCTTTTCCTGAGAAGTTCTTGGGGTGCAGTTCCCGAAATTGCTTCACTCCGGATGCTTCCGCCTCTGGTTGGTTCATCAGGATAGCAGTCTACTGCTGCTGTCCTTTCAGAAGGCTGCAGATCGCCTCAAGCAGTACTGTCTGCTCATTGATTGGAGCAGCGACGGCAGGTGTGAGTGGTAGTGGTGGGGGAGTGTTGTTGACATTTGTGCTGGTGTTGTTCGGGGAATCCATAACCTTGAATGAAAAAATAGGGTTAGGAAAGTATATGGAATGATAAGATTCAAGAAGTATGAATTGTAAAGAATGATTTCAGTTGTTGATTCTTGTGTTATATTGCTTAGGTTGTCCACGCAGAACTGAATTGCATAGCAGGGTTCCATACAGCTCTGACCTGCAGGGCCGCCAACAAAACCTATCACGCCCCGCTTCCCAGTGTACGGGCAGAGGACGCGACGAGACCGCTACGTATTTACTCAGAAATAAATACGCTAAGCGTAACTAAGCAATATAAAAGAAATATACACAAGAGACAAATGTAATGAACATCAACTTTATTTATTAACATTCTTTTACAGTACATGGAAAAGTAAATACATGGAATGAAAAGCAATGCCTAAACGGTGGCATAACAGAAATGGAAAATACAGAATGTAAATGTGTACAAGGAATCTAAAGCTCTAGGTCATAAGTTAGCTGGTCCAAATCCTCGTTGGTGGACTCGATCTCGTGAAGGTCCGAATCACCCGACAACATTCCATGGAAGAAAGAGAAGGAATGTCGTCAGCGAACAATCGCTCGGTAAGTCCCAAAGATAAGGGAGAAGTAGAATAGACAGAGAGAGTGTAACTTTAAAGTGGTATTATATTGTTATAATGTTGTATTTAGTGTTAACGCTGTTGTTTGTAGCTTGGTACAGAAGAGGCCAGTGTATACGAGAGGAGTCTCAGTAGACCAGAGACTAAGGTGGATGGAAAGTACAAGGAACCGTTCAGCCACGGTACAACGGCAATTGAATACAGCTTAGGTGTCTTAATGGTCGCAGTCTCGTGCCACTTCTAACACCTTCCATACCAATTTACCCCTTATAAACCCTGCGATGTCTTAATTGTATTGTTTGTATTGTATTGTCTTGTAATTGAATTGTATAGATGGATGACTTGTCGAAACCATGATATCAGTAAATAGATGTAACTGGAGAATCATGTAGATGGATGTATATTCATGGTTCGGTTCAGTCAAGTTGTATAGATTAATAGATTGAATACATGGATTCATATTGATTTGTTATATATACTTGAATCTCATTCAAGTCAGATTGATTATATCGAGACTCAGTCCGAGTCAGACAATTAGAAAAGAACTTGAATCCTGAATTAGGTTTGGTGTTATCGGTAACCGCTGCACATGGATGGCAGGATTTGTGTCTTTTTCAAAGACGATTACCGTGTTGATAACACCGTTTGTTAAGTTGTCCACCTTAAATAGGCAAGCATCCATATCTCCGGCTCCCTGAGACTCAAAAGACTGGTCCCGCTTAAACCTAAGTTTACCAGGGTCCTTATTGTCATTTTATATAACTTGAGGGGGTTTTATGTAAAAATAATTTTGTATAATTTTCAAAATACACCTCAATTATTTTATTGTCGTCTTTAAAGTTTTCATTGATGTATATTTTATCATTGTGACATTTCTATTGAATAAAACCTATTTTCATAATATATGGTATTTATTTGTAAAGTATTGAACTTGTATGAAATTTCATGGTGTTTTTATGTAAAGTGATTCTTTTTTATTTAGAAAAGTTGGAATATTTATACTATATCAAAAATAGCTATTTTGATGATACATATATATATTTATAAAAATAATTTAATTTATTATTTTTCTGGAAATCTCATTTTCTTAAGATATTTGTATTTTTTAAATCTTTCGAGACCGTATGCTCCTTGTGGAGGTCTGGATCTCGCACTACTAAGCCCGATGATGTGCGATAATCCACACCATCCCGAACGGGTTCCCCAAAATGGGTTGTAGCGGCGCATTGCAAAGATTTGTTAAAAATACATATCTTGTAGAAAAAGGTTTTTATAAGTTTGAGGTAGTTTAGTGTAAAACCGTATTTTTCCAAATCTATGTTTCCCAATATCATCGTGCTATGTTACATATAAGTGTTGTGAAGAGATAGATCATTATCTCGTGAACTATCTAAAGGTATAGTAAGGGTAATGATGTTTTTATGTCGAAACTAAACTATATGGTATTTTTTCTGAAAAATGTGATAAAAATTACAATATGAATTCTTTTAAAATGGAACTTGTTCAATACATTTTGTTAATGATTAATAGTTATGTTGTGAGAGTTTGGTATTGTTGTTTTTAAGAAAAAATGGAACTTTTAAAGAAAAACCGAATCGGAAGTCGGATTAACTTTGCTTTCGTCGAGTTTTAGAATTACGAGTTTTCAAAATAGAAAAGAGAAGAGGGAGGCAGGAATTACGGGATTTTAGATTAGAGAAGAGGAAGAGGGAGTGGTAGGAGGTGCCGGTGCGTCGTTTCGTCTCCGGGAGCTCCTAGGGTCGTCGTCGGAGTTTCGCCCTTCGCTAACTTCACTTGTACACTATTGAACTTAGAATTTTCTTGAGAATTTTGTATAGATTTTAGAGTGAGGAGGTGGAAAAGAGTGTGGGTATTTATAGGAGAATTTTAGGGTTAGGGTTTAATAAAAAAATGCATTAAAAATATTTTAATTAGGTTTTTAATTCTCTGGAATAATGCAGGAAATTTAAACATGACAAGGGTTATGGGGAGGCAAATGAGGCGCCAGAGGAATGAAGAAAATCCCGGATCGGAGCTGAGTCGGCCGGCGGAGCCGGCTGAGTCAGCCGCGCCGCCGGCCCGATCCGCCCGAGTCAGGCCGTACCTCGCCGCCATGTGTACCTCGTCGTTTGGTCTACCTCCTGAACTCGTTTGTTTTTTGTGTGACCTTTGGGTTTACGGGTTGCACGTGTAGACTCTTGGGCTTCTAAAAAGATTAAAAGAAATCAATATAAAAAATAATGCGGCTGATGGGATTTGAACTCTGGTGCTTTGGTTCAGCAGTGCAAGGTATTACCAATGAGCTGCAAGCTCTCTCTTGCTATTAAAAAGAAAAACAAATACTTACACAGGAAATGTAAATACCCCAAGTATTAATTAATTTTAAATGAATTTTATGTACACTAAAATTAGAGTTGTTAAAAGAAATTCTTTCCCAAGTCGGCCAGGATCGAAATGGAACATCAGTTTATCAATCTTCGGCAGAGAGATCACATAGTGGATGAGGTAGCCGCTGAATTTATCTGACTCAGTCGTTTCGCTCCTTCGCTGGTAGCTCAGGAGGAGGACAGGGCCAGGAGATTTTTACAGTGCCTTACTCTGGAGATACAGGAGAAATTTGTTTCACATGATCTGGGGAATTATTCTGAGGTATTAAATGCAACTCACAGGATTGAGGCGATTATGGATAAGAGGAAGAAACTACAGGGTGGAGGATTTAAACACCCGGTGAATCAAACTTCAGGAAGGATTCCAGTTAAACAGCCTGGAGGAGTTCAGATGAAGCGTACCGCAACCCCACCACAACGAGAACCTCTGTTTTGTGGATACTGTCAGATATCGGGACACATTGAGAGGAATTACCGCCGAGCCAAGGGTCTATGTCTGATATGCGGTGCTAGTGACCACCAGATTGGGAGTTATCCTAGGTGAGTAGAGCGCAACCATCCTCAGAAAGGACTTGTCCCTCAGAAACAACTTTTTGATTAGAGGAGAGGCAACACAGGTCATGGATAATGTCAAGCCCCACCTCCAATACAGAGAGTATTGTCCGCTCTGGCCAAAGCCGCACGGTTTTGTCCTTCGGGGCGAACCGGACCCGACCAGGAGCTACTTCCCAGGAGGTCACCCATCCCAGAACTTCCCTGGCTCGAGCATGCTTAACTACGGAGTTCTCAAGCTCCTGTAGTGCCGGTTCACTTAAAAGGCGCCTCTGTATTGAAGAGTGGTATCATTCCATTTATAGTACAGATCTGCCCTCTTTCGGAATGTATTCCAAAAATTCTCCATTATTCTATAGTGGGTCCCACGGACTCAAGAGGTGGCCCCCACGGATTCAAGAGGTGGACCCCACCCACTTAAACATAACACTTGGCGTGGTACTTTGTTCTGTGCGGCACTTTGTTCCGTGAGCAAGAATCGGGTCCCGACATTCTCCCCACCTTTGAATAATGGTTCGTTCTCGAACCACAGACCTACTATTGAGGGACCAGGCTCTGATACCATTCAAACCCTGTCACGCCCCACTTCTCATAGTGCGCTAAGACCGGCACGTGACAGCGCCAACCATGCTACCTATGGCTAGGAAACATCCCTCCACAGTCAGCTGTCTATAAGATATCAAGAACAGTAGAAATGAAATAATTTATCTAGTACATGTCCATCAGCCAGAATAAACGAGTCAATAAATAACATGCGGAAGCAATAAATCCAATAAGCAATAACATCTGGAAAGTACGTCCCAAATACGGGCTCACAACAGGAAATGAAAAATGCTGAAAGAAAACTAAACTAACTAAACTAAACACCATTATGCTCCTCACTGTTCGGCCTGTCTGCTGAAATACTCCTGGTCGGCCTGTGAACGAGATAAAGGATTTGGGCCATGCAAAACCCAGACATCAGTGCGTCATAATATCAAATAATAAAATCAGGAGGTAACAAGATATGCAGGCATGAATTATAAACAGTATCATGAATGTAATAAGTAAAAACGGATATAGAACAGTGAAGGGTATCAGTGTATGTGACGTGCGGTGATCAATCTAAACTGTGCTACTGGGTTATCTATTCTAAAGTTTGTTTGAAATCAATTAGTGTACTCCTCCATGTAACTCAAAGAATATGTCCCGTTATCTCCTGGGACCACGGATCAGGTCTATATTACAAATTTACAGTTTTTCGATACCCGTATGCATCCATACCGTTATTTACATATCTAGTCGTAGGCAAGTTTATCTTGCTACATGCTATGTTATTATATTTGCATCCATATTAATAATAATATTATATGCTCATTGCATTGTGCATCCCTGTTACCGTTTTACTATTTTACGATACCAATTCACATCCGTATCATTAATTACATATCTGGTTGCATGCAAGTTTATCTTGCTACATGTTATGTTATTATATTTGCATCCATATTAATAATAATATTACATGTTCATTGCATTGTGCATCCCTGTTACTGTTTTACTGTTTTACGATACCAATTCGCATCCATATCATTAATTACATATCTGGTTGCATGCAAGTTAGCTTGATACAGGCTATATTATTATACTCGCATCTATATTAATAAGAATATTGCATGTTTATGGTATTGTGCATCCATGTTACAGTTTTACCGTTTTCCGATATCCGTTCGCATCAGTATCATTTATTATATATCTAGTTGCATGCCAGATCACATTATTTCATGTTACTGTTATATTAACACCCCATGCTTGATAATGTGCATCATGTGTAGTCATAGAGTTGTAGATGTAATCCCTGATAGATATTTGTGCATCCGTGTTTTACTGTGCATCCGTACTTTTATTGTGCACCCGTACTTGCTACAGTTTTATTATGAGCATCCGTTAGATACACTGTGCACTACCTAACATGACCTGTTATACCACTGCTTGACTTGATACCTGATCCTGTTCCTAATGCCGACAATCTTGACTTGTCGTCCTGACGGACGTATCCTGTTGTCTATATAGACAAACCTGTACCTGTTTGATTCTGTGTTGGCATTAGTTCCAGATTATCAATACCCGACTTGAACACATAACCTTGGGGGTATGAGGAAATCAAAAGTTTAACTGAAGTGTAGTTTAAAAGGGTATTACTTGATCCGTGGTCCCGGGGGATAACGGGACAGAATCATTCGTGATTCTTACTTGATCCGTGGTCCCGGGGGATAACGGGGCAGAGTCATTCGTGACTCCCACTACCTGATCCGTGGTCCCGGAGGATAACGGGACATATTCTTTTGAGTTACATGGAGGAGTACACTAATTGATTTCAAACAAACTTTAGAATAGATAACCCAGTAGCACAGTTTAGATTGATCACTGCACGTCACATATACTGATACACTTCACTATTCTATATCCGTGTTTACTTATTACATTCATGTTACTATTTATAATTCATGTCTGCATATCTCGTTACATCCGGGTTGCTTATTATTATTATTGATATTATGACGTACTAACGTCTGGGTTTTGCATGGCCCAGATTCTTTATCTCTTTCGCAAGCTGATCAAGAGTATTTCAGCCGATAGGCCGAGCAGTGAGGATCCTGTTAGTATCCAGTTTAGTTTAGTTTTATTTCCGTATTTTCATTTCCTGACGTGAGCCCGTATTTGGGACGTACTTTCTAGATGTTATTGTTTATTGGATTTATTGCTTCCACATATTATTTCTTGACTCGTTTATTCTGGCATATAGACATGTACTAGATAGTTTATTTTCATTTTATTGTTCTTGATATCTTATAGACAGCCGTAATGTGACTGTGGAGGGATGTTTCCTAGCTACAGGTAGCATGGTTGGCTCTGTCACGTGCCGATCTTAGCACACTCTGGGACGCGGGGCGTGACAGGGTTTGTTAAGCGTGCTCGAGCCAGGGAAGTTCTGGGATGGATGACCTCCTGGGAAGTGGCTCCTGGTCAGGTCCGGTTCACCCTGAAGGACAAAACCGTGCGGCTTTGGCCAGAGTGGACAATACTCTCTGTATTGGGGGTGGGGCGTGACAGAATGGTATCAGAGCTGCCCTCTTTCGGAATGTATTCCGAAAATTCCCCATTGTTCTACAGTGGGTCCCACGGACTCAAGAGGTGTCCCCCACAGATTCAAGAGGTGGCCCCCGCCCACTTAAACATGACACTTGACGTGGCACTTTGTTCTGTGAGCAAGAACCGGGTCCCGACAGATAGGGGCAAGCCTTTACCCTGACGGCTGAGAAAACAAAGGCATCAGAGGATATAATTTCAGGTACCATTCTAGTTTTTCTGTTCCTGCTAGAGCACTTTTCGATTATGGAGCTTCGCATTGTTTTATGTCTTTGGCTTTTGCCACAACACATTCTATTACACATGAAACACTGACTCGAGGTTGGGACATTCACACTGGAAATGGAGTAGTTGCTACCAACCTAGAGTGCAAGTTTTGTCCATTAGTGATTTGCGGCAGGGAACTTTTCGCAGACTTCCTGCTGAATAGGACTGGTAGTTATGAGGTTGTCTTAGGAATGGATTGGTTGGGCACCTTTCATGCATATATTGATTGTCGGGCAAAAACCGTAATCTTTCGCATTCCTAACCATCCAGAGTTCGTGTTTACTGGGGACAGAAAATCTCTGGGACCCATAAAGTTTAGAGTAAAACCGACAAGCAGCATACTAGCGTTAATGGAGATTAATAAGAGTTCGGCACCGGTCATAGTTCGGGAATTCTTGGATGTCTTCCCGAGGACTTACCCGGCCTACCCCCGCCCCGTGCTTTAGGGATTTCGATAGAATTATTTCCAGGAATGACACCGATTTCTAAGGTACCTTACAGAATGGCACCAGTTGAGTTAGCAGAATTGAAAAAGCGACTAGAAGACCTACTCAGCAAGGGTTTCATTCGCCCAAGTACTTCTCCGTGGGGCGCTCCAGTTTTATTAATGAAGAAGAAGGACGGTTTGTTACGCATGTGCATTGACTACCGAGAGTTGAACCGGGTTATGATTAAAAACAAGTATCCTATACCTCGGATTGATGACTTGTTCGATCAGTTATGTGGTGCTCGAGTGTTCTCTAAGTTGGATCTACGGTCGGGGCACCATCAAGTTCGGGTTAAAGCGGAGAATGTATGCAAAACAGCTTTCAGAACTCGATACGGTCATTATGAGTTTTTAGTGATGTCATTCGGTGTTACTAATGCCCCAGCCGTGTTCATGGATTTAATGAACCGAGTTTTCTCGCAGTACCTTGATCATTTTGTCGTAGTTTTCATCGACGACATTCTTGTGTACTCCAAAAGCAAGGAGGAGCATGCCGAGCATCTGAAGATCGTGTTACAGATACTGAGACAGGAGAAGTTATATGCCAAACTTAGAAAATGCGAATTTTGGCTTGAACGAGTTCAATTTTTGGGCCACATCGTTTCTGGAGATGGTATCTCAGTAGACCCGGTGAAGATCGAAGCGGTGAAATTTGGCCAGCACTAAAGTCAGTAGCAGAGATTAGAAGTTTCTTGGGACTTGCAGGCTACTAGCGGAGAATTGTTAAAGATTTTGCGCGAGCGACTGAGTCGTTGACAAGACTTACCCGGAAGGGAGTACCGTTCATATGGTCAAAAGAATGCAACCGGGCGTTCGAGTTATTGAAGGAGAAACTTACAACTGCACCCATATTAATCGTACCAGATGGTACAGGAGGACTAGCGATTCATAGTGATGCTTCTGGTAAGGGACTAGGCTGCGTCTTGATGCAGCGTGGGAGTGTTGTAGCTTATGCCTCGCATCAATTGAGGACGCACGAGAAGAATTACCCAGCCCACGATTTAGAGTTGGCTGCAGTGATATTTGCTCTGAAGATTTGGAGGCATTATCTCTTGGGAGAGCGAGTGGAATTCTATACGGACCACAAGAGCCTGAAGTATATATTCACGCAAAAAGAGCTAAATATGAGACAGCGCAGGTGGTTGGAGTTCATGGTTGATTATAATCTTGATTTGCAATATCACCCCGGGTAGGTGAATGCGGTACCGGATGCCCTCAGCCGGAGACCAACAGCGATGTTGTTGACTAGCCAGAAGGAAATCCTTGATGAGTTTCGGAGAATTGAATTGGAAGTGGTGAAATAGGGGACATACGGACAGTATTGGCAACTACAAGTGCTGTCTTCATTAGTAGATCGTATTAAAGCTACACAAGCTGGGGACCCGCAATTGCAGAAGTTCCGTGGGTTAGTAGTGGCTGGATTGAGAACAGATTTATTGATACATGAAGATAGTTCCTTAAGATTCGATAGTCGACTGTGCGCACCAAAGGGCGAGATTTGAGAAGAAGTATTGAAGGAAGCGCACAGTTCAGCCTATTCAGTGCATCCCGGTGGCAACAAGATGTATAGGGATGTTAAACAACACTTTTGGTGAAATGGAATGAAGAGGACGATTGCCCGCTATGTATCGAAATGCTTAGTGTGCCAGCAGGTGAAGGCCGAAAATCAGCGAGTGGCCGGTCTTTTGCAACCACTTCCTATTCCTCAGTAGAAGTAGGAACACATCACTATGGACTTTTACCGCGGAGTCCTAAGGGTAATAACTCTATTTGGGTCATCGTCGACCGTCTCACAAAGATAGCCCATTTTCAACCCTTTCGAGTGGGACAATTGACGGATACGTTGGCAGAGAAATATATGCAAAAGATCATAAGGTTACATGGGGTGCCTATCAGCCTAGTATCAGACAGGGACACAAGATTCCTCTCACATTTTTGGAGAAGCTTACAAGAGAGCTTGGGCACTCGTCTCATTTACAATACAGCTTACCACCCCCAGACTGACGGACAGTCCGAACATACGATACAGATATTAGAAGACATGTTGAGAGCCTGTATGCTTGATTTCAAGGGATCGTGGAAGGATCACCAACACTTGGTGGAATTATCTTATAATAACAGCTACTAGACGAGTATTCGGATGGCCTCGTTCAAGGCACTTTACGGGCGTAAGTGTCATTCCCCACTTTGCTGGGATGATGTGGGAGAGCGAAGATTGCTAGGACCGGAGCTCATAATCCAAACCGTTGATAAGGTCCAGTTAATCAAAAACCGTATCAAGGCAGCACAAGATCGTCAGAAGAGTTGGGCAGATGCTAGTCGAAGAACTTTTGAGTTTCGTGTAGGAGATCATATTTTCCTTAAGATTTCGCCGATTTGAGGAGTAATTAGATTCGGTAGTCATGGGAAACTCAGTCCCCGATTTATCAGACCATTCGAGATTGTAGAGTGCGTTGGAGTAGTGGCATACAGATTTCTTTACCACCCTTTTTGGTTGGCGTGCACGATGTATTCCATGTATCACAGTTACGCCGGTACGTTCGCGATGACAGTCATGTTCTCGATTGTTTCCTTATAAAAAAAAGAGAAGAAGAAGATGAGAGAAAGAAAGGGGGAAACTCCCCACTAAACATGCCTCATGTGTTAAACACGTGAGCGCCTATATGCAAAGCATATAGGCGCTACAATTAAACTACAGATAGGCTAAACAAAGCCTCACGTGTTAAACACGTGAGCGCCTATATGCAAAGTATATAGGCGCTGCAATCAAACTACAGATAGGCTAAACAAAGCCTCACGTGCTAAACACGTGAGCGTCTATATGCAAAGCATATAGGCGTTACAATTAAACTACAGATAGGCTAAACAAAGCCTCACGTGTTAAACACGTGAGCGCCTATATGCAAAGCATATAGGCGCTGCAATCAAACTACAGATAGGCTAAACAAAGCCTCACGTGCTAAACACGTGAGGACACCTTCTTACGTAAAATTAAATTCTACTTAATGAACCGTTGGATCAAGGATCCAACGGTGATTAAACATAGAATTAAATTCTATTGGGAAGAACATTTTCTGTTAGACAGAGAGTTAATGGATCAAATATCCAAAATATTTTCTATATCTTTCTAAATAGATAAAGATTATACTCTGTTAAACTGAGCACCCTTGGATTAAAAATCTAATGGTGATTAAAATGTCACCGCTCGATAGAATTTTATTCTATATATAGGAGAATATCCCTAATCTTGTTAAAAACAAGAACAATATCTTCTGTAAAACAGAGGTCCTTGGATCAAAGATCCAATGGTGGGTAAAATTTCCCAAATTAATTCTGAGACCAATTAAATCAATTGGGATCTCTCAATGAGAGATTTTCTCAGAATTAAACAAACTTCTCTCCACTATATAAAGAACCCGAGACTTCAAGTCTCAGATAGGGACTCAGAGAGAGAGAGAGAGGCTTAAGAAAAAGAGAATATACAATGAGCTTTTGAGGAACAGGAGAATTTAATTCTCAAAGAAAAGACTTGCTTCGATAAAACACTAGGTAAAAAGAAAACACCTCTCCTTTGCCTCTCTAAAGATTTAACCCTTCATATAAGAACTCGGTTCTTTCCTTTGGTTGATATTTGCAGAGGCAAATCTCCCCACAAGTTGAGGATTTGATTCTCATTGGGGATATTTTGCTCTGCTAGATTCAAAACCTAGGGGAGAAGAACTAAGTTACATAGAAAAAAGGGGGACAAGAAGAACGGGACCACATAGGAATTTAATTCCTCCAAAGATTAGGATTTAACCCTATATATATAAGAACTTAGTTCTTCAATAAAAAAATAGTGATCCAAGATCTTCAAGGCCAAATCGTTGGTGCTTAGCACTATTTCTAAGCCTCATGTGTTTCCCACGTGAGTGATTTAAATGAATAAGGAAAATAACCAAAACTTCCTCACGTGTTTACCACGTGATTTGTTTAAGAGGAAAACAAATAAAAGAAAGAGGAAATTACGGTACTCCAACATCAATTAAGGAAAAGGGGACACCCACGTGCTTTGCACGAGAGCCAAGTGCTTCGCACTTATATAAAAGGGGGGGGGGTAAAACCCAAGAGCAGTGCCCATATTTGGGGTGCCTCACGTGTGTCACGTGAGCGCTATATAACTCTAGTGTTTAACACTAATCCAGTGCCCACGTGAAACACACGTGAGTACTGTATTCCTCAATGCTTAGCACTGTTGGAGACTCAATCTTAGCTCAAATTGGCTAAAGTTTTATGAGGTTAGACCTATGCGATACTAAAACAACCGAGCCTCTGTGCTCATACAACAACAACAACAACAACAACTGAGCCTTTTATCCCAAGCATATGGGGTAGGCTACATGAACCAACATGAGAATCACGCCGGGTCCAGCACATGAATCCCTTTGTGCTCATGTTTTCCAAATTTACCTTAGTCTCAAAAAAGAATAGTGGTCTCCCATTGATGATATCCTAAATGATACTCATCTTATATCTATTAAGAAAATTTTAGTCTCAAACATGACTAACATTCCTTAGGTCTACAACAACACCATCTTTTCCCTCAAATATGGGATTTGGTTTAAGGGTACATCTCTCCACACCTCTAATATATGTCGTTGTAATTCTTCAACTTCTTCAGAGAGGTGGCGGGTTCCGATAACCAACAACTCGGTGGTGCACTTCCAAACTGATGTGCACACCTCAAATCAGACCGCGCCCCAAACTGGGTGTATCCCAAATCATCGTTGTTCATCCCGTCATGTAACAAATACACGTGCGCGCAAAATGGTGATCAACGGACCGAGACGTTCTTAAACTAAAATCTCACCTCCTAAATGGTGATCAACGGACCGTGTCACGCCCTGCTTCCCAGTGTACGGCGAAGGGGACGCGACGAGGCCGCTACATATTTACTCTGAAGTAAATACGCTAAGCGTATCTAAGCAATATAAAAGAAATATACACAAGAGACAAATGTAGTGAAACAACAACTTTATTTATTAACATTCTTTTGTACAATGTATGGAAAAGTAAATACATCTGAAAGACAACAATGCCTAAACAATGACATAATAAAAATGGAAAGTACTGAAATGAAATGTGTACAATGAAGCTAGAGCTCTGGGACGTAGGCAAGCTGATCCAAATCTTCAGTGGTAGGCTCGATCTTGTCCAGATCACCTGACAACATTCCAAAGAAGAAAGGGAAAGAATGTCGTCAGCGAACAATCGCTTGATAAGTCCCAAAGATAAGGGAGAAATAGAATAGACAGAGAGTAAGAGAGAGAGAGAGAGAGAGAGAGAGAGAGAGTATCTTTTAAAGTTGTATTATTTTTTTATATTGTTGTATTTAGTGTTAAAGCTGTTGTTATCGTAAATTCAAGGGTGAATGTTAACCAATTTCAAGAGTGTTTTCAAACCCAACAGGCTCCAATCCAGGGGTAGGGAACCATGGGCCCGAATCAAATGTTAGTAGCGGGATTTCGATCGTTGTAGAAATATTCCAAACTCAACAGGCCACAGTCCAGGAGCATGGAAACACGGGCCCTCATGATAGCTTGCTTGTGTTAGTAGACATGGATTCATGATCTAGGGGGACTCTTAAGATTTTGTTGGATTCACGCATGAACTATCCCAATACTCCGCGTATTTATTGTATTGATAGTATTGTATTGTATTGTAATGTCTTGTAAATTGAATTGTATAGATGACTTGCCGAAACCATGATATCAGTAAATGGATGTAACTGGAGAATCATGGATGTAACTGGAGAATCATGTAAATGGAAGTATATCCATGGTTCGGTTTAGTCAATACAGATTGAATATATTGAGTATATGTATTCATGAATTCATGTTGAATTGTTATATTGTAGATTGTACTTGAATCATATTCAAGTCAGATTATAATGAGATTCATTCTGAGTCAGAACAGTTAGAAAACTAAATTGAAGTCTTGATTGTTTTGATGTTATCGGTAACCGCTGTATATGGGCGGCAGCATTTGTGTCTTTTTCAAAGACGATTACCGTATTGATAACACCGTTGTTAAGTTGTCTAGCTTAGATAGGCAAGCACCCATATCTCCGGTCCCTGAGGCTCAAGAGACTGGTCCCGCTTAAACCTATGTTTCCTAGGGTCCTTAGGGTAATTTACAGAACTTGAGGGGGTTTTATGTAAAAATACTTTTGTATAATTTTCAAAATACACCCTAAGTATTTAATTATCGTCTTTAGAGTTGTCATAGATGTATATTTTATATTTGTGATATTTCTAGTGAAAATAACCTATTTTTCATAATACTTGGTATTTAATTGTAATATTGAACTTGTATGGAATTCATGGTATTTTAATATAAAGTGATTCTTGTGATTTTAGGAAAAGTTGGTATATTACCACAAAAATAGATATTTTAATGATACATATACATATATATATATATTTAAATAAAAATAATTTTAATATATATTATATTTCTAGAAATCTCATTTTCTTAAGATATTGTATTTTAAATCTCTCGAGACCGAACGCTCCTCGCGGAGGTCTGCATCTCGCACTACTAAGCCTGAGGATGTGCGATAATCCGCACCATCCTGAACGGGTTCCCCAAATGGATTGTAGCGGCGCTTTGCAAAGATTTGTGTAAAATACTAAATCTTTTATAAAATGGTTTTATTAGTAAATGGTATTTATTTGAAATGTTTCGTTTTCCCGTATTCTATATTCCCGAAAGGTATTGTGCTATGTTGCATATGAGTTTTGTGAGGAGGTAGGTCATTACCTCGTGATCTACTTAAAGGTATAGCAAGTTTGTGATATTTAAATGTCGAAATGAAACTATATGGTATTTTAGTGAAAAAGTACGGTAAAAGTTACAAAATGAAATAGGTTGTCATGAAACTTGTTCAACATGTTTGTTAATATTTAATAGTCAACATGAAATGGTTTAGCATGATTGAATTTAATAAAAAGTGAGGTTTTAGGAATAACCGAATCGGAAATCGGATTTACTCCGATTCCGTCGGGTTTTAGAAATACGTGTTTTTAGAAAGAATAGGAAAGAGGGAAAATGGGACTTACGGGTTTAGCTTAAAGAGGAGAGGGAGAAGGATCGGGAGGAGGCGCCGGTGTATTGTTTCGTCACCGGGATCTTCTAGGGTTGTCGTCGGAAGATGGCCGGAGTTTCTCCCCTTTGCTCACTTCAAATGCACACTAGGGTTCTAGGAAATTTCTTGAGAGTTTGCTCAGAATTTTGGAGTGAGGGGGTAGTGTGTAGGGGTTGTATTTATAGGGTAAGGCTAGGGTTAGGGTTAGGTGTAGGGGTGTAAAGAAAAATGTGTTAAATTGTAATAAAAATTGGGTTTAATGTGATTTAAAGGGTCTATGGAAATGTGCAGGAGAATTAAACTATACAGGGATGATGGGAAGCCAAAAAGACAACTTTTTTGTGTTGGGGACTTGGTGGTCCGGCCGGTGGCGCCGACCGAGTCGTCGGCCGAGTCCGGCGGTCGGTGGTTCCCTCGCCGGTTCATCATCTCACTGGTACAGTTAGTTTTCAAGGTGTAGTGGGGGGTTTTGTGAGTTATGCACGTGTAAACCCTTGGTATTCTACAAATTCAAAATAAAACAATATTAAAAATAATGTGGGGTATGGGATTTGAACTCTGGTGGCTTGGTTCAGCAGTGCAAGGTATTATCAATGAGCTACGAGCTCCTTTTTGCGATTAATTAGCAAAATAAATATTTAACTTGTGCTCAGGCAAAAGTACCCCTTAATTTAAATTTTGATTTTTTTTTTACAGAACGCTGTACAGGAAATTTAGGGTTGTTACATTCTACCCTCCTTTTAAAAATTTCGTCCTCGAAATTTGTAAAAGGAAAGTGTAACAGATTCAAGAAAAGTTTGGTGATAGTGTATGAATACTTAACAAAATGATACAATGATTTGAAAAGGTTGAAGGGAATTTCCAGGGTTATCCTGGCCAACCGTCTCAGCTTCTACGGCCGCTAAATTGTAAGCCTGGCATCTCGGCACGTTTCTTCGTGCATGCTGGTACATCGCTGATTGTCGAGGTAAGGGTGGTCCATGTGGAGGTGGTGCAGAAAGAGTTAACCGAGTAGGTGGGGCTTGGAAAGCTGATCTAGCTGCGGAATTAGGATTAGTTCGGTTGTGTGGGCAAGTTCCTATGGTATGTGAGGATGATCCACATATCAGGCAAAGACCATTTGCTCGTCTGCAATCTTCCATCAGATGTCCAGCTCGCTTGCAGTAGGTACAAAAGGCTGGGCTGGGCCTGTTGATTGGTACTCTCGGTCTCCTTGGTACAAATGGTAGTCCTGATGCGGCTTCTCCTGCCATCTGGTTGGCAGGGCGCTTCACTCCGGCAGTTTGAGGTCCGCCCTTCTTCTTCACCACTGCCTCATATCTTCGGGCAGCTTTTAAAGCCATATCATGGGTTGGGAAATCCCCTGTAGCTAATGCAGCTTGGATTTCCGAGTCCAACCCTTGCTGAAATCTTCTAGCTCTGATCTCAGCAGTCGGTATGAGATGGGCCACAAACCTGTTACGGTCTTGTGTTAGCTGTGTAGTATGTGATATAAAATCGAACATTGAGACATATCTTACCGACTGAGCATGGTGAACTCAGCGTCATACTCATCTACTGACTTGGTCTACATCGAACCTTGTTGCAGATGGATGAACTGTTGTTCCATGTCGAACCTGGCAGTCTCAGGGAAGTACTTTGCGCCGAACATATCTCGAAAAGTCTTCCATTCGATGGGTTGATCAAGATGGATTTCTTCCGCCTTCCACCAAACCCGTGCATTGTCCGTGAGCTGTAATTTTGCAACATGAACCCAAGCTATTTCTGGTACTTGTGCTGCTGCCAGATCATCTTCGATGCTCTGAGCCCATTCCTCAGCTTCTAGTGGGCTCTCCTTTCCTGAGAACTGTTTGAGATGTAAAGCTCTGAATTGCTTCACCCCAGGTACTTCAGCCTCGGGATGGTTCAAGAGTTGCTGCTATCCCTCTAGGAGGCTGCGGATTGCCTCAAGCAGAACCGTTTGCTCGTTGGGTGGAGCAGAAACGGCAGGTGTGATTGGTAGTGGAGGTGGAGTGTTGTTGAAGTTGGTGCTGGTGTTGTTTGGGGAATCCATAACCTTGAAGAAAAATTTGGGTTAGGACAGATTCAAAGTATATGATTCAAAGAATATGAAATTGTAAGATTCAAGGAATATGAATTGTAAAGAATGTTTTACTTGCTGGTTCTTGTGTTATATTGCTTAGGTTGTTCACGCAGAACAGAATTGCATGGCAGTGTTCCATACAACCCTGACCTGCATGGGCCACCAAAAAAACCTGTCACGCCTCGCTTCCCAGTGTACGGCGAAGGGGATACGACGAGGCCGCTACGTATTTACTCTGAAGTAAATACGCTAAGCGTATCTAAGCAATATAAAAGAAATATACACAAGAGACAAATATAGTGAAACAACAACTTTATTTATTAATATTCTTTTGTACAATGCATGGAAAAGTAAATACATCTGAAGACAGCAATGCCTAAACAATGGCATAACAAAAATGGAAAGTACTGAAATGAAATGTGTACAATAAAGCTAGAGCTCTGGGGCGTAGGCAAGCTGATCCAAATCTTCAGTGGTACGCTCGATCTCCTGAGTGTCCAGATCACCTGACAACATTCCGAAAAAGAAAGAGAAGGAATGTCGTCAGTGAACAATCGCTCGGTAAGTCCCAAAAATAAGGGAGAAATAGAATAGACAGAGAGTAAGAGAGAGAGAGAGTGTAGCTTTTAAAGTTGTATTATTTTGTTATATTGTTGTATTTAGTGTTAAACCTGTTGTTATCGTAAGTTCAAGGGTGAATGTCAACCAATCTCAAGAGTGTTTTCAAACCCAACAGGCTCCAATCCAGGGATAAGGAACCACGGGCCCGAATCAAATGTTAGTAGCGGGACTTCGACCGTCGTCGAAGTATTCCAAACTCAACAGGCCACAGTCCCAGTGCATGGAAACACGGGCCCTCATGATAGCTTTCTTGTGTTAGTAGACATGGATTCATGATCTAGGGTGACTCTTGAGATTTTGTTGGATTCACGCATGAACTACCCCAATACCCCGCGTATTTATTGTATTAATAGTATTGTATTGTATTGTATTGTAATGTCTTGTAAATTGAATTGTATAGATGACTTGTCGAAACCATGATATCAGTAAATGGATGTAATTGGAGAATCATGGATATAACTGGAGAATCATATAAATGGGAAGTATATCCATGGTTCGGTTCAGTCAATACAGATTGAATATATTGAGTATATGTATTCATGAATTCATGTTGAATTGTTATATTGTAGATTGTACTTGAATTATATTCAAGTCAGATTATAATGAGACTCATTCTGAGTCAGAACAGTTAGAAAAGTAAATTGAAGTCCTGTTTGTTTTGATGTTATCGGTAACCGCTGCACATGGGCGGCAAGATTTGTGTCTTTTTCAAAGACGATTACCGTATTGATAACACCGTTGTTAAGTTGTCTACCTTAGATAGGCAAGCACCTATATCTCCGACTCCCTGAGCCTCAAGAGACTGGTCCCGCTTAAACCTATGTTTACTAGGGTCCTTAGGGTAATTTACAGAACTTGAGGGTTTTTTATGTAAAAATACTTTTGTATAATTTTCAAAATACACCCCAAGTATTTAATTATCGTCTTTAGAGTTGTCATAGATGTAGATTTTATATTTATGATATTTCTAGTAAAAATAACATATTTTTCATAATACATGGTATTTAATTGTAATATTGAACTTGTATGGAATTCATGGTATTTTAATGTAAAGTGATTCTTGTGATTTTAGAAAAAGTTGGTATATTACCACAAAAATAGATATTTTAATGATACATACATATATATATTTAAATAAAAATAATTTTAATATATATTATATTTCTAGAAATCTCATTTTCTTAAGATATTGTATTTTAAATCTCTCAAGACCGAATGCTCCTCGCGGAGGTCTGCATCTCGCACTACTAAGCCTGAGGATGTGCGATAATCCGCACCATCCCGAACGGGTTCCCCAAATGGATTGTAGCGGCGCTTTGCAAAGATTTGTGTAAAATACTAAATCTTTTAGAAAATGGATTTATTAGTAAATGGTATTTATTTGAAATGTTTCGTTTTCCCGTATTCTATGTTCCCGAAAGGTATTGTGCTATGTTGCATATGAGTGTTGTGAGGAGGCAGGTCATTACCTCGTGATCTACTTAAAGGTATAGCAAGTTTGGGATGTTTAAATGTCGAAATGAAACTATATGGTATTTTAGTGAAAAAGTACGGTAAAAGTTACAAATGAAATAGATTGTCATGAAACTTGTTCAACATGTTTGTTAATGTTTAGTAGTCAACATGAAATGGTTTAGCATGATTGAATTTAAGAAAAAGTGAGGTTTTAGGAAGAACCGAATCGGAAATCGGATTTACTCCGATTCCGTCGGGTTTTAGAAATACGTGTTTTTAGAAAGAATAGGAAAGAGGGAAAATAGGACTTACGGGTTTAGATTAAAAAGGAGAGGGAGAGGGATTGGGAGGAGGCACCGGCGCGTCGTTTCATCACCGGGATCTCCTAGGGTTGTCGTCGGAAGATGGCCAGAGTTTCGCCTCTTTGCTTACTTCAAATGCACACTGGGGTTCTAGGAAATTTCTTGAGAGTTTGCTCAGAATTTTAGAGTGAGGGGGTAGTATGTAGGGGTTGTATTTATAGGATAGGGCTAGGGTTAGGGTTAGGTGTAGGGGTGTAAAGAAAAATGTGTTAAATTGTAATAAAAATTGGGTTTAATGTGATTTAAAGGGTCTCTGGAAACGTGCAGGAGAATTAAACTATACAGGGATGACGGGAAGCCAAAAAGACAACCTTTCGTATTGGGGACTTGGCGGTCCGGCTGAGTCCGGTCGGCCGGCCTAGTCTGGCGGTCGGTGGTTCCCTCGTCAGTTCATCATCTCACTGGTACAGTTAGTTTTCAAGGTGTAGTGGGTTTTTTGTGAGTTATGCACGTGTAAACCCTTGGTATTCTAAAAATTTAAAATAAAACAATATTAAAAATAATATGGGGTATGAGATTTGAACTCTGGTGGCTTAGTTCAACAGTGCAAGGTATTACCAATAAGCTACAAGCTCTTTCTTGCTATCAATTAGCAAAACAAATTTTTAACTTGTGCTCAGGCAAAAGTAGCCCTTTCTTTAAATTTTGTATTTTTTTTATAGAAAGTTGTACATGAAATTTCGGGTTGTTACAGACCGAAATGTCCTTAAACTAAAACCTTACCTCAACAAACCGAGATGTCCTTAAACTAAAACTTCACTTCCAAAATGGCGATAATGGACCAAAACGTCCTTAAACTAAAACAACAGAGCCCAAATGCTCTTTTGTTGGATCTGAAGCAAAGAAAATGATCCTAAGACCTTGTTAAGTAGATCTTAGTCTCAAATTGGACTAACGTATCCTTAACAAAAAACCAGTCGAGCTCTAAATGCTCATATGTTTAAGTTGATCTTAATCTCAAACCAGATTAACGATCCTTAAATCAACCCAAGCCCAAATCTAAAATATACGGATTTGGACTAATCCGCGCCCTATGGGCGATGACATAAATTAGTCTCCATATACAATCCACGAGCAACCAAAACAAAAAAAAATACACACGACACGAAGTGAACTTCTGGAGCAGGAGAAAGTGGTCATCGCGATACGGTAATGTAATTAACTGCAGGGGTTTGCGCCTGCAGGGAAGAGCGTCCCCACAATAAAAAATCCCTCGTAAAACTAGGGGAATCTGACGAATTCACGCTACAACGGCCGTATCCGTCCAAACCTCTGATACACGGTGCCATAAATTAACTTGGCATCTTCGGAGAGGTGGACGGATAAATCCAAATAGCATCTGCCCCCAGGATTCAGGACGGACGTCCCGACGTTTTGGTCCATCTTTCGGCAGTAAACAGATTCTGGCACGCCCGATGGGACCTTTTCCTCTTTCCACTCCACACTTCGTGTGTCTTGTTTCGCGAATAAAAATCGCGGTTTACTATGGTTGCCTTTGGATTCGAGATACTAAGATTTGGTGTTTTGCTCCTGTGCAGAAAGAAGAGGTGAACATCAATGGCTTCCAGATGCACAAACTGCAACAGCAACTCCCGCTCCGCCCCAACTGGAGGAGTGAAATACAGGCCTAATACAGCCTCCATCTTTTCAATGCCGGTGGGGCAAATGACTCAAGCCACCACTGGATTGTTCTTCGGGACCATGCTCCCGCCAGCAAGCTTCAGCGTCCCAGTGCTACTATAGGAAGCTCCCAAGAAGTTGTTCTTCGATCGACTTGCAATGACCACGGCCCCTCTCCATGGATCATCCAAGTCTGCTAACTCAGTCTTCAACAGGCTGAGCCGAAGCTCAAGTGGGCCCGCAAAGTGGCTCGCGATACCCGAAGGGGCTATCCCAAAACGGATGGTCTTCCCAACTCCTGCAGCAGATGAAGTCATCAAAAGTGCTTCCCCTACCAGAAAGTCGGCCTTCGAAAGATTGGCCATTCTCTCTCAAAGGATGTCAGTCTTCGATAGGTTGGCACCAGCAGCAGCCCCTCACCAAAGCAGGGAGAATGACGGAGCTGCTTCCACAACTGAGATGGTCCCATCTGCAAGGCATGCTCGACGTCACCACTGGCGCTGAGTGAGAAGAGCTAGGGCAACCCCCCCTTCGGACTCACCCCATGAGCTCCAATGGTGGAAGTTGACGCTGCTGTTCCAACAGGGAACAACTTCGATCTACTTAGGAGAGTGCAAAAGAACTCTCCAACCGCAGTGCTAAAGAAATCTCCACTATCTACTGAAAACACGATGCAGGCAAAACCGGAGCAGCCCCCTCAGCAGCTCTCTTCCAAATCCACAGGGTCTGGCGGAAAGTCTAAGATTCTGTGATCAATAAGAACTACTCTCGACAACCGAAGAAAATGAAGGTTCGACAAGAGGAAGATCATCCCTCTATCATATAGTAAGGGACTTCGTCCACATGGGTGCCTGTTATAACGGCCCCTTCAACTTCGACCTCCCAAAAAAAGAGAAGGCCGGAGAATCTCCCACCGTAGGCAACAAATTCTAAAGGCAATGGACCCAAACGTCCTAAGTCTGGGGGTATGATAGTGCACACGATTTACATGGCTTCCGGAAAGGAGGAAAGCCGTGCTTCCGTGGGTTATCGGCCGCATACTCGGTCGTTAACAAAGGCTCGGGAGCAGCAACAAAAGCTCCAGGAGATGCTGACGAAAATGGCAGCACTAACCGGACAGAAAGAAAGTCCGGAAGCGGCGTCTGAACAGCACCAGGAGCAGGAGACCGATACAGAGTTCCTGCGAAGGGTGCTGGAAAGAAAGGATAAGGAGGCCTCAGAATAGGCTGCTAATATAAAACAGATGGCACTTTTGTTCCAAGATATGATTGGAATAATGATCCAGCCAGAACCTCCAACTGAAGACCTGCCGATAATCATCGAGGACGACAGAGGGGAAATATCAAACCCTCTTCCGACTTTATCAACAGCCAGGGAGGAAACGATTTCCAAAGCTGCCCTTGATGATTACATAGCTCAACAAATACGAGCTCATCAGGCAAGTGAAGCGGCTGGCCAAGTCGTCAGAACTGGGCGACCGTATTCGGGCTGGTATGACCAAATCAAATACCCGCCATGATATACGATCCTCAAGTTCCACGTGTATAAAGGGACATGCAATCCTCATCAGCACGTCGCTCAGTTCAGAGCTCTATGCGGCAATACTGGAGGCGACGACAAATTGCTGCTTCGCCTGTTCGTTGGCTGCCTGTCAAAAATGGCGTTTGAATGATACTCGGAGCTCCCAAATGACTCCGTTGAAACATTCACGGAAATGGAATTACTGTTCACGCAGCGGTTCGCCAGCACAAGCGAGCGCACCTGATCACGACATTAATCAATGCCAGGGTGAAGCCAGGAGAGACCTGGGTTCAATACGCAATCCGGTGGCGGAACCTATGGTCAAAATGCGAACAACGCATCGAAGAAGCTCCTGTCGTGGGCATGTTCATAGGGACTCTGGATCCTCAGGCGACTGTGTCCCAGTTCATGACGTTCTTTAAGCCGACCACCTTCCAAGCTCTGATCGACAAGTTGGCCCAAATGGACCAGATGGGCCACGGACCTTCCTCTTCAAAAGTGGACCCTCGGAATGCAAAGGGTAAAAGGAAAGTGGCCTTCGTTGCTAACACTCAACAATAACCGAATGACCCCGAACTGGTTACTCGCCAAAACAACGCGCGCCCGCGCCAATCCCTCGAAGAGAAGTTAGGACGTGCTTACTCGTTTCCCCATGATAAAACGAGGAGATTGTTCGAGCTGGTAGTGCGCAACAGACTCATCACTCAGCCGGACCCAAAATGTCCACCGCAGCCCGGTGACGTCAACAACCCTAATAACTGCTCCTATCACTGAATAGTGAGCCACCCCATTGAGGATTGCTACATCTTCAAGAACTGGGTCAAGGAACAGTATCGCCAAGGGAAATTCGCGCTGTTCGAGAACTGAAGGGTGAACCCGTCACAGAAGCACGCTCTTAAAAAGGTGGATACGCCAGGGGCATCATTCTCATTTGTGGAAGAAGCTCCATGGGAAGTCGTCCTTTCAGCTAAAACCAAAAGAATGCTGAAAGATCTTCAAGCATGTCTGGCAATCAGATGGAAAGGCCCGCTGGAGCCCGAGATTATTGAAGGGATGCTGAAACCACATTCCGCACCGAAAACTGTTGACGATGGGCAAAACCCCCAGGTCAAGCCTTCAAAGTCTTCGAAGAAAAAGAAGAAGACCAAAAAGCCTGTGCAGCTTACCGAGTATGACAACAAGCGCACGGACCTACAAAAGTACATTGATGTGTTGGAAGAATACAACCAGAATGCACGGACACCAGTCACTCTCGAAGAGTTTCTCAACCATATCCTTGAAAACGAAGATGGTGACGATGATAAGGAACATGACTCATCTGGAGGAACCTAAGACTATGTAACAAGTTGCCACATGGTTTCTTATTTGTCGTCAAATGGCGAAAAAGCTCCCTCGACGTTAGAAAACAACGCAGAGGAACTGGGGGCAGGACCGGTGCCAAAATCCCTGGAACTGTCAGAAGACCCAATTGACAGGCTGCTAAACGAAGCCTTTCAAAAGAGCAAAGATGACCGAGAACGTGAAACGACCATACACGAAAAGGCCAAGCGTCGGCGTCAGGATGAAGAAAACGCGGAAAGGAGGAGTCGTAAAGTACTCCAACCAAACCGACGCATGCCTGCAACAAAAAAAAGCAAGACCAAGATAGAAAAGCGGTTCACGAAAGCCCTGTCAATCGGAATGAAGCTGCCACCTCTCAAGGGAAATAATCCTAGGGCTACATGCTTCAATAGAAAGGTTTCACATCCGAACTACTGTCTATATCATCAGAGGGTCACCCACCCCGCCGAAGAGTGCAATGACTTCAAGAAGTGGTGGTAAGGATACGTTGCCCACCGACAACACTTCAAGCTGATGAAGCGCAAAGATCGTCGGCAGCAAAGAAGCGCGACAGATGAGTGTGAAGGAACGACTGACAACCGTCATATGGTTGATACCAGTTCGACAGAAGGAAAATCCCAAGTTCTTACATTCGGGAGCGATTCTGAGAAAGAAATAACCTTCGGCCCTCTCCACCTCCGGAAAAGAAGAAGAGGAGAAGAACTGCGAGAATATTCAGCTGCGTAACCGCAAGCTGCCTGAAAAGAACCTCGGGCCTACAAACAAAGGTTCGAGCAAAAGAGACAAGGAGAAGGAAAAAGTCCCTGAGGAAATTGCCCTCGATGATAAAGTTGTCAAAGAGCTTGCAGCCAAGGACCCGCTTAAGAAAAATAAGGTGGATTATAATGTACTGGCACATCTGAGGAAGATACCCTCACAACTGAGCATATTGGATGCTCTCCTCCAGTCTAAAGAAGTAAGAGATTCTCTGGTCAGGGCATTACAGGAGCCTGATCAGTTCCAAGCTTTCCTGGCAGAAGAAAAAATGAAGGACGAACTGGCAGAGGTTCATACAGCTGACATTACATTCGGTGATGAAGATCTCCTCCTCGGAACATGAGAGCACAACCGTCCTCTATATGTCACTGGGTATTGCTACGAGATCAAGATAGGGAAGATCCTGGTCGACAACGAGTCCTCCGTTAACCTTTTCAACGTGAAGGTGCTGAAGGAGATTTGCATGAACGTTTAGCACCTGGCTCGGGATAACATTACCATCTCCGGGTTCGACTCTCAATCATCGCGGACGCTTGGGTCTGTAATATTGACATTACGCTTTGGGCTTCTCGTCACTGGCATCAAATTTCATATCATCGACGCCAAGACTTGCTATAACGCTCTGCTCTGCAGGCCTTGGTTATACGAGTACAACGTCATCCCTTCTACACAACACTAGTGTATGAAGTATTTCAAAGATGGCCTTGAATACACTGTCACGGGGGAGCTAAATCCATTCTCTGTAAACAAAGTCCGAAAATATGAAGACGCAAAGTACTTCCTACCAGACTTCGAAGATACAGAAAGATGTCATAAGCCAGAGGATAAACGGAAGTCCGTTGTCACCATCCCGATCTTTGGGAGTGACACCGAGGAAGACGAGGAAATAGTCTACTCGGGGCAACCCCAATGCAACAGGCCTGGACCATCTACTCTTATTTTGGTCTTTGGCAGTGACTCTGAGGACGAGACCAACGCCGTGTTCTCCACTCGCCTATCAGCGCAAACCATTACTGGAACCGATCAGAGTTTACAAATCACCGTGGCTCCGCAACGGCATTACAGGGAACTTGATGCGCTTAATACATATGGTGTACAAGAGCCGCGGACTTTCTACGTCCCTCCCAGGCGAAGAGGTGAAAAGATGATACTCTTCTACCAATCTATGGAAACCAGGATAGAAAAAGAAGTTTGGCATGACGCCGATTTTGTGCTTGACAGGCTTCAACCAATCCGTCTGCCCAGATATTACACAGAGGGATTGAAAAGGTTATTAAGATGCTAAGGCGTGCCCTTCAAACAAACCACTCGACAAGCCCACGATGCCCTTCACCCTCAGCCCGCTTTACGTTCTTGCGATAAGGAAAAAGCCCGACACAGAGGAAAAAACATGGTAGAGAACGAGAATGACGTTCTAAAACAGCGAAGCTGATCCAAGAAGCCACACAATCGAGAAAAAGTCAGCTGGAATCCGTCTTTTATGAAGAAAATGGGTCGGGAATACTCTTTCCCCCAAGACAAGATAAGGAAAATATTTAACCTTGTCATCAAGCATCAAATGATGACGCTCCCGGAGCCTTGGTACCCCGAGCAGATAAATAAGATTCATCACCCGGATTATTGCTCCTACCACCGAGAAACAGGTCATCCTCTTGAAGACTGCTTCACCTTCAAAGACTGGGTCGAAGACCGGTGTTTTCCACCGAATACAGAGACGCGACCGCGTAGGTTCGTCCTACCTGAATTAGGGGGCAAATGCTATTTGGTTTTATCCGTCCACCTCTCCGAAGATGCCAAGTTGATTAATGGCACCGTGCATCGGAGATTTAGATGGATGCGGCCGATGTAGCAGACTTCGTCAGATTCTCCCTCGTTTGAGGGGGTTTTGATTGTGGGGATGCTCTTCCCTGCAGTCGCAAGCCCCTGGAGTTAATTACGCTACCGCATTGCAGTAACAATTTTCTCCTTCTCCAGATGGTCACTTCGTGTCGTGTGTGTTTGTTTTATTTTTTTGGTTGCCCGTGAATTGTATACGGAGACTAATTTATGTTGTCGCCCGTAGGGCGTGGATTAGTCCAAATCCGTATTTTCTTAGATTTGGGTTTGGGTTGGGTTTAAGGATCGTTAATCTTATTTGAGACTAAGATCAACTTAAACGTTGTTGAGGATACGTTAGTCCAATTTTAGACTAAGATCCACTCAATAGGATCATTTAGATCCAACAAAAGAGCATTTGAGCTCTATTGTTTTAGTTTAGGGACGTTGCGGTCCATGAATTTCTGGTTACCGAGACTAGCCATCTCTCTGAAGACGTTGAAGAATTACAACGACATATATCAGAGGTGTGAGGAGATGTACCCATGAACCAGTGTCAGTTGAGGGATCTGTAGTTGGATTGATTTAAGGATCGTTAATCTCGTTTGAGATTAAGATCAATTTAAGTGGTTGTTAAGGATACGTTAGTCTCATTTTAGACTAAGATCTACTTAACAGGATCATTTAGATCTAACAAAAGAGCATTTGGGCTCTATTGTTTTAGTTTAGGGACATTGCAGTCCATAATTAGTTTAAGGACATTACGGTCCAGTTTAAAGACGTCATAGTCGGTTTGGTTTTGATTCAACTGTTTGGGGATGCACCAAAAGTTATCGGTTATCGGGACCCTCCATCTTTCAGAAGACGCCGAGGAATTACAACGACATGTATCAGAGGTATGAAGAGATGTACTCTTGAACCAATGTTGGTTGAAAGTCTCTAGGTTTTGCTTTGAATGTCATATGAGATGATCAATTTTGGGAGACAAGAGTGTATTTGAGGTTCAGTCAAAAAGGGGGGTCCTGCCTTTGGAAGACTTATCTAATTTAGGCTAAGATTGGCTCGAATATAGTGTTAAACACTGGAGTACACTCGGCTATCACATGCTCCCACGTGATGCGCTTAGAATAGTGTTAAACACTAGGGATGAAGCGCACAAAATAGTGTTAAACACTAAAAAAAGAAGCGCTCACGTGGGGTCACGTGAGGCGCTTGAGTATTAGGCCAGACTTCCTTTATTTTATTCTCAGAATTTGCAAATAAGTGTTAAAGACTTAATCTTTATGACCATCACGTGTGGACACATGATGGTGCCCATGCATTGGGTATTAACTCCTCAGTTTTATCCCATTTTCTCCTTTTTTAAAGAGGTGTTTGACAGGGGTCACGTGGAGACACGTGAGGTGCCCTAAATCTGTTCTGCCCTTCTTATTTGAGGAGTCTGTTCAAGGGTCACGTGGGAGCACGCGATATAATCTTATTCGTTCTCTTTTGATCATTGAGGGGGAGGGTCATGTGTTGCCATATGATCATGTTAAGTACTTGATCTTTTTACGTGCATGGAGAGATAAATCCCTTATTGAAAAATTAAATTCTCTTATAGGGTTAAACCCTAATTTTATTTAGAGGAATTAAATTCTTATGTGTTTAAAAGAATTGAATTCTTTAAACTCAATTCTCCCTCTAAGTTTTGGATCTGCATGGCAGAATCTCCCCGATTAGAATTAAATTCTCAACTTATGGGGAGATCTGCTTCTGCAGATCTATTACCATGAAGAAGAACTAAGTTCTTATATTAAGGGTTAAACCCTATCTTTGTTTTAGGAATTAAATTCCTATATGCCTTGTGGGAGAATAGAATTCTCTGAACTTAGGTCCTCCCTTAGGTTTTAGATCTGCATGGCAGAATCTCCCCGATGAGAATTAAATTCTCAACTTATAGGGAGATTTGCTTATGCAGATCTTCAACCAAAGGAAGAACTAAGTTCTTATTCAGAAGAGTTAAACTCTTAGATTGAGAATTAAATTCTCTCTTGTTTTGTGGGAGCATATAGAATGATCTCTTTCCCTCTCTTACCTAGGGTTTCTTTCTTTTTTGAAGAGATCTTGTTCTCTCTGGAGAATTAATTTCTCTTCTCTTTTTCCCCCCTGTATTCTCCCTGTTGTTGTATCCTTCTTTTTTTTATTGTCTTCCCTTTTTTTTCTATCCTCCTATTTTCTTTTCTTCTTGGCTCCTATTTATAGGAGAAAGAAAAGAATCAGTTTGTTCAGCTCATCTCTCATTGAGAGATTTTGATTGATTTCTTATAACCAACATGATCTTTTAGATCACTTGGTGAATTTTATTCACTGTTGGATTTTTAATTCAAAGATATTTTATTTGTTGTTCCTGGAAAATTTTAGGAAAACATTTTCTTGTATAGAATCTTTCTATAAATTGGTGATTTTTAATCACCATTGGATTTTTAATTCAATGGTGCTCCACTTTACAGAGCGCAATCTTTTTTGTTTGGAAAGATTTAGGGAAATATTTTTCCAATTAAGGCTTTTAACTCCTTTTAATTAGAATTTAATTCTATTGTTTCAGAGGGTTTAGGAACCCATCACGTATTGGCACGTGACCTATCTAATTAGAATTTAATTCTATTAGTTCAAAGGGTTCAAGAACCCATCACGTGCTGGCACGTGACCCCATTGATTAAGCAATTAATTGGAATTTAATTCTATTAGTTCAGAGGGTTTAAGAGCTCATCATGTGTTGGCACGTGACCCCACTGATTAAGCAATTAATTAGAATTTAATTCTATTAGTTTAGAGGGCTCAGGAACCCATCACGTGTTGGCACGTGACTCCATTAATTAGGCATTCAGGCACGGATAGACTTTGCTCATATAAGGTCGCATGTCTGCACGTGCGGCCCGGTCACGTATGGACACGTGACCTTACCAATTAGGTATTCAGGCGCAGATAGACTTTGCTCATAAAAAGTCATGTGTCTGCACATGAGGCCCGGTCACGTGTGGACACGTGACTTTACCAATTAGGCATTCAGGCGCAAATAGACTCTGCCCCATAACAAAGGTCACGTGTTTACACGTGAGGCCAGGTCACGTGTTTACACGTGAGGCCTGGTCACGTGTGAGCACGTGATACCCCATTTGGGGTTTTTTCTTGATGCTTTATTTATATTTGTTGGAGATAGTGCCCTCAGAGTCAATTATTGGATCACAGGCACGTGATTGCAATGATTGAGGGAGGACCTGTCCCAGTAGGACAGTCTTACTCGAGATGATAGTATGCTATCTGGTTTATCTTTATCATCGTGTACTGCTTTAGGTGACCTTACAAGTCGCTATTACACGTTGATAGAGCCCCTAGGATTCTTGCTTGACTACCGGCAGTATGAGGGCGATCATATACGTGAGAGCTGGAGTCTATAAGCACATCCTTAAAAGGTCTCTAGTCGTGGGAGTTTCGAGACAGGGCATCGATACTCCGGAGTAGACTAGTGTATACAGTCGAGACCCCGACGGGGGGCGGTGGACGGTCTCACAAGCCACTGGTGTCAGTTGGTTCACCTAAGATGTATACAGGTGCTCATTGGGTTATGAGTACACCGGACAGGACTCGCCGGGAACCTGCTAGTTGGGTATATACCAGACGTCAGATAGCAGTTCCCAGGTGACATGTGTACAGGTTAGTTCATCGACCTGAGATCGTCATTTGTCTCGTGTGAGTTCCCACTGTACTTTGATTACTACCCTACCACGGCTCAAAGGAGTCGTGCAAACAGGTTTTAGTTGGGTACAGTCCCGAGCCACATGGAGGCAGTGAGCGGATCTGCAGGGGTTCGTCTCTCCCGGTATTGGGGGTGAGGTCGCGCTGTGTCTAGGAGAGCCAGAACATGAAAAGTCCTTGGCCAAGGCAGGAGATTTGCTGGTAGGTATTCCAGTAGTATCTCAGGGTGTTCTGGGCTACACTCCGACACGACTTGTACCGCTTTTGGGGGTCTGACTTTTACCAACCCCCTAGGCCCGCCATGCGATGCTCATAGACGAACAGACCGGACTGTACGGATATTGTCACTGACAGGCTCAGTAGGGTGTCAGGATGAGTTCGCTCATCGACGTCCCTTTTAGTCAATACCTGATAGCCCGTTACGTATTGGCTTATACCTCTGACGTGCTAGTGGTTAAATCCACAGCCATAGTATTGACGAGTCTTTAAAGTCCACCACACTCAGTTACTCAGTTTTCGGGCGAAACGCTGTAGAGGCCGTATGGAGATATGGCAGGGTTCGATCAGATACGTGCGGTATTGCACGGATCGTGATCGGACGGATTTTACTAGCCGGCTTTGGCTTAAGCCGGATTCTAGTATTAGATAGTGTAGTTTTGTCTCTTTGCATTTGCGTTCAGTGGGAATACAAATGCGGGCATGTATTTGCAGTAGCGGGGTTTTCCTGTAATTTATTACGGGATCAGTTTTCTGAGGTTGCCAGTTTGCATTCCGTTCCGGCCGGTTTTCTTTTATTCCTTCACGACCGGACTTTTCGATGGAGGGGTTATTTGCAAGTTCGCAAATAACTTATTGTGGAGGGCTTCCTTGCATATTTTAGCTTCCTCATGATGAGATTCCATTCTTGTCCACTTCATTATCTTTTCTTGTGATGGTTTGAAAAAGAGATTGATGAGTGAGATGAGGGTGACCTTTGATAATTATCTATTCATTTTTCTCCTCTTAATTTATTCCATTCCTTATTTTCCCACTTGAAATATTCCATCATTCTTTTCTTGGGGGCCGGCCACTGTTGAAGAGGGGGTGAGGTTTTATTTGTGTGTGTAAACATTTCTTCATGTTAAAATTTCGTGGGCCCCCCCTTGAGTGTGCTGGGGTTTTAATATGGATGGTGGATTAATTTCCTTTGAGAGGGATGAGCAAAAATGGGTGTGCAGGGGATGATTTAATTTGAGAGAGAGAGGTTCATTTGGGGGTGATTTTGTTATCTCATTTCCTTGGAAAAATTGAGAGCACCATTCTTCTTTCTCCAAAGCCTTTTTCTCCTCCTACACATCAAAGGCAACTAAACCTCAAGAGACAAGCATTCTACACTATTCTATAGCAAGCCTTGGACGCGTCGGCTAGCCAACTTCGTGCCCGAGTTGCCTCGGTAAAGAGGCGGGAGCCCGTAAAAGATTCCGGCTACGTGGTGCCCTTTTCGACGAGACGATGATGGACGGAGATTCCGCGATAGATCGGAGTGGAGATGAAGACCGAAGGACACGGATCGCTTGGTATAACTCCTCTACTCTTTTCTTGTTTGCTAGTTAGCTAGGTTAATGGCCCGATCCGGGTAAAAAGTCCGCGGTGGTGCCGGTTGCAAGTTTTGCAAAGTTTTTGTTTCCGCGTTTCCGGCGTCCGATCGACGGCCGGGGCGCCCCCGCGGGCTTACATTGGTATCAGAGCCACGCCATTAACCATGCCTAGCTTGCTCTAGTATGTTTAGAACTCGATCGAACAAAAATCCCCAAAAACTGTATTTTCAATGCATTGTGTTTTCTGTCGAAATTTTTTCTGCTCCAAAATTTTTTCAGGTCATTGCAGAAACACAAGCAGGAAATTCTAAGACTTCTGGTAAAATTTGATACAGTGATCGCTTAGTACGGCCGCGGAAACGCGGCCAAACCCCTGGTTTGGCCGCGGTTCCGCGGCAGGAAGGTGTGCTCATTGCACCAAAATTTCCCAGTTGGCTTTGGACTTGGAAATAGGGGTTTTGGGATATTATTTTTTGGCCCAGATTTTCTGTAAGTGCTACAGTACTGCTTGGGGCCCACTTGATAAAATTTGGTCGATCGGATATTTTAAACATGCCAGTTCACAGTATTTACTTTATATCTGCGACCGTGAATGTCATTCGATCGGTAAATCCTGTCTAACTGCTATAGCCCGGTTAGACGGATTTGCGAACGTGACATTCACGTTGATGTTATGTGTATTGTTGTGTTGTTGCAGATCGGTCGTGGGGACAGCCTGGATGCAATGTTAGTACAGTATTGTTGTATTTTGTACATTTGATATTGCGGGGCGAGCGTCCGACATGTGGACTGCCGTCACTGCCTGTTTGTATTATTCTTTTGGGGCACGACCAGGTTGCGGTCGATGTACCCGTTGTATGTATATTTTAATTTCTGTACTAGGATTACCCCGCGGAGGGGTGCACGGATAGCCGGGTTCTAGAGGGCAACAAGCCCGCATCTCATGGCGTTGAGACGGAGGGGGCTTTACTCTAGAATTGGCGGGCTATTCGCCGCACTCGTAAGGGGTATAGGTTGACCCAGGAGGGGTGCCCAAGTTACCGGATTCCGTGAAGTGCTGGGTGGTCCATTCACGTCGCTGAAGGGGGCTGCCTCGCTTCAGGTTTTGGCGGGTGACTTGCCGCGCCCGTAGGGGTCTAGGATTTTCATGGCACAGGCTATCCACACGACCAGGGGAACGTCGGGTTTCAGCGGCTCTGTGAAACCCGGGGATCCCAGATATCTGTATTGATCTGTGTTGCTATACATTTCTGTGTTGCTGCATTTTTTATCACGCCTTGAGCGAAAATTATATATTATATATATACTAGTAGATGTTGTATATGTTTTTCATCCGCGCTAGTCCAGTCCCCGCTCTGTCGTTAGTTAGCTAACCTAACGGGTGATGCGGGACCCAGTGGCGAATGCGGATGGCATATACGTACGTCAGTATATTTTCGTTCTTTGTGGTGTGATCAATTGATGGGACTGCGTTGATTCGGATCAATGCAAGTTAAACAAACCTATTCTGATGTTGTTGGAACACTTTTTCAAAAAGCTGTTGTTGCAAGGACGTTCACTTTTGTTTTGCACAGTGGTATTCAGTTGGAATATCCTGCTCCTCAGTCGACGAGGCAAGGGCCGAGATCCCTTCACCGGGAGTGACCCCTTGGACAAAAAGTTTGCGTCAAAGCAATAACTTCACTATAGCCGATTACTTTTGTTTTGCATCGTGGTATTCGGTTGGAATATCCTGCACCTCATTCTACGGGGAAAGAGCCGAGATCTCTTCACCGGGAGTGACCTCTTTAGCAAAGGTTTTCGTAACTATATTTTTAAAAGCTATCAGTTCCTTCAACGATATCAAGTTCATTACGTTAAAGGTTTTTCGCCAGAAACCATTCGTAGCCCTCCGTCGTTTCATATGGATGGTCAATAGTATTCAAGCTGTGTATGTTGGCCAAAGTCAAGGCACAGTGTTTGGTAGCTGTTGGGTATTCATATGCAGCATAGATAGATGCGTTGGTTTGGGACAGTCGTACTGCCATTTTGGCCAAAGTCAAGGGTAGGTACGGGTGGGTTCAAATTAACCAGGAAAATGACGGGTAGAACTTGACATGTGACTTATGATATGTTGGCCAAAGTCAAGGTCATAAGAGCATGGGGCAGAAATCCACATCGGGAGTTTCAAAAGAACTGAAACTTGCCAGATATGCGCATACCTTCTGGAGTGTGATAGCATGAGCGGATTCCGTCACGTTATCATGCGATGAGAGTTGGATCCCGATTCCCACTGATGAGTTGGTTTTCTCCTCGGGTTATCCCGGCTAATTCTTCTTTCAGGTTTGGGGAAGAATTTGACGTTACAGCGGGAGGTTTCCAGATTAGATAAAGTGATAACCATTCTGATCTAGGTTAGAGTGCACGCTGAGTGTTTCTTTTCTCTCTCTCTTTGGCAGCGACCATTGACCCGACCCTAGACTATGACTCAGTGACCAAGTTGACCGAACCTTCTTAACACTGGCTTTTGGATTGTCAGAGTTGCAGACCTCATTGCCACTCCTACTTTTACCCTTTTCTCCAGGACACCCCGTATTACTACGAACGTCCACTTCCATTGGACAAAACCATCGTATGGTTATATACGAACTCGAAGGAATTCGAGGATGGTTTCTGGTTCTGGAGAAAATGAATAGGACTATTCAGTTGTCTTTTTCTTTTCACCTTCTCTCATTGCGAGTACTCCTTGGTTTAGGAGATAGTACACCTATTACGCAAATTGGATAGTCTTCTTCCAAACCATAGGCAGGTGCCGACCGGTAGGGAATGAAGAAAGCCAATTAGCCTAAACGGTGTACAGAAGGTATTAAGTTAAGACAAAGCAAGGGATTAGTAAGAGGGCAAAGTAAATTGCGACTGCTATTCACGACCAAACCAAGTATTTCTTCGCCAATCCTAAATCACCTATTTCTAAGGTTCATTCGGTTGTCTTTTATCTTCACTTTCTCTCGCGTTGCGAGTGCTCCTAGGATTAGGACAGTACACCCTTTATGCTTTTTGGATAGTCTTCTTCCAAACCATAGGCTGGTGCCGAACGGTAGGGAAGGAAGAAAACCATTTGGCCTAAAGGGGTGTGCAGAAGGTAATGACTAAAGACATAAAAAGGGATTTGGAGAAGTGGCAAAGAATTATACGGTTATAGTTGTGAATCTGGATAATGGAAGAGGAATTACTAGGAATACCAGGATACCCCATCGAAACATTTCAATGTTTCAGGTTTACTGTGTACTGTTAAAAGAAAACTGATTTCCCAATTAGCCACTTGCTCCAGGGTATGTATTTACCAGGTTGGATTCTCACATCTGTATGGTTTTACAGATGATGAGTGGGAGTAAGTTATTGGGAATTAGGTGACCATCCTCATTATATCGGGATTCGTTGTAATTGGTGATATTTGAGGAAGTCACCTGGGTTGTTTGCCGGTCGGCAAATATTTGGTTTTGAATATCCGTTGTTGTGCACCAATTTCAAATTGATATATCTGTACGTCTATTTTTATAGAGTGAGACATACCTTTTTGAAATTATGTCTATGACATTTACCTGTATCAGTGGATGGTTAGGTAAGGAGCATTGAACAGCGGTGTAATTCTTCTTAACCATAAGTACAGTTTTCAACCTACGACACACAGTGAATGAGTTGTTAGACTCAGGGGACTTATACAGAGTATTGTATATTGTCCAGTGTCCATTAGGACAGAGGGGTTGGTCCTCGTACTGTATTCTGTTTACTTATGACTTCTCTAGTTCTTAGACAGGTGTTTCGTAGAAACACAGAGTCGAAGTTTTGAGAAGTTATAGGTATAAGAATAAAGTAGAGAACCAGGTATTGCAAGTATCGGGATTCTTCAAAGTGATCGAAGATGTAGATACTTGTATATGGTATTCAGTTGATAGTAATGGTTAAGAGAACTTGCTTCTTTTTCAGGTTACTCATAATTGGGAGCATTCCTAAGTTCAGTAACGCTGATCGGCCTCCTTCCATTTAGTTGACATGCACTGGAGACAGCTGCATGATTTGAATCTGGTTCAATTAAATCAGTACCTCTGGTTCTATATTGGATATAGTACAGTTCATATCTTCACATTGTTAAGGTATGGGGAGTTATCCGGCTTATGATTAAAACCAGACTCTGGATAACTCAAGGCACGTTTCTGTAATGGCTGTTTGTGGGTTGACCCAGGCTATGACGAGGGTTGACTTTCTACCATCTGGAAGATCAATAGTGATATTGTTCTTGACTCGCCACAGTTTTATCAAAAATGGATTTTTTCAGAAAACAGTAGTGGGAGTATGGTAGAACTAGAAGTGATTCCAGAACCGCAAACGATTACTGAAGATTTGATAAGGAACCTAAAGATTCAATCTGGTTTGACATTCCAGTGGCCACTCCGCAGATAAAGTGGGTAACCTCGGGCGCTCGAGAGGTACTTCGGTATGCTCAAGGACGGTGGCAGGAAGGTTCTTGTTTACCCAGACTTGCCATTGCTGCTGTTCCGGACTGTGAGACCCGGAAGGAGGATGCGTATAGCGTCGTTCTAAACTAGTTTTAGAAGTGTACGCCTACATGACTCTGCCAGAGGGTTGTCGTAGTCAGTGGGAGCAGCGGAAGCATTGGTGGACAGTTAGCTTATGTTTATTTATAGACTAAAGCAAATATAGCGGAGATAGATCATCTATTTCTGACGTGACAGTCATAGGCTTGACTTCATCAGAATAGGGGATGGATCTGTTAAGAAGGTAGTAGAGTGTGATGTCCTGGTATTTGGATGACATACACAGAGTAGGAAGTGAAATTCCTATACTACGATCGGTTATACTTTGGTTGTCACACAGCAGTTTCTGCACATAGGAATTGGATCTTATATCGTATATTCTGGTTACTAGATCTATGGTTTTAGATCTAGATTTGGGTGGTTTCCCAATAAGGGTACTTTGACCGCATTCTAAGAGTATTTAGAATGGACGACTCCTAGCACGGTAGTATACCTGCAGGTGATGGAGTCACCCTCTCTAAAGGTGTCTTATAGACTAAAGGGGAGAGGGATACACATAATTGACAGATCACTTGCTTAGGCAATTGAGTCAATCATGAGATGTCAAGTACCATACCAGATGTTGTTCTTGCAGTAGGTGCAATAAGATGATATTGATCCAATCCTGGAGAAACAGTCGGAAGAAGTTTTAGAACATAAATGAATGTTCTAGGAATTTGATAACGGCAGCCTCCTTTAGGAGACGGTTATCATTCCAGGCTTCCAAGGTGACCTGGATGGCAGAGGGGCTGTCAGAGTTATAGTTTTCCCTCTTACGAGGGGCAGTATCTTGGACAGTTGGTCCAGGTGGATACTGAGGGAAGGCATGGCGCAGGATACTGATTAAGTTCAGTTGACGATACAGTCTAAGAAGTTTGGATTTGGAGTTCATTTATGAGCTAGGTCCCATCAGACATCCAGACATTCTAAGACAGGTATTGCTCATTTCGGGAGATGGCTTTCTCCGCGAACTTGAGATAAAGAGAGACATAGAAAGAAACACCAGAGCGGATCCACTCACTGAGGCTATTCCTCGAACGCAATAGTTTCGCAAACCAGCTTTGTGAGACTGACTAGTAGAGGAGTTGGGTGTTCGGTATCACACGGGCTGTGAGTATGCGACATCGCAATAATTAGCCTTGAGTGCAAGTGGGAGATTGTTGGAGATAGTGCCCTCAGAGTCAATTATTGGATCACAGGCACGTGATTGCAATGATTGAGGGAGGACCTGTACCAGTAGGACAGTCTTACTCGAGATGATAGTATGCTATCTGGTTTATCTTTATCATCGTGTACTGCTTTAGGTGACCTTACAAGTCGCTATTACACGTTGATAGAGCCCCTAGGATTCTTGCTTGACTACCAGCAGTATGAGGGCGATCATATACGTGAGAGCTGGAGTCTATAAGCACATCCTTAAAAGGTCTCTAGTCGTGGGAGTTTCGAGACAGGGCATCGATACTCCGGAGTAGACTAGTGTATACAGTCGAGACCCCGATGAGGGGCGGTGGCCGGTCTCACAAGCCACTGGTGTCAGTTGGTTCACCTAAGATGTATACAGGTGCTCATTGGGTTATGAGTACACCGGATAGGACTCGCCGGGAACCTGCTAGTTGGGTATATACCAGACGTCAGATAGCAGTTCCCAGGTGACATGTGTACAGGTTAGTTCATTGACCTGAGATCGTCATTTGTCTCGTGTGAGTTCCCACTGTACTTTGATTACTACCCTACCACGGCTCAAAGGAGTCGTGCAAACAGGTTTTAGTTGGGTACAGTCCCGAGCCACATGGAGGCAGTGAGCGGATCTGCAGGGGTTCGTCTCTCCCGGTATTGGGGGCGAGGTCGCGCTGTGTCTAGGAGAGCCAGAACATGAAAAGTCCTTGGCCAAGGCAGGAGATTTGCTGGTAGGTATTCCAGTAGTATCTCAGGGTGTTCTGGGCTACACTCCGACACGACTTGTACCGCTTTTGGGGGTCTGACTTTTACCAACCCCTTAGGCCCGCCATGCGATGCTCATGGACGAACGGACCGGACTGTACGGATATTGTCACTGACAGGCTCAGTAGGGTGTCAGGATGAGTTCGCTCATCGACGTCCCTTTTAGTCAATACCTGGTAGCCCGTTACGTATTGGCTTATACCTCTGACGTGCTAGTGGTTAAATCCACAGCCATAGTATTGACGAGTCTTTAGAGTCCACCACACTCAGTTACTCAGTTTTCGGGCGAAACGCTGTAGAGGCCGTATGGAGATATGGCAGGGTTCGATCAGATACGTGCGGTATTGCACGGATCGTGATCGGACGGATTTTACTAGCCGGCTTTGGCTTAAGCCGGATTCTAGTATTAGATAGTGTAGTTTTGTCTCTTTGCATTTGCGTTCAGTGGGAATACAAATGCGGGCATGTATTTGCAGTAGCGGGGATTTCCTGTAATTTATTACGGGATCAGTTTTCTGAGGTTGCCAGTTTGCATTCCGTTCCGGCCGGTTTTCTTTTATTCCTTCACGACCGGACTTTTAGATGGAGGGGTTATTTGCAAGTTCGCAAATAACTTATTGTGGAGGGCTTCCTTGCATATTTTAGCTTCCTCATGATGAGATTCCATTCTTGTCCACTTCATTATCTTTTCTTGTGATGGTTTGAAAAAGAGATTGATGAGTGAGATGAGGGTGACCTTTGATAATTATCTATTCATTTTTCTCCTCTTAATTTATTCCATTCCTTATTTTCCCACTTGAAATATTCCATCATTCTTTTCTTGGGGGCCGGCCACTGTTGAAGAGGGGGTGAGGTTTTATTTGTGTGTGTAAACATTTCTTCATGTTAAAATTTCGTGGCCCCCCCCCTTGAGTGTGCTGGGGTTTTAATATGGATGGTGGATTAATTTCCTTTGAGAGGGATGAGCAAAAATGGGTGTGCAGGGGATGATTTAATTTGAGAGAGAGAGGTTCATTTGGGGGTGATTTTGTTATCTCATTTCCTTGGAAAAATTGAGAGCACCATTCTTCTTTCTCCAAAGCCTTTTTCTTCTCCTACACATCAAAGGCAACTAAACCCCAAGAGACAAGCATTCTACACTATTCTATAGCAAGCCTTGGACGCGTCGGCTAGCCAACTTCGTGCCCGAGTTGCCTCGGTAAAGAGGCGAGAGCCCGTAAAAGATTCCGGCTACGTGGTGCCCTTTCCGACAAGACGATGATGGACGGAGATTCCGCGATAGATCGGAGTGGAGATGAAGACCGAAGGACACGGATCGCTTGGTATAACTCCTCTACTCTTTTCTTGTTTGCTAGTTAGCTAGGTTAATGGCCCGATCCGGGTAAAAAGTCCGCGGTGGTGCCGGTTGCAAGTTTTGCAAAGTTTTTGTTTCCGCGTTTCCGGCGTCCGATCGACGGCCGGGGCGCCCCCGTGGGCTTACAATATTTTATTCAGTTCCCATGAGGGAACAACCGGTATCAACAAGGCATGTCCGCTCTATCCTGCAGTTGGAGGGTAACCCCACCGCGAAAGCATGAGCCAAAAGCAACCTATATTGCGATAGTAGGGTCAGATCAATATCGAGCTTGGAAACGAACTCGTACCTGCCACGTGATAACATTCTTAAAAGAGGGGAACCACGAGAATATGGATGACCCCTCCAGATGCCTCGCAGATGAGGATGAGGACGAGGTGGTCTCAGAATTTCCACCGGCGCCAAAAGAGCTGGAAGATGGGATACATACCACGGCTGATAATCTAAGGAAAATTAACTTGGGAACGGTAAACGATCCGAGGCCAACATTCGCCAGTGAGCTATTGTCTAAAAAGCAGGTGGCTACTTTAAAAAATGTACTCATGCAATATAAAAACTGCTTTGCATGGAATTATTCCGAGATGCCGGGACTAGATCCAGAAATAGCGGTACATAAACTGTCGGACGTTAAGCCAGTCAAACATGCGCCAAGAAGAATGCGGCTCGAACTCGAGATGAGTATCAATGCCGAAGTCAAGAAACTAATTGACTCTGGCTTCATCTAAGAAGTTCAGTATCCCGATTGGATTGCCAACATTGTTCTAGTGATGAAGAAAAATGGAACAGTGCGCATCCGCGTGGACTTTCGAGACCTTAACAAAGCTTGTCCCAAGGATGACTTCCCAGTACCTATTACCGAGCTGATGATCGATAACATGTCCACTTATGAGGTTTTCTCCTTCATGGATGGATCTTCAGGCTACAATCAAATAAAAATGCATCTTGAAGACCAAAAGCACACCGCCTTCCGGACTCCACTAGGCATATTTTGCTATAAGGTGATGCCCTTCGGTTTGAAGAACGCAGGCACTACCTACCAGAGGGCCATGACGAAGATCTTGGATGACCTCATACATGAGATTGTTGAATGCTATATTGACGACCTTGTGGTGAAAAACAAATCATACGATGAGCATTGGGAACATCTGAATATAGTGTTCCAGCGTCTTGGAAATACAATCTAAAGATGAATCCTCTGAAATGCGCGTTTGGAGTCTCCTCAGGCAAATTCCTCGGATTCATCATACGACACCGAGGCATCGAAATAGACCCATCAAAGATCAAGGCAATTATGGAAATGCCCATGCCAAGAACTCTCAAACAACCGCGGTCTCTCCAAAGAAAACTCGCGTATATCCGGCGGTTTATAGCCAACCTCTCCAGCAAATGCCGCCCCTACAGCCATCTAATGAAGAAGGGGACCCCGTTTGTTTGGGATCATAAATGCCAAAGTGCACTGGACGAAATCAAGCAATACCTGCAGAACCCGCCGGTACTGACCGCTCCGGTTAAGGGAAAGCCACTTATCCTATACAAAACAACCCTGGAAGGTTCTCTAGACACGTTATGGACACAGGAGAATGACCAGGGGAAGGAGAGAGCTCTCTATTATTTGAGTCGAGTTCTCCTTGGGGCAGAAAATAACTACCCCTATCAAAAAGCATTGTCTGCATTGATCTTCGTGATAACAAAGCTCAGGCACTATGCCTTGAGACATGAGGTCCATCTCATATCAAAGGTGGATCCTCTCAAATATCTGATGTCAAGGGCCATACTAACAGGAAGGCTTGCCAAATGGGCCCTCCTCTTGATGGAGTACTCGATAACGTATCGACCCCTCACGGCAGTGAAAGGTCAGGCCATCGCCGACTTTCTCGCTGAGCATCCGATACCAGTCGATTCTCCCTTAAATTGCGAATTACCAGATGAACACGCGTTTGACACAATCGAAAGGGAGGAGAAAGGAAATAATGTCCAATGGGAACCCTACTTCGATGGAGCATCTTCCATGAAGAAGCGGAAGCATAACACTCCTATAATCAAAGCCGGGGTGGGCCTCATCTTCGTGACTCCGCAAGGAGGGATAATGCGTTTCGCCCTTTCCTTAACGGAACCAAGAACAAACAACGAGGCTGAATATGAAGCTTTGATAGCGGGTCTTGAGATCGCTGTCGATATGGGAATCGAAAACCTCCTTATATATGGAGACTCTCAGCTGGTCGTTAACCAAGTAAATGGTGACTATCTGACGTGCAAGCCGAAACTGATCAGGTATGGTGAAAAAGTGCAGCAAATGCTAACACAAATCCCCTCCTTTATTCTGGAAAGTATACCGCATGCGGAAAATAGCAATGCCGATGCATTAGCCAAGCTTGCTAAGGAACTAGCTAACAAAAACCTCGATGACGTAAGGATCGTTGTGCAAGCTGCCGGGTTCTTACGCCAGCTGAAATATCTTCGGGGGATTTAACAGAGTCGTCTAAAGGAAAGGAAGTGACTAAACAAGTAGTCCTTCAAATAAAAGACAAAGAAAAGATCAGGGATTGGAGGGAAGTCTTCATATACTACTTCAAATCCCATCGAATGCCCGAAAACGCGTCGTCAAGACATCAGCTCATGAAACGGGCTCTGTCTTTCGCCTTCGTCAATAATACATTATACAAGAGGTTGCTTGACTGTCTGTGGCTAAGGTGCTTGGGGACAGAAGAAGCAAAGAGGGTCGTCCAAGAAACTCACGACGGACTCTGCGGTTCTCATCAAGCCGGGCCAAAGATGAAGCTGAAGATCAAAAGAATGGGTTACTATTGGCCCACAATGATTCAGGACTGTCTCGAATATGAGAAGCAGTGTCACTCGTGCCAGATTCATGAGGACTTTATCCACCAACATCCAAATCCGCTACACCCAACGATAGCTAGCCGGCCGTTTGAAATGTGGGGAACCGACATAATTGGCCCTATTGAACCAGCGTCATCAAAAGGACACCGGTTCATACTAGAAATGACCAACTACTTTTCTAAGTGGGTGGAAGCAGTACGACATACTAGAATATTCTCCATTTCTTTAAGATATATGTCATCTACCGGTTCGGTACTCTGCGACGGATAATCTCGGATAATGGGCCAGCCTACAGGTGCCATAAAATCAGCCACTTCGTAGAACAACACAAAATAGACTGGAGATACTCTTCCATCTATAATCTCCGAGCTAATGGTCTAGTTGAAGCTTTCAACAATACCTTGACCAAGATTATAAAGAAAACAGTGTCCAGAAACAAAAAGGACTGGCACGAGAGATTGCACGAAACTCTCTGGGCGTACTGAATGACGTTCAAAATGGCTACGAATACAACACCATACGCATTGGTATTCGGCACTGAAGCAGTCCTTCCTTTGGAAATAGAACTCCCTTCTCTCCGAATAATGGTTCGATACGAGCTAACAGATGACGAAAATGCCCATCTTCGGCTTGAGGAGCTCGACGCCCTCGATGAAACTCACCTCATGGCGCAGCAAAACCTAGAAGCTTACAAGGCAAGGATGACGCGCTTATACGAAAAACTGACTAAGCCGAGAACATCCAGCCAAGGCGAACTCGTGTTAGTCGTCAAAAAACCTATGATCCCCAATCGTGCAAAACGGGGGAAATTCGAGCCGAACTATAAAGGCCCGTACATCATAAACAAGGTCTACCAAGGTGGGGCCTATTTGCTCATGGATATGCATGGAGAAAGACCTTTCCGGCCAATAAACGGGCGATTTCTCAAGAAATACCATGCTTAACGAGTCATGACTTAGGTCAATGATAGATGACGACGCTCGTGTCCGCTCGCTATCTTCCTGAGTCAAAACTCTAAGTGGTATTCGGAAAAAACTTCGCCTCAAACATGGTGACAACGGACCGTAATGTCCTTAAACTAAACCCTCACCTCAAAAATCGTGATAATGGACCACTACGTCCTTAAACTGGCAATGAACCGAGATGTCCCTAAACTAACAATGGACCGAAATTTCCCTAAACTAGTGCCCCGCTTCAAACATGACGCAGCTCCCCAAATATGGCGATATCTTCTCTTGAGATCTATATTGCAACCTAAGTCCCATTGGCAAACCGATGGGTAAAAAAGAAAAAAAATGGTATGTCCACAAGCAAAATGGGCACGGATGAAAACCCGAAAGGGCGTCGTGAGTAAAAACAGTAGGGCTGCCGGCGAGTTTGTGAAAACCCAGAAGGGCATGATCTCGTTAAAAAAAACGGTATGTCCACAAGAACATTGGGCACGGATGAAAACCCGAAAGGGCGCCGTGAGTAAAAACAGCAAGGCAACCGGCGAGCTTGTGAAAACCCGAAAGGACGCAATCTCGTAAAATTTTTACTTACGAGATCCTCTCAACTCGTAAGGAAGCTCATAGGATTCAAAAGCCTTAAACCACAGGCACTTAAACCTGTTCTTAAGCCGTCATATCCCCCAAGTTGCCCTACAGGCGGTCCAATATTGGCTCTTATATACAATCGACGGGCACAAATAAACGACATCCCCCACCAAGTTCCACCAATGACGAGGTATGTCCTCATATGGTGAACGGCACTTGTCAATCCTCTCGACTTATAAGGAAAAAACACTCTTGTAAGATCCTTACGACTTATAAGAGAACACACACTTAGGAATCCCCATGATTCCTAAGGAGAAAATACGCCTACGAGATCCTCACGACCCTTAGGGAGAAATAACTTTTTGAGACCCTTACGGCTCATAAAGTCGAAAAGTCTTAGTCGACAGGATCCTAACCCTGTGTACTAAGCCACCTTTGTTCAAATCAGTATAGGCAAATGATGATTCACTCCTGACAATATCCCAGTTGTAGCGATCGGTGTCAAACTCCAAGTCCTTTCACGGCAAATGATGATTCGCTCCTGGCAATATTCCAGTCGCAGCGATGCTGATGCCAAGATTGGTATCAGATCTTAAGTTCTATACTCGCAATAAAAATCAGCGAGAAAAACATGCATATAAAAATAGCCGAAATGATGGGACAACTCGCAATAAAAATCAGGGAGCAAAAAAAATATGCATATGAAATAGCCGAAACGTTTGGGCAACTCGCAATAAAAAGCAGCGACTAAAAATATAAAAATAGCCGAAATGATTGTGCACCGCGATAAATAGCCGAAATGATTGGGCAAACATGACTTTTGCGATATGAAAAGCTGAAAAGATAGAGCATCACGGAAATAAATAATAAAATAAAATAAAATTTTCTCTGCCCTGCAGGTGAGTCTACACCGACCCCTGTATACAATCCATGGGTACAAATGAAAAAGGGAACCATGTTTTCCCACCAGGCTCCGTCAAAAGGAGAGCAGAGTCTTGACGGTTCACAAAACAACCTAAAGACTATCTCAACGTTCGTCTCGTTACAGCAGACGCAATACCAACAATGGCGTTCCCTCTCACTCTAGCAGGATGCAGACGCGACGTCAACAAAAGACCCCGAGATCGAAACAAAATGGAGCCATGGCAGAATTCCTAGCTCCAAGTCTTGACGGTTCATATACAACCTAGAGACAACCTTGACATTCTTCTCATTACAGCAGATGCAATGTCAACAAAGGCTCCAAAACAGTCAAATAAAAAAGGAAGCGAAGGCAAAATTCCTAGCTTCATGGTCTTGACGGCAACTCAAATAAAACCAGAAAGACTATCGGAGATCATCCCACACCAGTGCGAAGTGGTTATGACTCATCGGGGCTCCCAAACCGAGCCTAACATCAAGTAAAAAGCGACATGGCAAAATTCCCAACGCTTACTCTTCCGACGGTTAAACTGCCTAAGAAGATTACTTGAAGACGTCTTGTCCAGCCCCCAAAGGAATAAAAGACACGACAGTCGTGGGGCTACTCGAACAGCAGCGTAAAGTCTGCATATCGGGGAATGCATCAGCCAATGCGACAGTACCATGGACTAAAACCTTAGTACCACAAAGCCTAATGGACCTCTGTCGCAAAGAGCAGGGGTTATCTATAACGTTAGGACAAGTTTGCCTATAAATCCAAGGGAGGTAAACTGAATAAACTACTTTACGCCAAGATAAGATATCGACAGAAAGAAAAGTGCGAGTATGAAATGAAATATGTCTTTTATTCATGAGTTTAAATGAATACAAGATACTTTTATTCAGAAATCAAAATGAATACATTTTATTCAGGGATCAAAATGAATACAAAACGAAAAGAATATACAGCAACAAAATTTCTAAGATGGCAGACGGTTCAATAAGCCCGCAAGTTCGTCATTTTTCTGCTGGATTTCTGCTTCGAACTTTATCAGTGCCGCAAGACGAGTCCCTACCTGTGCCTGTTGATTCTGGTATGAAGCGAACTGACTTTCAAGCTCTTTCTCTGCAACTTTGTGGACTTCAACCATCTCACATGTAAAAATAACGGCTTTATTGAGAGCCACCACTTCTATGATGGCCTCTTGAAGCACCCGCCAAATTTCATATGCACGGGTGGTCTTGACAGTGAGCTGGGCTTGAAGTTCTCCTAAAGCCTTTGAAGCCAACTCTCTCGCCGAAAAACTCCGGTTGAGCCTTTTCTCGCATGACTGGAGATTAGCCGCACATCGTTCGATCCATCCACGCCGGCTCACTTTTACAAACAAGATGTCGGAGGGAAGGCGTATGCATTCAATCCCATATAGACAAGCCTCCACTCTGCGGCAATAATCAACTCAGGTACGCACTAATGCCTCATCATGATAAGTGGCAAGAACAGATAAGGAAGCATTGGCTTCAGCAGCGAATTCTTCGGCCGCGACAGAAGTGCCAGCGCGAAGATCTTCGATGAGAGCCGCCAGGGAATAAATGATCTGTTTTGCCATCCCCTCAGATACGCGTTAGGCGTAAGGACCTGGTGGCATGGGGATCCGAGACTCTAATGGGGTCTGGGCTGGCAAAGCTGTAAGGATATATGTGCGGTGTAACGTTTTGAAAATCGTTTAGGTGAAATTTTGGAGAATCGGTAAAATAACGGGTGTTTTCCGTAAAAATCTAGATATAATTATTTTTCCACATAAACTTAAATATACCTATTCTAACTATTTAATTGCTAGTATTTATTGTTTATTGAGTCACTTGTAAAATTTCTAGTTGACCGAAAAAATTTCCGAAATTAATTATTTTAATATTATTTTAAGCCGTCACTAATACATTTAATTAGGGATAATTACAAATTGGAATGGGTTAATAAAAATTTTGTGCATCATGACACACTGAACCAAAATGTAACATGTGTTAGTTATAGGTATGCCCTAGAGGCCATTACTGTACATACGATGTATATTGTAGTGGATGCTTGGACATATATAGGGAGGACTTTCTTGCTCGATATGATAGTACGCTATCTGGTTGCTCTTTATCTTAACATGTACTCTGATTGTCTCTATATTACATGTTGATAAAGCCCTTAGGATGAGTACTTGACTACCAGGACTATGATGCAGATCATACTAGTGGGGACAGTGTAGTCGCCAACTACATCCTTCAAATGTTCCTAGTCGTGGGAGTACCGAGACAGGGCATCGATACTCCAGAGTAGACTAGTGTATGCATTTCTTAACCCATATGATGGGCGATGGATGATCCCATATCCATTGGTGTTTGACATCAGAGAAGGTATACGGGTGCTCAGTAGAGACTGGGTACACTGGACGGACTCGCCGAGAACTCCCAGATGGTATTGTACCTCACGTCAGATGGCAGTTTTCTGGTGACACTGGTACAGAGTAGTCTGTAGACCCGAGATCGTCATAGAGTCTTGTGTGATTCCCACTGTGCTTTGATTTCCATCATACCACGTCCAAGAGGGCGTGCAAAAAGGTGGCTTTTGGGTACAGTCCCGAATCACATGGAGGCAATGAGAGATAGGAGGGGATTCGTCTCTCCCGGTATAGGGAGTTGATGTTGCGCTGTGTTCGATTGGCTATAACTGGAAATCCCTGGCCAGGGTTACTGAGATTTATGGTAAGTGTTATCAGTAGTTTCTCGAACTGTTATAGACCTCATATCGACATGACTTATCAAGCTACTGGGGTCTGACGTTTACCATCCCTAGGCGAGATATGCGACATATCAGACGAAGAGACCGGACTGTACAGGAGTGTTACTGATTGGATTTGAAGGAGAAAGTACAGGCTTGCTTGTTGATCTTCTGATCGCTCAATACCTGGGTGGCTGTTATGTTTAGCTGACCGCTTGCAGCTTGTGGGTGTTTGATATGATCATCACCTACTGCCGGCGTATTGACGATTCTTTAGAGTTCTACACAGAGGTTTCTTGACTCAGGCAAAACGGAGTAGGAGCACATATATGATATGCGCGGGACCGAGAATAATACGTGTATGTGATACCGTATTAGATTCTCGCGATATGAGATATCGGCCGGGTATATGAGATATAGCCGAGTCATCGGATCAAGTGTTGATTCGATGAACTGATACAGATTATATTAGTCGGTTATTTGTGAAATAGCCGGATTATCGGACCTAGTGTTGATTCGATAATTTAATGTATAATTATATATTTGATATATTAAATTACATTAACTAATATATGCTTACTAAAAGATTCTTTTTCTCACTCGGGTAATACATTGATATATATGCGATATATGTTAATTGTATTATTTTATTTTGTTACAATAAATATTGTATATATGATATATAATATTGTAACATGTTAAGGTTATTAATGCAACATGTTTAGTGGAGATTAAATATGGTTAGGGTTTGATTTGGGTTAATCTTTTCTAGAAGTTTCTAGAGGCTTTGCTTTTGTTTCTTACAAAGATATTTGTTATGATATTTTGCAAGATATTTCCTTAACCCAACCCAACCCTTTAACCTTAGTAAAATCTCTACAAGGGTTACATATACCATGGTTGCATTTCTAACCTTAGACATGAGTTTTCATTATTCATCACAAAAGGTTTTTGATTCTTCTTCTTCTTCTTCCTTGAAGAAAAGCTTTCTAGCTTTTGCTCTTGTGATGATTTTGAGTGAGAAATAGAAAAAAATGAGAGCTAAAATCCTACTTCATTATCCTAATCTATCCTAGCCGTTTAGATTAGGGCGTTCACTTCATTTGTGAGTGAGAGCTTGTGTTAAAGAAACTTCAAGGTAGATCATCTTTGTTATCGAAGATCGGAAGCAAGCTTGCATCTTTCTCTTCGTGGAGCCTCTCTAGAGTCTGGGAACTTGATGATCACAGCGAAGGGACTTCTACTCGGAGCTTATGAAGCGAAGGACCGGACTACAAAGGTTGTAATCCCAAACTCTTAGATGTTAAAGTGTTTAACATGCTTTGTTTTCGCCTAATCTCTAGTAAAGATCTTGGTTAGGGTTGTTCGTCACGTCTAATTTTTAAATTGGGCATGGTTGATGCCTTGTAGACCCTTGTGAGAGTGTCTAATAACCCTGCAGTGATATCAGAGCCAAGCTAGAACTTTAGGCGAAGTCTAGACGAAGTTTAAAATCCGATCGAACTCCGAAACCCCGGTTTAGACCCCTCTCTGGATATTTTCTAAAAATGTGATTTTTTCTGCATTAAAAATACTCAAAAAAATCAGCAGGGAAGTCTATGGAGACCTGTGAAAAACGACACCCTAAGTCCACTATAGCGCTACGGAACCGCGACCAAACTGGGGTATTGGCGGCGGTTCCACGGCAAGAATTGAGAATTAGGGTATCTTTTTCCAACAGTAACATCCGTATGTGTTACTTACTGCTTCTGGGAATTTTTAATCATTACTCAAGTGTTGAGTTTTCTGGGTTGTATTGGGAACTCGTTGATTCGATCGGAAAGTTTAACTTCGTTTAAGTTTTTCCGGGTAATTTTAGAACGTGTTAAAAAGTTCGAACGGATATCAATAACTCACTTTTTCCCCTGCCTGAAAATTTCCAAGTGTTGGATTTTTCCGTAGTTAAGAACGTTCTTAGTCGTGCAAGTAACGCGGTGGACCCTCTAGAAGACAACAAACCTTAACTCGATTATGTGACCGTCTGAACTGCCTCTAAATCTTAAGGTTTGTGGCAGTACGGCATTGCCACATGTGAGGCGTTGGCTTGACCCTTCTACGGCTGGACCATTGGTACTGTGGCATGTGATGGATGCTTTTAAACTAATTTCAAGTGTTGAGAACTATTTGGGAAATCGTGGGTGTTTGTTTATTCGATTGAAAAGTTTAACATTGTCTATTTATCTGGAATGTGATACAATATTTTGAATCCATAAGTAGTTATGAGATAACTAATTTGAATATTATAAATCTAGCAATTCAGTCTCAGATGATCGGTTGCCACGGGATTTTGATGTGATCAAAAGTCCATCGCAATCACGTAGCGTACGCGGATACTCGCCGGGTAAACTTAATAGACAGCCACGCCCCATAGCCCCGACCAAGTGACTGTAGGAGAACCCCGTCGCCAAAAGCATCCGTTCGGGTGCTCGCGGCAGCGGTGTTCCGTCTTAGTGCACTTTGTCGACGGCATCGGGGGTGTGGCCGTCTACTAAAGTTTGCGACGAGTATTCGATCAGGATGTCGGGAATCTTGTTGAATTGCTCGACTTGATATTGAAAAGAGTTTTCGATAATGAGACTAAAATACGAGGTTTATAATTGTTAGGCATGCGATGTCTAAGGAATTCATTTGGTTAGGCATGCGATGTCTAAAGAGGTTGCGGATTCCAACTGTTGTAGTTTTACACTTTCTTTTCTGCGACCGTAAGTGTAATATGTGGTGTATCGCCGGTTTTGTTGCTATACATCAACGACAATTGGGATACGCATATTTACTTACGTTGATGATATGTGATATTATGTGTTGCTGTGATATGTTATATTGGATCGTCGCGTTTTGAATAGCCGGGGGTTTTATGTGAGATGAGAGTTTTTCTTTTTCATTCATGTAAAATTCATTTGTATGTAATATTCTTTTAGTGGGGCACTTCCGGGCTGAGGATGATGTCACCATTGTATATTATTTACTTTTCCGCATTAGGTAGACCCAAGGCGGGGAGCACAAGTAACCGGGTTCTAGGGTCTAGTGGGAGACCATCTCGAGGAGTCGAGACCGGGTCTCCTAACCCTAGAATTGGCAGTGTTGCTTGCCGCTATCGTAGGGGTCTAGGGATGTGGGTTTGGCTATTCATCGTGACCGTGGAATCCGTGTTTTATACAGGCTCGTATTAAAACACGGACCTCCTAGTATATCCAATATTTCATATATGTTCTTCTGCTGCAATGTTCTGTGATGAGATCATATTACTGCCTGAGACGAATGTTTATATTATATATATGAGATATATGTTAAATTGCAGATTTCGTTTCAAATGTGATGCTTGTGAAGCATAATAAAATGGGACTTCATTAATGAGATTAATGAAATAAAAGAAACCTAAAGATGTTGTAGAAACTTGTCTCAAAAACTGGTAGCTCTAGTTCTTGCTTTGCATAGCGGTGTTCCTTGTAGAACATCCAGCACCTTATTCGATAAGGAAAGAGCCGAGATCCCTTCATCGGGAGTGACCTCTTTAGCGAAACTAGCAGATGCTACAAACTCGGTTTGTCTTTTGATTGCTTCTATAGCTTTTGCTTTGCATAGTAGTATTTGTGAAATATCCTGTACCTTATTCGATGAGGAAAGAGCCGAGATCCCTTCACCGGGAGTGACCTCTTTAGCAAAACTAGAAAAGGCCTCAAAAACATTCCATTTAAAATCACTCGATTCTACAACGATATCAAGTTCATTACGCAAAGGGTTTTCTTAAAAACCTGCCGTAACCCTCCGTCATTTTAGGAAATAGAGTACTTAGTATTCATGCTGCGTTTGTTGACCATAGTTAAGGCGCAATGTACGGTAGCTGAGTGATGTTTTTCTATATAACATATGATGTGATTAATTAGGACAGTCATATGACTTTGTTGACCTTAGTTAAGGGTCATGTGGGTGGGTCTAATCAATCGGGAAATGACGGGTTGAACTTGACTAGTGCTTATGATTTGTTGACCATAGTTAAGGTCATAAGTCACCAGGGGTAAAATATTATTAGGAATTTCAAGTGTTGAAATTTGCAACGAGATTGCATACCTTCTATGAGATAGTTGGATCCCGATACCCGCTGCGAGTAAGAGTTACTCCTGGGAGAGTTTTGCACATTACAATTAGCCGATCAAGTAGGTGTCTAGAAAGGTGTTAACGGGGTTACGCCCCTGGGAAAACGAGGTTTATTTTAATTAGGTCCGTGCGAAAGCACGGGGAACCTCCCTTAAAGTACCGGCACTGGCCTGGCTGAAAGATTGGCGAATTTGTAGAGTGTAATTAATCCCGGATAGTCTTTCTTTTTAGGGTTTGAAGAAAGATTTGACTAAAACAGTGGGAGCCATCCTGATTAGATAAATTGATAACCAATCTAATCTTGTAAAAGCGCACGCTGAGTGTTTTCTTCTCTCTCTCTCCAGGTAGCGACCATGTCACGCCTTAATCAAGATAATAATACGGATGTATTGACCGAACCCGCTTGTTATACTGCGCTAAGGAACGTTGGTCCCGCTCCAACTTATAATTGTTATAAGACAGAGCAGGAAATTGGGGATTACCAGAATTCCCGTGCCGCCCAAACGAAGAAAGTGCATGCTGATGCAACTTCTTCGGGTGTGTTCATTACCGAGAACTGTTTCTCAGTATACTTTACGTCCTGGGTATGAGATACCGGATCAAGATCCCATAAATGTAATTTGTTACATGGGCTACAGATAGGTAGAGAACTGAGAACGGGTGATAAGTTTCAAGAGTTGGAAAAGATGCAAGTGTTGCAGCCAAGTTTGTTGGCAGTTATCACATTGTATTATCAGAATACATTGATTCTGAACAAATGTTATTAGATACCGAACCTGATATACAACATCATATCAGTCTCTTTATTAGTAAAGAAGGATATAATTTTGTATTGTTGGATAATGTTTTGAACATTTCCTATATCAAGAGTTGATCGGTTCAGACACATTATCTAAAAGCATAGATGTTCTAAATCAAACCACCGTTCTTAACGTACAGAACACACACAAGAGGAAGAGTTCAGAAATGAACGAATCCTTCTTGAGGTATTGTAGACTAGGTCATATCAATGTGACCCGACTAGCTGAAGTTACATAGATGCATATTTAAATTTGTTTGAATTTACATCTTGTGAAACTTGCCAGTCATGTCACAAAGATAAGATGACCACAGCTCTGTTTATTGGAAACAGAGAAAGAGTTACTGAACTCTTGGGATTGATACATGATGATGTATGTAAGTCCCCTGTCTACACATGACAGGACTGGTTCTTTGTACTTTATTATATTCACTAATGGTTTCTCAAGATTCGCACATGTGTTCCTGTTGAAACATAAGTCTGAAACTTTTGAAAAATTTAATGAATATAAGTTAGAAGTAGAGAACCAAAAATGGGTATAAGTATTATGTCCTTTGATGAGATCAGGGAGAAGAATATTTGAGCACGGAGATTCCTGGACTATTCTAAAGGAGAATGAGATTCTCTCAGCATTACTCCTCCGTATACACCACATCACGTCGGTGTATCGAGACGGAGCAAATACACCCTATTTGATATGGTGCGCTCTATGATGAGTACTACCGAGTTTCCTATTTCCTTTTGGAAGTTATGCACTTGAGAAGCTGCATACCTATTGAATAGGGTTCCAATCAAATCAGTTGCCTACCACTTCATATGTGATATGGAATGGGAAGAGCCCATATCTTAAGTATGTTAAGATTTGGGGTTGTCCAACCTATGTCTAAAAGCATAATCCGGACAAGCTCGAGGCAAAGTCAATTCTGTAGAAGTTTGTTGGATATTCCAAGCATTCGCAAGGGAATATCTTCTACCTAACTGAGGAACAAAAGATGTTTTGTTTCTCAACATGCCACCTTTGTGAAAGGGAATTTCTTGTGAAGAAATTAGTGGTCATAAGGTAGAACTGGAAGGAGTTCCAGCTATACAAACTACAGCAGATGATTTTGTAGAACCGAAGGATTCAATAGTAACCAACGAACCTCAGCCTCTCCGCCGATCTAGTAGGGTTCCTCACCCACCTGAGAGATACTTCGGTTTCTCTATAACAGTGGGAGCGAGGATTGTATCATGAGATGATGACCCAACTAGTTTCGAACATGCCATCACGAGTGGGACTCTGTAAGAATGGCTGGATGCTTAGTGATCTGAGATGGAATCCTCATACACCAACAAAGTATGGACTTTGGTTGCTTTATCTGAAGGGTTAAATCCCCATCAGGAGCAAGTACATCTTGAGAAGATTACTTGGTGTATATGAAAAAGTTGAGACTTTCAAAGCTATGCTTAAGTCCATCTAGATCCTACTTGCCACGGCTACATACCATGACTACGATATCTGGCGGTTGGGTGTCATGACTGCTTTTCTAAATCTTGATTTAGAAGAGAGCGTCTATAAGTACACAGCCAGAAGGCTTCGTAGACAGTAGGAGCAGCGGAAACGTGTGCAAGATGTTTTATGTGATAAAACAGGCATCGTGGAGTTGGAACGTCTGTTTTGATGTGGTAGTCAAAGAGTTTGACTTCATCAAAATGGTAGATGAACCTTGTATATACAAAAGGGTAGTAGGGAGTATGGTGGTGATCCTCGTAGAGTACGTGGATGACATACTCTTGATAGGGAAGGAGTTTCCTATGCTACGCTCGGTCAATCTCCGCTTATCACAAGGATTCTCCATATAGGATCAAGGTGATACCTACTAAATCCTAGGTTTTATATCTATGAGATAGATCTAAATGGATGTTAGGATTCTCACTAGTTGTAGTGAGATGGTATCAATCGATACTGGGGAGAATCACTGGAAAAGTTCCAGGGTGATAAGGACGACTGAATGTCAGTCGCAGGCATTGTCTTTACCCTCAGTGGAGAGATGGTATGTTGGAAGAGTTCCAAGATAGATACCGTGACTTACTAGACGATTAAAGGCAAGATACGTCGTTACCAAGGATGCTTCCAAAGAGGCAGTCTGGATATATATATAAGTTCATGAGATGAACTTCGTTCCTACCATTGTGTGACAATGGAGTTATGGCTTATGCCAAGGAACCCCCGTCCCATCAGAAATCCAGATATAATTCTTAGGCAGTATCACCTGATCATGGAGATGGTTGATCTCCAGGGAGATCGAGGTTAGGAGAGTAAACACAGAGGACAACAGCGCGGATCCACTCACAAAGGCCTATTTCCCAGTAGAGACTTTTTATGGGATGGTTGAGTATGAGATACTTCAACCACAGCTGATTGTTGGGTATGCGATACCAAAACAGATGGCCCTAGTGTAAGTGGAAGATTGTTAGTTATATGTATGCCCTAGAGGCCATTACTGTACATACGATGTATATTGTAGTGGATGCTTGGACATATATAGGGAGGACTTTCTTGCTCGACATGATAGTACGCTATCTGGTTACTCTTTATCTTAACATGTACTCTGATTGTCTCTATGTTACATGTTGATAAAGCCCTTAGGATGAGTACTTGACTACCAGGACTATGATGCAGATCATACTAGTGGGGACAGTGTAGTCGCCAACTACATCCTTCAAATGTTCCTAGTCGTGGGAGTACCGAGACAGGGCATCGATACTCCAGAGTAGACTAGTGTATGCACTTCTTAACCCATATGATGGGCGATGGATGATCCCATATCCATTGGTGTTTGACATCAGAGAAGGTATACGGGTGCTCAGTAGAGACTGGGTACACTGGACGGACTCACCGAGAACTCCCAGATGGTATTGTACCTCACGTCAGATGGCAGTTCTCTGGTGACACTGGTATAGAGTAGTCTGTAAACCCGAGATCGTCATAGAGTCTTGTGTGATTCCCACTGTGCTTTGATTTCCATCATACCACGTCCAAGAGGGCGTGCAAAAAGGTGGCTTTTGGGTACAGTCCCGAATCACATGGAGGCAATGAGCGATAGGAGGGGATTCGTCTCTCCCGGTATAGGGAGTTGATGTTGCGCTGTGTTCGATTGGCTATAACTGGAAATCCCTGGGCAGGGTTGCTGAGATTTACTGGTAAGTGTTATCAGTAGTTTCTCGAACTGTTATAGACCTCATATCGACACGACTTATCAAGCTACTGGGGTCTGACGTTTACCACCCCTAGGCGAGATATGCGACATATCAGACGAAGAGACCGGACTGTACGGGAGTGTTACTGATTGGATTCGCGGGAGAGAGTACAGGCTTGCTTGTTGATCTTCTGATCGCTCAATACCTGGGTGGCTGTTATGTTTAGCTGACCGCTTGCAGCTTGTGGGTGTTTGATATGATCATCACCTACTGCCGGCGTATTGACGATTCTTTAGAGTCCTACACAGAGCTTTCTTGACTCAGGCAAAACGGAGTAGGAGCACATATATAATATGCGCGGGACCGAGAATAATACGTGTATGTGATACCGTATTAGATTCTCGCGATATGAGATATCGGCCGGGTATATGAGATATAGCCGAGTCATCGGATCAAGTGTTGATTCGATGAACTGATACAGATTATATTAGTCGGTTATTTATGAAATAGCCGGATTATCATACCTAGTGTTGATTCGATAATTTAATGTATAATTATATATTTGATATATTAAATTACATTAACTAATATATGCTCACTAAAAGATTCTTTTTCTCACTCGGGTAATACATTGATATATATGCGATATATGTTAATTGTATTATTTTATTTTGTTACAATAAATATTGTATATGTGATATATAATATTGTAACATGTTAGGGTTATTAATGCAACATGTTTAGTGGAGATTAAACATGGTTAGGGTTTGATTTGGGTTAATCTTTTCTAGAAGTTTCTAGAAGCTTTACTTTTGTTTCTTGCAAAGATATTTGTTATGATATTTTGCAAGATATTTCCTTAACCCAACCCAACCCTTTAACCTTAGTAAAATCTCTACAAGGGTTACATATACCATGGTTGCATTTCTAACCTTAGACATGAGTTTTCATTATTCATCACAAAAGGTTTTTGATTCTTCTTCTTCTTCTTCTTCTTCCTTGAAGAAAAGCTTTCTAGCTTTTGCTCTTGTGATGATTTTGAGTGAGAAATAGAAAACAAATGAGAGCTAAAATCCTATTTCATCCTCCTAATCTATCCTAGCCATTTAGATTAGGGTGTTCACTTCATTTGTGAGTGAGAGCTTGTGTTAAAGAAACTGCAAGGTAGATCATCTTTGTTATCGAAGTTCGGAAGCAAGCTTGCATCTTTCTCTTCGTGGAGCCTCTCTAGAGTCTGGGAACTTGATGATCGCAGTGAAGGGACTTCTACTCGGAGCTTATGAAGCGAAGGACCGGACTACAAAGGTTGTAATCCCAAACTCTTAGATGTTAAAGTGTTTAACATGCTTTGTTTTCGCCTAATCTCTAATAAAGATCTTGGTTAGGGTTGTTCGGCACGTCTAATTTTTAAATTGGGCATGGTTGATGCCTTGTAGTCCCTTATGAGAGTGCCTAGTAACCCTGCAACTTGTTCTTTCAAAAAAAAATGGGATGATTCTAGTTTTATTTGCATAGAAAGGGTTAAATAGAAAAGGAAAATTAAAGGAATTTATTAAACAAAGAAGTATGGAGCATGTTGTTTTGATGTTTGGTGTTCATTGTTTGACACACACACCACATCTCCCTCCCCTCATGGGCTGGTCGAACCCAAGCTGTCCACCCCCCAATTTCCTCACTTAAAAGTCAAAGAAAATAGAAAAGAGATAAGAAAGAAAAGATTAAACAAAGAGGAGGTATGGTGTTTAACATGAGGTGGACTTTGTTGACTTCAACCCACACACTCACCTCACATTCTCCCCCTCCCCCTCAAACTGCCGAGCCTGCACTTTCAATAGCCCCTTTCTTGTTCTTCTTCATTTCATTTCCAAACCCCCCAAAATGCAATCAAAAATCCAATTTAAAAACCTCACAAACTCCAAATCCAAGCCCTACCCATTTTTCCTTGGCTACTCTAGTATGGATCTAGGAGCATGGAGGCCATTTTGGGAGGCTAGTTTTCAAGTTTGATCTATGGGTTGTGAGGTATAAATCTTGACCCTTTTGTTAAATTGTTTGTTATTACTTCAATTTTAGCTAATTAGATCCTTAATTTTGGGTTTAATTTCAAATCTTGGAAATTCAAGAATGGGGTTTAAATGCAAGAAAGGGTTTTGGGTATTTGGATAATGGTTGTGTGATGTATTTAAGATCTTAAGACTTACTAGAACTAATCTAGTTGCAAATTGTAAATTGTTACAATTAAATTGTCCAAATTGCTTAAATTGCAAACTAGGTTTTTAGAATTTAATTTCAAATGTGAGATTTAAAATCTAGTAAGGGTTTTATATCATTTGAACATGGTTTAAGTGTGTAAATTATCATATTAAGGCACGTAAAATCAAACTTAGTAGCTAGTCTACAAATTGTTATTCTAAAATTTTACTAATTAAGCTAAATTGCAAACTAAAATTTTGGGGTAATGAAAATTGATGAGATTAAATTATGGAAATGGTTTGTATGACTTAATCAAGATATTTAGTGAGCATTGTAGCCGCTAGAATTGTTAGAACAACTAGATTTGAACTAAATTGGCAATTGTTGATTACTAGAGTTTCGGGGAAATAGCTTTTAAAACGAATTTGAAGTTTTGATGATTTAAACCCTATCTCATATATATATTTTGTGTGTTGTGAAACTACGAATGGTGCGTTTGGGTTTTTCTCGATCACTCAGCGTTTGTATGCCGATGTCGATGGTTATTTGGTTCTTCTGCATGAGCGGACCATAGGTTTTGACCTGTGTGAGATTCGGGTGTCGTTTTGGTCATGAGTCAGATTTTAATGCGATACGATGTGTTATGATACGTAGATACCCTCACGAGGACTTCGAGACGACAAGTAAGCGCATGGCGACATCGGCATCGACAAGTGATGATCAATGTGAGTAGATTTATATCTATGGGGGAAGTCGGGTGGATGGCGTATAGCACCCCCGCAGAGTTGTAAGAAATGATGTGATGTGATTTAGATATACATATATGGGTTATGGCGAGATATGAACTTTAGCAAGAATAGCATTAGGAGATCATGGGTTAATGTTAGTGAGATTTGAGGACAGTGATTTGGTTGGTTTCTTAGTTATGAACCCTAAAGTGAGGTTGTTACTCACACACATACACGCACGGGATATGATTTTGGGTGTATACGCCATATGTTTATATATATATATGTATGTATAGGTGGATGTGTTGGTGCTTATATATATATACATTTGTTAGTGTATATGCCCTAGAGGCCCTTACTGTATCATACTGGTTTGTATATTACTTAATGGAAGCTTGGGATATTCACCTTGTATATACAATCTTGCTCAAAATAGTAGTATGCTACTTGGTTTGTTTCTACTTCAATGTGTACATGTGTTTATTTTATCATATCACCTATACGCATTAGTGGAGCCCTTAGGATCTTTGCTTGATTACCAGCGTTGTGGTGGCAGTCACACTAGTGGGGGCTGGGTAATCTATAAGCACATCCTTATACAGGTCCCTAGTCGCAGGGCTATCGAGACAGGGCATCGATACTCCGGAGTAGACTAGCGCATGCGCTTCTCATCCCAGTGTGGGAGACGGTCTGTCCCACAGCCGTCAGTACGTCGTACTTGAGATAGTATGCGGGTGCTCGTTAGGTTACGAGTACACTGGACAGGACTCGTCGGGAACTGACAAGTTGGTATTATACCTATCGTCAGTTATCAGTTCCCAGGTGACATGAGTACAGCTTAGTCCGCTGACTTGACACTGGCACTTCGCCTCGAGTGTGTTCCCACTGCATTTTGATCACTACCCTACCACGGCTCAAAGGAGTCGTGCAAACAGGTAGTGGTTGGGTGCAGTCCCGAAGCACTTGGAGGCAGTGACGGTTAGACAGGATTCGTCTCTCCCGGTATTGGGGTTGACATCGCGCTGTGTCTAGGAGAGCCATTACACGAGTAGTCCCTGGCCAGGGCAAGCGAGATATACTGGTAGGTTTCCAGTGTTATCTCAGGGTGTTTTGGGCTTCACTCCGACACGACTTGTACCGCTATTAGGGGACTGACGTTTACCGCCCCCTAGGCCCGACATGCGATGTATCAGACGAACAGACCGGACTGTACGGATACTGTCACATTCAGACTCAGTGGGAGTTCAGATGGGGTTCACCTCATCAGTCTTCTTATCGACGTCTACCTGGGGACCGTTACGCACAGCTAGTGCCGCTTGCGGTCTGTGGTTAAACCCACTGCCAGCGTAGTGTCGGGTCTTTAGAGTCCCACACAGAGGGCTATTCGCCTCTGGGCAAAACAGAGTAGAGGTCGCATGGTTTTGCGACAGGGTTCGTTCTCATCCGCGCACTTGTGCACGTTTGGAGTCCGGACAGATATTACTAGCAGGCTCTGGTTTGAGCCAGATACTGGTATATGTTTTGGGGTTGATTTTATCTCTTAGTATTCTTGTTCCTCGGAACAAGAATGCGGGTGTGTATGCACAGTTGATTGAGGCGGAGGAAGAGGTTTTTCATTAGGGTTTTGGAACGGGTGCGTATGCACAGTTGACAGTCGTCTTTTTCCAAACCCTAATGGATTTATGATATATCAATTAATAATATTAATTAAATGAAATTGTGTCATGGTTGGGTTTGTTGACTTGTTGACCAAGGTTGACTAGTTGACCATAGTTGAAAGTTTGACCATCATCATTACTTTACAAAGATGCTCTTTGATTCTAGCAAAATTCATTTAATGAATGTAATGATAATGGTCATTCCAAAGCTTCCATCAACTATTTCATTTTTATTATTATTGTTAATTTGATAATTCTTTTCTTTTTGTTATGGTTGTAAAAAGAAAAAGCTCTCATTCTATCATAACACTTCTCTCTCCTCTCTTCTTCTTCCTCCTCCTCTAGTTCAAGGAGCTCCCTTCTCATGTGTTGAGAATCCATCTCCTTGAGATAAAAACACCCCAAAGCCACTCTCTACTCACTCTAGGGTTAGAGGTTTAGCAAGCCAAAGATCCTAGTTCACTCAAAGTTCGAGAAAGAGCCCGAAGGTTAAACCCTCAGGTGGATCCATCTTTGACGGAAGAAGGCGACGAGGAAAGCACCATCAAACCCCTACAAAGGTTTCAAGAAGAAGGAGTTCAAGTTTAGGTATAACCTCTTTTCCGAGTAGCTAACTCTCTTTAGCGTTCTTGCTAGTTTAGTTTAGAAAAGATCCCGACTTTGTTAGTCCATGTTGCCCCTTGCGCTAAAAAATTGATTTTTATATACCGTTTCCGCCTCCTCGTAAGTACCGGGATAGGCAACGTGGACTTACAGTGGTATCAGAGCCTAACTAAACTTAAACTAGCTTAGTAGTAAAGTGTATGGAAGTTCAATCGGAAAAATCGCAAAAACCGGAAAATAAAAACCCTAACTTTCTGTTGAAATTTTTTGTGCTCTAAAAATAAAAAGTTTTACTCCTAAAATCGGCTCAGGGTTTTGTGAAAACACCCACCAAAAACGGTCACCTGATTCCCTCAAACCGCCGCGGTTCCGCGGCGATAGGTATGCATTTGCCACGGAACCGCCGCCGTTTTGCCTCCTCTCGTGATCGGGTTTTGTGCAGTGTTCTTCTGGTAGGGTTTTGGGATTTTTCAGATGGGTTATTTGTGCCCAGATTTTCCAGAAAAGAAATTTGTTTTTGGGGGCCTATAAATCCGTATTTTTATCGAACTTCACTACACTTTGACTATAATGGTTATATCTGTGATGTTTATATGTATTGAACGTCGGCTAATCGCTATATGTCGATTAGTCGGGGTTATACATATCTGTGATCTGTGTTTGATGATGATTTGTGTATATGAATGCGTTGGACTGTCGCGGGTGAATAGCCGGGGTGGATGTGAGATGAGTGTTTCTTTTTCTTTCATTCATTGTAAAATGTAAATTGATATAATATTATTATTTGTATGGCCGCACAACCGGGTCGGGGTTGTAGCCGTCATTGTATAATTCTTTTTACTGTTTTTGCTCCTAGGATAGACCCATGGAGGGGTGCACAAACTACCGGGTATCTCGAAGTGCCGAGTGGCCTACTCACGGCGTTGAGGGAGGTTGCTCCACTTCGGGTACTTGGCGGGTAGTTTGCCGCACCCGTAGGGGTCTTGGGTGGGGTTTTGGCTATTCACCGTGACCGTGTAATCCGCTTTTCGTTGCAGGCTCGAAAGGATTGCGGATTCCTAGTATATCCAATGTATTCATCTGTGATCTGTAATGTCTATCATTGCTATATATTTATAACTATTTAGGCGTTGCTTATGTTTTACAGCCGCGCTAGCCCAGCCCCCGCTCTGTCGTTAGTTAAGTAACCTAACGGGTGATGACGGGGCCCCGTGGCGAATGCGAATGGCATAAGCGTACGTCATATTTTGGTTGTTTTCTGCAATGGTAGGATTAATTGATGGGACGCATTAAAAGAACTAATGCAAGAATATCACGCATTAAAAGAACTAATGCAAGATAATAAACCAAGCAAAAGTCGTTGGAACACTTTCGAAAAACCACTCGGTTCTTTTCAAAACTAACTTTTAAATGCGGAGCTTGAGCCACTCCTTTTAAAAGCTATCTCGTTCCATCGATCATATCAAGTTCACTACGTTCACGGTTTAGCCAAAACCATTCGTAGCCCTCCGTCGTTTCATATGAATAGTCAATAGTATTCAAGCTGTGTTTGTTGGCCAAAGTAAAGGCATAGTGATTGGTAGCTATTGGATATTTATGTGTAGCATAGATAGATGCGTTGATTTGGAATAGTCGTACTGCCTTGTTGGCCAAAGTCAAGGGTAGATACGGGTGGATTCAAATTAACCTGGATAACGACGGGTAGAACTTGACATGTGACTTATGATTTGTTGGCCAAAGTCAAGGTCATAAGAGCATGGGGCAAAAATCCACATCGGGAGTTTCATAAGTACTGAAACTTGCTAGATTTGCATACCATTTGGAGTGTGATGATTATGGTAGGATTCCTTCATTTTTGTCACACGATGATATTTGGATCCCGATCCTACTGTGAGTATATGCTACTCCTCGGGAAATTTCTCACTAAACGATCAATGCTATAAACTTAGTAGGTGTCTAGAAAGGTGTTAGCGGGGCTACGCCCCCAGAGAAAAGAGGTTCTTAAATTAAGGAACTTCGCGAAAGCGTTGGAAAACCTCCCTCGAAGTACCGACACTGGCCTGGCTGAACGGTTAAGCAAGTATTGTGCGGTGGGATTGATCCCGACTAATTCTTCCTTTATGGTTTGAGGAGGGATTCGAGAGACAGTGGGAGCCATCCTGTTTAGACAAATTAAAAACCATTCTAAACTTGCAAGAGCATCGTGCTGAGTGTTTCTTCTCTCTCTCCTAATTGCAGCGACCAATCGACATGACTGGACTTAAGTTACTGCTAGATAAAAACATACTGACAGGGCCAAACTACAAAGATTGGCTCAGGAATGTCAAGATGGCAATCACTTACGACAAGCTGGGGTATCTTCTTACCACCAAAGCTCCCCCCGTCCCAGGTCCCACCTCCAGCGTCGCGGATAAGGAAATCCGTAAGACTTGGGAGATTGATTGCGCGAAGGCCAAGTTCCTCGTACTTGCCTCTATGGACAACGAACATCAGAGGAGGCACGAGAATATGGACCTGGAATCCATATTTCTCCATACAAAAGAACTGTATGGAGAGCAGTCTCGTATCGCAAGATACGAAGTATCGAAGAAGTTGTTTTCGGCAAAATTGGCCGTCGGATCATCGGTAGCGGAACACGTGCTTAAGATGATTGGCTACATTGAGGAGCTCGCAGAACTTGGGACCACGTTGGAGAGTGAGCTCTATACGGACTTGGTTCTCCAGTCCCTTCCTTCCACTTACGCCCAGTTTATACTGAACTTCAACTTACAAGAAAAGGAAGTTGAACTTTCAGAACTCCTCAACATGCTGAGGAGCGCAGAGGGCACCCTACAGAAAGGTAGGAAAACACCCACTTTGTTTGTAGGAGGATCTTCTTCTTCTAGGTCCAAAGCGAAAGCCAAGGGAAAGAAGAAGAAAGCCCCCGCCAAACCAAGGGGCGGTGTTAGTAAAGTGGAAACGAAGGGAAAGGAAAAGGCAACAAAGATAGCGGGGAACCTTGTAGGTAAAGAAGAATGCTTCTATTGTCATAAGAGTGGACACTGGAAGAAAGATTGCAGGGCTTGGAAGGCCAGGACACAGGAACTGAAGCAGGTTGCGGCTTCAGCTTCAGGTGTGTATGTTATTGAAAACTGTCTTTCGATAAACTCTACTTCCTGGGTATTGGATACCGGATCAGGATCTCATATCTGTAATTCTTTGCAGGCGTTGAGAAACCGTAGGGTTTTGAAGGCAGGTGACATGACCCTCAGAGTTGCGAACGGACCTAGCATGGATGCTAAAGCCGTGGGGGACTATCACCTGGGAATGTCAGATGGATATATTTTGGTTTTGCGTAATTGTTTTTTTGTACCCAACGCAATTTGTAATATCATTTCTGTATCTTTGGTTTCAAAAGAAGGTTATGAATTTGCGTTTGTAAGTAATGTTGTAAACATTCACCTTAATGAAGTTCTGATTGGGTCAGGTACACTAAGCAATGGTATATACGTATTAAACCAACCACAGATTTTCAATGTCCAGAATACACACAAAAGAAAGTCTCCAGATATCAATCAGACTTTCTTATGGCATTGTAGACTGGGTCACATCAATGAGAGAAGGTTGACTAAGTTACATACAGAAGGATATTTGGATCCGTTCGAATATCAATCGTATGCCACTTGTCAATCCTGTCTCAAAGGAAAGATGACAAAGACTCCGTTTACTGGACACGGAGTAAGAGCAAGCGAGCTCTTGGGACTCGTACACAGCGACGTGTGCGGTCCAATGTCTACACATGCGCGAAGCGGTTATTCTTACTTCATTACTTTTACGGATGATTTTTCAAGGTACGGTTATGTCTTCTTAATGAAACATAAGTCCGAAGCTTTTGAAAAGTTCCAGGAATATAAGAATGAAGTAGAAAAACAAACCGGCAAAAGTATCAAGATTCTAAGATCGGATCGAGGTGGAGAATACTTAAGTGCCGAGTTCCTGAATTACTTAAAAGAGAATGGAATTCTCTCTCAGCTTACTCCTCCATACACTCCGCAACATAACGGTGTATCGGAGAGACGGAACCGGACCCTATTGGATATGGTACGGTCCATGATGAGTAACGCTGAGTTACCGCGATCATTCTGGGGGTATGCACTAGAATCAGCTGCATACCTTTTGAACCGAGTTCCCACTAAGACTGTGTCTACCACACCATATGAAATGTGGTGTGGGAAGAGGCCCCATCTCAGTCACATTAAGACATGGGGAAGTCCGGCTTTTGTCAAAAAGCAGCATGCGGACAAGCTCGAGGCACGCTCAGTACAGTGCAAGTTCGTGGGATATCCAAAGAACTCCAAGGGATATTTCTTCTACTGCGAAGAGGAACAAAAGGTTTTTGTTTCTCGTCATGCCTACTTCTTGGAAACCGAGTTTTTGGAAAACCAGATAAGTGGGAGCACAGTAGAACTGGAAGAAATTCCAGAACCACGAGCTATTACTAAAAGCTTAGAGGAACCAGAGGGTTCAAAAGAACAGGACATTCCTATGCCGCTCCGCAGGAGTAGTAGGCAGTCTCATCCGCCCGAGAGATACTACGGTTTTCTCATAGACGGGGATAGAGAGGATTGCATCATAGATTATGATGAGCCTACTAGCTTCCAGCAGGCCGTTCAGAGCGTTGACTCGGTAAAATGGCTGGATGCAATGCAGATCGAAATGGAGTCCATGTACACCAACAAAGTATGGACGTTGGACATTGCTCCAGACGGGGTAAAACCCGTAGGATGCAAGTGGATCTTCAAAAGAAAGATTGGTGTAGATGGACAGGTTGAGACCTATAAAGCTAGACTTGTTGCAAAGGGCTTTCGTCAAAGACCTGGTTTGGACTACGACGAAACCTTTTCTCCAGTGGCTATGCTGAAATCCATTCGGATCCTTCTTGCCATTGCTGCCTTCCACGATTATGAGATTTGGCAGATGGACGTAAAAACCGCTTTTCTAAATGGAAATTTAGAAGAGTGTGTCTATATGGACCAGCCAGAGGGTTTCATTCAGAGTGGGAGCAGCGGAAAGGTGTGCAAGTTGCTTAAGTCCATTTATGGACTAAAGCAGGCATCGCGGAGTTGGAACATCTGTTTTGATGAGACGGTCAAGGAATTTGGTTTTATCAAAAATCCAGATGAACTATGCATCTATAGTAGATTTGTAGCGAGAACTGTAGTATTCCTCGTTTTATACGTGGATGACATTCTCTTAATAGGAAATGATATTCCTATGCTACAATCTGTCAAGGGGTTCTTGTCGCACAGGTTCTCCATGAAAGACCTGGGTGATGCCTCATACATCCTGGGGATCCGGATCCATCGTGATAGATCCAAGAGGATATTAGGACTTTCGCAGTCCAGGTACATCGACACCATACTGAAAAGATTCAGTATGGAATATTCCAAGCGTGGTAACCTACCGGCTTGTCACGGGATCGCCCTCTCTAAAGAGATGTCTCCCAAGACTGATTTGGAGAGGGATCGCATGTCTATTATACCCTACGCTTCTGCGGTAGGCTCTATAATGTATGCGATGTTGTGTACCAGACCGGATGTAGCTTATGCACTGAGTGTGGTAAGCCGGTATCAGTCAAACCCTGGGGAGAAACACTGGATAGCGGTAAAGAACATTCTCAAGTACCTGAGAAGGACTAAGGAGATGTTCTTGGTGTATGGCGGAAAAGACCTCTAGATCGAGGCCTTTGCTGACTCCAGCTTCCAGAGTGACAAGGATGATTCCAAGTCCATGTCGGGTTTTGTCTTTACCCTCAATGGAGGGGCGGTGTGTTGGAAGAGTTCCAAACAGGAAACCGTTGCAGACTCGATAATGGAAGCGGAATATATCGCTGCATCTGATGCCGCAAAAGAAGCTGTCTGGATGAGGAAGTTCTTGAAAGAACTTCAGGTGGTTCCGTCCATTGTTGACCCAATACCTCTGTATTGCGACAACAACGGGGCTATAGCTTTAGCGAAGGAACCCAGGTCCCATCAGAGATCCAGACACATCTTGAGGCGGTATCACCTGATCAGGGAGATCGTGGATCGCCAGGAGATCGAGGTTCGGAGAGTCGCTTCAGAAGAAAACACTGCAGATCCATTCACCAAGGCCCTGCCCCAGACTCAGTTCGAGCGGCTGATCGAGATGATAGGTCTTCGATACGCCAGTACATGGCCTTAGTGCAAGTGGGAGATTGTTAGTGTATATGCCCTAGAGGCCATTACTGTATCATACTGGTTTGTATATTACTTAATGGAAGCTTGGGATATTCACCTTGTATATACAATCTTGCTCAAAATAGTAGTATGCTACTTGGTTTGTTTCTACTTCAATGTGTACATGTGTTTATTTTATCATATCACCTATATGCATTAGTGGAGCCCTTAGGATCTTTGCTTGATTACCAGCGTTGTGGTGGCAGTCACACTAGTGGGGGCTGGGTAATCTATAAGCACATCCTTATACAGGTCCCTAGTCGCAGGGCTATCGAGACAGGGCATCGATACTCCGGAGTAGACTAGCGCATGCGCTTCTCATCCCAGTGTGGGAGACGGTCTGTCCCACAGCCGTCAGTACGTCGTACTTGAGATAGTATGCGGGTGCTCGTTAGGTTACGAGTACACTGGACAGGACTCGTCGGGAACTGACAAGTTGGTATTATACCTATCGTCAGTTATCAGTTCCCAGGTGACATGAGTACAGCTTAGTCCGCTGACTTGACACTGGCACTTCGCCTCGAGTGTGTTCCCACTGCATTTTGATCACTACCCTACCACGGCTCAAAGGAGTCGTGCAAACAGGTAGTGGTTGGGTGCAGTCCCGAAGCACTTGGAGGCAGTGACGGTTAGACAGGATTCGTCTCTCCCGGTATTGGGGGTTGACATCGCGCTGTGTCTAGGAGAGCCATTACACGAGTAGTCCCTGGCCAGGGCAAGCGAGATATACTGGTAGGTTTCCAGTGTTATCTCAGGGTGTTTTGGGCTTCACTCCGACACGACTTGTACCGCTATTAGGGGACTGACGTTTACCGCCCCCTAGGCCCGACATGCGATGTATCAGAAGAACAGACCGGACTGTACGGAGACTATCACATTCAGACTCAGTGGGAGTTCAGATGGGGTTCACCTCATCAGTCTTCTTATCGACGTCTACCTGGGGACCGTTACGCACAGCTAGTGCCGCTTGCGGTCTGTGGTTAAACCCACTGCCAGCGTAGTGTCGGGTCTTTAGAGTCCCACACAGAGGGCTATTCGCCTCTGGGCAAAACAGAGTAGAGGTCGCATGGTTTTGCGACAGGGTTCGTTCTCATCCGCGCACTTGTGCACGTTTGGAGTCCGGACAGATATTACTAGCAGGCTCTGGTTTGAGCCAGATACTGGTATATGTTTTGGGGTTGATTTTATCTCTTAGTATTCTTGTTCCTCGGAACAAGAATGCGGGTGTGTATGCACAGTTGATTGAGGCGGAGGAAGAGGTTTTTCATTAGGGTTTTGGAACGGGTGCGTATGCACAGTTGACAGTCGTCTTTTTCCAAACCCTAATGGATTTATGATATATCAATTAATAATATTAATTAAATGAAATTGTGTCATGGTTGGGTTTGTTGACTTGTTGACCAAGGTTGACTAGTTGACCATAGTTGAAAGTTTGACCATCATCATTACTTTACAAAGATGCTCTTTGATTCTAGCAAAATTCATTTAATGAATGTAATGATAATGGTCATTCCAAAGCTTCCATCAACTATTTCATTTTTATTATTATTGTTAATTTGATAATTCTTTTCTTTTTGTTATGGTTGTAAAAAGAAAAAGCTCTCATTCTATCATAACACTTCTCTCTCCTCTCTTCTTCTTCCTCCTCCTCTAGTTCAAGGAGCTCCCTTCTCATGTGTTGAGAATCCATCTCCTTGAGATAAAAACACCCCAAAGCCACTCTCTACTCACTCTAGGGTTAGAGGTTTAGCAAGCCAAAGATCCTAGTTCACTCAAAGTTCGAGAAAGAGCCCGAAGGTTAAACCCTCAGGTGGATCCATCTTTGACGGAAGAAGGCGACGAGGAAAGCACCATCAAACCCCTACAAAGGTTTCAAGAAGAAGGAGTTCAAGTTTAGGTATAACCTCTTTTCCGAGTAGCTAACTCTCTTTAGCGTTCTTGCTAGTTTAGTTTAGAAAAGATCCCGACTTTGTTAGTCCATGTTGCCCCTTGCGCTAAAAATTTGATTTTTATATACCGTTTCCGCCTCCTCGTAAGTACCGGGGTAGGCAACGTGGACTTACAACATACACGTATACACGGATATTAAGGATAGTATATGGTACTTGGAGATGAGTCGATATGATTAGGCATGATGCCGTGAGATCAGTGATGTGATTTGGTTCGTATTATGAGATACGACAGGAGATTATAGCGGATCTTTAGGCGATGTGTTTCAGACACACGCACATATATTTGTTGATGGTATCTGTTTGTGCCAGACTTAGATCTGTACCCCAGTTCATGATATATGATAATAGGGATACCAGATAAGTAATGAGATAAATATGATATTTGACCCGTACCCAGATTTGGGATGCCGTACGATGGATTTACCGTACGAGATATAATTATGATGATAGATAATTACCGTAACATCTAATAGATCTAAAATATGGCAATGAAAGCGGTGAGGAAAACGTTAATCTCCAAAACTTCCCCTAAGCCTAACCCTAGCAAGACTTTTAATTAGATTAATTAGATCCAGTTTTCATAGATTTTTATAAACCAACCAAAACGACTCTTTGAATCAACTCGTTAAAGCACATAAAAGGAATTTACCCATCTCTGTGGATCGACCCGCACTCACCAGCTAGCTGCAAAGCGACGCCGTTTCTGATTGCGGTAAATAGATAGTTTTGACACACAAATCAAATGGCGCCGTTGCCGGGGATGGCGTAATATTTCTTTTTGTGTATTTTTCGGGTTGATATAAATTTTAAAAAAGTATAAAAATCTGAAAATATAAAAAATACAAAAATTATCAATTTTGATCTGTTTGAAGGGTGTATCTTTTGAATTTTGCAGGAACAGCGAAGAATCGCGGATCTGTAAATTTACAGAGGCCAAAACAGAAAAGTGAACTTCAGAACAGAGGAGGATTGGGACAAACGAGCAGTACAAATTTTTTCAGGAGCTGATCTCCTCACTAGACCGCGGAACCGCGGCCAAGGAGCACCCTAGACCGCGGAACCGCGGCACTTTGACCTCTTCTCTGTTTGGAAATTGCAGGGTTTGTTCCTCATTCTCCCCTCTGTAACCTACAATATATCCACTGTAAAAATTTTCTGTAGGGTTCTTTGCGCTAAAAATCTTTCTCCCCCTTCTAAATAACAGATTTTCTGCAGGTTTCTTTGCGCCGCGCTAAAAATTGATTGCAAGTGAAATTTTATTGTTTTGCATAATTTAACCGGACCTTAAGGGGCTAATTGACTAAACTCAGATTGGGTGGGGATTTCATCACCCTTCCCAAGACCCCAGAAAACACCTAAAGCATGTGCACTGACCACTATTAATTAAAAAAAAAAGACTAGACTCAGACCTAAGGACATCGAGCTCAATAGGAAAAGGACTAGTATAGGCATCGGTCATTTATCCTAACCGACATTGCGGTGTCTAGGCTAGTGGTTATTAATTAGGCCCACTGTAGTGGTGGTTCCTTCCCACTTACCTGGCCGTACTTGTCCGTGAAGAGGCGGTTTGAGGTCCTATTTCTAGCCCTAGTTAGGAGCTGTCTAGCAGACCTAGGTGACCCTAGATCTAGGTCTGATTGTGCATTTCTGGTTGATTACATTTGTGTTTAAGCCCTTTATCGATATTTTTTTCTGCAAACAGTCTCAAATAAAGAGAAAAAGAAAAAAAGGAAAATTTTTATAAACTTGCAAAAATTTTGTCGCTAAGAAATCCTTGCACCCCACTTGCACCACCTACCTTCTTTCTTTTCTCATTCTTCTAACATAGGTACCCCACACAATAAATCATTAGCCGAACTTTGGTATCCCGAACCTAATTTTGCGTCGTACGTTAATTTGTTCGGCCAATTTAAAAACGATCCTTCCCTGCCAAAAATTTCGTTGAAAGATCAAATAGAGGCGTCTAGGAGAAATAGTTTGACTTTTCAACCCACCTTGTGTCAACCGAGCCAACCTTTACCACCTACATATGTTGATACCACTTCGTCATGTCCTTCTGTCACTCCTAGGCCGATGTCCATTGCTGAGCATATTGCTCAATCTCGCAGTCGATCTTTCACCCCTCTCCACTCATCCAGTTCTAGGGATCAACACGACTATTCACCTTTTTATCCATATGTTGACCCTACCCCTGTCCAACCGTCCACTTCCTACCAGTCATACCCAACCTTCCCACTTTCACTAGACATTGTTTCGACACAACCATTAGGGAGTTTCACATATCCAACCAATTTTGAATCTTTTACTGAAACCCCTTCACCACCTAAGTCTAGTTTGGAAGAGTCGTTGGAAGCGTACATTGCAGCAATGAATAAAAAGACTAGGAATATGGAAGCGTCTTTAGCCGCCCTTATACAACCTACCGAACCGGTAGCTAGTTTCCCGCTAGCTCAAAATTTTTTAATGTATAAGGAGGCGGTTGGACAGAGTGAGAATAAGAGAGGATTTTCAAATCAAGCCTACCCTTACCCAATTGAAGCCCATAACTCCGGTTTTCCATCGATTGTTCCAAATGATTCACCAGTTGAAAATAAAAACGAGTTGTGTGATTTTGTAGTGTTTGATTTGCCCGATTGTGAGGAACCCCTTTCGAGTGAAACCGCACCTAATCCTTTCGATCTTTACACCTCCCATCTAGAACCTAAATTGATAGATATCCATGCTTTTGATGAGGTGTCTAAAGAAATTGATTTTCACTTGATTGAGGATATAGACGCCGGGAATATTTCGGATGATGAACCTGTCGATTTGATTGAAATTTTATGTTCAACTCATCATCCCGAGTCATTAGATATTTCTCCCGAACTTCATATGCGTCTTGATGTTGATGATAATGGCATGGATGAGATAAGTATTGAGGAGAGTTATGAGGATAGTATTGAGGAGAGTTTTGAGGATAATATTGAGGTTGAACCATTTTTATTTGATGTGTCTGATTTTCCAATTCATCCTTATGAACCTTTGACTGTTATATCACCCTCCCTCCTTCCCATCGTTCCGACCCTGCTTAAAGACCGTGAGCTTGAAACCTTTTCTTTTGAATCTGACACAATTCTCACAGACGATAACACCTATGGGTGTTTCACTTTTTCGGACGATGTTGATGACTCACCGCCCGAGTTTGAGTCCTTTACATTTTCAGATGAGCCATCAGACTCGGTTGATTATAGTAGTTTCGAACCATTAATGGAATCTTTCAAGTTCGAAACAGTTTACTACGGTGAGAAAGATACTATCCCTAAGTCACTCCCTTTCGTCTTTCCTATTGTTCCGACCGAACAAATGATTGTTACGCTTTCATCTCCTATACCAAGTTCGCCGTACCCATGTTTTCTTGCGAATCTTGAGGGATTTGACCCTATTTCATGACGAGTTGATAAGTTAGCGCAATCGCTTATAACACATCGGTCATCACACATTGCGCTAATTTATTCACTCGATTTACACCCTCAAGATCGCGCGCTCCTTCTTTCTTCTTTCCGCCATTCTTCTCCTCCACCGAGACCATATTCCTTTCTTTCCGCACGGTCTCGTGTGCTTCGCATCTCTTTTCTTTCCATCCCATTCTTGCACCGACTACAGCTTTACCATGATAAGATTTTTGAATGGTTGGTGCTAACCTTTGGCTTGTGTAAGGCCAAGCTTAAGTTTGGGGGGAAAGTTGTTGTATATATGTATATATATTTCTGTTTTCTTTTTCTATAAAAAATAAAAAAAATTCAAAACAATAAAAAACAATAAAAAAAAATTGTAAATAAATAAACAGGGGAGTGCCAGCATTTTGACCCTCTTGGTGTAGCATGACAGTGAGGACACTGTCAAGTTCAAGTTTGGGGGTATGCTCGGTAAGTCTTCTTTCTTCATATTCATTTGTATATATTTTTGCATTTGCATACAAATTTGAAAACCCATAAAAATTTGAAAAAAATTCAAAAAAATTATAAAAATTATAGTATTCAATATTGGCTAATTGACTTTAGTTTGACATATAGGTTAATTGGTTAGGAACAATTAGATCTTAGACTTAGTGAATTAAAAACCCTAAAGATAACCTTCTTTAAAGTTTAACGGTAGAAAGTATATGCCTTGTAGTTTATTTAGAAATAGGCAAATTTTGGGTTCACTTCTTGGGCTAAGTCAAAATGAAGGAAAAGTATTGATGTTCTTATTAGAGTATAAGTTTGAAAAATAGTTCCTACCTTAAGTCTAGATTCTGAATATGTATACCCTACAATTTGCACTATCACGCACCTTGAAACTTGAAATAGTAGAAGAGACCTTGAAATGCTCTTGTCTAAAGTCCTTAGTACAATGAAAATAAAATAAAAAAAATAAAATATATAAGTGTGAATAAAGAATAAAAAAAAAGGACACTGGTTTTTGTGATTACTTAAGGCTGTAAAAAAATAGAAAAATATTTAGCGAGGGTGCCTTATCACCTAGTGCCTTAGACCAACTGGTTTGGGAGTCACTGCTAAAGCCTTGGGTGTTGCAAAACTAGGAATTACACTTTAATATGCAAACACATCTTGTAATCGGTTGTTGGTACCTCAAGAAGTATTAACGGTCGCATGAAGGATGTGTAAGCAAAATTCAATTAAAAATTCACCAACTAATAAGTACTTTGGACAACGGACAAGGGTATGATTGCTTGATTTGAATTTCCAAGTGTAGGGGTGATATTTACACACATGTTGGGATATGTGATTAGATTTTAGATAAGAGAAAGGAATGAAGAATAAAACTTGTATCTTTAATAGAGTTGAGAGAAATTCCTAAATGGAGATGAAATCCTAGAAGGAAAACTTAACAAATGCCGAAAGCTAAGTAAGTCTGCATAACATGTATAATCTTAAGTTAGATGATAAGGAAGCGTGAAGAATATGGGTGGATAATTTACAAGTAGAAGATAATAGAATTCCTAGTTAGAAAACCTAATTGGAGAACAAAAGTCAATGGGCCGAGTTGATAGGATTTTGTGGGTGTAATCCGCTGAAAACCCTCAGGAGACAACACTCCTCCTACTAGGGACACCTAGAGGTTTAACGGCTTGTTGCACGTGCTCAGTGCAATCGTGTTTCCCTGCGAAAGTGTGGTTAGGATTTTAGTGAATAAAAAATAATAAGTTTGCTCGAGGACGAGCAAAAGATAAGTTTGGGGGTATTTGTTCAGACCATAATATTGCATTCTTCATCCCCCTATTCTTATCCGTTTTATAAATAAACAGGTACTCTTGACGCACGTTTGTTGCATATTACAGGATACAGGGTCTTGGAGCAAATACAGTGAAAAAGACTAAAGTTGATACAGAAAAGGGACTTTTGACCAACAAGTAGACGGATCCTAGTCACGAAGAACAATTTACAATTGTATAAGGCAATGTAGTCTGAAATGTAAAAGTGAACGGTTAGAAGATCGCTACAAGTTTTCACTGAAAGATCTGGAAAAGACCAAGAACCCAAATAGAGAAAAGTACTGAAGAAACAGAGAGGAAAAGACACCCTAAAGCATACCCTGAAGTTTGGTGAGCTAAGCCCATCAAAGGGCCGCGGAACCGCGGCCCAAGGCCCATCATTGCCGCGGTTCCGCGGCCGTCTAATGCCCGCATCGGTGGATTTTTCTTCTGTCGGTGCGTCGGTGCGGGTGTTTTGATTTTCCATGGGCAAATCTGTAATTGCATGTCTACGAGAGTCTGTAACCCTAGTTTTCATGTTTTCCTATAAATTGTATTCCCAGATCTGTAAAAACCCATGCCTCTTTTCAATCAATAAATTTCAGAATTTCTGGGAGTTATATTCAGATCTGTTCTATATCGTTTGGAGGGAGCCGTCAACCTAGTAAGGTAAATTATGTTTTTTTTCTTCTTCTTTTAATTAGTATGCATTATCATCCCCTAATGAGCGAGTAGTCTCCTCGCTTATTAGGGTTAGCCTTAGGGAAAGGGTTGAGAGATGAGATCTCTCACCCCTTTCAATGCCACATTCACCTAATGAATTAGAACTCCATGCATACGCGCACAACCGCTCCCTGCGGCACCCTACCCCTCGAGGTAACGGTGAACCGTAGTATAAAGGGCCGGTTGCGCGCGTTTTCCGTGGGGGTTAGGGTAATTATCAACAAAGGAAGGATGCGAATCTAGAGGAAGAAACATCTTCCCAAAAGATTCGTATCCTCTTTATTGATAATTACCGTAACAACTAATAGATCTAAAATATGGCAATGAAAGCGGTGAGGAAAACGTTAATCTCCAAAACTTCCCCTAAGCCTAACCCTAGCAAGATTTTTAATTAGATTAATTAGATCCAGTTTTCATAGATTTTTATAAACCAACCAAAACGACTCTTTGAATCAACTCGTTAAAGCACATAAAAGGAATTTACCCATCTCTGTGGATCGACCCGCACTCACCGGCTAGCTGCAAAGCGACGCCGTTTCTGATTGCGGTAAATAGATAGTTTTGACACACAAATCATCTCACTCATGATGTATTCTGTTTCCATTCATAATGCATTCATACATCATATATCTGATATGTTGCTATCTGAGGCACTGACACGAGCACGTAGTATTGCACTTATATGTAGATGGATCAAGATATTATTTGAGGATATTACTTGATATGACCTAGGATAGCGTCATACATGCGATTTCTGCTCTATGATATTTTCTACTCACGAGTTGGCAACTCACCCCCGTTGTGCCACAGTTTCTTGCAGGTTTTGCCGTACAGGTATCTTGACGGCTTGCTGGTACACTGATTTCATTTCGGGTGATTGCTTTGGTAGGTGGGTTCACTTGCATCGTGACCACCATTGTATATTTGTTATTCAGTTGTATCTAGTAAAAACTCCATCAACCAGACTTGTATATTATTTTCAGACTTAGAAAACCAGTTGTTGTTATTTCGATCTTAGAGTCGCGCGTTGTATTATTATGGTTTTCATGTTGATTTTGAGTTTCTTTTGAGTTTTGATCCTCGCCCTTCGGCGTTGTATATTATATTGCTTGCATGGTTGTGACCGTTGATCGATGAACAGCTAGCTCCCGCTTGGGGATGCCTTTTATCATTTCGTATACTATTCATGTTGTACCCCATTTGGGGCCAGTATTTACAAAGGAAACTCTGCCGAAATTTTCATAAAAGACTTGATATTTTAAAAATGCATACCTCGGCTTATGTTGTTAAACTTCTTGCTTTAAAAATTGGTTTTTCCTTCACTCTACTGCTTTACTTGGTTTTGATTTCTGAGTTTTGGCTTACTTAGATTACGTATGCCTCGAGACGTTTCGTAGTTTAAGTGCCGGTCATGTTTCGTACTTTTCGGGTCGTGACATGCGGTCAGTTGTATTTTTAAATATAGAGTAAGCAAAACGAAGTCAAAAATAAAACGTCACTTACCCATAGTAATGCAAGGCGGTTTGAGAGAGCCCCAGGTTCATCAAGAATCTTGACTTCGTCGTCGTCTTTCAGAACTGTGGTTTAAAATGAAGAGCATATCAGCATCATGATAAAAATATAAAACAAAAAGGGCAAAAGAATAACGACCTTGGCCAGAAGAGAGCACTATGCTTTGTGGAGGTATCGCTTGTGGGGCTGCCATGTCAAGCAATCGCTGGAAGGTTTTCCTCGGGGAAAGATCCACGATGGAAGCCGCCAGCTCCGGCAATTCTGAGAGAAGGAAAAGTTCAGATAACAGAGGGGTCGTTAAACAAAATTTGTATGTATAGAATATTACCTTCGATACTTCGCCCGCCCTGAACTGGAGGGATGGCAGCTTCGGCAGCCTCCTCTACACCCTCAGGTGCATCATTGAGGATATTTGTGAAATCTATAGCCGGCATGGCAGTCTCCAATAGAGGGACAAAAGCCGCCGCGGAAGGCCCCAAGGCGGGGATAACAGTTTCAGCAATCTCTTCTACACCCTCCGGTGCGTCACTTGAGATATCCATGAGATTTATGGCCGGCAAGACCATCTCTGCTGGAGGAGTAGACGCTGAAGGGACAGAAGCCACCACCGGGAGCTCCACAGCAAGGGTTGCAGCTTCAGTAATCTCCTCTACACCCTCCGGTGCGTCACGGGAGATATTCGTAGAATCCGCAGCCATGGCTTGATCTGGGCTCAATCCCACTTCTGCTGCAGAAGTCCCTGCAAAGTTTTTGCAAAGATAAGGAGACGTGAAAGTAATACAAATTACTCGCCAAAAGAAAAACACGAAAAATATGCATACCAATACGCCAAGAAGCCTGAAGTATGGCTTTTTCAAGCCGTTATTCTTTTCTGATCAAATGCGCTCACCGGATGTTTACCGCCGAAAGACGCGACCGGGACGTTAGGAGGTTTAGCCTAAATTTTAGGGGCAGATGCTATTTGGTTTTATCCATCCACCTCTCTGAAGATGCCAAGTTGAATTATGGCACCGCGTATCGGAAGTTTGGACGGATGTGGCCGTTGTAGCGGACTTCGTCAGATTCCCCCTCGTTGTGAGGGGTTTTTGATTGTGGGGGCGCTTTTCCCTGCAGGCGCAAGCCCCTGCAGTTAATTACGTTACCGTATCGTGGTAACCACTTTCTCCGGCTCCAGAAGGTCACTTCGTGTCGTGTGTGTTTGTTTTCTTTTTAGTTGCCCGTGGATTGTATACGGAGACTAATTTATGTTGTTGCGATTAGTCCAAATCTGTATTTTCTTAGATTTGGGTTTGGGTTGATCTAAGGATCGTTAATCTCGTTTGAGATTAAGATCAACTTAAATATTTGTTAAGGATACGTTAATCCGATATTGGACTAAGATCTACTTAACGAGGGTTCGGGATCATTATTGATCCAATGAAAGAGAATTTGAGCTCTGTCTTTTTAGTTTAAGGACATTACAGTCCACAACTAGTTTAAGGACATTGCGGTCCATTGTTAGTTTAAGTACGTTTCGGTCCATTGTAGTTTAAGGACGTTTCGGTCCATTGTAGTTTAAGGACATTGTGGTCCGTTATTAGTTTAAGGACGTTGCGGTCCACAGATTACCATTTTTGAGGTGAGGGTTTAGTTTAAGGACGTTGCGGTCCACAGTTGTTGGTTGTCGGGACCCGCCACCTCTATGAAGCCGTTGAAGAATTACAACGACATGTATTAAAGGTGTGAGGAGATGTACCCTTGAACCAATGAGTGTTCATCAGGGACTTGGTAGTCTTGTTTGGGACTAAGGCCAATTTAGAAGAAGACATATGGGCTCGGTCGATTTGGGGTTTGGCCAAACTTGGGCTCTACCCACTTGATTATTTATTTGGGCTTGATCCCCTTTCTATATCAGCATTGCTGAGTATTGACTTGGGTTCTGACACCCATTTCCCTTTTTGTCTTAATTATATTCTTTTATATGGAGTGTCAAACAATTTTTGGTGCCCACGTGCAGAGCACGTGAGGCGCTCGGCGCTGAGCTCCAAACTTTGAGTGCTAAGAGCTTCTTATTAAATAGCGCCTACGTGAAAAGCACGTGGAGCGCTCGGCGCTGAGCGCCAGACTTTGAGTGCTAAGCGCTTCTTATTAACTAGCGCCCACGTGAGGAGCACGTGGAGCGCTCAGTGCTGAGCGCCGGAGTTTGAGTGCTAAGCACCGAGCTTTCTGTTCTGCTTAATTCAATTCTCCAAGAATTAGATTCTCACTGGTAAAAGACTTTGTCTTATAGATCTGAGATCTGGAAAAAGAACTAAGTTCTTATGATGTGAGAGTTAAACTCTTAGATATGGAAGAGATGCTATGATCTCTCTTATTTTTATTTACCTTGAGGAGAAATCGTTCTTGTCTTGAAGTTTGAAGTTTATGGAGGGGGGGGTTCTTCTCTACAAGACTTGAAGTCTTGGGTCCTTTATATAGTGGAGGCTGATTTGTTGATTTAGTTAAGGAAATATCTCATTGAAAGATCTCTAATTGATTTGGGGATTTTATCCACCGTTGGATTTTTGATCCTAGACCTTCTGTTTTACAGAAAATATTTTTCTTGTTCTCAACAAGATTGGGAAAATATTTTCCCATACAGAGCTTATTCTGTATCTTGGTGATTTTTAATCACCATTGGATTTTTAATCCAACTGTGCTATGTTTTACAAAGACCAACCTTTCTTGTTTTAGGAAGATTCGAGGAATATTTCCTCAACAGAAATTAATTCTGTAATTTGATGATTTATCATCTTCATTGGATCTTTGATCCAAGGGTGGAGAACTTTTAGTTCTAGCGCCGGCGCTCTCGTGCTTTGCACGTGAGGCGCTGCCTTAGAGTTTTTAACTCTTGGCGCTAACTCTGGGCGCTGGCGCTCTCATACTTTGCACGTGAGGCGCTGCCTCAGTTAAAATTTTGAACAGAGCCTTGCTCTCTTATTAGGGGGAAACACCGGGTTTCAATCGCAAGTAAATGGCTGCCCGTCTTCAGTACAAGCTCGTTTTCAGAAACAACCGAGATGGGCTACTTGAGAGCCCATTCTTCTTCCATTAACAAAGGACCTATGGGTACCCTATGTAATAATGGGTCAAAGTCGTAGAATACAATGGGGGGAAGGTTTTCTTCGGGACGCGCACGTTTTCAGTCTTATCTCGTGAGCGCTTTAAAACCTCGGCCAACTGCGCGGCCTCCTCGGCAGACGAACCAGGAAAGAGAAGACCATCGTCCGGCTCCTGCATAGATATCGGCTCACCCTGAATAAAGGGCTCGGATTCAAGCAAAGTGTTGAGTAGGCCGGCGACCGACTTCTTTCTCCTTTTAAAGCATGTGCTAATGCTAGCGGAGGAGCGCTTCCTCCCCTTTGGTGCTTTGGCACGGCGCTGCCTAACTTCTCTTTCAGTATCACCCTTTGGTGACTCCACCACGGGTGCTTTATCAGAAACTTCCACCTCGGCTCTAGTACGCACCGGCATACCAGCAGTGCTAGGGGCTGATTTTATTTCTGTGGCTTTAGGGATAAGCACCTAACCGCTATTCCTCAGAGGAGGGCGAACCACTGACCGCGGCCGCAATGGGGCGCCGGTGACCTGAGTCGGAATAGGAGCTCTATACTCAAAAAGCATCCGTCTCTCCTTTGCAATGACGGGGCTGACCCGATGGCGATACCAACCCTTGAAGGACCCCACAGGCCTCGAAAGATAGTCAGGCTCCGGGATCATAAACAGGGAGCCAGTGTTTAACCGCATGAAATGGTGAATGACATCGTGAGTAACCTTCAGGGAGAGGGCATGCTCAACTAAAAATGCATCGAAAGGATCACCCTGGTTGTAGCCTAATTGCTGGGCGAAGCTATGCGGATTATACCTCATGAAGAGAGCAGTGCCATTGTGGCGGAACACTAAATAACCCGGCCTGATTAAGTATATATGCATAATCTCCTTAGGCTTTAAAGCCGGAACCCCATTCTTTGACAAATCAAACAATTGTTGAACAAGCCATGCTGGAGCAGAGAAAACACGATCGCTAAAAACCATTCCGCCTTCATTCGAGTATGGATTGAGCAGTACGCAGAAAGCCCCTAACTGGGTTGGATCGGGAGCGGAAGCATCAACCAACCTCTTGATCCACGGGAAGGTATATGAATCATAAAAATCTGGCTGCCGGTGCGCAGCGAACGCTCCTAACATGTGCATCTCAATCTACGACGTGAAGTAGTGGAGGGAGAAATTCATGGTATCCACACCTGGGCTCGAAGTATAAGCGGAAACGCATAATCCGTGATATAAATGCGATAATCCCGCAATGCCAACAGCTAATCGCGCCCTTTCAGATATGCGGTGAGCAGGGTAGAAGACAGAGGCTCTCATGAAACGTCGATGCATCAGCATGGCAAACCAGCTGAGCTATAGACTGATAAAGCCAATAAAGAAAGTTTCTTTATCCATGCCAGAGGCCGCGATCGCATCGAAGGCTACGGTCGACGGGTTTGGAATATAAAACTGCGGCAGGTCTTCTTCTTTGGCCAGCAGTTTCTTCAGTCCGAATCCAAAAGGGTCTTCAATTTTCGCGAATTTTGGAGCCTTCTTAGATAATACATCCTCGCGAAGAAAGCAGGTAATGAAAGCGTCAAAAGTGACACCTTTCCCTTCCGATGTCACGAAATTTTTTTCAAAGATAACCAGGGCCTTGATTAGACTTGGCTGCTTGTGATGAACAACATTCTCAGTTGTTAGACCGTTAAGCATAGCGGGCACCGTAGCAAACACGTACTCATCAGGAGGCAGTAACTCTTTGTAATGCTCTCCCCTGATCGGCAACCCTAAAATTTCGCGAAACTCCTCCAGTGACATCGAGACTTCGCGATCCTCTAACAAGAACATGTTTGTAGGAAGATTCCATTGGTTCAAGAAAGCCTCAACCCACCAGACGTGAGGGGCGCTGCACCGCATCCCGCAAGGGGGTTGCATCGCATCCCGCAAGGGAGCTGCTAGCACCCTTGACCCCTAGCCCTCTATCCGGGTAGCGGGACCCCCATAAACTCTGCGAGGCTCCCGATATATCCAAAACCCTTCCAAAACACAACACACGCACATGACACATTGAGTTCGCATGATCGGTTTGACCCGTCAATCGGAGGTTCCCTCGCTCCAAAGGCGAGGGGTAATTAACGCCAGTTTAGTCCGCGGCTGCTGATTGGAAATAAAATTCTAGGATGCGTTTAAAAGTATCGAATCAAATACTCAAATGATCCCCGATAACGGTTTCATTTGATTGAATGATTTTCTTGTTTGTGTAAATCGAAATAAGCGAATAAGTTTCTATGTGTCGGTAATATTGAATAAAATTCACAATCAAAGAATTATATTTGACCGCAATCAATTACGGTGTCGATTGTAGATCGTAAGCGAGTGCGGATCGTCCACAGGGATTGTGCGATTCGTTTCTGTATTTAATTTGTTTGAATTGAAAAGTTAATCGAAAAGAGAAGAAAACATGATTCAAGAATTTATCGATTGATTCAGGTGTCACGATGTTTAATCAAGAATCAAGAAACTGATAAACAATTCAAGAATCGGCGTTTCGATGATATTTCCAACCAAAATGTCAAGAATCTAAATGAGGCTCGTAGGAATCGTTCGGATCTATAGACGTGATGTAATCTCAAGATTTCGTGTTCTTGTCCTTCGAAGGATTGATGCTAGATTGATGATGATCGACGAGAGTTAGGGCTTTCTTGATGAAACTAGGGTTTCATCTTTTAACCCTTGTTCTTTCGTAGATATCATTCACATTCTAGCCTCTGATAATTTCAAGAAACGATCGTAACTCCCCAATCTCGAGCGATATCAATCAAGAAAGCATCGCAACAAATTGGGTCGTCGATTCTTGAACTTGCTAGGGTTTACAAAACTCGTAGGATTCAAGAATCGATTTAAGATATATTACATCATCATTCTATTGATCATCTCGACTCCTCGACGAGCGGAGTATTACTCAAACATCATCACACAGAAAGCATTCAAGAATTGAAAAGATATCATGATGCAAGAATTTAAAGAAAACAAGATAAAAGAATGTCACATTTTATTTATATCAACAATTTGATTACAGTCGCTCAAGAACTACAAGAGGAAGAACTAAATTGTTGAATTGGCGTCGCTCGGCTCCGTGAGACGTGGATCGGCTTGGACCACTTGCTCTGTTGAAGATCGGCTCGGCTCATAAAAGGTTGCAAGGCTTCTTGCTTGATGGGTACTCGGGATCTTGGCTTTTGATTGGAATTAGGGTTAGGGTTTCACACAAGTCCTCTCACTAGACTTGTGGAAGAAGATGAAGAGAGTGAATGGATCTAGATTGATACTAAAATTGGCTAAAGATGATTAGATTCATAACCCTAGGTCTAGGCTTCTATTTATAGACTTCCCAAACCCTAGGTCTAGGTTTGAAATTACAATTCCCTCCAAAAGTTTGTTGAGGCTTCTAGAAGGAGTTTGTTAGGCTTAGCTTAGGGTTTAAGCTAGCGTTTAGGGAGAAGTTTCTAGAATGATAGGCTAGTTTAGTGTTGATCCCAAAGCTTGCTGATCTGGCAGAAATCTCTGGAGTCTTCTGGAAACTGACATGTCTTTCTGAAGTGTGGGAGCTGAAATAGACATCGTGCACCAAAATTTGATGGATGACTTGGCAAGACAGCCGCGGAACCACGGCACAAGAAGGCTCCGGCCGTGGTTCCGTGGCCATTATGGCTCCTTGGGACTTGGGGCTTCTTCTGTGGTCTTGGGATAGTATTTGTAGCTTTATCTGATGTGTTGATTTGTATTTTCCCCTTTGTATTGATACCAGAATTGAAATCATTGAGTTGGCGTCATATTTGATCGGTACCATGTAAATTTTGGCCTTTCTTCTGTGGTCTTTCCTGCACAGATCTTAAAACAAGTGTTGCGCAATATAGGGATGATGCGATGCCATGAAATGTAGTCAATTTCTTTTATAGAGTCGGTTTTAGAGTCTAATACATGCAATCTGATATTTTGCGACAGTTTTGCTAATATGTGAAATATGAATACCGTACACTTCTAAATGAATGCAAATGATGAGGAAATTGCCGGCTGAAATATGCAATATTTTCGACTAATCAAATTCCCCCAAACTTAATTTCGATCATCTCGAGCGAACTGTTTTATTAAAAAGAGAAGGAGAAAATAAAGAAAGAGAAAAGCTAACTAGCACACTTTCGTAGGCAACACGATTGCACTGAGCACGTGCAACAAGCCTTTAAACCTCTAGGTGTCCCTAGTAGGAGGAGTGTTGTCTCCTGAGGGTTTTCAGCGGATTGCACCCACAAAATCCAATAATAAAAGAATGATCATGATTATTACATTTAAAGAATAGAATTGTAAGAGAAAAACTTTGAAAATTAGAGTTTCCAACTAAGCTAGCTTTTCGGTTGTCATGAGCCCTATCTTAATGGTCATGAAAAGATGTCAGAAATCACGTCCTCCCTCAATAAAATATCGTCTTATTCTTCATTCCTTTCTTTCTTCCAAACATCGATCATATAACCCTGCGTGTGTGTAAAGGACATCCCTACACCCGGAGAATTCAATTCAAGCTATCATACTCTTTCCCATCAGCCACAGTACTTTTTAATTAATGAATATTTAGATGAGATTGCTCACACACTTTCATGCGACCGTTAATACTTCTTGAGGTACTAACCGACCGATTACTCAAGTGCTTGCTTACTTGGTGTATTTTCCTCGTCTTGCACCACCTCAGGCATAGCAGTGACTCCCAGACCAGTTGGCCTTAGGGCACTAGGTGAAGAAGCACCCTCACTATATATTTTTTTATTGCCCTCGGTGATAACAAAACCAGTGTCCATTTTTCTCACCACTTTATATTTTCTTTATTCATTTTTTTTCTTTTTATTTCCTTCATACATCGGCTTTAAGACAAGAGCATTTCAAGGTATCCTCTACTATCCCAGGTTTCAAGACGTGTGTAAGTGCGAATAGCAGGGTAGCAACGTTCAAAATGTTTGGCTTCCAGAATAGAAACTATTTTTCAGACTTAGTTTTATCCTCAGATTAGTGACGTCCTTTATCTTACTAACCCTTGGGACAACGGCTCATAACTACTTATTACTAGTTCGTATAAGAAAACTTCTAATTTTCTTAGTTTTCTTAGATTTTTCTAATCTCATGGATGTAATTTTTCATTATCTAAACTTTCATTATCTTATTTATGTACAAAAATATTTTTATAGTTTTGAAATTTTTTTAAATTTTTATGGGTTTTCGAAAAATGTTTTGTGCTTATGCAAATGATATGCAAATAAGCACAAACCTCCCCCAAACTTGTTTTCAACAGTGTCCTCACTGTTGCCAATCACTATACCTACAAAAACTGTAAGCCTGGGGGGAATTATTAGCGGGGGCAAAATATATAAGTGAAGAACTTCCCCCAAACTTACTCTTTTCACTCACCTTCATTCAGAAAAAAATGATGCAATGATGTACTGGACATGAAGGTGAGACGGAGGAATTTTAATCCAAATAAACTGGCTCTTGTAAAAACAAGAGCTCCTCCGTGAGGTCAGTGGAAAAATACGGCTTAAGTCTATGTCCATTTACTTAGAAAAAGGTGCCGTTTTTAACATTTTCTACTTCTACTGCCCCGTGCGGGTATACAGACCGCACAACAAAAGGTCCCTTCCATCGAGATCGGAGCTTACCCGCGTGAAGGTGTAATCGTGAATCATAAAGAAGGACTTGTTGACCAGGTGAAAATGTTTTCCTCAAAATGTTTTTATCGTGAAAAACCTTAATCCTATTCTTTGTGATTACAGCGTTATCATAAGCTTCATCGCGGAGTTCGCTTAGCTCATTAAGTTGCAGCTTCCGAAAGTTGCAAGCAAGGTTTAGATCAAAATTTATTTCTTTTATAGCCCACAATGCTTTATGCTCTATCTCGACGGGTAAATGGCATGCTTTCCCAAACACTATCCTATATGGAGACATTCCTAGGTCGGTCTTAAATGCAGTTCTGAATGCCCAAAGAGCATCCGTCAGTTTGGTCGACCAATCTTTTCTATTTTTAGCAACAGTTTTCTCCAGGATAAGTTTGATTTGTCTGTTTGAGATTTCAGCCTTCCCGCTTGTTTGGGGATGATAGGGTGTAGAAAGTCGGTGGTTGATTTAGTATTTTCGCATCAGAGTCTCGAAAGACCTGTTTGTAAGTGCACGGCGGCGCCCCGGCCGTCAATCCGACGGCCAAATGCGGAAGCGGTGATAAACTTTAATTTTTCTTGAACTGGCAAACCGCCGCGCACTAATACCCGGATCGAACCACTAACTAGTCCTAGCTACCAATAAGATGGGAAAGAGATATACCGACGATCCAAGTCCTCCGGTCTTCTCGTCATCGTCCCGATCTCTTGCGGAATGTCCCGTCTCCTCCTCGTCGCCGGAAGTGCACCACATCGCCTACTTCTTTTACGGGCTCCCACCTCAATGCCGAGGCAACTCGGGCACGAAGCCGGCTACTCGACGTGCCCAAGATTTGCTGTAGAATGTAGTGTGGATCTATATGTCTCATTTGGGGTTTGTGGAGTTGCCATTTTGGTAGAGGGATGATACAAGAAGTATATGGAGGAGCTTGGAGAATTTTGGTGCATGAAATGAACAACATTTTCCCCACTTCCAATTTTGGACAGCCCCCCCTCAAAAAGAATGGCCGGCCAATGCTAGGTGAAGGGAGAGAATGAGAGAAAGAGTCAAGGAATGAGTGGTGCAACCATAACAATAATGCAAAAAGGGAATCATGAAAGAATATGATCATAAGCAAAACCACACACAACTCCACCATCATAACCTCACAAAGTCCAACACTCAAACCTACCATCATCAACATCCATCATGAAAACAAAAGTCAAGTCATGATGAAGACAAGAAGTCAAGGTCAAAGAATGGCTATCATGATGCAACAAAAAGCAAAAGCCCCCTCCACAAATACTTATTTGCAACAATGCAAATAAGCCCTCCTCCACCAATCTTCGGCCAATGAACGGAACAATGGAAATTGGCCGAAACGGAAAGCAAACTGGCAACTCCAGAAAACAGGTCCCGTAATAAATTACAGGAAAACCCCGATACTGTGCATACACACCTGCATCTGTATTTCGACCGAAATACAAATGCAATGAGACAAAATCTACACTGTACTATACTAGGATCCGGCTTATACCAAAACCGGCTAGTAATATCCGTTCAATCCTGATCCGTGCAATACCGCACGTATCTGATCGAACCCTGCCATATATCCATACGGCCTATAGTACAAACCGTCTGATCCTGATCCGTGCAATACCGCACGTATCTGATCGGACCTTGCCATATCTCCATACGGCCTCTACAACCTTTCGCCCGAAAGCTGAGTAACTGAATGTGGGGGACTCTAAAGACTCGTCAACACCTTGGTTGTGGATTTAACCACTAGCACGTCAGAGGTATAAGCCAATACGTAACGGGCTACCAGGTATTGACTAAAAAGGACGTCTGTGAGTGAACTCAGCCAGACAACCCTACTGAGCCTGTCAGTGACAATATCCGTGCAGTCCGGTCCGTTCGTCTATGAGCATCGCATGGCGGGCCTAGGGGGTTGGTAAAAGTCAGACCCCCAAAAGCGGTACAAGTCGTGTCGGAGTGTAGCCCAGAACACCCTGAGATACTACTGGAATACCTACCAGTAAATCTCCTTGCCTCGGCCGAGGGCTTCGTGTAATGGCTCTCCTAGACACAGCACGACCTCACCCCCAATACCGGGAGAGACGAACCCCTGAAGATACGCTCACTGCCTCCATGTGGCTCGGGACTGTACCCAACTAAAACCTGTTTGCACGACTCCTTTGAGCCGTGGTAGGGTAGTAATCAAAGTACAGTGGGAACTCACACAAGACAAATGACGATCCCCAGGTCGATGAACTAACCTGCACACATGTCACCAGGGAACTGCCATCTGACGTCTGGTATATGACCAACTAGCATGTTCCCGGCGAGTCCTGTCCGGTGTACTCATAACCCAATGAGCACCTGTATACATCTTAGGTGATCCAACTGACACCAGTGGCTTGTGAGACCGGCCACCGCCCCTCGTCGGGGTCTCGACTGTATACACTAGTCTACTAATGGAGTATCGATGCCCAGTCTCGAAACTCCCACGACTAGGGACCTTTTAAGGATAAGCTTATAGACCCCCAGCTCCCACTTATATGATCGCCCTCATACTGCTGGTGGTCAAGCAAGAATCCTAGGGGCTCTATCAACGTGTAATAGCGACGTGTCAGGTCACTTAAAACAGTACACGATGATAAAGGTAAACCAGATAGCATACTATCATCTCGAGTAAGACTGTCCTACCGGGATAGGTCCTCCCTCAATCATTACAATCACGTACCTGTGACCTAATAATTGACTCTGAGGGCACTATCTCCAACAATCTCCCACTTGCACTCAAGGCTAATTATTGCGATGTCGCATACTCACAGCCCGTGTGATACCGAACATCCAACTCCTCTACTAGTCAGTCTCACAAAGCTCGTTTGCGGAACTATTGCGTTCGAGGAATAGCCTCAGTGAGTGGATCCGCTTAGTTGTTTCTTTCCATGTCTCTCTATATCTCAAGTTCGCGGAGAAAGCCATCTCCCGAAAAGAGCAATACCTGTCTCTGAATATGTCTGGATGTCTGATGGGACCTAGCTCATAAATGAACTCCAAATCCAAACTTCTTAGACTGTATCGTCAACTGAACTTAATCAGTATCCTGCGCGCCATGCCTCCCTCAGTATTGCCTTGGACCACCTGTCCAAAATACTGCCTCTCATCAGAAGGAAAACTATAACTCTGACAACCTCCTTGTCGTCCATGTCACCTTGGAAGCCTGGAATGATAACTGTCTCCTGAATGAGGCTGTCGTTATCATCTCCCTAGAACATCCACTTATGTTCTAAAACTGCTTCCGACTGTTTCTCCAGGATTGGATCAAATGTCAACTTGTTGCATCTTGTGCAAGAACAACATCTGGTGTGGTACTTGACATCTCATGATTGACTCAATTGCCTGAGCAAGTGATCTGCCAATCATGCACGTCCCTCTCCCCTTTAGTCTGTAAGACACCTTTGGAGAGGGTGACTCCATTACCTGCAGGTACACTACCGTGCCAGGAGTCGTCCATCCTAAATACTCTTAGAATGCTGTCAAGTACCCTGATTGGGAAACCACCCAAATCTAGATCTAAGACCATAGATCTAGTAACCAGTATGTCTGATATAAAATCCATTTCCTTTGTGGAGAAACAACTGTGTGACGACCAAAGTATAACCGATCGTAGTGTAGGAGTTTCTTTTCCTACTCTGTGTATATCATCCAAATACCAGGATATCACACCCTACTACCTTCTCAACAGATCCATCCCCTATTCTGATGAAGTCAAACCCATGACTGTCACGTCAGAAATAGATGATCTATCTCCGCTACATCTGCTCTAGTCTATAAATAGACATAAGCAACCTGTCCACCAATGCTTCCGCTGCTCCCACTGACTACGACAACCCTCTGGCAGAGTCATATAGACGTACACTTCTAAAACTGGTTTAGAACGACGCTATACTCATCCTCCCGCCGGGTCTCGTAACCTGGAACAACAGCAATGGCAATTGTGGGTAAACAAGAACTTCCCTGTCACCGTCCTTGAGGCTACCGTAGTGCCTCTCGGGTGCCTGAAGTTACCCACCTTATCTGCGGAGTGGCCAATGGAATGTCAATCCAGATTGAATCTTTAGGTTCCTTATCAAATCTTCAGTAATCGTTTGTGGTTCTGGAATCACTTCCAGTTCTACCATGCTCCCACTACTGTTTTCTGAAAAAATCCATCTTTAATAAAACTGTGGCGAGTCTAGAACAATATCGCTATTGTTCATCCAGATGGTAGAAAGTCAACCCTCGTCATAGCCTGGGTCAACCCACAAACAGCCATTACAGAAACGTGCCTTGAGTTGTCCAGTGTCTGGTTTTAATCATAAACCGGACAACTCCCCGTACCTTAACATCGTTAAGATATGAACTGTTCTATATCCAATATAGAAACAGAGGCACTGATTTAATTGAACCAGATTCAAATCATGCAGCTGTCCCCAGCGCATGTCAACTAAATGGAAGGAGGCCGATCAGCGTTAATCAACTTAGGAATGCTTCCAATTATGAGTAACCTGAAGGAGAAGCAAGATCTCTTAATCATTACTATCAACTGAATACCATACACAAATATCTACATCTTCGATCTCTTTGAAGAATCCCGATACTTGCTACACCTGGTTCTCTACTCTATTCAAATACCCATAACTTCTCAAAATTCGGACCCTGTGTTTCCACGAAACACTTGTCTAAAAACCAGAGAAGTCATAAGTAAACCGAATATAGTACGAGGACCAACCCCTCTGTCCTGATGGACCCTGGACAACATACAATACTCTGTATAAGTCCCTTGAGTCTGATAACTCATTCACTGTGTGTCGTAGGTTGAAAACTGTACTTATGGTTAAGAAGAATTACACCGCTGTTTAATGCTCCTTACCTAACCATCTACTGATATAGGTAAATGTCGTAGACATAATTTCAGAAAGGTATATCTCACTCTATGAAAATAGACGTACAGATATATCAATTTGAAATTGGTGCATAAAAGCGGATATTCAAAACCAAATATTTGCCGACCGGCAAACAACCCAGGTGATTTCCTCAAATATCACCGATTACAACGAATCCCGATATAATGAGGATGATCACCCAATTCCCAATAACCTACTCCCACTCATCATCTGTAAAACCATACAGATGTGAGAATCATACTTGGTAAATACATACCCTGGAGTAAGTATCTAATCGGGAAATCAGTTTTCTCTTAACATTACACAGTGAAACTGAAACATCGAAATGTTTCGATAGGGTATCCTGGTATTCCTAGTAATGCCTCTTCCAGATTCACGACTGTAACTGTATAGTTCTTTGCCACCTCATCAAATCCCTTCACATGTCTTTAGTCATTACCTTCTGCACACCCCTTTAGGCCAAATGGTTTTCTTCCTTCCCTACCGTTCGGCACCAGCCTATGGTTTGGAAGAAGACTATCCAATAAGCATAATGGGTGTACTGTCCCAATCCTAGGAACACTCGCAACATGAGAGAAGGTGAAGATAAAAGACACCTGAATGTACTTTATTCCTATTTCTCCTGAACCAGGATCCATCCCCGAACTGGAACAAGTTCCTTTCGAGTTCGTATATAACCATACGATGGAATATCCAATAAACTGTGGATCTTCGTAGTGATACGGAGTGTCCTGGAGAAATACAAAGGTGATTTTAGGATTGGCGAAGAAATACCTGGTTTGGTCGTGAATATCTGTTGCAATTTACTTTGCCCTCTTACTAATCCCTTGCTTTGTCTGAACTTAATACCTTCTGTACACCATCGTTAGGCTAATTGGTTTTCTTCATTCCCTATCGGTCGGCACCAGCCTAAGGTTTGGAAGAAGACTATCCAATTTGCGTAATAGGTGTACTATCTCCTAAACCAAGGAGTACTCGCAACCTGAGAGAAGGTAAAAGGAAAAGACAACTGAATAATCCTATCCGTTTTCTCCAGAACCTGAAACCATCCTCGAATAAATTCCTTCGAGTTCGTATCTAACCATACGATGGTTTTGTCCAATGGAAGTGGACGTTCGTAGTAATACGGGGTGTCCTGGAGAAAAGGGTAAAAGTAGAAGTGGCAATGAGGTTTGCAACTCTGACAATCCAAAAGCCGGTGTTTAAGAAGGTTTGGTCAACTTGGTCACTGAGTTATAGTCTTAGGGTCGGGTCAATGGTTGCTGCCAAAGAGAGAGAGAAAAGAAACACTCAGCGTGCACTCTAACCTAGATCAGAATGGTTACCAATTTATCTAATCTGGAAACCTCCCACTGTACCGTCAAATTCTCCTCCAAACCTAAAAGAAGAATTAGTCGGGAACACCCGAGGAGTATACCAACTCATCAGTGGGAATCGGGATCCAACTATCATCGCATGATAACGTGACGGAATCCGCTCACGCTATCACACTCCAGAAGGTATGCGCATATCTGGCAAGTTTCAGTTCTTTTGAAACTCCCGATGTGATTTCTGCCCCATGCGCTTATGACCTTGACTTTGGCCAACATATCATAAGTCACATGTCAAGTTCTACCCGTCATTCTCCAGGTTAATTTGAATCCACCCGTACATACCCTTGACTTTGGCCAACATGGCAGTATGACTGTTCCAAACCAACGCATCTATCTATGCTGCATATGAATAACCAATAGCTACCAATCACTGTGCCTTGACTTTGGCCAACATACACAGCTTGAATACTATTGACCACCCATATGAAACGACGGAGGGCTACGAATGGTTTCTGGCGAAAACCTTTAACGTAATGAACTTGATATCGTTGAAGGAACGGATAGCTTTTAAAAATATAGTGACGAGAACCGTTGCTAAAGAGGTCACTCCCGGTGAAGGGATCTCGGCTCTTTCCCCGTAGAATGAGGTGCAGGATATTCTAACTGAATACCTCGGTGCAAAGCAAAAGTAATCGGCTATAGTGAAGTCATTGCCCTGACGCAAACTTTTGTCCAAGGGGTCACTCCCGGTGAAGGGATCTCGGCCCTTGCCTCGTCGACTGAGGAGCAGGATATTCCAACTGAATACCACGATGCAAAACAAAAGTGAACGTCCTTGCAATAACAGCTTTTTGAAAAAGTGTTCCAACAACATCAGATTAGGTTTGTTTTTAACTTGCATTGATCCGAATCAATGCAGTCCCATCAATTGATCACACCACAAAGAACGAAAATATACTGATGTACGTATATGCCATCCGCATTCGCCACTGGGTCCCGTCATTACCCGTTAGGTTAGCTAACTAACGACAGAGCGGGGACTGGACTAGCGCGGATGCAAAACATATACAACATCTACTAATATATATACCAATATATTATATTCGCTCAAGGCGTGAATAAAATGCAACATCACAGAAATGTACAGCATCACAGAAACAATACAGATATCTGGGATCCCCGGGTTTCACAGAGCCGCTGAAACCCGACGTTCCCCTGGTCGTGTGGATAGCCTGTGCAATGAAAACCTAGACCCCTACGGGTGCGGCAAGTCACCCGCCAAAACCTGAAGCGAGGCAGCCCCCTTCAACGCCGTGAATGGACCACCCAGCACTTCACGGAATCCGGTAACTTGGGCACCCCTCCTGGGTCAACCTGTACCCCCTACGAGTGCGGCGAATAGCCCGCCAATTCTAGAGTGAAGCCCCCTCCGTCTCAATGCCATGAGATGCGGGCTTGTTGCCCTCCAGAACCCGGCTATCCGTGCACCCCTCCGCGGGGCAATCCTAGTACAGAAAGTAAAATATACAAACAACGGGTACATCGACCGCAACCAGGTCGTGCCCCAAAATAATAATACAAACAGGCAGTGACGGCAGTCCACATGTCGGACGCTTGCCCCGCAATATCAAATGTACATAATACAACCACAACTGTACTAGCATTGCATCCAGGCTATCCCCACGACCGATCCGCAACATCACAGCATAAACATAGAACATCAACGTGAAAGTCACGTTCGCAAATCCGTCTAACCGGGCTATAGCAGTTAGACCGGATTTACCGATCAAGTGACATTCACGGTCGCAGATATAATGTAAATACTGTGAAAAATGTGTTTAAAATATCCGACCGATCAAATTTTAACAAGTGGGCCCCAAAACAATACTGTAGCAGTTAAAGAAATTATGGGCCCAATATTAATATTCCAAAAACCCCAATTTAACCCCAGAAGCCCACTGGAGAACTTTGGCCCATTGATCTCTCTGAACTGCCGCGGAACCACGGCCCAAGGTAGGGTTTGGCCGCGGTTCCGCGCTCCACATAAGAGATCACTTTGCCGAACTTTTCCAGTGGCCTTATATCTTCCTGTACAGTACTTTTATACAACCTGAAAAAATTTTCGAGACTGAAAAATTTCAACAGAAACTGATGCTAAAGGAAATGCGGGTTTTGGGATTTTTGATCGATCCGAATTGCAAACACATTAAACCAAGCTAGACTAAGTTAATGGCGAGGCTCTGATACCACTGTAAGTGCACGGCGGCGCCCCGGCCGTCAATCCGACGGCCAAATGCGGAAGCGGTGATAAACTTTAATTTTTCTTGAACTGGCAAACCGCCGCGCACTAATACCCGGATCGAACCACTAACTAGTCCTAGCTACCAATAAGATGGGAAAGAGATATACCGACGATCCAAGTCCTCCGGTCTTCTCGTCATCGTCCCGATCTCTTGCGGAATGTCCCGTCTCCTCCTCGTCGCCGGAAGTGCACCACATCGCCTACTTCTTTTACGGGCTCCCACCTCAATGCCGAGGCAACTCGGGCACGAAGCCGGCTACTCGACGTGCCCAAGATTTGCTGTAGAATGTAGTGTGGATCTATATGTCTCATTTGGGGTTTGTGGAGTTGCCATTTTGGTAGAGGGATGATACAAGAAGTATATGGAGGAGCTTGGAGAATTTTGGTGCATGAAATGAACAACATTTTCCCCACTTCCAATTTTGGACAGCCCCCCCTCAAAAAGAATGGCCGGCCAATGCTAGGTGAAGGGAGAGAATGAGAGAGAGAGTCAAGGAATGAGTGGTGCAACCATAACAATAATGCAAAAAGGGAATCATGAAAGAATATGATCATAAGCAAAACCACACACAACTCCACCATCATAACCTCACAAAGTCCAACACTCAAACCTACCATCATCAACATCCATCATGAAAACAAAAGTCAAGTCATGATGAAGACAAGAAGTCAAGGTCAAAGAATGGCTATCATGATGCAACAAAAAGCAAAAGCCCCCTCCACAAATACTTATTTGCAACAATGCAAATAAGCCTTCATCCACCAATCTTCGGCCAATGAACGGAACAATGGAAATTGGCCGAAACGGAAAGCAAACTGGCAACTCCAGAAAACAGGTCCCGTAATAAATTATAGGAAAACCCCGATACTGTGCATACACACCTGCATCTGTATTTCGACCGAAATACAAATGCAATGAGACAAAATCTACACTGTACTATACTAGGATCCGGCTTATACCAAAACCGGCTAGTAATATCCGTTCAATCCTGATCCGTGCAATACCGCACGTATCTGATCGAACCCTGCCATATATCCATACGGCCTATAGTACAAACTGTCTGATCCTGATCCGTGCAATACCGCACGTATCTGATCGGACCTTGCCATATCTCCATACGGCCTCTACAACCTTTCGCCCGAAAGCTGAGTAACTGAATGTGGGGGACTCTAAAGACTCGTCAACACCTTGGTTGTGGATTTAACCACTAGCACGTCAGAGGTATAAGCCAATACGTAACGGGCTACCAGGTATTGACTAAAAAGGACGTCTGTGAGTGAACTCAGCCAGACAACCCTACTGAGCCTGTCAGTGACAATATCCGTGCAGTCCGGTCCGTTCGTCTATGAGCATCGCATGGCGGGCCTAGGGGGTTGGTAAAAGTCAGACCCCCAAAAGCGGTACAAGTCGTGTCGGAGTGTAGCCCAGAACACCCTGAGATACTACTGGAATACCTACCAGTAAATCTCCTTGCCTCGGCCGAGGGCTTCGTGTAATGGCTCTCCTAGACACAGCACGACCTCACCCCCAATACCGGGAGAGACGAACCCCTGAAGATACGCTCACTGCCTCCATGTGGCTCGGGACTGTACCCAACTAAAACCTGTTTGCACGACTCCTTTGAGCCGTGGTAGGGTAGTAATCAAAGTACAGTGGGAACTCACACGAGACAAATGACGATCCCCAGGTCGATGAACTAACCTGCACACATGTCACCAGGGAACTGCCATCTGACGTCTGGTATATGACCAACTAGCATGTTCCCGGCGAGTCCTGTCCGGTGTACTCATAACCCAATGAGCACCTGTATACATCTTAGGTGATCCAACTGACACCAGTGGCTTGTGAGACCGGCCACCGCCCCTCGTCGGGGTCTCGACTGTATACACTAGTCTACTAATGGAGTATCGATGCCCAGTCTCGAAACTCCCACGACTAGGGACCTTTTAAGGATAAGCTTATAGACCCCCAGCTCCCACTTATATGATCGCCCTCATACTGCTGGTGGTCAAGCAAGAATCCTAGGGGCTCTATCAACATGTAATAGCGACGTGTCAGGTCACTTAAAACAGTACACGATGATAAAGGTAAACCAGATAGCATATTATCATCTCGAGTAAGACTGTCCTACCGGGATAGGTCCTCCCTCAATCATTACAATCACGTACCTGTGACCTAATAATTGACTCTGAGGGCACTATCTCCAACACTGTTGCAGAAATGTGTCCCATTATCGCTAATAATAGCGCGTGGGTGTCCAAATCGCAAGAAGATATTCTCTTTTAAGAACTTAATGACAACTTTCTTGTCATTAGTGCGACATGGAATGGCTTCTACCCACTTTGAGACATAATCAACCGCCAGCAATATATACAAATTCCCAAAGGAGTTGGGAAAGAGACCCATAAAATCAATGCCCCAAACATCAAATATTTCAACAACCAAGATGGGTTGCTGAGGTATTTCATTCCTCTGGGATATTCTACCCGTATACTGACATTGTGTACAGGTTTTGCAATGCTCAAATGCGTTCTTGAATAAAGTCGGCCAATAAAATCCACATTGCAAAACCTTCTCCGCTGTCTTTCTAAGACCGAAGTGACCCCCACAGGCCTGATCATAACAAAATGAAAGAACACTCTTGAATTCTTCATTCGGGACACACCGGCGAATGATCTGATCAGGACAATATTTAAACAAATAGGGCTCGTCCCAGGTAAAGTGTTTTACTTGGGAAAGAAAACGATAATTGTCCTGTTTTGACCAATCGCTCGGTATAAGTCCCGTGGCATGATAGTTCACAATATCCCTGAACCATGGTTCAGCGGATATGCTCAAGAGTTGTTCATCAGGGAATGAATCATTGATCGGCAGGGTCACAGGGGAAGAAATGATGCGTGAAAGATGGTCAGCTACTACGTTTTCACATCCTTTCTTATCTTTGATAACAAGATCGAATTCTTGTAACAGAAGGATCCAACGTATTAGTCGACCTTTTGCATCTTTCTTCGCCAGAAGATGTTTTAAAGCGGAATGGTCAGTATACACAACTATAGGTGAGCCAATTAAGTAAGGCCTGAATTTTTCTAATGCAAATACAACCGCTAAAAGTTCTTTTTCTGTGGTTGTATAATTGATTTGCGCATCATTCAGGGTCTTACTTGCATAGTATATCACGTGTGGCATCTTTTCGATATGCTGTCCTAAGACTGCACCTACTGCAAAATCAGATGCGTCACACATTAGCTCAAAGGGGTAGTCCCAGTTTGGTGATGATAAAACGGGGGCTGAAATGAGTGAGTGTTTAAGCGAGTCGAAAGCTGTCTCGCAGTCCTAGTCAAAATGGAAGGTCGTATCCTTGGCCAGGAGAAGAGTTAAAGGTCTAGCAATTTTGCTAAAGTCCTTAATGAATCTTCTATAAAAGCCCGCATGGCCAAGGAAAGATCGAATATCTTTGACGCTTTTGGAATGAGGGAGGTTTTGAATGACATCTACTTTAGCTCTGTCAACCTCAATGCCTTTCTGTGAAATGACATGTCCAAGGACAATTCCCTCTTGGACCATAAAATGGCATTTTTCCCAGTTCAAAGTCAAGTTCTTCTCTTTGCAACGAGTAAGAACAGCGTCAAGATTTGCTAGGCAATCAGAAAAAGAGTCTCCAAAAATCGAGAAATCGTCCATAAAAATCTCCAGAAAATTCTCTACCATATCAGAGAATATCCCCATCATACACCTCTGAAAGGTAGCGGGAGCATTGCATAGCCCAAAGGGCATGTGACTGTAAGCAAAGGTACCAAAAGGATAAGTAAAAGTGGTTTTATCTTGATCCTTTTTGGCGATGGGGACCTGATTATAGCCTGAGTATCCGTCCATAAAGCAATAATACTCTCGTCCCGCTAAGCGTTCCACCATTTGATCAATGAATGGTAGAGGAAAGTGGTCTTTCCTCGTGGCGGCATTGAGTTTTCTATAATCAATACATACACGCCACCCAGTTTGGGTGCGTGTCTGAATCAACTCATTTGCCTCATTAGTTATAACAGTGATGCCGGATTTCTTAGGGACGACATGTATAGGACTCACCCACTGGCTATCGGAGATGGGGTATATAATCCCATTATCTAGGCATTTGACGATCTCTTTCATTACAGCTTCCTTCATGACGGGATTCAACCGTCTCTGTGGTTCTCGGGTTGGTCTGGCATCATCCATCACATGTATATGATGTTCAACTATCAAGGGACTAATCCCTTTGATGTCCGCCATACTCCAACCAAACGCCTCTTTGTTAGATCTTAATACCGATAAAAGTGCATTTTCTTGCTCTGATGCAAGAGAAGCGGATATGATAACCGGTAAAGACTTATTCTCACCTAGATATGCATATTTAAGGTGAGAAGGTAAAATTTTGAGATCTAACTCGGGCGGAGAAATGATAGAAGGAGGGATCATTGAGTGATTTTTGGATTTACAAAGAAGCTCAGAGCCTGTGAAAGATACAGACTCGGGTGGAGTAAAGTCAGGAGTGCAGGACTCAAGTGTAGGAAAAGTGTCCTCACTAAGATCATGTGTAAGATCAAACAGAGATGTGGTAATGTCATCGAGATCAGTAAAGCAAAGTTCCTCAGCTCCACAACTATCGGGAGCGATCTCATGGACAGAGCACACATCTAAAATATGAGCAGAGGGTTCTGATGGCTGACTTCCAACTTTGTAGATATTTAGTTCAATGGTCATATTTCCAAATGATAAGTTCATTGAACCATTTCTACAGTTTATAACAGCGTTGGAAGTGGCAAGGAAAGGACGACCCAGAATTACCGGAATTTGGCCCCGGGGGTTTGCTACAGGATGTGTGTCGAGCACAATGAAGTCTACAGGGAAAACAAATTCCCCGACCTTTATCAACACATCCTCTAATTCACCCCTTGGTTTGGTGATAGATCGGTCTGCCATCTGGAGAGTGCAGTGAGCAGGTTTCAGCTCTCCAATCCCTAATTGCTCATAGACAGAATAAGGGAGCAGCTTAACACTTGCGCTAAGGTCTAAAAGAGCACGATTTATGTTTTTACCCTCAATCGAAATCGATATTGTAGGACATCCTGGGTCCTTTCGTTTCTTTGGTAGCTGGGGTATAAAAGCAGTGCTAATATTATTAGACATGAAGACCTTCTTCGGCACTTGAGTCTTCCTCTTCCTAGTGCACAAGTCCTTAAGAATTTTCGCATAAGCGGGGACTTGTTGAATCGCATCTAGGAGAGGGATATTGATGTTAACTTGTTTGAACATTTCCAAAATTTTCTCCATATGAGGACTCGTTCTATTAGCCCTTAACCGGTTCGGATAAGGAGCTTTCGCAATAAGCGCAGGGTCCATCATAGGAGAAGGAAGAGGGGGTAGACGCGGTCCCAAAAGAGGTGTGGGGACCGTCTGTGGAGAACTATAAGGGTTGGGAGAAGGTGTTGAGCCTAATGGGAAATGAAGAATAGGCTCGCGAGAAGATGGTGTGGTAGAAGAAGAAGGATCAGAAGGAGAAGTGTGTGTGGAAAGGTCTCAGCCGGGGTGTTGATATGATTTTCAGTACCATCAATACCTTCCCCGATATGATTGTTCAGCACTCTTCCCGATCTCAACGCTGTGACGGCATTTACATTGTAATGCCCAGGATTTTGTAGGGGTTGAGAGGGAAGTTTCTCTTTTTCTCTCGCACTCATTTCGGCTTTGAGTCGTGCGATTTCAGCTTCCATCGTTCTGATACTCTCAGCTTGGGACGCTGAGTTTTTCTTTATCTCACCGACGGAATATCTAACCTCAGCCGAAACCTCTATGAAATTTGACAAAAGTGATTTCATGGTTTGAGTGAATTGGGAAAACTCGTCAGAACATGTCATAGGATTAGACTGTGCAGGAGTGTTGACCTGATTTTGGAAATTTTGTGACTGATAGGGGTGCTGAGTGAGTTGAAGGGGTTGCTGTTGTGGTGGAGGAAGAGCCCTTTGAAAATTATTCGTGTTTGGAACCGTGTTTTGAGATTGGTTTTGGTTCCAAGCGAAATTCGGGTGATTCCTCCAACCCTGATTGTACGTGGAAGAATATGGATCGTTTCGAGGTCTTTGAAATGCGGCATTAGAATGCTCGTGACCTTGAAACGCAGAGTTTAATGGACATTCTTCCGTTAAATGAGACGGATCAGAACAGCACCCACAAACAGTTTTGGGGAGTGACACTGGGTTTAGGGAAGCTGCTGCAAATTTGTGTTCCATAGCATCGAGCTTCTTTTGCATTGCTGCCATCTCAGCTCGAACTCCTATGGACACATCTATTTGGTGTACGCCACCCCTATTCAATGGTTGGGTACCACTCTCCCACTGTAGTGATTTTTCAGCGAACTCTTCTAAATACTTCCAAGCTTCCCCATCATCTTTGGTCATAAAAGTACCTTGACACATGTTTTCAAGGCTCTGTTTAGTGTTTGGGTTAATGCCCTCATAAATGATTCGGCACAATTCCCATCTCGGGATGCCGTGATGAGGACACTGAACCAATAGATCCTTGAAACGTTCAAAGCATTTTGAAAATGGTTCAGCAGGGAGCTGGGAAAATTGATTCAGTTCGCTACGGATTCGAGCTGTCTTTTGTATTGGGTAAAATTTCTTAAGGAATGCCGCTACGAATTCTTCCCAATTCGTAATAGAGTGTGCGGTAGTGTTATATAGCCACTTCTCGGCTATATCGCACAATATAAATGGAAGAAGTCGTAGACGCATCGCATCCACTGAAAGTTGTGACGTACCTATCATTGCGCCTACGTTTTCAAATTTGGTAATGAAAACGTAAGCGTCCTCAGTCTCGAGTCCGTGGAATTTGGGTAAAAGATTGATATACTGGGGCTTAATCTCAAAGTTATCCCCATTGGCTGGTGGTGTGGATAAGCAGGTCGAAAGAGGACCTCGAATAGGGTAGCACCTGGAGAGAGATGCGGGGTGGATTCTACGCACCGACGGACGGCGGCAGATTAGGGTTAAAGAAGTTTGATGGATTTGGATCCATCGGTGTGGGTGTGGTAGTGGGTAAAGAAAAGGTAAATGGAGAAATATCGACTTCGGAGTCGATAAAGGGTACGCGGACTAAACGGGCACTAGAATCCCGTGTCCAGCCTATCTTGTACTAAAAAGGGTTAGTACAAGTGGCAGCGTTGGCTTATAATTAGGGGTAATGAATGAATGCGGTGCTTGCTTTGAAAAAGGGACGGATTTTTGAAAAAAAAATGATGCGACACAACAAATGCAGCATACAAACCCTAGAATCTAGTGGTCACCTAGGTCCGGCTCTAGACCGCTCCTAACTGCCAAAAGACAAGTCGCAGGATAGAATCCTCTACTGCCTCTTTGCCCCCCTGTGGCCGGATAAGTGCCAGGTAAGTGGGAAGGTACTCCACTACGTAAGTAGTGGGCCAAATTAAAAACCACTAGCCTTAGACACACTCGCCTTAGGCACCACAAGAAAACGCGGATAAGCAATGAATTACCCACGGCCTTCTCTTGTCCTAATTGAGCGCGACAGTCCTTAGAGTCTTCTCTAGATTTCTTTTAGTTAATGTGGGTCAATGTGGATGCAAGTTTTGTGGTTTTTGGGGCCTAGGAAGGGTAATGAAATCCCCACCTAATTTGGATTTGGCCGTGCCCCTTAATATCCGTATTAGAATGCAAACAACCAAGAAATCAAAATCACGCACAAATTTAATTTTGCTTTTGCGGCGCTGCGATTATTTGCAAAGAATCCTGCAGCAAAGTGTTAGTTGGAGCTAAAAAGAGGAGAGAGGAGAAGGTAAGGAATCACCTGAGGAATTTTTGCACAGAGAACCCTCAAAGGGGCCGCGGTTCCGCCGCAGATGCCCTCTAATGCCGCCCTTCCGCGGTCGAAGTGTGGGATCACTGAACCAAACTTCTTCAGGGAGCTTCTGTGGGCTCCCTCAGCTCTCTGGTATTTTCCAAAAATTTTCTTCAATTGCCAAACAGCTCCAGATTTCCTTGTAATGAACCACAACAAATCGTTTAGGGTTTGCACGAATTTTGATCGCAAAATAACAATGGAATAATTCTTTCAATTCAAACTATAATATGAAATGAATTAGCGTTCGATCCCCGGCAACGGCGCCATTTGATTGGAAATAAAATTCTAGGATGCGTTTAAAAGTATCGAATCAAATACTCAAATGATCCCCGATAACGGTTTCATTTGATTGAATGATTTTCTTGTTTGTGTAAATCGAAATAAGCGAATAAGTTTCTATGTGTCGGTAATATTGAATAAAATTCACAATCAAAGAATTATATTTGACCGCAATCAATTACGGTATCGATTGTAGATCGTAAGCGAGTGCGGATCGTCCAAAGGGATTGTGCGATTCGTTTCTGTATTTAATTTGTTTGAATTGAAAAGTTAATCGAAAAGAAAAGAAAACATGTTTCAAGAATTTATCGATTGATTCAGGTGTCACGATGTTTAGTCAAGAATCAAGAAACTGATAAACAATTCAAGAATCGGTGTTTCGATGATATTTCCAACCAAAATGTCAAGAATCTAAATGAGGCTCGTAGGAATCGATCGGATCTATAGACGTGATGTAATCTCAAGATTTCGTGTTCTTGTCCTTCGAAGGATTGATGCTAGATTGATGATGATCGACGAGAGTTAGGGCTTTCTTGATGAAACTAGGGTTTCATCTTTTAACCCTTGTTCTTTCGTAGATATCATTCACATTCTAGCCTCTAACAATTTCAAGAAACGATCGTAACTTCCCAATCTCGAGCGATATCAATCAAGAAAGCATCGCAACAAATTGGGTCGTCGATTCTTGAACTTGCTAGGGTTTACAAAACTCGTAGGATTCAAGAATCGATTTAAGATATATTACATCATCATTCTATTGATCGTCTCGACTCCTCGACGAGCGGAGTATTACTCAAACATCATCACACAGAAAGCATTCAAGAATTGAAAAGATATCATGATGCAAGAATTTAAAGAAAACAAGATAAAAGAATGTCACCTTTTATTTATATCAACAATTTGATTACAGTCGCTCAAGAACTACAAGAGAAAGAACTAAATTGTTGAATTGGCGTCGCTCGGCTCCGTGAGACGTGGATCGGCTTGGACCACTTGCTCTGTTGAAGATCGGCTCGGCTCATAAAAGGTTGCAAGGCTTCTTGCTTGATGGGTATTCAGGATCTTGGCTTTTGATTGGAATTAGGGTTAGGGTTTCACACAAGTCCTCTCACTAGACTTGTGGAAGAAGATGAAGAGAGTGAATGGATCTAGATTGATACTAAAATTGGCTAAAGATGATTAGATTCATAACCCTAGGTCTAGGCTTCTATTTATAGACTTCCCAAACCTTAGGTCTAGGTTTGAAATTACAATTCCCTCCAAAAGTTTGTTGAGGCTTCTAGAAGGAGTTTGTTAGGCTTAGCTTAGGGTTTAAGCTAGCGTTTAGGGAGAAGTTTCTAGAATGATAGGCTAGTTTAGTGTTGATCCCAAAGCTTGCTGATCTGGCAGAAATCTCTGGAGTCTTCTGGAAACTGACATGTATTTCTGAAGTGTGGGAGCTGAAATAGACATTGTGCACCAAAATTTGATGGATGACGTGGCAAGACAGCCGCGGAACCGCGGCACAAGAAGGCTCCGGCCGCGGTTCCGCGGCCATTATGGCTCCTTGTGACTTGGGGCTTCTTCTGTGGTCTTGGGATAGTATTTGTAGCTTTATCTGATGTGTTGATTTGTATTTTCCCCTTTGTATTGATACCAGAATTGAAATCATTGAGTTGGCGTCATATTTGATCGGTACCATGTAAATTTTGGCCTTTCTTCTGTGGTCTTTCCTGCACAGATCTTAAAACAAGTGTTGCACAATATAGGGATGATGCGATGCCATGAAATGTAGTCAATTTCCTTTATAGAGTCGGTTTTAGAGTCTAATACATGCAATCTGATATTTTGCGACAGTTTTGCTAATATGTGAAATATGAATACCGTACACTTCTAAATGAATGCAAATGATGAGGAAATTGCCGGCTGAAATATGCAATATTTTCGACTAATCAGCTGCCGGAGATTCGGATACCCACAATCAATAAACCCCCGCCTACCCTAGGCAGTGGGAATCTGTAGTATTCCTGACAAGCGCGTGCGTATTCCCATCTCAATAGGGTGACGAAAAACACCCTGCAGATTCTGGCACGCCCGGTCGGACCTTTCTCTCCTCCCATATCTCTGGTCAAGTGTTCATATGAACTCATTTAGCATATATACCGATGTTTGTACAGAAGTAGTTTTCTTTTCATGCAGCAATCAACTTTCAACGACGATGTCTCCTAAGATGAATTTAGCTTCCGACGTGATCCCAATCTCATACGTGGTCAAGAGCAATGCCCGCGTGGTTCTCCCTGCCAGTCTCAGCCGGCAATAGGAGGAGCCACCCCGTCAATTTGGTTCGGTTGTCATCTACCCTGATGGAAGCGCTCATCTGGTGGAGGTCCTGACAAACCAAGCGGCCCAACCGACCTCAAGGGGAAGGAGGCCGAACGTCGTGGTCGCCAGAGCTTCCCACCACAAATGCAAATCCGTATTCGAACGACTCTCCACTGTTCAACACCAATGGGGCCACAAAGTAGCTCCAGCAAGCTCAGACGTTGCCCTTGATGATCAAGCAAGAAGGCATATTCTCTGGACTCTCTGTCAGTCTGTCACGACCCGAAAGTACGGAACGTGACTGGCACTTAGATTACGAGACGTCTAAAGGCGTACCGTAACCTAAGTCAGCCAAAGCCCAGAAATCTAACCCAAAATCAAAAGAGAGTGAAGGAAAACCTTAAATGAAAACGGTTTTTAAATCAATTAAGTTGCATAGAATCCAAAAAAAGAACATCAAAAATTTCTGAAAATTTCGGCAGAGTCTCCCCTGTATTTTCTAACCCCCAAAATGGGTACAACAATATAATAAACCTGTAATCATAAAAATGGCATCCCCAAGCGGGAGCTAGCTCTTCGCCCAAGGCGGATCACAACCACATGCAATATAATAGTAATATCAAGAAATAGAGCATAAAAGAAATGCAAAATACCAGAAAACACATCGCCGGCTCAAGTGAGCTCGACCCAAAAGAAACCACAAATATACAAACCTCTCAGTCTCGTCACTAGGTCGCATATACAATATGAAGTGGTAGATGGAGAATACTAGATACAATGATAAAGCAAAAGATATAAAATATGCTCGCAACCCACCTACGGGCGATGTCGCGAGTCTGCACAAAAGGGGCTGATGATAAGATAGCCGCCGCTACAAGAGTGACGGGTCCGACCTGCAAGACACTGTGGCACAACGGGGGTGAGTTGCCAGCTCGTGAGTAGAATATAACATCTAGTAAGGCAATCGTAAGAATGCACGCAATGCGGAACAACATGTATGTCCATATGTGATATAATAACTCTAGTATGCATGCACATGTATGCAATATCTTTTCTAACTCTTTAAGTGTTTTAAATGTTAAAGTTACTGCATTCTTAACTTTTTAGAAAATGAATGTCTGCATAATAGCTAAATATCATCAAGAAATCCTCTGAAAACCCGTGTCAAGCATCGACACCAAATAGGAATCATATCTGTCTCAATATCGGGCTCCGTCAGTCCGGATCGGCCCAGATCATAAATCTCACGACAACGGTCGGTATCCTCCGGATATCCGCCGCGCCAGACATCACCGGTAGATAGTCTTCCCCTGCTAGGCTCATCGTCTACAACTCGATCTTCTTGCCCCGGGGTACCATACCGGGCCCACCATGTACCCGAGACGGTTCATCCACTCCTCGAATCGGGTCTCGAAATCCAACAGAAAACATGAAAACTCATGGTGGACGACACATACATCACGAGAAAACCGCAACTTTGTTTTAAAAATGATGAATAGTGCTTTTGGTAAATTCTTGCGGTTTTCCCCAAAAATCTAGAAATCGCAGAAATACTGAAATCCTCAAGAAAAATCATAAGGTTCCCATGTTATATATATAATAAATGTCTATGATATCAATGTATATGATGTGCATTTTTTTTTTGCTAGAATTTATGTAAATATGATGATAATACGAGGTATGTGCATGCTATGCAATTTCATATATCATGTATGAATGCAAATGGCGATATTAAGTTAAACAGGTTTTCTAGTGCACGTGGCATGGAAATTACCAAAGGCGTGTGTGTCACATGAATAGTGCGCGTGCAACAGATGCCAATGGTAATGGTGTTCGTGTTCTACGAAGTGTTATCGCATATGAGCATATGGATATCCATGCAATCTAGCATACTATTAACTATAATGGTATGCAATGTCAATGAAGGGTAAGCTAACTAACAACATGAATCTTACAAGAGATAAGGAAATCCTAACTAGTGGGCGCATCGCGCCATCCAGACGATTCCCCCATAGATGAATACATCTACTCACCTGAAATCCCCGCTAATCCGATCCGGCCACCGCCTTACCTTTTCGCGCCGTATCCGAAGTTTCCCCGACCGATCCTATATTTGCACAATATCAAGCATAAGATTACAGAACCTAACACAATGCAAGTCACAACATACAATTATCCACGCTCTCAAATTAATCATAGCATGCACTCAGTGCGCGGAAAAACGCACGAAAATCGCAATCCGTTAACTAAAATCGTCATTTCGGGGAAATCGACAAAACTATAACCCGACTAGACGAAACCCCGCGTTCGCGCATTCTAATAATTCTATACGAAGATAATAATATTGCTAACCTAACGCAAATTGAACGCATTCTATTTTTCGTAAAAATCTAGCAAGCAAATTCAACGCCGATTCAATGCAAACATCGAAATTTAACGATTTAGCGAGCATATAAATACACCATTAACCACTACAACCAATTAGAAACCCAAAGCCCTAATTTAATCCTAACAACCATGCTTCAAACCCTAGTTTTAAAATCAATCCCTCTCTTGATTTTTCCTAAACAACATTTACCACTAAACTAATATTTAGAATTTCAATTCTAGCATAATTAAACCACAAGTTAACAAAAAGATTAGAATTTTCACCTCTCAAGCTTGAACCCTAGCTTGATCAAGTCACCAAGAAGCCTCCTTTCATCATGTTTTTGAACAAATTTGGGTTGAAGAGAGAAGGGATTAGGGTTAGGCTTTGAATGGAGAAAGAAATTGTGGATTTTTTATTGAATTTTTTTGCAAGAAAAGAAGCAAAATGAAGTGGGAAAATGGGGAGAGCTGCTGGAATGGGGGTCGGCTGTAGGTGGGGAGAGGGGTGTGGGAAATTTTGAGAAGTTTCTAGGTCATTACAACATCATATGATATCATTTCATGCTTTCATGTCAACCTTTTTACAAAAAAAACCCTTTTTTCATCATTTTTTTCATAATTTTCCCACCAAAAAGCTAAAAGTTTGCAAGCCATGTTATAATTTTATTAACACCATATTTTAGCTTATAAAGATTCCTAATTATGAAATTTACCTAATTAAATTTGTATTTATCCCTAATTTAATGTATTTTAAAAAGGCTTAAAATAATAAAAAAATTAATTAATTACGATTTTTTTTTATTTAACTAGAAAATTATAAGTGACATTTTAGTGACAAAATTATAGTAATATCTTACCTAAATTTTGTATAATTGGGTCTACAATGAAAAATACCTATTTCGACTTTTTACGGAAAAAGCCGAAAAATTAGCCGATTACCGAAAAACTGCCTAAACGATTTTCGAAGGGTTACATAGTCAGTCTACGGCGGCTTCCCAAAGAGCCGTAACCAGCGAAGTGCTCAAAACAGAAAGGCTGAGGCAGAAGCGGCTCAGGTATCGAGCCAACAAGAGGGCCAGGAATCCGTCCAAGTAGAATCTTCTGAGATTCCAAGAGCTGAGTCATCTTACGATGACGGCTGAGTCGACCGTAAAAGTCAGCAATTCTTTCGAACCTCTAAAGTGGGTTCAGAAAAACGCGATGACCGCCAGAATTAAGAAGACGGCAGTCCGAACGATGTTGCAAACAGACGTATCCCAGCCCCGTCAGAGAAAGCATGACACCATCTCTTCAAGTGTCTATCAGGCGCTCTGTGCCGCGCGAAAGCAGCGGGGCAAACCCAAAAAAGAAGCGCCAGCACTATTCAAGAACCCGGTCAGGCCAGCCGTTTTCAGTCGATCGCCCGTTACCGAAACAGGAGGGCCATGACAGTGATCCGTGAAATCAGCTGCCGATAATAAAAAGACAGTAGGATATGTTATCCATATGGTCTATATGGAGGGCGGGCGTCCCAGCGACAACTTGCGCAGCAAAAGCAAGAATGGGGCCACCACATCCCAAGCCCAATTTGGCTTCAATGTGGTTGCCGCTTCCCAAGATCAGTCGCCTCCATTGGATGAGGAAAACCCTCTCGATGAGGCCGATAGGCAGATAGAACCCTCAGTCCATGTAGAGTCAAGTTCGGACAGCGAGGAAGAGCCGACTTTACACCCCAGGACCGCAAAGCAAGAGCTGCTTCAAGAGCTTCGAAAACAACTCAGGAGCAAAGATAAAGAAATGGCCAAGCTTTACTCCAAAATCGATGACCTGACGAATGTTATGATGCAGCTTACGGCTCAAATTGCTCGGGCGCCTCCCAATCAACCACAAGTCTCTACTCATGAGTAGGGTGATGACAACCCAAAGCAATCGATGCCTATCCCTTTAGGTCCAAGATTGGGTGAGCCGCATGAAAGCCGGCCGCATTCTGCTTCTGGGGACGCCTTGGCCCCAGATACCACCATCCCACTAACAGAAGATCGGATAATGGATTTGGTCACCAGCAAGGTTAAAACATTGACGGCCGAAGCCGAAGCTCAAAAAGAAATTAGCAGTAGCGGGCGACCATATCCCGTAAAATACGATCTGATTGAGTTCCCCAGCGGCTACGTCATTCCTAAGTTCGAAAGATTTGACGGGACGAAAAATGCAAATCAGAAGCGTCGTGCGGAAATACAGGGGGCAATGATGTGCTCCTTCTTCATCAGTTTGTCAATAGCCTGACCGGTGTTGCTTTCGACTGGTACGCAAGCATACCAGACGGGTCCGCCATTACTTTTGTCCAAATGGAGTCTCTGTTTCGGCAAAGATTCATGAGTATCAGTGATAAAATCTCCATCGCTGACCTCGTAAGAACCAAGCCGGGGAAAAATGAAAGCAACACAAACTTTATTGCCCGATGGCGCAACCTCACTGTCAAGTGCGAACCGCCGTTAGAGCAGGACCAGTCTGTCAGCCTCCTCATTGGGAACCTCAGCAATTGGATGGTCCCATTCTTGTGTACAGCAGGCCTCAATATGTTTCAGGAGCTGACCAAGAAAGTCCAAATGCCGGAACGCTCGAAGCAAGAGTCTACCCCGGACTCTCAGAGAGACAAGACTTGGAAAAGTAAGCGGGACGACAACCATAAAAGCGGGAATTCCAGCATTACCAATGTCTTCAATGCGTCCGATAATGAAGACAGGCGAAAGGCAGGCGAATCTAAAATCAACCGGTCTTGAAAGCCAGTGCTGGGAGGAGAAGGGCCTTCCCTAGAGGAGAAAAAGAATAAGGCTTACTCTTTCAGAAGGGACAAGGTTCGCAAGATATTCAAAGATTCCTTGAACAACGGCCTACAATTGCCAGAGTCGAAGAAACAACATGAAACAAAAATGACCGACAATCCCCTATATTGCCCGTACCACAGAGTAGTGAGCCACGCGATCGAGAATTGCTATATTTTCAAAGATTGGGTCGAGAAGTAGTACAAGACTGAAGAGATCGAGCTGTCCAAGAGTGTGTTGGTGAACAATCAAGTTGCAACCACCAACTTTATACAGACAGAAACTGAAGCCTTCTGGAAGCAGACAGCTGAACACGCTGCCCTGAGAAATGAAACCGACTCACCACAGCCTCCGTGGATTATGCACATATCTAATAAGACGAAGAAGATGATCAAGCTACTTCGGAAAGAGCCCAGAACAGAATGGGAAGGGCAGAAGAAGCCCACCATTCCAGCTGCCAATTCGGCTAAATCAGGTTCAAAATCCAAAAAGCTCAAGAAGAAGAAAAGTGCAGCTCGATATGAAAAAGTGTCTGCAGGGAGATCGACCATTCAAAAATATATCGATTCTCTCGAAGACTATGAACGAGAGGAAAAGACTCTAATTCAATTGAAGGAGTTCTTCCCTGTAGAAGCGGCTGAGATTCTGGAAGAGCTAGAAGAAGACTCCAATGAAGAGATCCCTATAGTGACCTGCTACACCATCCACTTTGGTAGCGACTCTGAGGAAGAGCTTTGTTTTCCCGAAGAGGATAAGGAGCTCGCTACAAAGGCTAACCAAATCCAGCTCAGAAGCGGAAGGGCTCTACCGCCAAATCAGGGCAACACCCCAAAAGGAAAGGAAAAACAAGTCATTAATGAAGAAGATGGTAGAGAGCCGGCTCATGAAAACTCAAGTCCTTCCACAGTGGACTACAATGTCTTGGCCCATCTCCAGAAGATTCCGTCTCTCCTGAGCATCTACGATGCCTTGGTCTTATCTAAGGAGCTTAGGGATGTTCTCATTCATGCTTTACAAAACCCCGAGCGGTACCAGACTCCCTTTGCGGAAATTAATAAGAAAGAAGCCCAGTACGCTATGCATGTCGCCGCAGTCACGTTTAAGGACGAAGAATTACTACTGGGAACGACTGAGTATAATCGGCCGCTTTACGTGACCGGGTACAGTGACGGAGATCGGATTAATCGCATATTGATTAATCCGGGATCCTCAGTGAACATCATGAACTTGCGGGCTCTGAAGAGTTTGTAAATGGACGTCCGACACCTGTCAAGGGAAAGGATTGTCATTCAAGGCTTCAATCAAAATTGCCAGCAAGTTCTGGGGTCTATAGCTATGCGAATCAAATTTGGGGATCTGCAAACCGAAGCTAAGATATACGTGATCGATGCTGACATGTTTTATAAAATTTTCTTGGGGCGGCCGTGGCTCCACGATTATGGTATTGTTCCGTCAACTCTCCATCAAAGCATGAAGTATACTAAAAATGGCGAAGAAAGACACATTGACGGAGACATCCAGACGTTCGGTGTGCATGAAGTCCGATATAAATATTCTCGATACTTTTTGAACCCCCAAAATGTTAAGCCACAAACGACCAAGGACAGAGCGGCCCTAAAACTCAAAGGCAAATCTGAGCTGGCTGTCACTTTCAAAAGTAAAAAACCCAAAATGCGTCCGCGTTTTGGCAGTAACACTGATGAGTCCGATGTTGGAAGTCCGTCCTTCCATAAAACTCGCCCTCATTTCGGTAGAGATACGGATGAATCTGATACTGAAGGCCCATCCGACAGCAAAATCCGCCCTCGTTTAGGCAGCGACACTAAAGAGTCGGAGGAAAAGGACCCGCATTGCAACAGCTGTGCAGACTGGGCCCCCACGCAAGGAGAAAAATTATGAGAGACCTTCGAAATTTCAGAAGGGTCCCTAGCTGTCACCAGGGTGCTGAAGCAGATGTGCAAAGAACTCGATGCATTATCAGTCTCCACCATGGAATAGCTGAATACCTTCTACGTTCCCGGGAGAAAGAGTGGGCAGAAGGGTATCCGTTTTATGGGTCAAATCCTGTCGTGCACCCAGAAGATTTGTCTGTCACGTGCCTTCCCTATGAAAGAGGCATAAGTGTCGTCCTAAACCCCAGATATTATAAGCCTGAGATGCGGGAATTTTTTAAAAAGTGCGGATATCGGTTATATCAAACGGAATCCGAAGCGAAGTTTTATGAGGGGCTATGGCATCCGCCTCAGATCCGAGCACTTATCAATGGACGAATTCCAGACAAATGGGGCATAGGTTTCATTCAACCTGATTCTAAAGCATGCTACATCATCCATGTTGGTGAAGCCAGCAAAAGGTCAAATGACGACGACAAGATAGCCGAGCCAGAAGAATCCCCTCGAGAGCTCGAAGATGGCGGACAAGAAATCTTTGATGAGCTAACCGAGATTGACTTAGGAACGCCCAATAATCCATGGCCGACCTACATCAGCTCACTCTTTGTCATGCCCCGCTTCCCAGTGTATGGGCAGAGGACGCGACGAGGCCGCTACGTATTTACTCAGAAGTAAACACGCTAAGCGTATCTAAGAAATATAAGTAAAATGAACAAGAGACAGTGACAATGGATATAATTGAACAACTTTATTTATTAAACATTCTTTTTACAATACAACTGAAAGGTAAATACATGGAATGAAAGCAATGCCTAAATAGTGGCATAACAGAAATGAAAATACTGAAATAAAATGTACAAGTAACTAGAGCTCCGGGTCGAAGGCTAGACGATCCAAGTCCTCGCTGGTGGGCTCGATCTCCTGAAGGTCCGAATCACCTGACGAAATTCCAAAGAAGAAGAAAGAGAATGCCGTTAGTGAACAAATCGCTCGGTAAGTCTCGTAAATAAACAAGAATGGAATAGAAAGAATTGAGTATATATTGTTATAATGTTGTATTTAGTGTTAACGCTGTTGTTTGTAGCTTGGTACAGAAGATACCAGTGTATACGAGAGGAGTCTCACTAGACCAAAGACTACGGCATATGGAATACAACGAACCGTTCAGCCACGGTACAACGGCAATTGAATTCAGGTTAGGTGTTTTTATGGTTGCTGTCTCGTGCCATTTCTAACACCTTCCGTACCAATCTATCCCTTAAAAACCCCGCGATATCTTGATTGTATTATTTGTATTGTATTGTCTTGATTTATATAGATGGATGACTTGCCAGAACCATGATATCAGCAAATGAATATAACTGGATAATCATGTAGATGGATGTATATCCATGGTTCGGTTTAGTCGACATAGATTGAATAGATTGAATATATGTATTCATATTGAATTATAGTTTTGTAATTTCATACTTGAATCATATTCAAGTTAGATTGATTATATTGAAACTCAGTCTGAGTCAGACAATTAGAAAAGAAATTGAATCCTGAATTATGTTTTGGTGCTATCGGTAACTGCTGCACATGGACGGCAGGATTTGTGTCTTTTTCAAAGACAATTACCGTGTTGATAACACCGTTTGTTAAGTTGTCTATCTTAAATAGGTAAGCACCTATATCTCCAGCTCCCTGAGGCTCAAGAAACTGGTCCCGCTTAAATCTATGTTTACTAAGGTCCTTATTGTAATTTAGTATAACTCGAGGGGGTTTCATGTAAAATAGTTTTGTTATATTTTCAAAATACACCTCAAGTATTTTATTATCGTCTTTGGAGTTTTCATAGATGTTTCTTTTATTCAATGTGAAATTTCTAATGAATATGACCTAGTTTTTAAAGTATAAGGTATTTATTTGAAAAATTGGAATTGTATGGTATTTTCTTGTAAATGAAATGTTTTTCTTGAATTTTGGAAATGTGGAATATTATAAATATTAAAAACAGATATTTTGATATTAATTACATATATATTTATTTATAAAAATATAAGTTTATTTATAATAGAAATCATATTTTTCTAAAGAAAAATGTATTAAAATCTTTCGAGATCATATGCTCCTTGCGGAGGTCCATCTCACTATAGTAAGCCTTAGGATGTGCAATAATCCGCACCATACCGAACGGGTTCCCTAAAATGGGTTGTAGAGGCACAATTGCAAAGATTTGTTAAATACACTTCTTTTAGAAAAAATGTTTTATAAGTTGAAGGTGGTTATATGTAATGTCGTATTTCCCAAATCTATGTCCCAAATTCCATCGTGCTATGTTAGATATGTGTGTTGTGAGGAGGTAGGTCATTACCTCGTGATTTTTCTAAAGGTATAAAGGTATTATAGAGTTTATGTTGGAAACTAAAGTTTGTGGTATTTTAATGTAAAATTGCGATAAAAAATGCATATAACAATATTTTGTGATGAAACTTGTTAAAGATGTTTATTAATGTTTAATGAACAATATATGATGATATGAAGATATCTTGATTAAGAAAAATTATAGTTTTTAAAGAAAATCGAATCGGAAGTCGGACTAACTTCATTTCCGCCGGGTTTTAGTTTTGAATATTTTTAGAATAGAGAAAAGAAGGAGAAGTAGGGAATTACTGGATGATTGGCTAGATGGGAGAAAGAGGAAGAGGTGGGATTTGCCGGTGCGTCGTTTCGTCGTCGGAAACTTTTTGAGTTGTCGCCGGAAGTTCGTCGGAGCTTCGCCCTTTGCTAACTCCACTTGCACACAAAAGGATCTTGGAATTTTCTTGAGAGTTTGGGCAGAGATTTGTGAGTGAGGAGGGGTGATTTGAGGGTGGTGTTTATAGGAAAAATTAGGGTTTAGGGTAGTGAAAGGGTGTATTAAAAATTTGTATTAAAATAGATTAAATGTGTGTTTTATTGTGCTCTGTAAATGTACAGGACAAACAAATAATACTGGAGTTATGGGGGGAGTCCAAGTGTCGCCAGAGTTAAAGAAAATTTGGGTTTTGGCCAAGTCAGACCGGCGGCGCCGGCCCGAGTCGTCATGTCGCCGGCCCGAGTCACGAGTTGGGACTCGTATCTTCGCCATATGTCGGGGTCAGTTGGTCTACTACAGTGCACTCGTTTGTTTTATATGCGACTCTTCAGTTTACGTGTTGTACTCGTGTAGACTCTTAGGTTTCTAAGAGATTAAAAGAATTTTAAATAAAAATAATGTGTGGCTGAAGGGATTTGAACTCTGGTGCTATGGTTCAGCAGTGCAAGGTCTTACCAATGAGCTACAAGCTCCTTCTTGCTGTTTAAAAACAAATCAAAGTTATAACTTGTGCTCAGGATCAAGTACCCCTTTCGATACTTTTTGAAAAAAAAATTTGTACAGAAAGTTTAGGGTTGTTACACTCTTGTCAGAGGAAATGAAAGAGCAGATAATCACCCTACTGCATGAGTTCACCAACTGTTTCGTGTGGACGCACAAAAAAATGCCTAGCCTATCCCCTAAAGTGGCCGTGCATAAGATGGCTATATCTCCTGATGCCAAGCCTGTCAAAAAAGCTCTTCGAAGAATGAGAAGGGAGCTGGAAGAAAAGGTCATCGAGGGAACTAAGAAACTTATCGATGCTGGCTTCATCAGGGAAGAGAAATACGTAGACTGGATCGCATGCATTGTCCCAGTAAAGAAGAAAAATGGGCAGATCCGGGTTTGTGTCGATTTCAGAGACCTTAAAAAGGCATGCCCTAAAGATGATTTCCCGCTTCCGGTCATGGAAATAATGGTCGATGACACCTCAAATTACGAGCTGTTCATCTTCATGGACGGTTCGTCTGGGTACAATCAGATAAAAATGCCGCATGAGGATGAGAAGCATACAACATTTCGAACCCCGATCGGCATATATTGTTACAAAGTGATGCCGTTCGGACTGAAGAACGCAGCTGCTACATATCAAAGGGCAATGACCAATATCTTTGATGACCTAATCCATAAAGTCGTCGAATGCTATGTTGATAATCTGGTCGTCAAGACTAAAGCCAAGGTCGATCACATCTAAGATCTTAGGACCGTTCTCACTAGACTGAGGGAATACGATTTGTAGACGAATCCTCTGAAGTGCGCTTTTGGCGTGTCATCGGGAAAATTCCTGGACTTTATAGTCCGACATCGGGGGATCGAAGTTGACCCATCCAAGATAAAGGCCATCATAGAGATGCCCCCTCCAAAGAGTCTGACATAGCTAAGCTCTTTTCAAGGCAAGCTTGCTTATATATGAAGGTTTATCTTAAATTTATTGGGGAGATGTAGGCCCTTCTCAAAGCTCATGAAGAAAGGAGCTCCTTTTGTCTGAGATGCCGAATGTCAAGAAGCGTTCGAAAGCATCAAACAGTACCTGTTGCACCCTCCAGTGCTTTCTGCCCCTATTCTAAATAAACCGTTGATTCTCTATATTGCCGCGCTAGATGAGTCACTCGGTGCGCTCCTTACCCAGAACAATGAGGAGGGAAGAGAAAATGCCCTCTAGTACCTCAGTCGAACTCTAGTCGGGGCGGAACACAACTATTCCCCGATTGAAAAGCAATGACTGGCTCTGATATTCGCTGTGAAGAAGCTGAGGCACTATCTGCTCGCTCATCGGGTTATGCTGATCTCCAAGGTCGACCCGCTCAAACACTTGATGACCAAAGCAAGCCTAGCCGGTAGAATGGCGAGATGGGCTGTCATGCTACTTGAATTTGACATAATCTATACTCCGCAGAAAGCAGTAAAAGGGAAAGCTCTCGTTGACTTCCTTGCTGCTCATCCCATACCAGAAGGGTCACCGCTCAATTGCGAGTTACCCGACGAACAAGTGCTGCACCTCGAGGATGATGAGCCATGTTGGGAGCTCTACTTCGATGGAGCCTCATCAATGAGGAGCTCCGGCAAATCAAGCGCCCCGCAGATAAAAGCAGGGATAGAATTGGTGTTCATCACGCCATCAATAGGAACTCTACGACGTTCTTTTGCTCTCACCGAGCCTCACACAAACAACGAGGCTGAGTACGAAGCTCTGATAGCAGGTCTGGAGTTCGCCATAGAAATGGAAATCTTTCGGCTACGGGTTTACGGTGACTCCCAGCTTGTCGTCAACCAGGTAAGTGGCGACTATAAAATATACAAACCCCAGTTAGCTCGATATAAAAGCCGAGTGGTGGAACTCATGAAATGGTTCACTCACATTGAACTAATGAGAGTCCCTAAGGCGTTGAACGGAAAAGACGATATACTCGCTCGCCTAGCTAAAGAGCTAGCTGATCCTGACATGGACGAAATTCTAATCACAGTCAAAAGCCGGCAAATTCTGCCTCCGGCCTCTTTGCGTGAAGAAGAAAGCATAGAACAAGAGAAAAATTTATGAGAATTCAGCTGAAGAAGAGAGCTCTCAGATACGTGTTTGTAAATAATATGCTATACCGCAGATCATATGACCAACTCTGACTCAGGTGCTTGTCATCGGCCGAAACCCAAAAATTCATGAAAGAAGTTCACTCGGGCGTCTGCGGGGCTCACCAGTCCGGCCCCAAAATGCGGCTTCAGATCAAACGGCTTGGATATTACTGGCCCACCATAATAAGGGATTGCGAAGAGTGTAAAAACTCCAATTCCTGTGTACATAAATTTGCTTAAAAGTTAATGTATACTTGGGGTATTTACAATTCCTGTGAGTACTATAAGAATTTGATTTACTTTTGAACAGCAAGAAAGAGCTTGTAGCTCATTGGTAAGACCTTGCACTGCCGAACCAAAGCACCAGAGTTCAAATCCCATCGTCCACACATTTTTTTAAATTAAATTCTTTTAATCTTTTAGAAGCCCAAGAGTCTATACATGCACAACCCGTAAAACCAAGAGTCACAACCTAAACAAACATGTGCACGAGGCTAGTCCAAACGTCAGAGACACGTGGCACCAATACGAGCCCCCAATTCGTGACTCGGGCCGGCACCGCCGGTCCAACTCGGACAAAACCCAATTTTTCTTTAACTCTGGCGACTCTTGGACTCCCCCCATAACTCCAGTATTATTTGTTTTCCCTGCACATTTACAGAGCACAATAAAACAAGCATTTAATCCATTTTAATACAAATTTTTAATATACCCTTTCAATATCCTAAACCCTAACTTTTCCTATAAATACCACCTTCAAATCACCCCTCCTCACTCACAAATCCCTGCCCAAACGCTCAAGAAAATTCCAAGATCTTTTTGTGTGCAAGTGAAGTTAGTAAAGGGCGAAGCTCCGATGAACTTCCGGCGACAACTCAAGGAGTTTCCGACGACGAAACGACGCACCGGCAACTCCCACCTCTTCCTCTTTCTCCCTTCTAGCCAATCATCCAGTAAGTCCCTACTTCTCATTCTTTTCTCTATTCTAAAAACTTTCAAAACTAAAACCCGACGAAACGATTCGGTTTTCTTTAAAAACTACACTTTTCTTTAAAGAAATAAAACCATATTTTTATATGTTGACTAATAAACATTAAAAAACTTAATAAAACAAGTTGCACATCAAACTAATTATTTTTGTAACTTTTATTATACTTTTTCAGAAAAATACCATATAATTTAGTTTTGACATAAACCATCATAATTCCTTATTATACCTTTAGATAGTTCACGAGATAATGATCTACTTTCTCACAGCACTCATATCTAACATAACACGATGAAATTTGGGAACATAGATTTAGGAAAATATGACTTTACATATAATCACCTTCAACTTATAAACATTTTTCTACAAGAAATGTATTTTAACAAATCTTTGCGATTCTGCCTCTACAACCCATTTTGGGGAACCCGTTCGGTATGGTGTGGATTATCGCATATTCTCGGGCAGACCTCCACAAGGAGCATATGATCTCAAAAGATTTTAATACAATTTTCTTTAGAAAATGTGATTTCTGTCATAAATAAAACCTATATTTTTAATATATATATATATATATATATATATGTAATTAATATCAAAATACCTATTTTTAATATTTATAATATTCCACATTTACAAAATTCAAGAAAAAACATCTCATTTACAAAAAAATACCATACAATTTCAATATTTCAACTAAATATCTTATACTTTAAAACTAGGTCATATTCACTAGAAATTTCACATTGAATAAAAGAAATATCTATGAAAACTCTAAAGACGATAATTAAATACTTAGGGTATATTTTTGAAAGTATAAAAAAACTATTTTACATAAAACCACTTCAAGTTATACTAAATTATAATAAGGACCCTAGTAAACATAGGTTTAAGTGGGACCAATCTCTTGAGACTCAGGGAGCCGGAGATATGAGTGCTTGACTATTTAAGGTGGACAACTTAACAAACGGTGTTATCAACACGGTAATTGTCTTTGAAAAAGACACAAATCCTGCCGTCCATGTGCAGCAGTTACCGATAGCACCAAAACATAATTCAGGATTCAATTTCTTTTCTAATTGTCTGACTCAGACTGGGTCTCGATATAATAAATTTGACTTGAATATGATTCAAGTATAAACTACAATTCAATATGAATCCATATATCCAATCTGTTCAATCTAATCTATCTATATTGACTGAACCGAACCGTGGATATATTCCATCTACATGTTCATCCATTATATCCGTTCCATTACTGATATCATGGTTTCGGCAAGTCATCCATCTATATACAATATACAATTCAAACAATACAATCAAGACATCGCGGGGTTTATAAGGGGTAGACTGGTACGGAAGGTGTTAGAAGTGGCACGAGACTGTAACCATAATACACCTAACCTGAATATCCATTGCCGTTGTGTCACGACCCAAAATGTTAGCTCGCGACCAGCACTTAAATCACGCGACGTCTACAGGCATAACGTAATTCAAGTAAGCTGAAACCCAGAAATCTAAACCCTTTAAGAAATAAAGAGGTGAAGCTTTGAAATAAATATAGTAAATCATGTTTTGTCTTTTGAAAATTTGGGCAGCACCTCCCTTGTAAAAACTAACCCCGAAAACGGGTACAACACAGAATATAATAAAGCATCCCCAAAGGGGAGCAAAACACGCCCAACGGCGGAAACAACCACCACAAGCATAAATATACGACGCCCAACGGCGAAGATCCACATAAGAAAATAAAGTAAAGCAAGACATCAACCCCAAAAGTGAACATAAAACCCATCTCTTAAGTCTAGCAACTACAAGTCTTCTAAGTCTGCAACATATACAATAACTAGTTTCTGAATTGATGGGGTTGACTAAATACAACAGGAATAATAATACAAGAGTGGCACGATCCAATAGGTACCACCTACCAAAAGAAAATCATCTGAAAACAGCTGTGTACTAACGATGCCGCTACTGATCCATACGGTCAACCTGCAAGAACTGTGGCACAACGGGGGTGAGTTGCTAACTCGTGAATAGAAAACATCATCAGGTAAAAATCGAAATAAACAACGATTTCTAGGTCAACTATATCATAAAGGTAATACTATGATATCTAGGGTGACTGTAACTGCATATGTGCCAACACATAATAAATGCCTAACAGCAAGTGGATATCATCCAACAATATAATCAATGCATGTATGCAGTGGATCTTGTCCAACAATATAATCAATGCATGTATGCAATGGATCTCGTCCAACAATATAATCAATGCATGTATGCAGTGGATCTCATCCACGTGTCAACCACTGACACAACAACTCCTGCATGTAAATATCATAAAAGCATATGCAGGAAAAATGAGGATATAAATCAACGTGTATCCCTCGCGACACAACAAAATCATGGAACCAGAGTATCCACATCGACACTTGAAACATCATGAAACCTATGTCTAGTATCGACACGTAAATCCTCATCTGTCAGGCGCCATCACCATGACCGGCCCTGATGTCAGTACATCTCGTGGAACCTAAATGTCCACATCGCACCCGCAATCCACATAGCATGTTTGAACATGATTCCGGTCAGTATCCCCAAAATATCCGCCAAGTCCAAATAATATCACCTGTAGGTAGTGGTCCCTGTGCCAGACTCATCGTCTACACCACGAAATCACCTCTCGCCCCGGGGTACCATACCGGATCCACCATGTATCCACAGACGGTGCCCCCACTCCTCGAATTGGGTATCACATGCCAATCTCAGAACCGAGAAATCACATGGTGGACGCACTGAAATATTATATCAAGAGAAATCGGGTTTTCAAACAATACAAAAATTTCTTGAAACATCCCGCGTTTCTCAAATCCAAAAATTACATGAAAACCATATCTCAATGCGTAAATCCATGTGAATATGATATATGTAACATAAAACAGCAATATGAGCATATTAAGGAAAAACCGCTCTTTTAAATGAATCAGCTTTAAAATATATCATGCGGTTCCCAAATCCTCCGAAATCAAGTGCAGCATCATATGAGGTGTACATGTGTGACATTTCAGAAAAATAAAATATTATTTTTAGGAACTTTTATAATTAAATAATAAATATAATGAATATTTTAATAGGGCGGTATAATTAAATACCGATAAATTGGGAAAAATTTGGGAAATTATGGAAATTACTGAAAAGAGGGTGTTTGATGTGATTTAGGCGAATTATGAATTTTTTATGATTTTTATATGCATTTTTAACACTAATCGCGATTAAATATCGCTAATCGCGCATTAAGCGTGTTTTGTGCACATGACATGCACCAAGTTATCTTAACACTTGTTACATTTTATCGTGGTCTTTTCTTCAATTCTCATCCATGGTTGTTAACTTTAGAAAAGAAAAGGCAAAAAGAAAGGAAATGATGACTTGAGGAGAGAAGGGGGACATAATGATTATGGTAGGTATACTTTTAGTAAGAGAGAGAAGTGAGAATAATTGAGAGGGAGAGAGAGGGTGTTGCCTCATTATTTCCTCCACCATTTTCTTCTTCTTCTTCTTCCTCATCTCCCTCCATCCTCTACCCTCATGACCCTTATATGAAATATTCACCAAAACCCCATACCCATTTCATTAAAAACTTGCACAAGCTCAAGGGAAGCACATTGGACCAAGAAAATTCAGATTTTGATGATCTTGGGGATTCATGAGTGTCAAATGAGGTAATCTCTTCACAAATAGAATAGTATTTCAATTTCTTTAGCCTCTATTCAAGATTAAAACCGATTTCGTGTAGTTTTGTGCACTTTGGAAAATTCTAGAGAGGGTTAGGGTTTTATTTGAGTTGTGTTGGTGAATTTGAGCCTTATTGAGGACCTTAGACCCCCTATAATGATGGAAATCCAGACCAAGCCCAACTGAAACCCAAAATACGGAATTACAGAACTTTCATGTCGGTTCGTGAGGAATTGGAGCGTGCAGGTGAATCTGGGATGACCTGGGATAGTTTTGAGTTAAGCAAACAACCCCTGTAGACTAGAATTGACCCTAGGAACCCCCTGTAGCAATACGAACCACAGATGAGCACCCAGGGCCGGCAAGCTCGGAATTTTAGGGGTAGGGGCCGCCCACTTGGTGGGGTAGGGTGTCGGGGTTGGTCCAGTAGCTCATATACATCATATACAGCACCCTAGACTTGTTTGCTTAGCTTTATTTGACCCAAGTCAAAATTTGGGAGCATTCTAGTGTGATTTTGGCTATGTTTTCCGTATTTTGAATTGTTAATTCTTGAGATTTGGATTCAAATTGGGTTGTTGCATGTTTGTACATTAACAACAAGGGTTGTTTAGTCGTTTTTGCACGCGTGGGCTATAGGTTTTGACCCATAGGCAATCCGTGTGCCGTTTTGGCTTCTGGACTTGATGTTAATAGCAATTGCGATTGTTTATTATATGTAGATACCCTCGTGAAGACTTAGAGACGATGAGCAAGCGCGTGGCGATATCGGTATCGGCAAGCAAATATGAGTAGATTTATATCTACGGGGAGAAGTCGGGTGGATGGCGTATAGCATCCCCGCAAAGTTGTGAGAAATGATGGGATAATATATATATATATATATATATATATATATATATATTCTTTTATATGTTAGGGTGTGATATGAGCCTTAGCAAGAAAGCTTTAGGAGATTAGGGGTTAGTGTTAGCAAGTATAGATGAAAGGATTCTAGTCGATGTCTTAGTCCCGAAACCGTAGGGTAAAGATTTGCAAACATGCACATACACATACTCGCATACTTTGACTTCCTTATGCATATAGGGGATATATTTATATTTGTATTCATATGCTTGGATGACGAGAATGTTATATGCTACTTGGGAATGGGTCGATCTGATCGGGCATGATGTCGTGAGATATTTAATGTGTGACGGAGATACGTCATGATGTTATAGCGGATCATTGGACGACGATACTATGTGGATGGTATATATATATATATATATATATATATATATATATATATATATATATATATATATATATATATATATATATATGATAGTTGACATATGATCGAGACATGAGATGAGATATGTTAAGATATTTATAATGGATCGCTTGGGCGATGTATACTTCTTTATGATAATATGTGTTGATAATATCAGATTGTATGAGGCTTTAGATCAGTAGCCAAATCATGATATTGTTGATGATATTAGTATTGTACTAGACTTAGATCAGTACCCCTGTCACGATATGTGATGATAAGGATATCAGATGAGTAATGAGATGAATATGTTATTTGACCCGTACCCAGATTTGGGATGCCGTACGATAGATTTACCATACGAGATATGATGATGATGTTAGATCCGCACTCTTGACTCGAGGATGCCATATATATATTGTATCGTACGTGATACTGTTGATGCAAGATCACCGACTACTGGGTATATATGTATAGATCGACTCAGACTTAGGTGGATTTCCTTACCCTTTTGACTGGGCTCGAGTCATACTCATTTTCAAAAGTGGGGAGTCGTGAGTATGTTTTTATACTAAACTGTATGACTCGTATATTGGGTTGTTATATTTTCAGTGCTGCTGTTACTATATCACTTCCTGTATATTCACGATATTTCATCGCATTGCATGCTTGCACATATGCCATTATTGAGATCATGCTGTCAGGACACCAGCACCATTACCGATGATGCGTATGTTCCACATACACTTACTTGCCGGCTCACACACATCATCATCGGTAATTGCCATATCACGAACACTTTAGAGAATATTACTCATTGACATAGCTTGTTAACTGATAGTTCGACATAGTATTAGCGTACTCGTCTTTATATGCTAGATTAGACGTTGCAGTTATTACTTGCTACTGCATGCATATTATTATTCACTGTTTACTTGCTATTGATGATTGGATTTTGGATTTCCATAAGATTTTCTGGATTTGGAAACCGCATGTGAAAGTTTTATAAACTGATGTGTTATTTTAAAGAGAAATATGCGGTTTTCCTTGATATGATGTTTTCTCGGTTATGAGATGGATTTCGGTACCCGATTCGAGGAGGTACAGGAACCGTCTCGGGTACGTGGTGGACCCGGTATGGTACCCCGGGGCGAGATTGTTTATTCATGGTGGATGATTGTAAGTGCACGGCGGCGCCCCGGTCGTCAATCCGAGGCCAAAATGCGAAAACGATACTTTACTTTAAACTTTCAAACCGGCACCACCGCGCACAAAAATCCCGGATCGGGCCATTAATCTAATCCTAGATAACTAAAGAACGGGTAGAGAGATATACCGAGCGATCCGTGTCCTTCGGTCTTCTCGTCGTCGTCCCGATCTCCCCGCGGAATCTCCGGTCTCCACCACGTCGCCGGAAGGGCACCACGTCGCCGACTTCTTTTACGGGCTCCCACCTCTGGACCGAGGCAACTCGGGCACGAAGTTGGCGAGTCGACGTGCCCAAGGATGCTGTAGGTTAACTGCAGAACTCTATGTCTCTTTGGGGTTGTGGAAGTTGCCATTAGTGGAGGATTGAGATGATAGCATTTTTGGAGATGAGCTTGGGGATTTTTGCAAACACAAGAGAACCAAAAATCCCCCACAAAAAAAATGGGCAGCCCCCTACCCTCATGTGGCCGGCCATATCAAGAGGAGAAAGAGAGAAGAGTGTGTATGGATCAGAAAAATGAGAGTGTCCCATAATGCAAGAGAGAGAAAGGGTTATCATGAAAAGAAATGAGCACCAACTAAAACCCACACTCCATCAACCATCATGACTCCAAAGGTCAAGCCATGATGAAGTCAAATGATGGTGCAACCATCATGAAGCAACAATATGCAAAGACCACCCTCCACAATGCCAATTTGCACAATTGCAAATAAGCCCTCCTCTACCAATTTTCAACCAAGGAAAGAAACAAAGGAAATTGGCCGAAACGGAAAGCAAACTGGCAACTTTAGAAAACTGATCCCGTAATAAATTACAGGAAACCCCGCTACTGTATATACATACCCGCATTTGTATTCCGACCGAAATACAAATGCAATGAGACAAATCTACACTGTACAATACTAGGATCCGACTTAAACCAAAGCCCGCTAGTATTATCCGTCCGATCATGATCCGTGCAATAGCGCACGTATCTGATCGAACCCTGCCATATCTCCATACGGCCTCTACAGCGTTTCGCCCAAAACTTGAGCAACTGTCTGTGGGGGACTCTAAAGACTCGTCAACACTTTGGTTGTGGATTTAACCACTAGCACGTCAGAGGTATTAGCCATACGTAACGGGCTACCATGTATTGACCAAAAGGGACGTCAATGAGCGAACTCATCCTGACACCCTACTGAGCATGTCGGTGACAATATCCGTACAGTCCGGTCCGTTCGTCTATGAGCATCGCATGGCGGGCCTAGGGGGTTGGTAAAAGTCAGACCCCCAAAAGCAGTACAAGTCGTGTCGGAGTGTAGCCCAGAACACCCTGAGATACTACTGGAATACCTACCAGTAAGTCTCCTGCCTTGGCCAAGGACTTCGTATAAGGGCTCTCCTAGACACAGCGCGACCTCACCCCCAATACCGGGAGAGACGAACCCCTGCAGATCCGCTCACTGCCTCTATGTGGCTCGGGACTGTACCCAACTAAAACATGTTTGCACGTCTCCTTTGAGCATGGTAGGGTAGTAATCAAAGGACAGTGGGAACTCACACGAGACAAATGACGATCTCAGGTCGATGAACTAACCTGTACACATGTCACCAGAGAACTGCTATCTGACGTCAGGTATAAGACCAACTAGCATGTTCCCGGCGAGTCCTGTCCGGTGTACTCATAACCCAATGAGCACCTGTATACATCTTAGGTGAACCAACTGACACCAGTGGCTTGTGAGACCGGCCACTGCCCCTCGTCGGGGTCTCGACTGTATATACTAGTCTACTCTGGAGTATCGATGCCCTGTCTCGAAACTCCCACGACTAGGGACCATTTAAGGATGTGCTTATGGACTACCAGCTCCCACGTATATGATCGCCCTCATACTGCTGGCAGTCAAGTAAGAATTCTAGGGGCTCTATCAACGCGCAATAGTGACCTGTAAGGTTACCTAAAGCAGTACACGATGATAAAGATAAACCAGATAGCATACTATCATCTTGAGTAAGACTGTCGTACCGGAATAGGTCATCCCTCAATCATTGCAATCACGTGCCTGTGATCCAATAATTGACTCTGAGGTCACTATCTCCAACAATCTCTCACTTGCACTCAAGGCTAATTATTGCGATGTCGCATACTCACAGCCCGTATGATACCGAACACCCAACTCCTCTACTAATCAGTCTCACAAAATACGTTTGCAAAACTATTGCGTTCGAGGAATAGCCTCAGTGAGTTCTATATCTCAAGTTCGCGGAGAAAGCCATCTCCTGAAATGAGCAATACCTGTCTTAGAATGTGTCTGGATGTCTGATGGGACCTAGCTCAAAAATGAACTCCAAATCCAAACTTCTTAGACTGTATCGTCAACTGAACTTAATCAGTATCCTGTGTCATGCCTCCCTCAGTATCCCCTTGGACCACCTGTCCAAAATACTGTCCCTCGTCAGAAGGAGAACTATAACTCTGACAACCTCTTTGTCATCCAGGTCACCTTGGAAGCCTGGAATGATAACTGTCTCCTAAAAGAGGCTGTTGTTATCATATCCCTAGAACATCCACTTATGTTCTAAAAACTGCTTCCGATCGTTTCTCCAGAATTGGATCAATATCAACATATTGCATCTACTGCAAAAAACAACATCTGGTGTGGTGCTTGACATCTCATGATTGACTCAATTGCCTAAGCAAGTGATCTGCCAATCATGCACATCCCTCTCCCCTTTAGTCTGTAAGACACCTTTAGAGAGGGTGACTCCATCACCTGCAGGTACACCACCATGCCAGGAGTCGTCCATTCTAAAACACCTTTAGAATGCTGTCTAAGTACCTTGATTGGGACACTTCCCAAATCTAGATCTAAAACTATAGATCCAGTAACCAGAATGTCTGATATAATATCCAAGTCCCTTTGTTGGAGAAACTACTGTGTGACAATCAAAGTATAACCGATCGTAGTATAGGAATATCACTTCCTACTCTGTGTATGTCATCCAAATACCAGGACATCACACCCTACTACCTTCTTAACAGATCCATCCCCTATTCTGATGAAGTCAAACCTATGACTGTCACATCAGAAATAGATGATCTATCTCCGCTACATCTGCTTTAGTCTATAAATAGACATAAGCCACCTGTCCACTATGCTTCCGCTGCTCCCACTGACCATGACAACCCTCCGGCAGAGTCATATAGACGTGCATTTCTGAAGCCAGTTCAGAACGACGCTATACTCATCCTCCTGCCGGGTCTCATAGTCTGGAACAACAGCAATGGCAAGTCTGGGTAAACAAGAACCTCCCTGTCACCGTCCTTGAGGCTACCGGAGTACCCCTCGGGTGCCTGAGGTTACCCACCGTATCTGCGGAGTGGCCAATGGAATGTCAAACCAGATTGAATCTTTAGGTTCTTATCAAATTTTCAGTAATCGTTTGCGGTTCTGGAATCACTTCCAGTTCTACCATACTCCCACTACTGTTTTCTGAAAAAATCCATTTTTATTAAAACTGTGGCGAGTCAAGAACAATATCACTATTGATCTTCCAGATGGTAGAAAGTCAACCCTCGTCATAGCCTGGGTCAACCCACAAACATCCATTACAGAAACGCGCCTTGAGTAGTCCGGAGTCTGGTTTTAAGCATAAGCCGGACGACTCCCCGTATCTTAACATCGTTAAGATATGAACTGTTCTATATCCAATATAGAAACAGAGGCACTGATTTAATTGAACCATATTCAAATCATGCAACTGTCTCCAGTGCATGTCAACTAAATGGAAAGAGGCCGATCAACATTACTCAACTTAGGAATGCTTCCAATTATGAGTAACCTGAAAGAGAAGCAAGTTCTCTTAGTCATTACTATCAACTGAATACCATTCACAAATATCTACATCTTCGATCATCTTGAAGAATCCTGATACTCGCAATACCTGGTTCTCTACTTTATTCATATACCTATAACTTTTCAAACTTCGGATCCTGTGTTTCTACGAAACACCTGTCTAAAAACTAGAGAAGTCATAAGTAAACCGAATATAGTACGAGAACCAACCCCTCTGTCCTCATGGACGCTGGACAACATACAATACTCTGTATAAGTCCCTTTGAGTCTAATAACTCATTCCCTGTGTGTCGTAGGTTGAAAAATGTACTTATGGTTATGAAGAATTACACCGCTGTTCAATGCTCCTTACCTAATCATCCACTGATATAGGTAAATGTCATGGACATAATTTCAAAAAGGTATATCTCACTCTATAAAAATAGACGTACAGATATATCAATTTGAAATTGGTGCATAACAGCGGATATTCAAAACCAAATATTTGCCGTCCGGCAAACAACCCAGGCGATTTCCTCAAATATCACCAATTACAATGAATTCCGATATAATGAGGATGATCACCTAATTCCCAATAACTTACTCCCACTCATCATCTGTAAAACTATACGGATGTGAGAATCATACCTGGTAAATACATACCCTGGAGCAAGGGCTAATTGGGAAATCAGTTTTCTTTTAATAATACACAGTGAAACTGAAACATTGGAATGTTTCGATGGGGTATCCTGGTATTCCTAGTAATGCCTCTTCCATTATCCAGATTCACAACCGTAACCGTATATTTCTATGCCATCTCTCCAAATCCTTTCATATGTCTTTAGTCATTACCTTCTGTACACCCCTTTAGGCCAAATGGTTTTCTTCCTACCCTACCGTTCGGCACCAGCCTATGGTTTGGAAGAAGACTATCCAATAAGCATAATGGGTGTACTGTCCTAATCCTAGGAGTACTCGCAATGCGAGAGAAGGTGAAGATAAAAGACAACTGAATAAACCTTATTCCTATTTCTCCTGAACCAGAATCCATCCCCGAACTGGAACAAGTTCCTTTCGAGTTCGTATATAACCATACGATGGAGCATCCAATATACTGTGGATCTTCGTAGTGATACGGAGTGTCCTGGAGAAATAGAAAGGTGATTTAGGATTGACGAAGAAATACTTGGTTTGGTCGTGAATATCAGTCGCAATTTACTTTGCCCTCCTTCTAATCCCTTTTTTTGTCTTTACATAATACCTTCTGTACACCATCGTTAGGCTAATTGGTTTTCTTCATTCCCTACCAGTCGGCACCTGCCTATGGTTTGGAAGAAGACTATCCAATTTGCGTAATAGGTGTACTATCCCCTAATCTAAGGAGTACTCGCAACCTGAGAGAAGGTAAAAGGAAAAGACAACTGAATAGTCCTATCCGTTTTCTCCAGAACCGGAAACCATCCTCGAATAAATTCCTTCAAGTTCGTATATAACCATACGATGGTTTTATCCAATGGAAGTGGACGTTCGTAGTAATACGGGGTGTTCTGGAGAAAAGGGTAAAAGTAGGAGTAGCAATGAGGTTTGCAACTCTGACAATCCAAAAGCCAGTGTTTTAAGAAGATTCGGTTAATTTTGGTCACTGAGTCATAGTCTAGGGTCGGGTCAATGGCCGCTGCCAAAGAGAGAGAGAAAAGAAACACTCAGCGTGCACTCTAACCTAGATCAGAATGGTTACCAATTTATCTAATCTGGAAACCTCCCACTGTACCGTCAAATTCTTCTCCAAACCTGAAAGAAGAATTAGTCGGGATCACCTGAGGAGTAAACTAACTCATCAGTGGGAATCGGGATCCAACTATCATCGCATGATAAAGTGACGGAATCAGCTCACGTTATCATACTCCAGAAGGTATGCGCATATCTGGCAAGTTTCAGTTTCTTTAGAAACCCCCGATGTGATTTTTACCCTATGCTCTTATGACCTTGACTTTGGCCAACAAATCATAAGTCACATGTCAAGTTCTACCCGTCATTCTCCAGGTTGATTTGAACCCACCCGTACCTACCCTTGACTTCGGCCAACAAGGCAGTACGACTGTCCCAAACCAACGCATCTATCTATGCTGCATATGAATACCCAACAGCTACCAAACACTGTGCCTTGACTTTGGCCAACAAACACAGCTTGAATACTATTGACTATCCATATGAAACGACGGAGGGCTACGAATGGTTTCTGGCGAAAACCTTTAACGTAATGAACTTGATATCGTTGAAGGAACTGGATAGCTTTATAAAAATATAGTGGCGAAAACCTTTGCTAAAGAGGTCACTCCCGGTGAAGGGATCTCGGCTATTTCCCCGTAGAATGAGGTGCAGGATATTCCAACTGAATACCACGATGCAAAGCAAAAGTAAACGACTATAGTAAAGTTATTGCCCTGACGCAAACTTCTGTCCAAGGGGTCACTCCCGGTGAAGGGATCTCGGCCCTTGCCTCATCGACTGAGGTGAAGGATATTCCAACTGAATATCACTGTGCAAAACAAAAGAGAACGCCCTTGCAATAACAGCTTTTTGAAAAATTGTTCCAACAACATCAGAATAGGTTTGTTTAGTTTGCATTGATCCGAATCAACGCAATCCCATCAATTGATCACACCAATAAAGAACGAAATAATGATGTACGTATATGCCATCCGCATTCGCCACTGGGTCCCGTCATTACCCGTTAAATTACTTAACTAACGACAGAGTGGGGACTGGACTAGCGCGGATGCAAAACATATACAACATCTACTAGTATATATATCAATATATAATATTCGCTCAAGGCGTGATTGTTTCCCCCAATCAGAGCAAGGCTCTGTTTGAATTTTGAAAAATTCAAATTTTGAAGCAATGCTTCAAATCCCGTGAGCTGCGCGCAACGCGCCACGTGTCAGAAGTGGACACGTCAGCGCAGCGCCCATGGCAGTGCGTCCAATCAGAGCAAGGCTCTTTTAAACAAAAAAGTAAAGGAAGCAACGTTTCAGTTGCGCAAACGCTGCGCTGCGCGACGCGTGTCTGCGCAGTTGCGCAAGCACAGTTGCGCAAGCGCTGCACTGCGCGACACGTGTCTGCGCAGTTGCGCAAGCACAGTTGCGCAAGCGCTGCACTGCGCGACACGTGTCTGCGCAGTTGCGCAAGCGCTGCAGTGCACGACACGTGTCTGCGCAGTTGTGTAAGCACAGCTGTGCAAGCGCTGCGCGATACGTGTCACGCGCTGGGGAGTTGCGCAAAACAGAATGGAGATTTAAAGAAATCTTTTCTGTTCTTTATAAAACAAGAAGATTTTCTTCTGAAAAGCAGAGGCCTTTGGATCAAAGATCCAACGGTGGGGAAAATTCCCCAAATCACTCAGAAAAAGATCTTTTTAACAAATTTAACTAATTTATGGGCACTATAAAAAGGACCCTAGACCTCAATGCAAAGGGATCAACATCTTGCTAAAAAAAAAAAAGAAAAGGAAGAAGAGAATTCTAGAGAACTCCTCAAGAACACAAAAAAAGGTAAAAACCTTTAAAAGAAGAGAAAATTCTCTTATGAACAGATCATTGATCTAAGAACAAGATCATTGATCTTCAACAATAAATAAAAAAAGGGAATAAATAAAAATAAAAAATAGTGCCTTGCACTTGTTATGAACCTTTGGTTCTCTGAGATAAGGAAAAGCAAGGAAAAACTTGTTTTTCTTTGATCCAAATTTAGATCAAGAGATCAAAAAAGTGTATTGCACTTCTGTTCTTAAATCTAAAAGATTCTTAGTGCTTTGCACAAATGCAGTGCATTACTTAAAAGGGCCAGGCCCAAGTCAAAAAGACCTAATAGGCCTAAATAAATTGCAAAGCAATAAAAGGGCAGAGCCCCATTTAAATTGATACTCTGTTTGAGCAGAGCCCAAAATAAATGAACAGCCCTAGCACAAGCCAAGACAAAAAATGTTGAAATTGGACTTAGCCCAATCGTGGCCATAAGTTCTCAAATTAAATTGACTGAGCAAGATTGCTCCCCTAAATCAATTTACAATCGGTTAAAGGGTACATCTCCGAACTCCTCTGACACCTATCGTTGTAATCCTTCAACGACGTAAGAGAGGTGACGGGTCCCGACGACCACATATTAATATCGGACCGAAACGTCCCTAAACTAATATCGGACCGAAACGTCCCTAAACTAATATCGGACCGAGACGTCCCTAAACTAATATCGGACCACCGAGACGTCCCTAAACTGGAACATGGACCACCATGTCCCTAAATTGGAATATGGACCACCACGTCCCTAAAATGGAATAATAGAGCCTCCAAATGCTCTTTTGCCGGATCTAAACGGTCCCGTTTAAGTTGATCTTATCCCCAAACACGGCTAACGTATTCTTAAACATTTAAATGAACGATAAAACTTCAAATCGATTTTGGTTCAAGGGTACATCTCTGAATTCCTCCGACACCTATCGTTGTAATCCTTCAACGACGTCAGAGAGATGATGAGTCCTGACGACCATATCTATTAAATCGACCATCACGTCAAGTTGATCTTAGTCCAAAACAGGACTAACGTATCCTTGACGAACGTTTAAGTTGATCTTAGCCGCAACGCGACTAATGCATCTTTAAACTAAAAACACCAAACCCAAATCTATGTAAATACGGATTTGGACTAATCCACGTCCTACGGGCGACGGCATTACTCAGTCTCCGTATACAATCCACGGGCAACCACAAACAAAACAAACACACACGACATGAAGTGAAATTCTGGAGAAGGAGAAAGTTGTTACCGCGATGCGGTAGCGTAATTAACTGCAGGGGCTTGCGCCTGCAGGGAAGAGCGTCCCCACAATCAAAAACCCCTCAAGCGAGGGGGAATCTAACGAAGTCTGCTACATCGGCCGCATCCGTCTAAACCTCCGATACACGGTGCCATAAATCAACTTGGCATCTTCGGAGAGGTGGACGGATAAAACCAAATAGCATCTGCCCCGAACCTCAGCGTCAGGACATCGCAGTCCTGTGCGCCGCCGTTCGGAGGGGAACAGATTCTGGCACGCCAGGTGGGACCTCTTCCTTTTTCCACTCCACACTTCGTGTGTCGTCTTTGCGAACCAATCGCGGTTTGTTAATGGTTGCCTTCGGATTTCAAGTTACTAAGATTTGGTCTTTTGCCTAGCGCAGAACTCAAGATTCAATGGCCTCTAACTGCACCAACTGCTCGAAGTGACACTGCAACGGACGCTCCACCTCACCGGGAGGTGTAGCATATGGGCCCCAAGCGGCTTCCTTCCTTGCTCTGCCGATAGACCAGGTGACCCAAGCCACCACTGGCCTATTCTTCGGGACCATGATCCCACCTACAAGATTCCCTACGCCAATACCTACACCGGAAGTGAACAAAAAGTCGGTCTTCAACCGGCTCACTGCTACGACGGCCCCTGTCAACGGGTCTCCCACTACCAAACTGACAGCCTCTGTTTTCACCAGGCTAAATCAGAACTCTAAACTGGCTGTCCCAAAGAAAGCAATAACTGCTGCTCCAGAAGTCGTCAAGGCGGCTCCTCCTGTCAAAGAGTCAGTCTTTTCAAGACTGACGATTCATGCTCCTGCCCCTGCTCGAGGATCCGTCTTCGACAGGTTGAATATCATCCCTCAAAGGACAACCTCAGTCTTTGAGAGGTTAACACCAGCGGCGCCTCATTCAGACAGGGGGCAAAAAGAGGCTGTCTCTATCTCCGAGCCAGTCCCAACGGCTCGTCATGCTCGACGTCGCCATTGGCGACGAGTGATGAAGGCAGGGGGCAATTCCCCCTCAGGGCTAACTCCACCGGCTCCAGTGGTGGAAGTCAACGCTGCTGTTCCAACTGGGAACAGCTTTGAACTGCTGAGGAGGGTACGGAAGAATTCTCTAACCGCTACACTGAAAAGATCTCCTCCGCCTGCGGAGAGAGTCCCAGAAACAAAGCGAGAACAGCCCCCTCAACGGCTGTCCTCAAGAATTTATAAAGTTTGGAGGAGGGTTCAAGACTCCGTGATCGACACGGATCACTCCCGTCAACGAAAGAAGATGAAGGTGCAAAAAGAAAAGGACCGTCCTATTAAACAGCAGAGGACAACGATCACCAAGATGCCCACTGCAATGACCCCTTCAACTTCAACGACCCATAAAAGAAGAAGGCCGGAGAAAACCCCCGCGTCGGCGACAGATATCAGAGGTGATGAACCAATACGCCCTAAGCCAGGGGGCATGATAGTTCATACCGTCTATGTGGCTCTGGTAAAGAGGACAGTCGCATATCTACGGGTCATCGACCGCTTACGCGATCAGTAACCAAGGCGCAGGAGCAGCAACAGAAGCTCCAAGAAATGATGAACGCTATGGCCGCACTCACAGGGCCAAAAGAAAACGCCGAAACGTCCTCGGATGAACGCCAAGAGGAAGAAACCGACGCCGAATTCCTTCGTTGGATATTGGAGAAGAAGGACAAAGAGGCTGCTGAACAAGCAGCCAACATACAACGTATGGGCCTCCTCTTCCAAGACATGATAGGGATGATGATACAACAAGATCCTCCGGCTGAAGAGCCCCCGATCGTCTTCGGAGACGATAGGGGAGAAACATCAAATCCTCCACCAGCTCTGTCGATGGTTAAGGAGGATACAATCTCCAAAGCTGATTTGGATGAGTACATCGCCCAGCAAATACGGGTTCATCATGCGACCGAAGCGGCCGGTCAGGTCGTAAAAACGGGGCGGCCATATCCAAGTTGGTACGATCAAATCAAGTACCCACCCGGTTACACAATTCCCAAGTTCCACGTCTACAAAGGGACGGGCAATCCTCATCAGCATGTTGCCCAATTCAGGGCACTCTGCGGCAACACCGGCGGGGATGACAAGCTGTTGCTTCGCCAGTTTGTTGGAAGCTTATCAGATACGGCGTTCGAATGGTACTCTGAGCTCCCGAATGACTCTATTAAAACTTTCACGGAGATGGAGCTGCTGTTTACTCAGCGTTTTGCAAGCGCCAGTGAACGTACCCCGATGACGGCACTGATTAACGCCAGGATAAAACCCGGCGAGACGTGGGTTCAGTACGCTATACGATGGCGGAACTTGTGGTTGAAGTATGAGCAGCGCATTGAAGAAGCTCCCGCGGTGGGTATGTTTGTGGGAACTCTTGATCTGCAAGCAACCATCTCACAATTTATGATGTTTTTCAAGCCAACTACCTTTCAGGCCTTGATTGACAAACTAGCGCAAATGGATCAAATGGGCCATAAACCCCCTCTTCCAAGGCCGGACTCCCAAAATGACAAAGGGAAGGGAAAAACGATCGTCGTCGTTAATGCTCAACAACAACCGAGCGACTCGAAGCCGGTTGCTCGTCAAAATAATATGCGCCCGTACGTACCCCTTGAAGATAGGATGGGACGTCCTTATTCCTTTCCCCGTGATAAAACGAGGAGGTTATTCGAGCTTGCGTTGCGCAACAGACTCATAAATCTGCCGGATCCAAAACGTCCGTTGCAACCAAGTGACGTCAACGAGCCCAACTACTGTCCTTATCATCGAGTACTAGGCCATCCGATCGAAGATTGCTACGTTTTCAAGAATTCGCTTGAAAACCAGTACCGACAGGGCAAGTTTGCGTTATCTGACAAATGGAAGGTGAATCCCCCGCAGCCCCACACCTCTAAAGGGAAGAAAATGCCGGGGGCAACATGCTCCGTCATTGAAGAAGCTCCTTGGGAGGTTGTATTATCAACCAAGACAAAGAGGATGCTAAACGATCTTCAGACATGTCCAGCGATTAGGTGGAAAAACCCGTTAGAACCGCAGGTCATTGAAGGGATGTTGAAGCCATGTCCAACTCCAAAGACCGATGGTGGTGGTTCAAGCACTTGCAGCCAGTCGTCAAAATCTTCGAAAAAGAAGAAGAAGAAATCTAAGAAGCCCGTGAAGCCTGGCGACAAGCGCACGGACTTACAAAAGCAAATTGACGCACAGGATGAATACAACCAAAAGGCACGGACTCCTATTACGCTCCAAGAGTTCCTCAATCACGTCTTTCAAGAAGAAGATGAGGGAGAAAGTTCATCGGATGAATCCGAGGAATATGTGGCGAGCTGTCATATGATTTCCCATTCGATCACGAACGATGAGGAGACTCCTTGCACCGAAAAGCTGGGGGCAGATCCTGAACCAAAAGTTCTGGGGCTATCAGATGAAGTAATTGACGCATTCCTTAATGAAGCTCGGTTGAAAAGTAAAGCTGATCGGGAGCGCGAGGCGGCTATATTTGAAAGGGCCAAGCGCCAGCGACTTGATGAAGGAGCTGAGACGATCCCGATGGAGCTAAACACCTCCGCTACCGACAAAAGCCAATTCAAGATGAGGAAAAAGTTTGCTAAGGCCATATCAATGGGCATGAAGCTACCATCCTCTGAAGGAAACATCACTGGTGAAATGGAAACGCACCCCTCCTATTGCTTATATCATCAAAAGATTTCGCACCCCACTCAAGAGTGCAAAGATTTCGATAGATGGTGGCAAGGATATGTTGCTCATCGACAACGCTTTAAGCAGGAAAAGCGTAAAACTCGTCGAGAGCAAAGAAATACGACCGAAGGGCCTAAAAGAACTGCTGGCGATTGTTGCATGGTTAACACCGGTAGATCACAAGTGCCTACATTCGGGAGTGATTCTGATGAAGAGCTAGAACTTTCCCCTCTCTTTAAAGAGTCCGCTTCAAGAAAAGAAGAAGAACCAAAGGTTTGCGAAAATATCCGGCTACGTAATCGCACGCTGCCTGAAAAGAACCTCGGACCCTCGAACAAAAAAGATAAAGGGAAAGAAAAGGCCACTGAAGATATCGTCTTAGATGACCAAGTGGTGGAAGAGCTAGCTGCCAAAGACCCACCAAAGAAGAATAAGGTGGATTACAACGTCTTAGCACATCTGAGGAAGCTGCCCTCACAGCTCAACATTCTTGACGCCCTTTTGCTATCAAAAGAGGCGAGAGATTCGTTGATTAAGGCGCTCCAAGACCCGGAACAATTCCAAGCATGCCTGGCCGAGGAAAAGATGAAGGATGAATTGGAGGAAGTGCACACGGCCGATGTTACTTTTGGCGATGAAGACCTTCTACTTGGGACGTGCGAACACAATCGCCTTCTCTATGTCTCGGGATACTGCCATGATATAAAGATAGGCAAAATCCTGATCGATAACGGGTCGTCTGTTAACCTACTCAACGTGCGGGTGTTGAAGGAAATCTGCATGAGCGTCCAGCACCTTGCTCGGGACAAGATTACCATCTCCGGGTTCGACTCCCAATCGTCAAAGACTCTTGGATCTGTGATACTGACGCTACGCTTCGGGCTACTCGTCACGGACATTAAGTTCCACGTCATAGACGCCAAGACATGCTACAACGCTTTGCTCGGCCGACCATGGTTACACGAGTACAACATCATCCCTTCTACACAACATCAGTGTATGAAGTATTTTAAGGATGGTTTTGAGTATACCGTGACGGGAGAACTGAACCCGTTCTCTGTGAACGAGGTCCGCAAATATGAAGACTCCAAATACTTCTTACCGGATTTCGAAGACACAGAGAAGTGTCACAAGCCGGAGAATAAAACTAACGCTACCATCCCTGTCTTCGGCAGTGATACTGAGGAGGAAGAGGAGATAGTTTATTCGGGTCCGCCCCAACACAACAAGCCGGGACCATCGGCTCCTACATTGATCTTTGGCAGCGACTCGGAAGATGAAGTCCATGCTGTATTCTCTGCTCGACCTTCAATACAAATGTCCGCTGACGAAGAGCAAAGTCTACAAGTCGCCATAGTGCCGCTTAAACACCATAAAGAACTGGATGCACTTAATATCTACAGTGTAGAAGAGTTGCGGACATTCTATATCCCTCCCAGGAGAGAGAGCGAGAAAGCAATCCTGTTTTACCGCTCTGAAGAAACCAAGGTAAAAAAAGAAATCTGGCATGGCGCGGATTCTATGCTCGACAGGCTTCAACCTATCCGTCTCCCCAGATATTATACGGAAGGTTTGAAAAAGCTGCTGAAACGCTAGGGGATTCCCTTCAAACAGACCGTTAGAAAGGCTAAATTCTATGACAGGGTCTGGAACGTCCCCGGGACTCAACGCAAACTGCCTAACGGGAGAATGGAAACAAAAGGGCTTGGATACATCCGGTCAACGAAACGAGAGCTGCTCCGCGACTGTTACGTCGTGCACAACTTTAATGAAGAAGCGGGTGCTCAATGGGAGGACGCCAATCCTGAACCTGTAAAAGTTCCAGATGCGAAAGTGCCTAGTCCGTCGTTCGAAGAACAAATGGACAAGCTTATAAGGAAAGCTGGTCAAAAAGTCCGAGATAATCACAACCGCGAAACGGCCATCTACGAGAAAGCCAAAACGCAACGCCTTCTCCAACAGACCGTAAAGGATGAAAATGCCGCTCCTTGTCAACTTGTTATAAAGAAGGCTCGGCGCAAAAGCAGAAATAAGTCGAAAGGCCAAAAAGACGCTCAACAACAACAAAGCAGGGTTAAGAAGCCACGCAAACGGGAGGTGAGCATTATTGATTTATCCCTCATGAAGAAAATGGGTCGAGCGTACTCGTTTCCACGGGAAAAGACGAAGAAGATACTTGATCTTGCTCTAAAATATCAGATGCTTACATTGCCGGAGTCTAAACACCCCGAACAAGTGGGCGAAGTCTCACACCTGGACTATTGCTCTTACCATCGAGTGATAGGTCATCCTCTTGAAGATTGCTTCACCTTCAAGAATTGGGTCAAAGATCAGTATCAACTTGGCAAATTCGCTCTGTCCGACAACTGGAGGGTAGCGCCACCACAAAAGCACGAGCCTAAGGCCACGAAAGAAAAACCAGTTCCACATTAGGATTGGAAGCGAATTCGTACTTGTCACGTGATAACAATACTAAAAGAAGAATCCGAGAACATGGACAGCCTTCCCTGGTGCCTCGAAAACAGCAATGATGAGGTGATCTCAGAATTTCCGCCAGCTCCGAAAGAACTGGAGGATGGAATACATACCAATGCAGATAACCTCAAGAAAATTGAGTTGGGGACGGTAAACGACCCGCGACCGACGTTTGTCAGCGAGCTACTATCTGAAGAAAGGGTGGCTGCATTAAAAGACGTCCTTGTACAGCATAAAGATTGCTTCGCATGGAACTATTCCGAGATGCCAGGACTAGATCCGGAAGTTGCTGTACATAAATTGGCGATATCCCCGGATATCAAGCCAGTCAAACAAGCGCCGAGAAGAATGCGACTCGAGCTCGAGATGAGCATCAACGCTGAGGTCAAAAAGCTGATAGACTCTGGCTTTATCCAGGAGGTTCAATATCCTGAATGGATCGCTAACATCGTCCCGGTGATGAAGAAAAATGGGACGGTACGCATATGCGTGGACTTTCGGGATCTCAATAAAGCTTGCCCGAAGGACGATTTCCCAGTGCCAGTCACCGAACTGATGATAGACAACACGTCCACTCATGAGGTTTTCTCCTTTATAGACGGCTCGTCAGGGTATAATAAGATAAAAATGGATCCCGAAGACCAGAAGCACACCGCCTTCAGGACTCCTCTGGGAATATTCTGTTACAAGGTGATGCCCTTCGGTTTAAAGAACGCCGGTGCCACCTACCAAAGGGCCATGACGAAGATTTTCGATGACCTTATACACGAAATCATCGAATGCTATATCGACGACCTCGTTGTTAAAAGCAAATCATATGAGGAACATCTTGAGCATCTGAAGACCGTATTCCAACGCCTTCGGCAATACAACTTGAAGATGAACCCGCTCAAGTGTGCATTCGGGGTTTCCTCGGGCAAATTCCTAGGGTTCATCTTCCGACACCGAGGTATCGAAATAGATCCGTCCAAGATCAAGGCGATTATGGAAATGCCTCCGCCAAGAACTCTTAAACAGCTGCGGTCTCTCCAATGGAAGCTCGCATACATACGGCGATTTATAGCCAATCTCTCAGGCAAGTGTCGCCCTTACAGTCACCTGATGAAGAAAGGAACTCCATTCATCTGGGATCATAAATGCCAAGGCACACTAGATGAGATCAAGCAATACCTGCAGAACCCTCCAGTGTTGGCTGCTCCGGTTAAGGGGAAACCTCTCATCCTTTATACAACTGCCCTCGAAGGTTCTTTAGGCGCATTATGGGCGCAGGAAAATGACCAGGGAAAAGAAAGAGCGCTCTACTATCTAAGTCGAGTTCTACTGGGGGCAGAAAGCAACTACTCCCCCATTGAAAAACACTGCCTGGCGTTGATCTTCGCAATAACAAAGCTTAGACATTAGGCATTAGCACATGAAGTCCGTCTCATTTCGAAGGTGGACCCTCTCAAATATCTAATGTCAAAGGCCATATTGACGGGACGACTCGCTAAATGGGCCCTGCTCTTGATGGAGTTCTCGATAACATATCAACCTCTCAAGGCAGTGAAAGGCCAGGCCATCGCCGACTTCTTCGCTGAGCATTCGATACTGGCCGATTCTCTTCTGAATTGCGAATTGCCAGACGAACATGCGTTTGACGCTATCGATGGGAACGATACCCGATGGGAACTCTATTTCGATGGAGTATCTTCCGTGAAAAAGCGCAAATAAAGTACCCCCATAATCAAATCGGGGATAGGCCTTATTTTCGTAACTCCACAAGGAGGGATAATGCGCTTTGCTTTTTCCTTAACAGAGCCGAGGACAAACAATGAAGCTGAATATGAAGCCTTGATAGCAGGTCTCGAGATCGCCATCGACTTGGGAATTGAAAACCTCTTCATATATGGAGATTCCCAGCTGGTCGTTAGTCAAGTAAACGACGACTACCAAACATGCAAACTAGAGTTGGTGAAATATGGTGAAAAGGTGCAACAACTGTTGACCCAGATTCCCTCCTATACCTTGGAGAACATACCGCATGTGGAAAACAACAAAGCAGACGCGTTGGCCAAGCTTGCTAAAGAACTGGCTGACGAGAACCTCGATGAAATTAGAATCGTGGTACAAAGCCGTTGGGTGTGTAGGGTTCCTAGGCACTCTAGTGAGGTCTCACAAGGCATCGAACATGCCAATTTCAAAAAAATCTAGGTGCCGAGAGACCCGACAACGGATCGTTGGCTAGAAATCTAGGCGAAAAACAATCTAGTTAACAACTTATCTAAGAGATACGGAAATACAACCTTTGTAGATCCAGTTCTCCACCTCCACGGCTCCGAGATGAGGTCCTCTCCGCTATCCAAATCAAATCCGGGCTCTAGCGTCGGCTTCATCGGAGAATGGACGGGCTAGGGCATCGATGTCCATGCCGAAGATGATCTACGTCGAAGCATCGCAAGATCAAGCTCTCACTTCACCAAGTCAAGAAACTTGTGAAGGAAACACACTCTACTACTTGGCAAGAGGTAGAGGATGAAGAAATAGGAAGTGGGTAGACTTTAGAATTGGATTTCTCACTCTAATTCTCACTTTGCCATTAAAGCTTGTGAAGCTTTTTCTTGAAGTGAAGAAGAAGAAGAAGATGAAGAATATGATAAGTTATTTAAAATAGAAAAATAAAACAATACTTATCATAATCTTTACCTTAGTTAAGTATAGAGAATTGACTAAGGTTGGGTTGATGGTTAGGGTTAAGGATGAGAACAAAAAAGTCATCAAGTCAAAGCTTCATGAAGCTTCAACTAAAAACAAATGAAGCCACCATTCATTTATCTTTTAATTTATTCAAAATGAATAAATAAATTGTAAGATAAATGAATAAGTAAAACCCTAATCAACAACTTAACCTTGGTTTAATTCTTTACACTTAACCATAAAGCATGTATCATCAAACATGATACAATCAAGTGCACAAAAGTAAATCACATATACAACTTGTGAACTTCAAGTGAGAAAATCCATTTAAAATGAACCAATACTAGTTAATGCAAAGTAATATATCAAATATATAATTATGCATTAAATCATTAAATCAACACTTGATTCAATGATCCGGTCATGTCGCACACAACCGACTAGTATACAATGTATCGGCTTATCGAATCAATCCTTGATTCGATAACTGGGTTATATCGCATACAACCATGCGACACATTCATCGCGAGAATGAAATACGGTATCACATACACGCATTATTCTCGGTCCCGCACATATCTCATATGCGCTCCTATTTCGTTTCGCTTGAGCCAGGAAACCTCTGTGTAGGACTCTAAAGACTCGTCAATACGCCGGCAGCAGATGATGATCATATCAAACATCTACAAGCCGCAAGCGGTCTGCTAAACGTAACGGCCACCCGGGTATTGAGCGATCTGAAGATCGACGAGCAAGCCCACTCACACTCCAGTGAATCCAACCAGTAACACTACCGTACAGTCCGGTCTGATCGTCTGATATGTCGCATATCTTGCCTAGGGGTGGTATACGTCAGACCCCAATAGCTCGATAAGTCGTGTCGATATGAGGTCTATAACAATTCGAGAAACTACTGGTAATACTTACCAGTAAATCTCAACAACCCTGGCCAGGGATTTCCTGTTATAGCCAATCGAACACAGCGCAACATCAACTCCCTATACCGGGAGAGACGAATCCCCTCCTATCGCTCATTGCCTCCATGTGACTCGGGACTGTACCCAAAAACCACAGTTTTGCACGCCCTCTTGGACGTGGTAAGAAGGAAATCAAAGCACAGTGGGAACCACACAAGACTCTATGACGATCTCGGGTCAACAGACTACTCTGTACCAGTGTCACCAGAGAACTGCCATCTAACGTGAGGTATAATACCATCTGGGAGTTCTCGGCGAGTCCGTCCAGTGTACCCAGTCTCCACTGAGCACCCGTATATCATCTCTGATGTCAAACACCAATGGATATGGGATCATCCATCGCCCATCTGTATGGGTCGAGAAGGTATACGCTAGTCTACTCTGGTATATCGATGCCCCGTCTCGATACACCCACGACTAGGGACTTTCAAGGATGTACTTATGGACTACCATGTCCCCACTAGTATGATCCGCATCATAGTCCAGGTAGTCAAGTACAGATCCTAAGGGCTTTACCAACATGTAACAGAGAGACAATCAGTGTACACGTTAAGGTAAAGATCAACCAGATAGCATACTATCATGTCGAGCAAGAAAGTCCTCCCTATATATGTCCCAGCATCCACTACAATATACATCCTATGTATAGTAATGGCCTCTAGGGCATACATATAACTAACAATCTCCCACTTGCACTAGGGCCATCTGATAGCAGTGGTTGCAGTATCTCATACTCAACCATCCCATAAAAGTCTCTCTCTGGGAACAGGCCTTTGTGAGTGGATCCGCTGTGTTGTCCTCTGAGTCTACTCTCCTAACCTCGATCTCCCTGGAGATCAACTATCTCCATGATCAGGTGATACTGCCTTAGAATATGTCTGGATCACTGATGGGACCTGCGTTCCTTGGCATAAGCCACAACTCCATTGTCACACAATGGGAGGAACAAAGTTCATCTCATGAACCAATATACACCCAGACTGCCTCTTTGGTAGCATCTTAAGTAGCGATGTATCCATCCTTTATCGTCTAGTATGTCACGGTATCTAGCTTGGAACTCTTCCAACATACCGTCCCTTTACTGAGGGTAAAGACAATGCCTGTGACTGACATTCAGTCGTCTTCATCACCCTGGAACCATTCCAGTTATTCTCCCCAGGGTCGATTGATACCATCTCACTACAGCTAGTGAGTATCCTAACATCCATTTAGATCTATCTCATAGATCCAAAATCCAGGATTTAGGAGGTATCACTTTGATCCTATATGGAGAATTATGGTGATAAGCGGAGATTGACCGAGCGTAGCATAGGAAACTCCTTCCCCATCAAGAGTATGTCATCCACGTACTCTACGAGGATCATCACCATACTCCCTACTACCTTTTTGTTTATACAAGGTTCATCTACCATTTTGATGATGTCAAACTCTTTGACTAATTCATCAAAACAGATGTTCCAACTCCGCGATGCCTGCTTTATCCTATAAAACATCTTGCACACGTTTCCGCTGCTCCCACTGTCTACGAAGCCCTCTGGCTGTGTACTTATAGACGCTCTCTTCCAAAATATCATTTAGAAAAGCAGTCATGACACCCAACCACCAGATATCGTAGTCATGGTATGTAGCCGTGGCAAGTAGGATCTGAATGGACTTAAGCATAGCTACTTAAAAAAAGTTTCATCATCATCCATACCTGGTCAATGATGTAGACCTTTAACAAGTCTAGCTTTGAAAGTCTCAACTCTTCCATGTACACCAAGTAATCTTCTCAAGATATACTTGCTCCTGATGGGGATTTAACCCTTCAGATATAGCAACTAAAGTCCATACTTTGTTGGTGTATAAGGATTCCATCTCAGATCGCTAAGCATCCAGCCATTCTTATAGAGTCTTACTCCTGATGGCCAGCTCGAAACTAGTTGGGTCATCATCTCATGATGCAATCCTCGCTCCCACTGTCATAGAGAAACCAAAATATCACTCAGGTGGGTGAGAAACCCTACTAGATCGGCGGAGAGGCTAAGGTTCGTTGGTAACTATTGAATCCTTTGGTTCTGTCAAATCATCAGCTGCAGTTTTGTATAGCTGGAACCTTTCCAGTTCTGCATAACAGACCTTGCCTCGAGCTTGTCCGGATTTTGCTTTTCAGACATAGCCCGGACAACCCCAAATCTTAACTAACTTAAGACATGGGCTCTTCCCTTATCATATCAAATATGAAGTGGTAGGCAACTGATTTGATTTGAACCCTATTCAATAGGTATGCAGCTACTCAAGTGCATAACTCCCAAAAAGGAAACAGGTAACTCAGTAGTACTCATCATAGAGCATACCTTATCATATAGGGTGTGATTGCTCCACCCCGATATACCATCGTGCTATGGTGTATTCGGAGGAGTAATGCTGAGAGAGAATCTCATTCTCCTTTAGAATAGTCCAGTATTTCCATGCTCAAGTATTCTCCTCCTTGATCACATCAAAGGACACTTATACCCGTATTTTGGTTCTCTACTTCTCGCTTATATTCTGTGAATATCTCAAAAGGCTCGGACTCATGTTTCAACAGGAACATATGTCTGAATCTTGAGAGATTATCAGAGAATGTAATGAAGTACAAAGAACCAGTCCTGGCATGTGTAGACAGGGGACCTTTACATACATCAACATGTATCATCCCAAGAGTTTACTAACTCTTTCTCTGTTTCCAATAAACAGAGCTGTGGTCATCTTATCTTTGTGACATGACTGGCGAGTTTCACAAGATGTAAATTCAAACTGATTTAAATATGCATCTAAATGTAACTCAGCCAGTCGGGTCGCATTGATATAACCTAGTCTACAATACCTCAAGAAGGATTCGTTCATTTCTGAACTCTTCCTCTTGTGTGTGTTCTGTATACTAAAGAACTGTAGTTTGATTTAGAACATCAACGCTTTTAGATAACGTGCCTGAACCGATCAACTTTTGATATAGGAAATGTTCAAAACATTATCCAACTATACAAAATTTTATCATTTCTTTACTAATAAAGAGATGGATATGATTTTGTATATCAGGTTCGGTATCTAACAACATTCGTTCAGAATCAATGTATTGGTAATACAGGGTGACAGTGACCAACAGACTTGGCTGCAATACTTGCCCCGTTTTCTGTCTCATGAAACTTATCACCCGTTCTCAGTTCTCTACCTATCTGTAGCCCTATGTAACAGATTACATATTTGGGATCCTGATCTGGTATCACATACCCAGGACGTAAAGGATACTGAGAAACAGTTCTCTGTAACGTACACACCCGAAGATGATGCATCATCATGCACTCTTTTCGTTTGGGCGGCACGGGAAATCTGGTAATCCCCAATTTCCTGCTCTGTCTTATAACAATTAAAAGTTGGAGCGGGACCAACGTTCCCCAGCTCAGTATAACAAGCGGGTTCGGTCAATATTCCGTATTATTATCTTGATTAAGGCGTGATAGGGTCGCTACCTGGAGAGAGAGAGAGAAGAAAACACTCAGCGTGCGCTCTTGCAAGAATAGATTGGTTATTATTTTATCTAATCAGGATGGCTCCCACTGCTTTTTATCAAATCTTCCTTCAAACCCTAAAAGGAAAGACTAGCCGGGATTAATTACACACTACAAGTTCGCTAATCTTTCAGCCAGGCCAGTGTCGGTACTTTGAGGGAGGTCCCCCGTGCTTTCGCACGAACCTAATTAATGTAAACCTCGTTTTCCCAGAGGCATAACCTCGTTAACACCTTTCTAGACACCTACTTAATCGGCTAATTGCAATGTGTAAAACTCTCCCAGGAGTAACTCTTACTCGCAGCGGGTATCGGGATCCAACTATCTCATAGAAGGTATGCAATCTCATTGCAAATTTCAACACTTGAAATTCCCGATAATATTTTGCCCCTAACGTGCTATGACCTTGACGAAAGCCAAGAAACCATAGCCCGCTAGTCAAGTTCAACCCATACATTTCTTGATTGAATTAAACCCACCCGCACGACCCTTGACGAAAGCCAACAAAGCCGCACGACTACCCTAATCCAATCGCATCGTATGCTGCAGATAAGCAGCATATAGGTACCGCACACTGCACCTTGACGAAAGCCAACAAATGCAGCACGAATACTATATACAACTTATCTGAAATGACGGAGGGCTACGACAGGTTTTTCTGAAAACCTTTTGCGTAATGAACTTGATATCGTTGTAGAATCAAATGATTTTAAAATGGAGTGTTTTTGAGGCTTTTCTAGTTTTGCTAAAGGAGTCACTCCCGGTGAAGGGATCGTCGGTCCTTTCCTCGTCGAATGAGGTGCGGGATATATCATATATATCACTGTGCAAAGCAAAAACACTTAAAAGCAATCAAAAGACAAACCGAGTGTGTAGCATCTGCCAGTTATTGCTAAAGGAGTCACTCCCGGTGAAGGGATCTCGGTCCTTTCCTTATCGAATAAGGTGCAGGATATATCACATATACCGCTGTGCAAAGCAAGAACTGTAGCTACCTGTTTTATTTTGAAATTCGATTCTACAACATCTTAGGTTTCTTTTATTTCATTAATCTCATTAATGAAGTCCCATCATTTAAGTACCTAAACATCACAGATAAATACGACGTACACTTATGCCATCCGCATTCGCCTCGATGTCCCCTCGTGCACCGTTAGGTTAGGTAACTAACGGCAGAGCGGGGCAGGGCTAGCACGGGTGTAAAACATAAGTAACGCCTATATAATATATCATATATACTATATACAGTATCTATCAAAGAACATCACATGATCACATCACAGATATCGCAGCAGAAGAAACATATGAAATATTGGATATACTAGGACGTCCGTGTTTTCAATACGAGCCAGTATAAAACACGGATTCCACGGTCGTGATGAATAGCCAAACCCACACCCCTAGACCCCTACGAGAGCGGCAAGCAACCCTGCCAATTCTGGAGTTAGGAGACCCGGACTCGACTCCTCGAGTTGGTCTCCCACTGGACTCCAGAACCCGGTTACTTGTGCTCCCCTCCTTGGGTCTATCCTAGTGCAGAAAAGTAAATAATATACAAAGGGTGACATCTTCCGCAACCTGGAAGTGCCCCAATAAAAGAATATTACATACAAGTTTTTACATGAATGAAAATGAAAAACACTCATCTCACATAAAAACCCCCGGCTATTCAAACACGACGATCCAATATAACATATCCAGCAACACATAACATCACATGTCATCAACGTAAGTAAATATGCGCGTCCCAATTGTCGTTGACATATAGCAACGAAACCGGCGATATCACATATTACACTTACGGTCACAGAAAAGAAAGTGTAAAACTACAACAGTTGGAATCCGCAACCACCTCAGACATCGCATGCCTGACCAAATGAATTCCTTAGACATCGCATGCCTAACAATTATAAACCCCGCATTTTAGTCTCATTATCGAAAACACTTTTCAATATCAAGTCGGGTAATTCAACAGGATTCCCGACATCCTGATCGAATGCTCGTCGCAAACTTCAGTAGGCGGCCGCACCCCTGATACCGTCGACGAAGTGCACCAAGGCGGAACACCGCTACCGCGAACACCCGAACGGATGCTTTCGGCGACGGGGTTCTCCTACAGTCACTTGGTCGGGGCTATGGAGTGAGGCTGTCTATTAAGTTTACCCGGCGAGTATCCGCGTACACTACGTGATTGCGACGGACTTTTGATCACATCAAAATTTCGTGGCAACCGATCAAGTGAGACTAAACTGCTATGTTTATAACATTCATTTAGTTATCTCATAACTACTTGTGAATTCCAATTATTGTATCCCATTCCAGATAATTAGAAAATGTTAAACTTTCCGATCGAACAATCGAACACCCAAGTTTTCCCGATACAGCTCAACACATGAAATTAGTCTAACAACATTCAGTTCGTGCCTCAGTACCAACGGTCCAGCCGTAGAAGGGTCAAGCCAACGCCTCACATGTGGCACGCCGTACTGCCCCAAACCCGAAGATTCAAAGGGCAGTTCAAGACGGTCACATAATCGAGTTAAGGTTTGTTGTCTTCTAGAGGGTCCATCGCGTTACTTGCACTACTTAGAACGTCGTTAAACTTCGGAAAAATCCAACACTTGGAAATTTCCCGACAGGGGAAAAATTGGGTATTTATATCCAGTCGAACTTTTTAACATAATCAAAAAATTATCCGGAAAGCCTAATAGACAAAATTTGATACCCCGATCGAAACACCGAATCCCCAAAACAACCCCAAAAAATACAACTCTGGAATAAATTTTAAAAATTGCTAAAAAATTCAGCAGGAAAAAATAAGAATTATGATGCAAAATTTTTTCGATGAACAGTACAAACCGCGGCGGAACCGCGGCAGAAGCCTGCCTTCTGCGGCGGTTCCGCGGCGGAATGATGACGTCATCGTACACTGTTTGCACAGTAACTCCTATTATTTTATGCTGGATTTTTTACCTTAGTTAAGTGTAGAGAATTGACTAAGGTTGGGTTGATGGTTAGGGTTAAGGATGAGAACAAAAAAGTCATCAAGTCAAACCTTCATGAAGCTTCAACTAAAAACAAATGAAGCCACCATTCATTTATCTTTCAATTTATTCAAAATGAATAAATAAATTGTAAGATAAATGAATAAGTAAAACCCTAATCAACAACTTAACCTTGGTTTAATTCTTTACACTTAACCATAAAGCATGTATCATCAAACATGATACAATCAAGTGCACAAAAGTAAATCACATATACAACTTGTGAACTTCAAGTGAGAAAATCCATTTAAAGTGAACCAATACTAGTTAATGCAAAGTAATATATCAAATATATAATTATGCATTAAATCATTAAATCAACACTTGATTCAATGATCCGGTCATGTCGCACACAACCGACTAGTATACAATGTATCGGCTTATCGAATCAATCCTTGATTCGATAACTGGGTTATATCGCATACAACCATGCGACACATTCATCGCGAGAATGAAATACGGTATCACATACACGCATTATTCTCGGTCCCGCACATATCTCATATGCGCTCCTATTTCGTTTCGCTTGAGCCAGGAGACCTCTGTGTAGGACTCTAAAGACTCGTCAATACGCCGGCAGCAGATGATGATCATATCAAACATCCACAAGCCGCAAGCGGTCTGCTAAACGTAACGGCCACCCGGGTATTGAGCGATCTGAAGATCGACGAGCAAGCCCGCTCACACTCCAGTGAATCCAACCAGTAACACTACCGTACAGTCCGGTCTGATCGTCTGATATGTCGCATATCTTGCCTAGGGGTGGTATACGTCAGACCCCAATAGCTCGATAAGTCGTGTCGATATGAGGTCTATAACAATTCGAGAAACTACTGGTAACACTTACCAGTAAATCTCAACAACCCTGGCCAGGGATTTCCTGTTATAGCCAATCGAACACAGCGCAACATCAACTCCCTATACCGGGAGAGACGAATCCCCTCCTATCGCTCATTGCCTCCATGTGACTCGGGACTGTACCCAAAAACCACCGTTTTGCACGCCCTCTTGGACGTGGTAAGATGGAAATCAAAGCACAGTGGGAACCACACAAGACTCTATGACGATCTCGGGTCAACAGACTACTCTGTACCAGTGTCACCAGAGAACTGCCATCTAACGTGAGGTATAATACCATCTGGGAGTTCTCGGCGAGTCCGTCCAGTGTACCCAGTCTCCACTGAGCACCCGTATATCATCTCTGATGTCAAACACCAATGGATATGGGATCATCCATCGCCCATCTGTATGGGTCGAGAAGGTATACGCTAGTCTACTCTGGTATATCGATGCCCCGTCTCGATACACCCACGACTAGGGACTTTCAAGGATGTACTTATGGACTACCATGTCCCCACTAGTATGATCCGCATCATAGTCCAGGTAGTCAAGTACAGATCCTAAGGGCTTTACCAACATGTAACAGAGAGACAATCAGTGTACACGTTAAGGTAAAGATCAACTAGATAGCATACTATCATGTCGAGCAAGAAAGTCCTCCCTATATATGTCCCAGCATCCACTACAATATACATCCTATGTATAGTAATGGCCTCTAGGGCATACATATAACTAACAATCTCCCACTTGCACTAGGGCCATCTGATAGCAGTGGTTGCAGTATCTCATACTCAACCATCCCATAAAAGTCTCTCTCTGGGAACAGGCCTTTGTGAGTGGATCCGCTGTGTTGTCCTCTGAGTCTACTCTCCTAACCTCGATCTCCCTGGAGATCAACTATCTCCATGATCAGGTGATACTGCCTTAGAATATGTCTGGATCACTGATGGGACCTGCGTTCCTTGGCATAAGCCACAACTCCATTGTCACACAATGGGAGGAACAAAGTTCATCTCATGAACCAATATACACCCAGACTGCCTCTTTGGTAGCATCTTAAGTAGCGATGTATCCATCCTTTATCGTCTAGTATGTCACGGTATCTAGCTTGGAACTCTTCCAACATACCGTCCCTTTACTGAGGGTAAAGACAATGCCTGTGACTGACATTCAGTCGTCTTCATCACCCTGGAACCATTCCAGTTATTCTCCCCAGGGTCGATTGATACCATCTCACTACAGCTAGTGAGTATCCTAACATCCATTTAGATCTATCTCATAGATCCAAAATCCAGGATTTAGGAGGTATCACTTTGATCCTATATGGAGAATTATGGTGATAAGCGGAGATTGACCGAGCGTAGCATAGGAAACTCCTTCCCCATCAAGAGTATGTCATCCACGTACTCTACGAGGATCATCACCATACTCCCTACTACCTTTTTGTTTATACAAGGTTCATCTACCATTTTGATGATGTCAAACTCTTTGACTAATTCATCAAAACAGATGTTCCAACTCCGCGATGCCTGCTTTATCCTATAAAACATCTTGCACACGTTTCCGCTGCTCCCACTGTCTACGAAGCCCTCTGGCTGTGTACTTATAGACGCTCTCTTCCAAAATATCATTTAGAAAAGCAGTCATGACACCCAACCACCAGATATCGTAGTCATGGTATGTAGCCGTGGCAAGTAGGATCTGGATGGACTTAAGCATAGCTACTTAGAAAAAGTTTCATCATCATCCATACCTGGTCAATGATGTAGACCTTTAACAAGTCTAGCTTTGAAAGTCTCAACTCTTCCATATACACGAAGTAATCTTCTCAAGATATACTTGCTCCTGATGGGGATTTAACCCTTCAGATATAGCAACTAAAGTCCATACTTTGTTGGTGTATAAGGATTCCATCTCAGATCGCTAAGCATCCAGCCATTCTTATAGAGTCTTACTCCTGATGGCCAGCTCGAAACTAGTTGGGTCATCATCTCATGATGCAATCCTCGCTCCCACTGTCATAGAGAAACCAAAATATCACTCAGGTGGGTGAGAAACCCTACTAGATCGGCGGAGAGGCTAAGGTTCGTTGGTAACTATTGAATCCTTTGGTTCTGTCAAATCATCAGCTGCAGTTTTGTATAGCTGGAACCTTTCCAGTTCTGCATAACAGACCTTACCTCGAGCTTGTCCGGATTTTGCTTTTCAGACATAGCCCGGACAACCCCAAATCTTAACTAACTTAAGACATGGGCTCTTCCCTTATCATATCAAATATGAAGTGGTAGGCAACTGATTTGATTTGAACCCTATTCAATAGGTATGCAGCTACTCAAGTGCATAACTCCCAAAAAGGAAACAGGTAACTCAGTAGTACTCATCATAGAGCACACCTTATCATATAGGGTGTGATTGCTCCACCCCGATATACCATCGTGCTATGGTGTATTCGGAGGAGTAATGCTGAGAGAGAATCTCATTCTCCTTTAGAATAGTCCAGTATTTCCGTGCTCAAGTATTCTCCTCCTTGATCACATCAAAGGACACTTATACCCGTATTTTGGTTCTCTACTTCTCGCTTATATTCTGTGAATATCTCAAAAGGCTCGGACTCATGTTTCAACAGGAACATATGTCTGAATCTTGAGAGATTATCAGAGAATGTAATGAAGTACAAAGAACCAGTCCTGGCATGTGTAGACAGGGGACCTTTACATACATCAACATGTATCATCCCAAGAGTTTACTAACTCTTTCTCTGTTTCCAATAAACAGAGCTGTGGTCATCTTATCTTTGTGACATGACTGGCGAGTTTCACAAGATGTAAATTCAAACTGATTTAAATATGCATCTAAATGTAACTCAGCCAGTCGGGTCGCATTGATATAACCTAGTCTACAATACCTCAAGAAGGATTCGTTTCATTTCTGAACTCTTTCTCTTATGTGTGTTCTGTATACTAAAGAACTGTAGTTTGATTTAGAACATCAACGCTTTTAGATAACGTGCCTGAACCGATCAACTTTTGATATAGGAAATGTTCAAAACATTATCCAACTATACAAAATTTTATCATTTCTTTACTAATAAAGAGATGGATATGATTTTGTATATCAGGTTCGGTATCTAACAACATTCGTTCAGAATCAATGTATTGGTAATACAGGGTGACAGTGACCAACAGACTTGGCTGCAACACTTGCCCCGTTTTCTGTCTCATGAAACTTATCACCCGTTCTCAGTTCTCTACCTATCTGTAGCCCTATGTAACAGATTACATATTTGGGATCCTGATCTGGTATCACATACCCAGGACGTAAAGGATACTGAGAAACAGTTCTCTTTAACGTACACACCCGAAGATGATGCATCATCATGCACTCTTTTCGTTTGGGCGGCACGGGAAATCTGGTAATCCCCAATTTCCTGCTCTGTCTTATAACAATTAAAAGTTGGAGCGGGACCAACGTTCCCCAGCTCAGTATAACAAGCGGGTTCGGTCAATATTCCGTATTATTATCTTGATTAAGGCGTGATAGGGTCGCTACCTGGAGAGAGAGAGAAGAAAACACTCAGCGTGCGCACTTGCAAAAATAGATTGGTTATTATTTTATCTAATCAGGATGGCTCCCACTGCTTTTTATCAAATCTTCCTTCAAACCCTAAAAGGAAAGACTAGCCGGGATTAATTACACACTACAAGTTCGCTAATCTTTCAGCCAGGCCAGTGTCGGTACTTTGAGGGAGGTCCCCCGTGCTTTCGCACGAACCTAATTAATGTAAACCTCGTTTTCCCAGAGGCGTAACCTCGTTAACACCTTTCTAGACACCTACTTGATCGGCTAATTGCAATGTGTAAAACTCTCCCAGGAGTAACTCTTACTCGCAGCGGGTATCGGGATCCAACTATCTCATAGAAGGTATGCAATCTCATTGCAAATTTCAACACTTGAAATTCCCGATAATATTTTGCCCCTAACGTGCTAACGGTCTCGCCGAGGCCTTCAACAAGACCTTGACGAAAATTATAAAGAAAACAGTGTCCCGAAATAAGAAAGACTGGCACGAGAAACTGCAAGAGGCCCTTTGGGCGTATCGAACTACATTCAAGACAGCCACGAACACAACGCCATACACGTTGGTGTTCGGTACGGAAGCAGTACTCCCCCACGAGATAGACTTACCCTCTCTGCGAGTGGCAGTTCACTACGAGCTAACGGATGAAGAAAATGCTCACCTCCGGTTTAAAGAGCTTGACGCTCTTGATGAAACCCGGCTCATAGCGCAACAAAATCTGGAAGCTTACAAAGCGAAGATGACGCGCTTATATGAAAGACTGACCCGACCGAGGACATTCCGCTAAGGCGAACTCGTACTAGTGGTCAAAAGGCCCATGATCCCCAATCGCGCCAAGCGGGGAAAATTCGAGCCAAACTATGAAGGCCCGTACATCATAGATAAGGTCTACCAGGGTGGGGCCTATCTGCTTATGGATATGCACGGTGAAAGGCCTTTCAGGCCAATAAATGGTCGCTTCCTAAAGAAATACTACGCTTAATGAGTCACGGCCTAGGTCAATGATAGATGACGACAACTATGTCCTCTCGCTATCTTCCTAAGCTCGAACTTTATAAGCATGTAGCCAGTCTTCTCCATGATGGACCGAAACGTCCTTAAACTAATGTTGGACCGAAACGTCCTTAAACTAATAGCGGACCGAAACGTCTTTAAACTAATACCGCAGCATCCTTAGGCTGACGAGGTGAATAAAAAAATAAAGAAAGAAAGAAAAATATAATAAATAAAAACGGTATGTCCATAAGCAAAAAGGGCACGGATGAAAACCCGAAAGGGCTCCGTGAGTAAAAACAGCAGGGCTACCGGCGAGTGTTCGTGAAAACCCGAAAGGGCGCGACCTCGTAAAAAAAAGAGAGAAGAAGAAAATAAAAAAGAATAAAAAAAAACGGTATGTCCATAAGCAAAATGGGCACGGATGAAAACCCGAAAGGGCTCCGTGAGTAAAAACAGCAGGACTACCGGCGAGTGTTTGTGAAAACTCGAAAGGGCGCAACCTCGTTAAAGGACACTTATAGGGTCCTCTCGACCTTGTAAGGAGAAACCACCCGCGTGAGATCCTTACGACTCACAAGGGAGCAACACACTTAGGGATCCCCACGATTCCTAAGGAGAAAATACACTTGCGAGATCCTTACGGCTCGTAAGGAGAACTCTCTTATGGGACCCTCACGGCTCGTAAGATTTGAAAGTCTTAAGTTACAGAGGCCTAAACCTGTGCTTAAGCAACCCCCACAACTTTCGACACTGCCCTACAAGTGGTCCTATATTGGCCCTTGTATACAATCCACGGGCGCGAATAAACATTTCCCTAACTAAGTCCCATCCGAGACTAGGGATATGTTTGCATGGTGAACAACCCTTGTAAATCCTCTCGATTTACAAGGAGAAAACCCTCCTGTAGGATCCTTACGACTTACAGAGGAACATAACACTTAGGAACCCTCACGATTCCTAAGGAGAAAATACACCTGCATGATCCTCACGACTTGTAGGGAGAAATAACTTTGTGAGACCCTTGCGGCTCATGAAGTCAAAAGCCTTAGTCGACAGGACCTTAACCCTAGTCGCTAAGCCTCCTTTGTTCGACAACGACAGAGGCAAATGATGATTCGCTCCTGGCAATATCCCAGTTGTAGCGGTGCTGATACCGAAATCGGTGTCCAATTTCAGGTTTACGGCAAAAAGCCAGTAGGCCGCACATGCATGCGAAATAGCCGAAATGATGGGGCAACTTGCAATAAAAAAAGCAGCAAGTAAAATGTATGCATGCGAAATAGCCGAAATGATGGGGCAACTCGCAATAAAAAAGCAGCGAGTAAAGATAAAATAAATAGCCGAAATGATTGGGCACCGCGAAAAATAGCCAAAATGATTGGGCAATCGCGACCTTCGCGATATAAAAGCTGAAATGATAGAGCATCGCAGAAATAAAAAATGACGATAAAACTTTGGCCCTATAGTTAAGATCACATCGATCCCTGTATACAATCCAAGGGCGTAAACCAAGAGGGAACCATACTTTCCCAACAGACTCCGTCAGAAGACAAAGCCAAACCTTGACGGTTCATTCCAACCTCGAAGAAACCAGTGTCTTCAGCAAACTCCTCGACTCATGGATACAAACACTCCTTGACGAGAGCCTCCTGATCCGCGTCGACTCGCAGAGCCACCAGTGCCTCCGTGGGAAATCCTCGACTCGTTTCAAACTCCAAGGAAACAAATAATCCTTGGCGCTTGGGAAACAAATAATCCCTAGCAAACTCCTCGACTCATGGATACAAACACTCCTTGACGAGAGCCTCCTGATCCGCGTCGACTCGCAGAGCCACCAGTGCCTCTGTGGGAAATCCTCGACTCGTTTCAAACCCCAAGGAAACAAATAATCCTTGGCGCTTGGGAAACAAATAATCCCTAGCAAACTACTCGACTCACGGATATAAACACTCCTTGACGAGAGCCTCCTGATCCGCGTCGACTCGCAGAGCCACCAGTGCCTCCATGGGAAATCCTCGACTCGTTTCAAACCCCAAGGAAACAAATAATCCTTGGCGCTTGGGAAACAAATAATCCCTAGCAAACTCCTCGACTCACGGATACAAACACTCCTTGATGAGAGCCTCCTGATTCGCGTTGGCTCGCAGAGAAACCAGTGTCTCCGCGGGAAAACTCCCGATTCGTCTCAACTCGCAAGATGAAGCCTCAGGCAGCAGGAATTGAAAAACTTGCTTCCTGAACAATAGGACCCTACAAGTCGATTTAAAACGGTCTCTTGCATACTATTCACGGGTCTCACTCTCCAAAGTCGAGTTTCGACAAGGAGGGAAACAACCGCTTACGGGTCCTCTCGACTCATAAGAGGGAAAAATTCTCTTGTAGGCTCCTTACGACTTATAAGAGAAAACCACACTTAGGAATCCTTACGATTCCTAAGGAGAAAAAAAACCACCTACGAGATCCTCTCGATCCGTAGGGAGAAAAGTCTCTATGAGACCCTCACGGCTCATAGAGTTGAAAAGTCTTAGGCGGCAGATCTGAACCTGCGGCCTAAGCCATCGCTATCTCTTGGAGAAATTAATTTATCGGCCAATTATGTTCATCGAAGACATCATGCTGAGAAGGGAGAAAGCAAAGAAATAGTACAAGACATTGCAAAAAGGAATGTGTATCTTTATTCACAAATTCAATCAAAATACAAGGCGAATCATATAAAGAACAAAGAATGTATATACACTATGCAAAAATTACAAGTGTGTAAATGATACAAAATGTTCAGGGAGAAGGAAGCCTCTTGAACAGCTCTATCAATTGCTCGCGTGCTTCCTTCCACACCTTCTCTTGATCAGCCGCCACCGCCAGTTCGGCCTCTACTTGAGCCCGCTGCTGCATGAAGGATGCAAGTTGTTCCCCAACGACCTGCTGAGCTGCTTCATGGCCTCGGGCATCACGCTCGGCGGCATCAAGCTTCCGCTTCAGTGCTAGCCCATTAGAGATACACTCCAGAAGGCCTTCAAAGACAGCTTTCACCTCGGCAGCATTCGTCCTAACTTCAGCGCGCAAGCGAGCAGTTGCGCTTGAAGATTCCTGACGTTCCTTCAACCGTAAAGCTGCTTCCTGCTCCAAATGGCGGAAATAAGAAGTGCTTTGCTCGAGCCAAGCTGTCCGTTGGGTGCTTATAGCCAAAAATTCAGGAGAAGGACGCGTCGACTCCAACCGATGTAGGCAGGCCTCGATCTCTCTGCAGTGGTTAACCCAAGATTCGACGACGCCTTCGTTGTGAAAGTTTACGAGCGCCGCCAACATTGGGTTATGTTCTACAGCGAAATCTACGGCAGAAGGGAGAGAGTCCGCGTTAAGCTCTTCGATATACCCGCTCAGCATACCCAAACTCATCACGGCACCCTTTGAAGATGGACGTTTCAAGAAAGGGCCTACCGGTGAAAGGACACGAGACTCAAGAGGGACCGGAGCCGGAATGATAGCTGCAAAATAAAACATAGTTAAACAATGGTTCAAGAGATGTTGAAGAGTCATTAAAAAGGAAATTTGCAATACCAGCTGCAACGGACGGCAAAGTCGGAAGGGCCGGTGGCGTGGCAGGTCTTGCGTTTCCTCCTTCGATTTGTGGCACTACAATAAGGAAGAGGAAAAGTCATAAATAATCCCATTGCTAAAAAAAAAGGGAAAAGAAAGACATCAAAATGAAAATATACTCACCGACACCACTAGAGGGAGAAGCGGGTTCGGATGGGATGGAGAAGTGTGGGAGCAACACTTGATATAGATGATCAAAGAGCACTCCTGAAAGGACACAGTGGTACAACGTCAGTACATAAGTTACGCGGTTAAAAGATAAACTAATGAGTCGCAAATCCATACCTTCCAACATCCGCGATGGCACAAGGGTAGGCTGAGAGGTGACCACTGCCAAAGCAGTAATTGACGGTGCTCCTTCGAGCAATGGAGCATCGGCATTGGCCGCACCTGCGTTAAAAACAAAGACAAACTTGTTAGAAAAGATCGTAAAATATAAAAAGAGAATGATAGTAACTCGAAATTTACCCGACGAGCTGCCAGCCGAAACTGAGGCAATTCCCTCCTCCATTGACATGAGGCCATCGCCCGTGGCCTCATCACCCGACTCAATGGGAACCGTTGTCGTGCTCACAAGCCCTGGAGATGGCGGGGGACCACAGACGGGGAGGGCTATGATTGGAGCATTGCCAGATTCTTGAGAAGGAGCGGTTAGCTCGTCCTCAGGAATCATGGCCACCTCACCCGCTACTCCCTCGGTTTCAGCGGTCACGGTTGTCTCGTCCACCATCACCATGAGGTCGCCAGCCTCAAGCGCCTCGCTCACCACTGCCCTCGGCTCGGTTATAACGATCACTTCATCTTCCGCCACTTCAGGTTCGGCGTCGATGACCCTCTCGGCGGTAGATCCCCCAACCTCTGTTTCAGGCCCCGTAGCCCCAACGACGTTGCTCACCGTCAGCTTGGGTTCGGCAGGCACCGCCTCCTCTGTTTCCCTGGGTTCAACGGTCTCCGCCTCCCCTTCGGTCGGACTTGGCCCTGCAAGATGGGATACATAAGAACCGGTGGCCTTATAATTCTTACAACAAGGTTCTGAAAGAAATTCTACCTGAAGAGGATTTATCATTTGCACTTCGAACCGCGCGCGCCACTTGCCTGCGAGCAGTAGATAGGGCGACAGGGGCCTCTTCGGAGGGAGTATCAGCGCGAGGGATGGTGCTAGGGCCCGCTCCCATGGCCAAAGCAGCTCTGCGCGCCTTTGCTTCGCGTCTCAGCCGCTTCCTCTCCTCATGAGCCGTTGAGACGGATGCCACTAGAGCCTTTTTAATTGAGGCGTCTTCGTCTGTGAATAGGGATGCCTCCAGATTTTTCAAGGCATCCCTCGTCGTTTTGTCAAGTCGAGGCTCTTGCAGTAGCCCCGACGAGACCGGGATTTCAGTAACAGGCTTGGGGAGGATCCCCGCATCAACTGATATAGCCCCTGCAAAGAAACAAAAGAAGAAGGTTAGGTTGACCATCAGAAGAGATAACAAATTTTTCTTATAAAAAGAGAAAGGGGTGGGACATACCAACGCCTGCTAGAGCATGTTTCTCCTCCTCCTCTTGGAAGGTTTTCAAAGAGGCAGCAATAGCTTCTTCGGTAAAGACACCTGTTGAAAATGGGGAAAATATTAGTTAAAGATAATGATAAAAAGTGCAATAAAGTGATGAAGAAAGCGGCTAATGGTTACCTGACTCAGCGAGTTTACTTAACATCGCTTCGAGCCTCGCCGATCGCTCCGAAGCTGCAATGGCGGCCGCCAAATTGGTGTCTGCAGGGTTTACCAAGAAGCCCTCGTTGCTGCCATATTCACTTATTCCTTCGTTGAGAGGAGCCTCAGGCTCTAAGCTGAGAATCGCATCAAGGGAAAGGATGGACTTCTTCTTCTTTTGCCCGCCAGCTCTAGATGCACCCGGAATTGATTTGCGCTTGGCAGTCACCTTAGGGCGGCGGGTCCCGATATCCGCTCCTGCGCCGAACTCTGGCGATACTACGTTAACCATCTTCATGGGAGCACGGGGCGCCGGTGGTGCATTCACCATAGCAGGCAGCGGTAATCCACACGGGGGGCTCAACACGCGTGGTCGATCGACTCCGGCACCTTTTAACGGAGGAATGACCGGGATCCTTGGCTGCAAGGGGGCCTTGCGATCACTGCCAGGGGGCGCACCCCTACGGTCAACCAGCATGCGCTTCTCCGTTAAGATAATTGGGCCCATCGCATGCGCATACCAGGCTACGTTAATTAAGCATCTTGGGGACACAGCTGGGTTCGCTGATAAAGAAATAGGAACCTGTGTTAAGCCGTGTGAAATGGTGCATTGCATTCTTTATCCCCTCCCGGCTAACCACGGGCTTTTCTAAGAAAGCTTCCATCGGGATCCCTTGGTTGTAGCTCGATTGCTGAGCAAATCGGTGCGGGTTATACCTCATAAACAGTGCTGTCTCATTCTGCCTAAACACTAGATAGCCCGGCCGAATGGAGTAGAGGTGGAGGATTTCCCGAGCCTTCAATACGGAAGCCCCATCCTTAAAATCATCGCGCAGTGGCACTACTGACTTAGTGGTCTCTGAGCCTATGGTTATGACCTTATCCACAAAGGAAACCTTTGCTCCGACCAGATGTGGACGAAGGAGCAGCCCCCTAGACTCCCGCGGGGATGCAACCACAATAGAAGCACCGACCAATCGCATGACTCTCGGGAGTCTGCATTTCTCAAAGAACAGAGGAGTCTTATGGGCATCAAACACCCCTTGCACATGCATCTCCATCCAAGAAGTGAAATAGTGCATCGGGAAGTTAGCAGGCTGTACCCCAGGCTCACTAGCGTCCGCCGCTACGCTAAGTCCATTGTAGAGGTAAGCCAGCCCGGCGATTCCTACCGATAACTGCAAACCAGCCACCATCCGATGCGCTGGGTAAAAGACGGAAGGCCGCATGTTGCTCGGGTGCATGGGGAGCGCAAAGCTGCATAGCCACAAGCCCAAGAACCCAATAAAAAAGGTCTCCTCATCCATGCCCGGGATGGCGATTTCTGAGAAAGCGGCGATGGCAGCACTGGGGAGATAAAAATCCCTTTCATCATTTTCTGATACGGGTCGGCGGTCCAAGCCGAAACCAAAAGGATCATCGAGCTGGGCGAACTTCTCACTCCGCTCTGATAGGAACTCCGGGCGAATAAAGCGGGCAATAAAATCTGCGAAACTGACGCCCCGGTCGCCCGATTTCAGATGGAGTCCTTCATAGATCTCCAATACCTTCACCAAGCCCGGATACTGATGCTGAATAGCGTTCTCCGGAGTCAGGTCAAACACCAGCGGCTTGGTGGCAAAGACATATTCGTCAGGAGGAAGCAGCTCCTCGTAGTGCTCCCCCCTCATTGGTAGACCCGAGACTTCAGCAAACTCCTCCAAGGAGATGGAGACCTCCCTATCCATCATCAGGAAGGTATGGGTGGGGATATTCCATTGTTCAATAAAGGCCTTGATCCACCACGCTGGAGGAGTGGGATACTCGAAAAGCGAGACGTAGATGGCCGAATATAAACCAATCTTCGTTAGATGAGTCCTTTTCGCCGATAAGATGTACCGGGCCCACTACAAATATCCGGCGGGCGGTCGCGGGATCAGTCCAATATTGTAAGCCTGTCCCCAAGGGCGTGCTTCACCCTGACAGATTCGCCTCCCCAGAATGTCTATTGCCGGCGGCGGCTGCACGGGGATGGCACCGATTGCAGGCTGAAGGAGGTCATCAGAATTCCAATTTTTAACCTCCACGGCATACTTCACCGGGGGTTCGTCCGCATAGGGGATCGTAACTATGGGCTCGGACGGCGAGGCGGAACTGAAACTGCGACGACCCTGGATGATTTGACTGTACCACCTCCCCCACAAGTGGAGTTTTTTGCGCTCGGGGTCATGATCTTTAATAAGAGCGAACGCCACCCGCTCCACTGGCGCATGGGGGAACCCTCCTTCCGAGCGAACAAAAGGGAAAGACAAGTCGTCAGACATGTTTCCTGTAGAAAAACAAAAAATAACCGTTAGTGTTCTAACGCTTGGCATTTTAAAATCTTACTCCACACTGTGATGCAGTGGGTAGGGGACCAAAGGAGGACCCACAAAATCTGGATGACGGTGCATCATTTAATAAGACAATCCCATCATTAGATGAGACTGTCAATTCATGAAAAAGACCCATAAGAGAATATCCTCATTGATGGGAAATCCCTAGAGACAAGGAGAAAATCTCCTCTTTTTTTTAGAGCAAGTTCTGTCACAGAGTGACATTTGTCAAACTCTGGTCTCAGGGGAACAAGATTCCTTAAAAGAGCATAGCTCTGTGGTAATAATGGAAAGATCCATCAATTTTTTTTTAACACTTAAAAGAATTAAAATTTTGGAACCTTGAAAAATCCATGAAAACTTATAAATTTTTTTTTCATTTTTCAGATCTAAAAAGATCTACATTTGATCCAAGAGCAAAGCTCTTTTCATGGGTTAAAACCCATGGACCAGATCTCTGTAAATCTGTAAGTTTTTGAGAGCAAGGCTCTGTTGATGAAACCCCAAAGGGGTTTTCTTTAGATCAAAGATCTATAAGAGCAAGGCTCTGTTAATTAAATTTAATTTAATTTAAATTTTTTTACCTAGAGTGATCCTAAGTTCTGAACTTTGAAGTTCTTGGGGAAAGAACAAGAGCAAGGCTCTGAAAGTTCTTAAGCAAGAGCAAGGCTCTGAAATTCAAGTTCTTGAAAATGGTAAAAAATTACCAAGGACCAAGGGTCCTATTTATAGGCGCCTGCGCCCCTTCAACTTACCCCTTTTGATCCAACGGCCAGGATCTTGCCACCGCTGCACTCACGTGCGCGCTATGTGAGCACAACGGTGGGGGGGTATTTGTTTCCCCCAATCAGAGCAAGGCTCTGTTTGAATTTCAAAAATTTAAATTTTGAAGCAACGCTTCAAATCCCGTGCGCTGCGCGCAACGCGCCACGTGTCAGAAGTGGATACGTCAGCGCAGCGGCCATGGCAGTGCGTCCAATCAGAGCAAGGCTCTTTTAAACAAAAAAGTAAAGGAAGCAACGTTTTAGTTGCGCAAACGCTGCGCGACGCGTGTCTGCGCAAGCGCTGCGCTGCGCGACACGTGTCTGCGCAGTTGCGCAAGCACAACTGCGCAAGCGCTGCAGTGCACGACACGTGTCTGCGCAGTTGCGCAAGCACAGCTGCGCAAGCGCTGCGCTGCGCGACACGTGTCACGCGCTGGGGAGTTGCGCAAAACAGAATGGAGATTTAAAGAAATCTTTTCTATTCTTGTTAAAACAAGAAGATTTTCTTCTGAAAAGCAGAGGCTTTTGGATCAAAGATCCAACGGTGGGGAAAATTCCCCAAATCACTCAGAAAAAGATCTCTTTAACAAATTTAACTAATATATGGGCACTATAAAAAGGACCCCAGATCTCAATGCAAAGGGATCAACATCTTGCTAAAAAAAAAGAAGAGGAAGAAGAGAATTCTAGAGAACTCCTCAAGAACACAAAAAAAAGGTAAAAACCTTTAAAAGAAGAGAAAATTCTCTTATGAACAGATTATTGATCTAAGAACAAGATCATTGATCTTCAACAATAAATAAAAAAAAGGGAATAAATAAAAATAAAAAATAGTGCCTTGCACTTGTTATGAACCTTTGGTTCTCTGAGATAAGGAAAAGCAAGGAAAAACTTGTTTTTCTTTGATCCAAATTTAGATCAAGAGATCAAAAAAGTGTTTTGCACTTCTGTTCTTGAATCTAAAAGATTCTTAGTGCTTTGCACAAATGCAGTGCATTACTTAAAAAGGCTAGACCCATGTCAAAAAGACATAATAGGCCTAAATAAATTGCAAAGCAATAAAAGGGCAGAGCCCCATTTAAATTGATACTCTATTTGAGCAGAGCCCAAAATAAATGAACAGCCCTAGCACAAGCCAAGACAAAAAATGTTGAAATTGGACTTAGCCCAATCGTGGCCATAAGTCCTCAAATTAAATTGACTGAGCAAGATTGCTCCCCTAAATCAATTTACAATCGGTTCAAGGGTACATCTCCGAACTCCTCTGACACCTATCGTTGTAATCCTTCAACGACGTCAGAGAGGTGACGGGTCCCGACGACCACATATTAATATCGGATCGAAACGTCCCTAAACTAATATCGGACCGAAACGTCCCTAAACTAATATCGGACCGAGACGTCCCTAAACTAATATCGGACCACCGAGACGTCCCTAAACTGGAACATGGACCACCATGTCCCTAAACTGGAATATGGACCACCACGTCCCTAAAATGGAATAATAGAGCCTCCAAATGCTCTTTTGCCAGATCTAAACGGTCCCGTTTAAGTTGATCTTAGCCCCAAACACGGCTAACGTATCCTTAAACATTTAAATGAACGATAAAACTTCAAATCGATTTTGGTTCAAGGGTACATCTCTGAATTCCTCCGACACCTATCGTTGTAATCCTTCAACGACGTCAGAGAGATGATGAGTCCTGATGACCATATCTATTAAATCGACCATCACGTCAAGTTGATCTTAGTCCAAAACAGGACTAACGTATCCTTGACGAACGTTTAAGTTGATCTTAGCCGCAAAGCGACTAATGCATCCTTAAACTAAAAACACCAAACCCAAATCTAAGTAAATACGGATTTGGACTAATCCACGTCCTACGGGCGACGGCATTTCTCAGTCTCCGTATACAATCCACGGGCAACCACAAACAAAACAAACACACACGACACGAAGTGAAATTCTGGAAAAAGGAGAAAGTTGTTACCGCGATGCGGTAGCGTAATTAACTGCAGGGGCTTGCGCCTGCAGAGAAGAGCGTCCCCACAATCAAAACCCCCTCAAGCGAGGGGGAATCTGACGAAGTCTGCTACATCGGCCTCATCCGTCTAAACCTCCGATACACGGTGCCATAAATCAACTTGGCATCTTCGGAGAGGTGGACGGATAAAACCAAATTGCATCTGCCCCGAACCTCAGCATCAAGACACTGCAGTCCTATGCGCCGCCGTTCGGAGGGGAACAGTGATAAAAATGCAACATCACAGAAATGTAATAAGCATCACAGAACAATACAGATATCTGGGATCCCCGGGTTTCATAGAGCCGCTACTGAAACCCGACGTTCCCTTGGTCGTGTGGATAGCCTGTGCAATGAAATCCTAGACCCCTACGGGCGCGGCAAGTTACCCGCCAAAACCTGAAACGAGGCAGCCCCCTTCAGCAACGTGAATGGACCACCCAGCACTTCACGGAATTCGGTAACTTGGGCACCCCTCCTTGGGTCAACCTGTACCCCCTACGAGTGCGGCGAATAGCCCGCCAATTCTAGAGTGAAGCCCCCTCCGTCTCAACGCCATGAGATGCGGGCCCGTTGCCCTCTAGAACCCGGCTATCCGTGCACCCCACCTTGGGGTAATCCTAGTACAGAAAGTAAATATACATACAACGGGTATATCGACCTCACCCCGGTCGTGCCCCAAAAGAATAATATACAAACAGGCAGTGACGGTAGTCCACATGTCGGACGCTCGTCCCGCAATATCAAATGTACATATAAAACGAAACTGTACTAACATTGCATCCAGGCTATCCCCCACGACCAATCCGCAACATCACAGTACAACACAGAACATCAACGTGAATGTCACGTTCGCAAATCCGTCTAAAAGGGCTATAGTAGTTAGACAGGATTTACTGATCAAGTGACATTCACGGTCGCAGATATAATGTAAATACTGTGAACTAACATGTTTAAAATATTCGATCGATCAAATTTTCCCAAGTGGGCCCCAAGAACTACTGTAGCACATAAAGAAAATATGGGCCTAAAAATAATATACCAAAAGCCCCATTTTCAAGTCAGAAGGCCTCTATAAAAAATTGGTGAATTGAACATCCAAAGTGGTGGCGGAACCGCGGCCCAAGCATGGGTTTGGCCGCGGTTCCGCGGTGGGATAGTGAGAACATGCAATCAAATTTTCACATAATTTTTATAATTACCTGCATGTGTTTCTGCAACAACTTGAAAAAATTTTCGAGCCAAAAATATTTCGACAGAAACTGATGCTTTTGAAAATGCGGTTTTTGAAAATCCGATCGATCGAACTTGTAAACACATTAGACCAAACTAGACTAGGTTAATGGCCTGGCTCTGATACCAGTGTAAGTGCACGGCGGCGCCCCGGCCGTCAATCCGAGGCCAAAATGCGGAAACGATACTTTACTTTAAACTTTCAAACCGGCACCACCGCGCACAAAAATCCTGGATCGGGCCATTAATCTAATCCTAGCTAACTAAAGAACGGGTAGAGAGATATACCGAGCGATCCGTGTCCTTCGGTCTTCTCGTCGTCGTCCCGATCTCCCCGCGGAATCTCCGGTCTCCACCACGTCGCCGGAAGGGCACCACGTCGCCGGCTTCTTTTACGGGCTCCCACCTCTGGACCGAGGCAACTCGGGCATGAAGTTGGAGAGTCGACGTGCCCAGGGATGCTGTAGGTTAACTGCAGAACTCTATGTCTCTTTGGGGTTGTGGAAGTTGCCATTAGTGGAGGATTGAGATGATAGCATTTTTGGAGATGAGCTTGGGGATTTTTGCAAACACAAGAGAACCAAAAATCCCCCACAAAAAAATGGGCTGCCCCCTACCCTCATGTGGCCGACCATATCAAGAGGAGAAAGAGAGAAGAGTGTGTATGGATCAAAAAAATGAGAGTGTCCCATAATGCAAGAGAGAGAAAGGGTTATCATGAAAAGAAATGATCACCAACTAAAACCCACACTCCATCAACCATCATGACTCCAAAGGTCAAGCCATGATGAAGTCAAGAAGTCAAATGATGGTGCAACCATCATGAAGCAACAATATGCAAAAACCACCCTCCATAATGCTAATTTGCACAATTGCAAATAAGCCCTCCTCCACCAATTTTCAGCCAAGGAAAGAAACAAAGGAAATTGGCCGAAATGAAAAGCAAACTGGCAACTTCAGAAAACTGATCCCGTAATAAATTACAGGAAACCCCGCTACTGTATATACATACCCGCAATTGTATTCCGATCGAAATACAAATGCAATGAGACAAATCTACACTGTACAATACTAGGATCCGGCTTAAACCAAAGCCCGCTAGTATTATCCGTCCGATCATGATCCGTGCAAAACCGCACGTATCTGATCGAACCCTGCCATATCTCCATACGGCCTCTACAGCGTTTCGCCCGAAACTTGAGCAACTGTCTGTGGGAGACTCTAAAGACTCGTCAACACTTTAGTTATGGATTTAACCACTAGCACGTCAGAGGTATTAGCCATACGTAACGGGCTACCAGGTATTGACCAAAAGGGACGTCGATGAGCGAACTCATCCTGACACCCTACTGAGCCTGTCAGTGACAATATCCGTACAGTCCGGTCCGTTCGTCTATGAGCATCGCATGGCGGGCCTAGGGGGTGGTAAAAGTCAGACCCCCAAAAGCGGTACAAGTCGTGTCGGAGTGTAGCCCAGAACACCCTGAGATACTACTGGAATACCTACCAGTAAATCTCATGCCTTGGCCAAGGACTTCGTGTAAGGGCTCTCCTAGACACAGCGCGACCTCACCCCCAATACCGAGAGAGACGAACCCTTGCAGATCCGCTCACTGCCTCCATGTGGCTCGGGACTGTACCCAACTAAAACCTGTTTGCACATCTCCTTTGAGCGTGGTAGGGTAGTAATCAAAGCACAGTGGGAACTCACACGAGACAAATGACGATCTCAGGTCGATGAACTAACCTGTACACATGTCACCAGGGAACTGCTATCTGACGTCAGGTATAAGACCAACTAGCATGTTCCCGGCGAGTCCTGTCCGATGTACTCATAAGCCAATGAGCACTTGTATACATCTTAGGTGAACCAACTGATACCAGTGGCTTGTGAGACCGGCCACTGCCCCTTGTCGGGGTCTCGACTGTATACACTAGTCTACTCTGGAGTATCGATGCCCTGTCTAGAAACTCCCACGACTAGGGACCATTTAAGGATGTGCTTATGGACTACCAGCTCCCACGTATATGATCGCCCTCATACTGCTGGCAGTCAAGCAAGAATCCTAGGGGCTCTATCAACGCACAATAGTGACCTGTAAGGTGACTTAAAGCAGTACACGATGATAAAGATAAACCAGATAGCATACTATCATCTTGAGTAAGACAGTCGTACCGGAATGGGTCATCCCTCAATCATTGCAATCACGTGCCTGTGATCCAATAATTGACTCTGAGGTCACTATCTCCAACAATGATGAGCCTGGCAGGTGCAAACCGCCTACCGGTGATTGCATTTGGACCTGGCGGTTATCCGGAGGATACCGACCAGAGTCACGAGATGCATATAGGCCGACCCGTACTGCCGGAGCCCGAGGGCCGATCCCGCAGATGATACGGAGCCTGAGATATATGTGGATTTACGTGTCGATGCTGGGCACAGATTTATGTTTTGTGTCAATACTTGACACAGATTTTATGTTGATTTCATTGATGATATCTCGATTTATATACATACAGAAATCTCATTAAATAAACAAAAAACAGTTCTTTGATTCATGATGTACTTTGTTCTCATTGTATGCATCTGCACATCATTTTAGTGATATATTGCTACCTGAAATTTGTACATCATATTAGTGGCATATTGTTACCTGAGGCACTGACACGAGTTCTTGGTATTTCACTAAATGGATAGATGTTTACCCTTACCATTATTTATGCTTCAAGCCATATTGTTATTATTTGAGGATATTACTGATCGTATGACCTAGGATAGCGTTATACATGCGATTTCTACTCGTAGATGTTTTCTACTCACGAGTTGGCAACTCACCCCCGTTGTGTCACAGTTTCTTGCAGGTTTTGCCATACAGGTTTTGTTGCGGTTTTGCTGGCACACTGTCCCTTCCGGGTGATTGCTTTGGTAGGTGGGTTCTTTTTCATCAGGACCACCATTGTATATTTGTTATTTCAGTTGAATCTAGTAAAACTCCATCAACCAGACATGTATTATTTGATAGAGATAGAAGACCCGACTTGTATTATTTGTTAGACATAGAAGACCGGTGTATATTATTTCGATCTTAGAGTCGCGCGTTGTATTATTATGGTTTTCTTGCTGTTTTGGGTTTCATTTTGAGTTTTGATCCCCGTCCTTCGGCGTTGTATATTATATGTTTGCGTGGTTGTGGCCGTCGATTGACGAAGAGCTAGCTCCCGCTTGGGGATGCCCTTTTTTCATTATGTATACATTTACCATGTTGTACCCCGTTCGAGGTCTGTATTTACAAAGGAAACTCTGCCGAAATTTTTAGAAAAGACTGGTGATTTAAAAATGCATATTTCGGCATATGTTGCTAAACTACTTGATTTAAATTGGTTTTTCCTTCACTCTACTGCTTTACTTGGTTTGGATTTCTGGGTTTTGGCTTACTTAGACTACGTACGCCTTGAGACGTTTCGTAGTTTAAGTGCCGGTCATGTTCCGTATTTTTCGGGTCGTGACAAAATTGGTATCAGAGCGTTATGTTTTACCTTCAGAGTGTAGGATGACCCTTGGTTGATGGAGTAGGTAGCTTGAGTATAGTGACGTACCGTACGTATGTTCCGCGGCATACTTACGATACGCTACTCCGCTTAAGAAACCTTAGGATGTACATTTCTTTGCACAGTATTATATTCCTTCCTATGATCTAGCCTCATCGGTACCAGTTATGGTTTTGTTACCACGGTTGTACGGGCACAGAGAGCTACGGCTAAAGTTACGGTCAGCATGAGCTCGTCACGGACGAGGACTGACCATGGCGTGATTCCAGGGACACACGATTGCATAGAGGTGTCATTTTATTGTATTTACGCGCCATGATCAGTTGATGGATCACTTCCACGAGATTTCACGGACGTGCAGATCAACACCAGAGGATTAGGCTACCGCTAGAGGACAGCCAGAAGGTGATGACCGTTAATGCACCGTATTTTGATGATTGAGGCACTGTTCAGTGCAGATGAATGAGCCAGTTGTTGCTGCAAACGACGAGATATCGCCCCAGATGTTGGAGCTATTGCAACACGAGTTGTACTTAGAGATATGATAGAAGGTCGCTAGTCATCCGAGGATGAATGACTAGGACATGTGGTTTGTTCGCTTACCCCGATGCGAGGTCATCAGATTGATTGATCCCAGCTTGAGGAGACTTCACACAGATACGTTGGGAGTCGATGGAGACGATCGAATGTCAGAAACCCATTATTCCAAGTTTAAAATATTCTGAAAGACATGCAAGCAATTCTATGGACCCTTTAGAAGAATGAAACCCTAACTCGACATAATGACCGTGTGAAAGCTTTTGAACCTTAGGGTTTACGGCAGTTCCGCGGTGCCATTAGTGAGGCTTAGGTTTGTCCTTCTACGGCTGGTCCACCGATACTGTCGTATGTACTCAATACTATTAAACCGTACCCAAGATGTTGAGCTCTTGGAGGATTATGAGATTTTGACGAATCGATCGAGCGTTTCGACTTCATTCGGATGCTATGTGGTGGGATGCATTGCTTGGGAGACTCCAGATACGAGTATAGCCGTTAGAGAGCAGTCCATGCAGCCACGATGAGACGAGTCCAAAGCAGTCGACAGTAGAGAAAGGTAGAGTAAGAGGTTCATACGAGATCTTGATGAGATGACATTCCACTCCGCCGACATCAGAGATGTGATGCGCATGCATAGGCGTTGTATATGGATATATCTTCCAGAAGGAGTCACGATGAGTATGCAGCCGTTCCGGAACAAGAAACAGATTTAGTGAAGGGTGATAACTTCTGGGCAGTTCTGCAGAGACAAGATTTGGGAGAGATCTCGACAGGACCTTTCTGGAATAATGCACGAGGAGACTTGGACTCAGGATCGGTCATATTGCACACGCCCAGCAGGCCAGAGTTCAGCATCGTCGACGGGACATGTTATGAGTGACCATAAGAGTTGGCCAGAGATCTTTAGAGTGATGTGCCAGAGCAGACTACTTCCATTATCGTTTCCATACTGGACCGTTGAGCCGGGAAGCTATGTACTTAGCAATTCGCAGTGAGATACGAGAGCCTAAGGGCACCAGACGATGGGCCATGATCAGGAGGCGAGTAGATATCTTGCTCTACTAGCATTGGATACACCGACACCTTCTCGACCTTGAAGGAAGGACATATTGATGGCAGTATTTACGATTAGTGATTTCGTGAGTTGACTATCATGTATCAGTCACTTTGGATTTTGGTATTTTGAGTGATTTATTGCATGATTGAGTTTTGATGAATGAGTTTCATGATATTTGCTTTTGTGCACCATGGTTGCACCTACTGGGTATTTACGTTTTGAGCATAGTTATTACACTTGAGATGTGTTTTCATACACCGTCGTGTTTGTTCCCCTCCGAAAGACGGCGCACAAGACATGCGAAGTCCTGACGCTGAGATTCGGGGCAGATGCTATTGGTTTTACCCATCCACCTCTCCGAAGATGCCAAGTTGATTTATGGCACCGTGTATCGGAGGTTTAAACGAACGCGGCCGATGTAGCAGACTTCGTCAGATTCCCCCTCGTTCGAGGGGTTTTTTGATTGTGGGGACACTCTTCCCTGCAGGCGCAAGCCCCTACAGTTAATTACGCTACCGCATCACGGTAACAACTTTCTCCTTCTCCAAAATTTCACTTCGTGTCGTGTGTGTTTGTTTTGTTTGTGATTGCCCGTGGATTGTATACGGAGACTAAGTGATGCCGTCGTCCGTAGGACGTGGATTAGTCTAAATCCGTATTTACTTAGATTTGGGTTTGGTGTTTTAGTTTAAGGATACGTTAGCCATGTTTAGGCTAAGATCGACTTAAACGTTCGTTAAGGATACGTTAGTCTGATTTGAGACTAAGATCAACTTAACGGGATCGTTTGGATCTGACAAAAGAGCAATTGGCTCTATTGTTTAGTTTAATGACGTTGCGGTCGATAGGTAGTTTAAGGACGTTGCGGTCCATTGGTAGTTTAAGTACATTGCGGTCCATTGGTAGTTTAAGTACATTGCGGTCCATTGGTAGTTTAAGGACATTACGGTCCATCATTAGTTTAAGGACGCTTAAGTCCGTGGGTTTAAGGACCCTACAGTCCGTGTTTTAGCTTAAGGACGCATAAGTCCGTGGGTTTAAGGATCCCACAATCCGTCTTTTGGTTTAAGGACGCTTAAGTCCATGAGTTTAAGGACCCCACAGTCCGTGTTGATGTGTGGTTGTTGGGACCTGTCACCTCTCTGACGTCGTTGAAGGATTACAACGATAGGAGTCAAAGGAGTTCGGAGATGTACCCTCAAACCGGATGTAAATTGATTTAAGAGAGCAGCTGTGCTCAGTCAATTTAATTTGAGGACTTATGGCCATGATTGGGTTAAGTCCAGTTTGAAAAATATTCAACGCTTTTATTTGTTTTTGGTCTATTAGACCTGTGCTAGGGCTTTGACTATGCATAGCATTAATCTTGGTCTCTGTTGGACCTTTATTTGGGCTCTGCCCCTTTAAATGATGCACAGCATCTGTTCTGGTCTGACAGACCCTTGTTTGGGCTCTGATGCATTGCATCTATTTTAATTTGGGCTCTGATGCATTGCATCTGTTTGAAAATAATGCATAGCATTTACTAGGCCTGTTAGGCCTTTTTAATTGGGCTGAGCCCTTCTTTTTAATGATGCAGTGCATCAACTATTTGACACGGGCCATGTGGCATGTCAGACGCTTTGCGCCAATATGAGCGCAAGCACTTGCGGGGGTGACACGTGGTGCGCTGCACCAGTGCGCTGCGCTTGCGCTGTCGACACGTGGCGTGCTTTGGTGAGTTACGCCAAATTCAGAGAGCAAAGCTCTATCTTAAAAGCGCATAGCGCAAGTGAGTCAGATGCTGACACGTGGCGCTCTCTGGTGGCTTGCGCCAACCCAGGAGCGCAACAATGCAGTTTTTTGCAAGTGCAAGGTATTATTTCAATAATCTTGAGAATCTTTAAGATTCCAGAACCAATGGTTCATAAAAAAGTGCAAGGCACTGTTTGATTTCTTGATCCAATTTAGATCAAAGAAAACAAGTATTTCTTGTTTTTCTTGATCTCAGAGAACCAATGGTTCATAAGTGCAAAGCACTATTTTTATTTGTTTTTTATTGAAGATCATTTATCTTGTTCTTAGATCAATGATCTATTAGAAGAAATTCTTCTATCTTAAAGGTTTTTACCTTTTTCTTCTTGAAATTTCTTCAGAGTTCTCTCTGTTTGAAGTTCTAGATCTCTCACAATCTTGATGATTTTGATTTGGGGTCTAGGGGCCTTTATATAGTGCCCATAAATTTGTTAAATTGGTTAAAGAGATCCTTCTCTGAGTGATTTGGGGAATTTTCCCCACCGTTGGATCTTTGATCCAAGGGCTTCTGTTTTACAGAAGACAATTTTCTTGTTTTAATAAGAACAGAAAAATCTTACTAGAATTTAATTCTGTTTGGCGCAAACGCCCCAGCGCGTGACACGTATCAAGCAGCGCAGCGCAACTGCGCTGACACGTGTCGCGCAGCGCACGGCGCAGCGCAACTGTGCTTGCGCATCTGCGCTGACACGTGTCGCGCAGCGCACGGCGCAGCGCATCTGCGTTGACACGTGTCGCGCAGCTGCGCTTGCGCATCTGCGCTGACACGTGTCGCGCAGCGCAGCGCTTGCGCAACTGAAGCGTTGCTTCCTTTAATCTTGTTTTAAATAGAACTTTGCTCTGATTGGACGCGCTGCCTTTGGCGCTGCACTGATGTATCGGCTTTTGACACGTGGCGCGTTGTGTGCAGTGCAAAGAATCTGAAGTATTGCTTCGAATTTTGAATTTTGAAATTCAAACAGAGCTTTGCTCTGATTGGGAGAAACAAATTCCCCCCCCACCGTTGTGCTCACGTGGCGCGCACGTGAGTGCAGCGGTGGCAAGATCTTGGCCATTGGATCAACGGGTGAGCTGAAGAGGCGCAAGCGCCTTATAAATAGGACCCCTGGCCCTTAGAAATTTTTACCATTTCCAAGATTTTGATTTCCAGAGCTTTGCTCTTGCTTAAGAATTTCAGAGCTTTGCTCTTGTTTCCAGAACTCTAGAGCTTTGCTCTCATTTCCAAAGTTAGAAACTTTAGGTAAAATTAATTTAAAATTAAATTAAGTTAATTTAAATCGATCTTAACCAACTGAGCCTTGCTCTCATAGATCTTTTGATCTAAAGAAATCCCCTTTGGGGTTTCTTAAACAGAGCTTTGCTCTCAAAAATTTGTTTCAGGGTTTCTTAACCCATGAACAGAGCTTTGCTCATTGACAGAATATAGATCTTTGATCTTTAGATGATGAACTCTTAAGAGTTTTTTTATATGAATCTTTAAGATCCCAGAACTTAATTTTTTTTATAGTAATTAATCAATTTTTCTTTGATGGATTTTTTTTATCATTCTTACAGAGCTAGGCTCTTTTAAGGAATTTTATTTCCCTGAGACCAGAGCTTGACAAGTGTCACTCTGTGACAGAGCTTTACTCTGAAAGAGGAGATTTTCTCCTTGTCTCTAGCGATTTTCTATTATTAATGAGAATGTTCTCTTGGGATTTAACTGACAATCTTATCCAATGATGGGGTTGTCTTATTAACTGACGTATTGTCACCCAGATTTTGTGGGTCCCCCTTGGTCTCCTACCCACTGCACTGCAGTGTGGTGTAATTAATTTTAATTTAATTTTTAATTTAAAAATTTTTAAACGCTAAGCGTTGGAGTTGCAACACTAACGGCTACTTTTGTTCCCTTGCAGCGACTATGTCTCTCGATACCTCATTCCCGTTTGCTCGTTCGGAGGAGGGATTTCCTGAAGCGCCCTTGGACCGCGAAGTCCTGGCTATGATCAGGGACCACGACCCGGAATATAAGAGTCTCCACCTTTAGGGGTCGTGGTATAATCAGATTATCATGGGTCGACGGAGCTTCACGTGTGCAATGCCGGCGGAGCCCATTACGACGATCCATTATGCCAGCCCACCCCCGGTGCAGTATGCCGTGGAGATGGTTGATTGGACATCGAAGGGCTTTCTTCATCCTGCCATAGATGCAATCCCGATTCAGCGTCCTATGGTTTTGGATATCCTTGGACGCCGTATCTGTTAAGGCGAGGCGCGACCTTGGGGGCAATCATATAACATAGGTCTGATCCCCCGCCATCCGATCGGCTATCTGCCGTGGGCTCGGTATATCCTGTCGACGAAGAAGTCGCGGTTGATAAGGTTAGGGTTGTACACCGCGGTTTACGTCTCCCTCTTCCAGTATCCCACGCTTCCCACCTAGTGGTTCAAGGCTTTCTTGGAGCAGTGGAACATCCCTACTCACACTTTCCTCGCAATGGATTGGGAAGTGTCGATTTCTCTGGAGGAGTTCACAGAGGTCTCCGGTTTACCGGTTATAGGGGAGCACTATGAGGAGTTGCTTCCGACAGACGAGTATGTCTTCGGTGCTAAACCGGCGGTAAGGGGCCTCACCCCGGAGAATGCTGTTCAACACCAATTCCCAAGTTAGATCAAAGTGTTGAACATCTATGAGGCCCTTTTCATCGAACGTGGGAGTCGCGGAGTTAGCTTTGAGGATTTCATCGCTCAGTTCCTTCACCGAAGCGTCCTCTCGGCAGAAGCTGCCAAGTTTGCCACCCTTGAGGACCCTTTCGGTCTAGATTTGGATAACCTACCGGCGAAGGAAATAGACCAAAAGGGTTTTTTTCTTCCTAACTCCGCGACTGTGTCTTTTGCAGAAGTTGCGGCCCCCGGGATGGACGAGGAGGCCTTCTTCTTAGGATTTCTTGGGCTATGGCTGAGTTGGTTTACGCTCCCAATGCATTCTCGCCATATGCGGCCCTCTGTCGTTTACCCTGCTCACTGTTAGTTGTATGTATGCCCTAGAGGCCAGTATTGTACAGATGATGTATATTATATTGGATGCTTGGACATATATAGAGATGACTTTCTTGCTCGATATGATAGTATGCTATCTGGTTGCTCTTTATCTTAACATGTTTACTAGTCTCTTTAAACTGGCTTATAGTTACATGTTGATAAAGCCCTTAGGATGTGTACTTGACTACCTGGACTATGATGCAGATCATACTAGTGGGGACATGGTAGTCCATAAGTACATCCTTCAAGGTCCCTAGTCGTGGGTGTATCGAGACGGGGCATCGATATACCAGTGTAGACTAGCGTATACGCTTCTCGACCCATGAGATGGGCGATGGATGATCCCATATCCATTGGTGTTTGACATCAGAGATGGTGTACGGGTGCTCAGTGGAGACTGGGTACACTGGACGGACTCGCCGAGAACTCCCAGATGGTATTATACCTCACGTCAGATGGCAGTTCTCAGGTGACACTTGTACAGGTTAGTCTGTAGACCCGAGATCGTCATAGAGTCTTGTGTGATTCCCACTGTGCTTTGATCTCCACCTTACCACGTCCATGAGGACGTGCAAAACGGTGGTCTTTAGGTACAGTCCCGAGTCATATGGAGGCAATGAGCGATAGGAGGGGTTTCGTCTCTCCCGGTATTCGCGAGGGTATATCTTCTACCACTCCGAGGAACAAAAAGTGTTTGTTTCTCGACATACCACTTTCTTAGAAAAGAGTTTTCTTATGAAACAGACAAGTAGCATTGAGGTAGAACTGGAAGAGATTCCAGCAACACAAACTGTAATAGAAGACTTGGTAGAACCAAAGGATTCAGTAGAACTCGACGAACCCCAGCCTCTCCGCCGATCTAGTAGGGTTTCTCGTCCACCTGAGAGATACTGCGGTTTTCTCATTGACGGTGGAAGCGAGGATTGCATCATAGAGGATGATGACCCAACTAGCTTCGAGCAGGCCATCACGAGTAGGGACTCAGTGAAATGGCTGGATGCTATGCGGTCCGAGATGGAATCCATGTACACCAACAAAGTATGGACTTTAGAAGTTGCTCCTGAAGGGGTAAAACCCATTGGGAGCAAGTGGATCTTCAAGAAGAAACTTGGTGTAGATGGGAAAGTGGAGACTTTCAAAGCTAGACTTGTTGCAAAGGGTTTTCGTCAAAGACCAGGTGTGGACTATGACGAAACCTTTTCTCCTGTGGCTATGCTTAAATCCATCCGGATCATGCTTGCCATCGCTGCATATCATGACTACGAAATCTGGCAAATGGATGTTAAGACCGCCTTTCTAAACGGTTATTTAGAAGAGTGCGTGTACATGACTCAGCCAGAGGGCTTCGTAGATAGTGGGAGCAGCGGGAAGGTGTGCAAGCTGCTTAAATCCATTTATGGATTAAAGCAAGCATCGCGGAGTTGGAACATCTGTTTTGACGTCGTTATCAAAGAGTTTGATTTCGTCAAAAATCCAGATGAATCTTGTATCTACAAGAAGGTGGCAGAGAGTAAGGTTGTCTTCTTCGTATTGTACGTGGACGACATACTCTTGATAGGAAATGATATTCCTATGCTGCAATCGGTCAAGCTCTTCTTATCACAAAGATTCTCAATGAAAGATCTTGATGATGCCTCCTGCATATTGGGAATTAGGATCTATAGAGATAGATCCAAACGGATATTGGGATTGTCCCAATCCAGGTACATTGACACCATACTAAAGAGGTTTAGTATGGAAGAATCCAAGCGTGGGAACTTGCCCACGGTCTCTGGAGTCACTCTCTCCAAAGAGATGTCTCCCAAGACTGATTTGGAGAGAGCTCGCATGCAAGGGATACCCTATGCTTCGGCTGTAGGCTCTATCATGTATACGATGCTATGTACCAGACCCGATGTAGCATACTCACTAAGTGTAGTGAGCAGGTATCAAGCTGATCCTGGAGAGAGTCACTGGACAGCTGTGAAGAGCATTCTCAAGTACTTGCGAAGGACTAAAGAGATGCTCTTGGTGTATGGTAACGGAGAACTCCAAATGGAGTCCTTTACCGATTCGAGCTTCCAGAGTGATAAGGACGACTCTAAGTCGCAGTCGGGATTTGTCTTTACCCTTTACGGAGGGGCGGTTAGCTGGAAGAGTTCCAAGCAGGAAACCGTGGCAGACTCGACGATGGAGGCTGAATACATCGCTGCCAACGATGCTGCCAAAGAGGCTGTCTGGATCAAGAAGTTCATTACTGAACTTGGAGTGGTTCCATCCATTGAGCATCCAATACCTTTGTATTGCGATAACAATGGAGCGGTGGCTTTGGCCAAGGAACCCAGGTCCCATCAGCGATCCAGGCATATTCTGAGGCGGTATCACCTGATCCGGGAGATAGTTGATCGTCGGGAGATCGAGGTCAGGAGGGTTGACACGAAGAACAACACGGCGGATCCACTCACGAAGGCCATTCCCCAGATATAGTTTGAGAGACTCTTCGGGATGCTCGGTATGCGATACTACAGCAGCTGACCCTAGTGGAAGTGGGAGATTGTTAGTTGTATGTATGCCCTAGAGGCCAGTATTGTACAGATGATGTATATTATATTGGATGCTTGAACATATATAGAGATGACTTTCTTTCTCGATATGATAGTATGCTATCTGGTTGCTCTTTATCTTAACATGTTTACTAGTCTCTTTAAACTGGCATATAGTTACATGTTGATAAAGCCCTTAGGATGTGTACTTGACTATCTGGACTATGATGCAGATCATACTAGTGGGGACATGGTAGTCCATAAGTACATCCTTCAAGGTCTCTAGTCGTGGATGTATCGAGACGGGGCATCGATATACCAGTGTAGACTAGCGTATACGCTTCTCGACCCATGAGATGGGCGATAGATGATCCTATATCCATTGGTGTTTGACATCAGAGATGGTGTACGGGTGCTCAGTGGAGACTGGGTACACTGGACGGACTCGCCGAGAACTCCCAGATGGTATTATACCTCACGTCAGATGGCAATTCTCAGGTGACACTTGTACAGGTTAGTCTGTAGACCCGAGATCGTCATAGAGTCTTGTATGATTCCCACTGTGCTTTGATCTCCACCTTACCACGTCCATGAGGGCGTGCAAAACGGTGGTCTTTGGGTACAGTCCCGAGTCATATGGAGGCAATGAGCGATAGGAGGGGTTTCGTCTCTCCCGGTATTGGGGGTTGATGTTGCGCTGTGCTCGATTGGCCATAACAGGGAAGTCCCTGGCCAGGGCTGATCAGAGATCTGCTGGTAAGTGTTACCAGTAGTTTCTCGACCCGTTATGAGCCTCACTTCGGCATGACTTATCGGTTACTGGGGTCTGACGTTTACCACCCCTAGACTTGATATGCGACATATCAGACGAACAGACCGGACTGTACGGTAAGTGTTACTGATTGGATTCACAGGAGTGTGAGCGGGCTAGCTCGTCGATCTTCTGATCGCTCAATACCCGGGTGGCCGTTACGTTTAGCAGACCACTTGCGGCTTGTGGGTGATTGATATGATCATCATCTGCTACCGGCGTATTGACGAGTCTTTAGAGTCCTACACAGAGGTTTCCTGGCTCAAGCGAAACGAGATAGGAGCGCATATGAGATATGTGCAGGACCGAGAATAATGCGTGTATGTGATACCATATTCTATTCTCGCGATGAATGTTTCGATTGGTTGTATGCGATATAACCTAGTTATCGAATCATTGATTCGATAAATCGATACATTGTATACTAGTCGGTTATGTGCGACATGACCGGATCATTGAATCAAGTGTTGATTTAATGAGTTAATGTATAATTATATATTTGATATATTACTTTGCATTAATTAGTATTGGTTCACTTTAAAGGGATTTTCTCACTTGTATAGCACATTGTATATGTGATATATTTTGTGTGCACATGATTGTATCATGTTTGATGATACATTCTCACTTGGATTTGTGTAAAGACTTAAACCATGTTTAGTGAATGGTTAGGGTTTCTTATTTTCAATTAATTATTTATCTTTTCCTTTTTGAGAAAAAGATATAAGAAAACAAAATGGTTTCTTTTTATCATGAAGCTTGTTGAAGCTTCATGAAGTTTTGACCAAGTGACCACTTTGTCTTCTTCTCCTAACCCTAACCACTCATCTAAACTATAGTTAACTCTCTACACTTGACCAAGGTTAGGATATGATAAGTATTTCATTTTCATTATTCTTTTAATTGAACACTTATCATATTCTTTTCTTCTTCATCATCATCTTCATCAAGAAAGAAAGCTTAAGCCCATCAATGGCAACTTGAGAAAAAGTGTGAGAAATCCAATTCTAAAGTGAACCCACCTCCTATTTCTTCACCCTCTACCTCTTGCCAAGTAGTATAGGGTGTTTTCTTCACAAGTTTCACAACTTAGTGAAGTTGGAGCTTGATCTTGTGCAACCTCGACGTAGATCATCTTCGGCATCGTAGCCGACGACTTGTCCGCTCATTTCTCCGATGAAGCCGATGCGAGAGTCCCGGATCCGAGATGGACAGCGAGGGGACAACTACGAGGAGCTAAGGAAGTGGATAACCGGATCTACAAAGGTTGTAGTTTACTACTTTTAGTTAAGATGTTAACTAGGTTTTTGTTTCGCCTAAAATTCTAGTTAACGATCCGTATTAGGGTTTCTCGGCACCCACAAAATGTGAAATTGGCATGGTTGATGCCTTGTGAGACTTCATTAGCGTGCCTAGGAACCCTACAGTGGTATCAGAGCCTAGCTAGATCCTTAGGCGATGCTTTGACGATGTTTCAAACCCGTTCGAACCCGAAACCCTAAATTTTCCACGCTCTCTGGACTTTTTCTAAAAACTGGGATTTTTCCAGATTAAAAATGCTTAAAAAATTCAGCAGGGAATTATATGAATTACGGTGCAAATTTTTCCAAATGAAGAGTTCATAGTGCGGCGGAACCGCGGCAGAAGCCTAGCTTCTGCGGCGGTTCCGCGGCCGTATGATGACGTCATCCTTCCATGTTTGCACAGTAACTCCTATTTTATTATACTGAGTTTTCTGGGAATTTTTAATTTGACTCAAGAGTTGAGTGTTCTGGGGTTGCATTGGGAATCGTAGATTCGATCGGATTATTAAATTTCGTCTATGTGTTTTTCCGGATAACTTTAGAATATGTTAAAAAGTTCGACCGGATATAAATACCCACCTTTTCCCCTGCCGGAAAATTTCCAAGTGTTGGATTTTTCTGTGGTTTAAAGACGTTCTGAGTAGTGCAAGTAACGCGATGGTCCCTCTAGAAGACAACAAACCTTAACTCGATTATGTGACCGTCTTGAACTGCCCTTTGATCCTTCGGGTTTGGGGCAGTACGGCGTGCCACATGTGAGGCGTTGGCTTGACCCTTCTATGGCTGGACCGTTGGTACTGAGGCATGAAGTGAATGTCTTTGAACTTATTTCATGTATTGAACGGTTTTGGGAAAACTTGGGTGTTCGAATGTTCGATCGGAAAGTTTAATATTTTCTATTTATCCGGAATGGGATACAATAATTGGAATTCACAATCAGTTATGAGATAGCTGAATGAACGTTATAAATCTAGCGGTTTAGTCTCACTTGATATTGAAAAGAGTTTTCGATAATAGGACTAAAATGCGGGGTTTATAATTGTTAGGCATGTGATGTCTAAGTATTTCATTTGATTAGGCATGCGATGTCTAAAGAGGTTGCGGATTCCAACTGTTGTAGTTTTACACTTTTCTTTTCTGTGACCGTAAGTTTAATATGTGATATCGCCGGTTTCGTTGCTATATGTCAACGACAATTGGGATGCGCATATTTACTTACGTTGATGACATGTGATGTTATGTGTTGCTGGATGTGTTATATTGGATCGTCGTGTTTGAATAGCCGGGTTTTTTTTATGTGAGATGAGTGTTTTTCATTTTCATTCATGTAAAAACTTGTATGTAATATTCTTTGATTTGGGGCACTTCCAGGTTGCGGAAGCTGTCACCTTTTGTATATTATTTACTTTTCTGCATTAGGATAGACCCAAGGAGGGGAGCACAAGTAACCGGGTTCTAGGGTCCAGTGGGAGACCATCTCGAGGAGTCGAGTCCGGGTCTCCTAACCTTAGAATTGGTAGGGTTGCTTGCCGCTCTCGTAGGGGTCTAGGGGTGTGGGATTGGCTATTCATCACGACCGTGGAATCCATGTTTTATACTGGCTCGTATTGAAAACACGGACGTCCTAGTATATCCAATGTTTCATATGTTTCTTCTGCTGCGATATCTGTGATGTGATCATGTGATGTTCTGTGATAGATATAGTATATAAAATATATGATATATTATATAGACGTTACTTATGTTTTGCATCCGCACTAGCCCTGCCCTGCTCTGTCCTTAGTTACCTGACCTAACGGTGCACGAGGGGACATCCAGGCGAATGCGGATGGCATAAGTGTACGTCGTATTTATCTGTGATGTTTAGGTGACTTAAATGATGGGACTTCATTAATGCGATTAATGAAAGAAAAGAAACCTAAGATGTTGTAGAATCAAATTTTAAACAAAACAGGTAGCTACAGTTCTTGCTTTGCATAGCGGTATATATGATATACCCTGCACCTTATTCGATGAGGAAAGGACCGAGATCCCTTCACCGGGAGTGACTCCTTTAGCAATAACTGGCAGATGCTACACACTCGGTTTGACTTTTGATTGCTTCTATAGTTTCTGCTTTGCACAGTGATATATATGATATATCCCGCACCTCATTCGACGAGGAAAGGGCCGACGATCCCTTCACCAGGAGTGACCCCTTTAGCAAAACTAGAAAAGCCTCAAAATCACTCCATTTCAAAACTTCATTTTGATTCTACAACGATATCAAGTTCATTACGCTCATGGTTTTCAGAAAAACCTACGTAGCCCTCCGTCATTTCAGATAAGTACTACTTAGTATTCATGTTGCGGTAGTTTGGCCTCCGTCAAGGCGTAGTGTATGGTAGCTAACTAGTGCTTATCTGCCAGCATATGATGCGATTGGATTAGGGTATTCATACGGCGTAGTTTGGCCTCCGTCAAGGGTCGTACGGGTGGGTTTAATTCGATCAAGAAATGACGGGTTGAACTTGACTAGCGCCCTGTGGGTAGTTTGGCCTCCGTCAAGGTCACAGGACGCTAGGGGAAAAAGTATTATCGGGAATTTCAAGTGTTGAAATTTGCAATGAGATTGCATACCTTCTATGAGATAGTTGGATCCCGATACCCACTGCAGAGTAAGAGTTACTCCTGGGAGAGTTTTACACATTGCAATTAGCTGATCAAGTAGGTGTCTAGAAAGGTGTCAACGGGGTTACGCCTCTGGGAAAACGAGGTTTACATTAATTAGGTTCGTGTGAAAGCACGGGGGACCTCCCTCAAAGTACCGACACTGGCCTGGCTGAAAGATTGGCGAACTTGTAGTGTGTAATTAATCCCGACTAGTCTTTCCTTTTAGGGTTTGAAGGAAGATTTGATAAAAACCAGTGGGAGCCATCCTGATTAGATAAGATAATAACCAATCTGATCTTGCAAGAGCATACGCTAAAGTGTTTTCTTCTCTCTCTCTCCAGGTAGCGACCATGTCATGTCCTAATAAAGATAATAATATGGATGTATTGACCGAACCCGCATGTTATACTGTGCAGGGGAACGTTGAACCCGTTCTATCTTATAAGTGTTATAAGAATGAACAGGAAACAGGAGAATATCTGGATTCTCACACCGCCCAAACGGAGAACATGCATGTTGATGCATCATCTTCGGGTGTGTTTGTCATTGAGAACTGTTTCTCAGTTCACCCTACGTCCTGGGTATTAGATACCGGATCAGGATCCCACATATGTAAGATGTTACATGGGCTGCGGAAAGGTAGAGAACTGGGAAAAGGTGATCATTCCGTTCAAGTTGGGAATGGGGCAAATGTTGCAGCCAAAGCAGTTGGCGAATATCACCTAGTATTACCAAGTGGTGATACACTGATTCTAAATGAATGCTATTATATACCGAACATGATGTGCAACATTATATCTGTTTCTTTATTAAGTAAAGAAGGATATAATTTTGTAGTAAAGGATAATGTTATGAACATATTCCTAGATCAAAAGTTGATTGCATCAGGCTCGTTGTATAATGGCATATTCATTCTCAATCAAAATACAGTCCTCAATTTACAAAACACACACAAGAGGAAGAGTTCTGAACTGAACGAATCTTTCTTGTGGCATTGTAGACTGGGTCACATCAATGCGACACGACTAGCTAAGTTGCATAAGGATGGATATTTAAATTCGTTTGAATTTTCATCTTATGACACTTTCCAGTCATGTCTCAAAGGCAAGATGACCAAAACTCCGTTTACTGGACACGGAGAAAGAGTTACCGAACTCTTGGGACTAATACATAGTGATGTATGCGGTCCCATGTCTACACATTCCAGGGATGGTTCTTCGTACTTCATTACATTCACTGACGATCTCTCTAGATTCGGATATGTGTTCCTGATGAAACACAAATCAGAAGCTTTTGAGAAATTTAGAGAATATAAACAAGAAGTAGAGAACCAAACGGACAAAAGTATTAAGATCCTTCGATCTGATCGAGGAGGAGAATACTTAAGTAACGAATTCAGAGATTATCTAAAAGAGAATGAGATTCTCTCTCAGCTTACTCCTCCTTATACACCACAGCACAACAGTGTATCGGAGCGGAGAAATCGCACCCTATTAGATATGGTGCGCTCTATGATGAGTGCAGCTGAGTTACCTATTTCCTTCTGGGGATATGCACTGGAGACTGCTGCATACCTATTGAATAGAGTTCCAACCAAATCAGTGCCTACCACTCCATATGAGATATGGAATGGCAAGAGACCATGTCTTAATTTTATTCAGATATGGGGTTGTCCGGCCTATGTTAAAACACAAAATCCGGACAAGCTCGAGGCAAGGTCTGTTCTATGTAAGTTTGTTGGATATCCCAAACATTCGCGAGGGTATATCTTCTACCACTCCGAGGAACAAAAAGTGTTTGTTTCTCGACATGCCACTTTCTTAGAAAAGAGTTTTCTTATGAAACAGACAAGTAGCATTGAGGTAGAACTGGAAGAGGTTCCAGCAACACAAACTGTAATAGAAGACTTGGTAGAACCAGAGGATTCAATAGAACTCGACGAACCCCAGCCTCTCCGTCGATCTAGTAGGGTTTCTCGTCCACCTGAGAGATACTACGGTTTTCTCATTGACGGTGGAAGCGAGGATTGCATCATAGAGGATGATGACCCAACTAGCTTCGAGCAGGCCATCACGAGTAGGGACTTAGTGAAATGGCTGGATGCTATGCGGTCCGAGATGGAATCCATGTACACCAACAAAGTATGGACTTTGGAAGTTGCTCCTGAAGGGGTAAAACCCATTGGGAGCAAGTGGATCTTCAAGAAGAAACTTGGTGTAGATGGGAAAGTGGAGACTTTCAAAGCTAGACTTGTTGCAAAGGGTTTTCGTCAAAGACCAGGTGTGGACTATGACGAAACCTTTTCTCCGGTGGCTATGCTTAAATCCATCCGGATCATGCTTGCCATCGCTGCATATCATGACTACGAAATCTGGCAAATGGATGTTAAGACCGCCTTTCTAAACGGTGATTTAGAAGAGTGCGTGTACATGACTCAGCCAGAGGGCTTTGTAGATAGTGGGAGCAGCGGGAAGGTGTGCAAGCTGCTTAAATCCATTTATGGATTAAAGCAAGCATCGCGGAGTTGGAACATCTGCTTTGACGTCGTTATCAAAGAGTTTGATTTCGTCAAAAATCCAGATGAACCTTGTATCTACAAGAAGGTGGCAGAGAGTAAGGTTGTCTTCCTCGTATTGTACGTGGACGACATACTCTTGATAGGAAATGATATTCCTATGCTGCAATCGGTCAAGCTCTTCTTATCACAAAGATTCTCAATGAAAGATCTTGGTGATGCCTCCTGCATATTGGGAATTAGGATCTATAGAGATAGATCCAAACGGATATTGGGATTGTCCCAATCCAGGTACATTGACACCATACTAAAAAGGTTTAGTATGGAAGAATCCAAGCGTGGGAACTTGCCCACGATCTCTGGAGTCACTCTCTCCAAAGAGATGTCTCCCAAGACTGATTTGGAGAGAGCTCGCATGCAAGGGATACCCTATGCTTCGGCTGTAGGCTATATCATGTATGCGATGCTATGTACCAGACCCGATGTAGCATACTCACTAAGTGTAGTGAGCAGGTATCAAGCTGATCCTGGAGAGAGTCACTGGACAGCTGTGAAGAGCATTCTCAAGTACTTGCGAAGGACTAAAGAGATGCTCTTGGTGTATGGTAACGGAGAACTCCAAATGGAGTCCTTTACCGATTCGAGCTTCCAGAGTGATAAGGACAACTCTAAGTCGCAGTCGGGATTTGTCTTTACCCTTTACGGAGGGGCGGTTAGCTGGAAGAGTTCCAAGCAGGAAACCGTGGCAGACTCGACGATGGAGGCTGAATACATCGCTGCCAACGATGCTGCCAAAGAGGCTGTCTGGATCAAGAAGTTCATTACTGAACTTGGAGTGGTTCCATCCATTGAGCATCCAATACCTTTGTATTGCGATAACAATGGAGCGGTGGCTTTGGCCAAGGAACCCAGGTCCCATCAGCGATCCAGGCATATTCTGAGGCGGTATCACCTGATCTGGGAGATAGTTGATCGCCGGGAGATCGAGGTCAGGAGGGTTGACACGAAGAACAACACGGCGGATCCACTCACGAAGGCCATTCCCCAGATACAGTTTGAGAGACTCTTCGGGATGCTCGGTATGCCATACTACAGCAGCTGGCCCTAGTGCAAGTGGGAGATTGTTAGTTGTATGTATGCCCTAGAGGCCAGTATTATACAGATGATGTATATTATATTGGATGCTTGGACATATATAGAGATGACTTTCTTTCTCGATATGATAGTATGCTATCTGGTTGCTCTTTATCTTAACATGTTTACTAGTCTCTTTAAACTGGCTTATAGTTACATGTTGATAAAGCCCTTAGGATGTGTACTTGACTACCTGAACTATGATGCAGATCATACTAGTGGGGACATGGTAGTCCATAAGTACATCCTTCATGGTCCCTAGTCGTGGGTGTATCGAGACGGGGCATCGATATACCAGTGTAGACTAGCGTATACGCTTCTCGACCCATGAGATGGGCGATGGATGATCCCATATCCATTGGTGTTTGACATCAGAGATGGTGTACGGGTGCTCAGTGGAGACTGGGTACACTGGACGGACTCGCCGAGAACTCCCAGATGGTATTATACCTCACGTCAGATGGCAGTTCTCAGGTGACACTTGTACAGGTTAGTCTGTAGACCCGAGATCGTCATAGAGTCTTGTGTGATTCCCACTGTGCTTTGATCTCCACCTTACCACGTCCATGAGGGCGTGCAAAACGGTGGTCTTTGGGTACAGTCCCGAGTCATATGGAGGCAATGAGCGATAGGAGGGGTTTCGTCTCTCCCGGTATTTGGGGTTGATGTTGCGCTGTGCTCGATTGGCCGTAACAGGGAAGTCCCTGGCCAGGGCTGATCAGAGATCTGCTGGTAAGTGTTACCAGTAGTTTCTCGACCCGTTATGAGCCTCACATCGGCACGACTTATCGGTTACTGGGGTCTGACGTTTACCACCCCTAGACTTGATATGCGACATATCAGACGAACAGACCGGACTGTACGGTAAGTGTTACTGATTGGATTCACAGGAATGTGAGCGGGCTAGCTCATCGATCTTCTGATCGCTCAATACCCGGGTGGCCGTTACGTTTAGCAGACCGCTTGCGGCTTGTGGGTGATTGATATGATCACTATCTGCTACCGGCGTATTGACGAGTCTTTAGAGTCCTACACAGAGGTTTCCTGGCTCAAGCGAAACGAGATAGGAGCGCATATGAGATATGTGCAGGACCGAGAATAATGCGTGTATGTGATACCGTATTCCATTCTCGCGATGAATGTTTCGATTGGTTGTATGCGATATAACCTAGTTATCGAATCATTGATTCGATAAATCGATACATTGTATACTAGTCGGTTATGTGCGACATGACCGGATCATTGAATCAAGTGTTGATTTAATGATTTAATGTATAATTATATATTTGATATATTACTTTGCATTAACTAGTATTGGTTCACTTTAAAGGGATTTTCTTACTTGTATAGCACATTGTATATGTGATATATTTTGTGTGCACATGATTGTATCATGTTTGATGATACATTCTCACTTGGATTTGTGTAAAGACTTAAACCATGTTTAGTGAATGGTTAGGGTTTCTTATTTTCAATTAATTATTTATCTTTTCCTTTTTGAGAAAAAGATATAAGAAAACAAAATGGTTTCTTTTTATCATGAAGCTTGTTGAAGCTTCATGAAGCTTTGACCAAGTGACCACTTTGTCTTCTTCTCCTAACCCTAACCACTCATCTAAACTATAGTTAACTCTCTACACTTGACCAAGGTTAGGATATGATAAGTATTTCATTTTCATTATTCTTTTAATTGAACACTTATCATATTCTTTTCTTCTTCTTCATCATCTTCATCAAGAAAGAAAGCTTAAGCCCATCAATGGCAACTTGAGCAAAAGTGTGAGAAATACAATTCTAAAGTGAACCCACCTCCTATTTCTTCACCCTCTACCTCTTGCCAAGTAGTATAGGATGTTTTCTTCATAAGTTTCACAACTTGGTGAAGTTGGAGCTTGATCTTGTGCAACCTCGACGTAGATCATCTTCGGCATCGTAGCCGACGACTTGTCCGCTCATTTCTCCGATGAAGCTGATGCGAGAGTCCCGGATCCGAGATGGACAGCAAGGGGACAACTACGAGGAGCTAAGGAAGTGGATAACCAGATCTACAAAGGTTGTAGTTTACTACTTTTAGTTAAGATGTTAACTAGGTTTTTGTTTCGTCTAAAATTCTAGTTAACGATCCGTATTAGGGTTTCTCGGCACCCACAAAATGTGAAATTGGCATGGTTGATGCCTTGTGAGACTTCATTAGCGTGCCTAGGAACCCTACACTCACCGGATGACCATCGGGGTAAAAGTGGCCGTTGGGATAACCGGCTTGGCATACTTGTATCACGGTCTCAGTCGAGCGGCAGATGCTAATGAGCCTGGGGTGCTGCACGTGATCTTCCCGATGCAATATTTCGTATCATGGCTCGAGCTACACACATCGGGTGTCTTTGGCATGCACAAAAGACCCTCATTCTATGACAAGTGCAGCTTCCCTCGCATCATACAGTTGATTGGAGCATCAATTATGACTCCATCGCCACGGAATGCCAGGGGTTTACTCCTTCGCCCCCACACCGTTGGAGACGGGGTGTCTTTCGTTGACAAGGTGTTGACTATTGGAAAGGCGTCTACCACTGCAGTGCGGCCGTTGCAAGACACTTTCAAAGATGGAGCCTCAGTTCTGACGGCCCGGGAGACCCTTCACTTATATTCTATTAGATCGGGCTTCCTGGTGTTCAGGCAGAACGGTGCAGCGATTTTCATGAGGTACAACCCGCATCGCTTCGCCCAACAACTGAGCTACAATCAAGGGGTACCACTGGAGGCCTTCCTTTCGGAACCTACTGTGACCGAAGAAGGGATGGAGAGCGCGTTGCACCACTTCATGCGTCTGAACACGGGCTCCCACTTCTTTATCAGTGAACCGGCTTGCGCCCCACGACTCCTCAAGGTATATACAGAATGGTACAGTTATTTGACGGGAGCCGTCATAAAGGAGGAAAGGCGATTGCTGGTCGACCGTAAGGGTGCGCCTCCAGGTAGCGACCGCAACGCTCCCTTAGTTCTAAGGACCCCGATAGTTCCCCCTCTAAAAGATGCCAGAGCCGGACCACCGCGTGGGCAAAGTCCTCTACACGGATTGCCACTCCCCGATATCGCGAATGCACCACCAGCGCCCTGTGCTCCAGTGGAGACAGTGGTTGTAGCCTCGCCGGAGTCTAGTGTGGGTGCGGACATCGGGACCCGCCGCCCTAAGGTGCCTGCCAAGCGTAAGTCGATCCCGCGTGCAGAAGAAAAAGAAGTCGCTCTTCGCCGCTGACGTCGCGTTCGGTCAGGAACCCCACGCTCCCTATGGAGAGGGCCTGAGTGAATATGGGACTAACGAGGGATTAGTCATGCCGCCGGATGACACGGATTTGGAGGCCGCCCTCGAAGCTTCGGAGCGGCAGGCAAGACGCGACGCGTGGCTGGATAAGCTTGCGGAATCAGGTAACCACTAGTCGCATTTTCTATTGCATCTATCTTTATTATTGCCTTTGACTAATATTTTTCCTTCCTTTCTTCCAACAGGCATCACCACTGAAGAAGCCATTGCCGCTTCCCTCAAGACCTTCCAAGAGGAGGAACGCCTTAGAGCGTCTTTAGGCCTTAGTAAGTTTCGATTCATCAAGTTTTCATTTTCCTTGTGTTATGGTTGATCTAACCTCTCCTTTTTTATCGCAGGAACCTCAATGCCGATCCATTCAGGTGACGCGGAGACTCTTCCCGTGCCAGTCGCCGATGTCTCTGCCTCTTCGGGGTAACCACGAGAGGCCCATCTTGAAGAGCCGATGAGAGATGCCTTAAAGGCTCTGGAGAAATCTCTGAACGAGGACGACGACGCCTTGATGAAGGAAGCGTCGAAGAGGTCCATCGCGACAGCCCGAGAGGAGAGGAAGTGGTCGAGGCGTGAAGCGAAGGCACGTAGGGTCGCCTTGGCCATTGGAGCGGGCCCAAGCACCGTCCCTCGTGCCGATACTCCATCAGAAGAGCCCCCGGTCGCCTTGTCTACAGCTCATAGACAGGCGGTGCGTGCCAATAGGGAGGCTAACGATAAGTCCACCTCAGGTAATATTCCTTTCAGAATTTTGTTGTAAGAATTATAAAGCATGTTGGTTCTTATATATTCTATCCTCCAGGGCCAAGTCCAACCGAAGGGGAGGCGGAGACCGTCGAACCTGAGAGGCTAGAGGGAGAGGTATTGGTCGCAGCCGAGCCGATGACGGACGACACAACTGGGCTTGCTTGGCCCGAGCTAGTGGCTGACGAAATGGTCACGTCCACTATGCCTGAGCAAGTGGTTGATGTCGAGCCCGAGGTGGCAGCGGACAGAGCGCCTGAGACCGATGACCTCGTGGCGACGGTGGACGAGACAACCGTGACTACTGAGCCCGAGGGAGTAGCGGGTGAGGTGGACATGATTCCTGAGGACGAGCCGACCGCTCTTTCTCAGGAGTCTGGCAATGCTCCGGTCATAGCTCTCCCCGCCTATGGCCCTCCGGCGTCTCCTGGCCTTGCGAGCACGACGACGGCCCCCGTGGAGTCTGGGGATGAGGCCATGGATGGTGGACTTATGTCGATGGAGGAAGGAGACGCCTCCGTCTCGGCTGGAGGCTCATCAGGTAAATTTCGGATTACCGTCTCCCCCTTTTTTTATCTTGCAATCTTTCCTGACAGGTTTGCCCTTGTTTTTTTTAACGCAGGTGCGGCCAGCGCTGATGCTCCACTGCTCGAGGGAGCGCCGTCAACTACTGCCTTGGCGGTGGTCACTTCTCAGCCCTCTCTTATACCATCGAAGATGTTGGAAGGTATGTATTTGCAACCTATTAGTTTTGTCTTTCAGCCGCATAATTTATGTACTAAAGTTGTACTGTTGTGTCTTTTCAGGAGTGCTTTTTGATCATCTTTATCAAGTGTTGCTCCCACACTTCTCCTTCCCATCTGAATTCGCTTCTCCCTCTGGTGGCGCTGGTGAGTATGGTTTCCAATTGATATCTTTCTTTTTCAGCGATGGAATTATTTCTAACTTTTCCTCGTCCCGACTGCAGTGCTACAAATTGAAGGAGGGGATGAATGATTGGCCGTGCCACCGGCCCTTCCGGCCTTGCCACCTGCCTCGGCTGGTACAGCAACTATCACATTGATAACTCCCTTCTTTTTTTTATTTCTTGAACTGTTATCTGATCACATCTTGGTTTTTTTAGCTGTTGTTTCGGTCTCGGCGCCCTTTGAGCCTCGTGTCATAATGCCGGCGGGCCCTTTCCTGAGACGTTCGTCTTCGAAAGGCGCCGCGAATAGTCTGCGTATGTTGAGCGACTATATCGAGGAACTCGACGTTGAGATTTCTACATCTGCTGCGGACTTCGCTACGGCGGTTAACCCGATGCTGGTGATACTCGTAAATTTCCATGACGAGGGCATCGTTGCGTCTTGGGTTAACCACTGCAGAGAGATCGAGGCTCGCCTGCATCAGCTGGAGTCGATGAGTCCTGCCTTTGAGGTTTTGGCCGTGAGCACTGAAAGGGCAGCGTGGATCGAGCAAAGCGCTTCTTACATCCACCATTTGGAACGAGAAGCAGCTTTAAGGCTGAAGGAGTGTCATGAGTCTTCAAGAGAAACTGCTCGTCTACGTGCCGAAGTTGAGGCGAACGCTGCCGAGGTGAAGGCTATCTTTGAGGGCCTCCTGGAATGCATCTCTCATGGGCTAAACTTGAAGCGAAAGCTTGATATCGCCGAGCGTGACACTCCAGGCCGTGAAGCTGCTCATCAGGCCGTTAGGGAGCAGCTTGCATCTGTCTTGCAGCAGCGAGCTTAAGTAGAGGCGGAACTGGCGGTGGTGGCCAATCAGGAAAAGGCTTGGAAGGAAGTGTGCGAGCAACTGATAAAGCTATTTACGACGCTTCCTTCCCAATAGCTGCCTTTGTATTTGTAAAATTTTTCTTTTAAATAATATGTATCCATTCTTTATTCTTTTGTACGCTTCCCCTTGTACTTGATTAAATTCAATAAATAAATATACACATTTTTCTTTGCAATGTCTTGTACTATTTCTTTGCTTTCTCCTTTCTTTTATTATCAGCAGGTTGTCTTGATAAACAAATAATAGAGTAAGCATCTAGATTTCTCCAAGAGATAACGATGGCTTAGGCCGTAGCTTCAGATCTGCTGCCTAAGACTTTTCAACTCCATGAGCCATGAGGGTCTTATAGAGATTTTTCTCCCTATGGATCGAGAGGATCTCGTAGGTGGATTTTCTCCTTAGGAATCGTGAGGATTCCTAAGTGTGTTTTCTTTTATAAGTCATAAGGATCTTATAAGAGAATTTTCTCCCTTACAAGTCGAAAGGACTCGTAAGTGGTTGGTGAGTTGAATTGTTTCCGAGTCGGAGTATTGCTCCGACGGGGAGGTCGTTGGCTGACTTGTTTCCGAGACGGAGGTCGTTGGTTGACTTGTTTCCGCGACGGAGGTCATTTGTTGACTTGTTTCCGCGACGGAGGTCATTTGCTGACTTGTTTCCACGACGGAGGTCATTGGCTGACTTGTTTCCGCGACGGAGGTCATTTGCTGACTTGTTTTCGCGACGGAGGTCGTTGGTTGACTTGTTTCCGGGTCGGAGGTCGTTGGCTGACTTGTTTCCGGGTCGGAGGTCGTTGGCTGACTTGTTTCCGAGACAGAGGTCATTTGCTGACTTGTTTCCGCGATGGAGGTCATTTGCTGACTTGTTTCCGCGACGGAGGTCATTGATTGACTTGTTTCCGTGACGGAGGTCATTGGTTGACTTGTTTCCGCGACGGAGGTCATTGATTGACTTGTTTCCGAGACGGAGGTCGTTGGTTGACTTGTTTCCGCGACGGAGGTCATTTGTTGACTTGTTTCCGCGACGGAGGTCATTTGCTGACTTGTTTCCACGACAGAGGTCATTTGCTAACTTGTTTCCGCGACGGAGGTCGTTGGTTGACTTGTTTCCGCGACGGAGGTCGTTGGCTGACTTGTTTCCGCGACGGAGGTCATTTGCCAACTTGTTTCCGCGACGGAGGTCATTTGCTGACTTGTTTCCGCGACGGAGGTCATTTGCTGACTTTAGGCTGTTGGTGAACCGTCGAAATTTAGCTTAGCTTTTTGGCGGAGCCTGTTGGAAAGGTATGGTTCCCTCTTTGTTTGTGCCCTTGGATGGTATACAGGGATCGATGTGATCTTAACTGTAGGGCAGAAGTTTCATTCATTTTTTATTGTTTTATTTCCGCGATGCTCTATCATTTCAGCTTTTATATCGCGAAGGTCGCGATTGTCCAATCATTTCGGCTATTTTTCTTTGTGCCCAATCATTTCGGCTATTTATTTTATTTTTACTTGCTGCTTTTTATTACGAGTTGCTCAATCATTTCGGCTATTTTGTATGCATACGTTTTCTTTACTTGCCGCTTTTTATTGCAAGCTGCCCCATCATTTCGGCTGTTTCGTATGCATGTGTGGCCTACCGGCTTTTCACCGTAAACTTGAATTTAGACACCGATTTCGGCATCAGCACCGCTACAACTGGGATATTGGCAGGAGCGAATCATTATTTGCCTCCGTCGATGTTGAACAAAGGTGGCTTAGCAAACAGGGTTAGGATCCTGTCGGCTAAGGCTTTTGACTTCATAAGCCGTAAGGGTCTCACAAAGGTATTTCTCCCTACAAATCGTGAGGATCTCATAGGCGTATTTTCTCCTTAGGAATCGTGAGGATTCCTAAGTGTATGTTCCTCTGTAAGTCGTAAGGATCCTACAAGAGGGTTTTCTCCTTGTAAGTCGAGAGGACTTATAAGGGTTGTTCATCATGCGTACATATCCCCAGTCACGGATGGGACTTGGTTAGGGAAATATTTATTCGCGCCCGTAGATTGTATACAAGGGTCAGTATTGAGCCACTTGTAGGGCAATATCGAAAGTTGTGGGGGTTTGCTTAAGTACAGGTTTAGGTCTCTATAACTTAAGACTTTCAAATCTTATGAGCCGTGAGGGTCCCATAAGAGAGTTCTCCTTACGAGTCGTGAGGATCTCGCAAGTGTATTTTCTCCCTAGGAATCGTGAGGATCCCTAAGTGTGTTGCTCCCTTGTGAGTTGTAAGGATCTCACGCGGGTGGTTTCTCCTTACAAGGTCGAGAGGACCCTGTCAGTGTCTTTTAACGAGGTTGCGCCCTTTCAGGTTTTCACAAACACTCGCCGGTAGCCCTGCTGTTTTTACTCACGGAGCCCTTTCGGGTTTTCATCTGTGCCCATTTTGCTTATGGACATACCATTTTTTTTTTATTCTTTTTATTTTTATATATATTATTTTACGAGGTTGCGCCCTTTCGGGTTTTCACGAACACTCGCCGGTAGCCCTGCTGTTTTTACTCACGGAGCCTTTTCGGGTTTTCATCCGTGCCCATTTTGCTTATGGACATACCGTTTATTTTTATTTTTTTATATATTTTTTTATTCATCTCGTCAGCCTAAGAATGCTGCGGTAGTAGTTTAAGGACGTTTCGGTCCGTGGAGAGAAGGCTGGCTACTGCTTATAAAGTTTGAGCTTAGGAAGATAGCGAGCGGACATGGTCATCGTCATCTATCATTGACCTAGGTAGTAACTCACTAAGCGTAGTATTTCTTTAGGAAGCGGCCGTTTATTGGCCTGAAAGGCCTTTCACCGTGCATATCCATGAGTAGATAGGCTCCACCCTGGTAGACCTTGTCTATGATGTACGGGCCTTCATAGTTTGGCTCGAACTTTCCCCGCTTGGCGCGATTGGGGATTATAGGCCTTTTGACCACTAGCACGAGTTCGCCTTGGCGGAATGTCCTCGGCCGGGTCAATCTTTCATATGAGCGCGTCATCTTTGCTTTATTGGCCTCGAGATTTTGTTGCGCTATGAGCCGGGTTTCATCAAGGGCATCAAGCTCCTCAAGCCGAAGGTGAGCATTTTCTTCGTCCGTCAGCTCGTAGTAGACTGCCACTCGTAGAGAGGGTAACTCTATCTCGAGTGGGAGTACTGCTTCTGTACCGAATACCAACGCATATGGCGTTGTGTTTGTGGCTGTCTTGAACGTAGTTCGATACGCCCAGAAAGCTTCTTGCAGTCTCTCGTGCCAGTCCTTCTTATTTCGGGACACCGTTTTTTTCATGATCTTTGTCAAGGTTTTGTTGAAGGCCTCAGCTAGACCATTAACTCGTGGATTATAAACCGAGGAATATCTCCAGTCTATATTGTGTTGTTGGGTGAAGCGACTGATCTTGTGGCTTCTATAAGCTGGCCCGTTATCGGAGATGATCCGTCGCGGAGTTCCAAACCGATAAATGACGTGCGTCTTGAAAAAGTGAAGGATATTCTCCGTCTTTACTTCCCTCAGCGGTACTGCCTCTGCCCATTTGGAGAAGTAGTCAGTCGTCGCAAGGATGAAACGATGTCCTCTAGACGATGCTGGTTTGATGGGGCCGACTATGTCAGTTCCCTACATTTCGAATGGCCAGCTAGCCACCGTTGAATGGAGTGGATTTGGATGCTGGTGGATGAAGTCCCCATGAATTTGGCATGAGTGGCATTGCTTCGCGTATTCGAGGCAGTCCTGAATCATCGTGGGCCAGTAGTAGCCCATCCGTTTGATTTTCAACTTCATCTTCGGGCCTGCATGGTGAGAACCGCAGAGTCCGTCATGAACTTCCTGAACGACTCTTTTCGCTTCGTCAGGTCCCAGGCATCTCAACCACAAAGAATCGAACGACCTCTTGTACAGAGTATCATTGACGAAGGCGAAAGACAGAGCTCGTTTCATAAGCTGATGTCTTGAGGACGCATCTTCGGGCGTTCGACGGTATTTGAAGTAGTCTATAAAGACTTCTCTCCAATCCTTGGTATTTTCCCGATCTTTTATTTGCAGGGTCGTCCGCTCAGTCGCTCCCTTCTCTTCGGGTGATTCCGGAGATATTTCTGCTGGGGCAAGCACTCGAAGGCTTTGTACTACGATTCTTACGTCATTGAGGTTCTCATCAGCAAGTTCCTTGGCGAGCTTGGCCAATGCGTCTGCTTTGCTGTTTTCCGCACGCGGTATGTTTTCCAAAGTGTATGAAGGAATTTGGGTCAACAGTTGTTGCACCTTTTCGCCGTACTTCACCAACTCTGGTTTGCACGTTTGGTAGTCGCCATTTACTTGACTAACGACCAGCTGGAAGTCTCCGTATATCAGGAGGTTTTCAATTCCCATGTCGATGGCGATCTCGAGGCCTGGTATCAAAGCTTCGTATTCGGCTTCATTGTTCATCCTCGGCTCTGTTAGGGAGAAAGCAAAGCGCATTATCCCTCCTTGTGGAGTTACAAAGATGAGTCCTACCCCCGATTTGATTATAGGGGTACTTTGTTTGCGCTTCTTTACGGAAGATGCTCCATCGAAATAAAGCTCCCATCACGTATCACCACCGTCGATCGCATCAAACGCATGTTCGTCTGGAAGATCGCAATTCAGAGGAGAATCGACGGGTATCGGATGCTCAGCGAGGAAGTCGGTGATGGCCTGACCTTTCACTGCCTTGAGAGGTTGATACGTTATCGAGAACTCCATTAAGAGCAAAGCCCATTTAGCCAGTCGTCCCGTCAATATGGCCTTTGACATTAAATATTTAAGAGGGTCCACCTTCGAAATAAGACGGACCTCATGCACAACGCATAGTGTCTGAGCTTTGTTATCGCAAAGATCAACGCCAGGCAGTGTTTTTCAATGGGGGAGTAGTTGCTTTCTGCCCCCAGTAGAACTCGACTTAAGTAGTAGAGTGCTCTTTCTTTCCCTTGGTCGTTCTCTTGCGCCCATAATGCACCTAAGGAACCTTCGAGGGCGGTTGTATAAAGAATGAGGGGCTTCCCTTTGACCGGAGTAGCCAATACTGGCGGGTTTTGCAGGTATTTCTTGATTTCGTCTAGCGCGCTTTGGCATTTTTGGTCCCAGATGAACGGGGTTCCCTTCTTCATTAGGTGGCTGTAAGGATGACACTTGCCTGAAAGGTTAGCTATAAATCGTTGTATATACGCAAGCTTTCCTTGGAGAGACCGCAGCTGTTTGAGAGTCCTTGGCGGAGGCATTTCCATGATCGCCTTGATCTTTGACGGATATATCTCAATACCTCGGTATCGGACGATGAATCCCAGGAATTTTCCCGAGGAAACTCCGAATGCACACTTGAGAGGGTTCATCTTCAAGTTGTATTGTCGAAGTGTTGAAATACGGTCTTCAGATGCTCGAGATGTTCCTCGTATGATTTGCTTTTAAGCACGAGATCGTCAATATAGCATTCGACGATTTCGTGTATAAGGTCATCAAAGATCTGCATCATGGTACTCTGATAAGTGGCACCGACGTTCTTTAGACCGAAGGGCATCATCTTGTAGCAGAATATACCCAAAGGATCCTGAAGGCGGTGTGCTTCTGGTCTTCGGGATGCATCTTTATCTGATTATACCCTAACGAGCCGTCCATGAAGGAGAAAACTTCATGAGTGGACGTATTGTCTATCATCAATTCGGTGACTGGCACTGGGAAATCGTCCTTCGGGCAGGCTTTATTGAGATCCCGGAAGTCCACACATATGCGCACCGTCCCATTTTTCTTCATCACTGGGATGATGTTGGCGATCCATTCAGGGTATTGAACCTTCTGGATAAAACCGGAGTCGATCAGCTTCTTGACCTCGGCATTGATACTCATCTCAAGCTCGAGCCGCATTCTTCTTGGTGCCTGCTTGACTGGCTTGACATCCGGGGATATTGCCAATTTGTGCACAGCAATTCTAGATCTAGTCCCGGCATTTCGGAATAGTTCCATGCGAAGCAATCTTTGTGCTGCATAAGCAGGTCTTTTAATGAAGCCACTTTCTCTTCAGACAGCAGCTCACTAATGAATGTCGGTCGCGGATCATTCGCCGTTCCCAACTCAATTTTCTTGAGGTTATCTGCAGTGGTATGGATTCCATTTTCCAGCTCTTTTGGCGCTGGTGGAAATTCTGAGATTACCTCATCGTTGCTGTTTTCAAAGCACCAGGGAAGGTCATCCATGTTCTCGGGCTCTTCTTTTGATATGGTTATCACGTGACAAGTACGAATTCACTTCCAATCCCAATGTGGAACTGTTTTTTCTTCCGTGTCCTTGGGTTTGTGCTTCTGTGGCGACGCTACCCTCCAGTTGTCGGACAGAGCGAACTTGCCAAGCTGATACTGATCTTCGACCCAATTCTTAAAGGTGAAGCAGTCTTCGAGAGGATGCCCTACCACTCGGTGATAAAAGCAATAGTCTGGGTGTGAGACCTCGCCTGCTTGGTCGGGGTGTTTAGACTCCGGCAGTGTAAGCATCTGATGTTTTAGAGCGAGGTCAAGTATTTTCTTCGTCTTGTCCCGAGGAAAAGAGTATGCTCGACCCATTTTTCTCATGAGGGATAGATCGGAACTGCTCGGTTCCCGCTTGCGTGGCCTTTTAGCCCCGCTTCGTTGCTGTTGAGCGCCTTTTTCACATTTCGACTTGTTTCTGCCTCTGCGTCGAGCCTTCTTTATAACAGGTTGACAAGGAGCGGCATTTTCATCTTTCACGGCCTGTTGGAGGAGGCGTTGCGTTTTGGCTTTCTCTTAGATGACCATTTCGCGCTTATGGTCGTCTCGGACTTTTTGACCAGCTTCCTTTATAAGCTTGTCCATTTGCTCTTCGAACGACGGACTGGGCACTTTTGCCTCTGGAATTTTTACTGGTTCAGGATCAGCATCTTCCCATTAAGCATCCGCCTCTTCATCGAAGTCATGCACGACGTAGCACCCGTGGAGTAGCTCTCGTTTCTTGGACCGAATGTATCCAAGCCCGATTGTTTCCATTCTCCCATTAGGCAGCTTGTGTTGAGTCCCGGAAACGTTTCAGACTTTGTAATAGAACTTGGCTTTTCGAACGGTCTGCTTGAAGGATATCCCCTGACGCTTCAATAACCTTTTCAAGCCCTCTGTATAATATCTGGGGAGACGGATGGGCTGAAGCCTGTCAAGCGTAGGATCCGCGCCATGCCAAATTTCTTTCTCCATTCTGGTTTCTTCAGAGCGGTAGAATAGAATTGTTTTTTCGCCTTCTCTTCTGGGAGGGACATAGAACGTCCGCAGTTCTTCTACACTGTAGATATTAAGTGCATCCAGTTCTTTATGATGTTTAAGCGGCACCATGGCGACTTGTAGACATTGCTCTTCGTCAGCGGACGTTTGTATTGAAGGTCGAGCAGAGAATACAGCATGGACCTCATCTTCCGAGTAGCTACCAAAGATCAACATAGGAGCGGATGGTCCTGGCTTGTTGTGTCGAGACGGTCCAGAGTAAACTATCTCTTCTTCTTCTTCGGTATCACTCCCGAAAACAGGAATGGTGGCAGCGGCTTTGCTTTTCGGTTTGCGACATCTCTCTGTATCTTCGAAATCTGGCAAGAAGTATTTGGCATCTTCATATTTGCAGACCTCGTTCATGGAGAACGGGTTCAGCTCTCCCGTCACGGTATACTCGAGACCATCTTTAGAATACTTCATACACTGATGTTGTGTAGAAGGGATGATGTTGTACTCGTGTAACCATGGTCGGCCGAGCAAAGCATTGTAGCATGTCTTGGCGTCTATGACGTGGAACTTAATGTCCATAACGAGCAGCCCAAAGCGTAGCATCAGTATCACAGACCCAAGAGTTCTTGATGATTGTGAGTCGAACCCGGAGATGGTAATCTTATCCCGAGCAAGGTGCTGGACGCTCATGCATATTTCTTTTAACACCCGCACATTGAGGAGGTTAACGGAGGATCCATTATCGATCAGGATTTTGCCTATCTTTATGTCGTGGCAGTATCCTGAGACATAAAGGGGGTGATTGTGTTCGCGCGTCCCAAGGAGAAGGTCTTCGTCACCAAAAGCGACATCGGCTGTGTGCACTTCCTCCAATTCATCCTTCATCTTTTCCTCGGCCAGGAAAGCTTGGAATTGCTCCGGATCCTGTAGTGCCCTGATTAACGAATCTCTCGCCTCTTTTGATAGTAAAAGGGCGTCAAGAATGCTGAGCTGTGAGGGTAGTTTCCTCAGATGCGCTAAGACGTTGTAATCCACCTTATTTCTTTTCGGCGGATCCTTGGTATTTATCTCCTCCACAACTTGGTCATCTAAGATGATATCTTCAGAGACCTTCTCTTTCCCTTTGTCTTTTTTATTTGAGCTTCCGAGATTCTTTTCGGGAAGCGTCCGATTACGCAGCCTGATATTTTCGCAGACCTTCGGCTCTTCCTCTTTTTCCGAGGTGGACTCTTTAAAGAGGGGGCTGAGAGCCAGCTCCTCGTCAGAATCACTCCCGAATGTAAGCACTTGCGACCCGCCGGTGTTAATCATGCGACAATCGCTGGTAGTTCTTTTAAGCCCTTCGGTCGTATTTTTCCGCTCCCGATGAGTTTTGCGCTTCTCCCGCTTAAAATGTTGTCGATGAGCAACATATCCTTGCCACCATCTATCGAAAGCTTTGCACTCTTCAGTGGGGTGCGAAATCTTCTGATGATATAAGCAATAGGAGGGGTGCATTTCCACTTCACCAGTAATGTTTCCTTCGGAGGATGGTAGCTTCATGCCCACTAATATGGCCTTAGCGAACCTTTTCCTCGTCTTGAATTTGCTTTTGTCCGTAGTGGATGTATTTTGCTCCAGCGGAAATGTCTCGGCTCTTTCGTCAAGTCGCTGGCGCTTGGCCCTTTCAAATATAGTCGTCTCGCGTTCCCGATCAGCTTTACTTTTTAATAGAGTCTCGTTGAGGAATGCGTCAATTACTTCCTCTGATGGCCCCAGAATTTCTGGTTCGGAATCTGCCCCCAGTTTTTCAGTGCAAGGAGTCTCTCCATCATCCATGAACGAATGGGAAATCACATGACAGCTCGCCACGTATTCCTCAGACTCATCCGATGAACTTTCCTCCTCATCTCCCTTTTGAAAGACGTGGTTGAGGAAATCTTGGAGCGTAATGGGAATCCGTGCCTTCTGGTTATATTCCTCCAGCGCGTCAATTTGTTTTTGCAAGTCTGTGCGCTTGTCGCCAGGCTTCACAGGCTTCTTGGATTTCTTCTTCTCCTTCTTCGAAGATTTTGACGGCTGGTTGTGAGTGCTTGGGCCACCACCATCGGTCTTTGGAGTTGGACGTGGCTTCAACATCCCCTCAATGACCTGCGGTTCCAACGGATTCTTCCACTTGATCGCTGGGCATGTCTGAAGATCGTTCAGCATACTCTTTGTCTTGGCCGACAGCACAACCTCCCACGGGTCTTCTTCGACGAGAGAGCACGTTGCCCCCGACATATTCATCCTTTTAGAGGCGTGAGGTTGCGGCAGATTCACCTTCCATCTGTCGGATAACGCAAACTTGCCCTGTTGGTACTGGTCTTCAAGCCAATTTTTGAAGACGTAGTAATCTTCGATCGGATGCCCCAGCACCCGGTGATAGGGGCAGTAGTTGGGCTTATTGACATCATTTGGTTGCGACGGACGTTTTGGCTCCAGTAGATTTATGAGTCGGTTGCGCAACGCCAACCCGAATAACCTTCTCTTTTTATCTCGGGGAAACGAGTAAAGACGTCCTAGCCTCTCCTCAAGGGATACCTGTGGACGCATATTATTTTGACGAACGACCGGCTTCAAGTTACTCGGCTGTTGTTGAGCATTAGCGACGATGATCGCTTTTCCCTTCCCCTTGTCATTTCGGGAGTCCGGCTTTAGAAGAGGGGGCTTACGGCCCATCTGATCCATTTGCGCTAGCTTGTCAATCAAGGCCTGGAAGGTAGTCGGCTTGAAGAACATCATAAATTGCGAGATGGTTGCTTGCGGATCAAGGGTTCCCACAAACATACCTACTGCGGGAGCTTCTTCAATGCGCTGCTCGCACTTTGACCATAAGTTCCACTATCGTATAGCATATTGAACCATGTCTCGCCTGGCTTTACCCTGGTGTTAATCAGTGTCGTCATCGGGGTGCGTTCACTGGCGCTTGCAAAACGCTGGGTAAACAACAGCTCCATCTCCGCGAAGGTCTTGATAGAGTTGTTCGGGAGCTCAGAGTACCACTCGAACGCTGTATCTGACAAGCTGCCGATGAACTGGCGAAGCAACAGCTTGTCATCACCGCCGGTGTTGCCACAGAGTGCCCTGAACTGGGCAACATGCTGGTGAGGATTGCTCGTCCCCTTATAGGCATGGAACTTGGGAATTGTGTAGCCCGGCGGATACTTGATCTGGTCGTACCAACTCGGATACGGTCGTCCTGTTTTTACGACCTGGCCGGCTGCTTCAGTCGCATGATGAACCCGTATTTTTTGGGCTATGTACTCATCCAGGTCAGCCTTGGAGATTGTTTCCTCCTTAGCTGTTGACAGAGCTGGCGGAGGATTCGACGTCTCTCCCCTATCGTCTTCAAGGACGATCGGGGGATCTTCGGCCGGAGGATCTTGTTGGATCATCATCCCCACCATGTCTTGGAATAGGAGGCTCATACGCTTTATGTTAGCTGCTTGTTTAGCAGCCTCTTTATCCTTCTTCTCTAATATTCGACGAAGGAATTCGGCGTCGGTTTCTTGCTCCTGGCGTTCATCCGAGGACATTTCAGGGTTTTCTTTAGGCCCAGTAAGTGCGGCCATAGCGTTCATCATCTCTTGGAGCTTCTGCTGCTGCTCCTGCGCTTTGGTCACCGATCGCGTGAGCGGTCTATGACCTGTTGTTATGCGGCTGTCCTCTTTACCAGACGCCATATAGACGGTATGAACTACCATGCCCCCAGACTTAGGGTGTTTGGGTTCACCACCTTTGACATTCGCCGTCGGCGTGAGGACTTTCTCTGGCCTCCTTCTCTTATGGGCCGTTGAAGTTGAGGGGGCCGTTGCTTTGGGCACCCAAGTGGTCGTCTCCTTTCGTTGCTTGATCGGGGGATTTTTTTCTTGCCGACCTTTCGACTTCTTCTGTTGGCGAGAGAAATTAGGATCAATCATAGATTCTCGGACTCGTCGCCATGTCTTATAGATCCTGGAGGATAGCGATTGAGGAGACTGCTCCGGCTTTTCTGTTTCCACGGCAGTCTCTACCGGTGGAGGAGATCTTTTGAGCACCGCAGTTGGCGAGTTTCTGCGTACCCTATTCAGCAGCTCAAAACTGTTCCCAGTTGGAACAGCAGCATTGACTTCCACCGTTGGAGCTGGTGGAGTTATCCCAGAGGGGGAGTTGCCCCCGGTCTTCCTTATCCGGCGCCAGTGGCGTTGGCGGGCGCGACGAGTTGTCGATATTGGTTCAGAGACAGAAATAGCTTCTTCTTGCCCCCTATTCAGGTGTGGGGCTGTTTCCGGCGTCAACCTATTGAAGACTGATGTCTTTTGAGCAGCAGGAGCAGAAGTGGGAGTTGGGACGGTCAGTCCTGTAAAGACCGATCTCTTAGCAGGAGAAGCTGGCTTGACGACTTCAGGAGAAGGTTTGGCTACTCTTTTTAGAATAACCTTTTCTGGGACTGCAAGCTTCATTGTGGGCCTGGAGGAGTTTTGGCCCAGTCTGGAGAAGACCGAGGCACTGGTTTTGGGCGACCCGTTGAGAGGGGCCGCAGTAACTGTAAGTTGATCGAAGACCGACTTCTTAGGAGCTTCTGGTACGGGCACAGGGGTGCTGAAGCTTGTTGGTGGAAGCATGGTTCCGAAAAACAGCCCTGTGGTAGCTTGAGTAATCTGCTCCACAGGCATCGTGAACAAAGAGGCCGCTTGGGGCCCGTAGGTTATGCCCCCAGTTGAGGCAGGACACGAGTTGCAGCTGCAGTTGGAGCACTTCGAACAGGTAGAGGCCATCGATGCTTGATTTCTGCGCCAGGCAAAAGACCAAATCTTAGTAACTTACAATCCGAAGGCAACCATTAACAACCGCGATTCGTTCGCGAATATGACACACGAAGTGTGGAGTGGAAAGAAGAAAAGGTCCCACCGGGCGTGCCAGAATCTGTTCCCCTCCGAAAGACGGCGCACAAGACATGCGAAGTCCTGACGCTGAGATTCGGGGCAGATGCTATTTGGTTTTACCCGTCCACCTCTCCGAAGATGCCAAGTTGATTTATGGCACCGTGTATCGGAGGTTTAGACGGACGCGGCCGATGTAGCAGACTTCGTCAGATTCCCCCTCGTTCGATAGGTTTTTTGATTGTGGGGACACTCTTCCCTGCAGGCGCAAGCCCCTACAGTTAATTACGCTGCCGCATCGCGGTAACAACTTTCTCCTTCTCCAAAATTTCACTTCGTGTCGTGTGTGTTTGTTTTGTTTGTGATTGCCCGTGGATTGTATATGGAGACTAAGTGATGCCGTCGCTCGTAGGACGTGGATTAGTCCAAATCCGTATTTACATAGATTTGGGTTTGGTGTTTTAGTTTAAGGATACGTTAGCCATGTTTAGGCTAAGATCGACTTAAATGTTCGTTAAGGATACGTTAGTCTGATTTGAGACTAATATCAACTTAACGGGATCGTTTGGATATGACAAAAGAGCAATTGGCTCTATTGTTTAGTTTAATGACGTTGCGGTCGATAGGTAGTTTAAGGACGTTGCGGTCCATTGGCAGTTTAAGGACATTGCGGTCCATCATTAGTTTAAGGACGCTTAAGTCCGTGGGTTTAAGGACCCCACAGTCCGTGTTTTAGTTTAAGGACGCATAAGTCCGCGGGTTTAAGGATCCCACAATCCGTCTTTTGGTTTAAGGACGCTTAAGTCCATGAGTTTAAGGACCCCACAGTCCGTGTTGATGTGTGGTTGTCGGGACCCGTCACCTCTCTGACGTCGTTGAAGGATTACAACGATAGGAGTCAAAGGAGTTCGGAGATGTACCCTCGAACCGGATGTAAATTGATTTAAGAGAGCAGCTGTGCTCAGTCAATTTAATTTGAGGACTTATGGCCATGATTGGGTTAAGTCCAGTTTGAAAAATATTCAACGCTTTTATTTGTTTTTGGTCTATTAGACCTGTGCTAGGGCTTTGCCCATGCATAGCATTAATATTGGTCTCTGTTGGTCCTTTATTTGGGCTCTGCCCCTTTAAATGATGCACAGCATCTGTTCTGGTATGACAGACCCTTGTTTGGGCTCTGATGCATTGCATCTATTTTAATTTGGGCTCTGATGCATTGCATCTGTTTGAAAATAATGCATAGCATTTACTAGGCCTGTTAGGCCTTTTTAATTGGGCTGAGCCCTTCTTTTTAATGATGCAGTGCATCAACTATTTGACACGGGCCATGTGGCCTGTCAGACGCTTTGCGCCAATAAATGAGCGCAAGCGCTTGCGGGGGTGACACGTGTCACGCAAGCGCAGTGCGCTGCACCAATGCGCTGCACCAGTGCGCTGCGCTTGCACTGCCGACACGTGGCGCGCTCTGGTGAGTTGCGCTAAATTTAGAGAGCAAAGCTATCTTAAAAGCGCATAGCGCAAGCGAGTCAGATGCTGACACGCGGCGCTCTCTGGTGGCTTGCGCCAACCCAGGAGCGCAACAGTGCAGTTTTTTGCAAGTGCAAGGCACTATTTCAATAATCTTGAGAATCTTTAAGATTCCAGAACCAATGGTTTATAAAAAAGTGCAAGACACTGTTTGATTTCTTGATCTAATTTAGATCAAAGAAAAAAAAGTATTTCTTGTTTTTCTTGATCTCAGAGAACCAATGGTTTACAAGTGCAAAGCACTATTTTTATTTGTTTTTTATTGAAGATCATTGATCTTGTTCTTAGATCAATGATCTATTAGAAGAAATTCTTCTATCTTAAAGGTTTTTACCTTTTTCTTCTTGAAATTTTTTCAGAGTTCTCTCTATTTGAAGTTCTAGATCTCTCACAATCTTGATGATTTTGATTTGGGGTCTAGGGGCCTTTATATAGTGCTCATAAATTTGTTAAATTGGTTAAAGAGATCCTTCTCTGAGTGATTTGGGAAATTTTCCCCACCGTTGGATCTTTGATCCAAGGGCTTCTGTTTTACAGAAGACAATCTTCTTGTTTTAACAAGAACAGAAGAATCTTACTAGAATTTAATTCTGTTTGGCGCAAACGCCCCAGCGCGTGACACGTGTCAAGCAGCGCAGCGCAACTGCGCTGACACGTGTCGCGCAGCGCACAGCTTGCTCATCTGCGCTGACATGTGTCGCGCAGCGCACGGCGCAGCGCATCTGCGCTGGCACGTGTGGCGCGGCGCTTGCGCAACTGAAGCGTTGCTTCCTTTAATCTTGTTTTAAATAGAGCTTTGCTCTGATTGAGCGCGCTGCCTTGGGCGCGCTGCACTGATGTATCAGCTTTTGACATGTGGCGCGTTGCGCGCAGTGCAAAGAATCTGAAGCGTTGCTTTGAATTTTGAAATTTGAAATTCAAACAGAGCTTTGCTCTGATTGGGGGAAACAGTGTTGATTTATGAGTTGTGCGTATTTATTGCACTTGAGGTTGATTTCGATTCCATGCCTGATATTTCGAGCGATTTATTTGCATGATTGAGATTTTGTGCACCACAGTTGCACTTGACTTCGTTTCGATGTCATTTAAGATATTGATTATGATTTCATGCCTAGGGCATGCATGTGATTTGAATTATGCTTTCGGCATAGTTTTCATGCACTTTTAGTATTTTGATTTGCTTTTGTGCACGCTGATGCACATGGTTGTGAGATTATATAACACGGTATACTTGATTTAGATTTTGATTGAGATGTGTTGTATACCATTGATTTCGATGGCAATATTCGATATTGTTTTCGTGCACCTTGTGCACTGGATTTGTATTCTTGCGCATATTTGGGCGCTTGATGCGATATTAGTGCACACCAGATGCACTAAATCAAGATTCTTTGTGCATATCAGATGCACCCGATTTTGCTGTCAGGCATCCACGTTGCCTCTGACAGGTGTTTCGTGCACGCCCGTTGCACTTAGATATTGTTTTTGTGCACATGTATGGCACATTCATGGATTTTGATCTCCGTGCACACTAGACGCACGTAGCTTTCATATGCACATTTTGGGGTTGATTTCTTATGGAGCAGTACGTTTTTATGATATTTGCTATATATTTTCGTACTGAGCAGGACTAATCAGAGGACAGTACCTGGATATATTTTGCATGCATTGATAGCTATCGAAGGGATTTCCAAAAAGGGAGCTATAGTCTCAGTATTTACCTACGTGTCTGATATGACACGAAATGTTTAAAACAAGGGAACCCTTCTAAATTATTTTTAAAACGGCGGGGCGTAAATATTAAACAAATGATATATATATATATATATATGTGTGTGTGTGTGTGTAGTTATTTTCTTACAATAGACGTCCGCCACTGTGCCGCAATATGCGCATCGCACAGCAACCTGAAAGGTTTGGCATGCGTTTCCTTCTGATATTTACATGTATAGTTTTGATGTTTACATGGATAGTTTTGATGTATATCATATTGGTTTCGTTTTGGATTTGACATTTGTGTCTTCACCATGACTCCGATGATTGCGGGATGCTTGACAGAGTTTTGTTTTTGAGTTATCTGCTCATTGTTCATGCGCATGTATTGCGCTATGATGCGTTTTATGTATTGATAATTTCGGGACCCCGACGGCTTAGTCTTTTACTGAAATGTTTTAGTATTGAGGGGTTTAAATTTCAATTCGGAGACCGAATTTCTTTAAGGGGGGAAGATTGTAACATTTTAGAAAAATAAAATATTATTTTTGGGAACTTTTATAATTAAATAATAAATATAATGAATATTTTAATAGGGCGGTATAATTAAATACCGATAAATTGGGAAAAATTTGGGAAATTATGGAAATTACTGAAAAGAGGGTTTTTTATGTGATTTAGGTGAATTATGAATTCTTTATGATTTTTAAATGCATTTTTAATGCTAATCGCGATTAAATATCGCTAATCGCGCATTAAGCGTGTTTTGTGCACATGACATGCACCAAGTTATCTTAACACTTGTTACATTTTATCATGGTCTTTTCTTCAATTCTCATGCATAGTTGTTGACTTTAGAAAAGAAAAGGCAAAAAGAAAGGAGATGATGACTTGAGGAGAGAGGGGGACATAATGATTAGGGTAGGTATACTTTTAGTAAGAGAGAGAAGTGAGAATAATTGAGAGGGGGAGAGAGATAGTGTTGCCTCATTATTTCCTCCACCATTTTCTTCTTCTTCTTCTTCCTCATCTCCCTCCATCCTCTACCCTCATGACCCCTATATGAAATATTCACCAAAACCTCATACCCATTTCATTAAAAACTTGCACAAGCTCAAGAGAAGCACATTGGACCAAGAAAATTCATATTTTGATGATCTTGGGGATTCATGAGTGTCAAATGAGGTAATCTCTTCACAAATAGAATAGTATTTCAATTGCTTTAGCCTCTATTCAAGATTAAAACCGATTTCGTGTACTTTTGTGCACTTTGGAAAATTCTAGAGAGGGTTAGGGTTTTATTTGAGTTGTGTTGGTGAACTTGAGCCTTATTGAGGACCTTAGACCCCCTATAATGATGGTAATCCAGAACAAGCCCAACTGAAACCCAAAATACGGAATTATAGAACTTTTATGTCGGTTTGTGAGGAATTGGAGCGTGCAGGTGAATCTGGGATGACCTGGGATAGTTTTGAGTTAAGAAAACAACCCTTGTAGACTAGAATTGACCCTAGGAACCCCCTGTAGCAATACGAACCACAGAGGAGCACCCAGGGCCGGTGAGCTCGGAATTTTAGGGGTAGGGGCCGGCCACTTGGTGGGGTAGGGTGTCGGGGTTGGTCCAGTAGCTCATATACATCATATACAGCACCCTAGACTTGTTTGCTTAGCTTTATTTGACCTGAGTCAAAATCTGGGAGCATTCTAGTATGATTTTGGCTATATTTTCCGTATTTTGAATTGTTAATTCTTGAGATTTGGATTCGTATTGGGTTGTTACATGTTGTATATCAACAACAAGGGTTGTTTAGTCGTTTTTGCACGCATGGGCTATAGGTTTTGACCCATAGGCAATCCGTGTGCCGTTTTGGTTTCTGGACTTGATGTTAATAGCAATTGCGATTGTTTATTATATGTAGGTACCCTCGTGAAGACTTAGAGATGACGAGCAAGCGCGTGGCGACATCGGCATTGGCAAGCAAAGGTGAGTAGATTTATATCTACGGGGAGAAGTCGGGTGGATGGCGTATAGCACCCCCGCAAAGTTGTGAGAAATGATGGGATAATACATATATATATATATATATATATATATATTCTTTTATATGTTAGGGTGTGATATGAGCCTTAGCAAGAAAGTTTTAGGAGATTAGGGGTTAGTGTTAGCAAGTATGGATGAAAGGACTCTAGTCGATGTCTTAGTCCCGAAACCCTAGGATAAAGATTTGCATACATGCACATACACATACTCGCATACTTTGACTTCCTTGTGCGTATAGGGGACATATTTATATTTGTATTCATATACTTGGATGACGAGAATCTTATATGATACTTGGGTAGTTATATTTTTAGTGCTGCCGTTACTATATCACTTCATGTATATTCATGATGTTTCATCGCATTGCATGCTTGTACATATGCCATTATTGAGATCATGCTGTCAGGACACCAGCACCAGTACCGAAGATGCGTATGTTCCACATACACTTACTTGCCGGCTCACACACATCATCATCGGTAATTGCTATGTCACGAACACTTTAGAGAATATTACTCATTGACATAACTTGTTAACTGATAGTTCGACATGGTATTAGCGTACTCGTCTTTATATGCTAGATTAGACATTGCAGTTATTACTTGCTATTGCATGCATATTATTATTCACTGTTTACTTACTATTGATGATTGGATTTCGGATTTCCATGAGATTTTCTGGATTTGGAAACCGCATGTGAAAGTTTTATAAACTGATGTGTTATTTTTAAGAGAAAAATACGGTTTTTCTTGATATGATGTTTTCTCGGTTATGAGATGAATTTCGGTACCTGATTCGAGGAGGTGCAGGAACCGTCTCGGGTATGTGGTGGACTCGGTATGGTACCCCGAGGCGAGATTGTTTATTCATGGTGGATGATGAGCATGGCAGGGGAAGACTGCTTACCGGTGATTGCATTTGGACCTGGCGGTTATCCGGAGGATACCGACCAGAGTCACGAGATGCATATAGGCCGACCCGTACTGCCGGAGCCCGAGGGCCGATCCCGCAGATGATACAGAGCCTGAGATATATGAGGATTTACGTGTCGATGCTGGGCACAAATTTATGTTTTGTGTCGATACTTGACACGGATTTTATGTTGATTTCATTGATGATATATCGATTTATATACATACAGAAATCTCATTAAATAAAGAAAAACAGTTCTTTGATTCATGATGTACTTTTTTTTCATTGTATGCATCTGCACATCATTTTAGTGATATATTGCTACCTGACATTTGTACATCATATTAGTGGCATGTTGTTACCTGAGGCACTGACACGAGTTCTTGGTATTTCACTATATGGATAGATGTTTACCCTTACCATTTTTTATGCTTCATGCCATATTGTTATTATTTGAGGATATTACTGATCGTATGACCTAGGATAGCGTTATGAATACGATTTCTACTCGTAGATGTTTTCTACTCAGAGTTGGCAACTCACCCCCGTTGTGCCACAGTTTCTTGCAGGTTTTGCCGTACAGGTTTTGTTACGGTTTTGCTGGCACACTGTCCCTTCCAGGTGATTGCTTTAGTAGGTGGGTTCTTTTGCATCAGGACCACCATTATATATTTGTTATTTCAGTTGTATCTAGTAAAACTCCATCAACCACACATGTATTATTTGATAGAGATAGAAGACCCGACTTGTATTATTTGTTAGACATAGAAGACCAGTGTATATTATTTCGACCTTAAAGTCGCGCGTTGTATTATTATGGTTTTCTTGCTGTTTTAGGTTTCATTTTGAGTTTTGATCCTCGCCCTTCGGCATTGTATATTATATGTTTGCATGGTTGTGGCCGTCGATTGACGAAGAGCTAGCTCCCGCTTGGGATGCCTTTTTTTCATTATGTATACATTTACCATGTTGTACCCCGTTCGGGGCCTGTATTTACAAAAGAAACTTTGCCGAAATTTTTAGAAAAAACTGGTGATTTTAAAAATGCATATTTCGGCATATGTTGCTAAACTACTTGATTTAAATTGGGTTTTCCTTCACTCTACCGCTTTACTTGGTTTGGATTTCTGGGTTTTGGCTTACTTAGACTACGTACGCCTCAAGACGTTTCGTAGTTTAAGTGCCGGTCATGTTCCGTACTTTTCGGGTCGTGACAACATGTAACTGTAGCAAAGTATACCTATCTACATGTAAGCAAGTATGTATGATGCATTTCATAAACGCAATAGCACAATAATCAACGTCTCAAAATCACATGTCAATACAATACCACTTAGGGGTATATGCAGCTATAGTAAGATATGTGAGTGCATATGTCAGTATCACTACTACAAATAAGGGTTGCCCCTACGGATTTATCCGTAGGGGCAACCAACTGCCCCTACGGCTATATACGTAGGGGCGAAAAAATACCCCGTAGGTGCAAAGGCCGCAGGTGCAAGTTGAGGCCCTGAACTTGCCCCTACGGTCAAATTGTTACCCCTACGGATATATGTGTAGGTCCTTTTGCCCCTACGGATAAAGCCGTAGGGTATAAGATTTTAAATAATTTACGGTTTATTTTAATAAATTACTTCGACCTACGGATATATCCGTAGGGGCATGTACTAACCCCTACGGATATATGCGTAGGTACGTTTCCGTAGGGGCACAAATTCATAATTCCTGATATTTTGCCCCTACGGATAACGCCGTAGGGGAGAGTCAGTTGCCCCTACGGATATATTCGTAGGGGCTTTCCCAACCCCCTGCAACTGTGATCTGGGGGAAATATCAGTTACTGCTGATATTTTGCCCCTACGGACATATCCGTAGGGGTAACATGTGTGCCTACAGATTAATCCGTAGGTACATATTGTCTGTAATTTTTTTTAAAAAATGGGCTGGTTGATTTTTTCCCGCCCTGTGCACAATAATATATGCATCAATCAAATCATATATTGCAGTATTCATAATCACATCTCACGCATATATATAATATACAAAAGAAACACAAAAACTGAATATGATATAAATACAAACCAATATCAATATCGTTTCAAAATGTAGTACAATGTGTATGATATAAATAAATACATGTTTCAAAAAAAAAGAACCAAAAATCTACCCTAGCTCGGTCCAGCTCCACCTCTGAATAACGATAGAATAACGCGCGCCTGCTCCTCGGTCAATAAACTCTGCAATTCGTCGCGAGCGGGAGTCTGAGTGGGCGGTGGAGCTACAGGAGCTGTCTGCGGAACCGCAGCCGATGTAGTGGCTTGCGGAGCCGCAGCCGAAGGAGATGCGTGTGGAGGCTCGGCCGATCTACCCTGTCGCGTCTGGATATAACGTGTGTAAGAAGCGTGTAAGAACTGTTTATTATTCGAATTCGTATCATTATTAAGTTATTTCGAAACCCTGTTTGGATATCTAGTTTGGAAAAGCGTTGTTTATTTCAATTACATATGTATGTATGATTAATCAAACTTAAGTCTAAAACCAAATAAGCTCAAGCTACGTACTAATTATGGATATGTTGATATGTATATAATATGAAATGATATTTTACTATAAAGTAGTATACATACCAGCATCTCCTTCAACTCCTGAACGCTGGCCCTCAAGCTATCCAGTTCATGATGGACATGCCGGTCACTGGAGACGGAGGAAGTAACCGCCGGGGTGGAGTCCAACCTCATATGGGCCCTGCTAGGGCCCAATCCCCGACCTCTCCCAACCTCCGTGGTGCCCTCCGTGTGCGGCGTCCAGAACTGGGGTCAGCAGCCTCGGATCGTTCTGTCCGGTAAAATCGTTCCCCAGGCCTGGGCCTGCTCAACCACCCGCTCCTACACCCACATTCGAATTCTTATCATTATCGAGTTATTTCGAAACCCCATTTGGATATCTAGTTTGGAAAACTGTAGTTTATTTTAATTAGATATGTACATGTATGATTAATAAAACATAAGTCTACAACCAAATAAGCTCAGGCTATGTACTGATATTGGATATGTTAATATCTATAATATGACATTATATTTTACTATTAAGTAGTATACATACCAGCATCTCATTCAACTCCTGAACGGTCCCCTTCAAGCTCTCCTGTTCCTGCTGGATACGTCGCTCACTGGAGATGGAGGAAGTAACCACCGGGGTGGAGTCCAACCTCATATGGGCCCTGCTAGAGCCCAGTCCTCGGCCTCTCTCCCAACCTTCGTGGTGCCGTCCGTGTGCGGCGTCCAGAACTGGGGTCAGCAGCCTCGAATGTTGCCTTCCCCCTAGCAACTGTCAGAACATTATATTTAGCACATACTGGTCTATAAAATTGACAAGAAATACCAAAATCAACAAATTCAAAGCCTTACCTACAGAGATAGAAGATGCGCTCCTCTGGTATCTGCATGTATCAAAATTTGAATAATATTAATTAATTTCAGTACATACATACTAACAAGGTAAACTCGCATATAGCGCTGCTTACACATATGACAGGGAGTGAACAAGCTCTTGTAGATCATCAGGCGCAAATCTAATCTCATCAAGCAGCCCATGATAATGAGTTGGACGACTAAGAGCAAAAGGAATGTGTGTATATTTATGATATAGCATTCTAAATCAATATACATGCCCTATATAATATATAAACATACCTGGAGGAACGGGAGTGGCCTCTGTCCCTGATATGGACGCATCACCAACAACTAGACAATCAAACATTGACAATATAAGTAATTTTGACATAAACAGGCATGGATATCTATAATATTACATTCAAAATGGATATTAGAGAGCGCACCTGCAGTGAGAAGTGGTAAAAGTATCACCCAACTAGGGTGTAATTTACAGAATCAGTTGAGACTCTTAAAAGTCATAGAAGAACCCGACCTGCACAAATCTGATGTATGCTTTCCATTGGACACTAAGAAGTCTCTAAAGGGAAAAGCCTATGTGAAAGCCATCATTAGTTCATATCAGAAGATTGATGCTGAAACAGAGAACGAGGAATGTCATTTTTTTTCTTCTTCCGTCACATTACTGTCTTCTCCTTCTGCCACATTACTGTCTTCTCCTTCTTATTATGTGCGCGTGCAAATTCAATGACTATATTGAGAATATGGATTAATAGTGGGTAGGAAAAGTATTTCTCAAATGGCTTTTGCGTCTTAAAACCATAAACTACTAAGTAATGGCATACATAATTTTTTTAGTATAAAGGTTGTTATTTTAAGTTTTCCCTTATAGAGATATGATCTAACTGCATCTATAAACTATAAGTGTGCAGAAAATTATGATAAGAAACCATAAGAAAGGGTCGTAGCCATGCATAACCTTGAATCTACATACCAAATCATGCAAAAGCATGCACTTATTGTCACCTTGCCTTAGAATATAAAATATCTTGGAAGACTATAAGCGAGCATTTAAATCTTGATAGCTTTTGACTTCAACATATATTTTTCTCAAGTACCATGAAATATACTTGCTCCGTATAAACCGTTTTCAGGAAGATGGATTAATAATGACAAATTATCCATTGTGGCTCACTAGGTTAGCATTTTCTCTTCTATTGACCATCTTTCTAATCTGCTTGGTAAATTTATTCGGAACCGGCTGCGAATCATTAAAAGACATGCAAAAGAAAGAAAGCTAAAATACAGATATATAGCATACCGATACATCGAAACTTCATAGTTGCGATGGCAATCCAGAGATATTTATTTCTACACACGTGGTGCGCGTGCGAATGCGTCAGGCATCATGGACAAATATTTCAGAACATGGAAAGTATTATTCGTATAAAGTAATTAAAACTTTTAAACACCTTGGGTAGATATTTTCTTAGTTGATGCAATCATATCATGAGGACTAAATTTAAGCTATTATACATATGCATATGTATTTTTCTAACCTAATATATCACACACACACACACACACACACACACACACAGAGAGAGAGAGAACACCTGGTAGGTAGAGAAATCAGGTAGCAGGATCCTGAAGAAATGGAGTCCATAGCATTGCTCATCATCATCATCCATGATCCCTTTGATAATATTTTTTCAAAGGGATCACGGATGATGATGATGAGCAATGCTATGGACTCCATTTCTTCAGGATCCTGCTACCTGATTTCTCTATCTACCTGGTGTTCTCTCTCTCTCTCTCTCTCTCTCTCTCTGTGTGTGTGTGATATATTAGGTTAGAAAAATACATAAGCATATGTATAATAGCTTAAATTTAGTCCTCATGATATGATTGCATCAACTAAGAAAATATCTACCCAAGGTGTTTAAAAGTTTTAATTACTTTATACGAATAATACTTTCCATGTTCTGAAATATTTGTCCATGATGCCTGACGCATTCGCACGCGCACCACGTGTGTAGAAATAAATATCTCTGGATTGCCATCGCAACTATGAAGTTTCGATGTATCGGTATGCTATATATCTGTATTTTAGCTTTCTTTCTTATGCATGTCTTTTAATGATTCGCAGCCGGTTCCGAATAAATTTACCAAGCAGATTAGTAAGATGGTCAATAGAAGAGAAAATGCTAACCTAGTGAGCCACAATGGATAATTTGTCATTATTAATCCATCTTCCTGAAAACGGTTTATACGGAGCAAGTATATTTCATGGTACTTGAGAAAAATATATGTTGAAGTCAAAAGCTATCAAGATTTAAATGCTCGCTTATAGTCTTCCAAGATATTTTATATTCCAAGGCAAGGTGACAATAAGTGCATGCTTTTGCATGATTTGGTATGTAGATTCAAGGTTATGCATGCCTACGACCCTTTCTTATGATTTATTATCATAATTTTCTGCACACTTATAGTTTATAGATGCAGTTAGATCATATCTCTATAAGGGAAAACTTAAAATAACAACCTTTATACTAAAAAAATTATGTATGCCATTACTTAGTAGTTTATGGTTTTAAGACGCAAAAGCCATTTGAGAAATACTTTTCCTACCCACTATTAATCCATATTCTCAATATAGTCATTGAATTTGCACGCGCACATAATAAGAAGGAGAAGACAGTAATGTAGCAGAAGGAGAAGACAGTAATGTGACGGAAGAAGAAAAAAATGACATTCCTCGTTCTCTGTTTCAGCATCAATCTTCTGATATGAACTAATGATGGCTTTCACATAGGCTTTTCCCTTTAGAGACTTCTTAGTGTCCAATGGAAAGCATACATCAGATTTGTGCAGGTCGGGTTCTTCTATGACTTTTAAGAGTCTCAACTGATTCTGTAAATTACACCCTAGTTGGGTGATACTTTTACCACTTCTCACTGCAGGTGCGCTCTCTAATATCCATTTTGAATATCGATAATATTACATTCAAAATGGATATTAGAGAGCGCACCTGCAGTGAGAAGTGGTAAAAGTACCACCCAACTAGAGTGTAATTTACAGAATCAGTTGAGACTCTTGAAAGTCATAGAAGAACCCGACCTGCACAAATCTGATGTATGCTTTCCATTGGACACTAAGAAGTCTCTAAAGGGAAAAGCCTATGTGAAAGCCATCATTAGTTCATATCAGAAGATTGATGCTGAAACAGAGAACGAGGAATGTCATTTTTTTCTTCTTCTGCCACATTACTGTCTTCTCCTTCTTCTTCTGCCACATTATTGTCTTCTCCTTCTTATTATGTGCGCGTGCAAATTCAATGACTATATTGAGAATATGGATTAATAGTGGGTTGGAAAAGTATTTCTCAAATGGCTTTTGCATCTAAAAACCATAAACTACTAAGTAATGGCATACATAATTTTTTAGTATAAAGGTTGTTATTTTAAGTGCGCGTGCAAATTCAATGAAAGTTAGATTTGAGGATACCCATGTATGAGTTGTATTCTATATATGTGTGTTTCGATTTATGATTTCGCTTAAGTGTAGGGTTGTTTTTACTTAAATTTCAAATGTATATACATGCATACTGTCTTCTCCTTCTTCTTCTGCCACATTACTGTCTTCTCCTTCTTCTTCTGCCACATTACTGTCTTCTCCTTCTTATTATGTACAGTACTTCCACAAAATACGTGTTGTCATTTCTAAATGGAAGTTTCTCAGTGCCACCATAGTAGCAGAAGATGGAATTGTTTATCGCCACTAGATTATGCTAAGCCTCGAATAGATTAGGCAAACATGATCTAGAAGAATATAATTAGCAGAGGAAATATGCAAATAAACATGCATGCAAGCTGACATTAAAAGATTAATATAACAGAGATGTCTACTGATGATTTGTAAGATGTTATCGCAGGTAGGACAACTGCCAATTCTATGGCTTGTGGCCACCAGCGACTGCTTTCTCACCACAGTAAAAATAATGAGGGACTATAACATATCATGAATTCGATATGCACCGTGATTTCATAGCATATGTCTATTAACCTATAATGTATAAGTTCTCGGCGTTGATTGCAGAGGTGCATACAGTCTGAACTAGTAAATATACGTAAGAAGGAAAAAGAAGAAACGATTCATAAATATGGTTGGGCCAGAAACAGACTTAGTCACTGAATGACATATAACTGATATTCCTTGATGTAGAAATCAATACACCTTTGATAACAAACTCATTCTTTTTTGGGAGATATATGAATAACCGACTCTGACCCTCAGCATTCCATTGAACACATGGAAATCCATCGTATCTCATATCCAGCCACCTCACTTCACCGATCCTATGATCGCCCTCTGGAGGACGCACAGCCCTAGCCGCAGCCCCAGCCCAAACCCTAGCCTTAGGTGGTGGTGATGAATGTGAATCCTCATGTGATTTTGCATATTATTGCAAGAGCGTTTATGGGTTTTCAAGATTTGTATGTAGTCAAGAGCAATTGGGAGCAAGGAAAGTAAAAATAGTTTTGGAATTTTATCAAACGGTTGGTGAGCAAACTAGCAAAACGTTTTGAATGAAAATATAATGTAAAATAATTTCGAGAATCAAAAGTGATAAGCTTTGTTAATGATATGGGAGAGAAGCTTGCTTTTTCTTTTTTGTGAGAAATATTTTAGGTTTTTTTTCCTTATTTCTGTTACATCCTGACCGAAGAACTTTCACAATTGTTAAAATTCAGCATTTTGGTCAGTCCTCTCCTTTATTGATATGCATGTGATGTGAGGGTTGGATTTAACACAGCAACCATTGTTCATCAATATATATTACCAAATAAAGCTCTTTATTGTTGGTTATGTTGGTTTCATCCTATTCTTGCCTCAATTTGGTGTAATTTGAAATGGCCCACGATTCTAGGGTTTGATATGGGATGGCAATAGAAAAGAGAATTTGTTCTCAAGTTATGATCGAATACCATAATAAATTGGGAGTTGGTTAGGATTGTGAAATTGTGAAAGTAGTTGCATTTTTTTCAAGTATGATCTTGTGAAAATCGGATGAAATATTTAACATCATTTTGTTGTTATTTAGGATTAGCACCCTCTAAAGGATTTTAAGTTAAGATAATGGATATGGATCTTTTGTCAGGATAAAGAAGATCTGCACATGCATAAATACTAGTATAAGATAATTCAAAATTTGGGACAACGGATACATACCGCTAAAAGATATAAATCGAAAACCCAAACAATATTTTGTGATAAACTTAAGTGTTCTTGCAAACTAATACAAATCTTGTTAAAAATTTGATAAATTGACCTTCCCCTTCCCCAGCCCTAGCCCCAGCCCGCAGCCCCAGCCGCACCCCCAATAAAAAATTTGATAAATTGACCCTTCCCCTTCCCCGACCCCGACCCTAACCCTACCCCGACCCCGAACCCGACCCCGCAGCCCAGCCCCTGCCCCAACCCTAACCCGACCCCGACTGCGACCGCGACCCCAGCCCAACCCCAACTCGCGCGCCATGAACCTTAAGCCCAAAATAATCCAATAAATTCTTTAACTTACCTCGAGATTTACTCACCTGAACGGCTGCTGGGGCAGGGGCGACGATCTGAACGGCGGTGGCGACGACCTTAACCGCGGTGGCGACGAGAACTCCAGTGGCGACGAAACCGGCGGTGGCGACGAGGAGAACAACCTTGGCGGCGACGGCGTGGCGCATTGGGGGCTTATTTTCGCGCCCGATCGAGAGAGAGAGGGAAATGAGCGTAGGCGATCGATCTGGGATTTTATTAAATCGATATTTACTTGCCCCTACGGATATATCCGTAGGTCCTTTGTTTGCGCCTCCGTAGGGGCAAACACCTAATTAAGAATTAATATTTTTATTCTTGGACATCTTTGCCCGTAGGGGCAACCTTTTAGCCCTACGGATATATCCGTAGGGCCAAGTTATTTCTGCCCCTACGGATTAAACTATCCGTAGGGGCAACCCCCTATTTTACTAGTGTATGTATGCATAATGTACATGTAGCTGTAACAAGGTATGTGGGTGTACATATCAGTATATCATGCAACCTAGCATAGTGATGTGAACATGGCAAGTATATCATAGCATGATGTAGCAATTCTACTGTGTAAGTGACATAGCAATTATCGATGATGAAGTGTGTGAGCCGGCAATCTGTGTAAGTGTAACATATGCATCATCGATAATGGTGTAGGTGTACTAGCACAGGTATGTGAATTGCAATGAGAATAACATGAATGCAGCATAAAATACCTCGTGAACTAAATGCTATAAGGTATACATGTCTACAATATGTATCCGAGTCGGCGAATCTAGCAATCGACATCCAGCCTCATAACATCACGTACGGTACAATCCATCATACGGCATCCTCTAAACAAGGGTATGGATAAATCAACAGGTAAAACTCTTCGCGTACGGAAATCTATCGTACGGCAGCATTAAACAAATAGGGATTCTATCAACCTATACAATATCGGGATACGGATCTAAGTCTCGTACGGCATATCACTCAATATGCAAAACATTATACATATATGTACCCATCCCTTAGGTCACATCCATGTCCATCTCGTATCAGGGGACCAATAAAGGTATCAACAATCTTATATCGACTCGAATCCATAAAATGACATATCACACTAAGTCATCATATCACATCGTATACTCGTTCATCATATTAATATCTCACATCACATTATATAAACGTCACACTAGTTCTCTTTCAATTCGTACCCATCATGATTCACTTATCATTTCATATTCTCATATGTCAATATGTTTGTTAGCACCAACTTTTATCATATTATTGTTCGTAAATCCTACAATCATGTCCATCGCATATCATTTATCAGGATAAAATAATCAAACGATAATCCATATTAATGTTTGCGGGGGTGCTATACGCCATCCACCCAACCTCCCATGTAGATATAAATCTACTCACCTGCTAAACTTCTCGCTTATCCGTAGTCGGTGCGCTTCGTCGTCTCAAAATCCACGCGAAGGTACCTACAATCAATATGAATTCGCAAAGCTATTAACATCAAATTCTAAAATCCAAATACGGCACGCGGTGCGCTCATAGGTTAGAACCTATAGCCTACGCATGCAAAACAACCAAACAACCCTCGTCGTCGACCTACAAACGTCCAACGACCAAATACAATATCCGGTCGTAAAACCAAGAAGTCCAAATACCGGAAAATATAGTTAAAACCCAAATTAGGGTCGCTATACATAAAAACTGCCACGCCAAAAACCTAATCATAGAAATACTCATTCACAACACAATAATTATCGTGGATAATAATATTTACGTCATCTCCACGTCCATTAAAACCCACGTCTAATTTTACCGAAAAACTAGTAAACACTTTATATCATTTTAGCTCAAGTCTAAAAGTTTACACAAATTCTAGCGATCACAATCATCGCAAAGTAGCATAACTAAGTCACCAAAATCTTTACTACAATTTTAATCTCACCCAAATAGGATTTAGAAAAACTTAGTTTGCTAATAAACTCAATTAGACAAATTAGGAATTTAACAAATATCATTCTCCAAATTGATTAAGTTTTTCCAAGTCTACATATCTTGATTAAACACATTCACAAATCAAAACTCTAACTTGATTTTCATAACCTTTTTATGAAAATTCTAAACATGAAATTTAAAGCTATATTAACCACTTAATAAACAAGCTTTAAAGATTTAAACAACAATTTAAAGATTAGGGTTAGAGTTTATGTAATACCCAGCCCCTTTTATACCAAAAACTGTATTTTGTTATTTTATAATTCTATTTACCTTATTTATAATTTTATTTACTTTATTTATATCTTTTATTATCTATTTTATTTATATTCTATTTTATTCTAAACCCATTTTCTTTTTAACAATAAAACTTAAAATCCTAACTTTTCTTTTAACCCAAATCCCTCAGCCCATTAGTTTTGATAAAAACCCTTAAAACATACCATTCCCTTCAGCCCAGCCCCATTATCCTCAGCCCACCTTTTAAAATTAAATTATTTAACCCCAAACCTTTTTCCCTTAACCCAAATTAAGTTCAACTAAACAACCTAGCCCATTCCCTACTTACAGAAAATCTATCCCCTTAAATTTTTAACCGTCAGCCCAAACTTCTTCTCAAATAAATAAAATATTTCTTTTGCCTCAGCCCAGCCAGTCTCTCATTTCAATTCAAATCCCCACCTCATTTTCCCCCCACTTTCATTTTTCCTCTAACCGGCCTCCATATAATAATTAAGTCCTTTTCCCTATATTTTTCGAGCCCAGCTTCTCTTCCCGGCCCGGCTTACCTTTTCCTTCCCATTCTATTTTCTCTTAAATTTTCTCAGCCCGTCCCCTCCTTCAGCCGAGCCCACGAGAAATCATTAAACTGAACTGTTTTTATTTCTGGCCCACACCCAGCCCAGGCCCACTCTCATCTCCAAACTCCTTTCCGCCCTCACACCCGCTTCGCCCCTCACCCGACCCGACTCCTCAATACTGCTCATCTTCCTTAAATCCCCAACGGCTCTTCTCCCGCTCGTTACGGCGCCACGCTCTCCTCGACGTAACCGACGCCGCCTCCTCCGCTAACGCCAGCGACCACATCACCACGCTCGCAGCGCCTTTACCTTCAACCTCTCCTCGTTAACACGTCTCTTTTCTCCCCCTCATAATTTTTCTCCCTCCCGACGTCTCCCTCGCTCCGCACCCACACCAGTGACCGCCCCATCGCCGCCGCTGCCATCACCAGCATCAAAGTCGCCACCTCACATCCACCTTCGACCACCATACATCGAGCTCCTCCTCAAAATTCAACCCATACCCATTAGCCGACCCCTGCACTCCGTTTCCCCTCACTCGTTCCCTCGTCGACGGCAGCCACCTCCACGTCACCACCCTCACCTGCACCCCTCACCAGAACCCACTGCATCTCGTCGCACCCACCACTCCACCATTACCCGCAACCGACCATCCCCTACAGCTCCGACCTCCGGCCACCTCCTCTCGCCGGCGAGCCTCCCCTACACCCCCTCATCATCGCAGAGTCTCCCCCTCTCTCCCTAAATCTATCTCTCATTCTCTTCCTTTGCCTCAATCACTCTCAAATCTCTCTCTCTATCTCACACAGTCTAACTCTCTCTCTCTTCTTACATCTCAAACCCCTGTTTCCCTCACTCATTTCTCTCTTTTTCCCCTCTGCTCTCTCTTTCTCTCAACCTATCTCACTCTAATTCTCTTCCTCTCGGTTATCTCCCTCTCTCTTCAAAACTAACCAAAACCAACGCATACAACCACGGTACCGAGCCGTCAAGCGCAGAGCTCAATCCGAGACCGAAGCCAAATTCTTGACGTTGTTGCCGAGTGGTCGTGTCGTGCATAGCTTACCATCAATACATCGTCTCCAGGCAAGTCCCCACTTGCTGCATGCTACTTATTATTAATTACAAATTTAAAATCGTATATATATTCCATGCTTTACTTTCTGCTAATTTATACGACTCAACTGTTCGATGCGTGCTCCCTATGGAAATTTTCGTTTAATTTGACGGCACTCACTTGTATAGTTTGGCCCGTGAGCCTATGGTTCTAGTGTGTGAATCTCATTAGAAAATATGACCGTTAACGACTAAAATAACTACCCCCAAGCTAAATCGTAAAACTGTAAATTTATTGTACCTGAAAACCGTTAAATTCACCATATATCATACATATACTAGAATGGTGCGTTCGAGGGCTCAAATCGAAGCTAACTCGACGAACTTTAACCCTGTACTAGTTTCCAGACATCCCTGTACTTAAACCGTGATGAGATTCGGATCGGAGGGCGACTCTGGACTGCAGTCCAGAGCGACTCCAGTCATTGGTTGCTGTTCCGTAATGGGTACCACAGGAATTACTTAACTCTTAGGTTGCGGAACTCTGCTACTTATTGTAGATGACTCGGTTAGCTAGACAACGCATTTGGTTTCGTTCTGTTTCGTTACCGTTTGATATTTAATCTGTAATTTAGAAGATCGGGACACATAACAGTCCCAGCAGAATCAGAACTGACATATTAGGGATAAATATTGTATAACTCCTAACGTACAGACGCGATTGAAGATCCGTTTGTTGAGTCGAAAACTTTACTGAAAACCCTAGAATTCATTCAACTGTAGTATCACTAAATTACAATCCTAACTGGGGTTAAAATGCGTTGCGAAATGGATTCCTGATTCTGAAATTGGATTTCCAGCCGCGAGCGCTTAAAATGAAATGGTTATAACTTTTGATCCTGGAACCCGATTGGCTTGAAACAAAATTAGATGGATAGATAACTGAACATATTGATTACTACCTTTTTATCATTTCGCTAAATTATATACATATGTTTCATGATAAATCGTGCAAGTAATAGACTGTTGTTTTTATGACACCTTAATTGTACTTTTATATTGTTCATGCATCACGTCATACCCATATCAAGTTAGTGATAACCTAGTGACAACGTGCATTTACCCAGTGTTAGATTTTAGTGTTGATTGTGGCAAGTACGTCAGTGATCGTGTATTCGTGATTAAGTGAAAGTGATATGTACTTGTGCACAATCAGTGTCCCTTTATTCTATTGCATTGTCGACGTCTGTGGGATACGTGTACGTGTGACTATAAGTGGTATGGGACACTTATAGAAGCGCTTGCACGGATGTCACAGATAAGGCATCCGACACTGCCATTTATCTTAGGTATTAGTCGGGACGTGCTTGATGGAGGTCCTGCCTCCAGTTCTCGCGCAGACTTGTCACGGATCGATTAGTATTTAGGGTTATGGTTAGCGTTTGATGTAGACCACGGGGTGTGGGGTAGTTCAAGTGTGAATTCAACAGAATCTCGGGAGTCCCATGCCGGCTTATATATTTAGGGAGTTATATGGAGATTTACAGGGTATGTGCTATAGACACCGTGATACATTCGTTACATGTTGGGCCCGTGGTCCCTTGCCCTTGGGTTCTACCCTTGGGTGGAGGACACTCGCGAGTGGTTGACTCTCACACTTGGACTGACGATAGGTTTATTGACCTGTGCAGTGAGACTTAGAGACTGATAGGGTTACTGTCGTTTACATTCATTATATACTGTGTTGACATACATGACATATCGTTATACTGCTTTACTGCTCCGCTGCATTTATCTCTGCTCATTTATATTCATGCTGTGATTGATTTACTGTTATTCATATCCCTTACCACTGTTAGAAATGTTACTTGATTATATACATTATATTGCTATTGTGTCGCTCTGACGACCTGAGTATGCATGCTCAGTGTGAGGAGAAGATTTAGCCTGGACCAGAACTAGACGTGCATCACAGACTTCTTGACTCGCCTTCCCGAGTTACATTATTTTGTTCCACTTCAGGTCAGTCTTTACATCGTTTCTTTCAGTTACTGCATTTCTCATTACCTGTGCACTATTTACTGTTTACCATGAGAAACTAGAAGCCGAAGTGTGACTACGGCAGGACTTTTCCTTGACCGTAGGAGCATGGCTGGCCTTGTCTACCCCTCGTATTCCGTATTTTGGGAAGCGGGGCGTGACATGGTTTAGTTGGTATCAGAGCCAGGTTTTGCATCGATTGGGATTGCAGTTTTACGTGTTTAGTTTGGCAATCTAAGACATCCCTCGGTCTAGGTTGTAAACTTGTCATTCTTGATCCATATTCACCTCGTGTGTCCAACTATCCATTCGTTATGGTTTCGGGTGACTTGACAAGGATACGTGGTTGCAATTGCACTACCGTACTCTAATCAAGTGACTTAAAGTCATATAGTTGATTCCCCACTTATAATAAATTCAGCATCTTTGATATTCTTGAATCCTTGTCCTATCCATTCCATATTTTGATTCATTTAGCGTGTGACTCGTATCATTCTCGAAACCGTTGTTTCAGGATCATGTCTTCCAACAACTCTTCATCTATCTCCGCTCCCCAGAATCAGACCATTGAGATTCTAAGTGTACTGCAAGGTCCAAAGGAAGCCCAGGAGCGAACAAACGACTTGTTGGCTGAAGGACTGAGAAGACAGGAGAATCAGGCACCAGCGGGAGTCTCCTATCATAAAGGGATCCCTATTGGACGAGGAAAGAAGAAGAAGATGAAGCGTCAACAGAAGCATCAGAAGACCCCTTGATGTGGCTATTGTAAGAGGCCAGGACATCTTCAGAGGGATTGTCGCCGCGCCCAAGGGAAATGTCTGATATGCGGGTCCAACAAACATCTTATCAACGGTTGTCCTGAAAGGAAGGAGCTAAAAGGAGGAGACTCGTCCACACTCTCCCCTGATGCTAAGTGAGGATTATCGCGTAGTTCGAACTTCGACGATAAGGCGGACCTAACACAGGATTCAACTCACGCGACGGAAATGCAACGTTATAGTAGTCGAAGAAGGATTTTTCATGATTATCTACTTTCAGCATTAATGTTGTTATCTTTTTGTGAATATTTCTTTCAGTTTGAAACCTTGTATCCACTGAACTTCTGATTTAATGCAATGAAATTTGAATCATAATATACGTATCATTCTCTTGTTTTCTCCTTATTCATATTATTCGTGATCACAACGTTTCTATCCTGATTTTCAGTTCCTGCAACCGCATATCTTTCTATACTTCGTACACTTGACTATTCTTCTTGATGTATTCCGTTGTTTAATCATGACTTTCCTTTCCATAACATGGCCACCGAGAGCAGCGCCGCATTTGGATGAAGATGCGCAATCCTGCGTTTCCTGAGACCGCACGCTGATGAGTTCCGATGATGAGGTCAACAGTCCCCAGGTCGACTTCGGAAACAACGATTCAGAGGACGAAGGAGTAGCCGCCCCAGAATTTGACATGATAGCTGATTCCGACGAAGAAGAAGATCCCGATGAGGGCCCGATAGAGGAAAATCCAGTTGAAGAAAATCACGTGGAAGAGGACCCAGAAGAAGAAAACCACATGGGATCGGACCTCGATGAAGAAGCTCCATCCGAGGAAGAAGAACCAGGAGATCGAGACCCTGCGGTGGAAGAACTTCCAGTGGCAATGCCTGCAAGGCGATATGGAAATGGACGCCCCTACCTGAGTGCGCGGGCCTACCGCAACCTGCTGAACCTCCACAACCGCGGCTGACGGAATTTTCCTTTGATATTGTCTCCTGGCCAAATAAGATGTGTATAGTTTAGGGCCACTTTTCGTCTTGGAGAATGCTTTGTTTCAAATATTCTTGAATGAAATAAACCCTCTAGAATTCGTAGACCTTTTGATTGTTGGTTCGTTTAATACTTGTTTATTGCCCTTATCCATTTATCTTTCTGCTGAGATCCCTGATTGTCCACCCCTACTCGTTGTAAAGTTTTTCATCCTTGTTCCAATTAGAAAGTACCGCACTCTGATCCTTGGAATGAGCCACCATTCATCCTTCGTCTGTACCCTGTTTGAGATCCTTCTGGGAGAAGGACCTTTCTTATGAAATACCGAGTTCGTTAACTTGTCAAATTCTTGATTCCCATGATGTACCAACCGGTATTCTCCCCATACATTCTCTCCTTATAGTCCTCTACTGCTCACCCTTACATCTTATGCTGACCCGATCCCAATTCCCAGATTCTCAACCTAAAGCCGCCACTCACCAACCTTTGATTGATCCACACTTCCTTGTAGTCAATACCCTAGCTAACCTACATTTTTTTTTTGTGTTCTTCCTATTACCCTAACTATATATAGGGACAGTGTTATTCAAGGATTTAGTTTTCATTATTTTGGTTCGTGTTACTGATTACTTCATTTTGTATTTTAAGTACAACTATTTTTCTTTTCATTTTCAGTAGCGCAACCTTACACCGCGCATATTTCGTTACATGTTTCTAAATTTCACTATACAAGCTCTCTAAATTATTTTAAACCCCTTTTATCGATACATTATTCTAGAATGTTTTAACCTACCGATAAATTTTCGCTGCTTTATTCTTGTTATTTTATTTTCAGGTTTCGTGCCAATGTTTATTATTATCGATGTTTATGCCTTATACTATTTATTTCTGACGTGCAACTTTTGACGTACTTACATATGCATATATCTGAGTTTCGATCTTATCGAGTACGCCTCGTATGATGTTGTCGTATTGTCGTTATTTATATTTCCGTATATATGTAACTATCCTTATAGTTGTTCCTATTTTATACCTACTTAAATCTATATTTTGTATGTTATTCTTACGTATTTTATATTCTCGAAATTTCTTCGTCCACTCATTTCTAGTAAATCTTTATGTGTTAAATTGCAAAATAATAGCTTTCGCATATGGTTGTATTACTTATAGTTTATTTTAAATTTCGAGGACGAAATTTTTATAAGGGTGGTATGATGTAATACCCAGCCCCTTTTATACCAAAAACTGTATTTTGTTATTTTATAATTCTATTTACCTTATTTATAATTTTATTTACTTTATTTATATCTTTTATTATCTATTTTATTTATATTCTATTTTATTCTAAACCCATTTTCTTTTTAACAATAAAACTTAAAATCCTAACTTTTCTTTTAACCCAAATCCCTCAGCCCATTAGTTTTGATAAAAACCCTTAAAACATACCATTCCCTTCAGCCCAGCCCCATTATCCTCAGCCCACCTTTTAAAATTAAATTATTTAACCCCAAACCTTTTTCCCTTAACCCAAATTAAGTTCAACTAAACAACCTAGCCCATTCCCTACTTACAGAAAATCTATCCCCTTAAATTTTTAACCGTCAGCCCAAACTTCTTCTCAAATAAATAAAATATTTCTTTTGCCTCAGCCCAGCCAGTCTCTCATTTCAATTCAAATCCCCATCTCATTTCCCCCCACTTTCATTTTTCTACTAACCGGCCTCCATATAATAATTAAGTCCTTTTCCCTATATTTTTCGAGCCCAGCTTCTCTTCCCGGCCCGGCTTACCTTTTCCTTCCCATTCTATTTTCTCTTAAATTTTCTCAGCCCGTCCCCTCCTTCAGCCGAGCCCACGAGAAATCATTAAACTGAACTGTTTTTATTTCTGGCCCACACCCAGCCCAGGCCCACTCTCATCTCCAAACTCCTTTCCGCCCTCACACCCGCTTCGCCCCTCACCCGACCCGACTCCTCAATACTGCTCATCTTCCTTAAATCCCCAACGGCTCTTCTCCCGCTCGTTACGGCGCCACGCTCTCCTCGACGTAACCGACGCCGCCTCCTCCGCTAACGCCAGCGACCACATCACCACGCTCGCAGCGCCTTTACCTTCAACCTCTCCTCGTTAACACGTCTCTTTTCTCCCCCTCATAATTTTTCTCCCTCCCAACGTCTCCCTCGCTCCGCACCCACACCAGTGACCGTCCCATCGCCGCCGCTGCCATCACCAGCATCAAAGTCGCCACCTCACATCCACCTTCGACCACCATACATCGAGCTCCTCCTCAAAATTCAACCCATACCCATTAGCCGACCCCTGCACTCCGTTTCCCCTCACTCGTTCCCTCGTCGACGGCAGCCACCTCCACGTCACCACCCTCACCTGCACCCCTCACCAGAACCCACTGCATCTCGTCGCACCCACCACTCCACCATTACCCGCAACCGACCATCCCCTACAGCTCCGACCTCCGGCCACCTCCTCTCGCCGGCGAGCCTCCCCTACACCCCCTCATCATCGCAGAGTCTCCCCCTCTCTCCCTAAATCTATCTCTCATTCTCTTCCTTTGCCTCAATCACTCTCAAATCTCTCTCTCTATCTCACACAGTCTAACTCTCTCTCTCTTCTTACATCTCAAACCCATGTTTCCCTCACTCATTTCTCTCTTTTTCCCCTCTGCTCTCTCTTTCTCTCAACCTATCTCACTCTAATTCTCTTCCTCTCGGTTATCTCCCTCTCTCTTCAAAACTAACCAAAACCAACGCATACAACCACGGTACCGAGCCGTCAAGCGCAGAGCTCAATCCGAGACCGAAGCCAAATTCTTGACGTTGTTGCCGAGTGGTCGTGTCGTGCATAGCTTACCATCAATACATCGTCTCCAGGCAAGTCCCCACTTGCTGCATGCTACTTATTATTAATTACAAATTTAAAATCGTATATATATTCCATGCTTTACTTTCTGCTAATTTATACGACTCAACTGTTCGATGCGTGCTCCCTATGGAAATTTTCGTTTAATTTGACGGCACTCACTTGTATAGTTTGGCCCGTGAGCCTATGGTTCTAGTGTGTGAATCTCATTAGAAAATATGACCGTTAACGACTAAAATAACTACCCCCAAGCTAAATCGTAAAACTGTAAATTTATTGTACCTGAAAACCGTTAAATTCACCATATATCATACATATACTAGAATGGTGCGTTCGAGGGCTCAAATCGAAGCTAACTCGACGAACTTTAACCCTGTACTAGTTTCCAGACATCCCTGTACTTAAACCGTGATGAGATTCGGATCGGAGTGCGACTCTGGACTGCAGTCCAGAGCGACTCCAGTCATTGGTTGCTGTTCCGTAATGGGTACCACAGGAATTACTTAACTCTTAGGTTGCGGAACTCTGCTACTTATTGTAGATGACTCGGTTAGCTAGACAACGCATTTGGTTTCGTTCTGTTTCGTTACCGTTTGATATTTAATCTGTAATTTAGAAGATCGGGACACATAACAGTCCCAGCAGAATCAGAACTGACATATTAGGGATAAATATTGTATAACTCCTAACGTACAGACGCGATTGAAGATCCGTTTGTTGAGTCAAAAACTTTACTGAAAACCCTAGAATTCATTCAACTGTAGCATCGCTAAATTACAATCCTAACTGGGGTTAAAATGCGTTGCGAAATGGATTCCTGATTCTGAAATTGGATTTCCAGCCGCGAGCGCTTAAAATGAAATGGTTATAACTTTTGATCCTGGAACCCGATTGGCTTGAAACAAAATTAGATGGATAGATAACTGAACATATTGATTACTACCTTTTTATCATTTCGCTAAATTATATACATATGTTTCATGATAAATCGTGCAAGTAATAGACTGTTGTTTTTATGACACCTTAATTGTACTTTTATACTGTTCATGCATCACGTCATACCCATATCAAGTTAGTGATAACCTAGTGACAACGTGCATTTACCCAGTGTTAGATTTTAGTGTTGATTGTGGCAAGTACGTCAGTGATCGTGTATTCGTGATTAAGTGAAAGTGATATGTACTTGTGCACAATCAGTGTCCCTTTATTCTATTGCATTGTCGACGTCTGTGGGATACGTGTACGTGTGACTATAAGTGGTATGGGACACTTATAGAAGCGCTTGCACGGATGTCACAGATAAGGCATCCGACACTGCCATTTATCTTAGGTATTAGTCGGGACGTGCTTGATGGAGGTCCTGCCTCCAGTTCTCGCGCAGACTTGTCACGGATCGATTAGTATTTAGGGTTATGGTTAGCGTTTGATGTAGACCACGGGGTGTGGGGTAGTTCAAGTGTGAATTCAACAGAATCTCGGGAGTCCCATGCCGGCTTATATATTTAGGGAGTTATATGGAGATTTACAGGGTATGTGCTATAGACACCGTGATACATTCGTTACATGTTGGGCCCGTGGTCCCTTGCCCTTGGGTTCTACCCTTGGGTGGAGGACACTCGCGAGTGGTTAACTCTCACACTTGGACTGACGATAGGTTTATTGACCTGTGCAGTGAGACTTAGAGACTGATAGGGTTACTGTCGTTTACATTCATTATATACTGTGTTGACATACATGACATATCGTTATACTGCTTTACTGCTCCGCTGCATTTATCTCTGCTCATTTATATTCATGCTGTGATTGATTTACTGTTATTCATATCCCTTACCACTGTTAGAAATGTTACTTGATTATATACATTATATTGCTATTGTGTCGCTCTGACGACCTGAGTATGCATGCTCAGTGTGAGGAGAAGATTTAGCCTGGACCAGAACTAGACGTGCATCACAGACTTCTTGACTCGCCTTCCCGAGTTACATTATTTTGTTCCACTTCAGGTCAGTCTTTACATCGTTTCTTTCAGTTACTGCATTTCTCATTACCTGTGCACTATTTACTGTTTACCATGAGAAACTAGAAGCCGAAGTGTGACTACGGCAGGACTTTTCCTTGACCGTAGGAGCATGGCTGGCCTTGTCTACCCCTCGTATTCCGTATTTTGGGAAGCGGGGCGTGACAGTTTATACCTCACAAACTAGATCTCAATTTAGCAACAAACTCCAAGTTTTAGCATCCAAAATGATCACTTTCATGAAGATCTAAGCTTGTTTAGGCTTAAGGAATAATGGGTAATGATTTGTTTGTGAGTTTGTGGGATTATTTAAGGATTTGTGATGAATTATTTGAGCTTGAGGAAGATGAAATTGAGCAAGAGAAAAGAGTGGGCAGCACAAGGAGGGCTCGGCCATGACTCAAAGTGAGGGGGGTTTGTGTAATGTGTGGAAAAATCTAGCTAAAAACAACAATAAATGCTAATAAATGCAATAATTATCCAAAGACGCCTCATTTCTTTTCTTTTAAATCACAAATATCTAGATATTTTTCTATGGATGGATTAAGCTTAATCTAGTTATTAGATTAACATAGATTCACTTTAGAAGTAATTAACCCAAACAAAAATTGTAATTACCACTAATTAAGTGCATAATTAACAACTTAAAATAATATTTTAATTTGGGAAAAATATCAATGTGAACCAAAATTTTCAAGTGATCACAAAAACCCGCAAACTAGCAATATTCTAGCTAAACTAGGTGCTGTCAAGACTATACTGAAATTTGATCGCATTCCGGGTTTTTACGGAAAACACCGATTAATTTACCCTAAAAACGGAAAATTCGCATAACGATTTCCAAAACGTTACAATTTTTCCCCTTAATGAAATTCGGTCTCCGAATTTAAATTTAAACCCCCAATACTAAAACATTTCAAAATCCAACTCAATCAACAGGGAACCGAAATCACGGAAGCAACAGAAATAACATAGCGCGTCGCATGCGCCTGAAGCCGTGCATGAAACTCAAAACCGAACTCTGTCAAGCATCACGCAAATCATCGGACTTGCACGCATATCTTCGGAGTTATAATTGATATACAGATCTCGAAATACAGTACTGAAAATCCAATATGCACTAAGCAAATACTATAATATGTATATAGTACACATCCTTTTTGAAAATCCGAAAACTGAAATAAACATAAGCAGAATCTTTTTCTGAATCGCCGTGTGATGTGTAACTCACGGCACAAATGACGGACGCTCATTTGTAAAGTAATAATATACTTTCATATATGTTTTGCTAAAAATATACGTTCCTCCCTTTTTAAAATATCCTAAAAGTTTTTCCTTTGTAAACGTTCGTGTCGCTCGTGGACACGTAAGAAATAGCGAGACTATAGATCCTTTTTGAAAACCTCTTGATAAACTTTTTATACATGCAAAGTACACAGGTACTGTCCTCGGATCAGTCCTGCTAGGGTACTACAAAGTATGGGGCCTCATCATGAAAACAAAGTGCTCAAAAGGCGTGTCCAACAATCACGTGCGTCTGGTGCGCACGGAAATCAAATCCATATACAGGCGCCACAACATGCACAAAAGTAAGACTAAGTGCAACGGGTGTGCACAAAAACATCTGTCCAATACAACTGGCGTGCACGACAAAAACAACTAGTGTATCCATAGTGCACGAAAATCTCAATCCAGTGCAACTAACAAGCATGAACGAAAACCCCAAATCGGGTGCATCAGGTGTGCACAAAAATCATATCACGCGTCCAACGTGTGCGAAAGTCCGAAACAAGTGCATCCGTCATGCACAAACGAAATCGAAATCAAGTGCATCACACATGCACGAATAAAATCGCATCTAATATGCACGGATAAAAATCTAAATCAAGGGCATCCAACATGCACGAGTAAAATCTCACTCAAGTGCATCCGATGCGCACAAAATCCGATACCAAGCACCTAATACGCGCAAAAATCCAACCCAAGCGCGTTGGGTTCGTAAAAAGCATCCACTGCAAGAAATATCAAATCTTGTGCATCCACTGCACGAAATATCAAATCCTGTGCATCCACTGCACGAAATATCAAATCCTGTGCATCCACTGCATGAAATATCAAATCCTGTGCATCTAGTGCACGAAATATCAAATCATGTGCATCCATTACATGAAATATCAAATCCTATGCATTTAGTGCACAAAATATCAAATCCTGTGCAGGAAATCCAGGAAATCAAAAACATGTGCAGTTAAGGCACAAAATCGACACCAACACCACGGTGTATAAAATATATCAAGTGCAATAACTATGCACAAAAATGTAAATACCCAGTAGGTGCTGCCATGGTGCATGAAAAACATATCCTGAAACTCAATCATCAAAACTCAAATCCAAGCGATATAAGCGTGATACTCGGATCACAAACGCAAATCGCAACAAATGACATTGAGGTACACCTCCTATAATGTCAAAAAAAATCGGTGCGCCCAAACTGGCAGAGCAAGAACATCCGCTTGCCACCTGCTTACAGTCTGGCGTCTTCTGTCTTTGGGTCCTTATTTCTCTGTGGCTTATCAATCTCGCACTCTATCGGCTCATCTGCCCGGTCAACTATGCTAACAGAAACGATTCTGCTCTGGCACTCCTCAGGTCAACTCTCAGCCAATTAGTATGATCACTCATAAAGCAGCACGTCACTGGCGTCGGCCTCTGGCCCTCTGAAAACACGTGACACAACTGATCCTCGGTGCAAACTCATCGCAGCAGTATCCTGGAAGGAACCGGCTCAAGGTCTCTTCCAATCTCGCCTATACCGAACTGTACGGAGGCTGGTACACTTACAAATCTTTTCTCACTTTTGAACATCTGCGTTCTCAGCACAACTTTTCCTCAGGAACTGGCCGTATCCCAATGCCTCTGTACACATATCCGATCTCTTATCTCAACGGAAAGTAACAACAGCTCGTTAACATCTCATACGAACCTCTTGCTCCACTCGTCTTTATTATCGTCCACTATGACATCATGTCATACTATCTGCGTACTGCAATGGTTCTTGGCGACAATCAATCCGGAATCTCTCGCACGGACTTGAAATCATGAACTCGGTATCTTCGTCACTCCGTAGAAGATATCCAGCCGAACGCATCCTCGGGAACTCGTCCCAACCATCGGAGGAATACTCAATACTCATCCGTTTCTCGATCAACTCACAACACATCTGGGTGAGGTCCTCCCATCTGAAACTGGTCAGCTTACCGATCTCTCATCGGGACATTCGACGAACAACATCATCTCTGGATTGATCTACTCTAGATCTGAGTAAGACTCTCCACACTGGAAATCTTTAACTCAACAGGGCCTGCGTCGGCGCATCAAATCTGATGAATCACCTCCGTCTCTCAACTCAAGATAGACTAGCTATCACCTGTCGCATCTCTTCCTGGAAGCTCCAGCGATCTCAGCTCGTAAGCTCTGGAAGCGACATCACATCAATCTCAGCAACAGCTGGCTCATCTGTCTGCACGGTCGATGACATCACAATCTCTGAGATATGACGTACATCAAAAGTCCTCTCATAGCAGGCAGCCTCCAACAATAGCCTGATCATCCGGTACAAAACCGTACACTCGTCTCAAACGAGAGATCACAAAACCACGCTATATCGATACGTTCCCATGTCACCAGAAAACACGATGGTCAGTCCTTGTCCACGACGAGCTCGCCCTGACCGCATCACTAGCAACAGCTCAAACTGCGCTCAAACCATGGTGACATGAACCTTAATCAAGTATCGACGAAAATAGATCAAAGTGATGAAATGAATCAACAGATCCAGAATGAAAATATGATCATATGGAGGAACGGAATCAGTGAGAGTATGATCATGTAAACGAATAGAATCAAGGATCTCAAATGGATGTATAATCAAGAAAACGAAGAGAATCACAAGTCTTAAGATATGTACATCCTAAGGTCACTTAAGTGGAGTATCGTATCGTAAATATGCCTCGGAACATACGTACGGTACGTCACTCTACTCAAGCTACCTACTCCATCAATCAGGGTCAGCCTATGTAATGAAAGTTCGGGACTAACACCCCCTTGTTCAAGTCAAAGTTCCGTAAGGTCAAGCCTAGGTTCCGAAATATATATACGCCCTAGACTCCACATAGTCAAACCTAAATTCGAACCAAGGATAAACCTAGCGCTCTGATACCAACTTTGTCACGACCCAAAATATTAGCTCGCGACCAGCACTTAAATCATGCGACGTCTACAGGAGTAACGTAATTCAAGTAAGCCGAAACCCAGAAATCTAAACCTTTTAAGAAATAAAGAGGTGAAGCTTTGAAATAAAGGTATATTAAATCATGTTTTGTCTTTTGAAAATTTGGGCAGTACCTCCCTTGTAAAAACTAACCCCGAAAACGGGTACAACACAGAATATAATAAAGCATCCCCAAACGGGAGCAAAACATGCCCAACGGCGGAAACAACCACCACAAGTATAAATATACGACGCCCAACGGCGAAGATCCACATAAGAAAATAAAGTAAAGCAAGACATCAATCCCAAAAGCGAACATAAAACCCATCACTCAAGTCTCGCAACTACAAGTCTTCTAAGTCTGCAACATATACAATAACTAGTTTCTGAATTGATAGAGTTGACTAGATACAATAGGAATAATAATACAAGAGTGGCACGATCCAATAGGTTGGTACCACCTACCAAAAGCAAATCACCCGAAAAGAGCTGTGTGCCAACGATGCCGCTACTGATCCATACGGTCAACCTGCAAGAACTGCGGCACAACGGGGGTGAGTTGCCAACTCGTGAATAGAAAACATCATCAGGTAGAAATCGAAATAAAAAACGATTCCTAGGTCAACTATATCATAAAGGTAATACTATGATATCTAGGGTGACCGTAACTGCATATGTGCCAACACATAATAAATGCGTAATAGCAAGTGGATCTCATCCAATAATATAATCAATGCATGTATGCAGTGGATCTCGTCCAACAATATAATCAATGCATATATGCAGTGGATCTCTTCTAACAATATAATCAATGCATGTATGCAGTGGATCTCGTCCACGTGTCAACCACTGACATAACAACTCCTGCATGTAAATATCATAAAAGCATATGCAGGAAAAATGAGGATATAAATCAATATGTGTTCCTCACGACACAACAAAATCATGGAACCGGAGTATCCACATCGACACTCGAAACATCATGAAACCCGTGTCTAGTATCGACACGTAAATCCTCATCTGTCAGGCCCCGTCACTATGACCGGCCCTGATGTCACTACATCTCGTGGAACCTGAATGTCCACATCGACACCCGCAATCCACGTAGCATGTCTGAACATGACATCGGTCGGTATCCCCCAGATATCCGCCGAGTCCAAATAATATCACCGGTAGGTAGTGGTCCCTCTGCCAGGCTCATCGTCTACACCACGAAATCACCTGTCGCCCCGGGATACCATACCAGGTCCACAAAGTATCCACAGACGGTGCCTCCCACTCCTCGAATCGGGTATCACATGCCAATCTCAAAACCGAGAAATCGCATGGTGGACGCATTGAAATATCATATCAAGAGAAACAGGGTTTTCAAACAATACATAAATTTCTTGAAACATCCCGCGTTTCTCAAATCCAGAAATCACATGAAAACTATATCTCAATGCGTAAATCCATGTGAATATGATATATGCAATATAAAACAGCAATACGAGCATATTAAGGGAAAACCGCTCTTTTAAATGAATCCAGCTTTAAAATATATCATATGGTTCCCAAATCCTCCGAAATCAAGTGCAGCATCATATGAGGTGTACATGTAACTGTAGCAATGTATAAGTATCTACATGTAAGAAAGTATGTATGATGCATTTTATAAATGCAATAGCACAATAATCAACGTCTCAAAATCACATGTCAATACAATACCATTTAGGGGTATATGCAGCTATAGTAAGATATGTGAGTTTATATGTCATTATGTATGCATGATGTACATGTAGCTGTAAAAAAGTATATGGGTGTACATGTCAGTATATCATGCAACCTAGCATAGTGATGTGAACATGGCAAGTATATCATAGCATGATGTAGCAATTCTACTTTGTAAGTGACATAGCAATTATCGATGATGAAGTGTGTGAGCCGGCAATCTGTGTAAGTGTAACATACGCATCATCGATAATGGTGTAGGTGTACTAGCACAAGTATGTGAATTGCAATGAGAATAACATGAATTCAGCATAAAGTACCTCGTGAACTAAATGCTATAAGGTATACGTGTCTACAATATGTATCCGAGTCGGTGAATCTATCAATCGGCATCCAGCCTCACAACATCACGTACGGTACAATCCATCATACGGCATCCTCTAAACAAGGGTATGGATAAATCAACAGGTAGACTCATCGCGTACTCATCGCGTACGGAAATCTATTGTACGACAGCATTAAATAAAAGGGGATTCTATCAACCTATACAACATCGGGGTACGGATCTAAGTCTCGTACGGCATATCACTCAATATGCAAAACATTATCCATATATATACCCATCCCTCAGGTCACATCCATGTCCATCTCGTATCAGGGGACCAACAAAGGTATCAACAATCTCATATCGACTCGAATCCATAAAATGACATATCACACTAAGTCATCATATCGCATCGTATACTCGTTCATCACATTAATATCTCGCATCACATTATATAAACGTCACACTTATTCTCTTTCAATTCGTACCCATCATGATTCACTTATCATTTCATATTCTCATATGTCAATATATTCGTTAGCATCAACTTTTATCATATTATCGTTTATAAATCCTACAATCATGTCCGTCGCATATCATTTATCAGGATAAAATAATCAAACGATAATCCATATCAATGTTTGCGGGGGTGCTATACGCCATCCACCCGACTTCCCCCGTAGATATAAATCTACTCACCTGCTAAACTCCTCGCTTAGCCGTAGTCGATGTGCTTCGTCGTCTCGAAATCCACGCGAAGGTAGCTACAATCAATATGAATTCGCAAAACTATTAACATCAAATTCTGAAATCCAAATACGGCACGCGGTGTGCTCATAGGTTAGAACCTATAGCCTACGCATGCAAAACAACCAAACAACCCTCGTCGTCGACGTACAAACGTCCAACGACCAAATACAATATCCAGTCGTAAAACCAAGAAAACCAAATACTGGAAAACATAGCCAAAACCCTAACTAGGGTCGCTATACATAAAAACTGCCATGCCAAAAACCCAATCGTACCAATACTCATTCACAGCACAATAATTATCGTGGATAATAATATTTACGTCATCTCCACGTCCATTAAAACCCACGTCTAATTTTACCGAAAAACTAGTAAACACTTTATATCATTTTAGCTCAAGTCTAAAAGTTTACACAAATTCTAGTGATCACAATCATCGCAAAGTAGCATAACTAAGTCACCAAAACCTTTACTAAAATTTTAATCTCACCCAAATAGGATTTAGAAAAACTTAGTTTGCTAATAAACTCAATTAGACAAATTAGGAATTTAACAAATATCATTCTTACAAATTGATTAAGTTTTTCCAAGTCTACACATCTCAATTAAACACTTTCACAAATCAAAAGCCTAACTTGATTTTCGTAACCTTTTTATGAAAATTCTAAACATGAAATTTAAAGATATATTAAACACTTAATAAGTAAGCTTTAAATATTTAAACAACAATTTAAAGATTAGGGTTAGAGTTTATACCTCACAGACTAGATATCAATTTAGCAATAAACTCCAAGTTTTAGCATCCAAAATGATCGCTTTCATGAATATCGAAGCTTGTTTAGGCTTAATGAATAATGGGTAATGATTTGTTTGTGAGTTTGTGGGATTATTTAAGGATTTGTGATGAATTATTTGAGCTTGAGGAAGATGAAATTGAGCAAGAGAAAAGAGTGGGCAGCACAAGGGGGGCTCGGCCATAACTCAAAGTGAAGGGGTTTTTGTGTAATGTGTGGAAAAATCTAGCTAAAAACAACAATAAATGATAATAAATGCAATAATTATGCAAAGCCACCTCATTTCTTTTCTTTTAAAACTTTTCTTTTAAACCACAAATATCTAGATATTTTTCTATGGATGGATTAAGCTTAATCTAGTGATTAGATTAGCATAGATTCACTTTAGAAGTAATTAACCCAAAAAAATTGAAATTGTTCCCCTCCGAAAGACGGCCAAGACATGGACGGTCTAGCCTGAAATTCGGAGCAGATGCTAATTGGTGCTATCCGTCTACCTCTCCGAAAATGCCAAGTTGATTTATGGCACCGTGTATCGAAGGTTTAAACGGATGCATCCGATGTAGCAGACTTCGTCAGATTCCCCCTCACTTGAGGGGTTTTTGATTGTGGAGACGCTCTTCCCTACAGGCGCAAGCCCCTGTAGTTAATTACGCTACCGTATTGCGGTAACAAATTTCTCCTTCTCCAGATGATCAGTTTGTGTCGTGTGTGTTTGTTTTGTGTTTGGTTGCCGGTGGATTGTATACGGAGATTGAGTTATGTCGTCGCCCGTAGGGTGTGGACTAGTCTAAATCCGTATTATCTTAGATTTGGGTTTGGGGTTGTGTTTAAGGATACGTTAGCCTCATTTGAGACTAAGATCGACTTAAACGTTTGTTAAGGATACGTTAGTCTAGTTTTAGACTAAGATCAACTTTACGGGATCGTTTAGATCCAACAAGAGAGCAGTTAGGGGAGCCCTGTTGTTTAGTTTAGTGACATTGCGGTCAATAGGTAGTTTAAGGACATTGCGGTCCAATGTTAGTTTTAAGACATTGCGGTCAAGGTTAAGGACATCATAGTCCGTGGATTTAAGGACTCCACAGTCCGACATTAGTTTTAAGACATCAGGGTCAAGGTTAAGGACGTCATAGTCCGTTGTTAGTTTTAAGACATTCCGGTCAAGGTTAAGGATCTCATAGTCCATGAGTTTAAGGACCCCACAGTCCGGCGTTAGTTTTAAGACATCCCGGTCAAGGTTAAGGACCTCATAGTCCATGAGTTTAAGGACCCACAGTCCGGCGTTAGTTTTAAGACATCCTGGTCAAGGTTAAGGACCTCATAGTCCGAGGATTTAAGGACTCCACAGTCCGGCATTAGTTTTAAGACATCCCGGTCAAGGTTAAGGACCTCATAGTCCGAGGATTTAAAGACTCCACAGTCCGGCGTTAGTTTTAAGACATCCCGGTCAAGGTTAAGGACCTCATAGTCCGAGGATTTAAGGACTCCACAGTCCGGCGTTAGTTTTAAGACATCCCGGTCAAGGTTAAGGACCTCATAGTCCGAGGATTTAAGGACTCCACAGTCCGGCGTTAGTTTTAAGACATCTCGGTCAAGGTTAAGGACCTCATAGTCCGAGGATTTAAGGACTCCACAGTCCGTATCAATGTGTGGTCTTCGGGACCCGTCACCTCTTTGAAGACGTTGAGGAATTACAACGCCAAGTATCAAAGAAGTGAAGAGATGTACCCTTAAACCAAGGTAGATTAAATGATCTTAGGCCCAATTTGGAACCAAGACCAATTAATTATATTATGAGCCCAGTGGCCCAGTTAAATTTGAATTGAGGACTTATGGCCTTCTTGGGATAAGTCCAATCATGTTTCATATTGACCCTCTGTTGGTTCATTGATGGAGAGGCTTTGCCTCTAGAAACTTAGCCAATTGGGCTAAAGCTAGTGTTAAACACTAGAGACCAACAGTGTTGAACACTGGGAAATAAGATTATCAGATTAGTGTTAAACACTAAAAATTGCGATTCTCGAATCGGTGTTAAACACTAATAAATAACAGTGTTAAACACTGGTAACCAAGTTATCAGTTTGGTGTTAAACGTTAGCAGAGAGGAGATCACGTGGGAGCACGTGATGACATCCAAAAGGTGGGGCCAGATCTCCCTCATTTTGTTATACAGATAAGTGTTTAACACTTTTTATTCTGAAAGCCATCACGTGTGGGCACATGAAGGGGGCTCACGCTTTGATCTGTTAGAATGTTCATTAGGGGTCACGTAGTGACACGTGAGGGCGCCCTGCTTCTCTTTATTTTGTTCTGCCAAAAGCATTGAATACTTTGGAGCATCACGTACTGTCACGTGATGGAAATTTGGGTGTTTGTCTGTCAGAGCCCCAGCCAAAGGGTTACGTGGTAGCACGTGAGAGCGCCCTAGAGCTCTTTTCTGTTTGTTTTGCCTTTTTCTTTGTGTGCTTCAGGGGTCACGTGGGGCACGTGAGGCATTGCCTCAAAATTCTTTTCTGTGGATCTTTGCAGGGGTCACGTGGTAGCACGTGACTCTGACTCAAAGTTCTTTTCTGTGGATCTTTGCAGGGGTCACGTGGTAGCACGTGACTCTGGCTCTTTGCATGTTTTATAGATTTGTTCATCTTTTAAGAATTAAATTCCTCATAGGGTCAAACCCTAACAATAAACTTTAGAGGAATTAAATTCCTATTTTCTTCTGAAGAATTATATTCTTAAATAGTGTTAAACCCTAATTTCTTTTCTGTAAAGAATTAAATTCTGGTATAGGGTGAAACCCTAATTCTTTTTTCTTTAAGGGAATTAAATTCCTGTGAGTTTGAGAGAATTAAGTTCTCAATTAGGGTTAAACTCTAGTTCTGTTCATTCTGAAGGAATTAAATTCCTAGGGTTAAACCCTAATTTTATCTCAAAGGAATTAAATTTCTGTAATTCTGTGAGAATTAAATTCTCAAAACTCAATTCCTCCTCTATGTTTTAGATCTGCATGGCAGGATCTCAACCCAATGAGAATTAAATTCTCAATTTATGGGGAGATGTGCACTTTGCAGATCTTCAACCAGAGAAAGAACTAAGTTCTTTTCTTTATATAAGAGTTAAACTCTTTTGAGAATTAAATTATCTTTTGAAGCTTCCCTTTTCTTTTCTTACCTAAGGTTTTTTTTTTTTTTTTGCAGAGAATCAAATTCTTCCTTTTGAATTTTCAAGATTCCAAGGCTCTGTATCTCTCTCTCTGTATGTCTCTCCAAAAAAACAGGTCCCCCTCTTCTTTTCTTGGCTCCTATTTATAGGAGAAGGAAAAGAATCAATATGTTTGGTAAATCTCTCATTGAAAAATTTGATTTGTTCATTGAGAGATTTGATTTATCATTAATCTGGGCCTTTAGATTATTAGGTGAATTTTATTCGCCATTGGATTTTAAATCCAAAGATATCTCTTTGTTATTTCGGTTAGATTTATGGGGAAATCTTTCCAAGTCCAAGATTTTTCCATAAATTGGTGATATTTAATCACCTTTAGATTTTTAATCCAACGGTTTCAGATAATCCTTTTTCATTTTGGAAAGATTTGAAAGATCTTCCCTCAGAATTTAATTCTGTCAAAGAATAAGGATTTTAAAGCCGGTCACGTGTGGCCACGTGACCCCTGGTCACGTGTAGGCACGTGACCCCTGGAATGGGCTTCTCTTCTTCTACGCTCTGTTCTCTGGCCGCTGCTTAACCATCACGTGCCAACACGTGACCACTGGTCACGTGTGAGCACGTGATGCATCTTCTGAAGCTTCTTCTTGACTTTTAATTAGAGAACAAATATGCTCTGTGCCACTGCTTAAGCATCACGTGCCAACACGTAACCACTGGTCACGTGTGAGCATGTGATGCCTTTTCTGAATCTTCTTCTTGACTTTTAATTAGAGAACAAATATGCTCTGTGCCGCTGCTTGACCATCACGTGCCAACACGTGACCACTAGTCACGTGTGAGCACGTAATGCCTCTTCTGAATCTTTTCCTGATTTTTAATCAGGGAACAAATGCCCCCACAGCGTTGCTCTCACGTGTCTGCACGTGAGTGCAATGCTGTCACTTTTGTGACCGTTGGATCTGCCTTGGGAGTAGGGTAGATGAAACGTTTTCCATCCCATCCTCTAAATGCCAATGTCCTTTCAGAAGAGCCTCCACTTTGCTCATTCTCCTCCTTTGAGAACTTTCTTCTTTTGAGAATTTAATTCTCTTTCTCAAAGCTTAGTTCTCTGTTGTGTATGTGCAGTGCTGCTTTATCTTCCAATCAGGGCTGGTGCTCACGTGTTGCGCATGCAGGGCTCTGCTTGATAGGGACGTTTCATTTCCCTGATCTGATTCCAATGCGTCGTTGGATTTCATTTCCAACGCTCTCCCCTTCTTTCCGGGCTTTAAGAATAGTCCCACCATGCACAACATTTTTTGTGCATAGCATTAAATGCTCCCCTTTATAACCTGAAACCATGCCTTTCTTCCTTTCCTCACAGAGAAACCCATTTATACCTTAAGGTGATCATCTTTGAGAGACCGATTAATCGCCATGGCTTGCAATCGTCCCCATGCTCGTCGGCAACCATGGGAGGTGCCTATTGAGGAGATAATCCCTCGCTTCGCTGCGCGGCTGGCAGATCCCCTTCTCACCGACGCTCAATGTGACACGGTGATGTACGAGCTACTGACTTGTCGGGGCTCTCCTCTTCCTATGGGCTCCATTTGGCTCCGGATGATCCTCCTGTCTGTGCTTGCCGATATACCCCCTCATCCGGCGGAGATGACTTCGGCGATCCTTGACGCGGCAGAGGACAAGCTTGAGTGCTTTCATGAGGCTTGTCTAATCACTCAAGCTCTGAAGGATCACTCAGTTCATATATTGAATCAGATAAGAGCCCATCGGGCCGTCATGTCTGCTTTAGCTGATGAGCACGGCTCTAACCGATGGGGAACGACTCCTCGCGAAAACCGTCGTTTTGACGTGCTGGAGAAGGCGGAAAGGGAACTGAAGAATTTTGTGTTTTGCTTTGTTAACCCTTGTATTTCTGATCCCTTGTTTGGTGATCTTTTCCCGATAGTGTAGTATGTTTGAATCAATGTGCTCCTTTTATCATTGGCGGTTTACAAGCTTTCTGTTGAATTTTCATGTTTGTCAGATAGTCGTACGTGTGTATTGCTTGCGTAGATGAGCTGCCTGTTTTTCTCATGGGAATTTTCTTTAATTGCGAGCACCATCGTTACGTTGCATGCGCATCAGTGCCTCGGGTAACATTTCCTTTTAAACATTCGTACAGTTGCAAATGCGCGCCTGATAGGATACAGATCAGAAACTTTCCTTGTTATCTCCCGTATTGGGTGGTTTGTGCAGGCTTTAGATCGAGTATTGTTGTCGAAAAGAGGTTTATGAATGAAGATATATTTTTCTTTTCAATGGTGTGTTTCTTTTCATCGAACGTGTTCTGGGGATAGTCTATCTTGATCTCTTTGCAGGCCAACGATGGCTTAGGATTCAGGGTTAAAATCTGCCTCCTAAGACTTTTGAGCTTTATGAGCCGTGAGGGTCTCACAAAGAGTTTTTCTCCCTACAGGTCGAGAGGATCCCGTAGGTGTAAGTTCTTCTTAAGAATCGTGAGAATTCTTAAGCGGGTTTTCCCTTGGGAGTCGTAAGGATCTCACAAGAGAGTTTTCTTCCTTACGGGTCGTGAGGACCCGCAAGTGCTGGGTGCAGTCACCCTTATCCGTATTTCACGGGGTCAAGGGTTGCTTTGGGTTGTTTTTCAAGGTACCGTAGTTTAAAGACATCGCGGTCAAGGTTAAGGACATCATAGTCCATGGGTTTAAGGACTCCACAGTCTAATGTTAGTTTTAAGACATCACGGTCAAGGTTAAGGACGTCATAGTCCGTGGATTTAAGGACTCTATAGTCCAATGTTAGTTTTAAGACATCACGGTCAAGGTTAAGGACATCATAGTCCATGGATTTAAGGACTCCACAGTCCAATGTTAGTTTTAAGACATCACGGTCAAGGTTAAGGACCTCATAGTCCGTGGATTTAAGGACTCCACAGTCCAATGTTAGTTGTAAGACATCACGGTCAAGGTTAAGGACCTCATAGTCCGTGGCTTTAAGGACTCCACAGTCCAATGTTAGTTTTAAGACATCACGATCAAGGTTAAGGACCTCATAGTCTATGGATTTAAGGACTCCACAGTCCGATGTTAGTTTTAAGACATCACGGTCAAGGTTAAGGACCTCATAGTCCGTGGATTTAAGGACTCCACAGTCCGATGTTAGTTTTAAGACATCACGGTCAAGGTTAAGGACCTCATAGTCCATGGATTTAAGGACTCTACAGTCCTATATTTGTTTTAAGACATCACGGTCAAGGTTAAGGACCTCATAGTCCGTGGATTTAAGGACTCCACGGTCCAATGTTAGTTTTAAGACATCACGGTCAAAGTTAAGGACCTCATAGTCCGTGGCTTTAAGGACTCCACAGTCCGATGTTAGTTTTAAGACATCACGGTCAAGTTTAAGGACCTCATAATCCGTGGATTTAAGGACTCCACAGTCCAATGTTAGTTTTAAGACATCACGGTCAAGGTTAAGGACCTCATAGTCCGTGGATTTAAGGACTCCACAGTCCACGAAACGTGTGGTTACTGGGACCCGTCACCTCTTTGAAGACGTTGAGGAATTACAACGCCAAATATCAAAGGAGTGAAGAGATGTACCCTTTAACCAAGGTAAAATCAGTCTAGAATCATCATGGTTGATCGTTAGTTTTAAGACATTACGGTCAAGATTAAGGACATCATAGTCCATGGATTTTAAGGACTCCACAGTCCGGTGTTTGCTCTGGATGCTTCACACGGGTTCACTGCCGTGCTTGGCGAGGACCAGGCTCCGCTCTGGGCATTTTCCGCGGGGTCAAAGAGTGACGTTATCCGCGTTCCACGTGACCAGGAATTTTGCACTAGATGCTTAACACGGGTTCACTGCCGTGTTCGGCGAGGACTAGGCTCCGCTCTGAATGCTTCACACGGGTTCACTGCCGTGCTCGGCGAGGATAAGGATCCGCTCTGGACGTTTTCCACAGGGTCAAAGAGTGACGTTATCCGCATTCCACGTAACCGGGAATTTTGCTCTAGATGCTTCACACGGGTTCACTGCCGTGTTCGGCGAGGACTAGGCTCCGCTCTGGATGCTTCACACGGGTTCACTGCCGTGCTCTGCGAGGACCAGGATCCGCTCTGGACATTTTCCACGGGGTCAAAGAGTGACGTTATCCGCGTTCCACGTAACCAGGAATTTTGCACTAGATGCTTCACACGGGTTCACTGCCGTGTTCGGCGAGGACTAGGCTCCGCTCTGGATGCTTCACACGGGTTCACTGCCGTGCTTTGCGAGGACCAGGATCCGCTCTGGACGTTTTCCACGGGGTCAAAGAGTGACGTTATCCGCGTTCCACGTAACCAGGAATCTTGCTCTGGATGCTTTCCACGGGTTCACTGCCGTGTTCTGCGAGGACCAGGCTCCGCTCTGGATGCTTCACACGGGTTCACTGCCGTGCTCTGCGAGGACCAGGATCCGCTCTGGACGTTTTCCACGGGGTCAAAGAGTGACGTTATCCGCGTTCCACGTAACCAGGAATCTTGCTCTGGATGCTTTCTACGGGTTCACTTCCGTGTTCTGTGAGGACCAGGCTTCGCTCTGGATGCTTCACACGGGTTCACTGCCGTGCTCTGCGAGGACCAGGATCCGCTCTGGACGTTTTCCACGGGGTCAAAGAGTGACGTTATCCGTGTTCCACGTGACCAGGAATTTTGCTCTGGATGCTTCCCACGGCTTCACTGCCGTGTTCTGCGAGGACCAGGCTCCGCTCTAGACGTTTTCCACGGGGTCAAAAAGTGACGTTATCCGCGTTCCACGTGACCAGGAATTTTGCTGATTGTATCCACATTTCACGGAATGAAAGTTTGACCCTTGGTGATCTGTATATCGCCGAGCCATGGAACTGGGAGTTGCCGCTGTTCCGCTTCGCTTGAAGTTGTGTCCGTTGTTACAAGACGAGTGTTGAGACGATCTCTAGATCACTTGCGGCCCGTCGAGATTTGGCTTCTTCTTATGATGAAACCTGGGGGAGGAGTATGATCCCTTCTTTGTTTGCGCCCCTGGATTGTATACAGGGATAGATGTAACATCACCTGTAGGGCGTAAATTTCATTTTTATTTTATTTCTTTTTTCTCGATGCTCTATCATTTCAGCTTTTATATCGCGAAGGTCGCGATTGCCCCATCATTTCGGCTATTTTTCGCGGTGTCCAATCATTTCAGCTATTTATTTTATTTTTACTTGCTGCTTTTTATTGCGAGTTGCCCAATTATTTCGGCTATTTTTCATGCATACATTTTTACTTGCTGCTTTTTATTGCAAGTTGCCCCATCATTTCGGCTATTTCGTATGCATGTGTGGCTCGCTAGCCTTTTCGCTGCAAGCTTGGATTTTAGACACCAATTTCGGCATCAGCACCGCTACAACTGGGATGTTGCCAGGAGCGAATCATCATTTGCCTCTATCGATGTTGAACAAAGGTGTCTTAGTAAACAGGGTTAAGGGTCCTGTCGACTAAGGCTTTTGACTTCATGAGCCGTAAGGGTCTCACAAAGGTATTTCTCCCTACAAGTCGTGAGGATCTTGCAGGTGTGTTTTCTCCTTGGGAATCGTGAGGATTCCTAAGTGCATGTCCTCTTGCAAGTCGTAAGGATCTTACAAAAAAGTTTTCTCCTTATAAGTCGAGAGGACTTATAAGGGTTGTTCGCCATATGAACATATCCCTAGTCATGGATGGGACTTGGTTAGGGAAATGTTTATTCGCGCCCGTGGATTGTAGACAAGGGTCAGTATTGAGTCACTTGTAGAGCAATATCGAAGTTTGTGGGGGTTGCTTAAGAACAGGTTCAGGTCTCTGTAACTTAAGACTTTCAAGTATTATGAGCCGTGAGGGTCTCACAAGAGAGTTCTCCTTAAGAGTCGTGAGGATCTCGCAAGTGTAATTTCTCCTTAAGAATTGTGAGGACTCCTAAGTGTGTTGCTCCCTTATGAGTCGTAAGGATCTCACGCGAGTGGTTTCTCCTTACAAGGTCGTGAGGACCCTGCAAGTGTCCTTTAACGAGGTTGCGCCCTTTCGGGTTTTCACAAACACTTGCCGGTAGCCCTGCTGTTTTTACTCACGAAGCCCTTTCGGGTTTTCATCCGTGCTCATTTCGCTTATGGACATACCGTTTTTATTTTTTTCCCTTTTTTTTTATATCGGCCTTGAGATACTGCAATCCACCGTAGTTTATCGACATCTCGGTCAACAACCAGTTTTAGGACATAGTGGTCCATTGTTAGTTTAAGGACGTTTCGGTCCGTCGTTAGTTTAAGGACGTTTCGGTCCGTTGTTAGTTTAAGGACGTTTCAGTCCGTCGTTGAAGAAGGCCGGTTACTACTTAGAGTTCGAGCTTAGGAAGATAGCGAGCGGATATAGTCGTCGTCATCTATCATTGACCTAGGCCTTGACCCGTTACGCGTAGTATTTCTTCAGGAAGCGACCGTTTACTGGCCTGAAAGGTCTTTCACCGTGCATATCCATGAGTAGATATGCTCCACCCTGGTAGACCTTGTCTATAATATACGGGCCTTCATAGTTCGGCTCGAATTTTCCCCGCTTGGCGCGATTGGGGATCATAGGTCTTTTGACCACTAGCACCAGTTCGCCTTGGCGGAATGTCCTCGACCTAGTCAATCTTTCGTATGAGCGCGTCATCTTTTCTTTGTAAGCCTCCAGATTTTGTTGCGTTATGAGCCGGGTCTCATCAAGGGCGTCAAGCTCCTCAAGCCGAAGGTGAGCATTTTCTTCGTCCGTCAACTCGTAGTGGACCGCCACTCGTAGAGAGGGTAGCTCTATCTCGAGGGGGAGTACCGCTTCCGTACGGAATACCAACGCGTATGGCGTTGTGTTCATGGCCGTCTTGAACGTAGTCCGATATGCCCAAAGAGCTTCTTGCAGTCTCTCGTGCCAGTCCTTTTTGTTTCGGGACACCGTCTTCTTCACGATCTTTGTCAAGGTTTTGTTGAAAGCCTCGGCTAGACCGTTAGCTCGCGGATTATAAACTGAGGAATATCTCCAGTCTATGTTGTGTTGTTGTGCGAAGCGACTGATCTTGTGGCTTCTGTAGGCTGGACCGTTATCGGAGATGATCCGTCGCGGAGTTCCAAACCGATAAATGACTTGCGTCTTAAAGAAATGGAGAATAATCTCCGTCTTCACTTCCCTTAACGGTACCGCTTATACCCATTTGGAGAAGTAATCAGTCGTCGCCAGGATGAAACGATGTCCCCTAGACGATGCTGGTTCGATAGGACCGACTATGCCAGTTCCCCACATTTCAAAAGGCCAGCTTGCCACCGTTGGATGTAGAGGATTTGGGTGCTGGTAGATGAAGTCCCCATGAATTTGGCATGAGTGGCATTGCTTCGCATACTCGAGGCAGTCCTGGATCATTGTGGGCCAATAATAACCCATTCGTTTGATCTTCAGTTTCATCTTTGGGCCCGCTTGATGAGAACCGCAGAGTCCGTCGTGAACTTCCTGAACGACTCTTTTCGCTTCGTCAGGTCCCAGGCATCTCAACTACAGAGAGTCAAATGACCTCTTGTACAGAGTATTATTGACGAAGGCGAAGGACAGAGCTCGTTTCACAAGCTGATGTCTTGAGGACGCATCTTCAGGCGTTCGACGGGATTTGAAGGAGTCTATGAAGACTTCTCTCCAATCTTCAACCTTCTCTTGGCCATTTATTTGCAGGGCCGTCTGCTCAGTTGCTTCCTTTTCCTTGGATGATTCCAGCGATATTTCTGCCGGAGCAAGAACCCGACGGCTTTGTACCATGATTCTTACGTCATCAAGGTTCTCGTCGGCTAGTTCTTTAGCAAGCTTGGCTAATGATCCGCTTTGCTATTTTCGGCACGCGGTATGCTTTCCAAAGTGTAGGAGGGGATTTGAGTCAGCAGTCGCTGTACTCTCTCGCCATACTTTACCAGCTCTGGCTTGCATGTTTGGTAATCGCCGTTTACTTAACTGATGACTAACTGGGAGTCTCCGTATATAAGGAGGTTTTTAATTCCCTTGTCGATGGCGATCTCGAGACCCGCTATCAAAGCTTCGTATTCAGCCTCATTGTTCGTCCTCGGCTCTGTCAAGGAGAAAGCAAAGCGCATTATCCCCCCTTGTGGTGTTACGAAGATGGGACCTACCCCCGACTTGATTATAGGGGTGCTTTGTCTGCGCTTCTTCATGGAAGACGCTCCGTCAAAGTAGAGTTCCCACCGGGTACCACTTCCGTCGATCGTGTCAAACGCATGTTCGTCTGGCAGCTCGGATTTCAAAGGAGAGTCGGTAGGTATCGGATGCTCAGCGAGGAAGTCGGCGATGGCCTGGCCTTTCACCGCCTTAAGAGGCTGATAGGTTATTGAAAACTCCATTAAGAGTAAAGCCCACTTAGTGAGTCGCCATGTCAATATGGCCTTTGACATCAGATATTTGAGGGGTTCCACCTTTGATATAAGACGGACTTCATGCGCCAATGCATAGTGCCTGAGTTTCGTTATCGCGAAGATCAACGCTAGGCAGTGTTTTTCGATGGGAGAATAATTGCTTTCTGCCCCCAGCAGAACTCGACTCAAATAATAGAGAGCTCTTTCCTTCCCTTGGTCGTTCTCTTATGCCCATAACGTGCTTAAGGAACCTTCGAGGGCTGTGGTATAAAGAATAAGAGGCTTTCCCTTTACTGGAGCAGCTAACACCGGCGGGTTCTGCAGGTATTGCTTGATCTCGTCCAGCGCGCCTTGGCATTTGTGATCCCAAACGAACGGGGTTCCCTTCTTCATCAGGTGACTGTAAGGGCGGCATTTGCCTGAAAGGTTGGCTATAAATCGTCGGATGTATGCGAACTTCCCCTGGAGAGACCACAATTGTTTGAGAGTCCTTGGCGGTGGCATTTCCATGATCGCTTTGATCTTCGACGGATCTATCTCAATGCATCGGTGCCGGACAATGAATCCTAGGAATTTTCCTGAGGACACCCCGAACGCGCATTTGAGAGGGTTCATCTTTAAGTTGTATTGCTGAAGGCGTTGAAATACGGTCTTCAGATGCTCGAGATGTTCCTCGTATGATTTGCTTTTCACGACGAGGTCGTCGATATAGCATTCGACGATTTCATGTATGAGGTCATCGAAGATCTTCGTCATGGCCCTTTGATAGGTGGCACCGGCGTTCTTTAGACCGAAGGGCATCACCTTGTAGCAGAATATTCCCAGAGGGGTCCGAAAAGCGGTATGCTTCTGGTCTTCGGGATGCATCTTTATCTGATTATACCCTGATGAGCCGTCCATGAAAGAGAAAACCTCGTGAGTGGATGTGTTATCTATCATCGGCTCAGTGACTGGTACTGGGAAATCGTCCTTCGGGCAAGCTTTATTGAGATCCTGGAAGTCCACGCATATGCGCACTGTCCCATTCTTCTTCATCACCGGAACAATGTTGGCGATCCAGTCAGGATACTGAACTTCCTGGATAAACCCAGAATCGATTAACTTCTTGACTTCGGCGTTGATACTCATCTCAAGTTCGAGCCGCATTCTTCTTAGCGTCTGTTTGACTGGCTTAACGTCCGAGGATATCGCCAATTTATGCATAGCAATTTCTGGATCTAAACCTGGCATTTCAGAATAGTTCCATGCGAAGCAATCTCTATGCTGCATAAGCACGTCTTTTAACGCAGCCACCCTTTCTTCAGATAGCAGCTCGCTGACGAATGTCGGTCGCGGGTCATTCGTCGTTCCTAGCTCAATTTTCCTGAGGTTATCTGCAGTAGTATGTATGCCATCTTCCAGCTCTTTTGGCGCTGGCGGAAATTCTGAGATTATCTCGTCGTCATTGCTGTTTTCAAAGCACCAGGGAAAGTCATTCATGTTCTCGGGCTCTTCTTTTGATATTGTTATCATATGACAGGTACGAGCTCGCTTCCAAGACCGATGTGGATCTGGTTCTGCTCTTGTGGCTTTGGGTTCGTGCTTTTGTGGCGGCGTTACCCTCCAGCTGCTGGATAGAGCAAATCTGTCTTGCTGGTATTGGTCTTCGACCCAGTTCTTGAAGGTGAAGCAGTCTTCGATAGAGTGCCCTATGGCTCGGTGATAAGAGCAATAGCCCGGATGAAAGACCTCGTTAACTTGCTCAGGGTGTTTAGACTCCGGAAGTGTAATCATTCGATGTTTTAAAGCGAGGTCAAGTATCTTCCGTGTTTATTCTGAGGAAAAGAGTATGCCTGACTCATCTTCTTCATAAGGGACAAATCTGGACCGCTCGATTTCCGATCGCGTGACTTCCTGGTCCCGCTTTGTCACTGTCGAACGCCTTTTCTGCTCTTTGACTTGTTTCTACCTCTGCGTCGGGCCTTTTGCACAACAGGTTGACAGGGAGGAGTATTTTTGTCTTTGGCAGCCTGTTGAAGAAGACGTTGCATCCTGGCTTTCTCGTAGATGGCCATTTCGTGGTTATGGTCGTCCCGAGCTTTTTGACCCGCTTTCCTGATAAGCTTGTACATTCGCTCTTCAAATGACGGACTCAGCACTTTGATTGCGGAATCTAGTTTTGATAAGGGGTCGGCGTTTCCCGACAGGGCGTCCTCCTCTTCATCGAAGTTATATACGGCGTAGCTACCGTAGACTCGTTCTCGTTTCCCGGATCTCACATATCCGAGCCCAAGCGTTTCCATTTTCCCATTGGGCAACTTGCGCTGAGTCCCAGGGACATCCCAAATCTTGTTATAGAATCGAGCTTGTCGAATAGTCTGTTTTAAGGGTACCCCTTGGCGCTTCAATAGCCTTTTTAGTCCGTTTGTGTAATATCTGGGTAAACGGATGGGTTGGATCTTGTCAAGTGTAGAATCCGCGTCGTTCCAGATTTCTTTCTCTACTCTTGTTTCCGTGGACCGGTAGAACAGGATCGTCTTTTCACCCTTTCGCTTGGGAGGGACGTAAAACGTCTGCAGGTCCTGCACATTGTAAGCTTCAAGTGCATCAAAGTCTTTGTAGTGCTCCCGTAGAATCATGGTGATTTGCAAACTCTGATCATCACCAGGAAGTTCTTATATTAGCGAACGACTGGAGAACACAGCATTAACCTCATCTTCCAAATCGCTTCCGAAGATCAATATGGGGGTAGACGGTCCTGGGTTGCTGCGTCGAGACGGCCCAGCATAAACTATCTCTTCCTCTTCTTCGGTATCACTCCCGACAACAGGAATGGTGGCGGCGGCTTTGTTCTCCGGTTTTCGACACCTCTCTGTGTCCTCGAAATCTGGCAAAAAGTATTTTGCATTTTCGTACTTGTGGACTTCGTTTACGGAGAATGGGCTCAGCTTTCCCGTTACGGTATACTCAAGACCATCCTTGAAATACTTCATACACTGATGTTGCGTAGAAGGGATGATGTTGTACTCATGTAACCAAGGACGACCGAGCAAGGCGTTGTAGCAGGTCTTGGCGTCAATGACGTGAAACTTAATGTCCGTGATGAGTAGTCTGAAGCGTAATGTTAGTATCACCGATCCGAGAGTCCGTGATGACTGGGAGTCGAAACCGGAGATGGTAATTTTGTTGCGAGCGAGGTGCTGAACGCTCATGCAGATTTCCTTCAACACCCGAACATTAAGGAGATTGACGGAGGATCCATTATCAACCAGGATTTTGCCTATCTTGATATCGTGGTAATATCCAGAGACGTATAGGGGGCGGTTGTGGTCGCACGTCCCAAGGAGCAGGTCTTCGTCACCGAAAGTGATAGTGGCCGCGTACACTTCTTCCAGTTCATCCTTCATCCTTTCTTCAACGAGGAAGGCTTGGAATTGTTCGGGCTCTTGTAGCGCCTTGATTAATGAATCTATCGCTTCCTTTGATAACAGGAGGGCGTCGAGAATGCTGAGCTGCGAGGGTAGCTTCCTCAGGTGCGCTAGGATGTTGTAGTCCACCTTACTCTTCTTAGGCGGGTCTTTGGCAGTCAGCTCTTACATAACTTGGTCATCTAAGGCGATATCCTCAGCGAACTTTTCCTTTCCCTTATCTTTTCTAGTTGCGGGTCGAGATTCTTTTCGGGAAGCGTGCGATTGCGCGGCTGAACGTTCTCGCAGGCCTCTGGTTCTTCCTCCTTCCCTGAGGTGGACTCTTTAAAGAGGGGGCTAAGAGCCAGCTCCTCATCAAAATCGCTCCCGAATGTGAGCACTTGCGGTCTCCCGGCGTTGACCGTGCAATAGTTACCGGTACTTCTTTTGTGTCCTTCGGTCGTACTTCTCTGCTCCCGACGAGTTCTGTGTTTCATTCGCTTAGAATGTTGCCGATGAGCAACATATCCCTGCCACCATATCTTAAAAGTGTCGCACTCCTCAGTGGGGTGTGAAATCTTCCGATGATATGAGCAGTAATTAGGGTGCCTCTCCTCCCCATTGAGCGTGTTTTCTTCCGAGGGTGGTAGTTTCATTCCCATTGACATGGCTTTGGAAAACTTTTTCCTCGTCTTGAATATATTTTTATCCGCGTCGGGTGTCTTTCGATCTGGCGGGAGTGCTTCGACTCTTTCGTTTAGTCGCCTGCGTTTGGCTCCTTCTGATGCGGCCATCTCACGCTCCCGATCAGCTTTACTTTTCAAACGAATCTCGTCTAGAAAGGCGTCGATCATTTCGTCTGTCGGCCACACAAGCTCCGGTTCAGGCTCTGCCCCCAGTTTCTTAGTGCCAGGAGTTTTTTCATCGTCCGTAAACGAGTGGGAGATCACATTACAACTCGCCACGTATCCCTCGGATTCATCCGACGAGCTCTCTCCGTTATCTTCTTCCTGAAAGAAGTGGTTGAGGAATTCTTGGAGTGTGATGGGGGTTCGCGCCTTTTGATTGTACTCCTCCAGCACGTCAATCTGTTTTTGCAAGTCCGTACGCTTGTTACCAGGCTTCACGGGCTTCTTAGATTTTTTTCTTCTTTTTCTTTGAAGATTTCTTTCTTCTTTTTCTTTGAAGATTTCGACGGCTGGTTGTGAGTGCTCGGGCCATCACCACTGATCTTCGGAGTTAGGCGCGGCTTCAGCATCCCTTCAATGATCTGGGGTTCCAGCGGGTTCTTCCACCTGACTGCCGGGCATGTCTGGAGCTCATTCAGCATTCTTTTGGTTTTTGCTGAAAGCACGATTTCCCATGGAGCTTCTTCAATGAAAGAACAAGTTGCCCCCGGTGTGTCCGTCTTCTTAGGAGTGTGAGGTTGTGGCGGGTTCACCTTCCACTTCTCGGACAGCGCAAACTTGTCCTGTAGGTATTGATCTTCAATCCATCCTTTGGAGACGAAGCAATCCTTAATCGGATGGCTTACCGTTTGATGGTAAGGGCAGTAGTTGGGGTTATTCACCTCACTGGGTTGCGGCGGTCGCCTTGGGTTTGGCAAGTTGATAAGCCTGTTGCGTACTGCCGGCTCGAATAGCCTCTTCGTCTTATCCCGCGGAAATGAGTAGGGGCGCTTCATTTTCTCATTGTAATACCGCCGTCTTTCTTCCAGTTGATCCGCCAGCTTTGGGGCACTGGGTTGCTGCTGAGCGTTCGCAACGAAGGTTGCCTTCCCTTTACCCTTGTCACTCCGAGGTTCCGGCTTCGGGGGAGGCGGTCTGTGACCTATCTGGTCCATCTGGGCCAACTTGTTGATCAGAGCTTAGAACGTGGTTGGTTTAAAGAACATCATGAACTGTGAGATAGTTGCATGAGGATCTAGTGTACCCACGAACATGCCCACCGCAGGCACTTCCTCAATGCGTTGTTCGCATTTTGACCACAAGTTTCGCCAGCGTATAGCGTACTGGACCCACGTCTCACCTGGTTATACCCTGGCATTAATCAATGCCGTTATCGGAGTACGTTCGCTGGCGCTCGCGAATCGCTGCGTAAATAGCAGCTCCATCACCGCAAATGTGTTGACGCGGTCGTTCGGGAGCTCAGAGTACCACTCGAACGCCGTTTCTGACAAGCTACCGACGAACTGGCAAAGCAACAATTTATCATCACCGCTGGTGTTGCCGCAAAGCGCCCTGAACTGGGCCACATGTTGATGAGGATTGCATGTCCCCTTATAGACATGAAATTTCGGTATTGTATAGCCCGGCGGGTACTTGATTTGATCATACCGGCTCGGATATGGTCGCCCCGTTTTTACGACCTGACCGGCTCCCTCAGTCGCCTGGTGAAACCGTATCTGCTGAGCTATATATTCGTCCAAGTTAGCTCTGGAGATTGTCTCCTCCTTGGCTGTTGAAAGAGCCGGAGGTGGATTTGATATCTCCCCTCTATCGTCCTCAACAATGATCGGAGGGACTTCAGCGGGAGGATCTTGTTGGATCATCATACCCACCATATCCTGAAACAGAAGGGCCATTCGTTGTATATTGGTTGCTTGTTCCACAGCCTCTTTATCCTTCTTTTCCAGTATCCTACGAAGGAATTCAGCGTCAGTTTCCTGCTCCTGGCGTTGATCCGAGGACGCTTCAGGGCTTTCTTTTGGCCCAGTGAGTGCGGCCATCGCATTCATCATTTCTTGGAGCTTCTGCTGCTGCTCCTGAGCTTTAGTCACCGATCGCGTATGCGGTCTATGACCTGTAGATGTACGGCTGTCCTCTTTCCCTGACGCCATGTAGACCGTATGCACCATCATGCCCCCAGACTTAAGGCATTTAGGCTTATTGTCCTTGACATTTGCTGCAGGAGTGGGGACTTTCTCCGGCCTCCTTCTCTTTTGAGTAGTCGACGTGGAGGGAGCCGTTGCAGCGGGCACCCAAGCGGTTGTTGTCCTTTGTTGTTTGACATGACGGTTCTTTTCTTCCTGTACCTTCCCTTTCTTCTGCCGGCGAGAGTGATCTTGGTCGATTACTGAGTCTTGGACCCATCGCCATACCTTATAAATCTTGGAGGACAGCGGTTGAGGGGGCTGCTCCGGCTTTGCATCTGTAACATTCTCCGTAGGTGGAGGGGATCTTTTGAGAACCGCACGAATTTCTGCGTACCCTGTTTAGCAGCTCGAAAATGTTCCCGGTTAGAACAGTAGCCTCAATTTCCACCGTTGGAGCTGGTGGAGTTAGCCCGGAGGGGGAGTTGGCCCCAGTCTTCCTTATCCGGCGCCAGTGGCGACATCGGGCATGACGGGTTGTTGGGATTGATTCAGCAACGGCTTCGTCTTGCCCCATGTTCTGGGGAGGGGCTGCTGCCGGTGTCAGCCTCTTAAATGAGAAGCTACAGATTTCTGAGTGGGAGCGGGAACGGGGGTAGTCAGTCTCGCGAAGACCGACCCTCTGGGAGGAGAAGCCGCCTTGGCGACTTCGGGAATAGCTGTCTTCTTTGGGATGGCTACCTCAGGTATCATGGGCTTCTTGGCGGGCCCTTTGGAGTTCAGGCTCAGTCTGGTGAAGACCAAGGAGTTGGACGACCCGTTGAGAGGGGCCGTAGGAATAGCAAGTCGATCAAAGACCGACTTCTTTGAAGCTTCTGGTACGGGCACTGGGATGTTAACGTTCATCGGCGGGAGCATGGTCCTAAAAGACAGACCGGTGGTAGCTTGAGTCACTTGTTCCACAGGCATAGTAAACAGGGAAGCAGCCTACGGTCCATAGGCTACACCTCCAGGTGAGGCGGAGCGTCGGTTGCATTTGCAGTTGGAGCAGTTCGAGCAGTTGCCAGCCATTGGTCCATTTGCTTTCTGCAGCAAACGAAACGCCAAATCTTAGTACTTCGAAACCTAAGGGCAACCATTAGCGAACCGCGATTGGTTCGCGAATCACGACACACGAAGTGTGGAGTGGAAAAAGGAAAAGGTCCCACCGGGCGTGCCAGAATCTGTTCCCCTCCAAAAGACGGCCAAGACATGGACGGTCTTGCCTGAAATTTGGGGCAGATGCTAATTGGTGCTATCCGTCTACCTCTCCGAAGATGCCAAGTTGATTTATGGCACCGTGTATCGAAGGTTTAAACGGATGCGTCCGATGTAGCAGACTTCGTCAGATTCCCCCTCGCTTGAGGGGTTTTTGATTGTGGAGACGCTCTTCCCTGCAGGCGCAAGCTCCTGCAGTTAATTACACTACCGTATTGCGGTAACAACTTTCTCCTTCTCCAGATGATCACTTCGTGTCGTGTGTGTTTGTTTTGTGTTTAGTTGCCCGTGGATTGTATACGGAGACTGAGTTATGTCGTCGCCCGTAGGGCGTGGACTAGTCCAAATCCGTATTATCTTAGATTTGGATTTGGGGGTTGTGTTTAAGGATACGTTAGCCTCATTTGAGACTAAGATCGACTTAAACGTTTATTAAGGATACATTAGTCTAGTTTTAGACTAAGATCAACTTAACGGGATTGTTTAGATCCAACAAGAGAGCAGTTAGGGGAGCCCTGTTGTTTAGTTTAGTGACATTGCGGTCAATAAGTAGTTTAAGGACATTGATGTCCAATGTTAGTTTTAAGACATTGCGGTCAAGGTTAAGGACATCATAGTCCGTGGATTTAAGGACTCCACAGTCCGGCATTAGTTTTAAGACATCACGGTCAAGGTTAAGGACGTCATAGTCCGTTGTTAGTTTTAAGACATTCCGGTCAAGGTTAAGGACCTCATAGTCCATGAGTTTAAGGACCCCACAGTCCGGCGTTAGTTTTAAGACATCCCGGTCAAGATTAAGGACCTCATAGTCCATGAGTTTAAGGACCCCACAGTCCGGCGTTAGTTTTAAGACATCCCGGTCAAGGTTAAGGACCTCATAGTCCGAGGATTTAAGAACTCCACAGTCCGGCGTTAGTTTTAAGACATCCCGGTCAAGGCTAAGGACCTCATAGTCCGAAGATTTAAGAACTCCACAGTCCGGCGTTAGTTTTAAGACATCCCGGTCAAGGTTAAGAACCTCATAGTCCGAGGATTTAAGGACTCCACAGTCCGTATCAATGTGTGGTCTTCGGGACCCGTCACCTCTTTGAAGACGTTGAGGAATTACAATGCCAAGTATCAAAGGAGTGAAGAGATGTACTCTTAAACCAAGGTAGATTAAATAATCTTTGGCCCAATTTGGAACCAAGACCAATTAATTATATTATAAGCCCAGTGGCCCAGTTAAGTTTGAATTGAGGACTTATGGCCTTCTTGGGCTAAGTCCAATCATGTTTCATATTGACCCTCTGTTGGTTCATTGAAGGAGAGGCTTTGCCTCTAGAAACTTAGCCAATTGGGCTAAAACTAGTGCTAAAAACTAGAGACCAACAGTGTTGAACACTGGGAAATAAGATTATCAGATTAGTGTTAAACACAAAAAATTGCGATTCTCGAATCAGTGTTAAACACTAATAAATAACAGTGTTAAACACTGGCAACCAAGTTATCAGTTTGGTGTTAAACATTAGCAGAGAGGAGATCACGTGGGAGCACGTGATGGCATCCAAAAGGTGGGGCCAGATCCCCCTCATTTTGTTATACAGATAAGTGTTTAACACTTTTTATTCTGAAAGCCATCACGTGTGGGCACGTGATGGGGGCTCACGCTTTGATCTGTTAGAATGTTCATTAGGGGTCACGTGGTGACACGTGAGGGCGCCCTGCTTCTCTTTATTTTGTTCTGCCAAAAGCATTGAATACTTTGGAGCATCAGTGCTGTCACGTGATGGAAATTTGGGTGTTTGTCTGTCAGAGCCCCAGCCAAGGGGTTACGTGGTAGCACGTGAGAGCGCCCTAGAGCTCTTTTCTGTTTGTTTTGCATTTTTCTCTGTGTGCTTCAGGGGTCACGTGGGGCACGTGAGGCATTGCCTCAAAGTTTTTTTCTGTGGATCTTTGCACGGGTCATGTGGTAGCACGTGACTCTGACTCAAAGTTCTTTTTTGTGGATCTTTGCAGGGGTCACGTGTTAGCACGTGATTCTGGCTCTTTGCATGTTTTAAAGATTTGTTCATCTTTTAATTACTAAATTCCTCATAGGGTCAAACCCTAACAATAAACTTTAGAGGAATTAAATTCCTGTTTTCTTTTGAAGAATTATATTCTTAAATAGGGTTAAACCCTAATTTCTTTTCTGTAAAGAATTAAATTCTTGTATAGGGTGAAACCCTAATTCTTTTTTCTTTAAGGGAATTAAATTCCTGTGAGTTTGAGAGAATTAAGTTCTCAATTAGGGTTAAACCCTAGTTCTGTCCATTCTAAAGGAATTAAATTCCTAGAGTTAAGCCCTAATTTTATCTCAAAGGAATTAAATTCCTGTAATTCTGTGACAATTAAATTCTCAAAACTCAATTCCTCCTCTATGTTTTAGATCTGCATGGCAGGATCTCAATCCAATGAGAATTAAATTCTCAATTTATGGGGAGATGTGCACTTTGCAGATCTTCAACCAGAGAAAGAACTAAGTTCTTTTTTATATATAAGAGTTAAACTCTTTTGAGAATTAAATTCTCTTTTGAAGCTTCCCTTTTCTTTTCTTACCTAAGGTTTTTCTTTTGCAGAGAATCAAATTCTTCTTTTTGAATTTTCAAGATTCCAAGGCTCTATATCTCTCTCTCTGTATGTCTCTCCAAAAAAAAAGGTCCCCCTCTTCTTTTCTTGGCTCCTATTTATAGGAGAAGGAAAAGAATCAATCTGTTTGGTAAATCTCTCATTGAAAGATTTGATTTGTTCATTGAGAGATTTGATTTATATTTATCATTAATCTGGACCTTTAGATTATTAGGCGAATTTTATTCACCATTGGATTTTAAATCCAAAGATATCTCTTTGTTATTTCGGTTAGATTTAGGAGGAAATCTTTCCAAGTCCAAGATTTTTCCATAAATTGGTGATATTTAATCACCTTTAGATTTTTAATCCAACGGTTTCAGATAATCCTTTTTCATTTTGGAAAGATTTGAAAGATCTTCCCTCAGAATTTAATTCTGTCAAAGAATAAGGCTTTTAAAGCCGGTCACGTGTGGCCACGTGACCCCTGGTCACGTGTAGGCACGTGACCCCTGGAATGGGCTTCTCTTCTTCTGCGCTCTGTTCTCTGGCCGCTGCTTAACCATCACATGCCAACACGTGACCACTGGTCATGTATGAGCACGTGAGGCCTCTTCTGAAGCTTCTTCTTGATTTTTGATTAGAGAACAAATATGCTCTGTGCCGCTGCTTAACCATCATGTGCCAACACGTGACCACTGGTCACGTGTGAGCACGTGATGCCTCTTCTGAATCTTCTTCTTGACTTTTAATTAGAGAACAAATATGCTCTGTGCCGCTGCTTGACCATCACGTGCCAACACGTGACCACTGGTCACGTGTGAGCACGTAATGCCTCTTCTGAATCTTTTCCTGATTTTTAATCAGGGAACAGTAATGACCACTAATTAAGTGCATAATTAATAATTTAAAATAATATTTTAATTTGGGAAAAATATCAATATGAACCAGAATTTCCAAGTGACCACAAAAACCCGCAAACTAGCAATATTCTAGCTAAACTATGTGCTGTCAAGACTATACTGAAATTTGATCGCATTTCGGGGTTTTACGGAAAACACCGACTATTTTACCCTAAAAACGGAAAATTCGTATAACGATTTCCAAAATGTTACACGTTGTACCATGGCTGAACGGTTCCTTGTGCTCCGTATACCTTAGTCACCTGAATAGTGGGACTCCTCTCGTATACACTGGCATTCTTCTGTATCAAGCTGCAAATAACAGCGTTAATACTAAATACAACATTATAACAATATTCTCTCTATTCTGTTTATTCCATTCTTTTCTATTTATGGAACTTACCGAGCGATTTGTTCGCTGACGATATTCTCTTTCTTCTTCTTTGGAATGTCGTCAGGTGATTCGGACTCACTGGAGATCGAGCCCACCAGCGAGGATTTGGACCAGCTAGCTTTCAACCCAGAGCTTTAGATTCCTTGTACACATTTATATTCTGTATTTTCCATTTCTATTATGCCACTGTTTAGGCATTGCTTTCCATTCCATGTATTTACTTTTCAGATGTATTGTAAAAAGAATGTTAATAAATAAAGTTGCTATTTATTTACATCATGTCTCTTGTGCATTTTACTTATATTGCTTAGATACGCTTAGCGTGTTTTCTTCAGAGTAAATACGTAGCGGCCTTGTCGCATCCTCTGCCCGTATACTAGGAAGCAGGGCGTGACAAGTTTTGTTGGTGGCCCATACAGATCAGAGCTGTATGGAACCCTACCATGCAGTTCCGCACTGTATGGACAACCTAAGAAATATAACACAAGAACCAGCAACTGAAAACGTTCTTTATAATTCATATTCCTTGAATCTTATCATTTGATATACTTTGAATCTGTCTTAACCCAAATTTTTCTTTCAAGGTTATGGATTCCCCAAACAACACCAGCACGAACGTCAACAACACTCCCCCCACCACTACGACTCACACCTGCCGTCGCTGATCCAATCAACGAGCAGACGGTTCTACTTGAGGCAATCCGCAGCCTTCTACAAGGACAGCAGCAACAGACTGCTATTCTACTGAACCGTCCCGAGGCAGAAGCATCTGGGGTGAAGCAATTCAGGGCCTTGCACCCTAAGCAATTCTCAGGAAAAGAGAGCCCTCTGGAAGTGGAGGAATGTGATCAAAGCATTGAAGATGATCTGGCAGCAGCACAAGTGCCAGAGATAGCTTGGGTTCGAGTTGCGAAGGTGCAGCTCATGGACAATGCACGGGTCTGGTGGAAGGCGAAAGAAAGCCATATTGATCAACCCATCGAATGGAAGACTTTCCACGATATGTTCGACGCAAAGTATTTCCCTAAGACTGCCAGGTTCGACATGGAACAACAGTTCATCCACTTACAACAGGGTTCGATATGGACCAAATCAGTGGATGAATATGATGCTGAGTTCACCATGCTCAGTCGGTAAGATATGTCTTAATAATTCGATTTTTCAATGAATCACATACTACACGGCTAACACAATACTTTAACAGATTTGCGGCACACTTGATACCAACGGATGATATCAGAGCCCGTCGATTTCAACAAGGGTTAAATTCAGAGATTCAGGCTGCATTAGCCACAGGAGATTTTCCGACTCATGAATCGGCTCTGAAAGCTGCCCACTGTTATGAGCCAGTAGTAAAGATGAGAGGAAGATCTCAATCTGCTGAAGTTAAGCGCCCTGCCAACCAGATGGCAGGAGGAGCCTCTTCAAGGCTACCATTTATGCTAAGGAGACCGGGAGTACCGAACAACAGGCCCAACCCAGCTTTTTGTACTCACTGCAGGAGAGATGGACACTTGACGAAAGACTGCCGGCGAGCCAACCGTCTTTTCTTAGTCTGCGGCTCAGCTACTCATGATATTGGGTCTTGTCCCCGAATACACAACCCAATTGCTGCACCCAGACCAGCAATCACTTACCAGCAAAGACCAGCCCTTCAGGCACCTGCTCCAAGACTCGCTCTCCCTACTCCACCACCTAGAGGACCACCGACTGCACCTTCTCCTCGTCAGTTCCATCAAGCTCAAAGGAACATTCAGAAGAATGCTCCTCCGGCCAGGAGGAATGTACCACGGCGACAGGCTTTCATAATGACCGTGGAAGAAGCTGAGGCCACTGGCCAAGTTATCACCGGTAACCCTTTCTTCTCAAGATTTTCTTTCAGCCTTAACACCTACCTACATACTTTTCTCCATACCTAAAACATATCCCACATAACTTAGGTACAATCTTAGTAGCCTCACTCCCTGCACTCGCACTATTCGATACTAGAGCATCTTATTGCTTTATGTCGCAACGGTTCGTCCGAACTCATGCGATCCTAGTCACACCGCTTGTATCCAGCTGGAATGTCAGTTCAGGAAATGGTGTTCTAAAGGCAACAATAGGATACAGTTTGTGTCCAGTAGTCGTCTGCAGCAGAGAATTCTATGCTGACTTCAAGGTGCTGGACATACCGAACTTCGATGTGGTTCTAGGTATGGATTGGCTCGGAACATTTTATGCTACCATTGACTATCGTCAAAGGAGGGTAGTATTCGAGATTCCAGAGCATCCGGTTTTCTATTTCAAAAGTGGAGACCGTACACTGGAGCCAAGTACATACAAGGCGAACCAAAGAAGGCAGTAATTGCAGCAATTCAAGCGGAGGAAGGATCAAAGCCAGAAATAGTTCGAGAGTTCGAATATGTGTTTCCTGACGATATATCAGGTTTGCCTCCCGATCGAGCTCTTGAATTCAGCATTGATTTAGTACCAGGAGCACAACCAGTGATCAAAGCACCTTATCGATTAAGTCCGGAAGGTTTGAAGGAAGTCCAAACTCAGTTGGACGAATTATTGGCGAAAGGATGGGTTCATCCCAGCACTTCAAGTTGAGGATCTTCAGTTCTACTTGTAAAGAAGAAGGAAGGTTCATATAGAATGTGCATTGATTTTAGAGCCTTGAACGAAGTAATGATAAAGAACAAGTATCCACTCCCGCGCATCGATGATCTATTCGACCAGCTAAGTGGATCTTGTGTTTTCTCCAAATTAGATCTTCGTTCAGGTTATCATCAGGTGAAGGTCAAGGAATCTGATATCCACAAAACGGCTTTCAGAACTCATTATGGACATTACGAATTTCTTGTGATGCCATTTGGAGTGACCAACGCACCAGCAATATTCATGAACCTAATGAATCAAGTTTTCCAGGAGTACTTAGACAGGTTCGTTGTCATCTTCATCGACGCCATCCTGGTATATTCTAAGAGTCGGAAAGAACATGCCGAGCACCTACGAATTGTCCTGGAAACTCTACGACAACACCAACTATATGCCAAGTACAGCAAATGCGAGTTTTGGTTAGATCAAGTCGGTTTCCTCCGACATATTGTATCAGGCGAAGGAATCTCTGTAGATCCAGCGAAAGTTTCAGCAATAAGTGAATGGCCGACACCAAAGTCAGTGAAGGACATTCGGAGTTTCTTAAGTCTAGCTGGATATTACAGAAGGTTCATTGAAGGCTTTTCGAAGATAGTAACACCCCTGATCAAGCTCACACATAAAGATGAAGAATCCGTGTGGTCAGAAGTATGCGAACAAGCTTTCGTAGAACTCAAGTCAAGGTTGACATCAGCGCTTATTCTCGTTATACCAGACCAATCTGGAGGTTTTGAAGTGCATTGTGATACATCCGGTAAGGTATTAGGATGTGTTCTACATCAGTACGGAAAGGTTGTGGTTTATGATTCAAGACAGCTGAAGATTCATGAGCGCAATTATCCGACACGTGTTTGGAATTTGCAGCCGTTATCTTTGCTCTTAAGATTTGGCGCCATTATCTTCTTGGTGAGCGAGTGAACATATACACAGATCACAAGAGTCTGAAATATGTGTTTACTCAGAAGGAGCTTAATATGCGGCAGAGACGATGGTTAGAACTCATGGCGGACTTTGACATCAACCTGCAATATCACCCGGGAAAGGTGAATGTAGTACCTGATGCCCTTAGTCGCCAACCATTATTGATGAATCTCATCGCCCAGTGGAATCTTCAGCAGGATTTGCATCAGATGGAGATTGAAGTAGTCATGCCAGGTAAATCTTCAAGCTTGATGAATTTACAAGTTCAATCAACAATTGTCAATCAGATCAAAGCAACTCAAGCAAGTGATGCTAGGTTGCAAAAGATCAGAGAACAAGTAGAGAATGGACTCAGAACAGACTTCAACATTCATGAAGATGGATCTTTAAGATACGGCGGCAGACTGTGTGTACCAAAAGGTTCTGTTCGGGAAGAGTTAATGAAAGAAGCTCACAGCTCTCCCTACTCAGTACACCCTGGAGGTACAAAGATGTACAAGGATCTGCGTCAAAATTACTGGTGGCATGGAATGAAGCGTGAAGTAGCCAGAAAAGTCGCTAAATGCTTGGTGTGTCAGCAAGTAAAGGCTGAATATCACAGGACTGCTGAATTACTTCAACCGTTACCTATCCCAAAATGGAAGTGGCAACACATCACAATGGATTTTGTGACTGTACTCCCTCGCAGCACAAAGGGTAATGATACGGTATGGGTCATTATGGATCGACTCGCAAAGTCGGCTCACTTCATCCTATTTCGAGTTGGCCAATCAACTGAGACATTAGCAAAGAAGTACATAGAGGTAAGAATCTACTTAAGATTTAAACTCTTCATAGTGTACTATCTCTGATATCCATGAACTCATGCATGAAATCGTGAGACTTCATGGAGTACCAGTCTGCATTGTCTCCGATCATGACACCAGGTTCCGATCACAATTTTGGCAAAGTCTGCAAGCGAGTTTGGGAATAAGTCTGAATTTTGGCACGGCTTATCATCAACAAACAGATGGTCAGTCTGAGTTAACTATTCAGATCTTGTAAGATATGCTCAGAGCGTGTATGTTAGACTTCGGAGGATCGTGGGAAGATCACCTACATCTTGTGGAGTTTTCATACAACAACAACTACCAAGCAAGTATCGGAATGGCACCTTTTGCAACGCTATATGGAAAGAAGTGTCGATCGCCATTAAGTTGGGACGACATCGGAGATAGAGAACTCCTTGGACCAGAGATGATAGTAGCAACTGTTGACGTAGTTCGTACTATCAGGGAAAGAATGCGCATAGCCCAAGATCGACAGAAGCACTGGGTTGATGTAAAACACCGTCATTTGGAGTTCCAGCCGAGAGAACATGTATTCTTGAAGATATCTCCCAACCGCGGAGTGATTCGATTTGGAAGACAGGGTAAGCTAAGTCCAAATTACATTGGACCGTTCGATATACTCGAACAAGTCGGTGAAGTGGCTTATCACTTGGCACTTCCACCTTCATTGGAAGGAGTGCACAATGTGTTCCACATATCCCAACTCAGAAGGTATGTGAGTGACCCCAGCCATATTCTCGATCATTCTGAGCTCACTGTACAGCTCGACTTATCTTGTGAGCAACTGTCATGACCCGAAATTGGCACGTGACGGCACTTAAACTACGTAACGTCTACAGGCGTAAAGCAATTTAAGTAAGCCAAAAACCCAGAAATCTAAACCACCCCCAAAAGGGATAAGTGGAGAAAACATTGTTAAAACTTTTGGGAATCTCAAGTAAAAATTCTTTAAGATCCAAATTTACTTTCTTAAAAATTTCGGCAACACATCCTTTGTAAAAACTAGCCCCGAAAACGGGTACAACATAGAATATAAGTAAAGCATCCCCAATGGGAGCAAATCCACGCCCAAAGGCGGAAAACAACCACCACAACAGATATACGATGCCGTAGCGAAGAAAAAGACGATATAAAGTGAAACAGCATGAAAGACCTCCAAAGTCACAAATAATATACAATATCGTCCTCACAACTCGTCTCTAAGTCAATACATGAAGTAGTAGATGGAGAGTATTAGATATAACGAATATACAAATGAGCATCATCGGATAACCGCAAAACCCACGTATAGCAAAACTGCACACAGTCAGCCGTAGCGGTATCAGCTGCAAAAGATGATACGATGTGATGAAGAAGCCCTGCCGCGACTGCTCTGAGGGACACCTGCAAACACCGTGGCACAACGGGGGTGAGTTTCCAACTCGTGAATAGTAAATAACATATGTAGGTAATCACAGGTATGCACGTACTGCGGTAATCTATCACATGCAAGCTAATAGCAATAAATAGCACTATGTATATGCAACAGTCATGAAAGGTACTCTATCAGGTACTACTAAAATATGAAGCAATGCATATCAAATAAATGCTGAGTATGGAATAAAACATATCATCAACACGGAATCCTCATCGTGGAGAAGCTAGTGTCCATCAATGACACTCCAAATCTCAATATCATAGGCACCGCAGCCTCAGGTCGGCCCTCATATCCTGTAAGTCTCATGGAACCTGAGTGACCAACATCGACACCCGAAAACATCATGAAAACTATACCTGTGTATATATGTGTGTGTGTGTGTGTGTCCCTCAATGACACATCAAAACCATGGAACCTGAGTGTCTAACATCGACACTCGAAACATCATGAAACCCGTGTCTAGCATCGACACATAAATACTCATCTGTCAGGCACCGTCACCACGACTGGCCTTGATGTCATGTCCGTACATCTCATGACTCCGGTCGGTATCCCCACGATAACCGCCGAATCCAAATACTATCACCGGTAGGTACTAGCCCAGCCTGCCAGGCTCATCGCCATCATCTACGATCTTCTTGCCCCGGGGAACCATACCAGGCTCCACCATGTACCCGCACACGGCCCACTCCACTCCTCGCATCGGGTATATATCACAAATCTCAGAACCGAGAAATCTCATGGTGGATGTATCGAAATATCATATCAAGAGAAACCGGTTTTTTCAAACAATGCATAATTTTATGAAAATACCACGGTCCTCAAATCCAGAAAACATCAAGTAATGAATAAGAATACTTGCATAGATCATTATGATATATATATATATATATATATTATTTATATGTACATATATAACAGCGTCGCATACCACTGATATGTATATCGTATATATCAGCGTCCCATACCACTGATATATATCCTCAGGAGTAAAACATCCAGAAAATATCATATGAAATCCACATCTCAATGCGAAATCCATGAAATATAATATATGCAACATAAAACAGTAATATGAGCATATAAAGGAAAACCGCTATTTGAATGCAACAAGTTATTAAATATATCATGTGGTTCCTATTTTCTCCAAAATCCAACGCAACATCATATAAAAGTGAACATGTGGCTATAGCAAGGTATATGTGTGTACATGTAAGTATGTATGCAAGATGTACATGTAGCTATATCTCATATGTGTATATACCTGTCAATAATGATGTAATACCCTCTAGGTATAGGTGTAGCCATGTCCAGTTATGTGTATATACATGTCAATAATGATTCAATACTCTCTAAGTATAGGTGTAGTTATGTCCAGTATGTGTATATACATGTCAATAATGATGTAATACCCTCTAAGTATATGTGTATATACATGTCAATAATGATACAATACCCTCTATGTATAGGTGTAGCTATGTCCAGTATGTGTATATACATGTCAATAATGATGCAATACCCTCTAGGTATAGGTGTAGCTATGTCCAGTATGTGTATATACATGTCAATAATGATGTAATACCCTCTAGGTATATGTGTATATACATGCCAATAATGATGCAATACCCTCTAGGTATAGGTGTAGCTATGTCCAGTATGTGTATATACATGTCAATAATGATGCAATACCCTCTAGATATAGGTGTAGCTATGTCCAGTATATGTATATACATGTCAATAATGATGTAATACATGTCAATAATGATGTAATACCCTCTAGGTATATGTGTATATACATGTCAATAATGATGCAATACCCTCCAGGTATATATGTAGCTGTATCAAGGTATAGCAAGGCATATGTGTAAGCATGTAGGTATACAGATATGCTATATCTCATATGCACAATTGAAATAAGGATCATGTCTCAATGTCCCTAACCAATACAATATCACGTATGTATAGGTGTTGTGCGTGTCACGGCAATTATCGACGGTGTGGGTGTAGCATACAATTTGTGCTCGTGCAACATGAACCGTCAATAATGGTGTTGTGTCTCATTAATACTATGTCCATATACAATAGGAAATGAGATATGCAACAATGGTACACATGCACAATCAATGTCCATATACTTATAACAAATAGTCATGTCATATAATCTATCCCAGACACATAACGCCATGCGGGCGATTCCTCTGTAGATGTTAAATCTAATCACAGTTGATCTCGAGCTAAATAAATCCGACCACCTGCTTCCCTTTCTTCGCAGCGTCCGAAGTCCCTGCTCGCGATCCTAAATTTCACAAATACAACACATAAGGTTAAACATCCTGCGCCGATACAAAGCCAACGAAACGCAAGGATAGCGTCTACAAGATATACATACTGTGCACTCAGTGCACAAAACGCGTACGATATCGGCACAACCCTAACTAGGATGACACAATCACCAAGCCTAGACCCCGATCGTACCGATCGCGCATTCATAACACTGAATATATCGTGGAAGATAATATATCTAACATCGCATTATCAATAGAAACCTACGCCTAATTTATCTGAAAACCTAGTAAGCAACTTTTAAACATTTTAGCTCATATCTAGTAGTTTAAACCATTCTAGCGATCACAATCATCACCTAAAAGCTTGATTAAACCACACAAACCTTTACTACAATTTTAATCTCACCCATATAAGATTAGTAAAAGTTTAGTTTGCACTTAAGCTTAATTAGACGATTAGCAAAAATACCATTTAACAATCTCACAACTAGGTTAAGTTTTCCAAGTCTACACATCTTGATTAACCATTTAAAACCATTAAAACCTTACTAGATCTTCAAAAACCTTTTCTAGAAATTCTAAACATGCTAATTAAAGATTTATTTAAACATCTAATTAACTAGATTAAGGTATTAAAACAAGAACTTAAGCTTAGGGTTAGGATTTTATACCTCCACTTGATTCACAATTTAGCAACCAAACTCCAAATTAGCCTCCAAAACGATGACTTTCATGAAGATCCAAGCTTGTTTAGGGTTGAAGAATAATGGGTAGGAATTTATATTTGAGTTTGTGGGATTATTTTATGATTTTAGATGATTTATTTGTGCTTGAAGAAGTGAGAATGGGGCAAATGAAAAGAGAGGGCAGCAAAGGGGGGGCTCGGCCAAATAGTGCTCGGCCACACCAAATTGATGAAGGAAATGGTTCACAGGGTATATGATTGGGAGAGGTGAGCATAAACCAACAAGTGGTGAGCATAAGGATTCATCACAAATATCCTTAGCATAAACAAAACTAATTAATGCACTAGCCACCTCACAAAAAACCCCATGCCTCATCAAAGCAATTCAATGACTCACCCCTCGGCATTTTTGAACCACGAAACGCTCGGTTTGCTGCCCACGAATTTCCAAGAAAGCACATGAATGAATTTTGGCCAAAAAAGATACACATACATTAACCATCAATTAAGGAAAAATATTTAAATGAACTAAAATTTTCAAGTAACAACTAAAAACCGCAAACTAGCAATTTCCTAGTTAAACTAGGTGCAGTTAAGTCAATACTGAAAAAATGATCACTTCAGGGTTTTTACGGAAAAATACAATTTATTTTACCTATTAACGGAAAAAATCGCATAACGATTTCTAAAACGTTACAGTAATAACCTGTTGAGATTCTAGACAGGAAAGTGAAGTCACTTCGGAACAAGCAAGTCAACTTGGTTTGAGTGATGTGGAGAAAAAACACTCCAGGAGAATCGACATGGGAAAGAGAAGACGAGATGCGTGCAAGATATCCTCACCTATTTGTAATCTAGTCCTTAAAATAAATTGTAAATTTCGAGGACGAAATTTTTGTAAGGAGGGTAGACTGTAACAACTCCAATTCTTATGTACATAAATTTGATTAAAAGTTAATGTATACTTGGGGTATTTACAATTCCTGTGAGTACTATAAGAATTTGATTTGCTTTTGAACAGCAAGAAGGAGCTTGTAGCTCATTGGTAAGACCTTGCACTGCTGAACCAAAGCACTAGAGTTCAAATCCCATCAGCCACACATTTTTTTAATTAAATTCTTTTAATCTTTTAGAAGCCCAAGAGTCTACATGTGCACAACCCATAAAACCAAGAGTCACAGCCTAAACAAACATGTACACGAGGCTAGTCCAAACATCAGAGACACGTGGCACCAATACGAGCCCCCAACTCGTGACTCGGGTCGGCGGGACGATGACTCGGGCCGGCGCCGCCGGTCCAACTCAGACAAAACCCAAATTTGCTTTAACTCTGGCGACTCTTAGACTCCCACCATAACTCCAGTGTTATTTGTTTTCCCTGCACACTTACAGAGTACAATAAAACACACATTTAATCCATTTTAATACAAATTTTTAATACACCCTTTCACTACCCTAAACCCTAACTTTTCCTATAAATACCACCCTCAAATCACCCCTCCTCACTCATAAATCCCTGCCCAAACACTCAAGAAAATTCCAAGATCCTTTTGTGTGCAAGTAGAGTTAGCAAATGGCGAAGCTTCGACGAACTTCCGACGACAACTCAAGGAGTTTCCGACGATAAAACGACACACCGGTAACCACCACCTCTTCCTCTTTCTCCCTTCTAGCCAATCATCTAATAAGTCCCTACTTCTCATTCTTTTCTCTATTCTAAAAACTTTCAAAACAAAAATCCGACGGAAGCGGAGTTAGTCCGACTTCCGATTCGGTTTTCTTTAAAAGCTACACTTTTCTTTAAAGAAATAAAACCATATTCTTATATGTTGACTAATAAACACTAACAAACTTAATAAAATAAGTTGCACATCAAACTAATTATTTTTGTAACTTTTAGTATACTTTTTCAGAAAAATACCATATAATTTAGTTTCGACATAAACCATCATAATTCCTTGTTATACTTATAGATAGTTCACGAGGTAATGACATACCTTCTCACAACACTCATATCTAATACAGTACGATAGAATTTGGGAACATAGATTTGGGAAAATACGACTTTACATATAACTACCTTAAACTTATAAAATATTTTTCTACAAGAAGTGTATTTTAACAAATCTTTGCGATTGTGCCTCTACAACCCATTTTGGAGAATCCGTTCGGTATGGTGCGGATTATCGCACATTCTCGGGCCTAGTAGAGTGAGATGCAGACCTCCGCAAGGAGCATACGATCTCGAATGATTTTAATACAATTTTCTTTAGAAAATGTGATTTCTATCATAAATAAAACTTATATTTTTAATAAATAAATATATATGTAATTAATATCAAAATACCTATTTTTAATATTTATAATATTCCACATTTCCAAAATTCAAGAAAAATATCTCATTTACAAGAAAATACCATACAATTTTAATATTTCAAATAAATATCTTATACTTTAAAACTAGGTCATATTCACTAGAAATTTCACATTGAATAAAAGAAATATTTATGAAAACTCTAAAGACGATAATTAAATACTTGAGGTGTATTTTTGAAAGTATAACAAAAACTATTTTATATAAAACCCCCTCAAATTATACTAAATTACAATAAGGACCCTAGTAAACATAGGTTTAAGCGGGACCAGTCTCTTGAGTCTCAGGGAGCCGGAGATATGGGTGCTTGACTATTTAAGATAGACAACTTAACAAACGGTGTTATCAACACGGTAATTGTCTTTAAAAAAGACACAAACCTGCCATCCATGTGCAGCAGTTACCGATAGCACCATATAATTCAGGATTCAATTTCTTTTCTAATTGTCTGATTCAGACTGAGTCTCGATATAATAAATCTGACATGAATATGATTCAAGTATAAACACAATTCAATATGAATCCATATATTCAATCTGTTCAATCTAATCAATCTATATTGACTGAACCGAATCATGGATATATTCCATCTACATGTTCATCCATTATATCCGTTCCATTACTAATATCATGGTTTCAGCAAGTCATCCATCTATATACAATATATAATTCAAACAATACCAACAATACAATCAAGACATCGCATGGTTTATAAGAGGTTGACCGATACGGAAGGTGTTAGAAGTGCCACGAGACTGTAACCATAAAACACCTAACTTGAATATCCATTGCTGTTGTACCGTGGCGGAACAATTCCTTATGCTCCGTATGCTTTAGCCTCCGGAATAGTGGGACTTCTCTCGTATACACTGGCATTCTTTTGTACCAAGCTACAAATAACAACGTTAACACTAAATACAACACCATAACAATATTCTCTCTATTATGTATATTCCATTCTTGTCTATTTACGGAATTTACCGAGCGATTTGTTCGCTGATGACATTCTCTTTCTTCTTTTTTGGAATGTCGTCAGGTGATTCGGACTCATTGGAGATCGAGCCCACCAGCGAGAATTTGGACCAGCTAGCTTTCGACCCAGATATTTAGATTCCTTGTACACATTTACATTCTGTATTTTCTATTTATGTTATGCCACTGTTTAGGCATTGCTTTCCATTCCATATATTTACTTTTTAGATGTATTGTAAAAAAAATGCTAATAAATAAAGTTGCTGTTTATTTACATCCTGTCTCTTATGCATTTTACTTATATTGCTTAGATACGCTTAGCGTGTTTACTTCAGAGTAAATACGTAGTGGCCTCGTCGCGTCCTCTGCCCGTATATTGTGAAGCGGCCCATGCCATCCATCAATGGCCGATATCTCAAGAAATACTATGCGTGAATGCTCAAAGTCATAGAAGAATTGAGCACACCGGTTCTACGGTCTGGATCATACATCCTGTAAAACCGTATACAATCCACGGGCGTAAACGACCCCTATCTCTCCCAAAATCCTACTGGCGAGACTACATTTAAAGTCCCACCGGCAAAAAAAAGAAAAGAAACAAAAACAAAAACGGTATGTCTATAAGCAAAACGAGCACGGATGAAAACCCGAAAGGGCTCCGTGAGTAAAAACAGCAGGACTGCCGGCGAGTTTGTGAAAACCCGAAAGGGCACAAATTCGTGAAAAGAGATAAAATACCCTCACAAAGTCCTCTCGACCTTGTGAGGAGAAAATCCCCGCGTGAGATCCTTACGACTATAAAGGAGCAACACACTTAGGAATCCCTACGATTCCAAGGGAGAAAATACACCTGCGAGATCCTCTCGACTCGTAGAGAGAAAATGCTTTTATGAGACCCTTACGGCTCATAAAATGAAAAGTCTTAGATGATAGGGATCTAAACCTGTCATCTGAGCCATCGCTCCCCAACGGGCAATGGCAAATGATGAGTCACTCTTGGCATTTCGCTTCAGTGTTAGCGATGCTGGTGCCGACCTAAAACCCAAACCCCAAGTTTTCCTAAGGGCAAATGATGAGTCGCTCCTGGCATTGCTTCAGTGTTAGCGGTGCTGATACCAACCAAAAACCCAAATCCCAAGTCTTCCCTGGGCAAATGATGAGTCACTCCTGGCATTGCTTCAGTGTTAGTGGTGCTGATACCGACCTAAAAACCAAATCCCAAGTCATCCCGGGGCAAATGATGAGTTGCTCCTGCATTATTCCAGCGCAGCAATGCTGATGCAAAACAAAATCCAAATTCCAAGTTCCTCTCAAATTCAAAAGTCCCACCAAACGAGGCAGAAATCAGACAGATCAAATTAATGTCCCACCCGGTAGCGCTTCTAAGCTCAAAAGTCCTGCTGGACGGGTAGGGAACTCCCAGAATAAATCAAATCAAACAAATCAACCCTGACACCGTAGAAAGCGGAGCAAGTCAACTTCAACCTCGACATTGCAAGAAGCGGAGCAAGTCAAATCAAGCACCGACCGTCCAAGTCGCAAAAAGAGCAGCATCGACCGTCCACGTTGCTAAAATGGCAGAACCGACCGTCCACGTCGCTAAAATGGTAGAACCGACCGTCCAAGTCACTAAAAGGGCAGCACCGACCGTCCACGTCGCAAAAATGGCAGCACCGACCGTCCAAGTCACAAAAAGAGCAGAACCGACTGTCCACGTCGCTAAAATTGCAGCACCGACCATCCACATCGCTAAAATGGCGGAACCGACCATCCAAGTCGCAAAAAGGGCAGCACCGATCGTCCAAGTCGCTAAAAGGGCAAACCGACCGTCCAAGTCGCTAAAAGTGCAGCACCGACCGTCCACGTCGCAAAAATGGCATCACCGACCGTCCAAGTCGCTAAAAGGGCAGAACCGACTGTCCACGTCGCTAAAATGGCAGCACCGACCGTCCACATCGATAAAATGGCAGCACCGACCGTCCACGTCGCTGAAATGGAAGAACCGACAGTCCAAGTCGCAAAAAGGGTAGCACCGACCGTCCAAGTCGCTAAAAGGGTAGAACCGACCGTCTAAGTCGCTAAAAGGGCAGCACCGACCATCCATGTCGCAAAAATGGCAGCACCGACCGTCCACATCCCAAAATGGGAAGCATCGACCGTCCACGTCGCTAAAATGGCAGAACCGATCTTCCACGTCGCAAAAATGGCAGAACCGACCATCCACGTCACAAAAATGGCGGCACCGACCATCCACGTCGTAAAAAGGACAGTATCGACCTCCACGTCATCTAAACGGGGGCCAGATTAAATCAACCTCCACGTGAAAGAAAATCCATCAATTTCATGCACACAACCCACATATGTGGTGTGCATTTATTGATGGGGGGAAATTTGTTGGGATCAAAATTATACCCCGGTTGACCAAGTCAAAATCAAAGTCAACCCCAAGCCAAGTGGGCCCATGCCCAGGTCAGAACCGAGTATGGAAGGGACTGGCCCCATGACAAATGGAATAAAGCCATAAATTAGTTTTAATGTAATTCTTTTTTTAGAAATAAATGTATGTAAATGGGCAGAAAGCCAAAATTTTGTAAAAACCATGGCTTATGTGCAAAAAGAAACAAGCATATAAGGCATGGGGTGGCACAGGTGCCATTTGGTAAAGCTCAAGGGGCTATATGTAAAGTATGTAGCCTATAAAAGCAAATATGATGAAAATATTTATAAGAACTTTTCCATTCTCTAAAAATTCTAGGGTTTGTACCTCCTCCTTCCTCAAGGTTCTAAACCTTCTTCTTTTCTTTTGAATTAAATCAAGAGTTTAACTCTTCCTGTTCCAAAAATAAACTGTTTTTCACCATAAAAGCCTTAAAGGGGAGGTCGGATCAGCCATCAAACCCCTAAAAGGGGAGATTTTAAGTCCCACCTCTCCTTTTTTCCCCAAGATCCAGCCAATAAAGAGGAAGAAGAAGGATACCCATCTCCAAAAAAATATCCCATTCCGGGAGGATCCGAGACTCAAAAGAAGACCCAAAGATTTCTAGGAGTTTAACTCCATTCAAGATCTGTTGGAGTTTAACTCAATAAATCAACTCCCTTTTTAGGATTTTAACTCCAAATCTATACATAATCCCTGTTAGGAGTTCAACTCCAAAGACCTTTGGGAGTTCAACTCCCAGTCCAGAGGCTAAGCCCCTTTTTCCGCTGGTATTTCCAGCGGTCGCGTGCCGCACACGTGACCCATGGGCGTCCAGCGGTTGCGTGCCGCGCATGTGACCCATGGGCACCCAGCGGTCACGTGCAGGGTACGTGACCTATGCGCACTCAGCACCCACGTGCGCCTCACGTGACCTACGGACGCCCAGCGCTCAGCGGTCGCGGGCCGCGCATGTGACCCGTGGGCGCCCAGCGCTCAGCGGTCATGTGCCGCGTACGTGACCCGCGGATGCCCAGCACTCAGCAGTCGCGTGCAGGGCACGTGACCCGCGGGTGCCAAGCGCCGACGCGCCTGGCACGTGACCCGCGGGCGCCAAGCGCTTATGTGCCATGCACGCGTCTTTAAGACGCTCCTCACCCTTCATTTTCCATGCACTCTACACCCAAAACACGTCCCCCATTGGAAAAAAAATTCTAACGGGACGCTGCACCGTTAGAAATTTTTTTTCCAATGGAGGACGTGCGACAGAGGAATAAGATCAGGGGAATAACTTGCTCCTTACGATTGGCATTATTTAGAAGGCCAGTCCCTCTCGCTTCGTTTTCTTCCCTTTCGAAGCAGCAGGACTAGAAGGCAATTGTTGGATCTAGGAATGCCCAATAGGAGCTTATCTTATGATTGGCGCAATGCCCAATATGCGCCGGAGAAAGCTTACGGAGGTAAGCTCTATTCGGTCCGGAGCATTGATTCCCTATAACGAATAGGCTAACTCTATCTCTCAATTGCCTATCCTGTGCTCGAGAAGAAGCGCAGCGGAACGGATAGGCAAGTGAACGAGTGGAGCGCAGGAAGGAACTGACGGAGCGGAACGATAGGGTTTTTAGTTGTTAGAGTTAATGAGTTTCACGAGTGCAGCGAGGCACCCGAGCGGAACGGATAGGCAAGTGAACGCAGTGAACGATAAAGGAGTGAAGCGAGTTTTACGAGCGAAACGTCGTAATAGGTCAAGTTATCTTAACGAAAACTTTAGATAATTTTATAGGCAAGAAAACGCTAAAAGAACATAATTTTTGAGTGGTTTTCAACTATTTGAAACATACGATTTCATGTGTTAAGCATATGATGGTTCTCAATCTTAGATCTTCAACCGGACAAGATTTAACCAGCCCAACAGGTCGAGTTAAAGAGCCTAAACTCCCACAAGGGGGCTGCTAGCCCCCTTGACCACCAGCCCTCTATCCGGGTAGAGGGACCCCTGTAAACTCTGCGAGACACCCAATATATCCAAAACCCTTCCAAAACACAACACACACACACGACATTGAGTTCGCATGATCGGTTTGACCCGTCAATCGGAGGTTCCCTCGCTCCAAAGGCAAGGGATAATTAACGGTAGCTTAGTCCGCGGCTGCCGGAGATTCGGATACCCACAATCAATAAACCCCCGTTTACCTTAAGCAGGGGGAATCTGTAGTACGCCTGACAAGCGTGTGTATTCCCATCTCAATGGAGTGACAAAAAACACCCTACAGGCACTCCACAAGTAAAGCTACGGCGGCCCCTGATGATATGACTGTACCACGCCCCCTATAAGAGAAGACTCTTATGACCCTTGTCATGCGCCCTAATCATCGCCATAACTTTCTCGTCCGATGGCGATTGCGGAAAAGCGACTTCTGAGCGAGTCTAAGGGAAGTCAAGAAGTGAGGCCATCGTTCCTGAAATAGGAGGGGAAAGGAAAACCCCATTTTAAAAAAATATAATAATAAAAAATAATAAAATAATATAAAATAAAATAAAACGTGATGTTTGTTTCATGGGACCATTGGATGCAAAACTAATGGACCCCACAAAATCAATATGGCGGCTCACCAATGATGAGACAAGATAATCATTGTGAGAATTAAAAAGGATTCTCATTAAATAGACACTGGAGTTTAAACAAACTCTAGGCATTCTCAAAGAAAAGTGAGTTCTGTTAAAATACCCAACAAGTTCAAATTTGTGGAAATAAAGGTAAAACCCTATAATGAAAATATACTCAAGAACACCAGGGAATACAATTCCCAAAAGGCCTTCTTGATCTTTCAGAGCTAAGCTCTTTGATGAGAAATCAAATTCCTTTTAAGCAATAGAATTAAATTCCAGAAACCCCATGATGGGAAATGAAAAAATGGAATTAAAATTCCAAAAATTCTCAAAGATCAGAGGAGAAACGCCCGATCTTCGAAGACATGGGGGTTTACTACACAAAAGATTATGTCTTTTTGGATCTCTAAGAGATCGGTTCCAGAAGAGAGCAAAGCTCTTGCGGTGGATTTAAAATCCAGGAAAAAAATTAAGAAAAGGGGTTTCTTGTTCCTAAGAGATAAATGTTGTTCAAGATCTTTACCCAAAAGAGTTTTTAAACAGAGTTTAACTCTAAAATTTCAACGGGCAGAGAACTGAGCTCTGAAAGAAGAATTAATTTCTGAAGAGAAAGGTTAAGAAAGAAGATGAAGAAACAGTGGCCATCTCAAAAACCAAGCCCTCGTATTTATAAGACATGATGGGAACGGTTCATTTCCCCATCCCCCTAGGCAATCCAACGGCTGTAAAAGTGGACAGCGTTGCACTCTCGTGAGAGCAACGCTGTGGGGGCATTTGTTTCATTATAAAAAAAAAGAGAAGAAGATGAGAGAAAGAAAGGGGGAAACTCCCCACTAAACAAGCCTCATGTGTTAAACACGTGAGCAACTATATGCAAAGCATATAGGCGCTGCAATTGAACTACAGATAGGCTAAACAAAGGCTCGCGTGTTAAACTCGTGAGCACCTATATGCAAAGTATATAGGCGCTGCAATTAAACTACAGATAGGTTAAACAAAACCTCACGTGTTAAATACGTGAGCGCTTATATGCAAAGCATATAGGCGCTGAAATCAAACTACAGATAGGCTAAACAAAGCCTCACGTGCTAAACACGTGAGGACACCTCCTTACGTAGAATTAAATTCTACTTAATGAACCGTTGGATTAAGGATCTAATGGTGATTAAACATAGAATTAAATTCTATTGGGAAGAACATTTTCTGTTAGATAGATAGTTAATGGATCAAAGATCCAAAATATTTTCTATATCTTTCTAAACAGATAAAGATTATACTCTGTTAAACTGAGCACCCTTGGATTAAAAATCCAATGGTGATTAAAATATCACCGCTCGATAGAATTTTATTCTATATATAGGAGAATATCCCCAATCTTGTTAAAAACAAGAACAATATCTTCTGTAAAACAGAAGTCCTTGGATCAAAAATCCAACGGTGGGTAAAATTCCCCAAATCAATTCTGAGACCAATTAAATCAATTGGGATCTCTCAATGAGAGATTTTCTCAGAATTAAACAAACTTCTCTCCACTATATAAAGAACCCGAGACTTCAAGTCTCAGATAGGGACACACACACACAGAGAGAACTCTCCAGAGGCTTAAAAAACAGAAATACAGTGAGCTTTTGAGGAACAGGAGAATTTAATTCTCAAAGAAAAGACTTGCTTCCTTAAAACACTAGGTAAAAAGAAAACACATCTCCTTTGCCTCTCTAAGGGTTTAACCCTTCATATAAGAACTCGGTTCTTTCCTTTGGTTGAGATTTGCATAGGCAAATCTCCCCACAAGTTGAGAATTTAATTCTAATCGGGAAGATTTTACTCTGCAAGATTCAAAACCTAGGGGAGAAGAACTAAGTTACATAAAAAAAGGAGGAGAAGAAGAACGGGAACACATAGGAATTTAATTCCTCCAAAGATTAGGGTTTAACCCTATATATATAAGAACTTAGTTCTTCAATAAAAAAATAGTGATCCAAGATCTTCAAGGCCAAATCGTTGGTGTTTAGCACTATTTCGAAACCTCACGTGTTTCCCACGTGAGTGCTTCAAACGAACAAGGAAAATAACCAAAAAATCCTCACGTGTTTACCACGTGATTTGTTTAAGAGGAAAACAAATAAAAGAAAGAGAAAACTACAGTACTCCAGCATCAATAAAGGAAAAGGGGACACCCACGTGCTTTGCACAAGAGCCAAGTGCTTAGCACTTATATAAAAGAGGGGGGAATAAAACCCAAAGAGTAGTGCCTATATTTGGGGTGCTTCACATGTGTCACGTGAGCGCTATAAAACTCTAGTGTTTAACACTAATCCAGTGCCCACGTGAAACGCACATGAGTACTATATTTTTCAGTGCTTAGCACTGTTGGAGACTCAATCTTAGCCCAAATTGGCTAAAGTTTTCTGAGGTTAGACCTCTGTGATACTAAAACAACCGAGCCCCTATGCTCATGTTTTCCCAAATTGACCTTAGTCTCGAAAATGACTAGTGGCCTCCCATTAATGATATCCTAAATGATACTCATTTTATATCTCTTAAGATAATTTTAGTCTCAAACATGACTAACATTCCTTAGGTTTACAGTAGCACCATCTTTTCCCTCAAATATGAGATTTGGTTTAAGGGTGCATCTCTCCACACCTTTGATATATGTCGTTACAATTCTTCAACGTCTTCAAAGAGGTGGCGGGTCCTAATAACCAACAACTCGGTGGTGCACTTCCAAACTGATGTGCACACCTCAAATCAGACCGCACCCCAAACTGAGTGCATCCTAAATCATCGTTGTTCATCCCGTCACGTAACAAATACATGTGCGCGCAAAATGGTGATCAACGGACCGAGACGTCCTTAAACTAAAATCTCATCTCCAAAATGGTGATCAACGGACCGAGACGTCCTTAAACTAAAAGCTCAGCTCAACAGAACGAGATGTTCTCAAACAAAAACTTCGCCTCCAAAATGGCGATAACGGACCGAAACGTCCTTAAACTAAAACAGCAGAGCCCAAATGCTCTTTTTTGTTGGATCTGATGCAAAAAATGATCCTAAGACCTTGTTAAGTAGATCTTAGTCTCAAATTGGACTAACGTATCTTTAACAAAAAACCAGTCGAGCCCCAAATGCTCATATGTTTAAATTGATCTTAATCTCAAACCAGATTAATGATCCTTAAATCAACCTAAGCCCAAATCTAAAATATACGGATTTGGACTAATCCGCGCCCTACGGGCGACGACATAAATTAGTCTCCGTATACAATCCACGGGCAACCAAAACAAACAAAAACACACACGACACGAAGTGAACTTCTGAAGCAGGAGAAAGTGGTTATCGCGATGCGGTAACGTAATTAACTGCAGGGGCTTGCGTCTGCAGGGAAGAGCGTCCTCACAATCAAAAACCCCTCGCAAAATCAGGGGGAATCTGACGAAGTCACGCTACAACTGCCGCATCCGTCCAAACCTCCAATATACGGTGCCATAAATCAACTTGGCATCTTCGGAGAGGTGGACGGATAAATCCAAATAGCATCTGGCTCCAGGATTCAGGCCGGATGTCTGACATCCCGGTCCGTCTTTCGGCAGTAAACATCGATCACTTTGAATTAACTTTGAGTATTGATCTCTTATATGAAGAGCATCCTACAGCCATTGTTGACCGTAGAGAGAAGGTGTTGAGGAACAAGATCATCCCTTTAGTTCTTGTATCTTGGGGTGGACGTTCACCCAAAGAATCCACTTGGGAGCATGAGGACGAGATTCGTCAAAAGTACCCATATCTGTTTTCTTAATCTTGTAGTCATCCTTCCAATTTCGAGGGCGAAATTTTCTGTAAGATGGGTAGGATGTAACACCCTAGTTTGGATAGAGTATTATCGAAATATTATTTTTTCGATAATAAAATTTTTCCTAAAATATTAGGATTTACTTTTGGGTTGGTTGCTTATATATTTATAAGATCTTTTGACGTATACGATTTTGATATGAAAATCTTTTGTTTTTAGATAATACATGTTAATTCTTTAGTGGCAAAAAAACAATATTTTCATATCCTAAGATTCTTAAACTAGTCTATTCATATTTGATTTACAAATATATTTTTTTGCCTAACTTCATTTTGCTGTTGGTTTGAGAATAAGAAAAATCCATACCAAATCTATAAACACACCCATATAAAGATATATATATTTTATTATGTACAACAATATTTCTCTCTCTCTCCAATCATATATACTCACCCCCTCTCTCTTGTTTACACCCATCTCTCCCCCATCTCCTCTACTCCCCCGAGGCCCAAATCCCTCATCGCCACCATCACTACCGAGCAACCCTGACTCCCCCTCCTCTTACCCCGACCATCACCGCAACACTTCAACCATCACCCCACCGTCACTACCTTCCCTCACCCACAAACCCTCACTGTTGAACTTATCGCCACCGTCTCCCATCCCAAGAATCTCACTGCAGCCACCTCGACACCAACACCAACACCACAACCTTCTCCCCCAACTCCGTCCACCTCCATCATCGTCATCATCTCAACTCCAAAACCCAACACCCCCATCCTCGACCACGACAACGTCACCATCGCCTGCACCTCTGAGACTCACCATTGCCGTAGCGATCTGTAACCCACCATCGAGCCAAGATCCCAACTCCTGTCGTCGACGGTCTCATCATCAAACCAGATCCTAGCCGGGTCTAAGTGCATGCCAGGAATTGAAACTACGATTGTTCGTTGCTTCGTATTATTGTGAGTGTTGTGTTTTCGTCGCCAAAGCAAGTATTCTTCTTTACTTTTGGCCGATGCAACATCGGCAACCCCTCGTGTGTGTGTGCGTGTGTTCTGCACTGTTAGAATAGAAAGAAAAGTGTTAGTGCTCAATTATTTTTATATCGTTAGAAAAATATAGATTTTATGCAGCAAAAATGATAAAAAGAAAACTGGATTAAGTGTGGATCTGCAATGAGTTTTATTTAACTACAAATAAAGTTCGAAAGATGTTAACCTATCTTATATATATATATATCTTACTAGCCAGCTTGTGATTATTATATCCATATTAAGCTTAACAGTAAAGACAACAACTGTGACTTATACCAGCTTGTACATCGCCTTCATGCAGTTACTATTACCATATAACAATTACCTTTGATATGTTATGATTATTCATTACTCCAGTCTATTTACTTAAAAACGAGATCTCTAATTATAATGCTGAACTACATTACATGACACAACCTACTATTTACCAGATTCATTTCTATACAATTATCATATCACAAGTTCCAGTCTTTTCAGCATTTTAATTAGTGATCAAGTCATTACCATAGTAGATACGAATACGCGGGGTGTGGGGGTAGTTTGAGTGTGCATTTGTACAACAGTATCTCAGGAGTCCTATGCCGGCAGCTCGTACCGGGCTATATCGGTCACATGTTATTACAGCTCGTACCGGGGTATATCGGTCGCATGCTATTACAGCTCGTACCGGGCTATATCGGTCGCATGTTATTACAGCTCGTACCGGGCTATATCGGTCGCATGTTATTTGTCATGCCCCGATTCCCGGTGTACGGATAAGGAGACATGACTAGGCCCGCAACGTATTTACTCAGAAGTAAACACGTTAAGCGTAAATAAGCAATATAATATAAATATACACAAGAAAGACATGAGATGTAAATGAACATCAACTTTTTATTTATTAAATATTCTTTATAATACAACTGAAAAGTAAATACAATATGGAAAGCAATACCTAAACAATGGCATGAACTAAAAGTAAAAGTATATACAAGTAACTAGAGCTCGGGGTCCTCGATGAACTGCTCCAAGTCTTCTGAGCTGGGCTCGGTCTCTAAAGAGTCGGGTCCTCTTGACAACATTCCAAAGAAAGAATAAAAAGGGAATGTCGTCAGCGAATAATCGCTCGGTAAGTCCCAAAGAGAAAGAAATAGAATAGACAGATAACAGAGAATATAACTGTATAATATGTGTTTGTTATACTAACGTAGTTATTTGTACCTTGGTACAGAATATGCCAGTGTATACGAGAGGAGTCCAACTATTCCGTGGACTAAGGTATACAGAGCATAAGGAACCATTAAGCCATGGAACAATAGCAACGGATATTCAGGTTAGGTGTATTAAAGTGACCATCATCGTGCCACTTTTAACACATTCCGTACCAATCTATCCTATTAAAAACCCCGTAATGGTTATTGTGTCGTTATATAGATGTAAGACTTACCAAAACCATGATATCAATTGCTCATGTAAATGGATAAGGATGTAAACGGATAGTCATGTAATCAAGTCAATGTATATCCATGGTTCGGTCAGTTCAAGTCATGTTGATATAGATGGTATTCTGGTATTCATGTTCAAGTTCCAGTATATATGGATTCATGTTGTATTGGAGATATATTTGGATTGTATTCATGTATGGATTAGTTTCATATTAGACCGAGACTCCATCTGAGTCAGACGCTTAAACAGAATTTGATTCCTGAATTAGGTTTTGGAGTTATCGGTAACTGCTGCACATGGACGACAGGATTTGTGACTTTTTTCCAAGCCAATTACCAATGATAACCCCGTCTTAGTTTTTTATCTTAGGCAAGCACCCACTTTCTCCGGCTCCTTGAGGCTCAAGAGAATTGGTCCCGCTTAAATCTATATTTACTCGGGTCTTTAATGTAAATTAATAAACTTGAAGGGGTTTTATGAAAAATAGTTTTGATATAATTTCAAAATAAACCTCAAGTATTTATTGGTCGTATTTAGTGTTTTCATGGATCTAATTTTAAAGGCGAAGTATTCTAATGATTATAAACCTAGATTGAATAGTATATGGTATTTTAGTGTAAATTGGAATTGTATGGATTTGTGATGGTATATTTATGAAATTTGTGATTCCTTTGTTTAGAAAACATGGAATTTATTATATATATTTAAAATAGATATTTTGATAATATATATATATATATAATTATTAAAAATAGAATTTATTTATTAAATAGAAAATCATATTATTCTTAAAAATTGTATTAAAAATTCCATCGAGATTGGATGCTCAGTGAGGAGGTCTGCATCTCGCTCTACTAGTACTGAGGATGTGCGATAACCCACACCATCTAAATCGGGTTCCCCAAAATGGGTTGTAGATGCTTAATTGCAAGGAATTTAATCAAAACAATCTTATAGAATACGATTTTATTAGTTTAAAGCATTTTATTGTAAAATTGTTTTTATTCCATAAAATACTGTTCCAAAACCCATCATGCGATGTCATGATGAGTGTTGTGATGAGGTAGGTCATTATCTCGTGAGTTTTCTAAAGGTAATATGAGCAAATATGATAAAAGATGTCGAATAGAAAGTTTGTGGTATTTAACCGTAAAAGTGAAATAAAAGTTGCATAGCATGGTATTTTAAATTGAAACTTGTTCTCGATATTGGTTTATGGTTACTAAACAAGATATAACCATATGGGTGTTTGGTTATTAAGAGAAGTTATGTTTTTAACAAAATTAAAATCGAAAATCGGAATAACTCCACTTCCGACGAGTTTTAAAAAGAGATTTTTTTGGAATAGGAAGAGAGGAGAGGAGAGGGGAGTTACTGGACGAAAATAGAGGAGAGGTATGGGAACGAGATGGAAGCTTCGTGGAGTCGCGGTGTCGCCGGATTTGTCCCGAGTCGTCGCCGGAAGATGACTTTGGGCTAACTCCACTTGTACAACTAATTTGACTTAGAAAAATTTAAGAGTTTTGATGATAGATTTCAGAATGGAGAGGTCTAGGGTGTGGGGTGGTATTTATAGGATAAAATTAGGGTTTAGGGAATTAAAATGCATTAAACATTGGATTAATGGGTGATTTTAATTCTCTGTTAATTTGCTGGAAATTCAAACGGTTCTGGGGTTACGGAGGAGGCCAAGAGACTAGGGTTCAAGAATTAGAGGCATTCCCGACGGTTTGGACCGGCGGCGCCGGCCCAATGCGCAATCTCGCCGGCTATTCTAGTGGTGTGGGGCTCTGGATTCTTGCCACGTGTCAGGGCCGTTTCATATATCTCGGTGCACATGTTTATTTAATCTGACTTTTCATTTTTACGTGTATTGCACGTGTAAACTTTTGGGCTCCCAAAAAGTTTAGAAGAAAAATCATTAAAAATAATATGCGGCTGAGGGGGTTCGAACATAGGGGATACGTCACAGCAGTGCAAGGCTTTACCGATGAGCTACAAGTACTTTTTTGCAGTTCTAAAAAAATTAAATACTTGTAGCGTACTCAGGGTTGTAAATACTCCATTTAGTATTTTAACTTTAAACAAATTTTTGTACATTAAAAATAGAGTCGTTACATTCTACCCTCCTTACAAAAATTTTGTCCTAGAAATTTACAAATATTTAAGGACTAATTTATAAATAAGAAAGGATATCTTGCACGCATGTCGTATTATCTTTCCCATGTTGATTCTCTTGGTGAATCTTTTCTCCACATCATTCGAACCAAGTTTACTTTCTTGTTCTGAAATAACTTCACCTTTCTGTCCAGGATTTCAACGGGTTGTTGCTCACATGATAAGTCTGTCTATATAGTGAGCTCGGAGTGATCAAAGATATGGCTGGAGTCGCTCACATATTTTCGGAGTTGGGATAAGTGGAACACGTTGTGCACTCCTTCTAATGAGGGTAGAAGTGTCAAACGATATGCCACTTCTCCGACTCATTCGAATATGTCGAACAGTCCAATATACCTCGGATTTAGCTTACCCTTCTTTCCAAAACGAATCACTCCATGGTTTGGAGAGATCTTTAGAAAGACATGATCGTCCGGTTGGAAATCCAAGTGTCGGCGCTTTGCGTCGGCCCAATATTTCTGTCGGTCTTGGGCTATGCGCATTCGTTCCCTGATAGTGCGAACTACATCTACAGTCACCACTATCATCTCATGTCCAAGGAGTTCCCTATCTCCGATGTCGTCCTAATTTAATAGTGAATGACACTTCCTTCTAAAGAGCGCTGCAAACGGTTCCATTCCAATACTTTCTTGATAGTTGTTGTTGTATGAAAACTCCATAAGATGTAGGTGATCTTCCCACGATCCTCCGAAGTTTAGCATACAAGCTCTTAGCATATCTTCAAGAATCTGAATCGTTCGCTTGGACTGTCCATCTATTTATGAATGGTAAGCTGTACTAAAATTCAGACTCGTTCCTAAGCTAGCTTGTAGACTCTGCCAAAACTGCGATCGGGATCTGGTGTCGCGATCGGAGACAATGAAAACGGTACTCCATGTAATCTCACGATCTCCTGCATGAGTTCATGGGTATCAGAGATAGTACACATTGAAGAGTTAAATCTTGCTTAAATTCAAACTTACCTCCATGTACTTCTTTGCTAGTGTCTCGGTAGATTGGCCAACTCGAAAGGGGATAAAATGAGCCGACTTTGTGAGTCGATCCACAATAACCCATACTACATCGTTACCTTTCGTGCTGCGAGGAAGTGCAGTCACGAAGTCCATGGTGATGTGTTGCCACTTCCATTCTGGAATAGGTAACGGTTGAAGTAAACCAGCGGTCCTGTGATGTTCAGCTTTTATTTGCTGACACACCAAACATTTGGCTACACTTCCGGCTACTTCACGCTGCATTCCATGCCACCAGTAATGTTACCGTAGATCTTTATACATCTTTGTACCACCAGAGTGTACTGAGTATGGGGAGCTGTGAGCTTCTTTCATCAACTCTTCCCGAATAAGACCTTGTGGTATACACAATCTGTTTCCATATCTCAAAGATCCGTCTTCATGAATGATGAAGTCTGTTCTACATCCACTTTATACTTGTTCTCTGATCTTTTGAAATTTGGCATCACTTGCTTGAGCTGCTTTGATCTGATTGACAATTGTAGATTGAACTTGTAAGTTCATCAAACTTGAAACGTTACCTGGCATGATCACTTCTATCTCCATCTGATGCAAATCTTGCTATAGTTTCCACTGTGCGGTGAGATTCATTGATAGTGATTAGCAACTAAGTGCATCAGGTACTACATTCACCTTCCCTGGATGATATTGTAGGTTGATGTCGAAGTCCACCATAAGTTCTAACCATCTTCTCTGCCACATATTCAGCTCTTTCTGAGTAAACACATACTTAAGACTTTTGTGGTCTGTGTATATATCTATCCGTTATCCAAGAAGATAATGATGCCAAATCTTCAGTGCAAATATAACAACTGCCAACTCTAAGTCATGCGTTGGATAATTGCGCTCATGAATCTTCAACTGTCTTGATGCATAAGCTACAATTTTACCGTGCTGGTGTAGAACACATCCTAATCCCTTACCGGATGCATCGTAATGTACTACTAAATCTCCATATTGGTCCGGTATTACGAGAATAGGCGATGTTGTCAATCTTTACTTGAGTTCTACGAAAGCTTGTTCGCATGCTTCTGACCACACGAATTCTTCATCTTTACGTGTGAGCTTGGTCAAGGGTGTTGCAATCTTCGAAAATCCTTCAATAAATCTTCGGTAGTATCCTGTTAATCCCAAGAAACTTCGAATGTCCTTCACTGTCTTTGGTGTCGACCATTCGCTTACTGCGGATACTTTAGCTGGATCCACATAGATTCCTTCACCTGAAATGATATATCCGAGAAATCCGACTTGTTCTGGCCAAAACTCGCACTTGCTGTACTTGGTATAGAGTTGATGCTATCGCAAAGTCTTCAGGACAATTCGTAAATATTCAGCGTGCTCTTTTCAATTCTTAGAATACACCAGGATGTCTTCAATGAATATGATAACGAACCTGTCTAGGTACTCTCGGAAAACTTGATTCATCAGATTCATGAATATGGCTGGTGTATTGGTCACTCCAAATGGCATCACGAGAAACTCATAATGTCCATAGCGAGTCCTGAATACCGTCTTTGGAATATCAGACTCTTTGACCTTCACCTGATGATAACCTGAACGAAGATCTAAATTTGAGAAAACGCAAGACCCACTTAGCTGATCGAACAAATCGTCGACTCGCGGTAGTGGATACTTGTTCTTTATCGTGACTTCATTCAAAGCTCTATAATCAATGCACATTCTGTATGAACCTTCCTTCTTCTTCATAAGCAACACTGGAGATCCCCAACTTGAAGTACTGGGATGAATCCATCCTTTCTGCAGAAGTTCGTCCAGCTGATTATGGATCTCCTTCAAACCTTTTGGACTTAATCGGTATAGTGTTTTGATCACCGGTTGTTCTCCAGGTATTAAATCAATTCCAAATTTAAGAGTTCGATCATGAGGCAAACCTGATATATCTTCAGGAAATACATCATCGAACTCTCGAACTACCTCTGGCTTATCTTCTCCCGCCTTTAGAGTTGCAATCACTGCCTTCTTCGGTTTTGCTTTGTATGTGCTAGGCTCCAGGGTACGGTCTTTACTCTTGAAATAAAAGACCGGATGCTCTGGAATCTCGAACACTACCCTCCTTTGACGAAAGTCGATGGTAGCATAGAAAGTTCCTAGCCAATCCATACCCAAAACTATATCGAAGTTCGGTATGTCCAGCACCTTGAAGTCAGCATAAAATTCTCTACTGCAGACGACCACTGGACACAGGTCGTATCCCATTGTTGCCTTTAGAACGCCGTTCCCTAAATTGACATTCCAGCTGGATACGAGCGGTTTGACTGGAATCGCATGAGTTCGGACAAACCATTGTGACATAAAGCAATGAGATGCTCCGGTATCGAAGAGTGCTAGTGCAGGTGTTAGTGTATATGCCCTAGAGGCCATTACTGTATCATACTAGTTTGTATATTACTTGATGGAAGCTTGGGATATTCACAGTTATATATACAATCTTGCTCGAAATGGTAGTATGCTACTTTGTTTGTCTCTGCTTTAATATGTGCATGTGTTTCTTTTAGCATATCGCTGATATACATATTAGTAGAGCCCTTAGGATCTTTGCTTGATTACCAGCGTTGTGATGGCGCTCACACTCGTGGGAGCTGGGTGATTTATAAGCACATCCTTATACAGGTCCCTAGTCGTTGGACTATCGAGACAGGGAATCGATACTCCGGAGTAGACTAGCGTATGCGCTTCTCATCCCAGCGTGGGAGACGGTCTGTCCCACAGCCGTCAGTACGTCGTACTTGAGATAGTATGCGGGTGCTCGTTAGGTTACGAGTACACTGGACAGGACTCGTCGGGAACTGTTGGTTGGTATTATACCTATCGTCAGTTATCAGTTCCCAGGTGACATGAGTACAGCTTAGTCCGTTGACTTGACACTGTCACTTCGCCTCGAGTGTGTTCCCACTGCACTTTGATTACTACCCTACCACGGCTCAAAGGAGTCGTGCAAACAGGTAGTTTTTGGGTGCAGTCCCGAAGCACTTGGAGGCAGTGACGGTTAGACAGGATTCGTCTCTCCCGGTATTGGGGGTTGACATCGCGCTGTGTCCAGGAGAGCCATTACACGAGTAGTCCCTGGCCAGGGCAAGCGAGATATACTGGTAAGTTTCCAGTGTTATCTCAGGGTGTTCTGGGCTACACTCCGACACGACTTGTACCGCTATTAGGGGACTGACGTTCACCGCCCCCCTAGGCCCGCCATGCGATGTATCAGATGAACAGACCGGACTTACAGAGATTGTCACATACAGGCTCAGTAGGAGTTCAGATGGGGTTCACCTCGTCAGTCTTCTTATCGACATCTACCTGGGGACCGTTACGTACAGCTAGTGCCGCTTGCGGTCTGTGGTTAAACCCACTGCCAGCGTAGTGTCGAGTCTTTAGAGTCCCACACAGAGAGCTATTCGCCTTTAGGCAAAATGAGTAGAGGTCGCATGGTTTTGCGACAGGGTTCGTTCACATCCGCGCACTTGTGCACGTTTGCTGTCCGGACAGCTTATACTAGCGGGCTTTAGTTTAAGCCGGATCCTAGTATATGATTTGGGATTGGTTTTTTCTCATTGTATTCGTGTTCCTCGGATCACGAATACGGGTGCGTATGCACAGTTGCTTGAGACAGAGGGAGAGGACTTTGATTAGGGTTAATGACTATTGTCATTTTATTAACCCTAATGCTTATGTGTGTATTATTGTTAATTGATATTAGTTTAATAATTGTGCATGGTTATGGTTGTTGACCATTTGACCCATCTTGACTTGTTGACCTTGTTGACACTTTGACCTTCATCATTTCATTTGGAAGATGCTCTTTGATCCTTGCAATTTGCATTAAAAATGAAATGATAATGGTCATGTCTTGATTTAGCCATGACAATTATCTCACTAATTTTCTAATTACAATAATTCACATATATGAGAGAATGCTTCATATTATTCTCTCATTCTATTATTCACATTCTCTCTCTTGTTCTTCCTCTCCCTCAAGCTCCTCCCTCTCATGTGTTGAGAAACACTTGAGCTTGAGAAAAACCCTCTCTTGATAATCTCTACTCTCATCTAGGGTTCAAGGATTAGCACTTCTTGCACCCTAGTTACTTCTAGCTTAGAGTTGAAGCCAAAGGTTGAGGCTTTCGGGTGGATCTTTCTTCGACGTGAGAAGACAACAAAGGTGACCTCCTTCCACCACTCTAAGGAGCAAGGAGAGAAGGACATAAAGCCCAAGGTATAACCTTTCTAGCACTTAGCTAGTTTCTAGTTAGCTTTAGCTTGTTTTTGTTTAGCAAAGATCCTTCATAGTCTAGTCCATGTTGCCTAAGCTCATAAAAATTCGATTTTTATTCCGTTTTCCGCCTCCCCGCAAGCACCGGGGTGGGCAACGTGGACTTACAGTGGTATCAGAGCCTAACTAAACATAAACTAGCTATATAGTAAAGTGTATGGAAGTTCGATCGGAAAAATCGAAAAACCGAGTTTTCAAAACCCTAAGTTTCTTTTAATTTTTTTTCTGTTCAAAATAAAATTTGTCATACTCCAAAAATCATCTCAGGGTTTTCTTAAGAAGCACAGCAAACCCGGTCCAGTGAGTCGTCTAAACCGCCGCGGTTCAGCGGCAATAGCAAGCTATTGCCGCGGAACCGCCGCCGTTTTGACTCTTCACTGAGTCGAGTTTGGTGCAGTTTTCTTATGGCTTGGTTTTAGGATTTTTAAGATGGTTTATATGTGCCCAGATTTTCCAGAATAGAAATTTTTTTTTGGGGGCCTATAAATCCGTATTTTTTTTCGAACTTCAATACACTTTGACTAAAAGGTTATATCTGTGATGTTTATATGTATTGAACGTCGGCTAATCGCTATATGTCGATTAGTCGGGGTTATACATATCTGTGATCTGTGATTGATGATGGTATGTGTATATGAATGGGTTGGATTGTCGCGGATGAATAGCCGGGGTGGATGTGAGATGAGTGTTGCTTTTTCTTTCATTCATTGTAACATGTAAATTGATGTAATATTATTATTTGTGTTGGAGATAGTGCCCTCAGAGTCAATTATTAGGTCACAGGTACGTGATTGCAATGATTGATGGAGGACCTATCCCGGTAGGACAGTGTTACTCGAGATGATAGTATGTTATCTGGTTTACCTTTATCATCGTGTACTGCTTTAGGTGACCTGACAAGTCGCTATTACACGTTGATAGAGCCCCTAGGATTCTTGCTTGACCACCAGCAGTATGAGGGCGATCATATAAGTGGGAGCTGGGGTCTATAAGTGCATCCTTAAATGGTCCCTAGTCGTGAGAGTTTCGAGACAGGGCATCGATACTCCAGAGTAGACTAGTGTATACAGTCGAGACCCCGACGAGGGGCGGTGGCCGGTCTCACAAGCCACTGGTGTCAGTTGGATCACCTAAGATGTATACAGGTGCTCATTGGGTTATGAGTACACCGGACAGGACTCGCCGGGAACATGCTAGTTGGTCATATACCAGACGTCAGATGGCAGTTCCCTGGTGACATGTGTACAGGTTAGTTCATCGACCTGAGGATCGTCATTTGTCTTGTGTGAGTTCCCACTGTACTTTGATTACTACCCTACCACGGCTCAAAGGAGTCGTGCAAACAGGTTTTAGTTGGGTACAGTCCCGAGCCACATGGAGGCAGTGAGCGCATCTTCAGGGGTTCGTCTCTCCCGGTATTGGGGGTGAGGTCGCGCTGTGTCTAGGAGAGCCATTACACGAAGCCCTCGGCCGAGGCAAGGAGATTTACTGGTAGGTATTCCAGTAGTATCTCAGGGTGTTCTGGGCTACACTCCGACACGACTTGTACCGCTTTTGGGGGTCTGACTTTTACCAACCCCCTAGGCCCGCCATGCGATGCTCATAGACGAACGGACCGGACTGTACGGATATTGTCACTGACAGGCTCAGTAGGGTTGTCAGGCTGAGTTCGCTCACTGACGTCCCTTTTAGTCAATACCTGGTAGCCCGTTACGTATTGGCTTATACCTCTGACGTGCTAGTGGTTAAATCCACAACCAAGGTGTTGACGAGTCTTTAGAGTCCCCCATATTCAGTTACTCAAGCTTTCGGGCGAAAAGCTGTAGAGGCCGTATGGAGATATGGCAAGGTCCGATCAGATACGTGCGGTATTGCACGGATCAGGATCGGACAGTTTGTACTAGAAACCGTATGAGTATATGGCAGGGTTCGATCAGATACGTGCGGTATTGCACGGATCAGGATCGAACGGATATTACTAGCCGGCTTTGGTTTAGGCCGGATCCTAGTATAGTACAGTGTAGATTTTGTCTCATTGCATTTGTATTTCGGTCGGAATACAAATGCGGGTGTGTATGCACAGTATCGGGGTTTTCCTGTAATTTATTACGGGACCAGTTTTCTGGAGTTGCCAGTTTGCTTTCCGTTTCGGCCAATTTCCTTTGTATCGTTCATTGGCCGAAGATTGGTGGAGGAGGGCTTATTTGCATTGTTGCAAATAAGTATTTGTGGAGGGGTTCTTTGCATATTCTTGTGTCATGATGGTTGCACCATTCCTTGACCTTGACTTCTTGACTTCTTCATGATGGCTTGACTTTTTGAAGTCATCATGCTTGATGATGGTTGTGGTGGAGTGTTGGTTTTATCTTGTTATCATGCTTATGCATGATGGTCTTTTTATCTCTCCCTCTTGGATTATGAGATGGATTATCTTTTGATTCATACACTCCATTCTCTCCTCTCCCACCATGAGGGCCGGCCAAGAAAGGCAAGGGCTGTCCAAATTTTTGGATGGTGGAATTTTGTTCATTTCATGCTCCAAAAATCCCCTAGTTCCTCTACATAATTCTTGTATCATCCCTCCACTAAAATGGCACCTCCATGAATCCCAAAATGAGACATAGCCTCTACACTATATTCTACAGTAAATCTTGGGCACGTCGACTAGCCAGCTTCGTGCCCGAGTTGCCTCGGCATTGAGGTGGGAGCCCGTAAAAGAAGTAGGCGATGTGGTGCACTTCCGGCGACGAGGTGGAGACCGGAGCTTCCGCAGGAGATCGGGACGACGACGAGAAGACCGGAGGACTTAGATCAGTCGGTATATCTCTCTTTCCCATCTTGTAGTTAGCTAGGACTAGTTAATGGTTCGATCCGGGTATTAGTGCGCGGTGGTGCCAGTTCAAGAAAAATTAAAGTTTATCAGCGCTTCCGCATTTGGCCGTCGGATTGACGGCCGGGGCGCCGCCGTGCACTTACAGTGGTATCAGAGCCTTGCCATTAACTTAGTCTAGCTTTGTTTAATGTGTTTTACGTTTCCGATCGAACAAAATCCCGAAACCGCGTTTTCTAGTACTATCAGTTTCTGTCGAAATTTTTTGGAGTCCAAAAATTTGTCAGGTTGTCTCAGAATGATGTACAGGGAGTTCTAAGAACACTGGAAAAATTTGATGACCCGATCCCTCCGTACGACCGCGGAACCGCGGCCATAACCCCTCGTTGGCCGCGGTTCCGCCGCATGAATGTGGGTTCATGTCATCATTTTTTTGCAGTGGGCTTGTGGGCTGAAAATAGGGGTTTTGGAATATTAAACTTGGGCCCAGAATTTCTGTGAGTGCTACAGTATTGCTTGGGGGCCCACTTGTTAATTTTTGATCGATCGGATATTTTAAACACATTATTTCACAGTATTTACATTATATCTGCGACCGTGAATGTCACTTGATCGGTAAATCCAGTCTAACTGCTATAGCCCGGTTAGACGGATTTGCGAACGTGACCTTCACGTTGATGTTCTGTGATTGTTCTGTGATGTTGCGGATCGGTCGTGGGGGATAGCCTGGTAGCAATGCTAGTACAGTTTTTGTTGTATTATGTACATTTGATATTGCGGGGCGAGCGTCCGACATGTGGACTGCCGTCACTGCCTGTTTGTATTATTATTTTGGGGCACGACCAGATTGCGGTCGATGTACCCGTTATATGTATATTTTACTTTCTGTACTAGGATTGCCCCGCGGAGGGGTGCACGGATAGCCGGGTTCTAGAGAGCAACAAGCCCGCATCTCATGGCATTGAGACGGAGGGGGCTTTTCTCTAGAATTGGCGGGCTATTCGCCGCACTCGTAGGGGGTACAGGTTGACCCAGGAGGGGTGCCCGAGTTGCCGGATTCCGTGAAGTGCCGGGTGGTCCATTCACGTCGCTGAAGGGGGCTGCCTCGCTTCAGGTTTTGGCGGGTAACTTGCCGCGCCCGTAGGGTTCTAGGATTTCATTGCACAGGCTATCCACACGACCAGGGGAACGTCGGGTTTCAGCGGCTCTGTGAAACCCGGGGATCCCAGATATCTGTATTGTTTCTGTGATGCTGTACATTTCTGTGATGTTGCATTTCTTTCACGCCTTGAGCGAAATATAATATATTGGTATATATATTAGTAGATGTTGTATATGTTTTGCATCCGCGCTAGTCCAGTCCCCGCTCTGTCGTTAGTTAGCTAACCTAACGGGTAATGACGGGACCCAGTGGCGAATGCGGATGGCATATACGTACATCAGTATATTTTCGTTCTTTTTGGTGTGATCAATTGATGGGACTGCGTTGATTCGGATCAATGCAAGTTAAAACAAACCTAATCTGATGTTGTTGGAACACTTTTCAAAAGGCTGTTATTTGCAAGGACGTTCACTTTTGTTTTGCATCGTGGTATTCAGCTAGAATATCCTGCTCCTCAGTCGACGAGGCAAGGGCCGAGATCCCTTCACCGGAAGTGACCCCTTGGACAAAAAGTTTGCGTCAGGGCATTAACTTCACTATAGCCGATTACTTTTGCTTTGTATCGTGGTATTCAGTTGGAATATCCTGCACCTCATTCTACGGGGAAAGAGCCGAGATCCCTTCACCGGGAGTGACCTCTTTAGCAACGGTTTTCGTCACTATATTTTTAAAAGCTATCCGTTCCTTCAACGATATCAAGTTCATTACGTTAAAGGTTTTCGCCAGAAACCATTCGTAGCCCTCCGTCGTTTCATGTGGATGGTCAATAGTATTCAAGCTGTGTATGTTGGCCAAAGTCAAGGCACAGTGATTGGTAGCTATTGGGGTATTCATATGCAGCATAGATAGATGCGTTGGTTTGGGACAGTCGTACTGCCATTTTGGCCAAAGTCAAGGGTAGGTACGGGTGGATTCAAATTAACCTGGAGAATGACGGGTAGAACTTGACATGTGACTTATGATATGTTGGCCAAAGTCAAGGTCATAAGAGCATGGGGCAGAAATCACATCGGGAGTTTCAAAAGAACTGAAACTTGCCAGATATGCGCATACCTTCTGGAGTGTGATAGCGTGAGCGGATTCCGTCACGTTATCATGCGATGATAGTTGGATCCCGATTCCCACTGATGAGTTGGTTTACTCCTCGGGTGATCCCGACTAATTCTTCTTTTAGGTTTGGAGGAGAATTTGACGGTACGGTGGGAGGTTTCCAGATTAGATAAATTGATAACCATTCTGATCTAGGTTAGAGTGCACGCTGAGTGTTTCTTTTCTCTCTCTCTTTGGCAGTGACCATTGACCCGACCCTAAGACTATGACTCAGTAACCAAGTTAACCGAACCTTCTTAAAACACCGGCTTTTGGATTGTCAGAGTTGCGAACCTCATTGCCACTCCTACTTTTACCTATTTCTCCAGGACACCCCGTATTACTACGAACGTCCATTTCCATTAGACAAAACCATCGTATGGTTATATACGAACTCGAAGGAATTCGAGGATGGTTTCAGGTTCTGGAGGAAACGGATAGGACTATTCAGTTGTCTTTTCCTTTTACCTTCTCTCAGGTTGTGAGTACTCCTTGGTTTAGGAGATAGTACACCTATTACGCAAATTGGATAGTCTTCTTCCAAACCTTAGGCTGGTGCCGAACGGTGGGGAATGAAGAAAACCAATTAGCATAACGATGGTGTACAGAAGGTATTAAGTTAAGACAAAGTAAAGGATTAGTAAGAGGGCAAAGTAAATTGCGACTGATATTCACGACCAAACCAGGTATTTCATTACCACTCCCACTTCACCTTTGTATTTCTCCAGGACACTCCGTATCACTACGAAGATCCACAGTTTATTGGATATTCCATCGTATGGTTATATACGAACTCGAAAGGAACTTGTTCCAGTTCGGGGATGGATTCTGGTTCAGGAGAAATAGGAATAAGGTTTATTCAGGTATCTTTTGTCTTCACCTTCTCTCGCATTGCGAGTGCTCCTAGGATTAGGATAGTACACCCATTATGCTTATTGGATAGTCTTCTTCCAAACCATAGGCTGGTGCCGAACGGTAGGGAAGGAAGAAAACCATTTGGCCTAAGGGGTGTGCAGAAGGTAATGACTAAAGACATATAAAGGGATTTGGAGAGGTGGCAAAGAATTATACGGTTACAGTCGTGAATCTGGAAGAGGCATTACTAGGAATACCGGGATACCCCATCGAAACATTTCAATGTTTCAGCTTCACTGTGTAATGTTAAAAGAAAACTGATTTCCCAATTAAGACACTTGCTCCAGGGTATGTATTTACCAGGTATGACTCTCACATCTGTATGGTTTTACAGATGATGAGTGGGAGTAAGTTATTGGGAATTGGGTGATCATCCTCATTATATCGGGATTCGTTGTAACCGGTGATATTTGAGGAAATCACCTGGACTGTTTGCCGGTCGGCAAATATTTGGTTTTGAATATCCGCCGTCGTGCACCAATTTCAAATTGATATATCTGTACGTCTATTTTCATAGAGTGAGATATACCTTTTTGAAATTATGTCTACGACATTTACCTATATCAGTGGATGGTTAGGTAAGGAGTATTAAACAGCGGTGTAATTCTTCTTAACCACAAGTACAGTTTTCAACCTACGACACACAGTGAATGAGTTTTCAGACTCAAGGGACTTATACAGAGTATTGTATGTTGTCCAGGGTCCATCAGGACAGAGGGGTTGGTCTCGTACTATATTCGGTTTACTTATGACTTCTCTAGTTTTAAGACAGGTGTTTCGTAGGAAACACACGGTCCGAATTTTGAGAAGTTATAGGTATTTGAATAGAGTAGAGAACCAGGTGTAGTGAGTATCGGGATTCTTCAAAGTGATCGAAGATGTAGATACTTGTCAATGGTATTCAGTTGATAGTAGTGATTAAGAGAACTTGCTTCTCTTTCAGGTTACTCATAATTGGAAGCATTCCTAAGTTGAGTAACGCTGATAGGCCTCCTTCCATTTAGTTGACATGCACTGGGGACAGCTGCATGACTTGGATCTGGTTCAACTAAATCAGTACCTCTATTTCTGTATTGGATGTAGTACAGTTCGTATCTTAACGATGTTAAGGTACGGGGAGTTGTCCGGATTATGCTTAAAACCAGACTCTGGATAACTCAAGGCACGTTTTCTGTAATGGCTGTTTGTGGGTTGACCCAGGCTATGACGAGGGTTGACTTTCTATCATCTGGAAGATCAATAGTGATATTGTTCTGAACTCGCCACAGTTTTAATAAAAATGGATTTTTTCAGAAAACAGTAGTGGGAGTATGGTAGAACTGGAAGTGATTCCAGAACCGCAAACGATTACTGAAGATTTGATAGGAACCTGAAGATTCAATCTGGCTTGACATTCCATTGGCCACTCCGCAGATTTGGTGGGTAACCTCAGGCACCCGAGAGGTACTCCGGTAGCCTCAAGGACGGTGACAGGGAGGTTCTTGTTTACCCACACTTGCCATTGCTGTTGTTCCAGACTGTGAGACCCGGCAGGAGGATGAATATAGCGTCGTTCTAAACTTGCTTTAGAAGTGTACGTGTATATGACTCTGCCAGAGGGTTGTCGTAGTCAGTGGGAGCAGCGGAAGCATTGGTGGACAGGCAGCTTATGTCTATTTATAGACTAAAGCAAATGTAGCGGAGAAAGATCATCTATTTCTGACGTGACAGTCATAGGTTTGACTTCATCAGAATAGTGGATGGATCTGTTGAGAAGGTAGTAGGGTGTGATGTCATGATATTTGGATGACATACACAGAGTAGGAAAGGAAACTCCTATACTACGAACGGTTATACTTTGGTCATCACACAGTGGTTTCTCCACACAGGACTTGGACATTATATCAGACATACTGGTTACTAGATCTATGGTTTTAGATCTAGATTTGGGTGGTTTCCGAATCAGGGTACTTTGACAGCATTCTATGAGTATTTAGAATGGTTGACTCCTGGCACGGTAGTATACCTACAGGTGATGGAGTCACCCTCTCTAAAGGTGTCTTATAGACTAAAGTAGAGAGGGATGTGCATGACTGACAGGTCACTTGCTCAGGCAATTGAGTCAATCATGAGATGTCAAGTACCACACCAGATATTGTTCTTGCACTAGATGCAATAAGTTGACATTAATCCAATCCTGGAGAAACAGTCGGAAGCAGTTCTAAAACATAAGTAGATGTTCTAGGGATATGATAACGACAGCCTCATTCAGGAGACAGTTATCATTCCAGGCTTCCAAGATGACCTGGACGACAGGGAGGTTGTCAGAGTTATAGTTTTACCTTCTGACGAGGGGCAGTATTTTGGACAGGTGGTCCAAGACAATACTGAGGAAGGCATAGCGCAGGATACTGATTAAGTTCAGTTGACGATTCAGTCTAAGAAGTTTGGATTTGGAGTTCGTTTATGAGCTAGGTCCCATCAGACATCCAGACACATTCTAAGACTGGTATTGCTCATTTCGGGAGATGGGTTTCTCCACGAACTTGAGATATAGAGAGACATAGAAAGAAACATCTAGGCGGATCCACTCACTAAGGCTATTCCTCGAACGCAATAGTTTCGCAAACGAGCTTTGTGAGACTGACTAGTAGAGGAGTTGGGTGTTCGGTATCACACGGGCTGTGAGTATGCGACATCGCAATAATTAGCCTTGAGTGCAAGTGGGAGATTGTTGGAGATAGTGCCCTCAGAGTCAATTATTAGGTCACAGGTACGTGATTGCAATGATTGATGGAGGACCCATCCCGGTAGGACAGTGTTACTCGAGATGATAGTATGCTATCTGGTTTACCTTTATCATCGTGTACTGCTTTAGGTGACCTGACAAGTCGCTATTACACGTTGATAGAGCCCCTAGGATTCTTGCTTGACCACCAGCAGTATGAGGGCGATCATATAAGTGGGAGCTGGGGTCTATAAGTGCATCCTTAAATGGTCCCTAGTCGTGAGAGTTTCGAGACAGGGCATCGATACTCCAGAGTAGACTAGTGTATACAGTCGAGACCCCGACGAGAGGCGGTGGCCGGTCTCACAAGCCACTGGTGTCAGTTGGATCACCTAAGATGTATACAGGTGCTCATTGGGTTATGAGTACACCGGACAGGACTCGCCGGGAACATGCTAGTTGGTCATATACCAGACGTCAGATGGCAGTTCCCTGGTGACATGTGTACAGGTTAGTTCATCGACCTGGGGATCGTCATTTGTCTTGTGTGAGTTCCCACTGTACTTTGATTACTACCCTACCACGGCTCAAAGGAGTCGTGCAAACAGGTTTTAGTTGGGTACAGTCCCGAGCCACATGGAGGCAGTGAGCGCATCTTCAGGGGTTCGTCTCTCCCGATATTGGGGGTGAGGTCGCGCTGTGTCTAGGAGAGCCATTACACGAAGCCCTCGGCCGAGGCAAGGAGATTTACTGGTAGGTATTCCAGTAGTATCTCAGGGTGTTCTGGGCTACACTCCGACACGACTTGTACCGCTTTTGGGGGTCTGACTTTTACCAACCCCCTAGGCCCGCCATGCGATGCTCATAGACGAACGGACCGGACTGTACGGATATTGTCACTGACAGGCTCAGTAGGGTTGTCAGGCTGAGTTCGCTCACTGACGTCCCTTTTAGTCAATACCTGGTAGCCCGTTACGTATTGGCTTATACCTCTGACGTGCTAGTGGTTAAATCCACAACCAAGGTGTTGACGAGTCTTTAGAGTCCCCCACATTCAGTTACTCAAGCTTTCGGGCGAAAAGCTGTAGAGGCCGTATGGAGATATGGCAAGGTCCGATCAGATACGTGCGGTATTGCACGGATCAGGATCGGACAGTTTGTACTAGAAACCGTATGAGTATATGGCAGGGTTCGATCAGATACGTGCGGTATTGCACGGATCAGGATCGAACGGATATTACTAGCCGGCTTTGGTTTAGGCCGGATCCTAGTATAGTACAGTGTAGATTTTGTCTCATTGCATTTGTATTTCGGTCGGAATACAAATGCGGGTGTGTATGCACAGTATCGGGGTTTTCCTGTAATTTATTACGGGACCAGTTTTCTGGAGTTGCCAGTTTGCTTTCCGTTTCGGCCAATTTCCTTTGTATCGTTCATTGGCCGAAGATTGGTGGAGGAGGGCTTATTTGCATTGTTGCAAATAAGTATTTGTGGAGGGGTTCTTTGCATATTCTTGTGTCATGATGGTTGCACCATTCCTTGACCTTGACTTCTTGACTTCTTCATGATGGCTTGACTTTTTGAAGTCATCATGCTTGATGATGGTTGTGGTGGAGTGTTGGTTTTAGCTTGTTATCATGCTTATGCATGATGGTCTTTTTCTCTCTCCCTCTTGGATTATGAGATGGATTATCTTTTGATTCATACACTCCATTCTCTCCTCTCCCACCATGAGGGCCGGCCAAGAAAGGCAAGGGCTGTCCAAATTTTTGGATGGTGGAATTTTGTTCATTTCATGCTCCAAAAATCCCCTAGTTCCTCCACATAATTCTTGTATCATCCCTCCACTAAAATGGCACCTCCATGAATCCCAAAATGAGACATAGCCTCTACACTATATTCTACAGCAAATCTTGGGCACGTCGACTAGCCAGCTTCGTGCCCGAGTTGCCTCGGCATTGAGGTGGGAGCCCGTAAAAGAAGTAGGCGATGTGGTGCACTTCCGGCGACGAGGTGGAGACCGGAGCTTCCGCAGGAGATCGGGACGACGACGAGAAGACCGGAGGACTTGGATCAGTCGGTATATCTCTCTTCCCCATCTTGTAGTTAGCTAGGACTAGTTAATGGTTCGATCCGGGTATTAGTGCGCGGTGGTGCCAGTTCAAGAAAAATTAAAGTTTATCACCGCTTCCGCATTTGGCCGTCGGATTGACGGCCGGGGCGCTGCCGTGCACTTACAATTTGTTTGGCCGCACAATCGGGTCGGGGTTGTAGCCATCATTGTATAATTCTTTTTACTGTTTTTGCTCCTAGGATAGACCCATGGAGGGGGTGCACAAACTACCGGGTATCTCGAAGTGCCGAGTGGCCTACTCACGGTGGTGAGGGAGGTTGCTTCGCTTCGGGTACTTGGCGGGTAGTTTGCCGCACCCGTAGGGGTCTTGGGTGGGGTATTTGGCTATTCACCGCGACCGTGTAATCCGCTTTTCGTTGCAGGCTCGAACGGATTGCGGATTCCTAGTATATCCAATGTATTCATCTGTGATCTGTAATGTCTATCATTGCTATATATTTATATATGATAACTATTTAGGCGTTGCTTATGTTTTACAGCCGCGCTAGCCCAGCCCCCGCTCTGTCGTTAGTTAAGTAACCTAACGGGTGATGACGGGGCCCCGTGGCGAATGCGAATGGCATAAGCGTACGTCATATTTTGGTTGTTTTCTGCAATGGTAGGATTAAATGATGGGACGCATTAAAAGAACTAATGCAAGAAAATAAACCGAGTAAAAGTCGATTGGAACACTTTGAAAACCACTCGGTTCTTTTCAAAACTAAACTTTTAAACGCGGAGCTTGAACCACTCCTTTTAAAAGCTATCTCGTTCCATTGATTATATCAAGTTCACTACGTTCACGGTTTCGCCAAAACCATTCGTAGCCCTCCGTCGTTTCGTATGGATATTCAATAGTATTCAAGCTATGTTTGTTGACCTTCGTCAAGGCATAGTGATTGGTAGCTGTTGGGTGTTCATATGTAGCATAGATAGATGCGTTGGTTTGGGACAGTCGTACTACCTTGTTGACCTTCGTCAAGGGTATGTACGGGTGGATTCAAATTAACCTGGATAATGACAGGTAGAACTTGACATGTGACTTATGATTTGTTGACCTTCGTCAAGGTCATAAGAGCATGGGGCAAAAATCCACATCGGGAGTTTCATAAGTACTGAAACTTGCTAGCACAGCATACCATTTGGAGTGTGATAATTCTGGTAGGATTCCTTCGGTTTTATCACGCGATGATATTTGGATCCCGATCTTACTGTGAGTATATGCTACTCCTCGGGAAAACTCTCACTTAACGATCAATGCTATAAACCTAGTAGGTGTCTAGAAAGGTGTTAGCGGGGCTACGCCCACAGGGAAAAGAGGTTACTTAATTAAGAAACTTCGCGAAAGCGTTGGAAAACCTCCCTTGAAGTACCGACACTGGCCTGGCTGAACGGTTAAGCAAGTATTGTACGGTGAGATTGATCCTGACTAATCTTTTCTTTACGGTTTGAGAAGGGATTTGAGAGACAGTGGGAGCCATCCTGTTTAGATAAATTAAAAACCAATCTAAACTTGCAAGAGCATCATGCTAAGTGTTTTCTTCTCTCTCTCTTAATTGCAGCGACCCAATGACCGCACCTAGGTTGCATCTAGATAATAAAATGACCGAATCTGACTGTTTTGACTGGCAAGGATCTGTCCAGACGTCCATTGCCCAGGACAAGCTGAGACACCTCTTGACTGATCCAACCCCTGCCATCTCAGGTCCAGTTTCCCCTGTCACGGATGTTGATATCCATAGGACATCGGAAGAAGACTGTGCGAAAGCAAAGTGCCTCGTGTTTGCCTCAGTTGATGGTATATACCAGAGGCAGCACGAGAAGATGGACTCAGCTTCTATCTTCCTCCATAACAAAGTTTTATATGGAGAGCAATCTCGTATCGCAAGATATGAGACCTCGAACGAATTACTTCCAGCGAGGTTGGCTATCGGGTCATCTGTAGGGGACAACGTCCTTACAGAGACCAGCTCTTTTGAGCTCTCGGACCTGAAGACCACGTTGAAGAACGGGTCAGATGCTGACTTACTTCAACAGTCTCTACCTACTACCCTGAAGGAAACCAGGGAAGTAGAAAGAAAGAGAAGGGCAGAAGTTTCGGGAATGGATGCAGTAAAAGAGGGATGTTACTATTGTTGCGGGAATGAACATGGACAGAAGGATTGCAGGGCTTGCAAAGCCAGTAGCCAGAATTCGAAGCATGTTGTGGCTTCGGCTTAGGGTGTGTTTGTAATAGAGAACTGTATGTCAGTTAACCCTACTTCCTGGGTATTGGATACCGGATCAGGATCTCATATCTGTAATTCGTTACAGGCTCTGAGAAACCGTAGGGTTATCAGGAAAGGTGATATGACTCTCAGGGTTGCTAACGGAATGAGCATGTATGCTGAATCCGTAGGGGAATATCATCTAGGACTGACAACTGGGCAGATATTGATTCTGCGTAACTGTTTTTATGTACCAGGTGCAACTTGTAATATCATATCTGTATCCTTAATTTCTAAGGAAGGATATGATTTTACTTTTGTAAGCGATGTAGTTAACATCCACCTAAATCAAGTTCTGATTGGGTCAGGTACATTACAAAACGGGATATACGTATTGAATCAAGCTCAGATCTTCAGTGTCCAGAACACACTTAAAAGAAAGTCTCCGGAAACAAATCAGGCTTTCTTATGGTATTGTAGACCGGGTCACATTAATGAGACACGGTTAACAAAGTTACATAAAGAGGGATACTTGAATCCGTTTGAGTATCATTCTTATGCCACTTGTGAATCTTGTCTCATGGGAAAGATGACAAAGACTCCGTTCACTGGACACGGAGAAAGAGCGAGCGAGCTCTTGGGACTCATACACAGTGATGTGTGTGGTCCAATGTCTACACATGCGCGAAGTGGTTATTCATACTTCATTACTTTCACAGATGATTTCTCTAGGTATGGGCATGTCTTCTTGATGAAGCACAAATCCGAGGCCTTTGAGAAATTTCAAGAATACAAGAATGAAGTTGAAAAACAAACAGGCAAAAGTATCAAGACACTGAGATCTGATCGAGGTGGTGAATACTTGAGTGCCGAGTTTCTGAGCTACTTAAAAGAGAATGGAATTCTCTCTCAGCTTACTCCTCCATACACACCACAACACAACGGTGTATCGGAAAGGCGGAATCGAACCCTATTGGATATGGTTCGTTCCATGATGAGTAAGGCTGAGTTGCCACGATCCTTCTGGGGTTATGCGCTAGAAACAGCTGCATATCTCTTGAACAAGGCTCCAACCAAGACTGTGCCTACCACCCCATATCAGATGTGGAGTGGGAAGAAACCCTGTCTCAAGTACCTTAAGACATGGGGATGTCCAGCTTTTGTAAAAAAGCAGCATGCGGACAAGCTCGAGGCACGTTCAGTACTGTGTAAATTTGTGGGATACCCAAAGAACTCCAGGGGGTATCTTTTCTATTCCGCAGAGGAACAAAAGGTTTTTGTTTCTCAGCATGCCCACTTCTTGGAAACTGAATTTTTAGAAAATCAGATAAGTGGGAGCGCTATAGAACTGGAAGAAATTTCAGAACCACAAGCTATTACTGAAAGCTTGGAAGAACCAGAAGTCTCAAGAGAACCGGACATCCCAGCGCCACTCCACAGGAGTAGTAGGCAGTTTCATCCGCCCGAGAGATACTACGGTTTTCTCATAGACGGGGATAGAGAGGATTGCACCATGGATTATGGTGAGCCTACTAGCTTCCAGCAAGCCATCCAGAGCGGCGACTCGGTAAAATGGCTGGATGCAATGCGGGCCGAGATGGAGTCCATATACACCAACAAAGTTTGGACTTTGGACTTTGCTCCAGAAGGGGTAAAACCCGTAGGCTGCAAATGGATCTTCAGAAAGAAGATTGGTGTAGATGGACAGGTTGAGACCTATAAAGCTAGACTTGTTGCAAAGGGTTTTCGTCAAAGACCTGGCTTGGACTATGACGAGACCTTTTCTCCAGTGGCTATGCTGAAATCCATTCGGATCCTTCTTGCCATTGCTGCCTTCCACGATTATGAAATCTGGCAGATGGACGTAAAGACGGCTTTCCTAAATAGAAATTTGGAAGAGTGCGTCTATATGGATCAGCCGGAGGGATTCAATCAGAGTGGGAGCAGCGGTAGAGTGTGCAAGTTGCTAAAGTCCATCTATGGACTTAAGCAGGCATCGCGGAGTTGGAACATCTGCTTTGATGATACTGTCAAAGAATTCGACTTTATCAAAAACCCAGATGAACCATGCATTTACAGTAAGATTGTAGGGAGAACTATAGTTTTCCTCGTCTTGTACGTGGATGACATTCTCCTAATAGGAAATGATATTCCTATACTACAGTCAGTCAAAGGATTCTTGTCGCAGAGGTTCTCCATGAAGGACCTGGGCGATGCCAACTACATTCTGGGGATCCAGATCTATCGTGATAGATCTAAGAGGATGTTAGGACTTTCACAGTCAAGGTATATCGACACCATACTGAAAAGATTCAGTATGGAAGATTCCAAGCGCGGTAATCTACCGGCTTGTCACGGGATCACCCTCTCCAAAGAGATGTCTCCCAAGACTGATTTGGAGAGGAATCGCATGTCGATTATACCCTACGCTTCTGCGGTAGGCTCTATAATGTATGCGATGTTGTGTACCAGACCAGATGTAGCATACGCATTGAGCGTTGTAAGCCGGTATCAGTCAAACCCAGGGGAGAAACACTGGATAGCGGTAAAGAACATTCTCAAGTACCTGAGAAGGACTAAGGAGATGTTCTTGGTGTATGGCGGAAAAGACCTCCAGCTCGAGGCTTTTGCTGACTCCAGCTTCCAGAGTGACAAGGATGACTCCAAGTCCATATCGGGTTATGTCTTTACCCTCAATGGAGGGGCGGTTTGCTGGAAGAGTTCCAAGCAGGAGACCGTTGCTGACTCAACTATGGAAGCGGAGTACATAGCTGCTTGCGATGCCGCAAAAGAAGCTGTCTGGATGAAGAAGTTCCTCATGGAGCTTCAGGTGGTTCCTACCATTGTTGATCCAATACCGCTGTATTGCGACAACAACGGAGCTATAGCTTTAGCGAAGGAACCCAGGTCCCATCAGAAGTCCAGGCATATTTTGAGGCGGTACCACCTGATCAGGGAGATCATAGATCGCCAGGAGATCGAGGTGAAGAGAGTAAATACGGAGAACAACACTGCAGATCCACTCACGAAGGCCCTACCCCAGACTCAGTTCGAGCGGCTGATCGAGATGATAGGTCTTCGATACGCCAGTACATGGCCTTAGTGCAAGTGGGAGATTGTTAGTGTATATGCCCTAGAGGCCATTACTGTATCATACTAGTTTGTATATTACTTGATGGAAGCTTGGGATATTCACAGTTGTATATACAATCTTGCTCGAAATGGTAGTATGCTACTTGGTTTGTCTCTGCTTTAATATGTGCATGTGTTTCTTTTAGCATATCGCTGATATACATATTAGTAGAGCCCTTAGGATCTTTGCTTGATTACCAGCGTTGTGATGGCGCTCACACTCGTGGGAGCTGGGTGATCTATAAGCACATCCTTATACAGGTCCCTAGTCGTTGGACTATCGAGACAGGGCATCGATACTCCGGAGTAGTCTAGCGTATGCGCTTCTCATCCCAGCGTGGGAGACGGTCTGTCCCACAGCCGTCAGTACGTCGTACTTGAGATAGTATGCGGGTGCTCGTTAGGTTACGAGTACACTGAACAGGACTCATCGGGAACTGTTGGTTGGTATTATACCTATCGTCAGTTATCAGTTCCCAGGTGACATGAGTACAGCTTAGTCCGTTGACTTGACACTGTCACTTCGCCTCGAGTGTGTTCCCACTGCACTTTGATTACTACCCTACCACGGCTCAAAGGAGTCGTGCAAACAGGTAGTTTTTGGGTGCAGTCCAGAAGCACTTGGAGGCAGTGACGGTTAGACAGGATTCGTCTCTCCCGGTATTGGGGGTTGACATCGCGCTGTGTCCAGGAGAGCCATTACACGAGTAGTCCCTGGCCAGGGCAAGCGAGATATACTGGTAGGTTTCCAGTGTTATCTCAGGGTGTTCTGGGCTACACTCCAACACGACTTGTACCGCTATTAGGGGACTGACGTTCACCGCCCCCCTAGGCCCGCCATGCGATGTATCAGACGAACAGACCGGACTGTACGGAGATTGTCACATACAGGCTCAGTAGGAGTTCAGATGGGGTTCACCTCGTCAGTCTTCTTATCGACATCTACCTGGGGACCGTTACGTACAGCTAGTGCCGCTTGCGGTCTGTGGTTAAACCCACTGCCAGCGTAGTGTCGAGTCTTTAGAGTCCCACACAGAGAGCTATTCGCCTTTAGGCAAAATGAGTAGAGGTCGCATGGTTTTGCGACAGGGTTCGTTCACATCCGCGCACTTGTGCACGTTTGCTGTCCGGACAGCTTATACTAGCGGGCTTTGGTTTAAGCCGGATCCTAGTATATGATTTGGGATTGGCTTTTTCTCATTGTATTCGTGTTCCTCGGATCACGAATACGGGTGCGTATGCACAGTTGCTTGAGACAGAGGGAGAGGACTTTGATTAGGGTTAATGACTATTGTCATTTTATTAACCCTAATGCTTATGTGTGTATTATTGTTAATTGATATTAGTTTAATAATTGTGCATGGTTATGGTTGTTGACCATTTGACCCATCTTGACTTGTTGACCTTGTTGACACTTTGACCATCATCATTTCATCTGGAAGATGCTCTTTGATCCTTGCAATTTGCATTAAAAATAAAATGATAATGGCCATGTCTTGATTTAGCCATGACAATTATCTCACTAATTTTCTAATTACAATAATTCACATATATGAGAGAATGCTTCATATTATTCTCTCATTCTATTATTCACATTCTCTCTCTTGTTCTTCCTCTCCCTCAAGCTCCTCCCTCTCATGTGTTGAGAAACACTTGAGCTTGAGAAAAACCCTCTCTTGATAATCTCTACTCTCATTTAGGGTTCAAGGATTAGCACTTCTTGCACCCTAGTTACTTCTAGCTTGGAGTTGAAGCCAAAGGTTGAGGCTTTCGGGTGGATCTTTCTTCGACGTGAGAAGACGACAAAGGTGACCTCCTTCCATCACTCCAAGGAGTAAGGAGAGAAGGACATAAAGCCCAAGGTATAACCTTTCTAGCACTTAGCTAGTTTCTAGTTAGCTTTAGCTTGTTTTTGTTTAGCAAAGATCCTTCATAGTCTAGTCCATGTTGCCTAAGCTCATAAAAATTCGATTTTTATTCCGTTTTCCGCCTCCCCGCAAGCACCGGGTGGGCAACGTGGACTTACAGCAGGAAGTGTGGCTACTAAGATTGTACCAGTGATGACTTGGCCAGTGGTTTCAGCTTCTTCCTCAGTCATTGTGAAAGCCTGTCGCCTCGGTACATTCCTCCTTGCTGGAGGAGCATTCCTCTGTCCGTTCCTCTGTCCTTGAGGTAGGTTCATTTGTGCTTGATGAAACTGACGAGGAGGAGGTGCAGTAGGTCTACGAGGAGGTAGAGCTGGAAGAGCAAGACGTAGTGCAGGTGCCTGGATAGCTGGCTGCTGCGGATAGGTGATTACTGGTCTGTTGCAGGATTTGGATTGAGTCTCTGAGGAGAAGATCCAATATCATGTGTGGATGAGCCACAAACTAAGCAAAGGCGATTAACACGCCTGCAGTCCTTTGCCAGGTGTTCATTCCTCCTGCAGTAGGTGCAAAAGTCTGAACTGTTGAAAGGTACTCCCGGTCTCCTGGGTACAAAAGGTGGCCTGGAAGAGGCTCTTCCTGCTATCTAAGTAGCAGGGTGCTTCATACCAGCAGATTGAGGTCTGCCCTTCTTCTTCACCACTGCCTCATATCGACGGGCAGCCTTCAGAGCTAAGTCGTGGGTTGGGAAATCCCCTGTAGCTAGAGCGGCTTGGATTTCCTTGTTCAACCCCTGCTGAAACCTTCTGGCCCTGATCACAGTAGTCAGTATGAGATATGCCGCAAACCTATGACGGTCTTATGTTAGCTGTGTAGTATGTGATATCAGAAAATTTGAATATTTGAGATATATTTTACCTGCTCAACATAGTGAACTCAATATCATACTCATCCACGGATTTGCTCCACATAGAGCCTTATTGTAGGTGGATGAATTGCTGCTCAATGTCAAATCGGACAGTCTCAGGAAAATATTTCACGTCGAACATGTCACGAAAAGTTTTCCATTCGATCGGCTGACTAAGACGGCTTTCTTCCGCCTTCCACCATACTCGGGCGTTATCCGTAAGTTGCAGCTTCGCAACCCTTACCCAAGCATTGTCTGGCACTTGTGCTGCTGCCAGATCGTCCTCAATGGATTGAGCCCATTTTTCAGCTTCCAGAGGGCTCTCTTTCCCAGAAAATTGCTTAGGATGCAGTGCCCAGAATTGTTTCACTCCAGGTGCCTCAACTTCTGGGCGGTTCATTAGGATAGCAGTCTGCTGCTGTTATCCCTCCAAGAGCCTTTTTATTGCCTCGAGCAGTACCGTTTGCTCGTTGATCGGGGATACAACGGTAAGCGTAAGTGGAAGAGGTGGTGATGTGGTGTTGTCGTTCACGTTGGTGCTAGTATTGTTCAGAGAATCCATAACTTTGGAAGAAAAATAGGGTTATGATAGATTCGAGGAATATGAAATATAAAGAATGTTTAGTTGCCGAGTCTTATAATTCTTGTGTTATATTGCTTAGGTTTCCATACAGAACGGACCTGCTATCACGACCCGAAAGTATGGAACGTGACCGGCACTTAGATTACGAAGCGTCTAGAGGCGCAACGTAACCTAAGTAAGCCGAAACCCAGAAATCTAAACCATAAAAGAAGAAGAGGAAGTAAAAGAACATGAAGAAAAACAAGTTTAAAAATATCATCAATTTTTCCCAAAAATTTCGGCAGAGTCTCCTCTGTAAAAACTGGCCCCCAGATGGGTACAACAAGTATAATATAAATAAACAATAAAAAGCATCCCCAAACGGGTGCTAGCATCAACGCCAACAGGCGGAAACAACCACAACAAGCACAATAATATACAACGCCAAAGGGCGAGGCTCAAAACTCAAAGAAAACAAAACCACCATATCAAAATAAAACATGCGCGACTCTAAGGTCGAAATAAAAAAAAATACTGGTCCAATAAACTTATCAAGTAATACATGTATGGTTGATGGAGCTTACTAGATACAAATGAAAGAATAAAAAATACAATGGTGGTTCAGATACAAGTGAACCAACCTACCGTGCAAATCACCCTGAAGAAAAGATGTGCCAGCAAGCTGCCAGGGAAACCTGTACATCAAACCTGTAATAAAATTTGGCACAACGGGGTGAGTTGCCAACTCGTGAGTAGAAGACATCTACGAAAAGAAATCGAATGCACGACGCTATCCTAGGTCATAATATTACACTATTATATCTCAATCATCTAGTAATAGCAGGGTAAAACTACGTGTAAATGCAGATACTCCGTGCTCGTGTCAGTGCCTCATATAATACTATGTCATATGAATGGATATGCATGCATCATGAATATAAAATAACCAATCCTGAAATCCAGAAATATCTGTATAAGAAATCTTTAGCTGTTATCATAGTAAAATGTGTATAAGAATCTGAAATCTCAACAATGAAATCCATGGAAATCCGTGTCAAGTTCGACACAACACATGTAATCTCAAGTCTCAATATCTCGGGCTCCGTCTGTCCGGATCGGCCCATATCATCAAATCTCACGACAACGGTCGGTATCCTCCGGATATCCGCCGCGCCAGACATCACCGGTAGGTAGCCTTCCCCTGCCAGGCTCATCGTCTACAACTCGATCTTCTTGCCCCGGGGTACCATACCGGGCCCACCATGTACCCGAGACGGTTCATCCACTCCTCGAATCGGGTCTCGAAATCCATCAGAAAACATGAAATCTCATGGTGGACGACACATACATCATGAGAAAACCGCATCTTATTTTAAAAAAAGAGAAGAGGAGAGAGAGAGAAGTTTGTTTATATATTCTTGCGGTTTTCCCCAAAATCCAGAAATCTCATGGAAATCCAAATCTTAAAATCATAAGTAACTATATGATAAGTGTCGGCATATGCCCATAATACTGCATAATAACATGAAAATATGAATGCATGAATGTCTAAGTAATAAATATCATGTCTATACTAACATCAGAGAATAATCACAATATTATATCGGTCTAGTTGTTAACGGATTCTATCCATAAAAGACAATATGATCTAAAGTGTACGTGACATAGCAATTACCGATGATGATGTGTGTGAGCCGGCAAATAAGTGTGCGTGGAATATGCGCATCATCGGTAATGGTGCTGGTGTCCTAACAGGTAAAGTTTATACTGATTATAGCAACATATGTAAGAACATGCAACATTATGTTTACAATGTGAAAGTAAAGACGGATGTGTGTTATCCACTCATTTGATATACAATTACCACTACCACTGTACGACTCGAACCTAACGTAGTGTCCATCTAACCCCCCTAAGGAAAACTAAACCTAAGAACTGGTCGATAGAAGTATACCTAAAGCCTGAGTCCATATCTCTAATAGTCGGCGATCCTGCCTCAATAGCGTCACGTACATAGTACGACTTCCTCAAATCAAGAGTGCGGATCAATCATCACATCTATGCCTCGTACGATAAAATCCATCGTACGGCATCCCAATATCGGGGTACGGGTCAAATATCACCTACGTGTCTCATTATTCTTATAATATCATCATCAACACATGTCATGATCGAGGTGCTATGCTGTAATCGCATACATCAATTATATAACATTGCCATCATAAATATACCTCATTAATTTATCCTCAGAAATAGCATGTCATATGTATCATGTTGTGATCGAGTCATACTGATATCATATCGTCATCAAGTCACACCTATATGATATCGACATCAGGTCACACCTATATGATGTCGTAATCAAGTCATACATATATCATATCGTGATCAGTCACAAGTTACAGTTCGGGTTCTATTTTAGAGTCCCATGTACCTCAATATCATCACTACCCATTATAATTTAGGTATACCTGTTCATTATCTCATTCTCTAATGATCCGCTAACACTTTAATACGACTGTATAGTCAAGAATCACGGCATCAAGCCCAGTTATCCTGTTTCATTCCCGTGTATCAATGTATCCCATATACGTGTTGTATATATCTATATATATACCTATACCTAGTCCTATATATATATACACATACCCGTATACACCATGTCGAGTTTCAGTGTGTGCGTGTGTGTGTTTCTACCTGAAACCTACGAACCTCTTCCAGGGTATTCATCCTCTGGTATGGTCTTCCTAAATCAGTCTGGTCCAGCCTAGGGTCATTACTAGGGTCCTACTCATTAAGAATCTAGGGTCACATCTGGTTTCCTAATGTCAATAAGTACTATTCCTATTCTACGTTGCGGGGGTGCTAAACGCCATCCACCCGACTTCCCCCCGTAGATATGCATCTACTCACCTGGTCCATGTCTGCCGAAGACGGTGTCGCCATCATCCTCTTCATCGCCCGCAGTCCACGTGAGGGGTACCTAAACGCAAACATATAAATAGTATCGTAAACTGAATCACATACAAAAGCCAAACGATGCAAGGAACAAGCATAGGTTAAAACCTATGTCCCGTCCACGCAAAAGAACCAAATATCGCTCGATATCGGCGTACAGACTCCGATGGATCGAGATAAACATCAACAAATAACTCTTAGTTTTAAAACTCATTACTTATATTATAAAACATGATTAAATCCATCGAAACCCTAAAATCCATCAAATCGCCCGATTTCGTAAAACCCGAAAATGCCAATTTACCGTTTTTCTTCAAAACTTGACATTTAAATGAAACCAATGGTCATAAAACTCATTAAATAGCATAACTAGACTATACAAACCATTACTATATTTTTATTACACAAATTTGTATTAATTTGAAATTTCTAGTTTGCAACCTTTAGTAATTTTTAACATCTTTCAAGCAAAATACCACAATTCCACAACAAAACTTGATTTTACATGGATTAATGTTTTAAACTACAATTCATGATGATAATGATATAATGAAACCATAAATTATATTTTTAATCTCATTTATTTAGGAATTTCCAAAATCTAGTTTACAAAAATAGCATTTTATTAGTATTTTTCCAATCATCAAAAGAAACTAGTGATCAAACTAAGTTTTTCTTTCCATTAACATGCTAATATTCTCACTAAAACTACAATCTAATGATAGCAATCTTAATTAGAATTTTATATTACCCACAAACACATTTTATAAAAACCTAGTTAGCTAAATAGCTTAATTAAATCAATTTTGGATAAACAAATTATTATACAACAACCATGCAAGATTTTTCCACTCTAAAAATGTTAAACTAGCTATTATAACCTTATTTAATTAATAAAAATAAAAACTTGATTTTTCAAACCCTAACTTGAATTTTAAAAGTAGTAAATAGAATTAATATATTAAATCTAATTATGCTTAAATGAACATCTAATAACAATAAATCAAAAGAAGAAAATTTATACCTCCAAAATATGAAACCCAAACATGAAATAAGCCTCTAAAATGCATGCTTTCCATCTCCAAAATCCATGCTAAATAGGTCAAAGGAAAATGGTAGAGGTTGAATGTTGATTTTTGAGATTTATTTTTGGAATTTTTGATGAATTTTGATGATTTTTAATACAAAAATGATGGGGGGAAAATTTTGGGGCTACCCATGGAGGGGAGGCCGGCCATGGAGAGGGAGGAGGGTGGAGAGAGAGAGAAAATATGTGGTATTGTGTAGAAAGTTCATAAATAATGCATTTTTTTCACTTAAACCCTTTATTATCTAACTTTTTCAATTTAACCCTTTTCCTAGAAATTTCTAGAACCATGGAGAGATTTTGGAAAAGATTTTGCATATTACACACTTGATTCTAATATACCATGGCTCATTTTTACAAATTAAAACCATTCAAATTTGTAATTTACACTAATTTAGTGTAAAAAAATAAAGCTTATGTTAATATTTAAAATATTTAATTTAGGGAAAATATTTAATTGAACTAAAAATTTATAAGTGGCTAAACAAACACCATTTACTAGTAATAACATAATTAAAATAGATATTTTTAAATTTATAGTGAAAAATAATTACGGTTTAGTTTTACGAAAAATACATTTTACTTTACCGAAAATCTTAAAATTCACTTAAATTTTTTTTTATTTATTTAATTACTTTTAAAATGTTACAGTCTTCCCCCCTTTAAGAAATTCGGTCCCCGAATTTAAATTAAAACCCCCCTTCAAATACTAAAACATCGAGCAAAACGCTCAAGTCGTCGGGGCTCCGAAATCGTCAATATATAACTAAAATCAACTCCGTCAAGCTTAACGCAATCATCGGAGTTATGGTGAAGACAAAATATCAAAACCCAATACGAAAACCAGCATAATATACATCAAAACTATAACTTAAATATAGTGCGCATCATAGTAAAATCGTCCAAATATCTGGATAAGGAAATATGCAACACCCCTTTTTGAAAATCGCCGTGTGATGCACGTGTCACGGCATAAGTAGCGGACGTTTATTTAAAAAAAATAACTATATATATATATATATATATATATATATATATATATACCTTTTATTTACCATACACGTCCCGCCTGGTTACTAAATCAAATAATAATGACTATGAAAACATACTGCTCAAACTGAAATCAATCCCAATCACATCATTAAAATATCATGTGCGTCCGGTGCGCACTGAAATCGAAATCACAGTACAAAAATGCATGAAAACTAGGTCGAAACATATGTCAAAATCATGTGTAACCATATGCACGAAATCAAATCAAAATCACAAAAGGTATTAAAACCAAATCAAGTGCACTGGGTATGTACTAAACAACATCAATACAACCGATATATGAAACACACTAGAATGTAATGAAGGTACACACATGAAATACCAATAGTAGAACAAGGTCCTCAAAATACCAAAATCCAATCAACGAAAAGATGAAATTCAAATCACCAAATCGCAATCGTAAACACTATCGTCAATGTGCGCCTCTTTCCTCTGATGTCGATTGCTTCGAACTCGTCTCTTCGTAACTGTGCTGACTACGTTACCAACGGCAATACTCATATCTAGAGTCTCCCACGTAGTCGATCCCTTCACATGATATCCGGACTACATTAAACTTTTCGATCAATCCATCAAAATCCCATAAGTCCCCGAGAGCTCAACACTCAAGTACAGTTTAAAAATATCCGGTACATACCCCAGCATCGATGATCCAGCCGTAGAAGGGCAAACCCAAGCCTCACTAATGGCACCGTGAAACTGCCGTAAACCCTAAGGTTCAAGGGCGTTCTCGTGGTCATTATGTCGAGTTAGGGTTTCATTCTTCTAGAGGGTCCATCGAAATACCTGCATGTTCTTCCGAATACTTTAACTTGGGAAAATGGTTTTCTGATAATCGTTCGAACCCTTTAACTTCATCCGGACGGCATGTGAATACCCTTCGTTCGCACGCTAAGAAATGCTTCAATCCTCAAGAATAACCAATACTCTAATGGTTATCGTATTCGAGCCGCAGCTCCCTCTGCCCGTGTGCCCGTGGTAGCAGAAACTACCATCCGATATCGACGAAGATAGATCAAAGGAACGAATGAAATACGGTGCAAACAATGTACATCCTAGGGCTCCTTAAGCAGAGTAGCGTATCGTAAGTATGCCGCGGACCATACCCACGGTACGTTACTCTACCTAAATCGCCCACTCCATCAACCAAGAGTCACCTAGACTTATACAAGGTTAAACCTAGCGCTCTGATACCAACTTTATCACAACCCGAAAGTATGGAACGTGACCGGCACTTAGATTACGTTGAGTCTAGAGACGCAACGTAACCTAAGTAAGCCGAAACCCAGAAATCTAAACCATAAAAGAAGAAGAGGAAGTAAAAGAACATGAAGAAAAACAAGTTTAAAAATATCATCAATTTTTCCCAAAAATTTCGGCAGAGTCTCCTCTGTAAAAACTGGCCCCCAGATGGGTACAACAAGTATAATATAAATAAACAATAAAAAGCATCCCCAAACGGGTGCTAGCATCAACGCCAACAGGCGGAAACAACCACAACAAGCACAATAATATACAACGCCAAAGGGCGAGGCTCAAAACTCAAAGAAAACAAAACCACCATATCAAAATAAAACATGCGCGACTCTAAGGTCGAAATAAAAAAAATACTGGTCCAATAAACTTATCAAGTAATACAAGTATGGTTGATGGAGCTTACTAGATACAAATGAAAGAATAAAAAATACAATGGTGGTTCAGATACAAGTGAACCAACCTACCGTGCAAATCACCCTGAAGAAAAGATGTGCCAGCAAGCTGCCAGGGAAACCTGTACATCGAACCTGTAATAAAATTTGGCACAACGGGGTGAGTTGCCAACTCGTGAGTAGAAGACATCTACGAAAAGAAATCGAATGCACGACGCTATCCTAGGTCATAATATTACACTATTATATCTCAATCATCTAGTAATAGCAGGGTAAAACTACGTGTAAATGCAGATACTCCGTGCTCGTGTCAGTGCCTCATATAATACTATGTCATATGAATGGATATGCATGCATCATGAATATAAAATAACCAATCCTGAAATCCAGAAATATCTGTATAAGAAATCTTTAGCTGTTATCATAGTAAAATGTGTATAAGAATCTGAAATCTCAACAATGAAATCCATGGAAATCCGTGTCAAGTTCGACACAACACATGTAATCTCAAGTCTCAATATCTCGGGCTCCGTCTGTCCGGATCGGCCCATATCATCAAATCTCACGACAACGGTCGGTATCCTCCGGATATCCGCCGCGCCAGACATCACCGGTAGGTAGCCTTCCCCTGCCAGGCTCATCGTCTACAACTCGATCTTCTTGCCCCGGGGTACCATACCGGGCCCACCATGTACCCGAGACGGTTCATCCACTCCTCGAATCGGGTCTCGAAATCCATCAGAAAACATGAAATCTCATGGTGGACGACACATACATCACGAGAAAACCGCATCTTATTTTAAAAAAAGAGAAGAGGAGAGAGAGAGAAGTTTGTTTATATATTCTTGCGGTTTTCCCCAAAATCCAGAAATCTCATAGAAATCCAAATCTTAAAATCATAAGTAACTATATGATAAGTGTCGGCATATGCCCATAATACTGCATAATAACATGAAAATATGAATGCATGAATGTCTAAGTAATAAATATCATGTCTATACTAACATCAGAGAATAATCACAATATTATATCGGTCTAGTTGTTAACTGATTCTATCCATAAAAGACAATATGATCTAAAGTGTACGTGACATAGCAATTACCGATGATGATGTGTGTGAGCCGGCAAATAAGTGTGCGTGGAATATGCGCATCATCGGTAATGGTGCTGGTGTCCTAACAGGTAAAGTTTATACTGATTATAGCAACATATGTAAGAACATGCAACATTATGTTTACAATGTGAAAGTAAAGACGGATGTGTGTTATCCACTCATTTGATATACAATTACCACTACCACTGTACGACTCGAACCTAACGTAGTGTCCATCTAACCCCCTTAAGGAAAACTAAACCTAAGAACTGGTCGATAGAAGTATACCTAAAGCCTGAGTCCATATCTCTAATAGTCGGCGATCCTGCCTCAATAGCGTCACGTACATAGTACGACTTTCTCAAATCAAGAGTGCGGATCAATCATCACATCTATGCCTCGTACGATAAAATCCATCGTACGGCATCCCAATATCGGGGTACGGGTCAAATATCACCTACGTGTCTCATTATTCGTATAATATCATCATCAACACATGTCATGATCGAGGTGCTATGCTGTAATCGCATACATCAATTATATAACATTGCCATCATAAATATACCTCATTAATTTATCCTCAGAAATAGCATGTCATATGTATCATGTTGTGATCGAGTCATACTGATATCATATCGTCATCAAGTCACACCTATATGATATCGACATCAGGTCACACCTATATGATGTCGTAATCAAGTCATACATATATCATATCGTGATCAGTCACAAGTTACAGTTCGGGTTCTATTTTAGAGTCCCATGTACCTCAATATCATCACTACCCATTATAATTTAGGTATACCTGTTCATTATCTCATTCTCTAATGATCCGCTAACACTTTAATACGACTGTATAGTCAAGAATCACGGCATCAAGCCCAGTTATCCTGTTTCATTCCCGTGTATCAATGTATCCCATATACGTGTTGTATATATCTATATATATACCTATACCTAGTCTTATATATATATACACATACCCGTATACACCATGTCGAGTTTCAGTGTGTGCGTGTGTGTGTTTCTACCTGAAACCTACGAACCTCTTCCAGGGTATTCATCCTCTGGTATGGTCTTCCTAAATCAGTCTGGTCCAGCCTAGGGTCATTACTAGGGTCCTACTCATTAAGAATCTAGGGTCAAATCTGGTTTCCTAATGTTAATAAGTACTATTCCTATTCTACGTTGCGGGGGTGCTAAACGCCATCCACCCGACTTCCCCCCGTAGATATGCATCTACTCACCTGGTCCATGTCTGCCGAAGACGGTGTCGCCATCATCCTCTTCATCGCCCGCAGTCCACGTGAGGGGTACCTAAACGCAAATATATAAATAGTATCGTAAACTGAATCACATACAAAAGCCAAAACGACGCAAGGAACAAGCATAGGTTAAAACCTATGTCCCGTCCACGCAAAAGAACCAAATATCGCTCGATATCGGCGTACAGACTCCGATGGATCGAGATAAACATCAACAAATAACTCTTAGTTTTAAAACTCATTACTTATATTATAAAACATGATTAAATCCATCGAAACCCTAAAATCCATCAAATCGCCCGATTTCGTAAAACCCGAAAATGCCAATTTACCGTTTTTCTTCAAAACTTGACATTTAAATGAAACCAATGGTCATAAAACTCATTAAATAGCATAACTAGACTATACAAACCATTACTATATTTTTATTACACAAATTTGTATTAATTTGAAATTTCTAGTTTGCAACCTTTAGTAATTTTTAACATCTTTCAAGCAAAATACCACAATTCCACAACAAAACTTGATTTTACATGGATTAATGTTTTAAACTACAATTCATGATGATAATGATATAATGAAACCATAAATTATATTTTTAATCTCATTTATTTAGGAATTTCCAAAATCTAGTTTACAAAAATAGCATTTTATTAGTATTTTTCCAATCATCAAAAGAAACTAGTGATCAAACTAAGTTTTTCTTTCCATTAACATGCTAATATTCTCACTAAAACTATAATCTAATGATAGCAATCTTAATTAGAATTTTATATTAGCCACAAACACATTTTATAAAAACCTAGTTAGCTAAATAGCTTAATTAAATCAATTTTGGATAAACAAATTATTATACAACAACCATGCAAGATTTTTCCACTCTAAAAATGTTAAACTAGCTATTATAACCTTATTTAATTAATAAAAATCAAAACTTGATTTTTCAAACCCTAACTTGAATTTTAAAAGTAGTAAATAGAATTAATATATTAAATCTAATTATGCTTAAATGAACATCTAATAACAATAAATCAAAAGAAGAAAATTTATACCTCCAAAATATGAAACCCAAACATGAAATAAGCCTCTAAAATGCATGCTTTCCATCTCCAAAATCCATGCTAAATAGGTCAAAGGAAAATGGTAGAGGTTGAATGTTGATTTTTGAGATTTATTTTTGGAATTTTTGATGAATTTTGATGATTTTTAATACAAAAATGATGGGGGGAAAATTTTGGGGCTACCCATGGAGGGGAGGCCGGCCATGGAGAGGGAGGAGGGTGGAGAGAGAGAAAAAATGTGTGGTATTGTGTAGAAAGTTCATAAATAATGCATTTTTTTCACTTAAACCCTTTATTATCTAACTTTTTCAATTTAACCATTTTCCTAGAAATTTCTAGAACCATGGAGAGATTTTGGAAAAGATTTTGCATATTACACACTTGATTCTAATATACCATGGCTCATTTTTACAAATTAAAACCATTCAAATTTGTAATTTACACTAATTTAGTGTAAAAAAATAAAGCTTATGTTAATATTTAAAATATTTAATTTAGGGAAAATATTTAATTGAACTAAAAATTTATAAGTGGCTAAACAAACACCATTTACTAGTAATAACATAATTAAAATAGATATTTTTAAATTTATAGTGAAAAATAATTACGGTTTAGTTTTACGAAAAATACATTTTACTTTACCGAAAATCTTAAAATTCACTTAAAAATTTTTTTATTTATTTAATTACTTTTAAAATGTTACACCTGCATGGGCCGCCAACAAAACCTGTCACGCCCCGCTTCCCGGTGTACGGATAAGGAGACGTGACTAGGCCCGCAACGTATTTACTCAGAAGTAAACACGTTAAGCATAAATAAGCAATATAATATAAATGTATAGAAGAAAGACATGAGATGTAAATGAACATCAAATTTTTATTTATTAAACATTCTTTACAATACAACTGAACAGTAAATACAATGTGGACAGCAATGCCTAAACAATGGCATGAACTGAAAGTAAAAGTATATACAAGTGACTAGAGCTCGGGGTCCTCGATGAACTGCTCTAAGTCTTCTGAGCTGGACTCGATCTCCGGAGAGTCGGGTCCTCCTGACAACATTCCAAAGAAAGAATAGAAAAGGAATGTCTTCAGCGAACAATCGCTTGGTAAGTCCCAAAGAGATAGAATATAATAGACAGATAAGAGAGAATATAACTGTATAATGTATGTCTGTTATACTAACGTAGTTATTTGTAGCTTGGTACAGAATATGCCGGTGTATATGAGAGGAGCCTAACTATTCTGTGGACTAAGCTATACGGAACATAAGGAACCGTTAAGCCACGGAACAATAGCAACGGATATTCAGGTTAGGTGTATTAAAGTAACCATCATCATGCCACTTTTAACACATCCCGTACCAATCTACCCCATTAAAAACCCCGTAATGGTTATTGTGTTGTTTTATATATGTAAGACTTGCCGAAACCATGATATCAATTGCTCATATAAATGGATAAGGATGTAAACGGATAGTCATGTAATCAAGTCAATATATATCCATGGTTCGGTCAGTTCAAGTCATGTTGATATAGATAGTATTCTGGTATTCATGTTCAAGTTCCAGTATATATGAATTCATGTTGTATTGCAGTTATATTTGGATTGTATTCATGTGTGGATTGTTTTCAGATTAGACCGAGACTCCGTCTGAGTCAGACGCTTAAACAGAATTTGATTCCTGAATTAGGTTTTGGAGTTATCGGTAACTGCTGCACATGGACGGCAGGATTTGTGACTTTTTCCAAGCCAATTACCATTGATAACCCCGTTTTAGTTTTCTACCTTAACTAGACAAGCACCCACTTTCTCTGGCTCCCTGAGGCTCAAGAGAATTGGTCCCGCTTAAACTTATATTTACTAGGGTCCTTATTGTAAATTAATAAACTTGAGGGGGTTTTATGAAAAATAATATAATTTCAAAATAAACCTCAAGTATTTATTAGTCGTATTTAGTGTTTTCATGGATGTAATTTTTAAAAGTGAAGTATTCTAATGATTATAAACCCAGATTGAATAGTATATGGTATTTTAATGTAAATTGGAATTGTATGGATTTGTGATGGTATATTCATAAAATTTGTGATTCGTTTGTTTGGAAAACATGAAATTTATTATATATATTTAAAATAGATATTTTGATAATATATATATATATATATAATTATTAAAAATATAATTTATTTATTAAATAGAAAATCACATTATTCTTCAAAATTGTATTAAAAATTCCATCGAGATCGGATGTTCCGTGAGGAGGTATGCATCTCGCTCTACTAGTACCGAGAATGTGCGATAACCCGCACCATCCAAATCGGGTTCCCCAAAATGGGTTGTAGAGACTTAATTGCAAGAAATTTAATTAAAACAATCTTACAGAATACGATTTTATTAGTTTAAAGTATTTTATTATAAAATTGTATTTATCCCACAAAATACTGTTCCAAAATCCATCGTGCTATGTCATGATGAGTGTTATGATGATGTAGGTCATTACCTCATAAATTTTGTAATGGTAATAAGAGCAAATATAATGAAAGATGTCGAATAGAAAGTTTGTGGTATTTAACCGTAAAAGTGAAATAAAAGTTGCATTGCATGATATTTTAAATTGCTAATCAAGATGTAACAATATGGGTGTATGGTTATTAAGAGAAGTTATGTTTTTAACAAAATTAAATTCGAAAATCGAAATAATTCTACTTCCGACGAGTTTTGAAAAGAGATCTTTTTGGAATAGGAAGAGAGGAGAGGAGAGGGGACTTACTGGACGAAAAGAGAGAGGAGAGGTATGGGAACAAATTGGAAGCTTTGTGGAGTCGCGGTATAGCCGGATTTGTCCCGAGTCATCGCCGAAAGATGACCTTGGGCCAACTCCACTTGTACAACTAATTTGACTTCGAAAAATTTAAGAGTTTTGATGATAGATTTCAGAATGGAGAGGGCTAGAGTATGGGGTGGTATTTATAGGATAAAATTAGGGTTTAGGGAATTAAAATGTATTAAATATTGGATTAATAAGTGATTTTAATTCTCTGTTAATCTGCAGGAAATTTAAACGGTAGTGGGGTTAAGGGGGGAGGCCAAGAGACTAGGGTTCAAGAATTGGAGGCATTCCCGACGGTTTGGACTGGCGGCGCCGGCCCAATGCGCAATCTCGCCGGCCATTCTAGGGCTGTGGGGCTCTGGACTTACTACGTGTCAGCGTCGTTTCATATATCTCAGTGCACATGTTTATTTAATCCGACTTTTCAATTTTACGTGTATTGCACGTGTAAACTTTTAGGCTCCCAAAATATTTAGGAGAAAAATCATTAAAAATAATATGTGGCTGAGTGGATTCGAACACAGGGGCTACGTCACAGCAGTACAAGGCTTTACCAATGAGGTACAAGTATTTTCTTGCTATTCTAAAACAAATTAAATACTTGTAGCGTACTCAGGGTTGCAAATACTCCATTTAGTATTTTAACTTTAAACAAATTTATGTACATTAAAAACAGAGTCGTTAAATTATTATAGCTCGTACCGGGCTATATCGGTCGCTTGTTCATTCCACAGTTGGGCCTACGTTTCTTAACCCCTGGGGCCCTACCTTGGGGTTAAGAATACTCCTGCAGAGCTTGACACACACACTCGAATTCACGATAGGATAGATTACCTTTTAGTGACCAGTTAGGTTATGACTTGACCCGTTTACATGTCTGTTTCATAGTTATATATATATATATATATATATATATGAGAATAATGGAGGAAAGATGGTATAGGAGGGAATTACTCCTATGGTGTCAAAAAATTACACCCTTCCTCATTTTTACCGTCGATCGGCACTCACTATCTTCATCGTTATCATCTAAGATGTGGGTACACAAAATTTCATGTGATTCTACTGTTAGTTATATGTATGCCCTAGAGGCCATTACTGTACATTGGATGTATATTGTAGTGGATGCTGGGACATATATAGGGAGGACTTTCTTGCTCGACATGATAGTATGCTATCTGGTTACACTTTACCTTAACGTGTACACTGATTGTCTCTCTGTTACATGTTGGTAAAGCCCTTAGGATGTGTACTTGACTACCTGGACTATGATGCAGATCATACTAGTGGGGACATGGTAGTCCATAAGTACATCCTTCAAGGTCCCTAGTCGTGGGTATATCGAGACAGGGCATCGATATACCAGAGTAGACTAGCGTATACCTTCTCGACCCATACAGATGGGCGATGGATGATCCCATATCCATTGGTGTTTGACATCAGAGATGATGTACGGGTGCTCAGTGGAGACTGGGTACACTGGACGGACTCGCCGAGAACTCCCAGATGGTATTATACCTTACGTCAGATGGCAGTTCTCTGGTGACACTGGTACAGAGTAGTCTGTTGACCCGAGATCGTCATAGAGTCTTGTGTGGTTCCCACTGTGCTTTGATTTCCACCTTACCACGTCCAAGAGGGCGTGCAAAACGGTGGCTTTTGGGTACAGTCCCGAACCACATGGAGGCAATGAGCGATAGGAGGGGATTCGTCTCTCCCGGTATAGGGAGTTGATGTTGCACTGTGTTCGATTGGCTATAACCGGAAATCCCTGGCCAGGGTTGCTGAGATTTACTGGTAAGTGTTACCAGTAGTTTCTCGAACTGTTATAGACCTCATATCGACATGACTTATCGAGCTAATGGGGTCTGACGTTTACCACCCCTAGGCGAGATATGCGACATATCATACGAACAGACCGGACTGTACGGTAAGTGTTACTGGTTGGATTCACAGGAGTATGAGCGGGCTTTCTCGTCGATCTTCTGATCGCTCAATACCCGGGTGGCCGTTACGTTTAGCAGACCGCTTGTGGCTTGTGGGTGTTTGATATGATCATCACCTGCTGCCGGCGTATTGACGAGTCTTTAGAGTCCTACACAGAGGTTTCCTGGCTCAAGCAAAACGAAATAGGAGCGCATATGAGATATGTGCGGGACCGAGAATAATGCGTGTATGTGATACCGTATTCTATTCTCGCGATAAATGTATCGAAAGGTTGTATGCGATATAACCTAGTTATCGAATCGAGGATTGATTCGGTAAGCCGATACATAGGATACTAGTCGGTTATATGCGATATGACCGGATCGTTAAATCAAGTGTTGATTTAATGATTTAATGTATAATTATATATTTGATATATTACTTTGCATTAACTAGTATTGGTTCACTTTAAATGGATTTTCTCACTTGAATTGTGCAAGTTGTATATGTGATATACTTTTGTGTACATGATTGTATCATGTTTGATGATACATGCTTATTTGGTTAAGTGTAAAGAACTAAACCATGGTTAAATTGATGATTAGGGTTTTGCTTATTTATTCATTTATTTATTTGTTTATTCATTTTGGAAAAGATTAGAAAAGAATGGTGGCTTTATTTGTAGTTTTGTTGAAGCTTCATGAAGCTTTGACCTAGTCCACCATTCTTGTCTCTTGCTTAACGCTAACCATCATTTCTAACCATGGTCTATTCTCTACACTTAACTAAGGTTAGAATATGATAAGAATCAATTCTTTTCAATTATTTTAATAACACTTTATCATATTCTTTCTTCTTCTTCTTCTTCACAAGAAAGAAAAGCTTGCCTCATCAATGGCAAGTGATGGAATCAAGTGAGAAATCCAATTCTAAAGTGAACCCACTTCCTATTTCTTTATCCTCTACCTCTTGCCAAGTAGTATAGGGTGTTATCTTCACAAGTTTCATGACTTGGTGAAGTGGGAGCTTGATCTAGTGATGCCTCGACGTAGATCATCTTCGGCATCGTAGTCGATGACCTAGCCCGTCCATTTCTCCGATGAAGCCGACGCTAGAGTCCGGGATCCGTTATGGACAGCGAGGAGACTTCATCACGGAGCTATGGAGGTGGAGCACCGGATCTACAAAGGTTGTATTTCCGTTCACTTATTAGTAAAGCTGTTTACTACTTCTTGTTTCGCCTAAAATCTAGTTAACGATCCGTATTAGGGTTTCTCGGCACTTGTAAAATTTGAAATTGGCATGGTTGACGCCTTGTGAGACCTCATTAGTGTGCCTAGGAACCCTACAGTGGTATCAGAGCTACTAGGCATTGGATGTCGACCTATGGGGGGTTCTCACTGTGTGACAGTGTGGCGAAGCATAGGCTCTTACCCCCAGGGTGTCCCGAGACCGGAAGGTGTTCCGGCGGGTTGTAGTCCTCGCGAGGGGGCATGCATAAAAAGTAGCTGCTGAGGGACCCGTGGGTGCCACGGTGACCCCATTGGATGGGGTGGCTGCCTGACCTACAGTGGTATCAGAGCCTAGCTAGAGCCTTAGGCGAAGCGTAGACGGAGTTTGAAGTCCGATCGAACCAAAACCCTAACCCGAAAACGGCTCTCTGTACATTTTTTAAAAACTAGGTTTTTTCCAAATTAAAAATATGCAGAAAACTCAGTAGGGGATTCTAAGAATTACTGTACAAAACGGGACCCATGATTCGATCATTGAGCGGCGGAACCGCGGCATTAGCATGGCTAATGCGGCGGTTCCGCGGCCAGTTAATCACTTCATTCAAAAATTTTTGCACAGTAACTTCTTTCTTGAAATGCTGAGTTTTCTGGGAATTTTTAATATTTACTCTAGAGTTGAGTTTTCTGGGTTGTATTGGGGACTCGGTGTTTCGATCAGATTTTCTAATTTTGTCTATGTGGCTTTCCGGATATTTTAGAATCTGTTAAAAAGTTCGACCGGATATAAATACCCACTTTTTCCCCTATCGGGAAATTTCCAAGTGTTGGATTTTTCCGAGGTTTAAAGACGTTCTAAGTAGTGCAAGTAACGTGATGGTCCCTCTAGAAGACAACAAACCTTAACTCGATTATGTGACCGTCTTGAACTGCCCTTTGAACCTTAGGGTTTGGGGCAGTACGGCATGCCACATGTGAGGCGTTGGCTTGACCCTTCTACGGCTGGACCGTTGGTACTGAGGCATGAAGTGAATGTCTTTGAACTTATTTCATGTGTTGAGCGGTTTCGGGAAAACTTGGGTGTTCGATTGTTCGATCGAAAAGTTTAACATTTTCTATCTTATTCGGAATGTGATACAACATTTGGAATTCACAAGTAGTTATGAGATAACTGAATGAATGTTATAAATCTAGTAGTTTAGTCTCACTTGATCGGTTTCCACGGAATTTTGATGTGATCAAAAGTCCGTCGCAATCACGTAGCGTACGCGGATACTCGCCGGGTAAACTTAATAGACAGCCTCACTCCATAGCCCCGACCAAGTGACTGTAGGAGAACCCCGTCGCCGAAAGCATCCGTTCGGGTGCTCGCGGCAGCGGTGTTCTGCCTTGGTGCACTTTGTCGACGGCGTCGGGGGTGCGGCCGCCTACTGAAGTTTGCGACGAGCATTCGATCAGGATGTCGGGAATCTTGTTGAATTGCCCGACTTTATATTGAAAAGTGTTTTCGATTTTGAGACTAAAATGCGGGGTTTATAATTGTTAGACATGCGATGTCTAAGGAATTCATTTGATTAGGCATGCGATGTCTATACAGGTTGTGGATTCCAACTGTTGTAGTTTTACACTTTCTTTTCTATGACCGTAAGTGTAATATGTGATATCGCCGTTTCGTTGCTATATGTCAACGACAATTGGGATACGCATGTTTACTTACGTTGATGACATGTGATGTTATGTGTTGCTGGATATGTTATATTGGATCGTCGTGTTTGAATAGCCGGGGGGGTTTTATGTGAGATGAGTGTTTTTCATTTTCATTCATGTAAAAACTTGTATGTAATATTCTTTTATTGGGGCACTTCCAGGTTGCGGATAATGTCACCACTTGTATATTATTTACTTTTCCGCACTAGGATAGACCCAAGGAGGGGAGCACAAGTAACCGGGTTCTGGAGTCCAGTGGGAGACCAACTCGAGGAGTCGAGTCCGGGTCTCCTAACTCTAGAAATGGTAGGGTTGCTTGCCGCTCTCGTAGGGGTCTAGGGGTGTGGGTTTGGCTATTCATCACGACCGTGGAATCCGTGTTTTATACTGGCTCGTATTGAAAACACGGACGTCCTAGTATATCCAATGTTTCATATGTTTCTTCTGCTGCGATATATGTGATGTGATCATGTGATGTTCTGTGATGGATACTTTATATAGTATATATGATATATTATATAGGCGTTACTTATGTTTTACACCCGCGCTAGCCCTGCCCCGCTCTGCCGTTAGTTACCTAACCTAACGGTGCACGAGGGGACATCGAGGCGAATGCGGATGGCATAAGTGTACGTCGTATTTATCTGTGATGTTTAGGTACTTAAATGATGGGACTTCATTAATGTGATTAATGAAAGTAAAAGAAACCTAAAGATGTTGTAGAATCGAATTTCAAAAATAAAACAGGTAGCTACAGTTCTTGCTTTGCACAGCGGTATATATGATATATCCTGCACCTTATTCGATGAGGAAAGGACCGAGATCCCTTCACCGGGAATGACTCCTTTAGCAATAACTGGCAGATGCTACACACTCGGTTTGTCTTTTGATTGCTTTTAAGAGTTTTTGCTTTGCACAGTGATATATATGATATATCCCGCACCTCATTCGACGAGGAAAGGACCGACGATCCCTTCACCAGGAGTGACTCCTTTAGCAAAACTAGAAAAGCCTCAAAAACACTCCATTTTAAAATCATTTGATTCTACAACGATATCAAGTTCATTACGCAATAGGTTTTTAGAAAAACCTGTCGTAGCCCTCCGTCATTTCAGATAAGTACTAGTTAGTATTCGTGCTACGTTTGTTGACTATGTTAAGGCGTAGTGTGCGGTAGCTAATTAGTGCTTATCTGCATAAGCATATGATGTGATTGGATTAGGGTAGTCGTGCGACTTTGTTGACTATGTTAAGGGTCGTGCGGGTGGGTTTAATTCAATCGGGAAATGACGGGTTGAACTTGACTAGCACTTATGATTTGTTGACTATGTTAAGGTCGTATCGCTGCTAGGGGCAAAATATTATCGGGAATTTCAAGTGTTGAAATTTGCAATGAGATTGCATACCTTCTATGAGATAGTTGGATCCCGATACCCGCTGCGAGTAAAAGTTACTCCTGGGAGAGTTTTACACATTACAATTAGCCGATCAAGTAGGTGTCTAGAAAGGTGTTAACGAGGTTACGCCTCTGGGAAAATGAGGTTTACATTAATTAGGTTCGTGCGAAAGCACGGGGGACCTCCCTCAAAGTACCGACACTGGCCTGGCTGAAAGATTGGCGAACTTGTAGCGTGTAATTAATCCCGGCTAGTCTTTCCTTTTAGGGTTTGAAGGAAGATTTGATAAAAACAGTGGGAGCCGTCCTGATTAGATAAAATAATAACCAATCTGATCTTGCAAGAGCGCACGCTGAGTGTTTTCTTCTCTCTCTCTCTCCAGGTAGCGACCATATCACGCCTTAATCAAGATAATAATACGGATAATTGACCGAACCCGCTTGTTATACTGAGCCGGGGAACGTTGGTCCCGCTCCAACTTATAATTGTTATAAGACAGAGCAGGAAATTGGGGATTACCAGAATTCCCGTGCCGCCCAAACGAAGAGAGTGCATGCTAATGCATCATCTTCGGGTGTGTTCATTACAAAGAACTGTTTCTCCGTATCCTCTACGTCCTGGGTATGTGATACCAGATCAGGATCCCAGATATGTAATCTGTTACATAGGGCTACAGAAAGGTAGAGAACTGAGAACGGGTGATAAGTTTCATGAGGCAGAAAACGGGGCAAGTGTTGCAGCCAAGTCTGTTGGTCACTGTCACCCTGTATTCCAAATACATTGATTCTGAACGAATGTTATTAGATACCGAACCTGATATACAAAATCATATCAGTCTCTTTATTAGTAAAGAAAGGATATAATTTTGTATTGCTGGATAATGTTTTGAACATTTCCTATATCAAAAGTTGATCGGTTCAGGCACGTTATCTAAAAGCATTGATGTTCTAAATCAAACTACAGTTCTTTAGTATACTGAACACACAAAAGAGGAAGAGTTCAGAAATGAACGAATCCTTCTTGAGGCATTGTAGACTAGGTCATATCAATGCGACCCGACTAGCTGAAGTTACATGAAGATGCATATTTAAATCAGTTTGAATCTACATCTTGTGAAACTTGCCAGTCATGTCACAGAGATATAATGACACCAGCTCTGTTTATTGGAAACAGAGAAAGAGTTAGTGAACTCTTGGGATGATACATGTTGATGTATGTAAGGTCCCCTGTCTACACATGCCAAGACCGGTTTCTTGTACTTCATTACATTCTCTGATAATCTCTTTGGATTCAGACATATGTTCTTGTTGAAACACAAGTCCGAACCTTTTGAGATATTCACAGAATATAAGTTAGAAGTGGAGAACCAAAACGGGTATAAGTATTATGTCCTTTGATGTGATCAAGGAGGAGAATACTTGAGCACGGAATTCCTGGACTATTCTAAAGGAGAATGAGATTCTCTCTCAGCATTACTCTTCCGTATACACCATAGCACGATGGTATATCGGGGCGGAGCAATCACACCCTATATGATAAGGTGTGCTCTATGATGAGTACTACTGAGTTACCTATTTCCTATTTTGGGAGTTATGCACTTGAGAAGCTGCATACCTATTGAATAGGGTTCAAATCAAATCAGTTGCCTACCACTTCATATTTGATATGATAAGGGAAGAGCCCATCTCTTAAGTAAGTTAAGATTTGGGGTTGTCCAGCCTATGTCTGAAAAGCAAAATCCGGACAAGCTCGAAGCAAGGTCTGTAATGTAGAACTGGAAAAGTTCCAGCTATACAAACTACAGCAGATGATTTGATAAAACCAAAGGATTCAATAGATACCAACGAACCTCAGCCTCTCCGCCGATCTAGTAGGGTTTCTCACCCACCTGAGAGATAATTCAGTTTCTCTATGACAGTGGGAGCGAGGATTGCATCATGAGATGATGACCCAACTAGTTTCGAGCTGGCCATCAGGAGTGGGACTCTATAAGAATGGCTGGATGCTTAGCGATCTGAGATGGAATCCATGCACACCAACAAAGTATGGACTTTGGTTGCTATATCTGAAGGGTTAAATCCCCATCAGGAGCAAGTATATCTTGAGAAGATTACTTGGTGTAGATGGAAAAGTTGAGACTTTCAAAACTAGACTTGTTAAAACTTTTCGTCATCGACCATGCGTGGATAATGATGAAACCTTTTCAAGTGGCTATGCTTAAATCCATCCAGATCCTACTTGCTACGGCTACATACCATGACTACGATATCTGGCGGTTGGGTGCCATGACTGCTTTTCTAAATGCTGTTTTAGAAGAGAGCGTCTATAAGTACACAGTCAGAGGGTTTCGTAAACAGTGGGAGCAGCGGAAACGTGTACAAGATGCTTTATAGGATAAAGCAGGTATCGCGGAGATGGAACATCTGTTTTGATGTGTTAGTCAAAGAGTTTGACATCATCAAAATGGTAGATGAACCTTGTATAAACAAAAAGGTAGTAGGGAGTATAGTGACGATCCTCGTAGAGTACGTGGATGACATGCTCTTGATAGGGAAGGAGTTTCCTATGCTACGCTCGGTCAATCTCCGCTTATCACAATGATTCTCCATATAGGATCAAAGTGATACCTCCTAAATCCTGGGTTTTGGATCTATGAGATAGATCTAATTGGATGTTAGGATTCTCACTAGTTGTAGTGAGATGGTATCAACCGATCCTGGGGAGAATCACTGGAAGGGTTCCAGGGTGATAAGGACGACTGAAAATCAGTCGCAGGCATTGTCTTTACCCTCAGTAAAGGGACGGTATGTTGGAAGAGTTCCAAGCTAAATACCGTGGCATACTAGACGATAAAGGCTCGATACATCGCTACTTAAGATGCTACCAAAGAGGCAGTCTGGGTGTATATTAGTTCATGAGATGAACTTCGTTCCTCCCATTGTGTGACAATGGAGTTGTGGCTTATGCCAAGGAACGCCAGTCCCATCAGTGATCCAGACATATTCTAAGGCAGTGTCACCTGATCATGGAGATGGTTGATCTCCAGGGTGATCGAGGTTAGGAGAGTAGAGTCAGAGGACAACACGGCGGATCCACTCACAAAGGCCTTTTCCCAGAGAGAGACTTTTATGGGATGGTTGAGTATGAGATACTACAACCACTGCTATCAGATGACCCTAGTGCAAGTGGGAGATTGTTAGTTATATGTATGCCCTAGAGGCCATTACTGTACATTGGATGTATATTGTAGTGGATGCTGGGACATATATAGGGAGGACTTTCTTGCTTGACATGATAGTATGCTATCTGGTTACACTTTACCTTAACGTGTACACTGATTGTCTCTCTGTTACATGTTGGTAAAGCCCTTAGGATGTGTACTTGACTACCTGGACTATGATGCAGATCATACTAGTGGGGACATGGTAGTCCATAAGTACATCCTTCAAGGTCCCTAGTCGTGGGTATATCGAGACAGGGCATCGATATACCAGAGTAGACTAGCGTATACCTTCTCGACCCATACAGATGGGCGATGGATGATCCCATATCCATTGGTGTTTGACATCAGAGATGATGTACGGGTGCTCAGTGGAGACTGGGTACACTGGACGGACTCGCCGAGAACTCCCAGATGGTATTATACCTTACGTCAGATGGCAGTTCTCTGGTGACACTGGTACAGAGTAGTCTGTTGACCCGAGATCGTCATAGAGTCTTGTGTGGTTCCCACTGTGCTTTGATTTCCATCTTACCACGTCCAAGAGGGCGTGCAAAACGGTGGCTTTTGGGTACAGTCCCGAACCACATGGAGGCAATGAGCGATAGGAGGGGATTCGTCTCTCCCGGTATAGGGAGTTGATGTTGCGCTGTGTTCGATTGGCTATAACCGGAAATCCCTGGCCAGGGTTGCTGAGATTTACTGGTAAGTGTTACCAGTAGTTTCTCGAACTGTTATAGACCTCATATCGACATGACTTATCGAGCTAATGGGGTCTGACGTTTACCACCCCTAGGCGAGATATGCGACATATCAGACGAACAGACCGGACTGTACGGTAAGTGTTACTGGTTGGATTCACAGGAGTATGAGCGGGCTTGCTCGTCGATCTTCTGATCGCTCAATACCCGGGTGGCCGTTACGTTTAGCAGACCGCTTGCGGCTTGTGGGTGTTTGATATGATCATCACCTGCTGCCGGCGTATTGACGAGTCTTTAGAGTCCTACACAGAGGTTTCCTGGCTCAAGCAAAAAGAAATAGGAGCGTATATGAGATATGTGCGGGACCGAGAATAATGCGTGTATATGATACCGTATTCTATTCTCACGATAAATGTATCGAAAGGTTGTATGCGATATAACCTAGTTATCGAATCAAGGATTGATTCGGTAAGCCGATACATAGGATACTAGTCGGTTATATGCGATATGACCGGATCGTTAAATCAAGTGTTGATTTAATGATTTAATGTATAATTATATATTTGATATATTACTTTGCATTAACTAGTATTGGTTCACTTTAAATGGATTTTCTCACTTGAATTGTGCAAGTTGTATATGTGATATACTTTTGTGTACATGATTGTATCATATTTGATGATACATGCTTATTTGGTTAAGTGTAAAGAACTAAACCATGGTTAAATTGATGATTAGGGTTTTGCTTATTTATTCATTTATTTATTTGTTTATTCATTTTGGAAAAGATTAGAAAAGAATGGTGGCTTTATTTGTAGTTTTGTTGAAGCTTCATGAAGCTTTGACCTAGTCCATCATTCTTGTCTCTTGCTTAACCCTAACCATCATTTTTCTAACCATGGTCTATTCTCTACACTTAACTAAGGTTAGAATATGATAAGAATCAATTCTTTTCAGTTATTTTAATAACACTTTATCATATTCTTTCTTCTTCTTCTTCTTCTTCTTCACAAGAAAGAAAAGCTTGCCTCATCAATGGCAAGTGATGGAATCAAGTGAGAAATCCAATTCTAAAGTGAACCCACTTCCTATTTCTTCATCCTCTACCTCTTGCCAAGTAGTATAGGGTGTTATCTTCACAAGTTTCATGACTTGGTGAAGTGGGAGCTTGATCTAATGATGCCTCGACGTAGATCATCTTCGGCATCGTAGTCGATGACCTAGCCCGTCCATTTCTCCGATGAAGCCGACGCTAGAGTCCGGGATCCGTTATGGACAGCGAGGAGACTTCATCACGGAGCTATGGAGGTGGAGCACCGGATCTACAAAGGTTGTATTTCCGTTCACTTATTAGTAAAGCTGTTTACAACTTCTTGTTTCGCCTAAAATCTAGTTAACGATCCGTATTAGGGTTTCTCGGCACTTGTAAAATTTAAAATTGGCATGGTTGATGCCTTGTGAGATCTCATTAGTGTGCCTAGGAACCCTACATCTACAACTATTTCACTGTTGATTTAGCAATGTAAAAAGTTCTATTGTCGGTAAACCGTTAATTTTGAGCCCACTGAATCAACGATGAAAAAAGTTGTAGAATCACATAAAATTTGGTGTACCCACATCTTAGATGATAACGATGAAGATGGCGGGTGCCGATCGTCGGAAAAAATAACGGAGGACGTACTTTTTTGACGCCATAGGAGAAAATTCCCTTCTATGGCCTATTTCCTCCATTATATATATATATATATATATATATATATATATATATATATAACACTAACACACACATATATGTTTCTACATGCGCACACGGGTTTCACTACACTCATGTATTCATGTTATCATACTACACACACCTTATACGTTGAGTAGTTACTGGGATGTTTTGACATCCCTGAGATTTGTCATCTCAGATTTAGAGGCGGATGTTTCAGGCTGAGCAGGATCGGAGCGACTATCGGGACCTTGCCGAAGATCAGCAGCCATAGGTTCATTTCTTTTTAGTTAGTATTTAGCATGTGCGCTCTTGTGGGACATTAGGGGATATGTATCTTTTTTGGATCTTGTTTTATTTCGAACCTATTGCATTGGATCTTTATTCGTATCCATTAACTAGTAAATCTACTTTTGGTATTCCTTACGGGTTTCTTGTAGCATGATTATCAGTATTATCTCTTTTGTTATTGGATTTTATCTTTGACAGGTTTAGCTAGATAGCCTTTATGTGACTATAGAAGGATTTTTCTTTACCGTAGATAGCATTGTTGGTTTTCGTTACTATTCGTATTCCATATTTTGGAAAGCGGAACGTGACAGTTTAGTATGAATTTTGGAGTTTAATTTTCTCAACTGTATGAAACTCCCCTTCACAAAACTAAACTCCTTGCAATATATCCTGTTGCTTCCACAGATGAAAAGGCAATGGGTAGACCGAATCAGGTTGCAATATGAACCCGACCTGTGAACCCAAAACCCTATCCCAAATCAGGAATCAGGATAGCTTCTTGATTTCTAACCGCCGACAAATCTCAAGCTCAAGCTTAGGTCTAAATCAAGCAATGGCGATCTAAATTCAAAACTAAGCCCCATTCTCTTCTTCTTCTTCTTTATTCTTACGATAAAATTCCATGGATCTTTGTATCACTGGCAACTGCAACCCTAACCCCTTCCGCTTCTCTCAAAATCAAGGGACCAAAAGACTCGGCAGAAAAGGTCTCAACTTTAGATGCGAGCCCAGGACCGTAGAGTCCAATCCGATGGCGTCGCCGTCTTCGTCTACATCGATTCCGACGCATCGAGTCACCGTTCACAATCGGCTGCGAGGAGTCGTTCACGAGTTCTTGGTGCCTGAGGTAATCATTATCATTTTTGGTCCTTTTCTTCTTTTTTTTTAAAGCTTTGATTTTTATTTTTGAGTCAATTTTTCTTCGTTGTGGTTGTAGGATCAATACATTCTGCACACAGCAGAGTCCCAGGATATAAACTTGCCCTTTGCTTGCAGGCACGGTATTGCTTCTCCTTAGTTTCATTAGCAGTTCAATAAAAATTGGGTTTGAAACTTTCTTTTTTGCCCCCTTGGGGATCAAAAGTCAAAATCAAACCGCCGAACAAGTGGGCCCAAGGCTGACCCAACCAAGCCGGCCCAAGCCCGGCATAAGTGGGCCCATGCCCAAGTCGAGCCAAAACATGAAGAACTCAGCCTCCCCAATGCCAAGAAGAAAATTATGTAATAAATAATTTTTATGAATAAATGTAAAGAAAATGGACATAAATCCAAATTTATGTAAAACTCATGGCTTATATGCAAAAAGAAATAAGTATATGGGTATGAGATGGGCAACATGTCATTTTGTAAAAGCCCAAGGACTATATATAAAAGTGTGCAGCCTATAAAAGACAAACATGATGAGAAATCAAGAACACCTTTCATTCTCTCAATCTTTCTAGGGTTTTGTGCCTCTCTTCTCTCTCTCCAAGGTTTTTCCTCTTCATCTTTTTTTCAATTAAATCTAGAGTTTAACCTCTTTTTTTCTAAAACTAAATAGATTTTAGCCATAAACCAATTGAAAGGAGAGTGAATCCTCTACCAAATCCCAAAGAAAAGAGATTTTTGCATTTCTCCTTCTTCCTCAAGATCCAAAGAGAGAAAGAGGAGGAGAATTCATCTCCGAAATCCCATTTTCGACAAGATCCAAGCCTTGAGGAAGGGAAAAAGAATCCCTTTTCATCATTAAGATTCAAAAATCCGAAAATTTGAAGATCAAGAGAGCTTTTGGACCAGATTAGGAGAAGGACAGGGATGGCCCCATCAAGGGGAGCCCCTTTGGATGCTTCCCTTTAGGGAAAACCCCCTTGAAACTTAAGTTCCAACATCTTAGCGCAAGCGCCAAAACCCCTTGGAACTTAAGTTTCAGAATATTGGCATAAATGCCAAAGCGCCAGCACCAAAACTCTTTGGAACTTAAATTTCGGAATCTTGGCGCAAGTGCCAAAGCGCTAGCGCCAAAACCCCTTGGAACTTAAGTTTCGGAATCTTGGCGCAGACGTCAAAGCGCCAGCGTCAAACCTCTGGAACATAAGTTCCGAAATCCTGGCGCGGATACCAAAGCGCCAGTGCCGGTGGATTAAATCCTGGCGTGGACGCCAAAGCGCCAGCGACAGTGGGTTCCTTGGAATTTAAGTTCCCAATATCTGAAGCTTAAGCTTTCTAGTGCGCCAGCGCCCAGCTATTTGGAACTTAAGTTCCTTATTCCGAAACTTAAGCTCCTTATTCCGAAACTTAAGCATCCTTTTTTGCAAGTGCCAGTCCACTCGTGGCTTCCATCCACAAGCGCCAATCCCTTGCTTATGCGCCAATACCTCTTTGGCGTCTGTTCCACTTCTGCCCTTCTCCCATTCTTTTTTCGAAGCTCATCACGCACTCAAAACACCTCTCTAGCTAAATTTTTTTTCTAATGGACGTCCCGCATCTCGCAAGAGGGCTGCTAGCCTTCTTGATCCCCAGCCCACTATTCGGGTAACGGGACCCTCGTAAAAACTCTGCGAGACTCTCGATATGCCTGAAACACCTTCAAACTTGTTCCCAAACACAACACGCACATACTACACATTGAGTTTCGCATGATATCCGTTAATCGAAGATTCCCCTTATCCAAAAGTAAGGGGTAATTAACGGCAGTTTTGTCCACGGCTGCAGGAGATTTGGATCCTCACAATCAATAAATTCCAGCTTACCCTAGGCAGGGATCTGTATATGCCTGACAAGTGATGTGCATTCGTATCTCAATAGGATGACGAAAAACACTAGAGCCCCCTCACGCTGTGTGATGCAAAATTTGGCAAGTATTCGTGGAACGCCCTTTTAAGTTTCTCATTGTATGGATTCATCTCGCTAACTGTACATGTAGAGTAGATTGCATAGTGTTCCTCATGAAAATATAATCACTGCCCTTTTAGATCTGATCAAGGCCGATTCCGAGGTTAAAATCAACATCCCATTGAGACATTGTCTGAATAGATTCAAGAAGAAGGACATTCTCTTCTCAATGATATAGCGCACTTATGGTCATTTTCAGGATAATGCAAGAAGAAAAAATTTGGTAGAACAAAAACAGTAGTCCGGGCCCTTAGGCTTGGACATAGTTCTGAAGCTCTTTTACCAATTGAAATTGAGTTTGAAAAACCTAAAGTTTTCTCATATAGGTCCATATAAACTCAAACCTATTTTTTTTTCCTTCTTTTTTATGGTCATTGCCTAATATTAGATAAGGAAACATGAACCGGTATTGATAATAATCTCTGGGTTTGGTTAGTTTAAGAATTAAGGGCTGTGGGTTTACACTGATTTTGCTTGCACATCAGTTTTGCCTTAATTAGTAAACATAAAGCGCAGTTTATGATGATGGTTTGGCAGGCTTGATAGTTGTGTTGACACGTAACTTATTGGCCGTGGGTATAGTATGTTCCACTTCGCCAGCTTACCAACGACCAAATATTTTTGCAACTGGAGTAGGAACAAGAAGACGCATTACCGAATTTTAGGTGTCCATATACATATCTTAAGCTGCTCATGCTTGACTTATCAAGTTTTTTTTCCATGGAACAATATGCGTACACGTACATCTATTGTTAATTATATGAGGCTGCAAGGTCAGGTGCATGTGTTAATTTGGACACCTCTACCTTAATTTTTGAAGTAGTGGCAGGTGTATCATATTCAACAGGTTGTTGTACTAGTTGTGCCGTTCGAGTGAAATCTGGGCAAATTAGACAACCTGAAGCTCTTGGAATATCTGCAGAACTGAAATCTAAGGTTTCACTTTTTTATATATGTTCATCAATAAAAATTTTGTTGTTCAATATGACATTGTTTTCCTTCTTACCTACATTAACTCATAAAATTGCCTATGATTTTGGCTGCATCTACTTGAATTTTCACATAAATTTCTAAACAAGCTCCCATGTTTCTCTGTTACCTTGCAGTCTAATATGTAGTTGAATAAATGTTTGTGCCAGCTTGTGATGAAGTATCTGGTAGACTTTTGCAAATTATAGACAACCTTAGCATTGGGTTTTGGATAATGCTTGGTTCTCACACACACACACACACATTGGTAGGCCTCCTTTATGAAATTACACTTGTCATTCGTATACAGAGTAGGGAAACAAGCAAAGCTGTTTTTCCCCCAAAAACAGCTCAATTGAAATTCAGGCAATAACGTGCAAATGCATAGGACAGTTGCATTGAGTTTTAAGATGGACGTGCCTCTCATGTAGAAAGGAGATGTAGGGAATTTTTTGGGGGTTAATTACACTAGAATACCCTTAACTATCATGAATTTTCACTAAAGTACGTTAAAGTTTTTAAATTACAGCAAAAACACCTTAAGTGCTACTTTCGACTGTATTTAGTCGAAAGAAATCTCTTGAAAACCTTAGCTTAAGGTATTTTACCGTGATAAAAATAATTTTCAGGTATTTTAGTGAAACACAGTGATAGTTAAGGGTATTTTTTTTTATGTAATTTACCCTTTTTTTACTAAAACAATTGGAGAAATCTCCCCCTGCGTTTCATTAAATTAACTTAATGGATTAAGATATGGCTACTTGAAAGCTGAAAATATATTTATATTTGCGTTAATGGACTTGTAGGTTGATTAGTTATTTTAAAGCCCTTAGAATTTGGAAAAAGAACAAATATTACCGATTATTTGAGTGTAGAAATTTTTCCAACATATATTCTGTGTGTGTGATGTGTGTGTGTGTGTGTGTGTGTGTGTGAGAGAGAGAGAGAGAGAGAGAGAGAGAGAGAGAGAGAGAAGCATATCATATCAAAGTGTCCAGCTTAATTGGTTGGGTAATTTTGTTCCATAGCACAAGATTGAAAGTTCAAGTCCTGATACCAGCATAAGTAATTTTTTCTTTTTTACAATGAGTATATATGGATTCTATTGTGTATTCTTTTTTCTTTGTAAAGAAAAAAAGTAAAGTTTAGACACTCTGAAAAATGAACTGTAGAAAATTTTACATTAAACCTTGTTCCTTAGACTCACTTTAGTTTCATCGAAAAACCTACATTGTGTATGTCAAAATTATAAAGCTTAAAAATTGTTATTGTAAACAATATTATTTTCTTGTATATGAATAAATTAATTTAAAATTTTACTATTCGGTTTTTAAATAATAAAATGATTTATATACATATAGTTGAACCTATTAATAGAACCCTAGCGTATGTTGTGCGCCCTCTGATCAAAACAAATTTTTGCATTCACCTCTAGCTAGGATAGAACTTGGAAAACATTTTTCTTTTTGCTGTTCTATTTTAAGTACTTAATTTGATGCTATCATTTTCGGATTAATTTCTTAGTTTAATTTTGGTGGTTTTGCTTTCTTTACTTGCTTTCTTTCTTTTTTTGGGTGTGGGGTGTTTTTTTTGGGTGGGGGTGGGGGGGAAGTGTGATATTCGGGAAATCTCTCTGTCTATACATCGTTCAAAAAATGTGGAAATGCATGCTTAAGCATGATGAATAGTAACTGTGATATCGATCCTTGCAGGGTTATGCATTACTCTGCGTGGGCTTCCCATCTTCTGATGTTGAAGTTGAAACTCAAGATGAGGATGAGGTACTGCTATCCAAAACAAGAAACATTCAGACTAAAAAAATGCATCAGAATGTGAAAATATCTAATTTATTTAATGTAATGTTTTCATAGCCATCTGGAAATTTAATCTCCTTTATCTTTGCAGGCTTATTGGCTCCAATTTGGAAGATATTTTGCGAGAGGACCCGTAGTAATTTTTCTTAAACTTCAGTTCCATAAGACATATATAATCATCCATATAAAACTATATCTTCATTAAAGCTCCCAATGTTGTTTTTCCTGCAATTTTGTTCATTTGTTTGCTCAAACTTACATGGAAAGAAGAAACAAAATATTTAAATTTTTTACCTGCTATCCCACTTTTTCCTTTATTTACAGGAAAGAGATGATTATGCACTGGAGCTTGCCATGGGCGATGAATAGCATAGGCAAAATTAGCTCAAAAGTTTTGATTTGGCCATTTCTTTCATGGTTTTCACCTGGTTTACCATTTTGTGCCATCTTTAACACTTGTAAATTTCATTGGTATCGAGAATTATGTTCATATCTCCTATGCCCATTAGGGATTGTATGTTGTAATATCTTATTTGCTGCATCAGCCATTCTGGCGACGTTTGTAGCCTGATTCCGATTGAAATATATATTAAAAAAATCTCTGTATTGTTTGCTGATTTCTTCCGTCTTAATTCTGCAAGTGTTAACTGTTTCATAATCTTTAAAACCTTCTGATATGAAGTTATACATATTGTTTCATGGTTATTGGCTCTAAATACATTCTGTTAGTTACCTAAAATTTGAAAGCGTTCCCTATACAAATTTAACAGAGTTAAGAATACTCAATACAAATTTAACAGGGTTCAGAATACTCGAAAACATTTTCTTCGGAATTTCTTTTGTTTTGCTCAATGAAAAAAGACCATAGCTTCCATTTTTGATCTTGTATGTAGTTGGAGATACAATGCATTTCGAAAATAAAGTGTGCTGGAGTTGATGTATACTTGCGTCATTTGGTCATACGATTAAGATTGTATTTTCAATTTCATGTTTCAGGAGAATTAGTCATTTAGCTGTTTGGTTAGATGTAATCATTGTTCAAGGGGGCCGGGGGACTCGGCCCTCCTTGTTTTACCTAATTTCCAGTCGTCAGATTGGATAGCAGGAATAGCAGGAGTAGACCGAATCGGCGACGTACATTTTGGAGAGGAAAGTTATACCGACCCAGTTAGGGCAAGTTGTAACAAATTGTTGCACTTGATCTTACAAATTAAAGGTAAATAAAGGTATCCTTTTCTTAACTTGTCTTTGCATGTGCAGCTCACTTGCACGCATGTACAGCTCACTTGCACGCATGTGCTTTCTCTAGCGTACGTGAGTTGTAGATTTGGTATTAATTTATGGTTGTTAAAGGGGAAATATTAAAGTAGAAAATTCTTATATTTAGAAAGAAAAATATAGAAATTGAAAGCTCAGACAACAGAATTGCTTATGAGAATGGGGTTGACAAAAAGTTACAAAACAAAAAGGACTACTGCAGTTGGAGATATGATATATATATGGGACCCAAGTGGCCAGTTTGCTGATATAATCCCCATTCATGCATGCATAGGAAAATCCTGTGGTGGGCCCTAAGTAAATTCTTACTTTGAAACAAATACATGAAGTGACTTCTAAACCTATTTTCATAATTCTTTTCGCAGGGTACTTCAAGAGTGTTTGATTTCTGGCACTTTCGTTATTTCCGTACATTAATAGGTCTTAACAGACATTATCGATCCAACGCCTGTAATGAATTTATCGACATGGTAATTCAAGAACAAAAGAAAAAAAGAATCAATGCAGGGTTGATATTAGGCAGCACATACCGTGCGCGCAGAAAGGTCTCACCATTCGCAATTTTATCTTATTTTTGTTCGTAAATAAGGTTAATTGCTTATATATATATATATATATATATATATATATATATATATATATATATAGAGAGAGAGAGAGAGAGAGAGAGAGAGAATAATGGAGGAAAGAGCCCATAGGAGGGGATTCCCTCCTATGGCGTCAAAAAAATACAACCTCCACCATTTTTTCCGACGATCAGCATCCATCATCATCATCATTATCATCTAAGATGTGCATACACCAAATTTTATGTGATTCCACCATTTTTTCACCGTTGAATTAGCAATGTAGAAAGTTCTATTGTCGGTAAACCATTAATTTTGCACCAACTAAATCAACGGTGGAAAATGGTATAATCACATGAAATTTGGTGTATCTATATCTTAGATGATAAAGATGGACGTGAGGTATACCGATCGTCGAAAAATCATGGAGGGTGCATTTTTCCGACGTCATAGGAGGAAATTCCTTCCTATGGCACATTTCCTCCATTAATCTCATATATATATATATATATATATATATATATATATATATATATATATATATATATATATATATATATATATATATATATTAATTACGTACTCTATAGCATATGATAGCATATGGATGCCAAAGGTCTTAATGGGAGCATATTGTTCGATAGGAGTGAGTGGAGGCGAAGGATTCATCTGCTCGACCCGGCGTGATATTCTCATGTTGGTTCATGTAGGCGGCCCCAAATGCTTGGAATAAAAGGATAGTTGTTGTTGTTGTTGTTGTTGTTGTACTCTATAGCATATACCTTCTCAAGTGATTAGTAATTAACACAAACACCCCTGTTGCTCATCGACCGAAACCTCTGTAAGAATCACTGAAATTCAACTCTAACCGACCCTGATTGTTTAATTTATAACTTTAGAACTTGCATGTTTTTGCTTAGAGTAAAATTTTTGAAGGTTCTTACGGCTTTGGTTGATGCACAGAGAGGAAACCTGCGCTAATTATAATAGTAAAAAACTTTGGGATCTATCGCGTTGCATGTATATATGTGATGTTTGTGTTGTTGCAAACCATTTCTACATTGTTTTCTTTTTCTCTACCTTGAGATACATTTAGTATGTATTTACAGGTATTGGATACTCTCATCGATCTCCTTTGCTCAAACTCTTGTATGCAATGCACGCACGCACGCATGCACATCTCCCCTCTCAAAACTTTTCTTGCACCCAAGGAAGGGATGAATTTTGATGGAAATTAAATGTAACAGAACTAAAGTTGCGTTCATATTCAAGTTGGTTTAGTTAGAAGAGGATAAACGTAAGTGCCACGTGCATAGCTCGCACAAGAAGGAAATTGGGACGCTAGCTAGCATATCAACATGAACATAAATGTGACTCTCTTAACTACCAAACTGAAAGTTTTCTGCAGGAAAACTATCTACTTAGGATTCTAGAACATTATAACGATATAATGGGTTGATATCAAAATAGAAGAAAGAACACATATTGCTTGCTTCTAAGTTAAAACTACACTTTTTGATACATACATTTATCCATAACACCTGGAAATTGCCTATTTGATATTGTTTGTGAGGATAATATTAATGTTGATGCATGCACGCATATGCTTGGTCTAGGTTATCACTGGCTACAGGATTTTGAACTGTATGTGCATGTGTAGTACTAACCTCATTGTATAGAGTATATATGAATATATTGAGCTCAGAATGAAAATCATAAGGCTGCTACATAAATGCATATATCGAGATTATCCGATCAAAATCACATTGGTTCGAATCTCATCAACATTTACATGTATGACTTAGATTATTGCATCCAACGTACAGTACTTTCCATACATTCGTATATCTCTTAATCGGTATATTAGCACATAATATATACCTTTGAGATAAGTTACCAGGGCAATTAAATCTCATTCTCTAAGCTTACAGAAACAAATTATCCTCTCTCGCCAGGTTTTTATTAGCATATATATGTAACAACTTTATGTTGGTCAATCATCATATCTAATTCCTTACCTTAAGTAGTCATATATAGACTTGAGGTTTTTCAATGGAAACAAACTAGTTGAAAGCCTTGTTGTGAGCTCTGGCCATGTCATGCATGCACAACTATATCGTCGGCACGAATCGAAACAAATAAGTTGAACCTAGCTTATATATAATATCACTTCATGCATGAATTAATGCATACTGATCAAAGATACCGAGAAGAGAGAAAGATGCACAAAATTGATCAAGATGATCAGTTGAGTTCAACAAAGAGCTAGTAAGAACAAAGGATAACATTTGATCTTTCTCATCCTATGCCATGACATGCAATCCCATGAATTTCTTATTGAGTGCCCCATGCAAACTTTTGAAATTATTGTGAAAGATGTAGAAAATCTTTTATACACTGAGAATCTATAGGTCAAAACTTAGCAACAATTTAGTACTATAAGATCACTCACAATCCTAGATACATAGGTAGCTCAAGAGTTAAAAAGACCTATCAACTTGCAGTCCCTTGTTTAAGACAACTTTATCCAATTAGTAACAGAAAGTTTCAAATGGGAGATACCCTTTAATTTCTTCATTTTGCGTGCCTCTAAATCTCTATATAAACCCCTCTCATGCATCTAGCTCAACTCCAATTCACTCCAAATTTCTCATTCTTCACTCAAACTCTCTCTAGCAATCAATATCCACAATGAGAAAACAATCCATTTGCACCTTGTTTCTCCTAGCTCTCCTTGTGTTCCAACATGGCATTGCCATTGCCTCAAAACCTCATCCTCATCCTCATCCTCGCCCTCATCCTATCAAAACTGGGGGTCTCGCCTCGACGAGTGGGATCCACTTCATCGTGAACGGGCATGCGTTCTATCCTAACGGGTTCAACTCATATTGGCTCATGTACATGGCGGGGGACCCCTCGACGAGGTACATGGTGACCCAAGCTTTCCAACAAGCATCAAGCTATGGGCTTAATTTGGTTAGGACTTGGGGTTTTAGTGATGGTGGCTATAGGGCTCTTCAAAACAACCCGGGCTCTTACAATGAGGACATGTTCAAGGTATAAATTGCTAGCTAGTTACTATAAATCTATAATACTGGCATGCACATGCATGAAGGAAAATGCATGTCTAAGTGGGGATATCAGCTATCAGTTGAGACCGGCTATCAACTAGCATTGATGTGGCATTTTTTTAGATGGTACAGACCTAGCTACCATAGTTCTAAGAAATGTCATGTCAATGCAAGCTCATAACCAATGTGATAAATATAACTAGCATGCACATAAAGAAAAATTTATAAGTGTGTGTGTGTGTGTGTGTGTGTGATAAAACAGGATACCAGCTATATCAACTAATGTCGACTATCTATCAGCTAAGGCCGGTAAGAAAATGCCACGTTAGTGGTAGCCGATAGCTAATGTGTGTTTATGTCCTAACTATATTGGGCAACTAATTACGAGGGTGATTTTTTTTCCCTTACACTTTTTTATATATAGGCTTTGGACTTTGTGTTATCTGAAGCCAAGAAGTATGGTGTGTATGTGATATTGAGTTTGGTAAATAACTGGGAAGGATATGGAGGGAAAAAGCAGTATGTTCAATGGGCTAGGGATCAAGGTCAATGGTTGAACAATGAAGATGATTTCTTCAGGCATTGGATGACCAAGCAATTTTACAAGAACCATATCAAGGTATAATCAAATATACATGCATATATATGCTCTTCTTTAATTTCTTCATTGCATGATAATTGTTATTTTGACAAATATTATTTGAGGATTAATCAATATTACTTAATTATACATGATGGTTTAGGCTGTTCTCACAAGGGTTAACACAATAACGGGAGTGGCGTACAAGGATGATCCTACCATCTTTGCATGGGAGCTCATGAATGAACCCCGCTGCCAAAGCGACAACTCTGGCGCAACCCTTCAGGTTTATTTTCATTAAGATTCAAATTTTATGTTTCAAGGATTATCCGGATCCAACATAACCCCCTTGAGGGTACCAAATGTGGGGTACGGGCATACCCGTACCCCCATGCATATCCTGTAGTAGTGTCCTACCATATGTAATTTCCTTCATTATGGCCATATGTAATTTCTTTCATTTCATAACTTTAATGAAATGTCTTATCTGGTTAGGGCCTTTTTGATCCTATCCATTTTTCTCAAAAATAAAAAAGTATGATCCTACCATCTTTTGATTATATGTTTCAAACCTTACAGAATTGGATCTCAGAAATGGCTTGGTACCTAAAATCGATCGACGACATCCACATGCTCGAAGCAGGGCTTGAAGGATTTTATGGAGATTCAAGGCCTGACAGGAAACAATACAATCCTGGCTACGAAGTTGGCTCCGATTTCGTCGCTAACAATCAAATCCCTCAAATCGATTTTACCACAATTCACATCTACCCTGATCAATGGTAAGTTTAATTTCTTCTTTACCATTGGATAGTCCGAGTCCATCCAATATTTCTCTACTTTTTATCTGACAGAATTTTGTTCTGACAGGATCAACGGAGCAGACGATAATGCCCAGACCAACTTCCTCCAGAGCTGGATCACCTCACACACCCAGGACTCCGCCTCGATCGGAAAGCCGCTCCTCATCACCGAATTTGGCCGTTCATCAAGACAATTCAACACGGCCCAAAGGGATGCCTACTATTGGATGGCCTTCAACACAATCTATGACTCGGCTAGATCTTCTGGGGCCTGCGCAGGAGGGCTCTTCTGGCAGTTGCTAGTACAAGGCATGGACGACTTCAGAGACGGATACGAGGTGATCTTCCAGGAATGCCCCTCGACCGCGAGTATCATATCACAGCAGTCTAGCAGGATGGCTAGCCTTAACAGCTAAGGACTCTGACAGAGACTCGTTTCCTTCATTTCTTCGGACGAAGAAAGAAAGGAAATGAGGATACAGTTCATATGTGTGTTAAAATAATTGTGTTTATTACCCATTGTTCATGATGTACTCAGAATAAATAAAATTTGTGATTTATTATGTTATGAATTAAATATATGCATATCTTTTAATCAGAAACAGCATCACGATTTATCAAAAACAGAGTTTTCAGGCATCCGAAGTGGGGGCATCATGAGTAATTTGTTGGGTTTGCCACCATTCATATCATACAAAGTAAAGTGGGGAATTTTCAGATTTAAACCCACAAAATTAAAACTAAATTTTATGTATCCTCTTCACAGTAAAAGATATTTACATTATTACTCGGGTTTTCACAAGGAATGCAAAGAACCTATAAACCCTGTATTTTTACATTTTTTTGTTGTTTTGGGAATAGTTTTACTAGGGTATCCAATGGTTCGCTACTACAACTGTTAATTTCTTGTGGTGAATTTGTAAACAAAGAAAGCTTTTGTATGAACCAGGCAGGTTCCACATTGGCTAGATGCATTTATTTCTACCAATCACTAATTCGGTAACTCATGTGGAACCCACCGTGTTGGTAAGAAAATATTATTCGGTTAAAAATATACTTCCATCCGACTAAACGATACCAATTGGCTAATCTCCAACCATTTTTTTCCTATTCTGATATAGAATTCTATTTTTTTATTCATGAATTCTATTTTGAAACATTCTAGGTCTATCGTAAACGGATCTGAATTCAGGTTTGGGTATAAAAACCAAACCCTTTTTATGCATGTTTTGACCGGGTCTAGGCCTAGACCCTAGCAATGTTTGAAATGTCATTTATCAGGATCCAAAAATTTTGATATCGGATATCAGATAACAGAGAAATTTTGGTAATATTTGCTAAATATCGATTATACAGTTTTGTATTATAAACGCCATTGATATAACTTACGTTTTTGACAAAAATGTCATCGTTATAACTTAATATAAATTGTTAGTTCTATTAAATGAATTTATTCCTTAATAGCTCAATGATAGAGTGGTCCTCTATTAAGCGAATGGTCGTAGGTTTGCACTCGAAAGCCCTTGTCGAGGACGAACTCAAAAGACCTTGTCGACAGTATGCAGTTGATGTCGAAGTCGAACTCCAACTCAACGCCCTTTAAGATCTGAAGTCAAACTCGAATTCTTTGTCGACGAGTATCGCCTTTAGTTGAGGGGAAGAGCACGAGAACAAAGTTGAGCCTGAGTCGACGAGGATCGCTTTTGCTGAGGAGTTGAGCTGCTTTCTTTTGAGAAATCAATTTGTGCCTCTTGTGGATTTGATTGGAAAAATATGGCTAATTACAAAACGGGTAGGATACGTTGTAATAGTTTATAACTTGAGACCAAAAAGACTCATAATAAAAGATTTCGGCAAGCAAACTGAAATTTCGCCTGATATAAAATTTCCTGACACACAGAAATATCAGCTCATACGCAGAAATTTCGGCCGATATATTCTCAATTTCGGAAAAAGAAATAATTTTGTAACTTTGTGTCGATTATTCACCAAAACCGAAATTTCGGAGATATATATTGGATTTCGGCCGACATTTAAAACATTGGACCCTACCCATTAATTAACACTTTTGTAGATAACCCAATGTATAACCTCGTCACAATGATATAAAGTTTTTTTTGTTTTTGGGAAATATACTTCCACCAACTGAATAAGACCAATTTGGCTGGATTTTCATCCATTTTTCCTATTTTGCCTTCTATCGTGACAAAAAACTCCATTTTGAAAGATTAATCTAGGCCTGTCATATCCAACTATGTACTTCCCGACCGGCGGAATATTTATTCTGGCAGGATCAAAGGAGCAGACGATAACGCCCAGACCAACTTCCTTCATAACTGGAGGATCACTTCACACACTCAAGGACTCAGCCTCAATCGGAAAACCTCTCCTCATCACCGAATTCAATTGTTCATCAAGACAATTCAACACGGTGCCAAGGGATGCCTAGTTGCCTACTATTGGACGGCCTACAACACTATCTATGATTCTGAGAGTTCTAGTAGTGCCTGCACCGGCGGGCTCTGCTGGAAACTATTTTTGTGCAAGGGATGGACAATTTTAGAGACGGATATGAAATGATTTTCCAGGAATGCCCCTCGACCACAAGCATTATTTCTCAGCAATCTATCAGGATGGCGAGCGTATAAAATGGAGAAAGAAAATCAATAAGAGAGGATACAATTCAGAATTAATTATTGTGTTTCAAATCAAATGCTAAATTGGGGAGTAATTCGGAGACAACTTGATGTTTCTATCGATTCCATTTGATCACTCTTTCCGGTATGTTTGCTTTCTTCTACATGCAGACATTTCTTTTATGTGAGAAAAATCTTTACTTAATCTTGATGTTGCATAGGTGGTATTTTTAGCGAACAAGGAGAGTGACAAACGTCGGTTAGAACTTTCTTGCTCTTGCATAATGATTTGAGCCCCTATTCATGCACAAATATTGACCTTTGTCATATCACATTACCGGCATGAACGATCTAGATGAAACTCAACAAGGAATATCTCCCAATATATATACAAGCTTAACCTTGTAGGTAAATTAGTTTTTCTCAGGGCATCCTGTTTCAAAAGGTCCCGAGTTCACGCCTACAACGTCAACTATTTTATTGATGAAAATACAAGTAGGGAATCGATCCTTACACGATAAAATCACCCAAAAAGAAGAAGAAAAAAAAGGTACAATTAACTAGTCCAAGAATACATATACTCCCAGAAACCCGTACCATCATTCAAAACATAAATGCCTTCTTCCGAGATCAACCATGACCAATTCGAACTGCATCTTCCTTTATCTCTCTGATAATCAAAAGCACTGAACAGGAACGAGCTCACGCTTTCCCAATCCATATTACAGTAGAAAAGGGTCGTACCGCTCACATTCACGCTAAAATCCCATCCATACTCGTCTCCGTCGGCCACAACATGGGGACCGAGATCGTCATCTTTCGACTGGCAATGAATGTTGATGCTCTTCCCGCTTCCTAATTTGTTGACGATGCTTACGTGCACAGATGATACGCCAGATGAAACAAGAATTAGAAATATAACAACTGAATTTCTTGAAGAACCCATTTGTTTTTCCTGGTCGATTCGGGTTTGTTGCTCCTTTATATATAGGAATTGAATTGGTTCAGGAAGTTAGCAGATATGGAACGTAGACGTAATGTCTAGACATATTTGGGACTTTTTTTGTTTGGCATGTCATTAGTCGGTGTATATTCCTAGAATTCTTATAGAAAAGTTCAGATATTCCAAAGATATGCAGTAATTAAATAAATATTTGGATGGATACAATGGATATCTTTGATGTTACGGCATATAAGAATAAATAAGTAAATTTATTAAAATATACAGCTATGATTAAGCATTAATACAATTCAACTAATTAGGAATGTGAGTGGAAATGGTAGGTTCCAGGAATTGGAAGCTCGATTCTGAACCCTGTCACAAATTTTGAACTGCACAAGTTCAGGATCAATATGAGCCTAGCCAAAAATTGGGTTGAGTTAAAATGTTAGACAACTCTAATGTAACTAAACTTCTTTAATATACCATTGACGCAGGCATGTCAATGGTTCGGGCCTAGACCCGGATCCCAACTCAGACCCGCCGAAAAAATCTGAGTCTAGTATAAGTTCTTCTAGACCCAGACCCAAACCCGACCCATACTCATTTAACTACTTAATAAATGGGTCGGGTCTGGATTTGTTTGGTTCGTACCTGTTTAGACCCGGCCCATATATCTTATATATAATTAATTAATGTAAACACTACCCTATATGAAAGTAATCTAGTTCTTAACTTCTAATTTTCTCTCTGTGTCTTTCATCTACATCTCTCTTTTTATTATTTCTACACCATTGCACCGCTCATACCTCTCCACCCTTGTGGATTTTAGTTGTTAAGTTATAGTAATTGCTGTTTTAGAAATAGAATTATAAATAGTTTGAGTTGATTTTTTTTTATTATGTGATAACTTTTGAAAATTATTCATAAACTTTTGAGTTATAGTAATGATTGATAAAAATTAAAGTTGATGAATGGGTCCGGAAAAATGGGTTTGACCCAATTAATAATGGATCCGGGTCCGGGTCCGGGTCCACTCCATATAGACCCGTTGGGTAAATGAGCGGTCCATAAAAAAATAAATGGATATGGGTATGAGACATGCTAGACGTGACCCAAACAAGCTCATCTACAGGCCTACATTGAGGTGAGCCGCGGCTCGACTTTTTATCAAAAAGAAAATGAAATGAAACACAAAAAAAAAAAAGATTTTTTTTTGCTGAAATGTGAAATGAGAAGAGTTGCATATTGTTAGCCGTAGCAACAATAGTCCAAAATACCGTTTGAAGAAATCATCTTTCTCTTCAAACTGCCTGGCCAGAATACCAGCGAAATATGGAATTTATTTTCATAAAAAACAATCGAAGAAGTTTTATTTTAGTATGGAAAGCAAGCGCCGCCATAGCAATAGTAGAAAAACCTCTTGGCGTCGAGCAAGAGGTTTAGGTTATGCTGCTTGCATCAAGTTATATATGCCTATCATCCAGGAAAAAAAAAGAGACTGGTGTTTCTTTAAAACCAGACACGTCGATGGTCCTAACAAACATATCTTGATCTCTAATCTTCCTTTTAATTTTCCTCTTGGTCCGGAATGAGACTCTTGAGGATGTTGGTCTCCTTTAATCCATCCAATCCTAATCAATTAACGATGGCCTCGGCATAACATATACACTGCAAGAACCAGAAACACAAGAAAGTGCAACCCAAGCACAAAATCATTAACCTCTGATAAAACTTACTTATTTCTTGAATGTTCAAAATTAGTGATCAAAGTACGGCAATTACAGTTACAGACAGGTTTATTGTCTGGCTTTGTACATGTGAAACATAAAAAGAAGACGAAGAAAAAACATGAAATTAGCATCACTCGCTAGAACTGCTTATAACAGGACTCAACCAGAATTATTATATATACATTATAAGAAAAGATACCTAAATGATGGTACCATCTGCAATTGTTCCATTCTTCATCACGACAGTGATTCCTGATCGAATGTAGAAACCCTCGGCTGGTCTTTCCGACTCTTCAATATTCTGCATCACATCCATGTAAATAATTTAAAGAAATAATTATTTTTGACCGATAAATATCGCGAGTAATTTTATAGTTAATTCAATAGTAGTTTTTCCTTTCTGTAGCATTCATGTATAATCTAGACATAAAAACAGAATCGAAGAGTTACCATGTTACATTCACTATTGCAGATATTCTCAAAATTGTAAAATACATCTTAACTACTGTGTGAATGGTAATTATGTATCATTAGCACAAAGTTGGGAAGAGACTTAAATATCACGAGAATCATATTCAGTTGTGATGCATTCTATCTTATACTAGATTACTACCTCAAAGACTACTTATCCTAAAATTTGTAGATTTTAGGATGCTCTAATTAAAATTTGCGATGTCTCATGAATATGAATCATGCCAGTGCTCAAAATCTATAATTAGGAGATATATTCAGCTTACATCTGCGTTTGTAATGACCACGTTCTTCCCGATCTTTGCATTTTTGTCGATGATACAATTCCTACATTAAGTTGCGGATCACGTATATCATCAGTATTCGTGCAACCAGCAAGCGAATTTAAATCCAAATTAATTAAGAAAACATACTTAATTTTGGTATTTTCTCCTACACCAACTGGAACTTTCCCACAAGATAAAGAAGAAGCTCTCTCCGCCTCAGTTTGATAGTAGTCTGCTCCCATCATCATGGTGTTCTGTTAAAGAAATAAAACAATCAGCTCCAATCAAAACCTTTTAAAGTGTGTGTTTTTAAAAGTTATGGTGGTTTCATGCTACATGAGTTGAGTAAGGGAGTTTCCTGTACTTTAGCCAAATTTCTATATGTTTTGTTAATGAAGAAGAATTACCTTGAGCTCCACCCCATAATCTAATCTTGATCGAATACCAACTATGGAGCGATCGACACTGCATTCTGTTAAGAAACATCCATGTGAAATAATCGAGTTCAAAACCTGCAAAAATTAGAAATCCCGTTGTTAATTAATTGGAACAGTCATAGAAAAGACTGCTTTGTATATAAAATAAAATCCATCAATATAGAGTCATACCCTGCACTTTTCTATCTTTGTCGGAGGTAAAAACCGCGGTGAAGTGAAGATTGGCTTCAAAGGGTCATAGAAGTGAAATTTTGGAGGCTTAACCAGAGAAAAATTATGATAAGTTAAGATTGGGTGTTAGCAATAAAAGGAAAACTCGAAGGAAAACAAAATAAGGCGTGCACATGCACAAACATGCACATTGAGAAAACCTGATCAGTGAGTGCCAGATTTGCATCGAAGAACGATTTTATTGTTCCAATATCCTCCCAATATCCATTAAATAGATATGCCTGTCGCATAAAATTAGTTTATAGAATTTGCATTCATTTACATAATAAGTTTGTAAATTTTCAATTACCTGCACATTATACTGTTCAGCTGCCATTGGAATTATCTCCGACCCAAAATCATTGGCATTAGGATAGTTCCATCTAAAATTTAACAAAGTTTTAGACCACTTAGATAATGATGATTATGCAAAAATGATTAAATATGGTTATAATTAATCTAAGCGGCTAAGAAAAAACCTTAGGAGTTTCAATAGAACATCGGTCTTGAACAAGTATATTCCCATTGATGCAATGTATGGAGATTTCTTAGCTTCTTGAGGAGACAATCCAAGAATGCCTGTATCTACTTGCTGCAAATTTGAAAAGTATTGGTTTCATTTATTTTTCGGAATGGAAAAAGCAAAAAATAAGGTTGCATTAGCAAGAGAGCTGGAGTACCTACCATCATTCTTAGGCTTTCACCCTTGGGCTTTTCAAGAAATTGACGGATGTGGCCTGTTTCATCGATCTTCACCAAACCAAAATCAGAAGCACGACTGTGAAGAAACATAGAATTATTCAATTAAATTTGGTTGGATGAATTATTATCAGTCTATAACTTAAAAGATGCCTAAATCAATGTACATGTTAACCATCATAACTGAAAGCACGGAAAATATGTCAATACAATGACTAGTAAAATTATACAAGCTCACATACTCTAAATGACAATGATCTCTAAGGTTACGAGTATTCATGAGTATCCAATACATATAGGAATGTGAATCACTCTTTAATTTTTTTTCTTTTCCGATCTTCGTAGTGGTACTCTTTCAAGTTTAAAAATTAGAAAAGCGTCTACATATATCTTTGTAAGTATTAGAGTACTCATATTGCAGATACTTTTATGAATTATTATACTTTTATAACTAAATATGTATGAAAAGGGAAATTTTAGTTCATAGATTATGATTTTAGACGAGAACAAAAAGATATTGGTTAACACGTATGTTTAAGAACTAGAGAAGCAGAATTTTCCTATGTTCAGTATTACGAAGAAAAGAAAAAACATTAAATAACATCCAAAATTAGAAACTTTTATCCGTTAAAGGTACATGCTATAATACTAACCTGTCATCTATTGGTACACATGAGACAGATATATCCGCACCAGAATCCATATGTTTCTGTGAATGCATAACATTATGATAAATATGTAGAAAAAATGACAAAATAAAAGGAATAAGCTTAAGGTTATAATTTTGGAGAAAAAGAATGCAAACCTGAACAAATTCCATGTAATCCATTCGATATAGATGATCCCCAGATAATATCAATATGTTCTCTATATCCCTAAGCTTGGCATCCTACATCAAATAGAAAAACAAACCCTAACATTGAATTTGCTTAAGGATACAATACAAATTAACTTATATCGAACATGAATGCAGGAAGGCCATCAATTTAATCGTATATTACACCCTTCACCTATAACCTCATTTCGAACTTATAGCTTTCAACTGACTTATTAGCACCCGACACCCTTGGAATTGGTCGGATGAATGGAAAAAATTGATGTTCTTGTAAGACATATAAAAGCTAATAAAAATGTAAAATATGCAACATGTGGGAATTTTTAGTATTTTGTAATTTGAGTATATGCGTCATATGGTGCATTTCCATTCATGTTTGGTAAACTGATCTCATGCACTTGTATACCATAGTTCTTAGAGGTCTTTAACGATATTCATATAAATTAGAGACTATTTGTTGCTATCGTTGCTCATTCCTTGCATGTTAAATCCAGATCAAGACTAACTCTAGATATGTCATGCGCCGATAAGAGACAGCTACGGGGTTATAAATGTTGGATGACATACAGATGAAGGATGAGAATATACAATTAACCCTTTATAAACATACACGCATTACAGACCTCAAAAAGCCATGTAAATTGCCTCACAGCATCGGCAGTTCCCTGGAACCAATTCATGCCGGATTCTCCGGGTGTTTGCGTTGCCGCTAGTACCTATTTGTGATAGAATAAAATATTAGAAAAATAAGTAAATAAAACTTTCTGTTCGTTTAATTTTTAATTTAGAATACCTCTACAAATCCATCGCTAAAGTTTACACCATTTCCCAAATTATAGGTTCGGGCAAGGTGTCGGTTCAGAGACTGGGAATTGAACTGGGTCAACACGTAAATTTTGTTTATTCCGCTATTAATGCAATTGCTCATCGGAACATCGATTAGCCGATAACAGCCCCCAATTGGTACCTAAGGATATATCACAAAAGGAAATAGAAAACAATTAGAATCATACATAGAAAATCCATGTAAACATGAAAAATCATCATAATATGAGAATTTTACTGCAGGCTTTGCTCTTCTTCGGGTAAGGGGGAAAAGGCGAGTCCCCGCTCCTCCGCCTAATATGATTGATGCCACTGTTTTCGGATCGGCCGCTGGCTTCACAATCAATGGAGGTTGCAATGTCTGCGACAAAATTTCAAGAAAGCCAATTAACAGTCTATTGCTCCTAAAATATTGAGCACAAAAGATTTCACAATACTCTAGGGATGTTTAAATTTTTTGAGAATAACACAATGTAGCTATAAATTTAGAGATCCAATCTCAAATAATTAAACTTCAGGATTAATAATCACAATTTTATCATTTGATGTAACAATAAATTTTTATGATTCGTTTTTGAAATGTACTGGATCTGTTAACCCTAAACCTAAGAAAAATTACTGTAACACCACCACAGTAAAAAAGATGAACACAAAGAAAATTACCAAGAACTCCTTTGCAACATCAGCAAGAACAGAATTGACAGTTGAGCTCTGAGCACCAACATTCATGACTCTCAATCTTGACCCATTTCTAACCCTGCATTGCTTCTTCAATGAACACCTATGAGAAAACCTGTCACCAAACAGAGATGACAACCTCTCCGGGCTCCAAACCGAGCTATCCGTTGCCGCCGGAAAATTGAAGCTCAATGATCCAGCCATTTCTGTAACCAAATAACACCCAAGAACAATTTTTTTTTTAAACAAAGCTAAAGTAAACAAAGAAGAGAAACGTATAGGAGAGAGAGAGAGATCTAGAGAGAGAGACAAAAACGGAGGAAGTTAGTTGAGCAGAGAACAGAAACTGAGATTATTCCAATTGGGTGCACAACAGAACAAGGAAGAAGCCAAACTGGGAGTGATTTCTCTCTTTCTACTATGATTTTTTTAAAGAAAAATTTATGACAGATAAAATATATTTTGTTGGAGTGGACCAAGTAAATTGTGTGCTTAGATCAAGTAGTAAATCAAGGGATTGGTTATTTTTGTTTGGATTAAAAAAAATATGGCTGATTTGTTTGTTGCATAATTGTGATTGTCATGAACTTGTAGCTTTTCATTTTATCTCAAAACCCCTCTTGTTATTTCATTTATCTGATATAAAAATATTGCATTATTTCATATTTATAAGCTATAAAAAATTGGACCCATTTTTTTGATGAATTTATGTTATATGATTATGTAGTTCATCTTAATTAAATAAAAATTATCTGTGTGATCAATTACCTCCGTTTTTGCTTAATTGATGTTTAACAGATCATGATACGTATATAAAAGTGACAGCTCATTTATTTTGTGTGTTAAATATTAACACGATTAGTGTGCAACAAACTAGATACTAATAATGTATTTTGCTTTAATATAATTTTAGAAAAAACGGTGAAATTATTTTTAGGATCAATTTCTTTTGTGAGAGCTCATTCCCTTTGCAGTTTACTCCATATATCGCTTTTTTCGCCTCAAGCGATAAACCCAAACAAGAACACTCCCTTTAAAACACTCAAATTAAGGCTCATCCTAACAAACATCTGCCCTATAAATAATATGAGACGTACAACTATGATTATTAAGAGTTGTCGTACAATGGGGTAAAAACATAGGGTTTCTCTATCTTTGCGCTTCGGAGTGTCATAAATATAGTAGAAAAACACTATATCTGGTTCTTCATATTTATTTTTTTTGTACATGGACTGTGATACATACACAAGTTAAGCTATTTATATTCTTTCAAAAAAGAAAATGTCAGCTACCATTGGTAACCTTAACCTAGATATATAGACTATTTTATTAGCAAAAGATATAATTCATGATTCCAAATTAGATTCTTTCCATTGGCCATTTCCTTTTATTATTAGCAAATCAATCAATCCATGATTTTGCCCATTGTAATCAATAAGAATTTTGTGCAATTTTATTTTTCTACTTTAGATTACTTTGTTCACAAGTATGATTACTTGGTGCACAAGTATTGATGTGTGTGTGTATCTCCTCGTGTAAATATATCTTGAGAAAAACTCAATAAAATTCTCTTTCTTCCAATTTTTAATATTTTTATTTTCTAATTTTATTATGGTATCAGACAAATCCTGATCCTCTTTCAATGCCACCGATGTTCGGGACATCACATGAATATCAATATTTCAATGCTTCTTCTGGTAATGTTCATTCAGTAGCAAGTTTTGCAGGTAACACCAAATGTTTTCCTTCAACAATTCTAATGCTTCTTGGATAATTGATTTTGGAGCATCCGACCATATGGTCTCAAAATCAGATTATTTTTCTTTCTAAACTTCCTAAATTTGTTTCTTCTTCGATTCGATTGCCTAATGGCACTACAATACCTATTGCCAATATTGATACTGCCACACCCAATTCTTATATGTTGTTGCATGACGTTCTTCATGTGCTAGACTTCAAGTTTAATTTGCTCTCTATTAACAAACTCACAAAATTAATCTCTAAATTATTCGGTAACTCTTTTTTCCCCCAGATTCTTGTGTTTTTCAGGACCTAAAACCGAAATATGTGATTGGAAAAGGTAAAGAGAACAATGGACTTTATTTTCTTCTTCCGCAACAATCGCTTTGTGCTTCTAGTTTAGTTGTACAATCTCCTTTCGATCTATGGCACTGGAGGTTAGGTCATCCTTCTTTATCTATATCTTCAAAATTTCAAAATTTGGATCCTAAAATTTCATCAATTTCCAATAAATCAATTTATACCGTATGTCCTCTTTCCAAACAAATGTGTTTACCATTTCAATCTAGTAACATTTCTACTAAATCTTGTTTTGAGTTGGTATGCTTTGATGTATGGGGTCCATATCACATTCCATCATTATCCGGAGCCCGATATTTCTTAACTATTGTAAACGATTTTTCTCGTTGCATATGGATCTACCTTATGAATAACAAATCTGAAGTTCATTCTCACATTTGAAATTTTTTTAACATGATCAAAACACAATTTAAATCGAACGATTACAAAATTCAAACCGATAATTGTAGTGAGTTCTCAATGGGGGCACTGCGACTTTTCTTCAAATTCTTGGCGTTATTCATCAAACAAGCTGTATACATACACTACAACATAACGGTATCGTAGAGCGCAAACATCGTCACCTTTTAAATATTGCTAGGGTTCTACGATTTCAAGCTAAATTACCCGTTAAGTTTTGGTGTGATTGCATTTTGACCGCCTCTTATCTTATTAACCGGCTTCCGACCGTTGTTCTAAATGAAAAAAAACTCCTTTTGAAATGCTTTTTCACAAACCTCCATCTTATGATCATTTGCGTGTTTTTGGATGGTTATGTGATGGTCGTAACACATCAATCACACATAAATTTGCCCATCGTGCATCTCCAGGAATCTTTATTAGCTATCCTTTTGGCCAAATGCATATAAAATCTTTGATCTCCATACCTGCAACGTCTATACATCTCATGATGTTGTTTTTCATGAAAATATTTTTCCTTGTCGTGCTTTTCAACTAAGCCCACAAAACATATTTTTCCATTACTGGTTTCTGATATAGATGGCACTTCTCCTCTACCCATTTTTTACTTTCTATGTCCATTAGTGAAACTCGACCATCATCAATTAATCATTTACGATCGTCCATCCAAACAAACACTTCTCTAAATCCAACACAAGAAACATTAACATCATCATCCACATCTCCTTCAATCGATCATCAATTACTGAAACGAACTCTGTTTCAAATCCACCTTTAAGAAGATCCACTCGAATTCATAAAACTCCAACTTATCGAAGATCCACTCGAATTCATAAAACTCCAACTTATCTTAAAGATTACGACTACCTTATTCTCACACACAATTTGTCTGATAGTTCAGGTATCTCATATTCTTTATCAAACTTTGTTATATATACAAAATTTTCTTTCCATCATGAAGCTTTTTTTTCCTCTTTATCTGCAATTAATGAATCAACCGATTTTTCTCAAGCTGTTAAATTTCCAGAATGACGGGAAGCAATGAAGGCTGAGATGGATACTTTTACAAATAATAAAACATGGTCTATTGTTCCTCTTCCATACGGAAAGAAACTAATAGGCTCTTGCTGGGTATTCAAAATCAAGCGGCATTCTGGTACAACTGAAAGATATAAGATACGTCTTGTCGCCAAAGGTTATAGAATTGATTATCATGAGATCTTTGCGTCTGTTGAGAAGTTGGTCACAATTCGAGTTCTTCTCACCGCTGTTGTTATACACAATTGACTCTTGCATCAACTCGACGTCCATAATACTTTCTTACATGGTGATTTGCATGAGGAAGTTTATATGTCACTTCCATCTAGATATGAGAAAAAGGGGGAGAATCTCGTTTGTTGGCTTCACAAACACCTTATGGTCTCAAACAAGCATCTCGAAATTGGTTTGTGAAGTTCTCTACTTGTCTGTTCAGTTTTGGTTTTCAACGGTCTCAAGCCGATCGTTCTTTATTTTTCATGCATCAAAATGGGGTTTCAATCTTTATTCTTGTTTATGTTGATGACATAGTTGTTAAAGGAACTAATAATTTTCTAATTCAGAAAGTCAAATACATGTTGCACCGACAATTCCACATCAAAGATCTTGGCACTCTTAAAAATTTCTTAGGTATTGAAGTTGCTCGCTCTCCAAAAGAAAATATGCCATTAATATTCTTAAAGACTCCGGAATTACTGAAACTAAGCTAGTTGATTTTCCGATGGAACAAAATCTCAAGTTAAAAAATAGTGACAGCGCGATACTGGGCGATCCTTCAACTTTTCGTCGTCTTGTGAGACATCTTATTTATCTTACTATTTCTTGTCTTGATATCATCTATACAGTCAATTCATGCATCAACCTCACAAGCCTAATCTTGATATTGCTTTTCGTTTGCTTCGATATATTAAAGGTACAGCTGGTCAAGGAATTCTTTTATCCTCGTCTTCTATTTCCACGCTTCGTGCTTATTGTGATTCAGATTGGGAAAGTTGTCCATTGACTCGACGCTCTATAATGGTTATTGCATATTTTTGGGCTCTAGTCCTATTTTTTGGAAAACAAAAAATAAACTACTGTTTTGCGCTCCTCTGTAGAAGCTAAGAATTGAGCAATGGACACTGCAACATGCGAAGTTACTTGGTTATCATAGTTGCTTGGTGATCTTGGTATTCGTCTAAATTCTTCAATTCCATTATATTGCGACAATCAAGCGGCTATTCATATTGCTGAAAATCTTGTTTTTCCTGAACGCACAAACCACATAAAGATTGATTGTCATGTTTTCCATGAAAAAAATTCAAATAGGCATGCTCCGAATTTCTAAAATGGCTGGTTCTCATCAGTTAGCCGGCCTTTTTACAAAAGCCCTTGGAAATGATAAATTTCTTTTTCTCAAGTCCAAGTTGGGTATTCTTAATTTGCATACACCAACTTGAGAGGGAGTATTAGCAAAAGATTTAATTCATGATTGCAAATTATATCTTTCCATTAACCATTTCCTTTTATTATTAGCAAATCAATCAATCCATGATTTGACCATCGTAATCAATTAGAATTTTGTGCAATTTTATTTTTCCATTTTAGATTATTTGGTTCACAAGTATGATTATTTGGTGCACAAGTATTGATGTGTGTGCGTATTGTAAGAGATTCATGTAAATATATCAAGAGAAAAACTCAATAAAATTCTCTTTTTCCAATTTTTAATATTTTTATTTTCTAATTTTATTAAATTTTTATCTCCTTTTTAATAGATTCAGATCGATGCATATATATATATATATATATATATATATATATATATATAAAACAGAGAGTGTGTGTGTATTATTATATTTTGGGTAAATTACACTAAAATGACTAAATTATTGCATCTCCTCATTTATATAAATGGGGAGATGCGATAATGTAAATCCCCAGTTCTTTGTAAAATTTTCCCCATATTTGAATAAATAATTTTCTCCATTTAAATCCCAATTAAATGTTCTATTTTCCTAATTAATTAAAATCCTTTTTACTTTAAAACCGAAACCTAAACTAAACCCCAACCCGGCCTAAGCCCATTACCCTTAACCCAAACCCAAACCTATACTCTTCTTCTTCTTCTTCTCCGTTTTCTTTTCTTTCCAAAAAAAAAATCCACGAGAGCTTCTTCTTCCTCGTCCACGTCGTCCACGAGAACCGCTTCTCGCCAACCGCCGCGACCTCAGCCACGCCCTCAACGACTCCTCGAGATTCTCTCAACCTCCCTTTCATCTTCTCAACGTCTCTTTTTCTCTCTTTATCTCTATCTCTATCACTCTTTCTTTTTCACAATCTCTCTCATTCTCAAACTCCCTCTCTCTGTCTCACCCATCGCCGGCGTCCCTCACCCCCGAAGAGACCCACAGCACCCCTAAGAGAACACTTCCTTGCTACTGAGCTCACCACACCATCTTCTTTTTCTCTTCACAAACCCAACTCCAAACTCCACCCATCGTCGAGGCTTCCGCCGCCGCCACCAACCCCCTTCCAACGACGATCACCCTCGTTTCCTCTCCCGAGCTGCTTCACCTCCACTTCCCCCACAACCCCACTCCTCTCAAACCCAACCACCTTACGCCACAACCATCACCGCACCACAACGGAGCCGCCTCCATTGACGAGCAATGCCACCATCGTCCCCTTCCTCCTCGAGCACCCCACGACACCACCACAAGCTTCACAGCACCCCCATAACCGCACAACTCCACTGCCGCACCTCATCCTCCGGCCACCCGAGCTCCACTGCGACCACCGTCGAGGCCACCTTGCCACTTTCACCGTGCCTTTCACCGCTCGAGGACCATGCCGGCTTCCTTCCTTCGATGAGCCCAAGCTCTAAACCTAGTTGAGCCATAACCGAGCTCCCAGTGTGTACATAGCCGAGCCCAAGCCTCATTGTCGCCGTGCCTAGCCATGCGTGCGTCAAGCCCGTGCCATTTGTCGTCTCCAGGCAAGAGAAATCCCATCTCTTGCTACTCATGCTATTAAAATTTTATAAGTTAATGATAATGTTAGATAATTATAATATATATGTGTATATAAATGCGGGTATATATATTTATATATCTATATAACGTTAAGTTATAAATCGAACACTTATACATTGAGCCATTATGACTGGTTGTATTGAATCGAACCCATCTTGGGTCTATTAATCGTATGGATGCCATTTTAGAATTTTACACGAATTAATTGTTTCGACTGACACTCGTATACGCATATCGAGTGTTCAATAAGAAATCTTAAACCAAAACCTTGTTAAAATGGTAGAATTTATGACTAATAGATTCCTTTAGCGATAATGAATAACACGTAAGAAGTTGAGTTAAAATTACGAACTTTAACACCATGAAATGATACCCCTCTTTAGTTTCGTCAAATCTGAAATTTCTCGCACATGCAGCTTATGAAAATCATGGTAAATTAGATTATACCAGAATGTTGTGTTCAAGGGCTCATATCGAAGCTAACTCGATAATCTAGAACCATCAGTGTTTTATATTTTAGTACTGCTATAACACATGACGAAAACTAAATGGAAATACGGCTCCAGACCCCAGTCCAGAGTAGTATTTCATGTTGACACCTGAATTTAATTGCCTGTATATCTCTGTATGGAAACGAAAATATACATAATCCTATATAGTTGTGAAGATAATCCTATTAGATAACTATAGGTGGTGGTTTCGTTCAATTTGATTACTGTTGCTATTTTAAATGTATTTTAAACCGTCGGTATGTACTGCAGTTTTTTGCAGAGACAGATTGTACATCTTAACCTTAAATAGTGCATATCTTTCTGCATACCATGGATATTATCAATTCGTCTAGTGAGTTGGAAATATAACAGATAAATATAAATATCATCTAACTGTAGCGTCACCTAACTGTGATCCCAACAGGGAGTAAAACGTGTTACAAAATGGACTTTCAGTTCAGGAACTGGATTTCCAGCAAAGAACACTTCAATGGAAAGACCGTAACTCCCAAAACTGAAACCCGATTGATCTGAAACCAATTTTTTTGGATTGATGTTTAAGTTTACTTTATACCCCCTTCGTTTTGTCTAATTACGATCATACGATTTAACATGATTTTCTGAACTCATAATACACGTTATGATTCGTATTGTACATGACTTAATTAGTGGCATAATTCACATACTTACCCGACCGTGACACCTTTAGTAATAGCGAACGATCTTATTGATTCTTAACGATTATTGTATTGCCGAACATGAGTGGTATTGGATTAGTTGTGTCAAGTGCGCCAGTGATAAGTGAATGATTCGTGAAAGCGAACAGTGCAGTGAAAAGTGAATAAAACAGTGTTATTTGTAGGGTTCCTAGGCACCCCAAGGAGGTCTCACAAGGCATCAACCATGCCAATTTCAAAAATTCCGGTGCCGAGAAACCCTAGTGTACGGATCGTCGGCTAGATTTCTAGGCGAAAAAGAAACTAGTTAACACTTAACTAAGAGATACGGAAATACAACCTTTGTAGATCCGGTTCTCCACCTCCATAGCTCCGCAATGAAGTCTCCTCGCTGTCCATAACAAGTCCCGGGCTCTAGCGTCGGCTTCATCGGAGAATGGACGGGCTAGGTCATCGATGTCCATGCCGAAGATGATCTACGTCGAGGCATCGCTAAATCAAGCTCCGACTTCACCAAGTCAAGAAACTTGTGAAGAAAACACACTCTACAACTTGGCAAGAGGTAGAGGATGAAGAAATAGGAAGTGGGTTAACTTTAGAATTGGATTTCTCACTCATTTCATCAATCCACCATTGATGAAGAAAGGTTTCTTCTTTGAAGATGAAGAAGAAGAAGAAGAAGATAATGAATATTATGATAATTTTCCAAATAGAAAATCAAAGGAATCCTTATCATAATCAAACCCTAGTTAAGTGTAGAGAATAAACCATGGTTTGCTCAAATGGTTAGGGTTAAGAATGAAGACAAGAATGGTGACTAAGTCAAAGGTTCATGAATCTTCAACAAACAAACAAAGTCACCATTCTTTTCTCTTTTCCATTCATTTTCCAAAAAGTATAAACAAATAAATAAATGAATAAATAAGTAATGGAAAATAAAACCCTAATTATATGTATAACCATGGTTTAATTCTTTACACTTAACCAAGTAAACATGTATCATCAAACATGATACAATCAAGTGCACGAAAATATATCGAATATACAATGTGCACAACCGAGCGAGAAAATCCATTTAAAGTGAACCAATATTAGTTAATGCAAAGTAATATATCAAATATATAATTATACATTAAATCATTAAATCAACACTTGATTTAACGATCCGGTCATATCACATATAACCGACTAATATCCAATGTATCGATTTATCGAATCAATCCTTGATTCGATAACTAGGTTATATCGCATACAACCATTCGACACATTCATCGCGAGAATAGAATACGGTATCACATACACGCATTATTCTCGGTCCCGCACATATCTCATATGCGCTCCTATTTCGTTTCGCTTGAGCCAGGAAACCTCTGTGTAGGACTCTAAAGACTCGTCAATACGCCGGCAGCAGATGATGATCATATCAAACACCCACAAGCCGCAAGCGGTCTGCTAAACGTAACGGCCACCCGGGTATTGAGCGATCTGAAGATCGACGAGCAAGCCCGCTCATACTCCAGTGAATCCAACCAGTAACACTACCGTACAGTCCGGTCTGATCGTCTGATATGTCGCATATCTCGCCTAGGGGTGGTAAACGTCAGACCCCACTAACTCGATAAGTCGTGTCGATATGAGGTCTATAACAATTCGAGATACTGCTGGTAACACTTACCAGTAAATCTCAGCAACCCTGGCCAGGGATTTCCTGTTATAGCCAATCGAACACAGCGCAACATCAACCCCCTATAATGGGAGAGACGAATCCCCTCCTATAGCTCATTGCCTCCATGTGACTCGGGACTGTACCCAAAAACCACCGTTTTGCACGCCCTCTTGGACGTGGTAAGATGGAAATCAAAGCACAGTGGGAACCACACAAGACTCTATGACGATCTCGGGTCAACAGACTACTCTGTACCAGTGTCACCTGAGAACTGCCATCTGACGTGAGGTATAATACCATCTGGGAGTTCTCGGCGAGTCCGTCCAGTGTACCCAGTCTCTACTGAGCACCCGTATATCATCTCTGATGTCAAACACCGATGGATATGGGATCATCCATCGCCCATCTGTATGGGTCGAGAAGGTACACGCCAGTCTACTCTGGTATATCGATGCCCCGTCTCGATATACCCACGACTAGGGACTTTGAAGGATGTACTTATAGACTATCTTGTCCCCACTAGTATGATCCGCATCATAGTCCAGGTAGTCAAGCACACATCCTAAGGGCTTTACCAACATGTAACAGAGAGACAATCAGTGTACACGTTAAGGTAAAGAGCAACCAGATAGCATACTATCATGTCGAGCAAGAAAGTCCTCCCTATATATGTCCAAGCATCCACTACAATATACATCCTATGTATAGTAATGGCCTCTAGGGCATACATATAACTAACATTATTGATGCGTACTTGTACACAACTAGCCACATACATATAATTATTGAAACCTGGGGGAAAAGGGAAATCGAAGTGGAATGGAACCTGCATTTAGGGAGATTTAGCGATTTAAAGGATGATCATTCGAACATCGACTCTTACATATATTTAAGTTATGGACTTAGCGGTCCGGCTGGCAGGGTTATATATCGGGCAACAACGAACCGTAGTCTCGGATACGCACGAGACCCTCGTTAAACATGATTACTCTTTTCCACAGTTCGATTTCAAATTGACCTAGAAACCAATAGGTACATGGATCATATACTACATTGATTATTGATACACTGATTACCTGCATTCACTGTCTCCACTGTATTATCTTTCATTTCATACTTTATTATAATACTATTATATATTTGCTATTGCGTCGCCCTGCCGACCTGGATATGCATGCTCAGAGCTTAGATAGGACGTCGCTCAGGAGTCAGATCTACTGTTTGAGATTGCAGAGATCTAGACGGTTTTACTTTCAGCACTTTTACTACTTTCCCTAAAGCGACCTTGTATTCGCACTTAGTTACTAATTTCCTTTCCAGTTGAACTGTTGTAAATTGTGAACAATGAAAGTTGATGTAATAAACTAGTGATGTGTTTCCTTTACTTCTGTGTTGTATTTACTGATTACCATGTAATGCTAGAAGACGAAGTGTGATTACGACGGGATTATTCCTTGACCATAGAAGCATGGTTGGTTTAGTCGCCTCTCATATTCCGTATTTTTGGAAACGAGGCGTGACATGGTTTTGTTTGTATCAGAGTCAGGTTTAGTATAAAGGAATAATGTGACTCACACTTTATTACGTTGTTTTCACTTCACTATCTTTTGCTTTCATCTTCGTATTAATTCTATCATTTGATCTATCTTTCAGCGACATAGCCTTCTCGAACAACCACTCTTCGGACTCTACTTCCCAGGATCGCAAAGAGAGGATCCTGAACGCACTAACGACTCTCGCAGAAGCTCAAAAGAGAAAGACTAACCTGCTTATCTAGGGTCTCAGGGCAATTACCGCATTGGGAGGACCCACAACTCTCATTACCGCCCCCCGAGGGCACCGCTGCACCAGCTACACCTGCTAGAGCTGGCACCATATCGGATTTCCGGAGGCTACACCCAGCTGTGTTTACAAGGTTAGCTGAACCACTTGAGGCTGAGCAATGGCTAGTCAATGGGAGAATCTACTGACGGCCGCACGGGTCCCCGATAAAGAGAAGGTAAACATGATAAAGATTCAGCTGGAGGACGAGACCCGTGCTTTGTAACGACTCTGAAATCACTGTATAGAAATTTTTTTTATTGTACAGAAAAGATACAACCTGTGTAAAAGTTAAAAGTTATTTTTATTGATAAAAGTAAGAAGCAATTTGTAGCTTACTGGTAAAACCTTTACACTGCTGTGATATAGCCTGTGTGTTTGAATCCCATCAGACCCAATTATTTTTGGATTTTTAATTTTTAATTTTTGGAAGCCCAAGAGTTGCACGTGCAATGCACGGAGAAATGAAAAGTATCAGAAAAATCAAAGAAGAAAGGAGTAAACACAGATATATACACGTGGCATGAATCTCAAGCCAAAACACCACATCTCGACCGCCCGTTTCTCCCATAGGGCCGGCGTCGACGGTCCAAGTTGCCCCAAATCCCCCTGTGCTTTGCACACTTGACTCTTCAACTACCCTCAACTCCTCTGCACTGTTTGATTTTCCTGCAATCAAATAGAGACTCTTCAATTCACCATTTAACACATTTTTAATGCATTTTAATACAAAATTTTAATTCCTAAACCCTAATTCTTCACTATAAATACCACCCCATACCATAGTTCTTCACCATTCTAAAATTTCTAGCAAAAATTCTCTCAAACTCTTTAAACACCAAGTAGAGTTAAGCCCCCAAGTGGAGTAGCAAGCCAAACTCGACGACCGGAGCATCTCCGACGAAACCACGACCATCGAGGGCTTCCTCGATCTCTTAGTAACCATTAAAATCGTAAGTCCTTTCACCTCTATCCCTTAGTAACGACTCTAAAATTTTTGTACGGAAATTTTCTGTTAATACACAAGAAATGAATTTTACAGCCTGAGTTTGAGTTATAAGTTACTTTTGTTAAATAACAGCAAGAAGCTACTGTAGCTCACTGGTAAAGCCTTTGCACTGCTGTGACGTAGCCTGTGTGTTCGATTCCCATTAGACACAATTATTTTTTCTGAATTTTTTTAACTTTTTGGAGGCCTAAAAGATTGCACGTGCACGGTGGAATGAAAAGTTCAAAAAAATCAAACATGTGGAAAATGGTTTAAACAGAGGATTTAGTGACATGAATCACGAGGCAAATGCCTCGAGATCGACCAACCAAAAGCCTATTAAAACCGATGCCGGCGGCTGTGATGAGGCCAATGAAGCCCGGGCTTTGCACACTCGTCTCTTTACCTACCCCTAACCCCGCTGCACTATTTGATTTCTGTGAAATCAAACAGAGACCTTTCATTTCACAATTAAACACCATTTTAATGCTTTTAATCCACATTTTTAATTCTCAAACCCTAATTCTCCACTATAAATACCACTCCACACTTTGGCTCGGTATCATTCTGAAAATTCTAGCCAAAACTCTCTAAAAATTTCCTAGTACAAGTGAAGTAAAGTGGAGTTAGCGAGTAAGTTGGTTCCGGCGAAGATCGAAACCAATTTCGGAGCTCCTACGACGTCATGAAGCTCATCCCCTCTTCTTCAACCTCTCCTTGAAATTTATAAACCGTAAGTCCCTCCCAATCTCTCTTTCTCTTCATTAAAATTCCATTTTTAAAACTTATATCGGTAAGTGGAGTTAATACCAATATCTTTTTTCTAAACCCTAGAAACTCCTTCTCCTTTATTCTTTGATCAACCAAGTTTTTACACAATACTTGTAACCTTAAATATAAATGTTTAGAATCAATTTTAACATAGAATCTCATGTAAAATAATCATATTTGAGCTTTTACATTAAAATATCTTGAACTTTGTTATCACATCTTTTCAACAAAATTGCTTAACAATACCTTAGGAAACTTCATGGGGTAATGACCTACCCCACACGCACACTTGGTTTCATAACACGATACCCATTGTATGTATTTTCGTTTCGAAAAATAATATTACAATAAAATACCATATAATTTAAAAACCAGATTTCTTTTAAAGCGGTATTTCATATCCTTTGCGATTATGCATTTACAACCCTCTTTAGGAGACCCGTTAATGGATAGTATAGATTATCGCACATTCTTGGGCTAGTAGAATGAGATGCAGACCTCCTCACAGAGCATTTGATCTCGAAAGGATTTAAAGACGGTTTTTAAGAAATACGAATTTTCTAAATAAGTTAAATTATTTTTAAAATTAAAATTATATAAAATTATAAATCCATATTTTCAAAATATAATAAATATATATTTTTCAAAAAAATGAAAAGATTAACAAATGTCAATAAAATACCATCAAGATACCAAAAAAGACAATTTTTCAATAAAATACCATGAACTTTCAAATGCTAAGTGTTTATCACTAAAATACCCTATACTTAAAATCCATGCTCATGAAAACCCTAAATAATACTAATCACCCTCGAGGTTTAATTTTTAATTATATTAAAAATATTTTTCATAAAACCCCCTCGAGATATATAAAACAATATTTAAGAACTTTAGTAAATATAGGTTTAAGCGGGATCAATTTTCTTGAGCCTCACGGAGCTGGAGAAAGTGGGTGCTTGCCTATTTAAGGTATACAACTTAACGGAATTATCAATGGTAATTGTCTTGAAAAAAGATACAAATCCTGCCGTCCATGTGCAGCAGTTACCGATGACTCCCGAACCTAATTCAAGAGCTAAATCAGTTTACAAGAGTCTGACCTAGTCTGAGTCCAATTCAAACCTGAATCCAAAATTAAACATGAATACTTGATCATGAACATGAATACTCAAACACAAATATCAATATCAAACATGTATACTTGACTTGACTTGACTTGACCGAACCATGGTTATAACTTGACTTGACTGCTTAAATACTTGACTACATGCTGAACATGAATACTAGAACAATTTGTATCCATGGTTTCGGCAAGACTTGTAAACAAAATCTATACAATACAATACGCAGGGATAAAGGGGTAGATTGGTATGGAACGTATATCGTAGCACGAGAGGTCACTTAAAAAATACCTACATGAATTCTCGTGCCGTTATCCCGTGGGTTATGATGGGGCCTTGTACTACATGTTACCATAGTCCACGGGGTAAGATGGACTCCTCTCGTATACATGAATACTTTCTTTACCAAGGTATAAACAACCACGTTATAATAACTATCATATACCAGTAATCAGTCACATACTTTACCTGTTCATTCTCACTTTATATATTATCTTCTTGTTCTTCTTTTGGGACTTACCGAGTTTTAGTTCGCCAAAGACATTCCTTTCTATTGCTTTCTATGAAATGTTCATCAGGAGGACCGGACTCTCAAGATATCGAGCCTAGCCAGGAGGACTTAGACCAGCTTGCGGCACAGCCTGACTTCTAGTTCCTTGTACTTACTTTTCTGTATGCCATTGTTTAGGCACTGCTTTATATCATTTATCTTTTTATTTTCAAACAATTTTATGTAAAGATGAATGTAAATAAAGTTGTTGTCATTTTTTATCACTTGTCATTATTGTTCATTTTTAAATATTGCTTAATTACATTTAACTTATTTATTTCTTAGTAAATACGTTGCGGCCTGCCATGTCACTGTATCCGTCTACTGGGAAGCGGGACGTGACAGGTTTTGTTGGTGGCCCATGCAGGTCAGTTCTGCATGAAGTCTTAAACAATATATCATAAGAATTATAAGAATCAATAACTATACATTCTTTACATTTCAAATTTCTTTGAATCTATCCAAACTATTCATTTTTCTATCAAGGTCATGGACTCACTGAACAACACCAGCACGAATGTCAATGGCAATACCCCACCGCTGTCACGATCCGAAAATAGTACGTGACCGACACTTGGATCACGTGAAGCCTATAGGACCCCTCGTAACCCAAGTAAGCCGAAATCCCAGAAATCTAAGCCTTTTGAGGAAAAATAATGGAGGTGAAGTTTGAAATAAAGGTATAATGTGATCAAGTTCTTTCTTTAAAAGTATACGTAACGTTATATGGAAATACAAGCGAGTTGTATACTAGTCATGAAAACATTTTCGTCATTTAAAATTTGGGCAGCACCTCCTTTGTAAATTTTGATCCAAAACCAATATATAACAATAATATAGGCATCCCCAAGAGGGAGCCAGCTTTTCGGTAATTGGCGAAATCAAACTATACAATAAATATATATGACGCCTAAAGGCGAAGATCAAACACAGAAAAGAAAGTAAAGAAACCAAAACATTATCAAACCCAGAATAAAGAATAATACACTTCTCGCTCTAGGTCTGAAAGAATATGCAAGTCTGTGGTTTCTAAGTCTACCAAATATACAAAGTCTGGTTGATGGAGATTTTAACTAGATACAACTGAAAAATAATGTATATCCAAAGTGTACCCTACCCACTGATGCAAATCACCCGGAAGAAAACTGTATACCAGCAAGCTTCTACCGATCTGAGCGGTCGATCTTGTAAGAAAATTGTGGCACAACGGGGGTGAGTTGCCAACTCGTGGGTAGAAAATATCAACAGGTAATGTATAACGATCTCCTAGGTCATACTGTAATATAAAACATCATATTGTGTGGTATCTAGGGTAATCGTGTATACATATGTGTAAAATAACAATGTCGTGCCAATATCAGTATATAGTACCAAGTCATCTGTGTCATACGTAAATATATACGTGTGTCATCCAATGTGTGTCCATCAACGGCACATCAAATCATCATGAAACCTGAGTGCCCAGCATTGACACTCGAAATTATCATAAAAACCCGTGTTCAGCATCGATACGTAAATCCTCATATCTCAGGCGCCGTCTCATCGGATCGGCCTTCATATCCATCTGTCTCAATCGCTCCAGTCGGTATCTCCGGATATCCACCGAGTCCAATACCATCACCAGTAGGTAGTGTTCCCTTGTCGGGCTCAACGCCTTTCTATACGATCTTCTTGCCCCGGGGTACTTTACCGGGTCCACCATGTACCCGCAGACGGTGCCTTCTCACTTCTCGAATCGGGTAGTATCATAGCTCAGAATCGAGAAATCTCATGGTGGACGTTAAAATATCATATCAAGAGAAACCATATTTTTAAAACAGTCATAAGACTTTAAAAATGTATCTGCGGTTCTCAAATCCAGAGATCTCATGAAAACAGAATCTCATATGCATGTAACCATAAAGGTACAGTAAATACAAGCACAAAACAGTACTGTAAAGTATCACAAGTGTTTTTATGTAAACATGTCGTGTAACCAGGTAAGGAAGTGCAATATCTAAACTAGCATGCGTGATAAAGAGTGCTAAACGATAACTTTAATTCTACAATTTAGGGAACAATACAGCAATATAGCAGTTTCTAATGTGTAGTGGCATGGCAATTACCGATGATGTGTGTGTATGCTGGCAAGTCTGTGTACGTGCAACATGCGCATCATCGGTAATGGTGCGTGTGTCGTAGCAGACAAAGTCACACAAGATAAGTACCGGGAATGTAGCACATATGTCGTAAGGAAAAACAATACAGCGTATACATGAACAGTATAAAATACGTAACTACAATGAACCATACGATTATAGTTTAAATAGTACGAATCGTAGTTTCGAAAATGGGGCTATGGTGTGTTTGAAAAAAAGATACCATTTGAAAATCTGTAGCGCTCTTGAGGTTGTTATTTAAAAGCGCATCACGATTCGTTAGTTTGAAAATAGGTATGGTTTAAAACATATCTTATTATCTGTTTAAGTGGTCTAAGACAATATTTCTCGAGTCGATATATATATATTGGCGATTCATCCTCATCATATCACGTACGGTATAATCTATCGTACGGTATCATCAAATCAAAGTACGGATCTATCATCATATACATCACATCACGTATGGTATAATCCATCGTACGGTGTCGTCAAATCAAAAGTACGGATCTATGATCACGTACATCATATCATCTCATATCATCATATGTATCATCTCATATCATATCTTAGCATATGTATATATATTTATATCTCCCCACATCCTCATATTACACATATCGACTCGTGTCATTTTATTCCATCATATTATTATCTCATCATATCATCTTGGAATTATCTTTATGGTTATATATGTATATATATATAAGCGTATATATCTATACACACACTATATCTCTGATCACCTAATACTATGGTTGCGGGGGTGCTATACGCCATCTATCCGACTTCCTCCGTAGATATATATCTACTCACCTACCGTCCTCGCTCTAGTCGAAGTCCATGAATGCCTTGCTCGCCTTTGTCGTTCCGGAAGTCCACGCGAAGGTACCTACAATTCAAAGAGTATCGTATCGTAACAAAATCAAATCTGAAAATTGATGCGGCAAGCGAAACGCACATAGTTTAGAACCTATGGTCCATGCATGCAAGAACAACTAAACAACCCCCGTCGTCGGCATACGAACGTCAAACGACCGAGTCAATACATAAATATCCAAAAATCAAGTTTCAAAAGCCGCAAAACATCGCCAGAAATAAAGTAAGACGACTCTAGATTTTTCTTAAGGTGAAATTAGACTATTTTGCATATAGAGTAGGTCTTGTTATCTAATGAGTGAGCTACAGACCAAGTTTCACACCTTAATTCCAAAATTGGGCCGCAAATTGCGGCTAAATCGAATAAAAAGATGGCCATAAAATGAGTGATTGGGCTCAGGCTTCTAGGGTAGCTTCATATTAGTCTGCACATCTCACTATATCTACTAATTAATTTTCAGAGTCCCCGAGACATCCCAGATTTCATGTGATCACCACAAGTCTTATAAAACCGATATCGGGAAAATTCTAAACTCAAGTATGAAACTTCTTGTAGGGTTCCTAGGCACTCTAATGAGGTCTCACAAGGCATCAACCATACCAATTTCAAATTTTTCCGGTGCCGAGAAACCCTAATACGGATCGTTAACTAGAATTTTAGGCGAAAAGTGAAACTAGTAAACATCTTAACTAAAAGTGAGAAGCTACAACCTTTGTAGATCCGGTTCTCCACTTTCTTAACTCCACGTAGACGTCCTCTCGCTGTCCAAGTCGGATCTCGGACTCTAGCATCGGCTTCATCGGAGAAATGAGCGGACTAGTCGTCGGCTACGATGCCGAAGATGATCTACGTCGATGTTACACAAGATCAAGCTCCAACTTCACCAAGTTGTGAAACTTGTGAAGAAAACACCCTATACTACTTGGCAAGAGGTAGAGGGTGAAGAAATAGGAGGTGGGTTCACTTTAGAATTGGATTTCTCACTCATTTTCTCAAGTTGCCATTGTTGGTAGCAAGCTTTTCTTCATTTCAAGAAGAAGAAGAAGATGAAGATGATTATGATAAGAATAATCAAGAAAATAGAAAATAGATTATACTTATCATATAGCAACCATGGTCAAGATAACTAGTGTAGAGAATCAACTATGGTTCAAGTGAATGGTTAGGGTTAAGAAAAGAGACAAAATGGTCAAAACCATTCAAAGCTTCATGAAGCTTCAAAAGAAAGTCCAAAATGAGCCACCATTTCATTTCTTTTCCAAATATAAATGAAAAGAAATAAATCAATAAGTAAATCAAATATAAACAAAACCCTAATCATTAACTTAACCATGGTATAATTCTTTACACAAACCCAAGTGAGCATGCATCATCAAACATGATACAATCAAGTGCACAAAAGTATATCACATATACAACTTGTGAACTTCAAGTGTGAAAATCCTTTTAAAGTGAACCAATACTAATTAATGCAAAGTAATATATCAAATATATAATTATACATTAAATCATTAAATCAACACTTGATTCAATGATCCGGTCATATCGCACATAACCGACTAGTATCCAATGTATCGACTTATCGAATCAATCTTCGATTCGATAACTAGGTTATATCGCATATAACCAATCGAAACATTCATCGCGAGAATGAAATACGGTATCACATACACGCATCATTCTCGGTCCCGCACATATCTCATATGCGCCCCTATTTCGTTTCGCTTGAGCCAGGAAACCTCTGTGTAGGACTCTAAAGACTCGTCAATACGCCGGCAGCAGATGATGATCATATCAATCACCCACAAGCCGCAAGCGGTCTGCTAAACGTAACGGCCATCCGGGTATTGAGCGATCAGAAGATCGACGAGCTAGTCCGCTCACACTCCTGTGAATCCAACCAGTAACACTTACCGTACAGTCCGGCCTGTTCGTCTGATATGTTGCATATCAAGTCTAGGGGTGGTAAACGTCAGACCCCAATAACCGATAAGTCATGCCGATGTGAGGCTCATAACGGGTCGAGAAACTACTGGTAACACTTACCAGCAAATCTCTGATCAGCCCTGGCCAGGGACTTCCCTGTTACGGCCAATCGAGCACAGCGCAACATCAACCCCCAATACCGGGAGAGACGAAACCCCTCCTATCGCTCATTGCCTCCATGTGACTCGGGACTGTACCCAAAAACCACCGTTTTGCACGCCCTCATGGACGTGGTAAGGTGGAGATTAAAGCACAGGGGGAATCACACAAGACTCTATGACGATCTCGGGTCTACAGACTAACCTGCACAAGTGTCACCTGAGAACTGCCATCTGACGTGAGGTATAATACCATCTGGGAGTTCTCAGCGAGTCCGTCCAGTGTACCCAGTCTCCACTGAGCACCCGTATACCATCTCTGATGTCAAACACCAATGGATATGGGATCATCCATCGCCCATCTCATGGGTCGAGAAGCGTATACGCTAGTCTACACTGGTATATCGATGCCCCGTCTCGATACACCCACGACTAGAGACCTTGAAGGATGTACCTATGGACTACCATGCCCCCACTAGTATGATTTGCATCATAGTCCAGGTAGTCAAGTACACATCCTAAGGGCTTTATCTACATGTAACCATAGTCACATAATTCGCGAATTATTCGCCGAATTCGCGAATAATTCGCGAATTCTTGATCAAACGAATTAATCTCCGAATTATTCGTGATTGCCGAACTGGCCGAATTATTCGCGAATTATTCGCGAATTATTCCCGAATTATGTGATAAAACACCGAATAATTTAAAAAACAGCAAATAATTCACAAAATCAAAACCTAGCGTCTCATATATTAATTTATTGCTCGAAATCCTTCCCGAACATTTCCCGAACACTTACCGAATCTTTCCCGAATACCTGCCGATTTTTTCCGAATAATTCTCCGAATCCGAATTTTCGACCTCGCCGAATTATTCCCGAATGACGAATTTGTGACTATGCATGTAACTATAAGACAGTTTAAAGAGACTAGTGTACATGTTAAGATAAAGAGCAACCAGATAGCATACTATCATATCGAGCAAGATAGTCATATCTATATATGTCCAAGCATCCAATATAATATACATCATCTGTACAATACTGGCCTCTAGGGCATACATACAACTAACAATCTCCCACTTGCACTAGGGCCAGCTGCTGTAGTATCGCATACCGAGCATCCCGAAGAGTCTCTCAAACTGTATCTGGGGAATGGCCTTCGTGAGTGGATCCGCCGTGTTGTTCTTCGTGTCAACCCTCCTGACCTCGATCTCCCAGCGATCAACTATCTCCCGGATCAGGTGATACCGCCTCAGAATGTGCCTGGATCGCTGATGGGACCTAGGTTCCTTGGCCAAAGCCACCGCTCCATTGTTATCGCAATACAAAGGTATTGGATGTTGAATGGATGGAACCACTCCAAGTTCAGTAATGAACTTCTTGATCCAGACAGCCTCTTTAGCAGCATCGTTGGCAGCGATGTATTCAGCCTCCATCGTCGAGTCTGCCACGGTTTCCTGCTTGGAACTCTTCCAGCTAACCGCCCCTCCGTAAAGGGTAAAGACAAATCCCGACTGCGACTTAGAGTCGTCCTTATCACTCTGGAAGCTTGAATCGGTAAAGGACTCTACTTGGAGTTCTCCGTTACCATACACCAAGAGCATCTCTTTAGTTCTTCGCAAGTACTTGAGAATGCTCTTCACAGCTGTCCAGTGACTCTCTCCAGGATCAGCTTGATACCTGCTCACTACACTTAGTGAGTATGCTACATCGGGTCTGGTACATAGCATCGCATACATGATAGAGCCTATAGCCGAAGCATAGGGTATCCCTTGCATGCGAGCTCTCTCCAAATCAGTCTTGGGAGACATCTCTTTGGAGAGAGTGACTCCAGAGATCGTGGGCAAGTTCCCACGCTTGGATTCTTCCATACTAAACCACTTTAGTATGGTGTCAATGTACCTGGATTGGGACAATCCCAATATCCGTTTGGATCTATCTCTATAGATCCTAATTCCCAATATGCAGGAGGTATCACCAAGATCTTTCATTGAGAATCTTTGTGATAAGAAGAGCTTGACCGATTGCAGCATAGGAATATCATTTCCTATCAAGAGTATGTCGTCCACGTACAATACGAGGAAGACAACCTTACTCTCTGCCACCTTCTTGTAGATACAAGGTTCATCTGGATTTTTGACGAAATCAAACTCTTTGATAACGACATCAAAGCAGATGTTCCAACTCCGCGATACTGGCTTTAATCCATAAATGGATTTAAGTAGCTTGCACACCTTCCCGCTGCTCCCACTGTCTACGAAGCCCTCTGGCTGAGTCATGTACACGCACTCTTCTAAATCACCATTTAGAAAGGCGGTCTTAACATCCATTTGCCAGATTTTGTAATCATGATATGCAGCGATGGCAAGCAAGATCCGGATGGATTTAAGCATAGCCACTGGAGAAAAGGTTTCGTCATAGTCCACACCTGGTCTTTGACGAAAACCTTTTGCAACAAGTCTAGCTTTGAAAGTCTCCACTTTCCCATCTACACCAAGTTTTTTCTTGAAGATCCACTTGCTCCCAATGGGTTTTACCCCTTCAGGAGCAACTTCCAAAGTCCACACTTTGTTGGTGTACATGGATTCCATCTCGGACCGCATAGCATCCAGCCATTTCACTGAGTCCCTACTCGTGATGGCCTGCTCGAAGCTAGTTGGGTCATCATCCTCCATGATGCAATCCTCGCTCCCACCATCCATGAGAAAACCGTAGTATCTCTCAGGTTGGCGAGGAACCCTACTAGATCGGCGGAGAGGCTGAGGTTCATCGGGAGCTACTGAATCCTCTGGTTCAACCAAATCTTCTGTCGTAGTCTGTATTGCTGGAACCTCTTCCAGTTCTACCTCCTTGCCACTAATCTCTTTTTCAAAAAATTCCTTTTCTAAAAAGGTGGCATGTCGAGAAAAAAACACCTTTTGTTCCTCGGTGTGGTAGAAGATATACCCGCGCGAATGTTTGGGATATGCAATAAACTTACACAGAATGGACCTTGCCGTGAGTTTGTCCGGATTTTGCGTTTTTACATATGCCGGACAACCCCATATCTTAACATAATTAAGACATGGTCTCTTTCCTTTCCATATCTCATATGGAGTGGTTGGCACGGATTTGGTGGGAGCCATATTCAATAGGTCTGCAGCTGTTTCCAGTGCATATCCCCAGAAGGAAATAGGTAACTCAGCTGTGCTCATCATAGAGCGCACCATATCCAATAGGGTGCGGTTCCTCCGTTCTGATACACCGTTGTGCTGTGGTGTATATGGAGGAGTCAGCTGAGAGAGAATCCCATTCTCTTTTAGGAAGTCCAGAAATTCATTGCTCAAGTATTCACCTCCTCGATCAGATCGAAGGATTTTAATACTTTTTCCGGTTTGGTTTTCGACTTCTTGTTTATATTCTCTAAATTTCTCAAAAGCTTCTGATTTGTGTTTCATCAGGAACACATATCCGAATCTAGAGAGATCGTCAGTGAATGTAATGAAGTACGAAGAACCATCCCTGGCATGTGTAGACATGGGACCGCATACATCACTATGTATTAGTCCCAAGAGTTCGGTAACTCTTTCTCCGTGTCCCGTAAACGGAGTTTTGGTCATCTTGCCTTTGAGACATGACTGGCAAGTGTCATAAGATGAAAATTCAAACGGATTCAAATATCCATCCTTATGCAACTTAGCCAGTCGTGTCGCATTGATGTGACCCAGTCTACAATGCCACAAGAAGGATTCGTTCAGTTCTGAACTCTTCCTCTTGTGTGTGTTTGTTATGCTCAGAACTGTTGATTGATTTAGAACATAAATGCCATTGCACAACGTGCCTGATCCAACCAACTTTTGGTTACGGAAAATGTTCATAACATTGTCCTGTAAACAAAATTATATCCCTCTTTACTCAACAAAGAAACCGATATAATGTTGCATATCAGGTTCGGCATGTAATAGCATTCGTTCAGAACCAATGTATTACCAGTTGGTAATGCAAGGTGATATTCCCCGACAGTCATAGCTGCAACTATTGCACCATTTCCAACTCTTATGTCTTTATCACCTTCTCCAAGTTCTCTACCTTTCCTTAGCCCATGTAACTGATTACATATATGGGATCCTGACCCGGTATCTAATACCCAGGACGTAGAGCAAATGGAGAAACGGTTCTCTGTAACGAACACACCCGAAGAAAATGCATCAACATGTACTTTCTTCATTCGGGTGGCATGGGAATCCTGGTATTCCCCTATATCCTGTTCAGTCCTATAACTCTTATAAGAAAGAACGGAACCAACGTTCCCCAGCACAGTATAACATGCGGGTTCGGTCAATACATCCATATTATTATCTTGATTAGGGCATGAAATGGTCGCTACCTGGAGAGAGAGAGAAGAAAACACTTTAGCGTATGCTCATGCAAGATCAGATTGGTTATTATCTTATCTAATCAGGATGGCTCCCACTGGTTTTTATCAAATCTTTCTTCAAACCATAAAAGGAAAGACTAGCCGGGATTAATTACACACTACAAGTTCGCCAATCTTTCAGCCAGGCCAGTGTCGATACTTTGAGGGAGGTCCCCCGTGCTTTCGCACGAACCTAATTACTGTAAACCTCGTTTTCCCAGAGGCGTAACCCCGTTGACACCTTTCTTGACACCTACTTGATCAGTTAATTGCAATGTGTAAAAATCTCCCAGGAGTAACTCTTACTCGCAGTGGGTATCGGGATCCAACTATCTCATAAAAGGTATGCAATCTCATTGCAAATTTCAACACTTGAAATTCCCGATAATATTTTGCCCCTAGCGTCCTATGACCTTGACGCAGGCCAACAAACCATAGTGCGCTAGTCAAGTTCAACCCGTCATTTCCTGATTGAATTAAACCCACCCGCACGACCCTTGACGCAGGCCAACAAAGTCGTACGACTACCCTAATCCAATCTGCATCATATGCATAAGCAGATAAATACTAGTTAGCTACCGCACACTACGCCTTGACGCAGGCCAACAAACGTAGCACGAATACTAACTACTACTTATCTGAAATGACGGAGGGCTACGACAGGTTTTTCTGAAAACATATTGCGTAATGAACTTGATATCGTTGTAGAATCAAATGAAGTTTTGAAATGGAGCGATTTTGAGGCTTTTCTAGTTTTGCTAAAGGGGTCACTCCCGGTGAAGGGATCGTCGGCCCTTTCCTCGTCGAATGAGGTGCGGGATATATCATATATATCACTGTGCAAAGCAGAAACTATAGAAGCAATCAAAAACAAACCGAGTGTGTAGCATCTGCCAGTTATTGCTAAAGGGGTCACTCCCGGTGAAGAGATCCCGTCCCTTTCCTCATCGAATAAGGTGCAGGGTATATCATATATACCGCTATGCAAAGCAAAACTGTAGCTACCCTTTTTATTTAAAATTTGATTCTACAACATCTTTTAGGTTTCTTTTCTTTCATTAATCACATTAATGAAGTCCCATCATTTAAGTCACCTAAACATCACAGATAAATACGACGTACACTTATGCCATCCGCATTCACCTCGATGTCCCCTCGTGCACCGTTAGGTTAGGTAACTAACGACAGAGCATGGCAGGGCTAGTGCGGGTGCAAAACATAAGTAACGTCTATATAATATATCATATATACTATATATTGTATCTATCACAGAACATCATATGATCACATCACAGATATCGCAGCAGAAAATATCATATGAAATATTGGATATACTAGGACGTCCGTGTTTTTAATACGAGCCAGTATAAAACACGGATTCCACGGTCGCGACACCCCTAGACCCCTACGAGAGCGGCAAGCAACCCAACCAATTCTAGAGTTAGGAGACCCGGACTCGACTCCTCGAGTTGGTCTCCCACTGGACACCAGAACCCGGTTACTTGTGCTCCCCTCCTTGAGTCTATCCTAGTGCGGAAAAGTAAATAATATACAGAGGGTGACATCTTCCGCAACCTGGAAGTGCCCCAATAAAAGAATATTACATACAAGTTTTTTACATGAATGAAAATGAAAAACACTCATCTCACATAAAACCCCCCGGCTATTCGAACACGACAATCCAATATAACATATCCAGCAACACATAACATCATATGTCATCAACGTAAGTAAGTATGCGCATCCCAATTGTCGTTGACATATAGCAACGAAACCGGCGATATCACATATTACACTTACGGTCACAGAAAAGAAAGTGTAAAACTACAACAGTTGGAATCCTCAACCCTTTTAGACATCGCATGCCTAATTAAATGAAATACTTAGACATCACATGCCTAACAATTATAAACCTCGCATTTTAGTCCCATTATCGAAAACTCTTTTCAATATCAAGTGAGACTAAACTGCTAGATTTATAACATTCATCCAGTTATCTCATAACTGTTTGTGAATTCCAATTATTGTATCCCATTCTGGATAAAATAGAAAATATTAAACTTTCCGATCGAACATTCGAACACCCAAGTTTTCCCGATACAGCTCAACACATGAAATAAGTCTAAAAACATTCAGTTCATGCCTCAGTACCAACGGTCCAGCCGTAGAAGGGTCAAGCCAACGCCTCACATGTGGCACGCCGTACTACCCCAAACCCTAAGGTTCAAAGGGCAGTTCAAGACGGTCACATAATCGAGTTAAGGTTTGTTGTCTTCTAGAGGGACCATCACGTTACTTGCACTACTTAGAACGTCGTTAAACTGCGGAAAAATCCAACACTTGGAAATATTCCGGCAGGGGAAAGATTGGGTATTTACATCCGGTCGAACTTTTCAACATATTCTAAAATTATCCGGAAAAACATATAGACAAAGTTTGATAATCCGATCGAATCTACGAGGCTCCAAAACACCCCAGAAAACTCAACTCTTGAGTTCAGATTAAAAAATCCCAGAAAACTCCGCACCTCAAATAACAGATTACTGTACAAAATAGAAAGGCTGACGTCATCAGATGGCCGCGGAACCGCCGCAGAAGCCAGGCTTCTGCCGCGGTTCCGCCGCACTTTGGACGTATCTTTTGGAAAATTTTGCACCGTAATTCTTAGAATTTCCTGCTGAATTTTTTAAGAATTTTTAATCTGGAAAAAACCCAGTTTTTGAAAAAAGTCCAGAGAGCATGCAAAGTTAGGGTTTCGATGTTCGTTCGGATTTCAAACGTCGTCTAGGCTTCGCCTAAGGCTCTAGCTAGGCTCTGATACCACTGTAGGGTTCCTAGGCACTCTAATGAGGTCTCACAAGGCATCAACCATACCAATTTCAAATTTTTCCGGTGCCGAGAAACCCTAATACGGATCGTTAACTAGAATTTTAGGCGAAAAGTGAAACTAGTAAACATCTTAACTAAAAGTGAGAAGCTACAACCTTTGTAGATCCGGTTCTCCACTTTCTTAACTCCACGTAGACGTCCTCTCGCTGTCCAAGTCGGATCTCGGACTCTAGCATCGGCTTCATCGGAGAAATGAGCGGACTAGTCGTCGGCTACGATGCCGAAGATGATCTACGTCGAGGTTACACAAGATCAAGCTCCAACTTCACCAAGTTGTGAAACTTGTGAAGAAAACACCCTATACTACTTGGCAAGAGGTAGAGGGTGAAGAAATAGGAGGTGGGTTCACTTTAGAATTGGATTTCTCACTCATTTTCTCAAGTTGCCATTGTTGGTAGCAAGCTTTTCTTCATTTCAAGAAGAAGAAGAAGATGAAGATGATTATGATAAGAATAATCAAGAAAATAGAAAATAGATTATACTTATCATATAGCAACCATGGTCAAGATAACTAGTGTAGAGAATCAACTATGGTTCAAGTGAATGGTTAGGGTTAAGAAAAGAGACAAAATGGTCAAAACCATTCAAAGCTTCATGAAGCTTCAAAAGAAAGTCCAAAATGAGCCACCATTTCATTTCTTTTCCAAATATAAATGAAAAGAAATAAATAAATAAGTAAATCAAATATAAACAAAACCCTAATCATTAACTTAACCATGGTATAATTCTTTACACAAACCCAAGTGAGCATGCATCATCAAACATGATACAATCAAGTGCACAAAAGTATATCACATATACAACTTGTGAACTTCAAGTGAGAAAATCCTTTTAAAGTGAACCAATACTAGTTAATGCAAAGTAATATATCAAATATATAATTATAAATTAAATCATTAAATCAACACTTGATTCAATGATCCGGTCATATCGCACATAACCGACTAGTATCCAATGTATCGACTTATCGAATCAATCTTCGATTCGATAACTAGGTTATATCGCATATAACCAATCGAAACATTCATCGCGAGAATGAAATACGGTATCACATACACGCATCATTCTCGGTCCCGCACATATCTCATATGCGCCCCTATTTCGTTTCGCTTGAGCCAGGAAACCTCTGTGTAGGACTCTAAAGACTCATCAATACGCCGGCAGCAGATGATGATCATATCAATCACCCACAAGCCGCAAGCGGTCTGCTAAACGTAACGGCCATCCGGGTATTGAGCGATCAGAAGATCGACGAGCTAGTCCGCTCACACTCCTGTGAATCCAACCAGTAACACTTACCGTACAGTCCGGCATGTTCGTCTGATATGTCGCATATCAAGTCTAGGGGTGGTAAACGTCAGACCCCAATAACCGATAAGTCGTGCCGATGTGAGGCTCATAACGGGTCGAGAAACTACTGGTAACACTTACCAGCAAATCTCTGATCAGCCCTGGCCAGGGACTTCCCTGTTACGGCCAATCGAGCACAGCGCAACATCAACCCCAAATACCGGGAGAGACGAAACCCCTCTTATCGCTCATTGCCTCCATGTGACTCGGGACTATACCCAAAAATCACCGTTTTGCACGCCCTCATGGACGTGGTAAGGTGGAGATCAAAGCACAGTAGGAATCACACAAGACTTTATGACGATCTCGGGTCTACAGACTAACCTGCACAAGTGTCACCTGAGAACTGCCATCTGACGTGAGGTATAATACCATCTGGGAGTTCTCAGCGAGTCCGTCCAGTGTACCCAGTCTCCACTGAGCACCCGTATACCATCTCTGATGTCAAACACCAATGGATATGGGATCATCCATCGCCCATCTCATGGGTCGAGAAGCGTATACGCTAGTCTACACTGGTATATCGATGCCCCGTCTCGATACACCCACGACTAGGGAACTTGAAGGATGTACCTATGGACTACCATGCCCCCACTAGTATGATCTGCATCATAGTCCAGGTAGTCAAGTACACATCCTAAGGGCTTTATCAACATGTAACTATAAGACAGTTTAAAGATACTAGTGTACATGTTAAGATAAAGAGCAACCAGATAGCATACTATCATATCAAGCAAGAAAGTCATCTCTATATATGTCCAAGCATCCAATATAATATACATCATCTGTACAATACTGGCCTCTAGGGCATACATACAACTAACACTTCTAAGCTCATCTAGACTAGGGATTTATCACTTAAAGAGTTTATAGTCACTAACTAGGTCTCTATTACACCACCACTACTCATATCATCCACCAAAGCTCACTTTAAAATTATCAAGTTAGGAAAGCATGCACTTAAGGTTCTAAAATTAGTTCTAATAAGTTTATGAAGTGAAGAAACTAAAGATTTTATAAGAAGTGAAAGTTTTATCACATTAGGGCAACTCAAGAAAGTTCTAAGATGGCCAAAGTGCTCCAAACTCCAACTTGATCCCACCATGAGCTTTGGGATGAGGCGAGGAACATTTTTTGTGAAGATGGTGTGAGGTTTTAGTGAAGTTTTGGGGGTGATTCAAGGTGGTAGTGAGGGTGGAGGAAGTTGAGGATGAAGAGGATGAGGGAGATGAAGAATGAGATGAAGAAAAAGATAGAACGAAGGCTTCATGGTTACTAGAACCATCCCCCCCTCTCTCATTCTCTCTCTCTCTCTCTTCATAATTACAAGCCATATCTTGTCTCTTGTCTCTTTTCTCTTTTCTTTTTTTCTTTTTCTCTTTTCTCTTTAAAAAGAAAAAAAAGAAACAAAAACCATGCAAATGAAACATAATACAATGTGTCATGGCATATTAAACATGGTTAACAAAAATCAAAATGGTTTAGTGCACACTTAATGTTTACCGATTAAGTTTAACATAAACTTGTATATAAATAATGGTATACTAATTTATAAAATACCCAAATCCAATAATGCCTTCATAATTAATAATTCAAATTAATATTCCAATTGCTTGCCAAATTATATGTATATAATTATACTATTCTACGAAAACTCAAATCTGTACTCGTATAGTTTTCGTGAAATTTATTATTTTATTATTTAAATTTCAAAAATATTATTTTATATTTTCTGAAATGTTACACCCGCCTACTCTACCACCACCACCTACCGTTGCAGCTCCTATTAATGAGCAAACGGTACTGCTCGAGACGATCAAGAGCCTTTTGGAGGGTCAGCAGCAGTAGACTGCTATCTTCATGCACCGCCCTGAAGCCGAGGCACTCGGAGTCAAGCAATTCTGGGCACTGCACCCAAAATATTTCTCAGAAAAAGAGAGCACAATGGAGGCAGAAGAATGGGCTCAATCGATCGAAGATGATCTGCATCAGCTCAAGTGCCAGATATTGCATGGGCGAGAGTTGCGAAGCTGCAACTGACAAACAACGCCAGAGTCTTGTGGAAGGCTGAAGAAAGCTGTCTCACCAAACCGATAGAGTGGAAGACGTTTCGCGATCTGTTTGATGTGAAGTACTTCCCTGAGATTTCCCGTTTTGACATGGAGCAACAGTTCATCCATCTACAAAAAGGCTCGATGTGGGTCTAGTCTGTGGATGAATATGATGCTGAGTTTACCATGCTCAGCAGGTAAGATACTGTCTCAATATTCAAATTTCTGATTTCACTCATTACACTGCTAACACAAGGTCGTAACAGGTTCGCTGCATACCTGATTTCTACTGCTGAGATCCGGGCACGGCGATTTCAGCAAGAGTTGGACTCAGAAATCCAAGCTGCACTCACTACAGGGGATTTCCCAACCCATGAACTTGCTTTGAAGGCCGCCCGATGCTATAAGGTAGTTGTGAAGAAGAAGGGCAGACCGCAAACTGCCGGTGTGAAACGCCCTGTCACTCATATGACAGGAGGAGCCTCTTCTAGGCCAACATTTGCACCGAGGAGATCGGGAGGATCATTTAACCAGTCCAGTCTAGACTTTTGTTTCTATTGCAAGAGGACGGGACACCTGGCGAAAGACTGCAGGCGTGCAAATGGCCTGTGTTTGGTTTGTGGCGCTTCCACTCACGCCAAAGGAGCATGTCCATATCATTTTAACACAGCTTCAGCACCCAGACCCGCAATCACAGTTCCGCAGCGGCCAGCCATTCAGGCTCCTGCACCTCGCCTAGCTCTCCCTGCACCAGCTCCACGTGGACCTCTTGCACAGCCTCAACGTCAATTCCATCAGGCACATAGAAACATACCTTAAGGGCAGAGAAACATGCCTCAAGGATAGAGGAATATGCCTCCAGCAAGGAGAAATGTACCCCGACGTCAAGCTTTCACAATGACGGTCGAGGAGGCTGAAGCCACAGGACAAGTCATAACTGGTTCTTTCATCTTTTCATTCCTTGTATATCTCTATAACTTTTCCTATATTTAAATCTAAGCTCACACAACTTAGGTACTATACCAGTAGCCTCCCTACATGCTCTAGCACCCTTCAACATTGGAGCATCACATTGCTTTATGTCGCAACGGTTCGTCCGAACTCATGCGATTCCAGTTAAACCGCTCGTATCCAGCTGGAATGTCAGTTCAGGGAACGACTTTCTAAAAGCAACTTTAGGATATGATCTATGTCCAGTGGTCGTCTGCAGCAGAGAATTTTATGCAGACTTCAAGGTACTGGACATACTGAACTTCGACATAGTCTTGGGAATGGACTGGCTGGGAACTTTCTTCGCTGCCATCGACTGTCGCCAAAGGAGGGTAGTGTTCGAAATACCAGATCATCCAGTGTTCTATTTCAAGAGTGGAGACTGTACCCTGGAACCCAGCGTCTACAAAGTAAAACCAAAGAAGGCAGTGGTTGCAGCATTGCAAGCGGAAGAATCGAAACCAAAGGTAGTTTGAAAGTTTGAGGATGTATTCTCGGAAGATATATCAGGTTTTTCTCCCGATCGAGCTCTTGAATTCAGCATCGATTTACAACCTGGTGCGCAACCGGTAATCAAAGCTCCGTACCGGCTAAGTCTAAAAGGATTGAAGGAGATCCGCATTCAGTTGGACGAACTCCTGAAGAAAGGTTGGATTCATCCCAGTACTTCAAGCTGTGGATCTCCGGTATTACTTGTGAAGAAGAAAGAAGGTTCATACAGGATGAGTGTGGATTATTGAGCTATGAACGAAGTGACGATTAAGAACAAGTTCCACTACCGCGCATCGATGATCTTTTCGATCTGCTAAGTGGGTCTTGTGTATTTTCGAAACTAGATCTTCGTTCGAGTTATCATCAAATGAAGGTCAAAGAGTCCGATATTCCGAAGATGGAGTTTAGGACTCGATATGGTCATTATGAATATCTCGTAATGCCTTTTGGAGTGACCAATGCACCACCATCTTTATGAACCTGATGAACCAAGTTTTCCAAGAGTACTGTTCGTTGTCATCTTCATCGACGATATCCTGGTGTATTCAAAGGATCGGAAAGAACACGCCGAGCATTTATGGATTGTCCTGGAGACATTGTGACAACATCAGCTCTACGCCAAGTAATACAAGTGTGAATTTTGGCTAGATCAAGTCGGAGACATATCGTTTCAGGCGAAGGAATCTCATTAGATCCAGCTAAGGTGTCAATTGTCAGTGAGTGGCCGACACCAAAGACGGTGAAGGATATACGAAGTTTCTTGGGATTAGCAGGATACTATCGATGATTCATTAAAAGCTTCTCAAAGATTGCAATACCCCTGACCAAGCTCACACGTAAAGATGAAGTATTCGTGTGGTCAGAAACATATGAAAAAGCTTTTATAGAACTCAAGTCGAGGTTAACCTCTGCACCAATCCTCATAATACCGGATCAATCTGGAGAATTCGTTGTACATTGTGATGCCATCCGGTAAAGGATTAGGATGTGTTCTACACCGGCATGGAAAAGTTATGGCTTTTGCATCAAGATACCTGAAGGTTCATGAGCACAACAACACATGATCTGGAGTTGGCAGCCATCATATTCGCACTTAAGTTTTGGTGCCACTATCTTATGGAAGAACGAGTGGATATATACACTGACCATAAGAGTCTGAAGTATGAATTTACTCAGAAGGAATTAAACATGCGACAGAGAAGATGGCTAGAACTCATGGCGGACTTTGACATCAACCTGCAGTATCATCCTAGGAAGGTGAATGTACTTTCTGATGCACTTAGCCACCAGCCATTAGCAATGAATCTCACCACTTTGTGGAAGCTACAGCAAGAATTCTACGGACTGGCGATCGAAGTAGTTATGCCAGGTAATGCTTTAGATTTGATGAATTTACAAGTCCAGTCCACTCTTATCAATCAGATTAAGGCAGCTCAAGCAAATGATACCAAGCTACAAAAGATCCGATAACAAGTAGAAAATGGACTTCGAACTGACTTTATCATACATGAAGACGGATCCTTGAGATAAGGAAGTCGATTATGTGTGCCAAACGGCCCAGTTCGAGAAGAGTTGATGAAAGAAGCTCATGCCTCTCCTTATTCTGTACACCCCGGTGGTACGAAATGTACAAGGATCTACGGAAACACTACTGGTGGCATGGAATGAAGCGCGAAGTAGCAAGGAGCGTAGCCAAGTGTTTAGTATGTCAGCAAGTGAAAGCTGAACATCACAGAACTGCTGGTTTACTTCAGCCGTTACCAATTCCAGAATGGAAATGGCAGCACATTAACATGGAATTTGTGACTGCCCTTCCTCGCAGCACGAAGGGTAACGACGCAGCATGGGTTATTGTGGTTTGACTCACCAAGTCGGCTCACTTTATTCCATTTCGAGTTGGCCAATCTATCGAGACGTTAGCAAAGAAGTACATGGAGGTAAGCATAAATCTAAAGTAAGATTTAAATCTTCAAGATGTACTATATTTGATACCCATGAACTCATGCAGGAGATCATTAGATTACATGGAGTACCTGTTTGCATCATTTACGACCGTGATACAAGATTCCGATCACAGTTTTGGCAGAGTCTGCAAGCTAGCTTGGGAACGAGTTTGAATTTTAGCACGAATTATCATCCACAAATGAATGGACAGTCCATGCAAACAATTCAGATTCTAGAAGACATGCTAAGAGCTTGTATGTTAGACTTCAGAGGTTCATGGGAAGATCACCTACACCTTGTGGAATTTTCATACAACAACAGCTATCAGGCAAGTACTGGAATGACACCATTCGCAGCACTCTACAGACGGAAGTGTCGTTCACCATTAAGTTGGGATGACGTCGGAGATTGTGAACTCTTTGGACCAGTATCGCGGAAACTGTAGAAGTAGTTCGCACGATCAGGGAAAGAATGCGCATAGCCCAAGACCGACAGAAATATTAGGCAAATGCAAAGCGTCGGCATCTGGAGTTCCAACCTGGAGACCATGTTTTCTTAAAGATATCTCCTAATAGAGGAGTGATCCGCTTTGGCAAAAGGGGTAAGCTAAATCCAAGATATATAGAACCATTCGACATACTCGAACGAGTTGGAGAAGTGGCATACCTTTAGCACTTCCACCCTCATTGGAAGGAGTGCACAACGTGTTCCACATATCCCAGCAACGACGATATGTGAGCGACCCCAGCCATATACTTGATCACTCAGAGCTCACAGTATAAACGGACTTAACTTGTGAGCAACAACCCGTTGAGATCCTGGACCGAAAGGTAAAGACATTACGGAACAAAGAAGTAAACTTGGTCCGAGTGATGTGGAGAAAGGATTCACCAGGAGAATTAATATGGGAACGAGAAGAAGACATGCGTACAAGATAGCCTTATATATTTGAAAATTAGTCCATATGTAAATGTAAATTTCGAGGACGAAATTTTTATAAGGAGGGTAAAATGTAACAACTCTAAAATCTTTGTACGGAAATTTTATGTTAATATAAAAGAAATGAGTTTTATAGTCCGAGTTTGAGTTATAAGTTACTTTTGTTAAACAACAGCAAAAAGCCACTTGTATGTCACTGGTAAAGCCTTTGCACTGCTGTGACGTAGCCTTTGCGTTCGATTCCCATCAGACACAATTATTTTTTCTGAATTTTTTTAATTTTTTGGAAGCCCAAAAGATTGCATGTGCAATACACGGGGAAATGAAAAGTTCAGAAAAATCAAACATGTGGAAAATAGTTTAAACAGAGGATTGATCAAGTGGCACGAATCTCGAGGCAAATGCCTCAAGATCAGCTGGCCAAAAGCCCATTAAAACCGGCGCCGACGGTTGTGATGAGGCCAATGAAGCCCGGGCTTTCCACGCTCGTCTCTATACCTACCCCTAACCCGTCTGCACTGTTTGATTTTCCTGCAATCAAACAAAGACCCTTCATTTCACAATTAAACACCATTTTAATGCTTTTAATCCACATTTTTAATTCCCAAATCCTAATTCTCCACTATAAATACCACCCCATACTTTGGCTCAGCATTATTCTGAAAATTCTAGCCAAAACTCTCTAAAAAGTTCCTAGTACAAGTGAAGTAAAGTGGAGTTAGCGAGCAAGTTGGTTCCAGCGAAGATCGAAGCCAATTCCGGAGCTCCCGCGACGTCACGAAGCTCATCCCTTCTTCTTCAACCTCTCCTTGAAATTTATAAACCGTAAGTCCCTCTCAATCTCTCTTTCTCTTCATTGAAATTCCATTTCTAAAACTTATATCAGTAAGTGGAGTTAATACCGATATCCTTTTTCTAAATCCTAGAAAATCCTTCTCCTTTATTCTTTGATCAACCAAGTTTTTACACAATACTTGTAACCTTAAATATAAATTTTTATAATTAATTTTAACCTAGAATCTCATGTAAAACAATCATATTTGAGTTTTTATATAAAAATACCTTGAACTTTGTTATCACATCTTTTCGACAAAATTGCTTAACAATACCTTAGGAAAACTTCACGGGGTTCGGATGACTCGATATGCGATACTCTTAAACTAACAGACCGGACTTGATGGATATTGTCATGGACATGCTTAGTAGGGGTTCGGATGAGTTTGCTCGTCGGACTTCCTTTCGCTCAATACCTGGATAGCCGTTACGTACAGCTAGTGTCGCTGACGTGCTTGTAGTTAAACCCACTGTCAGTGTATTGACGAGTCTTTAGAGTCTCACACAGAGGGTTTCCCTGCTTCGGGCAAAACGATGTAGAAGCCGTATGGTCTTACGGCAGGGTTTGATCATATACGTGAACTTGTGCACGTATCATGATTCGGACGGATAATACTAGTGAGTTTTGGTTTAAGCCGTATTCTAGTATTATATTGTTGGATTATTTTCATCTCATTGTATTCGTATTTTGTCGGAATATGGATATGTGTATGTATATACGGATGAGGGGTATTCTTATAATTTATTACAAGGTACTTCTAGAAGATGCCACCTCATTTAGTTTTAACCATTTAGGATTAAATGGTTAATGAGGTGGAGAGGATGAGGTGTTGTTTGCATTTATTGTAGCATGGCTCACTTGGTGACTCATGGGGTGACTCATGGTTACTATTGTGGCATGCTTGATATTTGTGTTTCGGTTGTGAGATATTTTAGAGACTTGAGATATTTTGGAGACTTGAGATATTTATTGGGAGGCTTCATTATTGATCACAACACTTAGCCATTTTCTTGAGTTGCCTCACACTCTCATCCTCAAGCTTCTTCTTCTACCTTCATCCTTCAAATCTCATGTGTTGAGAAACCTAGAGTGTTTAGAGACAAATTAATCCATCATTAGATTCTACATACTCTAGGCTATCTAGTTTAGCGAACTAGATACCCTAGTTACCTCTGCTATGAGGTTGAAGCTCGAAATATAAATCTTCAGGTGGATCATCTTCAATGGAGGGAGACCAGAGATCAAGCTTGATCATGGAAGCCTCTAGGAGCTTGGGATGATGGTTAAAGACCGAAGGATACGGATCATTCGGTATAACCTTTCTAAACTCCTCTACATAGTTTGCTAGCTTTTAGGGTTTATGGTCCGATCTGTATTACGGGGTTGTTCTAGCGCCAGTTTGTAAAATTTTTGTTCCGCATTCGGTCACGGTTTGATGGCCAGGGCGCTGGCATAACCCAACACATATCCTTTGCGATTATGCATTTACAACGCTCTTTAGAGGAGCCGCTAATAGATGGTGCAGATTATCGCACATCCTTAGGCTAGTAGAACGAGATGCAGACATTCTCACGGAGCATTCGATCTCGAAAATATTTAAATACGGTTTTTAAGAAATACGAATTTTCTAAATAAGATAAAATTATTTTTAAAATTAAAATTATGAATCCATATTTTCAAAATATAATAAATCTATATTTTTCAAAAAAATAAAAAGATTAACAAATGTCAATAAAATACCATCAAGATACCAAAAGGGACAATTTTTCAATAAAATACCATGAACTTTTAAATGCTAAGTGTTTATCACTAAAATACCCTATACTTAAAATCTATGCTCATGAAAACCCTAAGTAATACTAATCACCCTCGAGATTTAATTTTTAACTATATTAAAAATATTTTTCATAAAACCCCCTCGATATATATAAAACAATATTTAAGAACTTTAGTAAATATAGATTTAAGCGGGATCGATTCTCTTGAGTCCCAGGAAGCCGGAGAAAGCGAGTGCTTACCTATTTAAGATAGACAACTTAACGGAGTTATCAATGGTAATTGTCTTGGAAAAAAACACAAATCCTGCCGTCCATGTGTAGCAGTTACCGATGACTCCCGAACCTAATTCAAGAGCTAAATCAGTTTACAAGAGTTTGACTCAGTCTGAGTCCAATTCAAACCTGAATTCAAAATTAAACATGAATACTTGATCATGAATATGAATACTCGAACTCAAACATCAATATCAAATATGTATACTTGATTTGACTCGACCAAATCATGGTTATAACTTGACTTGACTACTTGAATACTTGACTACATTCTGAACATGAATACTAGAACAATTTGTATCTATAGTTTTGGAAAGACTTGTAAACAAAATCTATACAATACAATACGCGAGGATAAAGGGGTAGATTGGTACGGAACGCATATCGTGGTACAATAGGTCATTTAAAAGACACCTACATGAATTCTCGTGCCATTGTTCCGTGGGTTATGAGGGGGCCTTGCACTACATGTTACCATAATCCATGGGGTAAGATGGACTCCTCTCGTATACATGAATACTTTCTTTACCTAGCTACAAACAACTACATTATAATAACTATCATATACCAGTAATCAGTCATATACTTTACCTGTTCATTCTCACTTTATATACTATCTTCTTGTTCTTCTTTTGGGACTTACCGAGCGTTAGTTCGCTGACGACATTCCTTTCTATTTCTTTCTATGGAATTTTCGTCAGGAGGACCGGACTCTTAGGAAATCGAGCCTAACCAGGAGGACTTAGACCAGCTTACGGCACAGCCCGACTTCTAGTTCCTTATACTTATTTTCCTGTATGCCATTGTTTAGGCACTGCTTTATATCATTGTATCTTTTTATTTTCAAACAATTGTATGTAAAGATGAATGTAAATAAAGTTGTTGTTATTTTATATCACTTGTCATTATTGTTCATTTTTATATATTACTTAGTTATGCTTAACGTATTTATTTTTTTAGTAAATACGTTACGGCTTGCCACGTCATCTATCCATCTACTGGGAAGCGGGGCGTGACACCCTTTCCATCTCAAAATAACTTTTTAAAAGAAACCGACAAAAGAGGAGTTATCTCCGATATAAGTTTCTATTTAACATTTGTAATGCATGTGATGAGCAAATTAAATCAAACTAACATGCTATACTAATCTTAACCTTATTCACATCATTTACTTTTTAGTTTAACCAAAATTTCATATGAAATAAACATATAACGAATTTTTTTCATTAAAATACCATGAACTTTAGTGTAACCACTTTTCGATATCTAGTATACCCAAACCCTAGAACCTTCATGGGGTAATAACCTACCCCACACGCACACTATGGTTTCATAGCACGGTATTCTAAGCATATGGGTAATTCAAAGTAAAAGCTTTTCATTAAAATACCACACCTTTTCAAAAACGAGTTTCTTTTTAATCGGTATTTTAAACTCCTTGGCAATTACGCCTCTACAACCCTCGTTAGGGTACCCGCTAATGGATGGTGTAGATTATCGCATATCCTTGGAACAATAGAGCGAGATGCAGAACTCCTCACGGATTAACCAGTCTCGAAAGGAATAAAAATACAGTTTTTTAAGAAAACGCGACTTTTCTAAACAAAACTAATTTTTGAAAAATTATAAATCCGTATTTTCAATAAAAATAAATTAAGAAACTATATTTTTAAAATGAAAGATTAGAATTTTTAATAAAATACCACCAAGTTTCCAAAAGAGCTAGTTTTCATAAAAATACCATAAACTTTCAAAAAGCTAGGTTTTATCACCAAAACACCACAACAATTAAAATACATATTCATAAAAATCCTAAATGTTATAAATCACCCTCGAGATTTATTTTTAAACTATATTAAAGTATTTTTCATAAAAACCCCTCGAGATATGCAAACAATACTAAGGACTCTAGATTAATATAGGTTTAAGCGGGATCAATTCTCTTGAGCCCTAGGGAGCTGGAGAAAGTGATTGCTTGCCTATTCAAATTAGACAACTTAATGGAGTTGTCAAATGGCAATTATCTTGAAAAAAGACATAAATCCTGCCGTTCATGTGCAACAGTTGTCGATTTCTTCCGAACATAAGATTTTAACAATTTATATCAATTCACATGAAAAGACATGAACTCAAATCCAAACTCAAATCTAAACTTAAACTCGAACTCGAACAAAAACTCAAACTCTAACCTAACTCAAAACTGAACTCGAATATGAACTCGAACCCAAACTACTCGAACCAACTTGACTCGAACCAAGATTGCAATTATCATGACTCGCATATTACTCGACTCACTCGAATACAATCTACACCTTTTGCAATCTAAGGTTTCGATCAAGACATGTCAATCAATCAATTAAATCAATTAAGTATATTAACCAGTTATATATATTATACTCGGGGTGCTTGGGATAGTTTCTTGTGTGAATCCAACGGAGCTTCAGCAGTCCCGTATTAACCTCTTTTTTATTTTACTCGAATATCGGTCGGGCTGACTCATCCACAGCCTAGAGCCCCGATACTAACACATGAAATGAGCCCGTGTTTCCTTGCTCTTGGGATCCCACTCTTAAGCTCGTGAATACTTCTACGGCTGCGTTGACATTCACACTTGGAACTTAACGTTAACATAGTGACCAGCTAGAGACCTATAGTATATATTTATTCATGATCATATACTCTTATTCATCATATATATATTCTACACTTGTCATTTTCTTTATTCTTACCCATCTTTAGGACTTACCGAGCGCTAGTTCGCTGACGGGCATTCCACCCACTTTTTTTTATCTTGGAATGTTCGTCAGATACGATCGAGACAGAGGAGGTTGAAGCCACAGAGGAGGAATACAACCAGATTGTTACTCAGGGCTAGCTCAGCTTCACTTTTTCTTCATTTTATATATGCCACTTGTTTAGGCATTTCCCTTATTGTATTTACTTTCCAGCATAAACTCTTGTATTTGTAAATATTGAAAGATGAATGTAAATAAAGATGTTTGTTGAAATTTTTTTTCAGTCTCAATCAATTCTTGCATTGTGTATTATTATTTCAATACGCTCAATATATTTATTTAGGGAATGACCTTCTCTGGATAAATACACCGCGGGCTTGCCACATCACCGTTTCCGTCTATTAAGAAGCGGGGCGTGACAGGTTTTATTGGTGGTCCATGCAAATCAGTTCTGCATGAAGTCGTAAATAATATACCACAAGAATTAATGAGTTCAATAAATATTTACATTCCTTGCATTTCAAATTCCTTGAATCTATCCTAACCTATCTTTTATATCAAGGTGATGGACTCTCCGAACAATACCAGTACCAACGTCAACGGCAATACTCTACCGCTTACTCTACCGCCGCCACCAACCGTTGCAGCTCCTATCAATGGTAATGCTTGAGGCTATCAAGAGCCTATTAGAGGGTCAGCAGCAGCAAATTGCTATCCTGATGAGCTGCCCCGAAGCCGAGGCATCCGGAGTTAAGCAGTTTCGGGCACTGCACCCAAAGAACTTCTCGGGTAAGGAGAGCCCACTTGAGGCAGAAGAATGAGCTCAAGCGATCGAGAATGATCTGGCAGCAGCTCAAGTGCCGGATATTGCTTGAATGAGAGTTGCTAAGTTACAATTGACTAATAACGCCAAAGTCTGGTGGAATGATGAGGAGAGCCATTTCGCACAACTGATAAAATGGAGAACATTCCGAGACCTCTTCGATACCAAGTACTTCCCAGAGACTGCCCGCTTTGACATGGAGCAGTAGTTCATCTATCTAAAATAGGGCTCGATGTGGGTCAAGTCGGTGGATGAATATGATGCTGAGTTTACCATGCTCAGTCGGTAAGATAGAGTCTCAAACTCAATTTGATTATCTCACTTAAAACATTGCTAACACAAGGTCGTAACAGGTTCGCTGCACATCTTATTCCCATTACTGAGATCCGGGCATGACGATTTCAGCAAGGGTTGGACCCTAAAATCCAAGTTGCACTCGCTACAGGGGATTTCCCAACCCATGAACTTGCTTTGAAGGCTGCCCGATGCTATAAGGCAGTTATGAAGAAGAAGGACAGGCCGCAAACTGCTGGTGTGAAACGCCCTATGCACCAAATTACAGGAAGGGCCTCTTCCAGGCCAGCTTTTAACAGACCATCTCGGAGGCCAGTAGGTTCGTTCAACAGCTGCAGGCTATACTTTTGCATCTACTGCAAAAGAACAGGGTATCTTATGAAGAACTGTCATAGGGCAAACAACTTTTGCCTGATCTATGGGTCTTCTACTCACGCTATTGGAGCATGCCCCCAGAACAGAGGACCCAACAACCCTCCAGCTAATCCGGCGATCCAAGCTCCGCCTACCATGTTAGTTCTACCAGATCTAGCTCCCCACACCCAGACCACTTAACCCCAACGCCGAGTGTTTAACCAGGCACAGAGAAAAGTGCCACGATGCTAAGCATTCACCATGTCGGTCGAAGAGGCCGAAGCTACGAGTCAGGTTATCACCGATAAATCTCTTCCCTATTCTCTTTCAAGTCCTTTCAATTCATAGTCATCTTATATCTGTTATACCAAACCTATCCCACACGATTTAGGTACAATCTTAGTAGCCTCCCTACCTGCTCTAGCGCTCTTCGAAACTGGGGCATCACGTTGCTTTATGTCGCAACGGTTTGTCCGTACTCATGCGATCCCAGTTAAACCGCTCGTATCCAGCTGGAACGTTAGTTCAGGGAACGACATTCTAAAAGCAACTTTGGGATACGATTTATGTCTGGTGGTCGTCTACAGTCGAGAATTTTATGCGGACTTCAAGGTGTTGGACATATCGAAGTTCGACGTAGTCTTGGTAATGGACTGGTATACTTGTCTCGACTTGACCGAACCATAGTTATAACTTGACATGACTACCTGAATACATGATTACATCTTGAATATGAACCTGTATATTTTATATCCATGAATTCGGCCAAGACCTATAATATTAACTTATACAATACAATACGCGGGGATAAAGGGGTAGATTGGTATAAAATGAATATCGTGGCACAAGAGGTCACTTAAAAGACACCTACATGAATTCATATGTCGTTGTCCCGTGGGTTATGACGGGGCCTTGTAATACATGTTACCATAGTCCATGGGGTAAGATGGACTCCCCTCTTATACATTAATACCTTCCTTATTAAACTATAAATAATCACGTTAGAATAACTATCTTATACCTATGAACAATCATATACAACTTTACATGTTCATTTCACATTATATACTATCTTCTCTTTCTTTTTTTGGGACTTACCGAGCGCTAGTTTGCCGACGACATTCTCTCTGTTTTCTTTCTTTGGAATGTTCGTCAGGAGGACCGAACTCTGAAGACGTAGAGCCGAGCCAAGAGGACTTGGACCAGCTTGCAGCTCCGCCTAACTACTAGTTCTTCCTGTACTTACTTTCACTATGCCATTGTTTAGGCATTTGCTTTTATTTTTGTATCTTTTACTTTCGGACAGTTGTATATAAAGTTGAATGTAAATAAAGTTGTTGTTTTATTTTATTACTCTTGTCATTCTTTTTCATTATTATATTGTTTAATTACGCTTAACGTATTTATTTTCATAGTAAATACGTTGCGGGCTTGCCACGTCACCGTTTCTGTCTACTGGGAAGCCGGGCGTGACAGGTTTTGTTGGTGGCCCATGCAGGTCAGTTCTGCATGAAGTCTTAAACAATATATCACAAGAATTATAAAAATCAGCAACTATACATTCCTTGCAATTAAAATTTCTTGAATCTATCATAATCTTTCTTTTTCTATCAAGGTGATGGATTCTCCCAACAACACTAGTAGCAACGTCAATGGAAACACACCACCACCTACTTTACCACCTCCCTCTATCGTTGCTGCTTCAATCAAAGAACATACGGTGCTTATCGAATCCATTAAAGTCTTATGGAGGGCCAGCAGCAGCAGACTGCTATTCTCATGAACCGTCCGGAAGCCGAAGCACCTGGAGTAAAGCAGTTTTGTGCGTTGCATCCAAGAAACTTTTGAGGAAAAGAAAGTCCTTTTGAGGCTGAAGAATGGGCCCAGAGTATAGAGGGCGGCCTTGCCGTAGTACAGGTACCGGACATAGCTTGGGTTCATATGGCCAAGCTCCAAATCACCGATAATGCAAGAGTCTGGTGGAAAACTGGGGAAAGCCGTCTTACACGGCCAATAGAGTGGAAGATGTTTCGTGATCTGTTCGATATGAAGTTTTCCCTGAGACTGCTCGATTTGAGATAGAGCAACAGTTCATCCACCTGCAACAAGGCTCCATGTGGGAAAAATCAGTGGATGAATATGATGCCGAATTAATCATGCTTAGCAGGTAAAGAATTCGTATCAAATTCTGTTCCGTAAAACACATCACTATCCTGACATCAATATCTTATCAGGTTTGCGGCACACTTGATCCTGACCGATGAGATTTGGGCTAGACGATTCCAACAGGGCTTAGATCTGGAGATTCAGGCGGCTTTAGACATAAGCAACTATCCAACTCATGAACTCGCCCTGAAGGCAACACGCCATTATGAAGCTGTGGTTGTAAATCCCCGTTCCCATCAATGGAATCTTTCTATATTTTTCCTTGTCCCCCGAGTGTTATCCTATTTTTCTCGTATTATTTTGTGTGAAGATTAGTTGCTTAGGTTTCAATATTTAATTTTTCCAAAACAAAATATATATGCTAAAACCAAAAACCTTTAAACCCCAGCCCAAACAAATTAAATAAAACTAAATAAACACATGTAAAACCCCAGCCCAAGAAAACTAAAACTAGATATAAATTAAACAATTTATTTAAACATAATTCCTCAGCCCACACTCCCCACCGGCCCAATCCCTAACCCAACACCCTTACCCGCGCTCGCGCCGACCCGACTCGACCCGACCCGACTCTTCTCCTTCCCCATTCGTTCTAATTCATTTCCCGCTCGTTTTTCCTTCACTCCCCACGTCGCCAACGCCCCCGCTCGCGCCCTACGTTTCCACGCTCGTCGCCCACAACCGCGCGCCCCTCGAGCTCCTCAACCCCTCCTCGTCTCTCCAACTCCCTCCCTCATCACTCTCGTTCTCTCGTCCTCCTCTCCTCTCTCTCAAAAGAAAACTTTCTGCCTCAACCCATACACCCCACCGCCGACTACGACCACCACTGTTCCTCCCTCACATCCCTCTCCTTTTCACCCCCTCGCCTGCACAGTCCTCCTCCATCAACCGAGCTCCCTCTCCCCACCATCTCCAAATCGCCGAGCTCGAGCCCCCTGCATCCTCACGCTGACGAGCTCCTATCGCGCCGCCGGCTACATCGTCGATGCCTCTGCATCCTCTGCATCACCATCACCTCCAAACCCGAGCCCCCACTACCTCACTCTCTCTCTCAAAAACCACCAAGCTCCGAACCCTACACACGACCACTGCTGCACCATCGCCAGAGCGACCACCGCTGACCACCGCTGACCCCAGCATGCCCCAGGAGATCCACAACACCCCACTCCGCTTCCAGTGATCGCCAGTCATCCCCGGGCAACTTCGACGACGAGCCCAAACGAGAGCCGAGGCTGTGAACCCAAATCGTACCGTTCATCGCGCGTTCGTACCGTTTCCGCTGCCGTTCGTCGCCAAAGCGTCTTCAGGCAAGTACCCTACTTGCTACATGCTAGATTATATCCGTTACAATTCAAAATACTATAAATTCCATGTTGACGATTCGTGAAACCTTATATGACATAAGTGTTTGATGCAAAACCCGAACAAAAACCTTCCATTAAACTGACTGAACTTGATTATATATGTTGGCCTATGTGGCAATGAACATTGTGGTGAAATTTTACTAGAAAATTTAATCGTTATGAACGATCACCCCCAATTACATCCGTTAAAACTGAATATTTCCCGCGTCTGAAACTTGTTAAAATCATAATTAATTGTGTACCTATTTAAATGATGCATTCGAGGGCTCAAATCGAAGACGACTCGACGACCTGGAACCCTATAAAAGTTTTTAATTATTTCTGTACTGAAAATATAACGAGAACTGATTCGGAGAGCGGCTCTAGACTGCAGTCCAGAGCAGCTCCGGCTGTTGAGTTCTATCCCGTAGTGCTTACCCCTTTGATGCCTGAACTTGTATATTGCGGAACCCTATGCTTTATTGAAGATGAAACTGTTATCTAAATAATTCAAGTGATTTCACCCTTTTTTATCGTCGTTTACTATTTAAACTGCAATTTAAAAGAACATGACGTATAGCGGTCCCAAACAGAAATAGAACTGATATCCTAGTGTTGAACGGTGCATAACTTCTGACGTAGAGATGCGATTGAGAATCCGTCTGGTGCGTTGGAAACTTTATAGAAAAACCTAAATTTCATTCATCTGCAGAATCGCTAAATTCTGATCCCAACTAGGTGAAAATTGCGTCGCGAAACGGATGTTCAGTTCAGAAACTGAATTTCCTGCAGCGGGCACTTAAAATGAAACGGCTGTAACTTACAAACCCGAAATCCGATTGCACTGAAACAAATTTTTCTGAACTTCCAACAGAGTGTACTTGTTACCGTATTTGTATCGTTTCACTGAATTTTGAACATATGATTTACTGCAATTTTTGTAAGCTCATGAAGTGCATAATAGTTCATATTACACATGACTTGTTAACTGCATAAATGTACATATCTTACCCGATTGCCACACCCATAGTGATAGTGCGCGTTATTATTCAGTATACAATGCATTATCGTGCACGAACAGTATTGGTTTAGGAGTGTCAAGTACGCCAATGAAAAAATGAATGATTCGTGACAGTGATTAATACAGTGAACAGTGACAAAACCGTGTTATTGGTGCATACTTGTACACGACTAAACCATACTCGTCAATAGTGTAAACCTGGGGAAAAAGGGGAAATCGAAGTGGAAAGAGCATCGTATTTAGCGAGGACAGTGATTTAGAGGATGATCATTCGAACAGCGACTCTTATATATATTAGGTAGGATCTAGCGATCCGGCTGACAGGGTTATGTCCCAAGCGTGTGGGCCGTAGTCTTGGGTATGTACGAGACCCTCGTTAAACATGATCCTCCTTTCAACAACTCGATTTCAAACATGACTTAGAGACTGATAGGGACACAGATCATACTTTGCATCATTTAGTGACATAGTGATTATCAGCATTTTACTTCCACTGTTATTACCTTATTTTCCTGTTTCATGTCATTATTATAATATTGTTATTACGTCGCTCTGACGACCTGAGTATGCATGCTCAGACCTCAAGGAAGAACCAGCGCAGGAGTCGGACTTACCCTTCGAGCTAGCGGAGATTTAGTCTGGAGTACCTTTTTCTTCTTTTCTGCTTTCCCTAAAGAGACCTTGTATTCAAACTTGGTTAGTAGTTCTTTTCTTGTTTATTTATAAATTGTGAACAATGAAATTTGATGTAATAATTTAGTGATGTATTTCCTTTACTTCTCTGCTTTGTTTACTGATTACCATGTAATTCTAGAAGCCGAAGTGTGACTACGGCGGGATTATTCCTTGACCGTAGGAGCATGGCTGGCCTAGCCATCCCTCGTTTTCCGTATTTTGGGAAGCGGGGCGTGACAGTGGTCAAGAAGAAGGGTAAGTCTCAAGCAGCCGGAATCAAACACCCTGCTACCCAGATGACAGGAGGAACCTCTTCTAGGCCGACTTTTGCACCCAAGAGGTCAGAAGGATCGTTTAACCGGTCCGGTCCATATTTCTGTTTCTACTGCAAGAGAACTGAACACTTGAAGAAGGACTGCAGGCGTGCAAATGGCCTGTGTTTGATTTGTGGCGCATCTACTCACGCGATTGGAGCATGCCCATATCGTATTAACACAGCACCAGCACCCAGACCCACAATTACAGCTCCGCAGAGGCCAGCCATCCAAGCTCCTGCACCTCGCCTAGCTCTTCCTGTACCAGCTCCATGTGGACCACCTGCACAGTCTCATCGTCAATTCTACCAGGCACAGAGAAACATGCATCAAGGGCAGAGGAATGTGCCTCCGGCAAGGAGGAATATACCGAGATGATAGGCTTTTACAATGACGGTCGAGGAGGCCGAAGCCACAAGACAAGTCATCACTGGTAAATTTCATCATCCTTTCAATCTTTCGATCTTTGTGTATCGTTATACTTTTCTTATATCTAAACACGATCTCACAAAACTTAGGTACTATACTAGTAGCCACCCTTCCTGCACTCGTACTTTTCGACACTAGAGCTTCACACTACTTCATGTCCTAACGATTCGTGAGAACGCATGCGATTCTCGTGAAGCTACTCATTTCAAGTTGGAATGTCAGTTCCAGGAATAGAGTCTTGAAGGCAACTTTGGGGTATGATTTGTGCCTAGTTATGGTTTGCGGTCGAGAATTCTACGCAAATTTTAAAGTACTGGACATACTAAATTTCGATGTTGTGTTGGGAATGGATTGGCTGGGAGTATTCTATGCTACTATTGACTATCGTCAAAAGAGAGTAGTATTTGAGATACCAGATCACCCAGTTTTCTATTTCAAAAGTGGAGATAGAACCTTGGAGCCAGGAAACTGCCATGCTAAACCAAAGAATGCAGAAGTGTTCTCTCTACCTGTGGAAGAAGAAAAGCCTGAAGTAGTTCGAGAGTTCGAAAATGTGTTCCCTGAAGACATATGGGGTTTGCCTCCCTATCGAGCTCTTGAGTTTAGTATTGATTTACAACTTGGTGCATAACCTGTAATCAAAGCTCCATACCGGTGAAGTCCGGAGGGATTGAAGGAGATCCGCATTCAGTTGGACGAACTCCTGAAAAAAGGTTGGATTCGTCCCAGTACTTCAAGCTGGGGATCTCCGGTGCTACCGGTGAAGAAGATGGAAGGATCCTACAGGATGTGCATGGATTATCGAGCACTGAACGATGTGACAATTAAGAATAAGTATCCACTATCCTGCATCAATGACCTTTTCGATCAGTTAAGTAGATCTTTTGTCTTTTCAAAGCTAGATCTTCGTTCGGGTTATCATTAGGTGAAGGTAAAAGAGTCTGAAATTCTGAAGACGGCGTTTAGGACTTGTTATGGTTATTATGAATATCTCGTAATGGCATTTGGAGTGACCAATGCACTTGCCATCTTTATGAACTTGATGAACCAAATTTTTCGAGAGTACCTAGATAGGTTTGTTGTCATCTTCATCGACGACATCCTACTGTATTCAAAGAATCGGAAAGAGAACGCCGATCACTTACGGGTTGTACTGGAGAGATTGTTACAACATTAGCTCTATGCCAAGTACAACAAATGTGAATTTTGGCTAGATCAAGTCGAATTTATCGGACATATTGTTTTAGGCGAAGGAATTTCTGTGGATCTAGCTAAGGTGTCAGCTGTCAGCGAGTGGCCGACACCAAAGACGGTGAAAAATATACGAAGTTTCTTGGGCTTAGCAAGATACTACCGATGATTCATCGATGGATTTTCAAAGATCGCAGCTCCCTTGACCAAGCTCACACGTAAAGACGAAGCATTCGTGTGGTCAGAAGCATGTGAAAAGAATTTTGTAGAAATCAAGTCAAGGTTAATCTCTGCACCTATTCTTGTAATACCGGATCAATCTGGCGGATTCGTTGTGCGTTGTGATGCATCCGGTAAAGGATTAGGATGTGTTCTACACTAGCATGGAAAAGTTATGGATTTTGTATCAAGACAGTTAAAGGTACTTGAACGCAACTATCCAACACATGATCTAGAATTGGCAGCCGTCATCTTCGCACTTAGATTTGGCGCCACTGTTGGGAGAACGAGTGGATATATACACTGACCACAAAAGTCTGAAGTATGTATTTACTCAGAAGGAACTCAACATGCAGCAGAGAAGATGGCTAGAACTCATGGCGGACTTCGACATCAACCTACAGTATCATCCTGGAAAGGTGAACGTAGTTCCCGATGCCCATAGTCGCCAGCCATTAGCAATGAACCTCACCGCTCAGTGGAAGCTACAGCAAGAACTGCATGGATTGGAGATTGAAGTAGTTGTGCTAGGTAACACTTCATCTTTGATGAATTTACAAGTTCAGTCCACTTTTGTAAATCAGATTAAGACAGCTCAAGTAAATGATGCCAGGCTATAAAAGATCCGAGAACAAGTAGAAAGTGGATTATGAACTGACTTCGTCATCCACGAAGATGGATCCATGCGATATGGAAGCCGTTTATGCATGTCAATCAGCCCTATTCGAGAAGAGTTAATGAAAAAAGCTCACAGCTCTCCGTATCCAGTACACCCCGGCGGTACGAAGATGTACAAGGATCTACGGAAACACTACTGGGGGTATGGAATGAAGCACGAAGTAGTTAGAAGCTGTCACATCCCGTTTCCCAATGTACAGGGAAGTAGACGCGGCGAGGCCGCGATCTATTTACTCAGAAATAAACACGTTAAGAGTAAAGAAGCAATATAAAAGTAAAGCACAAGAATGACAAGAGATGTAATGAAACAACTGTTGGCTATAGTGCCCTCAAGGCAATTATCATAGTCGCGGATTTATGATTATGATGATCGAGTGAGGACCTATACCGATAAAACAGTCTTACTCAAGATGATAGTATGCTATCTGGTTTGCCTTTATCATCATGTACATGTTGATAAAGCCCATAGGATTCTTGCTTGACTGCCAGCATTATGATGGCGATCATATATGTGGGAGCTGGGGTCTATAAGCATATCCTTAAATGTCCCTAGTCGTAGGAGTATCGAGACCGGGCATCGATACTCCAGTGTAGACTAGTGTATACTGATCGAGACCCCGACGAGGGGCGGTGGCCAGGTCTCACAAGCCATTGGTGTTAGTTTGTTCACCTAAGATAGTATACAGGTGCTCATTGGGTTATGAGTACACTGGACGGACTCGCCGAGAACCTGCTAGTTGGTATTATACCTATTGTCAGATAGCAGTTCCCAGGTAGCATGCGTGCAGGTTAGTCTGCCGACCTGAGATCGTCATTTGTCTCGTGTGAGTTCCCATTGTGCTTTGATTACTACCCTACCACGGCTCAAAGGAGTCGTGCAAACAGGTTTTAGTTGGGTACGGTCCCGAGCCGCATGGAGGTAGTGATCGGATCGTCGGGGATTCGTCTCTCCCGGTATTGGGGGTTGATGTCGCATTGTGTACGGGTGGCCATCACCACAAATCCATGGCCATGGTAGACGAGGATTACCGATCCAGGATCGATAGTTTCTCAGGAGGTGATGGGTTATCATGCCGACACTAAATATCGCGTTGTTAGGGGGTCTGACTTTATCCACCCCCTAGACTCGATATGCGATACTCTTAGACGAACAGACCGGACTGTACGAATATTGTCACTGTCAGGCTCAGTAGGGGTTCAGGATGAGTTTGCTCGTCGGTCTCCCTTTCGCTCAATACCTGGGTAGCCGTTACGTACAGCTATTGCCGCTGACGTGCTTGTGGTTAAACCCATTGCCGACGTATTGACGAGTCTTTAGAGTCCCACACAGAGGGTTATTCACGGTTCAGGCGATATGGTGTACATGACGTATGTTGATACATACAGGTGTCCAATTAAATATGTGCACTTGCTGCGCAGACTTTAATCGGACGGTTGATAATACTGGCGGCTTAGGATTAAGCCGGATTATTAAATCGGGTTTTGATTTAATAATATATATATATGTATTTGTATATACGCATTCTAGTATTATTGTTCACTATTCATTTTTCTCTCTCGGCTATTCGTATTTTGGTACGAATACGCGTATATGTATTTCGGTACATGTACCGGGAAGTATTCCGTATTTTGTACGGAATAGCTTTTAGAAGCTTTGCCACCTCATTATTTGATTTTCCATTTATGGAAATTCATTTTGTTTAATAATGAGGTGGAGGGTGTGAGGTGGCACTTGCATAGTGTTATGCATGTTCATGGCATGGGCTTTAGGGATGGTGTTTATTTGTTTAATTGAAAAAGTAATTTGGATATGATAATGGAAGTGAGAGAGGGGGGCCGGCCAATTTGGTCAAGGGGGTTCATTTTCATTTTGGGATATGATTAAAAACACAAGCCTCCTCACTCTCTCACTCTCATGCTTCAAAAAACACCTAACCTTTTTGCTCATGCTATTGGTTTTTGCTCACTCCTTCTTCATCTTTCTTGAGTTTCACATTGAGCTCACATGTTGAGAGAAAAATAATAGTGACACAATCCTACACCTCAACTCTCCACCACTATCAATCTTGGAGAGTCAGTTGGTCCGCTTGGCGAACCTGGAACTTGCACCGTTTTCCTCGGGTGGATCATCGAAGATGGAGGAAGACCGGCAACCAAACATCATTAAAGGATCGCTGGAAGCTTGGAATGAAGACCGAAGGACACGGATCAACTCGGTATAAAGATTCTAACTCTTAGTTAGCTCGCTCGTATAGGGTTTAAGGTCGATCCGTAAATCGGGTAGCGGTAGTGCCAGTTTAGAAAATTTTCGTTCCGCATTTTGGCCGCGTTTTGACGGCCGGGGCGCTGCCGGGACCCTACAACAACAACTTTTTATTTATATTCATTCTTTACATATAACTGGAAAGTAAAATACAATAATGGAAAGTGATTCCTAAACAATGGCATTTGAACTGGAAGTAAAGTAAGTACAAGTAAGAACTAGAACTCTGGCTCCTCAGCAAACTGCTCTAAATCTTCCTGACCGGGCTCGATCTCCTGAGAGTCGGGTCCTCCTGACAACATTCCAAAGAAAGAAGAGATATGAATGTCGTTAGCGAACAATCACTCGGTAAGTCCCAAAAGAGAGAGATATCAAGTAAAAGGAATAGGTCTGGTAATTTATCTATTTTTGTTATACTAACGCAATTGTTTCTAGCTTGGTACAGAATGCATCAGTGTATATGAGAGGAGTCCAACTTGCTCCATGGATTAAGGCATATGGAGTACAAGGTCCCGTTAAATCCACGAGACAACGACACGGATATTCAGATTAGGTGTATTATAGTGACCGTCTTATTCCACTTCTAATACATTCCGTACCAATCTACTCCGTTAAAAACCTCGTAATGTATATTGTATTGATTATAATGATTTGTAGTATAAGACTTGCCGAAACCATGGTATTAGTTGTTCATATAAACGATTTGGATGTAAATGGATAGTCGTGTAGTCAAGTTCAAGATATAGCCATGGATCGGTCAAGTCAAGTCATGTTGCAGGTTCGTATTGTTCGGTGTTCATGTTTTATACATTGTATTCATGTTAAATTAGATATATGGTTGGATTCATGTTTGCATTGTTTTTATATTAGACTGAGAATCAGATTGAGTCAGACACTTAAACAGATTTGAGTCCTGAATTAGATTTAGGAGTTATCGGTAACTACTGCACATAGACGGCAGGATTTGCGTATTTTCCAAGACAATTACCATTGATAACATTGTTTTAGTTTTCTACCTTAAATAGGCAGGCACCCACTTTCTCCGGCTCTTTGAGGCTCGAGAGAATTGGTCCCGCTTAAACCTATATTTACTAGGGTTCTTAATGTAAATTAATATAACTTGAGGGGGTTTTATGAAAAATATTTTTAGCATACTTTCAAAATAAATCTCAAGTACTTATTTATTATATTTAGGGTTTTCATGGATGTAATTTTTAAAAGTGAGGTTGTCTAGTGAATAAATACCTACCTTGAATAATACATGGTATTTTAGTGTAAAATTGACTTGTATGGATTCTTGATGGTATTTTCATGAAACTTGCAAATCTATCATTTTTTTTGGAAAACGTGAAATTTAATAATATCTTTAAAATATGGGTTTTGATAATATTTATATATTTATTAAAAAATAACTTTTTATTATTAAATAGAAATCCTCATTTTTCTTAAAAATTGTATAAAAATTCCATCGAGATCGTATGCTCTGTGAGGAGGTCTACATCTCGCTATACTAATCGCGAGGATGTGCGATAACCCGCACCATCCCGATCAGGCTCCCCAAAATGGGTTGTAGAGGAATAATTGCAAGGAATATAATCACACAATTTAAAGAAATACGATTTTGAATAGTTTAAGGTATTTATTTGAAAAGTCGTATTTGCCACATGATATTGTTTTCGAGCGAATCGTGCTATATCAAGATGTGTGTATGTGAGAATTAGGTCATTACATCATGAGGTTTTCTAAATGCATGCTAAGATAAAGTAATTAAAATATGTCATATGTAAAGTTTGCGGTATTTAAACGAAAAATGCAAGTGGAAGTTACATAACATGGTCTTTTAAGATGAAACTTGTTCTCAATATTTGTTTTATGATTAATAAACAAGATATAATGATATGGATGATTGGTTATTAAGAAAGATTGTAATTTTAACGAGTTTAAAATTGGATGTCGGAATAACTCCACTTCCGACAAATTTTGAAAAGAGAACTTTTTAAATTTGGAAGAGAGGAGAAGAGAGGGGACTTACAAGCTTAGAGAAGAGAAGGGAGGTTTAGGAAAAGGTTGGTGGTTTCGTGGAGTCGCGGGGTCGCCGGAATCGTCTCGAATTCTCGGCTGAACTTGACCTTGTGCTAACTCCACGTGTACTCTTTTTTGACTTGAAAAATTTTGAGGATTTTTGAAAATAGGTTTCAGAATGAAGAGGGCTAGGGTATGGGTTTGTATTTATAGGGTAAAATTAAGGTTTTGAGAATTGAAGAGTTAATTAAAATATATTAAAGTTTGGATTAATGGGTGATTTTAATCTCTCTATTAATTTACAGAGAAATCAAACAGTACTGAGGTAGTGGGGGTAGGCCAAACGATTAGTGTGCAGAGTTTGGGGGCATTACCTATGGGGAGGCCCGGCGGCGCCGGTCTGAAGGGTCATCTCGCAGGACAAGTGTAGGGGTGCGGCTCTGGATCGATGCCACATGTCCGTGTTGGTTCATATAACATTCAACACATGTTTGATTTTCTGTGACTTTTCATTTTACGTGTATTGCACGTGTAAACTTTTGGGTTTCCAAAAATTTAAAAGAAAAATCAGTAAATATATGTGGCTGATGGGATTCGAACACAAGGGCTATGTCACAGCAGTGCAAGGCTTTACCAATGGGCTACAAGTGCTTTCTTGCTGTTCTTAAACATATTAAATTTATAACTTGTGCTCAGGCTTACAACTCTATTCTGTACATTAACTTAAAAATTTTCTTACGGTAAAATTTGAGTCATTACATTCGACCCTCCTTACAAAAATTTCGTCCTCGAAATTTACAATTATATAAGGACTAATTTACAAATAAGAAAGGGTATCTTGCACGCACGTCGTCTTCTCTTTTCCACGTTGATTCTCCTGGTGAATCTTTTCTCCACATCACTCGAACCAAGTTTACTTCCTTGTTACTAAGTGACTATTTTTCTGTTCAGGATTTCAATGGGTTGTTGCTCACAAGATAGATCCGTCTGTACAGTGAGCTCAGAGTGATCAAGGATGTGGCTGGGGTTGCTCACATATCTTTGAAGCTGGGATATGTGGAATATGTTGTGCACTCCTTCCAATGACGGTGGAAGTGCCAAACGATATGCCATTTCTTCGACTCGTTCGAGTATGTCGAACGGTCCAATGCATCTCGGACTGAGCTTACCCCTCTTGCCAAAGCAAATTACTCCACGGTTTGGAGAGATCTTCAAGAACACATGATCTTCCAGTTGGAACTCCAGGTGACGTCACTTTGCATCAGCCCAATGCTTCTGTCTGTCTTGGGCTATGCGCATTCTTTCTCTGATCGTGCGAACTACGTCCATAGTTGTCACGATCATCTATGGTACAAGGAGTTACCTATCTCCGATGTCGTACCAACTTAATAGTGTTTGACACTTCCTTCCACAGAGGGCTGTAAAAGGTGTTATTCCAATACTCGCTTGGTAGCTGTTGTTGTATGAAAACTCTACAAGATTTAGGTGATCTTCCCACTATCCTCCGAAGTCTAACATACACGCTCTTAGCATATCTTCAAGAATCTGAATCGTTCGCTCAGACTGTCCATCTGTTTGTGGATGGTAAGCTGTGCTGAAGTTCAGACTTGTTCCTAGGCTAGTTTGCAGACTCTGCCAAAACTGCGATCGGAATCTGGTGTCTCGATCGGAGACAATACAAACCGGTACTCTATGTAATCTCACGATCTCCTACATGAGTTCATGGGTATCAAAAATAGTACACTATGAAGAGTTAAATCTTACTTAGATTCAGACTTACTTCCATGTACTTCTTTGCCAGTATCTCAGTAGATTGGCCAACTCGAAAAGGAATAAAGTGAGCTGACTTTGTGATTCGATCCACAATAACCCATACATCATCGTTACCTTTTATGCTGCGAGGAAGAGCAGACACGAAATCCATGGTGATGTGTTGCCACTTCTATTCTGGGATGGGTAACAGTTGAAGTAACCCAGCAGTCCTGTAATGTTCAGATTTTACTTGCTGACACACCAAGCATTTGACTATGCTTTTGGCTACTTCACATTTCATGCTATGGCACCAGTAATGTTGTCTTAGATCTTTGTACATCTTTGTACCACCAGGGTGTACTGAGTAAGGAGAGCTGTGAGCTTCTTTCATCAACTCTTCTCGAACAGGACCTTATGGTACATACAATCTACTTCCGTATCTCAAAGATCCGTCTTCATGGATGATGAAGTCTGTTCTATGTCCACATTCTACTTGTCTACCAACAAAACCTGTCTAGGTACTCTCGAAAAACTTGGTTCATTAGATTCATAAATATGGCTGGTGCATTGGTCACTCCAAATGGCATCACGAGAAACTCATAATGACCATAGTGAGTCCTGAATGTCGTCTTTGGAATATCAGACTCTTTGACCTTCACCTGATGATAACCCGAACGAAGATCTAACTTTGAGAAAATGCAAGCCCCACTTAGCTGATCGAACAGATCGTCGATACGCGGTGGTGGATTCTTGTTCTTTATCGTGACTTCGTTCAGAGCTCGGTAGTCAATGCACATTCTGTATGAACCTTCCTTCTTCTTCACAAGCAAAACTGGAGATCCCCAACTTGAAGTACTGGGATGAATCCATCCTTTCGAAAGTTCATCCAGCTGAGTACGGATCTCCTTCAATCCTTCAGGACTTAAGCGATATGGTGCTTTGATCACCGATTCTGCACTAGATACTAAGTCAATACTGAATTCAAGAGCTCGATCGAGAGGCAAACCTGAGATGTCTATAGGAAATACGTCTTCGAACTCTCAAACTACTTCTGGCTTATCTTCTTCATCTTGTATTGTTGCAATGGCTACCTTCCTTGGTTTATCCTTGTAGGTACTAGGTTCCAGGGTACGGTCTCCACTTTTGAAATAAAAGACCGGATGATCTGGTATTTCGAATACTACCCTCCTTTGACGACAGTCGATGGTAGCACAGAAACTTCCTAGCCAGTCCATTCCTAAGACTACATCAAAATTCGGAATGTCCAGCACCTTGAAATCCGCATAAAATTCTCTACTGCAGACGACCACTGGACACAGGTCGTATCCCAGAGTTGGCTTTAGAACGTCATTCCCTGAACTGACATTCCTGCTGGATATGAGCGGTTTAACTGGAATTGCTTGAGTTCGAATGAACCATTGCGACATAAAGCAATATGATACTCCAGTTTCGAAGAGTGCTAAGGCGGGTAGGGAGGCTACTAAAATTGTATCTAAGTTGTGTGGGATATGTTTAGGTATGGAAAGATATATGGATGTAAACAGGTATTGAACAGATTTGAAAGATAGGAAGTTACTAGTGATGACTTGGCCAGTGGCTTCAGCTTCTTTCACAGTTATTGTGAAAGACTGACACCTAGATACGTTCCTCCTTGCTGGGGAGCATTCAACTGTCCATTTCTCTGTCCCTGAGGTAGGTTCCTTTGTGCATGATGGAACTGATGAGGAGGTTATGCAGGAGGCCCATGAGGAGGTGGAGCTGGGGGAGCAAGTCAAGGTGCAGGTGCCTGAATAACTGGCCGCTGCGGAAAAGTGATGGCTGATCTGGAGGCTAGATTCAGATCGAGTCTACGAGGACATGTAACAATGTCATGAGTGGATGAGCCACAGACTAAGCACAGGCCGTTTGCACGCCTGCAGTCCTTCGCCAGGTGTCCATTCCTCCTGCAGTAGGTGCAAAAGTCTGGACTAGACCGGTTAAAAGTTACTCCCGATCTCCTAGGTACAAACGGTGGCCTGGAAGAGGCTTCTCCTGCTATCTGAGTAGCAGGGTGCTTCACACCGGCAGATTGAGATTTGCCCTTCTTCTTCACAACTGTCTTATATCTTCGGGCAGACTTTAGAGCAAGATCGTGGGTTGGGAAATCCCCTGTAGCTAACGCAGCTTGGATCTCCAGGTCCAACCCCTGCTGAAATCGTCGTGCTCTGATCTCAGCAGTCGGTATGAGATGGGCCACGAACCTGTTACGGTCTTGTGTTAGCAGTGTAGTATGTGTTATAAGAAAATTGAATATTGAGACATATCTTACCTGCTAAGCATGGTAAACTCAGCATCATACCCATCAATAGATTTGCTCCACATAGAGCATTGTTGCAGGTGGATGAATTGTTGCTCCATGTCAAAACGGGCAGTCTCGGGAAAATACTTCGCGTCGAATATCTCGCGAAAAATCCTCTATTCAATCCGCTGGGTAAGACGGCTTTCTTTCGCCTTCCGCCATACTCTGGTATTGTCAGTGAGTTGCAGTTTCGTAACTCTTACCCAAGCGATCTCTGGCACTTGTGCTGCTGCCAGGTCGTCTTCGATTGATTGAGCCCATTCCTCTGCCTTCAAAGGGCTCTCTTTCTTAGAAAAGTTCTTTGGGTGCAATACCTGGAATTACTTCACTCCGGGTGCCTCAGCTTCTGGGCAGTGCAATAGGATAGCAGACTGCTACTGCTGTCCCTCTAAGAGGCTCTTTATTGCCTCAAGTAATACCGTCTGCTCGTTGATAGGAGCTGCTATAGTAAGTGGCGGCGGTAGAGGAGGTGGGGTGTTTTCATTCACGTTGGTGCTCGTGTTGTTTGGAGAATCCATAACCTTGAAAGAAAAATAGAGTTATGATAGATTCAAGGAATTGAAATGTAAATAATGTTTTAGTTGCCGGTTCTTATAATTCTTGTGATATATTGCTTAGGTTTCCATGCAGAACTGACCTGCATTGTTATGTAGGTTTCCATACAGAACTGACCTGCATGGGCCGCCAACAAAACCTGTCACGCCCCACTTCCTAATGTACAGGGAAGTAGACGTGGTAAGACCGTGACGTATTTACTTAGAAGTAAACACGTTAAGCGTAAGTAAGCAATATAAAAGTAAAGCACAAGAATGATGAGAGATGTAATGAAATAACAACTTTTTATTTATATTCATTCTTTATGTACAACTGGAAAGTAAAATACAATAATGGAAAGCGATACCTAAACAATGGCATTTGAACTGGAAGTAAAGTAAGTACAAGTAAGAACTAGAACTCTGTCTCCTCAGCAAACTGCTCCAAATCTTCCTGGCTGGGCTCAATCTCCTGAGAGTCGGGTCCTCCTGACAATATTCCAAAGAAAGAAGATATATGAATGTCGTTAGCGAACAATCGTTTGGTAAGTCCCAAAAGAGAGATAGATCAAGTAAAAGGAATAGGTCTGGTAATTTATCTGTTTTTATTATACTAACGTAGTTGTTTGTAGTTTGGTACAGAATGCATTAGTGTATATGAGAGGGGTACAACTTGCTCCGTAGACTAAGGCATATAGAGTACAAGGCCCCGTCAAACCCACGGGACAACGGCACGGATATTCAGATTAGGTGTATTATAGTGACCGTCTTATTCCACTTCTAATACATTCTGTACCAATCTACCCCGTTAAAAACCCCGTAATGCATATTGTATTGATTATAATGATTTGTAGTATAAGACTTGTCGAAACCATGGTATAAGTTTTTCATATAAACGATTCAGATGTAAACGGATAATCATGTAGTCAATTTCAAGATATAGCCATGGATCAGTCAAGTCAAGTCATGTTGCATGTTCGTATTATTCAGTGTTCATGTTTGATACATTGTATTCATGTTGAATTAGATATATGGTTGGATTCATGTTTGCATTATTTTCAGATTAGACTGAGACTCAGATTGAGTCAGACACTTAAACAGATTTGAGTCCTGAATTAGATTTAAGAGTTATCGGTAACTACTGCACATAGACGGCAGGATTTGCGTATTTTCCAAGACAATTACCATTGATAACATTGTTTTAGTTTTCTACCTTAAATAGGCATGCACCCACTTTCTCCGGCTCCCTGAGGCTCAAGAGAACTGGTCCCGCTTAAACCTATATTTACCAGGGTCTTTAATGTAAATTAATATAACTTGAGGGGGTTTTATGAAAAATAATTTTGGTATACTTTCAAAATAAACCTCAAGTATTTATTTATCGTATTTAGGGTTTTCATGGATGTAATTTTTAAAAGTGAGGTATTCTAGTGAATAAATGCCTAGCTTGAATAATACATGGTATTTTACTGTAAAGTTGACTTGTATGGATTCTTGATGGTATTTTCATGAAACTTGCAAATCTATCATTTTGTTTGGAAACGTGGAATTTAATAATATCTTCAAAATATGGGTTTTGATAATATTTATATATTTATTAAAAAATAACTTTTTATTATTAAATAGAAATCCTCGTTTTTCTTAAAAATTGTATAAAAATTCCATCGAGATCGTATGCTCCGTGAGGAGGTCTGCATATCACTCTACTAATCCTGAGGATATACGATAACCCGCACCATCCCGATCGGGATTCCCAAAATAGGTTGTAGAGGCATAATTGTAAGGAATGTAATCACACAATTTTAAAAAATACGGTTTTTAATAGTTTAAGGTATTTATTTAAAAAGTCGTATTTGCCACATGATATTGTTTTCAAGCAAATCGTGCTATGTCAAGATGTGTGTATGTGAGAGGTAGGTCATTACCTCATGAGGTTTTCTAAGGTATGCTAAGCTAAAGTAATTAAAATATGTCATATGTAAAGTTTGTGGTATTTAAACGAAAAATGCAAGTGGAAGTTATATAACATGGTCTTTTAAGATGAAACTTGTTCTCAATATTTTTTTCATGATTAATAAACAAGATATAATGATATAGATGATTGGTTATTAAGAAAGATTATGATTTTAACGAGTTTAGAATCGGATGTCGGAATAACTCCACTTCCGAAAAGTTTTGAAAAGAGAACTTTTTAAATTAGGAAGAGAGGAGAAGAGAGGGGACTTACAAGCTTAGAGAAGAGAGGGAAGGTTTAGGAAAAGGTTGGTGGTTTCGTGGAGTCGCGGGGTCGCCGGAATCGTCTCGAATCCTCGCCGGAGCTTGACCTAGTGCTAACTCCACTTGTACTCTTCTTTGACTTGGAAAATTTTGAGGATTTTTGATAATAGGTTTCAGAATGAAGAGGGCTAGGGTATGGGTTTGTATTTATAGGGTAAAATTAGGGTTTTGAGAATTAAAGAGAGAATTAAAATGTATTAAAGTTTGGATTAATGGGTGATTTTAATCTCTCTGTTAATTTACAGAGAAATCAAACAGCACTGGGATAGTGGAGATAGCCAAACGAATAGTGTGCAGAGTTTGGGGGCATTACCTATGGGGAGGCCCGGCGGCACCGGTCTGGAGGGCCATCTTGCCGGCCAAGTGTAGGGGGTAGGGCTCTGGATCGATGCAACATGTCCATATCGGTTCATATAACATTCAACACATGTTTGATTTTCTGTGACTTTTCATTTTACGTGTATTGCACGTGTAAATTTTTGGGCTTCCAAAAATTTAAAAGAAAAATCAGTAAAAATATATATGGCTGATAGGATTTGAACACAAGGGCTATGTCATAGCAGTGCAAGACTTTACCAATGAGCTACAAGTTTTTTCTTGTTGTTCTTAAACAAATTAAATTTATAACTTGTGCTCAGGCTTACAACTCTGTTCTGTACATTAACTTGAAAAGTTTCATGGAGTAAAATTTGAGTCGTTACAGAACCGTAGCAAAGTGTTTGGTGTGTCAGCAAGTGAAGGCTGAACATCACAGAACTACTGGTCTATTTCAGCCGTTACCAATTCCAGAATGGAAATGGCAGCACATTACCATGGACTTCATGACTGCTCTCTCTCTCGCAGCATGAATAGTAACGATGCAATTTGGGTTATTGTGGATCAACTTACCAAGTCTGCTCACTTTATTCCATTCAGAATTGGCCAGTCAACCGAGATGTTAGCAAAGAAGTACATGGTGGTGAGTATAAATCTAAAGGAAGATTTAAACTTTCAAGATGTACCATACTTGATACCCATAAACTCATGTAGGAGATCGTGAGATTATATAGGGTACCTGTCTGCATCGTCTCCGATTGTGATACAAGATTCCGATCACAGTTTTGGCAGAGTCTGTAAGCTAGCCTGGGAACGAGTCTGAATTTCAGCACGGCGTATCATCCACAAATAGACAGACAGTCCGAGCGAATAATTCAGAATTTGTAAGACACGCTGAGAGCCTGTATGTTAGACTTCAGAGGTTCGTGGGAAGATCACCCACACCTTGTGGAGTTTTCATACAACAACAGCTATCAGGCAAGTATTGGAATGACACTATTCGCAGCACTCTACGGACGGAAATGTCGTTTCCCGTTGAGTTGGGACAACGTTGGAGATCGTGAACTCCTTGGACTAGAGATGATCGTGGCAACTGTTGACGTGGTTCGCACGATCAGTGAAATGATGAGCATAGCCTAAGACCGACAGAAATATTAGGCAGATGCAAAGCGTCGACATCTGGAATTCCAACCTGGAGACCATATATTCCTAAAGATCTCTCCAAACAGATGAGTGATCTGATTTGGTAAGAGGGGTAAACTCAGTCCAAGATACATATGACCGTTCGACATACTCGAACAAGTTGGAGAAGTGGCATACCGTTTAGCACCACCACACTCATTAGAAGGAGTGCATAACATGTTCCACATATCCCAGCTACGACGATATATGAGCGACCCCAGCCACATACTTGATTACTCAGAGCTCACAGTACAATCTGACCTAACCTGCGAGCAACAACCAGTTGAGATCCTTAATCGAAAGGTGAAAACATTTCGGAACAAGGAGGTAAACTTGGTCCGAGTGATGTGGAGAAAGGATTCGCCAGGAGAATCAATTTGGAAAAGAGAAGAAGATAAGCGTACATGATACCCTTACCCTTTTGAAAATTAGTCCCTGTGAAATTGTAAATTTCGAGGACGAAATTTTTATAAGGAGGGTAGAATGTAACGACTCTGAAGTCACTGTACAGAAATTTCTTATTATTGTGCAGAAAAGAGTATTAAAGCCTGTGTAAGTGTTAAAAGTTAATTTTGTTAAATAAAAGCAAGAAACAACTTGTAGCTCACTGGTAAAGCTTTTACACTGCTGTGACATAGCCTGTGTGTTCGAATCTCATCAGAAGCAATTATTTTTAAGATTTTTCTTTTTAATTTTTCGGAAGTCCAAGAGTTGCATGTGCAACACACGGAGAAATGAAAAGTTTCAGAAAAATCAAACAGGCGGAATGAGGTGTACACACTGATTTCACCACGTGGCACGAATCTCGAGGCGATTGCCTTAATCTCGACTGCCCGTTTCCATCATTTGGCCGGCGCCGACAGTTCGATTGAGCCTATTTTCCACCGTGCTTTGCACACTTGTCCCTTCGACTCTCCTTAACTCCTATGCACTGTTTAATTTTCCTGCAATCAAACAGAGACTTTTCAATTCACAATTTAACACCATTTTAATGCATATTAATCCAAAATTTTAATTCCCAAACCCTAATTCTTCACTATAAATACCATCCATGCCCTAGCTCCCCTCTATTCTTAAAATTTCTAGCAAAATCACCTCAAAAGTTCCTAAGTGCAAGTGGAGTTAAGTGGAGTTAACAACCAAGCTCCTTCCATCGAAAATCGAAGCCGTTTCCGGAGCTCCCGCGACGCCACAAAGCCCTTTCCCTTTTCCTTATTCCTTCTCAAAATTATAAAGCCGTAAGTCCCTCTCATCTCTTCTTCTTTTCATCTCAATTCATCTCCTAAAAGTATATCGGTAAAATGGAGTTACTTCCGATACATTTTTTAAAAAACTTGGAACTCCTTTTTCCTTAATACATAGGTCAAACTAACCTTACCACCCTACTTATAACTTTAATTTCAATGTTTTAGCTTTGAGTTTAACCAAAACTTCCATGTGAAACTATCATAAAACGAACTTTTCATTAAAATACCATGAACTTTAGTATCACCCTCTTATCGATAATTAGTTTAAATACCTTTAGAAAAACTTCATGGGGTAATGACCTATCCCACATGCACACTCTGGTTCTATAACACGGTACTCTAAATATACGACTAATTTAAAGAATAACTTTTTCGTTAAAATACCACACCTTTTCAAACACAGGTTTCTTTTAATCGGTATTTCGAAATTCTTGGAAATTACATCTTTACAACCCTCGTTAGAAGACCCGCTAATGGATGGTGTGGATTATTGCACATCCTTGGGACGATAGAGTGAGATGCAGAACTCCTCACGGAGTATTCGGTCTCGAAAGGAAATAAAAATACGGTTTTTAAGAAATACGAATTTTCTAAATAAAAAAACTAAATCTTGGAAAAATTATATAAAACTATGAATTCGTATTTTCAATAAAAACAAATTAAAAAACTATATTTTTAAAATGAAAGATTAGAATTTTTAATAAAATACCATCAAGTTTCCAAAAGAGCTAATTTTCAATAAAATACCATAAACTATTAAAAAGGCTAAGTTTCATTACTAAAAATAGCATTTAAATTAAAATCCATGTTCATGAAAATCCTAAATATTATAAATCACCCTCGACGTTTATTTTTAAACTATATTATAATGTTTTTCATAAAACCCCCTCGAGATATGCAAAACAATATTTTAAGGACTCTAGTTTAATATAGGTTTAAGCGGGATCAATTCTCTTGAGCCCCAGAGAGCCGGAGAAAGTGAGTGCTTGCCTATTCAGGTTAGATAACTTAACGGAGTTATAAATGACAATTGTCTTTAGAAAAGACACAAATCCTGCCATCCATGTGCAGTAGTTGCTGATTACTCTCGAACTTAAGATGTTGCAAGAACAAAGTCCTTTTATAAGAATCTAACTCCAACATGAATTCAAGCTCAAACTAAAATCCAAAAATCAAGCATGAACATGAACACTTGATCATGAACATGAACACTCGAAATCTCTCGTATACTTGTCTCGACTTGACCGAACCATAGTTATAACTTGATATGAACTTGACAGACTACCTGAATACATGATTATATCTTGAACATGAACCTGAACATTTTATATCCATGGAATCGGCCAAGACCTATAATCTTAACTTATACAATACAATACACGGGGATAAAGGGATAGATTAGTACGGAACGTATATCGTGGCACGAGAGGTCACTTAAAAGACACCTATATGAATTCACGTACCGTTGTCCCGTGGGTTATGACGGGGCCTTGTACTACATGTTACCATAGTCCACGGGGTAAGATAGACTCCTCTCGTATACTTGAATAACTTCCTTATCAAAATACAAATAACCACGTTAGAATAACTATCTTATACCTGTGAACGATCATATACAACTTTATCTTTTCATTTCACATTATATACTATCTTCTCTTTCTTATTTTGGGACATACTGAACGCTAGTTCGCTGATGACATTACTCTTTGTTTTCTTTTTTTGGAATGTTCGTTAGGAGGACCGGACTCTGAAGACATAAAGCCGAGCCAGGAGGACTTAGACCAGCTTGCATCTCCGCCTGACTATTGGTTCTTCCTGTACTCACTTTCAGTAGGCCATTGTTTAGGCATTTGCTTTTATTATTGTATCTTTTACTTTCAGACAATTGTATATAAAGTTGAATGTAAATAAACTTACTGTTTCATTTTATTACTCTTTTCATTCTTGTTATATTACTTAATTACGCTTAACGTATTTATTTTCATAGTAAATACATTGCGGGCTTGCCACGTCACCGTTTCCATTTACTGAGAAGCGGGGTGTGACAACGTTGGTGAACGGAGATTACTGGTCCCCGATCTTCTAGTTCGGATGGTGGACAAGATCCAGATGATCAGATAGCGCATTAAGATTGCTCAGGACCGACAGAAGAGTTGGGCAGATACCGGCAGGAGATCGTTAGAGTTTGAAGCCGGTGATCATGTATTTTTGAAAATATCACCTACTCGGGGGGTGATCAGATTTGGTAGCTGTGGGAATCTTAGTCCCTGATTCATCAGACCTTTCGAGGTGTTAGAGTGAGTGGGAGAGGTGGCTTATCGACTTGTCTTGCCTCCATCGTTAGCTGGTGTGCACAACACATTTTATGTGTCATAGTTACGGCACTACGTTCGAGATGACAGTCATGTTCTCGATCATTCGGAGTTGACGTTGGGTATATCTTATGTGGAGCAGCCTACTATTATTCTCGATCGTAAAGAGAAGATGTTAAAGAACAAGGTCATTCCTCTAGTCCGAATATCTTGTGGTGGTCGTTCGCCTGGGGAATCTACCTGAGAACGTGAGGAGGATATCTGTTAATGCTTTCCGCGTTTTTTTGAGTAGTTTTTCATTTGTTTGTTTTTGTTATTTTCGTTCTTTAATTTCGAGGACCAAATTTTTGTAAGGGGTGTATGATGTAAATCCCCAGTTCCTTGTAAATGTTTTCTCCGTATTTGAATAAACATTTTTCCTTATTTAAATCCCAATTAAATACTCTATTTTCCTAATTAATTTCCTAATTAATTAAAATCCTTTTTACTTTAAAACTGAAACCTAAACTAAACCCCAACCCAGCCCAAGCACATTACCCTTAACCCCAACCCAAACCAAAACCCATACTCTTCTTCTTCTTCTCCCTTTTCTTTTCTTTCCAAAAAAACTTACGAGAGCTCCTACTTCCACGCCCACATCATCCACGAGAACCGCTCCTCATCAACCATCGCGACCTCATCCACGCCCTCAACGACTCCCCGAGATCCCCTCAACCTCCCCCTCATCTTCTCAATGTCTCTTTTCCTCTCTTTATCTCTATCTCTATCACTCTCTCTCTCTTTCACAATCTCTCTCGTTCCCAAACTCCCTCTCTCTACCTCACCCATCGCCGCCGGCGTCCGTCACCCCCGATGAGACCCACAACACCCCTATGAGACCACCTCCTTACTACTGAGCTTGCCACACCATCTTCTTTTTCTCTTCACAAACCCAACTCCAAACTCCACCCACCGCCGAAGCCACTGCCGCCAACGATCACCCTCGTTTCCTCTCCCGAGCTGCTTCACCTCCACTTCCTCACAACCCCACTCCTCTAAAAACCAACCACCTCACGCCATAGCCATCATCGCACTACACCGGAGCCACCTCCATTGCCGAGCAACGCCACCATCATCCGCTTCCTCCTCGAGTACCCCCATAAGCTTCACAGCACCCCTATAATCGTACAAATCCACCGCTGCACCTCATCCTTTGGCCACCCGAGATCCACTGCGAGCACCATCGAGGCCACCTTGCTGCTCTCTCTATGTCGTTCACCGCCCGAGGACCACGCTAGCCTCCTCCCTGCTATCGCCGAGCTCAAGATCTAAACCTAACTGAGCCATAATCAAGCTCCCAGTGTGTATGTAGCCGAGCCCAAGCATCGTTATTGAAAGTCGACCTTAGCACCACCATGAGGTTCAAGAGGCATCAAGCATGCCAAATTTTAATTTTTATTAGGTGCTAAGTTAGACTAACAAGATCTTTACTAGATTATTAGGATTTTCTTTTTATGATGTGATGAACTTAAGAGAAGAAAAGATCATACAACCTTTGTAGTTTGAGTCCTTCTCTTTAATAGCTCTGGGTTGAAGTCCACGCGACTCTACTAGGCTCCTCTTCGAGTTGAACGAATCTCCTTCATGATCTTCGCGTCAAAGACGATCCACCCGAAGTCCACTAGCTCAAGCTAACCCTTCACTAATCTCATTAGTGAAGGCAACCCTCCACATCAAATTGCTAATTTAATGTGAGATGGTGAAGCAGGGGTGTATTTTGCTCAATTGTTTATGTTCAAGCTTCATGATTCACATCTCATGTGAGGGTTGAAGCTTGAACCATGACATTTGAGGAGGAAGATGAAGCTAGAGAGCAACCATGGGAGCAACTCAAGAAAAATGACTAAGTGTTGAGAATGAGCAAAGAATCAATGGCAACCCTTGACCCCCACTCATTCAAGCATGCAATTTTGCAATATAAAATTGCAACCATGCTTTAATAGTGAGTCAAGATGAATAAACAATGAATAAAGCCCATGCTTGCAACCATGCTCTCATTTTCCACCTCTTTTTCTATTTTTCTCAAAAATAGAAATCATGCCGTGCTACACACACACACACACACACACACACACACACATATATATTAATACATATAAGAAAATATTTAGTGAGCTAATGATATTAGTTACGATACAATTATATCAAATATAATATATATCACATTATTAAATCAACACTTGATTTAATAATCCGGTTATATCACATATGACCGACTAATATCACTTATCTGTATATCACATTATCAAATCAACACTTGATTCGACAATCTGGTTATATTACATATAACCGAACCGATAACAGATAACTGTCAGATTACAATACGGTATCACATACACGTATTTAATCAGGCCTACACACATATCACATATGTGTCTTACTTCATTTTGCTTGAACCAGAAAACTTCTGTGTGGGACTCTAAAGACTCATCAATACGCCAGCAGTAGGTGATGATCACATCAGTCACACACAAGCCGTCAGCGGTACTAGATGGACGTAACGACTACCCAGGTATTGAGCGATATGAAGATCAACAAGCAAGCTCGTCCATACTCTCCATGAAGCCTATCAGTAGCACTACTTTATAGTCCGGTCTCTTCGTCTGATATGTCGCATATCATGTCTAGGGGTGGTAAACGTCAGGCCCTACTAATGTGATAAGTCATGCCGATGCCTGACCTATAACGGTTTGAGAAACTACTGATAACTCTTATCAGTAAATCTCAGCAGTAGCCCTAACCAGGGAATTCCAGTTATAGCCAATCAAGCATAGCTCAACATCAACCCGCAATACCGGGAGCGACGAAACCCCTCCTATCACTCATTGCCTCCATGTGACTCGGGACTGTACCCAAAATCCACCTTTTTGCACGACTCTTTTGAGCCGTGGTAGGGAGGAAATCAAAGCACAGTGGGAGCCACACAAGACTCTATGACTATCTCGGGTCTACAGACTAACTTATACCAGTGTCACCAAAGGACTGCTATCTGACGATAGGTATACTACCACATAGGAGTCCTCGGCGAGTCCTGTTCGGTGTACCCATTCTCCAATAAGCACATGTGTACAATCTTTGATGTCACACACCAATGGTTGTGGGATCAACCATCGCCTTTTAAGGGACAAGAAACGTACACACTAGTCTACACTGGAATATCGATGCCCTGGTCTCGATATTCCTACGACTATGAACCGATTAAAGGATGTACTTGTGGATCACCTTGGCCCCACCAGTATGATCTCATCATAATCCTGGTAGTCAAGTACATATCCTAAGGGCTTTATCAACATGTGAGAGCAAGACAGTAAAGAATACCAGTCAATATGTTAAGATAAAGAGTAACCGGATAGCATACTATCATGTCGAGCAAGAAAGTCCTCTCTATATATATATATATATATATCTGTGTGTGTGTGTGTGTGTGTGTGTGTTCAAGCATCCACTATAATATACATCACATGTACAATAATAGCCTCTAGGGCATACATATAACTAACAATCTCCCACTTGCACTAAGGCCATGTGTTGTAGTATCTCATACCCAACATCCCAAAAAGTCTCTCAAAGTGTATCTAGGGGAGGGCCTTTATGAGTGGATCCGCTACGTTGTCCTTCGTGTCAACTCTCCTGACCTCAATCTCCCGGCGATCTACTATCTCCCTGATCAGGTGATGCCGCCTCAGAATATGTCTGGATCCCTGATGGGACCTGGGTTCCTTGGCCAAAGCCACAGCTCCATTGTTATCACAATACACAAGTATTGGATGCTCAATGGATGGAACCACACCAAGCTCAGCAATGAACTTCTTCATCCATATGGCTTCTTTGGCAGTATCGTTGGAAGCGATGTATTCAGCCTCCATCGTCGAGTCTGCTACGGTATCTTGCTTGGAACTCTTCTAACACACCGCCCCTTCGTTGAGGGTAAATACAAAACTCGAGACCAACTTATTGTCGTCCTTATCACTCTGGAAGCTCGAATCGGTAAAGAACTCCACTTGAAGTTCACCGTTACCATACACCAAGAACATTTCTTTAGTCTTTCTCAAGTACTTAAGAATGTTCTTCACAGCTGTCCAGTGGTTTTCCTCAGGATCTGATTGATACCTGCTCACTACACCTAGTGAGTAAGCTACATCCAATCTGGTATATAACATCGCATACATGATAGAGCCTACTGCCGAAGCATAAGGTATCCCTTGCATGCAAGCCCTCTCCAAATCAGTTTGGGAAACATCTTTTTGGAGAGAGTGATTCCTGAACAAGCGGGTATATTACCTCGCTTGGAATCTTCCATACTAAATCTCTTTAGTATGGTGTCTATGTATCTGGATTGGGACAATCCCAACATTCATTTAGATCTATCTCTATAGATCTTTATCCCCAGAATGTAGGAGGCATCACCAAGATCTTTCATGGAAAACTTGAGTGATAAGAAGAGCTTGACCGAGTGTAGCATAGGAACATCATTTCCTATCAAGAGTATGTCATCCACGTATAATACGAGGAAGACCACCTTACTCTCTACAGCCTTCTTATATATACAAGGTTCATCTATATTTTTGATGAATTTAAACTCTTTGATAACTTCATCAAAACAGATGTTCCAACTCCGCGACGCCTGCTTTAATCCATAAATGGATTTAAGCAGCTTGCACACCTTTTCGCTACTCCCACTGTCTATGAAGCCCTCTGGCTGTGTCATGTAGACGCTCTCTTCTAAATCACCATTTAGAAAAACGGTCTTGACGTCCATCTGCCAGATTTCGTAGTCATGGTATAGGATCCCGATGGACTTAAGCATAGCGACAGGAGAAAAGGTTTCATCATAGTCAACGCCAGGTCGTTGACGAAAACCTTTTGCTACAAGTCTAGTTTTGAAAGTCTCAACTTTTCCATCTACACCTATTTTCTTTTTGAAGATCCACTTGCTCCCAATGGGTTTTACCCCTTCAGGAGCAACTTCCAAAGTCCATACTTGGTTGGTGTACATGGATTCCATCTTGGATCTCATAGCATCCAGCTATTTCACAGAGTCTCCACTCGTAATGGCTTGCTCGAATCTAGTCAGGTCATCATCTTCCATGATGCAATCCTCACTTCCACCGTCTATGAGAAAACCGTAGTATCTTTCAGGTGGATGAGGAACCCTACTAGATCTGCGGAGTGGCTGGGGTTCGTTGGATACGATTGGATCCTCCGGTTCCACCAAATCGTCAGCTGTAGTTTGTTCTGCTGGAACTTCTTCCAGTTCTACTTCATTGCCACTAATTTCTTTCACAAGAAATTCCTTTTCCAAAAAGGTGGTATGTTGAGCAACAAACACCTTTTGTTCCTCAGTATGATAGAAGATATGCCCTTGCAAATGTTTGGAATATCCTACAAACTTGCACAGAACTGACCTTGCCTCGAGCTTGTCCAGATTTTGCTTTTTGACATAGGCCAGACAACCTCATATCTTAATAAAATTAAGACATGGCCTTTTCCCATTCCATATCTCATATGGAGTGGTAGGTACAGATTTAGTCGGAATTCTATTCAATAGGTATGCAGCTGTCTCAAGTGCTTATCCCCCAAAGGAAATAGGTAACTCAGCAGTACTCATCATAGAGCGCACCATATCTAATAGGGTGCGATTTCTCCGCTCCGATACACCGATGTGCTGTGGTGTATACGGAGGAGTAAGCTGAGAGAGAATCCCATTCTCTTTTAAATAGTCTCGGAATTCCCCGCTCAATTATTCACCTTCCCGATCAGATCGTAGGATTTTAATACTTTTGCCCGTTTGTTTTCAACTTCGCACTTATATTCCTTGAATTTCTCAAAAGCTTCAGACTTGTATTTCAACAAGAACACATATCCAAATCTTGAGAGATCATCGGTGAATGTAATAAAGTACGAAAAACCATTCCTGGTATGTGTAGACATAGGACCGCATACATCACTATGTATCAGTCCCAAGAGTTCAGTAGCTCTTTCTCCGTGTCCAGTAAACGGAGTTTTAGTCATCTTGCCTTTGAGACATGACTGGCAAGTTTCATAAGATGAAAATTCGAACGGATTCATATATCCATCTCTATACAACTTAGCCAGTCTTGTCGCATTGATATGACCTAGTCTACAGTGCCACAAGAAGGCTTCATTCATTTCTGAACTTTTCCTCTTATTTGTGTTCTGTATGTTAAAAACTGTACTTTGATTAAGAACGTATATACCGTTACATAACGTACCAGATCCAATCAACACTTGATTCTGGAAAATGTTCATAATATTATCCTCTAATGTGAGATTATATCCTTCTTTAGTTAGCAAAGAAACTGATATAATGTTGCACATCATCTTTGGTGCGTAGTAACAGTCGTTTAGAATCAATGTATTACCAGTTGGTAATACAAGGTGATAATCGCCAACTGTCTTGGCTGCAACAATTGCACCATTCCCTACTGTTAGGGATTTATCACCCTTTCTCGGTTCTCTACCTTTTTTTAGCCCATGTAACAAATTACATACGTGGGATCCTGATCCGGTATCCAATACCCAGGATGTAGAACAAACTAAGAAACAGTTCTCGGTAACGAACACACCCGAAGAAGATGCATCAACATGCTGTTTCTTTATACGGGTGGCACGGGAATCCTGACATTCCCCTATCCCTTGTTCAGACTTATGACATTCATAAGATAGATCGGGACCAACGTTTCTTAGCCCTGTATAAAAGGAGGGTTCGGTCAATACATCCATACTATTATCTTGATTAAGGCATGACATTAGTTTCTGCCTGAAGAGAGAGATGGAAACGTGTTAGCGTGTGCTCTTTGCAAGATTAGATTGGTTATTATCTTATCTAATCAGGATGGCTCTCACTGTTTTTATCAAATCTTCTTTCAAACCCTAAAAGGTAAGATTAGCCGGGATTAGTTACACCCTATAGGTTCGCCAATCGTTCAGCCAGACAGGTATCGGTACTCCGAGGGAGGTTCCCCGTGCTTTCGCACGGACCTAATTAAAATAAACCTCGTTTTTCCAGAGGCATAACCCCATTGACACCTTTCTAGACACCTACTGGATTAGCTAATTGTAAAGTGCAAAATTCTCCCAAGAGTAACTCTTACTCGCAATGGGTATCGGGATCCAACTATCATATAAAAGATATTCAATCTCATTGCAAATTTCAACACTTGAAATTCCTGATAATGGTTTTTGCCCCTAGCTTCCTATGACCTTGACGGAGGTCAACAAACCATAGGCTGCTTGTCAAGTTCAACCCGTTCATTTCTTGATTGAATTAAATCCACCCGCACGACCCTTGACGGAGATCAACAAGGACGTACGACTACCTTAATCCGATCGCATCAGATGTGGTAGATAAGCACTAATCAGCTACCGCACACTACGCTTTGACGGAGGTTAACAAACGCAGCACGAATACTAAATAGTACTTATCTGAAATGAAAGAGGGCTACGCAGGTTTTTAAGAAAATCATGAGTGTAATAAACTTGATATCGTTGTAGAATCTAGTGATTTTATAAAGGAGTGTTTTTGAGGCCTTTCTAGTTTCGCTAAAGAGGTCGCTCCCGGTGAAGGGATCTCGGCTCTTTCCTTATCGAATGAGGTGCTGGATATTCATGAATACCACTATGCAAAATAAGAACTAGAGAAGTAATCAAAAGACAAAACCGAGTGGGTTGTAGCATTTTCTAGTTTCGCTAAAGAGGTCACTCCCGGTGAAGAGATCTCGGCTCTTTCCTCATCGAATGAGGTGCTGGATATTCATCAAGGAATACCACTATGCAAAGCAAAAACTAGAGCTACCCTTTTTGAAAATTTAATTCTACAACATCTTTTGGTTTCTTAATTTTCATTAATCTTATTAATGAAGTCCCATCAATTAATGTTTCCTAAATATCACAGAAAAATGAAACGAAAATAGAACGCACGCTTATGCCATCCGCATTCGCTACGAGGCACCGTCATGCACCGTTAAGTTACTTAACTACCGGCAGAGCAGGGGTTAGACTAGCGCGGGTGCGAAACATAAGCAACATTTATTATATATCATATATATAATATTACATCCGTCTCATGCAGTTACATGATCAACATCACAGAATCAAGCAGCAGAAGCAACATATGAAATATTGGATATACTAGGATATCCGTATTTTAAATTTAGCCAATAATGTAAAACATGGATTCCACAGTCGTGATGAATAGCCAAACCCACATCCCTAGACCCCTATGAGAGCGGCAAGTAACCCTGCCAATTTTAGAGTTAGGAGACCCGGTCTCAACTCCTTGAGATGGTCTCCCACTGGACTCTAGAACTCGGTTACTTGGGCTCCCCGTCTTGAATCTATCCTAATGCGGAAAAGTAAATAATATACAACAATGGTGACATCATCTTCAACCCGGAAGTTCCCCAATAAAAGAATATTATATACAGATTTTACATGAATGAAAATAAAAACCCTCATCTCACATAAAAAACCCCGGCTATTCTTTCACGACGATCCAATAAATCATATCAACAGCAATACATGATATCACATATCATCAACGTAAGTAAATATGCGTATCTCTAAAACTCGTTGGTATATAGCAATGAGATTGGGATACCCCACATATTACACTTACGGTCGCAGAAAAGAAACAGAAAACTACAATAATTAGAATCCGCAATTACCTTAGATATCATAAACCCGGAATATCTCATATTCCGAATTTCATTCCTAACTTATAAAACTTGCATTTTAGTCTCAAATTGAAAACTCTTTTCAATTGGTTGTCGGAAAATTCAACAAGATTCCTGGCTTGGTGATCGCGTACAATACGCAATTGCGACGGAGTTTTGATCTGAATCAAAACTTCGTGGCAATCGATCAATTGAGACTAAACGACTAGCTTTACAATATATTAACTATTTTTCATAAAACTAATTAATCTGGATTTTAATAATTGTATCACATACATCACAAAGCTTGTAAAGTAACCGCGACATTAGAATTCCGCACGCAATTAGCAAACTAAACCAATTTTTCTAACACTTGAAAAATCCAGTGAGCTAAAGTTCCAAAACAAATCGTTTTAAGCTAATCCGGGAGTGGAAATGAACTCGAAATCCGCCCGAATCTTCGCGGGGGTAAAGATCCCAAAATTAACTATCGAATGGGGGGCCTAGAGGGGGTACCCCACCCCCGAGGCCACCATGAGGTGGCCAGGGGGTGAGGCAGACCCGAAACTGCCTAAGGTGGGGCAGTTCCGGGTCCCCACCACCAATACCACCTTGTGGTGGTCTTGGGGAGTGGGCCCAGCCGTTCGGTCCCCTCCGGGATGTCCCCAGGGTGCGCACGCTCCACCCCGCGGCTTCTCGGTTCAAACCGTGAGCCCGTGGGGTGTGCAAACAACTCAAAACATCAATTTCGAAACTGTTTTTATCGACGGTTTTTGCGCGACAAAAACGGCGGATTTCTAACGTCGCTACAAATTACCCTAATGTTCTAGCTTGGCTCTGATACCATGAAAGTCGACCTTAGCACCACCATGAGGTTCAAGAGGCATCAAGCATGCCAAATTTTATTTTTTATTAGGTGCTAAGTTAGACTAACAAGATCTTTACTAGATTATTAAGGTTTTCCTTTTGTGATGTGATGAACTTAAGAGAAGAAAAGAGCATACAACCTTTGTAGTTCGAGTACTTCTCTTCAATAGCTCTGGGTTTAAGTCCATGCGACTCTACTAGGCTCCTCTTCGAGTTGAACGAATCTCCTTCGTGATCTTCACGCCAAAGACGATCCACCCGAAGTGCACTAGCTCAAGCTAACCCTTCACTAATCTCATTAGTGAAGGCAACACTCCATATCAAATTGCTAATCTAATGTGAGATGGTGAAGTAGGGGTTTATTTTGCTCACTTATTTGTGTTCAAGCTTCATGATTCACATCTCATGTGAGGGTTGAAATTTGAACCATAATATTTGAGGAGGAAGATGAAGCTAGAGAGCAACCATGGGAGCAACTCAAGAAAAATGGCTAAGTGTTGAGAATGAGCAAAGAATCAATAGCAACCCTTGACCCCCACTCATTCAAGCATGCAATTTTGCAATATAAAATTGCAACCATACTTGAACAGTGAGTCAAGATGAATAAACTATGAATAAAGCCCATGCTTGCAACCATGCTCTCATTTTCCACCTCTTTTTCTATTTTTCTCAAAAATAGAAATCATGCCATGCTATATATATATAAAAGAAAATATTTAGTGAGCTAATGATATTAGTTAAGATACAATTATATCAAATATAATATATATCACATTATTAAATCAATACTGGATTTAATAATCCGGTTATATCACATATGACCGTCTAATATCACTTATCTGTATATCACATTATCAAATCAACATTTGATTCGACAATCTGGTTATTTCACATATAACCGAACCGATAACAGATAACTGCCAGATTACAATACGGTATCACATACACGTATTTAATCAGGCCCACACATATATCACATATGTGTCCTACTTCGTTTCGCTTGAACCAGGAAACTTCTGTGTGGGACTTTAAAGACCCGTCAATACACCAGCAGTATGTGATGATCACATCAGTCACCTACAAGCCGTCAGCGGTACTAGCTGGACGTAACGGCTACCCGGGTATTGAGCGATATGAAGATCAACAAGCAAGTTCGTCCATACTCTCCATGAAGCCTATCAGTAACACTACCGTACAGTCCGGTCTCTTCGTCTGATATGTCGCATATCATGTCTAGGGGTGGTAAACATCAGTCCCCAGTAACGTGATAAGTCATGCCGATGTCTGGCTTATAACGGTTTGAGAAACTACTAATAACTCTTATCAGTAAATCTCAGCAACAGCCCTGACCAGGGACTTTCAGTTATAACCAATCGAGCATAGCGCAACATCAACCCCCAATACCGGAAGAGACGAAACCCCTCCTATCGCTCATTGCCTCCATGTGACTCGGGACTGTACCCAAAATCCACCTGTTTGCACGACTCCTTTAAGCCGTGGTAGGGAGGAAATCAAAGCACAGTGGGAGCCACACAAGACTCTATGATGATCTCGGGTCTACAGACTAACCTGTACCAGCGTCACCAGAGGACTGCTATCTGACGATAGGTATACTACCATATAGGAGTTCTTGGCGAGTCCTGTTCGGTGTACCCATTCTCCAATAAGCACCTGTGTACAATCTTTGATGTCACACACCAATGGTTGTGGGATCAACCATTGCCCTTTAAGGGACAAGAAACGTACACATTAGTCTACACTGGAATATCGATGCCCTGGTCTCGATATTCCCACGACTAGGAATTGATTAAATGATGTACTTGTGGACCACCCTGACCCCACTAGTATGATCTCATCATAATCCTGGTAGTCAAGTACATATCCTAAGGGCTTTATCAACATATGAGAGCAAGACAGTAAAGAATACCGGTCAACATGTTAAGATAAAGAGTAAGCAGATAGTATACTATCATGCCGAGCAAGAAAGTCTTCTCTCTGCGTTGAGGGTGCCGATCGACTTCAGCCGAGCCTTTTGGGAACCGACCCTGGCGTACAGCCCCATGAAACCATTCTGTTTCAATAGAGGTACGAGAAACTGTTGGGGGCAATGAAGTAGGTGAAGTGGTTGGATTTTGCGAGCTGTTCCAACCACTGCTGGATGTGATTCCAAGAGCCGAACGAGAATGAATACCAAATATATATATGTCCAATCATCCACTATTATATACATCACATGTACAATAATGGCCTCTAGGACATACATATAACTAGCAGTTATCATCATGCCTAGCCATGCGTGCGTCGAGACCGTGCCATCCATCTTCTCCAGGCAAAAGAAATTCCATCCCTTGCTACTCATGCTATTAAAATTTTATAGGTTAATACTAATGTTAGTTAATTATAATAGATACGAGTATATATATGTGGGTATATACATTTATATACTTATATAACATTAAGTTATAAATCGAACACTTATACATTGACCCGTTATTACTGGTTGTATTGAATTGAACCCATCTCGGGTCCATTAATCGCATGGATGTCATTTAGAATTTTACACGAATTAATTGTTTAGACCAGCAATCGTATACACATGTCGAGTGTTCAATACGAAATATTAAACCAAAATCCTGTTAAAATGGCAGAATTTATGACTAATTGATTCTTTTAGTGATAATGAATAACACGTAAGAAGTTGGGCTAAAATACGGACTTTAACACCATGAAATGATACCTCCATTTAATTTCATCAAATCTGAAATTTCTCGCACATGTAGCTTATGAGAATCATAGTAAATTAGATACATAGCGGAATGTTGTGCTCTAGGGCTCGTATCGAAACCGATTCGATAATATAGAACTCTCTGTATTTTATATTTTAGTACTGCTATAAAACAATGAAGAAAACTAAATGGAAATACGGCTCTGGACTGCAATCCAGAACAGTATTTCATGTTGACACCTGAATTTAATTCCTTGTATATCTCTGTATGGAAAAGAAAATATGTGGAATCCTATATAGTTGCGAAGATAATCTTTGTTAGATAACTATAAGTGGTGGTTTCGTTCAATTTTATTACTGTGGATATTTTAAATGTATTTTAAACTGTCGGTATATACTGCAGTTTTCTGCACAGACAGATTGTACACCTTAACCTTAAACAGTGCATATATCCCTGTATATCGTGGATATTATCGATCCGTCTGGCGCATTGGAAACATAACAGATAAATATAAATATCATATAATTGTAGTGTTGCCTGACTGTGATCTCAACAGCGAATAAAACGTGTTGCAAAATGGACTTTCAGTTCAGGAACTAGATTTCCAACAGAGAACACTTAAAATGGAATGACCGTAACTCGCAAATCTGAATCCCGATTGACCTGAAACTATTTTTTTTGGATTTCTATTTAAGTTAACTTTCTACCTCTATTGTATCGTTTTGCCTAATTACAATCATACGATTAAACATGATTTTCTGAACTCATAATGCACGTAATGATTCATATTGTACATGACTTGATTAGTGGAATAATTCACATACGTACCCGACCGTGACACGTTTAGTGATAGTGAACGCTCTTATTGATTCTTAGCGATTATTGTATTGTCGAACGTAAATGGTATTGGATTAGTTGTGTCAAGTACGCCAGTAATAAGTGAATGATTCATGAAAGTGAACAGTACAAAGAAAAGTGAATAAAACAGTGTTAATGATGCGTACTTGTAAACAACTAGCCCCATACATATGGTTATTGAAACCTGAAGAAAAAGGGAAATCAAAGTGGAATGGAACTTGTATTTAGCGAGATTTAGCGATTTAGAGAATGATCATTCGAACAACAACTCTTATATATATTTAGGTTATGCACTTAGCGGTTCGGCTGACAGGGTTTTGTCTCGGGCAACAGCGGGCCGTAGTCTCGGATACGCACGAGACCCTTGTTAAACATGATCACTTTTTTTTTTCTTCCATATTTCGATTTCAAATTGACTTAGAGACCAATAGGGATATAGATCATATACTGCATTGATTATTGATACACTGATTACGTACATTCACTGTCTCCACTGTATTATCTTTCATTTCATGCTTTATTATAATACTATTATATATTTGCTATTGCGTCATCCTGACGACCTGAGTATGTATGTTCAGAGCTTGGAGAGGACGCTGCTCAGGAGTCAGATTTACCGTTTGAGCTTGCAGAAATCTAGACGGTTTTACTTTCAGCATTTTTACTGCTTTCCCTAAAACAACTTTGTATCCGCACTTGGTTAGTAGTTTCCTTTCCAGTTGAACTATTGTAAATTGTGAATAATAAAAGTTGATATAATAAATCAGTGATGCATTTTCTTTACTTCTATACTGTGTTTACTGATTATTATGTAATGTTAGAAGCCAAAGTGTGACTACAGTGGGATTATTCCTTGACCGTAAAAACATGACTGGCCTAATCGCCTCCCATATTTCGTATTTTGGAAAGCGGGGCATGACAAATAATTTACGGCATTTTAGTGTAATTTACCCAAAATATAAAATATATAATTAAACAACCAAAGATAAAGTAAATGGTTTTTGAAAGCGTTTTTTCTCTTTTTGAATTTTTTTTTATGAAAGTGAAAAATGGTTTTAGACCAACTCAGCTGATGTGGTTGCCCCGTGTGAGCTTTGTGGAATCATAAACCTAGGATCTAAGGTCACAGTCCAAAATTTGGAATCACGTTCACATCACACCATCACTTCTTCTTCTTTGTTGATTTCTTTAAATTTTTATGCGTGTGCTCCCATGATTTCAATGTATGTGCATAGATCTTATAGTTGATTGTGTTCCGGAGAATCCAGCTACAGGAGAACTAGGAACAGAGAGCTCTCTCCCTTTTTCCGCCCGGCTCTTTCCTAGGTCAACGGGCTTTGACTTCGTTGGGCTAAGCTTGGATTAGCTTAAAAGTCTGCAAATGGCCCAGCTGTGCGAGACTTTTAGGTTATAAAGAGGGGGTTGTTGGTCAACCCAGATGTTGTTGGTGTTAAACAAGGGACGGGGCGGGACGTTAATAGATCGAATATTCGGATATAAGTGTTATCATATCCATGTCTAGTAGCCATTGACCGATTCGGATACTGATATGGATAGTTATTGAAAACGAAAAATGTCAAATATGACTCATGTCTAACATCAAACCTTTTCTTGTCTCTTTTTAATAGAATCAATTAGAAGAAAGTTATTGTGTAAGATCCATCTAATATATAATTCCAAATTAACTTAAAATTAGTGGGTTCGAATGTATTTTAACCCTATTGGCCCACTAAAAGAGGCAAATTGGCTTTCATCAAAATTTATGTGTGCCCCTAAAAGAGTCACTAGTAAAATAGGGGGTTGTCCCTACGGATTAACCTATCCGTAGGGGCAGAAATAACTTGGACCTACGGACATATCCGTAGGTCTAAAAGGTTTCCCCTACGGGCAAAGACGTCCAAGAATAAAAATATTAATTCTTAATTAGGTGTTTGCCCCTACGGAGCCGCAAACAAAGGACCTACGGACATATCCGTAGGGGCAAGTAAATATCGATTTAATAAAATCCCAGATCTCGATCGCCTACGCTCATTTCCCTCTCTCTCTCGATCGGGCGCGAAAATAAGCCCCCAATGCGCCACGCCGTCGCCGCCAAGGTTGTTCTCCTCGTGGCCACCGCCGGTTTCGTCGCCACTGGAGTTCTCGTCGCCACCGCGGTTAAGGTCGTCGCCACCGCCGTTCAGATCGTCGCCCCTGCCCCAGCAGCCGTTCAGGTGAGTAAATCTCGAGGTAAGTTAAAGAATTTATTGGATTATTTTGGGCTTAAGGTTCATGGCGCGCGAGTTGGGGTTGGGCTGGGGTCGCAGTCGGGGTCGGGTTAGGGTTGGGGCAGGGGCTGGGCTGCGGGGTCGGGTTCGGGGTCGGGGTAGGGTTAGGGTCGGGGTCGGGGTAGGGTTAGGGTCGGGGTCGGGGAAGGGGAAGGGTCAATTTATCCAATTTTTTATTGGGGGTGCGGCTGGGGCTGCGGGCTGGGGCTAGGGGAAGGTCAATTTATCAAATTTTTAACAAGATTTGTATTAGTTTGCAAGAACACTTAAGTTTATCACAAAATATTGTTTGGGTTTTCGATTTATATCTTTTAGCGGTATGTATCCGTTGTCCCAAATTTTGAATTATCTTATACTAGTATTTATGCATGTGCAGATCTTCTTTATCCTGACAAAAGATTCATATCCATTATCTTAACTTAAAATCCTTTAGAGGGTGCTAATCCTAAATAACAACAAAATGACGTTAAATATTTCATCCGATTTTCACAAGATTATACTTGAAAAAAATGCAACTACTTTCACAATTTCACAATCCTAACCAACTCCCAATTTATTATGGTATTCGATCATAACTTGAGAACAAATTCTCTTTTCTATTGCCATCCCATATCAAACCCTAGAATCGTGGGCCATTTCAAATTACACCAAATCGAGGCAAGAATAGGATGAAACCAACATAACCAACAATAAAGAGCTTTATTTGGTAATATATATTGATGAACAATGGTTGCTATGTTAAATCCAACCCTCACATCACATGCATATCAATAAAGGAGAGGACTGACCAAAATGTTGAATTTTAACAATTGTGAAAGTTCTTCGGTCAGGATGTAACAGAAATAAGGAAAAAAAACCTAAAATATTTCTCACAAAAAAGAAAAAGCAAGCTTCTCTCCCATATCATTAACAAAGCTTATCACTTTTGATTCTCGAAATTATTTTACATTATATTTTCATTCAAAACATTTTGCTAGTTTGCTCACCAACCGTTTGATAAAATTCCAAAACTATTTTTACTTTCCTTGCTCACAATTGCTCTTGACTACGTACAAATCTTGAAAACCCATTAACGTTCTTGCAATAATATGCAAAATCACATGAGGATTCACATTCATCACCGCCACCTAAGGCTAGGGTTTGGACTGGGGCTGCGGCTAGGGCTGTGCGTCCTCAAGAGGGCGATCATAGGATCGGTGAAGTTAGGTGGCTGGATATGAGATACGATGGATTTCCATGTGTTCAATGGAATGCTGAGGGTCAGAGTCGGTTATTCATATATCTCCCAAAAAAGAATGAGTTTGTTATCAAAGGTGTATTGATTTCTACATCAAGGAATATCAGTTATATGTCATTCAGTGACTAAGTCTGTTTCTGGCCCAACCATATTTATGAATCGTTTCTTCTTTTTCCTTCTTACGTATATTTACTAGTTCAGACTGTATGCACCTCTGCAATCAACGCCGAGAACTTATACATTATAGGTTAATAGACATATGCTATGAAATCACGGTGCATATCGAATTCATGATATGTTATAGTCCCTCATTATTTTTACTGTGGTGAGAAAGCAGTCGCTGGTGGCCACAAGCCATAGAATTGGCAGTTGTCCTACCTGCGATAACATCTTACAAATCATCAGTAGACATCTCTGTTATATTAATCTTTTAATGTCAGCTTGCATGCATGTTTATTTGCATATTTCCTCTGCTAATTATATTCTTCTAGATCATGTTTGCCTAATCTATCCGAGACTTAGCATAATCTAGTGGCGATAAACAATTCCATCTTCTGCTACTATGGTGGCACTGAGAAACTTCCATTTAGAAATGACAACACGTATTTTGTGGAAGTACTGTACATAATAAGAAGGAGAAGACAGTAATGTGGCAAAAGAAGAAGGAGAAGACAGTAATGTGGCAGAAGAAGAAGGAGAAGACAGTATGCATGTATATACATTTGAAATTTAAGTAAAAACAACCCTACACTTAAGCGAAATCATAAATCGAAACACACATATATAGAATACAACTCATACATGGGTATCCTCAAATCTAACTTTCATTGAATTTGCACGCGCACTTAAAATAACAACCTTTATACTAAAAAATTATGTATGCCATTAGTTAGTAGTTTATGTTTTTTAGACGCAAAAGCCATTTGAGAAATACTTTTCCAACCCACTATTAATCCATATTCTCAATATAGTCATTGAATTTGCACGCGCACATAAGAAGAAGGAGAAGACAATAATGTGGCAGAAGAAGAAGGAGAAGACAGTAATGTGGCAGAAGAAGAAAAAAATGACATTCCTCGTTCTCTGTTTCAGCATCAATCTTCTGATATGAACTAATGATGGCTTTCACATAGGCTTTTCCCTTTAGAGACTTCTTAGTGTCCAATGGAAAGCATACATCAGATTTGTGCAAGTCGGGTTCTTCTATGACTTTCAAAAGTCTCAACTGATTCTGTAAATTACACCCTAGTTGGGTGGTACTTTTACCACTTCTCACTGCAGGTGCGCTCTCTAATATCCATTTTGAATGTAATATTATCGATATTCAAAATGGATATTAGAGAGCGCACCTGCAGTGAGAAGTGGTAAAAGTATCACCCAACTAGGGTGTAATTTAGAGAATCAGTTGAGACTTTTGAAAGTCATAGAAGAACCCGACCTGCACAAATCTGATGTATGCTTTCCATTGGACACTAAGAAGTCTCTAAAGGGAAAAGCCTATGTGAAAGCCATCATTAGTTCATATCAGAAGATTAATGCTGAAACAGAGAACGAGGAATGTCATTTTTTTCTTCTTCCGCCACATTACTGTCTTCTCCTTCTGCCACATTACTGTCTTCTCCTTCTTATTATGTGCGCGTGCAAATTCAATGACTATATTGAGAATGTGGATTAATAGTGGGTAGGAAAAGTATTTCTCAAATGGCTTTTGCGTCTTAAAACCATAAACTACTAAGTAATGGCATACATAATTTTTTTAGTATAAAGGTTGTTATTTTAAGTTTTCCCTTATAGAGATATGATCTAACTGCATCTATCAACTATAAGTGTGCAGAAAATTATGATAAGAAATCATAAGAAAGGGTCGTAGCCATGCATAACCTTGAATCTACATACCAAATCATGCAAAAGCATGCACTTATTGTCACCTTGCCTTGGAATATAAAATATCTTGGAAGACTATAAGCGAGCATTTAAATCTTGATAGCTTTTGACTTCAACATATATTTTTCTCAAGTACCATGAAATATACTTGCTCCGTATAAACCGTTTTCAGGAAGATGGATTAATAATGACAAATTATCCATTGTGGCTCACTAGGTTAGTATTTTCTCTTCTATTGACCATCTTTCTAATCTGCTTGGTAAATTTATTCGGAACCGGCTGCGAATCATTAAAAGACATGCATAAGAAAGAAAGCTAAAATACAGATATATAGCATACCGATACATCGAAACTTCATAGTTGCGATGGCAATCCAGAGATATTTATTTCTACACACGTGGTGCGCGTGCGAATGCGTCAGGCATCATGGACAAATATTTCAGAACATGGAAAGTATTATTCGTATAAAGTAATTAAAACTTTTAAACACCTTGGGTAGATATTTTCTTAGTTGATGCAATCATATCATGAGGACTAAATTTAAGCTATTATACATATGCATATGTATTTTTCTAACCTAATATATCACACACACACACAGAGAGAGAGAGAGAGAGAGAGAACACCAGGTAGATAGAGAAATCAGGTAGTCCTGAAGAAATGGAGTCCATAGTATTGCTCATCATCATCATCCGTGACTTCTTTGAAAAAATATTATCAAAGGGATCATGGATGATGATGATGAGCAATGCTATGGACTCCATTTCTTCAGGATCCTGCTACCTGATTTCTTTACCTACCAGGTGTTCTCTCTCTCTCTGTGTGTGTGTGTGTGTGTGATATATTAGGTTAGAAAAATACATATGCATATGTATAATAGCTTAAATTTAGTCCTCATGATATGATTGCATCAACTAAGAAAATATCTACCCAAGGTGTTTAAAAGTTTTAATTACTTTATACGAATAATACTTTCCATGTTCTGAAATATTTGTCCATGATGCCTGACGCATTCGCACGCGCACCATGTGTGTAGAAATAAATATCTCTGGATTGCCATCACAACTATGAAGTTTCGATGTATCGGTATGCTATATATCTGTATTTTAGCTTTCTTTCTTATGCATGTCTTTTAATGATTCGCAGCCGGTTCCGAATAAATTTACCAAGCAGATTAGAAAGATGGTCAATAGAAGAGAAAATACTAACCTAGTGAGCCACAATGAATAATTTGTCATTATTAATCCATCTTCCTGAAAACGGTTTATACGGAGCAAGTATATTTCATGGTACTTGAGAAAAATATATGTTGAAGTCAAAAGCTATCAAGATTTAAATGCTCGCTTATAGTCTTCCAAGATATTTTATATTCTAAGGCAAGGTGACAATAAGTGCATGCTTTTGCATGATTTGGTATGTAGATTCAAGGTTATGCATGGCTACGACCCTTTCTTATGATTTCTTATCATAATTTTCTGCATACTTATAGTTGATAGATGCAGTTAGATCATATCTCTATAAGGGAAAACTTAAAATAACAACCTTTATACTAAAAAAATTATGTATGCCATTACTTAGTAGTTTATGGTTTTAAGACGCAAAAGCCATTTGAGAAATACTTTTCCTACCCACTATTAATCCACATTCTCAATATAGTCATTGAATTTGCACGCGCACATAATAAGAAGGAGAAGACAGTAATGTGGCAGAAGGAGAAGACAGTAATGTGGCGGAAGAAGAAAAAAATGACATTCCTCGTTCTCTGTTTCAGCATCAATCTTCTGATATGAACTAATGATGGCTTTCACATAGGCTTTTCCCTTTAGAGACTTCTTAGTGTCCAATGGAAAGCATACATCAGATTTGTGCAGGTCGGGTTCTTCTATGACTTTCAAGAGTCTCAACTGATTCTGTAAATTACACTCTTGTTGGGTGATACTTTTACCACTTCTCACTGCAGGTGCGCTCTCTAATATCCATTTTGAATGTAATATTATAGATATCCATGCCTCTTTATGTCAAAATTACTTATATTGTCAATGTTTGATTGTCTAGTTGTTGGTGATGCGTCCATATCAGGGACAGAGGCCACTCCCGTTCCTCCAGGTATGTTTATATATTATATAGGGCATGTATATTGATTTAGAATGCTATATCATAAATATACACACATTCCTTTTGCTCTTAGTCGTCCAACTCATTATCATGGGCTGCTTGATGAGATTAGATTTGCGCCTGATGATCTACAAGAGCTTGTTCACTCCCTGTCATATGTGTAAGCAGCGCTATATGCGAGTTTACCTTGTTAGTATGTATGTACTGAAATTAATTAATATTATTCAAATTTTGATACATGCAGATACCAGAGGAGCACATCTTCTATCTCTGTAGGTAAGGCTTTGAATTTGTTGATTTTGGTATTTCTTGTCAATTTTATAGACCAGTATGTGCTAAATATAATGTTCTGACAGTTGGTAGGGGGAAGGCAACATTCGAGGCTGCTGACCCCAGTCCTGGACGCCGCACACGGACGGCACCACGGAGGTTGGGAGAGAGGCCGAGGACTGGGCTCTAGCAGGGCCCATATGAGGTTGGACTCCACCCCGGCGGTTACTTCCTCCGTCTCCAGTGACCGGCATGTCCATCATGAACTGGATAGCTTGAGGGCCAGCATTCAGGAGTTGAAGGAGATGCTGGTATGTATACTACTTTATAGTAAAATATCATTTCATATTATATACATATCAACATATCCATAATTAGTACGTAGCTTGAGCTTATTTGGTTTTAGACTTAAGTTTGATTAATCATACATACATATGTAATTGAAATAAACAACGCTTTTCCAAACTAGATATCCAAACAGGGTTTCGAAATAACTTAATAATGATACGAATTCGAATAATAAACAGTTCTTACACGCTTCTTACACACGTTATATCCAGACGCGACAGGGTAGATCGGCCGAGCCTCCACACGCATCTCCTTCGGCTGCGGCTCCGCAAGCCACTACATCGGCTGCGGTTCCGCAGACAGCTCCTGTAGCTCCACCGCCCACTCAGACTCCCGCTCGCGACGAATTGCAGAGTTTATTGACCGAGGAGCAGACGCGCGTTATTCTATCGTTATTCAGAGGTGGAGTTGGACCGAGCTAGGGTAGATTTTTGGTTCTTTTTTTTTGAAACATGTATTTATTTATATCATACACATTGTACTACATTTTGAAACGATATTGATATTGGTTTGTATTTATATCATATTCAGTTTTTGTGTTTCTTTTGTATATTATATATATGCGTGAGATGTGATTATGAATACTGCAATATATGATTTGATTGATGTATATATTATTGTGCACAGGGCGGGAAAAAATCAAGCAGCCCATTTTTTAAAAAAAATTTCAGACAATATGTACCTACGGATTAATCCGTAGGCACACATGCTACCCCTACGGATATGTCCGTAGGGGCAAAATATCAGCAGTAACTGATATTTCCCCCAGATCTCAGTGCCAGGGGGTTGGGAAAGCCCCTACGGCTATATCCGTAGGGGCCACTGACTCTCCCCTACGGCGTTATCCGTAGGGGCAACATGTCAGGAATCCTGAATTTGTGCCCCTACGGAAAAATATCTACCCATATATCCGTAGGGGGCTGTACATGCCCCTACGGGTATATCCGTAGTGCCAAGTAATTTATTAAAATAAACCGAAAATAATATAAAATCTTATACCCTACGGCGTTATCCGTAGGGGCAACTGGACCTACACATATATCCGTAGGGACACGAATTTAACCGTAGGGGCAAGTTCAGGGCCTCAACTTGCACCTGCGGCCTTTGCACCTACGGGGTATTTTTCCGTCCCTACGTACATATCCGTAGGGGCAGTGGGTTGCCCCTACGGATAAATCCGTAGGGGCAACCCTTCTTTGTAGTAGTGAGTTCACTAAAGGAATCGGAGGAATTGCAGATATGCAGATATGGAGGAATTGCATATATGGGTATTTCAGGATATAACTTAGCAAAAGCAGGAAGAACTTCGAAATTTTATTTGAAAACGCAAAGTACTGAATGATAAAGGAAGCAGTGAAATTCTTATGAAATTTGGTTTTATTTATAGATTATCAAAGATCACCATGAAATAATTGCAAGGCTCCATGAAATACTATTTATATAGTCCTTCAACTTTCTATTCAATCAGAGATAGCTCCTTTTGAGATTCGCTTCAAGATCTTGGAAAGCTTCAGTTTGCACATTTGTAACCGAAGTTGTTGCTTCTTCTTCTTTTCTTCTTTTCTTCTTTTCCTCTCTTCTTTTTCTCTTCTTTCTTTTCTTTTTGTTTACACTCTTCTGTAACTCTTCTGTATTATGGGGTGGTGCAAAGTGCAGGAGTTTGATGATGTAAAATTTTACAGTTAATGTACTGTATTTTTTGGTGTTTTATAAAATTTTATGGGACGGACTCTTAGTCTTGCTCTTCTTTCAAAAGAAAATTTTCTATGCAATCGCTGTAAGGACAAACATTGGTATAAGTTGTTTAAATTTAGAAATTCTTCTAGTGATAGAGCCATAATATTATGGTCTTAAAAAGGTCTATGGTTAAAGCCCGAATAGCTTCAATTTATTTTTGCTTCCTTAAAAAGAAATTAAGTCAACATGTTAGAGATATATTAAATATATATCAATTTAAGTTGGTAGATTCAATTAAATCATTTATTCATAGAAACGTCATTTAATTTAAATACCTAGCTTCTTTTAATTTAGATCTTTATAATTGCAATTATATTGTAAGAAAAAAGGTACATTCAAATATTATGGCTTAAAAAATAGTAGTATTTTTAATATATGATTAAATTTCATATTAGAGTAAGTTTTACTCTACCCCTAAAAGGAATTTTCTAGCTCTGTCCCGATCACTTTTACTGACAAAATTCTATGGGAAAAAGAATATTTTGAAAATAAATGACAAGTACTGATTTTTAGTGGTCTTTAACCTCTCACAGTCTCTTGAGTCCTTAACTACCAAAGTCTCCTGATCATGTTGCCATACACAACAAACCCCATATTTAAACTCTTGGGAGTTTATTAGAGTTGGACTTCACGCTTCCGGTTATCATTCTTCAGATTTGCATTGTTATTCTGCGGCCTCTTCGTCAGCATAGGGTCATCGTGGAGATCATCGTATGAGTTTCCTCCCTTTTGCTTTTATGTATTTCTTTTATTTACTTTTTTCGAATCTTGAAAAATTAGTACCATTTGAGGAAAAAAGGGATTTGAAAAACTATTGATGATACCATAGTTTGATAAAATAGTTTTGATTTATGATACCATCTTTAGTTTTGATGTTGATTTAAATGGAGTTATTTTTTATTTCAAGCCCCTCAAATTATTTATCAGTTAAAAGAGTAAATTAAAAAAAAAGGCAGCTCTGTTTTAGGTAAAGAATTATTATTATCGTTGCAAATTTTCATATCTATTTTTTCTTTTCAAAACAAAATATTCACGGATATTACATTGCAGAAGAGTCATTCTATATAATTAAGGAAATTTTGGTTAGTTCAGTGGGACATTATAACTCGCTTTAATTAATAATAAATCTGAAATTTATAAAGCTAATGTGTTAGTAATATGATGGTCAAGGCTTCTTTTATTTTTCAACCATGCAAAATTCTCTAGTCTTTTTTGAGTGAATGTTCCTTCATGTTTAATTAATTTAGTGCTCATGTAATATAGATAGATATTTTTTTGAGAATTTAGAGTAAACCAATAAATTAATATATCGTTTATGTATATTGTAAATATATGATGTGGCTTGCCTGAACAAAGCTAATTACTTGTTTAGCTAACATCGATGGCAGTTTTTTAAAACTAGGATTATGTTGTTTATTCTGATCTTAAAGCCTAGCTAGCTGCCGGTCTTTTCAATCAGGTGAGCTTATTCATGCCAGTATGCCGCAAACTTAGCTTTTTCCAAATTGGAACGAGATATTTTAGCATGCACAAAATATGTAGAAAAATATTTTTCTTCTAGTGCATGCCCTTATACAGGGTGGGATCCTCCTAGGTCAGTCGGCACTCGGTTTGAAACAAACACTTTCTCAACACCGACATCCCAAGCCGCAGCCTCACCGTCTCGGACACTATATATCGCTGACTTCGGTCTCCTCTTCCAATCCAATGCATGGGAAAATGTGCCCTGGCATCTCACTCCCCTTGTTATGGGGATCGGCACTTCCGTGGCCCTCCGCTCTGCAGTCAACAAGGGCGTACGTCCATATATCCATATACAACGGCCATCCCTTTCCTCGTTTTTATAGACGTGGCGCTGTGGATAACTGCATTTCCCGTGCTCGCTCGTATCATAACTTGCTGACGCCCGATTTAGGTCGAATGGCCATGTCGTCGTCGGCTGTCAATGACATAGCAGCTTGGATCTTGCTCGTACTAGCCATCGCTGATCTGTCAGGAACAGGCTCCCCTATCGTCTTTGTCTGGGTTCTCCTTGTCGCTTCCGCATTTATCGACTTCGCCGCACTATTTGTCCGTCCATTGCTAAACTGGATGGCTCGCAGATCGCCTGAGGGCGAGCCGGTTAAAGAGGTCTATATCTGTGCCACCCTCGTCGTCATCCTCGCCATCGGCTGGGCCTTTGTCATTGGGGTCCTGGCCTCCTTATAGAAAAGATTGAGGATTTGGTTTCTGGGCTGTTTCTGCCTTTGTACTTTGTGTCTAGTGGGCTTAAGACCAAAAGTGGCAGCCTTACTGATGGGAGATCTTGGGCTTTTCTTTCCATTGGCAAAATTCGATCTACGTACGTACAGTTGTGGTGAAGCAATCGCATTGGGAGTGTTGATGAATACCAAGGGATTGCTTGAGCTCAATATTGGCAACGAGATCGCAAGGTAATTTTTATTTACAGATAACTTGATGATCATAACTTATTATCCTCATGACGAAACGGGTTATCAACTACTAGCGGATGCTAAACCGTCAGCTTGAACAAGATGGCCGGAATGGATCGCCGATTTGACGTTCTGATTGGACCACCTCTAAACCAACGGCTAGAGCCAAGAGATAACTTGCTAATTGATGTTGATCGCCGGCCATTGAACGATGAAACCTTCGCCATTCTAGTCCTAATGGCCCTCTTCACCTTCTTCATTACCACCCCAATCATCACCGCCATCTACCGCCCGCATGTCGCTCCTCCTTGCCTCCCACAAACACTGCACCATCGCCTTCTCTTCAGTCAACCTCCGTATTTTGGCATGAATTCACTCTACCCTCTCCCTCTCCACCCTCCTCAACCTCATCGAATCTTCACGAGGGGCCCGCCGCCGCTCCTCCCTCACCCTTTACACCCCCGCCTCGTCAAGCTTCCCGAGCGCCTCCCCACTATCTCCATGGTCCAACGTGCCCGTTGTTAAAATTATGAAGATACTTCAAACACAAACCATATCATATTTTACCAAAACCAAAATTTCTTAATTAAAAGATATCTTATGGCAGTTTCTTAATTAAGAAGATGGTGGAGTCTTAGTTGGAATAGGAGAAGTATATTATGGCAGATTCTTAAGTATGGTAGCTACTTAATTAAGGAATTGGTTTATATATAAATATGGATCTTTCATATGTATTTTGTACATTACAGCCAAATAGAAGAGAGATCATTATATGAGAGGATAAAAGCTTAGATCTAAAGAGTTTTGAGAGAAAACTTCTCGGGTTGCTAGTGGTGTACTTGATATAAGATTATAGTAGACGTTTGCAGATTCTGCTCTGCCGGGAACTAGCCATATGGTGGATGAACCTCGTTAATAAATATCTTGTCTCTCTATGCTTGATTTTCTATTTTATTCTCGTATATTTATATTGGTCTTTCGTCGTTTAATCGCTACCACATACGGTCAATATTAGAGACCATATGGAACGGTCTCTAAAAAATCATAAACGGTCGTTAATGTCTATTAGCAACCGTTCATATTTTAAACAGTTGCTAAAATACAGTCGCAAATCGGGTGGCCGCTAATACATATATTAGCGACAGTTCATGAACAGTTTCTAATAAGAACGGTCGCTAATATATGTATCAGAGACCGTTTGTTCCGGTCGCTAATGAAGAGACATGTGGACATCTCAACGAATTTAACCGTTTCCTAATATCAGCGAATGGTCGATGATAAGGTATTAGCGACCGTTCCTGTAGCAAATACAATTGCTAATACCTATTTTTCCTGAAAAAATTACAGAAAAATGTTATATTCAATACAATAATATACAAAATCACAATAAATTACGTCACAATAGCGTTTCGCATACAAATCAATATATATGCACAATCTAAAACATATCCAACAAGATCAACAACTAATACGAACACATACGCATACAAACCAACATATAAACACTATCCACGATATATCCACCAATATCAACAACTCAATCAAACACATATGAACTAAATACTTAATAAATAAGTATACATTAACTAAATTGTTTTGAATACGAACAACACAATACATACGCTATATATATGTCCAACGATACGAAAAAATCTCCAACTCATGCGCAATTGCAGCTCACTCAACCCTGTGGATCGAAACAAATAAATACATATATGAACTAAAATCAGAATTTTCGAAACAATGTTAGCTATACTAACACACACATATATATGCGTATCTCACTAATTCCCGCTACTCTCATCGCCAAAACATAATTCTTTCGCCATTAAGTTATAAGAACCCTACGAATATACACCATGAATTTTAAATATCAAAACCCAACACAGTTTAATTGTATGTTCAAATTTCTGTAAATAATAACTACACATATCTCACCAACTCTCACCGCTACCATCGCCATCAGAACCTTTCCTTAAATAGTATCGATTCACATCGTCAAAATTCTCCTGCGAAAAAAGTTACTTAATAACCCTCCCTATGGGTTTGGCTGATCAGGGTTATACGGTTCCTGTGGCGGAGGGTGAGGGTAATAAGGATCTTGTGGCAGAGGCGAAATCCAAGGATAGTACACTCCTTGTGATTGCGGAGGCGGAGGATAAGTATGGTACGACGTTCCCTGTGATGGAGAAAGGTAATACGGTCGCTGCGTTGGAGGAGAGTAATATGCCAGTTGCGGTGGCAATGGACTCCATGCTGACCACTGTTGCGGAGGCAGAACGTATTGTTGCGAGAATTATTCCCACCGTGCCTCCATTTGAGCTCTTCAAACTGCTTCATCTTCCGCCCTCTTCTTATCTACTTCATCCTTTCTCCTGAGCTACTCCTCTAGCTCATTGATCCGTTGTGTCTAAACCGATTGTTGGTTGGAGTGAGCGGTCGACGAACTTGAAGTAGTTCTTCTGGAACAGGACCGCGAAAAACCAACGAGACCACCATATAGGAGAATATGACTGTGTCCCTTCGACTAAGTGAAAGACTGCTCTATAATAGATACCTCGGCCTCCGTATGAAGAGGATCGTCGGCCGGATATTTGGGATTTGATTCCCGATAGCTCCTCTCCACCTCATCGAAATTCTTCTTTGATAAATAAAACAATAATTAATTTTCTTTATGAAGTTAATAAGTGTAATTAATTTATTTAAAAGAATTGAAAAATACAAACTTACCACATGTTGAGTGGTTATATCCATCTTTTCTTTTGACATGCCCTCTCTCATGTGTAATGTCTCCCAAGTCTTAGGGAGGCTCGGTTTTTTCCCAGCCTTCTCTTATAACGGATATTTGATTTATTTATATATCAAGATATGTGACGATGAAATTGAAAAATCGAACATTTATGTAATTAAAGATAAGCTAATAAAATTAGCCGTATACTGACCAGCAGGAACCGATCCACCATAATAGTCATCTATGGCTTTCTCTTGGTTCTGCTTATTCCTTTCTGATACTTTCTACTTATTCAGAAGATAATATCTCTAAATGTAATTTAATTTAAATTCAGTATTCAAATCATTTAAGTATATTTTTAATTAGCTTTACTTCGGGTGTATCCCAATACAGTAGGAGAAATACAAACTGATCTCTAGGGATGATGGAGGGAAGAGTGGCAAAACGTTCCCAATCATTCGTAAATTTCTCTGACTGTTTGAATTTTTTCTTCAATTTTTGACGCCATCTCTTGAATATTTGTGACATCTCATACCCTACATGCGTCCAATGTCCGTCTATATCGTCTTCTAAGATGAAATGTTTCTATAATACAGATTAATAAATATATTATTTAATAAGTTTATAACATATAACATGTATGCATGTAATGTTGAAATATAATTGAGTTATGTATTACCAAGAGTGAGCGCCAAGTCCATACGTATGCTACCTAAGGGTTATCTGCAAACGTGAAGCTCACGTTCCAGAAGTCGGTGTTGCGGACGAAAATACCGATATAACCGTGGAAATGTGTAGCCCACATATTCGGACTTACGGGCTTCCCACCTACCCATTGCAGAATTGCTCTTTTTCTACGCATATCGTATTTCGTAATTTCGTTTGCAACACCTCTTCCATGGTGTTCAAACAGAGCCAGATTATCCCTGCAGCCCGTGCCTCATCAATACTCGTGTATGCTGTCTCTATCAATCTATCACACCCCGCTTCCCAGTGTATGGGGAAGAAGACGTGGCGGGTCGCGACGTATTTACTCAGAAGTAAACATGCTAAGCGTAAATAAGCAATATAAATAAAATAACACAAGAATGACAAGAGATGTAATAAAACAACTTTTTATTTATATTCATTCTTTATATACAATTGAAAAGTAAAGTATAATGATGGAAAGCGATGCCTAAACAATGGCAATATGAACTGAAAGAAAAGTAAGTACAAGTAGGAACTAGAACTCTGGCTCCTAAGTGAACTGCTCTAAATCGTCTTGGCTGGGCTCGATCTCCTGAGAGTCGGGTCCTCCTTACAACATTCCAAAGAAAGAAGAGATAGGAATGTCGTCAATGAACCAGCATTCAGTAAGTCCCAAAAGATAGAATGGAATAGACAAGTAAAGAGAATAAAACTGGTAAATTATCTGTTTGTTATGTTAACGTAGTTGTTTGTAGGTTGGTACAGAAAGTATCAGTGTATACGAGAGGAGTCCAACTTATCCCGTGAACTATAGTAACCCGTAGTACAAGGCCCTGTCAAAACCCACGGAACAACGGCACAGGATGTTCATGTAGGTGTCTTTTAGTGACCGTCATTGTGCCACTTTTAACACATTCCGTACCAGTCTACCCCTTTAAAAAAAACCCGTAATGTATATTGTATTGATTTGTAGTTATCAGACTTGCCGAGACCATGGTACTCACAGGAAATATAAATACCCCAAGTATACATTAACTTTAAATCAATTTTATGTACACAAGAATTGGAGTTGTTACAGTTTACCCTCCTTACAAAAATTTCGTTCTCGAAGTTTACAATTTATTTTAAGGACTAGTTTACAAATTCGTGAGGATATCTTGCACGCATCTCATCTTCTCTTTCCCATGTCGATTCTCCTGGAGTGTCTTTTTTCCACATCACTCGAACCAAGTTGACTTCCTTGTTCCGAAATGACTTCACTTTCCTGTCCAGGATCTCGACAGGTTGTTGCTCACAAGATAAGTCAGGCTGTACAGTAAGCTCGGAATGATCAAGAATATGGCTGGGGTCACTCACATACCTTCTGAGTTGGGATATATGGAACACATTGTGCACTCCTTCCTATGAAGGTGGAAGTGCCAAGCGGTATACCATTTCACCGACTCGTTCGAATATGTCGAACAGTCCAATATACCTTGGACTTAGCTTACCCCATCTTTCAAATCGAGTCACTCCGCGGTTTGGAGATATTTTCAGAAATACATGATCTCCTGGATAAAACTCCAAATAAAGACGCTTTGCATCAGCCCAATGCTTCTGTCGATCTTAGGCTTGTTGGGGTCAAAATTTGCACCCCTAGTTGACCAAGTCAAAGTCAAGGTCAACCCCAAGCCAAGTGGGTCCAAGTCCAGATCAAGTGGGCTCATGCCCGATTTGAGCCCGAACATGAAGCGGCCGGCCCTCTCCATGCCAAAATAAAAAATCATGTAACAAATAATTTTAATGTAATTTTTTTTGTGCACGAATGTATGCAAAATGGGCATAAAGCCAATATTTTGTAAGCCCATGGCTTATGTACAAAAAAGAAATGGTACATGAGCCATGGGATGGGCAAAATACCATTTTGTAAAGCCCAAGGGGCTATATGTAAATGTGTAAGCCTATATAAGGCAACATGATGATGAATAAAGGATACACTTTTCATTCCCCTCAAAATCTAGGGTTTGTGCTTCTTTCCCCTTTCTAAAGGTTCTAAACCTTCTTTTTTCTTTTGAATTAAATCAAGAGTTTTACTCTTCCTTTTCCAAAACTAAATAGTTTTTCACCATAAAACCCATAAAGGGGAGCTCAGATCTCCCATCAGATCTCAAAATGAAGAGTTTTTAAAATCTCACATCTCTTGATCTTCAAGATCCGGCCAACAGAGGAGGAAGAAGGAGGCCCATCTTCGAAAACCCCATTTTGGGGAAGATCCAGGGCTCCAAAGAAGAACCCCTTTCATCAACTCCAAAACATATTAGGAGTTTAACTCCACTCTAAATCCTCTTTTGGGATTTTAAATCCTATTCCTGGGACTAAAAGCCTCTTTTTCTCGTCGGCACCTAAGCGCCCGAGCACTCAAGCACCCATGTGCTGGGCACGTGGTGCGCCTGCGCTCGAGCGCCTGGCGCTCAAGCGCCCAGCGCCCATGTGCCGGGCATGTGGCGCGCCTGCGCTCGAGCGCCTGGCACTCAAGCGCCCTGCGCCCACATGCCGAGCACATGGCGCGCCAGCGCTCGCGTGTTAGACACACGAGGCGCTGGCCCCCACGCATCCTTTGGATGCCCTTTCCCTTTATACATACACACACACACACACACACACATACTCTACAACACCGTCCAAAACACAACACTGCACATTAAGTTCGCATGACCAGTTTAACCCGTTAATCGGAGGTTCCCTCGTCCCAAAGACGAGGGGTAATTAACGGCAGCTTAGTCCGCGGCTGCCGGAGATTCGGATCCCCACAATCAATAAACTCCCGCCTACCCTAGGCAAGGGGAATCTGTAGTACGCCTGACAAGCGTGCGCGCATTCCCATCTCAATGGGATGATGAAAAACACCCTATAGACTCTGGCACGCCCGGTGGGACTTTCTCTCCTCCCATATTTCGGGTTAAACGTTCATGCGAACTCAATCAATATACATATCGACTGCCTGTACTGAAATCATGCTTCTTTGTGCAGGTTAACAAATTTCAAATTGCAATCTCCGGTCGCAGCAAAAATGTCTCCAAGGCCAAGCTCAACTCTCGACACAGCTCCCATCTCCTACACGATGAAGATGGACGCCAAGACGGTCCTTCCAGCCAGTCTCGAGCGACAATGGGAAGAGCCGCCCTACCATTCGGCTCTATCCTGTTCGTGTCAGCTAACGCCATCTCAGCTCCTCAAGCCCCAGTGACAGACAAACCGGTCTCGAAAGGCAAGAGGCCGAATGTGGTGGTCTCGAAGGCGCCCCAACTCAAACGCAAGTCGGTGTTTGAACGGCTCTCCTTGGCCCCAGCTGGGGGCAAGGCCATCAACACCAACAAAGCAACAGGGAGTCTCGAGCAAGCTCCGGCGTTGCCCCTGACAACTGCTCGATCGGGTGTCTTCTCTAAGCTCCTCGCTAATCGACTCACGGTGGCTTCCCAGGAAATGGATGCCTACCAAGCCCTTAAAATTAAGAAGCTAAGGCAGAAAAGGCTCAGATATAGAGCCAACAAAAGGGCTAGAGCTCCTGCTAGGCTGAACCTCATGAGGTTCGAAGAACAGGGTTACCCTGCCAAAGATGAGGAAATGGCTGGATATGTGGTCCACACTGTCTACATGGTGAGCACGCGCAGCAAGAGTAAAGACGAGGCCACCACATCTCAAATCCAATCTAGCTTGAATGTGGTTGCCGTTTCCCAAGAACAGCTGCCTCTGCTGGGTGATGAAAACCCTCTCGATGAGGATGATAAGCAGAAAGACCCTCGGTCCATGAGGAGTCAGGCTCGGAAAGCGAAGATGAGCCAATCTTCCGTCCCAAGAACGCAGAGCAGCAACTTCTCCAAGAGCTCCGAAAACAGCTCAGAAGCAAAGACAAGGAGATGGCCAAGCTCTACTAAAAAATTGACGACTTGAAAAACGTCGTCTTACAGCTCACGGCCTAACTTGCCTCTCAGCCGCCCAATCAGGCGCAGGGCTCTCATGAACAGGGAAACGGTGTCCCGAAACAGCCGACGCCCGTTCCCTCAAATCCAAAAGTGGGCGGACCGCATGAAAATCAGTCGCATCCTATCTCGGGAAATGTCTTGGCTACCGATGACAGTAGCCCGCTAACTCAAGATCAAATCATGGATTTGGTTGCCAACAAAGTCAAAACCTTGGTAGCCGAAGCTGAAGCGCAAAAAGATATCAGCAGTAGTGGGAGACCATATCCTGCTCAGTATGATTTGGTAGAATTTCTTAGTGGTTATGTCATCCTCAAATTCGGAAGATTTGATAGGACGGGAAATGCGAATCAGCACGTCGCCCATTTTAAAGCCTCATGCGGGAATACTGGGGGCAATGATGTGCTTCTCCTCCGCCAGTTCGTTAATAGCTTGACCGATATTGCTTTCGACTGGTATGCGAGCATACCGGATGACTCCGTCACAACTTTCGTCTAAATGGAGTCTTTGTTTCGACAGAGGTTCATGAGTGTCGGCGATAAGATCACCATCACCGATCTCGTAAGGACCAAGCCAAAGAACAACGAAAGCAGCACGGATTTTATAACCCGATGGTGCAATCTCTCCGTCAAATGTGAACCGCCGATAGAGCAGGACCAATCTGTCAGTCTCCTCGTCGGAAATCTCAACAATTGTATGGCCCTGTTTCTATGCACCGCGAGTCTCAAAACATTCCAAGAGCTGACCAGAAAAGTCCAGATGTTGGAGCGCTCAAAGCAGGAGTCCTCCTCGGATTCCCAAAATAACAATAGGTCTTGAAGAAACCGAAAGGACGATAATCGCGAAGGCGGAAATTACGACGATTCTGAATCTTTTAACATTTCGGCTAACCGAAATAAGCAAGGGATGGGCGGGCCTAATGCCAACCAGCCTTGGAAGCCAGTGTTCGGAGAGGGAGGAGAATCTCCACTGAAAGAGAAGCTAGATAAGGTCTATTCCTTCAGAAGGGGCAAAATCCATAAAATATTCAAAGACGCCCTCAGGAACGGTCTACAACTGCCAGAGTCAAAATGACCGCAGGAAGCGAATATGACCGACGATCCCAAATACTGCCCTTATCACAGAGTGATAGGTCATGCCATTGAGGACTGCTTCGTCTTCAAAGATTGGGTCGAAAAGCAATACAAGGCAGGAGAGATAGAATTGTCTAAAGGCGTGTTAACAAACAGTCCAGCTGCGACCGCCAATTTCATACAAACGGAGACCGAAGTTCTTCGTGAAACTGATTTTCTCAGACATCTGCCTTTCTCTGAAAACAATCGACCACCACGTCATTAAACTGGGAACAGTCGACCTCTAAGTTGTTAAACTGGGAATATAAATATATATATATATATATGTAAATAAACAAAAAAATGTGTAAATAAAAGAAAAATAAAGAAAAGCCGAAATGATGGGGCAACTCGCAATAAAAATCAGCGAGTAAAATAAATATGAAATAAAGCCGAAATGATGGGGCAACCGCGAATAAAAGCCGAAATGATGCGGCAATCGCGATCTTCGCGATATGAAAAGCTGAAATGATAGAGCAATCGCGGTAAAACAAAATATATATATATATATAAAAACGGCGAATGATTGGTCGCTCCTGGTACCATATTCCAGTGCAGCGATGCAGACGCCGTCCAAAACTCAAATTCCCAATGGCGAATGATGAGTCGCTCCTGGTACCATATTCTAGTGCAGCGATGCAGACGCCAACCAAATTCTAAATCCCAATGGCGAATAATGAGTCGCTCCTGGTACCATATTCCAGTGCAGCGATGCAGACGCCAGCCAAATTCCAAATCCCAACGGCGAATGATGAGTCTCTCCTGGTACCATATTCCAGTGCAGCGATGCAGACGCCAACAAAGTCCTAAAATGTTTCCGGCCCTACGGTCTAGATCATACATCCTGCAAAACGGTATACAATCCACGGGAGTAAAACAATCCCAATCTCTCCCAAGCCCTACCGGCGAGACTACATTCAAAGTCCCACCGGCGGTGAAAAAAGGTATGTCCACAAGCAAAATGGGCACGGATGAAAACTCGAAAGGGCTCTGTGAGTAAAAACAGCAGGACTGTCGGCGAGTTTGTGAAAACCCGAAAGGGCGCAAACTCGTGAAAAAGAGATGATATGCACTCACAAAGTCCTCTCGACTTTGCGAGGAGAAAATTCCCGCGTGAGATCCTTACGACTCACAAAGGAGCAACACACTTAGGAGGCCCCACGACTCCTAAGGAGAAAATACACCTACGGGATCCTTACGACCCGTAGGGAGAAAATGCTTTGTGAGACCCTTACGGCTCACAAAATTAAAAAGTCTTAGGTGATAGGGACCTAAAACCCGTCTCCTAAGCCATCGTTTCCTGATAAGTAAGCGCAAATGATGATTCGCTCCTGGTACCATATTCCAGTGTAGCGATACTGATGCCAAGCAAAAACCAATTCCCAAATCCTCCCGGGGCAAATGATGAGTTGCTCCTGGCATTATTCCAGTGCAGCAATACAGATGCCAAACCAAAACCAATTCCCAAATCCTCTCATGACAAATGATGATTCGCTTCTGGTACCATATTCCAGTATAGCGATGCTGATGTCAACCCAAATCAAATCAAACCAACAACCTCTGCGGCGGAATTATGCTCCGTCCCAGAATTTACCCCGTGTCGAAATCATGCTTCGCCTCGGGATATCTACCTTCCCTGCCGGAATTATGCTCCGCCTCAGAATCAAATCAACCAACCAGCTCTGCGTCGGAGTCATGCTCCGTCTCAGAGTGTACCCCGCGTCGAAATCAAGCTTCGCCTTGGTGTATCTGCCTTCCCTGTCGGAATTATGCTTCGGCTCGGAATCAACTAACGACCTCCTCGTCGGAATTATGCTCCGCTTAGGAATCAAGTCAACCAGCAAGCTCTGCGTCGGAATCATACTTCGTCTCAGAATGTGCACCCCGTGTCGAAATCATGCTTCGCCTCGGTGTATCTGCCTTCCCTGTCGAAATTATGCTTTGTCTCGGAATCAAGTCGGCCAAAAAGCTCTGCGTCGAAATCATGCTCCGTCTCAGAATATACCCCGTGTCGAAATCATGCTTCGCCTCGGAGTATTTTCCTTCCCTGCCGGAATTATGCTTCGCCTGGGAATCAACCTCTGCATCGAAATTATGCTTCGGTCAGAATGTCTGCCGCTCGTCAGAATTATGCTTCAACGCCTTGGAAGCATGCTCCGCTCTTCGGAATGATGCTTTGATCCTTTTGGAATTATGCTCCGCTCTTCGGAATGATGCTCCGATCCCCCGGAATCATGCTCCGCTCATCGGAATAATGCTTCGATCCCTGGAATCATGCTCCGCCCTTCGGAATGATGCTCCGATCCCCTGGAATCATGCTCCGCTCTTCGGAATGATGCTCCAATCCCCGGAATCATGCTCCGCTTATCGAAATGATGCTCCGCTCATTGGAATGATGCTCCGATCCCGGAATTATTCTCCGACTCTTCGGAATGATACTCCGATCTTTGGAATCATGCTCCGCGCTTCGGAATGATGCTCCGATCCCTAGAATCATGCTCCGCACTTCGGAATGATGCTTCGATCCTTGGAATCATGCTCCGCTCTTCGGAATGATGCTCCGATCCTTAGAATCATGCCTCTACTCTTCGGAATTATACTTCGACTCTTCGGAATGATGCTCCGACCTTGGAATTATGCTCTGCAAATCGGAATGATGCTCCGATCCTCGGGAATTATGCTCCGCGAATCAGAATGATGCTCCAATCCCCAGGAATCATGCTCCCCGGGATGATGCTCCGTCCCGGGAATGATGTTCCATCTCCAAGTCCAACTTCAAGCTCCATCAATTTCGTGCACACAACTCATACATACGGTGTGCATTCATTGATGGGGGGCACTTTGTTGGGGTCAAAATTTGCACCCCTAGTTGACCAAGTCAAAGTCAAGGTCAACCCCAAGTCAGGTGGGCCTAAGCCTAGATCAAGTGGGCTCATGCCCGAGTCGAGCCTGAACATGAAGCGGCTGGCCCTCCCCATGCCAAAATAAAAAAATCATGTAACAAATAATTTTCATGTAATTTTTTTTTGTGCTCGAATGTATGCAAAATGGGCATAAAGCCAATATTTTGTAAGCTCATGGCTTATGTGCAAAAAACAAATGGCACATGAGCCATGGGATGGGCAAAATGCCATTTTGTAAAGCCCAAGAGGTTATATGTAAATGTGTAAGCCTATATAAGGCAACATGATGATGAATAAAGGATACACTTTTCATTCCCCTCAAAATCTAGGGTTTGTGCATCTTTCCCCTTTCTGAAGGTTCTAAATCTTCTTCTTTCTTTTGAATTAAATCAAGAGTTTTACTCTTCCTTCTTCAAAACTAAATATGTTTTCACCATAAAACCCATAAAGGGGAGCTCAGATCTTCCATCAGATCTCAAAAAGAAGAGATTTTTAAAATCTCACATCTCTTGATCTTCAAGATCCGTCCAACAGAGGAGGAAGAAGGATGCCCATCTCCGAAAATCCCATTTTGGGGAAGATCCAGGGCTCCAAAGAAGAACCCCTTTCATCAACTCTAAAACATCTTAGGAGTTTAACTCTACTCGAAATCCTCTTTTGGGATTTTAAATCCTATTTCTGGAACTAAAAGCCCCTTTTTCTCGCCGGCGCCTAAACGCCCACGTGTCGGGCACGTGGGGCGCCTGCGCTCGAGCGCTTTACGCTCAAAGCGCCCAGCGCCCACGTGCCGGGCACGTGGCGCGCCTGCGCTCGAGCGCCTTGCGCCCACGTGCCGGGCACGTGGCGCGCCAGCGCTCGAGAGCCAAGTGCTCAAGCGCCCTGCGCCTACGTGCCGGGCACGTGGCGGGCCAGCGCTCGAGTGCCTAGCGCTCGAGCGCTCGTGTGTTAGACACGCGAGGCGCTGGCCCCCACGCATCCTTTGGATGCCTTTTCCCTTTATATACATACATACATACATACATACATATATACATATACACACACACATACTCTACAACACTGTTCCTCTAAAAAAAATTTGGGTCGGGACGCTGCCCCGCACCCCATAAGGGGGCTGCTAGCCCTCTTGACCCCCAGCCCGCTATCCGGGTAGTGGGACCCCCGTAAAAACTCTGTGGGCCCCCCGATATATCCAAAACCCCTCCAAAACACAACACTGTACATTGAGTTCGCATGACCAGTTTAACCTGTTAATCGAAGGTTCCCTCGTCCCAAAGGCGAGGGGTAATTAACGGCAGCTTAATCCGCGGCTGCCGGAGATTTGGATCCCCACAATCAATAAACCCCCGCCTACCCTAAGCAGGAGGAATCTGTAGTACGCCTGACAAGCGTGCGCGCATTCCCATCTCAATGGGGTGACGAAAAACACCCTACAGGGCTATGCACATTCTTTCCTTTACAGTACGAACCACATCAACAGTTGCTACTATCATCTCAGGTCCAAGAAGTTCCCTATCACCGATGTCATCCCAACTTAATGGCGATCGACACTTCCTTTCATAGAGCACTGCAAAAGGTGCAATTCCAATGCTTACTTGGTAGCTGTTGTTGTATGAAAACTCCACATGATGTAGGCGATCTTCCTACGATCCTCCGAAGTCCAACATACACGATCTGAGCATATCTTCCAAGATCTAAATAGTTCGCTCAGACTGACCATCTTTTTGTGGATGATAAGCCGTGCTGAAGTTCAGACTTATTCCCAAGCTCGCTTGCAGACTGCCAAAATTGTGATCGGAATCTTATGTCACGATCGGAGACAATGCAGACCGGTACTCAATGAAGTCGCACAATTTCCTGTATGAATTCATGGGTATCAGGGATAGTACATATTTGAAGAGTTTAAATCATACTTAGATTCTTACATCCATGTACTTCTTTGCTAATGTCTCAGTTGATTGGCCAACTCAAAATGGGATGAAGTATGCCGACTTTGTGAGTCAATCCACAATAACCCATACCGCATCGTTACCCTTTGTGCCGCGAGGAAGTGCAGTCACAAAATCTATTGTGATATGTTTCCACTTCCATTCTGGGATAGGTAATGGTTGAAGTAATTCAGCAGTCCTGTGATGTTCAGCCTTTACTTGCTGACACACCAAACATTTAGCGACGCTTCTGGCTACTTCACGCTTCATTCCATGCCACCAGTAATTTTGACATAGATCTTTGTAGATCTTTGTACCTCCAGGGTGTACTAAATAGGGAGAGCTGTGATATTCTTTCATTAACTCTTCTCGAACAAAACCTTTTGGTACGCATAATCTTCTATCGTATCTCAAAGATCCGTCTTCATTGATGATGAAGGCAGTTCTGAGTCCATTCTCTATTTGCTATCTGATCTTTTGCAACTTAGCATTATTTTCTTGAGCTGCTTTGATCTGATTGACAATGGTAGATTGAACTTGTAAATTCATCAAACTTGAAGCGTTACCTGGCATGACTACTTCAATCTCCATCTGATGCAATTCTTGTTGAAGCTTCCATTGGGCGGTGAGATTCATTGCTAATGGTTGGCGACTAAGGGCATTAGGTACCACATTCATCTTCCCTGGGTGATATTGCAGGTTGATGTCAAAGTCCGCCATGAGTTCTAACCATCGTCTCTGCCGCATATTAAGCTCCTTCTGAGTAAACACATATTTCAGACTCCTGTGATCTGTGTATATGTTCACTCGCTCACCAAGAAGATAATGGCGCCAAATCTTGAGAGCAAAGATTATGGCCGCCAACTCTAAATCATGCGTCGGATAATTGTGCTCATGAATTTTCAGCTGTTTTGAAGCATAAGCCACAACCTTACCGTGCTGATGTAGAACACATCCTAATCCCTTACCGGATGCATCACAATGCACTTCGAAACCTCCAGATTGGTCCGGTATAACGAGAATAGGCGCTAATGTCAACCTTGACTTGAGTTCTACGAAAGCTTGTTCGCATGCTTCTGACCACACAAAGTCTTCATCTTTACGTGTGAGTATCTTAGAAAAGCCTTCAATGAACCTTATGTAATATCCATCTAGACCCAAGAAATATCGAATGTCCTTCACTGACTTTGGTGTCGGCCATTCGCTTATTGCTGAAACTTTCGCCGGATCCACAGAGATTCCTTCGCCCGATACCATATATCTGAGAAAACCGACTTGATCTAGCCAAAACTCACACTTGCTGTATTTGGCATAGAGCTGATGTTGTCGTAGAGTTTCCAGGATAATTCGTAGGTGCTCGGCATGTTCTTTTCGACTCTTTGAATACACCAGGATGTCGTCGATAAAGATGACAACAAACCTGTCTAGATACTCTCGGAAAACTTGATTCATCAGGTTCATGAATATTACTGGTGCGTTGGTCACTCCAAATGGCATCACAAGAAATCCGTAATGTCCATAACGAGTTCTGAATGTCGTTTTGTGGATATCAGATTCCTTGACCTTCACCTGATGATAACCTGAACGAAGATCTAACTTGGAGAAAACACAAGATCCACTTAGCCGATCAAATAAATCATCGATTCGCGGGAGTGGATACGTGATCTTTATTGTTACTTCGTTCAAGGCTCTATAATCAATGCACATTCGATATAAACCTTCCTTCTTCTTCACAAGTAGAACTGGAGATCCCCAACTTGAAGTGTTAGGATGAATCCATCCTTTCGCTAATAATTCGTCCAACTGAGTTTGGACCTCCTTCAAACCTTCCGGATTTAATCGATAAGGTGCTTTGATCACCGGTTGTGCTCCTGATACTAAATCAATACTGAATTCAAGAGCTCGATCGGGAGGCAAACTTGATATATCGTCAGGAAACACATCGTCGATCTCTCGAACTACTTCTGGCTTTGATCCTTCCTCCGCTTGAATTGCTGCAATCACTGTCTTCTTTGGTTTCGTCTTGTAAGTACTTGGCTCCAGGATACGGTCTCCACTTTTGAAATAGAAGACCGGATGCTCTGGAATCTCGAATACTACCCTCCTTTGACGACAGTCAATGGTAGCATAAAATTTTTTGAGCCAATCCATACCTAGAACCACATCTAAGTTCGGTATGTCCAGAACCTTGAAATCAGCATAGAATTCTTTGCTGCAGACGTCTACTGGACACAAGCTGTATCCCATTGTTGCCTTTAGAATGTCGTTTCCTGAACTGACATTCCAGCTGGATACAAGCGGTGTGACTTGAATCGCACTAGTTCGGACGAACCGTTGCGACATAAAGTAGTGAAATGCTCCAGTATCGAAGAGTGCTAGTGCAGGAAGTGAGGCTACTAAGATTGTACCTAAGGTATGTGGGATATGTTTTAGGTATAGGAAAAATATGTGGGTAGGTATTAAGACTGAAAGGAAAAGTTTGAGAAGAAAGGGTTACCAGTGATAACTTGGCCAGTGGCCTCAGCTTCTTCATCGTGAAAGCCTGTCGTCGTGGTATATTCCTCCTGGCCAGAGGAACATTTCTCGGAACATTCCGTTGAGCTTGATGGAACTGACGAGGAGGAGGTGCAGTCGGTGGTCCTCTAGGTGGTGGAGCAGGGAGAGCGAGTCTTGGAGCAGGTGCCTGAAGGGCTGGTCTCTGCTGATAATTGATTGCTGGTCTAGGTGCAGCAATTGGGTTGTGTCTTATGGGACAAGACCCAATATCATGTGTAGCTGAGCCGCAGACTAAGCAAAGACGGTTGGCTCTCCGGCAGTCTTTCATCAGATGTCCATTCCTCTTGCAGTAGGTATAAAAGGCCGGGCTAGGCCTGTTGATTGGTACTCCCGGTCTCCTTGGCACAAAAGATGGCCTTGATGAGACTCCTCCTGCCATCTGGTTGGCAGGGCGCTTAACTCCAGCAGATTGAGATCTGCCCCTCATCTTCACCACTGCCTCATAACGGCGGGCAGCTTTCAGAGCCAATTCATGATTCGGAAAATATCCTATGGCCAATGCAGCCTGGATTTCCGGATCTAACCCTTGTTGGAATCGACGGGCTCTGATCTTATCCGTCGGTATCAGGTGTGCCGCAAATCGACTAAGCATGGTGAACTCAGCGTCATATTCATCTACTGACTTGGTCCATATTGAACCTTGTTGCAGATGGATGAACTGCTATTCCATGTCGAATCTGGCAGTCTTAGGGAAGTACTTTGTGTCGAACATGTCGCGAAAAGTCTTCCATTTGATCGGTTGGGCGAGACGGCTTTCTTTCGCCTTCCATTAAACCCGTACATTGTCCGTGAGCTGCAGTTTCGCAACACGGACCCAAGCTATCTCTAGCACTTGTGCTGCTGCCAGATCATCTTCGATACTCTGAGCCCATTCCTCAGCTTCCAGCGGGCTCTCTTTTCCTAAGAAGTTCTTGGGGTGCAGTACCCGGAATTGCTTCACTCCGGGTGCTTCCGCTTCTGGACGGTTCAAGAGAATAGCAGTCTGCTGCTGCTGTCCTTCCAGGAGGCTGCAGATTGCCTCAAGTAGAACCGTTTGCTCGTTGATCGGAGCAGGGACGACAGGTGTAAGTGGTAGTGGTGGAGGTGTGTTGTTGACATTGGTGCTGGTGTTGTTTGGGGAATCAATAACCTTGAAAGAAAATTTGGGTTAGGACAGATTCAAAGTATATGAAATGATGAAATTCAAGACGTATGAATTGTAAAGAATGTTTTCAGTTGCTGGTTCTTGTGTTATATTGTTTAGGTTGTCCACGCAGAGCTGAACTGCATGGTAGGGTTCCATATAGCTCTGACCTGCATGGGCCACCAACAAAACCTGTCACGCCCCGTTTCCCAGTATCGGGCAGAAGACGCGATGAGGCCGCTACGTATTTACTCTGAAGTAAACAAGCTAAGCGTATCTAAGCAATATAAGTAAAATGCACAAGAGACGGAGACAATAGATATAAATGAACAACAACTTTATTTATTCACATTCTTTTTACAATACATCTGAAAAGTAAATACATGGAATGAAAAGCAATGCCTAAATAGTTGCATAACAGAAATGGAAAGTACTGAAATGAAATGTACAAGTATCTAGAGCTCCGGGTCGAAGGCTAGCTGATCCAAGTCCTCGCTGGTGGGCTCGATCTCCTGAAGGTCTGATCCACCTGAAAACATTCCAAAGAAGAAAGAGAAGGAATGTCGTTAGCGAACAATCGCTCGGTAAGTCCCAAAGATAAGGGAGAAGTAGAATAGACAGAGAGAGAGTGTGTAGCTTTTAAAGTTGTATTATATTGTTATAATGTTGTATTTAGTGTTAACGCTGTTGTTTGTAACTTGGTATAGAAGAGGCCAGTGTATACGAGAGGAGTCTCAGTAGACCAAAAACTAAGGTGAACGGAAAGTACAAGGAACCGTTCAGCCACAATACAACGACAATTGAATTCAGGTTAGGTGTCTTAATGGTTGCAGTCTCGTACCACTTCTAATACCTTCCGTACCAATCTACCCTTTAAACCCCGCGATATCTTGATTGTATTGTTTGTATTGTATGTAAATTGTATTGTCTTATATTATAGATCGTATAGATGGATGACTTGCCAAAACCATGATATCAGTAAATGGATGTAACTGGAGAATCATGTAGATGGATGTATATCCATGTTTCGGTTCAGTCAAGTTGTATAGATTGATAGATTGAACAGATTGAATATATGAATTCATATTGAATTGTTATATATACTTGAATCTCATTATATTGAGACTCAGTCTGAGTCAGACAATTGAAATCGTGAATTAAGTTTTGATGTTATCGGTAACCGCTGTACATGGACAGCAGGATTTATGTCTTTTTTAAAGACGATTACCGTATTGATAACACCGTTTGTTAAGTTGTCTACCTTAAATAGGCAAGCACCCATATCTCCGGCTCTCTGAGACTCAAGAGACTGGTCCCGCTTAAATCTATGTTTACTAGGGTCCTTATTATAATGTAGTATAACTTGAGGGGGTTTTATTATCGTCTTTAAAATAATTTTGTATAATTTTCAAAATACACTTCAAGTATTTTATTATCGTCTTTAAAGTTTTCATTGATATATATTTTGTCATTGTGACATTTCTAGTGAATAAAACCTATTTTTCATAATATATGGTATTTATTTGTAATATTGCAATTGTATGGTATTTTCTTTTAAATGAGATATTTTTCTTAAATTTTGGAAATGTAGAATTTTTTTATAAATATTAAAATAGGTATTTTGATATTATTTACATATATATATATTTATTAAAAATATAAGTTTTATTTATAATAAAAACCACATTTTCTAAAGAAAATTGTATTTTTAAATCTTTCGAGACCGTATGCTCCTTGCGGAGGTCTGCATCTCGCACTACTAAGCCCGATGATGTGCGATAACCCTTACCATCCCAAACGGGGTTCCCCAAATGGGTTGTAGCGGCACATTGCAAATATTTGTTAAAAATACATATCTTGTAAAAAAAAGTTTTTATAAGCTGGAGGCAGTTTTGTGTAAAATCGTATTTTTCCAAAACTATATTTCCAAATATTATCGTGCTATGTTACATATGTGTGTTGTGAGGAGGCAGGCCATTACCTCGTGAACTATCTAAAGGTATAGCAATGGTAATGATGTTTTATGTCGAAACTAAATTATATGGTATTTTTCTGTAAAAGTACAACAAAAATTGAAATATAAATTTTTTTGATATGAAACTTGTCAATATATTTTGTTAATATTTAATGATCATGATGTGAGAGTTTGGTATTATTGTTTTTAAAAAAAATATGATTTTTAAGGAAAAACCGAATCGGAAGTCGGATTAACTCCACTTCCGTCGGATTTTAGAATTTTAAATTTTTAGAATAGTAAAGAGAAGGGGGAGAAGGGACTTACAGGTTTGTTGATTAGAGAAGAGGAAAGGATGAAGTAGGAGGTGCCGGTGTGTCGTTTCGTCACCGGAATCTCCTCAGGTCGCCGTCGGAAGTTCGCTGGAGTTTCGCCCTTTGCTAACTCCACTTGTACAAAAAAAGTCTAGAGATTTTTTTTGAGAGTTTGGACAGAGTTTTGGAAGTGGGGAGGGGTGATTTTAGGTGTGATATTTATAGGAAAACTTAGGGTTTAGGGTAAATGAAAGAGTGTGAAAAAATGTATTAAATTTTGCATTTAAAAAATTAAAAGGGGTGTTTTAAATTCTCTGTTTAATTTCAGAGATTTTAAATAGTGCAGGGAGAGTGAGATAGGCCAAAGAACTCTGGGAGTTGAAGAAAAAATGGGTTTGGGCCGAGTTAACCCGGCGCCGCCGGTCGAGTCGCCCGTTCCGCCGGCCCGAGTCGGCCGAGTCAGATTGCCACGTGTCTCCTGATGCTGTGTCTTGACCCATGGACCCGTTTGTTTTATGTGTGACTCTTGGTTTTTACGAGTTATGCGTGTGAAGACTCTTGGGCTTCTAAAAAGATTAAAAGAAAACTAATTAAAAATAATATGGCTGATGGGATTTGAATTCTGGTACTTTGGTTCAGCAGTGCAAGATCTTACCAATGAGCTACAAGCTCATTCTTGCTGTTCAAAATTGAATTAAATACTTATAGTACTCACAGGAAATGTAAATACCCCATGTATACATTAACTTTAAATCAATTTTATGAACACAAGAATTGGAATTGTTACAATGTCCATTACCATATATTATGCAATCTAGATAACTTATTGAACTGTTATAGTAGTATGATCATATTGTGATATTCCGGCATGCAGCTAGATAAGCTATTATCAGTACGGATACAAACAGATACTGTAAACTGTAAATCGCTACTACTCGCTGATTATTAAAACGTATACACTATAGTCGAGCATATGAATATTGATATAATCAAAATAGTATGTTGCAAATTTAGAACTTGCCTGATCGGATCCCACATCGAGATACGGATATCACGTTCCGACGTCGGAATAAACTCATGATGCAAACTTACATGCGCAGGACTGGACCTGGCTGAGCGGCTGCGTGACGTGGTAACAGGGCTAGATGACGACGGTGGCTGGGTCGTCTGGATCGTCGGTGACATGCTCAACTCCGGCGAGACGATCGGGGATCAAGAAAAGAAAAAAAAGAAAGAAGAAGAAGAAGAAAATGTGGTGATGCTGGGTTACTGGGTTCTCTGGACTTGGCGAGGACAGAGGGGATGGTGGCGATGAGGTGAAGTCGGCGACGAGGGGAACGCTGTGGGTTAAGGTTTGCGTTCGCGGGTGAGGACGTGAAGAAGAACGAGGAAGAGAGAGAAAGGGTAAGGTTTAGTTTTATAATAGGTTTTATAATAATTATATTATATATATAATATATATATTAGAGAGAGAGAGAAACAGAGAAAGAGAGAGGGGGGCAAGAGAAAGAGAGAGAGACAAAGAGACGAGATATTTTATATTAATTAATATATTATATATAATATATATTTAACAGTATATATATATATATGGGATTTTACAGATAATACCGGATCTTTCCAAATATTACCAGTATCCATTCAAAAATCTAGTTTTTCAATATGAAGAATATACGTAAAAGTTTAAATCATAATACGATATCCGGTAAATAAAAACATATACCCCCAAATACGGATTTATATAATTATACGTAACAATCAAATACTAATCTGTTTAACAATTAGGATATGAACATGATATATGGGTGCAACTACATGATATGGGGTATCATGACATCTAGATAAGAGAATATATTATTTGGTTTTATACTGTATTTTCAAAAGATATTTAGATTCTAAAATATTATATATATATATATATATATATATATATATATATATATATATATATATATCTAGATTTGCATGGATTCTCTGTACTAGCAAATATTTGATGTAATTTTGAACCATGATGGGTTTCAAATATGCAGGTCGAGTTGGATAATAACCACAACTACCAATTGCACTATCCGCAACCCAAAAGCAACAATGGGAAAGAAATTTTACCGCGAGATTTGAAATACCCCAAATAAAAATAGTATAACAGTGCTAGGGTGTTACAGTGAGAGAGTCCAAGAAATATCTTATCGACCCCTCAGGTAGGCGAGTGGTGAGCTGCATGTCCTCGATCTTCTTGTCGAGGACGCCAAATCGTTGCTGGTATCACGAGGATTCTCCCTGGTCGGAGTCCCCGCTATACTCGCTTCGGGCTTGAGCGATGAAACGGCTTTGGCTCCGCTTTATTATGTTCCTTAGATTCTCGGATTGGACCTTTCGTGGTTCTCCCCGGTGAGCGCCATGTGCAAGGCCTCGGTGATCATGGTGATGTCGGTCGTTCCTGGAATCAGGTGTTTTGACTGACGTCGTCTCGGAGGGCGAGAGAGCGTGGCCAGCGGTGAACTCATACCTCAGCGTTGAACTATTCGGTGTCTAATGAGTCATGGAATCACTCCTAAAATGCGGGTCGTGACTGCCGGAATCAGCATGCCAGTGTTCCGTGACGTTGAGATTGGCACGAGCGAGGCTGAGGACTTGAACGCGTCTCTCTACCGCTTCATGCACGCCGTCGTTCCGGGGAGCAGGGGCGGTAGTTTGGCAGGCGTGGCCGGCCGTTTGGGCACGAGTGAGCGTGTCCACCATCGCTGTGAGTCTATCGGTCCATGCAGATAGGCTTCGACGACATTGGGAGGCGGAGTAGAACCGCCCCGCCTCCGTTGCGGAGGACGGGGTGGCTCGTGCTGGGATCTTCGTTGCAATGATCGCTGACCATCGAATCGAAGGTGGAAGATCAACTTTTTTGGGTGGAAAAGAGTTCATACAAACGGCGCCAACTTATGGAGGTCGGAACCTCCCTCAGATGTTGTTCTTCGTCGATCTAGCTGCCAGCGGGGCTGAACGGTTGAGATTTGATATGATAGTTGAGCGTGTAGATCTCAATTGCTTGTTGTTAACGCCGAGCTACCTGTAAGGGAAGTCCCGGAGCGGGAAACCACCGTAGGACCCTCCAACGATCAAGTAAGTACCGAGAAATAATAATAGCAGGATAGCGATATATTGGAAATGAGTTCCAGTTACCTGAATCATCTGAAGGAGGGGTTTATATAGGGGTCGCATTGGAACGAGCCGGTGCGAGATTCTTGCCGTCTATTACGCTCTCTCATTACGCTCGCGTTGATGGCGGGATACACTCATTAATGACGAGATACTCTATCGTGGGATGTAGGACGTGGAGCGACAGAGATCTCGTCGTGGTGGGATACACGGAGCTGTTACAAGGAAGCACATGCTCCATGCTCCCGGCCAGACAGGGAAGTCGAGGAAGCTTAGCTCGATGGCAGCTCGGAGACGAGCGAGGAGGTCGAGAAAGCTCAACTCTGTGACAGCTCGGAGACGAGCGAGAGGAGGCTGAAGAAGCTTAGCTCTGTAATAGCTCGGAGACGAGCGAGAGGAGGTTGAGAAAGTTTAGCTCTGTAGTAGCTCGGAGACGAGTAAGGAGGCTGAGCAAGCTCGGCTGCAGGATAGTTCGGAGGCGAGCTGTTGGCTGGTTGTTAGGCGAATAGGGAATGTACTCAGGGGAGGCCTTCCAAAGGTCGAATGATACCTCAGAGATGAGGCGCCGAGGAATATCCCCTTCACATGGTACTTCAAAGAGCTGCTTGGTGCATGCAAGAGACTAGCCATCCGCCACGTGTCTTGGTCAGGAAATCTGCACTTGTGAGCACCATCACGAAGCGTGCGGCTTTTATCATCTTGCCATTTCATAAGCAAAAGAGTCTGGAAGGGTCAATGGAATCGATAGGGAGAGAGTATCAGGCCATCAATCAACGTGTGCTTGGAGGCACGCCTGTAGGTGATTTTAATTGATCGTGGCCTTGGTGGGAGTTCTCATGTTTCGGCTAGCGAAGTTGCATATGCGGTTGCGGTTTTATTCTTCGGTGGCGGCGATGACAGGGAAGCGTTGGCTTATGGTGAACGCATTGCAAAGCATCCTGGCATCGAGTTGACGGTTATTCGACTCCTTAGGGATGTTGGTGTGGGAAATGATGGTAAACGTAGTTTTAACAAAAAGTTTAGCTGCTGAGTGCTTTACATATTGATTAGATGTTTCTTTAGACTAAGCTGCAGAAACAATTTTTGCTCCTAAATTTTTTTATGCTATTACATAAAAAAAAATCCATATAATTTCATAAATTACTCAAGAATTCATATTATCTTCAGGAACAAAATGTTCAAGTTTATACCAAAGGCCATGAGTGCTTGGATCACTTCAAAACAAAAGTTGTGTCGTCTAACGACTCGATCAAATACGAGGAAAGAACCGTTGCAAATAAATCAGAGATTGTATCGGCGGTCAAAGGAATGGGAAGGTGCAATCTCATTTTAGTCGGGCAAGGGGCAGCCTTGACAGCTCTTCCCTATAGAAATGACTGTCCGGAGCCGGCCCGTGGGTGGCCTTTTAGCGACGTCGTTTGCCACTCCAGCGTCGGTGTTGGTTGTGAAACAGTATGATCCGATGGCCAGCCCGTCAGAAATAATAGAAGACGAACAAGCAATTAATTTGGAGCTGGATACACCGACGCATTAGAGTTGGGAACTTTATACATGGTATAAATGGTATCGACGAAAAAGGAGTATGCAAGATTGACGAGATGAAAAATGTTACAACGTCTATTTGGTTTATGTGATGAAAAACTTCATTTTTATGTGACAATATTTAATTGAATGGAAAGGTTAATTAGTTAGTTAATTATATAGTTTAGATTATTTATCATGCTTGAGAAGAAACCATGATTGAATGTTGTCACATTAACAAGGATAGTCAAATGTTATTTGTTTATTTGGGTTTATATGATGAATAACTTTATTTATGTGATAATGTTGATTGAATGGAAAGATTGACCAATTAGAGGGGTTTCCCCCCCTTATGTTTAATGCTTGAGAATAAATTATGATCAAATGTTGTCATATGTACAAGGATAGTCAAATATTATGTGCTGCTATATATTTATTAATTTATGATATGGGGTAATTAGTATTGGAGTTTTGAATGCTACAGTGACAATGAAAATGAAAATAAATCTATTGTAACTTTTAAATAGTCTTGAAATTGTTTTATACCGCGTCTTTTTTTAATGACCCGCCACATATGATTCACACACTCGACCCTTGCTAAGAAAACTTACGATGAAGAAATTGACTTTCAAGACCATTAAGATCGGAAAAACACTTGGTTTGGCTCACCGTTTATGAGTCGAAATCATAGCATCCATTTTGTGTTTTCTGCACCACAAGTTGTTTTTAAAGAGATGCAACTTGAGAGGCTCAGTTTCATTTTACTTTATTTTTATGACAAAATATTTATTTTCTTTTAGATTATTCCTATGAATTTAGGGAGTTATCTTTCATATCCATTCATTTTAAGTGGATGAAAACAATTTTTAAAACAAATCAAGATATATGGTTTCTTTCAGATAACCATATTGAAGGAAGGCTTATTGTACATTTTTTTCCCCTCAAGAAAAAGGAATTTATCGATCTCATCTTAGACATGAGAAAGGCCGATGATGAAAAGATGTCTTCAAATCAATTCAATTGTATCACAGTTGCTTGGAGTCCACTTATTTAACTTATAACTTACGCCATCTTAAATTTGCGATACTTTATTTGAACCGCTAAACATGATCAAACTCGGCCGTAATTATAAGAAAAGGAAGCATTAATGAGTTTTAGCTATCTTTTTTTGCAGTTTTCAGAGTGGAGATGACCGCAATTATACAGGGTATAGATTGGATTTTTTACGTTAAGTTATTATATTTATCATTACTGGATTGCATTAATAGTATTGGGTGCAAAAATCAAAAGAAAATAGTTTTTTAAAAACATAATCTTTTTGGACTTTACTCATGAAAAAAAGACCTGTTCAAAGGCTTCTAGATAACATGTACTCTTCAAGGATAATTCTAACAAAATGAATTCCAAATATCCAAAAATTGAGGGATCATTTAGTAATTTTCCTATTAAAATAATACGAGTCCGCTTCATATATTTCATGCCCCGGTCCTTGTGGAGCGTGGTGGTCCCCACAAAAAAAGAGTATCAAGTTGTCAACATCGAATCAGGGTGTTCTATACAATTATGATTTGTAATTTATTTTGTTTGCTTGCAAAAATTGGTGTACAGCCTTGGATTTTCTCTACCTAACACACAAAAAAATAGCTTTGAATAATCCGCACACCCAACTAATCTTCACTCTACCTCTGTCTGAGCCTCCTTTCACCACTGCTGTATTAATTCCAAACGAGTAGTGTACGGAACACGTGCAAAAATAAACCGCTGAAATTTTCTGCCATGTCGGCAATGTTGATGTGTCAAAATCTGGTAATTTAATTTATATTAAACTTGAAATAAAAAATAAAATATAAAGATTTTTGGGTTATTGTTGCTATTCACCCATAACATGCTCCCCACAACTGAAAAATCCTGCGTTCCTATCTTCTCTGTAACTCTCGTCATTCCGACGTTTCCATCCCTCCAACTAATTCTTTAAAAATAATTTTACATCTTTATGATGTCAAAATATACAAACGTGCACGCATGTGCAACAAACTAGTAGTAATAATTCATTTATATTGATAGAAAAACTGGTCAGAGAAATTAAGAATTGAATACCATTTTATTTAGAAAAACTTGGCGTGCTCAGCGGTGACATACCACTCCATAAAATTTTCATGGATTCGCTCCTATAGAACTTGTCTTGATCAACCCATCATGTTCTTGGTGTAACCATCGAATTATTTATTTTATAAAATGCATACAGAAGAGTATCTGATGGCAACAACTAATTCGCTGTTCTAAATAGTTGGCTAATAACTTGGAGGGGAAAAAATATTTTCTTTAATCATCTTTCAATGCAGGTACCAGAGAATCAAAAATCCCTTCCTTAAAATATTTTCGAATTATTCACCGGGACGTTATGGTAGGGATGCACATGGTTGAATTGATAAGATATTAAAAATAAATATATTTGTTAATTCTGTAATTTATATATCCATTTTATTATATTAGTTTGTTACTAATTTGGTATTTCAATAGGTTTTAAAAGTTTGTTATGAATTTTTATGTGTTTTATTTCAAAAAAGAAAGAGAAATTTTCTTGCTATGTGTCATTTTGGAAATCATTTGAGATTTTTTTTTGGCTTATTTATTTCCAAATAATTATAAGAGCAACCCTCTATTCTAGTCACAACAGTAGAGATTTCATGCATAAACCCTTTTTTTTAAGGCTCATTGTATATATATCACCCAAATCAAAATTTCGTATAGCCTTTTATCACCATTAAACCGGCTTACAATCGATACATGCTTGCCCTAATTAACTAGATTTAAAAATAGGCTAAATAGCAGATTAAATCACTAGATTTTGCCTAATAGCAGAAAATTTACCCCAACTCTTTAGAACCTACCTCCATTAAATTATTAAATATTAAATGAAGGATGTTGTGGAAATAAATTAAAGTCGAGAGGGAAAAATGCATGTTATAAAAAATTTGAGGCATTTATTAGGTAAAAGTTAGGGATATCTAAAACAATTTAACCTAAAAAAATCAAGTATTAATTGGAGACATGCATGAAGCATCATCAACTTTGCATCCTCCCGTCATTAAAGAACATAAGTCCCTGTTTGGTTATGGAATTATGATGGATTTGGAGTGTGGAATTCAAAAATTCCATAATTTTGTGTTTGGTTTGGAGATTTGGATTTGTAATTTTCCTTTGTTTTTGTTTTTTATGGGGGCCTATCACAAAACAATGATTCTTGAATCCTAAAAAATTTTAAGGATTTGCAAGCATTTGACACTATTCATTGTACTTTTAGATGCGACCCGCGTACTTTATTTATTTAATAATCCTCTATCTATCTATCTCTTTCTCTACAATCCTCAAATCCAAATCACACTTTCTTTTCATCAACTAAACGAAGATTATAAAAATCTACAAATTCAATATTAGAAATCCAAAACCAAACAAACAACAAATTACCAAATCCAGAAATTTTCAACCGTATTATTTTGGAATCCAAATTTCTAAATCCTACAACCAAACAATCCAATGCACGGTTTCACCTTCTTCATATGTACCACTGTGGGATGATTACCCATCATCATGGATGTTGTGGTCCTCCAAAAAAGGTTGAAGATCAAAGTAGGGTCGTTTTGACAATTATACGCCACGCTTAAAAGGGCCTATTTGCAATTTCTTCTCTTTGCCTTTTATTTAGCTTTTCAAAGTAGACATTGGTGGACAACTTTGAAACCTTCACTCGTTTCCCATCTTCTCTTCCCCAAAATCCCCAATCTCTGTCTCTCTTTCGATCGAGAGATTTCTTAGCTTTGCAAGGTAAAATCAAGCATTATTTTGTTGCGATTTTCTCTCTCTTTTGATTTCTGTGTTTTTTTTGGGTTTAATTTGATGAAGGATAGCTAAATTTACCGTTTCCCTTTGTGGGTCTTCTTTGATTTGAGAAAGGACTCTCTGTTCTTTCAGTTTTGATGAAATTATTGGGTGCCCATTTTGTGTTGTTGAAAGATCATGTCATATATTTGGTAAAAATGGAATCTTTATTGTTTGAATCATAACTGTGTGTTCATGGATTACATCACAAATATGGCAAATGGGTTTCCTTGCTAGGATAGGAGAAGCTACTTCTATTTTCAAGTTTATGATTAGGTCAGCAAAGTTAAGCTCACACATGTGGAGTATTCTTGATTTTCTTGTGATGGTGTGTTGTTCTTCTGATCTTGGTGATAAGAAAGGTACCAACTTTGTGCTGTGGAAAATTAGGCCAGCAATTATTTTGGGAAGATTGTAGGTCTCCTTGGGAATTTCATGATAAGAGAATTTGGGTAACAAAGATATCAATTTGGTAGTAGGGGTTTGTAGAGTTTAGCAAGCCTGAAAGGATATCATTGGGCAAAAGAAGTATCCTTAGGTTGATTCTTTTGTGGGTATAGATAAATGGACGAGCCCTAAAATTTATGGCAGATTGCTCCTTTAACATGAAATAAATTCATATAAGTAGTTATGTGTTGTCGATATTATTGAGAGATTATCGACTGAAATGGAAAAAGGTGAAACCATGCATCTGCTCATTATTGTTTAATTCATTTTGTACTTAAACTTTTACACAAGAATTGAATCATAAGTAATGGTTTAAGCCTGCTTCACTGTTATGCACTACTTAACGACCCATTTATTTCCTTAGTTGGTTCAAGCTTCCATAATTGTTTTTAGTAAAAATTACACTAAAGTACCCTTGAGTCCTTAATTATAGTTGATTTCACTAAACTTCCTTCAAATACCTTTTTTTTAACAGTCCACTCTCGTAAACTTAGGTATATGGGAGCCCTTTTCGCTAAATACCCTTAATTGCAGCACTTTAAGATAGTTCAGTAAAAAAAACAGTGATAATTAAGGGTATTCCAACATCATTTAGCCTATATTTTGAATTCAAGCATTGAAATCTGAAATGTTTCCCCCTCTAATCTTGACTTATAGATTGTCTAAAGATGCCCGGTTCATCAGTGGTGTTGGAGATGAAAAATGATTACTCTGAGCAACACCCAAGAGAGGATAACGAGTATGCGAGGCTAGTCATGCCAATGAGAACAGTCGATGCCAATGCTCAACAGCCTCTTCAAATATCGAAGCATAAATCATTCACCTGGTGGATTAAATTTGTACTTGGCAGCATTGTTGCAATATTACTCACTTTGATCATTCTGAAATGGGGAGTCCCTTTTACATTTGAGAAGGTAAATTTTAGGTTGTATACTTTTTTTTTTCTGTTAGTATGTTGCTCCTTGAATTTGTTATCATTTTGGCTATTAGTATTAATCATGTTTTGCCTTTTATCAAGTTCAACCATGAAGCAGTTTAAACTTTAGGTTTAGATAAAATCTAGATCACTAGAAATTCGTAATCATCAAATGCATCCTTATACGATTGTAGACTAATTGGTCATGACTAATTCATTTGGAATTGGATTGAATTGCATGCCCTGTTTATTTATTCTTACATCAATAAATCATAGTCATTCATGTGTTTAGATCATTTAAACCTCTCATGCTTGTGTTTTAAGATGCTTGAAAAGATTACAATTTATTTCTTGATGTAAATATGGCCATGTTCATCAATTTATGTTGTTTCACATTGGCATGAGGTAGTCAGAAGTACATTATAAGATTCCATAATTATGTGACCAGAAATTGTAAACAAGAGCAGGTTTATAGTAATCCGCTAATCTCTATGAGGCTAGTTTTCAAGTAGGCAAATTTATATAGTTTGAGCTCAAGTGAACAAGGTGCAACCATGAATTCTCTTAGGTTAGGTAGACTCGAAAAGGTAAAGATGATAGATTTGCCATAGCTTATAAAGTCCAGCAAATTGTTAATTTGATTTCTCTTCCTACTATCTGCTCTAGCACATGCTGAATTACGGAATTTCCCCATGTTTAGTCCTTAAAAAACGCTAGCAACAATTAACTTTTTAAGGTCATCGAAACTGTCATGACTCATATATAAATTAAAGGGCTAATTGCACAAAATACCTATGTATGTTACTCCATATAGCACTGCATACCCTCCCAAGTGATTTAGTAGCTCAAACGCCCCCTGTTCGTTGGTCAAAACCCTAAAAAAAACTCAAAATCTTCCCTAAACAGCACAAACTAATCGTTGAGTGAAGTTAGACAACCATATTTTCTGTTTAGGGTTGAATTTGAGTGGTTTTAATGGTCTTGTCAGATGAGCAGAGGGGGTATTTGCAGTGATAAATTCCTTCTTTATTTTGGGGGTGTGTGTGTGTGGGGTTTTTTTTTGGGGTGGGGGGTGGGTGGGGGGGGTGTCATATGGATCATATGGGGTACACTACAGTGGTGTATTGTCCAATTGACCCTAAAGAAATTTCATAGCAGAATATTATTTTTTTGGGTTCATTGAATCTCTTGTACATCGAACATCTCATGTGGGACAATTTATTCAATTCTGGGTCGTGAGTCATGACACAGATATCTATTATCTGTTTATGCCATCTATGACATCTGAATTGCTATCCTTGTTCACATAACTGATTATAAATTCATGGTGCAGGTTCTGATGCCAATTATGCAATGGGAAGCAACTGCTTTTGGGCGGCCAGTCCTTGCACTTGTGCTCGTTGCATCATTAGCTTTGTTCCCAGTCATTTTAGTTCCTTCCGGGCCTTCTATGTGGCTTGCGGGGATGATATTTGGATATGGTCTTGGTTTTGTTATAATTATGGTAGGAACTACTATCGGCATGGTGTTACCATATTTGATTGGCATGCTGTTTCGCGAACGTATTCATGTAAGACCTCTTAGCTCCGTTTTCAGTACTGTCTAATAGTATAAGGAGATAGATGCTCGAACATGAAAAATATATCCCACATCCCCCACCACAACTTCGTAGATTTGGTGTAGTGGCAGGAACTTTATGATGGTATCATAACAACTCAACTCAAGTTCAAATCTGTCAAAAGTTCAGGTTTCTGTCCATAAAATGACAACCTGCACCAGCACCCATTCTCCTGTTGGTTTTCTTATTGGGAAAAAAATTATATGTGTCATGTGACCGCTATTTGAAAAAATATATTTCCCTGAAAATGTTACTTTGTTGCAACAGCAGCTTAGGGCTAGATTAATGTGGGATGAGTTAGTTCGATTGTGGAAAAAGAAGTGTTTTAGTCATTTTAATGCATAAATTAATAACAGGTTTGGACTACCGTTTTTAGTACAGGGTGACTACTAGAGAATGGCCTAAACCACATGGTGCGGCTTTGAAGAAACAACCCTACACACGTGCGCACGCACAACTTAAGCAGTAATGTTAAGAAATAGCAATAGATATTTGTACTTACAGTCCTTTATTTCAATGAAATATGTAGGCATGGCTGAAGAGATGGCCCCAGCAAGCAGCTATTATTAGGCTGGCTGGGGAAGGGAGCTGGTTTCAACAGTTTCGGGTTGTTGCGCTCTTTAGAATATCACCATTTCCTTACACAATCTTCAACTATGCTGTAGTTGTTACGAGCATGAAGTTTGGACCTTACTTGTGTGGTTCAATTGCTGGAATGGTGCCTGAAGCTTTTATCTACATCTATAGGTCAGTGCCTTAGTCATATGATGGATAATTGTATCGGGTTTGCTGTTTGGAAATGGAGTTGCGTGCAACATCTGACATGCAAAAAAAAGTTCCCATCTTTAATGTCTGGTTAGCAAATATTTTAACAAGAATTTGGAAATGAAGTAGTAAAAAGCAACAATTTTTAGCATTTCTCGCAGCCAATTTGGTTGCAACAAATGTCGAAAATTTTGAAACTGTATAATCATAACATTATTAGGGTTTTCACATCAGCCCCTCGTTTACTCATTGCGCATTCATAATATTTTTTTGTTCAATTAAACACAAAATTTACCATGGATAAAACAATTAAACAATGGAATTGGCAGAAGCTTGTTCACAAAAGAAAAGGAGTGGCGTGATGAGATAGCTATTATTTATTTACAACAAATATTCTTCACAACAAATAACATTTTCTATTGCATCAAGCCAAATATCCTTGTAATGTAAGAAGGATAACCCATATTCAGTATTTATGAAGACATTTGCGGCATCCTTGAATATTTACCTTCAAGGGTATGCTGTTCCATTGAAATATCTTTCTGTTGTGCTTAAAAATAATTCGTTTCCATCTCTTATATTTCTATGTTTTGGTTCAGCGGGAGATTAATACGAACATTGGCCAACATGCAATATGGAGATTATAAGATGGGCACGGTGGAGATCATTTACAACGTAATATCCTTAGTCGTTGCAGTTGCTATAACTGTAGCTTTCACCATTTATGCAAGAAGAGCATTAGATGAGCTCAAAAGAGCAGAAGCCAGTGACAGCAGTTTAGGAGGTACTATTGAAATTGGAAAATTACAACAAGAGCAGTCAAGAACAGCTTCCTCTTCTTCGCCCGATTGTGATGTATAGTATCAAATATAGTGCAGCAGAATTTGCTTCATATATGATCTAATTAACTTTGACAAGAAAAAGAAAAGGAATGTTTTCTGTTGTAGGTGAGATATACATAGTTGTAGCAATGAACACATGAGATATGGCGATGGCCGCTTCTTTTTGTATATTGGGTTTCATCGAAGAAATTTCCATAGTTCTCACTTCCCTGGCGCTTAAATATCAATTTATTTATTTACTTTTTTTCTTTGGGTTAAGCTTGTTCTTCAGGTGTCAATTATTTAATCCAGTTTGTTCATATTGGCATGCTTGTTAGCTTGGTTAAATGCGGTACTTTGTTCATCAAAATTATGTGTCAATTTATAGTTGTACCTTGTATAAATTTTCAAATACCCATGCCATGGTTTCTCTAAGTTTATGTGAATGTTTCCGCATTTTGCTGCCTAAATTGTTGCAATCACTGCTACAAATAGGGGTTGTCTCTACGGATAAATCCGTAGAAGCAAACCACTGTCCCTACGGCTATAGCCGTAGGGGCAACAAAATTCACCGTAGGTGCACACGCCGCAGGTGCAAGTCTTAGCCTTAAACATGTTCCTATGGTTAAATACTTGCCCCTACGGCTTAATGCATAGGTCCATATGTTCCTACGGATTACACTGTAGGGACAAAAAAATTATTTAATTTATCGATATATAAAATAAAATAGTTGTCCCTACGGATAACTCCGTAAGGCCATATAGATGCCCCTACGGCTCCATGCGTAGGTCTAGATGTGTAGGGCCAAAATATCAGCCAGCCTGATATATTGTCCTTTCGGATAACTGTATATGGGCATGTGTATACCTCTACGGTCCAATCCGTAGGGACAGGTCTAACCCCTCTTACTGAGATCATAAGGGCAAAATATCAGGTATCCTGATATTTTGTCCCTACGGATATATGGGTAGGTGCAACGTTTGTAACTACGAATTAATCCGTAGGTACATATTATCAGTTTTTTTTTATAAAAAGGCCTGTCTGTTTTTTCCTCGCCCTGTGCACAATAATATATACATCATATATAAAAGTAATCAACACGCAGAATATATACCGCAGTATTCATAATCAACATCTCACGCATAATATAAAAAAAAAATCAACAAGCAGAATACGATATCAATCTAAATCAATATGAACATGCAAACACCACCAATATCAATATCGTCCAAAATATATACAATATGTATTATATAAGTAAATACATGTTTAAAATATAAGAATAAAAAAGCTAGTCTAGCTCGGTCCAGCTCCACCTCTGATAAACGCCGTAATCTGGCGCGGCTGCTCCTCGGATATATCCTGAGTCAACATCTCGAGCAATGCGGAGTGTGCGGGAGTCTGAGCGGGCTGTGGAGCTGTAGGAGTGGTCTGCGCAATCGCCGCCGAGGTAGTGGCTTGTGGAGCCGCAGCTGCGGGAGTCTGAGTGGGCTGTGGAGCTATAGGAGTGGTCTGCGCAACCGCAGCCGAGATAGTGGCTTGCGGAGCCGCAGCCGAAGGAAATGCATGTGGAGGCTTAGCCGAAGTACCCTGTCGCGCCTGTTCAGTTTTGTCTCTAATAAACGAGTAAGAACTGTATATTAGTCGAATTCGTATCATTATCAGGTTATTACGAAATCCCAATCTATGTATAATTAGGGACTTCGGCCTCGTTTGGATATCTAGTTTGGAAAACCGTAGTTTATTTTAATTAGACAGTTCTATGTATGTATTATTAATCAAAGCTAAGTCTACAACCAAATAAGCTCAGGTTACGTATTAATATTGGATATGTTGCTATCTATAATATAACATAATATTTTACTATTAAGTAGTATACATACCAACATCTCCTTCAACTCCTGGACGGTGGCCTTCAAGGTGTCCAGTTCTTCCTCGAAACGTCGCTCACGGGAGATAGAGGAAATAACCGCCGGAGTGGAGTCCAACCTCATATGGGCCCTGCCAGGACCTAGTCCCCGGCCTCTCTCCTAACCTCTATGGCGTCTCCGTGTGTGGCGTCTAGGACTGGGGTCAGCAGCATCGGATCGTTCTGTCCAGTAAAATCGATCCCCGATGCCTCCGCCTGGTCAACCACCAGCTCATACACCCAGCTTAACCAGTAAAATATAAGTATACCATTTAAATTTGAACCTTTCAAAACAAAAATTTCAAATAGGGGTTGAATAAATATTAACACTTACGCAATACTCCTGGGTAGCAGTGTCGGGGTATCGAAGATCGCCCGTGGCGGGATCTGTCGAGGTGCCGTGGACGGCAAGATACGCGGATAACACGCTCGGTGTACTACCCTGCGTCAGGGTCTGAGCTCTCTGCAATTCGCCAAAAATTTACATATATTAGAAAATAACTCTTAATATTACATTATATCATAGTAGGTCTATTGTAATTTACCGATAACTCCATGGCACGAGTAATATTTCTCGAGCCACCTGTATAAGTGGGGCGACCCCTCTTCGCCGTTTTCCTATTCTCTTTATTTTGATCGGCCTGTTTCTGCACAACACATTCAGATTTAGTTTTCTAATTAAGCAACACAAAAAATAAATGATATACTAAACAATGAATTACATTTAAAATACATACCTGTTTGCGCTGAGAGTCGAAATATTGGCACAATAGAGGCCATGTATCTACGTCGACTCTCGCAAAGGCCGGAGTATGTAGGAGAGCCGCTCTCTCTGCCTCGGGGATCGCCATCCACAGGGAATAGCAGTCGATCTTCAGCTCATTCCTATTGTATCGGACCTTCGATTGCATATTCTTCATCAGGCCATGGTATAGAGCGTGAAGATCGAGCACCCTCCTAGGATGATCAGGGTCGGGTACAGGCTGAAAATCGTAATCCAACTGAAAATACAAAAAATAATGTTATTAAATTGCAAGTGTTAATAATAAATATATTGGATAAATCAAATGAAAATATATATTAATACCCGAGCCTGATCCCAGAAGAGGGCGAATGAGCGCCGGTGCTGGTCGCCCCACTCAAGGTGAAGTGGATAGTTCTTCACGAGGCGACTTTCATCCCTTATATACCGGCTGAAACTCTCGGCATAATCGCCGGTATAGCGATAATCAGAGGTAAAAAAGAGGGGGAATGCTGCCTCCCCCTAGCTCTGTCGGGCCTCAGCCTGTGTGACTGATTCGGGCCTCGAGTCCCCCTCTCGGGATGAGGAGGCCCTGCGTCTACAAGAAATATCAAGAAAATCAATATTAAGATAAAGTGGTATTAAGAAATCAAGGTTTAATGAAAATTGAAGTGTGATATATACTTCTGGGCACGTTATTTCCCGGGGGCATAGAATCTTTCAAGAACGAAAAAAGTATTGTGAATGACTTGTTGCTCTATCCATTTAGGCATTTCATCTGGAAAAGTTGGACGAACCATGAGAGGGTGGAATACTCTGCATTCTCATAAATTGGTTTTCTAACATCATTCATGAAATTTTCATGCTTATCCGCATGCGGTTCTTGACCGGAAGGAATGTCATCTTCGGTACGAATAGATTCACCTAGGGCAGCCTCTATCATATCCTCCATTTCTTCTGATGGAAAGAAATTACCGTCTTCTTCTTCTACCGCATTACCGTCTTCTCCTTCTTCTTCTGCAGCATTATCGTCTACTCCTTCTTCTGCCGCATTACTGTGTTCTTCTCTTTCCCGGTGATATAGCCAAGTTGTATAAAATCTAGTAAAACCATGTTTAACGATATGAAGCTCTGCAAATTCTACCTTCTGCCAGTACTTATTCCCACATCTATCGCACGGGCAGAAAATCTTCTCTATCACGATCTTATTATGTGCGCATGCAAATTCAATAAAAGCAGCAACTACTGCGACAAACTTAAGTTGCATACGTTGTTGCCAGTCAACATACATCCAGTCCTTAACTCTGACGTACTCATGGGCCATGTTACACTGTATAACATATAAATTGTAGGTTATGATGACTATATTGAGAAATCTAAGAATGTGATGGTTACTGACAAAGGAGAAAATCCGTATATATGCTTTGTGTGTGCGTTTGTCGTTGAAAAGAATAAATTATCGATAATCAAAATTAGATTTGAGGATACCCATATTGAGTTGTATTCTATATATGTGTATTTCAATTTATGATTTCGCTTGTATGGTTGTTAGTGTGTATGTGCTGTGTGTGCGTTTTTTGCGTATTCGTGTTGTATGTGTGTGTTTCGGCTGTCGAGGGTAAGGCTTCTATCCCATTAAAAATGTATAGAGCAGACACCTATTCGCTTGTGCTTTCAACCATTTCGAGTAAATTTCGGCAGCACCTCCCCGTTGTTCTCCGAGTACACTGTAATAGAATAGATAATCATTTCAAAGCTGTGAAACAATGTTGAAATGAACATCTAATTTATCTTTGTACACGGAGAACCAGCGGAAAAGTACCGAAGAAATATCTCGAAACGGATGAAAACACAAGTGAATGCAGGTGTTTGCTTAATACATTCCTAACTTGTCCACACGGGACAAATCTATCGGTTATCATACGATTGAATCTTCTCGTCATATAGACTACACGACGGTTGTTAGTACCAAGTTATACCGTCCAATATTTAACAACTTTCGTATAGTTCTATGTCACGACGAACATCGAACGTATGTTAACCGATAGGCGGGGACTAAGTGGCGCTTTGAGTTTCATATATGAGTATCGATGAGAATATGAAAGTTTCATATTATCATCGAGTATCATTGGTTTTAACTTGAACATCTTGAATCACTCTCTAATGATGCGTTTATTGTGTATTCATGTTGTATGTGTGTGTTTCGGCTGTCGGGGGTAAGGCTTCTATCCCATTAAGAATGTATAGAGCAGACACCTATTCGCTTATGCTTTCAACCATTTTGAGTAAATTTCGGAAGCACCTCCCCGCTGTTCTCCGAGTACACTGTAATAGAATAGAGAATCATTTCAAAACTGTGAAACAACGTTGAAATGAACATCTAATCTATCTTTGTACACGGAGAATCAGCGGAAAAGTACCGACGAAATATCTCGAAACGGATGAAAACACAAGTGAATGCAGGTGTTTGCTTTATACATTCCTAACTTGTCCACATGGGACAAATTTATCGGTTATCATACGATTGATCTTCACGTCACATAGACTACACGACGGTTGTTAGTACCGAGCTATACCGTCCGATATTTAACAACTTTCGTATAGTTCTATATCACGACGAACATCGAATGTATGTTAACCGATAGACGGAGACTAAGTGGCTCTATATGAATATCGATGAGAATATGAAAGTTTCATATTATTATCGAGTATCATATATTGGTTTTAAGTTGAACATTTAACATGAATAGGTTTTACATTTACGTTTCGTTATCAAGGGTTCGAAATTTCAAGTTTAGGGTAAATTTTTCTTGCGTTTACGGTAAAATTTTACGTTTACGTTATCATCGAATATTCTACTAAATAAACTAGTGCACCATAAACTTAAATAACCCAAATTAACCTAATTAACCACAATTAACCATAATTGTTATCCTAACACAAATTATCCCTAATTAATCCAAACTTAACCCAATTTACCCAAATTAACCCTAATCAATCCAAACTTAACCCAATTTACCCAAATTAACCCTAATCAACACCCTAACCCTTTCAAATTATCACTAATTAACCCAAATTAACCCTACCCTCTAATTAACCCAAATTAACCCTACCCTCTAACCCTAACCTGACCTTGATCCTGACCCTAATTAGCATAACCCTAAGCCCAACTAATTAACCCCAACCGAACCCCAACCCCAACCGAACCCTAACCCTAACCTTAACCTTAACCCTAACCTAAAATGACCTGATGCCTAACCCTAACCCTCACCCCTACCCGAACCCTGAACCCTAGCCCTTACATCATCAAAAGAGGGCAATAAAAGCATTAAATTAGAAGTAAAAAATTGGAGATTTACTAACCTGTAGCGGGCGGTGGAGGAGACGACGGAGGAGGCCGGTAGTCGACGACGCAATCGACGACGAGTCAAGCGCGGTGGCGACGAGGAAGTCGACGAGGAAGTTATGACCTACGATGGCGGGCGGTGGCGGGCGGATGAGGATGCAATCGGCGACGAGGCTCGGGATCGAGGCGCGGGAGAATGAGAGAAAGAATTTTTGGGAACGGTGAGGGCTTTTCTGTGCCTTTTTTTTATTATTACCCCATATAAATGCCCCTACGGACTTCCCCGTAGGTCCTTGGTTTGCGGCTCCGTAGGGCCAAACATCAAATTACGATTAAATATTTTTAAATTAAAACGTAGAGAACCGTAGGGACAAGCATGAAGACCTACGGATTAATCCGTAGGGGCAATAAAAAATTGTTCCTACGGATTCCTTTATCCATAGGGGCAACCCCATATTGTAGTAGTGAACTACAGTGAACCAACCGAAAATCAAGTACATTTTATTTACTTGGTTCATGTACAATTTTACAAACATTTTACACAGCCTGATAAATACAGCAGCATACATCCAAGCAATTTGTAAGTAGGTTCATATCATGCTTCAGACATTGTATAATCAAACGTTTCAAAAGGTACAAAGCACATCAAGATCATGCTAGGATAAAAAAAAAGCATAAAAATAAGTCAGAGAGCATATGCTTCCACTTTTTTTATTTCAATAATTTTCTCACTAGTTAGCCTTTCTTTTTGTATCAGGGAGGTGTATGATTCAAATTAGCCTCTATATAACCAAAAGGAATTAAATCTAATTATTGTAGTAACCTTGCTTTTTGATTTGAGGAAGCCATCACTAATTTGTTCGATTTATCATGGAAATATTTGCGCAAAAAAAAAAGGGGGAATAATTTAGTAATCTGTCGTTAATACGAGTTCGATCAATAATGCCAATGTCCTGGAAATCATAGCTTAAACATAATATTCTTATAGTAGGGGTGTAAAGTTAAGCTATGGAAAAGTTATTTAATTGTAGCAGCGAATGTGAAAACATATTGATACATCCTATTGCTCTTAATTAAACTATATGATATTTTAATATCACATTGTTAAAAAGCTAATCCCATCTGATTACTTGCTTCAACATAGAGTGATTAACAAGCTAGCTAGCAGATACCATCTCTTCTGCACAATCAATGTCAGGTTTAGTATAAGGTTAACCCCAGACGGGAGAAATTAAAAGCGATTACAAGCTGATAAACCTCTCTGAATCACGTTTATTAATCCAAGGAAAAAAATAGAAGAATTATACAAAACTAGGCAATATTTCCCAAGTATATAGTTGGTTAGTGCAAGTTGTTTTGATCAGCCGTACCTTTCCTTGAAGAAACAAAACCTCTCGTTGATGCTCATCTGCTTCCAACTGCATTCAATTTTACACTCTACATATAGTGCAAGACCAACATTTTTTGTGACATCAATTCCTTATAATGCTAATGAGGTGATGCAACTGAAAGTTTAAATGTGAAGTGAAACAATACCAGCATCACACAAAAGTTGGTAGAACTCTTGCAACCTCTCTCTTTGTTGACAACTTCCAGAAGTTGAGAAAACGAAGGAATGCATTTACAAGTATCAATTCAAAATGGTCCAATTATTGAATCTCCACCAAACTCAACTCAATTCTTTCATCCTCACCAAACAAATTCAGCAACCACCACACAAAATCTCCATCAAGATCAAATTTTGAAGCCTGCCCACGGCATAAATTCCAATTCAGCACCCCTATTTGGGCATATGAACATTACAGTCAGGAGAGTAAAAATCATTCCTTTCAATCAAAGATCTCAAGAAACCATGATAAGATGAAGGTTTAGCATCTGGGTTTGAATCAGAAGAAGCCTTAGGCTGCATACAACATAAATAATAACAGCCGTCACCAGAATCCTCAGAATAAGGGAAAGGAGGAGGAGGTGGCCTCCTCTTCCTCTTTGAATAAGCCTCCGCTAAATTTCTGAATGGGGACATGATTAGATTCTTTGCTCCTCTCAATCTTCTCTCATACCCATTTCTCTTCTCTTTCTCTTTCTCTTTCTCCTTCTTCGTCTTCTTTGGTTGCTGCTGCTCCTGCTGCTGCTCTTGCTGTTGAATTTGATCATTATCCTCCTCCTCTGTTCCTTGAATTGACATATACAATGCTTGGGGCTTCTATGTTTAGAAAGAGATGCTGGGTTTGAGATTTTGTTCCATCTTGTTGTTGTCTTTTTTTGGTGGAGAAAAAAGATCAAGGAACAAATGTGAGGGGAAGAACCAAGTTCCTTGTAATTAATGAATTGGAAAAATATTTGTTTGGACCAATCATGCACCTAAGATAAGAGGAAGCTGACGTGGAAAGCATTGGTTAGCAAAGGTCCATTTTTTTAATAAAAAAATCTTTGCTCCTCAATAAATTTTTTATGCAATTATCCCTTTTATGATTTTACAAAGCATTTTTAATCCTTTTATTTTTTTTCCGACAATTCCATTTTAGCCCTTTTTAGCATAGTCACAGTATTCGCGAATTATTCTGTGATTTCGTGAATAATTCTTGAGTTTTTGAACTGCTGCGAACGATTCGAATTATTCACGAATTATTCGTGAATTATTTATGAATAATTCGCAAATAACAGCGAATAATTCGCAACATCAAAATCCAGCAGTTCATATATTAATTTCTTCCTCGAAATCCTTCCTGACCATTTTCCGAATACTTGCCGAATCTTTTCTGAATACTTGCCGAATTTTTCCGAATAGTTCTCCGAATCCAAATTTTCGACTTCGCCGAATTAATCCCGAATGCTGAGTTTATGAATATGTTTTTTAGTGGATTATCATATTGTGGACAAGAAAATATTATAATGTGTATAAAAACCTGATGCCGTGTCTTACAACTGTACCTTAACCTATGGTTTTAGTTTTTTTTTTGCGCAAATTATCGGGAAAAAAAAACCAAGCACTTAATCGCTATCAAAAACCCTCCGGTCCTTGTGAAATTTTTTCCTGCAGTATCTACATACTAACTTGTTATATCTAATCAAGTCATACAAAATATTTAGATATCGCAAACGGTTTAGACATCATAGGCGTTTAGATATCGTAGGAAACTATATATAACATGAAACCACTAGATATCACAGGTAAGAGGTTTTTTGACAAGTAAAAACTTTTTAGGGGGTTTTTGACTACAGTTTTAAGACTAAGGGTTTTTAACAACAGAAAAAAATGCTTAGGTTTTTATGACAAGCCCACTGCCGTCCTATCTGTTGGCGACTATATTAAGCATTTCTTGATAAATCAATAATGAAACGTCCATCAATTTACTGCATGGTTTTAATAATTTATTCTTTCATTTTGCATGGACCATATCCGTTTATTAATAAATATTGAGAAAATCCTTGAAATATTCTTTTTCTATTTCATATATGCGGATTTATATTATATTTTTCATTATCTTAAATAGTCTCAGAAAATAATTAATTTCTATAAAATAAAATTGAAGTAAATATTATTTCTGGTAAAAGGTGTACTTGTGAGGATGGACCATAATGGAGGACGTGGTCTCACACATACAAAATAGTTTTCATGATGATTTAATCCATGGTATCTAAACTAAAAGGGTATATTTTATAAAATGCCATCCTCTCATCTCAAGTGTTTTTGAGATAGCCCTACTAAAATTTAAAAATACCATAAATCCCAATTGATCTGGCAAATGTTATATGAAAATGTTAGTTTTAATATGAACAGGCTGAATAACTCTCAAATGACTTGGTACTAAATTGATATTACAAAAATAAATTGAATATGACATTTTTTGACGAAAATACCATGACAAAAAATACCCTTTAAGAAGGGTTCATGACATTTTTAAAGCACCATGATACTACTTCAAAAAACCTGAAAGTTCGATGGAAAGAGATATACCCAAGCAAAAATTATAGGGACTTGCAAAAAGAAGAGAGTGTACCTGTGGTTTGCTATTGTTTGGGTTGAATTCAGAATGGACCTTAATTATATGAATGGATATTTATACAAGGTAATAATCTAAATGGAAGTGACTTGTGAATCTACACATTGTTTCTCTCTATTTCTAGGTGGATACCATTTAATTGAAGAAACCAAATGATGAGCTGGAAATGGGGCATCCTCACTTCCTTATGTAATAAGACAGAGAGATCCACAAGAGTTTGAAAAAGAGAGAATAATTAACTCCAATTGAATGAATTTAGGAGGAGGCAAGTTAAAATTTTAAGATATATTAGTCATCTATTTTTAAATGAGCAAGAAAATAATTACTGAAAATATAATGATTAACATTATGTGCATCTTTTAAGGGGTTGTAAATTGTTATAAATTTTGCTACTTAGACTTAGAATATTAGCTTTTGATAAACACTTTACTTATCCAATGCTTGCATGTACTCAAGAGATAAAATGACGAGGATCTCATCATCCAGATATCGGAACCGTACATTGGGCCCGTGTTGGGAACAAGTAGATCTACGGAACAATGCTCGCGACAAACTAATCACGCAATAATCAACAACCACGCAATTAACGAAAGACAAATTAAAGTGCGAGAATAAATAAGAAATCAAAACACAAACAAGAGAGAATTTGTTAACGAGCTTCACCCACCGTATGGCTAATCTCCAGAAGAGCGGAATCTGCAAACGCCTACTAAAATTCTTGAATCAATTACAAACACGAGCAACCTTAGGAGATTTCTCTCAAATATCTCTAGATCTCACAAATTCTAACCGTCACCCTCTTACTACAATGATCTTTCTCTACTAATTAATTTAGGCAGCATATAATACATATGAGAGGTCCCCTTTTATAGGCAAGCCTATTCTATAAAAAACAAAAGATAAATCTAAATTTACCAAAACAAATTCGCAGCTAATTTGCTGTCGATAGACGTCTGACTCACACTTGGGCAGACGTCTGTCTCCAATCTGTATCTCTAAGCTTTCCTTGTTCAGACGTCTGTCGTGTCCCCAGACGTTTGTTCTAAAGTCTTGGGTTGGGCTTCACTTGCTTTACCAGACGTTTGAACCACACTTGGTCAGATGTCTGGTCTTCAGTCTCGGGTTGTGGCTTGATCTTTTGCAAACGTCTGTCGTGCTGGCCTTTAGATGTCTGTTGTTGCTCTGTGTTTCTGACATACTATGTCCAGACGTCTACCCTTGCCTTTAGTAGACGGCTGATACGATGCATTCTTCATGAAAGAGTACGCTAGCACCGTGATGGGGTTTAAACGGGCATCGCACATGCAATTTTAAAAATTGCGGCTTTAACGAACACTAACCAAGATCTTATCTAGAATAATAGGGTTTAACAATGATGATATGATTAACTATAGAAAGAGAAAGGGGCTACAACCTTTGTAGACCGTGACCTTCTCTTCATAAAGCTCCGGGTAGTAGTCCACGCGACTCCACTTGAAGAATGAACAAGCTTCCTCCGATGATCTTCGTGCCGAAGATGATCCATCCAAAGTCCGCCAATCCAAGCTACCTCTTCACTAAACTCTTTAGTGAAGGAAACAAACTACACTAGAGTGCTAATGAAGTGTAGGATGGTGAAGTAGGGGTTTTATTTGCTCACTAGGGTTCTCACATGCTTAAGGATTCACATCTCATATGAGGGTTTGAGTTTGGAGGTGGAGGTGAAGAATGAGGAGAGAGCTAGAGAGCATATGAGCTCAACTCAAGAAGAAGAGCAAATGTACACTAGTAAAATAGGGGGTTGCCCCTACGGATATTGAAATCCGTAGGGACAGATTTAACTAGGCCCTACGGATTTATCCGTAGGGCTAAAAGGTTGCCCCTACGGGCCCAGACGTCCAAGAATAAAAATATTAATTCTTAATTTGGTATTTGCCCCTACGGAGCCGCAAACAAAGGACCTACGGGCAAATCCGTAGGGGCAACTAAATATCGATTTAATAAAGGCACAGATCGATCGCCTACGCTCACTTTCTTCCTCTCTCTCTCGATCGCGCACGAAAAAAATCCCCAAATCGCCACGCCGTTCTCGTCATCGCCACCGCCGTTCTCCTCGTCGCCACCGCCGTTCTCGTCGCCACCGCCGTTCTCGTCGTCGCCACCGCCGTTCAGGTCGTCGCCACCGCCGTTCAGGTGAGTAAATCTTCAGGTAAATTAAAGAATTTTTTGATTATTTTGGGCTTAGGGTTCATGGCTGGGTCTGGGGTTGCGCGCGCGAGTTGGGGTTCGGCAGGGGTCGCGGTCGGGGTCAGGGTCGGGGTTAGGGTTAGGGTTGGGGTTCGGCTGCTGCTGGGGCTGGGGTTAGGGTTTGCCTTAGGGTTGGTATTGGGGTTTAGCTGGTCGCGCTGGGGTTAGGGTTAGGTTGGGGCGGAGCTGGGGCTGGGGCTGGGGCTAGGGTTAGGTTGGGGTTAGGGTTAGGTGGATTGATGACAACAAAATACCATAATTTATAACTATATTACTCATCTAATGTGTATGGCATGTGAAAGCTAGATGAAGGTCGAGGCAAGCACAACAAATTTGTTGGATGGGACAATGTCAATAGGGGCTCAATGCTATTTGGAAAAATAATAATTCAAAGACATAGTGGAGTTTCCGATTGGTGGCATGGACTAGTTTGATGTATGTAGTTGGTTTGATTTATGAAAAAATGGGGAGACGACATGCATGTATGCATATAGGTAACATCTGCCAATATGCCATATCCAGACCGCAATCTATTTTTGCCTATTGGTTAATATGAAAATATCGGCCCGCGTATATGACATAATCAAAGTTGTTAAATCTTGATACGGTTTGTGTTTCGTTTTTTTATTTATCAGTTCTATCAATGTTGCGTATAACGCTTTATGATATCAGTATCCTACATTTGTAGTTTTAATTGTTGATTGTTATAGATGAATACCATTGCAATAATAGTTTTTGGTTGATGAATGCTATTGCAATGTAGGATGATCAGTTCTATCAATCTTAATCTCAATGGTTTAAAATCATGTTACACATACAACACGAATGCACAACAAACGCATAATTAGAGAGTGATTCGAGATATTCAGATTAAAACCAATATATGATACTCGATGATAATATGAAACCTTCATATTCCCATCGATACTCATATATGAAACTAAAAGCGCCACTTAGTCCCCGTCTATCGGTTAACATACGTGCGATGCTCGTCGTGACCTAGAACTATACGAAAGTTGTTAAATATCGGACAGTATAGCTCGATACTAACAACCGTCGTATAGTCTACGCAACGAGAAAATTCAATCGTATGGTAACCCATAGATTTGTCCCGTGTGGACAAGTTAAGAATGTATAAAGCAAACGCCTTCATTCACTTGTATTTTCATCCGTTTCGAGATATTTCGTCGGTACCTTTCCGCTGGTTCTCCGTGTACAAAGATAGATTAGATGTTCATTTCAACGTTGTTTCACAGCTTTGAAATGATTATCTATTCTATTACAGTGTACTCGGAGAACAGCGGGGAGGTGCTGCCGAAATTTACTCGAAACGGTTGAAAGCACAAGTGATGGACATTCGCTCTATACATTCTTAATGGGATAGAAGCCTACCCCCGACAGCCGGAACACACACATACAACAAGAATACACAACAAACGCATAATTAGAGAGCGATTCGAGATGTTCGGGTTAAAACCAATATATGATAATATGAAACCTTCATATTCCCATCGATACTCATATATGAAACTAAAAGCGCCACTTAGTCCCCGTCTATCGGTTAACATACGTGCGATGCTCGTCGTAACCTAGAACTATACGAAAGTTGTTAAATATCGGACAGTATAGCTCGATACTAACAACCGTCGTATAGTCTACGCGACGAGAAAATTCAATCGTATGGTAACGCATAGATTTGTCCCGTGTGGACAAGTTAAGAATGTATAAAGCAAACGCCTTCATTCACTTGTGTTTTCATCCGTTTCGAGATATTTCGTCGGTACCTTTCCGCTGGTTCTCCGTGTACAAAGATAGATTAGATGTTTATTTCAACGTTGTTTCACAGCTTTGAAATGATTATCTATTCTATTACAGTGTACTCGGAGAACAGCGGGAAGGTGCTGCCGAAATTTACTCGAAACGGTTGAATGCACAAGTGATGGGCGTTCGCTCTATACATTCTTAATGGGATAGAACCCTACCCCCGACAGCCGGAACACACACATACAACAAGAATACACAACAAACGCATAATTAGAGAGCGATTCGAGATGTTCGGGTTAAAACCAATATATGATACTCGATGATAATATGAAACCTTCATATTCCCATCGATACTCATATATGAAACTAAAAGCGCCACTTAGTCCCCGTCTATCGGTTAACATACGTGCGATGTTCGTCGTAACCTAGAACTATACGAAAGTTGTTAAATATCGGACAGTATAGCTCGATACTAACAACCGTCGTATAGTCTACGCGACGAGAAAATTCAATCGTATGGTAACGCATAGATTTGTCCCGTGTGGACAAGTTAAGAATGTATAAAGCAAACGCCTTCATTCACTTGTGTTTTCATCCGTTTCGAGATATTTCGTCGGTACCTTTCCGCTGGTTCTCCGTGTACAAAGATAGATTAGATGTTCATTTCAACGTTGTTTCACAGCTTTGAAATGATTATCTATTCTATTACAGTGTACTCGGAGAACAGCGGGGAGGTGCTGCCGAAATTTACTCGAAACGGTTGAAAGCACAAGTGATGGGCGTTCGCTCTATACATTCTTAATGGGATAGAAGCCTACCCCCGACAGCCGGAACACACACATACAACAAGAATACACAACAAACGCATAATTAGAGAGCGATTCGAGATGTTCGGGTTAAAACCAATATATGATACTCGATGATAATATGAAACCTTCATATTCCCATCGATACTCATATATGAAACTAAAAGCGCCACTTAGTCCCCATCTATCGGTTAACATACGTGCGATGCTCGTCGTAACCTAGAACTATACGAAAGTTGTTAAATATCGGACAGTATAGCTCGATACTAACAACCGTCGTATAGTCTACGCGACGAGAAAATTCAATCGTATGGTAACCCATAGATTTGTCCCGTGTGGACAAGTTAAGAATGTATAAAGCAAACGCCTTCATTCACTTGTGTTTTCATCCGTTTCGAGATATTTCGTCGGTACCTTTCCGCTGGTTCTCCGTGTACAAAGATAGATTAGATGTTCATTTCAACGTTGTTTCACAGCTTTGAAATGATTATCTATTCTATTACAGTGTACTCGGAGAACAGCGGGGAGGTGCTGCCGAAATTTACTCGAAACGGTTGAAAGCACAAGTGATGGGCGTTCGCTCTATACATTCTTAATGGGATAGAAGCCTACCCCCGACAGCCGGAACACACACATACAACAAGAATACACAACAAACGCATAATTAGAGAGCGATTCGAGATGTTCGGGTTAAAACCAATATATGATAATATGAAACCTTCATATTCCCATCGATACTCATATATGAAACTAAAAGCGCCACTTAGTCCCCGTCTATCGGTTAACATACGTGCGATGCTCGTCGTAACCTAGAACTATACGAAAGTTGTTAAATATCGGACAGTATAGCTCGATACTAACAACCGTCGTATAGTCTACGCGACGAGAAAATTCAATCGTATGGTAACGCATAGATTTGTCCCGTGTGGACAAGTTAAGAATGTATAAAGCAAACGCCTTCATTCACTTGTGTTTTCATCCGTTTCGAGATATTTCGTCGGTACCTTTCCGCTGGTTCTCCTTGTACAAAGATAGATTAGATGTTTATTTCAACGTTGTTTCACAGCTTTGAAATGATTATCTATTCTATTACAGTGTACTCGGAGAACAGCGGGAAGGTGCTGTTCCCCTACGAATGGCGGCCGCGACATGGAATGCCTCGCCTGAGATTCGGGGCAGATGCTAATTGGTGCTATCCGTCCACCTCTCCGAAGATGCCAAGTTGATTTATGGCACCATGTATCGAAGGTTTAGACGGATGCGTCCGATGTAGCAGACTTCGTCAGATTCCCCCTCGTTTGAGGGGTTTTTGATTGTGGGGACGCTCTTCCCTGCAGGCGCAAGCCCCTGCAGTTAATTACGCTACCGCATTGCGGTAACAACTTTCTCCTTCTCCAGATGGTCACTTCGTGTCGTGGGTGTTCGTTTTGTATTTTGTTGCCCGTGGATTGTATACGGAGACTAATTTATGTAGTCGCCCGTAAAACGTGGACTAGTCCAAATCCGTATTTTCTTAGATTTGGGTTTGGGGTTTTGGTTTAAGGATACGTTAGCCATTTTTGAGGCTAAGATCAACTCAAACGTTTGTTAAGGATACGTTAGTCTAATTTGAGACTAAGATCAACTTAACGGGATCGTTTAGATCCGACAAAAGAGCAATTGGCTCTATTGTTCCAGTTTAGGGATATAGGGGTCCATTGTACGTATGGCCGTCGGGACTCGTCACCTCTCTGACGACGTTGAAGGATTACAACGACGGATGTCAGAGGAGTTCAGAGATGTACCTTCGAGCCAGAGTTAATTGGGGGGATTCATAGTCCAGTCTGTTTGAAGGTTTAAGGATACGTTAGCCATCTTTGAGGCTAAGATCAACTTAAACGGGACCGTTTAGATCCGACAAAAGAGCATACGGGGCTCTATTGTTCTAGTTTAAGGACATTGCGGTCCATGGGTAGTTTAAGGACGTTGCGGTCCATTGTTAGTTTTAAGACATCTCGGTCAAGGTTAAGGACGTCGTAGTCCATGGGTTTAAGGACCCCACAGTCCATTGTTAGTTTTAAGACATCTCGGTCAAGGTTAAGGACGTCGTAGTCCATGGGTTTAAGGACCCCACAGTCCATTGTTAGTTTTAAGACATCTCGGTCAAGGTTAAGGACGTCGTAGTCCATGGGTTTAAGGACCCCACAGTCCATTATGTGCTCTGGATGCTTCACACGGGTTCACTGCCGTGCTCTGCGAGGACCAGGCTCCGCTCTGGATGCTTCACACGGGTTCACTGCCGTGCTCTGCGAGGACCAGGATCCGCTCTGGACGTTTTCCGCGGGGTCAAAGAGTGACATTATCCGCGTTCCACGTAACCAGGAATTTTGCATTAGACACGGGTTTAAGGACCCCGCAGTCCATATCAATGTGTGGTCGTCAGGACCCGTCACCTCTTTGAAGACATTGAGGGATTACAATGCCAAATATCAAAGGAGTGAAGAGATGTACCCTAGAACCGGAGTGGATTAAATAGTCCTTGACCCAATCTGGGATCAAGACCGATTAATTATGTTATAAGCCCATTGGCCCAGTTAATCACAAATTGAGGACTTATGGCCATCTTGGGCTAAGTCCAATCAGGAGAGGCTTTGCCTCCATCCATTTAGCCAATTGGGCCAAAGCCTAGTGTTAAACACTACAGAGCAATCAGTGTTGAACACTGGGAATGAGCTTGACAAGTTAGTGTTTAACACTAAAAGATAATCGGTGTTAAACACCAGCAACAAGGCTTTTCAAATTAGTGTTAAACACTAAAACAGATCAGTGTTGAACACTGCAAATAAAGCTTTTTGATTAGTATTGTGTAGGGTTCCTAGGCACCCCAAGGAGGTCTCACAAGGCATCGAACATGCCATATTAAAAATTTTACGGTGCCTACAAACCCTAAACTACGGATCGTCGGCTAGATGTCTAGGCGAAAAACTAACTAGTTAACAATTAACTAAGAGATACGGAAATACAACCTTTGTAGATCCGGTGCTCCACCTCCACGGCTCCGCAACGAGGTCCTCTCCGCTGTCCAAATCAAATCCGGGCTCTAGAGTCGACTTCGTCGGAGAAAAAGCGAGCTAGGTCGTCGATGTCCATGCCGAAGATGATCTACGTCGAGGCATCGCTAAATCAAGCTCCACCTTCACCAAGCCCTAAAACTTGTGAAGGAAACACACTCTACTACTTGGCAAGAGGTAGAGGATGAAGAAATAGGAGTTGGGTTAACTTTAGAATTGGATTTCTCACTCTAATTCATCAATCACCATTGATGAGGTAAGCTTTCTTCTTGAAGTTCAAGGAAGAAGAAGAAGAAATGTTATGATAAGAATAAATCAAAAAAGAAAAGAAATATAATCCTTATCATAACTTGAACCATGGTCAAGTGTAGAGAGTAAATCATGGTTAGTGGGATGGTTAGGGTTAAGCATGAGACAAAATGGTAACTTGGTCAAAGTCTTCATGAAGCTTCATGAACAAAACAAAAGAAGCCACCATTTTCTCATTTGCTTTACATTTTCCAAAATGAATAAATAGATAAATAAATAAGAAAAGGAAATAAAACCCTAATCATATAAATAACCATGGTTTATTCTTAACATACACTTAAACAATCATGTATCATCAAACATGATACAAGCAAATGTACAAATGTATATCACATATACAATGTGCACAATACAAGTGAGAAAATCCATATAAAGTGAACCAATACTAGTTAACGCAAAGTAATATATCAAATATATTATCATGCATTAAATCATTAAATCAACACTTGATTCAATGATCCGGTCATGTCGCACACAACCGACTAGTATTCAATGCATCGGTTTATCGAATCAACCCTTGATTCGATAATTAGGATATATCGCATATAACCTAATCGATACATTCATCGCGAGAATGAAATACGGTATCACATACACGTATTATTCTCGGTCCTGCACATATCTCATATGCGCTCCTATTTCGTTTCGCTTGAGCCAGGAAACCTCTGTGTAGGACTCTAAAGACTTGTCAATACGCCGGCAGCAGGCGATGATCATATCAAACACCCACAAGCCGCAAGCGGTCTGCTAAACGTAACGGCCACCCGGGTATTGAGCGATCTGAAGATCGACGAGCAAGCCCGCTCACACTCCAGTGAATCCGACCAGTAACACTACCGTACAGTCCGGTCTGATCGTCTGATATGTCGCATATCTCGCCTAGGGGTGGTAAACGTCAGACCCCAATAGCTCGATAAGTCGTGTCGATATGAGGCTCATAACGGGTCGAGAAACTACTGGTAACACTTACCAGCAATTCTCTGAGCAGCCCTGGCCAGGGACTTCCTGTTATAGCCAATCGAACACAGCGCAACATCAACTCCCTATACCGGGAGAGACGAATCCCCTCCTATCGCTCATTGCCTCCATGTGACTCGGGACTGTACCCAAAAACCACCATTTTGCATGCCCTCTTGGACATGGTAAGATGGAAATCAAAGCACAGTGGGAACCACACAAGACTCTATGACGATCTCGGGTCAACAGACTACTCTGTACCAGTGTCACCAGAGAACTGCCATCTGACGTGAGGTATAATACCATCTGGGAGTTCTCGGCGAGTCCGTCCAGTGTACCCAGTCTCTACTGAGCACCCGTGCATCATCTCTGATGTCAAACACCAATGGATATGGGATCATCCATCGCCCATCTATATGGGTCGAGAAGGTATACGCTAGTCTACTCTGGTATATCGATGCCCCGTCTCGATACACCCACGACTAGGGACTTTGAAGGATGTACTTATGGACTACCATATCCCCACTAGTATGATCCGCATCATAGTCCAGGTAGTCAAGTACAGATCCTAAGGGCTTTACCAACATGTAACAGAGAGACAATCAGCATACACGTCAAGGTAAAGGGTAACCAGATAGCATACTATCATGTCGAGCAAGAAAGTCCTCCCTATATATGTCCCAGCATCCACTACAATATACATCCTATGTACAGTAATGGCCTCTAGGGCATACATATAACTAACAATCTCCCACTTGCACTAGGGCCATCTGTAGCAGTGGTTGTAGTATCTCATACTCAACCATCCCATAAAAGTCTCTCTCTGGGAACAGGCCTTTGTGAGTGGATCTACTGTGTTGTCCTCTGAGCCTACTCTCCTAACCTCGATCTCCCTGGAGATCAACCATCTCCATGATCAAGTGATACTGCCTTTAGAATATGTCTGGATCACTGATGGGACCGGCGTTCCTTGGCATAAGCCACAAGTCCATTGTCACACAATGGGAGGAACATAGTTCATCTCATGAACCAATATACACCCAAACAGCCTCTTTGGTATCATCTTAAGTAGCGATGTATCCAGCCTTTATCGTCTAGTATGTCACGGTATCTAGCTTGGAACTCTTCCAACATACCGTCCCTTTACTGAGGGTAAAGACAATGCCTGTGACTGACATTCAGTCGTCTTTATCACCCTGGAACCATTCCAGTGATTCTCCCCAGGATCGATTGATACCGTCTCACTACAACTAGTGAGAATCCTAAATCCAATTAGATCTATCTCATAGATCCAAAATCCAGGATTTAGGAGGTATCACTTTGATCCTATATGGAGAATCATTGTGATAAGCGGAGATTGATCGAGCGTAGCATAGGAAACTCCTTCCCTATCAGGAGTATGTCATCCACGTACTCTACGAGGATCATCACATACTCCCTACTACCTTTTTGTTTATACAAGGTTCATCTACCATTTTGATGATGTTAAACTCTTTGACTAATTCATCAAAACAGATGTTCCATCTCCGCGATGCCTGCTTTATCCTATAAAGCATCTTGCACACGTTTCCGCTGCTCCCACTGTCTACGAAGCCCTCTGGCTGTGTACTTATAGACACTCTCTTCTAAACATCATTTAGAAAAGCTGTCATGACACCCAACCACCAGATATCGTAGTCATGGTATGTAGCCGTGGCAAGTAGGATCTGGATGGACTTAAGCATAGCTACTTAGAAAAGGTTTCATCATCATCCACGCCTGGTCGATGACGAAAAGCTTTAACAAGTCTAGCTTTGAAAGTCTCAACTTTTCCATCTACACCAAGTAATCTTCTCAAGATATACTTGCTCCTGATGGGGATTTAACCCTTCAGATATTGCAACCAAAGTCCATACTTTGTTGGTGTATAAGGATTCCATCTCAGATCGCTAAGCATCCAGCCATTCTTACAGAGTCTTACTCCTGATGGCCAGCTCGAAGCTAGTTGGGTCATCATCTCATGATGCATTCCTCGCTCCCACTGTCATAGAGAAACAGAAGTATCTCTCAGGTGGGTGAGGAAACCTACTAGATCGGCGGAGAGGCTGAGGTTCGTTGGTTTCTACTGAATTCTCTGGTTGTACCAAATCATCTGCTGTAGTTTGTATAGCTGGAACACTTCCAGTTCTACATAACAGACCTTGCCTTGAGCTTGTCCGGATTTTGCTTTCAGACATAGGCCGGTCAACCCCAAATCTTAACTAGCTTAAGACATGGGCTCTTCCCTTTCCATATCACATATGAAGCGGTAGGCAACTGATTTGATTGGAACCCTATTCAATAGGTATGCAGCTTCTCAAGTGCATAACTCCCAAAAGGAAAAAGGTAACTCAGTAGTACTCATCATAGAGCACACCTTATCATATAGGGTGTTATTGCTCCGCCCCGATATACCATCGTGCTATGGTGTATACAGAGGAGTAATGCTGAGAGAGAATCTCATTCTCCTTTAGAATAATCCAGGATTTTCGTGCTCAAGTATTCTCCTCCTTGATCTCATCATAGGACATAATACTTATACCCGTATTTTGGTTCTCTACTTCTCGCTTATATTCTGTGAATATCTCAAAAGGTTCGGACTTGTGTTTCAACAGGAACATAGGTCTGAATCTTGAGAGATCATCAGAGAACGTAATCAAGTATAAAGAACCAGTCTTGGCATGTGTAGACAGGGGACCTAACATATATCAACATGTATCATCCCAAGAGTTCACCAACTCTTTCTCTGTTTCTAATAAACAGAGCTGTGGTCATCTTATCTTTGTGACATGACTGGCGAGTTTCACAAGATGTAAATTCAAACTGATTTAAATATGCATCTATATGTAACTCTAGCTAGTCGGGTCACATTGATCTGACCTAGTCTACAATGCCTCAAGAAGGATTCGTTCATTTCTGAACTCTTCCTCTTGTGTGTGTTCAGTATACGAAGAACTGTAGTTTGATTTAGAACATTAATGCTTTTAGATAACGTGCCTGAACCGATCAACTTTTGATATAGGAAATGTTCAAAACATTATCCAACAATACAAAATTTTATCATTTCTTTACTAATAAAGAGATAGATATGATTTTGTATATCAGGTTCGGTATCTAATAACATTCGTTCAGAATTAATGTATTGTAATACAGGGTGACAGTGACCAACAGACTTGGCTGCAACTCTTGCCCCTTTTCTGCCTCATGAAACTTATCACCCGTTCTCAGTTCTCTACCTTTCTGTAGCCCTATGTAACAGATTACATATCTGGGATCCTGATCTGGTATCACATACCCAGGACGTAGAGGATACGGAAAAACAGTTCTATATAATGAACACACCCGAAGATGATGCATCATCATGCACTCTCCTCGTTTGGGCGGCACGGGAATTCTGGTAATCCCCAATTTCCTGCTCTGTCTTATAACAATTATAAGGTGGAGCGGGACCAACGTTCCCCAGCTCAGTATAACAAGCGGGTTCGGTCAATATTCCGTATTATTATCTTGATTAAGGCGTGATATGGTCGCTACCATGAGAGAGAGAGAAGAAAACACCCAGCGTGCGCTCTGTCAAGAATAGATTGGTTTTTATTTTATCTAATCAGGATGGCTCCCACTGCTTTTTATCAAATCTTCCTTCAAACCCTAAAAGGAAAGACTAGCCGGGATTAATTACACACTACAAGTTCGCCAATCTTTCAGCCAGGCCAGTGTCGGTACTTTGAGGGAGGTCCCCCGTGCTTTCGCACGAACCTAATTAATGTAAACCTCGTTTTCCCAGAGGCGTAACCTCGTTAACACCTACTTGATCGGCTAATTGTAATATGTAAAACTCTCCCAGGAGTAACTCTTACTCGCAGCGGGTATCGGGATCCAACTATCTCATAGAAGGTATGCAATCTCATTGCAAATTTCAACACTTGAAATTCCCGATAATATTTTGCCCCATGCGATCTATGACCTTGACTGAGTCAACAAACCATAGACCGCAAGTAAAGTTCAACCCGTCATTTCTCGATTGAATTAAACCCACCCGCACGACCCTTGACTAAGTCAACAAGGCCGCACGACTACCCTAATCCAATCGCATCATATGCTTTGCAGATAAACAATAATCAGCTACCGCACACTACGCCTTGACTGAGTCAACAAACGCAGCACGAATACTAACTATTACCTATCTGAAATGACGGAGGGCTACGACAGGTTTTTAAGAAAACCTTTTGCGTAATGAACTTTATATCGTTGTAGAATCAAATGATTTTAAAATGGAGTGCTTTTGAGGCTTTTCTAGTTTTGCTAAAGGAGTCACTACCGGTGAAGGGATCGTCGGTCCTTTCCTCGTCGAATGAGGTGCGGGATATATCATATATATCTCTGTGCAAAGCAAAAACACTTAAAAGCAATCAAAAGACAAACCGAGTGTGTAGCATCTGCTAGTTATTGCTAAAGGAGTCACTCCCGGTGAAGGGATCTCGGTCCTTTCCTTATCGAATAAGGTGCAGGATATATCACATATACCGCTGTGCAAAGCAAGAACTGTAGCTACCTGTTTTATTTTGAAATTCGGTTCTACAACATCTTTAGGTTTCTTTTAATTCATTAATCACATTAATGAAGTCCCATCATTTAAGTACCTAAACATCACAGATAGATATGACGTACACTTATGCCATCCGCATTCGCCTCGATGTCCCCTCGTGCACCATTAGGTTGGGTAACTAACGACAGAGCGGGGCAGGGCTAGCGCGGGTGTAAAACATAAGTAACGCCTATATAATATATCATATATACTATATACTGTACCTATCACAGAACATCACATGATCACATCACAGATATCGCAGCAGAAGAAACATATGAAATATTGGATATACTAGGACGTCCGTGTTTTCAATACGAGCCAGTATAAAACACGGATTCCACGGTCGCGATGAATAGCCAAACCCACACCCCTAGACCCCTACGAGAGCGGCAAGCAACCCTACCAATTCTAGGGTTAGGAGACCCGGTCTCGACTCCTCGAGATGGTCTCCCACTGAACCCCAGAACCCGGTTACTTGTGCTCCCCTCCTTGGGTCTATCCTAGTGCGGAAAAGTAAATAATATACATCAACGGTGACAACTTCCGCAACCTGGAAGCGCCCCAAATAAAAGAATATTACATACAAGTTTTTACATGAATGAAAATGAAAAACACTCATCTCACATAAAAACCCCCGGCTATTCAAACACGACGATCCAATATAACATATCCAGCAACACATAACATCTCATGTCATCAACGTAAGTAAATATGCGCATCCCAATTGTCGTTGACATATAGCAACGAAACCGGCGATATCACATATTACACTTACGGTCACAGAAAAGAAAGTGTAAAACTACAACAGTTGGAATCCGCAACCACCTCAGACATCGCATGCCTGACCAAATGAATTTCTTAGACATCGCATGCCTAACAATTATAAACCCCGCATTTTAGTCTCATTATCGAAAACACTTTTCAATACCAAGTCGGGCAATTCAACAGGATTCCCGACATTCTGATCGAATACTCGTCGCAAACTTCAGTAGGCGGCCGCACCCCCGATACCGTCGACGAAGTGCACCAAGGCGGAACACCGCTGCCGCGAGCACCCGAACGGATGCTTTCGGCGACGGGGTTCTCCTACAGTCACTTGGTCGGGGCTATGGAGTGAGGCTGTCTATTAAGTTTACCCGGCGAGTATCCGCGTACACTACGTGATTGCGACGGACTTTTGATCACATCAAAATTCCGTGGCAACCGATCAAGTGAGACTAAACCGCTAGATTTATAACATTCATTCAGTTATCTCATAACTACTTGTGAATTCCAATTATTGTATCACATTCCGGATAAATAGAAAATGCTAAACTTTTCGATCGAACAATCGAACACCCAAGTTTTCCCGATACAGCTCAACACATGAAATAAGTCTAACAGCATTCAGTTCGTGCCTCAGTAGCAACGGTCCAGCCGTAGAAGGGTCAAGCCAACGCCTCACATGTGGCACGCCGTACTGCCCCAAACCCAAAGGTTCAAAGGGCAGTTCAAGACGGTCACATAATCGAGTTAAGGTTTGTTGTCTTCTAGAGGGACCATCGTGTTACTTGCACTACTTAGAACGTCGTTAAACTACGGAAAAATCCAACACTTGGAAATTTCCCGACAGGGGAAAAATTGGGTATTTATATCCGGTCGAACTTTTTAACATATTCTAAAATTTATCCGGAAAGCCACACAGACAAAATTTGATAATCCGATCGAACATTCGAATCCCCAAAACAACACAGAAAATTCAACTCTGTAAAAATTATTAAAAATTTCCAGAAGACTCAGCAGCACAAAACATGAATTACTGTGCAAGCCACGTGGGGTAACTCAACATTGTAGCCGCGGAACCGCCGCTAGTACTATGGTGGGGGCCGCGGATCCGCGCTTCTGTCATCGAGTTACTGTCACGTGCTTCACAGTAACTCATACAATTACCTGCTGAATTTTTTGGCAATTTTTAATACACAAAAATCCACATTTTTGCAAAAAGGACAGAGAGCAATATTGGTTCGGGGTTTCGGGTTCGTTCGGACTTCAAATTTCGTCTGGACTTCGCCTAAGGCTCTAGCTAGGCTCTGATACCACTGTAGGGTTCCTAGGCACCCCAAGGAGGTCTCACAAGGCATCGAACATGCCATATTAAAAATTTTACGGTGCCTACAAACCCTAAACTACGGATCGTCGGCTAGATGTCTAGGCGAAAAACTAACTAGTTAACAATTAACTAAGAGATACGGAAATACAACCTTTGTAGATCCGGTGCTCCACCTCCACGGCTCCGCAACGAGGTCCTCTCCGCTGTCCAAATCAAATCCGGGCTCTAGAGTCGACTTCGTCGGAGAAAAAGCGAGCTAGGTCGTCGATGTCCATGCCGAAGATGATCTACGTCGAGGCATCGCTAAATCAAGCTCCACCTTCACCAAGCCCTAAAACTTGTGAAGGAAACACACTCTACTACTTGGCAAGAGGTAGAGGATGAAGAAATAGGAGTTGGGTTAACTTTAGAATTGGATTTCTCACTCTAATTCATCAATCACCATTGATGAGGTAAGCTTTCTTCTTGAAGTTCAAGGAAGAAGAAGAAGAAATGTTATGATAAGAATAAATCAAAAAAGAAAAGAAATATAATCCTTATCATAACTTGAACCATGGTCAAGTGTAGAGAGTAAATCATGGTTAGTGGGATGGTTAGGGTTAAGCATGAGACAAAATGGTAACTTGGTCAAAGTCTTCATGAAGCTTCATGAACAAAACAAAAGAAGCCACCATTTTCTCATTTGCTTTACATTTTCCAAAATGAATAAATAGATAAATAAATAAGAAAAGGAAATAAAACCCTAATCATATAAATAACCATGGTTTATTCTTAACATACACTTAAACAATCATGTATCATCAAACATGATACAAGCAAATGTACAAATGTATATCACATATACAATGTGCACAATACAAGTGAGAAAATCCATATAAAGTGAACCAATACTAGTTAACGCAAAGTAATATATCAAATATATTATCATGCATTAAATCATTAAATCAACACTTGATTCAATGATCCGGTCATGTCGCACACAACCGACTAGTATTCAATGCATCGGTTTATCGAATCAACCCTTGATTCGATAATTAGGGTATATCGCATATAACCTAATCGATACATTCATCGCGAGAATGAAATACGGTATCACATACACGTATTATTCTCGGTCCTGCACATATCTCATATGCGCTCCTATTTCGTTTCGCTTGAGCCAGGAAACCTCTGTGTAGGACTCTAAAGACTCGTCAATACGCCGGCAGCAGGCGATGACATATCAAACACCCACAAGCCGCAAGCGGTCTGCTAAACGTAACGGCCACCCGGGTATTGAGCGATCTGAAGATCGACGAGCAAGCCCGCTCACACTCCAGTGAATCCGACCAGTAACACTACCGTACAGTCCGGTCTGATCGTCTGATATGTCGCATATCTCGCCTAGGGGTGGTAAACGTCAGACCCCAATAGCTCGATAAGTCGTGTCGATATGAGGCTCATAACGGGTCGAGAAACTACTGGTAACACTTACCAGCAATTCTCTGAGCAGCCCTGGCCAGGGACTTCCTGTTATAGCCAATCGAACACAGCGCAACATCAACCCCCTATACCGGGAGAGACGAATCCCCTCCTATCGCTCATTGCCTCCATGTGACTCGGGACTGTACCCAAAAACCACCGTTTTGCACGCCCTCTTGGACGTGGTAAGATGGAAATCAAAGCACAGTGGGAACCACACAAGACTCTATGACGATCTCGGGTCAACAGACTACTCTGTACCAGTGTCACCAGAGAACTGCCATCTGACGTGAGGTATAATACCATCTGGGAGTTCTCGGCGAGTCCGTCCAGTGTACCCAGTCTCTACTGAGCACCCGTGCATCATCTCTGATGTCAAACACCAATGGATATGGGATCATCCATCGCCCATCTATATGGGTCGAGAAGGTATACGCTAGTCTACTCTGGTATATCGATGCTCCGTCTCGATACACCCACGACTAGGGACTTTGAAGGATGTACTTATGGACTACCATATCCCCACTAGTATGATCCGCATCATAGTCCAGGTAGTCAAGTACAGATCCTAAGGGCTTTACCAACATGTAACAGAGAGACAATCAGCATACACGTCAAGGTAAAGGGTAACCAGATAGCATACTATCATGTCGAGCAAGAAAGTCCTCCCTATATATGTCCCAGCATCCACTACAATATACATCCTATGTACAGTAATGGCCTCTAGGGCATACATATAACTAACATATTGAACACTAAGGCTCAACAGTGTTTTAACACTGGGTTCGAGAGTTTCAATTTAGTGTTAAACACTAAGGCAAGAGGGGTCACGTGGCAGCACGTAAGAGCGCCCTCCCTTCACTTATTCTGCTGAGATTATCGCGTCTTTCAGAGCATCACGTGCTATCACGTGATGGGTATTCAAATGCCTGTGTATTTAAAGCTTCTGTCAAGGGTCACGTGGGTCACGAGGGGTGCTGCCTCAAAGGGGCTTTCTGTAGATCTTCTGGGGGGGTCACGTGGTGACACGTGACCCTGCCTCTATGTATGTTGTTTAGAGGGTCTGTTAATCTTTTTCAGGAATTAAATTCCTCGTAGGGTTAAACCCTGACAGTAATTTCAGAGGAATTAAATTCCTACTTTCTCTTAAAGGTTTATATTCTGAATAGAGTTGGACTCTGAATTTTCTGTAGGAATTGAATTCCTCATACATGTGAAGAACCAAATAGGGTTAAACCCTAATAAAAGCTTTTAAGGAATTAAATTCCCACTCTCTTGTTAAATTATGATCAAGGGAATTAAATCCCCGCTGTTCCAACAGAACTAGATTCTTAATTAGGGTTAAACCCTGTTTCTTTTTGTTCTGAAGGAATTAAATTCCCATAACACAGGGTCAAGACCTGGTTTTATTTCAAAGGAATTAAATTCCAATAGTTCTGTGAGAATTAAATTCTCGTGCTTCAATTCCCTCTCTATGTTTTGGATCTGCATGGCAGGATCTCGACCCATTGAGAATTAAATTCTCAACCTCAAGGGGAGATGTGCACTTTGCAGATCCTCTATCAAAGAGAGAAGAAATATGTTCTTCTGTTTTATATATCAGAGTTAAACTCTGTTGAGAATTAAATTCTCTTTTCCTTCAAGGAGCCTTCCCTTTCTTACCTAGGGTTTTCTTTTGCAGAAGATCCAAGTTCCTCGAAGTATCAAAGCTCTCTCTCCCTTTCTTCCCTCTGCGTGTATATCTCTTTTTTTGTGTCTCTTGGCTCCTATTTATAGGAGAAGCAGCCGAGTCAATTAGTTTTTGACGAATCTTCATTGAGAGATTTGATTTGCATCCATCATTCGTTCTGGACCTTTGGATTATTAGGTGAATTTTATTCACCATTGGATTTCAAGTCCAGGGATTCCCCTTTGTTATTTCGGTTAGATTTAAAGGGGAAATCTTTCCAAACCCGAGATTTTCCCATAGATAGATCACCTCTGAATCTTCAATTCGATTGGTTCCAGATAGTCGCTTTCCTTTGGAATTTAATTCTGTTGACAAAATGGGCTTTGAAAGCCGATCACGTGTGACCACGTGACCCATGGTCACGTGTGGACACGTGACCCTCTTTGGAATGAGCCTCCCTCCTTCTTTTTGCGCTGTCTTCTGGTTGCTGCTTAACCGTCACGTGCCACCACGTGACCCCCGGTCACGTGTGAGCACGTGACCCTTTTTTGGATTCTTTTTCTTGGTTTAACTGGAGAACAATTCTGATGATTTGAGCGTCACGTGCCAACACGTGACCCCTGGTCACGTGGGAGCACGTGACCTCTTTTGAAGCTTTTTCCTTGATTTGATCAGGGATCCGGTGTGCCTTTGACGCTTGCATTTAAATGTCACGTGCTGACACGTGACCCTGGTCACGTGGGAGCATGTGACTCTTTCTGAAGCCTTTCTCTTCGATGGAGTCAGAAAACTGAACTTGCCTTGATGATGTGTTTAGGTGTCACGTGCCAACACGTGACTGCTGGTCACGTGTAGGCACGTGACCCTCTTCTGAAGCTTTTTCCATAAGCTTTTCTGATTTTAAATCAGGAAACAAATGCCCCCACAGCGTTGTTCCCACGTGTCAGCACGTGAGTGCAACGCTGTCACCTCTTGTGACCGTTGGATTCCTTTAGGGATCTGGGGAGATGAAACGTTTTCATTGCTTTCTATAAATACCTCTGTCTCTTCATAGGAGCCTTCACTTTGCTCATCTTCTTCTTTTGAGAACTCTTTCCTTGAGAATTTAATTCTCGCTTCCAGAGCTTAGTTCTCTGCCTTGAAACAATTTTCAGAGTTTAACTCTGTTCAAAAAGACTTCTTTTCCTCAGGTAATGTTCTTGGACAAACGATGGACCTTCACATTCCTCTGGATTTTAAATCCAAAACAAGGGCTTTTACCCTTTTTTCTTCATGTTTTCCCATAAGGACCGCTTAACCTTCAAACTGTAGATCTTTTAGGGTTTAGATGATCTTTGGGGAGATGATGATGACGTTTCAACTCCATGGAATTTAATTCCATCAAAAATGTTTCTGGGAATTTAATTCCCTTTTCTTAATAAGGAATTTTAATTCCAATGAAGGACTTGATTTCTTCACGCCGAGGCTTCCTGGGGTCTCTTGGCCCGAGGTTGTTCTTCTGCAATTAATGCAATGGGGGTTTTGTAATGATGTCTTCTGTGGGAATTTAATTCCTTTGATCTTGTTGGATTCATTGTAGAGCCCGAGACAGATCCTGTTGGGGGAAATGTGCATGGTCATCATTCTTTATTAAATGGGGATATTCCCTTTGTTTTATTGTAACTATTTGGTCTCATTATTAATGAGCCGTCATCCGGATTCTGTGGGGCCCATGTGTTTTGTAGCCAATGGTCCCAGGAAACTTTGCTGTTGTTTTCTTCAACTAGTCTTCATGTTCGTGCATGAATATATATTGCTAACTTTTCTTTTAACAGTCTTCCTTTACTGGATTTCAGGTGCAATGGCTTCTGTTCCATGCTTTCCCTTTTCTCGCTCGGAGGCTGCTTTTCCTCAGTCACCATCTGATGAGGAGGCGATGGCGATGATCCGGGCCCATGACCCGAACTGCACCAACCTTCTTCAATGGGGATCTTGGTATAGTCAGATTATTCAGGGTCGCCGGAGCTTTCTTTGCGCGGTGCCGACGGAGCCCACTTTCCCATTCTTACCGATGGATCCTCCAAGGACAGTTTTTGCTGTGGAAATGCCCAACTGGACTCCAACGGGGAGGCTCGAGCCTTCGACGACTGGTATTCCGAACCATCCGATCCCGGCCATAGACATCTTGGGGCGGCGTATCTGCCAGGGTGAGGCCCACCCGTGGGGGCAAATTTATAAGATAGGGCTCACTCCCCGGCATCCTATGGGCTACCTTCTCTGGGCTCGCTACATCCTTTCTGCCCATCGTGCGCGGTTGCAGAAAGTCGGGCTTTATCAGGCCATATACGCGTCACTATTCCATTATAAGTCCCCGCATGCCTGGTGGGTTAAGGTGTTTTTAAACCAATGGAATCTCCCTACCAACACTTTCATCCTAGGAGATCGTGAGGTCTCGATCTTTCTTGCAGAATTTTATGAAATCTCAGGATTGCCGATCAGGGGTACACTGTATGAGGAGTTGTTGCCTCCTGATGAGTATGTCTTTGAGCCCGAGTCTGCACCGGCTGACGGCTTGTCTGTTGAGAACGCCGTTCGCCACAAGCGCCCCAGCTTGATCAAGGCGCTGGGTATTTTTGATCGATTGTTCACTGAATCTGAGGAGCAGGGTGTTACTTTTAAAAGTTTCATTTCCTGCTTCCTTCGTGAGGATATCATATCGAAGACTGCTCCGAAGTTTGCTAACATCAAAGACCCCTTTGGGTTTGGTCCGAAGAAGCTACCGACCGCTGAATCGGACCTGCCACAATATTATATTCCCATCGTATTGCCGATGCCTTTTGAGTCCGTTGCAGCACCCGGTATGGATGAGGAAACATTCATCGTCGGGTTTGTCAGTGTTTGGCTTAGTTGGTTCGTTATTCCCATGCATCTCCGCTTCATGAGAGCCTCGGTCATCTACCCGGCTCATCGTATTGCTGAGGGGACGCGATTGGCCATCGGCATCCCGGCCTTGGCGCACCTCTATAATGGATTGGGCACCGCAGCTAATACCTCTACGCCTGGGGTGGATGTGGTAAACTTTTCGCTTCATTATTTCACGTCCTGGATCGAAATGCACGTATTGGGGGCTTTCGCCATGCATCAGAGGCCCTCATTTTACGATGCCTACCCTTTTCCTCGACTTATGCGATTAGTGGATGCTTCTGCCGCCGACCCGACTCAATTCGGGGCTATTCGGGTGCTGATTTCTCCTCATACCACCGCCGGCGGGTTGGTTTTTACTGATCAGGTCTTGTCTACTCCTTCGGGTCCCGTTCAACAACTCTGGGACCAGTCGAAAGACAACGCACCTTCTTTGAAGCCCCGGGAGGCCGCGCATTTGTATGCAGTTAGACCGGGCTACTTGGTGTTTCGCCAGGACAGTGCAGCTCTTTTCATGCGGTACAATCCGCATCGATTTGCCCGACAGCTAGGATACGACCAGGGCGTTCCTTTCGAGGCTTTTATAGTTGCCCCGATCCCTTCGCTCGATGCTGTTCGCGATGCCGCTCATCATTTCATGAGGTTGAATACCGGCTCTTATTTCATGGTCCCTGAAGCCGAGTACATGCCCCGATGCGTGGGCGCGTTTACGGGTTGGTATCTTCATCGGGTCAGCCCAATCATTCTTGAGGAAAGGAGGGTGCTTCTCGGCCACGATACCCCTCCTCTGGTTCCTGGGGCTAAGCTACGACCGAGGGTTCCAGTCCGCTTTCCTTTGAGGGAGATTGGCACCGCGCTCATTCCGGGGGAGTCCGGGGTAGACCTTACTCCAATAGCTGGTATGCCCTTGGGTTCTCGATCGCGAGGTAAACGGGCCCCAGTAGTAGCACCCTTGCCGGTGGCGACACCGCCCCCCGTGGCGTCGACAATGGCGATGTCGTCCTCGGTTGTGGCACCGAGCGAGAGTAACAGGGATGAGGGCGCTGAGGGCGATGTGGGCCAGCTCCGCCCTAAGGCTTCGCGAGGGAGGAAGCGGTCATCCTCAGCGACCGGCTCTAGGTCTAAACGGCGGAGGAAAGCGGCTACTGCCCCGCTTGATTCTGTGGTGGAGTCTGAGCCTATCCTTGAAGACGAACCATTGGCCCTGCAAGGGTCAGACGCCGGACTTCTCTTCCCGAGGCTGCACAGTTGGCCGAGGCCATACGGCGCTCAAAAGACGCGTCTCATAACGCCAAGGTTCCGAAGAAGTCTTATCCCGCTGTAATTTTTTACGAAGACCCTTCGTGGATTCGGCGGCGATTTATCGGCCCTTTGGAGGAATGGGGGGAAAGGGCTTTAAAGCAGGCCGCTTCAGAAGACGCAGCTGATGCACTCTCTTTGTGGACCGGCGGTCATAAGTCTACCCTTGAACCCCGGCGAGCCCACCTCCTTGAGAAGGAGCAGCGGCTTGAAGAAGCCATATTGAGGGCTTCTTTGCGTATAGGTACGTTGTGCTTCCTTTGTAGTCTTTCCGATTATTTATGCCTGTGCATATGTATCATTATTCTTATTTGAATCGTGCAGAATCTTCGACGCTGGGGGAGCTCCCTACGGGCCTATTAAAGCTAAAGCCCGCCGAAATTCTCAATGAAGCCTTGCTGGATGTGGAGGGGGCTGACGAGGCTGCTCCTCTCACGGTGGAACTTCCAGCGGCGGTTCTTGACCAGGGAGTGCTTGCCCCTCTGGGGGAGGCTCCTTTGGAGGCCGCCGCCCCAATGACTCTTACTGAGGGCGGCCCAAAGGCTGGGAGCGAGGTAGTCGGGACTACTCTTCCTTTGTTGGAGCCTGAGGTCACGGCGGAGACCGTTGAAGCTGCTATCCCCCCGGCTCAGAATGGGAGGAGTGTTGAAGGTATCCCTCTGCGTTTTAATTTAGCAACCCCTTCATAATCTGAACTCTTTTATCTTTCCCAGAATTGCGCGGTTTGGCGGCCACGATCGCGGATCTGTCGCCTCGACAGTCATTTCAGCGTTTATTGGAGATGGCAGCTCCGCAGGCGATCTCCCCTCAGCGCATTGTCCTCTCGTCTGGGCAAGGTTGGTGTCGTCCATCCCTTCTCATAGCATCGTCGTTATTTTGCGTACTGACATTGACGTTTTCTACAGTTCTGGAAGCCGATGACGAGGTCGAGATTCTCGAAGGGCCAGAGGAGCCTTCAGCTCCTACTTGCACGACTGTCGGTGAGTGACATTTCATTGCACTCTCACTCGTTCTTTGCTTAAGAATTTTGTTGACGTCTTCCAAATTTGAATAGATCTGCCAGTCTCTACGGCGTTGGAGTCGCGCATCGTGATGCCCCCCGGCCCTTATGCCTTGCGGGCTTCAGAACGCTTGGCCCAATTAAGCCTCGTCTCCTTGTCGTCTCTGATCGAGGAGCTTCGTGCTGGCAGCACGACCACGGCTAAAGCATTCGCTGCCGAGGCTAACGGTTCTCTTCCTTTTCTTGCCACCTACCACAGCGAAGAGGTGGTGCGAGTCTGGGTGGAGTTCTGCCGGCGGGTGGAGGCTTGCCTGCACGCCCTCGAATGTTCTCACCTTTCCTCGGAGGCCGTGGCTGCAAAGGCGGAGTTACGGGGGCTGATAGCACGGTGCGCGGCAAACATGACGTCATGTGAGAAGAGGCTCGGTCGCAAGTTCTCGGAGAGGGAGCTAGCCTCCAAGGCGCTGGGCGAGCTTCAAGCCAATCTTACAGCCAAAGCCAACAAAGCGTATGAACTCTGGCGGGTGCTTCAGGAGTCCATCAAAGAGGTGGTGGCTCTCGATAAAGCTGCCATGTTCACTCGTGAGAGGGTCGAGGCTCATAAGGCCACTGAGAAAGAGCTTGAAGCCCGGCTCGCTTCGTATCAGGCTCAGCAAGCTCAAGCGGAGGCTCGTCTTTTGGAGATTTTGCGTCATGAAGCCGTGGTCCAACAAAAGCAGGATGAGCTGACCAAGTTGCTGAATCGCCCGCCGGCCTGAAACATTTGTATCTTTTTCTTCCTTTTTGTACATACTCATGGATGAGAGTATTTTCTTTTTGTTTCTTTCATGAATTGTACTTCGTACCCATTTTGGTTTATGAATAAAAGATACATTTTTCTTCTCAATGATGTATTTCCTTTTCATTGAATGTATTCTGCGAATATTCTATCTTGATCTCCTTGCAGGACAGCAATGGCTCAGGACTCAGGGTTAAGATCTGCTTCCCAAGACTTTTGCATTTTATGAGCCACGAGGGTTTCATAAAGAGTTTTTCTCCCTACAGGTCGAGAGGATCCCATAGGTGTGAGTTTTTCTTAGAGATCGTGAGGATCTTTTAAGCGGGTTTTCCCTTGAGAGTCGTAAGGATCTCATAAGAGAGTTTTTCTTCCTTACAGGTCGTGAGTGCCTGCAAGTGCCGGATGTGATCATCCTTATCCGTGTTTCACGGAGTCAGGGGTCTATCAAGGTATCGTAGTTTAAAGACGTCACGGTCAAGGTTAAGGACCTCATAGTCCGTGGATTTAAGGACTCCACAGTCCGCTGTTAGTTTTAAGACATCACGGTCAAGGTTAAGGACCTCATAGTCCGTGGGTTTAGGGACTCCACAGTCCGGTGTTTGGTTGCAGGGACCCGTCACCTCTTTGAAGACGTTGAGGAATTACAACGCCGGGCATCAAAGGAGTGAAGAGATGTACCCTTAGACCAAGGCAGAATCCGTAGGGAATCGGGGTGGTTGATCGTTAGTTTTAAGACATCACGGTCGAGGTTAAGGACATCATAGTCCGTGGATTTTAAGGACTCCACAGTCTGGTATTTTCTCTGGATGCTTCACACGGGTTCACTGCCGTGCTTGGCGAGGACCAGGCTCCGCTCTGGATGCTTCACACGGGTTCACTGCCGTGCTCTGCGAGGACCAGGATCCGCTCTGGACGTTTTCCACGGGGTCAAAGAGTGACATTATCCGCGTTCCATGTGACCATGAATTTTGCACTAGATGCTTCACACGGGTTCACTGCCGTGCTCGGCGAGGACTAGGCTCCGCTCTGGATGCTTCGCACGGGTTCACTGCCGTGCTCTGCGAGGACCAGGATCCGCTCTGGACGTTTTCCACGGGGTCAAAGAGTGACATTATCCGCGTTCCACGTGACCAGGAATTTTGCACTAGATGCTTCACACGGGTTCACTGCCGCGTTAGGCGAGGACTAGGCTCCGCTCTGGACGTTTTCCACGGGGTCAAAGAGTGACATTATCCGCGTTCCACGTGACCAGGAATTTTGCACTAGATGCTTCACACGGGTTCACTGCCGTGCTCGGCGAGGACTAGGCTCCACTCTGGATGCTTCACACGGGTTCACTGCCGTGCTCTGCGAGGACCAGGATCCGCTCTGGACGTTTTCCACGGGGTCAAAGAGTGACATTATCCGCGTTCCACATGACCAGGAATTTTGCACTAGATGCTTCACACGGGTTCACTGCCGCGTTAGGCGAGGACTAGGCTCCACTCTGGATGCTTCACACGGGTTCACTACCGTGCTCTGCGAGGACCAGGATCCGCTCTGGACGTTTTCCACGGGGTCAAAGAGTGACATTATCCGCGTTCCACGTGACCAGGAATTTTGCTGATTGTATCCGCATTTCACGGGATGGAGGTTTGACTGCTGGCGATATGTATACCACCGAGCCATGGAACTGGGAGTTGCCGCTGTCCCGCTTAGCTTGAAGTTGTGTTCGTTGTTACGAGACGAGTGTTGAGATGATCTCTAGGTTATTTGTGGCCCGTCGAGATTCGGCTTCTTCTTCTAATGAAACCTGGGGAGGAAGAGTGCGACTCCTTCTTTGTTTGTGCCCCTGGATTGTATACAGGGATTGATGTAGCATCACCTGTAGGGCATATATTTTATTTTTATTTTATTTCTTTTCCCGCGATGCTCTATCATTTCAGCTTTTTATATCGCGAAAATCGCGATTGCCCAATCATTTCGGCTATTTTTCGCGGTGCCCAATCATTTCGGCTATTCTTCTTTTTACTCGCTGCTTTTTATTGCGAGTTGCCCCATCATTTCGGCTATTTTTTTATGCATACATTTTTACTTGCTGCTTTTTATTGCAAGTTGCCCCATCATTTCGGCTATTTTGTAGGCATGTGTGGCTTGCCAGCTTTTTCGCCACGAGCTTGGATTTTGGACACCGATTTCGGCATCAGCACCGCTGCAACTGGGATGTTGCCAGGAGCGAATCATCATTTGCTTCTGTCGATATTGAACAAAGGTGGCTTAGTAAACAGGGTTAAGGGTCCTGTCGACCAAGGCTTTTGACTTCGTGAGCCGTAAGGGTCTCACAAAGGTATTTCTCCCTACAAGTCGTGAGGATCTTGCAGGTGTATTTTCTCCTTAGGGATCGTGAGGATTCCTAAGTGTATGTTCCTCTGTAAGTCGTAAGGATCCTACAAGAGGGTTTTCTCCTTATGGGTCGAGAGGACCTACAAGGGTTGCTCATCATATGGGCATATCCCTAGTCACGGGTGTGACTTTGCTGGGGAAATGTTTATTCGCGCCCGTGGATTGTATACAAGGGTCAGTATTGAGCCTCTTGTAGGGCAATATCGAAGGTTGTGGAGGATTTGCTTAAGAACAGGTTTAGGTTTCTGTAACTTAAGACTTTCAAATCTCATGAGCCGTGAGGGTCCCATAAGAGAATTCTCCTTACGAGTCGTGAGGATCTCGTAAGTGTATTTTCTCCTTAGGAATCGTAACGATCCCTAAGTGTGTTGCTCCTTTGTGAGTCGTAAGGATCTCACGCAGGTGGTTTCTGCTTACAAGGTCGAGAGGACCCTACAAGTGTCTTTTAACGAGATTGCGCCCTTTCGGGTTTTCACAAACACTCGCCGGTAGTCCTGCTGTTTTTACTCACGGAGCCCTTTCGGGTTTTCATCCGTGCCCATTTTGCTTATGGACATACCGTTTTTTTTAATTCTTTTTCACTTTTTTTTTACAAGGTCGCGCCCTTTCGGGTTTTCACGAGCACTTGCCGGCAGCCCTGCTGTTTTTTACTCACGGAGCCCTTTCGGGTTTTCATCCGTGCCCATTTTGCTTATGGATATACCGTCTCTTTTTTTTAATTCTTTTTCATATATATTTTTTTTTCTTTCTCTTCTTTTTATCTCGTCAGCCTGAAGATGCTGCAGTAGTAGTTTTAGGGACGTTTCGGTCCGTCGTTAGTTTAAGGACGTTTCGGTCCGTTGATAGTTTTAAGGACGTTTTGGTCCGTCGTTAGTTTAAGGACGTTTCGGTCCATCGTTAGTTTAGGGACGTTTCGGTCCGTCGTTAGTTTAAGGACGTTTCGGTCCGTTGCTATGGGGAAGGCCGGCTGCTGCTTGTAAAGTTTGAGCCTAGGAAGATAGTGAGCGGACATAGTCGTCGTCATCTATCATTGACCCAGGCTGTGGCTTATTAAGCGTAGTATTTCTTTAAGAAGCGGCCGTTTATTGGCCTGAAAGGCCTTTCACCGTGCATGTCCATGAGTAGGTAGGCTCTACCCTGGTAGACCTTGTCTATGATGTACGGGCCTTCATAGTTTGGCTCAAATTTTCCCCGCTTGGCACGATTGGGGATCATAGGTCTTTTGACCACTAGTACGAGTTCGCCTTGGCGGAATGTCCTCGGCCTGGTCAATCGTTCGTACGAGTGTGTCATCTTTGCTTTGTAGGCTTCTAGATGTTGTTGCGCTATGAGCCGGGTTTCGTCGAGGGCATCAAGCTCCTCAAGCCGAAGGTGAGCATTCTCTTCGTTTGTCAGCTCGTGGTGGACTGCCACTCGCAGAGAGGGTAACTCTATCTCGAGGGGGAGCACTGCTTCCGTCCCAAATACCAACGCGTACGGCGTTGTGTTCGTGGCCGTCTTGAATGTAGTTCGATAAGCCCAAAGGGCTTCTTGCAGCCTTTCGTGCCAGTCTCTCTTATTCCTGGAAACGGTCTTTTTTATGATCTTCGTCAAGGTCTTATTGAAGGCCTCGGCCAGACCGTTAGCTCGTGGATTGTAAACCGAAGAATATCTCCAGTCTATATTGTGCTGCTGTGCGAAGCGGCTAATCTTATGGCTTCGGTAGGCCGGCCCATTATCGGAGATAATCCGTCGTGGGGTCCCAAACCGATAGATGACGTGCGTCTTGAAGAAATGGAGGATATTCTCCGTCTTCACTTCCCTCAGTGGTACTGCTTCTGCCCATTTGGAGAAGTAATCAGTCGTCGCCAGGATAAAACGGTGTCCCCGGGATGATGCTGGCTCGATGGGGCCGACTATGTCAGTCCCCCACATTTCGAATGGCCAACTAGCCAGCGTTGGGTGCAGTGGATTCGGATGTTGGTGGATGAAGTCTCCATGAATCTGGCATGAGTGGCATTTCTTCGCATACTCGAGGCAGTCCTGGATCATCGTGGGCCAGTAGTAACCCATCCGTTTAATTTTTAACTTCATCTTTGGGCCTGCTTGGTGAGAACCGCAAAGTCTGTCATGAACTTCCTGAATGACTCTTTCTGCTTCGTCAGGTCCTAAGCATCTCAGCCATAGAGAATCAAACGATCTCTTGTATAGAATATCGTTGACGAAAGCGAAAGATAAAGCTCGTTTCATGAGCTGATGTCTTGAGGACGCCTCTTTGGGCATTCGGTGGGACTTAAAGTAGTCTATGAAGACTTCCCTCCAGTCTTCGGCCTTCTCATGGTCTTTTATTTGTAGGGTCGTCTGCTTAGTCGCTCCCTTCTCTTCGCATGATTCCGGAGATATTTCTGCCGGGACGAGCACTCGACGGCTTTGTACCACGATTCTGACGTCATCGAGGTTCTCGTCAGCCAGTTCTTTAGCAAGTTTAGCCAACTCGTCTGCTTTGCTGTTTTCCGCGCGCGGTATGTTCTCCAAAGTATAGGAGGGAATTTGGGTCAATAGTTGTTGCACCCTTTCGCCGTACTTTACCAACTCCGGCTTGCACGTTTGGTAGTCACCATTTACTTGAATAACGACCAGCTGAGAATCCCCGTATATAAGGAGGTCTTCAATTCCCATGTCGATGGCGATCTCGAGGCCTGCTATCAGAGCTTCGTATTCAGCTTCATTGTTCGTCCTCGGCTCTGTTAAGGAGAAGGCGAAGCGCATTATCCCTCCTTGTGGGGTTGCAAAGATGAGGCCTATCCCCGATTTGATCATTGGGATACCTTGTTTCTGCTTCTTTATGGAGGACGCTCCATCGAAATAGAGTTCCCATCGGGTGCTTCCGCCGCTAATCGCATCAAATGCATGCTCGTCCGGCAAATCACAGTTCAGAGGAGAATCGGCCGGTATCGGGTGCTCAGCGAGGAAGTCGGCAATGGCCTGGCCTTTCACTGCCTTGAGAGGTTGATACGTTATCGAGAACTCCATCAAGAGCAGGGCCCACTTAGCGAGTCGTCCCGTCAATATGGCTTTTGACATCAAGTATTTAAGGGGATCTACTTTTGAAATGAGACGGACTTCATGTGCCAACGCATAGTGCCTGAGCTTTGTTATCGCGAAGATTAACGCCAAGCAATGTTTTTCAATGGGAGAGTAGTTGCTTTCTGCCCCCAGTAGAACTCGACTTAAGTAATAGAGTGCCCTCTCTCTTCCCTGATCGTTCTCTTGTGCCCATAACGCGCCCAAGGAACCTTCGAGGGCGGTCGTATAAAGAATGAGGGGTTTTCCCTTGACCGGCGCGGCCAACACCGGAGGGTTCTGCAGGTACTGCTTGATCTCGTCTAGTGCACCTTGACATTTATGATCCCAAGCGAATGGAGTTCCCTTTTTCATCAGGTGGCTGTAAGGACGGCATTTGCCCGAAAGATTAGCGATAAACCGCCGGATGTATGCGAGCTTCCCTTGGAGAGACCGCAACTGCTTGAGGGTTCTTGGTGGAGGCATTTCCATGATCGCCTTAATCTTTGACGGATCTATTTCAATACCTCGGTGTCGAACGATGAATCCCAGAAATTTGCCCGAGGAGACTCCAAACGCGCATTTGAGGGGATTCATTTTCAAATTATATTGCCGAAGGCGTCGAAATACAGTCTCCAGATGCTTTAAATGATCTTCGTATGACATGCTCTTTACTACGAGGTCATCGATATAGCACTCGACGACGTCGTGTATGAGGTCATCAAAGATCTTTGTCATGGCCCTTTGATAGGTAGCGCCAGCGTTCTTTAGACCAAAGGGCATAACCCTGTAGCAAAATATACCCAAAGGGGTGCGGAAAGCGGTGTGCTTCTGGTCTTCGGGATGCATCTTTATCTGATTGTATCCTGACGAACCATCCATAAAGGAGAAAACCTCGTGAGTGGACGTGTTATCTATCATTAGCTCGGTTACCGGCACCGGGAAATCATCCTTTGGACAGGCTTTATTGAGATCCCTGAAATCCACGCATATGCGTACCGTCCCATTCTTCTTCATTACCGGGACGATATTGGCGATCCAATCGGGATATTGGACTTCTTGGATAAATCCAGAATCGATCAGCTTCTTGACTTCGGCGTTGATGCTCATCTCAAGCTCGAGTCGCATCCTCCTTGGCGCCTGCTTGACTGGCTTGATATATGGGGATATTGCTAATCTGTGCACAGCAATCTCCGGATCTAATCCCGGCATCTCGGAGTAGTTCCACGCGAAGCAGTCTTTATGCCGTAGAAGCACGTTTTTTAACGCAGCCACCCTCTCTTCGGATAACAGCTCGCTGACAAATGTCGGTCGTGGGTCGTCTGCCGATCCCAACTCAATCTTCTTGAGGTTATCTGCAGTAGTATGTATACCATCTTCCAGTTCTTTCGGAGCGGGCGGAAATTCCGAGATCACCTCATCATCGCTGTTCTCAAAGCACCGGGGAAGGTCATCTACGTTCTCGGGCTCTTCTCCTAATATCGTAATCGTATAACAAGTGCGAACCCGCTCCCCGGACTGAGGTGGACCCGGTTATGCTCCTGCGGCCTTGGGCTCGTGCTTTTGTGGTGGCGTTACCTTCCAGCCGTCGGATAAAACGAATCTGCCCCGTTGGTACTGGTCCTCGACCCAGTTCTTGAAGGTGAAGCAGTTTTCGGTAGGATGTCCTATGGCTTGGTGATAAGAGCAATAACTCAGATGAGAAGCCTTGTTAGCTTGCTCAGGATGTCTAGACCTTGGAAGCGCGATCATTTGATGTTTTATAGCGAGGTTAAGTAACCTCTCCGTCTTGTCTCGGGGGAAGGAGTACGCTCGACTCATCTTCTTCATGAGGGGCAAACCCGAGCCGCTTCTTGATTTATTTCCGTCTCTGCGTCGGGCCTTTCGTACAGCGGATTGACGAGGATAAGCGTCTTTGTCTTTTGCAGCACGTTGAAATAGACGTTGCGTCCTGGCCTTCTCGTAGATGGCTATTTCGCGGTTGTGGTCTTCCCGAGCTTTCTGACCCACTTTCCTGATAGGCTTGCCCATTCGTTTCTCAAACGACGGACTCGGCGCTTTAATCGCGGGGTCTAGTTTTGATGGGGGGTTGGCATCTCCTGACAGGGCGTCCTCCTCTTCATCAAAGGTATATATAGCGTAGCTGCTGTGAGCCCGTTCCCGTTTTCCGGCTCTTGCGTATCCAAGCCCGAGTGTTTCCATCTTCCCGTTGGGCAATTTGCGTTGAGTCCCGGGGACATCCCAAATCCTGTTGTAGAACCGAGCCTGCCGAACGGTCTGTTCTAAGGGTACTCCTTGGCGCTTCAATAGCTTCTTTAATCCATTTGTATAGTATCTGGGCAGACGGATGGGTTGGAGCCTGTCAAGTGTAGCATCCGCGCCATGCCAGATCTCTTTCTCTATTTTCGACTCTGAGGATCGGTAGAATAGGATCACCTTCTCACCCCTTTGCCTGGGAGGGACGTAAAATGTTCGCAGGTCCTGCACATTATTAGCCTGCAGCGTGTCGAGATCCTTGTAGTGTTCTCGCGGTACCATGGTGATTTGCAAACTATGGTCATCACCAGGGAGTGTTTGTATTGATAGCCGATTGGAGAACACGGCCTTAACTTCATCTTCTGAATCACTTCCGAAGACCAACATGGGGGCGGGCGTCCCCAGGTTGTTGCGTTGAGATGGCCCTGCATAAACTATCTCTTCCTCTTCTTCGGTATCGCTTCCGAAAACAGGGATGGTGGCGGCGGCTTTGTTCTCCGGATCGCGACAACTTTCTGTATCCTCGAAATCTGGCAAAAAGTACTTCGCATCTTCGTATTTGCGGACTTCGTTCACGGAAAATGGGTTTAACTCACCTGTTACGGTGTACTCGAAACCATCCTTAAAGTACTTCATACACTGATGTTGTGTAGAAGGGATGATGTTGTATTCGTGTAACCAAGGACGACCGAGCAAGGCGTTGTAGCAGGTCTTGGCGTCAATGACATGGAATTTAATGTCTGTGACGAGAAGTCCAAAGCGTAATGTTAGTATCACGGATCCGAGAGTCCGTGACGATTGTGAATCGAAACCGGAGATAGTAATTTTGTCACGAGCGAGGTGTTGCACACTCATGCAGATTTCCTTCAACACCCGAACATTAAGGAGATTGACGGAGGATCCATTATCCACCAGGATCTTGCCTATCTTGATATCATAGCAGTATCCGGAGACATATAGGGGACGGTTGTGGTCGCACGTCCCAAGAAGGAGGTCTTCATCACCGAAAGTGATGTCGGCCGTATGCACTTCCTCCAGTTCATCCTTCATCTTTTCAGTGGCGAGGAAGGCTTGGAATTGCTCAGGTTCTTGTAACGCCTTAATTAGTGAGTCTCGCGCTTCTTTTGATAATAGGAGGGCATCGAGAATGCTAAGCTGAGAAGGTAGCTTCCTTAGGTGCCCGAGGATGTTATAGTCCACCTTACCCTTCCTAGGAGGGTCTTTGGCAGCCAGCTCTCTCATGACTTGGTCATCTAAAGTGATATCTTCAGTGACCTTTTCCTTTCCCTTGTCCTTTCTACTTACGGGCCCGAGATTTTTTCCTTGGAGTGTGCGATTGCGCAGCTGAATGTTCTCGCAGATCTCCGATTTCTCCTCTTTCCCTAAAACGGATTCTTTGAAGAGAGGGCCCAGAGCCATTTCTTCATCAGAGTCGCTCCCAAAGGTGAGAACTTGTGATCCCCTGGCGTTAACCATGTAACAGTTGCCAGTAGTTCTGTTGTGCCCATCGATAGTACTTCTTCGCTCCCGACGGCTCTTGCGTTTCATGCGCTTAACATGTTGCCGACGAGCAACATATCCTTGCCACCATATCTTAAAGGCGTCGCACTCCTCCGTGGGGTGTGAGATTTTCCGGTGATATGCGCAATAATCAGGGTGCCTCTCCACCCCATCGTGTGTGTTTCCTTCCGAGGGCGGTAGCTTCATCCCCATTGACATGGCTTTGGCAAACCTTTTTCTCGTCTTGAATATCTTCTTGTTTACTTCGGATGCCTTTCGCTCTGGTAGTTCAACTCTTTCGTTCAGCTGCCCGCATTTGGCTTCTTCCGATGTGGCCATCTCACGCTCCTGGTCCGCTTTACATTTTAGACGAATCTCGTCTAGAAAAGCGTCGATCATTTCGTCTGTTGGCCATGCACGCTCTGGTACAGGCTCTGCCTCCAGCTTCTTAGTGCCAGGAGTTTTCTCATCATCGGTAAACGAGTGGGAGATTACGTTACAACTCGCCACATATCCTTCGGATTCATCTGACGAGCTCTCTCCATCATCTTCCTCTTGAAAGATGTGGTTGAGGAACTCTTGCAGTGTGACAGGAGTTCGCGCCTTTTGATTGTATTCTTCCAGCGCGTCGATTTGCTTCTGCAAGTTCGTGTGCTCGTTTCCAAGCTTCGCGGGCTTCTTGGATTTCTTCTTCTTTTTCTTCGAAGATTTTGACGATTGGGCGTGAGTATTTGGGCTCTTATCGCGAGTCTTTGTAGTTGGGCGGCGCCTTAGCATCCCTTCGATAATTTGAGGTTCAAGAGGGTCCTTCCATTCGATCGCAGGGCACGCATGAAGGTCTCTCAGCATTCTTTTGGGTTTAGTTGATAACACGACCTCCCATGGAGCTTCTTCAATAAAGGAGCAGGTTGCCCCCGGTGTATCTACTTTCTTAGGAGTATGCGGTTGTGGTGGGTTCACCTTCCACTTTTCGGACAGTACAAACTTCCCCTGGAGGTACTGGTCTTCAATCCATCCTTTGAAGACGAAGCAATCTTCAATCGGATGGCCTACCGTTTGATGGTAAGGGCAATAGTTAGGGTTATTCGCCTCGGTGGGTTGCGGCGGTCGCCTTGGATTTGGTAGGCTTATAAGTTTGTTGCGTATTGCCAGCTCGAATAACCGTTTCGTCTTGTCTCGTGGGAACGAGTAGGGACGCTTCATCTTCTCATTATAATACCGACGCCTTTCCTCGAGTTGATCTGCCGGTTTCGGGGCGTTAGGTTGCTGTTGGGCATTCGCAACAAAGGTTGCCCTTCCTTTACCCTTGTCATTCCGAGGTTCCGACTTCGGGGGAGGTGGTCTATGACCCATCTGGTCCATCTGAGCCAGCTTGTCGATTAAAGCTTGGAATGTGGTTGGCTTAAAGAACATCATAAACTGGGAGATAGTTGCGTGAGGGTCTAGGGTTCCCACGAACATGCCCACCGCAGGTGCTTCCTCAATGCGTTGCTCGCATCTCGACCACAAATTCCGCCAGCGTATAGCATACTGGACCCAGGTTTCGCCTGGTTTTACCCTGGCGTTAATCAGTGCAGTTATTGGAGTGCGTTCGCTGGCACTTGCGAATCGCTGAGTGAACAACAACTCCATTTCAGCGAACGTTTTGATAGAATCGTTCGGAAGTTCTGAATACCATTCGAACGCAGTTTCTGATAGGCTGCCCACGAACTGGCGGAGCAACAGTTTATCATCACCGCCGGTGTTACCGCAGAGGGCCCGGAACTGGGCGACATGTTGATGGGGGTTGCCGGTCTCCTTGTACACGTGGAATTTTGGTATCGTATAGCCTGGCGGGTATTTGATTTGGTCGTACCAGCTCGGATACGGTCGCCCCGTTTTCACGACTTGACCGGCTGCCTCAGTCGCGTGATGAACCCGGATTTGCTGGGCTATGTAGTCAGCCAAGTCAGCCTTAGAGATTGCCTCCTCCTTGGCCGTTGAGAGGGCTGGTGGTGGATTTGACGTTTCTCCTCGGTCGTCTTCCAGCACGATTGGGGGATCCTCGGCGGGTAAGTCCTGCTGGATCATCATTCCTATCATATCTTGGAAGAGAAGGCCCATACATTGTATGTTGGCCGCTTGTTCAGCAGCCTCTTTGTCCTTTTTCTCCAGTGTCCGGCGAAGGAATTCAGCGTCGGTTTCTTCCTCCCGGCGTGCGTCTGAGGACGTTTCTGGGTTTTCTTTTGGCCCGGTAAGTGCGGCCATAGCATTCATCATTTCCTGAAGCTTTTGTTGCTGCTCCTGGGCCTTCGTCACGGATCGGGTTAGCGGTCGGTGGCCCGTAGAAGTGCGGCTTTCCTCCTTTCCAGAGGCCATGTAGACAGTGTGCACCACCATGCCCCCAGACTTAGGGCGTCTGGGCTCAGTGCTTTTAGCCGTCGTTGCATGCTGGGGGGTCTTCTCTGGCCTCCTCCTTTTATGAGCCAGTTGATCAACAGCCCTTTGGGGTTTAGCCTGGTGACCAGCTTCCGGTTGGATTTTCAGCTTCTTGTGCTGGCGGGAGAAGTTTGGATCGATGATCGAGTCCCGGGCCTGCCGCCAAACTTTATAGATTTTGGAAGACAGCCGTTGAGGAGATCGGGGCTGTTCGGGTTTTATTTCCACAACCTTTTTTAATGGGGGAGGAGACCTCTTCAGCACTGCAGTAGCAGAATTCCTTCGCACCTTATTTAGCATTTCGAAGCTGTTCCCAGTTGGAACAGCAGCATTAACTTCTGCCACCGGGGCCGATGGAGTCAACCCGGAGGGGGAGCTGCCCCCAGTCTTCCTTACTCGGCGCCAATGGCGACGTCGAGCGTGTCGAGCGGACGGCGTAGGGTCAGCGGTAAGAATGGTTTCGTCTTGCCCCCTGTCTGGGTGGGGGGTCGCTGTTGGTATTAGCCTGTCAAAGACCGATGTCCTTTGGGCAGCAGGAGCGGGAGCTGAAGCCGTCAATCTTGTAAAGACCGACCTTTTGGCCGGAGAAGCTGCCTTGACGACTTCGGGGGCAGGAGCGGCCACCTTCTTAGAAGCAGCCTTCCCTGAGATTGTAGGCCTCATGATGAGTTCGCAGGATTTCTGGCCCAATCTAGAGAAGACCGAGGCGTTGACGTTGGGCGACTCGTTGAGAGGAGCCGCGGCAGGGGTAAGACGATCAAAGACCGACTTCTTAGGAGCTTTCGTTGTCAGCACTGGAGCGGTGAAGTTTGTCGGCAGGAGCATGGTCCCAAAGAACAATCCTGTGGTGGCGCGAGTGACCTGTTCCACGGGCATTGTGAATAACGAAGCAGCTTGGGGTCCATAGGCTATACCTCCTGGCGAGGCAGAGCGTTGGTTGCAATTGCAGTCTGAGCAGTTGGAGAATTTCACGGAAGTAGAAGCCATCGATCATTTGCTTTCTGCAATAAGCGAGACGCCAATTCTTAGTATCTTGAAACCCAAGGGCAACCATTAGCGAAACGCGATTGGTTCGCGAATCACGACACACGAAGTGTGGAGTGGAAAGAGAAAAAGGTCCCACCGGGCGTGCCAGAATCTGTTCCCCTCCGAATGGCGGCCGCGACATGGAATGCCTCGCCTGAGATTCGGGGCAGATGCTAATTGGTGCTATCCGTCCACCTCTCCGAAGATGCCAAGTTGATTTATGGCACCATATATCGAAGGTTTAGACGGATGCGTCCGATGTAGCAGACTTCGTCAGATTCCCCCTCATTTGAGGAGTTTTTGATTGTGGGGACGCTCTTCCCTGCAGGCGTAAGCCCCTGCAGTTAATTACGCTACCGCATTGCGGTAACAACTTTCTCCTTCTCCAGATGGTCACTTCGTGTCGTGGGTGTTTGTTTTGTATTTTGTTTCCCGTGGATTGTATACGGAGACTAATTTATGTAGTCGCCCGTAGGACGTGGACTAGTCCAAATCCGTATTTTCTTAGATTTGGGTTTGGGGTTTTGGTTTAAGGATACGTTAGCCATTTTTGAGGCTAAGATCAACTCAAACGTTTGTTAAGGATACGTTAGTCTAATTTGAGACTAAGATCAACTTAACGGGATCGTTTAGATCCGACAAAAGAGCAATTGGCTCTATTGTTCCAGTTTAGGGACATAGGGGTCCATTGTACGTATGGCCGTCGGGACCCGTCACCTCTCTGACGACGTTGAAGGATTACAACGACGGATGTCAGAGGAGTTCAGAGATGTACCCTCGAGCCAGAGTTAATTGGGGGGATTCATAGTCCAGTCTGTTTGAAGGTTTAAGGATACGTTAGACATCTTTGAGGCTAAGATCAACTTAAACGGGACCGTTTAGATCCGACAAAAGAGCATACGGGGCTCTATTGTTCTAGTTTAAGGACATTGCGGTCCATGGGTAGTTTAAGGACGTTGCGGTCCATTGTTAGTTTTAAGACATCTCGGTCAAGGTTAAGGACGTCGTAGTCCATGGGTTTAAGGACCCCACAGTCCATTGTTAGTTTTAAGACATCTCGGTCAAGGTTAAGGACGTTGTAGTCCATGGGTTTAAGGACCCCACAGTCCATTGTTAGTTTTAAGACATCTCGGTCAAGGTTAAGTACGTCGTAGTCCATGGGTTTAAGGACCCCACAGTCCATTATGTGCTCTGGATGCTTCACACGGGTTCACTGCCGTGCTCTGCGAGGACCAGGCTCCGCTCTGGATGCTTCACACGGGTTCACTGCCGTGCTCTGCGAGGACCAGGATCCGCTCTGGACATTTTCCGCGGGGTCAAAGAGTGACATTATCCGCGTTCCACGTAACCAGGAATTTTGCATTAGACACGAGTTTAAGGACCCCGCAGTCCATATCAATGTGTGGTCGTCGGGACCCGTCACCTCTTTGAAGACATTGAGGGATTACAATGCCAAATATCAAAGGAGTGAAGAGATGTACCCTAGAACCGGAGTGGATTAAATAGTCCTTGACCCAATCTGGGATCAAGACCGATTAATTATGTTATAAGCCCATTGGCCCAGTTAATCACAAATTGAGGACTTATGGCCATCTTGGGCTAAGTCCAATCAGGAGAGGCTTTGCCTCCATCCATTTAGCCAATTGGGCCAAAGCCTAGTGTTAAACACTACAGAGCAATCAGTGTTGAACACTGGGAATGAGCTTGACAAGTTAGTGTTTAACACTAAAAGATAATCGGTGTTAAACACCAGCAACAAGGCTTTTCAAATTAGTGTTAAACACTAAAACAGATCAATGTTGAACACTGCAAATAAAGCTTTTTGATTAGTATTGAACACTAAGGCCCAACAGTGTTTTAATACTGGGTTCGAGAGTTTCAATTTAGTGTTAAACACTAAGGCAAGAGGGGTCACGTGGCAGCACGTGAGAGCGCCCTCCCTTCACTTATTCTGCTGAGATTATCGCGTCTTTCAGAGCATCACGTGCCATCACGTGATGGGCATTCAAATGCCTGTGTATTTAAAGCTTCTGTCAAGGGTCACGTGGGGTGCTGCCTCAAAGGGGCTTTCTGTAGATCTTCTGGGGGGGGTCACGTGGTGACACGTGACCCTGCCTCTATGTATATTGTTTAGAGGGCCTGTTAATCTTTTCCAGGAATTAAATTCCTCGTAGGGTTAAACCCTGACAGTAATTTCAGAGGAATTAAATTCCTACTTTCTCTTAAAGGTTTATATTCTGAATAGAGTTGGACTCTGAATTTTCTGTAGGAATTGAATTCCTCATACATGTGAAGAACCAAATAGAGTTAAACCCTAATAAAAGCTTTTAAGGAATTAAATTCCCACTCTCTTGTTAAATTATGATCAAGGGAATTAAATCCCCGCTGTTCCAACAGAACTAGATTCTTAATTAGAGTTAAACCCTGTTTCTTTTTGTTCTGAAGGAATTAAATTCCCATAACACAGGGTCAAGACCTGGTTTTATTTCAAAGGAATTAAATTCCTATAGTTCTGTGAGAATTAAATTCTCGTGCTTCAATTCCCTCTCTATGTTTTGGATCTGCATGGCAGGATCTCGACCCATTGAGAATTAAATTCTCAACCTCAAGGGGAGATGTGCACTTTGCAGATCCTCTATCAAAGAGAGAAGAAATATGTTCTTCTGTTTTATATATCAGAGTTAAACTCTGTTGAGAATTAAATTCTCTTTTCCTTCAAGGAGCCTTCCCTTTCTTACCTAGGGTTTTCTTTTGCAGAAGATCCAAGTTCCTCGAAGTATCAAAGTTCTCTCTCCCTTTCTTCCCTCTGCGTGTATATCTCTTTTTTTGTGTCTCTTGGCTTCTATTTATAGGAGAAGCAGCCGAGTCAATTAGTTTTTGACGAATCTTCATTGAGAGATTTGATTTGCATCCATCATTCGTTCTGGACCTTTGGATTATTAGGTGAATTTTATTCACCATTGGATTTCAAGTCCAGGGATTCCCCTTTGTTATTTCGGTTAGATTTAAAGGGGAAATCTTTCCAAACCCGAGATTTTCCCATAGATAGATCACCTCTGAATCTTCAATTCGATTGGTTCCAGATAGTCACTTTCCTTTGGAATTTAATTCTGTTGACAAAATGGGCTTTGAAAGCCGATCACGTGTGACCACGTGACCCATGGTCACGTGTGGACACGTGACCCTCTTTGGAATGAGCTTCCCTCCTTCTTTTTGCGCTGTCTTCTGGTTGCTGCTTAACCGTCACGTGCCACCACGTGACCCCCGGTCACGTGTGAGCACGTGACCCTTTTTTGGATTCTTTTTCTTGGTTTAACTGGAGAACAATTCTGATGTTTTGAGCGTCACGTGCCAACACGTGACCCCTGGTCACGTGGGAGCACGTGACCTCTTTTGAAGCTTTTTCCTTGATTTGATCAGGGATCCGGTGTGCCTTTGACGCTTGCATTTAAATGTCACGTGCTGACACGTGACCCTGGTCACGTGGGAGCATGTGACTCTTTCTGAAGCCTTTCTCTTCGATGGAGTCAGAAAACTGAACTTGCCTTGATGATGTGTTTAGGTGTCACGTGCCAACACGTGACTGCTGGTCACGTGTAGGCACGTGACCCTCTTCTGAAGCTTTTTCCATAAGCTTTTCTGATTTTAAATCAGGAAACAGGTGCTGCCGAAATTTACTCGAAACGGTTGAAAGCACAAGTGATGGGCGTTCGCTCTATACATTCTTAATGGGATAGAAGCCTACCCCCGACAGCCGGAACACACACATACAAACGCATAATTAGAGAGCGATTCGAGATGTTCGGGTTAAAACCAATATATGATAATATGAAACCTTCATATTCCCATCGATACTCATATATGAAACTAAAAGCGCCACTTAGTCCCCGTCTATCGGTTAACATACGTGCGATAATTTATTCTTTTCAACGACAAACGCACACACAAAGCATATACACGGATTTTCTCCTTTGTCAGTAACTATCCCGTTCTTATATTTCTCAATATAGTCAGCATAACCTACAATTTATATGTTATTCAGTCTAACATGGCCCATGAGTACGTCAGAGTTAAGGACTGGATGTATGTGGATTGGAAACAACGTATGCAACCTAAGTTTGTCGCAGGAGTTGCTGCTTTCCTTGAATTTGCACGCGTACATAATAAGATCATAATAGAGAAGATTCTCTGTCCGTGCGATAGATGTGGCAATAAGTACTGGCAGAAGGTAGAATTGGCAGAGTTTCATATTGTAAAACATGGGTTTACTAGACTTTATTCAACTTGGAAATATCACGGGGAAGGAGAAGAATGCAGTACAGCGGTAGAAGAAGAAGGAGAACACGATAATGCGGCAGGAGAAGAAGAAGAATTCGGTAATACGGCAGGAGACGAAATTTATTTCTATCAGAAGAAATGGAGGATATGGTAGAGGCTGCTCTAGGTGAATCTATTCGTACCGAAGATGACATTCCTTCCGGTCAAGGACCGCGTGCGGATAAATATGAAAATTTCATGAATGATGCTAGGAAACCAATTTATGAGAATGCGAAGTATTCCACCCTCTCATGGTTCGTCCAACTTTTCCAGATTAAGTGCCTAAATGGATGGAGCAACAAGTCATTCACAATGCTTCTTTCGTTCTTGAAAGATTCTATGCCTCCGGGAAATAATGTGCCCAAAAGCTGGTACGAAGCCCAGAAGATGATGTCTGATTTGGGTCTAAAGTGCGAGAAGATTCAAGCATGTCCTAAAAATTGCGTGTTGTACCGGAAAGAGAATTCAGATTTGAAAGAGTGTCCAACATGCGGAGAGGCCAGGTATAAGCCGAGGCAATGATTTGGCATCACCGTGCTCCTCCAAGCGAAAATGGAAAAATGAGCTATCCAAGAGATTCACCGGCATGGAAGGATTTCGATAGGAGGCACGCAATATTCAGTAGCGATCTTGCAATGTCCGGCTCGGACTGGCTACCGATGGCTTCTGCCCATTCAACTATATGGCTGGAAGTCACAGTACATGGTCCGTTGTAATGATAATTTATAATCTGTCGCCTTGGTTGGCTATGGACCAATCATACTTTATGATACCTCTTCATATCGACGGACCAAACTCACCGGGGAACAATATCGACGTCTATCTCCGACCTCTGATTGAGGAGCTGAAAACTTTGTTCATTTGATGGTGTAGAGACATATGATTCAAACACAAATACAACCTTCATACTGCGTGCGGCTTTAATGTGGACAATTAATGACTTTCCTGCTTATGGAATGCTATCAGGTTGGTCCGTACATGGTCACAAAGCATGTCCTCATTGCCATGAACACACAACATCAAAATTTTTGAATTTTAGCAGGAAGGTTTGTTATTGCGGCCATCGACATTTTCTGCCTCCAGACCACCCCTATAGGTTAGACACGGTTCACTTTGATGGTCATCAGAAGCTTCTTGGACCTCCATCCCCATTGTCCGGAGAGGACGTGACTGCTAAATGGGATGGTTACAATAACGTGACCTTCGGGATGGATCCGATGAAACAGGTCAAACCACAATATTGGAACAAGTTAAGCATTTTCTTCGAGCTTCCGTACTGGTCTACAAATTCAGTGCGTCATTGTCTGGACGTCATGCATATAGAGAAGGGAGTATCAGACCACATACTTAACTTGCTTCTGTGTAAAGACGGGAAATCGAAAGATAACATGAATGCTCGGATGGATCTACAAGAGTGGGGAATAAGAAGTGAACTGCACCCTAAACCAGTAGCGGGTAAACCGGGCAAGTTTGTACTTCCCAATGCCGCTTATCATATGTCACAACCGGAGAAGAAAAGATTCCTGCAGGTGTTGCATGATTTGAAAGTCCCCACAGGTTTCTCAGGATCATTCAGCAAGAAAATAAAAATTGTGAAGGGCAAGATCGATGGGCTGAAAAATCATGATCACCATGTTATCGTGGAGCACCTTCTTCCATTAGCCCTCAGGACTTCTCTCCCCGACTCGGTTGGTCTAGTAATTAACGACCTATGTTGTTTTTTCAGGGAGTTGTGTGCTAAAACACTGGAGGTTGCGACGCTGGATAAACTAGAAAATTCTATTGCGTTGATACTTTGCAAGTTTGAGCGTATTTTCACACCGTCATTCTTCGATATCATAATACACTTGACGGTTCATCTTGCAACTGAGGCGAAGTTAGCCGGACCGGTACAATATCGATGGATGTATCCCGTCGAGAGGTATGTGTAATTTTTCGTTTCGCGCAATTTATAAATTTATTGTTGTCCTGTATACCCGTATTTATTTATTCAACATATTCTCATTAGGTACCTTTACACTCTTAAGAAGTATATACGCAATAAAAATCGACCAGAGGGTTCTATCATGCAAGCTTATCTTCTTGATGAAGCAACCACATTTTGTTCCCGCTATCTGGACGAGAACATTGAGACAAGGCTTAACCGACCACGAAGAATTCAAGACGGGCCATATGGTAAAGCCGAGTATAAGAGGGTAGACACTATGTTTATCAATAAGATATACCGGTTTATCTTGCTTAATTACGCATGTCTTGAACAAATTAGAGAGTAAGTTCTTTTGGATTAATTGTTATATCTGTGTTTGTATGTGTATGAAATGACATAATATTAATGTCACAATTATTTGTCGAAAACAGAACTCATTTTAACGAGGTACGTGAGGGGCATCCTGATTGGAACGAAGAACGTTTGGAAAAATACCATCAGGATAATTTTTGTGATTGGGTCACAGAGCATGTAAGTTATTCGAATTACATTTTATTGCTATCAGTTTTAATCTAAACTTGTATCGTTATGTATTTGTCGTAAAATTTGTTTTGTTAGATCCACGATCCGAACTTGTCTGCATCATTTGAGAGTGATTCAAGATGTTTAGCTCAATTTCCTAGTATGGAGGTTGCATATTACAAAGGATTTGGTGTCCTTGGATACAAATTCGAAGTTAAGAACATAGAAACATCTAGAACCACTCAGAATAGTGGGATTGCGACGGTAGGATCGCGACGGTAGGATCGGACGGTGTGATTTACTATGGGTACTTAAATTGTATACTCGGCATCCACTATCCCGGACGATCAGAACCCTTTTATATATTCCAGTGTACTTGGTACGATCCGCGAACCGATACGGACATGTGGAGAAGCAGTCTTGGGACTTGGAAAGATGAATATGGATTGACCAGTGTGAACACACTTCGATTTTACGGTCAGGATGATCCGTTTATCTTTCCGAACCAAGCGTTCCAAGTATACTACGCACAGTGTTTGAAGCATCCGGGGTGGAGTGTTGTATGCCGATGGAAACCCAGAGATGTCTACGATGTCCCAGAATACGAGGACAGCGATGAGGACGAAGAAGAGAGAAGGCTTAAAGTGCTCCGACCGTCTGTTTCGAAGGACGGGTTGTCTTCGACCGATCATGAAGTTACGTGGGTTAGAAATGACATCGACGATGAAATCCAAGTAGATATGTATGATGCGCCCACGAAACGAAAAAGGTTATTAGTAATGTTATATTATTACTTCACATTTTACGCTTTATACATATATAGTCAATACTTTTAATGATTGTCTAATGCGTCCACGAACCGTTTATCTAGATTTGATGGCGATGTCGGGAGCAGCGAGGGGCGGCAGGAGCTCCAGCCGCGGCAGAGGCAGAGGCAGAGACAGAGCGGTTCTGCCGCCCGGAGAGCTCCGTAGGGAGCTTCAGAGGGCCGGTCTTGCACCTAGATCGGAGACCCCTTCGGATGCCTCCTTCCGTGTTGATTTTGCCACATCTCCAGGTATACTGCACGCATATCCATTTTGAATGTAATATTATAGATATTCATGCCTGTTTATGTCAAAATTACTTATACTGTCAATGTTTGATTGTCTAGTTGTTGGTGATGCGTCCACATCTGGGACAGAGGCCACCCCCGCTCCTCCAGGTATGTTTATATATCATATAGTGTATGTATATTGATTTAGAATGCTATATCATAAATACACACATTCCTTTTGCTCTTACTTAGCAATTTTTATTATTGTCTAGCTGTAGGTGGTGACACCACCGCACCTGCGGGTATGTTTATATATCCTATAGTGCATGCATATTGATTTAGAACGTTATATTATTGATCTACACATTCTTTTTGCAATTACTTATATAATCTATTTTTAATTGTCTAATTATAGGTGGTGCGTCCACATCTTCCACAGGGGCCACTCCTGCCGCTTCCATACCCTCCGCATCGTCTGCAGGTTAGTATGAATAAATTTAAAATATTTATTCATTTTACATATGCTCTATAGAATAAATATGAACTTCATGGAAATTTAGCGTCGATGTTTATTTTCTAGTTGGAGGGGATGCGTCCGCATCCGGGACCCCGGTTGTTCCTCACCGGAGGAACTATCGTCCCGCTCGTGCTGCTGCCCGGGCCCAGGCTCGTGCGATAGTCACCGGAGTTATATATCACACTTGAATTTTCGTTTAACCTTGATTTCTTAATACAACTTTGTCTTATTATTGATTGTCTTGATATTTCGTGCAGACGCAGGGCCTCCCCATCCCCAGAGGGGGACTCGAGGCCCGAATCAGTCCCATAGGCTGAGGCCTGACAGAGCTAGGGGGAGGCAGCATTCCCCCTTTTTTTTACCCTTGACTATCGCTATACCGGTCCTCATGCCGAGAGGTTCGGCCGGTATTTAGGGGACGAGAGCCGGCTCGTGAAGAACTATCCACTTCACGTTGAGTGGGGCGAGCAGCACCAGCGCTCATTCGCCCTCTTCTTTGATCAGGCTCGGGTATGTATTAATATATATTTTCATTTGATCTATCCAATATATTTATTATTAACACTTGTAATCTAATAACAATGTTTTTTTGTATTTTCAGTTGGATTACGATTTTCAGCCTGTAGCCGACCCTGATCACCCGGGGAGGGTGCTCGACCTTCATGCTCTGTACAATGGCCTGATGAAGAACATGCAGGCCAAGGTCCGATACAACAGGAATGAGCTGAAGGCCGACTGCTACTCTCTGTGGATGGCGACCCCCGAGGCAGAGAGAGCAGCCCTCCTATCTACTCCGACGTTTGCGAGAGTCGACGTAGAGACATGGCCTCTATTGTGCACTTATTTCGACTCCCAACTCAAACAGGTATGTATTTTAAATGTAATTCATTATTTATGATATAATTTATTTCTTTGTGTTTCTTAATTAGAAAACTAAATGTTAATGCGTTGTGCAGAAACAGGCCGTTCAGAATACAGAGAACAGGAAGTCGGCGAAGAGGGGTCGCCCCACTTACACAGGTGGCTCGAGGAACATTACTCGAGCCATGGAGTTATCGGTAAATTACAATAGACCGACCTTTGTGATATTCTGCAATATTAAGAGTTATTTTCTAATATTTCTAATATTAAGAGTTACTTTCTAATATTGCAGACATCTCGGACCGTGGCGTCAGGTGGTACACCGAGCATGCTGTCCGCATATCTTGCCGTCTACGGCACCTCGACAGATCCCGCCACGGGCGAGCTTCGATATCCTGACGTCGCTACCCAGGAGTACTGCGTAAGTGTTAATATTTTTCTACTCAAATTTGAAATTTTAGTTTTGGAAGGTTCAAGTTTAAATCTTATACTTATACTTTACTGCTTAATGTGGGTGTAGGAGCGGGTGGTTGAGCAGGCCCAGGCCTCGGGGATCGATTTTACCGGACAGAGCGATCCGAGGCTACTGACCCCAGTTCTGGACGCCGCACACGGAGGGCACCACGGAGGTTGGGAGAGAGGCCAGGGACTGGGCCCTAGCAGGGCCCATATGAGGTTGGACTCCACCCCGGCGGTTACTTCCTCCGTCTCCAGTGTCCGACGTGTCCATCAGGAACTGGAGAGCTTGAGGGCCACCGTTCAGGAGTTGAAGGAGATGCTGGTATGTATACTGCTTTATAGTAAAATATCATGTCATATTATATAGATATCAACATATCCATAATTAGTACGTAGCTTGAGCTTATTTGGTTTTAGACTTAAGTTTGATTAATCATACATACAGATGTAATTAAAATAAACAACAAACTAGATATCCAAACGGGGTTTCGAAATAACTTAATAATGATACGAATTCGAATAATACACAGTTCTTACACGCTTATTACACACGTTAGGTCCAGACGCGACAGGGTACATCGGCCGAGCCTCCACATGCATCTCCTTCGGCTGCGGCTCCGCAAGCCACTACATCGGCTGCGGTTCCGCAGACAGCTCCTGTAGCTCCACCGCCCACTCAGACTCCCGCAGCCGCGGCTCCGCAAGCGACTACCTCGACGGCAGCTGCGCAGACCACATCGCCAGCTCCACATGCCGCTCAGACTCCCGCTCGCGACGAATTGCAGAGTTTATTGACCGAGGAGCAGGCGCGCGTTATTCTATCGTTATTCAGAAGTGGAGCTGGACCGAACTAGGGTAGCTTTTTGGTTCTTATTTTTTGAAATATGTATTTATTTATATCATACACATTGTACTACATTTTGAAACGATATTGATATTGGTTTGTATTTATATCATATTCAGTTTTTGGGTTTCTTTTGTATATTATATATATGCGTGAGATGTGATTATGAATACTGCAATATATGATTTGATTGATGTATATATTATTGTGCACAGGGCGGGAAAAAATCAAGCAGCCCATTTTTTAAAAAAAAAATACAGATAATATGTACCTACGGATTAATCCGTAGGTAAACATGTTGCCCCTACGGATATATCCGTAGGGGCAAAATATCAGCAGTAACTGATATTTCCCCCCTGATCTCAGTGCCAGGGGGTTGGGAGTGTTCCTACGGACATATCCGTAGGGGCCACTGCCTCTCCCCTACGGCGTTATCCGTAGGGGCTAAATATCAGGAATCCTGATTTTTTGCCTCTACGGAAAAGTACCTACGCATATATCTGTAGGGGGTAGTACATGGACCTACGGTTATATCCGTAGGTACATGCAATATATTAAAAAAACCGTAAATAATATAAAATCTTATACCCTACGGATTAATCCGCAGGGGCAACAGGACCTACACATAAATCTGTAGGGGCAAGAATTTGCCCGTAGGGGCAAGTTCAGGGCCTCAACTTGCACCTGCGGCCTTTGCACCTACGGGGTATTTTTTCGCCCCTACGCATATATCCGTAGGGGCAGTGGGTTGCCCCTACGGATAAATCCGTAGGGGCAACCCTTATTTGTAGTAGTGGTAGAAGATGCAAGTAAAGAATGGCTTTACTATCTCACACATAATTGAAGCAAACCAATTAAATCATTATTCAATTGTAACCATATTTCAATAGTGTAGTGAGATGAATAAAATATTCATCAAGCCATACTTCACTCCATGCTCTCATTTTCCACCTCATATTTTCTATTTCCAATAAATAGAAAATCAACCCATGCTTGATTATATATATATATATATATATATATATATATATATATATATATAATACACACACACACATATAAATAACAAAATAATTAGTGAGCAATAATATTAGTTAAGATATAATTATATCAAATATAATATTTATCATATTATTAAATCAACACTTGATTTAATAATCCGGTTATATCACATATAACATACTAATATCATTTATCTGTATATCACATTATCAAATCAACTATTGATTCGATAATCCGGTTATATCACATATAACCTGACTGATAAGATAACTACCAGATTAGAATACGGTATCAAATACTTGTATTTAATCAGACCCCCGCACATATCAACATATGTGTCCTACTTCGTTTCGCTTGAACCAGAAAACTTCTGTGTGGGTGTAATGCTTTAAAAATCGTTTAGCTTATTTGTATGATAATTAGTAGTACAACTCGTATTTTTCGTAAAACCTAGTTATAATTATTTTTCCATATAGACATAAATGTACCTATTTTAATTATGTAATTGCTTATGTATGTGTATTTAATTGGTTACTTATTTAATTGCTAGTTTACTTAATTATTTTCCTTATTTATTAATTTTTAAATATTATTTTAAACATGCACATACAAACTAATTTAGTGTTAATTATTAATTAGTATAGATTAATACATGTTAGTGCACCATGACACAACTAGACACAAATTGTAACATGTTTTTTCAAAAAAAAACGGTGCTTAAGATGGTTCTAGGTTTTACATAGAAAAAGATTAAAATAACAAGAAAAGAGGTATGGTGCCATTTTTATATTGGGAATGGTGTGTGTGTGGAGGTATGGTTACCTCACACCCCACTCTCTCTCCCTCACCCCTCCAAACTGCAGCCCCTCATTTCCCCCTCCTTCTTTTTCTTCCTTGCAAAACCTCACCACCCCACTTCAATCTCCACAAAAATCAACACCAATTTCTACTAAAATCATCACAAAAATTCTATTTTCCAAAACTAAGCAATGTTCAAGTTTTCATTATGGCTGGCAAGTTTGGATATTTTTCCAAACCATTTTGAGGTATAAAACTAATCTAATTGTTAACTTGCTAATCTTTGCTTTTATTTGTCTAAATTAGGTGTTTATGTGATTTAATTGCATATTTAGTGTGTTTAAGTGGGGTTAGATTTAGTTAGTGTTGTATGGCTTGATTAGGGCATTTATGTGTAGTTAGTGCTAATAGACTTACTAATCCACCTAGATTTGCACTAAAATACCATAAGGTTACTAACTAGTTTTTTTTAAAGAAAAGGTTTTAGTTAAGTTTTCGGTTGTGATTGATCTACAACCTTTTTCCTGAAATTGTTAGTGTTGTGTCAATGTGCGATATGTACGATTAGATTCTAGGTTTGGTGTTTGCTACGCATAGCAGCCCCTAGGTGTGGTTTGTGGCGATGTCACGCGTGTTTTGTGCACCAAGTGCACGTGCGTCTAGCTAGTGCGCTTTAGTTGCTTCGTATCGTCATGACTTCGCGTCTATATAATGTTTAGCCTCATATGTACTATTTATGCGGTTATAGGATCGGTCGCAGAGATGTCGGACGCAATAAGGAAAGGCAAGGCAGTGATCGGATTCGACTAGCCGAGACGTTCCGGTGGGTAGATGTACACATCTATGGGGGAATCACTTGGATGGCGTAAAGCGCCCGATAGATCAGGATTTAATTAAACTTCTTGTATTCACATGCGTATATCATTTTCATATAGCATTTGCATCATCATGCACATTGATATTATCATCTAGGACACTTGCACCATTACCAATGGTTAATGACGCACGTGCACTATTTATGTGAACACACAGGCCATTGGTAATTGCTATGTCACGAACGCTATAGAACTTGTTAAACAATCGGTATCGTTGCATCACTATTGACATGTAGTTTCAATGCCATTCATCTCATTGCATCATATTGATATCTGTAAGTCCATGCTACCTCTCCCGGTACTTTCGGGAATGCGGAATTTGGTAAAAACGATTTTCTTAAAGATGGTAACATGGACCTATAACCCGGATCTTGGTTAAACATCTATCTAACATCCTAACTAAGAGATTCTAGCTACTCGGTTAGGGGGTTATACCTAGCTTGTCTTGAACTCCTTCTCTTCAAGCTCCGATGGTGGTCCGATGGCTCCTTCTCGTCGTCTCCGTACGCCGAAGATAGATCCACTTGAAAGCTCCAACCTTTAGCTCCTTCTTCGTTCTTTGAAGAAACTAGTTCACTTGGTTTGCTAAACCTAGTGAACTAGAATGAGTAGAGAGGAAATAGAATGGGATTTTATCTATGGTTCTTGATTCTCAACTCATGAGACAAGAGAACCATAGATCAAGAGAGGGAGCAAGATGTTGAGGGTGAGAGCAAGAGGAGAGCTCAAGAACAAGAGAGAGAATGAGCAAGAAAGAATGAGGCTCTCTTTTGTCTTTCACCCTCTCATAATCCAAAGTGATCATAACTCATCATATCAAAAAAAGTCTTATGTGATGGTTTGAAGCAACCATAACCATATCATTTCATGCACTCATTTTACACAAATGAGCAAGTAAACAAAAGTCTTTGCCATGAAATGATGGCTATGGTTATCATGATGGTCAACTAGTCAAGCCTAGTCAACCGGTCAACAAGTCAACAAAAATCAACAAGTCAACAAAGTCAACAAGTCAACAAAAGTCAACAAGTCAACAACCATATCACCATAATACTTAATTAATATAATAGTTAATCACATATCATATTCTCATTAGGGTTGAGCATAAAGTCAAATAGTCAACGGTCAACTGTCAACAACCCTAATGAGAATCCGCTGCCTCTGCCTCCCTGTCAACTGTGCATACACACCCGCATCCGCGTTCCGAGGAACACGAATGCAAACTGGATAAATCCAATCCCATAAGGTACACTAGGATCTGGCTTAAACCAAAGCCCGCTAGTGAAAACTGTCCGGACACTGTACGTGCACAAGTGCACGGATGTGACCGAACCCTGTCGCAAAACCATGCGACCTGTCGCAATACCATGCGACCTCTACTCTTTTGCCTAAAGGCGAAAAGCTTTCTGTGTGGGACTCTAAAGACTCGACACTACGCTGGCAGTGGGTTTAACCACAGACCGCAAGCGGCACTAGCTGTGCGTAACGGTCCCCAGGTAATGCCGACAAGAAGACCGACGAGGCGAAACCCATCTGAACTCCTACTGAGCCTGAGTGTGACATTCTCCGTACAGTCCGGTCTGTTCGTCTGATACATCGCATGGCGGGCCTAGGGGGTGGTAAGCGTCAGTCCCCCAATAGCGGTACAAGTCGTGTCGGAGCGAAGCCCAAAACACCCTGAGATAACACTGGAAACCTACCAGTATATCTCGATTGCCCTGGCCAGGGACTACTCGTGTAATGGCTCTCCTAGACACAGCGCGATGTCAACCCCCAATACCGGGAGAGACGAATCCTGTCTAACCGTCACTGCCTCCAAGTGCTTCGGGACTGCACCCAACCACTACCTGTTTACACGACTCCTTTGAGCCGTGGTAGGGTAGTGATCAAAGTACAGTGGGAACACACTCGAGGCGGAATGACAGTGTCAAGTCAGCGGACTAAGCTGTACTCATGTCACCTGGGAACTGATAACTGACGATAGGTATAGTACCAACTAGTCAGTTCCCGACGAGTCCTGTCCAGTGTACCCGTAACCTAACGAGCACCCGCATACTATCTCAAGTACGACGTACTGACGGCTGTGGGACAGACCGTCTCCCACACTGGGATGAGAAGCGCATGCGCTGGTCTACTCCGGAGTATCGATGCCCTGTCTCGATAGTCCTGCGACCAGGGACCTGCATAAGGATGTGCTTATAGATTACCCAGCCCCACTAGTGTGACGGCCATCACATCGCTGGTAATCAAGCAAAGATCCTAAGGGCTCTACTAATGTGTATAGGCGATATACAAAAATAAACACATGTACACATTGAAGTAGAAACAAACCAAGTAGCATACTACTATTTTGAGCAAGATTGTATATACAAGGTGAATATCCCAAGCATCCATTAAGTAATATACAATCCAGTATGATACAGTAATGGCCTCTAGGGCATATACACTAACAATCTCCCACTTGCACTAAGGCCATGTACTGGCGTATCGAAGACCTATCATCTCGATCAGCCGCTCGAACTGAGTCTGGGGCAGGGCCTTGGTGAATGGATCTGCAGTGTTATCTTCTGAAGCGACTCTCCGAACCTCGATCTCCTGGCGATCTACGATCTCCCTGATCAGGTGATACCGCCTTAAGATGTGCCTGGATTTCTGATGGGACCTGGGTTCCTTCGCTAAAGCTATAGCCCCGTTGTTGTCGCAATACAGAGGTATTGGATCAACAATGGACGAAACCACCTGAAGTTCTTTCAAGAACTTCCTCATCCAGACAGCTTCTTTTGCGGCATCAGATGCAGCGATGTATTCCGCTTCCATCGTCGAGTCTGCAACGGTTTCCTGTTTGGAACTCTTCCAACACACCGCCCCTCCATTGAGGGTAAAGACAAAACCCGACATGGACTTGGAATCATCCTTGTCACTCTGGAAGCTGGAGTCAGCAAAGGCCTCGATCTGGAGGTCTTTTCCGCCATACACCAAGAACATCTCCTTAGTCCTTCTCAGGTACTTGAGAATGTTCTTTACCGCTATCCAGTGTTTCTCCCCAGGGTTTGACTGATACCGGCTTACCACACTCAGTGCATAAGCTACATCCGGTCTGGTACACAACATCGCATACATTATAGAGCCTACCGCAGAAGCGTAGGGTATAATAGACATGCGATCCCTCTCCAAATCAGTCTTGGGAGACATCTCTTTAGAGAGGGTGATCCCGTGACAAGCCGGCAGGTTACCGCGCTTGGAATCTTCCATACTGAATCTTTTCAGCACGGTGTCGATGTACCTGGACTGAGAAAGTCCTAATATCCTCTTGGATCTGTCACGGTAGATCCGGATACCCAGAATGTATGAGGCATCACCCAGGTCTTTCATGGAGAACCTGTGTGACAAGAACCCCTTGACAGATTGTAGCATAGGAATGTCATTTCCTATTAAGAGAATGTCATCCACGTATAAAACGAGGAATACTACAGTTCTCGCTACAAATCTACTATAGATGCATGGTTCATCTGGATTTTTGATAAAGCCAAATTCTTTGACCGTCTCATCAAAGCAGATGTTCCAACTCCGCGATGCCTGCTTTAGTCCATAGATGGACTTAAGCAACTTGCACACCTTTCCGCTGCTCCCACTCTGAATGAAACCCTCTGGCTGGTCCATATAGACACACTCCTCTAAATTTCCATTTAGAAAAGCTGTCTTCACGTCCATTTGCCAGATCTCATAATCGTGGAAGGCAGCAATGGCAAGAAGGATCCGAATGGATTTCAGCATGGCTACTGGAGAAAAGGTTTCGTCATAGTCCAAGCCAGGTCTTTGACGGAAACCTTTTGCTACCAGCCTAGCTTTATAGGTCTCAACCTGTCCATCTACACCAATCTTCCTTTTGAAGATCCACTTGCATCCTACGGGTTTTACCCCGTCTGGAGCAATGTCCAACGTCCATACCTTGTTGGTGTACATGGACTCCATTTCGGTCCGCATTGCATCCAGCCATTTCACTGAGTCAACGCTCTGAACGGCCTGCTGGAAGCTAGTAGGCTCATCATAATCTATGATGCAATCCTCTCTATCCCCGTCTATGAGAAAACCGTAGTATCTCTCGGGCGGATGAGACTGCCTACTACTCCTGCGGAGCGGCGTAGGAATGTCCTGTTCTGTTGAACCCTCTGGTTCCACTAAACTTTCAGTAATAGTCCGTGGTTCTGGAATTTCTTCCAGTTCTACTGTGCTCCTACTTATCTGGGTTTCCAAAAACTCAGTTTCCAAGAAGTAGGCATGACGAGAAACAAGGACTTTTTGTTCCTCTTCACAGTAGAAAAAATATTCTTTGGAATTCTTTGGATATCCCACAAACTTGCACTGTACTGAGCGTGCCTCGAGCTTGTCCGCATGCTGCTTTTTGACAAAAGCTGGACATCCCCATGTCTTAATATGCTTAAGATAGGGTCTCTTCCCACACCACATCTCATATGGTGTAGTAGGCACGGTCTTAGTAGGAACTCGGTTCAAAAGGTATGCGGCTGATTCTAGCGCATATCCCCAGAATGATCGCGGTAACTCAGCGTTACTCATCATGGACCGCACCATATCAATAGGGTGCGGTTCCGTCTCTCCGATACACCGTTATGTTGCGGGGTGTATGGAGGAGTAAGCTGAGAGAGAATTCCGTTCTCTTTTAAATAGTCCAGGAACTCGGCACTTAAGTATTCTCCACCTCGATCCGATCTTAGAATCTTAATACTTTTGCCGGTCTGTTTCTCTACTTCATTCTTATACTCCTGGAATTTTCCAAAGGCCTCGGACTTATGTTTCATCAAGAAAACATAACCGTACCTTGAGAAGTCATCCGTAAAAGTAATGAAGTAAGAATGTCCGCTTCAGGCATGTGTAGACATTGGACCGCACACGTCACTGTGTACGAGTCCCAAGAGCTCGCTCGCTCTTACTCCTTGTCCAGTAAACGGAGTCTTTGTCATCTTTCCTTTGAGACAAGATTGACAAGTGGCATACGATTGATATTCGAACGCATTCAAATATCCTTCTGTATGTAACTTAGTCAACCTTCTCTCATTGATGTGACCCAATCTACAATGCCATAAGAAAGTCTGATTCATTTCCGGAGACTTTCTTTTGTGTGTATTCTGGACGTTGAAAATCTGTGGTTGGTTTAACACGTATATACCATTACTCAATGTACCTGACCCAATCAAAACTTGATTAAGGTGAATGTTTACAACATTACTTACAAACGCAAATTCATAACCTTCTTTAGAAACTAAAGATACAGAAATGATATTACAAGTTGCGTTGGGTACAAAAAAGCAATTACACAAAACCAAAACATGTCCATCTGACATTCCCAGGTGATAGTCCCCCACGGCTTTAGCATCCATGCTAGCTCCGTTCGCAACTTTGAGGGTCATGTCACCTGCCTTCAAAACCCTACGGTTTCTCAATGCCTGCAAAGAATTACAGATATGAGATCCTGATCCGGTATCCAATACCCAGGAAGTAGAGTTTATTGAAAGACAATTTTCAATAACATACACACCTGAAGCTGAAGCTGCAACCTGCTTCAATTCCTGTGTTCTGGCCTTCCAGGCCCTGCAATCATTCTTCCAGTGTCCTTTCTTATGACAATAGAAGCATTCTTCCTTATCCACAAGCTTCCCCGCTATCTTTGTTGCTTTTGCTTTTCCCTTCGTATCCACTTTACTAACACCGCCCCTTGGTTTGGCGGGGGCTTTCTTCTTCTTTCCCTTGGCTTTTGCCTTGGACCTAGAAGAAGATGATCCTCCTACAAACAAAGTGGATGTATCCCTACCTTTCTGTAGGGTGCCCTCTGCGCTCCTCAGCATGTTGAGGAGCTCTGAAAGTTCAACCTCTTTTTCTTGTAAGTTGAAGTTCAGTATAAACTGGGCGTAAGTGGAAGGAAGGGACTGGAGAACTATATCCGTATATAGCTCACTCTCCAATGTGATCCCTAGGTCAGCGAGCTCCTCAATGAAGCCGATCATCTTTAGCACGTGCTCGGCTACTGATGATCCGACGGCCATTCTTGTCGAAAATAACTTTTTCGACGCTTCGTATCTTGCGATACGAGATTGCTCTCCATACAGTTCTTTTGTATGAAGCAATATGGATTCCATGTCCATATTCTCATGCCTCCTCTGATGTTCGTTGTCCATCGAGGCAAGCAGGAGGCATTTGGCCTTCGCGCTATCAATCTCCCAAGTCTTGCGGATTTCCTTATCCGCGACGCTGGAAGTTGGACCAGGGACAGGGGGAGCTTTGGTGGTAAGAAGATACCCCAGCTTGTCGTAAGTGATTGCTATCTTGACATTCCTGAGCCAATCTTTGTAGTTTGGCCTTGTCAGTTTATTTTTATCTAGGAGTAACTTAAGTCCAGTCATGTTGATTGGTCGCTGCAATTAGGAGAGAGAAGAAGAAACACTCAGCATGATGCTCTTGCAAGTTTAGAGTGGTTTTTAGTTTGTCTAAACAGGATGGCTTCCACTGTTTCTCGAATCCCTCCTCAAACCATAAAGGAAGAATTAGCCGGGATCAATCCCACCGCACAATACTTGCTTAACCGTTCAGCCAGGCCGGTGTCGGTACTTCGAGGGAGGTTTTCCAACGCTTTCGCGAAGTTCCTTAATTAAAGAACCTCTTTTCCCTGGGGGCGTAGCCCCGCTAACACCTTTCTAGGCACCTACTAGGTTTATAGCATTGATCGATTAGTGAGAAATTTCCCGAGGAGTAGCATATACTCACAGTAGGATCGGGATCCAAATATCATTGCGTGACGAAACTGAAGGAATCCTACCAGAATCATCACACTCCAAATGGTATGCAAATCTAGCAAGTTTCAGTACTTATGAAACTCCCGATGTGGATTTTTGCCCCATGCTCTTATGACCTTGACTTTGGCCAACAAATCATAAGTCACATGTCAAGTTCTGCCCGTCGTTCTTCAGGTTAATTTGAATCCACCCGCACCTACCCTTGACTTTGGCCAACAAGGCAGTACGACTGTTCCAAACCAACGTATCTATCTATGCTGCACATGAATACCCAATAGCTACCAATCACTGTGCCTTGACTTTGGCCAACAAACACAGCTTGAATACTATTGACTATTCATGTGAAACGACGGAGGGCTACGGATGGTTTTGGCAAAACCGTGAACGTAGTGAACTTGATTTGGTCGATGGAACGAGATAGCTTTTAAAAGGAGTGGCTCAAGCTCCGCATTTAAAAGTTGTTTTGAAAAGAACCGAGTGGTTTTTCGAAAGTGTTCCAACGACTTTAACTTGGTTTATTATCTTGCATTAGTTCTTTTAATGCGTGATATTCTTGCATTAGTTCTTTTAATGCGTCCCATCATTTAATCCTACCATTGCAGAAAACAACCAAAATATGACGTACGCTTATGCCATTCGCATTCGCCATGGGGCCCTGTCATTACCCGTTAGGTTACTTAACTAACGACAGAGCGGGGGCTGGGCTAGCGCGTCTGTAAAACATAAGCAACGCCTAAATAATATCATATATAGATATACTGCAATGATAAACATTTCAGATCACAGATGAATACATTGGATATACTAGGAATCTGTAATTTGTACGAGCCTGTAACAAAAGACAGATTACACGGTCGCGGTGAATAGCCAAATACCCCACCCAAGACCCCTACGGGTGCGGCAAACTACCCGCCAAGTACCCGAAGCGTAGTAACCTCCCTCATCTCCATGAGTAGGCGACTCGACACTTCGGCATACCCGGTAGTTTATGCACCCCCTCCATGGGTCTATCCTAGGAGCAAAAACAGTAAAAAGAAATTATACAATGACGGCTACAACCCCGACCCGGTTGTGCGGCCATACAAATAATTATTACATCAATTTACAAATTTACATGAATTGAAAGAAAAGAAAACTCTCGTCTCACAACCCCCGGCTATTCACCCGCGACAATCCAACATATTCATATACACATTCCAGCACATTACAGATCACAGATTTGTATAACCCCCACTAATCGACATATAGCGATTAGTAGACGTTCAATACAAATATCACATTACAGAAAACCCGTTAGCTTAAGTCTTTTAGAAGTTCGATCAAAAATACGGATTTTCGGGACCCCAAAATGAAATTTTCGTTCTGGAAAATCTGGGTTGAAAATATATATGCTAAAAATCCCAAAATACCCCCATGAAAACACTGCACCAAAATTTTTCCTCGGCCGAGTCGACTCGGCCGCGGATCCGCGGCCCTTTGACTCGAACGTTGGACAATTTTTGGTGGTTATTCATAAAAAAGCCTGAGCCGATTTTAGGTGTTAAAATAATCAACTTTTGAACAGTGGAAAAATCGACAGAAAGTGCAAATTTTTGGGGTTTGTTTTGGGACTTTTTCGTTGATCGATCTTCTAGTTACTTGCTAACATGCTAGATAGAGTTTAACTAGGCTCTGATACCACTGTAAGTCCATGCTACCTCTCCCGGTACTTTCGGGAATGCGGAATTTGGTAAAAACGATTTTCTTAAAGATGGTAACATGGACCTATAACCCGGATCTTGGTTAAACATCTATCTAACATCCTAACTAAGAGATTCTAGCTACTCGGTTAGGGGGTTATACCTAGCTTGTCTTGAACTCCTTCTCTTCAAGCTCCGATGGTGGTCCGATGGCTCCTTCTCGTCGTCTCCGTACGCCGAAGATAGATCCACTTGAAAGCTCCAACCTTTAGCTCCTTCTTCGTTCTTTGAAGAAACTAGTTCACTTGGTTTGCTAAACCTAGTGAACTAGAATGAGTAGAGAGGAAATAGAATGGGATTTTATCTATGGTTCTTGATTCTCAACTCATGAGACAAGAGAACCATAGATCAAGAGAGGGAGCAAGATGTTGAGGGTGAGAGCAAGAGGAGAGCTCAAGAACAAGAGAGAGAATGAGCAAGAAAGAATGAGGCTCTCTTTTGTCTTTCACCCTCTCATAATCCAAAGTGATCATAACTCATCATATCAAAAAAAGTCTTATGTGATGGTTTGAAGCAACCATAACCATATCATTTCATGCACTCATTTTACACAAATGAGCAAGTAAACAAAAGTCTTTGCCATGAAATGATGGCTATGGTTATCATGATGGTCAACTAGTCAAGCCTAGTCAACCGGTCAACAAGTCAACAAAAATCAACAAGTCAACAAAGTCAACAAGTCAACAAAAGTCAACAAGTCAACAACCATATCACCATAATACTTAATTAATATAATAGTTAATCACATATCATATTCTCATTAGGGTTGAGCATAAAGTCAAATAGTCAACGGTCAACTGTCAACAACCCTAATGAGAATCCGCTGCCTCTGCCTCCCTGTCAACTGTGCATACACACCCGCATCCGCGTTCCGAGGAACACGAATGCAAACTGGATAAATCCAATCCCATAAGGTACACTAGGATCTGGCTTAAACCAAAGCCCGCTAGTGAAAACTGTCCGGACACTGTACGTGCACAAGTGCACGGATGTGACCGAACCCTGTCGCAAAACCATGCGACCTGTCGCAATACCATGCGACCTGTCGCAATACCATGCGACCTCTACTCTTTTGCCTAAAGGCGAAAAGCTTTCTGTGTGGGACTCTAAAGACTCGACACTACGCTGGCAGTGGGTTTAACCACAGACCGCAAGCGGCACTAGCTGTGCGTAACGGTCCCCAGGTAATGCCGACAAGAAGACCGACGAGGCGAAACCCATCTGAACTCCTACTGAGCCTGAGTGTGACATTCTCCGTACAGTCCGGTCTGTTCGTCTGATACATCGCATGGCGGGCCTAGGGGGTGGTAAGCGTCAGTCCCCCAATAGCGGTACAAGTCGTGTCGGAGCGAAGCCCAAAACACCCTGAGATAACACTGGAAAACTACCAGTATATCTCGATTGCCCTGGCCAGGGACTACTCGTGTAATGGCTCTCCTAGACACAGCGCGATGTCAACCCCCAATACCGGGAGAGACGAATCCTGTCTAACCGTCACTGCCTCCAAGTGCTTCGGGACTGCACCCAACCACTACCTGTTTGCACGACTCCTTTGAGCCGTGGTAGGGTAGTGATCAAAGTACAGTGGGAACACACTCGAGGCGGAATGACAGTGTCAAGTCAGCGGACTAAGCTGTACTCATGTCACCTGGGAACTGATAACTGATGATTGGTATAGTACCAACTAGTCAGTTCCCGACGAGTCCTGTCCAGTGTACCCGTAACCTAACGAGCACCCGCATACTATCTCAAGTACGACGTACTGACGGCTGTGGGACAGACCGTCTCCCACACTGGGATGAGAAGCGCATGCGCTGGTCTACTCCGGAGTATAGATGCCCTGTCTCGATAGTCCTGCGACCAGGGACCTGCATAAGGATGTGCTTATAGATTACCCAGCCCCACTAGTGTGACGGCCATCACATCGCTGGTAATCAAGCAAAGATCCTAAGGGCTCTACTAATGTGTATAGGCGATATACAAAAATAAACACATGTACACATTGAAGTAGAAACAAACCAAGTAGCATACTACTATTTTGAGCAAGATTGTATATACAAGGTGAATATCCCAAGCATCCATTAAGTAATATACAATCCAGTATGATACAGTAATGGCCTCTAGGGCATATACACTAACAATATCATAGATATTCATCATTTTCGGCATATTCATATATTGTGATTCTTCTTGGAGATTTCCGTATTCATGAGATTTCTGGATTTGGGGAAAACTGCAAAGGATTTTCATAAACTTATTATCATTTTTAAATAGAAATTGCGATTTTCTCGTGATATGATGTGTATGGCATCCACCATGTGTTTTCTCGGTTCTTGAGCCACATGTGTACACATACCCGATTCGAGAAGGGGGAGGTATCCCGGGGCAAAAGGGCCATATAGAGAGACGTTGAGCATGGCAGGGAAGCACTACCTACTGGTGATTATTGATCCGGAGGATACTGACCGGAGTCATGTGATTTGAAAGATTTGAGGGCCGATCTGAGAGACGGCTACCGAGATTTCACACACACACACACACACACACACACACATATATATATATGGTGTCGATATTTGACACGGTTTTCTGTCGATTTCATTTGACGATACCCCAGTTTTATTTTACAAAAGTTTTACTAAGATAAGAACACAGATTTTTCCTCATACCAGATATATATCCAGATTTCGTGCTTAATCATTCATTCATGTCGCATTCATATTAGTGCATAGCATCATTGTTGTATACATAGGTTGTGATGCATTTGTGTGCATTCTTGTGATAGCCTTATTAGATGTTACTTACTACTCACGAGTTGGAAACTCACCCCCGTTGTCCACAGTGTCTTGCAGGACCCACCCGTCAGCATAGTAGTGGCAGGCATACTTCTTCTTCTTCTTCTTCTTCCTTTTGCTTCGACTCGAGGACTTGTGCATAGGTTGGTTTTTGGGAGGATATTCTTTTGTTCCCACCATGTATATTTATTTTGTATCTAGTACACTCCATCGACCATGTGTATATGTGATCTAAAAACTGGACAGTGAGATTGGCATATTTTGTTCTCTGGTGTTGAGCTCATGTGAGCCGACTTGGTGCTTTTCTTATTTCTTGCTTTTATATGCTTATTTCACATTATTATGACATATCTTGCATGTGGTTGTGTTCCGCCATTCGGCGAAGAGCTAGCTCCCGCTTGGGGATGCATTATTTCATTGTTTATACATATTCTTGTTTTGTACCCGTTTGTGGCCAGTTTTTACAAAGGAAACTCTGCCGAAATTTTCAGGAAAACTTGATACTTTTAAAATATTTAATGTAACTTTATTTTGTTAAAACCACCTTTTAAAAATAAGTATTTCTTCACTCTATTCATTTTAACGGTTTAGATTTCTGGGCTTTGGCTTACTTAAATTACGCTACATCTCTAGACGTTGTGTGATTTAAGTGCCAGTCACGTTCCACACATTCGGGTCGTGACAAAGTTGGTATCAGCAATAGGTTTTACCTTTCTGAGTGTAGGATGACCTTTGGTATGATGGAGTGGGTGACTTAAGCAGAGTGACGTGGCGTGTGTATGTTCCGCGGCATACTCACGATACGATACTCCGCCTAAGTGACCTTAGATATAATTGCTTGTAATTCCTTCCTTGATTCCGTATATCCTTTAATTCGATTGCAATATTCTTATCAAATTCTGTTTCTTGTTCCAGCCACTATGCCGCCGAAGACTACGAGGGCCCAGAGGGCAGCCGCCAGAGATGAGATTAGAGCAGGCTCGTTTGAGACGAGGACTGACCAGGACGGTATGCCTACCCCTCAGAGACAGACTGATCCCCCTTCTCCATGCAGGATAGCTAGGCTGGAGGCGAGCATTCAGGATTTGCACCAGATGGTTGGATCCCTAGTTGAGGCCAGCCGAGCACCGAGATCTGATGTTGTTCCTCCTACTACGGGGATTGTGATTATACCTGCTGCCCAGACAACTGTTCCTGCTGCTACCGAGACTATTGCAGTATCCTTACAGGCGTTTATGAGGCCGAAGCCTCCAGTTTTTACCGGCACAGATGCAGCGGAGGATCCACAGACATTCCTTGATAGGATGGCCAGGATTTGCCGTTCGCTGAGATGTTCTGATGAGAGATCGGTCGAGCTTGTGAGTTTTCGTCTGGAGGATCTTGCTCAGACGTGGTGCGAGTCAGTTGAGAGAGGCCGAGCTACAGGTCTAGCTCCTATGACATGGGATGAGTTCACAGCGGTGTTTCTCGCTCGTTTCCTTCCGGAGAGCGTCCGGGATGCTCGAGCCCATAGTTTCAAGTCTTTGCGCAAGACTCCTGGGATGACCGTGTCCGAGTACGATATTCAGTTCACTCAGCTATCCAGATATTCTCCTTACCCGGAGGACACTAAAGAGAAGCGCATAAAGAGATTCGTACGAAGCCTTGATACGCAGCTGTTTCTTTCTATCGGCGCCCAGCATTTTGAAACCTATGCAGCAGCGATAGACGTAGCTTTTTTAGTGGAGGAGCATATTTCTGAGACCACAGTGCCGAAGAGGATTCATACAGATATATCAGCTCCAGTGCGGTTTGGCAGAGATAGAATAGGCAGAGGCCATGGCGGATTCTTTCTAGGCCGTGGTAGTGGTCGAGGCATGATGCGAGGCCGGTTGTTCAGCTCTTATTTACCGGGTCAGCAGCTATCGCCAGGATGTCATCGATGTGGAAATCCGCATCACTTTGTCAGAAATTGTCCTGTGAGGCGCCAGGGCGAGGCGACAGTTCCACAGATCACCTTACCACCTTCACCCCCTCCTCCGAGAGCTTTATCTCCTACACCTGTTGTTTCTCTACGCCAAACCGATGCTCCGAGAGGCCGTGGTCATGGCAGTCCGGTTCAGAGAGGACGAGGTAGAAGAGGCAGAGGACAGCCGGGTACCGGCAGAGAACAGGCCTGAGTTTTCGCTTTGTCTCCTCAGGATGCGCAGGCATCGAATGCAGTGGTAACAGGTACACTTCCAGTGTGTTCATTTAACGCGCGTGTATTATTTGACCCAGGTTCTACGCATTCTTATGTATCTACACACTTTGTACCGAGGTTGGGCTGAGAGTCGTCTTTGCTTGATCAGCCGCTGGTTGTTATTACTCCCGTAGGCAAGTCTTTTGTCGCTCGACATGTTTTTCGATCATGTTCTGTTCATATCGAGGATAGGGATTTTTCTATTGATTTGATTCTTCTCGATATATTAGACTTCGATGTTCTCCTATGCATGGACTGGTTAGCCACTTGTTATGCATCCATGGACTGCCGTGAGAAGACGGTCAGATTTAGTTTTCCAGGTGAGCCGGTTCTTGTTATTCAGGGAGACAGTAGTGCCACTCTCCCTAATTTGATTTCTTCCCTTCGTGCTATTCATCTCTTGAGGAAAGGATGTCAGGGAGTCTTAGCGTATATACGTGATGCTGGAGCCGTAGAGGTCCTGTTGGACCAGGTTTTGATTGTGAGGGAGTTTCCTGATGTCTTTCCTGACGAGTTGCCTGGATTGCCGCCAGAGCGCGATATCGAGTTCTGCATTGACTTGATACCCGGCATAGGGCCTATTTCTATACCGCCATATCGGATGGCCCCGGCAGAGCTCAGAGAGCTGAAAGATTAGTTGCAAGATTTGCTGGATAAATGGCTCATTCGTCCGAGTGTGTCATCTTGGAGAGCTCCTATCCTGTTCGTCAAGAAGAAGGACGACAGTATGCGATTGTGCATCGATTATCATCAATTGAATTGAGTTACTGTGCGGAATAGATATCCCTTACCTTGCATTGACGATTTGTTTGATCAGCTTTAGAGTGCGGGACATTTCTCGAAGATTGACTTACGATCGGGTTATCATCAATTGCGGGTTCAGAGTGATGACTTTCTGAAGACTGCTTTTCGTACGCGCTACGGACATTACGAGTTCTTGGTGATATTGTTCAGACTCACCAATGCCCCAGCAGGATTCATGGATTTGATGAACCACATCATCATGCCATTTCTTGACCAGTTCAGTATCATGTTCATTGACGACATTCTGGTATACTCCTGGAGTCGAGAGGAGCATGAGCAGCATTTGAGGATCACGTCGCAGACTTTGAGGGAGCACCAGCTGTTCGCTAAATTCTCCAAGTGTGCTTTCTGGCTGAATAGCGTTGACTTCTTAGGTCACGTGATTACGAGAGATGGTATACGTGTGGACCCGAAGAAGGTCGAGGCCGTTCAGCACTGGCCCAGATCTGTATCAGTGATGGAGGTTCTCAGCTTCTTGGGTTTGGCCGGCTACTATCGACGCTTTGTTCAGGATCTTTCTCGTATCACTGCACCGTTGACCGGGTTGACCCGGAAGGGGGTTCCTTTTCTTTGGACCAAGGCATGCGAGCAGAGTTTTCAGCAGTTGAACACTCATTTGAAGACTGCACCAGTTTTATCCTTGCCATCAGGTTCAAGCGGCTTTGTTGTCTATTGCGATGCTTCTCGAGTGGGTTTAGGCTGTGTGTTAATGCAGCATGGTAGGGTCGTCACTTATACTTCTTGGCAATTGAAGAAGCACGGGCAGAACTATCCCACTCACGACTTAGAGATGGCCGCGGTGGTTTGCACTCAAGATCTAGAGACACTACTTATACGGTGAGTCGTGCCAGATATTCACGGACCACAAAAGCTTAAAGTATATCTATTAGCGGCGGGATCTGAATTTGTGACAGCGCCGTTGGATGGAGCTTGTGAAGGACTATGACTGCGAGATTCTTTCTCATCCGGGAAAGGCGAATGTTATGGCTGATGCCTTGAGTCGGAGGCCCGGCGGTAGTTTTTCCTATTTGAGTGCGGTTCAAAAACAGTCTTCCGCAGATTGGCAGATCTTATGCGACAGCCGAGTACAGTTTGAGTTTACCTCGACTGGAGGACAGCTTGCCCATGTCCGCACCCGTCCACAGTTACTTGATCGCATTCGGGAGGTACAGTCCGATGATGCTCGTTTTTTAGAGATCATGGAGCAGGTTCGGCAGGGTAGAGTTTCAGAGTTCGTGATCGATGACCAGGGAGTACTACGATTTGGGACTTGACTGTGTGTGCCAGATTCCGAGGGGCTGAGACGCGAGATTTTAGAGGAGGCGCATCAGTCAACATATAGTGTTCATCCGGATTCCATCAAGATGTAACATGGCTTGAGAGACGTCTACTGGTGGGAAGGGATGAAGAGAGATGTCGCAGATTTTGTTTCGAGATGCCTGACTTGCCAGCAAGTCAAGGCCGAATATCAGAGGCCGACAGGAGAGTTACAACCTTTACCCATTCCGGAGTGGAAATGGGAATAGATCTCTATGGATTTCATCGTGGGTCTACCTAGGACCAGTCGAGGGTATAACTCTATTTGGGTGATCATAGACCGATTGACAAAAGCGGCTCATTTTCTTCCAGTGAAGACCACTTTCGGATTCACTCAGTATGCTCAGATATATGTTGATGAGATTGTGCGACTACACGGCGTTCCGACTTGTATTGTTTCCGACAGAGGCACCCAGTTCACCAGCCGTCTTCGGCAGAAACTTCAGGAGGCTTTGGGCACTCGATTGCGTTTCAGTACAGCTTTCCATCCGCAGACCGAGGGTCAGTCAGAGCGGACCATACAGACTCTCGAAGATATGCTCCGAGCTTGCGTTCTAGATTTCGGTGGCAGTTGGGATTGTCACTTGCCCTTGATAGAGTTTTCCTACAATAACAGCCTCTAGGAGACGATTCAGATGGCACCCTTCGAGGCATTGTATGGGAGGAGATGTCGATCACCAGTTTGTTGGATAGAGCTCGGTGAGAGCAGTATTTTGGGACCACAGCTTGTGCATGAGACGACGAAGAAGATCCAGTTGATTCGGGACAAGATGAGAGCGGCCAGAGCAGGCAGAAATCTTATGCTGATAGACGTCGTCGTAGACTTGAGTTCGCCGTGCGTGATCATGTTTTCTTGCGGGTTTCGCCGATGAAGAGCGTGATGAGGTTCGGGAAGAAAGGGAAGCTTAGTCCCAGATATATGGGTCCCTTCGAGATTCTCGAGCGAGTCGGTGCAGTTGCTTATCGTTTGGTTCTTCCGCCCAGTTTTCCAGATGTTCATCCCGTATTTCATGTATCGATGCTTTGCAAGTACTTTCATGACCCTTCTCACGCGATTCAGTATCATACGATCCAGCTGGTGCGTGATCTTTCTTTCATCGAGCAGCCGGTAGTCATTCTAGACCGGCAGGTGAAGAAACTGAGGTCTAAGGTCATACCGTCCGTAAAGGTTCTTTGGCGTGGCCCAAACAGCGAAGAGGTCACCTGGGAAACCAAGGACGAGATGCGGAAGAAGTTTCCCTATCTTTTCGAATGTACGCGTAGCTAGATTTTTAAATTTTAGGACTGAATTTCTTTAAGGAGGGAAGATTGTAGCGCTTTAAAAATCGTTTAGGTTATTTGTATGATAATTAGTAGTACAACTCGTGTTTTCCGTAAAACCTAGTTATAATTATTTTTCCATATAAACATAAATGTACCTATTTTAATTATATAATTGCTTATGTATGGGTATTTAATTAGTTACTTATTTAATTGCTAGTTTCCTTAATTATTTTTCTTATTTATTAATTTTTAAATAATATTTTAAATATGCACATACAAACTAATTTAGTGTTAATTATTAATTAGTATAGGTTAATACATGTAAGTGCACCATGACACAACTAAACACAAATTGTAACATGTTCTTTTCAAAAAAAATGGCGCTTAAGATGGTTCTAGGTTTTACATAGAAAAAGATTAAAAGAAAAATAAAATAAAATGAAAAGAGGTATAGTACCATTTTTATATTGGGAATGGTGTGTGTCTGTGAAGGTATGGTTACCTCACACCTTCACTCTCTCTCCCTCACCCCTCCAAACCGCAGCCCCTCATTTCCCCCCTCCTTCTTCTTTTTTTTTTCCTTGCAAAACTTCACTATCTCACTTCAATCTCTACAAAAATCAACACCAATTTCTACTAAAATCATCATAAAAATTCTATTTTCCAAAACTAAGCAAGGTTCTTTGATTCAAGTCTTCATTATGGCTGGCAAGTTTGGATCCTTTTCCAAACCATTTTGAGATATAAAACTAATCTAATTGTTAATTTGCTAATCTTTGCTTTTATTTGTCTAAATTAGGTGTTTATGTAATTTATTTGCATGTTTAGTGTGTTTAAGTGAGGTTACATTTAGTTAGTGTTGTATGGGTTGATTAGGGCATTTATTGGTGCTAATAGACTTATTAATCCACTTAGATTTGCACTAAAATACCATAAGGTTACTAACTAGTTTTTTTAAACAAAAGGTTTTAGTTAAGTTTTCGGTTGTGATTGATCTACAACCTTTTCCGCAAAATTGTTAGTGTTGTATCAATGTGCGATATGTATGATTAGATTCTAGGTTTGGTGTTTGCTACGCATAGCAGCCCTAGGTGTGGTTTGTGGCGATGTCACGCGCGTTTTGTGCACCAAGTGCACGCGCGTCTAGCTAGTGCGCGTTAGTTACTTCGTATCATCTTAACTTTGCGTCTATATAAATGTTTAGCCTCATATGTACTATTTGTGCGGTTATAGGATCGGTCGCGGAGACATCGGACGCGGCAAGGACAGGCAAGGCAGTGATTAGATCCGACTAGCCGAGGCGTTCCGGTGAGTAGATGTACACATCTATGGGGGAATCACTTAGATGGCGTAAAGCGCTTGATAGATCAGGATTTAATTAAACTTCTTATAATCACATGTGTATATCATTTTCATATAGCATTTGCATCATCATGCATATTGATATTATCACCTAGGACACTTGCATCATTACCAATGGTTCATGCCGCACGTGCGCTATTTATGTGAACACACACGCCATTGTTAATTGCTATGTCATGAAAACTATAGAACTTGTTAAACAATCAGTATCGTTGTATTACTATTGACTTGTAGTTTCAATGCCATTCATCTCATTGCATCATATTGATATCATAGATATTCATCATTTTCGGCATATTCATATATTGTGATTTCTCTTGAAGATTTCCGTATTCATGAGATTTCTAGATTTGGGGAAAACCGCAAAAGACTTTCATAAACTTATTATCATTTTTAAATAGAAATTGCAGTTTTCTCATGATATGATGTGTGTGGCGTCCACCATGAGTTTTCTCGGTTCTTGACTCACGTGTGTACACATACTCGATTCGAAGAGGGGGGTGCACCGTCTGCGGGTACATGGTGGACCCGGTGAGGTACCCGGAGGCATGAAGGACGTATAGAGAGACGTTGAGTATGGCAGGGGAGCACTACCTACCGGTGATTATTGACCCGGAGGTCATCCGGAGGATACTGACCGGAGTCGTGTGATTTGACAGATTTGAGGGCCGATCTGAGAGACGGCTACCGAGATTTGACACACACACACACATATGGTGTCGATATTTGACATGGTTTTCTATCGATTTCATTTGATGATACCCCAGTTTTATTATACAAAATTTACTAAGATAAGAACACAGATTTTTCCTCATACCAGATATATATCTAGATTTCGTTCTTGATCATTCATTCATGCCGCATTCTTATTAGTGCGTAGCATCATTGTTGTATACATAGGTTGTGACGCATTTGTGTGCATGCTTGTGATAGCCTTATTAGATGTTACTTACTACTCACGAGTTGGAAACTCACCCCCGTTGTGCCACAGTGTCTTGCAGGACCCACCCGTCAGCATAGTAGCAGCGGGCATACTTCTTCTTCTTCTTCTTCTTCCTTTTGCTTCGACTCGAGGACTTGTGCATAGGTGGGTTTTTGGGAGGATATTCTTTTGTTTCCACCATGTATATTTATTTTGTATCTAGTACACTCCATCGACCATGTGTATATGTGATATAGAGACTGGACAGTAAGATTGGCATATTTTTTTCTCTGGTGTCAAGCTCATGTGAGCTGACTTGGTGCTTTTCTTATTTCTTGCTCTTATATGCTTATTTCACACTAGTATGATGTATCTTGCATGTGGTTGTCTTCCGCCATTCGGCGAAGTGTTAGCTTCCGCTTGGGGATGCCTTATTTCATTGTTTATACATATTCTTGTTTTGTACCCATTCGGAGCCAGTTTTTACAAAGGAAACTCTGCCGAAATTTTCGGGAAAACTTGATGCTTTTAAAATGTTTAATGTAACTTTATTTTGTTAAAACCACATTTTAAAAATAAGTATTTCTTCACTCTATTTATTTTAACGGTTTAGATTTCTGGGCTTTGGCTTACTTAGATTACGCTACGCCTCCAGACGTTGCATGATTTAAGTGACAGTCACATTCCACACATTCGGGTCGTGACATTGGGACTCTAAAGACTCGTCAATTCGCCAGCAGTAGGTGTTGATCACATTAGTCACTCACAAGCCGTCAGCGGTACTAGATGGACGTAATGGCTACCCAGGTATTGAGAGATTAGAAGATTAATATGCAAGCTTGTCCAAACTCCTATGAAGCCTATAGGTAACACTTACCGTACTGTCCGGTCTCTTCGTCTGATATGTCGCATATCGAGTCTAGGGGTGGTAACGTCAGACCCCAATAACTTGATAAGTCATGCCGATGTATAGCTCATAATGGTTCAAAAAACTACTGATAACACTTACCAGTAAATCTCATTAATAGCCCTGGCCAAGGACTTACTGTTATAGCCAATCGAGTATAGCATAACATCAACTCCTAATACCGCGAGAGATGAAATCCCTCCTATCGCTCATTGCCTCCATGTGACTCGTGACTGTACCAGAAATCAACATGTTTGCACGAATCCTTTGAGCCGTGGTAGGGAGTAAATCAAAGCATAATGGGAGCCATACAAGACTCTATGACGATCTCGGGTCTACAGAATAACCTGTACCAGTGTCACCAGAGAACTGCTATCTGACGATAGGTATAATACCAACTAGGAGTTCTCGGCGAGTCCTGTTTGGTGTACTCATTCTTTAATGAGCGCCTATGTACAATCTTTGATATCAAACACCAATAGATATGGGATCAACCATTGCCCCATACAGGGTCAAGAAACGTACACACTAGTCTACTCTGGTGTATCGATGCCCTTTCTCGATATACCCTCGACTAGGAACAATTGAAGGATGTACTTGTGGACTACTCAGGTCCTAGTAGTATTATCCGCATCATAGTCCTGGTAGTCAAGCCAACATCCTAAGGGCTTTATCAAAATGTATATGAGAGACGGTATAATAATACTAACGAACATGTTAAGATAAAGGCAAACAGATAGCATACTGTCATGTCGAGCAAGAAAGTCCTCCATATATATGTCCAAGCATCCACTATATCATACAATAATGGCCTCTAGGGCATACATATCACTAATAATCTCCCACTTGCACTAAGGCCAGTTGTTATAGTATCTCATACCCAACATCCCAGAAATTTCTTAATTAACATCTGGGGGAGGGCCTTGGTGAGTGGATCCGTTGTGTTATCCTCAATGTCAACTCTCCTGACCTCGATCTCCCAGAGATCTACTATCTCCTTGATCAGGTGATACCGCCTGAAAATATGTCTGGATCACTGATGGGACCGGGATTCCTAGGCCAAAGCCACAGCTCCATTGTTATCACAATATACAGGTATTGGATGCTCAATGGTAGGAACCACACCAAGTTCATCTCATGAACTTCTTCATCCAGACAGCCTCTATGGAAGCATCGTTGGTAGCGATGTATTCAGCCTTCATCGTCGAGTCTGCTATAGTATCTAGCTTGGAACTCTTCCAACATACCGTCCCTCCACTGAGGGTGAAGACAAAACCCGAGAACGACTTACTGTCGTCCTTATCACTCTGAAAGCTCGAATCGGTAAAGGACTCCACCTGGATTTCACCGTTACCATACACCAAGAACATCTCTTTAGTCCTTCTCAAGTACTTAAGAATGTTCTTTACAGCTGTCCAGTATTTCTCCCCTGGATCTGATTGATACATATTCACTACACCTAGTGAGCAAGCAACATCTGGTCTGGTACATAACATCGCATACATGATTGACTCGACTGCCGAAGCATAGGGTATCTCTTGCATGCGAGCCCTCTCCAAATCAGTCTTGGGAGACATCTCTTTGGAGAGAGTGATTCCTGAACAAGCGGGTACATTCCCGTGCTTAGAATCTTCCATACTAAACCTCTTTAGTATGGTGTCAATGTACTTGGATTGGGACAATCCCAACATCCGTATAGATCTAACTCTATAGATCTATATCCCCAGGATTGTAGGAAGCATAACTTAGATCTTTCATGGAGAACTTGTGTGATAAGAAGAGCTTGACCGAGTGTAGCATAGGAACAACGTTTCCTATCAAGAGTATGGCATCCACGTACAATACGAGGAAGAAAACCTTACTCTCTACTACCTTCTTATATATACTTGGTTCATCTACATCTTAGATGAAGTCAAACTCTTTGACAGCTTCATCAAAACATATGTTCCAGCTCCGCGATACCTGCTTTAATCCGTAGATTGATTTAAGTAGCTTGCACACGCTTCCGCTGCTCCCACTGTTTACGAAGGCTTCTGGCTGTGTCATATACACGCTCTCTTCTAAATCACCATTTAGAAAAGCAGTCTTGACGTGCAACAACTATATTTCGTAGTCATGGGATGCAGCAATGGCAAGTAGGATCCTAATAGCCTTAAGCATAGCCACGGGAGAAATGTTTCCTCATAGTCGACACCAGGTCGTTGACGAAAACCTTTTGCTATAAGTCTAGCTTTGAAAGTCTCAACTTTTCCATCTACACCAAATATCATCACAAGATCCACTTGCTTCCGATGGATTTTACCCCTTCAGGAGCAACTTTCAAAGTCCATACTTTGTTGGTGTACATGGATTCCATCTCAGATCACATAGCATTCAGCCATTTCACATGTCCCCACTTGTGATGGCCTGCTTGAAACTAGTTGGGTCATCATCTTCCATGATGCAATCCTCGCTCCAACCATCTATGAGAAAACCGTAGTATCTCTCAAGTGGATGAGGAACCCTACTAGATCTGCGGAGTGACTAAGGTTCATTGGGGACTATTGAATCCTCCGGTTCCACCAAATCGTCAGTAATAATTTGTGTTACTGGAACTTCTTCCAGTTCTACCTCATTGCCAATAATTTTTTTCATAAAAAATTCCTTTTCTAAAAAGGTGGCATGTCGAGAAACAAACACCTTTTGTTCCTCGGTGTGGTAGAAGATATACCTTCGCGAATGTTTGGGATATTCTACAAACTTACATAGAACTGGCATTGCCTTGAGCTTGTCCGGATTTTTCTTTTTAACATAGGTCGGACAACCCCATATCTTAACACGTTTAAGAGATGGTCTCTTTCTATTCCATATCTTATATGGAGTGGTAGGCAACGGATTTGGTCAGAACTCTATTCAATAGGTATGCAGCTATCTCAAGTGCATAACCCCAAAAGGAAATAAGCAACTCAACAGTACTCATCATAGAGCAAACCATATCTAATAGGGTGCGATTCCTTCGCTCCGAAACTCCATTGTGTTGTGGTGTATACGGAGGAGTGAGCTGAGAGAGAATCCCATTCTCTTTTAAGTAGTCTCTGAATTCCGTGCTTAAGTATTCTCCTCCCCGATCATATCGAAGGATTTTAATACTTTTACCCGTATGGTTGTAACGACCTCAAAATCCTTATACATCCGTACTATTTTTTAAAATAAAATACTGTATTTATTTGTTTGGGGGCATTTTCCGCATATTTTGCTTTTAAACAGATTATTTATTTATGTCTATTTTATCACTCCATGCCCAAATTTCTTTTCCTTATATTTAAGTTTATAATTTATCATTATTTTATAAATCTTAATCCCAAAACCCAAGTCTCCTTATCTAAATCAAATATGCCATTTCAAATAAAAAAAAATCAAAATCCAAACACAAACCACAGCCCAAGACCCATCTATATTCTTATTTAAAATAAATCCAAACCCATAAGCCTAATTTTTATCTAAAGAAAACCCCACACCATTCCAACAGCCACTTCTTATTTTTAATTCATCAAAATTCCTTCACTGTTCACCTTCTCCATTAAAGCCGTAGACTCTTCATTCTCTGTCTTTTCCCTTTCCTCTTCCGCTCGCTCTATTCACCTCCCCGTAACCGAACCCTTTTCCTCCTTTAAACCAAGCTCCACTCTCTTCCTATTCATCTCTCTCTTCCCTCTGTGCATAACCTCCTTAACCTCTTCCCATTCCCCTTGGCCGACCTCTCCTCTCCCCACTCTCTCTCTCTCTTCGATTCCCATTAATTCCTTCCTTAATTCTAATCAATTCCCTCATCAACTCTCTCTCCTTCTCCTCAAAACCCATGACCTCATTCTTTACATCTCTTCAACCACCACATCAAACTTCCCTATGGCCGGCCACCACCTCCTTTGGCCGAGCACCCTTTTCCCTCCATCATCATCACCACCAACCCGATCCCGTCATCACTAGCAACAACTACAGCAACCGCAACATCAAACGAGCTACACACCATCGATTTTCAATCTCCTTCTCGGCGTGTTCCAGACCTTTAACCGAGGCTTCGGGGCGAATTCCAAGTCCGAGAGAGTGCCACGATAATATACATGCCTCCAGATCTTCGTTCCGTCGATGTTTCGAATTTGCCGAATCGGTGTTCGATGAAATGGCTCAACGAAAACTTTCGTAGTTTTCTTGCGTTCTAACCACCTGTAAGTCCCATCTCTTTTCCTCTCTTGTTGTGTCTGCCTCTTGAATATTTGAATTCTCGCTTCATTTTCTGTGAAAAAGTTGATTTTTAACATGATATATGAAAGAACTTTAACTAATAATGAAGGTCCTGTGGTATAGAGTAATGTTTGACATAGATCTTATGAACAAATCTGGAAATTGGAAAATTTGAGCTACAACCAAAATTTCAATAACAGTTGAACCAATTTGTAACCGTACGCATACTTGAGGTGATTCCCATTTATTTTTGGATACAATATGTCCCTTCCTATCTTAACTTTTTCTGAGATTAGCAAGAAGGCATCTTGTTTCTGTTTTATTTTAGCCTTTGTTTGATAAGTGTTAACAATGCTTATTTATATGATAAAGATGATTAATGATATATATAAAATGTTACATTAATTTATTTAGTCTACCAAGTTTTGTTATTCCTCGTATACATAAGTTTAGAGGAACATGGGTTGTTAGCATCCAGGGTAAATCTTTTCTCAATTTAACTATCATAAATAATCATGACATTTTTTACATTACAACCTACGGCAGCATACTACAAGTGCATCAGTTGAGTTTCCAGTTATATACCATCACCTTCAGGCTTCAGCATGTATGATTAGTTCGAATATCTATTACATCTAAAATCCATATATATATATATAAACACCATTCCCTTCTCACTTTATATCTCCTCTTCTTATGATAAAGTTACCATGAAAAAAAAATCTTTAATATGAATGATAAAGACCTTTGGATGTCTTTAATAGATCCTTATTGTCCATTAGATTTTCATTTGTCTTTTTTATGAAATTTAATCTTGAGTGCACCTGTCTTGGTATTGAACTTCCCTGCAAACGAGACTTAGTAATATTATCTATTTATTCCAAAATCATTTAACACAATCATTACTTTAAAAAAATAGACTATTGGCTATCCATTTTCTTTGCGTATTTTTTTGATACTAAAATACTAAAATAATTTAATTATTCTAATTGTCTGACTCACACTGAGTCTTATTATAAATAATCTGACTTGAATATGATTCAAGTCAAACTATAATCTACAAGATTCCAATTCAATATGGACACATGCATCCATGAATACAATTATCGATCTATACAACTTGACTGAACCGAACCATCGATATATATTCCTTTTACATGATTCTCAGTATTCCATTTACATGACTCTACGGTTACAACCGTTTCCTGATATCATGGTTTCGGTCAGTCAGTCAATCAAACTTACAATCAAATACAATTTACAAGATAACAATACAAACAAGACATCGCGGGGTTTAAGGGGTAGATTGGTACGGAAGATGTTAAAAGTGGTACGAGACGGTCAGATTTAAGACACCTAACATGAATCCAATTGTCGTTGTTCTGGGCCTTCTAACGGAGCCTTGTACTCTATATTCCGTTTGCCCTGATCTCTAGCATATACAGACCCCTCTCGTATACACTGGTATCTTTCTGTACCAAGCTACAAACAACAGCGTTAATACAACATCACAACAAATAGTATACAACTTTAGAAGATACCTCTTATTCTGTCTTTCTAATTCCTTCTTATCTTTGAGACTTACCGAGCGACCTGTTCGCTGACGACATTCTATTTCTTTCTTCTTTGAATGTCGTCAGGTGATTCGGACCCTGCAGAGATCGAGCCATCTGCAGAAGACTTGGAGCAGTTTGCCGAAAATCCACCAGCACTTTAGTTCATTGTACACTTTTCCATTCAGTATTTTACATTTCCTGTTATGCTACTGTTTAGGCATCTTTTTATTTCAGTTTTATTTCTTTTCATGCATTGTACAAAGAATGTTAATAAATAAAAGTTCCTGTCCTTTTTATTTCTTATCTCTTGTGTATTTATTTTATATTTCTTAGATACGCTTAGCGTATGTACTTCTGAGTATATACGTAGCGGGCCTCGTTGCGTCCCCTTCGCCGTACACTGGGAAGCGGGGCGTGACAGGTTTTGTTGGTGTCCTATGCAGGTCAGAGCTGTATGAAACCCTATCATGCAGTTCTGTTCTGCATGAACAACATAAGCAATATAACACAAGGATCAGCAACTAAAAACATTCTTTACATTTTATATTCCTTGAATGTAATCTCTCGACTTTTGAATCCTTATCTCTAGTTCACCCTTCTACTTGTATCTCGTAAGCCTATTAGCTTAGTTGCATGGAGTATCGATCAACGGAGCTCGAAGAAAACATCGTCCTTAGTTTTTTTTTTCCGTACCTTGTTGCGACGTACTTCTTAAGGGAATTTCGGGAACGAAATTCTTTTAAGGAGGGTAGACAGTAACGTACGTACCGTGATTTTATCCGTTTGAATCTTTTCTTGTTTTCTCCGATAATCGTGTCTCGACATGAAGAAAATGAAACTGTGAACACTTCAACTTCATTTGATCTTATCTTGTTGATTCCTTATTGTTTTCTTAAAGCTTATCTCATTGACTGTGATGGTAGGATTTGGGTGATTCGGATGGAGTTACGTGATTGTAATTATGAATTGCAGCATATTTACAATGCGGAACTCTACTTGAGTGACATGGAGTTCTGCCCTTGATTCTCATTTCTATTGATTTAACTATGTTTTACCACATATTTGTATACTAGATTATTGAATGCCATCTTCTTTGTTAATTTATATTCTTCCTTGATTTTAAATTTGCTTCTATTCTTTATCTTTGTATATTCTTGACAATCCAATCCATATGCATATTTCTTCCATTCGAATGTTTGTTTGCGTTATTCTTGAAAACTGCATTTGATTATCTTAATAGCATCTATTCCGATTTTTTTAAAAAACTTCTCGTCTTTCTGTTTGTCTTTTTGCGGTCTGTTTCAGTTGAACACTTTCTTATCGACGAGAGTACCAACTGATGGAGCGCAACGAAATGCAATTGTTTTATCCTAACTATATTTCCTTGCTCTTTTGAAACATCCTTCTTGAGTAATTTCGAGAACGAAATTATCTTTTAAGGAGGGTAGAATGTAACGATATCAAAATCCTTATACATCCGTACTATTTTTTTTAATAAAATACTGTATTTATTTGTTTGGGGGCATTTTCCGCATATTTTGTTTTTAAACAGATTATTTATTTATGTCTATTTTATCACTCCATGCCCAAATTTCTTTTCCTTATATTTAAGTTAATAATTTATCATTATTTTATAAATCTTAATCCCAAAACCCAAGTCTCCTTATCTAAATCAAATATGCCATTTCAAATATAAAAAAATCAAAATCCAAACACAAACCACAGCCCAAGACCCATCTATATTCTTATTTAAAATAAATCCAAACCCATAAGCCTAATTTTTATCTAAACAAAACCCCACACCATTCCAACAGACATTTCTTATTTTTAATTCATCAAAATTCCTCCACTGTTCACCTTCTCCATTAAAGCCGTAGACTCTTCATTCTCTGTCTTTTCCCTTTCCTCTTCCACTCGCACTATTCACCTCCCCGTAACCGAACCCTTTTCCTCCTTTAAACCAAGCTCCACTCTCTTCCTAATCATCTCTCTCTTCCCTTTGTGCATAACCTCCTTAATCTCTTCCCATTCCCCTTGGCCGACCTCTCCTCTCCCCACTCTCTCTCTCTCTTCAATTCCCATTAATTCCCTTCTTAATTCTAATCAATTCCCTCATCAACTCTCTCTCCTTCTCCTCAAAACCCATGACCTCATTCTTTACATCTCTTCAACCACCAAATCAAACTTCCCTATGGCTGGTCACCACCTCCTTTGGCCGAGCACCCTTTTCCCTCCATCATCATCACCACCAACCCGACCCCGTCATCACTAGCAACAACTACAGCAACCGCAACATCAAACGAGCTACACATCATCGATTTTCAATCTCCTTCTCGGGGCGTTCCAGACCTTTAACCGAGGCTTCGGGGCGAATTCCATGTCCGCATGAGTGCCACGATAATATACATGCCTCCATATCTTCGTTCCGTCGATGTTTCAAATTTGCCGAATCGGTGTTCGATGAAATGGCTCAACGAAAACTTTCATAGTTTTCTTGCGTTCTAACCACCTGGAAGTCCAATCTCTTTTCCTCTCTTGTTGTGTCTGCCTCTTGAATATTTGAATTCTCGCTTCATTTTCTGTGAAAAAGTTGATTTTTAACATGATATATGAAAGAACTTTAACTAATAATGAAGGTCCTGTGGTATAGAGTAATGTTTGACATAGATACTATGAACAAATCTGGAAATTGGAAAATTTGAGCTACAGCCAAAATTTCAATAATAGTTGAACCAATTTGTAACCGTACGCATACTTGAGGTGATTCCCATTTATTTTTGGATACAATATGTCCCTTCCTATCTTAACTTTTTCTGAGATTAGCAAGAAGGCATCTTGTTTCTGTTTTATTTTAGCCTTTGTTTGATAAGTGTTAACAATGCTTATTTATATGATAAAGATGATTAATGATATATATAAAATGTTACATTAATTTATTTAGTCTACCAAGTTTTGTTATTCTTCGTATACATAAGTTTAGAGGAACATGGGTTGTTAGCATCCAGGGTAAATCTTTTCTCAATTTAACTATCATAAATAATCATGACATTTTTTACATTACAACCTACGCCAGCATACTACAAGTGCATCAGTTGAGTTTCCAGTTATATACCATCACCTTCGGGCTTCAGCATGTATGATTAGTTCGAATATCTATTACATCTAAAATCCTTATATATATATATATATATATATATATATATATATATATATATATATATATATATAAACACCATTCCCTTCTCACTTTATATCTCCTCTTCTTATGATAAAGTTACCATGAAAAAAAAATCTTTAATATGAATGATAAAGACCTTTGGATGTCTTTAATAGATCCTTATTGTCCATTAGATTTTCATTTGTCTTTTTTATGAAATTTAATCTTGAGTGCACCTGTCTTGGTATTGAACTTCCCTGCAAACGAGACTTAGTAATATTATCTATTTATTCCAAAATCATTTAACACAATCATTACTTTAAAAAAATAGACTATTGGCTATCCATTTTCTTTGCGTATTTTTTTGATACTAAAATACTAAAATAATTTAATTATTCTAATTGTCTGACTCACACTGAGTCTTATTATAAATAATCTGACTTGAATGTGATTCAAATCAAACTATAATGTACAAGATTCCAATTCAATATGAACACATGCATCCATGAATACAATTATCGATCTATACAACTTGACTGAACCGAACCATCGATATATATTCCTTTTACATGATTCTCAGTATTCCATTTACATGACTCTACGGTTACAACCGTTTCCTGATATCATGGTTTCGGTCAGTCAGTCAATCAAACTTACAATCAAATACAATTTACAAGATAACAATACAAACAAGATATCGCGGGGTTTAAGGGGTAGATTGGTACGGAAGATGTTAAAAGTGGTACGAGACGGTCAGATTTAAGACACCTAACATGAATCCAATTGCCGTTGTTCTGGGCCTTCTAACGGAGCCTTGTACTCTATATTCCGTTTGCCCTGGTCTCTAGCATATACAGACCCCTCTCGTATACACTGGTATCTTTCTGTACCAAGCTACAAACAACAGCGTTAATACAACATCACAACAAATAGTATACAACTTTAGAAGATACCTCTTATTCTGTCTTTCTAATTCCTTCTTATCTTTGAGACTTACCGAGCGACCTGTTCGCTGACGACATTCTATTTCTTTCTTCTTTGAATGTCGTCAGGTGATTCGGACCCTGCAGAGATCGAGCCATCTGCAGAAGACTTGGAACAGTTTGCCGAAAATCCACCAGCACTTTAGTTCATTGTACACTTTTCCATTCAGTATTTTACATTTCCTGTTATACTACTGTTTAGGCATCTTTTTATTTCAGTTTTATTTCCTTTCATGCATTGTACAAAGAATGTTAATAAATAAAAGTTCCTGTCCTTTTTATTTCTTATCTCTTGTGTATTTATTTTATATTTCTTAGATACGCTTAGCGTATGTACTTCTGAGTATATACGTAGCGGGCCTCGTCGCGTCCCCTTTGCCGTACACTGGGAAGCGGGGCGTGACAGATTTTGTTGGTGGCCCATGCAGGTCAGAGCTGTATGAAACCCTATCATGCAGTTCTGTTCTGCATGAACAACCTAAGCAATATAACACAAGGATCAGCAACTAAAAACATTCTTTACATTTTATATTCCTTGAATGTAATCTCTCGACTTTTGAATCCTTATCTCTAGTTCACCCTTCTACTTGTATCTCATAAGCTTATTAGCTTAGTTGCATGGAGTATCGATCAACGGAGCTCGAAGAAAACATCGCCCTTAGTTTTTTTTTCCGTACCTTGTTGCGACGTACTTCTTAAGGGAATTTCGGGAACGAAATTCTTTTAAGGAGGGTAGACAGTAACGTACGTACCGTGATTTTATCCGTTTGAATCTTTTCTTGTTTTCTCCGATAATCGTGTCTCGACGTGAAGAAAATGAAATTGTGAACCCTTCAACTTCATTTGATCTTATCTTGTTGATTCCTTATTGTTTTCTTAAAGCTTATCTCATTGACTGTGATGGTAGGATTTGGGTGACTCGGATGGAGTTACGTGATTGTAATTATGAACTGCAGCATATTTACAATGCGGAACTCTACTTGAGTGACTTGGAGTTCTGCCCTTGATTCTCATTCCTATTGATTTAACTATGTTTTACCACATATTTGTATACTAGATTATTGAATGCCATCTTCTTTGTTAATTTATATTCTTCCCTGATTTTAAATTTGCTTCTATTCTTTATCTTTGTATATTCTTGACAATCCAATCCTTATGCATGTTTCTTCCATTCGAGTGTTTGTTTGCGTTATTCTCGAAAACTGCATTTGATTATCTTAATAGCATCTATTCCGATTTTTTAAAAAAACTTCTCGTCTTTCAGTTTGTCTTTTTGCGGTCTGTTTCAGTTGAACACTTTCTTATCGACGAGAGTACCAACTGATGGAGCGCAACGAAATGCAATTGTTTTATCCTAACTATATTTCCTAGCTCTTTTGAAACATCCTTCTTGAGTAATTTCGAGGACGAAATTATCTTTTAAGGAGGGTAGAATGTAACGACCTCAAAATCCTTATACATTCGTACTGTTTTTTTAAAATAAAATACTGTATTTATTTTTGGGGGCATTTTCCGCATATTTTGTTTTTAAACAGATTATTTATTTATGTCTATTTTATCACTCCATGCCTAAATTTCTTTTCCTTATATTTAAGTTTATAATTTATCATTATTTTATAAATCTTAATCCCAAAACCCAAGTCTCCTTATCTAAATCAAATATGTCATTTCAAATAAAAAAAAATAAAAAATCCAAACACAAACCACAACCCAAGACCCATCTATATTCTTATTTAAAATAAATCCAAACCCATAAGCCTAATTTTTATCTAAACAAAACCCCACACCATTCCAACAGCCACTTCTTATTTTTAATTCATCAAAATTCCTTCACTGTTCACCTTCTCCCTTAAAGTCGTAGACTCCTCATTCTCTGTCTTTTCCCTTTCCTCTTCCACTCGCTCTATTCACCTCCCCGTAACCAAACCCTTTTCCTCCTTTAAACCAAGCTCCACTCTCTTCCTATTCATCTCTCTCTTCCTTCTATGCATAACCTCCTTAACCTCTTCCCACTCCTCTTGGCCGACCTCTCCTCTCCCCACTCTCTCTCTCTCTTCAATTTCCATTAATTCCTTCCTTAATTCTAATCAATTCCCTCATCAACTCTCTCTCCTTCTCCTCAAAACCCATGACCTCATTCTTTACATCTCTTCAACCACCACATCAAACTTCCCTATGGCCGGCCACCACCTCCTTTGGCCGAGCACCCTTTTCCCTCCATCATCATCACCACCAACCCGACCCCGTCATCACTAGCAACAACTACAGCAACCCCAACATCAAACGAGCTACACACCATCGATTTTCAATCTCCTTCTCGGGGCTTTCCAAACCTTTAACCGAGGCTTCGGGGCGAATTCCAAGTCCGCGTGAGTGCCACGATAATATACATGCCTCCATATCTTTGTTCCGTTGATGTTTCGAATTTGCCGAATCGGTGTTTGATGAAATGGCTCAACGAAAACTTTCGTAGTTTTCTTGCGTTCTAACCACCTGTAAGTCCCATCTCTTTTCCTCTCTTGTTGTGTCTGTCTCTTGAATATTTGAATTCTCGTTTCATTTTCTGTGAAAAAGTTGATTTTTAACATGATATATGAAAGAACTTTAACTAATAATGAAGGTCCTGTGGTATAGAGTAATGTTTGACATAGATCCTATGAAAAAATCTGGAAATTGGAAAATTTGAGCTACAGCCAAAATTTCAATAATAGTTGAACCAATTTGTAACCGTACGCATACTTGATGTGATTCCCATTTATTTTTGGATACAATATGTCCCTTCCTATCTTAACTTTTTCTGAGATTAGCAAGAAGGCATCTTGTTTCTGTTTTATTTTAGCCTTTGTTTGATAAGTGTTAACAATGCTTATTTATATGATAAAGATGATTAATGATATATGTAAAATGTTACATTAATTTATTTAGTCTACCAAGTTTTGTTATTCCTCGTATACATAAGTTTAGAGGAACATGGGTTGTTAGCATCCAGGGTAAATCTTTTCTCAATTTAACTATCATAAATAATCATGACATTTTTTACATTACAACCTACGCCAGCATACTACAAGTGCATCAGTTGAGTTTCCAGTTATATACCATCACCTTCAGGCTTCAGCATGTATGATTAGTTCGAATATCTATTACATCTAAAATCCTTATATATATATATATATATATATATATATATATATATATAAACACCATTCCCTTCTCACTTTATATCTCCTCTTCTTATGATAAAGTTACCATGAAAACAAAATCTTTAATATGAATGATAAAGACCTTTGGATGTCTTTAATAGATCCTTATTGTCCATTAGATTTTCATTTGTCTTTTTTATGAAATTTAATCTTGAGTGCACCTGTCTTGGTATTGAACTTCCCTGCAAACGAGACTTAGTAATATTATCTATTTATTCCAAAATCATTTAACACAATCATTACTTTAAAAAAATAGACTATTGGCTATCCATTTTCTTTGCGTATTTTTTTGATACTAAAATACTAAAATAATTTAATTATTCTAATTGTCTGACTCACACTGAGTCTTATTATAAATAATCTGACTTGAATATGATTCAAGTCAAACTATAATCTACAAGATTCCAATTCAATATGAACACATGCATCCATGAATACAATTATCGATCTATACAACTTGACCGAACCGAACCATCGATATATATTCCTTTTACATGATTCTCAGTATTCCATTTACACGACTCTACGGTTACAACCGTTTCCTGATATCATGGTTTCGGTCAATCAGTCAATCAAACTTACAATCAATACAATTTACAAGATAACAATACAAACAAGACATCGCGGGTTTTAAGGGGTAGATTTGTACGGAAGATGTTAAAAGTGGTACGAGACGGTCAGATTTAAGACACCTAACATGAATCCAATTGCCGTTATTCCGGGCCTTCTAACGGAGCCTTATATTCTATATTCCGTTTGCCCTGGTCTCTAGCATATACATACCCCTCTCGTATACACTGGCATCCTTCTGTACCAAGTTACAAACAACAGCGTTAATACAATATCACAACAAATAATATACAACTTTAGAAGATACCTCTTATTTTGTCTTTTTAATTCCTCCTTATCTTTGGGACTTACCGAGCGACCTGTTCGCTGACGACATTCTATTTCTTTCTTCTTTGAACGTCGTCAGGTAATTCGGACCCGGCAGAGATCGAGCCATCTGCAGAAGACTTGGAGCAGTTTGCCGAAGATCCACCAGCACTTTAGTTCATTGTACACTTTTCCATTCAGTATTTTACATTTCCTGTTATGCTACTGTTTAGGCATCTTTTTATTTCAGTTGTATTTCCTTTCATGCATTGTACAAAGAATGTTAATAAATAAAAGTTGCTGTCCTTTTTATTTCTTATCTCTTATGTATTTATTTTATATTGCTTAAATACGCTTAGCGTATGTACTTCTGAGTATATACGTAGCGGGCCTCGTCGCGTCCCCTTCGCCGTACACTGGGAAACGGGGCGTGACAATAGTTCTCAATTTCGTACTCATATTCCTTGAATTTCTCAAAATATTCAGATTTGTGTTTCAACAGGAACACATGTCCGTATCTTGAGAGATTATCGGTGAATGTAATAAGGTACGAAGAACCATTTCTGGCATGTGTAGACATAAGACCACATACATCATTATGTATCTGTCCCAAGGGTTCAGTAGCTCTTTCTCCGTGTCCAGTAAACGGAGATTTGGTCATCTTACCTTTGAGACATGACTGTCAAGTTTAATAATATGTAATTTTGAACAGATTCAAATATCCATCCTTATACAACTTTGCCAGTCGTGTCGCATTGATATGACCTAGTCTATAATGCCACAAGAAGACTTCGTTCATTTTTGAACTGTTTCTCTTGTGTGTGTTCTGTATACTTAGAACTGTGTTGTGATTTAGAATGTATTTACCGTTATATAACGTACCATACCCAATTAACACTTGATTTAGGAAAATATTTACAATATTTTTGGTACGAAATAACAGTCGCTCAGAATCATTATATTACCAGTTGGTAACACTAGGTGATATTCGCCAACTGCTTTGGCTGCAACAATTGCACCATCCCCTACTTCTAGAGACATATCTCTCTTTCCCAGTTCTCTACCTATCTTTAGCCCATGTAATAAATTACATACGTGGGATTCTGATCCGGTATCTAATACCCAGGATGTAGAGCAAACCGAGAAACAGTTCTCGGTTACGAACACACCCGAATACGATGCATCAACATACTTATTCTTTATTTGGGTGGCATGGGAATCCTGATATTCCCCTATTCCTTGCTCAGACTTATGTCAATCATAAGATAGAGCGGAATTTAGCCCAGTATAATAAGTCGGTTCGGCCAATACATCCATATTATTATCTTGATTAAGGCATATCATTGTTCGCTACCAGGAGAGCGAGAAGGATAATCACTTTGCGTGCGCTCTTTGCAAGATTAGATTGGTTATTATTTTATCTAATCAGATGACTCCCACTGTTTTTATCAAATCTTCCTTCAAACCCTAAAAGGTAAGATTGGCCGGGATTAATTACACCCTACAAGTTCGCCAATCGTTCGGCCAAGCAGGTATTGGTACTTCGAGGAAGTCTCTCCATATTTTCGTATGGAACTAATTAAACAGCCTCGTTTCCACAGGGGAATCACCCTGTTAACACCTTTCTTAGACACCTAATTGATCGGCTAATTGTAAAGTGGAAAACTCTCCGAGGAGTAACTCTTACTCGCAGTGGGTATCGGGATCCAACTATCATATAAAAGGCATGCAATCTCATTGCAAATTTCAACACTTGAAATTCCCGATAATTGTTTTTACCCCTAACGTCCTATGACCTTAACGAAGGCCAACAAACCATAGGCCGTTAGTCAAGTTCAACCCGTTCATTTCTTGATTGAATTAAACCCACCCGCACGACCTTTGATGAAGGACAACAAAGTCGCATGACTACCCTAATCCAATCACATCACATGCTGCAGATAAGCACTAATTAGCTACCGCACACTACGCCTTGACGAAGGCCAACAAACGTAGCACGAATACTAAATAGCACTTATCTGAAATGACGGAGGGCTACGCTGGTTTTTAAGAAAACCTTTAGCGTAATGAACTTGGTATCGTTGTAGAATCTAGTGATTTTAAAAAGGAGTGGTTTAAGCTCCGCTTTTAAAATCGAGAAGTTTTCAAAAACAAACCGAATAGCTTTTACTAGCTTTTGCTAAAGAGGTCACTCCTGGTGAAGAGATCTCGGCTCTTTCCTCATCGAATGAGGTGCTGGATACCATCAAAGAATACCACTATGCAAAGCAAGAACTACAGAAACTGTGATGATAAACCGAGTGGGTTGTAGTATTTGCTAGTTTTGCTAAAGAGATCACTCCCGGTGAAGGGATCTCGGCTCTTTCATCATCGAATGAGGTGCTGGATATTCATCAAGGAATACCACTGTGTAAAGCAAGAACTAGAGCTATTTTTTTAAAAACTTTTGATTCTACAACATCTTTAAGTTTCTTTTTTTTTCATTAATCTCATTAATGAAGTCCCATCATTTAATTTTTTCTAAACATCACAGAAAAATAAAACGAAAATAGAATGTACGCTTATGCCATCCGCATTCGCCACGGAGCCCCCCGTCTTCACCGTTAGATTACTTAACTAATGGCAGAGCGGGGGCTGGACTAGCGTGGGTGCAAAACATAAGCAACGTTTATTATATATCATATATATAATATAACATTCGTCTCACTCAGTTATATGATCACATCACAGAACCAAGCAGCAGAAGTCAATATATAAAATATTGGATATACTAGGAGGTCCGTGTTTTAGATTAAGCCAATAATGAAAAACACGCATTCCACGGTCGTGATGAATAGCAAAACCCATATCCCGAGACCCCTACGAGAGTGGCAAGCAACTCTGCCAATTCTAGAGTTAGGAGACCCGGTCTCGACTCCTCGAGATGGTCTCCCACTGGACTTCAGAACCCGGTTACTTGTGCTCCCTGCCTTGGGTCAATCCTAATGCGGAAAAGTAAATAATATACATCAGTGGTGACATCATCCTCAACCCGGAAGTGTCCCAATAAAAGAATATTACATACAGATTTTATATGAATGAAAATGAAAAACTCTCATCTCATGCAAAACCCCTGGCTATTCAATCACGATAATCCAATAAAATATATCACAGCAACACATAACATCACATGTCATCAACGTAAGTAAATATGTGTATCCCAAATTCCGTTGATATATAGCAACGAGATTTACATATTACACTTACGGTCGCAGAAAAGAAATGAAAAACTACAATAATTAGAACCTGTATTTCCTTAAACATCATAAACCTGGAATATCTCATATTCCGAATTTCATGCCTAACTTGTAAACCTTGCATTTTAGTCTCAAATTGAAAACTCTTTTCAATAAGCTGTCGGATAATTCAACAAGATTCCTGACTAAGTGATCGCGTACTATACGCAATTGCGACGGAGTTTTGATCCGAATCAAAACTCCGTGGCAATCGATCAAACAAGACTAAACATCTAGATTTATAAAATACTAACTAGTTTTCACAAAACTAATTATTTGGATTCTAAAAGTTATATCACATATCATCATCATCCATACAACATTAAACATTTCGATCGATTTAACAAACACCCACAAATCCCAGAGACCTCAACAACTTGAGTCTCATTAAAAACGTCCAGAAAATGCCAAAAATAACAATGGAGCAGCACAAGAAAAACAACACCAAAAACGCACCAAATTGCGCCGGAACCGCGGCCAAACATGGGTTTGGGCCGCGGTTCCGCGGCGCTTTTGAGGAGTCAAGGGTTCATATTTCTTGGGATTCCACAAAAAAGCCTGCACGATTTTCTGCATATTTTTAATCACCAAAATTTCAACATTTGAAAAATGCAACAGAAACATCATAAATCGCGGGTTTCGAAACTTGATCGAATAGTTTAACATCGTAAAGACCTACCCAAATGTTCTAGGTTGGCTCTGATACCATAAAAGTGTACGCTAGCACCGTGACGGGGTTTAAACGGGCATCACACATGCAATTTTAAAATTTCGGGCGCTAACGAACACTAACCAAGATCTTAACTAGAATAATAGGGTTTAACAATGATGATATGATTAACTAAAGAAAGAGAAAGGGGCTACAACCTTTGTAAACCGTGTCCTTCTCTTCATAAAGCTCCAGGTAGTAGTCCACGCGACTTCACTAGGCTCCACTTGAAGAATGAACAAGCTTCCTCCGATGATCTTCGTGCCGAAGATGATCCACACGAAGTCCGCCAATCCAAGCTACCTCTTCACTAAACTCTTTAGTGAAGGAAACACACTACACTAGAGTGCTAATGAAGTGTAGGATGGTGAAGTAGGGGTTTTGTTTGCTCACTAGGGTTCTCAAAAGTTCAAGGATTCACATCTCATATGAGGGTTTGAGCTTGGAGGTGGAGGTGAAAAATGAGGAGAGAGCTAGAGAGCATATGAGCTCAACTCAAGAAGAAGAGCATGTGTAGAAGATGCAAGTAAAGAATGGCTTTACTATCTCACACATAATTGAAGCAAACCAATTAAATCAATATTAAATTGTAACCATACTTCAATAGTGTAGTGAGGTGAATAAAATATTCATCAAGCCATGCTTCACTCCATGCTCCCATTTTCCACCTCACATTTTCTATTTCCAATAAATAGAAAATCAACCCATGCTTGATTATATATATATATATATATATCATATATTAATACACATATATATAACAAAATAATTATTGAGCAATAATATTAGTTAAGATATAATTATATCAAATACAATATATATCATATTATTAAATCAACACTTTATTTAATAATCTGGTTATATCATATATAACCTACTAATATCATTTATCTGTATATCACATTATCAAATCAACTCTTGATTTGATAATCCGGTTATATCACATGTAACCTGACTGATATCAGATAACTGCCAGATTAGAATACGGTATCACATATTTGTATTTAATCAGGCCCCCGCACATATCAACATATGTGCCCTACTTCGTTTCGCTTGAATTAGGAAACTTCTGTGTGGGACTCTAAAGACTCGTCAATACGCCAGCAGTAGGTGTTGATCACATCAGTCACCCACAAGCCGTCAGCGGTACTAGCTGGACGTAACGGCTACTCAGGTATTGAGCGATTAGAAAATCAACAAGAAACTTTGTCCAAACTCCCATGAAGCCTATAGGTAACACTTACCGTACAGTACGGTCTCTTCGTATGATATATCGCATATCGAGTTTAGGGGTGGTAACGTCAGACCCCAATAACTTGATAAGTCATGCCGATGTATGGCTCATAACGGTTCGAGAAACTACTGATAACACTCACAAGTAAATCTCATCAACAGCCCTGGCCAGGGACTTACTGTTATAGCCAATCGAGCATAGCGCAACATCAACTCGCAATACCGGGAGAGACGAAACCCCTCCTATCGCTCATTGCCTTCATGTGACCCAAAATCCACCTGTTTGCATGACTCCTTTGAGCCGTGGTAGGGAGGAAATCAAAGCACAGTGGGAGCCACACAAGACTCTATGACGATCTCGGGTCTACAGACTAATCTGTACCAGTATCACAAGAGAACTGCTATCTGACGATAGGTATAATACCATTTAAGAGTTCTCGGCGAGGCCTGTTCGGTGTACCCATTCTCTAATGAGAACCTGTGTACAATCTTAGATGTCAAACACTATTGGATATGGGATCAACCATTGCCCCATACAGGGTCAAAAAACATACACACTAGTCTACTCTGGTGTATCGATGCCCTGTCTCGATATACCCTCGACTAGGAACAATTGAAGGATGTGCTTGTGGACTACCTAGGTCCCAGTAGTATTATCCGCATCATAGTCCTGGTAGTCAAGCCAACATTTTAAGGGTTTTATCAACATGTATATAAGAGACGGTATAATAATACCAACGAACATGTTAAGATAAAGGCAAACAAATAGTATACTGTCATGTCGAGCAAGAAAGTCCTCCATATATATGTCCAAGCATCCACTATATCATACAATAATTGCCTCTAGGGCTTACATATCACTAACACTTCACAATTTCTGACAATCTCCTACTTGAAGATGCTTCAGCCTTGATTCTCAACGCTAGTGGACTTTACACGACTCCTCTCTACTTTCTCTTCGTCACATTTTCATGGAGAGGTTCACCAAATCGCAACAGAATTCCATCTTGTCTCTGTCTACGAATTTGGTGAGCATATCCGCTAGATTCTTTTCTCCCGCTATCTTTTGCAATGTCAACTCGCCTTCTTCCACCACAATGCGAATGAAATGATAACGTATTTTAATGTGCTTCGTCCGATAGTGATACGCCGCGTTCTTCCCCAAATGCATCGCATTTTGCCTGTCGCTCCAAAAGGTATTGAAGTCTTGCTTCTTGTCCAATTCTTTAAGTAACCCTTGCAACTATATCATCTTCTTGATGGATTCCATGATCGCCACGTACTCAACCTCCGTAGTCAACAATGCCATCAACTTTTTTAGTTGAGAGACCCAACTGACCGCTGTTCCCCTAACCATGAATATGTACCTTGTTGCGTTCTTCCCACTATCTCGATCTTCTGAGTAGTCCGCATCAACATACCCTTACACCTTTAGAGTGTCACCTCCGAAGGATAAACAGTGACTAGATGTACTCCTAAGATACCTCAAAATCCACTTCACCGCATTCCAATGCTCTTTACCCGGGTTTTGCATATACCTGCTAACAATTCCCACTGTATGTGCAATATCAGGTCTCGTACTCACCATTGCATACATCAAACTCTACACCGCAGATGCATAAGGCACGTTCGCTATCTCATCTTTCTGCTCTTGAGTTGTCGGGCACAACTCCTTGCTGAGTTTGAAATGCTTCGCTAAGGGTGTACTCACCGATTTTGATTTGTCCATGTTGAACCGCTTTAAAATCTTCTCAATATAGTCTCTTTGCGATAACCACAACTTCCGCTGCTTCCTATCTTTCACGATCTTCATACCCAGTCCCTTTGCGATAATCACAGCTTCCGCTGCTTCTTATCTTTCACGATCTTCATACCCAAGATTTGATTTGAGACTCCCAAATCTATCATGGAGATTTTTCAGCCATTATCTTCTTCAAACTTTGAATCTTCTCGAAATTCAGACCCGCTACTAGCATATCATCAACGTACAATGATAGAATAATAAAGCCGTCGTCCTTAAAAGTTTGAACATAGACGCAATGATCAGATTCACAACGTACAAATCCCATCTCCAAAATAAACTGATCGAACTTGAGATACCACTGCCTAAGAGCTTGCCTGAGGCCATACAAGCTCTTTTGCAGTTTACACACTATAGTTTCTTTCCCTTTCACTTCATATCCCGGTGGCTAAATCATATAGATCTCCTCCTCCAAGTCTCTATGAAGGAACGTAGTCTGACATCCAGCTGCTCTAAGTGAAAGTCCTCCATCGCCATGATACTAAGAATCACCCAAATAGATATCATCTTTACAACAGGGGAAAATATTTCTTGATAGTCAATACCTTACTTTTGTATGTAACGCTTGACTACTAAATAAGGCTTGTACTGCTTCACACCATCAGTCTTATCTTTAATTCTGTACACTCATCTGTTTAGCAAAACCTTACAACCCTTGGGTAGCTTAACTAGTTCCCACATACGGTTCTTCTTCATAGAATCCATCTCCTTGTCCATAGCTTGCTCCCACTGCTTTCTAGCACCGTCACTTGTTTCTTCTTCAAGGGATTCATGCTATCCCGAATATCTGTACAACACGAAGTCGGTAAAAAGTCTATCAAGTGGCCTTCTATTTCGCATAAATCTCCTCAGAACAAGAACATATGGTTGCTGAACATAGTTACCATCCTGTTCTTGAACCTGATCCTGCACTACGGCCTCCTTCAAATTTTGATCTTCACTTATAAGCACCTGATTGCTCTATTGAGTTCCATCTAGCTCGACGAATTCATGTACCGCACCTTCTTTGGCTTGCTTCTCTTATTTATACAAGTGTTGCTCATCAAAGACGGCGTTCTGGTTTCGTATTACTTTCTTGCTTGCATAATCCCACAACCGATATCCGAACTCGTCTTCACCATAACCGATGAAAGCACACTTCTTAGAGTTTGAGTCAAACTTACTCTTTTCTGTCTTGTCAATCAAAGAATACACAATGCAACCAAAAACTTTAAGGTGCGTATAATTAACCGCTTTACCTGACCAAATTTCTTTCGGAATGCTTCCGTCGAGCGCACCCGCCAGGCTTCTGTTTATCAGATACACAATAGTATCCACTGCCGCTGCCTATAGGAACTTTGGCATATCCGCATCCAAGGTCATATTTCGCACTCGCTCTAGAATCGTTCTATTCATCCTTTCAACGATACCATTTTGTTGTGGCGTCCCCGGTACCATCTTCAACCAACGAATATCTTTCTACAAGCAAACTCCTCGAATTCCTGTGTGCAGTATTCCCCTCAATTATCAGACCTAAGGCATTTACTTTAGTCCCTGTTTGGTTCTCCAAATTCGCAATCCAATGTTCGAAGATACTAAATACATTGGATTTCTTCTTCATCGCATACACCCATATTTTCCAGCTTGAATCATCGATGAACGTCACGAAATACTGATTACCTCCATAAGACCCCACCGAGACCGGACCCCATACGTCCGTATGCACCATCTTCAGTTTCTTGGTCTTCTGAGCAACACCCCCAATTTGAAATCTAAGCGCATTTTGCTTCCCGCAAACACAACTCTCATAAAGCCCCGACTCCACCTTTTTCAGTCCAAAAAGAATCCCTCTACCTTGAAGAATTTTAGTACAGAAGTTGAGTATGAGATACCGTAAACACAATTATCGAACACGGTTTGCGAAGCTGTTAGTACAGAAGTTGGGTATGAAATACCGCAATAATTGGCCTTAAGTGCAAGTGGGAGATTGTTGAATATAGGTGCCCTCAAGACAATTATTGTAATTGAAGGAAGACCTATATGAGAGAACAATCTTACTCGAGATGATAATATGCTATCTGGTTTGTCTTTATTTTTCATGTGATGCGTTTTATTTACTATCACGTATCGTTTAGACATGAGATAAAGCCTTCGAATTTTGCTTGAATACCGGGATGATGATGGAGATCATACTAGTAGGGCCAGAATAGTCGATAAGCACATCCTTAAATGTCTCTAGTCATAGGAGTATTGAGACTGGGTATCGGTACTCCAGTTTAGACTAGTGTGTACGTTTCCTGACCCGGTTGGAGGGCGATAGTTGATTATACAGCTATTGGTTTTTGACATCAAGAATTGTATACATGTGCTCATTGGATGAGTTACAGTGGACGGACTCATCGAGAACTCTTAGTTGGTAATATACCAATGTCAGGTAGCAGTTCTCTTGTGACATGGGTACAGGGTGGTCCCTAGGACCTGAGATCGCCATAGTGTCTCATTTGTGTTCCTACTATACTTAGACTTCTACCCTACTATGGCTTAAAAGAGTCATACAAACAGGTTTTTGTTGGGTATAGTCTCAAAGCACGTGGAGGCAGTGAACGGTCGAGGGGATTCGTCTCTCCCATTATAGGGAGTTGATATCGCGCTGTGCATAACATGACTACAATCACAAGTTGATGTCCATCGCGGTGGAGATAAACTGATAAGTGTTATCAGTTGTATCTCCGGTTGGTTATGAGTCCTTTGCCACACGACATATCGAGTTATTGGGGTCTGACAGATTCCAAACCTTAGACCCAATATGCGATACTCTTAGATGAAGAGACCATACCACACGGTAATGTCACTAATAGACTTTGCAGGGTTCAAATGAGCTTGCTTATTGACCTTCTTCATTCAATATCTGGGTAGCCGTTACGTGCAGCTAGTACCGTTGACGTGCTTGTGGGATATGGATATGATTCTAACTTACTGCCAGCGTATTTTCGAGTCATTAGAATCCCACATAGAGATTTCCCAGCACATGCGAAGCGATGTAGGGCACGTATAGGGATACGTGCAGGAGTTCGATTAAACACGTGTATTTGATACACGTATTTTAATCGGGTGTTTGTTGATATTAGCCGGTATATATATGATATAGCTAGATTATTAAATTAAGTGTTGATTTAATAATTAAATGTATATTTATATAATGATATATTTATATATTAACTAATATCATGCTCACACAAATATTTTCTTCTCTTTTATTAATATTTATATTTGATATAAATAATGAGACATGTATATTAATACATGTATGATGGGAATATAAGACTTATATGCAAGAAATGAGAATGAGTCATGGTTGTAGAATTCATAAGATGTATTTTTTTGACGACTCATTTGTGTGAGTCATTATCTTGTTCATGACTCATTCTTGTTTCTAGTTGAAATGATTATTTATGATTATCTTCTTCATTATTCTTATCTCCTCCATACTTCTTCTTCCTCTTGAATTTTTTTCAAGTGAGGAATGGAAAAGGAAAAAGAAAAAATAAGTGAGCTAATTATTCTACATCTCCTATTAATCATTCTTAGCACGTTTAATTAGTGGGTTGTTTCATTTTGATGAGATCAATTTGAAACTAGAGCCTGTGTTGGAGAGGTGGCTAACGCACTGCAAAGGTTATAACCCTCTAAACTTTAGTTTTTAGCTTACCAGTTTAGATGCAAGTTTAGCCTTTTGGTTTGATTCTTGGTTTGGATTTGAAATAGCTCTTTAGATTTTAAAATTATCGCTTCCGCCACGTTTTAAACCCTAGTAGAGGTGCCTAGCAAGCTGATTGAGTGAATTCTCGGTGTGTAGTTTTAGAAAATATGTAAGAAATCACAACCAAAAATTATTTGACCGCAATCAATAACGGTGTCGAATGTAGCGCGTTAGTAAGTGCGGATCGTCCACAGGGAAAGTGTAATCGTTCGTGTTTCGATTTAGATGAGTCGAAAATTTAAAGAAAAGAAAAGAAACAATTCATGATTTATAAAATTGAATTTAAAGAATTAAAAAAAATCTAGATCTAAGAAAACATTAAAATCAAGAATTGAGATGTGATGATTTCCAAACCAACAATCAAGATTCGAAGTGTGGCTCGTAGGAGTAGATCGGATCTATAAATGTGATGAGATCTAATGATTACATACTCTTATCCATCAACGAATTGATACTAGATCGATGACGATTTATCGAGGTTAAGGATCTTGCAAAGAAACTAGGGTTTCCTTATCTTATCCTTTGTCCTTTCAATGAATCTCATTCACAAACTAGCTTCAAGTAAATCAAATGATCGATCGTTGATCTCTAGTTTCGAGCGAACACAATCAAGAAAGCATCGCATCGAAACTGGGTCATCGATCATTCGATTTACAAGAATTTACAAACGTTATAGGATTTAAGAATTGTAAAAGAATCTAAATCATCATCATTCTATCGATCGTCTCAACTCCTTTACGAGCGGAGTTTTACTCAAACATTATCACAAAGCAAACATTCAAGAATCTAAATTGAATCATAATGCTTGAATTCAAAAGATAAGCAAGATAAAAGAATTGTCACCTTTATTATTCAACAATTTGTTACACTTTGCTCAAAGACTACAAGAAATTGAGAAGGGAACGAGATCGTCGAATCTAGCGTCGCATCGTCTCCGTGAGTCGCAGATCGACTTGGATCACTTGCTCGGATGAAGATCAGCTTCGCTCCAAAAGGATCTAGGCTTCTTGCTTTGATTGAACTCGGAATTCTTGATCTTGGATTGGAATTGGAATTAGGGTTATGGTTTATAAGTTGTGTCACTCAACTTGTATTGAATTTGGGGGAGATGAAGATTAACCCTTAACCTTAGATCTAGGCTCCCTTTTATAAGCTTTCATAACCCTAGATATAGGATTCAAAATTTTAATTTCCCTCCAAAAGTTTATTAGCTAGAGAGGCTTCTAGAAGAAGTTAGTTGGAGGGATGCTTCTAGAACTAGGTTGTTAGTTGGCTTGCTTTGGAAGCTTGGAGCTTAATCATGATTAGCTTTCTTAATGATCTTTGCTGATCTGGCAGAAGCTTCGAGAGTTATCTGGAATTTGACATAGCTTGCTGAAGTGTAGGCACTGAGGGAAGTATTATGCAGCAAATAAGAAATGATGACGTGGCATATCCACCGCGGATCCGCGGCACGTGCCTCCTCAGGCCGCGGATCCGCGGTCACGTGGGGAGTTTACTGCTTTATATTTCCTATGCTGATTACTGCTGAATTCTTGGTATTTTTCTGATATGTTTATTCTCACAATTCTTTCTAGATTGCTACCAGATCTCAAGTCCTTGAGTTGGCGTAATTTTGATCAGCACTATGACAATTTTGGCTTTTCTCCTGGAATTTCCTGCACAGACTCCGAAACAAGTGTTGCGCTACACAAGAATGATGCGATGCCATGAAAAACAGTCAATTTCCCTTAAAGTGCCGGTTTTAGAGTATAACACATGCAATCTGTTATTTTACGACTGTTTTGCTAATATGTACAATATGAATGCCGAACACCTCTAGATGAATGCAAATGATAGGGAAATTGACGTGTTAAAAATATATTATTTTCGACTGATCAAATTCCCCCAAACTTATTTTCGGTCGTCTCGAGCGAACTGTTTTATTAAAAAGAGAAGGAGAAAATAAAGAAAGAGAAAAACTAACTAGCACACTTTCGTAGGCAACACGATTGCACTGAGCACGTGCAACAAGCCTTTAAACCTCTAGGTGTCCCTAGTAGGAGGAGTGTTGTCTCCTGAGGGTTTTCAGCGGACTGCACCCACAAAATCCAATAATAAAAGGAAGACCGTGAATATTACATTTAAAGAAAAGAATTGTAAAAGAAAAACTTTGAAAATTAGGGTTTCCAACTAAGCTAGCTTTTCGGTTGTCGTGAGCCCTATCTTAATAGTCATGAAAAGATGTTAGAAATCATATAACCCCTCAATAAAACATCGTCTTATTCTTCATTCCTATCTTTCTTCCAAACATCGATCATATAACCCTATGTGTGTGTAAAGAACATCCCTACACCCGGAGAATTCAATTCAAGCTATCATACTCTTGCCCATCAGCCTCAGTACTTTTTAATTAATGAATATTTAGCTGAATTTGCTCACACACTTTCATGCGACCGTTAATACTTCTTGAGGTACTAACCGACCGATTTCCATGTGCTTGCTTATTTGGTGTATTTTCCTCGTTTTGCACCACCCAAGGCTTAGCAGTGACTCCCAGACCAGTTGGCCTTAGGGCACTAGGTGAAGAGGCACCCTCGCTATATTTTTTTTATTGCTACCTTGGCGATAACAAAACCAGTGTCCATTTTTCTCACCACTTTATATTTTATTCATTTTTTTTATTTCCTTCATACTTTGGCTTTTAGACAAGAGCATTTCAAGGTATCCTCTACTATCCCGAGTTTCAAGACGTGTATAAGTGCGAATAGTTGGGTGTCCACGTTCAAAATGTTTGGTTTCCAGAATAGGAACTATTTTTCAGACTTATTTTTATCCTCAGATTAGTGACTTCCTTCATCTTACTAACCCTTGGGACAACGGCTCATAACTACTTATTACTAGTTCGTATAAGAAAACTTCTAATTTTCTTGGTTTTTCTTAAATTTTTCCAATCTTTTGGATGTAATTTTTCATTATCTAATCTTTTATTATCTTATTTATGTACAAAATATTTTTATTTTTATTTATTTTTTGAAATTTTTTAGATTTTTATAGGTTTTCAAAAATGTTTTGTGCTTATGCAAAGTATGATGCAAATGATGCGAAAATAAGCACAAACCTCCCCTAAACTTGTTTTCAACAGTGTCCTCACTGTTGCCATCCGCTAGATCTCGAAAAAAACCTTTAAGATTGGGAGGAAATTTATTAATGGGGGCAAAATATTTAAGTGAAGATTCTCCCCCAAACTTATTTTTGGCTCATCATTTTGTGGAAAAATTTTCTTTTCAAGAGCCAGATTATACCCCCTAAACTTGAGTTAAGCCATGTTAATCTTTGAAAATCACAAGAGGGGGTCAAGAATCATTGGTCGATGCCAAGCTTTGCAAAGACCGAAAGTTAACACCAACCATTCGAAAATTTTATCAATGCAGTGCTCAGGTTGGTGGAAGAAGAAGTGGGGAAAGGGTAAGTGGTGGAATAGAATGTGTGTGCGTCTCATTTTGGAGAGACGATGCAGTGAATCTGATGGATTGCTCGCATTCTTTTTACAGTCCATATGAAGGGGTGGAGGTTCAATTTCATTGATTGGGAGATGATTCATCTCAACACCCGTGCTTTTCAAAAATGCGAGTTCATCAGCGAAAATTTCCTCAAAAGTTCCATCAATACCCCGTAGAATAATGTCATCACAAAGCGCGGGGTGATCTTCAGACTCTAAAACCAGTTCATAATCAGTGTTAGATGTTGACCCGGACAACTCGGTGGAAGAGTCCGTATGTGTATGATACATAATTGGGTCAAATAACAACATATGAAAAGAGTCAAGATCAGTATCATGAGGCTGATCAAATTCGCTGCTGTCGACATCCATTAAGTCGACAAAAAAGACCTGAGCAGTAGGTTCGGAGGGTACACTTCCCAACTTGTAAATGTTCAGGTCAATTGACCTATTCTCGAAAGATAGGGTCATCAAACCATTACGACAGTTGATTATAGCATTGGAAGTGGCCAAAAAGGGGCGACCTAAAATCACCGGAATTTGATTCCGTGGGTTCGCGATAGGCTGTGTATCAAGTACAATAAAATCCACAGGGAATATGAATTCCCCGATTTTTATTAACACATCCTCCAGTTCACCCCTAGGTTTGGTAATTGATCGGTCAGCCATCTGGAGAGTTATGCTCGAGGGCTTTAACACTCCGATACCTAGTTGCTCGTAAACAGAGTATGGAAGCAAGTTAACACTAGCGCCAAGGTCTAGTAGAGCACGGTTGATGTGTTTTTCCCCAATAGAAATAGAAATAGTAGGACAGCCAGGGTCCTTACGTTTCCTCGGTACTTGTTGGGGGAAAGCCGTGTCTACAGTCTTTGCCATGAATATCTTCTTGGGCACTTGAGTCTTCCTCTTCCTAGTGCACAAGTTCTTAAGAGTTTTCGCATAGGACGGAACTTGTTGGATGGCATCTAGGAGAGGGATGTTGATGTTAACTTGCTTAAACATGTTCATAATCTTCTCCATATGTGGACTCGATTTGTTAGCCCTTAACCGATTAGGATAAGGTGCTTTAGCAATAAGCGCTGGGTCCATCATAGGAGAAGAAAGTGTGTGTGGACGTGATCCCAGAATAGGAGTGGGGATCGTCCGTGGAGAACTAGAAGAAATGGGCTGAGGTGGCGAGCCTTGTGGGAAACGAAGAATAGGCTCGCAAGAAGGTGGTGGGGTAGAAGAACTGGGGTCATAATTAGAAGTAGAAGTGGAAGGAAATGTCTAAGCCGGGGTGTTATTGATAGATTTTTCAGTGTCATCAATCTCTTCCCCAACGTGATTGTCAATCACTCTTCCAGATCTCAACGTGATTGCATTCACATGATGTGAATAGCCAGGATTGGGTAAAGGTTGAGCTGGAAGTTTCCCTTTCTCTCTTGCACTCATTTCGGCTTTTAATCTTGCAATTTCTGCTTCCATCGATTTAATACCCTCGCTTTGGGACATAGAGTTTTTCTCAATTTTATCGACGGAAGACTTCATCTCAGCCGAAACTTGCATGATATTTGTTAGGACCAAATTCATGTATTGTGCAAATGAAGAGGATTCATCAGTTCCGGTCAACTGTAAAGGACGAGATGGTGCAGGTGTGTTGACCGGATTTTGGAAGTTTTGTAATTGGAAGGGGTGCTGACTCAATTGTGATGGTTGCTGTTGTGGTGGAGGGACCCTTTGGAAATTGTTTTGGGTTGGAACCGTGTTTTGAGATTGTGACTGGTTCCAAGCAAAATTAGGATGATTCCTCCAACCCTGATTATATGTGGAAGAAAATAGATCGTTTCTAGGTCGTTGTTGGAAAGCAGAATTGATATGCTCATGACCTTGAAACGGAGAATTCAATGGACATTCTTCCGTGAGATATGAAGGATCAGAACAGCATCCACATACAGTTTTGGAGAGTGACATTTGATTTAGGGCAGCTGCTAAAAATTTGTTTTCCATAGTCTCGAGTTTCTTTTGCATAGCTGAAATGTCAGCTCTAACTCCTATGGAAACATCCGATTGGTTATTGCCGCCCCTAGACGATTGACTCACACCCTCCCACTGTAAAGATTTTTCAGCGAAATCTTCTAAAAATTTCCAAGCTTCCCCATCATCTTTGGTCATGAAGTTGCCTTGACGCATGGATTCAAGGGTCTGTCTTGTGTTAGGTTAATGCCCTCATATATGATTCTGCACAGTTCCCATCTAGGGATTCCGTGATGTGGACATTGGACTAACAGATCCTTGAAGCGTTCAAGACATTTTGAAAATGGTTCATTTGGAAGCTGGGTGAATTGATTTATTTCGCTACGGACTCGAGCTGTTTTATGATGTGGGTAGAATTTCTTAAGGAATGCTTTGACGAATTCTTCCTAATTTGAAATGGAATGTGCGGTAGTGTTGTATAGCCACTTCTCGGCTATATCGCACAAGGTAAATGGAAGAAGACGAAGACGCATAGCATCCACAGAAAGTTATGAAGTACCTATCATTGCGCATACATTTTCAAATTTTATAATAAAGACATATGCGTCTTCAGACTCGAGACCGTGATATTTAGGTAGAAGGTTGATGTATTGGGGTTTAATCTGAAAATTGTCCCCGTTGGCTGGTGGAGTGGATAAGCAGGTCGAAAGAGGACCTCGTGTAGGATAGCACCTTTCTTGGAGAGAGATGCGGCGTGGATTCTGCGCACCTACGGACGGCGGCAGATTAGTGGGAAAGAAGTTCGATGGAGAATCATTCATCGGTGTGGGTGTGGTGGTGGGTAAAGAAGAGGTAAATGTAGAAATACCGACTTCGGAGTCGATCGGGGGGACGCGGACTAAACGGGCACTAGAATCCCGTGTCCAGCCTATTTTGCACTAAAAGAGTTAGTACAAGTAGCAGCGTAGATATAATTAGGGGAAATGAATGAAGTGTTTTGGTGTTTGTTTTGAAAAATATACGAGCTTTTGAAAAAATGATGCGATCACAAAAAATGCAACAAGCAACCCTAAATCTAGTGGTCACCTAGGTCAAGGCTCTAGACCGCTCCTAACTGCCAAAAGACAAGTCGCAGGATCAATCCTCCGCTGCCTTTTTGTCTCTCCTGTGGCCAGGTAAATGCCAGGTAAGTGGGAAGGTACTCCACTACGTAAGTAGTGTGCCTAATTAATAACCACTAGCCTTAGACACACTTGCCTTAGACACCACAAAAAAAACGCGGATAAACAATGGATTACCCACGGCCTTCTTCTGTCCTAAGTAAGTGCGACGGTCCTTAGAGCCATCTCTAGATATTTTTTAGTTAATGAGGGTAATGCGGATGCAAGTTTGTGATTTTTGGGGCTTAGGAAGGGTAATGAACTCCCCACCTAATCTGGATTTGGCCGTGCCTTTTACTTTCCGTATTAATATGCAAACAACCAAGAAATAAAAAACACGCACAATTTTTATTGCTTTTTGCGGCGCTGCGAATTTTTGCAAAGAAACTTGCAGCAAATTGTTATTGGAGCAGATTAAGAAGGAGATAAGAAAGAACAGGAGTCACCTGAGAAATTTTGTACAGCAATGCCACAGTAAGGCCGCGGTTCAGCCGCAATGAGAGCCTTATGCCGCGCTTCCGCGGTTTGATTATGGGATCACTGCACAAATTTTTAACAGATGGCTTCTGTTCACTTCCCCAGCTCTCTGAAATATTCAGAAATTTTTTTCCACAGCTCTACAAATTCCATATTTCCTCGCAACAAATCACAACAAATCGTTTAGTGTTTGTGCGAATTTAGATCTAAGAATATAGACGGAATAAATTTTTCAACTCAAATTTCAAAAACAAACGAATTAGCGCACGATCCCCGGCAACGGCGCCATTTGATTGAGTGAATTCTCGGTGTGTAGTTTCAGAAAATGTGTAAGAAATCACAACCAAAAATTATTTGACTGCAATAAAAAACGGTGTCGAATGTAGCGCGTTAGTAAGTGCGGATCGTCCACAGGGAAAGTGTAATCGTTCGTGTTTCGATTTAGATGAGTCGAAAATTTAAAGAAAAGAAAAGAAACAATTCATGATTTATAAAATTGAATTTCAAGAATTAGAAAAAATCTAGATCTAAAAAAACATTAAAATTAAGAATTGAGATGTGATGATTTCAAAACCAACAATCAAGATTCGAAGTGTGGCTCGTAGGAGTAGATCGGATCTATAGATGTGATGAGATCTAATGATTACATACTCTTATCCATTAACGAATTGATACTAGATCGATGACGATTTATCGAGGTTAAGGATCTTGCAAAGAAACTAGGGTTTCCTTATCTTATCCTTTGTCCTTTCAATGAATCTCATTCACAAACTAGCTTCAAGTAAATCAAATGATCGATCGTTGATCTCTAGTTTCGAGCGAACACAATCAAGAAAGCATCACATCGAAACTAGGTCATCGATCATTTGATTTACAAGAATTTACAAACGTTATAGGATTTAAGAATTGTAAAAGAATCTAAATCATTATAATTCTATCGATCGTCTCAACTCCTTTACGAGTGGAGTTTTACTCAAACATTATCACAAAGCAAACATTCAAGAATTTAGATTGAATCATAATGCTTGAATTCAAAAGATAAGCAAGATAAAAGAATTGTCACCTTTATTATTCAACAATTTGTTACACTTTACTCAAAGACTACAAGAAATTGAGAAGGGAACGAGATCGTCGAATCTAGCGTCGCATCGTCTCCGTGAGTCGCGGATCGACTTGGATCACTTGCTTGGATGAAGATCGGCTTCGCTCCAAAAGGATCTAGGCTTCTTGCTTTGATTGAACTCGGAATTCTTGATCTTGGATTGGAATTGGAATTAGGGTTAGGGTTTACAAGTTGTGTCACTCAACTTGTATTGAGTTTGGGGGAGATGAAGATTAACCCTTAACCTTAGATCTAGGCTCCCTTTTATAAGCTTTCATAATCCTAGATCTAGGATTCAAAATTTGAATTTCCCTCCAAAAGTTTGTTAGCTAGAGAGGCTTCTAAAAGAAGTTAGTTAGAGGGATGCTTCTAGAACTAGGTTGTTAGTTGGCTTGCTTTGGAAGCTTGGAGCTTAATCATGATTAGCTTTCTTAATGATCTTTGCTGATCTGGCAGAAACTTCGAGAGTTATCTGGAATTTTACATAGCTTGCTGAAGTGTAGGCACTGAGGGAAGTATTATGCAGCAAATAAGAAATGATGACGTGGCATATCCACCGCGGATCCGCGGCACGTGCCTTCTCAGGCCGCGGATCCGCGGTCACGTGGGGAGTTTACTGCTTTATATTTCCTGTGCTGATTACTGCTGAATTCTTGGTATTTTTCTGATATGTTTATTCTCACAATTCCTTCTAGATTGCTACCAGATCTCAAGTCCTTGAGTTGGCGTAATTTTGATCAGCACTATGACAATTTTGGTTTTTCTCCTGGAATTTCCTGCACAGACTCCGAAACAAGTGTTGCGCTACACAAGAATGATGCGATGCCATGAAAAACAGTCAATTTCCCTTAAAATGCCAGTTTTAGAGTATAACACATGCAATCTGTTATTTTATGACTGTTTTGCTAATATGTGCAATATGAATGCCGAACACCTCTAGATGAATGCAAATGATAGGGAAATTGACGTGTTAAAAATACATTATTTTCGACTGATCACAAGCCAACACGATCAACTCATTCCCGACCCCTTAAAAGGCCGGTCAACCTATTCCCGATCACCTAACGGGTCGGTCAACTTATCCCCGACCCGCTCAATGGTCAGTCAACTTAAATACGGTTCTTTCAACAGTCGGTCAACCAAGACCTGGACCCCTTAAAGTCCGATCAATAAAGACCTGGACCCCTTAAAATCTGGTCAACCAAGACCCGTACTCCTTAAAGTTTGACTAAGAAGCCCAGACCCCTTAAAGTATGATTGAGTGAAGCCCAGACCCCTATGGGTCTAGCCAAGATGGTGAAACGGCCCCCATGGGGGGCCGGCTTAGTGAAACGGCCTCCTAGTGGGGCTGGCTCAGTGGTCCGGCACCTATGTGGGGGCAGGCTTGGTGGTCCAACCCTCTAGTGGGGTCGGCTTAGTGCCACCGGCCCCTCTCGGGCCCGATTTGGTGCAAGTTAGACCAAAAAATATTATGTCATTGTCGACACTTGCACTTGTACATTTTATTTTACAAATTATCCCTTCCCATTGTCTTCGAGGGAGTAGCTACTGTTTTATAAATTAAAAGGGAGACTTTTCCCTCTTCTTTTATTTATAATTATGTCACCCCTTTGTCCTATAAAAGAAGGGTGGATGCCTTCATTTTACACAAACATTCTTAACACAATTCCTTCTACAAACTTCACACTTCTCACTCTTATACTCATTCATTTGGTGAAGAAATAAAGGAGAAAATGTGTTATTTCAATTCTTATCCTGATTTCTTTTATTTTCTTTTAGAAGGGTTAGGATGGTGGGTTGACTCCCGACCATTCTATCCCCTTCTCTTTTTTTTGTCTCTTTTATTTTGTAAATTTCTTTGTCTCTATACCTGTCACGCCCCGCTTCCCAGTGTACGGAGAATTAGACGTGACGGGCCGCGACGTATTTACTCAGAAGTAAACATGTTAAGCGTAAATAAAGAAATATAAATAAATGCACAAGAATGACAGAAGATGTAACATAAACAAAAACTTTTATTAATATCCATTCTTAACATTACAACTGATTTGAAAAGGAAATATACAATATATGCCTAAACAGTGGCATACAAAAGAAAAGGTAAGTACAAGTAAAGACTAAAAGTCTGGCTCCTCTGTGAACTTATCCAAGTCCTCCTAGCTGGGCTCGGTCTCCTGAGAGTCGGGTCCTCCTGATGAACATTCCAAACAAAGAAAGAAACAGGAATGTCGTCAGCGAACTAGCGCTCGGTAAGTCCCAAAAGAGAGATAGGAATAGTTCAAATAAAGGGAACAAAACTGGTAATTGGTACAAATTTATATTTGTTATTCTAACGTAGTTGTTTGTAGCTTGGTACAGAATGTATCAGTGTATACGAAAGGAGTCCAACTTGCTCCGTGGACTATGGTAATAGTACAAGGCCCCGTCAAAACCTACGGGACAACGGCACGGATGTTCAGGTAGGTGTCTTTTAGTGACCATCCCGTTCCACTTCTAATACATTCCGTACCAGTCTACCCCGTTAAAACCCGTAATATATATTGTATAAATTGTAGTTATCAGACTTGCCAAGATCATGGATATAAGTTGTTCATGTAAACAGTTTCAGGATGTATCAAGTAGTCATATAGTCATTTGTAGCAGTTCATTGAGAACCCAGAGCTCTAGTTCACTTGTATATACATTTTACTTTCAGTTCATGCCATTTACCATTGATAACCCCGTTTTAGTTTTCTATCTTAAATAGGCAAGCACCCACTTTCTTCGGCTCCCTGAGGCTCAAGAGAATTGGTCCCATTTAAATCTATATTTACTAGGGTCCTTAATATAAATTAATATAACTTGAGGAGGTTTTATGAAAAATAGTTTTAGTATAATTTCAAAATAATCCTCAAGTATTTATTTATCGTATTTATGTTTTTCATGGATGTAAATTTTAAAAGTGGGGTATTCTAGTGAATAAATATCTAGCTTGGAAAATATATGGTATTTTTGTGTAAATTTGACTTGTTTTGATTCTTGATGGTATTTTCATGAAACTTGTGATTCTTGTGTTTAGAAAACATGGAATTTATATAAATATAAAATAGATGTTTTAATAATATTTATATATAAATATATAATTATTAAAAATAGAATTTATTTATTAAATAGAAAATCACATTTTCTTAAAAATTATATTAAAAATTCCATCGAGATCGTATGCTCCGTGAGAAGGTCTGCATCTTGCCCTACTAGTTCCGATGGATGTGTGATAACCCGCGCCAACCAAATCGGATTCTCCAAAAGTGGGTTGTAGAAACGTAATTATAAGGAATTTAATTTAAAACAATTTAAAGAATACGGTTTTTAATAGTTTATGGTATTTAAATGTAAATTCATATTTGTCCAAAAAATATTGTTTTCAAACAATCGTGCTATGTCAAGATGTGTGTTATGAGAGGTAGGTCATTATCTCGTGAGATTTTTCTAATGGTAATACAAGCAAATATGATAAAAGATGTCGAATATAAAGTTTGTGGTATTTAACCGTAAAAGTGTAATAAAAATTGTTTTACATGGAGTTTTATGGTGAAATTGGTTTCTAAGATTTTAGTTAATATTTAACAAGCAAGGTATAATAATTTGAATAATTGTTTCCTAAGAAAAATTGTTATTTTAAATAGAATAGAATTTAAAAGTCGGATAACTCCACTTACCGACGTCATTTGAAAAGAGATAGTTTTGAGATGTGAAAAGAATAGAAGAGAGGGGACTTAGGGTTTGAAAAGAGAGAGGGGAGGTATGAGAACAAAATGGAAACTTTGTGGAGTCGTGGTGTCGCCGGAATTGCCCCGAATTGTCACCGAAAAGTGACATAGGGCTAGCTCCACTTATACACTTCTTTGACTTGGAAAAATTTGAGGATTTTTTTGATAATGGATTTCAGAATGGAGAGGGATATGATGTGATGTGATTTTTTATAGGAGATATTAGGGTTTTGAGGATTGAAGAAAGGAATTAAAAATGAATTTAAACTTGGATTAATGCTCAATTTTAATTCTCTGTTTAATTTCAGGAAAAACAAACAGAAGAGGAGTAATTGGGGGGGGGGGCCAAGGAGTTAAGGTTCAAAATATGGGGACATTTCTTACGGGCAAGCTGGGCGGCACAGGCTCAAAGGGCTTCTTCGCCGGTCGATTTGGTGGGGTTGGGGTCTGGATTCTTGCCACGTGTTCTACTCTGTTCATATGACATTTTCCACATGTTTGTTTTCAGTGACTTTTCATTTTTACGTGTATTGCACGTGTAAACTTTTGGGCTTCCAAAAATTTTAAAAGAAAAATCATTAAAAATAATATGTGGCTGGGGGGATTTGAACACAGGAGCTATGTCACAGCAGTGCAACGCTTTACCAATGAGCTACATGTGCTTTCTAGTTGTTTTTCAAAAAAAAATAATAGTTAAAGTATACCCAGGTTTGCAAATACTCCATTCAGCACATTAACTTTAAAAAATCTTGTACATTAAAACAGAGTCGTTACATGTTCCCAGGCTAGCTTACAGACTCTGCCAAAACTGTTATCAGAATTTGGTATCACGATCGGAGACGATGCAAACTGGTACTCCATGTAATCTCGCGATCTCTTGCATGAGTTCATGAGTATCATAAATTGTTTATCTTAAGATTAAATCTTACATTAGATTCATGCTTACCTCCATGTACTTCTTTGCTAGTGTCTCGGTAGATTAGCCAACTCGAAATGGGATGAAATTAGCCGACTTGGTGAGTCGATCCACAATAACCCATACCGCGTCCTTCGTGCTTTTAGGAAGGGCAATAACAAAGTTCATGGTGATGTGTTGCCATTTTCATTCTGGGATAGGTAACAGTTGAAGTAAACCAGCAGTTCTGTGATGTTTAGCCTTCACTTACTGACACACCAAGCATTTGGCTACGCTTCTGGATACTTCGCGCTTCATTCCATGCCACCAGTAATGTTGCCGTAGATCTTTGTATATCTTTGTACTACCAGGGTGTACTGAGTAAGGAGAGCTGTGAGCTTCTTTCATCAACTCTTCCTGAACAGGACCTTGTGATACACACAATCTACTTCCGTATCTCAAAGATCCGTCTTCGTGGATGATGAAGTCTGTTCGGAGTCTATTTTCTACTTGTTCTCGGATCTTTTGCAGCTTGGCATCACTTGCTTGAGCTGCTTTGATCTGATTGACAATAGTAGACTGAACTTATAAGTTCATCAAATACGAAGCGTTACCTGGCATAACCACTTTTATATCTATCCCATGCAATTTTTGCTGTAGCTTCCACTGTGCGGTGAGATTCATTGATAATGGCAGCTGGCGATGTCATGCCCCGCTTCCCAGTGTATGGACAGAGGACGCGACGGGCCGCTATGTATTTACTCAGAAGTAAACACGCTAAGCGTATCTAAGCAATATAAGTAAAATGCACAAGAGACAATGTCAATGGATATAATTGAACAGCAACTTTATTTATTGACATTCATTTTACAATACATCTGAAAAGTAATACATGGAATGGAAAACAATGCCTAAACAGTGGCATAACAGAAATGGAAAAATACAGAATGTAAATGTGTACAAGGAATCTAAAGCTCTGGGTCGAAAGCTAGCTGGTCCAAATCCTCACTGGTGGGCTCTATCTCCAGTGAGTCCGAATCACCTGACGACATTCCAAAGAAGAAGAAAGAGAATGTCGTCAACGAATAAATCGCTCGGTAAGTCCCAAAGATAAGGGAGAAGTAGAATAGACAGAGAGAGAATATAGCTTTTAAAATTGTATTATATTGTTAACGCTGTTGTTTGTAGTTTGGTACAGAAGATACCAGTGTATAAGAGAGAAGTCTCACTTTCAAAGGAGACTAAGTGTAACGACCGTATTTTCTAATACCTAATAAAATATATTTTATTTAAATTTCTACTATCAAATAATTATTTACGTGTTTCTTTTATAGAATAATAATTTTTAAAGTAGTGTTAATAATTTTCAAAGCATTGAATATGATTAAAGGAATTTTCTAAATTCTACTTATTGTTTTTATAGGCTTAAAAAGTTTTAGTAAGATTTTATAACGTCCTAAAATAATCTACATATTTTTATTATCAATAAAAGTAATTAATTCGTAATTAAAAATATTTTAAAGGATAAACTAGATATTATATAATTTTAATAACTAGCTAAAACCATAGGAATGAATATATCATTTAGTTTTAGCCCAAAATTATTTTTATACTAAAGATAACAATAAAACATAATTTCTGAAATTTTCCCATAATTTTTCCTTATTTTTAAACATTTTTACCAAATTTTTCAAAGCCAAATCAATATTTTTTAAATAATCTGCTGATTTTTATTTTTATTAATTTTTATTTTTAAATTTTTTTAAACATTTTAACCTGGACCGTTGGATCACAAGATCCAACGGCCCAGAAACCCCGACGGCGCCCACGTGGTGGGGACCATGCGAAAACGCGTGGTCTCCACACGCACGACACGTGGCAGGCGACGGGACTCTTGGCGGCGCGATCTCAGCCGTTGGATCTCAATCCAACGGCTGAGATAAGAGGCGGCGGGCGCAATCATTAACTAATGATTTGCAAATCATGAGGCAGCACGGATTTTTGTGTTATTTAACAGATTTTTGGATTTTTCTATTGATTGGAAAACGCTATAAATAGGAACTTCAAACACTGATTTCTCACACCTCAGAACTCCAAAAATTATGAAAAAAATACCGGTGCCTTCGTATCGACGACGCCGACGCTACGGCTCCACCCAATCACCGAGGAAAAATTAAGGCGCAGAGCTATTGAGAATTTTGTACACGCCTACGTTTTCAACCCTTCGGCATCCGACTCAAACAAAAGGTAGGATTCGCCTCTCTCCCCTTTTCCTGTCACCTTATTCCTTCTTAATAACCTAGTTCCAACTTATAATCATCAACCCCTATTTAAAATGATGTTATAATATTCGTGCATGCCTATTCCTTGTACCCTCAATGATGATAATGTTAACCCATATTTTAAAACGGTGTTTAATTTCCTCTTTACACAAAAGTATATTGCACACCCATAATACCTGGAATCTGATATACTTAATGTCATAACCCAAGAATTGTCAATTCACCTCTGACATACCCACACTTACTTATACTATAAAAATGATCTCGAAATAGGTTACTTCCACAAAATACTCTTGTTTAATTAAAATATTATATTTGTTTAAAATATCCATATAAGATATGTGAAATAAATATTTTAGATACGACATACGTATATTTTACTTACACTTTTTCATCAACTACTATAATATTGTTAAACCCCCTTCAACCTTTTTAAAGAAGAAAATACTAAATTTAAATAACGATATCTTTTCAAAAGGAATATTTAGTATCTTATAAAAAGGTAATATTAAAATAACACCAATCTAGGACAAAGGAAAGGTTGTAGGCATCGATCGTTTATCTAAACCAGAGTTTGTGGTGCCTAGGCTAGACAAGTGAGAAAGGTAACTTTAAAAGGCCCGTCTCACGGTGATTCGTAAGCGGATCCCTCCTTTCCTTACTTGTGCTTACCTGGCCACAATTGGCGGTGAAGAGGCGATTTGAGGACCTCACAACTTGTCCTTTTGAAACAGTTAGAAGCAGGCTAGTTTTTCAAATAAAAAAAAACCTCTTGCAACTTGTCCTTATAAAAGCCTCTTGCAAAAGATTTTCAAATAAACACCACAACCTTTTATCGAAAGGATATTTTTCCATAAAATATTATGTTTTTCCAAAATGATAAATATTTCAAATCTCATGGTTTTTCTTAGAAATAATAAAAGATAATTAAACACTATTATTTCTTTTTAACTAAGCTTTCCCTAAGATGACACGAACTACTTTACAAACTTTATAAAATAAAACGAGTGGTTGTGGAAGGCCATATTAAACGAGATTAATACTTTCTAAAATTTCCAGTTATGACAACATGACATATATAAAGCATGATACGGTTAGGGTTAGAATGCGCGGACCTAGGTATGGAATACAAATATGAAGGTCCCGATATTCCGGGTGAACAGTCCAATATATGGGCGACTATACAAATATGAAGATCCCGATATTCCGGGTGACCAGTCCAATATATGGGCGACTATACAATGTGGAAATTCCATGCCTAGAAATATACGCACTAACTCTAATTCGTCCGAACCTTTATACTGAACTATGGGGATGGGTGGTTTGATTAGGCAAGGATAATTGGGAACTCGGATTCCCCTACTACTCGATCATGATCCCGGGAAGTGAAACAGTACATTTCAGTTCCCCAGTTGTTGTTCCGTGGCCACAACGGAATAATCGCGAGTATCCGGACCCTTGTTTAACAAACTAATACGAAGTTTTACCTTCACCAATACTTCCTACTACTTATCTACATACAACTTACAATATACTCATGCTCATATATACATCTTTTCAAAACGTCTTAAGTTTGTGCATTTCAAACATTTACACCCCTTACTTTATGACTGCATGCATACATCATACTCTTATATACACCTGTTCATTTTATACTCCTACTTCCTTATGAGGCAATCCTACCCGAGTATAACTCGCTGACGGACCTTCCTTTTCTTTCTCTATCTTTGGAATGTCCGTCAGATAAGAATGAGTATTATAGCGAAGATCAAGGAGTGAAGCCAACTTATGAAGATTATGCAGACTGGACGAAAGAAGATTAGCTGGTTTTAATTTTGTTGTTGCCCACATGTTTAGGGCTTTTGTTTCTCTTTTGATGTAATTAAACTACTCAGTTTATTTTACTCTTTCTTTTGGGATGTAATAAAGTTTGGTTAATGGAAATAAAATGCGTTTCGCTTTTATTATTTTTGTTTTGGTACACATCCTGCATGTTAAATATTCATACGCTTAACGTAACTGTATTGAATAGACCACCTTCAATACAGTTAGGTTGCGGACCATGCCACGTCATCCTTCTCCTTCTTTTGGGAAGCGAGGCGTGACAGGTTTTGTGGTGGCCCATGCAGGTCCTCTTGTGTACTAAAATGAAACCGTTAACTGACTTATTATATTTGTGAATCTCATCCATCTATACCGATATCATAGTTTTCCTATGTCCCTTGTCCCTTCCTTGACATTCTGTACCCTGTCCATGACCTTCTGTTCAAGTCATGGCAAATCTTTCCGACGAGGATGACATGTCCGATATTACTTTTGAAGCTACATCTGGAGATTCAGACGACGAATTCGTAGACTCTCAGGCGGTTATTTCCGACAGTGACTCGGAAGACGAAGAAGTCGATGCTGCAAATCCGGAGCCTATGATGGCTAATGACTCCGAAGACGAAGAAGAAGATCCTGTGGAAGGGGAGCATATAAAAGATGGGCCAGAAAAAGAGGCTCCTGCGGTAGGAGAGAATCCCATAAAATATGATCCGTATGAGGATGTTCTTGCAAAGGAACAAGACCCTATAGAGGGGGAAATGGAGGGCGAGGCTCCTGCCGAGGATGAGTCGAAGGACGAAGTTTCGAATGAGGAGGAACTCGAGACCGAAGAAACTTAGGAAGTTGTCCCCACAAGGCACCGTGGGAATGGTCGTATCTTTCTTAGTGCGAGGACTTAGCACCACTTGTTGAACTCCCGTAATCGAGATTAATAAGTCTTTTTCCTTGGCCGAATAAAACGATGCATGTCCTTACTTTTCGGTTGTACTCTCCATATTGAAGTTGGATAATAAAATCTTAGTTTCAAGCAAAAACCTCTCTTGTGTCTCTTGCTCTCCCTATTTAGTCTCTCTCTTGCATAAATTGTTGTTCTTCCATGCAAGTTATTATCTTGTCTCACCTCAGCCGTTTGTAACCTAACCTATTCTGATTCGGATCATCAATGGCCGGACGATACCATAACCGCAACCGAAGGGGAAATGGAGTCAATGAAGCCGCTGCTTAGCAAGCAGCTATGCTACAAATGATGCAAGGACTATTGGAGCAACAGCAGCAGCAGACAGCTGCCCTTCATCAGGAGCTACAAGAAAGTAGGCAGCAGCAAGCATAGATTTTAAGTAAGGCACTAACCTCAGTTCCTTAAGGTTCGGCGGGAGTGAAACAATTCAGATCACTCCACCTTAAGACTTTTTCGGGGAAGGAAACTCCCTTAGAAGCTGAGGAGTGGCTCAAGGGAACAGTCAACGATTTTGGTGCCGCCCAAATTCCGAAGGACGCATGGGTGAACATCGCTAAGCTACAACTTACGGATAATGCCAGGATATGGTGGGAGGCAAAGGAAAGTAGATTGAAGGAGCCCATCGACTGGGAAAGGTTCAAACAGCGTTTTGATACCCAGTACTTTCCAGTCGTGGCACACTTAAAAAAATGGAACGGGAGTTTGTACAGTTACAACAAGGGAGCATGTAGGATAAGTCGGTGGACGAGTACGCTTCGGAGTTCGCAAGGTTAAGTCGGTTCGCGCATCATCTGGTGGCAACCCCAGAACTTTATGCTAAGAGATTCCGACAAGGATTGGATGTGAAGACTCAGTCCTCCATGTCTTCTGCTACCTTCTCAACTTATGATGAAATCTTAGAGTCGGCACGAAAGTTTGAAGACCTTCAGAGACGCATAAGGAAGGATGACCGTTTGTCTGGCATTAAGAAACCAGCCAATAAAATTCTTGAAGGATCATCTTCTAGATTCAACGGGAGACAACAACCTAAGAGACCAGCAGGACCAACTATCTTCGGAAAACTAGCCGTTGTATGCAACCATTGTGGTAGGACCGGACACTACATGAGAGACTGTCGCATTTTGAACAAACTTTGCATAGTCTGTGGGTCTCCGGATCATGCTATTGGGAACTATCCTCAGAGAGGGAGACAATCAAGCCCTGTCAACAAGCCGGCTAACTATGTGGCACCACGACAGGGAAACCAGCCACTTTCCGCTACTAAACCAACCGGTCAAGGGGCATCACCAAAGGGACCACCCTTGTCATCACAGGAGCGTGATTTTTAGCAAGCGCAGAGGAATGGACTCAAACGCCAGACCTTCACCATGACAGCCGAGAAGGCTGATGCCACGTGAAAATACAACAGAGAGACTTTCCATGCAACAAGTGATACACCAACTCGCGGGAGCGACACATGCAGTAAAGAGGATTCCTGACAGCGTTACTGATTTCTGTACCTAGTAATGGCTACTCCTTTGAAAATTTCAAATATGAAATTATTCTAAAGAGGGTAGATCGTAACTATAATAACCATTCTTGCAATTCTTAGCAAACCCAGAAGTTTTAAACATCCACAATGATTTTTTCGGAGAGGGGACTTGGTGATGTGATATATCAGCGCGGCGATATAGTTGCATATGCGTCAAGACAACTAACGACTTGTGGACGCAACTATCATGTTCAGATTTAGAACTGGCGATTGTAATTTTCATCTTGAAGATATAGAAACACTACTCTAAGGAGAACATGAGAACACGGATGGTTGAAACACATGAAGCGGATGAGAGGGGTCAAGTTTTATATGGGAGAAGTACCGATCGATTGGGATGATCCTGAAGATGGAGAATTTGTAAGATTGACATAATTATAGAAAGAAAAAAAAATGGAGATGGTGATACAATGCAGCAAGCGCGGAAAACTCATCCCACGGTTCATAGGTCCCTTCGATATTCTCGAACGAGTCGGAAAGGTTGGCATAACCTACGAGCAGCAACCTGTCAGAATACTAGAAGGATGAAACCTTAAGCGACAAGACAATCCTGCTGGCTAGAGCTATTAGGCAGACATATACGGAAGCGAGAAGACGGGACGAGAGAGCGAGACCCAAAATATTTAACCGCGATAATCCCTTCTTAGTGTTTTCTTCCTTTCCTTGACCTACCTTCTGAAATTTCGAGGACGAAATTATTTTAAGGAGGGTAGATTGTAACGACCGTGTTTTCTAATACCTAATAAAATATATTTTATTTAAATTTCTACTATCAAATAATTATTTACGTATTTCTTTTATAGAATAATAATTTTTAAAGTAGTGTTAATAATTTTCAAAGTATTGAATATGATTAAAGGAATTTTCTAAATTCTACTTATTGTTTTTATAGGCTTAAAATTTTTTAGTAAGATTTTATAACGTCCTAAAATAATCTACATATTTTTATTATCAATAAAAGTAATTAATTCGTAATTAAAAATATTTTAAAGGATAAACTAGATATTATATAATTTTAATAACTAGCTAAAGCCATAGGAATGATTATATCATTTAGTTTTAGCCCAAAATTATTTTTATACTAAATATAACAATAAAACATAATTTCTGAAATTTTCCCATAATTTTTCCATATTTTAAAACATTTTTACCAAATTTTTCAAAGCCAAATCAATATTTTTAAAATAATCTGCTGATTTTTATTTTTATTAATTTTTATTTTTAAATTTTTTTAAACCTTTTAACCTGGACCGTTGGATCACACGATCCAACGGCCCAGAAACCCCGACAGCGCCCACGTGGTGGGGACCACCCGAAAACGCGTGGTCTCCACACGCGCGACACGTGGCAGGCGGCGGGACTCTTGGCGGCGCGATCTCAGCCGTTGGATCTCAATCCAACGGCTGAGATAAGAGGCGGCGGGCGCAATCATTAACTAATGATTCATAAATCATGAGGCAGCGCGGATTTTTGTGTTATTTAACAGATTTTTTGGATTTTTCTGTTGATTGGAAAACGCTATAAATAGGCACTTCAAACACTGATTTCTCACACCTCAGAACTCCAAAAATTATGAAAAAAATACCGGTGCCTTCGTATCGACGACGCCGACGCTACGGCTCCACCCAATCACCAAGGAAAAATCGAGGCGCGGAGCTATTGAGGATTTTGTACACGCCTACGTTTTCAACCCTTCGGCATCCGACTCAAACAAAAGGTAGGATCCGCCTCTCTCCCCTTTTCCTGTCACCTTCTTCCTTCTCAATAACCTAGTTCCAACTTATAATCATCAACCCCTATTTAAAATGATGTTATAATATTCGTGCATGCCTATTCCTTGTACCCTCAATGATGATAATGTTAACCCATGTTTTAAAACGGTGTTTAATTTCCTCTGTACACAAAAGTATATTGCACACCCATAATACCTGAAATCTGATATACTTAATGTCATAACCCAAGAATTGTCAATTCACCTCTGACATACCCACACTTACCCATACTATAAAAATGATCTCGAAATAGGTTACTTTCACAAAATACCCTAGTTTAATTAAAATATTATATTTGATTAAAATATCCATATAAGATATGTGAAATAAATATTTTAGATACGACATACGTATATTTTACTTACACTTTTTCATCAACTGCTATAATATTGTTAAACCCCCTTCAACCTTTTTAAAGAAGAAAATACTAAATTTAAATAACGATATCTTTGCAAAAGAAATATTTAGTATCTTATAAAAAGGTAATTTTAAAATAACACCAATTTAGGACAAAGGAAAGGTTGTAGGCATCGATCGTTTATCTAAACCAGACTTTGTGGTGCCAATGCTAGACAAGTTAAAAAGGTAACTTTAAAAGGCCCGTCTCACGGTGATTCGTGAGCGGATCCCTCCTTTCCTTACTTGTGCTTACCTGGCCACAATTGGCGGTGAAAAGGCGATTTGAGGATCTCACAACTTGTCCTTTTGAAACAGTTAGGAGCAGGCTAGTTTTTCAAATAAAAAAAAATCTCTTGCAACTTGTCCTTATAAAAACCTCTTGCAAAAGATTTTCAAATAAACACCACAACCTTTTATCGAAAGGATATTTTTCCATAAAATATTATGTTTTTCCAAAATGATAAATATTCCAAATCTCATGGTTTTTCTTAGAAGTAATAAAAGATAATTAAATACTATTATTTCTTTTTAACTAAGCTTTCCCTAAGATGACACGAACTACTTTACGAACTTTATAAAATAAAACGAGTGGTTGTGGAAGGCCATATTAAACGAGATCAATACTTTCTAAAATTTCCAGTTATGACAACATGACATATATAAAGCATGATACGGTTAGGGTTAGAATGCGCGGATCTAGGTATGGAATACAAATATGAAGATCCCGATATTCCGGGTGAACAGTCCAATATATGGGCGACTATACAAATATGAAGATCCCGATATTCCGGATGAACAGTCCAATATATGGGCGACTATACAAATATGAAGATCCCGATATTCCGGGTGACTAGTCCAATATATGAGCGACTATACAATGTGGAAATTCCATGCCTAGAAGTATACGCACTAACTCTAATTCGTCCGAACCTTTATACTGAACCACGGGGATGGGTAGTATGATTAGGCAAGGATAATTCGGAACTCGGATCCCCCTACTACTCGATCATGATCCCGGGAAGTGAAACGGTACATTTCACTTCCCCAGTTGTTGTTCCGTGGCCACAACGGAATAATCACGAGTATCCGGACCCTTATTTAACAAACTAATACGAAATTTTACCTTCACCTATACTTCCTACTACTTATCTACATACAACTTATAACATACTCTTGCTCATATATACCTCTCTTCAAAACGTCTTAAGTTTGTGCATTTCAAACATTTACACCCCTTACTTTATGATTGCATGCATACATCATACTCTTATATACACCTGTTCATTTTATACTCCTACTTCCTTATGAGGCAATCCTACCCGAGTATAACTTGCTGACGGACCTTCCTTTTCTTCCTCTATCTTTGGAATGTCCGTCAGATAAGAATGAGTATTATAGCGAAGATCAAGGTGTGAAGCCAACTTATGAAGATTATACAGACTGGACGATGGAAGATTAGCTGGTTTTAATTTTTGTTGTTGCCCACATATTTAGGGCTTTTGTTTCTCTTTTGATGTAATTAAACTACTCAGTTTATTTTACTCTTTCTTTTGAGATGTCATAAAGTTTGGTTAATGGAAATAAAATGCCTTTCGCTTTTATTATTTTTGTTTTGGTACACATTCTGCATGTTAAATATTTATACGCTTAACGTAACTGTATTGAATAGACCACCTTCAATATAATTAGGTTGCGGACCATGCCACGTCATCCTTCTCCTTCTTTTGGGAAGCGGGGCGTGACACTAAGGTATCAGGAGTACAATGCTTCGTCGATAATACCACGGAACAACGACATGCATGTAATTACGTCTTAAGTGACCACCTCGTACCACCTTTAACATGTTCCGTACTAGTCTACCCCTTATAAACTCCGCGATATCTTATTTGTATTGTTCGTATTGTATTGTCTTGTAAATTGAATTGTATAGATTGACGACTTGCCGAAACCATGATATCAGTAAATGGGTGTAACTGGAGAATCATATAGATGGAGGTATATCCATGATTCGGTTCTGTCAATAGAGATTGCATAGATTGAACAAATTGAATATATGGATTCATATTGAATTGTATTATATACTTGAATCATATTCAAGTCAGATTGATTATATTGAGACTCGGTCTGCGTCAGACAATTAGAAAAGAAATTGAATCCTGAATTAGGTTTTGGTGTTATTGGTAACTGCTGCATATGGACTGCAGGATTTGTGTCTTTTTCAAAGACAATTACCGTGTTGATAACACCGTTTGTTAAGTTGTCTACCTTAAATAGGAAAGCACCCATATCTCCGGCTCTCTGAGGCTTAAGAGACTGGTCCCGCTTAAACCTATGTTTACTAGGGTCTTTATTGTAATTTAGTATAAGTTGAGGGGGTTTTATGTAAAAATAATTTTGTATAATTTTCAAAATACACCTCAAGTATTTTATTATCGTCTTTAGAGTTTTCATGGATGTATATTTTATCAATGTGGCATTTCTAGTGAATAAAACCTAATTTCATAATATATGGTATCTATTTGTAATATTGCATTTGTATGGTATTTTCTTATAAATGGGATGTTTTTCTTGAATTTTGGAAATGTGGAATATTATAAATATTAAAAATAGATATTTTGATATTAATTACATATATATATATATTTATTAAAAATATAAGTTTTATTTATAATAGAAATCACATTTTTTAAAGAAAATTGTATTTTAAATCTTTCGAGATCGTATGCTCCTTGCGGAGGTCAGCATCTCACTCTACTAAGCCCGAGAATATGCGATAATCCACACTGTCCCGATTGGGTTCCTCAAAATGGGTTGTAGAGGCGCAATTGCAAAGATTTGTTAAAATACACATCTTGTAGAAAAAGGTTTTTATAAGTCGGAGGTGGTTATGTGTAAAGTCGTATTTTTCCCATATCTATATTCCTAAATTCTATCATATTATGTTACATATGTGTGTTGTGAGGAGGTAGGTCATTACTTCATGAGTTTTCTAACGTAATACGGTTTAAAAAGTTCAAGCATGTAGAAATGAAACATGAAGGTATTTTAATGTGAAACTGCGATAAAAGATGGATATAACAATATTATATGATAAAACTTGTTAAAAATGTTTATTAATATTTAATGAACAATATGTGAGGATATGAAGGTATCTTGATTAAGAAAAATCGTAGGTTTTAAAGAAAACCGAATCGGAAGTCGGGCTAACTCCGCTTCCGTCGGGTTTTAGTTTGGAATATTTTTAGAATAGAGAACAGAGGAAGAAAAAGGGCCTTATAGGTTGATTAGCTAGAGAAGAGAAAGAGGAAGAGATGGGAGTTGCCGGTGCATCGTTTCGTCTTCGGAATCTCCTCGGATCGTCGTCGGAAGTTCGTCGGAGCTTCGCTCTTTCCTAACTCCACTTGCACACAAAAAGTCTTGGGAATTTTCTTGAGAGTTTGGGCAGGGATTTGTGAGCGAGGGGGGTGATTTGAGGTGTTGTATTTATAGGAAAAATTAGGGTTTAGGGTAATGAAAATGGTGTATTAAAATTTTGTATTAAAATGGATTAAATGTGTGTTTTATTTGCTCTGTAAATGTGCAGGGAATTTAAATAATACAGGGGTTATCGGGGAAGTTCAAAGGTCACAACAGGTAAAGAAAATTAGGGTTTCGGCTGAGTCGGATCGGCGGCGCCGGCTGAGTCGGATCGGCGGCGCCAGCCGAGTCGGGCGAGTCGCCGGCCCGTGTTAACCGAGTCAGGCCGCGTTTCCTTGCCACGTGTCCCTGTCTCTTCGTCTTGACTCGTGGACCCATTTGTTTATTCTGTAACTTACCCTATTATGTGTAGTGCACGTGTAGACTCTTGGGCTTCTAAAAGATTAAAATAATTTTAAATAAAAATAATGTGTGGCTGATGGGATTTGAACTCTGGTGCTTTGGTTTAGCAGTGCAAGGTCTTACCAATGAGCTACAAGCTCCTTCTTGCTGTTCTAAAACTTATAATTTGTGCTCAGACTCAGGGGTTCCTTTCCGTATTTTTTTTGAAAAATTTGTACAGAAAGTTAGGGTTGTTACAGGCGACTAAGTGCATCAGGAACTACATTCACCTTCTCTGGATGATATTGTAGGTAGATGTCGAAGTCCGCCATAAGTTCTAGCCATCTTCTCTGCCGTATATTCAATTCCTTCTGAGTAAATACATATTTAAGACTCTTGTGGTCAGTGTGTATATCTACTCGCTCTCCAAGAAGATAATGGCATCAAATCTGAAGTGCAAAGATAACGGATGCCAACTTTAAGTTATGTGTTGGATAGTTGCGCTCATGAACTTTCAGCTGTCTTGATGCAAAAGCCACAACCTTTCCTTGCTGGTTTAGAACACATCCTAATTCCTTACCGGACGCATCACAATGCATAATGAAACCTCCAGATTGATCCGGTATTACGAGAATAGGAGCCGATGTAAATCTTAACTTAAGTTCTACAAAAACTTGTTCACATGCTTCTGACCACACGAATGCTTCATCTTTACGTGTGAGCTTGATCAGGGGTGTTGCATTCTTTGAGAAACCTTCGATGAATCTTCGGTAGTATCCTGCTAAACCCAAGAAACTTCGAATATCCTTCACCGTCTTTGGTGTCATCCATTCGCTGACAGCTGCCACTTTAGCTGGATCTACTGAGATTTCTTCCCCCGAAACAATGTGTCTGAGAAATACAACTTGATCTAGCCAAAATTCGCACTTGCTTTACTTGGCATAGAGTTGATAGTTGCAATGTCTCCAGGACAATCCGCAAATGCTCAGCGTGTTCTTTCCTATTCGTTGAATACACCAGGATGTCGTCGATGAAAATAACAACAAACTGTTATTAATATGTATGCTCTAGAGGCCATTATTGTACATTGATGTATATTATAGTGGATGCTTGGACATATATATATAGAGGACTTTCTTGCTCGACATGATAGTATGCTATCTGGTTACTCTTTATCTTAACATGTATACTTAGTATTATTATATTGTCTCTCTGATACACGCTGATAAATCCCTTAGGATGTTTGCTTGACTACCAAGATTATGATGCAGATCATACTACTGGGACTTGTGTAGTCTACAAGCACATCCTTTAACAGTTCCTAGTCAAGGGAGTATTGAGACAGGGCATCGTATTCTAGAGTAAACTAGTTTGTACGTTTCTTGACCCTGTAGGGGACGATGGTTGATCCCATAGCCATTGGTGTTTGACATCATATATTGTACATAGGTGCTCATTAGAGAATAGGTATACCGAACAGGATTCGCCGAGAACTCCTATATGGTACTATACCTAACGTCAAATAGCAGTTCTCTGGTGACACTGTTACAGGTTAGTCTGAATACCCGAGATCGTCATAGAGTCTTGTGTGGTTCCCATTGTGCTTTAATTTCCTCCCTACCACGGCTCAAAAGAGTCGTGCAAATAGGTGGATTTTGGGTACAGTCCCGAGTCACATGGAGGTAATGAGCAATAGGAGGGGTTTCGTTTCTCCCGGTATAGGGAGTTGATGTTGCGCTATGCTCGATTGGCTATAAGAGGAAGTCCCTGGTCAGGGCTGTTGATGAGATTTACTGGTAAGTGTTATCATTAGTTTCTCGTACCATTATAGGACACACATCGGCATGACTTATCAAGTTATTGGGGTCTGACAATTCCACCCCCAGACTCGATATGCGACATATCAGACGAAGAGGCCGGACTGTACGGTAAGTGTTACCTATAGGCTTCATGGGAGTTTGGACAAGCTTGCTTGTTGATCTTCTATTCGCTTAATACCTGGATAGCTGTTACGTCCAGCTAGTACCGCTGACGGCTTATGGGTGACTAATGTGATCATCACCTACTGCTGGCGTATTGACGAGTCTTCAGAGTCCTACATAGAAGTTTCCTGGTTCAAGCGAAACGAAGTCGGGCATATATGTTGATATGCGCGGGGGCCTGATTAAATACGAGTATGTGATATCGTATTCTAATCTGGCGGTTATTTGATATCAGTTAGGTTATATGTGATATGACCGGATTATTAAATCAAGTGTTGATTTGACAATGTGATATATAGATCAATGATATTAGTCGGTTATATGTGATATAACCAGATTATTAAATCAAGTGTTTATTTAATAATTTGATATATATATTATATTTTATATAATTATATATTAACTAATATTATTAGCTCACTAATTATTTTCTTCATAATATATATATTAACACACACACACACACACATATTTGATGAGAATAATGGAGACAAGAGGCCATGGGAGGGGATTTCCTCTTATGGCGTCGAAAAAATACAATCTCCACCATTTTTTCCGATGATCAGCATCCAGCATCATCATCGTTATCATCTAAGATGTGCATAAACCAAATTTCTTGTGATTCCACCACTTTTCACCGTTGAATTAGCAATGTAAAAAGTTCTATTGTCGGTAAACCATTAATTTTGTACCAACTATATCAATGGTCAAAAAATGGTATAATCACATGAAATTTGGTATATCCACATCTTAGATGATAAAGATGGCCATGATGTATGCTGATTGTCGAAAAAAATGATGGAGGGTGCATTTTTCCAACGCCATAGGAGGAAATTCCCTCCTATGGCACATTTCCTCCATTAACCTCATATTTGATATATGTGTATCTATATGTCTCTCTCTCTCTCTCTCTCTCTCTATATATATATATATATATATATATATATATATATATATATATATATATATATGAAGCATGGCTAGATTTTCTATTTTAAGAAAATTGAAAATTGAGGCGGAAATTGAGGTATGGTTGTGAAGCATGGTTCATGGATTATTATATTTCTCTTGACTTATTATTGAAGTATGGTTCCATTTTTAATATTGGGAAATATTGATGCTTCATTAAATGAGTTCATTTGACGAACCATTCTTCACTTGAGTTATTTTTTAGGAGCTCATTTTCTTTCACACTCTCTAGCTCTCTCTATTTTCTTCACCTCCACCTTCAAGCTCAATCCCTCATATAAGTTGTGAACCCTTGAGCTTGTGAGAACCCTAGTGAGCGAACAAAACCCCCATTTCACCATCCTACACTTGATTAGCAATTAAGTGTAGTGTGTTTCCTTCACTAAAGAGTTTAGTGAAGAGGTAGCTTGGATTAGCGGATTTTGGATGAATCATCTTCGGCACGAAGGTCATTGAAGCAAGTTCATTCAACCTTCGAGTGGAGCTATGAGGAGTCGTATGGACTACAACCTGGAACTTTCGAAGAGAATGACACGGTCTACAAAAGTTGTTGCCACCTTCTCTTAGCTTAGGTCTTTTGATATCATTATGTAAAACCCTAATCATCTAGTTAGGATTCTAGGTTAGTGTTAATTAGCACCCCAAAATTTTTTAAAATGGCATGCTTAATGCTTGTAAAACCCAGTGGTGGTGCTAACTAACACTTTCATAGTATCAGAGCCAAACTAGAACATTAGGGATAGTCTTTACGATGTTAAAGTGTTCGATCGGTTTTCGAAGCCGGATTTTTGGCAAGTTTCTGTCGATTTTTCAAAAGTTGAATTTTTTGTGATTAAAAATATGCAAAAAATTGTGCAGGTAATTTAATGGATCCTCAAGAAATTTGAGCACCCAACTCTTTCAAACGGCCGCGGAACCGTGGCCTAACCCCATGTTTGGCCGCGGTTCCGCCACACTTTTATAGAGTTGAGGTCTCCTTTCTCTTGTGCTGCTCCATTTTGTAATTTTGCACTCTCTGGGTATTTTTAATGAGACTCAAGTTGTTGAGATCTCTGGAATTTGTGGGTGTTTGAAAACCGATCGAAATGTTTAACGTCGTATAGATTATGATGATATGTGATACAATATTTGGAATCCACGATAATTAGTTTTGTGAAAACTAGTTAGTATTTTGTAAATTTAGCCGTTTAGTCACGTTTGATCGATTGCCACGGAGTTTTGATTCGGATCGAAACTCCGTTGCAATTGCGTATAGTACGCGATCACTTAGTCGGGAATCTTGTTGAATTATCCGACTGCTTATTGAAAAGAGTTTTCTATTTGAGACTAAAATGCAAGATTTATAGGGTTAGGCATGAAATTCGGAATATGAGATATTCCGGGTTTATGATGTCTAAGGTATTTGCGGATTCTAAAGATTGTAGTTTTTCATTTCTTTTCTGCAACCGTAAGTGTAATATGTGGTGTATCTCCGATCTCGTTGCTATATGTCAACGAAATTTGGGATACGCATATTTACTTACGTTGATGACATGTGATGTTATGTGTTGCTATGATATGTTATATTGGATCGTCGTGAATGAATAGCCGGGGGGTTTTGCGTGAGATGATCATTTTTCAATTTTCATTCATGTAAAAATTGTATATAATATTCTTTTATTGGGATACTTCCGGGTTGAGGATGATATCACCATTGATGTATATTATTTACTTTTCCGCATTAGGATAGACCCAAGGCGGGGAGCACAAGTAACCGAGTTCTGGAGTTCAGTGGGAGACCATCTCGAGGAGTCGAGACCGCGTCTCCTAACTCTAGAATTGGCAGGGTTGATTGCCGCTCTCGTAGGGGTCTAGGGATGTGGGTTTGGTTATTCATCACGACCGTGGAATCCGTATTTTTCGTTATTGGTTTAATTTAAAACACGGACCTCCTAATATATCCAATATTTCATATGTTGACTTCTGCTGCTTAGTTCTGTGATATGATCATATAACTGCGTGAGACGAATGCTATATATATATGATATATATAATAAACGTTGCTTATGTTTTGCACCCGCGCTAGTCCAGCCCCCGCTCTGTCATTAGTTAAGTAACCTAACGGTGCATGACGGGGCCCCGTGGCGAATACGGATGGCATAAGCGTACGTTCTATTTTTGGTTCTTTTCTGTGATGTTTAAGGAAACATAAATGATGGGATTTCATTAATGAGATTAATGAAAAGAAAATAAACCTATAGATATTGTAGAATCGAAATTCTTAAAAGGCAGCTCTAGTTCTTGTTTTGCATAGTGGTATTCCTTGATGAATATCCAGCACCTCATTCGATGAGGAAAAAGCCGAGATCCCTTCACCGGGAGTGACCTCTTTAGCAAAACTAGCAAATGCTACAACCCACTCGGTTTTGTTTTAATAGCTTCTCTAGTTCTTGTTTTGCATAGTGGTATTCCTTGATGAATATCCAGCATCTCATTCGATGAGGAAAGAGCCGAGATCCCTTCACTGGGAGTGACCTCTTTAGAGAAACTAGCAAAAGCTACAAAAAAACACTCATTTTCAAATCACTAGATTTTACAACGATATCAAGTTCATTACGTTAAAGGTTTTCTTCAAAACCAGCCGTAGCCCTCCGTCATTTCAGATAAGTACTATTTAGTATTTATGCTGCGTTTGTTAGCCTTCGTCAAGACGTAGTGTACGGTAGCTGATTAGTGCTTATCTGCCGCATGTGATGCGATTGGATTAGGGTAGTCGTACGGCTTTGTTGACCATAGTTAAGGGTCGTACGGGTGGGTTTAATTCAATCAAGAAATGACGGGTTGAACTTGGCTAGTACTTATGATTTGTTGACCATAGTTAAGGTCATAAGTTGCCAGGGGTAAAAACAGATAATGGGAATTTCAAGTGTTGAAATTTTCAATGAGATTTCATACTTTCTATGAGATAGTTGGATCCCGATACCCACTGTGAGTAAGTGTTACTCCTGGGAGATTTTTCCACTTTACAATTAGCTGATCCATTAGATTTCTAAGAAAGGTGTTAACGGGGTGATGCCCCTGCGGAAACGAGGTTATTTAATTAGTTCCATGCAAAAGCATAGGGAGACTCTCTCAGAGTACCAATACCTGCCTGGCTGACTGATTGGCGAACTTGTAGAGTGTAATTAATCCCGGCTAATCTTACCTTTTAGAGTTTGAAGGAAGATTTGATAGAAACAGTGGGAGACATTCTGATTAGATAAGATAATAACCAATCTAATCTTGCAAAGAGCGCACGCAAAAATGATTATCCTTCTCTATCTCCTGGTAGCGACCAATGACACGCCTTAATCAAGATAATAATATGGATGTATTGACCGAACCCACTTATTATACTGGGCTAGGTTTCGCACTATCTTATGACTGTCATAAGTCTGAGCAAGGATTAGTAGAATACCTGGATTCCCACGCCACCCAAAAACGAAGAAGGAGCATGTCGATGCATCTTCTGCGGGTGTGTTCATTACCGAGAACTATTTCTCAGTTTGCTCTACGTCCTGGGTATTGGATACCAGATCAGGATCCCATGTATGCAATTTGTTACATTGGTTAGGTAGAGATAGAGAACTGGGAAAAGGTGATATGTCCCTCGGAGAAGGGAATGGTGCAATTGTTGCAGCCAAAGCAGTCGGCGAATATCATCTTGTATTACCAAGTGGTAACATAATGATTCTGAGTGACTGTTATTTCGTACCCAAAAAATATTGTGAATATTTTCCTAAATCAAGTGTTGATTGGGTATGGTACGTTGTATAACGGTATATACATTCTAAATCATAAAACAGTTCTAAGTATACAGAACACACACAAGAGGAACAGTTCAGAAATGAACGAAGCCTTCTTGTGGTATTGTAGACTAGGTCATATCAATACGACAAGACTGGCTAAATTGCATAAGGATTGATATTTGAATCCGTTCGAATTTACATCTTATGAAACTTGCCAGTCATGTCTCAAAGGCAAATTGACCATGTAGGGTGTTTTTCGTCACCCCATTGAGATGGGAACACGCGTCACTTGTTAGGCGTACTATATATTCTCCCTACCTAGGGTAGGCTGGGATTTATTGATTGTGGGGATCCAAATCTCCGGCAGCTGCGGACTAAGCTACCGTTAATTACCCCTCGCCTTTGGAGCGAGCGAACCTCTGATTGACGGGTCAAACTGGTCATGCGAACTCAATGTGCAGTGCACGTGTGTTGTGTCTTGAGGGGTTTTGGATATATCGGGGGCCTCGTAGAGTTTATGGGGGTCCGGCTACCCAGATAGTGGGCTAAGGGTCAAGGGGGCTAGCAGCCCCTTTGCGGGGTGCGGGGCAGCGCCCCGTTAGAATTTTTTTTAACGGAGGAAGTGAGTATGTATATAAAAAAGGAAAATAGCGTCCAAAGGACGCGTGAGCGCCAGCGCCCCACGTGCTTGGCACGCAGGCGCCGGGTGTCAGCGTCCCACGTGCTTGGCACTCGGGCGCTAGGCGTCATCAGAAAAAAGGGCTTATCCCCTACACTTGGAGTTGTACTCCCGATTGACTTTTGGTGTTGAACTCGTGACAAAGAGGACAAAGGGGCTTAGCCCCTGCACTGGGAGTTGTACTCCCAAAAAGAAAGATTTATTATTTTATATTTAGATATATATTTTTTGAGGAGTTAAACTCCTAAGATATTTTTGGAGTTGATGAAAGGGGACCCCTTTCTTCTCCCTTGAGTCCTGGATCTTCTCCAAAGTGGGGTTTTTGGAGGTGGGTCTCCTTCTTCCTCCTCTCTATTGGCTGGATCTTGGAGAAAAATGGTGAGAATTTAAAAATCTCCCCTTTTGGAGATTTGATGGAAAATCCGCGTTCCCCTTCAAGGGTTTTATGGTGAAAAACTATTTCTTATTGGAAGAGAAAGAGTGGAACTCTTGATTTAATTCAAAAAAACGAAGAAGGTTTAGAACCTTAAGCAAAGAGAAGGAGGTATAGAAAACCTAATTTTTGGGGAGAATGAAATTATTCTTTCATTTCATCATCATATTGCCTTTTAAAGGCTTACAAATTTACATATAGCCCCTTGGGCTTTACAAAATGGCATTTTGCCCATCTCATGCCTCATGTGCTCATTTCTTTTGCACATGAGCTATAAGCTTTACAAAAATTTAGCTTTATGCCCATTTTTCTTACATTCATGTATGAAAATTACATCAAAATTATTTATTACATAGTTTTCATTTTGGCATGGGGGAGACTGGTCGTGGGGCTCAACTCGGGCATGGGCCCACTTGGCCTGGGCTTGGGCCCACCTGGCTTGGGGTTGACTTTGACTATGACTTGGTCAACCGGGGTGTAATTTTTGACCCCAACAGACCAAAACTCCGTTTACTGGACACGGAGAAAGAGCTACCGAACTCTTGGGACTGATACACAGTGATGTATGCGGTCTTATTTCTCAAAAGATTCAGATTTGTCTACACATGCCAGGAATGGTTCCTCGTACTTTATTACATTCACCGATGAAGGAATATAAGTTCGAAGTTGAGAACCAAACGGGTTAAAGTATTAAAATCCTTCGATCTGATCGGGGAGGAGAATACTTGAGCACGTAATTCAGAGTCTGCTTAAAAGAGAATGGGATTCTCTCTCAGCTTACTCCTCCGTATACACCACAGCACAATGGAGTTTCGGAGTGGAGGAATCGCACCCTATTAGATATGGTGCGCTCTATGTCGAGTAATGCTGAGTTGCCTATTTCCTTTTAGGGCTATGCACTTGAGATAGCTGCATACCTATTGAATAGAGTTCCGACCAAATCCGTGCCTATCAATCCATATGAGATATGGAATGGGAAGAGACCACGTCTTAAATAAGTTAAGATATGGGGTTGTCCAGACCATGTTAAAAAGAAAAATTCGGACAAGCTCGAGGCAAAGTCTGTTCTATGTAAGTTTGTTGGATATCCTAAATATTGGTGAGGGTATATTTTCTACCACACTGAGGAACAAAATGTGTTTGTTTCTCGGAATGCCACCTTTTTAGAAAAGGAATTTCTTGTGAGAGAAATTAGTGGTAATGAGGTAGAACTAGAAGAAGTTTCAGCTGCACAAACTAGAACTGATGATTTGGTAGAACTGGAGGATCTAATAGTACCCAACGAACCCCAGCCACTCCGTAGATCTAGTAGGGTTTCTCATCCACCTGAGAGATACTATGGTTTTCTCATAGACGATGGGAGCAAGGATTGCATCATGGAAGATGATGACCCAACTAGTTTCGAGCACGCCATCACAAGTGGAGAGTCTGTGAAATGGCTGGATGCTATGCGATCCGATATGGAATCCATGTACACCAACAAAGTATGGACTTTGGAAGTTGCTCCTGAAGGGGTAAAACCTATCGGGAGCAAGTGGATCTTTAAGAAGAAAATTGGTGTAGATGGAAAGGTTGAGACCTTCAAAGAAAGACTAGTAGCAAAAGGTTTTCGTCAACGACCTGATGTCGATTATGATAAAACTTTTTCTCCAGTGGCTATGCTTAAGTCCATCAGGATCCTATTTGTCATTGCTACATACCATGACTAGGAAATCTGGAAGATGGACGTTAAGACCGCTTTTCTAAATGGTGATTTAGAAGAGAGCGTGTACATGACATAGCCAGAGGGCTTCGTAGACAGTGGGAGCAGCGGAAGCATGTGCAAGCTGCTTAAATCCATCTACGGATTAAAGCAGGCATCGCGGAGCTAGAACATGTGTTTTGATGAAGCTATCAAAGAGTTTGACTTCATCAAAAATGTAAATGAACCGTGTATATATAAGAAGGTAGTAGAGAGTAAGGTTGTCTTCCTCATATTATACGTGGATGACATACTCTTGATAAGAAACGATGTTCCTATGTTACACTCGGTCAAGCTCTTCTTATCACACAAGTTCTCCATGAAAGATCTAGGTGATGGCTCCTACATCTTGGGGATAAAGATCTATACAGATGGATCTAAACGAATGTTGGGATTGTCCCAATCCAGGTACATAGACACCATACTAAAGAGGTTTAGTATGAAAAATTCTAAGCGTGGTAATTTACCCGCTTGTTCAGGAATCACTCTCTCCAAAGAGATATCTCCCAAGACTGATTTGGAGAGGGATCGCATGCAAGGGATACCTTATGCTTCGGCAGTCGGGTCAATCATGTATGCGATATTATGTACCAGATCAGATGTAGCTTACTCACTAGGTGTAGTGAGTAGGTATCAATCAGATCCTGGGGAAAACCACTGATCAGCTGTGAAGAACATTCTTAAGTACTTGAGAAGGACTAAAGAAATGTTCTTGGTGTATGGTAACGATGAACTCCAGGTGGAGTCCTTTACCGATTCGAGCTTCCAGAGTTATAAGGACGACAGTAAGTCAGTGTCGGGTTTTGTCTTTACTCTCAATGGAGGGGCGGTATGTTGGAAGAGTTCCAAGCAAGATACCGTAGCAGACTCGATGATTGAGACTGAATACATTGCTGCCAACGATGTTTCCAAAGAGGCTGTCTGGATGAAAAAGTTCATTGCTGAACTAGGTGTGGTTCCATCCATTGAGCATCAAATACCTGTGTATTGTGATAACAATGGAGTTGTAGTTTTAACCAAGGAACCCCGATCCCATCAGAGATTCAGACATATTCTCAGGCGGTATCAACTGATCCGGGAGATAGTAGATCGACGGGAGATTGAGGTCAGGAGAGTTGACACGAAGGAAAACGTAGAGGTTCCACTCACGAAGGCCCTCCCCCAGACGCAGTTTGAGAGATTATTTGGGATGTTGGGTATGAGATACTACAACAACTGGCCTTAGTGCAAGTGGGAGATTGTTAGTGTAACAACTCCAATTTTTGTGTACATAAATTTGATTTAAAGTTAATGTATATTTGGAGTATTTATATTTCCTGTGAATACTATAAGTATTTGTTTTGCTTTTTAATAGCAAGAAGGAGCTTGTAGCTCATTGGTAAGAACTTGCACTGCTGAACCAAAGCACCAGAGTTCAAATCCCATCAGCCACATTATTTTTATATTGATTTCTTTTAATATTTTTAGAAGCCCAAGAGTCTACACGTGCATAACCCGTAAATCCAAAGGTCACATTAAAAACAAACGAGTTCAGGAAGTAGACCAAGAGGCAAGGGGCACATAGCGGGAAAACTCGGCCTGACTCGGCCGACGACTCGCCTGACTCGGCCGCCGCCGCTGGCCGAACTCCCCCGAATCGGATTTTTGTCTTCTTGACTTCTGTGCCTCTTGATCTCCTTATAACCCCTGTATAATTTAAAAACCTTGCACAATTACAGAGACCATAAAATCCCTTTAATCTCCATTTATGCAATTTAAATGCAATTTTTTAATCAAAACCCTAACCCTAAAATTCTCCTATAAATACCCACACACTTTTCCACCTCCTCACTCTGAATTCTATAAAAAAACTCTCAAGAAAATTCTAAGTTCCATAGTGTACAAGTGGAGTTAGCGAAGGGCGAAGCTCCGATAAACTTCCGACGACGACCATAGGAGCTCCCGGCGACGAAACGACGCACCGGTACCTCCTACCACTCCCTATTCCTCTTATCTAATCTAAAATCCAGTAAGTCCCTCCTCCCTCTTCTCTTTTCTATTATGAAAACTCGTAATTCTAAAATCTGACGGAAGTGGAGTTAATCCGACTTCCGATTCGGTTTTTCTTTAAAAGTTCCGTTTTTCTTAAATACAACAATACCAAACTTGCATATCATGACTATTAATCATTAACAAAACATATTGAATAAGTTCCATTTCAAAAGAATGTATATTGTAATTTTTATCGCATTTTTTCAGAAAAATACCATATAGTTGAGCTTCGACATAAAAACATCATTACTCTTGCTATACCTTTAGATAGTTCACGAGATAATGACCTACCTCTTCACAACACTCATATGTAACATAGCATGATGATATTGGGAAACATAGTTTGGGAAAATACTATTTTACACAAAACTACCTTTAACTTATAAAAAACCATTTTCTTCAAGATATGTATTTTTAACAAATCTTTGCAATGTGCCCCTACAACCCATTTCGGGGAACCCGTTCGAGATGGTGCGGATTATCGCACATCCTCGGGCTTAGTAGTGCGAGATACAGACCTCCGCAAGGAGCATTCGGTCTCAAAAGATTTAAAAAAAATACAATTCTCTTTAGAAAATGTGATTTCTATTATAAATAAAACTTATATTTTTTTAATAAATAAATATATATGTAATTAATATCAAAATATCTATTTTTAGTATTTATAACATTCCACATTTCCAAATTTCAAGAAAAACAACTCATTTACAAGAAAATACCATGCAATTCCATACAAGTTTAATACTTTACAAATAAATACCATATATTATGAAATTAGGTTTTAATCATTAGAAATGTCACATATATAAAATCTATATCACAAAAACTCTAAAGACGATAATTAATTACTTGTGGTGTATTTTGAAAATTATACAAAAATATTTTTTACATAAAACTCTCTCAAGTTTTATAAATTACAATAAGGACCCTAGTAAATATAGGTTTAAGCGGGACCGATCTCTTGAGCCTCAGGGAGTCGGAGATATAGATGTTTGCCTATTTAAGATAGACAACTTAACAAACGGTGTTATCAACACGGTAATCGTCTTTGAAAAAGACACAAATCCTGCCGTCCATGTGCAGCGGTTACCGATAACACCAAAACCTAATTCAGGATTCAATTTCTTTTCTAATTGTCTGACTCAGACTGAGTCTCAACATAATCAATTTGACTTGAATATGATTCAAGTATATATAACAAACAATATGAATCCATGTATTCAATCTGTATTGACTGAACCGAACCATTGATATACATCCATCTACATGATTCTCCAGTTACAGATATCATGGTTTCGGCAAGTCATCCATCTATACAATTCAATTACAAGACAATACAATACAAACAATACAATTAAGATATCGCGGGGTTTATAAGGGGTAGATTGTTACGGAAGGTGTTAGAAGTGGCACGAGACTGCAACCATTAAGACACCTAACCTGTATTCCATTGCCGTTGTACCATGGCTGAACGGTTCCTTGTACTTTCCGTTCACCTTAGTTTCTGGTCTACTGAGACTCCTCTCGTATACACTGGCCACTTCTGTACCAAGTTATAAACAACAACGTTAATACCAAATACAACATTACAATAATATAATACAACTTTAAAATTTACACTCTCTCTCTCTCTTTCTCTCTCTCTTTCTCTCTCTCTGTCTATTCTACTTCTCCCTTATCCTTGGGACTTACCGAGCGTTTGTTCGCTGATGACATTCCTTCTCTTTATTCTTTGGAATGTTGTCAGGTGATTCGGACCTTCCGGAGATCGAGCCCACCAGCGAGGATTTGGACCAGCTAGCTTACGACCCAGAGCTTTAGATTCTTGTACACATTTACATTCTGCATTTTTTTCATTTCAGTTATGCCACTGTTTAGGCATTGTTTTTCCATTCCATGTATTTACTTTTCAGATGCATTGTACAAAAGAATGTTAATAAATAAAGTTGTTGTTTATTACATTTGTTTCTTGTGTATATTTCTTTTATATTGTTTAGTTATGCTTAGCGTATTTACTTCTTAGTAAATACGTAGCGGCCATTCGCGCCCTGTGCCCGTACACCGGGAAGCGGGGTGTGACAGTTAGGAATATGTATGCCCTAGAGGCCATTATTGTACATTGATGTATATTATAGTGGATACTTGGACATATATATAGAGGACTTTTTTGCTCGACATGATAGTATGTTATCTGGTTACTTTTTATCTTAACATGTACACTTAGTATTATTATACCGTCTCTCTGATACATGTTGATAAAGCTTTTAAGATGTTTGCTTGACTACCCGGATTACGATGCAGATCATACTACTGGGACTTATGTAGTCTAAAAGCACATCTTTTAACAGTTCCTAGTAAAGGGAGTATCGAGATAGGGCATCGATATTCCAGAGTAGACTAGTGTGTACGTTTCTTGACCCTGTAGAGGGCAATGGTTGATCCCATAGCCATTGGTGTTTGATATCAAAGATTGTACAGAGGTGCTCATTAGAGAATGGGTACAACGAACAGGACTCGCCGAGAACTCCTAAATGGTACTATACTTAACGTCAGATAGCAGTTCTCTGGTGACACTGGTACATGTTAGTCTGTAGACCCGAGATCGTCATAGAGTCTTGTGTGGTTCCCACCGTGCTTTGATTTCCTTCCTACCATGGCTTAAAGGAGTCGTGCAAACAGGTGGATTTTGGGTACACTTCCAAGTCACATGGAGGCAATAAGCGATCGGAGGGGTTTCGTCTCTCCCGGTATAGCTAGTTGGTGTTGCGCTATACTCGATTGGCTATAATAGGAAATCCCTGGCCAGGGCTGTTGATGAGATTTACTGGTAAGTGTTATCAGTAGTTTCTCATACCGTTATAGGCCACACATCGGCATGACTTATCAAGTTATTGATGTATAAGGATTGAAAAAGGTTTGAAATATGGGGAGTTACCAGTGATGACTTGGCCGGTGGCTTCAGCTTCTTCCACAGTCATCGTGAAAGCCTGACGCCGGGGTACATTCCTCCTTGCTGGAGGTACATTCCTCTGTCCGTTTCTCTGTTCTTGAGGCATGTTCTTCTGTGCCTAATGGAACTGACGAGGGGCTGTGCAGGAGGTCCACAAGGAGATGGTGCAGGTAAGGCTAAACGGGGTGCAGGAGCCAAAATAGCTGGCCACTGCGGAAAAGTGATAGCTGGTCTGGGGGCTAGATTTGGATTGAGTCTATGAGGACATGTTACAATGTCGTGAGTGGATGCGCCACAAACTAAGCACAGTCCGTTTACACACTTGCAGTCCTTTACCATGTTTCCATTCCTCTTGCAGTAGAAGCAAAAATCTGGATTGAGCCGGTTAAATGGTACTCCCGGTCTCCTGGGTACAAAAGTAGGCCTGGAAGAGGCTCCTCCTGCCATCTGGGTGACATGGCGGTTCATACCGACAGTCTGCCCTTCTTCTTCACCACTGCCTCATAGCGGCGGGCAGTCTTCAGCCCAAGATCATGGGTTGGAAAATCCCCTGTAACTAGTGCAACTTGGATTTCCGGGTCCAACCCTTACTGAAATAGTCGAACCCGGATCTCAGTAGTCGGGATCAGGTGTGCCGCGAACCTGTTATGGTCTTGTGTTAGAAGTGTAATATGTGATATAAAGAAATTGAATATTGAGACATATCTTACCTGCTAAGTATGGTAAACTCAGCATCGTATTCATCCACAGATTTGTTCCACATCAAACCTTGCTGTAAGTGGATGAACCACTGTTCCATGTCAAAACGGGAAGTCTCGGGAAAGTATTTCGCGTCGAACATGTCGCGAAATGTCTTCCATTCAATCTGTTGGGCAAGACGACTTTCTTCAGCTTTCCACCATACTCTGGCATTGTTTGTGAGTTGCAGCTTCGCAACTCTCACCCAAGCAATCTCTGGCACTTGTGCTGCTGCCAGGTCATCTTCAATAGACTGAGCCCATTCCTCTGCCTCTATTGGGCTCTCTTCTCCAAAGAAATGCTTCGGATGCAAAGCCTGGAATTGCTTGACTCCGGGTGCCTCAGCTTCAGGGCGGTACAAGAGGATAGCAGTCTGCTGCTGCTGATCCTCCAAGAGGCTCTTGATCGCCTCAAGTAATACCGTTTACTCGTTGATGGGAGCTGCAATGGTAGGTGGTGGTGGTAAGGTAGGAGGTGGGGTGTTTCTATTAACGTTCGTGCTTGTGTTGTTGGGAGAATCCATAACCTTGAAAGAAAAGGAAGGGTTAGGATAGATTCAAGAGATTAAAAATGTAAAGGATGTATAGTTGCTGATTCTTATAATTCTTGTGATATATATTGCTTAGGATTCCATGCAGAACTGACCTGCATGGGCCTCCAACAAAACTTGTCATGCCCCGCTTTCCAGTGTACGGAGAAGTAGACATGACGGGCCACGACGTATTTACTCAGAATTAAACACGTTAAGCGTAAATAAGCAATATAAATAAATACACAAGAATGACAAGAGATGTAATATAAATAGCAAATTTTATTAATATCCATTCTTAACATTACAACTGATTTGAAAAGGAAATGTACAATGATAAAAGCAATGCTTAAACAGTGGCATACAAAAGAAAAGGTAAGTACAAGTAAAGACTAAAAGTCTGGCTTCTCTATGAACTTATCCAAGTCCTCCTGGTTGGGCTCGATCTCCTGAGAGTCGAATCCTCCTGATGAACATTCCAAAGAAAGAAAGAAACAGGAATGTCGTCAGCGAACTAGCGCTTGGTAAGTCCCAAAAGAGAGATAGGAATAGTTCAAATAAAGGGAACAGAACTGGTAATTGGTACAAGTATATGTTTGTTATACTAACGTAGTTGTTTGTAGCTTGGTACAGAATGTATCAGTGTATACGAGAGGAGTCCAACTTGCTTCGTGGACTATGGTAATCGGCAGTACAAAGCCCCGTCAAAACCCAAGGGACAACGACACGGATGTTCAGGTAGGTGTCTTTTAGTGACCATCTCGTTCCACTTCTAATACATTCCGTACCAGTCTACCCATTAAACCCCGTAATGTATATTGCATAAATTGTAGTTATCAGACTTGCTAAGACTATGGATATAAGTTTTTCATGTAAACCGTTTCAGGATGTATCAAGTAGTCATGTAGTCAAGTCAAGTCATAACCATGGTTCAGTCAAGTCATGTCATGTTTGCATATTGATCTTGTTCTGGTATTCAGATTCAGGTTCAAGTATACATGTTGGATTCATGTTAAATTTGGATTCATATTTCGATTGGATTCATATTAGACTTATATTGATTTGGACTCAGACTTGAGTCAGACACTTAGAACTGATTTGAATCCTGAATTAGGTTTAGGTGTTATCGGTAACTGCTACATATGGACGACAGGATTTGTGTCTTTTTCCAAGACAATTACCATTGATAACACCGTTATGTTTTTCTACCTTAAATAGGCAAGCACTCACTTTCTCCGGCTCCCTGAGGCTCAAGAGAATTGATTCCGCTTAAACCCATATTTACTAAAGTCCTTAAATGTAATTAATATAACTCGAGAGGGTTTTATGAAAAATATTTTATATACTTTCAAAATAAACCTCGAGTATTTCTTTATCGTATTTAGGGTTTCATAGATGTAACTTTTAAGATTTGATGTATTTTAGTGAATATTAATTTAGCTTGAATAGTTCATGGTATTTAAGTGTAAAACTTGTCTTTTGGATAACTTGAGGGTATTTTGGTGAAAATTTTCATTCTTTTATCTTTATAGAAACATGGAATTTTATTATATCTTGAAAATATGTGGTTTGATAATATTTATATATTTATAAAAAATTAATCTTATTATTAAATAGAAAATGTCGTTTTTCTTTAAAATCGTATTAAAATCTTTCGAGACCGAATGCTCCGTGAAAAGATCTGCATCTCGCTCTACTAGCCCAAGGATATGCGATAATCCGCACCATCCAATAGCGGGTCCTCTAAAAAGGATTGTAGAGACATAATCGCAAAGAATTTTGATAATACAATTCAAACAAAACCGGGAAACGACATGTGTGCAAAGCACGGGGGCTTTTCCCCATGGGTCACCCATCGCCGCCGTCCCATAAGAGGATATCGCCGGCCAAATGTTTGAGGGGAGCCGTCGGATGATTTCCACATGTTCTACTCGCTGTTAATATAATTTTGCATATGTTTTTTTTTCTGTCTTTTCATTTCTTATGTGCAGTGCACATGTACTCTTTTGGGCTTCCAAAAAATTTAAAAGAAAAATTCAAAAAAATAATATGTGGCTGATGGGTTTCGAACATAGGGGCTACGTCACAGCAGTGTAAGGTTTTACCAATGAGCTACAAGTGCTTTCTTGCTGTTCTTAAACAAAAATAACTTTTAAATTGTAGTTAGGCTTGCAAACTCCATTTTATATATTAACTTAAAAAATTTCGTATAGTAAAATCAGAGTCGTTACAATACCTTATGCGTGATCAAATAGAACACTAAAAAATAATGGACACATTTCTTTGATTCTTTTGAATATTGTTTTCTTGCCTTATTTATATTTTATTTCTTTCCTTTTCTTAATCGGGGATGTTCTTGAAAAAGATATAATTAACAAAAGAAGTTTGCAATTTATATAATTTACATCTTGTTTTGGAAATACTTAACCCAAACCTTCATTTTTTTTTACTTTCATACAAAAAATATGGTTTTATGCAACTGTTCATCGTCGGAAGACGGACCGGGACGTTAGGACCTCTGGCCTGAATTTTAGGGGCAGATGCTATTTGGATTTATCTGTCTACCTCTCCGAAGATACCAAGTTGATTTATGACACCATATATCAGAGGTTTGGACGGATGCGGCCGTTGTAGCAGACTTTATCAAATTCCCCCTTATTTACGAGGGGTTTTTGATTATGGGGATGCTCTTTCCAGCAGGCGCAAGCCCCTGCAGTTAATTACGTTACCGCATCGGGATAATTACTTTCTCCTGCTCTGAAAGTTCACTTCGTGTCGTGTATTTTGTTTTGGTTTTAGTTGCCCGTAGATTGTATACGAAAACTAATTTATGTCGTCGTCCGTAGGGCGTGGATTAGTCCAAATCTGTATATTTTTAGATTTGGGTTTGGGTTGATTTAAGGATCGTTAATCTAGTTTGAGATTAAGATTAGCTTAAATATATGAGCATTTGGGCTCGATTATTTTAGTTTAAGGACATCGCGGTCCATTATCTCCATGTTTGAGGCGAAATGTTAATTAAAGGACGTTTCGGTCCTTTATCGCCATTTTGGAGGCGAATATTAGTTCAAGGACATTTTGGTCCACTGTCTATCTTGCGCGCACGTATATTTGTTACGTGACGAAATGAACAATGGTGATATGGAATGTGCCCAATTTAGGGTACGATCTGATTTGAAGCATGCACGTCAGTTTAGAAGTGCATCAATGAAAGAAGTTGTTGGTCGTCGGGACCCGCCACCTCTTTGAAGAAGTTGAGGAATTACAACAACATGTATCAGAGGTGTGAAGAGATGTACCCTTAAACCAAATCCCGTACTTGAGGGAAAGAGGTTGTTGTGGACTTGAGAATATTTGGCCATATTTGAGACCATGGAAATCAAGAGCATGTGGGCTCGATTGATTAAAAAAAAAGAGATTTGAAATCAGGAAACGTAACCAATTTTTGGGCTGAGATGGAGTTTCTATAATTACCTAACAGTGCTGAGCACTGGGACATAAAGCGCTCACGTGTGAAACACATGGGGTGCTGGATTAGTGCTAAGCACTAGAGTCCTGTGGTACTCACGTATGAAACACGGGAGGAGCTCAGATGTGAGCATTTTTAGTCATTTTTGACTAATCATGGAGTGCTTAGCACTCTTCATGATACTCACGTGGGAAACACGTGAGCGTTAGGTTTTGGGATTTATTTGTTCGTTTCCCTCTTTTTACAGAAGTGCTAAGCACTTGGATAGAGCTCACGTGTGTTTCACGTGACTGCTTGGGGCGGCTGCCTAATTGACAAAGAAGTTTTTCTTTGCTCTTTAGACGCCCATGTGGGAAACATGGGAGGCAGTTTTAACTTTGTTTTTTTTCTTATTTTGAGCACTCACGTAGGAAACACGTGAGGTAGTTTTAACTTTGCTTTTGCTTATTTTGAGCACTTACGTGGGAAACACGTGAGGCAGTTTTAACTTTGCTTTTGCTTATTTTGAGCGCTTACGTAGGAAACACGTGAGGCTCCATAACAGCGTTGAGACGCCAAGTTATTCTTGTTGTTTATTTTCAGAGATATTTGATCTCTGTTAATGACATTTTTAGTCATTGATGATCGTTTTGGATCATCATTATTGTTTATATTGAAGAACTAAGTTCTTTTTGTAAGGTTAAACCCTAATTCTTGAAGGAATTAAATTCTCATATGCTCATGTTCTTTTCTGTTTTAACTTAGTTCTTTTCTCATAAGTTTTGATTCTGCAGAACAGAATCGCCCCAATGAGAATTAAATTCTCAACTTGTAGGGAGATCTGCTTTTGTAAATCTCAACCAGAGAAAGAACTGAGTTCTTATATGAAGGGTTAAACCCTTAAAGAGGCAAAGAAGAGACACTATGATCTCTGTGTTTTTTTTACCTAGGGTTTCAATGAGGCAAGTCTTCTTCTTCTTTGAGAATTAAATTCTCTTTTTTTTTCAAGAGCTCACTGTATATTTTTTTTTGCAGAAGCTTGTGGGGATTTCTGTGTATATTTAAATTTAATCTCCTTGCTCCTATTTATAGGAGAAGGGAAAAAATCAGTATGTTAAGAAAATCTCTCATTGAGAGATCATGAAGATTAATTGGTGAATTTTATTCACCGTTGGATTTTCAGTTCAAAGGCTCTCTGTTTAACAGAGAACATTTCTTATTTGTTTAACAAGATTAAGAAATATTTTCCTATGAATATCTTGTTAATTTAACAAAATTAGGAAAATATTTTCCTAAGATAGAATTTTATTCTATCAGATGATCGGAGGGTGATTTTATAATTACCGTTTCTTTGATCCAAGAGTCCTCTGTTTAAAGAGAAGATCTTTCTAGTTTGAGAAAGATCAAAAAAATATTTTCCACATAGAATTTAATTCTATCAGGTGGTTTGATTGGTGATATTTTATCACAATTGGATATTAAATCCAAAATTCTCTGTTAGAGAAGAATCTTTTCGTATTAGAAAGATCAGGGAAAATATTTCCTAAATAGAATTTAATTCTATCTTGCTAAAGAGTGCAGTAAGAGAACTCACGTGTTTAACACGTGACCCTTAGTATGGGTTTTAGCATGCTTTATTTTCAGCGCTCATATGCATATAAACTCTCAGGTGTTTAACACGTGATGCCTGTTTGACTTGCAAATTATTTGATTGCAGCGTCTATATACTTTGCATATAGGCGCTCACATGTTTAACACGTGTTGCTCTTTTAGCCCATTTGTTTTTAACCGCATCCCCTATATGCTTTTGCATATATATGCTTACGTGTTTAACACGTGAGACTTGAATAGTGGGGAATTTTTCCCTTTCTTCTTTTCTTTTATGCGGAAACAAATGCCCCCCAGCGTTGCTCTCACATGATTTGCACGTGAGTGCAACGCTGTCTACCCTTACAACCGTTGGATTGTCTAGGGGAATGGGAAGATGAACCGCTCCCGATCACCTCTTATAAAGGGATGTTTGGACCTTTAGATGATCACTGTTTTTTCATCTTCTTCCTTAACCTTTTCTTGAGAATTTAGTTATTCTCTTAGAGCTTAGCTCTCTGTCCAAAGAACTTTCAGAGTTAAACTCTGCAAAACTCCTTTTTCGGTAAAGATCATGAACGACATTCACCTTTTAGGGAAAACCCCTTTTTTCTTTGGATTTCAAATCTATCAATAGAACTTTGCTCTTGCCTTGAACTGATCTCTTAGAGATCTAAAAACACCCTTTTTTTTAAAAGACTCTGGGGTCTTGAGAATCGTTAGTTCTCCTCTTAGGGTTTACCCTATCACTGATCTTTGAGGATCCTTAGAATTCAATTCCATTTTCTTCATTTCCTCACCATGGAGATTTCTGGGATTTAATCCCATTAATAAAGGAATTTAATTCCATATTACAGAGTTTAGCTCTGAAAGTCTCGGAGACTTTTTAGGAATTTTATTTCCCGATGTTCTTGAGCATTTTTCTTTTTTAGGGTTTTAATACCCTTTTCATAGATTTGAATCTGTTGTGGAACACATATTTTGAGGGTATTGGGAGTTTAACTCCACAGTTTAATGAGATTCTTCATTAAATGGGAATCTTTTTGGATTCTTACAATGAGTGCTTTCCTCATCATTCTGATTGCTAATCCCTTACTGATTTTTCTTTTCAGATATTATGGCTTCTCGTCTTTACGATCTCGAAGAGATTATCTCTTACGAGGACATTCACATCCAGGGTCGTTGTCAAGGTCAAGAATTTACTAACGCCCAATGTGTTGAGGTGATGCGTTGTTTTGACGACTACAACGGTCGGTTACTCCCCCGCTGTTCTGCTCTCTTGAACATTATCGTTGGGTCGATCTGGGCTTGACGACGCTATGCCACTCGAGGCGCTTGATGATGCTGAAGACAAGGTGCATTCAGTATATTTGATGAGCCTGATCTCAAAGAAGTGAAGAGATGATCTTGTCGATATTTTGCATCGCGTCTTCTAACAGAAAGCGATAATATCCGTATACCAGAGGACGAACGACATTAGTGGGGATCCTGATGCTTGCATTCGTGAGAAAATGCATAAGAAAATAGCCAAAGAAGCCGGAAGCACTTTACTCAGACTTGCTTCCAAGTTCCTGAATCCGTGTCCGGGATTCAGCGTTTTGCCATTGTAAACACTTTGATAATGCTTTTTTTATTGTTGTTGTCTTTTTTTATCACCAATGTATAAATTTCTTCGAAGTATGAATGAAAAAATTCCCTTTTCTCTTTATGTCGATGCTCATATGTATCTCACATGAAGTGTTGTTCTACATATATAAAAACCGTTGCTAGCGCCCATGTGTTATGCGCGTGAGGCGCTGCTGAGGATTTTAATCCTGAACTAGTGCCGACGCTCACATGTTATGCACATGAGGCGCCGCTCTAGTCCCGGAAAGAATCAATGCGAGTGTTCACGTATCGTGCATGTGAGGCGCTGCAGATGGAGTAGTTTCACCTCCTTACTCTGATTCTTATGAGTCAACTCTTTCTTTTCCTATGCCCTTTTTGCCGGGCCTTGGGAATAGTTCCACCATGCACCATACTTTCTGTGCCTATACTTGAATACTCCTCTTTATAATCTGAAGCTCTGCTTCCCCCTTCTCTCATAAGGAAAGAACCACTTTTTAACAAACCAAGAGTTATGGCTTGCAATCGTCCACATGCTCGTTGGCAACCGTGGGAGGTACCTATCGAGGGAATCGTCCCTCGTTTTGCTGCGCATTTAGAGGATCACATTCTCACTAATGACCAATGTGATATGGTGATATACGAGCTTCTGGCTCGTAGGGGCTCTCCTTTTTCTGTTGGCTCCATTTGGCTTCAGACGATCCTCTAGTCTATAATTTTTGACATCCCTCCTCATCCAGCGGAGATGACTCTGGTGATGCTCGACGCGGTGGAGGACAAGATCGAGTGCTTTCATGAGGCTTGTTTGATTACCCAGCCTTTGAGGGATTGTTCGGTTCATCTGCTAAGCCGGATACGGGCTCAGCGGGCCATCATATTTGCCTTTGCTTATGAGCATGGCACTAGGGAGCGATTCCTCACGAAGATCGCCGCTTTGACATGGTGGAGAAGGCAGAGAAGGAATTAGCGAATCTTGTATATTGTTTTGTTAATTCTTGTATCTCTGATCCCATAAATAAAAATAATGTCGACCACTGAACGTTTCATCCCCAACTCATATTCATATGGGCATCTTGCCTCTGTACACATATTTTGTATTTTAATCTTTAGAAGTTTCTGATGCATGCATCTAGACATAGGTGAACATTGGACTGAAGTGATGCTTAACATTTGGCCGGTTTTTAGCTCACACACGACTTTTATTAGAATTTTGATAGTGAGCGGATTCAAGCGTCTTCTCAGATCTCGATACTTAAGAAATGTAGTTTTGAACCCCGAGGCCTATGGGTTGCGCCTTTCTGTTTCTTGATGTCTTGACTTGGCGTAAAGTAGTTTATGTACTCATTTCGGAGTTTGTAGTTTATTCACTCGTTTCAGAGTCTCTAGTTTATTTACTCATTTCGGAGTTCGTAATTTATTCACTCATTTCGGAGTTTGTAGTTTATTCACTCATTTCAGAGTCTCTAGTTTATATACTCATTTCGGAGTTTGTAGTTTATTCACTCATTTCGGAGTTTATTTAGTTTACCTCTCTAGGTTTACAGGCAAACTTGACCTAACGTTATATGTAGATAGCCTACATTCTTTACGACAAAGGTCCATTAGGTTTTGTGGTACTAGGGTTTTGGTCCGTGGTACCGTCGCGTTGGCTGATGTATTTCTAGATATGCGGTCTTTAAGCCGTTGTTCGAGTAGCCCCACGACTGCCGTATCTTTGTTCCCTTCGGGGGCTGGACAAGACGTCTTCAAGTAATCTTCTTAGGCTATATTACCGTCGGAAGAGCAAACGTTAGGAATTTGCCATGATGCTCTTTACTTCAGGTTAGGCTCAATTTGGAGCCCCGATGAGTCATAACCATTCCATGCTGGAGTGGAATGATCTCCGATAGTCTTTTAGGCTTTATATGAGTTGTCGTCGAGACCCGAAACTGGGAATATGTCGTTGCTTCATTTTTTGTTTTGACAATGTTGTGTCATTTCTTTGTTGAAGTAGGGTAGACATCTGTAGGACCTCTATGCTGTATATATCGCAGTTGAAGCCCGGAGGTAGGAATATTCCATTGCTCCCGTTTTATTTGATAGTTGCATCTGCGTCCTGCTGAAATGATGAGGGGAACGCCAAGATAGCCTCTAGGTTGTATACGCACTGTCGAGACTTGGAGTTAGGATTTTGCCGAGACTCCATTTTTGATTTGACCCCTGGGTCTTTGTTGATGTCGTGTCTGCATCTTGTCGGAATGAGAAGGAACGTCGGGGTAGTCTTTAGGTTGTGTATGGACCGTTAAGACTTGGAACTAGGGTTTTTCCGTGACTCCACTTTTGATTTGACCCTTGGGTCTTTATTGACGTCATGTCTGCATCCTGTCGGAATAAGAAGGTACGTCGGGGTAGTCTTTAGGTTGTGTATGGACCGTCAAGACTTGGAGATAGGGTTTTTCCGTGACTCCACTTTTGATTCGACCCTTGGGTCTTTATTGATGTCGTGTATGCATCCTGTCAGAATGAGAAGGTACGTCGGGGTAGCCTTTAGGTTATGTATGGACCGTCAAGACTTGGAGCTGGGGTTTTGCAGTGACTCCACTTTTGATTTGACCCTTGGGTCTTTGTTGACATCGTGTTTGCATCATGTTGGAATGAGAAGGTACGTCGGGGTAGTCTTTATGTTGTGTATGGACCGTCAAGACTTGAAGGCAGGGTTTTGCTGTGACTCCACTTTTGATTTGACCCTTGGGTTTTTATTGACGTCGTGTCTACATCCTGTCGGAATGAGAAGGTATGTCGGGGTGATCTCTAGGCTGTAAATGTTGCCATCGAGGTCTGGCTCTCTCTTTGACGGAGCCTGGTGGGAAAATATGGTTCCCTTTATTTCATTTGTGCCCATAGATCTTATACAAGAGTCAATATGGACATATTTGCAGAGCAGAGGACATTTGTGCCAATCATTTCGGCTTTTTATCCGCGGTGCCCAATCATTTCGGCTTTTTATCCGTGGTGCCCAATCATTTCAGCTATTTTTTAAATATTTTTACTCGCTTGTTTTTATTGCGAGTTGCCCAAACATTTTGGCTATTTTTATATGCATATTTTTTTGCTCACTGATTTTTATTGTGAGTTGCCCTATCATTTCGGCTATTTCATATGCATTTTTTTGCTACTCGCTGCTGTTTTTATTACGAGTTTGGAATCTGATACCAACCTTACCATCAGTATCGCTACGATTGGAATATTGTCAGGAGCGAATCATCATTTGCCGTGAAAGGACTTGGAGTTTGACACCTGTTTAGGCGTCAGTATCGCTGCAACGGGGATATTGTCAGGAGCGAATCATCATTTTCCTTAAGAAGACTTGAAGTTTGATGCCTTTTTAGGCATCAGCATCGCTGCGACTGGAATATTGCCAGGAGCGACTCATCATATGCCTTGGTTGATTTGAACAAATGTGACTTAGCAAACAGGATTAGGATACTCTCGACTAAGGCTTTTTGACTTTATGCGTAACATTTCAGAAAATAAAATATTATTTTTGGAATTTAAATATTAAAATAATATATTTCACGAAAACTATTCGATTTATGAATTGGGGGTTTTCATAAAATGGTATAATTACATACCAATATTTGGAAAATAATTGGAGATTAAAATGGTTTATTTATTAAAAAGGTATTTATTGGATTTAGGCATTTTATAATTAATTATATGCAAGTTTATATTAAACATGATTAGTGCACTACTAATCATGATTAGGCCAAATCCGTTTTTTTAATTAATCATGACTAGTGCACCATGACATGTTTGTTTCCCCCAATCAGAGCAAAGCTCTGCTGGAAATTCAAAATTAAAATTTTGAAGCAACGCTTCAAATCCCGGGCGCAACGCGCCACGTGTCAAAAGCTGATACGGCAGCGCAGCGCCCAAGGCAGTGCGCCCAATCAGAGCAAAGCTCTATTTTAAGTAAAATTAAAGGAAGCAACGCTTCAGTTGCGCAAGCACTGCGCTGCGCGACACGTGTCAGCGCAGATGCGCTAGCGCAGTTGCGCTGCGCTGTGCGCTGCGCGACACGTGTCTGCGCTGTGCGCTAGGGCAGTTGCGCTGCGCGGTGCGCTGCGCAGACGCGCTTGCTCAGTTGCGCTGCGCGACACGTGTCACGCGCTGGGGCATCTGCGCAAAACAGAATTAAAATTCAAAAAAAATCTTTTCTGTTCTTGTTAAAACAAGAAGATTTTCTTCTGTAAAAACAGAAGCCCTTGGATCAAAAATCCAACGATGGGGAAAATTCCCCGAATCACTCAGAGAAAGATCTCTTTAACAAATTTAACTAATTTATGGGCACTATAAAAAGGACCCCAAGCCTCAATTCAAAGGCATCAACATTTTCTAAAAAAAAAAAGAGAAAGAGAACTCTGAAGAACTCCTCAAGAACAAAAAAGGTAAAGACTTTTAGAAAAAGAGAAAGTTCTCTTATGAACAGATCATAGATCTTTAATAAAAAAAAAACAAAATAAAAATAGTGCTTTGCACTTCTTATGAACCACTGGTTCTTTAAAACAGGAAAAAACAAAAATAAATAAAAAATAGTGCTTTGCACTTTTATGAACCTTTGGTTCTCGAAATAAAAAAAGAATAACTTGTTTTTCTTTGATCTAAATTAGATCAAGGAAACGAATAAGTGCTTTGCACTTCTTTTATGAACCATTGGTTCTTGAATCTAAAAGATTATTAAATCATAGTGCCTTGCACTTGCAAAACTGCACTGTTGCGCTCTTGGGTTGGCTCAAGCCACCAGAGAGCGCCACGTGTCAGCATCTGAACCAATTGCGCTATGCGCTTTTGAAACAGAGTCTTGCTCTCTAAAACTGGTGCAATTCACCACAGCACGCCACGTGTCAGCAGCGCAAGCGCAGCGCACTAGAACAGCGCTGTTGCGCTTGCGCTCGCCAGAGCATGACATGTGTCATCGCCATATGAGCTTGCACTCATTACTTGGCGCAAAGCGCCAGACAATGCACTGCATTGCTTACAAAAGAGCCAAGCCCAAATCAAAAAGGCCTAACAGGCCTAATAAAATGCAATGTATTATTTTAAAAAGGGCAGAGCCCAAACCAAAACAGATGCTCTGCATCATAAATAAAGGGATAAAGCCCAAATCAAAAAGGCCTAGTAGGCCAGAATAAAATGCAGTGCATTATTAAGTATGGGCAAAGCCCTAGCACAGGCCTAATAGGCTAAAGATCAAGAAAAATGTTGAATATGCTCAACGGGACTTAGCCCAATCATGGCCGTAAGTCCCCAAACTAAATTGACTGAGCAAGAATGCTCTCCTAAATCAATTTACGACCGGTTCAAGGGTACATCTCTGAACTCCTCTGACACATGTCGTTGTAATCCTTCAACGACGTCAGAGAGGTGACGGGTCCCGACAACCGCATATCAACATGGACTGCGGGGTCCTTAAACTCGTGGACCGAAACGTCCCTAAACTAATATTGGACCGAAACGTCCTTAAACTAATGTCGGACCACCACGTCTTTAAACTGGAATACGGACCACCACGTCTTTAAATTGGAATACGAACCACCATGTCCCTAAACTGGAATATGGACCGCAACGTCCCTAAACTACCTATGGACCACTACGTCCCTAAATTGGAACAATAGAGCCTCCAAATGCTCTTTTGCCGGATCTAAACGATCCCGTTTAAGTTGATCTTAGCCCCCAAACACGGCTAACGTATCCTTAAACATTCAAACGGACTATAAAACTCCAAATCAACCTTGGTTCAAGGGTACATCTCTGAACTCCTCTGACATCTGCCGTTGTAATCCTTCAATGACGTTAGAGAGGTGACGAGTCCCGATGGCCAGATATTAAATGGATTATCACGTTAAGTTGATCTTAGTCTCAAACAGGACTATCATATCCTTAACGAACGTTTAAGTTGATCTTAGCCGCAACGCGACTAATGCATCCTTAAACTAAAAAACACCAAACCTAAATCTAAGTAAATACGGATTTGGACTAATCCATGTCCTACGGGCGACGGCATTACTCAGTCTCCGTATACAATCCACGGGAAACCACAAACAAAACAAACACACACGACACGAAGTGAAATTCTAGTGAAGAAGAAAGTTGTTACCGCGACGCGGTAGCATAATTAACTGCAGGGGCTTGCGCCTGCAGGGAAGAGCGTCCCCACAATCAAAAACCCCTCAAGCGAGGGGGAATCTGACGAAGTCTGCTACATCAGCCGCATCCGTCTAAACCTCCGATATACGGTGCCATAAATCAACTTGGCATCTTCGAAGAGGTGGACGGATAAAACCGAATAGTATATGCCCCGAATCTCAGGCAAGACGTCTTCACGTCGTCGCCGTCTTTCGGAGGGGAACAGATTCTGGCATGCCCGGTGGGACCTTTTCCTCTTTCCACTCCACACTTCGTGTGTCGTCTTCGCGAACCAATCGCGGTTTGTTAATGGTTGCCTTCGGATTTCAAGTTACTAAGATTTGGTCTTTTGCCTGGCGCAGAACTCAAGATTCAATGGCCTCTAATTGCACCAACTGCTCGAAGTGCCACTGCAACGGACGCTCCACCTCATCAGGAGGTGTAGCATATGGGACCCAAGCGGCTTCCTTCCTCGCTCTGTCGGTAGACCAGGTGACCCAAGCCACCACTGGTCTGTTCTTCGGGACCATGTTCCCACCTACAAGCTTCTCTGCACCAATACCTGCACCGGAAGTGAACAAGAAGTCGGTCTTCGACCGGCTCACTGCTACGACGACCCCTGTCAGCGGGTCGCCCACTGCCAAACCAACAGCCTCTGTTTTCACCAGGCTAAATCAGAACTCTAAACTGGCTGTCCCAAGGAAAGCAATAACTGCTGCTCCAGAAGTCGTCAAGGCGGCTTCCCCTGTCAAAGAATCAGTCTTTTCAAGAATGACGATTCCTGCTCCTGCCGTTGCTCGAGGATCCGTCTTCGATAGGTTGAACATCACCCCTCAAAAGACAACTTCAGTCTTTAAGAGGTTAACACCAGCGGCGCGTCATTCAGACAGAGGGCAAAAAGAAGCTATCTCAATCTCCGAGCCAGTCCCAACGGCTCGTCGTGCTCAACGTCGCCATTGGCAACAAGTGAGAAAGGCAGGGGGCAACTCCCCCTCAGGGCTAACTCCACCGGCTCCAGTGGTGGAAGTCAACGCTGCTGTTCCAACTGGGAACAGCTTTGAACTGCTGAGGAGGGTACGTAAGAACTCTCCAACCGCTACACTAAAAAGATCTCTTCCGCCTGCGGAGAGAGTTCCGGAAACAAAACAAGAACAGCCCCCTCAACGGCTATCCTCAAGAATTTATAAAGTTTGGCGGAGGGTTCAAGACTCTGTGATCAACCCAGATCACTCTCGTCAACGAAAGAAGACGAAGGTGCAAAAAGGAAAAGACCGTTCTATTGAACAGCAAGGGACAACAATCGCTAGGGTGCCCACTGCAAAGGCCCCTTCAACTTCAACGGCCCACAAAAGAAGAAGGCCGGAGAAAACCCCCGCGTCGGTGACAGATATCAGAGGTGATGAACCCAAACGCCCTAAGTCAGGGGGCATGATAGTTCATACCGTCTACGTGGCATCTGGTAAAGAAGATAGCCGCATATCTACGGGTCATCGACCGCTCACCCGATCAGTGACCAAGGCACATGAGCAACAGCAAAAGCTCCAAGAAATGATGAATGCTATGGTTGCACTTACCGGACCAAAAGAAAGCCCTAAAACGTCCTCGGACGAACGTCAGGAGGAAGAAACCGACGCTGAATTCCTTTGTCGGATATTGGAGAAGAAGGACAAAGAGGCTGCTGAACAAGCAGCCAACATACAGCGTATGGGCCTCCTCTTCCAAGACATGATAGGGATGATGATACAACAAGATCCTCCGGCTGAAGAGCCCCCGATCGTCCTTAGAGACGATAGGGGAGTAACATCAAATCCTCCACCAGCTCTGTCGATGGCTAAGGAGGATACAATCTCCAAAGCTAATTTGGATGAGTACATCGCCCAGCAAATACGGGTTCATCATGCGACCGAAGCGGCCGGTCAGGTCATAAAAACGGGGCGGCCATATCCAAGTTGGTACGATCAAATCAAGTACCCACCCGGTTACACAATTCTCAAGTTCCATGTCTACAAAAGGACGGGCAATCCTCATCAGCATGTTGCCCAGTTCAGGGCACTCTGCGGCAACACCGGCGGTGATGACAAGCTGTTGCTTCGCCATTTTGTTGGAAGCTTATCAGATACGGCGTTCGAATGGTACTCTGAGCTCCCGAACGACTCTATTAAAACCTTCGCGGAGATGGAGCTGCTGTTTACTCAGCGTTTTGCAAGCGCCAGTGAACGTACCCCGATGACGGCACTGATTAACGCCAGGATAAAACCCGGCGAGACGTGGGTTCAGTACGCTATACGATGGCGGAACTTGTGGTCGAAGTGTGAGCAGCGCATTGAAGAAGCTCTTGCGGTGGGTATGTTTATGGGAACCCTTGATCCGCAAGCAACCATCTCACAATTTATGATGTTTTTCAATCCAACTACCTTCCAGGCCTTGATTGACAAACTAGCGCAAATGGATCAAATGGGCCATAAACCCCCTCTTCCAAGGCCGGACTCCCGAAATGACAAAGGGAAGGGAAAAGCGATCATCGTCGCTAATGCTCAACAACAACCGAGCGACTCGAAACCGATTGCTCGTCAAAATAATATGCGCCCGTACGTACCCCTTGAGGATAGGATGGGACGTCTTTATTCCTTTCCCCGCAATAAAACGAGGAGGTTATTCGAGCTGGCGTTGCACAACAGACTCATAAATCTGCCGGATCCAAAACGTCCGTTGCAACCAAGTGACGTCAACGAGCCCAACTACTGTCCTTATCATCGAGTACTAGGCCATCCGATCGAAGATTGCTACGTTTTCAAGAATTGGCTTGAAAACTAGTACCGACAGGGCAAGTTCGCGTTATCTGACAAATGGAAGGTGAATCCCCCGCAGCCCCACACCTCTAAGGGGACGAATACGCCGGGGGCAACATGCTCCGTCATTGAAGAAGCTCCTTGGGAGGTTGTATTATCAGCCAAGACAAAGAGGATGCTAAACGATCTTCAGACATGTCCAGCGATCAAGTGGAAGAACCCGTTGGAACCGCAGGTCATTGAAGAGATGTTGAAGCCACGTCCAACTCCAAAGACCGATGGTGGTGGTTCAAGCACTTGCAGCCAGCCGTCAAAATCTTCGAAAAAGAAGAAGAAGAAATCTAAGAAGCCCGTGAAGCCTGGCGACAAGCGCACGGACTTACAAAAGCAAATTGACGCGTTGGATGAATACAACCAAAAGGCACGGACTCCCATTACGCTCCAAGAGTTCCTCAATCACGTCTTTCAAGAAGAAGATGAGGGAGAAGTTCATCGGATGAATCCGAGGAATATGTGGCTAGCTGTCATATGATTTCCCATTCGATCACGAACGATGAGGAGACTCCTTGAATCGAAAAGCTGGGGGCAGATCCTGAACCAAAAGTTCTGGAGCCATCAGATGAAGTAATTGACGCATTCCTTAATGAATCTCGGTTGAAAAGTAAAGCTGATCGGGAGCACGAGGCGGCTATATTTGAAAGGGCCAAGCGCCAGCGACTTGATGAAGGAGCTGAAACGATTCCGTTGGAGCTAAACACCTCCGCTACCGACAAAAGCCAATTCAAGATGAGGAAAAAGTTTGCTAAGGCCATATCAATGGGCATGAAGCTACCATCCTCTGAAGGAAACATCACTGGTGAAATGGAAACGCACCCCTCCTATTGCTTATATCATCAAAAGATTTCGCACCCCACTCAAGAGTGCAAAGCTTTCGATAGATGGTGGCAAGGATATGTTGCTCATCGACAACGCTTTAAGCGGGAAAAGCGTAAAACTCGTCGAGAGCAAAGAAATACGACCGAAGGGCTTAAAAGAACTGCTGGCGAATGTTGCATGGTTAACACCGGTAGATCACAAGTGCCTATATTCGGGAGTGATTCTGATGAAGAGCTAGAACTTGCCCCTCTCTTTAAAGAGTCCGCTTCAAGAAAAGAAGAAGAACCGAAGGTTTGCGAAAATATCCGGCTACGTAATCACACGCTGCCCGAAAAGAACCTCGGATCCTCGAACAAAAAAGATAAAGGGAAAGAAAAGGCCTCTGAAGATATCGTCTTAGATGACCAAGTGGTGGAAGAGCTAGCTGCCAAAGACCTGCCAAAGAAGAATAAGGTGGATTACAACGTCTTAGCACATCTGAGGAAGCTGCCCTCACAGCTCAGCATTCTTGACGCCCTTTTGCTATCAAAAGAGGTGAGAGATTCATTGATTAAGGCGCTCCAAGACCCAGAACAATTCCAAGCATGCCTGGCCGAGGAAAAGATGAAGGATGAATTGGAGGAAGTGCACACGGCCGATGTTACTTTTGGCGATGAAGACCTTCTACTTGGGACGTGCGAACACAATCGACCTCTCTATGTCTCGGGATACTGCCATGATATAAAGATAGGCAAAATCCTGATTGATAACGGGTCGTCTGTTAACCTACTCAACGTGCGGGTGTTGAAGGAAATCTGCATGAGCGTCCAGCACCTTGCTCGGGACAAGATCACCATCTCCGGGTTCGACTCCCAATCGTCAAAGACTCTTGGATCTGTGATACTGACGCTACGCTTCGGGTTACTCGTCACGGACATTAAGTTCCACGTCATAGACGCCAAGACATGCTACAACGCTTTGCTCGGCCGACCATGGTTACACGAGTACAACATCATCCCTTCTACACAACATCAGCGTATGAAGTATTTTAAGGATGGTTTCGAGTATACCGTGACGGGAGAACTGAACCCGTTCTCTGTGAACGAGGTCCGCAAATATGAAGACGCCAAATACTTCTTACCGGATTTCGAAGACACAGAGAAGTGTCACAAGCCGGAGAATAAAACTAACGCTACCATCCCTGTCTTCGGCAGTGATACTGAAGAGGAAGAGGAGATAGTTTATTCGGGTCCGCCCCAACACAACAAGCCGGGACCATCGGCTCCTACATTGATCTTTGGCAGCGACTCGGAAGATGAAGTCCATGCTGTATTCTCTGCTCGACCTTCAATACAAACGTCCGCTGACGAAGAGCAAAGTCTACAAGTCGCCATAGTGCTGCTTAAACACCGTAAAGAACTGGATGCACTTAATATCTACAGTGTAGAAGAGTTGCGGACATTCTATATCCCTCCCAGGCGAGAGAGCGAGAAAGCAATTCTGTTTTACCGCTCTGAAGAAACCATGGTAGAAAATGAAATCTGGCATGGCGCGGATTTTACGCTCGACAGGCTTCAGCCTATCCGTCTCCCCAAATATTATACAGAAGGTTTGAAAAAGCTGCTGAAACGCCAGGGGATACCCTTCAAACAGACCGTTAGAAAGGCCAAATTCTATGACAGGGTCTGGAATGTCCCCGGGACTCAACGCAAACTGCCTAACGGGAGAATGGAAACAAAAGGGCTTGGATACATCCGGTCAAAGAAACGAGAGTTACTACCCGGCTGCTACGTCGTGTATGACCTTGATGAAGAAGCGGATGCTCAATGGGAGGACGCTAATCCTAAGCCAGTGAAAGTTCCAGACGCAAAGGAGCCCAGTCCGTCGTTCGAGGAACAAATGGACAAACTTATAAAGAAAGCTGGTCAAAAAGTCCGAGATGATCACAACCGCGAGACGGCCATCTACGAGAAAGCCAAGATGCAACACCTTCTCCAACAGGCCGTAAAGGATGAAAATGCCGCTCCTTGTCAACCTGTTATAAAGAAGGCTCGGCACAAAAGCAGAAATAAGTCGAAAGGCCAAAAAGGCGCTAAACAACAACAAAGCAGGGCTAAGAAGCCACGCAAACGGGAGTTGATCGTTATTGATCTATCCCTCATGAAGAAAATGGGTCGAGCGTACTCGTTTCCTTGGGACAAGACGAAGAAGATATTTGATCTTGCTCTAAAACATCAAATGCTTACATTGCCGGAGTCTAAACATCCCGAACGAGCGGGCGAAGTCTCACACCCGGACTATTGCTCTTACCATCAAGTAATAGGGCATCCTCTTGAAGATTGCTTCACCTTCAAGAATTGGGTCGAAGATCAGTATCAGCTTGGCAAATTCACTCTGTCTGACAACTGGAGGGTAGCGCCGCCACAGAAGCACGAACCCAAGGCCACGAAAGAAGAACCGGTTCCATATTGGGATTGGAAGCGAATTCGCACCTGTCACATGATTACAATATTAAAAGAAGAGCCCGAGGATATAGATGAGCTCCCTTGGTGCTTCGAAAACAGCAGCGACGAGATAATCTCAGAATTCCCACCAGCGCCAAAAGAGCTGGAAGATGGAATCCATACCACTGCAGATAACCTCAAGAAGATTGAGTTGGGGACGGCAAACGATCCACGACCGACATTCATCAGCGAGTTACTATCTGAAGAAAGGGTAGCTGCGTTAAAGGATGTGCTTCTGCAGCATAGAGATTGCTTCGCGTGGAACTATTCCGAAATGCCGGGACTAGATCCAGAAATTGCTGTACACAAATCGGCGATATCCCCGGACATCAAGCCAGTCAAACAGGCGCCGAGGAGAATGCGGCTCGAGCTCGAGATGAGTATCAACGCCGAGGTCAAGAAGCTGATCGACTCTGGCTTTATCCAGGAGGTTCAATATCCTGAATGGATCGCTAACATCGTCCCGGTGATGAAGAAAAATGGGACGGTGCGCATATGCGTGAACTTTCGGGATCTCAATAAAGCTTGCCCAAAGGATGATTCCCAGTGCCAGTCACCGAACTGATGATAGACAATACATCCACTCATGAGGTTTTCTCCTTCATGGATGGCTCATCAGGGTATAATCAGATAAAGATGCATCCCGAAGACCAGAAGCACACCGCCTTCAGGACCCCTCTAGGTATATTCTGTTGTAAAGTGATGCTCTTCGGTTTAAAGAATGCCGGTGCCACTTATCAAAGGGCCATGACAAAGATCTTCGATGACCTTATACACGAAATCGTCGAATGCTATATCGACGATCTCGTGGTTAAAAGCAAATCATACGAGGAACATCTCGAGCATTTGAAGACCGTATTTCAACGCCTTCGGCAATACAACTTGAAGATGAACCCGCTCAAGTGTGCATTCGGAGTTTCCTCAGGCAAATTCTTGGGATTCATTGTTCGACACCAAGGTATTGAAATAGATCCGTCAAAGATCAAAGCGATCATGGAAATGCCTCCGCCGAGAACTCTCAAACAGTTGCGATCTCTCCAAGGGAAGCTCGCATACATACGGCGATTTATAGCCAACCTTTCAGGCAAGTGCCGTCCCTATAGCCACCTGATGAAGAAAGGAACCCCATTTGTCTGGGATCACAAATGCCAAGGCGCACTGGACGAGATCAAGCAGTACCTGCAGAACCCTCCAGTATTGGCTGCTCCAGTTAAGGGAAAGCCTCTCATTCTTTACACGACCGCCCTCGAAGGTTCCTTAGGCGCATTATGGGCATAAGAGAACGATCAAGGGAAGGAAAGAGCACTCTATTACTTAAGTCGAGTTCTGCTGGGAGCAGAAAGCAATTACTCTCCCATTGAGAAGCACTGCCTGGCGCTATTCTTTGCGATAACAAAGCTCAGACATTACGCATTAGCACATGAAGTCCGTCTCATTTCGAAGGTGGACCCTCTCAAATATCTAATGTCAAGGGCCATATTGATAGGTCGACTCGCTAAATGGGCTCTGCTCTTGATGGAGTTCTCGATAACGTATCAACCTCTCAAGGCAGTGAAAGGCCAGGCCGTCGCCGATTTCCTCGCTGAGCATCCGATATCGGTCGATTCTCCTCTGAATTGCGATTTGCCAGACGAACATGCGTTTGACGCGATCGACGGTGGTGATACCCAATGGGAACTTTATTTCGATGGAGCATCTTCCATGAAAAAGCGTAAACAAAGTACTCCTATAATCAAATCGGGGGTAGGCTTCATCTTCGTGACTCCACAAGGAGGGATAATGCGCTTCGCTTTCTCCTTAACAGAGCCGAGGACAAACAATGAAGCCGAATACGAAGCTCTGATAGCAGGCCTCGAGATCGCCATCGACATGGGAATTGAAAATCTCCTCATATACGGGGATTCTCAACTGGTCGTTAGTCAAGTAAACGGCGACTACCAAACGTGCAAACCGGAGTTGGTGAAGTACGGCGAAAAGGTGCAACAACTGTTGACCCAAATTCCTTCCTACACTTTGGAAAACATACCGCGCGCGGAAAACAGCAAAGCAGACACATTGGCCAAACTTGCTAAAGAACTGGCTGACGAGAATCTCGATGACGTTAGAATCATGGTACAAAGCCGTCAAGTGCTTGCCCCAGCAGAAATATCTCCGGAATCATCCGAAGAGAAGGGAGCGACTGAACAGACGACCCTACAAATAAAAGAACGAAGAAAGGCTGAGGATTGGAGGGAAGTCTTTATAGACTACTTTAAGTCCCACCGAATGCCCGGAGATGCGTCCACAAGACATCAGCTCATGAAACGAGCTCTGTCTTTCGCCTTCGTCAACGACACTCTGTACAAGAGGTCATTCGATTCTCTGTGGCTGAGATGCCTAGGACCTGACGAAGCAGAAAGAGTCGTTCAGGAAGTTCACGACGGACTCTGCGGTTCTCATCAAGCGGGCCCAAAGATGAAGTTGAAGATCAAACGGATGGGCTACTACTGGCCCACAATGATCCAGGACTGCCTCGAATATGCGAAGCAATGCCACTCATGCCAAATTCATGGGGACTTCATCCATCAACATCTACACCCGACAGTGGCTAGCTGGCCATTCGAAATGTGGGGAACTGATATAGTCGGCCCCATTGAACCAGCATCGTCTAGGGGACATTGTTTCATCCTGGCAACGACTGACTACTTCTCCAAATGGGCAGAGGCAGTACCACTGAGGGAAGTAAAGACGGAGAATATCCTCCACTTCTTCAAGACGCACGTCATATATCGGTTTGGAACGCTAAGACGGATCATCTCCGATAACGGGCAGCCTACAGAAGCCACAAGATCAGTCGCTTCGCGCAACAGTACAATATAGACTGGAGATATTCCTCAGTTTATAATCCACGAGCTAATGGTCTAGCCGAGGCCTTCAACAAGACTTTGACAAAGATCATAAAGAAAACGGTATCCCGAAATAAGAAGGACTGGCACGAAAGACTGCAAGAAGCTCTTTGGGCGTATCGAACTACGTTCAAGACGGCCACGAACACAACGCCGTACGCGTTGGTGTTCGGTACAGAAGCAGTACTTCCCCTCGAGATAGAGCTACCCTCTCTATGAATGGCAGTCCACTACGAGCTGACGAACGAAGAAAATGCTAACCTTCGGCTTGAGGAGCTTGATGTCCTTGAAAAAACACGGCTCATAGCGCAACAAAATCTGGAAGCTTATAAAGCAAAGATGACGCGCTCATACGAAAGATTGACCCGACCGAGGACATTCCGCCAAGGCGAACTCGTGCTAGTGGTCAAAAGGCCTATGATCCCCAATCGCACCAAGCGGGGAAAATTCGAGCCAAACTATGAAGGCCCGTACATCATAGATAAGGTCTACCAGGGTGGGGCCTATCTACTCATGGACATGCACGGTGAAAGGCCTTTCAGGCCGATAAACGGTCGCTTCCTAAAGAAATACTACGCTTAATGAGCCACAGCCTAGGTCAATGATAGGTGACGACGACCATGTCCGCTCGCTATCTTCCTAAGCTCAAGTTTTATAAGCAGTAGCCAGCCTCTCAATGTCGGACCGAAATGTCCTTAAACTAATAGTGGACCGAAACGTCTTTAAACTAATACCGCAGCATCCTTAGGCTGACGAGATGAATAAAAAAAAATAAAGAAAGAAAAAATATAATAAATAAAAACGGTATGTCCATAAGCAAAAAGGGCACAGATGAAAACCCGAAAGGGCTCCGTGAGTAAAAACATCAGGGCTACCGGCGAGTGTTCGTGAAAACCCGAAAGGGCGCGACCTCGTAAAAAAAAGAGAAAAAGAAAATAAAAAGAATAAAAAAACGGTATGTCCATAAGCAAAATGGACACGGATGAAAACCCGAAAGGGCTCCGTGAGTAAAAACAGCAGGACTACCGGCGAGTGTTTGTGAAAACCTGAAAGGGCGCAATCTCGTTAAAGGACACTTATAGGGTCCTCTCGACCTTGTAAGGAGAAACCACCTGCGTGAGATCCTTACGACTCACAAAGGTGCAACACGCTTAGGGATCCCCACGATTCCTAAGGAGAAAATACACTTGCGAGATCCTCACGACTCGTAAGGAGAACTCTCTTATGGGACCCTCACGGCTCATAAGAGTTGAAAGTCTTAAGTTACAGAGACCTAAACCTGTGCTTAAGCAACCCCCACAACCTTCGATATTGCCCTACAAGTGGCTCAATACTGACCCTTGTATACAATCCACGGGCGCGAATAAACATTTCCCTAACCAAGATCCATCCGTGACCGGGGATATGTTCGCACGACCCTTGTAAGTCCTCTCGATTTACAAGGAGAAAACCCTCCTGTAGCATCCTTACGACTTACAGAGGAAACAATCACTTAGGAATCCTCACGATTCCTAAGAAGAAAATACACCTATAAGATCCTCACGACTTGTAGGGAGAAATAACTTTGTGAGACCCTTACGGCTCATGAAGTCAAAGCCTTAGTCGACAGGACCCTAACCCTATTCGCTAAGCCACCTTTGTTCGACATCGACGGAAGCAGATGATGATTCGCTCCTTGTAATATCCCAGTTGTAGCGGTGCTGATGCCGAAATCGGCTTACGGCGAAAAGCCAGTAGGCCGCACATGCATACGAAATAGCCGAAATGATGGGGCAACTTGCAATAAAAAGCAGCAAGTAAAAATGTATACATGCAAAATAGCCGAAATGATTGGGCAGCTCGCAATAAAAAGCAGCGAGTAAAAATAAAAAAAAATAAAATAGCCGAAATGATTGGGCAACTCGTGATAAAAAGCAGCGGGTAAAAATAAAATAAATAGCCGAAATGATTGGGCACCGCGAAAAATGGCCGAAATGATTGGGCAATCGCGACCTTCGCGATATAAAAGCTGAAATGATAGAGCATCGCGGAGATAAAACAAAAAATGATGATAAAACTTTGGCCCCACAGTTAAGATCACATCGATCCCTGTATACAATCCAAGGGCGTAAACAAAGAGGGAGCCATACTTTCCCAACAGGCTCCGCCAGAAGACGAAGCCAAATCTCGACGGTTCAGTCCAACTCTGAAGAAACCAGTGTCTTCAGCAGATACCTCGACTCACGGATACAAACACTCCTTGACGAGAGCCTCCTGATCCGCGTCGACTCGCAGAGCCACCAGTGCCTCCGTGGGAAATCCTCGACTCGTTTCAAACCCCAAGGAAATAAATAATCCTTGGCGCTTGGGAAACAAATAATCCCTAGCAAACTCCTCGACTCACGGATACAAACACTCCTTGATGAGAGCCTCCTGATCCGCGTCGACTCGCAGAGCCACCAGTGCCTCCGTGGGAAATCCTCGACTCGTTTCAAACCCTAAGGAAACAAATAATCCTTGGCGATTGGGAAACAAATAATCCCTAGCAAACTCCTCGACTCACGGATACAAACACTCCTTGACGAGAGCCTCCTGATCCGCGTCGACTCGCAGAGCCACCAGTGCCTCCGTGGGAAATCCTCGACACGTTTCAAACCCCAAGGAAACAAATAATCCTTGGCGCTTGGGAAACAAATAATCCCTAGCAAACTCCTCGACTCACGGATACAAACACTCCTTGACGAGAGCCTCCTGATCCGCGTCGACTCGCAGAGCCACCAGTGTCTCCGTGGGAAATCCTCGACTCGTTTCAAACCCCAAGGAAACAAATAATCCTTGGCGCCGGGGAAACAAATAATCCCTAGCAAATTCCTCGACTCACGGATACAAACACTCCTTGACGAGAGCCTCCTGATCCGCGTCGACTCGCAGAGCCACCAGTGCCTCCGTGGGAAATCCTCGACTCGTTTCAAACCCTAAGGAAACAAATAATCCTTGGCGCTGGGGAAACAAATAATCCTTAGCAAACACCTCAACTCAAGGAAACAAACAATCCTTGATGAGAACCTCCTGATTCGCATCGGCTCGCAGAGAAACCAGTGTCTCCGCGGGAAAATTCCCGATTCGTCTCAACTTGCAAGATGAAGCCTCAGGCAGCAGGGATAGAAAAACTTGCTTCCTGAACAATGGGACCCTACAAGTCAATCTAAAACGGTCTCTTGCATACTATTCATGGGTCTCACTCTCCAAAGTCGAGTTTCGACAAGGAGGGAAACAACCGCTTACGGGTCCTCTCGACTCATAAGAAGGAAAAATTCTTTTATAGGATCCTTACGACTTATAAGAGAAAACTACACTTAGGAATCCTCACGATTCCTAAGGAGAAAAAAAAACCACTTACGAGATCCTCTCGATCCGTAGGGAGAAAAGTCTCTATGAGACCCTCACGGCTCATGGAGTTGAAAAGTCTTAGGCAGCAGATCTGAACCTGCGGCCTAAGCCATCGCTGATTCTTAAGAAAGTCAAGATGCATGCTCTATTATCTGTTGACCATGTTTACTAAGGTGGCGTGCTGATAATGAAAGAAAGAAAGGGTGGAGAAATGACACAAGACGTTACAGAAAATGCGTATCTTTTATTCATAGACTTGATTGAGTACAGGATACATTGTGCTAAAGAATAAAAAAATATATATATACATTTTTTTTATTTACAAGTACAAATGATACATGGAGAGTTACTGAGAAGGAAGCGTTCTGCATAGCTCTAGCAATTGTTCGCGCACTTCCTTCCCCGCTTTCTCCTGATCAGCCACCACTGCCAATTCCGCCTCCACTTGGGCCCGTTGCTGCGCAACAGATGCAAGCTGATCCCTAACGGCCTGATGAGCGGCTTCACGGCCTAGAATGTCATGCTCGGCGACATCAAGTGCCCGCTTCAGTTTCAGCCCATTTGAGATGCGCTCTAGAAGGCCCTCGAAGACGACCTTTACCTCGGTAGCGTTCGCCTCAACTTCAGCACGTAGGCGAGCAGTTTCGCTCGAAGACTCCTGACACTCCTTCAGCTTCAAAGCTGCTTCTTGTTCCAAATAACGGAAATGGGAAGTGCTTTGCTCGAGCCATGCTCCCCGTTGAGCGCTCACAGCCAAAGTCTCAGGGGATAGACGCATCGACTCCAACTGATGAAGGCGAGCCTCAATCTCTCGACAATGGTTAACCCAAGAAGCGACGGTGCCCTCGTCATGGAAGGTGGCAAATATCACCAACATTGGGTTAATCGTCGTAGCGAAGTCCTCAGCAGATGTAGGAGACTCGACGTCGAGTTCCTCGATGTAGTCGCTCAAAATACGCAGACTATTCGCCGCACCTTTTGAGGATGGACGTCTTTGGGAAGGGCCGCCCGGCATTGTAATGCGAGACTCGAAGGGCGCCGAGGCCGGAACGACAGCTGAAAAGAAAAAGGATGTGGTCAGATAACATTACAAAAAATAAAAAAAGGGGGGAGTTATCAATGTGATAGTCGTACCAGTTGAGACAGGTGGCAAGGTCGGACGGGCCGGTGACGCAGCTGATCTTTTATCCCCTCCCTCAATCTGTAGCACTACAGTCGAGATGAGAAAAAAGGGGTTTAGCAGTAATTCCATCAATAAAAAAAAGAAAGAAAGATATCGACGGAAATCATACTCACCAACGCCACCAGGGGAAGAGGCAAGTTCGGATGGGAAGGAGAAGTGTGGGAGCAACACCTGATAAAGATGGTCAAAGAGCACTCCTGAAAAACACAACAGTATAACCTTAGTATATGGATTATACGTCTGAAAAGTGAGATTAATAAGTTGCAAACTCATACCTTCCAACATCTTTGCCGGTATGAGAGAGGGCTGAGAGGTAACCACCGCCAAGGCAGTCGTGGAAGGCACTCCCTCAAGCAGTGGGGCATCAGCGCTGGCCGCACCTGCGTTACAAGAAAGGTAAATTTGTCAGAAAGGATTGTAAAGTAAAGAAAAACAGCAACCTAGGGTTTACCTGAGGAGCTCCCGGCTGAAACGGAGGCGACTCCCTCCTCTATCGACATGAGGCCACCGCCCGTGGCCTCATCACCCGACTCGATGGGGACCGTCGTCGTGCTCGCGTGGCCAGGAGACAGCGGAAGATCGTAGACGGGGAGGGCAATGATCGGAGCATTGCCGGACACTTGAGAGAGAGCGGTTGGCTCTTCCCCAAAAGTCGTGCCCATCTCACCCGCTACTTCCTCGGGCTCCGCAATCTCCATCGGCTTATCCGCCGTCACCACGAGGTCGCCAGCCTCAAGTGCCTCGTCCGTCACCACCACGGGCTCAGTTGTAATGATCATTTCATCTGCCGCCACTTCAGGCTCGACATCAATGACCTTCTCGGCTATAGGCCCCTCAACCTCCGCATCAGGCTCCAAGGCCTCAACGATGTTGCCCACTGTCGGTTCGGGTTCGGCAGGCACCGCCTCCTCTGTTCCCCTGGGTTCAACGGTCTCCGCCTCACCTTCGGTCGGACTTGGCCCTGCAAAATAATATATATAAGAACCGTCGGCATTATAACTCTCACAATAAAAATTCTGAAAGAAATGTTACCTGAAGTGGACTTATCATTTGCGCTTCGAGCGGCGCGTGCCACTTGTCTGCGAGTAGTGTATAGGGCGACAAGGGCCTCTTCGGAAGGAGTATCTGCCCGAGGGACGGTGCTTGGGCCCGCTCCCGTAGCCAAAGCAGTCCGGCGCGCCTTCGCCTCGCGCCTCAGCCGCTTTCTCTCCTCCTGGGCCGTTGAGACGGACCTCACCAGAGCCTCTCTCATTGAGGCGTCCCCGTCTGTATACAGAGATGCCTCCAAGCTCTTCAAGGCATCCCTCGTCGACTTGTCAAATCGAGGCTCTTGCAGCAGCCCCGACGAGACCGGAACTCCAGTGACGGGTTCCGGAAGGATCTCTTCGTCGACTGGTATAACCCCTAGAAAGAAATAAAGGAAGAAAGTTAAGTTAACCATCGAAAAAGATAACGAAATTTGTTTTAAAAAAAAGGGGGGTGGGACATACCGGCGCCCGTTAAAGCACGTTTCTCCTCCTCCTTTTGGAAAGTTTTCAAAGAGGCAGCAATAGCTTCTTCGGTAGAGACACCTGTTGAAAATGGGGAAAAGTATTAGTCAAGAATAATGATAAAAAAATGCAATGAAATGATGAAAAAAGCAGCTAATAATTACCTGACTCAGCGAGTTTACTCAACCACGCTTCAAGCCTCGCTGATCGCTCAGAAGCCGCAATGGCGGCCGCCAGGTCGGTGTCTGCGGGGTCTACCGCGAAGCCCTTATTGCTGCCATATTCACTTATTCCTTCGGTAAGAGGGGCTTCAGGCTCTAAGCCAAGAATCGCGTCAAGGGAAAGGAGCGACTTTTTCTTCTTTTGCCCGCCAACTCTGGATGCACCCGGGACTGATTTACGCTTGGCAGACACCTTGGGGCGGCGGGTCCCGATATCCGCGCAAACACCAGACTCCGGCGATACCACAGTTAGCGTTTCCACTAGAGCACGGGGGGCTGGTGGCGCATCCACAGCATCGCGAAGCGGCAATCCGCGTGGAGGACTCAACACGCGCGGAGGTCCGCCTCCAGCACCTTTCAATGGAGGAATGACCGGAGTCCTCGGCCTCAAGGGAGCCTTGCGATCGCCTCCGGGAGGTGCACCCTTGCGGTCAACCAGCATACGTTTCTCTATCAAAATAACGGGCCCCATTGCATGCGCATACCAGGCCACGTACGCGTTGAAGATTTTGGGGACGCAGCTCGGCTCACTGATAAAGAAATAAGAACCCGTGTTAAGCCGCATAAAGTGGTGCATTGCATTCTTTATCCCCTCCCGGCTAACCACGGGCTTTTCCAAGAAGGCTTCCATCGGGATCCCTTGATTGTAGATCGATTGCTGAGCAAACCGGTGAGGGTTATACCTCATGAAGAGTGCTGTCTCATTCTGCCTGAACACCAGGTAGCCCGGCCGAATGGAGTAGAGATGGAGGATTTCCCGAGCCTTCAATATGGAAGCTCCATCCTTAAATTCATCGCGTAGCGACACTACTGACTTGGTGGTCTCTGAGCCTATTGTTATGACCTTGTCCAAGAAAGAAATCTTCGCCCTGACCAGGTGTGGTCGAAGGAGCAGTCCCCTAGCCTCCCGTGGAGGTGCAACTACGATCGAAGCCCCGACCAGCCGTATGACCCTCGGGAGCCTGCACTTCTCAAAAAAGGGAGGAATCTTATGGGCACCGAACACCCCGTGCACGTGCATTTCCATCCAGGAGGTAAAGTAGTGCATCGGGAAGTTGGCGGGTTGCACCCCGGGCTCACTAGCGTCCGCCGCTACGCTAAGTCCATTATAAAGATAAGCCAGCCCGGCAATTCCTACTGACAACTGTAAACCAGCCACCATCCGATGCGCTGGGTAGAAAACAGTCGGCCGCATATGGCGTGGATGCATAGGAAGAGCAAAACTGCAAAACCACAAGCCCAAGAACCCTACAAAGAAGGTCTCTTCATCCATGTCGGGGACGGCAATTTCTGAAAAAGGGACGACGGCAGCACCGGGAAGATAAAAGTCTTTGTGGTCATCCTCCGATGTGGGTCGGCGATTAAAACCGAACCCAAAAGGGTCGTCAAGCTGGGCGAACTTCTCGCTCCACTCTGATAAGAACTCTGGTTGAATGAAGCGAGCAATGAAATCTGCAAAACTGACTCCCCTGTCACCCGATTCTAGATAGAGTCCTTCATAAATCTCCAATACCTTCACTAAGCCTGGGTACTGGTGCTGAATAGCGTTCTCCGGCGTCGGGTCAAATACCAGCGGCTTGGTGGCAAATACGTATTCATCGGGAGGAAGCAGCTCCTCGTAAGGCTCTCCCCTCATTGGCAGACCCGAGATTTCAGCAAACTCCTCCAAGGAGATAGAGACTTCCCGGTCCGTCATCAGGAAGGTGTGTATGGGAATATTCCATTGCTCGATAAAAGCCTTAACCCACCACGTTGGAGGAGAAGGATACTCAAAGAGCGAGACGTAAATGGCCGAGTACAAACCAATCCTCATCAGATGAGTCCTCCTCGCTGATAGGATGTACCGGGCCCATTACAAATATCCAGCAGGCGGTCGTGGGATCAGTCCAATGTTATAAGCCTGTCCCCAAGGGCGCGCTTCACCCTGACAAATTCTCCTCCCTAAAATATCTATTGCCGGCGGCGGCTGCACGGGGATAGCACCAATCGTAGGCTGGAGGAGGTCATCCGAATTCCAATTTTTGACCTCCACGGCATACTTCACCGGGGGTTCATCTGCGTAGGGGAGTGAAGATGTTGGCTCAGACGGCGTGGCGGAACTGAAACAGCGACAACCCTGGATGATTTCATTGTACCACCTACCCCACAAGTGAAGGTTTTTATGTTCGGGGTCATGATCCTTGATGAGAGCGAGCACCACGCGGTCCACCGGTGCCTGGGGAAACCCTCCCTCCGAGCGAATAAACGGAAAAGACGAATTGGCAGACATGTTTCCTTTAAAGAGACAAACATTAGCCGTGAGTATTATAATTCCAACGCTCAACATTTTTAAATTTTTATACCGTATCGCAATGCAGTGGATAGGGGGACCAAAGGGGGGGCCCACAAAATCTGGACGACGGTACATCATTTAATAAGACAGCCCCATCATTGGATGAGACTGTCAGTTAATGAAAAGATCCCCAAGAGAATATCCTCATTGATGGGAAATCCCTAGAGGCAAGGAGAAAATCTCCTCTTTTGGAGCAAAGCTCTGTCACAGAGTGACATTTGTCAAACTCTGGTCTCAAGGGAATAAAATTTCTTTAAGGAGAGCCTAGCCCTATATTAATGATGGAAAATCCATCAAAAAGAAAACTTCAACCCTTAAAGATTAAAATTTGGGATTTTAAAGATCAATGAAAACTTTTAGGAGTTCTCCATTTTCAGATCAGAAAAGATCTACATTTGATCCATGAGCAAAGCTCTGTTCATGAGTTAAAACCCATGAACAAGATCTCTGTAGATCTATGAATTTTCCAGAGCAAGGCTCTGCTGATGAAACCCCAAAAGGGTTTTAGATCAAAGATCTATGAGAGCAAGGCACTATTAATCAATTTTAATTTAATTTAATTTTATTATTAATACCTAAGATGTTTTCAAGTTCTGAACTCTGGAGTTCTTGTGAAAAAGCAAGAGCAAGGCTCTAAAATTCTTAAACAAGAGCAAGGCTCTGAAAACTCAAGATTCTTGAAAATGGTAAAACATTTACTAAGGGCCAAAGGTCCTATTTATAAGGCGCTTGCGCCCCTTCAGCTCACCCCTTGATCCAACGATCAGGAGTTTGCCACCGCTGCACTCACGTGTGCGCCACATGAGCGCAACGGTGGGGGGGCATTTGTTTCCCCCAATCAGAGCAAAACTCTGCTGGAAATTCAAAATTCAAATTTTGAAGCAACGCTTCAAATCCCGGACGCAACGCGCCACGTGTCAAAAGCTGATACGGCAGCGCAGCGTCCAAGACAGTGCGCCCAATCAGAGCAAAGCTCTATTTTAAGTAAAATTAAAGGAAGCAACGCTTCAGTTGCGCAAGCACTGCGCTGCGCGACACGTGTCAGCGCAGATGCGCTAGCGCAGTTGCGCTGCGCTGTGCGCTGCGCGACACGTGTCAGCGCAGATGCGCTTGCGCAGTTGCGCTGCGCTGTGCGCTGTGCGACACGTGTCACGCGCTGGGGCATCTGTGCCAAACAGAATTAAAATTCTAAAGAAATCTTTTCTGTTCTTGTTAAAACAAGAAAATTTTCTTCTGTAAAAACAGAAGCCCTTGGATCAAAAGATCCAACGGCGGGGAAAATTTCTCGAATCACTCAGAGGAAGATCTCTTTAACAAATTTAACTAATTTATGGGCACTATAAAAAGGACCCCAAGCCTCAATTCAAAGGCATCAATATTTTCTAAAAAAAAAAGAGAGAAAGAGAACTCTGAAGAACTTCTCAAGAACAAAAAAGGTAAAGACCTTTAGAAAAAGAGAAAGTTCTCTTATGAACAGATCATAGATCTTTAATAAAAAAACAAAATAAAAATAGTGCTTTGCACTTCTTATGAACCACTAGTTCTTTAAAACAGGAAAAAACAAAAATAAATAAAAAATAGTGCTTTGCACTTTTATGAACCTTTAGTTCTCGAAATAAAAAGAATAACTTGTTTTTCTTTGATCTAAATTAGATTAAGGAAACGAATAAGTGCTTTGCACTTCTTTTATGAACCATTGGTTCTTGAATCTAAAGGATTCTTAAATCATAGTGCCTTGCACTTGCAAAACTGCACTGTTGCGCTCTTGGGTTGGCGCAAGCCACCAGAGAGCGCCACGTGTTAGCATCTGAACCAATTGCTCTATGCGCTTTTGAAACAGAGTCTTGCTCTCTAAAACTGGCGTAATTCACCACAGCGCGTCACGTGTCAGCAGCGCAAGCGCAGCGCACTAGAACAGCGCTGTTGCGCTTGCGCTCGCCAGAGCATGACACGTGTCATCGCCATATGAGCTTGCACTCATTACTTGGCGCAAAGCGCCAGACAAATGCACTGCATTTCTTACAAAAGAGCCAAGCCCAAATCAAAAAGGCCTAACAGGCCTAATAAAATGCAATGCATTATTTTAAAAAGGGCAGAGCCCAAACCAAAACAGATGCTCTGCATCATAAATAAAGGGATAAAGCCCAAATCAAAAAGGCCTAGTAGGCCAGAATAAAATGCAGTGCATTATTAAGTATGGGCAAAGCCCTAGCACAGGCCTAATAAGCCAAAGATCAAGAAAAATGTTGAATATGCTCAACGGGACTTAGCCCAATCATGGCCGTAAGTCCCCAAACTAAATTGACTGAGCAAGAATGCTCTCCTAAATCAATTTACGACCGGTTCAAGGGTACATCTCTGAACTCCTCTGACACATGTCGTTGTAATCCTTCAACGACGTCAGAGAGGTGACGGGTCCCGACAACCGCATATCAACATGGACTGCGGGGTCCTTAAACTCGTGGACCGAAACGTCCCTAAACTAATGTTGGACCGAAACGTCCTTAAACTAATGTTGGACCGAAACGTCCTTAAACTAATGTCGGACGACCACGTCTTTAAACTGGAATACGGGCCACCACGTCCCTAAACTGGAATATGGACCGCAACGTCCCTAAACTACCTATGGACCACTACGTCCCTAAATTGGAACAATAGAGCCTCCAAATGCTCTTTTGCCGGATCTAAACGATCCCGTTTAAGTTGATCTTAGCCCCCAAACACGGCTAACGTATCCTTAAACATTCAAACGGACTATAAAACTCCAAATCAACCTTGGTTCAAGGGTACATCTCTGAACTCCTCTGACATCTGCCGTTGTAATCCTTCAACGACGTTAGAGAGGTGACGAGTCCCAATGGCCAGATATTAAATGGATTATCACGTTAAGTTTATCTTAGTCTCAAACAGGACTGTCGTATCCTTAACGAACGTTTAAGTTGATCTTAGCCGCAACGCGACTAATGCATCCTTAAACTAAAAAACACCAAACCCAAATCTAAGTAAATACGGATTTGGACTAATCCACGTCCTACGGGCGACGGCATTACTCAGTCTCCGTATACAATCCACGGGCAACCACAAACAAAACAAACACACACGACACGAAGTGAAATTCTGGAGAAGAAGAAAGTTGTTACCGCGACGCGGTAGCATAATTAACTACAGGGGCTTGCGCCTGCAGAGAAGAGCGTCCCCACAATCAAAACCCCCTCAAGCGAGGGGGAATCTGACGAAGTCTGCTACATCGGCCGCATCCGTCTAAACCTCCGATATACGGTGCCATAAATCAACTTGGCATCTTCGAAAATGTAAATCCCCGTCTCCATTTTAATAAAAGTTTCCTATTCTCTGAATCTCAATGGTTTCTTTTCTTTTCCATCATACTTTGAATTGGTTGTTTAAGCTTAATATTTATATTTTTCCAAATCCTAAAAGTTAAAATCTAAGATTCAAAATCAAAGCTAAATAAAACTAATTTAAATTAACCCTTACTCTTTCACTAAACCCTCAACCCAAAATCTTTTTCTTATTAGCAAGTAAAATTCCCCCGGCCCACTCTATTTTTATATAAGGAATTCTTTATCACCTGGCCCAATCCTTTCCCAGCCTACATCCTATTTTTTAAATAATTCCTTAACCAAAGTTTTTGACCGGCCCTTTCTTTCAAACCCCTTGCAGCCCACTTCTGTTTTATTTTAAAGGGAATTTCTTTTTTTTATAGCCCGGCCCACTCCCTTTAACCCAAGCCGCTTCCTCCTTACCCGACCCGACCCCCATTCCTATTCATCTTCCCCCTCTTCCAACGGTAACTTTCCCCTGTTCACGCGCGATCCCATTTCCTCGCCGCGCCTCACGCCCACGCCCACGCCCTCGCTCCTGCCGTTACCCCCCCCCCCCACGTTTTCAACCTCGTCTCCCTTATCTCCCTCACATCTCACTCCCCTCTCATTTTTCCAAAAATTCCTCATCTCTCTCTCTCGAAAACTCACGAACCCACCGCACTCGACTCCCTCCGACGACGGCGAACCTCCTCGTCGACCCCACCGTTCTCCCTCGCTCACTTCCCTCCACCAACTGAGCTCCCTACACAACCACCTTCGCCTCCAGCCTTGCACACCCAACTCCCCTGCACACAACCCAATTGCAACCGAGCTCGGCCACCTTACACCCCTCGACGCCGGCGAACTCCCCACCACATCGCCGACCTCCCAACGACCTCCACCTCCTCAGCATCATCACCATCACAACAATCCCCAGCCCCACTGCTTAACCTATTCCCCTCTCCAAAACTCCAAAACCCATTTTTCAAACAATTTCCCTCACTGTGAACTCCACTGTGCGCGTCACCGGAGCGACCATCGCCGACATTGTCGACCCCAGCAAGTCCCAGGCCAACCACTGAGCACCACCTCCGCTTCCAGCAAGCACTTGACGGCTCCGGCGAACTCCGACGTCAAACCCGTGTTTCGAACCAAGCTCGCGAGAATTCGTTACACTGCGTACGTCACGCGTCCGTGACGCCACTGCTGCCATACGACATCGAGACGTTTCCAGGCAAGTGTTTACTTGCTTCATGCTATAATAATAGTGGTACAAACTTAAATAATCTCGTTTACGAATTTACCGATTCCCGATACGTATTGTGACCTAAATGTTCGATGCTAGATCTCAATGGAAATAATAGTTTATTTTGACGGAAACTGATATTGTCTATTGGCCCATTTGATAATAAACATTGTGTATGAATCTCGCCGGAAAATACGATGGTTAGTGACAAAAAATTGATACCCCAAATATGCCGTTAAAACTAGAATTTTCTCGTACCTGAAAACGAATAAAATCACCATAAATCATATACGTACTGGAATGATATGTTCGAGGGCTTAAATCGAAGAAGACTCGACGAACTTTAACCCTATGTAAAATTCAAATGATTTCTGTTCTGGAACTGTGATGATAATTGGATCGGAATGCGACTCTGGACTGCAGTCCAGAGCGTTTCTGATTATTGTGTTCTGTCCCAAGACCTGTGTCACTGTATTTCCTGAAGCCGTATGTTACGGAACCCTACAATAGATTAAAGATATTTCTGTTAGTTAAACAAAACTGGTGGTTCCATTCCGATTCATCGCCGTTTGCTATTTTAAACTGTAATTAAAAGGGCAGAACGTATAACTGTCCAGAACAGATTCTGAAATGACACCCTGAGGTTAAACTGTGTATAACTTTCAACGTACAGATGTGATTGAGGATCCGTCTATTGCGTTGAATTCTCCATTGAAAACCCTAGATTTCATTTAACTGTAACATCGCTAAATTCTGAACCCAACTGGGTGCAATTCGTGTCGCGAAACGGACGTTCAGTTCTGAAACTGAATTTCCAGCCGCGAGCACTTAAGATGAAACAGCTGTATCTTGAAAACCGGAATCCCGACTGAACTGAAACTAATTTTGATGAATTGCTGACTGAGTGTTCTATTTATCGTATTTGTATCATTTCGTTAAATTCTAAACCTATGAATTTATGCAATTTTTGTAAGTTAATAACGTGCACATTGGTTCATAACATACTTAGCTCATTGATGGCATACATACATTTATCATACCCCTTTTGCCATATACTTAGTGTTAGTTTGTGTTAGAGTCAGTGGATACTGCATTATCGTGCGTGATTGATGTTGGTTTAGAAGTGATAAGTACACCAATGGGAAGTGAATATTCGTGACAGTGATTGATACAGTGAACATTGATAAAACCGTGCCTTTGGTATACTTGTACACAACTAGATCAAGATCATAAATAGTGTAAACCAGGGAAAAAAAAAGGGGAAATCAAAGTGGAAAGAGTATCGTATTTAGCGGGACCGTGTTTAGAGGATGATCATTCGAACCGTGATACTGATACATGTAGGGTAGAATCTAGCGATCCGGCTGACAGGGTTATGTCCCGGGCATGTGGGTCGTTGTCTCGGGTATGTACGAGACTCCTGTTAAACTTGATCATCCTTCCACTATGTGATTTCAAACATGACCTAGAGACCGACAGGGACACAGAACATATTCTGCATCATATAGTGACACAGTGATTACTCGCATTGTCTTATACCAGTATTACCACATTTACCTGTTTCATCTTATTATAATAATATTATTATTGTGTCGCTCTGACGACCTGAGTATGCATGCTCAGATCCCGCGGGAGGACCAGCACAGGAGACGGATCTACCCTTCGAGTTCACAGAGATATAGTCTGGTGTACTCCCTATCTTTACTGCTTTCCCTAGAGTGATCGTGAGATTGAACTTGGTTAGTTATTGTTCTTATTATCTGTAATTTGTGAACAATGGAATTTCAATGTAATAAATTAGTGATGTGATTCCTTTAATACTGTGCTTTATTTACTGATTACCATGTAGTGCTAGAAGCCGAAGTGTGACTACGGCGGGATGATTCCTTGACCGTAGGAGCATGGCTGGCCTAGTCATCCCTCGTTTTCCGTATTTTGGGAAGCGGGGCGTGACATGGTTTAGTTGGTATCAGAGCCTGTGTTTAGTATCAAGGGATAACATTAACTATGCTGTATTACGTTATTCTTGTTTCACTACTCTTGAATCTGATCCTATCCTTTTGAATCTTCCAGTGATATGACGTCTCCGAACGACCCCTCCTCGGACTCCAGCTCTCAGGACCGCACGGAAAGAATACTTAGTGCACTGACCGCTCTCGCGGAAGCTCAGGAGAGAAAGACAGATTTACTCACTGAGGGACTCAGGGCGATTACCGCCGCAGGAGGACCCTCCGCACTTATTACCGCCCCCGAGGGCGCTACTCCACCAGCTTATCAGGTTAGGGCTGGTACCGTATCAGACTTCCGACGGTTACACCCAGCTGCATTCACAGGGCTAGCTGAACCCCTTTAGGCTGAGCAATGGCTGGTAAACATGGAGAATTTATTGACAGCCGCCAGGGTTCCAGAGGAAGACAGAGTGGACGTGATAAAGATTCAATTAGAAGACGAAGCCCATACATGGTGGTCGGTGGAAGAAAGCAGGCTTGATGAGCCGATTGAATGGAGCAAGTTTAAGGAGTGCTTCCTAGATCATTATTTTCCTCCCACAGCCAAGGCAGAGATGGAGGAAAGGTTTATTCTTTTGAAGCAGAATGGATGCCCATTGGACGTTTATGCGGCAGAATTCAATCGTCTGAGCCGCTTTGCTCCATACATGGTCAAATTAGAGGCCACCAGGGCCAGACGCTTCCTTCAGGGGCTAGATTTCGAGTTGCAGCAGTTGATTGCATCGTTGGATTTGCAGACTTTCGCACAGGCACTCAACGCGGCGAGAGTTCAGGAGCAATTGATTAACAAGTTCAGAAGACCCCCAGTCGTTCCAGCACGTACCCACGCGCCTTCTCGAGGAGCCATACCGGTTCACAGAGCAGGAACGACACAAATGAAACGCCTGTTCGTACCACAGCATCGCCCCCAGAGATAGGGCGTAACTTGCGACTATTGCGGTAGAGGAGGACATACTCAGAAGGACTGTCGCCGTGCCAAGGGACAGTGCTTGATTTGCGGTTCCAGTCAGCACAGGATTAACAGTTGCCCTGAGCGAGCAGAGATACAAGGAGGTTCTGGACCGCCACAGCAGAGGCCGCAGGAGCAGAGACAACCATTTACAGGTCGCGGTCAAGAACGGGCTTTCACCTTGACCGCCGAGCAGGCAGAAGCGTCAGTAGATGTGGTTACAGGTACTCTACTCGTACATTCCTTGCCAACTAGAGTACTATTTGATTCGGGAGCATCGCATTATTTCTTGTCTGAGCATTTCACTAACACGCACTCAATACCACATGAACCACTAACCAAGGGATGGGAAATTCATACAGGTAATGGCATTATTATATCTAGTCGAGAATGTAGATTATGCCCAGTTGTAGTGTGTGGCAGGGAATTCTATGCGAATTTCCTTTTGATTGGGACAGGCAGTTACGACGCAATTCTCGGGATGGATTGGATGAGCACTTTCCATGAAGTTATCGACTGTCGGGCAAGGAAGGTGATCTTCCGCATCCCTAATCACCCGGAGTTTACTTTCGAGGGTGGAAGCTAATCTTTAGAGCCAGCTAAGTACAGAGCAAAGCCTAAAGAGCTGACAGCTATGGAGATTGATAAGAGCCCAGTTCTAGAAATTGTTCGGGACTTTCTGGATGTATTTCCCGAAGATCTACCAGGTCTACCACCTCCTCGAATCTTGGAGTTCTCAATCGATTTGATTCCAGGTACAGCCCCAGTATCCAGAGCCCCATACCGAATGGCACCAGTTGAGTTGGCGGAGTTGAAGAAGCAGGTTGAAGAACTTTTGGAGAAGGGATTTATTCGGCCAAGCGCTTCACCGTGGGGTGCACCGGTCCTACTAGTAAAGAAGAATGATGGATCGCTGCGAATGTGTATAGATTATCGGGAGCTGAACAAGGTCACAATAAAGAACAAATACCCAATCCCGCGCATTGACGACCTATTCGACCAGCTAAGTGGAGCCAAGGTATTCTCGAAGTTGGACCTTCGTTCTGGATATCATCAAATCAGAGTAGCAGCCGAAGATGTGTGCAAGACGGCTTTCAGGACCCGATACGGACATTACGAGTTCCTTGTGATGCCGTTCGGAGTTACCAATGCCTCAGCAATATTCATGGACTTGATGAACAGAGTGTTCACAAAGTACTTGGACACGTTTGTCGTTGTGTTTATCGACGACATACTTGTCTACTCGAAGACCCGGGAAGAGCACGCTGAACATTTGCGCACAGTACTGCAAATTCTTCGGGAAGAGAAGCTGTATGCGAAGCTGAGCAAGTGTGAATTCTGGCTAGACAAGGTTCATTTTTTGGGACATATTGTTTCGGACGAAGGCATCTCGGTGGACCCGGCAAAGATAGAATCTGTCAGAGATTGGCTAACGCCGAAGTCAGTGGCTGAGATCAGGAGCTTTCTGGGATTGGCAGGTTATTATCGGAGATTCGTCCAAGATTTCTCAAGGATCGCGGAACCATTGACGAGGCTGACACGGAAGGAAGTGCCGTTTACGTGGACAGATGAGTGCACTCAGGCATTCGACACACTAAAGCAGAAGTTAACCACGGCGCCTATTCTTACTGTACCAGATGATTCAGGTGGTTTGGTGATACACAGTGATGCCTCAGGGAAGGGATTAGGCTATGTCCTAATGCAGCACGGCCGTGTGGTTGCTTACGCCTCTCGACAACTGAGAAACCACGAGAAGAACTACCCCACGCACGACTTGGAGTTAGCTGCGGTAGTATTTGCATTGAAGATTTGGAGGCACTATCTGTTGGGTGAGAAAGTGGAGGTGTACACAGATCACAAAAGTTTGAAGTATGTTTTCACTCAGAATGAAATAAATATGAGGCAGCGCCGATGGCTAGAGCTAATGGCAGATTATGACTTGGACCTTCAGTATCACCCGGGGAAGGTCAATGTTGTACCAGATGCGCTCAGTCGCAAACCAGCGGTCATGATGTTGACCGATCAGAGGAGCATTATTGAGGATTTCCAGAGACTTGCACTTGAGGTCATTACACCGAACGCACTCAGTCAACTTTGGCAACTACAGGTGCAATCTTCCCTGGTGGATCGCATCAAGATTGCTCAAGCGGATGATCCCCGATTGCAAAAATTCAGAGAGCAAGTGGAAGCTGGACTGAGAACAGATTTGATTATACATGAAGATGGTTCTCTGAGATTCGGTAGCAGACTCTGCGTACCTAAAGGAGATGTTCGAGAAGAAGTTTTGGCTGAAGCACACAGTTCAGCTTATTCTGTGCATCCAGGAGGTACAAAAATGTATCAAGACCTAAAGCAGCACTTTTGGTGGAACGGAATGAAGCGGGAAATTGCGAGGTTCGTATCCAGGTGCTTGGTATGTCAGCAGGTGAAGGCGGAACATCAGAGGACAGCAGGATTGTTACAACCATTGCCGATACCTGAATGGAAGTGGGAGCACATTACTATGGATTTTGTGACGGCCTTACCACGGAGCCCTAGAGGCAATAACGCTATTTGGGTTATCGTCGATCGCCTCACAAAAGCTGCACACTTCCTACCTTTCTGAGTGGGACAGTCGACAGAATCACTGGCGGAAAGATATATGCAGGAGATTGTACGACTTCACGGTGTTCCAGTCAGCATTGTGTCAGACCGGGACACGAGATTCTTGTCACACTTTTGGAAGAGCTTACAGGAGAGCTTGGAAACCCGCCTCAAATTCAGCACAGCGTATCACCCATAAACGGATGGACAATCCGAGCGTACGATTCAGACGCTCGAGGATATGTTGAGAGCCTGTATGTTGAACTTTCAGGTTTCCTGGGAGGACCATCTGCACCTAGTCGAGTTCTCTTACAACAATAGTTATCAGGCTAGTATTCAGATGGCCTCTTTTGAAGCCCTATACGGGCGGAAGTGTCGATCCCCAGTGTGTTGGGATGATGTGGGAGAACGAAGATTACTAGGCCCCGAACTCATTGTTCAGACAGTTGACAAGGTCCAAATGATCAGGCAGCGTATTAAGACAGCTCAGGATCGACAGAAGAGTTGGGCAGATGCCAGCAGAAGAACACTTGAGTTCGAAGTTGGAGATCATGTGTTCTTGAAGATTTCCCCTACTCGTGGAGTTATCAGATTCGGAAGTCGGGGAAAACTTAGTCCCCGTTTTATCGGACCTTTTGAGGTGCTAGAGAGAGTAGGAGAGGTGGCCTATCGACTTGCCTTGCCTCCATCGCTAGCTGGTGTGCACAATACCTTCCACGTGTCACAATTGCGGCGTTATGTTCGGGATGAGAGTCATGTCCTGGACCATTCAGAACTAGTTTTGGGTACTGACTTATCGTACGAGGAGCAGCCTACTACCATCCTCGACCGCAGAGAGAAAGTGCTGAAGAATAAGGTCATTCCGTTAGTCCGAGTGTCTTGGGGCGGTCATTCCCCAGGAGAATCCACCTGGGAGCGGGAGGAAGACATCCGTGATCGTTATCCACATCTTTTTGTTTAGTACATTGTATTCTTGTATCTCTGTTAAATTTCGAGGACGAAATTTTTGTTAAGGGGGGTATGATGTAAATCCCCGTCTCCATTTTAATAAAAGTTTCCTATTCTCTGAATCTCAATGGTTTCTTTTCTTTTCCTTCATACTTTGAATTGGTTGTTTAAGCTTAATATTTATATTTTTCCAAACCCTAAAAGTTAAAATCTAAGATTCAAAATCAAAGCTAAATAAAACTAATTTAAATTAACCCTTACTCTTTCACTAAACCCTCAGCCCAAAATCTTTTTCTTATTAGCAAGTAAAATTCCCCCGGCCCACTCTATTTTTATATAAGGAATTCTTTATCACCTGGCCCAATCCTTTCCCACCCCACATCCCATTTTTTAAATAATTCCTTAACCAAAGTTCTTGACCGGCCCTTTCTTTCAAACCCCCTACAGCCCACTTCTGTTTTATTTTAAAGGGAATTTCTTTTTTTTATAGCCCGGCCCACTCCCTTTAACCCAAGCCACTTCCTCCTTACCCGACCCGACCCCCATTCCTATTCATCTTCCCCCTCCTCCAACGGTAACTTTCCCCTGTTCACGCGCGATCCCATTTCCTCGCCGCGCCTCACGCCCACGCCCACGCCCTCGCTCCTGCCGTTACCCCCCCACGTTTTCAACCTTGTCTCCCTTATCTCCCTCACATCTCACTCCCCTCTCATTTTTCCAAAAATTCCTCATCTCTCTCTCTCGAAAACTCACGAACCCACCGCACTCGACTCCCTCCGACGACGGCGAACCTCCTCGTCGACCCCACCGTTCTCCCTCGCTCACTTCCCTCCACCAACTGAGCTCCCTACACAACCACCTTCGCCTCCAGCCTTGCACACCCAACTCCCCTGCACACAACCCAATTGCAACCGAGCTCGGCCACCTTACACCCCTCGACGCCGGAGAACTCCCCACCACATCGCCGACCTCCCAACGACCTCCACCTCCTCAGCATCATCACCATCACAACAATCCCCAGCCCCACTGCTTAACCTATTCCCCTCTCCAAAACTCCAAAACCCATTTTTCAAACAATTTCCCTCACTGTGAACTCCACTGTGCGCGTCACCGGAGCGACCATCGCCGACATCGTCGACCCCAGCAAGTCCCAGGCCAACCACTGAGCACCACCTCCACTTCCAGCAAGCACTTGACGGCTCCGGCGAACTCCGACGTCAAACCCGTGTTTCGAACCAAGCTCGCGAGAATTCGTTACACTGCGTACGTCACGCGTCCGTGACGCCACTGCTGCCATACGACACCGAGACGTTTCCAGGCAAGTGTTTACTTGCTTCATGCTATAATAATAGTGGTACAAACTTAAATAATCTCGTTTACGAATTTACCGATTCCCGATACGTATTGTGACCTAAGTGTTCGATGCTAGATCTCAATGGAAATAATAGTTTATTTTGACGGAACTGATATTGTCTATTGGCCCATTTGATAATAAACATTGTGTATGAATCTCGCCGGAAAATACGATGGTTAGTGACAAAAAATTGATACCCCAAATATGCCGTTAAAACTAGAATTTTCTCGTACCTGAAAACGAATAAAATCACCATAAATCATATACGTACTGGAATGATATGTTCGAGGGCTTAAATCGAAGAAGACTATACGAACTTTAACCCTATGTAAAATTCAAATGATTTCTGTTCTGTAACTGTGATGATAATTGGATCGGAATGCGACTCTGGACTGCAGTCCAGAGCGTTTCTGATTATTGTGTTCTGTCCCAAGACCTGTGTCACTGTATTTCCTGAAGCCGTATGTTACGGAAAACTACAATAGATTAAAGATATTTCTGTTAGTTAAACAAAACTGGTGGTTCCATTCCGATTCATCGCCGTTTGCTATTTTAAACTGTAATTAAAAGGGCAGAACGTATAACTGTCCAGAACAGATTCTGAAATGACACCCTGAGGTTAAACTGTGTATAACTTTCAACATACAGATGTGATTGAGGATCCGTCTGTTGCTTTGAATACTCCATTGAAAACCCTAGATTTCATTTAACTGTAACATCGCTAAATTCTGAACCCAACTGGGTACAATTCGTGTCGCGAAACGGACGTTCAGTTCTGAAACTGAATTTCCAGCCGCGAGCACTTAAGATGAAACAGCTGTATCTTGAAAACCGGAATCCCGACTGAACTAAAACTAATTTTGATGAATTTCTGACTGAGTGTTCTATTTATCGTATTTGTATCATTTCGTTAAATTCTAAACCTATGAATTTATACAATTTTTGTAAGTTAATAACGTGCATATTGGTTCATAACATACTTAGCTCATTGATGGCATACATACATTTATCATACCCCTTTTGCCATATACTTAGTGTTAGTTTGTGTTAGAGTCAGTGGATACTGCATTATCGTGCGTGATTGATGTTGGTTTAGAAGTGACAAGTACATCAATGGGAAGTGAATATTCGTGACAGTGATTGATACAGTGAACATTGATAAAACCGTGCCTTTGGTATACTTGTACACAACTAGATCAAGATCATAAATAGTGCAAACCTGGGAAAAAAAAGAGGGGGAAATCAAAGTGGAAAGAGTATCGTATTTAGCGGGACCGTGTTTAGAGGATGATCATTCGAACCGTGATACTGATACATGTAGGGTAGGATCTAGCGTCCGGCTGACAGGGTTATGTCCCGGGCATGTGGGCCGTTGTCTCGGGTATGTACAAGACTCCTGTTAAACTTGATCCTCCTTCCACTATGTGATTTCAAACATGACCTAGAGACCGACAGGGACACAGAACATATTCTGCATCATATAGTGACACAGTGATTACTCGCATTGTCTTATACCAGTATTACCACATTTACCTGTTTCATCTTATTATAATAATGTTATTATTATGTCGCTCTGACGACCTGAGTATGCATGCTCAGATCCCGCGGGAGGACCAGCACAGGAGACGGATCTACCCTTCGAGTTCACAGAGATATAGTCTGGTGTACTCCCTATCTTTACTGCTTTCCCTAGAGTGATCGTGAGATTGAACTTGGTTAGTTATTGTTCTTATTATCTGTAATTTGTGAACAATGGAATTTCAATGTAATAAATTAGTGATGTGATTCCTTTAATACTGTGCTTTATTTACTGATTACCATGTAGTGCTAGAAGCCGAAGTGTGACTACGGCGGGATGATTCCTTGACCGTAGGAGCATAGCTGGCCTAGTCATCCCTCGTTTTCCGTATTTTGGGAAGCGGGGCGTGACAGAAGAGGTGGACGGATAAAACCAAATAGCATCTGCCCCGAATCTCAAGCAAGACGTCTTCACGTCGTCGCCGTCTTTCGGAGGGGAACAATGTTGTATTTTGTTGCATGTTGTTTTATTTGCATTATGTTATATGTTTGGTTTTATTTGGATGAAAGAAAAGAAAAGAAAAATTCAAAAGAGAGCATGAGAGGGGACAAAAGAGTATGGCCTTGAGAGAAACAGGGGAGTATATGGCTCCTCACCATGCCTTCATCCTTCATCCTTTTCTAATCCTCTTCCATCATTCTTCATCTCCTTCTCCTCCTCCTTCACCCTCCTCTAACCCCTTGAGATCACCTCAAAACCATACCAAAACCTTATGCTACCTTCGCAAAAGTTGACCACCACCTCACCTTATACCACCTTATGAGCTCAAGTTTGGATTTTGAGCAACTTGCACCATCTTGGAATTTTTTTCAGTTGCTCCAAGAGGTATAACTTCCACTTCCCACCTTGTTAATTGTTTCCTAACCTTCTAGTTTGGTTTAGAACTTGTTTTAGTGTAGTTTGTGATCTTGGAATTTTCTAGGTTGATATTTAGTGGAAGAAGGGACTTGTTAAGCGGCTATTGAGGATTAGTTAGTGTTTACAAGACCTTAGTGATGATTTTCTAGCCAAGACCAGAGACTAGAAACCAAACACGAACTTAGAATTTTTCGACATAGGGTTTTTGACAGTTTGTGGTGATATAATGGAATCTGGGATGATCCGAAACCACCATAAATTAAGTTCCCATCACAGTGAAACGTGCAGACAACTAGGAATTTACTCTCGATACCCGAGACCCCAACTCTTGTTTCAGGCCGAAAATTTATTCTTGGTGGCCGCAATTTGCGACCACACTGTAGAGGTTGAGGTTGGATTTTGGTGAGTGGCTTTGTTATCTAGTATTTAGATCTACCCTATATGCAAAATGTCCTAATTTAACCTAGGGTAAAATCTGGGAGAGATTTCTTAGGTTGCTGATTTCGTGTTTTTCGATTTCTGAACTTGGTTTTTGGTATTTGAGATTGTATTTCATCGTTGGACGTTTGTACGTCAACGACGACGATTATTTGGCTATTTTAGCATGCGTAGGCTATAGGTTCTAACCTATGAGCACATCGTGTACTGTATTGGTTTTCGAACATGGTTTTAATAACGTTAAGACGTGTGTTGATATGTAGGTACTTTCGCGTGGACTTCCGAGACGACAAAGTAGATCAAGAAGAACATCAACTTCGACTAAGTAAGGAGATTGCAGGTGAGTAGATTTATATCTACGGGGGAAGTCGGATGGATGGCGTATAGCACCCCCGCAACTAGTGGTGAAAGAACCGATATACGAATTATAGTTTGGAGAAACCTAAGTATGAAATTACGGATATGATCAAAGAGTTAACATGAGATGATATGATTATTACAAGATGACGTGAATTTAGGTGTCAATGTAATGATATATGATGATATGAGCGAATATGCTTTATATAAGGATGTGAGGCAGTATAGATGCCCAAATACATGTGCCAAGATATATATATATATATATATATATAATGAGATTAATAGCAATGAGATGAGATTGATAGTGACATGATTTGAGATCGATATCGATATGATATGAGATCGATGTAAATACGATGTGAGATTGAGATAGAGATGTGATGAGATCGATAAGACAGGATGTACGAGACCATAGATCCGTACCCTTATCGATGAATAGGACGATAGATCCTTAATCTAGATTGATGCCACCATACAATTGATTACCGTATGCGATGAGTTTTACCGGATGATTGATCCGCGCTCGTGATTTGAAGATGATGATCGGGGATATTTCCATATCGGATACTAAGAGGTTGGATCGCCGACGTAAGATGTCACCTGAACCATACTTATTTCCAAAACTGATGAATTGTATGCACTTTTAAATAGAAACCTCAAGGGAAGCTATGGATTTTCAAATGATGTCTTTTCCTCAAAAACACCGTAGCCCCACTTTCAAAACTACGATTCGTATCTTTAAAACTGATCGTATGGTTCATGTGTAGTTGTATACCTTATTATCGTTTATGTTTATGTTTATGTTGGATTATCCCTCGTGAGATACGTGTTATGTTTCCAGTATTTACCGCTTTATGATATCATCTGCTAGTACACCTGCACAATTACCGATGATGTGCATGTTACACTTACACAGATTTACCGGCTCACACATTCATCATCTGTAATTTTTATGCCACTTACACAGTAGAATGGCTATATCATGATATTACTCTTAATTGTTCAGTACTATCATATGACATGTTTACATGATATACTTGATATACTCACATTACCGTTCTATGTTGCATACATCGTACCTTATGGTTGCATGCATTGAGATACTGTTTTCATGAGATTTCTGGATTTGAGAACCGCAGATATATTTCAAAGGAAATTATGAATGGTTTTAAAAACACGATTTCTCGTGATGTGAATTCGAGGCGTCCACCATGAGTTTTCTCGGTTATGAGCTTGTTTTCGAGATCCGTTTCGAGGAGTTGGATGAGCCGTCTGCGGGTACATGGTGGACCCGGTAAGTTACCCCGGGGCAAGAAACTCGAGATGAAGACAATGAGCCTGGCAGGAGGGAGCACTACCTACCGACGATAGTTTGGACTCGGCAGTTATCCGGAGGATACGGGGATTTGAGCCTAACACTGCTCTTTAGTCTGACACTACTCGGCCTGAGCCTCTTGTGGGGGCCGTAGTCGTGAGATGGATATGAGGGCCGATTAGAGGATGCGGCACCTGAGATCTATGGATTTACATGTTGATGCTGGACACAGGTTTCATGATGTTTTGAGTGTCGATATTGGACACTCAGGTTCCATGATATTGATGTGTCGTTGATGGACACATGTTGGTTGATATCTACATGAATACAGACATTTGATTTCATGATATTTCGAGTGTCGATATTGGACACTCAAGTTCCATGATATTGTTGTGTCGTTGATGGACACACGTAGATGATATACACATGCACACAGGCATATGATTTCAGATATTTATTTCTACATGCCATTGGCATTGACTCTATTGTTGACATATATGTATACATGGTCACCCTAGATACCATAGTATTACCTTCATGATACAGTTTGACCTAGAAATCGCTGTTTATTTGATTTCTATCTGCTGATATTTTCTACTCATGAGTTGGCAACTCACCCCCGTTGTGCCATAGTTTTCTTACAAGTTTGACCGCTTGGATCAGTAGCGGTATTGCAGGCACACAGTTCCTTCAGGGTGTTTGCTTCGGTAGGTGGGACACAAATTGAATCATGATCACCCTTATACTTTTATATTCTATTGTATCTAGATAAATTCCATCAATCAGAAACTAGAATTTGTATATTGGTAGACCTAGTCAGATTTGTGTATTTACGATACTTAGAACGATGGGTGTATGTTCGCTTCTTTGAGATGATGATGTCTTACTTTATTTATTCTTTTTGTGTTTGATCTTTGCCGTAAGGCATCGTATATATGTTTATTTCGTGGTTGTGATTCCGCCAATTGGCGAAGAGCTAGCTCCCGCTTGGGGATGCCTATATATTGTTATGTATATGGTTTTGGATCAAAATATACAAGGAAGGTGCTGCCCAAATTTTTAAAGGACGAAAAATGTTTTCAGCTAGTATATATAATTCACTTGCATTTTTATATATCATTATTTATGCATTTAAAGAAAAACTTTATTTCATTATACCTTTATTTCAAAACTGCACCTCCACTATTTTCCACAAAAAGGTTTAGATTTCTGGGTTTCGACTTATTTGAATTACGTTATACTTTTAGACGTTGCATGATTCTCGTGCCAGTCACGTGCCAAATTTCCGGGTCGTGACATTATGAGCCATAAGGGTCTCATAAAGGTATTTCTCCGTATGAGTCGTGAGGATCTCGTAGGCGTATTTTCTCCTTAGGAATCGTGGGGATTCCTAAGTGTGTGTTCTCTTATAAGTCGTAAGGATCTTATAAGAGTATTTTCTCCTTATAAGTCGAGATGAATTACACGTGTCGTTCACCATATGAGGACATTTCTCGTCATTAGTGGAACTTGGCGGGGAAATCATTTATTTGTGTCCGTGGATTGTATACAAGGGCCAATATTGGACCGCCTGTAGGGCAACTTGGGGGATACGACGGCTTAAGAACAAGTTTGGATCCCTGTAGCTTAAGGCTTTTGAATCCTATGAGCCATGAGGGTCTCATAGGGGCGATTCTCCTTACGAGTCGAGAGGATCTCGTAAGTGTAAATAATTTTTACGAGATTGCGCCCTTCCGGGTTTTCACAAGCTCGCCGGAAATCCTGCTGTTTTTACTCACGGCGCCCTTTCGAATTTTCATCCATACCCATTTTGCTTGTGGACATACCTTTTTTTTACGAGATTGCGTCCTTCCGGGTTTTCCCAAGCTCGCCGGTAATCCTGCTGTTTTTATTTACGGCGCCCTTTCAGGTTTTCATCCGTGCCCATTTTTCTTGTGGACATATCATTTTTCTACCCATCTGTTTGCCAGTAAGACTTGGGGGTAACTTCACCGCTGGAGTAGCTGTGTAGCCAGTGGGACTTGAGTTGCAGTTTTCACCGTTGGGGCTTCGATTGCAATATAGATCTCAAGAGAGCATATCACCGTTTTGGAGGCGATGTGCTAGTTTAGGGACATCTCAGTCCGTTATCGCCATGTTTGAGGCAAATTTTTAGTTTTAAAGATTTCTTGGTCCGCTGTCGCCATGTTTGAGGCGAATTTTTAGTTTAAGGACATCTCGGTCCGGTATCGCCGTTTTTGAGACGAAGTTTTAGTTTAAGGAAATCTCGGTCCGATATCGCCATATTTGAGGCGAATTTTTAGTTTAAGGACATTTCGGTCCGGTATCACCGTTTTTGGGATGAAGTTTTAGTTTAAGGACATCTCGGTCCGATATCGCCATATTTGAGGCGAATTTTTAGTTTACGGATATTTCGGTCCGTTGTTAGTTTAGGGACTACTCGATCCGTACTGCCATGTTTGAGGTAGATAATTAGTTTAAAGACTTATCAGTCCACTGTCGCCATGTTTGAAGCGAATTTATAGTTTAAGGACATCTCGGTCCGCTGTCACCGTGTTTGAGGTGAATTTTTAGTTTAAGGACATCTCGGTCCGTCGTCGCCATGTTTGAGGCGAATTTCTAGTTTAAAGACATCTCGGTCCTTTATCGTCATGTTTGAGGCGAATTTTTAGTTTGAGAACATCTCGGTCCGATATCGCCATGTTTGAGGCAAAGTTCTTTTAAGAGAGGGATGAGGGGTATTTCATCCTCAGAATCGCTCCCGAAAGTAAGAACTTGGGGCTTTTCCCCTTCCGGACTGGTATCAACCATATGACAGTTGCCAGTCATTTTTTCACGCGCATCTGTCGTACTCTTTTGCTGTCGACGAGTTTCGCGTTCATCCTCTTGAAGTGTTTTTGGTGGGCAACATATCCTTGCCACCACTTCTTGAAGGTACTGCATTCTTCGGTGGGGTGGATGACCCTCCGATGATATAGGTAGTAGTTTGGATGTGAATCCTCTCCGTCAAGGCATATGACCCCGGGAGTGTTTCCTACCAGAGGTGATAGCTTCATTCCCATTGACTGGGTTTTGGCGAACTGCTTCTCTGCCTTGATCCTCCTCTTATTTGTCACAGGTATGCCTTGGTTTGGTTGGAGTACTTTATGACTCCACCTTGCCGCAGCTTCTTCATCCTGACACTGACGCTTAGCTTTTTCGTATATGGCTGTTTCGCATTCTCGTCCAGCTTTGCTTTTTCGAAAGGCTTTGTTTAACAGCCTATCGATCAAGTCTTCTGGCAGTTCCGGAGATTTTAGCACCGATTCTGCCCCCAGTTTCTCTGCGTTGTTTTCTGATGCCGAGGGAGTTTCTTCGTCATTTAACAACGAATGGGAAACCATGTGACAACTTGCTACATGGTCTTCGGTTTCTTCTGATGAGTCGTTTTCCTCATTGTTGTCACTATCTTCATTCTCAAGAATATGCTTGAGGAACTCTTCGAGCGTGACCGGTTTCCGTGCCTTCTGGTTGTACTCCTCCAGCGCGTCAATGTATTTTTTGTATGTTTGTGCGCTTGTCATCATACTCGACAAGCTGCACAGGCTTCTTGGTCTTCTTCATTTTCTTCGAAGACTTTGAAGGCTTGACTTGGGGATTTTGCCCTTTGTTAACAATCTTCGGTACGGGACGCGATTTCAGCATCCCTTTGATGATTTCAGGTTCAAGTAGGATTTTCCACCTGACTTCCGGACATGCATGTAGATCCTTCAGCATTCTTTTGGTCTTTGCCGAAAGAACGATTTCCCATGAAGTTTCTTCTACGAGCGAGCATGATGCCCCCGGTGCATCCACCATTTTGGGAGTGTGCTTCAGTGGCGGGTTCACCCTCCAGTTCTCAGAAAGCGCGAACTTCCCCTGTTGATACTGATCCTCGACCCAGTTCTTGAAGATGTAGCAATCTTCAATTGGCTGGCTCACCATTCTATGATAGGAGCAGTAGTTGGGGTTTTTGACGTCGCCGGGTTGGGGTGGACGCCGTGGGTCTGTCAATGTGATGAGTTTGTTACGTATTACCAACTCAAATAGTCTCCTCGTCTTATCACGGGGAAACGAGTAAGCGCGTCCTAGCCTTTCTTCTAGGGATAAGCATGGACGTGTATTGTTTTGGCGAGCTGTCGGTTTTGGGTCGCTCGGTTGTTGTTGAGTGTTGGAGACGAAGGCCGCTTTCCCTTTACCCTTGGCATTTTGAGGGTCCTTACTCGAGGAGGAAGGCCCGTGGCCCATCCAGTTCATTTGGGCCAGTTGATCTATCAGAGCCTGGAAGGTAGTCGGCTTGAAGAACGTCATGAACTGGGACACAGTCGTTTGCAGATCTAGGGTCCCGTTGAACATGCCCACGTCGGGGGATTCTTCGATGCGTTTTTCGCACTTTGACCACAGGTTCCGCCACCGGATCGCATATTGGACCCAGGTTTCTCCTGGCCTTACCCTGGCATTGATTAAAGCCGTGATTGGGGTGCGCTCGCTTGCACTGGAGAACCTCTGTGTGAACAGCAGTTCCATTTCTGTGAATGTTTCCACAGAGTCATTTGGGAGCTCCGAGTACCATTCAAAAGCCGTTTCTGACAGACTGCCAACGAACTGGCGAAGCAGCAGTTTGTTGTCACCTCCAATGTTGCCGCATAGAGCTCTGAACTGCGTGACGTGCTGATGGGGGTTGCCTGTCCCTTTGTACACATGGAATTTGGGGATCGTATATCCCGGCGGGTACTTGATTTGATCATACCAGCCTGGATACGGTCGCCCAGTTCTGACAGTTTGGCCGGCCATTTCATTCACTTGATGAGCTCGTATTTGTTGAGCGATGTAATCATCAAGAGCAGCCTTAGAGATCGTTTCCTCCCTGGCCACTGATAGAGCCGGAAGAGGGTTTGATATTTCCCCTCTGTTGTCCTCGATAATTATTGGTGGATCATTAGCTGGGGGTTCTGGCTGAATCATCATTCCAACCATATTCTAGAACAAGACGCTATTTGCTTTATGTTGGCGGCTTGCTCAGCAGCTTCTTTGTCTTCTCTTTCAAGCACCCTTCGCAGAAACTCTGTATCGGCCTCCTGTTCTTGGCGTTGTTCGGCTGTTGGATCCGGACTTTCTTTCTGCCCGGTGAGTGCTGTCATTTTGGTCAGCATCCTATGGAGCTTTTGTTGTTGCTCCGGATCTTTTGTTAGCAATCGAGTTTGCGGTCGATGAGCCACAAAAGCACGGCTTTTCTCTTTCCCGGAAGCCATGTAAACCGTGTGTACGATCATACCCTCAGACTTGGGGCGTTTGGGTTCATCGCCTTTGGAATTTGCCGCAGGTGGTAGGATTTTCTCCGGCCTCCTCCTTTTGTAGGAGGTCGAAGTTGAAGGAGCCGTTGTAACAGGCACCCGTGTGGAAGAAGTCCTCATTGTATGGTGGAGGGATGGTCTTCCTCTTGCCGAGCCTTCAATTTCTTCGGTCGACGAGAGTAGTTTTGATCAATCACGGAGTCCTGGACTTTTCGCCAAACTCTATGAATTTGGGAGGAGAGCCATTGATGAGGCTGCTCCAGCTTTTCCTGCACTGTGGTTTCTGCAGGCGGGGACGATTTCTGTAGCACCGCCGTTGGAGAGTTCTTTCGCGCCTTCCTAAGTAGATCAAAACTATTCCCGGTTGGAACAGCAGTATCAATTTCTACCATTGGAGCTGGCGTAGTAAGTCCGGAGGGGGATTTGCCCCCAGCTTTTCTCACCCGGCGCCAATAGCGACGTCGAGCGTGTCTTGCAGACGGGACCGCCTCAGTTTTATAAGCGGCTTCTTCATGTCCTTAGCTTTGGTGAGGAACTGTTGTTGGTGTCAGCCTATTCAGGACTAACGTCCTTGGTACGGTTTGCCGAGGAACGACCAATATTCTGAAGACCGATCTTCTGATGGGGGAAGCGCTTTTGACGGCTTCACCTGCAGGAGGAGTTAGGAGGGCAATCCGTTTTGGGGCAGCCCCTTCAGGTATGACGAGCCTCTTTGCGAGCCCATTTTGGTTCTGGCTCAGCCTGTTGAAAACTGAGACGTCTGATATTTAACTCAGCCTGTTGAAGACTGAGGCATTGGATTTGGACGGCCTGTTGAAAGGGGCCATTGTGGTTGCAAGTCGATCAAAGACCGACTTCTTGGGAGCTTCGTCTTGCGGTGCAGGGGCGCTGAAACTCGTTGGTGGGATCATGGTCTCGAAGAACAATCCGGTAGTGGCTTGAGTTACTTGCCCCACCGGTATTGAAAAGATGGAGGCTGCGTTGGGCCCATAAGTCACTCCTCCAGTTAGGGCAGAGCGGGAGTTGTTGCTGCAAGTTGTGCAGCCGGAAGCCATCAATTTTTTCTTCTTCTGCATAGGAACAAGACACCGAATCTTAGTACCTAGAATCCAAGGGCAACCACAGCGAACCACAATTTTGTTCGCGAAACACGACACATGAAGGGTGGAGTGGAAAGAGGAAAAGGTCCCACCGAGCTTGCCAGAATCTGTTTACCGCCGGAAGATGGACCAGGACGTTGGGACGTCTGGCCTGAATTTTAGAAGCAGATGCTATTTGGATTTATCCGTCCACCTCTCCGAAGATGCCAAGTTGATTTATGGCACCATATATCGGAGTTTTGGACGAATGCGGCCATTGTAACAAACGTTATCAGATCCCTCTCGTTTGCGAGGGGTTTTTGATTGTGAGAACGCTCTTCCCTGCAGGCGCAAGCTCCTATAGTTAATTACGTTATAGCATCGCGATAACCACTTTCTCCTACTCCGGAAGTTCATTTCTTGTCGTGTGTTTTGTTTTGGTTTTGGTTGCCCGTAGATTGTATACGGAGGCTAATTTATGTCGTTGCCTGTAGGGCGTGGATTAGTCCAACTCCGTATATTTTTAGATTTGGGTTTGGGTTGATTTAAGGATTGCTAATCTGGTTTGAGATTAAGATCAGCTTAAACATATGAGCATTTGGGCTCGATTATTTTAGTTTAAGGGTATCGCGGTCCATTATCGCCATGTTTGAGGAGAAATGTTAATTTAAGGACGTTTCGGTCCATTATCGCCATTTTGGAGGCGAATATTAGTTTAAATACATTTCGGTCCACTGTCTATCTTGCGCGCACGTGTATTTTTTACGTGACGAAATGAACAATGGTGATATGAAATGTGCCCAATTTGGGGTACGATCCGATTTGAGGCATGCACGTCAGTTTGGAAGTGCATCAACGAATGAAATTATTGCTCGTCGGGACCCGCCACCTCTCTGAAAACGTTGAGGAATTACAACGACATGTATCAGAGGTGTGAAGAGATGTACCCTTAAACCAAATCCCGTATTTGAGGGAAAAGGGATGATTGTGGACTTGAGAATTTTTTATCATATTTGAGACCTTGAAAATCAAGAGCATGTGGGCTCGATTGATTAAAAAACAAAGAGATTTGACCTCAGGAAACTTAGCTAATTTTTGGGCTGAGATGGAATTTCCATAATTACCCAACAGTGTTGAGCACTGGGACATACAGCGCTCACGTGTCAAACATGTGGGGTGCTAGATTAGTGCTAAGCACTAGAGTCCTATGGTACTCACGTGTGAAACACGTGAGGCGCTCAGATGTGAGCGTTTTTAGTCATTTTTGACTAATCATAGAGTGCTGAGCACTCTGCGTGATATTCATGTGGGAAGCACGAGAGCGCTAGGCTTCGGGCTTTATTTGTTCGTTTCCCTCTTTTTACAGAAGTGATAAGCACTTGGATAGAGCTCACGTGTGTTTCAAATGACTGCTTTCTTTTGGGGCGGCAGCCTAATTGACAATGAAGTTTTTCTTTGCTCTTTAGGCGCCTACGTGGGAAACATGGGAGGCAGTTTTACCTTTGTTTTTTGCTTATTTTGAGCACTCACGTGGGAAACACGTGAGGCGGTTTTAACTTTTCTTTTGCTTATTTTGAGCACGCACATGGGAAACACGTGAGGCAGTTTTAACTTTGCTTTTGCTTATTTTGAGCACTCACGTAGGAAACACGTGAGCATCCATAACAGTGTTGATATGCCAAGTTATTCTTGTTGTTTGTTTTCAGAGATATTGATCTCTGTTAATGACATTTTTAGTCATTGATGATCGTCTTGGATCATCATCATTGTTTGTATTGAAGAACTAAGTTCTTTTTGTAGGGTTAAATCCTAATTCTTGGAGGAATTAAATTCCCATATGCTCCTGTTCTTTTCTTTTTAACTTAGTTCTTTTCTCCTAAGTTTTGAATCTACAGAACAGAATCGCCCCGATGAGAATTAAATTCTCAACTTGTAGGGAGATCTGCTTCTGCAAATCTCAACCAGAGAAAGAACTGAGTTCTTATATGAAGGGTTAAACCCTTAGAGAGGCAAAGAAGAGACACTATGATCTCTGTGTTTTTTTTTTACCTAGGAGCAAGTCTTCTTCTTTTTTGAGAATTAAATTATCTTTCTTTTTCAAGAGCTCACTGTATATTTTTTTTGCAGATGCTTATGAGGAGTTCTATGTATATTTAGATTTAATCTCTTTACTCCTACTTATAGGAGAAGGGGAAAAATCAGTATGTTAAGAAAATCTCTCATTGAGAGAACATGAAGATTAATTGGTGAATTTTTTTCACCGTTGGATTTCCAATCCCAAGGCTCTCTATTTAACAGAAAAGATTTCTTATTTGTTTAACAAGATTAAGAAATATTTTCCTATGAATATCTTGTTAATTTAAAAAATTAGGAAAATATTTTCTTAAGATAGAATTTTATTCTATCAGATGATCGGAGGGTGATTTTATAATTACCGTTGGATTTTTGATCCAAGGGTCCTCTGTTTAACAGAGAAGATCTTTCTAGTTTGAGAAAGATCAATAAAATATTTCCCACATAGAATTTAATTCTATCAGGTGGTTTGATTGGTGATATTTTATCACAATTGGTTTTAAATCCAAAATTCTCTGTTAGAGAAGAATCTTTCCGTATTAGAAAGATCAGGGAAAATATTTCCCAAATAGAATTTAATTCTCATATAGAATTTAATTCTATCTTGCCAAAAAGTGCAGCAGGAGAATTCACGTGTTTAACATGTGACCTCTAGCATGGGTTTTAGTATGCTTTATTTTCAGCGCTCATATGCATATAAACTCTCACGTGTTTAACACATGAGGCCTGTTTAGCTTGCCAATTATTTGATTGCAATGCCTATATGCTTTGCATATAGGTGCTCACGTGTTTAACACGTGTGGCTCTTTTAGCCCATTTTTTTAACTGCAGCGCCTATATGCTTTTGCATATAGGGGCTCACGTGTTTAACACGTGAGACTTGAATAGTATGGAATTTTCCCCCTTTCTTCTTTTTTTTTAATGAGGGAACAACAACTTCGCTAAAAATACGGTTTTACGCAATCTTATTAAAATACGGTTTTACATAACTATATTGAAAGCCCTACTCTATTATAAAGATTGGTTATATATATTTATAAAAGCTCTACACTACATTGTAGAGATTGGCTATTTAATTTCGACAGCCCTACTTTATCGGTGAACATCGTTAAAGATTGGCATCTTATTGTATTTCACAGTTATTTATTCTCTTTAATTTCATTCCAATTATGTCATGGATATGGGTTGGTGGGTTCAATACCAAATAAAGAAAACCCAGCATGGTTTTGTATTTTTCGCGTATTGAATCAATTATATTCATTCCGTATGATTTTCATTCAATAAATTAAAGAGAACTATGGTCTTGGGTTGTTTGGGTAATTGCTAAACTAGTGGAAAATTATTTCTCTACTTTGGAAATGGTTTAAGCACATTCAAACCATACACAACACGATCACGCGACAACCGACCGTCGAAAGGCGTCGGTTTGCCGCTAAACATATTTTGGCGACCATAGTGGGAGAGCATTTTTCCTCCATCTTTGAAAAGGATTATTGTTTTTATATAAAATATAATTAGGCATTGTATTTCACTGTTTTTGCCCTTTATTGATTTTTATTCATTTTTTCTATGAAAGATGATAATGGCAAATACCGTGAACTGCAACAAAATTGGTGTTCCAAAGGTTTTCATCACCATTGAAATTGGTTCCATAGCAATTCATATTCCATTTGATAACGCGGCTGTGATAAGTCAAAGATAAGAGATCGCGAGTCCTACTCCAATTCCGACTCTGGTCATACCCGCACTAGTACTCCGTTCGGATGCTGTGCAAAATAGTAAGGATGGATTCATCCCGGTCATCTCAGAGTCTACCATGAAGAAGGCCAATGCTATTTCTTCCATTTCAAAGAACGTCCAGAACCAAACGTTCTATCACAACAACATGAACCGCAAAGAATTCTCAACATTCACTCAAATCTCCCGCAATAAAGGAAAGAGGGTAGTAGAAGATTTATACTCCCCCACACCCTATGATCCACAAGAAGGCTGCTCTCGCAATGCGGGTTTCCATCCATTCTCCGATGAGGATTTCCCTCCTCTCTAGTCCACGAAAGAATCTTTTCCGTCATTTTTCGCTCCAAAGAAAAGGTCGGTAACGGTGAAGACTATCCCACTGCCCATCACTATAAAAAAGAGGGTATCAATCACTGTTCCAAGTTTCCCCAGCAAGTCTACGGGAGATAGCAACGTGATTGAATCAGCCTCACCTCCTCAAAAGCAAGAAAAAGTTCAATCTTCGCCTCGCCCAAGTTATGTTCCTATGGAATGGCGCCACAAGGACTACGCAAGATACTCACCGTTCCCTCAAAGGATTGCAAACAACTGTTCGCGAGACAACACCGAGCCTAGGCCTAGTCTGCTTCCACCCCTCACCGCTCGGGAATATAAAATCATGATGCGGAACATGGCAGGATTCTAGTTATCCCCTCAAGAACAAAGAACTTTGCAGTGACTACGCAGAGGAATGGAAGAAGTTACTTCATACATCCTAACGGCATTCCCTGTTGGCATCAAGGAATCAAACGATGAACCCACTGAAGGAAGACCCATTAATGTTTCATCGAGTCATGGTCCTGTAACTAGGAGTAGGTCAATAATGAATCTAGTTCTGCGTATTTTTCTTCGTCTTGTAACACAAATAATATAAACGAAGAAAATTACACACCTCAAACGGAATAAGTATTGGCCACTAATGAAACATCTCTAGAAGAACAATTGGCCCAGCTCCAAAGGACCTTACAAGAGAAAGATGAGGAATTGAACCGCATGAGGACACAAATTCCATCAAATGACTCCAACGCTGAACCAAACCCTCCTATTAACAAGTTAGTGCAAAGTCAAGTCCCATCAGTTGTCACCGTTCAAAGGATGGTAGTGGAAGGTGTAAAGGCGTATCTTTTGGAAACCCAGCATGCCATGAGGCCTGGATATATGAAATCTTACCCATCAGAAGTGGACTTGGAACCATTCCCTAAACATTACAAGCAGCCTTCCTTCGCCAAATTCAGTAGAAATCGGTCACCATACAAACACATCACTCACTTCTTAGCAGCATGTCAAGACACAGCGTGTTAGATATAATGCCCTCAAGGAAATTATTGTAATCGCAGGCAAGCGATTATGATGATTGAAGGAGGGCTTATATGGGTAGAACAGTCTTACTCGAGATGATAGTATGTTATCGGATTCATCTCTACCATCATGTACATGTATTATGTGGTATTACGGATCACTATTACATATTGATAGAGCCCTTAGGATTCTTGCTTGACTATCATAGTTATTGTGGCGATCACATTTGTGTGAACTGGGTAGTCTATAAGCAAATCCTTAAATGTATCTAGTCATGGGAATATCGAGACCGGGCATCGATATTCCAGAGTAAACTAGTGTATACGTTTCTTGATCCCGACGAGGGGCGATGGCCGTTCTTACAGCCATTGGTGTCAGTTAGTCACCAAAGATAGTATACAGGTGCTCATTGGGTTGTGAGTTACACTGGACGGACTCGCCGAGAACATGCTAGATGGTATTATACCTATTGTCAGGTAGCAGTTCTCTGGTGATATGAGTATATGTTAGTCTGTCGACCTGAGATCGTCATTTGTCTCGTGTGAGTTCATATTGTGCTTTGATTATTACCCTACCACGTCTCTACTGAGTCGTGCAAACATGTTTTAGTTGAGCACAGTCCCGAGCCATATGGAAGTAGTGAGTGGATCGTCGAGGATTCTTCTCTCCCGGTATTGTGAGTAGATGTTGTGCTGTGCACAGGTAGCCATCACCATAAATTCTCGGCCGAGGTGAATGAAAATTACTGATTTGGATCAGTAGTTTCTCCGTGGGTGATGGGCTTTATACCGACACGACTTATCGCATTATTAAGGGTTTGATTTTATCCACCCTCTAGACCCGATATGCAATACTCTTAGATGAACAGACCAGACTGTACGGAGACTGTCACTTTTAGGCTCAGTAGGTATACAGAAAAGTTTTCTTGTCGGCCTTCCTTTTGTTCAATACCCGGATAGCCATTACGTACAGCTAGTGCCGCTGACGTGCTTGTGGTTAAACCCACTGCCAGTGTCACGCCCCGCTTTCCAGTGTACGGCCAGAGGACACGATGGCCCTCTACGTATTTACTTAGAATTAAACACGCGAAGCGTATCTAAGCAATATAAAATAAAAGTACACAAGAGACAAGATGTAAATGAACAGCAACTTTATTTATTAATATTCTTTTTACAATACAACTGAAATGGAAATACATGGAATAAAAGCAATGCCTAAACAATGGCATAACAGAAATGAAAATGAAATGTACAAGTAACTAAAGCTCCGGGTCGAAGGCTAGCTGATCCAAATCCTCGCTTGTGGGCTCTTTCTCCAGAAGGTCCGATCCACCTGACAACATTCCAAAGAAAAAGAAAAGATTGTCGTCAGCGAACAATCGCTCGGTAAGTCCCAATGAATAAGTAGAGCCAGAATAGACATAAGAAGAATGTAGCTTTTAAAGTTGTATTATATTGTTAACGCTGTTGTTTGTGTCTTGGTACAGAAGAGGCCAGGGTATACGGAGACTAAGGTATACGGAGTACAAGAAACCGTTCAGCCACGGTACAACGGCAATGGAGATTCAGGTTAGGTGTCTTATGGTTGCAGTCTCGTGCCACTTCTAACACCTTCCGTATCAATCTACCCCTTATAAACCCCGCGATATCTTAATTGTATTGTATTATCTTATTATATATATATATATATATGTATGTATGTATGTATGTATGTATGACTTGGCGGAACCATGATATCAGTAATGGAACAGATATAATGGATGAACATGTAGATGGAATATATCCATGGTTCGGTTTGGTCAATAAAGATTGATATAGATTGAATAGATATATTCAAATTGAATCATGTTGTATTGTAGTTTGTACTTGAATCACATTCAAGTCAGGTTGATTAGATTGAGACTCAGTCTGAGTCAAACACTTTTAAAAGAACTTGAAATCCTGATTGTTTTGGTGTTATCGGTAACTGCTGCACATGGATGGCAGGATTTGTGTCTTTTTCAAAGATAATTACCGTGTTGATAACACTGTTTGTTAGATTGTCTACCTTAAATAGGTAAACACCCATATCTCCAGCTCCCTGAGGCTCAAGAGACTGTCTCGCTTAAACCTATGTTTACTAGGGTTCTTATTGTAATTTAATATAACTTGAGGGGTTTTATGTAAAAATAATTTTGGTATAATTTCAAAATAACCTCAAGCATTCAATTATCGTCATTAGGGTTTTCATTGATTTATATTTTATAAATGTGACATTTCTAGTGTATAAAACCTAATTTCATAATATATGGTATTTATTTGTAATATGAATATTGTTTTGAATTATCATGGTAGTTTCATGTAATATTTGACTTCTTTTCTTGAATTTTGGAAATATGGAATATTATATATATCTAAAATAAGTATTTTTGTAATAATTATATATACATATTTAATGAAAATAATTTTATTTATTTTCTTGTAAAAATCTCATTTTCTAAAGAAAAATGTATAGAAAGTCCATCGAGACCGAATGCTCCTTGTGGAGGTCTGCATCTCGCTCTACTAAGCCCGAGGATGTGCGATATTCCGTACCATCCCGAACGGGATTTCCCAAATGGGTTGTAGAGGCGCAATTGCATGGAAATGTTTTAATACATCTTTTAAAGAAAACGGTTTTATGAGTTAAAGGTATTTATTTTCAAAGTCGTACTTCCCATATTCTATTATCCCGAGATTCATCATGCTATGATAGATATGTGTGTTATGATGAGGTAGGTCATTACCTCATAAACTATCTAAAGGTATAGTAAGGAAATAAGATTATAATGTCGAAATGAATAGTTTGTGGTATTTTTATATAAAAATGCGATAAATGTCACAAAAATACTTATTTTGAGGTGAAACTTGATTTAATGGTTTTTTTTATTGTTTGTTAAGAAATATGTGAGATTATGAAGTTATCTTGATTAAGAAAAATATAGTTTTTAAAGGAAACCGAATCGGAAGTCGGATTAACTGCGCTTCCGTCGGGTTTTGGAAATGAAATTTCTTAAAGAATAAGAAGAGAAGGGGAAATGGGACTTACTGGCTTATAAGGTAGAGGGAAGAAAGAGAAAGAGTGGGGAAGTGCCGGTGTGTCGTTTCGTCGCCGAGAACTCCTTAGGTCGTTGCCGGAATTTCGTCAGAGCTTCGCCCTTCGTTAACTCCACTTGCACACTATAGGAACTTTGAAATTTTCTTGAGAGTTTTGGCAGGGAATTGTGAGTGAGGAGTGGTGAAATGAGGGTGGTATTTATAGGGGAAAATTAGGGTTTAGGGTGTTTAAAGAATGCATTGAAATATGCATTAAAATTGGATTAATTGGGTATTTTATTGCTCTCTAGAAATATTCAGAGTAAACAAGCAATGTGGGGTTAGTGGGGTAGCTGAAAGGGTGCAGGGGCAAAGTTTGGGAGCATTTGGGATAGTTCTACCCGACGGCGCCGGGCTTTTCCCTATTCTTGTCGGGCCAACACCGACGGGTGTAGTTGGTGTTGGGGTATTTGGTCGGGGTCGTTTGGTATTCTACAGTTCACATGTTTGATTATTCTGTAACTTATCTTATTATGTGTAGTGCACGTGTAATCTCTTGGGCTTCTAAAGGATTAAAAGAAATTAAAACATAAAAATAATGTGGCTGATGGGATTTGAACTCCGGTGCTTTGTAACAGCAGTGCAAGGCTTTATCAGTGAGCTACAAGCTCTTTCTTGCTGTTCAAAAGTAAAACAAATTGCTATAGTACTCACAGGATTTGCAAATACCCCAATTGTATATTAACTTTAAATGAATTTTATGTAAACAGAATTTGGATTGTTACAGTCTACCCTCCTTACAAAAATTTCGTCCTCGAAATTTACAATTTGTTTTAAGGACTAGTTTACAAATAAGTGAGGATATCTTGCACGCATCTCATCTTCCCTTTCCCATGTTGATTCTCCCGGAGTGTCTTTTCTCCACATCACTCGAACGAAGTTAACTTCCTTGTTCCGAAGTGACTTCATTTTCCTGTCCAGGATCTCAACAGATTTCTGCTCACAAGATAAGTCGGGCTATACAGTGAGTTCGGAATGATCGAGAATATGGCTGGGGTCACTCACATACCTTCTGAGTTGGGATATGTGGAATACGTTGTGCATTCCTTCCAATGAAGATAGAAGTGCCAAGCGATACGCTACTTCACCGACTCGTTCGAGTATGTCGAACGGTCCAATGTACCTTGCACTAAGCTTACCCTTCTTCCAAAATGAATCACTCCGCGGTTTGGAGATATCTTCAGGAATACATGATCTCCTGGCTGGAATTCCAAGTGACGGCGCTTTGCATCAGCCCAGTGCTTCTGTCGATCTTGGGCTATGCGCATTCTTTTCCTGATAGTACGAACTACGTCAACAGTTGCTACTATTATCTCTGGTCCTAGGAGTTCTTTATCTTCGATATCATCCTAACTTAATGGCGATCGACACTTCCTTCCATAAAGCGCTGCAAAGGGTGCCATTCCTATGCTTGCCTGGTAGCTGTTGTTGTATGAAAACTCCACAAGATGTAGGTAATCTTCCCACGATCCTCCGAAGTCTAGCATACACGCTCTGAGCATATCTTTCAAGATCTGAATAGTTCGCTCAGACCGACCATCTGTTTGTGGATGATAAGCCGTGCTGAAGTTCAGACTTGTACCCAAGCTCGCTTGTAGACTCTGCTAAAATTGCGATCGGAACCTGGTGTCACGATCGGGGACAATGAAGACCGGTACTCCATGAAGTCTCACAATTTCCTGTATGAGTTCATGGGTATCAGAAATAGTACATATTTGAAGAATTTAAATCTTACTTAGATTCTTATCTCCATGTACTTCTTTGCTAATGTCTCAGTAGATTGGCCAACTCAAAATGGGATGAAGTGAGTCGACTTTGTGAGTCGATCCACAATAACCCATACCGCATCGTTACCCTTTGTGCTGCGAGAAAGTGCAGTCACAAAATCTATTGTGATGTGTTGCCACTTCCATTCTGGGATAGGTAACGGTTGAAGTTATCCAGCAGTCCTGTGATGTTCGGCCTTTACTTGCTGACACACCTAGCATTTAGCGACGCTTCTGGCTACTTCACGCTTCATTCCATGCCACCAGTAATTTTGATGCAGATCTATGTATATCTTTGTACATCCAGGGTGTACTGAGTAGGGAGAGTTGTGAGCTTCTTTCATTAACTCTTCCCGAACAGAACCTTTTGGTACACACAGTTTGCTGCCGTATCTCAATGATCCATTTTCATGGATGATGAAGTCTGTTCTGAGTCCATTCTCTACGTATTCTCTGATCTTTTTCAACTTAGCATCACTTGCCTGAGCTGCTTTGATCTGATTGACAATGGTAGTTTGAACTTGTAAGCTCATCAAACTTGAAACGTTACCTGGCATGACTACTTCAATCTCTATCTGATGCAAATCCTGTTGAAGCTTCCACTGTGCGGTGAGATTCATTGCTAATGGTTGGCTACTAAGAGCATCAGGTACCACATTCATCTTCCCTGGGTGATATTATAGGTTGATGTCGAAGTCCTCCATGAGTTCTAACCATCGTCTCTGCCGCATATTAAGCTCCTTTTGAGTAAACACATATTTCAGACTCTTGTGATCTGTGTATATATCCACTCGTTCACAAAGAAGATAATGGCGCCAAATCTTAAGAGCAAAGATAACGGACGCCAACTCCAAATCATGCGTCGGATAATTGCGCTCATGAATTTTCAGCTGTCTTGAAGAATAAGCCACAACCTTTCCGTGCTGATGTAGAACATATCCTAATCCCTTACCGGATGCATCGCAAAATTCTTCGAAACCTCCAGATTGGTCTGGTATGACAAGGATAGGTGCTGATGGCAATCTTGACTTGATTTCCACAAAAACTTGTCCGCATGCTTCTGACCACACAAAATCTTCATCTTTACGTGTAACCTTGGTCAGGGATGTTGCTATCTTAAAAAAGCCTTCAATGAACCTTCTATAATATCCGGCTAGACCCAAGAAACTTCGAATGTCCTTCACTGACTTTGGTGTCAGCCATTCACTTACTACTGAAACTTTCGCTGGATCCACAGAGATTCCTTCACCTAATACAATATGTCCGAGAAAACCAACTTGATCTAGCCAAAACTCGCATTTGTTGTATTTGGAATAGAGTTGATGTTGTCGTAGAGTTTCCAGGACAATTTGTAGGTGTTCGGTGTGTTCTTTCCGGCTCTTAGAATACACAAGGATGTCATCGATGAAGATGACAACAAACCTGTCTAGGTACTTCCGGAAAACTTGATTCATTAGGTTCATGAATATTGCTGGTGCATTGGGCCCTCCGAATGGCATCACAAGAAATTCGTAATGGCCATAATGAGTTCTGAATGCCATTTTATGAATATCAGCTTCCTTGACCTTCACCTGATGATAATCTGAACGAAGATCTAGCTTGGAGAAAACACAAGATCCACTTAGCTGATCGAATAAATCGTCGATGCGCGGGAGTGGATACTTGTTCTTTATCGTTACTTCGTTCAAGGCTCTATAATCAATGCACATTCGATACGAACCTTCCTTCTTCTTCACAAGTAGTACTGGTGATCCCCAACTTGAAGTGCTGAGACGAATCCATCCTTTCGCCAATAATTCGTCCAACTGAGTTCAGACTTCCTTCAAACCTTCCAGACATAATCGATAAGGTGCTTTGATCAACGGTTGTGCTCCTGGTACTAAATCAATGCTGAATTCAAGAGCTCGATCGGGAGGCAAACCTGATATATCGTCAGGAAACACATCTTCGAACTCTTGAACTACTTATGGCTTTGATTTTTCCTCCGCTTGAATTATTGCAATCACTGCCTTCTTTGGTTTCGCCTTGTATGTACTTGGCTCCAGGGTACGGTCTCCACTTTTGAAATGGAAGACCGGATGTTCTAGAATCTTGAATACTACCATCCTTTGACGACAGTCAATGGTAGCATAGAATGTTCCGAGCCAATCCATACCCAAAATGATGTCGAAGTTTGGTATGTCCAGTACCTTGAAGTCAGCATAAAATTCTCTGCTGCAGACGACTATTGGACACAAGTTGTATCCCATTGTCGCCTTTAGAACGCCATTTCCTGAACTAACATTCCAGTTGGATACAAGCGGTGTGACTGGAATCGCATGAGTTCGGACGAACCGTTGCGATATAAAGTAATGAGATGCTCCAGTATCGAATAGTGAGAGTGCGGGCAGTGAGAAGATTGTACCTAAGGTATGTGGGATATGTTTTAGGTATAAAGGAAAGATATAAAGGTATGTATATAGACTGGAAAGAGTTTTGAAAGGGAAGTGTTACCAGTAATGACTTGGCCGGTGGCTTCAGCCTCTTCCACAATCATCGTGAAGGCCTGTCGCCTCGACACATTCCTCCTTGCTGGAGGAGCATTTCTCTGTCCGTTCCTTGGTCTTTGAGGTGGGTACCTTTGAGCTTGATGGAACCGACGAGGAGGAAGTGCAGCGGTCCACGCGGAGGTGGAGCAGGTAGTGAAAGTGTCGGAGCAGGTTCCTGGATAGCTGGGCGCCGCAGGTATGTGATTGCTGGCCTGGGTGCATAATATGGGTTGTGTCTATGAGGACAAGACCCAATATCATGATTAGCTGAGCTGCAGAATAAGCAAAGGCGATTTTCACGTCGGCGATCTTTCATCATATGTCCATCTCTCTTGCAGTATGTGAAAAATGCTGGGCTAGGCCGGTTGTACGGTACTCCAGGTCTCTTTGGCACAAAAGGTGGCCTTGAAGAGGCTCCTCCTACCATCTGGTTGGCAGGACGCTTTCATCCCGACAGACTGAGTTCTGCCCCTCATCTTTACCACTTCCTCAAGTCCAAAAGAAGGGGTGGAGGTTCAATTTCAATGATTGGGAGATGATTCATCTCAACACCCGTATCATTCAAAAATGCGAGTCCATCAGCGAAGATCTCCTCAAAAGTTTCATCAATACTCCGAAGAATAATGTCATCACAAAGTGCGGGGTGATCTTCAGACTCTAAAAGCAGTTCATAATTGGTGTTAGCTGTTGACCCGGATATCTCGGTGGAAGAGTCCGTATGTGTATGATACATAGTTGGGTCAAACAACAACGTATGAAAAGAGTCAAGATCGGTATCAGGAGAATCATAAAATTCGCTGCTGTCGATATCCATTAAGTCGACAGAACAGACCTGAGCAGTAGGTTCGGAGGGTATACTTCCTAACTTGTAAATTTTCAGCTCTATTGACCTATTCCCGAAAGATAGGGTCATAGAACCATTACGACAGTTGATGATAGCGTTGGAAGTGGCCAAAAGGGGCGACCTAAAATCACCGGAATTTGATTCCGTGGGTTCGCTACAGGCTGTGTATCAATTACAATAAAGTTCATAGGGAATACGAATTCCCCGATTTTTATTAACACATCCTCCAGTTCACCCCTAGGTTTGGTGATTGATCGGTCAGCCATCTGGAGAGTGCAATGGGTTGGCTTCAACTCTTCGATCCCTAACTGCTCGTAAACCGAGTATGGAAGCAAGTTAACACTTGCGCCAAGATCTAGTAGAGCACGGTTAATGTGTTTTTCCCCGATAGAAATGGAAATAGAAGGATAGCCAGGATCCTTACGTTTCCTCGGTAATTGTTGGGGAAAGGCTGTGTCTACTGTTTTTGCCATGAATATCTTCTTGGGCACTTGAGTCTTCCTCTTCCTAGTGCATAAGTTCTTAAGAGTTTTCACATAGGACGGAACTTGTTGGATGGAATCTAGGAGACGGATGTTGATGTTAACTTGCTTTAAAATGTCCATAATCTTCTCCATATGTGGACTCGATTTGTTAGCCCTTAACCGATTAGGATAATGTGCTTTAGCAATAAGCGCTGGGTCCATCATAGGAGAAGGAAGTGTGTGTGGACCCGATCCCAGAATAGAGGTGGGGATCGTCCGTGGAGGAGTAGAAGAGGTGGGCTGAGGTGTCGAGCTTTGTGGGAAACGAAGAATAAGCTCGTAAGAAGGTGGTGGGGTAGAAGAACTGGGGTCAGAATTAGAAGTGTGTGTATGAGGAAAGGTCTCAGCCGGGGTGTTATTAATTGATTTATCAGCATCATCAAACTCTTCCCCAATGTGGTTGTCAAGCACTTTTCCAGATCTCAACGTGATTGCATCCATATGATGTGAATAGCCAGAATTGGGTAAAGGTTGAGCTGGAAGTTTCCCTTTCTCTCTTGCACTCATTTCGGCTTTTAGTTGTGCAATTTATGCTTCCATCGATTTGATATTCTCATTTTGAGAGACAATGATCTTCATCACATTCTCGATGGAAGATTGCAAACTTGCCGTCCCTTGGATGGATTGTTTCATGAAAGTATCCAAGGTTTGTGCTAGTGCAGAGGTATTATCTGTACCGGTTAATTGCAAAGAGTTTTCATGTAGTGCAAAAGTGTTGGCCGGATTTTGGAAGTTTTGTACTTGGAAGGGGTGCTGACTCAATTGAAGTGGTGGTTGCTGTTGTGGTGGAGGGACCCTTTGGAAATTGTGTTGGGTTGGAACCGTGTTTTGAGATTGTGATTGGTTCCAAGTAAAGTTAGGGTGATTACTCCAACCCTGATTATATGTGGAAGAAAATGGATCGTTTCTAGGTCTTTGAAATGCGGCATTGATATGCTCATGACCTTGAAACGGACATTCTTCCGTCAAGTGAGAAGGATCAGAACAGCATCCACATACAGTTTTGGAGAGTGACATTTGGTTTAGGGCGGCGGCTAAAAATTTGTTTTCCATAGTCTCGAGTTTCTTTTGCATAGCTGAAATTTCAGCTCTAACTCCTATGGAAACATCCGATTGGTTATTGCCAGCCCTAGACGATTGACTCACACCCTCCCACTGTAAAGATTTTTCAGCGAAATCTTCTAGAAATTTCCAGGCTTCCCCATCATCTTTGGTCATGAAGTTGCCTTGACACATTAATTCAAGGGTCTGTCTTGTGTTAGGATTAATGCCCTCATAAATGATTCGGCATAATTCCCATTTGGGGATTCCGTGATGAGGACATTGGACTAACAGATCTTTAAAGCGTTCAAGACATTGTGAAAATGTTTCATTTGGAAGCTGGGTGAATTGATATATTTCGCTACGGAATCGAGCTGTTTTATGATATGGGTAGAATTTCTTAAGGAATGCTTTTACGAATTCTTCCCAGTTTGAAATGGAATGTGCGGCTGTGTTATACAGCCACTTCTCGGTTATATCGCACAAAGTAAATGGGAGAAGACGAAGACGCATAGCATCCACAGACAGCTGTGAGGTACCCATCATTGCGCATACATTTTAAAATTTGGTGATAAAGACATATGCGCCTTCAGACTCGAGACCGTGAAATTTTGGTAGAAGGTTGATGTATTGGGGTTTTATCTGAAAATTGTCCCCGTTGGCTGGTGGAATGGAAAGACAGGTGGAAAGGGGACCTCGAGTAGGATAGCACCTCTCTTGGAGAGAGATGCGGGGTGGATTCTGCGCACCAACGGACGGCGGCAGAGTAGTGGTAAAGAAGTTCGATGGAGAATCGTCCATCGATGTGGGTGTGGTGGTGGGTAAAAGAGAGGTGAGTGTAGAAATACCGACTTTAGGGTCAATCGAAGGAAACGCAGACTAAACAGGCACTAGAATCCCGTTGTCCAGCCTATCTTGCACTAAAAAGGGTTAGTACAAGTGGCAGCGTGACTTATAATTAGGGGAATGAATGAAGTGTTGGTGTTTGTTTTGAAAATTTGATACGGATTTTTGAAAATATGATGCGATCACAACAAATGCAACAAGCAAAACCCTAGAATCTAGTGGTCACCTAGGTCCGGCTCTAGATCGCTCCTAACTGCCAAAAGACAAGTCGCAGGATAAATCCTCCACCGCCTCTTTGTCTCTCCTGTGGCCAGATAAGTGCCAGGTAAGTGGGAGGTTCTCCACTACGTAAGTAGTGGGCCTAATTAAGTAACCACTAGCCTTCGACACACTTGCCTTAGACACCACAAAAGAAACGCGGATAAGCAATGAATTACCCACGGCCTTCTCTTGTCCTAAGTGAGCACGACGGTCGTTAGAGTCATCTCTAGATATTTTTTAGTTAATGAGGGTAAATGTGGATGCAAGTTTGTGATTTTTAGGGCTTAGGAAGGGTAATGAACTCCCCACCTAATCTGGATTTGGTTGTGCACCTTAAATTCCGTATTAATATGCAAACAATCAAGAATCAAAACACGCACAATTTATTTTGCTTTTTACGGCGCTGCGATTTATTTGCAAAAAAACCTGCACAAAATGTTAATTGGAGCAGATGAGGGAGAAGATAAGAAAGTTAGAAACTCACAGAGGAATTTTGGTGCAGTGAAGGGCTAGATCCGCCGCGAAATCGCGGTGTAAGAGGGGTATATGCCGCGGAATCGCGGTGGAAGGAAGGGATCACGGCTCCAAAATTTTCCAGCAAGCTTCTGTTCACTTTTCCTGCTCTCTGGAAATTTCAGAAAAAATTTTCTCCAGCTCCGATAATTCCAGATTTCCTCGCAATCAAATCACAACAACACGTATTAGTGTTTGTGCAAGTTTTGATCTAAAAATAGAGATGGAATAAACTTTTCAACTCAAATTTCAAAATACGAACAATTAGCATACAATCCCCGGCAACGGTGCCATTTGATTGAATGATAGTGGTGAGTATTCCCGCTTGTCACGCGGGTGACCCGGGTTCGATCCCCGGCAACGGCGCCATTTGATTGATGAGATATTTTCTCGTTGAATTGGTTTAGAAAATTGTATAGAAATCACAACCAAAAATATTTTGACCGCAATCAATAACGGTGTCGAATGTAGCGCGTTAGTAAGTGCGGATCGTCCACAGGGAAAGTGTAATCGTTCGTCTTTCGAATTAGATGAGTCGAAACTTTAAAGAAAAGAAAAGAAAACAATTCATGATTTATAAAATTGCATTTCAAGAAAGAGAAAATATCTAGATCTAAGAAAGCATTAAAATCAAGAAGTGATAATTTGGGATGATTTCCAACCAACAATCAAGATTCGAAGTGTAGCTCGTAGGAGTAGATCGGATCTATAGATATGATGAGATCTAAAGATTTCATGTTCTTATCCATTAACGAATTGATACTAGATCGATGATAATTCATCGAGGTTAAGGATTTTGCGAAGAAGCTAGGGTTTCTTCGTCTTATCCTTTATCCTTTCAATGAATCTCATTCAAATTCTAGCTTCTAGTTAATCAAATGATCAATCGTTGTTCCCTAGTTTCGAGTGAACACAATCAAGAAAGGATCATCCCGAAACTAGGTCATCGATATTTGATTCACAAGAATTTACAATCGTTATAGGATTTAAGAATTGTAAAAGAATCTAAATCATCATCATTCTATTGATCGTCACAACTCCTATACGAGCGGAGTTTTACTCAAACATTATAATAACAAACGCAATCACAAATTGAGATCGAATCATAATGTTGAATCAAAAGATAAGCAAGATATAGAAATTTCACCTTTATTTATCGACAAATTTCGTTACAACTCTCTTGAATTTACAAAAGGATGGAACTAGATCGTCGATTTCGGCTTCGCTCGGCTCCTTGAGTCGCGGATTGGCTTGGATCTCTTGCTCCGTTGAAATCCGGCGTCGCTTCTACAGGTTGAAGGCTCTCTTGCTTGAATGGTACTCAGGATCTTGATCTTGATTTTGAATTGGGATTAGGGCTTCGCACAAGTCGTGTCACTCAACTTGTGGATGGAAGATGAAGAGAGAATGAAGAATTGAACAACCTCAACCCTAGATCTAGGCTCCTTTTTATAGAACTCCAAAACCCTAGATCTAGGATTTGAATTTGAATTTCCCTCCAAAAGTTTGTTAAGAGATATGAATTTCCCTCCAAAAGTTTGTTAAGCCGAGCCTTCTAGATGAGCCACGTGGAGCTTCTGGGGTCTTCTGGAAGCTTTGGCCGTTAATTTAGACATGTGGAGAAAAACTGAGCCAATGATGACGTCATCACGCCGCGGTTCAGCGGCGCAAGCGGGCTCTCGCCGCGGAACCGCGGTGCTTTGGAGGCCTTAGTGCTTGTTCTCTCTGGTACTTCTTTGGGCTGATATGTGGGCCTTTTTATGATATGTTGATTTTTATATTTCCTTCTGAAGTGCTACCAGATCTGAAATCATTGAGTTGGCGTATTTTTGATCAGCTCTTTTGGCTTTATTCCTGCAATTTCCTGCATAATTTCTCGGGACAAGAGTTGCGCAATACAAGGATGATGTGATGCCATGATAAACACACAATTTCCCTAAAAGTGCCGGTTTTAAAGTCTAACACATGCAATCTGGTATTTCAGAGATGTTTTGCTAATATGTGCAATATGAATACCGAACACTTCTAGATGAGTGCAAATGATAGGGAAATTGCCGTGTTAAAAATGCAGTATTTTCGACTGATCAGTACTCTGACGATATTTCCGCCAGCCGAGCCGTCACAGCGTCCAGCCCCTGCCTTCGATTCCCTCCCCCCCGCGAGCGTTGGCATCGCGCCTCAATTGGTAGCACTCACAGACGAGCGCTTCCGAGCGGTCTAGCCGACTCGCAGAGATCAGGCTGAAGCGCCTCAGAGACCTTAGCTTGCCTATGGCCTCGTCGAACAGCATTTCGGATAAGGGGTTGTAAAGCCCCGGCGACGCCCTCCAAATAGAGTACATCAGCAGCTGAAGGAGGGAGGACCGCCGGGGGAGCAATCGGCCGAAGTGGTCATCGATCCTGCCTATAACCAACTGCACCGTGTCCTCGGTACAATACGGGTCGTAGAGGTAGACGTCCTCGAAGCCTATGATGTTTTCGATGGTGAAGGGGAAGTCCTCCATTTTTGCGTTTCGGGTGCGAGGAGGAAGTAAAAACAACACCCCCTCAGTTTTATAGCCTATAGACGTCCCCCGGAGTTCAATGGTCGCCCGTTTCACCACGACAGTGTCGCCACGTAGCAGAAGTCAAGGCCGCTCGATGCAAAACCGAAACGACACTCCGTCGCTTCGCGTTCCCCACACAATCACGACACGTGTCGCCAGCGACCAACCACTTCCCGGTGCGCCGACTGCCTATCAAGGTCAAAGCCCTCACCAAGAGGCAGTCCTGTAGCTACCCTGCTCGGCTATCCCTGGCCAGTAGCTTCCCTACCACACAACGCCAGGGATCAAAGCCCTCACTAAGTGGCAGCTGAGCGGCTACCCTGCTCGGCTATCCCTGGCTGGTAGCTCCCCTACCCCACAATGCCAGGGATCAAAGCCCTCACCAAGAGGTAGCCGAGCGGCTACCCTACTCGGCTATCCCTGGCCAGTAGCTCCCCTACCTCACAATGCCAGGGATCAATGCCCTCGCCAGGAGGCAGCCGAGCGGCTACCCTGCTCGGCTATCCCTGGCCGGTAGCTCCCCTACCTCACAACACCAGGGATCAAAGCCCTCGCCAAGAGGCAGCCGAGCTGCTACCCCGCTCGGCTATCCTTGGCCGGTAGCTTCCTACCCCACAATGCCAGGGATCAAAGCCCTCGCCAAGAGGCAGCCGAGCAGTTACCCTGCTCGGCTATCTCTGGCCGGTAGCTCCCCTACCTCACAACGCCAGGGATCAAAGCCCTCACCAAGAGGCAGCCGAGCGGCTACCCCGCTCGGCTATCCTTGGCCGATAGCTTCCTACCCACAACGCCAGGGATCAAAGCCCTCGCCAAGAGGCACCGGACAGCAACCCTGCTTGGCCATCCTTAAGGACAAAAAGCCCTCACCAAGAGGCACCGGGCAGTAACCCTGCTCGGCTATCCTTAGTAGGCCACTTACGGCCCCTCCCGTGCTAAGGATGAAAAGCTCTCGAAAGAGGCAACCGGGCCCACCCTTGCTCAGTTATCCCTGGCTAGTAGCTCCCTACCCCAACAAACCAGGGATCAAAGTCCTCACAGAGGCAACCGGACCCGCCCTCGTTCGGTTATCCCTGACTGGTAGCACCTTACCAAACCAGGGGTCCAAGCTCTCGCCAAGAGGCACCGGGAAGTAACCCTGCTCGGCCAGTCCTTAAGGATCAAAGCCCTCGCCAAGAGGCACCGAGTAGCCACCCTGCTCGGCCACATCCTTAGTAGGCCACTCACGGCCCCTCCCGCGCTAAAGATCAAAGTCCTCGCAAGAGGCAACCGGGCCCGCCCTTTCTCGATTATCCCTAGTCGGTAGCTCCCTACTCCAACAAACCAGGGATCAAAGCCCTCGCCAAGAGGCATCGAGCAGCTACCCTGCTCGGCCCCATCCTTAGTAAGCCACTCACGACCCCTCCCACGCTAAGGATAAAAGCCCTCGCCAAGAGGCACCGAGCAGCTACCCTGCTCGGCCCCATCCTTATCTGGCCAATTATGATCCCTCCAAAGTTAAGGATCGAAGCCCTCATAAAGAGACAACCGGGCCCACCCTTGCTCAGTTATCCCTGGCTGGTAGCTTCCTACCCTAACAAACCAGGGATCAAAGCCCTCGCCAAGAGGCACCGAGAAGCTACCCTGCTCGGCACCATCCATAGTTGGCCAATTACGGCCCCTCCAAGAACTGAGGATCAAAGCCCTCGCCAAGAGTCACTGAGCAGCTACCCTGCTCGGCCCATCCTTAATAGGCCAATTATGGCCCCTCCAACAACTAAGGATCAATACCCTCAACAAGAGGCATCCAGTCTGTCAACGTCTGAGTGATCTCCACCTCGATTTCGGGGCCATGGAGATACCGTCTTCGCACCGGTCTTCGCACACTCGGCAAATGAACAGATTCAACTCGATGTGTGATAGCTAGACGAAAAGCCGACAAAAAACAAAGGCAGTACCGTGCAGATATAAGTGTCTACCAACAAAAGGAAGTATAAGCACAAACACTACTGAAAAAACAAAATTTTTTATTCAAAAAGTCAAAGCCTTTACAAGGATACTGTGGGCTCCCCAGCCTTACAAAAATACCCGAAGGCCTACAAAATACCCGACGCGACAAAAGAGAAGACGAGGGGCTTCATACCCCGTGGCCTGGTGCGATATCGATGAGCTCAACGTCCACCGCAACTGGGGATGCGTCTGTCACAGGAGCTTCGACGTCGCCATCGCCGAAAGCCCCTTCCCCGGCAGTGCTCCTGGGGGCATCCTCCTGCTCGTCATCCCCGCGAGGATATTCTGTCCGGAGCTCTTCATCAGCAAACTCCGGCACCCAGGCCTTGACGGCATCGAGAGCCTCATGCCAGATGAGGGTGGTGGCCGAGGTTAGGACGGTGTAGAACTGCTCCGACTTCTGGAAGTTCTCCACCGCCTCCGCCGCCCTAAGGTCGGCTCTCTTCGCTGCCTCTACCGCAGCCCCCAACTCCTTTCGGAGGGTGCTCACTGACTTCTTCATGGTGCCGACGAGCACCTCGGAGCCCTGAAGCTTGACCTCGGCGACCTGGGCGGCTTCGCGGAACCTGGCCACCTCTTGCTTCGAGGCCGCTACCTCCTTCTTCGCTGCCGCCGCCTCCTGCTTCACGGCGGCCGCTTCCTGCCTCCCGGCAGCCACCTCTTCCTCGAGGACAGCGACCCTCGCCATCGCCGCCTCCAGCTCCCGCTTCGAGCTCTCCCCCAGCGAAGAGAGCTCTCCCGCGGCTCGCATCACCGGGGTTATCTCCTCCTCCTCCATCCGGGCGACGATAGCGATGTGCTGGAGGACCTGAAGAAATCGGAGGGGGAGTCAGAAAGAAAAAGAGGCACCAAATCTCCCAAGCAATGAGACGATATACGAGCGCTCACCTGCAAGGCCTCTTGGGTGATGGATGCCATTTGTGCCTTCAGCGTCCCCCCAGCGACCCGGCCCCCGGCCGACCTCTCCATGTCGTGCAGCAAGCCGTCAGCGACCGAAAGCCCCGAGGGCACCTGTTCCCCTCCGAAGGACAGTGCGACAGAGACGTCTTGCCTGAAGTTCGGGGCAGATGCTATTTGGTTTTATTCGTCCACCTCTCCGAAGATACCAAGTTGATTTATGGCACCGTGTATCGAAGGTTTAAACGGATGCGGCCGATGTAGCAGACTTCGTCAGATTCCCCCTCGTTCGAGGGGTTTTTGATTGTGGGGACGCTCTTCCCTGCTGGCGCAAGCCCCTGCAGTTAATTACGCTACCGCATCGCGGTAACAACTTTCTCCTTCTCCAGATGGTCACTTCGTGTCGTGGGTGTTTGTTTTGTTTGTGGTTGCCCGTGGATTGTATACGGAGACTAATTTATGTTGTCGCCCGTAGAACGTGGATCAGTCCAAATCCGTATTTTCTTAGATTTGGGTTTGGGGTTTTGGTTTAAGGATACGTTAGCCATATTTGAGGCTAAGATCAACTTAAACGTTTGTTAAGGATACGTTAGTCTAATTTGAGACTAAGATCAGCTTAACAGGATCATTTAGATCCGACAAAAGAGCATTTGGGGGCTCTGTTGTTTAGTTTAATGACATTGCGGTCGATTTACAGTTTAGGGACATGGTGGTCCAACATTCCCATTTTGGGGACGAATATTAGTTTAATGACATTTCGGTCCATGAGTTTAAGGACCCCACAGTCCGTGGCAATGTATGGTTGTCGGGACCCGTCACCTCTCTGACGACGTTGAAGGATTACAACGACAAATATCAGAGGAGTTCAAAGATGTACCCTTGAACCGGGTGTAAATTGAGTTGGGAGAGCAGTTGTGCTCAGTTCAATTTAATTTGAGGACTTATGGCCAGAATTGGGTTAAGTCCAGTTAGAAAAATGTCTAACATTTTATTTATATATGGCCTGTTAGGCTTTTGCTTGGGCTCTGCCCTTTTAAACAATGCATAGCATTGGGCCTTTTAATTAAATGCATAACATTTATTTTGGCCTGTTAGGCCTTTTAATTGGGCTCTGCCCTTTTAATAATGCACAGCATTTAATGGTCTGACACTGCGCCAGGTGGTCTGTCAGGTGCTTTGCGCCAATTGGGAAGCGCAATACGCCAACGCATGTGGAGGTGACACGTGTCACGCTCTGGTGAGCGCAAGTCTGTTAGCGCAGTGCGCTGTGCCAGTGTGCTGCTGACACGTGGCGCGCTCTGTTAAGGTGCGCCAATCAAAGAGTGCAGCGCTCTATTTTTAGGAGCGCAAGGCGCAGATTGACACGTGGCGCTCTCTGGTGACTTGCGCCAGTCCAAGGAGCGCAAAGGCGCATTTCAAGAGTGCAGGACACTGTCCAATAGCGCAGAGCACATCTTGATCAAATTTAGATCAAAGAAACAAGTTTTTCTTGTTCCAAAGAGATTCTACCTCAAGTTTCAAGAACCAATGGTTCATCAAAAGGTTGTGCCTTTATATAGATCAAAAGATCTAATCAATGAAGTAAATTACTTCTTTTTTTTTTTATGATTCGATCTTTTTTTATCCTTTTCTTTTTATTGAAGATCTTGATCTTGTTCTTAGATCATTAATCTTTTTAGAAGAAATTCTTCCTTTAATGAGATGTTTTCATCTCTGTTTTTTCCAAGAATTTAATTCTTTTTACCTTGAAGAAGATGATCTTCTTTCTTCAAAGGCTTGCCTTTTTTCTCTTTGAGTTTTTCTCAAAGTTTTTTTTTAGAGGATCTCTGTATATATGAGACTTGGAGTCTAGGGGACTTTATATAGGGCCAATTAGTTTGTTAGGTTAGTTACAGAGATCTTTCTCTGATTGATCTGTGGATATTTCTCCACCGTTGGATCTTTGATCCTAAGGTCTCTGTTTTACAAAAAACAATCTTCTTATTTTAACAAGATTAAAAAGATCTTTCCAGAATTTTAATTCTGATTAAACAATTCATTATTTAAGTTTTAGTGCTGGCACAGTTGGCGCAAGTGCACCTGCGCTTGACACATGTCGCGCAGCGCAACTGCGCTGACACGTGTCGCGCAGCGCAGAGCGCAAGTTATCTGAAGCGTTGCTTCCTTTATTTAAAATTTGAATTTTAACACAGAGTCTTGCTCTGATTGGGGTGCGCTGCCTTGGGCACAGCGCCCCTTGCGCTGGCATGTCTGTTTTTGACACGTGGCGATCTGCGCGCAGCGCAAGAGATCTGAAGCGTTGCTTCAATTTTTGAATTTGAAATTCAAATAGAACTTTGCTCTGATTGGGGGAAACAGCACCTCAAAGCGGAGCTCCCCCTCGTCCACCAAGATCGGAGAGGCCAGGGTCCACGGAACTACTCGGGGGAACCTCTTATGAGACGACGGCGGAGAACGCGTCTCCACCTCCGGAGTCGGGTGTCCTCTCCCCGAGCCCTTTTTCTACTCGGCACCTGGCTGGGCACTGGGGCGCGATCCGCACTCGAGCGCCGGGGCGGGAGGCTGCTGGGGGAGCCGGGACCGGCGTCTGACGAGAAGAGCTGGCCTCTCCAGCCTTCGACCCCTTCTTCGGCTTGCGCATTGCTGCTCGGAGGAGGCCCGTGTCTATGGTTTCTGCACAAGATAAGATATAATGGAGTCAGCGACACAAACAAAGTAAAAACAAATACAAACTCCTAGCTTACCGACGAACTGGGCGGGGCTGAGCCCGGCCCAACTGAGGGCCCGCTCAGAAAGCAGCACATCAGCCCGAGGAATAGGCTCCCACGCCGCCACTCTCGCCGCATCAGGGTCATTGGACGGATTACCCTGCCAGCACTTATCCCTCGACCATTGGATGGGAACGGGCCAGTCCTCACCCTCTGGCGGCCCGACGAAGAAAAACTTCTTCTTCCAATCATGGATGGAAGAAGGCAAGACGACAACTCCTGACCCGGTTACACTCCCCCGCTACTTCCTAAAGGAGAGGTAAACCCACCTCGGGTCGCCCGCGTGAGTTCCGGGGTGACTTTTGTAAAGGAGAGAGGAGGCAAGAATGGACAAACTAAAAGGGATCATCTGCAGCTTCAGCTGGACCAGAACCCGAGGAGAATCCTCCAGGAGTTCGGCACTAGCTGGGCCGGGGCTAACCTAAAGTAATTTAACGCTGCGACAACCTTGGGAGAGAAAGGCAGGCGCATTCTGGCCCAAAGGGCTTTCAAGTACAAGGCGATCTCTCTACCCCTCACCTGATCTGCCCACTCTCCTTCTTCAGCCAATCGTAGCATGTAGCCAGAAGGAATATGGAAACGAACCAGAACGGTGACAAGCTCGTCCTCATATGCCACTGAGGACGACGCACCAGGAGCGTCCGCCGCCACCGCTTCGGGAACCGCCCCAGACGCACGCCCCCGGGAAGAGGATCTGACCCCAACTTCCCGGGGAGGCTCCAACCTAGGGGAAGAATCCCTAGAATCTATCCCTACGATATCTACAGACTCTTCAAAACAAGACATCTAACCTGATGGGAAAAAGTCCTCGAGAAGAGAAAACGCAAGATCCGACCTAAAAGGAGAGCGCCGAGCAAAAAAGACTCAGAATGAGGAAAATGTGGAGAGAGAGAGAGAGATTCTGAATCAGGCCTCCTCCCTATTTATGCTACCGGCGTCCTCATCCAGCGGCGACGGTCGACTCCAGCCAAAACGATTCAGTGCACTCGACGGCCACGATCGCCCCACCTATCGCAAGCGCGTTGGCAGCATCCCATCGGACGTTAGAAGCCTGCGGCACGTCACATCAGCCAACCGGCACCCAATACATGGCCTGCGCTTCAGCAAAAGGGCACACGATCCGGCGCACCCTCTTTAATGCGGAGATCTCTCCCTGATTCGCTGACATCACCCGGAAAAACAACCAATTGCCCAGGGACACGCCCGGCGATATCTTCGGAAAGGAGCTCACCTCGGGTGACCCAGCAAAACCACTCTCGACCCGACCCGTCAACTGGTCGGGATGAGAGTGGGGGGCTAATGATGATGCTCGATATCAGCGACCTCCCAGATCAGGACACGTGGCAGATGACGTGTCCCAGGGCTCACAAGAAAGCACCTACAGTGGCCAACCAGACCACTCCTGTGCCCGTCCTACAAGCAAACGCTGGCTCACCTCCGAGCCCCCAGCACAATTGGCCTCCTCGGCCTTACAGCTCATCTCCGAGCTATCGCAGGCCCGAGCCTCCTCGGCCCTCTCAGCTCGCCTCCGGGCTCGAGCAGAACTAAGATACCTCGGCTCTCTCACTCCTCCGCGAGCTCTCTCGCCGAGGTCATCTTTCTCGGTCTCATCGACCGACCGACAGCACCGCTTGCAGGCGTAACCGCCATCCTGCGAATCTCTCCATGCGCGAGATCTCCGCCGGCCACATCCCACGTTCCACGCCACCACGATCCCCCATTAACGAGCCTGTCTCGCCATTAATGGGAGGTCCTGCTCATCACGCGGGCGTGACGTCGGGAGTGTAACGGCCGGCATGATTCTCGCGCCTGCCTCGCCTGCTGCCACCGCTGTATAAACCCCTTCTTCAGACGATCGAGGTAAGCCATTTTAACTCCACTAAGCCGTTACTCTGCTCGGATCTCCAGTCTAACTTAACCGTCGGAGGGTCCTCGGTGGTACAACCATCCCGGGACTTCCTTGCAGGTAGCTCGGCAACCATAACCTCAAACCCATTAAGATCCACAGGCTTCAGGAGCGACAGCGTTCAGATCCAATCTTAGCCTTCCATCGCCGCCCTCAGCAGATCAACGGAAGGTAACATCTTGGCGCGATCCAGGTCGCGTCAAGTTTAATATGGAAACACCACTAATTATTTATACTAGTATCTTCATGTCCATTTGATACTTCGAAGAAAAGCAATGGCTAATAATGTCAGGAAAGAGAAATCAAACATATCAAAATGTATGTTGATTGACTTGAATTCACTACCTCCTTCTGAACCGATAGATTCAAGGTTTTCAGATACTGAACAAATCGAGTATTCTATTCAATAGATACCGGTAGGATTTACACATCGGCGGAGAAAGATATTGTCATTGTTCCCGTTCATTTCCATTGTTACAAAGCACCCATATAGAATGGATATGGACCATTTAAGAGGGGGGAAAAAGGTTGTTTCACTGACGGTTTATATTGTCAACTAAAATGATCATAAATTTAATTTTGGCTATATGATGAAATTTAAAAAATTTAGTTTTGATTTAAGCTCAAAGTTAAACCTTTTATTTTGGCTCTAAGCTGAAATTTAAATTTAAAATTAAACTCCTAAAAAGTTCAGAAATTCTTGGTTATAAAAAAAAAATCATCAATGCTTATTATTAATTAAAGTGGGTATATACATGTTTATAGAACTAAGTGGGATGATTAAGAAATGAAATTTAATATGGGTAAAATAAAAAATTTACATTCAAGCAATAATAAAATCATAAAATTTCAACTTTTTCTTAATGGTTGTGCAAAACATAAAATGGACTTATATTAGGGGGACGAAGGAAGTAACTTTTACCCCACAATCAACATTTGAAAAAAATGACAAAAATCAATTTAGTTGTGGTAAGCATGATAAAAGTAATGATTAATCTGAATATAATTTTCTAAAGAAAGTGTTAGTCGTTTGTTAATTTATAACCTGGCTTAATTCCCAAAACCTACTAAAAGCTTTTTTTTCCTTTAGCAAGAAACTATCAAAAACTTCTTAAATTATGAGAAAACATCATTAGTAAGGACGACGAGTACGCACCATAAGTGCCATGCTACTTCCACATCAGCAACTTGCTACATCAACATAAAGAATACTCCCTTTATCCCATAATATATCTCCATTTTACCTTTTGCACACCCACTAAAAAAAGATTGAAATTTCATGATCTTATGATCGCATGGATGAAAACTTTTTATTTAACCCATATTAAATGTTATTTCTTAATTACTCCACTTATTTTTATAAACATGCATATACCCAGTTTAATTAATGATGAGTATTGATGTTTTTTTCATAACCAAAAAATCCATAATTTCTTAGGACTTTAATTTTAAGTTTAAATTTTGAGTCAAAATATAAAATTTTATCTTTGAGCTTATAACCAAACTAAATTTTTTAAATTTCATCTTTAGAGCCAAAATTAAATTTATGTCAAAATTTCAATTGACTATATATATGGTATATATATGGTGAGTGAATTAACCTTTTTTCACCTCTTAAATTCATACCAAATGATTGCATTGTAACAATTGAAATGAACGAGAACAATGGGAATATCTTTCTCCGCCAATGTGTAAATCCTATCCGTATCTGTTGAAATAGAATCACCAATCTATTCGGTATCCGAAAGCCTAGAATTTATCGGTTCAGAATGAGGTAATGAATTCAAGTCAATCAACATACATTTTGGTATGTTTGATTTCTCTTTCTCGACTTTGTTAGCCATTGTGTTTCCTTGAAGTATCAAATGAACGTGTAGAAACTAGTATAAATTGTCGATGGTGTCATCATATTAAACTGGTCAAAATAGATGCGAAGGCTGCATTGAATTGAAAATGGCATGAGAAAGCTAAAAAGGTCAAAATAAGTAAGAGGGTTGCATTTAAACTTTTCTTTTCCAAAAGGCATAATCATTTAATTAATTGAGGGATATTTTTGGCATTATTAATTTAAAATGTATTGGGTACACAAAATTATTTCTTGAAATTGCAGATGGACTTAAATTTTTTTTTGTGGGGGGAGGCAAAATGAATTTTTTTTCGTACTAACCCGTAAGCTCTAACCTAAGTACACAACACAAACAACACACCAACGCACACATCATTCACACACAAGCACACAACATGCATGCACTCGGAGCACCCATGAATTTTACCTGAAAGGATTAATTTATAGACACTTCCCTTATATTTTCGGGGAAAAAAGGCAAAATGAACTTATTATTATTTTTTCAGGGGCACGCACCCGTAAGACCTAACCTAGGCATACAACGCACACAACACACCCACGCACACATTATTCACACACGAGCACACAACACACACACCTTGAGGGCCCACGAATTTTCTCCGAAATGATTAATTTATGCCCACTTCCCCTTATATTTTTGGAAAAAAAGATAAAATGAACTTATTATTATTTTTTGAAGGCACTGGCCTGTAAGCCCTAACTCAGGGCACACAACGCAAACAACACACCCACGCGCTCATCACTCGCACACAAGCACACAAAACACACACACGGACCCACGAATTTGCCCTCGAAATGATTAATTTATGACTGCTTCCCCTCTTAGGGTTCCTAGGGTTTGAACCACGTACTCTACCTAGGGGAGAAGTATACATACCAACTGAGCTATAGCTCATTGATGGCGAAATAAAGATGAAGGAAGTATTAAATAAAATATCAAAGAAAAAAGGAAAAAATGGTTCAGGTCCTTATGGCCCAAAAACAATAGGTTTTGGTCTCTAGGGCAAAAAAACTTGTTAAAAACTCGTTACACATAAAATATTCCTTTGTTTTAATCTTTATAGTACATTAAATAACGTATTATGCCAATACTGTCCTTTTAGATAAAATACTGCATTTATCTTTTAAACTATTATATTTATCTTACAAAATACTACATTTATCTTATAAATTATTATATTTATGTTGAAATTACTATATTTATGTTAATATGTCACGCCCCGTTTCCCAGTAGACGGAAACGGTGACGTGGCAAATCCGCAACGTATTACTATGAAAATACGTTAAGCGTAATTAAGCAATATAATAATGAGCAAAAATGGCAAGAGTAATAAAATGAAGCAGTAACTTTATTTACATTCAACTTTACATATAACTGTTTTTAATAAAAAGATATATTAATAAAGCAAATGCCTAAATAATGACATAATGAAAGTAAGTACATGTAGTAAGAAACTAGTAGTCTGGCTGAGTAGCAAATTGGTCCAAGTCTTCCTGGATCGGTTCTATGTCCTCAGATTCCGGTCCTTCTGACGAACATTCTAAACAAAGAAAACAGAGAGGAATGTCGTCAGCGAACTAGCGCTCGGTAAATCCTAAAAAAAATAAGAGAAGATAGTATATAATGTGAATAGAAACTAAATGAACAGTGGACGGTAAAATTATATATGATCATTCACAGGTGCAAGATAGTTATTCTAACGTGATTATTTGTAATTTGATAAAAAAATATATTCATGTATACGAGAGAAGTCCATCTTATCTCGTGGACTATGGTAACATGTAGTACAAGACCCCGTCATAACCCCCGGGATAACGACACGTGAATTCATGTATGTATCTTTTAAAGTGATCTCTCGTGCCACAATATACGTTCCGTACCAATCTATCATTTTATCCCCGCGTATTGTAGTTTATAGTTTAAGATTATAGGTTTTGCCCGAATCCATGAATATAAAATTGTACAGGTTCATAAGAAAGATATAATCATGTATTCAGGTATTTATATCAAGTTCATGTCAAGTTATATCCATGGTTCGGTCAAGTTGAGTCAAGTATTCAAGTCTAAATTTGATATTTGAATTCGAGTATTCAGCTTCATGATCAAATATTCAAGTTTGTATTTGATTTTGGATTCTGGTTTGAGTTTGAATTCAGATTGGAGTCGGTATCTTATGAAATGACTTAACTCTTGAATTTTTTAAGTTCGGAAGTAATCAGATAATTGCTGCACATGGACGGCGGCATTTGTGTCTTTTTTCAAGACAATTGCCATTTGATAACTCCGTTAATTTGCCTAACATGATTAGGCAAGCACTCACTTTCTTCAGCTTTCTGGGGCTCAAGAGAAATGATACCACTTAAATCTATATTAATCTAAAGTCCTTAAAGATCTATTCTAGTTTGTTTACATTGTTTGTATTTTTCGAGGGGGTTTTATAAAAAATGTTATAATATTGTTTTAAAAAATAAACCTCGAGGGTGTTTTATAATATAAAGAGTTTTTATAAAAATGTATTTTAGTTTTAGTGGTGTTTTAGTGAAAATCTTAACTTTAGGGTATTTTAATAAAAAACTAACTTTAGGGTATTTTAGTGTAAAACTCAACTTTTAAGAATTGACGGCCTTTAATAAAGAGCAATCATGTATGCTACTGATTAAGTCATGTAGAATATCATGTGTTGCTATACTTGATATAATTAGGGACATTGTATTTAATTACTTTAATAGTGAAAATATATAACTATATGATACTTAAATAATTGTATTACTCATATATTGTTTCTAGAACATTTCTATATTAATATATACGTGATTGAAAAGTAGTACAAATAACAATATAGATAGCTGCTACACATCAAGATAGACATTTAACAAGTATCAAATAATAACATGTTTTGAAAGCTATAAGTCAAGCATAATTTGATTAAATTACCAAGGTATGTTGATAAAAGTACCATAATAGATATGAATTATATGAAATAGTATATAAAAACAGTAATGGTAGTATAGATATTTAAGTGTGATGTAATAGAAAATATAATTTATTAGTGTTGTATTAAATATAATTAAACAATGTAGTTGCATTGTAGTAATTAATCTTTAAACCTAATGATCAGGAAGATAGGTGTTAGCATAGTAATTGGTGATTATCGAGCAAAACATGAAACGGATTTAATAATCGGTATATCGTTATGTTTAGAGACAATTAATGTACGTACGGAATACAGATCATATAAGTGAGGGTATCACAGTGGACAACTGGACATTCGTTATGGTTTGTCAAAAGGCTCTAACATTACATTCACTAGTAAAATAAGGGGTTGCCCCTACGGATAACAACATCCGTAGGGGCAGATAAAGTTTGGCCCTACGGATTACTCCGTAGGGCCAAACGGTTGCCCCTACGGTCCTTCCATATTTATTTAAAAATTATTAAATCTTAAAGTGTTGTTTGCCCCTACGGAGCCGCAAACCAAGCACCTACGGGTATATCCGTAGGGGCATATAAATAGGGATTTAAGTGATCAATCCGTACGCTGATTATTTCTTATTCCCTTTATCGTTGCGCGCGAACCCAAATCCCCAAACCCTCGACGTTCCCGCCGATCGCCGTTCTCGTCATTGCTAGCGCCGGCCGAATCGTCGTCGCCACCGCCTGCAGTGATCTCGTCGTCGCCACCGCCCTCCGTTCTCGTTGTCGCTACCGCCCTCGTTCTTCCTCGTCGCCGATTGCGCGCGTCGTCGACCACCGAGCGTCTCCGTCGTCTCCTCCACCGCCTAGCCTACAGGTTAGTTAAACATTATTTTAATGATGTTAGGGTAGCAATGAGGGTTAGGGTTAGGTATCGGTTGGGGTTAGGGTTAGGATTAGGGTTAGGGTACGGGATCGGTTGGGGTTCGGCTGGTGTTGGGGTTAGGGTTAGGGTTCGGTTGGGGTTTGGTGTTGGGGTTGGGGTTCGGCTGGGGCCGGGTTGGGGTTAGGGTTAGGGTTAGGGTTTGGTGTTGGGTTGGGGTTCGGCTGGGGCTAGGTTAGGGTTAAAAAGGTGAAATTTTATGGGATTGATCTGGAAAATAGTAAAAGTCGATACTGTTTATTTGTGAATAACACAGTCCATGGTTTTTATATGAGAAAAAGGTCCATGAAAGTCTATGGGATTTATCTAAAAAACGCTGAAAGTTCATGTATTTATTTGTAAACAACAAAGTTCATGTTATTTATCTGGAAAACGTTGGAAGTCAATGGTATGTATTTGTAAACAACAAAGTCTATGGAAATTATATGAAAACGTTAAAAGTTCATGGTATTTATTTGTAACAAACAAAGTCTATGATATTTGTTTGAAAAATATTGAAAGACCATGACATTTATATGTAATGGGTCAAAGTCATTTGGGTTATGTCAATCTTACTGGCGATGCTTTCTTTTTGCGCATATCCAAAATCTTTGAAAGTTCTTGGTATCTATTAGAAAATATAAAGGGTTTTGTAGTGAAAGGAAAGAATTGGATTTAGAAAAACCGTGTGTAACTTTTAGAAATTCTATATACCCAAGTACATAGAAAAGGGTTAATTGCGGATACAGCCTATGTACTATGGGGGTCAAGCACTTATAACTTCTGAAGTATAATAATAAGCACTTTTGTTTGTTTTTCATTAGTGATTAATTTTTAGTTTGCTATTTATTCTTTTTCAGTATGGATACTTGATAGAATTACAATTGCTTTACTATTGTTTGCCTTTTTCCTTTTGTGTAGAAAATATATCCATTGTGTCATATGGACACTATTAATTTTATATCGATTCAAGGGAAAAATTGAGGAAGATTGTGTTTGTTATATCAAAAACCTTTTTGTTGAACCCAACAGGTGAAACTTTAGAGTTGTTATAGATAGCTCTTACATGTTTAATGCATGTACCATTGTTAAGAAAATGCAAGATGGAGAACAATAATTTGTTTCAATGGCACGTTTTTCAAGTTATAACCAATATATGATATTCGATAATAATATGAAGCTTTCATATTCTCATCGATACTCATATATGAAACTCAAAGCGCCACTTAGTCCCCGTCTATCGGTTAACATACGTTCGATATTCGTCGTGACATAGAACTATACGAAGGTTGTTAAATATCGGACGGTATAGCTCGATACTAACAACCGTCGTGTAGTCTATGTGACGAGAAGATTCAATCGTATGATAACCGATAGATTTGTCCCGTGTGGACAAGTTAGGAATGTATAAAGCAAACACCTTCATTCACTTGTGTTTTCATCCGTTTCGAGATATTTTGTCTGTATTTTTCCGCTGGTTCTCCGTGTACAAAGATAGATTAGATGTTCATTTCAACGTTGTTTCACAGCTTTGAAATGATTATCTATTCTATTACAGTGTACTCGGAGAACAGCGGGGAGATGCTGCCGAAATTTACTCGAAACGGTTGAAAGTACAAGCGAATGGGTGTTCGCTCTATACATTCTTAATGGGATAGAAGTCTACCCCCGACAGCCGGAACACATACATACAACAAGAATCACAACAAACGCATAATTAGAGAGCGATTCGAGATGTTCGGGTTAAAACCAATATATGATATTCGATGATAATATGAAACCTTCGTATTCTCATCCATACTCATATATGAAACTAAAAGCGCCACTTAGTCCCTGTCTATCGGTTAACATACGTGCGATGCTCGTCGTGGCCTAGAACTATACGAAAGTTGTTAAATATCGGACAGTATAGCTCGATACTAACAATCGTCGTATAGTCTACGCGACGAGAAAATTCAATCGTATGGTAACCCATAGATTTGTCCCGTGTGGACAAGTTAAGAATGTATAAAGCAAACGCCTTCATTCACTTGCGTTTTCATCCGTTTCGAAATATTTCGTTGGTACCTTTCCGCTGGTTCTCCGTGTACAAAGATAGATTAGATGTTCATTTCAACGTTGTTTCACGGCTTTGAAATGATTATCTATTCTATTACAGTGTACTCGGAGAACAGCGGGGAGGTGCTGCCGAAATTTACTCGAAACGGTTGAAAGCACGAGTGATGGGCGTTCGCTCTATACATTCTTAATGGGATAGAAGCCTACCCCCGACAGCCGGAACACACACATACAACAAGAATACACAACAAACGCATAATTAGAGAGCGATTCGAGATGTTCGGGTTAAAACCAATATATGATATTCGATGATAATATGAAACCTTTATATTCTTATCGATACTCATATATGAAACTAAAAGCGCCACTTAGTCCCCGTCTATCGGTTAACATACGTGCGATGCTCGTCGTGACCTAGAACTATACGAAGGTTGTTAAATATCGGACAGTATAGCTCGATACTAACAACCGTCGTATAGTCTACGCGACGAGAAAATTCAATCGTATGGTAACCCATAGATTTTTCCCGTGTGGACAAGTTAAGAATGTATAAAGCAAACGCCTTCATTCACTTGTGTTTTCATCCGTTTCGAGATATTTCGTCGGTATCTTTCCGCTGGTTCTCCGTGTACAAAGATAGATTAGATGTTCATTTCAACGTTGTTTCACGGCTTTGAAATGATTATCTATTCTATTACAGTGTACTCGGAGAACAGCGGGGAGGTGCTGCTGAAATTTACTCGAAACGGTTGAAAGAACAATTGATGGGCGTTCGCTCTATACATTCTTAATGGGATAGAAGCCTACCCCCGACAGCCGGAACACACACATACAACAAGAATACACAACAAACGCATAATTAGAGAGCGATTCGAGATGTTCGGGTTAAAACCAATATATTATAATATGAAACCTTCATATTCCCATCGATACTCATATATGAAACTAAAAGCGCCACTTAGTCCCCGTCTATCGGTTAACATACGTGCGATAATTTATTCTTTTCAACGACAAACGCACACACAAAACATATACACGGATTTTCTCCTTTGTCAGTAACTATCCCGTTCTTATATTTCTCAATATAGTCAGCATAACCTACAATTTATATGTTATACAGTCTAACATGGCCCATGAGTACGTCAGAGTTAAGGACTGGATGTATGTGGATTGGAAACAACGTATGCAACCTAAGTTTGTCGCAGGAGTTGCTGCTTTCCTTGAATTTGCACGCGCACATAATAAGATCATAATAGAGAAGATTCTCTGTCCGTGCGATAGATGTGGCAATAAGTACTGGCAGAAGGTAGAATTGGCAGAGCTTCATATTGTAAAACATGGGTTTACTAGACTTTATACAACTTGGAAATATCACGGGGAAGGAGAAGAATGCAGTACTGCGGCAGAAGAAGAAGGAGAACATGATAATGAGGCAGGAGAAGAAGAAGAATTCGGTAATGCGGCAGGAGACAGAAATTTATTTCCATCAGAAGAAATGGAGGATATGGTAGAGGCTGCCCTAGGTGAATCTATTCGTACCGAAGATGACATTCCTTCCGGTCAAGGACCGCGTGCGGATAAATATGAAAATTTCATGAATGATGCTAGAAAACCAATTTATGAGAATGCGAAGTATTCCACCCTCTCATGGTTCGTCCAACTTTTCCAGATTAAGTGCCTAAATGGATGGAGTAACAAGTCATTCACAATGCTTCTTTCGTTCTTGAAAGATTCTATGCCTCCGGGAAATAATGTGCCCGAAAGCTGGTACGAAGCCCAGAAGATGATGTCTGATTTGGGTCTAAAGTGCGAGAAGATTCAAGCATGTCCTAAAAATTGCGTGTTGTACCGGAAAGAGAATTCAGATTTGAAAGAGTGTCCAACATGCAGAGAGGCCAGGTATAAGCCGAAAGATTCTGATAAGAAGCCTGATATACCTGTGAAGATAGCACGATATTTTCCCATAACACAGAGGCTACAGAGGCTATTCAGGTGCAAGAAAACAGCCGAGACAATGATTTGGCATCACCGTGCTCCTCCAAGCGAAAATGGAAAAATGAGCCATCCAAGAGATTCACCGGTATGGAAGGATTTCGATAGGAGGCACGCAATATTCAGTAGCGATCCTCGCAATGTCCGACTCGGACTGGTTACTGATGGCTTCTGCCCATTCAACTATATGGCTGGAAGTCACAGCACATGGTCCGTTGTAATGATAATTTATAATCTGTCGCCTTGGTTGGTTATGGATCAATCATACTTTATGATGCCTCTTCTTATCGATGGACCAAACTCACCGGGGAACAATATCGACGTCTATCTCCGACCTCTAATCGAGGAGTTGAAATCTTTGTTCATTGATGGTGTAGAGACATATGATTCAAACACAAATACAACCTTCATACTGCGTGCAGCTTTAATGTGGACAATTAATGACTTTCCTGCGTATGGAATGCTATCAGGTTGGTCCGTACATGGTCACAAAGCATGTCCTCATTGCCATGAACACACAACATCAAAATTCTTGAATTTTAGTAGGAAGGTTTGTTATTGCGGCCATCGACTTTTTCTGCCTCTAGACCATCCCTATAGGTTAGATACGGTTCACTTTGATGGTCATCAGGAGCTTCTTGGACCTCCATCCCTATTGTCCGAAGAGGACGTGACTGCTAAATGGGGTGGTTACAATAACGTGACCTTCGGGATGGATCCGACGAAACAGGTCAAACCACAATATTGGAACAAGTTAAGCATTTTCTTCGAGCTTCCGTACTGGTCTACAAATTCAGTGCGTCATTGTCTGGACGTCATGCATATAGAGAAGGAAGTATCAGAGCACATACTTAACTTTCTTCTTTGTAAAGACGGGAAATCGAAAGACAACATGAATGCTCGGGTGGATCTACAAGAGTGGGGAATAAGAAGTGAATTGCACCCTAGACCGGTAGCGGGTAAACCGGGCAAGTTTGTACTTCCCAATGCCGCTTATCATATGTCACAACCGGAGAAGAAAAGATTCCTGCAGGTGTTGCATGATTTGAAAGTCCCTACATGTTTCTCAGGATCATTCAGCAAGAAAATAAAAATTGTGAAAGGCAAGATCGATGGGCTGAAAAGTCATGATCACCATGTTATCGTGGAGCACCTTCTTCCATTAGCCCTCAGGACTTCTCTCCCCGACTCAGTTGGTCTAGTAATCAACGACCTATGTTGTTTTTTCAGGGAGTTATGTGCTAAAACACTAGAGGTTGCGACGCTGGATAAACTAGAAAATTCTGTTGCGTTGATACTTTGCAAGTTTGAGCGTATTTTCCCACCGTCATTCTTCGATATTATAATACACTTGACGGTTCATCTTGCAACTGAGGCGAAGTAACCCGGACCGGTACAACTGAGGCAAAGCTCTGTTTAAATTCCAAAGTGGGAAAAGAAGCAATGCTTCTTTTCTTTCTCCAATCAGAGCAAAACTCTGCCAAAAAAAAAAAAAAACTGCGCAACTGCGCAGTGCGCGACACGTGTCAGCGCAGCTGCGCAGTTGCGCGACACGTGTCACGCAGCTGCGCAGTGCGCACCTGCGCAGTGCGCGACACGTGTCAGCGCAGCTGCGCAGTGCGCAACTGCGCAGTGCGTGACACGTGTCAGCGCGCAGCTGCGCAAGCACAAAAAAAAAAAAAAAATCAGTTGCGCGACACGTGTCTGCGCAGTTGCGCAAGCACAGCTGCGCGACACGTGTCACGCGCTGAATGAGTTGCGCAAAACAGAATAAATCTTTTCTGTTCTTGTTAAAATAAGAAGATTTTCTTCTGTAAAGCAGGGGCCTTTGGATCAAATATCCAACGGTGGGGAAAATTCCCCAAATCACTCAGAAAAAGATCTCTTTAACAAATTTAACTAATTTATGAGCACTATAAAAAGGACCCCAGACCTCATTTCAAAATAATCAACATCTTGCTAGAAAAAAAAGAGAAGAGAACTCTTGAAGAATAAAAAAAAAAGGTAAAAACCTTTTAAAGAAGAGAAAATTCTCTTATGAACAAGATCATAGATCTTTAACGATAAATAAATAAATAAATAAAAATAGTGCCTTGCACTTGTTTTATGAACCATCGGTTCTTGAACCTAAAAGGTTATTAAATTAATAGTGCTTTGCACTTTCATGAACCTTTGGTTCTCTGAGATAAGAATAACAAGAAAAAAACTTGTTATTTTTTTTTTTTAAATCTAAATTCAAAAGTGCCTTGCACTTGTTTTATGAACCATCGGTTCTTGAACCTAAAAGGTTCTTAAATTAATAGTGCTTTGCACTTTTGTGAACTTTTGGTTCTTTGAGATAAGAAAAACAAGAAAAAACTTGTTCTTTTTTCTTAGATCTAAATCAAATAGTGCTTTGCACTTCTTTTATGAACCATCGGTTTTTAAATCTGAAAGATTCTCAAATTAACAGTGTTTTGCACAAATGCAATGCATTAATTAAAGGGCCGGGCCCAAATCAAAATGACCTGACAGGCCAAAATAAATTGCAAGGCAATAAATAGGCAGAGCCCAAATAAATTGATGCTCTGCATCATTTATAAAGGGCAGAGCCCAAAACAAATTGATGCCCTGCATCTTTTCTGGGCAAATCCCAAATAAAAATAAAAACAAATGCAAATAAAATATTGGACATTTTTAACTGGACTTAGCCCAATCGTGGCCATAAGTCCTTAAATTAAATTGACTGAGCAAAATGGCTCTCCTAAATCAATTTACATCCGGTTCGAGGGTACATCTCCGAACTCCTTTGACATCCATCGTTGTAATTCCTCAACGACGTCAAAGAGGTGACGGGTCCCAACGACCACACATCGATATGGACTGCGGGGTCCTTAAACTCGTGGACCGAAACGTCCTTAAACTAATAATGGACCGAAACGTCCCTAAACTAATATCGGACCGAGACGTCCTTAAACTAATATCGGACCGAGACGTCCCTAAACTAATATTGGACCACCACGTCCCTAAACTGGAATACGGACCACCACGTCCCTAAACTGGCACAATAGAGCCCAAATGCTCTTTTGTCGGACCTAAACGGTCCCGTTAAGTTGACCTTAGTCCCAAAATGGACTAGCGTATCCTTAACAAACGTTTGAGTCGATCTTAGCCTCAAAAATGGCTAACGTATCCTCCAAACAGACTTTAGTCCCAAATTGGACTACGCATGTCCCTAAATTGGAACAATAGAGCCTCCAAATGCTCTTTTGCCGGATCTAAACGGTCCTGTTTAAGTTGATCTTAGCCCCAAACATGGCTAACGTATCCTTAAACATTCAAATGAAATATAAAACACTAAATCAACTTCGGTTCGAAGGTACATCTCCGAACTCCTCTGACACCTGTCGTTGTAATCCTTCAACGACGTTAGAGAGGCGACGAGTCCCGACGGCCATATATTAAATGAATCACGTTTAAGTTGATCTTAGCCTCAACGAGGCTAACGCATCCTTAAACTAAAATACCAAACCCAAATCTAAGTAAATACGGATTTGGACTAATCCACGTCCTACGGGCGACGGCATTACTCAGTCTCCGTATACAATCCACGGGCAACCACAAACAAAACAAACACCCACGACACGAAGTGAAATTCTGGAGAAGGAGAAAGTTGTTACCGCGAAGCGGTAGCGTAATTAACTGCAGGGGCTTGCGCCTGCAGGGAAGAGCGTCCCCACAATCAAAAACCCCTCTAGCGAGGGGGAATCTGACAAAGTCTGCTACATCGGCCGCATCCGTCTAAACCTTCGATACACGGTGCCATAAATCAACTTGGCATCTTCGGAGAGGTGGACGGATAAAACCAAATAGCATCTGCCCCGAATCTCAGCGTCAGGCCATCGCGGTCCTGTGCGCCGCCTTTCGGAGGGAAACAGATTCTGGCACGCCCGGTGGGACCTCTTCCTCTTTCCACTCCACACTTCGTGTGTCGTGTTCACGAACAAATCGCGGTTTGCTGTGATTGCCTGTGGATTCAAGGTACTAAGATTTGGTGTCTTGCTTTATGCAGAAAACAGAAAATCGATGGCTTCGAACTGCACCGCCCGCAGCGATAACTCTCGCTCCGTCATTGCTGGAGGAGTGACTTATGGGCCCCAAGCGGCCTCCCTTTTCAAAATGCCGGTGGAGCAGGTGGCTCAAGCCACCACTAGACTATTTTTTGGGACCATGCTCCCACCAATGAGCTTCAACGCCCCAATGAAATTGCAAGAAGCTTCAAAGAAGTCGGTTTTCGATCGACTTACCACTGCCGCGACCCCTCTCAATAGGTCGCCCAACTCCACTGCTTCAGGTTTTAATGGATTAGGCCAGAGCTCCATCGGGACCATGAAAAAGCCTGCCATACCAGAAGGCGTTATCCCGAAGCGGATAGCTATCCCAGCTCCCGTTCTTGGCGAAGTCACCAAGGTTGCTTCCCATGTTCGGAAGCCCGCTTCTGACAAGTTGGCCGTCCCCGTTCAACGGACGTCAATCTTTAAAAGGCTGGTACCAGCATATTCTGACCAACACAGGGGGCATGAGGAGGTCACCCCTATATCTGAAACAATTCCATCAGCACGACATGCTCGACGTCGCTACTGGCGCCGAGTTAAGAAGGCTGGGGGCAACTCCCCCTCTGGACTTACTCGTCCAACTCTAATGGTGGGGATCGATACTGCTGTTCCAACCAAGAACAGTTTTGAACTGCTTAACAAGGTGCGCAGAAACTCTCCTACTGCGATGTTGAAACGAACTCCTTCACCTGTAGAGAATACTCCAGAGAAGAAGTTTGAGCAGCCCCCTCAACGGCTGTCCTCTAAAATTTACAAAGTCTGGCGACAGGTCCAAGAGTCGGTGATCGATCAAGACTGCCTCCGACGACAGAAAAAGATGAAGGTTCGGCAGGGGAAGGATTACTCTGTCAAACCACAAAAAACAAAAACTACTTGGGTGCCCACTACAACGGCTCCCTTAACTCCAATCACTCAAAAAAGGAGGCCGCAAAAAGCCCCTGTGTCTTCGGCAAATCGCAAAGACACCGAACACAAACGCCCCAAGTCTGGGGGCATGGTGGTGCATACTGTTTATATGGCTTCTGGAAAGGAGGAAAGCCGCACTTCTACGGGCCACCGACCGCTCACCCGATCCGTGACAAAAGCCCAGGAGCAACAACAAAAGCTTCAGGAAATGATGACTACAATGGCTGCACTCACTGAGCCAAAAGAAAGCTCTGAAACGTCTTCGGATGAGCGTCAAGAACAAGAAACCGACGCTGACTTTTTACGCAGAGTCCTCGAAAAGAGGGACAAAGAAGCTGCAGAGCAAGCGGCTAACATAAAACAGATGGCGCTCCTCTTCCAAGATATGGTAGGGATGATGTTACAGCCGGACCCTCCTGCTGAAGATCCTCCGATCGTCCTTGAAGACGACAGGGGAGAAACGTCAAATCCTCCGCCGGCTCTATCAACAGCCAAGGAGGAGGCAATCTCCAAAGTCGACCTAGACGAATATATAGCTCAGCAGATCCGGGTTCATCAGGCGAATGAAGCGGCTGGGCAAACTGTTAGAACCGGACGATCGTATCCGAGCTGGTATGACCAAATCAATTACCCGCCAGGATATACGATCCCTAAATTCCACGTATATAAAGGGACAGGGAATCCGCATCAGCATGTCGCTCAATTCAGGGCCTTATGCGGCAATACTGGAGGCGATGACAAATTGTTGCTACGTCAATTCGTCGGCAGCTTAGCAGAAACAGCCTTTGAATGGTATTCGGAGCTACCTAACGACTCTGTCAAAACATTTGCAGAGATGGAACTGCTGTTTACACAGAGATTCGCGAGTGCTAGTGAACGCACCCCGATTACAGCACTGATAAATGCCAGGATAAGGCCCGGCGAAACGTGGGTCCAATACGCAACACGATGGCGAAACCTATGGTCGAAATGCGAATAACGCATAGAAGAGGCACCTGCGGTAGGCATGTTTGTGGGCACTCTCGATCCGCAGGCGACCATCTCGCAATTCATGATGTTCTTCAGGCCGACCACCTTCCAGGCCTTGATCGACAAATTAGCCCAAATGGACCAGATGGGCCATAAGCCGTCTCCTCCAAGACCTGATCCCCGAAATGAGAAAGGAAAAGCGATCATCGTCGCCAATGCTCAACAACAGTCGAGCAACTCAAAGCCGGTCGTTCGCCAAAACAACGTGCGTCCACGCCCATCTCTCGAAGAGAGGCTAGGACGTCCTTACTCGTTTCCTCAGAATAAAACGAGAAGACTGTTTGAGCTGGCAGTGCGTAACAGACTCATCAATCTGCCGAGTCCAAAGCGTCTGTCGCAGCCAGGCGATCTTAATAATCCCAATTATTGCCCTTACCACCAAACGGTAAGTCACCCGATTGAGGATTGTTTCGTCTTTAAGGGATGGATCGAGGATCAATACCTGCAAGGCAAGTTCGCGCTGTCTGAAAGCTGGAAGGTAAACCCACCACAGCCGCACTCTCCAAAGAAAACGGACACGCCGGGGGCAGCGTGTTCTTTAGTCAAGGATGAAAACAATGGAGAGAACTCATCGGATGAATCCGAAGACTACGCAGCGACTTGTCATATGATTTCTCATTCACTGACGGATGATAAAGAGGCTCCTTGCGCTGAGAAGCCAATGGCGAATCCTGAGCCGGAGATTCTACAGCCATCAGACGAGTTGATCGATGTCTTCCTAAGTGAAATTCGTCTGAAAGCAAAAGCCAATCAAGAACGTGAAATGGCCATACTAGAAAGAACCAAGGTATTCCCGTCAAATCAAAAGCCATACACTGCGGGTAAAAACAAATTCAAGACGAGGAAACGGTTCGCCAAAGCTCTATCAGTAGGAATGAAGCTACCGCCCTCTGAAGAAAATTCTTTCTCTGAGGTAGAGATGCACCCTAACTTCTGTTTATATCATCAGAAGATCATACATCCTACCGAAGACTGCGAGTCCTTTAACTGTTGGTGGCAAGGGTATGTCGCTCAAAAGCAACACTTCGACAGGACAAAATGTGAAGCTTGTGGACATCGGAAAAATGCGATATATGAGGGCAAAGGAGCCGCCGCAAACTGTCATATAGCCGACTTCAAGGGATCACAAATTATCACCTTTGGAAGCGACTCTGACGAAGAAGCTATCCTCAACTCTTCCCTCGGGGAATCTATTTCAAAAATAAAGGAATTGAGAAGCTGCGAGAACGTTCAGCCGTGCAATCGCATGCTACTCGGAAAAAATCTCGGCCCCGTAAACAAAGGATCGAACAAAAAGGATAAAAGAAAAGGAAAAAAAGGCCCTCGTCGCCAGCACTCACCAACAATTAGGTGACCCTAGACCGGTTGCTTGCCAAAGCAACAAGCGGCAATCCCTCCAGGAAAAGTTGAAACGTCCTTACTCGTTTCCGCAAGATAAAACAAGGGGACTGTTCGAGCTGGCAGTGTGCGACAGACTCATTAATCTGCCGGGTCCAAAACGTCCGTTGCGGCCAGGCGATGTTAATAATCCTAATTATTGCCCTTACCACCAAACAGTAGGTCATCTGATCGAGGACTGCTACGTCTTCAAAAACTGGGTTGAAGACCAATACCAACAGGGCAAGTTTGCGCTGTCTGAGAACTGGAAGGTGAGTCCGCCACAACCGCACGCTCCGAAGAAGATAGATACGCCGGGGGCATCATGTTCATTCATGGAGAAGGACTCATAGACCGAAAAATCAGTAAACTAGAAATTCTCCTCAAATACGGAGACGCTAGACCGAAAAGTCAGTAAACTAGAAATTCTCCTCAAATACGGAGACGCTAGACCGAAAAGTCAATAAACTAGATATTCGCCTCAAATACGGCGACAACGGACCGAAACGTCCTTAAACTAACAACGGACCGAGATGTCCTTAAACTAATGATGGACCGCAATGTCCTAAAACTTGCAAATGACCGAAATATTTTTAAACTAATACCGCAGCATCCTTAGGCTGACGAGATAAAAAAAAATTAAAAAAAAAAACAAAAAAAAAACGGTATCTCCATAAGCAAAAAGGGCACGGATGAAAACCCGAAAGGGCTCCGTGAGTAAAAACAGCAGGACTACCGGCGAGTGTTCGTGAAAACCCGAAAGGGCGCGACCTCGTAAAAAAAAAAGAGAAGAAAAAGAAAATAAAAAGAATAAAAAAAAAACAAAAAAAAACGGTATGTCCATAAGCAAAACGGGCACGGATGAAAACCCGAGAGGGCTCCGTGAGTAAAAACAGCAGGACTACCGGCGAGTGTTTGTGAAAATCCGAAAGGGCGCAACCTCGTTAAGAAACACTTGTAGGGTCCTCTCGACCCTATAAGGAGAAACCACCCGCGTGAGATCCTTACGACTCACAAGGGAACAACACACTTAGGAATCCCTACGATTCCTAAGGAGAAAATACACTTGCGAGATCCTCACGACTCGTAAGGAGAACGCTCTTATGGGACCCTCACGGCTCGTAAGATTTGAAAGTCTTAAGTTACAGAGGCCTAAACCTGTGCTTAAGCAACCCCCACAACTTTCGACATTGCCCTACAAGTGGTCCTATATTGGCCCTTGTATACAATCCACGGGCGCGAATAAACATTTGCCTAACTAAGTCCCATCCGAGACTAGGGATATGTTTGTATGGTGAACAACCCTTGTAAATCCTCTCGATTTACAAGGAAAAAATCCTCCTGTAGGATCCTTACGACTTACAAGAGAACATGCACTTAGGAATCCTCACGATTCCTAAGGAGAAAACACAACTACAAGATCCTCACGACTTGTAGGAAGAAATACCTTTGTGAGATCCTTACGGCTCATGAAGTCAAAAGCCTTAGCCGACAGGACCCTTAACCCTGTTTACTAAGCCACCTTTGTTCAACATCGACAGAGGCAAGTGATGATTCGCTCCTGGCAATATCCCAGTTGTAGCGATGCTGATGCCTAAACTGGTATCAAATTCCAAGCCCTTTCAAGGCAGATGATGATTCGCTCCTGGCAATATCCCAGTTGTAGCGATACTGATGCCTAAATCGGTATCAAATTCCAAGTCCTTTCATGGCAGATGATGATTCGCTCCTGGCAATATTCCGGTTGTAGCGATGCTGATGCTGAGATTGGCACCAGATTCCAAGTTCTACGCTCGCGATAAAAATCAGCGAGCTGAAAATGCATATTAAATAGCCGAAATGATTGGGCAACTCGCAAAAAAAAAAAAAAAATACAGCGAGTAAAATATATATATATATATATATAGCCGAAATGATTGGGCAACTCGCAATAAAAAGCAGCGAGTAAAAATAAAATAAACAGCCGAAATGATTGGGCAACTCGCAATAAAAAGCAGCGAGTAAAAATAAAATAAATAGCCAAAATGATTAGGCAACTCGCAATAAAAAGCAGCGAGTAAAAAGAAAAAATAGCCGAAATGATTGGGCACCGCGAAAAATAGCCGAAATGATTGGGCAATCGCGATTTTCGCGATATAAAAAGCTGAAATGATAAAGCATCGCGGAAAGAATAAAAAAAAATGAAAGAATGAAACTTTTTGCCCCACAGGTGAAATTACATCGATCCCTGTATACAGTTCAGGGGCACAGATAAAAAGGGAACCATACCTTCCCGATAGGCTCCATCAGAAAGCGAAGTCAAATCTCGACGGTTCATAGACAACCTAGAGACCATCTCGACATTTGTCGCAATATTACAGGCACGATGTCAACAAATGAGGCAAACAAAGATCTCGAGCTTCAGGGTCTCGACGTCAACATCGACAACTTAGAGATCACCAACAGTGTTCCTCCGCAGTCCAGCCGGAGGCAGATGCAACGTCAACAAAAGACCTCACGGTCGGAAACAAAGCGGAGTAACGGCAAAATCCCAACTCCACCTTAGCATTCGTCTCGTTACAGCAGACGCAATGTCAACAACGGCGTTCCTTCGCAGTCCAGCAGGGTGTACATGCGAAGTTAACAAAAGACCCCATGGTCGAAACAAAGCGGAGTGACGGCAAAATCCCAGCTCCACCTCAGCATTCGTCTCAATACACCAGACGCGGTGTGAATAAATGAAGCGAAGGCCAAATTCCTAGCTTCAAGGTCTTAACGGCAAGTCATATAAGGCCTGAGAGACCACCGGAGATCATCTCACATGAAGTGGTCACCTCCTCGACGTTCGTTTCGATACACCAGACGCAGTGTAAGCAAACGAAGCGAAGGCCACATTCCTAGCTTCAACGTCTTTACGGTAACTCACATAAAACCGGAAAGACAATCGGAGATCATCTCACATGAAGTGGTCACCTCCTCGACGTTCGTTTCGATACACCAGACGCAGTGTAAGCAAACGAAGCGAAGGCCACATTCCTAGCTTCAACGTCTTTACGGTAACTCACATAAAACCGGAAAGACAATCGGAGATCATCTCGCATCAGCACAGAGTGGTCACCACCTTGACGTTCGTCTCGATACAGCAGACGAAATGTCAACCCCAGCGTTCTTCCCCCAACAGGATTCGGACGCGCCAAAGCAAACGAAGCGAAGGCCAAATTCCTAGCTTCAACGTCTTTACGGTAACTCACATAAAACCGGAAAGACAATCGGAGACCATCTCACATGAAATGGTCACCTCCATGACGTTCGTCTCGATACAGTAGACGAAATGTCAACCTCAGCGTTCTTCCTCCAGCAGGGATTCAGACATGACAAAGCAAATGAAGCGAAGGCCACATTCCTAGCTTCAACGTCTTTACGGTAACTCACATAAAACCGGAAAGACAATCGGAGATCATCTCACATGAAGTGGTCACCTCCTCGACGTTCGTTTCGATACACCAGACGCAGTGTAAGCAAACGAAGCGAAGGCCATATTCCTAGCTTCAACGTCTTTACGGTAACTCACATAAAACCGGAAAGACAATCGGAGATCATCTCGCATCAGCACAGAGTGGTCACCACCTTGACGTTCGTCTCGATACAGCAGACGAAATGTCAACCCCAGCGTTCTTCCCCCAACAGGATTCGGACGCGCCAAAGTAAACGAAGCGAAGGCCAAATTCCTAGCTTCAACGTCTTTACGGTAACTCACATAAAACCGGAAAGACAATCGGAGACCATCTCACATGAAATGGTCACCTCCATGACGTTCGTCTCGATACAGTAGACGAAATGTCAACCTCAGCGTTCTTCCTCCAGCAGGGATTCAGACATGACAAAGCAAATGAAGCGAAGGCCACATTCCTAGCTTCAACGTCTTTACGGTAACTCACATAAAACCGGAAAGACAATCGGAGATCATCTCGCATCAGCACAGAGTGGTCACCACCTTGACGTTCGTCTCGATACAGTAGACGAGATGTCACCCCAACGTTCGTCTCGACACAGCAGACGCAACGTCATCAAACAAACGGAGCCACGGCAAAATCCCTAGTTCCCACCATGACATTCGTCTCGATACAGAGGACGCAATGCCAGCAAACGAAGCAAAGGCCAAATTCCTAGCTTCAGGGTCTTAACGGCAAGTCATATAAAGCCTGAAAGACTATCGGAGATCATCCCACACCAGCGCGGAGTGGTTATGACTCATCGGGGCTCTCCAAAATGAGCCTAACCTCAAGTAAAAAGCGGCATGGCAAATTCCTAGCACTTGCTCTTCCGACGGTCAAACTGCCAAGGAGGATTGCTTGAAGACGTCTTGTCCAGCCCCCGAAGGGATCAGAGACACGGCAGTCGCAGGGCTACTCGAACAGCACGATTGCCTATCGAGGACTATATCAGCTTATGCGACGGTACGATGGCCAAAACCCTAAGTACCACCAACCTTAACGGGCTTCTGTCGTAAAGAGCAGAGGTTAAATGCGACGTTAAGATGTTCTTGCGAGAAACGTTCGATTCGTCTCGACTTGTGAAAAATTGTCGAGGCGGCTCGACTCGTGAGATAAAGCCTTAGGCAGTGGGCATAAAAGAAGCCTGTTTCCTAAGCATTGGGACCCCGTAAGTTGGCCCAAAACGGTCTCTTGCATACCATCCACGGGTCTCACTCTCCAACGTCGAACTTCGACAAGGAGGGAAACAACCGCTTACAAGTCCTCTCGACTCGTAAGAGGGAAAAATTCTCTTGTAGGATCCTTACGACTTACAAGAGAAAACCACACTTAGGAATCCTCACGATTCTTAAGGAGAAAACCCACCTACGAGATCCTCTCGATCCGTAGGGAGAAAAGTCTCTATGAGACCCTCATGGCTCATAGAGTTGAAAAGTCTTAAGCAGCAGATCTGAACCTGCGGCCTAAGCCCTCGCTATCTCATGAAGAAATCAAGGAGCTTACTCTATTACCTGCTAATTGTGACGACATGCTGAGAAAGAGGAAAAGCAACAGAAAGAGCACCCGATTTACGTTTGATCAAGCGTCCAAGACGTATTCATTCATGCATGGGAAAAAAGACTCAGGACAAAGATAAATAATAAAGACAAGCTGGGATAAAAAAAAATTTCCATTAATATTGCCCGAAGTTCTTACAGTCATAAAAACAATAAATGAAAGTTACAATGGAATAACCTCAGATCTAGGGCATGGATTGAGGAATTCAAAAGCGACCTTATCTATGACTTTCCAAGCCTCGCGGACCATCCTAGTGTGCTTTCTTTCGCGAGCACAAGCGTCAGGGTCCCTTCCGATGTCTTCCACCCTCCGATAAGCAGCGAGTATGACAGACTGTTGAAAGACCTTGTGCAAGAGGTCGATAAGACTGTCTCGCTGTCTCTTCGAGATAAAATTCAGTAGGTACACAGAGTGCACCTTGTCCTCAGCGGCATCCAACGCCCTAAGCGGCACGCCGGAACAGAATAGGGGAAGCGCTTCCCAGATAGCTCCCACGATAAGTTTAAAAAGAGAGGAACGGCGGGGAAGCAGTGGACCATTGTATGTGTCGAAGCGACTCATTATTTCAGCACACCCCTCTTTTGTGAACTCCCGATTTTGAGAGCGGCCAAGTCGGCGGATGTCCTCATGAGAGATGATCTCGTTAAGAGCGTACATGTGGGCGTTCATTGTTCCTGTGAAAGAGAATCAACAGAATTATCAGAAAGACTGATTAAGCAAAACAATATAATGCACTGAGGAATAAAATGCCATCTTTAAGTTCCAAGATCCATGAAGAATTCTTAAGAGTTCTTCTATATGATTTAGGAGGAGCAAAGCTCCATTAATGAATTAAGAAAATCTAAGGAAAATCTTTCAGAGAGCAGAGCTCTATGGAACCCTAGTAGGGTCTCCTTTAGTTCTCTTTAGATCCCTTTAAGACCTGTAGAGCAAAGCTCTACTAAGTGAAACCCTAAATAGGTTTCCTTTAGATCAGGGATCTATTGAGAGCGAGGCTCTATCAATGAAAATTAATTTAATTTAACACTAATTAAAATTTTCACCTAAAAGTTTTAAGAATTTAACTCTTAAAGTTCTTGAAAATAAAGAGCAGGGCTCTGAGTTCTGAAAGCAAAATTTAGAGATAAGAATCATCTAAGGGACCAAAAGTCCTATTTATAGGCATCAAGTGCCCTTTCAGCTTCCAAGAGATGGCGCGACGGTTCGGAGTCTGCCACCGCTGCGCTCACGTTAGGAGGCCACGTAAGCACAACGGTGGGGGGGCATTTGTTTATCCCAATCAGAGCAAAGCTCTGTTTAAATTCCAAAGTGGGAAAAGAAGCAATGCTTCTGTTCTTTCTCCAATCAGAGCAAAGCTCTGCAAAAAAAAAAAAAAAAACTGCGCAACTGCGCAGTGCGCGACACGTGTCAGCGCAGCTGCGCAGTGTGCGACACGTGTCAGCGCAGCTGCGCAGTGCGCAAATGCGCAGTTGCGCGACACGTGTCACGCAGCTGCGCAGTGCGCGACACGTGTCAGCGCAGCTGCGCAGTGCGCAACTGCGCAGTGCGCGACACGTGTCAGCGCGCAGCTGCGCAAGCACAAAAAAAAAAAAAAAAAAAATCAGTTGCGCGACACGTGTCTGCGCAGTTGCGCAAGCACAGCTGCGCGACACGTGTCACGCGCTGAGGGAGTTGCGCAAAACAGAATAAATTTTTTCTGTTCTTGTTAAAACAAGAAGATTTTCTTCTGTAAAGCAGGGGCCTTTGGATCAAATATCCAACGGTGGGGAAAATTCCCCAAATCACTCAGAAAAAGATCTCTTTAACAAATTTAACTAATTTATGAGCACTATAAAAAAGACCCCAGACCTCATTTCAAAATAATCAACATCTTGCTAAAAAAAAAAAGAGAAGAGAACTCTTGAAGAATAAAAAAAAGGTAAAAACCTTTTAAAGAAGAGAAAATTCTCTTATGAACAAGATCATAGATCTTTAACGATAAATAAATAAATAAATAAAAATAGTGCCTTGCACTTGTTTTATGAACCATCGGTTCTTGAACCTAAAAGGTTATTAAATTAATAGTGCTTTGCACTTTCATGAACCTTTGGTTCTCTGAGATAAGAATAACAAGAAAAAAACTTGTTATTTTTTTTTTTTTAAAATCTAAATTCAAAAGTGCCTTGCACTTGTTTTATGACCCATCGGTTCTTGAACCTAAAAGGTTCTTAAATTAATAGTGCTTTGCACTTTTGTGAACTTTTGGTTCTTTGAGATAAGAAAAACAAGAAAAAACTTGTTCTTTTTTCTTAGATCTAAATCAAATAGTGCTTTGCACTTCTTTTATGAACCATCGGTTCTTAAATCTGAAAGATTCTCAAATTAACAGTGTTTTGCACAAATGCAATGCATTAATTAAAGGGCCGGGCCCAAATCAAAATGACCTGACAGGCCAAAATAAATTGCAAGGCAATAAATGGGCAGAGCCCAAATAAATTGATGCTCTGCATCATTTATAAAGGGCAGAGCCCAAAACAAATTGATGCCCTGCATCTTTTCTGGGCAAATCCCAAATAAAAATAAAAACAAATGCAAATAAAATATTGGACATTTTTAACTGGACTTAGCCCAATCGTGGCCATAAGTCCTTAAATTAAATTGACTGAGCAAAATGGCTCTCCTAAATCAATTTACATCCGGTTCGAGGGTACATCTCCGAACTCCTTTGACATCCATCGTTGTAATTCCTCAACGACGTCAAAGAGGTGACGGGTCCCAACGACCACACATCGATATGGACTGCGGGGTCCTTAAACTCGTGGACCGAAACGTCCTTAAACTAATAATGGACCGAAACGTCCCTAAACTAATATCGGACCGAGACGTCCCTAAACTAATATCGGACCACCACGTCCCTAAACTGGAATACGGACCACCACGTCCCTAAACTGGCACAATAGAGCCCAAATGCTCTTTTGTCGGACCTAAACGGTCCCGTTAAGTTGACCTTAGTCCCAAAATGGACTAGCGTATCCTTAACAAACGTTTGAGTCGATCTTAGCCTCAAAAATGGCTAACGTATCCTCCAAACAGACTTTAGTCCCAAATTGGACTACGCATGTCCCTAAATTGGAACAATAGAGCCTCCAAATGCTCTTTTGCCGGATCTAAACGGTCCTGTTTAAGTTGATCTTAGCCCCAAACATGGCTAACGTATCCTTAAACATTCAAATGAAATATAAAACACTAAATCAACTTCGGTTCGAAGGTACATCTCCGAACTCCTCTGACACCTGTCGTTGTAATCCTTCAACGACGTTAGAGAGGCGACGAGTCCCGACGGCCATATATTAAATGAATCACGTTTAAGTTGATCTTAGCCTCAACGAGGCTAACGCATCCTTAAACTAAAATACCAAACCCAAATCTAAGTAAATACGGATTTGGACTAATCCACGTCCTACGGGCGACGGCATTACTCAGTCTCCGTATACAATCCACGGGCAACCACAAACAAAACAAACACCCACGACACGAAGTGAAATTCTGGAGAAGGAGAAAGTTGTTACCGCGAAGCGGTAGCGTAATTAACTGCAGGGGCTTGCGCCTGCAGGGAAGAGCGTCCCCATAATCAAAAACCCCTCTAGCGAGGGGGAATCTGACAAAGTCTGCTACATCGGCCGCATCCGTCTAAACCTTCGATACACGGTGCCATAAATCAACTTGGCATCTTCGGAGAGGTGGACGGATAAAACCAAATAGCATCTTCCCCGAATCTCAGCGTCAGGCCATCGCGGTCCTGTGCGCCGCCTTTCGGAGGGAAACAGTGTAATTTTTCGTTTCGCGCAATTTATAAATTTATTGTTGTCCTGTATGCCCGTATTTATTTATTCAACATATTCTCATTAGGTATCTCTACACTCTTAAGAAGTATATACGCAATAAAAATCGACCAGAGGGTTCTATCATGCAAGGTTATCTTCTTGATGAAGCAACCACATTTTGTTCCCGCTATCTGGACGAGAACATTAAGACAAGGCTTAACCGACCATGAAGAATTCAAGACGGGCCATATGGTAAAGCCGAGTATAAGAGGGTAGACACTATATTTATCAACAAGATATACCGGTTTATCTTGCTTAATTGCGCATGTTTTGAACATATTAGAGAGTATGTGGATTGACCAGTGTGAACACACTTCGATTTTACGGTCAGGACGATCCGTTTATCTTTCCGAACCAAGCGTTCCAAGTATACTACTCACAGTGTTTGAAGGATCCGGGGTGGAGTGTTGTATGCCGATGGAAACCCAGAGATGTGTACGATGTCCCAGAATACGAGGACAGCGATGAGGACGAAGAAGAGAGAAGGCTTAAAGTGCTCCGACCGTCTGTTGCGAAGGACGGGTTGTCTTCGACCGATCATGAAGTTACGTGGGTTAGAAATGACATCGACGATGAAATCCAAGTAGATATGTATAATGCGCCCACGAAACGAAAAAGGTTATCAGTAATGTTATATTATTACTTCACATTTTACGCTCTATACATATATAGTCAATACTTTTAATGATTGTCTAATGCGTCCACGAACCGTTTATCTAGATTTGATGACGATGTTGGGAGCAGCGAGGGGCGGCAGGAGCTCCAGCCGCGGCAGAGGCAGAGGCAGAGGCAGAGCGGTTCTGCCGCCCGGAGAGCTCCGTAGGGAGCTTCAGAGGGCCGGTCTTGCACCCAGATCGGAGACCCCTTCGGATGCCTCCTTCCGTGTGGATTTTGCCACATCTCCAGGTATACTGCACGCATATCCATTTTGAATGTAAAATTACAGATATTCATGCCTATTTATGTCAAAATTACTTATATTGTCAATGTTTGATTGTCTAGTTGTTGGTGATGCGTCTACATGTGAGACAGAGGCCACCCCCGCTCCTCCAGGTATGTTTATATATCATATAGTGTATGTATATTGATTTAGAATGCTATATCATAAATACACACATTCCTTTTGCTCTTACTTAGCAATTTTTATTATTGTCTAGCTGTAGGTGGTGACACCACCGCATCTGCGGATATGTTTATATATCCTATAGTGCATGCGTATTGATTTAGAACGTTATATTATTGATCTACACATTCTTTTTGTAATTACTTATATAATCTATTTTTAATTGTCTAATTATAGGTGGTGCGTCCACATCTTCCGCAGGGGCCACTCCTGCCGCTTCCATACCCTCCGCATCGTCTGCAAGTTAGTATGAATAAATTTAAAATATTTATTCATTTTACATATGCTCTATAGAATAAATATGAACTTCATGGAAATTTAGCGTCGATGTTTATTTTCTAGTTGGAGGGGATGCGTCCGCATCCGGGACCCCGGTTGTTCCTCACCGGAGGAACTATCGTCCCGCTCGTGCTGCTGCCCGGGCCCAGGCTCGTGCGATAGTCACCGGAGGTATATATCACACTTGAATTTTCGTTTAACCTTGATTTCTTAATACAACTTTGTCTTATTATTGATTGTCTTGATATTTCGTGCAGACGCAGGGCCTCCCCATCCCTAGAGGGGGACTCGAGGCCCGAATCAGTCCCATAGGCTGAGGCCTGACAGAGCTAGGGGGAAGCAGCATTCCCCCTTTTTTTACCCTTGAGTATCGCTATACCGGTCCTCATGCCGAGAGGTTCGGCCGGTATTTGGGGGACGAGAGCCGGCTCGTGAAGAACTATCCACTTCACGTTGAGTGGGGCGAGCAGCACCAGCGCTCATTCGCCCTCTTCTTTGATCAGGCTCGGGTATGTATTAATATATATTTTCATTTGATCTATCCAATATATTTATTATTAACACTTGCAATCTAATAACAATGTTTTTTTTGTATTTTCAGTTGGATTACAATTTTCAGCCTGTAGCCGACCCTGATCACCCGGGAAGGGTGCTCGACCTTCATGCTCTGTACAATGGCCTGATGAAGAACATGCAGGCCAAGGTCCGATACAACAGGAATGAGCTGAAGGCCGACTGCTACTCCCTGTGGATGACGACCCCCGAGGCAGAGAGAGCAGCCCTCCTATCTACTCCGGCGTTTGCGAGAGTCGACGTAGAGACATGGCCTCTATTGTGCGCTTATTTCGACTCCCAACGTTAACAGGTATGTATTTTAAATGTAATTCATTATTTATGATATAATTTATTTCTTTGTGTTTCTTAATTAGAAAACTAAATGTTAATGCGTTGTGCAGAAACAGGCCGCTCAGAATACAGAGAACAGGAAGTCGGCGAAGAGGGGTCGCCCCACTTACACAGGTGGCTCGAGTAACATTACTCGAGCCATGGAGTTATCGGTAAATTACAATAGACCGACCTTTGTGATATTCTGTAATATTAAGAGTTATTTTCTAATATTTCTAATATTAAGAGTTACTTTCTAATATTGCAAACATCTCGGACCGTGGCGTCAGGTGGTACACCGAGCGTGCTGTCCGCATATCTTGCCGTCCACGGCACCTCGACAGATCCCGCCACGGGCGAGCTTCGATATCCCGACGTCGCTACCCAGGAGTACTGCGTAAGTGTTAATATTTTTTCTACCCAAATTTGAAATTTTAGTTTTGGAAGGTTCAAGTTTAAATTTTATACTTATACTTTACTGCTTAATGTGGGTGTAGGAGCGGGTGGTTGAGCAGGCCCAGGCCTCGGGGATCGATTTTACCAGACAGAGCGATCCGAGGATGCTGACCCCAGTCCTGGACGCCACACACGGAGGGTACCACAGAGGTTGGGAGAGAGGCCGGGGACTGGGCCCTAGCAGGGCCCATATGAGGTTGGACTCCACCCTGGCGGTTACTTCCTCCGTCTCCAGTGACCGACGTGTCTATCAGGAACTTGAGAGCTTGAGGACCACCGTTCAGGAGTTGAAGGAGATGCTGGTATGTATACTACTTTATAGTAAAATATCATGTCATATTATATAGATATCAACATATTCATAATTAGTACGTAGCTTGAGCTTATTTGGTTTTAGACTTAAGTTTGATTAATCATACATACAGATGTAATTAAAATAAACAACAAACTAGATATCCAAACGGGGTTTCGAAATAACTTAATAATGATACGAATTCGAATAATACACAGTTCTTACACGCTTATTACACACGTTATGTTCAGATGCGACAAGGTACATCGGCCGGGCCTCCACATGCATCTCCTTCGGCTGCAGCTCCGCAAGCCACTACATCGGCTGCGGTTCCGCAGACAGCTCCTATAGCTCCACCGTCCGCTCAGACTCCCGCAGCCGCGGCTCCGCAAACGACTACCTCGACGGCGGCTGCGCAGACCACATCGCCAGCTCCACAGGCCGCTCAGACTTCCGCTCGCGCCAAATTGCAGAGTTTATTGACCGAGGAGCAGGCGCGCGTTATTCTATCGTTATTCAGAGGTGGAGCTCGACCGAACTAGGGTAGCTTTTTGGTTCTTATTTTTTGAAACAAGTTTTTATTTATATCATACACATTGTACTACATTTTGAAACGATATTGATATTGGTTTATATTTATATCATATTCAGTTTTTGGGTTTCTTTTGTATATTATATATATGCGTGAGATGTGATTATGAATACTGCGATATATGTTGTGTGATGATTAATTTTATATTTGATTGATGTATATATTATTGTGCACAGAACGGGAAAAAATCAAGCAGCCCATTTTTAAAATAAAAATACAGATAATATGTACCTACGGATTAATCCGTAGGTATACATGTTGCCCCTACGGTTATATCCGTAAGGGCAAAATATCAGCAGTAACTGATATTTCCCCCCTGATCTCAATACCAGGAGGTTGGGAGTGCCCCTATGGACATATCCGTAGGGGCCACTGCTCCCCCCCTACGGCGTTATCCGTAGGGGCAACATATCAGAAATCCTGATATTTTGCCCCTACGGATAGGTACCTACGTAGATATCCGTAGAGGGTAGTGCTTGGTCCTGCGGTTATGTCCGTAGGTACATTTAATATATTAAAAAAAACCGTAAAAATTATAAATTTTTTTACCCTACGGCCTACTCCGTAGGTGCAACAGGACCTACACATAAATCCGTAGGGGCAAGATTTTGCCCGTAGGGAAAAGTCCAGGGCTTCAACTTGCATCTGCGGCTTTTGCCCCTACGGGGTATTTTTTCGCCCCTACGCATATATCCGTAGGGGCAGTGGGTTGTCCCTACGGATAAATCCATAGGGGCAACCCTTATTTGTAGTAGTGATTGTATGCAATGCTAAGTTATATAAGAATTTTGATCATCTGTCAAGTATTATTGGCTTATGATGGATTGAAATGCACAAAATTAAACTAGGTAATGTGCATGGATGTAGTAAGTAAAATTTAATAATTTAAATATACATGCACAAACTTATATTAGGGAGTAGGTATTAAGAAATAACATTTCACAAGCATGATGGGACACACAAGCAAAAAGGAAGTAGTAGGTATATTTCAGTATCTAACATCTTGTTAATTCTAACCATGTATATTTCTTAAAGTTGTTTTAAAAAAATTAAAATTTAAGCTGACGATGAAAATCAATGCGGAAAATGAGAGAGGACTTACTCGATATTAGAACGCAAGGAAACGACGGAATCTCATTGAGGTATTTCATCGAAAACCATTTCACGCAAATTCGAAATATCGACGGAACGGAGATCCGGATACATGGAAATGATCGTATTGCTCATGCGGTCTCGGGCCTAGCCATGGAGCCTCGGTTCTCGGTCTGAAACGTGTCGAATAAGCTGTCAAAGATCAAGGGTTGGTTTTGGAGCCTCGGGTTTGCTGCCGCTGCGGTTGCTGATACTGTTAACGTTGATGGCTATGGCTACGGGTTGTTGCAGGGGTTCGTCGGAGTGGCCAAAGTGGTGGGGGGTGAATGCAGAAGAATTATGTATGTGTGTATGGTGAGAGAGGGAAAGTGAGGGCTGAGTGTGTATATATGTATATGTAGAGAGAGAGGGAATGTGAGGATAATGGGGGAGGTGAAGAGGTGGGGAAATGAACAGAGATGGAGGGGAAAAAGAATGAAGGGCGTTTTAAAATGGAGGTGGGGTTACAAGGAGGGGGGGGGGGGGGGGGGGAGAGAGAGAGAGAGAGAGAGAGAGAGAGAGGGATGTTGAAGGGATAGTGGGTTTAATTGTTTAATATATGGTATGGGTTTTGTTTTGAAAAATTAAGTTAATATTAGGGAGTGGTGTCTGTGAGTTTGGGGTTTGTGTTTGGGTTAAAAAAAATGGGTTTTGGGTTGGGTTTGGATAAAAATATAAATGGGTTAATGAGTTTAAAATAAAATAGAGAAGGGAATATAGGTTAATTGATTTGGGTAATTAATAAAAGAAAATGGGTTTAATAAGTAAGTAAAATATAAAGATGAGAATAAATAGCCAAGTGAATATTATAAACGGTATTTTGGGCTCAAGAAAAATAATAGGAAAAATAGATGGAAAAATTACATAGAAATAATATATTTAATAGAAACACAATATAAAATAATATAATTAATAAAATATACGGAAAATACCAAAAGCAATTAATTACCGTATTTATTAAAGAAGGATAATACGAAGGTATAGGAATTTTGGGGTTGTTACATAATATATTGCATTTGACCTAAAAATGTAAGATAAAACTATTACATCCATTAGTAATACAGGCTACATTTACTTTATCAATAGATGTAGAAGTTCACGTTAAATGCAGTATTTTAACTTAAATATAGTGGTTTCGGTATAAATATAGTGCTTTATAAATGCAATACTTTATCTAAAAGGACAGTATTGGCATAATACATTATTTAATATACTCTAAGGACTAAAACAAAGGAATATTTACGTATAGGGATTTTTTGACGAGTCTTTTTGATTCGGGGACAAAACCCTATTGCTTTTGGGTTGGAGGGACCAAAACTATTTTTCCCATAAAAAAAATTCTCCCCAAAATACTCCATCCTCAGCCATCTCATTTAAATTTAAATTTTCATATAATACTTTCAAAAAACACACACACACACACAAACCAACCCCCCAACCCCAACCCCAACCCCAACCCCAACCTCAACCTATGCGCACAAATAAATCCCTCTGCGTCCTCTCTTGCAAAAGGTATTAGAAGATAATTAATTTTAAAAAATACCACATTTATGCGTTCCAATTTAAAAAATCATTACAACTTTTCTACTACTTAGTATTATAATGAGATGAATAAAATGAGAATTTTTATCACACCTAAATTATGATAAATAAAATATCAAAATTCTCATTACACAGTTGATATTATTTATCACGCTATGCCATCAAGCCATGAATTTTGTATACACACTCCATAAATAAATAAATTCATTTTATTTTATATGCAACAAAAGCAATTTTTTTTTGTTTACGTACGTGTATCTAACACGCAAAAGCCTTCATATCTAAAGGCAGGAACACTGGAACCCAGTCTTCCCCTTTGAAAGCCATCAAGTCCATAATATTAAATCCTCCCCACCCTGGCATCCCCAAAAAAAAATAATAAAAATAAATCTATGATCCCTATAATAACTCTGTTGGGAACAAGCTGATCCACGGAACCATGCTCACGACAAATCAATCACGTAATAATCAACAACCACGTAATTAACCAAGGACAAATTAATAAGTGCGAGAATAAATAAAAAAATCAAAACGCAAACAAAAGAGAATTTGTTAACGAGATTCACCCACCGTATGGCTACTCTCCGGCAGAGCGGAATCTGCAAACGTCCACTAGAATCCTTAAATCAATTACAAGTACGAGCAATGGAGATTTCTCTCAAAACTCTCTAGATCTTAAAAACCCTATCTGTCACCCTCTCAATACAATGATCTCTCTACTAATTAATTTTAGCAGCATAAAATACATATGAGATGTCTCCTTTTATAGACAAGCCCTAATGTTATAAAAAAATAAAGATAAATCTAAATTTACCAAAACAGATTCGCTGCAGAGTTGCTGTCGACAGACGTCCGGCCCACACTTGGGCTGAGGTCTGTCTCCAATCTATATCCCTTCGTTTTCCTTATTCAGAAGTCTATCGTATCCCCAGACGTTTGTTCTAAAGTCTCGGGATGGCCTTCAATTGCTTCACCAAACGTCTGAACCATACTTGGTCAGACGTCTGGCCTTCGGTCTCGGGTTAGGGCTTGATCTTCTGCAGACATATGTCGTGCTGGCCTTCAGACGTCTGTTATTGCTCTGTGTTTCTGACACACTATGTCCAAACGTCTGCACTTGTCTTTGGCAGACGTCCGACCTGATACATTCTTCACAATTTCTAATAATCTCCCACTTGAAGATGATTCAGCCTTGATTCCCAACGCTGGTGGACTTTACACGTTTCCGCTCTACTCTCTTATTGAGACTTCACACACGCTCGTCTTTGAGTTTGAAAGAACAGTTTATGTCGGAATAAGGCGCATGCGAGCTACATCTCGTTTTAAAATATTTATAACCGTAAGTGCATAGTTCGTTATAACTAGCCGGGAAATACGGGTCGATCCACAGGGAATTGGTGATTAAGAATTGTTATTGAAAGTTCAAAAGAGAAACGAATCGGTTTATTTGTTTGTCACGAAATTAGAAAAACGAAATATAAGAAAAGATGAAAGCGGTCGTGGCTCCGGTTCGGATGAAAGAATCGTGACAATGTCTCCGCCTCTCTCTTGATCAAAGGTGTTACCTCTCACTTTGCAAATGGATCATGAAGCATGGCGTATCAAGCGGATCGTAAGACATAGACCATCAAGACAAACACAATTACAAAGAGTTTAAAACAATTACTTCACAAAAGATGTTTTAGCGTTAAACTTGCTAAGTATGTGAGTGCTAGTAAAGGATATATGTAGGGTTACCTAGCGCGGCAGCAAGATTTCGGAAGGTATCATTCATACTGTTTTCAAATTTTTGTCGTACTAAAGAACCATAGCCCTAAAATCTTAACTAGAGATTTAAACAAAATATCATGCAAACAATTTTGCAAGTATAGTGAATGAGAAATACAATCTTTGTAGACCGGTCATTCACCTCTAAAGTTCCGTGTAGTAGTCCCTTCACTGCAATTAGTGATCTCCCGAACTCTAGTATGGGTTCTCTTGAAGAAATGAATAAGCTTGCACGAAGTTTTCGAGGCCAAGGATGATCTACGTCGAGAAGACTCAAGCTCATGCTGCCTCTTCACTAATATGTGAATTAGTGAAGAAAACATTCTAAACTAAATGGCTAATAGTAGAGGATGATGAAGTAGAAATTGGGCTCTCTTTAGATTTCTTTTTCTCACAATATTTCATCACTTAGAAAAAGCTAGCAAGCTTTTTCTCATGAGGAAAAAGATGAAGTAAAGAGATGAAAAATGAACTCATGAGGTGAGAATAGCAAACATGGGTGAGTTAATGTCATATACTAACTCATGTAGAGAATAAACCATGGCTAACAATAATGGTTAGGTTAATAAATATCTACAAGTAAAACAAAACCAGTGGACCAAGTCAAAGATACTTCAAGCTTCTCCAAGCTTCCAAGCATGACAATTTCCAACTAATATTGAATTACTTTAAATAAATAAAACCTCACATTATTATAAGCATAGTGTAAGTTTCATACACCCATGTAGCATGTGGCATCTAGCATGACACAAAATAATGTACATTAATATATATCACATAAATACTAAGTGTACACAAGTGAGAAAAAGAAATATTTAGTGAGCAAATATTAGTTAATGTAAGTTAATATATCAAATATATAATTATACATTAAATTAGTAAATCAACACTTGATTTAATAATCCGGCTATATCACATATAACCGACTAATATCAAATGTAACAATCTATCGAATCAACACTTGATCCGATAACCTGGCTATATCACATATAACCGACCGATGTCACATATCGCGAGAATAGAATGCGGTATAACATTAGCGCATTAAAAAAAGTAGGAGCACATATCACATATGTGCTCCTACTTCGTTTCGCATGAACCAGGAAACCCCTGTGTAGGACTCTAAAGACTCGTCAATACGCCGGCGGTAGGTGATGATCATATCAAACACCCACAAGCCGCAAGCGGTCTGCTAAACTTAACGGCCACCCGGGTATTGAGCGATCAGAAGATCAACAAGCAAGCCTGCTCATACTCCTGCGAATCCAATCAATAACACTACCGTACAGTCCGATCTCTTCATCAGATATATCGCATATCATAGCCTGGGGATGGTATTGTTAGTTATATGTATGCCCTAGAGGCCATTACTATACATAGGATGTATATTGTAGTGGATGCTTGGACATATATAGGGAGGACTTTCTTGCTCGACATGATAGTATGTTATCTGGTTGCTCTTTACCTTAACGTGTACACTGATTGTCTCTCTGATACATGTTGGTAAAGCCCTTAGGATGTGTACTTGACTACCTGGACTATGATGCGGATCATACTAGTGGGGACGATGGTAGTCCATAAGTACATCCTTCAGGTCCCTAGTCATGGGTATATCGAGACGGGGCATCGATATATCAGAGTAGACTAGCGTATACCTTCTCGATCCATACAGATGGGTGATGGATGATCCCATATCCATTGGTGTTTGACATCAGAGATGATATACGGGTGCTCAGTGAAGACTGGGTACACTGGACGGACTCACCGAGAACTCCCAGATGGTATTATACCTTACGTCAGATGGCAGTTCTCTGGTGACACTGGTACAGAGTAGTCTGTTGACCCGAGATCGTCATAGAGTCTTGTGTGGTTCCCACTGTGCTTTGATTTCTACCTTACCACGTCCAAGAGGGCGTGCAAAACGGTGGTTTTTGGGTACAGTCCCGAATCACATGGAGGCAATGAGCGATAGGAGGGGATTCGTCTCTCCCGGTATAGGGAGTTGATTTGACGCTGTGTTCGATTGGCTATAACCGGAAATCCCTGGCCAGGGTTGCTGAGATTTACTGGTAAGTGTTACCTGTAGTTTTCTCGAACTGTTATAGACCTCATATCGACACGACTTATCGAGCTATTGGGGTCTGACGTTTACCACCCCTTGGCGAGATATGCAACATATCAGACGATGAGACCGGACTGTACGGTAAGTGTTACTGGTTGGATTCACAGGAGTGTGAGCGGGCTTACTCGTCGATCTTCTGATCGCTCAATACCCGGGTGGCCGTTACGTTAGCAGACCGCTTGCGGCTTGTGGGTGTTTGATATGATCATCACCTGCTGCCGGCGTATTGACGAGTCTTTAGAGTCCTACACAGAGGTTTCCTGGCTCAAGCGAAACGAAATAGGAGCGCTTATGAGATATGTGCGGGACCGAGAATAATGTGTGTATGTGATACCATATTCTATTCTCGCGATGAATGTATCGATTGGTTGTATGCGATATAACCTAGTTATCGAATCAAGGATTGATTCGATAAGCCGATACATTGAATATTAGTCGGTCATATAAGATATGACCGGATCGTTAAATCAACTATTGATTTAATGATTTAATGTATAATTATATATTTGATATATTACTTTACACTAACTAATATTGGTTCACTTAAGATGTATTTCTCACTTGTTTGTGCACATTGTATATGTGATACATTTTTGTGCACAAGTCTTGTATCATGTTTGATGATACATGCTAACTTGAGTGTATGTTTGATTAAACCTTGGTTAAGTAAATGGTTAGGGTTTTAATTAATTAATTAATTTATTTATTTATTCTTTTTGGAAAAGATAAAATGGTGGCTTTATTTTTCTTTCTTTGCTTGAAGCTTCAAAGCATCTTTGAAAGTCCACCACTTTGTCTTCATCCTAAACCTAACCATTAAACCTAACCCTAGTTTATTCTCTACGCTTGACCATGGTTGAGATATGATAAGAATCACATGATTTTCTATTTTCCAATAATTCTTATCGTATTCATTATTTTCTTCTTCTTCTTCTTCAAGATGAAGAAGCTTGCAACCATTAATGGTGACTTGATGAAAAGAGTAAGAAATTCAATTCTAAAGTGAACCCACCTCCTATTTCTTCATCCTATACCTCTTGCCAAGTAGTATAGGGTGTTTTCTTCACAAGTTTCATGACTTGGTGAAGTTGGAGTTTGATCTTGTGTTGCCTCGACGTAGATCATCTTCGGCATCGAAGTCGACGACCTAGCCCGCCCATTTCTCCGATGAAGCCGATGCTAGAGTCTGGGATCCGATATGGACAGTGAGGGGACTTCATCACGGAGCCATGGAGGTGGAGAACCGGATCTACAAAGGTTGTAGCCTCTTTCTTTTAGTTAAGTTGTTAACTAGTTTCACTTTTCGCCTAAAATCTAGTTAACGATCCGTATTAGGGTTCCCGGCACTTGTAAAATTTGTAATTGGCATGGTTGATGCCTTGTGAGACCTCATTAGTGTGCCTAGGAACTCTACAGTGGTATCAGAGCCTAGCTAGAGCCTTAGGCGATGTGTAGACGAAGTTAGAAACCCGAACGAAACACGAAACCTTAATTCATACCCCTCTCTGTCCAATTTTTGAAAAAGTGGATTTTTCTATATTAAATAATATGCAGAAAAATAAGCAGGGCTTTATAAGAATTACTGTGAAACACAAGGTTGTAATTCCATCAAACCGCCGCGGAACCGCGGCCTTAGCCCACGTGGCGCGGTGTTCCACGGCCATTCTGTTGCATCGTTGACCAAAATTTGCACAGTAATGTTTATATTTGACTGCTGTATTTTCTGGGATATTTAACTTTTACTCAAGAGTTGAGTTTTCTGGGGTTGTTTTGGGAACTCGTGGATTCGATCGGATTGTCTAATCTTGTCTATGTGTTTTCCGGATAATTATTGAATATGTTAAAAAGTTCGACCGAATATAAATACCCACTTTTTCCCCTGTCGGGAAATTTCCAAGTGTTGGATTTTTCCGTGGTTTAACGACGTTCTAAGTAGTGCAAGTAACACGATGGACCCTCTAGAAGACAACAAACCTTAACTCGATTATGTGACCGTCTTGAACTGCCCTTTGAACCTTCGGGTTTGGGGCAGTACGGCGTGCCACATATGAAGCGTTGGCTTGACCCTTCTACGGCTGGACCGTTGGTATTGAGGCATGAACTGGATGTTTTTAAACTTGTTTCATGTGTTGATTTGCTTCGGGAAAACTTGGGTGTTCGATTGTTCGATCGGAAAGTTTAACATTTTCTATTTATCCGGAATGTGATACAACAATTGGAATTCACAAGAAGTTATGAGATAACTGTATGAATGCTATAAACATAGCACTTTAGTCTCACTTGATCGGTTGCCACGGAATTTTGATGTGATCAAAAGTCCGTCGCAATCACGTAGCGTACGCGGATACTCGCCGGGTAAACTTAATAGACAGCCTCACCCCCTAGCCCCGACCAAGTGACTGTAGGAGAACCCCGTCGCCAAAAGCATCCGTTCGGGTGCTCGAGGCAGCGGTGTTCCGCCTTGGTGCACTCGTCGACGGCATCGGGGGTGCGGCGCCTACTAAAGTTTGCGACGAGCATTCGATCAGATGTCGGGAATCTTGTTGAATTCCCCGACTTAATATTGAAAAGTGTTTTCGATTTTGAGACTAAAATGCGGGGTTTATAATTGTTATGGCATGCGATGTCTAAGTAATTCATTTGATTAGGCATGCTATGTCTAAAGAGGTTGCGGGATTCCAACTGTTGTAGTTTTACACTTTCTTTTCTGTGACCGTAAGTGTAATATGTGCTATCGCCGGTTTCGTTGCTATATGTCAACGATAATTAGGATGGGCATATTTACTTACGTTGATGACATGTGATGTTATGTGTTGCTGGATATGTTATATTAGATCGTCGTGTTTGAATAGCCGGGGGGTTTTATGTGAGATGAGTGTTTTTTCATTTTCATTCATGTAAAAACTTGTATGTAATATTCTTTTATTGGGGCACTTCCAGGTTGCGGAAGATGTCACCGTTTGTATATTATTTACTTTTCCGCACTAGGATAGACCCAAGGAGGGGAGCACAAGTAACCGGGTTCTGGAGTCCAGTGGGAGACCAACTCGAGGAGTCGAGTCCGGGTCTCTTAACTCTAGAATTGGTAGGGTTGCTTGCCGCTCTCGTAGGGGTCTAGGGGTGTGGGATTGGCTATTCATCACGACCGTTGGAATCCGTGTTTTATACTGGCTCGTATTGAAAACACGGACGTCCTAGTATATCCAATATTTCATATGATTCTTCTGCTGCGATATCTGTGATGTGATCATGTGATATGTTCTGTGATGGATACTGTATATAGTATATATATATTATATTATAGACGTTACTTATGTTTTTACACCCGTGCTAGCCCTGCCCCGCTCTGCCGTTAGTTACCTAATCTAACGGTGCACGAGGGGACATCGAGGCGAATGCGGATGGCATAAGTGTACGTCGTATTTATCTGTGATGTTTAGGTAACTTATATGATGGGACTTCATTAATATGATTAATGAAATAAAAGAAACCTAAGATGTTGTAGAATCGAATTTCAAAAATAAAACAGGTAGCTACAGTTCTTGCTTTGCACAGCGGTATATATGATATATCCTGCACCTTATTCGATAAGGAAAGGACCGAGATCCCTTCACCGGGAGTGACTCCTTTAGCAATAACTGGCAGATGCTACACACTCGGTTTGTCTTTTGATTGCTTTTAAGAGTTTTTGCTTTGCACAGTGATTATATATGATATATCCCGCACCTCATTCGACGAGGAAAGGACCGACAATCCCTTCACCGGGAGTGACCCCTTTAGAAAAACTAGAAAAGCCTAAAAAACACTCCATTTTAAAATTATTTGATTCTACAACGATATCAAGTTCATTACGCAATAGGTTTTCAGAAAAACCTGTCGTAGCCCTCTGTCATTTCAGATAAGGGGTAGTTAGTATTCGTGCTACGTTTGTTGGCCTGCGTCAAGGCGTAGTGTGCGGTAGCTAACTAGTATTTATCTGCTTATGCATATGATGCAGATTGGATTAGGGCAGTCGTGCGACTTTGTTGGCCTGCGTCAAGGGTCGTGCGGGTGGGTTTAATTCAATCAGGAAATGACGGGTTGAACTTGACTAGCGCACTATGATTTGTTGACCTGCATCAAGGTTATAGGACGCTAGGGGCAAAATTATCGGGAATTTCAAGTGTTGAAATTTGCAATGAGATTGCATACCTTCTATGAGATAGTTGGATCCCGATACCCGCTGCGAGTAAGAGTTACTCCTGGGAGAGTTTTACATATTACAATTAGCCGATCAAGTAGGTGTCTAGAAAGGTGTTAACGAGGTTACGCCTCTGGGAAAACGAGGTTTACATTAATTAGGTTCGTGCGAAGCACGGAGACCTCCTCAAAGTACGACATTGGCCTGGCTGAAAGATTGGCGAACTTGTAGTGTGTAATTAATCCCGGCTAGTCTTTCCTTTTAGGGTTTGAAGGAAGATTTGATTAAAACAGTGGGAGCCATCCTGATTAGATAAAATAATAACCAATCTATTCTTGCAAGAGCGCACGCTGAGTGTTTTCTTCTCTCTCTCTCCAGGTAGTGACCATATCACGCCTTAATCAAGATAATAATACGGAATATTTACCGAACTCGCTTGTTATACTGAGCTGGGGAACGTTGGTCCCGCTCCAACTTATAATTGTTATAAGACAGAGCAGGAAATTGGGGAATACCAGATTTCCCGTGCCGCCCAAATGAAGAAAGTGCATATGATGCATCTCCTTCGGGTGTGTTCATTACAAAGAACTGTTTCTCAAATGTCCTCTACGTCCTGGGTATTTGATACCGGATCAGGATCCCAGATATGTAATCTGTTATATAGGGCTACAGATAGGTAGAGAACTGAGAACGGGTGATAAGTTTCATGAGACAGAAAACGGGGCAAGTGTTGCAGCCAAGTCTGTTGGTCACTGTCACCCTGTATCCCAAATACATTGATTCTGAACGAATGTTATTAGATACCGAACCTGATATACAAAATCATATCAGTCTCTTTATTAGTAAAGAAAGGATATAATTTTGTATTGTTGGATTATGTTTTGAACATTTCCTATATCAAAAGTTGATCGGTTCAGGCACGTTATCTAAAAGCATTGACGTTCTAAATCAAACTACAGTTCCTAGTATACAGAACACACACAAGAGGAAGAGTTCAGAAATGAACGAATCCTTCTTGAGGCATTGTAGACTAGGTCATATCAATGCGATCCAACTGGCTGAAGTTACATTTTAGATGCATATTTAAATCAGTTTGAATTTACATCTTGTGAAACTTGCCAGTCATGTCACAGAGATAAGATGACCATAGCTCCGTTTACTGGAAACAGAGAAAGAGTTAGTGAACTCTTGGGATGATACATGTTGATGTATGTAGGTCCCCTGTCTACACTTGCCAAGACCGGTTCTTTATACTTCATTACATTCTCTGATGATCTTTCGAGATTCAGACCTATGTTCCTGTTGAAACACAAGTCCGAACCTTTTGAGATATTCACAGAATATAAGTTAGAAGTAGAGAACCAAAATACGGGTATAAGTATTATGTCCTATGATGAGATCAAGGAGGAAAATACTTGAGCACGAAATTCTTGGACTTTTCTAAAGGAGAATGAGATTCTCTCTCAGCATTACTCCTCCGTATACACCATAGCACGATGGTATATCGGGGCGGAGCAATCACACCCTATATGATAAGGTGTGCTCTATGATGAGTACTACTGAGTTACCTATTTCCTTTTTGGGAGTTATGCACTTGAGAAGCTGCATACCTATTGAATAGGGTTCAAATCAAATCAGTTGCCTACCACTTCATATTTAATATGATAAGGGAAGAGCCCATCTCTTAAGTTAGTTAAGATTTGGGGTTGTCCAGCCTATGTCTGAAAAGCAAAATCCGGACAAGCTCGAGGCAAGGTCTGTAATGTAGAACTGGAAAGGTTTCAGCTATACAAACTGCAGCTGATGATTTGAAAGAACCAAACGATTCAATAGTTACCAACGAACCTCAGCCTCTCCGCCGATCTAGTAGGGTTCCTCACCCACCTGAGAGATACTTCGGTTACTCTATGACAGTGGGAGAGAGGATTGCATCATGAGATGATGACCCAACTAGTTTCGAGCTGGCCATCAGGAGTGGGACTCTGTAAGAATGGCTGGATGCTTAGCGATCTGAGATGGAATCCATGTACACCAACAAAGTATGGACTTTGGTTGCTATATCTGAAGGGTTAAATCCCCATCAGGAGCAAGTATATCTTGAGAAGATTACTTGGTGTAGATGGAAAAGTTGAGACTTTCAAAGCTAGACTTGTTAAAGCTTTTCGTCATCGACCAGGCGTGGATAATGATGAAACCTTTTTAAGTGGCTATGCTTAAGTCCATCTAGATCCTACTTGCCACGGCTACATACCATGACTACGATATCTGGCGGTTGGGTGCCATGACTGCTTTTCTAAATGATGTTTTAGAAGAGAACGTCTATAAGTATACAGCCAGAGGGCTTCGTAGACAGTGGGAGCAGCGGAAACGTGTACAAGATGCTTTATAGGATAAAGCAGGCATCGCGGAGTTGGAACATCTGTTTTGATGTGTTAGTCAAAGAGTTTGACATCATTAAAATGGTAGATGAACCTTGTATAAACAAAATGTACTAGGGAGTATAGTGACGATCCTCGTAGAGTACGTGGATGACATGCTCTTGATAGGGAAGGAGTTTCCTATGCTACGCTCGGTCAATCTCCGCTTATCACAATGATTCTCCATATAGGATCAAAGTGATACCTCCTAAATCCTGGGTTTTGGATCTATGAGATAGATCTAATTGGATGTTAGGATTCTCACTAGTTGTAGTGAGATGGTATCAACCGATCCTGGGGAGAATCACTGGAAGGGTTCCAGGGTGATAAGGACGACTGAAAGTCAGTCACAGGCATTGTCTTTACCCTCAGTAAAGGGACGGTATGTTGGAAGAGTTCCAAGCTAAATACCGTGGCATACTAGACGATAAAGGCTCGATACATCGCTACTTAAGATGCTACCAAAGAGGCAGTCTGGATGTATATTTGTTCATGAGATGAACTTAGTTCCTCCCATTGTGTGACAATGGAGTTGTGGCTTATGCCAAGGAACGTCCGTCCCATCAGTGATCCAGACATATTCTAAGGCAAGTGTCACCTGATCATGGAGATGGTTGATCTCCAGGGGATCGAGGTAAGGAGAGTTGACTCAGAGGACAACACGGCGGATCCACTCACAAAGGCCTTTTCCCAGAGAGAGACTTTTTATGGGATGGTTGAGTATGAGATACTACAACTACTGCTATCAGATGGCCCTAGTGCAAGTGGGAGGTTGTTAGTTATATGTATGCCCTAGAGGCCATTACTATACATAGGATGTATATTGTAGTGGATGCTTGGACATATATAGGGAGGACTTTCTTGCTCGACATGATAGTATGCTATCTGGTTGCTCTTTACCTTAACGTGTACACTGATTGTCTCTCTGATACATGTTGGTAAAGCCCTTAGGATGTGTACTTGACTACCTGGACTATGATGCGGATCATACTGGTGGGGACATGGTAGTCCATAAGTACATCCTTCAAGGTCTCTAGTCGTGGGTGTATCAAGACGGGGCATCGATATACCAGAGTAGACTAGCGTATACCTTCTCGACCCATACAGATGGGCGATGGATGATCCCATATCCATTGGTGTTTGATATCAGAGATGATATACGGGTGCTCAGTGAAGACTGGGTACACTGGACGGACTCGCCGAGAACTCCCAGATGGTATTATACCTTACGTCAGATGGCAGTTCTCTGGTAACACTGGTACAGAGTAGTCTGTTGACCCGAGATCGTCATAGAGTCTTGTGTGGTTCCCACTGTGCTTTGATTTCCACCTTACCACGTCCAAGAGGGCGTGCAAAACGGTGGTTTTTGGGTACAGTCCCGAATCACATGGAGGCAATGAGCGATAGGAGGGGATTCGTCTCTCCCGGTATAGGGAGTTGATGTTGCGCTGTGTTCGATTGGCTATAACCGGAAATCCCTGGCCAGGGTTGCTGAGATTTACTGGTAAGTGTTACCTGTAGTTTCTCGAACTGTTATAGACCTCATATCGACACGACTTATCGAGCTATTGGGGTCTGACGTTTACCACCCCTAGGCGAGATATGCAACATATCAGACGACGAGACCGGACTGTACGGTAAGTGTTACTGGTTGGATTCACAGGAGTGTGAGCGGGCTTGCTCGTCGATCTTCTGATCGCTCAATACCCGGGTGGCCGTTACGTTTAGCAGACCGCTTACGGCTTGTGGGTGTTTGATATGATCATCACCTGCTGCCGGCGTATTGACGAGTCTTTAGAGTCCTACACAGAGGTTTCCTGGCTCAAGCGAAACGAAATAGGAGCGCTTATGAGATATGTGCGGGACCGAGAATAATGTGTGTATGTGATACCATATTCTATTCTCGCGATGAATGTATCGATTGGTTGTATGCGATATAACCTAGTTATCGAATCAAGGATTGATTCGATAAGCCGATACATTGAATATTAGTCGGTCATATAAGATATGACCGGATCGTTAAATCAACTGTTGATTTAATGATTTAATGTATAATTATATATTTGATATATTACTTTACATTAACTAATATTGGTTCACTTAAGATGTATTTCTCACTTTTTTGTGCATATTGTATATGTGATATATTTTTGTGCACAAGTTTGTATCATGTTTGATGATACATGCTAACTTGAGTGTATGTTTGATTAAACCTTGGTTAAGTAAATGGTTAGGGTTTTAATTAATTAATTAATTTATTTATTTATTCTTTTTGGAAAAGATAAAATGGTGGCTTTATTTTTCTTTCTTTGCTTGAAGCTTCTTGAAGCTTCAAAGCATCTTTGAAAGTCCACCCCTTTGTCTTCATCCTAAACCTAACCATTAAACCTAACCCTAGTTTATTCTCTACACTTGACCATGGTTGAGATATGATAAGAATCACATGATTTTCTATTTTCCAATAATTCTTATCATATTCATTATTTTCTTCTTCTTCTTCTTCAAGATGAAGAAGCTTGCAACCATCAATGGTGACTTGATGAAAAGAGTGAGAAATTCAATTCTAAAATGAACCCACCTCCTATTTCTTCATCCTATACCTCTTGCCAAGTAGTATAGGGTGTTTTCTTCACAAGTTTCATGACTTGGTGAAGTTGGAGCTTGATTTTGTGTTGCCTCGACGTAGATCATCTTCGGTATCGAAGTCGACGACCTAGCCCGCCCATTTCTCCGATGAAGCCGACGCTAGAGTCCGGGATCCGATATGGACAGCGAGGGGACTTCATCACGGAGCCATGGAGGTGGAGAACCGGATCTACAAAGGTTGTAGCCTCTTTCTTTTAGTTAAGTTGTTAACTAGTTTCACTTTTCGCCTAAAATCTAGTTAACGATCCGTATTAGGGTTTCCCGGCACTTGTAAAATTTGTAATTGGCATGGTTGATGCCTTGTGAGACCTCATTAGTGTGCCTAGGAACCCTACAGGTATAACGTCAGAACCCAATAGCCTGATAAGTCATGCCGATGTGAGGTCCATAACGGTTCGATAAACTACTGATAACGCTTACCGGTAAATCTCAGTAACCCTGGCCAGGGATTTCCTGTTATGGCTAATTGAGCATAGCGCAACATCAACTCCCAATACCGGGAGAGACGAATCCCCTCTTATCGCTCATTGCCTCCATGTGACTCAGGACTGTACCCAAAAACCACCTTTTTGCACGATCTCTTGACCGTGGTATGGTGGAAATCAAAGCACAATAGAAATTACACAAGACTCTATGATGATCTCGGGTCGACAGACTAACTTGTACTAGTGTCATCAGAGAACTGCTATCTGACTATAGGTATAATACCATCTAGGAGTTCTCGGCCAGTCCGTTCAGTGTACCCAGTCTCCACTGAGCACCCATATACCATCTTTGATGTCAAACACCAATGGACGTGGAATCATCCATCGCCCATCATATGGGTCAAGATGTGTATACGCTAGTCTACTCTGCAATATCGATGCGCTGTCTCGATACACCCTCGACTAAGAACAATTATAGGGTGTACTTGTGGACTACCCTTGGCTCCACTAGTATGATCTCCATCAGTTCTGGTAGTCAAGTACACATCCTAAGGGCTTTATCAATATGTGAGAGCAAGACAGCATCACTTATACAAGTCAACATGTTAAGACAAAGAGCAACCAGATAGCATACTATCATATCGAGCAAGAAAGTCCTCCCTATATATGTCCAAGCATCCATTATAACATATATCTCATGTACAATAATGGCCTCTAGGGCATACATATAACTAACAATCTCCCACTTGCACTAAGGCCATCTGTTGTAGTATCCAATACCCAACAATTTAGCAGTGGTTGCAGTATCACATACTCAACCATCCAAAAATCTCTCAAATAGTATTTGGGGAAGCAAGCCTTGGTGAGTGGATCCGCCGTGTTAACCTCAAAATCTATTCTCCTTACCTCGATCCTTTGGAGATCAACCATCTCCCTGGTCAGGTGATACTTGCCTCAGAATATGTCTAGATCACTGATGGGACCGGCATTCCTAGGCCAAAACCACAACTCCATTGTTGTCTTACTAACACTTATTGGACGTTCAATGATAGGAACCATATTCATCTCATGAACAAGAAATGCCCAGACAGCCACTTTTGCAACATCATTGGTAGCGATGTATTCAGCCTTTATCGTCTAGTTTGCCACGGTATGTAGCTTGGAACTCTTCCAACATACAATCCATCCACCGAGGGTAAAGACAATGCCTGTGACTGACTTTCAGTCGACCTTATCACTCTGTAAGCTCGAATTGGTAAAGAACTCCCACTGGAGTTTACCGTTACCAAAACCCCAAGAACATCTCTTTAGTGCTTCTCAAGTACTTAAGAATATCCTACACAGCTGTCCAGTGATTCTCCCAAGATCCGATTGATTTCTAATCACTACACCTAGTGAGTTAGCTACATCTGGTCTGGTACATAACATCGCATACTCGATAGAGCCTACTGCCGAAGCATAGGGTATCCCTTGCACGCGAGCTCTCTCCAAATCAATCTCGGAAGACATCCTTTTAGAGAGAGTGATTCCTGAGTAAGTGGGCGAACCACCACGCTTAGAATCCTCCATACTAAACCCCTTTAGTATGGTGTTAATGTACCTGGATTTGGGACACTCCCAACATCCACTTAGATCTATCACCATAGATCATAATCCATAAGATGTAGTAGGTATCATCCAGATCTTCCATGGAGAATCCTCATGATAAGAGGAGGTTGACCAAGTGTAGCATAGGAAACCATTTCCTATCAAGAGTATGTCATCTACGTACAATACGTGTAAGACAACCTCACTCTCTACAACCTTCTTGTATATACAAGGTTTATCTAGTATTTTGATGAAGTCAAACTCTTTGACTGCCACATCAAAACAGATGTTTCAATTCCGCGATGCTTGCTTTAACCCTGATGGACTTAGGTATAGCTTTGAAAGTTTTAACTTTTCCATTTACACCAAGAATCTTCTCAAGATCCAATTTACTTCCTATGGGTTTTACCCCTTCAGGTGCAACATTCATAGTCATAATTTGTTGGTGTACATGGATTCCATCTTTGATTGCATAGCATCCAGCCATTTTATAAAGTCTCCACCCGTGATGGCCTGTATGAACCTAGTTGGGCCATCATCTACCATGATGCAATCCTCGCTCCCACTATCACCGAGAAGACCGTAGTATCTCTCATGTGGATGAGGAACCCTACCAGATTCGCGGAGAGGCTGAGCTTCATTAGAGACTATTGAATTCTTTGGTTTCACCAAATCATTAGCTATTAGTTTGTCTAGCTGGAACTCCTTCCAGTTCTATCTCATGACCAAAAATTTCTTCGCAAGAAATTCCTTTTATAAAAAGGTGGCATGCTGAGAAACAAAACACCTTTTGCTCCTCAGTTAGGTAGAAGATATACCATCGCAAATGTTTGGGATATCCTAACAAACTTATACAGAACTGACATTACCTCGAGCTTGTCTGGATTTTGCTTTTCAACATAGGCCGGACAACCCCATATCTTAACTCGTTTAAGATATGGTCTCTTCCCATTGCATATCTCATATGGAGTGATAGGCACCGATTGGACGGAACCCCATTCAATAGGTATGCAGCTTCTCAAGTGCATAACTCTAAAAGGAAATAGGTTACTCAGCAGTACTCATCATAGAGCGCGCTATATCTCATAGGGTGTGATACCTCCGCCCCGATACACCGTTGTGCTGTGGTGTATTCGAAGGAGTAAGCTGAAAGAGAATCCCATTCTCCTTTTAGAAAATCCAGGAACTCCATGCCTAAGTATTCTTCTCCTCGATCACATCGTAGGACTAAATACTTCTACCCATCTGGTTCTCAACTTCAAACTTATATTTCTTGAATTTCTCAAAAGTTTCAGACTTGTGTTTCAGCAGGAACATATGTTCGAATCTTGAGAGATGATCAGTGAATATAATGAAGTACAAAGAACCAGCCTTAGCATTTGTAAACATAGGACCGTATACATTATCATGTATCCGTCCTAAGAGTTCGGTAACTCTTTCTCTGTTTCCAGTAAACGGAGTATTGGTCATTTTACCTTTGAGAAAAGACTGGCAAATATCATAAGATGAAAATTCGAACAGATTCTTATATTCATCCTTATGTAACTTAGCTGGTCGTGTCGCATTGATATGACCTAGTCTACAATACCACAAGAAGGATTCGTTCATTTTTGAACTACTCCTCTTGTGTGTGTTCTAGATACTTTGAACTGTAGTTTGATTTAGAACGTATATGCCATTTCATAACGTGTCTGATCCAATCAACTCTTGATCTAGGAAAATGTTCACAACATTATCCTCCAATACGGAATTATATCCTTCTTTAACTCTTTAAAGAAATCAATGTAATGTTGTATATCAGGTTCAGTATGTAATAACATTCATTCAGAATCAATATATTAATACAAGGTGATATTTACCAACTGGTTTGGCTGCAACAATTGCACCATTCTCTAACACTTAGAGACATATCACCCATTCACAGTTCTCTACCTATCTATAGCCCATGTAACATATTACATATGCGGGATCCTGATCCGGTATCACATACCCAGGACGTAGAGGATACTGAAAAACAGTTCTCGGTAATGACACACCCGAAAAAGATGCATCAACATGCACTTTCTTCGATTGGGTGGCATGGGAATCCGGATATTCCCCTATTTCCTGCTCGGACTTATAACAATTATAAGATTGAGCAGAACCAGCGTTCCCCAGCTCAGTATAATAAGCAGGTTCGGTCAAAGCATCCATATTATTATCTTGATTAAGACGTAACATGGTCGCTACCAGTAGAGAGAGAGAGAGAAGAAAACACTCTGCGTGCGCTCTTTCAAGATCAGATTGGTTATAATTTTATCTAATCAGGATAGCTCCCACTGTTTTTATCAAATCTTCCTTCAAACTCTAAAAGGTAAGACTAGCCGAGATTAATTACAACCTACAAGTTCACCAATCTTTCGGCCAGGCCAGTGTCGGTAATTTGAGGGAGGTTCCTCGTGCTTTCGCACGGACCTAATTAAAATAAACCTCGTTTTCCCAGGGGGGTAATCCCGTTAACACCTTTCTAGACACCTACTTGATCGGCTAATTGTAATGTGTAAAACTCTCCCAGGTGTAACTCTTACTTGCAGTGGGTATCGGGATCCAACTATCTCATAGAAGGTATGCAATCTCATTGCAAATTTCAACACTTGAAATTCCCGATAACATTTTACCCCAAGCGATCTATGACCTTGACAAGGTCAACAAACCATAGACCGCAAGTCGAGTTCAACCCGTCATTTCCTGATTGAATTAAATCCACCCGCACGACCCTGACAAGGTCAACAAGGCCGCATGACTACTCTAATCCAATCGCATCATATGCTTTGCAGATAAGCACTAATAATCTATCGCACACTACGCCTTGACAAGGTCAACAAACGTAGCACGAATACTAAATACTACTTATCACAAATGACGGAGGGCTACGACAGGTTTTTAAGAAAATCCTTTGCGTAATGAACTTGATATTGTTGTAGAATCGAGTGATTTTGAAAAGAAGTGTTTTTAAGGCTTTTACTAGTTTTGCTAAAGAGGTCACTCCCGGTAAAGGGATCTCGGCTCTTTCCTTATCGAATAAGGTGCAGGATATTTCACAAATACCACTATGCAAAGCAAAAACTATAGAAGCAATCAAAAGACAAACTGAGTGGGTTGTAGCATCTGCCAGTTTCGCTAAAGAAGTCACTCCCGATGAAGGGATCTCGACTCTTTCCTTATCGAATAAGGTGCTGGATATTCTACAAGGAATACCGCTATGCAAAATAAGAATTAGAGCTACCAGTTTTTAAACAAGTTTCTACTACATTTTTAGGTTTCTTTTTCTTTCATTAATCTCATTAAGGAAGTCTCATCAATTATGCTTCCTAAGTATCACATAAGAAACAAAGCATCAATATTTATTATATCTCATATATATAATATAAGCAATCTTCTCAACATATCAAGTGATCACATCACCGAATATCAGCAGCAGCAGAATCACATATGAAATATTGGATATACTAGGAATTCCGTATTTTAAATTAAGCCAGTAAAAAACGCGGATTCCACAGTCGTGATGAATAGCCAAACCCACATCCCTAGACCCCTATAAGAGCGGCAATCAACCCTACCAATTCTAGAATTAGGAGACCCGGTCTCGACTCCTTAAGATGGTCTCCCACTGGACTCTAGAACCCGGTTACTTGTGCTTTCCTCCTTGGGTCTATCCTAATGCGGAAAAGTAAATAATATACATCAATGGTGACATCATACTCAACCCGGAAGTGCCCCAATAAAAGAATATTACATACAAGCTTTTACATGAATGAAAATGAAAAACTCTCATCTCACATAAAAAAAACCGGCTATTCAAAACACGACGATCCAATATAATATATCACAGCAACACATAACATTGTTCCCCGCCGAAAACCGGGATGAGACCGCGTAGGTCCGTCTTGCCTGAATTTCGAGGCAAATGCTAATTGGTGCTATCCGTCCACCTCTCCAAATATGCCAAGTTGATTTATGACACCGTGTATCGAAGGTTTAAACGGATGCGGCCGATATAGCAGACTTCGTCAGATTCCCCCTCGTCAAGAGGTTTTTTGATTGTGGGGACGCTCTTTCCTGCAGGCGCAAGCCCCTGCAGTTAATTACGCTACCGCGTCGCGGTAACCACTTTCTCCTTCTCCGGATGGTCACTTCGTGTCGTGTATGTTTGTTTTATTTTTGTTGCCCGTGGATTGTATACAGAGACTAATTTATGTTGTCGCCCATAGGGCGCAAATCCGTATCTTCTTAGATTTGGGTTTGGGGTTAGGTTTAAGGATACGTTAGTCTCGTTTGAGACTAAGATCAACTTAAACGTTTTTTTAAGGATACGTTAGTCTAATTTTAGACTAAGATCAACTTAACGGGATCATTTAGATCCAACAAAAGAGCATTTGGGCTCTATTGTTTAGTTTAGGGACATTGCGGTCCATTGTTAGTTTAAGGACATTACGATCCAATGTTAGTTTAAGGACATCTCGGTCTATGGGCTTAAGGACCCCACAGTCCAAGGTTAAGGACATCATAGTCCATGGGTTTAAGGACCCCACAGTCCAAGGTTAAGGACATCATAGTCCATGGGTTTAAAGATATCATAGCCCAAGGTTAAGGATATCATAGTCCATGGGTTTAAGGACCCCACAGTCCAGTTTAAAGACGTCATAGTCTATGAAATGTATGGTTGTCGGGACCCGTCACCTCTCTGAAGACGTTGAAGAATTACAACGACTAATATCAGAGGAGTAAAGAGATGTACTCTTGAACCGATGTGAGTTGGGAGACCTGTAGTCCAATTGGGACTAAGATATGAGATTTATGAGCATATGGGCTCAGTTAATCTGAGTTGAGAACTTATGGCCAATATTAGGCTAAGTCCCATCAAGTTAAAAATGATTAACATTTATTTTAGGTTGTTGAACATTTATTTGGGCTTGGCCCTTTTAACAATACTGAGCATTGATTTGGATTCTGACAATATTTTTGTCTTTTATTGAATGATGAGCATTCATCATAGCTCTGCGACTTATTAAAGAACAATTTATGTTCTATCAGCGCAGCACATGGTGCGCTTGGCGCTTTGCGCTAGTCAAAAAGACCAGTGCGCTTCTGCCGAATAGCGTACATGTGAGGGACACGTGGTGCGTTTGACGCTGAGCGCCAATTGAAGAGCGCAGAGCGCTAGTTTATAAGCGCATTGCACTTCTGCTGAGTGGCGCACACGTGAGGAGCACGTGGCGCGTTTGGCGCTGAGCGCTGATCGCACGCTTTAGCGTGTCGGATGTTCAAAGTTCTAAAGTATAACCGCGATCAGGACGGTGTCGCTATGCAGCTAGCCGGTTGAGCACGGGTCGATCCACAGGGAGATGGTTGTATGTCCTTTCTTGTTTTAGACGAGCCAATAAAGAATTTGTATGTGTTTGTTCAATCTAACCTATGTGTATTATTTGCAAGTATAAAGTTGTTAAGAAAAGATACGATAATGTAAGCTAAAGAAATCCGTACTCAAAACCTTTGAGCCGAGTCTTGACCAATTGAAGCTAGAGCAATCGGCAACAACGTGGATTAGGGGATTTAAGCGCGGTATTCGTGGAATCCGGCTTATTTACCCTTGTCCTTCCGTTCTTGTTTCTTGCTTTCGCCTCCGGCCAAACCGAACACAACCGGTCGTGGTTAGGAATCACCGTTACCTTGTTAGGGTAGGGTGCCTAACGGAGCGCTTGCGTATTGTTTGGGCGGAGTTCAATGGAAAATAACGGGAAAAGGAAATGAGCAAAGAAAATCTTAACTTACAATACCGTATTGATTCTTAACAACAACAATAATTACAACCATTCACAAAGAGAACCAAGAAGAGCAAAAGAAAAGAACAAAGAAAAGAAAAGATTACAAGTAAGTAAGTGCATGAATTAAATTGCAAGTAAGTAAAGCAAGGTAATAAAAAGCAAGTAATAAAAAGCGAGAAAGAAAACTAGAAACTAGAACTCAAGACAAGCATGGGATCAATAGCCAACCCTTAAACTTGCAAGCTCAATCAAGAGGTTGCAAGATCAAGAGAAAGGTAAAGAACGCATGTGAAATGAAACACTAATTCCATAAGGAAATACAACCCTTGAGATCAATAACTAACCCTTAACCTTTCAAGCTCAATGAAGAGGTTGAAAGATCAAGAGGAAGCAAAAATCTCAAGGGGAAGCTAAACAAATAAGAATGATACAAAAACCCTCATCTTCATTTAACATCCACTCAATGCTCTCACTACATTTCCATGGAGGAAAGAATGAAGAAGAAGAAGAAGACTAAAAACTAGCAAAAAGAGGCTTAAGAATGGACTCCCATGGCTTGGCAAGTTCTGGGCTATTTATAGGCAGGGAAATGGAAACCTAGGGCAAGCATATGGCTCCACATAAAATTACCCAACTGCCCCTAAAAAACGACCAACTGCCGACATCGTACGGCCGCGGTTCCGCGGCCTAAACATGCTTAGGCCGCGGTTCCGCGGCCATAGTATGGAGTTGGGCCATCATATTTTGTCGGGATCCCTGGTTTGTAGTTGTCTACTATTTGGTATATGACTTTTCTCAGAATCTCTTCACATTTCTTCCAGAATTTTAGTAGAACAAAAGGTGATGTGATGTGGATCTTTTGCCATGATTTCCTCGAGCTCCGCGTAGATTTCTTGGATCTTGTGTTGACATTGAGCTTTGTGCATGAAAATGGCAATCGATTTGCCATTTTGTCCCTTAAACTGGTGTGTGGCAACACACGGATAGAGAGAGGAGACCCGTGTTTTATCTGTTGTTGGCAATAATCCGGAATTTGTCGTACTTTTCCATGATATTCACTGTTTAGAGCTGAGACCAGTATCCTGCAATTATGTAGCAAACACCGATTAAAAGCACCTGCCTATAAACAAACGAGCGTAAGAATGGGCGGTATGAAATGCAATATTCTGGTATGAACAAATACCCCCAAACTTAACTTTTGCTCGTCCCGAGCAAAACCAATTATTCACAAAAATACAATCCTAACCGCACTTTCGCAGGGAACGCGATTGCACTGAGAGTGTGCAACAAGCCGTTAAACCTCTAGGTGTCCCTAGTAGGAGGAGTGTTGTCTCCTGAGGGTTTTCAGCGGATACTACCCACAAAATCCTGTCAAGCTAGTCTCATAAGTTAACATTGATTCTACTCCTACAGTTTAGTATTTACGTTAGAAACTCTATCATCCTAAGTTAGAAATATTCAACCCTTATTTTTCACACCTCCTATCTGTTTAACTTTAGGTCCTATACGTTCCAAAAAAAGTTTTAGAAAGATGTTGGTTCTCCTGAGTTTTCCTTTTAAAGTGCGGCCTCAAATCAGGGATTTTTATCAACTTTACAGAAAACACAAGTCTTATTCTTTATTTCTATCTCTTATCCAAACATCAATTGTATACCCCTACGTGTGTGTGTATTTGCACCCCTACACTCAAGAATTCAATTCAAGCTATAATACCCTTGCCCTAATACCTAATACTACTTCTTTTCATTTAATGATGGACGGTGTTGCTCACACACTTTTCATGCGACTATTAATGCTTCTTGAGGCACTAACGGCCGATTACTGAATGTGTGAGCTTAAAGCGTAAATAGCAGTTTCCAGGTCTTGACTTTATTCTATTTTTCTTTTTATTTTTTTCTTTTTCAAGACTGGATATGTTTTTCAATAATGCTCTTTTGGTGTTTAGCTTTAAATACCGTTTTTTCTTTCATACTAGGCTTTCAGGCAAGAGTATTTCTAGGTATCCTCTACTATCCAAGTTTCAAGGTGCGTGTAAGTGCAATTTGTAGGGTATATACTTTCTAAATTTGAACTCAAGAAAAGAAACTATTTTTCAGACTTATCCTTCAGTAAAGTATCAATACTTTCCCTTCATCTTGACTTGACTCAAGAACTGAACTCAAGATTACCTATTTCTCAAAAAAAACTGTAAGGACGTATACTTACCAAAGTTAGACAGAATGATGGTTATTTTTAGGGTTTTCAATTCCTAAGCCTAGAATTTAGTTATTTCTATCATATCAACTAAACTTTCGGAATAAATATCTAAGTTACCCTATTAGCTAACTAGACGACAAAGTTTTTATATTTTTTGGAAAATTTTCGATTTTTGTGGGTTTTTAATTAAGGTATGCAAAATATACAAATGAATGTGAAGGAAGAAAGCTTACCGAGCACACCCCCAAACTTAAACTTGAAAGTGCCCTCACTGTCAGACTACACCAAGAGGGTCAAAATTGTCGGCGCTCTCCCTAAAAACAATTTATATACAAAACAAAAACAAAAACATATATACAAAAGGGTCCCCCCCAACTTAAGTAAAACAGTATTTCCACTGTTAAGCATTGAAGTTCAGGATTAGGGGGGAAAGAGAACAGTTTCAAACTATACCAGGCCTTACACAGGCCAAAAGAGAGCACCAACCATTCAAAGATTTTATCTCTATAATGTGCTGGTTGGTGAAAGAACGCGGAGAGGTAAGAAATGGAGAATACGCGAGACCGTATGGAGATAGAAGCGGGATACGGTCTCGGTATATGCGAAGAAGAAGAATGGCGGAAGGGAAAAAGAAGTGGAGTACGAACTTGAGGGTGCAAATGGAGTGAATAGATTAGCACAATTTGTGATGAGCGATGTGTAAAAAGCGATTGTGCCAATCTATTAACCCGTCGAGAAATGGGGTCAAATCCCTCAAGATTCGTGAGAAACCATGGGTACGCCGAACTTGGTAAACCAGACATATGAAATGAAAGTGAGACGGGTTCTTGCAAGGTCGGAACGATGGAAAGGATGGAGGTAGGTGATTGAGGAAGGTTATCGGTTAAAGGTTCAGGAGGGTGTACACAGTCAATGAAAGGAACAGGATGAATTGGAAAATCCGACTCATCAATTAAAACCGGTTCATCCTCAAAGCTATCCTCAAAATTCTCCTCAAAATTTAGCACATCCATGCATTTCTCTTCAAAATCCAGACGCATATGGGGTTCGGGAAAAATATTTAATGACTCGGGATGATGAATTGGAGAGAAAAACTCTGCCAAATCTACAGGTTCATCATCCAAAATATTCCCGGCGTCAATATCCTTAATCAAGTGAAAGTCAATTTTCTCAGACACCTCATCAAAAGCATGGATTTCAATCAATTCAGGTTCTAAGATGGAGGTGTAGAGGTCAAAAGGATTGTGTGTGGTTTCACTTGGTAAGGTCCCTTCACAATCTGGCAAATCAAACACTACAAAGTCGCACCACTCATCAAACATTCTATCTTTAATTGATAATTCAGTTGGGACACTTGATAGACTTTCAACACAGGAGTTGTGGGATTCAATTTGAAACGGATAGGTTTGATTTGGAAGGGGGTACAGCTCACTCTCTCCGCTCAAATTCTCAATCTGTCCAACCGCCTCATCATACATTGGAAAATTAGGAGCTAGTTGGAAACTAGCTACCGGGTCAGTAGGTTGTATGAGGGTGGCCATGGACGCATTCAAATCCATCATCTGTTGGCATGACGCTACCCTAAAGTCTTCCAATGACTGTTCCAGACTAGACATAGGTTGTGACGGGGTTTCAGTAAAATATTCAAAGTTGTTTGGATACTGAAAACTCCCAAATGGCTGTTCAGAAGCAATGTCTAGGGAAGGTGCAAAAGTAGGGTAGGACTGGTAGGAATTGAATGGCTGGACAGGGGTAGGATCAACATTTGGATACGAAGGTGAATGGAAGTGTTGATCCCAAGAATTTGAAGTGGTGAAAGGAGTGAAAGATCGGCTATGAGATTGTTCAATATGTTCAGCGATGGACAAAGGACGACTTGCAAAAGTGGTATCAACATAAGCGGGTGCGGGAGGTTGAAAAGGTTGATACAAAGTGGAATGCGGAGGGCAAGTGTTTGTCCTAGACGCGTCTATGCGATCTTTCAATGACATTTTGGGCATGGAGGGGTCGTTCGATGTTCGGCCAAAGCAAAAACCGTAAGAAGTAATGTCTGGTTGTGGGTACCAAAGTTCGGCAAGAGTTTTGCGAGGTGGGGTACCCATGATATGAAGAGAGAAGGAAAGAAAGGAAGAGAAAAGGAGGGGGAAAATGAATGATTTTTATTTTTATTTTATTTTTTTAATATTTTTTTTTAGTTAGTGGTTAACAAAAGAATGAAATATACACAAAAAAGAATATGGACAAAAACAATCACGACACAAAAATACCACACACCTAATCGTTCTAGGGTTCACCTAGGTCAACTAGACTTGCTCCAGAACTTAATTGTCGAAGTAAAACTGTGTCGAGAAACGGGCTCAAGATACACTGATCACGAGGCCAGGTAAGTGCAGAGATAAGAGGAGGTTTTCCAACGCTTTCGCGAAATTCCTTAATTAAATAACCCTTTCTCTTTTGGCGATTTCGCCGTTAACACTTTCCTAGACACCCCGTAAACAATATACCGTTAAGCGAGGTTCTAAACACAGTTAACTTCTCCTAGTGAGCGCGAAGTACTTAAGGCTTAAAGTCTAGTTTCTTTTAAATTTTGTGCGGGTAAACGTTATGCTCAAGTTCGTGATTTGTGGGCCACGGAAAAGGTGATGAAATCCTTTACCGTATGTTGTGGGGTTCGCTTGCCCTTAAATCCGTATTAATGTATGCAATGCGCAATTCAATAAAAATTCTATAAAGAATCAAACAATCGTTTTTTATTTTAAGCACGGCACTGCAACAAATACGGGTTAGTCAATTTTTAGCGTTTGCTAGCGAACTTGCAAAGAATCCTGCAAAGTATAGTATATTGGATGCGTCGGATTTAAGAAGAAGGTGTTAGTAAAGTACGTACCGTTAAGTTTTTGGGTTAGGAAACCCCCGTTGAATCAAATCCGGTAAGCTTGAAAAGTTCGCTTGCGCGGGTCAAACTACCCGGATCTTTGGCACTGTATTTTGCAAACACCTTAGCCTTGAACGTACACTTTGCTCCCCACAATCGCAGTTTGCAAATCCGCAAAAATCTGCACTCTTGCCCACAAAAATGATCAAAAAAAAAAAAAAAAAGATTTTTTTATTTATAAATATATACAAAAAGAATGTTAACCCGAATAACAAGAAAGAAAATACGCTACCGTCTCCCCGGCAACGGCGCCATTTGATCGCACGCTTTTGGCGTGTCGGATGTTCAAAGTTCTAAAGTATAACCGCGATCAGGACGGTGTCGCTATGCAGCTAGCCGGTTGAGCACGGGTCGATCCACAGGAAAATGGTTGTATGTCCTTTCTTGTTTTAGACGAGTCAATAAAGAATTTGTATGTGTTTGTTCAATCTAACCTATGTGTATTATTTGCAAGTATAAAGTTGTTAAGAAAAAATACGATAATGTAAGCTAAAGAAATCCGTACTCAAAACCTTTGAGCCGAGTCTTGACCAATTGAAGCTAGAGCATCGGCAACAACGTGGATTAGGGGATTTAAGCGCGGTATTCGTGGAATCCGGCTTATTTACCCTTGTCCTTCCGTTCTTGTTTCTTGCTTTCGCCTCCGGCCAAACCGAACACAACCGGTCGCGGTTAGGAATCACCGTTACCTTGTTAGGGTAGGGTGCCTAACGGAGCGCTTGCGTATCGTTTGGGCGGAGTTCAATGGAAAATAACGGGAAAAGGAAATGAGCAAAGAAAATCTTAACTTACAATACCGTATTGATTCTTAACAACAACAATAATTACAACCATTCACAAAGAGAACCAAGAAGAGCAAAAGAAAAGAACAAAGAAAAGAAAAGATTACAAGTAAGTAAGTGCATGAATTAAATTGCAAGTAAGTAAAGCAAGGTAATAAAAAGCAAGTAATAAAAAGCGAGAAAGAAAACTAGAAACTAGAACTCAAGACAAGCATGGGATCAATAGCCAACCCTTAAACTTGTAAGCTCAATCAAGAGGTTGCAAGATCAAGAGAAGGGTAAAGAACGCATGTGAAATGAAGCACTAATTCCATAAGGAAATACAACCCTTGAGATCAATAACTAACCCTTAACCTTTCAAGCTCAATGAAGAGGTTGAAAGATCAAGAGGAAGCAAAAATCTCAAGGGGAAGCTAAACAAATAAGAATGATACAAAAACCCTCATCTTCATTTAACATCCACTCAATGCTCTCACTACATTTCCATGGAGGAAAGAATGAAGAAGAAGAAGAAGAAGACTAAAAACTAGCAAAAAGAGGCTTAAGAATGGACTCCCATGGCTTGGCAAGTTCTGGGCTATTTATAGGCAGGAAAATGGAAACCTAGGGCAAGCATATGGCTCCACATAAAATTACCCAACTGCCCCTAAAAACGACCAACTGCCGACACCGTACGGCCGCGGTTCCGCGGCCTAAGCAAGCTTAGGCCGCGGTTCCGCGGCCATAGTATGGAGTTGGGCCATCATATTTTGTCGGGATCCCTGGTTTGTAGTTGTCTACTATTTGGTATATGACTTTTCTCAGAATCTCTTCACATTTCTTCCAGAATTTTAGTAGAACAAAAGGTGATGTGATGTGGATCTTTTGCTATGATTTCCTCGAGCTCTGCGTAGATTTCTTGGATCTTGTGTTGACATTGAGCTTTGTGCATGAAAATGACAATCGATTTGCCATTTTGTCCCTTAAACTGGTGTGTGGCAACACACGGATAGAGAGAGGAGACCCGTGTTTTATCTGTTGTTGGCAGTAATCCGGAATTTGTTGTACTTTTCCATGATATTCACTGTTTAGAGCTGAGACCAGTATCCTGCAATTATGTAGCAAACACCGATTAAAAGCACCTGCCTATAAACAAACGAGCGTAAGAATGGGCGGTATGAAATGCAATATTCTGGTATGAACAAGCGCCAGTCCAAAGAGTGCAAAGCGCTTCCGTTCAAGTAGCGTACACGTGGGAAGCACGCGGCGCGCTTGGCGCTGAGCGCCAGTCCAAGAGCGCAAAGCGCTTCTTTAAGTTTGGAACGCTAAGGCTCCTTTTAGATTAAGAGCGCTAAGGCTCCGCAGCGCTTTGCGCTAGATGTGGAGCGCTGAAACTCTTCTTTTATGCAACTTAGATCAGTTTGCGCCCTAAGAATTAAATTCTCTTTTTATAAGAGACTTTGTCTCAAAGTTCTTATTTTGTAGGAGATGTTTCAATCTCTTATTTTGGTGAAAGGCTTTGCCTTTATGGATCTGTGATTCTCAGAGAATTGAAGTATTCTCCCCCCTTTTTATAATGAGAAATTCATGATCTCTTTGTATAAAAGACCTTCGTCTTGTAGATCTATGATCTGTGAGAAGAATTATGTTTTTCGTTTTATTTTATGATGAGATTCTTTGATTTCTTTGTGAAAGACCTTGGTCTTATAGATCTATGATCTTTAAAGAAGTGAATTCTTCTTTTTAATTATGAGATGATTTCATCTCTCTGTTCATTTTTTTTACCTTGAAGAAACTCTTCTTTCTCTGAGAGCTTGGCTCTTCTTTCTGAGATCTCTCAAAGCTTATGGGGGGTTCCTCTATTTGTTTCTGTATATCTTGAGACTTGAAGTCTTGGGGCCTTTATATAGGGCAAGCTGGTTTGTTCAATCAGTTAAGGAGATCTTTTCTCTAATTGATTTGGGGATTTTTCCACTGTTGGATCTTTGATCCAAGGGCTTCTGATTTACAGAAGGCAATCTTCTTGTTTTTAACAAGATTGGGAAATCTTTCCATACAGAATTCATTCTGAACTTTTGGTGATTTTTAATCACCATTGGATCATTGATCCAACGGTGCTCTGATTTACAGAGCACAATCTTGTTGTTTGGAAAGATTTTGAGGAACCTTTCCTTAACAGAATTTGATTCTGATTAATTAATGATTTATCATTATTATTGGATCTTTGATCTGACGGTGGGGAGCTTTTAGTTCCAGCGCTAGCGCACTCATGCTTTGCACGTTGGTGCGATATTTAGAGTGTAGCGCACCTAGCGCTAGCGCACCCGTGCTTTGCACGTGGTGCGATGCATAGAGCGTAGCGCACCTAGCGCTAGCGCACCCGTGCTTTGCACGTGGTGCGATGCTTAGGGCGCAGCGCACTTGGCTCTTCTGAAGCGTTGCTTCACGCTGAAGGTGTCTTTTCACCTTCCTTCTGAGTCAAACTTTCCCTTTCCCAGATCTTGGAAATAGTTCCATTATGCACAGCATTTTCTGTGCCTAGGCTTAAATGCTCATCATTTATAATCTGAAGCAGTGCTTCTCTTCTCTCAAACTTTTTTTAGAGAATTATTCTTGTCAAAGAAGAGTTATGGCCTATAACCGTCCCCATGCTCGCCAGCAGCCGTGGGAGATGCCTATTGAGGACACTATTCCTCGTTTCGCTGCGTGCTTGGTGAATCCTACTTTAACGGATGACCAATGTGACGCAGTGTTGCACGAGCTCTTGACTCGTGTAGGGTCTCCTCTCCCCGTCAGTTCTATCTAGTTCCGGATGATCCTCTTGTCCGTGCTCGATGATATCCCCACTCTTCCGGCGGTGATGACCTCGGCGATGCTCAGCGCCGCAGAAGACAAGATCGAGTGTTTCTACGAGGCGCATTTGATCACCAAAGCTCTGATGGATTGCTCTATTCAGTTGCTGAGCCAAATACAGGCTCATCGGGCCGTCATTTCTGCTTTCGCTGGTGAATGCGGTGCTAACCGATGGGTAGCTACTCCTCGCGAAGATCGTCGCTTTGACATGGTGGAAAAGACAGAGAGAGAACTAGATAATTTTATCTATATGTTTGGAAATACCTGTACTTTCGATCCCATGTTTGGCGATCTATTTCGTGTAGAATAAATGTTTAATTAAATACTTTCTGCTTTTTGTCATTAACCGCCAAGTGCTCCCTCCTAATTCCTATTCTTCTCTTAATGTATGCATGTGCGTTGTTAAAACTTAAACTGGTATAAAATAGGCGCAGGTAGCTTTTGCGAGAATGAGATGCTCTTGGCGCTAGCGCTCACGTGTTTTGCACGTGGTGCACTGGTCAGAGTCTTTAACTCTTAGCGCTGGCACATTTAGTGTTAACACTTTTTATGAAGCGCTGCTTCATTTTAAATTTTAAAATTTGAACAGAGTTTTGCTTTGATTGGGGGAACAAATGCCCCCCCAGCGTTGCGCTTACGTGGCTCACACGTAAGTGCAGCGGTGGCAGCATCTGCGCCATTAAATCAACTTTGGAAGTTGAAATGGCTTTTAGTGCCTATAAATAGGACCTTTAGTCCTTAGGATAATTTCTGTTCATCTTCATTTTTGTCTTCTGAGAATTTCTATTCTCTATCAGAGCATAGCTCTTCATTTTAAGAACTTTCAAGAGTCAAAATTCTGCCAAATTTTTGGTAAGATTTGAACTTTATTAATAGAGCTTTACTCTTCTCAGATCATAGATCTTAAAATATTTTTAGGGTTTTTCCCATTAACAGAGCTTTGCTCTACTTAGATCATAGATCTAAAGAAAACCTTTTTAGGGTTTCTCAATAGAGCTTTGCTCTTATTAGATCTTAGATCTTAAGAAATCCTATTCAGGATTTCTTAACCCATTAACAGAGCTTTACTCTTTCAAATCATGTAGATTTGTTGATTTGTCATGAGGGACTCCTAAGAGTTTGTTTATGGATCTTGAAGATCATGGAATTTTGTTCCATATAAAAATTGATTTCAATTTTTCTGATGGATTATTCCATCATTTTTACAGAGCAAGCTCTTAGAATTTCTTGAGGAATTTTATTCTTTCATAATTGACTTTGACGGGTGTCATTCCCGTCTGCAGAGCATTGCTCTCGAGGAGTTTAACTCCTTGGCCCGAGAAACCTTTTATTAAATGCGAAATCCTTTTTAGGTTTCCTTTCTTAATTGCATAGAATAAAATTCATTGGGTGATTTAATTAGCACTTATTTACCTTTTAGGGATATCAAGAGTTGTTTAAATCCCGTGTCTGTTTCAATAAGCCTTTTCTTAATCAATCTGTCCACTGACTCTCACTGATTTTTCTTTTCAGACGTTATGAACGCTCATATATATGATCTTGATGAGATTATTTCTTATGGAGACATTCGCGCACTCGGCCGTTCCCAAAACCGAGAATTCACAAACGCCCAGTGGGCTGAAATTATGAGTCGCTTTGATGCATACAATGGTCGACTGCTTTCTCGTCGTTCCTCTCTCTTGAAGCTTATTGTGGGAGCGATATGGGGAGCACTTCCTCTATTTTATGCCGGCATGCCGCTTAAGGCATTGGACAACGCTGAAGATAAGGTGCACTCGGTGTATCTGATGAGCTTAATCTCAAAGAAAATGCGAGACAACTTTGTTGATATCCTGCATCAAGCTTTTCAGCAGGCGGCGATAATCGCTGCCTATCGAAGAGTGGAGGACATCAGTGGAAATCTTGACGCTTGCGATCAAGGATGCACACGAAGATGGTCCGAGAGGCCCGAAAAATTTTGGACGGCCTCACTTTTGAATTTCTCAATCCATGTTCTGGATTCGATGTCTTGCCTTTGTAAACATTTTAATGGCGTTTTTGTTTATTGTTTTCATCAATGTAGGAATTTTCTGAAGTATGAATAACAGGCTTTTCCATTTCCATGTGTTTATTTTTATGCATTAATCCTTTTCGCACATGTATGAATGGGTATGCTTAACTGAATGCGAATCAAATGTTCTCCTTATTGTCGCTTTCTTTCCTTTTCTTTGTTGCTGGCATGTTACCTTAGTAAGCGTAACCTGTAGATGATAGAGAGCATTCCGTCTTGAACTCTTTGAGAGATAGTGATAGCTTAGGAAGCAGGTTCAGATTTGTTGCCTAAGGCTTTTCAACTTTATGAGCCGTGAGGGTCTCGTAAAGACTTTTCTCCCTACGAGTCGAAAGGATCTCGTAGGTGTATTTTCTTCGTACGAATCGTGAGGATTCCTAAGTGTGTTTTCTCTTGGGAGTCGTATGGATCTCACAAGAGAGTTTTCTTCCTTACGGGTTGAGAGGACCCGTAAGTGATTGATGAGATTGACATTATCCGCATTTCACGGAGTTAGAAGTTGCTCTGGGCGTTTCCCACGGGGTCAAGATTGACTTTAGCCGTGTTCCACGGGACCAGGATTTGCTCTGAATGCTTCCCACGGGGTCAGGATTGACATTAGCCGTGTTCCGTAAGGACCAGGTTCCGCTCTGAACGCTTCTTATGGGGTCAGGATTGACATCAGCCGTGTTCCGTAAGGACAAGGTTCCGCTCTGAACGCTTCCCACGAGGTCAGGATTGACATTAGCCATGTTCCACTAAACCAGAATTTGCTCTGGACGCTTCCCACGGGGTCAGGATTGACATTAGCCGTGTTCCGCAAGGACCAAAATCCGCTCTGGACGCTTCCCACGGGTCAAGATTGACATTAGCCGTGTTCCACTAAACCAGGATTTGCTCTGGACACTTCCCACGGAGTCAGGATTGACATTAGCCGTGTTCCACTAGACCAGGATTTGCTCTGGACGCTTCCCACGGGGTCAGGATTGACATTAGCCGTGTTCCGCAAGGACCAGGATCCGCTCTGGACGCTTCCCACGGGGTCAGGATTGACATTAGCCGTAGTCCGCAAGGACCAGGTTTCGCTCTGGATGCTTCCCACGGGGTCAGGATTGACATTAGCCGTGTTCCACTAGACCAGGATTTGCTCTGGACGCTTCCCACGGGGTCAGGATTGACATTAGCCGTGTTCCGCAAGGACCAGGATCCGCTCTGGACGCTTCACACGGGGTCAGGATTGACATTAGCTATGTTCCACGGGACCAGGAGGGGTTGACTCTCGGTGTCTGTGTATCGTCGAGTCATGGAACTGGGAACTTTGCTGCGGCTCCGATTTGTTGATGTTGCATCTGTTGTAATGAGACGAATGTTGAGATGATCTCCAGGCTGTCTGTGAACCATCGAGATTTGGCTTCTTTTTCTGATGGAGCCTGGTGGGAAGGTATGGTTCCCTCTTCGTTTATGCCCCTGGATTGTATACAGGGATCGATGTGATCTCACTTGTAGGGCAAAAAGTTTCATTTTATATATTTTTCTTTCCGTGATGCTCTATCATTTCAGCTTTTATATTGTGAAAGTCGCGATTGCCCAATCATTTCGGCTATTTTTCACGGTGCCCAATCATTTCGGCTATTTATTTTATTTACTCACTGCTTTTTATTGCGATTTGCCCAATCATTTCGGATATTTTTGTATGCATATATATTTTTACTTGCTGATTTTGTTGCAAGTTTCCCTATGATTTCGGCAATTTCATATGCATTTGTGGCTCGCTGGCTTTTCGCTGCGAGTTTTGGGATTTGACACCGATTTCGACATCAGCATCGCTACAACTGGGATATTGCCAGGAGCGAATCATCATTTGCCTCTGTCGATATCGAACAAAGGTGGCTTAGTAAACAGGGTTAGGATCCTGTCGGCTAAGGCTTTTTGACTTCATGAGCCGTAAGGGTCTCATAAAGGTATTTCACCCTACGAGTCGTGAGGATCTCGTAGGTGCGTTTTCTCCTTAGGAATCATGAGGATTCCTAAGTGTATGGTCGTAAGGATCTTACAAGAGTATTTTCTCCTTATAAGTCGAGAGGACTTACAAGTGTTATCCACTGTGTGAACATATCCCTAGTCGCGGATGGGGCTTTGTTAGGAAATGTTTATTCGCGCCAGTAGATTGTATACAAGGGTCGATATCGAGACGCTTGTAGGGCAACATTGGATATTTTGATGGCTTAAGAACAGGTTCAGATCCCTGTAGCTTAAGGTTTTTGAATCTTGTGAGCCGTGAGGGTCTCAAAGGGGAATTCTCCTTACGAGTCGTGAGGATCTCGTAAGTGTAAGTTCTCCTTAGGAATCGTGGGGATTCCTAAGTGTGTTGTTCCCTTGTGAGTCGTAAGGATCTCACGCGGGTGGTTTCTCCCCACAAGGTCAAGAGGGCCTTGAAAGTGTCTTTTAACGAGATTGCACCCTTTCGGGTTTTCACAAAACTCGCCGGTAGCCCTGCTGTTTTTACTCACGGAGCCCTTTCGGGTTTTCATCCGTGCCCATTTTGCTTATGGACATACCGTTTTCTTCTTCTTCTTTTTTATTTTTATTATTATTATTTTTTATTTATTCATTTATTTTTTGTGTCAGCCTTGGGATGCTGCGGTCCGTAGTAGTTTATCGACATTTCGGTTAATAGCCAGTTTCAGGACATAGTGGTCCATCGTTAGTTTAAGGACGTTTCGGTCCGCAGCCAGTTTTAGGACATAGTGGTCCATCGTTAGTTTAAACACGTTTCGGTCTAAAAGCCGGCTACTACTTATAGAGTTTGGGCTTAGGAAGATAGCGAGCGGACATAGGCGTCGTCATCTATCGTTGACCTAGGCCGTGACTCGTTAGGAGTAATATTTTTTTAGGAAGCGACCGTTTATTGGCCTGAAAGGTCTTTCACCATGCATGTCCATGAGTAGATAAGCTCCACCCTGGTAAACTTTGTCTATGATATATGGGCCTTCATAGTTCGACTCGAATTTCCCCCGCTTGGCACGATTAGGGATCATAAGTCTTTTGACCACTAGCACGAGTTCGTATTGACGGAATGTTCTCGGCCTAGTCAATCTCTCGTATGAGCGCGTCATCTTTGCTTTATAGGCCTCCAGATTTTGTTGTGCCATGAGACGGGTTTCATCAAGGGCATCTAGCTCTTCAAGCTGAAGGTGAGCATTTTCTTCGTCTGTTAGCTGGTAGTGAACGGCCACTCATAGAGAGGGTAACTCTATCTCGAGGGGGAGTACTGCTTCTGTGCTGAATATCAATGCATATGGCGTTGTGTTTGTGGCTGTTTTGATCGTAGTTCGATATGCCCAGAGAGCTTCATGCAGTCTTCGTGCCAGTCCTTCTTATTTCGAGACACCGTCTTTATCACGATCTTCATCAAGGTCTTGTTAAAAGCCTCAGCTAGACCGTTAGCTCGGGAATTATAGACCGAAGAGTATCTCCAGTCTATATTATGCTGTTGTGCGAAGCGGCTGATCTTGTGGCTTCTATAGGCTGGCCCGTTATCGGAGATAACCCGTTGCGGAGTGTCGAACCGGTAAATGACGTTTGTCTTGAAGAAATGGAGGATATTCTCCGTCTTCACTTCTCTTAGCGGTATTGCTTCCGCCCACTTGGAGAAGTAATCGGTTGTTGCCAGTATGAAACGATGTCCTCTGGACGATGCTGGTTCGATGGGGCCGATTATGTCAGTTCCCCACATTTCGAATGGCCAACTAGCCACCGTCTGGTGTAGCGGATTCGGATGCTGGTGGATAAAGTCCCCGTGAATTTGGTACGAGTGGCACTGCTTCGCATATTCAAGGCAGTCCTGGATCATCGTGGGCCAATAGTAGCCCATCCTTTTGATCTTCAGTTTCATCTTCGGCCCGGCTTGGTGAGAACCGTAGAGTCCGTCATGAGTTTCTTGTACGACTCTCTTTGCTTCTTCAGGTCCCAGGCATCTTAGCCACAGAGAATCAAACGATCTCTTATACAGAGTATCGTTGACGAATGCAAAAGAAAGAGCTCGTTTCATGAGCTGATGTTTTGAGGACGCATCTTTAGGCGTTCGACGGGATTTGAAGTAGTCTATAAAGACTTCTCTCCAATCCATAGCCTTTTCCTGGCCTTTTACTTATAGGGTCTCTTGCTCGGTCGCTCCTTTTTCTTCGAACGACTCCGGAGATAGTTCTGCCGGTGCAAGAACCCGATGGCTTTGCACAACGATCCTCACGTCATCGAGATTCTCGTCGGACAGTTCTTCAGAGAGCTTGGCTAATGCATCTGCCATGCTATTTTCCGCACGCGGTATGCTTTCCAGGACATAAGCAGGGATTTGAGTCAGCAGTTGCTGCACTCTCTTGCCGTACTTCACCAACTCTGGTTTGCACGTTTGATAGTCGCCATTTACTTGACTAACGATCAGTTGGGAATCTCCGTATATGAGGAAGTTTTCAATTCCCATGTCGACAGCAATCTCAAGACCTTCTATTAAAGCTTCATATTCGGCTTCGTTGTTTGTCCTCGGCTCTGTTAAGGAGAAGGCAAAGTGCATTATCCCTCCTTGTGGAGTCACGAAGATGAGGCCCATCCCGGATTTGATTATGGGGGGGCTTTGTTTGCGCTTCTTCATGGAAGATGCTCCATCGAAGTAGAGCTCCCACTGGGCATCATTCTCTCTTCTCTCCCGGTCGATCGTGTCAAACGCGTGCTTGTCGAGTAATTTGCAGTTCAACGGAGAATCGGCGGGTATTGGATGCTCAGCGAGGAAGTCGGCGATGGCCTGGCCTTTCACTGCCTTGAGGGGATGATAAGTTATCGAGAACTCCATCAAGAGCAGGACCCATTTAGCAAGCCGTCCCGTTAATATAGCCTTCGACATCAAATATTTGAGAGGGACCACCTTTGATATGAGATGGACCTCATGTGCCAACGCATAGTGTCTAAGCTTCGTAATCGCAAAGATCAACGCTAGGCAATGTTTTTTGATGGGAGAGTAATTGCTTTCTGCCCCCAGTAGAACTCGGATCAAGTAATAGAGGGCCCTCTCTTTCCCTTGGTCGTTTTCTTGTGCCCACAGCGCGCCTAAAGAACCTTCAAGGGCAGTCGTGTACAGGATGAAGGGATTTCCCTTGACCGGGGCGGCCAATACTGGCAGATTATGCAGGTATTGCTTGATTTCGTCCAGTACGCTTTAGCATTTGTGATCCCAGACGAACGGGGTTCCCTTCTTCATTAGGTGACTGTAAGGACGATATTTGCCGGAGAGGTTAGTTATGAACCGCCGGATATACGCGAGCTTACCTTGGAGAGACCGCAGTTGTTTGAGTGTTCTTGGCGGGGGCATTTCCCTGATCGCCTTGATCTTCGACGGGTCTATCTCGACGCCTCGATATCGTATGATGAATCCTAGAAATTTTCCCGAAGAGACTCCGAACGCGCATTTGAGAGGGTTCATCTTCAAGTTATATTTCCGAATGCGCTGAAACATGATCTTCAGATACTCTAAATGTTCCTCGTATGATTTACTTTTCACCACAAGGTTGTCGATACAGCATTCGACGATTTCATATATGAGGTCATCGAAAATCTTCATCATGGCCCTCTGATAGGTGGCGCATGCGTTCTTTAGACCGAAAGACATCACTTTGTAGCAAAATATTCCCAGGGGAGTCCGGAAAGCGGCATGCTTTTGATCTTCGGGATGCATCTTTATTTGATTGTACCCTAATGAGACATCCATGAAGGAAAAGACTTCATAAGTTGTAACGTTTTAAAAATAATTAAATAAATAATTAAATGAATAAAAAAATTTAAGTGAATTTTATGATTTTCGGCAAAGTAAAATGTATTTTTCGTAAAACCTAGCCGTGATTGTTTTTCATTATAATTTCAAAAATACCTATTTTAATTATGTAATTACTAGTAAATGGTGTTTATTTAGCCACTTATAAATTTTTAGTTTAATTAAATATTTTTCCTAAATTAATTATTTTAAATACTAACATAAGCTTTATTTTTACACTAAATTAGTGTAAATTACAAATTTAAATGGTTTTAATTTGTAAAAATGAACCATGGCATGTTAGAATTTAGTGTGTATCATGCAAAATTTATTTGCAAATTCTTCCTATTTTCTAGAGCTTTCTTGAGTTGCTATAGTAAAGAAATAAAAGAAAAATAAAGAAATGCATGAAAAGACATAATGAAGTGATATTTTGATGGAGACTTCTACACAACTTTTGTCACTCTCTTCCTTCTCTCCCTCACCTCCAAAAATGGCCGGCCTCACCCCCCATGGTAGCCCCCATTTTCCTCATTTTATTTTGCTCCAAAATTCATCAAAAATACATCAAAAATTCAATTAAAATTCCACAAAATCCTAATAAATTCCTACCCTTTGTTCTTTGCTCTTCTTTACATGGATTTTGGAGTGGGAAAGCATGCATTTTGGAGGCTCATTTTCATGTTTGGATTTCATATTTTGAAGGTATAAATTTCCTTCTTTTGTTTTATTTCTATTAGATGTTTCTTTTAAAGCATAATTAGATTTATTAAATTAATTCTAGTTGCAAATTTTAAAATTCAAGTTAGGCTTTGTAAATTCAAGTTGTGGTTTTTATAAATTAAATAAGGTTATAATAGCTAGTTTAACATCTTTTAGAGTGGAAAAATCTTGCATGGTTGTTGTATAATAAATTGTTTATTCAAATTGTTTTAATCAAGCTATTTAGCTAACTAGATTTTTCTAAAATGTGTTTGTGGGTAAAATAAAATTCTTATTAAGGTTGTTATCATTAGATGGTAGTTTTAATGAGAATATTAGCATGTTAAGGGAAAGAAAAACTTAGTTTGATCACTAGTTTCCTTTGATAATTGGAAAATAGTAATAAAATGCTAGTATTTTGTAAACTAGATTTTGGAAATTCCTATATAAATGAAATTAAAAATATAATCATGGTTTCATTATATCATTATCATCATGAATTGTAGTTTAATACATTAATTCATGCAAAATCACGTTTTGTGGTGGAATTGTGGTATTTTGCTTGAAAAATGTTGAAAATTGTTAAAGGTTGCAAACTAGAAATTTCAAATTAATACAAAATTGTGTAATAAAAATATAGTAATGGTTTGTATAGTCTAGTTATGCTATTTAATGAGTTTTATAACCATTGGTTTCATTTAAATGTCAAGTTTTGATGAAAAACGGTAAATTGGTATTTCGGGTTTTACGAAATTGGACGGTTTGATGGATTTTAGGGTTTCGATGGATTTAATTATGTTTTATAATATAAGTAATGTGTTTTAAAACTACGAGTTATTTGTTGATGTTTATCTCGATCCATCGGAGTTTGTACGCCGATATCGAGCGATATTTGGTTCTTTTGCGTGGACGGGACATAGGTTTTAACCTATGCCGGTTCATTGCGTCGTTTTGACTTTTGTATGTGATTCAGTTTACGATGCTATTTATATGTTTGCGTTTAGGTACCCCTCACGTGGAACGTGGGCGATGAAGAGGAGGATGGCGACACCGTCTTCGGCAGACATGGACCAGGTGAGTAGATGCATTTCTACGGGGAGAAGTCGGGTGGATGGCGTTTAGCACCCCCGCAACGTAGAATAGGAATAGTACTTATTGACATTAGGAAACCAGATGTGACCCTAGATTCTTAATGAGTAGGACCCTAGTAATGACCCTAGGCTGGACTAGACTGATTTAGGAAAACCATATCAGAGGATGAGTACCTTGGAAGAGGTTCGTAGGTTTCAGGTAGAAACACACACACGCACACACTGAAACTCGACATGGTGTATACGTGCATGTGTATATATATATAGGACGAGCTATAGGTATATATATATACAACACGTATATGGGATACATTGATGTGATATGATATCCGAGGTATGATGAAATAGTGTAACTGGGCTTGATGCCGTGATTCTTGGCTATACAGTCGTATTAAGTGTTAGCGGATCATTAGAGAATGAGATAATGAACATGTGTACATAAATTATAATGGATGGTGATGACGTTGAGGTACATAGGACTCTAAAATAGTACCCGGACTATAACTTGTGACTGATCACGATATGATATATGTATGACTTGATTACGACATCATATAGGTGTGACCTGATGTCGATATCATATAGGTGTGACTTGATGACGATATGATATCAGTATGACTTAATCACAATATGATACATATGACATGATATTTCTGAGGATAAACTAATGATGTATAATTATGATGGCAATGATATATGTTTGATGTATGCGATTACAGTATAGCACCTTGATCTTGACACTTGTTGATGATAAAATTATACGAATAATGAGACACGTAGGTGACACTTGACCCGTACCCCGATATTGTGATGACGTACGATGGATTTTACCGTACAAGGCATAGATGTGATGATTGATCCGCACTCCTGATTTGAGGAAGTCGTACTATGTACGTGACGCTAGTGAGGCAGGATCGCCGACTATTAGAGATATGGACTCGGGTTTTAGGTGTACTTCTATCGACCAGTTCTTAGGTTTAGTTTTCCTTAGAGGGGGGTTAGATGGACACTAGATTAGGTTCGAGTCATATAGTGGTAGTGGTAATTGTATATCAAATGAGTGGATAACACACATCCGTCTTTACTTTCACATTGTAATCATAATGATGCATGTTCTTACATATGCTGCTATAATCAGTATAAACTTTACCTGTTAGGACACCAGCACCATTACCGATGATGCGCATATTCCACGCACACTTATTTGCCGGCTCACACACATCATCATCGGTAATTGCTATGTCACGTACACTTTAGATTATATTATCTTTTATCGATAGAATCAGTTAACAACTTGACCGATATAATATTGTGATTATTCTCTGATGTTAGTATAGACATGATATTTATTACTTAGACATTCATGCATTCATATTTTCATGTTATCATGCAGTATTATGGGCATATGCCGACACTTATCATATACTTACTCATGATTTTGAGATTTGGGTTTCTATGAGATTTCTGGATTTTTGGGGAAAACCGCAAGAATATATAAAAACTTCTCTCTCTCTCTCCTCTTCTCTTTTTAAAATAAGATGCGGTTTTCTCGTGATGTATGTGTCGTCCACCATGAGATTTCATGTTTTCTGTTGGATTTCGAGACCCGATTCGAGGAGTGGATGAACCGTCTCGGATACATGGTGGGCCCGGTATGGTATCCCGGGGCAAGAAGATCGAGTTGTAGACGATGAGCCTGGCAGGGGAAGGCTACCTACCGGTGATGTCTGGCGCGGCGGATATCCGGAGGATACCGACCGTTGTCGTGAGATTTGATGATATGGGCCGATCCGGACTGACGGAGCCCGAGGTATTGAGACTATGAGACTTGAGATTTACATGTTTGTGTCGATGCTTGACACGGATTTCCATGGATTTTATTGTTGAGATTTCAGATTCCTATACACATTTTACTATAATAACAGTTAAAGATTTCTTATACAGATATATCTGGATTTCAGGATGGATTATTTTATATTCATGGTGCATGCATATCCATTCATATGGCATAGTATTATATGAGGCACTGACACGAGCACGGAGTATCTGCATTTACACGTAGTTTTACCCTGCTATTACTAGATGATTGGGATATTATAGTGTATTATTATGACCTAGGATAGCGTCGTGCATTCGATTTCTTTTCGTAGATGTCTTCTACTCATGAGTTGGCAACTCACCCCCGTTGTGCCAAATTTTATTACAGGTTCGATGTACAGGTTTCCCTGGCAGCTTGCTGGCACATCATTTCATTCAGGGTGACTTGCACGGTAGGTTGGTTCACTTGTATCTGAACCACCATTGTACTTTTATTCATTCATTTGTATCTAGTAAGCTCCATCAACCATACTTGTATTACTTGATAAGTTTATTGGACCAGTTATTTATTTCGACCTTAGAGTCGCATGTATTATTCTGATCTGGTGGTTTTGTTTTCTTTTGAGTTTTGAGCCTCGCCCTTTGGCGTTGTATATTATTGTGCTTGTTGTGGTTGTTTCTGCCTGTTGGCGTTGAGCTAGCTCCCGTTTGGGGATGCTTTTTACTGTTTATGTATATTATAATTGTTGTACCCATTTGGGGGCCAGTTTTTATAGAGGAGACTCTGCCGAAATTTTTGAGAAAATTTGCTGATGCTTTTAAACTTGTTTTTCTTCATGTTTTCTTTTCTTCTTCTTCTTTTTTTATGGTTTAGATTTCTGGGCTTCGGCTTACTTAGGTTACGTTGCGCCTCTAGACGTTTCGTAATCTAAGTGCCGGTCACGTTCCGTACTTTCGGGTCGTGACATAAGTAGACGTGTTGTCTATCATCAGCTCAGTGACCGGTACTGGAAAGTGGTCTTTCGGGTAAGCTTTGTTGAGATCCCGAAAGTCTACGCATATGCGCACCGTCCCATTTTTCTTCATCACCGGGACGATGTTGGCGATCCAGTCAGGATACTGAACCTCTTGGATGAAGCTGGAGTCAATTAGTTTCTTGACCTCGGCATTGATGCTCATCTCAAGCTCGAGCCGCATTCTTCTCGGTGCTTGTTTGATCGGCTTGATGTTCGGAGATATTGCCAGTTTGTGTATAGCAATCTTTGGATCTAGTACTAGCATTTCGGAATAGTTCCATACGAAGCAATCTTTATATTGCATGAGCACGTCTTTTAGCGTAGCCATCCTTTCTTCAGACAACAGCTCACTGACGAATGTCGGCCGCGGGTCACTTGCCATCCCCAAGTCGATTTTCTTGAGGTTATTTGCAGTAGTATGTACTCCATCTTCCAGCTCTTTTAGCGCCGGTGGAAACTCTGAGATCACCTCATCACCATTGTTTTCAAAGCACCAGGAGAGGTCATCCATATTCTCGGGTTCTTTTTCTAACAGCGTTATCACATGACAGGTACGAGATCGCTTCCAAGACCGATGTTGATCCGGCTCTACTCTCGTGGCTTTCGGTTCATGCTTTTGTGGCGGGGTTACCCTCCAACTGCTGGATAGGGTGAACCTGCCTTGCTGATACTGGTCTTCCACCCAGTCTTTCAATGTAAAGCAGTCTTCGAGAGGATGTCATATCGCTCGGTGATAGGAGCAATAGTCTGGATGATGAACCTCACCTGCTTGCTCGGGGTGCTTGGACTCCGGGAGGGTAATCATCTGATGGTTTATGACAAGATCAAGTATCTTCCTTGTCTTGTCTTGGGAAAAAGAATACGCTCGACCCATGTTCTTTATAAGAGACAAATCCTGGTTTCTCGATTCTCGATCGCGTGGCTTCTTGGACCCGCTTTGTCACTGTCGGACGTTTTTTCCGCTCTTTGATTTATTTTTGCCTCTGCGTCGGGTCTTTTGTATGACGGGGTGGCGACGAAGGGCATCGTCACTTTTTGCAGCCTGCTGAAGGAGGCGCTGCGTTCTAGCTTTCTCGTAGATGGCCATTTCGTGATTATGGTCGTCTCGAACCTTTTGACCCGCTTTCCTTATAAGCTTGTTCATTTGTTCTTCGAATGACGGGCTTGGCATTTTAATGACGGGAGCTCGTTTTGGTTCAGGGTTAGCATCTTCCCACAGAGCATCTCCATCTTTATCGAAGTCATGTATGACGTAGCAGCCGCGGAATCGCTCCTGTTTCTTGGATTGAACATATCCAAGCCCGATCGTTTCCATCCTCCCGTTGGGCAACTTTCGTTGAGTTCCGGAGATATTCCAAATCCTGTTATAGAACTGGGCTTGTCGAGCAGTCTGTTTGAAGGGTACGCCTTGGCGCCTCAACAGTTTTTTTAATCCGTCTGTGTAGTATCTGGGCAAGCAAATGTGCTGGAGCCTGTCAAGTGTAGATTCCGCACTATACCAAATTTCTTTCTCCATTTTGGTTTCCCCGGATCGGTAGAATAGGATCACCTTTTCACCCTTTCGCCTGGGGGGACATAGAATGTCTGCAGTTCTTGCACACTATAAGTTTCAAGTGCATCGAGCTTTTTGTAATGCTCTTACGGAACCATGGAAACTTGCAAACTTTGATCTTCATCAGCGAAGGCTTGTATCGATGGCCGAGCAGAGAATACGGTATTGACCTCATCTTCCGAATCGCTGCCGAAGACTAGAATAGGGGTGGACGGTCCCGGCTTGTTGTATTGGGGTGGCCCTGAATAAACTATTTCTTCATCCTCCTCGGTATCACTCCCGAAGACCGGAATAGTAATGATAGCTTTGTTCTTGTCCTCCGGTTTGCGACATCTTTCTGTGTTTTTGAAATCTGGCAGGAAGTACTTGGCATCCTTATATTTGCGGACTTTGTTCACGGAGAATGGGTTTAGTTCCCCTGACACAGTGTACTCGAGGCCATCTTTGAAGTACTTCATACACTGATGTTGTGTAGAAGGGATAATGTTGTACTCATGTAACCAAGGCTGGCCGAGCAAAGCGTTATAGCAGGTCTTAGCGTCCATGACATGAAATTTGATGTCCGTGATGAGTAGCCCAAAGCGTAACGTCAGGATCAAAGACCCGAGCGTCCGTAACCACTGGGAGTCAAAACCGGAGATGGTGATTTTATCACGGGCGAGATGCTGAACGCTCATGCAAATTTCCTTCAACACTCTTACATTGAGGAGGTTGACGGAGGACCCATTGTCAATCAGGATTTTGCCTATCTTGATATCATGACAGTATCCGGAGACATAAAGGGGATGGTTATGCCCGCACGTCCCGAGGAGGAGATCTTCATCACCGAAGGTGATATCGGCCGTGTGCACTTCTTCCAGCTCTTCCTTCATCTTTTCTTCGGCGAGGAAAGCTTGGAATTGCTCGGGCTCTTGTAGTGCCTTGATCAAAGAATCTATCGCCTCTTTGGATAGCAGAAGTGCGTCGAGAATGCTTAACTGTGAGGGTATCTTTCTCAAGTGTGCCAGAACGTTGTAATCCACCTTATTTTTCTTTGGCAGGTCCTTGGCTGTCAGCTCTTCAACGACTCGATCATCGAGGGCGATGTCCTTAGGGACCTTTTCTTTCCCCTTATCCTTTTTATTCGATCCCTTGTTCGCAGCCCCGGGATTCTTTTCGGGCAGCGTACGATTGCGTAACTAAATGTTCTCACAGGTCTTCATTTCTTCCGTTTCAGATGTGGGTTCTTTGAAGAGAGGGGCTAGGGCTATTTCTTCTTCAGAATCGCTCCCAAAGGTGAGAACTTGCGATCCCCCAGCGCCGACCATGTGACAGTTGCCGATAATTCATTTACGCTCCTCAGTCGTATTTCTTTGTTCCCGACGAGTTTTGCGTTTCATCCGCTTGAAATGTTGTCGGTGAGCAACGTATCCCTACCACCAGTTTTTAAAAGCGTTGCACTCTTCGGTGGGGTGCGCAATCTTTCGATGATATAGGCAGTAGCTAGGATGTATATCCGCTTCATCAGGAGTGTTTCCTTCGGAAGGTGGCAGCTTCATTCCTATTGATATGGCTTTGGCGAACCTTTTCCTCGTCTTGAATCTGCTTTTATTTGCGGCGGATGTACTTTGATCTGGTGGGAGTGTTTCGACCCTTTCGTCCAGTCGCCGGCGTTTGGCCTTTTCAAACATGGCCATCTCGCGCTCCTGATCAGTTTTGCTTTTCAAAAGAGCTTCGTTTAGGAATGTATCAATCATTCCGTCTGATGGTCCTAGAAGTTCCGGCTCAGGATCTGCCCCCAGTTTCTCTGCGTAAGGAGTTTCTTCATCATCTATCGACGAATAAGAGATCACATGGCATCTTGCCACATAATCTTCAGGCTCATCCGACGAGTCTTCTCCATTGTCATCATCTCCGTCCTCAAAGACGTGGCTGAAATCTTGAAGTGTGACTGGAGTCTGCGCTTTCTAATTATATTCTTCCAGCGCGTCAATATGTTTTTGCAGGTCCATGCGCTCGTCATTAAGCTTCACGGGCTTTTTGGTCTTCTTCTTCTTCTTCGAAAACTTTGACGGCGTAAACACAAATCTCACTGTCTCATCTCTAGGTCACAAATACGATAGTACAAGTGGTAAATACGGTAGATGGAGTACATTAGATACAATACTGATACAAGGTGGAAAAAAAGTATCCCCGCAACCCACCTACGAACAATACTGCGAGTCCAAGAAAAAAAGAGCAAAAGAGGAGGTGCGCCCGTCGTTACTGTGCTGACAGGTCGGACCTGCAAAACACTGTGGCACGATGGGGGTGAGTTACCAACTCGTGAGTAATAAGTAATATCTAATAAGGCTATCGTAAGCATGTACACAATTTCGTCACAGCTTACATATACTAATATGATGCGATGCACTAGTATGTATGCAACATGAATGCGATAAACAACACGAGATTTGAATATATTTAGCATGGGAAATCTGTATTCTTATCTTAGTAAAACTTCTGTAATTTAATTTTAGTATCATCAATGAAATCAATAGAAATCCGTGTCCAGCATCGACACCAAATATGAATATCTCAAATATCTCGGGCTCCGGCAACCCGGACTGGCCCATATCATCAAATCTCGGGCTCCGGCAATCCGGACTGGTCCATATCATCATATCTCAAGACTAAGTCGGTATCCTCTGGATATCCGCCGTATCACCAATAACTGGTCGGTTGTACTCCCCTGCCGGGCTCAACGCCATCATATGCGACCATCATGCCCCAGGGTACCGTACCGAGTCCACCATGCACCCAAAGACGTTTCTCCTCCTCCTCGAATCGGGTGTATGATACCGCTCAAGAACCGAGAAATCTCATGGTGAACGATATATACATCATATCACGAGAAAACCGCAACTTACATTTTTTTTAAATGGTAATACGTTCTTAAATCCTTGCGGTTTCTTCAAATCCATAAATCTCATAAATTCGGAAATCCACGAGAAGAATCATAATACATGAATGTCTATGATATCAACAATATGAAATGCGATGCGGAACTAGAAAACTATGCATGAACGATGATGCAATGAGATATATGCACATGACTAGCAATCCTACATATACCTCCGGATGAATTGAAATATAAATACAGGTTTATTAATCATAATTGGCGCAATTGATAAGATTCGGATTTAAACAAGCTATATAGTGTTTGTGGCATAGCAATTACCAAGGCATGTGTGTCCCCATGAATAGTGCCCATGCAGCATAAACCAATGTTAATAGTGCGGGTGTCCTATGAGATGATATCACATATATATTTAAAAGTTGATGCGATGCAACGAGATGCATAACTAGGAACTACGTATATTAGTGCAAGTATTAATCGAAATTCTAACTATCGGGCGTCTTGCGCCATCCAAACGATTCTTTCGTAGATGTGTACATCTACTCACCGGAACGCCTCCGCTAGTCTGATCCAATCACCGCCTTTTCTTTCCGGGCCGCGTCCGATATCTCCGCGACCGATCCTAGAATCACACAATGCAACACACATAAGGCTAATATCCTGCAAACGCGATATCAAGACCAAACGAGAAAACTAGCGTCGCAAGCTAAACGCGTATGCACTCAAAGCACCAAAACGTGTGTGCTAACGTCTGAAACCACCCCGACTAGCTGTGATACACAGCAAAAACCAAACCCAGACTCGGAACGTACGTGTTGCACAAGTCACAATACTAAAAACATAGGTGATTGGTCCCAGATTTTAATACGAGTACAACTAAACAAATTTGCATGTATCAAAGACCATAAATATACTGCAGACACCTAAAAAACAAACCCTGACACCCAGGTCACTAATCTGGCCGCCATTTGCGGTCAGAACCCAATAATTTGCGGCCAAAAAGGAGAATGGGGGCTTCGTGCTTCGGGTGTGTGATCCTAGTCCAGTAACTATGCTCCAGTAATTGCAACTTAAATCTGAAACTTCTGGTTTAAAAGCAGATCCCCAAAAGGAAGCAATTCTTAATTAAACTCCAATTAAACACTAATTTAATACAATATGGTGTTTTAGTGTAAATTGGTGAAAAGACTTGGATTATTTGATACTAACAACTCTTAATTAACCTACTCAAGCCATAAAAACCCTATCTTAACCTAATCTCCTCTTAAAACACATAATAGCACTAATAAACCACTTAAACACTACATTAAGCTAAATCAACTAAAAGTTTACCAAATTAAGTATTGGATTTAGACTATACCTCAAGATGGTTGAGAAGGGGATTCAAACATGCAAGTGCTATGGGAACTTGCCAAGAACCATGCTTGATTGCCAAAATGGGAAGTTAGTGATGATTTTGGTTAGAATTTGTTTTAAGCTTGTGGACTTTTGATGGGATTGAAGCTTAGAAATGAAGAGAAGAAGAAGGAGATGAAAGGGAGAGGGGGCTGCTGGGCTTGGCCGAAGGCTTGAGGGGGGGAGAGAGAGAGAGAGTGAGGGTGTGGGTTCTCAAAGTCAAGGTTTCCCCATGCCTCATAATTTCCCCATACCACCCTTTTCCATTTCTTTTCTTATTATTTCTTTTCTTTTCTTTTCTTTTAAAAGGAAACTAGAACCATAAGAGAATTAAAAGGAAAGGCATGTTACAATATGAGTGTTGATTTGTCATGGTTGTTAAAACACATATTAACCTAGGGTAATATTGGACTAGTGCATGTTTAATTAAAAATTTAGTTTAGTAAATAATATATAAACAAAATAGATAGTTAAGTAAACAATAATTTAAATGTTAACTAATAGAACACAATTATATATGTAATCACATAATTTCACAATTAAAAAAAAAAAGATTTATTCCAGTTGACGTGGAAACTAACTATTAACGAGGTTTTATGAAAATCACGTATCATCGCTAATTAACACGAAATTAACCTAAACGATTTTTCAAAACGTTACAATCTTCCCCCTTAAAGAAATTCGGTCCCCGAATTTAAAAATCTAGCTACGTGTACCTTCGAATAGATGGGGATATTTCTTCCTCATCTCGTTCTCGGTCTCCCAGGTGACCACTTCGCTGCTCGGGCCACGCCAAAGAACCTTTATGGACAGTATAACCTTTGACCTCAATTGCTTCACCTGCCGATCCAGAATGACCACCGGCTGCTCTGTAAAAGAAAGGTCGCGCTACAGCTAGATCGTCGGGTGCTGAATCATATGAGAAGAGTCATGAAGGTACTTACGGAGTATCGATACGTGGAATACGGGGTGAACATCTGGGAAACCGGGCGGAAGAGCCAACCGATAAGTAATTGCGCCAACACGGTCGAGGATCTCGAAGGGCCCACATATGTAGGACTGAGCTTCCTTTTCCTCCCAAATCTCATCACGCCCTTTATCGGAGAGACCCTCAAGAAAACATGATCGCCTATAGCAAACTCAAGTCTGCAATGACGTCGGTCTGCATAAGATCTCTGCCTGCTCTGGGCCACTCTCATCCTATCACGAATCAACTGGATTTTTGCGGTCGTCTCCTGCACAATCTGCGGCTCCAAAATACTGCTCTCACTGAGCTCTGTCCAACATACGGGCGATCGACATCTCCTCCCATATAACGCTTTTAAGGGTGACATCTGAATCGTCTCCTGGAAGCTGTTATTGTAGGAGAACTCTATCAAGGGAAAATGATGGTCCCAGCTGCCACCGAAATCTAAAACGCACGCTCGGAGCATGTCCTCAAGAGTCTGAATAGTCCGCTCTGACTGACCGTCGGTCTGCGAATGAAAAGCTGTTCTGAAACTCAATCGGGTGCCTAAAGCCTCCTAAAGTCTCTGCCATAGTCGGCTGGTGAAATGGGCGCCTCGGTCGAACACAATACAAGTCGGGACGCCATGCAATCGTACAATCTCATCGATGTATATCTGGGCATACTGAGCAAATCCAAAAGTGGTCTTCACTGGCAGAAAGTGAGCCACTTTCGTCAATCGATCCACGATCACCCAAATAGAGTCATACTCTCGACTGGTCCTGGATAGACCCACAATGAAATCTATAGAAATCTGCTCCTACTTCCACTCCGGAATGGGCAAAGGCTGCAACTCTCCCGCTGGCCTCTGGTGCTCGGCTTTGACTTGCTGACAAGTCAGGCATCTTGAAACGAAATCTGTGACGTCTCTCTTCATCCCTTCCCACTACTAAACGTCCCTCAAATCATGATACATCTTGGTGGAATCCGGATAAACACTGTATACCGATCGATGTGCTTCCTCAAGAATCTCACACCTCAGTCCCTCAGAATCTGGTTCGCACAGTCGAGCCCCAAATCGTAGTATCCCCTGATCATCGATCACGAACTCGGAATCTCTGCCCTGTCTAACCTGCTCCATGGTCTCTGAAAAACAGTCATCACTGTACTGTGCTTCATGGATACAGTCAAGCAACTGTGGACGTGCACGGATATGCGCGATCTGTCCCTCGGTCGGCGTAAACTCGAACTGCACTCGGCTATCGCATAAAATCTGCCAATCCGCCGCCGACTGCCTCTGAACCATGCTCAAACAAGCTAAACTACCTCCGGGCCTCCGACTCAAAGCATCTGCCACTACATTCGCCTTGCCCGGATGATACAGAATCTCGCAATCATAGTCTTTCACTAGCTCCATCCAACGGCACTGTCTCGGATTCAAGTCTCGCTGCTGAAAGATATACTTCAAGCTCTTGTGGTCCGTGAAATCTGGCACGACTCGCCTATAGGTAATGTCTCCAGATCTTGAGTGCAAAAACCACCGCCGCCATCTCTAAATCGTGAGCGGGATAGTTCTGCTCGTGTCTCTTCAGCTGCCGAGAAGCATAAGGGATGACCCTACCGTGCTGCATCAACACACAACCTAGCCCCACTCGAGAAGCATCACAATAAACCACAAAACCACCCTGTAGAGTGTTTTTCGTCACCCCATTGAGATGGGAATACGCGCGCGCTTGTCAGGCGTACTACAGATTCCCCCGGCCTAGGGTAGGCCGGGGTTTAATGATTGTGGGGATCCGAATCTCCGGCAGCCGCGGACTAAGCTGCCGTTAATTACCCATCGCCTTTGGGGCGAGGGAACCTCCGATTAACGGGTTAAACTGGTCATGCGAACTCAATATGCAGTATACGTGTGTTCAGTTCTGAAAGGGGGGTTTGGATATATCGGGAGCCACGCAGAGTTTTTACGGGGGTCCCGCTACCCGGATAGCGGGCTGGGGGTCAAGGGGGCTAGCAGCCCCCTTGCGGGGTGCGGGGCAGCGCCCCGTTAGAAATTTTTTTCTAACAGGGACAGTGTCGTGGAGTACGTGTATGTATAAATTTGTATACATATGTATATGTGTATATATGTACACAAAAGAGGGGGAAAAGACATCCAAGGGATGCACAGGTGCGCAAGCGCGCGCGCCACGTGTCGGCACGCGGACGACTTGCGCACTTGCGCAGTTGCGCAAGCGCGCGCGCCACGTGTCGGCACGCGGGCGACTTGCGCACTTGCGCAGTTGCGCAAGCGCGCGCGCCACGTGTCGGCACGCGGGCGACTTGCGCACAAGCGCAGTTGCGCAAGCGCGCGCGCCACGTGTCGGCACGCGGGCGACTTGCGCACTTGCGCAGTTGCGCAAGCGCGCGCGCCACGTGTCGGCACGCGGGCGACTTGCGCACACAACAGGCTTTTAGCCTAAAAAGATTTCTCTGAAGAGAAATCAAAGAGGAGTTAGACTCCTGAGTGTTTTTTTTTTTGTTGGGTTAATGGAAGGGTTCTTCTTCTTCCTCCTGTTGCTTGCTGGATCTTGAAGATCAAGAGATGTAAAATCTCAAAATCTCTTCTTTTTAAGATCTGATGGCAGATCCAAGTTCCCCTTTGTGGGTTTTGTGGTGGAAAACTATTTAGTTTTGAAAAAGGAAGAGTAAAACTCTTGATTTAATTCAAGAGAAAGAAGAAGGTTTTGGAACCTTGAAGAAGGAAGAAAGAGCTCAGCTCTAATTTTTGTGGAGAGAATAAAAGGTATCTTTTTATTCATCATCATTTTGCCTTTTATAGGCTTACATATTTACATATAGCCCCTTGGGCTTTACAAAAATGGCATTTTAGCCATCCCATGGCTCATGTGCCATTTCATTTTTGCACATAAGCCATGGGCTTACAAAATATTGGCTTTATGCCCATTTTTTTACATTCATGCATAAACAATTACATAAAAATTATTTATTACATGATTTTGTTGTTGGCATGTGGGAGGCTGGCTGCGGGCTCGACTTGGGCATGGGCCCGCTTGACCTGGGCTTGGGCCCACCTGGCTTGGGGTTGACCTTGACTTTGACTCGGTCAACATGGGTGTAAATTTTTACCCCAACAAATTGCCCCCCATCAATAAATGCACACAGCATATGTGAGTCGTGTGCATGAAATTGATGGATCTTCTTTCACGTGGAGGCGACTTGCTTTGGTTCCCACTTTTTGGGATGCACTGCCCTTTTTACGATATGAACGGTCGACGCTATGATCCGAAGCGATTTGGTAGACGTGTCCCCGGCACGGAGTGTCGCTGGTCGACGTTTCCCCGAGGCGGAGTGTCGCTGGTAGACGTTTCCCCGAGATGGAGTGCCTGTGGTAGGACGTTTCCCCGAGACGGAGTGCCTGTGGTAGGGCGTATCCCCAAGACGGAGTGCCTGTGGTAGGGCGTTTCCCCGAGACGGAGTGCCTGTTGTAGGGCGTATCCCCGAGACGGAGTGCCTGTGGTAGGACGTTTCCCCGAGACGGAGTGCCTGTGGTAGGGCGTATCCCCAAGACGGAGTGCCTGTGGTAGGGCGTTTCCCCGAGACGGAGTGCCTGTTGTAGGGCGTATCCCCGAGACGGAGTGCCTGTGGTAGGACGTTTCCCCGAGACGGAGTGCCTGTGGTAGGACGTTTCCCTGAGACGGAGTGACCGTGGTAGACGGAGCGATCATGGTTCCTGCTTTGTAGGAAGCCTGCACTGCCATTTTTGCGACATGGACGGTCGGCGCTTGACGCGTCTCCGAGACGGAGTGTCCGTGGTAGACGTTTCCCTGACCCGGAGCGATCCGGTTCCTGCTTTGTAGGAAGCCTGCACTGCCATTTTTGCGACATGGACGGTCGGCGCTTGACGCGTCTCCGAGACGGAGTGTCCGTGGTAGACGTTTCCCTGACCCGGAGTGATTTGCTTCCCGATTTGTGGGGAGCCTGCACTGCCCGTTTTACGACGTGGACGGTCGACGCTTAATGCGTCTCCGAGACGGAGTGTCTGCTTGACGTTTTCCCGTTACAGAGTGTCTGTTGTCGATGTGCCCTCGGCACGGAGTGTCTGGTTGACGCTTCCCCGAGGCAGAGTATCGGCTGGTTGACCTTTCCCTGATGCGGAGTGTCCGTGTTGGACGTTTCCCCGATGCAGAGTGTCGCTGGTTGACGTGTCCCCGGCACGGAGTGTCGCTGATCGACTTTCCCCCGGCGCGGAGTGTCGCTGATGGATTTTTCCCCGGCGCGGAGTGTCGGGTTGACTTTTCCCCGGCACGGAGTGTCGCTGATCGACTTTTCCCCGGTGCGGAGTGTCGGTAGTTGTCGGGTTGACTTTTCCCCGGCACGGAGTGTCGCTGATGGACTTTTCCCCGGCGCGGAGTGTCGCTGGTTGACTTTTCCCCGGCACGGAGTGTCGCTGGTTGACTTTTCCCCGGCACGGAGTGTCGGGTTGACTTTTCCCCGGCACGGAGTGTCGCTGATCGACTTTTCCCCGGCGCGGAGTGTCGCTGATTGACTTTTCCCCGGCACGGAGTGTCGCTGATGGACTTTTCCCCGGCGCGGAGTGTCGAGTTGACTTTTCCCCGGCACGGAGTGTCGCTGATGGACTTTTCCCCGGCGCGGAGTGTCGCTGGTTGACTTTTCCCCGGCGCGGAGTGTCGAGTTGACTTTTCCCCGGCACGGAGTGTCGCTGATCGACTTTTCCCCGGCGCGGAGTGTCGAGTTGACTTTTCCCCGGCACGGAGTGTCGCTGATGGACTTTTCCCCGGCGCGGAGTGTCGCTGGTTGACTTTTCCCCGGCGCGGAGTGTCGAGTTGACTTTTCCCCGGCACGGAGTGTCGCTGATCGACTTTTCCCTGGCGCGGAGTGTCGAGTTGACTTTTCCCCGGCACGGAGTGTCGCTGATGGACTTTTCCCCGGCGCGGAGTGTCGAGTTGACTTTTTCCCGGCACGGAGTGTCGCTGATGGACTTTTCCCCGGCGCGGAGTGTCGCTGGTTGACTTTTCCCCGGCACGGAGTGTCGAGTTGACTTTTCCCCGGCACGGAGTGTCGCTGGTGGACTTTTCCCCGGTGCGGAGTGTCGCTGGTTGACTTTTCCCCGGCACGGAGTGTCGGGTTGACTTTTCCCCGGCACGGAGTGTCGCTGATCGACTTTTCCCCGGCGCGGAGTGTCGCTGATTGACTTTTCCCCGGCACGGAGTGTCGCTGATGGACTTTTCCCCGGCGCGGAGTGTCGAGTTGACTTTTCCCCGGCACGGAGTGTCGCTGATGGACTTTTCCCCGGCGCGGAGTGTCGCTGGTTGACTTTTCCCCGGCGCGGAGTGTCGAGTTGACTTTTCCCCGGCACGGAGTGTCGCTGATCGACTTTTCCCCGGCGCGGAGTGTCGAGTTGACTTTTCCCCGGCACGGAGTGTCGCTGATGGACTTTTCCCCGGCGCGGAGTGTCGAGTTGACTTTTCCCCGGCACGGAGTGTCGCTGATGGACTTTTCCCCGGCGTGGAGTGTCGTTGGTTGACTTTTCCCCGGCACGGAGTGTCGAGTTGACTTTTCCCCGGCACGGAGTGTCGCTGATGGACTTTTCCCCGGCGCGGAGTGTCGAGTTGACTTTTCCCCGGCACGGAGTGTCGCTGATGGACTTTTCCCCGGCGCGGAGTGTCGCTGGTTGACTTTTCCCCGGCGCGGAGTGTCGAGTTGACTTTTCCCCGGCACGGAGTGTCGCTGATCGACTTTTCCCTGGCGCGGAGTGTCGAGTTGACTTTTCCCCGGCACGGAGTGTCGCTGATGGACTTTTCCCCGGCGCGGAGTGTCGAGTTGACTTTTCCCCGGCACGGAGTGTCGCTGATGGACTTTTCCCCGGCGCGGAGTGTCGCTGGTTGACTTTTCCCCGGCACGGAGTGTCGAGTTGACTTTTCCCCGGCACGGAGTGTCGCTGGTGGACTTTTCCCCGGTGCGGAGTGTCGCTGGTTGACTTTTCCCCGGCACGGAGTGTCGGGTTGACTTTTCCCCGGCACGGAGTGTCGCTGATCGACTTTTCCCCGGCGCGGAGTGTCGCTGATTGACTTTTCCCCGGCACGGAGTGTCGGGCTGACTTGAGTCCGAGGCGGAGCATAATTCCGGCAGGAAAGGTAGATATCCCGAAGCGAAGCATGATTTCGACATAGAGGTTGTTGGTTTGATTTGATTTGGGTTGACATCAGCATCGCTACACTAGAATATGGTACCAGGAGCGAATCATCATCTGTCTTGAGAGGATGTGGGAATTGGTTTTCTGTCGGCCTCTGCATTGCTGCACTGGAATAATGCCAGGAGCAACTCATCATGTGCCCCGGGAGGATTTGGATTTGGTTTTTTGTTTGGCATCTGTATTGCTGCACTGGAATAATGCCAGGAGCAACTCATCATGTGCCCCGGGAGGATTTGGATTTGGTTTTTTGTTTGGCATCTGCATTGCTGCACTGGAATAATGCCAGGAGCAACTCATCATATGCCCCGGGAGGATTTGGATTTGGTTTTTTGTTTGGCATCTGTATTGCTGCACTGGAATAATGCCAGGAGCAACTCATCATATGCCCCGGGAGGATTTGGGAATTGGTTTTGTTTTGGCATCTGCATTGCTGCACTGGAATAATGCCAGGAGCAACTCATCATATGCCCCGGGAGGATTTGGGAATTGGTTTTGTTTTGGCATCTGCATTGCTGCACTGGAATAATGCCAGGAGCAACTCATCATGTGCCCCGAGAGGATTTGGGAATTGGTTTTGTTTGGCATCTGCATTGCTGCACTGGAATAATGCCAGGAGCAACTCATCATGTGCCCCGAGAGGATTTGGGAATTGGTTTTGTTTTGGCATCTGCATTGCTGCACTGGAATAATGCCAGGAGCAACTCATCATGTGCCCCGGGAGGATTTGGATTTGGTTTTTTTGTTTGGCATCTGCATTGCTGCACTGGAATAATGCCAGGAGCAACTCATCATGTGCCCCGAGAGGATTTGGGAATTGGTGGCTTAGGAGACAGGTTTAGATCCCTGCCACCTAAGGATTTTTCATTTTGTGAGCCGTAAGGGTCTCACAAAGCATTTTCTCCCTACGGGTCGTAAGGATCCCGTAAGTGTATTTTCTCCTTAGGAGTCGTGGGGACTCCTAAGTGTGTTGCTCCTTTGTGAGTCGTAGGGATCTCACGCGGGAATTTTCTCCTCACAAAGTCGAGAGGACTTTGAGAGTGCATTTCATTTCCCCCTTTTTTTTTACGAGTTTGCGCCCTTTCGGGTTTTCACAAACTCGCTGGCAGTCCTGCTGTTTTTACTCACGGAGCCCTTTCGGGTTTTCATCCGTGCCCGTTTTGCTTGTGGACATACCGTTCTTCTTTTTCCCTTTTTTTTTTCTCCTCTCCTTTTTTTTCTTTTTTTTTTTTTGGAGAGATCGGGATTGTTTTACGCCCGTGGATTGTATACGGTTTTGCAGGATGTATGATCCAGACCGTAGGGCCATAACAATTTCAGGACTTTGTTGGCGTCTGCATTGCTGCACTGGAATGTAGTACCAGGAGCGACTCATCATTCGCCGTTGGGCTATGGGAGTTGGAATTTGGTTGGCGTCTGCATCGCTGCACTGGAATGTGGTACCAGGAGCGACTCATCATTCGCCGTTGGGCTATGGGAGTTGGAATTTGGTTGGCGTCTGCATCGCTGCACTGGAATGTGGTACCAGGAGCGACTCATCATTCGCCGTTGGGCTATGGGAGTTGGAATTTGGTTGGCGTCTGCATCGCTGGTGGAATGTGGTACCAGGAGCGACTCATCATTCGCCGTTGGGCTATGGGAGTTGGAATTTGGTTGGCGTCTGCATCGCTGGTGGAATGTGGTACCAGGAGCGACTCATCATTCGCCATCGGGATTTGGAATTTGGATGGCGTCTGCATCGCTGCACTGGAATGTGGTACCAGGAGCGACTCATCATTCGCCACTTGGGGATTGTGGAGCGATGGCTTAGGAGCCAGGTATAGATCCCTATCGCCTAAGACTTTTCAATTTTATGGGCCGTGAGGGTCCCATAAAGGTATTTTCTCCCTGCGAGTCGTAAGGATCCCGCAGGTGTATTTTCTCCTTAAGAGTCGTGAGGACTCCTAAGTGTGTTTTTCCTTGGTGAGTCGTAAGGATCTCACGAAAGTTTGTTCTCCTCATGCATCGTGAGGACACATGAGTGGGTCTTTCCAATGAAGCATAATTCCAAAGGTGCGTAACTGGTGGTTGCGGTGGGGCATGGGTATGCCGAGGATTATTTGAGCCCGTGGATTGTATACGGTAGTCAATTTGGGGACTGGTCGTAGGGCTGAAAGAATTTTGGGAAATTGGATTTTTGTTTGGCGTCTGCATTGCTGCACTGGAATAATGCCAGGAGCAACTCATCATCCGCCCTTGTTTTTTTTGGTTATTTTTTTTTATTTTTTTATTTTTATTTTTATTTTTTTACCGCGATTGCTCTATCATTTCAGCTTTTCTTATCGCGAAGGTCGCGATCGCCCTATCATTTCGGCTATTTATTCGCGGTTGCCCCATCATTTCGGCTTTATTTTCATTTTCATTTTTACTCGCTGATTTTTATTGCGAGTTGCCCCATCATTTCGGCTTTTCTTTATTTTTCTTTTATTTACACATTTTTTTTTTATTTACATTTTTTTTTACATTCCCAGTTTAACGACTTAGAGGTCGATTGTTCCCAGTTTAATGACGTGGTGGTCGGTTATTCCCAGTTTGAAGACTTGGTGGTCTGCGGGTGTTCCCAGTTTAACGACGTGGTGGTCCTCTTTGCTTATCCCAGCTCCTTGAACTTTGATCTTGGCGGAGCTGTGTTGATGACCTAGCTCTGTGGCTTGCCGATACATCCGAGGATTGTGAGGTTTTTCCCAGCTTATATTGGTCATCTGCCCAATCTTTGAAAATATAGCAGTCTTCGATGGTATGACCCACCACTCTATGATATAGGCAGTATATAGGATTGCCGGTCATGTTCATTTCCTGTGGCCTCTTTGGAACAGGTAGTTGTAGACCGTTGTTCAAGGCGTCCATGAATATTTTGCGGACTTCATCCCTCCTGAAGGAGTATACCTTCTTTGTTCTCTCCATTGGAGTAGGTGCCTTTACTGATGCTGGTCCTCGAGGCCGATCGGTCTTTGGTTCGCCTTTTTCAGATGATGGCACATGTCTGGGAGGATTAAGTTCCCGAAAGGCTTCGGTCTCCATTTGCATGAAATCGGTGGTCGCAGCTTGACTGTTTGCCAACGCGCCTTTAGACAATTCTATCTCTCCCATCCTGTATTGCCTTTCGACCCAATCTTTGAAGACAAAGCAGTCCTCAATGGTATGACCTATCACCCTGTGATAGGGGCAATATTCTGAGTCGTCAGTCATATTCGCTTCTTGCGGTCTCTTTGATTCGGGCAGTTGAAGACCATTTCTTAGGGCGTCCCTGAATATCTTGTGGACCTTTTCCCTCTTGAAGGAATAGACCTTTTCCAGCTTCTCTTTCAGAGGCGACTCCCCACCGACGTATGTATCGGAGGGACTGGAGGCTGATTGCGGCCGTTTTTCACGAAGGCGCTCCGCTTTTAAGTTGAAAGGGATATCAGTTGGCTGCCCCCGGGTATCAATCCCTGGCTCATGAACCAAAACTTGATTCTGCTGTAATTGCAACCGGGCGACTTGGGTCGCGAGATCTGCCACGACGTTTGCCAGCTCGTCGACTTTAGAATAGACCTCGGCAATCTTCTCATCCCTGTCCTGAAATTGCCTTTGAAGCCATTGGAATAATGCTTGTTCTGTAGTTCCGGCTATGACAACCGGGTAATCTTTATTGCCTGAGCTCAATTCCGTAGGAACCACGGGCTCCTCTGGCTTATCGGCCTGAGCGGGCTCTTCATCATTTAGATCGAGCCGATGCTGGGTAGCGTCAACCATATCATCACCATGGCTGTGAAGAAGAGGAGGGTTCGTTTCTTCATGTCCGGCCATGTAGACAGTGTGGATAACACGTTCAGCCCTTCTTTCACCACTGGCAGCTGGTTTCGCGGAGCGGTCCGGGCTTTGGAAATTCATAAATTTCAACATGGCCAGAGCCCTAGCCCCTTTGTTGGCTCTATATCTGAGCCGCTTCTGCCTCAGCTTCTCTGCCTTAAGTGCTTGGCAGGCTTCTGCTCTTCGGGAAGCCGCCATAGGCCGAGTGATGGGGATGCTTGAGAAGACATCTGCCCGCGTGTCCGTCGAAGGTATCGCCTGGGCTTGCCCACGACGTCTGCCGACTTCTTTTGTTCCGATGGCTTTGCCCCCAGTTTGGGCCATGGAAAGCCGTCCAGACACTGATTTGCGTTTGGGTTGGGGCACCCTTGAGATCACCACATTTGGTCTCCTGCCTTTCGAGACCGGTTTGTCTGTTGCTGGAGCTTGAGGAGCTGGGATGGCGCCAATTGGTATGAACATAATAGAGCCGAATGGTAGCAGCGGCTCCTCCCATTGTCGCCCGAGACTGTCCGGGAGGACCGTCCTAGAGTCTATCCTCATCGTGTAGGAGACGGGAGCCGTGCTGAGAGCTGAGTTCATCATCGGAGACATTGTTGGAAAGTGATTGCTTGAAAACCTGCATGAAAAAGTATTATTTTAGTATAAGTATAGACATGTATATAGATTGAGTTCGCATGAACGCTTAACCAGAAATATGGGAGGAGAGATTCGTCCCACCGGGCGTGCCAGAATCTGTAGAGTGTTTTTCGTCACCCCATTGAGATGGGAATACGCGCGCGCTTGTCAGGCGTACTACAGATTCCCCCGGCCTAGGGTAGGCCAGGGTTTAATGATTGTGGGGATCCGAATCTCCGGCAGCCGCGGACTAAGCTGCCGTTAATTACCCATCGCCTTTGGGGCGAGGGAACCTCCGATTAACGGGTTAAACTGGTCATGCGAACTCAATATGCAGTATACGTGTGTTCAGTTCTGAAAGGGGGGTTTGGATATATCGGGAGCCACGCAGAGTTTTTACGGGGGTCCCGCTACCCGGATAGCGGGCTGGGGGTCAAGGGGGCTAGCAGCCCCCTTGCGGGGTGCGGGGCAGCGCCCCGTTAGAAATTTTTTTCTAACAGGGACAGTGTCGTGGAGTACGTGTATGTATAAATTTGTATACATATGTATATGTGTATATATGTACACAAAAGAGGGGGAAAAGACATCCAAGGGATGCACAGGTGCGCAAGCGCGCGCGCCACGTGTCGGCACGCGGGCGACTTGCGCACTTGCGCAGTTGCGCAAGCGCGCGCGCCACGTGTCGGCACGCGGGCGACTTGCGCACTTGCGCAGTTGCGCAAGCGCGCGCGCCACGTGTCGGCACGCGGGCGACTTGCGCACACAACAGGCTTTTAGCCTAAAAAGATTTCTCTGAAGAGAAATCAAAGAGGAGTTAGACTCCTGAGTGTTTTTTTTTGTTGGGTTAATGGAAGGGTTCTTCTTCTTCCTCCTGTTGCTTGCTGGATCTTGAAGATCAAGAGATGTAAAATCTCAAAATCTCTTCTTTTTAAGATCTGATGGCAGATCCAAGTTCCCCTTTGTGGGTTTTGTGGTGGAAAACTATTTAGTTTTGAAAAAGGAAGAGTAAAACTCTTGATTTAATTCAAGAGAAAGAAGAAGGTTTTGGAACCTTGAAGAAGGAAGAAAGAGCTCAGCTCTAATTTTTGTGGAGAGAATAAAAGGTATCTTTTTATTCATCATCATTTTGCCTTTTATAGGCTTACATATTTACATATAGCCCCTTGGGCTTTACAAAAATGGCATTTTAGCCATCCCATGGCTCATGTGCCATTTCATTTTTGCACATAAGCCATGGGCTTACAAAATATTGGCTTTATGCCCATTTTTTTACATTCATGCATAAACAATTACATAAAAATTATTTATTACATGATTTTGTTGTTGGCATGTGGGAGGCTGGCTGCGGGCTCGACTTGGGCATGGGCCCGCTTGACCTGGGCTTGGGCCCACCTGGCTTGGGGTTGACCTTGACTTTGACTCGGTCAACATGGGTGTAAATTTTTACCCCAACACACCCGATCCTGAAAGCAATGATAATACTGGTGCCATAGTCAAACGAGTCTTCAACTGCTGAAAGCTATGCCTACATGCCTCGGTCTAAATAAAAGGAACTCCCTTCCGGGTCAACAGGTCAACGATGCAGCGATACGGGAGAAATCCTGAACAAAACGTCGATAGTAGTCAGCCAGGCCTAGAAAGCTGCGGATCTCTGTAACTGATGCTGGTCTGGGCCAATTCTGAACGGCCTCGATCTTCTTCGGTTCCACACGTATACCATCTCTCGTAACCACGTGACTTAAGAAATCAACACTGTCAAGCCAGAGTGCGCACTTGTAGAACTTCGTGGACAACTGGTGCTCTCTCAAAGTCTGCAATGTGATCCGCAAGTGCTGCTCGTGCTCCTCTCGGCTCCGGGAATACACTAAGATGTCATCATTGAATACGATGATGAACTGATCAAGATACGGCCTGAAAATTCAGTTCATCAAGTCCATAAACGTTGCAGGGGCATTGGTGAGTCCGAACGACATCACCAAAAACTCGTAGTGCCCGTAACGTGTGTGAAAAGCGGTCTTCGGAATATCATCATGTCGAACCCGCAACTGATGGTAACCTGATCGCAAGTCAATCTTCGAGAAGTGTCCCGCACCCAGGAGCTGGTCGAACAAATCATCAATACAAGGTAAGGGATATCTGTTCCGCACAGTAACCTGGTTCATCTTACGATAATCAATATACAAACGCAAACTGCCGTCCTTCTTCTTGACGAACAGAACAGGCGCACCCCAAGGAGACACACTCGGTCGAATAAGCCCTTTGTCTAGCAAATCCTGCAACTGATCCTTCAGCTCTCTAAGCTCCTCCGGGGCTATTCGATAAGGCGGTATGGAAATAAGCCCCGTGCCAGGGATCAAGTCGATGCAGAACACAATATCACGCTCTGCCAGTAAACCGGGCAGCTCTTTAGGAAAGACATCAGGAAACTCTCTCACAATCGGGACCTGGTCCAACGGGACCTCTGCAGCTCTAGTATCAAAAACATACGCTAAGAATCCCTGACAGCCTTTCCTCAAGAGCTGACCCATGCGAAGAGAAGAAATTAAGCTGGGAAGGGTGACGCTACGGTCCCCCTGAATAACAAGAACTGGCTCTCCCGAAAAACTAAATCTGACTGCCTTCTCATGGCAGTCCGCGGATGCATAATAAATGGCTAGCCAGTCCATGCCTAGAAGAACGTCAAAGTCCAACATATCGAGAAGAATCAAATCAACCGAAGAATCCCTCTCCCCGATATGAACAGAACACGATCGAAACACAAATCGAGTGACAAACGACTCGCCTACCGGAGTAATAACAATAGCGGCTGATCTAACGACGGTGACTCTCGGTCCAACATCTGTGCAAAGTGTGTAGATACATACGAATGTGTGGAATCTGGGTCGAATAATACCCGCGCGTCAAAAGAACATATTAGTAAAGTACCTGTCATAACGGCATTGGATGCCTGCGCATCCTGTGGAGTCAAAGCGAACACTCAGGCCTGTCCCCCATTAATAGCTGGCTGTTCTCTGCCTCGGCCTCTGCCTCCTCATCCTCTCTGAACTGGACCGCCACGCCCACGGCCTCTGGGAACGTCTGCCTGGCATGGAGCACCACCAGGGATAGGAAGTAGAGCTCTCTGAGCAGGGGGTGAGGGTGGAAGGGTCACATAGGGAACTGTCGTCTCACCCTGGCGCCTCGCGGTATAATTCTTGAAATGGTGACCTGGACTCCCGCACCAATAATATCCTGGCGGTAGCCGCTGACCTGGTGAATAGGAACTGAACAACTGGCCTCACATCATACCGCGACCACCACCACGGCCTGGAAAGAATCCGCCACGACCTATGCCTACCATGCCTCTGCCAAACTGTACTAGAGCTGGTATATTTGTACGAATCCTCTTCGGCCCCGAAACGACCGAAGTCTTCGAAATGTGCTCCTCTAAAAGTAAGGTTGCATCCCTCGCGGCTGCATAAGTGTCGAAGTGCTGGGCGACAATAGCAAGAAATAGCCGCGTGTCTAACCTCCGTACGAACTTCTTTATGCGTTTCTCTTCGGTGTCCACCAGGTAAGGAGCATATCGGGACAACTGAGTAAACTGGATATCATGCGTGGACACTGTCATCCCTGGAGTCTTGCGCAAAACCTCAAAACTACGAGCTCGAGCATCCCGGACGCTCTTTGGAAAGAAACGGGCAAGAAATACCGCTGTGAACTCATCCCAAGTCATAGGAGGTAGACCTGTAGCTCGGCTTCTCTCGACTGACTCGCACTACGTCTGAGCAAGACCCTCCGGACGAAAACTCGCAAGCTCCACCCATCTATCATCAAAACATCTCAGCGAACGGCAAATCCTATCCATCCTTTCGAGGAATGTCTGCGGGTCCTCCGCTGTATCTGTGCCGGTAAAGACTGGAGGCCTCAGACTCATAAACTCCTGTAATGATACGGGAATAGTCTCGGTAGTAGGAAAAACTGTCTGGGCAGTAGGTACAATCGTGGTCTGTGAAGTGGAAGGAACATCCTCAGATCTCTATGCTCGACTGACCTCAACTAAAGATCCCATCATCTGATGTAACTCCTGCATACCTAACTCTAGCCTAGCAATGTGGCCTGGGGAAGGCGGATCAATCTATCCCTGAGGGGTAGGCGTACCGTCCTGACGGTCCTCGTCTTAGACGAGCCCGCTCGAATCTCATCTCTGGCGGTAGCCCTCTGCGCCCTCGTGGCCTTCGGCGGCATAATGACTGGTACAGGAAATAGGATAATAAGAACAGTGCAATTGAATCATGAGATATAAGAAATCGAAGAAGGAACTACAAGCAATTATATCCTAAGGTCACCTAGGCGGAGTACCGTATCGTAGGTATGCCGCGGAACATACACACGCTACGTCACTCTGCTTAAGTTTCCTGCTCTATCTACCAAGGGTCATCCTACACTCAGAAAGGTAAAACCTAACGCTCTGATACCAACTTTGTCACGGCCCGAAAAGTACGGAGCATGACTGGCACTTAAATTACGAAACGTCTCAAGGCGTATGTAATCTAAGTAAGCCAAAATCCAGAAATCAAAACCAATTTAAGGAATAGAGTGAACGAAAACCCAGTAAGGAAAGCGATTATTATCAAATAATTCACATCAAACCTTTAAAAGCAACATCACACATTTCCGAAAATTTCGGCAGAGTCTCCTTTGTAAATACTGGCCCTAAACGGGTACAAAACAAGAATATATGTACATCATGAAATAAGGCATCCCCAAGCGGGAGCTAGCTCTTCACTAAAGGCGGACTCACAACGCAATATATATCATCACCGTGCAAAATAAGCATATAAAGGCACAAAGTTGTCACGTCCCACCCCCAATACAGAGAGTATTGTCTGCTTTGGACGAAGCCGCACGGTTTTTCCTTTTAGAGCGAACCGGACCCGATCAGGGGCCACTTCCCAGGAGGTCACCCATCCCAAGACTTCCCTGGCCCGAGCATGCTTAACTACGGAGTTCTCAAGCTCCTGTAGTTTCGGTTCACTTAAAAGGTGCCTCTGTATTGAAGAGTGGTATCATTCCATTTATAGTACAGATCTGCCCTCTTTCGGAATATATTCCGAAGAGTCCCCATTGTTCTATGGTGGGTCCCACGGACTCAAGAGGTGGCCTCCACGGATTCAAGAGGTGGCCCCCCCCGCCCACTTAACACGACACTTGGCGTGGCACTTTGTTCCGTGTGGCACTTTGCTCCGTGAACAAGAACCGGGTCCCGACATTCTCCCCACCTTTGAACAATGGTTCGTCCTCGAACCACAGACCTACTATTGAGGGACCAGCTCTGATACCATTTTGTCACGCCCCACCCCCAATACAGAGAGTATTGTCCGCTTTGGACGAAACCACACGGTTTTTCCTTTTAGAGCGAACCGGACCCGACCAGGGGCCACTTCCCAGGAGGTCACCCATCCCAAGACTTCCCTGGCCCGAGCACGCTTAACTACGGAGTTCTCAAGCTCCTGTAGTTCCGGTTCACTTAAAAGGCACCTCTGTATTGAAGAGTGGTATCATTCCATTTATAGTACAGATCTGCCCTCTTTCGGAATATATTCCGAAAACTCCCCATTGTTCTATAGTGGGTCCCACGGACTCAAGAGGTGGCCCCCACGGATTCAAGAGGTGGCCCCCGCCCACTTAACACGACACTTGGCGTGGCACTTTTTTTCGTGTGGCACTTTGCTCCGTGAACAAGAACCGGGTCCCGACAAAAGTAATAAAGCATCATGTCGGCTCAAGTGAGCTCGACCCCAGAGAAACAACATATATGTACACAAATCTCACTGTCTCATCTCTAGGTCACAAATACGACAGTACAAGTGGTAGATACGGTAGATGGAGTACACTTGATACAATACTGATACAAGGTGGAAAAAAATATCCCCGCAACCCACCTACGAACAATACTGCGAGTCCAAGAAAAAAGAAACAAAAGAGGAGGTGTGCCCGCCGCTACTGTGCTGACAGACCGGACCTGCAAAACACTGTGGCACGACGGGGGTGAGTTGCCAACTCGTGAGTAATAAGTAACATCTAATAAGGCTATCGTAAGCATGTACACAATTTCGCCACAGCCTACATATACTAATATGATGCGATGCACTAGTATGTATGCAATATGAATGCGATAAACAACACGAGATCTGAATATGTTTAGCATGGGAAATATGTATTCTTATTTTAGTAAAACTTCTGTAATTTAATTGTAGTATCATCAATGAAATCAATAGAAATCCGTGTCCAGCATCGACACCAAATATGAATATCTCAAATATCTCGGGCTCCGGCAACCCGGACTGACCCATATTATCAAATCTCGGGCTCCGGCAAACCGGACTAGCCCATATCATCTTATCTCAAGACTACATCGGTATCCTCCGGATATCCGCCACGTCACCAATAACCGGTCGGTAGTGCTCCCCTGCCGGGCTCAACGCCATCATATGCGACCATCTTACCCCGGGATACCGCACCGGGTCCACCATGCATCCACAGACGATTCCTCCTCTTCCTCGAATCGGGTGTATGATACTGCTCAAGAACCGAGAAATTTCATGGTGGACGATATATACATCATATCACGAGAAAACCACAACTTATATTTTTTAAAATGGTAATACGTTCTTAAATCCTTGCGGTTTCTCCAAATCCATAAATCTTGTAAATGCAGAAATCCTCGAGAAGAATCATAATACATGAATGTCTATGATATCAACAATATGAAATACGATGCGGAACTAGAAAACTATGCATGAACGATGACGTAATGAGATATATACACATGACTAGCAATCCTGCGTATCCATCCTGATGAATTGAAAGATAAATACAGGTTTATTAATCATAATTGGAGCAATTGATAAGATTCGGATTTAAACAAGCTATATAGTGTTCGTGGCATAGCAATTATCAAGGCGTGTGTGTCCCCATGAATAGTGCCCGTGCAGCATAAACCAATGGTAATAGTGCGAGTGTCCTATGAGATGATATCATATATATGTTTAAAAGTTGATGCGATGCAACGAGATGAATAACTGCGCATATTAGTGCAAGTAATAATCGAAATTCTAACTATCGGGCGTCTTGCGCCATCCAAACGATTCCCCCATAGATGTGTACATCTACTCACCGGAACGCCTCCGCTAGTCTGATCCAATCACCGCCTTTTCTTTCCGCACCGCGTCCGATGTCTCCGCGACCGATCCTAGAATCACACAATGCAACACACATAAAGCTAATATCCTGCAAACGCGATATCAAGACCATACGAGAAAACTAGCGTCGCAAGCTAAACACGTGTGCACTCAAAACACCAAAACGTGTGTGCTAACGTCTGAAACCACCCCGAATGGCTGTGATACACAGCAAACACCAAACCCAGACTCGGAACGTACATGTCACGCAAGTCACAATACTAAAAACATAGTTGATTGGTCCCAGATTTTAATACGAGTACAACTAGACAAATTTGCATGTATCAAAGACCTTAAATATACTGCAGACACCTAAAAAACAAACCCTGACACCCAGGTCACTAATCTGGCCGCAATTTGCGGCCAGAACCCAATAATTTGTGGCCAAAAATGAGAATGGGGGCTTCGTGCTTCGGGTGTGTGATCCTAGTCCAGTAACTATGCTCCAGTAATTGCACCTTAAATCTGAAACTTCTGGTTTAAAAGCAGATCCCAGAAAGGAAGCAATTCTTAATTAAACTCCAATTAAACACTAATTTAATACAATATGGTATTTTAGTGTAAACTGGTGAAAAGACATGGATTATTTGATACTAACAACTCTTAATTAACCTACTCAAGCCATAAAAACCCTATCTTAACCTAATCTCCTCTTAAAACACATAATAGCACTAATATACCACTTAAACACTACATTAAGCTAAATCAACTAAAAGTTTACCAAATTAAGTATTGGATTTAGGCTATACCTCAAGATGGTTGAGAAGGGGATTCAAACATGCAAGTGCTATGGGAACTTGCCAAGAACCATGCTTGATTGCCAAAAAGGGAAGTTAGTGATGATTTTTCCTATAATTTGTGTTAAGCTTGTGGACTTTTGATGGGCTTGAGGCTTAGAAATGAAGAGAAGAAGAAGAAGGAGATGAAGAGGAGAGGGGGCTGCTGGGCTTGGCCGAAGGCTTGAGGGGGAGAGAGAGAGAGAGTGAGGGTGTGGGTTCTCAAAGTCAAGATTTCCCCTTGCCTCATAATTTCCCCATGCCACCCTTTTCCATTTCTTTTCTTATTATTTCTTTTGTTTTGTTTTCTTCTAAAAGGAAACTAGAACCATAAGAGAATTAAAAGGAAAGGCATGTTACAATATTAGTGTTGATTTGTCATGGTTGCTAAAACACATATTAACCAAGGGTAATATTGGATTAGTGCATATTTAATTAAAAATCTAGTTTAGTAAATAATAAATAAACAAAATAGATAGTTAAGTGAACAATAACTTAAATGTTAACTAATAAAACACAATTATATATGTAATCACATAATTTCACAATTAAAAAAAAGATTTATTCCAGTCGACGTAGAAACTAACTATTAACGAGGTTTTATGAAAATCACGTATTATCGCAAATTAACACGAAATTAACCTAAACGAATTTTCAAAGCGTTACATCCGCGATGCCTGCTTCAATCCGTAGATGGATTTAAGCAGCTTGCACAGCTTTCCGCTGCTCCCACTATCTACGAAGACCTCTGGCTGTGTCATGTACACGCTCTCTTCTAAATCACCATTTAGAAAAATGGTCTTGACATCCATCTGCCAGATTTCGTAGTCATGGTATGCAGCAATGGCAAGTAGGATCCTGATGGACTTAAGCATAGCGACATGAGAAAATGTTTCATCATAGTCGACACCAGGTCGTTGACAAAAACCTTTTACTACAAGTCTAGCTTTGAAAGTCTCAACTTTTCCATCTACACCAATCTTCTTTTTAAAGATCCACTTACTCCCAATGGGTTTTACCCCTTCAGAAGCAACCTCCAAAGTCCATACTTTGTTGGTGTACATGGATTCCATCTTAGATCGCATAGCATCCAGCCATTTCACAGAGTCCCCACTTGTGATGGCCTGCTCGAAACTAGTCAGGTCGTCATCTTCCATGATGCAATCCTCGCTCCCACCGTCTACGAGAAAACCGTAGTATCTCTCAGATGGATTAGGAACCGTACTAGATCTGCGGAGTGGCTGGGGTTCGTTGGGTACTATTGGATCCTCCGGTTCCACCAAATCTGTTGGATATAGTGCCCTCAAAGTCAATTATTGGATCGCAGGCACGTGATTGCAATGATTGAGGGAGGACCTATGCCGGTAGGACAGTCTTACTCAAGATGATAGTATGCTATCTGGTTTATCTTTATCATCGTGTACATGCTTTAGGTGACATTACAGATTACTATTACATGTTGATAGAGCCCTTAGGATTCTTGCTTGATGGCCAGCAGTATGATGGAGATCATATACGTGGGAGCTGGGGTCTATAAGCACATCCTTAAAAGGTCCCTAGTCGAGGGAGTTTCGAGACAGGGCATCGATACTCCAGAGTAGACTAGTGTATAGGGTCGAGACCCCGACAAGGGGCGGTGGCTGGTCTCACAATCCATTGGTGTCAGTTGGTTCACCTAAGACGTATACAGGTGCTCATTGGGTTATGAGTACACCGGACAGGACTCGCTAGGAACATGCTAGTTGGTTTTTTTGTACCTAGCGTCAGATAGCAGTTCCCTGGTGACATATGTACAGGTTAGTTCATCGACCTGAGATTGTCATTTGTCTCGTGTGAGTTCCAACTGTGCTTTGATTACTACCCTACCACGGCTCAAAGGAGTCGTGCAAACAGGTTTTAGTTGGGTACAGTCCCGAGCCACATGGAGGCAGTGAGCGGATCGGCAGGGATTTCGTCTCTCCCGGTATTGAGGGTGAGATCACGTTGTGTCTAGGAGAGCCATTACATGAAGTCCTTGGCCAAGGCACGAGATTTACTGGTAGGTATTCCAGTAGTATCTCAGGATGGCTACACTCCGACACGTCTTGTACCTCTTTTGGGGGTCTGACTTTTACCAACCCTCTAGGCCCGACATGCGATACTCATAGACGAACGGACTGGACTGTACGGATATTATCACTAATAGGCTCAGTAGGGTGTCAGGATGAGTTCGCTCATCAACCTTCCTTTTGGTCAATACCTGGTAGCCCGTTACGTACAGCTAGTACCACTGACGTGCTAGTGGTTAAATCCACAGCCAAAGTATTGACGAGTCTTTAGAGTCCCCCACAGACAGTTTCTCAAGTTTCGGGCGAAACGTTGTAGAGGTCGTATGGTATTATGGTAGGGTTCGATCATATACGTGCAGTCATACAGGGATCATGATCGGACGGATTATACTAGTGGGCTTTGGTTTAAGCCGGATCCTAGTATTAGATTTGTTGGATTACTTTAGTCTCATTGCATTCGCATTCAATCGAAATGCGGATGCAGGTATGTATATACTGGTGAGGGGTATCCTTATGATCCGTCATGAGTTTACTTTGGTAGATGCCATTCTCTTTTTATTGTTGTAAAAATTTGGATTAATGTTTACAAATGGAAATTGTGAGCTTAAGTCATCATTAAGAGCATTAAATGTGGCATGTGCATGTTTAGTGACTCATGGTCTTATTTTTTGTGCATGTCATCATTTCTTGAATGATTAGTGTGTTGAATTGATGTGAGGAGAGAGGGAGGGCAACCACTAGTTATTGGGTTTGCTCTTGTATTTTCATTCTAGTGCTCTCTCATTTTAATTCAACACAATAACAAAAGCTCTTCATCTTTTTCTTCTCTTGAGCTCACCATGTCCTCTCCAATGGCATCATCTTCAACCTCCATCCATGCACTCTCATGTGTTGAGAATCAATAGATGCTTGAGACAAAATTATCACACACATTCTCTACATCACCTTGGACACGTCGGCTAGCAAACTTCGTGTCCGAGTTGCTTCGGATGAAGCGGGAGCCCGTAAAAAGACTCATTGATTGGTGCCCTTTCCGACGAGGAGACCGGAGATCGGAGATGCCGCGAGGAGCTTGGGATGGTGGCCAAAGACCGAAGGACACGGATCGATCGGTATAGCCTTTCTAACCCTTCTTGTAGTTAGCTAGTTTAGCGTTAATGGTTCGATCCGGGTGAAAGTCTGCGTTAGCGCCGGTTTCAAGTTTATGAAAAGTTTTTGTTTCCGCATTTTGGCCTCGGATTGACGGCCGGGGTGCTACCGTAGACTTACATGGTATCAGAGCCACGCTATTAACCTTTACTAGCTTGTTCTAACGTGTTTAAAATATCGATCGACCGAATTTTCCAAAACCGCAATTCCATTTCAGCAGTTTCTGTCAAAATTTTTTGTCGTCGAAAAATTATTTTGAGTGTTTCAGAAAATCAGGCAGGATTTTTAAGACATCTGTGAAAATTTGGTAACATGATGCTACAGTGCCGCCGCGGAACCGCGGCCATACCCATGTTTTGGCCGCGGTTCCACCGCCATTATGTGTCATCTCTGCACCAATTTTTCTACAATGGTCTTAAACTTGGAATTGGGGTTTCTGGAATATTTTGTTTGGGCCCAGATTTGTTATAGTACTGGATTTGTGCTTGGGGCCCACTTCGGGAAATTTTGTCGATCGAAAATTTTAAATAAGTTAGTTCACAGTGCTTACTTTATATCTGCGACCGTGAATGTCACTCGAGTGGTAAATCTTGTCTAATTGATATAGCTCTTTTAGACGGGTTTGCGAACGTGACATTCACGTTGATGTTCTGTGTTGTGCTGTGATGTTGCGGATTTGTCGTGGTGGATAGCCTGGAGCAATGGTAGTACAGTTTGATTACATTTGTACATTTGATATTGCAGGGCGAGCATACGACATGTGGACTGCCGTCACTGCCTGTTTGTATATTATTCTTTTGGGGCACGACCGGGTTGAGGTCGATGTCACCGTTGTACATATTTTAATTTCTGTACTAGGATTATCCTGCGGTGGGGTGCACGGATAGCCGGATTCTAGAGGGCAACGAGCCCGCATTCTATGGCTTTGAGACGGAGGGGGCTTCACTCTAAAATTGGCGGGCTATTCGCCGCACTCGTAGGGGGTATAGGTTGACCCAAGGAGGGGTGCTCAGGTTACCGGATTCCGTGAAGTGCTGGGTGGTCCATTCACTTTGCTGAAGGGGGCTACTGTAGGGTTCCTAGGCACCCTAATGAGGTCTCCCAAGGCATCAACCATGCCAATTTCAAAAAATACGGTGCCGAGAAACCCTAGACTACGGATCGTTAGCTAGATGTCTAGGCGAAAATGAAACTAGTTAACAGCTTAACTAAAGTTTAAACGGAAATACAACCTTTGTAGATCCGGTGCTCCACCTCCAAAGCTCCGCAACGAAGTCCCCTCGCTGTCCAAATGAATTCCCGGGCTCTAGCGTCGGCTTCGTCGGAGAAATGGCGAGCTAGGTCGTCGATGTCCATGCCGAAGATGATCTACGTCGAGGCATCGCTAGATCAAGCTCCAACTTCACCAAGTCAAGAAACTTGTGAAGAAAACACACTCTACTACTTGGCAAGAGGTAGAGGATGAAGAAATAGGAAGTGGGTAGACTTTAGAATTGGATTTCTCACTCATTCTCATCAATCACCATTGATGAAGAATGGTTTTCTTCATGAAGTCAAGATGAAGAAGAAGAAGAAGGTGTTATGATAAGAATATTTTAATTAGAAATATAATCATTTCTTATCATAATGTTAACTATGGTAATGTGTAGAGAATCAATCATGGTTAAAGGAATGGTTAGGGTCAAGCTAGAGACAAAATGGTCACTTAGTCAAAGTGTTCATGAAGCTTCATGAAAACAACAAATGAAAGCCACCATTTCATTTCATTTGCTTTTCTTTTTCCAAAAGAATAAATAAATGAATAAAATGAATAAAGAAATAGTAAACCCTAACCATTTCATTAACCAAGGTTTAATTCTTTACACTTAACCAAAAGGCATGTATCATCAAACATGATACAAGCAAGTGCACAAAATCATATCGCATATGCAATGCGCACAACCGAGTGAGAAAATCCATTTAAAGTGAACCGATACTAGTTAATGCAAAGTAATATATCAAATATATAATTATGCATTAAATAATTAAATCAACACTTGATTCAATGATCCGGTCATGTCGCACACAACCGACTAGTATACAATGTATCGGCTTATCGAATCAATCCTCGATTCGATAACTAGGTTATATCGCATACAACCATTCGACACATTCATCGCGAGAATAGAATACGGTATCACATACACGCATTATTCTCGGTCCCGCACATATCTCATATGCGCTCCTATTTCGTTTCGCTTGAGCCAGGAAACCTCTGTGTAGGACTCTAAAGACTCGTCAATACGCCGGCAGCAGATGATGATCATATCAAACATCTACAAGCCGCAAGCGGTCTGCTAAACGTAACGGCCACCCGGGTATTGAGCGATCAGAAGATCGACAAGCAAGCCCGCTCACACTCCAGTGAATCCAACCAGTAACACTACCGTACAGTCCGGTCCGATCGTCTGATATGTCGCATATCTCGCCTAGGGGTGGTAAACGTCAGACCCCAATAGCTCGATAAGTCGTGTCGATATGAGGTCTATAATAATTCGAGAAACTACTGGTAACACTTACCAGTAAATCTCAGCAACCCTGGCCAGGGATTTCCTGTTATAGCCAATCGAACACAGCGCAACATCAACCCCCTATACCGGGAGAGACGAATCCCCTCCTATCGCTCATTGCCTCCATGTGACTCGGGACTGTACCCAAAAACCACCGTTTTGCACGCCCTCTTGGACGTGGTAAGATGGAAATCAAAGCACAGTGGGAACCACACAAGACTCTATGACGATCTCGGGTCAACAGACTACTCTGTACCAGTGTCACCAGAGAACTGCCATCTGACGTGAGGTATAATACCATCTGGGAGTTCTCGGCGAGTCCGTCCAGTGTACCCAGTCTTTACTGAGCACCCGTATATCATCTCTGATGTCAAACACCGATGGATATGGGATCATCCATCGCCCATCTACATGGGTCGAGAAGGTACACGCTAGTCTACTCTGGTATATCGATGCCCCATCTCGATACACCCACGACTAGGGACTTTGAAGGATGTACTTATGGACTACTGTCCCCACTAGTATGATCCGCATCATAGTCCAGGTAGTCAAGTACACATCCTAAGGGCTTTACCAACATGTAACAGAGAGACAATCAGTATACACGTTAAGGTAAAGAGCAACCAGATAGCATACTATCATGTCGAGCAAGAAAGTCCTCCCTATATATGTCCCAGCATCCACTACAATATACATCCTATGTAGAGTAATGGCCTCTAGGGCATACATATAACTAACAATCTCCCACTTGCACTAGGGCCATCTGATAGCAGTGGTTGTAGTATCTCATACTCAACCATCCCGTAAAAATCTCTCTCTGGGAACAGGCCTTTGTGAGTGGATCCGCTGTGTTGTCCTCTGAGTCTACTCTCCTAACCTCGATCTCCCTGGAGATCAACCATCTCCATGATCAAGTGATACTGCCTTAGAATATGTCTGGATCACTGATGGGACCGGCGTTCCTTGGCATAAGCCACAACTCCATTGTCACACAATGGGAGGAACATAGTTCATCTCATGAACCAATATACACCCAAACAGCCTCTTTGGTAGCATCTTAAGTAGCGATGTATCCAGCCTTTATCGTCTAGTATGTCACGGTATCTAGCTTGGAACTCTTCCAACATACCGTCCCTTTACTGAGGGTATAGACAATGCCTGTGACTGACATTCAGTCGTCTTTATCACCCTGGAACACTTCCAGTGATTTTCCCCAGGATCAACTGATACCATCTCACTACAACTAGTGAGTATCCTAACATCTATTTAGATCTATCTCATAGATCCAAAACCCAGGATTTAGGAGGTATCACTTTGATCCTATATGGAGAATCATGGTGATAAGCGGAGATTGATCGAGCGTAGCATAGGAAACTCCTTCCCTATCAAGAGTATGTCATCCGCGTACTCTATGAGGATCGTCACCATACTCCCTACTACCTTTTTATATATACAAGGTTCATCTACCATTTTGATGATGTCAAACTCTTTGACCGCTTCATCAAAACAGATGTTCCAACTCCGCGATGCCTGCTTTATCCTATAAAGCATCTTGCACACGTTTCCGCTGCTCCCACTGTCTACGAAGCCCTCTGGCTGTGTACTTATAGACGTTCTCTTCTAAAACATCATTTTAGAAAAGCAGTCATGGCACCCAACCGCCAGATATCGTAGTCATGGTATGTAGTCGTGGCAAGTAGGATCTGGATGGACTTAAGCATAGCCACTTGAAAAGGTTTCATCATAATCCACGCCTGGTCGATGACGAAAAGCTTTAACAAGTCTAGGTTTGAAAGTCTCAACTTTTCCATCTACACCAAGTAATCTTCTCAAGATATACTTGCTCCTGATGGGGATTTAACCCTTCAGATATAGCAACCAAAGTCCATACTTTGTTGGTGTATAAGGATTCCATCTCAGATCGCTAAGCATCCAGCCATTCTTACAGAGTCCCACTCCTGATGGCCAGCTCGAAACTAGTTGGGTCATCATCTCATGATGCATTCCTCGCTCCCACTCTCATAGAGAAACAGAAGTATCTCTCAGGTGGGTGAGGAACCCTACTAGATCGGCGGAGAGGCTGAGGTTCGTTGGTAACTATTGAATCATTTGGTTTTACCAAATCATCTGCTGTAGTTTGTATAGCTGGAACCTTTCCAGTTGTACATAACAGACCTTGCCTCGAGCTTGTCCGGATTTTGCTTTTAGACATAGGCCGGACAACCCCAAATCTTAACTAGCTTAAGACATGGGCTCTTCCCTTTCCATATCACATATGAAGTGGTAGGCATCTGATTTGATTTGAACCCTATTCAATAGGTATGCAGCTTTTCAAGTGCATAACTCCTAAAAGGAAATAGGTAACTCAGCAGTACTCATCATAGAGCACACCATATCAAATAGGGTGTATCTGCTCCGCCCCGATATACCATCGTGCTATGGTGTATACGGAGGAGTAATGCTGAGAGAGAATCTCATTCTCCTTTAGAATAGTCCAGGAATTCCGTGCTCAAGTATTCTCCTCCTTGATCTCATCATAGGACATAATACTTATACCCGTATTGGTTCTCTACTTCTCGCTTATATTCTGTGAATATCTCAAAAGGTTCGGACTTGTGTTTCATCAAGAACATAGATCTGAATCTCGAGGGATTATCAGGGAATGCAATGAAGTACAAAGAACCGGTCTTGGCATGTGTAGACTGGGGACCTACATACATCAACATGTATCATCCCAAGAGTTCACTAACTCTTTCTCTGTTTCCAATAAACAGAGCTGGTGTCATTATATCTTTGTGACATGACTTGCAAGTTTCAAAAGATGTAAATTCAAACTGATTTAAATATGCATCTAAAATGTAATTTCAGCCAGTCGGATCGCATTGATATGACCCAGTCTACAATGCTTCAAGAAGGATTCGTTCATTTCTGAACTTTTCCTCTTGTGTGCGTTCCGTATACTAAGAACTGTAGTTTGATTTAGAACATCAATGCTTTTAGATAACGTGCCTGAATCGATCAACTTTTGATATAGGAAATGTTCAAAACATTATCCATTAATACAAAATTATATCCTTTCTTTACTAATAAAGAGACTGATATGATTTTGTATATCAGGTTCGGTATCTAATAACATTCGTTCAGAATCAATGTATTGGTAATACAGGGTGACAGTGACCAACAGACTTGGCTGCAACTCTTGCCCCGTTTTCTGCCTCATGAAACTTATCACCCGTTCTCAGTTCTCTACCTTTCTGTAGCCCTATGTAACATATTACATATCTGGGATCCTGATCTGGTATCACATACCCAGGACGTAGAGGGTACAGAGAAACAGTTCTTTGTAACGAACATACCCGAAGATGATGCATCAACATGCACTTTCTTCGTTTGGGCGGCACGGGAATTCTGGTAATCCCCAATTTCCTGCTCTGTCTTATAACAATTATAAGTTGGAGCGGGACCAACGTTCCCCAGCTCAGTATAACAAGCGGGTTCAGTCAATATTCCGTATTATTATCTTGATTAAGGCGTGATATGGTCGCTACCTGGAGAGAGAGAGAAGAAAACACTCAGCGTGCGCTCTTGCAAGAATAGATTGGTTATTATTTTATCTAATCAGGATGGCTCCCACTGCTTTTTATCAAATCTTCCTTCAAACCCTAAAAGGAAAGACTAGCCGGGATTAATTACACACTACAAGTTCGCCAATCTTTCAGCCAGGCCAGTGTCGGTACTTTGAGGGAGGTCCCCCGTGCTTTCGCACGAACCTAATTAATGTAAACCTCGTTTTCCCAGAGTCGTAACCTCGTTGACACCTTTCTAGACACCTACTTGATCGACTAATTGTAATGTATAAAACTCTCCCAGGAGTAACAATTACTCGCAGTGGGTATCGGGATCCAACTATCTCATAGAAGGTATGCAATCTCATTGCAAATTTCAACACTTGAAATTCCCGATAATATTTTGCCCCGAGCGTCCTATGACCTTGACGCAGGCCAACAAACCATAGTCCGCTAGTCAAGTTCAACCCGTCATTTCCTGATTGAATTAAACCCACCCGCACGACCCTTGACGCAGGCCAACAAAGTCGCACGACTACCCTAATCCAATCTGTATCATATGCATAAGCAGATAAATACCAGTTAGCTACCGCACACTACGCCTTGACGCAGGCCAACAAACGTAGCACGAATACTAACTACTACTTATCTGAAATGACGGAGGGCTACGACAGGTTTTTCTGAAAACCTATTGCGTAATGAACTTGATATCGTTGTAGAATCAAATGATTTTAAAATGGAGTGTTTTTTAGGCTTTTCTAGTTTTGCTAAAGGAGTCACTCCCGGTGAAGGGATCGTCGGTCCTTTCCTCATCGAATAAGGTGCAGGATATATCACATATACCTCTGTGCAAAGCAAAAACTCTTAAAAGCAATCAAAAGACAAACCGAGTGTGTAGCATCTGCCAGTTATTGCTAAAGGAGTCACTCCCGGTGAAGGGATCTCGGTCCTTTCCTCATCGAATAAGGTGCAGGATATATCACATATACCGCTGTGCAAAGCAAAAACTGTAGCTACCTGTTTTATTTTGAAATTCGATTCTACAACATCTTAGGTTTCTTTTCTTTCATTAATCACATTAATGAAGTCCCATCATTTAAGTACCTAAACATCACAGATAAATACGACGTATACTTATGCCATCCGCATTCGCCTCGATGTCCCCTCGTGCACCGTTAGGTTAGGTGACTAACGGCAGAGCGGGGCAGGGCTAGCGCGGGTGTAAAACATAAGTAACGCCTATATAATATATCATATATACTATATACAGTATCTATCACAGAAAATCACATGATCACATCACAGATATCGCAGCAGAAGAAACATATGAAATATTGGATATACTAGGACGTCCGTGTTTTCAATACGAGCCAGTATAAAACACGGATTCCACGGTCGCGATGAATAGCCAAACCCACACCCCTAGACCCCTACGAGAGCGGCAAGCAACCCTACCAATTCTGGAGTTAGGAGACCCGGACTCGACTCCTCGAGTTGGTCTCCCACTGGACTCCAGAACCCGGTTACTTGTGCCCTCCTCCTTGGGTCTATTCTAGTGCCGAAAAGTAAATAATATACAAACGGTGACAACTTCCGCAACCTGGAAGTGCCCCAATAAAAGAATATTACATACAAGTTTTTATATGAATGAAAATGAAAAACACTCATCTCACATAAAAACCCCTGCTATTCAAACACAACGATCCAATAGAACATATCCAGCAACACATAACATCACATGTCATCAACGTAAGTAAATATGCGCATCCCAATTGTCATTGACATATAGCAACGAAACCGGCGATATCACATATTACACTTACGGTCACAGAAAAGAAAGTGTAAAACTACAACAGTTGGAATCCGCAACCACCTCAGACATCGCATGCCTGACCAAATGAATTCTTTAGACATCGCATGCCTAACAATTATAAACCCCGCATTTTAGTCTCATTATCGAAAACTCTTTTCAATATCAAGTCGAGCAATTCAACAAGATTCCCGACATCCTGATCGAATGCTCGTCGCAAACTTCAGTAGACGGCCGCACCCCCGATACCGTCGACGAAGTGCACCAAGGCGGAACACCGCTACCGCGAGCACCCGAACGGATGCTTTCGGCGACGGGGTTCTCCTACAGTCACTTGGTCGGGGCTATGGAGTGAGGATTTCTATTAAGTTTACCCGGCGAGTATCCGCGTACGCTACGTGATTGCGACGGACTTTTGATCACATCAAAATTCCGTGGCAACCGATCAAGTGAGACTAAACTGCTATGTTTATAACATTCATTCAGTTATCTCATAACCTCTTGTGAATTCCAATTATTGTATCACATTCCGGATAAATAGAAAATGTTAAACTTTCCGATCAAATAATCGAACACCCAAGTTTTCCCAATACAGATCAACACATGAAATAAGTCTAACAACATTCAGTTCGTGCCTCAGTACCAACGGTCCAGCCGTAGAAGGGTCAAGCCAACGCCTCACATGTGGCACGCCGTACTGCCCGAAACCCTAAGGTTCAAAGGGCAGTTCAAGACGGTCACATAATCGAGTTAGGGTTTGTTGTCTTCTAGAGGGTCCATCGCGTTACTTGCACTACTTAAAACGTCGTTAAACTACGGAAAAATCCAACACTTGGAAATTTCCCGACAGGGGAAAAATTGGGTATTTATATCCGGTCGAACTTTTTAACATATTCTAAAATTTATCCGGAAAGCCACACAGACAAAATTTGATACTCCGATCAAAACACCGAATCCCCAAAACAACTCCAAAAAATTCAACTCTTGAATAAATTTTAAAAATTCCCAGAAAACTCAGCATAATTTATCAGGAATTACTGTGCAAACAATGAGGGCTGACGTCACCAGATAGCCGCGGAACCGCCGCAGAAGCTAGGCTTCTGCCGCGGTTCCGCCGCAATAAATACTGTTCATCGAAAAAATTTTGCATCGTAATTCTTATTTTTTCTTACTGAATTTTTTAGCAATTTTTAATTCTGGAAAAACCCAGATTTTAGAAAAAGTCCAGAGAGCATGTATTGGTTAGGGTTTCGGGATCGTTCGGACTTCAAATTCCGTCTGGACTTCGTCTAAGGCTCTAGCTAGGCTCTGATACCACTGTAGGGTTCCTAGACACCCTAATGAGGTCTCCCAAGGCATCAACCATGCCAATTTCAAAAAATACGGTGCCGAGAAACCCTAGACTACGGATCGTTAGCTAGATGTCTAGGCGAAAATGAAACTAGTTAACACCTTAACTAAAGTTTAAACGGAAATACAACCTTTGTAGATCCGGTGCTCCACCTCCAAAGCTCCGCAACGAAGTCCCCTCGCTGTCCAAATGAATTCCCGGGCTCTAGCGTCGGCTTCGTCGGAGAAATGGCGAGCTAGGTCGTCGATGTCCATGCCGAAGATGATCTACGTCGAGGCATCGCTAGATCAAGCTCCAACTTCACCAAGTCAAGAAACTTATGAAGAAAACACACTCTACTACTTGGCAAGAGGTAAAGGATGAAGAAATAGGAAGTGGGTAGACTTTAGAATTGGATTTCTCACTCATTCTCATCAATCACCATTGATGAAGAATGGTTTTCTTCATGAAGTCAAGATGAAGAAGAAGAAGAAGGTGTTATGATAAGAATATTTGAATTAGAAATATAATCATTTCTTATCATAATGTTAACTATGGTAATGTGTAGAGAATCAATCATGGTTAAAGGAATGGTTAGGGTCAAGCTAGAGACAAAATGGTCACTTAGTCAAAGTGTTCATGAAGCTTCATGAAAACAACAAATGAAAGCCACCATTTCATTTCATTTGCTTTTCTTTTTCCAAAAGAATAAATAAATGAATAAAATGAATAAGGAAATAGTAAACCCTAACCATTTCATTAACCAAGGTTTAATTCTTTACACTTAACCAAAAGGCATGTATCATCAAACATGATACAAGCAAGTGCACAAAATCATATCGCATATGCAATGCGCACAACCGAGTGAGAAAATCCATTTAAAGTGAACCGATACTAGTTAATGCAAAGTAATATATCAAATATATAATTATGCATTAAATAATTAAATCAACACTTGATTCAATGATCCGGTCATGTCGCACACAACCGACTAGTATACAATGTATCGGCTTATCGAATCAATCCTCGATTCGATAACTAGGTTATATCGCATACAACCATTCGACACATTCATCGCGAGAATAGAATACGGTATCATATACACGCATTATTCTCGGTCCCGCACATATCTCATATGCGCTCCTATTTCGTTTCGCTTGAGCCAGGAAACCTCTGTGTAGGACTCTAAAGACTCGTCAATACGCCGGCAGCAGATGATGATCATATCAAACATCCACAAGCCGCAAGCGGTCTGCTAAACGTAACGGCCACCCGGGTATTGAGCGATCAGAAGATCGACGAGCAAACCCGCTCACACTCCAGTGAATCCAACCAGTAACACTACCGTACAGTCCGGTCCGATCGTCTGGTATGTCGCATATCTCGCCTAGGGGTGGTAAACGTCAGACCCCAATAGCTCGATAAGTCGTGTCGATATGAGGTCTATAACAATTCGAGAAACTACTGGTAACACTTACCAGTAAATCTCAGCAACCCTGGCCAGGGATTTCCTGTTATAGCCAATCGAACACAGCACAACATCAACCCCCTATACCGGGAGAGACGAATCCCCTCCTATCGCTCATTGCCTCCATGTGACTCGGGACTGTACCCAAAAACCACCGTTTTGCACGCCCTCTTGGACGTGGTAAGATGGAAATCAAAGCACAGTGGGAACCACACAAGACTCTATGACGATCTCGGGTCAACAGACTACTCTGTACCAGTGTCACCAGAGAACTGCCATCTGACGTGAGGTATAATACCATCTGGGAGTTCTCGGCGAGTCCGTCCAGTGTACCCAGTCTTTACTGAGCACCCGTATATCATCTCTGATGTCAAACACCGATGGATATGGGATCATCCATCGCCCATCTACATGGGTCGAGAAGGTACACGCTAGTCTACTCTGGTATATCGATGCCCCATCTCGATACACCCACGACTAGGGACTTTGAAGGATGTACTTATGGACTACCTGTCCCCACTAGTATGATCCGCATCATAGTCCAGATAGTCAAGTACACATCCTAAGGGCTTTACCAACATATAACAGAGAGACAATCAGTATACACGTTAAGGTAAAGAGCAACCAGATAGCATACTATCATGTCGAGCAAGAAAGTCCTCCCTATATATGTCCCAGCATCCACTACAATATACATCCTATGTATAGTAATGGCCTCTAGGGCATACATATAACTAACAGCTACCTCGCTTCAGGTTTTGGCGGGTAACTTGCCGTACCCGTAGGGGTCTAGGATTTCATTGCACATGCTATCCACACGACCAGGGGAACGTCGGGTTTCACTTGCGGCTCAAAGGAAACCCGGGGATCCCAGATTATCTGTATTGTTCTGTGATGCTTATTAAATTTCTGTGATGTCGCATTTATCACGCCTTGAGCGATTATTATATATTGGTATATATACTAGTAGATGTTGTATATGTTTTACACCCGCGCTAGTCCAGTCCCCGCTCTGTCGTTAGTTAAGTAACCTAACGGGTGATGACGGGACCCAGTGGCGAATGCGGATGGTATATACGTACATCATATTTTCGTTCTTTATTGGTGTGATCAATTGATGGGACTGCATTGATTCGGATCAATGCAAACTAAACAAATCTGTTCGATGTTGTTGGAACATTTTTCAAAAAGCTGTTATTGCAAGGACGTTCTCATTTGCTTTGCACAGTGGTATTCGGTTATGAATATCCAGCACCTCAGTCGACGAGGCAAGGGCCGAGATCCCTTCACCGGGAGTGACCCCTTGGGCAGAAGTTTGCGTCAGGGTAATAACTTCACTATAGTCGATTACTTTTTGCTTTGCATCGCGGTATTCAGTTGGAATATCCTGCACCTCATTCTACGGGGAAAGAGCCGAGACCCCTTCACCAGGAGTGACCTCTTTAGCAAAAGGTTTTCGCCACTATATTTTTATAAAAAGCTATCCGGTTCCTTCAACGATATCAAGTTCATTACGTTAAAGGTTTTTCGCCAAAAACCATTCGTAGCCCTCCGTCATTTTTTATAGGTATTACTTAGTATTCATGCTGTGCATGTTGACCTCTGTCAAGGGACAGTGCTTGGTAGCTGGGTAATGCTTGTTTGTTGCATAGATATGTGATTATTTAGGACAGTCGCACGATCATTTTGACCTCTGTCAAGGGCACGTGCAGGTGGGTCTAAGTTAATCAAGAACAATGACGGGTTGAACTTGACTTGCGTCTTATGATATGTTGACCTCTGTCAAGGTCATAAGCCGCTAGGGGTAAAAATCACATCGGGAGTTTCTAAAGAAACTGAAACTTGCCAGGCATGCGCATACCTTCTGGAGTGTGATAACGCGAGTGGATTCCATCACGTTATCATGCGATGATAGTTGGATCCCGATTCCCACTGATGAGTTGGTTTACTCCTCGGGTGATCCCGACTAATTCTTCTTTCAGGTTTGGAGGAGAATTTGAGATTACAGTGTGAGGTTTCCTGCTTAGATAAATTGATAACCATTCTGATTTAGGTTAGAGTGCACGCTGAGTGTTTCTTTTCTCTCTCTCTTTAGCAGCGACCATGGCCCGACCCTGCACTATAACTCAGCGACCAAGTTGACCGACCCTTCTTAAAACATTGGCTTTTGGATTGTCAGAGTTGCAAACCTCATTGCCACTCCTACTTTTACCCTTTTCTCCAGAACACCCTGTATTACTACGAACATCCACTTACATTGGATAAAACCATCGTATAGTTATATACGAACTCGAAGGAACTTGTTCCAGATTCGAGGATGGTTTCCGGTTCTGGAGAAAATGAATAGGACCATTCAGTTGTCTTTTCCTTTTACCTTCTCTCAGGTTGCGAGTGCTCCTTGGATTAGGACAGTACACCTATTATGCTGATTGGATAGTCTTCTTCCAAACCATAGGCAGGTGCCGAAAGGTAGGGAATGAAGAAAACCAATTAGCCTAAGAGAGGTGTACAGAAGGTATTAAGTAAAAACAAATAAAGGGATTAGAAAGAGGGCAAAGTAAATTGCGACTGCTATTCACGACTAAACCAAGTATTTCATTACCACTCCCACTCTACCTTTGTATTTCTCCAGAACACTCCGTATCACTACAAAGATCCACAGTTATTTGGATACTCTGTCGTATGGTTATATACGAACTCGAAGGAACTTGTTCCAGTTCGGAGATGGATTCTGGTTCAGGAGAAATAGGAATAAGATTTATTCAGTGGTCTTTTATCTTTACCTTCTCTCACATTGCGAGTGCTCCTAGGATTAAGAGAGTACACCCATTATGCTTATTGGATAGTCTTCTTCCAAACCATAGGCTGGTGCCGAATGGTGGGGAAGGAAGAAAACCATTTAGCCTAAGGGGGTGTACAGAAGGTAATGACTAAAGACATATAAAGGGATTTGGAAAGATGGCAAGGAAATATACGGTTACAGTTGTGAATCTGATAATAGAAGAGGTATTACTAGGAATACCCAGATACCACTTCGAAACATTTACATGTTTCAGTTTCACTGTGTATTGTTAAAAGAAAACCGATTTCCCAATTAGCCCTTACTCCAGGGTATGCATTTACCAGGTTTGATTCTCACATCTGCATGGTTTTACAGATGATGAGTGGGAGTAAGTCATTGGGAATTAGGTGATCATCCTCATTATATCGGGATTCGTTATAATTGGTGATATTTGAGGAAATCTCCTGGGTTATTGCCGGACGGCAAATATTTGGTTTTGAATATCCGTTGTTATGCACCAATTTCAAACTGATATATCTGTACGTTTATTTTTATAAAGTGAGATATAACCTTTTGAAATTATGTCCATGACATTTACCTATATCAGTTGATGGTTAGGTAAGGAGTATTTAACAACGGTGTAATTCTTCTTAACCATAAGTACAGTTTTCAACCTACGAAACACAGGGAATGAGTTATTAGACTCAGAGGACTTATACAGAGTATTGTATGTTGTCCAGTGTCCATTAGGACAGAAGGGTTGGTACTTGTATTATATTCTGTTTACTTGTGACTTCTCTAGTTCTTAGACATGTGTTTCATAGAAATACAAGATCCAAGTTTTGAGAAGTTATAGGTATATGAATAAAGTAGAGAACCAGGTATTGCAAGTATCAGGATTCTTCAAGATGATCGAAGATATAGATACTTGTGTATGGTATTCAGTTGATAGTAATGATTATGAGAACTTGCTTCTTTTTCAGGTTACTCATATCTGAATGTATTCCTAAGTTGAGTAATGCTGATCGGCCTCTTTTCATTTAGTTGACATGCACTGGAGACAGCTGCATGATTTGAATTTGGTTCCAATTAAATCAGTGCCTCTGTTTCTATATTGGATATAGAATAGTTCATATCTTAACAATGTTAAGGTACGGGGAGTTGTCCGGCTTATGCTTAAAACCAGACTCTGGATAACTCAATGCACGTTTCTGTAATGGCTGTTTGTGGGTTAGCTCGGGCTATGACGAGGGTTGACTTTCTACCATCTGGAAGATCAATAGTGATATTGTTCTAGACTCGCCACAGTTTTGATAAAAATGGATTTTTTTCAGAAAACAGTAGTGCGAGTATGGTAGAACTGGAAGTGATTCCAGAACCACAAACGATTACTGGAAATTTGATGAGAACCTAAAGATTCGATTAGGTTTGACATTCCATTGGCCACTCCGCAGATGTGGTGGGTAACCTCAGGCACCTGAGAGGTACTCCGGTAGCCTCAAGGACGGTGACAAGGAGGTTCTTGTTTACCCAGACTTGACACTACTGTTGTTCCAGACTATGAGACCCGGCAGGAGGATGAATATAGCGTCATTCTAAACTAGCTTTAGAAGTGCATGTGTATATGACTCTGTTACAGGATTGTCGTAGTCAGTGGGAGCAGCGGAAGCATAGTGGACAAGTAGCATATGTCTATTTATAGACTAAAGCAGATATAGCAGAGATAGATCATCTGTTTTTGATGTGAAAATCATGGGCTTTGACTTCATCAGAATAGGGGATGGATCTGTTAAGAAGGTAGTAGGGTGTGATGTCCTGGTATTTGGATGACATACACAGAGTAGGAAGTGGAATTCCTATACTACGATCGGTTATAGTTTGGTTGTCACACAGTGATTTCTCCACATAGGATATAGATATAATGTCAGACATTCTGGTTACTAGATCTATGATTTTAGATCTAGATTTGGGTAGTTTCCCAATCTGGGTACTTAGACAGCATTCTACATGTATTTTAGAATGGACGACTCCTGGCACGGTAGTATACCTGCAGGTGATGGAGTCACCCTCTCTAAAGGTGTGTTACAGACTAAAGGGGAGAGGGATGTGCATGATTGACATATCACTTGCTTAGGCAATTGAGTCAATCATGAGATGTCACGTACCACACCAGATGTTATTTTTACACTAGATGCAATAAGTTGATATTAATCCTATTCTGGACAAACGTTCGGAAGAAGTTTTAGAACATAAGTGGATGTTCTAGGGATATGATAATGACAACCTCATTCGGGAGACGGTTATCATTCCAGGCATCCAAGGTGACCTGGATGACAGAGTGACTATCAGAGTTATAGTTTTTCCTCTGACGAAGGGCAATTGTTTGGACAGGGGGTCCAAGCGGATACTGAGGGAGGCATGGCATAGGATACTGATTAAGTTCAGTTGACGATACAGTTTAAGAAGTTTGGATTTGGAGTTCATTTATGAACTAGGTCCCATCAGATATCCAGGCATATTCTAAGACAGGTATTGCTCATTTCGGGAGATGGCTTTCTCCGCGAACTTGAGATAAAGAGAGACATAGAAAGAAACATCAGGGCGGATCCACTCACTGAGGCTATTCCTCGGATGCAATAGTTTCGCAAACGGGCTTTGTGAGACTAATCAGTAGAGGAGTTAGGTGTTCGGTATCACACGAGTTGTGAGTATACGACATTGCAATAATTAGCCTTGAGTGCAAGTGGGAGATTGTTGGATATAGTGCCCTCAAAGTCAATTATTGGATCGCAGGCACGTGATTGCAATGATTGAGGGAGGACTTATGCCGGTAGGACAGTCTTACTCAAGATGATAGTATGCTATCTGGTTTATTTTTATCATCATGTACATGCTGTAGGTGATATTACAGATTACTATTACACGTTGATAGAGCCCTTAGGATTCTTGCTTGACGGCCAGCAGTATGATGGCGATCATACACGTGGGAGCTGGGGTCTATAAGCGCATCCTTAAAAGGTCCCTAGTCGAGGGAGTTTCAAGACAAGGCATCGATACTCCAGAGTAGACTAGTGTATAGGGTCGAGACCCCGACAAGGGGCGGTGGCTGGTCTCATAAGCCATTGGTGTCAGTTGGTTCATCTAAGACTTATACAGGTGCTCATTGGGTTATGAGTACACCGGACAGGACTCGCCGGGAACATGCTAGTTGGTTTTTTTATACCTAGCGTCAGATAGCAGTTCCCTGGTGACATGTGTACAGGTTAGTTCATCGACCTGAGATTGTCATTTGTCTCGTGTGAGTTCCCACTGTGCTTTGATTACTACCCTACCACGGCTCAAAGGAGTCGTGCAAACAGGTTTTAGTTGGGTACAGTCTCGAGCCACATGGAGGCAGTGGGCGAATCGGCAGGGGTTTCGTCTCTCCCGGTATTGGGGGTGAGATCGCGCTGTATATAGGATAGCCATTACACGAAGTCCTTGGCCAAGGCACGAGATTTACTGGTAGGTATTCCAGTAGTATCTCAGGGTGTTCTGGGCTACACTCCGACACGACCTGTACCCCTTTTGGGGGTCTGACTTTTACCAACCCCCTAGGCCCGACATGCGATACTCATAGACGAACGGACCGGACTGTACGGATATTGTCACTGACAGGCTCCGTAGGGTGTCAGGATGAGTTCGCTCATCGACCTCCCTTTTGGTCAATACCTGGTAGCCCGTTACGTACAGCTAGTACCACTGACGTGCTAGTGGTTAAATCCACAGCCAAATTATTGACGAGTTTTTAGAGTCCCCCACAAACAGTTTCTCAAGTTTCGGGCGAAACGTTGTAGAGGCCGTATTGTATTATGGCAGGGTTCGATCATATACGTGCAGTCGTGCACGGATCATAATCGGACGGATCATACTAGTGGGTTTTGGTTTAAGCCGGATCCTAGTATTAGATTTGTTGGATTACATTAGTCTCATTGCATTCGCATTCAGTCGGAATACGGATACAGGTATGTATATACTGGTGAGGGGTATCCTTGTGATCCGTCACGAGTTTACTTTGGTAGATGCCATTCTCTTTTTATTGTTGTAAACATTTGGATTAATATTTACAAATGGAAATTGTGAGCTTAAGTCATCATGAAGAGCATTAAATGTGGCATGTGCATGTTTAGTGACTCATGGTCTTATTTTTTATGCATGTCCTCTTTTCTTGATTGATTAGTGTGTTGAATTGATGTGAGGAGAGAGGGAGGGCAGCCACTAGTTATTAGGTTTGCTCTTGTATTTTCATTCTAGTGCTCTCTCATTTTAATTCAACACAATAACAAAAGCTCTTCATCCTTTTCTTCTCTTGAGCTCACCATTTTCTCTCCAATGGCATCATCTTCAACCTCCATCTATGCACTCTCATGTGTTGAGAATCAATGGATGCTTGAGACAAAGTTATCACACACATTCTCTACATCACCTTGGACACGTCGGCTAGCAAACTTCGTGTCCAAGTTGCTTCGGATGAAGCGGGAGCCCGTAAAAAGACTCATTGATGTGGTGCCCTTTCCGACGAGGAGACCGGAGATCGGAGATGCCGCGAGGAGCTTGGGATGGTGGTTAAAGACCGAAGGACACGGATCGATCGGTATAGCCTTTCTAACCCTTCTTGTAGTTAGCTAGTTTAGCATTAATGGTTCGATCCGGATGAAAGTCTGCGTTAGCGCCGGTTTCAATTTTATGAAAAGTTTTTGTTTCCGCATTTTAGCCTCGGATCGACGGCCGGGGCACTACCATAGACTTACAAAATCATCAGTTGTAGTTTGTGCTGCTGGAACTTCTTCCAGTTATACCTCATAGCCACTAATTTCTGTAACAAGAAATTCCTTTTCTAAAAAGGTGGCATGTCGAGAAACAAACACCTTTTGTTCATCGGAGTGGTAGAAGATATACCCTCGCAAATTTTTGGGATATCCTATAAATTTGCACAAAACTGACCTTGCCTCGAGCTTGTCCGGATTTTGAGTTTTCACATAAGCTGGACAACCCCATATCTTAACATAATTAAGGTATGGCCTCTTTCCTTTCCATATCTCATATGGAGTGGTAAGCACGGATTTGGTGGAAACCATATTCAATAGGTCTGCAGCTGTCTCAAGCACATATCCCCAAAAAGAAATAGGTAACTCAGCAGTACTCATCATAGAGCGCACCATATCTAATAGGGTGCGATTTCTCCGCTCCGATACACCGTTGTGCTGTGGCGTATACGGAGGAATAAGCTGAGAGAGAATCCCATTCTTTTTTAGATAATCACGGAATTCCATGCTCAAGTATTTTCCTCCTCGATCAGATCGTCGGATTTTAATACTTCTACCCGTCTGGTTTTCAACTTCGTGCTTATATTCCTTGAATTTCTCAAAAGCTTCAGACTTGTGTTTCATCAAGAACACATGTCCGAACCTTGAGAGATCATCAATGAATGTAATGAAGTACGAGAAACCATTCTTGGCATGTGTAGACATAGGACCGCATACATCACTATATATCAGTCCCAAAAGTTCAGTAGCTCTTTCTCTGTGTCCAGTAAATGGAGTTTTGGTCATCTTTCCTTTGAGACATGACTGGCAGGTTTCATAAGATGAAAATTCAAACGGATTCAAATATCCATCGTTATGCAACTTAGCCACTCTTGTCGCATTGATATGACCTAGTTTACAGTGCCACAAGAAGGCTTCGTTCATTTCTGAACTCTTCCTCTTATGTGTGTTCTGTACGTTAAGAACTATACTTTGATTCAGAACGTATATACTGTTACATAACGTACCAAATCCAATCAACACTTGATTTTGGAAAATATTCATAACATTATCCTCTAATATGAGATTATATCCTTTTTTAGTTAGCAAAGAAACCGATATAATGCTACACATCATCTTTGGTACGTAGTAACAGTTGTTCAGAATCAATGTATTACCTGTTGGTAACACAAGGTGATATTCACCAACTGTTTTGGCTGCAACAATTGCACCATTCCCTACTGTTAGAGATTTATCACCTTTTTCCAGTTCTCTATCTTTCTTTAGCCCATATAACAAATTACATACGTGGGATTCTGATCCGGTATCCAATACTCAGGACGTAGAACAAACTGAGAAACAGTTCTCGGTAACGAACACATCCGAAAAAGATGCATCAACATGTTGTTTCTTCGAATGGGTGGCGCGGGAATCCTGATATTCCCCTATTCCTACGGAACCAACGTTCCCCAGCTTAGTATAATAAGCGGGTTCGGTCAATACATCCATATTATTATCTTGATTAAGGCGTGACATTGGTTGCTACCTGGAAAGAGAGAGAGAAGGAAATGCATTAGCGTGCGCTCTTCGCAAGATTAGATTGGTTATTATCTTATCTAATCAGGATGACTCCCACTGTTTTTATCAAATCTTCCTTCAAACCATAAAAGGTAAGATTAGCCGGGATTAATTACATTCTATAAGCTCGCTAACCAGTCAGTTAGGCCAATTTCGGTACTCTGAGGGAGGTTCCCCGTGCTTTCGCACGGACCTAATTAAAATAAACCTCGTTTCCCTAGAGGCATAACCCCGTTGACACCTACTGGATTAGCTAATTGTAAAGTGCAAAACTCTCCTAGGAGTAACTCTTACTCGCAGTGGGTATCGGGATTCGACTATCATATAGAAGGTATGAAATCTCATTGCAAATTTCAACACTTGAAATTCCCGATAATGTTTTTACCCCTAGCGTCCTATGATCTTGACGCAGGCCAACAAATCATTGGGCGCTAGTCAAGTTCAACCCGTTCATTTCTTGATTGAATTAAACCCACCCGCATGATCTTGACGCAGACCAATAAAGTCGCACGACTACCCTAATCCAATCGCATCACATGCTACAAATAAGCACTAATTTAGCTACCGCACATTATGCATTGACGCAGGCCAACAAACGTAGCACGAATACTAAAATAGCACTTATCTGAAATGACGGAGGGCTACACAGGTTTTTAAGAAAACCATGAGCGTAATGAACTTGATATCGTTGTAGAATATAATGATTTGGAGTGTTTTAAGCTCCGTTTAAAAATCGAATAGTTTTGTAGCGTTTGCTAGTTTTGCTAAAGAGGTCACTCCCGGTGAAAGGATCTCAGCTCTTTCCTCATCGAATGAGGTGCTGGATATTCTACAAGGAATACCACTATGCAAAACAAGAACTGGTGCAGCTTGCAAAACCAAACGAGTGAGCTGTAGCATTTGCTAGTTTCGCTAAAGAGCTCACTCCCGGTGAAGGGATCTCGGCTCTTTCCTCATTGAATGAGATGCTGGATATTCATCAAGGAATACCACTATGCAAAGCAAGAACTAGAGCTACCTTGTTTTAAAATTTTGATTCTACAATATTTTAGGTTTCTTTCTTTTCATTAATCTCATTAATGAAGTCCCATCATTTAATGTTTTCTAAACATCACAGAAAAATGAAACGAAAATAGAACGTACGCTTATGCCATCCGCATTCGCCACTGGGCCTCGTCATGCACCGTTAGGTTACTTAACTACCGGCAGAGCGGGGGCTGGACTAGCACAGGTGCAAAACATAAGCAATGTTTATTATATATCATATATATAATATAACATTCGTCTCACGCAGTTATATAATCACATCACAGAACCAAGCAGCCGAAGTAACATATGAAATATTGGATATACTAGGATGTCCGTGTTTTAAATTTAGCCAGTAATATAAAACACGGATTCCACGGTCGTGATGAATAGCCAAACCCACATCTCTAAACCCCTACGAGAGCGGCAAATAACCCTACCAATTCTAGAGTTAGGAGACCCGGTCTTAACTCCTTGAGATGGTCTCCCACTAGACTCTAGAACCCAGTTACTTATGCTCCCCTCCTTGGGTCTATCCTAATGCGGAATAGTAAATAATATACATCAATGGTGACATCATTCTCAGCCCGGAAGTGTCCCAATAAAAGAATATTACATACAGATTTTACATGAATGAAAATAAAAACTCTTATCTCACATAAAACCCCCGGCTTTTCATTCTCGACGATCCAATAATCATATAACCAGCAACACATAACATCTCATGTCATCAACGTAAGTAAATATGCGTATCCCGAAATTCATTGATATATAGCAACGAGATCGGGATACCCCACATATTACACTTACGGTCGCAGAAAATAAATGGAAAACTACAATAATTAGAATCCGTATATCATTAGACATCATAAACCCGGAATATCTCTTATTCCGGATTTCATGCCTAACCTATAAACCTTGTATTTTAGTCTCAAATTGAAAACATTTTTCAATTACTTTAGTCGGGTAATTCAACAGGATTCCCGATTACATTATCGAATACTCGTCGGAAACTTTAGCAGATGGCCGCACCCCCGATACCGTCGACAAAGTGCACTAAGGCGGAACACCGTGGCCGCAAGCACCCGAGTGGGTGCTTTTGGCAACGGGGTTGTCCTACAGTCACTTGGTCACGGCTATGGGGTATGGCTGTTTGCTATAGTTACCCGGCGAGTGTTCGCGTACAATACGCGATTGCGATGGAGTTTTGATCCAAATCAAAACTCCGTGACAACCGATTAACCGAGACTAAAATATAAGATTTACAATATACTAACTAATTTTCACAAAACTAATTATTCTGGATTCTAACAATTGTATCACATATCATCAAGATCTATACGACGCTAAACATTTCGATCAATTTAATAAACACCCACAAATTCCAGAGAGCTCAACAACTTGAGAATCATTAAAAATACCCAGAGAGTGCATGATGCCAAAATGGAGCAGCAGGAGAAAGATGCAACCACAAAGCCATTAACTAGCCGCGGAACCGCGGCCAAACATGGGGTTTGGCCGCGCTTCCACGGCGGTTTGTTGGTGTTGGGTCTTCAAATTTCTACAGACTCCATAAAAAACCCTGCATGATTTTTTGGAGATTTTTAATTACGAAAATTTCAACATTTAAAAAATTCGACAGAAAGTTCAAAAAATACGGGTTTCGAAAACCGATCGAACACTTTAACGTCGTAATAACCTACCCAAATGTTCTAGCTTGGCTCTGATGCCATGTAAATCTACCCTAGCACCACAACAAGATTTTAGTAGCATCAAGCATGCCAAATTTAAAAAAATTTAGGTGCTAAGTTAAACTAACCAAGATCTAAACTAGAATAATTAGGGTTTAACCTATGATGATATGAAAAACTAAAGAAGTGAAAGAAGTTATACCCTCGTAGATCGAGTCCTTCACTTTACAAGCTCCGGGTTGTAGTCCACGCGACTCCACCAGGCTCCTCTTCGAGTTTGAACGAGCCTCCTCCGTGATCTTCGTGCCGAAAACGATCCACCCGAAGTCCCTCTAGCTCAATCTACCTCTTCACTAAACTATCTTTTTAGCGAAGGAAACGCACTACACTTGATTGCTAGTCAAGTGTAGGATGGTGAAGTAGGGGTTTGGTTTAGCTCACAAGTTTGTTCAAAACTTCATGGTTCATATCACATGTGAGGGGTTGGAGTTTTGATGCATGAAGAAGAGGAAGAAGAAGATGAGAGCATGCTAGAGAGCAACTCAAGAAAATGGCTAAGACTCCAAATAAAAATGAACTCATCTCCTCAAATGAACCATACTCTTGCTCACTTATTGAAGCATGGTTGAATTTTGAATAAATTTATTCAACCATACTTCAATAGTGTTGCAAGACTAATAAACAAATATAAAGCCCATGCCACAACCCATGCTCCCATTTACACCTCATTTTCTATTTTTCACAAAAATAGAAAATCATGCCATGCTTAATAAATATATATATATATATATATTAAGTTAATAATTAGTGAAGTTAATGATATTAGTTAAGATATAATTATCTCAAATATAATGTACATCACATTATCAAATCAACACTTGATTCGATAATCCGGTTAAATCATATATAACCGACTAATATCATTTATCTATACATCACATTATCAAATCAACACTTGATTCGATAATCCGGTTATATCATATATAACCTGACCGACATCAGATAACTGCCAGATTACAATACGGTATCACATATACGTATTTAATCAGGCCCACGCACATATCATCATATGTGCCCTATTTCATTCCGCTTGAACCAGAAAACTTCTGTGTGGGACTCTAAAGACTCGTCAATACGCCAGCAGTAGGTGATGATCACATCAGTCACCTATAAGCTGTCAGCGGTACTAGCTGGACGTAACGGCTACCCGGATATTGAGCGATATGAAGATCAACAAGAAAGCTTGTCCATACTCTCCATGAAGCCTATAAGTAACACTACCGTACAGTCTGGTCTCTTCGTATGATATGTCGCATATCGAGTCTAGGGGTGGTAAACGTCAGAGCCCAGTAACTTGATAAGTCATGCCGATGTCTGGCCTATAACGGTTCGAGAAACTACTGATAACTCTTATCAGTAAATCTCAGCAGCAGCCCTGGCCAGGGACTTCCAGTTATAGCCAATCGAGCATAGCGCAACATCAACCCCCAATACCGGGAGAGAAGAAACTCTCTTATCGCTCATTGCCTCTATGTGACTCGGGACTGTACCCAAAATCCACCTGTTTGCACGAATCCTTTGAGCGTGGTAGGGAGGAAATCAAAGCACAGTGGGAGCCACACAAGACTCTATGACGATCTCGGGTCTACAGACTAACCTGTACCAGTGTCACCGGAGGACTGCTATCTGACGATAGGTATACTACCAACTAGGAGTTCTCGACGAGTCATGTTCTGTGTACTCATTCTCCAATGAGCACCTGCATACAATCTTTAATGTCATACACCAATGGTTGTGGTATCGACCATCATCCTCTAAGGGACAAGAAACGTACACACCAGTCTACTCTGGAATATCGATGCCCTGTCTCGATATCCCCTCGACTAGGAACTGTTAAAGGATGTACTTTTGGATCACCCTGGCCCCACTAATATGATCTCATCATAATCCTGGTAGTCAAGTACATATCCCAAGGGCTTTATCAACATGTAAGAGAAAGACAGTATAAGAATACCAGTCCACATGTTAAGATAAAGAGTAACCAGATAGCATACTATCATGTCGAGCAAGAAATTCCTCTATATATATGTCCAAGTATCCACTATAGTATATATCAATGTACAATAATGGCCTCTAGGGCATACATACTCCTAACAATAGCCAATCGAGCATAGCGCAACATCAACTCCCAATACCGGGAGAGACAGAACCCCTCCTATCGCTTACTGCCTCCACGTGACTCGGGACTGTACCCAAAAACCACCTGTTTGCATGACTCATTTGAGCCGTAGTAGGGAGGAAATCAAAGCGCGGTGGGAACCATACAAGACACTATGACGATCTCGGGTCTACAGACTAACCAGTACAAGTGTCACCAGAGAAATTCTATCTGACGATAGGTATGATACTATCCAGGAGTTCTCTGCGAGTCCTGTTCGGTGTTCCCATTCTCCAATGAGCACCTGTGAACAATCTTTGATGTCAAACACCAATGGCTGTGGGATCAACTATCGCCCCATACAGGGCCAAGAAATGTACACACTAGTCTACTCTTGAATATCGATGTCCTGTCTCGATATTCGCTCAACCAGGAACTGTTAAGTATGTGCTTGTGGACTATACAAGCCCCACTAGTATGATCTGCATCATAGTCCTGATAGTCAAGCCAACATCCTAAGGGTTTTATCAACATGTATCAAAAAAGATAGTAAACTAAAACAAGTGTACATGTTAAGATAAAGAGCAACCAGATAGCATACTATCATGTTGAGCAAGAAAGTCCTCTCTATATATGTCCAAGCATCCACTATATTATATAATAATAGCCTCTAAGGCATACATATTCTTAACATATCGACCACAAGAATCTGGAGTATATATTTACTCAAAAAGAGCTTAACAAGTGACAAAGAAGATAGCTAGAACTCATGGAAGACTTCGATATCAACCTTCAATACCATCCAGGAAAGGTAAACGTAGTTTCAGATGCCTTGAGTCACCAGCCGTCCACGATGAATCTCACCTCACAGTGGAAATTACAGCAAGAGCTTCATGGATTGGAGGTTGAAGTATTTGTGCCAGGTATTATATCATCCTTGATGAATCTATAGATCCAGTCCAAGTTTGTAGATCAGATAAAAGAAGTTCAAGCAGGTGATGCCATATTGCAGAAGATCAGAGAACAAGTAGAGAGTGGATTTCGAACTGACTTCATCATTCATGAGGATGGATTCATGCGGTATGGGAGCCGTTTATGCATGCCAGCCGGCCATGTTCGAGAGGAGAGTTGATGAAAAAAGTTCACAGCTCTTCTTATTCTGTACACCTGTAAGTCTACGGTAGCGCCCCGGCCCGTCTGTCCGAGGCCAAAATGTGGAAACGAAAACTTTTTCAAAACTTGAAACTGGCGCTATCGTATACTATAAATCCGGATCGAACCATTAACCTATAACTAGCAATTAGAGAAAGGGTTGGAAAAGCTATACCGATCGATCCGTGTCCTTCGGTCTTTGGCCACCATTCCAAGCTCCTCGCGGCATCTCCGATCTCGATCTCCTCGTCGGAAAGGGCACCACATCTTCGAGTCTTTTTACGGGCTCCCGCTTCGTCCGAAGCAACTCGGGCACGAAGTTTGCTAGCCGACGTGTCAAAGGTGAAGTAGAGAATGTGTGTGATAACTTTGTCTCTTGCATCCACTGTATGGATGGAGGTTGAAGGTGAAGCCATCAATAGAAATTATGAGCTAGAAGAAGAAGAAGAAGAAGGAGCATTTTCTTTTCTTATGTTGTATGATAAAATGAGAGTGAGAGATATCATAATCCAAGAGCAAACCTCACAATACATGGCTACCCTTTCTTTCTCTCCCTCTCATTTCAACTCACAAATCCATCACAAAATGTGATATATGCACAATAAAAGAGACCATGAGTCACTAATGAAGTCTATGTCACATTAAATGCACAAAATGATGATTTCTAGCTCATAATTTCCATTTGTAAACATTAACCCAAATGTTTACAATAATAAAAAGATACGGCAACATCTAAAGTAAACTCGTGACGGATCACAAAGATACCCCTCACCTGTATATACATACCTGCATCCGCATTCCGACTGAATGCGAATGCGATGAGACTAAAGTAATCCAACAAATCTAATACTAAGATCCGGCTTAAACCAAAGCCCACTAGTATGATCCGCCCGATCATGATCCGTGCATTACTGCACATATATGATCGAACCCTGCCATAATACCATACGGCCTCTACAATGTTTCGCCCAAAACTTGAAAACTGTCTGTGGGGGACTCTAAAGACTCGTCAATACTTTGGCTGTGGATTTAACCACTAGCACGTCAGTGGTACTAGCTGTACGTAACGGGCTACCAAGTATTGACCAAAAGGAAGGTCGATGAGCGAACTCATCCTGACACCCTACTGAGCCTGTCAGTGACAATATTCGTACAGTCCGGTCCGTTCGTCTATGAGCATCGCATGGCGGGCCTAGGGGGTTGGTAAAAGTCAGACCCCCAAAAGCGGTACAAGTCGTGTCGGAGTGTAGCACAGAACACCCTGAGATACTACTGGAATACCTACCAGTAAATCTCGTGCCTTGGCCAAGTACTTCATGTAATGGCTCTCCTAGACACAGCGCGATCTCACCCCCAATACCGGGAGAGACGAAACCCCTGCCGATCCGCTCACTGCCTCCATGTGGCTCGGGACTGTACCCAACTAAAACCTGTTTGCACAACTCCTTTGAGCCGTGGTAGGGTAGTAATCAAAGCACAGTGGGAACTCACACGAGACAAATGACGATCTCAGGTCGATGAACTAACCTGTACACATGTCACCAGGGAACTGCTATCTAACGTCAGGTATAATACCAACTAGCATGTTCCCGGCGAGTCCTATCCGGTGTACTCATAACCCAATGAGCACCTGTATACATCTTAGGTGATCCAACTGACACCAATGGCTTGTGAGACAGGCAACCGCCCCTCGTCGGGGTCTCGACTGTATACACTAGTCTACTAATGGAGTATCGATGCCTAGTCTCGAAACTCCTACGACTAGGGACCTTTTAAGGATGTGCTTATAGACCCCAGCTCCCACGTATATGATCGCCATCATACTGCTGGTAGTCAAGCAAGAATCCTAAGGGCTCTATCAATGTGTAATAGCGACCTATAAGGTCACCTAAAGCAGTACACGATGATAAAGATAAACCATATAGCATACTATCATCTTGAGTAAGACTGTCCTACCGGTATAGATCCTCCCTCAATCATTGCAATCACGTGCCTGTGATCCAATAATTGACTCTGAGGGCACTATATCCAACAACACCTCGGTGGCATGAAGATGTACAAGGAACTTCGACAACATTACTGGTGGCACATCATGAAAACAGAAGTAGCTCGGAGTGTAGCGAAGTGGTTAGTTTGTCAACAAGTGAAGGCTGAGCATCACATAACTGCTGGTATACTGCAACCGTTACCTGTCCCAGAATGAAAATGGCAGCACATAACCATGGACTTCATAACTTCACTCCCTCGCAGTATGAAGGGTAACGACGCGGTTTGGGTTATTATGGATCGACTCACCAAGTTGGCTCACTTTATTCCATTCTGAGTTGGCCAGTCAACAGAAGTTTTGATAAGGAAGTACACGGAGGTAAATCAAATATAAAGTAAGATTTAAACCTTCAGATTGTACCCCCATTTGTTTTGATACTCATGAATCATGCAGGAGATCGTAAGACTTCATGGAGTACTAGTTTGCATCGTCTCCGACCGGGACACCAGATTTCGATCCCAGTTTTGGCAAAGTCTTCAAGCCAGTCTGGGCACGAATCTGAGTTTTAGCACAGCTTATCATTTTCAGACAAACAGTCAGACAGTCAGAATGAACAATTCAGATACCGGAGGACATACTAAGGGTTTGTATGCTTGACTTCGGAGGATCGTGGAAATTTCATCTACATCTCGTGGAGTTTGCATACAACAACAGTTATCAAGCTAGCATTGGAATGGCTCCATTTGCAGCACTTTACGATCGGAAGTGTCGTTCGCCTATGAGTTGGGATGATATTGGAGATCGAGAACTCCTTAGCCCAGAGTTGATCGTGGCAACAGTTGATGTAGTTCGCACGATCAGAGAAAAGATGCGCATAGCTCAAGACAGACAGAAGCATTGTGCAGATGAAAAGCATCGACACTTGGAGTTTCAACCTGAAGACCACGTATTTCTCAAGATCTCTCCGAACAGAGGAGCCATTCGCTTTGGACGACGGGGAAAGCTTAGCCCAACTTACATCGGTCCATTCGATATATTAGAATGGGTAGGAGAAGTGGCGTATCGTTTGGCTCTACCAACATCTTTGGAAGGAGTGCACAACGTATTCCATATATCTCAGGTACGCCGTTATGTGCGTGACCCCAGCCACATACTTGATCACTCAGATCTCACTGTATAGACCGATCTGACTTGCGAGCAATTGCTAGTCAAGATACTAGATTGAAAGGAGAAGACATTGCGGAACAAGGTGGTCAAGTTAGTCCGAGTGATATAGAGAAGGGACTCAGCAAGAGAATCATCTTCAGAAAGAGAAGATGATATGGATACTCGATACCCTCACTTGTTTGAAGATTAGTTCTTTGTATAAATTTCGAGGACGAAATTTTTCTAAAGAGAGTAGAATGTAACGACCCTGAATTTTTAGTACTCTTGTATAAATTTAAAGTTATATTAAAGGGTATTACTATTTCTGGTTCTGAGTTATAAGTTATTCAAGTTAAGTTTGAGTAAGAAACTCCTTATAGTTCATGGGTTAACTCTCTTCACTATTGTCGCATAGCTTGTGTGTTCGAATTCCATCAGTCTCAATATTTTATATTATGTTTTCTTTTGATACTTTGGAAGCCCAAGAGTTTGACGGGTATTACACGGAGATACCAAATGTTGCAACAGAAACAAATAATATAAATGAGATATTTAAACCAAATTAAAACCCTGGGCACGAATTTCGAGGTGAAATCTCTCATCTTGGCTGCTACTTTTTGGAAACCGGCTGCCAGGATTATCCAGATCGGGTCTGTGGTCGACCCGTGCGATCTTTGGCCTCCCTTCAACCTATTTTAATACTTTAAAACTTCTGAAATTATACAGAGAACTGCTGACCCTTCACTTATCCCAATTACACCATTTTTAATTCAATTTTTATTATTTTTTAATCATCATACTCCCTAATTCTCCTATAAATACCTAACCATTCTAGCCTCATCCCCATTTCTGAAAATTTCACTAAATTATACTTAAAAGTTTCCTCTCAAGACTCTCAAGTCCAAGCCAAGTCCAAGCCAACTCAATCTTTCAAGTTCGTTCCTCAGCCCGTCGTCAAGCTCGATTCCTTCACCTTGACAGTTTCAGTTCATCAATTGAGATTTCTTCTTTTCTTTTCTCGCCCGTACAAGTACGAGCGGAACCCGTAAGTTCCCCTCGATTTTCCTTTGCTAATTCAATCTCTCTTCTTATTTTCCGTCATCGCCCCATGAAAATATATATTTAACTCATAAAAGAAAAATATATTCTTTCTTTGATAAAATGAAACCATTATTTTTATATAAAATTATAATATATGCCTACTCTAATTGTAGATAATTGCTAGATGTGTTTAATAGAATTTTTGGACATGATAAGAAAACAAACCTAGTTTACATATGCAAGTTAACATATAAATAGCATATTCTTTATGCTACCTCGATTACAATGTTTAGCTTGCACGGGGTAATGACCTACCTCACACATACACATGGAAAATATAGCATGATACCATATTTATAATTTTTCCCCTTAAGAAACGTATTTCATTAAAATACCCTCAAATTCAAAAAAAATACAGTTTTATCGATTTTTTCATCCTTTGCAAATACGCCTCTACAACCCTCATTAGGAGACCCGTTTGTGGATGGTGCAGATTATTGCATATCTTTGGGGTAGTAGAGTGAATGCAGGACTCCTCACGGAGAATTCGATCTCAAAAGAAATAAAATACAGTTTTAAAGAAAATACGATTCTTTTAAAACAAAGTTAAAAAAAATTGAAAATAACTTAATTCATATATTCCTATTTCCAAAGAAAAACAAATTTGTGAAATATAGATTTCACTAAAATGAAAAGATTAAAGTTTTTAAGAAAATACCCTCAAGTTTCCAAAAGATGGATTTTTCATTAAAATACCATAAACTTTTAAAAGCTAGGTTTTAACACTAAAATACCATAAAACCTAAAATATTTTTATTAAAACTCTTGACATACAAATTAATATGTTTTTACCCAAAACACGCTCGAGATTATTTTCAACTATACTATTTTACATAAAACCCTTTCGAGAGTTTAAATGTTTATTCACATAAATACCTTAGAAATCAAAGACTAGTCTATGTTACATGTTTGGATTGCAGATTGTTTTGAATGGCATCTTCTCTTATTAGTGCCACGGGTTGCCGGAGATAATTATGCACCGCTTTTCTCTCCCTAAAAGTATATAGTAACTTTAGAAAAATCAAATCACATCGGACTCGAACATGGCTTGAATTCCAATCAAACTTGAACTCAAACTCAAACTCAAACTCAAACACAAGCTTGAACTCGACTTGAAGTTGAACACTTGACTTGACTTGACCCGAACCATGAATATGACTTGACATCATTTTGACATGAATACTTGAACTTGACATAAATATTTGCGCACAACTTGAAGCTGAACTTGTACTCTTTATATTCATGGATTCGGTCAAGACCTGTAAATTTTATCTATACAATAAAATATGCAGGGATAAAGGGTAGATTGATAAATAATGTATGACGTGGCACGAGCGTTCACTAAAAGACACCTAACATGAATATCCTGTGTTATTGTCCCATGGGTTTGACAGGGCTTTGTATTTCTGTACTTTTGGTCCGCGGGGTACGTCGGACTACTCTCGTATACACGCATACCTTCCTTATCAAATCACAAACAACCACGTTAGAATAGAATAAGCATATTCATATAACTGTCATGTTTAATATAACTTAGCATACTTAAGTTTAATTATGCATTTATATAACCTGTTAGTTACGACTTGGATCCATGTCCTATTTTACATACCCCCAGTTTTCATATTTTTCCTTGGGAACTTACTGAGCGTTAGTTCGCTGACGACATTCCTTTCTGTTTCTTTTCTTTGGAATGTTCATCAGGGGGACATGATTCAGAGGAGATTGAGCTAAGTCAGAAGGACTTCGATCAGCTTACCGCCCAGCCAAACTACTAGTTTTCTTTTCTGCACTTATCTCTAGTATGCCATTGTTTAGACGCTTTCCGGTTATTGTATCTTTTATTTCAGACATCTGTACTTTAAAGTTTGAATGTAAATAAAGTTGCTGTTGAATTTTATTACTCTTATTAATTCTTGCATATTATATTGCTTAAAAACGCTTAATGTATTTATTAAGGGAAATGACATTCTCGTAATAAATACGCTGCGGATCTCATCACGTGCCGTTACCGTCTTCTGGGAAGCGGGATGTGACAATGAATGATATATCCTTCCTCATTCTTTTTTAATTAATCAACATGCTTAACTTAATTGTTATCTTAATATTGTAGTATGGTCATTGTTTGATATGGTATGATGCTTTCAATAGTTACAAATAACCTTTAGAATATACCATATTCTCTCAATCCTTTCATATTGCAATGTTAACATTAGAATTAATATTTAGTGTTAGCTTGCTAAGTTGTTTAGATAGGGTATATTGCTTAAGCTTGCTTAATACCCTTCCTTAAGTATATATTGTTAGTTATATGTAAACCCTAAAGGCCATTATTGTACATGAGATGTATATTATAATGAATGCTTCGACATATATAGGGAGGACTTTCTTACTCGACATGATAGTATGCTATCTGGTTGCTCTTTGTCTTAACATGTTGACTTGTATAAGTGATGCTGTCTTACTCTCACATATTGATAAAGCCCTTAGGATGTGTACTTGACTACTAGAACTATGATGGAGATCATACTAGTGGGGCCAATGATAGTCCACAAGTACACCATATAATTGTTCCTAGTCGAGAGTGTATCGAGACAGGGCATCGATATTCCATAGTAGACTAGCGTATACGCATCTTGACCCATATGATGGGCGATGGATGATCCCACATCCATTGGTGTTTGACATCAAAGATGGTATACGGGTGCTCAATGGAGACTGGGTCCATTGAACGGACTCGCCGAGAACTCCTAGATGGTATTATACCTATCGTCAGATAGCAGTTCTCTGGTGACAGTAGTACAGGTTAGTCTGTCGACCCGAGATCGTCATAGAGTCTTGTGTGATTCCCACTGTGCTTTGATTTCCACCATACCATGGTCAAGAGATCGTGCAAAAAGATGGTTTTTGGGTACAGTCCCGAGTCACATGGAGCCAATAAGCGATAGGAGGGGATTCGTCTCTCCCGGTATTGGGAGTTGATGTTGCGCTATGCTCGAATGGCCATAACAGGAAATACCTGGACAGGGTTGCTGAGATTTACTGGTAAGTGTTATTAGTAGTTTATCGAACCGTTATGGACCTCACATCGGCATGACTTATCAGGCTATTGGGGTCTGACGTTATACCACCCCAAGACTGTGATATGCGACATATCTGACGAAGAGACTGGATTGTACGGTAGTGTTACTGATTGGATTCACAGGAATATGAGCAGGCTTACTTGTTGATCTTCTGATCGCTCAATACTCGGGTGACCGTTACGTTTAGCAGACCGCTTGCGGCTTGTGGGCGTTTGATATGATCATCACCTACTGCCGGCGTATTGACGAATCTTTAGAGTCCTACACAGGGGTTTCTTGGTTCATGCGAAACGAAGTAGGAACACATATGTGATATGTGCGGGACCGATATTAATGCGCGTATGTGATACCGCATTCTATTCTTGCGATATGTGATATCGGTCGGTTATATATGATATAGCCGGGTTATCGGATCAAGTGTTGATTTGATAGATTGTTACATTTGATATTAGTCGGTTATATATGATATAACCGGATTATTAAATCAAGTGTTGATTTACTAATTTAATGTATAATTATATATTTGATATATTAACTTACATTAACTAATATTTGCTCACTAAACATTTCTTTTTCTCACTTGTGTACACTTAGTATATATGTGATATATATTAATGTACATTATTTTGTTTCATGCTAGATGCCGCATGCTACATGGGTGTATGAGACTTACACCATGCTTATAATAATGTGAGATTTTATTTATTTAAAGTAATTCAATATTAGTTGGAAATTGTCATGCTTGGAAGTTTAGAGAAGCTTGAAGCATCTTTGACTTGGTCCACTAGTTTTATTTTACTTGTAAATATTTATTAACCTAACCATTATTATTAGTCAAGGTTTATTCTCTACATGAGTTAGTGTATGACACTAACTCACCCATAGTTGCTATTCTCATCTCATGAGTTCATTCTTCATCTCTTTACTTCATCTTCTTTCTGATGAGAAAAAGCTTGCTAGATTTTTCTAAGTGATGAAATATTGTGAGAAAAATAAATCTAAAGAGAGTCCAATTCCTACTTCATCATCCTCTACTATCAGCCATTTAGTTTAGGATGTTTACTTCGCTAATTCACATATTAGTGAAGAGTTAGTATGAGCTTGAGTCTTCTCGACATAGATCATCTTCGGCCTAGAAGACTTCGTGCAAGCTTGTTCATTTCTCCAAGGGAACCCATACTAGAGTTCGGGAGATCACTACTCGCAGCGAAAAGACTACTACACGGAGCTTTAGAAGTGAAGGACCGGTCTATAAAAGTTGTATTCCTCATTCACGATACTTGCAAAGTTGTTTGCATGATGGTTTGTTTAAATCTCTAGTTAAGATTCTAGGGTTAGGATTCTTTAGTATGGCAAAAATTTGAAAACGGCATTGACGATGCCTTCTGAAACCTTGTTGCCGCGTTAAGTAATCCTACAGTGGTATCAGAGCCAAGCTAGAGATTTAAACGAAATTTGTTAGATTACGAATTCGAAACTACTCCGAAACTTGAAACCCTAAAATCTAGTTTCTGTCGACTTTTTAAAGGCCTCTAAAATTTTTTTTACCAATTGCAGAATGTTGTATGAGATGCAATATGAACACGGTAGAAAATTGAACCCCATTCCTTAGATTTTGTCCGGCGAGAGAGCATGAAAAACCGGTGAGCTCCGCCCATTTTGGGAGTTCAGGGTTCAATTTTGTAGTGTGTTCCAGTCTCCGGGTTTTGGTGTTTCAGGTGTTGCTAGTTTTTGCTAAATTTGCATGTGATATTAACTTTCTACAAAGGCAATTCAGAGTGTTTCGTAATCGTAATTCTAACATATATTCGGGTAATTTAGACGACGTTAAGAAGTTTGAACGGATATCAATAACCCATATTTTCCCTCGCTAGAAATTTTCAAGAGTTGGATTTTTTCCGAATTTAAAATCTTCAGAAAATCTTGCAAGCAATTCTGTGGACCCTCTAGAAGAACGATACCCAAACTCGACTTTTTGGATCACGGAACCGCGGTCATACCCTAGGATTTGCCGCAGTTCCGTGGCGACATGAGTGAGGCATGGGTCGGCCCTTCTACGGATGGTTCATAGGAGCTGTGGCATGTTCTGGGTACTTTTTGAACTCCGCTCAAGTGTTGAGCTCTTTGAGAAATTTTGGGTGTTTGTTTATTCGATCGAAAAGTTTAACATCATCTAGCTATCTGTGATTGTGATACAATATTTGAAATCCACATAATTAGTTATGAGATAACTAGTTTGAATTTTATAAATCTAGAAAGTTAGTCTCAGTTGATCAGTTGCCACGGAATTTTGATGTGGATCAAAAGTCCGTCGCAATTACGTAGTGTACGTGGATACTCGCTGGGTAACCTTACTAGATAGTCACGCCCCATAGCCCCGACCAAGTGACTGTAGGAGAACCCCGTCGCCAAAAGAATCCGTTTGGGTGCTCGCGGCTGCGGTGTTCCGCCTTAGTGCACTTCGTCGACGGCATCGGCGGTGCGGCCGTCTACTAAAGTTTCCGACGAGCATTCGATCGGGTTATCGGGAATCTTGTTGAATTACCTGACAGGTTATTGAAAAGTGTTTTCAATATCGAGACTAAAATGCGAGGTTTATAATTGTTAGGCATGTGATGTCTAAGGAATTCATTTGATGGGTATGAAATCCAAAGTATGTGATACATTGGGTTTATGATATCTAAGGTGGTTGCGGATTCCAATTGTTGTAGTTTTTCACTTTCTTTTCTGCGACTGTAAGTGTAATATGTGGTGTATCGCCGGTTTCATTGCTATACGTCAACGACAATTGGGATACGCATATTTACTTACGTTGATGACATGTGATGTTTGTTTCCCCCAATCAAAGCAAAGCTCTGTTCAAATTTTGAAATTTAAAATGAAGCAGCGCTTCATAAAAAGCATTAACGCTAAATGTGCCAGCGCTAAGAGTTAAAGACTCTGACCAGTGCACCACGTGTAAAGCACGTGAGCACTAGCGCCGAGAGCATCTCATTCTCGCAAAAGCTACCTGCGCCTATTTTATACCAGTTTAAGTTTTAACAGCGCACATGCATACATTAAGAGAAGAATAGGAATTAGAAGGGAGGACTTGGCGGTTAATGACAAAAAGCAGAAAGCATTTAATTAAACATTTATTCTACACGAAATAGATCGCCAAACATGAGATCGAAAGTACAGGGATTTCCAAACATATAGATAAAATTATCTAGTTCTCTCTCTGTCCTTTCCACCATGTCAAAGCGACGATCTTCGTGAGGAGTAGCTACCCATCGGTTAGCACCGCATTCACCAGCGAAAGAAGAAATGATGGCCCGATGAGCCCGTATTTGGCTCAGCAACTGAACAGAGCAATCCATCAGAGCTTTGGTAATCAAATGCACCTCGTAGAAACACTCGATCTTGTCTTCTACAGCGCTGAGCATCGCCGAGGTCATCTCCGCCGGAAGAGGGGGGATATCATCGAGCACGGACAAGAGGATCATCTGGTGTCAGATAGAACCGACGGGGAGAGGAGACCCTACACGAGTCAAGAACTCGTGCAGCACTGCGTCACATTAGTCATCCGTTAAAGTAGGATTCACCAAGCGCGCAGCAAAACGAGGAATAATGTCCTCAATAGGCACCTCCCGCGGCTGCCGGCGAGCATGAGGACGGTTACAGGCCATAACTCTTCTTTAACAAGAATGATTCTCTAAAAAAGTAAGAAAGAAGAGAAGCACTGCTTCAGATTATAAATGAAGAGTATTTAAGCCTAGGCACAGAAAATGTTGTACATAATGGAACTATTTCCAAGATCTGGGAAAGGGAAAGTTTGACTCAGAAGGAAGGTGAAAAGACACCTTCAGCGTGAAGCAACGCTTCAGAAGCAGCACCAAGTGCGCTGCGCCCTAAGCAGCGCACCATGTGCAAAGCACGTGTGCGCTAGCGCTAGGTACGCTGCGCTCTAAGCAGCGCACCACGTACAAAGCACGGGTGCGCTAGTGCTGGAACTAAAAGCTCCCCACCGTAAGATCAAAGATCCAATAATAATGATAAATCATTAATTAATCAAAATCAAATTCTGTTAAGGAAAGACTCATCAAAATCTTTCCAAACAACAAGATTGTGCTCTGTAAATTAGAGCACCGTTGGATCAATGATCCAATGGTAATTAAAAATCACCAAAAGTACAGAATGAATTCTGTATGGAAAGATTTCCCAATCTTGTTAAAAACAAGAAGATTGCCTTCTGTAAATCAGAAGCCCTTGGATCAAAGATCCAACGGTGGGAAAATCCCCAAATCAATTGGAGAAAAGATCTCCTTAACTGATTGAACAAACCAGCTTGCCCTATATAAAGGCCCCAAGACTTCAAGTCTCGAGATATATAGAAACAAATAGAGGAACCCCCCCCCCCATAAGCTTCGAGAGATCTCAGAAAGAAGAGCCAAGCTCTCAGAGAAAGAAGAGTTTCATCAAGGTAAAAAAAATGAACAGAGAGATGAAATCATCTTATAATTAAAAAGAAGAATTCACTTCTTTGAAGATCATAGATCTACAATACCAAGGTCTTTCACAAAGAGATCAAAGGATCTCATCATAAAATAAAAAGAAGAACATAGTTCTTCTCACAGATCATAGATCTACAAGACGAAGGTCTTTTATACAAAGAGATCATGAACATCTCATTATAAAAAGGGGGAGAATACTTCAATTCTCTGAGGATCACAGATCCATAAAGGCAAAGCCTTTCACCAAATAAGAGATTGAAATATCTCCTACAAAATAAGAACTTTGAGACAAAGTCTCTTATAAAAAGAGAATTTAATTCTCAGGGCGCAAACTGATCTAAGTTGCATAAAAAAAAGAGCTTCAACGCTCCACATCTAGCGCAAAGCGCTGCAGAGCCTTAGCGCTCTTAATCTAAAAGGAGCCATAGCATTCCAAACTTAAAGAAGCGCTTTGCGCTCTTGGACTGGCGCTCAGCGCCAAGCGCGCCACGTGCTTCCCACGTGTGAGCTACTAGAACAGAAGCGCTTTGCACTCTTTGGACTGGCGCTCAGCGCCAAGCGCGCCACGTGCTCCTCACATGTGTGCCACTCAGCAGAAGCGCAATACGCTTATAAACTAGCGCTCTGCGCTCTTCAATTGGCGCTCAGCTTCAAGCGCACCACATGTCCCTCACATGTGCGCTATTCGGCAGAAGCGCACTGCGCTCTTTGACTGGCGCCAAGCGCACCATGTGCTGCGCTGATAGAATATAAATTGTTCTTTAATAAGTCTCAGAGCTATGATGAATGCTCAGCATTTAATAAAAGACAAAAACATTGTCAGAATCCAAATCAATGCTCAGCATTGTTAAAAGGGCCAAGCCCAAATAAATGTTCAACAGCCCAAAATAAATGTTAAATATTTTTAACTTGATGGGACTAAGCCCAAGATTGGCCATAAGTCCTCAACTCAGCTTAACTGAGCCCATATGCTCATAAATCTCAGATCTTAGTCCCAATTGGACTACAGGTCTCCCAACTCACATCGGTTAAAGGGTACATCTCTTTACTCCTCTGATATTTATCGTTTTAATCCTTCAACGTCTTCAGAGAGGTGACGGATCCCGACAACCATACATTTCATAGACTATGACGTCTTTAAACTGGACTGTGGGGTCCTTAAACCCATGAACTATGATGTCTTTAACCTTAGACTGTGGGGTCCTTAAACCCATGGACTATAATGTCCTTAACCTTGGACTGTAGAGTCCTTAAACCCATGGACTATGATGTCCTTAACCTCGGACTGTAGGGTCCTTAAGCCCATGGATCGAGATATCCTTAAACTAACATTAGACCGTAATGTCCTTAAACTAACAATGGACCGTAATGTCCCTAAACTAAACAATAGAGCCCAAATGCTCTTTTGTTGGATCTAAATGATCCCGTTAAGTTGATCTTAGTCTAAAATTAGACTAACGTATCCTTAACGAACGTTTAAGTTGATTTTAGTCTCAAACGAGACTAACGTATTCTCAAACCCAACCCCAAACCCAAATCTAAGAAGATACGGATTTGGACTAATCCACGCCCTACGGGCGACAATATTAGTCTCCGTATACAATCCACGGGCAACCAAAAAGAAAACAAATATACACGACACGAAGTGACCATCCGGAGAAGGAGAAAGTGGTTACCGCGACGCGGTAGCGTAGTTAACTGCATGGGCTTGCGCCTGCAGGGAAGAGCGTCCCCACAATCAAAAAAAACCCTCGACGAGGGGGAATCTGACGAAGTCTGCTACATCGGCCGCATCCGTTTAAACCTTCGATACACGGTGTCATAAATCAACTTGGCATCTTTGGAGAGGTGGACGGATAGCACCAATTAGCATCTGCCCTGAAATTCAGGCAAGACGGACCTACGCGGTCTCATCCCGGTTTTCGGCAGGGAACAAGCGACTTCCTGTTATAGCCAATCAAGCACAGTGCAACATCAACTCCCATTACCGGGAGAGACGAAACCCCTCCTATCGCTCATTGCCTCCATGTGATTCGGGACTATACCCAAAAGCCACCGTTTTGCACGTTCTCTTGAACGTGGTAAGGTGGAAATCAAAGTACAGTGGGAATCACACAAGACTCTATGACGATCTCGGGTCTACAGACTAAGATGTACCGGTGTCTGATCGCACGCTTTTGGCGTGTCGGATGTTCAAAGTTCTAAAGTATAACCGCGATCAGGACGGTGTCGCTATGCAGCTAGCCGGTTGAGCACGGGTCGATCCACAGGGAGATGGTTGTATGTCCGTTCTTGTTTTAGACGAGTCAATAAAGAATGAGTATATGTTTGTTCAATCTAACCTATGTGTATTATTTGCAAGTATAAAGTTGTTAAGAAAAGATACGATAATGTAAGCTAAAGAAATCCGTACTCAAAGCCTTTGAGCCGAGTCTTGACCAATTGAAGCTAGAGCAATCGGCAACAACGTGGATTAGGGGATTTAAGCGCGGTATTCGTGGAATCCGGCTTATTTACCCTTGTCCTTCCGTTCTTGTCTCTTGCTTTCGCCTCCGGCCAAACCGAACGCAACCGGTTGCGGTTAGGAATCACCGTTACCTTGTTAGGGTAGGGTGCCTAACGGAGCGCTTGCGTATCGTTTGGGCGGAGTTCAATGGAAAATAACGGGAAAAGGAAATGAGCAAAGAAAATCTTAACTTACAATACCGTATTTATTCTTAACAACAACAATAATTACAACCATTCACAAAGAGAACCAAGAAGAGCAAAAGAAAAGAACAAAGAAAAATATTACAAGTAAGTAAGTGCATGAATTAAATTGCAAGTAAGTAAAGCAAGGTAATAAAAAGCAAGTAATAAAAAGTGAGAAAGAAAACTAGAAACTAGAACTCAAGACAAGCATGGGATCAATAGCCAAGCCTTAAACTTGCAAGCTCAATCAAGAGGTTGCAAGATCAAGAGAAGGGTAGAGAACGCATGTGAAATGAAGCACTAATTCCATAAGAAAATACAACCCTTGAGATCAATAACTAACCCTTAACCTTTCAAGCTCAATGAAGAGGTTGAAAGATCAAGAGGAAGCAAAAATCTCAAGGGGAAGCTAAACAAATAAGAATGATACAAAAACCCTCATCTTCATTCACATCCACTCAATGCTCTCACTACATTTCCATGGAGGAAGAATGAAGAAGAAGAAGAAGAAGAACTAAAACTACACTAAAGAGGGCATGAGAAATTAACACTTGGTTTGGCTCAGTTCTGGGGTATTTATAGGAGGGGAACTGGAAACCTAGGGCAAGAATCTGCCCCTATAAGAAAAGACCAACATGCTCCTGAAAAACGACAATGAGAGGAGACTAAATGGCCGCGGTTCCGCGGCCTAAGCGCGCTTATGCCACGGAACCGAGGCCGTTTAGAGGAGTTAGGCCATGAAATTTGGTGGTTTTCCCTAGTTTTTAGTACTCATCAGTGTGGTATATGACTTTTTCTCAGAAACTCTTTCCATTTCTTCCAGAATTTCAGTTGATCAAAAGGTGATGTGATGTGGATCTTTTGCCATGATTTCCTCGAACTCCGCATAGATTTCTTGGATCTTGTGTTGACATTGAGCTTTGTGCAAGAAAATGACATCGATTTGCCATTTGGTCCCTTAAACTGGTGTGTGACAACATACGGATAGAGAGCGGAGACCCGTGTTTTATCTGTTGTTGGCAGTAATCCGGAATTTGACGTACTTTTCCATGAATTTCACTGTTCAGAGCCGAGAACCTGTATTCTACAAATATGTAGCAAACACTGATCAAAAGAACCTGCCTATAAACAAACGAGCGTAAGAATTGGCGGTATAAAATGCAATATTCTGGTATGAACAGTGTCACCAGAGAACTGCCATCTGACGATAGGTATAATACCATCTGGGAGTTCTCGGCGAGTCCGTCCAGTGTACCCAGTCTCCACCGAGCACCCGTATACTGTCTCTGATATCAAACACCAATGGATATGGGATCATCCATCGCCCATCTACATGGGTCGAGAAGCTATACGCTAGTCTACTCTGGTATATCGATGCCCTGTCTCGATACACTATCGACTAGGAACATTTGAAGGATGTACTTAGCGACTACTCTATCCCCATTAGTATGATCTGCATCACAGTCCTGGTAGTCAAGTACTCATCCTAAGGGCTTTATCAACATGTAACATAGAGACAATCAGTATACACGTTAAGATAAAGAGCAACCAGATAGCATACTATCATGTCGAGCATGAAAGTCCTCCATATATATGTCCAATCATCCACTACATAATACATCGTATGTACAGTAATGGCCTGTAGGGCATACATATCACTAACAATCTCCCACTTGCACTAGGGCCATCTGTTGTAGTATCTCATACCCAACAATCAGCAGTGGTTGTGGTATCACATACTCAACCATCCCATAAAAGTCTCTACTGGGAAATAGGCCTTTGTGAGTGGATTCGCGCTGTTGTCCTCTGTGTCTACTCTCCTAATCTCGATCTCCCTGAAGATCAACCATCTCCATGATCAGGTGATATTGCCTAAGAATATGTCTGTATCACTGATGGGATGGGGGTTCCTGGGCCAAAGCCACAACTCCATTGTCACACAATGGTAGGAATGAAGTTCATCTCATGAACTTTTATACATCCAGACTACCTCTTTGGTAGTATCCTTGGTAACAATGTATCCAGCCTTTATCGTCTAGTTTGCTACGGTATCTAGCTTGGAACTCTTCCAACATACCGTCCCTCCACTGAGGGTGAAGACAATGCCTGTGACTGACATTCAGTCGACCTTACCACCCTGGAAGCTATCCAGTGATTCTCCCCAGGATCGATTGATACCATCTCACTACACCTAGTGAGAATCCTAATATCCACTTAGATCTATCTCATAGATCCATAAACCAGGATTTAGGAGGTATCACCTTGATCCTATATGGAGAATCCTTGTGATAAGAGGAGATTGACCGAGCGTAGCATAGTAAATTCCTTTCCTATCAAGAGTATGCCATCCACGTACACTACGAGGATCACCACCATACTCCCTACTACCTTTTTGTATATACATGGTTCATCTACCATTTTGATGAAGTCAAACTCTTTGACTACCATATCAAAACAGATGTTCCTACTCCGCGATACCTGTTTTAACACATAAAACAACTTGCACATGTTTTCGCTGCTCCCACTGTCTACGAAGCCTTCTGGCTGTGTACTTATAGACGCTCTCTTCTAAATCACTATTTAGAAAAGCAGTCATGACACCCAACCGTCATATATCGTAGTCATGGTATGTAGCAATGGCAAGTAGGATCCGGATGGACTTAAACATAGGAACTAGAAAAGATTTCATCATAATCCACACCTGGTGAATGACGAGAACCTTTTGCAACAAGCCTTAGCTTTGAAAGTCTCAACTTTTCTATGTACACCAAGTAATCTTCTCAAGATATACTTGCTTCTGATGGGGATTTAACCCTTCAGATAAAGCAACTAAAGTCCATACTTTGTTGGTGTATATGGATTCCATCTCAGATCGCATAGCATTCAGCCATTGTCACAGAGTCCCCACTCCTGATGGCCTGCTCGAAACTAGTTAGGTCATCATCTCATGATGCAATCCTCGCTCCCACTGTCATAGAGAAAACCGAAGTATCTCTCAGGTGGGTGAGGAACCCTACCAGATCGGCGGAGAGGCTGAGATTTGTTGGGAGCTATCGAATCCTCCAGTTCTATCAAATCATCAGCTGCAGTTTGTATAGCTGGAACTCCTTCCAGTTCTACCTCATGACCACTAATTTCTTCACAAGAAAATCCTTTTCTCAAAAGGTGGCATGCTGAGAAACAAAACACCTTTTGTTCCTTGATGCGGTAGAAGATATTTCCTTGCGAATGCTTGGGATATCCAACAAACTTCCACAGAACTGTCCTTGCCTCGAGCTTGTCCGGTTTTTGCTTTTGGCATAGGCCGGACAACCCCAAATCTTAACATCCTTAAGAGATGGGCTCTTCCCATACCATATCTCATATGGAGTGGTAGGCTCCTGATTTGGTTGGAACCCAATTCAATAGGTATGCATCTTCTCAAGTGCATAACCCCAAAAGAAATAGGCAACTCAGTAGTACTCATCATAGAGCTCACCATATCACATAGGGTGCGATTGCTCCGTCCCGATACACCGACGTGTTGTGGTGTATTCGGAGGAGTAATGCTAAGAGAGAATCTCATTCTCCTTTAGAATAGTCCAGGAATTATGTGCTCAAGTATTCTCCTCCCTGATCTCATCAAAGGACATAATACTTATACCCATTGTGGTTCTCTACTTCTAACTTATATTCTTTGAATTTCTCAAAAACTTCAGACTTGTGTTTCAATAAGAACACATGTGCGAATCTTGAGAGATCATCTGTGAATGTAATGAAGTACAAAGAACCTGTCCTGGCATGTGTAGACAGGGGACCTACATACATCATCATGTATCAATCCCAAGAGTTCACTAACTCTTTCTCTATTTCCAATAAACGGAGCTATGGTCATCTTATCTTTGTAACATGACTGGCAAGTTTCACAAGATGTTAATTCAAACAGATTTAAATATGCATCTCTATGTAACTTAGCTGGTTGGGTCGCATTGATATGACCTAGTCTACAATGCTTCAAGAAGGATTCGTTCATTTCTGAACTCTTCCTCTTGTGTGTGTTCTGTACGTTAAGAACTGTAGTTTGATTTAGAACATATATGCTTTTAGATAACGTGCCTGAACCGATCAACTCTTGATATAGGAAATATTCAAAACATTATCCAACAATACAAAATTATATCCTTCTTTACAAAATAAAGAGACTGATATGATATTGTATATCAAGTTCGGTATCTAATAACATTCGTTCAGAATCAGTGTATTTGGTAATACAGGGTGATAACTGCCAACAAACTTGGCTGCAATACTTGCACCGTTTCCAACTCTTGAAACTTATCACCCATTCTCAGTTCTCTACCTATTTTTAGCCCATGTAACATATTACATATGTGGGATCCTGATCCGGTATCAGCATACTCAGGACGTAAAGGATACTGAGAAATAGTTCTTTGTAATGAACACACCCGAAGAAGATGCATCATCATACACTATCTTCGTTTAGGCGGCACGGAAATTCGGGTAATCCCCTATTTCCTGCTCGGTCTTATAACAATTATAAGTTGAAGCGGGACCAACGTTCCCCAGCTTAGTATAACAAGTGGGTCCGGTCAATACATCCATGTTATTATCTTGATTAAGGCGTGACATGGTCGCTACCTGGAGAGAGAAAGATGAAAACACTCAGCGTATGCTCTTGCAAGATTAGATTGGTTATTATTTTATCTAATCAGGATGGCTCCCACTGTTTTAATCAAATCTTCCTTCAAACCCTAAAAGGAAAGACTAGCCGGAATTAATTATACCCTACAAGTTCGCCAATCTTTCAGCCAGGCCAGTTCCGGTACTTTGAGAGAGGTTCCCCGTGCTTTCGCACGGACCTAATTAAAATAAACCTCGTTTTCCCAGGGACGTAACCCCGTTGGCACCTTTCTAGACACCTACTTGATCGGCTAATTGTAATGTGTAAAACTCTCTCAGGAGTAATTCTTACTCGCAGTGGGTATCGAGATCCAACTATCTCATAGGAGGTATGCAATCTCATTGCAAATTTCAACACTTGAAATTTCCGATAATGTTTTGCCCCAAGCGTCCTATGACCTTGACAGAGGTCAACAAACCATAGGCAGCTAGTCAAATTCAACCCGTCATTTCCTAATTGAAGTAAACCCACCCGCACGACCCTTGACAGAGGTCAACAAGGTCGCACGACTAGCCTAAATCAATCGCATCATATGCTTATGCAGATAAGCAGTAATCAGCTACCGCACACTACGCCTTGACAGAGGTCAACAAACGCAGCACGAATACTAACTATTACTTATCTGAAATGATGGAGGGCTACAACAGGTTTTTAAGAAAATCTTTTGCATAATGAACTTGATATCGTCGTAGAATCGAGTGATTTTGAAAAGGAGTGCTTTTAAGGCCTTTACTAGCTTTGCTAAAGAGGTCACTCCCGGTGAAGGGATCGTCGGCTCTTACCTTATCGAATAAGGTGCAGGATATTTCACAAATACCACTATGCAAAGCAAAAACTATAGAAGCAATCAAAAGACAAAACCGAGGGTTGTAGCATCTGCTAGTTATTGCTAAAAAGTTCACTCCCGGTGAAAGGATCTCGGCTCTTTCCTTATCGAATAAGGTGCTGGATATTCTACAAGGAATACCGCTATGCAAAGCAACAACTAGAGCTACCTTTTTTTTTTAAATTCGATTCCACAACATCTTTAGGTTTCTTTTATTTCATTAATCACATTAATGAAGTCCCATCATTTTAAGTTACCTAAACATCACAGATAAATATAACGTACGCTTACGCCATCCGCATTCGCCTCGATGTCCCCTCGTGCACCGTTATGTTAGGTAACTAACGGCAGAGCGGGGCAGTGCTAGCACGGGTGTAAAACATAAGCAACGTCTATATAATATATCACATATACTATATCCTGTATTCATCTCATCAATATATCAAATGATCACATCACAGATATCGCAGCAGAAAACAACATATGAAATATTGGATATACTAGGATTTTCGTGTTTTAAGTTAAGCCTGTATAAAACACGGATTCCACGGTCGTGATGAATATCCAATCCCACACCTCTAGACCCCTACGAGAGCAGCAAGCAACCCTACCAATTCTAGAGTTAGGAGACCCGGTCTCGACTCCTCGAGATGGTCTCCCTCTGGACCCTAGAACCCGGTTACTTGTGCTCCCCGCCTTGGGTCTATCCTAATGCGGAAAAGTAAATAATATACAATGGTGACATCATGCTCAACCCGGAAGTGCCTCAATAAAAGAATATTACATACAATGAATTTTACATGAATGAAAATGAAAAACTCTCATCTCACATAAAACCCCTGGCTATTCAAACACGACGATCCAATATAACATATTACAACAACACATAACATCACATGTCATCAACGTAAGTAAATATGCGTATCCCAATTGTCGTTGACATATAGCACCGAAACCGGCGATACACCACATATTACACATACGGTCGCAGAAAAGAAAGTGAAAAACTACAACAGTTGGAATCCGCAACCACCTTAGACATCGCATGCCTAACCAAATGAATTCCTTATACATCTCATGCCTAAAAATTATAAACCCCACATTTTAGTCTCGATCTCGAAAACACTTTTCAATATCATGTTGGGAAATTCAACAAGATTCCTGACATCCTGATCGAATGCTCGTCGGAAACTTTAGTAGACGGCTGCACCCCCCGATGCCGTCGACGAAGTGCACTAAGGCGGAACACCGCTGCCGCGAGCACCCGAATGGATGCTTTTGGCGACGGGGTTCTCCTACAGTCACTTGGTCGGGGATATGGGGCATGGCTATCTATTAAGTTTACACAGCGAGTATTCGCGTACACTACGTGATTGCGACGGACTTTAGATCACATCAAAATCCCGTGGCAACCGATCAAATGAGACTAAATTGCTAGATTTATAACATTCAAACTAGTTATCTCATAACTACTTGTGGATTCCAAATATTGTATCTCATCACATAATATCCGGACGACGATAAACTCTTCGATCGATTCATCGAAATCCCACAATTTCCCGACAGCTCAACACTTGAGCACAGTTTTAGTAATACCCAGAAGATGCCATATTACCTATGAACCAACCGTAGAAGGGTCAAACCAACGCCTCACATGTGACAACGCTAAACTACCACAAATCCTAGGGTTCAAGTGGCGGTTTTGACGGCCACATAATCGAGTTAAGGTTTACGTTCTTCTAGAGGGTCCACAGAATCACTTGCATATTTTTCCGAATACGTTAAACTTGGAAAAATGGGTTTTTGACATTCGATTGAACTTTTTATCTTCGCCTAGACAATATGTGAATAACCTGAAACAATGTTAAGACTACGAATACGAAACACTTCGAATTGCTTATAGTGTAAGATTACATCACATGTAAAATTAGCAAAAATAAACAACACCTGAAACATTAAAATCCAGATCACAGAACATGAAAAAAATTTGAGACCAAAATTCCTTCATGGGGCCGGCCACCTCGGATTTTTCCCCAATGTGCTCAGCCAAAATCCGAGCACTGGGTCCCAAATTTTTGCCATATGCTTATAACCTCCCAAATACCATTCTGCACTTGTTTGAAAAATTTTCTGTAAGCTTTTTAAAATCGACAGAAAGTATAGTTTCGTGTTTCAAGTTACGGAGTTGTTTCGGTTTCGTAATTCTAACAAAATCCGTATTAATTTCTAGCATGGCTCTGATACCACTGCAGGGTTACCTACGACGGCAACAAGGTTTCGGGAGGCATCGTCCATGCCAAATTAAAATTTTGTCGTTTAAGCTAACCCTAACTTGAATCGTAAACTATAAATATATGGAATCAAATGCAAACACTTTGCAATAAGTAAAGAGAGAAATGAATACAACCTTTGTAGACCTGTTCTTCACTTCAATAGCTCCGTGTAGTAGTCCCCTTCACTGCGATCGTAAACTCCATACTTTAGAGAGGCTCCCATGAAGAAACGAACACGCTTGCTTCGATGTCTTCGAGGCCGAAGATGATCTACGTCGAGGAGACACTAACACAAGCTATTTCTTCACTAGGTCAAGAACTTTATGAAGAGAACACCCTATACTAAATGGCAAGTAATAGAGGATGATGAAGTAGGAAGTGGGCTCACTTTAGAATTGATTTTCTCACACTTTTTCTCATACCTCCATTAGAGCTAGAAAGCTTTTTGAGAGGAAGAAGAAGAAGAAGATGAACTCAAGTCAATAATTCATCCAAATGAATTATGAAACCATGGGTGAGTTAAGTCCTCATGCTTAACTCATGTAAGGAATTGACCAAGCTATAAGGTTAAGGGTTGGGTTAAGTAATATCTTAAGGAATGACAAAAGAGTGGACTTTGTCAATGTTTCTACAAGCTTCATGAAAGCTTGACAATATTGACCAAGTCTTCTCTCTTTTCTTATTCTTTAAGAAATAAATAAACCCTAATTTAACCTTAATATGGTTTAAGTATCATACACCCATCTTGTATGTATCATCAAGCATGACACAAACATGTACACTTGCATATATCACATATATACAATGTGCACAATCTAGTGAGAAAAGAAATCTTAAGTGAGCTAATACTAGATAATGTAATGTAATATATCTAATATATAATTATACATTAAATTATTAAATCAACTCTTGATTTAATAATCCGGTTATAACTGACTAATATCTTGTGTAACAACTTATCGAATCAACACTTGATCCGATAACCCGGTTATATCGCATAAAACCGACCAATGTCACAAATCGCGAGAATAGAATACGGTATCACATATCGTATTAATTTCGGTCCCGCACATATCACATATGTGCTCCTACTCCATTTCGCTTGAGCCAGGAAACCCCTGTATAGTACTCTAAAAACCCGTCAATACGCCGGCAGTAGGTGATGATCATATCAAACACCCACAAGCCGCAAGCGGTCTGCTAAACGTAACGGCCACCCGGGTATTGAGTGATCAGAAGATCAACAAGCAAGCCTGCTCACACTTCTGTGAATCCAATCAGTAACACTATCGTACAGTCCGGTCTCTTCGTCTGATATGTCGCATATCTCGTCTAGGCGTGGTAAACGTCAGACCCCAGTAACTCGATAAGTCGTGTCGATATGAGGCTCATAACGGGTCGAGAAACTACTTATAACCCTTACCAGTATATCTCTAAAACAGCCCTGGCCAGGGACTTCCTGTTATAGCCAATCGAGCACAGTGCAACATCAACTCCCAATACCGGGAGAGACGAAACCCCTCCTATCGCTCATTGCCTCCATGTGATTCGGGACTGTACCCAAAAGCCACCATTTTGCACGTTCTCTTGAACGTGGTAAGATGAAAATTAAAGCACAGTGGGAATCACACAAGACTCTATGACGATCTCGGGTCTACAGACTAACTTGTACCAGTGTCACTAGAGAACTGCCATCTGACGATAAGTATAATACCACGTCCAGTGTACCCAGTCTCCACTGAGCACCCGTATACTGTCTCTGATGTCAAACACCAATGGATATGGGATCATCCATCGCCCATCTACATGGGTCGAGAAGCTATACGCTAGTCTACTCTGGTATATCGATGCCCTGTCTCGATACACCCCCCACTAGGAACATTTGAAGGATGTACTTAGCGACTACTCTGTCCCCACTAGTATGATCTGCATCATAGTCCTGATAGTCAAGTACTCATCCTAAGGGCTTTATCAACATGTAATATAGAGAGAATCAGTGTACAGGTTAAGATAAAGAGCAACCAGATAGCATACTATCATGTCGAGCAAGAAAGTCCTCCATATATATGTCCAAGTATCCACTACATAATACATCGTATGTACAGTAATGGCCTTTAGGGCATACATATCACTAAAAAAAAATATAGATGAACCTTGTATATATAAGAAGGCTGTAGAGAGTAAGGTGGTCTTCCTCGTATTGTACGTGGATGACATACTCTTGATAGGAAACGATGTTCCTATTTTACACTCGGTCAAGCTCTTCTTATCACATAAGTTCTCCATGAAAGATCTAGGTGATGCCTCATATATCCTGGGGATAAAGATCTATAGAGATAAATCTAAACGGATGTTGGGATTGTCCCAATCCAGGTATATAGACACTATATTAAAGTGGTTTAGTATGGAAGATTCCAAGCGAGGTAATTTACCCGCTTGCTTAGGAATCACTCACTCTAAAGAGATGTCTCTCAAGACTAATTTGGAGAGGGCTCGCATGCAGGAGATACCCTATGCTTCGGCAGGTCAATCATGTATGCGATATTGTGTACCATACCGGATGTAGCTTACTCATTAGGTGTAGTGAGCAGGTATCAATCAGATCCTGGGGAGAAACACTGGACGGCTGTGAAGAACATTCTTAAGTACTTGAGAAGGACTAAAGAAATGTTCTTGGTGTATAGTAACGGTGAACTCCAGGTGGAGTTCTTTACCAATTCGAGCTTCCAGAGTGTTAAGGACGACAGTAAGTTGGTCTCCGGTTTTGTCTTTACCCTCAACGGAGGGGCGGTGTGTTGGAAGAGTTCCAAGCAAGACACCGTAGCAGACTCGACGATGGAGGATGAATACATCGCTGCCAATGATGATACCAAAGAGGCTGTCTGGGTGAAGAAGTTCATAGCTGAACCTGGTGTGGTTCTATCCATTATGAATCCAATACATGTGTATTGTGATAACAATGGAGCTGTGGATTTGGCCAAGAAACCCCGGTCCCATCAGCGATCCAGATATATTCTTAGGCGGTATCAACTGATCAGGGAGATAGTAGATCGCTGGGAGATCGAGGTCAGGAGAGTTGACACGAAGGACACCGTAGCGGATCCACTCACGAAGGCCCTCCCTCAGATGCAGTTTGAAAGACTTTTTGGGATGTTGGGTATGAGATACTACAACACATGGTCTTAGTGCAAGTGGGAGATTGTTACGAATATGTATGCCCTAGAGGCCATTATTGTACATTGATGTATATTATAGTGGATGCTTAGAAATATATATAGAGGACTTTCTTGCTCTACATGATAGTATGCTATCTGGTTACTCTTTATCTTAACATGTGGACTGGTATTCTTATATTGTCTTTCTCTTACATGTTAATAAAGTCCTTGGGATATGTACTTGGTTACCAGGATTATGATGAGATTATACTAGTGGGGTCAGGGTGGTCCAAAAGTACATCCTTTAATAGTTCCTAGTCGAGGGGATATCGAGACAGGGCATTGATATTCCAGAGTTGACTAGTGTGTACGTTTCTTTTTCCTTAGAGGGCGATGGTTGATCCCACAACCATTGGTGTGTGACAGCAAAGATTGTACACAGGTGCTCATTGGAAAATGGGTACACTAAACAGAACTCGCCGAGGACTCCTAGTTGGTAGTATACCTATCGTCGATAGCAGTCCTCTGGTGACACCGGTACAGGTTAGTCTGTAAACCCGATATCGTCATAGAGTCTTGTGTGGCTCCTACTGTGCTTTGATTTCCTACCTACCATGCTCAAAAGAGTCGTGCAAACAGGTGGATTTCGGGTACAGTCCCGAGTCACATGGAGTAATGAGCGATAGGAGGGGTTTCATCTCTCCCGGTATTGGGGTTGATGTTGCGCAATGCTCGATTGGATATAACTGGAAGTCTCTGACCAGGGCTGCTGCTGAGATTTACTGATAAGAGTTATCAGTGGTTGCTCGAACCGTTATAGGCCAGACATCGACATGACTTATCAAGTTACTGGGATCTGACGTTTACCACCCCTACACTCGATATGCGATATATCAGACGAAGAGACCGTACTGTACGGTAGTGTTACTTATAGGCTTCATAGAGAGTATGGACAAGCTTGCTTGTTGATCTTCATATCGCTCAATACCCGGATAGTCTTTACGTCCAGCTAGTACCGCTGACGGCTTGTAGCTGACTGATGTGATCATCACCTACTGCTGGCGTATTTACGAGTCTTTAGAGTCCCACACAGAAGTTTCCTGGTTCAAACGAAACGAAGTAGGGCACATATGATGATATATACGTGGGCCTGATTAAATACATGTATGTGATACCGTATTGTAATCTGGCAGTTATCTGATGTCGGTCAGGTTATATGTGATATAACTGGATTATCAAATCAAATGTTGATTTGATAATGTGATATACAGATAAATTATATTAATCGGTTATATGTGATATAACCGGATTATTGTTGGATATAGTGCCCTCAAAGTCAATTATTGGATCGCAGGTACGTGATTGCAATGATTGAGGGAGGACCTATACCGATATGACAGTCTTGCTCGAGATGATAGTATGCTATCTGGTTTGTCTTTATTATCGTGTACATGCTTTGGTTTACTATTGCATGTTGATAGAGCCCATAGGATTCTTGCTTGACTGCCAGCAGTATGATGGCGATCATATACGTGGGAGCTGGGGTCTATAAGCACATCCTTAAAGTGTCCCTAGTCGTGGGAGTTTGAGACAGGGCACCAATACTCCAGAGTAGACTAGTGTATACAGTCGAGACCCCGACGAGGGGCGGTGACCGGTCTCACAAGCCATTGGTGTCAGTTGGTTCACCTAAGATGTATACAGGTGCTCATTGCGTTATGAGTACACCGGACAGGACTCATAGGGAACATGCTAGTTGGTATTATACATATCGTCAGATAGCAGTTCCCAGATGACATGTGTACAGGTTAGTTTGTCGACATGAGATCGTCATTTGTCTCGTGTGAGTTCCCACTGTGCTTTGATTACAACCCTACCACGGCTCAAAAGAGTCATGCAAACAGGTTTTAGTTGGGTACAGTCCCGAGCCACATGGAGGCAGTGAGCGGATCGTCAGGGATTCGTCTCTCCCGGTATTGGGGGTGAGATCGCGCTGTGTTTAGGAGAGCCATTACACGAAATCCCTGGCCAGGGTAATCGAGATTTACTGGTAGGTATTCCAATAGTATCTCAGGGTGTTCTGGGCTTCACTCCGACACGACTTATACCGCTATTGGAGGTCTGACGTTTACCAGCCCCCTAGGCCCTATATGCGATACTCATAGACGAACGGACCGGACTGCACGGATATTGTCACTGTTAGGCTCAGTAGGGTTTCTGAATGAGTTCACTCGTCTGCTTCCCTTCCGATCAATACATGGGCAACCGTTACGTTCAGCTAGTACCTCTGACGTGCTAGTGGTTATACCCAGTACCAGTGTATTGATGAGTCATTAGAGTTCCCCACAGACAGTTTCCCAAGTTCGGGCGAAACGTTGTAGAGGCCGTATGGTTTTATGGCAGGGTCCAATCATATCCGTGCAGTTGTGCACGGATCAGGGTCGGACGGATAATACTAGCGGGCTTTAGGTTAACTCAGATCCTAGTATTACATTGTAGGAATATTTTTGTCTCGTTACATTTGTATTCGGCCGGAATACAAATGCGGGTATGTATTTACAGTTGAGGGGTAATCCCGTAATTCGTTACGGGACTACTTTCGGAGTTGCCAGTTTCTTTTTCCGTCTGAAACCTCTTGATCTATGTTACATTTATGTGAGCATTGACCATTGACCTTTGACCATTGACCATTTTTCTTTTGCCATTTCTTGCACTGTGGGAAGGGGGCTGCCGAGCACTGTTCAGCATGGGCTTGGCATGGTGGCTGATTGAGTATGTGTGCTGGCAATTGTTTGAGGATTTATTTCCTTGGGTTGATTAATTTAATGACGCACTTCACCATTTCCACACTCACTTGATGAAAACAAATACAACTTCATTGCTTTTTTTCCAGAGAGCTTTCCATCAATTTTGAGTGGCTGAGCCCCTTCAATTTGCAAGCTTGATTTTTTCTTTTGAAATGAAAAATCTTATGCTCATATGTTCACCTTCATGGCAACTCCAATTAACTTCCACCCAAATCGATTGGGTGTCTTGAGACAATATATTCTACACATTCTCTACTTCATTCTTGCACATATCGGCTAGCAAACTTCATGTCCGAGTTGTCTCGGTTCGAGGCGGGAGCCCGTATAAAGATTCATCGACGTGGTGCCACTTCGACGAGCGAGACCGGGAGCGGACTTCGTCAGCGCAGCAGCGAGGAGTTAGACGCGGAGATTGAAGACCGAAGGACACGGATCGATCGGTATAATCTTTCCAAACTCTTTTACAGTTTGCTAATTCACGGTTAATGGAACGATCCGGGTATTTGAGCCGCGGTGGCACCGGTTTCATTAAAAGTTTTTGTTCCGCATTTGGCGTCGGTTTGACGGCCGGGGCGCCGCTGCATCCCAACATGGTATCAAAACCAATCCATTAACCGCATACTAGTTGTTTAGACGATTTTAAAATATCAAAACCGAAACAACCCCGAAACAATACCAATGTTTTCTTTTTTTGGGGGAAGGGAATTATGTGGCTGTAATTTTTTTGAGTGAAGGAATTTTAATGGCTGTTGAATTTTTGAGTAAAGGAAATTAGTGGCTGTTATTTTTATTTTTTTTTTTGGTTGAGGGAATTTCGTTGGCTGCTTTTGTGAAGTGAAATTCATATGTTGCTTTTCAAAAAAAAAACAACTCAAGCCCACTCAAGAAAGTCCACAGCCAATTCATTTTCAAAGAGCCACTTCATACTTCACCACTTCTTTTTTCAACAGCCAACCAATTCATTCACAGAGCCAATTTTTTTTCCTAGACTTCGCCGAAAACCAATTGCTTCACATTTTCTTCACCCCAATGATATCTTGTCTTTGGTATATTAGTTCAGTGATATTGCTATTTTAGCCCAGTTTTGATAAGGATTTATCTACTTGTTTGGGGCTATTCGGGGGTTATTTCGAAGTCGATATTTTCTAACATTATTTAAAATTTGCAATGCATTACATTTCTATCTGTGATCGTGGATGTCATTCGAGCGGTAAATCTTGTCTAATTGCTATAGCTCTTTTAGACGGGATTTGCGAACGTGACATTCACGTTGATGTTCTGTGTTGTGCTGTGATATTGCGGATTTGTCGTGGTGAATAGTTCCTGTGCAATGGTAGTGCTGTTTGGATTTATTTGTACATTTGATATTGCGGGACGAGCGTCCGACATGTGGACTGCCGTCACTGCCTGTTTGTATATTATTCTTTTGGGACACGACCGGGATGAGGTCGGTGTACCCGTTGTATATATTTTTTCTTTTCTGTACTAGGATTACCCAGCGGTGGGGTGCACGGATAGCCGGGTTCTAGAGGGCAACGGGTCCGCATCTCATGGCGTTGAGACGGAGGGGGCTTCACTCTAGAATTGGCGGGCTATTCGCCACACTCGTAGGGGTACAGGTTGACCCAAGGAGGGGTGCTCAAGTTACCGGATTCCGTGAAGTGCTGGGTGGTCCATTCACTTTGTTGAATGGGGCTGCCTCGCTTCAGGTTTTGACGGGTAACTTGCCGCGCTCGTAGGGGTCTAGGTTTTCATTGCACAGGCTATCCACACGACCACGGGAACGTCGGGTTTCATTTGCGGCTCTATGAAACCCGGGGATCCCAAATTATCTGTATTGTTCTGTGATGCTTATTATTTTACTGTAATGTTGCATTTATCACGCCTGGAGCAATTATTATATATTGATATATATACTAGTAGATGTTGTATATGTTTTGCACCCGCGCTAGTCCAGTCCCCGCTCTGTCGTTAGTTAAGTAACCTAACGGGTGATGACGGGACCCAGTGGCGAATGCGGATAGCATATACATACATCATATTTTCGTTCTTTTCTGGTGTGATCATTTTATGGTACTGCGTTGATTCTTATCAATGCAAGGAAAACAAACCTATATTTGATGTTGTTGAAACCAAATTTTCAAAAATCTGTTATTGCAAGGACGTTCTCTTTTGTTTGCACAGTGGTATTCAGTTATGAATATGCAACAGCTCATTCGACGAGGCAAGGGCCGATATCCCTTCATCGGGAGTGATCCCTTGGACAGAGATTTGCGTCAGGGTAATAACTTCACTATAGTCGATTACTTTTTGCTTTGCATCGTGGTATTCAGTTTGGAATATCCTGCACCTCATTCGACGAGGAAAGAGCCGAGATCCCTTCACCGGGAGTGACCTCTTTAGCAAAGGTTTTCACCACTATATTTTTAAAAAAAACTATCTGGTTCCTTCAACGAGATCAAGTTCATTACGTTAAAAGTTTTTCGCCAAAAGCCAGTCGTAGACCTCCGTCATTTCTTACAGGTATTACTTAGTATTCATGCTGTGTATGTTGACCTCTGTCAAGGCACAGTGTTTGGTAGCTGGGTAATGCTTGTTTGTTGTATAGATATGCGATTATTTAGGACAGTCGCACGGTCATTTTGACCTTTGTCAAGGGCACGTTCGGGTGGGTCTAAACTAATCCAGGACAATGATGGGTTGAACTTGACTTGCGACTTATGATATGTTGACCTCTGTCAAGGTCATAAGCAGCTTGGGGTAAAAATCACTTCGGGAGTTTCAAACATATAAGAAACTTGCCAGGCTTGTGCATACCTTCTGGAGTGTGATGACGTGAGTGGCTTCCATCACGTTATTATGCGATGATAGTTGGATCCCGATTCCCACTGATGAGTTGGTTTACTTCTCGGGTGACCCCGACTAAATCTTCATTCAGGTTTGGAGGAGAATTTGAGATAACAGTAGGAGACATTCTGATTAGATAAAGTGATTAACCATTCTGATCTAGGTTTGAGTGCACGCAGAGTGTTTCTTTTCTCTCTCTCTCTTTGACTGTGACCATGGCCCGACCCTTTATTATAACTCAGTGACCAAGTTAACCGAATTTTCTTAAAACACTGGCTTTTGGATTGTCTGAGTTGCGTACATCATTGCCACTTTTTCTTTTACCCTTTGAGTTTCTCCAGAACACCCCGTATCACTACGAACATTCAATTCCATTGGATAAATCCATCGTATGGTTATATACGAACTCAGAGGAACTTCTTCGAGGATGGATTCTGGTTCTGGAGAGATTGAATAAGACTATTCAGTTGTCTTTTCCTTTTACCTTGTAATACCCAGCTCTTTTATACCAAACTCCGCATTTTGTTACTTTATGATTTTATTTATTTTATTTATAATTTTAATTATTTTATATATAATTTTATTCCTTCTAAATCCCATTATCTTTTTTAAAACCCAACTCCTATTAGATCTTAATTATTTCAATTAATCCCTCAGCCCATTCTACCATAAATTTAACCCTCATTTTAATTACTGGCCCATTCTTTCTTTCTCCTCAATTTTCCATATATATTCCTCAGCCCAACTTTAAAATTCCTTAATCCTATTTTTTTTCCCTCACAAATCCCTCTGGCCCAAAATCCCCGAGCCCAGCACATTTTTTTCCTCAGCTATTTTCTTTTATTTCTCCGCATTTCTTTTCTCGGCCCGGCCCAGTCCCCTCTCCAAGCCCGCCTCACTCAGCCCGCGACCCCAACTCGACCCGACCCGCTACTGTTCTTCTCCTTCTCTCCAACGGTAACTTCCCCATTTCTCGCGCGTGATCCCTTTTCCCCGCCGCGCCTCGCGCCTACGCTCACGCCCCCGCTCCTGCCGTTACCCCCACGTCGCGCACTCCCCTCTCTAACCTCGTCATCTCTCCTTCTCTCTCTCTTCGCACCTCCCTCGTCCTTCCTGAAACCCGAGCTCCCTCGCCTTCCTCCTCCCTGCACCCATCACCGACCACTTCATCTCTTCATTCGCCTCCTCCCAACATCGCGACCACCACGGCCGCATCCTCCTCGTCGTCATCCAAACACCCCCACTCACTCACGAATCGCACCCGAGCTCCACCCCTGCACCCTCTCGACGGCGGCCCACTGCTTCTCGTTGACCCCATCATCATCAACATCACCGTCGCCACCATCCTCTACTCTCCCTCTGTGATCCCTCTCTTCTCTCTTCCTCCAACTCATTCTCACACTCTCTTTCCCACTCCCTCTGTTTTCTCTCTCTCTCACTCACTATGCTCTTTCTCTCTCTCACTGGAGTCTCTCTCTCTCTCCCTGCTCCTCTCTCTCTGTCTCTCTGTGCTCTCTCCCTCTCCACTTGTCTCTCTCTCTCTCTGATATCTCTCTCTGCCTCTCTCTTGTCTCTCTCTCTCTGCCACTCTCCTTGCCTCTACCCCCAAGCCGATGTCACCCCTGCACACCGTCGGAGCTTCTAGTTGTTGCCACCTGGATCGCCGCGGTTGAGATACCGAGCCCAAGCTCCTCTCCGCCTCCCCGTCACAGTCGAGCTTGAGTTTAGTCGTCGCGAGCCGAAGCCGCAAAACCAAACCACGACGTTCGTTGCGCGCTCGTGACGTTGCCGCTGTCGTACATCGCCCAAAATGTTCCCAGGCAAGTTCTCTACTTGCTACATGCTATAGTATGATAATTACACATTATAATCTTGTATATCCTATGTTTTACTTTCTGTTAAAATTACGATGTAACTGTTCGATACATGTTCTCATAGGACAACATCACTTAAATTTACGGAACTAACTGGTATAAGCTGGCCCGTATGGCCGTGAATCTAATGTGTGAATCTCGTAGGATAATATGACTATTAACGACAAAAATGATTACCCCCAAGTTTAACCGTAAAACTGGAATTTTCTTGTACCTGAAAACTATTAAAATCACCATAAATTATATACATACTGGAATGATGCGCTCGAGGGCTCAAATCGAAGCCGAATCGACGAAATTTAACCCTATACTTGTTTCCAGATATTCTTGTACTTAAACTGTGACGATATTTGGATCGGAGTGCGACTCTGGACTGCAGTCCAGAGCGACTCCAATTGTTGCTTGCTGTTCCGTAATGGGTACCACAAGATTTCCTTAACTCGTAGATTGTGGAACCCCGCTGTTTATTATAGGTGAATCTGTTATCTAGATAATACAGGTGGTTTCACCCTGTTTCGTCATCATTTACTATTTTATCTGTGATTTAAAAGATCGGGACGCATAACAGTCCCAACAGAATCAGAATTGACATATTAATATTAAACAGTGTATATCTCCTGACGTACAGACGAAATCAAAGATCCGTCTATTGCGTTGAAAACTTTACTGAGAACCCTAGATTTCATCCAACTCTAACGTCGCTAAAATCTGATCCCAACTGGGGTTAAAATGCGTTGCGAAACGGATTTCTGATTCTGAAACCGGATTTTCCAGCCGTGAACTCTTAAAATAAAATGGCTATAATTAGTGATCCTGCAACCCGATTGGCATGAAACTAAATTCGATGGTTAGATAACTGAACATACTAATTATTACCTGTTCATCATTACGCTAAATTGTAACCGTATGATTTATGATAAATTATGCAAGTGATAGATTATTGATTCAGGACATCCTAAACATGCTTTATATATTGTTTATGCATCATATCATACACATGTCATTGCATTGATAACCTGGTGATAACATGCATTACCCAGTGTTAGGTATTAGTGTTGATTGTGGCAAGTACGTCAGTGTTCGTATATTAGTGAATAAGTGAAAGTGATACGTACTTGTACACAATCGGTGACCCTCATTGTTATATTGCATTGTCGACGTCTGTGGGACACGTGTACGTGTGACTATACGTGGAATGGGACATTTATGGAAGCTCTTGCACGGGTGTCGCAGATAAGGCACCAGACACTGCCATTTATCTTAGGTATTAGTCGGGACGTGCTTGATGGAGGTCCTGCCTCCAGTTCTCGCGCAGACTTGTCACGGATCGATTAGTATTTAGGGTTATGGTTAGCGTTTGATGTGGACCACGGGGTGTGGGATAGTTTAAGTGTGAGTTCAACAGAATCTCGGGAGTCCCATGCCGGCTTATATATTTAGGGAGATATATGGAGATTTACAGGGTATATGATTATCACCGTGATATACATGTTGGGCCCGTGGTCCCTTGCCCTTGGGTTCTACCCTTGGGTGGAGGACACTCGCGAGTGGTTAACTCTCACACTTGGTGTCACGCCCCGCTTCCCAGTGTACGGCGAAGTGGACGCGACGAGGTCCGCTACGTATGTACTCAGAAGTACATACGCTAAGCGTAGCTAAGCAATATAAAATAATCACAAGAGACAAATGATATTGAAATAACAGCAACTTTTATTAATAACATTCTTTTTACAATGCAGGAAAAGAAAATACAACTGGAATGAAAAAAAAGCAATGCCTAAACAGTGGCATAACAGGAAATGAAATAAACTGGAAAGAACAAGGTACAATTATCTAGAGCTCTGGGTCTGCCTGGAACTGCTCCAAATCTTCACTGGTGGGCTCGATCTCAGCTTGGTCCAACGCACCTGACGACATTCAAAGAAGAAAGAGATAGAATGTCGTCAGCGAACAGGTCGCTCGGTAAGTCCCAAAAGAATAAGAAGAATGAGAATGATAGAGTAACAGTATTTTCTAAAGTATTATAATGTTGAATATTATGGAACATTGTGTAACGCTGTTGTTTGTAGCTTGGTACAGAAGGATGCCAGTGTATACGAGGGGGATCTCTATATGCTAGAGATCAGGGCAAATGGAAAGTACAAGGAACCGTTATGCCACGGTACAACAGCAACAGGATTCAGGTTAGGTGTCTTAATCTGACCACCTCGTGCCACCTTTAACATCTTCCGTACCAATCTACCCCTTAAACTCCGTAATGTTTTAACAGTATTGTAGTATTGGAATATGTAAGTTGGTTGACTGACCAAAACCATGATATCAGTAAACATGTTGCAACTGTATAATCAGGTAAATGGAATATCAGGATAATGGATGAATATCCATGGTTTGATTCAGTCAAAAGGAATATATTGTTAACTGGATTCAGGAATTCATGTATTCAAGTTGTGTTGGTATATAAAAGAATATAGATTGACTTGAATCATATTCAAGTCAGAAATTAGTCAGACTCTAACCCGAGTCAGACTAAAAGAAAGATAAATTTGAAGTTCAATATTAGTTAGGGGCCTTATTGTAATTTGTGAAACTTGAGAGGGTTTTATGTAAAAATACTTTTGTATAGTTTTCAAAATACACCTCAAGTATTTAATATTCGTCTTTAATTGTTATAATGAATGTGAATTTTATTTGTATTATTCTAGTGAATATATCCTAATAAAGTATTATTTGTTTTATCTGAAATTCATGGTATTTTAGTGTAACTTTTAATCTTGTAATTTTTAGAAAAATGTGGAAACTTTATATTATGATAAAATAGGTGTTTAAATGATAATTATATATATATTAACACATGAATAATTTTTAAATGAGTATTTTATCTTTAAAAATCTCATTTTCCTTAAATATCGTATTTTAAACCTTTCGAGACCGAATGCTCCTTGCGGAGGTCTGAATCTCGCACTACTAGCCTGCGGGTGCACGATGAACCGTACTTTCCCTAACAGGTTCCCCAAAAGTGGGTTGTAGCGGCGCTTTGCTTAGGTTTATAAATACTTTTCATTTGGGAAAACGGTTTTATTAATATAGTGTATTTATTTGCAACAAGTATAGTTTTCCGTATTTTTAGTTATTAGGGTTTCCTAAACCAACTAGCCGATTTCTAAGGTCTAAATGATGAGTCATTAGAAGCCTCAAATCGCCTCTTCACCGCCAATTGTGGCCAGGTAAGTACAAGTGAGGAGGGAGGGATCCGCTCACGAATCGTGAGACGGGCCTTTTAAAGTTACCCAAGCTCACTTGCCTAGCCTAGACACCACAAAGTCAGTTTAGATAAACGATCGATGTCCATGACCAATCGTGCTTTCATTTTATTAAAAGATTTTACTTAGAAATGTTTACAATTTAAAGCTTACAATAAAGGTTATAAAGATTAGGGTATTTTAGTGAAAAGTCCTGTAATTTCGTATTCTGTATTTTTTGATATTTATCAATTAGGGTTATATTGAGTGTGTGTAGGGGTGGGTCATTACCCCGTGACTTATATTAAGTTTTGGTGAAGTTTTAAAGGTAAAACATGCTATGTTAAACTTAAAGGTATTATAGCGCAAGAATACGGTATTCGAAAACGTTATCATTTTATGTGTGAAATTTCATTCAAATTGAGTTCTACAAGTTTTGTGATCAAGATAAACATATTTAGGAGTGAGATAATTGATTAAACTAAGAAAAATGAACTTCATGGTATTTTTATGAAAAGAATACGGTTTTGCAAAGAAGCTATCATTTCATATGAAAAAGTTTGATTAAATTGGTTTATGGGTGATTAATAGTCAACATAAATATGGGTAGATAATATGTATTAGGTGACAAGTGGAAATTTATAGAAAAACCGAATCGGAAATCGGTTTGTCCGATTTCCGTCGGGTTCCAAAAAGTCGTATTTTTATACTTATAGAAAAGAGAGATAGAGGGGTTGGGACTTACGGTTTGGACAAGCTAATGAAGCTAATGGATGTGGTGGTTGCCGATTCGTCGAAAGCGTCGCGAAGGTTCTGATCCGGTCGCCGGAATCCGTCGTCGATTTCGGCAGCGCTTCGCTTCTTGCTCTTCGTACCGAGTTCTCGAGAATTTGAGAGAGTAGACTAAGAGTGGTGAGGTGAAATGGTAGAGGATAGGGGTCTTTATATAGGGCTAGGCTAGGGTTAGGGTTTGGATTAAAAATATTAAAAGAAAATATAAAAAAACATTAAAAATTCATTAAAAATCATTAAACCTAGGAGTAAAAGGGATTTATTGGCCAAATCAAAACCGATCCAGGTATAATAAGTATGCAAGACCGTTGACCAAGTCAAGAGACAACTTTTCTCAGTTGGTGACTCGGCCGTCCGGCCAAGTCCGGCCGGATCGGCCGGACCGAGTCGGCCGATTCGCCGGCCGGCGGCGCCGAGTCGGGCCGAGTCAAGGGTCCCATGGCCGGGGGTTTTTCTGAGGAACAACTTGGTATTTTTACTTTTTGTTGTCCAGTACATATTTTGGGAGTTATGGCCTTTTTACCGTTGACTTCCAAAAAAAAATAAAACAAAATAAATACAAAAATAATGTGGGGCATGGGATTTGAACTCCGGTGGCTTGGTTCAGCAGTGCAAGGTATTACCAATGAGCTTCAAGCTCCTTCTAGTAATTATTGTGGTTTTTTAATTATTTAAACTGATAGCAGCAAGAATAAATACTCCTAGTATTCATTAAATTTAAAGTAATTTCTTGTACACTAAAAATGGAGTTATTTCATTCTTGTAGCTTGTAATTAAAAACAAAAATAATTACATAAATCTTGTGCTCAGGCTTAAATACCCCTTTGTGGATTTTTAAAAAAATATTTTGAAAAAAAAATTGTATAGGAAAAAGTGTATAAAAATTAGGGTTGTTACACTTGGACTGACGATACGCTTAGTGACCTGTACAGTGAGACTTAGAGATTGATAGGGGTGCTGGCATTGATTTATCTTACTTACTGTGTCGACATACGTGACATATCGTTCTACTGCTTTTATTGTTCCGCTGCATTGATTACTGCACATTCTTATTCATGTTGTCATTGATTTACTGTTATACATATCTATTACCATTGTTAGAGTTGTCACATGATATTATGTACATTATATTGCTATTGTGTCGCTTTGACGACCTGAGTATGCATGCTCAGTGTGAGGAGAAGACTTAGCCTGGACCAGGATTAGACGTACATCACGGACATCTTGATTTGCTATCCAGAGTTATACCCTTTTGTTTCCCATCAGGTCAGTTCTTTACATTGTTTCATTCAGTTACTGCATTTCTCATTACCTGCGCATCATTTACTGTTTACCATGAAAAACTAGAAGCCGAAGTGTGACTACAGCATGACATTTCCTTGACCGTAGGAACATGGCTGGCCTTGTCTACCCCTCGTATTCCGTATTTTGGGAAGCGGGGCGTGACATGGTTTAGTTGGTATCAGAGACAGGTTTTGCTTCGATTGAGATTGCAGTTTCCGTGTATAGCTTGACAATCTAAGATATTCCTCAGTCTAGATTGTAAACTTGATATTCTTGATCCATATTCACATTGAGTGTTCTGCTATCCATTTGCTAGAGTTTCGGGTGACTTGGCAAGGTTACGTGGTTGCAATGGCACTACCGTATCCCGTTTAAGTGACGTAAAGTCATACAGTTGATTTCCCCACTTGTAATAAATTCATCGCCTCTGATATTCTTGAACCTTTGTCCTATCCATATTATATTTTGATTCGTATAGCTTGTGACTTATGTCATCCTCAAAAATTGTTGTTTCAGGATCATGTCTTCCAACGACTCTTCATCTATATCCGCTCCCCAGAATCAGACCATCGAGATTCTGAGTGTACTGCAAGGTCTAAAGGAAGCCCAGGAGCGAACAAACGACTTGTTGGCTGAAGGACTGAGCAGACAGGTGAATCAGGCACCAGCGGGAGTCTCAAATCATAAAGGGATCCCTGTTAGACGAGGAAAAGAGAAGAAAATGAGGCGCCAATTTGTTTCCCCGCGACAGAAGCAGCAGAAAACCCCATGTTGTGGGTATTGTAAGAGGCCAGGACATCTTCAGAGGGATTGTCGCCGCGCCCAAGGGAAATGTCTGATATGCGGATCCGACAAACATCTCATCAACGGTTGCCCAGAAAGGAAAGAACTACAGGGAGGAGACTCGTCCACACTCCCTACTTCGGCCAAGTGAGGATTGTTGCGTAGTTCGCACTTCGAGGATAAAGCGGACCCAACATAGGATTCAGTTTGCGTGACGAGGATGCAGCGGTCTAATGATCAAAGAAGAATTTTCATGTTTTCTACTTTCAGTAATAATGTTGTCCTCCTCTTATAAATATTTCTTTCCGTTTGAAATCTTGTATCCATTGAATTTTTAGTTGAATGCAATAAAACTTTGAATCGTGATATATGTATCATTCTCTTGCTTTCTCATTATTTATACTATTCATTATCACAGCATTTTTATCCTGATATTTTCCAATTCCTGCCACCGCATATCTTTCTATACTTCGTATACATAACTATTTTCTTGATATGTTCTGTTGTCTAATCATGACACTTTCTTTTCAGACCATGGCCCACCCTGGAGCAGCGCCGCATCTAGATGAGGATGCGCAGTCATGCGTTTCCTTAGACCACACGCTGATGAGTTCTGACGATGAGATCAACGGTCCCCAAGTCAATTTCGGAAACCACGATCCAGAGGACGAAGGAGCAGCCGCCCTAGAGTTTAACATGATAAACGATTCCGACGAAGAGGAAGGAGACCCTGAAGGAACCCGATAGAGAAAGACCCCGAGGAAGAACCGATAGAAGAAAATCCAGTGGAGGAAAATCCCATGGAAGAGAATCCAGAAGAAGAGAATCACATGGAATCGGACCTCGACGAAGAAGCTCCATCCGAGGAAGAAAGACCAGAAGATCAAGACCCTGCGGTGGAAGAACTCCCAATGGTGATACCGGCGAGGCGCTATGGAAATGGACGCCCCTACCTGAGCGCGCGAGCCTACCGCAACCTGCTGAACCTCCACAACCGCGATTGACAGGATTTCTTTTGATGATTGCCTTATCTGGCCAAATAAATCTGTGTATAGATTAGGGCCACCTTTTTATCTTTGAGAATGCTTTGTTTAAAATCTTTTGGAATAAAATAAAGTGCTGAGTTCACAAATCCTTCGATCTTCTTAGTTCGCGTGCTACTTGATTATTCCTTATGTACAATTATTTCCTCTACTGAGATCTGTCCACCTCTACTCCTTACTTTGTCTTAACCCTCACTCAGAATAACCAGTACCACACCCCGATCTCTTGAGGTCCACCCTCCATCCTTCGCCTGTGCCTCGTTTGTGATCATTCTGGGAGGAGAACATATCTTGTGAAATTTCGAGTTCGCTAACCCTTCAAATCTTGATTCATAGGCTGTACCGACCGTTGTCCTCCCCATACCTTCACCTTGTAGTCCTTTGTTGCTCACCCTTACTCCCTGTGCTGACCCGATCCCAATCTCCTTGATCCTCAGCCTAAAGCCACCATACTTCAACCTTTGAATGATCCACACTTCCTTGTAATCATTACCTTAGCTAGCCCTATACCTATTTGTATTCTTCCTATTACCCTAAATATATATAGGGACTTTATTATTCGAGATTTGGTTTTCAGTAGTTTGCATTTATCGAAGAGTACGTGTTATTGACTAATTAGTTTTATGTATTGTAAGCACACTACTATTATCTTCAGTTTTTAGTAGCTCATCCTTACACCGCGCAAATTTTGTTCCATGTTTCTTAAATTCACTATACAAGTTTTCTAAATCATTTTAAACCTATTTTTTCGATACGTTACCCTAAAATGTTATAACCTACCAACTAATTTTTCACTACTTTATTGTCAGTACTTTATTTTCGGGTTTTGTGCCTACTATTACTATGATAGAGGGTTGAGCCTTATTGTAAATCCCCGTTTCTATTCCAATAAAAGTTTCCTATTCTCTTATTTCCAGTGGTTTCTTTTCTTTTTCCTTCATATATTGAATTGGTTATTTAAGCTTAATATTTATATTTTTCCAAACCCTAAAATTTAAAACCCAAGATTTAAAACCAAAGCCAATTAAACTAAAACCTAAACAAAACCCAAAATAAAATAAATATTAACATATTATTAAACCCGGCCCCATCTACAAACCCTCAGCCCACAAAGCTTTCTTTTAAAAAAAGGAAAATTTTTAAAACAGCCCCGGCCCGTCTCTTCTCAGCCCACCTAGGATTTTATTTGTTATTAGGGAATTAATATTGAGCGGCCCGTTTCTCTCCTGGAGCCCACGAAGTTTTTAAAGGAGAATTATTATTTTTTTAACGAGTCCAGCTCAGCAGCCCAACTCCTTTCCCATTCTCCACTTCAGACCGACCCGCCACCACTGTTCCTCTTCTTCAAAATTCCCAACGGTAACATTCCTGTTCACGCGCGCGATCATTTTCTCCGCCGCAGCCCGCGCCCTCGCTCACGCCCATTACTGCGACGTTACACCCACGTTTTCAACCTCGTCTCCAACTCCTCTCGTCACTCTCCCTCTCCAAACTCACTTCTCAAACTCCTCTCTACATCCACTAAGCTCCCCCAACTCCCAGTCCCACAACCCACTGCAACCTCCACCCTCGACGACGACGACGAACTTTCCTCCGATCCCCTTCTGCATCACCTCACCCTAACATCCTCCTAAATCCCTCCACGACTCCTCCTTCACTAACCCGAGTCCCCTGCACACCCACTCCCCTGTGCACAGACCCACTTCAACCAAGCTCGGCCACCTTACGACTGACGCCGACGAGCCCCCTCTGATCTGAACCACCCGTGCGACCCCGAGACATTTTCCAGGCAAGTGTTTACTTGCTTCATGCTAATATAGTTGTATTACAAACCTAAATCATATAGTTATTAAACTTACCGATTACCGATACATATCATGACCTAAGTGTTCGATGCTAGATCCCAATGGAAATAATTGTGTATTTTGATGGAAACTGATATTTTCTGTTGGCCCATGTGATGATGAATATCGTGTATGAATCTCGCTGGAAAATATGATTGTTAGCGACAAAAATTGATACCCCCAAACATGTCGTTAAAACTAATATTTTCTCGTATCTGAAAATGAATAAAATCACCGTAAATTATATTCAAACTGGGATGCTGCGTTCGAGGGCTTAAATCGAAGCCGACTCGACGAACTTCAACCCTATGGAGAATTTTAATGTTTTCTGTTCTGAAACCGTGATGATAATTGGATCGGAATGTTCTCTGGACTGCAGTCCAGAGCGTTTCTGATTATTGTGTTCTGTCCCAAGACCTGTGTCACTGTGTTTCCTGAAGTAGTATGTTACGGAACTTTACTGTAGAATAAAGATAATTCTGTTGGCTAAACAAAACTGGTGGTTCCATTCCGATTCATTGCCGTTTGCTATTTTAAACTGTATTTAAAAGGGCGGAATGTATAACTGTCCAGAACAGATTCTGAAATGACACCCTGAGGTTAAACTGTGTATAACTTTCAACGTACAGATGCGATTGAGGATCCATCTATTGCGTTGAATACTTTATCGAAAACCCTAGATTTCATTTAACTGTAGCATCGCTAAATTATGAGCCCGACTGGGTGAAATTCGTGTCGCAAAACGGACGTTCAGTTCTGAAACTGAATTTCCAGCCGCGAGCACTTAAAATGAAATAGCTATATCTTGAGAACCGGAATCCCGATTGAACTGAAACAAATTTTTATAAATTGCTGACTGAGTGTTCTATTTATCTTACTTGTATCATTTTGCTGAATTCTTAACATATTAATTTATGCAAATTAATTTAGTTAATGACATGCATGTTGATTCATAACATATAGAGCTTATTGGTAGTATACAATACATATATCATACCCTTGCCATTTATTCAGTGTTAGTGCGTGTGGACATTGCATTATCATGCGTGATAGATGTTGGTTTAGGAGTGACGAGTACACCAATGGAAAGTGAATATTCGTGACAGTGATTGATACAGTGAACAGTGATAAAAACTGTGCCGTTGGTATACTTGTACACAACTAGATCAAGATCACAAATAGTGTAAACCTGGGGAAAATGGGGAAATCAAAGTGGAAAGAGTACCGTATTTAGCGGGACCGTGTTTAGAGGATGATCATTCGAACTGTGATACTGATACGTGTAGGATAGGATCTAGCGATCCGGCTGACAGGGTTATGTCCCGGGCATGTGGGCCATTGTCTCGGGTATGTACGAGACTCCTGTTAAACATGATCCTCCTTCCACTATGTGATTTCAAACATGACCTAGAGACCGATAGAGACACATATCATATTCTGCATCATATAGTGACATAGTGATTACTTGCATTGTTCTTATACCAGTATTACCTCTTTTACCTGTTTCATCTTATTATAATAATATTGTTATTGTGTCGCTCTGACGACCTGAGTATGCATGCTCAGATTCCGCGGGAGGACCAGCACAGGAGACAGATCTACCCTTTGAGTTCACAGAGATATAGTTTGGTGTACCTTCTTCTTTTACTGCTTTCCATAAAAGCGATCGTGAGATTGAACTTGGTTAGTTATTGTTCTTATTATCTGTAATTTGTGAACAATGAAATTTTAATGTAATAAATTAGTGATGTGATTCCTTTAATACTGTGCTTTATTTACTGATTACCATGTAATGCCAGAAGCCAAAGTGTGACTACGGCGGGATGATTCCTTGACCGTAGGAGCATGGCTGGCCTAGTCATCCCTCGTTTTCGTATTTTGGGAAGCGGGGCGTGACATGGTTTAGTTGGTATCAGAGACTGTGTTTAGTATCAAGGAATAACATTAACTATACTGTATTACGTTATTCTTGTTTCACTACTCTTGATTTTCATCCTTGAATCTGATCCTATCCTTTTGAATCTTCCAGTGATATGACGTCCCCGAACGACCCCTCCTCGGACTCCAGCTCTCAGGACCGCACGGAAAGAATACTCAGTGCACTGACCACTCTCGCGGAAGCTCGGGAGAGGAAGACAAATTTGCTTACTGAGGGACTAAGGGCGATTACCGCCGCAGGAGGACCCTCCGCACTTATTATCGCCCCCGAGGGCGCTACTCCACCAGCTTATCAGGCTAGGGTTGGTGCCGTATCAGACTTCCGACGGTTACACCCAGCCGCATTCACAGAGCTAGCTGAACCCCTTGAAGCTGAACAATGGCTGGTGAACATGGAGAATTTATTGACAGCCGCCAGGGTTCCAGAGGAAGACAGAGTGGACGTGATAAAGATTCAATTAGAAGACGAGGCCCGTACATGGTGGCCGGTGGAAGAAAGCAGACTTGAAGAGCCGATTGAATGGAGCAAGTTTAAGGAGTGCTTCTTAGATCATTATTTTCCTCCCACAGCCAAGGCAGAAATGGAGGAAAGGTTTATTCTTTTAAAGCAGAATGGACGCCCAGTGGACGTATATGCGGCAGAGTTCAACCGTCTGAGCGCTTTGCTCCATACATGGTCAAATCAGAAGTCACCAGGGCCAGGCGTTTCCTTCAGGGGTTAGATTTTGAGTTGCAGCAGCTGATTGCATCGTTGGACCTACAGACTTTCGCACAGGTACTCAACGCGGCGAGAGTTCAGGAGCAATTGATTAATAAGTTCAGGAGACCCCCAGTCGTTCCAGCACGTACCCACGCGCCTTCTCGAGGAACCATACCGGTTCACAGAGCAGGAACGACACAAATGAAGCGCCCGTTTGTACCACAGCATCGCCCCCAGAGACAGGGCGTAACTTGCGGCTATTGCGGTAGAGGAGGGCATACCCAGAAGGACTGTCGCCGTGCCAAGGGACAGTATTTGATTTGCGGTTCGAGTCAGCACAGGATTAACAGTTGCCCTGAGCGAGCAGAGATACAAGGAGGTTCTGGACCGCCACAGCAGAGGCCGCAGGAGCAGAGACAACCATTTACAGGTCGCGGTCAGGGACGGGCTTTCACCTTGACCGTCGAGCAGGCAGAGGTATCAGGAGACGTGGTTACAGGTACTCTACTCGTACACTCCTTGCCAGCTAGAGTACTATTTGATTCGGGAGCATCGCATTGTTTCTTGTCTGAGCATTTCACAAATACACACTCAATACCACATGAACCACTAACCAAGGGATGGGAAATTCATACGGGTAATGGCATTATAATATCTAGTCGAGAATGTAGATTATGCCCGGTTGTAGTGTGTGGCAGGGAATTCTATGCGAATTTCCTTCTGATCGGGACAGGCAGTTACGACGCAATTCTCGGGATGGATTGGATGAGCAATTTCCATGCAGTTATCGATTGTCGTGCAAGGAAGGTGATCTTCCGCATTCCCAATCACCCAGAGTTTATTTTCAAGGGCGGAAGCGAATCTTTGGAGCCAGCTAAGTACAGAGCAAAGCCTAAGGAACTGACAGCTATGGAGATTGATAAGAGCCCAGTCCCAGAAATTGTTCGGGACTTTCTGGACGTATTTTCTGAAGATCTACCAGGTCTACCACCTCCTCGAATCTTGGAGTTCTCAATCGATTTGATTCCAGGTACAGCCCCAGTATCCAGAGCCCCATACAGAATGGCACCAGTTGAATTGGCGGAATTGAAGAAGCAGGTTGAAGAACTATTGGAGAAGGGATTTATTCGGCCAAGCGCTTCACCGTGGGGTGCACCAGTTCTGTTGGTAAAGAAGAAGGATGGATCGCTGCGAATGTGTATAGATTATCGGGAGCTGAACAAGGTCACCATAAAGAACAAGTACCCAATCCCGCGCATAAACGACCTATTCGATCAGCTAAGTGGAGCCAAAGTATTCTCGAAGTTGGACCTTCGTTCTGGATATCATCAAATCAGAGTTGCAGCCGAGGATGTATGCAAGACGGCTTTCAGGACCCGATACGGACATTATGAGTTCCTTGTGATGCCGTTCGGTGTTACCAATGCCCCAGCAATATTCATGGACTTGATGAACAGAGTGTTCGCAAAGTACTTGGACACGTTTGCCGTTGTGTTTATCGACGACATACTTGTCTACTCGAAGACCCGGGAAGAGCACGCTGAACATTTGCGCACGGTACTACAAATTCTTCGGGAAGAGAAGCTGTATGCGAAGCTGAGCAAGTGTGAATTCTGGCTCGACAAGATACAGTTTTTGGGACATATTGTTTCGGGAGAAGGCATCTCGGTGGACCCGGCAAAGATAGAATCTGTCAGAGATTGGCCGACGCCAAAATCAGTAGCTGAGATCAGGAGTTTTCTGGGATTGGCAGGTTATTATCGGAGATTCGTCCAAGATTTCTCAAGGATCGCGGAACCATTGACGAGGCTGACACGGAAGGACGTGCCGTTTACATGGACAGAGGAGTGCACTCAGGCATTCGACACACTAAAGCAGAAGTTAACCACGGCGCCTATTCTTACTGTACCAGATGATTCCGGTGGTTTGGTGATACACAGTGATGCCTCGGGGAAGGGTTTAGGCTGTGTTTTGATGCAGCACGGCCGAGTGATTGCTTACGCCTCTCGACAACTGAGAAACCATGAGAAGAACTACCCTACACATGACTTGGAGTTAGCTGCGGTAGTCTTTGCATTGAAGATTTGGAGGCACTATCTATTGGGTGATAAAGTGGAGGTGTACACAGATCACAAAAGTTTGAAGTATGTTTTCACCCAGAAAGAACTAAATATGAGGCAGCGCTGATGGCTAGAGCTGATGGCAGATTATGACTTGGACCTTCAGTATCACCCAGGGAAGGTGAATGTTGTACCAGATGCACTCAGTCGCAAGCCAGCAGTCATGATGTTGACCGATCAGAGAAGCATTATTGAGGACTTTCAGAGGCTTGAACTTGAAGTCGTTATGCCGAACGCACTCAGTCAACTTTGGCAACTACAGGTGCAATCTTCTCTAGTGGATCGCATCAAGATTGCACAAGCGGATGATCCCCGATTACAAAAGTTCAGAGAGCAAGTGAAAGATGGACTGAGAACGGATTTGATTATACATGAAGATGGCTCTCTGAGATTTGGTAGCAGACTCTGCGTACCTAAAGGAGATGTTCGAGAAGAAGTTTTGGCTGAAGCACACAGTTCAGCTTATTCTGTGCATCCAGGAGGTACAAAAATGTATCAGGACCTAAAGCAGCACTTTTGGTGGAACGGAATGAAGTGGGAAATTGCGAGGTTCGTATCCAGGTGCTTAGTATGTCAGCAGGTGAAGGCGGAACATCAGAGGACAGCAGGATTGTTACAACCATTGCCGATACCTGAATGGAAGTGGGAGCACATCACTATGGATTTTGTGACGGCCTTACCACGGAGCCCTAGAGGCAATAACGCTATTTGGGTTATCGTCGATCGCCTCACAAAAGCTGCACACTTCCTACCTTTCCGAGTGGGACAATCGACAGAATCACTGGCAGAAAGATATATGCACGAGATTGTGCGACTTCACGGTGTTCCAGTCAGCATTGTGTCAAACCGGGACACAAGATTCTTGTCTCACTTTTAGAAGAGCTTACAGGAGAGTTTGGGAACCCGTCTTAATTTCAGCACAGCTTATCACCCAAAGACGGATGGACAATCCGAGCGTACGATTCAGATGCTCGAGGACATGTTGAGAGCCTGTATGTTGGACTTTCAGGGTTCTTGGGAGGACCATCTGCATCTAGTCGAGTTCTCCTATAACAATAGTTATCAGGCTAGTATTCAGATGACCCCTTTTGAAGCACTATACGGGCGGAAGTGTCGATCCCCAGTATGTTGGGATGATGTGGGAGAACGAAGACTACTAGGCCCCGAACTCATTGTGCAGACAGTCGACAAAGTCCAAATGATCAGGCAACGTATTAAGACGGCTCAGGATCGACAGAAGAGTTGGGCAGATACCAGCAGAAGAGCACTTGAGTTTGAAGTCGTAGATCACGTATTCTTAAAGATTTCCCCTACTCGTGGAGTTATCAGATTCGGAAGTCGGGGAAAACTTAGTCCCCGTTTTATCGGACCTTTTGAGGTGCTAGAGCGAGTGGGAGAGGTGGCCTATCGACTCGCCTTGCCCCCATCGCTAGCTGGTGTGCACAATACCTTCCACGTGTCACAGTTGCGGCGTTATGTTCGAGATGAGAGCCATGTCCTGGACCATTCGGAGCTAGTTTTAGGAACTGATCTGTCATACGAGGAGCAACCCACTACCATTCTCGACCGCAGAGAGAAAGTGCTGAAGAATAAGGTCATTCCGTTAGTCCGAGTGTCTTGGGGCGGCCGTTCCCCAGGAGAATCCACCTGGGAGCGGGAGGAAGATATCCGTGATCGTTATCCACATCTCTTTGTTTAGTACTTTTGTTTTCTTGTATCCTTGTTAAATTTCGAGGACGAAATTTTTGTTAAGGGGGGTATGATGTAAATCCCCGTTTCTATTCCAATAAAAGTTTCCTATTCTCTGATTTCCAGTGGTTTCTTTTCTTTTTCCTTCATATATTGAATTGGTTGTTTAAGCTTAATATTTATATTTTTCCAAACCCTAAAATTCAAAACCCAAGATTTAAAACCAAAGCCAATTAAACTAAAACCTAAACAAAACACAAAATAAAATAAATATTAACATATTATTAAACCCGGCCCCATCTACAAACCCTCAGCCCACAAAGCTTTCTTTTAAAAAAAGGAAAATTTTAAAACAGCCCCAGCCCGTCTCTTCTCAGCCCACCTAGGATTTTATTTGTTATTAGGGAATTAATATTGCGCGGCCCGTTTCTCTCCTGGAGCCCACGAAGTTTTTAAAGGAGAATTTTTTTTTTTTAACGAGCCCAGCTCAGCAGCCCAGCTCCTTTCCCATTCTCCACTTCAAACCGACCCGCCACCACTGTTCCTCTTCTTCAAAATTCCCAACGGTAACATCCCTGTTCACGCGCGCGATCGTTTTCTCCGACGCAGCCCGCGCCCTCGCTCACGCCCATTACTGCGATGTTACACCCACGTTTTCAACCTCGTCTCCAACTCCTCTCGTCACTCTCCCTCTCCAAACTCACTTCTCAAACTCCTCTCTACATCCACCAAGCTCCCCCAACTCCCAGTCCCACAACCCACTGCAACCTCCACCCTCGACGACGACGACGAACTTTCCTCCGATCCCCTTCTGCATCACCTCACCCTAACCTCCTCCTAAATCCCTCCACGACTCCTCCTTCACTAACCCGAGTCCCCTGCACACCCACTCCCCTGTGCACAGACCCACTTCAACCAAGCTCGGCCACCTTACGACCGACGCCGACGAGCCCCCTCTGATCTGAACCACCCGTGCGACCCCGAGACATTTTCCAGGCAAGTGTTTACTTGCTTCATGCTAATATAGTTGTATTACAAACCTAAATCATATAGTTATTAAACTTACCGATTACCGATACATATCATGACCTAAGTGTTCGATGCTAGATCCCAATGGAAATAATTGTGTATTTTGACGGAAACTGATATTTTCTGTTGGCCCATGTGATGATGAATATCGTGTATGAATCTCGCTGGAAAATACGATTGTTAGCGACAAAAATTGATACCCCCAAACATGCCGTTAAAACTAATATTTTCTCGTATCTGAAAATGAATAAAATCACCGTAAATTATATTCAAACTGGGATGCTGCGTTCGAGGGCTTAAATCGAAGCCGACTCGACGAACTTCAACCCTATGGAGAATTTTAATGTTTTCTGTTCTGAAACCGTGATGATAATTGGATCGGAATGCGACTCTGGACTGCAGTCCAGAGCGTTTCTGATTATTGTGTTCTGTCCCAAGACCTGTGTCACTGTGTTTCCTGAAGTAGTATGTTACGGAACTTTACTGTAGAATAAAGATAATTCTGTTGGCTAAACAAAACTGGTGGTTCCATTCAGATTCATCGCCGTTTGCTATTTTAAAATGTATTTAAAAGGGCAGAATGTATAACTGTCCAGAACAGATTCTGAAATGACACCCTGAGGTTAAACTGTGTATAACTTTCAACGTACAGATGCGATTGAGGATCCGTCTGTTGAGTTGAATACTTTATCGAAAACCCTAGATTTCATTTAACTGTAGAATCGCTAAATTATGAGCCCGACTGGGTGAAATTCGTGTCGCAAAATAGACGTTCAGTTCTGAAACTGAATTTCCAGCCGCGAGCACTTAAAATGAAATAGCTATATCTTGAGAACCGGAATCCCGATTGAACTGAAACAAATTTTTATAAATTTCTGACTGAGTGTTCTATTTATCTTACTTGTATCATTTTGCTGAATTCTTAACATATTAATTTATGCAAATTAATTTAGTTAATGACATGCATGTTGATTCATAACATATAGAGCTTATTGGTAGTATACAATACATATATCATACCCTTGCCATTTATTCAGTATTAGTGCGTGTGGACATTGCATTATCATGCGTGATAGATGTTGGTTTAGGAGTGACGAGTACACCAATGGAAAGTGAATATTCGTGACAGTGATTGATACAGTGAACAGTGATAAAAACTGTGCCGTTGGTATACTTGTACACAACTAGATCAAGATCACAAATAGTGTAAACCTGGGGAAAAGGGGGAAATCAAAGTGGAAAGAGTATCGTATTTAGCGGGACCGTGTTTAGAGGATGATCATTCGAACTGTGATACTGATACGTGTAGGATAGGATCTAGCGATCCGGCTGACAGGGTTATGTTCCGGGCATGTGGGCCGTTGTCTCGGGTATGTACGAGACTCCTGTTAAACATGATCCTCCTTCCACTATGTGATTTCAAACATGACCTAGAGACCGATAGGGACACATATCATATTCTGCATCATATAGTGACATAGTGATTACTTGCATTGTTCTTATACCAGTATTACCTCTTTTACCTGTTTCATCTTATTATAATAATATTGTTATTGTGTCGCTCTGACGACCTGAGTATGCATGCTCAGATTACCCGGGAGGACCAGCACAGGAGACAGATCTACCCTTTGAGTTCACAGAGATATAGTTTGGTGTACCTTCTTCTTTTACTGCTTTCCATAAAAGCGGTCGTGAGATTGAACTTGGTTAGTTATTGTTCTTATTATCTGTAATTTGTGAACAATGAAATTTTAATGTAATAAATTAGTGATGTGATTCCTTTAATACTGTGCTTTATTTACTGATTACCATGTAATGCCAGAAGCCGAAGTGTGACTACGGCGGGATGATTCCTTGACCGTAGGAGCATGGCTGGCCTAGTCATCCCTCGTTTTCGTATTTTGGGAAGCGGGGCATGACACTTATACTTATTTTTCTGCTTGCTTTTGATAGACTTAGATGTGCACATATGTGGGTTTCGACTTTTATCGAACACATTTTGATTATTATTGTTCGTTATTGATACCTATATTCTCGTATACTCGTAGTTGCCCTTATAGTTATTCTTGCCTTATACCTATGTAGACCTACCTTTCCGTATGTGGTTCTTACTTATATATATTTCAATTTTCTTCGTCCACGTACTGTTAATAAATCTTTTGAGTTAGTGTGCAACCTAATAGCTTTCGCATATGTTTGTATAACCTATCATTTATTTTAAATTTCGAGGACGAAATTTTTGTAAGGGTGGTATGATGTAATACCCAGCTCTTTTATACCAAACTCCGCATTTTGTTACTTTATGATTTTATTTATTTTATTTATAATTTTAATTATTTTATATATAATTTTATTCCTTCTAAATCCCATTATCTTTTTTAAAACCCAACTCCTATTAGATCTTAATTATTTCAATTAATCCCTCAGCCCATTCTACCATAAATTTAACCCTCATTTTAATTATTGGCCCATTCTTTCTTTCTCCTCAATTTTCTATATATATTTCTCAGCCCAACTTTAAAATTCCTTAATCCTATTTTTTTTCCCTCACAAATCCCTCTGGCCCAAAATCCCCGAGCCCAGCACATTTTTTTCCTCAGCCATTTTCTTTTATTTCTCCACATTTCTTTTCTCGGCCCGGCCCAGTTCCCTCTCCAAGCCCGCCTCACTCAGCCCGCGACCCCAACTCGACCCGACCCGCTACTGTTCTTCCCCTTCTCTCCAACGGTAACTTCCCCATTTCTCGCGTGCGATCCCTTTTCCCCGCCGCGCCTCGCGCCCACGCTCACGCCCCCGCTCCTGCCGTTACCCCCACGTCGCGCACTCCCCTCTCTAACCTCGTCATCTCTCCTTCTCTCTCTCTTCGCTCCTCCCTCGTCCTTCCTGAAACCCGAGCTCCCTCGCCTTCCTCCTCCCTACACCCATCACCGACCACTTCATCTCTTCATTCGCCTCCTCCCAACATCGCGACCACCACGGCCACACCCTCCTCGTCGTCATCCAAACACCCCCACTCACTCACGAATCGCACCCGAGCTCCACCCCTGCACCCTCTCGACGGCGGCCCACTGCTTCTCGTTGACCCCATCATCATCAACATCACCGTCGCCACCATCCTCTACTCTCCCTCTGTGATCCCTCTCTTCTCTCTTCCTCCAACTCCTTCTCACACTCTTTCCCACTCCCTCTGTTTTCTCTCTCTCTCTCACTATGCTCTTTCTCTCTCTCACTGGAGTCTCTCTCTCTCTCTCCCTGCTCCTCTTTCTCTGTCTCTCTGTGCTCTCTCCCTCTCCACTTGTCTCTCTCTCTCTCTCTGATATCTCTCTCTGCCTCTCTCTTGTCTCTCTCTCTCTGCCACTCTCCTTGCCTCTACCCCCAAGCCGATGTCACCCCTGCACACCGTCGGAGCTTCTAGTTGTTGCCACCTGGATCGCCGCAGTTGAGATACCGAGCCCAAGCTCCTCTCCACCTCCCCGTCGCAGTCGAGCTTGAGTTTAGTCGTCGCGAGCCGAAGCCGCGAAACCAAACCACGTCGTTCGTCGCGCGCTCGTGACGTTGCAGCTGTCGTACATCACCCAAAACGTTCCCAGGCAAGTTCTCTACTTGCTACATGCTATAGTATGATAATTACACATTATAATCTTGTATATCCTATGTTTTACTTTCTGTTAAAATTACGATGTAACTGTTCGATACATGTTCTCATAGGACAACATCACTTAAATTGACGGAACTAACTGGTATAAGCTGGCCCGTATGGCCGTGAATCTAATGTGTGAATCTCGTAGGATAATATGACTATTAACGACAAAAATGATTACCCCCAAGTTTAACCGTAAAACTGGAATTTTCTTGTACCTGAAAACTATTAAAATCACCATAAATTATATACATACTGGAATGATGCGCTAGAGGGCTCAAATCGAAGCCGACTCGACGAACTTTAACCCTATACTTGTTTCAAGATATTCCTGTACTTAAACTGTAACGATATTTGGATCGGAGTACGACTCTGGACTGCAGTCCAGAGCGACTCCAATTGTTGCTTGCTGTTCCGTAATGGGTACGACAAGATTTCCTTAACTCGTAGATTGCGGAACCCCACTGTTTATTATAGGTGAATCTGTTATCTAGATAATACAGGTGGTTTCACCCTGTTTCGTCATCATTTACTATTTTATCTGTGATTTAAAAGATCGGGACGCATAACAGTCCCAACAGAATCAGAATTGACATATTAATATTAAACAGTGTATATCTCCTGACGTACAGACACGATCGAAGATCCGTCTGTTGAGTTGAAAACTTTACTGAGAAACCTAGATTTCATCCAACTGTAACGTCGCTAAATTCTGATCCCAACTGGGGTTAAAATGCGTTGCGAAACGGATTTCTGATTCTGAAACCGGATTTTCCAGCCGTGAACTCTTAAAATGAAATGGCTATAATTAGTGATCCTGCAACCCGATTGGCATGAAACTAAATTCGATGGTTAGATAACTGAACATACTAATTATTAGCTGTTCATCATTTCGCTAAAATGTAACCGTATGATTTATGATAAATTATGCAAGTGGTAGATTATTGATTCAGGACATCCTAAACATGCTTTATATATTGTTTATGCATCATATCATACACATGTCATTGCATTGATAACCTGGTGATAACATGCATTACCCAATGTTAGGTATTAGTGATGATTGTGGCAAGTACGTCAGTGTTCGTGTATTAGTGAATAAGTGAAAGTGATACGTACTTGTACACAATCGGTGACCCTCATTATTATATTGTATTGTCGACGTCTGTGGGACACGTGTACGTGTGACTATAAGTGGAATGGGACATTTATGGAAGCTCTTGCACGGGTGTCGCAGATAAGGCACCAGACACTGCCATTTATCTTAGATATTAGTCGGGACGTGCTTGATGGAGGTCCTGCCTCCAGTTCTCGCGCAGACTTGTCACGGATCGATTAGTATTTAGGGTTATGGTTAGCGTTTGATGTGGACCACGGGGTGTGGGATAGTTTAAGTGTGAGTTCAACAGAATCTCGGGAGTCCCATCCCGGCTTATATATTTAGGGAGATATATGGAGATTTACAGGGTATGTGATTATCACCGTGATATACATGTTGGGCCCGTGGTCCCTTGCCCTTGGGTTCTACCCTTGGGTGGAGGACACTCACGAGTGGTTGACTCTCACACTTGGACTGACGATAGGCTTAGTGACCTGTACAGTGAGACTTAGAGACTGATAGGGGTGCTGGCATTGATATATCTTACTTACTGTGTCGACATACGTGACATATCGTTCTACTGCTTTTACTGTTCCGCTGCATTGATTACTGCACATTCTTATTCATGTTGTTATTGATTTACTGTTATACATATCTATTACCACTGTTAGAGTTGTCACATGTTATTATGTACATTATATTGCTATTGTGTCGCTCTGACGACCTGAGTATGCATGCTCAGTATGAGGAGAAGACTTAGCCTGGACCAGGATTAGACGTACATCACGGACATCTTGATTTGCTATCCAGAGTTATACCCTTTTGTTTCCCATCAGGTCAGTTCTTTACATTGTTTCATTCAGTTACTGCATTTCTCATTACCTGCGCATCATTTACTGTTTACCATGAAAAACTAAAAGCCGAAGTGTGACTACGGCATGACATTTTTTTGACCGTAGGAGCATGGCTGGCCTTGTCTACCCCTCGTATTCCGTATTTTGGGAAGCGGAGCGTGACATACCTTCTCTCAGGTTATGAGGGCTCCTACAATTAGGAGAGGTTACACCTATTACGCTTATTGGATAGTTTTCTTCCAAACCATAGGCAGGTGCCGAAAGGTAGGGAATGAAGAAAACCAATTAGCCTAAGTTGGGTGTACAGAAGGTAATAAGTAAAGACAAATAAAGGGATCAGAATTAGGGCAAAGTAAATTGCGACTGTAATCATTCACGACCAAACCACGTATTTCATCGCCACTCATACTTCACCTTTGTATTTCTCCAAAACACCCCATATCACTACGAACATCCAATTCCATTGGATAAATCCATCGTATGGTTATATACGAACTCGAAGGAATTTTTTTGAGAATGGATTCTGGTTCAGGAGAAATAGGAATAAAGTTTATTCAGTTGTTTTTTATCCTTACTTTCTCTCAGGTTGCGAGTGCTCCTAGAATTAGGACAGTACACCTATTATGCTTATTGGATAGTTTTCTTCCAAACCATAGGCTGGTGCCGAACGGTAGGGAAGGAAGAAAACCATTAAGCCTAACGATGGTGTACAGAAGGTAACGACTAAAGACAAATAAAGGGATTTGGAGAGATGGCAGGAAAATATACGGTTACAGTCATGAATCTGGATAATGGAAGAGGTATTACTAGGAATACCCGGATACCCCTTCGAAGTATATTCATGTTTCAGTTTCAGTGTGTATTATTAATAGAAAACTGATTTCACAATTAGACCCTTGCTCCAGGGTATGTATTTACCAGGTTTGATTCTCACATCTGTATGGTTTTACAGAGGATGAGTGGGAGTAAGTTATTGGGAATTAGATGATCATCCTCATTATATCGGAATTCGTTGTAATTGGTGATATTTGAGGAAATCGCCTGGGTACAGTTTTCAACCTACGACGCACAGAATTTGAGTTATTAAACTCAGGGGATTTATACAAGTTATTGTATATTGTCCAGTGTCCATTAGGACAAAGGGGTTGGTCCTCATACTGTATTCTGTTTACTTGCGATTTCTCAAGTTTTAGACAAGTGTTTCGTAGAAATACAAGGTCCAAGTTTGAGAAGTTATAGGTACAAGAATAAAGTAGAGAACCAGGTGTCGCAAGTATCGGGATTCTTCAAGGTGATCAAAAATGTAGATACTTGTATGAGGTATTCAGTTAATAATAATGGTTTTGATAAAGTTGTTTCTCTTTCAGCTTACTTATAATTGGACGCATTCCAAAGTTGAGTAATGCTGATCGGCCTCTCTCCATTTAGTTAATATGCACTGGAGACAGCTGCATGATTTGAATCTGGTTCCAATTAAATTAGTGGCTTTGTTTCTATATTTGATATATATAGAATCAATTTATATCTTAACGGTGTTACGGTATAGGGAATCGTCTGGCTGATGCTTAAAACAAGAATCCGGATAAACTCAAGGCACGTTTCTGTAATGGCAGTTTGTGGGTTAACCCGGGCTTTGACGAGGGTTTACTTTCTACCATCTGGAAGATCAATAGTGATATTGTTCTTGACTCGCCACATTTTTAGTAAAATGAATTTTTTTCAGAAAACAGTAGTGGGAGTATGGTAGAACTGGAAGTGATTCCAGAACCGCAAACGATTACGGAAAATTTAATAGGACCTAAAGATTCAATCAGGATTGACATTCCATTAGCCACTCCGCAGATATGGTGGGTAACCTCAGGCACCCGAGAGGTACTTCGGTATCCTCAAGGACGGTGATAGGGAGGTTCTTGTTTACCCAGACTTGCCATTACTGCTGTTCCAGACTATGAGACCCGGCAGGAGGATGGGTATAGCGTCGTTCTAAACTAGCTTTAGAAGTGCATGTGTATATGATTCTGCCAGAGGGTTGTTGTAGTCAGAGGGAGCAGCGGAAGCATAGTGGATAAGTAGCTTATGTCTATTTATAGACTAAAGTAAATATAGTGGAGATAGATCATCTATTTTTGATGTGACAGTCATAGGTTTTGACTTCATCAGAATAGGAGATGGATCTGTTAAGAAGATAGTAGGGTATGATGTCCTGGTACTTGGATGACATACACATAGTAGGAAGTGAAATTCCTACACTACGATCGGTTATACCGTGGTTGTCACACAGTAGTTTCTCCACATAGGATATGGATATAATATCATATTTTGTTTTTTTTTTGCACTGGATGCAATAGGTTGATATATTATTCCAATCCTGGAGAAATGTTCGGAAGCAGCTTATGAACATAAGTGGTTGTTCTAGGGATTTGATAACGAGAACCTCCTTCGGGAGACAGTTATCATTCCAGGCTTCCAAGATGATCCGGATGACAGAGTGACTGTCAAAGTTATAGTTTTCCCTCTGACGAGGGGCAGTAGTTTGGACAGGTAGTCCAAGCGGATACTGAGTGAGGCATGGTGCAAGATATTGATTAAATTCAGTTGACGATACAGTCTAAGAAGTTTGCTGGATTTGGAGTTCATTTATGAACTGGGTCCCATCAGATATCTAGACATATTCTAAGACAGGTATTGCTCATTTCGGGAGATGGCTTTCTCCGCGAACTTGAGAAAAAGAGAGACATGGAAAGAAACATCAGGACGGATCCACTCACTGAAGTTATTTCTCGAACACAATAGTTTTGCAAACGAGCTTTGTGAAACTGATTAGTAGAGGAGTTGGATGTTCGGTATCACACGAGCTGTGAGTACGCGACATCGCAATAATTAGCCTTAAGTGCAAGTGGGAGATTGTTGGATATAGTGCCCTCAAAGTCAATTATTGAATCGCAGGTACGTGATTGCAATGATTGAGGGAGGACCTATACCGATATGACAGTCTTGCTGGAGATGATAGAATACTATCCGGTTTGTTTTTATCATCGTGTACATGTTTTGGTTCACTATTGCATGTTGATAGAGCCCATAGGATTCTTGCTTGACTGCCAGCAGTATGATGGCGATCATATACGTGGGAGCTAGGGTCTATAAGCACATCCTTAAAGTGTCCCTGGTCGTGGGAGTTTCGAGATAGGGTATCGATACTCCAGAGTAGACTAATGTATACAGTCGAGACCCCGACGAGGGGCGATGGCCGGTCTCACAAATCATTGGTGTCAGTTGATTCACCTAAGATGTATACAGGTGCTCATTGCGTTATGAGCACACCGGACAGGACTCGCAGGGAACATGCTAGTTGGTATTATACATATCGTCAGATAGCAGTTCCCATGTGACATGTGTACAAGTTAGTTTGTCGACATGAGATCGTCATTTGTCTCGTGCGAGTTCCCACTGTGCTTTGATTACTACCCTACCACGGCTCAAAGGAGTTGTGCAAACAGATTTTAGTTGGGTACAGTCCCGAGCCACATGGAGGCAGTGAGCGGATCGTCAGGGATTCGTCTCTCCCGGTATTGGGGGTGAGATCGCGCTGTGTTTAGGAGAGCCATTACACGAAATCCCTGGTCAGGGTAATCGAGATTTACTGGTAGGTATTCCAGTAGTATCTCAGGGTGTTCTGGGCTTCACTCTGACACGACTTATACCGCTATTGGGGGTCTGACGTTTACCAGCCCCCTAGGCCCTATATGCGATACTCATAGACGAACGGACCGGACTGCACGGATATTGTCACTGTCAGGCTCAGTAGGGTTTCTTGATGAGTTCACTCGTCAGTTTCCCTTCCGATCAATACATGGGCAACCGTTACGTACAGCTAGTACCTCTGACGTGCTAGTGGTTATACCCAGTGCCAGTGTATTGATGAGTCATTAGAGTTCCCCACAGATAGTTTTCCAAGTTCGGGCGAAACGTTGTAGAGGCCGTATGGTTTTATGGCAGGGTCCGATCATATCCGTGCACTTGTGCACGGTTCAGGATCGGACGGATAATACTAGCGGGCTTTAGGTTAAGTCAGATCCTAGTATTACATTATAGGAATATTTTTGTCTCGTTACATTTTATTCGGCAGGAATACAGATGCGGGTATGTATTTACAGTTGAGGGGTAATCCCGTAATTCGTTACGGGACTACTTTCGGAGTTGCCAGTTTCTTTTTCTGTCTGAAACCTCTTGATCTATATTTCATTTATGTGATCATTGACAATTGAACTTTGACCTTTGACCATTTTTCATTTACCGTTTCTTGCATTGTGGGAAGGGGGGCTGCCGAGCACTGTTCAGCATGGGCTTGGCATGGTGGCTGATTGAGTATGTGTGCTGGCAATTGTTTGAGGATTTATTTCCTTGGGTTGATTAATTTAATGATGCACTTCACCATTTCCACACTCACTTGATGAAAACAAACACAACTTCATTGCTTTTTTTCCAGGGAGCTTTCCATCAATTCGAAGTGGCTGAGCCCCTTCAATTTGCAAGCTTGATTTTTTCTTTTGAAATGAAAAATCTTATGCTCATATGTTCACCTCCATGGCAACTCCAATTAACTTCCATCCAAATCGATTGGGTGTCTTGAGACAATATATTCTACACATTCTCTACTTCATTCTTGGACATATCGGCTAGCAAACTTCATGTCCGAGTTGCCTCGGTTCGAGACGGGAGCTCGTATAAAGATTCATCGACGTGGTGCCACTTCGACGAGCGAGACCGGGAGCGGACTTCGTCAGCGCAGCAGTGAGGAGTTAGACATGGAGATTGAAGACCGAAGAACACGGATCGATCGGTATAATCTTTCCAAACTCTTTTACAGTTTGCTAGTTCACGGTTAATGGAACGATCCGGGTATTTGGGCCGCGGTGGCGCCGGTTTCATAAAAAGTTTTTGTTCCTCATTTGGCGTCAGTTTGACGGCCGGGGCGTTGCCGCATCCCAACAATTATTAAATCAAGTGTTGATTTAATAATGTAATATACATTATATTTGATATAATTATATCTTAACTAATATCATTAGCTTCACTAATTATTAACTTAATATATATATATATATATATATATATATATATATATATATATATATATATATATATATTAAGCATAGCATGATTTTCTATTTTTGTGAAAAATAGAAAATGAGGTGTAAGTGGGAGCATGGGTTGTGGCATGGGCTTTATATTTGTTTATTAGTCTTGCAACACTATTGAAGTATGGTTGAATAAATTTATTCAAAATTCAACCATGCTTCAATAAGTGAGCAAGAGTATGGTTCATTTGAAGAGATGAGTTCATTTTTATTTGGAGAATTAGCCATTTTCTTGAGTTGCTCTCTGGCTTGCTCTCATCATCTTCTTCTTCTTCTTCTTCTTCATGCATCAAAACTCCAACCCCTCACATGTGATATGAACTATGGAGTTTTGAACAAACTTATGAGCTAAACCAAACCCCTACTTCACCATCCTATACTTGACTAGCAATCAAGTGTAGCGTGTTTCCTTCGCTAAAAAGATAGTTTAGTGAAGAGGTAGCTTGAGCCAGATGGACTTCGGGTGGATCGTATTCGGCGCGAAGATCACGGAGGAGGCTCGTTCAAACTCGAAGAGGATCCTAGTGGAGTCGCGTGGACTACAACCCGGAGCTTGTGAAGTGAAGGACTCGATCTACGTGGGTATGACTTCTTTCACTTCTTTAGTTTTTCATATCATCATAGGTTAAACCCTAATTATTCTAATTAAGATCTTGGTTAGTCTAACTTAGCACCTAAAAAAATTTAATTTGGCATGCTTGATACTACTAAAACCTTGTTGTAGTGCTAGGGTAGACTTACAGCTATAACAGCAAGTCCCTGGTAAGAACTGATGAGATTTACTGATAAGTGTTATCAGTAGTTTCTCGAAAGGTTATAGGCCACACATTGGCATGATTTGTCAGGTTAGTGGGGTCTGACGATTCCACCCCTAGACTCGATATGCGACATATCAAAGGAAGAGACCAGACTGTACGATAAGTGTTACTTATAGGCTCTACGGGAGGTTGGACAAGTTTGCTTGTTGATCTTCTATTCGTTCAATATCTGGGTAGCCGTTACGTCCAACTAGTACAACTGACGGCTTGTGGGTATCTGATGTGATCATTACCCACTGCTGGCGTATTGACGAGTCTTTAGAGTTCCATATAAAGGTTTTCTAGCTCAAGCGAAACGAAATAAGGCACGTATGGAGATATTGTAACGACCCCAAAATTTCTATATCTTCGTATTGCCTTTTTTAATATAAAATACTGTATTTATTTGTTATTGATTTTTTCTGTATATTTTGTTTTCTACTATATGTTATTTTGTTATTACTATTTTTTATCTCTCCATCTATTTTTCCTATTATTTTCCTTACGCCTAAAAGACCGTTTATAGTATTTAATCACTTAGCTATTTCGTCTCCTCTTTATATTACCAAATAAACATTCTTAATAAACCCATTTTCTTTTATTAAATTCCCAAATCAATTAACCTATATTCCTTTCTCTATTTTATTTTAAACCCATAAACCCATTTTTATTTTTATTAACCAAAAAAAAAAAAAAACCAAAGCCTAATTCTATTTTCTATATTTGTTACCCCTCTTCATTTTCCTTTTCCTTGCAAAGCCTGAGCCCAAGCCTATGCCAACAACCCAAATGCCCATGCAGTCCCTTCTCCTTCTTCTTTCTTTTTATACAAACACTTCCTCTTCCTTCATTATTTCTCTCCAAGCCTAATTAAACCCCACAAATTTACCACGCAACAGTTTATTCTTCCCTTCCCTATTAAATCCATTTCAATGTAATAAAACAAAATTTATTCACATTCCATGCGTTAACTCTCCACTGTTCGTCCCTTTCTCCATTTGAAATCGATCTCTCTCTTCTTCATTTCCCTCTCCATCAAATCCATAACCGAATCTCTCTCTTCCTCACTCTGTCTCTCTCTAAATCTCTCATTCTCTCTCTCTTTCTCCCTTATCCCCTACCTCCCCGAGCACTTCGCCGGCCTCCACCCCCGAGCATCACGCCACCCCCTCCGAACTTGAGCAGCTGAGCTCAAGCCTCGAGCCAACTCCAGCATCCCAGCCCGAGCTCCATCGTCGCAGTGTCGCCACTGAGCCACTGCCGGAGCTCTTAGCCGTCGCCCGCAGCCGTTAAGGCCATCGTCGACGCCTACAGACCCTCATCCATCGACATTTCAATTTGAGCTCGGAGGTGTTCGATGAAATGCCTGAAAGAGTTTTCCCCCGCTTTCCACGTTCTAAACGCAAGTAAGTCCACATCCTTTCCCATCACTCTCTCTCTCTCTCACACATCATATCTTTCACGCTATACTTGCTCTCGATATACTCCTCATCCCTAAAACGATATAAAACAAGGAAAGGTTATAAGGTTTGATCATGTTTTATTTATTAGTATTAGAACTACTAATAATAAAATAGTTATATGTTGTTTTGCAAAATAATTTAATAACCAACTATTTATGTGCTTGCAATACATTTAATAATCTAAATATCATATTAAATCTTAACATTTGATTCTAATATTCCCTGTGTAAATATAAATCCTTGACCATTTCATTATTCCTTGTTGATATCGACAACAATACATTCTTTTAGAGTCGTATATCATAGCAGTAGAGTTCCTACCTTGATATAACTAATAGCTTCAGATGTTACCATTATTTCATCATGTTCAGAATTTTTGTATGGGATGGTTTTAGAAGATTTTATTTAAAGTGGATTTTTGAACTGCTTGAAGTGTCTGATATGTGATTCGAGTTGCTTAAAGTATTGTGTTTCTCATAGTACAAGATTTCATATCTCAACTTGTGTCGTTAGTTGAGTATTTTTCGAGGAACATTGAAATTTTGTGATATCATACAAATTACCTTATGTACATCAATATGCTTTTAATGGATGCCCTTCATAATTCTTGGCTGTGTGGCTTTAATTGATCGACTCCTTAGATTGGAGAGAACTCCACCAAAATATAATTATTTTTATTTCCTAGTCTTTGGGCCAGCCTCTTAGAGTAAAGATTAGTTTTCACAAAAGCACCCTGAAGTTTAATTTATACTCTTTCTTTTGCAATTTCACCTCTACAACCCTTTTAGGGGAACCCTCTTACGGATAGTGCTGGTTATAGCACATCTTGGATTTAGTAGAGTGACATGCAGAACTCCTCACGGAGAATACGGTCTCGAAAGGAAAATAAACAATTTCTATATTTATTAAGAGAATAGAAAAGAAAAGATAACAAGTTAGATAAATTTGGGATTATCACTATTTATAATTTCTAATTAGTTAAAAGAAAACAAAGTGTTAAATTAGAGTTTTCAATGAAATGCCTTAATTTTAGAAAAAATTAGTTTTTACTAAAATACCCTAAGTTACCTAAAAAATAAAAAAAATAAAAAATATTTTATCAAAACACCCTAGACTTTTAAATAATAATTTCTTTTATTAAAACAATTTAGAGACATTAAAATATAGTATTTTGCATAAATACCATGAATTTTCTAAATGACATATTTACACTTATACACCCCTACACATGATACCCTACATGACATAGCATAAAATACTTGAAACCGGACATGTCTACATGAACTTAATCTTGAAAGCTTGATATCATACATCACCTTTTGTATTCACGAATTCGATCAAGACCTGTAACATTAATCATAGACTAATATACATGGGGTGTTGGGGTAGTTTGAGTATGAATCCAACGGAATCTCATGAGTTCCATTAATACAAATCATGTTGCTGTGGTACCGGGCTGAAACGGTACAAATCATGTTGCTGTGGTACTGGACTGAAACGGTACAAATCATGAATTCACGAATGAAGACCCGTGTTTCCAAGCCCGTGAATGATAGCCTGTTGGGTTTGGAATACTTCAACAACAATTGAAGTCTCGCTATTTTAGGCCCGTGATTCCTTGTCCCTCGACGATAGCCTTAGGTTCGAGAATACTCTTGAGATTGGTTGACATTTATACTTGAACTCACGTTAGTTGCTTTTACCATTTTAGAGACCCTTTTAGGACACTTGCATTCACTTCATATTCACTATATTTACACTCCACGACCATGTTATATTTGTTTGCCATGCTTACATAATTGTCATATATATTACCATACTTGTTCACATATTACGATTTTCATTTATATTATATTACATGTCATCATGCACTCAATCTATATATTACACTTCTTTTTGGGGACTAACCGAGCACAAGTTCGCTGACGGACATTCCATCCATCTTTGTTTCTTTGGAATGTTCGTCAGAGGATCTAGAAACTGAGGAGGTGGAACCTACTCCAGAGGACTACGACCAGTTCACAGCAAAAGCCAATCTTTAGTTTTCTTTCCAGGTTTTCTCTTCAAGTAAGCCACATATTTAGTTTTTTTTTTATTTCAGACATCATGTATCAGTTTAAACCTTGTAAAGTTGGGAATGTAAATATATAAAGTAGTTGGATTTTATTTTTACTTGCCTATTCTTTTCATCGTTATACTACCTACATTACGCTTAGCGTATTTTTTTCGAGAAATGACCTTCTCGAAATAAATACGTTGCGAACTTGTCACGTGGCGTTACCACTCTTTAGGAAAGCGGGGCGTTACAGGTTTTATTGGTGGCTCATGCAGATCAGTTCTGCATGAACATCGTAAGCAATATATTGCAAGAATTAATTAAATCCGACAACGTTTACATTCCTTACCTTTCAATTCCTTTAAATCTATTCTAATCCATCTTTTCTACCCAAGGCGATGGCTTCCTTCGACCCGATCAATATCCACGGTGAGACACCACCACCACCTCCTGCTACAACTCCACTCATTGAACATACGGTGTTTCTAGAGGCTATCAAGAGTTTACTTGAGGGACAGCAAGGGAGACCGCTCTCCTTCATCAAAGACTAGTCCGCCCTGAATTAGAAACACCGGGAGTAAAACAATTCCGGGTACTACACCCGAAGAAATTATCTGGGAAAGAGAGCCCTTTAGAAGCTGAGCAATGGGCTCAGAATATAGAAGATGATCTTGCGGCAACCCGGGTTTCAGAAGCGGCTTGGGTTCGTGTAGCCAAACTTCAGCTCACTGACAATGCAAGAGTCTGGTGGAAGGCCGAAGAGAGCCGATTTGCACATCCAATCGAGTGGAATACTTTTCATGATCTCTTTGACGTCAAGTACTTTCCTGAGACTGCTTATTTTGAGATGGAGTAATGATTTGTCCACCTACAACAAGGATCCATGTAGGAGAAGTCAGTAGATGAATACGATGCCGATTTCACTATACTCGGCAGAATCGCTGCCTAGCTGATTCCTACCGCCGAGATTCGCGCCAGACGTTTTCAGTAAGGTCTAGACCTCCAGATCCAATCTTCAATAGAAACGGGGGATTATCTGACTCATGAACTTGCTTTGAAGGCAGCTCGTCGCTATGAAGCCGTTGTCAAAAAGATGGGAAGGCCGCAGTCGGCCGGAGAAAAACACCCAGTTAGCCAGGTTACTGGAGGAGCCTCTACGAGGCCAGAATCTACAGCACCACCCAGGAGGCCAAAAGGATCGTTTTCTAACACTGGATCAAAAATCTTCAATTACTGCAAGAATTCGAGGCACCTGGCAAAGTATTGTAGACGAGCTAACGGTCTTTGTCTAATCTGTGGATCGCATATGCATACTATGGATGCTTGCCCACGGTACAGAGCAAGCACAGCCCCAGCACCAAGACCAACTATACAAGCTCCCGCTCCTCGTTTAGTTCTTACTGCACCAACTCGGCATGGACAACCCTTACCTCCTCAGCAACAAGTGTACCATTGGACACAAAGGCTAGTGCCGAGACGCTAGACTTTCACTATGTCGGTCGTAAAGGCCGAAACCATGGATTAGTAATCACTGGTAAAATTTCTTTTTATCTTCTTTCAGTCTTTTGTCCTTTCTTTCCTCATGCAACTACAGTACGATTTTAGTAGTCCCTGCCTCCATCTATACGGTTGTTTCAACCTAAAACACCCTTGCTCTGTTACAATATCCTCCTTATGTAAATTTCGAGGACGAAATTTTTCTAAGGAGGGTAGGATGTAATGACCCCAAAATTTCTATATCTTCGTATTGCTTTTTTTTATATAAAATACTGTATTTATTTGTTATTGATATTTTCTGTATATTTTGTTTTCTATTATATGTTATTTTGTTATTACTATTTTTATCCCTCCATCTATTTTTCCTATTATTTTCCTTGCGCCTAAAAGACCGTGTATAGTATTTAACCACTTAGCTATTTCTTCTCCTCTTTATATTACCAAATAAACATTCTTAATAAACCCATTTTCTTTTATTAAATTCTCGAATCAATTAACCCATATTCCTTTCTCTGTTTTATTTTAAACCAATAAAGCCATTTTTATTTTTATTAACCAAAAAAAAGCCTAATTCCATTTTCTATATTTCTTACCCCTCTTCATTTTCCTTGCAAAACCTGAGCCCAAGCCCATGCCAACAACCCAAATGCCCATGCAGTCCCTTCTCCTTCTTCTTTCTTTTTAAACAAACTCTTCATCTCCCTTCATTATTTCTTTCCTGGCCTAATTAAACCCAACAAAATTACCATGCAACAGTTTATTCTTCCCTTCCCTATTAAATCCATTTCAATGTAATAAAACAAAATTCATTCATATTCCATGCGTCAACTCTCCACTGTTCATCCCTTTCTCCATTTGAAATCGATCTCTCTCTTCTTCATTTCCCTCTCCATCAAATCCGTAACCGAATCTCTCTTCCTCACTCTGTCCCTCTCTAAATCTCTCTTTCTCTCTCTCTCTCTCTCTTTCTCCCTCATCCCCAACCTCCTCGAGCACTTCGCCGGCCTCCACACCCGAGCCTCACGCCACCCCCTCCGAACTTGAGCAGCCTAGCTCAAGCCTCAAGCCAACTCCAGCATCCCAGCCCGAGCTCCATCGTCGCAGTGTCGCCACTGAGCCACTGCCGGAGCTCCTAGCCGTCGCCCGCAGTCGCTAAGGCCATCATCGACGCCTACAGACCCTCATTCATCGACATTTCAATTTGAGCTCGGAGGTGTTCGATGAAATTCCTGAAAGAGTTTTCCCCCGCTTTCCACGTTCTAAATGCAAGTAAGTCCCCGTCCTTTCCTATCACTCTCTTGCTTCATATCTTTCACGCTTGACTCGCTCTCGGTATTCGATGAAATCTTAAGTAAGATATCGGGACTCGGTTCTTGCTCACGGAACAAAGTGTCATACGGAACAAAGTGGCCACCTCTTGAATCCGTGGGGGCCACCTCTTGAGTCCGTAGGACCCACTGTAGAACAATGGGGAATCTTCGGAACATATTCCAAAAGAGAACCGAACTGCATTATAAATATAATGATACCATCCTCAATTAAAGAGGCGCCTTTTAAGTGAATCGGCACTACAGGAGTTTGAGAACTCCGTAGTTAAGCGTGCTCGGGCCAGGGAAGTCTTGGGATGGGTGACCTCCTGAGAAGTGGCCCCTGGTCGGGTCCGGTTCGCTCTAAAGGGCAAAACCGTGCGGTTTCGGTTAGAGCGGACAATACCATCTGTACTGGGGCGTGGGGCATTACATTTATGATGGCCCATGTATGTCCCTCAGTGGTAGGTTTGCGGTTCAAGGACGAACCATTGTTCAAAGGTGGGGAGGATGTCGGGACCCGATTCTTGCTCACGGAACAAAGTACCACACGGAACAAAGTGCCACGCTAATTGTTATGCTAAAGGGGCGGGAACAAAGTGCCACAGGAAAGTCTTGGGGTTGGTGATCTCCTGGGAAGTGGCCCGTGGTCAGGTCCGATTCGCTCTAGAGGAAAAAACCGTGCGGTTTCGGCTAAAGCGGACAATACCATATGTACTGGGACGTGGGGCGTTACATTTATAGTGGCCCATGCAGGTCCCTCAGTAGTAGGTCTGTGGTTCGAGGATGAACTATTGTTCAAAGGTGGGGAAGATGTCGCGACCCGGTTCTTGCTCACGAAATAAAGTGCCACACGGAACAAAGTGCCACGCCTACTATCATGCTAAGGGGGCGGGGCCACCTCTTGAGTCTGTGGGACCCACTGTAGAACAATGGGGAATTTTCGGAACACGTTCCGAAAGAGGACCGAACTGCATTATAAATTTAATAATTCCACCCTCAATTACTGAGGCGCCTTTTAAGTGAATCGGCACTACAGGAGCTTGAGAACTCCATAGTTAAGCGTGCTCGGGCCAGCGAAGTCTTGGGATGGGTGACCTCCTAGGAAATGGCCCCTGTCGGGTCCGGTTCGCTCTAAAGGACAAAACCGTGCGGTTTCAGCTAGATCGGACAATACCATCTGTACTGGGACGTGGGGCGTTACAGATATGTGCGGGAGCTTGATTAAATACGAGTATATGATACCGTATTCTAATCTAGCGTTTTTGATATCAGCCGGGTTATATATAATATAACCGTATTATTGAATTAAGTGTTGATTCAATGATTTGATTTATATATATATTTATATATTTGATATTAGCCAGATTATATATGATATAACCGGATTATTGAATCAAGTGTTGATTTAATAATTTAATATATGCGTGTGTGTGTGTGTAAAAACTAATATTAAACATTACCCTGTTATATGTGATATAACCAGATTATTGAATCAAGTGTTGATTTAATGATTTGATATACATATGTATATTTGATATTAGCCGGGTTATATATGATATAACTGGATTATTGAATTAAATGTTGATTTAATAATTTGATATATATTTATATATATATATATATATTAACTAATATATAGCTCACTTAAGATTTTCTTCTCTTTATATATATATATATATATATATATATATATATATATATATATATATATATTAACTAATATATAGCTCACTTAAGATTTTCTTCTCTTTATACACACACACACACACACACACACACACTCATTTGTATCATAGTTGATGATACATGGAACTAGGATGTGTGAGAATCACATTTGAGTAAGATAATAATAAACATTTGTGGGTTAAAAGAAATGAAGAATGAGTCATGGTTTTAGATGCTTGGAGAAGTATTAAGAAGCCATGACTCATCTTCAATTCTTGGATTATTCATAGATATTTATTGGTCTCATCTTATCTCATCTTGGATATCATCTTTTAGCTAATGGTTCACATTCATCCAAATTCATTTTCTTCTTCATCTCTTCACTAGATTTTCTAAGGTGAGAAAAAGAAAAGAGAAAGAAATATTTTTTGTGAGCAAAATTCATACTTCATCAACCTACACTACACTAGCCCATTAGTATATGTTGTAAACTTCACTAATATCTTGATTAGTGAAGTGTGAGCTTGAGTGTGAGTTGCATCAAAGTGGATCATCTTCGACGACAAAGACTGCAAGCAAGCCCGTTCCATTCTTCAAGTGAATTCAAAGAAGAGTTATAGGGACTACTACTTAGAGTTTTAGAAGTGAAGGACTAGACTACAAAGGTTATAGACTCACTTCACTTAGTTTATTACATAGTTTGCTAACTTTGAAACCCTAATTCTCTTGTTCGATTCTTGTTTAGTATACTTAGACCTCTAAATTTTTAAAATTGCATACTTGATGCTCATTGAAACCTAGTAGAGGTGCTAAGACATACTTTCACGGTGTAGATATTACCTCGCTCATCCAACAAGTAATGCCGCCAGATCTTGAGAGAGAAGATAAACACTGCCAATTCTAGATCATGGGCGGGATAATTGCATTCGTGCGTCTTTAGTTGTCTAGATGTAAAAGCTACAACCTTGTCGCGTTGATGTAGCACACATCCCAATCCTTTTCCGAGGCATCACAGTGAACTTCAAAACCGCCGGATCTGTCCGGTATAATAAGAACAGGTGCAGAAGTTAGTCTTGTCTTTACCTCCACAAAAAAAATTCACATGTTTCCGACCACACGAAGGCTTCATCCTTACGATTAAGCTTAGTCAAAGGTGCTGCAATCTTCGAGAATTCTTCAATGAAGCGTCGGTACTATCCGGCTAAACCCAAGAAACTTCTGATGTTCTTGACTAACTTTAGTGTCGGCCATTCTCTGACAACTGACACCTTAGCGGGGTCTTCCGAAATACCTTCTTCTGATACGATGTGCCCAAGAAAACCGATTTTGTCTAGCCAAAACTCACACTTGCTATACTTGGTGTAGAGTTTATACTGTCGTAGCGTTTACAGAACTATACGTCAGTGATCGGCGTGATCTTCCCGAGTCTTCGAATAGACCAAGATGTCGTCTATGTAGTTGACAACAAACTTGTCTAAGTACTCGTGGAAGACTAGGTTCATCAGGTTCATAAAAATAGCCGGTGCATTGGTTACTCCGAATGGCATCACAAAATATTCATAATGACCATATCGGGTTATGAACGTCGTCTTCAGAATGTCGGACTCCTTGACTTTCACTTGATGGTAGCCTGAATGAAGATCTAACTTAGAGAGAACACAAGATCCACTCGGCAGATCAAAAAGTTCATCGATGCGAAGTAGCGGATACTTGTTCTTAATAGTAACCACGTTTAGTGCTCGATAATCAACGCACATCCGGTAAATACCTTCTTTCTTCTTTACTAGCAACACCGGAGATCCCCAAGTTGAGATATTAGGTCTGATCCAACCTTTCTGTAGAAGTTCGTCTAATTGGATACGGAGTTCTTTTAACCCTTCCGGACTTAATCGATATGGAGCTTTTATTATGGGTTGCACACCGGGCCGTAAATCAATAATGAATTCAATAGCTCGATCGGAAGGCAAACCTAATATATCTTCAGGGAAGATATCCTCGAACTCTCGAACTACTTTAGGTTTCTCTCCATCAGCTTGTAAAGAGGAAACTTCTGCTGCCTTCGGTCTAATTCGGTAGCTGATTGGATCCAAGGTTCTGTCTCCACTCTTGAAATAGAAGACTGGATGATTTGATATCTCAAAAACTACTCTCTTTTGATGGCAGTCAATGGTAGCATAGAATACACCCAGCCAATCCATTCCCAACACGTCGTCAAAATTGGCTATATCCAGAACTTTGAAATTTGCATAGAATTCACAGTCGCAAACTACAACTGGGCACTGATCATACCGCAAAGTTGCCTTCAAAACGACGTTCCCTGAATTAACGTTCTAGTTTGAAACGAGAGGCTTCACTGGGATCGCATGAGTTCTAACAAATCTTTGTGACATGAAACAATGTGAAGTCCCAATATCGAAGAGTGTGGGTGCAGCTAGTATGGCTACTAGTATAGTACCTAAGTCGTTTAGGATAAGTTTTAAGTATGGAAAGGGAAAAAGTATGCTAGAACTGAAAATGTTGAAAAGATAGGAAGCAAAATTTACCGGTAAGAACTTACCATGTGGCTTTGGCCTCTTCGACTGACACCGTGAATACGTGACGCCTTGGCACATTCCTTTTTGCCTGTTGCACATTCCTTTTTGCCTGTTGCACATTCCTATAGGCTTGTTCTATGTCTGTTGATATTGTCGCTGAGGTTGTGCTAGCGGTCCACGTTGAGCTGGTGCAGGAAGAGCTAGGCGGGGTGCAGGTGCCTGATTAGCTGGCATTTATGGTGCTTGTATAGCGGATCTCTGTGCAGGAACTATGTTATTTCGATATGGGCATGCTCCTATAGAGTGAGTCGATACTCCACAAATCAAACACGGGCCATTTGCACACCTGCACTCCTTCGCCAAGTATCCGGCCCTTATGCAGTAATAGTAGTAATCTGGACTGCCTGTTTAAATGATCCTCCTAGCCTCTTGGGTGTGAAAGCTGGCCTTGAAGAGGCTCCTCCGATCATCTGGTTCACGGGTCGCTTGATTCCAGCTGACTGCGGCTTACCCTTCTTCTTGACCACGGCTTCATAGCGGCGTGCTACCTTCAATGTGAGTTCATGAATCAGATAGTCTCTTGTCGCTAGTGCTGCCTGAATCTTTGGGTCTAAGCCCTGTTGGAAACGTCTAGCCTGAATCTCATCGGTAGGAATCAAGTGTGCCGCGAACTTGCTGAGCATAGTAAATTCGGCATCATACTTATCGACTAATTTTACCTACATGGAACCTTGTTGTGAGTGAATGAATTATTGTTCCATATCAAATCGAGTGGTTTCCGGAAAATACTTTATATCGAAAATATCGAGGAACGTCTTCCACTCTATTGGTTGTGCAAGACAGCTCTCTTCGGCCTTCCACCAGACTTTTACATTATCTATGACCTGGCGTTTGGCTACACAAACCCAAACTATATCTAGCACGTGAGCTGCAAAAAGATCTTCCTTAATGCTTTGAGCCCACTCCTCAGCCTCCAGGGGGATATTCTTCCCAAAAAAGTTATTTAAGTGTAACGCCCGAAATTGTTTCACACCTGGTGCTTTTGTGTTAGGACGGGCAAGAAGGATAGCAGTCTGCTGCTGCTGGTCCTCTAGTAGACTCTTAATTGCTTCCGGAAGTACCGTCTGTTCGTTGATTGGAGCTGCAACGGTAGGTAGGGATGATAGGGTAGGCGGTGGTGGTGTACTACAGTTGACGTTGGTGTTGCTTTTGTTAGAAGAATCCATCACCTTAGAAAGAAAAATATGGATTACGATAGATTCAAAAGAAATTGAAATTTAAAGGAATTGGAGATTGAAAGAAATGTAAATTTGTTGAATTTCAAAATTCTTATGAAATATTACTTAAGATTTCATGCAGAACTGACCAACATGGGCCACCGATAAAACTTGTCACGCCCCACTTCTCAGAAGACGGTAACGACATGCGACGAGGTCCGCAACGTATTTATTACGAGAAGGTCGCCCTTAATAAATGCGTTAAGCGTTTTTAAGCAATATAACAACATACAAGAATTAACAAGAGTAATAAAATTCAAAAACTTTATTTACATTCAAACTTTAAAATACAAATGTCTGAAATAAAAGATACAATAACTGGAAAGTGCCAATGGCATACAGGAAATAAGTGCAGAAAATAGAACCAGTAGTCTGGCTAGATGGTAAGCTGATCGAAGTTCTCCGGACTTGGCTCGATCTCCTCTGAATCATGTCCCCCTAACGAACATTCCAAGAAAAAGAAATAGAGAGGAATGTCGTCAGCAAACTAACGTTCGGTAAGTTCTCAAGGAAAAATATGAAAACTGGAGGTATGTAAAATAGGACATGGATCCAAGTAGTAACTAACATATATGAGTGAAAGTATATAAGAGCATTAATTAAACTAGAGTATGCTAAGTTATATTAAACATGACAGTTATATGAATATGGTTATTATATTCTAACGTGGTTGTTTGTAATTTCATAAAGAAAGTATGCGTGTATACGACAGTAGTCCGACGTACCTCGCGGACCAAAGGTACAGGAATACAAGGCCCCGTCATACCCACGGGACAACGGCACAGGATATTCAGGTTAGGTGCCTTTTAGTGAACTCTCATGCCACGTCATACATTCTTTATCAATCAACCCCTTATCCCTGCGTATTTTATTGTATAGATCAAGTTTACAGGTCTTGACCGAATTCATGAATATAAATAGTACAAGTTCAGGTTCAGGTTGTGTGCAAGTATTCATGTCAAGTTCAAGTATTCATGTAAAGTTCATGTCAAGTAATATTCATAGTTCGGATCAAATCAAGTGTTCAAGTTCAAGTTGAGTTCGAGTTTGTATTTGAGTTCGAGTTCGAGTTAGATTGGAATTCAAGTCAAGTTCGAGTCCGATGTGATTTGATTTTTCTAAACTTACGATCTACTTTTAGGAAGAAGCAAGTCGTGTATCATTGTCTCCGGCAATCCCAAGGCACTGATAAGAGAAGATACCACTCAAAGCAATCTGCAATCTAAACACGTAACATAGACTAGTCTTTAATTTCTAAGGTACATATATGAATAAACATTTAAACTCTCGAAAGGGTTTTATGTAAAATAGTATAGTTGAAAATAGCCTCGAGGGTGTTTTGGATAAAAACATATTAATTTGTATATCAAGGGTTTTAATAAAAATATTTTAGGTTTTATGGTATTTTAGTGTTAAAACCTAGATTTTAAAAGTTTGTGGTATTTTAAAGAAAATCTATCTTTTGGAAATTTAAGAGTATTTTCTTACAAACTTTAATCTTTATATTTTAGAGAAATCTAATTTTTCACAAATTTGTTTTTCTTTGGAAATACGAATATATAAATTAAGTTATTTTCAATTTGTTTTAACTTTATTTTTAAAATATCGCATTTTCTTTAAAACCGTATTTTATTACTTTTAAGACCGAATTCTTCATGAGGAGTTCTGCATCTCACTCTACTAATCCAAGGATGTGCGATAATCCGTACCATCTATAAACGGGTCTCCTAACAAGAGTTGTAGATGCGTATTTGTAAAGGATACCATATTTTTTCTGAATTTGAAGGTATTTTAATGAAATACGTTTCTTTGGGAAAAAATTATAAATATAGCATCATGATTTGTTTTCCATGTGTACATGTGGGGTAGGTCATTACCCCGTGCTAGCTAAACATTGTAATCGAGATAGCATAAAGAATATGGTATTTATATGTTAACTTGCATATGTAAACTAGGTTTGTTTTCTTATCATGTCCAAAAATTCTATTAAACACATCTAGCAATTATCTACAATTAGAGTAGGCATGAATCATAATTTTATATAAAAATGGTGGTTCCATTTTACCAAAAAAGAATATATTTTCTTTTATGAGTTAAATTTATATTTTCATGGGGCAATGAAGGAAAAGGAGAAGAGAGATCGAATTAGGAGAGGAAAATCAAGGGGAATTTACGAGTTTCGCTCGTACTCGTACGAATGAGAAAAGAAGAGAAGAAGCCTCGGTTGATGAACCGAGACTGACAAGGTGAAGGGATCAAGCTTAACGACACGCGGAGGAACGAACTTGGAAGATTGAGTTGTCTTGGACTTGGTTTGGACTTGAGAGCCTTGAAAGGAAACTTGTGAGTATAATTTAGTGAAATTTTCAGAAATGATGATGAGATTAGACTGGCTAGGTATTTATAAAAGAATTTGGGAGTCGGGTGGATTAAAAGATAATAAAAATTGAATTAAAAATGGTGTAACTGGGATAGGTGAAGGGTCGGCAACTCTCTGTTTAATTTCAAAAGTTTTAAAGTATTAAAATGGGTTGAGGGGGGCCAAAGATCGCACGGGTCCAACACGGACCCGATCTGGATAATCCTAGCCGCTGGTTTCCAAATAGTAGCGGCCATGATGAGAGATTTTGCCTCGAAATTCATGCCCAGGTTTTAATTTGGTTTAAATATCTGATTTATAATATTTTTTCTGTTGCGACGTTTGGTATCTCCGTGTAATGCTCGTGCAAACTCTTGAGCTTCCAAAACCTCAAAAGAAAAAATAATATAAAATATTGGGACTTATAGGATTCGAACACGCGGGGTATGGGACAGCAATGAAGAGACTTAACCAATGAGATACAAGAAGTTTCTTGCTCAAACTTAACTTGAATAACTTATAACTCAGAACCTGAAATAGTAATGCCCTTTAATATAACTTTAAATTTTTACAAGAGTATTAAAAATTTAGGGTCCTTCATCATCAATCCTCTCTATCACCATAGCCAAAGATATTTCACAAACATCATCACAAATAAGAAAAAAAAGAAACACAAGAAAGTAAAACACAAAGAACAAGTAAAGAAAATGAACAAAGAAGTTAAAACAAAAGAATACAAGTCATATTAACAATTGAGAAGAGGCTTGAGATACATGATAGGTTTCCAACTTCAACCTTTTAATGGAGCTCTCAAATAAGAGCTCCAAGAAGAAGAAGAAGAAGAAGAAAAAGAAGAAGACAACTATGGCTTAACACACACAAACACTTTCCTCACAAAATTTAACTAAAAACTTGGACAAAAGAATGGACCATTGCCTTCATCTATGAACCGCTATTTATAAAAAGTTGTTTTAGAGAAAAAGAAATATTTCAGAGGCCAAATTGGAGCATGATGGAGACAGCATGAGAGCATAAGCCCACTTGGACATAGTTAGGCCGCCCCAGGCGGCTACTTAGATTTTTTGGTCGGCCACTTGATGAGCGTTGGGCTCCAGTTTCTTGTCATGATCTTCTGACATCCTAATTTGATTTTTAGGACCATTCTTTTCTTTTAATTCAATCATGTTTCCCTCTGAAAGTTTAAAGAAAGAAGATGATGGCAAGTGGGCAACTTATTTGCCTTTTCACACTTCAAATCACAACTTTATTTGTGATCATTATGCCTTTTATCATGGAACCATGCCCACTTGTGATGCCAATTTGGTCTATGGCTGCTTCTAGTGTGTGTGCCCACTTGATAACTTATGCACCCACTTGGTTTATTTGTCGCACAACATTTGTTTTTGTTGCAAAACTTGGATTTTGATAGAAATTCCGTCCCGTTGCAGTTTTGGCTAAAATATGTCGTAATTGTGCATGTTGTCAGTGATATTACCCTGTGTACCTGTAATTTGTACTTAATGTGCAGACACGGATTAATAGCACTTGATTGTTAACAAAATGATATAGAATAGGCGGTAATAAATATAGTTTATCGCGATGAACAAATACCCCCAAACCTATCTTTGGCTCGTCCCGAGCAAAACAAAATCATAATCTCACTTTCGCAGGAATCGCGATTGCACTGAGTATGTGCAAAAAGCTGTTATACCTCTAAGTGTCCCTACTAGGAGGAGTGTTGTCCCCTAAGAGTTTTCAATGGATTACACCCATAAAATCCCGTCAAGCTAGTTTCGTGAGATAACTGTCCTCTCTAATTCTATGGTTCGGTATCTAAGCTAAAAATTCTATCACCCTAAGTTAGAAACATGCAACCCTTATTTTTCACACTTAAGCCCATTTACGTCATTACGTGCTCGTGTAAAATAGCGTCGTTTTGTCTCAACAACTTGGATTAAAATTTTGCATGCCTCTAATAAAGATCGGAGAAAATTTCAAAAGTACCTTACGAGTTTATAAAGTCCTAAGCTTTTCTTGAGTTTTCATCCTACAGTTAGGTCTCAAATTCAGGATTTCTATCATCTTTAATAACACTTAGTCAAATCAATCATTGTATCTTCATCATCTATGAAATCATCACAAATTGTTTGACCATTTATCTCACTCGATTGACTTCCTAGCTGAAAGATTTCTCCATTATTGGTTTCAGTTTGACAGTGTTCACACCCTAGAATCTGTACAGCTATTTGTTTCACTTGTTCGTCAATTCTAACCAATGATTGTGATTGAGCGTGAAACAATTGATTAGATTGTTGTATGAACATGGCTAGACTCGAAACTGTTTGATTCTCAACTGCAATCATCACTACTAAATCTTTATTTAAAGTGGTCAACCTAGCATTCATCTCACTATCAAACCCTATAGATGTGACAGTTGTTTCAGGAAAGGAGGGTTGTGATGATGACAATGCGTAAACATATATCCGGTCAACCTTTTTTGTAAGTTCTTAATCAATTGCTCTTAGTTTGAAGTGGGATTGGGATCAAAACTGTTAAGGTGTGGACCAATATCAGAATTATAGCACAGTTGATTACACCTTAAGAAAGGACAGTTTTTAAGAATGTGGGAAGAATCTTGACAATTTGAACAAAAGAATTGGGAATGCGTATTAACAACAGAACATGGATGGTAAAGAATCAGATTAAAATGTGCATCACCCATATCAACAAGCATTCACAAAAATCACAAAAGGAAAAGAATATCACACCCCTTAGAAGTCAATGTTTTGCTAAGTCAACTAGACCCGCTCAAGAATCTGATTGTTGAGGTAAAATTGTGTCGAGAAACGGACTCAAGATATAATGATCAAGAAGCCAGGTAAGTGCAAAGATCGGGGAGGTTTTCCAACGCTTCCGTGAATTTTCTTAATTAGAATGACCTTCACTCTTTACTTGCCTAGACACCCCTTGAACAATATACCGTTAAGCAATGTTCTAAACACAATCAATTTTCCCTAGTGAGCGCGAATCCTTAGAGGCTGAGTTCTAATTGATTTTAAAATTACTAGGGGAATGCAACATGCAGTTTTGTGATTTGTAGACCATGTAAAGGGTGATGAAATCCCTTACCGTATCTTGTTAGGGTTTTTTGCCCTTAAAATCCGTATTAAGATGCAAATGCGCAATCAATAAAAGAATTTAATCAATCAAACAATCAAGTACATTTTTTCATTTTAGGCTTAAGTATTGCAACAAATACGAGTTAGTTCTCGATTTTTTTGCGGCAAAGTTTACGAAGAATCCTACAAAAGATAGAAATATTGGAAGGTGTCGGGATTCAAGCGAGAAAGAGTTAGAAGTTTACTTGCTAAATGTTTTGGGTTAAGAAACCCCGTTGAGTCGATCCCGATAGCTTAGTATGTTTTCTTGTCAGGGCACAACTACCCGGATCTTTGGCACTGAACTTGAATATTGTCCTTGCTCTTCAAGTACACTTCTTCTCTGGGCGTTTACCGCTCGCTAACTCGTCAAACCTAAAAATCAAGAAATCGAAACTTTTTTTAGCGAGAAAAGCGATACATTTGACTAATCTAATGTACACACAATTGTCAAATTTAAAATATAAATATGGATCAACAATATAACAAGGAAAAAAAACTATAAGAAGATGACACCCAAATGAAGATGTGGGGCCGACCTGTGGAATTTTTGGTCGGCCAGATTTAGGTTAGGGGTCAATCATTTTGCAGTGTGCTAACAATTCAATTAATGATCCATTTTTATACTTCAAAAAAGATTTAGAATCTCGGAGTAACAGCAGATTACAACAACAGAGAACAAATATTAGAAACGTTAGTTTTTTTTGTTTTGGTTTTGAAATTTTGTGAAAGTTGGTTTTGTATATACAAGATTAACTTGAAATAACAACCCCTAATAACTACCGCATCCCCAATAACGGTGCCAAAAACTTGTTGAGACTTCACGCGCGCACGCCTTTGAGTTTGATAGACTTGTTTATGTCGGAATAAGACTCACACGAGCTACGTCTCATTTAAAAATATTTATAACCGTAAGTGCACGGCTCGTTGTAGCTAGCTGGCAAATACAGATCGATCCACAGGGAATTGATGATTAGGAATTGTTATTGAAAGTTCAAAAGAGAAAAGAATCGGTTTGTCTGTTTGTCACGAAATTAGAAAAATGAAGTATAAGAAAAGGTGAAAGCGGTCGTGGCTCCGGTTCGGATGAAAGAATCGTGACAATATCTCCGCCTCTATCTTGATCAAAGGTGTTTCATCTCACTTTGCAAACGGATCATGAAGCATGACATATCAAGCGCAAGGCATAGACCATCAAGACAAACACAATTACAAAGAGATTAAAATGATTACTTCACAAAAGTGGTTTTAGCGTTAAACTTGCTAAGTGTGTGAGTGCTAGTATAGGATTTATGCCTAAGGAAGGGTGTCATGTTGGGAGGGGAAGTCGATCCACGGAACAGTGCTCGCGACAAAACCCAAATTACGCAAAAATACAATCACGCAATTAAATGACGAAAGACAATATAAATTAAAGTGCAGGAATAAGAAAGCAATCAATCACAAACAAGATAGATTTGTTAACGAGGTTCACCCACCGTATGGCTAGTCCCCGGCAGAGCGGAATCTGCAAACGTCTACTATACTTGAATCAAGTTTACAAGCAAGAACAACTCTAGGAGATTTCTCTCAAATCTCTCTATACAAATCTCTCTTGGCCTTCTTTTGTGATGATACTTGTGATGGATACAAGCGATGGATGGATACAAGAAATGCCTCTCATAAGATGTGCTTTTATAGCACCCAGGACAATGTCACTATCTAACAAAGTCACCACCTTTCATTGTCATCACCTAACAATGTCATGGATGTCAAAAGTGGCACCTACCAAAGTCACCACCTATCATTGTCATCACCTAACAATGTCATGGATGTCAAAAGTGGCACCTACCAAAGTCACCACCTATCATTGTCATCACCTAACAATGTCATGGATGTCAAAAGTGGCACCTACCAAAGTCACCACCTATCATTGTCATCACCTAACAATGTCATAGATGTCAAAAGGTGGTACCTAACCATAGACTTTAATTTGCATCAATTTTCAACAAACTCCACCTTGATGCAAATTCATCACAATCTCGACATTGTCCCACTTGGAGTAACTTTTTGGCTTGATTCTCAGCACTAGTAAACTTCACACGATTCCGCTGCTGCTCTCTCCTCATTAAATTTTCATGGAGAGATTCACCAATCTGCAACAGAGATTCAGCTTATCTCTGTCTACTATTTTGGTGAACATATCCGCCGGATTCTTTTCTCCCGCGATCTTTTGCAGTGTCAACTCACCATCTTCTAACGCCATGCGTATGAAGTGGTACCGCACCTTGATATGCTTCGTCCGAGAATGATATGCTGCATTCTTTGCCAAATGTATTGCACTTTGGCTGTCGCTCCACAAGGTATTGAAGTCTTGCTTCTTACTCAACTCTTCGAGTAACCCTTGTAGCCATATCATCTCTTTGCTGGCTTCCGTGATTGCCACGTACTCAGCCTCCGTAGTTGACAATGCTACCACTTTTTGCAGTTGAGATATCCAACTTACCGCTGTTCCCCCAACTGTAAATACATATCCCGTTGTGCTCTTCCCACTATCTCGATCACCCGAGTAGTCCGCATCAACGTAACCTTGCACCTTTAGAGAGTCACCCCCGAAACATAAGCAGTGACTAGACGTACCCTTAAGATACCTCAAAATCCACTTCACCGCATTCCAATGCTCCTTCCCCGGGTTTTGCATATACCGGCTCACAACTCCCACTGCATGTGCAATATCCGGTCTCGTACTCACCATTGCATACATTAAACTCCCCACCGCAGAAGCATAAGGCACTCTTGCCATCTCGTCTTTCTGCTCTTGAGTTGTAGGGCAAAACTCCTTCATGAGTTTGAAATGTTTTGCTAAAGGCATACTCACCGGTTTTGACTTGTCCATGTTGAACCGCTTCAAAACCTTCTCGATATAGTCGCTTTGCGATAACCACAGCTTCCGCTGCTTCCTATCTCGAACGATCTTCATGCCCAAAATTTGTTTGGCCGCTCCTAAATCTTTCATGGAAAACTTTTCAGCCATCATCTTCTTCAGACTTTGAATTTTCTCGAAGTTCGGACCCGCTACCAACATATCATCTACATAGAGTGATAGAATGATATAGTCTCCATCCTCAAAAGTCTGAATATAGACACAGTGATCTGACTCACCGCGCACAAATCCCGTCTCTAGCATGAACTGATCGAATTTGAGATACCACTGCCTTGGAGCTTGCTTAAGGCCGTACAAGCTCTTTCGCAGTTTACACACCATAGTTTCTTTTCCCTTCACCTCGTATCCCGGTGGCTGCATCATATAGATCTCCTCCACCAAATCTCCATGAAGGAACGCAGTCTTCACATCAAGCTGCTCTAAGTGCAGATCCTCCACCGCCACAATACTAAGGATCACCCGAATTGATGTCATTTTTACCACAGGGGAAAATATCTCTTGATAGTCAATTCCTTGCTTTTGGGCATATCCCTTGACTACCAAGCGAGCCTTGTACCGCTTCACACCATCGGCCTCATCTTTTATCCGGTACACCCATCTATTCAGCAACACTTTTCGACCCTTGGGTAGCTTCACTAGGTCCCACGTGCGGTTCTTCTTCAAAGAATCCATCTCCTCGTCCATAGCTCGCTCCCACTGCTTACTAGCACCGTCTTGCGTCGCCTCTTCAAGGGATTCAGGCTCCCCCGAATCCGTGTACAAAATGAAGTCGGTCACAAGTCTTTCAGGTAGTCTCCTTTCTCTCGTAGATCTCCTCAAAACCGGTACATCTGGTTGCTGAACATGGTGGTCATCATGTTCTTGAACCTGATCCTGCACTGCAGCTTCCTCCATGTTTTGATCCCCACTTGAAGACACCTGATTGTTCTTTTGAGTTCCGTCTAACTCCACGAACTTAGATACAACACCATCTTTGGCTTGCTTTTCTTCTCTATATAAGTGCTGCTCATCAAAGACAACGTTCCGGCTTCGTATTACTTTCTTACTTGTGTAATCCCACAGCCGATATCCGAACTCGTCTCCACCATACCCGATGAAAGCACACTTCTTAGATTTGGAGTCAAGCTTACTCCTTTCTGCCTTATCAATCAAAGAATACGCGATACAGCCAAATACTTTAAGGTGCGAATAATTGACCGGTTTACCCGACCAAATTTCTTCTGGAATGCCTCCATCAAGCGCACTCGCCGGGCTTCTGTTGATCAGATATACAGCAACATCGACCGCTGCTGCCCATAAGAATTTTGGCAGATTCGCATCCAAGGTCATGCTTCGCACTCGCTCTAGGATCGTTCTGTTCATCCTTTCAGCGATACCATTTTGTTGTGGTGTCCCAGGTACCGTCTTCAACCAACGAATACCCTTTTGCGAGCAAAACTCCTCGAACTCTTGGGTGCAGTATTCCCCGCCATTATCGGACTTAAGGCATTTAACCTTCATCCCCGTTTGGTTCTGCACCTGCGCAATCCAGTGTTTGAAGATGCCAAACACATCGGACTTTTTCTTCATCGCGTACACCCATGTCTTCCGACTTGTATCATCGATGAACGTCACAAAGTACCGATTTCCGCCATAAGACTCCACCGAGGCCGGACCCCACACGTCCGTATGCACCATCTCCAGTTTCTTGGTCTTTTTCGCTATGCCTCCAATTTGAAAACTGAGCGCGTTTTGTTTCCCACAAACGCAGCTCTCGCAAAACCCCAACTCCACCTTTTTCAGCCCCGAAAGAACCCCCTTGGCTTGAAGAATTTTCATGTTCTTCTCGCTGAGGTGCCCCAATCTTTTATGCCATAACGAAGTCTCCGAATCTTTCTCCGAACTGGCCGTCAATGCAGCCGAGCCTCCGCTGCTCCCATTGAATGAGTACAACGAGCCGCTCAGCTTGTCCCTTGCGACCACCAACGATCCTTTGGAAATCTTCCATTGAGAATTCCCAAACGTTGTAATAAACCCTTCGTTGTCTAGCTGACTTGTGGAAATCAAGCTTTTCTTCAAATCAGGAATATGACGAGCATTCTTCAATTTGATTTGACCACCTCCCGACGGTTGCAAGATGATCGTCCCTTTTCCAACGATCTTACACGATTCACCGTTTCCCACCGTCACATGTCCAAGATCGCCCTGAACATACTCGCTAAAGTGGTGTCTGCCCGAAGTGCAATGAAAAGAAGCTCCTGAATCTAGGAACCAAGTATCCGCCTTTGTATTATCGTTCGCCGATAGACAAAGACCTTGTTCCCCTTGTTCTTGTGTAGATACCACATTCGCTTCCTTTTCATCCGTCTTCTCATCTGAGCCTTTCTTCGGAAGCCTGCATTCACTTCTTCTGTGGCCATTCTTTCCGCAATTCCAACAGGCGCCTTGGATTTTTCCTTGAGATTTACCTCGGCTTTTAGACTTGCCCTTTTTCCACTTCCCCCTTTCTATTGTTCTGCCACGATTCTCCACCGAAAGTGCAGAAGTTCCAGAACTCCCACTCACGGACTTTCTTCGCATCTCATCGTTTAATATGCAGCTTACCGCATCATTAAACGTGAGAATCCCCGAGATAGAGTTGCTAACCGTCATTACTAGGTTCTCCCAACTCTCTGGCAACGAACATAGGAACAGTAGGGCTCGAATCTCGTCTTCAAAGATGATTGAAACGGATTCAAGTTGGCTTGTTACGCTGTTGAATTCGTTCAGGTGCTCTATCACCGAACCATTCTCCACCATCTTCATGTTGAAAAGCTTCTTCATCAAAAATATTTTATTTGATGTTGATGGCTTCTCATACAACTTCGCTAACGTCGTCATTAGCGCCTTAGTTGTTTTCTCCTTTGAGATATTAAAGGCCACCTGCGGGGTCAACGACAATCTGATCGTCGCTAAGGCTTTCCTATCCAAAAGGTTCCACTCCTCATCGGTCATCTTCTCGGGCTTTTCTCCTAGCAACGGAAGATATAGATCCTTTTGGTATAGACAGTCTTCTAACTGCATGCGCCACCAACCGAAATTGTGACCATTGAATTTCTCGATTCTTATCTTATCCTCTGCCATCTTTCGTCTGTATCGCAGCAAACTCGACTTCCTCCTAGATCTGAACCAACGCCTTCAAAACTACAATCTAAGAAAGTGGGGAAGAGGACACAAGCGTCGTTACCCACCGTTACCTAGATTATAGAATCGAAGAACCCTAGGTTCTCTTAACCTCGCTCTGATACCAGTTGTTGGGAGGGGAAGTCGATCCACGGAACAGTGCTCGCGACAAAACCCAAATTACGCAAAAATACAATCACGCAATTAAATGACGAAAGACAATATAAATTAAAGTGCAGGAATAAGAAAGCAATCAATCACAAACAAGATAGATTTGTTAACGAGGTTCACCCACCGTATGGCTAGTCCCCGGCAGAGCGGAATCTGCAAACGTCTACTATACTTGAATCAAGTTTACAAGCAAGAACAACTCTAGGAGATTTCTCTCAAATCTCTCTATACAAATCTCTCTTGGCCTTCTTTTGTGATGATACTTGTGATGGATACAAGCGATGGATGGATACAAGAAATGCCTCTCATAAGATGTGCTTTTATAGCACCCAGGACAATGTCACTATCTAACAAAGTCACCACCTTTCATTGTCATCACCTAACAATGTCATGGATGTCAAAAGTGGCACCTACCAAAGTCACCACCTATCATTGTCATCACCTAACAATGTCATGGATGTCAAAAGTGGCACCTACCAAAGTCACCACCTATCATTGTCATCACCTAACAATGTCATGGATGTCAAAAGTGGCACCTACCAAAGTCACCACCTATCATTGTCATCACCTAACAATGTCATAGATGTCAAAAGGTGGTACCTAACCATAGACTTTAATTTGCATCAATTTTCAACATGTCAAGCAACCTTATGCAACATACTCTATCTAAACAATTTAGCAAACTTACACTAAATATTAATTCTAATGTTAGCATTGCAATATGAAAGGATTAAGAGAATAGGGTATATGCTCAAGGTTATTGTAACCATTGAAAGTATCATACCATATCAAACAATGACCATACTACAATCTTAAGATTACAATTAAGTTAAGCATGTTAATTAATCAAAAGAGAATGAGGAAGGCTATGCCATTCATCATCAATCCTTCTCATCACCATAGCCAAAGATATTACACAAATATCATCACAAATAAGAAAAAGAGAAACACAAAGAACAAGTAAAGAAAATGAACAAAGAAGTTAAAACAAAAGAGTGCAAGTCATATTAACAATTGAGGAGAGGCTTGAGATACATGATAGGTTTCCAACTTCAACATCCTTAATGAAGCTCTCAAATGAGAGCTCCAAGAAGAAAGATGAAGAAGACAACCATGGCTTAATAATAAACACAAGCATTCTCCTCACAAAATTTTACTAAAAACTTGGACAAAAGAATGTACCCTTGCCTTCATCTATGAACCGCTATTTATAGAAGTTGTTTTAGAGAAAAAGAATTATTCCCGAGGCCAAATTGGAGCATGATGGAGACAGCATGAGAGCACAGGTCCACTTGGACATAGCTAGGCCACCCCAGGCGGCTACTTGGATTTTTGGTCGGCCATTTGATGAGTGTTGGGCTCCAGCTTCTTGTCATGATCTTCTAACATCCTAATTTGATTTTTAGGACCATTCTTATCTTTTAATTCAATCCCGTTTCTCTCTGAAGTTTAAAGACAGAAGATGATGGCAAGTAGGCAACTTGTTTGCCTTTTCACACTTCAAATCACAACTTTATTTGTGATCATCGGCCATGCCCACTTGTGATCCCAACTTGGTCTATTGCTGCTCCTAGTGTGTGCCCACTTGATTATTTATGCATCCACTTGGTTTATTTGTTGCACAACATTTGTTTATGTTGCAAAACTTGGATTTTGATAGAAATTATGTCCCGTTGCGATTTTGGCTAGAATTTGTCGTAACCGTGCATGTTGTGTATGTTTTCAGTGATATTACCTTATGTACCTGTAACCTGCACTTAATGAGCAGACACAGATTAATAGCACTTGATTATTAACAAAATGATATAGAACGGACGGTAATAAACGCAGTTTATCGCAATGAACATCTCTCCTCATCAGATTTTCATGGTGAGGTGCACCAACCTGCAACAGAGATCCAGCTTCTCTCTGTCTACGACCTTGGTGAACATATCCGCCGGATTCTTTTCTCCCACGATCTTTTGCAATGTCAACTCGTCTTCTTCCACCGCAATACGAATGAAATGATAACGCGCCATGATGTGCTTCGTCCGAGAGTGATATGCCGCGTTCTTCACCAAACGTATCGCACTTTGGTTTTCGCTCAACAAAGTGTTAAAGTCTTGCTTCTTGCCCAATTCTTCAAGTAACCCTTACAACCATATCATCTTTTTGCTGGATTCCGTGATCGCCACGTATTCATCCTCCATAGTCGACAATGCCACAACTTTTTGTAATTGAGAGACTCAACTCATCGATATTCCCCCAACAGTAAACATGTACCTCGTTGTGCTCTTCCCGCTATCTCGATCATCCGAGTAGTCTGCATCGACGTAACCTTGCACGTTTAGAGAGTCACCCCCTAAACATAAGCAGTGATTTGATATACCCCTTAGATATCTCAACATCCACTTTACCGCATTCCAATGCTCCTTACCCGGGTTTTGCATATACCTGCTAATAACTTCCACTGCATGTGCAATATCAAGTCTCGTACTCACCATCACATAACTCTCCACCGCATATGCATAAGGCACGCTCGCCATCTCATCTATCTACTCTTGAGTTGTTGGGCACAACTCCTTCCTGAGTTTGAAATGCATCGCTAAAGGTGTACTCACCGGTTTTGACTTGTCTATATTAAACTGCTTCAAAACCTTCTCAATGTAATCTCTTTGCGATAACCACAGCTTCTGCTGCTTCCTATCTCTCACGATCTTCATGCCCAAAATTTGCTTTGCCGCTCCTAAATCCATCATTGAGATTTTTTCAATCATCATATTTTTCAAACTTTGAATTTTCTCGAAATTCGGACCCGCTACTAGCATATTATCAATGTGCAGTGATAGAATAATAAAGTCGTCGTCCTTAAAAGTTTGAACACAGACGTAATGATCGGATTCACAGCACACAAATCTTGTCTCCAACATAAACTAATCGAACTTGAGATACCACTTTTTAAGAGCTTGCTTGAGGCCATACAAGCTCTTTCGCAGTTTACACACCATAGTTTCTTTCCCCTTCAGTTTGTATTCTGGTGGCTGTATCATATAGATCCACTCCTCCAAGTCTCCATGAAGGAACACAGTCTTGACATTCAGCTGCTCTAAGTACAAGTCCTCCACCGCCACGATACTAAGAATCACCCGAATAAATGTCATCTTTGCAACGGGGGAAAATATTTCATGATAGTCAATACCTTATTTTTGTGCGTAACCCTTGACTACCAAACGAGCCTTGTACCGCTTCACACCATCAGGCCCATCTTTAATTCTGTACACCCATCTGTTTAGCAATGCCTTACGACCCTATTGTAGCTTTACTAGTTTCAACGTACAGTTCTTCTTCAAAGAATCCATCACATTGTCTATAGCTTGCTCCCACTACTTTCTAGCACCATCGCTTGTTGCTTCTTCAAGGGATTCAGGCTCTTCCGAATCTGTGTACAGCACGAAGTCGATAACAAGTCTATCAGGTAGCCTCTTATCTCGGTAAATCTCTCCAGAACTGGTACATCTGGTTGTTAAACATGGTCACCATATTGTTCTTGAACCTGATCCTGCACTACGGCTTCATCCAAATTCTGATCTTTACTTGTAGGCACCCGATTTCTCTCTTGGATTCCATCTAGTTCGACGAACTCATGTATTGCACCTTTTTGGCTTACTTCTCTTTTTTGTACAAGTGTTGCTCATCAAAGACGACGCTCCGGCTTCATATTACCTTCTTGCTTGCATTTGTTGGATGTATATGCCCTAGAGGCCAGTATTGTATATGTATACATATGGATACTAGGGATATGTATATACAGAACAATCTTGCTCAGTTTTATAGTGTATTATTTGACTTGTCTTTATCGGGATATGTATATTTATTTGTATTGTTGTTATATCTAGCTTGCACATATTGATAAAGACTCGATACGGTGGTATACTATAGTGGTTTGTCTTTATCTTAACATGGTATATGTCATACTCGTTATTACATATTGTGGTTACATGTTGATAAAGCCCCTAGGATCTTGCTTGACTACCTGCGTTGTGATGGCGATCATACTTGTGGGAGCAGGGTAGTCCATAAGCACATCCTTAAGTGGTCCCTAGTCGTATGAGTATCAAGACTGGGCACTGATACTCCAGAGTAGACTGGTGTGTACGTTTCTACCCCCGTCGGGGGATGGTTGGTCCCGCAGCCATTGGTCTGATGCACCTAAGATCGTATGCAGGTGCTCACTGGGTGTGAGTACACTGGACGGACTCGCCGAGAACTTCCATATGGTACTATACCTATCGTCAGATGGAAGTTCTCAGGTGACATGTGTACGGGTTAGTCTTTGGACCCGAGATCGACATTTGTCTTGTGTGAGTTCCCACTGAACTTTGATCACTCCCCTACCACGGCTCTACTAAGTCGTGCAAACAGGTTTTGGTTGGGTTCAGTCCCGAGCCACATGGAGGCAGTGAGCGATTGTCGGGGATTCGTCTCTCCCGGTATAGGGAGTCGATATCGCACTGTGATTCAATTGGTCAGGACCATAAGACCTTGGCCAAGACACTTGGGATTTACTGATAGGTTGATCAGTAGTTTCCCGGATTGGTCCTGAGCCACATCGGCATGACTTATCAGGTTGTTAGGGTCTGACATTCACCATCCCCTAGACCCGGTATGCGATACTCTTTGACGAAGAGACCGGACTATACGGATATTGTCACGGATAGGCTCAGTAGGAGATCCGGATGAGTTTGCTCATCGGCCTTCTTTTCGACAGGTATCTGGGTAGCCGTTACGTACAGCTAGTGCCGCTGACGTGCTTGTGGTTAAACCCACTGCCAGAGTACTGTCGAGTCTTTAGAGTCCCACACAGAGGGTTTCCTTGATTCAGGCGAAATGATATAGTAGCCGTATTGGATACGTGCAGGGTTCGATCGATTGATGTACTTGGTACTCGGATTTTCGATCGGACAGTTTGTAATACTGGTCGGCTCGGGTTTGAGCCGGATTATTAAATCAGGTATTGATTTAATAATTTACGTATATGTATTTCGATATATATATTCTAGTATTACGTTCTTCGTGTTATTCTATCTCTTTTGGGCGTTCGGATTTTTATCCGATTGCCGGTATATTTATACAGTAGACTGAAATCCGTATTTACTACAGATTTCCTTCTAGAAAGTGGCCACCTCATTATGTATTTTCCTTTTATTTGATAATTGGAAATGAGGTGTAAGGTAAAGAGTATGGGAGGAAAAGAGGTGACCATGCTTCAATAGTAATCAAATAAATTTATAATTCATTTTGGAGTTACTATTGAAGCATGGTTGCTAATTGTTTAATGAATGAATTCATACACAAAACCTATGTGTGTATTTTCTCTTTCATGCCACGGTTCATAATTTCTTGAGCTCCCATTTTTCTCTAAAGTTCCTCCCTCCTCTTGCTTTGCTCCACCTTCATCTTCTTCCTCTTCACTAACATTCTCATGTGTTGAGAAACAAGTGAAGAGAGTAGAAAAGAAATAGCTAACACTTAGACAACCCCATTACATCCTAGACCACTTGGACTAGCATCACAAGTTCTCTAGTTGCTCTTTTGACATATTGCAAAGAGCTAGAGCCATGGATCATACTTCCCGGATGGATCATCTACGACAAAAGGAGGCCGGAGAACAAGCTCGATCCCGGAGGACCGATGGAGCCGGAGTTGGAGTTCAAGCATGTTCAAGGTGGATGCAAGGAGCTAAGGATGAAGAAAGAAGACCGAAGGACTTGGTTCGTTTGGTGAGGTTTCTATCATAGTAGATAGCACTTCTTCTTTTGCTAGTTAGTTTTATGGAAAGATCCGGTTAAGTTTTATTCTAGTGCCAAGTCTTTGCTCGCAAGAAAATTTTTGTTCCGCATTTGGCCACGGAAGTTGGCCGGGGCACTAGGGTAACCCTTCATAGTATCAGAGCCACCCATAAAACTTACACTAGCTAGTTCTAACGTGTTTAAAATAACGATCGACCGGATTTTTCAAAAACCGCATTTCCATTCATGGGTTTTCTGTCGATTTTAAAAGTGCTCGAAAAATCAATTTTATGCTCTCAGAAAATCATGCAGGCTTTTTTAAGATGACAGAAGAAATTTGGTCACGAGATCCCTCTAAACCACCGCAGATCCGCCGCGTAAACCCCTTATTGGCGGCGGTTCCGTGGCCGTTTTGGGGCCCACGTGCACAAAATTTCTTCTGGGCCTCTTATCTTTGGAATTGTGGTTTCTGGGATAATTTATTTTTGGGCCCAGTTTTGTTACAATGTTGGTTTAATACTTGGGGCCCACTTGGAAAGTTTAGTCGATCGTTAATTTAAAATAAGTATTTTATTTTCAGTACATTCACTTTTATCTGCGACCGGGAATGTCACTCGATCGGTAAAACTCGTCTGATTGCTATATGTTCCTTTAGACGGGTTTTGCGAACGTGACATTCGCTTTGATATTGTGTGCTTGTGCTGTGATTGTGGTTGGATTGTCATGGTGGATAGCATGTGGTGCAATATTAGAAATACAGTTTATAATTCATTTGTACATTTGTTATTGCGGGGCGAGCGTCCGACATGTGGACTGCCGTCTTTGCCGGGTTGTATATTATTTTGGGGCATGACCGGGTTGAGGTCGATGTCACCGCTTGTATTTTTTTTCATTTTCTGTATTAGGTTTACCCCGCGGTGGGGTGCACGAATAGCCGGGTTCTAGAAGGCAACAAACCCGCATCTCAAGGCGCTGAGACGGAGGGGGCTTCATTCTAGAACTGGCGGGCTATTCGCCACACTCGTAGGGGTACAGGTTTTCATTGCACAGGCTATCCATATGACCGGGAACGTCGGGTTTTATTTGCGGCTCAAATGAAACCCGGGGCTCCAAGATTATCCACCATTCTGTATTGTTATCTGTGATGTTGTTTATTATCATGCATGGGACGAATGTTATATATACTTATATATATATACTAGTAGATGTTGTATATGTTTTGCACCCGCGCTAGTCCAGCCCCCGCTCTGTCATTAGTTAAGTAACCTAACGAGTGATGACGGGGCTTCGTGGCGAATGCGGGTGGCATATACGTACATTTTATTTTCGTTCTTTTCTGGTGTGATATGTTACAAATTGATGGGACCGTATTAATTTTTATTAATACTAGATAATAAACCTAAAAGCTGTTGTTAGAACCAAGCTTTAAAAACTGACATTACAGACGTTCTCTTTTGCTTTACACAGTGGTATTCATTTTGGAATATCCAGCACCTCATTCGACGAGGCAAGGGCCGAGATCTCTTTACTGGGAGTGACCCCTTGAGTAAAAGTTTGCGTCAAGGTAATAATTTCACTGTAGTCGATTATTTTTGCTTTGCCTCATGGTATTCAGTTTGGAATATCCTGCATCTCACTCGACGAGGAAAGAGCCGAGATCCCTTCACAGGGAGTGACCTCTTTAGCAAAGGTTTTCGCCACTATATATTTACAAAACTACTCAGGTTCCTTCAACGATATCAAGTTCATTACGTTAACGGGTTTTTCGCCAAAAACCCAGCCGTAGCTCTCCGTCATTTCAGATAAAAAGCAGTTAGTATTCATGCTATGTACGTTGGTCTCTATCAAGGCATAGTGTACGGTAGCTAAGTGTTGCTTATCTGTTGCATCTTAGAATGCGATTAATTAGGACAGTCGCATAGCCACTTTAGTCTCTATCAAGGGCTTATGCAAGTAGGTCTAAGTTAATCCAGGACAATGACGGGTTGAACTTGACTTGCGAATTATGGTACGTTGGTCTCTATCAAGACCATATGTCGTTAGGGGCAAAAATCACATCGGGAGTTTCAAATATACAGGAAACTTGCAGATTTAGCATACCTTCTGGAGTGTGGTGACTAGAGTGGATTCCATCTAGTGCATCACACAATGATGGTTGGATCCCGATCCCACCGATGAGTAGGATTACTCTCGGGAGATTATCACACTTAACAATCAATGCTATAAACCAAGTAAGTGTCTAGAAAGGTGTTAACGGGGCTACGCCTCCAGGGAAAAGAGGTTATGTAATTAAGGAACTTCGCGAAAGCGTTGGAAAACCTCTCTCGAAGTACCAACACCGGCCTGGCTGAAAGGTTAAGCAAGTATTGTGACGTGCGATTAATCCTGACTAGTTCTTCTTTTAGGGTTTGAAGAAGAATTTGAGAAAACAGTGGGAGCCATTCTGATTAGATAAATTAATAACCAATCTAGTCTTGCAAGAGCGCACGCTGAGTATTTTCCCTCTCTCTCCAGGTAGCAACCATTTCACGCCCTAATCAAGATAATAAAATGTATCGCCTGACCGATCCGAATTCTTATTCGGGGCTGGGAAACGTCGGTTCGGCTCTAACTTACGACAACGGTCATAACTATGAGCATGGGAAAGAGAATTGTTTGAATTCCTTAAAGACCCCATCGAAGAAGAAACACACTGTTGCGTCTTCTTCAGGTGTTCTTGTTATTGAGAACTGCTTTTCGGTCAGTCCTACCTCCTGGGTACTCGATACCGGATCAGAATCTCATATCTGTAATTTATTGCAGGGATTGAGAAAAAGTAGGATAGTTGGACCTGGTGATATGTCCCTCAGAGTAGGGAACGGAGCACAAGTTAATGCTGCGGCCGTCGGTGAATATCACCTAGTGTTGCCAAATGGCAATACTATGATTTTGAACAATTGCTACTATGTACCTTCCATGGTTTGCAACATCATATCGGTTTCTTTACTTAATAAAATGGATATAACTTTGTTCTTGATAGAAATATCATGAACATTTACCTTGATAAGGTACTGGTTGCAGAAGGTACAATGTGTAATGATATCTATGTTCTAAATCAGAATACAGTTCTCAATGTACAAAACACACGCAAGAGGAAGAGTTCAGATACGAACGAATCCTACTTGTGGCATTGTAGACTTGGTCATATCGGAGAGAAAAGACTAAGTAAGTTGCATAAAGATGGACTCTTGAATACGTTCGAATTTTCATCCTATGAAACTTGTCGGTCTTGTCTCAAAGGAAAGATGACTAAATCTCCGTTCACCGGACATGGAGAAAGAGCAGCAGAGCTCTTAGGACTCATACACAGTGATGTGTGTGGTCCAATGTCTATACATGCAAGGGGTAGGTTCTCGTACTTCATCACATTCACTGACGATCTCTCTAGGTTCGGATATGTGTATCTCATGAAACACAAATCTGAAGCTTTTGAGAAATTCAAAGAATTCAGAAAGGAAGTAGAGAACCAGATTGGCAAAAGTATTAAGATCCTCCGATCTGATAGAGGGGGGGAGTACTTAAGTACGGAATTCAAGGACTTTCTAAAAGAGAATAGTATTCTCTCTCAGCTTACTCCTCCGTATACTCCACAACACAACGGTGTGTCGGGACGGAGGAATCGTACCCTATTGGATATGGTTCGCTCCATGATGAGTAATGCTGAGTTGCCTCTTTCATTCTGGGGGCTTGCGCTTGAAACCGCAGCGTATCTGTTGAATCAGGTTCCATCAAAATCTGTGCCTAAGACTCCATATGAAATATGGAGTAATAAAAGACCATGTCTTAAAAGGATTAAGATATGGGGTTGTCCGGCCTATGTAAAAAACCAGAATCCGGACAAACTTGAGGCACGATCAGTTTTATGTAAGTTTGTTGGATATCCCAGGCATTCAAATGGATATCTATTCTACCATGTCGATGAACAAAAGGTTTTTGTTTCTCGAAACGCCACCTTTCTTGAAAGGTTGTTTCTTGAAAAAGAAATAAGTAGGGGCACGGTAGAATTGGAAGAAATTCCAGAAGGACAAACTATAACTGAAGATTTGGTAGAACCACAAGATTCAACAGTACCAGACGAGCCTCAGCCACTCCGCAGATCTAGTAGGATTTCCCATCCGCCCGAGAAATACTACGGTTTTCTCATAGATGGGGATCGAGAGGATTGCATCTTAGAAGAAGATGATCCTACTAGTTTCAGACAGGCCATTATCAGTAGGGACTCTGATAAGTGGCTGGATGCTATGCAATCTGAAATGGAGTCCATGTACACCAATAAAGTGTGGACCCTAGAATTGCTCCACCTGGGGTAAAACCCGTTGGATGCAAATGGATTTACAAGAAGAAACTTGGTGTAGATGGGCAGGTGGAAACCTATAAGGCTAGACTCATTGCAAAAGGTATTCGGCAAAGACCGGGAGTGGACTATGATGAAACTTTTTCTCCAGTGGCTATGCTCAAATCCATAAGGATCCTGCTTGCCATTGCTGCCTTCCATGACTATGAGATCTGGCAGATGGACGTAAAGACGGATTTTCTAAACGGAAGTTTAGAAGAGTGTGTTTATATGGATCAGCCAGAAGGTTTTATAGACAGTGGGAGCAGCGGGAAGGTGTGCAAGTTACTCAAATCCATTTATGGATTGAAGTAAGCATCGCGGAGCTAGAACATCTGTTTTGATGAGACAGTCAAGGACTTTGACTTCATCAAGAACGAAAATGAACCTTGTACTTATAAGAAGATTGTAGGATGAACTGTCGTATTCTTAGTCTTGTACGTGGACGACATTCTTTTGATACGAAATGGCATTCCTATGCTACAATCGGTCAAGCTATTCTTATCACAAAGGTTCTCCATGAAAGACCTAGGTGATGCCTCGTACATTCTGGGGATCAAGATCTACAGAGATAGATCCAAGAAATTACTGGGACTTTCACAGTCCAGGTACATAGAGACCGTACTAAAGAGATTTAATATGGAAGATTCCAAGCGCGGTAACATACCCGCATTGCACGGAATCACCCTCTCCAAGAAGATGTCTCCCAAGACTGACGAGGAGAGGGTTCACATGAGCACTATACCCTACGCTTCGGCGGTAGGATCTATAATGTATGCGATACTATGTACAAAACCAGATGTAGCTTACGCGCTAAGCGTAGTGAGCCGATATCAGTCAGACCCAGGTGAGGACCACTGGACAGCAGTAAAGAACATTCTCAAGTACCTGAAAAGGAATAAAAAGATGTTCCTGATTTACGGTAATGGAGACGTCAGGGTCGAGTCCTTTACCGACTCAAGCTTCCAGAGTGACAAGGATGACAGCAACTCTGTCTCGGGTTTTGTATTTACCCTCAACAGAGGGACGGTATGTTGGAAGAGTTCCAAATAGGATACCGTCGCAGACTCGATGATAGAGGCTGAATACATTGCTGCAAGCGATGCCGCAAAAGAGGCGGTCTGGATAAAGAAGTTCATAGCTGAACTTCAGGTGGTTCCATCCATTGTTGATCCGATACCAGTGTATTGTGATAACAATGGGGCTATAGCTTTAGCGAAGGAACCACGGTCCCATCAGAAATCTAGGCATATCTTAAGGCGGTATCACCTGATCAGGAAGATCGTAGATCGCCAGGAGATCAAGGTCCGGAGAGTAGATACGAAAGACAACACGGCGGATCCATTTACAAAGGCCCTCCCTCAAACACAGTTCGAGCGACTTTTTGGGATGTTGGGTATGCGGTACGCCAGCAGCTGGCCTTAGAGCAGACGTTGGGTATTCGGTACGCCAATCACTGGCCTTTAGTGCAAGTAGGAGATTGTTGGATGTATATGCCCTAGAGGCCAGTATTGTATATGTATACATATGGATACTAGAGATATGTATGTACAGAACAATCTTGCTCAGTTTTATAGTATATTATTTGACTTGTCGTTATCGAGATATGTGTATTTATTTGTATTGTTATTATATCTAGCTTGCACATATTGATAAAGACTCGATACGGTGGTATACTATAGTGGTTTGTCTTTATCTTAACATGGCATATGTCATACTCGTTATTACATATTGCGGTTACATGTTGATAAAGCCCCTAGGATCTTGCTTGACTACCTGCGTTGTGATGGCGATCATACTTGTGGGAGCAGGGTAGTCCATAAGCACATCCTTAAGTGGTCCCTGGTCGTGTGAGTATCAAGACTGGGCACTGATACTCCAGAGTAAACTGGTGTGTACGTTTCTACCCCCGTCGGGGGATGGTTGGTCCTGCAGCCATTGATCTGATGCACCTAATATCGTATGCAGGTGCTCACTGGGTGTGAGTACACTGGACGGACTCGCCGAGAACTTCTATATGGTACTATACCTATCGTCAGATGGAAGTTCTCGGGTGACATGTGTACATGTTTGTTTTTGGACCCGAGATCGACATTTGTCTCGTGTAAGTTCCCACTGAACTTTGATCACTACCCTACCACGGCTCTACTGAGTCATGCAAACAGGTTTTGGTTGGGTTCAGTTCCAAGCCATATGGAGGCAGTGGGCGATTGTCGGGGATTCGTCTCTCCCGGTATAGGGAGTCGATATCGCACTGTGATTCGATTGATCAGGACCATAAGACCTTGGCCAAGGCACTTGGGATTTACTGATAGGTTGATCAGTAGTTTCCCGGATTGGTCCTGAGCCACATCGGCACAACTTATCAGGTTGTTAGGGTCTGATGTTCACCATCCCTTAGACCCGGTATGCGATACTCTTTGACGAAGAGACCGGACTGTACGGATATTGTCACGGATAGGCTCAGTAGGAGATCCGGATGAGTTTGCTCATCGGCCTTCTTTTCGACAGGTACCTGGGTAGCCGTTACGTACAGCTAGTGCCGCTGACGTGCTTGTGGTTAAACCCACTGCCAGAGTACTGTCGAGTCTTTAGAGTCCCACACAGAGGGTTTCCCTGATTCAGGCGAAATGATGTAGTAGCCGTATTGGATACGTGCAGGGTTCGATCGATTGATGTACTTGGTACTCGGATTTTCGATCGGACAGTTTGTAATACTGGCCGGCTCGGGTTTGAGCCGGATTATTAAATCAGGTATTGATTTAATAATTTACGTATATGTATTTCGATATATATATTCTAGTATTACGTTCTTCGTGTTATTCTATCTCTTTTGGGCGTTCGGATTTTTATCCGATTGCCGGTATATTTATACAGTAGACTGAAATCCATATTTACTACAGATTTCCTTCTAGAAGGTGGCCACCTCATTATGTATTTTCCTTTTATTTGATAATTGGAAATGGGGTGTAAAGTAAAGAGTATGGGAGGAAAAGAGGTGACCATGCTTCAATAGTAGTCAAATGAATTTATAATTCATTTTGGAGTTACTATTGAAGCATGGTTGCTAATTGTTTAATGAAAGAATTCATACACAAAACCTATGTGTGTATTTTCTCTTTCATGCTATGGTTCATAATTTCTTGAGCTCCCATTTTTCTCTCAAGTTCCTCCCTCCTCTTGCTTTGCTCCACCTTCATCTTCTTCCTCTTCACTAACATTCTCATGTGTTGAGAAACAAGTGAAGAGGTTAGAAAAGAGATAGCTAACACTTAGACAACCCCATTACATCCTAAACCACTTGGACTAGCATCACAAGTTCTCTAGTTGCTCTTTTGACATATTGCAAAGAGCTAGAGCTATGGATCATACTCCCCGGGTGGATTATCTACAACAAAAGGAGGCCGGAGAACAAGCTCGATCCCGGAAGACCGATGGAGCCGGAGTTGGAGTTCAAGCATGTTCAAGGTGGATGCAAGGAGCTAAGGATGAAGAAAGAAGACCGAAGGATTTGGTTCGTTTGGTGAGGTTTCTATCATAGTAGATAGCACTTCTTCTTTTGCTAGTTAGTTTTATGGAAAGATCCGGTTAAGTTTTATTCTAGTGCCAAGTCTTTGTTCGCAAGAAAAATTTTGTTCCGCATTTGGCCACGGAAGTTGGCCGGGGCACTAGGGTAACCCTTCAGCATTATCCCACAGTCGATATCCGAACTCTTCTCCACCATAGCCGATGAAAATACACTTCTTAGACTTTGAGTCAAGCTTACTCGTTTCTGTCTTCTCAATCAAAAAATACACAATGCAACCAAAAACTTTAAGGTGCGTATAATAACCGGTTTACTTAACCAAATTTCTTCTGGAATACCTCCATCGAGCGCACTCACGGGCTTCTGTTGACCAGATACACAACAGTATCAACCGTTGCTGCCCATAGAAACTTTAGTACATCCACATCCAAGGTCATGCTTCGCACTCGCTCTAGAATCGTTTTATTCATCCTTTTGGTGATGCCATTTTGTTGTAGCGTCCCCGGTACCGTTTTCAACCAACAAATACCCTTCTGCGAGCAAAACTTCTCGAATTCCTGTATGCAGTATTTCCCTCCATTATCGGACCTAAAGCATTTTACCTTAGTCTTCGTTTAGTTCTCCACATTCTCAGTCCAATGTTTGAAGATACCAAACACATCGGATTTTTCTTTATTGCATACACCCCTGTTTTTCGGCTTGCATCGTTGATGAACGTCATGAAATACCGATTACCTCTATAAGAATCCACCAAGACCGGACCCCATATGTCCGTATGCACTATCTCCAGTTTCTTGGTCTTTTTAGCAACGCCTCCAATTTGAAATCTGATCGCACTTTGCTTCCTTCAAACACAACTCTCGCAAAGTCCCGACTCCACCTTTTTCAGCCCCGAAAGATGCCCTCTACCTTTTAGAATTTTCATGTTCTTCTCACTAAGGTGCCCCAATTGCTTGTATCACAATGAAATCTCCGAATCTACCTCCGAACATATCGCTAGTACAACCAAACCCCCACTGCTCTCACTGAAGGAATATAACGAACCGCACAGCTTGCCTCTTACGACCACCAACGATCTTTTGGTAATTTTCCATTGAGAATTCACAAACATCGTATTATATCCTATGTTGTCTAGCTGGCTTGTAGAAATTAGGTTTTTCTTCGAATCTGAAAAATGTCGTGCGTTATTCAGCTTGATTTGACCTCCTCCTGACTTTTGCAAGAGGATCGTCCCTTTATTAACGATCTTGCACGGCTGACCGTTTCCCACTATCACATGTCCAAGATCGTCTTGAACATACTCGCTAAAGTGATGCCGCCCCGAAGTGCAATGGAAGAATGCTCCTGAATTTAGGAACCAAGTATCCGCCTTTGTACTCACGCTCGCCGATAGAAAAAAGCCTTATTCCCCTTCTTCTTGTGTAGACACCACATTAGCTTCCTTTTCTTCTGCCTTCCCATTTGAGTCTTTCTTTGGAGATTCGCATTCACTTTTCTAGTAACCTTTCTTCCCACAATTCCAACACCCATCTTGGATTTTTCCTAGCGATTTTCCTCGGCTTTTAGACTGGCCGTTCTTCCCTTTTCCCCTATCCATCGTCCTTCCGCGATTCTCCACCGCAAGTGCAGAAGTTCCCGAACTCCCAATCACAACTTTTCTTCTCATCTCATCACTTAATATGCTGCTCACAGTATCATTAAACGTGAGAGTCTCTGAGACAGGATTGCTAACCGCCATTACGAGGTTCTCAAAACTCTCCGGCAACGAACAAAGAAATAGTAGGGCTCGAATCTCATCTTCAAGCGTAACTGAAATGGACTCTAAATAGCTCATCATATTGTTGAAATCATTTAAGTGTTCTATCACCGAACCACTTTCTGTCATTTTCATGTTGAAAAGCTTCTTCATCAGAAAGATTTTGTTTGATGTCGAAGGCTTCTTATACAACTTGGTTAACGTCGTTATTAGCCCGATGGTTTTCCTCTCTTTTGAGATATTAAAATCCACCTGCGAAGTCAACGACAACCTAATTGTCGTCAATGCTTTCCTATCCAAAAGGTTGCACGCCTCATCGGCCATCTTCTTGGACTTCTCGCCTATCAACGGAAGATAAAGATCATTTTGATATATGTAGTTCTCCATCTGCATGTGCCACCAATAATAATTGTGACCATTGAATTTTTCGATCCTTATCTTATCCTTTATCATCTTTCGCTTTACCGTCACAGCAAACACAACTTTTCTCTTAGATCCGAACCAACGCCTTCAAAATGACGAACTAAGAAAGTAGGAAAGAGGACCCAGGCCGTTACCTACCATTAACCTAGATCGTAGAATTGAAGCACCCTAAGTTTCTTAACCACGCTCTGATACCGGTTGTTGGGAACAAGTTGATCCACGGAACAATGCTCCTCACAAACCAATCACGCAATAATCAACAACCACGCAATTAACAAAAGACAAATTAATAATTGCGGGAATAAATAAGAAATCAAAACGTATACAAGTGAGGATTTGTTAACAAGGTTCATCCACAATATGGCTAGTCCCCGGCAGAGCGGAATTTGTAAACGTCCACTATAATTCTTAAATCAATTACAAGCACGAGCAAGCCTATGAGATTCTCTCAAATCTCTCTAGATCACACAAACCCTAACTGTCACCCTTCCAATGCAATGATCTCTCTCTACTAATTAATTTTGGTAGTACAGAATACATATGAAAGGTCTCCTTTTATAGACAAGCCCTAATCCTATCAAAAAACAAGAGATAAATCTAAATTTATCAAAACAGATTCGCTGCAGATTTGTCGTCAACAGATGTCTGACCCTTGAGCAGACGTTTGTCTCCAATCTACATCCTTTCGTTTTCCTTGTTTAGACGTTTATCGTATTCCCAGACGTTTGTTCTAAAGTCTCGGGTTGGGCTTCATTTGCTTCACCAGACGTCTGAACCACACTTGGTCAGATGTCTGGCCTTCAGTCTCAGGTTGGGGCTTGATATTTTGCAGACGTCTGCCGTGCTGGCCTTCAGATGTCTGTCGTTGCTCTGTGTTTCTGACATGCTATATTCAAACGTCTGCCCTTGTCTTTGGCATGATGTCGTCTGACCTGATGCATTCTTCGCAATTTCTAACAAGCTCTACATATTATTATATCTATTTGCACCTTTAACCTATCCCTGTAGCTAATTTGACAAGGGTTACAGAATAATTCTGACTACAATCTAATAAAGGTGATTACAAAAATAAAACTCGAGGCTAATAGTCTTGTGAACTCACACATGGTAAAGAGGTAAACATGAAGGGATAAGTCTTGAGTTTAAGTTGGATGAGACCCATCTTCAAGACAGCTCAGTTAGTTATGCCATTCACAATCCCATTTATTTTGTAAAAAATTCGGCGTATCTTGTTCCTTTATGAAGTCGCATGATAGAGATTGTTCTTTCTTTGGCAATTTGAGTTGCAGTTCTTAAGCCCTACACGTTCTTCTTATGATTTTACATTTATCTAAACGATATTCTTAAGGAATTTAACACACAAAACTATTGGCTGTGATCGGTGTAAATTCATAAGGAAGCCAACACACAGCACTATTTATTTATTTATTTCTAAGAAATTACTCCCACATAAATCCAACTATATTACTAAAAAAAATTTAAAAGAACTGACGATAGAAGAAAATCTTTTATTCCTCATCTAAAAATAAAATAGAATTCTATTAGTAATTCTTTAAAATTCTGTTAATAATAAAATATAATCACTTGTGCAAAAGCAATTCATCCCCCAGTATCACCCCAGAACTGCTCCAAAGAAAAATATATGTACTCAAGAATAAAAAGAACAGCAAGAAGCAATTCAATCTATCTTTTAGCATTCAACTTCAAGATAGAGATGATATCTTTCTACTTAAAGAAACAACCTGCCTCCTCTTGGTCACAACTGAAGGGTGAGACAGCACAGGGAATTCCCATTGTGAAGGAGTAAAGCTAAAGCTAGGAAAGTTTTCGACATCTGCCCTCATTGTACTCAACATTTTCATGATAATGATCGAAAATCTCATCAATCTCGGTCTTTTCCAAGGCGATGAGGCGTGAAAAGATATCGCCTTTCTCAGCTTCCATTGCCTTCTTGGCTTTGCAAATGAAGCTGCTTCTTCATTGTATAGCTTCATGCAATGGCCTTGAAAACCCATGAGATGGTGGTCTTGGGTTGAAGATATAAGAGATCAAGGGAATGTTTGTTGAAGGGAGCACATGGAGAAGTTGAGTAGAGGAAATGGGTGAAGGATAGTAATGTAGGGAAAGAGACAAAGGTTGCCTATGTTTGGATTCCATTTCACACATGGCCACCATCATTTATGCATCAATTCTTGACTAACAAGTCATATTGGGATTGTTAGAAATATCCCTCAATCATTTTCATAAAATGGATTTTTGATGTAGCTGCATAAACTTTAAGATGATATTAAAACTCAATATGTTGAATGAGAATTACAGGCATATTTTGAACTTTGAAAGAAAGTGCAAAGAAGAGAAGAAGAAAAAACAAATGTTTTGACCCAATAAATGAGGCTCGGCCTTGTACAGATTTGTTCTTATAATAACTTCAAAGTTTATGTGCACGGGCAGTGACTGGAATGTCGACATCATCTAAACATTTTTCCACCAAAATAGTCAGCTATAGAACAAAAGTTAACCAAACATAAAGTCTCTCCTTATTTAGGTCAGGCTCATCGGCAAGAAGAATCTGGACAAACAAGACGATTGCCATAGTACTTAATAGACCTTGGTATACTCCTAAAATACCGATATGAGAAAAACCAATATGAATAAAAGGGAAATATGTACTAATAAAATAACGTTATATAAAAATTAACCATACCTATCAGTCAATTGGGATGGGCACACTCATTTTGGCTTGGGATGAGGCCTTCCAATAGAACGAGAGATTCTTCTTTTGACCTAATTATTCATGGAGGTATGGCTTAGGTTAATGAAAAGAAGATTTACAACAAATATTAAGATATGGGAAATGATTAATCAGCATGTTATGAACCAATGATAGAAAGAGAGAGGGCCAAGAAAATCATAGGCAATGATTTGTTAGGAGGAGGAAGATTAGTTAGGACATAAATGTAAATTTGACAGCCTAGATTCATAATTTGATAGCGTTTGAATGGTTGATACCTATAATTAATGATTTCAAGCAATCTGATGCCTATAATCAACTTGCTTAATCAAGGAGGAGAATAAAAAAAGAATTGCCCTTTACAGCAAAGACACTCACATAGGGCAACTTGAGCTACCTAACTGTTTGGAGTTGATGAGGCTATTAACTGTCAGCTTTATTCAAATAAATACCAAAAACGCTATAAATTATACCGAAATACCATGACTTCTCCATGCTCGTCTAATGAAGATAAGAGTTACTCCTTGCTGATCAGTAAAAACATGACCCTCACTTTCAGTGCAGCATTATGTAGCCAAACTTCTATGCAAAATCTTAATGTGCAACTTATAGGGTAAACTGTAATAGAAATTTGCTTCCTTATTTTAAATTGGACTCTAAACAAAATCTCCTTCAACAATAATCATATTCCTACATGACTGAGGCACAGTGAACATAGGAATGCAGTCAGGAGAGATAAAATCAAGATAATTTCAGAACATAATACAATCCATCCTTAAAGCATAATGTATTTAACATAGGAAGGAAGGAAGACAGTAAGTTCTCCATCACAAGTTCATATCGATGTTGGCTAATGAATCTGATACATTGAGCTTTCTAAGAAATTAGTTATAAACTCAAGCTTCATCTCAACTCTTGAAAGTCACATGAGCTCCTACAAAAGAAAATTACAAGCAGACAATTAGGCTTTATCAATGCCTATTCAAGAACAAACAGTTAAACTTGACTTTCCCCCAAAAAAGTTAGTTCTACTGCAGATTGTGTTGGAAATAATACTCGCAGGTAAAGGCGTTCACTTATCCGCGATCTTGTTTTCTAATTAGCATCTTTGTAAAAACAACCACCAATGGGGGGGATCAATATAGGGTCCAACGGGGGAAAGTGCCCCCATATAATTTTCTTTTTTAAATATTATGTTGGTGACAAGCAACTTTATATATATATATATATATATATGGAGAGAGAGAGAGAGGTCATAGGAGGAAATTTCCTCTTATGGCGTCGAAAAAATACATCCTCCATGATTTTTTTCGACGATCGGCATCCATCATCATCATCGTTATCATGTAAGATATGGATACACTAAATTTCATGTGATTCCATCACTTTTTCACCAATGATTTAGTGGGTGCAAAATTAATGGTTTACCTGCAATAGAACTTTTTTAATTGCTAATTCAACGGTGGTGCAATCACATGAAATTTGGTGTATCCATATCTTACATGATAACGATGATGATGGGTACCGTCCGTCGAAAAATATCGTGGAGGGTGTACTTTTTGACGCCGCATAATGAAAAAGCCTCCTAGGGCCTCTCTCTCTCTCTCTCTCTCTCTCTCTCTATATATATATATATATATATATATATATAAGAGTGCTCCATTGCAAATCGGTCCGCGATTTTTAAAAACAGAAACCACCATCTACGACATATTTTAACGATCCAAACCGTTCAAGTTGATCACCCTAGCCTCAAATATGTGTATGAAGAATCAAAATATTTGAAGACCTCTAGCCTATGCATCAATGGATACAAAAATGAACGTCTTTAGACAATACGCCATAAATTTCATCCGATGCATAGGTTAGAGATCTTCTTAAAAATATTTTGATTCTTCATACACACATTTGAGGGTAGGGTGATCAACTTGAACGGTTCGGATCGTTAAAATATATCGTAGATCGGGGGTTCCCATTTTTAAAAAACGCGGACCGGTTTGTAATTGATCACTCCCTTATATGTATGTATATGTGTGCACGCGCACTACAAAGGATCAATAGTTAAGTCTTGTCTCGATGGTATGTTAGTTTATTCCTTAGAAGAAGCTGTTGGGTTTAAATCCCACTACTTGCAAAATTTCATTTTATACCATATTTAAGTGGTACGAGTTCCAATGGACCTTTATAATATAGAGGCTTATTTTTATTTTAAAAACTCCTATATAGTTGCTTTGTTTTCCAGAAAACTATACTATAGATTCAAAACTACATAAAACTACCCATTATAACAGCACCAAGTCAACCCTAACGTGCTACGTCAGTTAATAAAAAATTCCCAAATTACTCCACATCTTCTTCTTCTAGACCTAACCCTGACCCTAGCCGGCCATGTCGCCGCGGCTTCCCGCCACCGGCACTGCTAGCGGCAGCCTTGCGTCCCCCACCCCCTCCCCGACCTCCTCCCCCCTCATCATTTCCACGACCTCTATCCTCCTCCCGCCTCCCCTACCTCTTCTCCCCGACCTCCCCTAACCCCCCTCTTTTCCCGACCTCTTCCCTCCTCCCACCCCTCTTCCCTGGCCATGTCAGCCCCTCCTCCCCGACCTCCCCCGCAACCCCCCATCTCTTCCACCCTCGAACCCTAACCGTAGCTATCTTTGCCTCCTCAACGTTGCCACCTCGTTGCCGCCTCCGCCTCATCGTTGGGCCCACATCGCCGCCTCCATCAAGTCTCATTAATTTGTTAATCTACAATTATAATTATCTATAATTAATACTATATTAATTAATATATATTTAACTTTATTGATTATATTTAGTAAAAAGGAAAAATGGTCAAAACTAACATTGTTAGATGTTGACAATCATTGATCGTTAAAAGGATAGTTTTCTGTAGTTTTCAAACTATAAGGTAGTTTTCTAAAAACTTTGAAACTATTGGGGAGTTCTTAAAAAATATGCCTAATATAGAAAATCCCCAATGTCGATGTTTAAATTAATTTAAGGAGTGTTGCCTACTTTGAAATTGTATAATGGTTTTTACACATTATTTAGATAAAGGAGGTTAAGAAAGTTGTTCTGCAAGTCAAATCTAAGGTCTACAAAGAGATGTAAGAGAGGTTGGACATCAAGGAGGCTGAAAATGATATATATAGGATTGCTCGGATGAGAGAAAGGAAAACCAAAGGCTTGTGTGCGATGAAATGTGTTAAAATGAAGATCATAAGGTTTTAGTTCAAGATGAGCATTGTAGAGTGTTTTTCGTCACCCATGAAGATGGATGAGCTCGTGTTTCAGAATTATACAGATTCCCCCTTCCTACCAGATGGTAGGCAGGGTTTATTGATCGTAGGAATTCTAATCTTCAGCGTTTATTGATCGTAAGAATTCTAATCTCCAACAGCCGCGAACAAAACTATTGTTAATTACCTCTCATCTTGATACAATAACACCTCGATGAATGGGTCATGCGCATCATGCGAACCCATTCTGTGATATGTATTATGTGTGCAGAGTTGTGTTTGAAAACAATTTTTGGGCCTCTTTCAACATATCGAAGGCCATCACACGAGGGTCCTGTTGCCCCGTCAGCGGGTTAGGGGTCAGCCCCCTTGCGGGGCTCGAGACAGCGCCCCGAAACAATTTTATTTGACTGGGGGTGTTTTGAGTGTCAGGGAGCTCAAAGAAAAGGAAAAAGAGAGAAGGAAATTCAGGTGGCCTCCCGAAGCGGGGACCCCTTAGGAGTCCCAAGAAAGGGGACCCTCCACTCTCGTTGGAGGGTCCCAAAGTGGGGACCTCTCAAGAGAGGGTCCCGAAGAAGGGACCTCCCGAGAAGGGGTCCCGAAATTGGGACCTCTCGAGGGGGGTTTCGGAAGGACTTCCCGTGGAAGGGGGTCCTGAAGATGGGACCTCCCGTGGAAGGGGGGTCCCGGAGTGGGGACGCTGGAGAGGGTCCTGAGGGTCAGATGACCCTTGGTGGGCATCCAGAGGTAGCAACGAACACGGGTGTACCCGTGTTCGCAAAGCGGTAGGGAACATGGATTGTGATCCATGTTCTTATGGATCTCATGAGAGATCCGGCATCGGGTGAGATCTTATTCGAAATCTATGCTTTCCCTAGGGATTCTTCTCCTTCTTGATCTTCAAGTTTTAATGGAGAAAGGTTGCTCATTCCATTAATTTTGATATTGGATCTTGAATTTTAAGATAAAGCTTTTCTTAAAGAGATGGGTTCTTTTGGGGAAGAAGATAAGATTGGAGATGAAGGAGATCTAAAAGAAGCTCTCTTTTCCTTTTGGGTTTGGAGTTTTTATCTTATATTCTTTTGATTTTGAAGAGAAAAGTGCTTTCTTTTTCTATGGATTTCTTAATGAAGATGAAGAAGAAAGAGACTGGCCTCTTTCTTGATGGTGGCTTCAAACCATAGCAAAAATTATGGGAGGAAAATTTTGTCATTTCTTTCATTTGGTGGGTTTAAATACCCTTACATGTTTCCACGTAAGCTCTTGGGTTTTACAAAATTGGCTTTTTGCCTATTTTTCTTACATATTCCTACTTATTTACATATCAAATTTATTTATTACATTTTCCTTTCTCTCTTGGCATGGGGTCGAACCCCCTACTTAAGCTTGGACTTGGCTTGGGTTCGGGCTCATGCCTACTTGACTTAGGTTTGGGCTTGGACTCGGGCCCACCTTTTGGGCCTACACTTTTTGATTTTTTCACCTCAGCATGGGGTGTAATTTTTTATCCCAACAAGAATATCAAGAAAGGTGGAAAGATTATTTTGACAAATTGTTTAATGAGAGCTTTACTAAAGATTTAAATGGACTTGTCATTCAATCTCAAGATATAAACCGTGATTTCATGCGTAGGATAAGAATACCTAAGATTACGAAGATTTTGAAAAGGATAAAATCAAGGAAATCTGTTGGTGCAGACAGGATTCCTATTGAATTATAGAGATGCCTTGGAAAGATAGACGTTAAATGACTAACGGACCTGTTTAATAAGATTTGGCAAACCAAAAAGATGCCAAATGAGTGGAAGAAGAGTACCCTTGTATCTCTATATAAGAACAAGGGTGACATTCAAAGTTACTCAAACTACCGTGGAATAAAACTCATGCGTCACAACATGAAGTTTTAGAAGAGGGTAATTGAACACAGGCGAAGGAAGGATATTAAGATAACAGAAAATCAGTTTGGGTTCATACATGGATGATTGACGACATGGGCTATTCATTTACTTCGTCAACTTGTCGAACGTTTTCGAGAGAGGAGAAGATATTTGCATATGGTTTTTACTGACTTAAAGAAAGCTTACGACAAGATATCCAGAAAGGTATTGTGGAGGACAATGATGAAGGGAGTCCCGATCAGGTATATTGATATAATCAAAGACATGTATGATGAAGTAGTGGCAAATGCAATGACTTGCGGCAGCCTAACGAGAGATTTTCCGATCACAATTCGCTTGCATTAAGTTCATTCTTATTTGCCATAGTGATGGATGAGCTTACTAAAACCATCCAGGATGAGATATCTTGGTGTATGTTATTCAGTAATGATATTATTATGGAAAATGAGATGAAAGCGGATGTTAATGCCAAATTGGAGTTATGGAGGCAAATGTTGAAATCTCAGGGGTTTAGATTGAGTAGGTCCAAGCCAGCATATATACAATGCAAATTTTGTAAACAAAGAAGTCGAGATCACAGGGATATAACACTGGATAGGCAAGAGAAATCACCGAACAATCAATTTAGATATCTAGGTTCTATCATCCAAAAGGATGGAGAGATCGATAGCGATGTCAAACAGAGAATTCATGCCGGTTGGTTGCAATGGAGTGCAACAGGAATTTTGTACGATCATAACTTTCCGTTAAGGTTGAAAGGGAAGTTTTATCGAAGCGCTATTTGGCATACCTTATTATATGGTACGGAATGTTGGGCTCGTAAGAAACATCATGCACAGAATATACATGTAGCGGAGATGCGCATGCTTCGTTGGATGTGTGGTAACACTAGAAAAGCTAAGGTGTTAAATGAGGACATTCGTGTAAAGATTGGTGTAGCGCCCGTAAAAGAGAGAAGATGCTGGAAAACCGCCTAAGATGGTTTGGTCATGTGTGACGCAGACCTACAGAAGCATCAGTTCGATGAATGGATATTCTCGATTTAGTCCAAGTTAAAAGAGCGAAAGGGCGACCGAAGAAAACGTGGATAAAGGTGATACGAAAAGATATGGACAAAGGCTTTAATGAAAGTATTGTTCGAGAGGAGTGAGTCGAGGGGGAGGATTCATGTGCTTGACCCCCCGTGATTCTCATGTCGGTTCATGTGCCTACCTCATATGCTTAGGATAAAATGCTCAATTGTTGTTGTATTTAGATAAACTTGTCAATAGAACATTATTGTTCTCATTTTGCCCCCACTAACCAAAATTCCTGCATCCGCCCATGACCACACCATCAATTTCCATAGATAGAGGTTGTTCGGCTGCTTGTAGTGGGAGAAACAATGTATTTGCAACTGCATGTTGTTCTAAATATGTTGGTTGGATATACATTCCGGTGTTTGGTTGGGATGCAACTCTTTCAAGTTGTAGAAACAAATGTGTGGTTTGCTTGCTGTAAGGACTACTAGTAGTAGCAATAATCAAAATTATCTCCTAAACTTACCTTCCCATAGCATTGTTAACCTATACAAAACATAACCTCTATTTACTAAAAATTCATGACAGAACCATTTTACCAACAAAAAAGGATGTTAAAATAGATAATTAAATTCTATATAGAATCTCATTTGAATCTGGGGTAATATGGAAAAATCTTTTTCCATCTCAAATGAGATTGACGAAAGTTAGGTGGTTATATAACAAATTCTCACTCATTTCACCATATACTCAGACCAGAAACCCCAGCTCAACAGATACGCGAAGTGGGGACTGCATTCACTTGATTATGAAGAGGGGACCGCTTAATTATGTGGTTAGAAAGGAAGTTCGCGGGTTAAGTGCTCAAGAATTGCACTCCAACACATGTTCCGGGCTGTTTGGTTAGGTGTAGTTGAAGCCTCGTGTGGTTCCAACTATATGGAATTATAAAATCAAGTGTTTGATTATAAGTAGTTGCTAGTTGCTACTTCAACTTATAGTTGGAAAAATAAATAGGGTTAAAAATAATGTGGTTGCAACTACGCTCAAATTGAGCGTTTTTGCAACTACATGAGTTGGAATGCAAAACTGAACAGAAAAGTTTGTTATTATGTTGCAACTCCATCCAAACAAACTCATGTTTTGCAAAGCATATAGTGGCGACTACATTCTAAACAAACAAAGAAATAAAGTTGCAACCACGGTATTTGCATCAACATGTTGATATAAATACATTGTTTTTCCAACTACAAGTAACCAAACAGCCCCTTTATTGGAACTGGGTTCAGCTGCAGCCAAACCAGCCCCTTCTGTTTTTGCAATTACATAAATGTGCACCAACAACATGCAACCAAACACTGGATCTTATTAATTTGTGTAGTTGGAGCTGCATGTTGCTCCAACTACATGAAACCAAACACAACCAAACATGTTTCAAATTCCAAACAGTCTGATCAAAAAAATATTTATAGGATGCCTTCAGCTTGCCACTCCATGGATTAAGTGATACCAAATAGAATAGAAAAACTGAGTATCGATACTTCAAATCTAAACATACACCAAAAGAAAATGCAGGGCACTTCGTAAGCTATAATGATCATATTAATGATTTGTGAATATCACCAACATTAGGAAGAGAGGCTTATTGATTCTCTAGGCCAAGCTCACGCCATACGTCCCCATCAACTGGTTGGCTTTCCTGATCTGTTTGACAAAAATATTTGCAAGAACAATCGTAAAACGAAAGGATCTCAAAAACATTAAGTGGGCAGAGTTAAGGGAAAAAATGGTAGACTAAACGTTCTCTAATAGTAGGAAGCATATGATCTGTAAAATCAAACACAATATGACCGTATACAAAATATTAATTGGAGACATCATGCATGCTGATCTACAGTTAAAGAAGTAAAATTCAACAAAGCCTTGTGCCTGTTAATGCGAAGAAGCAGTCGGCATTCTCAAGAAAGACATGATCTTCGTGTGTGGCCCATACGAGTATGTACTATGCATATCATGATTAATGGGTTCTAACTACAGGCCATATGGTCCATCATAAAAGTAATATATTCAATGCTTATACAAATCATACACATGTCTAATTTCTCTAATAGCATACTAAAGACCCAACTCGTCGCCTTTTGTTCCAGCACTTCCGACACTTGGATTAAAATTTAAGAATTGCTTGAGCATAATTAGACTATAACTCTAAGCCTAACTCACCAACCCGCTTATACAACGCATACAGAATCCGGAAAAAAAATCGTACAAGATAACATATTTAGCATGAATTCCTAATCAATTATGCACAAATTTCTTAAATTGATGCAATCGATGCAAATCAAGGGTTACCCTATCGCTCAAAAAAGCCTTTTTGATTACAAGGCAATCATCAATTTACAAAGTTTCATACGAAAATAGAAGCAAAATGTAAAGTGAGGGAACAAATTGAGCAAAATGATGAGTAGAGACGATGAGTCTTACTTGATTCCTCGGTATCGTCGGTCTTTGGGGCGATCTCAGCTGGTAGAGGGATATCTGAGACATGAAAAATAGAATCAAAACAGGAAGTAGAAGAATGACCAAAGATTGGAGGTAAAATTAGGGTTTTAATGAAATTATATAGCAGAGATGAATCGCGAGTGTGTGTGTGTGTGTGTTGGGGGGCGGGGGGGGGGGGGGGGGGGTGTTTACCATCTACAGGGAGAGTCTCTCTCATCCATTCCTCGTCGAGAACGTCGATCAGAATGCCCAGGCTCAGCAGCTCCGCCATCGCTCTGCTTCCAAAACTCTCTCTCGATCGATCGATCTCGAATCAAAGAGATAGCAAATAAACCTCGAACGAAAACCCTAAAAATGCACGAGATATATATTTAGTCATTTCGAATTTGTTTCAAAAGTAGATTCTAGCACTCTGGACTTTGAATCCCTTACTTTTTTTCTTTTTTGTTTTGCAAAAATATTTCTTTTTTATGTGATTAATTTCATATATCATACCCCTTCAGTCGTATCTCGTCCAACACTTGAAATTTCTAAGATAATTATTTCAATCCGGAACATCAACAACATTCAAATCAAGCTTGATATTCCTAAATATACCGATAATGAAATTACGATGTATATATACAAATGTGACATAATATATGAATTAGTTCACCATTTATGATTGTGAGCTGACCCTCAAATTTTATTTTATTTTTTTGTTAATAAGAAATTCAGTATTTACTGAGAAAAGCTGGAGTCAAGTCATCATCCAATACTTCAGCTTTGTGAATAACTTGCAAAGACATTTGTTTTATAGATAATCCTTTTTTTGCTTTTGGTTTTGAAACTTGGATTTGAAAATAGCCGTGAGTAGAGACGATATGATATGAATATCCTGTTTGTTTTTTAAAGCTAAATGGTATTTTAATATGTAATGTTACACTGATGTGACACTCAAATATGTAAAATTCAAATTTAGCACCTAAAGTTTGCTACATCATAACTTTGTTGTCTATCATTATTCAGAAATGTATCTTGTATGTTGAAATTCCAATGTGATGGAGGTCCTTTTCAGATCTCCGTCAGATGTTATCTTCCGTTGATCTCCCGGTTGGTTTTCGTGGTGATCTTCTATTGCGTGTGGATCCCAGTGGGTTTTGGCGGGATGGGTGATTTGAGGAGTTTAACGCCGAGTACCTGCAAAGAAGTCCCGGAATGATTTGGTACCACCGAGGACCCTCCGACGACCAATTTAATGCTAGATCCGAGTAGAGTAACGACTAAGTGGAATCAAAAAGGGCTTACTTGACCCCTCTGTGATGGGAGTTTACATAGCGGTGATGGCACGCAGCAGCAGGCGCGAGAATCTCGCCAGCAGTTACGCTCCCGACGTCACGTCCGCATAGAGAGCGGATCGCCCATTAATGGGGATCGCGGAGGCATGGAACATGGGATGTTACTGGCGGAGAATCCGCGCATGGCGAGATTCGCGGAGCAGCGGTTACGCCTGTGAGCGGCGGAGCTGGTCGGAGGGGCCGAGGAAGACGGCCTCGGTTGGGGAGCTCGGAACCGGGTAAGAGGGTTGAGGAACCTTGGTCCTGTGGCGGCCCGGGGCGAGCTGAGGGGCTGAGGAGGCAAATATGCAGGGGGCCCCATGAAGGGCTGGCTTGTGCTTGCACGTCGGGTACAAGGGTGGTCCGGTCGGCCTCCGTGGGCCCTTTCTTCCGAGTCCTGGGACATGTCGTCCGCCACGTGTCCTGATCTCGCATCGCCAATATTGAGCATCATCATTAGCCCCCCCCCCCCCCCACTCTTGTCCCGACCAGCTAGCGGGTCGGGTTAGAAGTGGACTGCCAGGCCTCCCGAGGAGAGCTCCTTCCTAAGGCTTTGTCGGGACGGGTCCTCGGACCATCGGTTATCTTTTCTGCTAGCGAATCAGGGCGAGATCTCAGCATTTAAAGAGGGTGCGCCGGTTTATGCACTCTGCCACTGAAGCGACGGTCCACGCGTCAAGCATCGATTGGCTGACGCAACGTATGCAGGCCTGCGACGTCTGATGGGATGCGATCCAGCGCAGGATCGACACGTGGAGCGATCGGAGCCGCTGGACGCGAGGAGTCGTTTCGGTGGGAGATGACGGGCGTCGTTGGATGAGGCCGCTTGCAGCAATAAGTAGGGGTGGGCCCGCCCTCGGGCCCCTACTCCTTCATATTTCCCTCTTCTAAGTCCTGGTTGCTCGGCGTTCGTCTTCTTTCTCCCGCTTTCGGCTCCCGAAGACTCCCTTTTTCAAGGTTAGATGTCTTCCTTTGTAAAGTCAGTAGATGTTGTAAAAGTAGGTTCTAGGGACCCTTTAGTTGTGTCTGAGTCCCCCCGGGGAGCAGGGATCGGATCCTCTCCCCGGGATCGTGCGGTGGGGGCAGCCCCCAGGGAGGAGGAGGCAGATGCGGCCCCCGGCTCCTCGTGTTGGGTGAGGCATGAGGACGAGCTCGCCAATACTCGGGCTCGCTCCCACATCTCCTCGCGTTACACGCTCTGATTGGCCAAGGAGGGAGAGAGGGCGGATCAAGTACGGGGCAGGGAAATCGCCCTGTATTTGGAAGCTTTTTGGGGCGGAATGCCCTGCCCTTCTCTCCCGAGGTCGTCGCCACACTGAATTTTTTCGGTCTGGCACCCGGCCAGTTAGTGCCGAACTCTTGGAGGATCCTTCTCGGGTTCTTGATCCGCCTGAAGTTACAGACGGTTCCCTTTAGCCTCTCCCTTCTCGATTCTTCTCTCGTCTTCAAAAGTGTAACACCCGAGTCTATTTATACCAATTCCAGTTCTCGTATTTTTTTATTCGTGATATTTCTTGATTTAACGTATTTTTGGGCGCGAATGGTATTTTATATTTTACATTGCATTCGACCCGACCCGCTTGCTTGAACCTGTTTGTTCTTATTTATGAATCACCCTGACTTGTTATATAGACTTGTGCATTTTCAACTTTATCGCATACTGGCATTTTATATGGCATGTCATCTTTTACCATATAACTTTTTAAATCACGAAAATATTTTAAAAATACATTTCATATCCTGCATGATACCCCTAACCCCGTGGTAGTATCCGCGCATCTTGTTCTCGTCCCGTTTAGTGAAACGGACGTGTTTGGATGGCTACGCGCACGTACGTGCATCCGTTCTTGGGGGTATGCATTTTCTTTAACTGGGCATTCGTTTTGAAATTTGGAAGTCGTATATATTTTTAATATTTTAAATCTGAATTTTTGGACCCGACCCGGACGTGTTATGGAGTAGATTTGTATTTACCAAAATCTCAAAACGGACTAATATTATATTCCTTATATATATATATAAACTATTTTTTTCCTTTAACTAATTTATATTAATAATATTTCCTACACTAACTTCCTACACTAACAGCTATGATTTATGATTTGTGTATATTATATATATATATATATATTTTTAGTTAAGAAATCCTTAACTGTGATTTCTCTCTCTCTCCGTCTCTCTCTCTCTCTTCCCGTCTCTCTGTATCTCTCTTTTATATATTATTTAATGCCTAAACCTAAACCCACGTACTCCCTCTCTCTTTCCCCTCGTCATCTTTATTTTCTTTTTCTCGCGCGTGAACTCGAACCTACGCGCTCGCTCGTCGCCGTCGCCACCACCGTCAGCCCTCGCCTCGCCGGAGCTCCGTTCCCATCGCCTCCATCACCTCGCCTCTTCCACCTTATCTTCTCCCCTTTTCTTTCACCCCGACCTCTGCACAGAACCCCCCGACGAAACCCATGATCACTGCCACCTTCACTGCACATATCACCTCGCCGTCGAACACTTCCTCCGGCCTCGTCACCTTCATCATCCTCCCTCTCCCGACCTCACAACACCATCACCGACCTCTGCGAACCCCAACAGCCCCTAGCCAACCCATGAAAACCCATCACCACCCTTGCTGGCGCCCTCACGTCGCCGGAACACCGACCCCCGTCGTCACCGTCCCCATCACCACAACCTCCTCTTCCTTTCTACCATTGCACCTGACACCATCCCAAGCTCCTTCCCTGCGCACCCGACGTGAACCCTCGCCTGCAACCCTCGCAGCACCAAACCCCATCGCCGGAAAACCCCCTGTCGACGTCGTTCCGGGCCATGAATCGAGACTCCAAGGTTTGGCCCGAGTTCGCGTGAATAAGATGATCGTTTTCGTGCCTCCGGATCTCCGTTCTGACAATGTTCAATTTATCACGCGAGGTATTCGATGAAATGCCCCAATAGAGATTTTTTCCGTCGTTTCTCGCATTCTTGCTGCATGCCGTGCATCTGTGGATCCCTGAGGCAAGTGAAACTTGCTACATGCTATTCAAACTATTCTTATGCTAATTTATTTATTTTCCTATTAATTCTCTAAATAGAATCGAAAGAATTGGATTTCAGGTTAACCGTATAAAGTTCCGTTATATATTTTCTGATCTCGAACGTGGAACTTAATTGTTGCATCTAGTTGTTTATACCTAGTAATCACCTGTAAATGTTAGACCACTTGATCACAAATATTTTATAGATGTGTTACCCCTTTTCTCTAGTATTAGCCTATCAGACATCTGTGTGCATCTTTAACCGGTTTAATTACAATTGCATCCATTGAACAGATTATACACGTCGTCGCATCCCTAAATTACTCAATACTTATTAACCTGGTTTTTAGCATTCACATCTATCATACTGTATTCATATAATGCTGACATCATCTCTTAAACACAACTGATAACCGTACGACTAATTAGTTAAATCTGCATTTATTGATTAACCTATTACATGTGCCAATTTATTGTGTTGTCGATACCCATGCTTGATTATGTATAACCATGATTATGCTAGCCGATTATGAGCACCCACATGATATCTTTTACACCCTGACATGACTTGCTACACGCATATTACTTGACCCGACATGGTACCGTACACTACTTGACTTGACCTGATGTACCATGGCTTGACCTGTTATCTGATCTTATGTCTAATGCCAACAAACCTGACATGTAGTCCTCACGAGCCATTCCTGTTGTCTATCCAGACAAACCTGCTCTTACCTGATCGTGTGTTGGCATTAGTTCTTGATTACTGAATACCTGACTTACATACATAACTTGGGGGTATGGGGAAATCAATGATGAAATCCTGACTTGTAACTCGACAGTTGCTTGCTTTTACTGATCAGTTTTAGAGGCTAGGCCCGCCTCGTGACGATGCTGCTGACATCGTTGGTCTGTATCCTTTTCCTGTTAGTGCCTAGCGGCACGTCTCGGTTTCAGCCCGAGAGTCTTAGAACGTGGTCCCGGGCATGCATGGGATACTATTGAATTACATCGATGATTCATCAAATTGATTTCAAAGACTTGAGAGTAGTTAACCCAATAGACCAGTTTAGATTACTCACTGTACACTACTTTTCACCGTCCTGATTTATATTGTTGTTACCCTGCTTTACTATTTATAATTATACTTGCATGTCTTGCTACCCTGTTTACATATTATTGCTTGATGTTATGACGCGCTGACGTCTGGGTTTTGCATGGCCCAGATCCTCTACCTTTGTTGCAGACTAATCAAGAGTATTGCCGCTGTTAGACCGAGCGGTGAAGATCCTGTCGGTATGCAGTTTTACATCTCGGGTTTACCGCCAAAACGAGATGTGGAGTTCGCGATCGATCTTCTTTCTGGTGCAGCGCCAATCTCAAAGGCGTACTATCCGACGGCACCAGTGGAGTTAGAAGAAGTAAAGAAGCAGGTTACCGAATTGTTAGAGAAGGGTTAAATTCGCAGCAGCAATTCACCTTGGGGAGCTCTAGTTCTTCTATTCAAGAAGAAAGATGGCATAAGGAGGATGTGCATCGATTATCGAGAATTAAACCGGGTGACTATTAAGAACAAGTATCCGATCCCTCGCATTGGCGAATTGTTCGAGCAGCTTAGTGGCGCGAGGGTATTCTCGAAGCTGGTTTGCGGTCCGGATATCATCAGGTCCGAGTTAAATTAGAAGATATTTGCAAGACCGCGTTCCGAACTTGGTATGGACATTACAAGTATTTAGTGATGCCATTCGGAGTCACGAATGCACCGGCGATATTTATGGACTTGATGAACCGAATCTTTTTACCGATCTTGGACCAGTTTATAGTGGTGCTCATCGATGATAGTCTGGTCTACCCGAGGAGCAATGAAGAGCATGCGGAACACTTGAAGATCGAACTGCAGACATTGAGGCAAGAAAGATTATATGCAAAGATGAGCAAGTGCAAGTTTTGGCTTGAATAAGTGAAGTTTTGGGGCACGTCGTATCCGGAGATGGAATTGCCGTTGACCCCGAAAATATTGCAGCAGTTCAAGATTGGCCGATTCCGAAGAACGTTGCTGAGATCAGAAGCTTTTTTGGACTTGCCGGGTATTACAGAAGGTTCGTGGAAAATTCTGCTCGTTTGGCTGAGCCTCTGACCAAACTTACGCGCAAGGAAGTACCATTGTGTGGACGGATAGGTGTGCGTCAGCTTTTGAGGCGTTGAAATAGAGATTGATAACCACTCCTATTCTGACCGTGCCGGACAGTTCCAGAGGATTGGTGATTCACAGCGACGCATCTGAGAAAGGATTGGGATGTGTTTTGTTGCAGCATGGGAAAATTATAGCTTATGCATCGAGGTAGTTGAAGACCCATGAGAAGAATTACTCAACTCATGACTTGAAGCTAGCAGCTGTGATTTTTGCTTTGAAGATTTGTTAACACTACTTGTTGGGCGAAAGGGTCGAAGTATTCACCGATCACAAAAGCCTAAAGTACGTGTTCACACAGAAAGAGCTTAACATGAGGCAGCGTAGATGGTTGGAGCTGATGGCTGACTACGATCTTGATCTTAAGTACCATCCGGGGAAAGTTAATGTAGTGCCGGATGCGCTTAGTCGGTTGCCAGCAATTCGGATGTTGACTGCACAGAAGGAGCTTATCAAGAATTTTCAGAGATTCGAGTTGGAGATTGTGCTACCGCATTCTTCGGGACAGTTGATGCAGCTGCAAGTACAGCCGTCGTTGATCGGGAATATTAAAGCAGCGCAGTCACAGGATCCAAGGTTGCAGAAGTTTCGAGAACAGGTTGAAGCTGGACTTCGAACGGGCTTAGTGGTTCATGAAGATGGTTTGTTCCGATGTGGTAGTCGATTGGGTGTGCCAAGGGAGACATCCGCGAAGAAGTTATGATGGAGGCGCACAGTTCCGCATATTCCGTACATCCAAGAGGCACAAAGATGTACCGAGATCTACGACAACATTTCTGGTGGGAAGGCATGAAACGGGAGATTGCCCGCTTTGTAGCAAAGTACTTGGTGTGTCAGCAAGTTAAGGCTGAACATCAACGGGTTGTTGGTTTATTGCAACTACTTCCGATTCCTCAATGGAAGTGGGAATATATAACCATGGATTTCTTGATGGCTCTACCGAAAAGTCCGAAAGGCAACAATACAGTTTGGGTAATTGTTGATCGATTGACCAAAGCGGCTCATTTCATACCATTTCGAGCTGGTCAATCAACAGAAGCTTTGGCAGGATGGTACATGCTGGAGATTGTAAGATTGCATGGAGTACCGGTGAGCATCGTGTCCGACCGTGACACTCTTTTCTTAACACACTTTTGGAGGAGCTTACAGGAAAGTGGGGACTCGTTTGAAGTTTAGCACAGCTTATGATCCTCAAACAGATGGCCAATCGGGAAGAACGATCCAAACTCTTGAAGACATGTTGAGAACTTACATGTTAGACTTCAAGGGTTCATGGAAGGATCATCTACATTTGATGGAGTTTTCTTACAATAACAGTTTCCAGGCGACTATTCAAATGGCTCCATTCGAAACTTTATATGGTCGCAAGTGTCGTTCACCTGTTTGTTGGGACGATGTCGGAGAACGAGGATTGTTGGGACCAGTTTTGATCGTGCAAACGGTTGAGAAGGTTGACACTATCCGGAATCATATGAAAGCAGCAGAAGACCGACAAAAGAGTTGTGCAAATACATCGAGAAGATCTCTAGAGTTCACTGTTGGTGATTTGGATTCGTGAAGATATCACCGACTGGCGGGGTGATTCGTTTTGTAAGTCGAGGCAAGCTTAGTCCTCGATTCATTGGGCCTTTTCAGATTTTGGAGCGTGTTGGAGAAGTAGCATATCGATTGGCGTTACCGCAATCCGTAGTGAATGCTCATGACGTGTTCCACGTATCTCAACTCCGTAAGTATGTTCGAGATGAAACACATGTGCTGGATCATTCGGAGCTGACTGTACGAGAAGATTTGACTTTTGAGGAGCGACCGATGTCTATTGTGGATCGAAAGGAGAAAGGTTCTTAAGAACAAAGTTATCCCTTTTGTACTTGTTTCTTGGAATAATCGCTCACATGGAGAGTCGACTTGGGAACGAGAAGATGAAGTCCGTCAGAAGTTTCCCCATCTATTCTTGCAGTTTCTTAATTGTTTATCCTTTCTTGTTCTGGGAATTTCGAGAACGAAATTCTTTTGTAGTTGGGTATAATGTAACTCCCGAGTCCATTTATACCAATTCACGTTCTCGTATTTCTTTATTCGTGATATTTCTTGATTTAACGTATTTTTGGGCGCGAATGGTATTTCATATTTTACATTGCATTCAACCCGACCCGCTTGCTTGAACCTGTTTGATTTTTATTTATGAATCACCCTGACTTGTTATGTAGACTTGTGCATTTTCAATTTTATCACATACTGGCATTTTATCTGGCATGTCATCTTTTACCATATAACTTTTTAAATCACGAAAATATTTTAAAAATACATTTCATATCCTGCATGATGTCCCTAACCCCGTGGTAGTATCCGCGCATCTTGTTCTCGTCCCGTTTAGTGAAACGGACGTATTTGGATGGCTACGCGCACGTACGTGCATCCGTTCTTGGGGGTATGCATTTTCTTTAACTGGGTATTCATTTTGAAATTTGGAAGTCGCATATATTTTTTAATATTTTAAATCTGAATTTTTGGATCCGACCCGGACGTGTTTTGGAGTAGATTTGTATTTACCAAAATCACAAAACGGACTAATATTATATTCCTTATATATATATATAAACTATTTTTTTCCTTTAACTAATTTATATTAATAATATTTCCTACGCTAACTTCCTACACTAACTGTTCTGATTTGTGTATATTATATATATATATATATATATATATATATATATATATATTTAGTTAAGAAATCCTTAACTGTGATTTCTCTCTCTCTCTCTCCGTCTCTCTCTCTCTCTCTCTCCGTCTCTCTCTCTCTCTCTCTCTTCCCGTCTCTCTATATCTCTCTTTTATATATTAATTAATGCCTAAACCTAAACCCACGTACTCCCTCTCTCTTTCCCCTCATCATCTTTATTTTCTTTTTCTCGCGCGTGAACTCGAACCCACGCGCTCGCTCGTCGCCGTCGCCACAACCGTCATCCCTCGCCTCGCCGGAGCTCCGTTCCCATCGCCTCCATCACCTCGCCTCTTCCACCTTATCTTCTCTCCTTTTCTTTCTCCCCGACCTCTGCACAGAACCCCCCGACGAAACCCATGATCACTGCCACCTTCACTGCACATATCACCTCGCCGTCGAACACTTCCTCCGGCCTCGTCACCTACATCATCCTCCCTCTCCCGACCTCACAACACCATCACCGACCTCTGCGAACCCCGACAGCCCCTAACCAACCCATGAAAAACCATCACCACCCTTGCCGGCACCCTCACGTCGCCGGAACTCCGACCCCCGTCGTCACCGTCCCCATCACCACAACCTCCTCTTCCTCTCTACCATTGCACCTGACACCATTCCAAGCTCCTTCCCTGCGCACCCGACGTGAACCCTCGCCTGCAACCCTCGCAGCACCAAACCCCATCACCGGAAAAACCCCTGTCGACGCCGTTCCGGGCCATGAATCGAGACTCCAAGGTTTGGCCCGAGTTCGCGTGAATATGATAATCGTTTCCGTGCCTCCGGATCTCCGTTCTGACAATGTTCGATTTTTCACGCGAGGTGTTCGATGAAATGCCCCAGTGGAGATTTTTTCCGGCGTTTCTCGCATTCTTGCTGCGTGCCGTGCATCTGTGGATCCCCGAGGTAAGTGAAACTTGCTACATGCTATTCAAACTATTGTTATGCTAATTTATTTATTTTCCTATTAATTCTCTAAATAGAATCGAAAGTATTGGATTTCAAGTTAACCGTATAAAGTTCTGTTACATATTTTCTGATCTCGAACGTGGAACTTAATTGTTGCATCTAGTTGTTTATACCTAGTAATCACCTGTAAATGTTAGACCACTTGATCACAAATATTTTATAGATGTGTTACCCCTTTTCTCTAGTATTAACCTATCGGACATCCGTGTGCATCTTTAACCGGTTTAATTACAATTGCATCCATTGAACAGATTATACACGTCGTCGCATCCCTAGATTACTCAATACTTATTAACCTGGTTTTTAGCATTCACATCTATCATACTGTATTCATATAATGCTGACACCATCTCTTAAACACAACTGATAACCGTACGACTAATTAGTTAAATCTGCATTTATTGATTAACCTATTACATGTGCCAGTTTATTGTGTTGTCGATATACATGCTTGATTATGTATAACCATGATTATGCTAGCTGATTATGAGCACCCACATGATATCTTTTACACCCTGACATGACTTGCTACACGCATATTACTTGACCCGACATGGTACCGTACACTACTTGACTTGACCTGATGTACCATGGCTTGACCTATTACCTGATCTTATGCCTAATGCCAACAAACCTGACATGTAGTCCTCACGGACTGTTCCTGTTGTCTATCCAGACAAACCTGCTCTTACCTGATCCTGTGTTGGCATTAGTTCTTGATTACCGAATACCTGACTTGACATACATAACTTGGGGGTATGGGGAAATCAATGATGAAATTCTGACTTGTAACTCGACAGTTGCTTGCTTTTACTGATCAGTTTTAGAGGCTAGGCCCGCCTCATGACGATGCTGCTGACATCGTTGGTCTGTACCCTTTTCCTGTTAGTGCCTAGCGGCACATCTCGGTTTCAGCCCGAGAGTCTTAGACCGTGGTCCCGGGCATGCACAGGATACTATTGAGTTACATCGATAATTCATCAAATTGATTTCAAAGACTTGAGAGTAGTTAACCCAATAGACCAGTTTAGATTACTCACTGCACACTACCTTTCACCGCCCTGATTTATATTGCTGTTACCCTGCTTTACTATTTATAATTATACTTGCATGTCTTGCTACCCTGTTTACATATTATTGCTTGATGTTATGACGCGCTGACGTCTGGGTTTTGCATGGCCAAGATCCTCTACCTTTGTTGCAGACTGATCAAGAGTATTGCCGCTGTTAGACCGAGCGGTGAAGATCCTGTCGGTATGCAGTTTTACTTTTCAGGTGTTTCATTTATTGTATCTTTTGCTTCCGCATATTATTATTCTCGACTCTTTTACTCTGGCTCATGGACATGTAGTAGATAGTTTAGTTACTTTCCTGTTCTTGATATCTCTACAGCCGTAATGTGACTGTGGAGGGATTTTTCCTATCTACAGGTAGCATGATTGGCTATGTCACGTGCCCATCTTAGCGTACTCTGGGAAGCGGGGCGTGACAAAAAGTCACCCTGGTGGTCGAGCGGGCGACCCTAGATGGGTCTATCTCTCTTTCAGAAAGCGGCCGGGAGGCGTTGCAGGGACCGGGGTCATGACCTTGCCCTCTTCTATTCATGATTGGAAGAAGAAATTTTTCTTCGTTTCCCCTCCCGAGGGCGAGGACTGACCCGTGCCTACCAAGTGGTCGAGGGAGAAATGTTTGCCGGGGGACTAGTCCAATGACCCCGCCGCGGTGAGAGTGGCGTCGTGGGAGCCCATCCCCCGACCTGATGTGCTGCTGTCTGAGAGGGTCCTGAGCTGGGCCGGGCTCAGCCCCGTTGAGTTCGTCGGTAAGTTAGGCTAGCTTTCTGGCTTGTGTTTTGTTCGTGTTGCTGACTCGTTGGGTATTTGCTTTGTGCAGGATGCATGGACTTCGACTCGCTTAAAGCCTCCATGCGCCAGCCGAGGAAGGTTGCGAAAGCTGGGGGCGCCGGCTCTTCTCGCGCGAAGCCCACTCCGACTCCTACTGCTCCGGTGGTGGCGTCCCGTGAGCATTCGGGGGTGGATCCCGCCCCGGGTCCTAGCAGAATGTCGGGCCGGAAGCGGGCCTTGGTTCTAGAGGACCCGGACTCGGAGGAGGATTTCGGCTCTCCCTCGGAGCCGCTCAAGAGGAGCTCCCAGAGATCTTCCCGGGGCCGGTCCTCGCCGATCGTGGTGGAGGAAGGGGGCCTCCGGTTCGCGGTGCTATCGGGGCTATCCGTTGCGGATAGCCTTCTGCATGAGATAAAGGCCTCGGCCGGGGGTAGAGTTCCTGGGGGGACTTTCAGGGCTCAGATGGCGTCTATCGCCAAGGAGTCCGTGCAGGTAAGTGTTTGGTTCATCGTGAGATTCGGTGCCTCCTTCGTCTTTCTGATCTCTTTCGTGTCTCTCAGGTTCTCCAGCACATTGCCCTCGCCCTGCGTATGGAAGCCGAGGTGGTAGCCCCGGCGCTGGAGGCTGGGGGCCGGCTCGCCTCGCTGGAAGAGAGCTCCAGGCGGGAGCTGGAGGCGGTGACGGCGAGGGTTGCCGCCTTGGAAGGTGAGGTGGAGGCTGGGAAACGGGAGGTAGCCCGGCATCGCGAGGCTGCCGTGATTGCCGAGGTCAAGCTCGAGGATGCCCAGGTGCTTGCCGGCAACCTGAAGAGGATGGTGAAGACCCTCCAGAAGGATCTTGGGGCGGCGGCCGAGGCGGCCAAGTCGGCCGAACTGAAGGCAGTGGAGAGCTATAAGAAGTCGAAGGACTTCTATGATGATCTGGCCATGGCTACGACCAGCATCTGGCACAACGCCCTCGATGCCGTTAAGGCCCGGATGCCGGAGTTTGCCGACGGAGATCTACGGGCCGAGTTCCCCCTCACGGACATCGATGAGCAGGGGGAAGAGGTTCCTGGCGAGGAAACCGCCGAGGACCCCGCGCGCCATGTGGTGGATGTCGAGGACCTCGAGGTCGCACCTGGCCTCGAGGCCTAGAGCCCCCGTCTTCCTCCTTTTATTTCTTTGTTTTTGGAATTTTGTAAGGCTGGGGAGCCCCAAAAAATACCCTTTGTAAAGCCTTTGTCTTTGGTAGTAATAAAAAATTTTCTTGGTTTCATCGAATCGCACTCTGCCATCTGTTTGTGAAGAATGCTCGTAAGATATCTCTGCTTGCACCATTGTGTTTTCATGTCAGGTTGGCCATCTGTCTAGCGATCTTCCGTTGAGTTGATTTCGATCACTTGCCGACGAGCATGCCAAGCGCTGCCGAGGAAGTATTCCCATGGACCCCGAAGTCGAGGGGAGATCGTTTAGACCTGGAAAGACTTGATGTCCCTCACTGGGATCTCGGATCCTCTGCGGGTGACGGGCAAAGCGTTGTTCGCCGTATTTATGCCGAGCGTGAGTTGGAGGCCCCATGGGGGGTGCCTTCTTTTGACTTCTGGCGATGCAAGCATCGACCACCAGTCGGGGATGACCGAGCAGGGTAGCTGCTCGGTTGCCTTTTGCGAGGGCTTTGATCCTTCAGGACAGGGATCGAGCGGGGTTACCGCCCGACGCCTCTTGGTGAGGGCTTTTGTCCTGACGAACAGCCGAGCGAGGGATCCTTAGGCTCGACTGCCTCTGGGAGGGCTTTCTGATCCCTGGAGTTACGGTAGGGTAGCTACCCGCCAGGGACGACCGAGCAGGGTAGCTGCTCGGTTGCCTCTTGCGAGGGCTTTGATCCTTAGCGTTGGAGGGGCTGTAAAAAGCCCACTAAGGATGACCGGGCAGTGAAGCTGCGCGGTTGCCTCTTGGCGAGGGCTTTGACCTCTGGCGTCGTGGGTAGGCAACTACCAGCCGGAGTTAATCGAGCAGGGCAGCTACTCGGTTGCCTTTTGCGAGGGCTTTGATCCTTCAGGACGGGGACCAAACAGGGTTACTGCCCAGTGCCTCTTGGCGAGGACTTTGATCCCTGTCGATTGTGGTAGGAAGCTACCAGCCGGGGATAGCCGAGCAAGGACTCGACTGCCTCTGGGAGGACTTTGGTCCTTGGCGTGGGAGGGGCTTTAGAAGCTTACCAAGGACCCTTGGCCGGGCAGGGTTACTGCCCGGTGCCTCTTGGCGAGGGCTTTTTTCCTGAAAGATAGCCGAGCGAGGGATCCTCAGGCTCGACTGCCTCTGGGAGGGCTTTCTGATCCCTGGCGTTGCGGTAGGGAAGCTACCCGCCAGGGATAGCCGAGCGACGGTTGGGATCGACTGCCTCTGGGAGGACTTTCTGATCCCCGGCGTTGCGGTTGGGAAGCTACCCGCCAGGGATAGCCGAGCGACGGTTGGGCTTGACTGCTTCTAATCCTTGGCGTTGCGGTAGGGAAGCTACCGGCCAGGTATAGCCAAGCAGGGTAGCTGCTTTGGCTAATTCTTTGCGAGGTGTAGCCCGACCATCCAGCTGTAGGCATGGGGAACAGGAACGGTCGTGGTGACTGTGCGCGTAGCATGTGCATTGAATGTGGGGGGAGGCGAAGCGCTAGGGGCGCGTCGTTTCGATTCCACCAGAGAAGGCTTGATGACCGCCGCGTGGCAGCGACTTTTTTGGTGAAAGCGGACGACTGTTGAGCTCCGTTGGGGCGCAGTGGGCTATATAAGGCTAAAAGAGTACTAGTCCTCCCATCCTTCATAAACAGGTCGTCGAAAATGCAAGACTTCCCGTTTACCATCCCCGACATCATCCATTTCGAAGACGTGTACCTTTACGATCAGAACTGCACCGAGGACACGGTGCAGTTGGTCTATGGGAGCATCGAGGACCATTTCGGCCGGCTGCTCCCCCGACGCTCCTCCCTGCTGTAGCTGCTGATGTACTCCATCTGGAGGGCATCGCCGGAGCTTTACAACCCCCTGTCCGAGCAGCTCTATGATGAGGTCGTGGGCAAGCTGCGGTCCCTGAGGCGCTTTGGCCTGATCTCCGCAAACCGGCTGGCTCGCTCGGAGGCGCTCGTCCGCGAGTGCTACGAGTTGAGGCTCGGGGTCAACGCGCGCAGGGGGAACCGAGAGGAGAGGTTGGATCTCGCGAGGCCTCGGCTGGTGGAGATCTTTGCCGAGTATCATGAGCAGTGCTCTCTGCAGCCCCTTCCCCCACTGTTGTAATTTTCTTTTTCTTTTTGTATGTATAGCTGAGGAGTCCATAATACCTTTTGAATAAACAAGGTTTTTCCTTCTTTTTCGCAATGTTCCATTGATCTTTATTAAATTAACAACAGACCCTAGGAAGATTTTACATTACCCTAAAAGAAAAGTACAGGCTAGTAGATGATTTTATTGGCTCGGCCCGAGCTCCCTGGAGGACTGTTGGCCTCCGTGCTTGGCACAGGGTACGAGGCTTCTTGAGTTCCGTGATGGCTGTCCGCCAAAACGAGCATGATCTGACCGATGGTCAGGTCAGCGGGAGGGCGATGCTGCTCCTGCTCGCGGTCGGCCTGCCGTTGGTCCCTCAAGTATGCGGCGAGGTGTCCCGATCGGATGAGCTCTTCGATGTAGTCCCTGAGTTGCTTGCAATCCTCCGTGGCGTGGCCCGGTGTCTGGTGGAAAGCGCAGTAAGGGCCCCGGGTTCGCTTCGTGGCCTGACGTGGGATCGGAGGAAACATGAAGAACCCCTCGTTCTGGACCTCCTCTAGCAATACTGCGAGGGAGACGTTGAGGGGGTGTACTCCTGGAACTTTGGGTGATAGGGATGCTGACGCTCCAGCCTCTCCTCCCGAGCCCTCTTCTTCTGGTCGGATCAATCTGCCCAGGGGGGGTTTGCGTTCACCTCGGACTCTAGCTGAACTTCGCGCTCTGTCCACGCCTTGACCTCGGCCATGGTCTTAGGCTGTGCCAGCGCAAAGGAGCGCAGACACTCCTTGTGCCTCAGACCATATCTGAGCGCCGTGATGACGGTCTCATCCCGGTGCTCGGGAACCTCAAGAAGGGCGTTGTAAAAGCGGGCGATGTAAGCCTTGAACGTCTCCTTGTATCCGCTCTTAATTGTGAAGAGGTAGTCGACCGTGCGCTTCTGCCGACGGTTCCGAACGAAGTAGTCGAGGAACTGAGTAGCCGGCTAGTCGAAGGTCGAAATTGAGCGAGGCTCGAGTCCTCGGAACCAGTCCCGACCAGAACGGATGAGGGTGGCCGGGAAGGCCCTGCACTGGGCGGCATCGGAATGGTCCTGGAATCTCATTCCCGCGGTGAAAGCATCCAAATGGTCCTTGGGGTCAGTTTTCCCGTCGAACAGAGAAACCTTCGGGGGTTTGTTGCGCGAGAAGACGCGGATAGCGAGTAGTTCCTCGGTGAACGGTTTGGTGAGCGAGTCCGCGGCATACTCGGCCCCGCCGACTGAGAGGTGACTTTCCCGGCGCATGCCCTCGATCTTCTTCTCGAGGGCGTCGAGTCGGCCGTGGTACCCCGAGGACTTGGCGCCTCGTGCCCCCTGGCCTCCGCTGTGGAAGACCTGCGTCTGGGCACGGCTTTGGGTCCTCTCGATGAGGTTCCTCAGATCCCCGGGCGCGGTGGCTCTCGAGTCGTCGTGGCGAGCTCCTCCTATGTGTCCCCGTCAGGGGAGAGGGTGCCGGTCATGCCTGTGGGCAGGCGAGGTGACTGACATCTCCTCAGAAGGCAAGGGTCACGAGGAGGTTCGAGGCATGGTGCTCCGGCGGCGGACCTCGGGGGTGGAGCCGCGAGGCGCCCAACGGGCCTCAGGGAGTATCGGTCCGTGAGATCCGTGGTCGGGAGTCGCAGTCTGCTGGTGATCGGCCGTGTGACGGGGGCAGAGCGTTCCGGAGGCGAAGGGGCGGCGATCTGGAGCCCAGGCCTCGCCGTTTGGGCACGAACGAGCGCCTCCACAAGGGACTGTAGCCGATCTATTCGGCTGGAGAGGGCGTGGATGATAGTCGCCGGAGGGGGTTCATCCGCGCCTCCGGTGAGAGGGAGGCGGCGGCTGGTACCCGAATCTTCTGGATGGTCGCTTGCCATGTTGACGGAGATCGGAAGGCCAACTTTGTTTTCTGTAGAGTTTGGGGTTTACCATAGACAGTGCCAACTAATGGAGGTCCTTTTCAGGTCCCCGTCAGATGTTGTCTTCCGTTGATCTCCCGGTGGGTTTTCGTGGTGATCTTCTGTTGCGTGTGGATCTCAGTGGGTTTTGGCGGGATTGGTGATTTGAGGAGTTTAGCGCCGAGTACCTGCAAAGAAGTCCCGGAGTGGTTTGGTTCCACCGAGGACCCTCCGACGATCAAGTTAATGCTAGATCCGAACAGAGTAATGGCTAAGTGGAATCAAAAAGGGCTTACTTGACCCCTCTGTGATGGGGGTTTACGTAGCGGTGATGGCACGCAGCAGCAAGCGCGAGAATCTCGCCAACAGTTACGCTCCCGACGTCACGCCCGCGTAGAAAGCGGATCGCCCATTAATGGAAATCGCGAAGGCGTGGAACGTGGGATGTTGCTGGCGGAGAATCCGCGCATGGCGAGATTCGCGGAGCGGCGGTTACGCCTGTGAGCGGCGGAGCTGGTCGGAGAGGCCGAGGAAGACGGCCTCGGCTGGGGAGCTCGGAACCGGGTAAGAGGGTTGAGGAACCTTGGTCCTGTGGCGGCCCGGGGCGAGCTGAGGGGCCGAGGAGGCAAATATGCAGGGGGGCCGTGAAGGGCCGGCTTGTGCTTGCAGGTCGGGTATAAGGGTGGTCTGGTCGGCCTCCGTGGGCCCTTTCTTCCGGGTCCTAGGACATGTCGTCCGCCACGTGTCTTGATCTCGCATCGCCAACATTGAGCATCATCACAATGGCAAGAAAAAATTTATATGGAAAGCATGTACAAATCTAAAATAAGCTGTTTGTATTCTAGATAACAGTGGGAAGTGTGTACTTCGGTACCTTTACGGTGAAACTTAAAATATGCTCTTAGCACTTCTATAAGTTTTTTATGAACATCAAGTATGCAATTTTAAAATTTTAGAAGACTAAGTATACTAAATAAGATCATACTAGAGTTTTAGGGTTTCAAAGATTAGCAAACTAAATTCTAAACTAAGTGAAGATGTGCTACAACCTTTGTAGTCTAGTCATTCACTTCAAAAACTCCAAGTAAGAGTCCCTAGAACTCTTCTTTGACTCCACTTGATGAATGGAACGAGCTTGTTCGAAAACGAAGTCGAAAATGATCCATCTTGAAGCTTCTCATACTCAAGCTCACACTTCACTAATCAAAATATTAGTGAAGTTAACAACCTAAACTAATTTGCTAGAGTGGTGTAGGTTGATAAAATAGGGATTTTGCTCACTAAAAATTCTTCTCTTATTTATCTTCTTACATGAATAGTGTAACAAGTGAAGAAAAAGGAAGAAGAAGATGGATGTGTAAGAACGAGATAAACCTGGAATTGTGATCAAGATTCATATGAATTCTACCATGCTTATCTCTTTTAGAGTAAAACAAGAATGACTCACTTGAAGAAAAATGAGCCATTCTCTTTACATTAAAAAAGATAAATGATAAATCCAAATGTTCTTATCCTCAGTTCCATGTAATTCTCATACATCCATCTTATGCGTATCATCAACCATGATACAAAAAGAATACATATTTATATCAAATATATAAATATATATAAAGAGAAGAAAATCTTAAGTGAACATGATATATATATATATATATATATATAGAGAGAGAGAGAGAGAGAGAGAGAATAATAGCGGAAAGAGGCCATAGGAGGGGATTTCTTTTTATGGCGTCGAAAAAATACAATCTCCACCATTTTTTCCGACAATCGGCATCCATCATCATCATCGTTATCATCTAAGATGTGCATACACCAAATTTCATGTGATTCCACAATTTTTTCACCATTGAATTAGCAATGTAAAAAGTTCTATTGTCGGTAAACCATTAATTTTGCACCAACTAAATCAACGGTGAAAAAATGGTATAATCACATGAAATTTGGTGTATCGACATCTTAGATGATAATGATGGAGGTGATGTGTGCCGATCGTCGAAAAAATCATGGAGAATGCATTTTTCCGACGCCATAAGAGGAAATTCCCTCCTATGGCACCTTTCTTCCATTAACCTCATATATATATATATGAGCATGATATTAGTTTATATATATATATATATATATAATTATTAAATCAACACTTGATTCAATCATCCGGTTATATCATATATAACCCGGCTAATGTCAAAAAACGTTAGTTTAGAATACAATATCTTATACTCGTATTTAATCAAGCTCCCGCACATATCTCTATACATGCCCTTCGTTTCGCTTGAGCTAGGAAACATCTATGCGGGACTCTAAAAACTCGCCAATACACTGGCAGTAGGTAATGATCACATCAAATATCTACAAGCCGTCAGCTGTACTAACTGGACGTAACGGCTACCTAGGTATTGAATTAATAGAAGATCAACAAGTAAACTTATCCAAACTCTCATAGAGCATATAAACAACACTTACCGTACAGTCCGGTCTCTTCGTCTGATATGTCGTATATTGAGTCTGGGGGTGGAATCGTCAGACCCCTATAACTCGATAATTCATGCCGATGCGTGGCCTATAACCTTTCGAGAAACTACAGATAACACTTATCAGTAAATCTCATCAGCCCTGACCAGGGACTTGCTGTTATAGTCAATCGAGCATAGCACAATATCAACTCCCAATACCGGGAGAGACGAAACCCCTCCAATCGCTCACTGCCTTCATATGACTCGTGACTGTACCCAAAAAACACCTGTTCGCACCACTCAGTAGAGCCGTGGTAGGGTGGAAATCAAAGCACAGTGGGAATCACACAAAACACTATGACGATTTAGGGTTTACAGACTAACAAATACAAGTGTCACTAGAGAACTGCTATCTGACGATAGATATGGTACCATTTAGGAGTTCTCGGCGAGTCTTGTTCGGTGCACTCATTCTCCAATGAGTACATGTGTACAATCTTTAATGTCAAACACCAATGGTTGTGGGATCAACTATCGCCCCATACAGGGTCAAAAAACGTACACACTCTATTCTGGAATATCGATGCCCTGTCTCGATACTCTCTCGACTAGGAACTGTTAAGGATGTGCTTGTGGACTACTCAAACCCCACTAGTATCTATATCATAGTTCTGGTAGTCAAACGAACATCCTAAGGGTTTTATCAATATGTATCAAAGAGACAGAAAACTAAAACGAATGCACATGTTAAGATAAAGAGCAACCGGATAGCACACTATCATGTTGAGCAAGAAATTCCTATATATATATATATATAAGCATCCACTATAATATACAATAATGGTCTGCAGGACATATTCCTAACAAAAACATTTGGGTATCAAATTGACATCATACCCAAATACCCAAATAGATGGGGTAAATCTCATAATAATATCTTAATGTTTTATCACGTTTGGATTTTAAAACCTTACAATTTTAACTTAACATTTTAACACCCTAAAGCTTTGCTATCTTCCGTTTTTACCGACGTGTCTATTTTTTTTTTGTCGGTTTACTCATTGCAAACCATTTTCATAAATATTTGTCTGCATGATATTAGGAATCAACAGACGTAAAATAGATAAAATGATAAAAATAGAAGATAGCAAAGTACCACCAGTGAAATATATTAGCGTATTAAAATGTTGAGAAGAGAAGTGTTACTGGGCATTAAAATACTAAAGTGATGAACAATAAAGTATTATTAAGCAATTTAACCAATCACATACCAAGAACTTTTGAGAACACCCGATGCTTCCCCTCCCGAGCTTTTCCCGATCATCTCCAAAAAAAAAAACGCAGCTCCAACAACTAAACCCAATTGCTCTCCAATGGCGGCCGCAATCCCTCGCTCTCTCTTCACCCTCTCTCGCCCCCTCCCCTTCTCTCTTCTCCTCTATCCAAAAACCCATCTCCTCTCTCGCCGCTCTCTCTTCTCGTCCTCAATTTCAAGCCGCAACACCAACTCCACCGCCTCCTTCGATTGGTCCGATGACGACGACGAGCAAAACCCAGATCCCAAAACCCAATCATCATCAAAACCCAAATCCCAAATCGACAAATCCAAGCTCCCACCCCCCTATGATCCCTTCTCCAAGAAACCCATCATCACCGAACCCAAGGACCCCTCCAACCTCCAACAGGTCTTCAACGACATGCGCTCCCAGGGCCTCTTCGACAACGCCGTCAAGATGTTCGACTTTTTGTCCCAGCAGGGCCTCACCCACGAGGCCATGTCCCTCTTCTCCCTCATCAAGGACAAGGGCGCCATACCCGACGTCGTCGCTCACACCGCCGTCATCGAGGCTTACGCCAACGCAGGCGGGCAATCCAAGCAGGCCATCAAGACGTTCGAGAAAATGCTGGCCTGTGGAGTCTTGCCGAATGCTTATACCTACAGCGTCTTGATCAGAGGGCTGGCGAAAGACGGGGTTTTGGGGGAGGCAAGGAGGTTGTTGATGGAGATGGTGGGAAATGGGATGAGGGTCGACGCTGGGACTTACGTCAGGGTTTTCGAGGCGCTTGTGAGGGAGGAGAAGGCCGACGAGGGGAGAGAGTTGTTGAGGGAGATGAGAAGCAAAGGGTTTGAGCCTAGTGAGAAGGAGGTGAGGGACAAGGTTGACGAGAGAGGGCCAATGTTTAGGAGCATCATGAACTTGCTCTTTGGCAAGTAGCGGGGAAACAATTTTAAATTTTATCTCTTTTTTGCCCTTTGTGACGCAATGTGTTTGTGTTGGGTTCTAGAGTTGGAAATTTTAATGTTGTGTTGCAAAGATGCGATCTTGCTCTAGTTTTATGTGCTTTAAGTTAATAAGTTGATATTAATACTGCTCTGTTTTGTTTTAGGGTAATGCTACTTGCTCTGAGTATGTCGAGGAAGCAGAATATACTGTGTTCGAATACACACTATTCATTGATACATGCCCGGCCCCTTTACCTTTTCCTTGCTAATCCAGAAGATTTTTGCTTCTCCAAAATAAGGTTGCATGTGGATATGAGAAATTTCTTTGGTCTCTATACTCTGTTTTCTCATATATTCATGGGGCTGAGTAGTTTGGTAATGAGATTATTTAGAAGGATTCAAATGGCACTTTGTGTCTACTCTGTTTTACAAAAAGTTTGCACAATATGGCTATGGTGTGCATCTTTATAGCTCCCATCAGTCTCAACCTTTTTAGGTAAATAATGCTGATTTTTCAGTTTCCTGTTGATCCCAAAAAAACATTTTTAACAGAAATGCTTGCATGGTACTCAACTCAGAAAGATGTTACAAGTATTTCCAAGCAAACATGAGCAATCAATTCAGCCAGTCTCAATAAATCTTGCAGAAGCTAAGCATATGAACAAGAGCAGGTTAATTGATTAATAATCAAAATGTAACATATGGAAACCAAAATGCATACATCTGATATGTCTTAAGTCTTCCTAAAAAAAGATCCTCACCATGTTACCACACAAGTTATGAATACTACACATACAAAAAAGAAAAGAGAGGCTGTGCCCAAAAAGGATATCATTATCACTTACTAAGAAGCAGAGTAATTAATTAAATAGTTGCCTTCAAATGAATTGGAATACCCTGACACTGGCGCTCAGCATTTCAAACACTTATCTTTGACAAGGCATTATTCTATCCCCGTTTCTAGCAAGATATACACCAAAACATAAAAAATGATTTATCGCACATTACTAATTATAGAAATACTATACAGATACAGATCCGAAATAATTTTTTACAATAAGGCCCCGACTATATACCGCTGTATCTATATCTATAACGTTCTCCCTATTTTCCTCTTTTATTTGTTTCTTCAAGTAAATTGTTTACGAGAACCTATTCACAGTCTCAGGTTGTCACATAGGTGGCCAAGCTCAGGTCGGCCCTCCATCCAAGATTTGAATCTCATTTCGCTCGGAGAAGCACAGTGAAGGTAGGACCTGAAGGTGATCAGATAAAAGTAGCGCCTGCAAAAGAATGATCAAGTATATAATATGATTAGATAACCGTAAAAAAATGATATTGCTCTTCATGTAATAGTCATCGGTATATTCTTCTCAGATGGCTAAGTTCAAATACGATAGACATTTGACCAAGTATTATGAAAAAATAAAAAATAAATACAACATGGCACCGGTAATTCTATCACATATGTTAAATGCTATTAAAAATTATTGGTTGTGCATGATTTTATTTCTTTTTTAATTTTTCATGTATATAGAGAGCATGGAAAGAACAGTAACAGAACTCGGTCATACCAAACAAGTTCAGGTATTAATTATGCTGAGCTAAACCAAAGCGGAAAACTTCGACCTGTAATGCAATTGCCTGAATAATTTAGCCATATTCTTTTGTCTTATCTGAACTAGCTATTGATTACTAGAATGGAAGTTTGCGTTTTTAAATGATATCTACATCGCACGCCCACGCAGCCCGTGCTCACGCTCACATAGAAATAAAGAGTAATAGATAGCTTATGAAGAATTTTAAGGAAAAACCAATGTGTTCTCTGCTAAAAATAAATTCTATCTTCAGATACCCCCCCCCCCTGGGGGGGGGGAATATTTTCTTTTAAAAAGCAACAATAAGAACTCATCTTCAGAAAACTCTGTAAGCAAAAGTGGAGATGCTATCTAATTAGGTGCACAACGCAAACCAATATGATGTCAGAATGCCCTTATTTCATAGTGGAGAAGTGTCTTCAATAATAACTACCAATCAGAACAATCTCACAATTGTCACTTTCTCTAGTATCAGACATAAACAGCGTTGGGCACCTGACACAGCGTTGAACACCTGACACTGGTGTCTACAGGGGAAATATCTTCTTATTGCGAGTGTGCGTGCATGCATGCTGTCTTTCTTTCTTTCTTTCTTTCTTTTGACATCCACTTGACATTTCTAGCATTCCTTGAAATTCCTTCAAACATTCTCCAAATTATATACATCACACAAAACCCCTGAGAATACGAAAACCAACTGACCATCTTTTCTTAGAACATGAACATGAAATTTTACAGGATACTTGCGAACTTTCGAAGAATACCAAAGTATTCTCTTAGACGAAGTATGGTCAATGAATTCTTCATGTCCTCATTTAAAGTTCCAAAAGTTATGTCTTAACTGTTTACATGTCCCTCATCTGTTTCCTATTTGTTCCACTCTCACATACACACGAACATGCAATCAAAAACAATAGTTGTCTACAACCTGCAATATACTGAAAGAAATACTACCAAACTTTCACATCAATTTCCATATTCATACATTCTAGTTCTTTTAAGGGTCTTGGCATGTCGGCTATTAGTTTGGTATAATGATGATGAGGTCTCTACATCGAGACATAAAATGTTCCAATGTTGCATGGCAAGAAGAAACACTGTCTAACCTTTATAGTAAGACTATTTAAGAAGCATAAATGCTTTATAAGTGAGTACGGTGTCATTTCCGAATTTAGGCAGACACCGACACTAGCACACCCATCGATCTGTATCATGCAAGCCGAAACCGTGTTGGATTATATAACAAAAAAAAGGCGTTGTAGTGTATCAAATATAAAGTAAAAAGAAAAAAGAAAATTGTGTGACAAGAACCTTGGGGCCATGCATAGCATAAAAAGGGGGGAAAAGAGACCATTTCATAAAAGTGAGCACTATTTACATAGAATGAAACACCTAATAAACATGTAAGGGCATCATAGACTTGTACCAGGTCAAGTATTGAATTGAACTTTTAAATGTCATTGTTTGACTTCTTGCTATATTTTGTATGTGCTTTTCATGAAATGTATCCTAATATGACCTTCAAGTTTTTATATGTGTGAAGAGAGAGAGAGAGAGAGAGAGAGAGAGAGATGTCGACATATCAGCATGCCCTAGAGAGTCATGTCGACATATCCGCATGCCCTACTTTTTACGAACATATCGTAGAATGTTTGAAGTTGAATCTATGTCCCCATATTTGCCCCTTCATCCAATAAGACCATTGAATGCCGAAAATTCTAGCAGCAATTGGAAGGTCAATATGCCATCATGATTGTGCTTTGCAAAAAACATCCTAATAGATAGTCAGCATGAGATATCAACAAGCTCACAAGTTTTGAGAGTATGCAAGCTCTGTTTACCAATCATGCAATTAGCATTAGAAAGTAAGAGGAAACATATAAATAAAAAATACAATTTTCTATAGTCAATACTAAATCTAAGAAAATACTTGGGGAAAAATCATATGATTATATAGTTAACACTAAGTAACTAAAAAGCATTCGCAATGGTACCCGACATAGGTCTGGCGCGACCGTCACAACAATTACTAAATATTCAAATTATAACACATTGGCAGCACCCACTTAAATTGATACTATGGTTTCCACAGTAACCCATGCCCTAAAATGCACATTATACTCCATATTCCATAGTTATAAAGCATGACAAACTGAATTCATATTTATATCATTATAAAAATTTAGATTATATATAACTAACTAACTATATAAATGATTTTCTTAAAAAAACCCATCAACATATATCATCCAGAGAAATGTCGAGACGTGTTGAGGCAAAAAAACAGATTGTAGCATTAACTATTATGTATACATAATGAGTTTGACAGGACACCTGTCGAAATTTCTTAATTGGAACGCCAGTACTACCGATAATAACAGGTTTAATAGTTTTCACGTTAAAGGTATAAGTTGGGTTTCAGTCCTAAAAACTTATACATCAATAATCAATTCTTTCATTACTTGCCCCTTTTCTTACTTCCCTTCTAGCGACTTACTTATGATATTCCCTCTCTCCCTCTTATTGTATTTCTTTTCTTTCTTATTGCCAGAATGCTCTTTTAAGACCATATGCCCAAGTTTTCAGTGCAGCTCTGAAACCTAACGAAACATGATCATACTTAAGTGTAGGGCATCCTTGGTAGCTTTTAATTTAGGTCAGATTTGCCTTCCCACTTAAAAAAGGTTAGGTCCACTTCTAATCTCTTAACAAGTTTGCTGATATACTTGATAATGGCCAACATTATACTTATAGAAAGTGCCAGCAGACTTCATAGGATTAGTTGAGGCTTTTGATTTTATTATCCTAAAGTTGGTTGGTGTTAGCGTCCTATTTATGAAACGTTCGATCCCATTCAAACTCAACCAATAAGACTAGTATATTAAAAGGGTTACACAGGTTGCGTAGAGGGTCAAGCCTAAATGGGAGAGACCAAGATTTGACCTGACCTGAGTATAACCAGACCTATTGCCACCATAATTTCAGAAGATTTTACAGACTTCAATTTGTTTTTGGGTTTTGAAACAAGGCTGTACTTGCTTAATTGGTTGTGCCACACTGTATTCTGCATCATCCTTGCATTCTGTCATAAAATGGAGATTTTTTTCTTCTGAGGTTTCTTGAGTGACACCATTCTTTCAGTAACATAGGAGGCAGATATACTGTCTTATTTCCTTTCCACGAAAAAAATGTTTCTATTGTAATGTGATATCTCAAGTGATGGATAGAATTTTTGCAGGGATGCGTAGCACGACAGCAAGGTTTCGGGAGGCATCATCCATGCCGTTTTCAAAAATTGTCATCCTAAACAATCCTAACTCTAGAATCTTAATTAGAGATTTATACGAATCAAGCATGTAAACATCTTTACATCTAAGTGAACAAGGAATACAACCTTTGTAGACCGGTCCTTCACTTCAATAGCTCCGTATAGTAGTCCCTTCACTCCAAGTAGTGAATTTCCGGACTCTAGAAAGGCTCTACAAGATGAACGGAACAAGCTTGCTTGAAATCTTCGGGGCCGAAAATGATATACATCGAGGAGACACCAACTCAAGCTGCATCTTCACTAATTAGGATTTAGTGAAGCAAACACCCTAAACTAAATGGCCAGTATAGTAGAGGATGATGAAGTAGGAATTTTGCTCACTTTAGATTTATTTTTCTCACAATATTTCTTCACCTTGAGAAAAGGTAGAAAGCTTTCTCTTGATGAAGAAAAAGATGAAGTGGAGAAGAGAATGAAACTCATGAGATGAGAATAACCATGGATGAGTTTGTATCATATACTAACTTATGTAGAGACTAAACTATGGCTAAGAATAATGGTTAGGTTAATAAATATCTTAAGTAAAACAAATTAGTGGACTAAGTCAATGGACACAACAAGCTTCTCCAAGCTTCTAGCCATGACAAATTTCCAACCAATTTTGATTTACTTTGATAAATAAAAACCCTAGGATTATCATAAGCATGGTGTGAGTCTCATACACCCATGTAGCTTGTATCATCTAGCATGACACAAAAAAATGTATATTAATATATATCGCATATATACTAAAGCACAAGTGAGAAAAAGAAATACTTAGTGAGCAAATATTAGTTAATATAAGTTAATATATTAAATATATAATTATACATTAAATTATCAAATCAACACTTGATTTAATAACCCGGCTATATCACATATAACCGACCGATGTCACATATCGCGAGAATAGAATACGGTATCACATATACATATTAATCTCGGTCCCATACATATCACATATGTGCTCCTACTTCGTTTCGCTTGAGCCAAAAAACCTGTGTAGGACTCTAAAGACTCGTCAATACGCCGGCAGTAGGTGGTGATCATATCAGTCACCCACAAGCCGCAAGCGGTCTGCTAAACGTAACGGCCATCCGGATATTGAGCATCAGAAGATCAACAAGCAAGCCTGCTCATACTCCTGCGAATTCATCAAGTAACACTACCGTACATTCCGGTCTCTTCGTCTGATATGTCGCATATCATAGCCTGGGGATGATATAACGTCAGACCCCAATAGCCTGATAAGTCATGCCGATGTGAGGTCCATAACGTTTCGAGAAACTACTGATAACACTTACCAGGAGATCACATCAACCTTGGCCAGGGATTTCCTGTTATGGCCAATCAAGCATATCGCAACATCAACCCCCAATACCGGAAGAAACGAATCCCCTCGTATCGCTCATTGCCTCCATGTGACTCGGGACTGTACCCAAAAAACCATCATTTTGTACGGTAAGGTGGAAATCAAAGCACAGTGGGAATCATATAAGACTCTATGACGATCTCGGATCGACAGACTAACATGTACCAGTGTCACCAGATAACTGCTATCTGACGTAGATATAATAATATCTAGGAGTTCTCGGCGAGTCCGTTTAGTGTACCCAGTCTCCACTGAGCACCCGTATACCTTCTCTGATGTCAAACACCAATAGATATGGGATCATCTATCGTCCATCATATGGGTCGAGAAGCGTATACGCTAGTCTACTCTGGAATATCGATATCCCGTCTCGATACCTCCACGACTAGGAACATTTGAAGGATGTATTTACCGACTACCTCTGCCCCACTAGTATGATCCACATCATAATCCTGGTAGTCAAGTACTCATCCTATGGGCTTTATCAACATATAATAGAGAGACAATAAGTGTACATGTTAAGATAAAATACAACCAGATAGCATACTATCATGTCGAGTAAGAAAATCCTCCCTATATATGTCCAAGCATCCACTACAATATACATCGCATGTACAGTAATGGCCTCTAGAGCATACATATAACTAACAATTTTGATCCAAAAGCTAAAACTTGAGTTGTTTGGAACCCATAGTATGTTGCGTTTTAAATATCTAATTATTTAATCATGCTTTCACTCATTAACTTCAGTGAAGCTCTATATACGTGAGTACTGCTGTATGCCAATGGTAAAGCCCCTTGCTTTCATGCAAAATGCCTGAGTTTGATCTTTCTCACTCTATAGCTATATTAACGCTGTCTTCGAAACTAACTAAAAACCATGATAAAGGTTTAAGTGACATGAAAAGATATCATGTGTTACAAATACCCATAGTTAGCTCCATACAGTTCCACTTCAAAACAACATTCCGTCCGCAATGAAATCAACAATTAAATGGTTGAGAGACCAGAAAAGATGATGCAAATAAAATAATTTATCTTTCAGCTTTAGATCATACAGGACAATACTTCCAAATTAACATAGTTCGTTACCAAAGTACCAAAATCCCCTGCATGTGAACTGAACTGGAAAGGTTTGAACATGAAGTTGGCGGTAACTTCCACAAAAGCAATCTATATCTATGTTTTTTAGCAAAAATGGAAACTTACTCAACGGCTTTAAAATGAAATCCATGTGATCTGTTAAAGAGGCGTGTTTAAATCAAGATGGTTTTCCCAGAGTGAAGAATGCAATTATCTTATACAATGCAACGGTTATAGGGATACAAGATTCAGAATACCATGGAACCTTTAATTATAGAAGTCTGACTAACCTTAGTGCTTTAATGCCCATATCCATGAGGTATGTACGAGTCTCATCATCAGCATTAAGAGATTTGTCTATTTCCTTCTTATAATGCAGTATGTCAGCTCGCAAATCCCAACACCTGCACACCTTTTGAATAATTGAAGCATGCTGAAATTAGACCAGAAGGAAATAATATACAAGTATGCAACAAGACCAACATGGCATGTGGGGAAAAAAACTCTAGCAAAAAAACATGGCATGAAATGCTAGGAGCATCAAACAGTATATTTTCCGCCATCAGTTGCTGAAGCCAATCCAACAGGACTGTTCTAGCTCTCCAGATATATGTCGGTGAACGCTAAAAACAAAGAACCACAGGAATGCAATGATTATATCACGGAAAACATACTTTTGCATTATATTTGATGGCAGTTCTTATTCAAATAATAAAAGATGCTTGCTTTGCTTCTATCTTTTATGCATATATTCTTTTTGTAGTATTAGGGAAAGAAGAAACAGATATTACAATCCATAATTCATCCACACTATCATTCTTCCTCAATTGTGGTTTAAATACAGTTCTGATCTACTATACAGGTGCATCTTGGTATTATATAGAATTTGCCCTAGAAACTGTTTTATGAATAAAATGATTACGCACTTATAACTATACATGTAGGAGAATTAGCAACAATAGAAAATCATGCATGTATATACGAACCAGGTCCTACTGTAACTGCCCTCAACCAACCAAAGTTTCTCGGTAGTTGCGATGTTGTCAAACATGTTCGCATTTATTGTAGTCAAATGATATATGCAATATATATTATTTACCACTTGCAACAAACTTCGGCAAACATACATGCAAAAGAAAGTAAAGAGCAACTAAATGTATGAAACAAAAGACATGAAGGTCTGAATCTAAAAGCATATAGCAAACCTAGAATAGCAAAGCAGTTATGAACTGACATCGTCCCACATTATGCAATCATAAAGATAAGATAATATTTGATGTATCTAACTTGAGATGAAAGAGCTTTCAAACTGTTCTGGACTATTATTTCTAAGTTTAAAACTATAATCAACATACTAACTTGGTTAAGAAGAAAAAGCATTCGATGCTTACCTCTCTATGACAATGTCTACTTCTTTTTTGCTCTTGGGTCCATGGACCAATACTCTGGTAAGGCTCAGAATGTCCCGGTAATCACCCTGTTTAAGTGCTTCTTCACCTGAAGGTTGAAAAGGCATACTTTCACTTACAGTTGTTGCTAAATGTGTTTGCACTGTTTCGTCCAATGTGAACTTCACATCAGCATTAAGCCCAAGACACGTGATAGCCATTGCATAAGCAACTCCTCCAGATCCCGTGTGTGAAACGAATATGTAGAAACTAGCAGATCTGCAAAGACATTCGATTATTTGATGCCAACAAATTTTTAAAAAATAAATAATAAAGAGTAAATGGGGTCTACAAGTGTCACTGTAGGGAGCTACCTACAAATGTGGCAACATGCCATTTAGGGGGTGTTTAATTGCTTGTAATGGAGTTGCAGGCAACTTTTGTTGCATCTGCATTTCATATTTTCAGTTAGAACAATTTGAGGTGGAAATGGGTATGGAGTTGCAAAAGTGCAACAAATTCCTTCAACGTTTGTTGCAGCCATTTTGGGTGCAGCATATGTTGTGTATTTGGGAAACGTGACCATAGGAATTATTACAGGAGCCACATAAGCTTAACATATGCCACTTAAGTAAATTTGAAACAGATTTTGTTTTTCCTCCTTTTTGTTCAACAAACACAGAAGGATCTTTGGATTTGGAAATCCAACCACAAGTTAAAACAAACAAACAAAAAAGGATCTGTGACTTTCTAATTGCAACAAATGTTGTGTTTCCTGTTGTTGCTAACCAAATAGCCCCTAAGTGTTGCTTGTTACATAACTTGATGCAACCTTTCTGAAGGCACCCTATGCATCGATACTTACTCATCTTTGCGGTATTGGATAGCATCAACATCTGCAGTTAATGCTTCTCTTTCTCTTGTAAGTGGTATCCTTTTATACTCGATATTATAGCCTTCATCTTTTAAGGCTGCATATACTTCAGCAGGAGTCTTGACATCGCCCAGAGATATATTTTCCCAATATCCAATTACGCTGGACTGATTTGATGATGGATTAAATTCTTCCCGGTGCAAAAGCATTTGACCACCTGATTGTGTTACTTCAGCATATATATCTTCTTTCAACCTTAACTCCATGTGTTCCACCTGCGTATATAGTGATATGAGTTTGTAAGAAACAAGCCTTTGTCCGAATAGCATGACACCGCCCTTAATTTTATAAAACTCGCTTTACTTGTTCATCCCTAATGGCAATATTATTTCGTTAACTATTCCCAAAAGTCCCATTCAACTTTTTTCAGTATTCTGTTTTTTTTAATTAACTGGTCATAATTAAGATTCAACCTGAGGGGTATTTTGGGAATTAAAAAAGTATTAAAAAAATGAAAACGCCGACTCCATTAAGAACAGGGGTGAGCAGGTTTTCAATACTGAGGGTGGGTTCCTGCTAACTGGGCAAAAGAAAGGGGGTTTCTTGCAATTTAGCCAAAAGCAATACAATTAATGTTTCTTAAAGTAACAAGATTGCCAAAACCACTCACCATGGGCCCACTGATCCCAACATGCTTAAGAGTATCAACAGGCTGATCTAATTCCCTAAGGACATAGGGTGTGCCTCGGATGTAAACCACGACTTCCTCTCGTAAATCTGTTATAACTTTTTTAGTAGTTTTATTGGCTTCTGTGTGTTTAGCACCTAAGTAGGCTAGTATTTCTTTAGCTCCATTAATTGTTGGGGTTGCCATGCTATATACAGGATAAGCATCCACCTGAAAGTAGGATCAATAAACATGAAGAGATAAAACATGAAAAATGAGTTAAATCGTAGTTTAACGAAGATATCCATCATGCACACAGATCTTGCGCAACTAATGAGATGTTAGTCCAAATTATCACTTGGGGAGATGTTAAACTCAAAAAATACTGCAAAATGTAAATAAGTAGCAAAATACCTTGTAGATATGAGATGCACCCTCAAAAGGTATGCAACTTAAGGTTTTCTGTCCCGGGAAAAAATACATCTTAAGTATTAAACCTTTCCCCAAGACAGAACCACTTCGAGCCTTCACAACCGCTTCCATCACCACATCCGCATGCTGAGAATTATTCGTGGTTTTGGATTCTTCCTGAACAATGTTGAAATCATATCAAAAATCTATTTACAAGCTCTCTACCGATCTCATTAAAAGAAAGTGTATCCAAATTAATGCTAATTTCTAGTTTTATATATCTCTAAGAAAAGATGAGGCCTACAGTATCAATGCAGGATGAAGTGAAGCTGACATGCCAAATTTATATTGGATGATACCTATTATTTTACAGTGACATGACATCTCCCTCATATTAAATATTGGATTCACTTCATGTCACTGTATTTTATTTGATACGCAGCACCCAGGGAGTTGTTGCCAACTTGCCATATCAGCTCCACTGAGGGAAGTTTAGGCCCGGTTCCTCTTAAGAAATAGAGGGAGAGAACATTACTGGGACGGTGAAGAATCGCCCAGGGCGTAATCTTATACTCCATTTCATTGTCTGGATCTCTGGCCTCCTATGCAACCAAGTTTTAAAGGCAATCTTAGTTTCTCCTTGCCCGCAAAAACCATCAAATGCTTCACTTCCTAAATACGCTGCGAAAGCAATTAATCTGAAGTAACGCTCCAAGTACTCAGCACCACGGTTGAGTGCAACTCTTCGCACTCTCTGTTCCATATGTTGTTGATTAAATACTTTCCTATAATGCAGAACTGCTTGTCTTATGTTCTGCAAAGAAGAGCATCTGTCAATAATAGAATCTAAAACCTCCCTGCATTCGATACCATTATCAAATAATCTTGTAATTTTTCGTAACAATAGGATGTCATCAATTCCAAAAGCACGTTGCGGCTCCTTGTCCTTTCCAAATTTTATCAAGCTTGACACAGAAAGATCTTCTTCACCTAAAGCTTCTTCGCCGCTAGATGAGCAGTTGTCTGATACTTCAATATAACCACCATTTGACTGCACTCTTATAGGCCTCCCATAATCAATTCGAAGTTTCAGAAGGCAAGCAATCACAGTGCCCGTAGTTGTTCTTCCCCTTCCCATCTGTTGAGAAAAAGATAAGAACATATTCTTATAAATTCACTTCAACTGAAATTTAAGTACCTGATTCTGATATAGAGTGTTAGAATATAAAATTATCTCCCCCGACCCTCATCATAACTTTGGAGTTTGGTGCTGTGGTAAGGAGATTTAGATTGGTACAGAGCAACCAAGTTCAAATCCCACCAAACGCGCATTTAAATAGCAGAATAAGAAAATATTAAATCGGACGCTCAACCTGCGGGGTTATGTTAGAATATAAAATTACCTCCCTTAACCCTCATCGTAACTTTGCAGAGTCGCAGAGTTTTGGTGCAGAGGCAAGGACATTTATGATGAAGCAAAGTAAACAGCTGTAATAAGTGAAATTTTACCTGGCAATTGAAGACATAAGCCGTGTCCTTAGAAGAAGAGGTAATATTGAGTGCTATCGTGTCAAAATCTGAACTTTTAGGTGCTTTGCCATCGGTGATGGGGACACATGCATATTTAATGGGAAGACCTTCATTCTCCAAGCATCTGTAGACCTCCAGAGGAGTCTGAATAGCTTCAGAATCAATACATTCCCATGCATCATGTATTTGACCCCCATCTGTTTCATGGATAACCATTATGGCACCACCGTAGCGTGCTGCTTCCCGTAGAATGTCCTCTTTTAGCCGAGCTTCCATTCTCTCCACTCTCTCACGATCAATTCCCTAGTATGGCAAATTACTAATCACTTTTAATTTCAGTTGACGGAAGCTAGCTATTACAAATCAATATCCTTTTAAAAAGAAATGTAAATCTATTAATAGCAGAAATAGGTGATATACTAATTATTATGAAAACATTAGAATAAGCAAACCATACATTTTTTATTATATGGACAAAATGAGGAGAATCGCTTAAGATGGTGTGGGCATGTGCAATGGAGGCCAATTAATACTCTAGTTAGGAGAAGAAACAAAATTATAGTTAATGGGCAACAAGGATTAGGGGTAGGTAGACCTACATGTACATGGATAGAAGCAGTCAAAATAGATATCTTAATTGCCAATTTAATTGATGAGACAATCCTTGCCATAGCATAATGTAAGGAACACATTCATATAGGCATATAGCCGACCCCAAAAATTTGGAATGAGGCTTGTTGTTGTTGATATTAATTCTTAATTGTGAAACTAGAAATCAGAAAGATGAGTGCAATCTCATGTTCAAGCAACAAGGTACGCACAAAATAATGAATATTTACATATTGTAGTAGTAGGGTAATAGGCATTGTTAATTATGGAGAAATTGATACCGAATACTCCAGCATGTTTTTGTATGGCCTTTCTGCCTCTCGCAACACAAATGGCTTTCCGTTGATATAAATAACGGGCTCTTCCCTCATGTTGTGCCATAAAACAGGACGGCCACCTTTGCTACTGCTTATCTTCTCGATAACAGCATGGATGCCATCAACAGTAGGATTAGCAACACCATAAACTGGAAATCCGGGAACTTCTCTAAAATTAGGTGCACCCTCCACTCTCTCCGGCAAACTAAGGTTTTGGCAACCCGGGCAATGATCACTTTTTAGAACAGTCTGACTTCCAAGAACTTCACCAGTTCTAATTGCGGCAACTACACTCATCTCGCAAGGACGGCCGTCAGTGGATTCGGTGATTTTCGTTAAAGAAGGTTTTAAGCTTGAATATCCAAGTGCACCCATTGGATCTCTCCTCAACAACCTGCATGAACACATGAAAGAAGAGTCAGAATAATGGCTGCCATATTGCAATGATACATGAGTTTGCCTGAAATAGCAAAGGCCGAGATGTCATGCCGTGTATTATAATAACAGAGACCCTATCTCAAGCTTCAGCATTTAACATTGAAGCATTCTTGTGAGTGGAACCAGTCACTTCCCTATTGAATTGGTTAATATTGCTTGCGATGTTTCAATTATAATTTGAGGGCATGTGCAAGGGGGCAAAACATTGGAAACAGTTTATCTTTGAGAACTGTGGTTTCCACTCTTATAGATGTGCTATTAAAAAATATATCACAATTGTTTATTAAGAGCTTATGTGCAAAAAATAATAATCATAATAGAATTTGTAGATGGCGCCACATGCATCCAGAGATGCATACAAATTGGATGAATTCTCAAGATGGGTTTGCATTATATTAGGGAGATTTTTTATTTTTTATTTTTGTGATTCTGCTATTGAGCTGAAAGATGAATAGTAGAAAGGAACATTCAGTTAGCAGATGGTCACTATGGTGAATGAGTGTCTATTCTTCACTAGAAAAACTATTACATTGGAATATAGAAAAGGTAACTCTTTTATATCACTCTTAAGAGGAATACAGCTCTCTTGATCACTTCAACATGTTACTACACGGTTGCGACCCAACAATTAGATGGACCTTCTGTTATGATTGTTATGTTATAAATTTAAACGTCAAACAAATTTATATAGTAAATTCTTACCTACGAAGTATGCTATAAAGTTCAGGTCTTGCTCTCATCCAATCAGCAAAACTGATTTGGTCTGGTGAAACCACACGAAGAGCAGCTCTCTCAGTATGGATGTAGACAGCGAAACAGATGAGGAAATAATATCGTTCCAGATATTCAACGAAGAAGGAAAGTGATGCTTCCCTCTTCATCTCATCTGCTTGGCGAAGAATACCACTGCGATAAGCTGCTATGGCTTCTCTCAGATTCTGTTAAATACTCCAATATTTAAAAAGCATTTAGAAAAGAACATATCATACTTTCTTGAAGCAAGTAAACTACTTGCACTGATAATATACAGCATTTGATGGCCGTAAATTGTAGGCTAAATTGCAGGAAATATCCCTCAGTTTCGGCCTTATGGTAGGGAATACCCCTCTTTTCAAAATCTACAATTTGCCTCCTATTTTGATAGTCGTTAAAATTTTTCCACTAAATTCAATTTTGCTCTAAAAATACCCTTCAATAAGAATATTAATAACAAGCCATTAATTAAATAACTGCAGACATATAATAAAGTTTATGGGTATTTTTGGGGGAAATTGATTTAACGAAAATAATAACATCTTAAAACTTGGAGGGGACAAAACACAAGTTTTCGAAAGAGAAGGGCAGTTCTTGCTATATGGCCAAAAGTGAGGTATATCTTGTAATTTATCCATTGTATATGCTATAAGGGGAGTTTCTTAATACTTATTGTGAAACAGAGGTAGCCTTTTATTGTATAAAATTGGAAGCGCACCTGCATAGAGTCGCATTGATCAATTGCTTTATCCACTTGCCTTTTGCCTTCTACTCCACCCTACCAAAATTCCGCTTCAGATATATTCCATGATACAGTGAGCTTGAAAATTTATAATGCGAGATGTTTGTTGTTATACCTCTAGAACACGAATTAGGCTTCTTATAACAGCATATTCACCTCTGCGAATTGCCTCCTCAGAGTTCGGCATACTGTTCGTAACGTCCGTTCCAGCACTGAAAACTTTTCCTGTTGAATTTGTTCTTGGAATACCTGGTATGAAACACATGATGGGGAAAAAGAAAAAGCAGGACTGTCAATACATCAGTTGCTACATACAAATACAGATTATGATATTTGTGAAAAGTAGAAGAGTGGTATGTTTTACTCAAGAACTGCATGTTGCAAATACTTCATACTTAATGCATGCTGTTTGCCTAGTATCAAGTCCTATCCAATGATATTCGATTTTCTGACTGCAATAATACTTAATACAGATACATTACGTATAAATCGGAATTGTACAGATCTGCTCAAATAGGCTCCAAACTTAGGCACCAAGGGGAAAACATGCTCATAAGAAAGGTTTAGTAAATTTCTAGATTTTTGAGATTGTCGTCCACATTTATCAACAAATAAAACAATAATAGTATATCACCAAGTGCCGAAGCCAATCAAAAGGATGAGTCATGTAATTCTAAGTAATGTCATGCACATGTATGCATACATAACCAGAAGCAAAAAAGCCTAACAAAAAAGTTTATACACATATATAAGAAGATAGACCTGATGCTCCAATTCGATTGAGATAAACCAATGTAGCTATCACCATCCCCGTAGTGGTTCTTCCTCGCCCCATCTGACAGTTGAAAATTATTTCAGTACCTATATCCACTTGGGATATTCTATGGACCTGCACAAAAAAGGGTAAATTGTCAAAAAAAAAAAAACAAGGCACTTTCCCGCCGATAAAAACACCCTCCCCAAAAGAATGTTGCCAAAAAACCCCTAGTCAATGCTCTTGGTGTCAAAAAGTCCACATATTTTTTCGGTAATTATAAGGATCCCCCGGGGGAAAAATAGAGATGTGGGTTTTTGTATATACCCACTATACCCTTCTGGACCCATGTGAGCAGCTGTGGTTTGTACTTGTGTCAAACTTGCGATCGAAACTGAGATATCCCCAGAGTTGTATGAGATATGCAAGCATTTTCTTGAGATATCTATTTAGTTGCATGAGATATCTATGCATTTGCTTGAGATATCTATTCGGTTGCATAAAATATCCAGCAAGTTTTCACCAAAGTGGTGGCATTAATAATCTACCATAGCTTCCCTTTCCCTCCAAAAGTTGTTAGTTCCCCTAACCCCTAACAAACTAATTTTCCTCCAAATAATCTAAATATCAATTGATATCCTTTATTTTTCTTCATTTGCTCTAAATTTCTTGTATTTATTTAGTCCTCTTAGCTATCATTTACTCTTCTTTTTCATTACTTCTCAAAAACCTTGTACAAACATTTACTATAGCTGAATTATGGCTCCTCTTATGTATTGTGAAAGGAATCGATAACAACAGGGACTTAGAAAAAAAGTGTGATAACTTGTGGAAGATATGACAAAGAAGATCACAATTAGCAAAGGTGTATGGCTCCAATTGATTGGTTCTAAAAATGAAAATTATGGTTTCACCTTTTGTATATGATGTATTAATGTTGATATCTACTTTTGTAAAAACTTTTGGAGTGAAATATTATGTAACTAGGAAAATTATGTAAGTAGGATATATACAGCTTTAATCATATATTTGTAACTGCAGATTTTATTTTAGATATATATGTAACCAGTTGTCTGGGAATATAACAAGTTTCCTAAGTCATCTAACCAGTAACATGAGATATCTAGCAAGTTACATGAGATATCTAACCATTTTCCTAAGATATCTAACCAGTATCTTAAGATATCTAAGCAGTTACATGAGATATCTAACCAGTTAGGTGTAATATATAGGCAACATGCATGCATTTACTTAACATGTCTGTATATTTTCATACAACGCATGCCACTTTAACAAAAAAATACAAACACAACAAGAACGTTTCACATCTCAGACAAAAAATTACACAAAAATGTTTCACTTTTACTCCAAGCAAAATGTTAAAAAAATACAGACATGAAACAACCCAAAGAATGCATCAATTATTTAATTATATAATTACTTTTTCATAAAATTTATATTGAAAAACTCCATTGTGCCACCCGAAATAAATAAAAAACAAGATGAAAAAGTCAAAAAATAATCAATATCAATATAGCAAGAATCACATAACCAAATAAATAAAAAAGAATTATAAATTTATATTTAAAAATTTGAAGCTGGAGATCAGGCTGAGAGGAGAGATGTGACGAGAGGAGATCGAGTTTGATGAGAGGAGGGGGAGATGAGAACAATGATGAGATTGGAAGTTAGGATTTTAGGAGAGGAGGAGGAAGAAGAATGGGAGGGAAAGGATGAGGCGTCTGCGAAGAAGTGGGATGACGGCGGCAAAGTTGTCGAGATTGGTGGCGAAGAAGCCGAGATGACGAAAACGAAGTTGTCGAGATCGTTGGTGAAGACGCGAAACGACGGTGACAAAGTTGTCAAATCGTTAGCGAAGAAGCGGGACGGCGGCGGAAGCGAAGCGGGACGGCGGCGACAGGGGTGGAGTGATGGTTTCTAGTGAGATTTTTAGATTTGTTGAGAAAGAATATATATATATATATATATATATATATATATATATATATATATATATATATATATATGGGTAAGAGTAATTTACTCTCAGAGCATAACCAGCTTAGTTATATCATGTGGATAATTATTTCACTTGTCCTTTATGCGTGCATAAAGTGAGGGTAGTTTGGTCATTTAAAATGAGAGAGAAAGTGGAGAAATTTCTAATTAATGAGGCAATTGATTAATCTAAAGAGAGAGAATCCTATAAGACTTTTTACAAGATTCTCCACTCTCCTTTTTAAATAACGAAAATTACACTTATTTTATGCATGCATGAAGGGCAAGTGAAGTAATCATCCATATGGCATAACTAAGCTAGTTATGCCCTAGAAGTAAATTAGCCTTACCCTATAGAGAGAGAATAATGAAGAAAAGAGGCCTTAGAAAGCTTTTTCGTTAGGTGGCGTCAAAAATGTATATTCTCCACAATTTTTCGCAACGATCGACACCCATAGTCATCATTTTTATCGTGTAAGATGTAGATACACCAAATTTCATATGATTCCACCACCTTTTCACCGTTGAATTAGCAATATAAAAAGTTCTATTGTTGATAAACCGTTGATTATGCACCAACTAAATCAACGGTGAAAAAGTGGTGGAATCACATGAAATTTAGTGTATTCATGTCTTACATAGTAAAGATGATGATGGGTGCCGATCGTCGAAACAAATCATAGAGAGTGTATTTTTCGACGCCATGGAAGGAAATTCCCTCCTATGACACATTTTCTCCATTATCCTTATATATATATATATATATATATATATATATATATATTTGACGCCACATAAAGAATAAACCTCCTATGGCATCTTTTCTTTATTATTATATATCCTCCATGATTTTTTCCAACTGTCGGCACCCATCATCATCATCTTTATCATGTAAGATGTGGATACACCAAATTTCATATGATTCCACCATTTTTTCACCGTTGAATTAGCAATGTAAAAAGTTCTAGTTAATTTTACACATATTAAATCAACGGTGAAAAGGTGGTGGAATCGCATGAAATTTGGTGTATCCGCATCTCCATGTTAAAGAAGATGATAATGGGTGCCGATCGTCGAAAAAATCGTGAAGGGGGTATTTTTTCGACGCCATATGAGGAAATTCCCTCCCATGGCACCTTTCCTCCATTATCCTCATATATATAGTGAGAGGGGGGTTTATATAGAGGGTAATTTTGTAAATCTATCTCCAAAAGGCAAAGTCAAAGCTTTTCTTATACATATGAGGAGTTTTCAAAATGTATTGTGGTATTTAGGGTTTTTTTTTGACAAGAGTTCTGAGGTTGGGGGTTATTGACAGTGGGAAAATGCCTTGGGGTGTTTTGACAATTTACCCCAAAAAAACAAGTTAATGTGAGATTAGCTTTTTATGTATATGACTAGTGTCAATGATCACATTATCATATAAGAAGATGGCAGCTAATATGACTAAGTTACTGAACAGTACACCTGAAATCAGGTTTCCAGATATTGTTCGAGTGTAAACTAAAGATAACTTGAATTTGGTTGGATTTGGCATCTAAATCCAGTTAAAGTATGATCCACAATAAAGGCTGTTTCCTGTTACTTTTGGTTTTATCTATTAACTACAGATATTGTTCGAGTATAAACTAAAGATAACTTGAATTTGGTTGGATTTGGCATCTAAATCCAGTTAAAGTATGATCCACAATAAAGGCTGTTTCCCGTTACTTTAGGTTTTATCTATTAACTACATCAAATAAGTAGAACATGAAACATGATGCGTTATTTATTAAATTGAAGGTTATCAATATTGATATTGGCCCATGAAGTAATTTGATTGTGAATTATCTGTCATGTTTCCCTGTAAACACCATATAGTTTCTGGGTTTTCCTTTTACATATTCTGATGTTAAATGGTGTCAATAAAACCATTTAATGTTTAATATAAATCTCAAGAACTTACCAAATTGTCAAAATCTCCTTCTTTGGGTGCTTTTTCATCTGTAATAGGAACTCTCTCATAGTCGACGAGGTATCCTTTTTCCTGCAACTTCTCATATACCTAAGAAGACATTTTGCAAATATCACTAAATTTATGTCTCCTTAGACTTTTATCATAAAATATCTAATAGATATGAGAAAATAATAAATACTGTACCTCTAAAGGTGTTTTTACAGAATCATGCATCACTGGTTCCCACTGATCCACCATCTGACCATCTGGCAGTTCATCAGTTACAATGATCTTATTTCCATATCTGCTAAGTCAAAATTAACATAAGAATGTCTTCTTTCAAGTGATCAAAAAGTAAACTATCTGCAATAAATGATACCGTGCAGCTTCGAGTAGGATGTCCTCCTTCAGGCGAGCTTCCATCTGTTCAACTCTAGCCCTGTTGATTCCCTATTAAATCCGGGAAGTTGGTTTGAAAGGAAAGAATAAGAAAGCTAGATGAAAATATTTTACAATATGAGTAAAAAAGAAATTATGTTATGGTGAATTAAGTTGCATGAATACTTCACAGAGGAGGACGCGCCCGAGTCCGAGATATTCAGATAATAGACAGATACTTGGAAACTTCCAAAGTTTACAAAGAAGTTAATTACTCTTCGGTACGCTTACTCACTTTCTTTCAAGACAAAGAGGATTATTTAATGCATAAGTGTTGGGTTCACAATTCCAGATATGATTTGTACATGCATCTAATAATTTTCCCACTGCTTTCGGTGCTCAAAAACCGAAGGAAAAGGGAACAGTTTATTTTGAAAAGACATATAGTACTCTATTTCTTCTAGTAATTAAAAGGTTATTAAGGGTAGTTTTGTTTGTGGCTTAAATAATTAATTACAGTTAATGAGTATAATTTTTTGGTTAACAAATTGAATTCTTGGTTGAAAAGGGTGGTTAAAACATTAATCATAGTAAGAAATAAAAGGATCACTTCAAATCAATCTACATGAGAGTATCAACAAACCGTATATTCAAGATTGGAGAAGGGTCTTTCAACATCCCGCAAAACAAATGGATGGCCATTGATGTATGCTACCTGGTTTGAATTTCAAAAAGAATAGTTAACTTATTTCCCACAAATGAAAGAAGCTAATATCAAACATTAAGCACATCTAAAAGCATTTAGGCCTCATTCATTTACAATAATTATCCAATTATACTATAGGAGATTGTCTTACCGGCTCTTCTCGAAGATTGTGCCATAACACTCTTTTCTGCATGTCGTTCTTATGTGCTCCAATATGTTTGAGTACATTCCTGATCCCATCAATGGTAGGTATAGCAACACCATGAACTTTCAACGAACCAGCCTAAATAATCAAGGATGAATTTCAGAACATTTTCGCATCAACATAAGCCGACATGAAGAGAAAAAATATCAGTCCATATTGGCTACATGCATGCTTCTTCTAAGGAATGTCATATGAAGATGGCAACAGAGTACACCAACTGATAGGTCCCTGCAATGATTTATGAAGCTAAAGCTGAAAATCAGTAAGTATATGTTGACAAAAAAACAGAACTAAATGTCACAGACATTATAATATCGAAATATAATTTTCTTCGGAAAATAAGGGTGCCCCTTGAGAGGGGGTAGGTTCTGAATTCAATAGTTCACGGGAACAAGTGCCGAACCTATATTTCTATTCTACAGTCGCATGCATATTGAAGACAGAAAACTTCACTGCTTCAACCAGCATCATACCATCCTAGCCACAAGGATAGCTCATAATCCTCTTCCACATGGAAGCTTGATTCAGTTTCATATATTGGGGGGGGGGGCTTAAATCGCCAAAAAACAACCCATGTAAGCCTTCAACCACAAATGCAGAGAAGAAAGGATAAAAACTGGAATGCATCTACCAACAATGATAATGACAATAATCACTATGAATGTGAATCAGAGCATGTGCAGCCAGAAAAAAATAAAATTAATTCGTTTTAGGAGAATTGATTTTTTTTATCTTATAAAAATATATTTAAGGAAACCTATTGTTTTTCATGATTATATCATAAATGAATAAAATAATAAAAGTATTTTTCAGATTCTATAATTCAATTCCTCCGGTTACATGCATATTAAAGACGGACAACTTCTCTGATTCAATTGTACCAGTCTAATCATAATGATAGCTCAAATCCTCTTCCACATGCAAACATGCACTGCTATATATAGCAAACTTAAATAAATAACCAAAACAAAAATGTAATTCTTCAACCATATTAATATAGAAAAGGTAAGAAAAAAACTTCCCCGGCTGTACTGCATCTACCAACCAATTCTTTAACCATATTATAATTATAATTGCAACAACAACAACAACTACAGTGATAGTGAACTAGAGCACATGCAACAAGTAACTATCAGAATTGGTTCTGTTCAGTACAACTATTTCCCATCTTACGGTTTTATATACTAGTTTCCTGCACGTGAGATGCACATGGAGTGAGAAAAGCTTGTGTTGTATAGAATTTTTTTTTAAAAAAATTGTCAGAATTAAATTTAGGGAGAGAGAGAGAGAGAGAGAGTTTCTTTCAAAGATAGCAAGTTTTGAAATTTAATATACGAAATGTTCGCATGGATCCATGAGAGAAAGATTATTGGAAAAGAGTACTATTTAAAATTTTAAACTAGAGAAATACTTTTACCTAATCCCTACCCGGATGTATCCATAGATAAAAGGGTGGGGCTCATACCATCAAAATAATAATGCCATCCTGGGGTCCATGGTGTTTATCTCTTGGGTACATGCGGGTAGGCCTGCGGGTAGAAGTAAAAGTGGGCAAAAGTATTTTCCTTTAGTTGGCATAGATTTATGAGTGTGAGAAATTCTTAAGATTTTTTCTTGTTTTTCTTTTATCATTTTCTAAAAAAGGAGAGATCATGAGCTACATAGTTGATTGTAAATTTAGTGGACCCACGTGAGTTTGCTTTATAAGAGTGAAGATAATAGATTATTTTTAAAATGCTTATATGCAAAAATAATACTGATAAAAATAATAATTAATAATTATACTTTATTCATAAAAGCATTTTTTTCTATAATTTTTTTTTTGTATTAGATTATAACATTTGAAAGGCTTACATCCCCCAAAAAGTTGGGATAAAGGCTTGTTGTTTTAAAGCAAAGAGACCGTATAAACATGAATTCGCCTTTTCTTCTTTTTTTTCCCTTCCTTTTTTCTTCTTTTTTCACTCAAAGGCGGCTGTGGATTCATCTAATTTTCAGCATCATGAATTTAATACAGTGACATGCAGCATCTATATAGATGGCCACTGGCTGTGAAAGAGATGGATGCATGAGGCACAATGATTTCCTAACTTGCAGAACGCAACTGGGATTTCATAAATTTAATAGAGATGTTCAGTGATTTCCTAAATGAGTAAAACTAAAGGCAATCAAACAGCTCCATTCAGCTCCATTAAGGCATCTCCTCGGTTAATTAACAACTAGCATATTTTTTAAGGTGAATTTTATGAAACGCCGTCGATTTTTTCCGGTTTTTGAGATAACAACAATACATTTTATAAATGCCATGAATCCCCCCTCCCCCCGGGGAAGGGTATTTCGGTAAAAAATAAAAGGAGGGTTTCTTGTTGGTAAATGCCATATTAAATTCATTTTAGGGCTGCTCGGTCTAGTACAAGGGGTTTATTCGGTGCTCAAGTGCCATGCACGAGTTATTGAAACTAACAATTTCAAACAACATTGCAAGTTCGGGGGGGGGGGGGGTCCAAGGCGTTTTTTAAGTCATTGGCATCATCTCAACCCCCTCCCCCCCCCCAAAAAAAAAGTCGATGGTGTTTTATAAAATTAACAGTATTTTTTTATAAACGTCTTTTATTCATTGCTGGGTCTCCTCTATTAAATACAAAAATTTCGCTGCTGCTAACTTGCATATTTATCGCCCCTCGTTACTCCAGGTCCAGACCATCTCAATCTATTTTCCATCGCTTTCTTCGATAGGAACTACGTCTGACCTCTAATTAATGCACTTAGTTCTATCTTATCTCTTATATCAACCACAATAGATAAATAAATAAATAACACGAAAACAACCATGAAAGAATCAGACCATATTAGTGAAGACTAAGACATTAAATATCTTTTAATTTTTTAAATGTAATAAATTATTAGAAATAAATAAATTTTAAAAAAATAAAACAAACCCATGACCACAAATCTCATGAGAAAGCTACCACTCATAAATCCCATCAATGGGTAACAATAACTCCTGATCCAAATTAGACACAAAAAAATACCGATTACCGACTATAACATGAAGTCAAAATATCATCGCTATGGTATTGAACATGATCTAATCTCCCACCCAAATGTGCTAAACACAAAGCTAATCAAACAAAACCCATGACCCAAAAATCCCTAAAAGAAAAAAGAAATTTCACAAACCTGCCTATAATTAGGGGCCCCATCGATTTGGGGCAAGAGGCGCTTGTTCTGGCACCCAGGAAAGTGATCACTTTTAAGGATCGTCTTCTTCCCTAGAACCGATCCACCTCTGTAATTCATAGCATGCTCCGGATCAAACGCCTCCGCCTCTTTCTGCTGCATCTTTTCTCCAAATCAACAACCCCCGATCGAGCCCTCCCTTCAAAATCAATGGAGAGGCCAAGACATGGAGATGAGAAAAGATTGGGAAAGGGGACAAATCAGTTAGAGGTGTGGACAAAGAGGAGCATTCACATTCAATTTATAGAGAGAGGAGAGAGAGGGTGGGTGATGAAGGAGGAGAGAGAAAGGGACTGAGGGTTTGTAAAAGAATTATATTCTTTCGAAGAAGGATATGTAGTGGAACAAATGAAGGAGAGGCTGGGGGTTGTGGTGGTGGAGTGTGTGCATGGAAAAATTAAAGATTTCTGCTTTTTTCCCCCACATTTGTCAGCTCATTTTCTATTTGGATTGGGCTTATCACTTTGCTTTGACTTTCACTAAATTAAGTGTTTTATTAATTAATATCAAGGGATTTTGTAGATTAATAATGAGCATTTGGTAAATCCCAATTATAAACGCAAAGATGTAGGGGTCTTCAAATTTGAAATTAGTATCATGACAAGAAAACTTCTTGTGATTTTGGGAAAAAATATTCAGCTTTTTCTTTGTTTCTAACTAATCAGGGATTTTTACTAATCCTTAAAATCTATGTCAAAGTTATTAAAATATATTGCCTTGTTTGTAAAGCAATAAAATCTATATTATTTTAAGAAAATGAGAAAATCTTTCGAATATCTTTTCCCGAAATATATGCGTACATTACACGTGCAAAAGTTCTAGTAAACATGATAAGTCCGTAGCATTTTCTAACTGAATTTGATGCATAGATGCTTAGGATGTTTCGCCAACCCAACTTCCATTTTTATATTTTCACGGTCTAAAAATACCGAAATATATGGTGGTTATTCAGGGTTTATAACAATTTGGTATTGTTGAAAAACACTCATTTTTTTGTTGGTTCATCTATAGACAAATCTTATTAACGACAGGAGAAAGGGTAGAGCAGCCTTCACGAGCATTATGAACCAATTGCAAAGAAAGCCCTTATGAAGGCCATGAATCATGCTCGAAACCGTCATCTTGGGCATGATCAAGGGTGTTGATAAAGAAAAAAAATGGCATCTGTTTTTTTCTCCATGTAAGCAACTTAAATGTTTCGAAACAACGAATTTTATTACACATGCCTCCGAGTGAATTATACAGTTTTAAAAATATATATTCATGATTAATCCTAAAAATTAGGCTTATAATTCCAGTCCCAAACATATCAAAATCTGCATACAAAAGGAGTATATTTTTGTCTGAAATGTACGGTCTTAAGCAAAACCAATAAAAAGCATGCATGGACATTTGAAGTTTCATTACACCTGTCCTCTTGAGTGCTCTGTTTTCAACATAGCAATATTTTAGGCTTTAGTGCTTGTCATTGTATGAAAAAAATGACTGATGACACGAGTCCATAAGTGTTGTATTACTAAGCTTGATAGCATTATCAATTAAAGTAGTCTCCCTTTTTGTGACATTTGCTTTACAACCAAGTTTGCTTTAACAACCAAATCTTATCTATTTGTCTATCATGAAGTAAAATACGCACCAAGTATACCAGCACCATAAAGCTACAACTGTTGAGAGACCGCCACGGTAAAACATACAAGGCAACATCGAAATTCAAGGGTTACTTGTCAGAAAATGGCATTTTCAGCTCGTGGCAGGATTATTCAGTGGTCGCACAAGGTTGTTCTGGGGTTATTCAATCCGCAGGTGTCATAGGTCGACGGAACCAACATATTCATATAATATTGCCAATTTAAGACGGTTTATGGCATTTTCAAGAACTTAACAGTGTCATCCCAAACACCTTGAGAATTCGATAGCGTCTTTTAAAAAATACCCAGCCTACAATAAAAATATGAATTATATAGGATTGCAGCCACCGTGCCTCCGGGAGGATGTAAACGGATTCGATACGTAGCGAATATAGATGATACGATATCCGTATCCGATAGCCATAGATGGATTCGAATATAAATACGAATACATTGAGTTATCGGAAACTGAGAATTAATATCCATATTGGAATACACATAGGAATATGAAACCAACATTAGAAAGAAAAAAACCATACACGATTAAATAAGGATAGGATATCTATCGGACAGGGATACAAAGTCCAGATCCATATCTGATGCAACAAGGACGTGGCACCCGCATCCGGTCCAATTATGGTTCTTATCAGCAGAAGATCCGACCCGTTCTCCAAACCGAACCACGTGGCATCCTTTTATTGGTTCGTGCACGTGGCAGTAGCAAGCGGGGACCCGGACGCCTAAAAATCGCGTAGATCTACAGCCGCTCTCTCTCTCTCCCCCCTCTTCTTTCTCTCTCTTCATTTTTCTACGCGAGCTCCTAGGGTTCTCCGGTGATCTCTGAATCAGATCCATAGGTTCGTCCCAATTTCACCAAATTTCAATCCCTTGTCCAAATCAATCTATTTCAATTTGTTGAATTTTTTGTTGAACGCAATAACAAACGAATAGTTTAGGAAATGCGAGATTTTGATTACGTTCCCGTCTGTATTTTGATGCAATTCTTCTTCTGATCGGATAGCAGCGATCGATCACAGAGGAACCGTCTTGAATTTGTTCATATCTGCTGTTTGTCAGCTGATTGCTTTCTTAGATCCATAGGTTTCTGAATTCGTTTCTATTTTTTGCATTATGAATTAGTTTTGAATCTGAAGTTTTCATTTTTGTTGCAGAGATCCATTAAATTATTGCTGAAATCGATCGTTTGCATGAATACAGATTACATAACACAAAATATTTGATTCATCCCCATTATTTTGATGCCATACATGTCAATATTATTCTGAGCTAAATTTGTTTCCCCCCTTTTATGTTTTAAATTTAGAAATTTGTATCCGTAGAACTTTTCTGTAATTTATTTTCAGAAACCATAGAACTTTATTCATATATTCAGCTCAAATCATTGCATGAATCTGCATGTTGATTGCTCAGCGCAAGTATGGAAGTAAATGTAGAAATATAGGGCAACTATATTGATATGATCATTTTCAAATGCAGGAAAATGGCTGGGGGGTTTAGAGTTTTACATCTGGTGAGGCCTTTTCTTGCCATACTGCCAGAAGTGGAATCCGCTGACAGGAGAATTCCTTTCAGAGAGAAGGTTATCTATACTGTGATATCGCTTTTCATATTTCTGGTTTGTAGCCAGCTGCCTTTGTATGGCATCCACTCTACTACTGGTGCGGACCCCTTCTACTGGATGAGGGTCATTCTTGCGTCAAACCGGGGGACCGTTATGGAGTTGGGAATCACACCGATTGTGACTTCAGGGTTGGTGATGCAGCTATTGGCTGGGTCGAAAATTATTGAGGTCGACAATAGTGTGAGGGAGGATCGTGCTTTGCTGTAAGTGGTGCATTCATTAACCCATGCTGCAGTTAATTATATCGTTATACGTTATTGCATGGCACAGCGATTTGTGTCGAAATATTATTTGATGTATTGAAGGATATATGATGATGCATGAAATGAATCTGTTTCCCGTTATCATGCCATGGCTCTGATAGTAATTTGCAAGATATTGCTGTTCTAGAATGATGGAATTGGGCTATGTAATATTTTCACTTTTATTTCCGCTGTGCAGTCTGATATGATCACATACTAAATTACTAATCATACTGTTGCTTTAGTTATCTCTTGCCTTATGGTTATGCTTAATTGTCCTGGCTGGTATGTTATCCTAATAACTATATAAACCTTTGTGTTGTTACCCTCAATAACTATATATCTTTTTTCTGTAACTCCCTAGACATTAAATAAAAAATATATAAAGGCACCAGGAAAAAGGGGTGTTTGATTTCCACCAAAACAAAATGCAACATTTGTTGCGTGCAACAAATGCTACATGCAATATTTGTTGCAAACTCTCGGATCCATTGTTTGGGTGATTTCAACTTTTGTTGTTGGTTTTCCAACATCAAACTACTTTTTGTGTTTGGTTGACTAAAAAACCATAGGAAATGCAACCTATGTTGCAAAATTGCTTATGTGGCATATGATAAGCGTATGCGGCATCTCTAATTGTTGTCATGGACATGTTCCCCCAAGTTGCAACATTTGTTGCAACCATTTTGGCCTCTACAAATGTTGCAAGAATTTGGCCCAACTCAAGTTGTGGCTAACCAAACATAGGAAATAGGAATTTTCTGCAACATATGTTGCATGCAATCCATTTACATGATACCCGGAAGCCCCTAAATGGTTGTATGTTAACAGAAATGGTGCCCAGAAGTTACTGGGTATCCTTATTGCTATCGGTGAAGCAGCTGCATATGTTCTGTCTGGGATGTATGGTAGCGTCAACCAACTTGGTGCAGGAAATGCTATTCTCATAATCCTCCAGCTTTTCTTCGCGGGCATCATTGTCATTTGCTTAGATGAGCTGTTGCAGAAAGGATATGGTCTTGGTTCTGGCATTTCTCTCTTCATAGCCACCAACATCTGGTAAGCCCTCTGGTTCATTGTAATTAGAACTTTGCCTATATGGTGCTTATACAAGTTGAATCATATTTGTACTTCTATACAGCGAAAACATCATTTGGAAGGCATTTAGCCCAACTACAATAAACAGTGGCCGAGGTGCTGAATTTGAAGGTGCTATCATTGCCTTATTCCACTTGTTGATAACTCGAACTGATAAAGTCCGAGCTTTGCGTGAAGCATTCTATCGGCAAAATCTTCCAAATGTGACAAATCTGCTTGCTACCGTCTTGGTTTTCCTCATTGTCATTTATTTCCAAGGATTCCGAGTTGTCCTTCCTGTAAGGTCCAAGAATGCCCGTGGACAGCAGGGATCCTATCCGATCAAGCTATTTTACACCTCTAACATGCCCATCATCTTGCAGTCTGCACTTGTTTCCAATTTATACTTCATTTCCCAGGTAAGCCAGTTTTAGAACATCTCTACTGTTGTAATGTGAACTATTGGCTTACCATTTAATATTCTAATTTTTCTCCCATATAATCAATTGAATGCCTTTTGGCTATCTATCTAGATGCCATGTGGCATGGCAAAATCAATTGCTGGAAGGAAAATTTTATAAAGTAGGTCATATCTTCCTCCTGCTGTACAAAATCTATAATATTGCAATATAAATTTTTATGAAAAGGGATTTTATAAGATTAACATTGTAATTGCCCTTTAAAAAAATCAATTTTAAGCTTTTGTTGCATATACCAAAAAGATTGAGTGGCACCAATGAGCAGTAGCTCGGTTGGTATGGGCACTTCCCCTCTTGGGGAGAGTGCGGCCAGTAACCCCAAGAGGGGAAGTGGCCACAAATGAACGCTTCGGGGCAAATGCATGGGTCCTCTGGGTGTCTGGGTGGGGTGGGGTGGGGTGGGTGTAGTGTGTTGTGTGTGTTGTAGGTTAGGGTTTACGGGCCGGTGCCAATTTTTTTTTTGAGTGGCAGTAATTATCTTTCTTCTTAAATCATTGATTTTGAATTCTAACCCTCTCACGTCTGATGCAGCTATTGTACAGGAAGTTCAGTGGAAATTTCTTTGTGAATCTGCTGGGTAAGTGGAAGGAATCTGAATATTCTGGTGGCCAATTTATTCCTGTTGGTGGTCTTGCTTATTACATCACACCACCATCAAGGTAACTTTGCAATTTCAGCATGTTCTATTTAAATTGTTAATTTATCATTAGTTTCTTTTTTTTGTTTCTAACCTTCAATGACTCATTTCCAATATCTTATGTTGGCAATTGCGCATACAGCTTGGCGGATATGGCTGCAAATCCATTCCATGCGCTCTTTTATATTGTCTTTATGCTGTCAGCTTGTGCACTTTTCTCAAAGACTTGGATAGAGGTGTCTGGCTCGTCTGCAAGAGATGTGGCTAAGCAACTCAAGGTATGTGCCTGTCAGTTTTCTTTATGGCAAATGTGAACTCATGGCATGTTGTAATTTGACCTTTTCTTCTCCATGGTAAACGCCAGATTTTTACATTTCATAGATATCACTCCCGAAGGTTAAGAGTTTTTAAATGCACTTGGCATGCAAACAATCAGGATAATGTTCCAAGTTCTCATGCAAAGGACTTTTGAATTTTAATCTTCATGTCTTTTAACTAAAAATAGTATTATGTTTGACAAATCCAAATGTCGCTGGAGCAAGCCATCTGCCACCCTCAAGCCTTTAAAGATTTTGAATCTTCACTGGGCTCATAACTATAAAAGAATATATATTGTATTTACTTTAAATTCCAGGACACCCTCTTCGCTTTAACCTATGTCGCAGGATATTACCCTCTGTTTCATGAAAATTATCATGCCTCTTATTTTAACAACCGTCAACATTTTTCGTTTTGCTAAATTTGTACCCCCTATCTAGTAGTATTTACTATGGACCATTAAATAAACAGTCATAGAAAATGGTAGAAAACAAGTGATATTTTGGGAATAAAAATGGACATAAACAAAAGAAATTGCTGTTGAAATAGGAGGCTAGTGCGGGTTTTTGAAACAAGTGGTATTTTGGGTATAAAAATGGACATAAACAAAAGAAATTGCTGTTGAAATAGGAGGCTAGTGCGGGTTTTTGAAACAAGAGGACACGGCATGTTTTTTTTAATAGAAAAAAGGGATGCATCCTGTTATTCCTTAGTGCAGAATTTGGAAATTGCAAGTGTTTAATAACAACTAATACAACTTTTATGCATCAATTATCTAGAAACGTGTTTTTTCCTGCTAAATCCCTATGCTTTCTGCAGGAGCAACAAATGGTGATGCCAGGTCATCGTGAATCCAATCTACAGAAGGAGCTGAACCGTTACATCCCAACAGCAGCAGCCTTTGGGGGAATGTGCATCGGCGCCCTCACCGTGCTTGCAGATTTCATGGGTGCAATCGGTTCGGGCACTGGAATTCTACTCGCGGTTACCATCATCTATCAATACTTTGAAACCTTTGAGAAGGAACGAGCCAGCGAGCTAGGGTTCTTCGGGCTCTGAAGTTAGATCCTGTGGCGTCATATATCAAGTGTACACCTTTATTAACATGGGGAGGTGGTAGAGGATTTTGAATGCTAGTAGAATTTCAAAAATTAGGAATACGGTAAGGTTGTTCATGTTTAATTTTACTGTTTGGCAGGTATCAGCTTTTGTGAGAATGGAAAATTAGGCGAAATTTGCTTACCTTTTTATGCTTGAGCTGCTTAGTATTTGTTATCTTTTGTCATTCAGTTTTCGTAAACATGGGATGCTTGTTACCTGATATGTGCTGTCAAGAAATGTGTTGTCTAGAAAAATGTCTTGATTAAATTACCTTTGAACTCTCGGCTCGTATATGCTGTTATCTATCATTTTGCTCAGCAAGACAATATTGATTTGCATTGCCAATATTAGATTTTGAATGCTCAAGAGTTTTGACTAATGCTGTTTTATTTCTTTATGGATGTTTTTCCTGGCAAAATTCCTCACATTTTTGCCTAAGCTTGATAAGCAGGAAACCACCCATCACTTTGAAGGAACAAGCACTCTCTCCTATTTTGAACACCATTAACATTTTCTGTTAGAAAATAGCCAAAATGCCCCACTGTCACAATATTAACTACTGCCCGCTGGAGGAAACGATGAAAGAGAAATGATCGAAGTTCAGGGTTATTTTGGTAATCCTATCAACAGCAAACCGTCCGATACTACAACGCGCGAGTCAAGCATCGCTTCTTCAAGACCGGAGACCTGGTCCCGAGGCGAAACGTGTTCGTCGATCAAGACAGGCTGCATAAGTTTTCCCCGAAATAGGACAGTCCTTTCCTCGTCTCCGAGGTCCTTCCCGGCGGAGCCTACCGCTTGCAAGACGCGGAAAGGATGAAGTGAAGGTTTTTTAAAAAAGTAACGTGCTCTTCGGGCAGAAGTAAAGTGGGTTTCCTGCTGCCTGGCCTTCTTTTTCCTATATACAACCCCCAATTCCCAAATCCATTGTTTTATGTATAAATATTTGGGGGTTTGCATGTAAGGGACGAAAAAAGACTCCACTCATAGTGGTGAACAAAGATTTCAAACTTGCTTTCTGCTAAACGCATAAACTGATTTTGAACTCAACATTCTTGCAGTACTTTCCTTATCAATTTCTGGTGAAAAATCAACAAAAGTTGATTTCTAGTATTTTCTTCTTTTTTCTCGCATGAAATGTAAAGAAGGTGCAACTCTGGTTAGATAGGTGGCGAGATGTAATTGGGTAGGGGGAGGTAACTAGATGAATGTGGGCCGAGGATAGTTCCAGGGAGCGGTCACGGTTTGGGGAAGGAAAACAGAAGAAGATGGAGCGCATTTGAGGGGAAAATCTATTCTTGAAGGGTTTGCACCATGCAAGCCTTTCCAGAGTCCTTGGATGAGCTTCCCTTGAACAAAAAGGAAGCCCATTCAAAGACTATGCAAGGGCTTGCATGCATGGTGCAAGCCCCTGCGTAGTGTTTTTTTTTTCCATTTGAGGTTGTGTGATATTTTGCCTTTTATCTCCATCTCTCTCCATATAGAAAATCTCCTGTGCCTCTCAATCTTCACATTATCCCTTCAATTACTTTTGTACACACATACATATAGCCTCCTCCTCCTCCTCCTCCTCCTCCTCCTTCAAGTTAATTCCAGACTAGAATAGCTAGAGGTAACAACTTCCACACTTTCTTGTTTTCATTGCTTCTTAGTATTAGTTTCATGAAGCTTGGAGTGATGTGGATTTTCACTCCTATGTTGTTCTATTGATCATGTAGGCATTATGGTTTTTCCGACTAGCTATCAACCCGTTATCGACCCTCTTGTAATTATTGCTGAATTCCTAATACATAATCCTGATAGACTGAAAAGAAGTCTTTATCGACAAGAAAATTGCGACAGGATTGCTATAAGAAATTAATGTTAACACTGATAACAAATATCCACAAGGCAGTCATTAGATGGTTCATCTGGTCTGTTTGTCTGTGAGGTCTACGGCGAAAAGTTTTGTTAATGAAAATTTCATTGTAAAAAATAAGATGATTCTATCAATCTCTTATTCGATTTTTTGAGCAAATATTCTTGTTAAGAGACCATAGCATACTATAACTGCTGTTCGTCTTAAAATTTAATTTTAATTTCAGTCACTCGCGAAAAAATAAATAAATAAACAAACAATACAATGGGATTTTATATGGAGTGCTATTCTGCTAAAACAAGATGCAGGATTAAAAATTCCAATGAGATTATTTATATCTAACTTTCATGTAATTAAACATCTGGACTTACCGTACGTAATGAAATTTTGCAGATGAGTATCATAAGCAACTCCTTGCCCACAAATGGGCAGCCACTGTTACCTCAAAAAGCATCAGCAACTCAAGATGTGCACCATTATCTGCCAATGATATTTCAACTTGGTTCGTCGAAGAAAACTTCACTTGACATCGTTCAAAACTTGTCAGAGAACAAAAACTTCACTCAAATTGACAATGGTAGGGCCAAGCCTGATAATCAAACGCCTTTTAATGTCAATATTTGCCTCTCAGTGACTGTTTCATCTGCAGTGAAGCTCGATGGCAAGCAGATTGTGCTCATAAACCGTAAAATGCAGAAACTGACAGGATTTAGAAACCTGAGGATTGAAAATATCGTGGATCCATCGCTGATTGCTGGCTTCACTATTAGATATGGCGACGACGAGTCTAATGTGATCGATCTTAGCATGAAAGGTCGGTTGGCTTCGCTAGTTGCTCATGTCGAATCTTCGGAGCAGAGAATTGCAAATAATGTGATGTGAGAGTCATCAATATGTATTAACTTCTAAGCTTTGGCTATGGTGAGTACTATCTATATATTTTTCGAGGCTGTTAAGGAAAAGGAACTTTACAAATAATAAGAGAACTAAAAGTTTGTTTTTGTTGCCTGAATACACAATCTGAAATTTGGTGGAAGAGAGAAGCAAATTTATTAGAATTTTCTCTACTAAAAAATATTTTATGCGAATATAGATTTTTTACGAACATGGAAAAAAACCAAATCCACCTTATCATAAATTGGCAGCATAGAGACATCATTTATCAATACAGAAGCATTTGCCTATATATAATATCAATACATGAAATCTGAAAGTTAATTATAAATACCAAGGTTCAGTAGCAGCAATCCAAGCACATTTTCCCATAAGTTCTTAGACATGATGATGATGCAATGCTTCGGTCAAAGATTTGAGGGCTTTGTCATATGAAACAAAACCCATGAACCAGAACTCATGGTTGTCTGCAGTAATAATCTGGATGTATTTATCTGCTGGGTTCCTTATGTTAGCTGAAGGGTTCACTGCCCTCAATTGTTAGAGTTGCACCACAACCTGCATGTAAATTATTTTGAAATTTAGAAGCAAATGGATAAATCAGGTAATGAACAACAAAAACAAAAAACATAAATAAAAATTTGCAATAAAAGGGGAAAAATATCTAGAGCAGAGTTGTTAAGGTACTATGGTTAGAGGATGTCATTAGTCAAAAGTTGCGCTGATGTTCATACTAAAGCTTAAAATGTGACTGGCCACCATTAAACTTGGATTTACATAAGGATTTTAGTTCCTTGAAAAAACATCTGCAGAAATGGAACATGCAGGAGATGTTCCTCGTACTAATCCTTTTACTGCAGTACTGCCTAACAAACATTTTTTCCCAAACATATGTTTATATTTCATGCCTATGCTAAAATATTTTTAAAAATTTTCCAATAACTTTCTATAACATACAGTTATAATTGCTAACATAAAGTAAGCGATGTGCATAATCCAATAACTTTCTATAACATACAGTTATAATTGCTAATATGTTTTTCAGCAATTTGTAATATATTTTGAACACTGGGTCGATTATGCACATCGCTTACTTCAAATGTCCAGGTTCCTTTTTAATTACTTTGCTGCACAATTACTCGGAGAGAAACTTCTCCATATGATATTCGGGATTGTATCAATATTGAACGTAAAAAAATTTGTACTCGAAATCAATACTGCAAAACTAAAATCACTTTTTTAAAATTTCAAATAGCATTTGTAGCAAATCTAGGCTAGACAAACATTCTATGGTGCACAATTGTAAAAGTTGTATCAATATAATATTCAACATCGTATCAATATGAAATGAAAGAAATTGCGAGTCGAGGCCCATACTACAATATTAGGAATCTCTTCTTAAGATTCCAAATAGCATTTGAAGTGAATCTAGGGAAAGAAATACATTCTATGGTGCACAAATTGTACAATATCCAAAAACAAAACAAATAAATAATTAAAAAATATTCACCTTGTAATATACCCATTCCTGTTGACCTTGGGCATTGGAGTAGCTTAGAGGATTGCCGCTACAAAATGCAAACCGCCTTGTCGATACATAGAGAGTCCCAATAACAGGACCAGATGACGTCGATATATAACAAGCGAATGACTTTTGAAGTTTTTCACCTTGAACAACACCAAACAACTGCTGAAAAAGCTTGTCGTTTCCTCCCTCTGCAAGCACTTTGGTTCCTTGAGCAAGCTTAGCCATGGCAGCATCACAAACATTAGGGCTTGTTCTAACTGTTTGATAAAAGGATAACTATAAGTACACAATTTATAAACAAAAAATGCACATATTTATTGAGGCTTCTATTTGATGTGGCTGAATTACAGTTTTCCCTCAATCCACCACAGCAATATTCCATAAAGAATTTAGACAGCAACCTTAGCAAATATATAATTCTTTGTGTTTGATAGTAAAAGCTAATATGCGAGTTTCTAAGGAACGTGAAGGTTTTCGATATACAAAGAAACAAGACAAATCTTTTTGCAGTGATTTGTCATCGCTATTATAGAATCATTCATCATACAACAATGCAAGTCCCGCAAAAGTTTCCTACAGCTTTCATTAGACTATATAAAAATCAAGGTCCAAGAGTTGAGAGTAATTAAAGTAAATCTATCCCATTCACTGCCCTTAGTCAAAGCAAATTACAATAAACTCCTCTAAACCAAGGACTCTTCAAGAATATATTTGCTGATAAATATAATTAGATGATTGGTTTCATTTGTGCCTTAAAATTCAACATAACATCATAGAGAAGGCTGCTGTTGCTGCCCATATTTTCCTTAACAAAGAATTCGCAAAAATCAACAACAAAATTCACTTTAACACTCCACATTTGGACACATGAACTATGAGCGCTTCTAGATATTTCGAAATGAATTTGCTATAAGATATTTAAAACATAATGCATGATAGAATTTAGACAAAACTATACTCGAAATAATGGAAACTTATTGAGGAGGTGTGAATGATACAAGTCACTGGTGTAACTGGGTGACCTTGTAAAAAGAAATTTGTACTATCTACTATGTCCCTATAAAGTTGGTTCATCCAAAAAGAATCTTTTGCAAAAATAAAAATCCTTTTCCAAAACACTATTTTTCCCCTTTTCTTTTCGTTTGATTCTTTTTCCTATCCATTTCCAAATGACCCGTATGAGGTCCAAAAACAATAATGACATATTTTGTTTTTGTTTCTAATTATTTGGTTTTCAATTTTTATCTTTTTTGTTCTTTTTATTTCCTTAATTTTTCCTTGGATCCTATGGCAAACAATGATATGGTGTTTATTTAGCAAGAAAATTCCGGTACTTCTATTTTTTTTTCAAGAAAACCAATAGTATTTTTATCTTTATGCATTTTTTTATAAAAAAATCAAGAATAATAGAATAAAATATGTTTATTGCATAATCTATACTTTACATTTGCTTATAGCAATTATAGTTGCTTTAAAGTTGGTGCTCAGGTTAATTATTTAAATAATTATCATTGTTTAAAATTTTATTGGGCGCTTTCAAAAACATATTCATAATATGGATTTCTTAAAATGGAATTAATATTACTTTTCTATTTTATTAAAAAAATGGGTACTAACTTCTTCTTGACAAAATGAATATGTATATTGCTTTTCTATTTGCTTTGTCGAGTTTTCCGGAAATAACTTGAAACATTTTGATCCCATGCGTTACGCGTGGGGTCAATTTCTAGTTATAAGTTAAATTTATTTGCTATCTGGTGCAAATTTATTGTGCCAAGTGGTATCAAGGAATTACAACTCAATTCTTAGCAGTATTAGCGACTAATTAAGGCAACAAACGGCCGTAAAGCTTTGCAAATCTTTGATGGAATGCATTTCCATTGGAAAACTCTTAGACGACATCAACGATTATTTGATTAGTTTATCAATTTAACTAAATCAGTGCAAAATGTTCTTTCCAAAAAATAGAGAAAAGGAACAAACATACGATGTTGCCAGACATTTCCTGCAGCCTCATTCGCCTTTCGGGTGCTCTCCTCCAATTTCTTCCCGCAACGCCCCAGCAGTTTCACAATCGTATCCATCGAACCTGCAATAATACCAATCACCAAACAAAATATAACCCCAAATTTACCCAAAAATCTTCTCCTTTTCATATCGCATCACCAAAATTCTCCCTTCTAAACAAAAACACAACCAATTCTTCCTTAAATTTCATAACTAACTCCAAACTCCCTATTGTGCTCGATTTCAAGCTGAGACTTACCCTTATCCCTAGGCTCAGGAGCAATCTGAACATAAGGGTTGCTGCTGCTGTTGTAGTGAACATAATTAGGGTTAGGGTTTGGATTCGCTGGGGCAACGTACTCGATGGGGATCCCCGTGGCGGCGGGTGAGGAGTGGGGCCACTGAGGCGGGAGAGGAGAGCCGTAGGCCCAAGGGCTATGGCTAGAATTCGCTGCCGCTTGCTGCTTCTTCGACTCCATTGAATTTGGATAGAGGGAAAAAGGGATGGCTTTTTTTTTGAAGGAATTCGAAGGATCGGGGGATGATGAGAGTGATCGCAGTTAAGCGTTCGATGTTTTGATTGGAGATGGGAGATGTGATTCTGGCTCGCGTTTAAATGACGCCAACGAGTGAAGAAAGTGCCCGTTGGATTCTCGAAGGATGTCGGGAGTTGGCCTCACGTGATCGGGAGCGCGGTGGCGGCGCGAGGTTTGAGACTTTAATTGGGCCCCGTCACCCAGGCCTACGAACTGGGGGTGTTCCACCCGCGATTTTCCACTGATATGCCCTAGGCCCGGATAATGAAGCGAATCGCCGGCAAATCGGTCTTCTCGTCGCTGACTCGGATGAGTCAGCGAACCGATTCGCCTCGCCACGACGAGTTAGCCGAGACGGGTCAGTTCTGGCAATCGCTGGTTGATGATGCTCATAAGTGGGAATTCCTCAGATCACGGCACGTGGCAAATGACGCGTCCCCCGCGACTGCTCGCTAGACTCGTGGGGGCTACCAAGGCAAAATCAGTGTGGACACTCCACTTCTTGTCCACGAGCAATCTGGCAGCCGAACTTGCACCCCTCCTCTTCTGTTCGCCTTTGAGCTATTGCAGAGCAGAGCTTCCTCGGCCTCCCGGCTCGTCTTCGAGCCATCCACCGAGCTAAGCCTCCTAAGCTCTCCCGATCAAAACGAGAACGCAGATCCATAGCGCTTCCGCAACGGCTCCACGTATCTCGCCAAAACGAGATAACCGCCGCCCCACGTCCCGCGTCTCACGCTGGCACATCCCCCATTAATGAGCGTATCCCGTCATTAATGGAGAGATCTCATCATTCACGCAGGCGTAACGTCAGGAGTGTAACTGATGGCGAAGATCTCGTACCTGCTCGCTTCATGCGACCACTATAAAAACCCATCTCTCAGACGACTCAGCTAACACAATTTTGATTCCAAAAAGCCACTACTTTGCCAATATTCCTTGGCTTTAACTTGATCGTCGGAGGGTCCTACGGTGGTCACCCATCCCGGGACTTGCGGTAGCTCGGCTTCCACCTCAAACTCAACCCATTGAGATCCACACACTTTAAGAGACAAGCTTCAATTCAAATCTCAACCATTCAACAATGCTCGCTATAGATCGACGGAAGACAGCATCTGAAGGAGATCATACCCTCCATCAGTTGGCACCGTCTGTAGGAACGAATCGAAAATTCCTTCCACCCTTCGAAGTTGATCTTCCGCCCTCGACCTAATGGCGAGCGAAAGCCGCGATGATCCTAACACGAGCCGCCATGCCCCCTCCCCACAACGGAGGCGTTAGCGGTTCCTCCCCGCTCCAAACCTCATCAACGTTTTATCGGCTCAAATCGACAGACCCATGTCGATGGTGAACGCTCTCGTCCGCGTTCAGGCGGCGGACCCTGCTCACCAGGTCAGGGCCCCCCCGAGACAACGACGCCCGCAGAAGGGTCGATGCCCACTTTCCCCTCAGCGTCACCGAGCCCCGGCGTGCCACCTCCGGCAACCACGGCCCATGCGCGAGCCATGATTCCATGACCCGCTTGGCTCCAGAAAGCTCCACACCCCGGTCTCGGGGAACACCAGGCCATCGTCCTGAAGTCCGACGCGCGCCCACACCCTCTGAGGAGGTATCAGCCAGCTCGCATGTTTCCAGGCATGGCCGACGCCCCCACTCGCGTCAAGACCGCGGAGGTGCACGTCAGGGCTACTCGAGAAGAACCTCCCTCGAGGATCTGACAAATCTGTTGGGTTACGGCAGCGCTCCGGCCATCAAACCGTGGCCAAATGCGGAACAAAATTTTTCTAAACTGGCGCTACCATGACCCGATGCCCGGATCTACCCTAAACCCTATACTAGAAATATGTAACAAGGAGTTAGATGGTTATACCGAGTTGATCCGTATCCTTCGGTCTTCAACCATCATCCCAAACTCCTAATGGTCGCGGATCGAATTTGGTTGCCGGTCTTCCTCCATCTACGATGATCCACCTGAGCGAAACGGTGCAAGCTTCAGCCTCGCAAAGCGAGGCAACTGACGCTCCAAGGTTGCTAGCAACGGAGAGTGGAGGTGTAGGATTGTGTCACTGCAATTTTTCTCTCATCACAAATGCTCCAAGAGCAACCATAGAAAATCAAGAGGAGGTGAGGAAAAAAAGTGGCATGAGCAACTAAAGAAAAATGGCTAAGTGTTTTCTCCAAGTGAGAATGAGAGTGAACAAGTGAGGAAAAACAAATGAGCAAGCCCCCATCACCAACTAGTGGCTGCCCCTCTCTCTCATGCACACAAGATGTCTCATATCATTTTTCAATAAAATAAATAATACCCATACCTCTCTACATGCCTCAAGCCCATGCTCATGCCAACTCACCCCTCCACCTCATTTCCAAAATGATTTTCTAAAAAGAAAATCAATAATGAAGTGGCCATCTTCTAGAAGCTATTCCGTATAAATACGGAATACTTCCCGGTACACGTATCGAAATATATATACGCGTACTCGTATAAAAATATGAATAACCAAGAGAGAAAATGAATAGTGAACAATAATACTAGAATACATATATATAAATACTTATATAAATTATTAAATCAAAACCTGCTTTAATAATCCGGCTTAATCCTAAACCGCTAGTATTATCAACCGTCCGATTAAAGTCTGTGCAGTCTGTACACATGTTTAATCGGACACCTATATGTACCAACATACGTCATCTACACCATATCGCCTAAACCGTGAAAAAACCCTCTGTGTGGGACTTTAAAGACTCGTCAATACGCTGGCAGTGGGTTTAACTACAAGCACGTTAGCGGCGCTAGCTGTACGTAACGGTTATCCAGGTATTGAGCGAAAGGAAGGCCGACGAGCTAACTCATCCAAACCCCTGCTGAGCCTGATAGTGACGATATCCGTACAATCCGGTCTGTTCGTCTAAGAATATCGCATATCGAGTTTAGGGGGGTGGATAAAGTCAGACCCCTACTGACGTGATAATTCGTGTCGGTATGTAACCCATCACCACCTGAGAAACTATTGATCCTGGATCGGTAATTCTCGTCTACCCTGACCGAGAATTTCTGGTGATGGCCACCCGTGCACAACGCGACATTGTTCATATCAGATTTTTGCATTTTTATATCGCCCATTCTTAATCACATTGTATATAAGTAGGTACTTTTGATTCATGTCTGCTAAATAGTTGCAGGTTACAGGTTCTCAGCTCGTTACAGTGAAATTCATGAAAAGTCGCTAGAAATGTGAGACTACGACCAACAATAGATGAATCCGTATGATACTGCCTACCAGTTTAAGGAACAAATGGAAAATCATTTAGACACTTTAATGCACAAAGCAAAAGGGTAACACAAGATCCAAGACTTCAACACGGAGCTCAAGGCAAAAGTCCACATCATTCCGCACTATTGGAAATCTGGAAAAAAATTGAAGAGATTCTGAGAAACCAAGTGAAGAAAACAGAATATAAAAACAACATGAAGAAACCCTGAAGAAATGGGCCCATGAATCCACCAAATGGCCGCGGAACCGCGGCCAAACAGGCACTTCTGCCGCGGTTCCGTGGCCGTGCAATGCACGTGTCGGTGGCAGTGTCGGTGCTTTGACTCGGCTCTCTTGGGGTAGTTTTGTAAATTAGTGATTGGATCAGAATGTAAACCTAGGATTTCTTATCTATAAATAGGAGATCTCAAAGCCAAATAAAGGGTGCCTATTTTAGGATGCCTCTTTTTAATTCTTAGATCTAAATTTTAATTCCAATTGTAATGCATTGTTGAGAGATCATCAATAAAATAAGTTTTATTTTTTATTTATTTATTTATCTCGCATTGTTTTTATCTGAATTTTAATTCCTGCAATTTTTTATCTGTTCTTTTATTATCTGAAATTTAGTTCATCTATTAAAATAAAAAAAATGAATTTTATTGTTATCTTCCTAATGAGTGAGTAATTCCTCACTTGTTAGGGATAGGAAAGGGAAGGTTTGAGAGAAGGAAATCTCTCTCACTCCTTTCTTTGCTCAAATAATTTTAATTAAGGACTCTCTTTAAATCAACCATAATCCGCTCACTATGGCACCCTATCCTACATGATAGCGGTGATTCCCTAGTTAGACCGGTTGTGGTTGAATTAACCGGAGGTTAGGGCTAAGAGCCAAGAACGGAGGGACAAGGACCAAAAAGAAGAAACTAAGTTTCTTTCCAGTCATGCTAATCCCTGTTGTTACCAATTACCCTAACACCTTTATTCACAACTAAGGTATTGAAAGATGTGAGAAGATCCTTATCTCGACCTAATCTAATTCTAACCCTAGCAAGATTTTTATCAAGTTATTCTCATTCGTAGATCTTAAAACAAAACCCAATTTAATTGGATTTAACTCGCTAGAATATAAAGAAAATGATTCCTTCTCCCTGTGGATCGACCCGTACTCAACCGGTTAGCTACCAAGCGATACTGTCTTGATTGCGGTAAATTTAAATACAGAAAAACTCTACCAATCAAATGGTGCCATTACCGGGGAGACGGTAGTTATTTTCTTTGTGTAATTTCGGGTTAAAAAAAATTAAAAATTAAAAATTATAAAAATTGAAAAAAATTTAAACAAAAAAAATAAAAAAAATAAAATCATCTTGTTATTTGTGATTGGTTTTTGTGCAAATTGTGCAGGAAAGGAAGAAGGACTGGTTCAGATCTGGAGTAACTCAGTGAACAAATTCAGAAACAGGGGATCTAAACAGAAAGAGGAGAACCAACTCAGCACAGGGAAAAATTCAGAAGATCTAAATTAACTGCTCAGCAGCGGAACCGCGGCAGAATCAAGGCTTTGACCGCGGAACCGCGGTCCACTGGTGATGTCAGCAGTTGAATTTCTCTGTAAGTATCTCTTTTCTCCTCTCATCTCCTCTGCACTCCACTGAAAAAAATTTCCTGTAGGTTTCTTTGCACAAATTCTCTTTCTCCTATCCAATAAATTGTTTTTGTGCAGGATTCTTTGCGCTGCCAAATAAAAAAAATTTGCAAGTGTTTTAGATTTTTGGTGTGTTACTGCTTTGCATAATTAATACGGAATCTAAGGGGCTATAACACTAATTAAGATTGGGTGGGGATTTCATTACCCTTCCTAAGACCCCAAATTCACTAAAAAGTATATGTATCACCCTTGAGTTAATTAAAAAATATCTAGACTCAGCCAATTAAGGACTGTCGTGCTCATTACGACATAGGAAGGTAGTGGGTATTCATTCGTTTATCTAAACATGATTTTGTGGTGTCTAGGCTAGACAAGTGACAAAGGTAATTTTAAAAAGCCCGTCTCACGGTGATTCGTGAACGGAACCCTCCTTTCTTCATTTGTGCTTACCTGGCCACAATTGGCGGTCAAGAGGCGATTTGAGGGATATCTCACAACTTGTCACTTTGGAACAGTTAGGAGCAGTCTAGTAGATTTAGAAGACCATATCTCTAGGTTTGATTGTGCATGTTTTAACTGTGATTGTTTGAAGTAACTCCGTATACATTCTTGCAAAACTCTTTTTTTTTTTTTAAAAACACTTTCAAAAATTTCTAAACTCCAAAAACAAACAATTTTTTACAAAAAAAAATATCACATTCTTTTTCTTCTCCTTTCTCTCATTACATCATGGGTACCCCACCTCGCAAAACTCTTGCCGAACTTTGGTATTTACAATCAGACATTACTTCCTACGGTTCTCGTTTTGGTCGAATTTCGAACGACCCCTCCATTCCCAAAATTTCTTTGAAAGATCGGATAGACTCGTCTAGGAAAACCAATTGAACTCCACAATCCACCTTGTATCAACCATTTCAATCTTCATTACCTTCTTACGTTGATACTCCTTTTTCGAGTCCTGTTGTAACTCCGAAACCCATGTCTATTGCTGAACATATTGAACAATCTCGTAACCGATTTTTCACTCCTTTAACCACTGCGAATTTTTTGGATCAACAATTCCATTCACCTTCTTATCCAAATGTTGATCCTACCCCTGTCCAACCATTCTATTCCTATCCATTCTACCCAACTTTTACACCTTCCCTGGACATTACTTCTACACAGCCATTTGAGAGTTTTCAGTATCCAAACAAATTTGAATCTTTTAATGAAACTCTTTCACAACCCATGTCTAGTTTGGAACAGGCGTTGAAAGACTTTAGGGTAGCGTCATGCCAACAGATGATGAATTTGAATGCGTCCATGGCCGCCCTCATACAACCTAGTGACCCGGTAGCTAGTTTCCAACTAGCTCCACATATCCCAATTTATGATGAGGCGGTTGGACAGATTAAGAATTTGAGTGGCGAGAGTGAGCTGTACACCCTTCCAAATCAAACCTATCCATCCCCAATTGAATCCCACAACTCCGGTTTGAATGTCTATCAAGTGTTCCAAATGATTCACCAGTTGCAGATAAAACGTTTAATGAGTTGTGCGAATTTATAGTGTTTGATTTACCTGATTGTGAAGGGTCCCTTTCTAGTGAAACTATCACCAATCCTTTTGATCTGTACACCTCCACTGTAGAACCTAAATTGATTGATATCCATGCTTTTGTTGAGGTGTCTAAGAAAATTAATTTTCACTTGATTAAGGATATTGACGCTGGGAATATTTTAGATGATGAACCCGCAGATTTGACTGAATTTTTCTCTCCAATTCATCATCCCGGGTCATTAAATATTTCTCCCGAACTTCATATGCGTCTTGATTTTGATGAGAATTGCATGGATAAGCTAAATTTTGAGGAAAGTATTGAGGAAATTATTGAGAATGAAGCAATTTTACTTGAGGAGTTGGATTTTCCAATTCATTCTATCCCTTTCATTGACTGCGCACACCCTCCTGAATCTTTAACCAATACTCTTCCTCAATCACTTCCCTCCATCCTCGCTCCGACCTTGCAAGAAACCGTTACACTTTCATTTTCAATGTCTGGTTTACCAAGTTCGACGTACCCATGTTTTCTCACGAATCTTGAGGGATTTGACCCCATTTCTCAGTGGGTTGATAGATTAGCACAATCGCTTTTTACACAATAGTCATTACAAATTGTGCTAATTTATACACTCTATCTCCACCCTCAAGTTCGTATTCAACTTGTTTCTCCCACTTTCTCTGGTTCTTCTTCTAATCTTTCTTTAATGATAGTGAGTGTTAATGAATTATAATCTGATATTTTGAGTTCGATAATTCTAGAAAAACAACTTGATTTAGACTCTTTTGAGAATAAGGTAGATGAGCTTTACGAGTCTCCTACCTCCATAATTTTTGAAAAATCAAGCTTGTTGAATTCTGGCGCGACATTTATTGACATTGAAACGTTCAATCGGACCATCGATGAAAGTTTCGAAGATATTTTCGCCGACAAACTCGCATTCCAAATGACATGGATTTTGTGATTAATCAACCTCCTCCTGAAGAAGTCGAACCACCACCATTTCTTCTTATCCCATACGAGAATGTGACCATTCTTCCCATTCCTAATCATCCACATTCTCGTTTCCGTTCACCGTTATTATTTCGTCTCTACAAATCGAGACGTAAACCTTTTCCATTACACCACTTATCCCCGACTCTATACAACATGTTCTTCAACCAACCGGTGCGCTTCACTGATAAATTCTTCGAATGGTTGGTGTTGACTTTTGGTCTTTGCAAAGCTTGGCATTGACCAATAACTTTGAACCCCCACTTTAAAAAGCTTAACATTGTTTAACTCATGTTTGGGGAGGTATAATTTGGCTCTTGAAAATAATTTTTTTTTTACTCAAAGTGGTGAGCCAAAATAAGTTTGGGGGAGATTTTCACAATCATATTTCATGTCCCCGTTAATAAATTTTTTTCTCCCAAGTTTACAGGTTTCTGAGATTTAAAAGATGGCAACAGTGGAAACAATGTTTCACTTAAGTTTGGAGGGGATCTTTTTGTGTATATATATTTTGTTTTCTTTTTTCTGTTAATAATAATAAAAAAAATAATAATAAATAAACAAACAGGGGAGTGCTGACAATTTTGACCCTCTTTGTGTAGCCTGACAGTGAGGGCACTGTCAAGTTTAAGTTTGGGGGTGTGCTCAGTAAGCTTTCTTCCTTCGCATTCATGTGTATATTTTTGCATTTGCATATTTATTTTAAAACCCATAAAAATCGAAATTTTTTCCAAAATTATAAAAACTTTTTGTACATATTTGTTTGCATATTTAATTCCGTATCTTATTTTTCTGCATTGCATCTTTATAAAAAATTAGAAAAAAATAAATATAAAATAAATATAAAAAAATTGAAAATTTTTTATAAAAAATTTTGAAAATTTCAATTTTGGCCATATTTGACTTAAGTTCAACATGACGCTTGACTAGTTAGGAAAAACTAGATCCTAAACTTAGTAAATTAAAAACCCTAAAAATAACCTTTCTTAAAGTTTAACTGTAGAAAATATACGTCCTTATAGTTTATTTAGAAATAGACAAATTTTGAGTTCAATTCTTGGGCTAAATTGAAATAAGGGAAGGGTATTGAAAGCTCTATTTGAAGTATAAGTCTGAAAAATAATTCTGAACCTTAAGTCCAAATTATGAAAATATATACCCTACTTTACGCACTCACACACATCTTGAAACTTGGGATAGTAGAGGATACCTTGAAATGCTCTTGTCTAAAATCCTTAGTATGAAGGAAAATAAAATAAAAGTATAAGTGTGAATAAAGAGATAAAAAAATGAACACTGGTTTTGTAATTACTTAAGGCGGCATAAATAAAAAAATATAGCGAGGGTGTTTTATCACCTAGTGCATTAGACCAACTGGTTTGAGAGTCACTGCTAAGTTTTAGGTGTTGCAAGACGAGGAATTACGCCTAAATGCACAATCACCTTTTGTAATCGGTAGTTTAGTACCTCAAGAAGTATTAACGGTTGCATGAAGCATGTATGAGCAATTTCATCTAAAATTCACCAACTAAAAGTATTTTGGAAAATGGACAAGAGTATGATAGCTTGAATTGAATTTCCAAGTGTAGGGGTGATAATTACACATACGTAAGGGTATATAATTCGAGTTTGGAGGAGAGATAGGAATAAAAGATAGGGCTTATATCTTCAGTAGAGATGATAAAAATTCCTGAGTTAAGATTGCGCTTTAGAAGGAAAACTTAGGAGATGCTGAAAACTTTTTAAAATGGCAAAAAGTATATGATCTAAGGTTAAATGAAAAGGAAATGTGAAGAATACATGTTGATGATTTCTAAGTTGAAGATAATAGAATTCCTCGCTAGAATACTGAATTGAAGAATTAGAGTCAACGGCCAAATTGATCGGATTTTGTGGGTAGTATCCGCTGAAAACCCTCAGGAGACAACACTCCACCTACTAGGGACACCTAAAGGTTTAACGGCTTGTTGCATGAGCTCAGTGCAATCGCGTTCCTTGCGAAAGTGAGGTTAGGACTTTTTGAGAATAAAATTGGTTTTGCTCGGGACGAGCAAAAGATAAGTTTGGGGGGTATTTGTTCATATCAGATTTTTGCATTTTTATATCGCCCATTCTTAATCACATTGCATATAAGTAGGTACTTTTGATCCATATCTGCTAAATAGTTGCAGGTTACAGCTTCTCAGCTCGTTACAGTGAAATTCATGAAAAGTCGCTACAAATGTGAGACTACGACCAACAACAGATGAATCCGTATGATACTACCTACCAGTTCAAGGAACAAATGGAAAATCATTTAGACACTTTAATGCACAAAGGAAAAGGGCAACACAAGATCCAAGACTTCAACACGGAGCTCAAGGCAAAAGTCCACATCATTCTGCACTGTTGGAAATCTGGAAGGAGATTGAAGAGATTCTGAGAAACCAAATGAAGAAAACAGAATATAAAAGCAACATGAGAAAACCCTGAAGAAATGGGCCCATGAATCCACTAAATGGCCGCGGAATCGCGGCCAAACAGGCACTTCTGCCGCGGTTCCTCGGCCGTGCAATGCACATGTCTGTAGCAGTGTCGGTGCTTTAACTCGGCTCTCTTGGGGTAGTTTTGTAAGTTAGTGATTGGATAAAAATGTAAACTTAGGGTTTCTTATCTATAAATAGGAGAGTTCAAAGCCAAATAAAGGGTGCCTCTTTTAGGGTGCCTTTCTTAGAATGCCTCTTTTTAATCCTTAGATCTAAATTTTAATTCCAATTGTAATGCATTATTGAGAGGTCATCAATAAAGTAAGTTTTATTTTTTATTTTTATTTTTTTTATCTCGCATTCTTTTTATCTGAATTTTAATTCCTGCAATTTTTTTATCTATTCTTTTATTATCTGCAATTTAGTTCATCTATTAAAATAAAAAAATTGAATTTTATTGTTATCTTCCTAATGACTAAGTAATTCCTTACTTGTTAGGGATAGGAGAGGAAATATTTAAGAGAAGGAAATCTCTCTCACTTCTTTCTTTGCCCAAATAATTTTAATTAAGGACTCTCTTTAAATCAACCATAATCCGCTCACTACGGCACCCTATCCTACATGATAGCGGTGATTCCCTAGTTAGACCGGTTGTGGTTGAATTAACCGGAGGTTAGGGCTAAGAGCCAAGAATAGACGGACAAAGACCAAAAGGAAGAAACTAAGTTTCTTCCCAGTCGTGCTAATCCCCGTTGCTGCCGATTACCCTAACACCTTTATTCACAATTAAGGCATTGAAAGATGTGAGAAGATCCCTATCTCGAACTAACCTAATCCTAACCCTAGCAAGCTTTTTATCAACTTATTCTCATTCGTAGATTTTAAAATAAAACCCAACTTAATTGGATTTAACTCGTTAGAACATAAAGAAAAGGATTCCTTCTCCCTGTGGATCGACCCGTACTCAACCGGCTAGCTACCAAGCTTCACCGTCTTGATTGTGGTAAATTTAAACATAGAAAACTCTACCAATCAGACATCAACTCCCAATACCGGGAGAGGCGAATCCCCGACGATCCGCTCACTGCCTCTATGTGGCTCGGGACTGTACCCAACTAAAACCTGTTTGCACGACTCCTTTGAGCCGTGGTAAGGTAGTAATCAAAATATAGTGGAACTCACACGAGACAAATGACGATCTCATGTCGACAGACTAATCTGTACACATGTCACCTGAGAACTGCTATATGACAATAGGTATAATACCAACTAGCAGCTTCCCGGCGAGTCCGTCCAGTGTACTCATAACCCAATGAGAACCTGTATACTATCTTAGGTGAACAAACTAACACCAATGGCTTGTGAGACCAGGCCACCGTCCCTCGTCAGGGTCTCGATCAGTATACACTAGTCTACACTGGAGTATCGATGCCCAGTCTCGATACTCCCACGACTAGGGACATTTAAGGATATGCTTATAGACCCCCAGCTCCCACGTATAAGATTGCCATCATAATTCTGATAGTCAAGCAAGAATCCTATGGGCTCTATCAACATGTAATAGTGATGATAAAGACAAATCAGATAGCATACTATTATCTTGAGTAAGACTGTTCTACTGGTATAGATCCTCCCTCAATCATCATAATCATCTGCCTACGACTACGATAATTGCCTTGAGGGCTGTTGGGGTAAAAATTTACACCCCGGGTGACCAAGTCAAAATCAAAGTCAACCCCAAGCCAAGTGGGCCCAAGCCCAGATCCAGTGGGCCCATGCCCGGGTCGAGCCAGAACATGAAGCGGCCGGCCTCCCCCCATGCCGAGATAAAAATTTTGTAATAAATAATTTTGTTGCATTTCTTTTATTTTGTTTTATGGATAAATGTAAGAAAAATAAGCATAAAGCCAAATTTTTGTAAAGCCCATGGCTTATGTGCAAAAAGAAATGGCTCATGAGCCATGGGATAGGCAAAATGCCATTTTGTGAAGCCCAAGGGGCTATGTGTAAAGTGTATAGCCTATAAAGGCAAAAGATAATGAAAATATCTGATAACTTTTTTCTCTCTCTAAAAATTTCCAGATCTGAGATCTTTTCTTCTTCTTCAAGGTTCCAAAACCTTTCTCTTTCTCTTGAATTAAATCAAGAGTTTTACTCTTCTTTTTATAAAACAAATTAGTTTTTCACCACAAAACCCACAAATGGGAACTTGGATCTATCATTAGATCTCAAAAAGAAGAGATTTTTAGATCTCACGTCTCTTGAGCCAGCCAACAGAGGAGGAAGAAGAAGAACCCATTTCCTCAACCAAAAAATATATATATATATTTTTTTAGGAGTTTAACTCCACTAATTTCTCTTCCGGGAGTTTCTGGGGTTAAAAGCCCTCTTTTCCTCACCGGCGCGCTAGCGCTCGAGCGCAAAGCACCTACGTGCCGACCCGAGCGCAAAGCGCCCACGTGCCGACACGTGGCGCGCGCGCTTGCGCTCCAGCGCAGTGCGCCCACGTGCCGACACGTGGCGCGCTTGTGCTCAAGCGCACTGCGCCCACGTGCCGACACGTGGTGCGCGCGCTTGCGCTCCGGCGCACTGCGCCCGAGCGCAAAGCGCCCACGTGTCGACACGTGGCGTGCTTGCGCTCAAGCGCACTGCGCCCACGTGCCGACACGTGGCGCGCGTGCTTGCGCTCCGGCGCACTGCGCCCGAGCGCAAAGCGCCCACGTGCCGACACGTGGCTCGCTTGCGCTCAAGCGCACTGCGCCCACGTGCCGACACGTGGCGCGCTTGCGCTCGAGCGCCCAGCGCTCATGTGCAAAGCGCCCACGTGCCGACACGTGGCGTGCTTGCGCCTGAGCGCACAGCACCTAAGCGCACAGCACTCAAGGCGTTGGCCCCACGCATCCTTTGGATGTCTTTTCCCCACTTTTTGTTTATATATACATGTATATATATACATATGTATACATATGTACACATATGCATACTCCACGACACTGCCCCTGTTAGAAAAAAATTTCTAACGGGGCGCTGCCCCCGCACCCCGTAAGGGGGCTGCTAGCCCCCTTGACCCCCAGCCCGCTATCCGGGTAGCGAGACCCCCGTAAAAACTCTGCGTGGCTCCCGATATATCCAACCTCTCTTTCAAAACAAAACACACGTACACTGCACATTGAGTTCGCATGACCAGTTTAACCCGTTAATCGGAGGTTCCCTCGCCCCAAAGGCGAGGGGTAATTAACGGCAGCTTAGTCCGCGGCTGCCGGAGATTCGGATCTCCACAATCATTAAACTCCGGCCTACCCTAGGCAGGGGGAATCTGTAGTACGCCTGAGAAGCGTGCGCGTATTCCCATCTCAATGGGGTGACGAAAAACACCCTACAAGGGCACTATAGCCAACAAAATCTGATAGAGCGGAATCGAACCCGCACCGCCATGCAGACCAGGAGCGGGGGCCGTCGACACTCCGACTGTGCTGAATCCTTGGGTTACCACCAACTACTCGAGTCCCTCGAAAAGAAGATCAAGGGCATACGGCAAGACGGCCATCCGTCCGGCGAAGGAGCTAGGTATTCCACGGATTCTCTCACGAAGCCCTTCACCGAGGAATTGCTGGCCGAACGCGTCTCATCCAAGAACAAGTCGCCCAAGGTAGCGCTCTTTGACGGGAAGTCCAATCCAAAATATGACTTGGACGCATTTACAGCTGGCATGAGCTTCCAAGATAACTCGGACACAGCTCAATACCGCGCTTTTCCTACCATCCTAATCCAGGCAGGTCGGGACTGGTTCCGGGGGCTGGCGCCTCGCTCCATCTCGACTTTTGATGAGCTGGCCACCCAGTTCCTCGGTCACTTCATCGGGAACAGACGACAGAAGAGGACGGTCGATTACCTCTTCACCATAAAGAGCGGGGACAAAGAATCCTTTAAGGGATATGTCACTCGCTTCTACAATGCTCTCCTCGAGGTCCTCGAGCACCGCGATGAGACGGTTATCACCGCACTAAGGTCCGGTCTTAGGCACAAAGAGCGGCTTCGCTCTTTTGCATTAGAGCAACTTAAGACCATGGCCAAAGTAAAAGCTTGGACCAAGCGGGAGATCCAACTCGAATCGGAGGTGAACTCAAATCTGCCCAGAGACGACCAAGCCGACCAAAAGAAGAGGGGCAGAGAAGAGAAAAAGAGGATCGACCGACCAAAACCTTACTCTCCGAAGTTCCACGAGTACACTCCTCTTAACATCTCCCCGATCGAGCCGTTGGAGGAAATGAAGGGCGAAAGGTTCTTTAAGCTCCCGCCAGTAACCCAAAGGGCGAGAAAACGTCTCCATGGCCCTTACTGCGCCTTCTATTGGACGCAAGGGCACCCGACCGAGAACTGCAAACAATTCCGCGACTACATTGAGGAGTTGATCCGCTCTGGCCACTTGGCGAAGTACCTAAGGGACAAACGGCAGGCGGAACGAGAACAAAAAGACCCGATCGCCCCCGGGGAATTAACGATCGGCCAAATCATGGTCGTTACCTCGGGTCCTGCTTGAGAAACTGTCGGAAATCACCACCTCCTCCCCGTTGAAGGTGTAAGTGATCCACCCCGGAAGAGGTGTAAGAAGGACAAGCTCATCATCTTCTTCGATGAAGACCTCCACAGTATATTGCTGCCTCACAACGACCCTCTCATGATAACGGCTCGGGTCTACCGTTACGAGGTACAGAGGATATTGGTTGATTCAGGTAGCTCGGCGAATATCCTGTTCTACGACTGTTTCCAGCGTATGAGGCTAGGACCATCCGACCTACAACCGACCTCCCATGTCCTCTTTGGGTTCACCAACCACTCCATCCCGGCCGAGGAAACGGTCACCTTCCTCCTCAACATCGGGGAAGCGGGTCGTACGCAAACCCTACTGGTGAACTTCCTCGTCGCTAAGGTGCCTTCATCTTATAACATTCTCCTAGGACGCCCTACATTGAATGCCTTCCGGGCTCAAATCTCGACCTATCACCTTGCGATCAAATTCCTGTTGGATCAAGGGGGATAGGCCGGGCCTACGGGAACCAGCAGATCGCTAAGATTTGCCTTGCCTCGACGTCCTCCGCCAGAGAGCAGGACTACGATTGTGAAGACGCACATGATTTCCAGGGGTCTTTGGATACACACGATGACCAGAAAGAAATCCGAGGAGCCCCGGTGGAAGCGCTGCCAGAAGTCCCCCCGTCAAACGGGTCGATGGATGGACCATTCAGATCAGTTCTCTTTTGACAGGAGACCGTCGTGAAGACTTGATTCACTTCCTTCAAGGAAATTCAGACGTATTCTCCTGGACACTGGCAGACATGCCTGGGATCGACCCCAAAGTTATCTCACACAGGCTCGGAGTCGACCCAAAGGTTAGACCCGTCCGACAAAAGAAGTGAAGTTTTGCGCCAATCAAGCAAAGGGCGATTGAGGACGAGGTCGATCGATTGCTCGCGGCCAACTTCATTAGAAATCTTAACTACTCTGATTGGCTGGCGAACGTGGTCATGGTCAAAAAGGCGAATGGGAAATGGCGCATGTGCGTCGATTTCACGGACCTTAACAAAGCCTTCCTTAAAGAAAACTATCCCCTCTCTCGGATAGACCGGCTAGTGGACAGCTCGACCGGCCATGAATTACTTAGCTTCATGGACGCTTTCTCCGGCTACAATCAGATCCGGATGAACACGGCAGATGAAGAGCTTACCGCGTCACCACAGATCGGGGGGTATACTGCTATAAAGTGATGCCCTTTGGTCTAAAAAACGCTGGGGCCACGTATCAGCGCCTTGTCAACAAACTATTCAAACCGTAGATCGGGAGGAACATGGAAGTCTATATCGACGACATGCTCGTAAAATCAACCTCATCGGACGAGCACACCCAAGATCTCGGTGAGGCATTCGACGTCCTGCGCAGGTACAAAATGAAGCTGAATCCAGCTAAGTGTGCGTTCGGAGTCACCAGCGGGAAATTCCTTGGGTTCATGGTCACCCATCGAGGAATCTAAGCGAACCCAAAAAAGATCAGCGCCATTCTCAACATGGCCACATCGAAGAGCAATGTTGAGATCATGCGGCTCACAGGGAGAGTGGCCGCTATTCAGTCGAAAATATCGCACGTTTGATATAACATTTTTCTTATTTTTCTTAAATATCTAAAAGTGTTTATTATAAATATAGAACATATTTGGGTTTATCTGCAAAATACTATTTACTATATATTTATATATTATAATTAACATTATGAAGGAAAATATATGCATATAATATTTATATAATATTTTTATTATGCATATCATATCAAATATTCTAATCAAGATTCTTTAAAAGATATAATATCATACAAATGGTTAGAATAATATTTCTAAGTTAACAAATATTACTAATATTATTCATGGAGATATTGTGCAAGATTTGACTTAGATCAGGAGATCGAGATATCGAGATATCGGGAATCAAAAATCTGCCGATGAAGTTTAATTAAATCATAAAATCAATACTAGAAGAGATTAAGAGAAGATATGAAGATTCCAGATATCACAACAATCAATCAGCCGTACTCATCTCGGCTAGCTACACGCGATACCGTTATTGATTGCGGTTATTACTACAAACACTTTTCACAGAATCAATCAGCCGCTCTGAGTCGCTTTATGTCAAGATCCGGGGAGAAGTGCTTCCCGTTCTTCAAAGCCTTGAGAAAAATTCCCAAGTTCGAATGGTCGGAGGAGTGTCAGAACGCTTTTGAACAGTTTAAGATGCACCTATTAACTTCCCTGCTGCTCACTCGACCAGTCGAAGGCGACGAGCTATTATTATACCTCGCGGTCTCCAATCAAGCTGCAGGCTCAGTGCAAGTCAGGGGATTCGATGGTGTACAGAAGCCAGTTTACTACGTAAGCCACGTTTTCAAGGACGCGGAAACAACATACCCGGCCATAGAAAATATAGTCGAGGCACTTGTTGTAGCTTCAACAAAACTACTGCACTATTTCTAGGCGCACACCATCCTCGTCCTCACCGAGCGACCTATAAGGACTGTACTCGCTTCCCCTGAATCATCAGGACGACTGGAGAAATGGAGGTGGGAATTATCATAATTCGACATCATGTACCGCTCCAGGCAGGCCATCAAAGCGCAGGTCCTAGCAGACTTTGTGGTCGAATGCACTATTCCCACTAAAGAAGAAGCGGCCGCACGGGGCCTCGAACCACGTCCCTTGGTCCAGGAAGTACCCGACTCCATCCCCGACTGGGTGTTCTACATGGACGGATCCTCTACCGAGAAAATGAGCGGGGTTGGCCTGATCATCCGAGGCCCGGACGAAGCGGAGATGGAATACTCTTTGAAGACAGGGTTCAGAGCTTCGAACAATGCCGCGGAATACGAGGCTTTGTTAGCCGAATTGCGAATCGACTCCGAGGTAGGGCTGAAGACGATCTGAATTCGCAGCGACTCCACATTGGTCATCGGCTAAGTAACCGGGCGATTCGAGGCCAGGGAACTGTTGGATGTATATGCCCTAGAGGCCAGTATTGTATATGTATACATATGGATACTAGAGATATGTATGTACAGAACAATCTTGCTCAGTTTTATAGTATATTATTTGACTTGTCTTTATCGGGATATGTGTATTTATTTGTATTGTTGTTATATCTGGTTTGCACATATTGATAAAGTCTCGATACGGTAGTATACTATTGTGGTTTGTCTTTATCTTAACATGGCAATACTCGATATTACATATTGCAGTTACATGTTGATAAAGCCCCTAGGATCTTGCTTAACCACCTGCGTTGTGATGGCGATCATACTTGTGGGAGCAGGGTAGTCCATAAGCACATCCTTAAATGGTCCCTAGTCGCGTGAGTATCAAGACTGGGCACCGATACTCCAGAGTAGACTGGAGTATACGTTTCTAGTCCCGTCGGGGGATGGTTGGTCCAGCAGCCATTGGTCTGATGCACCTAAGATCGTATACAGGTGCTCACTGGGTGTGAGTACACTGGACGGACTCGCCGAGAACTTCCATATGGTACTATACCTATCGTCAGATGGAAGTTCTTAGGTGACATGTGTACAGGTTAGTCTTTGGACCCGAGATTGGCATTTGTCTCGTGTGAGTTCCCACTGAACTTTGATCACTACCCTATCACGGCTCTACTGAGTCACGTAAACAGGTTTTGGTTGGGTTCAGTCCCGAGCCACATGGAGGCAGTGAGCGATTGTCGGGGATATGTCTCTCTCGGTATAGGGAGTCGATACCGCACTGTGATTCGATTGGTCAGAACCATAAGACCTTGGCCAAGGCACTTGGGATTTACTGATAGGTTGATCAGTAGTTTCCCGGATTGGTCCTGAGCCACATCGGCACGACTTATCAGGTTATTAGGGTCTGACGTTCACCATCCCCTAGACCCGGTATGCGATACTCTTTGACGAAGAGACCGGACTGTACAGATATTGTCACGGATAGGCTCAGCAGGAGATCCGGATGAGTTTGCTCATCGGCCTTCTTTTCGACAGGTACCTGGGTAGCCGTTACGTACAGCTAGTGCCGCTGACGTGCTTGTGGTTAAACCCATTTCCAGAGTACTGTCGAGTCTTTAGAGTCCTACACGGAGGGTTTCCCTGATTCAGGCGAAATGATGTAGTAGCCGTATTGGATACGTGCAGGGTTCGATCGATTGATGTACTTTGTACTCGGATTTTCGATCGGACAGTTGGTAATACTAGCCGGCTCGGATTTGAGCCGGATTATTAAATCAGGTATTGATTTAATAATTTACGTATATATATTTCGATATATATATATTCTAGTATTACGTTCTTCGTGTTATTCTATCTCTTTGGGCGTTCGGATTTTTATCTGATTACCGGTATATATATACTGTAGACAGAAATCCGTATTTATTACAGTTTTCCTTCTAGAAGGTGGCCACTTCATTTTGGATTTTCCATTTATTTGATAAATGGAAATGAGATGTAAAGTGAGAGGTGAAGGAGGAATGGAGGTGACCATGCTTCAATGGTGAGCAAATGAATTTATAATTCATTTTGGGTTTACTATTGAAGCATGGTTGCTATTGTTTAATGAAAGAAAATAGCATACAATGTTAGTTGTATGTATGTCCTAGAGGCCAGTATTGTACAGATGATGTATATTATATTAGATGCTTGGACATATATAGAGATGACTTTCTTGCTCGATATGATAGTATGCTATCTGGTTGCTCTTTATCTTAACATGTATACTAGTCTCTTTAAACTGTCTTATAGTTACATGTTGGTAAAGCCCTTAGGATGTGTACTTGACTACCTGGACTATGATGCAGATTATACTAGTGGGGACATGGTAGTCCATAAGTACATCCTTCAAGATCCCTAGTCGTAGGTGTATCGAGACGGGGTATCGATATACCAGTGTAGACTAGCGTATACGCTTCTCGACCCATGAGATGGGCGATGGATGATCCCATATCCATTGGTGTTTGACATCAAAGATGGTATACGGGTGCTCAGTGGAGACTGGGTACACTGGACGGACTCACCGAGAACTCCCAGATGGTATTATACCTCACGTCAGATGGCAGTTCTCAGGTGACACTTGTGCAGGTTAGTCTGTAGACCCGAGATCGTCATAGAGTCTTGTGTGATTCCCACTGTGCTTTGATCTCCACCTTACCACGTCCATGAGGGCGTGCAAAACGGTGGTTTTTGGGTACAGTCCCGAGTCACATGGAGGCAATGAGCGATAGGAGGGGTTTCGTCTCTCCCGGTATTGGGGGTTGATGTTGCGCTGTGCTCGATTGGCCGTAACAGGGAAGTCCCTGGCCAGGGCTGATCAGAGATTTGCTGGTAAGTGTTACCAGTAGTTTCTCGACCCGTTATGAGCCTCACATCGGCATGACTTATCGGTTATTGGGGTCTGACGTTTACCACCCCTAGACTTGATATGCGACATATCAGACGAGGAGACCGGACTGTACGGGAAGTGTTGCCGGTTGGCTCGATGGGAGTTGTAGCAGGTTCGCTTGTTCTCTTCTGATCGCTCAATACCCGGGTGGCCGTTACGTTTAGCTGACCGCTTGCGGCTTGGGGGTGCTTGATATGATCATCACCCACTGCCGGCGTATTGACGAGTCTCAGAGTCCCACAATGGAGTTTCCTAGTCCAGACGAAACGTTGTGGTGCGCGTATGCGATATGCGCATGGACCCGATTAAAATACGAGTATAGGATACCGTATATTGATCGGGCGGCTTGCTTTTGGTTAGGGTCGTATGTGATATGGCCGGATTTATAAATCTAGTGTCGATTTATCATTTAACCATTAGATTCTCACTAGAAATCCTTTCTTGTTTTCTATGGATGTATGGATGCATGTATGCATTCCTTATTGTTTCATGCACATATGGATGTGCATGCACACATGCATACATACATCATTCTATCATGGTTGATTATACAAGAAAATGGTGGCAATATAAGACTCACACCATGGGTATTTTATTTGGAATATTATTGTATTTAAGCTAAAAACAAAAGGAAAAAGAAAAGGGTTAGTTTTGGATTGTTTCTACACTCTTCTTGACCTAACCTTTCTCACCCACCATTTAACCATGGTTTACTCTTCCTTTTAGTTTTTAACTCAAGTACAATAATGATTCAACCATGGTTTGAGATGAGAGATAAAAATATATATTGATATATTTTCTATTTTCTTTCTTAGAGTTGAACTTATTTTCTTCTCAAATTGCCATCATCTTCTTCTTCCTCTCTCATTTTGCTCTCTAGTTTTTTTGTAGTGAGCAATATACTCATCAAGATTGGATTTTGAAGTGAGAATAAGAACCACAACATCATTCTACACATGTTTAGCCAACTTGTTTAGAGTGTTAGCTTCATTTCGCTCACTTGATCGGATAAAATTGCAAGCTTGGACAAAGCGGACTCCGGGTGGATCATCGGTGACCTCGAGGAGTTCAAGCGGAGCTTTTTCAAACCCCAAGTAGCCGAGGAGTTTAGCGTAGGGAGCTACAAAGGTTGTACTCTCAAAACCTTAGCCTTTCTTTCATATAGTGATGTGAAAAATTTAGAAACCCTAATTTTTCTAGGAACGATCCGATACTTGTTAACTTAGCACCCTAAAGACTCCACCTTTGCTTCATGTGATGCTTCCAAACCCTTCATGAGGTGCTAAGCTAACCCAACATTGGTATCAGAGCCGACCTAGAACATTAGGGGATATTTTAACGAAGTTAAAACTCCGATCGAACCGAAAATACAGTTTTTTGAGTGCTCTCTGGACATTTTTTAAAAACTGCTGTTTTCAGAATTAAAAATATGTAAAAAATTCAGCAGGAAAATATAAGAATTACGGTATAAAAATTATTCAATGAACAGTTATTCTTGCCGCGGAAACGCGGCCTAAGCTTGCTTAGGCCGCGGTTCCGCGGCCGTACACATCATTCACTGAATAAATTTTGTACAGTAATGCTGGATTCTGCTTGTATATTTTTTAGGATATTTTTAATCTGAATTTAGTGCTGAAAATTCTGGAGATGGTTTTGGACTCGACAGTTCGATCGGAATTTTGATTTCGTGGCTTTTCCGGGTAAATCTAGAAAGTATTGAAGTGTTCGAACGACTATCATTTGCTCACTTTTCACGGGGTTTAAATCCTTCGGAGGTTCGTGCAAGTTTTGTGGTTGTCTCTCTAGAAGACAACAAACCTTAACTCGATTATGTGACCGTCTTGAACTGCCCTTTGAACCTTAGGGTTTGGGGCAGTACGGCGTGCCACATGTGAGGCGTTGGCTTGACCCTTCTACGGCTGGACCGCTACTACTGTGTCACACTCTAAGTTTTTGAACTCCGCTCAAGTGTTGAGCTTTAGGGAATCTTGGGTATTTGATTGTTCGTTCGAAAACTTTAATACTGACTAATTATCTGGAATGTGATGCAATGCGTGGAATTCATATTATAAGACATGAAATACGAGGTATGTGATATTTCGCATTTACGATGTCTAAGGAGAATATGGATTCCAGATATTGCAGTTTTATACTTTCTTTTCTGTGACCGTAAGTGTAGTATGTCGATATCGCCGGTTTCGTTGCTATACATCAACGACAATTGGGGTATGCATACTTACTTACGTTGATGATATGAGATATTATGTGTTGCTGAGATATGATGTGCAGGATTGTCGCGATTGAATAGCCGGGGTTTTTTATGTGAGATGAGAGTTTTATATTTTCATTCATGTAAATTCAAATGTAATGTAATATTCTTTTATTTGGGGCACTTCCGGGTTGAGGTTGATGCCACCTGTGTTGTATATTATTTACTTTTCCGCATTAGGATGGACCCAAGGAGGGGAGCACAGGTGACCGGGTTCTAGGGTTCAGTGGGAGGCCATCTCGAGGAGTCGAGATCGGGTCTCCTAAACTCCAGAATTGGTAGGGTCACTTGCCGCTTTCGTAGGGGTCCAGGGTATGGGCGTGGCTATTCATCGCGACTGTGGAATCCATATTTCCTATTGTTGGCTAAATACTAAATACGGACGTCCTAGTATATCCCACATTATATCTAAGTTTCTGCTGCGATATCTGTGATGTGATCATTAGATATGTTCTGTGATGGGTACAGTATATAGTATATATGATATATTATATAGGCGTTACTTATGTTTTACACCCGCGCTAGCACTGCCCTGCTCTGCCGTTAGTTACCTAACCTAACGGTGTACGAGGGGACATCGAGGCGAATGCGGATGGCATAAGTGTACGTCGTATTTATCTGTGATGTTTAGGTGACTTAAATGATGGGACTTCATTAATGTGATTAATGAAAGAAAAGAAACCTAAAAGATGTTGTAGAATCAAATTTTAAAATAAAAGGGTAGCTACAGTTTTGCTTTGCATAGCGGTATATATGACATACCCTGCACCTTATTCGATGAGGAAAGAGCCGAGATCCCTTCACCGGGAGTGACCTCTTTAGCAAAACTGGCAGATGCTACAACACTCGGTTTGCTTTTGATTGCTTTTGGAGTTTTGCTTTGCACAGTGATATATATGATATATCCCACACCTTATTCGATGAGGAAAGAGCCGAGATCCCTTCACCGGGAGTGACCTCTTTAGCAAAACTAATAAAAGACTCAAAATCACTCTATTTCAAAATTCACTAGATTCTACAACGATATCAAGTTCATTACGCTCATGGTTTTTCTGAAAAACCTGCGTAGCCCTCCGTCATTTCAGATAAGTACTACTTAGTATTCATGCTGCGGTAGTTTGGCCTCCGTCAAGGCGTAGTGTATGGTAGCTAACTAGTGCTTATCTGCTAGCATATGATGCGATTAGATTAGGGTATTCGTACGGCGTAGTTTGGCCTCCATCAAGGGTCGTACGGGTGGGTTTAATTCAATCAAGAAATGACGGGTTGAACTTGACTAGCGCCCTGTGGGTAGTTTGGCCTTTGTCAAGGTCATGGGACGCTAGGGGCAAAAGCATTATCGAGAATTTCAAGTGTTGAAATTTGCAATGAGATTGCATACCTTCTATGAGATAGTTGGATCCCGATACCCACTGCGAGTAATTGTTACTCCTGGGAGAGTTTTACACAGGACAATTAGCCGATCAAGTAGGTGTCTAGAAAGGTGTCAACGGGGTTACGCCTCTGGGAAAACGAGGTTTACTTTAATTAGATCCGTGCGAAAGCACGGGGAACCTCCCTCAAAGTACCGACACTGGCCTGGATGAAAGATCGGCGAAGTTGTAGGGTGTAATTAATCCCGGATAATCTTTTCTTTTAGGGTTTGAAGGAAGATTTGATAAAAACCAGTGGGAGCCATCCTGATTAGATAAGATAATAACCAATCTGATCTTGCAAGAGCATACGCTAAAGTGTTTTCTTCTCTTTCTCTTCAGGTAGCGACCATGTCATGCCTTAATCAAAATAATAATATGGATGTATTGACCGAACCCGCATGTTATACTGTGCAGGGGAACGTTGAACCCGTTCTATCTTATAAGTGTTATAAGACTGAACAGGAAACAGGAGAATATCTGGATTCTCACGCCGCCCAAACGGAGAACATGCATGTTGATGCACCTTCTTCGGGTGTGTTTGTCATTGAGAACTGTTTTTCAGTTCACCCTACGTCCTGGGTATTAGATACCGGATCAGGATCCCACATATGTAAACAGTTACATGGGCTACGGAAAGGTAGAGAACTGGAAAAAGGTGATCATTCCGTTCAAGTAGGGAATGATGCAAGTATTGCAGCCAAAGCAGTTGGCGAATATCACCTAGTATTACCAAGTAGTGATACTCTGATTCTAAATGAGTGCTATTATATACCGAACATGATGTGCAATATTATATCAGTTTCTTTATTAAGTAAAGAAGGATATAATTTTGTAGTAAAGGATAATGTTATGAACATATTCCTAGATCAAAAGTTGATTGCATCAGGCTCGTTACATAATGGCATATTCATTCTAAATCAAAATACAGTCCTCAATATACAAAACACAAACAAGAGGAAAAGTTCAGAAATGAACGAATCCTTCTTGTGGCATTGTAGACTTGGTCATATCAATGCGACACGACTGACTAAGTTACATAAAGATGGATATTTGAATTCGTTCAAATTATCATCTTATGATACTTGCCATTCATGTCTCAAAGGCAAGATGACCAAAACTCCGTTTACGGGACACGGAGAAAGAGTTACGGAACTCTTAGGGCTGATACATAGTGATGTATGCGGTCCCATGTCTATACATGCCAGGGACGGTTCTTCCTACTTCATTACATTCACTGACGATCTCTCAAGATTCGGATATGTGTTCCTAATGAAACACAAATCTGAAGCTTTTGAGAAATTCAGAGAATATAAAAACGAAGTAGAGAACCAAACGGGCAAAAGTATTAAGATCCTTCAATCTGATCGAGGAGGAGAATACTTAAGCAATGAATTCAGAGATTATCTAAAAGAGAATGGGATTCTCTCTCAGCTTACTCCTCCTTATACACCACAGCACAACGGTGTATCGGAGCGGAGAAATCGCACCCTATTAGATATGGTGCGCTCTATGATGAGTGCAGCTGAGTTACCTATTTCCTTCTGCGGATATGCACTGGAGACAGCTGCATACCTATTGAATAGAGTTCCAACCAAATCAGTGCCTACCACTCCATATGAGATATGGAATGGTAAGAGACCATGTCTTAATTTTATTCAGATATGGGGTTGTCCGGCCTATGTTAAAACACAAAATCCGGACAAGCTCGAGGCAAGGTCTGTTCTATGTAAGTTTATTGGATATCCCAAACATTCGCGAGGGTATATCTTCTACCACTCCGAGGAACAAAAAGTGTTTGTTCCTCGACATGCCACTTTCTTAGAAAAGGGTTTTCTTATGAAATAGACAAGTGGCATTGAGGTAGAACTGGAAGAGGTTCCAGCGACACAAACTATAACAGAAGACGTGGTAGAACCAGACGATTCAGTAGTACCTGACGAACCCCAGCCGCTCCGCCGATCTAGCAGGGTTTCTCGTCCACCTGAGAGATACTATGATTTTCTCATTGACGGTGGAAGCGAGGATTGCATCATGGAGGATGATGACCCAACTAGTTTCGAGCAGGCCATCACGAGTAGGGACTCAGTGAAATGGCTGGATGCTATGCGGTCCGAGATGGAATCCATGTACACCAACAAAGTATGGACTTTGGAAGTTGCTCCTGAAGGGGTAAAACCCATTGGGAGCAAGTGGATCTTCAAGAAAAAACTTGGTGTAGATAGAAAAGTGGAGACTTTCAAAGCTAGACTTGTTGCAAAAGGTTTTCGTCAAAGACCAGGTGTGGACTATGACGAAACTTTTTCTCCAGTGGCTATGCTTAAATCCATCCGGATCATGCTTGCCATCGCTGCATATCATGACTACGAAATCTGGCAAATGGATGTTAAGACCGCCTTTCTAAACGGTGATTTAGAAGAGTGCGTGTACATGACTCAGCCAGAGGGCTTCGTAGACAGTGGGAGCAGCGGGAAGGTGTGTAAGCTGCTTAAATCCATTTATGGATTAAAGCAAGCATCGCGGAGTTGGAACATCTGCTTTGACGTCGTTATCAAAGAGTTTGATTTCGTCAAAAACGTAGACGAACCTTGTATCTACAAGAAGGTGGCAGAGAGTAAGGTTGTCTTCCTCGTATTGTACGTAGACGACATACTCTTGATAGGAAATGACATTCCTATGCTGCAATCGGTCAAGCTCTTCTTATCACAAAGATTCTCGATGAAAGATCTTGGTGATGCCTCCTGCATATTGGGGATTAGGATCTATAGAGATAGATCCAAACGGATATTGGGATTGTCCCAATCCAGGTACATTGACACCATACTAAAGAGGTTTAGTATGGAAGAATCAAAGCGTGGGAACTTGCCCACGATCTCTGGAGTCACTCTCTCCAAAGAGATGTCTCCCAAGACTGATTTGGAGAGAGCTCGCATGCAAGGGATACCCTATGTTTCGGCTGTAGGCTCTATCATGTATGCGATGCTATGTACCAGATCCGATGTAGCATACTCACTAAGTGTAGTGAGCAGGTATCAAGCTGATCCTGGAGAGAGTCACTGGACAGCTGTGAAGAGCATTCTCAAGTACTTGCGAAGGACTAAAGAGATGCTCTTGGTGTATGGTAACGGAGAACTCCAAGTGGAGTCCTCTACCGATTCGAGCTTCCAGAGTGATAAGGACGACTCTAAGTCGCAGTCGGGATTTGTCTTTACCCTTTACGGAGAGGCCGTTAGCGGGAAGAGTTCCAAGCAGGAAACCGTGGCAGACTCGACGATGGAGGCTGAATACATCGCTGCCAACGATGCTGCCAAAAGGCTGTCTGGATCAAGAAGTTCATTACTGAACTTGGAGTGGTTCCATCCATTGAGCATCCAATACCTTTGTACTGCGATAACAATGGAGCGGTGGCTTTGGCCAAGGAACCCAGGTCCCATTAGCGATCCAGGCATATTCTGAGGCGGTATCACCTGATCCGGGAGATAGTTGATCGCCGGGAGATCGAGGTCAGGAGGGTTGACACGAAGAACAACACAGCGGATCCACTCACGAAGGCCATTCCCCAGATACAGTTTGAGAGACTCTTCGGGATGCTCGGTATGCGATACTACAGCACCTGGCCCTAGTGCAAGTGGGAGATTGTTAGTTGTATGTATGGCCTAGAGGCCAGTATTGTACAGATGATGTATATTATATTGGATGCTTGGACATATATAGAGATGACTTTCTTGCTCGATATGATAGTATGCTATCTGGTTGCTCTTTATCTTAACATGTATACTAGTATCTTTAAACTGTCTTATAGTTACATGTTGGTAAAGCCCTTAGGATGTGTACTTGACTACCTGGACTATGATGCAGATCATACTAGTGGGGACATGGTAGTCCATAAGTACATCCTTCAAGGTCCCTATTCGTAGGTGTATCGAGACGGGGCATCGATATACCAGTGTATACTAGCGTATACGCTTCTCGACCCATGAGATGGGCGATGGATGATCCCATATCCATTGGTGTTTGACATCAAAGATGGTATACGGGTGCTCAGTGGAGACTGGGTACACTGGACGGACTCGCCGAGAACTCCCAGATGGTATTATACCTCACGTCAGATGGCAGTTCTCAGGTGACACTTGTGCAGGTTAGTCTGTAGACCCGAGATCGTCATAGAATCTTGTGTGATTCCCACTGTGCTTTGATCTCCACCTTACCACGTCCATGAGGGCGTGCAAAACGGTGGTTTTTGGGTACAGTCCCGAGTCACATGGAGGCAATGAGCGATAGGAGGGGTTTCGTCTCTCCCGGTATTGGGGGTTGATGTTGCGCTGTGCTCGATTGGCCGTAACAGGGAAGTCCCTGGCCAGGGCTGATCAGAGATTTGCTGGTAAGTGTTACCAGTAGTTTCTCGACCCGTTATGAGCCTCACATCGGTACGACTTATCGGTTATTGGGGTCTGACGTTTACCACCCCTAGACTTGATATGCGACATATCAGACGAGGAGACCGGACTATACGGGAAGTGTTGCCGGTTGGCTCGACGGGAGTTGTAGCAGGTTCGCTTGTTCTCTTCTGATCGCTCAATACCCGGGTGGCCGTTACGTTTAGCTGACCGCTTGCGGCTTGGGGGTGCTTGATATGATCATCACCCACTGCCGGCGTATTGACGAGTCTCAGAGTCCCACAATGGAGTTTCCTAGTCCAGGCGAAACGTTGTGGTGCGCGTATGCGATATGCGCATGGACCCGATTAAAATACGCGTATAGGATACCGTATATTGATCGGGCGGCTTGCTTTTGGTTAGGGTCGTATGTGATATGGCCGGATTGATAAATCAAGTGTTGATTTATCATTTAACCATTAGATTCTCACTAGAAATCCTTTCTTGTTTTCTATAGATGTATGGATGCATGTATGCATTCCTTATTGTTTCATGCACATATGGATGTGCATACACACATGCATACATACATCATTCTATCATGGTTAATTATACAAGAAAATTGTGGCAATACAAGACTCACACCATGGGTATTTTATTTGGAATATTATTGTATTTAAGCTAAAAACAAAAGGAAAAAGAAAAGGGTTAGTTTTGGATTGTTTCTACACTCTTCTTGACCTAACCTTTCTCACCCACCATTTAACCATGGTTTACTCTTCCTTTTAGTTTTTAACACAAGTACAATAATGATTCAACCATGGTTTAAGATGAGAGATAAAAATATATATTGATATATTTTCTATATTTTTTTCTTAGAGTTGAACTTATCTTCTTCTCAAATTGCCATCATCTTCTTCTTCCTCTCTCATTTTGCTCTCTAGTTTTTTTGTAGTGAGCAATATACTCATCAAGATTGGATTTTGAAGTGAGAATAAGAACCACAACATCATTCTACACATGTTTAGCCAACTTGTTTAGAGTGTTAGCTTCATTTCGCTCACTTGATCGGATAAAGTTGCAAGCTTGGACAAAGCGGACTCCGGGTGGATCATCGGTGATCTCAAGGAGTTCAAGCGGAGCTTTTTCAAACCCCAAGTAGTCGAGGAGTCTAGCGTAGGGAGCTACAAAGGTTGTACTCTCAAAACTCTAGCCTTTCTTTCATATAGTGATGTGAAAAATTTAGAAACCCTAATTTTTCTAGGAACGATCCGATACTTGTTAACTTAGCACCCTAAAGACTCCACCTTTGGTTCATGTGATGCTTCCAAACCCTTCATGAGGTGCTAGGCTAACCCAACATACAAAACCTTTGTGTGTTATTTTTCTCTCTCATGCTTGATCCATTATTTTCTTGAGCTCTCTTTTGCTCTTCATCTCTTCCTTCCTCTCTAGCTTCCTCCACCTTCATCTTCTTCCTCTTCACTACCTTCTCATGTGTTGAGAATCAAGTGAAGAGACAAGAAAGTGATAGCTTCACACTTAGAACTCCAAAACTACATCCTAAATTATTTGGACTAGCATCCCAAGTTCTCTAGTTGCTCTTTTGACATTTAGCAAAGAGCTAGAGCCATGTGTCATACCCCTCGGGTGGATCATCAAGGACCAAGGAAGACCGGAGAACAAGCTCGATCCCGGAGAGCCGATGGAGCAGAAAAGGAAGATCAAGCAAGTTCAAGGAGGCTACAAGGAGCTAAGGATGAAGAACGAAGACCGAAGGACTTGGTTCGTTTGGTAAGAATTCCTCATCATAGTAGATACAACTCTAGATTTGCTAACTAGGTTTATGGTTAAAGTTTCGGTTAGGGTTTAGTCTAGCGCCAAGTTTTTGTTCGCTATAAAATTTTTGTTCCGCAATTGGCCACGGAAGTTGGCCGGGACGCTAGGGTAACCCTTCATGGTATCAGAGTCAGCCCATAAACCATACTATAGTAGGTTTAAACAACGTTAAAACAACGAAACCGAAACTGCTCCGAAACACCAAAACCAAAAGTGCAGTTTCTGTTGATTTTAAATGGGTCTCTAAATTTTTTTTAAACATATGCAGAATGCTCTTTACACTATGAGATATACCCAGAACAAAAACGAGACAATTTTGCCATAAAAAAACCGGCCACACACCCTCAAAAACCGGCCACCTCGGTTTTGTCTTGGCCATATGAATTTTTTTTTTGTTCTGGGCACTCATCTCAAAGGGTTTGGTCTTTTGGTGTTGTTTATTTTTGGCCCAAATTTGATTCTCTGCAGATTCAAGTTTGAGGCAACTTGTGGTGTTTCGAATTCGTTATATTTAACACTGTTTAACAGTTTAAAGTTCATTCACTTTTATCTGCAGCTGGGAATGTCACTCGATCGAAAAAAATCGTCTAATCGCTATATGTTTCCTTTAGACAGGTTTTGCGAACGTGACATTCGCGTTGATGTTGTGTGCTTGTTCTGTGATTGTGGTTGGATTGTCGTGGTGGATAGCATATAGTGCAATATTAGAATACAGTTTATATTTCATTTGTACATTTGTTATTGCGGGGCGAGCGTCCGACATGTGGACTGTCGTCTTTGCCGGGTTGTATATTATTTTGGGGCACGACCGGGTTGAGGTCGATGTCACTTCTTGTATATATATATATTTTCATTTTCTGTATTAGGATTACCCCGCGGTGGGGTGCACGAATAGCCGGGTTCTAGAAGGCAACAAGCCCGCATCTCATGGCTCTAAGATGGAGGGGGCTTCATTCTAGAACTGGTGAGCTATTCGCCACACTCGTAGGGGGTACAGGTTTTCATTGCACAGGCTATCCACACGACCGGAACGTCGGGTTTTATTTGGGCTCAAATGAAACCCGGGGCTGCAAGATTATCCACCATTCTGTATTGTTATCTGTGATGTTGTTTATTATCATGCCTGGGACGAATGTTATATATACTTATATATATACTAGTAGATGTTGTATATGTTTTGCACCCGCGTTAGTCCAGCCCCCGCTCTGTCGTTAGTTAAGTAACCTAACGGGTGATGACGGGGCCCCGTGGCGAATGCGGATGGCATATACGTACATTTTATTTTCTTTCTTTTCTGGTGTGATAGGTTACAAATTGATGGGACTGCATTAATTTTGATTAATGCAAGATAATAAACCTATAAAATGTTGTTGGAACCAAACTTTTAAAACTGACATTACAGACGTTCTCTTTTGCTTTGCATAGTGGTATTCAGTTTAGAATATCCTGCACCTCATTCGATGAGGCAAGGGCCGAGATCCGTTCACCGGGAGTGACCCCTTGAGTAAGAGTTTGCGTCAGGGTAATAACTTCACTATAGTCGATTATTTTTGCTTTGCATCGTGATATTCATTTTGGAATATCCCGCACCTCATTCGACGAGGAAAGTGCCGAGATCCCTTCACAGGGAGTGACCTCTTTAGCCAAGGTTTTCGCCACTATATATTTATAAAAACCACTCAGGTTCCTTCAACGATATCAAGTTCATTACGTTAACAGGTTTTTCGCCAAAAACCCAGCCGTAGCCCTCCGTCATTTCCTACAAGTACTACTTAGTATTCGAGCTGCGTATTTTGGCATTGTCAAGGCGTAGTGATCGGTAGCTGAGTATTGCTTGTTTGTAGCTTCATTTCAGATTATTTAAGACAGTCGCATAGCTATGTTGGCATTGTCAAGGGATATGCGGGTAGGTCTAAGTTAATTAAGATAATGACGGGCCGAACTTGACTAGCGGCTTATGATATGTTGGCATTGTCAAGGTCATAAAGCCGTTAGGGGAAAAAACCACATCGGGAGTTTCAAACATACAGGAAACTTGCAGATTTCGCATACCTTCTGGAGTGTGGCGACTAGAGTGGATTCCATCTAGTGCATCACACAATGATAGTTGGATCTCGATCCCAATGAGGAGTAGGATTACTCTCGGGGGATTATCAAACTTAACAATCAATGCTATAAACCATGTAAGTGTCTAGAAAGGTGTTAGCGAGGCTACGCCTCCAGGAACAAGAGGTTATGTAATTAAGGAACTTCGCGAATGCGTTGGAAAACCTCCCTCGAAGTACCAACACCAGCCTGGCTGAAAGGTTAAGCAAGTATTGTGACGTGCGATTAATCCTAACTAGTTCTTCTTTTAGGATTTGAAGAAGAATTTGAGGAAACAGTGGGAGCCATCCTGGTTAGATAAATTAATAACCAATTTAATCTTGCAAGAGCGCACGCTGAGTGTTTTCCATCTCTCTCTCCAGGTAGCAACCATTTCACGCCCTAATCAAGATAATAAAATGTATCGCTTGACCGATCCGAATTCTTATTTGGGGCTGGGGAACGTCTGTTCTGCTCTAACTTATGACAACAGTTGTGAGTGTGAGCATGGGAAAGAGGAAAGTTTGAATTCCTTGATAAACCCATCGAAGAAGAAACATACTGTTGCGTCTTCTTCAGGTGTTCTTGTTATTGAGAACCGTTTTTCGGTCAGTCCTGCCTCCTGGGTACTCGATACCGGATCAGGATCTCATATCTGTAATTTATTGCAGGGACTGAGAAAAAGTAGGATAGTTGGACCTGGTGATATGTCCCTCAGAGTGGGGAACGGAGCACAAGTTAATGCTGCGGCCGTCGGTGAATATCACTTAGTGTTGCCAAATGGCAATACTATGATTTTGAACAATTGCTACTATGTACCTTCCATGTTATGCAACATAATATCAGTTTCTTTACTCGATAAAGATGGATATAACTTTGTTCTTGATAGAAATATCATGAACATCTACCTTCATAAGGTATTGGTTGCAGAAGGTACACTGTATAATGGTATCTATATTCTAAATCAGAATACAGTTCTCAATGTACAAAACACACGCAAGAGGAAGAGTTTAGATATGAACGAATCCTACTTGTGGCATTGTAGACTTGGTCATATCGGAGAGAAAAGACTGAGCAAGTTGCATAAAGATGGACTCTTGGATACGTTCGAATTTTCATCTTATGAAATTTGTCAGTCTTGTCTCAAAGGAAAGATGACCAAATCTCCGTTCACCGGACATGGAGAAAGAGCAACGGAGCTTTTGGGACTCATACACAGTGATGTGTGTGGTCCAATGTCTATACATGTAAGGGGTGGGTTCTCATACTTCATCACATTCACTGACGATCTCTCTAGGTTCGGATATGTGTATCTTATGAAACACAAAACTGAAGATTTTGAGAAATTCAAAGAATTCAGAAGCGAAGTAGAGAACCAGATATGCAAAAGTATCAAGATCCTCCGGTCTGATAGAGGAGGGGAGTACTTAAGCACGGATTTCCTAGATTACTTAAAAGAGAATGGAATTCTCTCTCAGCTTACTCCTCCGTATACACCACACCACAACAGTGTATCAGAGCGGAGTAACCGTACCCTATTGGACATGGTTCGCTCCATGATGAGTAATGCCGAGTTACCTCTTTCATTCTGGGGACTTGCGCTACAAAGAGCAGCGTACTTGCTGAATCAGGTTCCATCTAAATCTGTGCCTAAGACTCCATAAGAAATATGGAGTGGTAAAAGACCATATCTTGAACGTATTAAGATATGGGGTTGTCCGGCCTATGTAAAGGTACAAAATCCGGACAAGCTTAAGGCACGATCAGTTTTGTGCAAATTTGTGGGATATCCTAGAAATTCTCTGGGATATCTGTTCTACCACACTGAGGAACAGAAGGTGTTCGTTGCTCGTCGCGCCACTTTTTTATAGTGGCAATTTCTTGCAAAAGAAATAAGTGGGAGTACGGTAGAACTGGATGAAACATTAGATCCACAAACTCAAACTGAGGATTTAGTAGAACCAGAAAATTCAATAGTCCTGGACGAACCTCAGCCACTCCACAGATCTAGTAGGATTTCTCATCCGGCCGAGAGATACTACGGTTTTCTCATAGATGGGGATTGAGAGGATTGCATCTTGGAAGAAGATGATCCTACTAGTTTCAGACAAGCCATTATCGGTAGGGACTCTGATAAGTGGCTGGATGTAGTCCATGTACACTAATAAAGTGTGGACTCTGGAAGTTGCTCCACCTGGGGTAAAACCCATTGGATGCAAATGGATCTATAAGAAGAAACTTGGTGTAGATGGACAGGTGGAAACCTATAAGGCTAGACTCGTTGCAAAAGGTTTTCGTCAAAGACCAAGAGTGGACTATGATGAAACCTTTTCTCCAGTGGCTATGCTCAAATCCATTAGGATCCTACTTGCCATTGCTGCCTTCCATGACTATGAGATCTGGCAGATGGACGTAAAAACGGCTTTTCTAAATGGAAGTTTAGAAGAGTGCGTTTACATGGATCAGCCAGAAGGTTTTGTAGACAGTGGGAGCAGCGGGAAGGTGTGCAAGCTGCTCAAATCCATTTATGGATTGAAGCAAGCATCGCGGAGCTGGAACATCTGTTTTGATGAGACAGTCAAGGACTTTGACTTCATCAAGAACGAAGATGAGCCATGTATTTATAAGAAGATTATAGGATGAACTATCGTGTTCCTAGTCTTGTACGTGGACGACATTCTTTTGATAGGAAATGACATTCCTATGCTACAGTTGGTCAAGCTATTCTTATCACAAAGGTTCTCTATGAAAGACCTAGGTGATGCCTCGTACATTCTGGGGATCAAGATCTACAGAGATAGATCCAAGAGACTACTGGGACTTTCGCAGTCCAAGTACATAGAGACCGTACTAAAGAGATTTAGTTTGGAAGATTCCAAGCGCGGTAACATACCCGCATTGCACAGAATCACCCTCTCCAAGGAGATGTCTCCCAAGACTGACGAGGAGAGGGTTCGCATGAGCATTATACCCTACGCTTCGGCGGTAGGATCTATAATGTATACAATGCTATGTACAAGACCAGATGTAGCTTATGCACTAAGCGTGGTGAGCCGGTATCAGTCAGACCCAGGTGAGAACCACTGGACAGCAGTAAAGAACATTCTTAAGTACCTAAGAAGGACTAAGGAGATGTTTCTGGTTTACGGTAATGGAGACCTCAGGGTCGAGTCCTTTACCGACTCAAGCTTCCAGAGTGACAAGGATGACAACAAGTCTGTCTCGGGTTTTGTGTTTACCCTCAACAGAGGGGCGGTATGTTGGAAGAGTTCCAAATAGGATACCGTCCCAGACTCGACGATGGAGGCTGAATACATTGCTGCAAGCGATGCCGCAAAAGAGGCGGTCTGGATGAAGAAGTTCATAGCTGAACTTCAGGTAGTTCCGTCCATTGTTGATCCGATACCAGTGTATTGTGATAACAATGGTGCTATAACTTTAGCGAAGGAACCACGGTCCCATCAGAAATCCATGCACATCTTAAGGCGGTATCACCTGATCAGGAAGATCGTAGATCGCCAGGAGATCGAGATCCGGAGAGTGGATACGAAAGACAACACGACGGATCCATTTACAAAGGCCCTCCCTCAAGCACAGTTCGAGCGACTTTTTGGGGTGTTGGGTATGCAGTACGCCAGCAGCTGGCCTTAGAGCAGACGTTGGGTATTCGGTACGCCAATCACTGGCCTTTAGTGCAAGTGGGAGATTGTTGGATGTATATGCCCTAGAGGCCAGTATTGTATATGTATACATATAGATACTAGGGATATGTATGTACAGAACAATCTTGCTCAGTTTTATAGTATATTATTTGACTTGTCTTTATCGGGATACGTGTATTTATTTGTATTGTTGTTATATCTGGTTTGCACATATTGATAAAGACTCGATACGGTAGTATACTATTATGGTTTGTCTTTATCATAACATGGCATATGTCATACTCGATATTACATACTGCGGTTACATGTTGATAAAGCCCCTAGGATCTTGCTTGACTACCTGCGTTGTGATGGCGATCATACTTATGGGAGCAGGGTAGTCCATAAACACATCCTTAAATGGTCTCTAGTCGCGTGAGTATCAAGACTGGGCACCGATACTCCAGAGTAGACTGGTGTATACGTTTCTAGTCCTGTCGGGGGATGGTTGGTCCAGTAGCCATTGGTCTGATGCACCTAAGATCGTATACAGGTGCTTACTGAGTGTGAGTACACTGGATGGACTCGCCGAGAACTTCCATATGGTACTATACCTATCGTCAGATGGAAGTTCTCAGGTGACATGTGTACAGGTTAGTCTTTGGACCCGAGATCGGCATTTGTCTCGTCTGAGTTCCCACTGAACTTTGATCACTACCCTATCACGGCTCTACTGAGTCATGTAAACAGGTTTTGGTTGGTTTCAGTCCCGAGCCACATGGAGGCAGTGAGCGATTGTCGGGGATTCGTCTCTCCTGGTATAGGGAGTCGATATCGCACTGTGATTCGATTGGTCAGGACCATAAGACCTTGGCCAAGGCACTTGGGATTTACTGATAGGTTGATCAGTAGTTTCCAGGATTGGTCCTGAGCCACATCGGCACGACTTATCAGGTTATTAGGTTCTGACGTTCACCATCCCCTAGACCCGGTATGCGATACTCTTTGATGAAGAGACCAGACTGTATGGATATTGTCACGGATAGGCTCAATAGGAGATCCGTATGAGTTTGCTCATCGGCCTTCTTTTCGATAGGTACCTGGGTAGCCGTTACGTACAGCTAGTGCCGCCGACGTGCTTGTGGTTAAACCCACTGCCAGAGTACTGTCGAGTCTTTAGAGTCCCACACGGAGGGTTTCCCTGATTCAGGCGAAATGATGTAGTAGCCATATTGGATACGTGTAGGGTTCGATCGATTGATGTACTTTGTACTTGGATTTTCGATCGGATATTTGGTAATACTAGCCGGCTCAGGTTTGAGCCGGATTATTAAATCAGGTATTGATTTAATAATTTATGTATATGTATTTCTATATATAAATTCTAGTATTATGTTTTTCGTGTTATTCTATCTCTTTGGGTGTTCGGATTTTTATCTGATTGCCGGTATATATGTGCTGTAGATGGAAATCCGTATTTATTACAGTTTTCCTTCTAGAAGGTGGCCACCTCATTTTGGATTTTCCATTTATTTGATAAATGAAAATGTGGTGTAAAGTGAGAGGTGAGGGAGGAATGGAGGTGACCATGCTTCAATAGTGAGCAAATGAATTTATAATTCATTTTGGGTTTACTATTGAAGCATGGTTGCTATTGTTTAATGAAAGAAAATAGCATACAAAACCTTTGTGTGTTATTTTTCTCTCTCATGCTTGATCGATTATTTTCTTGAGCTCTCTTTTGCTCTTCATCTCTTCCTTCCTCTCTAGCTTCCTCCACCTTCGTCTTCTTCCTCTTCACTACCTTCTCATGTGTTGAGAATCAAGTGAAGAGGCAAGAAAGAGATAGCTTCACACTTAGAACTCCAAAATTACATCCTAGATTATTTGGACTAGCATCCCAAGTTCTCTAGTTGCTCTTTTGACATTTAGCAAAGAGCTAGAGCCATGGATCATACCCCTCGGGTGGATCATCAAGGACCAAGGAAGATCGGAGAACAAGCTCGATTCCGGAGAGCCGATGGAGCGGAAAAGGAAGATCAAGCGAGTTCAAGGAGGCTACGAGGAGCTAAGGATGAAGAAAGAAGACCGAAGGACTTGGTTCGTTTGGTAAGAATTCCTCATCATAGTAGATACAACTCTAGATTTTCTAACTAGGTTTATGGTTAAAGATCCGGTTAGGGTTTAGTCTAGCGTCAAGTTTTTGTTCGCTATAAAATTTTTGTTCCGCAATTGGCCACGGAAGTTGGCCGGGGCGCTAGGGTAACCCTTCATGGTATCAGAGTTAGCCCATAAACCCTACTATAGCAGGTTTAAACAATGTTAAAACAACGAAACCGAAACTACTCCGAAACACCAAAACCAAAAGTGCAGTTTTTGTTGATTTTAAAAGGGTGTCTAAAATTTTTTTAAACATGCGCAGAATGCTCTTTACACTATGAGATATACCCAGAACAAAAACGAGACAATTTTGCCATAAAAAAACCGGCCACACACCCTTTAAAACCGGCCACCTCGGTTTTGTCTTGGCCGAATGAATTTTTTTTTGTTCTGGGCACTCATCTCAAAGGGTTTGGTCTTTTGGTGTTGTTTATTTTTGGCCCAAATTTGATTCTCTGTAGATTCAAGTTTGAGGCAACTTGTGGTGTTTCAAATTCGTTATATTTAACACTGTTTAACAGTTTACAGTTCATTCACTTTTATCTGCGACCGGGAATATCACTCGATCGGTAAAACTCGTCTAATCGCTATATGTTCCTTTAGACGAGTTTTGCGAACGTGACATTCGTGTTGATGTTGTGTGCTTGTTCTGTGATTGTGGTTGGATTGTCGTGGTAGATAGCATGTGGTGCAATGTTAGAATACAGTTTATATTTCATTTTTACATTTGTTATTGCGGGACGAGCGTCCGACATGTGGACTGCCATCTTTGCCGGGTTGTATATTATTTTGGGACACGACCGGGTTGAGGTCGATGTCACTTCTTGTATATATATTTTTTCATTTTCTGTATTAGGATTACCCCGCGGTGGGGTGTACGAATAGCCGGGTTCTAGAAGGCAACAAGCCCGCATCTCATGGCGCTGAGACGGAGGGGGCTTCATTCTAGAACTGGCGGGTTATTCGCCGCACTCGTAGGGGGTACAGGTTTTCATTGCACAGGCTATCTACATGACCGGAACGTCGGGTTTTATTTGCGGCTCAAATGAAACCCGGGGCTACAAGATTATCCACTATTCTGTATTGTTATCTGTGATGTTGTTTATTATTATGCCCGGGACGAATGTTATATATACTTATATATATACTAGTAGATGTTGTATATGTTTTTCACCCGTGCTAGTCCAGCCCCCGCTTTGTCGTTAGTTAAGTAACCTAACGGGTGATGACGGGGCCCCGTGGCGAATGCGGATGGCATATACGTACATTTTATTTTCGTTCTTTTCTGGTGTGATAGGTTATAAATTGATGGGACCGCATTAATTTTGATTAATGCAAGATAATAAACCTATAAAATGTTGTTGGAACCAAGCTTTAAAAACTGACATTACAGACGTTCTCTTTTACTTTGCATAGTGGTATTCAGTTTAGAATATCCTGCACCTCATTCGATGAGGCAAGGGCCGAGATCCGTTCACCGGGAGTGACCCCTTGAGTAAGAGTTTACGTCAAGGTAATAACTTCACTATAGTCGATTATTTTTGATTTGCATCATTATATTCATTTTGGAATATCCTGCACCTCATTCGACGAGTAAAGAGCCGAGATCCCTTCACAGGGAGTGACCTCTTTAGCCAAGGTTTTCGCCACTATATATTTATTAAAACCACGCAGGTTCCTTTAACGATATCAAGTTCATTACGTTAACGGGTTTTTCGCCAAAAACCCAGCCGTAGCCCTCCGTCATTTCCTACAAGTACTACTTAGTATTCGAGCTGCGTATTTTGGCATTGTCATGGCATAGTGATCGGTAGCTGAGTATTGCTTGTTTGTAGCTTCATTTCAGATTATTTAGGACAGTCGCATAGCTATATTGGCATTGTCGAGGGATATGCGGGTGGGTCTAAGTTAATTAAGATAATGACGGGCCGAACTTGATTAGCGGTTTATGATATGTTGGCATTGTCAAGGCCATAAAGCCGTTAGGGGCAAAAACCATATCGGGAGTTTCAAATATACAGGAAACTTGCAGATTTAGCATACCTTCTGAAGTGTGGTGACTAGAGTGGATTCCATCAAGTGCATCACACAATGATAGTTGGATCCCGATCCCACTGATGAGTAGGATTACTCTCGGGAGATTATCACACTTAACAATCAATGCTATAAACAAAGTAGGTGTCTAGAAAGGTGTTAGCGGGGCTACGCCTCCAGGGAAAAGATGTTATGTAATTAAGGAATTTCGCGAATGCGTTGGAAAACCTCCCTCGAAGTACCAACACCAGCCTGGCTGAAAGGTTAAGCAAGTATTGTGACGTGCGATTAATCCTAACTAGTTCTTCTTTTAGGGTTTGAAGAAGAATTTGAGAAAACAGTGGGAGCCATCCTGGTTAGATAAATTAATAACCAATCTAATCTTGCAAGAGCACACGCTGAGTGTTTTCCCTCTCTCTCTCTCTCTCCAGGTAGCAACCATTTCACGCCCTAATCAAGATAATAAAATGTATCGCTTGACCGATCCGAATTCTTATTTGGGGCTGGGGAACGTCTGTTCTGCTCTAACTTATGACAACAGTTGTGAGTGTGAGCATGGGAAAGAGGAAAGTTTGAATTCCTTGATAAACCCATCGAAGAAGAAACATACTGTTGCGTCTTCTTCAGGTGTTCTTGTTATTGAGAACCGTTTTTTGGTCAGTCCTGCCTCCTGGGTACTCGATACCGGATCAGGATCTCATATCTGTAATTTATTGCAGGGACTGAGAAAAAGTAGGATAGTTGGACCTGGTGATATGTCCCTCAGAGTGGGGAACGGAGCACAAGTTAATACTGCGGCCATCGGTGAATATCACCTAGTGTTGCCAAATGGCAATACTATGATTTTGAACAATTGCTACTATGTACCTTCCATGTTATGCAACATAATATCAGTTTCTTTACTCAATAAAGATGGATATAACTTTGTTCTTGATAGAAATATCATGAACATCTACCTTCATAAGGTATTGGTTGCAGAAGGTACACTGTGTAATGGTATCTATGTTCTAAATCAGAATACAGTTCTCAATATACAAAACACACGCAAGATGAAGAGTTCAGATATGAACGAATCCTACTTGTGGCATTATAGACTTGGTCATATCGGAGAGAAAAGACTGAGCAAGTTGCATAAAGATGGACTCTTGGATACGTTTGAATTTTCATCTTATGAAACTTGTTAGTCTTGTCTCAAAGGAAATATGACCAAATCTCCGTTCACCGGACATGGAGAAAGAGCAGCGGAGCTCTTGGGACTCATACACAGTGATGTGTGTGGTCCAATGTCTATACATGCAAGGGTGGGTTCTCGTACTTCATCACATTCACTGACGATCTCTCTAGGTTCGGATATATGTATCTTATGAAACACAAATCTGAAGCTTTTGAGAAATTCAAAGACTTCAGAAGCGAAATAAAGAACCAGACATGCAATTGTATCAAGATCCTCTGGTCTAATAGAGGAGGGGAGTACTTAAGCACGGATTTCCTAGATTACTTAAAAGAGAATGGAATTCTCTCTCAGCTTACTCCTCCGTATATACCACAGCACAACGGTGTATCGGAGCGGAGGAACTGTACCCTATTAGACATGGTTCGCTCCATGATGAGTAATGCCGAGTTACCTCTTTCATTCTGGGGACTCGCTACAAACATCAGCGTACTTGCTGAATCAGGTTCCTTCTAAATCTGTGCCTAAGACTCCGTATGAAATATGGAGTGGTAAAAGACCATATCTTGAATGTATTAAGATATGGGGTTGTCCGGCCTATGTAAAGGTACAAAATTCGGACAAGCTTAAGGCACGATCAGTTTTGTGCAAATTTGTGGGATATCCTAGAAATTCTCTGAGATATCTGTTTTACCACACTGAGGAACAGAAGGTGTTCGTTGCTCGTCGCGCCACTTTTTTAGAGTGGCAATTTCTTGCAAAAGAAATAAGTGGGAGCACGGTAGAACTGGATGAAATATCAGATCCACAAACTCAAACTGAGGATTTAGTAGAACCAGAAAATTCAATAGTTCCGGACGAACCTCAGCCACTCCGCAGATCTAATAGGATTTCTCATTCGCCCGAGAGATACTATGGTTTTCTCATAGATGGGGATCGAGAGGATTACATCTTGGAAGAAGATGATCCTACTAGTTTCAGACAAGCCATTATCGGTAGGGACTCTGATAAGTGGCTGGATGCTATGCAATATGAAATGGAGTCTATGTATACCAATAAAGTGTGGACCCTGGAAGTTGCTCCACCTGGGGTAAAACCCGTTGGATGCAAATGGATCTACAAGAAGAAACTTGGTGTAGATGGACAGGTGGAAACCTATAAGGTTAGACTCGTTGCAAAAGGTTTTCGTCAAAGACCAGGAGTGGACTATGATGAAACCTTTTCTCCAGTGGCTATGCTCAAATCCATTAGGATCCTGCTTGCCATTGCTGCCTTCTATGACTATGAGATCCGGTAGATGGACGTAAAAACGGCTTTTCTAAATGGAAGTTTAGAAGAGTGCGTTTACATGGATCATCCAGAAGGTTTTGTAGACAGTGGGAGCAGCGTGAAGGTGTGCAAGCTGCTCAAATCTATTTATGGATTGAAGCAAGCATCGCGGAGCTGGAACGTCTGTTTTGATGAGACAGTCAAGGACTTTGACTTCATCAAGAACGAAGATGAGCCATGTATTTATAAGAAGATTGTAGGAAGAACTGTCGTGTTCCTAGTCTTGTACGTGGACGACATTTTTTTGATAGGAAATGACATTCCTATGCTACAGTCGGTCAAGCTATTCTTATCACAAAGGTTCTCTATGAAAGACCTAGGTGATGCCTCGTACATTCTGGGGATCAAGATCTATAGAGATAGATCTAAGAGACTACTGGGACTTTCGCAGTCAAGGTACATAGAGACCGTACTAAAGAGATTTAGTATGGAAGATTCCAAGCGTGGTAACATACCCACATTGCACGGAATCACCCTCTCTAAGGAGATGTCTCCCAAGACTAACGAGGAGAGGGTTCACATGAGCACTATACCCTACGCTTTGGCGGTAGGATCTATAATGTATGCGATGCAATGTACAAGACCAGATGTAGCTTACGCACTAATCGTGGTGAGCCGGTATCAGTCAGACCCAGGTGAGAACCACTGGACAGCAGTAAAGAACATTCTCAAGTACCTAAGAAGGACTAAGGAGATGTTTCTGGTTTACGGTAATGAAGACCTCAGGGTCGAGTCCTTTACCGACTCAAGCTCCCAGAGTGACAAGGATGACAGCAAGTCTGTCTCGGGTTTTGTGTTTACCCTCAACGGTGGGGCGGTATGTTGGAAGAGTTCCAAACAGGATACCGTCGCAGACTCGACGATGGAGGCTGAATACATTGCTGTAAGCGATGCCGCAAAAGAGGCGGTCTAAAATGAAGAAGTTCATAGCTGAACTTCAGGTAGTTCCGTCCATTGTTGATCCGATACCAGTGTATTGTGATAAAAATGGGGCTATAGCTTTAGCGAAGGAACCACGGTCCCATCAGAAATCCAGGCACATCTTAAGGCGGTATCACCTGATCAGGAAGATCGTAGATCGCCAGGAGATCGAGGTCCGGAGAGTGGATACGAAAGACAACACGGCAGATCCATTTACAAAGGCCCTCCCTCAAGCACAGTTCGAGCGACTTTTTGGGATGTTGGGTATGCGGTACGCTAGCAGCCATCCTTAGAGCAGACGTTGGGTATTCGGTACGCCAATCACTGGCCTTTAGTGCAAGTGGGAGATTGTTGGATGTATATGCCCTAGAGGCCAGTATTATATATATATACATATGGATACTAGGGATATGTATGTACAGAACAATCTTGCTCAGTTTTATAGTATATTATTTGACTTGTCTTTATCGGGATATGTGTATTTATTTTTATTGTTGTTATATCTGGTTTGCACATATTGATAAAGACTCGATACGGTAGTATACTATTGTGGTTTGTCTTTATCTTAACATGGCATATGTCATACTCGATATTACATATTGCGGTTACATGTTGATAAAGCCCCTAGGATCTTGCTTGACTACCTGCGTTGTGATGGCGATCATACTTGTGGGAGCAGGGTAGTCCACAAGCACATCCTTAAATGGTCCCTAGTCGCGTGAGTAAGGAGACTGGGCACCGATACTCCAGAGTAGACTGGTGTATACGTTTCTAGCCCCGTCGGGGGATGGTTAGTCAAGCAGCCATTGGTCTGATGCACCTAAGGTCGTATACAGGTGCTCACTGGGTGTGAGTACACTGAATGGACTCGCCGAGAACTTCCATGTGGTACTATACCTATCATCAGATGGAAGTTCTCAGGTGACATGTGTACAGGTTAGTCTTTGGACCCGAGATCGGCATTTGTCTCATGTGAGTTCCCACTGAACTTTGATCACTACCCTATCGCGGGTCTACTGAGTCATGTAAACAGGTTTTGGTTGGGTTCAGTCCCGAGCTACATGGAGGCAGTGAGTGATTGTCGGGGATTCGTCTCTCCCGGTATAGGGAGTCGATATCGCATTGTGATTCGATTGGTCAGGACCATAAGATCTTGGCCAAGGCACTTGGGATTTACTGATCGGTTGATCAGTAGTTTCCCAAATTGGTCCTGAGCCACATCGGCACGACTTAACAGGTTATTAGGGTCTGACGTTCACCATCCCCTAGACCCGGTATGCGATACTCTTTGACGAAGAGACCGGACTGTACGGATATTGTCATAGATAGAATCAGTAGGAGATCCGGATGAGTTTGCTCATCGGCCTTCTTTTTGATAGGTACCTGGGTAGCCGTTATGTATAGCTAGTGCTGCTGACGTGCTTGTGGTTAAACCCACTGCCAGAGTACTGTCGAGTCTTTAGAGTCCCACACGGAGGGTTTCCCTGATTCAGGCGAAATGATGTAGTAGCCGTATTGGATACGTGAAGGGTTCGATCGATTGATGTACTTTGTACTCGGATTTTCGATCGGACAGTTGGTAATACTAGCCGGCTCGGGTTTGAGCCGGATTATTAAATCAGGTATTGATTTAATAATTTACGTATATGTATTTCGATATATATATTCTAGTATTACGTTCTTCATGTTATTCTATATTTTTGGGCGTTCGGATTTTTATCTGATTGCCGGTATATATGTACTGTAGACGGAAATCCGTATTTATTACAATTTTCCTTCTAGAAGGTGGCCACCTTATTTTGGATTTTCCATTTATTTGATAAATGGAAATATGGTGTAAAGTGAGAGGTGAGGGAGGAATGGAGGTGACCATGCTTCAATAGTGAGCAAATGAATTTATAATTCATTTTGGGTTTACTATTGAAGCATGGTTGCTATTGTTTAATGAAAGAAAATAGCATACAAAACCTTTGTGTGTTATTTTTCTCTCTTATGCTTGATCCATTATTTTCTTGAGCTCTCTTTTGCTCTTCATCTCTTCCTTCCTCTCTAGCTTCCTCCACCTTCGTCTTCTTCCTCTTCACTACCTTTTCATGTGTTGAGAATCAAGTGAAGAGGCAAGAAAGAGATAGCTTCATACTTAGAACTCCAAAACTGCATCCTAGATTACTTGGACTAGCATCCCAGGTTCTCTAGTTGCTCTTTTGACATTTAGCAAAGAGCTAGAGCCATGGATCATACCCCTCGGTTGGATCATCAAGGACCAAGGAAGACCGGAGAACAAGCTCGATCCCGGAGAGCCGATGGAGCGGAAAAGGAAGATCAAGCGAGTTCAAGGAGGCTACGAGGAGCTAAGGATGAAGAACGAAGACCGAAAGACTTGGTTCGTTTGGTAAGAATTCCTCATCATAGTAGATACAACTCTGGATTTGCTAACTAGGTTTATGGTTAAAGATCCAGTTAGGGTTTAGTCTAGCGCCAAGTTTTTGTTCGCTGTAAAATTTTTGTTCCGCAATTGGTCACGGAAGTTGGCCGGGGCGCTAGGGTAACCCTTCATGAACCACTCATGATCAAATATTTTGCCGAAGTAAAAATAGTTCACAAAAATTTCGATGAAGTCCAGGTAGAGCAGATTTCCCGGACCCTGAACACTCAAGCCGACATTTTAAGCAAGCTCGCTTCTTCCTATACTGCCGACCATAAAAGAAACATCCTCCTTGAAATCTTGCCACGGCCCAGCGTAGAAGACGGGGAGGTAATGCTCCAAGTATATACTATTCAGGAGGAAGGCCAAGATTGGAGGAAGCCCCGCGTGGAGTTCCTAAAAGATGGTATACTTCCAGAAGACTGAGGGGAGGCTCGCCGCCTTCGGGCAAAAGCTTGTCATTTCATATGGAGCAATGAAAACCTCTACAAGAAGTCGTACACTCAGCCCCTGCTTCGATGTGTCGACCCCCACGAAGCCGACTACGTTCTACGAGAGATACATGATAGGGTCGGGGGAGTGCATCAAGGGGCCCGCACCCTGGTCCGGAAGACGCTGCTCCAAGGATATTATTGGCGGAAGATACACCAGGATGCCGAGAAGCTCGTTAGAAGATGCAAGAACTGCCAACTCCACGACAGCATACCTCATCTCCCCGCTACCGAGCTAATGCCCCTCAGTTCCCCTTGGCCGTTTACACAATGGGGGATGGATATGGTGGGCCAACTCCCCACCGGTATGGGTGGACACAAATACATCCTTGTCGTGGTAGACTACTTTACGAAGTGGATAGAGGCTGTGCCCATCAGAAAACCAGACGACGCCTCTACTATAAAGTTCCTGCAAAACAACATCATATCTCGATTTTGAATCCCGAGGTGCATCGTTACCGACCACGGGACCAACTTTAAAAACGATAATGTCAAAGAATTTTGCAGCGACTACCACATACTAATGAAGTTTGCCACGGTCGTGCATCCGCAATGCAACGGACAAGACGAGGTAGCAAACCGAGGAGTCATACGTGGACTCAGGGCTCGTGTAACGACTCTGTTTATAATGTACAAAATTGTTTAAAGTTAAAGTACTAAATGGAGTATTTGAAACCCTGAGTATGCTATAAGTATTTAAATTGTTTTAGGACAGCAAGAAAGCACTTGTAACTTATTGGTAAAGACTTGCACTGCTGTGACATAGCCCTTGTGTTCGAATCCCATCAGCCATATATTATTTTTAAAGATTTTTCTTTTAAACTTTTGGAAGCCCAAAAGTTTACACGTACAATACACGTAAAAATAAAAATTCACTAAAATCAAACATGTGGGAAATGTTATATGTACTGAACATGACACGTGGCCCCAATCCAAGACCCCACTTCACTTGATCGACCGGTGAGGAAGCCTTTGGGGCCGGCACCGCTGGGCCTGACCGAGGGTAACGCCTCCAAAATTTAACCCTAACCCCATGGCCTTCCCTCCACTACTCGTCTTTTGTTTGTTTTTCCTGCAAATTAACAGAGAATTAAAATCACCCATTAATCCAATTTTAAATGAATTTTAATTCTCATTTTTAATTCCCTAAACCCTAATTCAATCCTATAAATACCACATCACACCCTAACCATCTCTATTCTGAAATCTATCATCAAAACTCTCAAAATTTTCCAAGTCAAATAAGGTGTACAAGTGGAGTTAGCCCAATGTCATCTTCCGACGACGACTCGGGACAAATCTGGCGACACCGCGACTCCATTACGCTTTCAAATCATTACTATACCTCCCTCATCTCTTCTCAACCAGTAAGTTCCCTCTTCTCTTCTCTCTTCCTATTCTAAAAAGATCTCTTTTCAAAACTCGTCAGAAGTGGAGTTATTCCGACTTCCGATTCTAAAATTATTTAAAACCCAACTTTTATTAATAACAAATTAACCATTTCTTTATATACTGTTTAGCAACCATAAAACAACATTTAGAACAAATTTCAATTCAAAATACAATGTTATACACTTTTATTTCACTTTTTCGTTTAAATACCACAAAATTTACCTACGACATTATTTCTTATATTTGCTCATATTACTTTTAGAAAACTCACGATGTAATGACCCACCTCACTACAACACTCATCATGACATAGCACGATTGCCTCTTTACAATATTTTGAGATAAATACAATTTTAGAACAAAATACCTTAAACTAATAAAACCGTATTCTTTAAGATTGTTTTAAATTAAATTTCTTGCAAATAAGCCTCTACAACTCATTTTGGGGAACCCGATTTGGATGGTGCGGGTTATCACACATCCTCAGTACTAGTAGAGCGAGATGCAGACCTCCTCACGTAGTATTCGATCTCGATGGAATTTTTATTACAATTTTTAAGAAAACGAGATTTCTATTTAATAAATAGATTTATTTTTCTATAATTATTTATAATATTATCAAATTATCTATTTTAAATACATATAATAAATTCCATATTTTCTAAATAAAGGAATCACAAATTTCATGAATCTACCATCACAAATCCATAAAATTCCAATTTACACTAAAATATCATATAGCATTCAATCTAGGTTTATATTCATTAGAATACTTCACATTTAAAAATTACATCCATGAAAACCCTAAAAATGATAAATAAATACTGAAGGATTATTTTGAAGGTATACTAAACTATTTTTCATAAAACCCCCTCAAGTTTATTAATTTACAATAAGGACCCTAATAAATATAGGTTTAAGCGAGATCAATTCTCTTGAGCCTCAGGGAGTCGGAGAAAGTGGGTGCTTGCCTATTTAAAGTAGAAAACTAAAACGGGGTTATCAATGGTAATTGGCTTGGAAAAAGTCACAAATCCTGCCGTTCATGTGCAGCAGTAACCGATAACTCAAAAACCTAATCCAGGAATCCAATTCTGTTTAAGCGTCTGACTCAAACAGAGTCTCAGTCTAATCGTAATATAATCCATACATGAATACAATCCAAATATAACTCTGTTCTCTGATAAAAATTGAATAATAAATAAAAAGCAACGGAAAAAACCCAAATGGAGCATCACGTGCCCACGCGTGATAGGCACTGCGCTTAACAAAATAAGCTGAAACTGAGCCTCACGTGCAGACACGCGACCTCTATATACAAAGTATATGAGCGCTTATCTAAAACAAACAATTGGCCAGAGAAAAAAACCACGTGATAGCACACGACGCTCTTTGGTATGCTTAATTTGGTGAGGTCACGTGCTACACGTGATGGGCTTCTAAGCCTTTTGAACCAATAGAATTAAATTCTAATTAAAAGGAATCAAAAGTTTTATGCTTAATTTGGTGAGGTCACATGCTACACGTGATGGGCTCCTAAGCCTTCTGAACCAATAGAATTAAATTCTAATTAAAAGGAATCAAAAGCTTTATGCTTAATTTGGTGAGGTCACGTGCTATACGTGATGGGCTCCTAAGCCTTCTGAATCGATATAATTAAATTCTAATTAAAAGGAATTAAAAGCTTTATGCTTAATTTGGTGAGGTCACGTGCTATACGTGATGGGCTCCTAAGCCTTCTGAATCGATAGAATTAAATTCTAATTAAAAGTGATCAAAAGCCTTATCAGGAAAATATTTCCTTGGATCTTTCTAAACAAGAAAGATTACGCTCTGTAAAACAGAGCGCCGTTGGAATAAAGATCCAATGATGATTAAAAAATCACCAATCTACAGAAAACTTCTGTGCAAGGAAATATCTTCTTAAACTTGTTAAGAACAACAAAGAAATATCTTCTGTAAAACAGAAGTCTTTGGATCAAAAATCCAACGGTGAGTAAAATTCACCGAATGATCTAAAAGATCATGTTGGTTGATTATAAAATCAATTAAAATCTCTCAATGAGAGATTTTTTAAACAAATTGATTCTTTTCATTCTCTTATAAATAGGAGCTAAGAGACAGAAGAAAAAAAAGAAAAGGAGAGAAAGAAAATTCCCTTCGTAAGCAAAAGAAAAGAGAATTTAATTCTCCAGAAAGAAAAAGATCTCCTCAAAGATAAAAAGAAACCCTAGATAAGGGAAGGAACAAAACACAGAACCTTTTATCTCTTCTTCACCTTCACAAGAGTTCAACTCTTCTAAAAAGAACTTGGTTATTTCTCTGATTGAAGATCCGCACAAGCAGATCTCCCCATAAGTTGAGAATTTAATTCTCATCGGGAAGATCTGTTATGCAGATTCAAAACCTAGGGGGAATTAAGATCAAAGAATTTAATTCTTACAACAGAGCATATAGGAATTTAATTCCTCTAAATAAAACTAGGGTTTAACCCTATAAAAGAATTTAGTTCTTATTAAACAATGGTCTTGAAAGTCTCAAAACTCAAGATCTCCATGCACGTAAAAAAAGAGAGATTAGCACCCAACATGATAGATCACGTGTGCCCACATGAGCACCCTTGTTGAACAAAAGAGAACAATTGAGATCAAGTCACGCGATCCCACGTGACCCCTGAACAAGCCTTTCCAGAAAGGAGAATAAACTCAAAACAACTTCTATTTTCAGGGGCATCTCACGTGATATCACATGACCCCTTAGCACCTTCAGAACACAAGCGGTTTCATTTTTTTAGGGCACCTCACGTGACATCACATGACCCCTTAACAGTGCTTAGCACTTTCAGATGAAAGGGAAAATAAATCAAAGGCAGCTTTCAGTCTTTGGGGATGCCTCACGTGATCCCATGTGACCCTATAGTGCTCAGCACTCAGAAAAGAAAAAGGGAACAAATCCAAAGAAGCCGTGCCAAATCTCAAGCGCCTCACGTGACCTCACATGAGAGCCTCAGACTTTCAGTGTTTAACATTGCTTCAAGCGCCTCACGTGACCCCACGTGAGCGCTTTAAATCTTCAGTGTTTAACACTACTTCAAGCGCCTCACGTGACCTCACATGAGCACTTCAAATCTTCAATGCTTATACAATACTTTAAGACCTCACGTGGGAGCACGTGAGCGCCGAACATATGCTAGTGTTTAACACTATGATAGGCCAACCTTAGCCCAAGTTAGTTAAGTCTCCCAAAGCCAAAACCCTGTTTTTAATCGAGCCCTAATTATGTTCAGGTCTTCCAAAATTAATCATCTTAGATGGCATTTACAATAATGTTCATCCCATTGCTTCTTAATCTGGCATTTGGTTCAAGGATACATCTTTTCACACCTCTGATACATGTCGTTATAATTCTTCAACGTCTTCAGAAAGGTGGTGGGTCCCGATGACCAATAACTATCTGGTGCATTTCCAAACCCATGGTTGCATCTAAACTACGGACCGTAATGTCCTTAAACTAACTTTGGACCATAACGTCCTTAAACTAACCTTCATGGACTATGTTGTCCTTAAACTAAAAACCCCACTGACTATGATGTCTTTAAACTTCACGAACTATGACGTCCTTAAACTCACGAACTATGACGTCCTTAAACTTATGGACCACAACGTCCTTAAACTACAACGAACCGAAACGTCCTTAAACTAATAATGAACCGCAATGTTCTTAAACTAAAACGATAGAGTCCAAATACTCTTTCGTTGGATCTAAATGATCCCAAAATCTTGTTAAATAGATCTTAGTCTAAAATTAGACTAACGTATCTTTAACAAGCATTTAAGTTAATCTTAATCTCAAATGAGGTTAACGATCCTTAAAACAAACCCAAACCCAAATCTAAGAAAATACGGATTTGGACTAATCCACGCTCTACGGGCGATAACACAAATTAGTCTCCGTATACAATCCACGGGCAACCAAAAATAAAACAAACACATACGACACGAAGTGACCATCTGGAAAGGAGAAAGTTGTTACCGCGATGCGGTAGCGTAATTAACTGCAGGGGCTTGCGCCTGCAGGGAAGAGCGTCTCCACAATCAAAAACCCCTCACAATGAGGGGGAATCTGACGAAGTCTGCTACAACGGCCGCATCTGTCTAAACTTCCGATATATGGTGCCATAAATCAACTTGGCATCTTCGGAGAGATGGATGGATAAAACCAAATAGCATCTGCCCCCAAAATTCAGGCCAGACGTCCCAACGTCCCGGTCCCGATTTTCGGCGGCGAACAAACTCCAATACAACATGAATCTATATATACCAGAATACAATCTATATCAACATGACTTGATTTGACCGATCCATGGATATACATTAACTTGTCTACATGACTATCCATTTATATCTTTATCCGTTTATATGAACAATTGATATCATGGTTTCGGAAAGTCTTATATCTGCAAATCATCTATAAAACAACACAATAAACATTACGGGTTTTTTTTAAAGGGGTAGACTGGTACGGAATGTGTTAAAAGTGGCACAATGATGGTCACTATAATACACCTAACCTGAACATCCGTTGCCGTTGTCCCATGGATTTTGATGGGGCCTTGTACTCCATATACTATAGTCCACGGGGTAAGTTGGACTCCTCTCGTATACACTGGCACATTCTGTACCAAGCTACAAACAACTGCATTAACATAATAATCATACATTATACCAGATATATTCTCTTTACCTGTTCAGTCTATTTCTATCTCTCTTTGGGACTTACCGAGCGATTGTTCGCTGACGACATTCCTTTTCTATTCTTTCTTTGTAATGTTGTCAGGAGGACCCGACTCTTTGGAGATCGAGCCCAGCTCAGAAGACTTGGAGCAGTTCGCAGAAGACCCAGAGCTTTAGTCACTTGTATATACCTTTACTTTCTGTGCATGCCATTGTTTAGACATTGCTTTCCGCATTGTATTTACTTTCCAGTTGTATTGTAAAGAATGTTTAATAAATAAAAAGTTGTTTTTCATTTACATCTCATGTCATTCTTGTGTATATTTATATTATATTTCTTATTTACTCTTAACATGTTTACTTTTGAGTAAATATTTCGCGTGTCTCGTCGCGTCTCCTTATCTATATATAGGGAAGCTGGGCGTAACAAGTTTTATTGGTGGCCAATGCAGGTCAGTTCTGCATGGAACCCTACCATGTATGGTCAGTTCTGCATGGAAACCTAAGCAATATATCACAAGAATCAGCAACTAAACATTCTTTATATTTCTATTCCTTGAATTCTATCCTAACCTTATTTTTCTTTCAAGGTTATGGATTCCCCGAACAATATGAGCACGAACGCCAATGGCAACACCTGTAAGTGCACGGCGGCGCCCCGGCCGTCAATCCGACGCCGGAATGCGGAAACGGTGAATAACTTTAATTTTGCGGACTTAGCAAACCGGCACCACCGCGCACTAAACACCCGGATCGTTACCATTAACAAGTCTAAGCTAACTAGAAGATGGGAAAGAGATATACCGACGATCCAAGTCCTCCGGTCTTCATCTCCAATCCGATCTCCTCGCGGGATCTCCGTCCGTCTCCTCCTCGTCGCCGGAAGTGCACCACGTTGCCTACATCGTTTACGGGCTCCCACCTCAATGCCGAGGCAACTCGGGCACGAAGCCGGCTACTCGACGTGCCCAAGGTTCGTTGTAGAATGTAGTGTAGAGATCTCATTTGGGGTTGTGGAGTTGTGCCATTTTATGGAGGAAAAGAGAGGAACTCTTTTTGCAAAAGAACTAGAGAGCTTTTCTAGCAAGCATAAGAAAACAAAAATGCCACACCTAAAAATGAATCAATCAAAAACCCATCCTAAAGAATGGCCGGCCACACTCTTGTGAGGGAGGGATGGAGTGAGAAGTCAAGGGGGAGTGGTGGAACCATCATACAAGGGAGTGTCAAGTTATGATGTGAAGAAATGATAGCTAGGAAAGTCCAACACTCAAACAACCATCAACATATCCAAAGTCAATCCATCATGAGAAGGAGAAGTCAATGATGGTGCTCATCATGAAAACCATCATGATACAAAAAGATGCAAAGAACCCCTCCACAAAAGCCTATTTGCAACAATGCAAATAAACCCTCCTCCACCAATCTTCGGCCAATGAACGGAACAATGGAAATCGGCCGAAACGGAAAGCAAACTGGCAACTCCAAAAACTGGTCCCGTAATAAATTACAGGAAAACCCCGATACTGTGCATACACACCCGCATTTGTATTCCGACCGAAATACAAATGCAATGAGACAAAATCTACACTGTACTATACTAGGATCCGGCTTATACCAAAGCCGGCCAGTAATATCCGTTCGATCCTGATCCGTGCAATACCGCACGTATGTGATCGAACCCTGCCATATAACCATACGGCCTATAGTACAAACTGTCCGATCCTGATCCGTGCAATACCGCACGTATCTGATCGGACCTTGCCATATCTCCATACGGCCTCTACAACCTTTCGCCCGAAAGCTGAGTAACTGAATGTGGGGGACTCTAAAGACTCATCAACACCTTGGTTGTGGATTTAACCACTAGCACGTCAGAGGTATAAGCCAATACGTAACGGGCTACCAGGTACTGACTAAAAGGGATGTCTGTGAGCGAACTCAGCCTGACAACCCTACTGAGCCTGTCAGTGACAATATCCGTGCAGTCCGGTCCGTTCGTCTATGAGCATCGCATGGCGGGCCTAGGGGGTTGGTAAAAGTCAGACCCCCAAAAGCGGTACAAGTCGTGTCGGAGTGTAGCCCAGAACACCCTGAGATACTACTGGAATACCTACCAGTAAATCTCCTTGCCTTGGCCAAGGACTTTGTGTAATGGCTCTCCTAGACACAGCACGACCTCACCCCCAATACCGGGAGAGACGAACCCCTGAAGATACGCTCACTGCCTCCATGTGGCTCGGGACTGTACCCAACTAAAACCTGTTTGCACGACTCCTTTGAGCCGTGGTAGGGTAGTAATCAAAGTACAGTGGGAACTCACACGAGACAAATGACGATCCCCAGGTCGATGAACTAACCTGCACACATGTCACCAGGGAACTGCCATCTGACGTCTGGTATATGACCAACTAGCATGTTCCCGGCGAGTCCTGTCCGGTGTACTCATAACCCAATGAGCACCTGTATACATCTTAGGTGATCCAACTGACACCAGTGGCTTGTGAGACCGGCCACCGCCCCTCGTCGGGGTCTCGACTGTATACACTAGTCTACTAATGGAGTATCGATGCCCAGTCTCGAAACTCCCACGACTAGGGACCTTTTAAGGATAAGCTTATAGACCCCAGCTCCCACTTATATGATCGCCCTCATACTGCTGGTGGTCAAGCAAGAATCCTAGGGGCTCTATCAACGTGTAATAGCGACGTGTCAGGTCACCTAAAGCAGTACACGATGAAAAAGGTAAACCAGATAGCATACTATCATCTCGAGTAAGACTGTCCTACCGGGATAGGTCCTCCCTCAATCATTACAATCACGTACCTGTGACCTAATAATTGACTCTGAGGGCACTATCTCCAACAATCTCCCACTTGCACTCAAGGCTAATTATTGCGATGTCGCATACTCACAGCCCGTGTGATACCGAACATCCAACTCCTCTACTAGTCAGTCTCACAAAGCTCGTTTGCGGAACTATTGCGTTCGAGGAATAGCCTCAGTGAGTGGATCCGCTTAGTTGTTTCTTTCTATGTCTCTCTATATCTCAAGTTCGCGGAGAAACCCATCTCCCGAAATGAGCAATACCTGTCTTAGAATGTGTCTGGATGTCTGATGGGACATAGCTCATAAATGAACTCCAAATCCAAACTTCTTAGACTGTATCGTCAACTGAACTTAATCAGTATCCTGCGCGCCATGCCTCCCTCAGTATTGCCTTGGACCACCTGTCCAAAATACTGCCCCTCATCAGAAGGAAAACTATAACTCTGACAACCTCCTTGTCGTCCATGTCACCTTGGAAGCCTGGAATGATAACTGTCTCCTGAATGAGGCTGTCGTTATCATATCCCTAGAACATCCACTTATGTTCTAAAACTGCTTCCGACTGTTTCTCCAGGATTGGATTAATGTCAACTTATTGCATCTAGTGCAAGAACAACATCTGGTGTGGTACTTGACATCTCATGATTGACTCAATTGCCTGAGCAAGTGATCTGCCAATCATGCACATCCCTCTCCTCTTTAGTCTGTAAGACACCTTTGGAGAGGGTGACTCCATTACCTGCAGGTACACTACCATGCCAGGAGTCATCCATCCTAAATACTCTTAGAACGCTATCAAGTACCCTGATTGGGAAACCACCCAAATCTAGATCTAAGACCATAGATCTAGTAACCAGTATGTCTGATATAAAATCCATTTCCTTTGTGGAGAAACAACCGTGTGACGACCAAAGTATAATCGATCGTAGTGTAGGAGTTTCTTTTCCTACTCTGAGTATATTATCCAAATACCAGGATATCACACCTTACTACCTTCTCAACAGATCCATCCCCTATTCTGATGAAGTCAAACCCATGACTGTCACGTCAGAAATAGATGATCTATCTCCGCTACATCTGCTCTAGTCTATAAACAGACATAAGCAACCTGTCCACCAATGCTTCTGCTGCTCCCACTGACTACGACAACCCTCTGGCAGAGTCATATAGACGTACACTTCTAAAACTGGTTTAGAACGACGCTATACTCATCCTCCCGCCGGGTCTCGTAACCTGGAACAACAGCAATGGCAATTGTGGGTAAACAAGAACTTCCCTGTCACCGTCCTTGAGGCTACCGTAGTGCCTCTCGGGTGCCTGAAGTTACCCACCTTATCTGCGGAGTGGCCAATGGAATGTCAATCCAGATTGAATCTTTAGGTTCCTTATCAAATCTTTAGTAATCGTTTGTGGTTCTGGAATCACTTCCAGTTCTACCATACTCCCACTACTGTTTTCCTGAAAAAATCCATTTTTATTAAAACTGTGGCGAGTCTAGAACAATATTGCTATTGTTCATCCAGATGGTAGAAAATCAACCCGCGTCATAGCCTGGGTCAACCCACAAACAGCCATTACAGAAACGTGCCTTGAGTTGTCCAGTGTCTGGTTTTAAGCATAAACCGGACAACTCCCCGTACCTTAACATCGTTAAGATATGAACTGTTCTATATCATATATAGAACCAGAGGCACTGATTTAATTGAACCAGATTCAAATCATGCAACTGTCTCCAGTGCATGTCAACTAAATGGAAGGAGGCCGATCAGCGTTACTCAACTTAGGAATGCTTCCATTTATGAGTAACCTGAAAGAGAAGCAATTTCTCTTAATCACTACTATCAACTGAATACCATATACAAGTATCTACATCTTCGATCTCTTTGAAGAATCCCGATACTTGCTATACCTGGTTCTCTACTCTATTCAAATACCTATAACTTCTCAAAATTCGGACCCTGTGTTTCCAAGAAACACCTGTCTAAAAACTAGAGAAGTCATAAGTAAACTGAATGTAGTACGAGGACTAACCCCTCTGTCCTGATGGACCCTGGACAACATACAATACTCTGTATAAGTCCCTTGAGTCTGTTAACTCATTCACTGTGTGTCGTAGGTTGAAAACTGTACTTATGGTTAAGAAGAATTACACCGCTGTTTAATGCTCCTTACCTAACTATCCACTGATATAGGTAAATGTCATAGACATGATTTCAAAAAGGTACATCTCACTCTATGAAAATAGACGTACAGATATATCAATTTGAAATTGGTGCATAACTGCGGATATTCAAAACCAAATATTTGCCGACCGGCAAACAGCCCAGGTGATTTCCCAAAATATCACCGATTACAACGAATCCCGATATAATGAGGATGATCACCCAATTCCCAATAACCTACTCCCACTCATCATCTGTAAAACCATACAGATGTGAGAATCATTCCTGGTAAATACATACCCTGGAGCAAGTGTCTAATCGGGAAATCAGTTTTCCTTTAACTGTACACAGTGAACCTGAAACATTGAAATGTTCCGATGGGGTATCCTGGTATTCTTAGTAATGCCTCTTCCAGATTCACGACTGTAACCGTATAGTTCTTTGCCACCTCTCCAAATCCCTTCATATGTCTTTAGTCATTACCTTCTGCACACCCCTTTAGGCCAAATGGTTTTCTTCCTTCCCTACCGTTCGGCACCAGCCTATGGTTTGGAAGAAGACTATCCAATAAGCATAATGGGTGTACTGTCCCAATCCTAGGAACACTCGCAATGAGAGAGGGTGAAGATAAAAGACAACCGAATAAACCTTATTCCTATTTCTCCTGAACCAGAATCCATCCCCGAACTGGAACAAGTTCCATTCGAGTTCGTATATAACCATACGATGGAGTATCCAAATAAACTGTGGATCTTCGTAGTGATACGGAGTGTCCTGGAGAAATACAAAGGTGATGTGGGAGTGGTAACGAAATATTTGGTTTGGTCGTGAATATCTGTTGCAATTTACTTTGCCCCGCTTACTAATCCCTTGCTTTGTCTGAACTTAATACCTTCTGCACACCATCGTTATGCTAATTGGTTTTCTTCATTCCCTACCGGTCGGCACCAGCCTAAGGTTTGGAAGAAGACAATCCAATTTGCGTAATAGGTGTACTACCCCTAAACCAAGGAGTACTCGTAACCTGAGAGAGGGTAAAAGGAAAAGACAACTGAATAATCCTATCCGTTTTCTCCAGAACCGGAAACCATCCTCGAATAAATTCTTTCGAGTTCGTATCTAACCATACGATGGTTTTGTCCAATGGAAGTGGACGTTCGTAGTAAAACGGGGTGTCCTGGAGAAAAGGGTAAAAGTAGGAGTGGCAATGAGGTTTGCAACTCTGACAATCCAAAAGCCAGTGTTTAAGAAGGTTCGGTCAACTTGGTCACTGAGTCATAGTCTAGGGTCGGGTCAATGGTCGCTGCCAAAGAGAGAGAGAAAAGAAACACTCAGCGTGCACTCTAACCTAGATCAGAATGGTTACCAATTTATCTAATCTGGAATCCTCCCACTGTACCTCAAATTCTCCTCCAAACCTGAAAGAAGAATTAGTCGGGGTTACCCGAGGAGTAAACTAACTCATCAGTGGGAATCGGGATCCAACTATCATCGCATGATAACGTGACGGAATCCGCTCACGTCATCACACTCCAGAAGGTATGCGCATATCTGGCAAGTTTCAGTTCTTTTGAAACTCCCGATGTGATTTCTGCCCCATGCTCTTATGACCTTGGCGAAGGTCAACAAATCATAAGTCACATGTCAAGTTCTACCCGTCATTATCCAGGTTAATTTGAATCCACCCGTACAAGCCCTTGACGAAGGTCAACAAGGCTATACGACTGTCCCAAACCAACGCATCTATCTATGCAGCAGAAAGGTAACAAGCAGCTACCATACACTATGCCTTGACGAAGGTCAACAAACATAGCATGAATACTACGTGCTACCCGTCTGAAACGACGGAGGGCTACGAATGGTTTCTGGCGAAAACCTTTAACGTAGTGAACTTGATATCGTCGAAGGAACGGATAGCTTTTAAAAATATAGTGACGAAAACCGTTGCTAAAGAGGTCACTCCCGGTGAAGGGATCTCGGCTCTTTCCCCGTAGAATGGGGTGCAGGATATTCCAAATGAATACCACGGTGCAAAGCAAAAGTAATCGGCTATAGTGAAGTTAATGCCCTGACGCAAACTTTTTGTCCAAGGGGTCACTCCCGGTGAAGGGATCTCGGCCCTTGCCTCGTCGACTGAGGAGCAGGATATTCCAACTGAATATCACGATGCAAAACAAAAGTGAACGTCCTTGCAATAACAGTTTTTTTTGAAAAGTGTTCCAACAACATCAGATTAGGTTTGTTTTTAATTTGCATTGATCCGAATCAACGCAGTCCCATCAATTGATCACACCACAAAGAACGAAAATATACTGATGTACGTATATGCCATCCGCATTCGCCACTGGGTCCCGTCATTACCCGTTAGGTTAGCTAACTAACGACAGAGCGGGGACTGGACTAGCGCGGATGCAAAACATATACAACATCTACTAATATATATACCAATATATAGTATTCGCTCAAGGCGTGAATAAAATGCAACATCACAGAAATGTACAGCATCACAGAACAATACAGATATCTGGGATCCCCGGGTTTCACAGAGCCACTACTGAAACCCGACGTTCCCCTGGTCGTGTGGATAGCCTGTGCAATGAAATCCTAGACCCCTACGGGCGCGGCAAGTCACCCGCCAAAACCTGAAGCGAGGCAGCCCCCTTCAGCAACGTGAATGGACCACCCAGCACTTCACGGAATCCGGTAACTTGGGCACCCCTCCTGGGTCAAACCTGTACCCCCTACGAGTGCGGCGAATAGCCCGCCAATTCTAGAGTGAAGCCCCCTCCGTCTCAATGCCATGAGATGCGGGCCCGTTGCCCTCTAGAACCCGGCTACCCGTGCACCCCTCCGCGGGGTATCCTAGTACAGAAAGTAAAATATACATACACCGGGTACATCGACCGCAACCAGGTCGTGCCCCAAAATAATAATACAAACAGGCAGTGACGGCAGTCCACATGTCGGACGCTCGCCCCGCAATATCAAATGTACATAATACAATCACAACTGTACTAGCATTGCATCCAGGCTATCCCCCACGACCGATCCGCAACATCACAGCATAAACATAGAACATCAACGTGAAAGTCACGTTCGCAAATCCGTCTAACCGGGCTATAGCAGTTAGACCGGATTTACCGATCAAGTGACATTCACGGTCGCAGATATAATGTAAATACTGTGAAAAATGTGTTTAAAATTTTCCGATTGACCAAAAATTAACAAGTGGGCCCCAAACCAATACTGCAGCACTCACAGAAATAATTGGCCCAATTTTAATATTCCAAAACCCCAGAAATTAACCCAGAAAGAAACTGGAAAAATATGATAACATGATGAAGCTACAGTGCGGCGGAAGGGCGGCGGGAAGTGGGTTTTTGCGGCGCTTCCGCGCTCCTGTAGATGAATCACTATATCGTATTTTTGCAGAATTCTTATATCTTTTGGTAGATCACTTTTCTGTCACCTGAAAAATTTTTGGACACCAAAAAATCTTAACAGAAAACTGATGTGAACACAAATTGGGTTTTCGGAATTTTGGTCGATCGGAACTGAAAAACACATCAAACGAAGCTAGACGAAGTTAATGGCGAGGCTCTGATACCACTGTAAGTGCACGGCGGCGCCCCGGCCGTCAATCCGACGCCGGAATGCGGAAACGGTGAATAACTTTAATTTTGCGGACTTAGCAAACCGGCACCACCGCGCACTAAACACCCGGATCGTTACCATTAACAAGTCTAAGCTAACTAGAAGATGGGAAAGAGATATACCGACGATCCAAGTCCTCCGGTCTTCATCTCCAATCCGATCTCCTCGCGGGATCTCCGTCCGTCTCCTCCTCGTCGCCGGAAGTGCACCACGTTGCCTACATCGTTTACGGGCTCCCACCTCAATGCCGAGGCAACTCGGGCACGAAGCCGGCTACTCGACGTGCCCAAGGTTCGTTGTAGAATGTAGTGTAGAGATCTCATTTGGGGTTGTGGAGTTGTGCCATTTTGTGGAGGAAAAGAGAGGAACTCTTTTTGCAAAAGAACTAGAGAGCTTTTCTAGCAAGCATAAGAAAACAAAAATGCCACACCTAAAAATGAATCAATCAAAAACCCATCCTAAAGAATGGCCGGCCACACTCTTGTGAGGGAGGGATGGAGTGAGAAGTCAAGGGGGAGTGGTGGAACCATCATACAAGGGAGTGTCAAGTTATGATGTGAAGAAATGATAGCTAGGAAAGTCCAACACTCAAACAACCATCAACATATCCAAAGTCAATCCATCATGAGAAGGAGAAGTCAATGATGGTGCTCATCATGAAAACCATCATGATACAAAAAGATGCAAAGAACCCCTCCACAAAAGCCTATTTGCAACAATGCAAATAAACCCTCCTCCACCAATCTTCGGCCAATGAACGGAACAATGGAAATCGGCCGAAACGGAAAGCAAACTGGCAACTCCAAAAACTGGTCCCGTAATAAATTACAGGAAAACCCCGATACTGTGCATACACACCCGCATTTGTATTCCGACCGAAATACAAATGCAATGAGACAAAATCTACACTGTACTATACTAGGATCCGGCTTATACCAAAGCCGGCCAGTAATATCCGTTCGATCCTGATCCGTGCAATACCGCACGTATGTGATCGAACCCTGCCATATAACCATACGGCCTATAGTACAAACTGTCCGATCCTGATCCGTGCAATACCGCACGTATCTGATCGGACCTTGCCATATCTCCATACGGCCTCTACAACCTTTCGCCCGAAAGCTGAGTAACTGAATGTGGGGGACTCTAAAGACTCATCAACACCTTGGTTGTGGATTTAACCACTAGCACGTCAGAGGTATAAGCCAATACGTAACGGGCTACCAGGTACTGACTAAAAGGGATGTCTGTGAGCGAACTCAGCCTGACAACCCTACTGAGCCTGTCAGTGACAATATCCGTGCAGTCCGGTCCGTTCGTCTATGAGCATCGCATGGCGGGCCTAGGGGGTTGGTAAAAGTCAGACCCCCAAAAGCGGTACAAGTCGTGTCGGAGTGTAGCCCAGAACACCCTGAGATACTACTGGAATACCTACCAGTAAATCTCCTTGCCTTGGCCAAGGACTTTGTGTAATGGCTCTCCTAGACACAGCACGACCTCACCCCCAATACCGGGAGAGACGAACCCCTGAAGATACGCTCACTGCCTCCATGTGGCTCGGGACTGTACCCAACTAAAACCTGTTTGCACGACTCCTTTGAGCCGTGGTAGGGTAGTAATCAAAGTACAGTGGGAACTCACACGAGACAAATGACGATCCCCAGGTCGATGAACTAACCTGCACACATGTCACCAGGGAACTGCCATCTGACGTCTGGTATATGACCAACTAGCATGTTCCCGGCGAGTCCTGTCCGGTGTACTCATAACCCAATGAGCACCTGTATACATCTTAGGTGATCCAACTGACACCAGTGGCTTGTGAGACCGGCCACCGCCCCTCGTCGGGGTCTCGACTGTATACACTAGTCTACTAATGGAGTATCGATGCCCAGTCTCGAAACTCCCACGACTAGGGACCTTTTAAGGATAAGCTTATAGACCCCAGCTCCCACTTATATGATCGCCCTCATACTGCTGGTGGTCAAGCAAGAATCCTAGGGGCTCTATCAACGTGTAATAGCGACGTGTCAGGTCACCTAAAGCAGTACACGATGAAAAAGGTAAACCAGATAGCATACTATCATCTCGAGTAAGACTGTCCTACCGGGATAGGTCCTCCCTCAATCATTACAATCACGTACCTGTGACCTAATAATTGACTCTGAGGGCACTATCTCCAACAACACCACACCACCTTCTCATCCACTTATGCCTACCGTTGTAGCTCCGATCAACGAGCAAACAGTACTGCTCGAGGCAATAAAGATCCTCTTGGAGGGACAGCAACATCAGACTGCTATACTCATGAACTGCCCAGAAGTGGAAGCACCTGGAGTGAAGCAATTCCGGGCACTTCATCCAAATTAATTTTCTGGGAAAGAGAGCCCCTTAGAAGATGAAGAATGGGCTCAGTCGATCGAAGACGATCTGGCAGCAGCACAAGTGCCAGACATTGCTTGGTTATGGGTTGCAAAGTTGCAACTTACCGATAACGCCCGAGTATGGTGGAAGGCGGAAGAAACCCATCTTGAACAACCGATTGAATGGAGGATTTTTCATGAGATGTTCAACGCGAAATATTTCCCGAGACTGCTCGATTCGATATGGAGCAGCAATTTATCCACTTGCAACAAGATTCGATGTGGACCAAATCTGTGGATGAGTATGACATTGAATTCACCATGTTGAGCAGGTAAGTTATGTCTTAAATATTCGAATTTCTATTATCACATACTACACAGCTAACACAAGACCGTAACAGGTTTACGGCACACCTCATACCGACTGCTGAGATCAGGGCTAGACGAATTCAGCAGGGGTTGGACCAGGAAATCCAAGCCGCTTTAGCTACAGGGGATTTTCCAACCTACGACTTAGCTTTGAAGGCTACCGGTCGATATGAGGCAGTAGTGAAGAAGAAGGGCATACCTCAATCTGCCGGTATGAAGCGCCCTGCTACTCTGATAGCAGGAGGAGCCTCTTCCAGGCCACCGTTTGTACCCAGGAGACCGGGAGTACCATTCAACCGGCCCAATCCAGACTTCTGTTTCTACTGCAAAAGAAATGGACACCTGGCGAAGGATTGCATGCGTGCTAATCGCCTATGCTTGGTCTGTGGCTTATCCACACATGATATTGGATCTTGTCCTCACAGACTCAATCAAAATACTGCACCCAGACCAGCAATCACCTATCCACAGCGGCCAGCTATCCAGGCACCTGCACCACGTCTTGCTCTCCCAGCTCGACCTCCTCGTGGACCTACTGCACCTTCTCCTCATCAATTCCATCAAGCACAAAGGAACCTACGTCAGGGACAGAGGAATGGACAGATGAATGCGCCTCCCGCAAGGAGGAATGTACCTGGGCGTCAGGCTTTCACAATGAATGTGGAAGAAGTTGAAGCCACTGGCCAAGTCATCACTGGTAACTTCCCATTTTTCAAATCTGTTCAATACTTGTTTACATCCATATTCTTTTCCATACCTAAATATATCCCACATAACTTAGATACAATCTTAGTAGCCTCACTTCCTATACTAACACTCTTCGATACTGGAGCATCTCATTGCTTCATATCGCAACGGTTCGTCCGAACTCATGCGATTCCAGTCACACCAATCGTATCCAGCTGGAATGTCAGTTCAGAAAACGGTGTTCTAAAGGCAACAATGGGATACGACCTGTGTTCAGTGGTCGTCTGCAGCAGAGAATTTTATGTTGACTTCAAGGTGCTGGACATACCGAACTTCGATGTAGTTTTGGGTATGGATTGGCTAGGAACTTTCTACGCTACCATCGACTGTCATCAAAGGAGGGTAGTGTTTGAGATACCAGATCATCCGGTCTTTTATTTCAAAAATGGAGACCGTACCCTGGAGCCTAGCACATACAAGGCAAAACCGAAGAAGGCAGTGTTGCAACTTTAAAGGCGGGAGAAGATAAGCCAGAGGTAGTTCGAGAATTCGATGATGTATTTCTTGAAGACATATCAGGTTTGCCTCCTAATCGAGCTTTTGAATTTGGAATTGCTTTAGTACCTGGAGCACAACCGGTGACCAAAGCACCATACCGATTAAGTCCTGAAGGTTTGAAGGAGATCCGTACTCAGCTAGACGAACTTCTGCAGAAAGGATGGATTCGTCCCACTACTTCAAGTTGGGGATCTCCAGTGTTGCTTATGAAGAAGAAGGAAGGTTCATACAGAATGTGCATTGATTATAGAGCTTTGAATGAAGTCACGATAAAAAACAAGTATCCACTACCGCGAATCGACGATCTATTCGATCAACTAAGTGGGGCTTGTGTTTTCTCAAAATTAGATCTTCGTTCGGGTTATCATCAGGTGAAGGTCAAAGAGTCTGATATTCCGAAGATGTCATTCAGGAATCACTATGGACATTATGAGTTTCTCGTGATGCCATTTGGAGTGACCAATGCACCAGCCATATTTATGAACCTGATGAATCAAGTTTTCCGAGAGTATCTAGACAGGTTCGTTGTTATATTCATCGACGACATCCTGGTGTATTCTAAGAATCGAAAAGAGCATGCTGAACATTTACGAATTGTTCTGGAGACTTTGCGACAGTATCAACTCTATGCCAAGTACAGCAAGTGCGAGTTTTTGTTAGAACAAGTCGGATTCCTCGAACATATCATTTCAGGTGAAGGAATCTCTGTGGATCCATCTAAAGTATCAGCAGTAAGCAAATGGCCGACACCAAAGACAGTGAAGGATATTCGAAGTTTCTTGGGATTAGCGAGATACTAATAAAGATTTATTGAAGGATTTTCGAAGATTGCAACACTCCTGACCGAGCTCACACGTAAAGATGAAGAATTCGTGTGGTCAGAATCAAGCGAACAAGCTTTCGTAGAACTCAAGTCAAGATTGACAACAACACCTATTCTCATAATACCGGACTAATCTAGAGGTTTCGTAGTGCATTGCGATGCATCCGGTAAGGGATTAAGATGTGTTCTACACCAGCACAGTAAAGTTATAGCTTTTGCATCAAGACAGCTGAAAGTTCATGAGTGCAACTATCTGACGCATGATCTGGAGGTGGCAGCTGTTATCTTTGCACTTAAGATTTGGCGTTATTATCTTCTTGGAGAATGGGTAGATATCTACACAGACCACAAAAGTCTGAAATATGTGTTTACTCAGAAAGAGTTGAATATGCGGGAAAGAAGATGGTTAGAACTTATTGCAGATTTCGACATCAACCTACAATATCATCCAGGAAAGATGAATGTAGTTCCTGATGCACTTGGTCGCCAACCACTATCAATGAATCTCATCGCATAGTGGAAGATACAGCAAGATTTGCATCAGATGGAGATAGAAGTGATCATGCCAGGTAACGCTTCAAATTTGATGAACTTACAAGTTCAGTCTACAATTGTCAATCAGATCAAAGTAGCTCAAGCAAGTGATGCCAAGTTGCAAAAGATCAGAGAACAAGTAGAAAGTGGACTTCGAACAAACTTCATTATTCATGAAGATAGATCTTTGAGATAGAGAAGCAGATTGTGTGTACCACAAGGTCCTGTTCTGGAAGAGTTGATGAAAGAAGCTCATAGCACCCCATACTCAGTACACCCTGGTGGTGTAAAGATATACAAAGATCTGCTGCAACATTACTGGTGGCATGGAATGAAGCGTGAAGTAGCCAGAAGTATAGCCAAATGCTTGGTGTGTCAGCAAGTAAAAATTGAACACTACAGGACTGCTGATTTACTTCAACCGTTACCTATCCTAGAATAGAAATGGCAACACATCACCATGGATTTCATGACTGCTCTTCCTCGCAGAACGAAAGGTAACGATGCTGTATGGGTTATTGTGGATCGACTCACAAAGTCGGCTCACTTTATTCCCTTTCGAGTTGGCCAATCTATCGAGACATTAGCAAAGAAGTACATGGAAGTAAGTCTAAATCTAAGTAAGATTTAACTCTTCATAGTGTACTAATTCTGAAACCTATGAACTCATGCAGGAGATCGTGAGATTACATGGAGTACCGTTTTGCATTGTCTCCGATCATGACACCGGATTCCGATCACAATTTTAGCAGAGTCTTCAAGCTAGCTTGGGAACGGGTATGAACTTTAGCACAACTTACCATCCACAAACAGATGGACAGTCTGAGCGAATGATTCAGATCTTTGAAGATATGCTAAAAGCGTGTATGTTAGACTTCGGAGGATCGTGGGAAGATCACCTACATCCTGTGGAGTTTTCAAACAACAACAGCTACCAAGCGAGTATTGGAATGGCACCTGTTCTCCGCCGAAAGACGCGACCGGGACGTTGGGACGTCCGGGCCTGAATTCCGAGGGCAGATGCTAATTGGTGCTATCCGTTCACCTCTCCGAAGATGCCAAGTTGATTTATGGTACAATGTATCGAAGGTTTAAACGGATGCGGCCAATATAGCAGACTTCGTCAGATTCCCCCTCGTTGAAGGGTTTTTGATCGTGGGGACGCTTTTCCCTTCAAGCCCCTGCAGTTAATTACGCTACCGCATCGCGGTAACCATTTTCTCCTTCTCTAGATGGTCATTTCGTGTCGTGTGTGTTTTTTTTGTTTTTGGTTGCCCGTGGATTGTATATGAAGACTAATTTATGTTGTCGCCCGTAGGGCTTAGATTAGTTCAAATCCGTATTTTCTTAGATTTGGGTTTGGGGTTGGGTTTAAGGATACGTTAGTCTCATTTGAAACTAAGATCAACTTAAACGTTTGTTAAGAATACGTTAGTCTAATTTTAGACTAAGATCAACTTAACGGGATCATTTAGTGTAACGTTTTGAAAATCGTTTTGGTGAAATTTCGGAAAATCGGTAAAATAAGGGGGTTTTCCGTAAAAAGTCAAAATATAAATATCTTTAATATAAAATTAAATATACATATTCTAGCTATGTAATTGCTAGTATTTGGTATTTATTGAGCCACTGGTAAAATTTTTAATTTTCTGAATTTTTTTTCGAAATTAATTATTTTAATATTATTTTAAGCCGTCACTAATACATTTAATTAGGGAAAATTACAAATTGGAATGAGTTGAAACAAAATTTGTGCATCATAACACATCAAACAAAATTTTAACATGTTGTTTTTGAAATGAAATGAACTGTCAAACGGTGTTAGAAGATATCGAAGAAAAATGCTTAAATAGTGAAATTAAGGTAAATGGAAATTTAGGGTATAACATTTATCTTTTTCCCCCACACCCACACCCACACCCACACTCACTCACCCCCATTCCCTTGTGGCTGAAATTCAGCAGCACTTCCCCCCATTTCCCCACTCCATTTCCACACAAATTAGAAAAGAAATGATTAAGGAAAACAATAAACTATTGAGGTATGGTTTTCTTTTGTTGACTTTGGTGGGATTTCAACACACACCTCACCTCTCTCTCTCTCCCCTCCCTCAAAAGATCAGCCGAGCCCTCTCCAAATTCAGCAACCCCCTTCCCCTTGCTTCTCCTCTTCTTCTCACTAAAAAAAAAATTCCACAAAATGCCTCAAAATCCATACAAATTCAAAGCTAAATCCAAATCCAAGCCCTACCTATTTTTCCTTAGCATATCTAGTATGGTTCTTGGTGAATAGAAGCTAATTTGGAGGGCTATGTATGCTTGTAGGATCTTCAAATTGTTTGGGTATAAATTCTAAATCTTTTGCTTAATTTGTTGTTAATTGCTTGAAGTTAGCTTATTAAGTGTTTAATTAGGTTTAGTTGTTAATTTGGAAATTCAAGATTTAGGGTTTTTAAATCAATTAGGGTTTTTATAAATTGTTTAGGATTACATGGTATAGTTAGCATGCTAAGACACAAAAGACTTAATTTTGTTGCTTATTTGTAGTTGCTACATTTAAAATTGTCCAATTTGCAAGATTTAGCAAATTAGGTTTTGGTAATTAATTCAAAATTGAGAATTTAAAATATAATTAGAGTTTCATGACATCATTAACATTATAATGAGTGGTTTAATACCTTAGCTTATGTAAAACCAAGCTTAGTGGTTGAATTGTGAATTTTCCTTTGAGAGTTGTTAAAATTGGTTAAATTGCAAACTAGAATTTTGGGGTTAATGAAATTTAATGAGATTAAATTGTGAAAATAGTTTGTATGGATTATTTAAGATTAATAAGTATTATGGCCATTAGAATTGTTAAAACATCAAGTGTTGTACTAAAAAGGTAAATTTTGCTTGCTAGGTTTTCGGAAAAATAGCTTTTAAAGTGAGTTTGGGGTTTTTGTAAATTTTAACCTATTTCATATTATAATTAGTGTTTGTGAATATGCAAATGGGTGCGTTTGGGTTTTTCTCGATGGGTTGATGTTTGTACATCGACATCGAGGGTTGATTTGGCTATTCTTGCATGCGTAGGCGATAGGTTTTGACCTATACGTGATACGCGTGCTGATTTGGTTTTCGTATGCCGTTTCGATTTCGAATTGGGTTTTTATGCGATACGATACGTTGTAACATGTAGGTACCCCTTGTAGACTTCAAGACGACAAGCAAGCGCATGGCGGCGTCGGCACCGGCGAGCGAAGATCAGGTGAGTAGATTTATATCCACGGGGAGAAGTCGGGTGGATGGCGTATAGCACCCCCGCAAAATTATGAGGAATGAGGTGATGTGGTAACGATATACTTTTATATGTTAATATAAGATATGAACACCGAGTAAGAGAAGCCTTAGGAGCTTATGGGTTTAGGTTTAGCGAGAATTGAAGAAAGGACTTTAGCGGATTTCTTCGTCACGAAACCCTAGAGTAAGGATTTGCCTACACGCACACTTATACACTTGCATATATCATCTTCTTGTGCGTATATGGGAATGCGTATATATGTATATATGCATGGGTATGGGACTATGCATATATACATTCATATACACATGCATGAATGTTGAGAATATTGTATGATATTTGAAGATGAGTCGATGAGATTAGGCTTGAGGCCAGGAGATTAGTGATGTGATATGGTTCGTATTTGAGATACGACATGATATTTTAGCGGGTTCTTTAGGCGTGGTGTTTTCACACACACGCATGCATTTCATAGATGGTATCAGTACTGTACTAGACGTAGATCAGTACCCCAATCATGATATTTGATAAAGAGGATACCGGATGATTAATGTGATAGATGTGACTTTTGACCCGTACCCAGATTTGGGAGGCCGTACGACGGATTTACCGTACGAGCTATATATTAACGATACATCCGCACTCTTGATTCGAGGATGTCATATGATATGTTGTATCGTACATGATATTATTGAGGCGGGATCACCGACTATTTTGCATGTATATATATATCGACTCAGATTTAGGTGGTTTCCATACCCCTTTCGATTGGTTGTTAGTTAGACATGTAGTTTACCTAGTAGATGTTAGACTGGACCCGAGTCATACCTATTTCCAAAACTGACGAATCGTGAGAATTTTAAAGACATACCAAGGGATACTACGGATATTTTAAAAGAAGTATCTTTTCTTAAAATCACCGTAGTCCTTATTTTCAAAACACCACGATTCGTACTATTTCAAACGGCAAAATAGTATAACACATGTATAGTAAGATAGATTCCTTGTTGTTACGTTATTATTCATGTTCCGCATATTATTGTTGTATTTACTATTCATTTTCCTTATTATCTTGTTATCGCCTCATTGCATGTTATTGTGTACGTAGTAATTATGAAACTATGCTGTTAGGACACCAGCACCATTACCGATGACGCGTATGCTCCACGTACACTCGCTTTCCAGCTCACACACATCTTCATCGGTAATTGCCATGTCACGTACACTTTAGAAAATACTATTTCAGTGACTTAACTTGTTAGCTGATAGTTGTAATATGTTATAGTTTCCATATGCTAGTTTAATTATTGCATTCATTGCATGATATCAGATGCATCCATATAGTCATTGGTTATGCGGTATTAGAGAGATTAATGCCGGTATTCACTGTTTATTGGTATCATGATTTTGATGATTTCGGATTTACATGAGATTTCTGAATTTGGGGGAAAACCGCAAGAATTTAATAAAACCTTGGTATCATCATTTTAAAAATGCAAATTGCGGTTTTCTCGTGATGTATGAGTGTCCACTATGATGTTTTCTCGGTTATGAGATGGTTTTCAAGACCCGATTCGAGGAGTTGGATGAACCGTCTGCGGGTACATGGTGGACCCGGTATGGTACCCTGGGGCAAGAAGTTCGAGGAGTAGACGATGAGCCTGGTAGGGACAGACTACCCACCGGTGATTTTACCTGGCGCGGCAGATATCCGGAGGATACCGTTCGTGGCCGTGAGATTGATGTTATGGGCTGATCCGTTCTGCCGGAGCCCGAGGGCCGATCCCGCAGATGATACGGATGCCTGAGATATTGAAAATTGAGATTGAGATTTGAGATTTGAGATTTGAGATATTGATGATTTGATATTGAGATATTGAGACTTATGTTTTATGTCGATGCTTGACACTGATTTCTCTGTTGCGTTCATTGATGATACATGATTGACATACATATAGAGATCTCATTGATTAAAGAAAACAGTTGTCTCATTCATGATATATTCTGTTTAAATTCGTAATGCATTCATACATCATATATCTGATATGTTGCTATCTGAGGCACTGACACGAGCATGTAGTATTACATTATACATATCTGGACCAGGATTTTATTGAGGATATTACCTGATATCACCTAGGATAGCGTTATGCATGCGATTTCTACTCGTAGATGTTTTCTACTCACGAGTTGGCAACTCACCCCCGTTGTGCCACAGTTCCTTGCAGGTTTTGCTGTACAGGTTCTTTGCGGCTTTGCTGGCACACTGTTCTTTCCGGGTGATTGCTGTGGCAGGTGGGTTCTTTGCATCAGGACCACCATTGTTTATTATTATTTCAGTTGTATCTAGAAACTCCATCAACCAGATTGTATATTTGAGAGAAATAGAAAACCAGGCCTGTTATTTTTTCGACCTTAGAGTCGCACGTTGTATTATTATGGTTTTCATGCTGATTTGAGTTTTCCTTTTAGTTTTGATCCCCGCCCTTCGGCGTTGTATATTATATTGCTTGCGTGGTTGTGACCGTCGATTGACGAAGAGTTAGCTCCCACTTGGGGATGCCTTTTTACTTATTTCATATACTATTCATGTTGTATCCCGTTTGGGGGCCAGTATTTATAAAGGAGACTCTGCCGAAATTTTCAGAAAATACTTGAGATTTTAAAAATACATACTTTGGCCTATGTTGATTAAAACTACTTGCTTTACTTTGGTTTTTCCTTCACTCTTCTCTTCTTTGGTTTTGATTTTCTGGGTTTTGGCTTACTTAGATTACGTACGCCTCGAGACGTTTCGTAATTTAAGTGCCGGTCATATTCCGTACTTTTCGGGTCGTGACATTTAGATCCAACAAGAGAGCATTTGGGCTCTATTGTTTAGTTTAGGGACATTGCGGTCGATTACCAGTTTAAGGACATGGTGGTCCAAGGTTAAGGACATCATTGTCCATGGGCTTAAGGACCCCACAGTCCGAGATTAAGGACATCATAGTCCATGGGCTTAAGGACCCCACAGTCCGAGATTAAGGACATCATAGTCCATGGGTTTAAGACATCATAGTCCATGGGTTTAAGGACCCCACAGTCCGAGGTTAAGGACATCATAGTCCATGGGTTTAAGGACCCCACAGTCCATGGAATGTTTGGTTATCGGGACCCGTCACCTCTCTGAAGACGTTGAAGGATTACAAAGACAAATATCAGAGGAGTGAAGAGATGTACCCTTGAACCAATTTTGGTTGAGAGATCTGTAATCCAATTTGGGACTAAGATCTGTTAAAAGATTTATGAGCATATGGGCTTAATTAATCTGAATGAGGGGTTTATGGTCAACTTAGGCTCAGCCCACCCAGTTAAAATGTTAAACATTTAATAATGCTGAGCATTGATTTGAGTTCTGACAATGTTTTTGTCTTTTACCGAATGCTAAGCATTCATTATAGCTCTGGGCTTTATTTATAGAACAATTTATGTTCTTTTAGCGCACACGTGAGGAGCACATGGTGCGCTTGGTGCTTTGTGCCAGTCAAAGAGTACAGAGCGCTTCTGCTGGGTAGCGTACACGTGAGGAGCACATGGCGCGCTTGGCGCTAAGCGCCAGATAATGGGCGCATTGCGCCAGTTTATGAGTGCAAAGCACTATTTGATGAGCGCAAAGTGCTGTTTGTTCAGTGGCGCACACGTGAGGAGCACGTGGTGCGCTTGGCGCTTAGCGCCAGTCTAAGAGCGCAAAGCGCTAGTTTATGAGCGCAAAGCGCTATTTGATCAACTTTATGATCTGAGAAATAAATTCTCGTTTGTAAGAGACGTTGTCTCAAGATTCTAAGAACAAAGTTCTTATTTTGTAGGAGATGTTTCAATCTCTTATTTTAGTGAATGGCTTTTCCTATATGGATCTGTGATCCTAAGAGAATTGAATTATGCCCCCCCCTCTTATAATGAGATACTATGATCTCTTTGTATAAAAGATCTTAGTCTTATAGATCTATGATCTGTGAGAAAAATTATGTTCTTCTTCTTATTTTATGGTGAGATCCTTTTAATCTCTGTTGTGAAAGACCTTGGTCTTATAGATCTATGATCTTAAAGAAAGAAGTGAATTCTTCTTTTTAATATGAGACGATTTCATCTCTCTGTTTATTTTTACCTTGAAGAAAAGCTTCTTCTTCTACCGAGAGCTTGGCTCTTCTTTCTGAGATTTCTTAAAGTTTGTGTGTGTGTGTGTGGGGGGGGGGTTCCTCTATATGTTTTTCTATCTCCAAGACTTGAAGTCTTGGGGCCTTTATATAGGGCGAGCTGATTTGTTCAATCGGTTAAGGAGATCTTTTCTCCAATTGATTTGGGGATTTTCCCATTGTTGGATGTTTGATCCAAAGGCTTCTAATTTACAGAAGGCAATCTTCTTGTTTTTAACAAGATTGGAAAATCTTTCCCCATACAGAATTTATTCTGTATTTTGGTGATTTTTAATCACCTTTGGATCATTGATCCAACGGTGCTCTGATTTACAGAGCACAATCTTCTTATTTGGAAAGATTTTAAGGAATCTTTCCTTAACATAATTTTATTCTAGTTAATTGATGATTTATCATCTTTATTGGTTCTTTGATCTGATGGTGGGGAGATTTTAGTTCCAGCGCTAGCGCACCCGTACTTTGCACGTGGTGCACACGTGCCTTGCACGTGGTGCGCTGCTTAGAGTGCAGCGCGCTTAGCGCTAGCGTACACGTGCCTTGCACGTGGTGCGCTGCTTATAGTGCGGCGCACTTAGCGCTGCTATGAAGTGTTGCTTCATTTAAAAATTTGAATTTTGAATAGAGCTTTGTCTGATTGAGGGAAACAAATGCCCCCCACCGTTGCGCTCACATGGCCTACATATGAGTGCAGCGGTGGCAACATCTGTGCTCTTGGATCAACTCAGAAGTTGAAACAGCATCTCAGTGCCTATAAATAGGACCCTTGGTCCTTGAGATGATTTCTGTTCATCTTCTTACTTTTTGAGAATTTTTATTCTCCCTCAGGGCATAGCTCTTCATCTTAAGGATTTTCTTAAGGACAGAACTCTGTCAAAATTTAGGTAAAGATTAAATCTTTTAATAATCTAGGGTTTCACCCATTAATAGAGCTTTGCTAGATCTTTGATCTAAAGAAAACCCTTTTAGGGTTTCATTAACAGAGCTTTGCTCTCTTGGAATCATAGATCTAAAGAGATCTTTCTTGGGGTTTCTTAACCTATTAATGGAGCCTTTTAGATCATAGATCTTCAAGAAGACCTTTGTAGGGTTTCTCAACAGAGCTTTGCTCTCGTTAGATCTTAGATCTTAAGAGATCCTTTTCAGGGTTTCTTAACCCATTAACAGAGCTTTGCTTTTTTCAAATCATATAGATTTATTAATCTTTCATAAAGAACTCTTAAGAGTTTGTTCATGGATCTCAAAGATCATTTTATTCCATTAAAACTTTACTTTAAGCTCTCTGATGAGTTATTCCATCATTTTTTTCCAGAAACTTAGAATTCTCTTGAGAAATTTTATTCCTTCATCATTAGAATCTGACAGGTATCATTCTATCACAAAGCACAGCTCTCAAGGGGAGATTTACTCCTCTGTCTGAGGGGTTCTTATTGAATGAGAATCAATTGAGAATTTCCTCATTTAATGACAGTCTCATCAAATGATAAGACTGTTTTTATTAATGATGTACTGTCATCTAGATTATGTGGGTCCCCTTTGGTCCCTTTTTACTGCATTGCAGTGTGGTACAGATTTAAAGTACCTAGTGACAGAACTTAAACTGTAACATTGGCGGCTAAAAATTTGTTCTTTTCCCCGCAGGTACTATGTCATTCGACACTTCCTTCCCGTTCGCCCGTTCGGAAGGCGGATTCCCCGAAGCGCCCGTAGACCGAGAGGGTTTTGCGCTGATCAAAGACCATGACTCGGAGCACAAGAATCTTCACCTATGGGGAACATGGTACAACCAAATTATCAGGGGTCGGCGGAGCTTTTCTTGCGTGACACCTTCGGATCCTATTTCAGCGATCCCTTATGTAGATGCACCCCCGATAAACTACACTGTGGAGGAGGTGAATTGGACTTCAGAGGGTCTCATTTGGCCTTCTATGGCCGCAATACCCGTGCAGCCGCCGGTGGCTTTGGACACTCTAGGGCGGCGCATATGTCAGGACGAGTCGCGCCCTTAGGGACAGCCATACAACATAGGACTAACTCCCCGTCACCTGGCCGGATACCTGCAGTGGGCCCGATATATCTTATCGGCGAAGAAGTCACAGCTGCTGAAGCTCGGATTGTACCCTGCGATCTATGCTTCTTTGTTCCAGTATTCCGCACCTCCTACATGGTGGGTCAAGGCATTTTCTAGAGCAATGGAACATTCCGACCCACACTTTCCTCTTATTGGATCGAGAAGTCTCCATTTCTTTGGGGGAATTTGCCGAGGTCTTTGGTTTACCCGTTAGGGGAGAACATTACGAGGAGCTGCTTCCTCCGGATGAGTATATTTTTGCTACCAAATCAGTGGTAATGGGTCTCACCCCAGAGAACGCCATTCAACACCAATTCCCAAGTTTGATAAAGGTGTTGAATATCTATGAGAGACTCTTTCTCGAATCCGGAGGCCGCGGGGTTAATTTCACCGATTTTATCGCCCGTTTTCTCCGTACGGAAGTACTGTCGAAGGAAGCCGCGAAGTTCGCCAAACTTGACGATCCTTTTGGCTTAAGTTTGGGCAACCTGCCGACGGCGGAGGCGGATCAGAAGAATTTCTTTCTCCCCGGCGCCCCGGTCGTCCCTTTTGCAGAGCTGGCAGCTCCTGAGATTGACGAAGAAACGTCCTTTTTGGGGTTTCTCGGGTTATGGCTGAGCTGGTTTGTGCTTCCGATGCACCCTCGCTATATGAGGCCGTCCGTTTTTTATCCAGCTCACCGAATGGTTGCTGGGATACAAGTGGCCGTCGGGATCGCTGGGTTAGCCCATTTGTATCACGGCTTCAGCTTGGCAGCGGATACAACTGAGCCAGGGGTGCAGCCTGCAAACTTCTCAATGCATTATTTCACCTCGTGGCTCGAGTTGCACGTGCTTGGCGTCTTTGGTATCCACAAAAGGCCTTCCTTTTATGATAGATGTAAGTTCCCTCGGATCATGCGGCTAGTCGACGCATCCATCGTAAATCCAACACCGCGGAAAGCTAGGGGTTTGCTCCTTCGTCCACGCACGGTTGGAGATGGTATGTCCTTCACCGATAAAATTTTGACCGTCGGCCAGGAACCCGCGAAAACGGTGCTGCCATTGTAGGACATTTTTAAAGACGGGGCCTCTGTCTTGAAAACTCGGGAGATTCTTCATCTATACTCCATCAGGCCGGCTTTCTCGTATTTAGGCAGAATGATTCGGCGTTGTTTATGAGATATAACCCGCATCATTTTGCCCAGCAGTTAGGCTATAATCAGGGCGTCCCGCTTGAGGCTTTCTTGGAGGAACCGGCTGCCACTGAAGAGGGTATCCGGAGCGCGCTGCATCATTTTATGCGCCTAAACACAGGGTCCAACTTTTTCATTAGTGAACCGAGCTGCGTTCCGAAGGCCCTGAATGTGTATGTGGCGTGGTATCAACATTCGATAGGCCCCGTCATTCGAGAGGAAAAAATATAGCTGCTTGATCGCAAGGGTGCAGCGCCGGCTGGTAATCCAAATGTTCCTCTGAAGCGACGGACCATTGTCCGTCCTCCTTTGAGAGAAGCGGTTGCGGCTGTAGTTCCACGCGACAGGTCTGAGCTACCGCTATCCCGTGCTCCCGTTGAAGTGGCAGTTGTGGTGTCTCCTGAGTCCGGCTTGGGTGCGGAGATTGGGACTCGCCGCCCGAAGTTGCCCGCTAAATGCAAGCTCGTGTTACTGGCGGCCGGTACTCGCTCGCAGAAGAAGAAGAAGTCGATTCTTTCTGTAGACGTTGTACTCGGCCAGGAGCCTCATGCTCCTTACAGCGAGGGCCTGAGCGAATATAGGACCAACGAAGGCTTATTCATGGCGCCGGATGATACCGACCTCGAGGCTGCTATTGCAGCTTCCGAGCGATTAGCAAGCCACAAAGCAGGACTGGCCATCCTTGCTCAGTCAGGTAGATTTCGGTCGTATCTTTTTGCTGTTACATTTTTTATCATCATGCCTTGACTGACACTTCTTCTTCAACAGGCATCTCCACTGAAGAAGCTCTCGCAGCTTCTCTCAAGACTTTTGAGGAGGAAGAAAGGCTTCGTGCATCCTTAGGCATTAGTACATTTCGGTTCACCGCGTCTCCACTCCCGTTTCTTATGAGTAATTTGACCCCTCCTTTTCATCTTATTGCAGGGACTATCTCTACTCAGGTTATCCCAGGTGCGGTACCGACTTCACAGGGCGGTGCGGAGACGCTTCCAAGGCCAACTACCGAAGTCCCAGTTCCGCCACTATTGCCAAAAGAAGATTCACTTAAGCAACCGATGACGGACGCCACAACGGCTCCAGAGGTAGCTCCTGGCTCGGACAATGTCGTCTCCTTGTCGGAGGTCTTTAGAAGCTCAGCTCTCACGGCCCGGGCAGAAAGGAAGCGTAGAAGGCGTGCAGCAAGAGAACGTAACGCAGCCTTGGCTGTAGGTGCAGGCTCGAGCGCTGCCTTCCCTATCCCTGCTTCTTTAGAGGGTGCTTCGGTCACCCTGTCTATCTCTCACAGACAGGCGGCACGTGCGGCTCGGGAAGCAATTGAAAAGCCGTCCCAAGATAATGTAACACTGGGTCCTTTGGTCAGAATTTGATCTTCAGACTCTCATATATCTTACCCTGCAGGGACAAGTCCTGGTGAGGAGGCGGCGGGTGAGATGACGGCAACCACCGAGCCCGAAGTGGCTACTCTTTCTCAGGAGTCCAGGACTGCTCCAATTGCCGCTCGGTTCCATGCCATCTCCTGGCATTGCGAGTGTCACGACGGCCCTCGTGGAATCAGGGGACGAAGCCACGGGTGGTGAAACCATCCCTTCGAATGAGACTGAAGAAGTCGTGATGCTTGGTGACGCTTCCACCACAGTTTTGGCTGATGACCTGTCTGGTAGGTCTTGGACCGCTGCATTCTTTTTATTTTGCAATCTCTTCTGACGACACCTTGTTCCTTTTGAATGTAGGTGTGGCGAGCGCTGAGGTTGTGATACCTGAAGAAGCACCACCAGTTGCCGCTCTGACGGTCATTGCCTCTTCGACTCATCTTATATCTTCTCAACTGCTGGAAGGTATGGGTTTGCGATTAATTTAAATCGGGGACAGTATCTTTCGTGTACTGACCATGTATCATCATAATCTCGCAGGAGTTCTTTTTGATCATCTGTATCAAGTGCTGAACCCGCACTTCTCCTTCCAGTCAGAGATTAGCCTACCCGCTGGTGTCGGTGAGTATCTTTTCTAACCGACGTCCTTTCTTTTCTTTAACGAGCAGCCATGTCGTTGCTAACTCTTCTCCGCATTACTTGTAGCCTTACAAATTGAAGGAGGGAACGAGGGTATCGTCGCGCCACCGGTACTCCCAGCTCTGCCCCCTGTTGCAACCGGTATAGTAGACTCTATTGTTCGTGTATTTTCTCTATTTCTTGAGCCGTCATTTGACTATGATTTGTTTTGCAGCGGTGATACCGACTCCAGCTCCATTCCAATCTCGAATCATAATGCCAGCAAGGCCCTTTTCCAGACGTCCATCTTCAAAAGGCGCTGTGACTAGTCTGCGTATGTTGAGCGATTACATTGAGGAGCTTGACGCGGAGGCCCCTACATTCGCTGCAGATTTTGCTGTCGAAGTTAATCCAATACTAGCGACGCATGTGAACTTCCATAACGAAGGCGTCGTTGAGTCCTGGGTTAAACACTGCAGGAAGATTGAGGCCTGCCTGCATGAGCTTGAGCTTAGGCATCCTGCTCCTGAGATTCAGGCTTTGAACTCTCAGCGGGCTGCATGGGTTGAGCAGAGCGTGTCCTTCCTCTGCCATTTCGAACAAGAAGCGACCTTGAGGCGGAAGGAACGTGAAGAGGCTTCGGATGAATTCGCCTGGCTGCGCGCCCAAGTTGAAGCGAATGCCGCGCAACTGAGAGTCGTCTTCGACAATTTGCAGCGATGTATTTCGGACGGGCTGGCATTGAGGCTGAAGCTCGACTCTATTGACCGGGTTACGCAGAGTCGCAAAGCTGCCCAACGGGAAATCGATGAGAACATTTCATCATGCTTGCAGCAAAGGGTTCGAATTGAAGTGGAGCTGGCCGCGGCGGCTGATCACGAGAAGGCACTGAAAGTAGTGCGAGAGCAACTTGCTGACTTATTGAAAACGTTTCCTTCACAGTAGCCGTTTTGCTTATAATTTTTGAATAACATGTATCCATTTTTTTATTCTTTCATACGATTCAACTTGTACTCCATTGAATTCATGAATAAAAGATACACATTTTTTTGTTCTATTGCTGCTTTCTTTTCTTCGCCGTGTCATTGTCATGTGATTTTAGCAAGTAGCCTGTAGATAGTGGAGAACATTTCATCTTAGTCTCCTCATAGGATAGCGATGGCTTAGAAAACAGGTTCAGGTCTGCTGCCTAAGACTTTTCAATTTTATGAGCCGTGAGGGTCTCATACAGAATTTTCTCCCTACAGGTCGAGAGGATCCTGTAGGTGTATTTTCTCCTTAGGAATCATGAGGATTCCTAAGTGCGTTTTCTCTTGAGATTCGTAAGGATCTCACAAGAGAATTTTCTCTTACAAGTCGAAAGGACTCGTAAGTGATTGTTTCCTTTCTTGTCGGAGAGTGTGGCCTGTAAAAAATCTACCTTGACCTTTCTGCGAGGCAATGATGGCTTGGAAGACAGGGTTAGGATCTGTCACCTAAGACTTTTCAACTTTATGAGCCGTGAGGGTCTCATAAAGAATTTTCTCCTTACAGGTCGAGAGGATCCCGTAGGTGTATTTTCTCCTTAGGAATCGTGAGGATTCCTAAGTGCGTTTTCTCTTGAGAGTCGTAAGGATCTCACAAGAGAATTTTCTCCTTACAAGTCGAGAGGACTAGTAAGTGATTGATGAGTTGACCTGCTCCTGAATCAAAGCATTGCTTTCGGTGGGGAGGTCAAGGGTTTACTCTGGCTGTTTCTCACGGGGTCAGGATTGACCTTAGCCGTGTTTACGGGATCACGATGCCAGGGAGTTGACTTTATCCGCATTTCACGGAGTCAGGGGGTTGACTTTATCCGCATTTCACGGAGTCAGGGGTTGACTTTATTCGCATTTCACGGAGTCAGGATTTGCTTTGGGCGTTTCCCACGGGGTCAGGATTGACATTAGCCGTGTTCTACGGGACCAGGAGGTGCTCTGGGCGTTTCCCACGGGGTCAGGATTGACATTAGCCGTGTTCTACGGGACCAGGAGGTGCTCTGGGCATTTCCCACAGGGTCAGGATTGACATTAGCCGTGTTCTACGGAACCAGGATTTGCTCTGGGCGTTTCCCACGGGGTCAGGATTGACATTAGCCGTGTTCTACGGGACCAGGATTTGCTCTGGGCGCTTCCCACGGGATCAGGATTGACATTAGCCGTGTTCCACGAGACCAGGATTTGTTCTGGGCGCTTCCCACGGGGTCAGGATTGACATTAGCCGTGTTCTACGGGACCAGGATTTGCTCTGGACGCTTCCTACGGGGTCAGGATTGACATTAGCAGTGTTCCACGGGACCAGGATTTGCTCTGGACGCTTCCCACGGGGTCAGGATTGACTTTAGCTGTGTTCCACGGGACCAGGATTTGCTCTGGATGCTTCCCACGGGGTCAGGATTGACATTAGCCGTGTTCCACGGGACCAGGATTTGCTCTGGACGCTTCCCACGGGGTCAGGATTGACATTAGCCGTGTTCCACGGGACCAGGATTTGCTCTGAACGCTTCCCACGGGGTCAGGATTGACATTAGCCGTGTTCCACGGGACCAGGATTTGCTCTGAACGCTTCTTACGGGGTCAGGATTGACATTAGCCGTGTTCCACAGGACCAGGATTTGCTCTGGACGCTTCCCACGGGGTCAGGATTGACATTAGCCGTGTTCCACGGGACCAGGATTTGCTCTGGACGCTTCCCACGGGGTCAGGATTGACATTAGCCGTGTTCCACGGGACCAGGATTTGCTCTTTCGGTTGTCTGTGAACCATCGAGGCTTAGCTTTCTTTCGGATGGAGCCTGGGGGGAAGGTATGGTTCCCTCTTTGTTCGTGCTTCTGGATTGTATACAGGGATCGATGCAATCTTACCTGTAGGGCAAAAAGTTTCATTTTATATATTTTCCTTTCCGCGATGCTCTACCATTTCAGCTTTTATATCGCGAAAGTCGCGATTACCTAATCATTTCGGCTATTTGTTTTATTTACTCGCTGCTTTTTATTGCGAGTTGCCCAACCATTTCGGCTATTTTGTATGCATACATTTTTACTTGCTGATTTTGTTGCAAGTTGCCCCTTCATTTCGGCTATTTCGTATGCTTTTGTGGATCGCTGGCTTTTTGCTGCGATTTTGGGATTTGACACCGATTTCGGCTTCAGCATCGCTATAACTGGGATATTACCAGGAGCAAATCATCATTTACCTCTGTCGATGTCGAACAAAGGTGGCTTAGCGAACAGGGTGAGGATCTTGTCGACTAAGGCTTTTAACTTCATAAGCCGTAAGGATCTCATGAAGTATTTCTCCCTACGAGTCGTGAGGATCTCTTAAGTGCATTTTCTCCTTAGGAATCGTGAGGATTCCTAAGTGCGTGTTCTCTTATAAGTCGTAAGGATCTTACAAGAGTGTTTTCTCCTTATAAGTCGAGAGGACTTACAAGGGTCGTCCATTGTGTAAACATATCCCTAGTCGCGGGTGGGACTTTGTTAGGGAAATGTTTATTCGCGCCCGTGGATTGTATACAAGGGTCGGTATTGAAACACTTGTAAGGCAGCATTAGAGATTATGATGGTTTAAGAACAAGTTCAGATCCCTGTAGCTTAAGGCTTTTGAACCCTGTGAGCCGTGAGGGTCTCAGAGGGGAATTCTCTTTACGAGCCGTGAGGATCTCGTAAGTGTAATTTCTCCTTAGGAATCATGGGGACCCCTAAATGTGTTGCTCCCTTGTGAGTTGTAAGGATCTCACGCGGGTATTTCCTCCTCACAAGGTCGAGAGGACCTTGCAAGTGTCTTTTAACGAGATTGCGCCCATTCGGGTTTTCACAAAACTCGCCGGTAGTCCTGCTGTTTTTACTCACGGAGCCCTTTCGGGTTTTATCCGTGCCCATTTCGCTTATGGACGTACCCTTTTTTTGTCAGCCTTGGGATGCTGCGGTCCGTAGTAGTCTATAGACGTCTCGGTCGACAGCCAATTTTAGGACATAGTGGTTCATTGTTAGTTTAAGGACATTTCGGTCCGTCGTTAGTTTAGGGACGTTTCGGTCCGTAGCCAGTTTTAGGACATAGTGGTTCGTCGTTAGTTTTAGGACATTTCGGTTCGTCGCTAGTTTAGGGATGTTTCGGTCTGTCATTAGTTTAGGAACGTTTCGGTCCATCGTTAGTTTAGGGACGTTTCGGTCCGTAGCCGGCTACTACTTATAGAGTTTGGGCTTAGGAAGATAGCGAGCGGACATAGGCGTCGTCAACTATCGTTGACCTAGGCCGTGACTCGTCAGGCGTAGTATTTTTTTAGGAAGCGACCGTTTATTGGCTTGAAAGGTCTTTCACCATGCATGTCCATGAGTAGATAGGCTCCACCCTGGTAAACTTTGTCTATGATGTACGGGCCTTCATAGTTCGGCTCAAATTTCCCCCGTTTGGCACGATTGGGGATCATAGGTCTCTTGACTACTAGCACGAGTTCGCCTTGGCGAAATCTTCTCGGCCTAGTCAACCTTTCGTATGAGTGCGTCATCTTTGCTTTATAAGCCTCCAGGTTTTGTTGCGCGATGAGTCCCGTTTCATCAAGGGCGTCGAGTTCCTCAAGCCGAAGGTGAGCATTTTCTTCGTCTGTTAGCTCGTAGTGAACCGCCACCTGTAGAGAGGGTAACTCTATCTCGAGGAGGAGTACCACTTCTATGCCGAATACCAATGCATACGGCGTTGTGTTTGTGGCCGTTTTGAACGTAGTTCGATACGCCCAGAGAGCTTCATGCAGTCTCTCGTGCCAGTCCCTCTTATTTTTGGACACCGTCTTTTTCACGATCTTCGTCAAGGTCTTGTTAAAGGCCTCAGTTAGACCGTTAGCTCGGGGATTATAGACGAAGAGTATCTCCAGTCTATATTATGCTGTTGTGCGAAGCGGCTGATTTTATGGCTTCTGTAGGCTGGCCCGTTATCGGAGATAATCCGCCGTGGAGTGCCGAACCGATAAATGACATGTGTCTTGAAGAAATGGAGGATATTCTCCGTCTTCACTTCTCTCAGTGGCACTGCTTCTGCCCACTTAGAGAAATAATCAGTTGTCGCCAATATGAACCGATGTCCTCTGGATGATGCCGGTTCAATGGGCCCGATTATGTCAGTTCCCTACATTTCGAATGGCCAGCTAGCCACCGTTGGATGTAGTGGATTTGGATGCTGGTGAATAAAATCCTCGTGAATCTGGCACGAGTGGCATCGCTTCGCGTATTCGAGGCAGTCTTGGATCATCGTGGGCTAATAGTAGCCCATCCTTTTGATCTTTACTTTTATTTTTGGCCCGGCTTGGTGAGAATCGCAGAGTCCGTCGTGAGTTTCTTGGACAACTCTCCTTGCCTCTTCTGGCCCCAGGCATCTTAGCTATAGAGAATCAAATGATCTCTTATACAGAGTATCATTGACAAAGTCGAAGGATAGAGCTCGTTTCATGAGCTGATGTCTTGAGGACGCGTCTTCAGGTGTTCAACGGTATTTGAAGTAGTCTATAAAGACTTCTCTCCAATCCTTAGCCTTTTCCTAGTCCTTTATTTGTAGAGCTGTTTGCTCGGTAGCTCCCTTTTCTTCGGAAGACTCCGGAGATATTTCTGCCGGTGTAAGAACCCGACGGCTTTGTACAATGATCCTCACGTCATAGAGATTCTCGTCGGCCAATTCTTTAGCGAGTTTGGCTAGTGCATCCGCCTTGCTATTTTCCACGCGCGGTATGCTTTCTAGGGCATAGGCAGGGATTTGAGTCAGCAGTTGCTGCACTCTCTCGCCGTACTTCACCAACTCTGGTTTGCACGTTTGATAGTCGCCGTTTACTTGACTAACGACCAGTTGTAAGTCTCTGTATATGAGGAGGTTTTCGATTCCCATGTCGATAGTGATCTCAAGACCTACTATTAAAGCTTCATACTTGGCTTCATTGTTTATCCTCGGCTCGGTTAAGGAGAAGGCAAAGCGCATTATCCCTCCTTGTGGAGTCACGAAGATGAGGCCTATCCCTGATTTGATTATGGGGGTGCTGTGTTTTCGTTTCTTCATAGAAGATGCTCCGTCGAAGTAGAGTTTCTATTGGGCATCACTCCCTCCTTTCTCCCCGTCGATTGTGTCAAACGCGTGCTTGTCGGGCAATTTGCAGTTCAAAGAAGAATCGGCAGGTATCGGATACTCAGCGAGGAAGTCGGCGATAGCCTGGCATTTCACCGCCTTGAGGGGACGATATATCACCGATAATTCCATTAAGAGTAGGGCCATTTAGTGAGCCATCCCGTTAATATGGCCTTTGACATCAAATATTTGAGGGGATCCACTTTTGATATGAGATGGACCTCATGTGCCAACGCATAGTGTTTGAGCTTCGTTATCGTGAAGATCAACGCTAGGCAGTGTTTTTCGATGGAGTAGTTGCTTTCTGCCCCCAGGAGAACTCGACTCAAATAGCAGAGAGCTCTCTCCTTCTCTTGGTCGTTCTCTTGTGCCCACAGCGCGCCTAAGGAACCTTCAAGGGCAGTTGTATACAGAATGAGGGGCTTTCCCTTGACTGGAGCAGTCAGCACCGGAGGATTCTGCAGGTATTGCTTGATTTCGTCCAGTGCATTTTGGCATTTGCGATCCCAGATGAAAGGGGTTCCCTTCTTCATCAGGTGACTGTAAGGACGGCACTTGCCGAAGAGATTGGCTATAAATCGCCGGATATACTCGAGCTTTCCTTAGAGAGACCGCAGTTGCTTGAGAGTCTTTGGCGGAGGCATTTCTATAATCACCTTGATCTTTGACGGGTCTATCTCGATGCCCCGGTGCCGTACGATGAATCCTAGGAATTTACTCGAGGAAACTCCGAACGCACATTTGAGAGGGTTCATCTTCAAGTTGTATTTTCGAAAGCGTTGAAACACGATCTTCAGATGCTCCCAATGATTCTCGTGCGATTTGCTTTTAACTATGAGGTCGTCAATATAGCATTCGACGATTTCATGAATGAGGTCATCGAAAATCTTCATCATGGCCCTCTGATAGGTGGCACCAGCGTTCTTTAGACCGAAGGGCATCACCTTATAGCAGAATATGCCCAAAGGGGTTCGGAAAGCGGTATGCTTATGGTCCTCGGGATGCATCTTTATCTGATTGTATCTTGATGAGCCATCCATGAAGGAGAAAACTTTGTGAGTGGACGTATTATCTATCATCAGTTCAGTAATCGATACAGGAAAATCGTCCTTCGGGCAAGCTTTATTGAGGTCCCGAATATCCACGCAGATGCGTACCGTCCCATTTTTCTTCATCACTGGGACAATGTTGGCAATCCAATCAGGATACTGAACTTCTTGGATGAAGCCGGAGTCGATTAGCTTCTTGACCTCGGTGTTGATGCTCATCTCAAGCTCGAGCTGCATCCTTCTCGGCGCTTGTTTGACTGGCTTGATGTCCGGAGATATTGCTAATCTGTGCACGGCTATTTCTGGATCTAGTCCCGGCATCTCGGAATAGTTCCATGCGAAGCAATCTTTATATTGTATGAGCACGACTTTTAGCGTAGCCACCCTTTCTTCAGACAATAGCTCATTGACGAACGTCGGCCGCGGGTCACTTGCCGTCCCTAAGTCAATTTTCTTGAGGTTATCTGCAGTAGTATGTATCCCATCTTCCAGCTCTTTTGGCGCCGGTGGAAACTCTGAGATCACCTCGTCATCATTGTTTTCGAAGCACCAGGGGAGGTCATCCATATTCTCGGGTTCTTCTCCTGACAGCGTTATTACGTGACAGGTACGAGATCGCTTCCAAGACCGATTTTGGTCTGGTTCTACTCTCGCCGCATACATGGCTTTCGGTTCATGCTTTTGTGGCGGGGTTACCCTCTAACTACTGGATAAAGCGAACTTGCCTTGCTGATACTGGTCTTCTACCTAGTCTTTGAATATGAAGCAGTTTTCGAGAGGATGTCATATCGCTCGGTGATGGGAGCAATAGTCCGGGTGAGAGACCTCGCCTGCTTGCTCGGGGTGCTTGGACTCCGGGAGGGTAATCATCTGATGTCTTATGACAAGATCGAGTATCTTCCTTGTCTTATCTTGGGAAAAAGAATACGCTCGACCCATCTTCTTTATAAGAGACGAATCCTGGTTGCTCGATTCTCGATCGCGTGGCTTCTTAGACCCGCTTTGTCGCTGTCGAACGCTTTTTTCGTTCTTGGTTTATTTTTGCCTCTGCGTCGGGTCTTTTGTATGACGGGATGGAGACGAAGGGTATCGTCACTTTCTGTAGCCTGCTGAAGGAGGCGCTGCGTTCTGGCTTTCTCGTAGATGGCTATTTCGCGATTATGGTCATCTCAAACCTTTTGACCCGCTTCCCTTATAAGCTTATCCATTTGTTCTTCGAACGACGGACTTGGCATTTTCACGGCGGGAGCTCGTTTTGGTTCAGGGTTAGCATTTTTCCACAGAGCATCTCCTTCTTCATCGAAGTTATGTATGACGTAGCAGCCGCGGAATCGCTCCCGTTTCTTGGATTGAACATATCCAAGCTCGATCGTTTCCATTCTCCCGTTGGACAACTTTCGCTGAGTTCTGGGGACGTTCCAGATCCTGTTGTAGAACTGAGCTTGTCGAGCAGTCTGTTTGAAAGGTATGCCTTGGCGGTTCAACAGCTTTTTTAATCCTTCTGTATAGTATCTGGGCAGACGGATAGACTGGAGCCTGTCAAGTGTAGAATCAGCACCATACCAAATTTCTTTCTCCACTTTGGTTTCCCCGGATCGGTAGAATAGGATCGTCTTTTCACCTCTTCACCTGGGAGGGACGTAGAATATCTGCAGTTCCTGCACACCATAGGTATCAAGTGCGTCGAGCTCTTTGTAATGCTCTTACAGAACCATGGCGATTCACAAACTCCGATCATCGCCAGCGAAGGCTTGTATTGATGCCCGAACAGAAAATACGGCATTGACCTCATCTTCCGAGTCACTGCCGAAGACCAGAATAGGGGTTGACGGTCTCGGTTTGTTGTATTGGGGCGGTCCCAAATAGACTATCTCTTCTTCCTCTTCGATATCGCTCCCAAAGAACGGAATAGTGGTGATAGTTTTGTTCTTCGGTTTGTGACATCTTTCCGTGTCTTTGAAATCTGGTAAGAAGTATTTTGCGTCTTCGTACTTTCGGACTTCATTCACAGAGAATGGGTTTAGTTCCTCCGTCATAGTGTACTCGAGACCATCCTTGAAGTACTTCATACACTGATGTTGTGTAGAAGGGATAATGTTGTACTCGTGTAACCAAGGCCTGCCGAGCAAAGCATTGTAACATGTCTTGGCGTCAATGACATGAAATTTGATGTCCATGATGAGAAACCCAAAGCGTAACGTCAGTATCACAGACCCGACGTCCGTGATGACTGGGAGTCGAACCCGGAGATGGTGATTTTATCACGAGCGAGGTGTTGAACGCTCATGCATATCTCCTTCAATACTCTTACATTGAGAAGGTTAACGGAGGATCCATTGTCAACCAGGATTTTGCCTATCTTGATATCATGACAATATCCGGAGACATAAAGGGTACGGTTATGCTCGCACGTCCCGAGGAAGAGATCTTCATCGCCGAAAGTGATATCGGCTGTGTGCACTTCTTCTAGCTCATTCTTCATCTTTTTTTCGGCGAGGAAAGTTTGGAACTGCTCGGGCTCTTGTAGTGCCTTGATCAAAGAATCTGTCGCCTCTTTGGATAGCAGAAGGGTGTCGAGAATGCTTAGCTGTAAGGGTATCTTCCTTAGGTGTTCCAGAACGTTGTAATCCACCTTGTTCTTCTTGGGCGGATCCTTGGCTGTCAGCTTTTCGACGGCTTGGTCATCGAGGGTGATTTCCTCAGGGACCTTTTCTTTTCCCTTATCCTTTTTGTTCGACCCCTTGTTTACGGGTCCGAGATTCTTTTCAGGTAATGTACGATTGCGCAGCTGAATGTTCTTACAACTCTTCGGTTCTTCCTCTTTTCCTAGGGTAGATTCTTTGAAGAGAGGGCCGAGAGTCATTTCTTCTTCAGAATCGCTCCCGAAGGTAAGAACTTGCGATCCCCTTCTATCAACCATATGAAAGTTGTCGGCAGCTCTTCCACGTTTATCCGTCGCATTTTTCCACTGTCGACGAGTTTCACGCTTCATCCTCTTGAAGTGCTGCCTGTGAGCGACATACCCTTACCACTAATTTTTAAAGGCATTGCATTCTTTAGTAGGGTGCGCAATCCTTCGATGATATAAACAGTAATTAGGATGCACATCCTCTTCATTAAGGTGTATTTCATCAGAAGTGTTTCCTTCGGAGGGTGGCAGCTTCATTCCCATTGATTTGGCTTTGGCGAACCTTTTCTTCGTTTTAAGCCTGCTCTTGTCTGTCGCGGGCATGCCTCGGTCTGGTTGGGGCGCTTCAACCCTTTTGTCCAGTCGTCGGTGTTTGGCGTTTTCAAATATGGCCATTTCGCGCTCTCAATCAGCTTTGCTTTTCAGAAGAGCTTCGTTCAGGAATGCATCAATCATTTCGTCTAATGGTCCTAGAAGTTCCGGCTCTGGTTCTGCCCCCGGTTTCTCTGCATCCAGAGCTTATTCACCGTCTATCGACAAGTGAGAGATCATATGACAACTTGCCACATAATCATCAGGTTCATCCGACGAGTCTTCTCCATTGTCATCATCTCCGTCCTCAAGGACGTGGCTGAGAAATTCTTGGAGTGTGACTGGGGTCCGCGCCTTCTGATTATATTCTTCCAGTGCGTCAATATGTTTTTGCAGGTCCGTGCGCTTGTCATCAGGCTTCACGGGCTTTTTGGTCTTTTTCTTCTTCTTCGAAGACTTTGACGGCTGGGTGTGGGCGCTTTGACTATCACCACCAATTTTTGGAGTTGGGCGCGGCTTCAACATTCCCTTGATGACTTCGGGTTCCAACGGACTTTTCCATTTGATCACCGGGCATGTTTGGAGATCCTTCAGCATTCTTTTGGTTTTGGCTGAAAGAGCGACCTCCCATGGAGCTTCTTCGATAAAAAAAAGCACGATGCCCCCGGTGTGTCCTGTTCACACCATAATATTGCATTATTATATTCCCCAATCTTATTCTTTTTATAAATAAACGGGTGCTTTTGACGCATGTCTGCTACATGTTACAGGTTACAAGTTCTTGGACAGAAAACAGTGCAAACGATGTAAAGACGATGAAAATGTGGACTTTAACCAACAAACAGAGAATCTTGATCAAGCCCACATAAGGAACAATTCACAAAGCAAGATTCAAGACATCGACTCAAAGCGAACGGTTAAAAATCCATTGCAAATTGTTCACTGAAAATCTGGAACCAACCTAGAAGCCCAAATGGAAAAAGATATATATAAATAAGAAGCCTAAGCCAACAGAAATTAGCCCAGAAAAAATGGTGATTCAATCTTGTTAAAAGGCCGCGGAACCGCGGCCCAAGCCCACCGTTGCCGCGGTTCCGCGGCCTTCTGGTGCCCTCGCTTCGTGAAATTTTTACATAATTTGGGTGCGGCTCTGAAAATATTTCCTAAGGGCTATTTTTGTAATTTCAGACATACGAAACAAATGTAACCCTAGGGTTTCCTATTCTTTATAAATAGGAACTCTAAAAATTGTAAACTTCATGCCTCCTTTTAATAATAAAAATTCAGAAATTCTTTTGGAGAGCATCGGTGTTTCTTCTCCATTCAGAAATTCAGATCTGACAACCCTGGATGGATGATTGGAGGGATGCATCTGTAAGTAAATTTATTTTCTCGCCCTAGTGTAGATTTCAATTCCTTGCCCTAGGTAGATTTAATTTCATGCCCTAGGAACTTGTTTAGGGTTTAGCTTTGGGGAAGGATTTTGAGAGATGAGATCTCTCATCCCTTTCTTACCCACCAAATATTTACAATAGGACTCCATGCATACGCGCACGCACCGCGCCCTACAGCATCCTACCCCTCGAGGTAACGATGACACCGTAGTGTAAAAGCCCGGTTGCGCGCGTTTTCCATGGAGGTTAGGGTAAGGATCTCTAAAGAAAGGACAAGAACCTAGAGGAAAGAACACCTTCCCGAACGGATCTAATCCCTTTTATTGATAATTACCATAACTCCTCACAGATCTTCATACGGGTATAGAAAGCGGTGAGATTTAATTACATTCCCAAACCATCCCTAAACCTAGCCCTAGCAAGAGTAGATCTAGATAATCGTAGATAGAATAATTTAGATTTTTAGATTTAATAATCAATCCGAACACCCTTCGGAATTAACTCGTAAGCGCTAATCGGAAATTCACAAAATCCCTGTGGACCGACCCGTACTCACCGGCTAGCTTCATGCGACGCCGTTCTTGATTGCGGTTACAAATATTTTTGATCTATCTTTTAGAAAGCGCAAGCACGCTAAATCATCACAAATCAAATGGCGCCGTTGCCGGGGATGGCGTAGAACTTTCCTTTTCGCAATTTCGGGTTAATAATAAAATTTAAAAAATCATAAAAATCTAAAAAATCCAAAAAATATAAAAAATATATAATCTGTTATTTTTGGAAGGGATACTTTGTTGTTTGAATTTTTGCAGGATATACAAATTCGGATTTGGAAATTTCCAGAAAGCAAAACGGAAAATGGGGTATCGAAACAGAAGGGAAATTAAATAACAGAACAATGAAAATTTTCTGCAGATCTAAATCCACCATCTCGCCGCGATTCCGTGGCCAAAACCCACCTTAAGCCGCGGAACCGCGGCCATCTAGTCGAATCAGAGCTTAAAAAAAATTTTGGGGATCCGTTCTGTCCAGAGGGCCGCGGAACCACGGTGTTAGTGCTCTATTGCCGCGGAAGGGCGGCGATCTAGTGGCATCTTGTTATGAAAATTTTTCTGTAAGCTTCTCTGTTCCTCCTCTGTAATTTTTGAAATATATTTTCTGGAAATTCCTGCAAGATTCTGTGAGCTATAAAATATATTGCCTTCCATATAACAATTTTGTGCAGGATTTTTGGGCCCCGCTTGAACTAAATTGATTGCAAGTAATATTTTGCTGTTGCATATCTTTTCTATAAAATATTTTGCTGTTGCATATCTTTGCTCTAAAATCTTTTTGCAACAAAATTTTTCCAAATAAAGAGAAAGAATAATAATAATGAAAAATGAAAATAAAAAGGACAAATATTTTATAGAAACTTGCACAATTTTTGGCCGCAAATAAATCCTTGCACCACCCTACCTTCTTTCTTGTCACCTTTCTTTTTCTAACATGGGTACCCCACATAATAAATCATTAGCCGAACTTTGGTATCCTGAACCTAATTTTGCGTCGTATGTCAATTTGTTCGGTCAATTTAAAGACGATCCCTCCTTGCCAAAAATATCTTTGAAAGATCAAATAGAGACGTCTAGGAGAAACAGTTTGACTTTTCAACCCACTTTGTGTCGACCAAGTCCATCTTTACCACCTACATATGTTGACACTACTTTTCCAAGTCCTGCTATAACTCCTAGGCCGATGTCCATTGCTGAGCATATTGCTCAATCTCGCAGTCGATCTTTCACCCCTCTCTACTCATCTAGTTCTAGGGATCCGCACGATTATTCACCTTTTTATCCATATGTTGACCCTACCCCTGTCCTACCACCTACTTCCTACCAGTCCTACCCGACCTTCCCACCCTCACTAGACACCGCTTCTACACAGCCATTAGGGAGTTTCACATATCCAAACAATTTCGAATCTTTTACCGAAACCCCCTCACCACCTAAGTCTAGTTTGGAAGAGTCGTTGGAAGCTTATATCGCAGTAACAAATAAAATGACTAGGAATGTGGAAGCGTCCGTGGCCGCCCTTATGCAACCTGCTGAACCGGTAGCTAGTTTTCCGCTAGCTTCAAATTTTTCAATGTATAAGGAGGCGGTTGGACAGAGTGAGAATGAGAGAGGATTTCCAAATCAAACCTACCCTTACCCAATTGAAACCCACAACTCCGGTTTTCCATCGATTGCCCTAAATAGTTCACCTGTTGAAAATAAAAACGAGTTGTGTGATTTTGTAGTGTTTGATTTGCCAAATTGTGAGGAACCCCTTTCGAGTGAAACCGCACCTAATCCTTTCGATCTTTACACCTCCCATCTAGAACTTAAATCGATAGATATCCATGCTTTTGATGAGGTGTCTAAAGAAATTGACTTTCACTTGATTGAGGATATAGACGCCGGGAATATGTCGGATGATGAACCTGTCGATTTAATTGAGATTTTATGTTCAAATCATCATCCTGAGTTATTAAATGTTTCTCCCGAATCTCATATGCGTCTAGATTTTGATGATAATAGCATGGATGAGTTAAATATTGAGGATAGTATTGAGGAGAGTCTTGAGGATAATATCGAGGTTGAACCATTTTTATTTGATGTGTCTGATTTTCTAATTCATCCTCCTGAACCTTTGACTGTTATATCACCCTCCCTCCTTCCCATCGTTCCGACCCCGCTTGAAGACTGTGAGCTTGAAACCTTTTCCTTTAAATCTGACACAATTCTCACAGACGATAACACCTACGAGTGTTTAAATTTTTCGGACGATGTTGATGACTCACCGCCCGAGTTTGAGTCCTTTACATTTTCAGATGAGCCATCAGACTCGGTTGATTATAGTAGTTTCGAACCATTAATGGAATCTTTCAAGTTCGAAACAGTTTACTACGTTGAGAAAGATACTATCCCTAATTCACTCCCTTTCGTCTCTCCTATAGTCCCGACCGAACAAATGACCGTTACGCTTTCATCTCCTATACTATGTTCGGCGTACCCATGTTTTCTTGCGAATCTTGAGGGATTTGACCCCATTTCCCGACGGGTTGATAAGTTAGCGCAATCGCTTATAACATATCGATCATCATATATTGCGCTAATTTATTCACTCGATTTACACCCTCAAGTTCGCGCGATCCTTCTTTCTCCTTTCCGCCCTTCTTCTCCCCCACCGAGACCGTATTCTACCATTCTTCTTTCCACACGGTCTCGCGTGTTCCTCATTTCTTTTCTCCACACCCCATTCTTGCACCAACTATACCATTACCACGATAAGATTTTTGAATGGTTGGTGCTCACCTTTGGCTTGTGTAAGGCCAAGCTTAAGTTTGGGGGGAGCCTTGTTGTATATATGTACATATATTTTTTGTTTTCATTTTATAAAAAAATAAAAAAAAAATTCAAAACATTAAAAAATAAAAAAAATTATAAATAAATAAACAGGGGAGTATCGGCATTTTGACCCTCTTGGTTTAGTATGACAGTGAGGACACTGTCAAGTTCAAGTTTGGGGGTATGCTCGGTACGTCTTCTTCCTTCGCATTCATATGTATATTTTTTGCATTTGCATATTTATTTGAAAACCCAAAAAAAATGAAAAAATTTCAAAAATTATAAACATTATTGTATTCAATTTTGGCTAATTGACTTGAGTTTGACAAATAGGTTAACTGGCTAGGAACAACTAGATCTTAGACTTAGTAAGTTAAAAACCCTAAAAATAACATTCCTTAAAGTTTAACGGTAGAAAATATATGCCTTGTAGTTTATTTAGAAAGAGGCAAATTTTGGGTTCACTTCTTGGGCTAAGTCAAAACGAAGGAAAAATATTGAAGCTTTTATTAAAGTATAAGTTTGAAAAATAGTTCCTAACTTAAGTCTAGATTCTGAAAACGTATACCCTACAATTTGCACAATCACGCACCTTGAAACTTGGATTAGTAGAAGAGAACTTGAAATGCTCTTGTCTAAAGTCCTTAGTACAAGAAAATAAAAGAAAAAAGTGAATAAAGAAAAAAAAATGAACACTGGTTTTTGTGATTACTTAAGGCTGTAAAAAATAGAAAAATATTTAGCGAGGGTGCTTCATCACCTAGTGCCTTAGACCAACTGGTTTGGGAGTCACTGCTAAAGCCTTGGGTGTTGCAAAACTAGGAAGTACGCTTTAAAGTGCTAACGCATCTTGTAATCGGTTGTTGGTACCTCAAAAAGTATTAACGGTCGCATGAAAGATGTGTAAGCAAATTTCATTTAAAAATTCACTAATTAATAAGTGCTTTGGACAATGGACGAGAGTACGATTGCTTGATTTGAATTTCCAAGTGTAGGGGTGATATTTACACACACGTAGGGATATGTGATTAGAGTTTAGATAAGAGAAAGGAATGAAGAATAGAACTTGTATCTTTAGTAGAGTTGATAGAAATTCCTAAGTGGAGATGGAACCCTAGAAAGAAAACTTAAGAAATGCCGAAAGCTAAGTAGGCCTGCAAAACATATATAATCTTAAGTTAAATAATGAGGAAGTGTGAAGAATGTGGGTGGATAATTTACAAGTATAAGATAATAGAATTCCTTGTTAGAAAACCTAATTGGAGAACAAAAGTCAATGGGCCGAGTTGATAGGATTTTGTGGGTGTAATCCGCTGAAAACCCTCAGGAGACAACACTCCTCCTACTAGGGACACCTAGAGGTTTAACGGCTTGTTGCACGAGCTCAGTGCAATCGCGTTTCCCTGCGAAAGTGCGGTTAGGTTGGGATTTTAGTGAATAAAAATAAGTTTGCTCGAGGACGAGCAAAAGATAAGTTTGGGGGTATTTGTTCACACCATAATATTGCATTATTATATTCCCCATTCTTATTCTTTTTATAAATAAACGGGTGCTTTTGACGCATGTCTGCTACATGTTACAGGTTACAGGTTCTTGGACAGAAAACAGTGCAAACGATGTAAAGACGATGAAAATGTGGACTTTAACCAACAAACAGAGAATCTTGATCAAGCCCACATAAGGAACAATTCACAAAGCAAGATTCAAGACATCGACTCAAAGCGAACGGTTAAAAATCCATTGCAAATTGTTCACTGAAAATCTTGAACCAACCTAGAAGCCCAAATGGAAAAAGATATATATAAATAAGAAGCCCAAGCCAACAGAAATCAGCCCAGAAAAAATGGTGATTCAATCTTGTTAAAAGGCCGCGGAACCGCGGCCCAAGCCCACCGTTGCCGCGGTTCCGCGGCCTTCTGGTGCCCTCGCTTCGTGAAATTTTTACATAATTTGGGTGCGGCTCTGAAAATATTTCCTAAGGGCTATTTTTGTAATTTCAGACATACGAAACAAATGTAACCCTAGGGTTTCCTATTCTTTATAAATAGGAACTCTAAAAATTGTAAACTTCATGCCTCCTTTTAATAATAAAAATTCAGAAATTCTTTTGGAGAGCATCGGTGTTTCTTCTCCATTCAGAAATTCAGATCTGACAACCCTGGATGGATGATTGGAGGGATGCATCTGTAAGTAAATTTATTTTCTCGCCCTAGTGTAGATTTCAATTCCTTGCCCTAGGTAGATTTAATTTCATACCCTAGGAACTTGTTTAGGGTTTAGCTTTGGGGAAGGATTTTGAGAGATGAGATCTCTCATCCCTTTCTTACCCACCAAATATTTACAATAGGACTCCATGCATACGCGCACACACCGCGCCCTACGGCATCCTACCCCTCGAGGTAACGATGACACCGTAGTGTAAAAGCCCGGTTGCGTGCGTTTTCCATGGAGGTTAGGGTAAGGATCTCTAAAGGAAGGACAAGAACTTAGAGGAAGGAACACATTCCCGAATGGATCTAATCCCCTTTATTGATAATTACCATAACTCCTCACAGATCTTCATACGGGTATAGAAAGCGGTGAGATTTAATTACATTCCCAAACCATCCCTAAACCTAGCCCTAGCAATAGTAGATTTAGATAATCGTAGATAGAATAATTTAGATTTTTAGATTTAATAATCAATCCGAACACCCTTCGGAATTAACTCGTAAGAACGAATCAGAGATTCACAACATCCCTGTGGACCGACCCGTACTTACCTGCTAGCTGCAAAGCGACGCCGTTCTTGATTTCGGTTTAGAAATAGTTTTTGACATATAAATCATGTCCCCCCTTTTAAGAGCGTGCGGTTGAGGCGGGCTTGCTTTCCAATTCTCGGACAGTGCAAATTTGCCCTGTTGGTATTGGTCTTCAATACAGCCTTTAAAGACGAAGTAATCTTCAATTGGATGGCCTATCGCTTGGTGATAGGGGCAATAATTGGGAATATTAGCCTCACCGGGTTGCAATGGGCATTTTGGATCCGGCAAGTTGATGAGCCTGTTGCATACCGCTAGCTCGAATAATCTCTTTGTTTTGTCCCGGGGAAACGAATAAGGGCGCTTCATTTTCTCATTAAAGAATCGCCGTTTCTCGTCTTGGCGATCAGTTAGTTTCGGACCACCGAGATGCTATTGAGCATTGGCGACGAAGGTTGCTTTCCCTTTCCCTTTTTCATTCCGAGATTCCAGCTTCGAAGGAGATGTTCTATGACCCATCTGATCCATTTGGACTATCTTGTCAATCAAGGCCTGAAAAGTAGTTGGCTTGAAGAACATCATGAATTGAGATATGGTCGCCTGAGGGTCGAGAGTACCCACGAACATGCCTACCGCAGGAGCCTCTTCGATATGCTGTTCGCACTTCGACCATAGATTCCACCACCATATCGCGTACTGGACCCAAGTTTCACCTGGCTTCACCCTGGCATTGATCAGTGCCGTGATTGGGGTACGTTCGCTAGTGCTCGCAAAACGTTGGGTGAATAGCAGCTCCATCTCTGCAAATGTCTTGATAGAGTCATTCGGGAGTTCGGAATACCACTCAAATGCTGTCTCCGACAATCTGCCAACGAATTGGCGAAGCAGTAGCTTATCGTCACCTCCGGTGTTGCCGCACAAGGCTCTGAATTGAGCGACGTACTGATGCGGATTTTCCGTCCCCTTATATACGTGGAATTTGGGGATCGTGTATTCCGGCGGGTACTTTATTTGGTCATACCAACCCGGATAGGGTCGTCCAGTTTTAACAATTTGCCCAGCCGCTTCACTCTTCTGATGAACTCGTATCTGCTGAGCGATGTAATCATCCAGGACGGCTTTTGAGATGGTCTCCTCCTTGGCTGCTGACAGTGCCGGCAGAGGATTTGATGTCTCTCCTCTATCATCTTCAATTATTACTGGAGGGTCTTCGGCTGGAGGGTCTGGCCGGATCATCATGCCCACCATATCTTGGAATAGAAAGGCCATTTATTTTATATTGGCCGCTTGTTCCGCTACCTCTTTGTCCTTCTTCTCAAGCATTCTCCGAAGGAATTCAGCATCAGTTTTCTGCTCACGGCGCTGCTCCAAGGATGTCTTCGGGCTTGCTTTCAGTCCTGTGAGTGCGGCCATAGCTGCTAACATCTCTTGGAGCTTTTGTTGTTGCTGCTCCTGAGCCTTAGTCACTGATCGCGTAAGCGGTCGATGACCTGTGGAGATACAACTATACTCTTTTCCGGATGCCATATAGATGGTGTGCACCACCATGCCCCTAGACTTGGGGCATTTAGATTTAGTGTTCTTGTGATTCGTCGCAGACACCGGGATTTTCTCCAGCTTTCTTCTCTTGTGAGCGGTCGAGGTTGAGGGGGCCGTTGTAGTGGGCACCCAAGTAGCTGTCGCTTTCTGTGGTTTGACAAGGTGATCCTCTTCTTACCGAACCTTCATCTTTTTCTGTCGGCAGGGATAGTTTTGATCTACCACGGAGTCCTGGATCTGACGCCAAACTTTATAAATTTTAGAGGACAGCCGCTGAGGGGGCTGCTCCAGCTTCGTCTTTGGGGCATTCTCCACAGGTGGAAGAGATTTCTTTAGCACAGCGGTCGGAGAGTTCCTGCGTACCCTGTTAAGTAGTTCAAAGCTGTTCCCGGTTGGAACAGCAGTATCAAATTCCACCATTGGAGCTGGTGGAGTCAGTCCAGAAGGGGAATTGCCCCCAACTTTCCTCACTCGACGCCAGTGGCGACGTCGAGCATGTCGTGCGGCCGGGATCACTTCCGCTGTTGGATCAGCTTTTCCATGCCCCCTGTTCTGATGAGAGTCTGCTGTTGGCGCCAGCCTGTCAAAGATAGATACTCGCTGAGAGGGAATGACCAATCTTGAAAAGGCCGATTTTCGTGCAGGGGAAATAGACTTAGTTACTTCACCCGGAGTGGGAGCTGAAACGACCAGTCTTGTGAAGACCGACCCCTTAGCCGGAAAAACCGCCTTGGTGACTTCAGGAGTAGGAATGGCTATCCGCTTCAGGATAACATCTTCTGGTATTGCGGGCTTCTTCACGGGCCCGTTGGAGCTTTGGCCCAGTCTGCTGAAAACTGAGGCGCTTGGTTTGGGCGACCTGTTAAGAGGTTCCGCAGTAGTGGTAAGTCGATCAAAGACCGACTTCTTCTGAGCTTCTTGCAATGGTACAAGGGCGTTGAAGCTCCTCGGTGGGAGCATGGTCCCGAAGAATAGCCTAGTGGTGGCTTGAGTTACCTGCTCCACCGGCATCTTGAACAGGAAGGCCGCTTGGGGCCCGTAGGTTATTCCTCTTGCGAGGACAGAGCGGGAGTTGTTGCAATTGTTGCAGTTGGTGCAGTTGGAAGCCATTGATATTCTGTTTTCTGCACCGAGCAAGACACCAAATCTTAGTACCTCGAACCCAAGGGCAACTATATCAAACCGCGATTCGTTCGCGAACACGACACACGAAGTGTGGAGTGGAAAGAGAAAAAGGTCCCACCGGGCGTGCCAGAATCCGTTCTCCACCGAAAGACGCGACCGGGACGTTGGGACGTCCGGGCCTGAATTCCGAGGGCAGATGCTAGTTGGTGCTATCCGTCCACCTCTCCGAAGATGCCAAGTTGATTTATGGTACCATGTATTGAAGGTTTAAACGGATGCGGACGATGTAGCAAATTTCGTCAGATTCTCCCTCGTTGAGGAGTTTTTGATTGTGGGGACGCTCTTCCCTACAGGCGCAAGCCCCTGCAGTTAATTACGCTACCGTATCGCGGTAACCACTTTCTCCTTCTCCAGATGGTCACTTCGTGTCGTGTGTGTTTGTTTTGTTTTTGGTTGCCCGTGGATTGTATATGGAGACTAATTTATGTTGTCGCCCGTAGGGCATGGATTAGTCCAAAACCGTATTTTCTTAGATTTGGGTTTAAGGATATGTTAGTCTCATTTGAAACTAAGATCAACTTAAACGTTTGTTAATGATATGTTAGTCTAATTTTAGACTAAGATCAACTTAACGGGATCATTTAGATCCAACAAGAGAGCATTTGGGCTCTATTATTTAGTTTAAGGACATTGCGGTCGATTACCAGTATAAGGACATGGTGGTCCAAGGTTAAGGACATCATAGTCTATGGGCTTAAGGACCCCACAGTCCGAGATTAAGGACATCATAGTCCATGGGCTTAAGAACCCCACAGTCCGAGATTAAGGACATCATAGTGTAACATTTCAAAAAAAATAAAATATTATTTTTGGGAATTTTTATAAATTAATATTATTTTATTGAATATTTTAATATTTCGGTATAATTAAATACCGATAAATGGGAAAAATTATGGAAAAGTCTAAAATAGGGTATTTTATGGAATTATGCAATTTTTAAGGTTTTATGATTAATTATATGCTAATTTAGTGCTAATCGCGATTAAAAATCGCTAATCGGTTTTTAGCATTTTTGTGCAAAACATGCACATATCATTTTCTTTACACTTGTGCATTTCTACCATATTGTTTGGGGGGGGGGGGTCACTATTTATGTGAGAAGGATTTAGAGGGAAAAAGAAAAGAAAAAGGAGAAAGTGATAGAATGATTAGGAGAGAGAGAAAGAATAGGTATGGGGTCAAACCCTAGTTGTGAGCCATCCCCCCATCATTTCTTCTTCTCATTCTCTCCCCTCTCTCCCTAGGAGCTGCTGTTGCTGCCTCTTCCCTCTTCCCCCTCCATCTTCAAGCCAAAACACCATGGATACAACTCCAAAACCCCATTCCCACTTCACAAAAATTGTTCCCAAGCTCACTAGCTACACCATGGACCAAGAAAGAAAGGATTTTGAGGACTTTGAACAACTCAAGAAAATTCTTGAGTTGCCAAAGGAGGTAATTTCTGCACCATTAGAGTAGTGTTTCATTTCCTTATGCATCTATACTTGTTTCATGTCGATATTGTGTAGTTTTGATGAACTTTGGAAATTCCAAGTTAGAGTTTAGGGTTTGAAATGAAATCAAAGGTGATTGAGGTGTAATTAGGGACTACAACCCCTGTGGTGATTGATTGGAGACCCAAACCAGAAGATAGAACCCGGAATACGGATTTAGAAACTGATGTCGGAAAAACTGTGATTTCTGTGAGTGTATTTGGAAATCTGCTATCACGCCGAAACCCCTAAAATTTTTTTGGATTGACAGTGAGATGTGCAGGCAACTAGGAACCATCACCCAAAGCCCTAACCCCTAACCCCTCTTTCAGGCTACAAATAAATCCATTTTGGCCGCAAATTGCGGCCAGACCAGGTTGGATTTGGCTCGTGTTGGTTCTGTAGCTCCTACATCTATAGATTAGACCCCTGGCATGTGCAAAATTGTCCAATTTGACCTAGGGTGAAATCTGGAGCCTTTTTCTTAAGTTGCTGTTTTGATTCATTTTTCCGTATTTCGTATTTTGAATTCTGGAATGGTGTATTTGTGTTTTACCTCAAATATTTGGCGTTTGTACGACGATATCGAGGATTGTTGATGGTTTTGAAAACGTGCCCATAGGTTCTAACCTATAGGCCTTAGCGTATCGTTTTGGTTTTCGTGTGTTGTTTTAGTTTTGATTTGGTTTTAATGCGATGCGATACGTGTGATATGTAGATACCTCCACGGTGATCCGAGGCGATGAAGACGATGGTGGCAACATCGACACCGGCACGCAGGATTCAAGGTGAGTAGATTTATATATACGGGGAGAAGTCGGGTGGATGGCGTATAGCACCCCCGCAGTCCGAAGTTGGTATTCTAGATATGTATATATTATATATATATGATAGCTTATAGTGTGTCGCGGATATTGTGATTAGATGTACTGTGGTTAGATTAGGGCGTAGAAGTAAACTAGTATAGTTCCTAGTTGCGAACCCTAAAATAGGTTTACACCCACACGCACACACATGCTTATTTGCTATACTTATACTGTGATGATGAGGATGGATGACATTGGAGATAAGTCGATGATATTGGGCATAGTGCCATGAGATCGGTGATATGATATGATTCGTATTTGGGATACGACATGTGATTTTTAGCGGGCCTTTGGACGTGTGTTTCACACATGCATTCCTATTTATATAGATGGTATCGGTTGTACTAGACTTAGATCAGTACCCCAGATTATGTGATATGAAGATAAGGATACCAGATAGTTGATGAGATGAATGTGACATTGACCCGTACCCAGCTATTGGGATGCCGTGCGATGATTTACCGTACGAGCTTTATATTGATGATAGATCCGCACTCATAACTCGAGGACGTCAGATGATATACTGTATCGTACGCGATACTATTGAGGTGGGATCACCGACTATTATATTTATATTTATATATATCGACTCAGATTTAGGTGGTTTCCATACCCCTCCCGATTGACTTGATAGTTAGATGTATATTACTTAGTAGACATTAGACTATACCCGAGTCATACCTATTTCAAAACTAACGAATCGGGAGTATTTCAAGGATAGGAAAAAGGGACTCTACGGACATTTTCAAAGACGCATCCTTTCTTAAAAACACCGTAGCCCTTATTTTACCAAAAACCCCGATTCGTCTTATTTCAAATGGCAAAATTGCATGACATATACATATGGATGTAGATTCTTTACTGTTGCGTTGATTATTCGATTCCGCATATTCTTACAGTTTGCATTGCATCGCATTGCATGTGTTTATTGCTATATTACAACCATGCTGTTAGGACACCAGCACCATTATCGATGATGCGTATGTTCCACGTACACTTGCTTGCCGGCTCACACACTTCATCATCGATAATTGCCATGTCACTACACTGTAGTACTGTCACATTCAGGATATGATCCTTTGCATGGCATATTTATGTACATACCTATTGTACACCCATACGTGCATACATACATATTCGCACATACATAGATGACTCTCGTTGGATTTGGAGATTTGGGAACCGTAAGATACTCTTTAAAACTGATTCATTTTAAAAGAGCGGTTTCCCTCAATATGTGCATATTACTATTCCATATTGCATGATATACTGATATGCTTATATTTCTTTTACATGTCGCATACATCATGCTTTTGATTATACGCATTGAGATATGTTGTTTCCATGATATTTCTGGATTTGGGAACCGTGGATATTTTAAAAGAGAGTATGTAATTGTTTTAAAAACCTGGTTACCCTTGATATGATATTTCAGTGCGTCCACCATGTGTTTTCTCGGTGCTGAGAGCAACATGTGAAACCTGATTCGAGGAGCGGACGAGGCCGATTGCGGGAACATGGTGGACCCGGTATGGTACCCCGGGACGAGAACGGATATGCTGTGTAGCTAGACGGTGAGCCTGGCAGAGGGACCACTACCTACCGGTGATTGTATTTGAGCTCGGCGGATATCCGGAGGATACCGACCGGAGTCATGAGATGGATATGAGGGCCGACCAGGGTGTGTGGCGCCTGAGACATATGAGGATTTACGTACCGATGATGGGCACGGTTTTCATGATATTTTCGAGTGTCGATACTAGACGCTCAGGTTCCATGATTTTGATATGCCGCGAGCGACACATGTTGATTTACATCCTCATATTTCCATGCATATGCTTTATGATATTTACATGCATGATGCTCATTGTCATTGGGTGACACGTGGACGAGATCCACATACTTACAGACATTGATTACATTGTTGGATGATATCCACATACTATTAGACTTCCTGATATAGTTGACATCGATTACATTGATCATACCTCATATTTATGATATGTTATTACCTGAGGCACTGGCACGAGCACTTGGCACTACATACATGTATAGATGTTACATTGCCACCTTTTCATGCTCAGACTTATTCATATTGAGGATATATTATTACTGATTGTATTGACCTAGGATTATGTCGTGCATTCGATTTCTGCTTGTAGATGTTTTCTACTCATGAGTTGGCAACTCACCCCCGTTGTGCCACAGTTCTTGCAGGTTTTGCCGTACAGGTTCCATGGCGGCATTTCTGGCACACTGCTTCCTTTGCGGGTGATTTGCTTTAGTAGGTGGGTTCTTTTGCATCAGAACCACCATTATATATGTATTATTCATTGTATCTAGAAATTCCATCAACCAAAACTTGTATATTGTTTCAGACTTAGAAGACTAGTTATGTATTATTTCGACCTTAGAATCGCGCGCGTTGTAGTATTATGGTTTTCATGTTGTTTTTGAGTTTCTTTTGTGTTTTGATCCCCGCCTTTCGGCGTTGTATATTATATTGCTTGTGCGGTTGTGACCGTCGATTGACGAAGAGCTAGCTCCCGCTTGGGGATGCCTTTTATCATTATGCATATATTATTCTTGTTGTACCCCGTTTGGGGCCAGTATTTACAAAGGAAACTCTGCCGAAATTTTCAGAAAAGATATTGAGAATTTAAAATGCATATTCGGCTTACCTATTTTAAAACCCTTGTTTTAAAAACTTGTTTTCTTCACTTCTTAAAACTATTTCCTTTATTTATTACTTAAAAATGGTTTTAGATTTCTGGGCTTTTTGGCTTACTTGGATTAGATGGGGTCCTATAGACTTCATATGATTCAAGTGCCAGTCACGGGCTATTTTGGGTCGTGACACATAGTCCATGGGCTTAAGGACCCCACAGTCCGAGGTTAAGGATATCATAGTGTAGGGTTCCTAGGCACACTATAGAGGTCTCACAAGGCATCAACCATGCCAATTTAAAATTTTATGGGTGCCGAGAAACCCTAATACGGATCGTAGACTAGATGTTTAGGCGAAAAACGAAACTAGTTAACACTTTAACTAAAGGAGAGAGACTACAACCTTTGTAGATCCGGTTCTCCACTTCCTTAGCTCCACGTAGTGGTCCCCTCGCTGTCCATCTCGAATCTCGGACTCTCGCGTCGGCTTCATCGGAGAAATGAGCGGAATAGGTCGTCGGCTTCGTGCCGAAGATGATCTACGTCGAGGTTGCACAAGTTCAAGCTCCAACTTCACCAAGTTGTGAAACTTGTGAAGAAAACACCCAAAACAACTTGGCAAGAGGTAGAGGGTGAAGAAATAGGAGCTGGGTTCACTTTAGAATTGGATTTCTCACTTTGGAACTCAAGATGCCATTGATGGCATCAAGCTTTTTCTCTTGAAGATGAAGAAGAAGAAGTAGATAGAATATGATAAGTTTTTTGTGTAAAAAGAATAATATAATCAATACTTATCATCTTCTAACCTTGGTTAAGTGTAGAGAATAAACCATGGTCAAATAAGAATGGTTAGGGTTAAGGATGATGACAAAATGGTCACTTTAGTCAAAGCTTCATGAAGCTTCATCAAGCTTCATGAAAGAAACCATTTTGTTATCATTTATTTATTTATCAAAAAGAATAGATAAATAAATAAATAAATAAATAAAAACCCTAACTATTATCATAACCATGGTTTAAGTCTTAACACAAAACCAAACTACATGCATCATCAAACATGACACAAATATGTGCACAAAAGTATATCACATATACTTCTTGCACATCAAGTGAGAAAATCCATATAAAATGAACCAATACTAGTTAATGCAATGCAATATATCAAATATATAATTATACATTAAATCATTAAATCAACATTTGATTCAATGATCCGGTCATGTCTCACATAACCGACTAGAATCCAATGTATCGATTTATCGAATCAATCTACGATTCGATAACTAGGTTATATCGTATATAACCAATCGAAACATTCATCGCGAGAATGAAATGCGGTATCACATACACGCATTATTCTCGGTCCCGCACATATCTCATATGCGCTCCTATTTCGTTTCGCTTGAGCCAGGAAACCTCTGTGTAGGACTCTAAAGACTCGTCAATACGCCGGTAGCAGATGATGATCATATCAAGCATCCACAAGCCGCAAGCGGTCTGCTAAACGTAACGGCCATCCGGGTATTGAGCGATCAGAAGATCGACGAGCTAGCCCGCTCACACTCCTGTGAATCCAACCAGTAACACTTACCGTACAGTCCGGTCTGTTCGTCTGATACGTCGCATATCAAGTCTAGGGGTGGTAAACGTCAGACCCCAATAACCGATAAGTCATGCCGATGTGAGGCTCATAACGGGTCGAGAAACTACTGGTAACACTTACCAGCAAATCTCTGATCAGCCCTGGCCAGGGACTTCCCTGTTACGGCCAATCGAGCACTGCGCAACATCAACCCCCAATACCGGGAGAGACGAAACCCCTCCTATCGCTCATTGCCTCCATGTGACTCGGGACTGTACCCAAAGACCACCGTTTTGCACGCCCTCATGGACGTGGTAAGGTGGAGATCAAAGCACAGTGGGAATCACACAAGACTCTATGACGATCTCGGGTCTACAGACTAACCTGCACAAGTGTCACCTGAGAACTGCCATCTGACGTGAGGTATAATACCATCTGGGAGTTCTCGGCGAGTCCGTCCAGTGTACCCAGTCTCCACTGAGCACCCGTACACCATCTCTGATGTCAAACACCAATGGATATGGGATCATCCATCGCCCATCTCATGGGTCGAGAAGCGTATACGCTAGTCTACACTGGTATATCGATGCCCTGTCTCGATACACCCACGACTAGGGACCTTGAAGGATGTACTTATAGACCACCATGTCCCCACTAGTATGATCTGCATCATAGTCCAGGTAGTCAAGTACACATCCTAAGGGCTTTACCAACATGTAACTGTAAGACAGTTTAAAGAGACAAGTGTACATGTTAAGATAAAGAGTAACCAGATAGCATACTATCATATCGAGCAAGAAAGTCATCTCTATATATGTCCAAGCATCCAATATAATATACATCATGTGTACAATACTGGCCTCTAGGGCATACATACAACTAACAATCTCCCACTTGCACTAGGGCCAGCTGCTGTAGTATCGCATACCGAGCATCCCGAAGAGTCTCTCAAACTGTATCTGGGGAATGGCCTTCGTGAGTGGATCCGCCGTGTTGTTCTTCGTGTCAACCCTCCTGACCTCGATCTCCCGGCGATCGACTATCTCCCGGATCAGGTGATACCGCCTCAGAATATGCCTGGATCGTTGATGGGACCTGGGTTCCTTGGCCAAAGCCACCGCTCCATTGTTATCGCAATACAAAGGTATTGGATGCTCAATGGATGGAACCACACCAAGTTCAGTAATGAACTTCTTGATCCAGACAGCCTCTTTGGCAGCATCGTTGGCAGCGATGTATTCAGCCTCCATCGTCGAGTCTGCCACGGTTTCCTGCTTGGAACTCTTCCAGCTAACCGTCCCTCCGTAAAGGGTAAAGACAAATCCCGACTGCGACTTAGAGTCGTCCTTATCACTCCGGAAGCTCGAATCGGTAAAGGACTCCACTTGGAGTTCTCCGTTACCATACACCAAGAGCATCTCTTTAGTCCTTCGTAAGTACTTGAGAATGCTCTTCACAGCTGTCCAGTGACTCTCTCCAGGATCAGCTTGATACCTGCTCACTACACTTAGTGAGTATGCTACATCGGGTCTGGTACATAGCATCGCATACATGATAGAGCCCACAGCCGAAGCATAGGGTATCCCTTGCATGCGAGCTCTCTCCAAATCAGTCTTGGGAGACATCTCTTTGGAGAGAGTGACTCCAGAGATCGTGGGCAAGTTTCCACGCTTGGATTCTTCCATACTAAACCTCTTTAGTATGGTGTCAATGTACCTGGATTGGGACAATCCCAATATCCGTTTGGATCTATCTCTATAGATCCTAATCCCCAATATGCATGAGGCATCACCAAGATCTTTCATTGAGAATCTTTGTGATAAGAAGAGCTTGACCGATTGCAGCATAGGAATATCATTTCCCATCAAGAGTATGTCGTCCACGTACAATACGAGGAAGACAACCTTACTCTCTGCCACCTTCTTGTAAATACAAGGTTCATCTGGGTTTTTGACGAAATCAAACTCTTTGATAACGATGTCAAAGCAGATGTTCCAACTCCGCGATGCTTGCTTTAATCCGTAAATGGATTTAAGCAGCTTGCACACCTTCCCGCTGCTCCCACTGTCTACGAAGCCCTCTGGCTGAGTCATGTACACGCACTCTTCTAAATCACCATTTAGAAAGGCGGTCTTAACATCCATTTGCCAGATTTCGTAATCATGATATGCAGCGATGGAAAGCATGATCCGGATGGATTTAAGCATAGCCACTGGAGAAAAGGTTTCGTCATAGTCCACACCTGGTCTTTGATGAAAACCCTTTGCAACAAGTCTAGCTTTGAAAGTCTCCACTTTCCCATCTACACCAAGTTTCTTCTTGAAGATCCACTTGCTCCCGATGGGTTTTACCCCTTCAGGAACAACATCCAAAGTCCATACTTTGTTGGTGTACATGGATTCCATCTCGGACCGCATAGTATCCAGCCATTTCACTGAGTCCCTACTCGTGATGGCCTGCTCGAAGCTAGTTGGGTCATCATCCTCCATGATGCAATCCTCGCTCCCTCCATCCATGAGAAAACCGTAGTATCTCTCAGGTTGGCGAGGAACCCTACTAGATCGGCGGAGAGGCTGAGGTTCATTGGGAGCTACTGAATCTTCTGGTTCCACTAAATCTTCAGTTACGGTTTGTGTATCTGGAACTTCTTCCAGCTCTACCATTTCGCCACTAATTTCTTTTTCAAGAAATTCCTTTTCTAAAAAGGTGGCATATTGAGAAACAAACACCTTTTGTTCTTCAGCATGGTAGAAAAAATATCCTTGTGAATTCTTAGGATATCCCACAAACTTGCAGAGAACTGACCGTGCCTCGAGTTTGTCTGGATTTTGCCTTTTGACATAGGCCGGACAACCCCATATCTTAACTCGTTTAAAATATGGTCTCTTCCTACTCCATATCTCATATGGTGTGGTAGGTACAGATTTAGATGGAACTTGATTCAATAGGTATGCAGCCGTCTCCAGCGCATATCCCCAGAAGGAAATAGGTAACTCAGCTGTGCTCATCATAGAGCGCACCATATCTAATAGGGTGCGGTTCCTCCGTTCTGATACACCGTTGTGCTGTGGTGTATATGGAGGAGTCAGCTGAGAGAGAATCCCATTCTCTTTTAGGAAGTCCAGGAATTCATTGCTCAAGTATTCACCTCCTCGATCAGATCGAAGGATTTTAATACTTTTTCCGGTTTAGTTCTCGACTTCTTGTTTATATTCTCTAAATTTCTCAAAAGCTTCTGATTTGTGTTTCATCAGGAACACATACCCGAACCTAGAGAGATCGTCAGTGAATGTAATGAAGTATGAAGAACCATCCCTGGCATGTGTAGACATGGGACCGCATACATCACTATGTATCAGTCCTAAGAGTTCGGTAACTCTTTCTCCGTGTCCCGTAAACGGAGTTTTGGTCATCTTGCCTTTGAGACATGACTGGCAAGTGTCATAAGATGAAAATTCGAAAGGTTTCAAATATCCATCCTTATGCAACTTAGCCAGTCGTGTCGCATTGATGTGACCTAGTCTACAATGCCACAAGAAAGAATCGTTCAGTTCTGAACTCTTCCTCTTGTGTGTGTTTGTTATGCTCAGAACTGTTGATTGGTTTAGAACATAAATGCCATTGCACAACGTGCCTGATCCAACCAACTTTTGGTTACGGAAAATGTTCATAACATTGTCCTGTAATACAAAATTATATCCTTCTTTACTTAGCAAAGAAACCGATATAATGTTGCATATCAGGTTCGGCATGTAATAGCATTCGTTCAGAACCAATGTATTACCAGTTGGTAATACAAGGTGATATTCCCCGACAGTCTTAGCTGCAACAATTGCACCATTTCCAACTCTAATGTCTTTATCACCTTCTCCAAGTTCTCTACCTTTCCTAAGCCCATGTAACTGATTACATATATGGGATCCTGACCCGGTATCTAATACCCAGGACGTGGAGCAAATGGAGAAACAGTTCTCTATAACGAACACACTCGAAGGAAATGCATCAACATGTACTTTCTTCATTCGGGTGGCATGGGAATCCTGGTATTCCCCTATATCCTGTTCAGTCCTATAACTCTTATAGGTGTGAACGGAACCAACGTTCCCCAGCACAGTATAACATGCGGGTTCGGTCAATACATTCATATTATTATCTTTATTAAGGCATGAAATGGTTGCTACCTGGAGAGAGAGAGAAGAAAACACTTTAGCGTAAGCTCGTGCAAGATCAGATTGGTTATTATCTTATCTAATCAGGATGGCTCCCACTGTTTTTATCAAATCTTCCTTCAAACCCTAAAAGGAAAGACTAGCCGGGATTAATTACACACTACAAGTTCGCCAATCTTTCAGCCAGGCCAGTGTCGGTACTTTGAGGGAGGTCCCCCGTGCTTTCGCACGAACCTAATTACTGTAAACCTCGTTTTTCCAGAGGCGTAACCTCGTTAACACCTTTCTAGACACCTACTTGATCGGCTAATTGTAATGTGTAAAACTCTCCCAGGAGTAACTCTTACTCGCAGTGGGTATCGGGATCCAACTATCTCATAGAAGGTATGCAATCTCATTGCAAATTTCAACACTTGAAATTCCCGATAATATTTTGCCCCTAGCAGCTATATGACCTTAACATAGTCAACAAATCATAAGTGCTAGTCAAGTTCAACCAGTCATTTCCCGATTGAATTAAACCCACCCGCACGACCCTTAACATAGTCAACAAAGTCGCACGACTACCCTAATCCAATCGCATCATATGCTTATACAGATAAGCACTAATTAGCTACCGCACACTACGCCTTAACATAGTCAACAAACGTAGCACGAATACTAACTAGTACTTATCTGAAATGACGGAGGGCTACGTCAGGTTTTTCTGAAAACCTATTGCGTAATGAACTTGATATCGTTGTAGAATCAAATGAAGTTTTGAAATGGAGTGATTTTGAGGCTTTTCTAGTTTTGCTAAAGGGGTCACTCCCGGTGAAGGGATCGTCGGCCCTTTCCTCGTCGAATGAGGTGCGGGATATATCATATATATCACTATGCAAAGCAAAACTCTTAAAAGCAATCAAAAGCAAACCGAGTGTGTAGCATCTGCCAGTTATTGCTAAAGGAGTCACTCCCGGTGAAGGGATCTCGGTCCTTTCCTCATCGAATAAGGTGCAGGGCATATCACATATACCGCTATGCAAAGCAAGAACTGTAGCTACCTGTTTTATTTTGAAATTTGTTTCTACAACATCTTAGGTTTCTTTTCTTTCATTAATCACATTAATGAAGTCCCATCATTTAAGTCACCTAAACATCACAGATAAATACGACGTACACTTATGCCATCCGCATTCGCCTAGATGTCCCCTCGTGCACCGTTAGGTTAGGTAACTAACGACAGAGCAGGACATGGTTAGTGCGGGTGCAAAACATAAGTAACGCCTATATAATATATCATATATACTATATACTGTATCCATCACAGAACATCACATGATCACATCACAGATATCGCAGCAGAAGAAACATATGAAATATTGGATATACTAGGACGTCCGTGTTTTTAATACGAGCCAGTATAAAACACGGATTCCACGGTCGTGATGAATAGCCAATCCCACACCCCTAGACCCCTACGAGAGCGGCAAGCAACCCTACCAATTCTAAGGTTAGGAGACCCGGACTCGACTCCTTGAGTTGGTCTCCCACTGGACCCCAAAACCTGGTTACTTGTGCTCCCCTCCTTGGGTCCATCCTAGTGCAGAAAAGTAAATAATATACAAAGGGTGACAGCTTCCGCATCCTGGAAGTGCCCCAATAAAAGAATATTACATACAAGTTTTTACATGAATGAAAATGAAAAACACTCATCTCACATAAAAACCCCCGGCTATTCAAACACGACGATCCAATATAACATATCCAGCAACACATAATATCACATGTCATCAACGTAAGTAAGTATGCATACCCCAATTGTCGTTGACGTATAGCAACGAAACCGGCGATATGAACATACTACACTTACGGTCACAGAAAAGAAAGTGTAAAACTACAACAGTTGGAATCCGCAACCCTTTTAGACATCGCATGCCTAATCAAATGAAATACTTAGACATCACATGCCTAACAGATATAAATCCCGCATTTTAGTCTCATTATCGAAAACTCTTTTCAATATCATGTGGGACTAAATTGCTAGATTTATAACATTCATTCAGTTATCTCATAACTGTTTGTGAATTCCAATTATTGTATCACATTCCAGATAAACAGAAAATGTTAAACTTTCCGATCGAACAGTCGAATACCCAAGTTTTCCCGATACAGCTCAACACATGAAATCAGTCTAACAACATTCAGTTCGTGCCTCAGTAACAACGGTCCAGCCGTAGAAGGGTCAAGCCAACGCCTCACATGTGGCACGCCGTACTGCCCCAAACCCGAAGGTTCAAAGGGCAGTTCAAGACGGTCACATAATCGAGTTAAGGTTTGTTGTCTTCTAGAGGGTCCATTGCGTTACTTGCACTACTTAGAACGTCGTTAAACTACGGAAAAATCCAACACTTGGAAATTTTCCGACAGGGGGAAAGTTGGGTATTATATCCGGTCGAACTTTTTAACAAATTCAAAAATTATCCGGAAATACACAAAGACGAAGTTTGATAATCCGGTCGAAACACCGAAGCTCTAAAACACCCCAGAAAATTCAACTCTTGAATAATTATTAAAAATACCCATAAAACTCAGCTGCAGAAACTATGAATTACTGTGCAGAGGAAGATGGCTGACGTCATTTTGCGCGGCGGAACCGCCGCCTAAGCTATATTGCATTGCATTAACTAGTATTGGTTCATTTTATATGGATTTTCTCACTTGATGTGCAAGAAGTATATGTGATATACTTTTGTGCACATATTTGTGTCATGTTTGATGATGCATGTAGTTTGGTTTTGTGTTAAGACTTAAACCATGGTTATGATAATAGTTAGGGTTTTTATTTATTTATTTATCTATTCTTTTTGATAAATAAATAAATGATAACAAAATGGTTTCTTTGATGAAGCTTGATGAAGCTTCATGAAGCTTTGACTAAAGTGACCATTTTGTCATCATCCTTAACCCTAACCATTCTCATTTGACCATGGTTTATTCTCTACACTTAACCAAGGTTAGAAGATGATAAGTATTGATTATATTATTCTTTTTACACAAAAAACTTATCATATTCTATCTACTTCTTCTTCTTCATCTTCAAGAGAAAAAGCTTGATGCCATCAATGGCATCTTAAGTTCCAAAGTGAGAAATCCAATTCTAAAGTGAACCCACCTCCTATTTCTTCACCCTCTACCTCTTGCCAAGTTGTTTTGGGTGTTTTCTTCACAAGTTTCACAACTTGGTGAAGTTGGAGCTTGAACTTGTGCAACCTCGACGTAGATCATCTTCGGCACGAAGCCGACGACCTATTCCGCTCATTTCTCCGATGAAGCCGACGCGAGAGTCCGAGATTCGAGATGGACAGCGAGGGGACCACTACGTGGAGCTAAGGAAGTGGAGAACCGGATCTACAAAGGTTGTAGTCTCTCTCCTTTAGTTAAAGTGTTAACTAGTTTCGTTTTTCGCCTAAACATCTAGTCTACGATCCGTATTAGGGTTTCTCGGCACCCATAAAATTTTAAATTGGCATGGTTGATGCCTTGTGAGACCTCTATAGTGTGCCTAGGAACCCTACAGTGGTATCAAAGCACAGTGGGAATCACACAAGACTCTATGACGATCTCGGGTCTACAGACTAACCTGCACAAGTGTCACCTGAGAACTGCCATCTGACGTGAGGTATAATACCATCTGGGAGTTCTCGGCGAGTCCGTCCAGTGTACCCAGTCTCCACTGAGCACCCGTACACCATCTCTGATGTCAAACACCAATGGATATGGGATCATCCATCGCCCATCTCATGGGTCGAGAAGCGTATACGCTAGTCTATACTGGTATATCGATGCCCTGTCTCGATACACCCACGACTAGGGACCTTGAAGGATGTACTTATAGACTACCATGTCCCTACTAGTATGATCTGCATCATAGTCCAGGTAGTCAAGTACACATCCTAAGGGCTTTACCAACATGTAACTATAAGACAGTTTAAAGAGACAAGTGTACATGTTAAGATAAAGAGTAACCAGATAGCATACTATCATATCGAGCAAGAAAGTCATCTCTATATATGTCCAAGCATCCAATATAATATACATCATGTGTACAATACTGGCCTCTAGGGCATACATACAACTAACTCATAGTCCATAAGTTTAAGGACCCCACAGTCCGAGGTTAAGGACATCATAGTCCATTGGTTTAAGGACCCCACAGTCTATGAAATGTTTGGTTATCGGGACCCGTCACCTCTCTGAAGACGTTGAAGGATTACAACGACAAATATCAGAGGAGTGAAGAGATGTACCCTTGAACCAATTTTGGTTGAGAGATCTGTAGTCCAATTTGGGACTAAGATCTGCTAAAAGATTTATGAGCATATGGGCTCAATTAATCTGAATGAGAGGTTTATGGCCAACTTGGGCTCGGCCCACTCAGTTAAAATGTTAAACATTTGACAATGCTGAGTATTGATTTGAGTTTTGACAATGTTTTTGTCTTTTACTGAATGCTAAGCATTCATCATAGCTCTAGGCTTTATTTATAGAACAATTTATGTTCTTTTAGCGCACACGTGAGGAGCAAGTGGTGCGCTTGGCGCTTTGCGCCAGTCAAAGAGCGCAGAGCGCTTCTGCTGGTTAGCGCACACATGAGGAGCACGTGGCGTGCTTGGCGCTAAGCGCCAGATAATGGGCGCATTGCGCCAGTTTATGAGCGCAAAGCGCTGTTTGATAAGCGCAAAGCGCTGTTTGTTCAGTGGCGCACACGTGAGGAGCACATGGTGCATTTGGCGCTTAGCGCCAGTCCAAGAGCGCAAAGCGCTAGTTTATGAGCGCAAAGCGCTATTTGATCAATTTTATGATCTGAGAAATAAATTCTCGTTTGTAAGAGATTTTGTCTCAAGATTCTAAGAACAAAGTTCTTGTTTTGCAGGAGATGTTTCAATCTCTTATTTTAGTGAAAGGCTTTGCCTATATGGATCTGTGATCCTAAGAGAATTGAATTATTCTCCCCCCTCTTTTAATGAGATACTATGATCTCTTTGTATAAAATACCTTAGTCTTATAGATCTATGATCCGTGAAAAGAATTATGTTCTTCTTCTTATTTTATGGTGATCCTTTTAATCTCTGTTGTGAAAGACCTTGGTCTTATAGATCTATGATCTTAAAGAGAGAAGTGAATTCTTCTTTTTAATATGAGATGATTTCATCTCTCTGTTTATTTTTACCTTGAAGAAAATCTTCTTCTTCTACCGAGAGCTTGGCTCTTCTTTATGAGATTTCTCAAAGTTTGTGGGGGGAGGGGGGTTCCTCTATATGTTTTTCTATCTCCGAGACTTGAAGTCTTGGGGCCTTTATATAGGGCGAGCTGATTTGTTCAATCGGTTAAGGAGATCTTTTCTCCAATTGATTTGGGGTTTTCCCATCGTTGGATCTTTGATCCAAAGGCTTCTGATTTACAGAAGGCAATTTTCTTGTTTTTAACAAGATTGGGAAATCTTTTCCCATACAGAATTTATTCTGTATTTTGGTGATTTTTAATCACCTTTGGAAAGCGTCGTCACTTGGGCTGATGCAAAGCGTCGTCACTTGGAGTTCCAACCGGAAGATCATGTATTTCTAAAGATCTCTCCAAACCGTGGACTGATTCGCTTTGGAAATAGGGGTAAGTTAAGTCCGAGATACATTGGACCGTTCGACATACTCGAACGAGTCGAAGAAGTGACTTATCTCTTGGCACTTCCACCCTCATTGGAAAGAGTGCACAATGTGTTCCACATATCCCAACTCCGAAGATATGTAAGCGACCCCAGCCATATTCTTGATCACTCCGAGCTCACTGTACAGACGGATCTATCTTGTAAGCAACAACTCATTGAAATCCTGGATAGAAAGGTAAAGTCACTTCGGAATAAGGAAGTAAACTTGGTTCAAGTGATGTGGAGAAAAGACTCACCAGGATAATCAACACAGGAAAGAGAAGACAACATGCGTGCAAAATACCCTTACTTGTTTGTAAATTAGTCCTTAAATAATTGTAAATTTCAAGAACGAAACTTTTTGTAAGGAGGGTAGAATGTAACGACTCTGTTCATAATGTTCAAAATTTGTTTAAAGTTAAAGTACTAAATGAAGTATTTGCAATCTTGATTATGCTATAAGTATTTAAATTGTTTTAGAACAGCAAGAAAGCACTTATAACTTATTGGTAAAGACTTGCACTGCTATAACATAGCCCTTGTGTTCGAATCCCATCAGCCATATATTATTTTTAAAGATTTTTCTTTTAAACTTTTGGAAGCCCAAAAGTTTACACGTGCAATACACGTAAAAATGAAAATTCACTAAAATCAAACATGTGGGAATGTTATCTGTACTGAACATGACACGTGGCCCCAATCCAAGACCCCACTTCACTTGATCGACCGGCGAGGAAGCCTCTGGGGCCGGCACCGCTTGGCCTGACCGAGGGTAATGCCTCCAAAATTTAACCCTAACCCCTTGGCCTTCCCCCACTACTCGTCTTCCGTTTGTTTTTCCTGCAAATTAATAGAGAATTAAAATCACCCATTGATCCAATGTTAAATGCATTTTAATTCTCATTTTTAATTCCCTAAATCCTAATTCAATCCTATAAATACCACATCAGACCCTAGCCATCTCTATTCTGAAATCTATTATCAAAACTCTTAAAATTTTCCAAGTCAAATAAGGTGTACAAGTGGAGTTAGCCCTAGGTCATCTTCCGGCGATGACTCGAGACAAATCCGGCGACACCCCGACTCCACGACGCTTTCAAACCGTTCCTATACCTCCTCTCTCTCTTCTCAACCAGTAAGTTCCCTCTCCTCTTCTTTCTTCCTATTCTAAAAAGATCTCTTTTCAAAACTCGTCGGAAATGGAGTTATTCCGACTTCCGATTCTAAAATTGTTTAAAACCCAACTTTTCTTAATAACAAATTAATCATTTCTTTATATACTGTTTAGCAACCATAAAACAACATTTAGAACAAGTTTCAATTCAAAATACAATGTTATACAACTTTTATTTCACTTTTTCGTTTAAATACCACAAAGTTTACCTACGACATTATTTCTTATATTTGCTCATATTATCTTTAGAAAACTCACGAGGTAATGACCTATCTCATCACAACACTCATCATGACATAGCACAATTGCCTCTTTACAATATTTTGGAATAAATACAATTTTACAACAAAATACCTTAAACTAATAAAACCGTATTCTTTAAGATTGTTTTAAATTAAATTCCTTACAATTAAGCCTTTACAACCCATTTTGGGGAACCCGAATTGGATGGTGCGGGCTATCGCACATTCTCGATACTAGTAGAGCGAGATACAGATCTCCTCACGGAGCATCCGATCTCGATAGAATTTTTATTACAATTTTTAAGAAAACGAGATTTCTATTTAATAAATAAATTTATTTTTCTATAATTATTTATAATATTATCAAATTATCTATTTTAAATACATATAATAAATTCCATATTTTCTAGACAAAGGAATCACAAATTTCATGAATCTACCGTCATAAATCCATATAATTCCAATTTACACTAAAATACCATATACTATTCAATCTAGATTTATATTCACTAGAATACTTCACATTTAAAAATTATATCCATAAAATCCCTAAATATGATAAATAAAGACTTGAGGATTATTTTAAAAGTATACTAAACTATTTTTCATAAAACTCCCTCAAGTTTATTAATTTACAATGAGGACCCTAGTAAATATTGGTTTAAGCAGGACGAATTCTCTTGAGCCTCAGGGAGCCGGAGAAAGTGGGTTCTTACCTATTTAAGGTAGAAAACTAAAACGGGGTTATCAATGATAATTGACTTGGAAAAAGTCATAAATCATGCCGTCCATGTGCAGCAGTTACCGATAACTCCAAAATCTAATTCAGAAATCTAATTATGTTTAAGCGTCTAACTCAGACAGAGTCTCAATCTAATCGGAATACAATCCATATATGAATACAATCTAAATATAACTCCAATACAACATGAATCCATATATACCATAATACAATCTATATCAACATGACTTGATTTGACCGTTCTATGGATATACATTGACTTGTCTACATGACCATCCGTTTATATTTTTATCCGTTTACATGAACAACTGATATCATGGTTTCGGCAAGTATGATATCTGCAAATCATCTATAAAACAACACAATAAACATTACAGGTTTTTTTAAAGGGGTAGACAGGTACGGAATGTGTTAAAAGTGGCATGATGATGGTCACTATAATACAACTAACCTGAACATCCATTGCCATTGTCCCGTGGGTTTTGACGGGGCCTTGTACTCCATATATCATAGTTGTTGGGACTTCACCCGCGCACGCAAACGCGTATATTTTGAAAATCGAATCGTTTTAAGGAAATAGATGCGCACGCGAGCTCGGTCTCGTTTTAAAATTTATAAATCGCAAGTGCACGGCGCGTTGTAGAGAGCCGGTAAGTTTATGTCGATCCGCAGGGATATGTGTATTAGGTTTTGTTGCTTAAGGTTCAACAAATAATGAATTGGTTGGTTTGTCACAAAAATATAAAACACGAAAACAAAGAAAACAAGTTAAGAAAGAAATGGTCGTGGCTTTAGCTCGGATGGTCGAAACGCGACGATTTCTTCGACACTCCCTTACTCATGAGTTGTCTGTCCTTGTGTCGATCCCGACGTATAGCATGACTTGTCAAAGCGGTTGCAAAGCACAAATCATCAAGTTCTCAGATCTCGACTCAAAATACGAAATGAGTCCGTATTGTTGACTTACCGTTTGCATGTCCAAGCTTGAGGTATCAACACTAAGCATAAGGGTTAGCAAGCATACGACAACATCAAAAACACAAATTAGCGAGTGAGAGCAATTAGTTTTAGTGTTAATTTTGCTAAGTGTTTGTGATAGTATAAGGTATATGAAAACCGAGGGTTTGTCAAGCACTTGGTCACAAAATACCGTATCTAAACTTAGCAAACTTAACACCAAATTAATTTTAACTTAAACATTGTGAAATAGGGGAAAGAGAGTGAATGTGGTATATGAAGAGGTTACAAAGTAACCATGGTTTCAAAATACCATATCACATCAATACATAAAATAATTTTTAAGTTAGAATCACATTAAGCATATTAAACAATAATAAGAGGAGGAGGAAAGCAAAGCCTTTCATCTCATTTCCTCACCATCATCACAACCAAAGAGGATTAATTACACATAATAATATCAAAAGAAAGCAAGTAAGAAAAAGAATTAAAGAAACAAAGCAAAAACAATATTATTTAACACTTGATGTAGTTGAGATACAAGATATTCGTAAATTGTTCAACCTCCATAATGAAGCTCTCAAAAGAAAGCTTCAAGAGGGAAGAAGAAGAAGAAACCAAGTTAAAGCCCACACAACTCTCAAGCTAAACCAAAAACTAAGAAAATGAAAATAGTATATACTATGCTTCCCTTTGGCTTTAATCTCTTCTTGTATTTATAGGCATCAAAATAGAAAACAAACAATATAGATGGGATAATGTGATGCCTATAAAGTGCCAGAAGAAAAATGGGGGGAAATAGAGCTGGGGGGCCCGGTGATGCAGGTCTTTTGGGGGTTGTCGTCGGTTTTGTTGTGGGCAAAGTGGCTCGTTTTGCTGTGGTGAACTCGAGTGCTCTCCATCATGTCTCTGGCCTTGTTTGATTTCTCTATCTAATCCTGGTTTGTGCTCAGAAGATCTGGAGGGAAACTAGTTGCTTTATATCACATCATAACTTTTTAAGCATTTACTTACACACCCCACTTGTGCCCACATGAGTCAACATGTTGTATCATGGCAGCCCCATCATGGTCCAAGTCATCAAAAAGCTATGTGCACACTTGTATTGTGTTGGACCAAAAATGTGTACACATGTTTATTGCAAAGAGCTCTTTGAATATCGGTCGGTTTTATATTCTGATTGCAGTGATGGCTCCCAAACGCTATATCTGTGATATTGAGTGTGTTTCCAGTATTTTATCACGAATACATGTAATCTGTAATTTCCGAGCAGACACTAATTATTAGTACCGATATATAACAAAATTGATAATGAATGAGAGATAATAAAATGCACTTTTCTGTGATGAACAAATACCCCCAAACTTATCTTTTGCTCGTCCCGAGCAAAACAAAAGTCCTAGACTCATTTTTGCAGGGAACGCGATTGCACTGAGCATGTGCAACAAGCCGTTAAACCTCTAGGTATGCCTAGTAGGAGAAGTGCTGTCTTCTGAGGGTTTTCAGCGGATTACACTCATAAAATCCAGTCAAGTTAGCATCGTGGAGAAACTGTTGATTCTAATTTTAAGGTTAAGAATCAAAGCTAGAAACTCTATTATCCAAGTTAGAAACGTCAAACCCTATTTTTCACTCCTCACAAATTTTTTAACATAAGTTAATACACGTCTTTAAGTGATTGTGCGGATAGTGTCCATAAGTTTTTAAGAACTTGATTAGGGTCATCATGTCATAAGTATAGACCAGGATAAACTTCTAAAGGATCACACGAGTTTGAAAGAAGTTAAGATTTTTCTCAAGTTTCATTCTCCAGTTAGGTTTCAAGTCAGAATATATATCATTTTTAATAGAGAACCTAAGTCTTATTTTTCACTCCTATCATTTACCTGCTGTTGTTCATACACACCCTTCGTTATCGTGCAAAACGTCTTTATAAATATAAACCTTTATATCTCCGCGAAAAACTGTTTTAATAGAAAACTTGTCTCTGCCAAGATTATTCTCCCAGAAAGAACCATGAGGGCTTTTAATTTGGGAAGAACACTTGCTTAGGTTATTTTATTTGGTGATTGGAAACTTAGCGAGTTTTGGGTCAATGACTCCCAAACCAGATAGTTTTAGGGCATTAAGCATGGACACATCCCAAGGACTTAATTATCCAAGTTACCAAGGCCACAAAACAAAAGACTCGTTTAAAATATTTTGAACGCAGTGAAAAAGGAGGTATAGCCAGCTTTTATTTTTAATCTGAAGACGTTACAATGTGGATAAGGTGTGTAATTACTCCAACAAAGTTTCAGAAGGGTTATTTTTCAGACTTTTGGCTTCTATTAAAATCTTAATAATATCCTTCATATCTACTCCACCTTATGAACTATTCTTGATATTACTTAACTCAGAACAAAACTGTTTGATCCTAAAGATGTTTTATCAGTTTTCAAAAGTTTGAGACATGTTAGACCTTCATCTAATTCTCAAAAACATACGACACGTGTAAAGTGTTATAAAAGACGTATATCAGCTATGGTTAAACTCAAAAGAGGGTTATCTTTCGGGTCGTCAATATCTCGAAAAAGATTTAGTTATTTCAATCTTTTCACCCGAACCGTTAGACTTTGAATCTAAGTTCCCTCGATAGCTAACATGACGAACAAGTTTTTATGTTTTTGGAAAATTTTTCAATTTTTATAGGTTTTTCAATACAATATAAATACAAAATGTAATACAAAAGCAGATATGAAATGAAACTATATGCAAAAATAATAATAAAATACATAATATAAAGTGCTGAAATGCAGAAAATATGCACATACAAAACTATATGCTGATACAAGATGCGCCCAAACTCAGGATTCATCCCCAAACTAAAATTGACGATGTCCTCATCGTCACTTAGCCTTGCCCTTCTCCTTGTTCTTTCTGCTCTCGCTTGCTTCATCCTGGTTCGCTAAGATCTGGCTCAGTTGTTCTTTTATCTCTTTATTTTGCCGGATCAAAGTCTTGATGCTACGGACCTCCATCCTGTGTAGCTCGTATGGATCAGTCGGAACATCCTCTCCTAAGTAAATCTCAGAGGAAGTTTGTAGTGCCGCATGCTCGCTGGGGTTAGTGGGTGACCAGATCTGCTGCTCAATCCTGCTGTCAGTATAACCCGGTGAGATCCTCTCAATCTCGACCGGGACGGTGTCGTACATAGTGATGCAGGCCGCGAAATCTTCCTCCTCCATGTACTAGTAGCAAATCTGGGTGATAAGGATGGGAAGTAACGATTTGTGCACCGCGACACCCTCCTTGATTGTGGTAAATAGCATGCTTGCCATGCAAAATTGATAGTCCTTGGTCATCAAACAATGAACAATATGTCCCATAATCACCGAAAACGAGGAAACTCGAATGATCCCCCTGACATTATGGTAAGCCCAGCGGCAAGCCGTATAGACGTTTTGGTAAATCTGCTGGGCATTTAGCCAAGCATCTCGTAACTCACATCGTGACCCCATGATCGTCTTATACTGGGCAAGTTCTAACGGTCTCTGGAAACCAGGTCGGGTAGGATGTTTGTGACATTTGAAATTGTATCCGCTGAGAATACCTTCCTTCTATCCCGAAAGTGAAAACGAATATGGTCCTAGAGTATTTCACCCTCTCTTTGAATATCGTATAACTCATCTATCAATTGCCCAATAGCACACAACCCCTCATCCCCATACAGTAAAAATTCCCAACCCAATTGTCGGATTGCTAGTGTGTATGCCCTAGAGGCCATTACTGTATCATACTAGCTTGTATATTACTTAATGGAAGCTTGGGATATTCACAATTGTATAGACAATCTTGCTCAAAATGGTAGTATGCTACTTGGTTTGTCTCTACTTCAATATGTGCAAGTGTTTCTTTTAGCATATCGCTTATATACATATTAGTAGAGCGCTTAGGATTTTTGCTTGATTACCAGCGTTGTGATGGCGCTCACACTCGTGGGGGCTGGGTAATCCATAAGCACATTCTTATACAGGTCCCTAGTCGTTGGACTATCGAGACAGGGCATCGATACTCCGGAGTAGACTAGCGTATGCGCTTCTCATCCCAGCGGGGGAGACGGTCTGTCCCACAGCCGTCAGTACGTCGTACTTGAGATAGTATGCGGGTGCTCGTTAGGTTATGAGTACACTGGACAGGACTCGTCGGGAACTGTTGGTTGGTATTATACCTATCGTCAGTTATCAGTTCCCAGGTGACATGAGTACAGCTTAGTCCGCCGACTTGACACTGTCACTTCGCCTCGAGTGTGTTCCCACTGTATTTAGATTACTACCCTACCACGGCTCAAAGGAGTCATGCAAACAGGTAGTAGTTGGGTGCAGTCCCGAAGCACTTGGAGGCAGTGACGGTTAGACAGGATTCGTCTCTCCCGGTATTGGGGGTTGACATCGCGCTGTGTCTAGGAGAGCCATTACACGAGTAGTCCCTGGCCAGGGCAAGCGAGATATACTGGTAGGTTTCCAGTGTTATCTCAGGGTGTTTTGGGCTACATTCCGACACGACTTGTACCGCTATTAGGGGACTGACGTTCACCGCCCCCTAGGCCCGCCATGCGATGTATCAGACGAACAGACCGGACTGTACGGAGATTGTCACATACAGGCTCAGTAGGAGTTCGGATTGGTTTACCTCATCGATCTTCTTATCGACATCTACTTGGGGACCGTTACGTACAGCTAGTGCCGCTTGCGGTCTGTGGTTAAACCACTGCCAGCGTAGTGTCGAGTTTTTAGAGTCCCACACAGAGAGTTTCCCTGCACTGAGTGAAACGTGTAGAGGCCGTATGGTTTTACGGCAGGGCTGCGATCACTTGCGTACACTTGTGTGCGTATGTTGTTCGGGCAGGCAATACTAGTGGGCTTTGGTTTAAGCCAGATCCTAGTATTGTACGGATGGATTTGTTTTGTCTTCTGTGCATTCGCATTCTACGGAATGCGGATGCGGGTGTGTATGCACAGTTTTGCGGAGTGGAGAAGGAGGAGGTGCCTCATTAGGGTTTTGGCAGTTGGTTCGGTCAAAACCATTATGAGTCGGAGACATTGTTTACTAATCCTATTAGTGATAATTAGATGATAGCTAATTGCATTGACCATTTGACCACCATGACCTCTCTTGACTTTGTTGACCGGTTGACCGGGGTTGACCATTGACCTTCATGAGAGATCTACACTCTTCTTTTGATTTTCTTTTTCTTTTGATTATGAAAATGGTCATTTCAATGTAGCCATCAACTTTATCTTGATGGGATTAGTAATGATAATGTTTTTGCATTATTGAACCATGGCTCATTTTCTTTAGCTCATAATTCATTCTCATTTCTCTCTCTTGCTCTCTCTCATGAGAAGGAAAAGAAAATGAGCTCTCATGGTTGCTAAGTTCTCCTCCTTCCTCCTCCTCTTGATTCTATCTTTTGATCTCATGTGTTGAGAGAGAAAGATCCCACAAAGACAAATACATCCATACATCTCCTCTACACATCCTAGGGCTTCTTGACTGGCAATCTCTTTGCCCTAGTTGCCTCGGCTCGAGGTGGAGCTCGGTGTACATCTCTCGGGTGGATCGTCTTCGACTCAAGAAGGCCGCGGAGGTGCCCAAGGTCCGGATCGACACTCGGAGCGTGGATGGACGAGCTGGACAGCGGAGAGAAGACCTGAAGGACCGGTTTCGTGAGGTATAATTTCTACGGCATAGTAGTTAAAGCCTCTAGTAGTTTACTAGTTTCTAGTTTAGCAAAGATCCATGCTTTAAGTCCATGTTGCCTTGCGCCAAATCATTGTTTTTTGTCGTTTCCGCCTCCCCGTAAGAACTGGGATGAGCAACGTGGACTTACAGTGGTATCAGAGCCTAGCTAAATATAAACTAGTAAGTTAGCAAAGTGTTTAGAATATCGATCGGAAAAAAGTCGCAAAACACATCCGCAAAAACCTCTAGTTTCTGTCGATTTTCATACTGCTCCAAAGGTGATTTAAAATATATGAAAAATCGTCTCAGGGTTTTGTGAAAACACTGCAGAAAAACGATCCAGTGAATCGATCAAACGACCACGGTTCCGCGGTAATGACATGCTCATTGCCGCGGTTCCGCCGCGGTTTTGACTCGTCACTGGATCGGGTTTTGTGCAGTGTTTTAGCTTGGATGTTTTGGGATTTTTAATGCATGTTTTTCCACCCAGATTTTCCAGAGAGCAAATTGACTTTTGGGGTGGTTAAAAATCCGTATTTTAATCGATATTCCGTAGACTTTGGCTAATGGATATTATCTGTGATATGATATATGTATTGAACGTCTACTAATCGCTATAAGTCGATTAGTGGGGGTTATACATATATGTGATCTGTAATGTTGATGGTTTGTGGATATGAACTCGGTGGATTGTCGCGGATGAATAGCCGGGAATGGGTGTGAGATGAGAGTTTCTTTTTCTTTCATTCATTGTAAAAATTTGTAAATTGATGTAATATTATTTGTATGGCCGCACAACCGGGTCGAGGTTGTAGCCGTCATTGTATAATTCTTTTTACTGTTTTTTGCTCCTAGGATAGACCCAAGGTGGGGTGCACAAACTACCGGGTATCTCGAAGTGCCGAGTGGCCTACTCACGGATTGAGGGAGGTTACTTCGCTTCGGGTACTTGGCGGGTAGTTTGCCGCACCCGTAGGGGTCTAGGGTGGGGTTTAGCTATTCATCGCGACCGTGTAATCCGTTTTTCGTTGCAGGCTCGAACGAATCGCGGATTCCTAGTATATCCAAAGTGTTCATCTGTGATCTGTAATGTCTATCATTGCTATATATCTATATATGATATCTATTTAGGCGTTGCTTATGTTTTTCAGCCGCGCTAGCCCAGCCCCCGCTCTGTCGTTAGTTAAGTAACCTAACGGGTGATGACGGGGCCCCGTGGCGAATGCGAATGGCATAAGCGTACGTCATATTTTGGTTGTTTTCTGTAATGGTAGGATTAAATGATGGGACGCATTAAAAGAACTAATGCAAGAAAATGAACCAAGTAAAAGTCATTGGAACACTTTCAAAACCACTCGGTTCTTTTCAAAAACCAGCATTTTAAACGCGGAGCTTGAACCACTCCTTTTAAAAGCTATCTCGTTCCATCGACTATATCAAGTTCACTACGTTCACGGTTTCGCTAAAACCATCCGTAGCCCTCCGTCATTTCATATGAATATTCAACAGTATTCAAGCTGTGTTTGTTGGCCTTAGTCAAGGCACAGTGTTTGGTAGCTGGTGGGTATTCATATGTTGCATAGATAGAATGCGTTGGTTTGGGACAGTCGTATTACTTTGTTGGCCATAGTCAAGGGTATATACGGGTGGGTTCAAATCAACCTGGACAACGACGGGTAGAACTTGACATGTGACTTATGATTTGTTGGCCTTAGTCAAGGTCATAAGAGCATGGGGCAAAAATCCACATCGGGAGTTTCAAAAGTACTGAAACTTGCTGGCGCTGCATACCATTTGGAGTGTGATGATTCTGGTAGGATACCTTCAGTTTTATCACGCAATGATATTTGGATCCTGATCCTACTGTGAGTATATGCTACTCCTCGGGAACTTTTTCACTTAACGATCAATGCTATAAACCTAGTAAATGTCTAGAAAGGTGTTAGCGGGGCTACGCCCACAGGGAAAAAAGGTTACTTAATTAAGGAACTTCACGAAAGCGTTGGAAAACCTCCCTCGAAGTACCGACACTGGCCTGGCTGAACGGTTAAGCAAGTATTGTACGGTGAGATTGATCCTGACTAATTCTTCCTTTATGGTTTGAGGAGGGATTCGAGAGACAGTGGGAGCCATCCTGTTTAGATAAATTAAAAACCAATCTAAACTTGCAAGAGCATCATGCTGAGTGTTTTCTTCTCTCTCTCTCTTAATTGCAGCGACCCAGTGACTGCACCTAGGTTACATCTAGATAATAAAATGACTGAATCTGACTGTTATGACTGGCAAAGGTCTGTCCAGATGTCCATTGCCCAGGACAAGCTGGAACACCTCTTAACTAATCCAACCCCTGCCGTCTCAGGTCCAGTTTCCCCTGTCACGGATATTAATATCCATATTACATCAGAAGAAGACTGTGCGAAAGCCAAGTGCCTCGTGTTAGCCTCAGTTGATGGTATATACCAGAGGCAGCACGAGAAGATGGACTCAGCTTCTATCTTCCTCCAGAACAAAGTTTTATATGGAGAGCAATCTCATATCGCAAGATATGAGACCTCGAACGAATTGCTTCCAGCGAGATTGGCTATCGGGTCATCTGTAGGGGGCAACGTCCTTACAGAGACCAGCTCTTTTGAGCTCTCGGACCTGAAGACCACGTTGAAGAACGGGTCAGATGCTGACATTGTTCAACAGTCTCTACCTACTACCCTGAAGGAAACCAGGGAAGTAGAAAGAAAGGGAAAGGCAGAAGTTTCGGGAATGGATGCAGTAAAAGAGGGATGTTCCTATTGTTACGGGAATGAACATGGGCAGAAGGATTGCAAGGCTTGTAAAGCCAGTAGCCAGAATTCGAAGCATGTTGTGGCTTCGGCTTCGGGTGTGTTTGTAATAGAGAACTGTATGTCAGTTAACCCTACTTCCTTGGTATTGGATACCGGATCAGGATCTCATATCTGTAATTCGTTACAGGCTCTGAGAAACCGTAGGGTTATCAAGAAAGGTGATATGACTCTCAGGGTTGCTAACGGAATGAGCATGTATGCTGTATCCGTAGGGGAATATCATCTAGGACTGACAACTGGGCAGATATTGATTCTTCGTAACTGTTTTTATGTACCAGGTGCGACTTGTAACATCATATCTGTATCCTTACTTTCTAAGGAAGGGTATGACTTTACTTTTGTAAGCGATGTAGTAAACATCCACCTAAATCAAGTTCTGATTGGGTCAGGTACATTGAAAAACGGTATATACGTTTTGAATCAAGCTCAGGTATTCAGTGTCCAGAACACACTTAAAAGAAAGTCCCCGGAATTAAATCAGGCTTTCTTATGGCATTGTAGACTGGGTCACATTAATGAGACACGGTTGACAAAGTTACATAAGGAAGGATACTTGGATCCGTTCGAGTATCAGTCTTATGCCACTTGTGAATCTTGTCTCATGGGAAAGATGACAAAGACTCCGTTCACTGGACATGGAGAAAGAGCAAGTGAGCTCTTGGGACTCATACACAGTGATGTGTGTGGTCCAATGTCTACACATGCGCGAAGTGGTTATTACTTCATTACTTTCACAGATGATTTCTTTAGGTATGGGCATGTCTTCTTGATGAAGCACAAATCCGAGGCCTTTGAGAAATTTCAGGAATACAAGAATGAAGTTGAAAAAAAAACAGGCAAAAGTATCAAGACACTGAGATCTAATCGAGGTGGTGAATACTTGAGTGCCGAGTTTCTGGACTTCTTAAAAGAGAATGGAATTCTCTCTCAGCTTACTCCTCTATACACACCACAACACAACGGTGTATCGGAAAGACGGAATCGAACCCTATTGGATATGGTTCGATCCATGATGAGTAAGGCTGAGTTGCCGCGATCCTTCTGGAGTTATGCACTAGAAACAGCTGCATATCTTTTGAACCAAGTTCCTACTAAGTCAGTGCCTACCACACCATATGAGATGTGGAGTGGGAAGAAACCCAGTCTTAAACACTTTAAGACATGGGGATGTCCAGTTTTTGTAAAAAAGCAGCATGCGGACAATCTCGAGGCACGTTCAGTACAGTGTAAGTTTGTGGGATACCCAAAGAACTCCAAGGGGTATCTTTTCTATTACGCAGAGGAACAAAAGGTTTTTGTTTCTCGTCATGCCCGCTTCTTGGAAACTGAGTTTTTAGAAAATCAGATAAGTGGGAGCGCAATAGAACTGGAAGAAATTCCAGAACCACGAGCTATTACTGAAAGCTTAGTAGAACCAGAGGGTTCGAAAGAACCGGACATCCCAGCGCCACTCCGCAGGAGTAGTAGGCAGTCTCATCCGCCCGAGAGATACTACGGTTTTCTCATAGACGGGGATAGAGAGGATTGCACCATGGATTATGGTGAGCCTACTAGCTTCCAGCAAGCCATTCAGAGCGGTGACTCGGTAAAATGGCTGGATGCAATGCGGGCCGAGATGGAGTCTATGTACACCAACAAAGTTTGGACTTTGGACTTTGCTCCAGAAGGGGTAAAACCCGTAGGCTACAAATGGATCTTCAGAAAGAAGATTGGTGTAGATGGGCAGGTTGAGACCTATAAAGCTAGACTTGTTGCAAAGGGTTTTCGTCAAAGACCTGGTTTGGACTATGACGAGACCTTTTCTTCAGTGGCTATGCTGAAATCCATTCGGATCCTTCTTTCCATTGCTGCCTTCCACGATTATGAAATCTGGCAGATGGACATAAAGACGGCTTTCCTAAATGGAAATTTGGAAGAGTGCGTCTATATGGATCAGCCGGAGGGATTCATTCAGAGTGGGAGCAGCAGTAGAGTGTGCAAGTTGCTCAAGTCCATTTATGGACTTAAGCAGGCATCGCGGAGTTGGAACATCTGCTTTGATGATACTGTCAAAGAATTCGACTTTATCAAAAACCCAGATGAACCATGCATTTACAGTAAGATTGTAGGGAGAACTGTAGTATTCCTCGTCTTGTACGTGGATGACATTCTCCTAATAGGAAATGATATTCCTATGCTACAGTCAGTCAAAGGATTCTTGTCACAGAGGTTCTCCATGAAGGACCTGGGCGATGCCAACTACATTCTGGGGATCCAGATCTATCGTGATAGATCTAAAAGGATGTTGGGACTTTCACAGTCAAGGTACATCAACACCATACTGAAAAGATTCAGTATGGAAGATTCCAAGCGCGGTAATTTACCGGCTTGTCACGGGATCACCCTCTCCAAAGAGATGTCTCCCAAGACTGATTTGGAAAGGGATCACATGTCTATTATACCCTACGCTTCTGCGTTAGGCTCTATAATGTATGCGATGTTGTGTACCAGACCAGATGTAGCATACGCATTGAGCGTTGTAAGCCGGTATCAGTCGAACCCACGGGAGAAACACTGGATAGCGGTAAAGAACGTTCTCAAGTACCTGAGAAGGACTAAGGAGATGTTCTTGGTGTATGGCGGAAAAGACCTCCAGCTCGAGGCCTTTGCTGACTCCAGCTTCCAAAGTGACAAGGATGACTCCAAGTCCATGTCGGGTTATGTCTTTACCCTCAATGGAGGGGCGGTTTGCTGGAAGAGTTCCAAGCAGGAGACCGTTGCAGACTCAACTATGGAAGCGGAGTATATAGCTGCTTGCGATGCCGCAAAGGAAGCTTTCTGGATGAAGAAGTTCCTCACGGAGCTTCAAGTGGTTCCTACCATTGTTGATCCAATACTGCTGTATTGCGACAACAACGGCGTTATAGCTTTAGCGAAGGAACCCATGTCCCATCAGAAGTCCAGGCACATTTTGAGGCGGTACCACCTGATCAGGGAGATCGTAGATCGCCGGGAGATCGAGGTGAAGAGAGTAAATACGGAGAACAACACTGCAGATCCACTCACGAAGGCCCTACCCCAGACTCGGTTCGAGCGGCTGATCGAGATGATAGGTCTTCGATACGCCAGTACATGGCCTTAGTGCAAGTGGGAGATTGTTAGTGTATATGCCCTAGAGGCCATTACTGTATCATACTAGCTTGTATATTACTTAATGGAAGCTTGGGATATTCACAGTTGTATAGACAATCTTGCTCAAAATGGTAGTATGCTACTTGGTTTGTCTCTACTTCAATATGTGCATGTGTTTCTTTTAGCATATCGCTTATATACATATTAGTAGAGCCCTTAGGATTTTTGCTTGATTACTAGCGTTGTGATGGCACTCACACTCGTGGGGGCTGGGTAATCCATAAGCACATCCTTATACAGGTCCCTAGTCGTTGGACTATCGAGACAGGGCATCGATACTTCGGAGTAGACTAGCGTATGTGCTTCTCATCCTAGCGGGGGGGGACGGTCTGTCCCACAGCCGTCAGTACGTCGTACTTGAGATAGTATCGGGTGCTCGTTAGGTTATGAGTACACTGGACAGGACTCATCGGGAATTGTTGGTTGGTATTATACCTATCGTCAGTTATCAGTTCCCAGGCGACATGAGTACAGCTTAGTCCGCCGACTTGACACTGTCACTTCGCCTCGAGTGTGTTCCCACTGTACTTAGATTACTACCCTACCACGGCTCAAAGGAGTCATGCAAACAGGTAGTAGTTGGGTGCAGTCCCGAAGCACTTGGAGGAAGTGACGGTTAGACATGATTCGTCTCTCCCGGTATTGGGGGTTGACATCGCGCTGTGTCTAGGAGAGCCATTTCACGAGTAGTCCCTGGCCAGGGCAAGCGAGATATACTGGTAGGGTTCCAGTGTTATCTCAGGGTGTTTTGGGCTACATTCCGACACGACTTGTACCGCTATTAGGGGACTGACGTTCACCGCCCCCTAGGCCCGCCATGCGATGTATCAGACGAACAGACCGGACTGTACGGAGATTGTCACATACAGGCTCAGTAGGAGTTCGGATGGGTTTACCTCATCGGCCTTCTTATCGACATCTACCTGGGGACCGTTACGTACAGCTAGTGCCGCTTGCGGTCTGTGGTTAAACCCACTGCCAGCGTAGTGTCGAGTCTTTAGAGTCCCACACAGAGAGTTTTCCTGCATTGAGTGAAACGTGTAGAGGCCGTATGGTTTTACGGCAGGGCTGCAATCACTTGCGTACACTTCTGTGCGTATGTTGTTCGGGCAGGCAATACTAGTGGGCTTTGGTTTAAGCCGGATCCTAGTATTGCACGGATGGATTTGTTTTGTCTTCTGTGCATTCGCATTCTACGGAATGCGGATGCGGGTGTGTATGCACAGTTTTGCGGAGTGGAGAAGGAGGAGGTGCCTCATTAGGGTTTTGGCAGTTGGTTCGGTCAAAACCATTATGAGTCGGAGACATTGTTTACTAATTCTATTAGTGATAATTAGATGATGGCTAATTGCATTGACCATTTGACCACCATGACCTCTCTTGACTTTGTTGACCGGTTGACCGGGGTTGACCATTGACCTTCATGAGAGATCTATACTCTTCTTTTGATTTTCTTTTTCTTTTGATTATGAAAATGGTCATTTCAATGTAGCCATCAACTTTATCTTGATGGGATTAGTAATGATAATGTTTTTGCATTATTGAACCATGGCTCATTTTCTTTAGCTCATAATTCATTCTCATTTCTCTCTCTTGCTCTCTCTCATGAGAAGGAAAAGAAAATGAGCTCTCATGGTTGCTAAGTTCTCCTCCTTCTTCCTCTTCTTGATTCTATCTTTTGATCTCATGTGTTGAGAAAGAAAGATCCCACAAAGACAAATACATCCATACATCTCCTCTACACATCCTAGGGCTTCTTGACTGGCAATCTCTTTGCCCTAGTTGTCTCGGATCGAGGTGGAGCTCGGTGTACATCTCTCGGGTGGATCGTATTCGACTCAAGAAGGCCGCGGAGGTGTCCAAGGTCCGGATCGACACTCGGAGCGTGGATGGACGAGCCGGACAGCGGAGAGAAGACCCGAAGGACCGGTTTCGTGAGGTATAATTTCTACGGCATAGTAGTTAAAGCCTCTAGTAGTTTACTAGTTTCTAGTTTAGCAAAGATCCGTGCTTTAAGTCCATGTTGCCTTGCGCCAAATCATTGTTTTTCGTCGTTTCCGCCTCCCCGTAAGAACCGGGATGAGCAACGTGGACTTACACGGATAGCATCATAAAAATAGCTCCCAAACACTTCGTGGGTGAACACCTCGACAAAATTTTTCTCTAACTCAAAAGGGGCCATAATCTGTGGGTTGTTGGAATTTTATGGAAAATTAAACAACGCTGAAGAGAGGGGAAAGAAAATTCTTACAGAGCAGACGAAGACAAACGACGATTGGAGGCGACAAGACCGGCGGCGCCGGATTTTCTGAGAGTTTCACCAGTCGGATTAAGTGGGGTGGATCTAGGGTTTGGGAGAAGGTTTTAGGGAGAGCAGAGAAGAGAGATAAAGTTGTTTGAATAATTAGTAAATCTCGGGTCTGATGTGTGCAGTTAATAGAGAAAATTTTACAAAAAAACCCTTGAGCAAAAAAAAAGAATCCCTACTTTACATTTATTCACACACTCAAACCTGAATTTTATCAATGTGCTATCACTAAAACACAGCGCTCACCTCTAAATGGGTTAGATCTAAAAAAAGGAACAAAAAATCTAACACTAATTACAACATATACAAGTTAAACGATTGAGTTAGTCCAGAAATTAATACCAGCCATTTAAAATTTTTGTCTATATAGTGCAAAGGCCGGTAAAAGAAAATGTATAATAAAAATAAAAAGAGAATATACAAAGATTGGTCAGTAGTTAGTAAAGGGCATGGGTGTGTGAAAGTAGGGATCGGAAGACACTGAATGCAAAGATGAAATTTTAAAGGAGTCAAAGAATTGTTGCCCGAATGAATTGAATTTTCACGAAATATGTGTTGAGTTTCGAAATCAAGCTCGTTTAAAAACTGGAGTTCATCCTCAAAAAATTCAGAAAAGGAAAGGTTCATAGGATATTCCAGAATTGATCCTAACTCAAACCCAGGAAGAATATCAAGTTCATCCGTAAATATCTCCTCAAAACACTGCATGAAAGACCGTTTTTCCAGGCTATTTTCCTCCTTAAGATTCTCCACAACCCTATTCTCTTAGTTACAACTCACAATTCCCAAAACAAGTTCTCCTTTATCACATTCATATATGGGTAGGTTCATGTCGTCTAAAAAGGTAGGTTCCTATACTAACGTTTCTTTCGAAACGATATCAATAGGGATACAAAAATTGTGGGTTCCTGAGTTTTGATTTCTTCTGACAATTTATCCCAACCATACCCGTCAAATTCACAAGCTCCCTCCTTTAAAATCGGAGCGCAAAAATCAGTCGGTTCATGAATTTCTTCTTCAAGCAATATTTCAGTTAAATCAACCTCAAAATCATAAGTGACAGGAGGTTCAGTGGGTAGCTGAAGGTTAGTGGTGGATTGACTTAGAGGGTTTTCCTGTGTGTCCTGATAACACTTAGTCAATTCATTCGCATCATCATCTATGTGTTAGTTATATGTATGCCCTAGAGGCCATTACTGTACATTGATGGATATTGTAGTGGATGCTGGGACATATATAGGTAGGACTTTCTTGCTCGACATGATAGTATGCTATCTGGTTGCTCTTTATCTTAACATGTATAATCTCTGTCTCTCTGATTATATGTTAATAAAGCCCTTAGGATGTGTGCTCGACTTCCAGGACTATGATGTAGATCATACTAGTGGGGCCTGGATAGTCCATGAGTACATCCTTCAATGTTCCTAGTCGTGGGAATATCGAGACGGGGCATCGATATTCCAGAGTAGACTAGCGTATATCTTCTCGACCCATGTGATGGGCGATGGATGATCCCATATCCATTGGTGTTTGACATCAGAGATGGTATGCGGGTGCTCAGTGGAGACTGGGTAAACTGAACGGACTCGCCGAGAACTCCCAGATGGTATTATACCTCACGTCAGATGGCAGTTCTCTGGTGACACTGGTACAGCTTAGTCTGTTGACCCGAGATCGTCATAGAGTCTTGTGTGTCTCCCACCGTGCTTTGATTTCCACCCTACCACGGCTCTACTGAGTCGTGCAAACAGGTGGTTTTTGGGTACAGTCCCGATTCACATGGAGACAATGAGCGATAGGAGGGGATTCGTCTCTCCCGGTATTGGGGGTTGATGTTGCGCTATGCTCGACTGGCCATAACAGGAAATCCCTGGCCAGGGTTGCAGTGATATACTGGTAAGGGTTATCATTAGTTTCACGATTGTTATGGACCTTACGTTGGCATGACTTATCGAGCTATTGGGGTCTGACGTTTACCACCCCTAGGCGAGATATGCGACATATCAGACGAACAGACCGGACTGTACGGTAAGTGTTACTGGTTGGATTCACAGGAGTGTGAGCGGGCTTGCTTGTCGATCTTCTGATCGCTCAATACCCGGGTGGCCGTTACGTTTAGCAGACCGCTTGCGGCTTGTGGGTGTTTGATATGATCATCACCTGCTGCCGGCGTATTGACGAGTCTTTAGAGTCCTACACAGAGGTTTCCTGGCTCAAGCGAAACGAAATAGGAGCGCATATGAGATATGTGCGGGACCGAGAATAATGCGTGTATATGATACCGTATTCTATTCTCGCGATGAATGTATCGAATGGTTGTATGCGATATAACCTAGTTATCGAATCAAGGATTGATTCGATAAGCCGATACATTGGATATTAGTCGGTTATATGCGATATGACCGGATCGTTAAATCAAGTATTGATTTAATGATTTAATGCATAATTATATATTTGATATATTACTTTGCATTAACTAGTATTGGTTCATTTAAATGGATTTTCTCACTTGAAATGCACATTGTATATGTGATATACTTTTGTGCACTTGTTTGTATCATGTTTGATGATACAAGCTCACTTGGGTTTGTGTAAAGAATTAAACCATGGTTAAGTTAATGATTAGGGTTTACATTTTTCTTATTCATTTATTTATTTTTTCATTTTGGAAAGGATAAATAAAGAATGGTGGCTTTCTTTGTTTGCTTGTTGAAGCTTCATGAAGCTTTGAACAAGTCCACCATTCTTGTCTCATGCTTAACCCTAACCATTCAAATTAACCATAGTCTATTCTCTACACCTAACCATGGTTAGTATATGATAAGTATTCATATTATTTTCCTTTTTGAAAAAATACTTATCATATATTCTTTCTTCTTCTTCTTCATCTTCAACAATGAAGAAAGCTTGCCTCCATCAATAGCAACTTGTGAAAATGAGTGAGAAATCCAATTCCAAAGTGAACCCACTTCCTATTTCTTCATCCTCTACCTCTTTCCAAGTAGTATAGGGTGTTTTCTTCACAAGTTTCATGACTTGGTGAAGTTGGAGTTTGATCTTGAGTTGCCTCGACGTAGATCATCTTCGGCATCGAAGTCGACGACCTAGCCCGCCCATTTCTTCGCTGAAGCTGATGCTAGAGTCATGGATTCAATTTAGACAGCGAGGGGACTTCATCACGGAGCCATGGAGATGGAGGACCGGATCTACAAAGGTTGTAGCCCCTTTACTTTAGCGTTAAATTCGTTTACTCGCATTGCATCGCCTCATTATCTAGTTAACGATCCGTATTAGGGTTTGTAGGCACATGAAATTTTATAATTGGGCATGTTTGATCACTTGTGAGACTTCATTAGTGTGCTTAGGAACCCTGCAGTGGTATCAGAGCAACCAGATAGCGTACTATCAACCCCCAATACCGGGAGAGACGAATCCCCTCCTATCGCTCATTGTCTCCATGTGAATCGGGACTGTACCCAAAAACCACCTGTTTGCACGCCTCAGTAGAGCCGTGGTAGGGTGGAAATCAAAGCACGGTGGGAGACACACAAGACTCTATGACGATCTCGGGTCAACAGACTAAGATTTATGCCGCGGTTCCGCGGCGGTTTAGATGATTCAGGGGCTCGTTTTGCACTATAATTCTTATATCTTCCTGCTGAATTTTTTAAGAATTTTTAATCAGGATAATACCCAGTTTTTAAAAAAAGTACAGAGAGCCATTTTGTGATTGGGGTTTCGGTTCGATCGGATTTCAAACTCCGTCTGTGTGTTTTTCCGGGTAATTTTAGAATATGTTAAAAAGTTCGACCGGATATAAATACCCATTTTTTTCCCTACCGGGAAATTTCCAATTGTTGGATTTTTCCGTAGTTTAATAACGTTCTAAGTAGTGCAAGTAATGCGATGGACCCTCTAGAAGACAACAAACCTTAAATCGATTATGTGACCGTCTTGAACTGCCCTTTGAACCTTCGGGTTTGGGGCAGTACGGCGTGCCACATGTGAGGCGTTGGCTTGACCCTTCTACGGCTGGACCGTTGGTACTGAGGCATGAACTGAATGTTTTTTTAAACTTATTTCATGTGTTGATCTGTATCGGGAAAACTTGGGTGTTCGTTTGTTCGATCGGAAAGTTTAACATTTTCTATTTATCCGGAATGTGATACAACAATTGGAATTCACAAGAAGTTATGAGATAACTGTATGAATGTTATAAACATAGCACTTTAGTCTCACTTGATCGGTTGCCACGGAATTTTGATGTGATCAAAAGTCCGTCGCAATCACGTAGCGTACGCGGATACTTGCCGGATAAACTAATCAGAAAGCTACATCCCTTAACCCCGACCAAGTGACTGTAGGAGAACCCCGTCGCCGAAAGCATCCATTCGAGTGCTTGCGGTAGCGGTGTTCCGCCTTGGTGCACTTCGTCGACAGTATCGGGGGTGCGGCCGTCTACTAAAGTTTGCGACGAGTATTCGATCAGGATGTCGGGAATCTTGTTGAATTACCCGACTTGATATTGAAAAGTTTTTTTGATAATGAGACTAAAATGCGGGGTTTATAATTATTAGGCATGCGATGTCTAAGGAATTCATTTGATTAGGCATGCGATGTCTATGCAGGTTGCGGATTCCAACTGTTGTAGTTTTACACTTTCTTTTCTGTGACCGTAAGTGTAATATGTGATATCGCCGGTTTCGTTGCTATATGTCAACGACAATTGAGATGCGCATATTTTCTTACGTTGATGACATGTGATGTTATGTGTTGCTGGATATGTTATATTGGATCGTCGTGTTCGAATAGCCGGGTTTTTTTTTATGTGAGATGAGTGTTTTTCATTTTCATTCATGTAAAAACTTGTATGTAATATTCTTTTATTGGGGCACTTCCAGGTTGCGGATGATGTCACCATTTGTATATTATTTACTTTTCTGTACTAGGATAGACCCAAGGAGGAGGGCACAAGTAACCGGGTTCTAGGGTCCAGTGGGAGACCAACTCGAGGAGTCGAGTCCGGGTCTCCTAACTCTGGAATTGGTAAGGTTACTTGCCGCTCTCGTAGGGGTCTAGGGGTGTAGGTTTGGCTATTCATCATGACAGTGGAATCCGTGTTTTATACTGGCTCGTATTGAAAACACGGACGTCCTAGTATATCCAATATTTCATATGATATTTTCTGCTGCGTTATCTGTGATGTGATCATGAGATTTGTTCAGATAGATATTATATATAGTATATATGATATATTATATAGACTTTGCTTATGTTTTACACCCGCGCTAGCCCTGCCTCGCTCTGGCGTTAGTTACCTAACCTAACGGTGCAGACGGGACATCGAGGCGAATGCGGATGGTATAAGCGTACGTTATATTTATCTGTGATGTTTAGGTGGACTTAAATGACGGGACATTCATTAATGAGATTAATGAAAGAAAATAAACCTAATTGATGTTGTGGAATCGAATTTCAAAAATAAAACAGGTAGCTACAGTTCTTGCTTTGCATCGTGGTGTTCCTTATAGAACATCCTGCACCTTATTCGTTGAGGAAAGGACCGAGATCCCTTCATCGGGAGTGACTCCTTTAGCAATAACTGGCAGATGCTACAACCCTCGGTTTGTCTTTTGATTGATTCTATAGTTTCTGCTTTGCACAGTGATATATATGATATATCCCGCACCTCATTCGACGAGGAAAGGGCCGACGATCCCTTCACCGGGAGTGACCCCTTTAGCAAAACTAGAAAAGCTTCAAAAACATTCCATTTAAAAACCATTTGATTCCGCAACGAAATCAAGTTCAAAGCGTTAAAGGTTTTCACAAAAACCATTCGCAACCCTCCGTCATTTTAGGAAGTAGAGTACTTAGTATTCGTGCTGTGTTTGTTGACCACAGTCAAGGCACAGTGTACGGTAGCTAAGTGATGTCTTCCTACACCGCATATGATGCGATTAGTTAGGACAGTCGCGTGACTTTGTTGACCTTAGTTAAAGGTCATGTGGGTGGGTCTAATTAATCACGAAATGACGGGTAGAACTTGACTAGTACTTATGATTTGTTGACCATAGTTAAGGTCATAAGTGCTAAGGGTAAAAACTTTTATCGGGAGTTTCAAGTGTTGAAATTTGCAATGAGATTGCATACCTTCTATATGATAGTTGGATCCCGATACTCACTGTGAGTAATTGTTACTCCTGGGAGAGTTTTGCACTTTACAATTAGCCGATCAAGTAGGTGTCTAGAAAGGTGTCAACGGGGTTACGCCTCTGGGAAAACGAGGTTTACTGTAATTAGGTCCGTGCGAAAGCACGGGGAACCTCCCTCAAAGTACCGACACTGGCCTGGCTGATAGATTGGCGAACTTGTAGAGTGTAATTAATCCCGGCTAGTCTTTCCTTTTAGGGTTTGAAGGAAGATTTGATAAAAACAGTGGGAGCCATCCTGATTAGATAAAATATATAACCAATCTGATCTTGCAAGAGCGCACGCAGAGTGTTTTCTTCTCTCTCTCTCCAGGTAGCGACCATATCACGCCTTAATCAAGATAATAATATGGATGTATTGACCGAACCCGCTTGTTATACTGAGCTGGGGAACGTCGGTCCCCGCTCCAACTTATAATTGTTATAAGACAGAGCAGGAAATAGGGGAATACCAGGATTCCCATGCGGCCCAAACGAAGAAAGTGCATGAGATGCATCTCCTTCGGGTGTGTTCATTATACATAACTGTTTCTTAGTATCCTCTGCATCCTGGGTATCTGATACCGGATCAGGATCCCAGATATGTAATCATGTTACATAGGGCTACAAAAAGGTAGAAAAACAGAGAACGGGTGATAAGTTTCATGAGACAGAAAACGGGGCAAGTGTTGCAGCCAAGTCTGTTGGTCACTGTTACCCTGTATTAACAATACATTGATTCTGAACAAATGCTATTAGATACCGAACCTGATATACAAAATCATATCTATCTCTTTATTAGTAAAGAAATGATAAAATTTTGTATTGATGGATAATGTTTTGAACATTTCCTATATCAAAAGTTGATCGGTTCAGGCACGTTATCTAAAAGCATTGATGTTCTAAATCAAACTACAGTTCTTAGTATACGGAACACACATAAGGGGAAGAGTTCAGAAATGAACGAATTCTTCTTGAGGTATTGTAGACTAGGTCATATCAATGCGACCCGACTGGCTGAAGTTACATTTTAGATGCATATTTAAATCAGTTTGAATTTACATCTTGTGAAACTTGCCAGTCATATCACAAAGATAAGATGACCATAGCTCTGTTTATTGGAAACAGAGAAAGAGTTAGTGAACTCTTGGGACTGATACATGATGATGTATGTAAGGTCTCCTGTCTACACATGCCAGGACCGGTTCTTTTTACTTCATTACGTTCTCTGATGATCTCTCAAGATTCAGACATATGTTCCTGTTGAAACACAAGTCCGAACCTTTTGAGATATTCACAGAATATAAGTTAGAAGTAGAGAACCAAAATACAGGTATAAGTATTATGTCCTATGATGAGATCAGGGAGGTGAATACTTGAGCATGGAATTCCTGGACTATTCTAAAGGAGAATGAGATTCTCTCTCAGCATTACTCCTCCGTATACACCATAGCATGATGGTATATCGGGGCGGAGCAATCACACCCTATATGATATGGTGCGCTCTACTGAGTTTCCTATTTCCTTTTAGGGAGTTATGCACTAATGAAGTTGCATACCTATTGAATAGGGTTCGATTCAAATCAGTGCCCACCACTCCATATAAGATATGGTATGGGAAGAGCCTATCTCTTAAGTAAGTTAAGATTTGGGATTGTCCGGCCTGTGTCAAAGCAAAATCCGGACAAGATCGAGGCAAGGTCAGTTCTGTAGAACTGGAAAGGTTCCAGCTATACAAAACTGCAGCTGATGATTTGACAGAACCAAAGGATTCAATAGTTCCCGACGAACCTCAGCCTCTCCGCTGATCTGGTAGGGTTCCTCATCCGCCTGAGAGATACCTCGGTTTCTCGATGACAGTGGGAGCGAGGATTGCATCATGAGATGATGACCTAACTAGATTCGAGCAGGCCATCGAGAGTAGGGACTCTGTAAGAATGGCTGGATGCTTAGCAATCTGAGATGAAATCCATGTACACCAACAAAGTATGGACTTTGATTGCTATATCTGAAGGGTTAAATCCCCATCAGGAGCAAGTATATCTAGAGAAGATTACTTGGTGTAGATGGAAAAGTTGAGACTTTCAAAGCTAGACTTGTTAAAGCTTTTCGTCATCGACCAGGAGTGGATAATGATGAAATCTTTTCCAGGGACTATGCTTAAATCCATCCAGATCCTACTTGCCATTGCTACATACCATGACTACGATATCTGGTGGTTGGGTGCCATGACTAGTTTTCTAAATAATGATTTAGAAGAGAATGTCTATAAGAACACAGCCAGAGGGCTTCGTAAACAGTGGGAGCAGCGGAAACGTGTGCAGGTTGCTTTACATGATAAAGCAGGCATCGCGGAGTTGGAACGTCTATTTTGATGTGGTAGTCAAATAGTTTGACTTCATCAAAATGGTAGACGAACCTTGTATATACAAAAAGGTAGTAGAGAGTAAGGTGGTCATCCTCGTATTGTACGTAGACAACATACTCTTGATAGGAAAAGAGTTTCCTATGCTACGCTCGATCAATCTCCGCTTATCACAAGGATTCTCCAATAGGATCAAAGTGATACCTCCTAAATCCTGAGTTTTCATCTATGAGATAGATGAAATTGGATGCTAGGATTCTCACTAGATGTAGTGAGATGGTATCAATCGATCCTGGGGAGAATCACTGGAAGGGTTCCAGGGTGATAAAGACGACTGAATGTCAGTCACAGGCATTGTCTTCACCCTCGGTAAAGGGACGGTATGTTGGAAGAGTTCCAAGCTAGATACCGTGGCAAACTAGATGATAAAGGCTGGTAACATCGCTATAAAAGATACTACCAAAAAGGAAGTTTGGGTGTATATTGGTTCATAAGATGAACTCGGTTCCTACCATTGTATGACAATGGAAGTGTGGCTTTGGCCTGTGAACCCTGGTCCCATCAGTGACCCAGACATATTCTGAGGCAGCATCACCTGATCATGGAGATAGATGATCTCCAGGGTGATCGAGGTTAGGAGAGTAGACTTAGAGGACAATACGGCGGATCCACTCACAAAGGATTTTTCCCAGAGAGAGACTTATATGGGATGGTTGAGTATGTGATACTGCAACCACTGCTACAGATGGCCCTAGTGCAAGTGGGAGATTGTTAATTATATGTATGCCCTAGAGGCCATTACTGTACATTGATGGATATTGTAGTGGATGCTGGGACATATATAGGTAGGACTTTCTTGCTCGACATGATAGTACGCTATCTGGTTGCTCTTTATCATAACATGTATAATCTCTGTCTCTCTGATTATATGTTGATAAAGCCCTTAGGATGTGTGCTCGACTTCCAGGACTATGATGTAGATCATACTAGTGGGGCCTGGATAGTCCATGAGTACATCCTTCAATGTTCCTAGTCGTGGGAATATCGAGACGGGGCATCGATATTCCAGAGTAGACTAGCGTATATCTTCTCGACCCATGTGATGGGCGATGGATGATCCCATATCCATTGGTGTTTGACATCAGAGATGGTATGCGGGTGCTCAGTGGAGACTGGGTACACTGAACGGACTCGCCGAGAACTCCCAGATGGTATTATACCTCACGTCAGATGGCAGTTCTCTGGTGACACTGGTACAGCTTAGTCTGTTGACCTGAGATCGTCATAGAGTCTTGTGTGTCTCCCATCATGCTTTGATTTCCATCCTACCACGGCTCTACTGAGTCATGCAAACAGGTGGTTTTTGGGTACAGTCCCGATTCACATGGGGACAATGAGCGATAGGAGGGGATTCGTCTCTCCCGGTATTGGGGGTTGATGTTGCGCTATGCTCGACTGGCCATAACAGGAAATCCCTGGCCAAGGTTGCAGTGATATACTGGTAAGGGTTATCAGTAGTTTCACGATTGTTATGGACCTTACGTCGGCATGACTTATCGAGCTATTGGGGTCTGACGTTTACCACCCCTAGGCGAGATATGCGACATATCAGACGAACAGACCGGACTGTACGGTAAGTGTTACTGGTTGGATTCACAGGAGTGTGAGCGGGCTTGCTCATCGATCTTCTGATCGCTCAATACCCGGGTGGCCGTTACGTTTAGCAGACCGCTTGCGGCTTGTGGGTGTTTGATATGATCATCACCTGCTGCCGGCGTATTGACGAGTCTTTAGAGTCCTACACAGAGGTTTCCTGGCTCAAGCGAAACGAAATAGGAGCGCATATGAGATATGTGCGGGACCGAGAATAATGCGTGTATATGATACCGTATTCTATTCTCGCGATGAATGTATCGAATGGTTGTATGCGATATAACCTAGTTATCGAATCAAGGATTGATTCGATAAGCCGATACATTGGATATTAGTCGGTTATATGCGATATGACCGGATCGTTAAATCAAGTATTGATTTAATGATTTAATGAATAATTATATATTTGATATATTACTTTGCATTAACTAGTATTGGTTCATTTAAATGGATTTTCTCACTTGAAATGCACATTGTATATGTGATATACTTTTGTGCACTTGTTTGTATCATGTTTGATGATACAAGCTCACTTGGGTTTGTGTAAAGAATTAAACCATGGTTAAGTTAATGATTAGGGTTTACATTTTTCTTATTCATTTATTTATTTTTTCATTTTGGAAAGGATAAATAAAGAATGGTGGCTTTCTTTGTTTGCTTGTTGAAGCTTCATGAAGCTTTGAACAAGTCCACCATTCTTGTCTCATGCTTAACCCTAACCATTCAAATTAACCATAGTCTATTCTCTACACCTAACCATGGTTAGTATATGATAAGTATTCATATTATTTTCCTTTTTGAAAAAATACTTATCATATATTCTTTCTTCTTCTTCTTCATCTTCAACAATGAAGAAAGCTTGCCTCCATCAATGGCAACTCGTGAAAATGAGTGAGAAATCCAATTCCAAAGTGAACCCACTTCCTATTTCTTCCTCCTCTACCTCTTGCCAAGTAGTATAGGGTGTTTTCTTCACAAGTTTCATGACTTGGTGAAGTTGGAGTTTGATCTTGAGTTGCCTCGACGTAGATCATCTTCGGCATCGAAGTCGACGACCTAGCCCGCCCATTTCTTCGCTGAAGCCGATGCTAGAGTCATGGATTCAATTTGGACAGCGAGGGGACTTCATCACGGAGCCATGGAGATGGAGGACCGGATCTACAAAGGTTGTAGCCCCTTTACTTTAGCGTTAAATTCGTTTACTCGCATTGCATCACCTCATTATCTAGTTAACGATCCGTATTAGGGTTTGTAGGCACATGAAATTTTATAATTGGGCATGTTTGATCACTTGTGAGACTTCATTAGTGTGCCTAGGAACCCTACACTATGAAATCTTCAAAATTCATTTGATCGTTTATCTCACTCGGGTGACTGTGTAGATGATAGATATTGACAATATATGGTTATAATTGACTGTGTTCACTCTCTAGAATCCTCACAGCTAAATGGTTCACTTGTTCTTCTATTCTAGCTAAAGATTGAGCTTGAGCAAGAAACAATTGCTCAGATTGTTGTATGAACAGGTCTAGCGTCGAAGCTAATTGATTCTCGACCGCAGTTATCATTTCAATACCTTTCTCTAAAGCGGTCAAATTAGCATCCAATTCACCATCATTCCTTAATGATGGGTCAACTGTTTCAGGTTGGGAGGGTTGTGACGGTGGTGATGCTAAAGCTGTTACCCTGTCGACCTCTTTCTCTAAAATTTCAATCATTTGATCTAGGTTTGAAGTGAGACTGGGTTCAAGAGTGTTAGGTGGGTGATCGTTGGCAAAATTCTGGGACGGTTGGTCACCCCCTAGAAAAAGACAGTTTTCATGAATGTGGAAAGAATTGTGGCAATTGAACAAATGAATTGAGACTGAGTATAAACAAAGGAATAAGAATCGTGAAAAATTGAATTAATTGTGTGTCACCCATATCAACAAGAATTCACAAATATCACAAAAACAAATAATATCATACCCCCAGCAGTCTATATTATGCTAAGTCAACTAGATCTGCTCAAGAACCTGATTTTCGAAGTAAAAATGTGTCGAGAAGCGGGCTCAAGATATACAGATCACAAAACCAGGTAAGTGCAGAGATAAGGGGAGGTTATCCAACGCTTTCACGAAATTTCTTAATTAGAATAACCCTTTCTCGTGAACACTTTCCTAGACATCCTGTGAACAATATATCGTTAAGCGGTGTTCTAAACACAGTTAACTTCTCTTAATGAGCGCGAAGTCCGTAGAGTTAGAGTTCTAATTGATTTTAAGTTACTGTGGGTATGAAAGAATGCAGTTTTATGATTTGTGGGTTACGGAGAAAGGTGATGAAATCCCTTACCATATCTTGTTTGGTTTCATGCTCTTAAGATCTGTCACGCCCCGCTTCCTGGTATACGGTGAAGAGGACGGGACTGGTCCGCTACGTATTTACTCTGAAGTAAATACGCAAAGCGTATCTAAGCAATATAAAAGTAAATACACAAGAGACAAGATATATAAACTGAACAACAACTTTATTTATTAACATTCTTTTGTATAATGAATGAAAAGTAAATACAACTGAAATAAAAGCGATGCCTAAACAATGGCATAACAGGAATGTAAAGTACTGAAAGGAAATGTATATAATGAAACTATAGCTCTGGGTCTTCAGCAAACTGATCCAGGTCTTCAGCAAACTGATCTAAGTCTTCAGCAGTAGGCTCGATCCAAGTCTACCGGTTTGAGAGATATATATGTTTTCGTATCGTCGCGCAAAACAGATCAGAATCTATTCGGCACCGTCACATATTTTTAAAACGCAGTTTGAGTTAATTTCTATCGGGTTTCAGCTTACGAATATTATTAGAAAATTGTAGGTATTTCGATGTAATTATCGAAAATACCAAGATTCACAGATTTGGATTTCTGAAGCTCTAGTTATGATCATTTTAATATCAGCGTTTAAAACAGAAATTCAGATTTCTTGACAGCAACTATATATTGTATTGCAAAGCCTATATCGGGGTGTTTCATGCATTTATAAGTAATCAAGTATACATAAAATTATAGTTCTATCAATTGTGCATCTACACATCTAAATTTTTTCACGAACGGACATCGAGAGTTTGAGTTATGTCTAATTTAAAAACAGTGTGCGAGTCAGGACAGATTCTGTCTAGATCCGTCACTTAATATTGTAACGCTGTTTTCTTTATCATAGATGGGTTTTCAGTAAAACTATAAAACTAAGAAAATCTATATCATTCGATGTAGATATCAAAAACACTGAGTTTGCTCAATTTTGATACCGGTATACCAAGTTATGTGTCCTAAAAGTTGACCGATAACTGCAGTTTTCTGTTTTACGATCAGTGAATAAAAACGATGTAATTCCTAAACCGTTATGCGGTTCGATCTAAAATTTTTACAGCGTGTACAAAATAATATATACTGTCATATGTAAATTTCCTAAAATTTTCAAAATTAAAAATTAATTTATAAAAATTATTTTAAAACTAAAGGTATTGATATGTCATATGTGAGAAATGAGAAAACCATGGTATTTATTTGTAACTTCATTTTTTTTTTACAAACTTTAAATAAAGTGATTTAAAATAAAACAACAAACATGCAATCCTAATTGGTCACTATGAAATCTTAACATGTGAATTGAGAGTAATGAAAAAGACTTTACAAACTATATATGTATATATGTTTGTGTGTTCATTATTTATATATGTATCCATTTAATTAATTATTTAGGAACTATGATATGTCAAGGGAAGTTTTTCATGGCAATATAAAATAAGAGAAATATAAAAAGAAAAAGAAAAAGAAAGAGATGGAGGGAGGGAAAGAGAGAAGGGACTTACATACACAAGCCGGTATTTTCACCGGGCTTGTCTATCCACCGATAGCCTCGCGTTACTAGCGAGACTTTCTTGAAAACTTCTTCATGTTCTTCTTCTTGGACTCTAGGTGAAGAGAGAGAAGTGAGAGATAAAAAATGTAAGGAAGGAAAAGATAGAGGAGGACAAATAAAGATTGTGTAATGGTAAATTGTGTATAATAATATATGCATTTAACATAAGAATTAAAAGAGAAATGAAAGGCCACCATTCATTTTGGAAATGAAAGGTCTCATTTGTAGGTTATGAGAAGAATAAAAAAAATGATAAAAAATAATTGCAAGAATGAGAATTTGAACATGTGACTTATGGAATAATAATGCAAGGACTTAACCAATGAGCTACAAGGTTGTTCATGCACATATTTAATTAGAATTAAACATATGTTGTTGCTTAAAAAAAAGGTGGGCTTTCCAGATGGGCTGTAGAGAATAAGAATAATGGATTTGGGTTAAATATTTGTTAGTTGTATGTATGCCCTAGAGGCCAGTATTGTACAGATGATGTATATTATATTGGATGCTTGGACATATATAGAGATGACTTTCTTGCTCGATATGATAGTATGCTATCTGGTTGCTCTTTATCTTAACATGTATACTTGTCTCTTTATACTGTCTTATAGTTACATGTTGGTAAAGCCCTTAGGATGTGTACTTGACTACCTGGACTATGATGCGGATTATACTAGTGGGGACATGGTAGTCTATAAGTACATCCTTCAACGTCCCTAGTCGTAGGTGTATCGAGACGGGGCATCGATATACCAGTGTAGACTAGCGTATACGCTTCTCGACCCATGAGATGGGCAATGGATGATCCCATATCCATTGGTGTTTGACATCAGAGATGGTATACGGGTGCTCAGTGGAGACTGGGTACACTGGACGGACTCGCCGAGAACTCTCAGATGGTATTATACCTCACGTCAGATGGCAGTTCTCAGGTGACACTTGTGCAGGTTAGTCTGTAGACCCGAGATCGTCATAGAGTCTTGTGTGATTCCCACTGTGCTTTGATTTCCACCTTACCACGTCCATGAGGGCGTGCAAAACGGTGGTTTTTAGGTACAGTCCCGAGTCACATGGAGGCAATGAGCGATAGGAGGGGTTTCGTCTCTCCCGGCATTGGGGGTTGATGTTGCGCTGTGCTCGATTGGCCGTAACAGGGAAGTCCCTGGCCAGGGCTGTTTTAGAGATTTACTGGTAAGTGTTACCAGTAGTTTCTCGACCCGTTATGGGTTTCACATCGGCACGACTTATCGGTTATTGGGGTCTGACGTTTACCACCCCTAGACTTGATATGCGACATATCAGATGAGGAGACCGGACTGCACGGGTAGTGTTGCCGGTTGGCTCGACGGGAGTTGTAGCAGGTTCGCTTGTTTTCTTCTGATCGCTCAATACCCGGGTGGCCGTTACGTTTAGCTGACCGCTTTGCTTTTGATTGCTTTTGGAGTTTTGCTTTGCATAGTGTTGCCGGTTGGCTCGACGGGAGTTGTAGCAGGTTCTCTTGTTTTCTGATGATCATATCAAGCACCCCCAAGCCGCAAGCGGTCAGCTAAACGTAATGGCCACCCGGGTATTGAGCGATCAGAAGAAAACAAGCGAACCTGCTACAACTCCCGTCGAGCCAACCGGCAACACTACCCGTGCAGTCCGGTCTCCTCGTCTGATATGTCGCATATCAAGTCTAGAAGTGGTAAACGTCAGACCCCAATAACCGATAAGTGTTACCAGTAGTTTCTCGACCCGTTATGGGCCTCACATCGGCACGACTTATCGGTTATTGGGGTCTGACGTTTACCACCCTTAGACTTGATATGCGATATATCAGACGAGGAGACCGGACTGCACGGGTAGTGTTGCCGGTTGGCTCGACGGGAGTTGTAGCAGGTTCGCTTTTTTTCTTCTGATCGCTCAATACCCGGGTGGCCGTTACGTTTAGCTGACCGCTTGCGGCTTGGGGGTGCTTGATATGATCATCACCCGCTGCCGGTGTATTGACGAGTCTTAGAGTCCCATAAAGGAGTTACCTAGTCCAGGCGAAACGTTGTGATGCGCGTATGCGATATGCGCATGAACCCGGTCAAAATGCGCGTATAAGATACCGCATATTGATCGGGCGGCTTGCTTTTGGTTAGGTCGTATGTGATATGGCCGGATTGATAAATCAAGTGTTGATTTATCATTTAACCATTAGTTTCTCACTTAAAATCCTTTCCTGTATTTTTGATGTATGCATGCATGTATGCATTCTTTCTTGTTTCATGCATATATGGATGTGCATGCACACATACATACATACATCATCCTTCATGGTTGTATATACATAGAAAATGGTGGCAATATAAGACTCACACCATGGTTTTATATATATATGTATTATTATTGCATTTTGTTTTAAAACAAATAGAAAAAGGAAAGGATAATTCATGGTTTCTTTCTACACTCTTCTTTGACCTAACCATGCTCACCCACCATTTAACCATGGGTTAACTTTCCTTTTGTGTTTTAACTCAAGTTCAATAATATCTTTATTGTTTAACCATGGTTTGAGATGAGAAGTGGAAAATATATATTCATATATTTTTATTTTTCAATGGAGATTATCTTTTCTCTCTTGTTCAAAAAGCCATCATCTTCTTCCTCCTCCTTCTTCTTTTGCTCTCTAGATTTTTGTAGTGAGCAAAATACTCATCAAGTTAGGTTTTTGAAGTGAGAAAAGCCACCACAACATCATTCTACACAAGTCTTGCCTACTTGTTTAGAGTGTTAGCTTCATTTCTTTCTCTTGATCAAGTGAAGTTGCAAGCTTGGACAAAGCGGACTCCGGGTGGATCATCGTGGATCTAGAGGAGCTCAAGCGGATTTTTTCCAAACCCCAAGTAGCCGAGGAGTCTAGCGTAGAGAGCTACAAAGGTTGTACTCTCAAAACCTTAGCTTAATCTACTTGTGTTGAAGTGTTGTTTTTGAAACCTTAATTTTTCTAGGAATGATTCTTTGTATGCTTACTTAGCACCCTAAAAATTTAATCTTTGGTACATGTGATGCTTCCAAACCCTTCATGAGGTGCTAGGTAAACCCAACATTGGTATCAGAGCCAACCTAGAACATTAGGCGACACTTTAACGAAGTTAAAATTCCGATCGAACCGAAAAATACGGTTTTTTTAGCGCTCTCTGGACATTTTTTCAAAACTGTTAATTTTCAGAATTAAAAATCCTTAAAAAATTCAGCAGGGAAATCTAAGCACACATGTAAAAAACGATGATATGAACAGTACTTATCACTGCGTAACCGCGGCAATAGCCTGCTTGGGCCGCGGTTCCGCGGCCGTACGGATGAATCAATTTGTCGTTTTTGTATAGTAATTGTTTTCTCTGCTTGTATATTTTTTGGGGGATTTTTAATCTGAATTTAGTGCTGTATGTTCTGGAGATTGTTTTGGAGTCGGTGATTCGATCGGAATTTTGATTTCGTGTCTTTTCCGGGTAAATTAGAAAGTATTGAATTGTTCGAACGAGTATCATTTACTCACTTTTTCACGGGGTTTAAATCTTTCGGAAATACGTGCAAGTTTTGTGGTGGACCCTCTAGAAGACAACAAACCTTAACTCGATTATGTGACCGTCTTGAACTGCCTTTTGAACCTTAGGGTTTGGGGCAGTACGGCGTGCCACATGTGAGGCGTTGGCTTGACCCTTCTACGGCTGGACCGCTACTACTGTGTCACACTCTGGGTTTTTGAACTCCGCTCAAGTGTTGAGCTTTAGGGAATTTTGGGTATTTGATCATTCGTTCGAAAACTTTAATACTGTCTATTTATCTGGAATGTGATGCAATGTGTGGAATTCATATAGCTAGACATGAAATTCGAAGTATGTGATATTTTGCATTTACGATGTCTAAAGAGAATGTGGATTCCAGATATTGCAGTTTTACACTTTCTTTTCTGTGACCGTAAGTGTAGTATGTTGATATCGCCGGTTTCGTTGTTATACATCAACGACAATTGGGGTACGCATACTTACTTACGTTGATGATATATGATATTATGTGTTGCTGAGATATGATGTGCAGGATTGTCGCAATTGAATAGCCGGGGGGGGGGTTATGTGAGATGAGAGTTTTATATTTTCATTCATGTAAATTCAATTGTAATGTAATATTCTTTTATTTGGGGCACTTCCGGGTTGAGGTCGATGCCACCAGTGTTGTATATTATTTACTTTTCCGCATTAGGATGGACCCAAGGAGGGGAGCACAGATGACCGGGTTCTGGGGTTCAGTGGGAGGCCATCTCGAGGAGTCGAGACCGGGTCACCTAAACTCCAGAATTGGTAGGGTCGCTTGCCGCTCTCGTAGGGGTCCAGGGTGTGGGCTTGGCTATTCATCGCGACTGTGGAATCCGTATTTTCTATTGTTGGCTAAATACTAAATACGGACGTCCTAGTATATCCCACATTATATCTATGTTTCTGCTGCGATATCTGTGATGTGATCATTTGATATGTTCTGATGGATACAGTATATAGTATATATGATATATTATATAGACGTTACTTATGTTTTACACCCGCACTAGCCCTGCCCTGCTCTGTTGTTAGGTACCTAACCTAACGGTGCACGAGGGGACATCGAGGCGAATGCGGATGGCATAAGTGTACGTCGTATTTATCTATGATGTTTAGGTGACTTAAATGATGGGACTTCATTAATGTGATTAATGAAAGAAAAGAAACCTAAAAAGATATTGTAGAATCAAATTTTTTCAAAAAGGGTAGCTACAGTTTTTCTTTGCATAGCGATATATATGATATATCCTGCACCTTATTCGATGAGGAAAGAGCCGAGATCCCTTCACCGGGAGTGACCTCTTTAGCAAAACTAATAAAAGCCTCAAAATCACTCCATTTCAAAATTCACTCGATTCTACAACGATATCAAGTTCATTACGCAATAAGTTTTCAGAAAAACCTGTCGTAGCCCTCCGTCATTTCAGATAAGTCCTGCTTGGTATTCATGCTGCGTTTGTTGACCTTGTCAAGGCGCAGTGTACGGTAGCTGACCAGTATTTATCTGCTTATGCATATGATGCAGATTGGATTAGGGTAGTCGTACGGCCTTGTTGACCTTGTCAAGGGTCGTACGGGTGGGTTTAATTCAATCAAGAAGTGACGGGTTGAACTTGACTTACGGTCTATGGTTTGTTGACCTTGTCAAGATCATAGATCGTTTGGGGCAAAATATTATCGGGAATTTCAAGTGTTGAAATTTGCAATGAGATTGCATACCTTCTATGAGATAGATGGATCCCGATACCCACTGCGAGTAATTGTTACTCCTGGGAGAGTTTTACACAGGACAATTAGCCGATCAAGTAGGTGACTAGAAAGGTGTCAACGGGGTTACGCCTCTGGGAAAACGAGGTTTACTTTAATTAGGTCCGTGCGAAAGCACGGGGAACCTCCCTCAAAGTACCGACACTGGCCTGGCTGAAAGATCGGCGAAGTTGTAGGGTGTAATTAATCCTGGCTAGTCTTTCCTTTTAGGGTTTGAAGGAAGATTTGATAAAAACAGTGGGAGCCATTAGATAAGATAATAACCAATCTGATCTTGCAAGAGCATACGCTAAAGTGTTTTCTTCTCTCTCTCTCCAGGTAGCGACCATGTCATGCCTTAATCAAAATAATAATATGGATGTATTGACCGAACCCACATGTTATACTGTGCTGGGGAACGTTGGTTCCGTTCTTTCTTATAAGAGTTATAGGACTGAACAGGACATAGGGGAATACCAGGATTCCTATAACACCCGAATGAAGAAAGTACATATTGATGCATTTTCTTCGGGTGTGTTCGTTACAGAGAACTGTTTCCCCATTTGCCCTACGTCCTGGGTATTAGATACCGGGTCAGGATCCTATATATGTAATCAGTTACATGGGCTTAAGAAAGGTAGAGAACTTGGAGAAGGTGATAAAGACATAAGGGTTGGAAATGGTGCAATTGTTGCAGCTAAAACCGTCGGGGAATATCACCTAATATTACCAACTGGTAATACATTGATTCTGAACGAATGCTATTACATGCCGAACCTGATATGCAATATTATATCGGTTTCTTTGTTGAGTAAAGGGATATAATTTTGTGTTACAGGATAATGTTATGAACATTTTCCGTAACCAAAAGTTGGTTGGATCAGGCACGTTGTGCAATGGCATTTATGTTCTAAATCAATCAACAGTTCTGAGTATAACAAACACACACAAGAGGAAGAGTTCAGAACTGAACGAATCCTTCTTGTGGCATTGTAGACTGGGTCACATTAATGCGACACGAATAGCTAAGTTGCATAAGGATGGATATTTGAAACCGTTCGAATTTTCATCTTATGACACTTGCCAGTCATGTCTCAAAGGCAAGATGACCAAAACTCCGTTTACGGGACACGGAGAAAGAGTTACTGAACTCTTGGAACTGATACATAGTGATGTATACGGTCCCATGTCTATACATGTCAGGGATGGTTCTTCGTACTTCATTACATTCCCTGACGACCTCTCTAGATTCGGATATGTGTTCCTGATGAAACACAAATCAGAAGCTTTTGAGAAATTTAGAGAATATAAACAAGAAGTCGAGAACCAAACCGGAAAAAGTATTAAAATCCTTCGATCTGGTCGAGGAGGTGAATACTTGAGCAATGAATTCCTGGACTTCCTAAAAGAGAATGGGATTCTCTCTCAGCTGACTCCTCCATATACACCACAGCACAACGGTATATCGGAACGGAGGAACCGCACCCTATTAGATATGGTGCGCTCTATGATGAGCACAGCTGAGTTACCTATTTCCTTCTGGGGATATGCGCTGGAGACAGCAGCATACCTATTGAATCAAGTTCCATCTAAATCTGTACCTACCACACCATATGAGATATGGAGTGGGAAGATGCCATATCTTAAACGAGTTAAGATATGGGGTTGTCCGGCCTATGTCAAAAGACAAAATCCGGACAAACTCGAGGCACGGTCAGTTCTTTGCAAGTTTGTGGGATATCCAAAGAACTCATATGGGTATTTTTTCTACCACAGTGAGGAACAAAAAGTGTTTGTTGCTCAACATGCCATCTTTTTAGAAAAGGAATTTCTTGTAAAAGAAATTAGTGGCAAAGTGGTGGAGCTGGAAGAGGTTCCAGATACACAAACCGCGACCGAAGATTTAGTGGAACCAGAGGATTCAGTAGCTCCCAACGAACCTCAGTCTCTCCGCCGATCTAGTAGGGTTCCTCGCCAACCTGAGAGATACTACGGTTTTCTCATAGATGGTGGGAGCGAGGATTGCATCATGGAGGATGATGACCCAACTAGCTTCGAGCAGGCCATCACGAGTGGGGACTCAGTGAAATGGCTGGATGCTATGCGGTCCGAGATGGAATCCATGTACACCAACAAAGTATGGACTTTGGAAGATGCTCCTGAAGAGGTAAAACCCATTGGGAGCAAGTGGATCTTCAAGAAAAAATTTGGTGTAGATGGGAAAGTGGAGACTTTCAAAACTAGACTTGTTGCAAAGGGTTTTCGTCAAAGACCAGGTGTGGACTATGACGAGACCTTTTCTCCAGTAGCTATGCTTAAATCCAACCGGATCATGCTTGCCATCGCTGCATATCATGATTACGAATCTGGCAAATGGATGTTAAGACCGCTTTTCTAAACGGTGATTTATAAGAGTGCGTGTACATGACTCAGCCAGAGGGCTTCGTAGATAGTGGGAGCAGCGGGAAGGTGTGCAAGCTGCTTAAACCCATTTATGGATTAAAGCAAGCATCGTGGAGTTGGAACATCTGCTTTGACGTCGTTATCAAAGAGTTTGATTTCGTCAAAAACGTAGATGAACCTTGTATCTACAAGAAGGTGGCAGAGAGTAAGGTTGTCTTCCTCGTATTGTACGTGGACGACATACTCTTGATAGGAAATGACATTCCTATGCTGCAATCGGTCAAGCTCTTCTTATCATAAAGATTCTCAATGAAAGATCTTGGTGATGCCTTCTGCATATTGGGAATAAGGATCTATAGAGATAGATCCACACAGATATTGGGATTGTCCCAATCCAGGTACATTGACACCATACTAAAGAGGTTTAGTATGGAAGAATCCAAGCGTGGGAACTTACCCACGATCTCTGGAGTGACTCTCTTCAAAGAGATGTCTCCCAAGACTGATTTGGAGAGAGCTCGCATGCAAGGGATACCCTATGCTTCGGCTGTAGGCTCTATCATGTACGCGATGCTATGTACCAGACCCGATGTAGCATACTCACTAAGTGTAGTGAGCAGGTATCAAGCTGATCCTGGAGAGAGTCACTGGACAGCTGTGAAGAGCATTCTCAAGTACTTACGAAGGACTAAAGAGATGCTCTTGGTGTATGGTAACGGAGAACTCCAAGTGGAGTCCTTTACCGATTCGAGCTTCCAGAGTGATAAGGATGACTCTAAGTCGCAGTCGGGATTTGTCTTTACCCTTTACGGAGGGGCGGTTAGCTGGAAGAGTTCCAAGCAGGAAACCGTGGCAGACTCGACGATGGAGGCTGAATACATTGCTGCCAACGATGCTGCCAAAGAGGCTGTCTGGATCAAGAAGTTCATTACTGAACTTGGAGTGGTTCCATCCATTGAGAATCCAATACCTTTGTATTGCGATAACAATGGAGCGGTGGCTTTGGCCAAGGAACCCAGGTCCCATCAGCGATCCAGGCATATTCTAAGGCGGTATCACCTGATCCGGGAGATAGTTGATCGCTGGGAGATCGAGGTCAGGAGGGTTGACACGAAGAATAACACAGCGGATCCACTCACGAAGGCCATTCCCTAGATACAGTTTGAGAGACTCTTCGGGATGCTCGGTATGCGATACTACAGCAGCTGGCCCTAGTGCAAGTGGGAGATTGTTAGTTGTATGTATGCCCTAGAGGCCAGTATTGTACAGATGATGTATATTATATTAGATGCTTGGACATATATAGAGATGACTTTCTTGCTCAATATGATAGTATGCTATCTGGTTGCTCTTTATCTTAACATGTATACTTGTCTCTTTATACTGTCTTATAGTTATATGTTGGTAAAGCCCTTAGAATGTGTACTTGACTACCTGGACTATGATACGGATCATACTAGTGGGGACATGGTAGTCTATAAGTACATCCTTCACGGTCCCTAGTCGTAGGTGTATCGAGACGGGGCATCGATATACCAATGTAGACTAGCGTATACGCTTCTCGACCCATGAGATGGGCAATGGATGATCCCATATCCATTGGTGTTTGACATCAGAGATGGTATACGGGTGCTCAGTGGAGACTGGGTACACTGGACGGACTCGCCGAGAACTCCCAGATGGTATTATACCTCACGTCAGATGGCAGTTCTCAGGTGACACTTGTGCAGGTTAGTCTGTAGACCCGAGATCGTCATAGAGTCTTGTGTGATTCCCACTGTGCTTTGATTTCCACCTTACCACGTCCATGAGGGCGTGCAAAACGGTGGTTTTTAGGTACAGTCCCGAGTCACATGGAGGCAATGAGCGATAGGAGGGGTTTCGTCTCTCCCGGTATTGGGGGTTGATGTTGCGCTGTGCTCGATTAGCCGTCACAGGGAAGTCCCTGGCCAGGGTTGTTTTAGAGATTTACTGGTAAGTGTTAGCAGTAGTTTCTCGACCCGTTATGGGCCTCACATTGGCACGACTTATCGGTTATTGAGGTCTGACGTTTACCACCCCTAGACTTGATATGCGACATATCAGACGAGGAGACCGGACTGCATGGGTAGTGTTGCCGGTTGGCTCGACGGGAGTTGTAGCAGGTTCGCTTGTTTTCTTCTGATCGCTCAATACCCGGGTGGCTGTTACGTTTAGCTGACCGCTTGCGGCATGGGGGTGCTTGATATGATCATCACCCGCTGCCGGCGTATTGACGAGTCTTAGAGTCCCATAAAGGATTTACCTAGTCCAGGCGAAACGTTGTGATGCGCGTATGCGATATGTGCATGGACCCGGTCAAAATGCACGTATAAGATACCGTATTTTGATCGGGCGGCTTGCTTTTGGTTAGGTCGTATGTGATATGGACGGATTGATAAATCAAGTGTCGATTTATCATTTAACCATTAGTTTCTCACTTAAAATCCTTTCCTGTATTTTTGATGTATGCATGCATGTATGCATTCTTTCTTGTTTCATGCACATATGGATGTGCATGCACACATACATACATACATCATCCTTCATGGTTGTATATACATAGAAAATGGTGGCAATATAAGACTCACACCATGGTTTTATATATATATGTATTATTATTGCATTTTGTTTTAATACAAATAGAAAAAGGAAAGGATAATTCATGGTTTCTTTCTACACTCTTCTTTGACCTAACCATGCTCACCCACCATTTAACCATGGGTTAACTTTCCTTTTGTGTTTTAACTCAAGTTCAATAATATCTTTATTGTTTAACCATGGTTTGAGATGAGAAGTGGAAAATATATATTCATATATTTTCTATTTTTCAATGGAGATTATCTTTTCTCTCTTGTTCAAAAAGCCATCATCTTCTTCCTCCTTCTTCTTTTGCTCTCTAGATTTTTGTAGTGAGCAAAATACTCATCAAGTTAGGTTTTTGAAGTGAGAAAAGTCACCACAACATCATTCTACACAAGTCTTGCCCACTTGTTTAGAGTGTTAGCTTCATTTCTTTCTCTTGATCAAGTGAAGTTGCAGGCTTGGACAAAGCGGACTCCGGGTGGATCATCGTGGACCTAGAGGATCTCAAGCGGACTTTTTCCAAACCCCAAGTAGCCGAGGAGTCTAGCGTAGAGAGCTACAAAGGTTGTACTCTCAAAACCCTAGCTTAATCTACTTGTGTTGAAGTGTTGTTTTTGAAACCCTAATTTTTCTAGGAATGATTCTTTGTATGCTTACTTAGCACCCTAAAAATTTAATCTTTGGTACATGTGATGCTTCCAAACCCTTCATGAGGTGCTAGGTAAACCCAACAATATTTATGAAAGAAAAAATAAGAATGAGAAATTAAAAACTTAAATATAAGAAAAAGAAATTGTACACAGAAAAATACATAATAGATTAAGGAATAAAATAATAATAAATTTAATAGAAAAAGGAAAATACCAAGTACAAATAAATACGGTATATTATTGAAGAGAGATAATACAAATGTATAAAGATTTTGGGGTCATTACAAGATCCGTATTAAGTTGCAAATGCGCAAATCAATAAAAGAATTCAAGAATTCAATCAATTAAGAAATTCTTTTTCTGTTTATGCTTAAGCGCTGCAATAAATATGGGTTAGTTCTCTGTGCAATTGGTGGCAAGTTTGTGCAAAGAATCCTGCAGAAGATAGAGTATTGGAATGCATTGGATTTGAGCGAAGGTGTTAGAAAATACGTACCGATGCGATTTTGGGTTTAGAAACCCCTTTGAAGCGATTACGGGTATTTGAATGTTCGCTTGCGCGGGTCAAACTACCCGGATCTTTGGCACTATACTTCACTAACGTCTTGCACTGGAATTTGAAGCTTGCTCTGCACGATCGCTGGTCGTAATTCGATGGATTTTTGGGTTAAGAAACCCCCGTTTGACTTGAATCCGTTTGACTTGAAAATTTCGCTTATGCGGGTCAATTTACCCGGATCTTTGGCACTATACTTCACTAACGTCTTGCACTGGAATTTGAAGCTTCCTCCGCACGATCGCTGGTCGTAATTCCGTTAAAATATGAAAATGTCGGAAAATACGATTTAGTGTCAAAAGCGATATATCTGCCCCAATTCCTGCAAACTCAAAATTATAAAATTCAAACAATACCAATAGATCACTAACAGTGCACTAGAGATAACACAACAAGAAAATTTTCACAACACCCCAAAGGGACCGGCGAAACCGGACTTTTCAATGATGTCGCCGGCCAAATGAAGTCCAATGGTGCATGAATTTTGTGTGTAATCTCTAGGCTATATTAGTATTCGACTAGTATACTTTGTTTTTTTAATTTAATTGCAGAGTGATAGTAGGTTGCAAAGACAGAGAACAAAGTAAAAAAAAAGAATGTTTGTTATGTTAGTTTTGGAAAAAATTGAGTTAATAGTTAGTTTTGTTAGTACGAACCAGAAATAACAATACCTAATGACTACCAAATCCCCGGCAACGGCGCCAAAAACTTGTTGGGACTCCACCCGCGCCCGCAAACGCGTATGTTTTGAAAATGGAATCGTTTTAAGGAAATGGATGCGCACGCGAGATCGGTCTCGTTTTAAAATTTATACACCGCAAGTGCACGGCGCGTTGTAGCGAGCCGGTAAGTACGGGTCGATCCGCATGGAATTGTGTATTAGGTTTTGTTGCTTAAGGTTCAACAAATAATGAATTGGTTGGTTTCTCACAAAAATATAAAACACGAAAACAAAGAAAACAAGTTAAGAAAGAAATGGCAGTGGCTTTGGCTCGGATGGTCGAATCGCGACGATTCCTTCGACGCTCCCTTGCTCATGAGTTGTCCGTCCTTGTGTCGATCCCAACGCGTAGCATGACTTGTCAAAGCGGTTGCAAAGCACAAATTATCAAGTTCTCGGATCTCGACTCAAAATACGAAACGAGTCTGTATTGTTGACTTACTGTTTGCATGTCTAACCTTGAGGTATCAACACTAAGCATAAGGGTTAGCAAGTATACGACAACATCAAAAACACAAATTAGCGAGTGAGAGCAATTAGTTTTAGTGTTAACTTTGCTAGGTTTTTGTGATAGTATAAGGTATATGAAAACCGAGGGTTTATCAAGCACTTGGTCACAAAATACCGTATCTAAACTTAACAAACTTAACAACAAACTGATTTTAACTTAAATATTGTGAAATGGGGAAAGCGAGTGAATATGGTATATGAATAGGTTACAAAGTAACCATGGTTTCAAAATACCATATCACATCAATATATAAAACAATCTTTAAGTTAGAATCACATTAAGTATATTAAACAATAACAAGAGGTGGAGGAAGGAAAAGCCTTTCATCTCATTTCCCCACCATCACCACAAGCAAAGAGGATTAGTTACACATAATAATAGCAAAAGAAATCAAGTAAGAAAAAGAATTAAAGAAACAAAGCAAAAGCAATATTATTTAACACTTGATATAGTTGAGATACAAGATATTGGTATCTTGTTCAATCTCCATAATGAAGCTCTCAAAAGAAAGCTTCAAGAGAGAAGAAGAAGAAGAAACCAAGTTAAAGCCCACACAACTCTTAAGCTAAACCAAAAACTAAGAAAGTGAAAATGGTATATATTATGCCTCCCTTTGGCTCTAATCTGTTCTGGTATTTATAGGCATCAAAATAGAATAAATAAACAATATAGACAGGATGATGGGATGCCTATAAAGTGCCAAAAGAAAAATAGGGGAAAATGGAGCTAGGGGGCCTGGTGATGCCGATCTTTTGGGGGTTGTCGCCGGTTTTGTTGTGGGAAAAGTGGCTCGTTTTGCTGTGGTGAACTCGAGTGCTCTCCATCATTTCTATGGTCTTGTTTGATTTCTCTATTTAATTCTGGTTTGTGCTCAGAAGATCTGGAGGGAAACTAGTTGCTTTATATCATATCATAACTTTTTAAGCATTAACTCACACACCCCACTTGTGCCCACATGAGTCAACATGTTGTGTCATGGCAGCCCCATCATGGTCCAAGTCATCAAAGACCTATGTGTACACTTGTATTGTGTTGGACCAAAATTATGTACACGTGTTTATTGCAAAAATGCTCTTTGAATATCGGTCGGTTTTCTGTTCTGATTGCAGTGTTGGCTCCCAAACGCTATATCCGTGATATTGAGTGTGTTTCCAGTATTTTATCACGAATACCTATAATCTGTAATTACTGAGCAGTCACTGGTTAATAGTACCGAAATATAACAAAATTGATAATGAATGAGAGATAATAAAATGCAGTTTTCTGTGATGAACAATAGTCCACGGGGTAAGTTGGACTCCTCTCGTATACACTGGCACATTCTATACCAAGCTACAAACAACTGCGTTAACTTAATAATCATACATTATACTAGATATATTCTCTTTACCTGTTCAGTCTATTTCTATCTCTCTTTGGGACTTACCGAGCGATTGTTCGCTGACGACATTCCTTTTCTATTCTTTCTTTGGAATGTTGTCAGGAGGACCCGACTCTTTGGAGATCGAGCCCAGCTCAGAAGACGTGGAGCAGTTCGCAGAAGACCCAGAGCTTTAGTCACTTGTATATACCTTTACTTTCTGTTCATGCCATTATTTAGGCATTGCTTTCCACATTGTATTTACTTTCTAGTTGTATTGTAAAGAATGTTTAATAAATAAAAAGTTGTTATTCATTTACATCTCATGTCATTCTTGTGTACATTTATATTATATTGCTTATTTACACTTAACGTATTTACTTCTGAGTAAATACGTTGCGTGCCTCGTCGCGTCTCTTTATCCGTACACCAGAAAGCGGGGCGTGATGGCTTGCTTGGATGGAAGACAGGGCAGCTGGGTCGAGGAATTGCCATGGGTGCTATGGGTATTGAGAACCTCAAAGAAAATACCCACGGGAGAAACCCCGTTCAGCCTCTGCTATGGTACCGAGGCGATAGTCCCGGCTGAGATTGGACTGCCTAGTTATAGAGTCGAACACTTCAACGATGAAGCGAACACCTCGGCACTCTGGACCAACTTGGACGTATTATTGGAAAAGTGGGATCGAGCGCAGATCAGAGCAGTCGCCTATCAACAGAAAACCGCTCGCTACTACAACGCACGATTTAAATATTGGGCCTTCAAGACAGGAGATCTGGTCTTATGAAGGAACGAGTTTGTGGACCAAGCAAGGCTGCATAAATTCTCCCCGAAATGGGATAGACCATTCCCCATAGAAGAAGTATTGCCCGACAGAGCATATCACTTACAAGACGCCGGAGGCCTAAGTTTCTTCGACCCTACAACGCTGAAAAACTCAAATTGTACAAATAAACTTGTCTTTTTCTTTTGAAACAATGTAATTCTTATTGACATTGAATTAAATCTCCTGAACCAGGTCCTCTCATAAAGGAGACCTTTTGCACAACTTTTGTTTCTTTTCTCGGTTCCGAGACCCCTAGGTTTGTTTTAAAAATTGTGTAAGATATACCGAGGGGATAAAAAGATACAATACACATCAAAAAAGAAGAACTTTATTCATTAAGAAGGTATTATAAATTCCTCAGCCTTACAAAAATTACAACAAAAGGGGCCGGAGATTAAGGTAGCTTTGTCGATGGTTTACCGAGGAAACCTTCTCCAACCGATCAAATGCAGCATCGACCCGTTCCCTTCGGCAGTACTCACGAACCCTGGATGCCACGGACTCCCAGGTTCCTTGTTCGCCGAGTTTGATACAACGACCAAGCTTTGCTGGAAACTCTCGAGCAAAAGGTCTACCGAGCAGCTTTCCTGCCCAATCCATCCCTAGCAGGTAGCTTCCTACCCATCTATACTAAGGATCTAAAGCCCTCCTCTTGAGGCCACCGAGCAGCTTCCCTGCCCGGTCCATCCTTAGTGGGTTGTTTCCTACCCATCTACGCTAAGGATCTAAAGCCCTCTTCTCGAGGCCACCAAGCAGCTTCCCTACCCCGTCCATCCCTATCGGGTAGCATCCTACCCATATACGCTAAGGATCTAAAGCCCTCCTCTCGAGGCCACCGAGCAACTTTCCTGTCCGGTCCATCCCTAGCGGGTATATTCCTACCCATCTACGCTAAGGATCTAAAAGCCTTCCTCTCGAGGCCACCGAGCAGCTTCCTTGTCCGGTCTACCCCTAGCGGGTAGCTTCCTACCCATCTACGCTAAGGATCTAAAAGCCCTCCTCTCGAGTCCATCGAGCAGCTTCCCTGCCCGGTCCATCTGTAGCGGGTTGCTTCCTACCCATCTACGCTAAGGATCTAAAGCTCTCCTCTCGAGACCACCGAGCAGCTTTCCTGCCCGGTCCATCCTTAGCGGGTAGCTTTCTACCCATCTACGCTAAGGATCTAAAGCCCTCCTCTCGAGGCCACCGAGCAGCTTTCCTGCCCGGCCCATCCCTAGCGGGAAGCTTCCTACCCATCTACACTAAGGATCTAAAGCCCTCTTCTCGAGGCCACAGAGCAGCTTCCCTTCCCGGTCCATCCCTAGCGGGTAGCATCCTACCCATATACGCTAAGGATCTAAAGCCCTTCTCTCGAGGCCACCGAGCAGTTTCCATGCCCGGTCCATCCTTAGCGGATATCTTCCTACCCATCTACGCTAAGGATCTAAAGCCCTCATCTCGAGGCCACCGAGTAGCTTTTCTGCCTGGCCCATCCCTAGCGGGTAGCTTCCTACCCATCAACGCTAAGGATTTAAAGCCCTCCTACAGAGGCCACCGTGCAGATTCCTGCTCGGCTAATCTCTGAGGGGTAGATTCCTATCCTATGAAGACATGGATCTAAGACCCACATTGAGGAAGAATCAGTTATGGCCGACCTATTCTAACTTGGCTGATTTTCTACTCATGCTAAAACACGTGGTCGTCACCTCGACTCTGAGGTATGGACTGATACCGACCTTCCTAGCCTTGGGATATCTTTTGATTCATCCTAAATGAACGATCGCCACCTCGACTCCGGGGAGCGGGAGGGTACCGTAATGACCTTCCTGCACTTGGCTATTATTCGACTTACACTTGACGCGTGATCGTCACCTAAAAAGCCTGGCATAAACCTATGACCAAACACTCGCGGGAGGAGAAGACCGACGAGCTAAAATACTCACGCAGAATACAGACATTTATGCAGAGGAAAATAAGCTCAACTTTATTTATATTTCAAATTTGTGCAAGGTATTTTGGGCTCCTCGGCCTTACAAAAATGCCCGGAGGCATACAAATTTTTTTTAAAAAAAACAAAAACTCCCAAGGGAAGATATCTCAGGCCGTGGGATCCGCTGGGATTTCACTCTGCCCGACACCACCCTCGGGGGCCGGGGCTTCGGTCTTTTGGACTGCTTCGCCCCCTGCGACCACCTTGGCGCCCGCCCTTTGCGGCACGTCCTCAGAGAGCGGGCACTTAGCACGGTGCTCACTGTCGACAAACTCCGGCATTGACGCCTTGACGGCATCGAGGGCTTCATGCCAAACGATGAACAAGGCTTTGGCGAGGTCGGTGTAGAACTGGTCAGACGCCTTATACCTCTCCACGGACTTCACCGCTCAGACCTCGGCAAGCTTCACCGCCTCAAGCACCACCCGAGCATCCTTCCTGCTGGCATCCCTCGACTTCTTCATTGTGTTATAGAGGTTGCCAACCTCCTCCAACTAAGCCTGGATGGCCCGGTTGGATTCACTCAGAAGTCGGTGAAACTCCTTGTACTCGAAATTCGTCAGCTCCTCGGCTACCGCTTGAGTTTCGAGGGTGGTTATCTTCTCCTCTACCTGCTTTAGATGAAGGCGCAGATCCTCCTCTTGCGAGGACGATTCGCCCGCCTTCTTCATGGTCAGGGCTATCTCCTTGGATTCCATATTGACAATGAGGGCGCAGTGGTGGAGGACCTGAGGAAAGCGGCAAAAGGAGTTAGAAATATTCAAACTGAGAAAAAAATACTTAAGAAAATTCTTAAAGGAAAAAGGATACCGACCTGAACCGCCTCCTGAGCAATGGCTGCCACCTGGGCCTTCAGGGTCCCACAGGGATTCTTGCCCCCAGTTGCTTGCTCCATGTCGGAGAGCAGGCTGTTGGTGATGGAGAGCCCCGAGGGCACCCTGAAGCAGAAGTCCCCCTCCTGCACTGGAATTCCGGTGGAGGACGCCCGAGAGACCGTTCTTTTTTGCCTTTTGAGGGGAACGTCGGTAGGTTCCTCCTCCTCCTCCTCCCTCGCTCGGGGCGCCGGGTCCCATGCATGATTCTGGCTCCCTCCGCGGCTGTCTTTCAGGGCTCGGGGCGCAAGAGAAGGCTTTGCCGGTAGAGTTGGCTTCGGGGACGAGCTCAGGCCGGGCCTGGATGAGCTTCCGCCCCCGGTCTTCTTCTAAGAGTTCTCGGCCATGGCGGCTAGGAACTTGGTTCGGTCCATTTGTTCTTCAAAAAGGAATACACAAAAAGAGTTAGTAACGCTAAAAAGGGCAAGCAAAATTTATTAATTTCTAAATAGATCGTTTACGGCCCTAACTTACCCAGAAAGCACGCAGGGCTGAGCCCAGCCCAGCTCGGAGCCTGCTCGGAAAGAAGAACATCGGCCCGCTGGATCGGCTCCCACAAAGACACCACCCTTGTCTCGGGCGAGGATGACGGTTTCGCCCTCGGGCAGTCGGCCCTGTGCCACTGTGTAGGCACAGGCCACTCCTCGCCTTCGGGTGGCCCGAAGAATACAAACTTCTCCTTCCATTCATGAATGGAAGAAAGAATGACTACCACTCCCGACCCGGCCACCCTTCCCTTACATTTTTGAAGGAAAAGTACACCCAGCTCGGCTCGTCCTTATCGGTGCCGGGTTGATTCTTATAACAGAGGAAAGAAAAAAGAAGGGTCAAGCTGAAAGGGATGTTTTCAAGTTTCAACCGGACTATTCTCTACGAGTTCGGCGTAGCTGGCCCGGGGCAAGATGGAAGCAACGAAGCACCCCACATATCTCGGTTGAGAAAGGCAGACACATTCCTGCCCGGAATGCTTCCAAATACATGGCGATCTCCTTGCCCTGCATTTGGTCCGCCCGTTCGCCCTCTTTAGTTAAGCGAAGTGAATAGTTAGAGGGGATATGGAATCGAGCCCGAATCTCGGTAAGCTCGTCCACATCCGTTAGGACGGAGGGCGCATCACGAGCGTTCCCGATGCGCACCTTAGGGGCCCTTATCGCTGCCTGACGGTGAGCGACGCGGGTAGCCCTGACTCTATAGGGTGAGCCCGACACAGATGAAGCAGCAGGAGAACCCTCTCGGCTATCTACAGCTAAAGAGGCGGAAGACCCCCTGGACTCAGCTCTAACAACTGGAGCCTCATCGTCTGACTCAATGCTAACTATTTCTACGGACTCCTCGGATGAAAGCATCTAACCTGATTCAAAGGAATGGTATCGTCGAGGAAAAAACACGGGTAATCCGATCTAAAAGGAAGGAGAGCCGAGCAATCTTTGACAACAAAAGTAAATTATGGTGGAAGTGCTGGCCCTAGGGGTCCCCTCCTATTTATACACTCCAAAGAAAGCATCCAACGGCCCAGATCGATTCTCGCTAAAACGAAACGTCGTGCCTGCCAGCCGTCAGAGCTCCACGTAGCGATCGGCAATTGGGGACGTCCCTTCTGTTGGAGGTGACAGCGACCGCTTGTCGCGTCCGCCAACCCACATCGGACACGTGGCGTGCAACCCAACAAACGAACGAGCGAAACGACGCACCCTCTTTAATGCGCAATCATTTCACTAATCCGCTGATACCATCGGAGATACGCGCAAAGATCCAAGCTCTGGGGGAGGTGCCATGTGGGTTCAAAGATCAAAACGATGCAACTGTCCCACACCACGTCACCCCGAAAAATCCACACTAATGATTCTCGACAACAGATTGAGCCGAGAAAAACCGAGCAGGCCACTCTCTACCCGACCCATAAATAGGACGGAACGAGAGTGGGGGGATAATGATGATGCTCATAAGTGGGAATTCCTCATATCACGACACATAGAAAATGACGTGTCACCCGCGACAGCCCACTAGACTCCTGGGGGCTATCGAGAAAAAATCGGTGCGGACACTCCACTTCTTACCCACGAGCAATCTGGCAGCCGAACTTGCAATCCTCTTCTTTTGCTCGCCTCCGAGCTATTGCAGAGCTGAGCTTCCTCAGCCTCCCGGCTTGTATCCGAGCCATCCACCGAGCTAAGCCTCCCCAGCTCTCCCGATCGAACGAGAATGCAGATCCCTAGAGCTTCCGCAACGGCTCTGCATATCTCGCCAAAGCGAGATAACCGCCGTCCCACGTCCCGCGTCCCATGCTGGAATATCCCCCTATTAATGAGCGTATCCCATCATTAATGGAGGGATCCTATCATTCACGCAGGCATAACGTCAGGGGCATAACTGACGGTGAAGATCTCGCACTAGCTCGCTCCATGCGACCACTATAAAACCCCCTCTCTCAGACGACTCAGGTAATGCAATTTTTATTCCAATAAGCCACTACTCTGCCAATATTCTGCTGTAGCTTGATCGTCGATGGGTCCTACGGTGGTCACCCACCCCGGGACTTACTTGCAGGTAGCTTGGCTTCCACCTCATACTCAACCCATTGAGATCCACACACTCTAGGAGACAACGTTCAACTCAAATCTCAACCGTTCAATAACGCTCGCTACAGATCGACTGAAGACAGCATTTGAAGAAGATCATACCCTCCATCACTGGTGGTACCTCATTGAAGTTCGTCTCGGCTAACTCGTCGCACCGCCTCGTGACTTGGCCGGATTAGCAATGGGTCGTCAACTCGGTTAGCGTCTCTTCGCTTCCAACGGTTAAATTTGCCTTAGGATTTGAGGCCAACGGTCGGCGCAGCCCTAAATTAATAGGCGAAGCGGAGCGAATTTTTTAGCGCCGCTTCGCTTCGAGGCTTGGGGCCGACCATTGGCCCCAAGTTCCAAGGTAAGGCGGCATGAGAAAATTCGCGCTGCCTGGCCTCGAAACCAGGGTCCAACGGTCGGCCCCTGTTTCGTAGGCGAGACAACATGAATTTTTTGAGCCGCTTCACCTCAAGACTTGGGGCCAATGGTCGGCCCCAAGTCCCAAGGCGAGATGGTGTTCATATCAGAATTTTGCATTTTCATACCGCCCAATTTTTATCACATTGCATATCCGTAGATACTCTTGAGCCGTGTTTGCTAGTCAATTGCAGGATACAGGTTCTCGGTTCCAAAACGATGAAATTCATGGAAAACACGGAAAAATCCGGGGTCTTGCCGACCACAGATAAAACACGGTCTCCGTCCCTCATCCGTATGTTGCCAGATACAAGTAGGAAGACAAAATGTCAAATCTATGCACAAGGCTCAATGGTGGCACAAGATCCAAGAGATCTACGCGGAGCTCGAGACAATCATGACAAAATCTTGACAAAAAGTCCACTTTTCCCTCAACAGAAATTCTGGAAAATTCGTGAAGAAATTATGAGAAAACACATATACCAGATTGAAGCTCACAGCAAACCAGGGTCCCACAAAAAAGCCCCAGACCTAATTCCTCTATACGGCCGCGGAAGCGCGGCTAAAGGTGGGTATTGGCCGCGCTTCCGCGGCCGTTCTGGCGCCAGAAAGTTAGGGTTTTCAGGGGGTGTTTGGTAATTTCATATGGACCAGTATTTTTGTCCTAGTTTCTCATTTTCCAGCTTATAAATACCCCAGAATTCTGTGAAGGAAGGGGTCCATAATCTTGTATTTTTCTTTGCTAGGTTTTAGTACATGTTCTTCTTCCTCTTCTCACCTCTTCTCCATTAAACTTGTAAGTGAGCTTTTGAGTGAAGAGTGATGAATAAAGAAGACCATTTTTATTATCATGCTTGTCTCTTTCTTAACTTGTTATAATTGTTGTAATTTTAATTGTTAAGTAGTTGTTGTTATTTCCTTGTTGTTTGTTTCTTCTCTCTTTTTCTTTATCCTTTCATACGACAATGATACTTACGCTTGATCCTCGCCAAGGGGAGGTCGCAAACAGTTAGTCGTATTCTTCTAATCTCTTTCTTTCTATCTTCCTCTTTTGTGTTGTTTTATTTTTCCGTATTATGAAGTGTGAGTAGTTCTATACTTGTTAGGGTAGGATAAGGGAAGTTTGAGAGAAGGAAATCTCTCTCACTCTTTCCTTGCCCAACAACTTAAATCAACTCCCGTTAACCCAACCACAATCCGCTCCTTACGGCACCCTATCCTACATGATAGCGGTGATTCCGTAGTGAGACCGGTTGTGGTTGAATTAACCGGAGGTTATGGATAAGAGCCAAGAACGGACGGACAAGCACCAAAAGGAAGGACTATGCGTTGGAAAGCCTAGCTTATACTCGCAAGTTCCTTCCTAGTCGTGCTAATCCCCGTTGTTGCCGATTACCGTAACACCGATATTAAGTGGGGCAACGAAAGATGTGGAGACTCCTAACTCAAACTAACCTAATCCTAACCCTAACAAGCTCTCTTTAAATATCAACTCAACACTTAGATAACTACAAACAAAATCTGAACAACCGGACTTAACTCGTCGAAAAACACATAGAAAAAGATTCCCATCTCCCTGCGGACGACCCGTACTCAACCGGCTAGCTACGTGCGAAACCGTCTTGATTGCGGTATTTAGAACTAAACTTGACACGCTCGTATCCTAACAATCAGATGGCGTGATAAAATTCACGCTGGCGGGCAAAAAAAATTTTAAAAAAATAAAACCCCTATAAATATCGCCCATCCCTATTTCTTCTCTTTCCAAACCATTTTGTCTCCCAAATTAAAAAAATCCATCCCTCCAAAAATTTCATCTCTAAAAGATACATCTTCTCTAATTTTCAAGTTTTGAAGAAGAGAAGCTCCGATTTTGAGTTTTCGAAGCTCCAGCCTCCGACCGACTCATTCTGCTACTCTACTTAGTCCACTGTTATTCTAAAATTCTGCTCTTTTGCTAATTTCACGTTTTTATTTTATTAACTCTTATTATACATGGAGGGTTTATCCGATACACATCAAACCCAAACTCCCTATCCCGAATTAGAACAACAAGCAGATCCACACATACATTTAAAGAACTTAAGAAACGTGCTACTACAAGTATTGTTTGGGATCACTATAAAACTGAAATTAAGGACAGTGTTAGATACGCAATTTGCAACTATTGTGGCAATCAATATAAAACATAAGGAAGGTGCCGGTACCGGTAGTTTGCACAAACATGCAAAAAACAATTAGAAGCCCCGGTCGGTTCTTCCACTACACAAACACAAATTGGTTTCTTCGGTCAAGGTCTTTTTCAATATAATCATGATTTAAATATTTCAGAAATATCAAGATATGTTATGGCAGATGAACAGGTTCTCGGATTCAGAGAAAATGCGGCTTTTGAGCGGTATGTTCAAACGGCATTACAACCGGTATACAAAAAGATTCCGAGGACTACGCTTAAAAATCGTTGTCTTAGCTTCTACAATGATGGTAAACATGTATTAATTGCTACTCTTACTTCTTTAGATACCATTATTTCATTAATTTCTGATATTTGGATGGATAGAAGGGAACTTCCCGGGATCTGTGTTACTATATATTGGATAGATTCTGACAGATTTTTGCAAAAAAGAATTGCTTTTAGACAATTTCCATACCCGCATAGTGTTTTTCATATATCTTCTGAAATTAGATCTATTTCAGAAGAATATCATTGTGGAAATAAAAAAAATTCTATTTTTTCCGATAATGCTAGCAACAATAATTCTGCTATTGCCGAACTTATTAGGCTATGCAAAGCAATTTGCAGTGGTCGTTTTTTCATATTCGTTGTGCATGCCATATACTTAATCTTGCAGTACATGATACATATATCGTATGCAGTACAAATATTCAAACAATTAAAGATGCATGTAGGTTTATTAAAAGTTCTATAAAAAGAAAAGCTAAATACAAATCTAGATGCCTGGATGCAGGAGTAAGGCGGTCTCTTAAAAAAGATGTGGCCCTTAGGTGGAACAGTACATATGATATGCTTCGTACTGCATTAAATACCACCGGAATTATTAGTAATATGTAAAATGAAGCTATGCCTGCTGAAAACCACTCAACAGATAATCATTAGGCAGTTGCAGAACATTTTAAAGATTTTCTGATGACTTTTAAAATAGCAACCGAACAATTTTCTACTACTCATACCCTCACTTCTCATATTATTGTCTCTGAATTGTATAATATAGTTTAATGTTTTGCTAACCGCGTTGAAAATCCATTACTTCACCTTGTTATACTTACTATACTATCTAAGATTTCTAAATATTTCTCTGAAGTTCTAATTATTTACTGTTTATATTCGGTAATGGACCGTGAAATTAAATTAGAAGGTTTGGATGCTCTTTTGGCCGGGTTCCACCCGACCATACGGCATACTGTAGATATTGATGCTTATTTTAATATTGTTAAAAGTAATTTAGATAAAGTGTTTGATTTATATGCTGCGCGATCTTCTTCTAGTAGAACTAGTAGACCAACGGCCGCAATCAGTCATGTGCTACAACTCCAGCTTTAGCACCTATTCAACAGAAGAAAAAGGCACGAAGCCCAGTGGGCTCATCATCATCATCTTTAAATAGGTTAACAATATATTTACAAACTGATTCAGATGTAGGTTATACTATAGATGATTTTGATATTTTAGCCTGATGGAAAAGCCACACGCATTTGTATCTGGTGCTTTCTGCCATGTCCCGTCATTTACTTGAAAGTAGATGCCCGCAACTCTATTAGGGTTTTAACAAGAGCAAGTATGCAATTTTTAAAATTCTAAAGGGCTAAGTGTACAAGCTAGGATCAAACTAACGGGCCAGGGTTTTAAAGAAAGCAAACAAGAGTTTAACTAGGTGATAAGGAGCTACAATCTTTGTAGACAAGTCTTTCACTTCTAAATCTCCTAGTAGTAGTCTCTTGAACCCTTCCATGAACTCCACTTGAAGACTTGAACTAGCTTTCTTGAGGTCATCAATGTCGAAGATGGTCCATCTTGAGGCTACCTTAACTCAAGCTCACACTTCACTAATCAAAATTTTAATGAAGATAATAACCTAAACTAATTGCTAGTTCAGTTTAGATTGATGAAGTAGGAATTTTGCTCACTTAATTTTCTTTCTTTTTCTTCACTCTTGAATGAATAGTAATTCAAGAGAAGAAAAATAAAGAAGATGAAGATTGAGATGAGAATGAGCTTGGTGTTAGGATAATATCAAAAGATAAACTTATATGAACTCAAAAGAAAAAGAGACAATGAGTCATGCACTCTCCAAGGTTCTAAAGAAATGACTCATGCTATCTTTTTCCAAATTCAAATAAGAAATCTTTATCCTCTTATCCTTAACCCAATGTGATTCTTATATACACAACTCTTGTGTATAAACAAACATATCACACACACATATATATTCATATTCATATATATAAATATATAAAGAGAAGAAAATATTAAGTGAGTATAATATTTGTTTATATATATATATATATAAAATTATTAAGTCAATACTTGATTTAATAATCCGGTTATATCAAATATAATTCGGCTAATATCAAATAACGCTAGATTAAAATACGGTATCATATATTCATATTTATCAAGCTCTCGCATAGATCTTTATGCATACCCTACTTTGTTTCGCTTGAACTAGGAGAAACCTCTATGTGGAACTCTAAAGACTCGCCAATATGCTGGTAGTAGGTAATGATCATATCAAACACCTAGAAGCACGTCAGCAATACTAGCTGCATGTAATGGCTACCCAGATATTGAACGAATAGAAGATCGATAAATAAACTTGTCCAAACTTCCTGTAGAGCCTATAAGCAATACTTTCCGTATAGTCCGGTCTCTTCATCTGAAATGTTGCATATCAGGTCTGGGGGTGGTATCGTCAAACCCCAATAACTCGATAAGTCATTTCGATGTGTGGCCTATAACCAATCGAGAAACTACTGATAACATTTATCAGTAAATCTCATCAGCCCTGGCCAGGGACTAGCGGTTATAGCCTTTCGAGCATAGCACAACATCAACTCTCTATACTTGGAGAGACGAAACCCCTGCTATCGTTCACTGCCTTCATGTGACTCGGGACTGTACCTAACAACCACTTGTTTCCACGACTTAGTAAAGCCATGGTAGGGAAGTAATTAAAGCACTGTGGGAACCACACAAGATACTATGACGATCTTGGGTCGACAGACTAACCTGTACAAATGTCACCAGAGAACTGCTATTTGACGATAGGTATGGTACCATCCAGAAGTTCTCGGCGAGTCCGTTCGGTATACTCATTCTCCAATGAGCACCTGTATACAATCTTTGGTATCAAACACCAATGGTTGTGGGATCAACCATTGCCCCATATAGGGTCAAGAAATATATACACTTGTCTACTCTGGAATATCGATGCCCTGTCTCGATACTCTCTCAACTAGGAACACTTAAGGATGTGCTTGTGGACAATCCAAGCCCCACTAGTATGATATACATCATATTCGTGGTAGTCAATCAAACATCCTAAGGGCTTTATCAACATGTATCAATAAAATAGTAAACCAAAACAAACGCACATGTTAAAACAAAATGAAACCAGATAGTACACTATCATGTTGAGAAGGAATGTCATAAATATATTTATATATGTGTGTGTGTGTGTGTGTGTGTGTGTGTGTGTGTGTGTGTGTGTGTCTAAGCATCCATAATAATGACCTTTAGGGCATACATATCATCTCCCACTTGCACCAAGGCCAGTTGTTGTAGTATTGCATACCTAATATCCCAAAAAGTCTTTCGAACTGCGTCTGGGGAAAGGACTTCGTGAGTGGATCCGCCGTGTTGTCCTTCGTGTTAACTCTCCTGACCTCGATCTCACAACGATCAACCATCTCCCGTATCAGATGATACCGCCTCAGAATATGTCTGGATCGCTGATGGGGCCAGGTTCCTTGGCCAAAACTATAGCTCCATTGTTATCATAATACAAGGGTATTGGAACAACAATGGATGTAACCACACCAAGTTCAGTGATAAACTTCTTCATCCAGACAGCCTTTTTGGTAGCATCGTTAGCAGCGATGTATTCAGCCTCCATCGTCGAGTCTGCAACGGTATCCTGTTTGGAACTCTTCCAACATACCGACCCTCCATTGAGGGTGAAAACAAAACTCGAGACAGACTTGCTGTCATCCTTATCAGTTTAGAAGCTCGAGTCGGTAAAGGACTCCATTTAGAGTTCTCCGTTACCATACACCAAGAACATTTTTTTAGTCATTCGCAAGTATTTAAGAATGTTCTTCACAGCTATCCAGTATTTCTCCCCTGGGTCTGATTGATACCTAATTACCACACTAAGTGCGTAAACTACATCCGGTCTGGTACATAACATTGCGTACATGATAAACCCGGCTGTAGAGGCATAGGGTATCATGTTCATGCGAGCCCTGTTCTCATCGGTCCTGAGAGACATCTCTTTAGAGAATATGATTCCTGAGCAAGCGGGTAAATTACCACGTTTGGAATCTTCTATACTAAACATTTTTAATATGGTGTCTATATACCTGTATTGGGACAATCCCAACATCCTTTTAGATCTATCCCTATAGATCTTTATCCCCAGGATATAAGAGGCATCACCCGGGACTTTCATGGAGAACTTTTATTGTCACGCCCCGCTTCCCAGTATACGGAGAAGTAGACGTAATGGGCCGCGATGTATTTACTCAGAATTAAACACGTTAAGCATAAATAAGCAATATAAATGAATACACAAGAATAACAAGAGATGTAATAATAAACAACAACTTTTATTAACATTCCTTCTTTACATTACAATTGATTTGAAAAGAAAATGTACAATGATAAAAGCAATGCCTAAACAGTGAAATACGAATGAAAAGAAAATAAGTACAAGTAAAAACTAAAAGTCTGGCTCCTCTGTGAAATGATCCAAGTCCTCCTGGCTGGGCTCGGTCTTCTAAGAGTCGGGTCCTCCTGACGAACATTCCAAAGAAAGAAAGAAACATGAATGTCGTCAGCGAACTAGCGCTCGGTAAGTCCCAAAGATAAGGACGGAATAGAACAAGTAAAGAGGAGAGAACTGGTAATATAAACAGGTATATGTTTGTTATACTAATATAGTTGTTTGTAACTTGGTACAGAATATATCGGTGTATATGAGAGAAGTCCAACTTGCTCCATGGACTCTGGTAATCAGAAGTACAAGGCCCCATCAAAACCCACGGGACAACGGCATGGATGTTCAGGTAGGTGTATTTTAGTGACCATCTCGTTCCACTTCTAATACATTCCGTACCAATTTACCCCGTTAAACCCCGTAATGTATGTTATATAGATTGTAGTTATCAGACTTGCCGAGACCATGGATATAAGTTATTCATGTAAACGGTTTCAGGATGTATTGTTCATACTAGAATATTGCATTTTAATACCGCTCATTTTTTTTTATCTATTTTGTTATATATCGGTACTATTAACCAGTGTCTGCTCAGTAATTACAGATTACAGGTATCCGTGACAAAATACTGGAAATACACTTAAAATCACGGATATATCATTTGTGAGCCGAAACTGCATCCAGAACTGGAAACCGATCGATATCCAAGAGTTATTTTGCAAACAAATAAAGTGTACACATTTTGGTCCAACACAGCATGTGTGAACAAAACTCTTGGATGCTTGGACTAGGGTTAGGGCTGCCATGATGCAAGGTAAGTGGGCATGAGAAGTGATGTGCATTAAATGCGCATTGAATGCTAAAGATTGTGTGTTGACTTAAAGCTACAACGTTTCCCTCCAAACACTGGGTGCAGACCAAGTTCAATTAGAGAAAACTAGTAGCACCAAAGTGATGTGGGGGAACACACAAACCAACAAACCAAGTACGAGACCATTCCTTTGCAAGGTGGCCGGCCACATCATCACTTTGGTCGAGCTTTGGCCGAGCAGGCCGGCCCCCCTGCTCCCAAATGCTCCCAGTCTTCTGTGGGCCCTCCCTTGCTGCCTTGTCATCATGTTTTTATTTTTTATTTATTTTTCTTTTCTACCTATATAAGCAGGCCAGTGAGCAAGGGATCAAGGGTCATTCTTTACCTCATTTTTGTTACTCTTAAGTTTTGTTTTTGTTCTCTTTTAGTTCTCTTGTAAATAGCTAGTCTCCTTGAGTTCTTAACCTTCTCTTGATCTTGCAACCTCTTTATTGAGCTTGCAAGTTTAAGGGTTGGTTATTGATCTCAAGAGTTGTATCATTTTTGAAGTTTAATAAAGCTTTCTTTTGCCTTCATTTGCCTTGAGTTTTTAGCCCTCTCTTGATCTTGCAACCTCTTAATTAAGCTTGCAAGTTTAAGTTTGGGTTATTAAACCCATGGTTTGTAACTTGTGCTAAGGTTCTTAGTATTTCTTTCTTGCTCTTTTCTTTCTTGGAATTTTACTTACTTGCATTTTAATTCTTGCTTTACTTACTTTCTATTTACTTTCCATGCAATTTACTTTCTTGTAATGTTGTCTTCTCTTTTCTCTTTATCTTTTATTTGCTCTTTTTAGTTTGTTGTTGTGAATGGTTGTAAATTTGTGTTGTCAGGAAAAGAGAAAAATATTGTAAGTTAAGGTTTCTTTACTCATTTCCTTTTCCCGTATTTTCCAATTGAACTCCACCCAAAGCTTATGCAAGCGCTCTGTTAGGCACCGTATCCTACCAAGATATCGGTGATTCCTAACCGCAACCGGTTGCGTTCGGATTGGCCGGAGGCGAAAGCAAGAGACAAGAATAGACGGACAAGGGTCAATAAGCCGGATTTCTAATACCGTGCTTAAGCACCCTAATCCACGTTGTTGCTGATTGCTCTAGCTTCAATGGTTAAGTTTGGCTCAAAGGATTGAGTATGGAATTCCCTAGCTTACACTATCCTATCGATTCCTAACAAGTTTTTTACTTTGCACATAACACTTAGGATAGATACGAATAGTCCGCCTCGCGCATTAAATCGTGAAAACAAGAATGTAAAACGCTCCGTCTCCCTGTGGATCGACCCGTACTCATCGCGGCTAGCTGCAAAGCGACACTGTCCCGATTGCGGTTAATTTTATAACTTCAAACTCTCGACATGCCGAAAGCGTGCCAATCAAATGGCGCCGTTGTCGAGGAGACAGTAACGTTTTAATTCTTTCTATTTCGGGTTAATCTCTGTACATCTCATTTACAAATCTAACCCTAGTCTTAAAAACAACATAAAAATCAAAAAAATTTCAAACCCTCCCCAAAAAATAACTTTGCTAACATTATGTTCTCTGGATTTAAGACCTGCTAGCACTCTAGATCTTAACTAAAAAGATAAACAATACCAGTGAGGCACTAATAGAACACTGAGATCACAGAAGAAGTTTGGAGCCCAAACTCCAAAGCAAGACCGGTGACACACCCTCCAGATCCGAGCTCGCCGGCCCCTTCTCCTCCTTTTGCTTCCAATTTTTTCTCTGTGCTCCATTGTTCTGTTTTTGTCCCATTTTTATTGCTTGTTTTCTTATAATTTTTAGTGTGTAGGTATTTGGGCATTCATATCGCTTTTTCGCACTAATATTCGTTTTTTCCGACATTTGTAGATTTTTACGGATTTGCGAACTGCGATCGTGGGAGCAAAGTGTATATTCAAAGTTAAGGTGATTACAAAGTACAGTGCCAAAGATCCGGGTAGTTTGACCCACGCAAGCGAACTTTCCAAGTTATTCGGATTTAATTCAAACGAGGGTTTCTTAACCTGAAAATTTATCGGTACGTATTTTATTAACACCTTTTTCTCAAATCCGACACATCCAATATAACATCTTTGCAGGATTCTTTGCAAGTTCGCTGTCAAACGCCAAAAAGTGATTAACTCGTATTTGTTGCAGTGCTGAGCTTTAATATAAAAAAAGATTGTTTGATGTTTTGAACAAAATTTTTTCATTAAATTGTGCATTGCATGCATTAATACGGACTTAAGGGCAAGCGAACCCCACAACATACGGTAAAGGATTTCATCACCTTTTCCGTGGCCCATAAATCATGAAAATAAGCATAACGTTTACCCACACAAAAGTTTAAAAGAAACTAGACTTTAAGCTTTAAGGACTTCGCGCTCACTAGGAGAGGTTAATTGTGTTAAGAACACCGCTTAACGGTATATTGTTTACGGGGTGTCTAGGAAAGTGTTCACGGCGAAACCGCCAAAAGAGAAAGGGTTATTTAATTAAGGACCTTCGCAAAAGCGTCAGAAAACCTCCCCTTATCTCTGCACTTACCTGGTCCCGTGATCAGTATATCTTGAGCCCGTTTCTCAACACAGTTTTTATTTCGACAATCAAGTTCTTTAGCAGGTCTAGTTGACCTAGGTGAACCCTAGACCGCTTAGGTGCGTGGTATTTTTGTGTCGTGATTGTTTTTTGTCCAGATTCTTTTTGTGTGTATATTTCATTCTTTTAACTAACTAAAAAATATAATAAAAAAAACCACATTCTCTTTCCCCTCCTTTTCTCTTCTTCTTCTTCATCTCTTCATATCATGGGTACCCTACCTAGAAAGACTCTTGCCAAACTTTGGTACCCACAACCAAACATTACTTCTTACAGTTTTTTCTTTGGTCGAACTTCGAACGATCCCTCCATGCCTAAAATTTCTTTGAAAGATCGGATAGACGCGTCTAGGACAAACAATTGGACTCTGCAATCCACTATGCATCAACCGTTTCAACCTTCCCTACCTTCGTACATTGATACCCCTTTTGAGAGTCCTGTTGTAACTCCAAGACCTATGTCTATTGCCGACAGAATTGAACAATCTCGTAACCGATCTTTCACTCTTTTCACCACTTCCAGTTATTTTGATCAACAATTTCAATCACCTTTTTATCCGAATGTTGATCCTACTCCTGTCCAACCATTCAATTCCTACCAATCCTACCCGAATTTTACACCATCCCTAGACATTGCTTATGAACAACCTTTTGGGGGTTTCCAGTATCCAAACAAGTTTGAATCTTTTACTGAAACCCTTTCACAACCCATGTCTAGTCTGGAACAGTCGTTGGAAGACTTTCGGCTAGCGTCGTACCAACAGATGCTGGATTTGAATGCATCCATGGCTGCCCTCATACAACCTAGTGATCCAGTAGCTAGTTTCCAACTATCTCCAAATTTTCCAATGTATGATGAGGTGGTAGGATGGCTGAGAATTTGAGTGGAGAGAGTGAGCTGTACACCCTTCCAAATCAAACCTACACATCCCAAATTAAATCGCACAACTCTAGTTTTAAATGTCTATCAAGTGTCCCAAATGATTTACCAAGTGAAGATAGAATGTTTAATGAGTTGTGTGACTTTGTAGTGTTTGATTTACCAGATTGTTAAGGGTCCATGTCAAGTGAAACCAAACCAAATCCTTTTGACCTCTACACCTCCACTCTAGAACCTGAATTGATAAAATATCCATGCTTTTGATGAGGTGTCTGAGAATATTGATTTTCACTTGATTGGGGATATCAACGCTGGGGATATTTTGGATGATGAACCCGCAGATTTAGCTGAGTTTTTCTCTCCAATTCATCATCCCGAGTCATTAAATGTTTTCCCGAACTTCATATGCGTCTTGATTTTGATGAGAATTGCATGGATGGGCTGTGTTTTGAGGAGAATATTGAGGATAGTTTTGAGGATGAACCAATTTTACTTGATGAGTCGGATTTTCCAATTCATCCTGTCCCTTCCACTGACTGTGTACACCCTCCCGAACCTTTAACTTTGACCCTTTCACTTCCCTCCATCCTTTCAGTCATTCCGACTTTACAAGAAACCGTATCACCTTCTTTTCTTATGTCTGGTTTACCAAGTTCGGCGTACCCATGTTTTCTCATGAATCTTGAGGGATTTGACCCCATTTCTCGACAGGTTAATAGATCAGCACAATCTCTTTTTACACATCGGTCATTACAAATTGTGCTAAATTATTCACTCCATTTTCACCCTCAAGTTCGTATTCCGTTTCTTTTCCCCTTCCGCCATTCTTCTCTTCATATACCGAGATCGTATACTACTTCCATTCACATACGGTCTCGCGTATTCTCCATTTCTTTCCTCTCCTCATTCTTTCACCAACCAGCATATTATAGTGATAAAATTTTTGAATGGTTGGTGCTCACTTTTGGCCTGTGTAAGGCCTTGTATAGCTTGATACTGTTCTCTTCCCCCTTAACTCTGAACTTCAACGCTTAACAGTGGAAACACTGTTTCACTTAAGTTTGAGGGGGATCTTTTGGTGTATATATTTTTGGTTTTCTTTTTATTTTGTATAATTTTTTTGGGGAGCGCCGACAGTTTTGACCATCTTGGTGTAGCCTGACAGTGAGGGCACTGTCAAGTTTGTTTGGGGATGTGCTCGGTAAGCTTTCTTCCTTCCCATTCATATGTATATTTTGCATTTGCATCCTTATTTAAAAACCCACAAAAATCGAAAATTTTTACAAAAATATAAAAACTTTGTCGTCAACTTAACTAATAGGGTAACTGAGATTTTTATTCCGAAAGTTTAGTTGATACGTTAGAAATGACTAAATCTAGGCTTAGGAATTGAAAGCCCTAAAAATAACCCTTCTTCTATTTAACCTTGGTAATTATACGTCCTTACAGTTTTTTTTTTATAGAAGTAGGTAATTTTGAGTTCAGTTCTTGAGTTAAGTCAAGATGAAGGGAAAGTATTGAAGCTTTGCTGACGGATAAGTCTGAAAAATAGTTTCTATTCTTAAGTCCAAATTTAGAAAGTATATACCCTACAAACTGCACATACACGCACCTTGAAACTTGGGATAGTAGAGGATACCTAGAAATACTCATGCTTGAAAACCTAGTATGAAAGATAAAACGGTATTTAAAACTAAACACCAAAAGAGCATATTGAAAAATATATCCGGTCTTGAAAAAGAAAAATAAATAAATAAAATCAAGACCTGGAAATTGATATTTACGTTTTAAGCTCACACATTCAGTAATCGGCTATTAGTGCCTCAAGAAGCATTAATAGTCGCATGAAAGGTGTGTGAGCAACACCGTCCATCTTTAACGAAAAGAAGTAGTATTAGGCATTAAGGCAAGGGTACTATAGCTTGAATTGAATTTTTAAGTGTAGGGGTGAAACTATACACACACGTAGGGGTATACAATCGATATTTGGAGGAAAGATAGAAATAAAGAATAAGACTTATGTTTTCCGAAAAACTGATAAAAATCCCTGATTGAAGACCGCACTTTAGAAGGAAAAGTTAAGAGATACCGAGATCTTTCTAAACTGTAAAACGTATAGGATCTGAGGTTAAAAAAATAGGAGGTGTGAATCATAAGGGTTGGATATTTCTAACTTAGTATGATAAAGTTTCTAACCTAGATACTAAACTGTAGGAGTAGAATCAACGTTAACTTATGAAACTAGCTTGACGGGATTTTGTGGGTAGTATCCGGTAAAAACGCTCAGGAGACAACACTCTTCCTAATAGGGACACCTAGAGGTTTAACGGCTTGTTGCACACGCTCAGTGCAATCACGTTCCCTGCGAAAGTGAGGCTAGGATTTTGTTTTGCTCGGGACGAGCAAAAGATAAGTTTTGGGGTATTTGTTCATACCAGAATATTGCATTTTAACACCGCTCATTCTTTATCTATTTTGTTATATATCGGTACTATTAACCAGTGTCTGCTCAGTAATTACAGATTACAGGTATCCATGACAAAATACTGGAAATACACTTAAAATCACGGATACATCATTTGTGAGCCGACACTGCATCCAGAACTGGAAACCGATCGATATCCAAGAGTTATTTTGCAAACAAATAAAGTGTACACATTTTGGTCCAACACATAGCATGTGTGAACAAAACTCTTGGATTCTTGGACTAGGGTTAGGGCTGCCATGATGCAAGGCAAGTGGGCATGAGAAGTGATGTGCATTAAATGTGCATTGAATGCTAAAGATTGTGTGTTGAATTAAAGCAATAATGTTTCCCTCCAAACACTGGGTGCAGACCAAGTCCAATTAAGAAAAACTAGCAGTACCAAAGTGATGTGGGGGAATACACAAACCAACACACCAAGTACGAGACCATTCCCTTGCAAAGTGGCCGACCACATCATCACTTTGGCCGAGCAGGCCGGCCCCCTGCTCCCAAATGCTCCCAGTCTTCTATGGGCCCTCCCTTGCTGCCTTGTCATCATGTTCTTATTGTTTATTTATTTTTCTTTTCTGCCTATATAAGCAGGCCAGTGAGCAAGGGATCAAGGGTCATTCTTTACCTCATTTTTGTTACTCTCAAGTTTTGTTTTTGTTCTCTTTTAGTTCTCTCGTACATAGCTAGTCCACTTTAGTTCTTAACCTTCTATTGATCTTGCAAGCTCTTCATTGAGCTAGCAAGTTTAAGAGTTGGTTATTGATCTCAAGGGTTGTATCATTTTTGAAGTTTAATAAAGCTTTCTTTTGCCTTTATTTGCCTTGAGTTTTTAGCCTTCTCTTGATCTTGCAATCTCTTAATTGAGCTTGCAAGTTTAAGTTTGGGTTATTAAACCCTTGGTTTGTAACTTGTTCCAAGGTTCTTAATATTTCTTTCTTGCTCTTTTCTTTCTTGCACTTTTACTTACTTGCATTTTAATTCTTGCTTTACTTACTTGCTATTTACTTTCCAAACAATTTACTTTCTTGTAATGGTGTCTTCTCTTTTCTCTTTATCTTTTATTTGCTCTTTTTAGTTTGTTGCTGTGAATGGTTGTAAATTTGTGTTGTTAGGAAAAGAGAAAGATATTGTAAGTTAAGGATTCTTTGCTTATTTCCTTTTCCTATATTTTCCAATTGAACTCTGCCCAAACTTTACGCAAGCGCTCCGTTAGGAACCCTACCCTACCAAGGTATCGGTGATTCCTAGCCGCGACCGGTTGCGTTTGGATTGGCCGGAGACGAAAACAAGAGATATGAACAGACGGACAAGGGTCAATAAGCTGGATTTCTAATACCGTGCTTAAGCACTCTAATCCACGTTGTTGCCGATTGCTCTAGTTTTAATGGTTAAGTTCAGCCCAAAAAATTGAGTATGGAATTCCCTAGCTTACACTATCCTATCGATTCCTAACAAGCTTTTTACTTTGCACATAACACTTAGGGCAGATACGAACAATCCGCCTCGCGCATTAACTCATGAAAACAAGAACGTAAAACGCTCCGTCTCCCTGTGGATCGACCCGTACTCATCACGGCTGGTTGCAAAGCGACACCATCCTGATTGCGGTTAACTTTAGAACTTCAAACTCTCGGCACGCCGAAAGTGTGCCAATCATGTATCAAGTAGTCATGTAGTCAAGTCAAGTCATAGTCATGGTTCGGTCAAGTCACGTCATAGTTGCATGTTGATATTGTTCTGGTATTCAGAGTCGGGTTCAAGTAGTCATGTTTGGATTCATGTTGAATTGGATTCAGATTGATTTGTACTCAGACTTGAGTTAGACACTTAGAACTGATTTGGATCCTGAATTAGGTTTAGGAGTTATCGGTAAATGCTGCATATGGACGACAGGATTTGTGTCTTTTTCCAAGACAATTACCATTGATAACTCCGTTAAGTTCTTCTAACTTAAATAGGCAAGCACTCACTTTCTTCGACTCCTTGAGGCTCAAGAGAATTGATCCCGTTTAAACCCATATTTACTAAGTCCTTAATTGTAATTTTATATAACTCGAGGGGGTTTTATGAAAAATATTTTATATACTTTTAAAATAAACCTCGAGTATTTATTTATCGTATTTAGGGTTTCATGGATGTAACTTTTAAGATTTGAGGTATTTTAGTGAATATTAACTTAGTTTGAATAGTTCATGGTATTTAAGTGTAATACTTGTCTTGTATTGATACTTGATAGTATTTTAGTGAAACCTGTCATTCTTTTATCTTTTTAGAAAACATAGAATTTTATTGTATCTTAAGAATATGTGGTTTGATAATATTTATATATTTATAAAAATTAATTTTATTAAATAGAAAATGTCGTTTTTCTCAAAATCGTATGAAATTCTTTCGAGACTGAATGCTCCGTGAGGAGGTCTGCATCTCGCTCTACTAGCCTAAGGATATGCGATAATCCACACTATCCAATAGCGGGTTCCGCAAAATAGGTTGTAGAGGCATAATCGCAAAGAATTTTGATAATACCATTCAAAGAAAACCGGGTTTTTATAGTTTATGGTATTTTGATGAAATGTTATAATCGCCACAAAAATAGGTTTCCAAGAGTATCATGCTATGTCAATATGTGTGTATGTGAGGGATAATTCATTACCCCGTGAAGTTTTCTAGAGGTAATAGCAAGCAAAACAAATAAATATGGTCAATACAAAGTTTATAGTATTCAAAGGTAAAACTCATTTTTAAAGTTGTTTAGCATGATGATTTAGGGTGAAAGTTGTTCTAAACTTTAGTTTTATGATTAACAAGCAATGTATAGGAATTTGAATGGCAATTCTTAAGAAAAAATTATAGTTTCAATGATTTTAGAATCAAATATCGGTATAACTCCACTTACCGATATGTTTTATAAAAAGAGACTTTTTATGTAGAAAGAGAAGAAGGGGGTGTGACTTACTAGTGATTTGGATTAAGAATAAAGAGAGGAAGAGGTTGAGGTTGTTGTGGTGTTGTGGGGTCGCTGGAATTGCCTCGAATCCTCGCCGGAAGTTGACCTTGGGCTAACTCCAATTCTACTTCACTTGTACTTAGAAAATTTTGATAATTTTGGCTAGAGGAGAATAAGGAGAGGATAGGGTATAGAGTTGTATTTATAGTGTAGAATTAGGGTTTTGAAATTGAAAGAATGAATTAAAATGCATTAAAAATTGGATTGATTGGGAAATTGAATTCTATGTTAAATTGCAGAGAAAACAAACAGTACAGGGGTAATGGGGGTAGGCCAAGAGTCATGTGTACAGAGTACGGGGTCTTATCATCAATCTCGCCGGACTACTGTTTGAAGGGGGTCGTTGGATTCTTGTCACGTGTTCACCTCAGTTCATACAACATTTTGCATATGTTGGATTTCTCTGACTTTTCATTTTTGTGTGCAGTGCACATGTAAACTTTTGGGCTTCCAAAAAGTTTAAAAGAAAAATCAGTAAAATTAATATGTGGCTGATGGGATTCGAACACAGGGATATGTCACAGCAGTACAAGGCTTTACCAATGAGCTACAAGTGCTTTCTTATTGTTCTTAAACAAAAATAACTTTTAAATTGTAGACAGGCTTGCAAACTCCATTCAATACATTAACTTCAAAATTTTTGTACAGTAAAATCCGCATCGTTACATTTATGATAGGAAGAGTTTGACTGAGTGCAGCATAGGAACATCATTTTCTATCAAGAGTATATCATCCACATACATTACGAGGAAAACGACATTACTCTCCACTACCTTTTTATATATACAGGGTTTATATACGTTTTTGATGAAGTCAAACTCTTTGACATCTTCAACAAAACAGATGTTCTAACTCCGCGATGCCTTCTTTAATCCGTAAATTGATTTAAGAAGTTTGCATATTTTTCCGTTACTCCCACTGTCTACGAAGCCTTCTAGTTGTGTCATATACACGCTTTCTTCTAAATCTCTATTTAGAAAAGCGGTCTTGACATCCATCTGCCAGATTTCATAGTTATGGTAGGTAGCAATGGAAAGTAGGATCCAAATGGACTTAAATATAGCCACTGGTGAGAAGGTCTCATCATAATTGAAACCTGGTCGTTGACGAAACCTTTTGCTACAAGTTTAGCTTTAAAGGTTTCAACCTTTCCATTTACACCGATCTTCTTCTTGAAGATCCATTTGCTCCTAATGGGTTTTACCCATTCAGGAGCATTGATTAGTCTAAAATATTGCACATTTGTATGAACATTTTCCCTACTATTATTAATAAATAAAAGGTGTTTATTGTAAATATGGAACATATGTGGGTTTATTTGTAAAAAGTTTATTATCATACGTTTTTACATTATAATTAATATAATGAGGGAAAATATATGCATATAATATTTAAATGAAATATTAGTAATTAAAATATGCATATCATTTCAAATATATCTAATCAATATTCTTAAGATATTATATTATTTAAATGGTTTGAATAATATCTCAAAAACACCTAATGCTACTAAGCACTTTGATTTGAGATATTGTGCAGGTACTAACTCAGGTCTGGAATTCAAGTAAGAGATCCAAGTCAAATCGGGATATCAAAACCAAATCTGCCAAATTTTAGAAGCAAATCGAGAGATCTAGCAACGGTAGAGACTCAGAGAATTATTTTAAGAATCTAGACATCAAGAGAATCTCCAAATATCAACACAATGTTGGGTTATGCCAGCGCCTGACCATCAAACCGTGGTCGATTGCAGAAATTTTTTTTTATAAAACCGGCGCTAGAATAATCCGATTCTACGAATCGACCATTAACCCTAAAGCTAGCAAACTATAAAGAAAGGAGTTTAGAATGGTTATACCGAATGATCCGTGTCCTTCGATCTTTAACCATCATTCCAAGCTCCTAGAGGCCTCTATGATCAAGATTGATCTCCGGTCTCCCTCCATCGAAGATGATCCACCCGAGGATTTGTATTTCGAGCTCCAACCTCAATAACCATGGTAACCAGGGTACCTAGTTCGCTAAACTAGATAGCCTAAAAGATGTAGAGTGTAGTGATGGATTAATTTGTCTCCGAACACCCTAAGTTTCTCAAAACATGAGACTTGAAGGATGGAGGTAGAAGAAGAAGCTTGAGGATGAGAGCGTGAGGCAACTCAAGAAAAATGGCTGAGTGTTGTGTGTTATGTTGTATGTTGTGAGCAATAATGAGGCATCCAATAAATATCTCAAGACAAGAAAATATCTCAAGTCTAGAAAATATCTCAAGTCTCCAAAATATCCCACAACAAACAAATATCAAGCATGATAGAATAGTAACCATGAGTCACCCTATGAGACACCAAGTGAGCCATGCTACAATAAATGCTCACAACACTTCATCCTCCACCTTATTAACCATTTAATCCTAAATGGTTAAAACTAAATGAGGTGGCATCTTCTAGAAACAATCTTGTAATAAATTACAAGAATACCCATCATCCGTATATACATATCAGCATTCGTATTCCGAAGAATATGAATACAAAGAGACGAAAATAATCCAAACATATAATACTAGAATCCGGCTTAAACCAAAGCCCACCAGTATTATCCGTCCGAATCATGATACGTGCACAAGTGCACGCATATGATCGAACCATACCGTAAAACCATACGACTTTTACATCGTTTTGCCCGAAGCAGGGAAACACTCTGTGTGGGACTTTAAAGACACGTCAATACACTGACAGTGGATTTAACCACAAGCATGTCAGCGGCATTAGCTGTATGTAACGGCTACCCAGGTATTGAGCGAAAGGAAGGCAGACGAGTAAACTCATCCGAATCCCTACCGAGCCTGTCCGTGACAATATCCGTATAGTCCAGTCTGTTCATCTAAGAGTATCGCATATCGAGTCTAGGGGGTGGATAAAGTCAGACCCCTAATAGCGCGATATTTCGTGTCGGTATGAAGCCCATCATCAACTGAGAAACTACTGATCCAAATCAGTAATTCTCGACTATCTTGACCAATGATTTCTGGTGATGGCCACCCATACACTGAGCGACATCAACCCCAATACCGAGATAGACGAATCCCCGATGATCCGCTCACTGCGTCCATGTGGCTCGGGACTGTACCCAACTAAAATCTGTTTGCACGACTCCTTTGAGCCGTGGTAGGTGTTCACCGCTGAAAGACGTGGCCGGGACGTTAGGACGTCTGGCCTGAATTCTGGGGGCAAATGTTATTTGGATTTATCTGTCTACCTCTTCAAAGATACCAAGTTGATTTATGGCGCCGTATATCGGAGGTTTAGACGGATGCGGCCGTTGTAGCAGACTTCGTTAGATTCCCCCTCGTTTGCGAGGGTTTTTGATTGTGGGAACGCTCTTCCCTGCAGGTGCAAGCCCCTACAGTTAATTACGTTATCGCATTGCGATAACCACTTTCTCCTGCTCCGGAAGTTCACTTCGTATCATGTGTGTTTTTGTTTGTTTGGGTTGCCCGTGGATCGTATACGGAGACTAATTTATGTTGTCGCCCGTAGGGCACGATTTAGTCCAAATCCGTATATTTGATATTTAATTTTTTTATTTAAGTATCGTTAATCTGGTTTGAAATTAAGATCAACTTAAATGTTTGTGAGCAGTTAGGGCTCGGTTGGTTTTTTGTTAAGGATACGTTAGTCCAATTTGAGATTAAGATCTACTTAATAAGGATTTAGGATCATTTTTGTTTCAGATCCAACAAGAGAGCATTTGGGATCTGTTGTCTTAGTTTAGGGATATTTTGGTCCATTATCACCATTTTGGAGGTGAAGTTCTAGTTTGAGGACATCTCGGTCTATTGATCACCATTTTGGAGGTGAGATTTTAGTTTAAGCACATCTCGGTCCGTTGATCACCATTTTGAGGTGAGGTTTTAGTTTAAGGACGTCTCGGTCCGTTGATCACCATTTTGGAAGTGAGATTTTAGTTTAAGGATGTCTCGTCCCGTTGATTACCATTTTGGGGGTGAGATTTTAGTTTAAGGACGTCTTGGTCCGTTGATCACCATTTCAGAAATGAGAGTTTAGTTTAAGTACGTCCCGGTCCGTTATCCATCTTGTGCGCATGCGTATTTGTTACGTGACGGGATGAACAACGATGTTGATATGGAATGTGCCCAATTTGAGGCACGATTTTGATTTGAAGTGTGCACGTCAATCTGGAAGTGCACCAAAGGGTTGTTGGTTGTCGGGACCTGCCACCTTTCTGAAGACGTTGAGGAATTACAACGATGTGGATCAAAGGTATGGAGAGATGTACTTGTTCCCGCCAAAATTTTCGGCCAAGAGCTACTTGTTCCCTTACAAAAAAGGGGGAGAGTCCTCAAAATTAGGCCTGACATGTAAAACACGTGAGCGCTCATATGCAAAGCGTATGAGCGCTGAATATAAACAACTAATGGCTAAACAGGCCTCACGTGCTTGACACGTGAGCGCTCATATGTAAAACATATGGGCGCTGAAAATAAACTAAATAAAACAATTAATGGCACGCCAGGCTCATGTGTAAAACACGTGAGCGATCATATGTAAAGCATATGAGCGTTGAAAATAAACTGGCTAAAACCTAAACTAGGGGTCACGTGTTAAACACGTGAGTTCTCTTCCTACTCACGTGCAAAGCATGTGAGCGCCTTAATTTAAAATGCTCCCATCAAATTCTAGAATTAAATTCTATTTGGGAAATATTTTTCTCAAACTAGAAAGATCTTCTCTGTTAAACAGAGGACCTTTGAATCAAAAATCCAACGGTGATCATCTAGTAGAATAAAGTTCTATCATAGGAAAATATTTTCCTAATCTTATTAAACTAACAAGATATCCATATGATAGAATTAAATTCTATATTAAGAAAATATATTTCTGATCTTGTTAAACTAAAATATATGATAGAATAAAATTCTAATCTTGTTAAAACTAACAAGATATTTATAATCTTGCTAAACAAACAAGAAATCTTCTCTGTTAAACAAAGAGCCATTAGATTAAAAATTCAACGGTGAATAAAATTCACCGATTGATCTAAAAGATCATGGAATCAATCATGATCTCTCAATGAGGGATTTTCTTAACAAATTGATTCTTTTTCTTCTCATATAAATAGGAGCGAGGAGAGGAAAAAAAAGAGAGGAAGACATACACACACAGAAAGGGGAAGAAAAATATAGTGAGAGAATTTAATTCGCTCAAAAGAAGAGGAACCCCTCCCAAAAGATCCCACAAAACAAAAGGAGAATTTAATTCTCAAACCAAGAGTTTAACTTTTCTCAAAGAACTTAGTTCTTCCTCTGGTTAAGATCTACAGAAGCAGATCTCCCCACAAGTTGAGAATTTAATTCTCATCGGAGAGATTCTGTCATGCAAATTCAAAACTTAGGGGAAAGAACTGAGTTCAAAAGAGTTTAAATCTTACAAAACGTATGGGAATTTAATTTCTTTGAAACTAGGGTTTAACCCTTTAAAAAGAATTTAATCCCTGCAAAGAACAAAAGGAGAACTTGATTCCTCAGAACCATAGAAGAACACCCTGATGATTCATTGGCATTCAAACGCTACATAACAGATCACGAGTTCCCACGTGAGCACCTCTGAGGAACAAAAATGAACAACTGACATCGAGTCATGTGATCCCACATGACCCCCTTATAGTTCTTAGCACTTTCAAATGGAAAAGGGGAATAAATCATAGACAGTTTCCATTTTGGGGCGCCTCGCGTGATCCCACGTGACCCCCTAATAGTGCTTAGCACTTAAAAAAGAAAAAGGGAATAAATCAAAAATAGTTCCCATTTTGGGGCGTCTCATGTGATCCTACGTGACCCCCCAATAGTGCTTAGCACTTTCAAAAGAAAAGGGAGAATAAATCAAAGACAGTTCCCATTTTGGGACGCCTCACGTGATCCTACATGACCCCCTAATAGTGCTTAGTACTTGTAAAAAGAAAGGGGAATAAATCAAAACAGTTCCCATTTTCGGGGCGCCTCACGTGATCCCACGTGACCCCCAATAGTGCTTAGCACTTATAAAAGAACAAGGGAATAAACCCAAGTGAACAGCGCTAACATTCAAGATCCTCACGTGCCACACGTGAGCCTCCCCCAAATTTCAGTGTTTAACACTGCCTTGGAGTCTCACGTGGGAGCACATGAGCACTGAGTACACATCAGTATTTAACACTATAGGAAGCCAACTCCAACTCCAAATTGGCTAAGTCTCCCTGAGGATTAAAACATCTTCGATTTCCTAATAGACCGAGCCATTATACTCATGACTTCCCAAACTGATGATGATTCCTCAATCTCTTAAGTTAATCTTAGTCTCTCAAAAATGACTAATGATTCTTGGATGGGCCACTATGATCTTTCCCCTCAAATCTCCATACCTCTGATACATGTCGTTGTAATTCTTCAACGTCTTCAGAGAGGTGGAGGGTCCCGACAACCAACAGCTCTTTAATGCAACCCAAAACCCATGAGCACACCCCAATGGATCGTAATGTCCTTAAACTAGCTATAGACCGCAACGTACTTAAACTAAACCCTTACCCCAAAATGGTGATCTACGGACCATAACGTCCTTAAACTAAAACGATATAGCCCAAATGCTCTTTCGTTGGATCAAAACTGATCCCGAACCCCCGTTAAGTAGATCTTAGTCTAATATCGGATTAACGTACTCTTAACAAATATTTAAGTTGATCTTAATCTCAACAAGGTTAACGATCCTTAAATCAAACCAAACCCAAATATAAGAAAATACGGATTTGGACTAATCCACGCCCTACGGGCGATAACACAAATTAGTCTCCGTATACAATCTACAGGCAACCAAAAAAATAAAGTAAACACACACGACAGGAAGTGACTTTACGGAGCAAGAGAAAGTGGTTTGCGCCTGCAGGGAAGAGCGTCCCCACAATAAAAAAAACCCCTCACAACGAGGGGGAATCTGACGAAGTCTGCTACAACGGTCGCATCTGTCTAAACCTTCGATACACTGTGCCATAAATCAACTTGGCATCTTCGGAGAGGTGGATGGATAAACCCAAATAGCATCTGCCCCCAAATGCAGGCAAGACGTTCGTCTTCCCAGCTTTCAGTAGTAAATAGATTCTGGCACGCTCGGTGAGACCTTTTCTTCTTTCCACTCCACACTTCGTGTGTCAAGTTTTTCCGTGATCAAATAATCGCGATATATATGTTTGTGGTTGCCCTCGGGTGATGGGATATTGAAGCCGACGTTTCGTATCTATGAAGAATGGCATTTGCCTCCCACCCTAGCAGCACAGGCTCTGTCATATCAAGTGGAGTCAAGTATGGACCACTTGCAGCCTCAAATCTCTGCAATCCGGCTCTTCAAGAAATCAACGGGCTTCTCTTTGGGTTGATACTCCCATCTCCCACCCTCGGTGACTCAACGTCGAGGGAGGAAGCCCAGAGGAAGTCTGTCTTCCACAGGCTGGTTCTTTAAGCTGCAGCTTTGCCAACGGAATCAGTTCTCAAACAACTGGCACCTGCCAAAGACCAAGGTCGACGCAGGAGGTAGAATATTCAAGCTCTCAAAGGAAACAGGGGGCAGGCTCAGCAAAATCTTGAGGCCAATCAAATCCCGACCGTAAGAAACGGTCCACGTGGATATCGGCATAATACAAAATGAGCTGGGGGCAGTTCTCTGTATGGTCCTGTTTCAACCCCGGTGGTAAATGTTGTTGTTCCAACCGGGAACAGATTCAAACTTTTGCGAAGGGTCAGACAAAATTCTCCCACTGCAATATTGAAGGAATCTCCACAGCCCATGGAGATCCCACAAGAGCAGAAACCAATTCGCTCCCTAAAACAACTTTCCTCATATATATATAAGGTGTGGAAGCGGGTGAAGGTCTCTGTCGTCAACCGCGGCTCTTCCCCTAGACGTCAGCCAAATTCTGATAAATCCCTTTTCAAATACAAGGGGACTCATCCCAAGACGGGTCCTGATACAGCGGTTCCTCCCAAAACCAAAGTGGCTTTTCACAAAAAAGAGAGGCTTAATAAAGCTCAAGTGCCCGAGGCAAACTCCAAAGGCCAAAACTCCAAACACCTCAAGTCTGGGGGCACGGCAGTTCATGCAGTTCACATGGTGAACTCGAAAGATGAAGTTCAAGCATCTATTAGCTACGGACCGCATACCCGGTTCCTGAAAAAGGTTCAACTGCAACGTGAAAAGCTGCAGGAGATACTCTCTTAGGCGGCAGCAAATGCTAATCCACCGCCTAAGGAAAATCCCGAGGACACACCCGAAGAAAGAGTAAAGAAGGAGTCGGATATTTATTTCTTAAAGCGTGCTCTCAAAAAGAAAAATGAAGAAGCGGCAGAAATGTCCGGAACGATGGTTCAATCGGAATCATAAGAAAATGAACTACCGGTAGTTGCTCTTAAAGACAAGGGTGACATTTCAAATCCTCTACGAGTCTCATCAACGGCCGAAGAGGAAATGATTCCAAAAGCAAAGCTGAACGAATATGTCGCTCAGCAAATCAAAACTCACTATGCCAGTAAGCATCAAATAGGCCAATCAAGGCTGGTGGACCGTATCCGGCATGCTACGATCAAATACAGTACCCGCTAGAATACATACTTCCGACTCCACATATACAAAGGAACCGGGAATCCTCACCAGCACATCGCGCGATTTAAATCTATGTGCAGTAACACTGGAGAGAATGATATACTTCTCCTCTGACAGTTCGTCAGCTGTCTGGCGGGCATTGCCTTCGAATGGTATGCGGAACTCCCGAATGACTCCGTGAATACCTTCGACGAGATGGAGATGCTTTTCTATCAGAAATTCGCTAGTGTGAATAAACGCACTACCGTAACGATGTTGGTCAATGAAAGGGTTAGACCGAATGAGACCTGGGTTCAATATGTTACCCGATGGCGAAATCTCTGGTCAAAATACGAGCAACGTATCGACGAAGCTACAGCTGTGGGAATGTTCATAGCCATCTTTGACCCAAATTCAAAAGGTGTTCCGATTTACGGCCTTTTTCAAGCCGACAACCTTCCAAGAACTCATGAATAAAATGGATCGATTTGATCAAATGGATCAAGGCTATTTTCATCCGATGATAACGAGTGAAAAGCGGAGGGAAGATGGCGTTTGTCTCCTACGCTCAACAAAATAAGTGGCTCTGAAGCAACCTGTCGCCAAAATAGTGACGGCGTGGATACTCGTTCCTCCCGAGATATACACAGGGGCATATTTCTCACTGGCGGAAGAATCTATAGTAGAATGGTCCTTTCTTCTCAAAGGACAGGAAGGATATTAAGGGGCCTATAAACAGGTCCTACAATCTTGTGGAATACTCCGCTTAAAAAAAAGATACATCCACAAGCAAAATGGGCACGGATGAAAACCCGAAAGGGTGCTGTGTGTAAAAACAGTAGGACTGCCGGCGAGCTTGTGAAAACCCGGAATGGTGCAATCTCGTTAAAAAAATGGTGCGTCCACAAGCAAGATGGGCATGGATGAAAACCCGAAAGGGCGCCGTGAGTAAAAACAGCAGGACTGCCGGCGAGCTTGTGAAAACCCGGAAGGGCACAACCTCGTTAAATACACTTACGAGATTCTCACAACTCGTGAGGAGAATCCCCTATGTGAGACCCTCACGGCTCATAGGATTCAAAAGCGTTAAGTTACAAGGATCTAAACCTTTTCTTAAGCCGCCATATCTCTCAAACTACCCTACAGGCGGTCCATATTGACCCTCGTATAGAATCCAGGGGCACGAATAAATGTTCCTTTGCCAAGTTCTATAAATGGCAAGAAATATCCCCATATGGTGAATAACACTTATAGGTCCTCTCGACTTATAAGGATAAAACACTCTTGGAAGATCATTACAACTTACAAGAGAAGACATCACCTAGGAATCCCTATGATTCTTAAGGAGAAAATACGCCTACGAGATCCTCACGACTCATAAGGAGAAAACCCTTTATGAGACCCTTACGGCTCATAAAGTCAAAAGTCTTAGTCGACAGGATCCTAACCCTGTCTACTAAGCCACCTTTGTCCAAATCGACAAGGGCAAATGATGATTCGCTCCTAGCACTATCCCAGTAGTAGCGATACTGATGCCTAAACAGGTATCAAACTCCAAGTCAACCTCTACGGCAAGTGTCGTCCCTATAACCATCTAATGAAGAAGGGGATCCCGTTCGTTTGGGATCGTAAATGCCAAAATGCACTGGACGAAATCAAGCAGTACCTGCAGAATCCACCGGTACTGACTGCTTCGGTCAAGGGAAAGCCCCTCATCCTGTACACAACAGCCCTTAAAGATCCTTTAGGCGGACTATGGGCATAAGAGAACGTCCAGGGGAAGGAGAGAGCTCTCTACTATTTGAGTCGAGTTCTCCTGGGGGAAAAAAACAATTACTCCCCCATCGAAGAGCATTTCCTAGTACTGATCTTCGCGGTAACGAAGCTCCGACGTTACGCCTTGGCATATGAGGTCCATCTCATATCAAAGGTGTATCCTCTCAAATATTTGATGTCAAGAGCCATAATAATAGGAAGGCTTGCCAAATGGGCCCTCCTCTTGATGGAGTTCTTGATAGTATATCGACCCTCATGGCAATAAAAGGCCAGGCCATCGCCGACTTTCTCGCTGAACATCCGATACCTGCCGACTTTCCCTTGAACTGCGAGTTGCCAGACGAATACGCGTTTGACGCAATTGACGGGGAGAAAAAAGGGAATGATACCCCATGGAAACTCTACTTCGATGGAGCGTCCTCCTTGAAGAAGCGAAAGCAAAACACCCCCATGATTAAAGCCGGGGTGGGCCTTATCTTTGTGACTCCACAAGGAGGGATAATGCGTTTTGCCCTTTCTTTAACAGAGTCAATAACAAACAATGAGGCTGAGTATGAAGCTTTGATAGCAGGTCTTGAGATTGCTGTCGACATGGGTATCAAAAACTTCCTCATATATGTAGACTCCCAGCTGGTCGTTAGCCAAGTAAATGGCGACTACCAGACGTGTAAACCAGAACTGATCAGGTATGGTGAAAGAGTGCAGCAACTGCTGACGCAAATCCCCTCCTACATCCTGGAAAGTATACCGCGTGCGGAAAATAGCAAGATGGATGCGTTAGCCAAGCTCGCTAAAGAACCGGCCGACGAAAACCTCGATGACGTAAGGATCATTATGCAAAGCCGCCGGATTCTCCCGCTAGCAGAAATATCTCCGAAGTCGTTTGAAAAAAAGGGAGCGACTGAACAAGCGGTCTTCCAAATAGAGGAAGAAAAGGATGAGGATTGGAGAGAAGTCTTTATAGACTACTTCAAATCCCATCGAACCCCCGAAAACACATCATCAAGACATTAGCTCATGAAGCGAGCCATGTCCTTCGCCTTCGTCAATGATACTCTATATAAGAGATCGTTCAACTGTCTGTGGCTGAGATGCCTAGGACCAGAAGAAGCAAAAAAGGTTGTTCAAGAAACTCATGACGGACTCTACGGTTCCCATCAAGTTGGGCCATAGATGAAGCTGAAGATCAAAAGAATGGGCTACTATTGGTCCACGATGATTCAGGACTGTCTCAAATACACGAAGCGGTGTCACTCGTGCCAAATTCACGGGGACTTCATCCACCAGCATCCAAATCCGCTACACCCAACGCTGGCTAGCTGGCCGTTCGAAATGTAGGGGACCGATATAATCGGGCCCATCGAACCAGCATCATCCAAGGGACATTAGTTCATACTAGCAACAACCGATTACTTCTCTAAGTGGGCAGAAGCAATAGCATTAAGAGAGGTGAAGACAGAGAACATCCTCCATTTCTTCAAAACACATGCCATCTGCCGGTTCGGTACTCCGCGACGGATCATCTCAGATAATGGGCCGGCCTACAGAAGCCATAAAATCAGCCGCTTCACACAGCAGTATAAAATAGATTGGAGATACTCTTCGGTCTATAATCCTCGAGCTAACGGTCTAGCTAAGGCTTTCAACAAGATCTTGATAAAGATCATAAAGAAAACGGTGTCCAGAAATAAAAAGGACTGGCACGAGAGATTGCATGAAGCTCTCTGGGCCTATCGGACTACGTTCAAGACGGCCACGAACACAATGCCATTTACGTTAGTATTCGGCATGGAAGCGGTACTCCCCTTGGAGATAGAGCTACCCTCTCTATGAGTGGCGGTTCGGTATGAACTGACGAATGAAGAAAATGCCCATCTTTGGCTTGAGGAGCTAGACGCCCTTGATGAAACTCGTCTTATGGCGTAGCAAAACCTAGAAGCTTACAAAGCAAGAATGATGGCTCATACGAAAGATTGACTAGGCTGAGAACATTCCGCCAAGGCGAACTCGTGCTAGTCATAAAAAGATCTATGATTCCCAATCGTGCTAAACGGGGGAAATTCGAGCCGAATTATGAAGGTCCATACATTATAGACAAGGTCTACCAAGGCGGGGCCTACTTGCTCATGGATATGCATGGCGAAAGACCCTTCAGGCCAATAAACGGCCGGTTCCTTAAGAAATACTATGCTTAACAAGTCACGGCTCAGGTTAATGATGGATGACGATGCTCATGTCCGCTCGCTATCTTCCTGAGTCCAAACTCTATAAGTAGTATCCGGCGAAACCTCGCCTCAAAATCCCCCACGGACCACAACGTCTTTAAACTAGCTGTGGACCGAGATGTCCTTAAACTAACGATGGACCGAGATGTCTTTAAACTAACATTGGACCGAGATGTCATTAAACTAACAACGGACCGAGATGCTTCTAAACTAACAACGTCACCTCTAACACGGCGATAGTGGAATGCAAGTCCACAAGTCTCAGCGGTGAGGACTGCAACTCAAATCCCACCGGCAAACCGATGGGTCACATGCGGCGAAACTATTCCCGAGAGTTTCATTGTGCAAAAAAAAACGATATGTCTACAAGCAAAATGGGCATGGATGAAAACCCGAAAGGGCTCCGTGAGTAAGAACAACAGGACTGCCGGCGAGTTCATGAAAACCCGCAAGGACGCAGACTAGTAATTTTTTTTTTCATGCACACTTGCAAAGTGCTGTCAACCTTGTAAAGAGAAAATACCTGCGTGAGATCCTTAGGACTCACAAAAGGGAGCAACACACTTAGGTATCCCCACGATTCCTAAGGAGAAATTGCACTTATGAGATCCTAACAACTCATAAGGAGAATCCCCCTTATGAGACCCTCACGGCTTATAGGATTTGAAAGCCTTAAGTTACAGGGATCTGAACTTGTTCTTAAGCCACCACATTCCCCAAGTTGCCCTACAGGCGGTCCGATATCGGCCCTTGTATACAATCCACTTGCAAATAAACGTCTCCCCCACTCCACCAATGGCGCGAAATTTTCCCATTTGGTGAACGACACTTGTAAGTCCTATCGACTTATAAGGAGAAAACACTCTTGTAAGATTCTTATGACTTATAAGAGAACACACACTTAAGAATCCTCACGATTCCTAAGGAGAAAACGCACCTACGAGATTCTCATGACTCGTAGGGAGAAACACCCTTATGAGACCCTTATGGCTCGTAAAGTCAAAAAGCCTTAGTCAACAGGATCCTAAGCCTGTCTGCTAAGCCACCTTTGTTCGAATTGACAAAGACAAATGATGATTCTCTCCTGAAAATATTCCAGTCGCAGCGATACTGATGCTAAAATTGGTGTCAGATCTCAAGTTCCATACTCACAGTAAAAGAATCAGCGAGCCAAAAATTCATATGAAATAGTCGAAATGATAGGGTAACTCGCATAAAAAATCAGCGCGTAAAATATATGCATATAAAAATAGCCGAAATAATTGGGCAACTCGCAATAAAAAGCAGCGAGTAAAGAAAAAGAAAATCAGCCGAAATGATTGGGCACCACAAAAAAATAGCCGAAATAATTGGGCAATCACGACTTTCGCGATATAAAAAGTTGAAATGATAGAGCATCGCGGAAAGAAATAAAAAAATGAAATGAAACTTTTCCCTGCAGGTGAGATCACATCGACCCCTGTATACAATCCATGGGCACAAACGAAAAAGGGAACCATATTGTCCCACCAGGCTTCGTTAAAGGGAAGCTAGATCTCAATGGCTTCATCTAAAACCTGGAGATCAACAATAGCTTTCTTCCTACCTCCAGCAGGATGCAGACGCGATATCAACAAACGGAGCCATGGTAAAGTCCCCTAGTTCCAAATCTCAACGGTTCATAGACAGTCTAGAGACTACCTCGGAGTCACGGCAAAGTCCCCTAGTTCTAAATCTCGACGGTTCACAGACAGCCTAGAGACTATCTCAAGGCCACGGCAAAGTCCCCTAGTTCCAAATCTCGACGTTTCACAGACAGCTTAGAGACTACCTCGGAGCCACGACAAAGTCCCCTAGTTCCAAATATCGACGGTTCACAGACAGCCTAGAGACTACCTCGAAGCCACGGAAAAGTCCTCCAGTTCTAAATCTTGACGGTTCACAGAAAGCCTAGAGACTACCTCGGATCAATGGGAAATTCCCTAGTTCCAAGTCTCGACCGCAGCATCCATAGCCTAGAGATCAACAGCAGCGTTCCTCCTCCCTTCAGCAGGATACAGAAGCGACACCAACAAACGGAACCATGGCAAAGTCCCCTAATTCCAAACCTCGATGGTTCACAGACAACCCAGAGACAACCTTGATGTTCATCGCAATATTGCAGACACAATGTCAACAAACGAAAGAAAGGAAGATCCTTAGCTTCAGAGTCTTGACGGCAACTCAAATGAGACCTGAAAGATTATCGGAGATCATCCTACTCTAGCGCGGAGTGGTCATGACTCATCGGGGCTCCCAAACTGAGCCTAATCTCAAGTAAAAAGCGACATGGAATATCCTTAACACTTGCTCTTTCGACGGTAATATCACCTGGAAAATTACTTGAAGACGTCTTGCACAGCCCCCGAAGGGATCAAAGACATGACAGTCGTGGGGCTACTCGAACAGCAAGATTGCGTATTGAGAAATACACCGGCCAACGCGATGGTACGATGAGTAAAAAACCCTAGTACCACATACCCTAACGGACTTCTATTAGTAGGAGTTAACTGTGACGTTAGGACATCCTTGCGAGAGCTTCTCGATTCGTCTCAACTTGTGAGGAAATTAGTGTTTTTGCGAGAACTTCTCGATTCGTCTCAACTCGTAAGAAAATTATTGTCCTTGCGAGAAATTCTCGATTCGTTTCGACTCGTAAAGAAATTAGTGTCTTTGCGAGAAATTATCGATTCGTCTCGACTCGTAAGGAAATTAATATCCTTGTGAGAACTTCTCGATTCGTCTCAACTCGTGGGGAAAATAATGTTCCTGTGAGAACTTCTCGATTCATTTCGACTCGTAAGGAAATTAGTGTCCTTATGAGAAATTCTCGATTCGTCTCGACCCGTAAGAAAATTAGTGTCTTTACGAGAACTTCTCGATTCGTCTCGACTTGTAGGGAAAATAATGTTCTTACGAGAACTTCTCGATTCGTTTCGACTCGTAAGGAAATTAGTGTCCTTGCAGGAACTTCTCGATTCGTCTCGACTCATGGGGAAAATAATGTTCCTACGAGAACTTCTCGATTCGTTCGACTCGTAAGGAAATTAGTGTCCTTGCAAGAAATTCTCGATTCGTCTCGACTCGTAAGGAAATTAGTGTCCTTGCAATAATTTCTTGATTCGTCTCGATTCGTAAGGAAATTAGTGCCCTTGCGAGAGCTTCTCGATTCGTCTCGACTCGTGGGGAAAATAATGTTCCTGCGATAACTTCTCGATTCGTTTCGACTCGTATGGAAATTAGTGTTCTTACGAGAAATTCTCGATTCGTCTCGACTCGTAAGGAAATTATTGTCCTTGCGAGAACTTCTCGATTCGTCTCAACACGTAGGGAAAATAATGTTCCTGCGAGAACTTCTCAATTCTTTTCGACTCGGAAGGAAATTAGTGTCCTTGCGGGAACTTCTCGATTCGTTTTAACTCGTAAGGAAATTAGTGTCCTTGCGGGAACTTCTCGATTCATCTCGACTCGTAAGGAAATTAGTGTCCTTACGGGAACTTCTCGATTCGTCTCGACTCGTGGGGAAAATAATGTTCCTGCGAGAACTTCTCGATTCGTTTCGACTCGTAATGAAATTAGTGTCCTTGCGAGAACTTCTCGATTCGTCTCGACTCGTAAGGAAATTAGTGTTCTAACGAGAACTTCTCGATTCGTTTCGACTTGTAAGGAAAATAATGTCCCTGCGAGAACTTCTCGACTCATTTTGACTTGTGCGGAAAATAATGCCCTTATGAGAACTTCTCGATTCGTCTCGACTCGTAAGGAAATTAGTATCCTTGCAAGAGCTTCTCGATTCGTCTCGACTCATAAGAAAATTAGTGTCCTTGCGAGAGCTTCTCGATTCGTCTCGACTCGTAAGGAATTTAGTGTCCTTGCGAGAAATTCTCGATTCGTCTCGACTCGTAGGGATAACAATGTCCTTGCGAGAACTTCTCGAACGTCTCGACTCGTAGGGAAAATAATGTCCTTGGGAGAACTTCTCGAACGTTTCGACTCGTAGGGAAAATAATGTTCTTGCGAGAACTAAATTAGTGTCCTTACGAGAGCTTCTCGATTCGTCTCGACTCATGGGGAAAATAATGTTCCTTTGATAACTTCTCGATTCATTTCGACCCGTATGGAAATTAGTGTCCTTACGAGAAATTCTCGATTCATCTTGACTCGTAAGGAAATTAGTGTCCTTGCGAGAACTTCTCGATTCGTCTCGACTCGTGGGGAAAATAATGTTCCTGCGAGAGCTTCTCGATTCGTTTCGACTCGTAAGGAAATTAGTGTCCTTGCGGGAACTTCTCGATTCGTCTCGACTAGTAAGGAAATTAGTATCCTTGCGGAAACTTCTCGATTCGTCTCGACTCATGGGGAAAATAATGTTCCTGCGAGAACTTTTCGATTCGTTTCGACTCGTAAGGAAATTAGTGTCCTTACAAGAACTTCTCGATTCGTCTCGACTCGTAAGGAAATTAGTGTCCTTACGAGAACTTCTCGATTTGTTTCGACTCGTAAGGAAAAAAATGTCCCTGTGAGAACTTCTCGACTCATTTCGACTCGTAAGGAAAATAATGTCCTTATGAGAACTTCTCGATTCGTTTCGACTCGTAAGGAAATTAGTGTCCTTACGAGAGCTTCTCGATTCGTCTGGACTCGTAAGAAAATTAGTGTCCTTGCGAGAGCTTCTCGACTCGTCTCGACTCGTAAGGAAATTAGTGTCCTTGCGAGAAATTCTCGATCCGTCTCGACTTATGGGGAAAACAATGTCCTTGCGAGAACTTCTCGAACGTCTCGACTCGTAGGGAAAATAATGTTCTTGCGAGAACTTCTCGACTCGTCTCGACTCACGACTCATAAAGTTGGAAAGTCTTAGGCTACAAGAACCCTAAGCTTGTCTCCTAGGCCATAAATTCTATGGTCACACATAACTTTGCACTACTTCACCCACGTACATACATACGTAGGCAAAGTAGTGGGGGGCATTTGTTCCCGCCAAAATTTTCGGCCAAGATCTACTTGTTCCCTTACAAAAAGGGGGAGAGTCCTCAAAATTAGGCCTGACATGTAAAACACGTGAGCGCTCATATGCAAAGCGTATGAGCGCTGAACATAAACAACTAATGACCAAACAGGCCTCACGTGCTAGACACGTGAGCGCTCATATGTAAAGCATATGGGCGCTGAAAATAAACTAAATAAAACAATTAATGGCACGACAAGCCTTACGTGTAAAACATGTGAGCGATCATATGTAAAGCATATGAGCGCTGAAAATAAACAGGCTAAAACCCACACTAGGGGTCACGTGTTAAACACGTGAGTTCTCTTGCTACGTACGTGCAAAGTATGTGAGCGCCCCAATTTAAAATGCTCCTGTCAAATTCTAGAATTAAATTCTATTTGGGAAATATTTTCCACAAACTAGAAAGATCTTCTCTGTTAAACAGAGGATTTTTGGATCAAAGATCCAACGGTGATCATCTGGTAGAATAAAGTTCTATCATAGGAAAATATTTTCCTAATCTTATTAAACTAACGAGATATCCATATAATCGAATTAAATTCTATATTAAGAAAATATATTTCTGATCTTGTTAAACTAAAAGATATGATAGAATAAAGTTCTGATCCTGTTAAAACTAACAAGATATTCATAATCTTTCTAAACAAACAAGAATCTTCTCTGTTAAACAGAAAGCCTTTGGATTAAAAATCCAACGGTGAATAAAATTCACCGATTGATCTAAAAGATCATGGAATCAATCATGATCTCTCAGTAAGAGATTTTCTTAACAAATTGATGCTTTTTCTTCTCATAAAAATAGGAGCGAGGAGAGGAAAAAAAGAGAGGAAGACATACACACAGAGAGGGGGAGAAAAATATATAGAGAGAATTTAATTCTCTAGAAAGAAGAGGAACCCATCCCAAAAGCTCGCACAAAACAAAAGGAGAATTTAATTCTCAAACCAAGAGTTTAACTCTTCTCAAAGAACTTAGTTCTTCATCTGGTTAAGATCTACAGAAGCAAATCTCCCCACAAGTTGAGAATTTAATTCTCATCAGGGAGATTCTGTCATGCAGATTCAAAACCTAGGGGAAAGAACTGAGTTCAAAAGAGTTTAACTCTTACAAAATGTATGGGAATTTAATTTCTCTGAAACTAGGGTTTAACCCTTTAAAAAGAATTTAATCTCTGCAAAGAACAAAAGGAAAACTTGATTCCTCAGAACCATAGAAGAACATCCCAATGATTCATTAGCATTCAAACGCTACGTAACAGATCACGTATTCCCACGTGAGCACCTCTGAGGAATAAAAAGGAACAACTGATATCGAGTCACGTGATCCCACGTAACCCCATAATAGATCTTAGCACTTTCAAAAGGAAAAGGAAAATAAATCAAAGACAGTTCCCATTTTGGGGCGCCTCACGTGATCCCACGTGACCTGCTAATAGTGCTTAGCACTTTTAAAAGGAAAAAGGGGAATAAATCAAAGACCGTTCCCATTTTGGGGCGCCTCACATGATCCCACGTGACCCCCTAATAGTGTTTAGCACTTTCAAAAGGAAAAGGGGAATAAATCAAAGACAGTTCCCATTTTGGGGCGCCTCACGTGACCCCCTAATAGTGCTTAGCACTTGTAAAAAGAAAGGGGAATAAATCAAAACAGTTCCTATTTTTGGGGTGCCTCATGTGATCCCGCATGACCCCCAATAGTGCTTAGCACTTATAAAAGAATAAGGGAATAAACCCAAGTGAACAGCGCCAACATTCAAGAGCCTCACGTACCACACGTGAGCCTCCCCCAAATTTCAGTGTTTAACACTGCCTTGGAGTCTCACGTGGGAGCACATGAGCACTGAGTATACATCAGTGTTTAACACTATAGGAAGCCAACTCCAACTCCAAATTGGCTAAGTCTCCCTGAGGATTAAAACATCTTGGATTTCCTAATAGACCGAGCCACTATGCTCATGACTTCCTAAACTGATGATGATTCCTCAATCTCCTAAGTTAATCTTAGTCTCTCAAAAACGACTAATGATTCTTGGACGGGCAACTATGATCTTTCCCCTCAAATCTGGAATTTGGTTCAATGGTACATCTCTCCATACCTCTGATATATGTCGTTGTAATTCTTCAACGTTTTCAGAGAGGTGGAGGGTCCCTACAACCAACAACTTTTTGGAGCAGCCCAAAACCCATGAGCACACCCCAATGGACCGTAATGTCCTTAAACTAGCTATGGACCGCAACGTCCTTAAACTAAATTCTCACCCCAAAATGGTGATCTACGGACCGTAACGTCCTTAAACTAAAACGATAGAGCCCAAATGCTCTTTCGTTGGATCAAAAATGATCCCGAACTCCCGTTTAGTAGATCTTAGTCCAATATCGGATTAACGTATCCTTAACAAATATTTAAGTTGATCTTAATCTCAAACAAGCTTAACGATCCTTAAATCAAACCAAACCAAACCCAAATCTAAGAAAATACGGATTTGGACTAATCCACGCCCTACGGGCGACAACACAAATTAGTCTCCGTATACAATCCGCGGGCAACCAAAAAATAAAACAAACACACAAGACACGAAGTGACCTTCTGGAGCAGGAGAAAGTGTTTACCGTGATGCGGTAACATAATTAACTGTAAAGACTTGCGTCTGCAGGGAAGAGCCTCCCCACAATCAAAAAACCCCTCACAACGAGGGGGAATCTAACGAAGTCTGCTACAACGGCCGCATCTGTCTAAACCTACGATACACGGTGCCATAAATCAACTTGGCATCTTCGGAGAGGTAGACGGATAAACCCAAATAGTATCTGCCCCCAAATGCAGGCAAGACGTTCATCTTCCTGGCTTTCGGCGGTAAACAATACTCTTGAACCAATTCCCGTATTTGAGGGAAAAAGGAGTTACTGGTAAACCCGGAAATCATTAGTCATATTTTGAGACTAAGATTTCCTCAGGAGGATGTGGGATGAGTATCGTTTTGGATATCATCAGTTTGAAGATCAATAGTCGTATTTTGGACTAAGATCAGTTTGGGAAATCATGAGCACATGGGCTCGGTTGGTCTGAATTAGAGAGGTTATATCCTCAGGAGACCTATCCAATTTGGGCTTGGTCCATTCAGTTTTTTTTTGAAAAGTGCCAAGCACTTGTTTCGGCTTTGTATGATCAGTCCCCCTTTTTGTATAAAGAGTGCTGAGCACTTATGTAAGTTATGTCGCTCATATATAATCATGTGGGCTTTTAGTCATGGGGATTGCCCAATAAGTGTTAAACACTTTACCCCTTTTTGTCTTTGTATGGAGTACTAGGCAGACTTTATGGCGCCCACGTGAGGGACACGTGAGGCGCTAGACGGTAGGCGCTGCCTAGTGAGTGCTAAGCACCATCCATTCTGTGGCGCCTATGTGAGGAGCACGTGAGGCGCTGGACGATGGGCGCCGCTCATTGAGTGCGAAGTACTCTTTCTTCTGTGGAGCCCACGTGATATTGGATATAGTGCCCTCGGAGTCAATTATTGGATCACAGGCACGTGATTGCAATGATTGAGGGATGACCTATACCGGTAGGACAGTCTTACTCAAGGTGATAGTATGCTATCTGGTTTATCTTTATCATCGTATACTGCTTTAGGTGACCTTACAGGTCGCTATTACACGTTGATAAGGATTCTTGCTTGACTACCAGCAGTATGATGGCGATCATATACGTGAGAGTTGGGTAGTCTATAAGCACATCCTTAAAAGGTCCCTAGTCGTGGGAGTTTCGAGACTGGGCATCGATACTCCATTAGTAGACTAGTGTATACAGTCGAGACCCCGACGAGGGGCGGTGGCCAGTCTCACAAGCCATTGGTGTCAGTTGGTTCACCTAAGATGTATACAGGTGCTCATTGGGTTATGAGTACACCGGACAGGACTCGCCGGGAACATGCTAGTTGGTATTATACCTGACGTCAGATAGCAGTTCGCTGGTGACATGTGTACAGGTTAGTTCATCGACCTGAGATCGTCATTTGTCTCGTATGAGTTCCCACTGTGCTTTGATTACTACCCTACTACGGCTCAAAGGAGTCGTGCAAACAGATTTTAGTTGAGTACTGTCCCGAGCCACATGGAGGCAGTGAGCGGATCGGCAGGGGTTTCGTCTCTCCCGGTATTGGGGGTGAGATCGCGCTGTGTCTAGGAGAGCCATTACACGAAGTCCATGGCCAAGGCAGGAGATTTACTGGTAGGTATTCCAGTAGTATCTCAGGGTGTTCTGGGCTACACTCCGACACGACTTGTACCGCTTTTGGGGGTCTGACTTTTACCAACCCCCTAGGCCCGACATGCGATGCTCATAGACGAACGGACCGGACTGTACGGATATTGTCACTGACAGGCTCAGTAGGGTGTTAGGATGAGTTCGCTCATCGACCTCCCTTTTGGTCAATACCTGGTAGCCCGTTATGTACAGCTAGTACCTCTGACGTGCTAGTGGTTAAATCCACAGCCAAAGTATTGACGAGTCTTTAGAGTCCCCCACAGACAGTTTTCAAGTTTCGGGCGAAACGTTGTAGAGGCCGTATGATATATGGCAGGGTCCGATCATATACGTGCAGCAGTGCACGGATCATGATCGGGCGGATCATACTAGTGGGCTTTGGTTTAAGACGGATCCTAGTATTAGATTTTTTGGATTACTTTAGTCTCATCGCATTCGCATTCAGTCGGAATACGGATGCAGGTATGTATATACAGGTGAGGGGTATCCTTGTGATCCGTCACGAGTTTACTTTAGATGTTGCCATATCTTTTTGTTGTAAATATTTGGGTTAATGTTTGCAAGTGGAAAATGTGAGTGGAAGTCATCATGAAGAGGCACAATCAATTAGGTGACTCATGGTCTCTTTTTTAGCACTAATGTCACTTAATTGATTGATTTGTGTGTTGAATTGATGGATGGAGAGAGAAAGGGCAACCATATCCTTTTGGGTTAGCTCTTGTATTTTCTCATTCTTGCTCTCATTATCAATTCAACACAAGAAAAGAAAAGAAAAGAGAGCCTCTTCTTCTTCCTCCTCTAGCTCACCATTTCCATGGATGGCATCACCTTCAACCTCCATCCAAACAATGGATGCAAGAGACAAAGTTGTCACACACATTCTCTACTTCATCTTGGACACGTCGGCTAGCGAACATCGTGCCCGAGTTGCTTCGTATGAAGCGGGAGCCCGTAAAAAGACTCGAAGATGTGGTACCCTTTCCGATGAGGAGATCGAGACCGGAGATGCCACGAGGAGCTTAGGATAGTGTCCAAAGACCGAAGGACACGGATCGATCGGTATAGCTTTCCAACCCTTTCTCTAGTTGCTAGTTGTAGGTTAATGGTTCGATCCGGGTTTATAGTGTACGATAGCGACGGTTTCAAGTTTTGAAAAGTTTTCGTTTCCGCATTTTGGCTTTGAACAGACGGCTGGGGCGCTACCGTAGATTTACACATGAGGCGCTAGACGCTGAGCGCCATTCATTGAGTGCTAAGCACTCCTTTTTTCTGTGGCGCCCACGTGAGGCGCTACACGCTAGGGTTTTGTTTCTATATGCTTTGTTTTGAGGAGTTCAATTCCGTAGTTCTTTTCTGAATTTTTTATTCTCAAGAACAAGTTCTTCCCGATGAGAATTAAATTCTCAACTTGTGGGAGACATATCTTGTGGATCTCAGATCCACAGAAAAAAACTAAGTTCTATTAAAAGGGTTAAATCCTTCAATAGGTCAATGAGTTGTTTTGATAGCACTGTAGCACCGCGGAACCGCGGCCGTAACCCCGTTTTGGCCGCGGTTCCGCCGCAGCACTGTAGCTGCACTGCACCATTTTTCCTGCAGTGCTCTCTGAATTGGAACTGGGGTTTCTGGTAATTTTTGTTTTGGCCCAGATTATTTTGAGTACTGGGAATTGTACTTGGGGCCCACTTCGGGAAATTTTGTCGATCGAAAATTTTAAGCAAGTTAGTTCACAGTATTTACATTATATCTGCGACCGTGAATGTCATTTGATCGGTAAATCTTGTCTAATTGCTATAGCCCTTTTAGACGGATTTGCGAACATGACATTCACGTTAATGTTCTGTGTTGTACTGTGATGTTGCGGATTTGTCGTGGTGGATAGCCTAGATGCAATGGTAGTACAGTTTGGTTGTATTTGTACATTTGATTTTGCGGGGCGAGTGTCCGACATGTGGACTGCCGTCACTGCCTGTTTGTATATTATTCTTTTGGGGCACGACCGGGCTGAAGTCGATGTACCCGTTGTATATTTTTACTTTCTGTACTAGGATTACCCCGCGGAGGGGTGCACGGATGGCCGAATTCTAGAGGGTAACGGGACCGCATCTCATGGCTTTGAGACGGAGGGGGATTCACTCTAGAATTGGCGGGCTATTCGCCGCACTCGTAGGGGGTACAGGTTGACCCAAGGAGGGGTGCTCAAGTTACCGGATTCCGTGAAGTGCTGGGTGGTCCATTCACGTTGTTGAAGGGGGCTGCCTCGCTTCAGGTTTTGGCGGGTAACTTGCCGCGCCCGTAGGGGTCTAGAATTTCATTGCACAGGCTATCCATATGACCAGGTGAACGTCGGGTTTCAGTAGCGGCTCTATGAAACCCGGGGATCCCAGATTATCTGTATTGTTCTATGATACTTATTACATTTCTGTGATGTTGCATTTTATCACGCCATGAGCGATTATTATATATTGATATATATACTAGTAGATGTTGTATATGTTTTACACCCGCGCCAGTCCAGTCCCCGCTCTGTCATTAGTTAAGTAACCTAACGGGTGATGACGGGACCCAGTGGCGAATGCGGATGGCATATACGTACATCGTATTTTCGTTCTTTTGTGGTGTGATTAATTGATGGGACTGCATTGATTCGGATCAATGCAAGCTAAACAAACCTATTCTGATGTCGTTGGAACATTTTTTCAAAAAATCTGTTATTGCAAGGACGTTCTCTTTTGTTTTGCACAGTGGTATTCGGTTATGAATATCCAGCACCTCAGTCGACGAGGCAAGGGCCGAGATCCCTTCACCGGGAGTGACCCCTTGGACAGAAGTTTGCGTCAGGGTAATAACTTCACTATAGTCGATTACTTTTTGCTTTGCATCGTGGTATTCAGTTGGAATATCCTGCACCTCATTCTACGGGGAAAGATCCGAGATCCCTTCACCGGGAGTGACCTCTTTAGCAAAGGTTTTCGCCACTATATTTTTATAAAAAGTTATGCAGTTCCTTCAACGATATCAAGTTCATTACGTTAAAGGTTTTTCGCCAAAAACCAGCCGTAGCCCTCCGTCATTTCTTATAAGTATTATTTAGTATTCGTGCTGCGTTTGTTGACTGTGTCAAGGCGTAGTGTGCGGTAGCTAAGTAGTGTTTGTTTGTGGCATATTAATGCGATTGGTTAGGACAGTCGTGCGGCCTTGTTGACTGTGTCAAGGGCTTGTACGGGTGGGTTTAATGCAATCCAGGATAATGACGGGTTGAACTTGACTAGGACTCTTTGATTTGTTGACTGTGTCAAGGTCACTTGGGTCCTAGAGGTAAAAACACACATCGGGAGTTTCTAAAGAAACTGAAACTTGCCAGATATGCGCATACCTTCTGGAGTGTGATAACGTAAGTGGGTTCCATCACGTTATCATGCGGTGATAGTTGGATCCCGATTCCCACTGATGAGTTGGTTTACTCCTCGGGTGATCCCGACTAATTCTTCTTTCAGGTTACAGTGGGAGGTATCCTGATTAGATAAATTGACAACCATTCTAATCTAGGTTAGAGTGCAAGCAGAGTGTTTCTTTTCTTTCTCTCTTTGGCAGCGACTATGACCCGACCCTTGACTATGACTCAGTGACCAAGTTAACTGAACCTTCTTAAAACACTGGCTTTTGGATTGTCTGAGTTGCATACCTCATTGCCACTCCTACTTTTACCCTTTTCTCCAGAACACCCCATATTACTACGAACGTCCACTTCCATTGGATAAAACTATCGTATGGCTATATACGAACTCGAAGGAACTTATTCCAGATACGAGGATGGTTTCCGGTTCTGGAGAAAATGAATAGGACTATTCGGTTGTCTTTTCCTTTTACCTTCTCTCAGGTTGCGAGTGCTCCTTGGATTAGGACAGTACACCTATTACTCTTATTGGATAGTCTTCTTCCAAACCATAGGCAGGTGCCGAACGGTGGGGAATGAAGAAAACCAATTTGCCTAACGATAGTGTACAGAAGGTAATAAGTTAAGACAAATAAAGGGATTAGAAAGAGGGCAAAGTAAATTGCGACCGCTGTTCACGACTAAACCAAGTATTTCTTCGCCAAATCCTATTTCACCTTTGTATTTCTCCGGAACACCCTGTATCACTACGAAGATCAACAGTTTATTGGATACTCCATCGTATGGTTATATATGAACTCGAAGGAACTTGTTCCAGCTCGGGGATGGATTCTGGTTCAGGAGAAATAGGAATAAGGTTTTATTCAGTTGTCTTTTATCTTTACCTTCTCTCGGGTTGAGAGTACTCCTAGGATTAGGAGAGTACACCCATTATGCTTATTGGATAGTCTTCTTCCAAACCATAGGCTGGTGCCGAACGGTAGGAAAGGAAGAAAACCATTTAGCCTAAGAGGGCGTACAGAAGGCAATGACTAAAGACATATAAAGGGATTTGGAGAGATGGCAAAGAAATATACGGTTACAGTTGTGAATCTGATAATGGAAGAGGCATTACTAGGAATACCCGGATACCCCTTCGAAACATTTACATGTTTCAGTTTCACTGTGTACTGTTAAAAGAAAACTGATTTCCCAATTAGTCCTTACTCCAGGGTATGTATTTACCAGGTTTGATTCTCACATCTGTATGGTTTTACAGATGATGAGTGGGAGTAAGTTATTGGGAATTGGGTGATCATCCTTATTATATCGGGATTCGTTGTAATTGGTGATATTTGAGGAAATCGCCTGGGTTGTTTGCCAGACGGCAAATATTTGGTTTTGAATATCCATTATAATGCACCAATTTCAAATTGATATATCTGTACGCTTATTTTTATAAAGTGAGATATAACTTTTTGAAATTATGTCATAGACGTGAGAGTTGGGTAGTCTATAAGCACATCCTTAAAAGGTCCCTAGTCGTGGGAGTTTCGAGACTGGGCATCGATACTCCATTAGTAGATTGGTGTATACAGTCGAGACCCCGACGAGGGGCGGTGGTCGGTCTCACAAGCCATTGGTGTCAGTTGGTTCACCTAAGATGTATACAGGTGCTCATTGGGTTATGAGTACACCGGAAAGGACTCGCCGGGAACATGCTAGTTGGTATTATACCTGACGTCAGATAGCAGTTCGCTGGTGACATGTGTACAGGTTAGTTCATTGACCTGAGATCGTCATTTGTCTCGTGTGAGTTCCCACTGTGCTTTGATTACTACCCTACCACGGCTCAAAGGAGTCATGCAAACAGGTTTTAGTTGGGTACAGTCCCGAGCCACATGGAGGCAGTGAGCGGATCGGCAGGGGTTTCGTCTCTCCCGGTATTAGGGGTGAGATCGCACTGTGTCTAGGAAAGCCATTACACGAAGTCCTTGGCCAAGGTAGGAGATTTACTGGTAGGTATTCCAGTAGTATCTCAGGGTGTTCTGGGCTACACTCCGACACGACTTGTACCGCTTTTGGGGGTCTGACTTTTACCAACCCCCTAGGCCCGACATGCGATGCTAATAGACAAATGGACCAGACTGTACGGATATTGTCACTGACAGGCTCAGTAGGGTGTCAGGATGAGTTCGCTCATCAACCTCCCTTTTGGTCAATACCTGGTAGCCCGTTACGTACAGCTAGTACCTCTGACGTGCTAGTGGTTAAATCCACTGCCAAAGTATTGACGACTCTTTAGAGTCCCCCACAGACAGTTTTCAAGTTTCGGGCGAAACGTTGTAGAGGCCGTATGATATATGGCAGGGTCCGATCATATACGTGCAGTAGTGCATGGATCATGATCGGGCGGATCATACTAGTGGGCTTTGGTTTAAGCCGGATCCTAGTATTAGATTTTTTAGATTACTTTAGTCTCATCGCATTCTCATTCAGTCGGAATGCGGATGCAGGTATGTATATACAGGTGAGGGGTATCCTTGTGATTCGTCACGAGTTTAGTTTAGATGTTGCCATATCTTTTTATTGTAAACATTTTGGTTAATGCTTGCAAGTGGAAAATGTGAGTGGAAGTCATCATAAAGAGGCACAATCAATTAGGTGACTCATGGTCTCTTTTTTAGCACTAATGTCACTTAATTGATTGATTTGTGTGTTGAATTGATGGATGGAGAGAGAAAGGGCAGCCGTATCCATTTGGGTTAGCTCTTGTATTTTCTCATTCTTGCTCTCATTATCAATTCAACACAAGAAAAGAAAAGAAAAGAGAGCCTCTTCTTCTTCTTCTTTCTCTAGCTCACCATTTCTATGGATGGCATCACCTTCAACCTCCATCCAAACAATGGATGCAAGAGACAAAGTTGTCACACACATTCTCTACTTCACCTTGGACACGTCGGCTAGCGAACTTCGTACCCGAGTTGATTCGGATGAAGCGGGAGCCCGTAAAAAGACTCGAACATGTGGTGCCCTTTCCGACGAGGAGATCGAGACCGGAGATGCCACGAGGAGCTTGGGATGGTGGCCAAAGACCGAAGGACACTGATCGATCGGTATAGCTTTCCAACCCTTTCTCTAGTTGCTAGTTGTAGGTTAATGGTTCGATCCGGGTTTATAGTGTACGATAGCGCCGGTTTCATGTTTTGAAAAGTTTTCGTTTCCGCATTTTGGCCTCGGACAGACGGCCGGGGCGCTACCGTAGACTTACACGTGAGGCGCTAGACGTTGAGCGCCACTCATTGAGTGCTAAGCACTCCTTTTTTCTGTGGCGCCCACGTGAGGTGCACGTGAGGCGCTACGCGCTAGGGTTTTGTTTCTATATGCTTTGTTTTGAGGAGTTCGATTCCGTAGTTCTTTTCTGAATTTTTGATTCTCAAGAACAAGTTCTTCCCGATGAGAATTAAATTCTCAACTTTTGGGAGACATGTCTTGTGGATCTCAGATCCAGAGAAAGAACTAAGTTCTTTTAAAAGGGTTAAATCCTTCAATAGGCCAATGAGTTGTTTTGATCTTTCTTCTTTTTATTTACCTAGAGTTTTTTCTGAGAAAGGAGATCTTCTTATTTATTCCTTTTTAGAGCTTTCTGCTTTGTTGTTTTTTTAGAAGCTTATATAGGCTTCCTTTTTTCCTTCTCCTCTTTATTTTTTCGACTTGAAGTCTTGGGTCCTTTATATAGTAGAGGCAAGTCTATTGATTAGTTGAAGAAATCTCTCATTAAGAGACCCTAATTGATTTGGGGAATTTTACACACCGTTGGATCTTTAATCCAAATACTTCTGTTTTACAGAAGATATTGTTCTTGTTTTTAACAAGATTGGGGGAAATATTTACCCATATACAGAATTTATTCTGTAGAACGGTGATTTTTTAATCACTATTGGATTTTAATCGAACAGTCTTCTATTTTACAGAGGGCATAAAATTTTATTCTACGATCCCACTGAATGTATATTTTTTGTTTTAGAAAGATTTGAGAAATATTTCCTCTCAACAGAATTTTAATTCTGAGTCTCGATGATTTATTATCTCCGTTGGATTTTTGATCCAACGGCTCTGTTTAACACAGAGTATAATTTAATTCTACCTGGGCGCCAGCGCTCACGTATTGTGCACGTGGGCACTAATTAAGGGTTTAATTATTTTATGTGCTTTACACATTGGCGCCCACGTGAGGAGCACGTGCACCCCCAATATAAGAGTTTCTAACTCTAGCGCTAGCGCCCTCGTGGAAGGCACATGAGGCGTTGCTTCTTAAATTTTGAACAGAGCTTTGCTCTTTTATTGGGGGAAACAAATGCCCCCACCGTTGCGCTCACGTGAGTGCAGCGGTGGCACCTTCCCCGCCATTCGATCTCCTGGGGAGTTGAACCGTCTTTTAAAGTTTTATAAATATGGTCTTTGGCCCTTGAGATGGCCGTTGTTCATCTTCTTTCTAACTTTCTTCTATCTTGAGAATTTAATTCTCCTTTCAAAGTTCAGATCTCTATTCAAGGAAACTCTTTTAGAGTCAAACTCTGTCAAAGTTTTGGTAAGAACCATGACCATGTCCTAATGTTTGAGGAATCTCTTCATGTCTTAGGTTTTTTAACCCATTAACAGATACTTGCTCTTCTTTTGCAGTAATCTCTTAGAGATCTAAAAAAAATACTTGAGTAGATCGTAGATCTTAAAGATCGTAGATCTTAAAGATCTTTTAGGGTTTTACCCTGATAGAAATTTTGTTTTTTGAAGGTTATTTGGAATTTAATTCCCCTTTCTCGAGTGAAGTTCTGGGATGTTATCCCATTGTTCTACAGAGCTTGGCTCTGAAGAATTTCTTAAAGAATTTTTTTGGGAATTTTATTCCCTTCATAATTTCTTGACAGATTTGAAATCTGTTGTGCATTTTAACAGAATTCGTTTTTCAAGGATATTAGGAGTTGTTTAAACTCCACTGTTTATTTGATGAGAATCCTTTTAAATTCTCATAATGAGAGCTTTCTTGATCATTTTGATTGCTAACCTCTTACTGATTTTTCTTTTCAGATATTATGGCTTCTCTTCTTTACGACCTCAAAGAGATTATCTCTTATGAGGACATTCGCATCCAGGGCCGTTTCCAAGGCCAAGAATTTACCGACACTCAATGTGCTGAAGTGATGTATCATTTTGACGACTACAACGGTCGGTTACTCCCCCGCCGTTCAGCTCTCTTGAACATTATCATTTGGTCGATCTGGGCAGTAATTGCTGGGCTTGACAAGGCTATGGCACTCGAGGTGCTTAATGATGTCGAAGATAAGGTGCATTCAGTATATCTGATGAGCCTGATTTCAAAGGAGCGAAGAGATGACCTTGTCGATATTTTGCATCGTGTCTTCCAATAGAAGGCGATAATATCCACATACCAGAGGACGGACGACATCAGTGAGGATCCTGACGCTTGTATTCGTGAGAGGATGCATAAGAAAATGGTCATAGAAGACAGAAGAACTTTACTCGGACTTGCTTCTGAATTCTTAAATCCATGTCCGGAATTCAGTGTTTTGCCATTGTAAACATTTTGATAATGTTTTTGTTTTGTTGTTATCACCAATGTATAAATTTTCCCAAATATAATGACAATATCTTTCCTTCTTTTATACCACTGCTCATATGTACCTCACGTGAAATAGTAGTTATTCATGTATATATATAAAATGCTGGTGCCCACGTGTTATACGCGTGAGGCACTGCCGTAGGTTCCAACAATTGGCGCCGGCGCCCACATGTTATACGCATGAGGCGCTATCACTGATTCTAATTCTATAAAGGATTGGCGCTAGCGCTCATGTGTCACGCCCGTGAGGCGCTGGAATCGTTCTACCTTCTTGCTCTGATTCCCAAGAGTCAACTCTTTCTTTTCCCATGCCCCTTTTTTAGGCCTTGGAAATAGTTCCACCATGCATATAATTTTCTGTGCTTAGCCTTGAATGATTCTCTTTATAACCTGAAGCTACGTCTTCCTCCTCTTCACAAAGAGAGAACCATTTCTTTCGACAGATTTTAAGGTAACCAAATCAATAGTTATGGCTTGCAATCATCCTCCTGCTCGTCGGCAACCGTGGGCGGTACCTATCGAGGAGATTATTCCTTGTTTTGCTGCGCGGTTAGCATATCCCCTTCTTACCGACGACTAATGAGACATGGTGATGTATGAGCTCCTGACTCGTAGGGGCTCTCCTCTTCCTATAGGCTCCATTTGGCTCCGGATGATCTTCCTATCTGTGCTTGCTGACATTCCCCTTCATCTGGTGGAGATGACTCGGGCGATTCTCGACGCGGCGGAGGACAAGATCGAGTTCTTCCACGAGGTGCATTTGATTACTCAGTCTTTGAGGGACCGTTCGGTTCAGTTGCTAAGCCAGATACGGGCTCAACAGGCTATCATGTCTGCTTTCGCTGATGAGCACAGCGTTAACCGATGAGGAGCAACTCCTCGCGAAGACCGCTGCTTCGACATGGTGGAGAGGGCAAAGAGGGAATTAGGAAACTTTTTTTATTGTTTTGTTAACCCCTGTATCTCTGATCTTATATTTGGTGATCTCTTCCCTATAGAGTATGATGTTTATTTCAGTGTATTTCTCTTATTATTGACTGTTGAATGTTTTCTGTTGAATATTTTATCTTCATCATATATGCGTACGTGTATCTCGCCTCTGTGCATAAGCTTTATACTTTACTCTTAAGAATTTTTGCTAAGTGCGAACGCCATTATTGTGTCATGTGCTAATCTTTCTCACACATACATAAATCAGCACGCTTTGAACACTATTTCCATTTAAGTACGTATGCAGTTGTGAATGAACGCTTAGTCGGGTGTGAATCAAATACTCTCCTTACTGCCTTACATAGCACACGGTTGGTGCTCATAGATTGCGCCTTTCTGTCTTGACTTGACGTGAAGTAGTTTATGTACTCATTTCGGAGTTTGTAGTTTATTCACTCATTTCAGAGCTTGTAGTTTATTCACTCGTTTTGGAGTCTCTAGTTTATGAACTCATTTCGGAGTCTCTAGTTTATGGACTCATTTCGGAGTTTGTTTAGTTTACCTCCCTTAGGCAAACTCGTCCTAACATTATAGATAACCCATGCTCTTTGCGACAGAGGTCCATTAGGTTTTGTGGTACTGGAGTTTTAGTCAGTGGTACCGTCGCGTTGGCTGATGCATTCCCCGATATGCAGTCTTTACGTTGCTGTTGGAGTAGCCCCATGACTGTCGTGTCTATAATCCCTTTGGGGGATGGACAAGACGTCTTCAAGTAATCTTCTTAGGCAGTTTGACCGTCGGAAGAGCAAGCGTTAGGAATTTTTCCATGCCGCTTTTTAGTTGAGGTTAGGCTCGGTTTGGGAGCCTCGATGAGTCATAACCACTCTGCACTGGTGTGGGATGATCTATGATAGTCTTTCGGGTTTTATTTGAGTTACCGTTAAGATCCTGAAGCTAGGAATTTTGCCTTCACTTCCTTTTGATTTGGCTATTTTGAAGCCTTTGATGACATTGCGTCTGCTGTAATGAGAAGAATATTGGGATAGTCTTTAGGTTGTTTTGTGAACCGGTAATACTTGGAGCTAGGAATTTTTCAATGGCTCCGTTTTGTTTCGACCCTGGGGTCTTTTGTTGACGTCGCGTCTGTATCCTGCAGGAGTGAGAGAGAACGCCATTATTGTCTCTAGGTTGTATATGAACCGTCAAGATCTGGCTCTCCCTTTGATGGAGCCTGGTGGGAAAACATAGTTCCCTTTTTCATTTATGCCCATGGATTGTATACAAGGGTCGGTGTAGACTCACCTGCAGGGAAAAAGTTTCAATTTTTTTCCGCGATGCTCTATCATTTCATCTTTTTATATAGCGAAAGTCGCGATTGCCCAATCATTTCGGTTATTTATCGCGGTACCCAATCATTTCGGCTATTTTTATATTTTTACTCGCTGCTTTTTATTGCGAGTTGCCCAAACATTTTCGCTATTTCATATGCATATATTTTTTGCTCGCTGATTTTTATTGCGAGTTGCCCTATCATTTCGGCTATTTTTATATGCAATTTTTGCTCGCTGATTTTTATTGCGAGTAAGGAACTTAAGATTTGACACCAATCTTGGCATCAGTATCGCTGCGACTGGAATATTGCCAGGAGCGAATCATCATTTGCCTCGAGAGGACTTAGGGTTTGATACCTGTTCAGGCATCAGCATCGCTACTACTGGAACATTGCCAGGAGTGAATCATCATTTGCCTTTATCGACCTCAACAAAAATGGCTTAGTAAACAGGGTTAGGATTCTGTCGACTAAGACTTTCAGACTTTATGAGCCATAAGGGTCTCATAAAGTTATTTCTCCCTACGAGTCGTGAGGATCTCATAGGCGTATTTTCTCCTTAGGAGTCGTGGGGATTCCCAAGTGTTCTTTTATAAGTCATAAGGATCTCATAAGAGTATTTTCTCCTTATAAGTCAAGAGGACTTACAAGTGTCATTCACCACATGAGAACATTTCTCATCATTGGTGTAACTTGGTGGGGAAATCGTTTATTGTGCCCGTGGATTGTATGCAAGGGCCATATTGGACCGCCTGTACGGCAACTTGGGGAATATGACGGCTTAAGAACATGTTTGGATCCCTGTAACTTAAGACTTTCAAATTCTATGAGCCATAAGGGTTTCATAGGGGGAGTTCTCCTTACGAGTCGAGAGGATCTTGTAAGTGAAAATTTTACGAGATTGCGCCCTTTCGGGTTTTCATAAGCTCGCCGGTAGCCCTGCTGTTTTTACTCACGACGCCCTTTCGAGTTTTCATCCGTGCCAATTTTACTTGTGGACGTACCGTCTTTTTTTAACAACGAGATTGCGCCTTTTCAGATTTTCACAAGCTCGCCAGTAGCCCTGCTATTTTTACTCTCGGCGCCCTTTCGGGTTTTCATCCTTGTCCATTTTGCTTGTAGACGTACCATTTTTTTCTTTTTTGCCAATGGGACTTGGATTGCAGTCTTCGCCGTTGGAGCTTTGATTGCAATTTAGATCTCAAGAGAAGATATCACCGTATTTGGGGCGATGCGTCATGTTTGAGGCGGAGCACTAGTTTAGGGACATTTCGGTCCAGTGTTAGTTTAGGGACATCTCGGTCCGTTGCCAGTTTAAGGACGTAGTGGTCCATTATTAGTTTAGGGATATCTCGGTCCGTTATCACCATTTTTGAGATGAAGATTTAGTTTAAGGACATTACGGTCCGTTGTTAGTTTAGGAACATTTCGGTCCGTAACCAGTTTAAGAACGTGGTGATCCATTATCACCATTTTTGAGGTGAACCTTTAGTTTAAGGAAATTACGGTCCATTGTTAGTTTAGGGACATCTCAGTCCATTATCATCATTTTTGAGGTGAAGCTTTTCCGAATACCACTTAGAGTTTTGACTCAGGAAGATAGCGAGCGGACACGAGCGTCGTCATCTATCATTGACCTAAGTCGTGACTCGTCAAGCGTGGTATTTCTTGAGAAATCGGACGTTTATTGGTCGAAAAGGTCCTTCGCCATGCATATCCATGAACAAATAGGCCAAACCTTGGTAGACCATGTCTATGATGTACGGGTCTTAGTAGTTTGGCTCAAATTTCCCCCATTTTGCACAATTAGGGATCATAGGTTTTTTGACGACTAGCACGAGTTTGCCTTGGCGGAATGTTCTCGGCCTAGTCAGTTTTTCGTATGATCGTGTCATCATTGCCTTGTAAGCTTCTAGGTTTTGTTGCGCCATGAGGCGAGTTTCATCGAGGGCGTCGAGCTCCTCAAGCCGAAGATGGGCATTTTCTTCATCTGTCAGCTCGTATCGAACTGCTACCCGTAGAGAGGGTAGCTCTATTTCCAGGAGGAGTACTGCTTCAGTGCCGCATACAAACGCGTATAGTGTTGTATTCATAGCTGTTTTGAACGTTATTCGGTACGCCCAGAGAGCTTCTTGCAGTCTCTCGTGCCAGTCCTTTTTGTTTCTGGACACCGTTTTCTTTATAATCTTGGTCAAGGTATTGTTGAAAGCTTCAGCTAGACCATTGACACGAGGATTATAGACTGAAGAGTATCTCCAGTCTATTTTGTGCTGTTCTGCGAAGCGGCTGATTTTATGGCTCATGTAGGCTGGCCCATTATCCGAGATTATCTGTCGCGGAGTACCGAGCCGGTAGATGACATGTGTCTTGAAGAAATGGAAAATATTCTCCGTCTTCACTTCCCTTAATGGTACTGCTTCTGCCCACTTAGAAAAGTAGTCAATCGTTGCCAGTATGAACCGGTGTCCTTTGGATGATGTGGGCTCAATGGGGCCGATTATATCAGTTCCCCACATTTCAAACGGCCAGCTAGCTATCGTTGGGTATAGCGGATTTGGATATTGGTGGATGAAGTCCCCGTGAATCTGGCATGAGTGACACTGCTTCGCATATTCGAGACAGTCCTGAATCATTGTGGGCCAATAATAACCCATTCTTTTGATCTTCAGCTTCATCTTTGTCCCGGCTTGATGAGAACCGCAGAGTCCGTCGTGAGTTTCTTAGACGACCCTCTTTGCTTCTTTTGGACCCAAGCACCTTAGCTACAGACAGTCAAGTGACCTCTTGTATAGATTATTATTGACGAAGGCGAAAGACAGAGCCCGTTTCATGAGCATTAATGTCTTGATGACGCGTTTTCGAGCGTTCGATGGGATTTGAAGTAGTCTATGAAGACTTCCCTCCAATCCTTGACCTTTTCTTTGTCTTCTATTTGGAGGACCACTTGTTTGGTCATTTCTTTTCCTTCAGATGGCTCCATTGAATCCTCTGAAGATATTTCTGCTGGCGTGAGAACCCGGCGGCTTTGCAGAATGATCCTTACGTCATCGAGGTTTTCATCAGCCAGCTCCTTAGCAAGCTTGGATAATGCATCCGCCTTACTATTTTCCGCATGCGGTATGCTTTTCAGGATGTAGGAGGGGATTTGTGTCAGCAGTTCCTGCACTCTCCTACCATATTTTATCAACTCTGGTTTACACGTCTGATAGTCACCATTTACTTGGCTAACGACCAGATGGGAGTCTCCATATATGAGGAGGTTTTCGATTCCCATATCGACAGCTATCTCAAGACCCGCTATCAAAGTTTCATATTCAGCATCGTTGTTAGTTCTTGGTTCCATTAAGGAAAGGGCAAAGCGCATTATCTCTCCTTGCGGAGTCATGAAGATAAGACCCACCCTGGCTTTGATTATAGGGGTATTATGCTTCCGCTTCTTTATAGAAGATGCTCCATCAAAGTAGAGTTCCCATTGGACATTATTTCCTTTCTCCTCCCCTTCGATTGTGTCGAACGCGTGTTCGTCTGGCAATTCGCAATTTAAGGGAGAATCGGCTGGTATCGGATGCTCAGCAAGTAAGTCGGCGATGGCTTGAACTTTCACTGCCTTGAGGGGTCGATACGTTATCGAGAACTCCGTTAAGAGGAGGGCCCATTTTGGTGTTGGATATAGTACCCTCAAAGTCAATTATTGGATCACAGGCACGTGATCGCAATGATTGAGGGAGGACCTATACCGGTAGGACAGTCTTACTCAAGATGATAGTATGCTATCTGGTTTATCTTTATCATCGTGTACTGCTTTAGGTGACCTTATAGGTCGCTATTACACATTGATAGAGCCCTTAGGATTCTTGCTTGACAACCAACAGTATGATGGCGATCATATACGTGGGATCTGGGGTCTGTAAGCACATCCTTAAAAGGTCCCTAGTCGTGGGAGTTTCGAGACTGGGTATCGATACTCCATTAGTAGATTGGTGTATACAGTCGAGACCCCGACGAGGGGTGGTGGCCGGTCTCACAAGCCATTGGTGTCAGTTGGTTCACCTAAGATGTATACAGGTGCTCATTGGGTTATGAGTACACCGGACAGGACTCGCCGAGAACATGCTAGTTGGTATTATACCTAGCGTCAGATAGCAGTTCCCTGGTGACATGTATACAGATTAGTTCATCGACCTGAGATCGTCATTTGTCTCGTGTGAGTTCCCACTGTGCTTTGATTACTACCCTACCACAGCTCAAAGGAGTCGTGCAAACAGGTTTTAGTTTCGTCTCTCCTGGTATTGGGGGTGAGATCGCGCTGTGTCTAGGAGAGCCATTACACGAAGTTCTTGGCCAAGGCAGGAGATTTACTGGTAGGTATTCCAGTAGTATCTCAGGGTGTTCTTGGCTACACTCCGACACGACTTGTACCGCTTTTGGGGGTCTGACTTTTACCAACCCCCTAGGCCCGCCATGCGATGCTCATAGACGAACGGACCGGACTCTACGGATATTGTCACTGACAGGCTCAGTAGGGTGTCAGGATGAGTTCGCTCATCGACCTCCCTTTTGGTCAATACCTGGTATCCCGTTATGTACGGCTAGTACCTCTGACGAGCTAGTGGTTAAATCCAAAGCCAAAGTATTGACGAGTCTTTAGAGTCCCCCACAAACAGTTATCAAGTTTCGAGCGAAACGTTGTAGAGGCCGTATGATATATGGCAGGGTCCAATCATATACGTGTAGTAGTGCATGGATCATGATCGGGCGGATCATACTAGTGGGCTTTGGTTTAAGCCGGATCCTAGTATTAGATTTGTTGGATTACTTTAGTCTCGTCGTATTCGCATTCAGTCGGAATGCGGATGCAGGTATGTATATGCAGATGAGGGGTATCCTTGTGATCCGTCACGAGTTTACTTTAGATGTTGCCGTATCTTTTTATTGTTGCAAACATTTGGATTAATGTTTGCATATGGAAATTATGAGCTAGAAATCATGATTAGGAGCATTAATTGTGACACATGCATAAGTGGTGACTCGTGGTCTCTTTCTTTGTGCATGTGTCATATATTGTGATTGATTTGTGGATGAAATGAGAGGAGGAGAGAGGAAGGGCAGCCATATGAGTCTTTTGCTCTTGTATTTTTCACAACACTCTCTCTCATTTTATCACACAAAAGATAAGAAAGAAAAGCTCCTTCTTCTTCATCTTCCTCTAGCTCATAATCACCATTAATGGCAACACCTCTAACCTCCATCCAAATCAATGGATGCAAGAGTCAAAGTGATCACAAACTTTCTCTACAACACCTTGGACACGTCAGCTAGCACACTTCGTGCCCGAGTTGCTTTGGACGAAGCGGGAGCCCGTAAAAAGACTCGAAGATATGGTGCCCTTTCCGACGAGGTGATCGAGACCGGAGATGCCGTGAGGAGCTTGGGATGGTGGCCAAAGACCGAAGGACACGGATCGATCGATATAGCTTTCTATCCCTTCTCTAGATAGCTAGTTGTAGGTTAATGGTTCGAACCGGGTATTAAGCATACGATAGCGCCGGTTTCTACTTTGAAAAAGTTTTCGTTTCGGTATTTTGGCCTCAGACAGACGGCCGGGGCGCTACCGTAGACTTACATGGTATCAGAGCTATGCCATTAACCTTTACTAGCTTGCTCTAACGTGTTTAGAACTTCAATCGGACAAATTTTCCAAAACCGCAATTTCAAAGTCACACTTTCTGTCGAATTTTTTTTGTGCTCGAAAAATTATTTAGTGTGCTGCAGAAAAACAGGCAGGGTTTTTCAAGAGAACTGAGAAAATTTGGTGAGCTGAACCATCTGTAGCGCCGCGGAACCGCGGCCGTACCCACGCATTGGCTGCGGTTCCGCCGCAGTCCTGTAGCAAAACTTCACCAAATTTTCTAAGGTGGTCTCTGACTTAGAAATGGGGTTTCTGGTAATTTTATTTTTGGCCCAGATTATTTTGAGTACTGGGTATTGTACTTGAGGCCCACTTCGGGGAATTTTGTCGATCGAAAATTTTAAATATGTTAGTTCACAGTATTTACATTATATCTGCGACCGTGAATGTCATTTGATTGGTAAATCATGTCTAATTGCTATAGCCCTTTTAGACGGATTTGCGAACGTGACATTCACGTTGATGTTCCGTGTTGTGCTGTAATGTTGCGGATTTGTCGTGGTGGATTGCCTGGATACAATGGTAGTACAGTTTGGTTGTATTTGTACATTTGATATTGCGGGGCGAGCGTCCGACATGTGGACTGCCGTCACTGCCTGTTTGTATATTATTCTTTTGGGGCACGACCGGGCTGAGGTCGATGTACCCGTTGTATATTTTACTTTCTGTACTAGAATTACTCCGCGGTGGGGTGCATGGATAGCCGGGTTCTGGAGGGCAACGGGCCCGCATCTCATGGTTTTGAGACGGAGGGGGCTTCACTCTAGAATTAGCGAGCTATTCGCCGCACTCGTAGGGGGTACAGGTTGACCCAAGGAGGGGTGCTCAAGTTACCGGATTCCGTGAAGTGCTGGGTGGTCCATTCACATTGTTGAAGGGGGCTGCCTCGCTTCAGGTTTTGGCGGGTAACTTGCCGTGCCCGTAGAGGTATAGGATTTCATTGCACAGGCTATCCACACGACACGGGGAACGTCGGGTTTCAGTAGCGGCTCTATAAAATCCGGGGATCCCAGATTATCTGTATTGTTCTGTGATGCTTATTACTCTCTGTGATGTTGTATTTTATCACGCCTTGAGCGAATATTATATATTGATATATATACTAGTAGATGTTGTATATGTTTTTCACCCGCGCTAGTCCAGTCCCCGCTCTGTCATTAGTTAAGTAACCTAACGGGTGATGATGGGACCCAGTGGCGAATGTGGATGGCATATACGTACATCGTATTTTCGTTCTTTTGTGGTGTGATTAATTGATGGGACTGCATTGATTCGGATCAATGCAAGCTAAACAAACCTATTCTGATGTTGTTGGAACATTTGTCAAAAAAAGCTGTTATTGCAAGGATGTTCTCTTTTGTTTTGCACAGTGGTATTCGATTATGAATATCCAGCACCTCAGTCGACGAGGCAAAGGCCGAGATCCCTTCACCGGGAGTGACCCCTTGGACAAAAGTTTGCGTCAGGGTAATAACTTCACTATAGCCGATTGCCTTTTTGCTTTGCATCGTGGTATTCAGTTGGAATATCCTGCACCTCATTCTATAGGGAAAGTGCCGAGATCCCTTCACCGGGAGTGACCTCTTTAGCAAAGCTTTTCGTCACTATATTTTTATAAAAAGCTATGCAGTTCCTTCAACGATATCAAGTTCATTACGTTAAAAGTTTTTCGCCAAAAACTAGACGTATCCCTCCATCATTTCTTACAAGTATTACTTAGTATTCGTGCTGCGTTTGTTGACTGTGTCAAGGCGCAGTGTACGGTAGCTAAGTAGTGTTCGTTTGTGGCATATTAATGGGATTGGTTCGGACAGTCGTGCGGCCTTGTTGACTGTGTCAAGGGCTCGTATGGGTGGGTTTAATGCAATCCAGGATAATGACGGGTTGAACTTGACTAGGACTCTTTGATTTGTTACTGTGTCAAGGTCACTTGGGTCCTAGGGGTAAAAATTACATCGGGAGTTTCTAAAGAAACTGAAACTTGCCAGGCATGCGCATACCTTCTGGAGTGTGATAACGTGAGTGGATTCCATCATGTTATCATGCGATGATAGTTGGATCCCGATCCCCACTGATGAGTTGGTTTACTCCTCGGGTGATCCCGACTAATTCTTCTTTCAGGTTTGGAGGAGAATTTGAGGTTACAGTGGGAGGTTTCATGATTAGATAAAGTGATAACCATTCTGATCTAGGTTAGAGTGCACGCTGAGTGTTTCTTTTCTCTCTCTCCTTGGCAGCGACCATGACCCAACCCTTGACTATGACTCAGTGACCAAGTTAACTGAACCTTCTTAAAACACTGGCTTTTGGATTGTCAGAGTTGCATACCTCATTGCCACTCCTGCTTTTACCCTTTTCTCCAGAACACCGTGTATTATTACGAACATCCACTTCCATTGGATAAAACCATCGTATGGTTATATATGAACTCAAAGGAACTTGTTCCAGATTCGAGGATGGTTTCCGGTTCTGGAGAAAATGAATAGGACTATTCAGTTGTCTTTTCCTTTTACCTTCTCTCATGTTGCGAGTGCCCCTTGGATTAGGACGGTACACCTATTATGCTAATTGGATAGTCTTCTTCCAAACCATAGGCAGGTGCCGAACGGTAGGGACTGAAGAAAACCAATTAGCCTAACGAAGGTGTACAGAAGGTATTAAGTAAAGACAAATAAAGGGATTAGTAAGAGGGCAAAGTAAACTGCGACTGCTATTCACGACCAAACCAAGTATTTCATCGTCAATCCTACATCACCTTTGTATTTCTCCAGAACACTCTGTATCACTACGAAGATCCACAGTTACTTGGATACTCCATCGTATGGTTATATACGAACTCGAAGGAACTTGTTCCAGTTTAGGGATGGATTCTGGTTCAGGAGAAATAGGAATAGGGTTTATTCAGTTGTCTTTTATCTTTACCTTCTCTCGCGTTACGAGTGCTCCTAGGATTAGGACAGTACACCCATTATGCTTATTGGATACTCTTCTTCCAAACCATAGGCTGGTGCCGAACGGTAGGGAAGGAAGAAAACCATTTGGCTTAAAGGTGGTGTACAGAAGGTAATGACTAAAGACATATAAAGGGATTTGGAGAGATGGCAAAGAAATATACGGTTACAGTTGTGAATCTGATAATGTGAGATGCATTACTAAGAATACCCGGATACCCCTTTGAAACATTTACATGTTTCAGTTTCACTGTGCATTGTTAAAAGAAAACCGATTTCCCAATTAGTCCTTACTCCAGGGTATGTATTTACCATGTATGATTCTCACATCTGTATGGTTTTACAGATTATGAGTGGGAGTAGGTTATTGGGAATTGGGTGATCATCCTCATTATATCGGGATTCGTTGTAATTGGTGATATTTGAGGAAATCGTCTGGGTTGTTTGCCGGACGGCAAATATTTGGTTTTGAATATCCGTTGTAATACACCAATTTCAAGTTGATATATCCGTATGTTTATTTTTATAAAGTGAAATATAACTTTTTGAAATTATGTCTATGACATTTACCTATATCAGTGGATGATTAGGTAAGGAGTATTAAACAGCGGTGTAATTCTTCTTAACCATAAGTACAGTTTTCAATCTATGACGCACAGGGTTTGAGTTATTAGACTCAGGGGACTTATACAGAGTATTGTACGTTGTCCAGTGTCCATGAGGACAGAGGGGTTGGTACTCGTACTATATTCTGTTTACTTGATTTCTCTAGTTCTTAGACATGTGTTTCGTAGAAATGCAAAGTCTAAATTTTGAGAAGTTATAGGTATAAGAATAAAGTAGAGAACCGGGCGTTGCAAGCATCAGAATTCTTCAAGGTGATCGAAGATGTAGATACTTGTGTATGGTATTCAGTTGATAGTAATGATTAAGAGAACTTTCTTCTCTTTCAGGTTACTCATAATTGGAAGTACTCCTAAGTTGAGTAATGCTGATCGGCCTCTCTCCATTTAGTTGACATGCACTGGAGACAGCTGCATGATTTGAATCTGGTTCCAATTAAATCAGTGTCTCTGTTCCTATATTGGATATAGAATAGTTCATATCTTAACAATGTTAAGGTACGGGGAGTTGTCCGGTTTATGCTTAAAACCAAACTCTGGATAACTCAAGGCACGTTTCTGTAATGGCTGTTTGTGGGTTGACCCAAGCTATGACGAGGGTTGACTTTCTACCATCTGGAAGATCAATAGTGATATTGTTCTTGACTCGCCACAGTTTTAATAAAAATGGATTTTTTCAGAAAACAGTAGTAGGTGTATGGTAGAACTGGAAGTGATTCCAGAACCGCAAATGATTACTGAAAATTTGATAAGAACCTAAACATTCAATCTGGTTAGACATTCCATTGGCCACTCCGCAGAAATGGTGGGTAACCTCAGGCACTCGAGAGGTACTTCAGTATGCTCAAAGACGGTGAAAGGGAGGTTCTTGTTTACCCAGACTTGCCATTGCTGTTGTTCCAGGCTATGAAACCCGGCAGGAGGATGAGTATAGCGTCGTTCTGAACTGGCTTTAGAAGTGCACGTGTATATGACTCTGCCAGAGGGTTGTCGTAGTCAGTGAGAGCAGCGGAAGTATAGTGGACAAGTAGCTTATGTATATTTATGGACTAAAGCGGATATAGCGGAGATAGATCATTTATTTCTGATGTGACAGTCATAGGTTTGACTTCATCAGGATAGGGGATGGATCTGTTAAGAAAGTAGTAGGGTGTGATGTCCTGGTATTTGGATGACATACACAGAGTAGGAAGTGAAATTCCTATACTACGATCGGTTATACTTTGGTTATCACACAGTGGTTTCTCCACATAGGACATGGATATTATATCAGATATTCTGGTTACTAGATCTATGGTTTTAGATCTAGATTTGGGTAGTTTCCCAATCTGGGTGCTTAGACAACATTCTAAAGGTGTTTTAGAATGGACGACTCCTGGCACGGTTGTGTACCTGCAGGTGATGGAGTCACCCTCTCCAAAGGTGTCTTACAGACTAAAGAGGAGAGGGATGTGCATGATTGGCAGATCACTTGCTTAGGCAATTGAGTCAATCATGAGATGTCAAGTACCACACCAGATGTTGTTTTTTGCACTAGATGCAATAAGTTGATATTAATCCTATCCTGGAGAAACGTTCGGAAGCAGTTTTAGAACATAAGTGGATGTTCTAGGGATATGATAACGACAGCCTCTTTCGGGGGACGGTTATCATTCCGGGCTTCCAAGGTGACCTGGATGACAGAGTGACTGTCAGAGTTATAGTTTTCCCTCTGACGAGGGGCGGTATTTTGGACAGGTGGTCCAAGCGGATACTGAGGGAGGCATGACGCAAGATACTGATTAAGTTCAGTTGACGATACCGTCTAAGAAGTTTGGATTTGGAGTTCATTTATGAACTAGGTCCCATCTGATATCCTGACATATTCTAAGACAGGTATTGCTCATTTCGGGAGATGGCTTTCTCCGCGAACTTGAGATAAAGAGAGACATAGAAAGAAACATTAGGGTAGATCCACTCACTGAGGCTATTCCTCGAACGCAATAGTTTCGCAAATGGACTTTGTGAGACTGATTAGTAGAGGAGTTGGGTGTTCGGTATCACACGGGCTGTGAGTATGCGACATCGCAATAATTAGCCTTGAGTGCAAGTGGGAGATTGTTGGATATAGTGCCCTCAAAGTCAATTATTGGATCACAGGCACGTGATTGCAATGATTGAGGGAGGACCTATACCGGTAGGACAGTCTTACTCAAGATGATAGTATGCTATCTGGTTTATCTTTATCATCGTGTACTGCTTTAGGTGACCTTATAGGTCGCTATTACACATTGATAGAGCCTTTAGAATTCTTGCTTGACTACCAGCAGTATGATGGCGATCATATACATGGGAGCTGGGGTCTATAAGCACATCATTAAAAGGTCCCTAGTTGTGGGAGTTTCGAGACTGGGCATCGATACTCCATTAGTAGACTAGTATATACAGTCGAGACCCCGACGAGGGGCGGTGGCCGGTCTCACAAGCCATTGGTGTCAGTTGGTTCACTTAAGATGTATACAGGTGCTCATTGGGTTATGAGTACACCGGACAGGACTCGCCGGGAACATGCTGGTTGGTATTATACCTAGCGTCAGAGAGCAGTTCCCTGGTGACATGTGTACAGGTTAGTTCATCGACCTGAGATCGTCATTTGTCTCGTGTGAGTTCCTGCTGTGCTTTGATTACTACCCTACCACGGCTCAAAGGAGTCGTGCAAACAGGTTTTAGTTGGGTACAGTCCCGAGCCACATGGAGGCAGTGAGCGGATCGGCAGGGGTTTCGTCTCTCCCGGTATTGGGGGTGAGATCGCGCTGTGTCTAGGAGAGCCATTACATGAAGTCCTTGGCCAAGGCAGGAGATTTACTGGTAGGTATTCCAGTAGTATCTTAGGGTGTTCTGGGCTACACTCCGACCACGACTTGTACCGCTTTTGGGGGTCTGACTTTTACCAACCGCCTAGGCCCGCCATGCGATGCTCATAGATGAACGGACCGGACTGTACGGATATTGTCACTGACAGGCTCAGTAGGGTGTCAGGATGAGTTCGCTCATTGACCTCCCTTTTGGTCAATACCTGGTAGCCCGTTACGTACGGCTAGTATCTCTGAAGAGCTAGTGGTTAAATCCAAAGCCAAAATATTGACGAGTCTTTAGAGTCCCCCACAGACAGTTTTCAAGTTTCGGGCGAAACGTTGTAGAGGCCGTATGATATATGGCAGGGTCCGATCATATACGTGCAGTAGTGCACGGATCATGATCGGGCGGATCATACTAGTGAGCTTTGGTTTAAGCCGGATTCTAGTATTAGATTTGTTGGATTACTTTAGTCTCGTCGTATTCGCATTCAGTCGGAATTTGGATGCAGGTATGTATATACAGGTGAGGGGTATCCTTGTGATCCTTCACGAGTTTACTTTAGATGTTACCGTATCTTTTTATTGTTGCAAACATTTGGATTAATGTTTGCATATGGAAATTATGAGCTAGAAATCATGATTAGGAGCATTAATTGTGACACATGCACAAGTGGTGACTCATGGTCTCTTTCTTTGTGCATGTGTCACATATTGTGATTGATTTGTGGATGAAATGAGAGGAGGAGAGAGGAAGGGCAGCCATATGAGTCTTTTGCTCTTGTATTTTTCACAACACTCTCTCTCATTTTATCACACAAAAGAAAAGAAAGAAAAGCTCCTTCTTCTTCTTCTTCTTCCTCTAGCTCATAATCTCCATTAATGGCAACACCTCTAACCTCCATCCAAATCAATGGATGCAAGAGACAAAGTGATCAGAAACATTCTCTACAACATCTTGGACACGTCGGCTAGCACACTTCGTGCCCGAGTTGCTTCAGACGAAGCGGGAGCCCGTAAAAAGACTCGAAGATGTCGTGCCCTTTCCGACGAGGAGACCGAGACCGGAGAAGCCACGAGGAGCTTGGGATGGTGGCCAAAGACCGAAGGACACGGATCAATCGGTATAGCTTTCTATCCCTTCTCCGCATTTTGGCCTCGGACAGACGGCCGGGACGCTACCGTAGACTTACATTTGGCAAGCCTTCCTGTTAGTATGGCCTTTGACATCAGATATTTGAGAGGATCCACCTTTGATATGAGATGGACCTCATGTGCGAAGGCGTAGTGCCTAAGCTTCGTTATCATGAAGATCAGTGCCAGACAATGCTTTTCGATGGGGGAGTAGTTGTTTTCTGCCCTCAGGAGAACTCGACTAAAATAGTAGAGAGCTTTCTCCTTTCACTAATCGTTCTCCTATGCCCATAGCGCGCCTAGAGAACCTTCAAGGGCCATTGTGTACAGGATGAGGGGATTTCTTTTGATCGGAGCGGTCAGTACCGGCGGTAACTGTAGGTATTGTTTGATTTCGTCCAGTGCACTTTGGCATTTATGATCCCAAACGAACGAGGTCCCCTTCTTCATTAGATGGCTGTAGGACGACATTTTCCGGAGAGGTTGGTTATGAACCGCCGGATATACACGAGCTTTTCTTGGAGAGACCACAGTTGTTTAAGAGTTCTTGGCATTGGCATTTCCATAATCGCCTTAATCTTTGATGGGTCTATTTCGATGTCTCGGTGTCGTATGATGAATCTTAGGAATTTTCCCGAGGAGACTCCAAACGCGTATTTCAAAGGATTCATCTTTAGATTGTCTTTCCAAAGACGCTGGAACACTATTTTCAGATGTTCCCAGTGCTCCTCATACGATTTTCTTTTCACCACAAGGTCATCAATATGGCATTCGACAATCTCATGTATGAGGTCATCGAAGATCTTTGTCATGGCCCTCTGGTAGGTAGCGCCTGCGTTCTTCAAACCGAAGGGCAACACCTTATAACAGAATATGCCTAGCGGAGTTTGAAAGGCAGTGTGCTTTTGGTCTTCAGGATGCATTTTTATTTGATTGTAGCCTGAATGTCATGCCCCGCTTCCCAGTGTACGGGCAGAGGGCGCGATGAGGCCGCTAGGCATTTACTCAAAAGTAAACACGCTAAGCGTATCTAAGCAATATAAAATAAAATGTACACAAGAGACAAGATGTAAATGAACAGCAACTTTATTTATTAACATTCTTTTTACAATACAACTGAAAAGAAAATACATGGAATGAAAGCAATACCTAAACAGTGACATAACAGAAATGAAAATGGAATAAGTACAAGTGGCTACAGCTCTGGGTCTTCGGTGTACTGCTCAAGGGCCTGCTCCAAATGCTCCTGACTGGTCTCGTACTCCTCAGTGTCGGGTCCTCCTGACAACATTCCAAAGAAGAAGAGAAATATGAATGTCGTCAGCGAACAATCGCTCGGTAAGTCCCAAGGATGAGGAAGAAGTAGAATAGACAGAGAGATGGTATAGTTTTATAATGTTTTATTATAATGTTAGCGCAGTTGTTTGTAGTTTGGTACAAAAATGCCAGTGTATACGAGAGGAGTCCCACTTACACCGGAGACTTTAGTAACCCGTAGTACAAGGCTCCGTCGATAATACCATGGAAAAATGGCATGGATGTAATTACATCTTAAGTGACCACCTCGTGCCATCTTTAACATGTTCCGTACCAGTCTACCCCTTTATAACCCCATAATGTTTATGTATTGATTGTATTGATTGTATGGATTGTATTATCTGTATGAATATAGACGAATTGCTTACCGAAACCATGATATCAGTAATGGAACGGATATAATGTATGAACATATAAATGGAGTATATCTATAGTTCGGTTCGGTCAAGTTGTATAGATTGAATAGATTGAATATATGGATTCATGGATTCATGTTGAATATATACTTGAACATATTCAAGTCAGTTTGATTATATCGAGACTCGGTCTGGGTCAGACATTTAGAAAAGAACTTGAAGTCCTGAATTAGTTTTGATGTCATTGGTAACTGCTGCACATGGACGGCAGGATTTATGTCTTTTCCAAGATAATTACCGTGTTTATAACACCGTTTGTTAGATTGTCTACCTTAAATAGGCAAGCACCCATATCTCCGGCTCCCTGAGGCTCAAGAGACTGGTTCCACTTAAACCTATGTTTACTAGGGTCCTTATTGTAATTTAGTATAACTTGAGGGGGTTTATGTAAAATAGTTTTGTTATATTTTCAAAATACACCTAAAGTATTTTATTATCATCTTTAGAGTTTTCATAGATGTTTGTTTTATTCAATACAAAATTTCTAGTGAGTATGACCTAGATAGTAAAGTATAAGGTATTTGTTCGAAATATTGGTATTGTATGGTATTTTCTTGTAAATGTGATGTTTTTCTTAATTTTGGAAATGTGAAATAGTATAAATATTAAAAATAGATATTTTGATATTAATTACATATATATTTATTTATTAAAAATATAGGTTTTATTTATAATAGAAATCACATTTTCTAAAGAAAAATGTACTAAAAATCTTTTGAGATCGTATGCTCCGTGAGGAGGTTTGCATCTCGCTCAACTAGACCCGAAGATGTGCGATAATCCGCACCATACCGAACGGGGTCCCCAAAATGGGTTGTAGAAGCACAATTGCATGATAATGTTTTAATACATCTTTTAAAGAAAACAGTTTTGATAAGTTAAAGGTGTTTAATTGCAAAGTCGTATTTCCCGTTTTCTACTATCCCAAGATTCATCGTGTTATGATAGATATGTATGTTGTGATAAGGTAGGTCATTACCTCGTGAACTATCTAAAGGTATAGTTAGGAAATAAGGTTATAATGTCGAAATGAAATATAAAGGTATTTTAATGTAAAAGTGGAATAAAACTTGCTATGGTTATCATTTTGATGTCAAACTTGTTCTATTGTCTTTGTTAATGATTAATAAAGAATATATCAAAAGTTGTAGGTTTATTATTAAGAAAAAGTTGTATTTTTAAAAGAAAAGAGAATCGGAAGCCGGATAACTCCGCTTCCGACACATTTTAAGAATGAAGAGTTTGAGAATAACAAAAGAGAGAGAGAAGGGGGACTTACTGGCTTAGATGAGAGAAGGAAGATAGGAGGAGGTCTAGGATTCGTCGATACTTCGTTTCGTTTCCGGAAACTCCTCGGAAGTTCGTCGGAGCTTTGCCCTTCGCTAACTCCACTTGTACACTAAAAGAGACTTTAGAATTTTTTATAGTTTTGACAGGAATTTCTGAGTGAGGAGGGATGAAATATGGTGTGGTATTTATAGGGGAAATTAGGGTTTAGGGGGTGAAAGAAATTCATTAAAAAATTTCATTTAAAAGGATTAAAGGGGCATTTTATTGCACTCTGGATAAATTCAGAGTACACAAGCAATATGGGGTTAGTGGGGTAGGCCAAAAGTTGCAGGGGAGAAATTTTGGGGAGCATTAGGTACGGGGGGCCCGGCGGCGCCGGCATTACCCATGGTTTCGCCGGTCGGAATCTGGTTCTGAGGCTTGGGATTCTCACCATGTGTCGGGGTCGTTTGCTATACTCTCGTGCACGTGTTTGTTTAATCTGTAACTCTTCGGTTTATGTGTAGTGCATGTGTAAACCCTTGGGTTCTAAAAGATTAAAAGAAAATACAATAAAAATAATATGGGGCTAATGGGATTTGAACTCGGGTGCTATGTCTCAGCAGTGCAAGGTCTTACCAATGAGCTACAAGCTCTTTCTTACTATTCAAAAGCAAAACAAACTTATAACTCGTGCTCAGGCTTAGGTATCCCTTTCTGTATTTTAAAAAAATTCGTACAGAAAGTTGGGGTTGTTCCACTGAAGATCTATCCATGAAGGAGAAGACCTCATGAGTGGGCGTGTTATCAATCATCAGCTCGGTAATGGGTACTGGGAAGTCATCCTTCGGACAAGCTTTGTTAAGGTCCCGAAAGTCCATGCAGATGCGCACTGTCCCATTTTTCTTCATCACGGAACAATGTTGGCAATCCAGTCGGGATACTGAACTTCTTGGATGAATTCGGAGTAAATTAGTTTATTGACTTCGGCATTGATACTCATTTCGAGTTCGAACCGTATTCTTCTTGGCGCCTGTTTCACTGGCTTGACGTCCGGCGATATAGCCAGTTTATGCACCGCTATTTTTTGATCCAATCCTGGCATCTCGGAATAGTTCCATGCGAAGCAATCTTAATATCCTTCCTGTCCATTGAGAAGAAAGGACCATTCTACATAGAGATTCTTCCGCCAGTGAGAAATATGCCTCCTGTGTATATCTCGGGGGGAACGAGTACCCACGCCGTCGCTATTTTGGCGACAAGTTGCTTCAGAGCCGCTTATTTTTGTTGAGCGTAGGCGACAAACGCCATCTTGACTCCACTTTTCACTCGTCATCATCGGATGAGAAAGAGTCTTGACCCATTTGATCCAATAGAGCCATTTTATCCATGAGTTCTTAAAAGGTCGTCGGATTGAAGAGGGCCATATACAGAAACGCCTTTGAATTTGGGCCAAGAGCGGTTATGAGCATTCCCATAGCTGCAACTTCATCAATGTGTTTCTCGTATTTGACCAGAGATTTCGCCATCGGGTAACATATTGAACCCAAATCTCATTCGGTCTAACCCTTTCGTTGACCAACGCCGTCACGGTAGTATGTTCGTTCTCATTAGTGAATCCCTGACAAAAGAGCATATCCATTTCATCAAAGCTCTTCACAAAATCATTTGGGAGTTCCGCATACCATTCGAAGGCGATGCCCACCAGACCGCTGACGAACTGTCGGAGGAGTAGTATGTCATTTCCTCAAGAATTGCCGCACATGGATTTAATTCGTGCAATGTGCTATTGAGGATACCCAGTTCCTTTGTATATATGGAACGTTGGAGGTGTGTACTCTGGCGGGTACTGTATTTGATCGTACCATGTCGGATACAGTCGACCAGTCTTAATTGATCTATTTGCGGCTTCACTGGCGTAGTGAGCTTTGATTTGCTGAGCGATATATTCACTCAGCTTTGCTTTCGGAATCATTTCCTCTTCAGCCGTTGATGAGACTTGTAGAGGATTTGAAATGTCATCCTTATCTTTAAGACCGACTACCGGTGGTTCATCTGCCAGTGGTTCCGATTGAACCGTCATTCCAGCCATATTCTGAATCAGAAGGGCCATTTGGTTAATTTTAGTAGACATTTCTGCTCCTTCTTCATCCCTCTTTTTCAGAGCGCGCTTTAGGAAATCAATATCCGACTCCTTCTCTACTCTTTATTCGGGTGCGTTCTCGGGATTTTCCTTAGGCGATGGATTAGCGTTTGCTGCCGCCTGAGCGAGAATCTCCTGCATCTTTTCACGTTGCAGTTGAACTTTTGTCAGGGACTAAGTTTGAGGTCAGTGGCTAGTAGAAGCTCGAACTTCGTCTTTGTAATTCACCACATAAACTATGTGAACTACCATACCTCCAGACTTGTGGTGTTTGGAGTTTTGGCCTTTGGAGTTTGCTTCAGGAACTTGAGCTTTATTAGGCTTCTCTGTTTTTGTGAAAATCCGCTTTGGTTTCGGGAGGAACCGCCGTATCAGGATCCGTCTTGGGATGAATCCCCTTGTATTTGAAAGGGGATTTGTCAGAATTTGGCTGAAGTTTAGAGGAAGAGCCGCAAACGACGACTGAGTTCTTCACCAGCTTCCACACCTTATATATAGATGAGAAAAGTTGTTATAGGGAGCGAACTGGTTTCTGCTCTCGTGGGATCTCCATAGGCAGCGGAGATTTCTTCAATATTGAGATAAGAGAATTTTGTCTGACTCTTCGCAACAGTTTGAAGATGTTTCCGGTTGGAACAACAACATTCACCACTGGGGTTGAAACAGGACCATACGGAGAACTGCCCCCAGCTCATTTTATATGATGTCGATATCGATGTCGACCGTTTCTTACGGCCGGGATTTGATTAGCCTCAGGATTTTTCCGAGCCTGCCCCCTGTTTCCTTTGAGAGATTGAATATTCTGCCCCTTGCGTCGACCTTGGTCCTTGGCAGGTGCCAGTTGTTTGAGGACGGATTCCGTCGGCAAATCTGCAGCTTGGGGAACCGGCCTGTGGAAGACTGACTTCCTCTGGGCTTCCTCTATCGGCGCTGAGGCACTAAGGGTGGGAGGTGGGAGTATAGACCTAAAAAGAAGCCCGTTGATTTCTTGAAGAGCCGGATTGTAGAGATTTGAGGCTGCAAGTGGCCCATACTTGACTCCGCCAGATATGACAGAGCCTGAGTTGCTAGGGTAGGAGTAAACGCCATTCTTCATAGAGACGAAACACCGGCTTCAGTATCCCATCACCCAAGGGCAACCACAAACATATATACCACGATTATTTGATCGCATAAAAACATGACACACGAAGTGTGGAGTGGAAAGAGGAAAAGGTCCCACCGGGCGTGCCAGAATCTGTTCACCGCCAAAAACGGAGACGAAACCGCGTAGGTCATCTTGCCTGAATTTGGGGGCAGATACTATTTGGATTTATCCATCCACCTCTCCGAAGATGCCAAGTTAATTTATGGCACCGTATATCGGAGGTTTGGACGGATGCAGCCGTTGTAGCAGACTTCGTCAGATTCCCTCTCGTTTGCTAGGGGTTTTTGATTGTGGTGACGCTCTTCCCTGCAGGCGCAAGCCCCTGCAGTTAATTACATTACCACGTAGCGATAACCACTTTCTCCTGCTCTAGAAGGCCACTTCGTGTCGTGTGTGTTTGTTTTATTTTTGGTTGCCCGTAGATTGTATTGAAGACTAATTTATGTTGCCGCCCGTAGGGCGTTGATTAGTTCAAATCCGTATATTCTTAGATTTGGGTTTGGTTTGATTTAAGGATCGTTAATCTTGTTTGAGATTAAGATCAACTTAAATGTTTGTTAAGGATACGTTAGTCTAATTTTAGACTAAGGTCTACTTAACAAGGTTTTAGGATCATTCACATCCAACAAAAGAGCATTTGGGCTCTATTTTTTTAGTTTAAGAACGTTACGGTCCGTAGCTAGTTTAAGGACATTGCGGTTCATTGTAGTTTAAGAACATTGTGGTCCGTTGTCACCATCTTGGAGACAACGTTGTAGTTTAAGGACATTTCGGTCTGTAGATCACCATTTTTGAGGTGAGTTTTTAGTTTAAGGACATTACGGTCCGTTGCCGCCATCTTGAAGACAACATTGTAGTTTGAGGACGTTTCGGTCTGTAGATCACCATTTTTGAGGTGAGGTTTTAGTTTAAGGACATTACGGTCCTCTGTTAGTTTAGGGACATCTCGGTCCATAGTTAGTTTAGGGACATCTCGGTCCAATGTTCATATTGCGCATACATGTATTTGTTACGTGTCGGGATGAGCAAAGGTGATATGGGACACATCTAATTTGGGATGTGGTTTGATCTGGGTTGTGCACGTTAATTTGGGGAGTGCACCGGAAAGCATTTGGTTGTCAGGACCCGCCACCTCTCTGAAGACGCCGATGAATTACAACGACATATATCAGAGGTGTAAAGAGATATACCCTTAAACCCAAATCCCGTATTTGAGGAAGAAGATTGTGGTGGAGCATCTAAGAATCATTAGTCATTTTAGAGACTAAGATTAACTTAGGAGATGTGGGATGAACATTATTTTGGATGTCTTCATTTGACAGACCATTAGTCATGTTGGGGACTAAGATCAATTTGGGAGAATGATGAGCACAGAAGGGTCTTGACTTTGAAAAGTCAAGTTGGGCTAAGTCTAGGTCTCCATAATTAACCAACAGTGCTAAAGTAATGAGGCATATAATGCTCACGTGCATTTCATGTGGGCACTGGAATAGTGTTAAACACTAAATTTCTGCGGCGCTCACGTGGTGCACATGAGGTACTCAATTATGGGCGCTGTCCATTTATTTTCCTTTTTTTTATAAGTGCTGAGCACTTGGTTCTTATGGCGCTCACGTGTGAAACACGTGGGGTACCTCAAAGTTGGGCTCTCCCTTTTGGCTTTATTGCCTCTCCCTTCGTGTAAGTGTTAAGCACTTAGTTCCCATAGCGCTCACGTGTAAAACACGTGAGACGCATCAAATGGGGCAATGCCCTTTTATTTTATTTCCTCTTCCTTTCACAGAAGTGCTAAGCACTTGATTAAGGGTAGCATGCAAAACACGTGACTGTCCTAAGAAGTGTTCCTTGCTCCTCTTTTAAACACCCGCGTGGGAAACATGTGAGGCAATCTCAGCCATTTACTTTTGTTCATTAGAAACACTCACGTGGAAAACACGTGAGGTCTTGTTATAGTGTTAAAAACTAACGAATCACCAGGCCGTTCTTCTGTGATTCTTAGGAATCAAGTTCTCCTTTTGTTTCTTTACAAGAATTAAATTCTTCTTACAGGGTTAAACCCTAGTTTTTTAGAGGAATTAAATTCCCATATGTGTTTTTTGTAAGAGTTAAACTCTTTAAACTTGGTTCTTTCCCCTAGGCTTTGAATCTGCATGACAATATCTCCCCGATGAGAATTAAATTCTCAACTTGTGGAGAGATCTGCTTCTGCAAATCTCAACCAGAGGAATAACTGAGTTCTTATATGAAGGGTTAAACCCTTACAGAGGCGAAGGAGAGATAAAATGATCTCTGAGTTTTCTCTTTACCTAAGGTTTTTTAGGAAGGGGTTCTTCTTCTTTGAGAGAATTAAATTCTCTCTGTATTTTTCTTCCCCTCTTTCCCTGTGTTTCTTCTCCTCTCCTCGCTCCTATTTATACGAGAAGAACAAGAATCAATTTGTTAAGAGAATCCCTCATTGAGAGATCGTGATTGATTCCATGATCTTTTAGATCAATCGGTGAATTTTATTCACCGTTGGATTTTTAATCCAAAAGCTCTTTGTGTAACAGAGAAGATTTCTTGTTTGTTTAACAAGATTATGAATATCTTGTTAGTTTTAATAAGATTAGAATTTTATTCTATCATATCTTTTTAGTTTAACAAGATCAGAAATAAATTTTCTTAATATAGAATTTAATTCTATCATATGGATATCTCATTAGTTTAACATAGAATTTTATTCTTATCACATGAATATCTTGTTAGTTTAACAAGATTAGGAAAATATTTTTCTATGATAGAATTTTATTCTACTAGATGATCACCGTTGGATCTTTGATACAAAAGTCTTCTGTTTAACAGAGAAGATTTTTCTAGTTTGAGAAATATCAGGAAAATATTTCCCAAATAGAATTTAATTCTATCAGATGATTTAATTGGTGATATTTCATCACCATTGGATTTTAAATCCAAAATTCTTTGTTAAAGAAGGATCTTTGCATATTAAAAGATCAGGGAAAATATTTTCCAAATAGAATTTAATTTTAATTGGAGCATTTTAAATTGGGCCGTTCACATGCTTTGCATGTGAGTAGCAAGAGAACTCACGTGTTTAACACGTGACCCCTAGTGTGGATTTTAGCCTGTTTATTTTCAGCTCTCATATGCTTTACATATGAGCGCTCACGTGTTTAGCACGTGATGCCTTTTTGGCCATTAGTTGTTTTATTTAGTTTATTTTCAGCACTCATGTGCTTTACATATGAGCGCTCACGTGTTTAGCACGTGAGGCCTGTTTGGCTAATGGTTATTTATTTTAAGCGCTCATATGCTTTACATATGAGTGCTCACGTATTTAGCACGTGAGGCCTGTTTGGCCATTAGTTATTTGTTCTCAGCGCTCATATGCTTTGCATATGAGCACTCACGTGTTTAACACGTGAGACATGTTTGGCCCTTAATTGTTTGTTTTCAACGCTCATATGCTTTGCATATGAACGCTCACATGTTTAACACGTGAGACATGTTTGGCCCATAGTTGTTTGTGTTTAACACGTGAGGCCAAATTTTGAGGACTTTCCCCCTTTTTTATAAGGAAACAAGTAGCTTTTAGCAAAAAAATTTGGCGGGAACACATGCGAAGCAATCTTTATATTGCATAATCAAGTCCTTTAGTGTGACCACCTATTTTTTAGACAACAGCTCACTGACGAATGTGGGTCTCGGCTCGTTTTCCGTCCCCAAGTCGATTTTTCTCAGGTTGTCCGACGTAGTGTGTATCACATCTTCCAGCTCTTTTGGTGCTGGTGGAAATTCTGAGATCACCATATCCTCGTCTTCATTTGCGAAGCACCTGAAGGAGTCATCTATAGTCTCGTGCCCTCCCTCCTTTGAGAGTGTTATCACATGGCAGATATGGATTTGCTTTCATTCTTGAAGCTGGACCTGTCCTCACGGTATAGGTCCTCTTTGGCTCATGCTTTTGCGGTGGGGTTACCCTCCAGCTGTCGGACAAAGCGAATTTGCCTTGTTGATACTGGTCTTCGACACAGTCTTTGAAGGTGAAGCAGACTTCAAGAGGATGACCTATTGCTCAGTGATAGGAGCAATAATCCGGATGATGGACCTCGTTTATTTGTTCGGGATGCCGAAACTCCGGAAGCGCCATCATTTGATGCTTCATGACAAAGTTGGATATTTTCCTTGTTTTGTCTTGAGGGAAAGAGTATTCCTGACCCATCTTCTTGATAAAGGACGGGTTCCAACCATGTTTTTCTTGATAGCGCGGCTTCTTAGATATACACTGTTGTTTGCGAATGTTGTTTGCGCTCTTTGTCCTGTTTTTGCCTCTATTTCAGGATTTTTCCTTCTTGCGAGGACATACAGCGAGCTGGGGACGGAGGGCATTGTAGTCTTCTTTCTCTGCGGACTGCTGGTTGAGGCGTTGCGTCCTGGCCTTTTCATAAATAGCCATTTCACAACTGTGCTTATCCCGAATCTTTTGACAGGCTTATTTTACTAGCTTGTCAACTTGTTCTTCGAACGATGAACTTAATGTTCTTAGAGCGGGATCTCGTTCTGTTTCATTGTCATGGATATTTGAAAGAGCGTTCACCTTTTCACCAGAGCTATTGTCACGACCCATAATTTAGTACGTGACCGGCACTTAAATTACTCAACGTCTAAAGGCGTAATGTAAATCAAGTAAGCCGAAGCCTAGACAATCTAAACCTTTTTACAGAAAATAGTGGGGGTGCAGTTTTGAAATAAAGGTATAATGAAGTCAAGTTTTGTCTTTTAAAAATTTGGACAGCACCTCCCTTATATGTTTTGATCCAAAAACATATACACAACAATATATAGGCATCCCCAGGCGGGAGCTAGCTCTTCGCCAACTGGCGGAATCACAACCACGCAATAACATATATACGACGCCCAACGGCAAAGATTCAACCCAGAAAGAACTAATAAAGAAGCAAGACATCAAAACTTAAGAAAAGCGATCAAAGCCCATCGCTCTAAGTCTCGTATAAAACCCAAGTCTGACTAGCTCTACCAATATACAATTCTAGTCTCTGATTTGATGTGATGGAGTTTATCTAGATACAATAGAATATAACAGTATGAGAGTGGGTACGATCCAACATGTGTCACCCTTACCAAAGCAAACACCCTGGATAAAGCTGTGCCAGCAATACCGCAACTGATCCCTGTTCTCCGCCGAAAAGACGCGACCGGGACGTTGGGACGTCCGGCCTGAATTTTAAGGGGAAAATGCTATTTGGTGCTATCCGTCCACCTCTCCAAAGATGCCAAGTTGATTTATGACACCGTATATCGAAAGTTTAGACGGATGCAGCCGATGTAGCAGACTTCGTCAGATTCCCCCTTGTTGAGGGGTTTTTGATTATGGGGACGCTCTTTCCTGCAGGCGCAAGCCCCTGCAGTTAATTACGCTACCGTATCGCGGTAACCACTTTCTCCTTCTCCATATGGTCACTTCGTGTCGTGGGTGTTTGTTTTGTTTTTGGTTGCCCGTGGATTGTATACGGAAACCAATTTATGTTATCGCACGTAGGGCGTGGATTAGTCTAAATCCGTATTTTCTTAGATTTGGATTTTGGGTTGGGTTTAAGGATGCGTTAGTCTCATTTTGAGACTAAGATCAACTTAAACATTTGTTAAGGACACGTTAGTCTAATTTTAGACTAAGATCAACTTAACAGGATCGTTTAGATCCAACAAAAGAGTATTTGGACTCTATTGTTTTCATTGGGTTTATTGATTGTCAGGACTCGCAACCTCTCTGAAGACGTTGAAGAGTTACAACGACATATATCAAAGGTGTGATGAGATGTACCCTTGAAATTTGGGCTCTATTGTTTTAGTTTAGGGACATTGCGGTCCATAATTAGTTTAAGGACATTACGGTCCATGAGTTTAAGGATCCCAAGGTCCGTAGTTTAAAGACGTCATAGTCTGTAAGGTTTAAAGACGTCATAGTCTATGAGTATAAGGACCTCACAGTCCATGGTAGTTTAGAGACATCATAGTCTGTAAAGTTTAAGGACATCATAGTCCATGGGTTTAAGGACCCCACAGTCCATAAAATTTAAGGACATCATAGTCCATGAGTTTAAGAACCCCACAGTCCACGGAATGTCTGTTTGTCGGGACCCATCACCTCTCTGAAGACGTTGAAGGATTACAACGACAAATATCAGAGGAGTAAAGAGATGTATCCTTGAACCAATATTGGTTGGGAGATCTGTAGTTGAATTGATTTAAGGATCGTTAATCTCGTTTGAGATTAAGATCAACTTAAATGTTTGTTAAGAATACGTTAGTCTAATTTTTAGACTAAGATCTACTAAACAGGATCATTTAGATCCTACAAAAGAGCATTAGGGCTCTATTGTTTAGTTTAGGGACATTACAGTCTATAAGTTTAGATGCAAATATGGGTTTGGAAATGCACCAGATAGTTATTGGTCATTGGGACCCACCAACTCTCTGAAGACGTTGAAGAATTACAATAATATGTATCAGAGGTGTGAAGAGATGTACCCTCGAACCAAAGTTGATTGAAGGCTCTGGGAATTACTTTGAATATCAAGAGTATAGTTGGAGTTCAGTTTCAGGGGATCTTACCTCTGGAAAACTTAGCTAATTTAGGCTAAGATTGGCTTGAATATAGTGTTAAACACTAGGGTACATTCGGCGCTCACGTGCTCCCACGTGATGTATTTAAAGAAGTGTTAAACACTAAAAAAGAAGCGCTCACGTGGGGTCACGTGAGGTGCCTGAATGTTGGGCCAAACTTCTTTTATTTTATTCTCAGAATATGCAAGTAAGGGTTAAACACTTAATCTTCATGGTAATCACGTGTGGGCACGTGATGGGTACCCATGCACTGGATATTGAAAAGATTTGCTAGGGGTCACGTGGGGACACGTAAGGGCACCCAAAATCTGTTCTGACTTGGCTTTGTTCTCTTAATTTTGAGGGATTTATCCAAGGGTCGCGTGGGAGCATGTGAACCCATCTCATTCATTCTTTTTTGACCATGGAAGGGTCACGTGTTGCCACGTGATCATGTTGGGTACTTGATCTTTTTACGTGCATGAAAAGTCTAAGTCCCTTGTTTAAGAATTAAATTCTTTTATAGGGCTAAACCCTAATTTTATTTAGAGGAATTAAATTCCTATGTATTTGGAATAATTAAATTCTTTAAACCCAATTCTCCCTCTAAGTTTTGGATCTGCATGGCAGAATCTTCCAGATGAGAATTAAATTCTCAACTTATGGGGGGATCTGCTTCTGCAGATTTTCAACCATAGGAAGAACTAAGTTCTTGTATTGGGTTAAACCTTATCTTTGTTAGAGGAATTAAATTCCTATGTGCTTTGTGGGAGAATATAATTCTCTGAACTTAGATCCTCCCTTAGGTTTTAGATCTGCATGGCAGAATCTCCCCGATGAGAATTAAATTCTTAACTTATGGGGAGATCTGCTTCTGCAGACCTTCAACCAAAAGAAAAACTAAGTTCTTATTCAGAAGAGTTAAACGCTTAGTTTGAGAATTAAATTCTCTTTTGTTTTATGGGAGCTTATAGAATGATCTCTTTCCCTCTCTTACCTAGGTTTTCTTTCTTTTTTGAAGAGATCTTCTTTTCGCTCTGGATAATTAAATTCTCTTTTCTTTTGTATTCTCTCTCTGTTGTTGTCTATCTCTTCTTCTCTTCTTGGCTCCTATTTATAGGAGAAAGAAAAGAATCAGTTTGTTTAGTCAATCTTTCATTGAAAGATTTTGATTGATTTTGTAACAAACGTGATCTTTTATATCACTCGGTAAATCTTATTCACCATTGGATTTTTAATCCAAAAGATATTTTATTTGTTGTTTCTGGCAGATTTTAGGAAAATATTTCCTTGTATAGAATCTTTCTATAAATTGGTGATTTTTAATCACCATTGGATCTTTAATCCTACGGTGCTCCACTTTACAGAGCGCAATCCTTTTTGTTTAAAAGATCTAAAGAAGTATTTTTCCAATTAGGGTTTTTGATTCCCTCTTAATTAGAATTTAATTCTATTTGTTCAGATGGTTTAGGAGTTTATCACGTGTTGGCACGTGACCCCATTTGTTAAAGCATTCAAATTAGAATTTAATTCTATGTCTAAGGCTGTGCTTGTAAATGGTCACGTGTCTGCACGTGAGACCTGGTCACGTGTTGACACGTGACCCCACTGACACAGCGCTTCCAACTTGTTTATTTTATTCAATGTCTACAGGCTTTCCTGTAAATGGTCACGTGTCTGCACGTAAGACCTGGTCACGTGTTGACACGTGACCCCACTGACACAGCGTTTCCAACTTGTTTATTTTATTCAGTGTCTACAGGCTTTGCCTGTAAATGGTCATGTGTTTGCATGTGAGACCTGGTCACGTATGGGCACGTGTAGGCACGTGATGCCTCATTTTAGGTTTTTCTTGCTGCTTTATCTATATTTTATTTAATTTCCATGAGGAAACAATCCCAAGCGGTCAAACCTGCAAGAACTGTGGCACAAAGAGGGTGAGTTGCCAACTCGTGAGTAGAAAACATCAGTAAGTAGAAATCGAATAAAACAACGATTCCCTATGTCACTATATCCCGAAAGTAATGTTATGATATCTAGGGTAACCAAGTACGCATATATGTCAACAACCGATCAATGCAATGACATATATAAATAAACATCCGACATCATATGCTTGTATGCATGTGGATATCATCCACGTGTCCATCAACGACACAAACAATATCATGGAACCTGAATGTCCCACACCGACACTCGAACATCATGAAAACATAAGCCTGCATATATATATGAGGATATAAACCACGTGTGTTCATCAATGACACATCAAAATCATGGAACCTGAGTGTCCAACACCGACACTCGAAACATCATGAAACCCGTGTCCAGCATCGACACGTAAATCCTTATATCTCTGGCACCGTCAGTCCGGATCAGCCCATATCATGACTACGGTCGGTATCCTCCAGATATCCGTCGTGCCAAACTATCTCAGGCTCCGTCAGTCTGGATCGGCCCATATCATCTCACGACTCCGGTCGGTATCCTCCAGATAACCGCTGAGCCCAAAACTATCACCGGTGGGTAGTGCTTCCCTACCAGGCTCATCGTCTAGATCTCGAGCTTCTTGCCCTGGGGTACCTCACCGGGTCCACCATGTACCCGCAGACGGTGCCTCCTGCTCCTCGAATCGGGTATACGCGCTGCTCAGAACCGAGAAAACTCATGGTGGACACATCGAAATATCATATCAAGAGAAACCTCATTTTAAAGCAATACATAATTCCTTTTAAAAATATAACCGCAGTTCTCAAATCCAGAGATCTCATAAAAACAGTATCTCAATGCATAATGCAACATAGAGTAGTAATATGAGCATATTGAGTATATCATGTAAGCATGTCAAGTGATAGTACTGAACAATGAGTGTACTTTTTACTTTTAAGATTAATATTATGATAGGGCAGTTCTCCTGTATAAATGGCACGACAATTCTACTGTATAAGTGACATGGCAATTCTACTGTGTAAGTGACACGGCAATTACCGATGAAGAATGTGTGTGAGCCGGCAAATCTGTGTATGTGTAACATGCGCATCAACGGTAATTGTGCAGGTGTACTAGCCAATGATATCATTTAGCATTAAATACCGGCATATGGTATGTACATCACGAGGGGTAATATCCTATATAACATGAACATTAAATGGGTAAATCTATCTACACAAGAATCATACGGTCACTTTTTAAAAGATACGAATCGTAGTTTTGAAAGTGGATGCTATGGTGTTTTTAGAAAAAGACATCATTTGGAAACCCGTAGACTCCCATAAAGTTTTCGTTTAAAAGATGCATGAGATTCATCAGTTTTGGAAATAGGTATTGTTCAGGTGGCAATCTTTATATCGGCGATCCCGTCTCATAACATCTGATATGACAAAAATACTCGATCATCATCCTCAAATCACTAGCGCGGATCAATCATCCGGTACATCTCATCATGTACGGTAATCCATCGTACAGGGTCATCAAACAGAATAGGGAATCTATCGACCTATACAATAATGAGGGTACGGATCTAAAGTCTCGTACAGAATATTACTCATTACACACACACACACACACACACACACATATATATACACATATATCTCAAATCACATTTGTATAAACGTCATATCTTAATAATTTCACAGCACCTCTATCTCAATCTCGTGTCATGCTTATCAATCTCGATCTCATATCATACCATTATCAACTCATACTTATTCTCTTAAAATTCATAATTATCATGATTCACTTCTCATTTTATATTCTCAAGAAAATATATCCATTAGCGTCAACTTTATCATAATTATAATTTGTAACATAATCTTCCATATCAATGGTTGCGAGAGAGCTATACACTATCCACCTGACTTCCCCCGTAGATATAAATCTACTCACCTGCTAAACTCCTCGCTTAGCCGAAGTGGATATGCTTCGTCATCTCGGAAGTCCACGCGAAGGTACCTACAATCAATACACAATCGCAATACAATTCTATTAAAACCAATATCTGAAAACCGATACGGCACACGAATCACTTATAGGTTAGAACCTATAGCCTACGCATGCAAAATCAACTAAATAACCCTCGTCTGTTGACGTAAAAACGTCCTACGACGGAATCCAAACTCAAATATCAAAACCAAGTTTCAGAAATCAGATAACACTAAATTAGTAGCTGAAGAAATCTATCTCAGATTTTACCCTAGGTCAAACTAGCTAATTTTGCACATAGGAGAGGTTTAATTAACTGATATAGGACCCACATACCAAGTACGAACCATTTCCAACATATCCAGGCCAAAATTTGTGGCCATAATGAGTTTATTTGCGGCCAGAACTAAAGAGGATGGGCTTGGGTTTCTAGGGTAGGTTCCTGGTTGCCTACTCATCTCTCTGTGTTCGCTAAATAATTTTTAGGGTATCCGGGTTATAGCAGATCTCAGTATCCCATCACAAATCTCACAAAATACGATATCGGGGAATTTCTAACTCCGTGCTTTGGTTTCTATTCTCGGGTGTTGGCCAGTAAAACATCGCTCAAGTCTTGTAAACACTCACTATACCTCAATTACCATTTAACATCATCTTTGAATTTTCTAAGATCACAAAACTCTCTAAATCGATTTCTAAACTAAACTAGGATATTTAACATAAACACTGATCTAAAGTGAAGAGATTACCTCATTTGCAACTAAAGAAAATTCTTGAGTTGCCTAAAGTCTTCAAAATCCAAATTTGGATGGTTCAAAGGGTTTAGGATAGGCTTGTGCATGTTTTTAATGAAGGTGGCATAGGGTTTAGAGGAAGAAATGGAGATAATGCATGGAGGTAGAGTGGGAATGAAGGAGATGAAGAAATGGTGAAGAAAGCAATGGGGATGAAGGGATATGGGCAGCCAAGTCTAACCTTCTCTCTCTCTTAACCTCACTCTCTTTCTTAAGCTCACTCTCTCATCTCTAAAATATCTCTTTTTGTCTCTCACTCATAACTTCTCTTTTCTTTTCTTTTTCTTTTCTTTTGCTTTTCTTTTCCTTTCTCTTTATTTCACTAACTCTCAAAACTCACAAGTCACAAATAAAATAACAGTGAATAACATGCACATGACATTGTACACTAGTCATGGAAAAATGTAAAATTACGGATTTGGCCAAAAATCCGATAAATATCATTATAATAAATAAATCATTTTAATCTCCGATTAATTTCCAAATATTGGTATATACTTATACCATTTTACAAAAATTCCCTATTCGCAAATCGAATAGTTTTCGCGAAATATATTATTTTAATATTAAATTTCCAAAAATAATATTTATATTTCTAAAATGTTACAGCTGTTTATGATGCGGCAGCCATGAAATCGCTCCCGTTTCTTAGACTGAACGTATCCGAGCCCAGTTGTCTCCATTTTTCTGTTGGGCATCTTTCGCTGAGTCCCGGGAATGTCCCAAATCTTGTTGTAGAACTGGGCTTGTCGAGCGGTTTGTTTGAAGGGTACGCCTTGGTATCTTAATAGCTTTTTCAATCCCTCTGCGTAATATCTAGGCAGACGGATTTGTTGAAACCTGTCAAGCGCAAGATCAGCACCATACCAGACTTCTTTCTCTACTTTAGTCTCCAGAGATTGGTAGAAAAGGATTGCCTTTTCACCTCTTCGCCTGGGAGGGACATAAGAAGCCCGCTGCTCTTGTATGCTGTATGTATCAAGCACATCAAGTTCTTTGCAATGCTGTGGTGGAACTATGGTGATTTGTAAACTCTGATCAGCTCCAATAACGGTTTGTGCTGACGGACGAGTGGAGAACACGGCATTGGCCTCATCCTCAGATTCACTGCCGAAGACCAAAATAGAAGCAGATAGGCCGGGCCTGTTTCCTTGGGGTTGCCCCCAGTAGACTATCTCTTCATCCTCCTCGATATCGCTCCTAAAGATCGGGATAGCGGTGACGGCTTTTTGTTTATTCTCCGGCTTATGACATCTTTCCGTGTCTTTGAAGTCTTGTAGGAAGTACTTGGTGTCTTCATATTTTCGGACTTCGTTTACGGAGAATGGATTTAGCTCCCCCGTAACGGTGTACTCAAAGCTATCTTTGAAATACTTCATACACTGGTGTTGTGTAGAAAAGATAATGTGGTACTCGTGCAACCAAGGCCTGTCGAGCAAAGCGTTGTAGCAAGTCTTGGTGTCGATGACATGAAATTTGATGTCGGTGATGAGTTTCCTAAAGCGTAGACCCAAGCGTCCGTGATGACTGTGAGTCGAACCCAGGGATGGTAATTTTATCCCGAGCCAGGTGCTGAATGTTCATGCATATCTCCTTCAGCACCTTCATGTTGAGAAGGTTGACAGAGAATCCGTTGTCGACCAGGATCTTCCCTATCATGATGTCATGGCAGTACCCGATGACATATAGAGGATGGTTGTGCTCGCACGTTTCGAGGAGGAGATCTTCATCGCCGAATGTAATATCAGCTGTATGAACCTCTGTCAGCTCGTGCTTCAACTTTTCTTCTGCAAGGAAAGCTTGGAACTGATCGGGATCCTGTAATGCCCTGATCAGAGAATCTCTTGCTTCTTTGGATAGGAGGAGAGCATCCAATATGCTCAGTTGTGAGGGTATCTTCCTCAGATATGCTAGGACATTGTAATCCACCTTGTTTTTCTTAGGCGGGTCCTTGGCTGCGACCTCTTCGATGACTCTATCATCGAGGGCAATTTCCTTAGGGACTTTTTCCTTCCCTTTGTCTCTTTTGCTCGAACCTTTGTTTGTAGGCCCGAGGTTCTTCTCAGGCAGCGTGCGATTACACAGCTGAATGTTCTCACAGTTTTTCTCCTCCTCCTCTTTTCCGAAGGTGGATTCTTTGAAGAGAGGGCCGAGGGTTATTTCTTCCTCAGAATCTCTCCCGAATGTAAGAACTTGGGATTTTCCTTTTGTCGAACTAATACCAACCATATGACAATTGCCAGTCGTTCCTTCACGCTCATCTGTCGCACTTCTTTGTTGTCGACGAGATTTGCGCTTCATCCACTTGAAGTGTTGTCGATGAGCAACGTATCCTTGCCACCACTTCTTGAAGACATTGCACTCTTCGGTGGGGTGGGTGACCCTCCGATGATATAGGCAATAGTTCGGATGTGAAATCTCTCCATTGAGGCATGTAGCCCCGGGAATATTTCCCTTGAGAGATGGAAGCTTCATTCCCATTGACAAGGCTTTGGCGAATCGTTTCTCCGTCTTAAAACTGCTTTTGTTTGCCGCAGGTGTGCTTCGGTCTGGTTGGAGTACTTTGTGACTCTTCCTCGCTACGTCTTCTTCATCTTGACGCCGATGCTTGGCCTTTTCGTATAAGGTCGTTTCACGTTCTCGGTCAGCTTTGCTCTTTTGAAAAGCTTCGTTTAGCAGCCTGTCAATTAGGCCTTCTGGCAGCTCTGAAGATCTTGGCACCGACCCTGCCCCCGTCCCTCTGCGTTGCTTTCCGACGCCGAGGGAGTTTCTTCATTATTTAATGGCGAATGAGAAACCATGTGGAAACTTGCTACATAATCTTCGATTTCTCTTTACCCTTTACATTCTGAGGGTCTACTTTTGAAGAGGAAGGTCCGTGGCCCATCTGGTCCATTTGGGCCAACTTGTCGATCAGAGCCTGGAAGGTGGTCAGCTTAAAGAACGTCATGAACTGGGACACAGTCGCCTTGGGATCCAGAGTCCCTATGAACATGCTCACAGCAGGAGCTTCTTCGATGCGTTCGCATTTTGACCATAGGTTCCACCACCAGATTGCGTATTAAACCCAGGTCTCTCCTGGCTTCACCCTGGCATTGATTAATGCCGTGATCGGGGTGCGCTCGCTTGCACTGGCAAACCGCTATGTGAACAGCAATTCCATTTCCGTTAATGTTTTGACGGAGTCATTTGGGAGTGTTTCCCCAATTAGAGCAAAGCTCTGTTCAAATTCCAAGATTTGAAATGAAGCGACGCTTCTGTTTCCCCTAATCAGAGCAAAGCTTTGTATTGAAATTCAAAAGTCAAAAAATTGAAGCAACGCTCCAGATCCAGCGCTAGGCGCACTGCGCGCCACGTGTCAAACACGGATGCGTTAGCGCCAAGTGTGCTGCGCCCTAGGCAATGCACCATGAGTGTGCTAGCGCTGCGCACCACGTGTCAAACACGGGTGCGCTAGCACGCTCTGCGCTGCGCGCCACCAATTAGAGCAAAGCTCTGTCTCCAAGATTGGAAAGCAAAGCAACGCTTCATGAAAAGTGCTGACAACAAATGCGCCGGCAATAAGAGTCAAAGACTCTGAAACGGCGCTCATGTGCAAAGCACGAGAGCACTAAGTGCCAGGAGTGCTAAGCACCAGAAGCGCTTCACCTGATTATAGCAAATCAAATTATGCATCGCATAAGTGTCTTACAAAGGAATAACAAAGAATTTAAAAATAAAGGAACACTTGAAAGATAATGAAATACTTAATTAAACATCTTTTTACTATTACAATGTAAACAGATCGCCAAACATGGGATCAAAAGGACAAGGGTTTGCAAAGCTAAGAATAAGATTGTCCAGTTCCCTCTCCGTCTTCTCCACTATGTCAAAACGGCAATCCTCTCGAGGAGTAGCCATCCATTGATCAACGCCGCACTCACCAGAGAAAGTGGAGATAATGACCCGACGAGCCCGTATCTGGCTCAGCAAGTGGACAGAGCAATCCCTCAGGGCTTTAGTGATCAAATGCGCCTCGAAGAAGCACTCGATCTTGTCTTCAGCAGCATCGAGCATTGCCGAGGACATCTCTGTTGGAGGAGGGGGAATATCAGCGAGCACAGACGCAAGGATCATCCGAAGCCAAATAGAGTGTGGGGGGAGAGGAGACCCTACACAAGTCAAGAGCTCGTACAGCGCTACGTTGCATTGGTCATCCGTAAGAGAAGGATCCACCAAGCGCGCAGCAAAAGAAGGAACAATGTCCTGGATAGGCACTTCCCATGGTTGTCGGCGAGCATGTGGACGGTTACAAGCCATAACTGAAAAGATTCTTTGGAGGTGGGAAAAAAAAGAAGATTTGTTTCAGATTATAAAGACTAGGCACAGAAAATTTTGTGTGCACAGTGGAGCTATTTCCAAGACTTGGGAAATGAAAGTTTGGGGGAATACAAGTTTGACTTAAAAGGAAGGTGAAAAGACACCTCTATTTGAAGCAACGCTTCAGATCCAGCGCTCTGCGATGCGCGCCACGTGTCAAACACAGGTGCGCTAGCGTAGGCTGCGCTGCGCTCCGCGTTGCGCGCCACGTGCCAAACGTAGGTGCGCTAGTGCAAAATGCGCTGCGCGTCACGTGTCAAATGTAAGTGCGCTGGCGCAAGGGGCGCCAGCGCTGGAATTAAAAATTCCCCACCGTTAGATCAAAAGATCTAATAATAATAAATTTTTAATTAATTAGAATTAAAATTCTGTTACGAAAAGATCTTTTCAATCTTATTAAAACAAGAAGATTATCTTCTGCAAAGTAGAAGCCTTAGGATCAAAGATCCAACGGTGGGAAATATTCCCAAATCAATCAGAGAAAGATCTCTTAAAACTGATTTAACAAATCAATTGGCCCTATATAAAGGCCCTAAGACTTAAAGTCTGATATAGAAAAAAAAAACCTACAAACTTTGAGAAAACTCAAAGAAAAAGAAAAGCAAGCTTTTGGTGAAAGAAGATCATTTTTCTTCAAGGTAAAGAACATGATTCTTGAACACAGAGATGAAATCATTTCATAAAAGAAGAACTATCTTCTAAAAAAGATCATAGATCTACAAAAGACCAAGGCTTTGATAAAAAAAAGAGATCAGAGATCTTATTATAAAAATTAAAAAGAAGTATTCACTTTATTCATAAATCCTTGGTCTACAAAGGCAGTGGCCTTTTTTATAAATAAGAACGTTTTGTTCTTGAACCTTGAGGCAAGGCCTCCTTTAAAGGGAGAACATAAACTCGTTCTCTGATTATAAATTTGATCAAATGCGCTTTGCGCTACTGAAAAGTGCTTTGAACTCATGAACTGCGCTTTTGCGCTCCTTGGATCAGCGCTCAGCGCCAAAACGTGCCACGTGTCAACCACATAGGCAACTTGCGCTTTGCTCTTCTGAGATAGCGCACTGCGCTCATGGGCTGGCGCTCAGCGCCAAGCACGCCACATGTCACTCACTGGTGCACCACCAAACTAGCGCAAAGCGCTCATAAATTGAAAGTACAATGCGCTCATAAGCTGGCGCTTAGCGCTAAGCGCGACACGTGTCCTTTTCGTGTGCGCTACTCGACAGAAGCGCAACGCGCTCTCTAATTGGCGCAAAGCGCCTGGCGCGCCACGTGGCGCATTGTCATAACACACTTTGTTCAGATGAATGCTATGCATTCAATACAAGACAAAAGATGTCAGGATCTAATGCTTAGCATTACTAAAAGGGCCGAGCCCAAGTAAACTCAATAGCCAGAACAAAAAAATGTTAAACATTTTAATTGGACTTAGCCCAATTCTGGACATAAGTCCCCAACTTATATTGAACTGAGCACATCTGCTCACAAATATTCAACAGATCTTAGTCTCAAACTGGGCTACAGATCTTTCGAACAATTCACACCGGTTCGAGGGTACATCTCGTTATTCCTCTGATATTTGTCGTTATAATCCTTCAACGTCTTTAGAGAAGTGACGGGTCCCGATGACCATACATTTTTACGGACTGTGGGGTCCTTAACTCATGGACTACGATATCCTTAAACTTATAGACTACGATGTCTTTAAACCGGACTGTGGGGTCCTTAAGACCATGCACGATGTCCTTAACCTGGACTGTGGGGTCCTTAAACACCCACGGACTACGATGTCCTTAACCTGGACCGAGATGTCCTTAAACTACCGTTGGACTGAGATGTCCTTAAACTAATATTGGACCACCATGTCCTTAAACTGGTAATCGACCGCAATATCCCTAAACTAAACAATAGAGCCCAATTGCTCTCTTGTCGGATCTAAATGATCCTGTTAAGTTGATTTTAGTCTAAAAATTAGACTAACGTATCCTTAACATACGTTTAAGTTGATCTTAGTCTCAAATGAGGCTAACGTATTCTTAAACCCAAACCCCAAACCCAAATCTAAGAAGATACGGATTTGGACTAATCCACGCCCTACGGGCGACAGCATAAATTAGTCTCCGTATACAATCTACGGGCAACCACAAACAAAACAAACACCCAAGACACGAAGTGACCATCTGGAGAAGGAGAAAGTTGTTACCGTGATGCGGTAGCGTAATTAACTGCATGGGCTTGCACCTGCAGGGAAGAGCGTCCCCACAATCAAAAACCCCTCAAACGAGGGGGAATCTGACAAAGTCCGCATCCGTTTAAACCTTCGATGCATGGTGCCATAAATCAACTTGGAATCTTCGGAGAGGTGAACGGATAGCACCAATTAGCATCTGCCCCCAGATTTAGGCAAGACGTTCGCCGCGTCTTCCCGGTTTCCGGCGTTAAACAGATTCTGACATGCCCGGTGGGACCTTTTCCTTTTTCCACTCCACACTTCATGTATCGTGTTCGTGAACTAATCGCGGTTTGATATGGTTGCCCTTGGATCGAGGTACTAAAATTTGGTTTCTTGCTTGGCGCAGAAAGTGAAACACCAATGGCATCTACTTGCGTGAAGTGTTCCAACTGCAACTGCAACTCGCGCTCCGCCTCATCTGGAGGCATAGCTTACGGGCCTCAAGCGGCCTCCTTGTTCACGATGCTGGTAGATCAAGTGACTCATGCCACCACCGGAATATTCTTTGGGACCATGCTCCCACCGATGAGCTTCAGGACCCCCGTACCAACACCAGAAGCTCCCAAGAAGTCGTTCTTTGATCGGCTTGCTACTACCGCGGCCTCTCTCAACGGGTCGTCCAGCTCCAGCACCTCAGTCTTCGCTAGACTGGGCTAAAATTCCTGTGGGCCCATAATGAAGCCTGCAATCTCAGAAAAGGTTGTTCCAAAGAGGATAGTCATCCCTGCTCCTGAAGTCGTCAAGGCGGCTTCTCCCGCCAAAGGGTTGGTTTTTACAAGACTGGCTGTTCCGACTCCCACTACGGTTCCCGCCCCCGCTCAGAAATCTGTTTTTGACCGGTTGGATACTGCTTCTCAACGGACATCAGTCTTTAAGAGGCTGACGCCGGCAACAGCCCCTCACCTGGATAGGGGGAAAGACAAAGCCATTCTCATCACCGAACCAACACCGTCGGCTTGACACGTTCGACGTCGCCATTGGCGCCGAGTAAGGAAGGCTGAGGGCAACTCCCCCTCTGGGCTAACTCCACCAGCCCCAACGGTGGAAGTCAATGCTGTTGTTCCAACCGGGAACAGCTTTGAATTGTTGAATAAGGTGCGCAGGAACTCTCCCACCGCAGTACTGAAAAGATCTCCACCACCGGTGGAGAATATTACAGAAGCAAAGCCGGAACAGCCCCCTCAGCGGCTGTCCTCCATAGTTTACAAAGTCTGGCGACGTGTCCAAGAGTCAGTGATCGATCAAGACTATCTTCGCCGACAGAAGAAGTTGAAGGTTCAGCAGGAAGAGGGCCGTCCTAGCAAGCCACAAAGGACGACAACTGCCTGGGTGCCCGCTGCAACGGCCCCCTCAACATCAACTGCTCAAAAGAAAAGGAGGCCAGAGAAAGCCCCTGTGACTACGGCAGACCACAAAGACACTGAGCCCAAACGCCCCAAGTCTGGGGGCGTAATCGTGCATACTGTTTATATGGCTTTCGGAAAAGAGGAAAGCCGTGCTTCTACAAGTCACCGACCGCTTACCCGATCGATAACAAATGCTCAGGAGCAACAACAGCAGAAGCTTCAGGAGATGCTGACTGCAATGGCCGCACTTACCGAGCCAAAAGAAAGCTCGGACGCATCATCAGAGCAGCGTCACGAACAAGAAATTGATGCTGACTTCCTACGCAGGGTCCTTGAAAAGAAGGACAGAGAAGCAATAGAACAAGCTTCCAACATAAAACAAATGGCGCTTCTCTTCCAAGACATGGTAGGGATGATGTTACAGCCGGATTCTTCAGCTGAAGACCCTCCGATCATTATTGAGGACGATAGAGGGGAGACATCTAATCCTCCTCCGGCTCTTTCAACAGCCAAGGAGGAAACCATTTCCAAGGCCACACTGGACGAATACATAGCTCAACAAATACGAGCTCACCGGGCGAATGAAATGGCCGGCCAAGTCGTCAAAACTGGGCCACTGTATCCAAGCTGGTATGACCAAATAAAATACCCGCCGGGATACACAATCCCCAAATTTCATGTGTACAAGGGGACATGCAATCTTCACCAGCATGTCGCCCAGTTCAGAGCTCTTTGCGGAAACACCGGGGGTGATGATAAACTTTTGCTCCGTCAATTCGTCGGCAGCTTGTCAGAAACGGCCTTCGAATGGTACTCTGAACTCCCGAATGACTCTGTCAAGATTTTTGCGGAAATGGAGCTGTTATTCACCCAGCAATTCGCAAGTGCTAGTGAACGCACCCCGATAACGGCATTGATTAATGCCAGGGTGAAGCCAGGCGAGACGTGAGTCCAATACGCCATACGATGGTGGAATCAGTGGTCAAAATGCGAACAACGCATCGAAGAAGCACCGGCGGTGGGTATGTTCGTGGGCACTCTGGACCCTCATGCGACTATCTCCCAGTTCATGATGTTCTTCAAGCCGACCACTTTCCAGGCCTTGATCGACAAACTAGCCCAAATGGACCAGATGGGTCATAGACCGTCTCCTCCAAAACCAGACTCTCGAAATGAGAAGGGAAAGGGGAAAGCGATCATCGTTGCTAATGCTCAACAGCAGCCCGGTGGCCCAAGACCAGTTGATCGCCAAAATAACAGAACTCGATCTCTTGAAGATAAAATGAGTCGCCCTTACTCGTTTCCTAGAAACAAGACAAAGAGGTTATTCGATCTTGCACTGCGCAACAGGCTCATCAATTTGCCGGAGCCAAGACGCCCAGTTCAACCTGGCGACATTAGCAATCCTAACTACTGCCCTTATCACCGAATGTTGGGCCATCCGATCGAGAATTATTATATCTTCAAAAGCTGGATAGAAGATCAATACCAGCAGGGCAAGTTCATATTATCTTAGAATTGGAAGGTGAACCCGCCTCGGCCACACACTCCCAAGAAAACAGATGCACCGGGGGCATCATGCTCTTTTGTAGAAGAAGCTCCATGGGAGGTCGCTCTTTCAGCCAAGACGAAAAGAATGCTGAAGGATCTCTACACATGTCCGGCAATTAGATGGAAGAATCCACTGGAACCTGAGGTCATCGAGGGGATGCTGAAGTCGCGCCCAACTCCAAAGATCAGTGGTGATAGCCAAAGCTCGCACACCCAGCCGTCGAAGTCTTCGAAAAAGAAGAAGAAATCCAAGAAGCCTATGAAGCCTGGCGACAAGCGCACGGACCTACAAAAGCAGATTGACACGCTGAAAGAGTATAACCAGAAGGCGCGGACTCCAATCACGCTCCAAGAGTTCCTCAGCCACGTCCTTGAGGACAGAAATGATGGAGAAGACTCGTCGGATGAATCTGAAGATTACGTGGCAAGTTGTCATGTGATCTCTCACTCGTCGATAGACGATGAAAAGGCTCCTTGCACAAAGAAACTGGGGGCAGGTCCTGAGCCAGAACTTCTGGGGCCATCAGATGAAATAATTGATGCATTCCTGAATACAGCTCTTCTGAAATGTAAAGCTGATCGGTAGCGTGAGATGGCCATATTTGAAAAGGCCAAACGCCGGCGACTGGACGAAAGAGTCGAGACACTCCCACCGGAACAAAGTACATCCGCCGCAAACAAAAGCAGGTTCATGACGAGGAAGAGGTTCGCCAAAGTCGTATCAATAGGGATGAAGCTGCCACCCTCCGAAGGAAACGTTCTTGGTGAAGCGGAAATGCATCCTAGCTACTGTTTATATCATCAAAAGATTACGCACCCTACCGAATAGTGCAACACTTTTAAAAGATGGTGGCAGGGATATGTTGCTCACCGGCAACATTTTAAGCGGATGAAACGCAAAACTCGTCGGGAGCAAAGAAATATGACCGAGGAGCATAAAAGAACCAACGGCAACTGTCACATGGTCAACGCTGGGGGATCGCAAGTTCTCACCTTCGGGAGCGACTCTGACGAATAAATGGATCTTGGCCCTCTCTTTAAAGCGTCCACTTTGGGAAAAGAGGAAGAACTGAAGGCCTGTGAAAATATTCAGCTGTGCAACCGTACGCTACCCGAAAAGAATTTTGAGCCCTCGAACAGTGGGTCAAATAGAAAAGATAAGGGGAAAGAGAAGGTCCCTGAGGATATCATCCTTGATGACCAAGCCATCCAAGAACTGACAGCCAAGGACCCGCCAAAGAAAAGTAAGGTGGACTACAACGTTCTCGCACACCTGAGGAAGATACCCTCGCAGCTCAGTATTCTCGATGCCCTTCTGCTATCCAAAGAGGCGAGAGATTCACTGATCAAGGCATTACAAGAGCCCGAGTAATTCCAAGCTTTCCTCGCCGAAGAAAAGATGAAGGACGAGTTGGAAGAAGTGCACACAGCCGATATCACCTGCCCGATGAAGATCTTCTCCTCGGGACGTGTGAGCATAACCGTCCCTTATATGTCTCCGGATACTGTCATGACATCAAGATAGGAAAAATCATGGTCGACAATGGGTCCTCCGTCAACCTCCTTAACGTAAGGGTGCTAAAGGAAATCTGCATGAGAGTTCAGCACCTCGCTCGTGACAAAATCACCATATCCGGATTCGACTCTCAGTCATCACGGACGCTTGAGTCTGTGATATTGACACTACGCTTTGGACTGCTTGTTACAGACATTAAGTTTCACGTCATTGACGCCAAGACATTCTACAATGCTTTGCTCGGCCGGCCCTGGTTACACGAGTACAATATCATCCCTTCTACACAATATCAGTGTATGAAGTATTTCAAGGATGGTCTCAAGTATACCGTAACAGGAGAGCTGAACCCATTCTCCGTAAACGAAGTCCGCAAGTACGAAGATGCAAAATACTTCTTACCGGATTTTGAAGACACAGAAAGATGTCGCAAATCGGAGGACAAGAACAAAGCTATCACCACTATTCCAGTCTTCGGGAGTGATACTGAGGAGGAGGAGGAAATAGTTTATTCAGGTCCACCCCAGTGCAGCAAGCCGGGACCGTCCACTCCTATGTTGATCGTCGACAGCGATTCAGAAGATGAGGTCAATGCCATATTCTCTGCTCGGCCTTCAATACAAACCTTCGCTGATGAAGAGCAAAGTTTGCAAGTTGCCATGGTCCCGCCCAAGCATCATAAAGAACTAGACGTGCTTGATACCTATAATGTGGAAGAGTTGTAGACGTTCTATGTCCCTCCCAGGCGAGATGATGAAAAGGCGATCCTATTCTACCGATCTGGGGAAACCAAAGTGGAGAAAGAAGTCTGGCACGGCGTGGATTCTTGTAGGGTTACTAGGCATTGTCACAAGGGTCTATAAGGCATCAACCATGCCCGATTTAAAATTTAGAAGTGCCGAACAACCTAAAGTAAGGATCTTTGCTAGATAATTAGGGTTAAACATGCAAGTAAACATCTTTACATCTAAGAGAGAGGGATTACAACCTTTGTAGTCCGCTCCTTCGCTTCATAAGCTCCGAGTAGTAGTCCCTTCGCCGCGATCCATGATCTTCTGGACTCAAGAGAGGCTCCACAAGCCGAATGATCCATGCTTGCTTGAAATCTTCCTTTTCGAAGATGATCTACCTTGAAGTTTCTTTAACTCAAGCTCTCACTTCTCTAATCAAGTATTAGAGAAGTGAACACCCTAATCTAAGTGGCTAGAATAGATGAGGATGATGAAGTAGGAATTTAGCTCTCTTTTATTTTCAAAATCTCACACTAATTCATCACAAAACCAAAAGTTAGAAAGCTTTTTCAAGGAGGAAGAAGAAGATGAAGTCTTTTGTGATGAATAATGAATTGTTATTCTAATTACAAATGCAACCCATGGTTAATAATGAAAGGGCTAACCATTGTAGAGATTTAACTAGGGTAAAGGGTTTGGGTTGGGTTAGGAAATTCTCCACAAATATCAACACATAATATCTTAGCTTAAAACAAAACAAAAGCTTCTAGAAGCTTCATGAAAAAGCTAGCCCAAATCAAACCCTAATCATGTTTAATCTCCACTAATCATGTTGCATTAGTAATCATAACTTGTTACAATATTATATATCACATATATAATATATTTTTGTAACAAAAGAAAATAATACAATTAACATATATCGCATATATATCAATATATTATCCGGTGAGAAAATGAATCAATAAAGCAAGCCAATATTAGTTAATGTAATGTAATATATCATATATATAATTATACATTAAATTATCGAATCAACACTTGATCCGACAATCCAGCTATTTCTCAAATAACCGACTAATATTAAACTGTATCAGTTCATCGAATCAACACTTGATCTGATGACCCGGCTATATCACATATACCCGGCCGATATCAAATATCTCGAGAATAGAATACGGTATCTCATATCGTATTATTCTCGGTCCCTCACATATCACATATGTGCACCTACTCCATTTTGCCTAAGTCAAGAAACCTCTGTGTAGGACTCTAAAGAATCGTCAATACGCCAGCAGTAGGTGATGATCATATCAAACACCCACAAGATGCAAGCGGTCAGATAAACGTAACAGCCACCCAGGTATTGATCTATCAGAAGATCAACAAGTAAGCCTGTACATTCTCCTGTGAATCCAATCAGTAACACTCCCATACAGTCCGGTCTCTTCGTCTGATATGTCGCATATCCAGTCTAGGGGTGGTAAACGTCAGACCCCAGTAACCGATAAGTCGTGTCGATGTGAGGCTCATAACGGGTCGAGAAACTACTGATAACACTTACCAGTAGTACTTTATATCATCCCTGGCCAGGGACTTCCAATTAAAGCCAATCGAATACAGCACAACATCAACTCTCTATACCGGGAGAAACGAAACCCCTCCTATCGCTCATTGCCTCCATGTGATTGGGGACTGTACCCAAAAGCCACCGTTTTGCATGCCCTCTTGCACGTGGTAAGGTAGAAATCAAAGCACGGTGGGAATCACACAAGACTCTATGATATCTCGGGTCTACAGACTAACCTGTACCAGTGTCACCGGAGAACAGCCATCTGACGTGAGGTATAATACCATCTGGGAGCTCTCGGCGAGTCCGTTCAGTGTACCCAGTCTCCACTGAGCACCCGTACACAATCTTTGATGTCAAACATCGATGGATATGAGATCATCCATCGCCCATCATATGGGTCAAGATGCGTATATGCTAGTCTACTCTGGTGTATCGATGCCCTGTCTCGATACACCTTCGACTAGGAACAATTATAGGATGTACTCATAGACTACCGTGGCCCCACTAGTATGATCTCATCATAGTCCCAGTAGTCGAGTACATATCCTAAGGGCTTTATCAACATGTGAGAGCAAGACAGTAAACTAATATAAGTCAACATGTTAAGACAAAGTGAAACCAAATAGCATACTATCATATCAAGCAAGAAAGTCCTCTCTATATATATCCAAGCATCCACTATAATATACATCATATGTACAACAATGTCCTCTAGGGCATATATATAACTAACAATCTCCCACTTGCACTAAGGCCAGCTGTTGTAGTATCTCATATCCAGCATCCCGAAGAGTCTCTCAAACTGTGTCTGGGGAATGGCCTTCATGAGTGGATCCGCAGTGTTGTCCTTCGTATAAACTCTCCTGACTTCGATCTCCCGGTGATCAACTATCTTCCGGATCAGGTGATACCGCCTCAGAATATGTCTGGACTTCTGATGGGCCCTGGGTTCCTTAGCCAAATCCATAGCTCCATTGTTATCACAATACAAAGGTATTGGATGCTCAATGGATGGAACCACACCAAGTTCAGTAATGAACTTCTTCATCCAGACAGCCTCTTTTGCAGCATCGTTGGCAGCGATGTATTCAGCCTTCATCGTCAAGTCTGCAACGGTTTCCTGTTTGGAACTCTTCCAACACACCGCCCCTCCATTGAGGGTAAAGACAAAACCCGAGTGCGACTTAGATTCGTCCTTATCACTTTGGAAGCTCGATTCGGTAAAGGACTCTACCTGGAGTTCTCCGTTACCATACACCAAGAACATCTCTTTAGTCCTTCTCAAGTACTTGAGAATGTTCTTCACAGCTATCCAGTGATTCTCTACAGGATCTGCTTGACACCTACTCACTATACTTAGTGAGTATGCTACATCGGGTCTGGTACATAGCATCGCATACATGATAGAGCCTACTGCCGAAGCATAAGGTATCCCTTGCATGCGAGCTCTCTCCAAATCAGTCTTGGGAGACATCTCTTAGGAGAGAGTGAGTCCAGAGATCGAGGGTAGGTTCCCACGTTTGGATTCTTCCATACTAAACCTCTTTAGTATGGTGTCAATGTATCTAGATTGGGACAATCCCAGTATCCGTTTAGATCTATCTCTATAGATCATTATTCCCAGTATGCAGGAGGCATCACCTAGATCTTTCATTGAGAATTTTTGTGATAAGAAGAGCTTGACCGATTGCAGCATAGGAACATCATTTCCTATCAAGAGTATGTCATCGACGTACAATACGAGGAAGACAACCTTACTCTCTGCAACCTTTTTATATATACAAGGTTCATCTACGTTTTTGATGAAGTCAAACTCTTTGACTACAACATCAAAACAGATGATCCAACTCCGCGATGCCTGCTTTAACCCGTAGATGGATTTAAGCAACTTGCACACCTTTCCACTGCTCCCACTATCTACGAAGCCCTCTGGCTGAGTCATGTACACGCACTCCTCTAAATCACCATTTAGAAAGGCGGTCTTAACATCCATTTGCCAGATTTTGTAGTCATGGTAGGCAGCAATGGCAAGTAAGATCCGGATAGACTTAAGCATAACCACTGGAGAAAAGGTTTCGTCATAATCCACACCTGGTCGTTGACGAAAACCATTTGCAACAAGTCTAGTTTTGAAAGTCTCAACTTTTCCATCTACACCAAGTTTCTTCTTAAAGATCCATTTGCTCCCAATGGGTTTTACCCCTTCAGGAGCAACTTCTAAAGTCCATACTTTGTTGGTGTACATGGATTCCATCTCAGATCACATTGCATCCAGCCACTTCACAGAGTCACCACTCGTGATGGCCTGCTCGAAACTAGTCGGGTCATCATCTTCCATGATGCAATCCTCGCTCCCACCATCAACGAGAAAACCATAGTATCTCTCAGGTGGATGAGAAACCCTACTAGATCGGCGAAGAGGCTGAAGTTCGTTGGCTACTATCGAGTCCTCTTGTTCCACTAAATCTTCAGTTGCAATTTGTTCTGCTGGAACTTCTTCCAGCTCTACCGCATTGCCACTAATTTCTTTTGCAAGAAATTCTTTTTCTAAAAAAGTGGCATGTCGAGAAACAAACACTTTTTGTTCCTCGTCGTGGTAGAAAAGATATCCATGTGAATGTTTAGGATATCCTACAAACTTACAAAGAACTGACCGTGCCTCGAGTTTGTCCGGATTTTGCTTTTTGACATAGGCCGGACAACCCCATATCTTAACTCGTTTAAGACATGGTCTCTTCCCACTCCATATCAAATTTGGTGTGGTGGGTACAGATTTAGATGGAACTTAATTCAATAGGTATGCAGCTGTCTCCAGTGCATGTCCCCAGAAGGAAATAGGTAACTCAGCAGTGCTCATCATAGAGCGCACCATATCTAATAGGGTGCGATTCCTCCGCTTCGATACACCGTTGTGCTGTGGTATATAAGGAGGAGTAAGCTGAGAGAGAATCCCATTCTCTTTTAGATAGTCTAGGAACTCATTGCTTAAGTATTCTCCTCCTCGATCAGATCGAAGGATCTCAATACTTTTGCCTGTTTGGTTCTCTACTTCGTGCTTATATTCCCTGAATTTCTCAAAAGCTTCAGACTTGTGTTTCATCAGGAACACATGTCCGTATCTTGAGAGATCGTCAGTGAATGTAATAAAGTAGGAAGAACCGTTCCTGGTATGTGTAGATATTGGTCCACATACATCACTATGTATCAGCCCTAAAAGTTTCGTAACTCTTACTCCGTGTCCACTAAACAGAGTTTTGGTCATCTTGCCTTTGAGACATGACTGGCAAGTATCATAAGATGATAATTCGAACATATTCAGATATCTATCCTTATGTAACTTAGCTAGTCGTGTCGCATTGATATGACCTAGTCTACAATGCCATAAGAAGGATTCGTTCATTTCTGAACTTTTTCTCTTGTTTGTGTTCTGTACATTAAGAATTGTAGTTTGATTTAGAACGTGCATGCCATTATTTAACGATCCTGATCCTATCAACTTTTGATTCAGGAATATATTCATAATATTATTCTGTATTACAAAATTATATCCTTCTTTATTCAATAAAGAAACTGATATAATATTGCATATCAGGGTCAGAATGTAATAGCATTCGTTCAGAATCAATGTATTACCTTTTGATAACACTAGGTGATATTCGCCAACAGCCTTGGTTGCAACATCTGCACCATTCCCTACTCTTACGGAATGATCACCCATTCCCAGTTCTCTACCTTTACGTAGCCCATGTAACGTATTACATATGTGGGATCCTGATCCGGTATCTAATACCCAGGACGTAGAGTGAACTGAGAAACAGTTCTCAATAACTAACACTTCCGAAGAAAATGCATCAGCATGCTTGTTCTTCGTTTGGGCAGTGTGAGAATCCAGATATTCTTCTATTTCCTGCTCAGTCTTATAACACTTATAAGAAAGAACGGGACCAACGTTCCCCTGCTCAGTATAATAAGCGGGTTCAGTCAATACATCCATATTATTATCTTGATTAAGGCCTGACATGGTCGCTACCTGGAGAGAAAGAGAAGGAAACACTTTAGCGTATGCTCTTGCAAGATTAGATTAGTTATTATCTTATCTAATCAGGATGTCTCCCACTGTTTTTTATCAAATCTTCCTTCAAACCCTAAAAGGAAAGACTAGCCGGGATTAATTACACCTTACAAGTTCGCCAATCTTTCAGCCAGGCCAGTGTTAGTACTTTGATGGAGGTTTCCCGTGATTTCGCACGGACCTAATTAAAATAAACCTTGTTTTCCCAGAGGCATAACCCCGTAAACACCTTTCTAGTCACCTACTTGATCGGCTAATTGTCCTGTGTAAAAGTCTCCCAGGAGTAACTCTTACTCACAGTGGGTATCGGGATCCATCTATCTCATAGAAGGTATGCAATCTCATTGCAAATTTCAACACTTGAAATTCCCGATAATGCTTTTGCCCCTAACCCCCTATGACCTTGACAAAGGCTAACAAACCATAGGAAGCTAGTCAAGTTCAACCCGTTATTTCTTGATTTAAATAAACCCACCCGCACAACTCTTGACAAAGGCCAACAAGGTCGTACGACTACCCTAATCCAATCGCATCACATGCTTAAACAGATAAGTACTAGTCAGCTACCGCACACTACGCCTTGACAAAGGCCAACAAACGCAGCACGAATACTAAATAGTCTTTATCTGAAATGACGGAGGGCTACGCAGGTTTTTTCAGAAAATCCATGAGCGTAATGAACTTGATATCGTTGTAGAAACAAGTGATTTTGAAAAGGAGTGTTTTTTAGGCTTTTCTAGTTTCGCTAAAGAGGTCACTCCCAGTGAAGGGATCTCGGCTCTTTCCTCATCGAATAAGGTGCAGGATATTTCATAAATACCGCTGTGCAAAGCAAGAACTATAGAAGCAATCAAAAACTAATCCGTGAGTTTGTAGCATTTGCCAGTTCTGCTAAAGAGGTCACTCCCGGTGAAGAGATCTCGGCTCTTTCCTCATCGAATAAGGTGCAGGGTATATCATATATACCGCTGTGCAAATCAAGACTGTAGCTACCCATTTTATAAAGTTTTTGATTCTACAACATCTTTTTATGTTTCTTTTCTTTTATTAGTCTCATTAATAAATCCCAACAGTTATGCTTCCTAAGTATCACAGAAGAAACGAAAGCTGTAATATTTATATATCATCATATATATATAGTATAAGTATTCGTCTCAGGCAGTAATATGATCTCATCACAGAACATTACAGCAGAAGATAATATATGAAATATTGGATATACTAGGACGTCCGTGTTTCACATCGAGCCTGTATAAAACACGGATTTCACGGTCGCGATGAATAGCCAAACCCACATCCCTAGACCCCTACGAGAGCGGCAAGCAACTCTGCCAATTCTAGGGTTAAGAGACCCGGTCTCGACTCCTTGAGATGGCCTCCCACTGGACCCTAGAACCCGGTTACTTGTGCTCCCCTCCTTGGGTCTACCTAATAGGGAAAAGTAAATAATATACAATGGTGACATCATCCTCATCCCGGAAGTGCCCCAATAAAAGAATATTACATACAATGAATTTTACATGAATGAAAATAAAAACCCTCATCTCACATAAAACCCCCGGCTATTCAGAACACGACGATCCAATATAACATATCACAGCAACACATAATATCTCATATCATCAACGTAAGCAAGTATATGTATCCCAATTGTCGTTGATGTATAGCAACGAAGCCGGCGATACTCCACATACTACGCTTACGGTCACAGAAAAGAAAGTGTAAAACTACAATATTTGGAATCCACAATCACTTTAGACATCTTAAATCTGAAATATCGCATACGTCGCATTTCATGCCTAACTATATGAATTCCACATATTGTATCGCATTCCAGATAAATAGACAAAGTTAAACTTTCCGATCGAATAATCAAATACCCAAGATTTCCCAATTAGCTCAACACTTGAACGGAGTTCAAAAAAAACCCAGAACATGACACAGCCCCAATGAACCAGCCGTAGAAGGGTCAAACCAACGCCTCACATGTGGCAACGCCAAACTATCACAAACCCTAGGGTTCAGTGGCAGTTTTGACGGTCACATAATCGAGTTAAGGTTACGTTCTTCTAGAGGGTCCACAGATATGCTTGCATATTTTTCCGAAAGTTTTAAACTCAAGAAAAATTCAACACTTGAAAGTTTTTCATGTCGGGAAAAAGTGAGTTGTTGATATCCGTTCAAACATTTTAACACATTCTAAATTATCCGGAAAACTAAACGAAATTAAACTTTCCGATCGAATCAACGAATTCCAAAGATCTCCATAAAACTCAACACTTGAGTAAAATTAAAAATTCCCAGAAACATGTAGTAATGCCTACGGATGTTACCCAGAAACCACTAACCCTAACACCTAAGTACGGCCGCGGAACCGCCGCCAAAAGCCTGTTATGGCCACGGTTCCGCGGCGACTTTAAGGTATTAGGGGCTCGTATTTCTTTGTTATCCATAGAATTACCTGCTTATTTTTTGAGTATTTTTAATAGGGTAAAAACCATCTTTTTAAAAAATTTCAAGAGAGGGGGTCAAATACGACGTTTCGGGGTTCGATCAGATTTTTAACTTCGTATACACGTCGCCTAATGCTCTAGCTAGGCTTTGATACCACTGTAGGGCTACTAGGCACTGTCACAAGGGTCTATAAGGTATCAACCATACCCGATTTAAAATTTAGAAGTGCCGAACAAGCTAAAGCAAGGATCTTTGCTAGATAATTAGGGTTAAACATGCAAGTAAACATCTTTAAATCTAAGAGAGAGGGATTACAATCTTTGTAGTCCGCTCCTTCGCTTCATAAGCTCCGAGTAGTAGTCCCTTCTCCGCGATCCATGATCTCCCAGACTCAAGAGAGGCTCCACAAGCCGAATGATCCATGCTTGCTTGAAGTCTTCCTTTTCGAAGATGATCTACCTTGAAGTTTTTTTAACTCAAGCTCTCACTTCTCTAATCAAGTATTAGAGAAGTGAACACCCTAATCTAAGTGGCTGGAATAGATGAGGATGATGAAGTAGGAATTTAGCTCTCTTTTATTTTCAAAATCTCACACTAATTCATCACAAAACCAAAAGCTAGAAAGCTTTTTCAAGGAGGAAGAAGAAGATGAAGTCTTTTGTGATGAATAATGAATTGTTATTCTAATTACAAATGCAACCCATGGTTAATAATGAAAGGGCTAACCATTGTAGAGATTTAACTAGGGTAAAAGGTTTGGGTTGGGTTAGGAAATATCTCCACAAATATCAACACATAATATCTTAGCTTAAACCAAAACAAAAGCTTCTAGAAGCTTCATGAAAAAACTAACCCAAATCAAACCCTAATCATGTTTAATCTCCACTAATCATGTTGCATTAGTAATCATAACTTGTTACAATATTATATATCACATATATAATATATTTTTGTAACAAAAGAAAATAATACAATTAACATATATCGCGTATATATCAATGTATTATCCGGTGAGAAAATGAATCAATAAAGCGAGCCAATATTAGTTAATGTAATGTAATATATCACATATATAATTATACATTAAATTATTGAATCAACACTTGATCCGACAATCCGGCTATTTCTCAAATAACCGACTAATATTAAACTGTATCAGTTCATCGAATCAACACTTGATCCGATGTCCCGGCTATATCATATATACCCGGTCGATATCAAATATCTCGAGAATAGAATACGGTATCTCATATCATATTATTCTCGATCCCGCACATATCACATATGTGCACCTACTCCGTTTTTCCTGAGTCAAGAAACCTCTGTGTAGGACTCTAAAGAATCGTCAATACGCCGGCAATAGGTGATGATCATATCAAACACCCACAAGCTGCAAGCAGTCAGCTAAACGTAACAGCCACCCAAGTATTGATCGATCAGAAGATCAACAAGCAAGCCTGTACATTCTCCTATGAATCCAATCAGTAACACTCCCGTACAGTCCGGTCTCTTCATCTGATATGTCGCATATCCAGTCTAGGGGTGGTAAACGTCAGACCCCAGTAACCCATAAGTCGTGTCGATGTGAGGCTCATAACGGGTCGAGAAACTACTGATAACACTTACCAGTAGTACTCTATATCAACCCTGGCCAGGGACTTCCAGTTATAGCCAATCGTACACAGCACAACATCAACTCCCAATACCGGGAGAGACGAAACCACTCCTATCGTTCATTGCCTCCATGTGATTCGGGACTGTATCCAAAAGCCACCGTTTTGCACGCCCTATTGCACGTAGTAAGGTGGAAATCAAAGCACAGTGGGAATCACACAAGACTCTATGACGATCTCGGGTCTACAGACTAACCTGTACCAGTGTCACCGGAGAACAGCCATCTGACGTGAGGTATAATACCATCTGGGAGTTCTCGGCGAGTCCGTTCAGTGTACCCAGTCTCCACTGAGCACCCGTACACAATCTTTGATGTCGAACATCGATGGATATGGGATCATCCATCGCCCATCATATGGGGCAAGATGCGTATATGCTAGTCTTCTCTGGTGTATCGATGCCCTATCTCGATACACCCTCGACTCGGAACAATTATAGGATGTACTCATAGACTACCGTGGCCCCACTAGTATGATCTCATCATAGTCCCAGTAGTCAAGTATATATCCTAAGGGCTTTATCAACATGTGAGAGCAAGACAGTAAACTAATATAAGTCAACATGTTAAGACAAACTGAAACCAAATAGCATACTATCATGTCGAGCAAGAAAGTCCTCTCTATATATATCCAAGCATCCACTATAATATACATCATATGTACAACAATGGCCTCTAGGGCATATATATAACTAACAATTCTACACTCGATAGGCTCCAGCCCATCCGTTTTCCCAGATATTATACAAACGGACTAAAAAGGCTGTTAAGGAGCCAAGGCGTACCTTTCAAACAGACCGCTCGAAAAGCTAAGTTCTATGACAGGATATGGAACGTCCCCGGAACTCAGCGAAAGTTACCCAACGGGAGAATGGAAACGACCGGGCTTGGGCATGTTCAATCCAAGAAACAGGAGCTACTCCTCGACTGCTACGTCATACATGACTTTGATGAAGAGGGAGATGCTCTGTGGGAAGATGCTAACCCTGAACCAGAAAAAGCTCCCGACGTGAAAATGCCCAGTCCGTCGTTTGAAGAACAAATGGACAAACTTATAAGAGAAGCGGGTCAAAAGGTTCAAGACGACCATAATCGCGAAATGGCCATCTAAGAGAAAACCAGGACGCAACGCCTCCTTCAACAGACTGCAAAAAATGAAAATGCTCCTCCTTGTCAACCCGTTGTACAAAAGGCACGACGCAGAGGCAGAAACAAACCAAAGAGCGGGAAAGGCGTTCGACAGCGGCATAGCGGGATGAAGAAGCCACGCGATCAAGAACCGAGCAAACAAAATTCATCTCTTACAAAGAAGATGGGTCAAGCATACTCTTTTGCCCAGGACAAAACACAGAAGATATTCGATCTTGTTATAAAACATCAGATGATGACACTGTCGGAGTCCAAGCACCCCGAGAAAGCAGGCGAAGTCTCGCACCCGGACTATTGCTCCTATCATAGGGCAATAGGACATCCTTTCGAAGATTGCTTCACCTTCAAGAACTGGGTCGAAGACCAATATCAGCAAGGTAGGTTCGCTCTATCCAGCAGCTGGAGAGTAACCCCGCCACAGAAGTATGAACCCAAATCTACGAGGGTAGAACCAGATCAACATCGGTCTTGGAAGCGAGCTCGTACCTGTCACGTGATAACGCTGTCAGAAGAAGAGCCCGAGAATATGGATGACCTCCCCTGGTGCTTCGAAAACGATGATGACAAAGTAATCTCAGAATTCCCACCGGCACCAAAAGAGCTGGAAGATGGAATACATACCACTGCAGATAACCTCAAGAAAATTGATTTGGGGACGGCGAGTGACCCGCGACCGACATTCGTCAGCGAGCTGCTGTCTGAAGAAAGGGTGGCTACGCTAAAAGATGTGCTCATGCAACATAAAGATTGCTTCCCATAGAACTATTCCGAGATGCCAGGACTAGATCCAGAGATTGCTGTGCACAAATTAGCGATATCTCCATACGTCAAGCCGATCAAACAAGCGCCGAGAAGAATGCGGCTCGAGCTTGAGATGAGCATCAACGCTGAGGTCAAAAAGCTAATCGACTCCGGTTTCATCCAAGAGGTTCAATATCCAGAATGGATTGCCAACATCGTACCAGTGATGAAGAAAAATGAAACGGTGCGCATATGTGTGGACTTTCGAGATCTCAACAAAGCTTGCCCGAAGGACGACTTCCCAGTACCGGTCACCGAACTGATGATAGACAATACGTCCATTCATGAGGTTTTCTCCTTCATGGACGGCTCATCAGGATACAATCAGATAAAGATGCACCCCGAAGACGAGAAGCATACTGCTTTCCGGACACCTTTGGGTATATTCTGCTACAAGGTGATGCCCTTCGGTCTAAGGAATGCCAGTGCCACCTATCAGAGGGCCATGACGAAGATCTTCGATGACCTCATACATGAAGTCGTCGAATGCTATATCGACGACCTCGTAGTTAAAAGCAAATCATACGAGGAACATTTAGAGCATCTGAAGACCGTATTTCAACGCCTTCGGAAATACAACTTGAAGATGAACCCCCTCAAATGCCCGTTTGGAGTCTCCTCAGGCAAATTCCTAGGATTCATCGTCCGACACCGAGGCATCGAAATAGACCCGTCAAAGATCAAGGCGATTATGGAAATGCCTCTGCCAAGGACTCTCAAGCAATTACGGTCTCTCCAAGGGAAGCTCGCGTATATCCGGAGATTATAGCCAATCTCTCAGGCAAGTGCCGTCCTTACAGTCACCTGATGAAGAAGGGAACCCCGTTCGTCTGGGATCACAAATACCAAAGCGCACTGGACGAAATCAAACAATACCTACAGAATTCTCCAGTGCTAACCGCTCCAGTCAAGGGAAAGCCTCTTATTCTGTATACAACCGCCCTTAAAGGTTCCTTAGGCGCATTATGGGCACAAGAGAACGACCAAGAGAAAGAAAGAGCTCTCTACTACTTGAGTCGAGTTCTACTGGGGGCAGAAAGCAATTACTCTCCCATCGAAAAACACTGCCTGGCGTTGATCTTCGCAATAACGAAGCTCGGACACTACGCGTTGGCACATGAGGTCCATCTCGTATCGAAGGTGGATCCCCTCAAATATTTGATGTCGAAGGCCATATTAACAGGACGACTCGCTAAATGGGCCCTGCTCTTGATGGAATTCTCGATAACTTATCATCCTCTTAAGTCAGTGAAAGGCCAGGCCATCGCCGACTTCCTCGCTAAGCATCCGATACCTGCCGATTCTCCTTTGAATTGCGAACTGCCAGATGAACATGCATTTGACACGATCGACGGTGGCGATACCCGGTGGGAACTATATTTTGATGGAGCGTCTTCCATGAAGAAGCGCAAACAAAGCACCCCTGTAATCAAATCGGGGGTAGGCCTCATCTCCGTAACTCCATGATGGGGGATAATGCGCTTTGCCTTCTCCTTAATAGAGCCGAGGACGAACAATGAAGCCGAGTATGAAGCTTTGATAGCAGGTCTCGAGATCGCCATCGACATGGGAATTGAAAACCTCCTCATATATAGAGATGACTGATCGTCAGTCAAGTAAACGGCGACTATCAGACGTGCAAGCCTGAGTTGGTGAAATACGGCGAGAGAGTACAGTGACTGCTGACTCAAATTCCTTCCTACACCATGGAAAGTATACCACACGCGGAAAATAGCAAGGCGGATGCACTAGCCAAGCTCGCTAAAGAATTGGCTGACGAAAACCTCAATGACCTAAGGATCGTTGTGCAAAGCCATCGGGTTCTCACACCGACAGAAATATCCCCGGAGTCATCCGAAGAAATGGGAGTGACTGAGCAAACGACTTTACAAATAAAAGACTAGGAAAAGGCTACCGATTGGAAGGAAGTCTTTATAGACTACTTCAAATCCCGTCGAACACCTGAAGATGCGTCTTCAAAACATCAGCTTATGAAACGAGCTCTGTCTTTTGCTTTCGTCAATGATACTCTGTATAATAGGTCATTTGATTCTTTGTGGCTAAGATGCCTGAGGTCCGAAGAGGCAAAGAGAGTCGTCCAAGAAACTCATGATGGACTTTGCGGTTCTTACCAAGCCGGGCCGAAGATGAAGCTGAAGATTAAAAGGATGGGCTACTATTGGCCCACGATGATTCAGGACTGCCTCGAGTATGCGAAACAATGCCACTCGTGCCAGATCCATGGGGATTTTATCCATTAGCATCCAAATCCACGACATCCAACGGTGGCTAGCTGGCCGTTCGAAATGTGGGGAACTGACATAATCGGCCCCATCGAACCAGCATCGTCCAGAGGACATCGGTTCATTTTGGCGACAACTGATTACTTCTCCAAATAGGCAGAGGCAGTACCGCTGAGGGAAGTAAAGACGGATAATATCCTCCATTTCTTCAAGACGCACGTCATTTATCGGTTTGGAACCCCACGACGGATTATCTCCTATAACGGGCCAGCGTATAGAAGCCACAAGATAAGCCGCTTCGCACAGCAGCATAACATAGACTGGAAATACTCCTCAGTCTATAATCCCCGAGCTAACGGTCTAGCTGAGGCTTTTAACAAGACCTTGAAGAAGATCGTGAAAAAGACGGTGTCCCAAAATAAGAAGGACTGGCACGAGAGATTGCATGAAGCTCTCTGGGCGTATCGAACTACGTTCAAAACAGCCACGAACACAATGCCGTACGCGTTGGTATTCGGTATAGAGGCGGTACTCCCCCTCGAGATAAAGTTACCCTCTCTGTGAGTGGCAGTTCATTACGAGCTAATGGACGAAGAGAATGCTCACCTTCGGCTTGAGGAGCTCGATGCCCTCGATGAAACCCGGCTCATAGCGTAACAAAATCTGGAGGCTTACAAAGCAAAGATGACGCGCTCATACGAAAGATTAACTCGGCCGAGAACATTCCGCCAAGGCGAACTCGTGCTAGTGGTCAAAAGACCTATGATCCGCAATCGTGCCAAGCGGGGGAAATTCGAGCCGAACTATGAAAACCCGTATATCATAGACAAGGTCTACCAGGGTGGGGCCTATCTACTTATGGACATGCATGGAGAAAGGCCCTTCAGGCCAATAAGTGGTCGCTTCTTAAAGAAATACTACGCCTGACGAGTCACGGCCTAGGTCAATGATAGATGACGACGACTATGTCCGCTCGCTATCTTTCTAAGCCTAAACTCTATAAGTAGTAGCCGGCTAAAGGACCGAAACGTCCTTAAACTAAGGTCGGACCGAAACGTCCTTAAACTAACGGCGGACCGAAACGTCCTTAAACTAACGGCGGACCGAAACATCCTTAAACTAACAGCGGACCGAAACGTCCTTAAACTAACGGCGGACCGAAACGTTCTTAAACTAACAACGGACCGAAACGTCCTTAAACTAAAGACTGACCGAAACGTCCTTAAACTAACAACGGACCGAAACGTCCTTAAACTAACAACGGACCGAAACGTCTTTAAACTAAGAAGGACCAAAACGTCCTTAAAACTAACAATGGACCACTATGTTCTAAAACTAGCCGTTGACCGAGATGTCGATAAACTAAGGTGGATTGCAGCATCCCAAAGGTGATACAAGAAAAAAGAATAAAAAATAGAAAAAAGAAAACGGTATGTCCATAAGCAAAATGGGCACGGATGAAAACCCGAAAGGGCTCCGTGAGTAAAAACGGCAGGGCTGCCGGCGAGTTTTGTGAAAACCCGAAAGGGCGCAACCCTGTTAGAATAAAAAAAAAGAGAAAACGGTATGTTCATAAGCAAAATGGGCATGGATGAAAACCCGAAAGGGCTCCGTGAGTAAAAACAGCAGGGCTACCGGCGAGTTTTGTGAAAACCCGAAAGGGCGCAATCTCGTTAAAAGACACTTGCAAGGTCCTCTCGACTTTGTAAGGAGAAACCATCTGCGTGAGATCCTTACGACTCACAAGGGAGCAACACACTTAGGGATCCCCACGATCCCTAGGGAGAAATTACACTTACGAGATCCTCACGACTCGTAAGGAGAACCGTTTTATGAGACCCTCACGGCTCATAAGATTCCAAAGTCTTAAGCTACAGGGATCTAAACCTGTTCTTAAGCAGCCACCACAACCTCCGATGCTGCCCTACAAGCGGCTCAATGCTGACCCTTGTATACAATCCACGGGCGCGAATAAACATTTCCCTAACAGAGTCCCATCCGTGACTAGGGATATGTCTACCCGGTGAACAGCCCTTATAAGTCCTCTCGACTTATAAGGAGAAAACACTCTTGTAAGATCCTTCCGACTTATAAGAGACCATACACTTAGGAATCCTCACGATTCCTAAGGAGAAAACACACCTACGGGATCCTCACGACTCGCAGGGAGAAATACCTTCATGAGACCCTTACGGCTCATGAAGTCAAAGCCTTAGTCGACAGGATCCTAACCCTGTCTACTAAGCCACCTTTGTTCAACATCGACAGAGGCAAATGATGGCAATATCCCAGTTGTAGCGGTGCTGATGCCGAAATCGGTGTTTAATTCCAGGCTTGCAGCGAGAGGCTAGCGAGCCACACATGCATACGAAATAGCCGAAATGATGGGGCAACTTGCAACAAAATCAGCAAGTAAAAATGTATGCATGCAAAATAGCCGAAATAATTGGGCAACTCGCAACAAAAAGCAGCGAGTAAAAATAAAATAAATAGCCGAAATGATTGGGCACCGCAAAAAATAGCCGAAATGATTGGGCAATTGCGACCTTTGCGATATAAAAGCTGAAATGATAGAACATCGCGGAAATAAAAAAACATATAAAATTTATGCCCTACAGGTGATATTACATCAATCCCTATACAATCCAGGGGCACAAACAAAGAAGGAATCACGCCTTACCTCCCAGGCTCCATCAGAAAAAGAAGCCATATCTCAACGGCTCACAGACAAGCTGGAGACCACTCCGATATTCGTCTCATTACAACAGACGCTACGTCATCCACATGACCCTGCTCGGAAATACGTCATCCACATGACCCCGTTCGGAAATACATCATCCACATGACCCCGTTCGGAAATACGTCATCAGCATGACCCCGCTCGGAAATATGCCATCCACATGACCCCGCTCAGAAATACGTCATCCACATGACCCCGTTTGGAAATAAGTCATCAACATGACCCCGCTCGGAAATACGTCATCCACATGACCCCGTTCGGAAATACGTCATCCACATGACCCCATTCGGAAATACGTCATCAGCATGACCCCGCTCGGAAATACGTCATCCACATGACCCCGCTCGGAAATGCGTCATCCACATGACCCCGCTCGGAAATACGTCATCCACATGACCCCGCTCGAAAATACATCATCCACATGACCCCATTCGGAAATACGTCATCCACATGCCCCCGCTCAGAAATACGTCATCCACATGACCCCGTTCGGAAATACATCATCCACATGACCCCGCTCGAAAATACGTCATCCACATGACCCCGCTCGGAAATATGTCATCCACATGACCCCGTTCGGAAATACGTCATCAACATGACCCCGCTCGGAAATACGTCATCCACATGACCCCGTTCGGAAATACGTCATCCACATGACCCCGTTCGGAAATACGTCATCCACATGACCCCGTTCAGAAATACGTCATCCACATGACCCCGCTCGGAAATACGTCATCCACATGACCCCGCTCGGAAATACGTCATCCACATGACCCCGTTCGGAAATACGTCATCCACGTGACCCCGTTCGGAAATACTTCATCCACGTGACCCCGTCTCAGAAATACGTCATCCATATGACCCCGTTTCGGAAATACGTCACTTACATGTCAATCCCACTAAACATTTACGGATCCTCTCGATCCGTGAGGAAGAAAAATCTCTTATAAGATCCTTACGACTTATAAGGGAAAACACACTTAGGAATCCTCACGATTCCTAAGGAGAAAATACACCTACGAGATTCTCACGACTCGTAGGGAGAAAAATCTTTATGATACCCTCACGGCTCATAAAATTGAAAAGTCTTAGGTGACAGATTCTAACCCTGTTTCCTAAGCCATCACCGCCTTACAAAGAGTCCAAGATGGACAGCTATATACCGTCTACAGGCTACGCTTACTAAGATAACATGCCGACAACAAAGAAAAGAGAAGAAAGCGACAAGGAAAACATTTGATTCGCATTTAATTAAGCGTTCGAGGCATACCCGTTCATGCATGTGCAAAAGATTTAAGTACATAAAATAAAAACACGCTGAAATGAGGAATTCACCATTCATACTTTGAAAAAGTTCTTACAATTATGAAAACAGTAAACGAAAACATCATCAAAATGTTTACAATGGTAAAACCTCATATCCAGGGCATGGATTGAGGAACTCGAAAGTGAGGCCCTCTAGAATATTTCTGGCCTTTCTGACCATTCTCATGTGCATCCTCTCACGCTCACGAGTGTCGAGATCCTCAGCAATGTCCCCCTCCCTTCGATAAGAAGCGATTATCGTCGTCTGTTGGAAAACTTGATGCAGAATATCGATGAGGTTATCTCGCCGCTTCTTCGAGATCAGCCCCGACAGGTACACTGAATGCACCTTGTCTTCGACATCATCCAGCGCATTAAGCGGCATGGCCTCATGAAATCCAGGAAGTGCTCTCCAAATTGCTCCCACTACGATTTTCAAGAGAGCAGAACGGCGAGGAAGCAGCCAACCGACGCGTGCATACAGACGACCCATAATCTCCGCACATTGGACATCTGTAAACTCTTGGTTTTGGCAACGACCCTGTATGCGGATATTCTCATAAGTAATGAACTCGTTCAGACTGTATAAATGAACAGCCATAGTGCCTGAAAAGAAACATCATTAAAAGATCAGTAATGAAGAAAAAAATACGGAATTTAAACGACTCTTGATATCCCTATGGAGAGAACAAATCCTAATTATGACTCCTAACAAATTTGAATTTGCGGGAAATCTTATAAAAAAAGGGAATCTCATTTAATGAGCGACCCCTTGGGTCTAGGAGTTAAACTTCTCGAGAGCAATGCTCTGCAGACAGGAGTGACACCTGTCAAAGCCAATTATGAGGGGAATTTAAAGAAACTCCTTGAGAATGCTCAGAGCCTTGCGCTGAAAAATAAAAAAAAAAGAAAGATGATGATAAAAAGAAAGGACATCTGAAAAATTGAAATCAAATTTTTGTATATATGAATTAAAATTCTAAGATCTTCAAGATCCATGAATAAACTCTTAATAGTTCTTCATGATTTGAAGAGAGCAAAGCTCTATTATTGAAACCCTAAATGGGTTTTCTTTAGATCGAAGATCTATGAAGAGCAAGGCTCTGTTAATGGGTAAAACACTAATTTAGTAAAAGTTTTAAACTTTACTTAAATTTTAACAGAGTTTTGACTCTTAAAAGGTTCTTAAACAGGGGAGCAATGCTCTGAAGAAGAGATAATTCTCAAGGAGAAGATGAAAATCATCTAAGGGACCAAAGGTCCTATTTATAGGCGTTGAGAGCCGTTTCAACTTCCAAAAGTTGATCCAACGACTGAGATACTACCACCGTCGCACCCACGTATGGGCCACGTAAGCGCAACGGTGGGGGGCATTTGTTTCCCCAATCAGAGTAAAGCTCTGTTCAAATTCCAAGATTTGAAATGAAGCGACACTTCTGTTTCCCCCAATCAGAGCAAAGCTCTGTATTGAAATTCAAAACTCAAAAAATTGAAGCAACGCTTCAGATCCAGCGCTAGGCGCGTTGCGCGCCACGTATCAAACACGGATGCGCTAGCGCCAGGTGCGCTGCGCCCTAGGCAGCGCACAATGAGTGCGCTAGCGCTAGGCGCGCTGCACACCACGTGTCAAACACGGGTACGCTAGCGCAGGCTGCACTGCGCTCTGTGCTGCGCGCCACCAATTAGAGCAAAGCTCAGTCTCCAAGATTGGAAAGCGAAGCAACGCTTCATGAAAAGGGCTGACAACAAATGCGCCAGCAATAAGAGTCAAAGACTCTGAAACGGCGCTCATGTGTAAAGCACGAGAGCACTAAGTGCCAGGAGCGCTAAGCACCAGAAGCGCTTCACCTGATTATAGCAAATCAAATTATGCAGCGCATAAGCGCCTTACAAAGGAATAACAAAGAATTTAAAAATAAAGGAACACTTGGCAGATAATGAAATACTTAATTAAACATCTTTTTACTATTACAATGTGAACAGATCACCAAACATGGGATCAAAAGGAAAAGGGTTTGCAAAGCTAAGAATAAGATTGACCAGTTCCCTCTCCGTCTTCTCCACCATGTCAAAACGGCGATCCTCTTGAGGAGTAGCCATCCATCGATCAACGCCGCACTCACCAGAGAAAGTGGAGATAACGACCCGACGAGCCCGTATCTGGCTCGGCAAGTGGAAAGAGCAATCCCTCAGGGCTTTAGTGATCAAATGCGCCTCGAAGAAGCACTCGATCTTGTCTTCAACAGCATCGAGCATTGCCGAGGACATCTCTGCTTGAGGAGGGGGAATATCAGCGAGCACAAATGCAAGGATCATCCGAAGCCAAATAAAGTGTGGGGGGAGAGGAGACCATATACGAGTCAAGAGCTCGTACAGCGCTATGTCGCATTGGTCACACTAAGAGAAGGATCCACCAAGCGCGCAGCAAAACGAGGAACAATGTCCTGGATAGGCACTTCCCATGGTTGTCGGCGAGCATGTGGACGGTTACAAGCCATAACTGAAAGGATTCTTTGGAGGCGGGAAAAGAAAGAAGCTTTGTTTCAGATTATAAAGACTAGGCACAGAAAATTTTGTGTGCACAGTGGAGCTATTTCCAAGACTTGGGAAATGAAAGTTCTGGGGAATACAAGTTTGACTTAAAAGGAAGGTGAAAAGACACCTCTATTTGAAGCAACGCTTCAGATCCAGCACTCTGCGCTGCGCGCCACGTGTCAAACACAGGTGCGCTAGCGTAGGCTCCGTTGCGCTCCGCGTTGCGCGCCACGTACCAAACGTAGGTGCGCTAGCGCAAAATGCGCTGCGCTCTGCGCTGCGCGCCACGTGTCAAACGTAGGTGCGCTAGCGCAAGGGGCGCCAGTGCTGAAATTAAAAATTCCCCACCGTTAGATCAAAAGATCTAATAATAATAAATTATTAATTAATTAGAATTAAAATTCTGTTACGAAAAGATCTTTTCAATCTTATTAAAACAAGAAGATTATCTTCTGCAAAGTAGAAGCCTTAGGATCAAAGATCCAACGGTGGGAAATATTCCCAAATCAATCAGAGAAAGATCTCTTAAAACTGATTTAACAAATCAATTGGCCCTATATAAAGGCCCCAAGACTTAAAGTCTGATATAGAAAAAAAAACCCTACAAACTTTGAGAAAACTCAAAGAAAAAGAAAAGCAAGTTTTTGGTGAAAAAAGATCATTTTTCTTCAAGGTAAAGAACATGATTCTTGAACACAGAGATGAAATCATCTCATAAAAGAAGAACTATCTTCTAAAAAAGATCATAGATCTACAAAAGACTAAGGTCTTTGATAAAAAAAAAGAGAGATCGGAGATCTTATTATAAAAATTAAAAAGAAGTATTCACTTTATTCATAGATCCTTGGTCTACAAAGACAATGCCTTTTTTTATAAATAAGAACTTTTTGTTCTTGAACCTTGAGACAAGGCCTCCTTTAAAGGGAGAACATAAACTCGTTCTCTGATCATAAATTTGATCAAATGCGCTTTTCGCTACTGAAAATTGCTTTGCACTCATGAACTGCGCTTTTGCGCTCCTTGGATTGAAGCTCAGCGCCAAAACGTGCCACGTGTCAACCACATATGCAACTTGCGCTTTGCACTTCTGAGATAGCGCACTGCGCTCATAGACTGGCGCTTAGCGCCAAGCGCGCCACGTGTTACTCACTGGTGCACCATGAAACTAGCGCAAAGCGCTCATAAATTCAAAGCATAATGCACTCATAAGCTGGCGCTTAGCGCTAAGCGCGACACGTGTCCTTTTCGTGTGCGCTACTCGACAGAAGCGCAACCCGCTCTCTAATTGGCGTAAAGCGCCTGGCGCGCCACGTGGCGCATTGTCAGGACACACTTTGTTCTGATGAATGCTATGAATTCAATACAAAACAAAAGATGTCAGGATCTAATGCTTAGCATTACTAAAAGGGCCGAGCCCAAGTAAAGGCTCAATAGCCAGAACAACAAAATGTTAAACATTTTAATTGGACTTAGCCCAATTCTGGACATAAGTCCCCAACTTATATTGAACTGAGCACATCTGCTCACAAGTATTCAACAGATCTTAGTCTCAAACTGGGCTACAGATCTTTCGAACAATTCACACCGGTTCAAGGGTACATCTCGTTATTCCTCTGATATTTGTCGTTGTAATCCTTCAACGTCTTTATAGAGGTGACGGGTCCCGATGACCACACATTTCTACGGACTGTGGGGTCCATAAACTCATGGACTACGATATCCTTAAACTTATAGACTACGATGTCTTTAAACCGGACTGTGGGTTCCTTAAGCCCATGGACTACGATGTCCTTAACCTGGACTGTGGGGTCCTTAAACACCCATGGACTACGATGTCCTTAACCTGGACCGAGATGTCCTTAAACTACCGTTGGACAGAAATGTCCTTAAACTAACATTGGACCACCATGTCCTTAAACTGGTAATCGACCGCAATGACCCTAAACTAAATAATAGAGCCCAATTGCTCTCTTGTCGGATCTAAATGATCCTGTTAAGTTGATCTTAGTCTAAAAATTAGACTAACGTATCCATAACATACGTTTAAATTGATCTTAGTCTCAAATGAGGCTAACGTATCCTTAAACCCAAACTCCAAACCCAAATCTAAGAAGATACGGATTTGGACTAATCCACGCCCTACGGGCGACAACATAAATTAGTCTCCGTATACAATCCACGGGCAACCACAAACAAAACAAATACCCACGATACGAAGTGACCATCTGGAGAAGGAGAAAGTTGTTACCACGATGCGGTAGCGTAATTAACTGCAGGGGCTTGCGCCTGCAGGGAAGAGCGTCCCCACAATCAAAAACCCCTCAAACGAGGGGGAATCTGACGAATTCTGCTACATCGGCCGCATCCGTTTAAACCTTCGATGCATGGTTCCATAAATCAACTTGGCATCTTCGGAGAGGTGGACGGATAGCACCAATTAGCATCTGCCCCCAGATTCAGGAAAGACGTTCGCCGCGTCTTCCCGGTTTCCGGCGGTAAACAGGGAGCTCTGAGTACCATTCAAACGTCATTTCTGACAGGCTGCCAACAAACTGGCGAAGCAGCAATTTGTCGTCGCCGCCAGTATTTCCGCATAGAGCTCTGAACTGAGCGACGTGCTGATGAGGATTACCTGTCCCCTTATACACGTGGAACTTGGGGATCGTATATCCTGGTGGGTATTTGATTTGGTCATACCAGCCCAGATACGGTGGCCCAGTTCTGACGACTTGGCCAGCCGCTTCACTTGCCTGATGAGCTCATATTTTTTAAGTTATTTAATCATCAAGGGCATGTTTGGAGATTGTTTCCTCCCTGGATGTTGATAAAGCTGGAAGAGAGTTTGATGTTTCCCCTCTGTCTTCCTCGATGATTATCGGCGGGTCTTCAGCTGGAGGTTCTGGCTGGATCATCATTCCAACCATATCTTGGAACAAAAGTATCATCTGCTTTATATTAGCATCCTATTCCGTGGTCTCCTTAACCATTCTTTCCAGCACCTTTCTTAGGAACTCTGTATCGGTCTCCTGCTCCCAGCGCTGTTTAGATGCCGATTCCGAGCTTTCTTTCTTCCCGGTGAGTGCTGTCATTTTCGTCAGCATCTCCTGGAGCTATTGTTGCTGCTCCTGAGCTTTTTTCAATGACCGAGTTTGCGGTCGATGACCCACGGAAGTACGGCTTTCCTCTTTTCCGGAAGCCATGTAAATCGTGTGTACAACCATGCCTCCAGGCTTGGGGCTTTTATGTCCAACGCCTTTGGAATTTGCCGCAGGCAATGAGATTTTCTCCGGCCTCCTCCTTTTGTGGGAGGTCGAGGTTGAAGGAACCGTTGTAACAGGCGCCTGTGTGAAAGAAGTCGCTCGCTGTATGGTGGAGGGATGATTTTCCTCTTGTCGAACCTTCATTTTCTCCGGTTGACGAGCGTGGTCTTTATTGATCACAGATTCCTGAACTTTCCGCTAGACCCTATGGATTTGGGAGGAGAGCCATTGAGGGGACTGCTTCGGTTTTTCCTGCATCATGTTTTCAGCAGGAAGTGGAGATTTCTTCAACACCGCGGTTAAGGAGTTCTTTCGCACCTCCTAAGCAGTTCAAAGCTGTTCCCGGTTGGAACAGCAGCGTCAACTTTCACCATTGGAGTTGGTGGGGTGAGTCCGGAGGGGGAGTTGCCCCTAGCTCTTCTCACTCGGCGCCAGTGGCGACGTCGGGCATGCCTTATAGATGGGACCACCTCAGTTGTGGAAGCGGCTCCATCGTGCCCCTTGCTTTGGTGAGGGGCTACTGCTGGTTTCAGCCTGTCGAAGACTAACGTCCTTTGAGAGAGAATGGCCAATCTTTCGGAAGCCGACTTTCTGGTAGGGGAAGCACTTTTGATGACTTCACCTGCAAGAGGAGTTTAGAGGAATATCCACTTTAGGATAGCCCCTTCGGGTATCGCGAGACTCTTTGCGGGCCCACTTGAGCTTCGACTCAACCTGTTGAAGACTGAGTTGGCAGACTTGGACGACCCATGGAGAGGGGCCGTGGTGGGTGCAAGTCGATCGAAGACCGACTTCTTGGGAGCTTCCTGTGGTGACACTGGGGCGCTGAAGCTTGCTGGCGGGAGCATGGTCCCGAAGAACAATCCAATGGTGGCTTGAGTCACCTGCCCCACCGGCATTAAAAAGATGGAGGCCGCATTGGGCCCATATGTCACTCCTCTAGTTGGGGCGGAGCGGGAGTTGCTGTTGCAGTTTGTGCAACTTGAAACCATTGATCTTTTTTCTTCTTCTGTATAGGAGCAAGACACCAAATCTTAGTATCTGAAATTCAAGGGCAACCATAATGAACCGCGATTTTGTTCGCGAAACACAACACACGAAGTGTGGAGTGGAAAGATGAAAAGGTCCCACCGGGCATGCCAGAATCTGTTCACCGCTGAAAGACGCGGCCGGGACGTTAGGACGTCTGGCCTGAATTCTGGGGGCAGATGCTATTTGAATTTATCCGTCCACCTCTCCGAAAATGCCAAGTTGATTTATGGCACCGTATATCGGAGGTTTGGACGGATGCGGCCGTTGTAGCAGACTTCATCAGATTCCCCTCGTTTGCGAGGGGTTTTTGATTGTGGGGACGCTCTTCCCTCCAGGCGCAAGCCCTGCAGTTAATTATGTTATCACATCGCGATAACCACTTTCTCTTGCTCCGGAAGTTCACTTCATGTCGTGTGTGTTTTTGTTTGTTTAGGTTTCCCATGGATTGTATACGGAGACTAATTTATATCGCCTCCCGTAGGGCGCGATTTAGTCCAATCCCGTATATTTAAGATTTGGGTTTTTTATTTAAGGATTGTTAATCTGGTTTGAGATTAAGATCAACTTAAATGTATGTGAGCAGTTGGGACTCGGTTGGTTTTTTGTTAAGAATACGTTAGTCCAATTTGAGACTAAGATCTACTTCACAAGGTTTTAGGATCATTTTTGTTTCAGATCCAACAAGAGAGCATTTGGGCTCTGTTGTCTTAGTTTAGGGACATTTTGGTCCATTATCGCCATTTTAGAGGCGAAGTTCTAGTTTGAAGGCATCTCGGTCTGTTGATCACCATTTTGGAGGTGAGATTTTAGTTTAAGAACGTCTCGGTCCGTTGATCACCATTTTGGAGGTGAGATTTTAGTTTAAGGACGTCTCGGTCCGTTCATCAACATTTTGGAGGTGAGATTTTAGTTTAAGGGTGTCTCGGTCCGTTATCACCATTTTAGAGGCGAAGTTCTAGTTTGAGGACATCTCGGTCCATTGATCACCATTTTGAGGTGAGGTTTTAGTTTAAGGATGTCTCGGTCCGTTGATCACCAATTTGGAGGTGAGATTTTAGTTTAAGGATGTCTCGGTCCGTTGATCACCATTTTGGAGGTGAGATTTTAGTTTAAGAACGTCTCAGTCCGTTGATCACCATTTTGGAGGTGAGAGTTTAGTTTAAGGACATCTCGGTCTGTTATCCATCTTACGCGCACGTGTATTTGTTATGTAACGGGATAAACAACGATGTTGATATGGAATGTGCCCAATTTGAGGCACGATTTTGATTTTAGGTGTGCACGTCAATCTGGAAGTGCACCAAAGGGTTGTTGGTTATCAGGACCCGCCACCTCTCTGAAGACATTGAGAAATTACAATGACGTTGATCAGAGGTATGGAGAGATGTACCCTTGAACCAATTCCCGTATTTGAGGGGAAAAGGAGTTAGTGGTAAACCCGGAAATCATTAGTCATATTTTAAGACTAAGATTTTCTCGGGAGGATGTGGGATGAGTATCGTTTTGGATATCATCAATTGGAAGATCAATAGTCATATTTGGGACTAAGATCAGCTTGGGAAATCATGAGCATGTGAGCTTGGTTGGTCTGAATCAGGGAGGTTTTATCCTCAAGGGACCAAGCCAATTCGGGCTTGGTCAATTCAGTTTTTTTTTAAAAAGTGCCAAGCACTTGTTTGGGCTCTGTATGATCAGTCCCACTTTTTGTACAAAGAGTGCTGAGCACTTATGTAAGTTCTGTCGCTCACATATAATCATGTGGGCTTTCAGTCATGGGGATTGCCCAATAAGTGTTAAACACTTTACCCTTTTTTATCTTTGTATGGAGTACTAGGCACTCTTTATGGCGCCCACGTGAGGGACACGTGAGGCGCTAGGCGGTAGGCGCTGCCTAGTGAGTACTAAGCACTCTTCCATTCTGTGGCGCCTACGTGAGGAGCACATGAGGCGATGGGCATTGGGCGCCGCTCATTGAGTGCGAAGTACTCTTTCTTTTGTGGCGCCCACGTAAGGGGCACGTGAGGCGCTGAGCGCTGAGCACTGAGCGCCGCTCATTGAGTGCTAAGCACTTCTTTTTTCTGTGCTGCCCACGTGAGGGGCACGTGAGGCGCTAGGCACTAGGTTTTTTTCTATATGCTTTGTTTTGAGAAGTTCAATTCCCTAGTTCTTTTCTGAAACTTTGATTCTCAAAAACAAGCTCTTCCCGATGAGAATTAAATTCTCAACTTGCGGGAGATTTATCTTGTGGATCTCAGATCCAGAGAAAGAACTAAGTTCTTTTAAAAGGATTAAACCCTTCAATAGGTCAATGAGATATTTCGATCTCTCTTCTTTTTATTTATCTAGAGTTTTTTTCTGAGAATGGAGATCTTCTTCTTTGTTCCTTTTTGGAGCTTTCTGCTTTGTTGTTTTTTTAGAAGCTTATGGGGGCCTCTTTTTTTCCTTCTCCTCTTTCTTTTTTCGACTTGAAGTCTTGGGTCCTTTATATAGTAGAGACAAGTCTGTTGATTAGTTGAAGAAATCTCTTTTTAAGAGACTCTAATTGATTTGGGGAATTTTACCCACCGTTGAATTTTTGATCCAAGGACTTCTGTTTTACATAAGATATTGTTCTTGTTTTTAACAAGATTGGGGAAATATTTACCCATATATAGAATTTATTCTGTAGAACGGTGATTTTTTAATCACCATTAGATTTTAATCCAACAGTCCTCTGTTTTACAGAAGGCATAGAATTTTATTCTATGATCCCACCGAAGGTATATTTCTTGTTTTAGAAAGATTTGAGGAATATTCCTCTCAATAGAATTTTAATTCTGAGTTTTGATCATTTATCATCTCCGTTGGATCTTTGATCCAACGGCTCTGTTTAACAAAGAGTGGAATTTAATTCTACCTAAGCGCCAGCGCTCACGGTTGTGCACGTGGACACTAAGTAAGGGTTTAATTCCTTTATGTGCTTTGCACATTGGCGCCCACGTGAGGAGCACGTGCGGTGCCAATATAAGAGTTTTTAATTCTGGCGCTGGCGCCCTCGTGGAAGGCACGTGAAACGCTGCTTCTTAAATTTTGAACAGAGCTTTGCTCTTTTATTGGGGGAAACAGTAGGGTAGTAATCAAAGCACAGTAGGAACTCACATGAGACAAATGACGATCTCAGGTCGACAGACTAACCTGTGCACATGTCACCTGGGAACTGCTATATGACAATAGGTATAGTACCAACTAGCAGGTTACCAGCGAGTACATCCAGTGTACTCATAACCCAATGAGCACCTGTATACTATCTTAGGTGAACAAACTAATACCAATGGCTTGTGAGACCTAGCCACCGCCCCTCGTCGGGATCTCGATCAGTATACACTAGTCTACTCGGGAGTATCGATACCCAGTCTCGATACTCCCCCGACTAGGGACATTTAAGGATGTGCTCATAGACCACCCCCACGTATATGATCGCCATCATAATGCTGGTAGTCAAGCAAGAATCATATGGGCTTTATCAACATGTAATAGTGATCTGTAATACCATATAATGCATTTACATGATAATAAAGGCAAATCATATAGCATTCTATCATCTCGAGTAAGACTGTTCTATCCGTATAGGTCATCCCTCAATCATCATAATCACGTGCCTACGATTCAATAATTGACTTGAGGGCACTATAGCCAACACAAAAAATACCAGATAAAATCCCAAAACCTGATTCTACTATGTTGCGGCAGATTCGCATCCAAAGGGGGGTATATACGGCGGAACCGTGGCGCAATCTGGGCCGTAGGATATGAGAATTTAGGATCATGATCTTAACTGAATATATTCACAGATGGAATCGAGGGTTTCTGGTTTTAAATACTATATAAAGGACCGAGAGCTATACATTCAAAATCATCATCGAAGAGATCAAGAGATCACGTATCCGAGTGATCATCATCTATTCATCTACCTCCAAAAAGATAGAGATCTAGAGCAAACTAGGGTTCTTGTAATCTACTTTCTAAGAAGAATTGTAAATGCAATAGTTGATTGATAAAGGTAGATTTTATTTTAATTCTTTTTTCATTTATTTTCCGCATTTATTTTTCTGCACTTAATTTTACGCATTACTTTTTCTGCACCTTAATTATGATTTCTTTCTTTTTCAACCTTTCTTCACTAACCATAAGCGAGTAATTCCTAACTTCTTAAGATTTGGAGGATAGTGTAAGATAATGGATGAGAAAATCTTTTAATTTCTTTTATACATTTTAAAGTTTATAAACTTTAGCAAAATAAAGATTAACCTCCTTATCGGGTGCGCTATCAATTTATTGATAGACTCAACCACGATTTGAGATTGGTTGAACACTTGTTTTGTCAAGGGCTAGACATGAATATAGATCAATAAAAAGACAAGGGTTAGTAGTGGGGAAACCATAGTTTCCTCCAAGAACCCTAATTACATTCATCACTATCGCTCTAGTTTTAAACTATTAAAAGATAAAAAGGAGTCATTTTTAATTATTCATCCATTACTACTAAGGCCTATGAACCCTACAAGCCTTTTTATTATAAATTTTATATCCGTTTTAAAATATAACGACAAACAATCACCCATCTTTCATCAAATCGTCTAAAGCAAGAAAAGAGTTCGCGTTTTCGTGCGGACGGCCCGTACTCATCGCGGCTAGCTACTTGCAACACCGTCTTGATTGCGGTTATTTACAAAAACACTTTTTCGAACGATCAATCAAGCATCCTTCAAAGTCCATACTTTGTTGGTGTACATGAATTCCATCTCAGATCAGATAGTATCCAGCCATTTCACAGAGTCCCCACTTATGATGGCCTGCTCCAAACTAGTCAGGTCATTATCTTCCATGATACAATCCCCACTCCCACCGTCTATAAGAAAATCATAGTATCTTTCAGGAGAATGAAGAACCCTACTAGATCCGCGGAGTGGCTGGGGTTCGTCCGGGATTATTGAATCTTGAGGTTCTTCCAAATCTTCAGCTGCAGTTTGTACTTTTGGAACTTCTTCCAGCTCTACCATGCTCCCACTGATTTATTTTGCAAGAAATTCCTTTCCCAAAAAGATAGCGTGCTGAGCAACAGACACCTTCTGTTTCTCGGTATGGTGGAAGATATGCCCTCATGAATGCTTGGGATATCCTAAAAACTTGCATAAAACCGACATTGTCTCGAGTTTGTCCGGATTTTGCTTTTTAATATAAGCCGGACAACCCTATATCTTAATGAAATTAAGACATGGTCTCTTCCCCTCCCATATCTCATATGGAGTGGGAGGCGCAGACTTAGTGGGAAGCCTTTTCAATATATAAGCAGCCGTTTCAAGCGCAAATCCCCAGAATAAAAGAGGTAACTCGGCACTACTCATCATAAAGCGCACCATATCCAATAGGATGAGATTTCTCCTCTCCGATACACCATTGTGTTGTGGTGTATACGGAGGAGTAAGGTGAGAGAGAATCCAATTCTCTTTTAGATAATCTCGAAATTCTGTACTGAAGTATTCGCCTCCTCAATCAAATCGAAGGATTTTGATACTTCTTCCTATTTGGTTCTCTAATTCATTCTTATATTTCTTGAATTTCTCAAAAGTTTCAGATTTGTGTTTCAACAGGAACACATGTCCAAATCTAAAGAGATCATTGGTGAATGTAATAAAGTATAAGAAACCGCCCCTAGCATGTGTAGACATAGGACCACATACATCACTATGTATCAGTCCCAAGAGTTCAGTATCTCTTGCTCTGTGTCCTATAAACGAAATTTAGTCACCTTTCCTTTGAGACAACACTGATAAGTCTCATAAGATGAAAATTCAAACTTATTCAAATATTCATCCCTATGTAACTTGGCTAGTCTGGTCTCATTGATATGACCTAGTCTATAATGCCATAAAAAAGTTTCGTTCATTTCTGAACTCTTTCTTTTATGTGTATTCTGGATACTGAAGACTATATTTAGATTAAGAACATAAATACCGTTACTTAATGTACCTACCCCAATCAACACTTGATTCAGGTAAATATTCATAATATTTTTATCTAGTGAAAAATTGTATCTTTTTATCTAATAAAGAAACGAATATGATATTGCACATCATAGATGGTACAAAGTAACAGTCGTTCAAAATCAATGTATTGCGAGCGGGCAATACAAGGTGATATTCGCCGACAGCTTCGACGACAACATTTGCTCTGTTCCCTACTCTAAGAGACATATCACCCGTTCCCAGTGCTCTACTTCTCTTTAACCCTTATAACATATTACAAATATGAGATCCCGATCCGGTATCCAATACCCAAGACATAGAGCAGACTGAGAAACAGTTCTCAATAACTAACACACCCGAAGAAGATGCATCAGAATATTCCTTCTTCATAAGGGTTGCGTGGAAATCCTTACATTACTGTAACATTTTGAAAATTTGGAAATAAATAAAATTATTTAATTAAATAATAAAGTGTTAAATTAATAAGTTATTAAAACCAAATAAGACAATATCATAAGTTTTATGTAAAACAAATTAAATTTTAGTTTTAGTATGGAACATAAATAAATTATAAGGGTTTTAGTGATAAATTTAGCTTCATTTTAATAAAATGGTGTTTTTATAATAATATAAGTTGTGAGGGGTTGTTATGAGCTTAGGACTTTGTGCAAATTGAAAGTTGTTAAGGGTGTAAGTGAAAAAGAGGTAAATTAGGTTTTGTTTAGGATTTTATCTTAAGATAAATCAAAATTGATGGATAATGCAAGGACACCTCCTACTTACATGCACACACTCACTCAAACACCTCCTCCTTGCATGAAACAACCACACCTTGATCATTGACACCTCCTCCTACACCTCACCCTTCCCTTCACCATTTATATAAGGTGTTCAGATCAATTAATCAATTTAAAAACTTCTGAAAATTCAAAAGAAAGCAAAGAAAAACAAAATAAAATAAAGAAGAGCAAGAGAAGAAATGAGAAGAGCTAAGTCTAGGGATCCCTCATCATCAAGCTAGGACTAGGAGCTTGTGCAACTTGGGGAGAGTTATTCCAGCAATTATTTGAGGGTAAAATCCTTAATCACAGTAGGAATTAGATTCTGAAACTAGTTCAAGGTTGAAATCATAGTGTCCATAATATCGTATTTTTAGCAAAACTGAACTCTGTTATAATCTGTTATAGTTTAGATAAAAATCAAAGTAACAAAACAGTGCCAGAATGATGTATGTGGGACCTAGAACAAACCATAGGAGAACGGACCCAGGGGATCGGGTGTTGGCCGGCGACCTTAAAAGGAATTCCGACGTCGCCGGATTTCTGAGGGTTTTGGGTGTTTTGGCTTGTGGGGTAAGTCTCTGTGTAGAGTTTTGGCTATTTTGGTATTATTTAAACAAGTTAGTTTAACTGTATATAAAATCTGAAAGCTAATATCGGAAAAGGTATATATAAAACCCAAAATACGATACGTGTAAAATGTAACGCGGTCTGTTTTCTGTCGCGGTGCAGAGTTGGGATAGATTTCAGTGAGGTTAAGTATTAAGTCGTTTGCAATGGTCATATGTAATGTAATTAGAACGTACAATTTGTGTTTTCATGATTTTTGTCGTATCGGAGTAGCCGTTTCCTTATACAAGTTATTGCAATGTTAGATTCCAATACGGGAACTTCGAAGGCCGCGAGGAAAAAAAAAGGATCGGCGATTCCTGAGTGGATACGACGTATTTCCGGTGAGTAAATTTACATCTACGGGGGAAGTCGGGTGGATGGCGTATAGCACCCCCGCAACCTTATATCTATTATTGTGATATCTAGTTAAGTTAGCTTTTCTTCAAAGTATTGATACAGTATTGCATCTTATATGCCCCCTGTTTACATAAAGTTTATATGAAGTTTTTAAATGAGATATACGTGATATTTAATCCGTACGATATGGGTATGATTTGATGAGTTTGTACGAGAGATTATGCCGTACTTAAGATGATATGGTTATAGCGATATGATGAGCTATAATACAAGAGTTTATACGTATCGGAAATGATGAACTTTGTATGCCGAAAAACGGCCAATTTATTCTTTGATTCGTAGAGATAGATTATGTTCTGTTTTAGGAGGTAATACTGGTATGAGCTATATTGTTTTAAAAACCACGGTTCGTTGCATTTTAAATAAACTACCAGGATGTGTGCCAGTTTCTAAAACAAACATTTTTTTAAATCTAAGGCAGCTTCCTTATTTTCAAACTTAACGTTCCGATCATATCTAAAGATAACGGTATAGTTCATAACAAGTAATTATAATAAGTACGTTTAGATTATATTATCTATAATTTATGTTTCTGCGTTACGCACACTCTGATAGAACACTGCACAAATACCAATAAGTACTATGCTGCACAAGCGCGTAAATATATATTACACTATACCTCATTGGTACTGCCATGTCACTGTAGAATCGTTCTGATATATACGTGTTAATATATAGATTGTTACACCGTAAAACACTTACACAAATACTAATGATTTCCATATTGCACGAGCACAAACGCATTTGCTACACTACACATCATTAGTAGCGCCATGACACATTAGAATTGAAACCATTATGTTATGTGATATGATTATGTAGTCGTTTCCTATTCATACTGTAGTACTATAGATGCTGTATTTGATTTCTTGGGATTTCTGAGTATTTTACTCCTGATGATATATATAGCGGTGGTATAGGACACTGTTATATGTATACATATATAATATATCATCAATACAACCTATGCAAGTTCTTATTCCTCACTTGATATTTTATATGATGAGTAAATGTCCACCAGGAGATTTGTGTTTTCTGATTTGGATATCCGGACCGAGTCGGTAGGTATACGGTTACGGATTTACAATTTTTATCCAGACTGAGTCGATGGGGATACAGTTGGATACCTGGTGGACCCGGTCGAGACCGAGGGGCAGGATAGCCGCATTTGAGGCGGGGGAGCATAACGAGGTGACTCAATTCCGAAGATAGAAATGAGCACGGCAGATATCCAGGGGATACTGACCGGGGTTCGATTAGGTACGGCAGATATCCAGGGGATACTGATCGTAGCCAGGATATCGGGTGACGATCATCTGTTGAGATGGTGTCGACGGTATCTGTATTTACGTGTCGATGCTGGACACGAAAGATTTCGGATTTCGATGTCGATGTTGGGCATCTATTTGTATATTGATACGATCATTATCATGAGGTACATCGTTAGATATGTGTTTATCGGATACCATCAGGACTGATCCAGGGGACAGTACCTGCATATATTTGTACAGACATTCATAGACACAAAGGGAATTCCAATACGGATAATAGATTCATGATTTTGATTCATATGACATTGAGATATTATACTTGTGATCGCATGATAGTTAGTATTGCACTTTTGCATATCATATAATATATCGTTACAGATTATGATAGTACTATACTTATGACCTAGGTATCGTCTTGCATTTCGATTACTCCCTTTAGATGTACTTTTATTCACTGAGTTGGCAACTCATCCCCGTTGTGCCACAGTTTCTTGGAGGTTTTACCGCTTGGATTATCAGCGGTTTGGGCACACGTTCTTTTGGAGATTGATGGGTAAGTGAGTTGTTATTGTATCCTACTCACTCTTGATTATTCATATATTCTTGTATCTAGTGGAAACTCCATCAACTTAGAAATGACATATTATGGACTTAGAATCGAGGAATAGAGTTGTGTTTTGAGTTGTCGCACTCTTTGGAGTCGACTTCTGATTTAGATTGATTGGTTGCTCCATTGTTTGGACGTGGAGACTAGCTTCCATTGGGATACTATTTTTTTTATGTTGTATCGGGTTTTTATAAAAATGGAAAGGAGGTGATGTTAAGTTTCAAAACGTCATAAATGCTTTTCAACATACTTAGATGTTATTTTAAATTGATTTTATCAGATGATTATTGAAACCTCACCTCCAATAATTTCAAAAAGGGTTTTGATTCCGGGTTTCGGCTTACTTGGATTGCGTTGATTTCTTTAGATATCATGTGATTTAAGTGCCTGTCACGTGCTACATTTGGGTCATGACAAAGTTGGTATCAGAGCGTTTGGTTTTACCTTTGTTCGAGTCTAGGTTGACTATATGGAGTCTGGGAATACATTTTTACCGAGGCTTGACCTTATAGGACTTAGATTTGACCTTGGGGGTCTTATACCCAAATTTTCGTTATATAGGATGACCTTTGTTGATGGAGTAGGTACTAAGTAGAGTGACGTACCGTACATATATTCCGCGGCATATTTACGATATGATACTCCACCTAAGTTACCTTAGGATTTATATCTTGAGATCTTCCTTCTATTCCTTTCATTGATTTATCTTCGTCAGTGCATGATTGGTTGTTCAATCACCATGTTATGAGGGTCGAGAGGGCTACAGTTAGAGATACGGTCAGAGCAGATTTTTCTGGGATAAGGACTGACTGGGGTGACTCTTCGATGATATAGAGACGTCGTTTATTCATATATAATCGGGTTCTAATTATGGAGCGAGTTTCTTTGGAATCCGCACCAGATGGTAGAGTCATTGTTAGAGCTCAAGCAGACTAGAGACGTGATGTTTTCCCCTCTCCGAAGATTATGGTGTTGGGTACTGTTCAGACAGCAGTTCCAATCTTTGCTAAGAATATCGAGATGTTAATTCCGGAGTTCATGAAGTTAAAGATTGACGAGGTTACAAGTGTAGAGGGAACAACAGGATTCATAGACGTTCAGAGGTGAGATGGTTAGGATTTTAAATCCGTTGTGGCGTTTCGATACAAGATCGGTGAAATTGATGTATTTCTTCCGATGGAGTTTGTTCAGACCAGATGCAAGTAGTTCAAGAAGGAGATCGTGTAGTAAGCTTTTTCCCCGATAAATTGAGACGAGTCTTCGAAGGTGAGATTAGTCAGACTTCTCTACAGGGTATCAGAAGTAACGGATTCGCTAAATTCTCCAAGTGTGCTTTCTGGCTGGATATTGTAGAATTCTAGGGTCACATAGTTGAAAGAGATTAGATACGTAGGGACCCCAAAGAAGATAGAATCGATACAGCACTGGCCCAGACCTATTTCAGTTATTGAGGTTCGAAGTTTCTTGGGTCTGGCCGGTTATTACAGACGTTTTGTGCAGGATTTTATCAGGATCGCTGCACCGTTGACCAGACTGACTAAGAAGGAAGTTCCATTTCTTGGGACAGATGCATAGAGTTTCCAGCAATTAAAGACTTGATTGATGACTGCACCTGTCTTATTGATCAGTCAAAAATACTGCATTTTTAACACGGCAATTTCCCTATCATTTGCACTCATCTAGAAGTGTTCGGTATTCATATTGCACATATTAGCAAAACAACCCTAAAATACCAGATTGCATGTGTTATACTCTAAAACCGACATTTCTGAGGGAAATTGTGTGTTTATCATGGCATCGCATCATCCCTATATTGCGCAACACTTGTTTCGAAGTCTGTGCAGGATATTCCAGAAACCGAGCCAAAATTGTGAAACAGTGCTGATAAAATACGCCAACTCAAAGGCTAGAGATCTGGCAGTGATCAGGGACTCATTTGGAAAATCAACATATCAGAAAAAGCCCACAAAGTCAGCCCTAAATCATCACAGAAAGACCAAGCCCTAAGGCTTCACAAGCGCCACGGTTCCGCGGCGGGAGCCCGCTGGCGCCGCGGAACCGCGGCGTCTTGATGGCTTCAGCGGCTCAACTTTCTTCCACGTGGCTCCTCTAACTGCACAACCTTCCAGAAGACTCCCGATTCTCCACGTGGCTCATCTAGAAGGCTCTCCTTAACAAACTTTTGGAGGGAAATTCAAATCTCTTCCTAACAAACTTTTGGAGGGAAAATTCAAATTTGAAATCCTAGATCTAGGGGTTTGAGGTCTATAAAAGAGAGCCTAGATCTAGGGTTGAGGTTGTTCATCAATTCTTCATCTCTTCATCTTCCACCCACAAGTTGAGTGACACGACTTGTGCGAAACCCTAACCCTAATTTCAATCCAAATTCAAGATCCCGAGTACCATTCAAGAAAGAAGCCTTCAACCTTTTAGGAGCGGAGCCGATCTTCAATCGAGCAAGTGATCCAAGCCGATCCGCGACTCAAGGAGACGAGCGAAGCCAAATCGACGATCGAGTTCTTCCTCTTGTAGTTCTTGAGCGATTTGTAACGGAATTGTTGATATAAATAAAAGGTGACATTCTTTAATCTTGCTTTCTTTAAATTCTTGCATCATGATTCGATCTCAATTTGTGATTGTGGTTCTTGTTGTGATGTTTGAGTAAAACTCCGCTCATAAAGGAGTCGAGACGATCAATAGAATGATGATGTAACAAATCTTAAAACGATTCTTAAGTCCTACGAGTTTTGTAAACCCTAGCAAATTGAAGAATCGACGACCTAGTTTCGTTGCGATGCTTCCTTGATTGTGATCGCTCGAAATTAGGGATCCACGATCGATTCTTGAATTTACTAGAGACTAGAATGTGAATGATATCGACGAAGGGACAAGAGATAGATGATGAAACCCTAGTTTCACAAGAAATCCCTAATTCTCGTTGATCATCATCGATCTAGTATCAATTCATCGATGGATAAGAATACGTAATCGCTAGATTTTATCACATCTATAGATCCGATTGATTCCTACGAGCCTCATTTCGATTCTTGATATTTGATTTGGAAATCATCACACATCTCAATTCTTGATTTTAATGTTTTCTTAGATCTAGATTTTTCTCATTCTTGAAATTCAATTACAAATCATGAATTGGTTGTTTTCTTTTCTTTAAAGTTTCGACTCATCTAATTCGAAACCCGAACGATTACACTTTCCCTGTGGACAATCCGCACTTACTAACGCGCTACATTCGACACCGTTATTGATTGCGGTCAAAATATTTTTGGTTGTGATTTCTACATAATTTTCTAAATACCGACACACAACGGAAAATCGTTTCAATCAAATGGCGCCGTTGCCGGGGATAGTGCGCTAATTGTTTGTATTTTAAAATTTGAGTTGAAAAGTTTATTCCATTATAATTTTTCGATCAAAATTCGCACAAACACAAATACGAGTTGTTGTGATTTGTGCGAGGAAATCTGGAATCATTGGAGCTGAGGAAAAATTTTCAGAGAATTCCAGAGAGCTGAGGAATTGAATAGGAGCTTGCTGAAGAATTTTTGTGCAGTGAACAGCACAATAGACCGCGATTCCGCGGCATTAGGGTGCTATTGCGGCGGATCCTCCGCAAGTTGATTTTCTCTCTGAACAAAATTTTGCAGGTATTCTTCTAAACTTTCTTATCTTCTCCCTCATCTGCTCCAATTAACAATTTGCTGCAGGTTTCTTTGCAAAATTCGCAGCGCCGCAAAAGCAAAATAAATTGTGCGTATTTTGATTTTTGGTTGTTTGCATAATAATACGGAATTTAAGAGGTACGACCAAATCCAGATTAGGTGGGGAGTTCATTACCCTTCCTAAGCCCCAAAAATCATAAATTTACATCCGCATTTACCCTCATTAACTAAAAAATATCTAGAGATGACTCTAAGGACCGTCGCGCTCACTTAGGACAAAAGAAGGCCGTGGGTAATCCATTGTTTATCCGCGTTTCTTTTGTGGTGTCTAAGGCAAGTGTGTCGAAGGCTAGTGGTTACTTAATTAGGCCCACTACTTACGTAGTGGAGAACCTCCCACTTACCTGGCACTTACCTGACCACAGGAGAGACAAAGAGGCGGTGGAGGATTTATCCTGCGACTTGTCTTTTGGTAGTTAGGAGCGGTCTAGAGTTTTGACCTAGGTGACTACTAGATTTTAGGGTTTTGCTTGTTGCATTTGTTGTGATTCGCATCATATTTTCAAAAATCCGTATCATTTTTTAAAACAAACACCAACACATTCATTCATTCCCCTAATTATAAGTCACGCTGCCACTTGTACTAACCCTTTTTAGTGCAAGATAGGCTGGACACGGGATTCTAGTGCCCGTTTAGTCCGCGTTCCCCCGATCGACCCAAAAGTCGGTATTTCTACATTTACCTCTTCTTTACCCACCACCACACCCATTTCGATGGACGATTCTCCATCGAACTTCTTTACCACTACTTTGCCGCCGTCCGTTGGTGCGCAGAATCCACCTCGCATCTCTCTCCAAGAGAGGTGCTATCCTACACGAGGTCTTCTTTCGACCTGTCTCTCCATTCCACCAGCCAACGGGGACAATTTTCAGATTAAACCCCAATACATCAACCTTCTACCCAAATATCACGGTCTCGAGTCTGAAGACACATATGCCTTTATCACCAAATTTGAAAATGTATGCGCAATGATGGGTACTTCACAGCTTTCTATGGATGCTATGCGTCTACGTCTTCTCCCATTTACCTTGTGCGATCTAGCCGAGAAGTGGCTTTACAACACAACCGCACATTCCATTTCGAATTGGGAAGAATTCGTCAAAGCATTCCTTAAGAAATTCTACCCACATCATAAAACAGCTCGAGTCCGTAGCGAAATCAATCAGTTCACCCAGCTTCCAAATGAAACATTTTCACAATGTCTTGAACGCTTTAAGGATCTGTTAGTTCAATGTCCACATCACGGAATCCCCAGATGGGATCTATGCCTAATCATTTATGAGGGCATTAATCCTAACACAAGACAGACCCTTGAATCCATGTGTCAAGGCAACTTCATGACCAAAGATGATGGGGAAGCCTGGAAATTTCTAGAAGATTTCGCTGAAAAATCGTTACAGTGGGAGGTGTGAATCAATCGTCTAGGGATGGCAATGATATTTCCATAGGAGTTAGAGCTGACATTTTAGCTATGCAAAAGAAACTCGAGACTATGGAAAAAAAAAATTTAGCCGCCACCCTAAATCAAATGTCACTCTCCAAAACTGTATGTGGATGTTGTTCTGATCCTTCACATCTCACGGAAGAATGTCTAATGAATTCTACGTTTCAAGGTCAAGAGCATACCAATGCCGCATTTCAAAGACCTAGAAACGATCCATATTCTTCCACACATAATCAGGGTTGGAGGAATCACCCTAACTTTGCATGGAACCAATCACAAACTCAAAACACGGTTCCAACCCAACACAATTTCCAAAGGGTCCCTCCACCACAACAGCCACCACTTCATTTGAGTCAGCACCCCTACCAATCACAAAACTTCCAAAATCCGGTCAACACTTTTGCACCACATGAAAACTCTTTGCAATTGACCGGTACAGATAATACCTCTGCACTAGCACAAACCTTGGACACTTTCATGAAACAATCCATCAAAGGGACGGCAAGTTTGCAATCTTCCGTCGAGAATGTGATGAAGATCATTGTCTCTCAAAATGAGAATATCAAATCGATGGAAGCACAAATTGCATGATTAAAAGCCGAAATGAGTGCAAGAGAGAAAGGGAAACTTCCAGCTCAACCTTTGCCCAATCCTGGCTATTCTCATCATGTGGATGCAATCACCACGTTGAGATCTGGAAGAGTGCTTGACAATCACGTTGGAGAAGAGATTGATGACACTGAAAAATCTATCGATAACACCCCGGCTGAGACCTTTCCTTCCACTTCTACTTCTACTTCTGACCCCAGTTCTTTTACCCCACCACCTTCTTGCGAACCTATTCTTCGTTTCCCACAAGGCTCGCCACCTCAGCCCACCTCTTCTAGTATACCACAGACGATCCCACTCCTATTCTGGGATCACGTCTACACACACCACCTTCTCCTATGATGGACCCAGCGCTTATTGCCAAAGCACCTTATCCTAATCGGTTAAGGGATAACAAATCGAGTCCACATATGGAGAAGATTATGGACATGTTTAAGCAAGTTAACATCAACATCCCTCTCCTAGATGCCATCCAACAAGTTCCGTCCTATGCAAAAATTCTTAAGAACTTGTGCACTAGGAAGAGGAAGACTCAAGTGCCCAAGAAGATATTCATGGCAAAGACTGTAGACACAGCTTTCCCCCAACAATTACCACGGAAACGTAAGGACCCTGGCTGTCCTACTATTTCCATTTATATCGGGGAGAAACATATTAACCGTGCTCTACTTGACCTTGGCGCTAGTGTTAATTTGCTTCCTTACTCGGTCTATGAGCAACTATGTATCGGAGTGTTAAAGCCCTCGAGCATAACTCTCCAGATGGTTGACCGATCAATCACCAAACCTAGGGGTGAACTGGAGGATGTGTTAATAAAAATTGGGGAATTTGTATTCCTTGTGGATTTTATTGTACTTGATACACAGCCTGTAGCGAACCCACGGAATCAAATTCTGGTGATTTTAGGTCGCCCCTTTTTGGCCACTTCCAATGCTATAATCAACTGTCGTAATGGTTCTATGACCCTATCTTTCGGGAATAGATCAATAGAGCTGAACATTTATAAGTTGGGAAGTGTACCCTCCGATTCTCATGCTCAGGTCTGTTCTGTCGACTTAATGGATGTCGACAGCAGCGAATTGGACGATCCTCATGATACTGATCTTGACTCTTTTCATACGTTATTGTTTGACCCAACTATGTATCATACACATACGGACTCTTCCACCGAGATGTCCGGGTCAACAACTAACACTGATTATGAACTGTCTTTAGAGTCTGAAGATCACCCCGCACTTTGTGACGACATTATTCATCGGGGTATTGATGGAACTTTTGAGGAGAATTTCGCTGATGAACTCGCATTTTTGAATGACACGGGTGTTGAGATGAATCATCTCCCAATCAATGAAATTGAACCTCCACCCCTTCTTCTGAACCGTAAAAAGAATGCGAGCAATCCATCACATTCACTGCATCATCTCTCCAAAATGAGACGCACACACATTCTATTCCACCACTTACCTTTTCCTTACTTCTTCTTCCACCAACCAGAGCACTGCATTGATAAATTTTTTGAATGGTTGGTGTTAACCTTCGGTCTTTGCAAAGCTTGGCATCGACCAATGATTTTTGGCCCCCTCATGTAATTTTCAAAAGATTAACATTGCATAACTCAAGTTTGGGGGGGGATTTTTTCTGGCTCTTGAAAAGAAAATTTTTACAAAATGATGAGCCAAGAATAAGTTTGGGGGAGGTTCTTCACTTAAATATTTTGCCCCCACTAATAAATTCCTCACAAGCTTATAGGTTTTTCAAGATTTAGCAGATGGCAACAGTGAGGACACTGTTGAAAACAAGTTTGGAGGAGATTTGTGCTTATTTTCGCATTATTTGCATATCACTTTGCATAAGCACAAAACATATTTGAAAACCTATAAAAAAATTTTAAAAATTCAAAAAGATAAAAATATTTTTGTACATAAATAAGATAATAAAAGATTAGATAGTGAAAAATTACATCCAAAAGATTAGAAAAATTTAAGAAAACCAAGAAAATTAGAAGTTTTCTTAAATGGACTAGTAATAAGTAGTTATGAGCCGTTGTCCCAAGGGTTAGTAAGATGAAGGAAGTCACTAATCTGAGGATAAAAATAAGTCTGAAAAATAGTTCCTATTCTGGAAGCCAAACATTTTGAACGTTGATACCCTGCTATTCGCACTTACACACGTCTTGAAGCCCGGGATAGTAGAGGATACCTTGAAATACTCTTGTCTTAAAGCCGATGTATGAAGGAAATAAAAAAAATGAATAAAATATAAAATGGTGCAGAAAAAATGAACACTGGTTTTGTTTTCGCCAAGGCAGCAATAAAAAAATATAGCGAGGGTGCCTCTTCACCAAGTGCCCTAAGGCCAACTGATCTGGGAGTCACTGCTAAGCCTTAGGTGGTGCAAGACGGGAAAAAACACCAAATAAGAAAGCACAGGAGTAATCGGTCGGTTAGTACCTCAAGAAATATTAACGGTCGCATGAAAGTGTGTGAGCAAATTCATCTAAATATTCATTAATTAAAAAGTACTGAAGCTGATGGGCAAGAGTATGATAGCTTGAATTGAATTCTCCGGGTGTAGGGATGTTCTTTACACACACGTAGGGTTATATGATCGATGTTTGGAAGAAAGATAGGAATGAAGAATAAGACGATGTTTTATTAAGGGAGGACGTGATTTCTGACATCTTTTCATGACTATTAAGATAAGGCTCATGACAACCGAAAAGCTAGCTTAGTTGGAAACCCTAATTTTCGAAGCTTTTCTTTTACAATTCTTATCTTTAAATGTAATATTCACGATCTTCCTTTTATTATTGGATTTTGTGGGTGCAATCCGCTGAAAACCCTCAGGAGACAACACTCCTCCTACTAGGGACACCTAGAGGTTTAAAGGCTTGTTGCACGTGCTCAGTGCAATCGTGTTGCCTACGAAAGTGTGCTAGTTAGTTTTTCTCTTTCTTTATTTTCTCCTTCTCTTTTTAATAAAACAGTTCGCTCGAGACGATCGAAAATAAGTTTGGGGGAATTTGATCAGTCAAAAATACTGCATTTTTAACACGGCAATTTCCCTATCATTTGCACTCATCTAGAAGTGTTAGGTATTCATATTGCACATATTAGCAAAACAACCCTAAAATACCAGATTGCATGTGTTATACTCTAAAACCGACATTTCTGAGGGAAATTATGTGTTTATCATGGCATCGCATCATCCCTATATTGCGCAACACTTGTTTCGAAGTCTGTGCAGGATATTCCAGAAACCGAGCCAAAATTATGAAACAGTGCTGATAAAATACGCCAACTCAAAGGCTAGAGATCTGGCAGTGATCAGGGACTCATTTGGAAAATCAACATATCAGAAAAAGCCCATAAAGTCAGCCCTAAATCATCACAGAAAGACCAAGCCCTAAGGCTTCACAAGCGCCGCGGTTCCGCGGCGGGAGCCCGCTTGCGCCGCGGAACCGCGGCGTCTTGATGGCTTCAGCGGCTCAACTTTCTTCTACGTGGCTCCTCTAACTGCACAAGCTTCCAGAAGACTCCCGATTCTCTACGTGGTTCATCTAGAAGGCTCTCCTTAACAAACTTTTGGAGGGAAATTCAAATCTCTTGCTAACAAACTTTTGGAGGGAAAATTCAAATTTGAAATCCTAGATCTAGGGGTTTGAGGTCTATAAAAGAGAGCCTAGATCTAGGGTTGAGGTTGTTCATCAATTCTTCATCTCTTCATCTTCCACCCACAAGTTGAGTGACACGACTTGTGCGAAACCCTAACCCTAATTCCAATCCAAATTCAAGATTCCGAGTATCATTCAAGCAAGAAGCCTTCAACCTTTTAGGAGCGGAGCCGATCTTCAATCGAGTAAGTGATCCAAGCCGATCCGCGACTCAAGGAGACGAGCGAAGCCAAATCGACGATCGAGTTCTTCCTCTTGTAGTTCTTGAGCGATTTGTAACGGAATTGTTGATATAAATAAAAGGTGACATTCTTTAATCTTGCTTTCTTTAAATTCTTGCATCATGATTCGATCTCAATTTGTGATTGTGGTTCTTGTTGTGATGTTTGAGTAAAACTCCGCTCGTAAAGGAGTCGAGACAATCAATAGAATGATGATGTAACAAATCTTAAAACGATTCTTAAGTCCTACGAGTTTTGTAAACCCTAGCAAATTGAAGAATCGACGACCTAGTTTCGTTGCGATACTTCCTTGATTGTGATCGCTCGAAATTAGGGATCCACGATCGATTCTTGAATTTACTAGAGGCTAGAATGTGAATGATATCGACGAAGGGACAAGGGATAGATGATGAAACCCTAGTTTCACAAGAAATCCCTAATTCTCCTTGATCATCATCGATCTAGTATCAATTCATCGATGGATAAGAATACGTAATCGCTAGATTTCATCACATCTATAGATCCGATTGATTCCTACGAGCCTCACTTCGATTCTTGATATTTGATTTTGAAATCATCACACATCTCAATTCTTGATTTTAATGTTTTCTTATATCTAGATTTTTCTCATTCTTGAAATTCAATTACAAATCATGAATTGGTTGTTTTCTTTTCTTTAAAGTTTTGACTCATCTAATTCGAAACCCGAACGATTATACTTTCCCTATGGACGATCCGCACTTACTAACGCGCTACATTCGACACCGTTATTGATTGCGGTCAAATAATTTTTGGTTGTGATTTCTACACAATTTTCTCAACATACACAATCCGAAATCGTATTCAATCACTTATCGTTACCTTCCGGGTCAGGTGGTTTTGTTGTGGATTGTGATGCATCTCGAGTGGGTGTAGGATATGCATTGATACAGCACGACAGGGTTGTAGCTTATGCTTTTCGACAGTTGAAGAGGCACGAGCAGGACTACCCCACTCATGATGTGGAGATGGCTGCTGTAGTATTCGCTCTGAAAAAAATTTGGAGACATTACTTGTGTGGAGAGTCGTGCCAGATTCTCACAGATCATAAGTGCTTAAAGTATATTTTTCAGTAGAGGGATATGAATCTAAGGCAGCGTAGATGGAGGGAACTCGTGAAGAATTACGATTGTGAGATCTTGTATCATCTAGGCAAAGCAAATGTTGTTGCAGATGCTTTGAGTCGGAGACCTGGAGGTAGCTTATCTCATTTACGCATCTTGCAGAGACAGTCTTTTACAGACGAGTAGATTTTATGTGATAACCGTATACAGTTTGAGTTCACCTCAGTGGGAGGACAGTTAGCACATGTTCACACCCGACCTCAGTTATTGGATAGTATTTGAGAGACACAGCCCGCAGATGATCGTATGTTAGAGATTATGGATCAGGTTAGGCAGAGCAGAGAGTCGGAGTTTGTGATTGATGACAGTGGGGTATTACGTTTTGGAACCCATCTTTGTATGCCAGATTCGGATAGACTGAGACATGAGATCTTAGAGGAGGCCTATAGGTCAGCATACAGTATTCATCCTGGTTCCACCAAGATGTATCATGATTTAAGGGATGTTTATTGGTGGAGAGGTATGAAGAGCGACATTGCGGAGTTTGTTTAAAGATGCTTGACTTGTCAACAAGTCAAGGCAGAGCACCAGAGGCCGGCTGGAGAATTGCAGCCCTTAACCATACCGGAGTAGAAATGGGAACAAATTTCCATGGATTGTGGTGGGTCTACCCAGGACTAGCAGAGGGTATGATTCCATCTGAGTGATTGAAGATAGACTGACAAGGGCAGCTCACTTTCTATTAGTGAAGACGACGTATGGGTTACACGGTGCATTCAGATTTATATCGACGAGGTTGTCCGATTGCATAGAGTTCCAACGAGCCTAGGGACAGATAAGGGTACCCAGTTTACTAACAGACTGTGGCAGAAACTTCAAGAAGTTCTTGGTACACGATTGAGTTTTAAGTACAGCTTTTCACCCTCAGACGGATGGTCAGTCAGAGCGGACTATTCAGACTTTAGAGGATATGCTTCGAGCTTGCAGCCTTGATTTCGGTGGTAGTTGGGATCGTCACAAACCTTTGATGGAATTTTCGTACAACAATAGTTATCAGAAGACGATCCAGATGGCTCTCTTTGAAGCTTTGTATAGATGGAAATGTCGATCGCATGTTTGCTGGATGACACTGAGCGAGAGTAACATTTTGGGACCGCAGGTAGTACAGAAGACTACGGGAAAAAAAAATTCAACTGATACGAGATAGAATGAGAGCGGCCCAGTGCAGACAGAAATCATATTCAAACCATCGACGTCGTAAACTCAAATTTGATGTGGGAGACCATGTGTTCCTTTGTGTATCTCCGATAAAAGGTGTGATGCGTTTCGGGAAGAAGGGGAAGCTCAGCCCCAAATGTGTCGGACCCTACGAGGTTCTAAAGAGAGTGGGTGAGGTAGCTTATCGTTTAGCACTTCCACCAAGTTTTCCCGATATGCATCTGGTGTTTCACATTTCGATGCTTCGCAAGTATCTTCACGATCTTTCTCACGCGATCCAGCATCAGACCTTACAGCTTGAGCCGGATTTATCCTATACAATGCAGCCTGTAGCTATTCTAGGCAGGCAGACAAAAAAACTGAGGTCGAGGGTACTTCCATCTGTAAAGGTTCTTTGGCAAGAAACGAATCGCGAGGAGATTACTTGGGAAACCGAGGATGCGATGCGAAATGAGATTTCCACGTATTTTGAGGATATGCCTAGTTAATTTTAAATTCGGGGACCAAATTTTCTTAAGGGAGGAATATTGTAACATTTTGAAAATTTGGAAATAAATAAAATTATTTAATTAAATAATAAAGTGTTAAATTAATAAGTTATTAAAACCAAATAAGACAATATCATAAGTTTTATGTAAAACAAATTAAATTTTAGTTTTAGTATGGAACATAAATAAATTATAAAGGTTTTAGTGATAAATTTAGCTTCATTTTAATAAAATGGTGTTTTTATAATGACATAAGTTGTGAGAAGTTGTTATGTAAAGCTTAGGACTTTGTGCAAATTGAAAGTTGTTAAGGGTGTAAGTGAAAAAGAGGTAAATTGGGTTTTGTTCAGAATTATGTAAAGCTTAGGACTTTGTGCAAATTGAAAGTTGTTAAGGGTGTAAGTGAAAAAGAGGTAAATTAGGTTTTGTTCAGAATTTTATCTTAAGATAAATCAAAATTAATGGATAATGCAAGGACACCTCCTACTTGCTTGCACACACTCACTCAAACACCTCCTCCTTGCATGAAACAACCACATCTTGATCATTGACACCTCCTCCTACACCTCACCCTTCCCTTCACCATTTATATAAGGTGTTCAGATCAATTAATCAATTTAAATACTTCTGAAAATTCAAAAGAAAACAAAGAAAAACAAAACAAAATAAAGAAGAGCAAGAGAAGAAATGAGAAGAGCTGAGTCTAGGGATCCCTCATCATCAGGTTAGGACTAGGAGCTTGTGCATCTTGGGGAGAGTTTTATTCCAGCAATTACTTGAGGGTAAAATCCTTAATCACAGTAGGAATTAGATTCTGAAACTAGTTCAAGGTTGAAATCATAGTGTCCATAATATCGTATTTTTAGCAAAACTGAACTCTGTTATAATCTGCTATAGTTTAGATAAAAATCAAAGTAACAAAACAGTGCCAGAATGATGTATGTGGGACCTAGAACAAACTATAGGAGAATGGACCCAGGGGATCGGGTGTTGGCCGGCGACCTTAAGAGGAATTCCGACATCGCCGGATTTCTGGGGGGTTTGGGTGTTTTGGCTTGTAGGGTAGGTCTCTGTGTAGAGTTTTGGCTATTTTAGTATTATTTAAACAAGTTAGTTTAATTGTATATAAAATCTGAAAGCTAATATCGGAAAAGGTATATATATAACCCAAAATACGATACGTGTAAAACGTAACGCAATCTGTTTTCTGTCGCGGTGCAGAGTTGGGATAGATTTCAATGAGGTTAAGTATTAAGTCGTTTGCAATGGTCGTATGTAGTGTAATTTGAACGTACAATTTGTGTTTTCATGATTTTTGTCGTATCGGAGTAGCCGTTTCCTTATACAAATTATTGCAATGTTAGATTCCAATACGGGAACTTCGGAGGCCGCGAGGAAAAAAAAAGGATCGGCGATTCCTGAGTGGATACGACGTATTTCCGGTGAGTAGATTTACATCTACGGGGGAAGTCGGGTGGATGGCGTATAGCAATCCCGCAACCTTATATCTATTGTTGTGATATCTAGTTAAGTTAGCTTTTCTTCAAAGTATTGATACAGTATTGCATCTTGTATGCCCCCTGTTTACATAAAGTTTATATGAAGTTTTTAAATGAGATATACGTGATATTTGATCCGTACGATATGGGTATGATTTGATGAGTTTGTACGAGAGATTATGCCGTACTTAAGATGATATGGTTATAGCGATATGATGAGCTATAATACAAGAGTTTATACGTATCGGAAATGATGAACTTTGTATGCCGAATAACGGCCAATTTATTCTTTGATTCGTAGAGATAGATTATGTTCTGCTTTAGGAGGTAATACTGGTATGAGCTATATTGTTTTAAAAATCACGGTTCGTTGCATTTTAAATAAACTACCAGGATGTGTGCCAGTTTCTAAAACAAACATTTTTTTTAAAATCTAAGGCAGCTTCCTTATTTTCAAACTTAACGTTCCGATCATCTCTAAAGATAACGGTATAGTTCATAACAAGTAATTACAATAAGTACGTTTAGATTATATTATCCATAATTTATGTTTCTGCGTTACGCACACTCTGATAGAACACTGCACAAATACCAATGAGTACTATGCTGCATAAGCACGTAAATATATATTACACTACACCTCATTGGTACTGCCATGTCACTGTAGAATCGTTCTGATATATACGTGTTAATATATAGATTGTTACACCGTAGAACACTTACACAAATACTAATGATTTCCATATTGCATGAGCACAAACGCATTTGCTACACTACACATCATTAGTAGTGCCATGACACATTAGAATTGAAACCATTATGTTATGTGATATGATTACGTAGTCATTTCCTATTCATACTGTAGTACTATTGATATTGTATTTGATTTCTTGGGATTTCTGAGTATTTTACTCCTGATGATATATATAGTGGTGGTATGGGACACTGTTATATATATACATATATAATATATCATCAATACAACCTATGCAAGTTCTTATTCCTCACTTGATATTTTATATAATGAGTAAATGTCCACCAGGAGATTTGTGTTTTCTGATTTGGATATCCGGACCGGGTCGGTGGGTATACAGTTACGGATTTACAATTTTTATCCAAACTGAGTCGGTGGGCATACAGTTGGATACCTGGTGGACCCGGTCGAGACCGAGGGGCAGGATAGCCGCATTTGAGGCGGGGGAGCCTAACGAGGTGACTCGATTCCGGAGATAGAAATGAGCACGGCAGATATCCAGGGGATACTGACCGGGGTTCGATTAGGTACGGCAGATATCCAGGGGATACTGATCGTAGCCAGGATATCGGGTGACGATTATCTGTTGAGATAGTGTCGACGGTATCTGTATTTACGTGTCGATACTGGACACGAAAGATTTCGGATTTCGATGTCGACACTGGGCATCTATTTGTATATTGATACAATCATTATCATGAGGTACATCGTTAGATATATGTTTATTGGATTCCATCAGGACTGATCCAGGGGACAGTACCTGCATATATTTGTACAGACATTCATAGAAACAAACGGAATTCCAATACGGATAATAGATTCATGATTTTGATTCATATGACATTGAGACATTATACTTGTGATCGCATGATAGTTAGTATTGCACCTTTGCATATCATATAGTATATCGTTACAGATTATGATAGTACTATACTTATGACCTAGGTATCGTCTTGCATTTCGATTACTCCCTTTAGATGTACTTTTATTCACTGAGTTGGCAACTCATCCCCGTTGTGACAAAGTTTCTTGCAGGTTTTACCGCTTGGATTATCAGCGGTTTGGGCACACGTTCTTTTGAGGATTGATGGGTAAGTGAGTTGTTATTGTATCCTGCTCACTCTTGATTATTCATATATTCTTGTATCTAGTGGAAACTCCATCAACTTAGAAATGACGTATTATGGACTTAGAATCGAGGAATAGAGTTGTGTTTTGAGTTGTCGCACTCTTTGGAGTCGACTTCTAATTTAGATTGATTGGTTTCTCCATTGTTTGGACGTGGAGACTAGCTTCAATTGGGATGCTCTTTTTTTTATGTTGTATGGTTTTTTATAAAAATGGAAAGGAGGTGATGTCAAGCTTCAAAACGTCATAAATTCTTTTCAACATACTTAGATGTTATTTTAAATTGATTTTATCAGATGATTATTGAAACCTCACCTCCAATAATTTCAAAATGGGTATAGATTCCGGGTTTCGGCTTACATAGATTGCGTTGATGTCTTTAGATATCATGTGATTTAAGTGCCGATCACGTGCTAAATTTGGGCCGTGACAATTACACTATCCTTTACCCATACTTATGACTGTTGTCACAAGTCATAGTGAAACCAACGTTCCCCATCCCAGTGTAATAAGCGGGTTCGGTGAATACATCCATATTAATATCTTTATTAAGGCGTAACGTGATCGCTACCTGGAGAGAAAAAGAAGAAACACTTCAGCATGCGCTCTTAAAAAATTAGAATGGATATTATCTTATCTAATTAGGATGGCTCCCATTATTTTTATCAAATCTTACTTCAAACTCTAAAAGAAAAAATTAGCTAGGATTAATTACACGTTATAAGTTCGCTAATCGGTCATCCAGGTCGGTGTTGGTACTCCGAGGTAGTCTTCCAGTGCTTTCGCCCGAAATTAATTAAATAACCTCATTTCTGCAGAGGTATAACCCCGTTAACACCTTTCTAGACACCTACTGGATTAGCTAATTGTAAAGTGGAAAACTTTCCCGAAAATAACACATACTCGCAGTGGGTGTTTACGGCCGAAAATAGGGATGAACTGGATAGATCGTCTTGCCTGAATTTGGGGGCAGATGTTATTTGGACTTCTCCATCCACCTCTCTGAAAATACCAAGTTGATTTATGGCATCATATATCGAAGGTTTGGACAGATGTGACTGTTGTAGCAGACTATATCAGATTCCCCCTCATTTTTATGAGGGTTTTTTTTATTGTGGGGACGCTCTTCCCTGCAAGCGCAAGCCTCTACAGTTAATTACGTTACCGCATTGCGATAACCACTTTCTCCTTCTCCAGCAGTTCACTTCATGTCGTGTGTATTTTGTTTTATTTTAGTTGTCCGTGGATTGTATACGGAGACTAGTTTATGGCGTCGTCCGTAGGGCGCGGATTAGTCCAAATCCATATATTTTAGATTTGGGCTTGGGTCAAGGATTTTCTTGACGGGATTTTAAATTTAGGTTGTATATTCCTACAGTTCAGAAGGATCGTTAATCTATTTTGAGAATAAGATCAACTTAAATCTATAAGCGAGCATTAGGGCTCAGTTTGTTTTCGCTAAGGATACGTTGGTCTTATTTGAGACTAAGATCAACTTAGCAACATTTTAGGATCATTTTTACTTAAGATCTAGCAAAAGAGCATTTGGGCTCAGTTGCAAGAAAACTTCAGAGACTTAGCCAATTTGGGCTTAGTTTACTAAGTCTTTTTATTTATTCAAAAGTGCTAAGCACTTATTTGGGCTCTGTTTGTTCAGCCTTTTTTTCTTTTTATGTAAAAGTGCTAAGCACTTATTTGAGCTCACATGTATGTCATGTGAAGTATTCAGTCAAGAGCGCTGCCCAATAAGTGTTGAACAGTTTAGTCATTTTGACTAAATGTGAAGTGCTAAGCACTTCTTACGACGTCCACGTGAGGTGCATGTGCGGCGCTGGGCACTGCCCAATTAGTGCTAAGTACTCGGCCGTTTTGGCTACATATGAACTGCTACGCACTTTTTATATGGTGCCCACATGAGGAGCACGTGTGGCGCTGGGCGCTGCCCGATAAGTGCTAAGCATTTAGCCGTTTTGGCTGTATTTGGAATGCTAAGCACTTTTGTGTGGCGTCCACGTGAGGAGCACGTGAGGCGCTGGGCACTGCCCAATCAGTGCTAAGCACTTAGCCATTTTGACAGTATATGGAGTGCTAAGCACTTTTACTCAGCGCCCACGTGTGTTTCACGTGAGGTGCTGGCCTTCTATTTTGGGCGCCCGCGTGTTTTTCACGTGAGGTGTCGGCGCTGTTAAAAGAGCGTCCACGTGGGAAGCACGTGAGGCTCTATTTTTTCCCCTTTTTAAAGATTAAATCTCTGTTAATTGCATTTTAACCATTAATGATCACCAAGATCTTCGTTTTTAGAAGATCATGTTTTTCTTTAAGAACAAAGTTCTTTTATAGGTTCTTTTTCCTTTTGTTTTTCTTTTGGACTTAATTCTTTTCTGAATCTTTGATTCTAAAGAACAAGATCTTCCCGACGAGAATTAAATTCTAAACTTGTGGGAGACTTGTTTTGTGGGTCTCTGATACAGAGAAAGAACAAAGTTCTTTGAGAAGAGTTAAACCCTTAAAATAGGTAAAAGAGATATTTTTATCTCTGTGTTTTTTTTTTACCTCGGTTTTTTTTTTGAAAAAGAGAAGTCTTCCTCTTTGAGAATTAAATGCTCTGTTGTTTTTTAAAGCTCCATGTATTTTTGCAGAAGCTTATATGGTTTTTTTTTCTTTTTTGTGGTCTCTCTGTGTGTATATCTATGAGACTTGAAATCTCGGGTCCTTTATATTGTAGAGGCAAGTTTGTTAATTAATTTTGAGAAAATCTCTCATTGAGAGATTCCAATTGATTTAATTGGTCTCAAAATTGAGTTGGGAATTTTACCCACCGTTGGATTTTTGATCCAAGAACTTCTGTTTTACAGAATATGTTTTCTTATTTTTAATAAGATTGGGAAAATATTTTTGTAAGTCTACGGTAGCGCCCCGGCCGTCAATCCGAGGCCAAAATGTGGAAACAAAAACTTTTTCATAAACTTGAAACTGGCGCTATCGAATACTTTCACCCGGATCGAACCATTAACACAAACTAGCTAACTAGAGAAGGGTTAGAAAGGCTATACCGATCGATCCGTGTCCTTCGGTCTTTGGCCACCATCCCAGGCTCCTCGCGGCATCTCCGATCTCCGGTCTTCTCGTCGGAAGGGCACCATATCAAGAAGTCTTTTTACGGGCACCCGCCTCTGAACCAAGGTAACTTGGATACGAAGTTTGCTAGCCGACGTGTCCAAGATTGCTGTAGAATATATGTAGAACACTTTGTCTCAAAGGTTAATCGAAGTTTCCATTTTGGGTGGAGATGAAATGAGCAATGCAAAAGGAGCTTAGGAATTTTGTAGTAATGAAATGAGATCAAAATTCCCACACCCAAAAGAATGAGGGGCTGCCTCAAAAAATGGCTCGGCCATTGCAATGAAAGAGGGTTGAGCACAAGGAAAAAGAAGTGGTGATCACAAGAAAAAAAGTCACACCCATATCTCATTCAATCCATTCACAATTAATGCAAAGAAATGAGTCAAGCTCATCTAGAAGCTCCAAGAAGCTGCTGGAGCCCCGGCAACCACAGAAAAGCCCCTCCTTTACAAAATCCCACATTTGCAAAGAACCCCCTCAAAAGCAAGAAAAATCAGCCAAGAAGAAATGAAAGAAAAATGGCCGAAACGGAATGCAAACTGGCAACTTCAAAAAGCGATCCCGTAACAAAATTACAGGATAACCCCGCAACTATATATACATACCTGTATTTGTATTTCGACCGAATACAAATGCAATGAGATAAAATCTACACAGTATAATACTAGGATCCGGCTTAAACCAAATCCCGCTGGTATTATCCGTCCGAACCATGACACGTGCACAAGTGCACGCGTATGTTCGAACCCTGCCATAAATCCATACAGCCTCTACAACGTTTCGCCCGAAACTTGAGAAAATGTCTGTGGGGGCTTTAAAGACTCGTCAATATTTTGGCTGTGGATTTAACCACTAGCACGTCAGTGGTACTAGCCGTACGTAACGGGCTACCAGGTATTGACCAAAAGGGAGGTCGATGACCGAACTCATCCTGACACCCTACTGAGCCTGTCAGTGACAATATCCGTACAGTCCGATCCGTTCGTCTATTAGCATCGCATGTCGAGCCTAGGGTGTTGGTAAAAGTCAGACCCCCAAAAGCGGTACAAGTCGTGTCGGAGTGTATCCCAGAACACCCTGAGATACTACTTGAATACCTACCAGTAAATCTCCTGTCTTGGCTAAGGACTTCGTGTAATGGCTCTCCTAGACACAGCGCGATCTCACCCCCAATACCGGGAGAGACGAAACCCCTACCGATCCGCTCACTGCCTCCATGTGGCTCGGGACTTTACCCAACTAAAACCTGTTTGCATGACTCCTTTGAGCCGTGGTAGGGTAGTAATCAAAGCACAGTGGGAACTCAAACGAGACAAATGACGATCTCAGGTCGATGAACTAACCTGTACACATGTCACCAGGGAACTGCTATCTGACGCTAGGTATAAAACCAACTAGCATGTTCCCGGCGAGTCCTATCCGGTGTACTCATAACCCAATGAGCACCTGTATACGTCTTAGGTGAACCAACTGACACCAATGGCTTGTGAGACCAGCCACCGCCCCTCGTCGGGGTCTCGACCCATATACACTAGTCTACTCTGGAGTATCGATGCCCTGTTCGAAACTCTCTCGACTAGGGACCTTTTAAGGATGTGCTTATAGACCCCAGCTCCCATATATATGATCGCCATCATACTGCTGGCCGTCAAGAAAGAATCCTAAGGGCTCTATCAATGTGTAATAGCGACCTGTGAGGTCACCTAAAGCAGTACACGATGATAAAGATAAACCAGATAGCATACTATCATCTTGAGTAAGATTGTCCTACCGGCATAGGTCCTTCCTTAATCATTGCAATCACGTGCCTGTGATCCAATAATTGACTCTGAGGGCACTATATCCAACAATCTCCCACTTGCACTCAAGGCTAATTATTGCGATGTCGCATACTCACAGCCCGTATGATACCGAACACCCAACTCCTCTACTAATCAGTCTCATAAAGCCCGGTTGTGAAACTACTGCATTCGAGGAATAGCCTCAGTGAGTGGATCCGCCCTGATGTTTCTTTCTGTGTCTCTCTTAATCTCTAGTTCGCGGAGAAAGCCATCTCCCGAAATGAGCAATACCTGTCTTAGAATATGTTTGGATATCTGATGGGACCTAGTTCATAAATGAACTCCAAATCCAAACTTCTTAGACTGTATCGTCAACTGAACTTAATCAGTATCCTATACCATGCCTCCCTCAGTATCCGTTTGGACCTCCTATCCAAACAACTGCCCCTCGTCAGTGGGAAAACTATAACTCTGACAGTCACTCTGTCATCTAGGTCACCTTGGAAGCCTGGAATGATAATCGTCTCCCGAAAGAGGCTGCCGTTATCAGATCCCTAGAACATCCACTTATGTTCTAAAACTGCTTCCGAACGTTTCTCCAGGATTGGATTAATATCAACTTATTGCATCTCGTACAAAAACAACATCTGGTGTAGTACTTGACATCTCATGATTGACTCAATTGCCTAAGCAAGTGATATGTCAATCATGTACATCCCTCTCCCCTTTAGTCTGTAAGACACCTTTAGAGAGGGTGACTCCATCACCTGCACGTTCACTACCATGCCAGGAGTCGTCCATTCTAAAACACCTTTAGAAAGCTGTCTAAGTATCCAGATTGGGAAACTACCCAAATCTAGATCTAAAACCATAGATCTAATAACCAGAATGTCTGATATAATATTCATATCCTATGTGGAGAAACCACTGCGTGACAACCAAAGTATAACCGATCGTAGTATAGGAATATCACTTCCTACTCTGTGTATGTCATCCAAATACCAGGACATCACACCCTACTTCCTTTTTAACAGATCCATCCCCTATTCTGATGAAGTCAAACCTATGACTGTCACATCAGAAATAGATGATCTATCTCCGCTATATCTGCTTTAGTCTATAAATAGTCATAAACCACTTGTCCACTATGCTTCCGCTGCTCCCACTGGATACGACAACCCTCTGGCAGAGTCATATACACGTGCACTTCTAAAGCTAGTTTAGAACGACGCTATACGCATCCTCCTACCAGGTCTCATAGCCTAGAACAACAATAGTATCAAGTTTGGGAAAACAAGAACCTCCCTGTCACCGTCTTTTAGGCTACCGGAGTACCTCTCAGGTGCCTGAGGTTACCCACCTTATCTACGGAGTGGCCAATGGAATGTCAAACCAGATTGAATCTTTAGGTTGTTATCAAATTTTCAGTAATCGTTTGCGGTTCTGGAATCACTTCCAGTTCTACCATACTCCCACTACTGTTTTCTGAAAAAATCCATTTTTATTAAAACTGTGGCGAGTCAAGAACAATATCACTATTGATCTTCCAGATGGTAGAAAGTCAACCCTCGTCATAGCTCGGGTCAACCAATAAACTGCCATTACAGAAACGTGCCTTGAGTTATCTAGAGTCTGGTTTTAAGTATAAGCCGGAAAACTCCCCGTGCCTTAACAATGTTAAGATATGAACTATTCTATAGAAATAGAGGCACTGATTTAATTGGAACCAGATTCAAATCATGCAGCTATCTCTAGTGCATGTCAACTAAATGGAGAGATGTCGATCAGCATTACTCAACTTAGGAGTGCACCCAATTATGAGTAACCTGAATGAGAAACAAGTTTCTCAAAACCATTACTATCAACTGAATACCAAACACAAGTATCTACATCTTCGATCACCTTGAAGAATTCCGATACTTGCAACACCTGGTTCTCTACATTACTCTTATACCTATAACTTCTCAAAACTTGGACCTTGCATTTCTACGAAACACTTGTCTAAAAACTAGAGAAGTCATAAGTAAACCGAATATAGTATGAGGACCAACCCCTCTGTCCTAATGGACACAGGACAACATACAATACTTTGTATAAGTCCGCTGAGTTGAATAACTCAAACCCTGTGCGTCGTAGATTGAAAACTGTACTATGGTTATGAAGAATTACACCGCTGTTGAATGCTCCTTACCTAACCATCAACTGATATAGGTAAATGTCATAGGCATAATTCTAAAATGTTATATCTCACTTTATAAAAATAAACGTACAGATATATCAATTTGAAATTGGTGTATAACAACAGATATTCAAAACCAAATATTTACCGTCCGGCAAACAACTCAGGTGATTTCCTCAAATATCACCAATTACAACGAATCCCAATATAATTAGGATGATCACCCAATTCCCAATAACTTACTCCCACTCATCATCTGTAAAACCATACAGATGTGAGAATCATACCTGGTAAATACATACCCTGGAGTAAGGACTAATTGAGAAATCGGTTTTCTACTAACAATGCACAGTGAAACTGAAACATGAAAATGTCTCGAAGGGGTATCTGGGTATTCCTAGTAATGCCTCTTCCATTATCCAGATTCATGACTGTAACCGTACATTTCTTTGCCATCTCTCCAAATCCCTTTATATGTTTTTACTCATTACCTTCTATACACCCTCTTAAGCTAAATGGTTTTCTTCCTTCCCTACCGTTCGACACCAGCCTATGGTTTGGAAGAAGACTATCCAATAAGCGTAATAGGTGTACTGCCCTAATCATAGGAGCACTCGCAACCCGAGAGAAGGTAAAGATAAAAGACAACTGAATAAACCTCATTCCTATTTCTCCTGAACCAGAATCCATCCCCGAACTGGAACAAGTCCTTTCGAGTTCGTATATAACCATACGATGGAGTATAAACTGTGGATCTTCGTAGTGATACAGGGTGTTCTGGAGAAATACAAAGGTGAAGTAGGAGTGGCAATGAAATACTTGGTTTGGTCGTGAATAGCAGTCGCAATTTACTTTGCCCTCTTTCTAATCCCTTTATTTTGTCTTTACTTATTACCTTCTGTACACCTCACTTAGGCTGATTGGTTTTCTTCCTTCCCCACCTTTCGACACCTGCCTATGGTTTGGAAGAAGACTATCCAATAAGCATAATAGGTGTACCGTCCTAATCCAAGGAACACTCGCAACCTGAGAGAAGGTAAAAGGAAAAGACAACTGAATAGTCCTATTCATTTTCTCCAGAATCGAAAACCATTCTCGAATCTGGAACAAGTTCCTTCGAGTTCGTATATAACCATACGATGGTTTTATACAATGGAAGTGGACGTTCGTAGTGACACGAAATGTTCTGGAGAAAAAGGGTAAAGGTAGAAGTGGCAATGAGGTATGCAACTCTGACAATCCAAAAGCCAGTGTTTTAAGAAGGTTCGGTTAACTTGGTCACTGAGTCATAGTCTAGGGTCGGGCCATGGTCGCTGCCAAGAGAGAGAGAAAAGAAACACTCTGTGTGCACTCTAACCTAGATCAGAATGGTTACCAATTTATCTAATCAGGAAACCTCCCACTGTAACCTCAAATTCTCCTCCAAACCTGAAAGAAGAATTAGTCGGGATCACCCGAGGAGTAAACCAACTCATCAGTGGGAATCGGGATCCAACTATCATCGCATGATAACGTGATGGAATCCACTCACGTTATCACACTCCAGAAGGTATGCACATGCCTAGCAAGTTTCAGTTTCTTTAGAAACTCCCGATGTGATTTTTACCCCATGCTCTTATGACCTTGACTTTGGCCAACAAATCATAAGTCACATGTTAAGTTCTACCTGTCATTTTCCAGGTTAATTTGAACCCACCCGTACCTACCCTTGACTTTGGCCAACAAAGCAGTACGACTGTCCCAAACCAACGCATCTATCTATGCAACAGAAAGGCAACAAATAGCTATCATACACTATGCCTTGACTTTAGCCAACAAACATAGCATGAATACTAAGTGCTACCCGTCTGAAATGACGGAGGGCTACGAATGGTTTTTGGCAAAAAACCTTTAACTTAATGAACTTGATATCGTTGAAAGAACCGGATAGCTTTTTATAAATATAGTGGCGAAAACCTTCGCTAAAGAGGTCACTCCCAGTGAAGGGATCTCGGCTCTTTCCCCGTAGAATGAGGTGCAGGATATTCCAGCTGAATACCATGATGCAAAGCAAAAAGTAATCGACTATAGTGAAATTATTACCCTGACGCAAACCTCTGTCCAAGGGGTCACTCCTGGTGAAGGGATCTCGGCCCTTGCCTTGTCGACTGAGGTGCTGGATATTCATAACCGAATACCACTGTGCAAAACAAAAGAGAACGTCCTTACAATAACAGCTTTTTGAAAATTGTTCCAACAACGTCAAACAGGTTTGTTTAGCTTGCATTGATCCGAATCAATGCAGTCCCATCAATTGATCACACCAGAAAAGAACAAAAATATGATGTACGTATATGCCATCCGCATTCGCCACTGGGTCCCGTCATCACCCGTTAGGTTACTTAACTAACGACAGAGCGGGAACTAGACTAGCGCGGATGTAAAATATATACAATATCTACTAATATGTATATCAATATATAATAATCGCTCAAGGCGTGATAAATGCAACATCACAGAAATGTAATAAGCATCACAGAACAATACAGATAATCTGGGATCCCCGGGTTTCCTTTGAGCCGCAAGTGAAACCCGACGTTCCTCTGGTCGTGTGGATAGCCTGTGCAATGAAATCCTAGACCCCTACGGGTGCGGCAAGTTACCCGCCAAAATCTGAAATGAGGCAGCCCCCTTCAACAAAGTGAATGGACCACCCAGCATTTCATAGAATCCAGTAACTTGGGCACCCCTCCTTGGGTCAACCTATACCCCCTACGAGTGCGGCGAATAGCCCGCCAATTCTAGAGTGAAGCCCCCTCCGTCTCAAAGCCATGAGATGTGGGCTTGTTGCCCTCTAGAACCCGGCTATCCGTGCACCCCACCGCGGGGTAATCCTAGTACATAAAAGAAAAATATATACAACGGGTACATCGACCTCTGCCCGGTCGTGCCCCAAAAGAATAATATACAAACAGGAAGCGACGGCAGTCCACATGTCGGACGCTCGCCCCGCAATATCAAATGTACAAATAATACCAAACTGTACTACCATTGCACGAAGCTATCCAGCACGACAAATCCGCAACATCACAGCACAACACAGAACATCAACGTGAATGTCACGTTCGCAAATCCGTCTAAAAGGGCTATAGCAATTAGACAAGATTTACCGCTCAAATGATATTCACGGTCACAGATATAATGTAAGCACTGTGAACTAATATACTTAAAAATTCCGATCGACAAAACTTCCCGAAGTGGGCCCCAAGTACAATTCCAACACTCAAAATAATCTGGGCCAAAACTAAAAATTCCAAAAACCATATTTTCACACAAAAGACCAGCACAAGAAAAATGGTGCACTGAAGCCACATAACAGCGGCAGAACCGCGGCCATAACGTGGTTATTGCCACGGTTCCGCGGCGTTACTGTGGATTCACGATACCAAATTTCTACAGATGTCTTAAAAAAACCTGCCTGATTTTCTGACATACCCAAAATAATTTTTCGACCACAAAAAAATTTCGACAGAAACTCAGAAAATGAAAATGCGGTTTCGGAAATTTTGATTAATCGATGTTTTAAACATGTTAGAAAAAGCTAGTAAAGGTTAATGGCGTGGCTCTGATACCATGTAAGTCTACGGTAGCGCCCCGGACGTCAATCCGAGGCTAAAATGCGGAAACAAAAACTTTTTCATAAACTTGAAACTAGCGCTATCGTATACTTTCTCCCGGATCGAACCATTAACATAAACTAGCTAACTAGAGAAGGGTTAAAAAGGCTATACCGATCGATCCGTGTCCTTCGGTTTTTGGCCACCATCCTAGGCTCCTCGCGGCATCTCCGATCTTCGGTCTCCTCGTCGGAAGGGCACCACATCAAGAAGACTTTTTACGGGTTCCCGCATCTGAACCGAGGCAACTCGGACACGAAGTTTGCTAGCCGACATGTCCAAGATTGCTGTAGAATATACGTAAAACACTTTGTCTTAAGGGTCAATCGAAGTTGCCATTTTGGGTGGAGATGAAATGAGCAATGAAAAAGGAGCTTAAGAATTTTGTAGTAATGAAATGAGATCAAAATTCCCACACCCAAAAGAATGAGGGGCTGCCTCAAAAAATGGCTCGGCCATTGCAATGAAAGAGGGTTGAGCACAAGGAAAAAGAAGTGGTGATCACAAGAAAAAAAGTCGCACCCATATCTCATTCAATCCATTCACAATTAATGCAAAGAAATGAGTCAAGCTCATCTAGAAACTCCAAGAAGCTGCTAGAGCCCCAGCAGCCACAGAAAAGCCCCTCCTTTACAAAATCCCACATTTGCAAAGAACCCCCTCACAAGCAAGAAAAATCGGCCAAGAAGAAATGAAAGAAAAATGGCCGAAACAGAATGCAAACTGGCAACTTCAAAAAGCGATCCCGTAACAAAATTACAGGATAACCCCGCAACTGTATATACATAACTGCATTTGTTTTTCGACCGAATACAAATGCAATGAGATAAAATCTACACGGTATAATACTAGGATCCGGCTTAAACCAAAGCCCGCTGGTATTATCCGTCTGAACTATGACACGTGCACAAGTGCACGCGTATGTTCGAACCCTGCCATAAATCCATACGGTCTCTACAACGTTTCGCCCGAAACTTGAGAAACTGTCTGTGGGGGACTCTAAAGACTCGTCAATACTTTGGTTGTGGATTTAACCACTAGCACGTCAGTGGTACTAGCCGTACGTAATGGGCTACCAGGTATTGACCAAAAGGGAGGTCGATGAGCGAACTCATCCTGACACCCTACTGAGCCTGTCAGTGACAATATCTGTACAGTCCGGTCCGTTCGTCTATGAGCATCGCACGTCGGGCCTAGGGGATTGGTAAAAGCCAGACCCCCAAAAGCGGTACAAGTCGTGTCGGAGTGTAGCCCAGAACACTCCGAGATACTACTGGAATACCTACCAGTAAATCTCCTGCCTTGGCCAAGAACTTCGTGTAATGGCTCTCCTAGACACAGCGCGATCTCACCCCCAATACCGGGAGAGACGAAACCCCTACCGATCCGCTCACTGCCTCCATGTGGCTCGAGACTGTACCCAACTAAAACCTGTTTGTACGACTCCTTTGAGCTGTGGTAAGATAGTAATCAAAGCACAGTGGGAACTCACACGAGATAAATGACGATCTCAGGTCGATGAACTAACCTGTACACATATCACCAGGGAACTGCTATCTGACGCTAGGTATAAAACCAACTAGCATGTTCCCGGCGAGTCATGTCCGGTGTGCTCATAACCCAATGAGCACATGTATACGTCTTAGGTGAACCAACTGACACCAATGGCTTGTGAGACCAGCCACCGCCCCTCATCGGGGTCTCGACCCGTATACACTAGTCTACTCTGGAGTATCGATGCCCTGTTTGAAACTCCCTCGACTAGGGACCTTTTAAGGATGTGCTTATAGACCCCAGCTCCCACGTATATGATCGCCATCATACTGCTGGCCGTCAAGCAAGAATCCTAAGGGCTCTATCAATGTGCAATAGCGACCTGTGAGGTCACCTAAAGCAGTACACGATGATAAAGATAAACCAGATAGCATACTATTATCTTGAGTAAGATTGTCCTACCGGCATAGGTCCTCCCTTAATCATTGCAATCACGTGCCTGTGATCCAATAATTGACTCTGAGGGCACTATATCCAACAATTTTCCCATATACAAAATTTATTCTGTAAAATGGTGTTTTTTTAATCACCATTGGATTTTTAATCCAAGGGTTTTCTGTTTTACAGAGATCAATCCCTTTTTGTTTAGAAAAATTGAGAGAATATATTCCCAAAATAGAATTTTATTCTATTATTGGATTATTGATCCAACCGAGAGTATCTTTCTTATTTAGAAAGATTTGGGAGATATTTTCTCCTAATAGAATTTGATTCTATATTTTTATGATTTATCATCTCCACTGGATCTTTGATCCAACGGCTCTGTTTAACAGAGTGTAATCTAACTTTGTTAGGGAAACGTAGAATTTAATTCTACTTCGACACCGGCGCTCACGAGTTGTGTATGTGGGTGCCACTTAAGAATTTAGTTCTTAAGATGGGTACTCCTGTGCTTTGCACATTGGCGCCCGCGTGAGGAGCACGTGCGGCGCCATATAAGAATTTAATTCATATACAGAAGCGTTTTTGTGCTTTGCACTACTGGCGCTGGCGTCCTTATGAGAAGCACGTAAGGTGCTGCCCCATTAAATTTCAAAAGAGCTTTGCTCTTTTAATATGTTTAAATATTGAGGGAACAAATACCCCCCACTGTTGCTCTCACGTGGATGCAACGGTGTCACTTTTTCCACCGTTTGATCTCCTAGGAAGTTGAACCGTTCCTTCTCATCCTATAAATAGGGCCTTTAGCCCTTGAGATGACTGTCATCTCTTCATCTCCTCTCTTGAACCTTCCTTCCTTCGGAGAATTTAATTCTCATTTCCCAGAGCTTAGATCTCTGTCTCCCAGAACTCTTTTGAACAGAGTACACTCTGCCAGATTTCTTGGTAAGGACTATGAATAAAGCTTAGCTCTTAACTCCTTCTGAGCATATATATTTTCTTAGTTTTGGATTTTAAGTCCATTATCAGTTTCGACATAGCCTCCCTTTTTTTAAATCGATCTCTTGGAGATCTAAAAAAAACTTTCTTTTTACAGACCATGGATCGTTATGTTCTCATCCAAGACTTAAGAATCTTTAATTCTCTTATCTAGGGTTTTACCCTACTGCCAATCTTGACACTTGTTCTGGAGTTTGATTCCATCCATTAACCCATGAATTCTTTTAGCATGGGGATTGTTCTGGGATTTGATCCCACTGTTTAGGGGAATTTAATTCCATTTCTTTTACAGAGCTTGGCTCTGATTTGGATCTTAAAAACTTTGGGAATCTTATTCCCTTTTTCGTTCTTGTATGTTTTATTATTATTATTATTATTATTTTTAGGGTTTTAATCCCATCTTTTTAATCTGTTGTTTGTTTTAAAGAGCCTGCTTTTTCGGGAATATTGGGAGTTTTTAACTCCATTGTTCAATTGGCACTATTTATTTAATAAGAATCCCTTTGGATTCTCACGATGGGCACATGTCTCATCATTGATGAGCCATCCCCTTGATTTTATGGGGCCCACTGTAGTGATTTTAATATGCTAATCGCTAACTCTCAACCTTTTTTTAGATACCATGGCTGGTCATCTGTACGATCCTGAAGAGATTATCTCTTACGAGGAGATTCGCATCCAAGGCCGCTGCCAAGGCCAAGAGCTTACTGACCCCTGGTGCGATGCGATAATGCGTCGCTTTGATGACTATAATGGTTGATTGCTTCCCCAACGTTCTGCCTTTTTAAAGATATTCATTGGGTCGATCTGGGAAGCTATACCCAGGCGCCTTGAGGTTATGCCACTTCAAGTTCTCGATGATACTGAGGATAAGATACATTCAGTATACTTGATGTAGTTGATCTCAAAAAAATGGAGAGATAATCTCGTCACCATCTTGCAACGCGTCTTTTAGCAGAAAGCAATAGTATCGGCATATCAGAAGGTGGAGGACATCGGTGGTGACCCTGATGATTGCATCCGAGAGAAAATGAACAAAAAGATGGTCGATGAAGCTGAAGGTGCACTGCTCAAATTTGCTTTTGAGTTTGAGAATCCGTGTTCGGGGTTTAGCGTCTTGCCGTTGTAGACCTCAGATAATGCAGTAGCATTTTTATCATCATCATCATCATCATCACTATGTAATCATTTCCGAAGTATGAATGATAAACCCTTTTTCTTTCATGTCTGCACTTCTCTTTTCTTGATTGTCTTGATTCGGCATGAAATAGTTTATGTACTAATTTCGGAGTTTGTTGTTTGTTCACTCGTTTCGAAGTCTCTAGTTTATGTACTCGGTTCGGAGTTTGTAGTTTATTCACTCGTTTCGGAGTCTCTAGTTTATATACTTGTTTCGGAGTTTGTAGTTTATTCACTCGTTTCGGAGTCTCTAGTTTATGTACTCGTTTCGGAGTTTGTAGTTTATTCACTCTTTTCGGAGTTTCTAATTTATGTACTCGTTTCGAAGTTTGTAATTTATTCACTCATTTTGGAGTATCTTTAGTTTACCTCCCTTGGGTTTACAGGCAAACTTGTCCTAATATTGTATGTAGATAACCCCCATTCTTTTTACGATAGAGGTCCATTAGGTTTGTGGTGCTAAGGTTTTAGTCCGTGGTACCATCGTGTTGGCCGATGTATCTCTCGATATGCAGTCTTTAAGCCGCTGTTTGAGTAGCCCCGCGACTGTCGTGTCTCTGATCCCTTCGGGCGCTAGACAAGACATCTTCAAGTAATCTTCTTAAGTTATATTACCGTCGGAAGAGCAAGCATTAGGAATTTGCCATGACGCTTTTTACTTGAGGTTAGGCTCAATTTGGGGCCCCGATGAGTCATAACCGCACCCTTTTGGGGTGGGATGATCTCCAATGGCCTTTTGGGCTTTATATAAGTTGCCATCAAGACCCGAAGCTAGGAATATACCGTCACTTCATTTTTCTTTTGTTTTGACGATGTCACGCCGATTCTTTTGCTGAAATAGGGTAGACATCTGTAGGACCTCTATGCAGTATGAATTGCAAATGAAGTCCGGAGCTAAGAATATGCCATTGCTTCAGTTTCATTTGATAGCTGCATTCGCATCCTGCTGAAATGAGGGACAACGCTGGGATCGTCTCTAGGTTGTATATGTACCGTTAAGACTTGGAGCTAGGATTTTGCAGTTACTCCATTTTTTTGCTTTGACTCTTGAGTCTTTCTTTTTTGATGATGACGTTGCGTCTGCATCTTGTTGGAATGAGAAGCACGACGAGTCGATCTCTAGGCTGTAATGTTGCCATCGATATCTGGAGCTAGGAATATGCCACTGCACCACTTTTATTTGAACCTTGGGTCCTTGTAGACGTCGCATCTGCACCTTGTTGGAATGAGAAGATCGTCGCGTTGATCTCTAGGCAGTAGATGTTACCATCAAGATCTGGCTCTCCCATTGACAGAGCCTGGTGGGAAAATATGGCTCCCTTTCTTTCATTTGTGCCCATGGATTGTATACAGGAGTCCTTGTGGACTTACCTGCTGGGCATAAAAGTTTCATTATCATTTTCTTTCTCTTTCCGCGATGCTCTATCTTTTCAGCTTTTATGTCGCAAAAGTCGCGATTGCCCAATCATTTCGGCTATTTTTTTATTTTTTACTCACTGCTTTTTATTGCGAATTGCCCTACCATTTCGGATATATATATATATATATATATATATATTGAGTTGGATATTTGAAATCTGATACCAATCTTGGCATCAGCATCGCTGCCACTGGGATATTGCCAGGAGCGAGTCATCATCTGCCGTGAGAAGACTTGAAATTTGATACCTATTTAGGTATCAGCATCGCTACAATTGGAACATTGCCAGGAGCGAATCATCATCTGCCTTTGTCGATTTGAACAAAGATGGCTTAGCAAACAGGGTTAGGATCCTGTCGACTAAAGTTTTTTGACTTTATGAGCCGTAAGGGTCTCATATAGGTATTTCATCCTGCAAGTCGAGAGGATCTCGTAGGTGCATCTTCTCCTTAGGGATTATGAGAATTCCTAAGTGCATTTTCTCCTGTAAGTCGTAAGGATCTTACAAGAGTGTTTTCTCCTTGTAAGTCGAGAGGACATACAAGTGTCGCTCACCATATGAGGACATTTCTCACCATTGGTGGAACTTGGTGAGAGATATATTTATTTATGCCCGTGGATTGTATACAAGGGTCAATATAAGACTGCCTGTAGGGCAAAAGGGTTTTTGATGGCTTAAGAACAGGCTTAGATCTCTGTAACTTAAGGCTATTGAATCCCATGAGCCGTGAGGCTCTCATAAGGGGAAATTCTCCTTACGATTCGTGAGGATCTCATAAGCGTATTATATTTTTTTAACAAGATTGCGCCCTTCCGGGTTTTCACAAACTCGCCGGTAGTCCTGCTGTTTTTACTCATGGAGCCCTTTCGGGTTTTCATTCATGCCCATTTTGCTTGTGGACATACCTTTTTTAAAAACGATGGAATACGCGAGAGTAATTTCGCTGCAGGTGCCCATCAATTCGCCGGTAGGATTTGGAGGTGGCTTCATTGCCGGAGTAACTGTGCAGCCGGTGGGACTTGAGTTGCAACCTTTGCCGCTAAGACTTTGATTGCAATGTAGATCTCAAGGGAATGTGTCGCCGTATTTGAGGCGACGCACTTGTTTAGGGACATTCCGGTCTATTATTGTCATGTTTGAGGTAGATTGTTAGTTTAAAGACTTCTCGGTCCGCTGTTAGTTTAGGGACATCTCGGTTCGTTGTTGCCTTGTTTTTGGCGAAATTTTAGCTTAGGAACATCTCGGTCCGTTATTAGTTTAGGGACATCTCGGACTATTGTTACCATGTTTGAGGCGAAGTTCTAATTTAGAGATATCTCGGTCCGTTGTCATCATGTTTGAGGCAAAGTTCTAGTTTAGCGACATCTCGGTCCGTTGTCGCCATATTTGAGGTGACGGAGCTTTTCGGATACTACTTTCGGGTTCTGACTCAGGAAGATAGCGAGCGAACACAAGTGTCGTCATCAATCATTGAACTAAGTCATGACTTTTCAAGCGTAGTATTTTTTTGAGGAATCAGCCGTTTATTGGCCGGAAGGGTCTTTCAACATGCATGTCTATGAGCAGGTAGGCTCCACTTTAGTAGACTTTGTCTATGATGTACGGGCCTTCATAGTTCGGCTCGAACTTCCCCCATTTTGCATGATTGGGGATCATTGGTCTTATGATGACTAGCACGAGTTCGCCTTGGCGGAACGTTCTCGGCCTGGTCAGTTTTTCATATGACCGTGTCATCCTTGCCTTATAAGCCTCCAGATTTTGTTGCGCTATAAGGCGAGTTTCGTCAAGGGCATCGAGCTCCTCAAGCTAAAGATGAGCATTTTCTTCATCTGTCAGCTCATATCGGACCGCTACTCGTAGAGAAGAGAGTTCTATTTCCATGGGAAGCACTGCTTCCGTGCTGAATACCAACGCGTATGGTGTTGTATTCGTGGTCATTTTGAACGTTGTTCGGTACGCCCATAGAGCTTCGGACAGCCTTTCGTGCTAGTCTTTTTTGTTTCTGAACACCGTCTTTTTTATAATCTTTGTCAAGGTCTTGTTTAAAGCTTCAGCTAGACCGTTAGCTCAAGAATTATAGACTAAAAAGTATCTCCGGTCTATTTTATGTTGTTGTGCGAAGCGGCTGATTTTATGACTTCTATAAGTTGGCCAATTATCCGAGATAATTTGTCGCGGAGTGTCGAACCGATAGATGACATGTGTGCTGAAGAAATGGAGGATATTCTCCATCTTCACCTTCCTTAGTGGTACTGCTTCTGCCCAATTAGAGAAGTATTCGGTCGTTGCCAGTATGAACCGATGTCTTTTGGACAATGCTGGTTCAATGGGGCAAATTATATCGGTTCCCCACATTTCGAACGGCTGGCTAGCTACTGTTGGGTGTAGCGGATTTGGATATTGGTGGATGAAGTCCCCGTGAATTTAGCATGAGTGACACTGCTTCGCATATTAAAGGCAGTCCTGAATCGTTATGGGCCAATAGCAACCCATTCTTTTTATCTTTAACTTCATCTTTAGCCCAGTTTGATGAGAACCGTAGAATCCGTCGTGAGTTTCTTGAACGACTCTCTTCGCTTCTTCTGGTCCCAGGCATCTCAGCCACAGACAGTTGAACGATCTCTTATATAGAGTATCATTGACGAAGGCGAAGGACAGAGCTCATTTCATGAGTTAATGTCTAGACGACGTATTTTTAGGCGTTCGTTGGGATTTGAAGTAGTCTATGAAGACTTCCTTCCAATCCTTGACCTTTTTTCGTCCTCTATTTGAAGGGCTACTTGTCCGGTCGTTTCTTTTCTTTCGGATGGCTCTATTAAGTCCTCTGAAGACATATCTGTTGGCGCGAGAACCCGGCAGTTTTGCACAATGATCCTTACGTCATCGAGATCTTCATCGGACAGTTCCTTATCCAATTTGGCCAATGCATCTGTCTTACTGTTTTCTACACGCGGTATACTCTCCAGGACGTAGGAGGGGATTTGTGTCAGCAGTTGCTACACTCTTTTGCCATACTTTATCAGCTCTAACTTGCACGTCTGATAGTCGCCATTTACTTAGGTAACGATCAGCTGGGAGTCTCTATATATGAGGAGGTCTTTGATTCCTATGTCGACAGCGATCTCGAAACCTGCTATCAAAATTTTATATTCAGCTTCATTATTAGTTCTTGGCTCTATTAAGGATAGGGCGTAACGCAAGATCTCTCCTTGCAGAGTCACGAAGATAAGGCTCGCCCCGGTTTTGATTATGGGGGTGTTTTGCTTTCGTTGCTTCACAGAGGATGCTCCATCGAAGTAAAGTTCCCATTGGGAATCATTTTCTTCTTTCTCTTCTTCGATTGCGTTGAACGCATGTTCGTCTGGCAATTCGCAATTTAACGGGGAATCGACTGGTATCGGATGCTCCGCAAGAAAGTCATCTATGGCCTGACCTTTTACTGCTTTAAGGGGTCGATATGTCACTGAGAACTCGATCAAGAGGAGGGTCCATTTAGCAAGCCTTTCTGTTAGTATGGCCCTTGACATCAGATATTTGAGAGGATCTGTCCTTGATACGAGATGGAGCTCATGTGCCAAGGCGTAATGTCCGAGCTTCATTATCGCGAAGATCAGTACCAGGCAATGCTTTTCGATGGGGGGATAGTTGTTTTCTGACTCCAGGAGAACTCAACTCAAATAGTACAAAGCTCTCTCCTTTCCCTGATCATTCTCTTGTACCCATAGCGTGCCTAGAGAACCCTCAAGGTCTGTTGTATATAGGATAAGGGGTTTTCCCTTCATCGGAGCAGTCAATACCGGCGGATTTTGCACGTATTGCTTAATTTCATCCAATGCATTTTGGAACTTTTGATCCCAGACGAATAGGGTCCCCTTCTTCATTAAATGACTGTAAGGACCGCATTTTCCGGAGAGGTTGGCTATGAACCGCTAGATATATACGAGCTTTTCTTGAAGAGATCGCAATTGTTTGAGAGTTCTTGACGTGGGCATTTCCATAATCGCCTTGATCTTTGAGGGATCGATTTCGATACCCCGGTGCCGTATGATGAATCCTAGGAATTTGCCCGAGAAGACTCTAAACACGCATTTTAGAGGATTCATATTTAGATTATACTTCCAAAGTTGTCGGAACACTATTTTTAGATGTTTCCAATATTCCTCATGAGATCTGTTCTTTACCACAAGGTCATCAATGTAGTATTCAACGATCTCATGTATGAAATCATCGAAGATCTTTTTCATGGCCTTTTGGTAGGTAGCGCCAGCGTTCTTTAAACTAAAGGGCATCACCTTATAGCAGAATATTGTCACGCCCCGCTTCCCAGTGTACAGAGAAGGAGACGTGACGGGCACGCGACGTATTTACTCAGAAGTAAACACGTTAAGCGTAAAATAAACTATATATATAAAATGCACAAGAAATGACAAGAGATATAAAATAAACAGCAACTTTTATTAACATTCATCTTTATAATACATTGCTTTGAAAAGAAAACTACAAGGATATAAAGCAATGTCTAAATAGTAGCATATGAAATGAAAAGTAAGTACAAGGAAAAGCTAGAAGTCTGGCTTCTCTGTGAACTGGTCCAAGTCGTCCTGGCTGGGCTCGATCCCCTGAGAGTCCAATTTTCCTGATGAACATTCCAAAGAAAGAAAAAGACAGGAATGTTATTAGCAAACTAGCGCTCGATATGTCCCAGAAGTAAGAATGGAATAAAACAAGTAAAGAGAAAGAGCTGGTAATTATACAGGTATATGTTTGTTATACTAACGTAGTTGTTTGTAGCTTGGTACAGAATGTATCAGTGTATACAAGAGGAGTCAAACTATCCCGAGGACTATGGAAACATATAAGTACAAGGCCCCGTCAAAACCCACGGGACAACGGCACGAGAGTTCGTGTAGGTGTCTTTTAGTGTCCATCATCGTGCCACTTTTAATACATTCCGTACCAATCTACCCCGTTAAACCCCGTAATGTATTGTTTTGAATTGCAGTTATCAGACTTGTCGAGACCATGGATACAAGTTGTTCATGTATTGCGGTTCAGGATGTAAACAAGTAGGCATGTAATCAAGTCAAGTTATAGTCATGGTTCGGTCAAGTAAAGTCATGTTTGCATGTTGATCTTGTTCTGGTATTCAGGTTCAGGTTCAAGTATTCATGTTGGTATATTGGATTCATGTTTGAATTGTATTCTGGTTTGAGATGAATTCAAATTTGATTTAGACTCAGACTTGAGTCGGACAGTTAGAACTGATTTGGATCCTGAGTTAGATTCCGGTGTTATCGGTAACTGCTGCACGTGGACGGCAGGATTTGTGTCTTTTTTCAAGACAATTACCATTGATAGCTCTGTTATGTTTTTCTATCTTAAATAGACAAGCACTCACTTTCTCCGGCTCCCTAAGGCTCAAGAGAATTAATACCGCTTAAACCTATATTTACTAAAGTCCTTAAATATAATTTTATATAACTCGAGGGGATTTTATGAAAAATATTTTATATACTTTCAAAATAAATCTCGAGTATTTATTTATATTATTTAGGGTTTCCATAATTGTGAATTTTAAGAATGTAAAGTATTTTAGTGATAATAGTTTAGCTAAGATAGTTCATGGTATTTTAGTTTAAAATTTGTCTGTTGGATAACTTGATGGTATTTTGGTGAAACTTTTCATTCTTTTATTTTTTAGAAAACATGGAATTTTATTATATCTTAAAAATATATGGTTTAATAATATTTATATAATTATTAAAAAAATTAATTTTATTAAGTAGAAAATTTCTTTTTTTTTAAAAATCGTATTAAAAATCCTTTGAGTTCGAATGCTCCGTGAGGAGCTTTGCGTCTCGCTCTACTAGACCAAGGATGTGCGATAATCTGCACCATCCAATAGCAGGTCCCCTAAAGAGGGTTGTAGAGGCATATTTGTAAAGAGTTTTGATAATACAATTCAAAAGAAAACCAGCTTTTTATAGTTCATGGTATTTTAACGTAATATGGTAATAAAAGTAAGCTCAAGAGATATCGTGCTATATAAACATGTGTGTATGTGAAGGGTAGGTCATTACCCCCATAAAGTTTTCTAAAGGTATAATTATCAAAAGAACTAAAAGATGAATATATGAAGTTCATGGTATTTTAGCGTAAAAGTTAATTTAAGGTTATGTTTCATGATATTTTAGGGTGAAAGTTGTTCTAAACATTAGTTATGTAATTATAAACATTGTGTAAGAATATGCATGAAGAAAATGTAAGAAAGAGTGTAGTTTTAGGATTTAAAAAGAAAATGTCGGTGTTAACTCCACTTCCGATATATTTTATGAAAAAGAGTTTTAGAGAAGAAGAGGAAGGATTAGAAAGGACTTACTAGCTAGATAGATGAAGAGAAGGTAGAAGGAGAGGAGGTAGTCACCGTGGCGTCGCGGGATCGCCAGAATATTCTCAATTCTTCAACAGAAGTTGGTCTTTGGCTAACTCCACTTGTACTCTTCTTGTACTTGAGAAAATATGATAGTTTTGGTTAGAATTTTCAGAATGAGGATGGGCTAGGGCATGGGGTTGTATTTATAGTGTGAAATTAGGGTTTTGGAATTGAAAGAATGAATTAAAATGCATTTAAATTTGATTTTAATGTGAAATTGAAGTCTCTGTTTAATTTCAGAAAAATCAAACACTGCAGGGGTGATGGGGGTAGGCCAAGGGTTTTGTGTGCAAAGCCCGGACACTATTGCCTACGAGCGGACCGTCGGCGCCTGCCAAACAAGGCATCTCACTGGTCGACTTGTGTGGTTGAGACTCTGGATTCTCGTCACGTGTCCGTGTCGCTGTTAATAACATTGTGCACATGTTTATTTTCCTTGACTTTTGATTTTTATGTGCAGTGCACGTGTAAACTTTTGGGCTTCCAAAAATTTTAAAAGAAAAATCAGAAAAATATAATGTACCTGATGGGATTCGAACACAAGGGCTACGTCACAGCATTGCAAGGCTTTACCAACGAGCTACAAGTTATTTCTTACTGTTCTTAAACAAAAATAACTTATAAAGTGTACTCAGGCTTGTAAACTCCTTTCTGTACATTAACTTAAAAAATTTCGTACAGTAAAATCAGAGTCGTTACAAATATGCCCGGCAGGGTCCGGAAGGCAGTATACTTTTGGTCTTCAGGATGCATTTTTATTTGATTATATCCTGAATATCCATCCATGAAGGAGAAGACCTCATGGGTAAACGTGTTATCAATCATTAGCTCGGTAACGTGTACTGGGAAATTGTCCTTCTGGAAAGCTTTGTTAAGGTCCCGAAAGTCCACGCAGATGTGCACCATCCCATTTTTCTTCATCACCGGAACGATGTTGGCGATCCAGTCAGGATATTGAACTTCTTGGATGAAGCCGGAGTTGATTAGTTTCTTGACTTCAGCATTGATACTCTTCTCAAGTTCGAGCTGCATTCTTCTTGGCGCCTGTTTGACTGGCTTTATGTCCGGCGATATGGCCAGTTTATATACCGCTACTTTTGGATCTAGACCTGGCATCTCGGAATAGTTCCACGCGAAGCAATTTTAATACTGCATAAGCATGTCTTTTAACATGGTCATCTGTTTTTCAGACAGCAGTTCACTGACAAACGTTGTCCTCGGATCATTTTCCGTTCCTAAGTCAATTTTTCTTAGGTTATCCGTCGTGATGTGTATCCCATCTTCCATCTCCTTTGGTGCTGGTGGAAACTCGGAGGTCATCTCATCCTCGTCTTCATTTGCGAAGCACATGTGAAGGTCATCCATAGTCTCATGCCCTCCGTCTTTTGAGAGCGTTATCATATGGCAGGTACGAGTTCGCTTCCCTTCTTATGGTTGAGCTAATCCTATCCTGATGGTATAGATCCTCTTTGGCTTATGTTTTTGCTGCGGGGTTATCCTCTAGCTGTCGGATAACATAAACCTACTTTGTCGATACTGGTGCTTCGACTCGGTCTTTAAAGGTGAAGCGATTTTCAAGGGGATGACCTATCACTCGGTGATAGGAGCAATAATCGGGATGATGGACCTCATTTATTTTTTCGGGGTGCCAAGACTCCGGAAATGTCATCATTTGGAGCTTCATGACAAGGTTGAATATTCTCCTCGTCCTGTCTTAGGGGAAAGAGTATTTCACATCCATCTTCTTTATAAAGGACGGGTTCCAATCGACTTTTTCTTGATTGCACGGCTTCTTGAATCCGCTTTGTTGTTTTCGAACGTTGTTTGCATTCTTTTCCCTGTTTTTGCCTCTATTTCGGGATTTTCCCTTTTCGCGAGGACAAACAGCTGGCCGGGGATGAAGAGCATTATAGTCTTCCTTCTCCGCAGATTGCTGATTGAGGCACTGCGTCCTGGCCTTTTCATAAATGGCCATTTCGCGGCTGTGATTGTCTCGTCTCTTTTGACAAGTATCTTTTATTAGCTTGTCGATTTGTTCTTCGAGTGACGGACTTAATGTTCTTAGAGCGGGATCTCGCTCTGGTTTGACGTCACAGCTATTTGGAAGAGCATCTTCCGCTTCACCGGAGCTGTTTATGACATGGCAACTGTGGAACCGCTCCCGTTTCTTGGACCGAACGTATCCGAGCCCGGTTGTCTCCATCTTCACGTTGAGCATCTTTCGCTGAGTCCCAGGAATATCCCAATATTTTTGTAGAATTGGGCTTGCCGAACTGTTTGTTCGAAGGGTACACCATGGTGTCTTAACAGCCTTTTCAATCCCTCCGAGTAGTATCTTGGCAGACGGATTGGTTGAAGCTTGTTGAGTGCGAAATCAGCACCACACCAGACTTCTTTTCTACTCTGGTCTCCGTAGATTGGTAGAAGAGGATCGCCTTTTCACCTCTTCATCTGGGAGGGACCTAGAAAGTCTATAATTCTTGTATGTTGTATGTATCGAGCGCATCAAGCTCATTGTAATGCTGAGACGGAGCCATTATGATTTGCAGACTCTGATCTGCTCCGGCGAGGGTTTCCACTGACGGGCGGACGGAGAACACTGCATTGGCCTCATCCTCAGAGTCGCTGCCAAAGACCAGGATAGGAGTATATGGTCTGGGTATATTGTTTTCTTTTTAGGGTTGCCCCGAGTAGACTATTTCTTCATCTTCCTCAGTATCGCTCTCAAAGATCGAGATAGTGGCGGTGGGCTTTTGTTTATCCTCCAGCTTATGACACCTTTCCGTATCTTCTAAGTCTGGTAGGACGTACTTTGCATCTTCGTATTTCCGGACTTCGTTTACGGAGAACGGATTTAGCTCCCCTATAATGGTGTATTGCAAGCCATTTTTGAAATACTTCATACACTAATGTTGTGTAGAAAGGATGACGTTGTACTCATGTAACCAAGGCCTACCGAGCAAAGCATTATAGCGATTCTTGGCGTCAATGACATGAAATTTGATGTCAGTGATGAGCAACCCAAAGCGCAGCGTCAGTATTATGGACCCGAGCGTCCGTGATGACTGTGAGTCGGACCCGGAGATGGTAATTTTGTCTCGGGCCAGGTGCTGAACGTTCATGCAAATCTTCTTCAACACTCTCATGTTGAGAAGGTTGACAAAGGATCCGTTGTCGATAAGGATTTTCCCTATCTTGATGTTGTGGCAGTACCCGATGACGTATAACGGGTGATTATGATCGCACGTACTTGGAAGAGATCTTCATCGCCGAATGTAATGTCAGCCGTGTAGACTTCTGCCGGTTCATCTTCCATCTTCTCTTCCGAGAGGAAAGCTTGAAACTGATCGGGCTCTTATAATGCCTTGATCAGAGAATCTCATGCCTCTTTGGATAGGAGGAGAGCATCCAATATACTCAGTTGTGAGGGTATTTTCCTCAGATGTGCTAGGACATTGTGATCCACCTTGTTTTTCCTAGGCGGGTCCTTTGCGGTGAGCTCTTTGACTGCTATTCCATCAAGGGCAATTTCTTCGAGGATTTTCCCCTTCCCTTTGTCTTTTTTGCTCGAACCTTTATTTGTAGGTCCGAGGTTCTTCTCAGACAACGTGCGGTTACGCACCTGAATATTCTCGCAGTTCTCCTCCTCTTCTTTTCCGGAGGTGGAGTCTTTGAAGAGAGGGCTAAGGGGTATTTCGTCCTCAGAATCGCTCTCGAAAGTAAGAACTTGGGGCTTTTCCCCTTCCGAACTAGTATCAACCATATGACAGTTGCCCATCGTTTTTTCATGTGCATCTGTCGCACTATTTTATCGTCGATGAGCTTCGCGCTTCATCCTCTTGAAGTGTTTTTAATGGGAAACGTATCATTGCCACCACTTCTTGAAGGTATTGCATTCCTCGGTGGGATGGGTGACCCTCCGATGATATAGGCAGTAGCACGGATGTGAATCCTCTCCGTCGAGCCATATGACCCCGAGAGTGTTACCTACGAAATGTGGCAGCTTCATTCCCATTGATAGGGCTTTGGCGAACCGCTTCTCTATTTTGATCCTGCTCTTATTTGTAGCAGGTGTGCTTTGGTTTGGTTGGAGTACTTAACGACTCGTTCTCGCCGCAGCTTCTTCATCCTGATGCTGACGCTTAGCCTTTTCGTATATGGTCGTTTCGCGTTCTTGGTCAGCTTTACTTTTTTGAAAGGCTTCGTTTAACAGCCTATCGATCGGGTCTTCTGGAAGTTCCGGGGATTTTAGCGCCGATCCTGCCTCCAGTTCCTCTGCGTTGTTTTATGACACCGAGAGAGTTTCTTCATCATTAAACGACGAATGGGAGACCATGTGGAAACTTGCTACACGGTTCCCGCTATCTCCTGATGAGTCATTTTCCTCATCGTCGTCACTATCTTCTTTCTCAAAAATATGCTTGAAGAACTCTTCGAGCATGACCGGTGTCCGCGCCTTCTGGTTGTACTCCTCCAGTGCATCAATGTACTTTTGTAGGTCTATGCGCTTGTCGTCATATTCGGCATGCTGCTCAAGTTTCTTGGTCTTCTTCTTCGAAGACATTGAAGGCTCGACTTGGGGTTTTTGCCCTTTGTCAACAACTTTCGGTACGGGACGTGGTTTCAGTATCCCTTTGATGATTTCGGGTTCAAGTGGGCTTCTCCACCTGACTGTTAGACATGCATGTAGATCCTTCAGCATTCTTTTGGTTTTTGCTGAAAGAACGACTTCCCATGGAGTTTCTTCCACGAGCAAGCATGATGCCCCCGGCGCATCCACCTTTTTGGGAGTGTGCTTCTGCGGTGGTTTACTCTCTAGTTATCAGACAGCACGAATTTCCCCTGTTGATACTGGTCCTCGACCCAGTTCTTGAAGTCATAGAAATCCTCAATTGGGTGGCTCACCATTCTGTGATAGGAGCAGTAATTAGGGTTATTGACGTCGCCGGGCTGCGTTGGACGCCGTGGGTCTAGCAATGTGATGAGTTTGTTATGCACTGCCAATTCAAACGGTCTCCTCGTCTTTTCGCGGGGAAACAAGTAAGCACGCCTTAGTCTTTCCTCGAAGGACGGGCGCCGACACGCGTTATTTTGGCGAGCAGCCGGTTTTAAACCACTCGGTTGTTATTGCGTGTTGGCAACGAAGGCCGCTTTCCCTTTACCCTTGTTATTTCAAGGGTCTTTATTTGAGGAGGAAAGCCCATGGCCCATTTGGTCCATTTGGGCCAGTTTATCGATCAGAGCCTGGAAGGTCGTTGGTTTGAAGAATGTCATGAACTGGGACACAGTCGTTTGAGGATCAAGGGTCCTGATGAACATACCCACGGCATGAGATTCTTCAATACGTTGTTCGCACTTAGACCATAGGTTTACCACTGGATCGCATATTGGACCCAGGTTTCTCCTGGCCTTACCCTGGCATTGATTAATGCCATGATTGGGGTGCACTTTCTTGCGTTGGCGAAACAATGTGTGAACAGCAGTTCCATATTTTTGGATGTCTTTACGGAGTCATTTGGGAGCTCCGAGTACCATTCAAAGGCCGTTTCTGACAGGTTGCCAACAAACTGGCGCAGCAACAGTTTGTCGTCGCCTCCAATGTTGCCGCACAGAGCTCTGAACTGCGCGACGTGCTAGTGAGGATTGCATGTCCCTTTGTACACATGGAACTTAGGGAACGTATATCCCGGTAGGTACTTGATTTGGTCATACCAGCCTGAATACGGTCGCCCAGTTCTGTCGATTTGGCCAGCAGCTTCATTAGCTTGATGAGCACTTATTTGTTGAGCAATATAATCATCAAAGATGGCCTTGGAGATCGTTACTTCCTTGGCTGCTGATAAGGCCGGAGGAGAGTTTGATGTTTCCACCCTATCATCCTTGACGATTATCGATGGATCTTCGGCTGGGGGTTATGGCTGGATCATCATTCCAACCATGTCTTGGAACAAAAGAGCCATCTTCTTTATGTTAACAGCTTGCTCAGCGGATTCCTTGTCCTTTCTCTCGAGCACCCTTCGTAGAAACTCTGTATCGGTCTCCTAATCTTGGCGTTGTGCAGTTTCTTTGTTCGGACTTTCTTTCTGTCCGGTAAGTGCTGCCATTTTGGTTAGCATTTCCTAGAGCTTCTGTTGTTGCTCCTGAGATTTTGTCAGCGAACGAGTTTGTGGTTGATGACCTACGGAAGAACGACTTTCTTCTTTCCCGAAAGTCATGTGGACCGTATGTACGATCATGCCCCCAGACTTGGGACGTTTGGGTCCATCGCCTTTGAAATTTGCTACCAGTGGTAGAATTTTCTCCAGCCTCGTCCTTTTGTTGGAGGTTGAAGTTGAAGGAGCCGTTGTAACAAGCTCCCGTGTAGAAGAAGCCCCTCGCTGTATGATGGAGGAGTGCTCTTCCTCTTGCCGAGCCTTCGATTTCTTCAGTCGACGAGGGTAATTTTGATCAATCATGGAGTCGTGGACTTTTCACCAGACCCTATGAATTTGGGAGGAGAGCCGCTGATGGGGGCGCTTCGATTTTGCCTGCGCTGTGACTTCTGCAGGCGGGGGTGTTTTTTTAACACCGTCGTTAGAGAGTTCTTCCGCACCCTCTTAAGTGGATTAAAGCCGTTCCCGGTTGGAATGGTAGCGTCAATTTCCACCATTGGAGCTGGTGGGGTAAGTCTAGAGGAGGAGTTGCCCCAGCTTTTCTCACTCGGCGCCAGTGGCGACGTGGAGCGTGCCTTCCAGAAGGGACCGCCTCAGTTTTGGAAGCAACTTATTCATGCCCCTGGCGTTGTTGAGGGGTGGCTGTTGGTGTCAGCCTGTTGAAGACTGACGTATTAATTGAAGTTTAGGGAGGGCCAACCAATCTTTCAGGCCAACTTTCTGATGGGGGAAGCACATTTGACGACTTTGCCCGTAGTAGGAGTTGGGAGGGCTATCCATTTTGGGGAAGCCCCATCAGGTATCACGAGCCACTTTGCAGGCCCGTTCGAGCTTTTGCTCCGCCTGTTGAATACTGAGACACCAAATTTGGATGGCCTGTTGAGTGGGGCCGTTGTGGTTGACTGTCGATCGAAGACCGACCACTTGGGAGTTCCTCTTGCGGTGCTACGGCACCGAAACTTTCTTATGGGAGCATGGTCCTAAAGAACAATCTAGTAGTGGCTTGTGATACTTGCCCCACCGGCATTGAAAAGATAGAGGCCGCGTTGGATCCGTAGGTCACTCCTCCAGTTGGGGTGGAGCGAGAGTTGCTATTGCAAGAGGTGCAGTTGGAAGACATCGATTTTCTCTGTACAGGAGCAAGACACCAAATTTTAGTACCTCAAATCCAATGGCAACCATAGCGAATTGCAATTTTGTTCGCAAAACACGACACACTTAGTGTGGAGTGGAAAGAGGAAGTGGTCCCACCAGGCGTGCCAGAATCTGTTTACCGCCGAAAATAGGGACAAACTGGGATAAATCGTCTTGCTTGAATTTACGGACAGATGCTATTTGGACTTCTCCATCCACCTCTTTGAAGATACCAAGTTGATTTATGGCACCATATATCGGAAGTTTGGACAGATGCAACCGTTGCAGCAGACTATATCAGATTCCTCCTCATTTTATGAGGGGATTTTAATTGTGGGGACGCTCTTCCCTGCAGGCACAAGCCCCTGCAGTTAATTATGTTACCGCATAGTAATAACCACTTTCTCCTTCTCCAGCAGTTCGCTTCGTGTCGTGTGTATTTTGTTTTATTTTGATTGCCCGTGGATTGTATACGGAGACTAGTTTATGTTGTCGCCCGTAGGGCGCGGATTATTCCAAATCCGTATATTTTAGATTTGGGCTTGGGTCAAGGATTTTCTTGACGGGGTATTGAACTTAGGTTGTATATCCCTACAGTTCTGAAGGATCGTTAATCTAGTTTGAGATTAAGATCAATTTAAATCTATAAGCGAGAATTTGGGCTCAGTTTGTTTTTGTTAAGGATGCATTAGTCTTATTTGAGACTAAGATCAACTTAGTAATATTTTAGAATCATTTTTACTTAAAATCCAGCAAAAGAGCATTTGGGCTCAGCTGCAAGAAAACTTAAGAGACTTAGCCAATTTGGACTTAGTCTACTCAGACTTTTTTTTATTCAAAAGTGCTAAGCACTTATTTGGAATCTGTTTGTTCAACCTTTTTCTTTTTATGTAAAAGTGTTAATCACTTATTTGAGGTTTGATGCTCACATGTATGCCATGTGAAGCATTCAGTCATGGTCTCTACCCAATAAGTATTGAACACTTTAGTCATTTTGACTAAATGTGAAGTGCTAAGCACTTTTTATGGCGTCCACGTGAGGTGCACGTACGGCGCTGGGCGCTGCCCAATTAGTGCTAAGCACTCAGCCGTTTTGGCTACATATGAAGTGCTAAGCACTTTTTATATGGTGCCCACATGAGGAGCACGTGGGGCACTGGGTGCTGCCCGTTCGGTGCTAAGCATTTAGCCGTTTTGGCTGTATATGGAATGCTAAGCACTTTTGTGTGGCACCCATGTGAGAAGCACGTGAGGCGCTGGGCGATGCCCAATTAGTGTTAAACACTTAGTCGTTTTGGCTGTATATAGAGTGCTAAGCACTTTTACACCCACGTGTGTTTCACGTGAGGCGCTGGCCTTCTGTTTTGAGCGGCCGCGTGTTTTTCACGTGAGACGCCGGGCGCTGTTAAAAAGGCGCCCATGTGGGAAGCATGTGAGGCGCTAGTCTTTTTCCCCTTTTTAGAGATTAAATCTCTGTTGATGACATTTTGACCATTAATGATCACCAAGATCTTCGTTTTTTGAAGATCTGGGATCTGGTTTTTCTTTTAGACTAAGTTCTTTTATAGGTTCTTTTTCCTTTTGTTTTTCTTTTGGACCTACTTCTTTACGGAATCTTTGATTCTCAAGAACAAGATTTTTCCGACGAGAATTAAATTCTCAACTTGTGGGAGATTTGTTTTTTTGGGTCTCTGATCCAGAGAAAGAACTAAGTCTTTTGAGAAGGGTTAAACCCTTAAAATAGGCAAAAGAGATATTTTTATCTCTGTGTTTTCTTTACCTCGGTTTTTTTTTTTGAAAAAGGGAAGTCTTCCTCCTTGAGAATTAAATTCTCTGTTGTTTTTTAGAGCTCCCTGTATTTTTGCAGAAGATTATATGTGGTTTTTCCTTTTTTTGTGGTCTCTCTCTGTGTATATCTGTGAGACTTGAAGTCTCGGGTCTTTTATATAGTGGAGGCAAGTTTGTTAATTAATTTGAGAAAATCTTTCATTGAGAAATTCCAATTGATTTAATTGGTCTCAAAATTGAGTTGGGGAATTTTACCCACCGTTGGATCTTTGATCCAAGAATTTCTGTTTTACAGAATATATTTTCTCGTTTTTCATAAAATTGGGAAAATATTTTCCCATACACAGAATTTAAAATGGTGATTTTTTAATCACCATTGGATTTTTAATCCAAGAGTTCTCTGTTTTAAAGAGAGCAATCTATTTTTGTTTGGAAAGATTGAGGGGATATATTCCCAAAATAGAATTTTATTCTATTATTAGATCATTGATCCAACCAAGAGTATCGTTCTTATTTAGAAAGATTTGAGAGATATTTTCTCCTAATAGAATTGATTCTATATTTTGATGATTTATCATCTCCGTTGGATCTTTGATCCAACGGCTCTGTTTAACACAGAGTATTCCAACTTTGTTAGGGAAACGTAGAATTTAATTCTACTTGAACGCCGGCGCTCACGTGTTGTGCACGTGGGCGCCACTTAAGAATTTAATTCTTATGATGGATACTTCTGTGCTTTGCACATTGACGCCCGTGTGGGGAGAACGTGCGGCGCCATATAAAAATTTAATTCTTATTCAGAAGCGTTTATGTGCTCTGCACTGCTGGCGCTGGCGCCCTCGTGAGAAGCACGTAAGGCACTGCCCCATTAAATTTTAACAGAGCTTTGCTCCTTTAATATGTTTAAATATTGGGGGAACAGTGGGTGTCGGGTTCCAACTATCATATAGAAGGCATGAAATCTCATTATAAATTTCAACACTTAAAATTTCTGATAATGGTTTTTACCCATAACGACCTATGACCTTGGCGGAGGTCAACAAACCATAGGCCTCCAGTCAAGTTATACCCGTCATTTTGTTATCGATTTGAATTCATCCACACAAACCCTTGACGGAGATCAACAAGGCAGTGTGACTGTCCTTACCGATCGCATTTATATGCTACAGATAAGTATTACCCGGCTACCGTACACCATGCCTTGACGGAGGTCAACAAACACAACACGAATACTAAACACCACTGTCACGCCCCACTTCCCTGTGTACGAAAACGTTGACGTGGCGGACCGCGACGTATTTACTAAGAAATGAATACGTTAAGCGTAATTAAGCAATATATATATATATATATATATAATGCATAAGAATGACGAGTGATATAAAATAATAAACTGCAACTTTTATTTACATTCACTTTACATACACTGTTTGAAAATGAAAAGATACAATGATATAAACAGTGCCTAAACAGTGGCATACAAAATGAAAGTAAATACAAGGAGAGCTAAAACTCCGGCCGGACAGTAAGCTGGTCCAAGTCCTCCTGGTTAGGCTCGATCTTCTAAGAGTCCGGTCCTCCTGACGAACATTCCAAAGAAAGAAAAGACATGAATGTCGTCAGCGAACTAGCGCTCGGTAAGTCCCAAAAGAAGAAATGGAATAGAACAAGTAATGTTAAATGAAATTGTTAAGTTGTACAGGTATATGATTGTTATTCTAACGTAGTTGTTTGTAGCTTGGTATAGAAGATATTTGTGTATATGAGAGGAGTCCATCTTACCCCGTGGACTATGGTAACATGTAGTACAAGTCCCCGTCAAAACCCACGGGACAACGGCACGAGAGTTCATGTAGGTGTCTTTTAAATGGTCATCTCGTGCCACGTTAATACGTTCTGTACCAATCTAACCCGTTATCCCCGCGTAATGTATTGTATAGAGTTATATTTACAAGCCTTACCGAAACCATGGATACAAGTTATTCAAGCAGTTATGTTCAGGATGTAATCATGTATTCAAGTAGTCAGGTCAAGTTATTACCATGGTTCGATCAAGTCAAGTCAAGTATTCATGTTTGATATTGATATTTGAATTCAAGTATTCAGGTTCAGGTTTAAGTATTCAGGTTTGATTTTAGATTCAGGTTTAGATAGACTCAGATTTGAGTTTGGATTCAAGTTTGAGATCGACTGAGACTTGCGTCAGACACTTGTAACTGATTTAGATCCTGAATTAGGTTCGGAGGTCATCGGTAACTGCTGCACATGGACGGCAGGATTTATGTCTTTTTCCAAGACAATTACCATTGATAACTCCGTTAACTTTTCTACCTTAAATAGGCAAATATTCACTTTCTCCGGCTCCTTGGAGCTTAAGAGAATTGATCCCGCTTAACCTATATTTACTAAAGTCCTTAAATATTGTTTCATATAACTCGAGGGGGTTTTATGAAAAATATTATAATCAAGTTAAAAATAAACTTCGAGAGATTATTTATATTATGTAGGGTTTTCATGGATATGAATTTTAAGGATTTAAGGTATTTTAGTGATAATGGCTTAGCTTGGAAAGTTCATGATATTTTATTGTAAAACCTGTCTTTTGTTGATATCTTGATGGTATTTTAGTGAAACCTGTAAATCTTTCATTTTAAAAAATATAAGTTTATTATATTTTGAAAATATATGGATTTGTAATTTTATATAATTATTAAAATATTAATTTTATTTAATTAGAAAAATTCGTTTTTCTTAAAAATTGTATTTAAAACCTTTCGAGACCGAATGCTCCGTGAGGAGGTCTGCATCTTGCTCTACTAGCCCAAGGATATGCGATAATCCACACCATCCAATAGCGGGTCCCCTAAAAAGGGTTGTAGAGGTATAATCGCAAAAAAATTTAAAATACAATTTAAAAGAAATCTGGTTTTTATAGTAAGTGGTATTTTTTTGTAATAATGTCTTCGCAACGAAAAATACATTCAAAGAGTATCGTGCTATGAAACCAAGTGTGTATGTGAGAGGTAAGTCGTAACCTCGTGAAATTTTCCTAAAAGTATGTTTGTAACAAAAACTAAAAGAGGTGATTTTTAAAGTTCATGGTATTTAAATGAAAACTTAAATATAAGTTATTTTGCAGGGAATTCTAGATTAAAATTTATTTTAAACATTATGGTTTAAGCTTACAAGTGATGTGTACAAGTGTCACCCCCTGCTTCCCAGTGTACGAGGAAGGAGACGTTAAACACGCTAAACGTAAATAAGCAATATATATAAAATGCACAAGAAATGACAAGAGATGTAATGTAACAGCAACTTTTATTAACATTCATTTTTACAATACATCTGATTTGAAAAGAAAATATACAAGGATATAAAGCAATGCCTAAACAGTGGCATATAAACATGGAAGGTAAGTACAAGTAAAGCTAGTAGTCTGGCTGTGCCTCAATCTGCTCTAAGTACTCGTGGCTTGGCTCGGTCTCCTGAAGGTCCGGTCCTCCCGACGAACATTCCAAAGAAAGAAAGATACATGAATTTCATCAGCGAACTAGCGCTCGGTAAGTCCCAAAAGTAAGAATGGAATAGAACAAGTAAAGAGAAAGAACTGGTAATTATACAGGTATATGTTTGTTATACTAACGTAGTTGTTTGTAACTTGGTACGGAATGTATCAGTGTATACGAGAGGAGTCCAACTATCCCGTGGACTATGGTAACATGTAAGTACAATGTCCCATCAAAACCCATGGAACAACGGCACGAGAGTTCATGTATGTGTCTTTTAGTGTCCATCATCGTGCCACTTTTAATACATTCCGTACCAATCTATCCCTTTAACCCCCGTAATGTATTGTATTGTATTATAGTTTTCAGACTTGCCGAGACCAAGGATACAAGTTATTCATGTAATCAGATTCGGGATGTAAACAAGTAGGCATGTAATCAAGTCAAGTTATAGCCATGACTCGGTCAAGTAAAGTCGTGTTTGCATGTTGATTTTGTTCTGGTATTCAGGTTCAGGTTCAACTATACATGTTAGAGTTTGGATTCATGTTTGAACTGTATTGAGTTTGGATTGAATTCGAGTTTAATTTAGACTCAGACCTGAGTCAGACATTTAGAACTAATTTGGATCCTGAATTAGGTTCGGGAGTTATCGGTAACTGCTGCACATGGACGGCAGGATTTGTGTCTTTTTCCAAGACAATTACCATTAATAACTCCGTTAAGTTTTTCTATCTTAAATAGGCAAGCACTCGCTTTCTCTGGCTCCCTGAGGCTCAAGAGTATTAATCCCGCTTAAACCCATATTTACTAAGTCCTTAAATATAATTTTATATAACTCAAGGGGGTTTTATGAAAAATATTTTATATACTTTCAAAATAAATCTCGAGTATTTATTTATATTATTTAGGGTTTGCATAATTGTGAATTTTAAGAATGTGAAGTATTTTAGTGATAATAGTTTATCTTGGATAGTTCAAGATATTTTAGTGTAAAACTTGTCTTTTGGATAACTTGAAGGTATTTTAATGAAACTTGTCATTCTTTTATTTTTTAGAAAACATAGAATTTTATTATATCTTGAAAATATGTGGTTTAATAATATTTATATAATTATTAAAAATTAATTTTATTATTAAGTAGAAATTTTCGTTTTTCTTAAAAATCGTATCAAAAATCATTCGAGACCGAATGCTCCGTGGGGAGGTCTGCATCTCCCTCTACTAGCCCGAGAATGTGCGATAATCCGCACTATCCAATAGCGGGTCTCCTAAAGAAAGTTGTAGAGACATATTTGCAAAAAGTTTTGATAATAAAATTTAAAAGAAAACCGGGTTTTTATAGTTCATGGTATTTTAATGTAATATTGTAATAAAAGTAAGCTCAAGGGATATCGTGCTATATAAACATGTGTGTATTTGAGGGGTAGGTCATTATCCCATGAAGTTTTCTAACAGTATAATTATCAAAAGTACTAAAAGATGAATATATGAAGATCATGGTATTTTAGCGAAAAAGTTAATTTAAGGTTATGTTTTATGATATTTTAGGGTGAAAGTTGTTCTAAACATTAGTTATGTAATTATAAACAGTATGTAAGAATATGCATGAAGAAAATGTAAGAAAGAGTGTAATTTTAGAGTTCAAAAAGAAGATGTCGGTGTTAACTCCACTTCCGGCATATTTTATGAAAAAGAAGTTTTAGAGGAGAAAGGAAGAGATTTGAAAGGACTTACTAGCTAGATGGATGAAGAGGAGGTAGAAGAAGAGGTATTAGTCGTCGTGGTCTCGCGTGGTCGCTAGAATATCCTCAATTCTTCGCCGGAAGTTGGTCCTGAGCTAACTCCACTTGTACTCTTCTTGTACTTGAGAAAATGTGATAGTTTTGGCTAGAATTTTCAGAATGAAGAAGGGATAGGGTATGGGGTTGTATTTATAGTGTGAAATTGGGGTTTTGGAATTGAAAGAATGAATTAAAATGCATTGAAATTTAATTTTAAGGTGAAATTAAAGTCTATTTAATTTCAGGAAAATCAAATAGTGCAGGGGTAATAGGGGTAGGGGAAGAGTCTTGTGTGCAGAGCACGGGGACCTTTTGCTACGATCGACCCGTCCTCGCCGGCCTAATGATCAATCTCGTCGATCGTTTGTAGGTAAGGGCCGGTGGATCTTGGCCACGTATCCAAGTCGCTGTATATTATTTTGCACATGTTTGTTTTTCTATCTTTTCATTTCTATGTGCAGTGCACGTGTAAACTTTTGGGCTTCCAAAATAAAAGAAAATTCAGAAAAAATATAATGTGCCTAAGGGGATTCGAACACAAGGGTTACGCCACAGCAGTGCAAGGGCTTTACCAGTGAGCTACAAGTTGTTTCTTGCTGTAAATGCAATCAGTTTGAACTTGGATTATCAACCTAAGAAGCTTACAGGATCGTACGTGATCAACACCGAAAGGGGAACCACAACCGGCGCCGACGGGTAGGGAGTAGGATCCGTAATAGTAGAAAAAGAACTACGTAGACATGATTCTCTCTTATTGAGCTCAATATTTGGGAGGGATATGTAGACAGACCGATTGGGTTCGATCTTTAATATAAAAAAACAATAAACTGTATTATAAAATTATAATTTTATCTACTATAATAAATTTTTTTATTTAATTCTCACTTTTAGCTTAATTTTTAAGTTTTTATTTTTTTTCAAAAAGTATTAAGTGCCAAGCGAATCTCTCTTCGCCTAACATTTCACCTAGGCAAATCGGCGAAGCAATCAAGTTCGAGCCCATGCACTGTTGGGCTCGCCTCATATCATGCCCAGCTTCCCAAAAGAAGGTGGAGGTTGACGTGGTATGGTCCGCAACCTAACTGTATTGAAGGTGGTCTATTCAATACGGTTACGTTAAGCATATGAATAACTATAACATGCAGGATGTGTACTAAAACAGAATAATAAAAGCAAAAGACATTTATTTCTATTAACCAAACTTTATTACATCCCTAAGGAAATAGTAAAATAAACTAAATAGTTTAATTATATTGAAAGAGAAGCAAAGCCCTAAACAGGTGGGCAACAAAAAACTAATTAATCTTCCATTGTCAAGTCTGCATAATCTTTATGAGTTGGCTCCACACCTTGATCCTCGTCATTATGCTCATTCCCATCTGACGGACATTTCAAAAAAATAAGGGGAGAAAAGGAAAGTCCGTCAGCGAGTTACACTCGGGTAGGATTGCCTCATAATGATGTAAAGGTATAGAAACGAACAGGTGTATATAAGTATGATGTATATGTGCAGACATGATGTATATGGGTATAAGGATATAATGTGTTTATAATTAAGACGTGTTGAATTTGTGTATATGAGTATGTTGTATGAGGTGTATGTAAGTAAGGGTAGATTGTATAAAGTGTATGTAAGTAAGTGTATGAGGTATGAAGTATATGTCTGGTAAAAAGTTGCATTAGTTTGTTGAACAAGGGTCCGGATATTCGAGATTATTCCGTTGTGGCCACGGAATAACAACTGAGAAAGTGAAATGTACCGTTTCACTTCCCGGGATCATGATCGAATACTAGGGGAATCCGAGTTCCGCATCTCCTTACCTAAACAAACTACCCATCACCGTTATTCAGTATATAAAGGTTTTGACAAATTAGAATTAGTTCGTATACATCTAGACATGGAATTTCCACATTTTATGCCATCCACATATTGGATTATTCGCTCTTAAGTAAGGTTAGTATTCACCCGAATATCGGGTTAGTATTTGTCCACATGTTGGACCATTCACCCCCAAAATAGGGTTGGTATTCGACCGAATATCGTGTTAGCAGTCGTCCACACATTGGACAGTTCACCCTGCCTGCAGGGATCTTCATATATAAGTATTCCATACCTAGGTCCGCGCATTCTAACTCTAACCGTATCATGTGTTATGTATGTCGTAGTCTTGTATTTAAACAGTTGATCTAATTTAACATGGCATTCCACAACCACTCATTTTATCTTGTTATCTTTTAATGTTTGTAAGGTGCTTCAAATCATTTTATAGAATACTTGGTTAATAAACACTATAGCGTTCAATGATATTTATTGTTTATAAGAAAAACATGATATTTAGTGTATTTATCATTTTGGAAACCCATGGTAATTTAATGAGAAAAATATCCTTTTAGTGAAGGATTATGGTATTTATTTGAAAATTATCTTTTAATAAAGTTTTAGGTATTTTTTGGGGAAAATCTCATTTATAAAGGTTAGGGTTTTTGGTGAAGATAGCCTTTTAGTAAGGGTCAAGGTATATAAGTGAAATTATATCTTTTCAAGATCGATTGAGCTATTTTATTGTAAATAATAATTTTATAAAGTTATGTTTTTTTTTATTTGGATGTAACATTTTAGAATTACGTTCATGTTGGCAACCGCTGCACATGGACGGCAGGATTTGTGTCCTTTTCAGGGTTGATTGCCTATCAACCATGAGTTATTTACGTAAAATATTACCCTATTTAATTATGGTATTTTATTAGGTAACATTCTACAAGAACAACACCGCGTTGACAACCGCTGCACATGGACGGCAGGATTTGTCTCCTTTTCAGGAACGATTGTCTAATAACCACGGGACCATTCATGTAAAACATTACCTTATTAAGGTACCTTATTAAACCTTAATTAATAAGCTAAGAAAAATTATACTAAAAATATTCTCCCTAAGTGAAAGGGGTTAAGCTGAAAAACCATAACACAATTAGTTAATTAGCATTACTCCTTTTAAAAAGGTAAAGGGATTTTTAACAAACAAAAGTAATTAATGAAAAGGGTGCGAGTAAAGGTACATCGTTTTAGTGTGACTAAAATATTTTTTTCAAAATATCTTATTTCATATGGGTATTTTAAACATATACAACATTTTAATAAAATGAGAGTATTTTGTGGAAGTAACCTATTTCGAGATCTTATTGGTAACATGGGCAAGTGGGTGTACACATAGGGTGAATTAATACCCTATGGGCTATAACATCAAGCATATCATATTCCATGTAGGATGAGGGTGCAATGTTTACGCATATGGAGGTAATTAATTAAACCATTTTAAACATGGGTCAAATTTAATTATCAGGAGATACCACACTAGGCATGCAGAAATATTTTTAACATCATTTTAATATAAGGCTGGGGATTAGGATTTAAAACTAAGATCATTTAAAAGGAAGAAAGCAACAGAGAGGTGGAGAGAGGCGGATCCTACCTTTGGTTCGAGTTGGATGTTGATTGGTCGAAAACGTAGACTCGCACTAAATCCTCAATAACTCTACGCTCAAATTTTTCCTCGATGCTTGGGTGGAATCACAGTGTCGGCTTCGTCGATACGAAGGCCTGAGTATTTTTTTCAGAATTTTCGGAGTTCTGAGGTGTGAGATATTAGAGTTTGAAGGCCTCTATTTATAGGGTCTTTTCCCAGCAATAAAATCCAAAAAATCAGTTAAAATTCACGCTCAATGATTTGCCCATGATTCTGTCGCCGCCGCCATGAATTGTGGCCGTTGGATCTTGATCCAACGGCCCAGATCACCGCCGCCGCTCGCCATACGTCCGCAGGTGGGAATCACGCGTTCTCGCGTGGTCCCCACCACGTGGGCGCCGCCGGATGCCCTGGACCACTGGATCTTGCATCCAACGGTCAAGGTTAAATGTTGTTTTAATATTTATTTTTCTTTTTAAAAAAACTAAACTGTTTAATAAAAAAAATCGAATTTGGTGTTAAAAAAATTGTTTAAAATATTGTAAAATACTAGAAAATTATGAGAAAATTTCAGAAAATATATTTTATTATTACCATCAGGTTAAAAATGATTTTGGGGTAAAACTAAATAATATTCCTATATCTATTTTTTTGTTAGTTATCATAACTATTAAAAATCTATTTTTTTTCTCGAAAATATTTTAATTAGGAAAATAATTATTTTAATTTATAATAAAATATGTAAATCATTGTTAAGGCATTATAAAAATATTTAAGCCCAGAAACATATAAATAGATTTTTTCTTTTAGAAAATTCCTTTAATTATATTTAACTGCTTTAACAATTACTCGCATCACTTTTAAAATATTTTACCATCAAGCAAAAACGCAGTTATATACTCGGTACCAAAAATAGGACCTTTTATTGGAAAAAACACGGTCGTTACAATCTACTCTCCTTAAAACAATTCCGTCCTCGAAATTATGAAAGTCCACGAAACAGAAGGGAGAAGAAAAAAATTATTACATAGGGGAAAATCCAAATAGGTAAGGATATCGTTCTCTCATCTCGTCTTCCCTTTCCCACATGAACTCGTACGGAGAGTCCTTTCTCCATATAACCCTAACCAACTTGATCGTCTTGTCCCTCAAGGTCTTCTCTGTAACACCCGAGTTTAATTATACCAATTCCAGTTTCCATATTTACCTATTCATGGTCTTTCTTGATTTAGCGTGTTTGGGGGTGCGAATGGTATTTTACATATTACTTTGCATTCGACCCGACTCGCTTACTTGAACCTGGTTAACTTTTATTTATAGATTAGCTTGACTTGTTGCATGGACTAATGCACCTCATAATTTAGTATATACTGGTATTTTATCTAGTATCGCATCTGTTGCATATAATAATTTAAATCATGTAAAATAAATTAAAATTGCATTTCATGGCCTGCTTGATATCCCTAACCCTGCGGTAGCGTCCTTACATCGTGTTCTCGTTTTGTTCAGTGAAACGGACGTGTTTGGACGACTACGCGCACGTACGTGCGTCCGTTCTTAGGAGTATGCTTTTTCAGTACAAAATCCTTCATTTCAAATTTTGGAACTTGCTAATAATTTTTATACTTCAAATTCAAATTTTTGGACCCGACTCAGGCGCAATTATGAAACATTTTGTATCCCGCCAAATACTATTTATTTTTTTTAAATCTTTACAATCAGCTGAAATATTAACAGCTTAGTATTTTCTTCTAAACCCACGAGATTATATTTTAAACACTAGAAAAATCTTTCTAAATTTTTCCCATAACAAATTGATAGCTCCCTCACCCAATCAAAACTCTTCTTTCCTCGTCTCTGGCTCCCACCTTCGTCTCTCTCTCTTCTTTTTCTTCTTCTCTCTCTTCTCGTTTCTCCCTCTCTCTCTTTCTTTTCTTTCTTTCACCGCTACCTGCCAAACCCCTCTCTCCTCCTCTTTCTCTCTCTTCGCGTTTCTCTCTTTCTCTCTCTTCTCGCGTCACTTTCTCTCTCCCCTCGCGGTGGGAATAGGTCCCGTCACCTCCCTCACGTCTACGCTCACCTCCCTTATACATCTTCTTCTTCTTCTGTTTCTCTTCTTAAAATGAAACCCATGCAACCTCGTCGCGGGCCACGAATGAAGCCCTAATCCTTGCCGCCTCCTCTGCCTCGTCGCCATCTCCATCTCATCTTCTTCTCAACCTCCTCCTCGTCTTCATCTTCTTTCTCTTTTCTCTCTTCCCTGCATACACCCACAACTTACCTGAAAACCTCAGCCCCTCGCTTCGCCGCCGACTCCCTCAACTCGCCATTACCGCTTTCTTCTCCCTCTCTTCCTCTCCTCTTCTTTACCCAAACACCAGAACCCACATCTAAATCCCAACCGACCCCAAACCCTAGCAGAAACCCTAGCCCCGAGCCATTCCCTGCAACCTGGGATCTTGCTGCATTGCCGTTGATCTCGCCGGCGATCCCTTGCCGACGACTACCCACCTTTGCAACCACAGACGTCTCCCAAACCCCGGTGAGCGACCCTTCTCTCTCTCATCCGTCTCTTCTTCTTCTTTCTCTTCTTCTTTATGTTAAGTTTTCTTTTCTGTTAATGAAAGGGGACCTCTGTTGATCGTCGGAGCTCCGTCGATGCCTCGCCGACGACGCTGTCACCCTCTGCAATCCAGTGAGTAAGTTTCCTCCATCAGTCTCCTCTGTTCTATTTCATTCTTCTTGCTTCTTCTTTCATGCATGTTCACTGAGTTTCTTGATTGCCGGGATTCTACCGTGCCGGCGACGATCCTCGACGATCCAGCTTGGACCTCTGACCCGTGTGATTCCACTGTTCGTCGTTTGGACTCTTTCCGTGTACCGTGCGCGCGTCGCGACTTTTCCCGCCGACGCGAGACGTTCCATTTTCCGTATTGCGATCCGTCGAGGCAAGTGGAACTTGCTACATGCTATTTAATCTATTTTATATTTATTTGAATGCATAATCAACCTGTAGTATAAATCTAATACCATAGTCTCCATTTTCTTAACATCCCGATGACCCGTCATATCATATTAATTTATAGTCCGGGACATACCATGTTGCATTTAGTGTTACTATACATAGTACCCGCATTCATACTTAAATCGAATAACCATTATTTGCATAGCCACAGTACTCCTTTTATATTGTATACCCTGTCGAACGACCGTATGCATACTCCTAACCTGGTTTACATTCAATTGCATCTTTGATTGTTTTAGTACATACTAACACGATTTTATTATCAATTTTGCTATACTGCATTCATGTAATGTGGAAACCATTTCGTAAACTCAAATTGTTAACTGTACCACTAAGTAGTTTAATCTGCACCTATTGCTATCATGTTACTGTGCCTGTTTATTGTTCTGATAGTACCATGCTTGTTTATTCATAACCATGAGTATGCTAGTCGATTATGAGCATCCACATATTATCTTGTACACCCTGACGTGACCGGCTACACTTATTACTTGACCTGACATGGTACCGTACACTCTTGATATGACATGACATCTAAATACACTACTCGACTTGACCTGATGTACCATGGCTTTACCTCTTACCTGATCTTGTGTCTAATGCTAACAAACCTGACATGTAGTCCTTACGGACCGTTCCTGTTGTCTATCCAGACAAACCTGCACCTACCTGATCCTGTGTTGGCATTAGTTCTTGATTACTGAATACCTGACTTGACACACATAACTTGGGGGTATGGGGAAATCAATGATGAAACCTGACTTGTAACTCGACAGTTGCTTGCTATTACTGATCAGTTTTTGAGGCCAGGCCCGCCTCGTGACGATGCTGCTGACATCGTTGGTCTGTATCCTTTTCCTTTTTGTGCCTTGCGGCACGTCTCGGTTTCAGCCTGAAAGTCTTAGACCGTGGTCCCGGGCACGCACGGGATACTATTGAGTTACATCGATAATTCATCAAATTGATTTCAAAGACTTTAGAGTAGATAACCCAATAGACCGGTTTAGTTTACTCACTGCACACTACCCTTCACTGCGCTGATTTATATTACTGTTACACCTGCTTTATCATTCATGATTATATTCGCATTGCCTATTACCCTGTTTATACTTTATTGCTTGATGACATGACGCGCTGACGTCTGGGTTTTGCATGGCCCAGATTCCGTACCTTTGCTGCAGTCCGAGCAGGAGTAATTCAGCCAGCAGGCTGAGCAGTGAGGATTCAGTAGTAGTTAGTTCTTTTACTTTTCTGCATTTTATTCCTGATGTGAGTCCGCATTATGGGACATACATTCCAGTTATTTGTATTGGATCTTTTGCTTCCGCATTTTTATTATTCTTGACTCATTTTATCTTGGCATATGGACATGTACTAGATAGTTATTTTATTTTCCTGTTCTTAATATCTCTACAGCCGTAATGTGACTGTGGATGGATACTTCCTACCCACAGGTAGCATGGTTGGCTATGTCACGTGCCCATCTTAGCGTACTCTGGGAAGCGGGGCCTGATATGGTTCTTTTGGTATCAGAGCCATAGGTTAATCGGGTTTGATTCTTTTGTAGTTGGGTATTGGACCCAATACACGAATCAGAATACCCGTGATTAGGAAACATGTCCTGCCGCCTTACCGCCTTACCATTCTTGAATCTTAACCTCCTCCTGATTCTACTTTTGCGATGTGCAAACCTCCTTTGCGTATCGACTCGAAAACCTGCTCTCCTTTGTTTATCTCTAGAGCTTAGGCGACTTGAGTGGAGTTATGTAATTGTAGCTATAATACCGCGGCATAGTTACAATGCGGTACTCTATTTAAGTAACTTGGAGTTCTAGCCTTGACTCATATCCTTGATCTATGTGTTGAATCTGTTATCGTACTAATACTATTTGGTGTTTGGTTACAGTATCATGGAGGCCAGGAATCTACAATCGTACCAGAGGTGTATGGATGACGCTACTTTGCTTGGAGTAATTCATAACTTGCTTGAGGACCACAAGCAGCAGACAGAGCTGAGGCCGGCGTTTGCACCAAATCAAACGTCCGTACGTAGAGGTATTCCGGTGAACCGACGCAGTGTGGCACCAATGAAGAAAACAATCGTTGTTGGTCGGAGAGGGAGCGTGATCTGTGACTATTGCCGTTTGCCTGGGCATGTGCAAAGGGAGTGTCCGAGAAAGCGTAGACTCTGTTTGGTCTGTGGATCGGCGGATCATACAATCAATGCTTGTCCGTCGAAACTTCATAAGGAAGAGAGTGTCCGGAGGCCAGTGTTACCCAAGAAAAGGGGAAGGATGTTGTGCGACTTCTGCCAACGACCGGGTCATTACCGAAAAGATTGTCGTAAGAGGCTTGGACTTTGTCTGATTTGTGGATCAGTGGATCATATCATTGATAATTGTCCGTCAAGGCTAAGATTGAAGGAGGATACTCGGGAGCCGCCGCAGGAGCAGCTTCCAAATCAGGAGCAGTTTATTTGGGGAGCTAATCAGGCTCAGGCTTTTCCCTTGCTGGCTGAAGAGGCTAAACCTTCAGAGGAAGTCATTTCAGGTACCTTTTTTTTCATGATTTTCTCGCATTAGCATTATTCAATTCTAGTGCATCCCATTGATTTGTGTCGTCCAAGTTTATTAATGTTCGCTTGATGACTTTCATGACCCTGTTTAATTTTGCGACATACACACTGGGATTGGGGAAAATCATAACTAGTAGAGGGTGTAAGGATGGTTTCGTTGTTGTTTGCGGACGGGAGCTAATGCAGAGGTCTTGAAGGGTTGTTACTAGCAGCTTTGATGTAGTCTTGGGAATGGAATTTCTCGGCACTTTCCACGCTCACATTGAGTGTAGAGTGAAGAAAGCGAATTTCCAGATTCCCGGATACCCAGAGGTTGTCTAGAGGAAGCAGTTCTATCGGGCCATTCGAGGTTAGGGCTAGGCCGACAATTAATGATCTTTCGTCGATGAAGGTTGCTAAAGATGAAGCACTAGCTGTTGTTCGAAATTTCATGGATGTGTTCGAGGACATATCAGGTTAACCGCCGAGGCGAGACGTAGAGTTCGCAATTGATTTTATTCCTGGTGCAGCGCCAGTATCTAAAGCGTATTATCCAATGGCATCAGCGGAATTGAAAGAAGTTAAGAAGCAGGTTACTGAATTGCTTGAGAAGGGTTGGTTTCGCAGCAGTAACTCGCCTTGGGGAGCTCTAGTTCTTCTAGTAAGAAGAAGGATGGCACAAGAAGGATGTACATCGACTATCAAGAATTAAACCGGGTGACTATTAAGAAAAAGTACCCGATCCCTCGCATTGGTGAACTATTTGAGCAGCTTAGTGGCGCGAGGGTATTCTCGAAGCTGGATTTGCGATCCGGATATCATCAGGTCCGAGTGAAAGCAGAAGATATTTGCAAGACGGCGTTCCGAACTCGGTATGGACATTACGAGTACTTAGTAATGCCCTTCGGAGTAACGAATGCACCGGCGATATTCATGGACTTGATGAACCGAATCTTTTCACCATTCTTGGACCAGTTTATTGTGGTGTTCATTGAGGATATTCTGGTCTACTCGAAGAGTATTGAAGAGCATGCGGCACACTTGAAGATCGCACAGCAGACATGGAGGCAAGAAAGCTTGTATGCAAAAGTGCGAGTTTGACTTGAAGAAGTAAGGTTTGAGCAAATCGTAGCTGGGAATGAAATCGCCGTTTATCCAGGGGGAATTGCAGCAGCTCAAGACTGGCAGTTTCTGAAGAACGTTGTAGAGATCAGAAGTTTCTTAAGCTTGCAGGAAACTACAGAAGGTTCCGGGAAATTTTGCTCGTTTGGATGAGACTTGGCCAAGCTTACGCGCAAGGAGAAGGAGCTTATTATGGGGCAATGTAGATGGTTGGAGCTGATGGCTGACTACGATCTTGATCTTAAGTACCATCCGGGGAAGGTTAATGTCGTACCGGATGCGCTCAGTCGGTTACCAGTTATTCAGATGTTGACTACGCAGAGGGAACTCGTTGAAGAATTTCGAAGATTTGGTTTGGAGGTGGTGCTACCGCATTCTTCGGGACAGTTGATGTAGCTGCAAGTACATTCGTCATTAATCGAGAATATTAAAGCAGCGCAATCGCAGGACCCTAGATTGCAAAAGTTCCGAGAACAGTTTGGAGCTGGACTTCGAAAAGATTTACTGATCCATGAAGATGGTTCGTTAAGATATGGTAGCCGTTTGTGTGTGCCAAAGAGAGATACGCGCGAAGAGCTTATGAAGGAGGCACACAGTTCAGGTTATTCCGTACATCCAGGAGGCACGAAGACGTACCGAGATATACGGCAGCATTTCTGGTGGGAAGGCATGAAACGGGAGATTGACGCTTTGTGGCAAAATGCTTGGTGTGTCAGCAAGTTAAGGCTGAACATCATAGGGTTGCTGGTTATTGCAACTACTTCCGATTCCTCAGTGGAAGTGGGAACATATAAGCATGGATTTCGTGACAGCTCTACCGCGAAGTCCAAAGGGCAACAGTGCTGTTTGGGTGATTGTTGATCGTTTGACCAAGGCAGCTCATTTCATTCCTTTCGGGTTGGTCAATCAACAGAATTTTTGGCAGAACGGTACATGCAGGAGATTGTAAGATTGCATGGAGTACCGGTGAGTATCGTGTCCGACCGTGATACTCGATTCTTATCACACTTTTGGAGGAGTTTACAGAAAAGTTTGGGGACTCGATTGAAGTTTAACACAGCTTATCATCCTCAAACAGATGGTCAGTCGGAGAGGACGATCCAAACTCTTGAAGATATATTGAGAGCATGCATGTTGGACTTCAAGGGTTCATAGAAGGATCATCTACATTTGGTGGAGTTTTCTTACAACAACAGTTTCCAGGCGACAATTCAGATGGATCCATTCGAAGCTTTATATGGTCGCAAGTGTCGTTCACCTGTTTGTTGGGACGATGTCGGTGAACGAAGATCGTTGGGACCAGATTTGGTTGTGCAAACAGTTGAGAAAGTTAACACTATCAGGAATCATATGAAAGCAGCACAAGACCGACAGAAGAGTTGGGCAGATACGTCGAGAAGACCTTTAGAGTTCGCCGTGGGTGATTTGGTGTTCTTGAAGATATCACCGACTAGAGGGGTGATTCGTTTTGGAAGTCGAGGAAAGCTCAGTTCTCGATTCGTTGGACCCTTTGAGATCTTGGAGCGTGTTGGCGAGGTAGCGTATCGTTTGGCGTTACCGCAGTCCTTAGTGAATGTGCATGATGTGTTTCACGTATCTCAACTCCGAAGGTATGTTCGAGATGAAACGCGTGTGTTTGATCATTCGGAGCTGACTGTACGAGAAGACTTGACTTTCGAGGAGCGACCGATAGCGATTGTGGATCGAGGGGAAAAGGTTCTTAAGAACAAGATTATCCCTCTTGTACTTGTTTCTTAGGGTAGTCGCTCATGTGGAGAATCAACTTGGGAGCGGGAAGGTAAAATCCGGCAGAAGTTTCCCCATCCTTTCTTATAGGTTTGTTAGTTGTTTATCCCTTTGTGTTCTTAGAATTTCGAAGACGAAATTCTTTTGTAGTTGGGTATAATGTAACACCCGAGTTCAGTTATACCAATTCCAGTTTCCATATTTACCTATTCATGGTCTTTCTTGATTTAGCGTGTTTGGGGGTGTGAATGGTATTTTACATATTACTTTGCATTCGACCCGACTCGCTTACTTGAACTTGGTTAACTTTTATTTATAGATTACCTTGACTTGTTGCATGGACTAGTACACCTCATAATTTAGTATATACTGGTATTTTATCAAGTATCGCATCTGTTGCATATAACAATTTAAATCATGTAAAATAAATTAAAATTGCATTTCATGGCCTGCCTGATATCCCTAACCCTGTAGTAGCGTCCTTGCATCGTGTTCTCGTCCCGTTCAGTGAAACGGACGTGTTTGGACGACTACGCGCACGTACGTGCGTCCGTTCTTGGGGGTATGCTTTTTCAGTACAAAATCCTTCATTTCAAATTTTGGAACTTGCTAATAATTTTTATATTTCAAATTCAAATTTTTGGACCCGACCCGGGCGCAATTATGAAACATTTTGTATCCCGCCAAATACTATTTATTTTTTTAAATCTTTACAATCAGCTGAAATATTAACAGCTTAGTATTTTCTTCTAAACCCACGAGATTATATTTTAAACACCAGAAAAATCTTTCTAAATTTTTCCCCATAACAAATTGATAGCTCCCTCACCCAATCAAAACTCTTCTTTCCTCGTCTCTGGCTCCCACCTTCGTCTCTCTCTCTTCTTTTTCTTCTTCTCTCTCTTCACGTTTCTCCCTCTCTCTCTTTCTTTTCTTTCTTTCATCGCTACCTGCCAAACCCCTCTCCCCTCCTCTTTCTCTCTCCTCGCGTTTCTCTCTTTCTCTCTCTTCTCGTGTCGCTTTCTCTCTCCCCTCGCGGTGGGAATAGGTCCCGTCACTTCCCTCACGTCTACGCTCACCTCCCTTATACATCTTCTTCTTCTTCTGTTTCTCTTCTTAAAATGAAACCCATGCAACCTCGTCGCGGGCCACGAATGAAGTTCTAATCCTTGCCGCCTCATCTGCCTCGTCGCCATCTCCATCTCATCTTCTTCTCAACCTCCTCCTCGTCTTCATCTTCTTTCTCTTTTCTCTCTTCCCTGCACACACCCACAACTTACCCGGCAACCTCAGCCCCTCGCTTCGCCTCCGACTCCATCATCTCGCCGTCACCGCTTTCCTCTCCCTCTGTTCCTCTCCTCTGCTTTACCCAAACACCAGAACCCACATCTAAATCTCAACCGACCCTAAACCCTAACAGAAACCCTAGCCCCGAGCCATTCCCTGCAACCTGGGATCTTGCTGCATTGCCGTTGATCTCGCCGGCAATCCCTTGCCGACGACTACCCACCTTTGCAACCACAGACGTCTCCCAAACCCCGGTGAGCGACCCTTCTCTCTCTCATCCGTCTCTTCTTCTTCTTTCTCTTCTTCTTTATGTTAAGTTTTCTTTTCTGTTAATGAAAGGGGACCTCTGTTGATCGTCGGAGCTCCGTCGACGCCTCTCCGACGACGCTGTCACCTCTGCAATCCAGTGAGTAAGTTTCCTCCATCAGTCTCCTCTGTTCTATTTCATTCTTCTTGCTTCTTCTTTCATGCATGTTCACTGCGTTTCTTGATTGCCGGGATTCGACCGTGCCGGCGACGATCCCCGACGATCCAGCTTGGACCTCTGACCCGTGTAATTCCACTGTTCGTCGTTTGGACTCTTTCCGTGTACCGTGCGCGCGTCGCGACTTTTCCCGCCGACGCGAGACATTCCGTTATCCGTATTGCGATCCGTCGAGGCAAGTGGAACTTGCTACATGCTATTTAATCTATTTTATATTTATTTGAATGCACAATCAACCTGTAGTATAAATCTAATACCATAGTCTCCATTTTCTTAACATCCCGATGACCCGTCATATCATATTAATTTATAGTCCGGGACATACCATGTTGCATTTAGTGTTACTATACATAGTACTCGCATTCATACTTAAATCGAATAACCATTATTTGCATAGCCACAGTACTCCTTTTATATTGTATACCCTGTCGAACGACCGTCTGCATACTCCTAACCTGGTTTACATTCAATTGCATCTTTGATTGTTTTAGTACATACTAACACGATTTGATTATCCATTTTGCTATACTGCATTCATGTAATGTGGAAACCATTTCGTAAACTCAAATTGTTAACTGTACCACTAAGTAGTTTAATCTGCACCTATTGCTATCATGTTATTGTGCATGTTTATTGTTCTGATAGTACCATGCTTGTTTATTCATAACCATGAGTATGCTAGTCGATTATGAGCATCCACATATTATCTTGTAACCCTGACGTGACCGGCTACACTTATTACTTGACCTGACATGGTACCGTACACTCTTGACATGACATGACATCTAAATACACTACTCGACTTGACCTGATGTACCATGGCTTTACCTCTTACCTGATCTTGTTTCTAATGCTAACAAACCTGACATGTAGTCCTTACGGACCGTTCCTGTTGTCTATCCAGACAAACTTGCACCTACCTGATCATGTGTTGGCATTAGTTCTTGATTACTGAATACCTGACTTGACACACATAACTTGGGGGTATGGGGAAATCAATGATGAAACCTGACTTGTAACTCGACAGTTGCTTGCTTTTACTGATCAGTTTTTTAGGCCAGGCCCGCCTCGTGACGATGCTGCTGACATCGTTGGTCTATATCCTTTTCCTTTTTGTGCCTTGTGGCACGTCTCGGTTTCAGCCCGAGAGTCTTAGACCGTGGTCCTGGGCACGCACGGGATACTATTGAGTTACATCGATGATTCATCAAATTGATTTCAAAGACTTTAGAGTAGATAACCCAATAGACCAGTTTAGTTTACTCACTGCACACTACCCTTCACTGCCCTGATTTATATTATTGTTACACCTGCTTTATCATTCATGATTATATTCGCATTGCCTGTTACCCTGTTTATACTTTATTACTTGATGACATGACGTGCTGACGTCTGGATTTTGCATGGCCCGGATTCCGTACATTTGCTGCAGTCCGAGCAAGAGTAATTCAGCCAGCAGGCTGAGCAGTGAGGATTCAGTAGTAGTTAGTTCTTTTACTTTTCTGCATTTTATTCCTGATGTGAGCCCGCATTATGGGACATACATTCCAGTTATTTGTATTGGATCTTTTGCTTCCGCATTTTTATTATTCTTGACTCATTTTATCTTGGCATATGGACATGTACTAGATAGTTATTTTATTTTCCTGTTCTTAATATCTCTACAGCCGTAATGTGACTGTGAATGGATACTTCCTACCTACAGGTAGCATGGTTGGCTATGTCACGTGCCCATCTTAGCGTACTCTGGGAAGCGGGGTGTGACATTCTCCTTCCGGTTTAGGATTTCAACCGGTTGTTCTTCATAAATTAGATCAGCCCCTACGGTGATTTCAAAATAATCCAAAACTTGACCGGGGTTGCCGACATATCTCCTCAACTATGAGATATGGAAAACGTTGTGTACGTCTTCCAGAGAAGGGGGTAAGGCTAGGCAATACGCAACCTCCCCAACTCGTTCGAGGATATCGAAAATACCTATGAACCGCAGGCTGAGTTTTCCGCGTTTCCCAAAACGTATCACTTCCCGGTTAGGAGAAATCTTCAGAAACACGTGTTCTCCTGGTTGAAACTCTAGTAGCCTTCTCTTCGTATCATCCCAATACTTCTGCCGATCTTGTGCTATGCGTAATTGTTCCCTGATTGTTCTTATCACCTCCATTGTCTCGACAATCATCTCGGGGCCTAAAAGTTCTTGATCCCCAATATTGTCCCAACTCAACTGTGATCTACACTTCCGTACATACAAAACGGCGAAGGACGCCATGCCGATACTAGACTGGTAGTTATTGTTGTAAGCAAACACTACCAAGTGTATGTGATCTTCCCAAGATCCTTTAAAATTCAACATACAGGCCCGGAGCATGTCATCAAGAATCTGAATAATCCTTTCTGATTGGCCATCGGTCTGAGGATAGTAAGCGGAACTGAAACTCAGATTCGTGCCCAGACTCTCTTGTAGACATTGCCAAAACAGATATCTGAAACGCGTATCTCGGTCGGATATAATGCAAACGACACTCCATGCAATCTGACAATCTCCTCCATGTACCTCTTTACAAGGCTTTCAGTTGATTGACCGAAACGAAATGAAATGTGCCGACTTCGTGAGTCGATCCACTATCACCCATACCGCGTCGTTTCCCTTAGGGCTGCGAGGGAGCGCGGTCACAAAATCCATTATGATGTGTTACCATTTCCATTCGGGTATCGGTAAAGACTGTAATAGACCTGCCGTCCTGTAGTGTTCGGCCTTTACTTGTTGGCAAACAAGGCATTTCCTACGAATGCTTCCTCGCAACCCTCGGACCATATATACGGCACATCCTTCCGAGTCAAGGTGGAAAGTGGTTCTGCAATCTTGGAGAAGTTCTTAATAAAATGACAGTAATATTCGGCAATTCCTACGAAGCTCCTAATCTCTGTGACTGTTCTTGGTATCGGCCATGTCTGAACTGCGACAATCTTGGCCGGATCTACTGAAATCCCTTCACCTGACAAAACATGTCCCAGGAATGCTTCCCGCTTTAACCAAAACTCGCATTTGCTGAGCTTTGCATATAGTTGGTGTTGCCGCAAGGTTTCGAGCACCGCGCGTAAGTGTTCCGTGTGTTCCTCCTGATTCTTCGAATACACAAGAATATCGTCGATGAAGATAACGACAAACTTGTCTAAGTATTCGTAAAACACTTGATTCATCAAATTCATAAATACCGCTGGAGCATTGGTTACTCCAAAAGGCATCACTAGGAATTCATAGTGTCCATACCTAGTCCTGAAAGTCGTCTTAGGTATATCAGACACTTTCACCTTGAGTTGATGATAGCCTGTCCGCAAATCCAACTTTGAGAACACTCAAGATCCCTCCAATTGATCGAACAGATCGTCTATCCTCGGTAAGGGATACCTATTCTTGATTGTTAGCTTATTTAACTCCCGGTAGTCGATACACATCCGCTTGGTTCCAACCTTCTTAGGTACCAACAGAACTGGGGCACCCCAAGGTGACGAGCTCGGTCTAATAAATCCCTTATTGAGATGGTCTTCAATTTGCGTCCGAAGCTCCTTCTATTCTGCTGGCCCCATCCGGTACGGTGTTTTCAATATGGGTTGAGTCCCCGGCATCAAGTCTACAGTGAACTCGATTGCCCGATCTAGCGGTAAACCCGACACATCTGCAAACACGTCTTCAAATTCTCATACAACCATCGACATACTCTCCTCCCCTTGTACTGTGTATAACATCTCTTCCTTTCTCGGTACTGCTCGATAAATTGATGGATCCATGGATTTACTTCCACTCTCGAATATGAACATTGGGTGGTCAGGGATTTCAATCACAACCCTCTTTTGACGACAGTCAATGGTAGCATAAAAAGTACTCAACCAGTCCATACCCAAGACCACGTCGAAATTTGGCATATCTATAACCATAAAGTTGGCATAGAAACCCTGATCGCATATCACCATGGGACACAGATCGTATCCCATAGTGGACTTGATCACTCCGTTTCCCATGTTGACATTCCACTCAGTGATGAGAGGTGTCACTGGAATGGAACTGGTGGTCGCAAACAGTTGTGCCATAAAGCAGTGTGACGCACCCGAGTCAAAAAGTGTAAGTGCGGATATAGGGGCTACTAGTAGGGTACCTACGTTTTATACAAATAAAAATTGTGATGAGCCCAACAAGACATGCATGCATGAAAAAGAGGGTGACATAAAAGTATGACAGCCATAGAAGTAGCGGTACCTGTAATAACTTCCCCCGTTGCTTCAGCCTCTTCCATGGTCATAGTGAAGGCCTGGCGCTTTGGACCATTGTGTTGAGCTTGCTGGAAGACCCATTTCTGAGAGGGCAGGCGTCATCCCCTAGCTGGTGGACCGTGTCCGATTTGCTTATTAGTGGGAGGTGGCTGGGCTCCCAGTTGATGCGCTCCATGATTGGCTGGTTTATTGTCAGGGACTGGCTGCCGTCTTCTCTGAGGACAATCCCCCATAGCATGGTCTGGCGACCCACAGATTACGCAAAGTTTATTCAACACACGGCAATCCCTTATGTAATGTCCAACCCTACTGCAATGGTTGCATACGACAGCTGGTTTTCTGAAAACAGTTGGTCCTGCTGGCCTCTTAGGTTGCTGTCATCCGTTGAATCTGGAAGATGATCCCTGTTGGGGTAAAAATTTACACCCCTGTTGACCGAGTCAAAGTCAAGGTCAACCCCAAGCCAGGTGGGCCCAAGCCCAAGCAAGTGGGCCAATGCCCAGGTCGAGCCCGAACACGAAGCGTCTGGCCTTCCGCCATGCCAACAAAAAAAATCATGTAATAAATAATTTTTATGTAATTTTTTATACATGAATGTATGTAAAATGGGCATAAAGCCAATATTTTGTAAGCCCATGGCTTATGTGCAAAAATGTAATGGCACATGAGCCATGGAATAGGCAAAATGCCATTTTGTAAAGCCCAAGGGGCTATATGCAAATATGTAAGCCTATAAAAGGCAAAATGATGATGAATAAACATATACTTTTTTCATTCTCTCCACAAAAAATTAGAGCTGAGCTCTTTCTTCCTTCTTCAAGGTTCCAAAACCTTCTTCTTTCTCTTGAATTAAATCAAGAGTTTTACTCTTCCTTTTTCAAAACTAAATAGTTTTCCACCACAAAACCCACAAAGGGGAACTTGGATCTGCCATCAGATCTTAAAAAGGAGAGATTTTGAGATTTTGCATCTCTTGATCTTCAAGATCCAGCAAGCAACAGGAGGAAGAAGAAGAACCCTTCCATTAACCCAACAAAAAAAAAACACTCAGGAGTCTAACTCCTCTTTGATTTCTCTTCAGAGAAATCTTTTTAGGCTAAAAGCCTGTTGTGTGCGCAAGTCGCCCGCGTGCCGACACGTGGCGCGCGCGCTTGCGCAACTGCGCAAGTGCGCAAGTCGCCCGCGTGCCGACACATGGCGCGCGCGCTTGCGCAACTGCGCAGTTGCGCAAGTCGCCCGCGTGCCGACACGTGGCGCGCGCGCTTGCGCAACTGTGCAGTTGCGCAAGTCGCCCGCGTGCCGACACGTGGCGCGCGCGCTTGCGCAACTGCGCAAGTGCGCAAGTCGCCCGCGTGCCGACACGTGGCGCGCGCGCTTGCGCACCTGTGCATCCCTTGGATGTCTTTTCCCCCTCTTTTGTGTACATATATACACATATACATATGTATACAAATTTATACATACACGTACTCCACGACACTGTCCCTGTTAGAAAAAAATTTCTAACGGGGCGCTGCCCCGCACCCCGCAAGGGGGCTGCTAGCCCCCTTGACCCCCAGCCCGCTATCCGGGTAGCGGGACCCCCGTAAAAACTCTGCGTGGCTCCCGATATATCCAAAACCCCCCCTTTCAAAACACAACACACGTACACTGCACATTGAGTTCGCATGACCAGTTTAACCCGTTAATCGGAGGTTCCCTCGCCCCAAAGGCGAGGGGTAATTAACGGCAGCTTAGTCCGCGGCTGCCGGAGATTCGGATCCCCACAATCAATAAACCCCGGCCTACCCTAGGCCGGGGGAATCTGTAGTGCGCCTGACAAGCGCGCGCGTATTCCCATCTCAATGGGGTGACGAAAAACACCCTACAGATTCTGGCACGCCCGGTGGGACCAATCTCTCCTCCCATATTTCGGGTTAAATGTTCATGCGAACTCAATCAATATATATATCGATTGCCTATACTGAAATAATATTTCTATTTGCAGGTTAACAATTTCCAATTGCCATATTCGATGCAAGTCGGTATTTGAACGATTTTTCTTGGCCCCAGCTGGGGGCAAGGCCATCAACACTGACAAAGTAATAAGTCATCTCGGGCAAACTCCAGCGGTACCCCCGACAACTGCCTGATCAGGTATCTTCTCTAAGCTTCTCGTCAGATGACCTCTAAGTCGTTAAACTGGAAACAGATGACCTCTAAGTCGTTAAACTGGAAACAGATGACCTCTACGTCTTTAAACTGGAAACAGAGGACCACCACGTCGTTAAACTGGGAAACAATCGACCTCTAAGTCGTTAAACTGGGAATGTAAAGAAAAAAATGTAAATAAAAAAAAATGTGTAAATAAAAGAAAAATAAAGAAAAGCCGAAATGATGGGGCAACTCGCAATAAAAATCAGCGAGTAAAAATGAAAATGAAAATAAAGCCGAAATGATGGGGCAACCGCGAATAAATAGCCGAAATGATAGGGCAATCGCGACCTTCGCGATAAGAAAAGCTGAAATGATAGAGCAATCGCGGTAAAAAAAAAAAAAAAAAAAAAAAAAAAAAAACAAGGGCGGATGATGAGTTGCTCCTGGCATTATTCCAGTGCAGCAATGCAGACGCCAAACAAAAATCCAATTTCCCAAAATTCTTTCAGCCCTACGGCCAGTCCCTAAATTGACTACCGTATACAATCCACGGGCTCAAATAATTCTCAGCATACCCATGCCCCACCGCAACCACCAGTTACGCGGCTGGTCTCCGCCTTTGGAATTATGCTTCATTGGAAAGACCCACTCATGTGTCCTCACGATGCATGAGGAGAACAAACCTTCGTGAGATCCTTACGACTCACCAAGGAAAAACACACTTAGGAGTCCTCACGACTCTTAAGGAGAAAATACACCTGCGGGATCCTTACGACTCGTAGGGAGAAAATGCTTTTATGGGACCCTCACGGCCTATAAAATTGAAAAGTCTTAGGTGATAGGGATCCAAACCTGTCTCCTAAGCCATCGCTCCCCAATCACCAAGTGGCGAATGATGAGTCGCTCCTGGTACTATATTCCAGTGTAGCGATGCAGACGCCAACCAAATTCCAAATCTCATACCAACTGCGAATGATGAGTCGCTCCTGGTACCATATTCCAGTGCGGCGATGCAGACGCCAACAAAGTCCTGAAATGTTTCTGGCCCTACGGTCTGGATCATACATCCTGCAAAACCGTATACAATCCACGGGCGTAAAACAATCTCAATCTCTCTCTCGAAAAAAAAAAAAAAAAAGAACGGTATGTCCACAAGCAAAATGGGCACGGATGAAAACCCGAAAGGGCTCCGTGAGTAAAAACAGCAGGACTGCCGGCGAGTTTGTGAAAACCCGAAAGGGCGCAAACTCGTAAAAAAAAAAAAAAAAAAAAAATGAAATGCACTCGCAAAGTCCTCTCGACTTTGTGAGGAGAAAATTCCCACGTGAGATCTTTACGACTCACAAAGGAGCAATACACTTAGGAGTCCCCACGACTCCTAAGAAGAAAATACACCTACGAGATCCTTTCGACTCGTAGGGAGAAAATGCTTTTATGGGACCCTCACGGCCCATAAAATTGAAAAGCCTTAGGTGACAGGGATCTAAACCTGTCTCGTAAGCCACCAATTCCCAAATCCTCTCGGGGCACATGATGAGTTGCTCCTGGCATTATTCTAGTGCAGCAATGCAGATGCCAAACAAAAAAAAACCAAATTCAAATCCTCCCGGGACAAATGATGAGTTGCTCCTGGCATTATTCCAGTGCAGCAATGCAGATGCCGACAAAAATACCAATCCCAAAATTCTCTCATGACAAATGATGATTCGCTCCTGGTACCATATTCCAGTGTAGCGATGCTGATGTCAACACCAAATCAAATCAAACCAACAACCTCTGCGGCGGAATCACGCTTCGTCCCAGAATTTACCCCGTGTCGAAATCATGCTTTGCCTCGGGATAACGACCTCCTCGTCGGAATTATGCTCCGCCTCGAAATCAAAATCAACAAGTCAACTTCCACTCCGACACCGCAGAAAGCGGAGCAAGTCAGAATCCAATCTCGACAACGCAAGAAGCGGAGAAAGTCAAGTCTACCCCTGACACTGCAAGAAGCAGAGCAAGTCAAATCAAGCGTCGACCGTCTATGTCGCAAAAAGGGCAGTGCAGGCTCCCGCAAACTGGGAACCCAAATCGCTCCGGATCAGAGCGTCGACCGTCTATGTCGCAAAAAGGGCAGTGCAGGCTCCCGCAAATTGGGAACCCAAATCGCTCCGTAACAGAGCGTCGACCGTCTATGTCGCAAAAAGGGCAGTGCAGGCTCCCGCAAACTGGGAACCCAAATCGCTTCGTAACAGAGCGTCGACCGTCTATGTCGCAAAAAGGGCAGTGCAGGCTCCCGCAAACTGGGAACCCAAATCGCTTCGTAACAGAGCGTCGACCGTCTATGTCGCAAAAAGGGCAGTGCAGGCTCCCGCAAACTGGGAACCCAAATCGCTCCGTAACAGAGCGTCGACCGTCTATGTCGCGAAAAGGGCAGTGCAGGCTCCCGCAAATTGGGAACCCAAATCGCTCCGTAACAGAGCGTCGACCGTCTATGTCGCGAAAAGGGCAGTGCAGGCTCCCGCAAACTGGGAACCCAAATCGCTCCGTAACAGAGCGTCGACCGTCTATGTCGCAAAAAGGGCAGTGCAGGCTCCCGCAAACTGGGAACCCAAATCGCTTCGTAACAGAGCGTCGACCGTCTATGTCGCAAAAAGGGCAGTGCAGGCTCCCGCAAACTGGGAACCCAAATCGCTTCGTAACAGAGCGTCGACCGTCTATGTCGCAAAGCAGTGCAGGCTCCCGCAAACTGGGAACCCAAATCGCTCCGTAACAGAGCGTCGACCGTCTATGTCGCGAAAAGGGCAGTGCAGGCTCCCGCAAATTGGGAACCCAAATCGCTCCGTAACAGAGCGTCGACCGTCTATGTCGCGAAAAGGGCAGTGCAGGCTCCCGCAAATTGGGAACCCAAATCGCTTCGTAACAGAGCGTCGACCGTCTATGTCGCGAAAAGGGCAGTGCAGGCTCCCGCAAATTGGGAACCCAAATCGCTCCGGATCAGAGCGTCGACCGTCTATGTCGCAAAAAGGGCAGTGCAGGCTCCCGCAAACTGGGAACCCAAATCGCTCCGTATCAGAGCGTCGACCGTCCATGTCGCAAAAAGGGCAGTGCAGGCTCCCGCAAACTGGGAACCCAAATCGCTCCGTAACAGAGCGTCGACCGTCCATGTCGCAAAAAGGGCAGTGCAGGCTCCCGCAAACTGGGAACCCAAATCGCTCCGGATCAGAGCGTCGACCGTCCATGTCGTAAAACGGGCAGTGCAAGGTCCCCACAAATCGGGAACCAAATCGCTCCGGGTCAGGGAAACGTCTACCACGGACACTCCGTCTCGGAGACGCGTCAAGCGTCGACTGTCCATGTCGTAAAAAGGGCAGTGCGTCCCAAAAGTGGGAACCAAAGCAAGTCGCCTCCACGTGAAAGAAGATCCATCAATTTCATGCACACGACCCATATATGCTGTGTGCATTTATTGATGGGGGGCACTTTGTTGGGGTAAAAATTTACACCCCTGTTGACCGAGTCAAAGTCAAGGTCAACCCCAAGCCAGGTGGGCCCAAGCCCAAGCAAGTGGGCCAATGCCCAGGTCGAGCCCGAACACGAAGCGTCTGGCCTTCCGCCATGCCAACAAAAAAAATCATGTAATAAATAATTTTTATGTAATTTTTTATACATGAATGTATGTAAAATGGGCATAAAGCCAATATTTTGTAAGCCCATGGCTTATGTGCAAAAATGTAATGGCACATGAGCCATGGAATAGGCAAAATGCCATTTTGTAAAGCCCAAGGGGCTATATGCAAATATGTAAGCCTATAAAAGGCAAAATGATGATGAATAAACATATACTTTTTTCATTCTCTCCACAAAAAATTAGAGCTGAGCTCTTTCTTCCTTCTTCAAGGTTCCAAAACCTTCTTCTTTCTCTTGAATTAAATCAAGAGTTTTACTCTTCCTTTTTCAAAACTAAATAGTTTTCCACCACAAAACCCACAAAGGGGAACTTGGATCTGCCATCAGATCTTAAAAAGGAGAGATTTTGAGATTTTGCATCTCTTGATCTTCAAGATCCAGCAAGCAACAGGAGGAAGAAGAAGAACCCTTCCATTAACCCAACAAAAAAAAAACACTCAGGAGTCTAACTCCTCTTTGATTTCTCTTCAGAGAAATCTTTTTAGGCTAAAAGCCTGTTGTGTGCGCAAGTCGCCCGCGTGCCGACACGTGGCGCGCGCGCTTGCGCAAGTGCGCAAGTCGCCCGCGTGCCGACACGTGGCGCGCGCGCGCTTGCGCAACTGCGCAAGTGCGCAAGTCGCCCGCGTGCCGACACGTGGCGCGCGCGCTTGCGCAACTGCGCTTGTGCGCAAGTCGCCCGCGTGCCGACACGTGGCGCGCGCGCTTGCGCAACTGCGCAGTTGCGCAAGGCGCCCGCGTGCCGACACGTGGCGCGCGCGCTTGCGCAACTGCGCAGTTGCGCAAGTCGCCCGCGTGCCGACACGTGGCGCGCGCGCTTGCGCACCTGTGCATCCCTTGGATGTCTTTTCCCCCTCTTTTGTGTACATATATACACATATACATATGTATACAAATTTATACATACACGTACTCCACGACACTGTCCCTGTTAGAAAAAAATTTCTAACGGGGCGCTGCCCCGCACCCCGCAAGGGGGCTGCTAGCCCCCTTGACCCCCAGCCCGCTATCCGGGTAGCGGGACCCCCGTAAAAACTCTGCGTGGCTCCCGATATATCCAAAACCCCCCCTTTCAAAACACAACACACGTACACTGCACATTGAGTTCGCATGACCAGTTTAACCCGTTAATCGGAGGTTCCCTCGCCCCAAAGGCGAGGGGTAATTAACGGCAGCTTAGTCCGCGGCTGCCGGAGATTCGGATCCCCACAATCAATAAACCCCGGCCTACCCTAGGCCGGGGGAATCTGTAGTGCGCCTGACAAGCGCGCGCGTATTCCCATCTCAATGGGGTGACGAAAAACACCCTACAATCCCCCAAGAACTTGATTAGCGAGTCGCTTAGTGCCAGAAAAATGGCCATCCTTCCTTATGCGTCTCTGAAGGTCTTCAAAGTTTCGCACTGCCTCTAAGATGTCATCATAAGTTGAAAGGGTCGCAGAAGACATGAAGTACTGTGTCTTCATATCCAACCCTTATTGGAATCTATTAGCATAGAGTTCAGGGGTTGCCACCAGTTGATGCGCAAACCGACTTAACCTTGCGAACTCCGAAGCGTACTCGTCCACAGACTTATCCCACATGCTCCCTTGTTGGAACTGTATAAACTCTCTTTCCATATTTAGGTGTGCTACGACTGAAAAGTATTGAGTATCAAAACGCTGTTTGAATGTTTCCCAATTGATGGGCTCCTTCAATCTACTTTCCTCGACCTCCCACCATATTCTGGTATTATCCGTGAGTTGTAGTTTGGCAATATTCACCCATGCGTCCTTCGGAATTTGAACGGCACCGAGATCATTAACTGTTCCATTAAGCCATTCCTCAGCTTCTAAGGGAGGTTCCTTCCCTGAAAAGGTCTTAGGATGGAGTGATCTGAATTGCTTCACTCCCAATGAATCTTGAGGAACTGGGACTAGTACCTTACTTAAAATCTCTACTTGCTGATGCCAACTTTCTCGCAGCTCCTGATGAAGACCAGCTGTCTATTGCTGTTGTTGCTTCGGTAGTCCTTGCATAATTTGTAGCATACCTTCTTGTTGGGCAGCGGCTTCATTAACTCCATTTTCCCTTCGGTTGCGGTTAAGATGTCATCCGGCCATGATGATCTGAATCAGAAAAGGTTAGGTTACAATAAGGTTGAAAGTGACATAGGATAGTAGCTTGCATGAGAAGTAACAATTAATGCAAGAGAAGAACTAGTAAGGAAAAGGCGAGAGACACAAGGCTGAAATTGTTGAAATCAAGATTTTGTTAATAAATGCTAGAGGAGATACAAAGAAGATTAAATATGACCTACTGCTATACATAGCATATTTGGTCTACTGAGGAGCTAAGAAACTAAACATGACATGAACTAATCATAAATGTTTCAGTCGTCGTCCGTTAATTATACGGCGGAAACTGTGCGTTGTTGGCCCGATATTTGTTGACCTTTCTTGCAAAACTGTAAAAGAAGGGTGAGCCTGATACATATCGACGATAGAGTCATGGAGGGGTGAGCCTGATACCAAGTTGATTTATGGCACCATATATCGGAGGTTTAGACAGATGCAACCGTTGCAGCAGACAATATCAGATTCCCCTCATTTTATGAGGGGATTTTAATTGTGGGGACGCTCTTCCCAGTAGGCTCAAACCCCTGCAGTTAATTACGTTACCGCATAGCGATAACCACTTTCTCCTTCTCCAGTAGTTCACTTCGTATCGTGTGTATTTTGTTTTATTTTGTTTGTCCGTGGATTGTATACGAAGACTAGTTTAAGTCGTCGCCCGTAGGGCGTGGATTATTCCAAATTGTATATTTTAGATTTAGGCTTGGGTCAAGGATTTGCTTGACAGGGTTTTGAACTTAGGTTGTATATTCCTGCAGTTCAGAAGGATCGTTAATCTAGTTTGAGATTAAGATCAATTTAAATCTATAAGCGAGAATTTGGGCTCAGTTTGTTTTTTGTTAAGGATGCGTTGGTCTTATTTGAGACTAAGATCAACTTAGCAATATTTTAGAATTAGTTTTACTTAAAATCCAGCAAAAGAGCATTTGGGCTCAGCTGCAAGAAAACTTTAGAGACTTAGCCAATTTGGGCTTAGTCTACTCAGTCTTTTTTTATTCAAAAGTGCTAAGCACTTATTTGGACTCTGTTTGTTCAACCTTTCTCTTTTTATGTAAAAGTGTTAATCACTTATTTGAGCTCTGATGCTCACATGTATGTCATGTGAAGCATTCAGTCATGGGCGCTGCCCAATAAGTATTGAACACTTTAGTCATTTTGACCAAATGTGAAGTGCTAAGCACCTTTTATGGCGTCCACGTAAGGTGCACGTACGGCGCTGGGCGCTGCCCAATTAGTGCTAAGCACTCAGCCGTTATGGTTACATATGAAGTGCTAAGCACTTTTTATATGGTGCCCACATGAGGAGCACGTGCGACACTGGGCACTGCCCGTTCGGTGCTAAGCACTTAGCCGTTTTGGCTGTATATAGAATGCTAAGCACTTTTGTGTGGCACCCACGTAAAAAGCACGTGAGGCGCTGCCCAATTAGTGCTAAGCACTTAATCGTTTTAGCTGTATATGGAGTGCTAAGCATTTTTACTTAGCGCCCACGTGTGTTTCGCGTGAGGCGCTGGCCTTTTGTTTTGGGCGCCCGCGTGTTTTTCACGTGAGACGTCGGGCGCTGTTAAAAAGGCGCCCATGTGGGAAGCATGTGAGGCGCTAGTCTTTTCCCATTTTTAGAGATTAAATCTCTGTTAATGACATTTTGACCATTAATGATCACCAAGATCTTCGTTTTTTAAAGATCTGGGATCTGGTTTTTCTTTTAGACTAAGTTCTTTTATAGGTTCTTTTTCCTTTTGTTTTTCTTTTGGACCTACTTCTTTTCTGAATCTTTGATTCCCAAGAACAAGATCTTTCCGACGAGAATTAAATTCTCAACTTGTGGGAGATTTGTTTTTGTGGGTCTCTAATCCAGAGAAAAAACTAAGTCTTTTGAGAAGGGTTAAACCCTTAAAATAGGCAAAAGAGATATTTTTATCTCTGTGTTTTCTTTACCTCAGTTTTTTTTTTGAAAAGGGGAAGTCTTCCACTTTGAGAATTAAATTCTCTGTTGTTTTTTAGAGCTCCCTGTATTGTTGCAGAAGCTTATATGTGGTTTTTTCTTTTTTGTGGTCTCTCTCTGTGTATATCTGTGAGACTTGAAGTCTCGAGTCTTTTATATAGTGGAGGCAAATTTGTTAATTAATTTTGAGAAAATCTTTCATTGAGAAATTCCAATTGATTTAATTGGTCTCAAAATTGAGTTGGGAAATTTTACCCACCGTTGGATCTTTGATCCAAGGACTTCTGTTTTACAGAATATGTTTTCTCGTTTTTAATAAAATTGGGAAAATATTTTCTCATACACAGAATTTAAAATGGTGATGTTTTAATCACCATTGGATTTTTAATCCAAGAGTTCTCTATTTTAAAGAGAGCAATCTCTTTTTGTTTGGAAAGATTGAGGGGATATATTCCCAAAATAGAATTTTATTCTATTATTAGATCATTGATCCAACCAAGAATATCGTTCTTATTTAGAAAGATTTAAGAGATATTTTCTCCTAATAGAATTGATTCTATATTTTGATGATTTATCATCTCAATTGGATCTTTGATCCAACGGCTCTGTTTAACAGAAAGTATTCCAACTTTGTTAGGGAAACGAGAATTTAATTCTACTTGAGCGCCGGCGCTCATGTATTGTGCACGTGGGCGCCACTTAAGAATTTAATTCTTATGATAGATACTTCTGTGGTTTGCACATTGGCGCCCGCGTGAGGAGAACGGGCGGCACCATATAAGAATTTAATTCTTATTCAGAAGCGTTTATATGCTTTGCACTGCTGGCGCTGGCGCCCTCGTGAGAAGCACGTAAGGCGTTGCCCCATTAAATTTTAACAGAGCTTTTCTCTTTTAATATGTTTAAATATTGGGGGAACAGTGAGTGTCGGGTTCCAACTATCATATAGAAGGCATGTATCTCATTATAAATTTCAACACTTGAAATTTGTGATAATGGTTTTTACCCATAACGACCTATGGCCTTGGCGGAGTTCAACAAACCATAGGCCTCCAGTCAAGTTCTACCCGTCATTTTGTGATCGATTTGAATTCATCCACACAAACCCTTGACGGAGATCAACAAGGCTGTGTGACTGTCCTTACCGATCGCATCTATATGCTACAGATAAGTATTACCCGGCTACCGTACACCATACCTTGACGGAGGTCAACAAACACAACACGAATACTAAACACCACTGCCACGCCCCACTTTCATATGTGCGGAAACGATGACGTGGCGGACCGTAACGTATTTACTAAGAAATGAATACGTTAAACGTAATTAAGCAACATATATATATAATACACAAGAATGACGAGTGATATAAAATAATAAACTGCAACTTTTATTTACATTCACTTTACATACACTGTTTGAAAATGAAAAGATACAATGATATAAACAGTGCCTAAACAGTGGCATACAAAATGAAAGCAAATACAAGAAGAGCTAAAACTCCGGCTGGACAGTAAGCTGGTCCAAGTCCTCCTGGTTAGGCTCGATCTTCTAAGAGTCTGGTCCTCCTGACGAACATTCCAAAGAAAGAAATGAAATGAATGTCGTCAGCGAACTAGCGCTCGGTAAGTCCCAAAAGAAGGAATGGAATAGAACAAGTAATGTTAAATGAAATTGTTAAGTTATACAGGTATATGATTGTTATTCTAACGTAGTTGTTTGTAGCTTGGTATAGAAGGTATTTGTGTATATGAGAGGAGTCCATCTTACCCCGTGAACTATGGTAACATATAGTATAAGGCCGCGTCAAAACCCACAGGACAACGGCATGAGAGTTCATGTAGGTGTCTTTTAAGTGATCATCTCGTGCCACGTTAATACGTTCTGTACCAATCTAACCCGTTATCCCCACGTTAATACGTTCTTGTATAGAGTTATATTTACAAGCCTTACCGAAACCATGGATACAAGTTGTTCAAGCAGTCATGTTCAGGATGTAATCATGTATTCAAGTAGTCAGGTCAAGTTATTACCATGGTTCGGTCAAGTCAAGTCAAGTATTCATGTTTGATATTGATATTTGAATTCAAGTATTCAGGTTCAGGTTTAAGTATTCAGGTTTGATTTTAGATTCAGGTTTAGATAGACTCAGACTTGAGTTTGGATTCAGGTTTGAGATCGACTCAGACTTGCGTCGGACACTTGTAACTTATTTAGATCCTGAATTAGGTTCGGAGGTCATCGGTAACTGCTGCACATGGACGGCAGGATTTATGTCTTTTTCCAATACAATTACCATTGATAACTCCGTTAAGTTTTCTATCTTAAATAGGCAAGTATTCACTTTCTCCGGCTCCTTGGAGCTTAAGAGAATTGATCCCGCTTAACTTATATTTACTAAAGTCCTTAAATATTGTTTTATATAACTCGAGTGGGTTTTATGAAAAATATTATAATCTAGTTAAAAATAAACTTCGAGGGGTTATTTATATTATTTAGGGTTTTCATGGATATGAATTTTAAGGATTTGAGATATTTTAGTGATAATTGCTTAGATTGGAAAGTTCATGATATTTTATTGTAAAACCTGTCTTTTATTGGTATCTTGATGGTATTTTAGTGAAACCTGTAAATCTTTAATTTTAAAAAATATAAGTTTATTATATTTTGAAAATATATGGATTTGTAATTTTATATAATTATTAAAATATTATTTTTATTTAATTAGAAAAATTCGTTTTTCTTAAAAACTGTATTTAAAACCTTTCGAGACTGAATGCTCCGTGAGGAGGTCTGCATCTCGCTCTACTAGCCCAAGAATGTGCGATAATCCACACCATCCAATAGTGGGTCCCCTAAAGAGGGTTGTAGAGGTATAATCGTAAAGAAATTTAAAATACAATTTAAAAGAAATCTGGTTTTTATAGTAAGTGGTATTTTCTTGTAATAATATCTTTGCAACGAAAAATACATTCAAAGAGTATCGTGCTATGAAACCAATTGTGTATGTGAGAGGTAGGTCGTTACCTCGTGAAATTTTCTTATAAGTATGTTTGCAACAAAAACTAAAAGAGGTGATTTTTAAAGTTCATGGTATTTAAATGAAAACTTAAATATAAGTTATTTTGCATGGAATTCTAGATTAAAATTTATTCTAAACATTATGGTTTAAGCTTACAAGTGATGTGTACAAGTGTCACGCCCCGTTTTCCAGTGTACGAAGAAGGAGACGTAGCGGGCACGCGACGTATTTACTCAGAAGTAAACACGCTAGGCGTAAATAAAAAATATATATATAATGCATAAGAAATGACAACAGATGTAATGTAACTGCAATTTTTATTAACATTCATTTTTACAATACATCTGATTTGAAAAGGAAATGTACAAGGATATAAAGCAATGCCTAAACAGTGGCATATAAACATGAAAGGTAAGTACAAGTAAAGCTAGTAGTCTGGCTGTCCCTCAATCTGCTCTAAGTACTCCTGGCTGGGCTCGGTCTCCTGAAGGTCCGGTCCTCCCGACGAACATTCCAAAGAAATAAAGATACATGAATGTCGTCAGCGAACTAGCGCTCGGTAAGTCCCAGAAGTAAGAATAGAATAGAACAAGTAAAGAGAAAGAACTGGTAATTATACAGGTATATGTTTGTTATACTAACGTAGTTGTTTGTAACTTGGTACAGAATGTATCAGTGTATACGAGAGGAGTCCAACTATCCCGTGAACTATGATAACATGTAAGTACAATGTCCCGTCAAAACCCATGGAACAACGGCACGAGAGTTCATGTATGTGTCTTTTAGTGTCCATCATCGTGCCACTTTTAATACATTCTGTACCAATCTATCCCTTTAAACCCCGTAATGTATTATATTGAATTATAGTTATCAGACTTGCGGAGACCATGGATACAAGTTGTTCATGTAATCAGGTTCAGGATGTAAACAGGTAGGCATGTAATCAAGTCAGGTTATAGCCATGGCTCGGTCAAGTAAAGTCATGTTTGCATGTTGATCTTGTTCTGATATTCAGGTTCAGGTTCAACTATACATGTTAGAGTTTGGATTCATGTTTGAACTGTATTGAGTTTGGATTGAATTCGAGTTTGATTTATACTCAGACCTGAGTCGGACATTTAGAACTGATTTGGATCCTGAATTAGGTTCGGGAGTTATCGGTAACTGCTGCACATGGACGGCAGGATTTGTGTCTTTTTCCAAGACAATTACCATTAATAACTCCGTTAAGTTTTTCTATCTTAAATAGGCAAGCACTCTCTTTCTCTGGCTCCCTGAGGCTCAAAAGTATTAATCCCGCTTAAATCCATATTTACTAAGTCCTTAAATATAATTTTATATAACTCGAGGGGGTTTTATGAAAAATATTTTATATACTTTCAAAATAAATCTTGAATATTTATTTATATTATTTAGGGTTTCCGTAATTGTGAATTTTAAGAATGTGAAGTATTTTAGTGATAATAGTTTAGCTTGGATAGTTCAAAATATTTTAGTGTAAAGCTTGTCTTTTGGATAACTTGAAGATATTTTGATGAAACTTGTCGTTCTTTTATTTTTTAGAAAACATAGAATTTTTTTATATCTTGAAAATATGTAGTTTAATATTATTTATATAATTATTATAAATTAATTTTATTATTAAGTAGAAAATTTCGTTTTTCTTAAAAATCGTATCAAAAATCTTTCGAGACCGAATGCTCCGTAAGGAGGTCTGCATCTCCCTCTACTAGCCCGAGAATGTGCGATAATCCGCACTATCCAATAGCGGGTCTCCTAAAGAAAGTTGTAGAGTCATATTTTCAAAGAGTTTTGATAATATAATTTAAAAGAAAACCGGGTTTTTATAGTTCATGGTATTTTAATGTAATATTGTAATAAAAGTAAGCTCAAGGGATATCGTGCTATATAAACATGTGTGTATGTGAGGGATAGGTCATTACCCCGTGAAATTTTCTAACGGTATAATTATCAAAAGTACAAAAAGATGAATATATGAAGTTCATGGTATTTTAGCGGAAAAGTTAATTTAAGGTTATGTTTTATGATATTTTAGGGTGAAAGTTGTTCTAAACATTAGTTGTGTAATTATAAACATTATGTAAGAATATGCATTAAGAAAATGTAAGAAGGAGTGTAATTTTAGGGTTTAAAAAGAAGATATCGGTGTTAACTCCACTTCCGGCATATTTTATGAAAAAGAAGTTTTAAAGGAGAAGGGAAAGGATTTGAAAGGACTTACTCGCTAGATGGATGAAGAGGAGGTAGAAGAAGAGGTATTAGTCGTCGTGGTCTTGCTTGGTCGCCAGAATATCCTCGATTCTTCGCCGGAAGTTGGTCATGGGCTAACTCCACTTGTACTCTTCTTGTACTTGAGAAAATATGATAGTTTTGGCTAGAATTTTCAAAATGAGGAAGGGATAGGGTATGGAGTTGTATTTATAGTATGAAATTAGGGTTTTGGAATTGAAAAAATGAATTAAAATACATTAAAATTTGATTTTAAGGTGAAATTAAAGTCTATTTAATTTTTGGAAAATCAAACAGTGCAGGGGTAATAGGGGTAGGGGAAAAGTCTTGTGTGCAGCGCACGGGGACCTTTTGCTACGTCGACCTATCCTCGCCAGCCCAATGATCAATCTCGCCGGTCGTTTGTAGGTAGGGACTGGTGGATCTTGGCCACGTATCCAAGTCGCTGTATATTATTTTGCACATGTTTATTTTTCTATCTTTTCATTTCTATGTGCAGTGCACGTGTAAACTTTTGGACTTCCAAAAAGTTTAAATGAAAATTCAGAAAAAATATAATATGCATGAGGGGATTCGAACACAAGGGTTACGTCACAGCAGTACAAGGGCTTTACCAGTGAGCTACAAGTTGTTTTTTGCTGTTCTTAAACAAAAATAACTTATAAATTATACTCAAGCTTGCAAACTCCTTTCTGTACATTAACTTAAAAGTTTTCGTACAGTAAAATCAGAGTCGTTACAACAAGTTAGATTGAACAAGATATTAAAGAGAAAGAGTTTTTCTAGGGTTTTGAAAAAAATATCGGAATTAACTCCACTTACCGATATATGTTTTGAAATGGAATTTCAATGAATAAGAAGAGGGATTGTTATGGACTTACTACTTGGTTATATTAAGAAGAGGTAGATGAAGAGATTGTCGTCGTCGTGGCATCGCGGGAGCTCCGGAATAGTTTCGATTCCTCGCCGGAAGTTGACCGCTTGATAACTCCTCTTTACTCCACTTGTACTTAGAGAATTTTTAAGAGTTTTGGCTAAAAATTTCAAAATGATACCGAGCCAAAGTGTGGGGTGGTATTTATAATGTAGAATTAGGGTTTTGGAATTAAAAAGGTGAATTAAAATGCATTAAAAAGATGATAAATGGTGAAATGAAGGGCCTCTGTTTGATTGCAGGGAAATCAAACAGCGCAGGGGAGTTAGGGGTAGGTCAACAGTCAAGTGTGCAAAGACCGGGCCTCATTGGTCACGGTTGGACCGTCGGTGCCGGCCATTATGGCATTTCCGCCGGCCGATCTAGGGCTAAGGGTCTCTGGATTGATGTCACGTGTACTTCTCAGTGTTTAAACCCTTTTGCACATGTTTGATTTTTCTGACTTTTCATTTTTATGTGTATTGCACGTGTAAACTTTTGGGCTTCTAAAAGTTAAATAAAAATCAGAAAAAAATAATATGTCTGATGGGGATCGAACACAAGGGCTAAGTCACGGCTGTGCTTGGTTTTACCAATGAGCTACAAGTTGTTTCTTCCTGTTATTTAAAAAAATTAATTTATAACTCAATCTCAGGCTGTATAACTTATTTCTGTACATTAAACCGGAAAATTCCGTACAGTAAATTCAAAGTCGTTACTACCACTTATCTGAAATGGCGGAAGTCTACGGCTGGTTTTGACGAAAACTTTTAACGTAATGAACTTGATATTGTTGTAGAACCTTGTGATTTGAAAATGAATGGTTTAAGCTCCACTTTAAAATCGAGTGGTTTTTAAAACAAACCAAGTGGGTTGTAGCATATGCTAGTTTTTGCTAAAGAGGTCATTCCTTTTGAAGGGATCTAGACTCTTTTCTCGTCAAATGAGGTGCTGGATATTCATAAATGAATACCTCTATGCAAAACAAAAAACTAGAGCCACCATTTGAAAAATTTAGGTTATATATCAAACGTTAGGTTTCTTTTCTTTTCATTAATCTTATTAATGAAGTCCCACCATTTAGGTTCCTAACATCACAGAAGAAACAAAAACATGTTGGCGTATAGCAACGAGATTGGGAATACTTTCACATATTACACTTACTGTCGTAGAAAAAAAATAAAAACTATAACAATTAGAATCCGTAACTGTAGATATCATAAACCCGGATTATCTCATATCTGAATTTCATGCCTAACCACAAAAGCCTTACATTTAAGTCTCGAATTGAAAACCATTTTCAATGATAAAGCCGAGGAATTCAGCAAGATTCCCGGTGAATGAGTCGAAGGTTTTTCCGGAATATTAGGAGATGGTCGCACCCCCCGAGGCCATCAACGAAGTGACCTTGGGTGAGACACCTTGGCCGCGAGCGCACCCAAGTGGATACTTTTGGCCCTGGGGTTCTCTCATGGTCACTTTATCGGGGCTACGGGGTGTGACTTTCCTCTAGTATCTCCTGATGAGTTTTCGCGTACGTTACGAAACTACGATGGAGTTTTGATCCAAATTTAAGCTCCATGTTAATCTAATGAATGAGGCTAAAAAGTTAGATTCATACAACCAGTTTTCGCAAAACTGATTAATGTGGAATCTAAAAATTGCATCAAACAACCAAAACTTTTAAATGACGTTAATAATTCGACCAACTTTCATTTCAATCTGCAATAAGCAGAGACCACAACCACTTGTGCCCCATCTAAAACACCCAAAAGATCCAATTTCCTATTTTACAAGCCAAGAAGAAAATTGGGGCCCAAACAACATTAAAACGCGGCAGATCTGCGGTCGTGCCGCCATGGCCACGAATCCACGGCGCTTAGATCAAGTTATAGGCTCCGTTTTCTTGAGAGGCCATAGAAATACCTGCACGATTTTTTAAGCATTTTTATTTTGAAAAATATCGCAGTTTGGAAAAATGGACAGAAAGGTGTAAAAGTCGGGAAAAAATCGGTCGATCGAACACTTTAGTTTCGTCTAAACATAGCCTAAGCCTCTGGTTTAGCTCCGGTACCATGAAAGTAAATGTTAGCACCTCTACTAAGGTTTTAACAAGAGCAAGTATGCAATTTTAAAAATTCTAGAGGGCTAAGTGTACAAGTTAGGATCACTAAAGGTTTAGGATTTAAAAAAAAGCAAATAAGAGGTTAAATAAGTGATAAAGAGCTACAACATTTGTAGCCAAGTCCTTCACTTCTAAAACTTCTAGTAGTAGTCCCTTGAACCCTTCTATGAACTCCACTTGAAGACCTGAACTACTTTTCTTGAGGTCTTCTATGTCGAAAAGGATCCACCTTGAGCCTATTCTAACTCAAGCTCACACTTCACTAATCAAAGTTTTAGTGAAGATAACAACCTAAACTAATTTGTTAATTTAGTTTAGATTGAAGAAGTAGGAATTTTGCTCACTTAATTTTCTTTCTTTTTCTTCACACTTGAATGAATAGTAATTCAGGAGAGAGAAAAATGAAGAAGATGAAAATGGAGATGAGAATGAGCTTGGTGTTAGGATAATATCAAAAGATAACTTATATGAACTAAAAAAAAAGAGATAATGAGTCATGCACTCTCCAAGGGTCTAAAGAAACGACTCATACTATCTTTTTCCAAATTCAAATAAGAAATCTTTATCCTCTTATCCTTAACCTAATGTGATTCTCATATACACAACTCTTGTGTATAAACAACCATGTCACACACACACACACATACATATTTATATCATCATATATATAAATATATAAAGAGAAGAAAATATCAAGTGAGCATAATATATATATATATATATAATTATTAAATCAACACTTGATTTAATAATCCGGTTATATCAAATATAATCTGGCTGATATCAAATAATGCTAGATTAGATACAGTATCATATATCTGTATTTAATCAAGCTCCCGCACATATCTTTATATATGCCTTACTTCATTTCGCTTGAGTTAGGAAATCTCTATGTGGGACTCTAAACACTCGCCAATACGCTGGCATGAGATAATGATCACATCGAACACCTACAAGCACGTCAACGGTAGGAAGATAATCAAAGCATAGTGGGAACCATACAAGACACTATGACGATCTCGGGTTCACAGACTAACATGTACAAGTCTCACCAGAGAACTGCTATCTGACGATAGGTATGGTACCATCTAGGAGTTCTCGGCAAGTCCGTTCGGTGTACTCATTCTCTAATGAGTATCTGTATACAATCTTTGGTGTCAAACACCAATGGTTGTGGAATCAACAATCGTCCCATACAGGTCAAGAAATGTATACACTAGTCTACTTTAGAATATCGATACCCTGTCTCGATATTCTCTCGACTAGGAACACTTAAGGATGTGCTTTTGGACTACCCAGGCCCTACTAGTATATTGTACATCATATTCCTGGTAGTCAAGCAAATATCATAAAGGCTTTATCAACATGTATTAATGAAATAATAAACTAAAACAAATGCACATATTAAGACAAAGTAAAATCAGATATAGTATACTATCATGTTGAGCAAGAATGTCATATATATATATATATATATATATACACGTCCAAGCATCCACAATAATGGCCTCTAGGATATACATATCACTAACATTACTAACCATTCGGGTGTCCACAATGGCGTCGGAAAGTGCTTTTAGTACAGGTCACAGGATATTAAGCGAGAAGAGATGTAGTTTGGCGAACGACACAATGGAATGAATAATTTGCTTGCAAGATTGGGAAGCGTCTGCTATCAAGAAACAAAATACAATCACTTTGAACTTGGATTATCAACCTAAGAAGCTTACAGGATCGTACGAGATCAACACCGAAAGGGGAACCACAACCGGCGCCGACGGGTAGGGAGTAGGATCCGTAATAGTAGAAAAAGAACTACATAGACCTGATTCTCTCTTATTGAGCTCAATATTTGGGAGGGATATGTAGACAGACCGATTGGGTTCGATCTTTAATATAAAAAAACAATAAACTGTATTATAAAATTGTAATTTAATTTACTATAATAATAATTTTTGTTTAATTCTCACTTTTAGCTTAATTTTGAAGTTTTTATTTTTTTTAAAAAGTATTAAGTGCCAGGCGAATCTTGCTTCGCCTAACATTTCACCTAGGAAAACCGGCGAAGCAATCAAGTTCGAGCCCGTGCACTATTGGGCTCGCCTCGTATCATGCCCCGCTTCCCAAAAGAAGGTGGAGGTTGACGTGATATGGTCCGCAACCTAACTGTATTGAAGGTGGTCTATTCAATACGGTTATGTTAAGCATATGAATATCTATAACATGCAAGATGTATACTAAAACAAAATAATAAAAGCGAAAGACATTTATTTCTATTAACCAAATTTTATTACCTCCCAAAGGAAAGAGTAAAATAAACTAAATAGTTTAATTATATCGAAAGAGAAGCAAAGCCCTAAACAGGTGGGCAACAAAAAACTAGTTAATCTTCCGTTGTCAAGTCTGCATAATCTTTATAAGTTGGCTCCACACCTTGATCCTCGTCATTATGCTCATTCCTATCTAACGGACATTTCAAAAAAATAAGAGGAGAGAAGGAAAGTCTGTCAGCGAGTTATACTCGGGTAGGATTGCCTCATAATATATAAAAGTATAGAAACGAACAGGTGTATATAAGTATGATGTATATGTGCAGACATGATGTATATGGGTATAAAGATATAATGAATTTATAATTAAGACATATTGACAGAGGTATATGTGTATATGAGTATGTTGTAAGAGGTGTATGTGAGTAAGGGTAGGTTGTATAAAGTGTATGTAAGTAAGTGTATGAGGTATGAAGTATATGTCTGGTAAAAAGTTGCATTAGTTTGTTGAACAAGGGTCCGAATATTCAAGATTATTCCGTTGTGGCCACGGAACAACAACTGAGGAAGTTAAATGTACCGTATCACTTCCCGGGATCATGATCGAATAGTAGGGGAATCCGAGTTCCGCATCTCCTTGTCTAAACAAACTACCCATCATCGTTATTCAGTATATAAAGGTTTTGGCGAATTAGAATTAGTGCGTATACATCTAGGCATGGAATTTCCACATTGTATGTCATCCACATATTGGATTATTCGCTCTCAAGTAGGGTTAGTATTCACTCGAATATCGGGTTAGTATTTGTCCACATGTTGGACCATTCACCCCCAAAGTAGGATTGGTATTCGCCCGAATATCGTGTTAGTAGTCGTCCACACATTAGACTATCACCCTGCCTGAAGGGTCCTCATATATAAGTATTCCATACCTAGGTCCGCGCATTCTAACTCTAACCGTATCATATGACATATATGTCATAGTCTTTTATTTAAACAGTTGATCTAATTTAACATGGCCTTCCACAACCACTCATTTTATCTTGTTATCTTTTAATGTTTGTAAGGTGCTTCAAATCATTTTATAGAATGCTTAGTTAATAAACACTATAGCGTTCTATGATATTTATTGTTTATAAGAAAAACATGATATTTAGTGTATTTATCATTTTGGAAACCCATGGTAATTTAATGAGAAAAATATCCTTTTAGTGAAGGATTATGGTATTTATTTGAAAATTATCTTTTAATAAAGTTTTAGGTATTTTTTTAGGAAAATCTCATTTATAAAGGTTAGGGTTTTTGGTGAAGATAGCCTTTTAGTAAGGGTCAAGGTATATAAGCGAAATTATATCTTTTTAAGATGGATTGAGCTATTTTATTGTAAATAATAATTTTATAAAGTTATGTTTTTTTTATTTGGATGTAACATTTTAGAATTGCGTTCGGGTTGGCAACCGCAGCACATGGACAGCGGGATTTGTGTCCTTTTCATGGATGATTGCCTATCAATCACGAGATATTTACGTAAAATATTACCCTATTTAATTATGGTATTTTATTAAGGGTAACATTCTACAAGAACAACACCGCGTTGACAAGCACTGCACATGGACGGCAGGATTTGTGTCTTTTTCAGGAACGATTGTCTAATAACCATGGGGCGATTCATGTAAAACATTACCCTATTAAGGTACCTTATTAAACCTTAATTAATAGGCTAAGAAAAATTATAGTAAAAATATTATCCCTAATTGAAAGGGGTTAAGCTGAAAAACCATAGCACAATTAGTTTATTAGCATTACTCCTTTTAAAAAGGTAAAGGGATTTTTAACAAACAAAAGTAATTAATGAAAAGGGTGTGAGTAAAAGTACATCGTTTTAGTGTGACTAAAATATTTTATTCAAAACATCTTATTTCATATGGGTATTTTAAACATATACAACATTTTAATAAAATGAGAGTATTTTATGGAAGTAACCTATTTCGAGTTCTTATTGGTAACATGGGCAAGTGGGTGTACACATAGGATGAATTGATACCCTATGGGTTATAACATCAAGCATATCATATTCCATGTTGAATGAGAGTGCAATGTTTACGCATATGGAGGTAATTAATTAAATCATTTTGAACATGGGTCAAATTTAATTATCAAGAGGTACCATACTAGGCATGCAGAAATATTTTTAACATCATTTTAATATAAGGCTGGGAATTAGGATTTGAAACTAAGATCATTTAAAAGAAAGAAAGCGACAGAAAAGTGGAGAGAGGCAGATCCTACCTTTGGTTCGAGTTGGATGTCGATTGGTCGAAAACGTAGACTCGCACTAAATCCTCAATAACTCTGCGCTCGAATTTTTCCTCGATACTTCGGTGGAATCACAGCATCGGCGACGTCGATATGAAGGCCTGGGTATTTTTTTCAGAATTTTTGGAGTTCTGAGGGGTGAGAAATTAGAGTTTGAAGGCCTCTATTTATATGGTCTTTTCCCAACAATAAAATCCAAAAAATCAGTTAAAATCCCCTTAAAATTCGCGCTCAAATATTTGCCCATGATTCTGTCGCCGCCGCCATGAATTGTGGCCGTTGGATCTTGATCCAACGGCCCAGATCGCCGCCGCCGCTCGCCACACGTCCGCAGGTGGGAATCACGCGTTCTCGCGTGGTCCCCACCACGTGGGCACCGCCGGATGCCCCGGGCCGCTGGATCTTGCATCCTACGGTCCAGGTTAAATGTTGTTTTAATATTTATTTTTCTTTTTAAAAAAACTAAACTGTTTAATAAAAAAAATCGAATTTGGTGTTAAAAAAAATTGTTAAAAATATTGGAAAATTATGAGAAAATTTTAGAAAATTTATTTTATTGCTACCTTTAGTTTAAAAATGATTTTGGGGTAAAACTAAATAATATTCCTATATCTATTTTTTTGTTAGTTATCGTAACTATTAAAAATCTATTTTTTTCTCGAAAATTATTTCAATTACGAAAATAATTATTTTAATTTATAATACAATATGTAAATCATTGTTAGGGCATTATAAAATTATTTTAAGCCCAGAAACATATAAATAGATTTTTTTCTTTTAGAAAATTCCATTAATTATATTTAACTGCTTTAACAATTACTCGCATCACTTTTAAAATATTTTACCATCAAGCAAAAACGCAGTTATATACTCGGTACCCAAAATAGGACCTTTTATTGGAAAAAACACGGTCGTTACAATCTATTCTCCTTAAAACAATTTCGTCCTCGAAATTATGAAGGTCCACGAAACAGAAAGGAGAAGAAAAAAAATTATTACATAGGGGAAAATCCAAATAGGTAAGGGTATCATTCTCTCATCTCGTCCTCCCTTTCCCACGTGAACTCGTCCGGAGAGTCCTTTCTCCATATAACCCTAACCAACTTGATCGTCTTGTCCCTCAAGGTCTTCTCCTTCCGGTTTAGGATCTCAACTGGTTGTTCTTCATAAATTAGATCAGCCCCTACGGTGATTTCGGAATGATCCAAAACGTGACCGGGGTTGCCGACATATCTCCTCAACTGCGAGATATGGAAAACGTTGTGTACGTCGGGGTAAGGCTAGGCGATATGCAACCACCCCAACTCGTTCGAGGATATCGAAAAGACCTATGAACCGCGGGCTGAGTTTTCTGTGTTTTCCAAAACGTATCACTCCCCGGTTAGGAGAAATCTTCATAAACACGTTCGTATCATCCCAATACTTCTGCTGATCTTGTGCTATGCATAATTATTCCCTGATTGTTCTTATCACCTCCACTGTCTCGACAATCATCTCGGGGCCTAAAAGTTCTCGATCCCCAATATCGTCCCAACTTAACGGTGATCTACACTTCCGTACATACAAAGCGGCGAAGGGCGCCATGCCGATACTAGACTGGTAGTTATTGTTATAAGCAAACACTATCAAGTGTAGGTGATCTTCCCAAGATCCTTTAAAATTCAACATACAGGCCCGGAGCATGTCTTCAAGAATCTGAATAATCCTTTCTGATTGGCCATCGGTCTGAGGATAGTAAGCGGTACTGAAACTCAGATTCGTGCCCAGACTCTCTTGTAGACTTTGCCAAAACTGATATCTGAAACGCGTATCTCGGTCGGATACAATGCAAACGACACTCCATGCAATCTGACAATCTCCTCCATGTACCTCTTGCAAGGCTTTCAGTTGATTGACCGACTCGAAACGAAATGAAATGTGCCGACTTCGTGAGTCGATCCACTATCACCCATACTGCGTCGTTTCCCTTAGGACTGCGAGGGAGCGCGGTCACAAAATCCATTGTGATGTGTTACCATTTCCATTCGGGTATCGGTAAAGACTGTAATAGAACTGCCGTCCTGTGGTGTTCGGCCTTTACTTGTTGGCAAACAAGGCATTTGGACACAATTTTGACTATCTCTCGCTTCATCCCATGCCACCAATAGTTTTGTCTGAGGTCCTTGTACATCTTTATTCCTCCCGGATGAACAGAGTATGGAGAACTATGTGCTTCTCTTAATAATTCTTCTCTTATCTCGTCCTTAGGCACACAGATTCTGCTCCCATACCTCAAAGAACCATCTTCGTGGATGATGAAGTCCGCCCGCAGATTTGTTTCCACTTGTTCTCTGATTCTTTGCAATCTAGCGTCCTCAATTTGAGTTGTCTTGATTCGTTCGACTAGAGTGGAGTGAATTTGCATATTCATGAAGGAGGTGAGCATTCCTGGCATAATCATCTCAGTCTCTAGTTCATTGAGGTCCTGACGATTTCTCCAATGAGCAGTCAGACTCAAAACCATTAGTTGGCGACTCAAAGTGTCCGGAACCACATCCACCTTCCCCGGATGGTACTGCAAATTTACGTCGAAATCTGCCATTAATTCTAGTCATCTCCTCTGTCTCATGTTGAGCTACTTTTGGGTGAAGATATACTTAGAGCTCTTATGATCGGTGTAAATATCTACCCTCTTTCCCAATAAGTAGTGCCTCCGGATTTTGAGTGCGAGACGACTGCGGCAAGCTCTAAGTTGTGCGTTGGGAAATTTCGTTCATGCGCCTTTAATTGTCTTGATGCATAAGCCACTACCCTACCATGTTGATGCAAAACACATCCCGAACCTTTTCCCGAGGTGTCGCAATATATGTCGAAACCTCCAGTTCTGTCGGGAACTGTAAGAATGGGTGCTGAGATTAAACGAGTCTTCAATTCTGCGAATGCTTCCTCGCAACCCTCGGACCATATATACGGCACATCCTTCCGAGTCAAGGTGGTAAGTGGTTCTGCAATCTTGGAGAAGTTCTTAATAAAATGACGGTAATATTCGGCAATTCTACGAAGCTCCTGATCTCTGTGACTGTTCTTGGTATCGGCCATGTCTGAACTGCGACAATCTTGGCCGGATCTACTGAAATCCCTTCACCTGACAAAATATGTCCCAGGAATGCTTCCCGCTTTAACCAAAACTCGCATTTGCTGAGCTTTGCATATAGTTAGTGTTGCCGCAAGGTTTCGAGCACCGCACGTAAGTGTTCCGTGTGTTCCTCCTGATTCTTCGAATACACAAGAATATCGTTGATGAAGATAATGACAAACTTGTCTAAGTATTCGTAAAACACTTGGTTCATCAAATTCATAAATACCGCTGGAGCATTGGTTACTCCAAAAGGCATCACTAGGAATTCATAGTGTCCATACCTAGTCCTGAAAGTCGTCTTAGGTATATCAGACACTTTCACCTTGAGTTGATGATAGTCTGTCCGCAAATCCAACTTTGAGAACACTCGAGATCCCTCCAATTGATCGAACAGATCGTCTATCCTCGATAAGAGATACCTATTCTTGATTGTTAGCTTATTTATCTCCCGGTAGTCGATACACATCTGCTTAGTTCCAACATTCTCAGGTACCAACAGAACTGGGGCACCCCAAGGTGACGAGCTCGGTCTAATAAATCCCTTATTGAGATGGTCTTCAATTTGCGTCCGAAGCTCCTTCTATTCTGCTGGCCCCATCCGGTACGGTGTTTTCAATATGGGTTGAGTCCCCGGCACCAAGTCTATAGTGAACTCGATTGCCCGATTTGGCGGTAAACCCGACACATCTGCAAACACGTCTTCAAATTCTCATACAACCATCGGCATACTCTCCTCCCCTTGTACCGTATATAACATCTCTTCCTTTCTCGGTACTGCTCGATAAATTGATGGATCCAAGGACTTACTTCCACTCTCGAATATGAACATTGGGTGGTCAAGGATTTCAAGCACAACCCTCTTTTGACGACAGTCGATAGTAGCATAAAAAGTACTCAACCAGTCCATACCCAAGACCACGTCGAAATTTGGCATATCTATAACCATAAAGTTGGCATAGAAACCCTGATCGCATATCACCAAGGGACACAGATCGTATCCCATAGTGGACTTGATCACTCCGTTTCCCATGTTGACATCCACTCAGTGATGAGAGGTGTCACTAGAATGGAACTGGTGGTCGCAGACTGTTGTGCCATAAAGCAGTGCGACGGCCCGAGTCAAAAAGTGTAAGTGCAGATATAGAGGCTACTAGTAGGGTACCTACGTTTTATACAAAAAAAATTGTGATGAGCCTAACAAGACATGCATGCATGAAAAAGAGGGTGACATAAAAGTATGACAGCCATAGATGTAGCAGTACATGTAATAACTTCCCCCGTCGCTTCAGCCTCTTCCATGGTCATAGTGAAGGCCTGACGCTTTGGGCCGTTGTGCTGAGCTTGCTGGAAGACCCGTTTCTGAGAGGGCAGGCGTCGTCCCCTAGCTGGCGGACCGTGTCCGATTTGCTAATTAGTGAGAGGTGGCTAGGCTCCCAGTTGATGCGCTCCATGATTGGCTGGTTTATTGTCAGGGACTGGTTGCCGTCTTCTCTGAGGACAATCCCCCATAGCATGGTCTGGCGACCCATAGATTACGTAAAGTTTATTCAACACGCGGCAATCCCTCATGTAATTTCCGACCCTACCGCAATGGTTACATACGACGGCTGGTTTTCTGAAAACAGTTGGTCCTGCTGGCCTCTTGGGTTGCTATCAACCGTTGAATCTGGAAGATGATCCCCTAAGAACTTGATTAGCGAGTCGCTTAGTGCCAGAAAAATGGCCATCCTTCCTTATGTGTCTCTGAAGGTCTTCAAAGTTTCGCGCCGCCTCTAAGATGTCATCATAAGTTGAAAGGGTCGCAGAAGACATGAAGTACCGTGTCTTCAGATCCAACCCTTGTTGGAATCTATTAGCATAGAGTTCAGGGGTTGCCACCAGTTGATGCGCAAACCGACTTAACCTTGCGAACTCCGAAGCGTACTCGTCCACAGACTTATCCCACATGCTCCCTTGTTGGAACTGTATAAACTCTCTTTCCATATTCAGGTGTGCTACGACTGAAAAGTATTGAGTATCAAAATGTTGTTTGAATGTTTCCCAATTGATGGGCTCCTTCAATCTACTTTCCTCGACCTCCCACCATATTCTGGCATTATCCATGAGTTATAGTTTGGCAATATTCACCCATGCGTCCTTCGAAATTTGAACGGCACCGAGATCATTAACTGTTCCCTTGAGCCATTCCTCAGCTTCTTAAGGAGGTTCCTTCCCTGAAAAGGTCTTAGGATGGAGTGATCTGAATTGCTTCACTCCTGCCGAATCTTGAGGAACTGGGACTAGTGCCTTACTTAAAATCTCTGCTTATTGATGCATACTTTCTCGCAGCTCCTGATGAAGACCAGCTGTCTATTGCTGTTGTTACTTCAGTAGTCCTTGCATAATTTGTAGCATACCTTTTTGTTAGACAACGACTTCATTAACTCCATTTCCCCTTCGGTTGCGGTTAAGGTGTCGTCCGACCATGTTGATCTGAATCAGAAAAGGTTAGGTTACAATAAGGTTGAAAGTGACATAGGATAGTAGCTTGCATGAGAAGTAACAATTAATGCAAGAGAAGAACTAGTAAGGAAAAGGCGAGAGACACAAGGATGAAATTGTTGAAATCAAGATTTTATTAATAAATGCTAGAGGAGATACAAAGAAGATTAAATATGACCCTACTGCTATACATAGCATATTTGGTCCACTGAGGAACTAAGAAACTAAACATGACACGAACTAATCATAAATGTTTCAGTCGTCGTCCGTTAATTATACAGCGAAAACTGTGCGTTGTTGGCCCGACGTTTGTTGACCTTTCTTGCAAAACTGTAAAAAAAAAGGGTGAGCCTGATACATACCGACGATAGAGTCATGGAGGGGTACGGCGAACACATCGATAAGCATGTGTAACAACTCTAATTTCAATGTACAGAAAATTTATTTAAAAGTTAATGTACGAATGGAGTATTTGCAATCCTGTGTACACTATAAGTATTTGAATTGCTTTTGAACAGCAAGAAAGCACTTGTAGATCATTGGTAAAGACTTGCACTGCTGTGACGTAGCCCCTGTGATCGAATCCCCCCAGCCACATTATCCTTTTTGTTGATTTTTCTTTTAATCTTTTAGAAGACCAAAAGTTTACACGTGCACTACACGTAAAATGAAAAGTCACAGATTAAACAAACACATGAAATATACCAACAGACCCTGACACATAGCGAAGATCCCAAGCCCCTTTACCAGATTTGGACCGGCGAGATGAGGCATGTGACCGGCACCGCCGGGCCCCCCGTAGAGGATGGTCCCCAATTTTTTTTTACTCTGCACCTCTTCGCCTACCCTACTACCCCCATGTTGTTTGATTTCTATGCATTCATCCAGAAAGTGTAATTTCACTCTTTAATTCTAATTTTAATGCATATTTTTAATGCATTCTTTAACCCTCAAAACCCTAGTTTTCCCTATAAATACCACACTCCATTTCACCCCTCCTCATTCAGAATTCCATTACAAAAAACTCTATAAAATTTCCAAGTCCCAAGTTGTGCAAGTGGAGTTAGCAAGAGGCGTAGTTCCGGCGACATTCCAAGAAAAATCCGGCGACGAAACGACACCCCAACGGTTCCGAGACCTTCCTCCTTCACCCCTCTTTCTTAATAGCTTGTAAGTCCCCTCTTCCCTTCTCAATCTCTATTCTAAAACTTCTCTTTTTCAAAACTCATCGGAAGCGGAGTTATTCCGACTTCTGATTCGCTTTTCTTTAAAAATCCAACTCTTTCTTAATAACAAACGTACCAATTTTTAATAGATTGCTTAAAAATCATAAACAAACATATTAAAACAAGTTTTATCTCAAAATAATGTATGATGCAACTTTTATCGCATTTTTACGTTAAAATACCATATACTTTACTTTTGATATAATTCAACATATTCTTGTATTACCTTTAGAAAACTCACGAGGTAATGACCTATCTCATCACAACACACATCTTTAACATAGCACGATGGTTTATAAAACATTCTTTTGGGACAAAATACGACATTACATTTAAATACCCTAAACTTACAAAACCATTTTCTTCAAAAATTGTGTTATCTAATTCCTTGCAATTGTGCGTCTACAGCCCATTTTGGGGAACCCCGATCGGGATGGTGTGGGTTATCGCACGTTCTCAAACCCAGTAGAGCGAGATGCAGACCTCCGCAAGGAACATTCGATCTCGATGCAATTTTGATGCAATTTTTAAGAAATTGAGATTTCTACAAAATAAATAAAATTTATTTTTATTAACTATATATATTTATAACTATTATCAAAATATCTATTTTAAATATATTATATAAATATTCCATGTTTTCTAAAGCAAAAGAATCACAAGTTCATGAAACTACCATTACAATTCAATACAAATTCCAGTATTTTATTAAAATACCATATACAATGAAAACTAGGTTCTACTCACTAGAAAGTTTCACTTTTATAAAATATACATTTATGAAAACCCTAAACATGATAATTAAATACATGAGGCGTATTTTGAAAACATATCAAAACTATTTTTGCACAAAACCCCCTCAAGTTATACTAATTTACAATAAGGACCCTAGTAAATATAGGTTTAAATGGGACCAGTTCTCTTTAGCCTCAGGGAGCTAGAGAATATGGGTGCTTACCTATCTAAGGTAGACAATCTAATAACGGTGTTATCACCACGGTAATTGTCTTGGAAAAAGACACAAATCCTGCCGTCCATATGCAGTAACTACCGGTAACATCAAAACTAATTCAGGACTTCAATTTCTTTTCAAAGTGTCTGACTCAAACAGAGTCCCAATCTAATCAATCTAACTCGAAATCAATTCAAGTATAAACTACAATACAACATGAATTCATGAATACCAAAACTCAATCTATATCAATCTATTTTGACCGAACTAAACCATGGATATACTTTGTTTACATGACTATCCAATTATATCCATTTCATTTACTGATATCTTAGTTTCGGCAAGTCATCCATCTTTATAACAAAACAATACAATCAGTACAAAAGACATTACGGGGTTTTAAAAGGGTAGACTGGTACAGAATGTGTTAGAAGTGGCACGAGACGGTCACCTTAATACACCTAACCTGAATATCCATTGTCGTTGTATCGTGGCTGAACGGTTCCTTGTACTCCGTATACCTTAGTCTTCGGAATAATGGGACTCCTCTCGTATATACTGCATATTCTGTACCAAGCTACAAATAACTGTGTAAACATTATAATCAAACACTACTAGTTATACCCACTTTCTGTCTATTCTATCTCTATCTATCTTTAGGACTTACCGAGCGATTATTCGCTGACGACATTCCTTTCTTCTTTCTTCAGAATGTTGTCAGGTGGATTGGACTCACTGGAAATTGAGCCCAGTACTGAGGACTTGGAGCAGTTTGCTATCAATCCAGAGCTGTAGGCACTTGTATATACTTTTCATTTCAGTTATGCCATTGTTTAGGTATTGCTTTCTAGTCATGTATTTACATTTTCAGTTGTATTTGTAAAGAATTGTTAAATAAATAAAAGTTGGTGTTCATTTATATTCCTGTCTCTTGTGTACATTTTTAGTTATATTGCTTAGATACGCTTAGCGCGTTTACTTCTAAGTAAATACGTAGCGGACCCAGTCGCGTCTCTTTGCCCGTACACCAGGAAGCGGGGTGTGACAGATTTTGTTGGCGGCCCATGCAGGTCAGTTCTGCATGAACATGCGGGTCAATTCTGCATAAAGTCCTGATTGGAATTGATTTAGCGTGCTTGCGCTTTCTAAAAGATAGATCAAAAATATTTGTAACCGCAATCAAGAACGGCGTCGCTTTGCAGCTAGCCGGTGAGTACGGGTCGGTCCACAGGGATGTTGTGAATCTCCAATTCGTTCTTACGAGTTAATTCCGAAGGGCGTTCAAAAATTGATTATTAAATCTAAAAATCTAATTAACCTAGGGCAATTATCTAGATCTATTCTTGCTAGGGCTAGGTTTAGAGATGGTTTGGGAATGCAATTAAATCTCACCACTTTCTATACCCGAATGAAGATCTGTGAGGAGTTATGGTAATTATCAATAAAGGGGATTAGATCCGTTCGGGAAGGTGTTCCTTCCTCTAGGTTCTTGTCCTTCCTTTAGAGATCCTTACCCTAACCTCCATGGAAAACGCGTGCAACCGGGCTTTTACACTACGGTGTCATCGGTACCTCGAGGGGTAGGATGCCGTAGGGCGCGGTGTGTGCGCGTATACATGGAGTCCTATTATAAATATTTGGTGGGTAAGAAAGAGATGAGAGATCTCATCTCTCAAAATCCTTCCCCAAAGCTAAACCCTAAACAAGTTCCTAGGGCATGAAATTAAATCTACCTAGGGCAAGGAATTGAAATCTACACTAGGGCGAGAAAATAAATTTACTTACAGATGCATCCCGCCAATCATCCATGCAGGGTTGTCAGATCTGAATTTCTGAATGGAGAAGAAACGCCGATACTCTCCAAAAAGGATTTCTGAATTTTTATTAAAAGGAGGCATAGAGAAAATACAATGTTTTGGGTTCCTATTTATAGAGAATAGGAAACCCTAGGGTTACATTTGTTTCGCATGTCTGAAATTACAAAAATAGCCCTTAGGAAATCTTTTCAGAGCCGCAAACAACTTTTGGTAAAATTTCTCGAAGCACGGGCACTAGATGGCCACGGAACCGCGGCAATGGTGGGCTTGGGCCGCGGTTCCGCGGCCCTTTAGAGAGATCAAGGAGTGAAATTTTGTGGGCTGCTTCTTGTTGGCTTGGGCTTCTTATTTCTATATATCTTTTTCCATTTGGGCTTCTAGGTTGGTTCCAGATCTTCAGTGAACAATTTGCAATGGATTTTTAACCGTCCGCTTTGTATTTTTGGACCTTGAGTTGCCTTGTTAATTGTGAACTGTCTTTCGATGTAGGCTTGACTAAGATCCTCCCATTTGTTGGTCAAAAGTCCATATTTTCATCGTCTTTATATCGTTTTCACTGTTTCCTGTCCAAGAACCTGTAACCTGTAACATGTAGCAGACATGCGTCAAAAGCACCTGTTTATTTATAAAAAGAATAAGAATGGGGAATATAGTAATGCAATATTATGGTGTGAACAAATACCCCCAAACTTATCTTTTGCCCGTCCTCGAGCAAACTTATTTTTATTCACTAAAATCCTAACTGCACTTTCGCAGGGAAACGCGATTGCACTGAGCTCGTGCAACAAGCCGTTAAACCTCTAGGTGTCCCTAGTAGGAGGAGTGTTGTCTCCTGAGGGTTTTCAGCGGATACTACCCACAAAATCCTATCAATTCGGCTTTTCAACTTTTATTCTCCAATTAAGTTTTCCAACAAGGAATTCTATTATCTTTTGACTCGCAAATTATCCACCCATATTCTTCACACTTTCTCATCATCTAACTTAAGATTATATATGTTCTATAGACTTATTTAGCTTTCGGCATCTCCTAAGTTTTCCTTCTAGGGTTCCATCTCTACTTAGGAATTTCTATCAACTCTATTAAAGATACAAGTTCTATTCTTCACTCCTTTCTCTCATCTAAACTCCAGTCACATATCCCCACGTGTGTGTAAATATCACCCCTACACTTGGAAATTCAAATCAAGCAATCATACCCTTGTCCGTTGTCCAAAGCACTTATTAATTTGTGAATTTTTAATTGAATTTTTTCTACACATCCTTCATGCGACCGTTAATACTTCTTGGGGTACCAACGACCGATTACAAAATGCGTTTGCACTTTAAAGCATACTTCCTAGTCTTGTAACACCCAAGGCTTTTTAGCAGTGACTCCCAAACCAGTTGGTCTAAGGCACTAGGTGATGAAGCACCCTTGCTAAATATTTTCCTATTTTTGCAGCCTTAAGTAATCACAAAAACCAGTGTCCATTTTTTTTATTCTTTATTCACACTTTTTTCTTTTATTTTCTTCGTACTAAGGACTTTAGACAAGAGCATTTCAAGGTCTCTTCTACTATTCCAAGTTTCAAGGTGCGTGATTGTGCAAATTGTAGGGTATACGTTTTCAGATTCTAGACTTAAGCTAGGAACTATTTTTCAAACTTATACTCTAATAAGAACATCAATACTCTTCCCTCATTTTGACTTAGCCCAAGAAGTGAACCCAAAATTTGCCTATTTCTAAATAAACTACAAGGCATATAATTTCTACCGTTAAACTTTAAGAAATGTTATTTTTAGGGTTTTTAATTCACTAAGTCTAAGATCTAGTTGTTCCTAGCCAGTTAACCTATTTGTCAAACTCAAGTCAATTAGCCAAAATTGAATACATTAATTTTTATAATTTTTAAAAATTTTCAATTTTTATGGGTTTTCAAATAAGTATGCAAATGCAAAAATATGTACAAATGAATGCGAAGGAAGAAGACGTACCGAACATACCCCCAAACTTGAACTTGACAGTGTCCTCACTGTCATGCTAAACCAAGAGGGTCAAAATGTCGGCACTCCCCTGTTTATTTATTTATATTTTTTTATATTTTTAATGTTTTGAAATTTTTTTTATTTAGAAAAAGAAAACAAAAATATATGTACATATATACAACAAGGTTCCCCCCAAACTCAAGCTTGGCCTTACACAAGCCAAAGGTTAGTACCAACCATTCAAAAATCTTATCGTGGTAATGGTCGAGTTGGTGAAATAATGGGGTGTAGAGAAAAGAAATGAGAAATGCACGAGACCGTGTGGGAAGAAGGGTAGAATATGGTCTCGGTGGAGGAGAAGAATGACAGAAAAGAGAAAGAAGTAGAGTACGATCTTGAGGATGTAAATCGAGTGAATAAATTAGCGCAATATGTGATGATCGATATGTTATAAGCGATTGCGCTAACCTATCAACTCGTCAGGAAATGGGGTCAAATCCCTCAAGATTCGCAAGAAAACATAGGTACGCCGAACTTGGTATAGGAGATGAAAGCGTAACGGTCTCTTGTTCGGTCGGAACAATGGGAAAGACGAAAGGGAGTGAATTAAGGATAGTATCTTTCTCACCGTAGTAAACTGTTTCGAACTTGAAAGATTCCATTAATGGTTCGAAACTACTATAATCAACCGAGTCTGATGGATCATCTGAAAATGTAAAGGACTCAAACTCGAGCGGTGAGTCATCAGCATCGTCCGAAAAAATGAAACACTCGTAGGTATTATCGTCTGTGAGAATTGTGTCAGATTCAAAGGAAAAGGTTTCAAGCTCACAGTCTTCAAGCGGGGTCGGAACGATGGAAAGGAGGGAGGGTGATTTAGTTAAACGTTCAAGAGGATGAATTGGAAAATCCGACACATCAAACAAAAATAGTTCAACCTCAATATGATCCTCAAAACTCTCCTCAATACTATCATCATAATTCTCCTCAAAATTCAACTCATCCATGCCATTATCATCAAAATCAAGACGCATATGAAGTTCGGGAGAAATATCTAATGACTCGGGATGATGAGTTGAACATAAAATTTCAATCAAATCGACAGGTTCATCATCCGAAATATTCCCGGCGTCTATATCCTCAATCAAGTGAAAATCAATTTTTTCTAACACCTCATCAAAAGCATGGATATTTATCAATTTAGGTTCTAGATGGGAGGTGTAAAGATCGAAAGGATTAGGTGCGGTTTCACTCGAAAGGGGTTCCTCACAATTTGGCAAATGAAACACTACAAAATCACACAACTCGTTTTTATTTTGAACTTGTGAATCATTTAGGACATTCAATGGAAAACTGGAATTGTGGGCTTCAATTGGGTAAGGGTAGGTTTGATTTGGAAATCCTCTCTCATTCTCATTCTGTCCAACCGCCTCCTTATACATTGAAAAATTTTGAGCTAACGGGAGACTAGCTACCGGTTCACTAGGTTGCATAAGGGCGGCCACGGACGCTTCCACATTCCTAGTCATTTTATTTGTTGCTGCGATATACGCCTCCAACGACTCTTCCAAAATAGACTTGGGTAGTAAGGGGGTTTCGGTAAAATATTCGAAATCGTGTGGATATGCAAAACTCCCAACAGGCTGTGTAGAAGCAGTGTCTAGTGAAGGTGGGAAGATCGGGTAGGACTGGTAGGAAGTGGGTGGCTGGACAGGGGTAGGGTCAACATGTGGGTAAAAAGATGAATAGTCTTGTGGATCCCTAGAACTAGATGTGTGGAGAGGGGTGAAAGATCGGCTACGAGATTGAGCAATATGCTCAGCAATAGACATTGGTTTAGGAGTGACAGTAGGACTTGAAAAAGTGGTGTCAACATACGAAGGTGGTAAAGGTTGACTTGGTTGACACAAAGTGGGTTGCAAAGTCGAACTGTTTCTCCTAGACGCTTCTATTTGATCATTTTATTTGTTGCTACGAGATTGAGCAATTTTGATTAACCCGAAATTGCAAAAAGGAAATAACACGCCATCCCCCCGGCAACGGCGCCATTTGATTGGAATTGATTTAGCGTGCTTGCGCTTTCTAAAAGATAGATCAAAAATATTTGTAACCGTAATCAAGAACGGCGTCGCTTTGCAGCTAGCCGGTGAGTACGGGTCGGTCCACAGGGATGTTGTGAATCTCCAATTCGTTCTTACGAGTTAATTCCGAAGGGCGTTCGAATTGATTATTAAATCTAAAAATCTAATTAACCTAGGGCAATTATCTAGATCTATTCTTGCTAGGGCTAGGTTTAGGGATAGTTTGGGAATGCAATTAAATCTCACCGCTTTCTATACCCGAATGAAGATCTGTGAGGAGTTATGGTAATTATCAATAAAGGGGATTAGATCCGTTCGGGAAGGTGTTCCTTCCTCTAGGTTCTTATCCTTTATTTAGAGATCCTTACCCTAACCTCCATGGAAAACGCGCGCAACCGGGCTTTTACACTACGGTGTCATCGGTACCTCGAGGGGTAGGATGCCGTAGGGCGCGGTGTGTGCGCGTATGCATGGAGTCCTATTGTAAATATTTGGTGGGTAAGAAAGGGATGAGAGATCTCATCTCTCAAAATCCTTCCCTAAAGCTAAACCCTAAACAAGTTCCTAGGGCATGAAATTAAATCTACCTAGGGCAAGGAATTGAAATCTACACTAGGGCGAGAAAATAAATTTACTTACAGATGCATCCCTCCAATCATCCATGCAGGGTTGTCAGATCTGAATTTCTGAATGGAGAAGAAACACCGATGCTCTCCAAAAAGGAATTCTGAATTTTTATTAAAAGGAGGCATAGAGAAAATACAATGTTTTGGGTTCCTATTTATAGAGAATAGGAAACCCTAGGGTTACATTTGTTTCGCATGTCTGAAATTACAAAAATAGCCCTTAGGAAATCTTTTCAGAGCCGCAAACAACTTTTGGTAAAATTTCTCGAAGCACGGGCACCAGATGGCCGCGGAACCGCGGCAATGGTGGGCTTGGGCCGCGGTTCCACGACCCTTTAGAGAGATCAAGGAGTGAAATTTTGTGGGATGCTTCTTGTTGGCTTGGGCTTCTTATTTCTATATATCTTTTTCCATTTGGGCTTCTAGGTTGGTTCCAGATCTTCAGTGAACAATTTGCAATGGATTTTTAACCGTCCGCTTTGTATTTTTAGACCTTGAGTTGCCTTGTTAATTGTGAACTGTCTTTCGATGTAGGCTTGACTAAGATCCTCCTATTTGTTGGTCAAAAGTCCATATTTTTATCGTCTTTACATCGTTTTCACTGTTTCCTGTCCAAGAACCTGTAACCTGTAATATGTAGCAGACATGCGTCAAAAGCACCTGTTTATTTATAAAAAGAATAAGAATGGGGAATATAGTAATACAATATTATGGTGTGAACAAGTCCTAAGCAATATAACACAAGAATAAGCAACTAAAAATATTCTTTACATTTCATATTCTCTGAATCTTACAATTTCATATACTTTGAATCTATCCTAACCCTATTTTTCTTTCAAGATTATGGATTCTCCAAACAACACCAGTACCAATTTCAACAACACACCACCACCTCTACCGCTTACGCCTACCATTGCTGTCCCGATCAATGAGCAGACGGTACTGTTTGAGGCAATTCACAGCCTCCTTGAGGGACAGCAGCAGCAGACTGCTATCTTACTGAACCATCCAGAAGCGGAAGCGTCCGGAGTAAAGCAATTCTGGGTATTGCATCCAAAACAATTTTCGGGAAAAGAGAGCCCCCTGAAAGCTGAAGAATGGGCTCAGAGCGTTGAGGATGATCTGGCAGCAGCACAAGTGCCAAAGATCGTTTGGGTACGAGTTGAGAAGCTGCAACTTATCGACAACACCCGCATTTGGTGGAAGGCGGAAGAAAACCGTCTTGCCCAGCCTATCGAATGGAGGATTTTTCGCGACATGTTCGACGCAAAGTACTTCCCTGAGACTGCCCGATTTGACATAGAGCAACAATTTATCCACTTACAACATGGTTCGATGTGGACCAAATCCGTGGATGAATATGATGCTGAGTTTACCATGCTCAGTAGGTAAGATATGTTTCAACATTCGATTTTCTAATATCACATACTACACAGCTAACACAAGACCTTAACAGGTTCGCGGCATACTTAATACCAACTGCTGAGATCAGATCCAAAAGATTTCAGCAAGGGTTAGATCCGGAAATCTAAGCTGCCTTATCTACAGGGGATTTCCCAACACACGAACTGGCCCTGAAAGATGCCCGTCGATATGAGACGGTGGTGAAGATGAAGGACAGACCATAATCTGCCGGAGTGAAGCGCCCTGCCACTCAGATAGCAAGAGGATGCTTTTCAAGGCCACAATTTATGCCCAGGAGGCCGGGAGTACCAAACAACTGGCCCAACCCAGCCTTTTGTACCTACTGCAGGAGAGATGGACATTTGGCGAAGGACCGTCGGTGTGCAAATCACCTTTGCTTAGTCTGCAGCTCAGCCACTCATGATATTGGGTCTTGTCCTCGTAGACATAACCCAAATGCTGCACCCAGACCAGCAATTAATTATCAGCAGCGCCCAGCCATCTAGACACCTGCTCCACGACTAGCTCTCCCAGCTCCACCTCCTCGCGGACCAACTGCACCTCCTCCTCGTCAGTTCCATCAAGCTCAAAGGAACTTATCTCAAGTACAGAGGAATGGACAAAGGAATGCTCCTCCAGTAAGGAGGAATGTACCGAGGCGACAGGCTTTCACAATGACTGTGGAAGAAGCTGAAGGCACTGGCCAAGTCATCACTGGTAACAATTTCCTTTCAAACTTTCTTTCAGTCTATATACATACCTATATATCTTTTCCTTATACCTAAAACCTATCCCACATAACTTAGGTACAATCTTAGTAGCCTCACTTCCTGCACTAGTACTCTTTGATACTGGAGCATCTCATTGCTTTATGTCGCAACGGTTCGTCCGAACTCATACGATTCCAGTCAAATCTTTAGTATCCAACTGGAATGTTAGTTCAGGAAACGGCGTTCTAAAGTCAATAATAGGATACGACCAGTGTCCAGTGGGCGTCTGCGGCAGAGAATTCTATGCTAACTTCAAGGTGCTGGACATACCGAATCTTGATGTCGTTTTGGATATGAATTGGCTCGGGGCTTTTTACGCTACCATCGACTGTCGTTAAAGGAGGGTAGTGTTCAAGATTCCAGACCATCCGGTCTTTTATTTCAAAAGTAGAGACCGTACCCTGGAACCAAGCACATATAAGGCAAAACCGAAGAAGGCGGTGATTGCAGCATTTCAAGCGGAAGAAGGATCAAAGCCAGAGGTAGTTCGAGAATTCGACGATGTATTTCCTTAAGACATATCAGGTTTGCCTCCCGATCGAGATCTTGAATTCAGCATTGATTTAGTACCTGAAGCACAACCGGTGATCAAAGCACCGTATCAGTTAAGCCCTGAAGGTTTGAAGGAGATCCGTACTCAATTGGACGAATTATTGACGAAATGATGGATTCGTCCCAGCACTTCAAGTTGGGGATCGCCAGTTCTACTTGTGAAGAAGAAGGAAGGTTCATATCGAATGTGCATTGATTATAGAGCTCTGAACGATGTAACTATAAAGAACAAGTATCCACTTCCATGCATCGACGACCTGTTCGATCAACTAAGTGGTACTTGTGTTTTCTCCAAGTTAGATTTTCGTTCGGGTTATCATCAGGTGAAGGTCAAAGAATCTGATATCTATAAAACGGCATTCAGAACTCGCTATGGTCATTACGAATTTCGTGTGATGCCATTTGGAGTGACCAACGCACCAGCTATATTCATGAACCTAATAAATCAAGTTTTCCGAGAGTACCTAGACAGGTTTGTTGTCATCTTCATCGACGACATCCTGGTGTATTCTAAGAGTCGGAAAGAACACGCCGAACACCTACGAATTGTCCTGGAGACTTTATGACAGCATCAACTCTATGCCAAGTACAGCAAATGCGAGTTTTGGCTAGATCAAGTTGGTTTCCTCGGACATATTGTATCAGACGATAGAATCTCTGTAGATCCAGCTAAAATATCAGTAGTAAGCGAATGGCCGACACCGAAATCAGTGAAGGACATTCGAAACTTCTTGGGATTGGCAGGATATTACAGAAGGTTTATTGAAGGATTTTCGAAAATTGCAACACCCCTGACCAAGCTCACACGTAAAGATGAAGAATTCGTGTGGTCAGAAGTATGCGAACAAGCTTTCGTAGAACTCAAGTCAAGATTGACATCAGCGCCTATTCTCGTAATACCGGACCAATCTAAAGGTTTCAAAGTGCATTGCGATACATCCGGTAAGGGATTAGGATGTATTCTACATCAGCACGATAAAGTTGTAGCTTATGCTTCAAGACAACTGAAAATTCATGAGCGCAACTATCCGACGCATGATTTGGAGTTGGCGGTCGTAATATTTACACTCAAGATTTGGCGCCATTATCTTTTTGGTGAACGAGTAGACATATACACAGATCACAAGAGTCTCAAATATATGTTTACTCAGAAGGAGTTGAATATGCGGCAGAGAAGATGGTTAGAACTCATGGCGGACTTCGACATCAACCTACAATATCATCCAGGAAAGGTGAATGAAGTACCTGATGCCCTTAGTCGCCAACCATTAGCATTGAATCTCACCGCACAGTAGAAGCTTCAACAAGATTTGCATCATCTGGAGATTGAAGTAGTCATGTAAGGTAACGCTTCAAGTTTGATGAACTTACAAGTTCAATCTACCATTATCAATCAAATCAAAGCAACTCAAGCAAGTGATGCTAAGTTGCAAAAGATCAGAGAACAAGTAGAAAGTGGACTTCGAACAGACTTCATCATACATGAAAACGGATCTTTGAGATACGGCAGTAGATTGTGTGTACCAAAAGGTTTTGTGAGAGAAGAGTTGATGAAAGAAGCCCACAGCTCTCCTTATTCAGTACACCCTGGAGGTACGAAGATGTACAAAGATCTACGTCAAAATTACTGGTGGTATGGAATGAAGTATGAAGTAGCCAAAAGCGTCGCTAAATGCTTGGTGTGTCAGCAAGTAAAGGCTGAACATCACAGGACTGTTGGTTTACTTTAACCATTACCTATCCCAGAATGGAAGTGGCAACACATCACAATGGATTTTGTGACTGCACTTCCTCGCAACACGAAGGGTAACGATGCAGTATGGGTTATTGTGGATCGACTCACAAAGTCGGCCCACTACATCCCATTTCGAGTTGTCCAATCTACTGAGACACTAGTAAAGAAGTACATGAAGGTAAGAATCTAAGTAAGATTTAAACTCTTCAATGTGTACTATTTCTGATACCCATGAACTCATGCAGGAAATTGTGAGATTACATGGAGTGCCGGTTTGCATTATCTCCGATCGTGACACCAAATTTCGATCGCAATTTTGGCAGAGTCTGCAAGCTAGCTTGGGAACAAGTCTGAATTTCAGCACAGCTTATCATCCACAAACAGATGGTAAGTCTGAGCGAACGATTCAGATCTTAGAAGATATACTAAGAACGTATATGCTAGACTTCGGAGGATCGTGGGAAGATCACCTACATCTTGTGGAGTTTTCATACAACAATAGCTACCGAGCAGGTATAGGAATGACACCATTTGCAGGGCTCTATGGAAGGAAGTGTCATTCACCATTAAGTTGGGGCAATATCGGAGATAGAGAACACCTTGGACCTGAGAAGATAGTAGCAACTGTAGATATGGTTTGCACTATCAGAGAAAGAATACGCATAGCCCAAGATCAACAGAAGCACTGGGCTGATGCAAAGCGCCGTCACTTGGAGTTTCAACCGGGAGATCATGTATTGTTGAAGATATATCCAAACCGCGGAGTGATTCGCTTTGGAAGACGGGGTAAGCTCGGTCCGAGGTATTGATCAGTCGAAAATATTGCATTTTTAACACGGCAATTTCCCCATCTTTTGCACACATTTAGAAGTGTTCGGTATTCATATTTCACATATTAGTAAATCAGTCGTAAAATATCAGATTGCATGTGTTAGACTTTAAAACCGGCACTTTAAGGGAAATTGACCGCATTTCATGGCATCGCATCATCTCTGTATTTGCGCAACACTTGTCTCGAGATTTGTGCAGGAAATTGCAGGAGCAAAGTCAAAAGAAGCTGATAAAAAAATACACCAACTCCATGTTTTCAGATCTGGTAGCAATTCAAAAGGCAATATAAAATTCAACATATCAATAAAAGCCCCATACATCAGCACAAAGCAATAGAAGAGAGCCCAAGCTCTGAAGCCCCCAAAGCGCCGCGGAACCGCGGCGGGAGCCAGCTTATGCCGCGGAACCGCGGCGCTTTTGCCACGTCATCGCTTGAATTTTGGTGCATAATTCTTCTCTCAGTGGCTACACCTCATTTTGACACGTCAAATTCCAGAATTCTTCAGAGTCTTCTGCCAGATCAGCAAAGATCATTAAGCATGCTAATCTTGATTAAGCTCCTAACTAATCACATCTAGAAGCTTCTCCTCAACAAACTTTTGGAGGGAAATTCAAATATCTTCTAACTAACTTTTGGAGGGAAATTCAAATTCTAATCCTAGATCTAGGGTTTAGGGAAGTCTATAAATAGAAGCCTAGACCTAGGGTTAAAGGCTAATCATTAGATCCTAAATCTTGGATATTCCTAAATCTCTATTTCTCCATTTTCTTCCACAAGTCTAGTGACAAGGCTTGTGCGAAACCCTAACCCTAATTCCACTCCAAATTCAAGATCCCGAGTACCAATCAAGCGAGAAGCCTTCAACCTTTTATGAGCCGAGCCGATCTTCCATCGGGCAAGTGATCCAAGCCGATCCGCGACCCACGGAGACGAGCGAAGCCAAATCGACGGTCGAGTTCTTCCTCTTGTAGTTCTTGAGCGAATGTAATGAAATTGTTGATATAAATAAAAGGTGAAATTCTTTAATCTTGCTTTCTTTTAATTCTTGCATCATGATTAGATCTCAATTTGTGATTGTGGTTCTTGTTGTGATGTTTGAGTAAAACTCCGCTCGTAAAGGAGTCAAGACGATTGTAGAATGATGATGTAATAAATCTTAATACGATTTTTAAGTCCTACGAGCTTTGTAAACCCTAGCAAGTTCAAGAATCGATGACCTAGTTTCGTTGCGATGCTTTCTTGATTGTGATCGCTCGAAATTAGGGATCTACGATCATTTCTTGAATTTACTAGAGGCTAGAATGTGAATGATATCGACGAAAGAATAAGGGATAAGATGAAACCCTAGTTTCATAAGAAATCCCTAATTCTCGATCGATCATCATCGATCTAGTATCAATTCATTGAAGGATAAGAATACGTAATTGTAAGATTACATCACATCTATAGATCCGATCGATTCCTACGAGCCTCGTTTCGATTCTTGATATTTGGTTTGGAAAAATCATCAAACTATCAATTCTTGATTCTATCTTTTTCTTGTTATTAGATCTAGATTTTCTAATTCTTGAACTTCAAATATAAATCATGAATTGTTTGTTTTCTTTTCATTAAAGTTTCGACTCATCTCATTCAAAAGATGAACGATTACACTTTCCCTGTGGACGATCCGCACTTACTAACGCGCTACAATCGACACCGTTATTGATTGCGGTCAAATATTTTTGGTTGTGATTTCTTTACAATTTCCCAATTACACAAACAAGAATTCTTTTAAACCAAATGGCGCCGTTGCCGGGGATAGTGCGCTAATTGTTCGTATTTTTGAAATTTGAGTTGAAAATTTTATTCCATCTAAATTTTGTGATCTAAACTCGCACAAACTCTAATACGTGTGTTGTGATTTGATTGCGAGGAATTCTGGAATCATTGGAGCTTGGATAAAAATTTTCTGAGCATTCCAGAGAGCTAAGGGGAGTATCAGAAGCATTTTCCTAAAAATATTTTGTAGAGATCTCTTCAAGTGACCGCTATTCCGCGGCATTTGGGCGCTATTGCGGCGGATCCGCCGCAGTTTAAGTTGATCACTGCTTCAAATTTTCAGGTATACTTAAATACTTTCTTATCTTCTCCCTCATCTGCTCCAATTAATATTTTCCTGCAGGTTTCTTTGCAAATAATCGCTGCGCCGCAAAAGCAAAATAAAAATTTGTGCGTGTTTTGATTCTTGGTTGTTTGCATAATTAATACGGATATTAAGGGGTACGGCCAAATCCAAATTAGGTGAGGATTTCATTACCCTTCCTAGGCCCCAAAAATCACAAAACTTGCATCCGCATTGACCCTCATTAATTAAAAAATATCTAGAGATGACTCTAAGGACCGTCGCGCTCACTTAGGACAGAGGAAGGCCATGGGTAATTCATTGCTTATCCGTGTTTCTCTTGTGGTGCCTAGGCAAGTGTGTCGAAGGCTAGTGGTTACTTAATTAGGCCCACTGCTTACTTAGTGGAGAACCTCCCACTTATCTGGCACTTACCTGGCCACAGGAGGGACAAAGAGGCAGTAGAGGATTCTATCCTGCGTCTTGTCTTCTGGCAGTTAGGAGCGGTCTAGAGATTTGACCTAGGTGACCACTAGATTCTAGGGTTTTTGTGTGTTGCATTTGTTGTGTTGCATCATATTTTCAAAAATCCGTCCAATTTTCAAAGCAAACACCGCATTCATTCATCACTCCCCTAATTATAAATTCACGCTGCCACTTGTACTAACCCTTTTTAGTACAAGATAGGCTGGACAACAGGATTCTAGTGCCTGTTTAGTCCGCGTCCCCCGATCGACCCTAAAGTCGGTATTTCTACATTTACCTTTTCTTTACCCACCACCACACCCACTTCGATGGATCCATCTCCATCGAACTTCTTTTCCACTACCCTGCCGCCGTCCGTTGGTGCGAAGAATCCACCTCGCATCTCTCTCCAAGAAAGATGCTATCCTACACGAAGCCCACTTTCCACCTGTCTTTCCATTCCACCAGCCAACGGGGAAAATTTTCAGATTAAACCCCAATATATCAACCTTCTACCAAAATTTCACGGTCTCGAGTCTGAAGACGCATACGTGTTTATCACGAAATTTGAAAATGTATGCGCAATGATGGGTACTTCACAGCTTTCTGTGAATGCTTTACGTCTTCGTCTTCTCCCATTCACCTTGTGCGATTCAGCCGAGAAGTGGCTATATAACACTACCGCACATTCCATTTCAAATTGGGATGAATTCGTCAAAGCATTCCTGAAGAAATTTTACCCACATCAAAAGACTGCTCGAGTCCGTAGCGAAATCTATCAATTCACCCAGCTTCCAAATGAAACATTTTCAAAATGTCTTGAACGTTTCAAGGATCTGTTAGTCCAATGTCCACATCACGGCATCCCGAGATGGGAACTGTGCCGAATCATTTATGAGGGCATTACTCCTTACACAAGACAGACCCTTGAATCCATGTGTCAAGGCAACTTTATGACTAAAGATGATGGGGAAGCCTGGGAATTTCTAGAAAATTTTGCTGAAAAATCTTTACAGTGGGAGGGTATGAGTCAATCGTCTAGGGATGGCAATAATATTTCCATAGGAACTAGAGCTGAAATTTCAGCTTTACACAAGAAATTTGACGCTATGGAAAACAAATTTTTAGCCGCCACCCTAAGTCAAATATCACTCTCCAAAACTGTATGTGGCTGTTGTTCTGATCCGTCTCACTTGACGGAAGAATGTCCGTTTCAAGGTCATGAGCATACCAATGCCGCATTTCAAAGACCTAGAAACGATCCATTTTCCTCCACATATGATCAGGGTTGGAGGAATCACCCTAATTTTGCTTGGAACCAATCACAATCTCAAAACACGGTTCCAAACCCGAATCAATTCCAAAGGGTCCCTCCACCACAACAGCAACCACCACAATTGAGTCAGCACCCCTTTCAAGCATAAAATTTTCAAAATCCGATCAACACTTTTGCACCATCTAGTCCTTTGCAGTTGACCGGGACTGATGAATCCTATTCATTTGCACAATGCATGAATTTGGTCTTAACAAATATCATGCAAGTTTCGGCTGAAATGAAGTCTTCTGTCGATAAAATTGAGAAAAACTCAGCGTCCCAAGCTGAGAGTATCAAATCGATGGAAGCAGAAATTTCATGATTAAGAGCCGAAATGAGTGCAAGAGAGAAAGGGAAACTTCCAGCTCAACCTTTACCCAATCCTGGCTATTCACATCATGTGGATGCAATCACGTTGAGATCTGGAAGAGTGCTTGACAATCATGTTGGGGAAGAGTTTGATGATACCGATAAATCAATCAATAAAACCCCGGCTGAGACCTTTCCTCACACACACACTTCTAGTTCTAACCCCAGTTCTTCTACCCCACCACCTTCTTCCGAGCCTATTCTTCGTTTCCCAAAAGGCTCGTCACTTCAGCCCACCTCTTTTACCCCTCCACGGACGATCCCCACTTCTATCTTGGGATCGATTCCACAAACACTTCCTTCTCCTATGATGGACCCAGCGCTTATTGCTAAAGCACCTTATCCTAATCGGTTAAGGGCTAACACACCGAGTCCACATATGGAGAAGATTATGAACATTTTTAAGCAAGTTAACACCAACATCCCTCTCCTAGATGTTATCCAACAAGTTCCGTCCTATGCAAAAACTCTTAAGAACTTGTGCACTAGGAAGAGGAAGACTCAAGTGCCCAAGAAGATTTTCATGGGAAAAACAATAGACACGGCTTTCCCCCAACAATTACCGAGGAAACGTAAGGATCCTGGATATCCTACTATTTCCGTTTCTATTGGGGGAAAACACATCAACCGTGCTCTACTAGACCTTGGCGCTAGTGTTAACTTGCTTCCATATTCAGTTTATGAGCAATTAGGAATTGGAGAGTTGAAGCCAACCAATTGCACTCTCCAGATGGCTGACCGATCAATCACCAAACCTAGGGGTGAACTGGAGGATGTGTCAATAAAAATCGGGGAATTTATATTCCCTGTGGACTTTATTGTAATTGATACACAGCCTGTAGCGAACCCACGGAATCAAATTCCGGTGATTTTAGGTCGCCCCTTTTTGGCCACTTCCAATGCAATAATCAACTGTCGTAACGGTTCTATGACCCTATCCTTCGGGAATAGGTCAATAGAGCTGAACATTTACAAGTTGGGAAGTGTACCCTCCGAACCTACTGCTCAGGTCTGTTCTGTCGACTTAATGGATGTCGACAGCAGCGAATTTGATGATCCTCTTTATACTGATCTTGACTCTTTTCATACGTTGTTGTTTGACCCAACTATGTATCATACACATACGGACTCTTCCACCGAGATGTCCGGGTCAATAACTAACACTGATTATGAACTGCTTTTAGAGTCTGAAGATCACCCCGCACTTTGTGATGATATTATTCATCGGGGTATAGATGGAACTTTTGAGGAGATCTTCGCTGATGAACTCGCATTTTTGAATGACACGGGTGTTGAGATGAATCATCTTCCAATCACTGAAATTGAACCTCCACCCCTTCTTCTGAACTGTAAAAAGAATGCGAGCAATCCATCACAATCACTGCATCGTCTCTCCAAAATGAGACGCACACACATTCTCTTCCACCACTTAACCTTTCCCCACTTCTTCTTCCACCAACCAGAGCACTGCATTGATAAATTTTTTGAATAGTTGGTGTTAACATTCGGTCTTTGCAAAGCTTGGCATCGACCACTGATTTTTTGACCCCCTCATATGATTTTGAAAGATTAACATTGCATAAGTTTGGGGGGGTTATATTTTCTGGCTCTTGAAAAGAAAAAATTTTACATAAAAATTTAAGCCAAAAATAAGTTTGGGGGAGCATCTTCACTTAAATATTTTGCCCCCACTAATAAATTCCTCCCAAGCTTACAGGTTTTTCGAGATTTAGCAGAAGGCAACAGTGAGGACACTGTTGAAAACAAGTTTGGGGGAGGTTTGTGCTTATTTTCGCATCATTTGCATATCATTTGCATAAACACAAAACATTTTTTTTCGAAAACCTATAAAAATTTAAAAAATTTCAAAAAAGATAAAAATATTTTTTGTACATAAATAAGATAATAAAAGTTTAGATAGTGAAAAATTACATCCATGAGATTAGAAAAATTTAAGAAAACTAAGAAAATTAGAAGTTTTCTTATACGAACTAGTAATAAGTAGTTATGAGCCGTTATCCCAAGGGTTAGTAAGATGAAGGAAGTCACTAATCTGAGGATAAAAATAAGTCTGAAAAATAGTTTCTATTCTGGAAGCCAAACATTTTGAACGTTGCTACCCTGCTATTCGCACTTACACACGTCTTAAAGCCTGGGATAGTAGAGGATACCTTGAAATGCTCTTGTCTTAAAGCCGATGTATGTAGGAAATAAAAAAAAAAGTGAATAAAAAATATATAAAATGGTGAGAAAAATGGATACTGGTTTTGTTATCATCAAGGGCAATAAAAAATATATATAGCGAGGGTGCTTCTTCACCTAGTGCCCTAAGGCCAACTGGTCTGGGAGTCACTGCTATGCCTGAGGTGGTGCAAGACGAGAAAAATACACCATATAAGCAAACACATGAGTAATCGGTCGGTTAGTACCTCAAGAAGTATTAACGGTCGCATGAAAGTGTGTGAGCAAATTCATATAAATATTCATTAATTAAAAAGTACTGAGGCTGATGGGCAAGAGTATGATAGCTTGAATTGAATTCTCCGGGTGTAGGGATGTCTTTACACACACGCAGGGTGATATGATCGATGTTTTGAAAGAAAGATAGGAATGAAGAATAAGGCGATGTTTTATTGAGGGAGGACGTGATTTCTGACATCTTTTCATGACCATTAAGATAGGGCTCATGACAACTGAAAAGCTAGCTTAGTTGGAAACTCTAATTTTCAAGGATTTTCTTTTACAATTCTTTTCTTTAAATGTAATATTCATGGTCTTTCTTTTATTTATTGGATTTTGTGGGTGCAATCCGCTGAAAACCCTCAGGAGACAACACTCCTCCTACTAGGGACACCTAGAGGTTTAAAGGCTTGTTGCACGTGCTCAGTGCAATCGTGTTGCCTACGAAAGTATGCTAGTTAATTTTTTCTCTTTTTTTATTTTCTCCTTCTCTTTTTAATAAAACAATTCGCTCGAGACGATCGAAAATAAGTTTGGGGGAATTTGATCAGTCGAAAATATTGCATTTTTAACACGGCAATTTCCCCATCTTTTGCACACATTTAGAAGTGTTCGGTATTCATATTTCACATATTAGCAAATCAGTCGTAAAATATCAAATTGCATGTGTTAGACTTTAAAACCGGCACTTTAAGGGAAATTGACCGCATTTCATGGCATCGCATCATCTCTGTATTTGCGCAACACTTGTCTCGAGATTTGTGCAGGAAATTGCAGGAGCAAAGTCAAAAGAAGCTGATAAAAAAATACACCAACTCCATGTTTTCAGATCTGGTAGCAATTCAAAAGGCAATATAAAATTCAACATATCAATAAAAGCCCCATACATCAGCCCAAAGCAACAGAAGAGAGCCCAAGCTCTGAAGCCCCCAAAGCGCCACGGAACCGCGGCGCTTTTGCCACGTCATCGCTTGAATTTTGGTGCATAATTCTTCTCTCAGTGGCTACACCTCATTTTGACACGTCAAATTCCAGAATTCTCCAGAGTCTTCTGCCAGATCAGCAAAGATCATTAAGCATGCTAATCTTGATTAAGCTCCTAACTAATCACATCTAGAAGCTTCTCCTCAACAAACTTTTGGAGGGAAATTCAAATCTCTTCTAACTAACTTTTGGAGGGAAATTCAAATTCTAATCCTAGATCTAGGGTTTAGGGAAGTTTATAAATAGAAGCCTAGACCTAGGGTTAAAGGCTAATCATTAGATCCTAAATCTTGGATATTCCTAAATCTCTATTTCTCCATTTTCTTCCACAAGTCTAGTGACAAGGCTTGTGCTAAACCCTAACCCTAATTCCACTCCAAATTCAAGATCCCGAGTACCAATCAAGCGAGAAGCCTTCAACCTTTTATGAGCCGAGCCGATCTTCCATCGGACAAGTGATCCAAGCCGATCCACGACCCACGGAGACGAGCGAAGCCAAATCGACGGTCGAGTTCTTCCTCTTGTAGTTCTTGAGCGAATGTAATGAAATTGTTGATATAAATAAAAGGTGAAATTCTTTAATCTTGCTTTCTTTTAATTCTTGCATCATGATTAGATCTCAATTTGTGATTGTGGTTCTTGTTGTGATGTTTGAGTAAAACTCCGCTCGTAAAGGAGTCGAGACGATTGTAGAATGATGATGTAACAAATCTTAATACGATTTTTAAGTCCTACGAGCTTTGTAAACCCTAGCAAGTTCAAGAATCGATGACCTAGTTTCGTTGCAATGCTTTCTTAATTGTGATCGCTCGAAATTAAGGATCTACGATCATTTCTTGAATTTACTAGAGGCTAAAATGTGAATGATATCGACGAAAGAATAAGGGATAAGATGAAACCCTAGTTTCATAAGAAATCCCTAATTCTCGATCGATCATCATCGATCTATTATCAATTCATCGAAGGATAAGAATACGTAATTGTAAGATTACATCACATCTATAGATCCGATCGATTCCTACGAGCCTCATTTCGATTCTTGATATTTGGTTTGGAAAAATCATCAAACTATCAATTCTTGATTCTATCTTTTTCTTGTTATTAGATCTAGATTTTCTAATTCTTGAACTTCAAATATAAATCATGAATTGTTTGTTTTCTTTTCATTAAAGTTTCGACTCATCTCATTCAAAAGACGAACGATTACACTTTCCCTGTGGACGATCCGCACTTACTAACGCGCTACAATCGACACCGTTATTGATTGCGGTCAAATATTTTTGGTTGTGATTTCTTTACAATTTCCCAATTACACAAACAAGAATTCTTTTAAACCAAATGATTGCGCATACGTTTTCAGGTATATTGGACCATTCGACATACTCGAACGAGTCGGAGAAGCGGCTTATCGCTTGGCACTTCCACCTTCATTGGAAGGAGTGCACAATGTGTTCCACATATCCCAACTTAGAAAGTATGTGAGTGACCCCAGCCATATTCTTGATTACTCCGAGCTCACTGTACAGCCAGATTTATCCTATGAGCAACAATCTATTGAAATCCTGGATAGAAAGATGAAGTCACTTCGGAACAAGGAAGTAAACTTGATTCGAGTGATGTGGAGAAAAGATTCACCAGGAGAATCAACATGGGAACATGAGGATGACATGCATGCAAGATACCCTCAATTGTTTGTAAATTAGTCCTTAAAATAATTGTAAATTTCGAGGACGAAATTTTTGTAAAGAGTGTAGAATGTAACAACTCCAATTTCAATGTACAAAAAATTTATTTAAAAGTTAATGTACGAATGGAGTATTTGCAATCTTGTGTACACTATAAGTATTTGAATTGCTTTTGAACAGCAAGAAAGTACTTGTAGCTCATTGGTAAAGCCTTGCACTGCTGTGACGTATCCCCTGTAATCGAATCCGCCCAGCCACATTATCTTTTTTGTTGATTTTTGTTTTAATCTTTTAGAAGCCCAAAATTTTACATGTGCACTACACGTAAAATGAAAAGTCACAGATTAAATAAACACATGCACTGAAATATACCAACAGACCCTGACACGTGGCGAAGATTGCAAGCCCCCTCACCGGATTTGGACCGGCGAGATGAGGCATGTGACCGGCACCGCTGGGCCTCCCATAGAGGATAGTCCCCAATTTTTTTTACTCTACACCTCTTCGCCTACCCCACTACCCCCATGTTATTGGATTTCTCTGTATTCATCCAGAAAGTGTAATTTCACTCTTTAATTCTAATTTTAATGCATATTTTTAATGCATTCTTTAACCCTCAAAACCCTAATTTTCCCTATAAATACCACGCTCCATTTCACCCCTCCTCATTCAAAATTCCATTACAAAAACTCTATAAAATTTCCAAGTCCCAAGTTGTGCAAGTGGAGTTAGCAAGAGGCGAAGTTCCGGCGACATTCCAAGAAGAATCCGGCGACGAAACGACGCCCCGACGGTTCCGAGAGCTTCCTCCTTCACCCCTCTTTCTTAATAGCTTGTAATTCCCCTCTTCCCTTCTCAATCTCTATTCTAAAACTTCTCTTTTTCAAAACTCGTCGGAAGCGGAGTTATTCCGACTTCTGATTTGCTTTTCTTTAAAAATCCAACTCCTTCTTAATAACAAACATACCAATTTTTAATAGATTGCTTAAAAATCATAAACAAACATATTAGAACAAGTTTCATCTCAAAATAATGTATGATGCAACTTTTATCGCATTTTTACGTTAAAATACCATATACTTTACTTTTGACATAATTCAACACATTCTTGTATTACCTTTAGAAAACTCATGAGGTAATGACCTACCTCATCACAACACACATCTTTGACATAGCACGATGGTTTGTAAAATATTCTTTTGGGACAAAATACGACATTACATTTAAATACCCTAAACTTACAAAACCATTTTCTTCAAAAAGTGTGTTATCTAATTCCTTGCAATTGTGCGTCTACAACCCATTTTGGGGAACCCCGATCAGGATGGTGCGGGTTATCGCACGTCTTCGAGCCTAGTAGAGCGAGATGCAGACCTCTGCAAGGAATATTCGATCTCGATGGAATTTTGATGTAATTTTTAAGAAAATGAGATTTCTACAAAATAAATAAAATTTATTTTTATTAACTATATATATTTATAACTATTATCAAAACATCTATTTTAAATATATTATATAAATATTCTATGTTTTCTAAAGCAAAAGAATCACAAGTTCATGAAACCACTATTACAATTCAATACATAATCCAATATTTCATTAAAATACCATATACAATGAAAACTAGGTTCTACTCACTAGAAAGTTTCGCTTTTATAAAATATATATCTATGAAAACCCTAAAGACGATAATTAAATACTTAAGGTGTATTTTGAAAATATATCAAAACTATTTTTACATAAAACTCCCTCAAATTATATTAATTTACAACAATGACCCTAGTAAATATAGGTTTAAGCGGGACCAGTTCTCTTGAGTCTCAGGGAGCCGAAGAATATGGGCGCTTACCTATCTAAAGTAGACAATCTAACAACGGTGTTATCACCACGGTAGTTGTTTTGGAAAAAGACACAAATCCTGCCGTCCATGTGCAGTAGTTACCGATAATATCAAAACTAATTCAGGACTTCAATTTCTTTTCAAAGTGTCTGACTCAGACAAAGTCTCAATCTAATCAATCTGACTTGAAATCAATTCAAGTATAAACTACAATACAACATGAATCCATGAATACCAGAATTCAGTCTATATCAATCTATTTTGACCGAACCGAACCATGGATATACTCTGTTTACATGACCATCCATTTATATCCATTCCATTTACTGATATCATGGTTTCGGCAAGTCATCCATCTTTATAACAAAACAATACAATCAATACAAAAGACATTACGGGGCTTTAAAGGGGTAGACTGGTACGGAATGTGTTAGAAGTGGCACGAAACGGTCATCTTAATACACCTAAGCTAAAAAACCATTGCCGTTGTACCGTGGCTGAACGGTTCCTTGTGCTCCGTATACCTTAGTTTTTGGAATAGTGGAACTCCTCTCGTATACACTGCATATTCTGTACCAAGTTACAAGCAACTGCATTAACATTATAATCAAACATTACTAGTTATACTCTCTTTCTGTCTATTCTATCTCTATCTATTTTTGGGACTTACCGAGTGATTGTTCGCTGACGATATTCCTTTCTTCTTTCTTCATAATGTTGTCGGGTGGATCGGACTCACCGGAGATCGAGCCCAGTACTGAGGACTTGGAGCAGTTTGCTATCGATCCAGAGCTGTAGGCACTTGTATATACTTTTCATTTCAGTTATGCCATTGTTTAGGCATTGCTTTCTATTCATGTATTTACATTTCCAGTTTTATTTGTAAAGAATTGTTAAATAATAAAAGTTATTGTTCATTTATATTTCTATCTCTTGTGTACATTTTTACTTATATTACTTAGATACGCTTAGCGTGTTTATTTCTGAGTAAATACGTAGCGGACCCAGTCGCGTCCCCTTGCCCGTACACCGGGAAGCGGGGCGTGACAGCATGTCCCCGAATATAGAGTGTCTTCCCAATAAACCACATGTGTGGACCGTATTCCCTTGGTTCTTCCTCTTCCACAGGAATCTCCTCCTCAGCGGGGGTCTCCTCCTCGGGCTCTTCCTCCTCCTCTAATTCTTCCTCCTCAATGGAATCTTCTTATGCTGCAAGGATGTCCTCTTCAGGCTCATCCTCCTCCTCTGGTTCTTCCTCCTTATTGGGATCTTCGTCTTCAGCAAGGACGTCCTCCTTAGGCTCTTCCTCCTCTGCATGAGCTTCCACTTCCTCGGGTTCTTCCTTTATTGGGGCTTCTCCTTTTCTATCTTCCAAATTTCCATTGGCGATATTTGTTTGGGAACATATTATTTCGTCGTCCGAACATCCAAGCATGGCCTCAAAAGTGATGTCCGACATGTTGTCTTCATCCGAAAAATTTGTCATGACCTGAGAAGAAATGCCATGGTCAGGATATAGAATATCAAGGAAAGGGCAAGGAATATGAAAAAAATTATGAAATTGATACAAGTGGATGAGATTCACAAATATAATAAGTCAGTTAACAGTTTCATTTTAGTACACAAGAGGACCTGCATGGGCCACCACTAAATCCTGCCACGCCCCGCTTCCCAAAAGAAGGTGAAGGGTGACGTGGTATGGTCCGCAACCTAACTGTATTGAAAGTAGTCTATTCAATACGGTTACGTTAAGCGTATGAATATCTATAACATGCAGGATGTGTGCTAAAACAAAATAATAAAAGTGAAATGCATTTATTTCCATTAACCAAACTTTATTATATCCTAAAGAAAAGAGTAAAATAAACTAAATAGTTTAATTACATCGAAAGAGAAGCAAAGCCCTAAACAGGTGGGCAACAAAAAACTAGCTAATCTTCCGTTGTCAAGTCTGCATAATCTTCATGAGTTGGCTCCATACCTTGATCCTCGTCATTATACCCATTCCCATCTGACGGACATTCCAAAAAAATAGGGGGAGAAAAGGAAAGTCCGTCAGCGAGTTACACTCGGGTAGGATTGCCTCATAAGGAAGTAAAGGTATAGAAACGAACAGGTATATATAAGTATGATATATATGTGCAGACATGATGTATATGGGTATAAGGATATAAGGTGTTTATAATTAAGACCTGTTGACAGGGGTATATGTGTATATGAGTATATTGTATGAGGTGTATATGAGTAAGGGTAGGTTATATAAAGTGTATGTAAGTAAGTGTATGTGGTATGAAGTATATGTCAGGTAAAAGGTCGCATTAGTTTGTTAAATAAGGGTCCGGATACTCGAGATTATTCCGTTGTGGCCACGCAACAACAACTGGAGAAGTGAAATGTACCATTTCATTTTCCGGGACCATGATCGAATAGTAGGGGAATCCGAGTTCCGCATCTCCTTGCCTAAACAAACTACTCATTCCCGTTATTCAGTATATAAAGGTTTTGACGAATTAGAATTAGTGTGTATACATCTAGACATGGAATTTCCACATTGTATGTCATCCACATATTGGATTATTCGCTCTCAAGTAGGGTTAGTATTCGCCCGAATATCGGGTTAGTATTTGTCCACATGTTGAACTATTCACCCCCAAAGTAGAGTTGGTATTCGCCCGAATATCATGTTAGCAGTCGTCCATACATTGGACCGTTCACCCTGCCTGCAGAGATCCTCATATATAAGTATTCCATATCCAGGTCTGCGCATTCTAACTCTAACCGTATCATGTGTCATGTATGTCGTAGTCTTGTATTTAAACAGTTGATCTCATTTAACATGGCTTTCCACAACCACTCATTTTATTTTGTTATCTTTTAATGTTTGTAAGGTGCTTCAAATCATTTTATGGAATGCTTAGTTAATAAACACTATAACGTTCAATGATATTTATTGTTTATAAGAAAAACATGATATTTAGTGTATTTATCATTTTGGAAACCCATGGTAATTTAATGAGAAAAATATCTTTTTAGTGAAAGATTATGGTATTTATTTGAAAATTATCTTTTAATAAAGTTTTAAGTATTTTTTTGGGAAAATCTCATTTATAAAGGTTAGGGTTTTTGGTGAAGATAGCCTTTTAGTAAGGGTTAAGGTATATAAGTGAAATTATATCCTTTTAAGATGGATTGAAGTATTTTATTGTAATTAATAATTTTATAAAGTTATGTTTTTTTATTTGGGGGTAATATTTTAAAAATACGTTCATGTTGGCAACCGTTGCACATGGACGGCAGGATTTGTGTCCTTTTCAGGGACGATTGCCTATCAAGCATAAGGTATTTACGTAAAATATCATCCTATTTAATTAGGGTATTTTATTAAGGGTAACATTCTACAAGAACAACACAGTGTTGACAACCGCTGCACATGAGCGTCAGGATTTGTGTCCTTTTTAGGGACAATTGTCTAATAACCACGGGGCGATTCATGTAAAACATTATCCTATTAGAATACCTTATTAAACCTTAGTTAATAGGCTAAAAAAATTATACTAAAAATATTCTCCCTGAGTAAAAAGGGTTAAGCTGAAAAACCATAGCACAATTAGTTAATTAGCATTACTCCTTTTATAAAGGTAAAAGGATTTTTATCAAACAAAAGTAATTAATGAAAATGGTGCGAGTAAAGGTACATCGTTTTAGTGTGACTAAAATATTTTATTCAAAACAACTTATTTCATATGGGTATTTTAAACATATACAACATTTTAATAAAATGAGGGTATTTTGTGGAAATAACCTATTTCGAGATCTTATTGGTAACATGGGCAAGTGGGTATATACATAGGGTGAATTGATACCCCATGGGTTATAATATCAAGCATATCATATTCTATGTAGAATTAGGGTGCAATGTTTACACATATGGAGGTAATTAATTAAACCATTTTAAACATGGGGCAAATTTAATTATCAGGAGGTACCACACTAGGCATGCAGAAATATTTTTAATATCATTTTAATATAAGGTTGGGGATTAGGATTTGAATCTAAGATCATTTAAAAGAAAGAAAGCGACAGATAAGTGGAGAAAGGCGGATCCTACCTTTGGTTCGAGTTGGATGTCGATGGGTCGAAAACGTAGACTCGCACTAAATTCTCAATAACTCCATGCTCGGATTTTTCCTCGATGCTTGGGTGGAACAACAGCGCCGGCGTTGTTGATACGAAGGCATGGGTATTTTTTTCAGAATTTTCGGAGTTCTGAGATGTGAGAAATTAGAGTTTGAAGACCTCTGTTTATGAAGTATTTTCCCAACAACAAAATCAAAAAAAATCTGTTAAAATCTCCTTAAAATTCGCGCTCAATGATTTGCCCATGATTCTTCGGCCGCCGCAATGAATTGTGGCCGTTAGATCTTGATCCAACGGCTCAGATCGCCGCCGCCGCTCGACACGCATCCGCGGGTGGGAATCATGCGTTCTCGCGTGGTCCCCACCTCGTAGATGCCGTCGGATGCCATTGGCCATTGGATCTTGCATCCAACGGTCCAGGCTATATGTTGTTTTAATATTTCTTTTTTCTTTTTAAAAAAACTAAACTGTTTAATAAAAAATCGAATTTGGTCTAAAAAAATGTTTAAAAAATTGTAAAATACTGGAAAAATATGATAAAATTCCAGAAAATATATTTTATTGTTACCTTCAGTTTAAAAATGATTTCGGGCTAAAAATAATTATATCTATTATTTAATTGTTAGTTATTATAACTATTGAAAATCTATTTTTATTCTTGAAAATATTTTAATTACTAAAATAATTATTTTAATTTATAATAAAATATGTAAATCATTGTTAGGGCATTATAAAAATATTTTAAGCCTAGAAACATAAAAATTGATTTTTTTTTCTTTCAGTAAATTCCTTTAATTATATTTAACTATTTTAACAATTACTCGCATCATTTTAAAAATATTTTACCATCAAGCAAAAACGCAGTTATATACTCGGTGCAAAAAACAAGTCCTTTTATTGGAAAAAAACACAATCGTTACACCTCGTATTGTCTGGCAGGTGAAGCGAGCCCAACCCGTTTTGCTTGAAAAACGAGGTATGCGAATCACCTCGCCTCGCTTCATTGGTCACGCTTATATGCCCTAAGGCTGCACGTGGTATATAGAATAGAAGATTATCGGAAATCCTCGCATTCTCGGGAATGGGACGACCGGGTATTCAATTCTAAGGAATCTTGTATTAACGTGCTTGGTATACATTAATCGTTTCCGGTAATATATATATATATAACTGGCGAGAGGCCAGAGGAGCGCCGGTGGATGACGGTGAGACCGGCGACTAATGATCGGCGGCGGGCCGACGATCAGCTGGCGGGGTCGGTCGGCAATGAACTACGGCCGACCGGCGACCAACGTCTGATCGGCGGCGGGCCGACCGGCGGACGATCGGCGATGGCCGGCAGACGGCCGGCTATGGACGGCGTAGCCGGCCGGCCGGTGGATGGCAAGGGAGACCGGCGGCTGATGGTCATGGCTCATTCATATTAGGTGGGAAAATTTCGTGGTAATTTAGGATAGACACATGTTTTGGGGATGTGATTACCGTGAAACGGGGTCATTTGATTATCATGGTAATTTTATATTCCCGGAAATATCTTTTATACCTAAACAAGTATAGTAATACTTCATGGTAATTTAGGATTACCATCTACGTTAAAGCGCCCCCCTAAGTTTAGCTAAATAGTTTACCCAATGTTTAAAATGTTTATATTTTTTACTTTTAAATTCCCAACGTTTCCGGACCTAACCGTTTTGATACCTGCCGTTAACGTGAGATAAGAATATTCTTTTTAGATTCTCATGCGCTGCCCTTATGATTTTTTACTCTTTTACCCTTGGCAGCTGAATTGAAAAGAGGGTTAGGCTTACGATCAGGTCATTTTCTTCCCAATAATGGTTTCTTCAAAAGTTTATACTAGTCTTCATATTCATCTTCATGCTTCTTGAATTTTATTGTCATCATAAAAATACTGCACTCATTTATAGCCTTATGACAAATTGAAAATTGTTGAAAGTTTGATGGAGAGATATCCAAACTTATCTCCTTCGCACTCAATTGCACTTTTGTGACCACGCCCAATTTCTAGGATTAGGGTTGGGAAGAATCGAATCTGGAAAAGTTTGGGAGAGAATTTTTTCTTTCGATCTTTTATCAAACTTTGTCAACAAAGCCAACATGACACTGGAGCATAGGGTAAAAAGGTTAATCCTCACTCAGCGTTAACACCGTCAGGCAGCAAACTGCAACTGTGGAACGTCGGGTATTTATGTGACAAAATATAAACGCTGGGTATTTATATGCTAAGGTCAGCAAACTTTAGGCGATTTTGAGCCTTTTGGCCTTTAAATTTTTTGGCTTAAAATAGATTTATTTTCACTTAAAATACCCCAAAATCTTCCTTGATTAAGATTCAAAAATAATACTGTACCTGAAATTGCTATAAAAACTCTTAAAGCAAAAAACAACATTTCTTATGTTATTTGACTTATATGACCCATGAGTTTAGGTTGCATGTCCTCCTGTCTCATATTTTCCTTTATGCTGATCGCGAGGGGCCATTTTGGGGCCATGCAGGCTATTCCAGGCCGAAAACAAAAGGTAAGATAAAATCGGTCAACCAGTAATTTTTTTTTGGAGTTTATTTTTCTTTTCTGTTCACCTACATGGAATAAACACACAAATGAAGGAAGCGAGATATTTTTAACCTAAAAAATAAAAAAGGTTATTATCCTACAATAAAAAAAAAAGAAAACAAACCACAACGAACATAAACAACTTCGTTCAAAACTAAATAAACGGTCGCAACCATCCATTGAATATAACCGACGGGAGGCTTGTGATAAATATAGGTCCCATGTGCACATCAAACAGATAGAACGAAGATCCGGACAACTTCGGAAGAGATGATTGAAATTTTTTAAGAACCAAAACAGAAGGGTAATATAAAATTTATTTTGGGTGAATTGTCAAAAAAGCCCAGGCAAGATCTCCTCTTCATCAAAAACCCCGATCCTGACAGTTGTCAAAAATCTTTGAAAAAGTTTTGAGCTGTTAAAAAAAAAACCTTGCCTACGGTATCTACCATATCTAATTTTTATACGATATGTATGCAGTTGCTTGTGATATTTATGCAACTGCATGCGATATGTATGACCTAATTATAGCACGCAACTATACAGACTCCACATGATGATGCTCAGTATTGGCGATCTCCAAGATCGTGACACGTGGCAGATGACGTGTCCCAGAATTCAGAAGAAATGGCCCACAGGGGCCGACCAGGACACCCCTGTACCCGACCTGCAAGCACAAGCTGGCCCTCCTCGGGGGCCCCTGCAAATTGACCTCCTCGGCCTCTCAGCTCGCCCCGAGCTGCCATAAGACCAAGACTTCTCGGCTTTCTCGCTCGTCCCCGAGCTCCCCAGCCGAGGCCGTCTTCCTCGGTCCTCCGACCAACTCCACTGCTCACAGGCGTAACCGCCGCTCCGCAAATCTCGCCATGCGCAGATTCTCGCCATCAACATCCCACGTTCCACGCCAGCAACATCCCACGTTCCACGCCATCACGATCTCCATTAATGGGCGATCCCCTCTCTACGCTGGCGTGACGTCGGGAGCATAACTGCTGGCGAGATTCTCGCGCCTGCTGCTGCATGCTACCACCGCTATATAAACCCCCATCACAGAGGGGTCAAGTAAGCCATTTTTTACTCCACTTAGCCGTTATGCTGCTCGGATCTAGTACTAACTTGATCGTCGGAGGGTCCTCGATGGTACCAAACCACCCCGGGACTTCTTTGCAGGTACTCGGCGCTAAACTCCTCAAATCACCAATCTCCTCAAAACCCATTGAGACCCACACGCAACGGGAGATCACCTTCAAACCTACCGGGAGATCGACGAAAGACAACATCTGAAGGAGACCCGAAAAGGACCTCCATCAGTTGGCGCCGTCTGTGGGAAACGAAACTCCACAAAAAACAAAGTTGGCCTTTCGATCCCCGTCCGCATGGCAAGCGACCACCCTGAAGATCCACCGAATGTCGTCGACGCCTCCGCCGGCCACCGCATCACGGGCTCCGGCGGCCGCAGGCCCCTCGGCTCTTCCCATCCAACCTCGAAGTCCCACGTCGGAGAGCCTTGCCTCGAGCCTTGTCGCCCCCTGTCCCTACAAAGGCAGCGGTCAGCTCGCCTGCTTCCAGGCATGACCGGCATCCCCTCCCTCGCCAAGGCAGCTCGGGGAATACCCTACCGCGGGGCCTAAGGGACCATGCCGGAAGAAACCGGGGCCCATCGGGAACTATGGACATGACGACAGGGGGTCAGTCAAGCTCCTGCGAAACTCGACACCCTACTCCAGCAACAAATGCCAACGGCCATCCGAGCAAAAGGGCCCGGGTCCATGAGCCTATCTCCTTTGGCGACGGGGACCTCCACGGCATATCCCTGCCCCGCAACGACCCTCTGGTGATCACGGCCCGAATCCACCGGTACGAGGTCCACCGGATACTCGTCGACTCGGGCAACTCGGCAGACATCCTCTTCCACGACTGCTTTCTACTCATGGGGCTCACCCCAGCGGACTTGAAACTGACCTCCCACATCCTTTCGGGGTTCACCAACCATTCCATCCCGACACAAGGGGTGGTCACCCTGCAGTTCAACGTCGGGGAGCCCGGTCTCACCCGTACGCTGCCTGTGGACTTCATCGTAGCAAAAGTCCCGTCGGCCTACAACGTCCTCCTCGGCCACCTGACGCTGAACTCCCTCCAGGCCCAGATATCGACCTACCACCTGGCGATGAAGTTCCCTCTCGATCAGGACGGGATAGGTCGGGTCAACGGGAACCAGCATGTCGCGAAGATTTGCCTTACCAAAACAGTTTCGTCCGAGCAGCCGACCGACGACACTGAGGTAAACAACGACATCAAGGGTTCTCTAGACACCCGAGACGAGCGGAAGGAGGTTCGGGGGACGCCAGTCGAACCACTAACCGAGGTGCCCCTGACAGATGGGGACGAGGAAAAAACCGTCCAGGTCGGATCACTCCGATAGGGACTCAGCGAGATGACCCGGTCAGATTCCTCAGAAATAACTCCGACGTCTTCGCCTGGGCGCCTGCTGACATGCCCGGAATTGAGCCCAAAATCATCTCCCACAAGCTCGGGGTCGATCCTGCGGCCCGACCCGTCAGACAGAAAAAGCGAAGCTTTGCCCCGGTCAAACAGAAGGCTATCGAGGATGAGGTCGATCGGCTTCTCGCCACCAACTTCATCAGGAACATACCCTACTCGGAGTGGCTAGCGAACGTGGTTCTGGTCAAGAAGTCAAGCGGAAAGTAGCTCATGTGCGTCGACTTCACCGACCTCAATAAGGCCTGCCCTAAGGATAACTATCCGCTCCCTCGGATATATCAGCTCGTCGACGGTTCGGCCGGCCACGAGCTGTTGAGCTTCATGGATGCTTTCTCCGGCTACAATCAGATCCGTATGAATCCGGGAGATGAAGATCTCACCGCATTCACAACGGACCGGGGGGTATATTGCTACAGGGTGATGCCCTTCGGCCTCAAGAACGCCGGGGCCACATACCAACGGTTGGTCAATCGCATGTTCAAGCCACAGATCGGCAGGAACATGAAGGTCTACGTTGACGACATGCTCGTCAAATCTGTCTCATCGGCCGACCATGCTAGGGATCTGGGCGAGGCCTTCGAAGTGCTGTTCACACCATAATATTGCATTATTATATTCCCTATTCTTATTCTTTTTACAAATAAACATGTGCTTTTGACGCATGTCTGCTACATATTACAGGATACAGGTTCTTGGACAGAAAACAGTGAAAACGATGAAAAGACGATGCAAAAGTGGACTTTGACCAGCAAACAGAAGACTCTTGATCAAGCCTACATCAAAAATAAAATTCACAAAGTACAAGGCAATGCAAGTTCCAAGATTACAAAGCGAACGGTTAAAAATCCACTACACTATTCACTGGAGATCTGGAAGAAACCTCAAAGCCCATTTGAGAAAAATACAGAAGAAATAGGAAGAATAAAACAACCAGAACCCAGCCCAGAAGAAAAAGCTTCCAAGTCCACCATTGGATCGCGGAACCGCGGCCCAACCCATGCTTGGACCGCGGTTCCGCGGCCGTCCTGAGGCCTTGTCGTCAAGAAATTTTACTATAATTTTGTGTCGGCGCTGACTAGTCAACCTAGGACTATTTTGGTAAATGTAGACATGCGGATCAACTGTAACCTAGGGTTTCCTATTCTCTATAAATAGGAACTCTAAATCATTGTAAAGGCTATGCCTCCCTTCATTAATAAATTTTAGAATTCTTTTGGAGAGTATCGGTGCCTTTTTTCATTTCATGAATTCAGATCTGACAACCCTGTGTTGATGTTTGGAGAGAGCCATCTATAAAGTAGGTAATTTTTCATTCTCTGCTCTAGTTTATATTTAATTCCTTGCCCTAGATAATTGTTAGAGTTAGTTTTGGGGAAGGCTTTTTGAGAGATGAGATCTCTGATCCCTTTCTTACCCATCACATAGAATCAATATGACTCCATGCATACACGCACACACCGCGCCCTACGGCACCCTATCCCTCGAGGTAGCAGTGATACCGTAGTATAAAGGCCCGGTTGCGCGCGTTTTCCATGGAGGTTAGGGTAAGGATCTCTAAAGGAAGGACAAGAACCTAGAGGAAGGAACACCTTCCCGAATGGATCTAATCCCCTTTATTGATAATTACCATAACTCCTCTTAGATCCTAATTTGGGTATAGAAAGCGTTGAGATTTATTTACATTTCCAAACCATTCCTAAACCTAACCCTAGCAAGATTTAGATCTATATTAATTTAGTTTTTAGATAGATTCAGTTTTTAGATTTAATAAATCACTCCGAACACCCTTCGGAATTAACCCGTAAGAGCGATTAGGAGATTCACAACATCCCAGTGGACCGACCCGTACTCACCGGCTAGCTGCAAAGCGACGCCGTTGTTCCCCCAATCAGAGCAAGGCTCTGCTTAAATTTTGAAAATTCAAATTTTGAAGCAACGCTTCAGTTCCCGTGCGCTGCGCGCAACGCGCTACGTGTCAGAAGTTGGCACGGCAGCACAACGCCCAAGGCGGAACGTCCAATCAGAGCAAGGCTCTTTAAAAAAAAAAAAAAAAAACATAAGCAACGTTCAACTGCGCAAGCGCACGGCAGCGCGACACGTGTCTGCGCAGTTGCGCAAGCACAACTGCGCAAGCGCACGGCAGCGCGACACGTGTCTGCGCAGTTGCGCAAGCACTGTTGCGCAAGTGCACCGCTGCGCGACACGTGTCTGCGCAGTTGCGCAAGCACTGTTGCGCAAGCCATCCACTGCGCGACACGTGTCATTCATTGGGGAGTTGCGCAGAAACAGAATGAAAATTTAATGAAATCTTTTCTGTTCTTTCCAAAACCAGAAGATTTTCTTCTGCCTTTGGATCAAAGATCCAGCGGTGGGAAAATTCCCAAAATCACTCAGAAAAGATCTTGTTAACAAATTCAACAAATTTGTGAGCACTATAAATAGGACCCCAGACCTCATTCGATGGGCATCAACTTGAATAAGCGACTTCTAGCAAAAGAAAAAAGAAAAGAGAACTCTTGGAGATTATTCAAGAATAAGAAAAAGAAGAAAGGTAAAAACCTTTTTTTTTTTTAAGAGAAAAGTCTCTGAAGAACAAAGGATTTAAAAAAAAGGTAAATAAATGAAAATAAATAAATAGTGCCTTGCACTTGTTATGAACCCTTGGTTCTGTGAAATCAGGGAAAACAGGAAGAAAAACTTGTTTTCCTTTGATCCAAATTTAGATCAAAAGTGCTATGCACTTTTGTTCTTAAATCTGAAAAATTCTTGATATTCTGCACAAATGCAACCCATTATTTAAAAGGGCCTGGCCCAAATCAAATTGCAAAATAATAAAGGGGCAGAGCCCTGTTTGGATTGATTTTCTAGTCGGGCAAGGCCCAAAATAAATAAAAAATTTGGACTTAACGTGTCTGAGCAATTGCGCAAGCACTGTTGCGCAAGTGCACAACTGCGCGACACGTGTCTGCGCAGGTGCACAAACACTGTTGCGCAAGTGCACAACTGCGCGACACGTGTCACCTCCACGAGCGCTTGCGCTCTTTAAATTGCGCAAAGCACCTGACAAGCCGTGTGGGGCACTGTCAGAGTATTAAATGCAATGCATTATTAAGGGGCAGAGCCCAATCAAGGGTCAAATGGACCAAATAGAAGTACTGCACATTATTTTAAAAAGGCAGAGCCTAATCAAAAAGTCTAAACAGACCAAAAATAATGCTATGCATTGTTTAAAGGGCAGAGCCCAATTGAGAGGTCCAATAGACCAAAAACAATGCTCTGCAAAAGGGCAGAGCCCAGTCAATGGCCTGAAGTAATGCTATGCATTATTCTAAAAAGGAAAGCCCAAACAAAGGCCTAATAGGCCAAATGCAAACAAAATGTGAACATTTTTAACTGGACTTAGCCCAATTCTGGCCGTAAGTCCTTAAATTAAATTGACTGAGCACAGCTGCTCTCCTAAATCAATTCACGACCGGTTCAAGGGTACATCTCCGAACTCCTTTGACATCCATCGTTGTAATTCCTCAACGACGTCAGAGAGGTGACGGGTCCCAACGACCACACACCCATATGGACTGCGGGGTCCTTAAACTCGTGGACCGAAACGTCCTTAAACTAATATTGGACCGAAACGTCCTTAAACTAATATCGGACCGAGACGTCCCTAAACTAACATCGGACCGAGACGTCCCTAAACTAACATAGGACCACCACGTCCCTAAACTGGCGCAATAGAGCCCAAATGCTCTTTTATCGGATCTAAACGGTCCCATTAAGTTGATCTTAGTCTTAAACTGGACTAACGTATCCTTAACAAACGTTTAAGTTGATCTTAGCCTCAAACACGGCTAACGTATCCTTAAATATTCAAATGGATTATAAAACTCCCAATCAACTCTGGTCCGAGGGTACATCTCCGAACTCCTTTGATATCCATCGTTGTAATCCTTCAACGACGTCAGAGAGGTGACGAGTCCCGATGGCTATACATTAAATTAATCACTACGTTGAGTTGATCTTAGTCTAAAACAGGACTAACGTATCATTGACGAAAGTTTAAGTTGATCTTAGCCGCAACGCGACTAATGCATCCTTAAACTGAAAACACCAAACCCAAATCTAAGTAAATACGGATTTGGACTAATCCACGTCCTACGGACGACGGCATTACTCAGTCTCCGTATACAATCCACGGGCAACCACAAACAAAACAAACACACACGACACGAAGTGAAATTCTGGAGAAGGAGAAAGTTGTTACCGCGATGCGGTAGCGTAATTAACTGCAGGGGCTTGCGCCTGCAGGGAAGAGCATCCCCATAATCAAAAACCCCTCATCCTGAGGGGGAATCTGACGAAGTCTGCTACATCGGCCGCATCCGTCTAAACCTCCGATCCACGGTGCCATAAATCAACTTGGTATCTTCGGAGAGGTAGACGGATAAAACCAAATAGCATCTGCCCCGAACCCCAGGCACGGACGCCCCAAAGTCCAGGCCGCCGTTCGGAGGGGAACAGATTCTGGCACGCCCGGTGGGACCTTTTCCTCTTTCCACTCCACACTTCGTGTGTCGTCTTCGCGAACCAATCGCGGTTTGTTAAATGGTTGCCTACGGATTTCAAGTTGCTAAGATTTGGTCTTTTGTCTGGCGCAGAACTCAAGCATCCATGGATTCTAACTGCACCAACTGTGCGAAGTGCCGCTGCAACGGACGCTCCACCTCACCGGGAGGCGTAGCATATGGGCCCCAAGCGGCTTCCTTCCTTACTCTGCCGGTAGACCAAGTGACCCAAGCCACCACCGGCTTGTTCTTCGGGACTATGATCCCACCTGCAAGCTTTTCTGCACCAATACCTGCGCCGGAAGTGGGTAAAAAGTCGGTCTTCAACCGGCTCATTGTTTCGACAACCTCTGTCGACAGGTCGCCCGCTACTAAACCGACAGTCTCCGTTTTCACCAGGCTAGGTCAGAACTATAAAGTGGATGTCCCAAAGAGGGCAACGGCCGCTGCTTCGGAAGTCATTAAACCGGCCTCTCCCATCAGAGGGTCGGTCTTCACAAGATTGACGGTTCCCACTCCTCCCCCAGCTGGTCAAAAGGCATCAGTCTTCGACAGGCTGACATCGGCAGTTCCCCCACACTCAAACAAGGGGCAACAAAAAACCATCTCGATTTCCGAGCCAGTCCCAACGGCTCGTCGTGCGCGACGTCGCCATTGGCGACGAGTGAGGAAAGCAGGGGGCAACTCCCCTTCAGGGATAACTCCACCCGCTCCAATGGTGAAAGTCAATGCTGCTGTTCCGACTGGGAACAGCTTTGAACTACTGAGGAGAGTGCGTAAGAACTCTCCAACCGCTACCTTGAAAAGATCTCCTCCACCTGCGGAGAGAGTTCCAGAAACAAAACAAGAACAGCCCCCTCAACGGCTATCGTCAAAGATATACAAGGTTTGGCGGAGGGTTCAAGACTCTGTGATTGACCCAGATCACTTTCGTCGCCAGAAAAAGGCAAAGGTGGAAAAGAACAAAAACCGCCCCATTAAACAGCAGGGGGCAACAAATGCTAGGATGCCCACTTCAACGGCTCCTTCAACCTCAATGGTCCACAAAAGAAAAAGGCCAGAGAAAGCTCCTGTGACACTGACAAAGTTTAAGAGCGGTGAACCTAAACGCCCCAAGTCAGGGGGCATAACAGTTCATACGGTCTATATGGCTTCTGGAAAGGAAGAAAGTCGTACTTCTACGGGTCACCGACCGCTTACCCGGTCAGTGACCAAGGCTCAGGAGCAGCAACAAAAGCTCCAGGAGATGATGACTACAATGGCTGCACTCACGGAGCCAAAAGAGAATCCTGGGACATCCTTAGATGAACGCCAAGAAGAAGAGACCGACGCCGAGTTCCTTCGCCGAGTACTGGAAAAGAGGGACAAAGAGGCTGCTGAACAAGCGGCCAATATACAGCGTATGGGCCTCCTCTTCCAGGACATGATAGGGATGATGATACAACAAGATCCCCCGACTGAAGAACCCCCGATTTTCCTTGGGGATGATAGGGGAGAGACATCAAACCCTCAGCCCGTTCTATCAACGGCTAAAGAGGATACAATCTCTAAGACTGATCTGGACGAATATATAGCCCAGCAAATAAAGGTTCATCACGCGGCCGAAGCAGCCGGCCACGTCGTAAAAACGGGGCGACCGTATCCAGGCTGGTATGACCAAATCAAGTACCCGCCAGGTTACACAATTCCCAAGTTTCATGTCTACAAAGGGACCGGCAATCCCCATCAACATGTTGCCCAATTCAGGGCGCTTTGTGGTAACACCGGCGGCGACGACAAGCTTTTGCTTCGCCAGTTTGTTGGAAGCTTATCAGACACGGCGTTTGAATGGTATTCTGAGCTCCCCAACGACTCTATTAAAACCTTTGCGGAGATGGAGCTGCTCTTCACCCAACGTTTTGCAAGTGCCAGTGAGCGTACTCCGATGACGGCGTTGATTAACGCCAGGGTAAAACCCGATGAGACGTGGGTTCAGTACGCTATACGGTGGCGTAATCTATGGTCGAAGTGTGAACAGCGCATAGAAGAAGCCCCTGCGGTGGGAATGTTTGTTGGAACCCTCGATCCACAAGCAACCATTTCACAGTTTATGATGTTCTTCAAGCCGACTTCCTTCCAGGCTTTGATCGACAAATTAGCGCAGATGGACCAGATGGGCCATAAACCCCCTCTTCCGAAACCGGAATCCCGAAACGATAAAGGAAAGGGAAAAGCGATCATTGTCGCTAATGCCCAACAACAACCGAGCGACTCGAAGCCGGTTGCTCGTCCAAACAATACACGCCCATACGTACCCCTTGAGGACAGGATGGGACGCCCTTACTCTTTCCCCCGTGATAAAACGAGGAGGCTATTCGAGCTGGCGCTGCGCAACAGACTCATAAATCTGCCAGATCCAAAACGTCCGTTGCAACCGAACGACGCCAACGAGCCCAATTACTGCCCTTATCATCGAGTGCTAGGCCATCCGATTGAGGATTGCTACGTTTTCAAGAATTGGCTTGAGAACCAGTACCGTCAGGGCAAATTTGCGCTATCTGACAAATGGAAGGTGAATCCTCCGCAGCCTCACACCTCTAAGGGGACAAATACGCCGGGGGCAACATGCTCCGTTATTGAAGAAACTCCCTGGGAGGTTGTATTATCAGCCAAAACGAGGAGAATGCTAAATGATCTTCAGACCTGTCCAGCGGTCAAGTGGAAGAACCCCTTGGAACCGCAGGTTATTGAGGGGATGTTGAAGCCACGACCGACTCCGAAGACCGATGGTGGTAGTTCAAGCGCTCATAGTCAGCCGTCAAAATCTTCGAAAAAGAAGAAGAAGAAATCTAAAAAGCCCGTGAAGCCTGGCGACAAGCGCACGGACTTACAAAAGCAAATCGACGCACTGGATGAGTACAACCAAAAGGCGCGGACTCCCATTACGCTCCAAGATTTCCTTGATCACGTCTTCCAAAAAGAAGATGAGGGAGAAAGTTCATCGGATGAATCCGAGGAATATGTGGCGAGCTGTCATATGATCTCCCATTCGACCACGAACGATGAAGGGACTTCTGGCACTGAAACGCTGGGGGCAAATGCCGAATCAAGAGCCCCAGGGTTATCGGTTGAAATGATTAGCGCGTTTCTTAATGAAGCTCGGTTGAAAAGCAAAGCTGATCGAGAACGCGAGACGGCTATATTCGAAAGGGCCAATCGCCAGCGACTTGAGGAAGGAGCTGAAATGATCCCGCTGGAGCAAAATGCCTCCACCGCTGACAAAAGCCAATTCAAGATAAAAAAGAAGTTTGCTAAGGCCATATCGATGGGCATGAATCTACCACCCTCTGAAGAAAAAGTTACTAGCGTGGTGGAAATGCACCCCTCTTATTGCTTATATCATCAGAAGGTCTCGCATTCCACCCAAGATTGCAAAGCTTTCGATAAGTGGTGGCAAGGATACGTCGCTAATCGACAACGCTTTAAACGGGAAAAGCGTAAAATTCGTCGGGAGCAAAGAAACACGACCAAAGAGCTTGAAAGAACTGCCAACAATTGTCACATGATTAACACCGCCGGATCACAAGTGCCTACATTTGGGAGCGATTCCTATGAGGAGCTAGAGCTTGGCCCCCTCTTCAAAGAATCCATTTCGGGAAAAGAAGAAGAACCGAAGGCTTGCGAAAATATACAGCTACGCAATCGGACGCTACCTGAAAAGAATCTCGGACCCTTAAACAAGAAAAACAAAGGGAAAGAGAAGGTCTCTGAAGACATTGCTTTGGATGACCAAGTCGCGGAAGAGTTAACCGCCAAGAATCCGCCAAAGAGGAGTAAAGTGGATTACAATGTCTTGGCGCATCTGAGAAAGCTACACTCACAACTCAGCATTCTCGATGCCCTATTACTATCAAAAGAGACGAGGGATTCTTTGATTAAGGCCCTACAAGATCCGGACCAGTTCCAAGCCTTCCTAGCCGAACAAAAGATGAAGGATGAATTGGAAGAGGTGCACACAGCCGACGTTGCTTTTAGTGATGAAGACCTTCTCCTCGGGACGTGTGAACACAATCGCCCCCTTTATGTCTCAGGATACTGCCATGACATAAAGATAGGTAAAATCTTGGTCGATAACGGATCGTCTGTTAATTTACTCAATGTGCGAGTGTTAAATGAGATTTGCATGAGTGTCCAACACCTCGCCCGAGACAAAATCACCATCTCCGGTTTCGACTCTCAATCCTCAAAGACTCTTGGATCTGTGATATTGACGCTACGCTTCGGGTTGCTCGTCACAGACATCAAATTCCATGTTATAGACGCCAAGACGTGCTACAATGCTCTGCTCGGCCGACCATGGCTACACGAGTACAATATCATCCCTTCTACACAGCATCAGTACATGAAGTATTCTAGGGATGGCCTTGAGTACACTGTGGCGGGAGAGTTGAATCCGTTTTCCGTGAATGAAGTTCGCAAGTATGAAGATGCCAAGTACTTCTTACCGAGTTTCGAAGACACGGAAAGGTGTCACAAACCGGAGAACAAAACTAACGCTACCATCCCTGTCTTCGGCAGTGACACCGAGGAGGAGGAGGATATAATTTATTCAGGTCCATCCCAGTCCACCAGGCCAGGACCATCCGTTCCTTCATTAATCTTCGGCAGTGATTCAGAGGATGAAGTTCATGCTGTATTCCCTGCTCGGCTATCAATACAAGCTTCTGCTGATGAAGAGCGAAGTCTGCAGATAACCATGGTGCCGATTGAACATTACAAAGAACTGGATGCACTCAACACCAACAGCGTAGAAGAATTGCACACATTCTATATTCCTCCCGGACGAAAAGGCGAGAAGGCAATCTTATTCTACCGTTCTGAAGAAAACAAGGTGGAAAAAGAAATTTGGCATGGCGCGGATCCCACGCTCGACAGGCTTCAGCCCATCCGTCTTCCCAGATATTATACCAAAGGTTTGAAGAAACTGTTGAAGCGCCAGGCAATACCTTTCGAACAAACCGTTAGAAAGGCCAAATTCTATGACAAAGTATGGAACGTTCCCGGGACTCAATGCAAATTGCCTAACGGGAGAATAGAAACAAAAGGGCTCGGGTACATCCGGTCAAAGAAAAGGGAGCCAGTAGACAGCTGTTATGTCATGTATGACTTCGATGAAGAAGCGGACGCTCAATGGGAGGACGCTAATCCTGAGCCAGCAAAAGTTCCTGATGCAAAACCGCCCAGTCCATCATTTGAAGACCAGATGGGCAAACTTATAAGGAATGCGGGTCAAAAAGCCCGAGATGATCACAATCGTGAAATAGCAATTTATGAGAAAGCCAAGACACAGCGCCTCCTTCAACAGGCGGTGAAGGATGAAAATGCCGCTCCTTGTCAACCTGCTACAAAAGAAGTTCGACGCGAAAGCAAAAACAAGTCGAAAGACAAGAAAGGCACTCGACAACCACAAAGCAGAGCTAAGAAGCCACGCATCCGAGGGTCGAGCGTTATTGACCTAGCCCTCATGAAGAAAATGGGTCGAGCATACTCGTTTCCTCGGAGCAAAACAAGGAAAATACTTGATCTTGCTCTAAAACATCGAATGCTTACACTGCCAGAGTCTAAACACCCTGAGCAAGCAGGCGAAGTCTCCAACCCAAATTATTGCTCTTACCATCGAGTAGTAGGGCATCCGCTTGAAGATTGTTTCACCTTTAAGAATTGGGTTGAGGACCAATATCAGCTTGGCAAATTCGCGTTGTCTGACAACTGGAGGGTAGCGCCGCCGCAAAAGCACGAACCCGAAAACACCAGGATAGAACCAACTCCGCATTGGGGTTGGCAGAAAATTCGCACTTGCCACATGATAACAATATTAAAAGAAGAGTCCGAGGACATGAACAGCCTTCCTCGGTGCTTTGAAAACAGCAGCGATGAGGTAATCTCAGAATTTCCCCCAGCTCCAAAAGAACTAGAGGATGGAATACATACTACTGCAGATAACCTCAGGAAAATCGAGTTGGGGACGGTAAATGATCCGCGACCGACATTCGTCAGCGAGCTGCTGTCTGAAGAGAGGGTGGCTGCGTTAAAAGACGTCCTTGTGCAGCATAAAGATTGCTTCGCATGGAACTATTCCGAGATGCCAGGACTAGATCCAGAAGTCGCTGTACATAGACTAGCAATATCCCCAAACGTCAAACCAGTCAAACAGGCGCCGAGAAGAATGCGGCTCGAGCTTGAAATGAGCATCAACGTCGAAGTCAAAAAGCTGATAGACTCCGGCTTTATCCATGAAGTTCAATATCCTGAATGGATCGCTAACATCGTCCCGGTGATGAAGAAAAATGGGACAGTGCGCATATGCGTAGACTTCCGGGATCTTAATAAAGCTTGCCCGAAGGATGATTTCCCAGTGCCAGTCACTGAACTGATGATAGACAACACATCCACTCATGAAGTTTTCTCCTTCATGGACGGCTCATCGGGGTATAACCAGATAAAAATGCATCCTGAAGATCAGAAGCATACGGCCTTCAGGACCCCTCTAGGTATATTCTGTTATAAAGTGATGCCCTTCGGTTTAAAGAACGCCGGTGCTACTTATCAGAGGGCCATGACAAAGATCTTCAACGACCTTATTCATGAAATCGTCGAATGCTATATCGACGATCTCGTGGTTAAAAGCAAATCATATGAAGAACACCTCGAGCATTTGAAGACCGTGTTTCAACGCCTTCGACAATACAACTTAAAGATGAACCCGCTCAAATGTGCGTTCGGGGTTTCCTCGGGCAAATTCCTGGGATTCGTTGTTCGACACCGAGGTATTGAAATAGATCCGTCAAAGATTAAAGCGATCATGGAAATGCCTCCGCCAAGAACTCTTAAACAGTTGCGATCTCTCCAAGGAAAGCTTGCATACATTCGACGGTTTATCGCTAATCTTTCAGGAAAGTGCCGTCCTTACAGTCACCTAATGAAGAAGGGAACCCCATTCGTTTGGGATCACAAATGTCAAGCTGCATTGGATGAGATCAAGCAGTATCTGCAAAACCCTCCGGTGTTGGCTGCTCCAGTTAAGGGAAAGCCTCTCATTCTTTACACGACCGCCCTTGAAGGTTCTTTAGGTGCATTATGGGCACAGAAGAATGACCAGGGGAAAGAAAGAGCACTCTACTACTTAAGTCGGGTTCTGCTGGGGGCAGAAAGCAATTACTCCCCCATTGAAAAACACTGCCTGGCATTGATCTTCGCAATAACAAATCTTAGACATTACGCATTAGCGCACGAAGTCCATCTCATTTCAAAAGTGGACCCTCTCAAATATTTAATGTCAAAGGCCATCTTGACAGGACGACTCGCTAAATGGGCTCTACTCTTAATGGAGTTCTCGATAACATATCGACCCCTCAAGGCAGTGAAGGGTCAGGCCATAGCCGACTTCCTTGCTGAGCACCCAATACCAGCTGACTCTCCTTTAAACTGCGATCTTCCAGACGAACATGCGTTTGATGCGATCGATGGTGATAATACCCGATGGGAGCTTTATTTTGACGGAGCATCTTCCGTGAAGAAACGCAAACAAAGTACCCCTATAATCAAATCGGGGGTAGGACTCATCTTTATAACTCCACCAGGAAGGATAATACGCTACGCGTTCTCCCTGACGGAACCGAGGACAAACAACGAAGCCGAATATGAAGCTCTGATAGCGGGCCTCGAGATCGCCATTGACATGGGAATTGAAAACCTCCTCATATACGGAGATTCGCAACTGGTCGTTAGTCAAGTAAACGGCGATTACCAAACATGCAAACCGGAGTTAGTAAAATACGGTGAAAAGGTGCAACAACTGCTAACCCAAATTCCCTCCTATACTTTGGAGAGCATACCACGCGCGGATAACAGCAAAGCGGACGCGTTGGCCAAACTCGCTAAAGAAATGGCTGACGAGAACCTCGATGACGTTAGAATCATGGTACAAAGTCGTCAGGTGCTCGCCCCCGCAGAAATACCTTCGGAATCACCCGAAGAGAAGGGAGTGACTGAACAAGCGACCTTGCAAATAAAAGAACATGAGAAGGTTGAGGATTGGAGGGAAGTCTTTATAGACTACTTCAAGTCCCACCAAATGCCTGAAGATGCGTCCGCAAGACATCAACTCATAAAACGAGCTCTGTCCTTCGCCTTCGTCAATGATACTCTCTACAAGAGGTCATTCGATTCTCTGTGGCTGAGATGCTTAGGACCGGACGAATCGGAAAGAGTCGTTCAGGAAATTCATGACGGAATCTGCGGTTCACACCAAGCAGGTCCAAAGATGAAGTTGAAGATCAAACGGATGGGCTATTACTGGCCCACGATGATTCAGAACTGCATCGAATATGCGAAGCAATGTCACTCATGCCAGATTCATGGGGACTTCATCCACCAGCACCCAAATCCGCTGCATCCAACGGTAGCTAGCTGGCCATTCGAAATGTGGGGGACTGATATAGTCGGCCCCATCGAGCCAGCATCGTCTAAAGGACATCGTTTCATCCTAGCGACGACTGACTACTTCTCTAAGTGGGCAGAAGCAGTACCATTGAGAGAAGTGAAGACGGAGAATATCCTTCATTTCTTCAAAACGCACGTCATATATCGGTTTGGAACTCCGAGGCGGATCATCTCCGATAACGGGCCAGCGTACCGAAGTCATAAAATCAGCCGCTTCGCACAGCAGCATAACATAGACTGGAGATATTCCTCAGTCTATAATCCACGAGCTAACGGTCTTGCCGAGGCCTTCAACAAGACCTTGACGAAAATTATAAAGAAAACAGTGTCCCGAAATAAGAAAGACTGGCATGAGAGACTGCAAGAAGCTCTTTGGGCGTATCGAACTACGTTCAAGACAGCCACAAACACAACGCCATACGCGTTGGTGTTCGGTACGGAAGCAGTACTCCCTCTCGAGATAGAGTTACCCTCTCTACGAGTGGCAGTTCACCACGAGCTAACGGACGAAGAAAATGCTCACCTTCGGCTTGAGGAGCTTGACGCCCTTGATGAAACTAGGCTCATAGCACAACAAAATCTGGAAGCTTATAAAGCAAAGATGACGCGCTCATACGAAAGATTGACCCGACCGAGGACATTCCACCAAGGCGAACTCGTGCTAGTGGTCAAAAGGCCTATGATCCCCAATCGCGCCAAGCGGGGAAAATTCGAGCCGAACTATGAAGGCCCGTACATCATAGATAAAGTTTACCAGGGTGGGGCCTATCTACTCATGGACATGCATGGTGAAAGGCCTTTCAGACCAATAAACGGTCGCTTCCTAAAGAAATACTACGCTTAATGAGCCACAGCCTAGGTCAACGATAGACGACGACGACTATGTCCGCTCGCTATCTTCCTAAGCTCAAACTGTATAAGCAGTAGCCAGCTTCTCAACAGCGGACCGAAATGTCCTTAAACTAACAATGGACCGAAATGTCCTTAAACTAATAGCAGACCGAAACGTCTTTAAACTACTACCGCAGCATCCTTAGGCTGGAAAAAAAAAACGGTATGTCCATAAGCAAAAAGGGCACGGATGAAAACCTGAAAGGACTCCGTGAGTAAAAACAGCAGGGCTACCGGCGAGTGTTCGTGAAAACCCGAAAGGGCGCAACCTCGTTAAAAGACACTTATAGGGTCTTCTCGACCTTATAAGGAGAAACCACCTGCGTGAGATCCTTACGACTCACAAAGGATCAACACACTTAGGGATCCCCACGATTCCTAAGGAGAAAACACACTTGCGAGATAATCACGACTCGTAAGGAAAACTCTCTTATGGGACCCTCACGGCTCATAGGATTTGAAAGTCTTAAGTCACAGAGACCTAAACCTGTGCTTAAGCAAACCCCCATAAACTTTCAATATTGCCCTACAAGTGGCTCAGTATTGACCCTTGTATACAATCCACGGGCGTGAATAAACATTTCCCTAGCCAAATTTCATCCGTAATTGGGAATACGTTCGCATGGTGAACAACCCTTATAAATCCCCTCGATTTATGAGGAGAAAACCCTCCTGTAGGATCCTTACGACTTACAGAGGAACAAAACACTTAGGAACCCTCACGATTCCTAAGAAGAAAATACACCTACAAGATCCTCACGACTTGTAGGGAGAAATACCTTCACGAGACCCTTACGGCTCATGAAGTCAAAAGTCTTAGCTGACAGGACCCTAACCCTGGTCGCTAAGCCTCCTTTGTTCGACAACGGCAGAGGCAAATGATGATTCGCTCCTGGTAATATCCCAGTTGTAGCGGTGCTGATGCCGAAATCGGTGTCCAATTTCAGGTTTACAGCGAAAAGCCAGTAGGCCACACATGCATACGAAATAGCCGAAATGATGGGGCGACTTGCAATAAAAAAGCAGCAAGTAAAAATGTATACATGCAAAATAGCCGAAATGATTGGGCAACTCGTAATAAAAAGCAACGAGTAAAAAATAAAAAATATATATAGCCGAAATGATTGGGCACCGCGAAAAATAGCCGAAATGATTGGGCAATCGCGACCTTCGCGATATAAAAGCTGAAATGATAGAGCATCGCGGAAATAAAATAAAATAAAAGAAGAAATGATAAAACTTTGGCCCTACAGTTAAGATCGCATCGATCCCTGTATACAATCCAAGGGCGTAAACGAAGAATGAACCATACTTTCCCAGCGGATTCCGTCGGACGACGAACCCCAAACCTCACCGGTTCATTTCAACCGAAGAAGCCAGTGACTTCAATAAAAAATTCCTCGACTCACGGATACAAACACTCCTTGACGAGAGCCTTCTGATCCGCGTCGACCCGCAGAGCCACCACTGCCTCTGACGAGAACCTTCGACTCGTTTCAAACCCCAAGGAAACAAATAATCCTTGGCGCTTGGGAAACAAATAATCCCAGCAAACTCCTCAACTCACGGATACAAACACTCCTTGACGAGAGCCTTCTGATCCGCGTCGACCCGCAGAGCCACCAGTGCCTCCGTAGGAATCCTCGACTCGTTTCAAACCCCAAGGAAACAAATAATCCTTGGCGCTTGGGAAACAAATAATACCAGCAAACTCCTCAACTCACGGATACAAACACTCCTTGACGAGAGCCTTCTGATCCGCGTCAACCCGCAGAGCCACCAGTGCCTCCGTAGGAACCCTCGACTCGTTTCAAACCCCAAGGAAACAAATAATCCTTGGCGCTTGGGAAACAAATAATCCCAGCAAACTCCTCAACTCACGGATACAAACACTCCTTGACGAGAGCCTTCTGATCCGCGTCGACCCGCAGAGCCACCAGTGCCTCCGTAGGAACCCTCGACTCGTTTCAAACCCCAAGGAAACAAATAATCCTTGGCGCTTGGGAAACAAATAATCCCAGCAAACTCCTCGACTCACGGATACAAACACTCCTTGACGAGAGCTTCCTGATCCGCGTCGACCCGCAGAGCTACCAGAGCCTCCGTAGGAATCCTCAACTCGTTTCAAACCCCAAGGAAACAAATAATCCTTGGCGCTTGGGAAACAAATAATCCCAGCAAACTCCTCGACCCACGGATACAAACACTCCGTGATGAGAGCTTCTTAACCCATGTCAACTGTTCCGCTACAACTGCAGACAGATCCCCGATTCGTCTCAATTTGTAAGAAGAAGTCTCTGACAGCAAGGAAGTCTTGCTTTTTGAGCAATGGGGCCCTGCAAGTCAATCCAAACTGGTCTCTTGCATACTATTCACGGGTCTCACTCTCCGAAGTCGAATTTCGACGAGGAGGGAAACAACCACTTACGAATCCTCTCGACTCGTAAGAGGGAAAATTCTCTTATAAGATCCTTACGACTTATAAGAGAAAACCACGCTTAGGAATCCTCACGATTCCTAAGGAGAAAATCCACCTGCGAGATCCTCTCGATCCGTAGGGAGAAAAGTCTCTATGAGACCCTCACGGCTTATAGAGTTGAAATGTCTTAGACAGCAGATCTGAACCTGCGGCCTAAGCCATCGCTATCTCTTAAAAAAAAAACTAAAAAACTAAGTTATCTGCCAATTATGTTTATCAAAGACAACATGCTGATAATAAGAGAATGCAGAAAGAAAAAGTGCATACAAGACATTGCAAAAGAAAATGTGTATCTTTATTCATTGACTTCAATCAAATACAAGATGAATCGTACAAAAGAATAAAGAATAGATACATATTATTTTAAAGGAAAATTTTACAAATACATTGATACAAAGGCAGCTACTGGGAAGGAAGCGTCTTAAGTAGCTTTATCAGTTGTTCGCACACTTCCTTCCAGGCCTTTTCCCGATCGGCTACCACCGCCAGCTCTGCCTCCACTTGGGCTCGTTGCTGCAAGACCGACGCAAGCTGCTCCCTCACGACTTGATAGGCAACTTCCCGACTTGGAATATTGCGCTCAGCTACGTCGAGTTTCCGCTTCAAGTTTAGCCCATAGGAGATGCGCTCCAAGAGACCCTCAAAGATAGTCTTCACTTGGGCAGCATTTGCCTCAACCTCGGCGCGCAGATGGGCCGTTTCGTTCGAGGTCTTTTGGCATTCCCTTAGTCTTAAAGCTGCTTCTTGCTCCAAGTGGCGGGAGTGCGAAGTGCTTCGCTCGAGCCAAGTTGTGCGTTGGGTGCTCAGGGCTAAAACTTCGGGAGAAGGGCGCGTCGACTCCAGCCGGTATAGACAGGCCTCGATCTCCCTGCAATGATTAACCCAAGATCCGACGACGCCTTCATTATGAAAATTTACGAGCGCCGCCAACATTGGATTAACCTCCACAGCGAAATCTACGGCAGAAGGGAGAGCGTCCATATTGAGCTCTTCAATGTACCCGCTCAGCATGCCCAAACTCATCGCAGCACCCTTGGAAGATGGACGTCTCAAGAAAGGGCCTGCCGGTGAAAGGACGCGAGCCTCAAAGGGGACCGGAGCCGGAACAATAGCTGCAAAACAAAACATGGTTAAACGATGGTTCAGAAAATGTTGAAGGGGTTACCAAAAAAAAAAAAAAAAGGAAATTTATTATACCGGTGGAAACAGGTGGCAAGGCCGGAAGGGCTGGTGGCGCAGCCGATCTTTCTGCTCCCCCTTCGATTTGCAACGCTGCAGTCAGAACAAGAGAGAGTTGGAAATAATTCTACCGCTAAAAAGACAAAGCTACCAATCGGGAACAGTACTCACCAGCGCCACCAGACGGGGAGGCGAATTCAGATGGGAAGGAGAAGTGTGGGAGCAACACTTGATAGAGATGATCAAAAAGCACCCCTGAAAGATACAACAGTGTGACTTCAGTACATAAACTGTATATCTGAAAGATAGGATTAATAAGTTATAAACCCATACCTTCCAACATCTTCGAAGGAGTAAGAGAGGGTTGAGAGGTGACCACCACCAAGGCAGTCGTTGAAGGCGCTCCTTCAAGCAGTGGGGCATCAGCACTAGCTGCACCTGCATTACGAAAAACTGAACTTGTCAGAAAAGATTGTAAAGTTAAGAAAGGCAGTCACTTGGAGTTTACCTGAGGAGCTCCCGGCTGAAACGGAGGCGACTCCCTCCTCTACCGACATGAGACCACCACCCGTGGCCTCGTCACCCGACTCGATGGGGACCGTCGTCGTGCTAGCAAGACCTAGGGACAGCGGAGGGCCATAGGCGGGAAGGGCTATGATTGGAGTATTGCCAGATTCCAGAGAGGGAGCGGTTGGCTCGTCCTCGGGAATCATGGCCACCTCATCCACTACCCTCTCAGGTTCAGTAGTCGTGGTTGTATCGTCTATCGTCACCAAGGGACCGCCGACCTCGAGCGCCTCAACCGCCACCACCCTAGACTCAGTTATAATGATCATATCATCTGCCACCGCTTCAGGTTCGGCATCAATGACCTTCTCGGCGGCGGATCCCTCAACTTCTGTTTCAGGCACCGTGGCCCCGACGACGGTGCCCACCGTCGGTTCAGGTTCGGCAGGCGCCGCTTCCGCCGTTTCCTGGGGTCCGACGGTCTCCGCCTCCCCCTCAGTTGGACTTGGTCCTGCAAGATGGAATGCATATGAGCCAATGGCTTTATAATAATTCTTACAACAAGGTTCTGAAAGAGATGCTACCTGAAGGGGATTTATTGTTTGCACTTCGGGCCGCGCGCGCCACTTGCCTATAAGCAGTAGACAGGGCGACAGGGGCCTCTCCAGAAGGAGTGTCAGCGCGAGGAATGGTACTGGGACCCGCTCCCGCGGCCAAAGCAGCTCTACGCGCCCTTGCTTCGCGTCTCAACCGCTTCCGCTCCTCCCGAGCCGTTGAGACGGATGCCACTAGAGCTTCCCTAATTGAGGTGTCCTCGTCCGTGAATAGGGAAGCCTCTAAGGTTTTCAGGGCATCCCTCGTCGTTTTGTCAAGCCGAGGCTCTTGCGGCAACTTTGACAAGGCCGGGACCTCAGTAACAGGCTCGGGAAGGATCCCCACATCAACTGATATAACCCCTGCTAAAAAACGAAAGAAGGTTAGGTTGACCATCATAAAAAGACAACAAACTTTCCTTATAAAAGAGAAAGGAGTGAAACATACCGGCGCCTGCTAAGGCACGCTTCTCCTCCTCCTCCTGGAAGGTTTTCAGGGAGGCAGCAATAGCCTCTTCAGTAGAGACACCTGTTGAAAATGGAGCAAATGTTAGTTAAAGATAATAATACAAGGTGCAATAAAATAACAAATAAAGCGTCTGATGATTACCGGACTCAGCGAGCTTGCTTAACATCGCTTCAAGCCTCGCCGATCGCTCTGAAGCTGCAATGGCGGCAGCCAGATTGGTGTCCTCAGGGTCCACCACGAAGCCCTCATTGCTGCCATACTCACATATAGCCCCGGCGGGAGAAGCCTCAGGCTTCGAGCAGAGGATCGCATCGAGGGAAAGGACGGACTTCTTCTTTTTCTGCTGTCCGCCAGCTTTAGATCCACCCGGAGTGGATTTGCGCTTGGCAGCCACTTTAGGGCGGCGAGTCCCTATCTCTACCCCTCCGCCAGATCCTGGCGATACCACATCAACCGTCTTCGTGGGAGCATGGGGCGCCGGCGGTGCATCCACCGTAGTGGGCAATGGCAATCCACGCGGGGGGCTCAACACGCGCGGTCGGTCGACTCTGGCATCTTTTATCGGGGGAATGACCTGGATCCTTGGCTGCAAGGGAGCCTTGCGATCACCGCCAGGAGGCGCAGCCCTACGGTCGACCAGCAGGCGTTTCTCCATTAAGATGATTGGGCCCATAGCATGCGCATACCAGGCTACATAAGGATGAATTATTTTAGGGACGCAGCTAGGCTCACTGATAAAAAAATAGGAGCCTGTATTGAGCCGGGTGAAATGATGCATCGCATTCCTTATCCCCTCTGGGCCGACCACGGGTGTTTCCAGAAAGGCCTCCATCGGGATCCCTTGATTGTAACCCAATTTTCGGGCAAATCGATGTGGGTTATACCTCATAAAGAGAGCCGTCTTATTCTGCCTAAATACTAGGTAGCCCGGCCGAATAGAGTAAAGGTGAAGGATTTCCCGAGCCTTCAGTACAGAAACCCTGCCCTTAAAGTCATCACGCAGCGACACCACTGATTTAGCGGTCTCGGAGCCCATGGTGACGACCTTATCCACAAAAGAAGTCTTCGCTCCGACTAGATGTGAACGCAGGAGCAGTCCCCTAGACTCCCGCGGAGGTGCAACCACGATTGAAGCCCCGACCAACCGCATAATTCTTGGGAGTTTGAATTTATCAAAGAACGGAGGAGTCTTATGGGCACCAAACACCCCGCGCACATGCAGCTCCATCCAAGAAGTGAAGTAGTGCATCGGGAAGTTAGCAGGCTGTACCCCAGGCTCATTAGCATCCGCCGCTACGCTAAGTCCATTGTAAAGGTAAGCCAGCCCGGCAATCCCTACCGATAGCTGCAAACCAGCCGCCATTCGATCCGCCGGGTAAAAGACAGAGGACCGCATGAGGCGTGGGTGCATGGGGAGCGCGAAGCTGCATAGCCATAGACCCAAGAACCCTATGAAAAAAGTCTCCTCGTCCATGCCAGGAACGGCGATCTCTGAGAAAGGGACGCTGGCAGTGCCCGGGAAATAAAAATCCCGCTGGTCATTTTCCAATGAAGGTCGGCGGTCCAAGCCGAAACCAAAGGGGTCAGCAAGCTGAGCGAACTTCTCGCCCTGCTCTGATAGGAACTCCGGGCGGATAAAACGAGCAATGAAATCCGTGAAACGGACGCCCCGGTCGCCCGACTCCAAATGGAGTTCCTCATAAATCTCCAACACCTTCACCAAGCCCGAGTGCTGATGCTGAATGGCATTTTCCGGAGTTAAGTCAAATACAAGCTGCTTGGTGGCGAAGACATACTCGTCTGGAGGAAGCAGCTCCTCGTAGTGTTCTCCCCTCATTGGCAGACCTGAAATTTCAGCAAACTCCTCCAAAGAGATGGAGACTTCCCTATCCGCTGTCAAGAAGGTATGGGTGGGGATATTCCATTGTTCGATGAAGGCCTTTATCCACCACGTCGGAGGAGAGGGATACTCGAAAAGCGAGACGTAGACAGCTGAGTATAAGCCAATCGTCGTCAGGAGAGCCCTCTTCGTCGCCAAAATGTAACGGGCCCATGGCAGATATCCGGCAAGCGGTCGCGGAGTCAATCCAATGTTGTAAGCCTGTCCCCAAGGGCGTGCTTCACCCTGACAGATTCGCCTCCCTAAGATATCTATAGCCGGCGGCGGCTGCACCGGAATGGCACCGATTGCAGGCTGAAGGAGGTCGTCGGCATTCCAATTTTTAACCTCCACGGCATACTCCACCGGGGGCTTGTCCGCATAAGGGATCGTAACTATGGGCTCAGAAGGCGAAGCGGAGCTGAAGCTGCGACGGCCTTGGATGATTTGGCTGTACCACCTTCCCCACAAATGGAGTCTCTTGTACTCTGGATCATGATCTTTAATCAAGGCGAACGCCACCCGGTCCACTGGTGCGTGTGGGAACCCTCCTTCTGAGCGAACAAAAGGGAAAGACAAATCTTCAGACATGTTCCCTGTAGACAAAAAAAAATAAATATAACCGTTAGAGTTCCAATGCTTCACATGTCAAAGTCCCACATCACACTACAGTGCAGTGAGTAGGGGACCAAAGGGGGACCCACAAAATCTAGATGACGGCGCATCATTTGATAAGACAGTCCCATCATTGGATGAGACTGTCAGTCAATGAAAAAGACCCCCAAAAGAATACCCTTATTGGGGGGATCCCTAGAGACAAGGAGAAAATCTCCTCTTTTTAGAGCAAAGCTCTATCACAGAGTGACATTTGTCAAACTCTGGTCTCAAAGGAATAAAACTTCTTAAAAAGAGCCTAGCTCTGTAGTAGTAATGAAAAATTATAACTCCTAGGAATTAAAATTTTTGGGATCTTAAAGGTCCATGAAAACTTTTAGGAGTTCTCTATTTGATCTATGAGCATGGCTCTGTTCATGGGTTAAAACCCAGGAACCAGATCTCTGTAAATTTTTGAGAGCAAGGCTCTGTGGATGAAACCCCAAAGGGGTTTTCTTTAGATCAAAGATCTATGAGAGCAAGGCTCTGTTGAAGAAACCCCAAAGGGGTTTTCCTTAGATCAAAGATCTACAAGAGCAAGGCTCTGTTAATTAAAATTAATTTAAATTAATTTAAATTTTTACCTAAGAGTGATTCTAAATTCTGAACTTCAAAGTTCTTGGGAAGAAGCAAGAGCAAGGCTCTAAGAGTTTTTAAGCAAGAGCAAGGCTCTGAAATTCAAATTCTTGGAATTGGTAAAGAATTACCAAGGACCAAGGGTCCTATTTATAGACGCCTGCGTCTCTTCACCTGATCTCAATGATCCAACGGTCGGGGTCTTGCCACCGCTGCACTCACGTGCGCGCCACGTGAGCGCAACGGTGGGGGGGCATTTGTTCCCCAAATCAGAGCAAGGCTCTGCTTAAATTTTGAAAATTCAAATTTTGAAGCAACGCTTCAGTTCCCGTGCGCTGCGCGCAACGCGCCACGTGTCAGAAGTTGACACGGCAGCACAACGCCCAAGGCGGAACGTCCAATCAGAGCAAGGCTTTTAAAAAAAAAAAAAAAACATAAGCAACGTTCAACTGCGCAAGCGCACGACAGCGCGACACGTGTCTGCGCAGTTGCGCAAGCACAACTGCGCAAGCGCACGGCAGCGCGACACGTGTCTGCGCAGTTGCGCAAGCACAACTGCGCAAGTGCACCGCTGCGCGACACGTGTCTGCGCAGTTGCGCAAGCACTGTTGCGCAAGCCTTCCAAGTGCACCGCTGCGCGACACGTGTCATTCATTGGGGAATTGCGCAGAAACAGAATGAAAATTTAATGAAATCTTTTCTGTTCTTTCCAAAACCAGAAGATTTTCTTCTGCCTTTGGATCAAAGATCCAGCGGTGGGAAAATTCCCAAAATCACTCAGAAAAGACCTTGTTAACAAATTCAACAAATTTGTGAGCACTATAAATAGGACCCCAGACCTCATTCGATGGGCATCAACTGGAATAAGCGACTTCTAGCAAAAACAAAAAAGAAAAGAGAACTCTTGGAGATTATTCAAGAACAAGAAAAAGAAGAAAGGTAAAAACCTTTTTTTTTAAGAGAAAAGTCTCTGAAGAACAAAGGATTTAAAAAAAAAGGGAAATAAATGAAAATAAATAAATAGTGCCTTGCACTTGTTATGAACCCTTGGTTCTGTGAAATCAGGGAAAACAGGAAGAAAAACTTGTTTTCTTTTGATCCAAATTTAGATCAAAAGTGCTATGCACTTTTGTTCTTAAATCTGAAAAATTCTTGATGTTCTGCACAAATGCAACCCATTATTTAAAAGGGCCTGGCCCAAATCAAATTGCAAAATAATAAAGGGCAGAGCCCTGTTTGGATTGATTTTCTAGTCGGGCAAGGCCCAAAATAAATAAAAAATTTGGACTTAACGTGTCTGAGCAATTGCGCAAGCACTGTTGCGCAAGTGCACAACTGCGCGACACGTGTCTGCGCAAGTGCACAACTGCGCGACACGTGTCTGCGCAGTTGCGCAAGCACTGTTGCGCAAGCCTTCCACTGCGCGACACGTGTCACCTCCACGAGCGCTTGCGCTCTTTAAATTGCGCAAAGCACCTGACAAGCCGTGTGGGGCACTGTCAGAGTATTAAATGCAATGCATTATTAAGGGGCAGAGCCCAATCAAGGGTCAAATGGACCAAATAGAAGTACTGCACATTATTTTAAAAAGGCAGAGCCTAATCAAAAAGTCTAAACAGACCAAAAATAATGCTATGCATTGTTTAAAGGGCAGAGCCCAATTGAGAGGTCCAATAGACCAAAAACAATGCTCTGCAAAAGGGCAGAGCCCAGTCAATGGCCTGAAGTAATGCTATGCATTATTCTAAAAAGGAAAGCCCAAACAAAGGCCTAATAGGCCAAATGCAAACAAAATGTGAACATTTTTAACTGGACTTAGCCCAATTCTGGCCGTAAGTCCTTAAATTAAATTGACTGAGCACAGCTGCTCTCCTAAATCAATTCACGACCGGTTCAAGGGTACATCTTCGAACTCCTTTGACATCCATCGTTGTAATTCCTCAACGACGTCAGAGAGGTGACGGGTCCCAACGACCACACACCCATATGGACTGCGGGGTCCTTAAACTCGTGGACCGAAACGTCCTTAAACTAATATCGGACCGAAACGTCCTTAAACTAATATCGGACCGAGACGTCCTTAAACTAATATCGGACCGAGACGTCCCAAAACTAACATCGGACCACCACGTCCCTAAACTGGCGCAATAGAGCCCAAATGCTCTTTTATTGGATCTAAACGGTCCCGTTAAGTTGATCTTAGTCTTAAACTGGACTAACGTATCCTTAACAAACATTTAAGTTGATCTTAGCCTCAAACACGACTAACGTATCCTTAAATATTCAAATGGATTATAAAACTCCCAATCAACTCTGGTCCGAGGGTACATCTCCGAACTCCTTTGATATCCATCGTTGTAATCCTTCAACGACGTCAGAGAGGTGACGAGTCCCGATGGCTATACATTAAATTAATCACTACGTTGAGTTGATCTTAGTCTAAAACAGGACTAACGTATCCTTGACGAAAGTTTAAGTTGATCTTAGCCGCAACGCGACTAATGCATCCTTAAACTGAAAACACCAAACCCAAATCTAAGTAAATACGGATTTGGACTAATCCACGTCCTACGGACGACGGCATTACTCAGTCTCCGTATACAATCCACGGGCAACCACAAACAAAACAAACACACACGACACGAAGTGAAATTCTGGAGAAGGAGAAAGTTGTTACCGCGATGCGGTAGCGTAATTAACTGCAGGGGCTTGCGCCTGCAGGGAAGAGCGTCCCCATAATCAAAAACCCCTCATCCTGAGGGGGAATCTGACGAAGTCTGCTACATCGGCCGCATCCGTCTAAACCTCCGATCCACGGTGCCATAAATCAACTTGGTATCTTCGGAGAGGTAGACGGATAAAACCAAATAGCATATGCCCCGAACCCCAGGCACGGACGCCCCAAAGTCCAGGCCGCCGTTCGGAGGAGAACAGCCGTTCTTGATTGCGGTAATAGATAGTTTTTGAGATCAATCAAGTGCTCCGAAAGTTCTAGATGAAGCTAAACCCCGCTAAATGCGCATTCGGAGTCACCGGGGGAAAGTTCCTCGGTTTCATGGTCACTCACCGTGGAATCGAAGCTAACCCAGAGAAAATTGGCGCGATCCTCAACATGGCTGCGTCCAAGACCAACGTCAAGACCATGCGGCTCACGGGACGAGTCGCTGCTCTGAGCCGTTTCATGTCTAGGTCAGGGGAGAAATGCCTCACGTTCTTTAAGGCTCTGAGGAAGATCCCGAGGTTCGAGTGGTCGGAGGGGTACCAAGCCGCCTTCAACCAATTGAAGAAGCACCTCGCGACGCCACCACTGCTCACCCAACCAGCTGAAGGAGACGAGATGTCGCTGTACCTGGCGGTATCTGACCAAGCAGCAGGCTCGGTGCTCGTCCGGGAGGTCGGTGGAGCGCAGAAGCCGGTGTACTATGTGAGCCACGTATTTAAGGACGTAGAAACGAGATATCCGGCCATAGAGAAGATTGTCTTAGCCCTCGTGATGGCCTCAAGGAAGCTGCGACACTACTTCCAAGTACACACCATTATCGTCCTCACCGAGAGCCCGTTGGAGGCTATCCTTGCATCACCAGAATCCTCGGGCCGCTTAGAAAAGTGGAGGTGGGAACTATCTCAGTTTAACATAAAATATCGCCCGAGGCGGGCCATCATAGCACAGGCCCTGGCCGACTTCATCGTTGAATGCATCATCCCTAGCAAGAAACTGGAGCCCACGCCGCCCCTCGCAACTCAGTGTCCCATCGCAGAGAAGCTTGGCTCGGTTCCTGAGTGGATCATCTACGTCGACGGGTCCTCAACCGAAGAAGGCTGCGGTGCCGGCCTCATTATCTGGGGCCCGAACGAAGCGGAAATGGAGTACTCTCTGAAGCTCGGTTTCAAAGCCTCGAACAACGCGGTAGAGTATGAGGCCCTCCTGGCTGGACTGTGCATGGCCGCCGGGCTAGGACTGAAAATAATTCGAATCCGCAGCGACTCAGCCCTCGTCGTCGGTCAAGTGACCAGCCGCTTTGAAGCTCGGGAACCTCTGATGATGAAGTACCTTGACGAAGTGAGGAAACTCCGGAGGAACTTTGATGAAGTCCAAGTAGAACAAATACCCAGGCAGTTGAATGCCCAAGCCGACGCCCTGAGCAAGCTGGCTTCATCATACTCAGCCAACAATAAACGGTCTATCCTCTTCGAGACCTTGCTGCAGCCCAGCGTGGAAGACGGAGCGACAACACTCCACGTATATGCGGTGCAGGAAGGCGGCCAAGACTGGAGGAGGCCCTTCGTGGAATTCCTGAAGGACGGTACACTCCCAGAAGATCGGGGATCCGCCCGCCGTCTCAGGGCCAAAGCCCGCCATTTCATCTGGAGCAATGGGAACCTTTACAAGAAGTCCTTCACTCAGCCCCTGCTCCGGTGCATCGACCCCCACGAAGCCGACTACGTCCTCCGGGAAATCCATGAGGGGGTCGGCGGCGTGCACCAAGGGGCCCGAACCTTGATCCAAAAAGCGCTGCTCCAGGGGTACTACTGGCCCACTATTCACGAAGACGCCCAGAAGGTAGTCAGGAGATGCAAGAGTTGTCAGCTCCACGGCAGCATCACTCGCCTTCCCGCTACCGAGCTGACCGCCCTAACATCCCCATAGTCGTTCGCCCAGTGGGGATTGGACATGATCGGCCAGTTCCCCACCGGTACAGGTGGGCACAAATGCGTCCTCGTCGCAGTAGACTACTTCACCAAGTGGATCGAGACCGTCCCCATCAGGAAACTAGATGCCGCCACGACCATCAAGTTCCTGCAAAACAATCTGATACTCCGTTTCGGCATCCCGAGATGTATCATCACCGACCGCGGGACGAACTTCGAGAACGAGAAAGTGAAGGACTTCTGCAAAGAGTACCATATCCTCATGAAGTTCGCCGCGGTCGCGCATCCCCAATGCAACGAGCAGGCCGAGGTCGCTAACCGAGACATCTTCCGAGGCCTCCGGACTCGCCTAGAAGGGCGACAAGGCAGTCGGGTCGAAGAACTTCCCTGGGTCTTATAGGCCCTACGCACGTTGAAGAAGACCCCCATCGGGGAAACCCCCTTCAGCCTCTGCTACGGGACCGACGCAATGGTCCCAGCGGAGATCGGGCTACCCAGCCATCGGGTCGAGCACTTTGATGACGATGCGAACACCTCGGCACTACGGACCAACCTGGACATCTTGTTGGAAAAGAGAGATCAGGCTCAGATCAGGGCTGCCGCTTATCAACAGCAAACGGCCCGATACTACAACACTTGGGTCAAGGACCGCTCCTTCCAGACCGGGGATCTGGTCCTACGGAGAAACGAGTTCATTGATCAAGGCAGGCTACACAAGTTCTCCCCGGGGTGGGACGACCCATTCCTCGTCTCGGAGGTGCTCCCCGGCGGGGCCTATTGCCTGCAAGATGCAGACGGACGCAAGCTCCCGCGGCCTTACAACGCCGAGAAGCTCAAGCTATACCAATGAGGCCAAGGCCAACAAGTGTGTACCCTTCCTTTCACAAAGACGATGTAAACGCTTTCTAAAAAAACAAAGTTCCATTCGAATAAAGAAACGTTGAAATATTGCAAGTAGAGTTCTGTCTTTGCAATCCGAAACCCTCACCAAAGAGGCAACCGCGCAACTTCACTGTCCGGTTATCCTCAGCAGGCCTCCTGCGGCACCCTCAACACTGAGGATTAAAGTCCTCCTTAGAGGCAGCTCAGCAGCAACCCTGCTCGGCCATCCCCGGCTGGTAGCTTCCTACCACAACTGACAGGGATCACAAAGCCCTCCCAGAGGCAGTCGAGCCCGAAGATCCCTCGCTCGGCTATCCTTCAGGACAAAAGCCCTCGCCAAGAGGCACCGGACAGTAACCCTGCCCGACCAAGGGTCCTTGGTAGGCTTCTAACAGCCCCTCCCGCGCTAAGGACCAAATGTAGGATTACTAGGCACTCTCATAAGGTTCTACAAGGCATCAACCATATCCGATTCAAAATTTAGATGTGCCGAACAACCCTAACCAAGATCGAATACTAGAGATTATGCGAAAACAATAAGCAAGTAAACAACTTTACTTCTAAGAGTTTGAGATTACAACCTTTGTAGTCCGGTCCTTCACTTCAAATAGCTCCGTGTAGTAGTCCCCTTCATTGCGATCACAAAACCCGGACTCTAGAGAGGCTCTATGAAGAAACGAACGTACTTTCTTCGATGACTTCGAGGCCGAAGATGATCTACGTCGAGGAGACACTGAATCAAGCTATTCCTTCACTAGGTCATGAACTTTGTAAAGAAAACACACTCTACTACATGGCAAGTGGTAGAGGATGAAGAAGTAGGAGGTGGGCTCACTTTAGAATTGATTTTCTCACACTTTATCTCAAAACTCCATTAGAGCTTGTTTCCCCCAATCAGAGCAAAGCTCTGTTTGAATTTCAAAATTCAAAAATTCGAAGCAACGCTTCAAATTCTTTGTGCTGCGCGCAACGCGCCACGTGTCAAAAACTGATACGCCAGCGCAGCGCCCAAGGCAGCACGCCCAATCAGAGCAAGGCTCTATTTAAAACAAAATTAAAGGAAGCAACGTTTCAGTTGCGCAAGCGCTGCGCTGCGCGACACGTGTCAGCACAGTTACGCAAGCGCTGCGCTGCGCGACACGTGTCAGCGCAAACGCAGTTGCGCTGCGCCGTGCGCTGCGCGACACGTGTCAGCGCGGATGCGCAAGCGCGGATGCGCAAGCGCAGTTGCGCTGCGCTGTGTCAGCGCGACACGTGTCAGCGCAGTTGCGCTGCGCTCTGCGCTGCTTGACACGTGTCACGCGCTGGGGCGTTTGCGCCAAAAAGAATTAAATTCTAGTAAAATTCTTCTGTTCTTGTTAAAACAAGAAGATTGTCTTCTGTAAAACAGAAGCCCTTGGATCAAAAATCCAACGGTGGGGAAAATTCCCTAAATCACTCAGAGAAGGATCTCTTTAACAAACTTAACAAATCTATGGGTACTATATAAAGACCCCTAGACCCCAACTCAAAACAGGATCAACATTGTGAGAGATTGAGAACCTCAAAACAGAGAAAACTCTGAAGAAATTTCAAGAAAAAGGTAAAAACCTTCATAAAATAGAAAAATTTCTTCTAATGGATCATTGATCTAAGAACAAGATCAATGATCTTCATATAATAAACAGTGCTTTGCACTTTTTTATGAACCATTGGTTCTGCAATCTTAAAGATTCTCAAGATTATTGAAATAGTGCCTTACACTTGCAAAAACTGTACTGTTGCGCTCCTGGGTTGGCGCAAGCCACCAGAGAGCGCCACGTGTCAGCATCTGAATCACTTGCGCTATGCGCTTTTAAGAAAGAGCCTTGCTCTCTGAAATTGGCGCAACTCACCAGAGCACGCCACGTGTCAGCAGCGCAAGCGTAGCGCACTGGCGCAGCGCACTGCGCTTGCGTGACACGTGTCTCCTCCACAAGCGCTTGCGCTCATTTATTGGCGCAAAGCGCCTGACAGGCCACATGGCCACTGTCAGATGATTAATACACTGCATCATTAAAAAGAAGGGCTGAGCCCAATTAAAAAGGCCTAACAGGCCTAGTAAATGCTATGCATTATTTTCAAACAGATGCAACGCATCAGAGCCCAAATAAAAATAGATGCTGTGCATCATTTAAAAGGGGCAGAGCCCAAATAAAGGTCCAACAGAGACTAAGATTAATGCTATGCATTATTAAAAATGGGCAAAGCCCTAGCACAGGCCTAATAGGCCAAAAACAAATAAAAGCATTGAACATTTTTCAACTGGACTTAGCCCAATCATGGCCGTAAGTCCTCAAATTAAATTGACTGAGCACAGCTGCTCTCTTAAATCAATTTACATCCGGTTCGAGGGTACATCTCCGAACTCCTTTGACTCCTATCGTTGTAATCCTTCAACGACGTCAGAGAGGTGACAGGTCCTGACAGCCACACATCAACACGGACTGTGGGGTCCTTAAACCCACGGACTCATGCGTCCTTAGACTAAAATACGGACTGTGGGTCCTTAAATCCACGGACTTAAGCGTCCTTAAACTACCAATGGACCGCAATGTCCTTAAACTACCTATGGACCACCATGTCCCTAAACTGGAAATGGATCTAGACGATCCCGTTAAGTTGATCTTGGTCTCAAATCAGACTAACGTATCCTTAACAAACGTTTAAGTTGATCTTAGCCTCAAATATGGCTAACGTATCCTTAAACCAAAACCCCAAATCCAAATCTAAGAAAGTACGGATTTGGACTAATTCACGTCCTACGGGCGACGAAATAGATAGTCTCCGTATACAATCTACGGGCAACCACAAACAAAACAAACACCCACGACACGAAGTGAAATTCTGGAGAAGAAGAAAGTTGTTACCGCGATGCGGTAGTGTAATTAACTGCAGGGGCTTGCGCCTGCAGCGAAGAGCGTCTCCACAATCAAAAACCCCTCAAACGAGGGGGAATCTGACGAAGTCTGCTATATCGGCCGCATCCATCTAAACCTCCGATACACGGTGCCATAAATCAACTTGGCATCTTCGGAGAGGTAGACGGATAAAACCATATAGCATCTGCCCCGAATCTCAGGCAAGACGTCTTCACGTCGTCGCCGTCTTTCGGAGGGGAACAGATTCTGGCACGCCCGGTGGGACCTTTTCCTCTTTCCACTCCACACTTCGTGTGTCGTCCTCGCGAACGAATCGCGGTTTGTTAATGGTTGCCTTTGGATTTCAAGTTACTAAGATTTGGTCTTTTGCCTGGCGCAGAAATCAAGCATCAATGGCCTCAAATTGCTCGAACTGCTCAAAGTGCCAATGCAACCGACTCTCCACCTCACCTGGAGGTGTAGCATATAGGCCTCAAGCGGCCTCCATCTTGGCCATGCCGGTAGAACAGGTGACCCAGGCCACCACTGGCCTGTTTTTCGGGACCATGATCCCGCCGGCAAGCTTCACCATGCCAATGCCCGCACCAGAAGCGAACAAGAAGTCAGTTTTTGATCGACTCGCTGCTATAACGACCCCTGCCAACGGGTCGTCCAATATCAAATCAATAGCCTCTGTCTTTGCCAGGCTGGATCAGAACTCTGATGGGCCCACCAGGAAGCCCATGAACTCTAAAGTGGCTGTCCCGAGGAAGGCAACAACAGCTGCTCCAGAAGTCGTCAAGGCGGCTTCTCCTGTCAAAGAGTCAGTCTTTTCAAGACTGTCTATTCCGGCTCCTGCCCCTGCTCGAGGATCTGTCTTTGACAGATTGAATATCGACACTCAAAAGACAACATCAGTCTTTAAGAGGCCGATACCGGCAGCACCTCATTCAGACAGGGGGCAAAAAGAAGCTGTCTCTATCGCCGAGCCAGTCCCAACGGCTCGTCATGCTCGACGTCGCCATTGGCGACGAGTAAGGAAAGCCGGGGGCAACTCCCCTTCAGGGCCAACTCCACCTGCTCCAGTGGTGGAAGTTAATGCTGCTGTTCCAACTGGGAACAGCTTTGAACCACTAAGGAGAGTGCGCAAGAACTCTTCGACCGCCACACTAAAAAGATCTCCTCCACCTGCGGAGAGAGTTACAGAAATTAAGCTGGAGCAGCCCCCTCAATGGCTGTCCTCCAAAATATACAAGGTCTGGCGGAGGGTTCAAGATTCCGTAATTGACCAAGATCACTCTCGTCAACAGAAAAGGGCGAAAGTGATGGAAGAAAAGGGGCGTCCTATCAAACAGCAAAGGACGACAGTCACCAGGGTGCCCACTGCAACGGCCCCTTCAACTTCAACGGACCATAAGAGAAGGAGGCCGGAGAAAATTCCCACGCCTGCGGCAAATGTCAAAGGCGACGAGCCCAAACGTCCTAAGTCCGGGGGCATTGTAGTCCATACCGTCTACATGGCGTCGAGGAAGGAGGATAGCCGTACAGGCCATAGACCACTTGCACGGTCAGTGACCAAAGCTCAGGAGCAACAGCAAAAGCTCCAGGAGATGATGAACGTGATGGCCGCACTCACTGGGCCGAAAGAAAGCCCTGAAGCATCCTCGGATCAACGCCGGGAACAAGAAACTGACGCTGAATTCCTTCGTCGGATATTGGAGAAGAAGGATAAAGAGGCTGCTGAACAAGCAGCCAACATAAAGCGTATGGCCCTCCTGTTCCAAGACATGGTGGGGATGATGATCCAACAAGATCCTCCAGCTGAAGATCCCCCGATCATCCTTGAAGACGATAAGGGAGAAACGTCAAACCCTCCAGCTTTGTCAACAGCCAAGGAGGAGACAATCTCCAAAGCTGACTTAGACGAGTACAAAGCCCAACAAATACGGGTTCATCATGCGACTGAAGTAGCCGGCCAGGTCGTAAAAACAGGACGACCATATCCGAACTGGTACGACCAGATCAAGTACCCGCCGGGCTACACGATTCCCAAGTTCCATGTCTATAAGGGGACGGGCAATCCTCATCAGCATGTTGCTCAGTTCAGGGCACTCTGCGGCAACACCGGCGGTGATGACAAACTGTTGCTTCGCCAGTTCGTTGGAAGCTTATCAGATACAGCGTTCGAGTGGTACTCTGAGCTCCCGAACAACTCTATCAAGACCTTCGCGGAGATGGAGCTGTTGTTTACCCAGCGTTTTGCAAGCGCCAGTGAACGCACCCCGATGACGGCACTGATTAACGCCAAGGTGAAGCCAGGCGAGACATGGGTTCAATATGCTATACGGTGGCGGAACTTATGGTCAAAGTGCGAGCAGCGCATTGAGGAAGCTCCTGCAGTGGGTATGTTTGTGGGAACCCTTGATCCGCAAGCAACCATCTCTCAATTTATGATGTTCTTCAACCCGACTACCTTCCAGGCCTTGATTGACAAGCTAGCGCAAATGGATTAGATGGGCCATAGACCTCCTCTTCCAAAGCCAGACTCCCGAATGACAAGGGGAAGGGAAAAGCAATCGTTGTCGCTAATGCTCAACAACAGCCGAGCAACTCGAAGCTGGTTGTTCGTCAAAATAATATGCGTCCGCACGTACCCCTTGAAGAGAGGCTAAGACGTCCTTACTTGTTTCCCCGAGATAAAACAAGAAGATTATTCGAGCTGGCGTTGCGCAACCGACTCATAAATCTGCCGGATCCAAAACGTCCGTCGCAACCAAATGATGTCAATGAGCCTAACTACTGTCCCTATCATCGGGTACTGGGTCATCCGATCGAGGATTGCTACGTCTTCAAAAATTGGCTTGAAGACCAGTACCAACAGGGCAAGTTCGCGTTATCCGACAGATGGAAGGTGAGTCCGCCGCAACCTCACGCCTCTAAAAGGATGAATACGCCGGGGGCAACATGCTCTCTCGTCGAAAAAAACCCCGTGGGAGGTTGTGCTGTCAGCTAAGACAAAAAGGATGCTGAACGATCTTCGAGCATGCCCAGCGATCAAATGGAAGAACCCGTTGGAACCGCAGGTCATTGAGGGGATGTTGAAGCCGCGTCCAACTCCAAAGACCGATGGTGGTGGCCCAAGCACTCACAACTAGCCGTCAAAATCTTCGAGGAAGAAGAAGAAGAAATCCAAGAAGCCTGTGAAGCCTGGCGACAAGTGCACGGACTTACAAAAAGAAATTGACGCGCTGGAGAAATATAACCAGAAAGCACGGACTCCCATTACACTCCAAGAGTTTCTCAACCACGTCTTTCAAGAGGAAGATGAGGGAGAAAGTTCGTCGGATGAATCTGAGGAATACGTGGTGAGCTGCCATGTGATTTCCCGTTCGTTCACAGACGATGAGGGGACTCCTTGCACTGAAGAGCTGGGGGCAGATCCTGAACCAAAAATTCCGGGTCCATCGGATGAAGTAATTGACGCATTCCTCAACGAAGCTTTGTTGAAAAGTAAAGCCGATCGGGAATGCGAGACGACTATATTTGAAAGGGCCAAGTGCCAGCGTCTTGACGAAAGAGCTGAGACACTTCCGCTGGAGCAAAATACATCCACTTCGGACAAAAGCAAATTCAAGACGAGCAAAAGGCTTGCTAAGGCCATATCAATAGGCATGAAGCTACCATCCTCCGAAGGAAACATTACTGGTGAAGTGGAAATGCACCACTCCTACTGCTTGTATCATCGGAAGATTTCGCACCCCACTGAAGAGTGCAAAGCTTTCGATAGATGGTGGCAAGGGTATGTTGCTCACCGACAACATTTTAAACGGGAGAAGCGCAAAACTCGTCGGGAGCGGAAAAATACGACCGAAGGGTTTAACAGAACTACCGGCGATTGTCGTGTGGTTAACACCGGGGGATCACAAGTGCTCACATTCGGGAGCGATTCTGACGAGGAGCTGGCTCTTAGCCCCCTCTTTAAAGAGTCCACGACGGGAAAAGAAAAAGAGCAGAAGGTCTGTGAAAATATCCGGCTGCGTAATCGGACGCTGCCCGAAAAGAATCTCGGACCCTAAAACAAAAAAGATAAAGGAAAAGAGAAAGTCCCTGAGGATATCGCCCTGGATGACCGAGTCATGGAAGAGCTAGCCGCCAAGGACCCGCCGAAGAGAAATAAGGTGGATTACAATGTCTTAGCGCATCTGAGGAAACTACCCTCACAGCTCAGCATTCTTGACGCCCTTTTACTATCAAAAGAGGCGAGAGACTCGTTAATCAAGGCACTACAGGAGCCGAAACAATTCCAAGCTTTCCTGGCAGAAGAAAAGATGAAGGATGAATTGGAGGAAGTGCATACAGCCGATATCACTTTTGGCGATGAAGACCTTCTCCTTGGGACGTGCGAACACAATCGCCCCCTCTATATCTCAGGATACTGCCACGATATAAAGATAAGCAAAATCCTGGTTGACAATGGGTCCTCCGTTAATCTCCTCAATGTGCGGGTGTTAAAAGAAATCTGCATGAGCGTCCAGCACCTTGCTCGGGACAAGATCACCATCTCCGGGTTCGACTCCCAGTCATCAAGAACTCTTGGGTCTGTGATACTGACGCTACGCTTTGGGCTACTCGTCACGGACATTAAATTCCACGTCATAGACGCCAAGACATGCTACAATGCACTGCTCGGCCGACCATGGTTACACGAGTACAACATCATCCCCTCTACACAGCATCAGTGTATGAAATATTTTAAGGATGGTCTCGAGTATACCGTGACGGGAGAACTGAACCCGTTCTCCGTGAACGAGATCCGCAAATATGAAGATGCCAAATACTTCTTACCGGATTTCGAGGACACGGAGAGGTGTCACAAGCCGGAGAACAAAGCCAACGTCACCATCCATGTCTGCGGCAGTGATACCGAGGAAGAAGAAGAGATAGTTTACTCTGGGCCGTCTCGACACAACAAGCCAGGACCATCCGCTCCTACGTTGATCTTTGGTAGCGACTCGGAAGACGAGGTCCATGCTGTATTCTCTGCTCCACCTTCAATACAAACGTCCGCTGACGAAGAGCAAAGTCTGCAAGTCGCCATGGTTCCACTTGGACATCATAAAGAACTGGATGCGCTCGATGCCTACAGCGTGGAGGAGCTGCGGACGTTCTATGTCCCTCCCAGGCGAAGAGGTGAAAAGGCAATTTTATTCTACCGCTCTGAGGAAACCAAAGTGGAGAAAGAAATCTGGCACGGTGCGAATCCTACGTTTGACAGGCTTCAGCCTATCCGTCTACCCAGATATTATACAGAAGGCTTGAAGAAGTTGCTGAAGCGCTAGGGGATATCCTTTAAACAGACCGCTCGAAAAGCCAAATTCTATGACAGGGTCTGGAACGTTCCCGGGACTCAACACAAGCTGCCTAATGGGAGAATGGAAACAATCGGGATTGGATACATTCGGTCCAAGAAACGAGGGCTACTCCATGGTTGCTACGTCGTGCATGACTTCGATGAGGAAGCGGATGCTCAATGGGAAGATGCTAATCCTGAACCAGTAAAAGTTCCATATGCAAAAGTGCCCAGTCCGTCATTCGAAGAACAAATGGACAAGCTTATAAAGGAAGCTAGTCAAAAAGTCCGAGATGACCATAACCGCGAGATGGCCATTTATGAGAAAGCCAAAACGCAACGCCTCCTTCAACAGGCCGTGAAAGATGAAGATGCCGCTCCTTGTCAACCTGTTATAAAGAAGGCTCGACGCAGAAGCAGAAACAAGTCGAAAGGCGAAAAAGGCGCTCGACAACAACGAAGCGGGGCTAAGAAGCCACGCAAGCGGGAATCGAACGGTTCCGATCTATCCCTTATAAGAAAAATGGGTCGGGCGTACTCTTTTCCTCGGGACAAGACAAGGAAAATACTTGACCTCGCTCTAAAACATCAGATGCTTACACTGCCGGAGTCTAAACACCCCGAACAAGCAAGCGAAGTCTCTCACCCGGACTATTGCCCTTATCACCGAGTGATAGGGCACCCTCTCGAGGACCGCTTCACCTTCAAGAATTGGGTTGAAGATCAGTATCAGCTTGGCAAGTTCGCTCTGTCTGACAACTGGAGGGTAGCGCCGCCACAGAAGCACGAACCCAAGGCCACGAAAGAAGAACCAGTTCCACAGTGGGATTGGAAGCGAATTCGTACTTGTCACATGATAATAATATCAAAAGAAGAGCCCGAGAACCTGGATGACCTTCCCTGGTGCTTTGAAAACAGCAACGACGAGGTGATCTCAGAATTCCCACCAGCACCAAAAGAGCTGGAAGATGGAATCCATACCACTGCAGATAACCTCAAGAAAATTGAGTTGGGAACGGCGAACGACCCGCGACCGACATTCATTAGTGAGCTGCTGTCTGAAGAGAAGGTGGCTTCATTAAAAGACCTGCTTATGCAGCATAAAGATTGCTTCGCACGGAACTATTCCGAAATGCCGGGACTAGATCCAGAAATTGCTGTGCACAAATTGGCAATATCCCCGGATGTCAAGCCGGTCAAGCAGGCGCCAAGAAGAATGCGGCTCGAGCTTGAGATGAGCATCAATGCTGAGGTCAAGAAGCTGATCGACTCTGGCTTCATCCAGGAAGTTCAATACCCTGAATGGATCGCCAACATCGTCCCCGTGATGAAGAAAAATGGGACAGTGCGCATATGTGTGGATTTTCGGGATCTCAATAAAGCTTGCCCGAAGGACGACTTCCCAGTACCGGTTACCGAACTGATGATAGACAATACGTCCACTCATGAGGTTTTCTCCTTCATGGATGGTTCATCAGGATATAATCAGATAAAGATGCATCCCGAAGACCATAAACACACCGCCTTCAGGACTCCTTTGGGTATATTCTGCTACAAGGTGATGCCCTTCGGTTTAAAGAATGCCGGTGCCACCTATGAGAGAGCCATGACGAAGATCTTCGATGACCTTATACACGAAATCGTCGAATGCTATATCAACGATCTCGTGGTTAAAAGCAAATCATACGAGGAACATCTCGAGCATCTGAAGACCGTATTTCAACGCCTTCGGCAATACAACTTGAAGATGAACCCTCTCAAGTGTGCATTCGGAGTTTCCTCGGGCAAATTCCTGGGATTCATCGTCCGACACCAAGGTATTGAGATAGATCCGTCGAAGATCAAGGCGATCATGGAAATGCCTCTGCCAAGGACTCTCAAACAGCTGCGGTCCCTCCAAGAGAAGCTCGCGTAATACGGCGACTTATAGCCAACCTTTCAGGCAAGTGCCGTCCTTACAGCCACTTGATGAAGAAGGGAACCCCGTTCGTATGGGACCAAAAATGCCAAAGCGCGCTAGACGAGATCAAGCAATACCTGCAGAACCCGCCAGTGTTGGCTGCTCCGATCAAGAGAAAGCCCCTCATTCTTTATACAACCGCCCTCGAAGGTTCCTTAGGCGCATTATGGGCGCAAGAGAACGACTAAGGGAAGGAAAGAGCACTCTACTACTTAAGTCGAGTTCTACTGGAGGCAGAAAGTAACTATTCCCCCATTGAAAAACACTGGCTGGCATTGATCTTTGCGATAACAAAGCTCAGACACTTTGCGTTGGCGCATGAGGTCCGTCTCATTTCGAAGGTGGACCCCCTTAAATATTTAATGTCAAAGGCCATATTGACGGGGCGACTCGCTAAATGGGCCCTGCTCTTGATGGAGTTCTCGATAACCCATCAGCCTCTCAAGGCAGTGAAAGGCCAGGCCATCGCCAATTTCCTCGCTGAGAATCCGATACCCACCGATTCTCCTCTGAATTGCGATCTTCAAGATGAACATGCGTCTGATGCGATCGACGGTGGTGATACCCGATGGGAGCTTTATTTCAACGGAGCATCCTCCGTGAAGAAGCGCAAACAAAATACCCCTATAATCAAATCGGGGGTAGGACTCATCTTTGTAACTCCACAAGGAGGGATAATGCGCTTTGCTTTCTCCCTAACAGAGCCGAGGGCAAACAATGAAGCCGAATACGAAGCTTTGATAGCAGGCCTCAAGATCGCCATCGACATGGGAATTGAAAACCTCCTCATATACGGAGACTCCCAGCTGGTCGTTAGTAAAGTAAACGGCGACTATCAAACGTGCAAGCCAGAGTTGGTAAAGTACGGCGAAAAGGTGCAACAACTATTGACCCAAATCCCTTCCTATACTTTGGAAAACATACCGCACGCGGACAACAGCAAAGCAGACGCGTTGGCCAAACTCTCTAAGGAACTGGCTGATGAGAACCTTGATGACGTAAGAATCGTGGTACAAAGCCGTCGGGTGCTTGCCCCAGCGGAAATATCTCCGGAATCACCCGAAGAAAAGGGAGCGACTGAGCAAATAGCTCTGCAAATAAAAGACCAGGAAAAGGCCGAGGATTGGAGGGAAGTCTTTATAGACTACTTCAAATATCGTCGAACGCCCGAGGATGCATCCTCAAGACATCAGCTTATGAAACAAGCTCTGTCTTTAGCCTTCATCAATGATACTCTGTACAAGAAGTCGTTCGATTCTTTGTGGTTGAGATGCCTGGGACGTGACGAAGCGAAAAGAGTCGTTCAGGAAGTTCATGACGGACTCTGCGGTTCTCACCAAGCAGGCCCGAAAATGAAGTTGAAGATTAAACGGATGGTTACTAGTGGCCCACGATGATCCAGGACTGCCTCGAATATGCGAAGCAATGCCACTCATGCAAAATTCATGGGGACTTCATCCACCAGCACCCAAATCCACTACATCCAACGGTGGCTAGCTGGCCATTCGAAATGTGGGGAACTGATATAGTCGGCCCTATTGAACCAGCATCGTCCAAGGGACATCGATTCATCCTGGCAACGACTGATTACTTCTCCAAATGGGCAGAAGAAGTACCATTGAGGGAAGTGAAGACGGAGAATATCCTCCATTTCTTCAAGACGCACGTCATATATCGGTTTGGAACTCCGCGACGGATCATCTCCGATAACGGGCCAGCTTACAGAAGCCACAAGATCAGTCGCTTCGCGCAACAACACAATATAGACTGGAGATATTCCTCGGTTTATAATCTGCGAGCTAATGGTCTAGCTGAGGCCTTCAACAAGACCTTGACAAAGATCATGAAGAAAACGGTGTCCTGAAATAAGAAGGACTGGTATGAGAGGCTGCAAGAAGCTTTTTGGGCGTATCGAACTACGTTCAAGATAGCCACGAACACAACGCCATATGCGCTGGTATTCGGCACAGAAGCAGTACTCCCCCTCGAGATAGAGTTACCCTCTCTACGAGTGGCAGTCCACTACGAGCTGACGGACGAAGAAAATGCTCACCTTCGGCTTGAGGAGCTTGATGCCCTTGATGAAACCCGGCTCATAGCGCAACAAAATTTGGAGGCCTATAAAGCAAAGATGACGCGCTCATATGAAAGATTGACCCAGCCAAGGACATTCCGCCAAGGTGAACTCGTGCTAGTGGTCAAAAGGCCTATGATCCCCAATCACGCCAAGCGGGGAAAATTCGAGCCAAACTATGAAGGCCCGTATATTATAGACAAGGTCTACCAGGGTGGAGCCATCTACTCATGGATATGCACGGTGAAAGGCCTTACAGGCAAATAAATGGTCGATTCCTAAAGAAATACTACGCTTAGCGAGTTACTGCCTAAATCAATGATAGATGACGACGACTATGTCCGCTCGCTATCTTCCTAAGCTCAAACTTTATAAGCAGTAGCCAGCCTTCTCCTGGACGGACCGAAACGTCTTTAAACTAATGGTGGACCGAAACGTCCTTAAACTAATACCGCAGCATCCTTAGGCTGACGAGATGAAAAAAATATAATAAAAAAAATAAAAAATAAAAAATAATAATAAACGGTAAGTCCATAAGCAAAATGGGCACGGATGAAAACCCGAAAGGGCTCCGTGAGTAAAAACAGCAGGGCTACCGGCGAGTGTTCGTGAAAACCCGAAAGGGCGCGATCTCGTATAAAAAAAATAAAATAAAAAGAATAAAAAACGGTATGTCCATAAGCAAAATGGGCACGGATGAAAACCCGAAAGGGCTCCGTGAGTAAAAACAGCAGGATTACCGGCGAGTGTTTGTGAAAACCTGAAAGGGCGCAATCTCGTTAAAGGACACTTACAGGGTCCTCTCGACCTTGTAAGGAGAAACCACCTGCGTGAGATCCTTACGACTCACAAGGGAGCAACACACTTAGGGATCCTCACGATTCCTAAAGAGAAAATACACTTACGATATCCTCACGACTCGTAAGGAGAACTCTCTTATGGGACCCTCACGGCTCATAAGATTTGAAAGTCTTAAGTTACAGAGACCTAAACCTGTGCTTAAGCAACTCCCACAATCTTCGATATTGCCCTACAAGCGGCTCAATGCTAACCCTTGTATACAATCCACGGGCGCGAATAAACATTTCCCTAACCAAGTCCCTGTTCCCCTCCGAATGGGCGGCGCGACGGACGTCTTGCCTGAAATTCGGGGCAGATGCTAATTGGTGCTATCCGTCTACCTCTCCGAAGATGCCAAGTTGATTTATGGCACCATGTGTCGAAGGTTTAAACGGATGCGTCCGATGTAGCAGACTTCATCAGATTCCCCCTCACTTGAGGGGTTTTTTGATTGTGGGGACACTCTTCCCTGCAGGCGCAAGCCCCTGCAGTTAATTACGCTACCGCATTACGGTAACAACTTTCTCCTTTTCCAGACGATCACTTCGTGTCGTGTGTGTTTATTTTGTGTTTGGTTGCCCGTGGATTGTATACGGAGACTGAGTTATGTCGTCGCCCGTAGGGCGTGGACTAGTCCAAATCCATATTATCTTAGATTTGGGTTTGAGGGTTGTGTTTAAGGATACGTTAGCCTCATTTGAGACTAAAATCGACTTAAACGTTTGTTAAGGATATGTTAGCCTAGTTTTTAGACTAAGATCGACTTAACGGGATTCTTTAGATCCAACAATAGAGAAATTAAGGGAGCTCTGTTGTTTAGTTTAGTGACATTGCGGTCAATAGGTAGTTTAAGGACATTGCGGTCCAGTGTTAGTTTTAAGACGTTGCGGTCAAGGTTAAGGACGTCGTAGTCCGTGGATTTAAGGACTCCACAGTCCGATGTTAGTTTTAAGACATCACGGTCAAGGTTAAGGACGTCATAGTCCGTGGATTTAAGGACCCCACAGTCCGTCGTTAGTTTTAAGACATCACGGTCAAGGTTAAGGACCTCATAGTCCATGAGTTTAAGGACCCCACAGTCCGTATCAATATGTGGTCATTGGGACCCGTCACCTCTTTGAAGACGTTGAGGAATTACAACGCTAAGTATCAAAGGAGTGAAGAGATGTACCCTTAAACCGAGGTAGATTAAATAATCTTTGGCCCAATTTGGAACCAAGACCAATTAATTATATTATGAGCCCATTGGCTCAGTTGAATTTGAATTGAGGACTTATGGCCAGCTTAGGCTAAGTCCAATCATGTTTAGGATATTGGCCCTCTGTTGGTCCATTTAGAGGAGAGGCTTTGCCTCTAGACACTTAGCCAATGGGGCTAAAGTTAGTGTTAAACACCAGCAACAGGGCTTTCAAATTAGTGTTTATACACTAAAACAAATCAGTGTTAAACACTGGCAGTGGAGATTTCAAATTAGTGTTTAACACTAAGGCAGATCAATGTTAAATACTGGAAACAGGGTTTTCCAGGTTAGTGTTCAACACTAAGAAAGTCAGTGTTAAACACTGTAAATAGAGTTTTCCAAATTAGTGTTTAAACACTAAGAAAATCAGTGTTGAACACTGGATATAGAGGTTTCAACTCTAGTGTTAAACACTAAGGCAAGAGGGGTCACGTGGTAGCACGTGAGGGCGCCCTCAATTCATTTTATTCTGTCAAAAGTATTGAATACTTTGGAGCATCACGTGCTGTCACGTGATGGGCATTTTGGTGCTTGTCCGTTAAAGCTTCAGCAAAGGGGTCACGTGGTAGCACGTGATAGCGTCCTGTTTCCCTTTATTTTGTTCTACAGATAAGTGTTTAACACTTTTAATTCTAAAAGCCATCACGTGTGGGCACGTGATGGGGGCTTGCGCTTTGATCTGTTAGAATATTCATTAGGGGTCACGTGGTGACACGTGAGGACGCCCTAGAGCTTCTTTTCCTTTGCTTTTCCTTTGCGCGCTTTGGGGGTCACGTGAAGCACGTGAGGCGTTGCCTCAAAGTTTTAGTGGTGGCTCTTTACAGGGGTCACGTGGTAGCACGTGACCCTGCCTGTTTCAAGATGTGTTTATCTTTTTAAGAATTAAATTCTTCATAGGGTTAAACCCTAGCAATAAACTTTAGAGCAATTAAATTCCTGTTATTTTGACAGATTTGAATTCTTAACTAGGATTAACCCTGGTTCTATTCATTTTGAAGGAATTAAATTTCTATGACATAGGGTTAAACCCTAATTTTATTTTAAAGGAATTAAATTCCTATGGTTCTATGAGAATTAAATTCTCAAACTTCCATTCCCTCCCTATGCTTTGGATCTGCATGGCAGGATCTCAACCCAATGAGAATTAAATTCTCAATTCATGGGGAGATGTGCACTTTGCAAATTCTCCACTAAAGAGAGAACTAAGTTCTTCTTTCTAATATAAAAGTTAAACTCTTTTGAGAATTAAATTCTCCTTTGAAGCCTCTCTTTTCTAACCTAGGTATTTTCTTTTTGCAGAGAATCAAATTCTTCCTTCTGAATTTTTAATACCCCAAAGCTCTATCTCTCTCTGTATCTCTTAGCTCCTATTTATAGGAGAAGGAGCAGAATTAATTAGTTTTCGTGAATCTTTCATTGAGGGATTTGATTTGTATTCATTAGAGATTTGATTTGCATTCATCATTCATTTGGACCTTTGGATTATTAGGTGAATTTTATTCACCATTGGATTTTAAATCCAAAGATATTCCTTTGTTATTTCGGTTAGATTTTAAGGGGAAATCTTTTCAAGTTCAAGATTTTTCCATAGATAGGTGATATTTAATCACCTTTAAATCTTTAATCCAATCGGTTTCAAATAATCATTCTCCTTTGGAAAGATTTGAATGTTGTTCAGAATTTAATTTTGTTAAATAGATAAGCTTTGAAAGCCGGTCACGTGTGGCCATGTGACCCCTTGGAACGAGCTTTCCTCTGCTTTTTGCACTCTGTTTTCTGGCCGCTGCTCAACCGTCATGTGCCAACACGTGACCTCTGGTCACGTGTGAGCACGTGACCTTTTCTGAAGCCCTTTCCTTGATTTGATCAGGGAACTGATGTGCCTTTGCCACTGCTTTTAAATGTCATGTGCCAACACGTGACTGCTGGTCACGTGTTAACACGTGATGCCTCTTCTGTAGGCTTTCCTGATTTTAAATCAGGAAACAAATGCCCCCACAGCGTTGTTCTCACGTGTCTGCACGTGAGTGCAACGCTGTCACTCTTGTGACCGTTGGATTCCTCTAGTGCCTCGGGTAGATGAAGCGTTTCCATCACATCCTATAAATATAGGGGTCATTTCAGAGACGCCTCTACTTTGCTTATCTTCCTCCTTTGAGAACTTTTTCCTGAGAATTTAATTCTCTTCTTCCAGAGCTTAGTTCTCTTCCTCAAAGACTTTCCAGAGTTTAACTCTGTTTGATCGTTTCCTCTTCCTCAGGTAATCATCTTGAGCGAACGAAGAACTTTTATACACAATTCTCTGGATTTTAAATCTACCTCAAGGGTTTTACCCTTTTAATATGAACCCATTTTTCCTTTAAGTTTTTCAACCAAAGTAAGAAATAGAACTTTCAACAGTAGATCTTTTTAGGGTTTAGATGATCTTTAGGGAAATAATGGTGATAGTCCATGGAGCTTAACCCCGTTCACAGAAAACATTTTTCTAGGAATTTAATTCCCTTTTTCTCAATAAGGAATTTAATTCCTATTGAAGAACTCAGTTTCTTCGCATGGAGGCTTCTTAGGGTCTCTTTGCCCTAAGTTGTCCTTCTGTAATCAATGGAACGGAAGCTTTGTAACAATTCTCATGACCTTTATTTCAGGTATCATGGATGCCCATTTGTATGGTCTTGACGAAATCATTTCCTACGGGAACATTCGTGCATTGGGTCGCAGTCAGAACCAGGAGTTCACCAACACTCAATGCGCTGAGATCATGAGCCGCTTCGGCGAGTACAACCATCGGCTACTTCCCCATCGCTCTTCTCTTCTGAGACTGATCGTGCTGGCTATCTGGGAGGCACTCCCTCTCTTTTGTACCGGCGTACCGCTCAGGGCCTTGGACACTGCTGAGGATAAGGTACATTCGGTGTACCTGATGAGCTTGATTTCAAAGAGGAGGTGAGATCGCCTCATTGATCTCTTGCACCAGGCCTTTCAGCATCAGCCATACTTGCTGCCTATCGGAGGGTGGAGGACATCCGTGAGGACCCCGACGCTTGCGACCGCGAGAGGAAACATACCAGGATGGTTCGAAGCGCCTGGAAGATCTTGGACAAAGTCAAGTTTGAGTTTCTCAATCCATGCCCTGCGTCCGAGGTTTTGCCATTGTAAACGTGTTTCTCTTTATTTTGTATGACCTTCTTGAAGTATGAATGATAAGTTCTATTATGTCTTTGTATGTTTGCATGCCTTTCTGTGGGATTTTATCATTTTACTATTGTTGTTGCTGATGCTTTTAATATGCATGGTGCTATTCCATTTTTTAGTGCACGTCGAGTTTGGGGCTCACGTGTTCTGCACGTGGGGTCCTTTGATGGGACTGTTCAAAAATTTTCCATGCCACATTTTTAGTGCACAATATCAAATGCAGAAAAGGAGTCTTGGAAATAGTTCCATCCCCCTGATTTTTGATGCCTTTCCTTTTTGGGGCCTTGGAAACAGCTTTTACATGCAAGATTTTCCGCGCACAGCACTTAATGCGTCTCTTTATATTTGAGGCAATGGCCTTCCTTTTCTCTTCACAGAGAGATTTATTCTCATTTTGGTGTGATTTATCCTGAGAAACAACTGAGTATTATGGCTTGCAATCGCCCTCATGCTCGTCGACAGCCATAGGAAGTTCCTATCGAGGAGATGATCCCCCGCTTTGCTGGCCGATTGGTGGATCCACTCCTTACCGATGACGAATGCGATTCGGCAATGTATGAACTCTCGATCCGTAGGGGGTCCCCCCTCCCAATGGGTTCCCTCTGGCTCCGGATGATTCTTGCCACCGTGCTTGCTGACGTCCCTCCTCACCCGGCGGAGATGACCCTGGCGATGCTTGATGCGGCCGAAGAGAAGCTCGAGGGCCTTCACGAAGCGTGCCTAATTACTCAAGCTTTGAAAGATCGCTCGGTTCACCTTTTGAGCGAGATAAAAGCCCGTCGGGCCGTTATGTCTGCTTTTGCGGACGAACATGGCGCCAATCGGTGGGGAGCGACTCCTCGTGAGAACCGGCGCTTTGACGTGTTGGAGAGAGCGGAGAGAGAGATGGAGAATTTTGTCTTTTGTTTTGTCAACCCTTGCGTTACCGATCCTTTGTTCGGCAACCTTTTTCCGCTAGTGTAGTATTTTCAAATTAGTTTTCGCCTGCTTTATGTTGAACTTTCATGTGTGCTGGGTATCTGCATGTACGTTTTTTTTGCATAAATGAACTTTGTGTTCTTTCCATGAGAACTTTCTTTAATTGCAAATGCTATTATCATTTTCATGCGTATCAGACCTTTTTGGGCATTATGAATATTCATATGATTGCGAATTATATATATATTTTTTGAATACTCGTATGATTGCGAATGCATGCTTGAAATACATCGGAAATCTTTCTCGTTGCTTTTCACACCAGGTGATGTGAGCGCGTTTTAGATCGATTATTACTGTCGACTGGAAGCCCGTTTATGCGGTCTTGAGCGTATATGTCCTGTTTCCAAGGTTGCGGTCATGAAAGTGAGCTTAAATGGCCTGACAGGGCGACACGTGGTGAACACATTGTTGTGCAAAAAAAAAGTTCGGCCGTAAATTCTCGGAGAGGGAGCTAGCTTCCAAGGCGTTGAGCGAGCTTCACGCTAATCATACCGCCAAGGCCAACAAAGCATATGAACTCTGGCGGGTGCTTCAGGAGTTCATCAAAGAGGTGGTGGCTCTCGATAAAGCTGCCACGTTCACTCGTGAAAGGATCGAGGCCCATAAAGCCACCGAGAAAGAGCTTGAAGCTCGGTTTGCTTCATATCAGGCCCAGCAAGCTCAGGCGGAGGCTCGTCTTCTGGAGATCCTGCATCATGAAGCCGTGGCTCAGCAACAAAACGATGAGCTGGTAAAATTGCTATATCGCCCGCCGGCTTGAAGACTTGTATCTTTTCCTGCCTTCTTGTATATACTCATAGATGAGAGTATTTTCTTTTGTTCTTTCATGAATTGTACTTTGTATCCATTTTGGTTTATGAATAAAAGATACATTTTTCTTCTCAATGATGCGTCTCCTTTTTGTTGAATGTGTTTTGCGGACAATTTATCTTGATCTCCTTGCAGGGCAGCGATGGCTTAGGATTCAGGGTTAAGATCTTCTTCCTAAGACTTTTGCACTTTATGAGCCACGAGCGTCTCATAAAGAGTTTTTCTCCCCATGGGTCAAGAGGATCCCATAGGTGTAAGTTCTTCTTAAGAATCGTGAGGATTCTTAAGCGGGTTGTCCCTTGAGAGTCGTAAGGATCTCATAAGAGAGTTTTTCTTCCTTACAGGTCATGAGGACCTGCAAGTGCTGGATGTGGTCACCCTTATTCGTGTTTCACGGGGTCAGGGGTTTCTCAAGGCATCGTAGTTTAAAGACGTTGCGGTCAAGGTGAAGGACATCATAGTCCATGGATTTAAGGACTCCACAGTCCGATGTTAGTTTTAAGACATCACGGTCAAGGTTAAGGACCTCATAGTCCATGGATTTAGGGACTCCACAGTCCGATGTTAGTTTTAAGATATCACGGTCAAGGTTAAGGACCTCATAGTCCATGGATTTAGGGACTCCACAGTCCGATGTTAGTTTTAAGACACCACGGTCAAGGTTAAGGACCTCATAGTCCGTGGATTTAGGGACTCCACAGTCCGATGTTAGTTTTAAGACATCACGGTCAAGGTTAAGGACCTCATAGTCCGTGGATTTAAGGACTCCACAGTCCGATGTTAGTTTTAAGACATCACGGTCAAGGTTAAGGACCTCATAGTCCGTGGATTTAGGGACTCCACAGTCCGATGTTAGTTTTAAGACATCACGGTCAAGGTTAAGGACCTCATAGTCCGTGGATTTAGGGACTCCACAGTCCGATGTTTGGTTGCAAGGACCCATCACCTCTTTGAAGACGTCGAGGAATTACAACGTCAGGCATCAAAGGAGTGAAGAGATGTACCCTTACACCAAGGTAGAATCAGTACGGAATCAGGGTGGTTGATTGTTAGTTTTAAAACATTACGGTCGAGGTTAAGGACATCATAGTCCATGGATTTTAAGGACTCCACAGTCCGGTGTTTGCTCTGGATGCTTCACACGGGTTCACTGCCGTGCTTGGCGAGGACCAGGCTCCGCTCTGGGCGTTTTCCGCGGGGTCAAAGAGTGACATTATCCGCGTTCCACGTGACCAGGAATTTTGCATTAGATGCTTCACACGGGTTCACTGCCGTGCTCGGCGAGGACTAGGCTCCGCTCTGGATGCTTCACACGGGTTCACTGCCGTGCTTTGCGAGGACCAGGATCCGCTCTGGACGTTTTCCACGGGGTCAAAGAGTGACGTTATCCGCGTTCCACGTAACCAGGAATTTTGCACTAGATGCTTCACACGGGTTCACTGCCGTGCTCGGCGAGGACTAGGCTCCGCTCTGGATGCTTCACACGGGTTCACTGCCGTGCTCTGCGAGGACCAAGATCCGCTCTGGACGTTTTCCACGGGGTCAAAGAGTGACATTATCCGCGTTCCACGTAACCAGGAATTTTTCACTAGATGCTTCACACGGGTTCACTGCCGTGCTCGGCGAGGACTAGGCTCCCCTCTGGATGCTTCACACGGGTTCACTGCCGTGCTCTGCAAGGACCAGGATCCGCTCTGGGCGTTTTCCACGGGGTCAAAGAGTGACGTTATCCGCGTTCCACGTAATCAGGAATTTCGTTGATTGTATTCGTATTTCACGGAATTAGGATTTGACTTTTCGGTGATCAGGATATCGCCGAGCCATAGAACTGGGAGTTGCCGCTGTTCCGTTTTGCTTGAAGTCGTGTCCGTCGTTACGAGACGAGTGTTGGGATGATCTCTAGGTCGCTTGTGGCCCGTCGAGATTTAGCTTCTTTCTTATGGTGAAACCCGGGGGAGAAGCATGATCCCTTTTCTGTTTACGCCCTTGGATTTTATACAGGGTGTGATGGAACATCACTTGTAGGGCATAAATTGAAAAAAAAAATTTATTTCTTTTTCCGCGATGCTCTATCATTTCAGCTTTTATATCGCGGAGGTCGCGATTGCCCCATCATTTCGGCCATTTTTCGCGGTGCCCAATCATTTCGGCTATTTATTTTATTTTTACTCCCTGCTTTTTATTGCGAGTTGCCCGATCATTTCGGCTATCTGTCATGCATACATTTTTACTTGCTGCTTTTTATTGCAAGTTGCCCCATCATTTCGGCTATTTCGTATGCATGTGTGGCTCGCTAGCTTTTTGCTGCAAGCTTGGATTTTAAACACCGATTTCGGCATCAGCACCGCTACAACTGGGATGTTGCCAGGAGCGAATCATCATTTGCCTCTGTCGATATTGAACAACGGTGGCTTAGTAAACAGGGTTAAGGGTCCTGTCGACCAAGGCTTTTGACTTCATGAGCCGCAGGGGTCTCACAAAGGTATTTCTCCCTACAAGTCGTGAGGATCTTGTAGATGTGTTTTCTCCTTGGGAATCGTGAGGATTCCTAAGTGCATGTCCACTTGCAACTCGTAAGGATCTTACAAAAGGGTCTTCTCCTCACAAGTCGAGAGGGCTTACAAGGGTTGCTCACCATATGGACATATCCCTAGTCACGGGTGGGACTTTGCTGGGGAAATGTTTATTCACGCCCGTGGATTGTATACAAGGGTCAGTATTGAGCCACTTGTAGGGCAATATCGAAGGTTGTGGGGGATTTGCTTAAGAACAGGTTTAGGTTTCTGTAACTTAAGACTTTCAAATCTTATGGGCCGTGAGGGTCCCATAAGAGAGCTCTCCTTACGAGTCGTGAGGATCTCGTAAGTGTATTTTCTCCTTAGGAATCGTGGGGATCCCTAAGTGTGTTACTCCCTTATGAGTCGTAAGGATCTCACGCGGGTGGTTTCTCCTCACAAGGTCGTGAGGACCCTGCAAGTGTCCTTTAACGAGGTTGCGCCCTTTCGGGTTTTCACAAACACTCGCCGGTAGTCCTGCTGTTTTTACTCACGGAGCCCTTTCGGGTTTTCATCCGTGCCCTTTTTGCTTACGGACGTACCGTTTTTATTTTTTATTTTTTATTTTTTATTTTTTTTACGAGGTCGCGCCCTTTCGGGTTTTCACGAACACCCGCCGGTAGCCCTGCTGTTCTTACTCACGGAGCCCTTTCGGTTTTCATCCGTGCCCTTTTTGCTTACGGACGTACCGTTTTTATTTTTTATTATTTTCTTTTTATTTTTTTTTGTCAGCCTAAGGATGTTGCGATAGTAGTTTTAAGGACGTTTCGGTCCGTCGTTAGTTTAAGGACGTTTCGGTCCGCCGTTAGTTTAAGGACATTTCGGTCCGTTGAGGAGAGGGCCGGCTACTACTTATAGAGCTTTGAGCTTTAGGAAGATAGCGAGCGGACATAGTCGTCGTCATCTATCATTGACCTAGGCTGTGGCTCATTAAGCGTAGTATTTCTTTAGGAAGCGGCCGTTTATTGGCCTGAAAGACCTTTCACCATGCATGTCCATGAGTAGATAGACCCCACCCCGGTAGACCTTATCTATGATGTATGGGCCTTCATAGTTTGGCTCGAATTTTCCCCTCTTGGCGCGATTGGGGATCATAGGTCTTTTGACCACTAGTACGAGTTCGCCTTGGCGGAATGTCCTCGGCCTGGTCAATCTTTCGTACGAGCGCGTCATCTTTGCTTTGTAGGCCTCCATATTTTGTTGCGCTATGAGCCGGGTTTCATCGAGGGCATCAAGCTCCTCAAGCCGAAGGTGAGTATTTTCTTTGTTTGTCAATTCGTGGTGGACTGCCACTAGTAGAGAAGGCAGCTCTATCTCGAGGGGGAGTACCGCTTCCGTACCGAATACCAGTGCGTATGGCGTCGTGTTCGTGGCCGTCTTGAACGTAGTTCGATATGCCCAAAGAGCCTCTTGCAGTCTCTCATGCCAGTCCTTCTTATTTCGGGACACCGTCTTTTTTATGATATTTGTCAAGGTCTTATTGAAGGCCTCGGCCAGACCGTTAGCTCGTCGATTATAAACTGAGGAGTATCTCCAGTCTATATTATGCTGTTGCGCGAAGCGGCTAATTTTATGGCTTCTATAGGCTGGCCCGTTATCGGAGATAATCCGCCGTGGAGTTCTAAACCGATAAATGACGCGCGTTTTGAAAAAGTGGAGGATATTCTCCGTCCTCACTTCCCTTAGCGGTACTGCTTCCGCCCATTTGGAGAAGTAATCAGTCGTCGCCAGGATGAAACGATGTCCCCGGGACGATGCTGGTTCGATAGGGCCGACTATGTCAGTCCCCCACATTTCGAATGGCCAGCTAGCCACCGTCGGATGTAGTGGATTCGGATGCTGGTGGATGAAATCCCCATGGATTTGGCATGAGTGGCATTGCTTCGCATACTCGAGGCAGTCCTGGATCATCGTGGGCCAGTAGTAACCCATCCGTTTAATTTTTAACTTCATCTTTGGGCCTGCTTGATGAGAACCACAGATTCCGTCATGAACTTCCTGAACGACTCTTTCTGCTTCGTCAGGTCCTAAACATCTCAGCCACAGATAATCAAACGTCCTTTTATACAGAGTATCATTGACGAAAGCGAAAGATAGAGCTCGTTTCATAAGCTGATGTCTTGAGGACGCTTCTTCAGGCATTCGGTGAGACTTAAAGTAGTCTATGAAGACTTCCCTCCAGTCCTCGGCCTTCTCACGGTCTTTTATTTATAGGGTCGTTTGCTCAGTCGCTCCCTTTTCTTCGTATGATTCCGGGGATATTTCTGCTGGGGCGAGCACTCGACGGCTTCGTACCATGATTTTAACGTCATCGAGTTTCTCGTCAGCCAATTCTTTAGCGAGCTTAGCTAACGCGTCCGCTTTGCTATTTTCCGCGCGTGGTATGCTTTCCAAAGTATAGGAGGGAATTTGGGTCAACAGTTGTTGCACCTTTTCGCCGTACTTCACCAACTCCGGTTTGCACGTTTGGTAGTCACCATTTACTTGACTAACGACCAGTTGAGAATCCCCGTATATAAGAAGGTCTTCAATTCCCATGTCAATGGCGATCTCGAGGCCCGCTATCAAAGCTTCGTATTCGGCTTCATTGTTCGTCCTTGATTCCGTTAAGGAGAAAGCAAAGTGCATTATCCCTCCTTGTGGGGTCACGAAGATAAGGCCTACTCCCGACTTGACTATAGGGGTACTTTGTTTGCGCTTTTTCATGGAAGATGCTCCATCGAAATAAAGTTCCTATTGGGTATCACCACCGTCGACCGCGTCAAATGCATGTTCGTCCGGCAAATTGCAATTTAGAGGAGAGCCGGCAGGTACTGGATGCTCAGCAAGGAAGTCGGCAATGGCTTGGCCTTTCACTGCCTTAAGAGGCTGATAGGTTATTGAAAACTCCATCAGGAGTAAGGCCCATTTAGCGAGTCTCCCGGTCAATATGGCCTTCGACATTAGATATTTTAGGGGGTTCACCTTTGATATAAGACGGACTTCATGTACCAATGCATAGTGCCGGAGTTTTGTTATCGCAAAGATTAACGCCAGGCAATGTTTTTCGATCGGGGAGTAATTGCTTTCTGCCCCCAGAAGAACTCGACTTAAGTAGTAGAGTGCCCTTTCTTTCCCCTGGTCATTCTCTTGCACCCATAAGGCGCCTAAAGAACCTTCGAGGGCGGTTGTATAAAGAATGAGAGGCTTTCCCTTAACCGGGGCAGCCAACACTGGGGGGTTCTGCAGGTACTGCTTGATCTCGTCCAGTGCGCCTTGACATTTGTGATCCCAAACGAATGGAATTCCCTTCTTCATCAGGTGATTGTAAGGACGGCACTTGCCTGACAGGTTGGCGATAAACCGCCGGATGTACGCGAGCTTCCCCTGGAGAGACCGCAGCTGTTTGAGAGTCCTCGGAGATGGCATTTCCATGATCGCCTTAATCTTAGATGGATCTATTTCAATACCTCGGTGTCGGATGATGAATCCCAGGAATTTACCCGAGGAGACTCCGAACGCGCATTTGAGGGGATTCATCTTCAAATTATATTGCCGAAGGCGCTGAAATACGGTCTTCAGATGCTTTAAATGCTCTTCGTATGACATGCTCTTCACTACGAGGTCATCGATATAGCACTCGACGATTTCATGTATGAGATCATCGAAGATCTTTGTCATGGCCCTTTGATAGGTGGCACCGGCGTTCTTTAAACCGAAGGGCATCACCTTGTAGCAGAATATACCCAAAGGAGTCCTGAAGGCGGTGTGCTTCTGGTCTTCGGGATGCATCTTTATCTGATTGTACCCTGATGAACCGTCCATAAAGGAGAAAACCTCGTGAGTGGATGATTAGTCGAAAATATTGTATATTTTAGCCGGCAATTTCCTCATCATTTGCATTCATATAGAAGTGTTCGGTATCCGTATTTCACATATTAGCAAATCTATCGCAAATTATCAGATTGCATGTATTAGACCTTAAAACCGGCATTTCTAGGGAAATTGACTGCATTGCATGGCATCGCAATATTTCTATATGTCGCAACCCGTGTTTCGAAGTCTGTGCAGGAAACTAGAAGCGTGCTCAAATCAACACTGCTCAAAAGATACGCCAACTCACTAACTTCAGATCTGGTATCAATTTAAAGGAGCAATCACAAATCAATATATCAGAAGAAGCCCTAAAATACAGAACAAGGCTACACCAGAAGACCCAAAGCCCAAGCTCATCAAAGAGCCGCGGATCCGCGGCAATGGCTTGCTTGTGCCGCGGATCCGCGGTGTAACCAGGGACTTACCTCCTCAATTTTGGTGCACAATGCTTCATTCAGGGCCCACTGTTCAGAAATGTATCTCAAATTCCAGAAGACTCTAGGGGTTTCTGCCAGATCAGCAAACTAGGGTTTCCAAGCCTAATTAAACCTAGCTTAAACCCTAAGCTAGCTCCTAACAAACTACCTTCTAGAAGACTCAACAAACTTTTGGAGGGAACTACCATTTCAAACCTAAACCTAGGGTTTGGGAAGTCTATAAATAGAAGCCTAGACCTAGGGTGAGATCATCATGTGGAGATAGATAGAATCAAACCATTACTTGTGTGATTCATTTTAGTTCATTTTTTAGCCAATCCCCTTCTTCATCTCCTTCCGCCACAAGTCTAGTGAGAGGGCTTGTGTGAAACCCTAATTCCAATCAAAATCAAGATCCCGAGTACCCATTAAGCAAGAAGCCCTACAACCTTTAGGAGCGGAGCCGATCTTCAACGGAGCAAGCGATCCGAGCCGATCCACGACTCATGAAGCCGAGCGACGCCCGATCAACAATCTAGATTCTTCCTCTTGTAGTTCTTGAAGCGAATGTAATCAAAATTGTTGAGATAAATAAAGCTGATATTCTTTTATCTTGTTTTCTTTAAATTCTGCATCATGATATCTTTACAATTAGTAAACATTTTCTGTGTGGTGATGTGTGAATAAAACTCCGCTCGTTGAGGGGTCGAGACGGTCAATAGAATGATGATGTAACATAGCTTTAATCGATTCTTGAGTCCTACGTGTTTTGAAAACCCTAGCTAGTTCAAGAAACGACGACCCATTTTGTTTCGATGCTTTCTTGATTGATATCGTTCGAAATTGGGGAGTTACGATCGTTTCTTGAATTTGGTAGAGGCTAGAAAAGGAATGATATCAACGAAAGAACAAGGGTTAAAAGATGAAACCCTAGTTTCATCAAGAAAGCCCTAACTCTCGTCGATTATCATCAATCTAGTATCAATCCTTCGAAGGACAAGAACACGAAATCTTGAGATTACATCACGTCTATAGATCCGATCGATTCCTACGAGCCTCTTTTAGATTCTTGACTGTTGATTGGAAATATCATCGATACACCGATTCTTGATTGTTTAAAATTTTCTTGATTCTTGAATAGAATAGTGACACTTGAAAAATCAAAATTCTCGAATCATGTTTTCATTTATCTTAGCTTAACTTTTCAATTCAAGCATATCATAATACAAACGAATCGTGCAATCCCTGTGGACGATCCGCACTCATTCATGAACTACAATTGACACCGTAGTTTGATTGCGGTCAAAATATTTTTTGGTTGTGATTCTATACATTCTAATTACCGACACAAAGAAACTCATTCGCTTTGTTCGATTTACACAAACAAGAATTCTTATCAACCAAATGGCGCCGTTGCCGGGGATCGCACGCTAATTCGTTTCATATTATAGTTTGAATTGAAAGAATTATTCCATTGTTGTTTTTGAGATCAAAATTCGTGCAAACCCTAAACGATTTGCTGTTGTTCATTGCAAGGAAATCTGGAGCTGTTTGGAAATTGAAGAAATTTTTTGGAAAATACCAGAGAGCAGTGGGAGTCCACAGAAGCTCCCTGAAGAAGTTTGGTGCAGTGTTCCCAAACTTCGACCGCGGAAGGGCGGCCTGAGCAAGCAACTGCGGCGGAACCGCGGCCTCTTAGGGGGTTCTCTGCAAAATTTTTGCCTCAGGTGACTTCTGTACTTCTCCTCTCTCCTCTTTTTAGCTCCAACTAATACTTTGCTGCAGGATTCTTTGCAAATAATCGCAGCGCCGCAAAAGCAAAATTAAATTTGTGCGTGATTTTGATTTCTTGGTTGTTTGCATTCTAAATACGGATATTAAGGGGCACGGCCAAATCCAAATTAGGTGGGGATTTCATTACCCTTCCTAGGCCCCGAAAATAGCAAAACTTGCATCCGCATTGACCCACATTAACTAAAAGAAATCTAGAGAAGACTCTAAGGACTGTCGCGCTCAATTAGGACAAGAGAAGGCTGTGGGTAATTCATTGCTTATCCGCGTTTTCTTGTGGTGCCTAAGGCGAGTGTGTCTAAGGCTAGTGGTTTTTAATTAGGCCCACTACTTACGTAGTGGAGTACCTTCCCACTTACCTGGCACTTATCCGGCCACAGGGGGACAAAGAGGCAGTGGAGGATTCTATCCTGCGACTTGTCTTTTGGCAGTTAGGAGCGGTCTAGAGCCGGACCTAGGTGACCACTAGATTCTAGGGTTTGTGTGCTGCATTTGTTTTGTCGCGTCATTTTTTCAAAAATCCGTCCCTTTTTCAAAAGCAAACACCGCATTCATTACCCCTAATTATAAGTCAACGCTGCCACTTGTACTAACCCATTTTAGTGCAAGATAGGCTGGATACGGGATTCTAGTGGCCGTTTAGTCCGCGTACCCTTTATCGACTCCGAAGTCGATATTTCTCCATTTACCTTTTCTTTACCCACTACCACACCCACACCGATGGATCCGAATCCATCAAACTTCTTTAACCCTAATCTGCCGCCGTCCGTTGGTGCGCAGAATCCACCCCACATCTCTCTCCAGGAGAGGTGCTACCCTGTTCGAGGTCCTCTTTCAACCTGCTTATCCACACCACCAGCCAATGGGGATAACTTTGAAATTAAGCCCCAGTATATCAATCTTTTACCCAAATTCCACGGACTCGAGACTGAGGACGCTTACGTTTTCATTACCAAATTTGAAAACGTATGCGCAATGATGGGTACGTCACAACTTTCAGTGGATGCAATGCGTCTACGACTTCTTCCATTTACTTTGTGCGATATAGCAGAGAAGCGGCTATATAACACTACCGCACACTCTATTACGAATTGGGAAGAATTCGTCGCTGCATTCCTTAAGAAATTTTACCCAATCCAAAAGACAGCTCGAATCCGTAGCGAACTGAATCAATTTGCCCAGCTCCCTGCTGAACCATTTTCAAAATGCTTTGAACGTTTCAAGGATCTATTGGTTCAGTGTTCTCATCACGGCATCCCGAGATGGGAATTGTGCCGAATCATTTATGAGGGCATTAACCCAAGCACCAAACAGAGCCTTGAAAACATGTGTCAAGGTACTTTTATGACCAAAGATGATGGGGAAGCTTGGAAGTACTTAGAAGAGTTCGCTGAAAAATCACTACAGTGGGAGAGTGGAACCCAACCATTGAATAGGGGTGGCGTACACCAAATAGATGTGTCCATAGGTGTTCGAGCTGAAATGGCAGCAATGCAAAAGAAGCTCGACGCTATGGAACACAAATTTGCAGCAGCCTCCCTAAACCCAGTGTCACTCCCCAAAACTGTTTGTGGGTGCTGTTCTGATCCGTCTCATTTAACGGAAGAATGTCCATTAAACTCTGCGTTTCAAGGTCACGAGCATTCTAATGCCGCATTTCAAAGACCTCGAAACGATCCATATTCTTCCACGTACAATCAGGGTTGGAGGAATCACCCGAATTTTGCTTGGAACCAAAACCAATCTCAAAATACGGTTCCAAACACGAATCAATTTCAAAGGGTTCTTCCTCCACCACAACAGCAACCCCTTCAACTCACTCAGCACCCCTATCAGTCACAAAATTTCCAAAACCAGGGCAACACTCCTGCACAGTCTAATCCTATGCAGTCCTGTTCTGACGAGTTCTTTCAATTCACTCAAACCATGAAATCACTTTTGTCAAATTTCATAGAGGTTTCGACTGAGATTAGATCTTCCGTCAGTGAGATAAAGAAAAACTCAGCGTCCCAAGCTGAGAGTATCAAATCGATGGAAGCTGAAATCGCACGCCTAAAAGCCGAAATGAGTGCGAGAGAAAAAGGGAAACTTCCCTCTCAACCCCTACAGAATCCTGGGCATTACAATGTAAATGCCGTCACAACGTTGAGATCGGGAAGAATGTTGAACAATCATGTCGGGGAAGGTATTGATGATACTGAAAATCATATTAACACCCCGGCTGAGACCTTTCCACACACACACACTTCTCCTTCTGATCCTTCTTCTTCTACCACACCACTTTCTCGCGAGCCTATTCTCCATTTCCCACTAGGCTCGACACCTTCTCCCAACCCTTATAGTTCTCCACAGACGGTCCCCACACCTCTTTTGGGACCTCGTCTACCCCCTCTTCCTTCTCCTGTGATGGACCCTGCGCTTATTGCGAAAGCTCCTTACCCGAACCGGTTAAGGGGAAATAGAAATGTTCAAACAGGTTAACATCAATATCCCTCTCCTAGATGCGATTCAACAAGTCCCCGCTTATGCGAAAATTCTTAAGGACTTGTGCACTAGGAAGAGGAAGACTCAAGTGCCGAAGAAGGTCTTCATGTCTAATAATATCAGCACGGCTTTTATACCCCAGCTACCAAAGAAAAGAAAGGACCCAGGATGTCCTACAATATCGATTTCGATTGGGGGTAAAAACATAAATCGTGCTCTTTTAGACCTTGGCGCAAGTGTTAACCTGCTCCCTTATTCTGTCTATGAGCAATTAGGGATTGGAGAGCTGAAACCTGCTCATTGCACTCTCCAGATGGCAGACCGATCTATCACCAAACCAAGGGGTGAATTAGAGGATGTATTGATAAAGGTCGGGGAGTTTGTTTTCCCTGTAGACTTCATTGTGCTCGATACACATCCTGTAGCAAACCCCCGGGGCCAAATTCCGGTGATTCTGGGTCGTCCTTTCCTTACCACTTCCAACACTGTTATAAACTGTAGAAACGGTTCAATGAATTTATCATTTGGAAATATGACCATTGAACTAAATATCTACAAGGTTGGAAGTCAGCCATCAGAACCCTCTGCTCATATTTTAGATGTGTGCTCTGTCCATGAGATCGCTCCCGATAGTTGTGGAGCTGAGGATCTTTGCTTTACTGATCTCGATGACATTACCACATCTCTGTTTGATTTCACACATGATCTTAGTGAGGACACTTTCTCTACACTTGAGTCCTGCACTTCTGACTTTTCTCCACCCGAGTTTGTATCTTTCACAGGCTCTGAGCTTCTTTGTAGATCCAAAAATCACTCAATGATCCCTCCTTCTATCATTTCTCCGTCCGAATTAGATCTCAAAATTTTACCTTCTCACCTAAAATATGCATATCTAGGTGAGAATGAGTCTTTACCGGTTATCATATCCGCTTCTCTTGCATCAGAGCAAGAAAATGCACTTTTATCGGTATTGAGATCTAACAAAGAGGCGTTTGGTTGGAGTATGGCGGACATCAAAGGGATTAGTCCCTTGATAGTTGAACATCATATACATGTGATGGATGATGCCAGACCGACCCGAGAACCACAGAGACGGTTGAATCCCGTCATGAAGGAAGCGGTCATGAAAGAGATCGTCAAATGCTTAGATAATGGTATTATATACCCCATCTCCGATAGCCAGTGGGTGAGTCCTATACATGTCGTTCCTAAGAAATCCGGCATCACAGTTATAACCAATGAGGCAAATGAGTTGATTCAGACACGCGCCCAAACTGGGTGGCGTGTATGTATTGATTATAGAAAACTCAATGCTGCCACGAGGAAAGACCACTTTCCTCTACCATTCATTGATCAGATGCTGGAACGCTTAGCAGGACGAGAATATTATTGTTTTATGGACGGATACTCAGGCTACAATCAGGTCCCCATCGCCAAAAAGGATCAAGATAAAACCACTTTTACTTGTCATTTTGGTACCTTTGCTTACAGTCGCATGCCCTTTGGGTTATGCAATGCTCCCGCTACCTTTCAGCGGTGTATGATGAGGATATTCTCTGATATGGTAGAGAATTTTCTGGAGATCTTTATGGACGATTTCTCGATTTTTGGAGACTCTTTTTCCGATTGTCTAGCGAATCTTGACGCTGTTCTTACTCGTTGCAAAGAGAAGAACTTGACTTTGAACTGGGAAAAATGCCATTTTATGGTCCAAGAAGGAATAGTACTTGGACATGTCATTTCACAGAAAGGCATTGAGGTTGACAGAGCTAAGATAGATGTCATTCAAAACCTCCCTCATCCCAAAAGCGTCAAAGATATTCGATCTTTCCTTGGCCATGCGGGCTTTTATAGGAGATTCATTAAGGACTTTAGCAAAATTGCTAGACCTTTAACTCTTCTCCTGGCCAAGGATACGACCTTCCATTTTGACTCGGATTGCGAGACAGCTTTCGACTCACTTAAACACTCACTCACTTCAGCCCCCGTTTTATCATCACCAAATTGGGACTACCCCTTTGAGCTGATGTGTGACGCATCTGATTTTGCAGTAGGTGCAGTCTTAAGACAGCACATCGAAAAGATGCCACACGTGATTTACTATGCTAGTAAGACCCTGAATGATGCGCAAATAAATTATACAACCACAGAAAAAGAACTTTTAGCGGTTGTATTTGCATTAGAAAAATTCAGGCCTTACTTAATTGGCTCACCTATAGTTATGTATACTGACCATTCCGCTTTAAAACATCTTCTGGCGAAAAAAGATGCAAAAGGTCGACTAATACGTTGGATCCTACTGTTACAAGAATTTGATCTTGTTATCAAAAATAAGAAAGGATGTGAAAACGCAGTAGCTGACCATCTTTCACGCATCATTTCTTCCCCTGTGACCCTGCCGATTAATGACTCGTTCCCTGACGAACAACTCTTGAGTATATCAGCTGAACCATGGTTCAGGGATATTGTGAACTATCATGCCACGGGACTAATACCGAGCGATTGGTCAAAACAGGACAAATATCGTTTTCTTTCCCAAGTAAAACACTTTTACTGGGACGAGCCCTATTTGTTTAAATATTGTCCTGATCAGATCATTCGCCGGTGTGTCCCGAATGAAGAGTTCAAGAGTGTTCTTTCATTTTGTCATGATCAGGCCTGTGGGGGTCACTTTGGTCCTAGAAAGACAGCGGAAAAGGTTTTGCAATGTGGATTTTATTGGCCGACCTTATTCAAGGACGCATTTGAGTATTGCAAAACCTGTACACAATGTCAGTATACGGGTAGAATATCCCAGAGGAATGAAATGCCTCAGCAACCCATCTTGGTTGTTGAAATGTTCGATATTTGAGGCATTGATTTTATGGGTCCTTTTCCCAACTCCTTTGGGAATTTGTACATACTGCTGGCGGTTGATTATGTCTCAAAGTGGGTAGAAGCCATTCCATGTCGCACTAATGACAAGAAAGTTGTCATTAAGTTCTTGAAAGAGAATATCTTTTCGCGATTTGGACACCCACGCGCTATCATTAGCGATAATGGGACACATTTCTGCAACAGATCTTTTGAGACTCTGATGCGAAAATACTCAATCAACCACCGACTTTCTACACCCTATCATCCCCAAACAAGCGGGCAGGCTGAAATCTCAAACAGACAAATCAAACTTATCCTGGAGAAAACTGTTGCTAAAAATAGAAAAGACTGGTCGACCAAATTGACGGATACTCTTTGGGCATTCAGAACTGCATATAAGACCGACCTAGGAATGTCTCCATACAGGATAGTGTTTGGAAAAGCATGTCATTTACCCGTCGAGATAGAACATAAAGCATTGTGGGCTATAAAGGAAATAAATTTTGATCTGAACCTTGCTTGCAACTTTCGGAAGCTGCAACTTAATGAGCTAAGCGAACTCCGCGATGAAGCTTATGATAACGCTGTAATCACAAAGAATAGGACTAAGGTTTTTCACGATAAAAACATTTTGAGGAAAACATTTTCACCTGGTCAACAAGTCCTTCTTTATGATTCACGATTACACCTTCACGCGGGTAAGCTCCGATCTCGATGGAAGGGACCTTTTGTTGTGCGGTCTGTATACCCGCACGGGGCAGTAGAAGTAGAAAATGTTAAAAACGGCACCTTTTTCAAAGTAAATGGACATAGACTAAAGCCGTATTTTTCCACTGACCCCACGGAGGAGCTCTTGTTCTTACAAGAGCCAGTTTATTTGGATTAAAATTCCTCCATCTCACCTTCATGTCCAGTATATCATTGCATCATTTTTTGAATGAAGGTGAGTGAAAAGAGTAAGTTTGGGGGAAGTTCTTCACTTATATATTTTGCCCCCACTAATAATTCCCCCCAGGCTTACAGTTTTGTAGGTATAGTATTTGGCAACAGTGAGGACACTGTTGAAAACAAGTTTGGGGGAGGTTTGTGCTTATTTTCGCATCATTTGCATATCATCTGCATAAGCACAAAACAATTTTTTTTAAAAAAAAAATCTATAAAAATTTAAAAAAATTTCAAAACCCATAAAAATTTAAAAAAATTTCAAGTATAAAAATAATTTTAATATTTACACTTTTTTGTATATAAATAAAATAATGAAAGTTTAGATAGTGAAAAATTACATCCATGAGATTAGAAAAATTTAAGAAAACCAAGAAAATTAGAAGTTTTCTTATACGAACTAGTAATAAGTAGTTATGAGCCGTTGTCCCAAGGGTTAGTAAGATGAAGGAAGTCACTAATCTGAGGATAAAAATAAGTCTGAAAAATAGTTTCTATTCTGGAAGCCAAACATTTTGAACGTTGCTACCCTGCTATTCGCACTTACACACGTCTTGAAGCCTGGGATAGTAGAGGATACCTTGAAATGCTCTTGTCTTAAAGCCAATGTATGAAGGAAATAAAAAGAAAAGTGATTAAAAAAATATATATAAAGTGGTGAGAAAAATGGACACTGGTTTTGTTATCACCAAAGGCAATAAAAAAATATATAGCGAGGGTGCTTCTTCACCTAGTGCCCTAAGGACAACTGGTCTGGGAGTCACTGCTATGCCTAAGGTGGTGCAAGACGAGGAAAATATACCAAGTAAGCAAGCACAGGAGTAATCGGTCGGTTAGTACCTCAAGAAGTATTAACGGTCGCATGAAAGTGTGTGAGCAATCTCATCTAAATATTCATTAATTAAAAAGTACTGAGGCTGATGGGCAAGAGTATGATAGCTTGAATTGAATTCTCCGGGTGTAGGGATGTCTTTACACACACGCAGGGTGATATGATCGATGTTTGGAATACAGATAGGAATGAAAAATAAGACGATGTTTTATTGAGGGAGGACGTGATTTCTAACATTTTTTCATGACCATTAAGATAGGGCTCATGACAACCGAAAAGCTAGCTTAGTTGGAAACACTAATTTTCAAGGCTTTTCTTCTACAATTCTTTTCTTTAAATGTAATATTCATGATCTTCCTTTTATTATTGGATTTTGTGGGTGCAATCCGCTGAAAACCCTCAGGAGACAACACTCCTCCTACTAGGGACACCTAGAGGTTTAAAGGCTTGTTGCACGTGCTCAGTGCAATCGTGTTGCCTACGAAAGTGTGCTAGTTAGTTTTTCTCTTTCTTTATTTTCTCCTTCTCTTTTTAATAAAACATTCGCTCGAGACGATCGAAATTAAGTTTGGGGGAATTTGATTAGTCGAAAATATTGTATATTTTAGCCGGCAATATCCTCATCATTTGCATTCATATAGAAGTGTTCGGTATCCGTATTTCACATATTAGCAAATCTATCGCAAATTATCAGATTGCATGTATTAGACCTTAAAACCGGCATTTCTAGGGAAATTGACTGCATTGCATGGCATCGCAATATTTCTATATGTCGCAACCCGTGTTTCGAAGTCTGTGCAGGAAACTAGAAGCGTGCTCAAATCAACACTGCTCAAAAGATACGCCAACTCACTAACTTCAGATCTGGTATCAATTTAAAGGAGCAATCACAAATCAATATATCAGAAGAAGCCCTAAAATACAGAACAAGGCTACACCAGAAGACCCAAAGCCCAAGCTCATCAAAGAGCCGCGGATCCGCGGCAATGGCTTGCTTGTGCCGCGGATCCGCGGTGTAACCAGGGACTTACCTCCTCAATTTTGGTGCACAATGCTTCATTCAGGGCCCACTGTTCAGAAATGTATCTCAAATTCCAGAAGACTCTAGGGGTTTCTGCCAGATCAGCAAACTAGGGTTTCCAAGCCTAATTAAATCTAGCTTAAACCCTAAGCTAGCTCCTAACAAACTACCTTCTAGAAGACTCAACAAACTTTTGGAGGGAACTGTTCCCCCAATCAGAGCAAGGCTCTGCTTAAATTTTGAAAATTCAAATTTTGAAGCAACGCTTCAGTTCCCGTGCGCTGCGCGCAACGCGCCACGTGTCAGAAGTTGACACGGCAACACAACGCCCAAGACGGAACGTCCAATCAGAGCAAGGCTCTTTAAAAAAAACATAAGCAAAGTTCAACTGCGCAAGCGCACGGCAGCGCGACACGTGTCTGAGCAGTTGCGCAAGCGCACGGCTGCGCGACACGTGTCTGCGCAGTTGCGCAAGCGCAACTGCGCAAGCGCACCGCTGCGCGACACGTGTCTGCGCAGTTGCGCAAGCGCTGTTGCGCAAGCCTTCCACTGCGCGACACGTGTCTGCGCAGTTGCGCAAGCGCTGTTGCGCAAGCCTTCCACTGCGCGACACGTGTCATTCATTGGGGAGTTGCGCAGAAACAGAATGAAAATTTAATGAAATCTTTTCTGTTCTTTCCAAAACCAGAAGATTTTCTTCTGCCTTTGGATCAAAGATCCAGCGGTGGGAAAATTCCCAAAATCACTCAGAAAAGATCTTGTTAACAAATTCAACAAATTTGTGAGCACTATAAATAGGACCCCAGACCTCATTCGATGGAGAGGAACTTGGATAATCGACTTCTAGCAAAAAAAAAAAGAAAAGAGAACTCTTGGAGATTATTTAAGAACAAAAAAAAAAGAAAGGTAAAAACCCTTTTTTTTTAAGAGAAAAATCTCTGAAGAACAAAGGATTTTAAAAAAAAAAAGGAAATAAATAAAAATAATAAAAATAGTGCCTTGCACTTGTTATGAACCTCTGGTTCTCAGATAAATAAATAAATAAAAATAATAAATAGTGCCTTGCACTTGCTATGAACCTCTGGTTCTCTGAAACAGAAAGAAAGAAAAGATTTCTTTCTTTTCTTTTCTTTGATCTAAATTTAGATCAAGAAATTAAAAAGTGCCCTGCACTTCTTTTCCTGAATCTAAAAGATTCTTGGGGCTTTGCACAAATGCAATGCATTATTTGAAAGGCTAGGCCCAAGTTAAAAAGACCTAGCAGGTCAGAATAAATTGCAAAGCAATAAAAGGGCTGGGCCCAAATAAAATTGATGCTCTGCATCCCTTTTGGGCAAAGCCCAAATAAAAGCAAAAGAAATGCAAGAGCAATGGACTTAGCCCAATCGTGGCCATAAGTCCTTAAATTAAATTGACTGAGCAAAATGGCTCTCCTAAATCAATCTACGACTGGTTCGAGGTACATCTCCAAACTCCTTTGACATCTATCGTTGTAATTCCTCAACGACGTCAAAGAGGTGACGGGTCCCAACGACCACACACCCATATGGACTGCGGGGTCCTTAAACTCGTGGACCGAAACGTCCTTAAACTAATATTGGACCGAAACGTCCTTAAACTAATAGTGGACCGAAACGTCCTTAAACTAATATCGGACCGAAACGTCCTTAAACTAATATCGGACCGAGACGTCCCTAAACTAATATCGGACCGAGACGTCCTTAAACTAATGATGGACCGAGACGTCCCTAAACTAATATTGGACCGAGACGTCCCTAAACTAATGATGGACCACTACGTCCTTAAACTGGCGATGGACCGAAACGGCTTTAAACTAATGATGGACCACTACGTCCTTAAACTGGCGACGGACCGAAACGTCCCTAAACTAATAATGGACCACTATGTCCCTAAACTGGAACAATAGAGCCCAAACGCTCTTTTGTCGGATCTAAACGATCCCGTTAAGTTGATCTTAGTCTCAAACTGGACTAACGTGTCCTTAACGAACGTTTAAGTCGATCTTAGCCGCAACGCGACTAAGGCATCCTTAAACTAAAAACACCAAACCCAAATCTAAGTAAATACGGATTTGGACTAATCCACGTCCTACGGGCGACGGCATTACTCAGTCTCCGTATACAATCCACGGGCAACCACAAACAAAACAAACACACACGACACGAAGTGAAATTCTGGAGAAGGAGAAAGTTGTTACCGCGATGCGGTAGCGTAATTAACTGCAGGGGCTTGCGCCTGCAGGGAAGAGCGTCCCCACAATCAAAAACCCCTCAAGCGAGGGGGAATCTGACAAAGTCTGCTACATCGGCCGCATCCATCTAAACCTCCGATACACGGTGCAATAAATCAACTTGGCATCTTCGGAGAGGTAGACGGATAAAACCAAATAGCATCTGCCCTGAATCCCAGCGTCAGGACATCGCGGTCCTGTGCGCCGCCTTTCGGAGGGGAACAGATTCTGGCACGCCCGGTGGGACCTCTTCCCCTTTCCACTCCACACTTCGTGTGTCGTCTTCGCGAACCAATCGCGGTTTGTTAAATGGTCGCCTTTGGATTTCAAGTTGCTAAGATTTGGTCTTTTGTCTGGCGTAGAATTCAAGATTCAATGCCCTCTAGCTGTACCAACTGCTCGAAATGCCGCTGCAACGGACGCTCTACCTCACCAGGAGGTGTAGCATATGGGCCCCAAGCGGCTTCCTTCCTTACTCTGCCGGTAGACCAGGTGACCCAAGCCACCACCGGCTTGTTCTTCGGGACTATGATCCCACCTGCAAGCTTTTCTGCACCAATATCTACGCCGGAAGTGGGTAAAGAGTCGGTCTTCAACCGGCTCACTGTTTCGACAGCCTCTGTCAACGGGTCGCCCGCTACTAAACCGACAGCCTCCGTTTTCACCAGGCTAGGTCAGAACTATAAAGTGGCCGTCCCAAAGAGGGCAACGGCCGCTGCTTCGGAAGTCGTTAAAACGACCTCTCCTATCAGAGAGTCGGTCTTCACAAGATTGACGATTCCCACTCCTCCCCCAGCTGGTCAAAAGGCATCAGTCTTCGACAGGCTGACATCGGCAGTTACCCCACACTCAAACAGGGGGCAACAAGAAACCATCTCGATTTCAGAGCCAGTCCCAACGGCTCGTCGTGCACGACGTCGCCATTGGCGACGAGTGAGGAAAGCAGGAGGCAACTCCCCCTCAGGGATAACTCCACCCGCTCCAATGGTGGAAGTCAACGCTGCTGTTCCCACTGGGAACAGCTTTGAACTACTGAGGAGAGTGCGTAAGAACTCTCCAACCGCTACCTTGAAAAGATCTCCTCCACCTGCGGAGAGAGTTCCAGAAACAAAACAAGAACAGCCCCCTCAACGGCTATCGTCAAAGATATACAAGGTTTGGCGGAGGGTTCAAGACTCTGTGATTGACCCAGATCACTTTCATCGCCAGAAAAAGGCAAAGGTCGAAAAGGATAAAACCCGCCCCGTTAAACAGCAGGGGGAAACGGTTGCTAGGATGCCCACTCCAACGGCTCCTTTGACCTCGTTGGCCCACAAAAGAAGGAAGCCAGAGAAAACTCCCGCGTCACCAGCAAAGTTTAAAAGCAGTGAACCTAAACGCCCTAAGTCAGGGGGCATAACAGTTCATACGGTTTATATGGCTTCTGGAAAGGAAGAAAGTCGTACTTCTACGGGTCACCGACCACTTACCCGATCAGTGACCAAGGCTCAGGAGCAGCAACAAAAGCTCCAGGAGATGATGACTACAATGGCTGCACTCACGGAGCCAAAAGAGAATCCTGGGACGTCTTTAGATGAACGCCAAGAGGAAGAGACCGACGCTGAGTTCCTCCGCCGAGTACTGGAAAAGAGAGACAAAGAGGCTGCTGAACAAGCAGCCAATATACAGCGTATGGGCCTCCTCTTTCAGGACATGATAGGGATGATGATACAACAAGATCCCCCGACTGAAGAACCCCCGATTGTCCTTGGGGATGATAGGGGAGAGACATCAAACCCTCAGCCCGTTCTATCAACGGCTAAAGAGGATACAATCTCGAAAACTGATCTGGACGAATATATAGCCCAGCAAATAAAGGTTCATCACGCGGCCGAAGCAGCCGGCCACGTCGTAAAAACGGGGCGACCGTATCCAGGCTGGTATGACCAAATCAAGTACCCGCCGGGTTACACAATTCCCAAGTTTCATGTCTACAAAGGGACCGGCAATCCCCATAAACATGTTGCCCAGTTCAGGACGCTTTGCGGTAACACCGGTGGCGACGACAAGCTTTTGCTTCGCCAGTTCGTTGGAAGCCTATCAGATATGGCGTTCGAATGGTATTCTGAGTTTCCCAACGACTCTATTAAAACCTTTGCGGAGATGGAGCTGCTCTTCACCCAACGTTTTGCAAGTGCCAGTGAGCGTACCCCGATGACGGCACTGATCAATGCCAGGGTAAAACCCGGCGAGACATGGGTTCAGTACGCTATACGGTAGCGAAATCTATGGTCGAAGTGCGAACAGCGCATAGAAGAAGCTCCAGCGGTGGGAATGTTTGTTGGAACACTTGATCCACAAGCAACCATTTCACAGTTTATGATGTTCTTCAAGCCGACTACCTTCCAGGCTTTGATCGACAAATTAGCGCAGATGGACCAGATGGGCCATAAACCCCCTCTCCCGAAGCCGGACTCCCGAAACGATAAAGGAAAGGGAAAAGCGATCATTGTCGCTAATGCCCAACAACAACTGAGCGACTCGAAGCCGGTTGCTCGTCCAAACAATACACGCCCATACGTACCCCTTGAGGACAGGATGGGACGTCCTTACTCCTTCCCCCGCGATAAAACAAGGAGGCTATTCGAACTGGCGTTGCGCAACAGACTCATAAGTTTGCCAGATCCAAAACGTCCGTTGCAACCGAACGACGTCAACGAGCCCAACTACTGCCCTTACCATCGAGTGCTAGGCCATCCCATCGAGGATTGCTACGTTTTCAAGAATTGGCTTGAGAATCAGTACCGTCAGGGCAAATTTGCGCTATCTGACAAATGGAAGGTGAATCCCCCGCAGCCCCACACCTCTAAGGGGACGAATACGCCGGGGGCAACATGCTCCGTCATTGAAGAAGCTCCCTGGGAGGTTGTATTATCAGCCAAAACGAGGAGAATGCTAAATGATCTTCAGACCTGTCCAGCGGTCAAGTGGAAGAACCCTTTGGAACCGCAGGTTATTGAGGGGATGTTGAAGCCACGACCGACTCCGAAGACCGATGGTGGTAGTTCAAGCGTTCATAGCCGGCCGTCAAAATCTTCGAAAAAGAAGAAGAAGAAATCTAAGAAGCCCGTGAAGCCTGGCAACAAGCACACGGACTTACAAAAGCAGATCGACGCGCTGGATGAATATAACCAAAAGGCGCGGACTCCCATTACGCTCCAAGATTTCCTTGATCACGTCTTTCAAAAAGAAGATGAGGGAGAAAGTTCATCGGACGAATCCGAGGAGTATGTGGCGAGCTGTCATATAATCTCTCATTCGGTCACGAATGATGAAGAGACCTCTGGCACTGAAACGCTGGGGGCAAATGCCGAATCAAGAGCTCCAGGGTTATCAGTTGAGATGATTGGCGCGTTTCTTAATGAAGCTCGATTGAAAAGCAAAGCCGATCGAGAACGCGAGACGGCTATATTCGAAAGGGCCAAGCGCCAGCGACTTGATGAAAGAGCTGAGACGATCCCGCTGGAGCAAGATGCCTCCACCGCTGACAAAAGCCAATTCAAGATAAAAAAGAGGTTTGCTAAGGCCATATCATTGGGCATGAAGCTACCATCCTCTGAAGGAAAAATTACTGGTGTGGTAGAAATGCACCCCTCTTATTGCTTATATCATCAGAAGGTCTCGCATCCTACCCAAGAGTGCAAGGCTTTCAATGGATGGTGGCAAGGATACGTCGCTAATCGACAACGCTTTAAACGGGAAAAACGTAAAATTCGCCGAGAGCAAAGAAATACGACTGAAGAACTTGAAAGAACTGCCGGCAATTGCCACATGGTTAACACTGCCGGGTCACAAGTGCCTACATTTGGGAGCGATTCCGATGAGGAGCTAGAGCTTGGCCCCCTCTTCAAAGAATCCACTTCGGGAAAAGAAGAAGAACCGAAGGCTTGCGAAAATATACAGCTACGCAATCGAACATTACCCGAAAAGAATCTCGGACCCTTAAACAAGAAAAACAAAGGGAAAGATAAGGTCTCTGAAGACATTGCTTTAGATGACCAAGTCGCGGAAGAGTTAACCGCCAAGAACCCGCCAAAGAGGAGTAAAGTGGATTACAATGTCTTGGCGCATCTGAGAAAGCTACCCTCACAACTCAGCATTCTCGATGCCCTATTACTATCAAAAGAGGCGAGGGATTCTTTGATTAAGGCCCTACAAGATCCGGACCAGTTCCAAGCCTTCCTAGCCGAACAAAAGATGAAGGATGAATTGGAAGAGGTGCACACAGCCGACGTTGCTTTTAGTGATGAAGACCTTCTCCTCGGGACGTGTGAACACAATCGCCCCCTTTATGTCTCAGGATACTGCCATGACATAAAGATAGGTAAAATCTTGGTCGATAACGGATCGTCTGTTAATTTACTCAATGTGCGAGTGTTAAAGGAGATTTGCATGAGTGTCCAACACCTCGCCCGAGACAAAATCACCATCTCCGGTTTCGACTCTCAATCCTCAAAGACTCTTGGATCTGTGATATTGACGCTACGCTTCAGGTTGCTCGTCACAGACATCAAATTCCATGTTATAGACGCCAAGACGTGCTACAATGCTCTGCTCGGCCGACCATGGCTACACGAGTACAATATCATCCCTTCTACACAGCATCAGTGCATGAAGTATTCTAGGGATGGCCTTGAGTACACTGTGGCGGGAGAGTTGAATCCGTTTTCCGTGAACGAAGTTCGCAAGTATGAAGATGCCAAGTACTTCTTACCGAGTTTCGAAAACACGGAAAGGTGTCACAAACCGGAGAACAAAACTAACGCCACCATCCCTGTCTTCGGCAGTGACACCGAGGAAGAGGAGGATATAATTTATTCAGGTCCATCCCAGTCCACCAGGCCAGGACCATCCGTTCCTTCATTAATCTTCGGCAGTGATTCAGAGGATGAAGTTCACGCTGTATTCCCTGCTCGGCTATCAATACAAGCTTCTGCGGATGAAGAGCGAAGTCTGCAGATAACCATGGTGCCGATTGAACATTACAAAGAACTGGATGCACTCAACACCAAAAGCGTAGAAGAATTGCACACATTCTATATTCCTCCCGGACGAAAAGGCGAGAAGGCAATCCTATTCTACCGTTCTGAAGAAAACAAGGTGGAAAAAGAAATTTGGCATGGCGCGGATCCCACGCTCGACAGGCTTCAGCCCATCCGTCTTCCCAGATATTATACCAAAGGTTTGAGGAAACTGTTGAAGCGCCAGGGAATACCTTTCGAACAAACCGTTAGAAAGGCCAAATTCTATGACAAAGTATGGAACGTTCCCGGGACTCAATGCAAACTGCCTAACGGGAGAATAGAAACAAAAGGGCTTGGGTACATCCGGTCAAAGAAACGGGAGCTAGTAAACAGCTATTATGTCATGTATGACTTCGATGAAGAGGCGGACGCTCAATGGGAGGACGCTAATCCTGAGCCAGCAAAAGTTCCTGATACAAAACCGCCCAGTCCATCGTTTGAAGACCAGATGAGCAAACTTATAAGGGATGCGAGTCAAAAAGCCCGAAATGATCACGATCGTGAAATGGCAATCTATGAGAAAGCCAAGACACAGCGCCTCCTTCAACAGGCGGTGAGGGATGAAAATGCCGCTCCTTGTCAACCTGCTGCAAAAAAGGTTCGACGCGAAAGCAAAAACAAGTCGAAAGGCAAGAAAGGCGCTCGACAACCACAAAGCAGAGATAAGAAGCCACGCATCAGAGAGTCGAGCGTTATTGACCTAGCCCTCATGAAGAAAATGGGTCGAGTATACTCATTTCCTCGGAACAAAACAAGGAAAATACTTGATCTTGCTCTAAAACATCAAATGCTTACACTGCCAGAGTCTAAACACCCTGAGCAAGCGGGCGAAGTCTCCAACCCAAATTATTGCTCGTACCATCGAGTAGTAGAGCATCCGCTTGAAGATTGCTTCACCTTTAAGAATTGGGTTGAGGACCAATATCAGCTCGGCACATTCGCGTTGTCTGACAACTGGAGGGTAGCGCCGCCGCAAAAGCACGAACCCGAAGACACAAGGATAGAACCAACTCCGCATTGGGATTGGCAGAAAATCCGCACTTGCCACGTGGTAACAATATTAAAAGAAGAGTCCGAGGACATGAACAGCCTTCCTTGGTGCTTTGAAAACAGCAGCGATGAGGTAATCTCAGAATTTCCCCCAGCGCCAAAAGAGCTGGAAGATGGAATCCATACTACTGCAGATAACCTCAAGAGAGTCGAGTTGGGGACAATAAATGATCCGCGACCGACATTCGTCAGCGAGCTGCTGTCTGAAGAGAGGGTGGCTACGTTAAAAGACGTCCTTGTGCAGCATAAAGATTGCTTCGCATGGAACTATTCCGAGATGCCGGGACTAGATCCAGAAGTTGCTGTACATAGACTAGCAATATCCCCGAACATCAAGCCAGTCAAACAGGCGCCGAGAAGAATGCGACTCGAGCTTGAGATGAGCATAAACGCCGAAGTCAAAAAGCTGATAGACTCCGGCTTTATCCATGAAGTTCAATACCCTGAATGGATCGCTAACATCGTCCCGGTGATGAAGAAAAATGGGACAGTGCGCATATGCGTAGACTTCCGGGATCTTAATAAAGCTTGCCCGAAGGATGATTTCCCAGTGCCAGTAACTGAACTGATGATAGACAACACATCCACTCATGAAGTTTTCTCCTTCATGGACGGCTCATCGGGGTATAACCAGATAAAAATGCATCCTGAAGATCAGAAGCATACGGCCTTCAAGACCCCTCTAGGTATATTCTGTTATAAAGTGATGCCCTTCGGTTTAAAGAACGCCGGTGCTACTTATCAGAGGGCCATGACAAAGATCTTCAACGACCTTATTCATGAAATCGTCGAATGCTATATCGACGATCTCGTGGTTAAAAGCAAATCATACGAAGAACACCTCGAGCATTTGAAGACCGTGTTTCAACGCCTTCGACAATACAACTTGAAGATGAACCCGCTCAAGTGTGCATTCGGAGTTTCCTCAGGCAAATTCCTGGGATTCATCGTCCGGCACCGAGGTATTGAGATAGACCCGTCTAAGATTAAAGCGATCATGGAAATGCCTCCGCCAAGGACTCTCAAACAGCTACGATCTCTCCAAGGGAAGCTCGCGTATATACGGCGATTTATAGCCAACCTTTCAGGAAAGTGCCGTCCTTACAGCCACCTGATGAAGAAGGGAACCCCATTCGTTTGGGATCACAAATGCCAAGGCGCATTGGATGAGATCAAGCAGTATCTGCAAAACCCTCCGGTGTTGGCTGCTCCAGTTAAGGGAAAGCCTTTCATTCTTTACACGACCGCCCTTGAAGGTTCTTTAGGTGCATTATGGGCACAGAAGAATGACCAGGGGAAAGAAAGAGCACTCTACTACTTAAGTCGGGTTCTGCTGGGGGCAGAAAGCAATTACTCCCCCATTGAAAAACACTGCCTGGCATTGATCTTCGCAATAACAAAGCTTAGACATTACGCATTAGCGCACGAAGTCCATCTCATTTCAAAAGTGGACCCTCTCAAATATTTAATGTCAAAAGCCATCTTGACAGGACGACTCGCTAAATGGGCTCTGCTCTTAATGGAATTTTCGATAACATATCGACCCCTCAAGGCAGTGAAGGGTCAGGCCATAGCCGATTTCCTTGCTGAGCACCCAATACCAGCTGACTCTCCTTTAAACTGCGATCTTCCAGACGAACATGCGTTTGATGCGATCGATGGTGATAATACCCGATGGGAGCTTTATTTTGACGGAGCATCTTCCGTGAAGAAACGCAAACAAAGTACCCCTATAATCAAATCGGGGGTAGGACTCATCTTTATAACTCCACAAGGAGGGATAATACGCTACGCGTTCTCCCTGACGGAACCGAGGACAAACAACGAAGCCGAATATGAAGCTCTGATAGCGGGCCTCGAGATCGCCATTGACATGGGAATTGAAAACCTCCTCATATACGGAGATTCGCAACTGGTCGTTAGTCAAGTAAACGGCGATTACCAAACATGCAAACCGGAGTTAGTAAAATACGGTGAAAAGGTGCAACAACTGCTAACCCAAATTCCCTCCTATACTTTGGAGAGCATACCACGCGCGGATAACAGCAAAGCGGACGCGTTGGCCAAACTCGCTAAAGAAATGGCTGACGAGAACCTCGATGACGTTAGAATCATGGTACAAGGTCGTCAGGTGCTCGCCCCCGCAGAAATACCTTCGGAATCACCCGAAGAGAAGGGAGTGATTGAACAAGCGACCTTGCAAATAAAAGAACATGAGAAGGTTGAGGATTGGAGGGAAGTCTTTATAGACTACTTCAAGTCCTACCAAATGCCTGAAGATGCGTCCGCAAGACATCAACTCATAAAACGAGCTCTGTCCTTCGCCTTCGTCAATGATACTCTCTACAAGAGGTCATTCGATTCTCTGTGGCTGAGATGCTTAGGACCGGACGAATCGGAAAGAGTCGTTCAGGAAATTCATGACGGAATCTGCGGTTCACACCAAGCAGGTCCAAAGATGAAGTTGAAGATCAAACGGATGGGCTATTACTGGCCCACGATGATTCAAGACTGCATCGAATATGCGAAGCAATGTCACTCATGCCAGATTCATGGGGACTTCATCCACCAGCACCCAAATCCGTTGCATCCAACGGTAGCTAGCTGGCCATTCGAAATGTGGGGGACTGATATAGTCGGCCCCATCGAGCCAGCATCGTCTAAAGGACATCGTTTCATCCTAGCGACGACTGACTACTTCTCTAAGTGGGCAGATGCAGTACCATTGAGAGAAGTGAAGACGGAGAATATCCTTCATTTCTTCAAAACGCACGTCATATATCGGTTTGGAACTCCGAGGCGGATCATCTCCGATAACGGGCCAGCGTACCGAAGTCATAAAATCAGCCGCTTCGCACAGCAGCATAACATAGACTGGAGATATTCCTCAGTCTATAATCCACGAGCTAACGGTCTCGCCGAGGCCTTCAACAAGACCTTGACGAAAATTATAAAGAAAACAGTGTCCCGAAATAAGAAAGACTGGCATGAGAGACTGCAAGAAGCTCTTTGGGCGTATCGAACTACGTTCAAGACAGCCACAAACACAACGCCATACGCGTTGGTGTTCGGTACGGAAGCAGTACTCCCTCTCGAGATAGAGTTACCCTCTCTACGAGTGGCAGTTCACCACGAGCTAACGGACGAAGAAAATGCTCACCTTCGGCTTGAGGAGCTTGACGCCCTTGATGAAACTAAGCTCATAGCACAACAAAATCTGGAAGCTTATAAAGCAAAGATGATGCGCTCATACGAAAGATTGACCCGACCGAGGACATTCCACCAAGGCGAACTCGTGCTAGTGGTCAAAAGGCCTATGATCCCCAATCGCGCCAAGCGGGGAAAATTCGAGCCGAACTATGAAGGCCCGTACATCATAGATAAAGTTTACCAGGGTGGGGCCTATCTACTCATGGACATGCATGGTGAAAGGCCTTTCAGACCAATAAACGGTCGCTTCCTAAAGAAATACTACGCTTAATGAGCCACAGCCTAGGTCAACGATAGACGACAACGACTATGTCCGCTCGCTATCTTCCTAAGCTTAAACTGTATAAGCAGTAGCCAGCTTCTCAACAGCGGACCGAAATGTCCTTAAACTAACAGTGGACCGAAATGTCCTTAAACTAATAGCAGACCGAAACGTCTTTAAACTACTACCGCAGCATCCTTAGGCTGACGGAAAAGAAAAAAAAACGGTATGTCCATAAGCAAAAATAGGGCACAGATGAAAACCCGAAAGGGCTCCGTGAGTAAAAACAGCAGGGCTATCGGCGAGTGTTCGTGAAAACCTGGAAGGGCGCGACCTCGTAAAAAAAAAAAAAAGAGAGAAGAAAGATTTCCATGTATTATCAAACATGATACAATCAAGTGCACAAAAGTATGTGGGGTATGGGATTCGAACGCTGGCGGCTTGGTTCAGCAATGCAAGGTATTACCAATAAGTATGCTGCTAACACCATATGATATATGGAGTGGGATTTGGTAAAACCATATATACTTGTTATAAATATCGTAATTATTATTAATATGGGGAGTTGAAAAGCCAAAATCTCAATAATAAAGGGTGAAAGGATCTCAATAACAAAGGGTGTATAAAAAAAAACAAAAAAAAAACGGTATGTCCATAAGCAAAAAGGGCACGGATGAAAACCTGAAAGGGCTCCGTGAGTAAAAACAGCAGGGCTACCGGCGAGTGTTCGTGAAAACCCGAAAGGGCGCAACCTCGTTAAAAGACACTTATAGGGTCTTCTCGACCTTATAAGGAGAAACCACCTGCGTGAGATCCTTACGACTCACAAAGGAGCAACACACTTAGGGATCCCCACGATTCCTAAGGAGAAAACACGCTTGCGAGATCCTCACGACTCGTAAGGAGAACTCTCTTATGGGACCCTCCCGGCTCATAGGATTTGAAAGTCTTAAGTCACAGAGACCTAAACCTGTGCTTAAGCAAACCCCCACAAACTTTCAATATTGCCCTACAGGTGGTTCAATATTGACCCTTGTATACAATCCATGGGCGCGAATAAACATTTCCCTAGCCAAATTTCATCCGTAATTGGGAATACGTTCGCATGGTGAACAACCCTTATAAATTCCCTCGATTTATGAGGAGAAAACCCTCCTGTAGGATCCTTACGACTTACAGAGGAACAAAACACTTAGGAACCCTCACGATTCCTAAGGAGAAAATACACCTATAAGATCCTCACGACTTGCAGGGAGAAATACCTTCACGAGACCCTTACGGCTCATGAAGTCAAAAGCCTTAGCCGACAGGACCCTAACCCTGGTCGCTAAGCCTCCTTTGTTCGACAACAACAGAGGCAAATGATGATTCGCTCCTGGTAATATCCCAGTTGTAGCGGTGCTGATGCCGAAATCGGTGTCGAATTTCAGGTTTACAGCGAAAAGCCAGTAGGCCGCACATGCATACGAAATAGCCGAAATGATGGGGCGACTTGCAATAAAAAAAGCAGCAAGTAAAAATGTATACATGCAAAATAGCCGAAATGATTGGGCAACTCGTAATAAAAAGCAACGAGTAAAAAATAAAAAATATATATAGCCGAAATGATTGGGCACCGCGAAAAATAGCCGAAATGATTGGGCAATCACGACCTTCGCGATATAAAAGCTGAAATGATAGAGCATCGCGGAAATAAAATAAAATAAAAGAAGAAATGATAAAACTTTGGCCCTACAGTTAAGATCGCATCGATCCCTGTATACAATCCAAGGGCGTAAACGAAGAATGAACCATACTTTCCCAGCGGATTCCGTCGGACGACGAACCCCAAACCTCACCGGTTCATTTCAACCGAAGAAGCCAGTGACTTCAATAAAAAATTCCTCGACTCACGGATACAAACACTCCTTGACGAGAGCCTTCTGATCCGTGCCGACCCGCAGAGCCACCACTGCCTCCGTAGGAACCCTCGACTCGTTTCAAACCCCAAGGAAACAAATAATCCTTGGCGCTTGGGAAACAAATAATCCCAGCAAACTCCTCAACTCACGGATACAAACACTCCTTGACGAGAGCCTTCTGATTCGCGTCGACCCGCAGAGCCACCACTGCCTCCGTAGGAACCCTCGACTCGTTTCAAACCCCAAGGAAACAAATAATCCTTGGCGCTTGGGAAACAAATAATCCCAGCAAACTCCTCAACTCACGGATACAAACACTCCTTGACGAGAGCCTTCTGATCTGCGTCGACCCGCAGAGCCACCAGTGCCTCCGTAGGAACCCTCGACTCGTTTCAAACCCCAAGGAAACAAATAATCCTTGGCGCTTGGGAAACAAATAATCCCAGCAAATTCCTCAACTCACGGATACAAACACTCCTTGACGAGAGCCTTCTGATCCGCGTCGACCCGCAGAGCCACCAGTGCCTCCGTAGGAACCCTCGACTCGTTTCAAACCCCAAGGAAACAAATAATCCTTGGCGCTTGGGAAACAAATAATCCCAGCAAACTCCTCAACTCACGGATACAAACACACCTTGACGAGAGCCTTCTGATCCGCGTCGACCCGCAGAGCCACCAGTGCCTCCGTAGGAACCCTCGACTCGTTTCAAACCCTAAGGAAACAAATAATCCTTGGCGCTTGGGAAACAAATAATCCCAGCAAACTCCTCAACTCACGGATACAAACACTCCTTGACGAAAGCCTTCTGATCCGCGTCGACCCGCAGAGCCACCAGTGCCTCCGTAGGAACCCTCGACTCGTTTCAAACCCCAAGGAAACAAATAATCCTTGGCGCTTGGGAAACAAATAATCCCAGCAAACTCCTCAACTCACGGATACAAACACTCCTTGACGAGAGCCTTCTGATCCGCGTCGACCCGCAGAGCCACCAGTGCCTCCGTAGGAACCCTCGACTCGTTTCAAACCCCAAGGAAACAAATAATCCTTGGCGCTTGGGAAACAAATAATCCCAGCAAACTCCTCAACTCACGGATACAAACACTCCTTGACGAGAGCCTTCTGATCCGCGTCGACCCGCAGAGCCACCAGTGCCTCCGTAGGAACCCTCGACTCGTTTCAAACCCCAAGGAAACAAATAATCCTTGGCGCTTGGGAAACAAATAATCCCAGCAAACTCCTCAACTCACGGATACAAACACTCCTTGACGAGAGCCTTCTGATCCGCGTCGACCCGCAGAGCCACCAGTGCCTCCGTAGGAACCCTCGACTCGTTTCAAACCCCAAGGAAACAAATAATCCTTGGCGCTTGGGAAACAAATAATCCCAGCAAACTCCTCAACTCACGGATACAAACACTCCTTGACGAGAGCCTTCTGATCCGCGTCGACCCGCAGAGCCACCAGTGCCTCCGTAGGAACCCTCGACTCGTTTCAAACCCCAAGGAAACAAATAATCCTTGGCGCTTGGGAAACAAATAATCCCAGCAAACTCCTCGACTCACGGATACAAACACTCCTTGACGAGAGCTTCCTGATCCGCGTCGACCCGCAGAGCTACCAGAGCCTCCGTAGGAAACCTCGACTCGTTTCAAACCCCAAGGAAACAAATAATCCTTGGCGCTTGGGAAACAAATAATCCCAGCAAACTCCTCGACCCACGGATACAAACACTCCGTGATGAGAGCTTCTTAACCCATGTCAACTGTTCCGTTACAACTGCAGACAGATCCCCGATTCGTCTCAATTTGTAAGAAGAAGTCTCAGACAGCAAGGAAGTCTTGCTTTCTGAGCAATGGGGCCCTGCAAGTCAATCCAAACTGGTCTCTTGCATACTATTCACGGGTCTCACTCTCCGAAGTCGAATTTCGACGAGGAGGGAAACAACCACTTACGAATCCTCTCGACTCGTAAGAGGGAAAATTCTCTTATAAGATCCTTACGACTTATAAGAGAAAACCACGCTTAGGAATCCTCACGATTCCTAAGGAGAAAATCCACCTGCGAGATCCTCTCGATCCGTAGGGAGAAAAGTCTCTATGAGACCCTCACGGCTTATAGAGTTGAAAAGTCTTAGACAGCAGATCTGAACCTGCGGCCTAAGCCATCGCTATCTCTTGGAAAAAAAAAAAAACTAAGTTATCTGCCAATTATGTTTATCAAAGACAACATGCTGATAATAAGAGAATGCAAAAAAAAAAAGTGCATACAAGACATTGCAAAAGAAAATGTGTATCTTTATTCATTGACTTCAATCAAATACAAGATGAATCGTACAAAAGAATAAAGAATAGATACATATTATTTTAAAGGAAAATTTTACAAATACATTGATACAAAGGCAGCTACTGGGAAGGAAGCGTCTTGCATAGGTGTAGCAATTGCTCGCATATGTCCTTCCATGCCTTCTCTTGGTCAGCTACCATCGCCAGCTCTGCCTCCACTTAGGCTCGTTGCTGCAAGACCGACGCAAGCTGCTCCCTGACGACCTGATAGGCAGCTTCCCGACTTGGGATGTTGCGCTTAGCTACGTCAAGCTTCCGCTTCAAGTTTAGCCCATAGGAGATGCGCTCCAAGAGACCCTCAAAGATAGTCTTCACTTGGGCGGCATTTGCCTCAACCTCGGCGCGCAGATGGGCCGTTTCGTTCGAGGTCTTTTGGCATTCCCTTAGTCTTAAAGCTGCTTCTTGCTCCAAGTGGCGGGAGTGCGAAGTGCTTTGCTCGAGCCAAGTTGTGCGTTGGGTGCTCAGGGCTAAAACTTCGGGAGAAGGGCGCGTCGACTCCAGCCGGTATAGACAGGCCTCGATCTCCCTGCAATGATTAACCCAAGATCCGACGACGCCTTCGTTATGAAAATTTACGAGCGCCGCCAACATTGGATTAACCTCCACAGCGAAATCTACGGCAGAAGGGAGAGCGTCCACATTGAGCTCTTCAATGTACCCGCTCAGCATGCCCAAACTCATCGCAGCACCCTTGGAAGATGGACGTCTCAAGAAAGGGCCTGTCGGTGAAAGGACGCGAGCCTCAAAGGGGACCGGAGCCGGAACAATAGCTGCAAAACAAAACATGGTTAAACGATGGTTCAGAAAATGTTGAAGGGTTACCAAAAAAGGAAATTTATTATACCGGTGGAAACAGGTGGCAAGGCCGGAAGGGCTGGTGGCGCAGCCGATCTTTCTGCTCCCCCTTCGATTTGCAACGCTGCAGTCAGAACAAGAGAGAGTTGGAAATAATTCTACCGCTAAAAAGACAAAGCTACCAATCGGGAACAGTACTCACCAGCGCCACCAGACGGGGAGGCGAATTCAGATGGGAAGGAGAAGTGTGGGAGCAACACTTGATATAGATGATCAAAGAGCACTCCTGAAAAGATGCGGTGGTATGGCGTTAGTCCATGAACTACACGTTTAAAAGATTAACTTGTGAGTCGCAAATCCCTACCTTCCAACATCCGCGATGGCACGAGGGAGGACGGGGAAGTGACCACCGCCAAAGCAGTAGTTGACGGTGCTCCTTCAAGCAATGGAGCGTCGGCACTGGCCGCACCTGCAAAGACAAGCTTGTTAGAAGAGATCGCAAGATATATAAAAAAGGGAGGAAACGATAGTAACCCGAAACTTACCCGACGAACTGCCAGCCGAGACTGAGGCAATTCCTTCCTCCATTGACATCAGGCCACCACCCGTAGCCTCGTCACCCGACTCGATGGGAACCGTTGTTGTGCTTGCGAGCCCGGGAGACGGCAAGGAACCATACGCGGGGAGGGCTATGATTGGAGTATTGCCAGATTCCAGAGAAGGAGCGGCTGGCTCATCCTCAGGAATCATGGCCACCTCACCCGCTACTCCTTCGGGTCCTGCGATCACAGTTGTCTCATCCATCGGCACCGTGACGTCTCCAGCCTCAAGCGCCTCGACTTCTACTGCCTTCGGCTCGACAATCATCTCATCTGCCGCCACTTCAGATGCGGCATCGATGACCCTCTCGGCAGCGGATCCTTCAATTTCTGTCTCAGGCGCCGTGGCCCCGATGACGTTACTCACTGTCAGCTCGGGCTCGGCAAGTACCGCTTCCTCCGCTCCCCGGGGTTCGACGGTCTCCGCCTCCCCCTCAGTCGGACTTGGCCCTGCAAAAGGAATGCGTATGAGCCAACGGCTTGATAATTCTTACAACAAGGTTCTGAAAGAAATGTTACCTGAAGAGGACTTATCGTTTGCATCCCGAACCGTACGCGCCACCTGCCTATGAGCGGTAGACAGAGCGGCAGGGGCCTCTTCAGAAGGAGTGTCGGCACGAGAAATCGTGCTAGGGCCCGCTCCCGTGGTCAAAGCAGCTCTGCTCGCCTCTGCTTCAGAAGGAGTGTCGGCACGAAGAAGAGTGCTAGGGCCCGCTCCCGCCGCCAAAGCAGCTCTGCGTGCCCTTGCTTCGCGTCTCAACCGCTTCCGCTCCTCTCGAGCCGTTGAGACGGATGCCGCTAGGGCTTCCTTGAGTGAGGCTTCTTCGTCCGTATATAGGGATGCCTCCAGATTCTTCAAGGCATCCCTCGTCGTTTTGTCAAGCCGAGGCTCTTGTGGCAACTTCGACGAAGCCGGGACTTCGATGACGGGCTTGGGAAGGATCCTTGCGTCGATTAATACAACCCCTGCAATGAAACAAAAGAAGGTCAGGTTGACTATCATAAAAAGACAACAAACTTTCCTTATAAAAGAGAAAGGGATAAAACATACCGACGCTTGCTAGGGCACGCTTCTCCTCCTCCTCTTGGAAGGTTTTCAGGGAGGCAGCGATAGCCTCTTCAGTAGAGACGCCTGTTGAAAATGGAGCAAATGTTAGTTAAATATAATAATACAAAGTGCAATGAAATAACAAATAAAGCGTCTGATGATTACCGGACTCAGCGAGCTTGCTTAACATCGCTTCAAGCCTCGCCGATCGCTCTGAAGCTGCAATGGCGGCAGCCAGATTGGTGTCCTCAGGGTCCACCACGAAGCCCTCATTGCTGCCATACTCACATATAGCCCCGGCGGGAGAAGCCTCAGGCTTCGAGCTGAGGATCGCATCGAGGGAAAGGACGGACTTCTTCTTTTTCTGCTGTCCGCCAGCTTTAGATCCACCCGGAGTGGATTTGCGCTTGGCAGCCACTTTAGGGCGGCGAGTCCCGATCTCTGCCCCTCCGCCAGATCCTGGCGATACCACATCAACCGTCTTCGTGGGAGCATGGGGCGCCGGCGGTGCATCCACCGTAGTGGGCAATGGCAATCCACGCGGGGGGCTCAACACGCGCGGTCGGTCGACTCTGGCATCTTTTATCGGGGGAATGACCTGGATCCTTGGCTGCAAGGGAGCCTTGCGATCACCGCCAGGAGGCGCAGCCCTACGGTCGACCAGCAGGCGTTTCTCCATTAAGATGATTGGGCCCATAGCATGCGCATACCAGGCTACATAAGGATGAATTATTTTAGGGACGCAGCTAGGCTCACTGATAAAAAAATAGGAGCCTGTATTGAGCCGGGTGAAATGATGCATCTTATCCCCTTTGGGCCGACCGCGGGTGTTTCCAGAAAGGCCTCCATCGGGATCCCTTGATTGTAACCCAATTGTCGGGCAAATCGATGTGGGTTATACCTCATAAAGAGAGCCGTCTTATTCTGCCTAAATACTAGGTAGCCCGGCCGAATAGAGTAAAGGTGAAGGATTTCCCGAGCCTTCAGTACAGAAACCCCGCCCTTAAAGTCATCACGCAGCGACACCACTGATTTAGCGGTCTCGGAGCCCATGGTGACGACCTTATCCACAAAAGAAGTCTTCGCTCCGACTAGATGTGAACGCAGGAGCAGTCCCCTAGACTCCCGCGGAGGTGCAACCACGATTGAAGCCCCGACCAACCGCATAATTCTTGGGAGTTTGAATTTATCAAAGAACGGAGGAGTCTTATGGGCACCAAACACCCCGCGCACATGCAGCTCCATCCAAGAAGTGAAGTAGTGCATCGGGAAGTTAGCAGGCTGTACCCCAGGCTCATTAGCATCCGCCGCTACGCTAAGTCCATTGTAAAGGTAAGCCAGCCCGGCAATCCCTATCGATAGCTGCAAACCAGCCGCCATTCGATGCGCCGGGTAAAAGACAGAGGACCGCATGAGGCGTGGGTGCATGGGGAGCGCGAAGCTGCATAGCCATAGACCCAAGAACCCTATGAAAAAAGTCTCCTCGTCCATTCCAGGAACGGCGATCTCTGAGAAAGGGACGCTGGCAGTGCCCGGGAAATAAAAATCCCGCTGGTCATTTTCCAATGAAGGTCGGCGGTCCAAGCCGAAACCAAAGGGGTCAGCAAGCTGAGCGAACTTCTCGCCCTGCTCTGATAGGAACTCCGGGCGGATAAAACGAGCAATGAAATCCGTGAAACCGACGCCCCGGTCGCCCGACTCCAAATGGAGTTCCTCATAAATCTCCAACACCTTCACCAAGCCCGGGTGCTGATGCTGAATGGCATTTTCCGGAGTTAAGTCAAATACAAGCTGCTTGGTGGCGAAGACATACTCGTCTGGAGGAAGCAGCTCCTCGTAGTGTTCTCCCCTCATTGGCAGACCTGAAATTTCAGCAAACTCCTCCAAAGAGATGGAGACTTCCCTATCCGCTGTCAAGAAGGTATGGGTGGGGATATTCCATTGTTCGATGAAGGCCTTTATCCACCACGTCGGAGGAGAGGGATACTCGAAAAGCGAGACGTAGACAGCTGAGTATAAGCCAATCGTCGTCAGGAGAGCCCTCTTCGTCGCCAAAATGTAGCGGGCCCATTGCAGGTATCCGGCAAGCGGTCGCGGGATCAGGCCAATATTATAAGCCTGCCCCCAAGGGCGTGCTTCACCCTGACAGATTCGCCTCCCCAAGATATCTATAGCCGGCGGCGGCTGCACCGGAATGGCACCGATTGCAGGCTGAAGGAGGTCGTCGGCATTCCAATTTTTAACCTCCACGGCATACTCCACCGGGGGCTTGTCCGCATAAGGGATCGTAACTATGGGCTCAGAAGGCGAAGCGGAGCTGAAGCTGCGACGGCCTTGGATGATTTGGCTGTACCACCTTCCCCACAAATGGAGTCTCTTGTACTCTGGATCATGATCTTTAATCAAGGCGAACGCCACCCGGTCCACTGGTGCGTGTGGGAACCCTCCTTCTGAGCGAACAAAAGGGAAAGACAAATCTTCAGACATGTTCCCTGTAAAAAAAAATTAATAATAATAATAAATATAACCGTTCGCGTTCCAATGCTTCACATGTCAAAGTCCTACATCACACTACAGTGCAGTGAGTTGGGGACCAAAGGGGGACCCACAAAATCTAGATGACGGCGCATCATTTGATAAGACAGTCCCATCATTGGATGAGACTGTCAGTCAATGAAAAAGACCCCCAAAAGAATACCCTTATTGGGGGGATCCCTAGAGACAAGGAGAAAATCTTCTCTTTTTAGAGCAAAGCTCTATCACAGAGTGACATTTGTCAAACTCTGGTCTCAAAGGAATAAAACTTCTTAAAAAGAGCCTAGCTCTGTAGTAGTAATGAAAAATTATAACTCCTAGGAATTAAAATTTTTGGGATCTTAAAGGTCCATGAAAACTTTTAGGAGTTCTCTATTTGATCTATGAGCATGGCTCTGTTCATGGGTTAAAACCCAGGAACCAGATCTCTGTAAATTTTTGAGAGCAAGGCTCTGTGGATGAAACCCCAAAGGGGTTTTCTTTAGATCAAAGATCTATGAGAGCAAGGCTCTGTTGAAGAAACCCCAAAGGGGTTTTCTTTAGATCAAAGATCTACAAGAGCAAGGCTCTGTTAATTAAAACTAATTTAAATTAATTTAAATTTTTACCTAAGAGTGATTCTAAATTCTGAACTTCAAAGTTCTTGGGAAGAAGCAAGAGCAAGGCTCTAAGAGTTTTTAAGCAAGAGCAAGGCTCTGAAATTCAAATTCTTGGAATTGGTAAAGAATTACCAAGGACCAAGGGTCCTATTTATAGACGCCTACGTCTCTTCAAATGACCCCCATGATCCAACGGTTGGGGTCTTGCCACCGCTGCACTCACGTGCGCGCCACGTGAGCGCAACGGTGGGGGGGCATTTGTTCCCCCAATCAGAGCAAGGCTCTGCTTAAATTTTGAAAATTCAAATTTTGAAGCAACGCTTCAGTTCCCATGCGCTGCGCGCAACGCGCCACGTGTCAGAAGTTGACACGGCAGCACAACGCCCAAGGCGGAACGTCCAATCAGAGCAAGGCTCTTTAAAAAAAACATAAGCAAAGGTCAACTGCGCAAGCGCACGGCTGCGCGACACGTGTCTACGCAGTTGCGCAAGCACAACTGCGCAAGCGCACGACAGCGCGACACGTGTCTGCGCAGTTGCGCAAGTTCAACTGCGCGACACGTGTCTGCGCAGTTGCGCAAGCACAACTGCGCAAGCGCACGGCAGCGCGACACGTGTCTGCGCAGTTGCGCAAACGCTTCACTGCGCAACACGTGTCTGCGCAGTTGCGCAAGCGCTGTTGCGCAAGCCTTCCACTGCGCGACACGTGTCATTCATTGGGGAGTTGCGCAGAAACAGAATGAAAATTTAATGAAATCTTTTCTGTTCTTTCCAAAACCAGAAGATTTTCTTCTGCCTTTGGATCAAAGATCCAGCGGTGGGAAAATTCCCAAAATCACTCAGAAAAGATCTTGTTAACAAATTCAACAAATTTGTGAGCACTATAAATAGGACCCCAGACCTCATTCGATGGAGAGGAACTTGGATAATCGACTTCTAGCAAAAAAAAAAAAAAAGAGAACTCTTAGAGATTATTCAAGAACAAAAAAAAAAAGAAAGGTAAAAACCCTTTTTTTTTAAGAGAAAAATCTCTGAAGAACAAAGGATTTAAAAAAAAAAAAGGAAATAAATAAAAATAATAAAAATAGTGCCTTGCACTTGTTATGAACCTCTGGTTCTCAGATAAATAAATAAATAAAAATAATAAATAGTGCCTTGCACTTGCTATGAACCTCTGGTTCTCTGAAACAGAAAGAAAGAAAAGATTTCTTTCTTTTCTTTTCTTTGATCTAAATTTAGATCAAGAAATTAAAAAGTGCCCTGCACTTCTTTTCCTGAATCTAAAAGATTCTTGGTGCTTTGCACAAATGCAATGCATTATTTGAAGGGCTAGGCCCAAGTTAAAAAGACCTAGCAGGTCAGAATAAATTGCAAAGCAATAAAAGGGCTGGGCCCAAATAAAATTGATGCTCTGCATCCCTTTTGGGCAAAGCCCAAATAAAAGCAAAAGAAATGCAAGAGCAATGGACTTAGCCCAATCGTGGCCATAAGTCCTTAAATTAAATTGACTGAGCAAAATGGCTCTCCTAAATCAATCTACGACTGGTTCGAGGGTACATCTCCGAACTCCTTTGACATCTATCGTTGTAATTCCTCAACGACGTCAAAGAGGTGACGGGTCCCAACGACCACACACCCATATGGACTGCGGGGTCCTTAAACTCGTGGACCGAAACGTCCTTAAACTAATATTGGACCGAAACGTCCTTAAACTAATATCGGACCGAAACGTCCCTAAACTAATATCGGACCGAGACGTCCCTAAACTAATATCGGACCGAGACGTCCCTAAACTAATGATGGACCGAGACGTCCCTAAACTAATGATGGACCACTACGTCCTTAAACTGGCGATGGACCGAAACGGCTTTAAACTAATGATGGACCACTACGTCCTTAAACTGGCGACGGACCGAAACGTCCCTAAACTAATAATGGACCACTATGTCCCTAAACTGGAACAATAGAGCCCAAACGCTCTTTTGTCGGATCTAAACGATCCCGTTAAGTTGATCTTAGTCTCAAACTGGACTAACGTGTCCTTAACGAACGTTTAAGTCGATCTTAGCCGCAACGCGACTAAGGCATCCTTAAACTAAAAACACCAAACCCAAATCTAAGTAAATACGGATTTGGACTAATCCACGTCCTACGGGCGACGGCATTACTCAGTCTCCGTATACAATCCACGGGCAACCACAAACAAAACAAACACACACGACACGAAGTGAAATTCTGGAGAAGGAGAAAGTTGTTACCGCGATGCGGTAGCGTAATTAACTGCAGGGGCTTGCGCCTGCAGGGAAGAGCGTCCCCACAATCAAAAACCCCTCAAGCGAGGGGGAATCTGACAAAGTCTGCTACATCGGCCGCATCCGTTTAAACCTCCGATACACGGTGCCATAAATCAACTTGGCATCTTCGGAGAGGTAGACGGATAAAACCAAATAGTATCTTCCCCGAATCCCAGCGTCAGGACATCGCGGTCCTGTGCGCCGCCTTTCGGAGGGGAACAGGAACTACCATTTCAAACCTAAACCTAGGGTTTGGGAAGTCTATAAATAGAAGCCTAGACCTAGGGTGAGATCATCATGTGGAGATAGATAGAATCAAACCATTACTTGTGTGATTCATTTTAGTTCATTTTTTAGCCAATCTCCTTCTTCATCTCCTTCCTCCACAAGTCTAGTGAGAGGGCTTGTGTGAAACCCTAATTCTAATCAAAATCAAGATCCCGAGTACCCATTAAGCAAGAAGCCCTACAACCTTTAGGAGCGGAGCCGATCTTCAACGGAGCAAGCGATCCGAGCCGATCCACTACTCACGAAGCCGAGCGACGCCCGATCAACAATCTAGATTCTTCCTCTTGTAGTTCTTGAAGCGAATGTAATCAAAATTGTTGAGATAAATAAAGGTGATATTCTTTTATCTTGTTTTCTTTAAATTCTGCATCATGATATCTTTACAATTCGTAAACATTTTCTGTGTGGTGATGTGTGAATAAAACTCCGCTCGTTGAGGAGTCGAGACGGTCAATAGAATGATGATGTAACATAGCTTTAATCGATTCTTGAGTCCTACGTGTTTTGAAAACCCTAGCTAGTTCAAGAAACGACGACCCATTTTGTTTCGATGCTTTCTTGATTGATATCGTTCGAAATTGGGGAGTTACGATCGTTTCTTGAATTTGGTAGAGGCTAGAAAAGGAATGATATCAACGAAAGAACAAGGGTTAAAAGATGAAACCCTAGTTTCATCAAGAAAGCCCTAACTCTCGTCGATTATCATCAATCTAGTATCAATCCTTCGAAGGACAAGAACACGAAATCTTGAGATTACATCACGTCTATAGATCCGATCGATTCCTACGAGCCTCTTTTAGATTCTTGACTGTTGATTGGAAATATCATCGATACACCGATTCTTGATTGTTTAACATTTTCTTGATTCTTGAATAGAATAGTGACACTTGAAAAATCAAAATTCTCGAATCATGTTTTCATTTATCTTAGCTTAACTTTTCAATTCAAGCATATCATAATACAAACGAATCGTGCAATCCCTGTGGACGATCCGCACTCATTCATGAACTATAATTGACACCGTAGTTTGATTGCGGTCAAAATATTTTTTGGTTGTGATTCTATACATTCTAATTACCGACACAAAGAAACTCATTCGCTTTGTTCGATTTACACAAACAAGAATTCTTTTCAATCAGTGGGCGTGTTATCTATCATTAGCTCGGTTACCGGTACTGGGAAATCGTCTTTCGGGCAGGCTTTATTGAGATCCCTGAAATCCACGCATATGCTCACCGTCCCATTTTTCTTCATTACCGGGACGATGTTGGCAATCCAGTCAGGATATTGGACTTCTTGGATAAATCCAGAATCGATCAGCTTCTTGACTTCGGCGTTGATGCTCATCTCAAGCTCGAGCCGCATCCTTCTCGGCGCCTGCTTGACTGGCTTGATATCCGGGGATATTGCTAATTTATGCACAGCAATCTCTGGATCTAATCCCGGCATCTCGGAATAGTTCCACGCGAAGCAATCTTTATGCTGTAGAAGCACGTCCTTTAACGCAGCCACCCTTTCTTCAGATAGCAGCTCGCTGACGAATGTCGGTCGCGGATCGTCTGCCGATCCCAACTCAATCTTCTTGAGGTTATCTGCAGTAGTATGTATGCCATCTTCCAGTTCTTTCGGAGCCGGTGGAAATTCTGAGATTACCTCATTGTCATTGTTTTCGAAGCACCAAGGAAGGTCATCTATGCCCTCGGGCTCTTCTTTTAACATTGTACTCATGTGACAAGTGGGAATCCACTTCCAAGACGGATGTAGATCTGGCTCTGCTCTTGCGGCTTTAGGTTCGTGCTTTTGTGGCGGCGTTACCCTTCAGCTGCTGGATAAAGCAAATCTGCCTTGCTGGTACTGGTCTTCGACCCAGTTCTTGAACGTGAAACAGTCTTCGATAGGGTGTACTATGGCTCGGTGATAAGAGCAATAGCCCGGATGGGAAACTTTGTTAGCTTGCTCAGGGTGCTTAGACTCCGGAAGTGCGATCATTTGATATTTTATAGCGAGCTCGAGTAGCTTCTTCATCTTGTCTCGAGGGAAGGAATACGCTCGACTCATCTTCTTCATGAGGGACAAATCCGGACCGCGCAATGCCCGATCACACGACTCTCTAATCCTGCGTCGTTGTTGTCGGCTCCTCTTTCCGCTCCTTGACTTACTTCTGCCTCTGCGTCGGGCCTTTTGCACAACGGGTTGACAGGGAGGAGCATCTTCGTCTTTTACAGCCTGTTGAAACAGACGTTGCGTCCTGGCCTTCTCGTAGATGGCCATCTCACGGTTGTGGTCTTCCCGAGCCTTTTGACCTGCTTTCCTGATAAGCTTGTCCACTTGTTCTTCAAATGACGGATTCGGCACTTCGCTCGCGGGATCCAGTTTTGACGAGAGGTTAGCATTCCCCGACAGGGTGTCCTCGTCCTCATCGAAGTTATATATGGCATAGCTGCCGTGGACTCGCTCCCGTTTCCTGGATCTCACATATCCAAGCCCAAGCGTTTCCATTCTCCCGTTGGGCAATTTGCGCTGAGTCCCAGGGACATTCCAAATCCTGTTGTAAAACCGATCTTGTCGAACAGTCTGTTTTAAGGATACTCCTTGGCGCTTCAATAGCCTCTTTAGTCCATTTGTGTAATATCTGGGCAAACTGATGGGTTGGAGTCTGTCGAGTGTAGCATCCGCGCCATGCCATATCTCTTTCTCCACTCTCGTCTCTGTGGATTGGTAGAATAGGATCACCTTTTCACCCTTTCGTCTGGGAGGGACGTAAAACGTCTGCAGGTCCTGCACATTGTGAGCTTGAAGTGCGTCGAGATCCTTATAGTGTTTCTGCGGCACCATGGTGACCTGTAAACTCTGATCATCGCCGGGGGATGCTTGTATTGACGGCCGATTGGAGAACACGGCATTAACTTCATCTTCCGAGTCACTTCCGAAGACCAACATGGGGGCGGACGGTCCCGGGTTGTTGCGTCGGGACGGACCCGCGTAAACTATCTCTTCTCCTTCTTCGGTATCGCTCCTAAAAACAGGGATGGTGGCGGCGGTTTTGTTCTCCGGCTTGCAACACCTTTCTGTATCCTCGAAATCTGGCAAAAAGTACTTCGCATCTTCGTACTTGCGGACTTCGTTCACGGAAAATGGGTTCAGCTCACCTGTTACGGTATATTCGAAGCCATCCTTAAAGTATTTCATACACTGATGCTGTGTAGAAGGGATGATGTTGTACTCATGTAACCAAGGACGACCGAGCAAGGCGTTGTAGAAGGTCTTGGCGTCAATGACGTGAAATTTGATGTCCGTGACGAGTAGTCCAAAGCGTAATGTTAGTATTACGGATCCGAGAGTCCGTGACGACTGGGAGTCGAAACTGGAGATGGTAATTTTGTCACGAGCGAGGTGTTGTACGCTCATGCAGATTTCCTTCAACACCCGAACATTAAGGAGATTGACTGAGGATCCATTATCCACCAGGATCTTGCCTATCTTGATATCATGGCAATATCCAGAGACATATAGGGGACGGTTGTGGTCGCATGTCCCGAGGAGGAGGTCTTCGTCACCGAAAATGATGTCGGCCGTATGCACTTCTTCCAGTTCATTCTTCATCCTTTCTTCGGCGAGGAAGGCTTGGAATTGCTCGGGTTCTTGTAACGCCTTGATTAATGAATCTCGCGCTTCTTTTGATAATAGGAGGGCGTCGAGAATGCTGAGCTGAGAAGGTAGCTTTCTTAGGTGCGCTAGGATGTTGTAGTCCACCTTACCCTTCCTGGGAGGGTCCTTGGCAGTCAGCTCTTTCATGACTTGGTCATCTAAGGCGATATCCCCAGTGACCTTCTCCTTTCCCTTATCTTTTCTATTTGCGGGCCCGAGATTCTTTTCCGGGAGCATGCGATTGCACAGCTGAATATTTTCGCAGGCCTCTGGTTCTTCCTCTTTCCCTAAAACGGATTCTTTAAAGAGAGGGCCCAGAACCATTTCCTCATCAGAGTCGCTCCCAAAGGTGAGAACTTGTGATCCTCCGGCGTCGACCACGTAACAGCTGCTGGTAGTTCTTTTGTGCCTGTCGGTTGTACTTCTTTACTCCCGACGAGTTCTGCATTTCATGCGCTTAAAATGTTGCCGGTGAGCAACATATCCCTGCCACCATATCCTAAAGGCGTCGCACTCCTCCGTAGGGTGTGAAATTTTCCGATGATATGAGCAATAATTAGGGTGCCTCTCCGCCCCATCGAGCGTGTTTTCTTACGAGGGTTGTAGCTTCATTCCCATTGACATGGCTTTGGCAAACCTTTTCCTCGTCTTGAATATATTTTTATCTGCATCGGATGTCTTTTGATCTGGCGGGAGTGCTTCGACTCTTTCGTTTATTCGCCTGCGTTTGGCTCCTTCCGATGCAGCCATCTCACGCTCCTGATCGGCTTTACTCTTCATACGAATCTCGTCTAGAAAGGCGTCGATCATTTCATCTGTTGGCCATACAAGTTCTGGCTCAGGCTGTGCCCCCAGTTTCTCAGTGCCAGGAGTTTTCTCATCTTCCGAGTAGGAAATCACATGACAACTCGCCACATATCCCTCGGATTCATCCGATGAGCTCTCTCCATCATCTTCCTCCTGAAAGACGTGGTTGAGGAACTCTTGCAGCGTGACGGGAGTCCGCGCCTTTTGATTGTAATCCTCCAGCGCGTCAATCTGTTTCTGTAAATCCGTGCGCTTGTCTCCAGACTTTACGGGCTTTTTGGATTTCTTCTTCTTTTTCTTTGAAGATTTTGACGGTTGGGTGTGAGTATTCGGGCCATCACCATGAATCTTTGTAGTTGGGCGCGGCTTCAACATCCCTTCGATGATTTGAGGTTCAAGCGGGTCCTTCCATTCGACCGTCGGGCACGCATGAAGGTCCCTCAGCATTCTTTTGGTTTTAGCTGATAGCGCGACCTCCCATGGAGCTTCTTCAATAAAGGAACAAGTTGCTCCTGGTGCGTCCGTCTTCTTAGGAGTATGCGGCTGTGGTGGGTTCACCTTCCACTTTTCGGATAGTGCAAACTTCCCCTGGAGGTATTGATCTTCAATCCAACCTTTGAAAACGAAGCAATCCTCAATCGGATGACTTATCGTTTGATGGTAAGGGCAATAGTTGGGGTTATTCACCTCAGTGGGTTGTGGCGATCGCCTTGGATTTGGCAAGTTTATAAGTCTGTTGCGTACTGCCAGCTCGAATAACCGTTTTGTCTTGTCCCGTGGGAACGAGTAGGGGCGCTTCATCTTCTCATTATAATACCGGCGTCTTTCTTCCAGTTGATCCGCCAGCTTTGGGGCACTAGGTTGCTGCTGAGCATTCGCGACGAAGGTTGCCTTTCCTTTACCCTTGTCACTCCGAGGCTCGGGCTTCGGGGGAGACGGTCTATGACCCATCTGGTCTATCTGGGCCAACTTGTCGATTAGAGCCTGGAATGTGGTTGGCTTAAAGAACATCATAAACTGGGAGATAGTTGCGTGAGGGTCTAGGGTTCCTACGAACATGCCCACCGCGGACGCTTCCTCAATGCGCTGCTCGCATTTCGACCATAAATTTCGCCAGCGTATAGCGTACTGGACCCACGTTTCGCCTGATTTTACCCTGGCATTAATCAATGCCGTTATTGGAGTGCGTTCGCTGGCGCTTGCGAATCGCTGAGTGAATAGCAACTCCATTTCAGCGAACGTCTTGATAAATCGTTCGGGAGTTCCGAATACCATTCGAACGCTGTTTCTGATAAGCTGCCCACGAACTGGCGAAGCAACAGTTTATCATCACCGCCGGTGTTACCGCAAAGGGCCCTGAACTGGGCAACATGTTAATGGGGATTGCCAGTCCCCTTATATATGTGGAATTTTGGTATTGTATAACCTGGAGGATATTTGATTTGGTCGTACCAGCTCGGATATGGTCGCCCCGTTTTTACGAATTGACCAACTGCCTCAGTCGCATGATGAACCCGGATTTGCTGGGCTATATAGTCGTCCAAGTCAGCCTTAGAGATTGTTTCCTCCTTAGCCGTTGAGAGAGCCGGCGGTGGATTTGACGTTTCTCCGCTGTCGTCTTCAAGGACGATCGGAGGATCCTCAGCAGGTGGGTCTTGTTGGATCATCATTCCCACCATGTCTTGGAATAAGTGGGTTATCTGCTTTATATTGGCCGCTTGTTCCGCAGCCTCTTTATCCTTCTTTTCCAACATCCTCCGGAGGAACTCGGCGTCGGTTTCCTGTTCTTGTTGTTGATCCGAGGACACTTCGGGGCTTTCTTTCGGCCCAGTAAGCGCGGCCATTGCGTTCATCATTTCCTGGAGCTTTTGCTGTTGCTCCTGAGCTTTGGTTACTGACCGTGTAAGCGGTCTATGACCTGTAGACGCACGGCTGTCTTCCTTCCCCGATGCCATGTATACAGTATGGACCATCCTGCCCCCAGCCTTAGGGCGTCTGGGCTCAGCGCTTTTAGCTTTCGTTGCAGGCCCGGGGATCTTCTCCGGCCTCCTCTTTTTATGAGCAGTGGGAGTTGAGGGGGCCGTTGAGGTGGGCACCCAGACAGCTTTTCGTGGCTTAGCCTGGTGACTGGCTTCCTGTTGGATTTTCAGCTTCTTGTGCTGGCGAGAGAAGTTTGGATCGATCATCGAGTCTCGGGCCTGCCGCCAGACTTTATAGATTCGGGAGGACAGCCGTTGAGGAGATTGGGGCTGTTCTGTCTTTACTTCTATAGCTCTTTTCAGCGGATGGGGAGACTTCTTTAGCGCCGCGGTAGGAGAATTCCTACGCACCTTATTTAGCATCTCAAAGCTGTTCCCAGTTGGAACAGCATTAACTTCAGCCATCGGGGCTGGAGGAGTTAGCCCAGAAGGGGAGTTGCCTCCGGCCTTCCTCATTCGGCGCCAGTAACGACGTCGAGCGCGTCGTTCTGATGAAACCGGCTTAGTGAGGGCGATAGTCTCATCTTGCCCCCTGTGTAGGTGGGGGTCGCTGCTGGTGTCAGCCTGTCAAAGACCGATGTCCTTTGGGTAGCAGGAGCGAGAGCTGGAGCCGTCAATCTTATAAAGACCGACTTCTTGGCGGGGGAAGCCGCCTTAACGACTTCAGGAGCAGGACTGGTTACTTTCTTAGGAGCAGCCTTCTCTGGGATTGTAGGCCCCATTGCGGGTCCACAGGAGTTCTGGCCCAATCTAGAGAAGACCGAGGCACTGGTGTTGGGCGACCCATTGAGAGGGGCCGCGGTGGGTGTAAGCCGATCAAAGACCGACTTCCTGGGAGCTTCCGTTGTCAGCGCAGGCGCGGTGAAGCTCGTTGGCGGGAGCATGGTCCCAAAAAACAACCCTATGGTGGCTCGAGTGACCTGTTCCACGGGTATGGTGAATAGCGAAGCAGCTTGGGGTCCGTAGGCTACACCTCCCGGTGAGGCAGGGCGCCGGTTGCCGTTGCAGTTGGAGCATTTCGCACAAGTAGAAGCCATCGATTCTTTGCTTTCTGCAATAAGCAAGACGCCAAGTCTTAGTACCTTGAAACCCAAGGGCAACCATTAGCGAACCGCGATTGGTTCGCGAATCACGACACACGAAGTGTGGAGTGGAAAGAGGAAAAGGTCCCACCGGGCGTGCCAGAATCTGTTCCCCTCCGAATGGGCGGCGCGACGGACGTCTTGCCTGAAATTCGGGACAGATGCTAATTGGTGCTATCCGTCTACCTCTCCGAAGATGCCAAGTTGATTTATGGCACCATGTGTCGAAGGTTTAAACGGATGCGTCCGATATAGCAGACTTCATCAGATTCCCCCTCGCTTGAGGGGTTTTTTGATTGTGGAGACGCCCTTCCCTGCAGGCGCAAGCCCCTGCAGTTAATTACGCTACCGCATTGCGGTAACAACTTTCTCCTTCTCCAGACGATCACTTCGTGTCGTGTGTGTTTATTTTGTGTTTGGTTGCCCGTGGATTGTATACAGAGACTGAGTTATATCGTCGCCCGTAGGGCGTGGACTAGTCCAAATCCGTATTATCTTAGATTTGGATTTGGGGGTTGTGTTTAAGAATACGTTAGCCTCGTTTGAGACTAAGATCGACTTAAACGTTTGTTAAGGATACGTTAGCCTAGTTTTTAGACTAAGATCGACTTAACGGGATCCTTTAGATCCAACAATAGAGCAATTAAGGGAGCCATGTTGTTTAGTTTAGTGACATTGCGGTCAATAGGTAGTTTAAGGACATTGCGGTCCAGTGTTAGTTTTAAGACGTTGCGGTCAAGGTTAAGGACGTCGTAGTCCGTGGATTTAAGGACTCCACAGTCCGATGTTACTTTTAAGACATCACGGTCAAGGTTAAGGACGTCATAGTCCGTGGATTTAAGGACCCCACAGTCCGTCGTTAGTTTTAAGACATCACGGTCAAGGTTAAGGACCTCATAGTCCATGAGTTTAAGGACCCCACAGTCCGTATCAATATGTGGTCATTGGGACCCGTCACCTCTTTGAAGACGTTGAGGAATTACAACGCCAAGTATCAAAGGAGTGAAGAGATGTACCCTTAAACCGAGGTAGATTAAATAATCTTTGACCCAATTTGGAACCAAGACCAATTAATTATATTATGAGCCCATTGGCTCAGTTGAATTTGAATTGAGGACTTATGGCCAGCTTGGGCTAAGTCCAATCATGTTTAGGATATTGGCCCTCTGTTGGTCCATTTAGAGGAGAGGCTTTGCCTCTAGACACTTAGCCAATGGGGCTAAAGTTAGTGTTAAACACCAGCAACAGGGCTTTCAAATTAGTGTTTATACACTAAAACAAATCAGTATTAAACACTGGCAGTGGAGATTTCAAATTAGTGTTTAACACTAAGGCAGATCAATGTTAAATACTGAAAACAGGGTTTTCCAGGTTAGTGTTCAACACTAAGAAAGTCAGTGTTAAACACTGTAAATAGAGTTTTCCAAATTAGTGTTTAAACACTAAGAAAATCAGTGTTGAACACTGGATATAGAGGTTTCAACTCTAGTGTTAAACACTAAGGCAAGAGGGGTCACGTGGTAGCACGTGAGGACGCCCTCAATTCATTTTATTTTGTCAAAAGTATTGAATACTTTGGAGCATCACGTGCTGTCACGTGATGGGCATTTTGGTGCTTGTCCGTTAAAGCTTCAGCCAAGGGGTCACGTGGTAGCACGTGATAGCGCCATGTTTCCCTTTATTTTGTTCTACAGATAAGTGTTTAACACTTTTAATTCTAAAAGCCATCACGTGTGGGCACGTGATGGGGGCTTGCGCTTTGATCTGTTAGAATATTCATTAGGGGTCACGTGGTGACACGTGAGGGCGCCCCAGAGCTTCTTTTCCTTTGCTTTTCCTTTGCGCGCTTTGGGGGTCACGTGAAGCACGTGAGGCGTTGCCTCAAAGTTTTAGTGGTGGCTCTTTACAGGGGTCACGTGGTAGCACGTGACCCTGCCTGTTTGAAAATGTGTTTATCTTTTTAAGAATTAAATTCTTCATAGGGTTAAACCCTAGCAATAAACTTTAGAGGAATTAAATTCCTGTTATTTTGACAGATTTGAATTCTTAACTAGAATTAACCCTGATTCTATTCATTTTGAAGGAATTAAATTCCTATGACATAGGGTTAAACTCTAATTTTATTTTAAAGGAATTAAATTCCTATGGTTCTATGAGAATTAAATTCTCAAACTTCCATTCCCTCCCTATGCTTTGGATCTGCATGGCAGGATCTTAACCCAATGAGAATTAAATTCTCAATTCATGGGGAGATGTGCACTTTGCAAATCCTCCACTAAAGAGAGAACTAAGTTCTTCTTTCTAATATAAGAGTTAAACTCTTTTGAGAATTAAATTCTCCTTTGAAGCCTCTCTTTTCTTACCTAGGGATTTTCTTTTTGCAGAGAATCAAATTCTTCCTTCTGAATTTTTAATACCCCAAAGCTCTATCTCTCTCTGTATCTCTTGGCTCCTATTTATAGGAGAAGGAGCAGAATCAATTAGTTTTCGTGAATCATTCATTGAGGGATTTGATTTGTATTCGTTAGAGATTTGATTTGCATTCATCATTCATTTGGACCTTTGGATTATTAGGTGAATTTTATTCACCATTGGATTTTAAATCCAAAGATATTCCTTTGTTATTTCGGTTAGATTTTAAGGGGAAATCTTTCCAAGTTCAAGATTTTCCCATAGATAGGTGATATTTAATCACCTTTAAATCTTTAATCCAATCAGTTTCAAATAATCATTCTCCTTTGGAAAGATTTGAATGCTGTTCAGAATTTAATTCTGTTAAATAGATAGGCTTTGAAAGCCGGTCACGTGTGGCCATGTGACCCCTGGTTACGTGTGACCACGTGACCCCTGGTCACGTGTTGGCACGTGACCCCTTGGAACGAGCTTTCCTCTGCTTTTTGCGCTCTGTTTTCTGGCCGCTGCTCAACCGTCACGTGCCAACACGTGACCCCTGGTCACGTGTGAGCACGTGACCTTTTCTTAAGCCCTTTCCTTGATTTGATCAGGGAACTGATGTGCCTTTGCCACTGCTTTTAAATGTCATGTGCCAACACGTGACTGCTGGTTTTTTTATCAGGGAACTGATGTGCCTTTGCCACTGCTTTTAAATGTCATGTGCCAACACGTGACTGCTGGTCACGTGTTAGCACGTGATGCCTCTTCTGTAGGCTTTCCTGATTTTAAATCAGGAAACAGTCCCATCTGTGACTGGGGATATGTACGTATGATGAACAACCCCTGTAGATCCTCTCGATTTATAAGGAGAAAACCCTCTTGTAGGATCCTTACGACTTACAGAGGAACATACACTTAGGAATCCTCACGATTCCTAAGGAGAAAATACACCTACAAGATCCTCACGACTTGTAGGGAGAAATACCTTTGTGGGACCTTTACGGCTCATGAAGTCAAAAGCCTTAGTCGACAGGACCTTAACCCTATTCGCTAAGCCACCTTTGTTCGACATCGACAGAGGCAAATGATGATTCGCTCCTGGAAACATCCCAGTTGTAGCGGTGCTGATGCCGAAATCAGTGTCTAATTTCAGGTTTACGGCGAAAAGCCAGTAGGCCGCGCATGCATACGAAATAGCCGAAATGATGGAGCAACTTGCAATAAAAAAAAAGAGCAGCAAGTAAAAAACGTATGCGCACAAAATAGCCGAAATGATTGGGCAACTCGCAATAAAAAGCAGCGAGTAAAAATAAAAATAAACAGCCGAAATGATTAGGCACCGCGAAAAATAGCCGAAATGATTGGGCAATCGCGACTTTCGCAATGTAAAAAGCTGAAATGATAGAGTATCGCAGAAAGAAATATAAAAAAAATGAAAGAATGAAACTTTTGCCCTGCAGGTAAGTCCATAGTGACCCCTGTATACAATCCTTGGGCGTAAACAAAAAAAGGGGAAAGGGGACTACATTTCCCCACCAGGCTGCGTCAAAAGGAAGTCAGATCTCGACGACCACATCTACAGCCTGGAGACCAACAGCGACGTTCCTCTTCATTCCAGCAGGACACGGACGTGACATCACCAATCGGAGCCACGGCAAAGTCCCCAGTTCCAAGACTCTACGGTTCACAGACAACCTAGAGTCAGCAAATGACCTCCGTCTCGGAAACAAGTCAGCCAACGACCTCCGTCTCGGAAACAAGTCAGTCAAGGACCTCCGTCTCGGAAACAAGTCAGCCAACGACCTCCGTCTCGGAAACAAGTCAACCAACGACCTCCGTCTCGGAAACAAGTCAGCCAATGACCTCCGTCTCGGAAACAAGTCAGCCAATGACCTCCGTCGGGGAAACAAGTCAATAAATGACCTCCGTCTCGGAAACAAGTCAACCAATGACCTCCGTCTCGGAAACAAGTCAGCGAATGACCTCCGACTCGGAAACAAGTCAGTCAATGACCTCCGTCGCGGAAACAAGTCAACAAATGACCTCCGTCGCGGAAACAAGTCAGCCAACGACCTCCGTCTCGGAAACAAGTCAGCCAATGACCTCCGTCTCGGAAACAAGTCAATCAAAAACCTCCGTCGCGGAAACAAGTCAGCCAACGACCTCCGTCTCGGAAACAAGTCAGCCAATGACCTCCGTCTCGGAAACAAGTCAGCCAATGACCTCCGTCTAGGAAACAAGTCAATCAACGACATCCGTCGCGGAAACAAGTCAACCAACGACCTCCGACCTGGAAACAAGTCAGCCAACGACCTCCCCCTCGGAGCAATACTTCGACTCGGAAACAAGTCAACTCACCAACCACTTACGAGTCCTTTCGACTTGTAAGGGAGAAAATTCTCTTATAAGATCCTTACGACTTATGAAAGAAAACACACTTAGGAATCCTCACGATTCCTAGGGAGAAAATACACCTACGAGATCCTCTCGATCCGTAGGGAGAAAAATCTCTATGAGACCCTCACGGCTTATAGAGTTGAAAAGTCTTAGGCGGCAGATCTGAACCTGCGGCCTAAGCCATTGCTATCTCTTGGAGAAATCTAGATGCTTACTCTATTATCTGTCAACCATGTTTATCAAGACAGCATGCTGATAATAAGAGAAGGGAGAAAGCAAAGAAATAGTACAAGACATTGCAAAGAAAAATGTGTATCTTTATTTATTAATTTAATCAAGTACAAGGTGAAGCGTACAAAAGAATAAAGAATGGATACATATTATTTGAAAAAAGAAAAAATTTTCTACAATTGTATTGATACAAGGGGAACTACTGGGAAGGAAGCGTCTTGCATAGCTTTAGCAATTGTTCGCGCACTTCCTTCCGCGCTTTCTCCTGATCGGCCACCACCGCCAGTTCTGCCTCCACTTGAGCCCGCTGCTGCAAGAAAGATGCAAGCTGCTCCCCAACGGCCTGATGAGCAGCTTCGCGGCCTGGGGTGTCACGCTCGGCGACATCAAGCTTTTGCTTCAAGTTTAGCCCGTGAGAGATGCGTTCCAGGAGGCCCTCAAAGATAGCCTTCACTTGGGCAGCATTCGCCTCAACCTCAGCACGCAGACGAGCCGTCTCGCTCGAGGTCTCTTGGTATTCCCTCAGCCTTAAAGCCGTTTCTTGTTCCAAGTGGTGGACGTAAGAAGCGCTTTGCTCGATCCACGCTGCTCTTTGATTGCTCGCAGCTAAGGTCTCGGGAGCAGGGCGCATAAACTCTAATTGATGCAGGCGAGCCTCGATCTCCCTGCAGTGGTTAACCCAATCGTCATGGAAATTTACGAGTATCACAAGCATCGGGTTAACCGCCGTAGCGAAATCCGCAGCAGACGTAGGAGTCTCGACGTCGAGTTCCTCGATGTAGTCGCTCAACATGCGCAGGCTATTCGCGGCGCCTTTCGAGGACGGACGTCTCAAGAAAGGGCCCGCCGGCATTGTAACACGAGGCTCGAAGGGCGCCGAGACCGGAACGACAGCTAAAAAAAACAAGATACGATCAGATAACAGTTCAAGAAATATGAAAAAGTCATTGATGAGATAGTCTACTATACCAGCTGCAGCAGGTGGCAAGGCTGGAAGGGCCGGTGGTGCGACCGATCTTTCGTCTCCTCCTTCGATTTGTAGCACTGCAATCAGGACAAGGGAAAATTAGAAATAATTCCATTACTAAAAAAATAAAGACATCAGTTGGAAACTACACTCACCAGCGCCACTGGAGGAAGAAGCAAGTTCAGATGGGAAGGAGAAGTGTGGGAGCAGCACTTGATAAAGATAATCAAAAAGCACTCCTGAAAAGACGCAACAGTACGACTTTAGTACGTAAATTATGCGGCTGAAAGACGAAACTAATAGGTTGCAGATCCATACCTTCCAACATCTTCGATGGTACAAGAGAGGGCTAAGAAGTGACCACCGCCAAAGCAGTAGTTGACGGCGCTCCCTCGAGCAATGGAGCATCGACACTGGCCGCACCTGCGTTAAAAACAAGGATAAAGCTGTCAGAAGCGGTTGCAAGATAAAAAAAAGGGACTGTAACTCGAGATTTACCTGATGAGCCACCGGCCGAAGCAGAGGTGTCTCCCTCCTCCATCGATATAAGGCCACCGCCCGTGGCCTCATCACCCGACTCAATGGGGGCTGTCGTCGTGCTTGCGCGGCCGGGAGACGGCGGAAGACCGTAGACGGGGAGGGCAATAATTGGAGCATTGCCGGACTCTTGAGAAGGAGCAGCTGGCACTTCCCCAAGAGTCGTGCCCATCTCACCCGCTACTTCTTCGAGCTCAGCGGTCTCCATTGTCTCATCCGCCATCACCAGGGGGTCACTGGCCTCAAGCACTTCGTTCGCCGCTACCTCGGGCTCAGTTGTAGCGGTCGTCTCATTTGCCGCCATCCCAGGTTCAGCGTCAACGACCTTCTCGGGTGTGGCTCCCTCAGCCCCCAACTCAGGCTCAGCAACCCCAGCGACGGTTCCCACCGTCTGCTCGGGTTCGGCCGGCGCCTCTTCCTCTGTCTCCTTGGGATTGACGGTCTCCGCCTCCCCCTCGGTTGGACTTGGCCCTGCAGGACAGAATATATAAGAACCGACAGCTTCATAATTCTTACAACAAAATTCTGAAAGAAATATTACCTGAGGTGGACTTATCGTTAGCCTCCCTATTAGCGCGCACCGCCTGTCTATGAGCTGTAGACAAGGTGACCGGGGGCTCTTCTGACGGAGTATCGGCACGAGGGACGGTGATTGGGCCCGCTCCAATGGCCAAGGCAGCCCTGCGTGCCTTCACTTCGCACCTCAACCGCTTCCTCTCCTCCCGGGCTGTCGCTATGGACCTTTTCGACGCTTCCTTCATCGAGGCGTCGTTGTCCTCGTTCAGAGATGCCTCCAGAGCCTTTAAGGCATCTCTCATCGGCTCTTCAAGACGGGCCTCTCGTGGTAGCCCCGAGGGGGCAGAAATATCGACGGCTGGCCCGGGAAGAGTCTCAGCGTCACCTGGCGGAATCGGCATTGAGGTTCCTGCGATAAAAAGGGAGAGGTTAGATCGACCATAACACAAGGAAAGTGAAAACTTGATGAATTGAAACTTACTAAGGCCTAAGGACGCTCTAAGGCGTTCCTCCTCTTGAAAAGTCTTGAGGGAAGCGGCAATGGCTTCTTCAGTGGTGATGCCTGTTGGAAGAAAAGGAAAAAAAACGTAAGTCAAAGGCAATAATAAAGATATGATGCAATAAAAAAATGCGACTAGTAATTACCTGATTGCGCAAGCTTAGCTAGCCACGCGTCACGCCTCGCCAACCGCTCTGAAGCTTCGATGGCGGCCTCCAAGTCCGTGTCGTCCGGCGGCATGACTAATCCCCTGTTAGTCCCATATTCACTCAGGCCCTCACCATAAGGAGCGTGGAGTTCCTGACCGAACGCGACATCCGCGGCGAAGAGCGACTTCTTTTTCTTCTTCTGCCCACCAACCCTAGGTGCACCCGGGATCGACTTGCGCTTTGCAAACATCTTGGGGTGGCGGGTCCCGATGTCCGCACCCACACCAGACTCCGGCGAGGCTACAACCACTGTCTCCACTGGAGCACAGGGCGCTGGTGGTGCATCCGCAATATCGGGAAGCGGCAATCCGCGTGGAGGACTCTGCTCACGCGGTGGTCCGGCTCAAGCATCTTTAAGAGGAGGAACTACCGGGGTCCTTGGCACTAAAGGAGCGTTGCGGTCGCTACCTGGAGGCACACCCTTACGGTCGACCAACAATCGCTTTTCCTCCTTTATGACGACTCCCGTCGAATGACTGTACCATTCTGTATACACCTTAAGGAGTCGTGGGGCGCAAGCCGGCTCACTGATAAAGAAGTGGGAGCCCGTATTCAGACGCATGAAGTGATGCAGCACGCTCTCCATCCCTTCTTCGGTAGCAGCAGGTTCCGAAAAGAAAGCCTCCAGTGGTACCCCTTGATTATAGCTCAGTTGTTGGGCGAAATGATGCGGGTTGTATCTCATGAAAATCGCCGCACCGTTCTGTCTGAACACCAGGAAGCCCGGTCTGATAGAATATAAGTGGAGGGTCTCCCAGGCCGTCAAAACTGAGGCTCCATCCTTGAAAGTGTCTTGCAATGGCCGCACTGTAGTGGTAAATGCCTTTCCAATAGTCAACACCTTGTCGATGAAAGACACCCCGTCTCCAACGGTGTGGGGGCGAAGGAGTAAACCCCTGGCGTTCCGTGGCAATGGAGTCACAATTGATGCGCTAATCAACTGTATTATGCGAGAGAAGCTGCACCTGTCATAGAACGAGGGCCTTTTGTGCATGCCGAAGACACCCGATGTGTGTAGCTCGAGCCACGATACGAAGTAGTGCATCGAGAAGATCACGTGCAGTACCCCAGGCTCATTAGCATCCGCCGCTCGACTGAGGCCATGATACAAGTGTGTCAAGCCGGCGATCCCAACGGCCACTTTTACCCTGGTAGTCATCCGGTGAGCTGGGTAAAAGACAGAGGGCCGCATATGGCGAGAATGCATCGGGAGCGCAAACCAACTCAACCATAGCCCAAGAAATCCTAAGAAGAAGGCCTCCTTGTCCATCCCAGGGGCTGCAACTTCCGCAAAAGACATGGTCGGGGAGTTAGGAAGGAAAAAACCCTTTTGGTCTATTTCCTTCACCGGTAGGTTATCCAAACCTAGACCGAAAGGGTCATCAAGGGTAGCAAACTTGGCAGCTTCCGCCGAGAGGACGCTTGGGTGAAGGAACCGAGCGATGAAATCCTCAAAACTAACTCCACGACTCCCACGTTCGATGAAAAGGGCCTCATAGATGTTCAACACTTTGATCAAACTTGGGAATTGGTGTTGAACAGCATTCTCCGGAGTGAGGCCCCTTACCGCCGGCTTAGCACTGAAGACATACTCGTCTGTCGGAAGCAACTCCTCATAGTGCTCCCCTATAACCGGTAAACCGGAGACCTCTGTGAATTCCTCCAGAGAAATTGACACTTCCCGGTCCATTGCAAGGAAAGTGTGAGTAGGAATGTTCCACTGCTCCAAGAAAGCCTTGAACCACCAGGTGGGAAGCGTGGGATACTGGAAGAGGGAGACGTAAACCGCGGTGTACAACCCTAACCTTATCAACTGCGACTTCTTCGCCGACAGGATGTACCGAGCCCACGGCAGATAGCCGATCGGGTGGCGGGGGATCAGACCTATGTTATATGATTGCCCCCAAGGTCGCGCCTCGCCTTGACAGATACGGCGTCCCAGGATATCCAAAACCATAGGACGCTGAACCGGAATTGCATCTATGGCAGGATGAAGAAAGCCCTTCGAGGTCCAATCAACCATCTCCACGGCATACTGCACCGGGGGTGGGCTGGCATAATGAATCGCCGTAATGGGTTCTGACGGTACTGCGCACGTGAAGCTCCGTCGACCCATGATAATCTGATTGTACCACGACCCCCAAAAGTGGAGACTCTTATATTCCGGGTCATGGTCCCTGATCATAGCTAGGACTTCGCGGTCCAAGGGCGCTTCAGGAAACCCTTCCTCCGAACGAGCGAACGGGAATGAAGTATCGAAAGACATAGTCACTGCAAGGGAACAAAATTAGCCGTCAGTGTTGTAATTCCAACGCTTGGCGTTTGAAAAAAATTTAATTAATTAATTAATTAAATTAAAGATTAATTAAAATTAATTACACCACACAGCAGTGCAGTGGATAGGAGACCAAAAGGGGACCCACAAAATCTGGATGACAATACGTCAGTTAATAAGACAACCCCATCAATGGATGAGATTGTCAGTTAATCCCTAAGAGAATATTCCTATTAATAATAAAAAATCTCTAGAGACAAGGAGAAAATCTTCTCTTTCAGAGCAAAGCTCTGTCACAGACATTTGTCAAACTCTGTTCTCAGGGGAATAAGATTCTTTAAAAGTGCTTAGCTCTGTAATAATGATAAAAAAAAATTCAGAAAAAGAAAATTAATTAATTCCTAAAAAAAATAAATTTGAAGTTCTAGGATCTTAAAGATCCATATAAAAACTCTTAAGAGTTCATCATCAGAAGATCAAAAGATCTATATTCTGTCAATCAGTAAAGCTCTGTTCATGGGTTAAGAAACCCTTAAACAAATTCTTGAGAGCAAAGCTCTGTTTATGAAACCCCAAAGGGGATTTCTTTAGATCAAAAGAACTATGAGAGCAAAGCTCTGTTGGTTAAGATTGATTTAAATTAGTTTAATTTAATTTAAAATTAATTTTACCTAAAGTTTTTCTAACTTTAGAAATGAGAGCAAAGCTCTAGAGTCTGGAAACAAGAGCAAAGCTCTGAAGTTCTTAAGCAAGAGCAAAACTTTGAAAATCAAAATCTTGGAAAATGGTGAAGATTTTCTAAGGGCCAGGGGTCCTATTTATAAGGTGCTTGCGCCCCTTAAACTCCTGAGTTGATCCAACGGCCAGGATTTTGCCACCGCTGTACTCACGTGCGCGCCACGTGAGCGTGACGGTGGGGGGCATTTGTTCCCCCCAATCAGAGCAAAGCTCTGTTTGAATTTCAAAATTCAAAAATTCGAAGCAACGCTTCAAATTCTTTGTGCTGCCGCAACGCGCCACGTGTCAAAATCTGATACGCCAGCGCAGCGCCCAAGGCAGCGCGCCTAATCAGAGCAAGGCTCTATTTAAAACAAAACTAAAGGAAGCAACGCTTCAGTTGCGCAAGCGCTGCGCTGCGCGACACGTGTCAGCGCAGCGCAGTTGCGCTGTGCCGTGCGCTGCGCGACATGTGTCTGCGCTGTGCGCTGCGCGACACGTGTCAGCGCAGTTGCGCTGCGCTCTGCGCTGCTTGACACGTGTCACGCGCTGGGGCGTTTGCGCTAAACAGAATTAAATTCTAGTAAGATTCTTCTGTTCTTGTTAAAACAAGAAGATTATCTTTTGTAAAACAGAAGCCCTTGGATCAAAGATCCAACGGTGGGGAAAATTCCCCAAATCACTCAGAGAAGGATCTCTTTAACAAACTTAACAAATCTATGGGCACTATATAAAGACCCCTAGACTCCAACTCAAAACAGGATCAATATTGTGAGAGATTGAGAACCTCAAAACAGAGAGAACTCTGAAGAAATTTCAAGAAAAAGGTAAAAACCTTCATAAAATAAAAGAATTTCTTCTAATAGATCATTGATCTAAGAACAAGATCAATGATCTTCATATAATAAACAGCGTTTTGCACTTTTTTATGAACCATTGGTTCTGCAATCTTAAAAATTCTCAAGATTATTGAAATAGTGCCTTGCACTTGCAAAAACTGCACTGTTGCGCTCCTGGGTTGGCGCAAGCCACCAGAGAGCGCCACGTGTCAGCATCTGAATCACTTGCGCTATGCGCTTTTAAGAAAGAGCCTTGCTCTCTGAAATTGGCGCAACTCACCAGAGCACGCCACGTGTCAGCAGCGCAAGCGTAGCGCACTGGCGCAGCGCACTGCGCTTGCGTGACACGTGTCACCTCCACAAGCAAGCGCTCATTTATTGGCGCAAAGCGCCTGACAGGCCACATGGCCACTGTCAGATGATTAATGCACTACATCATTAAAAAGAAGGGCTGAGCCCAATTAAAAAGGCCTAACAGGCCTAGTAAATGCTATGCATTATTTTCAAACAGATGCAACGCATCAGAGCCCAAATAAAAATAGATGATGTGCATCATTTAAAAGGGGCAGAGCCCAAATAAAGGTCTAACAGAGACTAAGATTAATGCTGTGCATTATTAAAAATGGGCAAAGCCCTAGCACAGGCCTAATAGGCCAAAAACAAATAAAAGCATTGAACATTTTTCAACTGGACTTAGCCCAATCATGGCCGTAAGTTCTCAAATTAAATTGACTGAGCACGGCTGCTCTCTTAAATCAATTTACATCTGGTTCGATGGTACATCTCCGAACTCCTTTGACTCCTATCGTTGTAATCCTTCAACGACATCAGAGAGGTGACGGGTCCTGACAGCCACACATCAACACGGACTGTGGGGTTCTTAAACCCACGGACTCATGCGTCCTTAAACTAAAATACGGACTGTGGGGTCCTTAAATCCACGAACTTAAGCGTCCTTAAACTACCAATGGACCGCAATGTCCTTAAACTACCTATGGACCACCATGTCCCTAAACTGGAAATGGATCTAGACGATCCCGTTAAGTTGATCTTGGTCTCAAATCAGACTAACATATCCTTAACAAACTTTTAAGTTGATCTTAGCCTCAAATATGGCTAACGTATCCTTAAACCAAAACCCAAAACCCAAATCTAAGAAAGTACGGATTTGGACTAATCCACGTCCTACGGGCGACGAAATAAATAGTCTCCGTATACAATCCACGGGCAACCACAGACAAAACAAACACCCACGACACGAAGTGAAATTCTGGAGAAGGAGAAACTTGTTACCGCGATGCGGTAGTGTAATTAACTGCAGGGGCTTGAGCCTGGAGGGAAGAGCGTCCCCACAATCAAAAACCCCTCAAACGAGGGGGAATCTGACGAAATCTGCTACATCGGCCGCATCCGTCTAAACCCCCGATACACGGTGCCATAAATCAACTTGGCATCTTCGGAGAGGTAGACGGATAAAACCATATAGCATCTGTCCCGAATCTCAGGCAAGACGTCTTCACATCGTCGCCGTCTTTCGGAAAGGAACAGAGCTAGCAAGCTTTTTCATGGAGCTTGAAGAAGAAGAAGAAGACTTGTGAATAATCCATCAAATGAATTATTGCACCCATGGTTGAGTTAAGCCCTCATGGCTAACTCATGTAGAGAATTAACTCATGGCTATGGTTAAAGTTTGGATTTGATAAATACCTTAAACTAGACAAAAGGGTTGGCTTTGTCAAAGCTTATCCATAAGCTTTTATGCAAGGTTAAGCATAACAAACTCAATCTTTTTTGAATTAGCTTAACATAAATAGAAACCCTAACTTAACCCTAGCATTGTGTTAATCTCATACACCCATCTTATATGTTGTATCATCAAACATGACACAATCCATGTACACAAATGTACATATCGCGTATATATATATATATATATATATATATATATATATATATATATATATATATATATATACACACACACAATGTGCACATCATGTGAGAAAAGAAAACAATAGTGAGCTAAATATTAGTTAATGTATTATAATATATCAAATATATAATTATACATTAAATTATCAAATCAACTCTTGATTTAATAATCCGGCTATATCACATATAACCGACTAATATTAAATGCAACATCTTATCGAATCAACGCTCGATCCGATAACTCGGCTATATCACATATAACCAATCATGTCACACATCTCGAGAATATAATGCGGTATCACATACTCGCATTAATCTCGTTCCCGCACATATCACATATGCGCTCCTACTCCGTTTCGCTTGAGCCAGGAAACCTCTGTGTAGGACTCTAAAGACTCGTCAATACGCCGGCAGTAGGTGATGATCATATCAAACACCCACTAGCCGCAAGCGGTCTGCCAAACGTAATGGCCACCCCGGTATTGAGCGATCAGAAGATCAACAAGCAAGCCTGTACTTTCTCCAGCGAATCCAATCAGCAACACTCCCGTACAGTCCGGTCTCTTCGTCTGATATATCGCATATCTCGCCTAGGGGTGGTAAACGTCAGACCCCAGTAGCTTGATAAGTCGTGTCGATATGAGATCTATAACAGTTCGAGAAACTACTGATAACACTTACCAGTAAATCTCAGCAGCCCTGACCAGGGATTTCCAGTTATAGCCAATCAAACACAGCGCAATATCAACTCCCTATACCGGGAGAGACAAATCCCCTCCTATCGCTCATTGTCTCCATGTGATTCGGGACTGTACCCAAAAGCCACCGTTTTGCACGCCCCATTGGACGTGGTATGATGGAAATCAAAGTACAGTGGGAATCACACAAGACTCTATGACGATCTCGGGTCTACAGACTAACCTGTACCAGTGTCACCAGAGAACTGCCATCTGACGTGAGGTATAATACCAGCTGGGAGTTCTCGGCGAGTCCGTCCAGTGTACCCAATTTTCACTGAGCACCCGTATACCTTCTCTGATGTCAAATACCAATGGATATGGGATCATCCATCGCCCATCATATAGGTCAAGAAGCACATACGCTAGTCTACTCTGGAGTATCGATGCCCTGTCTCGGTACTCCCACGACTAGGAACATTTGAAGGATGTACTTGGCGACTACACTGTCCCCACTAGTATGATCTGCATCATAGTCCTGGTAGTCAAGTACTTATCCTAAGGGTTTTATCAACATGTAACATAGAGACTATCAGAGTACATGTTAAGATAAAGAGCAACCGGATAGCATACTATCATGTCAAGCAAGAAAGTCCTACCTATATATGTCCAAGCATCCACTACAATATATATCGTATGTACAGTAATGGCCTCTAGGGCATACATATAACTAACACCAAAGCCCTCTCAGAGGCAGTCGAGTCCTTGCTCGGCTATCCCCGGCTAGTAGCTTCCTACCACAACCGACAGGGATCAAAGTCCTCGCCAAGAGGCACTGGGCAATAACCCTGCTCGGTCCCCGTCCTGAAGGATCAAAGCCCTCGTAAGAGGCAACCGAGCAGCTACCCTGCTCGGTCATCTCCGGCTGGTAGCTCCCTACCCATGACGCCAGGGATCGAAGCCCTCACAAGAGGCACCCGAGCGGCTACCCCGCTCATTTATCCCAGGCTGGTAGTTGCCTACCCACGACGCCAGAGATCAAAGCCCTCGCCAAGAGGCAACCGCGCAGCTTCACTGCCCGGTCATCCTTAGTGGGCTTCTTACAGCCCTTCCAACGCTAACGATCAAAGCCATCGCAAGAGGCAACCGAGCAGCTACCCTGCTCGGTCATCTCCGGCTGGTAGCTCCCTACCCATGACGCTAGGGATCGAAGCCCTCACAAGAGGCACCCGAGTGGCTACCCCGCTCATTCATCCCAGGCTGGTAGTTGCCTACCCACGACGCCAGAGATCCAAGCTCTCGCAAGAGGCAACCGAGCAGCTATCCTGCTCGGCCGTCTCCGACTGGCAGCTCCCTACCCATGAAGCCAGGGATCGAAGCCCTCGTAAGAGACACCCGAGCGACTACCCTGCTCGGTCATCCTAGGCTGATGGTTGCCTACCCACGACGCCAGAGAACAAAGCCCTCGCCAAGAGGCAACCGCGCAGCTTCACTGCCCGGTCATCCTTAGTAGGCTTCTTACAGCCCCTCCAATGCTAAGGACCCAAAGTCCTCCCAGAGGAAGTCGAGCCCGACCCTCGCTCGACCAGCCCCAGCTAGGGGTCGCTGCTCGCAACGCCAGAAGTGAAAGGCCCGCGCCAAGGGACAACCGAGCAGCTTCACATTCATACTCGGCACAAATACGGCGGACATCCCTCTGCCCATCACATGCAAAGAATCCAGGGCTCCAATAAGAGGCATCATGTCCATCCAAGTCTGAGCGATCCCCCCTCGACTTCGGGGCCATGGAGATGCCTTCTTCTCAGTAGCGCTTGGCACGTTTGGCAAGTGATCGAGATTAACTCGACGAACGATCACTAGACAGATAGTTGACCTGACATGAAAGCCCAACAGTGCAAGCAGGGATATTTTACAAACATTCTTCACAAACAGAAGATAAAGTGCAAACCGATGAAACCAAAGAAAAAGTTTTATTATCAAAGGCAAAGTCTTTACAAAGGGTATTTTGGGCTCCCCAGCCTTACAAACTGCCCGGAGGCTTACAAAAGAGGGACGAGAAAATATCAAAAAGGACTAAGTCGCAACCCCCCCCCCGGCGCCTCGCTTCCCTCATCACTGGGGGCTTCACCACCGGAGGTTTTGCCACCAGGGGGCGCCTCGCTTTCCTCATCGTTGTCTGCCGAAGGCCTTGCCACCGGGAGTGGGACCCGAGCACGGAGCTCGCCATCGGCGAACTCGGGAAGCTGCTCCTTCACGGCATCCAGAGCCTTATTCCACACGACGGCGGAATACTCACCAAGCTCGGCGTAAAACTGCTCTGACACCTTATAATCGACCACAGCTTTCCTAGCCCGAACCTCGGCAGTCTAGGCCGCCAGAAGCGCCGCCTCGGCATCCCCCTGCTGGCATCTCTCTCCTTCTCCATTGTCGCGAAGTGATCGGCCAGGTTCGCCAGCTTCCTCTCGGCAATCCGGTGGGATGCACTCAGGCGACGATGGACACCGCGATTCGCTGAGTTGGCGAGCTCCGCAGCTTCCGCACGAGCTGCCAGGACATCGGCCCTCGCCCTCTCCAGACGCAGGTCACGCCGCAGGAGCTCGACCTCCGAAGGAAACGCTTCTACTGGCCTCGGTGCATGGAATGCTCCCTCGGCCTCCATACAAGTAGCGATGGCGCAGTGTTGAAGGACCTGGACCTCCCCTTGGGCTATGGCCTCCATTTGGGCCCTCAGGGTGCCATACGGAAGTCTTCCCCCTGCCGACTCTTCCATCCCGGCGAGCAGGCCGACACGAGGGAAAGCCCAGACGGAACCATGAAGACGGCATCACCCTCTTGCACGGGGATCCCCTCAGGAACCATCAACGGCGGCGCACGAGAAATTGTCCTTTTTCTCTTAAAGGGGACCCTGTTCTCGCCCTCTCGTCCGTCTCCCGTCTGGGGCTCGGATGACCGTGGACGTCTCTGACCGCCGCCGGAACAATCACCAGGAGCCGCCGACGAAGCGGACGACCCTATCGCTGGCAGAACATTCGACGTAGGATATGAGCCAGCCAGGGGCACGGCCACGCCGCTGGCCTCCCCCTGGAATGAGCTACCCAAAGAATGGGAACGAACCATGTATCCAAAAGAAGAAGAGCGCCGAGTAGCCAAGACTTAGAAGAAAGGAAATATGAAGGAGTAGGGGCCCTAGAACGGACCCCACCCCTATTTATCATCGCGAGCGACCTCATCCAACGGCGCCCTTCATCTCTCGCAAAAACGCCTCCTCGCGTCCAACGGCTCCGATTGCTCCACTTGTCGTTCCCACACTGGACCGCACCCCTTCAGGCGTCGCAGGTCTGCACACGTTGCGTCGGCCAACCGACGCTCGACACGTGGACCATCGCTTTAGTGGCAGGATGTACGAACCGGCGCACCTTCCTTAAATGCAGAGATCTCGCCCTAATTCGCTGGCAGGAAAGCCAACTGACAGCCCGGGGACGCGTCCCGATAAAACCTTAGGAATGGGCTCACCCTGGGCGGTCCGGCAGTCCACTCCTGACCCGACCCGCTAGCTGGTCTGGACAAGAGTGGGGGGCTAATGATGAGGCTCAGTATTGGCGATCTCCAAGATCGTGACACGTGGCAGATGACGTGTCCCAGAACTCAGAAGAAAGGGCCCACAGGGGCCGACCAGGCCAACCCTTTACCCGACCTGCAAGCACAAGTTGGCCCTCCTCGGGGCCCCCTGCAAATTGGCCTCCTCGGCCCCTCAGCTCGCCTCGAGCTACCACAAGACCAAGACTCCTCGGCCTTCTCGCTCGTCCCCGAGCTCCCCAGCCGAGGCCGTATTCCTCGGTCCTCCGACCAACTCCACCGCTCACAGGCGTAACCGCCGCTTCGCAAATCTCGCCATGCGCAGATTCTCCGCCAGCAACATCCCACGTTCCACGCCATCACGATCCCCATTAATGGGCGATTCGCTCTCTACGCGGGCGTGACGTCGGGAGCATAACTGCCGGTGAGATTCTCGCGCCTGCTGCTGCATGCTACCACCGATATATAAACCCCCATTACAGAGGGGTCAAGTAAGCCATTTTTTATTCCACTTAGCTGTTACGCTGCTCGGATCTAGTACTAACTTGATCGTCGGAGGGTCCTCGGTGGTACCAAACCACCACGGGACTTCTTTGCAGGTACTCGACGCTAAACTTCTCAAATCTTCAATCTTCTCAAAACCCATTGAGAGCTACACGCAACGGGAGATCACCTCCAATCCTACCGGGAGATCGACGGAAGACAACATCTGAACGAGACCCGAAAAGGATCTCTATCACCACAGGAAAATTTTCCAAGCTGTTTTGACAACTGCTTCGGTATCAATGTTTTTCTGTCAGCGGAAAAACTGACAGGGTGTTTTGACAATTTACCCTTTTTTCCCAGAAATGTCCAAAAGATACGTGCAACACACGGGACGCCTCTCAAGCCAAGCAACGGCGATGACGCACCCATTTCAGCAGTCTCCAGAGAGCCCCCACAAATGTCCCTCCTCCTTCATCACTCCCCATTCGCATTCTCCTTTCTTCGAGCGAAACCCCCTTCGCTTAACCTCACCACCCTCTTACTCTCCTCCGCCTCCCTCCTCCGCCTCTCCTCGATCCCCGCCGTCCGCTGCTCCACCATGGCCGGATCCAGCCGCACATCCCACGCCCACACCAACCGCCTCGCCTCCGAGCACAGCCCTTACCTCTTGCAGCACGCTCACAACCCTGTAACTTCTTCCTCTCTCTCTCTCTCGTTTCTTTGATTATATGCAAAGTTTCGAGCTTTACTGCTCAAATGTGACGTTTCCCCCCTCTAATTAATCATACGACTCTTTAAATTGTTGTTGTTCTTGCCCTAAGACATCAAAAAGTTGGTTGCTTGAACATTATATCGATCCAGTGATTATTACAAAGTGAACGAAAGCCCTAATTTTCACTCAATATGCTAGCTTTGATCGATACATGTTTTTTGTTTATCAAGGTTGATTGGTACCCATGGGGAGATGAAGCTTTCGAAAAGGCGCGTAAACGAAATGTTCCCATCTTTCTATCAAGTATGTACTGTTTGTAGTATAGTTTGTTCCAAGCATTGTCCTTAGTATAAGCTGATGGATGCTTTTGTTGTGCCTCTATTTGGATGTGATCGAATCAAGTTGGATACAGCACATGCCATTGGTAAGAGGACTTTCGATTCCCATTGACATCTGTAATTTTTTTCTTCTGTTGGTAGGAATGTGCTATAATATTTCATGTATATTTGAATTCTACATGTAAGCGTTTTGTACATCCTTTTGCTTTTAAGATGTGAGTTTTTGAACATTTTTCCAACATAATCTCTTAGCAATTAAATGAGGAATGGATAATATTTGAAGAAACTTGTGTACCTGATTGACACTTTGCCGATGCCGGTCCCTTTTAATGCATATTTTAATGATGTTGAAGGAGACATGAAAGTTTGAAAAGCTGTGGTGTTTGATTTGTTTTTTTGGGACCCGTCCCCTTATATTTGTTGAATCAACAGTGCATTATCATATATATTCGTTTTTACATTTAATTTAAACAACCAACTTTAAATATCTGAAAGACTGGTTTGTTGGGGCGATGGCGCAATTTTTGGCTAATGCAAATTGATTCTTTAGGTGCCATGTCATGGAGGTGGAATCGTTTGAGAAAGAAGAGGTTGCAAAAATGCTTAATGAGTGGTTTGTCAGTGTCAAGGTGAAGTCTTTAATTTTTCCCTCTCTTTTTAAGTTTGTGAGCATCGTTTAATTTCTTGGTATATGTTGTTCTCTGTCACTCTTGCTGGAATTTTTATTAATAAATTCGTGCTGTTTATTTTATTCCACTACTTCCCCGGCTATCAAGGACCATGTGTTATCTATTGGTTTAATCTATGGTTAAATCCTGCAGGTTGACCGTGAGGAGCGACCTGATGTTGATAAGGTAAAATGCATGCAATAAAGATACTGCAGCTCAGATGTCTTAATGCCTTGTGGAGAGTCTGTTCTTCCTTGCAAGTGTTTGCTTGTTTGAATTTTCATACAAAATCAAGGAAATGCAAGTTGCAAAATGGATGATATTAAAACAGTAAAGCATCTGTTACCCCATTAAGTGATTTTTTTTTGATAGGTTTACATGACATATGTGCAAGCATTGTATGGCGGCGGCGGTTGGCCCTTAAGTGTATTTCTTTCTCCGAATCTTAAGCCCTTGATGGGTGGAACATATTTTCCTCCTGAGGACAAGTATGGACGTCCTGGATTTAAAACTATCCTCAGGTGCAAAAGAATCACTTGATAGTTTCATATGGCAATAAGTCTCCGTTTAGGATTTAGTTTGCCTATAAGACTATGAACATGGGCAATTATTTCAGAAAGGTTAAAGAAGCTTGGGAAACCAATCAAGAGATGCTTGAGAAGGGTGGAACCCTTGCAATCCAACAGCTGTCCGAAGCTCTATCATCAAATGCTAAATCTCGTCGGTTGTCAGAAGAGGCCTCTCAAATGTCATTGGAGCTATGTGCAGAACAGGAAAGAGTCACCTAAACCAAATTTCATTTAATTTACCTTTGCGAATTGTCAAGGGTTATGTTTGAACTTAAGCTTTTGTATAAAGCGATTCTTGATATGGTATCAGCGCACACTAGGTTTCAAGAGGTCATGGGTTCAAAACCTATCTAATAAAAATGTATTTACATACGCTATTTATTTTGTCTTTACAAGCGAGAGTTTCGCTGGAGGCCTTTCCACGTGGTCCATAGTCCCTACATGAAGGGGAGTGCTAACTTTAATTTTTCTTGATATACATTGTTATCCCACAACCCGACAACTCAAGTTTTTGGGAAGCGGTTATTGACGCTAATTATGCTTATCCTCTAAAATATGGCTATTTTGTGGCATTCTTCAGCTGTCAGATAGTTACGATCCAAAGTTTGGTGGATTTGGTTCTGCTCCAAAATTTCCTAGACCTGTTGAGAGCTACCTTATGCTTTATCACTCAAAGAAGCTTACTGAAAATGGGAAGGAGAATGAAGCTAATAGACATATGAAGATGGTTTGTCATACTTTGCAGTGCATGGCAAGAGGTGGCATTCATGATCATATTGGGGGAGGCTTTCATAGGTATAGTGTGGATGAGTGTTGGCATGGTGAGTTTTAGCCAAATCCTTTAGTTTTATGGTAGTATAATTGGTTTATGTATGAACTAATTAAAGCTGCTATTATTGATATTGAATGGAAGGTGAACCTATGCTAATAGTAGATTCTTCTTATGTGATACTGCTCTTTTAGCAGCGAGTATAATTTGTACCCTTATAACACAGTTGCACAAGTAACTTCACTTGTATACTTTTCTCAACATTCATACCAAATGTTCCTCATATACAACAACAACAACAACAACAACAACAACAACAGTTGAGCATTTTATCCCAAGCATATAGGGACCGTAGGCTACATGAACCAACATGAGAATCACGCCAGGTCAAGCATATGAATCCTTCGCCTCCACTCACTCTTATTGAACAATTTACTTTCATTAAGGCCTTTGGCATCCATATCTTTTTCTATCGCATCCATTCACATTTTTTTCGATCAACCTTTCGCTCTTTTGATTTGGCCTAAATCGAGAAAAAATCCATTTGTCGGACCGGTGCTTCCGTAGGTTTGCGTCGCACATGACCAAACCATCTTAGACGGTTTTCCTGCATCTTTTTCTCCATGGGTGCTACACCAGCCTTTGCATGAATATCCGCATTTCGCACTTTATTTTTTCTAATGTTATCGCATATCCAATGAAGCATGTGCATCTCCGCTACATGCCCGCTGCATGTCTGTGCATGATGTTTCTTAGGAGCCTAGCATTCCGTACCATATAATAAGTCAGGCCGAATAACGCTTCGATAAAACTTTCCTTTAAACCTTAACAAAAACTTTCCTTTCAACCTCTTATCTATTTCATAATACTTTTCTCGATATATGCTCTTCACCTAGCAGCTAGTGATTTTTCCCAGAAAGTCGTTGCTTTACGGAATACATGTACCAATATTGGAATGCAATTAAAAGGTGTTGAAAATGATTGCATTGTGTTTGAAATTTGTATTAAGCTAACAAGTTCTGCATTCAACTTTACTTTATCTTTCGGGACACAATTTGTTTCATTGTATCATACAGATTTTTTATTATAAATTTCATGTGTTACTAAAAATTTGTGCCCACGTTGCAGTTCCTCATTTTGAAAAGATGCTATACGATCAAGGGCAACTTGCTAATGTTTATTTGGATTCATTTTCAATCACAAAAGACGTCATTTATTCTTTTGTGGCACGTGATATTCTTGACTATTTACGGAGAGAGATGATTGGACCCGAAGGTGAAATTTTTTCGGCAGAAGATGCTGATAGTGCTGAATATGAGGGGGCACCAAGAAAGAAGGAAGGAGCTTTTTATGTTTGGGCGAGCAAAGAGGTAATGCTTTCGGTTGTAGCTAAGTAACTTGTAGTAGAGTTAACTGGAATTTTTTTGGGTTAATAGGTTGGACATGAGTTCCTCATGAACCATCGGTAGAGTGTTTTTCGTCACCATGTTGAGATGGATGTGCTTGCGTGTCGGGTGTACAGATTCCTCCTGTTTAGGATAGACAGAGGTTTATTGATTGTGCGGATTCTAATCAACGGCAGTCGCGAACAAAGCTGTCGTTAATTACCCCCGCATTGAGGCGAGAGAATCTCCGATTAACTGGTCATGCAGATCATGTGAACTCAATATGAAAATGTGTGCGTCTGTGTTTGGAAAACGATGTTTAGGACTTTTTGAACATCTCGTGGGTATCACAGAGTTTACGAGGCTCCCGTTGCCCGGTTAGAGGGCTGGGGTCAAGGGGGCTTGCGAGGTGCTGAACAACGCCCCGTTAGAAATCTTTTTGAAGGAGAGAAGTTATTGGTTTCTTCATATGTATGCCTTATATAGAGTTGCAACTTTACACATCCCTTTGGGCATTACAAATTTGGATCCTTGTTTTTCCCATGTCCATGTGCACATCTTTTTGCCCATGAGCCATGAGTTTTACAACAATTTGGTTTTATGCCCATTTGTATTATATCTTCTCACTAATTTACACATAGAACTTATTTATTACAAATTTTCTTTTGTTTTCTTCTTTATCTTCATGACCGGCCGGCTCTCTCAAGGACTTGAGGCGGTTTGAGTGTGGGCCCAGTTGCTTGGGGTCGGACCGGGGTTAGTCAGACCCGGGCCCATTTAGGCGTAGACCTTGACTTTGACTTATTGAATTTTTTTTGACTTTTTGACCTCGATCGTACTGTGTAATTTTTGACCCAACAAAGTGCCCCCATCAATAAATGCACACAACATGGATGCGTCGTGTGCATGAAATTGATGGATATTCTTTCGTGGAGAGGTTGATTTGATTCTCTTTTAGCGATGTAGAGGTTGGTATCCCGAGACAAATTGTTGATTTGATCCTGAGGCGAAACTTGATTCCGGCGTAGGGGTTGGTTCCAAAACGGAGCTTGATTTCGGTGCAGAGATTGTGTTCCGAGACGAAACTTGATTCCGACGCACATGTTGATTCTGACGTAGATGTTGATTCCGAGACGGAGGTCGATGGCTGACTTGGTTCTGATGCGGAGCTTGATTCCGACGAGGAGGTCGATGGTTGATTTGGTTCCGACGTGGAGCTTGATTCCGACCGGAAGGCAGATATTCCGAGGCAGATCATGATTCTGGCCCAAAAGCATATATTCCGAAGTGGAGCATGATTCCGGCATGGGGTAGACATTCCGAGGCGGAGCATGATTCTGGCGCGGGGGCATATATTCTGAGGCGGAGCATGATTCCGGCATGAAAGCTTATATTCCGAGGCGGAGCATGATTCCGACGCGGGATAGACATCCTGAGACGGAGCATGATTCCGGCGTGAAAGCATATATTCCGAGGCAGAGCATGATTCTGGCGCGGGGGCAGACATTTCGAGACGGAGCATGATTCCGACACGAAAGCATATATTCCGAGACGGAGTATGATTTCGACATGAAAACATATATTCCAAGGCGGAGCATGATTGTGGCGTGGGGCAGACATTCCGAGGCGGAGTATGATTCCGGCATGAAAACATATATTTCGAGGCGGAGCATGATTCCGGCGCGGAGGCAGACATTCCGGGGCTTGATTTGCTTGATTTAAACAGCTCCAACCCTTTCCGGCGTGACCTTTTGGGTTTGGAATCATTGTCAGACGAGACTTGGAATTTGGATTTTTGAAGTTGATCGGATTTGAATGAGTTGAAATTTAAAGCAGAGTTTGACTTGGTTGGATTGGGGTTCCGAAATTTTTTGAATGGAATATGAATAATTATGTGTTTTTGAAGTTAACAGGATTTGAATTTGATAGGATTTTAAGAATCGAGTTGAAATGGATTTGGATTTAAGCCCGGATTTGGTTCGGGTTGGGTTTGATTTTAAGGATTTATAATAAATTTTTCTTCAATCGAGTTTGCGTCCTTTCGGGTTTTCTCAAGCTCGTGGGTAGCCCTACTGTTTTTACTCACGAAGCCTTTTCAGGTTTTCATTTGTGCCCATTTTGGTTGTAGACCAATCCATTTTTTCTTCTTTTTTGTACAGGCATGAACATTGCTATAGCCAGAACATAGTACCAAGAGCGACTTATTATTCATCTTTTGAGGAGTTTGAGATTTGGATTTTGGTTTCAGCATCAGTATCGCTAACACTGGAGTATGGTACCAGGAGCGACTCATCATTAGCCTTTGGAGGATTTTGAGATTTGGAATTCTGGGTTATTGGTCGGCATCAGCATGCTAACACTGAATTATAGTGCCATGAGCGACTCATCATTTGCTTTTAGAAGATTTGGGGATTTGAGAGTTTTGGATGGCGTTAGTATCGCTACACTGGTATGATATTCCAGGAGCGACTCATCATTCGCTGCTGGAGGATTTGGGGATTTGAGAGTTTTGGTTGGCGTTAGTATTGCTACACTGGTATGATGTTTCAGGAGCGACTCATCATTCCCCGTTAAAGGATTTGGTAATACATACGGAATTTTTTTGTCGAGTTTGCGTCCTTTCAGGTTTTCGCAAACTCGTGGGTAGTCTTGTTTTTATTTACGAAGTCTTTTCAGATTTTCATTCGTGTTTCTTTTGCTTGTGGACTAACCTGTTTTTTATATTTTAATTATTTATATTTTATTCCCCGTTTAACAACTTAGGGGTTAATACCGCGCTTATTCTTTGGTTAGCCCCGTTGGCATATTTTCGCAAGGCTTATTCAGGAATCTTGGTTTTGAATTTGATGGAGTTGAGTTGATGTCAGAGATGATGAGTTGTATTTGATTCTCATTTAATCACTGGCTCTTTCCGCTGAATCTTCGATATTTCTTTCGTCTTTTTGGATAGATGAGTGTCCGATGGAGGATGAGGTGGATTAACGTTGTTTCTTGAAGTGGACGATTGAGCTGTCGATTCCCAAAAGACTTCGGCCTCTGTTGGTATAAAATTAACGATCGTGACTTTTGATCGTTTGCCAACACGCTTTTAGACAATGATATCACCCATTGTATTGTTTTTCAACCCAATTCTTGAAAACAAAGCCGTCTTCAATGATATGACTCACCACTGTGATATGGACAATATTTGGGGTTGTCGGTCATATTCGCTTCTTGCGGCCTTTTCGATTCTGACAATTGTAGACCGTTGTTTAGGACATCTTCCTTATGAAGGAATATACTTCATTCAACTTCTCTTCCAGTGTCAATTCTTATCTCCCTCCCAACACTGGTTTTCGAGACTGATCGGCATTATGCCCGCCTGTTTGTTGCTTACTTTGGCTAGCAGATGTGTTAAAGGATTCAGTGTTGGAATTTCCGCCTTTACAGATGTCCTTCTGGTTCTTCGATTTGCTGATAAATTGGAGGCCTTGAGTGGACTCAGGATGTGAGCGTTTCAACATCTGAATCTTCTTGGTCAGCTCTTGGAATGTCAGGAGGCCTGTTGTACATAGGAAAGGAGTTATCCAATTGCTGATATTTCCTATGAGAAGGCTGACGGATTGGTCTTGGTCTAACGGCGGTTCGTCCTTGACATTGAGATTACGCATCGGACTATAAAATCTATGACTAATTCGTTGTTCTCTGGTTTGGTCTTCACAAGGTCAGCAATAGAGGTTTTATCGCTGACACTCATGAATTTTTGCTTGAACAGTGATTCCATTTGAGTGCACGTTGTCATCGAGCCGTTCGGTACGCTTGCGTACCAGTCGAAGGCAATATCGGTCAAGCAGTTAACGAACTGCCGGAGGAGAAGCGAATTATTGGCCCCAGTATTTCCGCAAGATGCTTTTAAGTGGGGAATGTGCCGTGGTTTGCATTTCCCGTCACCTTTTGAATTTGGGGACGACGTAGCCGCTTGGAAACTACGAGATCATATCGTGCAGGGTACGACCTCTCACTGCTGCCGACGTTTTTCTGTGCTTCGGCTTCGGCCACTAATGTCTTGACTTTGTTGGCAACCAAATCCATTATTTTATCTTGGGTTAGCGCGTTACCGTCGTCGAGAGTCAAGACATTTTCCGAAGCCGGATGTGGTTGACTTTCATGCGGCTTGCCTATCTTTCGACTTAGGGGGATGGGTGTTGGTTGCTTCGGGTCATTGTCACCTAGCTCATGAGTAGTGCCTTGTGCTTGATTGGGCTGCAACCGAGCAACTTGGGCCGTGACCTGCATTATGACATTCGTCAAGTCATCAATTTTGGAGTAGAGCTTGGTCATCTCTTTATCTTTGTTTCTAAGTTGTTTCCGGAATTCTTGGAGCAACTATTGTTTTGCGGTCCTGGGAATGAAAGTTGGCTTATTCTCGTTGTCCGAGCCTGACTCCTCAGGAATTGTGGCTTCCTTTTGCTTGGCTGCCTGAGCAGGGTCTTCACCCGAGCAAGGTCTTCGTTGTTATCTGCATTAGGTTGAGACTGGGAAGTGACGGCCTCTTCCAAACCATGCTGGGACAGGTGAGTATCCACCCTTTTACTCTTACTACGAAGGTTACCACTAGGGTCCCGTACCGGCTATATACAGTGTGAATCGTGTACCTGTCTGAACCTTTATTGTCGGCTGTGGTGTTCATTGAATTCTTAGACCGTCGCTGCAGCCCGTCATTTCGTGGGGAAGTCAAGCGACTGAAAATGGTCGGCTTAAATGGAGCTCTTGGCGGAGGTGGCACTCGCTTCTCGAAATCTCTCCTTGGATTTCGCATGACGACGAGGGCTTGATAGACCCTTGTTGATTCTGGGGCTTAAACACATCTCTTTGTAGGACTTTTTGGATTGCCTGCTTTATTTTCATGGTCATGACATTCTTCTGAACCGGTCTTAACGGTTCAAAAGAGTTGATCTTCATAGCAGACTTAGCTGTTGTCGCGGGGTAATCCTGTTCTTGGAACCTCACAAGCTTCAACTTAGCAGGAGCCCTAGCCTTTTTGTTGATTCTGTATCTGAGTCGTTTCTGTCTTAGCTTCTCGATCTTGAGGGTTTGGCGGTCATCTACTTTTCTAGAAGCTGTCATAGGCCGATTGGCGGGGAGTCTAGACATGATCATGCGGTTTTCAAGGCCATCGTCTCAGCTTGCTCGAGACACCTTGTCGTTTTCTTGATGTTAACGGCCTTACCCCTAGCTGGAGGTACGGAGAGCCGTTCAAAGACCGACTTGGGTTTGGGCTCGAACATCCTCGTGATTACAACATTTGGCCGCCTACCTTTCGAGACCGGTCTATCCATCACTGGAGCTTGAGGTCAGGAACGCTGCTAGCTGAGACGAATGAAATGGAGCGGTTGCTCCATCCATTGGTGCATGAGCTCCGGCGGAAGTATCACTTGGGCATTTGCCCTGATGGTGTACGCGACCAGAGTTGCATCGGAAGTTAAGTTCATCTTTGAAGACATTGTTGCTGGATTGTTGATTGTTGATTAAAGCTGAAAGTTAATGATCTGAATGAAAAAGCATGATTTTAGCATATAGAACGATATATGAGTTTAAATGACCGCTTGATTCGAGTGATGGGAGGAGAGATAGGTCACACCGGGCGTGTCAGAATCTGTAGAGTGTTTTTCGTCACTCTATTGAGATAGGATGCGCTCGTTTGTCAGGCATGTACGGATTCCCCTTGTTTAAAATATGCATGGATTTATTGATTGTGGGGATTCCAATTTTCGGCAGCCACGGAAAAAGCTGCCGTTAATTGACCCTCGCTTGAAGCGAGAGAACCTCTCATTAACACGTCGTATAGGTTATGCGAACTTAGTGTGCAATATGCGCGTGTTGTGTTTTGAAAATAATTTTGAGGGTGCTTCGGGCATATCGAAGGCCTTCTCAGAGTTTACGGAGGTCCCGATACCCGGTTAGCAAGCTGGGGGTCCTTTGCGTGTTGCGGTGTAGCGTCCCATTAGAATTTTTTGAAGAGAAGTTATTGATTTCTTCATATGTTTGCCTTATATAGGCTTACAACTTTACACATGGTCCCTTGGGCATTACAAATTTGGATTCTTGCCTTTCCCATGATGTGCACATCTTTTTGCATATGTGCCACGAGCTTTACAACAATTTGGCTTTTTGCCCATTTGTATTACATCTTCTCACTAATTTACACATAGAACCTATTTATTATAAATTTCCTTTTGTTTTCTTCTTCTTTATCTACAAGACCGACCGGCTCTCACTCGGACTTAGGCGGTTTGGGCGTGGGCCCAGTTGCTTAGGGTCGGACCAGGATTAGTTAGACTCGGGTCCATGTGGGTGTTGACTTTGACTTGTTGACTTTTTGAACTCGATTGTGGGGTGTAATTTTTAACCCCAACACCATCTATGCTGTCATATATACATAAGTTATATAATATGAGAATCCGGTGGTAGCAACTATTGTATTATTAATGTTCATGACACGGGGATGTACTACATTGAGTATAACAACAGTTGCAGCCTCTTTTCTTATTTTTCTTCTTCTTTCTTCCTTTTCTTGGTCTCAGAACACTGAATTTGTCCTTCAATACTTTAATGTTCATAGCACCTTAGTAGCGATGCCCGAAACCTAAGCATATTTGAAAGTAGTTGCTAAGTTCTCTTTTCTAATCATGATTAAACATTGAGCATGTATACTTGAAATTTATGTTTAGACGATCTATGACATGTGTCTTCTTTACCTTTTGTTTGGTGCCAATATTTTAACTTTGATTGTTGTTGTTCTGTTGAAGATTGATGAGATTGTTGGAGATCATGCAAGCCTGTTCAAGGATCACTATTATGTTAAAGCTTCAGGCAATTGTGACCTTTCAAGAATGAGTGATCCTTGTAATGAATTTAAGGGCAAAAATGTGCTTATTGAGAGGAAAGATGTTCCAACGATGGCATCAAAGCTGGGAATGTCCGTGGATGAATACTCCCGTATCCTTGGAGTGTCTAGGAAAAAGCTTTTTGATGACCGATCTCGTCGACCACGGCCACACTTGGATGACAAGGTACCACTAACATATGCCCATGAACAAGATATTGCATCTTTCTTTTTCCCTCCCTTTGATTTTGTTTTCAATATATAGTGTATAAATCTGAGTAAGCTTGAAGGACCTGTTTGCCTGTTCAGGTAATTGTCTCATGGAATGGACTTGCAATATCATCCTTAGCAAGAGCTGCCCAAATTCTCAAAGCAGAATCGAAGGAGGCTAAATTCTACTTTCCTGTGGTTGGATGTGATGTAAGATTCCAAATTTTTTATTTAAGAAAGAAAGATTCTATCGACATTAATGACATTTAACTGATTTGCTTTAATTCTATTTATAAATATATACCTTGGGCAGTGAACTATTTGTTTTTCTAAAAAAGATCCGGTTTTTGGGGCATCACCTCCACACACCAAACAATGGCCACAGATGGATATTCTTGCCGCTGGAAATCAATAGGGATTTTTAAGAGGCTTCACTTGTACCATAGTTCAACAGTATTAAGTGTATTTCACTTTATTTCTTGAAATATATTCAACGCTTGAAATATCTTTATGGCCTTCTGACGTAGGACGAGAACAAATAGGACTGCTAAATGACAAACAAGCAGACAAATATAAGATGGAAACACACACCAGAGAGATCCAACATCGGATAATCGCGAATAATAAATGATATAAAAAATAGCAAGCTTGATATCCACAATTGAACTTTCAATTTAAAAACAATCAATTTGGTGTCGACGTCGGTCATCCTTATTAAAGTATTGTGTTGTCTTGATATACATTGTTATCCCATAAGCTTTTGGGTTGAGTGCTTCTTAATATGGTATCAAAGCACACTAGGTTTAAGAGGTCGTGGATTCAAATCTTGTTTTTATCAATTAATCATATTTACTTACCCCCATTTGTTTCGCCTAATATAGCGAGAGTTTCCGCCAAATGCTTTTCTTTCTACGTGGCCCGAAATTCAAAGGCCTACGTGAGGGGGAGGGGGAGTATTAAAGTGGTATGTTGTCTTGATATACATTGTTATCCCATAACCTAGCAGCTTAAGCTTTTGGGTTGAGTGGTTCTAACAATCCTTGTGTAAATCAACTAAACAATCATTGTGTAAATCCAAATATTATAGCTTTGAAAATGGACCCAAATAGGTCCTAGATTGAATACTCAAGAAGATGTTCAATACATATCTTTGAGTCCCAAATCAATTATTAATATTCCAACTAATTAAACCAAAAAAGAGTGCAGTCACCTGAGTGTTCTGGGCTTGACTTGGCTCAGGTTGGCATTGTGGAACTCATGGCCTAAATCATGATAGCCAACAATCTTACACTCATGGCCTAAATCATGATAGCCAACAATCTTACACGATAAGTCATTAACCAAGCACTAAAATTTATATGCAAGCTAAGCCAGATGCTCCATTAATCAAGAATTTGAACCCATGGGCTTCCTTGTAAGATCGCAAGGGCGAACTTCCAGAGAAAGACGTGACTTGCTGACATTGCTGTTGACCGCATCGGGTGTAGCGATGAAATTGTTGCAATTACGATGGTGCCGAAGATCTGATGCTAACCTTGATGATGGTGACGATGAAGATGAAAACTGGTTAATTTCGATGAGATTGCGACGGTGACAGATAAACTATCGACCACAGTAGACTATGACTTCGACCACAGCTGAAGGGAAGCAATCGACCTCAACCGAATAGAACTCAAGGCCACACAAATCTCAAATATAAAAGTTCTTTATTCAATCATTCATTAACTCCCCTAATAAAAGAGTTAGGGTTTCTTTTATAATGAAACCCTAATTACAATTGTAAATAAGCCCATAAACAATTTCAAAATCATGAAAATTCTAAACTAATAAAATAAAAAGATATAGCAAGTCTAAAACAGTAAACAGCTACTAAAAGATGATCCCACACCACCTTCACTCTTCAGCCTCTTTACTTTTTTGTACCAAAATAAATACAAAGAATACGAGATTCCCAGCTTTGTTAAACTTTTATAATCGCTTCCTGCCTTGTAACCCTTTTACGAGCTGGTGCTCAGTTATCAAGGGAGCTGCCAAAAAGATAGGGACTACTATTTATCCTTCAAAATTTATCCTAAAATTCGACTGTGGCAAATATATACTTAATTTAAGCTATTTGCAGAACTAGATGGGAAACAATTTGGTTTATCTAGGTTTCATAGGATTCTAAATGATATAACAGAAGTGACTGATTCACCTAACGCCATAGCTAATATCACAGCTCCAATCATAGCAGCCAATGCTACTCTTCTAGTCTTTTGCTTTAGCTGCAACGGATCAATCAAATACCTCGGGTAAAGATTCTATATCCAACGTGTATAGTTATTACTTGGTCTAAATATTAGTTTAGGCATCATTTGCAAGCCAGAACTAAAAGTAAATTGTGCTCATCCTCACGCATGTTTTATTGAAAAACTTTCACCCAATGAATTCATTTGTATTGAATTGTTCCTTTTGATCACGAGTACAAAAAGAGGTAGAAGCTATAGATCCTTTTCTGGTCACAGAAGTTGTAGGGGAACGAATTAAATGAACAACCAAATTTTTAGTCATCATAATGGTTTTTTCTGTTGGAGCTTTCCCATACGTCTTCATCAATGTGCTTTTTGTCGTGCAAAAGTTCAATTCGTGTTTCCGCTGCTTGCAGCCGCGTGAATATTTGGAGGTCGCAGAAAGAGCAGCAAAGTTTATTAAAAGCAAACTTTATGATGTGCAAACAAAAAGGCTGCGTCATAGCTTCAGGAATGGTCCATCAAAAGCACCTGGCTTTTTAGATGATTATGCATTTCTGATCTCTGGATTGCTCGATCTTTATGAATATGGTGGTAAGACTGACTGGCTGAGTTGGGCAATTGAGCTACAAGCTACTCAGGTAAAGGACATAAATGTTTATTTCAAACCAGTAAGCACACAAGATGAGCAATGCATAATAAGAATAAAGAGGACTAACACTAAATGAAGGATGCTACATGCAATATATTCTGACCTATTAAAATATAAAAATTATCTTCAGACCTCAACTCTAGATTGGAGCTTTGTGAAGCGGAAAAGATTTCAACATGGTACTAGTGCAACCCAGGTTCAAATACCACCAGAAACGTTTAAGAAAGAAATAATAGATTTAAAAAGGGTATAATGCACAAAACCCCCTGTAGTTTACCTTGTTGAGCATGTAAACCCCCACAAGTTCTTTATTAACGCAAACACCCCCTATTCAATTTCTTTAGTTGCTTAGTTTGAAGTTGAGTGCTTTTTGAGGGTTTTGATAGCTGAACAGAGGGTGTTTGTGCTAATAAATCACTTGAGGGGTATAGGCTCTATACGGGGTAACCTACAGGAGGGTTTTGTGCAGTTGATTCACACACACACACACACACACACATGTTGTCAACCTGCGGTGGCGTGTTAATGTAAATGTTTTCAGTGCTGTTGTCAATCTGTGGCCCTTACCACGACTTCGAAGTTTTGGTGCCAGGGCAAAAACTTTAAGATCACTTCACCATCACCAAAAGAAAGGAAACACAAAAGCAAACAAGGGAACCCCACATATACAGTGTTAATTGGAGTGTTGCTCTCGTTCATTGGTAGCCTACACTAACAGATGAATCCTAACCCAAATGCCAAAGTTGAAAATAGGTCTTCCTGCGAGCCAATACAAGAAAAATAACAATAAATGCCATCTTACATTAGCTGACCCTTTTCTTTCAGTAGTCTGTAATGATTGGAAGTTACTTTTGCAGGATGAATTGTTCTTAGACAGAGATGGGGGAGGCTACTTCAATACTCCAGGAGAAGACCGTTCTGTTTTGCTACGTGTCAAAGAAGATCATGATGGAGCAGAACCATCAGGCAACTCAGTTTCTGCAATAAATCTTACTAGATTGGCCTCCATGGTTGAAGGTGCAAGGACTGAATATTACAAGCAAACTGCAGGGCATCTTCTGGTATGTTCTAAAAAAAATTCCCCCAATCAAAGAAAAAATATTGTAAGGTTTGAACAAGTGTTTGGCTTCAAACCTGTATTATATGAGCTTCAGCAAGGTTTGACACTCTGGGTTGGTTGAGAAATTCTTACTATGAGTGACTTTGAGTAAAGAATGGATATGAGCCTTATGTTTGGTTCTGTGTAAAAGTGTAGAATGGGATTTGGATACGGATCATCCAATTTCAGTTATGCAGACAACTGAATATCCTTTTTAGCCTTAAACCCCCAAAAAATGTTATTGCGGATATTTTGAAAGAAAAGGAGATCTATTTTTTGTGGTTCTGGTGACTAACCTATATAAAAGAAAATTTGAATGATTCTAGTTTGCGAGCTTAGAGATGTCATTCTTGCCTTTACTTTGTCAAGTTATGCTGAACTTGAAATATCGATACACCTTTGAAATGTTTTATAGGAAAACTTGAACTATAAAAAAAAATACAATGCTTGGTGAAAATGCTAAAACAAATACTGATGTTGGACTTGGATTAATTCCTGCGTTCAATAAAATGATAAGTAACTTTTTAGAATGTCAAAATAGTATTAAGTCGAGATTTGAGAATGACGAGTCAAGTTTGATAACAGGTTTTTGTAATTCTAGTGGGTATATACTGCAGGCAGTATTTGAAACAAGGTTGAAAGATCAAAGCATTGCTGTTCCCCTGATGTGTTGTGCAGCAGACATGCTTTCAGTTCCATCGAGGAAACAGGTGGTTTTAGTTGGCGATAAAAATTCATCAGAGTTTGACGAAATGGTTGCTGTGGTTTATACATCATATGATCCTAATAGAACTGTAAGTATTCAGTGTTATGATTTGTCTTGTTCTGTTTAATTTTTTTTTGTGTGAAAAACAAAGGTATTTTCTTTCAAAGGAGTTCGTTTATGGTGGCCTCTGCATGACTCAGTTAACCAGTTTAGAATTTAATAATTACAATACACTCCCTTAACGTGCTACATATAAGGTTACTTTCATGAACAAACGCCCATAAAACCAAAGTTAAGGCAGTTTAGTGAAAGAACAGCGATGGTTAAGGTAGCTTGGTGTAATTTAGCCATCTAAATTTTACGTCAAATGCACCTATATAGCCATATGGGGCCAACCTCCCACTCTCCCTCTCAGAAAAACTTGTTTACAATTCGGCTGCTACCCAAATCTACAAGCTTGGGCACAGTTGCAAAACTACTTTTAGAAACCTTCATGCTTAGAAGCAATAGTTGATGCGATTCATCATCCAATACTTTACCTGCAGAAATTGATATCTTTTAGGTTTTGTTGGAAAAATGCTGAAACTGCCCTTCTATCTAAAATTTATCCATCTAAAATTTATACACAACATATCAGTCACTCATATTGACCCCAACTCCTCCTTGCCCTCTCGCAAAACTTCCCATATTACAACCCTGCCATTAACCAAACCTACAGACTCGGGTGTAGAAGCGAAACTGCTCTTAGAAGCCCTTGTGCCTGAAAAAGAAAAGAAGAAGAAGAAGAAAAATGACGATGCGGTGTTTGATGGAAACTTATATACGAACCGGTATAAAGGTATTGGCCAGACATTGATAAACCAGTCAATATTGGCCGGTATATCTGATGCTTTTTAATTATATTTATATAATGGTTAGTCAAAGTGCATATTTAGTTTATTATATAAATTTTTTAGTTTTAATATACTGGTATACCAGTCTTATCTGTCGGTTTACCAGTAAATACCGATATATTGGTCATGAATCAGTATGCCGTGAATACTGTTTCTTTAAACAATGGTTGTTTGCGAGCCATTGCCATTTTTTTTATACGTGTTGCAGGTGATACAAATAGATCCTGAAAACAAAGAAGAGATGGAGTTCTGGGAAAGCAACAATAAGAACATAGCTCAAATGGCTAATGGGAGCCCAAAAGACAAGGCAGCAGTAGCTCATGTTTGCCAAAATTTTACGTGCAGCGCGCCTGTAGCTGACCCGGATTCTCTTCAAGCCCTGCTTAACAAAAAGATCTCCTTCACTTCATCATCTAGTTAAGAATCAGTCGTCTCCTCAATACTTGTAGATCGTGTATATCTTCTATGTGATGTTGGTTGCTCTATGGGGCATGTGAATTCATAGTTATGTATATTTCTAATGTACAGTGTCATAAAATGTAATAAAATACAGAGCCAATGTGTATGCCGAGTAAAATGAATTTGCCATTTGTTATGAAGAAAAAATTTGTTCTCAAATATTTGTAGATGCTTTTATCCAATTTTAATAGAATATAAGAATATTCTTGACTCCAATTTGCTCTCTATAAATCTATGTAGATGGTATTAGCAAGTGTTGCTTTGTCAATGGCCGCAATTTCTGTTTGCTGCTTGCTGCAGCCATTGGATCCTTCATAGCATATACCAAACAAAAAATCTCTTGGCCTCTTTGGGAGAAATGCCATGCAACATCCTCCATTTATATTTCGTGCTTTTTCAACTCTAAATTAGCCTATTATATCACATACATCTTTGTGCATATCTCATAGAAGAGAAATTTTGATTTGATCATTAATTAAGATTATGTGTTAGTACATTGGTGGAGGCTTGATATACATGGGTGTCTTATAAAATCAACTCTTCTTTAGCTTTATTTTGGTGGAGCATGCGAGCGTTTGAACCTAATGTGATCTAGTGAAATATTTGACTTGGTTCACAGTAGCTATAATTCTCACTTAGAAAATATGCAGGAATTCCATCATCCTACTAACATAAAGAGTTCAAAACTAAACCTTTTTCTCCAAAACGAAAGACCTCTGGTTCAGGAAGGGTTACAAACAAATAAAGTATTATTCTAAAACGATGTCTTTTTAAGGCATAACTGTAGAAAGCCTTGCTAAATTTTGCGAATGCAGCATAATAACAAGAGACAAACTGCAATCTTTTTTCTTTTAACTGTTGGAGCAATCATGCAATATAGCCATTCTATTACACAAAATTAGCACTGTGTATGAGACTCACACAATACTGCCCATATTATCTCCTCGCTGGATCCCGCCATATCTTCCCTCTGCGCCTCCGCATCTAACTTGTTCGAGATCAGCTGCGTTCATGAAACAGAAAACACCGTTTTTATCCAATTGAATCTCGAGCTTTTAAGTGGGTCCCACATGTCCCCTTCAGCTTATTGCAGTTAGCAGATTCCGCTGTTCGAAAGCGAACACAAGCACGGGGGCTCCCGCCAAAGGCATCAACGTAGGTGGCAATTAAAACGAAAACAAGGGGGCAAAGTGCAAAAAGAGCAATCGAATGGAAAATAAAAATTTTGGTGAAAAAATAAATTAAGTAAAAAAGGGGTTTTGTCTTTTGGTTAAGATCGCTGGAGTGACGATTAATTATTACGAAAATATATATATATATATATATATATATATATAAAAGTAAATATCAATAAATATAAAATTGGGGAGAAATTGAGAAAGAGAGAAGAAAGAGGAAAAAACCCCTTTCTTTTCTGTTTTTTTCTCCTTCAACGAAGAGACGAACAACATCGAGAGAAGAGAGAGAAAGTCGAAAAGAGAGAAAATCGCCGAATTCCTGCGAATTCTCGATTCGAATCGGAGAGATTCGGAGGGGAGCCGGAAGATCGCCGCCGATTAGGGTCCGGTTGCGGGCGATCGCGAGGATCGGTTAGGGTTTGGATCGATCGGGGAGGGGAGTTCTAGGGTTTGGATTGGGGAATTAGGGTTTGGGAGATGGTGATAGGGATTTGAGAGGGTGGATGTTGTCGCTGGGCAGTAGGGATGAAGGGAGGAAGGGGCTAGGGCTAGGGTTTGGATCGAGGGAGGGAGCCATGGAGGAGAACGAGCTTGAAGAGGGAGAGGCGTTCTCTGGCCATGAGGATGATACTCGCATCGATCCTGATATCGCTCTCTCCTACATAGTAAGCACCTTTTATTTTTATGTTTGTTTGATCGTTGAGTTTTCATTGGATTATGACGAAGAACTGTTAGTTTTAGGATTAGACTAGGTTGCTGATCGATGGCTATGAATGGCGCCGACGTTTGGTACTCGTTGGCTGGTTTAATTGCGATCAAATTGACTCTTTTGGTATCGAGATCTTTAGTAGTTTCAGTCATGTAAGCATTGAAGAAGTTTGGATATGGAACGCTTGAGAGAGGAAGTAGTAGGCTACACTACATGGCCGCTTTGAACTTTAACTGAACTTACAAAAATTGGCTCTTTGTCCCGTATCGTGCCAAGAGACGAGCGCAAGCTTCTACCTTCTCCATCTATACGCTTCACTATTCCTGGAGAATTATAAAACAAACTATCACCTCTCTTTTTGAATCCTTCGAGTATCTTTTCGCCTGTTCTCCTTTTGGACACCCAGTCAAATTTAATCTTTTTTTTGAGATGGCCGAGGATTCATCTTTGGTTCATTTGATTTTTATTGCTGGATTTCTCACCCAAAACTTTTTTGTCTCGCATTCCAGCCAGTGACGTTTTACCATCAAAAGAACAACTTTAGCATGAATTTTATTTGAAGCATTTGTAACAGAAGACACAATATTTTAAAAATCAAGCTATAATTTTCAGTATAAGTATCTGTTTACATTTTGGTTTGTTGTTTTTTGACCAATTACCGATCTGTCATATTTTCAAGATGAATGTGTGTCATGTGTTGCAGTGCTCGTCATCTGCCCCATCTTCTAGACTCTGTTTGCTTATAATCTTTGTGTGTCCTTTCATTTTTTAAAAACCACGTTATCCCTTTGGATTTTTAATGAAATTTGAAACGAAAATGAAACTTTGTAGCATGATATCCTTGAGGGGAATTAAAGAAAACAAACGATAAAAAAATTATGCTGAATACATACTGACTGTTTACTGTTCGGGAACTGATGCGAGAAGTCGTAATGAACGACCTAACTGCAGTCTACGCAATGGTGTTGAAGCATAACAAGGGCACAAACAACTTTAGTTGGCATGTAAAGAAATTATTGGAAGTTTGTTTTATGTGTGTGCCAGCGCTGTGAGCAAAAATCACTATTGGCATGTTGCGTTTAAAAGAATCTGCATAATTATTCTTCTATGTGAGCATATGAGAGAGAATTTCCTTACCCATATGCTTTCTTATATTGATTCTGTTTCTGTATCAGGATGAAAGGCTCCAGGACGTATTAGGGCACTATCAAATAGAATTTGAAGGCGGAGTTTCTGCAGAGAACTTGGGTAAGCAGATATAACCACTTTCGCTCGCAGAAGGTTATTAGATGCCCAATATGATAGTTTGAAAATTTTAACTCATCAACAGGAGCGAAGTTTGGGGGATATGGTTCATTCTTGCCTTCTTATCAGCGTTCTCCTACCATTTTGTCTCAACCCAGAAGTCCACTGAGGCCCTCACACCATACCATCTCAAAATCTCCCTGCAATTCATTAGCCGAGGTACTTTCTTTTTTTTGTAACTTCAGATAACTGTCCTTTGACTTTGTTGTAGTCTGATCTTAATTATAATACATCTGTTTCTTTCATGAAGCGTGTGAGGCAAAACTCTTCAGTTCCAAGAGGTTCATCAGCCTCCAAAAATAACATTTCCCTATTTGCACAACCCAGTAACTCAGGCAGAGTGGAGAATTACAAAAGCTCACAGAGTGCTTTGGGTTGTGCTCCCCATCTTGATTCCAATAATAAAACAGCTAGTGGAAGTGATCAGAAGTCACTGAAGGTTCGCATTAAAGTTGGACCTGATAACACATTGGCCAGAAGTAATGCAGCTATATATAGTGGTCTTGGACTTGATACTCCTCCTTTTTCATCTCCTGAAGATAACCATGGGTTTTCTCCAGAAGTCCGAGATGCCCCTGGTGAATCTCCATCGACCATTCTCCAGGTAAAGTGTCTATCGCTGCCCAGTTATGTTAAAATGGAGGCCTTAACTTCCTGTGTCAAATTTTTTTTTTGGAGCAGGACATGACATGTTTTTCAGTACCGGGAGGCTATTTGCTTTCACCTCTCAATCAGAAAATTTTCCAGTTGGCTGAAAATGAAAGCTTTTTCAGTAGAAAAGCTGGCATTGTCAGCAAGAGTGTTTCTGTGGTGGGTGCTATTCGCAATATGGCCTTGCCTATGAGAGAGATGAAAGGCCACACAGACAAGAAAATCAAGTCAGATGAGAAAAACGGTAGGTCAATGGAAGAAGAGACTTTGAATTGCAAAGGGGATGCAGCAAAAATGTTGAAGAAGGAAATGGACTTCGATGCCCTGGCCAGCAAAAGGGTTGTTTCCAGTGCTTTGAACATGTCACTCCAGTCTTGTTCCAGAAGCAGCGATCCAAAAGTTGAACGACAGATAATTGACGATTCGATGAAGGGTACTAGTAAGGTATTAGAAGTTATTAAAGAACCAAAAAAGTCATCGGAAAAGAATAGTCTGTCCATGCCTGATTCTGCCAAAGCTGATCAAGTAATATCCATGGGCGGTTTGAAAAATGGTGGACTCAATAATTTAGGAAATGGAATTACACATTCCAAAAGTAAATTATATCCCAACTCAGGTTTGTTGGGAAAGGAAATTGAAGAAACAAAACCCAATAATTATAAGGATAATTCATCTGATACCTGCAGAGAGGTACAGAGCAAGAATCAGAATAGTTCTGATATTAGCAAATTGAATGGTGATGAATATGTGGGTAGGAATGATCATGTTTCTGGTCATGCTAAGCCTACACAACTACTTGCTCATAGAGTTGTTTCCCATGAAAAAGACGCAGAAAAGATGTATCTAGGAAATGATCAATCACATGAGGAAAAAAGAAGAAAGAAGGGGAGCCATGATAAATCTGCAATACCTACCGAGTCAATCCAAACTCAGGAAAACCTGAGAACTTCTTCTCTGGTACCAAAGGACAAGAAGAAAAGTTCTCATGCAAAAGCCGGTCATTCTGATAATAAGTCTAGTGAGTTGAAGCCGCGTAAAGAATATAAGAAGGTTCATTCTAGAGGACTTCATAGAGATGATGTGGAGAATAAAAAGGTGCAGAGAGTGGAAAACAGGACCGGTGTGCAGGAACCCTTTACACTCACTGAAAAGTCAATGGAGAAATCAGGATTGAGGAATGATTTTAATCCTCACCTTGAACCAATGGCAAATCCTCCAACTGCTTCAATTCTAGATGCAGCTGCTCCATTGGATGCCCCTCCTCCTGTGGTCATACAAGAAAACTGGGTTTGTTGTGACAAATGTCAAATATGGCGTCTCTTACCTTATGGGGCAGATCCTCACAACCTTCCTAAGAAATGGAAGTGTAGCATGCAAGTTTGGCTGTAAGTTTATTTTTAATGCATTTTTCCTGTCTAATCCTTCTTCTCTGACTTCTTGCATCACATAATTTAGATTTCTAGTATTAGTGCTATAAGATATTGTAAATTTAGTCATGTAGTGTCCTCTTCAATATCGATCTGTGTCAAGGAATCAACTAAGCTTCTTGCGTGGGAGCAATTAGAAATGCTCCTGCAAGGGGAATATAAATATATAATCCACTGCACATTTTTACTTACCATGCATATAGAAGGCATCTTGGACGTATTTTATGTAGGCTAGGATTTTAAATTAGCTTATTATTCAATTCCCGTCATTCGCCCATCGCATTATTTCAAATTAAAAAAAATGATTTTCAATGTTTCTAATGTTATCTTTTGAGGATAATTTTATGATGGGATGAAGAGAAAGCTGAAGTTTTAGGACAGCTCATCATACGTGAAAATCCGTTAAAACTCACCTCGTAAGGATAAACAATTAATTGGAAGACCATATGGAGTGTAGTAGGTTATCTTGAACTTGATTTTTTTGACATATAGCGAACAGTTGTCTACATTGATGACTGAGTGATGGTTCAACGTTATTACTTGTGTTATTATGGACATTTTGAAAAAGTGTGACGAGACAGATGAACACATATCTCGTAGGATTGGAATGCTAGGATTGTTAGAACATTGTAAAAATAAAACAAGATCTGCTGTTGTACATTTCCAAATTTGTAGTTTTCTTGCACGTATGAGTACCCACCAAGCATAGTGAACATGGCATAAGGCGCTGAAAAAATCTTGAATGACAAGCCAAGGTAGCTAGTGCATTATAAGAGCACCAGGCGTGAGCCTTGATTCTTGCAGAATCTGTTTAAAATAATATTGGTGAAGGGATAATGGAGACAACATCAAACTGTTTGGAACGAAGACCATTTTGGTTATCATTTTTATTAATGTGGCAGTCCCAAAGGCGTGTTTATAAAAATATATGGGCATTGTTTCTGTTGGTATCATTGTATATCCACGTGTTCAGGATGATAATTAAGATCATGACGTCTTGGTACTAATTGGATCTTCTTATATTTGAAAAGTTTGCTTGTGAGAGCTCGCTTGCAGATTTTGGCTTTTTTTTGGAATACATCTATTTAAAATTTATAATGCATATTGCAACATGGTAAACTATGGCTTATAGTTTGATTGGCTAGAGGATAGCTTTTCCAATTGATTAATGTTTGCAAATGCTATCTAGGCCTGGGTTGAACAAATGCTTTATTGGTGAAGAAGAAACTACAAGAGCATTTAATGCACTATACATGGTTCCTGCCCCTGAGAATGGTGCTAAGTTGAATGTACATCATAATGTTCCTTCCTCAAGCATTATTCCTGCTGATGCTCAGCAATTTGATCGAAGACTTGACCGTGATATTCAAAGTGGTCCTACTATAGGGAAGAAAAAGGGTGGACTAACCGGCACACCAAATGTACCAAAAAATCCTGTTTTAAAGAATAACCTACAGAACTCAGCCAAAAATAGAAGTCTAGCAGATACAAGTGAGTACCCTCTGGAAACGAACTCCTCTATCAAAGGTTGTCTTGGGCTCACTAGCATGTCAACGGACATAACTCCAGCGGATCACAGTATCAAACTGAAGGAGAATCTTGAAATTACAGGATGCTATTTAAATGGAGGTGATATCTTGTCGTATTATACCATTAGTTTTATGATCTTTTGCAAGTGATTAATACAATTTGCATTAATATAGATGGAACTGGTTTTCATTTCTCAGGCAGAGTGCACAACTTCTTTTATTAACATTTTTTGGGGGGAAATTGCAGGAGAATCTGCTGGAAAAAGTGGCAAACATTCAAAATCAAAGACCAAAAGAGAAGTCAATCAAGATGGATTCAGAACATCTAAGAAAATTAAGAAAGAGAATTCAAATTATCTTGTTGAAAACCGGCTCTCTGACCTTGATATGGTTGGCATGACGGCTCTTGCGATGAATAATAGTTTATCAGCTAAGACAACTGGGAAGATTCTGCCGAACTACAGTGACCACTCTTCTTCCAAGGACTCAAAATCTGAACCAAGAGGCAATTCATTAGCATATAGTAAGAAGTCAAAAGACCCTGTTCTAATCTATTCAAATGGGGGATACAAAGATCATTTTAAGGATTCAGATGTGAAGAAATCTTCTTCGCTTGACTATGCTGCTAAGAAGAGGAAAGTGAGAGAATGGCAGGAGAGTCAGCTCCATCAGGAGACTGTAGCAAGCCCTAAGCACACTTGGGACAACAGACCTTATGTCAAAGAAGCTCTCGGTGAAGGTGAGCTGAAGAAACAAAAGAAGACCAAGATATCAAAATCTGAGGGAAAGGAGTGTAGTATGAGCAACACGGAGCGTAAGTTAGAGAAAACAGGCCGGTCCCCAAAAATTGTGTTGTCTGGCAGTAGAGAGCAATATCAAGTAACTGCTGTATATCAACAGGCTTTGGATGGCAATGATCTTTTGAAGAGAGACATGACTTTTGCACAGTTACCAGCAGCAGCTACTTCAAGTTCTTCAAAGGTATCCAGTTCTCGAAAAAGTAAGGCTAAATTGCAGGAAGTGAGGGGATCACCTGTAGAGTCAGTTTCTTCGTCTCCATTGAGGACTTTTACTACAGAAAAGGCCTCTGTCAGAATAAAATCAGTGGCAAAGGATTCCATGGTAAATTTAGATTTATCGTTCATGGGGAGTCCAAAAAGATACTCAGATGGCGAACTTGGTAGCGACCAATCCGGAACACGAAGGAAGGAAATGGGTTCTTCTGTCCAGTTGAAATCTTTAGACAGGCGTAGAGCTGTAGACTCTCGGGTATTTTTGAGTGACAGTAATAAAGATGGGGTACATTTGAGTGGTGCACAGGCTGATCTCTCACCTGCTGAGTATGAAGAGGCAAATGTTGTAGTTGGTGCTGAGAATATATCAGATCATGGCAACAAATATTTTTATGAAGAGCCAAAGAAAGACAACATTGATGATGATCGAGATAACAAGAACAATCATCGTCGCTCAAATGGAACTAGTCAATGGAAGTCAGATAAGAGTTCTTCTGTCTTCAATGGTAGAAACAAAACTTTTAATGCGGCTGTCAATAAAGGTAAGATTGACGTTTCTGATTCCCTTGTCGACAAGAAGAAACTGCACTCCAATGACAAACTGAATTGTCATGAAGATTTTAGGGATAAAAATTGTGGTTTCCAGGAGAAGGATGAGGATTTCTGGGGAAAGAAAAACTCTTCTGCGAAGTTGTCTCGCTTTGATAGAAGAGAGAATCACTCCAATAATGAATTGACGGAAAATTTGGATGCTCAGAATGGCATTAGCACCAAATCGTCTGTAACAGCCAGTCGTAAGTCGTCCAAATTACAGGAAAATCTTCAACAGGCATCTTACCCAAGTGAAAATCCAGTGGTCCACTCTCTTTTGAATGGAATGAATAGATCAGAAATGGCCTCAGGCAGAGGGATATCATCACCAATTCAGCCTTCAAAAGATAGAAGTAAAGAACAAAGTTTAGATCTTCGAACAGAGGCCACACCTAATAAAATACGCAGATCTGACACAAACTCTACCGATGCGGCAAATGACGATGCATTTAATTTGGTAAAGCAATCCCAAAAGCCTGACAGCCAGAACAGTGTTCCCCCTAATAGTATAAGGCAAGCCACTCCTAATGGTCATGACTCCAGCCCAATGAGGAAGGATGGTTCTGCTGCTGCAAAAGCTACCTTGAGAGAAGCCACAGGTTTAAAGCACCATGCTGATCGCTTGAAGGTTGTGCCCATTCTTTTGCAACCTTAAACGTTCTCATATTTGAAGAAAACCCTGTTTTATTTATTAGTACTAAAATCTGATCGTGATAATTTTGCAGAATGATAAAGACCGAGATCATGAAAGCATCGAATTATACTTTCAGGCAGCCTTGAAGTTTCTGCATGGTGCCTCTCTTTTAGAGCCTCCTAGTGTTGATAGTGCTAAACATATGGAAATGAACTCATCAATGCAAATGATGCAAACGTACTCAGATACAGCTAGACTATGCGAGTAAGTCTAACCAACCTTGGAAGTTGAACTATTGAAGAAAAGTTCTGAACATGAAAAAGACCTTTTGCTGCTAATGCAAGTGGCTAATTGTAACAGAATAAGATAGGAAAACATGATGTTTCATGCCAGGAAATCAGCATGCTACCAATTAGTCACATGATTGATATATATATATATATATATATATATATATATATATATATATATATATGGGTAATGCTAATTTACTCACGGGAAATAACCAGCTTAGTTATACCCTGTAGAGAATTACTTTATTTGCTCCTAATATAGGATAAAGGACGGGTACTTTTTGTCATTTTCAAGGAGAGAATGTAAAGAATCTTTGTAATTAAATAGAGAATTGATTATTATAAGGAGAGAAATTCTCATAGAATCTTTACAAGATTGTCTGTTTTCTCTCCTTAAAAATGACAAAAAAGTATCTCTACATTTTGCATACATGATGTAATTCTCCACGGGGCATAACTAAGCTGATTATGCCCTGAGAGTAAATTAGCCTTGCCTTATATACGGTCCTGTTTGGATGCAAAATAATTTGGTCAACAATCACTTATTTTTCCCATTAATGTGGGTCCTGCATCAATAAGCTTGTTTGGATGCATCCTGGAGATAAGTGATTATAGCCTTAAATTATGTGTTTTCACTTAAAAATGACATATTTTCCCACTTAAAAATAATATAGGATTCCTAGCTTATTTCATAAGTGACTATGGGATAGTAAAGTTGATCAAGTAATATACCATAATATCTCTTTATCTTTTCATCCAAATTTTAAATAGCATTAATGATACGTCATTTTGGTCATTTTACACTCAATAATCACTTATCTATCACTCTTCATACAAAATCATTCAAACGCCAAACAACTTATTTGTCATAATCACTTATAAGTGATTATTTCACCTTTTTCAAAAAAAAATCACTTATAAATGATTATGGCAAATAATCACTTAAAAATAAGCTCATCCAAACAAGCCCTATATATAGAGAGAGAATAATGGAGGAAAGACGCCATAGGAGGGAATTTCCTCTTATGGCGTCAAAAAAATAAACCCTTAACGATTTTTTTGACGACCGGCTTCCATCATCTTCTTTATCATGTAAGATGTGGATACACCAAATTTCATGTGATTCCATCACCTTTTCACCGTTAATTTAGTGGGTGCAAAATTAATGGTTTACCGACAATAGAACTTTTTACATTGTTAATTCAACGGTCAAAAAGTGACGGAATCACATGAAATTTGGTGTATCCACATCTTATATGATAAAAATGATGATGGTTGCCGATTGAAAAAAAAAATCATGGAGGTTATAGATTTTTGACGCCACCTAACGAGAAAGCCTCCTAGGGCCTCTTTTCTTCATGATTCTTATATATATGTGTGTGTGTGTGTGTGTGTGTGTGTGTGTGAGGACAAAGGCCTTAGAAAGAGAACCCTCCGATGGCGTCCTATGAAGCACGGATACTTATATATGCCTCACGAATCGTCCCCAATCATGTATCGAAGTCGGAAACTCTCGGAGTTTTTCGGATTCACCCGGACTTGTGAATGTCTCACCAAGCTCTCTCGAATCGAAAATTAAGGCACTTAAAAGTTTGAAAGTGCATTTAATATCTAACATAATGTCATTATTTATTTATGTTATTATATGTTGGTATGCATACCTTAATATATATATATTTATATTTAGTTAATTTAAAATCGATATAAAAACGTATCCCGTATCCTAGGTTTTTTGAAAATTGCGAATTCTCGAATTCGTATCCGAACCCGTGCTACATAGATGGCGTCGATAAAAGTATACTTTTTGCCATTTTTTCCGACGATCGCCATCGTTCATCTTGATCATTATCATCTAAGATTGGATATACCAAATTTCATACGATTCTAATACCTTTTCGTCGTTGATCTAGCGATGTAAAAAAATTTAAAATGTTCTATTATCGGAAAACTGTTAATTTTGCATCTATTAAAACGGTGAAAACATGTTGGAATCATATGAAATTTGGTATGTATACATCTTAGCCGATAAGAATGAGAACGGTATGTGACAATCGGCGAAAAACATATTGGAGGGTAGACTTATTATACCGTCATAGGATGGAATCTCTTCCTAGAGACTTTGTCCTCCATTATTCTCTCTCTATATATAATGTAGAAAAAAGGCCCTCAGAGGCTTTTTTGTTAAGTGGCATAAAAAAAGTATACCCTCCATTTTATTCAACGATCGACACCTTCCATCTTGATCTTGGTAGTCTAGTATGTCGATATACCAAATTTCATGTGATTCTAACGTCTTTTCATCGTTAATGTAAAAAGTTCTATTGTCGGTAAACCGTTAATTTTGCATCCACTAAATTCACGGTGAAAAAGTGTTAAAATCGCATGAAATTTGGTGTATCGACATATTAGACGATGAAGATCAAGATGAATGGTACCGATTGTTGAATAAAGTGGCGCAGGACGATTTTTTTGTTGCCCCCTAACCATAAAAGCCGCATAGGGCCTCTTTCCTCCATTACTCTCCCCCCTATATATATATATAGAGAGAGAGAGTAATGGAGGAAAGAGGCCCTAGGAGGGAAATTCTACTATGGCATTTGATAAAAGTACAGCCTCCGTCGTTTTCTCCAACGATCGGAACCGTTTGACCATCAGATTTAATCCAACGGCTTAGATACATCCCAATCAAATTAATTCTCTCTTAGGGCAGCTTTTCCTCTCTTCTTCCTCATCAAATTTTCTACCTTTTAATGGCTGCTTTTATATGTTCTCTCTCAAGATTCAACCATCAACTAAAGACTTAACTCTTTTCGAATTCGGAACGGATGCAGGTTTTAGGGATTTGTATTTGAAATTTTTAATGAATTAGGGGTGGGAGATTAATCCTTTATCAGAATCCCCTAGAACAACAGAAAAAAATTCAATTATTAGTCCAAAAATTCTTGTTAAGAGTATTTTCAATTGATTTCTACCTCTTTTCATTAAAATAGTTGTTGGGTTTTGGGCTGAACGAGCCGAAACTCTTGGCATGAAACCCTAAACAATGGACATAAAAACAACATTTTTCAGAGAATAGAATGATTGATTATCTGCTAATCAAGTATAGAGAATAACTTAGTTTTGAAAGTTTTAGAGTATGATTTGGCTTACAGCTATGGCAGAAGCAGAGGAGGGTTTTGATCATTACGTGAGAAAGGGGCGGTTCAGGTGAACGTGGGGAAGAAACGGAAAAGTAGTTTATTACGTTTAATATAACCTGAGCCGTTGAATTAAATCCGACGACTGATATTGGCCATCTCACTTATAAACTTAACCATCTCCATCTCACTATATCATTATTCTCTCTCTCTATATATATATTATTGATCCATTGCAAACCGGTCCGCGTTTTTTAAAAAACGGAAACTCTCGGTATATGACATATTTGAACGTTTTGATCCGTTCAAGTTGTCACCCTACCCTCAAATATACGTGTATGAAAAATCGAAGTATTTGAAGACCTCTAACCAATGTATCATGGTTGTAAAAAATGAATGTCTTTCGATGATGCAACATAAATTTTATTTGATGCATATGTTAGAAGTCTTCAAATCAATTGATTTTTCATACATGTATATTTAAGGATATGGTAATCAAATTGAACGGATTGGTCGTTCAACTATGTCGTGGATCGAGAGTTCCCGTTTTAAAAAAACGCGGTTCGGTTTGCAATCGGTTACTCCCCTATATATATATATAATAATAATAATAATAATAATAATAATAATGGAGGAAAGGTGCCATAGGAAGGAATTTCCCCCTATGACGTTGAAAAAGTACCCTCCCCGATTTTTTTCGATGATTGGCATTCATCATCTTCATCTAAGACGTGGATACATCATATTTTATATGATTCTAACACTTTTTCACCGTTAATTTAGTGAGTGCAAAATTAACGGTTTATCGACAATAGAACTTTTTACATTGCTACGGTGAAAAAGTGGTAGAATCATATGAAATTTGGTGTATCCAAATCTTAGATGATAAAGATGATATGTGTCGATCGTCGAATAAAATGGTGGAGAATATAGATTTTTGACGCCGCCTAGCGAAAAAACCCTCTTATGGCCTCTTTTCTTCATTATTCTTATACACACACACAGCTCGACAAGAACCCTATCGGAAAGATTTGGAAACATATCCTTTCCATCTTTTCACCATTAGATTAATTTTGGGATGTGTTCTACCAATTATGTTATATTTGATAATAAATGAAATCTTTTATTCATAATTGTTAGAACACCCCAAAATTAATCTAATGGTGAAAATGTGGAAAGAATTTGTTTACAATTCTTGCGATAGGATTCTACGCCCTCTCTCTATATATATATGAGAATAATGGAGGAAAGAGGCTATAGGAGGTAATTTCCTCCTATGGCGTCGAAAAAGTACACCTTCATTTTTTCCGACGATCTGCACCTATCATCTTCATCGTTATCATCTAAGATGAGGGCACACCAAATTTCATATGATTCAACAACTTTTTCACCGTTGATTTAGCAATGTAAAAAGTTCTGTTGTCGATAAACCGTTAATTTTGAACCCACTAATTCAACGGTGAAAAAATTGTAGAATCATATGAAATTTGGTGTATTCGCATCTTTAGATGATGGGTGCCGATCATTGGAAAAAATGAGGGATGGTGTATTTTTTTGACGCCATAGGAGGAAATTCCCTCCTATGGCCTCTTTCCTCCATTATATATATATATATATATATATATATATATATATATATATAGATAGAGAGAGAGAGAGAAGCCTATTTTACTTCCAGGGCATAACTATATCCGGTGAAGAATGACCTATTTTGTCCATCAATTAATAACTAACATGGGGTTATTTTTGTCATTTAATAAAGGACGAGCATTTACTACAAGGATGGGCATTTATTACAAGGATGTATTAAATGACAACAATAGCTCCATGTTAGTTATTAATTGAGGGGCAAAATATGTCATTCTCCACGGGGCATAACTAAGTTGGTTATGCCATGCGAGTAAAATAGCTTATATATATATTGAGAGAGGGGGCAGGCCCTAGGAGGCTTTTTCGTCAGGTGGCGTTTAAAATCTTTATTCTCCGCGACTTTTTCGACGATCGGCATCCATCTTTATCATGTAAGATGTGGATACACCAAATTTTATGTGATTACACCACTTTTTCACCGTTGAATTAGCAATGTAAAAATTTCTATTGTCAGTAAACTGTTTATTTTGTATCCACTAAATCAACGGTCAAGAATCAAATGAAATTTGGTGTATCAACATCTTAGATGATGAAGATGATGCGTGCCGACTGTCGAATTAAATCGTGGAGGGTGTATTTTTTCGACGCCATAGGAGGAAATTCCCTCTGGCGACACCTTTCCTCCATTACTCTCAAATATATATATATATATATATATATATATATGTGTGTGTGTGTGTTAAAACAAGTGAACATAGTCATAAATGGTACTATCTAATTAGTAATTGAATCTGAAATTCGAGCAACTGTCCATTTTTTGAAAATAAAATTGTTAATAAATCAGTTTGCATGGCTAAAGAATGGTAGTTTTAACAGGTTTTGTGCCCATTGGTACGAGCGACACAAAGAGATGGCCGCCGCTGCTTTAGCATATAAGTGTGTTGAAGTGGCATATATGAAGGTCGCGTACTATAAACACACTGGTGCGAGCAAAGATAGGAATGAATTGCTAGCGACTCTTCAATCAGCTATGCCAGGTCATTGAAATATGTGCCAGTTCTTGGATTATTTGTCAAAACTATGTTATGTCTAATTACTGTTTCTAGTACCTAGATTTGGCATAACATAAGATTTACACCATTAGAATAATTGCTGCCTTGACACAAGCAGTGTTCACTATTTTTCAATGTAGCAAGTTATTTATATTGTAATAGTTACTGCCTTGTGGGTAAGTACTCTTTATTACTGCTTTCTTAAGCTGATGAACTGCTTGCTTATCGATGTAGCACTTTGGTTGTTGTAGGCGAGTCGCCTTCATCTTCTGCTTCAGATGTTGATAATTTAAACAATCAAGGTGCACTTGATAAGGCTGCTTCTTCAGTGAAGTCTGCTGGTTCGCCTCAAATTGCTGGCAATCATGTTATTGCTGCTTGTAACCGCCCTAATTTTATGCGGTTGCTCAATTATGTGAGTTTGTTTCTTTGGGTGCAAGTCTTTGATATCTGATTAACAAGAAATAGCATGACTTTTATATTTTTCTTTTTTACTACGCTCATATTTAATAATGAGATTAACTAATGAGCTCTTCTTTTCTTGCTTGAGGGAACAAAATTATACTGTAGCAATTCTTATGCACAAAAGTTGTCCATGCCATGAGAATGCATTTACATAAATTACACCCATGGTAGTAGTGTTAAAGGCGTATTGAAATTGTGTTGCAGACAAACGACTTGAATTGTGCATTTGATGCCACAAGGAGATCTCAAAATGCTCTTGCTGTTGCCAGTGTTAGCCTGGACAAGGATGAAGCTGATGGCACATCTTCAGTTAGGAAGGTTCTCGACTTCAATTTCCATAATGTTGAAGGACTCTTGCGATTAGTTCGCCTTTCAATGGAGTCAATCAGTCGATGAATATTTGAAGATAGGTCGGTCTCCTCGTCATTCCTCTTCTAGGAATGCTTACCAAATTCCTGCATTCACCTCTGTATTGCATTCTAAAAAAGGATTGGGTTTAATAGGCGCACTTCTTGTAAAATGTGTACAAATGAGTTGGCTTGCAATTTTTGTATAGTATTCTTTGCAGCCTTGGCATTTTTTTTAGATTTATATAAGATTCTTAGCTGATGGACCCGGCAATGTTGGTGTTCTGCAAAATCAAGTGAGTGTTGTGTTAGGCTGCCTTGACGATAAGACGGAGAGCATGTCAGTGGGTTATGGATCGAGTCAGATTATCTTTGCATGTTGATCATAATTCCATGTTTCAGCAGTTATCCTAGTGAGTCCTTTTTTTTTTTTGGTCATCATACACGGAACCATGATGGGAAGTTAATGGTATGCTCATGAAACATTTTTCCATTAAGATCGGTTTACTGCCAGAAATTACCTATTCAAGAAAACTGCATGGAGCCAAGCACAACTGACACTAAAGGTATGCAATTTCTTGGAAATTTCAGCAGTGCACTATACCGAGTTGGCAAAGTTTCTGGGATTATCATTCTCATACTTCATAGTTGACTATATTCACAAATATAGATTTTTCCGTCATTTAATTTTTGACTTCCCGAATGCAGGTCGTCTATTAACTTCTGTAACAGATTATGATGTTTCTGCTGATGAGGATCTGTTGCGTGGACGACGATGATGATAATATAACTATATTGATCTAACTTATATTATATTTGGCAAGAAGCATTGTGCTGCACCCGTAACCTGGAAGGTACCAAGTGCTTGAATTTTATGAAAAAATCATTATTTTCTTATTCATTGTTTGTTTCATTTTATTTTATCCATGTATTAATTGCTATAGGTTCATGTTGGCAGAATGTCTTTTGGATAAGAATATCATTTGGTTAAGAAAACCTGGGAGGCAGGAGTTCTCATGAGTTCTTACTGCAGTCAATCTGGAGGTTTTGTATCAAGTAAAACTCCAGGTTAGCTAGTTAATATTGCAGAATTGTTTATTTTCCTCTTTTGCCCTCCCTTCTCTGTAGTTCCTCCTAAAATAAGCATTGTGATTTATTCTACTAGAATATAAGAAAAGCATAGAAACTCTTTATATGGTGGTTTTTATATTGAAAATTAGCTAGTCGGTAAATTTTGACCAGGGCTTATTATCATCACAATGGTCCCTTTTGCCATCAGAATCGCTTCCTTTATGAGGCTGTACTTGAAAGACCATGGGTGTATACTTTATATAAAAAAAAATTAAATGCTAGTCTCGTGTAAAGTTAGGCCAAAATAGGATAGGTATTAGATGTAGCAAAAATAACCTTTTCGTTTGAACTATTAAAATTGGATATATTCAACAATGTCATGACTAACATTATAATTTTTATTTAAAAAGGACATTTCTCAAGGTTCCAAGGATGGTTTTAGTGAGATGTGGAATGATAACCATGATGTTCTAATGTAAAATTATTTGTCAAAGGATAAATTGTTTATTATCATATATTCTTATATTTTCTTGTTATGCAGTAATAGTGACCAACGTTTATTGTCTTTTGGTTCATTTAGAATTATTTACCTTTATTATTTTATTTTTAACCAAATTATTTCCTGTTGCTATTTTCAGGTCAGGCATCCAGCGATGAATGCTAACAAAGAGTATTTGTACTAATAATAGCAGTCGATTTCAGTTGCATTGTACATAAGAGGACAGATTAAACTCATGGATTGGGTTCTTAATACCATCCCCAACCGGTGTATTATACTTAAAAAAACAAACAGAAAAGTTCATTTATTCTTTCTCAATAAAATTCAGTTACTTTAAGAATCACCCATGTCACCTTGGTTTGGTTTCAGTTTTCTTGAAATGCGACCGATTTATAATTGCTTCGGTTTGGTTCCAGTTATCTTGAAATGCGGCTGATTTATAAACTGTTTGAACTCTTGAGTTTGTGCCTATGTATGGGTTCATTATGTTACTATGGTGATTTTTTGTGAACTTAGATAAACAAATATTAATCATTAGCTCTTTTGTGAAATGAATGCTACGTTAATGATAGGTGTTAAGAGGAACAGAACGTGCCGTGTTGGGTAAAAGGTGCTGTGTTGGGTAAAAACTCGTCCAGCCTGAAAATCATTGTACAATTGGTTAATATTATAGAGAATAGCGGAGGAAAGGTGCTATAGCAAGGTAATTTCCTTTTATGGCGGCGATAAAAAGCAATCATCCAACATTATACCTTTCATGGTGTCGATAAAAAGCAATCATCCAACATTATATTCGACGATCAGCATCCATCTTTATCATCGAAGACCATCTTTATCATCGAAGATGTGGGCACACCAAATTTCATGTAATTCTTTCATTTTTTCACTGTTGAATTATCAATGTAGAAAGTTCTATTGTTGGTAGACCGTTAATTTTGCACCTACTAAATCAACGGTGAAAAGTATTATAATTACATGAAATTTGGTGTATCAACATATTTGACGATGAAGATCAAGATGAACGGTGCCGATCATTGAAGAAAATAGTGAAGGATAGCGTATTTGATGCCATAAGCCTTCTAAGTCCTCTTTTCTCAATTATTCTCAATATTATATATTGTTATGCAGACGCCCTTAAAATATTTTTAAAGAGCAACAGAACAACGGGTTAAAATTAAATCTTTTGTGATCTTTTACATAAAATCCAACTTAGACGTGTAATTATATCCAACATTTATTCAATATTTACTTTCCCGCTTTTCTAAGGACAACATCTACCCTAGCTATTGCTTTCTGATACAAGTAAACAAACAAGTAAAATTAACGGTTTTCGATATTAAAATACTTTTTGTATTTTTACACCGTAAAATTAACGGTGAAAATGTGTTGGAATCATGGGTCTGCACTGTTCTTACAAGCTCCGTTTCCTTTGTAAATAAAATGAATCAAAAGTGTTAATTCTTACAAGCTCTGTTACCAAATAAATCTTGTCACACCCCGCTTTCCAAAATGCGTTAACTACGGTACGTGACAGAGCCAACCATGCTACATGTGGTTAGGAAATATCTCTCCACAGTCACATTACGGCTGTCTATAGGATATCAAACAGAAAAATATAACATCCATCTAATACATTTCCATCTGCCAGAATAAAAGAGTTAAAAAAATATATAAAAGTGGAAACGATAAATCTAATAAACAATAATATCTGAAAATGCGTCTCAATATGGGCTCGCATCAGGAAATAAAAGTTGCGGAAAAACTAAACTAAATATCACTAACACGATCCTCACTGCTCGGCTTCATGGCTAAAATACTCCTAGTCAGCCTGCGATAGAGATAGAGGAACATGGCCATGCAAAACCCAGACGTCAGTGCGTCATAATATCAAACAATAATAATAATCAGAATGTAACCAGATATGCAGGCATGAATATATATCAACAACATGAATATAACGGTAAACACAGATATGAAATAGTGAGGTGTATATTTGTATATGAAGTGCGGTGAGTAATCTAAACTGTGCTGCTGGGTTATCTACTCTAAAGTTTGTGAAATCAATTTAATGGAATCGTCAATGTAACTTAATAGTATCCCGTGCATGCCCGGGACCACGGTCCAGATTCTCGGGCTGAAATCCGAGATGTGCCGCTAGGTAGTAAACATGTAACATGTACAGATGAATGATATCAGCAGCAGCATCCCGGGGCTGGCCCGACCCGTAAAAACTGATCAATATAAGTATCGAACTGTTGAGTTACAAGTCAGGTTTCACTATTGATTTCCCCTTACCCCCAAGGTAATGTGTTCAAGTCGGGTATTGAGAATATGTAGCTAATACCAACACAGGATCAAGCAGGTACGTGTTTGTCTATGTGGACAACAGGTTATGTCCGTTAAGACAACGGGTTACGTCCGTTAGGACAATAAGTCAGAATTGTCGGCATTAGTAACAAGATCAGGTATCGAGTCAAGTAGTGTATCAGGGCATGTCATGTGGTGTATATGTATCAAACGGATACCCAAAGTAAAATTGTAAAAGATATCAGGATCACAGTAAATAGTTCTGATGTCAGGATACATATTTGTCTATCTGTAATAACCTATATATATCCATAACTACTTATGATGCAAGCTAGAGAACATGGCATGATAATATAACAGTGAAATGATATCTGGATGTTCCGGCATGCAACTAGATATGCAATAAACAGTACGGATATGAACGGGTATCATAAACCGTAAAACTATAACATAGGATGCAGAATTAAACTACATGAAGTATTATGCAGTCTTGATATACATTATTATCTCATAACTTAACAGCTTAAGCTTTTGGGTAAAGTGGTTCTTGACATGGTATCAGAGCACACCAGCTGATGATACTCGTAAGTGGGAATTCCCCAGATCGCGACATGTAGCGGATGACGTGTCAACCGCTTAAGCCCACTAGATTCTTGGGGGATACAGAGTTGGAATAAGTACGATGCATTGGGGACATTTCTCGGCACCTCGTCTCCGAGATTGCATCTGACCTTTTAGAGACCTCCCCGGAGTACCTTGACTATTTGTTTAGTAACCTGCCAATAACCCGCTTCCGAGAAATCCTACGGCCGAGCTTCCACAGCCTCCTTGCTCGTCTCTAAGCTGTTAAAGAGCTGAGCTACCTCGGCCTCCTCGCTCGCCTCCTCGCTATCCACCGAGCTGAGCTTTCTCGGCTTCCCTGTTCCACCGAGACCACGGAGCCAAGCGCCCCTGTAACGGCTTTGTGTATCTCGCCAAAACGAGATCTCCACCACTCCACATCCCGCATCCCACACTAGCGTGTCTCTTCATTAATGAGCATATCCCGTCATTAATGGACGTACCCCGCCATCAACGCGAACGTGAGGCGGGGGCTTAACGGGAGGTGAGAATCTCGCACTGGTTCTCTCCATGCGACCGCTATATAAACCCTCTCTTTCAGACGACTTAGGTAGGTCAAACTCATTCCAATACGCTGCTACCCTGCTATTATTATTCTTTGGTACTTACTTGATAGTCGGAGGGTCCTACGGTGGTTTCCCATCCCGGGACTTCCTTTGCAGGTAGCTCGGTGTCAACGGCAACCAACAACCCATTGAGATCTACACGCTCAACCCTCACCTCAAATCTCACCCGTTCAACCTCGCTGGCAACAAGATCGACGGAGGGAAACATCTGAGGGAGATTCCGACCTCCAACAGTTGGCGCCGTCTGTAGGAACTCAGCTTTTCCACCTAAGAAAGTTGATCTTCCGCCTTCGATTCGATGGCCAGCGATAATCGCAATGATCCCAGCACGAGCCGTCCCGTCCTCCGCAACAGAGGCGGGGCAGTTCTACTCCCCCTTACAACATCGTCGATGCCTTATCTGCATGGATTGACAGGCTCACGGTGATGGGGACATGCTCGCTCGTGTTCAAACGGCCGGTCATGCCCGCCAAACCGCCGCCCCACTATCCGAAATGATGACGCGTGTGGAGCGATGGGAGGGGGCGCATTCAGGACTTCGACCTCGCTCATGCCCATCTCGATGTCACGGAACACCGGCGTGCCGATTCCGGCAGTCACGACCCCCACACGAGGAATGATTCCATGACTCGTTGGGCGCCGAAAAATTCGACACCGAGATCTCGGAAGCGACCGGACTACTACTTCAACGCTCGCCGCGCTCTCTCGTCCCCTGAAGAGACGTCTGTCAGATCATCTGGTTCCAGGAAAGACCGACGTCACCACACTCAACGAGACCGCGCACATGGCGAACGTCGGTGCCCACCACGAAGGGTCCACCCCGAGGATCTGAGGAACGTGATAGAATGAAGCTGAAACTGCTCTATCACGCAAGCCCAGAGCAGAGATAGCAGCCACTCTGACTATGGAGAGTCCTCGAGGTACCAACAGCGAATCAAGGTTCTTGAGAAGAAGATTGAGGACATGCGGCTCGCCATCCGTTCGCCCAGAGGGTCGGCGAAATACTCCGCGGATTCTCTCACGAAACCCTTCACGGAGCAGTTACTACGTGAGCGCGTCTCGTCTCGAAACAAGCCGCCCAAGGTGGCCCTCTTCGACGGGATGTCCGACCCAAAGGACCACCTAGACGTGTTCACGGTGGGCATGAGCTTCTATGACAACTCAGACGCGGCTTAATGCCGGGACTTTCCCACCTCCTTTATCCGGGCCGAGGGAGATTAGTTCCATGGCCTTGCTCCATGTTCAATCTCAACCTTTGACGAGCTGGCTACTCAGTTCCTTGGTCATTTCATTGGCAACCGACGCCAGAAAAGGACAGTCGACTATCTGTTCACCATCAAGAGCGAGGCCGGGAATCTTTCAAAGGTTACGTCACCCGATTCTATAATGCCCTTCTGGAAGTGCCCGAGCACCGTGACGAAACGGTCATCACCGCCTTGAGATCGGGTCTTAGGCACGAAGAGTGGCTCCGCTCTTTTGCATTGATGCAATCTAAAACCCTGGCCGAGATAAAAATCTAGACCGAGCGGGAAATCCAACTCGAATCAGAGGTTAATGCTCATCTTCTCCGGGGAGACCAGACAAGCCAAAAGAAAAGCGACCTGGAAGAAGACAAGAAGGCCGATCGGTCAAAACTTTATACGCCGAGGTTTTGTGAGTACACGCCTCTCAATGTCTCACAGGCCGAACTGCTGGAGGAGGTAAGGAGCGAAAGATTCTTCAAGCTGCCACCGATAACACGAAAGTCGGGCAAGTGACTCCGCGGCCCATATTGTGCCTATCATCGGACGCAAGGGCACCCGACTGAGAACTGTAAACAGTTACGCGATTATATCGAGGAGCTGATCCTCTTCGGTCACTTGGCAAAATACCTGCGAGACAAACGTCAAGCAGATAGGGGCAAGCCGACCAAATTGAAGCCGGAGAGCTGACGATCGGGCAGATCATGGTCGTCACCGATTGACCCGAGTCCGAACAACAAGGACATCCACCGAATCCGGTCATTTAATACAGGACAGTTTAAACTGTATCATCGAATATGTATTTTCATTAATAATAAAGAATCTTGCTTCCCTACAATCTGAACTGTTTCCTTTTGTTTCTATACTAAAACATCCCGCAGGGCCGGCGGGTAGCTTCTTGTCTGTCAAGCAAAAACTAGCCCTTCACTTAAGTAAATGAAGCTCGGATGTGCCTATAGGTAGCCAACCAAAACCCTCATCATGAGACGGCCGGGTAGCTTCCTGCCCGGCCCATCCACCGTGGGTAGCTTCCTGCTCAACAAAGACGTGGATCTAAAGCCCTCATCACGAGGCGGCCGAGTAGCTTCTTGTCCGGCCCATTCGCAGCGGGTAGCTTCCTGCCTAACAATGCCGTGGATCCAAAGCCCTCATCACGAGACCGCCGGGAAGCTTCCTGCTCGGCTCATCCGCAGCGGGTAGCTTCCTGCCCAACAACGCCGTGAATCCAAAGTTCTCATCACGAGGCGCCCGGGTAGCTTCCTGCTCGGTCCATCCACAGTGGGTAGCTTCCTGCCCAACAAAGAAGTAGATCCAAATCCCTCATCACGAGGCGGACGGGTGTAACAACCCTAATTTTTCCTATACACTTTTCTATACAATTTTTTTTTTAAATTTTTTAAAATTCATAAAGGAGTATTTTAACCTGAGCACAATATATATATGTAATTATTTTGTTTTTAAATAATTCCATTTTTAGTGTACATAAAATTGTTTAAAAATTAAAGTGTACTTGGGGTATTTAATATTGCTGTTACCACTTTAAATAGTTATTTTCCCACAATAATTACAAGAAGGAGCTTGTAGCTTATTGGTAACACCTTGCATTGCTGAACCAAGCCACCAGAGTTCAAATCCCATGCCTCACATTATTTTTGTATTTATTTTGTTTTAATTTCTTTTGGAAGTCAACAGTCAAAAGGCCATAACTCCCAAAATATGTACTGGACAACAAAAAGTAAATATACCAAATTGTACCCCCGAAGTTTCCCCGGCCTCTGGTGGCCTGACTCGGCTCGACTCGGCGCCGCCGGCCGGTGACTCGGCCGACTCGGTCCGGCGCCGCCGGCCGGACTTGGCCGGACGGCCGAGTAACCAAGAGAGAAAAGATGCTCCTTGACTTGGTCAACCATCTTGCACACTTATTATACCTGGATCGGTTTTAAATTGTCCAATAAATCCCTTTTACTCCTATGTTTAATGAATTTTTAATGATTTTGTATATTTTTATGTTTTTTATTAAAACCCCTAACCCTAGTCTAACCCTATATAAACCCCCATACCCTCTACCCTCTCACTCTACATTCCTAATTCCACTCTCTAAAAATTTCAAGAGAACTTGGTACGTGAGAAAACGAGCGAAAGGCGAAGCGCTGACGAAATCGACGGCGAAATTCCGGCGATCGTGCTAGGACCTCTCAACGACGATTCGACGCACCGGCAAACCCTCTACCTCTCTCTTACTCTCTAACGTTGTCCAAACCCGTAAGTCCCCTTTTCTATCCTTCTTTTCTTTCATTAAAATACGACTTTTTCAAACCCGACGGAAATCGGAACAAACCGATTTCCGATTCGGTTTTCTATCAAATCTCACTTATCACTAATTCCATAATACTTAAATATATTCATGTTGACTACTAATCACTTAAAAATTAATTTGAACAAGTTTTCACACATGAAATGATAGCTTTTGCAATATACCGTATTTTTGCACTTAAATATCACCATATTTAGTTTATCACATTTAACCCTTTAACATTACTATACCTTAAAATAGATCACGAGGTAATGACCTACCTCCACACACACTCATGCAATCATAACACGCTACCTTGAAAACTTAGAATAAGATAAAATAAGATTTTACATTAAAATACCATTTTCTTAATAAAACCTTTTCTAAAAGTTCTAAGTTATATACAATTTTAAAACCATATCTTTTAATAGGAAATACGAAAGTTGTGGACATCGATTGTTTATCTAAACCTGACTTTGTGGTGTCTAGGAAAGTGTGTCTAAGTCGAGTAGTTACTTAATTAGAACCACTACTTGTAGTGGAGAGCCTCCCACTCACCTAGCACTTACCTGGCCGCAATTGGTGGTGAAGAGGCGATTTGAGGATTCTAATGACTTGTCGTTTAGACCAATTAGAAATAGGCTAGTTGGCTTAGGAAACCCTAAAATCTAAAATACGGAAATTTACACCTTTTACAAATAAATACCTTATCTTTATAATACCGTTTTCTAAATGATTAGTATTTATTAAATCTTTGCAAAGCGCCACTACAACCCACCTTTGGGGAACTCGTTAGAGATAGTACGGTTTATCGTGCACGCTCGGGCTTAGTAGTGCGAGATTCAGACCTCCGCAAGGAGCATTCGGTCTCGAAAGGTTTAAAATACGACATTTAAGAAAAATGTGATTTTGGAAAATAAAATATTTATTAAAAATTATTCTTGTATAAACATATGTATATTTATCATTTAAACACCTATTTAATTATAAGATAAAGTTTCCACATTTTCCTAAAAAATTACAAGATTAAAAGTTACATTAAAATACCATGAATTTCAAATAAATCAATATTACAAATTAATACCTTTATTTATGAAATTAGGATATTTTCACTAGAAATGTCACAAAATAAATCACACTCATTATAACTATAAAGACGAATAATAAAAACTTGAGGTGTATCTTGAAAACTATACAAAAGTATTTTTACATAAAACCCCCCTCAAGTTTTATAAATTACAATAAGGACCCTAACTGTAAATCCCCGTTTCCATTTTAATAAAAGCTTCCTATTCTCTGAATTCCAGTGGTTTCTTTTCCTTTTCCTTCATATTTTGGAATTGGTCGTTTAAGCTTAATATGTATATTTTTCCAAACCCTAAAAGTTAAAACCCAAAATTCAAAACAAATTAAAACCAAGGCTAAAATAAACTAAAACCCAAAACTATATTACATATACCTTCAGCCCATTCAAAATCCTTTTAAAATAAATCTTTAAATTTAAACCAACAGCCCCAAACCCTTTACCAAAATCCCTTAGCCCAACACATTAAATTTTTATTATTAACACTTAAAAAGCCCCGGCCCAATCTCCTTCTCAGCCCACTTCGTGTTTTTTTTGAAAAGCAATTATTTTTTTTGCCGGCCCGGCCTTTTCCCGCGGCCGGCTTCCTCATCACCTTACCCGACCCGTTAACCCTTCTCCTTCCCAAACCGTTCCCGCCCACTCCTTTCTCGCGACACCCACGTCCCCGAGCTTCCCACGCTCCCCACGTCGCCCTCGCAGTCGCCCACGACCCCGGCCACGACTCCCTCTCACTCTCCAACTCCTCATCACCCTCTCACTTCCCAACTTCTCAAAAACTCTCCAACCCTCAAACTTTTCCCCACGAACCCCCAAGAACCCACTGCAAACTTCAGACCTCCACCCTCGACGACGACGATGACGAACCTTCCTCCGACCCCCTTCTTCATCACCTCACCCTAACCTCCTCCTAAATCCCTCGCCTTCACCCCAACTACTCAGCCACCTCACTCGATCTCCAAAACCCCCTGCACATCCTCTCGGCCACCTTCTGGCACTCAACGCCGACGAACCCCACCACATCGTCGACCATACTACACCCTCCTCGTCGTCAGTGTCTCCTCCACCTCCTCTCAAAAGCCCCCTGCTCTCTCTCTCTCTCTCCAAAAAACCCACTCACTGCGCACTCTCCGTGCACGTTGCCGGAGCGACGCCGTCGACCGTCGGCAACCCCAACACTTCTCAGACGAACCACAGAGCACCCCCTAAGCTTCCAGCGCGCACAGGACGACTCCGGGAAACTCCGACGTAAAACCCGTGTTTCAAACCAAGCTCGCGAGAATCCGTTACACGGCGTACGTCACGCGTCCGTGTCGCCATTGCTGCCGTACGACCCCGAGACGTTTCCAGGCAAGTGTTTACTTGCTTCATGCTAATATAGTTGTGTTACAAACCTAGATCACGTAGTTTACAAACTTACCGATTACCGATATATATCATGACCTAAGTGCTCGATGCTAGATCCCAATGGAAATAATTGTCTAATTTGACGGAAACCGATATTTTCTGTTGGCCCTTTTAATGATGAATATCGTGTATGAATCCCGCTGGAAAATACGATTGTTAGTGACGAAAATCGATACCCCTAAACATGTCGTTAAAACTAATATTTTCTCGTATCTGAAAATGAATAAAATCACCGTAAATTACTTATATGCTGGAAAGATGTGTTCGAGGGCTTAAATCGAATCCGACTCGACGAACTTTAACCTTATGTAAAATTGCAATGATTTCTGTTCTGTAACCATGATGATAATTAGATCGGAATGCGACTCTGGACTGCAGTCCAGAGCGTTTCTGATTATTGTGTTCTGTCCCAAGACCTGTGTCACTGTGTTTCCTGAAGTAGTATGTTGCGGAACTTTACCGTAGAATAAATATAATTCTGTTGGCTAAACAAAACAGGTGGTTCCATTCCGTTTCATCGCCATTTACTATTTTAAACTGTATTTAAAAGGGCAGAACGTATAACTGTCCAGAATAGATTCTGAAATGACATACTGAGGTTAAACTGTGTATAACTTTCAACGTACAGATGCGATTGGTGATCCGTCTGTTGAGTTGAATACTCCATTTAAAACCCTAGATTTCATTCAACTGTAACATCGCAGAATTCTGAGCTCAACTGGGTGAAATTCATGGCGCGAAACGGACGTTCAGTTCTGAAACTGAATTTCCAGCCGCGAGCACTTAAAATGAAATAGCTATATCTTGAAAACCGGAATTCCGATTGAACTGAAATAAATTTTGATGAATTACTGACTGAGTGTTCTATATATCTTACTTACATCATTGTTGCTGAATTCCTAACATATTAATTCATGCAATTTATTTTATTTCATGACATGCATGTTAATTCATAACATACAGAGCTTATTGGTAGCATACAATACATATATCATACCCTTTGCCATATACTCAGTGTTAGTGCGTGTGGACATTGCATTATCGTGCGTGATAGATGTTGGTTTAGGAGTGACGAGTACACCAATGGAAAGTGAATATTCGTGACAGTGATTGATACAGTGGACAGTGATGAAACCGTGCCATTGGTATACTTGTACACAACTAGATCAATATCATAAATAGTGTAAACCTGGGGAAAAAGGGGAGATCAAAGTGGAAAGAGTATCGTATTTAGCGGGACCGTGTTTAGAGGATGATCATTTGAACCGTGATACTTATACGTGTAGGACAGGATCTAGCGATCCGGCTGACAGGGTTATGTCCCGGGCATGTGGACCGTTGTCTCGGGTATGTACGAGACTCCTGTTAAACATGATCCTCCTTCCACTATGTGATTTCAAACATGACCTAGAGACCGATAGGGACACATAACATATTCTGCATCATATTGTGACATAGTGATTACTTGCATTATTCTCATACCAGTATTACCTCATTTACCTGTTTCATCTGATTATAATAATATTATCATTGTGTCGCTCTGACGACCTGAGTATGCATGCTCAGATTCCGCGGGAGGACCAGCACAGGAGACGGATCTACCCTTCGAGTTCACAGAGATATAGTCTGGTGTACTCCCTATCTTTATTGCTTTTCTTAGAGTGATCGTGAGATTGAACTTGGTTAGTTATTGTTCTTATTATCTGTAATTTGTGAACGATGGAATTTTAATGTAATAAATTAGTGATGTGATTCCTTTAATATTGTGCTTTATTTACTGATTACCATATAGTGCTAGAAGCCGAAGTGTGACTACGGCGGGATGATTTCTTAACCGTAGGAGCATGGCTGGCCTAGTCATCCCCCGTTTTCCGTATTTTGGGAAGCGGGGCGTGACATGGTTTAGTTGGTATCAGAGACTGTGTTTAGTATCAAGGGATAACATTAACTATGCTGTATTACGTTATTCTTGTTTCATTGCTCTTGATTTTCATCCTTGAATATGATCCTATCCTTTTGAATCTTCCAGTGATATGACGTCCCCGAACGACCCCTCCTCGGACTCCAGCTCTCAGGACCGCACGGAAAGGATACTTAGTGCACTGACCACTCTCGCGGAAGCTCAGGAGAGAAAGACAGATTTGCTTACTGAGGGACTCAGGGCGATTACCGCCGCAGGAGGACCCTCCGCACTCATTACTGCCCCCGAGGGCGCTACTCCACCAGCTTATCAGGCTAGGGCTGGTACCGTATCAGACTTCCGACGGTTACACCCAACTGCATTCACAGGGCTAGCTGAACCCCTTAAGGCTGAGCAATGGCTGGTGAACATGGAGAACTTATTAACAGCCGCCAGGGTTCCAGAGGAAGACAGAGTGGACGTGATAAAGATTCAATTAGAAGACGAAGCCCGTACATGGTGGTCGGTGGAAGAGAGCAGACTTGACGAGCCGATTGAATGGAGCAAGTTTAAGGAGTGCTTCCTAGATCATTATTTTCCTCCCACAGCCAAGGCAGAAATGGAGGAAAAGTTTATTTTGTTGAAACAGAATGGACGCCCAGTGGACGTATATGCGGCAGAATTCAACCGTCTGAGCCGCTTTGCTCCATACATGGTCAAATCAGAGGCCACCAGGGCCAGACGCTTTCTTCAGGGGTTAGATTTCGAGTTGCAGCAGTTGATTGCATCGTTGGATTTGCAGACTTTCGCACAGGTACTCAACGCGGCGAGAGTTCAGGAGCAATTGATTAATAAGTTCAGAAGACCCCCAGTCGTTCCAGCACGTACCCACGCGCCTTCTCGAGGAGCCATACCGGTTCACAGAGCAGGAACGACACAAATGAAGCGCCCGTTCGTACCACAGCATCGCCCCCAGAGACAGGGCGTAACTTGCGGTTATTTGGGTAGAAGAGGATATACTCAGAAGGACTGTCGCCGTGCCAAGAGACAGTGCTTGATTTGCGGTTCCAGTCAGCACAGAATTAACAGTTGCCCTGAGCAAACAGAGATACAAGGAGGTTCTGGACCACCACAGCAGAGGCCGCAGGAGCAGAGACAACCCTTTACAGGTCGCGGTCAGGGACGGGCTTTCACCTTGACCGCCGAGCAGGCAGAGGCGTCAGGAGACGTGGTTACAGGTACTCTACTCGTACATTCCTTGCCAGCTAGAGTACTATTTGATTCGGGAGCATCGCATTGTTTCTTGTCTGAGCATTTCACTAACACACACTCAATACCACATGAACCACTAACCAAGGGATGGGAAATTCATACGGGTAATGGCATTATTATATCTAGTGGAGAATGTAGATTATGCCCGGTTGTAGTGTGTGGCAGGGAATTCTATGCGAATTTCCTTTTGATCGGGACAGGCAGTTACGACGCAATTCTCGGGATGGATTGGATGAGCACTTTCCATGCAGTTATCGATTGTCGTGCAAGGAAGGTGATCTTCCGCATCCCCAATCACCCGGAGTTTATTTTCGAGGGCGGAAGCGAATCTTTGGAGCCAGCTAAGTACAGAGCAAAGCCTAAGGAGCTGACAGCTATGGAGATTGATAAGAGCCCGGCCCCAGAAATTGTTCGGGACTTTCTAGACGTATTTCCTGAAGATCTACCAGGTCTACCACCTCCTCGAATTCTGGAGTTCTCAATCGATTTGATTCCAGGCACAGCCCCAGTATCCAGAGCCCCATATAGAATGGCACCAGTTGAGTTGGCGGAGTTAAAGAAGCAGGTTGAAGAACTTTTGGAGAAGGGATTTATTCGGCCAAGCGTTTCACCGTGGGGTGCACCAGTCCTGCTAGTAAAGAAGAAGGATGGATCGCTGCGAATGTGTATAGATTATCGGGAGCTGAACAAGGTCACAATAAAGAACAAGTACCCAATACCGCGCATTGACGACCTATTTGATCAGCTAAGTGGAGCCAAGGTTTTCTCAAAGTTGGACCTCCGTTCTGGATATCATCAAATCAGAGTAGCAGCCGAGGATGTATGCAAGAAGGCTTTCAGGACCCGATACGGACATTACGAGTTTCTTGTGATGCCGTTCGGTGTTACCAATACCCCAGCAATATTCATGGATTTAATGAACAGGGTGTTCGCAAAATACTTAGACACGTTCGTCGTTGTGTTTATCGACGACATACTTGTCTACTCGAAGACCTGGGAAGAGCATGCTGAGCATTTGCGCATGGTACTACAAATTCTTCGGGAAGAGAAGTTGTATGCGAAGCTGAGCAAGTGTGAATTCTGGCTCGACACAGTTCAGTTTTTGGGACATATTGTTTCGGGCGAAGGCATCTCGGTGGACCCGGCAAAGATAGAATCTGTCAGAGATTGGCCGACGCCGAAATCAGTAGCAGAGATCAGGAGTTTTCTGGGATTGGCAGGTTACTATCGGAGATTCGTCCAAGATTTCTCAAGGATCGCGGAACCATTGACGAGACTGACACGGAAGGACGTACCGTTTACATGGACAGAGGAATGCACTCAGGCATTCGACACACTAAAGCAGAAGTTAACCACGGCGCCTATTCTTACTGTACCAGATGATTCCGGTGGTTTGGTGATACACAGTGATGCCTCAGGGAAGGGTTTAGGCTGTGTTTTGATGCAGCACGGCCGAGTGGTTGCTTACGCCTCTCGACAACTGAGAAACCACGAGAAGAACTACCCCACGCATGACTTGGAGTTAGCTGCGGTAGTCTTTGCGTTGAAGATTTGGAGGCACTATCTATTGGGTGAGAAAGTGGAGGTGTACACAGATCACAAAAGTTTGAAGTATGTTTTCACCCAGAAGGAACTAAATATGAGGCAGCGCCGATGGCTAGAGCTGATGGCAGATTATGACTTGGACCTTCAGTATCACCCAGGGAAGGTCAATGTTGTACCAGATGCGCTCAGTCGCAAGCCAGCGGTCATGATGTTGACCGATCAGAGAAGCATTATTGAGGACTTTCAGAGACTTGAACTTGAGGTCGTTACGCCGAACGCACTCAGTCAATTTTGGCAACTACAGGTGCAATCTTCCCTAGTGGATCGTATCAAGATTGCGCAAGCGGATGATCCCCGATTGCAAAAGTTCAGAGAGCAAGTGGAAGCTGGACTGAGAACGGATTTGATTATACATGAAGATGGCTCTCTGAGATTCGGTAGCAGACTCTGCGTACCTAAAGGAGATGTACGAGAAGAAGTTTTGGCTGAAGCACACAGTTCAGCTTATTCTGTGCATCCAGGAGGTACAAAAATGTATCAGGACCTAAAGCAGCACTTTTGGTGGAACGGAATGAAGCGGGAAATTGCGAGGTTTGTATCCAGATGTTTGGTATGTCAGCAGGTGAAGGCGGAACATCAGAGGACAGCAGGATTGTTACAACCATTGCCGATACCTGAATGGAAGTGGGAGCACATTACTATGGATTTTGTGACGGCCTTACCACGGAGCCCTAGAGGCAATAACGCTATTTGGGTTATCGTAGATCGCCTCACAAAAGCTGCACACTTCCTACCTTTCCGAGTGGGACAGTCGACAGAATCACTGGCAGAAAGATATATGCAGGAGATAGTACGACTTCACGGTGTTCCCGTCAGCATTGTGTCAGACCGGGACACGAGATTCTTGTCGCACTTTTGGAAAAGCTTACAGGAGAGTTTGGGAACCCGCCTTAAATTCAGCACAGCTTATCACCCACAGACGGATGGACAATCCGAGCGTACAATTCAGACGCTCGAGGATATGTTGAGAGCTTGTATGTTGGACTTTCAGGGTTCCTGGGAGGACCATCTGCATCTAGTCGAGTTCTCTTATAACAATAGTTATCAGGCTAGTATTCAGATGGCTCCTTTTGAAGCACTAAACGGGCGGAAGTGTCGATCCCCAGTATGTTGGGATGATGTGGGAGAACGAAGACTACTGGGCCCCGAACTCATTGTTCAGACAGTCGACAAGGTCCAGATGATCAGGCAGCGTATTAAGACGGCTCAGGATCGACAAAAGAGTTGGGCAGATACCAGCAGAAGGGCACTTGAGTTCGAAGTCGGAGATCATGTGTTCTTGAAGATTTCCCCTACTCGTGGAGTTATCAGGTTCGGAAGTCGGGGAAAGCTCAGTCCCCGTTTTATCGGACCTTTTGAGGTGCTAGAGCGAGTGGGAGAGGTGGCCTATTGACTCGCCTTGCCTCCATCGCTAGCTGGTGTGCACAATACCTTCCACGTGTCACAGTTGCGGCGTTATGTTCGGGACGAGAGCCATGTTCTGGACCATTCGGAGCTAGTTTTGGGAACCGATCTGTCATACGAGGAGCAACCCACTACCATTCTCGACCGCAGAGAGAAAGTGCTGAAGAATAAGGTCATTCCGTTAGTCCGAGTGTCTTGGGGCGGTCGTTCCTCAGGAGAATCCACCTGGGAGCGAGAGGAAGAGATCCGTGATCGTTATCCACATCTCTTTGTTTAGTACTTTTGTTTCTTTGTATCCTTGTTAAATTTCGAGGACGAAATTTTTGTTAAGGGGGGTATGATGTAAATCCCTGTTTCCATTTTAATAAAAGCTTCCTATTCTCTGAATTCCAGTGGTTTCTTTTCCTTTTCCTTCATATTTTGGAATTGGTCGTTTAAGCTTAATATGTATATTTTTCCAAACCCTAAAAGTTAAAACCCAAAATTCAAAACAAATTAAAACCAAGGCTAAAATAAACTAAAACCCAAAACTATATTACATATACCTTCAGCCCATTCAAAATCCTTTTAAAATAAATCTTTAAATTTAAACCAACAGCCCCAAACCCTTTACCAAAATCCCTCAGCCCAACACATTAAATTTTTATTATTAACACTTAAAAAGCCCCGGCCCAATCTCCTTCTCAGCCCACTTCGTGTTTTTTTTGAAAAGCAATTATTTTTTTTGCCGGCCCGGCCTTTTCCCGCGGCCCGCTTCCTCATCACCTTACCCGACCCGTTAACCCTTCTCCTTCCCAAACCGTTCCCGCCCACTCCTTTCTCGAGACACCCACGTCCCCGAGCTTCCCACGCTCCCCACGTCGCCCTCGCAGTCGACCACGACCCCGGCCACGACTCCCTCTCACTCTCCAACTCCTCATCTCCCTCTCACTTCCCAACTTCTCAAAAACTCTCCAACCCTCAAACTTTTCCCCACGAACCCCCAAGAACCCACTGCAAACTTCAGACCTCCACCCTCGACGACGACGACGACGAACCTTCCTCCGACCCCCTTCTTCATCACCTCACCCTAACCTCCTCCTAAATCCCTCGCCTTCACCCCAACTACTCAGCCACCTCACTCGATCTCTAAAACCCCCTGCACATCCTCTCGGCCACCCTCTGGCACTCAACGCCGGCGAACCCCACCACGTCGTCGACCATACTACACCCTCCTCGTCGTCAGTGTCTCCTCCACCTCCTCTCAAAAGCCCCCTGCTCTCTCTCTCTCTCTCTCTCCCCCCAAAAAACCCACTCACTGCGCACTCTCCGTGCACGTTGCCGGAGCGACGCCGTCGACCGTCGGCAACCCCAACACTTCTCAGACAAACCATAGAGCACCCCCTAAGCTTCCAGCGCGCACAGGACGACTCCGGAAAACTCCGACATAAAACCCGTGTTTCAAACCAAGCTCGCGAGAATCCGTTACACGGCGTACGCCACGCGTCCGTGTCGCCATTGCTGTCGTACGACCCCGAGACGTTTCCAGGCAAGTGTTTACTTGCTTCATGCTAATATAGTTGTGTTACAAACCTAGATCACGTAGTTTACAAACTTACCGATTACCGATATATATCATGACCTAAGTGCTCGATGTTAGATCCCAATGGAAATAATTTTCTAATTTGACGGAAACCGATATTTTCTATTGGCCCTTTTAATGATGAATATCGTGTATGAATCCCGCTGGAAAATACGATTGTTAGTGACGAAAATCGATACCCCCAAACATGTCGTTAAAACTAATATTTTCTCGTATCTGAAAATGAATAAAATCACCGTAAATTACTTATATGCTGGAAAGATGTGTTCGAGGGCTTAAATCGAAGCCGACTCGACGAACTTTAACCTTATGTAAAATTGCAATGATTTCTGTTTTGTAACCATGATGATAATTAGATCGGAATGCGACTCTGGACTGCAGTCCAGAGCGTTTCTGATTATTGTGTTCTGTCCCAAGACCTGTGTCACTGTGTTTCCTGAAGTAGTATGTTGCGGAACTTTACCGTAGAATAAAGATAATTCTGTTGGCTAAACAAAACAGGTGGTTCCATTCCGTTTCATCGCCATTTACTATTTTAAACTGTATTTAAAAGGGCAGAACGTATAACTGTCCAGAACAGATTCTGAAATGACATACTGAGGTTAAACTGTGTATAACTTTCAACGTACAGATGAGATTGGTGATCCGTCTGTTGCGTTGAATACTCCATTTAAAACCCTAGATTTCATTCAACTGTAACATCGCAGAATTCTGAGCTCAACTGGGTGAAATTCGTGGCGCGAAACGGACGTTCAGTTCTGAAACTGAATTTCCAGCCGCGAGCACTTAAAATGAAATAGCTATATCTTGAAAACCGGAATTCCGATTGAACTGAAACAAATTTCGATGAATTACTGACTGAGTGTTCTATATATCTTACTTACATCATTGTTGCTGAATTCCTAACATATTAATTCATGCAATTTATTTTAGTTCATGACATGCATGTTAATTCATAACATACAGAGCTTATTGGTAGCATACAATACATATATCATACCCTTTGCCATATACTCAGTGTTAGTGTGTGTGGACATTGCATTATCGTGCGTGATAGATGTTGGTTTAGGAGTGACGAGTACACCAATGGAAAGTGAATATTCGTGACAGTGATTGATACAGTGGACAGTGATGAAACCGTGCCATTGGTATACTTGTACACAACTAGATCAATATCATAAATAGTGTAAACCTGGGGAAAAATGGGAGATCAAAGTGGAAAGAGTATCGTATTTAGCGGGACTGTGTTTAGAGGATGATCATTCGAACCGTGATACTTATATGTGTAGGACAGGATCTAGCGATCCGGCTGACAGGGTTATGTCCCGGGCATGTGGGCCGTTATCTCGGGTATGTACGAGACTCTTGTTAAACATGATCCTCCTTCCACTATGTGATTTCAAACATGACCTAGAGACCAATAGGGACACATAACATATTCTGCATCATATTGTGACATAGTGATTACTTGCATTATTCTCATACCAGTATTACCTCATTTACCTGTTTCATCTGATTATAATAATATTATCATTGTGTCGCTCTGACGACCTGAGTATGCATGCTCAGATTCCGCGGGAGGACCAGCACAGGAGACGGATCTACCCTTCGAGTTCACAGAGATATAGTCTGGTGTACTCCCTATCTTTATTGCTTTTCTTAGAGTGATCGTGAGATTGAACTTGGTTAATTATTGTTCTTATTATCTGTAATTTGTGAACGATGGAATTTTAATGTAATAAATTAGTGATGTGATTCCTTTAATACTGTGCTTTATTTACTGATTACCATGTAGTGCTAGAAGCCGAAGTGTGACTACGGCGGGATGATTCCTTGACCGTAGGAGCATGGCTGGCCTAGTCATCCCTCGTTTTCCGTATTTTGGGAAGCGGGGCGTGACACTAACACTTATAGAACTACGACTTAAATTTCTTTTGGTCTGACTCGGGTTTGAGTCTGATTATTTCTGACTTAAATATGATTCAAGTCAATCTACATTCTTTAATATTCCAACTTAATATGAACACATGAATCCCAGAATCCAGTTAACAATCTATACAACTTGACTGAACCAAACCATGGATATACATCCATTATTCCGTTATTCCATTTACCTGATTATGCAGTTACAATCTGTTTACTGATATCATGGTTTCGGTCAGTCATCCAACTTACACAATACAATACTACAATACAAACAAAACACTACGGGGTTTAAGGGGTAGATTGGTACGGAAGTTGTTAAAGGTGGCACGAGACGGTAAGATTAAGACACCTAACATGAATCCAATTGCCGTTGTTCCGGGTTGTATAACGGAGCCTTGTACTCTATATTCCGTTTGCCCTGGTCTCTAGCATATAGAGACCCCTCTCGTATACACTGGCATTCTTCTGTACCAAGCTACAAACAACAGCGTTAATACAACATTACAACAATACAATACAATATTAAAAGCTACTCACTTTCTCTCCTACCCTTATTCTATTTCTCCCCTATCTTTGGGACTTACCGAGCGACTTGTTCGCTGACGATATTCTATTTCTTTCTTCTTTGAATGTCGTCAGGTGTTTTGGACCCGTCAGAGATCGAGCCCACCGGTGAAGACTTGAATCAGTTTCACGAAGACCCCGAGCTCTAGACATTATACCTTATTCTATTCAGTATTTTCATTTTCTGTTATGCCATTGTTTAGGCATCGCTTTTCATTCCAGTTGTATTTACTTTTCATGCATTGTACAAAAGAATGTTATTAATAAAGTTGCTGTTATTTCTATATCTCTTGTCTCTTGTGATTTACTTTTATATTGCTTAGATACGCTTAGCGTATGTATTTCTAAGTATATACGTAGCGGACCTCGTTGCGTCCCCTTCGCCGTACACCGGGAAGCGGGGCGTGACAGGTTTTTGTTGGTGGCCCATGCAAGTCAGAGCTGTATGAATCCCTATCATGCAGTTCAGGTCTGCGTGAACAACCTAAGAAATATAACACAAGAACCAGTAACTAAAACATTCTTTACAATCATGTTCCTTGAATCCCATCATTTCATATTCCTTAAATCATATATTTTGAATCTATCTTAACACAAAATTCCCTCACCTCTTTTACAATTTTACCAAAACCTTCGCATTCTTTCATTCCTTTACACAATCTTTACATTTTTAAAACCCTGTCAGTACACTAGCACCAAACTTTTCTTGGATTTGTTATACTTCCCTTTTACAAATTTCGAGGACGAAATTTTTATAAGGAGGGTAGAATGTAACAACCCTAATTTTTCCTATACACTTTTCTATATAAATTTTTTTAAAATTTTTTAAAATCTATAAAGGAGTATTTTAACCTGAGTACAATATATATATAAGTAATTATTTTGTTTTTAAATAATTCCATTTTTAGTATACATAAAATTGTTTAAAAATTAAAGTGTACTTGGGGTATTTAATGTTGCTGTTCACTTTAAGTAGTTATTTTCCCACAATAATTACAAGAAGGAGCTTGTAGCTCATTGGTAACACCTTGCACTGCTGAACCAAGCCACCAGAGTTCAAATCCCATACCCCACATTATTTTTGTATTTATTTTGTTTTAATTTCTTTTGGAAGTCAACGGTCAAAATGCCATAACTCCCAAAATATGTACTGGACAACAAAAAGTAAATATACCAAATTGTACCCCCGAAGTTTCCCCGGCCTCTGGTGGCCTGACTCGGCCCGACTCGGCGCCGCCGGCCGGCGACTCGGCCGACTCGGTCCGGCGCCGCCGGCCGGATTTGGCCGGACGACCGAGTCACCAACAGAGAAAAGATGCTCCTTGACTTGGTCAACCCTCTTGCACACTTATTATATCTGGATTGGTTTTAAATTGCCCAATAAATCTCTTTTACTCCTATGTTTAATGAATTTTTAATGATTTTGTATATTTTTATATTTTTTATTAAAAAGCCTAACCCTACCCTAACCCCCATACCCTCTACCCTATCATCCTACATTTCTAAGTCCACTCTCTAAAAATTTCAAGCGAACTTGGTACGTGAGAAAACGAGTGAAAGGCGAAGCGCTGACGAAATTGACGGCGAAATTCCGACGATCGTGCTAGGACCTCTCAACGACGATTCGACGCACCGGCAAACTCTCTACCTCTCTCTTACTCTCTAACGTTGTCCAAACCCGTAAGTCCCCTTTTCTATCCTTCTTTTCTTTCATTAAAATACGACTTTTTCAAACCCGACGGAAATCGGAACAAACCGATTTCCGATTCGGTTTTCTATCAAATCTCACTTATTACTAATTGCATAATACTTAAACATATTCATGTTGACTACTAATCACTTAAAAATTAATTTGAACAAGTTTTCACACATGAAATGATAGCTTTTGCAATATACCGTATTTTTGCACTTAAATACCACCATGTTTAGTTTATCATATTTAACCCTTTAATATTGCTATACCTTAAAATAGATCATGAGGTAATGACCTACCTCCACACACACTCATATGCAATCATAACACGCTACCTTGAAAACTTAGAATAAGATAAAATAAGATTTTACATTAAAATACAATTTTCTTAATAAAACCTTTTCTAAAAATTCTAAGTTATATACAATTTTAAAATCATATCTTTTAATAGGAAATACGAAAGTTGTGGACATCGATCGTTTATCTAAACCTGACTTTGTGGTGTCTAGGCAAGTGTGTCTAAGGCGAGTGGTTACTTAATTAGGACCACTACTTATAGTGGAGAGCCTCCCACTCACCTGACACTTACCTGGCCGCAATTGGCGGTGAAGAGACGATTTGAGGCTTCTAATGACTTGTCGTTTAGACCAATTAGAAATATGCTAGTTGGCTTAGGAAACCCTAGAATCTAAAATACGGAAATTTACACCTTTTACAAATAAATACCTTATCTTTATAAAACCGTTTTCTAAATGATTAGTATTTATTAAATCTTTGCAAAGCGCAACTACAACCCACCTTTGGGGAACTCGTTAGGGATAGTACGGTTTATCGTGCACCCTCGGGCTTAGTAGTGTGAGATTCAGACCTCCGCAAGGAGCATTCAGTCTCGAAAGGTTTAAAATACGACATTTAAGAAAAATGTGATTTTGGAAAATAAAATATTTATTAAAAATTATTCTTGTATAAACATATGTATATTTATCATTTAAACACCTATTTTATTATAAGATAAAGTTTCCACATTTTCCTAAAAAATTACAAGATTAAAAGTTACATTAAAATACCATGAATTTCAAATAAATCAATATTACAAATTAATACCTTTATTTATGAAATTAGGATATTTTCACTAGAAATGTCACAAAATAAATCACACTTATTATAACTATAAAGACGAATAATAAATACTTGAGGTGTATCTTGAAAACTATACAAAAATATTTTTACATAAAACCCCCCTCAAGTTTTATAAATTACAATAAGGACCCTAACACTTATAGAACTACGACTTACATTTCTTTTGGTCTGACTCGGGTTTGAGTCTGATTATTTCTGACTTGAATATGATTCAAGTCAATCTACATTCTTTAATATTCCAACTTAATATGAACACATGAATCCCAGAATCCAGTTAACAATCTATACAACTTGACTGAACCAAACCATGGATATACATCCATTATTCCGTTATTTCATTTACCTGATTATGCAGTTACAATCTGTTTACTGATATCATGGTTTCGGTCAGTCATCCAACTTACACAATACAATACTACAATACAAACAAAACACTACGGGGTTTAAGGGGTAGATTAGTACGGAAGTTGTTAAAGGTGGCACGAGACGGTAAGATTAAGACACCTAACATGAATCCAATTGCCGTTGTTCCGGGTTGTATAACGGAGCCTTGTACTCTATATTCCGTTTGCCCTGGTCTCTAGCATATAGAGACCCCTCTCGTATACACTGGCATTCTTCTGTACCAAGCTACAAACAACAGCGTTAATACAACATTACAACAATAAAATACAATATTAAAAGCTACTCTCTCTCTCTCCTACCCTTTGTCTATTTCTCCCCTATCTTTGGGACTTACCGAGCGACTTGTTCGCTGACGATATTCTATTTCTTTCTTCTTTGAATGTCAGGTGTTTTGGACCCGTCAGAGATCGATCCCACTGGTGAAGACTTGAATCAGTTTCACGAAGACCCCGAGCTCTAGACATTGTACCTTGTTCTATTCAGTATTTTCATTTCCTGTTATGCCATTATTTAGGTATCGCTTTTCATTCCAGTTGTATTTACTTTTCATGCATTGTACAAAAGAATGTTATTAATAAAGTTGCTGTTATTTCTATATCTCTTTTCTCTTGTGATTTACTTTTATATTGCTTAGATACGCTTAGCGTATGTACTTCTAAGTATATACGTAGCGGACCTCGTCGCGTCTCCTTCGCCGTACAACGGGAAGCGGGGCGTGACAGGTTTTTGTTGGTGGCCCATGCAGGTCAGAGCTATATGAATCCCTATCATGCAGTTCTGGTCTGCGTGAACAACCTAAGCAATATAACACAAGAACCAGCAACTAAAACATTCTTTACAATCATGTTCCTTGAATCCCATCATTTCATATTCCTTAAATCATATACTTTGAATCTATCTTAACACAAAATTCCCTCACCTCTTTTACAATTTTACCAAAACCTTCGCATTCTTTCATTCCTTTACACAATCTTTACATTTTTAAAACCCTGTCAGTACACTAGCACCAAACTTTTCTTGGATTTGTTATACTTTCCTTTTACAAATTTCGAGGACGAAATTTTTATAAGGAGGGTGGAATGTAACAATCCTAATTTTTCCTATACACTTTTCTATACAAATTTTTTTAAAATTTTTTAAAATCCATAAAGGAGTATTTTAACCTGAGCTTCCTGCCCTTCCCATCTGCAGTGGATAGCTTCCAGCGCAACTGCGTCGTAGATCTAAAGCCCTTATCACGAGGCCGTCGGACAGCTTCCTGCTCGGCCCATCCTCAGCGGGTAGCTTCCTGCCCAACAACGCTGTGGATCCATAGCCCTTATCACAAGACGACCGAGTAGCTTCCTGCTCGGCCCATCCACCATGGGTAGCTTCCTGCTCAACAACGCGGTAGATCCAAAGCCCTCATCGCGCAGCCGACGGGCAGCTTCCTGCTTGACCTTAACGGCGGAACCTGAGGCCACACGTCAAAGTCGATAGGCCGACCGTACCCGGGCATGAAGTAGACAAACTCCTAACCTGACCCAAGAAGATGTTGGATATAGTGCCCTCAAAGTCAATTATTGGATCGCAGGCACGTGATTGCAATGATTGAGGGAGGACCTATGCTGGTAGGACAGTCTTACTCAAGATGATAGTATGATATCTGGTTTATCTTTATCATCGTGTACATGCTTCAGGTGATATCACAGATCACTATTACACATTGATAGAGCCCTTAGGATTCTTGCTTGACTACCAGCAGTATGATGGCGATCATATACGTGAGAATTGGGTAGTCTATAAGTACATCCTTAAAGTGGTCCCTAGTCATGGGAGTTTCGAGACTGGGCATCGATACTCCACCAGTAGACTAGTGTATATAGTCGAGACCCCGACGAGGGGAGGTGGCCGGTCTCACAAGCCATTGGTGTCAGTTGGTTCACCTAAGATGTATACAGGTGCTCATTGGGTTATGAGCATACCGGACAGGACTCGCCGGGAACATGCTAGTTGGTATTATACCTGACGTCAGATAGAAATTCCCTGGTGACATGTGTACAGGTTAGTCTATAAACCTGAGATCGTCATTTGTCTCGTGTGAGTTCCCACTGTGCTTTGATTACTACCCTACCACGGCTCAAAGGAGTCATGCAAACAGGTTTTAGTTGGGTACAGTCCCGAGCCGCATGGAGGCAGTGAGCGGATCAGCAGGGGTTTCGTCTCTCCCGGTATTGGGAGTGAGATCGCGCTGTGTCAAGGAGAGCCATTACATGAAGTCCTTGGTCAAGGCAGGAGATTTACTGGTAGGTATTCCAGTAGTATCTCAGAGTGTTCTGGGCTACACTCCGACACGACTTGTATCGCTTTTGGGGGTCTGACGTTTACCAGCCCCTAGGCCCGACATGCGATACTCATAGACGAACGGACCGGACTGTACGGATATTGTCACTGACAGGCTCAGTAGGGTTCCAGGATGAGTTCGCTCATCGGCTTCTCTTTTGGTCAATACATGGATAGCTCGTTACGTACAGCTAGTACCACTGACGTGCTAGTGGTTAAATCCACAGCCAGTGTATTGACGAGTCTTTAGAGTGCCCCACAGATAGTTTCCCAAGTTTCGGGAGAAACGTTGTAGAGGCCGTATGGTATTATGGAAGGGTTCGATCATATATGTGCAGTCATACACGGATCATGATCGGACGGATCATACTATTGGGTTTTGGTTTAAGCCGGATCCTAGTATTAGATTTGTTGGATTACTTTCGTCTCATCGCATTCGTATTCAGTCGGAATGCGGATGCATGTATGTATATACAGGTGAGGGGTATTCTTGTGATCCGTCACGAGTTTACTTTAGATGATGTCGTTCTTTTTATTATCATAAACATTTGGGTTAATGTTTATTTTTTTTGGAAATTATGAGTGGATTTAATCATGAGGTGCATTTAATGTGGCATGTGCAATCTAGTGACTCATGGTCTCTTTTTTTGTAGCCATGTCATGTTAATTGATGGATTATTGTGTTGAAATGAGAGGTGGAGAGAGAAGGGGCAGCCATATGAGTGGTGCTAGCTCTTGGGATTATTACTAGTGCTCTCATTTTTCATCTCATCACAATAATAACAAAAGCCTCTTCTTCTTCTTCTTCCTCTAGCTCAATACTTCCACCATGGCATCATCTTCAACCACCATCCATACACTCTGATGTGTTGAGAATCAATGGATGCTTGAGACAAACTTATCACACACATTCTGTACATCACCTTGGACATGTCGGCTAGCAAACTTCATGTTCTAATTGCTTCGGTTTGAAGCGGAAGCCCGTAAAATGACTTCTTGATGTGGTGCCTGTTCATACCAGAATATTGCATTTTATACCGCCCATTCTTATGCTCGTGTGTTTATAGGTAGGTGCTTTTAATCCGTGTTTGTTGCATATTTACAGAGTACAGGTTTCCAGTCCAAATATTGCAAATCATGACAAAATCTCCACAGTTACGCCAAAAGCAGAACATCTGTTGACAGCAGATAAAAGCCGGGTTCCGGTCATCCATATCCGTCCAGTGCCGAGTACCTGTTCCTGAGACAAGACATATGACGGTGGTCATTCGTGTCTGGGACAAGCACAGAGCACGAGGGGGGCAGCACAAGAATCAATGGGTGCGCGGAGCTCGAGAGAGATAGAAGTCAAAAGTGAAGAAAAGATAGCAATCTTGGACTAAGAATTCTGAAGATATTCTGGAAAGATTATCAGAAAATATATGTACCAGACAACAGGGGACAGCAGACCAGGGACCTACAGAAAAGCCCATGCCCTGAACCCTCTATAGTGCGGCGGATCCGCGGCCAATAGGGGGTATTGGCGGCGGATCCGCGGCCGTACTGGGCCTTTAGTGTGTCATTTTTCATGGGTAGTTGGGTCTTTTCACATGGGTTCAGAATGTTGCCCTAGAATTTCTGTTACCTGCCTATAAATACTCCAGAATTGAGCTAAGCCAAGGGTCCAATTTTGTGTCCACTCTTTTGTAGTTTTTTGTATAGTTCTTCTTCTTCTTCTTCATTCTTCCTCCATGGAAATGTAGTGAGAGCATTGAGTGGATATTAATGAAGATAAGGGTTTTGTATCATTCTCTTTTGTTTCTTCTTCCCCTTGAGATTCTTGCTTTCTCTTGATCATTCAACCTCTTCATTGAGCTTGAATGGTTAAGGGTTAGTTATTGATCTCAAGGGTCATTTTTTCTTATGGAATTAGCGCTTCATTTCATATGCGTTCTCTACCCTTCCCTTGATCTTGCAACCTCTTGATTGAGCTTGCAAGTTTAAGGGTTGGCTATTGATCACATGCTTGTCTTGAGTTCTAGTTTCTTGTTCTTTTTATCGCTTTTTATTACTTGTTTTTATTACCTTGCTTTACTTTCTTGCAATTTATATTCATGCACTTTAATTACTTGTTTGTAATCTTTTCTTTTCTTTGTTCTTTTCTTTTTGTTCTCTCTTTTTGGTTCTTTCTTGTGAATGAATGTAATTATCTTTGTTAAGAGAAAAATACGGTATTCTAAGTTAATGTTTCTTTGCCCATTTCCTTTTCCCGTATTTTCCATTGAACTCCGCCCAAACCATACGCAAGCGCTCCGTTAGGCACCGTACCCTGACAAGGTAACGGTAATTCCTAACCGCGACCGGTTGCGTTCGGTTTGGCCGGAGGCGAAAGCAAGAGACAAGAACGGAAGGACAAGGGTAAATAAGCCGTATTCCACGAATACCGCGCTTAAATCCCCTAATCCACGTTGTTGCCGATTGCTCTAACTTCAATTGGTCAAGATTCGGCTCAAAGGTTTTGAGTACGGATTTCTTTAGCTTATAATCTCGTATCTTTTTCTTAACAACTTTATACTTGCAAATAATACACTTAGGATAGAATCGAACAACTCATACACAAATTCTTTATTGACTCGTCTAAGACAAGAATGGAAATACAACCATCTCCCTGTGGATCGACCCGTGCTCAACCGGCTAGCTGCATAGCGACACCGTCTTGATTGCGGTTAACTTTAATTCTTCCAATCAAATGGCGCCGTTGCCGGGGAGACGGTAGCGTATTTTCTTTCTTGTTATTCGGGTTAATATTCTTTTTGTATATATTAATAAAAAAATAAAAAATAAAAAATCTTTTTGTTATTTTTGATCATTTTTGTGGGCAAGAGTGCAGATTTTTGCAGATTTGCAAACGGCAATTGTGGGGAGCAAAGTGTACGTTCAAGGCTAAGGTGATTGCAAAGTACAGTGCCAAAGATCCGGGTAGTTTGACCCGCGCAAGCGAACTTTTTAAGCTTACCGGATTTGATTCAACGGGGGTTTCCTAACCCAAAAACTTAACGGTACGTACTTTCCTAACACCTTCTTCTCAAATCCGACGCTTCCAATATACTATTCTTTGCAGGATTCTTTGCAAGTTCGCTAGCAAACGCTAAAAATTAACTAACCCGTATTTGTTGCAGTGCCGCGCTTAAACTAAAAACAATTTTTTGATTCTTTATAGAATTTTTATTGAATTGCGCATTGCATACATTAATACGGACTTAAGGGCAAGCGAACCCCACAACATACGGTAAAGGATTTCATCACCTTTTCCGTGGCCCACAAATCACGAACTTGAGCATAACGTTTACCCGCACAAATTTTAAAAGAAATTAGACTTTAAGCCTTAAGGACTTCGCGCTCACTAGGAGAAGTTAACTGTGTTTAGAACCTCGCTTAACGGTATATTGTTTACGGGGTGTCTAGGAAAGTGTTAACGGCGCAACCGCCAAAAGAGAAAGGGTTATTTAATTAAGGAACTTCGCGAAAGCGTTGGAAAACCTCCCCTTATCTCTGCACTTACCTGGCCTCGTGATCAGTGTATCTTGAGCCCGTTTCTCGACACAGTTTTACTTCGACAATCAAGTTCTGGAGCAGGTCTAGTTGACCTAGGTGAACCCTAGAACGATTAGGTGTGTGGTATTTTTGTGTCGTGATTGTTTTTGTCCTTATTCTTTTTGTGTGTATATTTCATTCTTCTGTTAATATATAAACTATAAAAAAAAAATATCGCATTCTTTTTCCCCTCCTTTTCTCTACCTTTCTTTCTCTCTCTTCATATCATGGATACCCCACCTCGAAAAACTCTTGCCGAACTTTGGTACCCCCAACCAGACATTACTTCTTACGGTTCTTGCTTTGGCCGAACTTCGAACGATCCATCCATGCCAAAAATTTCATTGAGAGATCGGATAGACGCGTCTAGGACAAACAATTTGACTCCGCAATCAACTTCGTATCAACCATTTCAAACATTCGCCCCTTTTTACGTTGATACCCCTTCTTCGAGTCATGTTGCAACTCCAAGACCTATGTCTATTGCAGAACGTATTGAACAATCTCGTAGCCGATCTTTCACTCCTGTCACCACTTCAAATTCTTGGGATCAACAATTTCATTCACCTTCTTATCCAAATGTTGATCCTACCCCTGTCCAACCATTCAATTCCTACCAGTCCTACCCTACTTTTTCACCTTCCCTAGACATTGCTTCAGAACCACCATTTGGGAGTTTTCAGTATCCAAACAGCTTTGAATCTTTTACTGAAACCCCTTCCCAACCCATGTCTAGTCTGGAACAGTCTTTGGAAGACTTTAGGGTAGCGTCGTACCAACAGATGATGGATTTGGAACCATGGCCGCCCTCATACAACCTAGTGACCCGGTAGCTAGTTTTCAACTAGCTCCAAATTTTCCAATGTATGAAGAGGCGGCCGGACAGGCTGTGAATTTGAGTGGAGAGAGTGAGCTGTACCCCCTTCCAAATCAAACCTACCCGTTTCAAATTGAATCCCACAACTCCTGTGTTGAAAGTCTATCAAGTGTCCCAACTGAATTATCAATTGAAGATAGAATGTTTAATGAGTTGTGCGACTTTATAGGGTTTGATTTGCCAGATTGTGAAGGGACCCTTGCCAAGTGAAACCACAAACAATCCTTTTGACCTCTACACCTCCATCTTAGAACCTGAATTGATTGAAATCCATGCTTTTGATGAGATGTCGGAGAAAATTGACTTTCACTTGATTAAGGATATTGACGCCGGGAATATATTGGCTGATGAACCTGTAGATCTGGCAGAGTTTTTCTCTCCAATTCATCATCCCGAGTCATTAAATATTTTTCCCGAACTCCATATGCGTCTGGATTTTGAAGAGAAATGCATGGATGTGCTAAATTTGGAGGAGAATTTTGAGGATAGCTTTGAGGATGAACCAGTTTTAATTGATGAGTCGGATTTTCCAATTCATCCTGTTCCTTTCATTGACTGTGTACACCCTCCTGAACCTTTAACCGATAACCTTCCTCAATCACCTACCTCCATCCTTTCCATCGTTCCGACCTTGCAAGAACCAGTATCACTTTCATTTCATATGTCTGGTTTACCAAGTTCGGCGTACCCATGGTTTCTTACGAATCTTGAGGGATTTGACCCTATTTCTCGACGGGTAAATATATTAGCACAATCACTTTTCACAAATCGGTCATCACAAATTGTGCTAATCTATTCACTCCATTTGCACCCTCAAGTTCGTACTCCACTTCTTTTTCCCTTCCGCCATTCTTCTTCTGATATACCGAGACCGTATCCCGCTTCTATCTCCATACGGTCTCGCGTATTCTCCATTTCTTACCTCTTCACCTTCTTTCCCCAACCACTGCTTCACCATGATAAAATCTTTGAATGGTTGGTGTTAACTTTTGGCCTGTGTAAGGCCTTGTATAGCTTGAAACTTCTCTTTCCCCCCCTAATCCTGAACTTCAACACTTAACAGTGGAAACACTGTTTTACCTTAAGTTTGGGGGGGGACTCCTTTTTTGTATATATTTTTTTTGTTTTCCTTTTTGTTTTGTATATAATTTGTTTTTAGGGAGCGCCGACAATTTTGACTCTCTTGGTGTAGCCTGACAGTGAGGGCACTGTCAAGTTTAAGTTTGGGGGTGTGCTCGGTAAGCTTTCTTCCTTCGCATTCATTTGTATATTTTGCATTTGCATACCTTATTAAAAACCCACAAAAATTAAAAAATTTCCAAAAATATAAAAACTTTGTCGTCAAGTTAGCTAATAGGGTAACTTAGATCTTTATTCCGAAAGTTTAGTTGATATGATAGAAATAACTAAATTCTAGGCTTAGGGATTGAAAACCCTAAAAATAACCCTCATTCTGTCTAACTTTGGTAAGTATACGTCCTTACAGTTTTTTTGAGAAATAGGTAATCTTGAGTTCAGTTCTTGAGTTAAGTCAAGATGAAGGGAAAGTATTGATACTTTACTGAAGGATAAGTCTGAAAAATAGTTTCTTTTCTCGAGTTCAAATTTAGAAAGTATATACCCTACAAACTGCACTTACACGCACCTTGAAACTTGGGATAGTAGAGGATACCTTGAAATACTCTTGCCTGAAAGCCTAGTATTACAGAAAAAAACGGTATTTAAAGCTAAACACCAAAAGAGCATGTTGAAAAATATATCCGGTCTTGAAAAAGAAAAAGAAAAAGAAAAAGAAAAATAGAATAAAGTCAAGACCTGGAAACTGCTATTTACGCTTTAAGCTCACACATTCAGTAATCGGCCGTTAGTGCCTCAAGAAGCATTAATAGTCGCATAAAAGGTGTGTGAGCAAATCCGTCCATCCTTAATAAAAAGAAGTAGTATTAGGTATTAGGGCAAGGGTATTATAGCTTGAATTGAATTCTTGAGTGTAGGGGTGCAAATACACACACACGTAGGGGTATACAATCGATGTTTGAATAAAAGATAGAAATAAAGAATAAGACTTGTGTTTTCTGTAAAGTTGATAAAAATCCCTGATTTGAGGCCGCACTTTAGAAGGAAAACTCAGGAGAACCAACATCTTTCTAAACTTTTTTGGAACGTATAGGACCTAAGGTTAAATAGATAGGAGGTGTGAAAAATAAGGGTTGGATATTTCTAACTTAGGATGATAGAATTTCTAACGTAAATACTGAACTGTAGGAGTAGAATCTATGTTAACTTATGACACTAGCTTGACGGGATTTTGTGGGTGGTATCCGCTGAAAACCCTCAGGAGACAACACTCCTCCTACTAGGGACACCTAGAGGTTTAACGGCTTGTTGCACGCGCTCAGTGCAATCGCGTTCCCTGCGAAAGTGCGGTTATCATTTTATTTTTGTGAATAATTGGTTTTGCTCGGGACGAGCAAAAGTTAAGTTTGGGGGTATTTGTTCATACCAGAATATTGCATTTTATACCGCCCATTCTTATGCTCGTATGTTTATAGGTAGGTGCTTTTAATCCGTGTTTGTTGCATATTTACAGAGTACAGGTTTCCAGTCCAAATATTGCAAATCATGACAAAATCTCCACAGTTACGCCAAAAGCAGAACATCTGTTGACAGCAGATAAAAGCCGGGTTCCGGTCATCCATATCCGTCCAGTGCCGAGTACCTGTTCCTGAGACAAGACATATGACGGTGGTCATTCGTGTCTGGGACAAGCACAGAGCACGAGGGGGGCAGCACAAGAATCAATGGGTGCGCGGAGCTCGAGAGAGATAGAAGTCAAAAGTGAAGAAAAGATAGCAATCTTGGACTAAGAATTCTGAAGATATTCTGGAAAGATTATCAGAAAATATATGTACCAGACAACAGGGGACAGCAGACCAGGGACCTACAGAAAAGCCATGCCCTGAACCCCTCTATAGTGCGGCGGATCCGCGGCCAATAGGGGGTATTGGCGGCGGATCCGCGGCCGTACTGGGCCTTTAGTGTGTCATTTTTCATGGGTAGTTGGGTCTTTTCACATGGGTTCAGAATGTTGCCCTAGAATTTCTGTTACCTGCCTATAAATACTCCAGAATTGAGCTAAGCCAAGGGTCCAATTTTGTGTCCACTCTTTGTAGTTTTTTGTATAGTTCTTCTTCTTCTTCTTCTTCTTCATTCTTCCTCCATGGAAATGTAGTGAGAGCATTGAGTGGATATTAATGAAGATAAGGGTTTTGTATCATTCTCTTTTGTTTCTTCTTCCCCTTGAGATTCTTGCTTCTCTTGATCATTCAACCTCTTCATTGAGCTTGAATGGTTAAGGGTTAGTTATTGATCTCAAGGGTCGTTTTTTCTTATGGAATTAGCGCTTCATTTCACATGCGTTCTCTACCCTTCCCTTGATCTTGCAACCTCTTGATTGAGCTTGCAAGTTTAAGGGTTGGCTATTGATCACATGCTTGTCTTGAGTTCTAGTTTCTTGTTCTTTTTATCGCTTTTTATTACTTGCTTTTTATTACCTTGCTTTACTTTCTTGCAATTTATATTCATGCACTTTAATTACTTGTTTGTAATCTTTTCTTTTCTTTGTTCTTTTCTTTTTGTTCTCTCTTTTTGGTTCTTTCTTGTGAATGAATGTAATTATCTTTGTTAAGAGAAAAATACGGTATTCTAAGTTAATGTTTCTTTGCCCATTTTCTTTTCCCGTATTTTCCATTGAACTCCGCCCAAACCATACGCAAGCGCTCCGTTAGGCACCGTACCCTGACAAGGTAACGGTGATTCCTAACCGCGACCGGTTGCGTTCGGTTTGGCCGGAGGCGAAAGCAAGAGACAAGAACGGAAGGACAAGGGTAAATAAGCCGTATTCCACGAATACCGCGCTTAAATCCCCTAATCCACGTTGTTGCCGATTGCTCTAGCTTCAATTGGTCAAGATTTGGCTCAAAGGTTTTGAGTACGGATTTCTTTAGCTTATAATCTCGTATCTTTTTCTTAACAACTTTATACTTGCAAATAATACACTTAGGATAGAATCGAACAACTCATACACAAATTCTTTATTGACTCGTCTAAGACAAGAACGGAAATACAACCATCTCCCTGTGGATCGACCCGTGCTCAACCGGCTAGCTGCATAGCGACACCGTCTTGATTGCGGTTAACTTTAATTCTTCCAATCAGTGCCCTTTCCGACGAGGAGACCGGAGATCGAGTGAGATCGGATATTCCGCGAGGAGCTAGAGATGGTGGCTAAAGACCGAAGGATACGGATCGATCTGTATAACCATTCTAACTTCTTGTAGATAGCTAGTATAGGTTAATGGTACGATCCGGGTAAAAGTCTGCGTTAGCGCCAGTTTCATAAAAAGTTTTTGTTTCCGCGTTTGGCCTCGGATTGACGGTCGGACCGCTACCGTAGACTTACATGGTATCAGAGCCACGCCATTAACCCATAGCTAGCTTGTTTAGACAATGTTAAATTATCGAAATCGAGACGACTACAATACACTGCACTGCACATTCAAGGTTCTTTTGTTTTTCAAAGTGTGTTCAAAATTTTTTTTAACAAGTGCAGAAGACTACTGAACCTACCAGATGACCACTGGCCAAATACGAGCCCAAGCCCTCGGGAAAAAACCGAGCACCAAGCCTATAAATCCGGCTAGGTCGACCTTTTTGATGTATTTGGGCTTCGTATCTGGGCTCTGGTCTCTGGGATGTTAGTGCAGTGGTATTGTTTGTTTGGCCCAATTTGGATATGGTTTTATCCGTTTGTTTGGGCTATTCGGGGGTTATTTCGAATTTGATATTTTCTAATATTGTTTAAAGTTTGCAGTGCATTACATTATATCTGCGATCGTGAATGTCATTTGATCGGTAAATCTTGTTTAATCGCTATAGCCCTTTTAGACGGATTTGCGAACGTGACATTCACGTTGATGTTCTGTGTTGTGCTGTGATGTTGCGGATTTGTCGTGGTGGATAGCCTGGATGCAATGTTAGTACAGTTTGGTTATATTTGTACATTTGATATTGCGGGGCGAGCGTTTGACATGTGGACTGCCGTCACTGCCTGTTTGTATATTATTCTTTTGGGGCACGATCGGGTTGAGGTCGATGTACCCGCTGTACATATTTTCTTTTCTGTACTGGGATTACCCCGTGGTGGGGTGCACGGATAGCCGGGTTCTAGAGGGCAACGGGCCCGCATCTCATGGCTTTGAGATGGAGGGGGCTTCACTCTAGAATTGGCGGGCTATTCGCCGCACTCGTAGGGAGTATAGGTTGACCCAAGGTGGGGTGCTCAAGTTACCGGATTCCATGAAGTTCTGGGTGGTCCATTCACTTTGCTGAAGAGGGCTGTCTCGCTTCTGGTTTTGACGGGTAACTTGTCGCGCCCGTAGGGGTCTAGGGTTTCATTGTACAGGCTATCCACACGACCAGGGGAACGTCAGGTTTTCACTTGCGGCTCAAAAGAAACCTGGGGAACCCAGATTGTCTGTATTGTTCTTTGATGCTTATTACATTTCAGTGATGTTGCATTTATCACGCCTTGAGTGATTATTATATATTGATATATATACTAGTAGATGTTGTATATGTTTTACACCCACGCTAGTCCAGTCCCCGCTCTGTCGTTAGTTAAGTAACCTAACAGGTGATGACGGGATCCCGTGACGAATGCGGATGGCATATACGTACATCATATTTTCGTTCTTTTGTGGTGTGATCAATTGATGGGACTGTGTTGATTCAGATCAATGCAAGCTAAACAAACATGTTTAATGTTGTTGGAACATTTTTCAAAAAGATGTTATTACAAGGACGTTTTCTTTTGTTTTGCACAGTGGTATTCGGTTATGAATATCCAGCACCTCATTCTACGAGGCAAGGGCCGAGATCCCTTCATCGAGAGTGACCCCTTGGACAGAGGTTTGTGTCAGGATAATAACTTCATTATAGTTGATTACTTTTTGCTTTGCATCGTGGTATTCGGTTTGGAATATTCTGCACCTCATTCTACGGGGAAAGAGCCGAGATCCCTTCACCGGGAGTGGCCTCTTTAGCAAAGGTTTTCGCCACTGTATTTATAAAAAGCTATCCGGTTTCTTCAACGATATCAAGTTCATTACGTTAAAGGTTTTTCACCAAAAACCATTCGTAGCCCCCTGTCATTTCAGACGGGTAGCACTTAGTATTCATGCTATGTTTGTTGGCCTTCGTCAAGGCATAGTGTATGATAGCTATTTGTTACTTTTCTCCTACATAGATAGATGCGTTGGTTTGGGACAGTCGTACTACTATTTTGGCCTTCGTCAAGGGTATGTACGGGTGGGTTCAAATTAACCTGGATAATGACGGGTAGAACTTGACATGTGACTTATGATATGTTGGCCTTCGTCGAGGTCATAAGAGTATGGGGTAAAAATCACATCGGGAGTTTCCAAAGAAACTGAAACTTGCCAGATATGCGCATACCTTCTGGAGTGTGATAACATGAATGTATTCCATCACGTTATCATGCGATGATAGTTGGATCCCGATTCCCACTGATGAGTTGGTTTACTCCTCGGGTGATCCCGACTAATTCTTCTTTCAGGTTTGGAGGAGAATTTGAGGAAACAGTGGGAGGTTTCCTGATTAGATAAAGTGATAACCATTTTGATCTAGGTTATAGTGCACGCAGAGTGTTTCTTTTCTCTCTCTCTCTGACAGTGACCATGGCCCGACCCTAGACTATGACTCAGTGACCAAGTTAACCGAACCTTCTTAAAACACTGGCTTTTGGATTGTCTGAGTTGCATATCTCATTGCCACTCCTTCTTTTACCCTTTGCATTTCTCCAGAACACTTCGTATCACTACGAACATCCACTTCCATTGGATAAAACCATCGTATGGTTATATACGAACTCGAAGGAACTTGTTCCAGATTCGAGGATGGTTTCCGGTTCTGGAGAAAATGAATAGGACTATTCAGTTGTCTGTTCCTTTTACCTTCTCTCAGGTTGCGAGGGCTCTTAGGATTAGGAGAGGGTACACCCATTACGCTAATTGGATAGTCTTCTTCCAAACCATAGGCAGGTGCCGAAAGGTAGGGAATGAAGAAAACCGATTAGCCTAAGTAAGGTGTACAGAAGGTAATAAGTAAAGACAAATAAAAAGATTAGAAAGAGGGCAAAGTAAATTGTGACTGCTATTCACGACCAAACCAAGTATTTCATCGCCACTCCTACTTCACCTTTGTATTTCTCCGGAACACCCCGTATTACTACGAAGATCTACGGTTATTTGGATACTCCATCGTATGGTTATATACGAATTCGAAGGAACTTGTTTCAGTTCGGGGATGGATTCTGGTTCAGGAGAAATAGAATAAGGTTTATTCAGTTGTCTTTTATCTTTACCTTTTCTCGTGTTGCGAGTGCTCCTAGGATTAGGACAGTACACCTATTACGCTTATTGGAGTCTTCTTCCAAACCATAGGCTGGTGCCGAACGGTAGGGAGGGAAGAAAATCATTTAGCCTAAAGGTGGTGTACAGAAGGTAACGACTAAAGACAAATAAAGAGATTTGGAAAGATGGCAAAGAAAATATACGGTTACAGTCATGAATCTGATGATGGAAGAGGCATTACTAGGAATACCCGGATACCCCTTCGAAACATTTACATGTTTCAGTTTCACTGTGTATTGTCAAAAGAAAACTGATTTCCCAATTAGCCCTTACTCCAGGGTATGTATTTATCAGGTTTGATTCTCACATCTGTATGGTTTTACAGATGATGAGTGGAAGTAAGTTATTGGGAATTAGGCGATCATTCTCATTATATCGGGATTCGTTGTAATTGGTGATATTTGAGGAAATCGCCTGGGTTTTTGCCGGATGGAAAATATTTGGTTTTGAATATCCGTTGTTATGTACCAATTTCAAACTGATATATCTGTACGTTTATTTTTATAAAGTGAGATATGACTTTTTGAAATTATGTCCATGACATTTACCTATATCGGTTGATGGTTAGATAAGGAGTATTCAACAGCGGTGTAATTCTTCATAACCATAGTACAGTTCTCAACCTACGACGCACAGGGTTTGCGTTATTCAACTCAGCGGACTTATACAAAGTATTGCATGTTGTCCGGTGTCCATTAGGACAGAGGGGTTGGTCCTCGTACTATATTCTGTTTAGTTATGACTTCTCTAGTTTTAGACAAGTGTTTCATAGAAACACAGGGTCCAAGTTTTGAGAAGCTATAGGTATAAGAATAAAGTAGAGAACCAGGTGTTGCAAGTATCGGGATTCTTCAAAGAGATCGAAGATGTAGATATTTGTGTATGGTATTCAGTTGATAGTAATGGTTTTGAGAAACTTGTTTCTCTTTCAGATTACTCATAATTGGATGCACTCCTAAGTTGAGTAATGATGATCGGCATCTCTCCATTTTAGTTGACATGCACTGGAGACAGTTGCATGATTTGAATCTGGTTCCAATTAAATCAGTGCCTCTGTTTCTATATTAGATATAGAATGGATCATATCTTAACGATGTTAAGGTATATGGAGTTGTCCGGCTTATGCTTAAAACCAGACTCTGGATAACTCAAGGCACGTTTCTGTAATGGCAGTTTGTGGGTTAACCCGGGCTATGACGAGGGTTGATTTTCTACCATCTGGAAGATCAATAGCGATATTGTTCTTGACTCGCCACCGTTTTTATAAAAATGGATTTTTTCAGAAAACAGTAGTGGGAGTATGGTAGAACTGGAAGTGATTCCAAAACCGCAGACGATTACTGAAATTTAATAGGACCAAAAGATTCAATCAGGATTGACATTCCATTAGCCACTCCGTAGATATGGTGGGTAACCTCAGGCACTCGAGAGGTACTTCGGTATGCTCAAAGACGGTGACAGGGAGATTCTTGTTTTCCCAGACTTGACACTACTATTGTTCTAGGCTATGAGACCCGGCAGGAGGATGAGTATAGCGTCGTTCTAAACTAGCTTTAGAAGTGCACGTGTATATGACTCTGCCAGAGGGTTGTCGTAGTCAGTGGGAGCAGCGGAAGTATAGTGGATAAGTAGCTTGTGTCTATTTATAGACTAAAGCAGATATAACGGAGATAGATCATCTATTTTTGATGTGACAGTCATGGGTTTGACTTAATCAAAATAGGGGATGAATCTATTAAGAAGGTAGTAGGGTGTGATGTCATGGTATATGGATGACATACACAGAGTAGGAAGTAAAATTCCTATACTACGATCGGTTATACTGTGGTTGTCACACAGTGGTTTCTCCACGTAGGGCTTGGATATTATATCAGACATTCTGGTTACTAGATCTATGGTTTTAGATCTAGATTTGGGTAGTTTCCCAATCTGGGTACTTAGACAGCATTCTACAGGTGTTTTAAAATGGACGACTCCTGGTATGGTGGTGTACCTGCAGGTGATGGAGTCACCCTCTCTAAAGGTGTCTTACAGACTAAAGAGGGGAGGGATGTGCATGATTGGTATATCACTTGCTTAGGCAATTGAGTCAATCATGAGATATCAAGTACCATACCAGATGTTGTTTTTGCACTAGCTGCAATAAGTTCAGATATTAATCCAATCCTGGAGAAACATTCGGAAGCAGTTTTAGAACATAAGTGGATGTTCTAGGGATATGATAACGACAGCCTCCTTCGGGAGACGGTTATCATTCCAGGCTTCCAAGGTGACCTGGATGACAGAGTGACTTTCAGAGTTATGGTTTTCCCTCTGACGAAGGGCAGTAGTTTGGACAGGAGGTCCAAGCGGATACCGAGGGAAGCATGGCGCAGGATACTGATTATGTTCAGTTGACGATACAGTCTAAGAAGTTTGGATTTGGAGTTCATTTATGAACTAGGTCCCATCAGATATCCAGACATATTCTAAAACATGTATTGCTCAATTCGGGAGATGGTTTTCTCCGCGAACTTGAGATAAAGAGGACATAGAAAGAAACATCAGGGCGGATCCACTTACTGAGGCTATTCCTCGAACGCAATAGTTTCACAAACGGGCTTTGTGAGACTGATCAGTAAAGGAGTTGGGTGTTCGGTATCACACGGGCTGTGAGTATGCGACATCGCAATAATTAGCCTTGAGTGCAAGTGGGAGATTGTTGGATATAGTGCCCTCAAAGTCAATTATTGGATCGCAGGCACGTGATTACAATGATTGAGGGATGACCTATGCCGGTAGGACAGTCTTACTCAAGATGATAGTATGCTATCTGGTTTATCTTTATCATCGTGTACATGCTTCAGGTGATATCACAGATCACTATTACACATTGATAAAGCCCTTAGGATTCTTGCTTGACTACCAGCAGTATGATGGCGATCATATACGTGAGAGTTGGGTAGTCTATAAGCACATCCTTAAAGTGGTCCCTAGTCGTGGGAGTTTCGAGACTGGGCATCGATACTCCACCAGTAGACTAGTGTATACAGTCGAGACCCCGACGAGGGGCGGTGGCCGGTCTCACAAGCCATTGGTGTCAGTTGGTTCACCTAAGATATATACAGGTGCTCATTGGGTTATGAGTACACCGGACAAGACTTGCCGGGAACATGCTAGTTGGTATTATACCTGACGTTAGATAGCAGTTCCCTGGTGACATGTGTACAGGTTAGTCTATCGACCTGAGATCGTCATTTGTCTCGTGTGAGTTCCCACCGTGCTTTGATTACTACCCTACCACGGCTCAAAGGAGTCGTGCAAACAGGTTTTAGTTGGGTACAGTCCCAAGCCACTTGGAGGCAGTGAGCGGATCGGCAGGGGTTTCGTCTCTCCCGGTATTGGGAGTGAGATCGCACTGTGTCTAGGAGAGCCATTACATGAAGTCTTTGGCCAAGGCAGGAGATTTACTGGTAGGTATTTCAGTAGTATCTCAGGGTGTTCTGGGCTACACTCCGACATGACTTGTACCGCTTTTGGGGGTCTGACGTTTACTAGCCCCCTAGGCCCGACATGCGATACTCATAGACGAACGGACCGGACTGTACGGATATTGTCACTGACAGGCTCAGTAGGGTTCCAGGATGAGTTCGCTCATTGGCTTCCCTTTTGGTCAATACATGGGTAGCCCGTTACATACAGCTAGTACCACTGACGTGCTAGTGGTTAAATCCACAGCCAGTGTATTGACGAGTCTTTAGAATGTCCTACAGATAGTTTCCCAAGTTTCGGACGAAACGTTGTAGAGGTCGTATGGTATTATGGCAGGGTTCGATCATATACGTGTAGTCGTGCACGGATCATGATCGGACGGATCATACTAGTGGGCTTTGGTTTAAGCCGGATCATAGTACTAGATTTGTTGGATTACTTTTGTCTCATCGCATTCGCATTAAGTCGGAATGCGGATGCAAGTATGTATATACAGGTGAGGGGTATTCTTGTGATCCGTCACGAGTTTACTTTAGATGATGCCATTCTTTTTATTGTCATAAACATTTGGGTTAATGTTTATTTTGGTGGAAATTGTGAGTGGATTTCATCATGAGGTGCATTTAATATGGCATGTGCAATCTAGGGACTCATGGTCTCTTTTTTTGTAGCCATGTCATGTTAATTGATGGATTATTGTGTTGAAATGAGAGGTGGAGAGAGAAGGGGAAACCATATGAGTGGTGCTAGCTCTTGGGATTATTACTCGTGCTCTCATTTTTCATCTCATCACAATAATAACAAAAGCCTCTTCTTATTCTTCTTCCTCTAGCTCAATACTTCCACCATGGCATCATCTTCAACCTCTATCCATACATTCTCATGTGTTGAGAATCAATGGATGCTTGAGACAAAGTTATCACACACATTCTGTACATCACCTTGGACATGTCGGCTGGCAAACTTCATGTTCGAGTTGCTTCGGTTTGAAGCGGGAGCCCGTAAAATGACTTCTTGATATGGTGCCCTTTCCGACGAGAAGACCGGAGATCGAGCGAGATCGGAGATTTCGCGAGGAGCTAGAGATGGTGGCTAAAGACCGAAGGACACGGATCGATCGGTATAGCTATTCTAACTTCTTGTAGATAGCTAGTATAGGTTAATGGTACGATCCGGGTAAAAGTCTGCGTTAGCGCCAGTTTCATAAAAAGTTTTTGTTTCCGCGTTTGGCCTCGGATTTACGGCCGGGGCGCTACCGTAGACTTACAGAAGATAAAGCTCGGATTCAATCGATAACCGGCGCAACTCCAACCCCACTCAGATCCGAGGGAGCGATCGCGCTAAGCTCTACTAAGGCCTATTTCTACTTGATATCCGTGTCTTGTGTTCTCTTAGTCCACGTCGCCTTAACTCTGGGTGAGGAGAGATACCGGCCAATTTCTATTTGGTATCCGTGTCTGGTGTTCGCTCGGTCTACGTCGCCTCGACTCCGGGGTGAGGAGGAACACCGGTCTATTTCTACTTGGTATTCGTGTTTGGTTTTCGCTCGGTCTACGTTGTCTCGACTTCGGGATGAGGAGAGACACCAGTCTATCTACACTTATGAAATAAATAATGATGAAAACATTACAGCCATACACATTATAGACGAGCTAAAAATACTTTATTGACGTTCTAAATTATTTACAAGGTATTATAAGCTCCTCATCTTTACAAAATGCCTGAGGGCGTACAAAAATAAAAACAAAAATAGGGGCAGGAAGAACGATGGCTTCAAACGTCGTTCTCAGGCAAGGCATCCCCGTCGTTCGTCCGCCCATTGTCTCCGCCGGCAGCCTCGCCTTCACCTGCCGGCTCGGTGCCTTCGTCAGCAGCAACACCCCCGCCAGCCGGCTCGGAGCCGCCGTCCTGGGGCCCTTCCTCTGCAAGGGGATACCTTGCGCGAAGCTCTCGATCGTCGAACCCAGGCGCCATCTCCTTGACGGCGTCGAGGGCATTGTACTACCCGACGACCGTGGAGTCTACAAGATCGACGTAGAATTGATCTGACGTCTTGTAGTCCTCCATTGTCTTCTCCGCCCTAGCCTCGGCCTGCTTCGCCGCCTAGTGAGCCGCCGGGGATCCCCCCTTGCATAAGTCCCTCTGCTTCCTAATGGCCTCAAAAAGCTCGTTGACCTTGCAGACCCAGGCCTGAAGAGCCCGGTTAGACTCCGTTAAGACCCGATGAGACTTTTTCAGTCTTGTGGCCTTCAAGCCATCCGATACCAGCCTAGACTCAAAGGAAGCAGTGTTTTCCCCCGCCTCCTTCAGCTTGGTGAGGAGCTCTTCCTCGCGCGTGGATGACTCTACGGCCTTTTTCATTGCCGAGGCCACCTCCTCAACCTCCATGGCAGTTAGGAGAGCGCAATGTTGGAGGACGAAAAACACGAACAACATTTCTCAGAGACTGGATGGAGGAAAAAGTACATGGAATTTTTTTAGAAGATTACCAATCTGGACTGCCTCCTGGGATATTGCCGCCACTTGGGCCTTCATGGTGCCCCAGGGAATCTTGGCCCTCGCTACTTTCTCCATGTCCGCCAGCAAACAATCGGCTATGGAGATCTCCGACAACACCTCAATGCAGATGTCTCCCTCCTGCACCTGTATCCCGGCCGAGGGTGGCCGGGAAACCACTTTCTTGAGTCTCTTGGCCGGAGACTTAGCGGAGGGCGACGTCTCCGTCCTGGCCTAGGGAACCTGATCCCGGGCGTGCTTCTGCCCCCCACTCCGGCGTTCCTTCGAGACAGGAGGAGCAACAGCTACCTTGGCAGGAGGAGCTTGTCGGGGGACCGCGCCGGGTGCGGGCTTGGACGAACTAGCGCCGCCGTCCTTCCTCTCCTGCGTCTTGGCGACCATGATCTTCGATCGATCCATTCGCTCTGCGGAAGAAAACGAAGAAAAAGGTTAGCAGCCGGAATAACAAAATTATGCTAAGCCTAAATTAATCGGAGAAGTCCTAACTTAGCCCTGAAGCGTGCGGGACTGAGTCTCTCCAAGCTCAAGGCCTGCTCAGAAAGCAGAACATCAGCCCGCTAGATCGGCTCTCACTGCGACACTATCCCCGCCTCTGAGGCGTTTGACTGCTTGACCTTTAAGCAATCCGTCTTATGCTATTTGGTGGGCACTGTCCAATCCTCTCCCTCCGGAGGACCGACGAAAACAAACTTCTCCTTCCACTCGTGGATGGAAGAAGGGACGACACTATCCCTGATCCGGTCGTCCTACCTTTATGTTTTTTAAAAGAAAGGTAAATACAGCTCGGCTCGTCTTTTCGAGTGCCATGGTGATTTTTGTTGCAAAGGAAGGAAAGAAGGAGGCTCAAGTCGAAGGGGATCCGATCAATTTTCAACTGGATCAGGAACCTAAGAAGAATTCTCCACGAATTCGGCGCTAGCTGGCCCGGGGCAAGCCGGAAGCAATAGAGTATAACACAAACCTCGGACAAGAAGTGCAGACGCATCCCCGCACGAAACACTTCCAGGTACAGAGCAATCTCATTGCCCTATACCTGGTCTGCCAGTTCACCCTCCCTAGCCAGACAAAGTGAATAGCTAGGGGGATGTAGAAACAAACCCCGATGTCGGAGAGCTCATCCAATCGATTCAACACCGAGGGAGCATCGCGAGTATTTTCGATACGCACCTTGGGGGCCCTCTTTGCCACCCGACGACGAAGAACAAAGGCGTCGCCACCCCTTGGGGGCGAGCCCGATGGAGAAGAAGACGAAAAAGAAGGAGAACTTTCTTGGCTATCGGAAGCCGAGGAGGAAGATGACAACCCACCGGACTCGGGTTCAGAAGCTGAAGCCTCACTGTCCGACTCAACCCTAACTATATCAACGGAAACTTCAGAAAAAGACATCTAACCTGATTCAAGAACAGCCATTGCTGAAGATGGATTTAAGCTAAAGATCCGACATAAGTGATGATGCGCCGGGCAATCTTCAAGCAACAGGAGGAAACTAAAGCAAAAGTGTTTTCTAAGGAAAGGCCCTACCTATTTATACACCCAGTAAAACCCATCCGATGGTCTAAATCCGCTCCCGCCAAAAAGAAGCGTCGCACCCCATGGCTCCGATGACGTCACGTGGTAACCGACCATTGGACGTTTCCCCTCACACGGATCTAACTGGCGATGTCTCGCGGTCCGCCACCCAATGGTGGACATGTGGCACAAAGATCAAATGCCTGAGCGAACGAAGCGACGTCTCTTTTATGGCGCAATCATTTCGCTGATCCGCTGATATCATCAAGGATACGCACGGAAACCTAGGTATACCGTGAATCGTCGTGTGGATCCGGAGATCGAAGAGATACGGCTGCTAAACGCCACATCGTTCCCAGACAATCCACCGCGAAGATTCCTTGGCACCAAGCTGAACAGAGAAAACCGAGCAGACCACTCTTGACCCGACCCATAAATAGGTCGGAACAAGAGTGATGAGCTAGTGATGATACTCGTAAGTGAAAATTCCCCAAATCACGACACGTAGCGGATAACGTATCAACCGCTTAAGCCCACTAGATTCCTGGGGGCTATAGAGCTGGAATAAGTACGATGTGTTGGGGACATTTTTCGGCATCTCGTCTCCGAGGTTGCATCCGACCTTTTGGAGACCTCCCCGGAGTACCTTCTCCATTTGCCTAACAACCTGCCAACTGCCCGTCTTCGTGCAATTCTACAACCGAGCTTCCACAGCTTCCTTGCTTGTCTCCCAGCTGTTACAGAACTGAGCTTTCTCGGCCTCCTCTCTCGCCTTCGAGCTATCCACCGAGCTGAGCTTTCTCGACTTTCCTGTTCCACCGAGAGCACGAAGCCCAAGCGTCCCCATAACGGCTCCGTGTATCTCGCCAAAACGAGATCTCCGTCGCTCCACGTCCCGCATCCCACGCTGGTGCGTCTTGTCATTAATGAGCGTATCCCGCCATTAATGGACGTACCCCACCATTAATGCGAACATGAGACGGGGGCGTAACGGGTGGCGAGAATCTCATCCCGGTTCGCTCCATGCGACCGCTATATAAACCCTTTCTTCCAGACGACCCAGGTAGATCGAACTCATTCAAATACGCCGCTACCCTATCATTATTATTTCTCGGTACTTATTTGATCGTTAGAGGGTCCTACGGTGGTTTCCCATCCCGGGACTTCCTTTGCAGATAGCTCGGTGTCAACGATATTCAACAATCCATTGAGATCCACACACTCAATCCTCACCTCAAATTTCGACCGTTCAACCTTGCTGGCAACAAGATCGATGGAAGGCAACATCTGAGGATGATTCCGACCTCCATCACCAGCTTAAAGAAGTCCTATGTTCAAACCTCGCAATTCTCAATTTAAATTATATTTGTTTAGCGGGAATTTCCATTAGAGGCTTATCTTTTCACGTGGCCCAAAATTCAAAGGCCCACATTAGATGGAGTATTAAAGTATTTTGATAGCCCGCAACCGATTAACTTATGCTTTTGGGTAAACTGGTTCTTGACACAAAAATAAAAAGTACCAAACATACCCTATGGCAAGCACTCATTCAATTGAGCAAGTTGTAATTTTCCGAAATATCTGAGGAGAGAAGTTAATGCAAGCACTCATTGGATCGAGCAAGTTGTAATTTTCCCAAAAAACTGAGGATGAGAAGTTAATTTGCAGGAGCTATAGTCTAAGAGAGACGGAATATTCCATGAATATTCTCTCATGTAGTTTTAGGCCTATTGGTAGATAGATGGCGAGAAAAATTCTTTTTCTGCCAAGGTTTTTCCTTGTTAAGGTGACTATAGGGGGAGCCTTTGGTTGTCGGGATGAAGGGCCCCGCCAATCTAACAGGCCCCCTGTTATATCTTTAACAGGAACCTGGTAGCGGACAACCCTCAGCAGGTAAAGTTGAATGTTAGATTGCAATTCTCCATCATGCAAAAAGGTCCATTGTCAACAACTCTGTATATTTAACAAGAGAAGTTGAAAAATAACAACAGAATACTGAAGATTGCAAGGAAGAAATATTATCACTTGGGATACCAAAAACTTGTGCATCCTTCCTGAGTTCACAAGATATCCAAGTAGTACAACGCTATTAAAGCAGAAGGATCGCTGGATGTCTCATTGTTGTAACCATATATCATTATACAATACAATATTGCATTGGGAGCAGGGAATGGAACATATATAAGTTAAAAGGGTTCTGAATATAAGAGATCAAATTGACATTGTACATCACCACGGCACCATACGATAACAAACTGATAATATATACCGATCCTCACGACATTAAGGTTTCCGAATACAAGAGCTCAAATTGAAGTGGTACAACAACAAGCACAATACAAGCAAACTGCACATATACTGATCATCAAGACACGCGTTTGCGTACGGAAACATTACGAGAATACACCGAGATCTGGCTTCATGGTAAAATATACAGGGAGGCCTAAGGACTCGACAGTTTTCATCCCCATCATTAAGCAAGCAAAAGGGCCCCGAAAGTTTCCACAGCGCATTTGAACTAGATGCGATCATTGACGGCAGAGCTGAAAGGGAAGAGAAAAACCTTGAGCAGTCATAGCTTTAGGCCAAATATCTGAACAAGTTGGGATTGTACTTGTCCCTCTCCAAATAGTCTCTGGTGATTAGATCTTCTATCCTTTTCTTTATTGCCTTAAAGTCAGGCTGCAACCAATCACATTTTGGAATTTAAATCAGTAACCTCCATGATAATGTCGTGTCAATAAAATAACCAACAGAAAAAGGGACAAGTAATAGATGCCTGTTTTTCTTCATATGAATTTGTTCATGTTTATTTATGGCAGATGAGAAAAGAGAGAAGAATGAAAATAGAGTGGCACTTTATGCTGTTTCTTATAGTGACGGGCAAATGCATTAGCGTCCACCTGTTTTTTTGGGATGATGGACACTGTCCATCTTGATCTTCATGGCCTAATATAGAGTAAACTAATTTTCATGTGTTTTCGACACTTTCGGATCGTTTGGTGAGGATGATTTAGTGTTCTATAATCAGACTAGTGTTGGTTTTGCAACCATCCAATGCAAAGAATCTGTGCATAAAAATATGTAAACTTTAGGAACCAGAAATCATAATCTATGGTGTTTAATCATCAGAAAAAGGGGGTACTCTTTTTTTCATTAAATCTAGGAAAGTGTGCCACTCTATATGCCTTAACCTCAAAAAGAATCACAGTATGAAAAAACCATTGATTTGAATATTGATGCAACATAATCGCAAATTCTACAATAAATTGTTTTCTTCCAATCAGCTCTGATTAAAACCTTACTCTCTATTAAATTACCTAGCATATCTATTTTAATTGTCTCCATCTATGCTTGTTTAGGCCTACCTATAGCCATCATTGTTCTATTAAATATAATTTTGTCATTCAATACCAGCGAACCTAGTGTTCTCCATAACACATGTTCAAATCAATTATCTCTAATTTAATCTTCTATAGGAGCTTTATCTACCATCTTACAGAATGCACTCATTTCTTATCTTATATCTTACATATTGTCACACATGCCCATTTCAACATTTTAACTCAGCCCCACTCCTATTTTTTGGGGCATTCTTCTTAATCACTCAAAAGACTGATGCAAGATATAGACTCCAAAGTCGGAAGGGGAATGCCCCATTAGCTCAAACATAACTCATATTTATCTCCGATAAACTCGTTTTTTGGACATGCTGCTTAATTACCCAAAAAGATTGATGCAAGGTACATTGCTTCAAAGTAAGAAGAGAACTGCCCCATTACCTTGAACATACACCCAAGCTGATCAACGCATTCAGCCACAAGCTGTTGATGACCATAGACTTTCCGACTTTTCATAATTCGAACTATGGATGCATCGATGGCATATCTTCTATCTTTGTCCACATCATCAATTACCTTCTTCTTCTCATCCACAGGAGGAAGTGGTATCTACAATACAGGCAAACAATTAATTCACAATTTAACCTCGATGACTGTGTGCGCAGATCGAAATAGCTTAGAAGGAGAGAGAGCAAACCTTGATCCTTCTCATTTTGTCGGTGAATTTAGAATTGAACTCAAAAAAATCAGTTGCAGCAATAGTCTTGTTATTTGGCTCTTTATTAAGAATCTTGTATTTTGCGCATGAAAGAGAGTGGAGCAATCTTGTTACATCATCATCCAACAAGTTTAATTGTGTCATGATCTCGGAATAACTCAACCTATCTGCAGAGTTGAAAAGCAGTAATGCTGCAGCCTGTTGCTAACAAATAATCACGAATATGAGTATCACATAACATAAACGGATGATTAATAAACCAAAAAATTCAACAATTTGAGGCAGTGGAGGGCTGCTAAAATACCTGATAAGTTGTCACAATCAACTCTATGGTCTTGGATTCGAATTTGCCATTAATGTTGCAGGTACCCAGTGAATATATCCAAGTAAGCTTCCTGTGCTTTGTTTTTGTCTGATAAAACTCTTTAAAAACACCTACGCATTTAACCTAATACAATAAACAAAATTAATTATTATATTTTTAAGGAAAACATAACAGCTTCTATGCACTTATTCCTATATCTACATTGCCACAATGCAGACCCTCTAAAGGAAGTGTGTCTTGCACTCGCATCACGGTTTACAAAGGTGCCTGTGACATAGTAATAAGCTTTAAAATAAAGCACAACTGCAAGAGAAAGTGTTTGCCTTTTTATAGATTGGTCCTTCACAATTTAATATTTTGCATTAAAACTTCCATCTTCCTTTCCAGTTTATCGCTAATGAGTATAAATACATGATTACTAATCTAACATATATTATATTTATCTACATATATTTATCATGATGTTGTCGCATATGCATAGCATGCGCCCAGAAATCATTCTTATATATGACACCTTGCAATGAGCTTCATCTTGAAAATTGAAAAAAGGGAGGGGAAAAGAAGTTTTGAAATCCAGCTTCCAATCTGCCTATCAGTGGCAACAACCCATATTACCAAATTAAAAAACGACAATAAGCAATAAGAGAAGGAACTACAAACCATCTCGTCTGGGAGGTTGAGGTCAAAAGATTTGTAGCTTGGCCAGAACCCAGTAGTCAAAACAGTAACTGTCAAGTCAATTCCAGGATTTACTTGAGGGTTATTGTTCAGATAATCTTCAAAATTTGATTGGTTTTCTCTTGCAAGTGTTAGATCGGTAACCTAGAGGAATAGAAGTATAAAATTGAAGAAAGTACAACCAAAACCCATGCTCACTATCATTATATAGGTCTTATAGCAAACTAACCATGCCCTCCATCTTTGAGGTGAACTGCCCTCCACATTGTTGCTTCAACTTTGTTAAGATGCTCCGTTCGTGATCATCATTAGCGCTTTTGTCAAACAGTAGCCTTCGAGCAAGCTTTTTCCTGCATACAATTAGCAATAGAAGGGAAAACAAAGTTACATCTTAATGCAGTTGCGCAAGCATAAATTGTGTGCTAGAGAAGTAATCAATACCTGTAAAATTCGGCAAATAGGTCTTTATCACTGATATATGCAAGTAATTTTACAACCTGCAAAGATTACAAAATTAATTAACAGAACATAAAACAACATGCAGAATGAAAATGTCTACATATTTATCCCGCCGAATCACATATTACACAGGTGTTACAATAATGAGAACATTAGGCTCATGAACCAGGAAGGAACCTTGTTAGTTTCCTTTGGAGTAGGAACAAGACCAGATGACGAAGGTAACAACATGGAAACTAAAAAACATCAATGAGTTGAAAATCTATAAATCTCACCCAAAAAAAAAAGAACAGCATGATTAAAATGGGGTCAAGCATGGGCTCATGAAGTCAACCCTTTGAGATGGCGACTAATAGCCAGGGAAGTACAGAGGAGAGGAGCTTGTCATAGAATCCAATAGCCCAGGCGGTATAAGAAATTAAAAACCCAGTGAAATTTAAGCTTGTGCAACCAAAAGAGAGTAACCTTCTGCTAGACTAGAAAAAAGTCTAGAAGAAGGAGAAATGACAAGTTCTGCTACTAGAGCAGCTTTTATCTCAGAGGAATGATTGAAAAAACAAAGGGGCAGAAATAAATGCACTACCACCCAAAATAATCAAGGCAACCTTTTCAAGTGTCTCCTCAATAGCTTCATCACTTAGCTTCTCGCTTCCTCCTTTCTTCAGTATATTATCACAGAAAGTAGCCAGCAGCTCAGCACTTGAGCTACCTGCGACGCCTTTGTTGCAGAAAACCTCGAAAGCTTCTTTAAGTGCCTGTTCAGAGACTAGTAGGTGATTTTTAAAGTATAAGTCCAAGATATAGCATAAAGTACAAAATCCGGCACTAACCTTGTGAAATAAGGAGTGGTTCTGAAAGCAGTTGTTCACATAAGCCAGATACTTATCATGCAGCTCAATTACTTTTCTAACAAAGACCTGAATATCAGAATAGAAGACAATAAACAAATTGAAAACCCAATCCAAATAGTTAGAAATTTAGGGATAAGAAGTATGACTAACCTGCTCTTGCAAACCAACCATGTCTCTTTTCTCTGCCTGATCACATAATGAATATAACAGAAGACATAATGAGTGCACTAATGAACAACAAACAAATGTCATACATACTTGGACAAATTTGCGAAAATCACACAATTTACCAAACTATAAATGATGAAATAAGTGTGTTGGGGTCGAAAATTACACCCCGGTTGACCAAGTCAAAGTCAAAATCAAAGTCAACCCTAAATAAGCAGGCCCAAGCCCAGATCAAGTGGGCCCATGCCCAAGTCGAGCCTCGCGGCCGGCTTCCCCCATGCCAAAATAAAATCATGTAATAAATAATTTTGATGTAATTTTTTATGCATGAATGTAAGGAAAATGGTCATAAAGCCAATTTTTTGTAAAGCCCATGCCTCATGTGCAAAAGAAATGAGCACATGAGGCATGGGATGGGTAAAATGTCATTTTGTAAAGCCCAAGGGGCTATATGTAAATTTGTAAGCCTATATAAGGCAACATGATAATGAAATAAATATAACTTTTCATTCCCCTAAAAAATCTAGGGTTTTTGTGCCTCCTTCTCCTTCTTCAAGGTTCTAAACCTTCTTCCCTTTTTGAATTAAATCAAGAGTTTTACTTTTCCTTTCCCAAAAATAAATAGTTTTTCACCACAAAACTCACAAAGGGGCTCAGATCTTCCATTAGATCTCAAAAAGGGGAATTTTTTTAAATCTCACCCTCTTTCTCCGTGATCCGGCCAACCGAGAGGAAGGAGACCCAACTCCACAAAAAATCTCATCTTGGGCAGATCCAGAGCAAAAGGGGAGAGAAACAAAGGGCCCCCTTTGATCATTTCTAAATATTCCTAGGAGTTTAACTCCATTAAAAATCTGTTGGAGTTCAACTCCATAAATTAATCTCTTTTTAGGAGTTTAACTCCAGGAGTCAAATCGGGAGCACAACTCCCAGTGCAGGGACAAAGTCCATTTTCCTGATGACGCCCAGCGCCCGCGTGCCAAGCACGTGGGATGCCCGTGCTCAGAGTCCGCGTGCTAGGCATATGTGGCACTGGCACCCAAGCGTCCTTTGGACGCTATTCTTTCCTTTTTTTTATATACACACTTCACAGCACTGTCCCCGTTGGAAAAAATTTCTAACGGGACGTTGCTCCGCACCCCGCAATGGGGCTGCTAGCCCCTTGACCCCCAGCCCGCTGTCCGGGTAGCGGGACCCCCGTAAAACTCTGCGGGGACCCCGATATATCCAAAACCCCGTAAGACACACATACGCACACTGCACGTTGAGTTCGCATGACCAGTTTGACCCGTCAATTGGAGGTTCTCTCGCTCCAAAGGCGAGCGGTAGTTAACGACAGCTTAGTCCGCGACTGCTGGAGATTCGGATCCCCACAATCAATAAACCTCCGCCATCCCTGGACAAGGGGAATCTGTAGTACGCCTGACAAGCGCGCGCGTATTCCCATCTCAATGGGGTGACGAAAAACACCCTACAAAGTGCTCAATGAGTAATTACTCAGACTAAATCTATGCTACATAGCCTACATTTATTTCTCAACATTTCAGATGTAAGATAAAAAAGCTATACAATTGTTTGAGTACTTGTACAAACACACATTGTTTTGTAAAGCGCACCAGATATTCCTACATCTTGGAAATCTAATGAAGGTCAAATTTTATATCGCTCATACTTCTTTTTAATGAAAGAGTTGTACACATAGAGTCTGTCCCATGCATTGATAAATCTGTAAAATTACAAAAGTCCAAGAATAAATTCTAAGAAAATGCAAGATCAAGTTCAGTTGCATACATGCTCAAGAAGATCCATTTACAAGGCTGAACCGCAACCAAACATTTTAGCAGTAGAAAAAATAACATGAAGTAAATGAGTCACAAAGATATCATTATACTTTTCCAAACTAGATCAACAATAACCTTTTTATGTCAAATCACTTCAAACATTAATTAACTAACATATAAACATTATAGAGAGCAAATTTGTGACCATAAAAAACATAAAAAGTCACCTTCTTGTTACTCGCAGCATCTTCCGCTTGTTTGACCATCGCCATACCTTCGGCAGTTACATGCTGAATCAAGGAATATTCATAGTCATAACAGTGACTAAATGGAATTTCCTAACTGCTGGTAAGCAACAAGAATCAGAGGGGAAACAGGACGTGCCTGTTTAAATATCTGAGAAACAGGGTCTAGACCACGAGTTATTCTACAGAAAAGTCGACACATCCTTGATAGATCTTCAACCTGAAGTTGCAAATAAATAAGAAGTTCTGATCTTGGGAAAGCAAAACAAATCTGTTTATAACAAAAGGTATTAAGGTGTCTCATTACTTCGCACCTTGTCATCATGAAGTAATGCAAGGCATCCCGAATGTTCCTTCTCGAGAAGTTGACTTGCATATACAAAGAGTAGCTCATGTTGCACTTTCTAATAACATAACATACAAAATTATAAAGAAAATGTTAGTTTTAAAAATTAAATAGCTGTGACAGATCATCAGTTGCAACTTTGATTGCTGAAAGAAATGCTAAAAGGGAAATTACGGCGGCAAAAGGTGTAAATAAAGGGAACACTAGGAATAACAGTAACAAACCTCTAATAGCTTTTGTTCACTGCTCGAGTGCAAATAGTGCGCAACTCTATCCTTCTCACGTTTCAAGCATTCCTCGGCCTACAAAGCAGCTGTCAAAGAATCAAGCATCATTTTCACTGGTTATATCCTTTAATGATAAAAAAAATTGCAGAAAGAAAACCTTTAACATATAATCTGGGCATGAATCTTCAAGAATCCAGTTTGAAGCCTTCCGTGAATAATAAGCTGCGGTATCATCAAGCATCGATGCTTCAAAATCATTCTCATAACATTCCATACTCCCCAAACCAATTTCGACGAAGATATCCAATACATTCTTTAACAAAGCTCTGTCAATTTGCTCCCCCTCCCGCTCCTGGTCAATCTGTTCCAGAAAGGAAATTCACTAAACATTAATTAAAAAAGAAGTTGGATTCCTGCCAAATTTCTGCAAGAAGCTTCCCGTACCAAAGAGATCACAGCATCCCTAACAATTCCGTTGATCTCATTATACACCTGAAATATAAATAGGAATGTCTCATACACTTATAGTCACTCAAAAAACATGAGAAGCTTGCTCATTCAAACAAGAAGTTACAGAAGACGTAAAAGTAATGCTTTGAAAAGACGAGGCATGCTTACAGAAAACATAAAAGTCATCATTTGGAAATATGACGCATGCTTAAAACAAAAAAAAATGCGAGTTAAACCTGGATGGTATGGATGTTTGAAGAACAGGGTAATGTATGTACCAGATTCCGGAAGCAAGTGAGTCCAACTTCATTGAGGGCAGGAAGTGACCTTCGGGCAATGAAGTAACGGTCAAGGTAATGAAAAAAGCGTGAGAGCCACCTGGCCATAACTTTATGATTTGACCACCTTTTCGCCAATTCCCTTAACATGAATTCATCATGCTTCTCTCTTAATGAAGGCATCACCTTAGGAATGAAACAAAAGAGAAAGAAAATGTAAATCTAAAGGAACAAAATGATAATGGACCTGTAAAGCAAGACAAACTAGTTAATCATTTGAACTCCAATTGCATAGCGAGATTCTGTGGCTTTTAAGACATTCAAAAGGGTGTGTTCATATGCATAGAGAACCAAATTATCTGTGTTCTTTCAAGAGATTGACTGTTTTTGGCAGTTAGAATTAGTACTCCAGGTACGCCTTCCATTACTGCAGTACAACCACGACGGCCCAAATTCAACTTAGTTTCAAGTTTCAAGTTTCAAATTAAGGTAACTCCTGAACCACAAAAGATTCTTTATTATTTCAGTTTACGACAAAGGCAATACCTAATGGGCAATAACAAGACGTATCTGTGCACCCCTAAATGTCAAGGTCCAACTAATCAGTATGAGTTCTCACCGTATCTGTGCACTCCTAAATGTCAAGGTCCAACTAATCAGTACGAGTTTTCACCGCATTGTTCCTACCGAATACCAACAACTTAGTAATTCATACAACCACGAAATTGTCTGACTAATAAACTACCCTACATTAACAATGCTAACAAAAAAATAACAAAACATAAAATTCGACTGTCCTCACAGTAGCAGTGATGTACTCTTCGAACGACTCCCGGTACTTATCATACAGCTGTTGCGAGTAGTCGTGCGGCGGCTTCTGAGTGCACATGTCGTAGATCGTCCTGCTCCAAAATCAAAATTCCGACAATTCCATCAAAAACCCTGGAACACAAACCCTAAGAATTGCTGTAAGAAATTACTTTAAAATGAAAGAAATTTCATACGTATAGAGCATCATATAGTCCTCGGAGCTGAACTGAGGCTCGGGCAGCCCCTCCAGGATGTTCTTGAGCTTGGTGATCCCCTTCTGCATGAACTCCCATCCCTGCTCCAAATCGATTGTCTTCCTCTCGTGCATCGCCATCTCGAAACCCTAACCCTAGCAAATCGAGAGCAAAGTAGGATCTTGATTGCCAGAAGAAAAGCACCATCCCCAATCAAAACACTTAGAATGATGAACTGTTAGAGGAAATTTGAACGCACCTGATCGAAATAAAAGAAACCCTATTTAATTGAGTTCGAGGCGGTGATTGAGAGGGGACGATAATGATGGTTTTTTTTTTTTTTTTTAAATTCCCCGTTGTGGACAACTCTAGTAGTCTAGTGTAAGGAATTAGGGGGTTGTTGTATGATGGAAGATGGATATGATTGGGATTTCTTTAATTGGTGGGGGTAAATTTGTCTTCTTATACTTGCTGTCTTAGAGTGGGGCGTTTTTAACGGGCATGTGGTGTACTCCAGTGAATTAGCTGTGGCTGACACGACATAAACGGGAGTAAGATAAGTTGGTACTTTGTTTTATCTCCATTAGGAGGGTAACCGAGCCGACCCCTGTCCAAGCTCGGCTCGTCTTAGTTTATGCTAGCTCTAGTTCGACTCGAGTTTGTCTTGAGCTGAGGAGTTCTGGCTCGTGTTCAGCTCGTTAGCGTATCGAGCTTTAAACGAGCCAAAGTCGAACTCGGATGCATCTTCTATTAGGCGATCTCTCAAAGGAAAATGACTAAGAGGCGTTTGGTGGAGGCTGAGGATAGGTCAATGGCCATTACAAGTGTTTCAGAAAAAAAAAACATAAAAGTATATTGTAAGAGGCGAGGCAGGGGACAACAATCATAAAGCCTAAGATCCAGGGCTTTGAGATATGAAAAAGTTAAAAAAAATTAGCATTTAGAGCATGAAATGAGTCTAAGTGCTGGGTTTTATATTCATTTCAGTTGCACTTCATTTACCGTCTCTTAATTAAATTAAGTGTCCTGAGAGTTGTATAAAATCTGTTCTATATTACATATTATTCAAACTGTGTAACCGAGCCGAAATCGAGTCAATACCGAACGAGCTTGGCTGAGCTCGAGTTCGGCTCGTTTAATAAACGAGCCAGGCTTTCAGGCTCATGTTCGGCTCATTAATAAATGAACCGAGCTTGAACGAGTTGATACCGAGCTGAACCCTAATCAAATCCGAGCTGGCTCGTTCAATTACCACCCCTAATCTCCATATAGATCAAGTTATGCCGTAACGAATGTTAGGGAAATAAACGGATAATAAAACAAGCAGAGCCTCTGTATCGTATCCGCATTGAATCCATACAGATAGTACTTTTCATTTTCCTAGTTTATCTGTATAAAGTATCTGCACTGCACATCTGGTAATATATCTATTTCTTATCCAATATAAGAAAAGTAATATATTGACTTTATCGAACATTACTTCAATTAGCTATTGACTCCATCCAAATGCCTCAAAAAAATAAATATAAGGGAAGTTTCACTAAAAAAATGTGTTGTAGCATATGTTTTCAAAATCACCCTGACGAAATTTCCTAGCATAGAAACCCCCTAAGTTTTTTTTCCGTTAAACCCGATCCCTCCCAAGCTACTCCTTGGCGTTACATCTCTTGTTAAATGATTAAATTATCCTTCATATCCATCAAATTAAAAGTTCAAAACCCCATTTTGAAAGAAAGAAAAGAAACTCATGATGTTTTTTTTGGGATTCTCTCACCTCCATTATTAAATTTTTTTTAGGCTGTGAGAGCTTCATTAAAGAATGAGTTTGTTCTCAATAATTAAAGTAGGCCAAACCCCTTCCGTCACTCTCTTCTCGATCTTTCGTCTTCCTAACCCTAGCACCGCGCTCGATCTTTTCAAGATACTCGCCGGCAAGCTCCACATGGCGCTCTTCCCCACCGCCTATCGCCACGTACGTTATCACACTACATCTATGGTCCTGCCGCAACGTGAACATCCTTAAGGCGTTCGACGAAATGATCGAAAGAAGAATGATTCTAATTCGAACTCGACCGATACATCCCTTGTTGAGTTCTAGCGTCAAAACCGGCGATGTGAGCAGTTGCAAAGAATTGTTCACTAAAGCTAGCGAGTTGAAGATGTGTGGAATGGATGGAGATAATAGTGCTTAAAATGCGCTCGTGTAGATGCGCGAGAGAGAGAGAGAGATGGAGAGTGAGTGAGCGAGATTTTTTTTGAGTTGTTTACCGTTTGGAATATATGTATAAAGTTTGGAGATAATTGTGTTTGGAATGTATTTGTGTAAATGTTTGAAATATGTTTGTATAAATTTTGGAATAATAGTGCTTGAAATGTGTTTGTATAAATGCTTGAGAGAGGGAGAGAGAAATTTTTTGAGTTATTTACTGTTTAAATTGAAGATTGATTAAGCTAAATTGTATCGAGTATCCGAATGCATTCCATTCTTAGATCTTAATATAATTTCCTTCATTTTACATTAGTAACCCAACTTCTAAATCAATGAAAAGGGCATGTCAGAATATCCATTTAAAGTAACACCATCATAAAAAAACATCCAAATTTGAAATCAAAGAGAGGGATCGACTGCTTGCCTTGTCGCCAACGTAAGAGATCTCAACGTTGGTCTCCTCGGCTCTAATGGTGGGATCTTGATTCAAGATGAGCGTAGACGTCGAGCACCAAATCGCCATTGCCAGAGCGGATTGTCGCCTCTGAAGGCGGATTTCTGCTCCTCGTCTTTTGCTTCTGATCGTCGTCATCGGCACCGCCTCCGTAGGCCCCGCCACTGTAGCCATCAATTCACACTTGCAAAACACAATTCATATTCCAATCAACATATAAAATGACAGAACACAATTTAAACAATATCATCTTCATTCAAGCATTTATACAAACGCATTTCAAGCACCATTCATTAATATAAAATTTATTACAACAAACAATATTATTGCCATTCAATCATTTACAAGCACATTCCAAGCACCATTCAACAAACCCTTGATAATCCAGTCAAATTAGGATGAAATCACATAATTAGAAGGAAAAATAAATAAGAATAATTGATAACATAATAGGGATGAAATCACATAATTGATAGCCTATTTGAATTGGGATGTAATTACGTTGAGACGGAGGCACGTTAGGGTGATGGTGTGTGGGTATCGAGCCTAGCTCGTCGAAGACGATGAGCATGTGGTGGAGGTGGGGGCACATTAGGGTGATGGTGTCCGTGTCGGAGTGGGCATCGAGCCTAGCTCGTCGGAGACGATGAGCATGTGGTGGAGGCGGCAGTGACAGGTGAGGGAGATGGTGTCCATGTCGTAGTGGGTAGCGAGGAGAGGTTGGTGATGATGGTGCTACAGATTTCGAGCCTGGTGATGGTGATGGAGAAATGGGCAGCGATGATTGTGTTTTCTTTGTCGATCTCGAGCAATCAAACCCTATAAATTATAGGGTTGATGATGGGCATTGGTGCTAGAGTCGCTACACTAACGGACCATGGCGGAATAATGAACAAAAATTTCAAGAACTCAGCACCAAATATCAATCCCAAAATCATTCAAATACATGTAATTGTGAAAAATAAGTAAACTTGAGACGAGTTTAGAGGGCTACAACCTTTGAAGTATGTCCACTCAATCGTGGAATCCCCATGCTAAACTCCGTCGCCGTAGGAATGAGCTTGCAAGCTAATTTTCTTGCTGAAAATAATCCACGGTGAGGAAATCCCAACTCAAATTTCAACTCCACCAAAAAATAATATCTTGCGAAGTAACTTTGCCTTCATAATTTGGTAAATCAAGAAGGGGAGAGATGTAGAAACCACTCTCGTTTTTATTCTCTCTCATGAGCTTTCTACAAAAATGAAGAGAAGAGAAGGAGAGAGAATCAGCATGAGATGAATAAATATTTCATACAAAAATAATTAGCAATCATGCAAGAATAGTGTTGCATTTTTGAATAAAAAAATTCAACACCATTCCTTCTCATTTCCTTTTTCTTTTTCACAGAAAGAAAAGGAAACTAGGTGTTCTCCTTCTAGATGTATGCCTTGTGTATCAAATACACAATACATCCAAGTATATGTATCGTATACATATACACGTATTCGTATAAAAATACGAATAGCAAAATAAGAGAAAAATATAAAGTGAACATAATATATATATATAATGGAGGAAAGATGCCATAGGAGGGAATTTCCTCCTATGGCGTCGAAAAGGTACGCCCTCCGTCATATCTTACGATGATCGGAATCCATCATCTTTATCGTTATTATCTAAAATGTGGGCACGCCAAATTTCGTATGATTCTACAACTTTTTCACCCTTGAATTAGTGGGGTAACGGTTTACCGACAATAGAACTTTTTAAATTGCTAAATCAACGGTGAAAAAGTTGTAGAATCACACGAAATTTGGCATACCTTTTAGTGAAGGTAACACACCACACATGATTTCCTCCGATGATCTTCATGCCGAAGACGATCCACCCGAAGTCCACCAATCTAAGCTTCCTCTTCACCGAACTTTTTAGTGAAGGTAACACACCACACTTGATTGATAATCAAGTGTAGCATGGTAAAGTAGGGGTTTTATTTGCTCACTAGTTTTGTTCAAGCTTCTTGGTTCACATCACATGTGAGGGGTTGAAACTTGAAGGCATAAAGAGAAAGAAGAAGATGAAGAGGAGCTAGAGAGCAACTCAAGATGGAGCTCTGGAAAAAAAACACAAGTCAAGAATGAATGAGAGTGTATGGCAACTCTCTTGACCCCTCACCTATTCAAGCATGGAGTAAATTGCAATATTAAATTGCAACCATGCTTGAATAGTGAGTCGAGAGAAATAAATAAATGATAAATACCATTCCTCACCATTTTCCACCTCTTATCCTATTTTCCAAAAATATAATTTCATGTCATGCTTGATAATATATATATATATATATATATATATATATATATATATATTATGAAGAATGATTAGTGAGCTAATAATATTTGTTAAGATATAATTATATCAAATATAATATATATCATATTATTAAATCAACACTTGATTTAATAATCCGGTTATATCACATATAACCGACTACTACCATTTATCTATATATCACATTATCAAATCAAGACTTGATTCGATAATCCGGTTATATCACATATAACCTGACCGATAACAGATAACTGCCAGATTACAATACGGTATCACATACACGTGTCTAATCAGGCCCCCGCACATATCACATATGTGCCCTACTTCATTTCGCTTGAACCATGAAAGTTCTGTGTGGGACTCTAAAGATTCGTCAATACGCCAGCAGTAGGTGATGATCACATCAGTCACCCACAAGCCGTCAGCGGTGCTAGCTGGACGTAACGGCTACTCGGGTATTGAGCGATTAGAAGATCAACAAGCAAACTTGTCCAAACTCCCATGAAGCCTATAAGTAACACTTACCATGCAGTCCGGTCTCTTCGTCTGATATGTCGCATATCGAGTCTAGGGGTGGTAACGTCAGACCCCAGTAACGTGATAAGTCATACCGATGTATGGCTCATAACGGTTCGAGAAACTACTGATAACATTTACCAGTAAATCTCATCAACATCCATGGCCAGGGACTTACTGTTATAGCCAATCGAGTATAGCGCAACATCAACTCCCAATACCGAGGGAGAAGAAACCCCTTCTATCGCTCATTGCCTCCATGTGACTCGGGATTGTTGATTGATCTCAAAACTATCTATTACCGCAATCAAGAACGGCGTCGCTTTGCAGCTAGCCGGTGAGTACGGATCGGTCCACAGGGATATTGTGAATCTCCTAATCGCTCTTACGAGTTAATTCCAAACAGTGTGAATGGATTAATTAAATCTAAAAACTAAATTAATCTTAGGGTAATTGAATTAAAGATCTAACTATCTAACTAGGGCAAGGAATTTAATTTAATTTAGGACAGAGAATGAAAAATTACCTAGGGCAAGAATTGAAATTACCTACTTACTTTACAGATGGCTCTCTCCAAACATTAACACAAGACTTGTTAGATCTGAATTTCTGAAATGAAAAGAGGCATCGATGCTCTCCAAAAGATTTCTAAATTTTATTCATAGAAAGAGGCATAGGGAGACATAGCCTTTACAATGATTTAGAGTTCCTATTTATAGAGGATAGGAAACCCTAGGTTACAATTGATTCGCACGTCTATATTTACCAAAATATCCTTAGGAAGACCTAGTCAAAGTAGACTCCAAGCTTTGGTAAAATTTTATGTTTCTGTCTCTTTAAAAGGAAGTATTGGGCCTTGAAATTTCCTTTGTTGGCTCTTCTGTCTTTGGGCTTCCTTATTATTTGGTTCTTTTATTAAAATAGCTTCTATGTTTCTTCCAGATCTCCAGTGAATAATTGCGGTGGACTTTTAACCGTTCGCTTTGTAATCTTGGACCTTACATTGCCTTGTACTTTATGAATTTTATCTTTGATGTAGGCTTGATCAAGAGTCTTCTGTTTGTTGGTCAAAGTCCACTTTTGCATCGTCTTTTCATCGTTTTCACTGTTTTCTGTTCAAGAATCTGTAACCTGTAATATGTAGCAGACATGCGTCAAAAGCACCTGTTTATTTATAAAACAAATAAGAATGAGGAATATAATAATGCAATATTATGGTGTGAACAAATACCCCCAAACTTATCTTTTGCTCGTCCTCGAGCAAACCTAGTTTTTATTCTCGACAAAAATCCTAACCACACTTTCGCAGGGAATCGCGATTGCACTGAGCTCGTGCAACAAGCCGTTAAACCTCTAGGTGTCCCTAGTAGGAGGAGTGTTGTCTCTTGAGGGTTTTCAGCGGATACTACTCACAAAATCCTATCAATTTGGATTTTTCAACTTTTGTTTTCCAATTAGGTTTTCTAACAAGGAATTCTATTACCGTCGACTCATAAATTATCCATCCATATTTTTCACACTTCCTCATCATTTAACTTAAGATTATATATGTTCTGCAGACTTACTTAGCTTTCGGCATCTCTTAAGTTTTCCTTCTAGGGTTCCATCTCCACTTAGAAATTTCTATCAACTCTATTAAAGATACAAGTTCTATTCTTCACTCCTTTCTCTCATCTAAACTCCAATCACATACCCCTACGTGTGTGTATAGATCACCCCTACACTTGGAAATTCAGATCAAGCAATCATACTCTTGTCCGTTGTCCAAAGCACTTATTAATTGGTGAATTTTTAATTGAATTTTGCTTACACATCCTTCATGCGACCGTTAATACTTCTTGAGGTACCAACAACCGATTACAAAATATGTTTGCACTTTAAAGCGTAATTCCTAGTCTTGCAATACCCAAGGCTTTTAGCAGTGACTCCCAAACCAGTTGGTCTAAGGCACTAGGTGATGAAGCACCCTCGCTAAATATTTTTCTATTTTTACAGCCTTAAGTAATCACAAAAACCAGTGTTCATTTTTTTCTTTATTCACTTTTTTTTTTCTTTTATTTTCTTCGTACTAAGGATTTTAGACAAGAGCATTTCAAGGTCTCCTATACTATTCCAAGTTTCAAGGTGCGTGTTTGTGCAATTTGTAGGGTATACATTTTCAGAATCTAGACTTAAGCTAGGAATTATTTTTCAAACTTATACTCTAATAAAAATATCAATACTTTTCCTTTGCTTTGACTTAGCCCAAGAAGTGAACTCAAAATTTGCCTATTTCTAAATAAACTACAAAGACATATACTTTCTACCGCTAAACTTTAAGGAAGGTTATCTTTAGGGTTTTTAATTTACTAAGTCTAAGATTTAGTTGTTCCTAGCTAGTTGACCTATTTGTCAAACTCAAATCAAATATGGCCAAAATTGAATACAATAATTTTTATGATTTTTGAAATTTTTGAATTTTTTTTCAATTTTTATGGGTTTTAAAATAAGTATGCAAATGCAAAAATATACATATGAATGCGAAGGAAGAAAACGTACCGAGCATACCCCCAAACTTAAACTTGACAGTGTCCTCACTGTCATGCCACACCAAGAGGGTCAAAATGTCGGCACTCCCCTGTTTATTTATTTATAAAATTTTTTTTTGAATTTTTTATTGTTTTGAATTTTTTTTTATTTTTTATAGAAAAAGAAAACAAAAAATATATATACATATATACAACAAGGTCCTCCCCAAACTAAACAAGGTCTTACATAGGCCAAAGGTTATCACCAACCATTCAAAAATTCTATCGTGAAAATGGTAGGGTTGGTGAAAGAATGGGGTGTAGAGAAAGGAGTTGAGAAACACATGAGATCGTATGGGAAGAAAGGTGGAATATGGTCTCGGTGGGGGAGAAGAATGACGGAAAAGAGAAAGAAGTGTATCACGATCTTGAGGGTGTAAATCGAGTGAATAAATTAGCACAATTTATGATGACCGATGTGTTGATTGTGCTAATCTATCAACCCGTCGAGAAATGGGGTCAAATCTCTCAAGATTCGCAAGAAAGCATGGGTACATCGAACTCGGTAGTGGAGATGAAGGTGTAACAGTCTCTTGCACGGTCGGAACGATAGGACAGACGAAAGGGAGTGAATTAGGGATAGGCTCATTCTCACCGTAGTAAACTGTCTCGAATTTGAAAGATTCCATCAATGGTTCGAAATGACTGTAAGCAACCGAGTCTGATGGTTCAACTAACTCATCTGAAAATTCAAAGGACTCAAACTCGGGCGGTGAGACTTCAGCATCGTCCGAAAAAGTGAAACACTCGTAAGTGTCATCGGCTGTGAGAACTGTGCCAGATTCAAATGAAAAGTTTTTAAGCTCACAGTCGTCAAGCATGATCTTGTGCGTGGTCGGAACGATGGAAAGGAGGGAGGGTGATATAACAGTTAAAGGTTCAGGAGGCTGAATTGGAAAATCCGACACATCAAATAAAAATGGTTCAACCTCAATATTATCCTCAAGACTCTCCTCAATACTATCCTCATAAGTCTCCTCAATAGTTAACTCATCCATGCCATTATCATCAAAATCAAGACGCATATGAAGTTCGGGAGAAATATTTAATGACCCGGGATGATGAATTGGACATAAAATTTCAATCAAATGTACTGGTTCATCATCCAAAATATTCCCGGCGTCTATATCCTCAATCAAGTGAAAATCAATATTTTCTGACACCTCATCAAAAGCATGGATATTTATCAATTTAGGTTCTAGAGTGGAGGTGTAAAAATCGAAAGGATTAAGTGTGTTTTCACTCGAAAGGGGTTCTTCACAATCTGGCAAATCAAGTACTACAAAGTCACACAACTCGTTTTTATTTTCAACTGGTGAACTATTTGGGATAATCAATGCAAAACCGGAGTTGTGGGCTGGAATTGGGTATGGGTAGGTTTGATTTGGAAATGTGTAGAACTCACTCGCTCCTCTCAAATTCTCCCTCTGTCCAACCGTCTCCTTATACATTGAAAAATTTGAAGCTAGTTGGAAACCAGCTACCGGTTCACTAGGTTGTATAAAGGCGGATATGGATGCATCTACATTTCTCACCATTTTGTTTGTTGCTAAAATATAAGTCTCCAACGACTGTTCCAAACTAGACTTGGGTGGTGAGGGGGTTTCGGTAAAAGATTCAAAATTGTTTAGATATGTGAAACTCCCAAAAGACTGTGTAGAAACAGTGTCTAGTGACGGTGGGAAAGTCGGGTAGGACTGGTAGGAATTGGATGAGTGGACAGGCGTAGGATCAATATGTGGATAAAAAGGCGAATGGACTTGTTGATCCCTAGAACTGGATGTGTGGAGAGGGGTGAAAGATCGGCTACGAGATTGAGCAATATGCTCAGCAATGAACATCGGTTTTAGAGTTACAGCAGAACTCGAAAAAGTGGTATCAACGTACGAAGGTGGTAAAGGTTGACATGGTTGACACAAAATGGGTTGCAACGTCGAACTGTTTCTCCTAGACGCTTCTATTTGATCTTTCAAAGAAATTTTGGGCACGGAGGGATCTTCCTTAAATCGATCGAAACAATTGACGTACGAGACAAAGTTAGGTTCGGGATACCAAAGTTTGGCAAGAGATTTGTGATGTGGGGTACCCATGATAGAAGAAAGAGAAGAGAAATAAGGTAGGTGGTCCAAGGATTTCTTAGCGGCAAACTTTGCAAGTTTTGTTAAAAAAAATTTTCCTTTTTTTTATTTGTAACTTTTTGCAAAAAAGATTTTCGATAAAGGGCTTAGACACAAATGCAATCAACCAGAAATACACAATCAGGCCTAGATCTAGGGTCACCTAGGTCAGCTAGACAGCTCCTAACCGTTCCAAAGGGCTAGAAATAGGATCTCAAATCGCTTCTTCACCGCCAATTGCGGCCAGGTAAGTGCCAGGTAAGTGGGAGGCTCCCCGCTACAAGTAGCGGTCCTAATTAAGTAACCATTTGCCTTAGACACACTTGCCTAGACACCGCAAAATCAGGTTAGGATTAACGGCCGATGCCTATAACTAGTCCTCTGTCCTATTGAGCGCGACGTCCTTAGGGTTGAGTCTAGTATTTTTTTAATTAAATAATGGTCAATGCATATGCCTTATGTGATTTCTGGGGTCCTGGGAAGGGTGATGAAATCCCCACCCAATCTGGATTGGTCTTAAGCCCCTTAAAGTCCGATTAAAGATATGCAAAATAGAAAAAATCACTTGCAATCAAAGATTTTTTATTTTAAGCGCGACGCAAAGAATCCTGCAAAAGATTTGTCATTGAGAAGGGGGAAGATTTTTAAGCGCAAAGAATTCTGCAGAAGATTTGACAAAAGATATATGGGGATTGGCAGAAGAGGGAAAATAGGAGCAAACAGTGCAAAATTCGCCCGCTGACGTGGCAGAAGGACCGCGGAAACTCGGCGGGAGAGCGCTTGCGCGGCGGAAGGGCGGCGGATTTGAAGCTTTAGGTCTCTGAAAAAATTGTGATGCACTGTTGTTCCAATCCCTTTCTGTTCTGATCTATCTTTTTCTGTTTCGCACTCTGGATTTTTCCAGATCCGTTGATCCTGCAAAGATTCACAAAAAATACCCTTTCCAAAAAATAACAGATGATATATTTTTATATTTTTTTTTGATTTTTCAGTTTTTATGATTTTTTTAATTAAGATTAACCCGAAATTGCAAAAAGGAAATAACACGCCATCCCCGGCAACAGCGCCATTTGATTGATCTCAAAACTATCTATTACCGCAATCAAGAACGGCGTCGCTTTGCAGCTAGCCGGTGAGTACGGGTCGGTACACAGGGATGTTGTGAATCTCCTAATCGCTCTGACGAGTTAATTCCAAACGGTGTGAATGGATTAATTAAATCTAAAAACTAAATTAATTTAGGGCAATTGAATTAAAGATCTAATTATCTAACTAGGGCAAGAAATTAAATTTAATCTAGGACAGAGAATGAAAAATTACCTAGGGCAAGAATTGAAATTACCTACTTACTTTACAGATGGCTCTCTCCAAATATCAACACAAGACTTGTCAGATCTGAATTTCTGAACTGAAAAGAGGCATCGATGCTCTCCAAAAGATTTCAAATTTTATTCATAGAAAGAGGCATAGGGAGGCATAGCCTTTACAATGATTTAGAGTTCCTATTTATAGAGGATAGGAAACCCTAGGTTACAATTGATTCGCACGTCTACATTTACCAAAATATCCTTAGGAAGACCTAGTCAAAGTAGACTCCAAGCTTTGGTAAAATTTTATGTCTCTGTCTCTTTAAAAGGAAGTATTGGGCCTTGAAATTTCATTTGTTGGCTCTTCTGTCTTTGGGCTTCCTTATTATTTGGTTCTTTTATTAAAATAGCTTCTATATTTCTTCCAGATCTCTAGTGAATAATTGCGGTGGACTTTTAACCGTTCGCTTTGTAATCTTGGACCTTACATTGCCTTGTACTTTATGAATTTTATCTTTGATGTAGGCTTGATCAAGAGTCTTCTGTTTGTTGGTCAAAGTCCACTTTTGCATCGTCTTTTCATCGTTTTCACTGTTTTTTGTCCAAGAACCTGTAATCTGTAATATGTAGCAGACATGCGTCAAAAGCACATGTTTATTTATAAAACAAATAAGAATGGGGAATATAATAATTTAATATTATGGTGTGAACAACTGTACCCAAAATCCACCTGTTTGCATGACTCCTTTGAGCCGTGGTAGGGAGGAAATCAAAGCACAGTGGGAGCCACACAAGACTCTATAACGATCTCGGGTCTACAGACTAACCTGTATCAGTGTCATCTGAGAACTGCTATCTGACGATTGGTATAATACCAATTAGGAGTTCTCGGCGAGTCCTGTTCGATGTACCCATTCTCTAATGAGCACATGTGTACAATCTTTAATGTCAAACACCAATGGATATGGGATTAACCATCGCCCCCATACTGGGTCAAGAAACATACACACTAGTCTACTCTGGTGTATCATGCCCTGTCTCGATATACCCTCTACTAGGAACAATTAAAGGATGTGCTTGTAGACTACCCAGGTCCCAGTAGTATGATCCGCATCATAGTCCTGGTAATTAAGCCTACACCCTAAGGGCTTTATCAACATGTATATGAGAGACAGTATAATAATACCAGTGAACATGTTAAGATAAAGGTAACCAGATAGCATACTATCATGTCGAGCAAGAAATTCCTCTATATATATGTCCAAGCATCCACTATAATATACATCAATGTACAATAATGGCCTCTAGGGCATACATATCCCTAACAATCTCCCACTTGCACTAAGGCCAGTTGTTGTAGCATCTCATACCCAGCATCCTAAATAGTCTCTCAAATTGGGTCTGGGGGAGGGCTTTCGTGAGTGGATCCGCTACGCTGTCCTTCGTGTCAACTCTTCTGATCTCAATCTCCCGGCGATTAACTATCTCCCGGATCAGATGATACCGTCTAAGAATATGCCTGGATCTCTGATGGGACTGGGGTTCCTTGGCCAAAGCCACAGCTCCATTGTTATCACAATACACATGTATTGGATGTTCAATGGATGGAACCACACCAGGTTCAGCTATGAACTTCTTCATCCAGACAGCCTCTTTGGCAACATCGTTGGCAGTGATGTATTCAGCCTCCATCGTCGAGTCTGCTACGGTATCTTGCTTGGAACTCTTCCAACATACCATCCCTCAATTGAGGGTAAAGACAAAACCCGAGACCGACTTACTGTCGTCCTTATCACTCTGGATGCTCGAATCGGTAAAGGACTCAACCTGGAGTTCACCGTTACCATACACCAAGAACATTTTTTAGACCTTCTCAAGTACTTAAGAATGCTCTTCACAGCTGTCCAGTGGTTTTCCTCAGTATCTGATTGATAGCTACTCACTATACCTAGTGAGTAAGCTACATCCGGTCTGGTACATAACATCCCATACATGATTGACCCGACTGCCGAAGCATAGGGTATCCCTTGCATGCGAGCCCTCTCCAAATCAGTCTTGGGAGACATCTCTTTGAGAGAGTGATTTCTGAGCAAGTGGGTAAACTACCACGCTTAGAATTTTCCATACTAAACCTCTTTAGTATAGTGTCTATATACCTGGATTGGGACAATCCCAACATCCGTTTAGATCTATCACCATAGATCTTAATCCCCAAGATGTAGGAGGCATCACCAAGATCTTTCATAGAGAACTTGTGTGATAGAAGAGCTTGACCGAGTGTAGCATAGGAACATCGTTTCCTATCAAGAGTATATTATCCACGTACAATACGAGGAAGACAACCTTACTCTCTACAACCTTGTTGTATATACAAGGTTCATCTATGTTTTTGATGAAGTCAAACTCTTTGATAACTTCATCGAAACAGATGTTCCAGCTCCACGATGCCTGTTTTAATCCGTATATTGATTTAAGCAGTTTGCACACGCTTCCGCTGCTCCCACTATCTACAAAGCCCTCTGGCTGTATCATGTACACGTTTTCTTCTAAATCACCATTTAGAAAAACGGTCTTGACGTCCATCTGCCAGATTTCATAGTCATGGTATGCAGTAATGGCAAGTAAGATCCTGATGGACTTAAGCATAGCCACTGGAGAAAATATTTCATCATAATTGACACCTGGTCGTTGACGAAAACCTTTTACTACAAGTCTAGCTTTGAAAATCTCAACTTTTCCATCTACACCAATTTTCTTCTTAAAGATCCACTTGCTCCCGATGGGTTTTACCTCTTCAGGAGCAACTTTCAAAGTCCATACTTTGTTGGTGTACATGGATTCCATCTCAGATCGCACAACATCCAGCCATTTCACAGAGTCTCCACTTATGATGGCCTGCTCGAAACTACTTGGGTCATCATCTTCCATGATGCAATTCTCACTCCCACCGTCTACGAGAAAACCATAGTATCTCTCAGATGGATGAGAAACCCTACTAGATCTGCAGAGTGGCTGAGATTCATCGGGGACTATTGAATCCTTTGGTTCCATCAAATCGTCAGTTATAGTTTGTGTAGCTGGAACTTCTTCCAGTTCTATCTCATTGCCACTAATTTCTTTCACAAAAAATTCCTTTTCTAAAAATGTGGCATGTCGAGAAACAAACACCTTTTGTTCCTCGGTGTGGTAGAAGATATACCCTCACGAATTTTTGGGATATCCTATAAACTTGCACAGAACTGACCTTGTCTTGAGCTTGTCCGGATTTTGCGTTTTAACATAAGCCGGACAACCCCATATCTTAATAAAATTAAGACATGGTCTCTTCCCTTTCTATATCTCATATGGAGTGGTAGGTACAGATTTGGTGGGAACCATATTCAATAGGTGTGCGGCTGTCTCAAGCGCATAACCCCAAAAGGAAATGGGTAACTCAGCATTACTCATCATAGAGCACACCATATCTAATAGGGTGCGATTCCTCCACTCCGAAACTCCATTGTGCTGTGGTGTATACGAAGGAGTATGCTGAGAGAGAATCCCATTCTCTTTTAAATAGTCTCGGAATTCCATGCTCTGGTATTCTTCTCCCCGATCAGATTGAAGGATTTTAATACTTTTACCTGTCTGGTTCTCTACTTCGTTCTTATATTCCTTGAATTTCTCAAAAGATTCAGATTTGTGTTTCATCATGAACACATGTTCGTATCTTGAGAGATCATCGGTGAATGTAATGAAGTACGAGGAACCATTCTTTGCATGTGTAGACATAGGACCGCATACATCACTATATATCAGTTCCAAGAGTTCAACAGTTCTTTCTCCGTGTCCAGTAAACGGAGTTTTGGTCATTTTACCTTTGAGACATGATTCGCAAGTTTCATAAGATGTAAATTCGAACGGATTCAAATATCCATCTTTATGTAACTTAGCTAGTCTTGTCGCATTGATATGACCTAGTCTACAATGCCACAAGTAGGCTTCGTTCATTTCCGAACTTTTCCTCTTATTTGTGTTCTGTATGCTTAGAACTGTGGTTTGATTTAGAACGTATATACCGTTACATAATGTACCAAACCCAATCAACACTTGATTTTGGAAAATGTTCATAACATTATCCTTTAATGTGAAATTATATCCTTCTTTATTTAGCAAAGAAACTGATATAATGTTGCACATCATCTTTAGTACATAGTAACAGTCGTTCAGAATCAATGTATCACCTGTTGGTAACACTAGGTGATATTCGCTAACTGCTTTGGCTGCAACAATTGCACCATTCTCTACTGTTAGAGATTTATCACCTTTTTCCAGTTCTCTACATCTCTTTTGCCCATGTAACAAATTACATACGTGGGATCCTGATCCGGTATCCAATACCCAGGACGTAGAGCAAACTGAGAAACAGTTCTCGGTTACGAACACACCTGAAGAAGATGCATCAGTATGCTCCTTCTTCGTTCGGGTGGCATGGGAATCCGGGTATTCCCCTATTCCTTACTCAGACTTATGATAGTCATAAGATAGAGCGGAACCTAACCCAGTATAATAAGTGGGTTCGGTCAATGCATCCATATTATTATCTTGATTAAGGCGTTTCATTGGTCGCTACCCGGAGAGAAAGAGAAGGAAACGCATTAGCGTGCGGTCTTTGCAAGATTAGATTGGTTACTATCTTATCTAATCAGGATGGCTCCCACTGTTTTTATCAAATTTTCATTCAAATCATAAAAGGTAATATTAGCCGGGATTAATTACATTCTACAAGTTCGCTAACCGGTCAACCAGGCCAGTATCGGTACTCCGAGGGAGGTTCCCTGTGCTTTTACACGGACCTAATTAAAATAAACCTCGTTTCCCTATAGGCATAACCCCATTGGCACCTTTCTAGACACCTACTGGATTAGCTAATTGTAAATTGCAAAACTCTCCCAGGAGTAACTCTTACTCGTAGTGGGTATCGAGATTCAACTATTATATAGAAGGTATGCAATCTCATTGCAAATTTCAATACTTGAAATTCCCGATAATTGTTTTTACCCCTAACGTTCTACGACCTTGACGAAGGCCAACAAACCATAGGCCGCTAGTCAAGTTCAACCCGTTCATTTCTTGATTGAATTAAACCCACCCGCACGACCCTTGACGAAGGCCAACAAAGTCGCATGACTACTCTAATCCAATCGCATCATATGCTGCAGATAAGCACTAATCAGCTACCGCACACTACGCCTTGACAAAGGCCAACAAACGTAGCGCGAATACTAAATAGTACTTATCTGAAATGACAGACGGCTACGGCTGTTTTTTAAGAAAACCTTTAACGTAATGAACTTGACATCGATGTAGAATCTAGTGATTTGAAAAGGAGTGTTTTTTGTAGGTTTTGCTAGTTTCGCTAAAGAGGTCACTCCTAGTGAAGGGATCTCGGCTCTTTCCTCATCGAACGAGGTGCTGGATGTTCATCAAGGAATACAACTATGAAAAGCAAGAACTAGAGAAGCTATGAAAACAAAACCGAGTGGATTGTAGTATTTGCTAGTTTTGCTAAAGAGGTCACTCTCGGTGAAGGGATCTCGGCTCTTTCCTCATCGAATGAGGTGCTGGATATTCATCAAGCAATACCACTATGCAAAGTAAGAACTAGAGCTACCTTTTAAAAACTTTTGATTCTACAACATTTTTAGGTTTCTTTTCTTTTCATCAATCTCATTAATGAAGTCTCATCATTTAATATTTCCCAAATATCACAGAAAAAGAAACGAAAATAGAACGTATGCTTTTGCCATCCGCATTCGCCACGGGGCCCCGTTATGCACCGTTAGGTTACTTAACTAACGGCAGAGCGGGGGCTGGACTAGCGCGGGTGTAAAACTGTCACGACCCGCAAAGTACGGAACGCGGCCGACACTTAAGTTATGAAACGTCTCAAGGCGTCCGTAAACTAAGTAAGCCGAAGCCCAGAATACAAAACCCAGTTAAAATTTTAGAGTGAAGGAAAAACCAATTATTTGCAACATTTAACTCCATTAAACCACATCAAGTTTCATTTTAAAACAACTTTCTCTTTTTCCAAAATTCCAACAGAGTTTCCTTTGTAAAACAAGCTCCAAACGAGTACAACAGGAATATAAATGAATAACATGAAAATGGCATCCCCAAGCGGGAGCTAGCTCTTCGCCTCAAGACGGACACAAATCCTAAGCAATATAAAATAACAATGTGCATAGATAAGCATGAAGCATAAGAAATAGCATGTCGACGCAAGTGAGCTCGACCCCAGATATAACATAGAATAAATTCCCAAGTCTCACAATCTCGTCTCTAGGTCAATATACAGTAATCCAAATAAGACTGGTACAGCTGAAATAGTAGTAGCAGATGGAGTACTCTAGATACAATGAACATAAGTAAGTGGTACAAAATGATAACAACCCACCTATGAGCAAAAGCCTCGAGTCCAGGCAAAAAGGGCAAAATGAGCAAAAGTGTCCGCCGCTACAGTGCTGACGGAACGGACCTGCAGAAAAGCTGTGGCACAACGGGGGTGAGTTGCCAGCTCGTGAGTAATAAATAACATCTACTAAGGCTATCGTATGCATGTACCCAAGTATCCTAGCATTCCTAAGACAGGTATGGCTGTATGCACTAGCAGGTATGTATGCATCATCAGTGTATTAACAAGTATAATGTCACATGGATGTAATGACAGGTGTGTATGCCACATGAAATACTATCAAGTATGTATGCTATATGAGTCAACTCAAGATCTCAATGTATGTATAAGAATTGTTCCTTCCTTTGTTTTGAAACTCCTTTCAAATATCAGCATAAAATCCATGAAAAATCAACAAAATCCGTGTCCAGCAATGACACCCCAAAACTGTCTCAAATCTCATATATCCATGTCAATATATCTGGCCTCAGCCGTCCAGCTGATCCATATCAAATATCAATGTCCCAATCCAGCGGCCACAGTCGGTATCCTCTGGATATCCGCCGCGCCAAATGAAGTCACCGGTAGGTAATCCGTCCCCTGCCAGGCTCAACGCCATCTCCTGCGATCTTCTTGCCCCGGGGTACCGTACCGGGCCCACCATGTACCCGAGACGGTTCATCCACCTCCTCGAAACGGGTCTCGAAAACCACAGCAAAACTCATGGTGGACGACACTTTACATCACTAGAAAACCGCAACTTTTATATTTTAAAAGGTTATAAGTTTGAAATCTTGCGGCTTTCCCCCGAAATCCAGAAATATCATAAATCTCATGAAATCATCATGAATGTATATGTCAATGATTATGAATGCATATGGTATCAATTTATAAAGTATGATTTATACTAGACATGAGCAATGACATAGTGATACATATGCATGAGGATAGTAATTCTTATGATTTCATTTTAAATACTTATTGCAATATCACATTTCTAGGCAATTAACATGTTTCAGATTTATGGTTATCTAGTGTCGTGACATGGCAATTACCAGGGTGTGTGTGTCTACATGAATAGTGCTCGTGCTGCATATAAACCTGGTAATGGTGCATGTGTCCTATAATGAGTCTGCGTACATGAAACATCATATAGATCCTAACTGCAGCAATTATCATGCAAGTATTCTTATCATAATGTCACAAGTAATATTAAGTCTACTATATCTGTCACGCCCCGCTTCCCAGAGGACGCAAAAATGGGCACGTGACATAACCAACCATGCTACCTGTGGGTAGGAAGTATCCATCCACAGTCACATTACGGCTGTATAGATATCAAGAATAAAATAAAACTATCTAAACATGTCCATAATCCAAGATAACAGGAGTCAATAATAAATAAATGCGGAAGCAAATGATCTAATACAAATAACTGAAATGTATGTCCCATAATGCGGGCTCACATCAGGAATAAACTGCAGGAAATAAAAACTAACTAATACTGACACCTCACAGCTCAGCCTGCTGGCTGAAGTACTCCTGCTCGGACTGCAACAGCGGTACGGAATCTGGGCCATGCAAAACCCAGACGTCAGCGCGTCGTGTCATCAAGTAATATAATGTGAACAGGGTAACAGGCAATGCAATATAAATATGAATAAAGCAAGAGTAACAATAATATGAATCAGAGCAGTACAGGGTAGTGTGTAGTGGGTAAACTAATTGTCTTATCAGGGTTTCTATTCTAAAGTCTTTGAAACCAAATTGGTGAATCATCGATGTAACTCAATAGTATCCCGTGCATGCCCGGGACCACGGTCTAAGACTCTCGGGCTGAAACCGAGACGTGCCGCTAGGCAGTAAAGGGTAGCAGGTATGGGCGAGTGATGTCGGCATCATCACTCCGGGGCTGGCCTAGCCCGTAAGACTGATCAGAACAAGTATCGAACTGTTGAGTTACAAGTCAGGTTTCACCTTTGATTTCCCCATACCCCCAAGTTATATGTGTCAAGTCAGGTATCCAGTAATCAAGAACTAATGCCAACACAGGATCAGGTAAAAGCAGGTTTGTCTGGATAGACAACAGGAACGGTCCATGAGGACTACATGTCAGATTTGTTGGCATTAGACACAAGATCAGGTAACGGGTCAGGTCATGGTACATCAGGTCAAGTCAACAGTATACGGTACCATGTCAGGTATATCAATATATATGTGTAGCAAGTCAGGTCAAGATGTAAACAATATCGTGGGTGTGCTCACAATCAGTTATATAATCAAACATGGGTATTAACAATCATGAGATAAGCAATGAATTAAGTAATAGGCAGTTTCATTCAATTTGCAATACAGTTATCAAATTTGTCACAGAGATGATTACAAGAGTGCAGTAAGACAAGTATAGCCGTTTAGTCATGCTAACAAGTTTAAGAACCCTTAGAGGTGCAATGATTTGTATAACGGTTCAGTACAGCTATTACAGGTTAAAATGCACACGAGTTTCCGAATGGAACAAAACAATAAAGACAAACGCCATAAGCTATATTAACATTAAAAATGTGATTCAACAGGTAAAATGGTTATTAGGTTCAAATTTTCAACTGTAGGTTCCAAGTTTAACGGTAAAATGATATAATGCAATATTGTACACGAAAATGAGAAATGATCATACAAAGTTAAATTTACAGGTTTAAGGTGCCATAATATATATGTAAATATTGTATAGCATGTAGCAAGGGGTACTTGCCTCGACGGGTCGCGAACCGGGAAAAACGGAACGTAAACGTCGGCGGGAAAACTCGCGACGGGCGCACGGCTCACGAATTGAACCCAAACAACGAACAATGGAACCACGCGGGTCGGGGTACCTCGCTGGAACGTCGGGATTCGACGTCGGCAACACCGGATTCCGGCGAAGAAAGAACAGTGAATGTCAAGAAGCTTTGCAACAAGAAAGGAAGGGAAAATAAAGAAGAAGAAGAGGAGGCTTACAAGGTTCTGCTCTATGATTACAGAGAGGAGACGTGAGAACGACGACGAGGTCGACGGGCTCCGGCGGCGGCCTACAGTGACCGCGGGGAGATCTGCCGATTCAAGAAATACATTAGCAGAGAAGGAGAGAAGAAAGAGAGAGAGGAGGGAAGTGATCTCACCGAGGGTTGCTTGCGAGGTCGGGGACAAGAGGACGGGGGTCATCGGCGGCGACTCAGGCGACGCAGATGCGTGTAGGGAAAATGCAGGCGGCCGCGGCTGGTGCAGGGTGCGTGGGGGTCGAAGAAAGAGGAAGAGGGGCTTGGTGAGGTGAGGATGAGGAGGTGAGGGTGCTGGTGACGGGGGTGCCGGCGTTGGGCTGCGGCGGCGAGAAGGGAGGCGATGGCTAGGGCAGCGCGACGATGGGTTCTCTGTGTTCTCGTGAGAAAAATATATGGAGGAGGGAAAGAGTTTTAAAAATATAAGAGATAGAAAAAGAGATTTGAGGGAGAGAGAGAGAGAGATATGAGGGGGAGAGAGATAGATAGAGAGAGATTGAGACGGAGAGAGAGAGAGAGGAGAGATGGAGAGAGAGAAGAGAGTGGGGCCCACTGGAATAAGGATTTTGAGTTCTGATTGGCTGAGAGGAAAATTGTTGGTTAGGAAAAAAATATAAAAAGATTTAAAGATTATGAATGAACAGTAAAAATATAAGGTTAGTAAAAATATGTGCTGGTTAAATATTTTAAGATTTGGGTTTTTGGCGTAAAGTAAAACATTTCCAAATCGCGCCCGGGTCGGGTCCAAAAATTTGAAATTGAAATAATACGATTTTAAGCGGGATCCAAAATTTAAAATGAAGTGTTTTATGATCAAAAAGCATACCCCCAAAACGGACACACGTACGTGCACGTAGCCATCCAAACTCGCCCGTTTCACTGAACGGGACGAGAATACGACGCACGGACACTACAACGGGGTTACGGGTGTCAAGAAGGCCAAGATGGATATTTTTAATTTTATTTTAGATACCAAAATTTGTTATATGCAGAAATGAATTTCCGGGTAAAATTTTACAGTAAGCAACAATCAAGCAGGTTAAATGAAATGAGTACCACACTACGCTCAAACAGTAACTGAAATTAGTAGCATTGGGTTCGGGTGTTACATTATACCCAACTACAAAAAGGATTTCGTCCTCGAAATTCCAAGAATACAAAGATGGATAACTACAAGAAAAGGTGAGGAAACTTCTGCCGGATTTCATCTTCTCGTTCCCAAGTGGACTCTTCATGCGAGCGATTACCCCAAGAAACAAGCACAAGAGGGATCACCTTGTTCTTAAAAATCTTTTCCCTTCGATCCACGATTCCAATCGGTCGCTCCTCAAAAGTCAAGTCTTCTCGTACTGTCAGCTCCGAATAATCCAATACGTGCGTTTCATCACGAACATACCTTCGTAGTTGAGATACGTGAAACACATCGTGCACATTCGCCAAGGACCGCGGTAACGCCAAACGATACGCTACCTCACCAACACGCTCCAAGATCTCAAAGGGTCTAACGAATCGAGGACTAAGATTTTCTCGACTTCCAAAACGAATCACCCCTCTAGTCGGTGATATCTTCAAGAATACCAAATCACCCGCGGCGAACTCTAGAGGTCTCCTTGACGTGTCTGCCCAACTGTTCTTTCGGTCTTGTGCTGCCTTCATATGATTTTTGATAGTGTTGACCTTCTCAACTGTCTGCACAACCAATTCTGGTCCCAAAAATCTCCGTTCACCGACATCATCCCAACAAACAGGTGAACGGCATTTACGACCATACAAAGCTTCAAATGGAGCCATCTGAATAGTTTCCTGAAAACTGTTGTTGTAAGACAACTCCACCAAAAGTAGATGATCCTCCCAAGACCCCTTGAAGTCCAACATGCATGCTCTCAACATATCTTCAAGAGTTTGGATTGTTCTCTCCGACTGACCATCAGTTTGAGGATGATAAGCTGTGCTAAACTTCAATCGAGTCCCCAAACTTTCTTGTAAACTCCGCCAAAAGTGTGATAAGAACCGAGTGTCCCGATCGGACACGATGATCGCCGGTACTCCATGCAATTTTACAATCTCCTGCATGTACCGCACCGCTAAGGTCTCTGTTGATTGACCAACCCGGAAAGAAATAAAGTGAGCTGCCTTGGTCAATCGATCAACAATCACCCACACTGCACTGTTGCCTTTTGGACTTCGCGGTAAAGCCGTCACGAAATCCATGGTTATATGTTCCCACTTCCACTGAGGAATCGGAAGTGGTTGCAATAAACCAGCAACCCTTTGATGTTCAGCTTTAACTTGCTGACACACCAAGCACTTTGCCACAAAGCGAGCAATCTCCCGCTTCATGCCTTCCCACCAGAAATGCTGTCGAATATCTCGGTCCATCTTTGTGCCTCCTGAATATACAGAATAAGCTGAATTGTGTGCCTCCTTCATAAGCTCTTCACGAACATCTCCCTTTGGCACACAAAAACGGCTACCATACCTCAACGAACCATCCTCGTGGATCAATAAATCTGTTCATAGTCCGGCTTCAACCTGTCCTTGAAACTTTTGCAGTCTAGGGTCCTGCGATTGTGCTGCTTTAATATTCTCGATCAACGATGACTGTACCTGTAACCACATCAACTGTCCCGTAGAATGCGGTAGCACAACCTCCAAGTCAAATCTTCGAAAATCTTCAACAAGCTCTTTCTGCGTAGTTAACACCTGAATTGCTGGTAACCGACTAAGCGCATCCGGCACGACATTAACCTTCCCCGGATGGTACTTAAGATCAAGATCGTAGTCAGCCATCAGCTCCAACCATCTACGCTGCCTCATATTAAGCTCCTTCTGTGTGAACACATACTTCAAGCTCTTATGATCAGTAAAAACTTCGACCCTTTCGCCCAAAAGGTAGTGTCTCCAAATCTTCAAAGTGAATCACTGCCGCAAGCTCCAAGTCATGAGTTGGGTAATTTTCTCATGGGTCTTCAATTGTCTTGATGCGTACGCTACAACCTTTCCATGTTGCATCAAAACACATCCCAAACCTTTCCCAGATGCGTCGCTGTGAATCACCAATCCTCCGGAATTGTCTGGCACGGTCAGAATAGGGGCGGTTATCAACTTCTGCTTCAACGTCTCAAAAGCTAACGCACAATTATCCGTCCATACAAAAGGTACCTCCTTGCGCGTAAGCTTGGTCAACGGCTCTGCCAGACGAGCAAAGTTCTCCACAAATCTCCTGTAATATCCGGCGAGTCCAAGAAAACTTCTTATCTCCGCAACATTCTTTGGAATCGGCCAATTTCGAACTACTACAATCTTCTCTGGGTCGACGGTAATTCCATCGCCAGAAACGACATGCCCCGAAACTTCACTTCCTCCAGCCAAAACTTGCACTTACTCATCTTTGCATACAACTTCTCTTGTCTCAACGTTTGCAGTGCGATCTTCAAATGCTCAGTATGCTCCTCAAGACTCTTCGAGTAAACCAAAATATCGTCGATGAATACCATAATGAACTGATCCAAGAACGGTGAAAAGATTCGGTTCATCGAGTCCAAGAATACTGCCGGCGCATTCGTTACTCCGAAGGGCATCACTAAGTACTCGTAATGTCCATACCGAGTTCGGAACGCCGTCTTGCAAATATCTTCTGCTTTCACTCGGATCTGATGATATCCGGATCGCAAATCCAGCTTCGAGAATACCCTCGTGCCACTAAGCTGCTCGAAAAGTTCGCTAATGCGAGGGATCGGGTACTTGTCCTTAATAGTCACCCGGTTTAATTCTCGATAGTCGATGCACATCCTTCTTGTGCCATCCTTCTTCTTTACTAGAAGAACTGGAGCTCCCCAAGGCGAGTTACTGCTTCGTATCCAACCCTTTTCAAGTAATTCAGCAACCTGTTTCTTGACTTCTTCCAACTCTACTGGTGCCATTGGATAATACGCCTTGGATACTGGCGCTGCACCAGGAATAAGATCAATTACGAACTCCACGTCCCGCTTCGGCGGTAAACGCGATATATCTTCAACACGTCCATAAAATCACGAACAACAGCCGGCTCTTCACTTTTATCAACTTCCATAGATGCAAGAATGTTGTTTGTTGGCCTAGCCCTAAACTTGACTGGACCGACAGAACTGCTTCCTTACCGCAACTGCTGTCTACTGTGAACTCCCAGTTTTTTCCCGATAGGCTCTGCTGTTCTCGAGCTGCCACAAGTACTTGTGAGGAAGTGGTCATATCCAGGGGGACAATTTGCCTCTGGATGTCCACGTCCAAGCTGCGCATGAACCCCCGTGCCCTGTCTGCATCGTTGGCAACCAGAGGTCCAGCGAATCTGCTGAGTCTTGTCCATTCTGCTGTATGCACATCTACGGGTGCTCCCTTCTATTTTAGCCCGATGAATTTCTCTTCCATTTCCTCCCGTGCAGTCTGCAGGAAGAACTTCTCCAGGAAACTCTTTGAAAAATCAGCCCACTTGATCGGCTTGGGCAAGCGGTTCCCTTCCACAAGCCACCATTCTCGGGCGTAGTCCACTAACTGAATGCGTACCACATTAACTCTTTTCTCATCTGGAATCTGTGCCGCAACAAGAAAATTCTCTGTGTCAACTAGCCACTGCTCTGCTGGCAACAGCTCCTCCAAACCAGTAAATATGGACGGACCCAAACGTCTGAAATCTGCTACGGTCCCTACTCGGTTGACTGGTTTAGCTTCAACCTTGTCTACAGACTGCTGAACGGTCTGCAAACCTTCCTAAAACGATTCCGCTCGCTGCTGGATCAGCTCGGTTTGTTTCTTTTGATTCTCCAACATTCCTCTTATCACTCCAAGCATGGCGGCTTCGTCTACACGCCTCTGGTACGTCTTCAAATTCTTACCGGCCATATTCCTGAACTCAAAACACCCAACATTAGCATGATGATAGATTCTGAATATAGATCAAGGATAGAACTCCAAGATACTTAAATAGAGTGCCGCATTGTAACTATGCCGCGGTATCATAGCCACAATTACATAACTCTACCCAAGTCGCCTAAGTCCTAGAGATAACAAGGAATCAGGTTTCGAGTCGATATGCAAAGGAAGTTTGCACATCGTAAAAGATATAATCAGGAAGAATGTGATTCAAGAATGGTAAACGGCAAGGTGGCAGGACATGTTTCCTAAACACGGGTATTCTGATTCGTGTATTGGGTACAATACCCAACTACAAAAAGAATCAACTCGACTAACCTATGGCTCTGATACCAAAAGAACCATGTCACGCCCCGCTTCTCAGAGTACGCTAAAATGGGCACGTAACATAGCCAACCATGCTACCTGTGGGTAGGAAGCATCCATCCACAGTCACATTACAGCTGTAGAGATATCAAGAATAAAATAAAACTATCTAAGCATGTCCATAATCCAAGATAACAGGAGTCAATAATAAATAAATGCTGAAGCAAATGATCCAATACAAATAACTGAAATGTATGTCCCATAATGCGGGCTCACATCAGGAATAAACTGCAGGAAATAAAAACTAACTAATACTGACACCTCACAGCTCAGCCTGCTGGCTGAAGTACTCCTGCTCGGACTGCAACAACGGTACGGAATCTGGGCCATGCAAAACCCAGACGTCAGCTCGTCGTGTCATCAAGTAATATAATGTGAACAGGGTAACAGGCAATGCAATATAAATATGAATAAAGCTAGAGTAACAATAATATGAATCAGAGCAGTACAGGGTAGTGTGTAGTGGGTAAACTAACTGTCTTATCAGGGTTTCTATTCTAAAGTCTTTGAAACCAAATTGGTGAATCATCGATGTAACTCAATAGTATCCCGTGCATGCTCGGGACCACGGTCTAAGACTCTCGGGCTGAAACCGAGACGTGCCGCTAGGCAGTAAAGGGTAGCAGGTATGGGCGAGAGATGTCAGCATCATCACTCCGGGGCTGGCCTAGCCCGTAAGACTGATCAGAACAGGTATCGAACTGTTGAGTTATAAGTCAGGTTTCACCTTTGATTTCCCCATACCCCCAAGTTATATGTGTCAAGTCAGGTATCCAGTAATCAAGAACTAATGCCAACACAGGATCAGGTAAAAGCAGGTTTGTCTGGATAGACAACAGGAACTATCCATGAGGACTACATGTCAGGTTTGTTGGCATTAGACACAAGATCAGGTAACGGGTCAGGTCATGGTACATCAGGTCAAGTCAACAGTATACGGTACCATGTCAGGTATATCAATATATATGTGTAGCAAGTCAGGTCAAGATGTAAACAATATCGTGGGTGTGCTCACAATCAGTTATATAATCAAACATGGGTATAACAATCATGAGATAAGCAATGAATTAAGTAATAGGCAGTTTCATTCAATTTGCAATACAGTTATCAAATTTGTCACAGAGATGATTACAAGAGTGCAGTAAGACAAGTATAGCCGTTTAGTCATGCTAACAAGTTTAAGAACCCTTAGAGGTGCAATGATTTGTATAAAAGTTCAGTACAGCTATTACATGTTAAAATGCACATGAGTTTCCGAATGGAACAAAACTATAAAGACAAACGCCATAAGCTATGTTAACATTAAAAATGTGATTCAACAGGTAAAATGGTTATTAGGTTCAATTTTTCAACTGTAGGTTCCAAGTTTAACGGTAAAATGATATAATGCAATATTGTACACGAAAATGAGAAATGATCGTACCAAGTTAAATTTATAGGTTTAGGGTGTCATAATATATATGTAAATATTGTATAGCATGTAGCAAGGGGTACTTGCCTCGACGGGTCGCGAACCGAGAAAAACGGAACGTAAACGTCGGCGGGGAAACTCGCGACGGGCGCACGGCTCACGGATTGAACCCAAACAACGAACAATGGAACCACGCGGGTCTGGGTACCTCGCTGGAACGTCGGGACGCGACGTCGGCAATGCCGGATTCCGGCGAAGAAAGAACAGTGAATGTCAAGAAGCTTTGCAACAAGAAAGGAAGGGAAAATAAAGAAGAAGAAGAGGAGGCTTACAAGGTTCTGCTCTGTGATTACAGAGAGGAGACGTGAGAACGACGACGAGGTCGACGGGCTCCGGCGGCGGCCTACAGTGACCGCGGGGAGATCTGCCGATTCAAGAAATACATTAGCAGAGAAGGAGAGAAGAAAGGGAGAGAGGAGGGAAGTGATCTCACCGAGGGTTGCTTGCGAGGTTGGGGACAAGAGGACGGGGGTCACCGGCGGCGACTCAGGCGACGCAGATGCGTGCAGGGAAAATGCAGGCGGCCGCGGCTGGTGCAGGGTGCGCGGGGGTCGAAGAAGGAGGAAGAGGGGCTTGGTAAGGTGAGGATGAGGAGGTGAGGGTGCTGGTGACGGGGGTGCCGGCGTTGGGCTGCGGCTGCGAGGAAGGAGGCGGTGGCTAGGGCAGCGCGACGATGGGTTCTCTGTGTTCTCGTGAGAAAAATATATGGAGGAGGGAAAGAGTTTTAAAAATATAAGAGATAGACAAAGAGATTTGAGGGGGAGAGAGAGAGATATGAGGGGGAGAGAGAGAGAGATAGAGACGGAGAGAGAGGGAGGAGAGATGGAGAGAGAGAAGAGAGTGAGGCTCACTGGAATAAGGATTTTGAGTTCTGATTGGCTGAGAGGAAAATCGTTGGTTAGGAAAAAAATATAAAAAGATTTAAAGATTATGAATGAACAGTAAAAATATAAGGTTAGTAAAAATATGTGCTGGTTAAATATTTTAAGATTTGGGTTTTTGGCGCAAAGTAAAATATTTCCAAATTGCGCCCGGGTCGGGTCCAAAAATTTGAAATTGAAATAATAGGATTTTAAGAGGGATTCAAAATTTAAAATGAAGTGTTTTATGATAAAAAAGCATACCCCCAAAACGGACACACGTACGTGCACGTAGCCATCCAAACTCGCCCGTTTCACTGAACGGGACGAGAATACGACGCACGGACACTACAACGGGGTTAGGGGTGTCAAGAAGGCCAAAATGGATATTTTTAATTTTATTTTAGATGCCAAAATTTGTTATATGCAGAAATGAATTTACCGGGTAAAATTTTATAGTAAGCAACAATCAAGCAGGTTAAATGAAATGAGTACCACATTACGCTCAAACAGTAACTGAAATTAGTAGTATTGGGCTCGGGTGTTACAATATCTATCGGGCGACTCGCGCCATCCAAACGATCGTCCCCCGTAGATTTTAAATCTACTCACCCGTGATCCCGTGTTAGGTGTGTCCGACCACCTGCTTTCCTTTTTCCGCTACGCTTGAAGTCCCCACCGGCGAACCTAGAATTTACAAAAGTCACCATATAAGAAAAAATCCTGCAAAACGCGATATATCGATAAAAAGGATACGCGCGCGTGAAACTAAACGCGCGTGCACACGACACGACGCGACGCGCACAACCCACCAGAACCTAAACTGACACGCTGTGTCGCGCAGCGCGCCACAGAACCACGCGTATCACGCGCGTGTCGCACGAGACTTAAAAACATCGGAAATACGCAAATAGCTCCAGATTTTGCTTCTGGGCCAAACTTGAAAAGTTGCAGGTACCAGAAGCCTAACCTACCCAGAAGGACCCTACACCCAAAACCCTTACCCCCCCACTCTGGCCGCAATTTGCGGCCAGAAAGAATAAATCGGCGGCCGAGAGGGGGAGGTGGGTCCCCGTGCTCTGTGTGTGTGTTTCTACTAGCCTCACCATGCTACAGTCTTCACAATTTTATTCTGAAGGTCTCGGGTCAACAGCAGATCCAACAGAGGCCAAAAAGTCGCTAAAACTGCTAAATTACGCCAAGTCGGGTAAATCGGGTGTCTTGGAGAAATCTGGGGCAATCCTCTGGTTAACTGGTCTCAACAGAACCTAAAAGGGCTATTCTAACTAACACTACCTTCACTTTTGCCAAAATTCCCTTAAACCACCCAAATCACTACTAAAGTATGAAATAAACACTAATTAAGCTAGATTACCATAATTTTAGCAATTTAAGGCTATCCATCTAAATTTAACGACACTACTAGGCTAAAACAGACTAATTAACACCAAAAAGGTTCCATTAAGCTACAAGCACTCCAATGCAACTAGATCTAGCATCACTACACAATTCTAGTACTAAAATTTCGATAAAACACTAAACTAGCTAATCAAGCACATAATCTACACAAATTGGAAAGAGTTTAGGAGTTATACCCCGTAGGAACCTTGCAACCAAGGAGAAGGAGAAGAAGGAAGGAGTAGGTGCTGCTGCTATAGCTCCTGGTGCTGCAACTTGGGCTAGAAGAGAGCTGATCTGCACTTGCTGTTTTGAAGCAGAAGCAGCTGCTGTTGCTGTTGTTTGTGAAGGTGGGGCTGTTGCTATGGTGTTGGTTTGTGTGTTGGGACTGATATGGTGTGGTGTTGAGCTGAGGTGGTATGGTGCTGGGCTGAAAATGTCACTGGTTCAGCTGATGCTGCTGCTGAAGCTGAAACAGGTTTGGGGTGCTTGCTGTTTTGAAGTAGTAGCAGCAGCAGGGGGCTGGGGTGAAGTTGAAGGAAGGCTTGAGTGTTGGGAGGGGGTGTTATGTAAGGAGTTGGGATTGATGTAGCTGCTGCTGCTGCTGCTGATGTTCTGATACAATGGCTGATGCTGATTTGTAGGCTGAATTGAGCTGGAAGTGGGCTGATGTGAGTGTGTGAGAGAGAGTTGTAAGGTTGGGGCTGCTTGTAATGATGTTAGAGGCTGAAGTGGCTGTTTGTGCAGCAGTTAAAGTGTTGCTTTGTGAAGAACCGATGCTGGAAAAGAGCCGAGAATGGCTTGATGATGGATCATCAGCTGCTGTAGCAGCAATATGGCTGTTTTGGGGTGGCTGATCTGTTGGTATATGGGCTGATCTTTGTTGTATGAGTGAGAGAGAGGTGAAAAAGGTTTGAAGTGAGGTGATGAGACTTAACCTTAAACCATCATTCTCCCTTTCTCAACCAAAAGCCATCATGACACATCATATCCCTCTCAAGTCAACCTTAAAACTCTCTAAACACTCATGGTCAAAGCCAACCATCCTCAATTTAAACTAATTAGCTTTAACAACCCAATTAACTTAACCAAGGACCTAACCCACCATGGTTAACTTAAACATAGTTAACCCACAAGCTCAATTGTATGGCAAACCCTAATCTTAACCCTAGTTAACGTGCACAAGTGTGTGTGGTCGAGATAAAATTCCACAAAAATAACCAGAAAACCAGATAAATTACTAGAATCCCGTTTTGGTAAACTTTTTACCAAAAACCCCACATAAATACTCAATTACCACTAACCCTAATCTCAGGTGTTACAAAAATATAAACAACGTTTATTATATATCATATATATAATATAGCATTCGTCTCACGCAGTTATATGATCACATCACAGAACCAAGCAGCAGAAGTCAACAAATGAAATATTGGATATACTAGGAGGTCCGTGTTTTAAATTGAGCTAGTAATAAAAATACGAATTTCACAGTCGTGATGAATAGCCAAACCCACATCGCTAGACCCCTACGAGAGCGACAAGTAACCCTACCAATTCTAGAGTTAGGAGACCCGATCTCAACTCTTTGAGACGGTCTCCTACTGGACTCTAGAACCCGGCTACTTGTGTTCCCCGCTTTGGGTCTATCCTAATGCGGAAAAGTAAATAATATACATCAGTGGTGTTATCATCCTCAACCCGGAAGTGCCCCAATAAAAGAATATTACACAAAAATTTTACATGAATGAAAATAAAAACTCTCATCTCACATAAAACCTCCCGGCTATTCAATCACGATGATCCAATAAACATATCGCAGCAACACATAACATCTCATGTCATCAACGTAACTAAATACGCGTATCCCGAATTTCGTTGACATATAACAACGAGATCGGAATACCCCACATATTACACTTACGGTTGCAGAAAAGAAATGAAAAACTACAATAATTAGAATCCGCAATATCCTTAGACATTATAAACCCGGAATATTTCATATTCCGGATTTCATGCCTAACCAGATAAATCTTGTATTTTAGTCTCAAATTGAAAACACTTTTCAATTACTTAACCGGGAATTCAACAAGATTCCCGACTATATTATCGAATACTCGTCGGAAACTTTAGTAGATGGCCATACCCCCGATACCGTCGACGAAATGCATTAAGGCGGAACACCGTGGCCGCAAGCACCCGAGTGGGTGCTTTTGGCAACGGGGTTCTCCTACAGTCACTTGGTCGGGGCTATGGGGCGTGGCTGTCTACTAGAGTTACCTGATGAGTGTTCGCGTACAATACACGATTGCGACAGAGTTTTAATCCGAATCAAAACTTCGTGGCAACCGATAGACCGAGACTAAAACACTAGATTTACAATATACTAATTAGTTTTCACAAAACTAATTATTCCGGATTCTAACAATTGTATCACATATCATCAAGATCTATACGACGTTAAACATTTCGATCGATTTAACAAACAACCATAAAATCCAGAGAGCTCAACAACTTGAGAATCATCAAAAATACCTAGAGAGTGCATGATGCCAAAATGGAGCAGCAGAAGAGAAACCACACCTCAACTCGACTAACATGCGGCGGAACCGCGGCTAAACATGGGGTTTGGCCGTGGTTCCTTGGCCATTTGAAGGAGTTGGGTTGTGAAATTTCTTGAGGCTCCATTAAAAAGCCTGTATGATTTTCTGCATATTTTTAATTACGAAAATTCCAATATTTTAAAAAATCGACAGAAACTTCACCAAAAAGCGGTTTCGAAAATCGATCGAACACTTTAACGTCGTAATGACCTTCCCTAATGTTCTAGCTTAGCTCTGATACCATGAAACTCTACCCTAGCACCACCATGAGATTTTAGTAGCATCAAGCATGCCAAATTTTAAAATTTTTAGGTGCTAAGTTAGACTAACCAAGATCTTAACTAGAATTTTAGGGTTTCCTATGATGATATCATAAAACTAAAAGAAGGAAAGATGGCTACAACTTTTGATGACCGTGTCCTTCTCTTCTAAAGCTCCTGGATGTAGTCCAAGCGTCTCCATTAGGCTCCACTTCGAGTCGGTGCAAGTTTCCTCCAATGATCTTCGTGCCGAAGACGATCCACCCGAAGTCCGCCAATCCAAACTTCCTCTTCACTTAAACTTTTTAGTGAAAGCAACACACTACACTTGATTGCTAATCAAGTGTAGAATGGTGAAGTAGGGGTTTTGTTTTCTCACTAGTGTTGTTCAAGCTTCATGGTTCACATCATATGTGAGGGGTTGAAGCTTGAAGGCATAAAGAGGAAGAAGAAGATGAAGAGGAGCCAGAGAGCAATTCAAGATGGAGCTCTAGAAAAAAACAAAAGTCAAGAATGAATGAGAGTGTATAGAAACTCTCTTGACCCCTCACTTATTCAAGCATGGAGTAAATTGCAATATTAAATTGCAACTTGAATAGTGAGTCAAGAGGAATAAATATATGATAAATACCATGCCTCACCATTCCTCCTCATTTTTCACCTCTTATCCTATTTTCCAAAAATAGAATTTCATGCCGTGCTTGATATAATATATATATATATATATATATATATATATATTATGAAGAATAATTAGTGAGCTAATAATATTAGTTAAGATATAATTATATCAAATATAATATATATCATATTATTAAATCAACACTTGATTTAATAATCTGGTTATATGACATATAACTGACTAATATCATTTATCTGTATATCACATTATCAAATCAACACTTGATTCGATAATCCGGTTATATCACATATAACCTGACCGATAACACATAACTGCCGATTACAATACGGTATCACATACACGTATTTAATCAGGCCCCCGCACATATCACATATGTGCCTTACTTCATTTCGCTTGAACTAGGAAACTTCTGTATGGGACTCTAAAAACTCGTCAATACGCCAGCGGTAAGTGATGATCACATCAGTCACCCACAAGCTGTCAGCGGCACTAGCTGGACGTAACGGCTACTCGGGTATTGAGCGATTAGAAGATCAACAAGCAAGCTTTTCTAAACTCCCATAAGCCTATAAGTAACACTTACCGTACAGTCCGGTCTCTTCGTCTGATATGTCGCATATCGAGACTATGAGTGGTAACGTCAGACCCCAGTAACTTGATAAGTCATGCTGATTTATGGCTCACAACGGTTTGAGAAACTACTGATAACACTTACCAGTAAATCTCATCGACATCCCTGGCCAGGGACTTACTGTTATAGCCAATCGAGCATAGCGCAACATCAACTCCCAATACCGGGAGAGACGAAACCCCTCATATCGTTCATTGCCTCCATGTGACTCGGGTCTGTACCTAAAATCTACCTGTCTGCACGATTCCTTTAAGTCGTGGCAGGAAGGAAATCAAAGCATAGTGGGAGCCACACAAGACTCTATGACGATCTCGGGTCTACAGACTAACCTGTACCAGTGTCACTTGAGAACAGCTATCTGGTGATAGGTATAATACCAACTAGGAGTTCTCGGCGAGTCCTGTTCGGTGTACCCATTCTCTAATGAGCACCTGTGTAAAATTTTTGATGTCAAACACTAATGGATATGGGATCAACCATCGCCCCCATACAGAGTCAAGAAACGTACACACTAGTCTACTCTGGTGTATCGATACCCTGTCTCGATATATCCTCGACTAGGAACAATTAAAAGATGTGCTTGTAGACTGCCCAGGTCCCAGTAGTATGATCCGTATCATAGTCCTGGTAGTCAATCCTACACCCTAATGGCTTTATCAATATGTATATGAGAGACAGTATAATAATACCAGTGAACATGTTAAGATCATAGCATACTATCATGTCGAGCAAGAAAGTCATCTCTATATATGTCCAAACATCCACTATAATATACATTAATGTATAATAATGACCTCTAGGGCATACATATCCCTAACAATATTATATATATATATATATATATATATATAGAGAGAGAGAGAGGGGAGGGAGGGAGGGGTATGAGGTGGCGGCCCCTTTTAAAAAAGAGGCCTCGCCTTAAACACACATATCTTCCATATTTTTTACCGATTTAAATCGGCTATCTTGATCTACATATCATAAAAACCTTACATACAAAAAACTTCGAGATTTAAATAGCTCTAACAATTCATCAAATGAATAGAAAAATTAATGGCTTATCGATATAGGAAAAATATGGTCGCTTAGTGGACGAGTTAGAGCTCTTGAAATCTCAAGATTTTTTTGTATATATGGGTTTAATAATATGTAGATTAAATTGACCGGTTTGGATCGGTGAAATACATGGGGTTAAGTGTGTGTTGAGGCGATGACCTCTTTTTAAGAAAGGGGCTGCCACCTCATATCCCTTTTTCTGAATATGTGTGTATATTATTAAATCAATACTTGATTTAATAATCTGGTTTAAACATAAACTGACTAGTATTATAAAATGTCAGATTAAAGTACATGTATCAAATACACGTATTTAATCGAACTCCCGTACGTATCACCATACACACACTATATCATTTCGCCTGAGCGGGAAAAACCTCTGCGCGAGGCTCTAAAAACTCAATCAATATACTGGCAGTAAGTTAGGATCATATTCATAACTTACAAGCACGTTAATGGCACTAGCTGTACATAACGACTACCCAGGTATTGATCAAAAGTAAGGTCGACGAGTAAGCTTATTCGTACGCAATCAAGGTCTATTAGTGACAGTCACCATACAGTCCGGTCTCTTTGTCAGAGATTGTCGCATACCTGTAACAACTCTGTTTCAGTGTATAAAAAATTCTTTAAAAGTTAATGTACAAATGGAGTATTTGCAATCCTGTGTATGCTATAAGTATTTAAATTGCTTTTGGACAGTAAGAAAGCACTTATAGCTCATTGATAAAGCCTTACACTGCTGTGATATAGCCCCTGTGTTCGAATCCCCCCAGCCACATATATTTTTTGTTGATTTTCTTTTAAACTTTTAGAATCTCAAAAGTTTGCACGTGCAAAACACGTAAAATGAAAAGTCACAACAATAACAAACATGTGCACTAAGGTATACGATATGACTAGGACACGTGGCCAAGATCCAGAGCCCAACCTACCGGTTTGGACCGGCGAGATTAAGCTTAGGGCCGGCGCCGCCGGGCCCCCCGTGCCTAATGCTCCAATTTTTCTTTGCCCTGGTCTCTTGGCCTCCCCCCTTAACCCCCATTATGTTTGTTTACTCTGCAATTATCTAGAGAATTAAAAGTCACGATTAAACCAAAATTTAATACATTTTTAATTCTCAATTCATCACCGTAAACCCTAATTTATCCTATAAATACCCCCTACCCTTTAGCCTTCTTCATTCTGAAATTTAGTATCAAAACTCTCTAAAAATTTCAAGTCCAAGAAGTTGTACAAGTGGAGTTAGCCAAGTTTGAAGTTCCGGCGACGTTTCGGGGCAAAATCCGGCAATACCGCGACTCCGCAACACTTTCAAATACTCCCTCTATCTTCCCTCTCTTCTACAAACTTGTAAGTCCCACTTTCCCTCTTCTCCTTCTATTAAAACGAATTCCATTTTCAAAACTAGTCGGAAGCAGAGTTAATCCGACTTCCGTTTCTAATTTAACTAAAATCACCATTTATCTTAATAACAAATTTACAATCTTTTTGTATATTGTTTAGCAATCATAAACAAACACATTAGAATAAGTTTCGTCTCAAAATAATATGTATTACAACATCTATTTCAGTTTTACGATAAAATACCTTCATATTTACATACAACATTGCTTATTCATTTTGATCATATTACCTTTAGAAAACTCATGAGGTAATGATCTACCTCATCACAACACTCATTCTTGACATAGCACGATGACTTTTGGAATATTAGTTTGTGGGATAAACTACGAGTTTACATTTAAATACCATAAACATTCAAAAACCGTTTTCTTTAAAAGTGTATTATTTAATTTCTTGCAAATGCGTCTCTACAACACATTTTGGGGAACCCCGATCGGGATGGTGCGGGTTATCGCACATTCTCGGGCCTAGTAGAGCGAGATGCAGACATCCTTACGGAGCATCCGATCTCGATGGAATTTTTAATGCAATTTTAAAGAAAAATATGATTTCTATTTAATAAATAAGTTCTATTTTTATAAATATATATATACATAAATATTATCAAAATATCTACTTTAAATATACATTATATATATCCATGTTTTCTAAATCAAAGGAATCACAAATTTCATGAAACTACCATTACAAATCAATACAATTCCAATATTACACTAAAATACCATATATAATGAAATCTAGGTTATATCCACTAGAATATTTCACTTTATAAATATTACAATTATGAAAACCCTAAAGACAATAATTAAAATACTTGAGGTGTATTTTGAAAATATATCAAAACCATTTTTCATAAAACCCCCTCAAATTATATTAATTTACAATAAGGACCTTAGTATACATAGGTTTAAGCGGGACCAATTCTCTTGAGCCTCAGGAAGCTGGAGAATATGGGTGCTTGCTTATCTAAGGTAGACAACCTAAAACGGGGTTATCAATACGGTAATTGTTATGGAAAATGACACAAATCCTGCCGTCCATGTGCAGTATTTACTGATAACTCCAAAACATAAATCAGGACTTCAATTCTATTTAAAAGTCTGACTCAGTTCGAGTCACGGTCAAATCTGAAAATAATCTGACTTGAATTTGTTAGGGTTCCTTAGCACGACAACAATGTTTCGGGAGGCATCATCCATGCCGTTTTCAAAAAATTGCTATGCTAAATAACTCAAACCTTAGAATCTTAACTAGAGAATTAGACGATACAAGAATGTAAACAACTTTACATCAAGTGAACAAGGAATGCAACCTTTGTAGACCGGTCCTTCATTTCACTTGCTCCGTGTAGTAGTTCCGCGACTCCACTAGGCTCCACTTGAGGCTTTGAACGAGCTTCCTCCGATGACCTTTGTTGGGGTGAAAATTTGCACCCCGGTTGACCGAGTCAAAGTCATAGTCAACCCCAAGCCAGGTGGGCCCAAGTCCAGGTCAAGCGGGCCCATGCCCAGGTCGAGTCCGAACATGAAGCGACCGGCCCTCCCTCATGCCAAAATGAAATCATGTTTTTTATGTAATTTTTTTATATTAATGAATGTAAACAAAATGGGCATAAAGCCAAATTTTTTGTAAGCCCATGGCTTATGTGCAAAAAGAAATGGCACATGAGCCATGGGATGGGCAAAACGCCATTTTGTAAAGCCCAAGGGGCTGTATGTAAATATGTAAGCCTATATAAGGCAACATGATGAAAATATCTAATATACTTTTCATTCTCCCCAAAATCTAGGGTTTGTGCCTCTTTCCCCTTCCTTAAGGCTCTAAAACCTTTTTCTTTCTTTTGAATTAAATCAAGAGTTTTACTCTTTTTTTTATAAAACTAAATAGTTTCTTACCACAAAACCCACAAAGGGGAACTCAGATCTGCCATCAGATCTCAGAAAGGAAAGATTTTTAAAATCTCATATTTCTTGATCTTCAAGATCCGGCCAACAAAGGAAGAAGAAGGAGGCCCATCTCCAGAAACCCTACTTTGGGGAAGAACTAGGGCTCAAGGGGAGAAGCCCCTTCATCATCTTCAAAATATCCTAGGAGTTTAACTCCACAAATCGGGAGCACAGCTCCCAGTGCTGGGACCAAAGTCCCCTTTCTGTTTGATGCCTAGCGTCCAGCGCCCAGAGCGCTAGCGTCCACATGCCGAGTACGTGGTGCGTCCAGCGCCCAGAGCGCTTGCGCCCACGTGCAGAGCATGTGGTGCGCCCAGCGCCCTGAGCGCTTACGCCCACGTGCCGAGCACGTTGTGCGCCCAGCGCTCCGTGCGCTAGCGCCCACGTGGTGCGCCCAGCGCCCCGTGCGCTAGCGCCCACGTGGTGCGCCCAGCGCCAAGAGCGCTAGCGTCCACGTGCCGAGCACGTGGTGCGCCCAGCTCCTAGAGCGCTCGCGCCAACGTGCCGAGCACGTGGTGCGCCTAGCGCCCAAAGCGCTCGTGCCCAGCGCCTGCGTGCCATGCACGCGAGGCGCTGGCCCCCACGCATCCTTTGGATGCCTTTCCCTTTATATATATATGTATACACACACACACACACACACACACACACACACACACACACACATACTCTAGAACACCGTCCCTCTTAAAAAATTTTTTGGGCCGGGGCGCTGCCCCGCTCCCCGCAAGGGGGCTGCCCCGCTCCCCACAAGGGGGCTGCTAGCCCCCTTGACCCCCAGCCCGCTATCCGGGTAGCAGGACCCCTGTAAAAACTCTGCGGGCCCCCTAATATATCCAAAACCCCTCCAAAACACAACACTGCACATTGAGTTCGCATGACCAGTTTAACCCGTCAATCGGAGGTTCCCTCGCTTCAAAGGCGAGGGGTAATTAATGGCAGCTTAGTCCGCGGCTGCCAGAGATTTGGATCCCTACAATCAATAACCCCGGCCTACCCTAGGTAGGAGGAATCTGTAATGTTCCTGACAAGCGCGCACACATTCCCATCTCAATGGGGTGACGAAAAACGCCCTACAACCTTCGTGCTGAAGATGATCCACGCGAAGTCCCTCCAACTCAAGCTACCTCTACACTAAACTCTTTAGCATAGGAAACACGCTACACTCGATCGGTAGTCAAGTGTAGGATGGTGAAGTAGGGGATGTTAAAAGCTCACAAGTTTGTGTTCAAGCTTCATGGTTCATATCACATGTGAGGGTTAAAGCTTGAACTATGACATGAGAAGGAGGAAGAAGCTAGAAAGCAACCATGGGAGTAACTCAAGAAAAATTGGCTAAGTCTTGAGAATGAGCTAGAATCCTTGGCAACACTTGACCCCTCACTCATTCAAGCATGGATTATGCAATATAAAAGTGCAACCATGCTTGAATAGTAAGTCAAGATGAATAAACAAAAGTAAATCCCATGCTTGCAACCATGCTCTCATTTTCCACCTCATTTCTATTTTCACAAAATAGAAATTCATATGCCATGCTTCATTATCATATATATATATATATATCATATATATCAATATATATATATATATATATATATATATATATAATGAAGAATAATTAGTGAGCTAATGATATTAGTTAAGATATAATTATATCACATATAATATATATTACATTATTAAATCAACACTTGATTTAATAATCCGGTTATATCACATATGACCGACTAATATCATTTATCTGTATATCACATTATCAAATCAACACTTAATTCGACAATCTGGTTATATCACATATAACCGAACCGATAACAGATAATTGCCAAATTACAATACGGTACCACATACTCGTATTTAATCAGGCCTACACACATATCACATATGTGTCCTACTTCGTTTCGCTTGAACCAGGAAACTTCTGTGTGGGACTCTAAAGACCCGTCAATACGCCAGCTGTATGTAATGATCACATCAGTCACCTACAAGCCGTCAGCGGTACTAGCTGGACGTAACAGCTACCGGGTATTGAGTGATATGAAGATCAACAAGCAAGCCTATCCACAGTCTCCATGAAGCCTATTAGTAACACTACCGTACAGTCCGGTCTCTGTAAGTGCACGACAGCGCCCCGGCCGTCTGAACGAGGCCAAAATGCGGAAACAAAAACTTTTCTCAACTTGGAAAGCGGCGCTACCGCGGACTATAAACCCGGATCGGACCATTAACCTACTACTATCTAACTAGAGAAAGGGTAGAGAGCTATACCGAGCGATCTATGTCCTTCGGTCTTCGGCCACCATCCTGATCTCCCCGCGGCATCTCCGGTCTCGATCTCCTCGTCGGAAAGGCACCACATCACCGAGTCTTTTTACGGGCTCCCACCTCTGGACCGAGGCAACTCGGACACGAAGTTGGCAAGCCGACGTGTCCAAGATTGCTGTAGACTGAGTGTAGAACGCTATGTCTCAACGGTTAATGAAGTTGCCATTTTTGGAGTGGAGGTGAAGGAGATGAACTTTGAGATGAAGCTATATGATTTTTGTGCAAGCAAATGAGATGAAAAAACCTCCACACAAATTTTGGACAGCCCCCCTTTCATGTGTGGCCGGCCATGCTCAAGGAATGAGAGGAGGGAGTGAGCAATAATCCAAGAGAGAGAAAAAGGGTGATGATGATAAATAATCATTACCCCAAAGTCTCATCATAATCCCATCATGTAAAGTAAACAATGATGAACAAAAAGAAGTCAATGGAAGTTAGAACCATCATGAACCATCCATGTGCCACAAAAAGTCTTCTCCATTATTAATTGCACATTTGCAAATAAGCCCCTCCATCAATTTTCAGCCAAAGAAGGAACAAAGGAAAAATGGCCGAAACGGAATGCGAACTGGCAACTTCAAAAAGCGATCCCGTAATAAATTACAGGAAAAATCCCGCGACTGTATATATATACCCGCATTTGTATTTCAACCGAATACAAATGCAAAGAGACAAAATCTACACTGTATAATACCAGGATCCGGCTTAAACCAAAGCCCGCTAGTATTATCCGTCCGATCATGATCCGTGTAATACCGCACGGATATGATCGAACCCTGCCATATATCCATACGGCCTCTACAGCGTTTCACCCGAAACTTGAGAAACTGTCTGTGGGGGAATCTAAAGACTCGTCAATACATTGACTATAGATTTAACCACTAGCACGTCAGAGGTATTAGCTGTACGTAACGGGCTACCAAGTATTGACCAAAAGGGACGTCGATGAGCGAAATCATCCTGACACTATACTGAGCCTGTCAGTGACAATATCCGTACAGTCCGGTCCGTTCTTCTATGAGTATCGCATGGCGGGTCTAAGGGGTTGGTAAAAGTCAGACCTCCAAAAGCGGTACAAGTCGTATCGGAGTGTAGCCCAGAACACCCTGAGATATTACTGGAATACCTACCAGTAAATCTCCTGCCTTGGCTAAGGACTTCGTGTAATGGCTCTCCTAGACACAGCGCGACCTCACCCCCAATACCGGGAGAGACGAACCCCTGCAGATCCGTTCACTGCCTCCATGTGGCTCGGGACTGTACCCAACTAAAACCTGTTTGCACGACTCCTTTGAGCCGTGGTAGGGTAGTAATCAAAGTACAGTGGGAACTCACACGAGACAAATGACAATCTCAGGTTGATGAACTAACCTGTACACATGTCACTAGGGAACTGCTATCTGACGTCAGGAATAAAACCAACTAGCATGTTCCCGGCGAGTCATGTCCGGTGTACTCATAACCCAATGAGCACCTGTATACATCTTAGGTGAACCAACTGACACCAGTGGCTTGTGAGACCGGCCACCACCCCTCGTCGGGGTCTCGACTGTATACACTAGTCTACTCTGGAGTATCGATGCCCTGTCTCGAAAACTCCCACGACTAGGGACCTTTTAAGGATGTGCTTATAGACCCCAGCTCCCACGTATATGATCGCCATCATACTGCTGGTCGTCAAGCAAGAATCCTAAGGGCTCTATCAACGCGCAATAGTGACCTGTAAGGTCACCCAAAGCAGTACACGATGATAAAGATAAACCAGATAGCATACTATCATCTTGAGTAAGACTGTTCTACCGGCATAGGTCCTCCTTCAATCATTGCAATCACGTGCCTGTGATCCAATAATTGACTCTGAGGGCACTATATCCAACAATCTCCCACTTGGACTCAAGGCTAATTATTGCGATGTCGCATACTCACAGCCCGTGTAATACCGAACACCCAACTCCTCTACTAATCAGTCTCACAAAACCCGTTTGCGAAACTAATGCGTTCGAGGAATAGCCTTAGTGAATGGATCCGCTCTGATGTTCCTTTCTATGTCTCTCTTTATCTCAAGTTCGCGGAGAAAGCGATCTCCCGAAATGAGCAATACCTGTCTTAGAATATGCCTGGATATCTGATGGGACCTAGCTCATCAATGAACTCCAAATCCAAACTTCTTTGACTGTATCGTCAACTGAACTTAATCAGTATCCTGCGTAATGCCTCCCTCAGTGTCCCCTTGGATCACCTGTCCAAAACACTGCCCCTCGTCAGAGGGAAAAACTATAACTCTGACAGCCACTCTGTCATCCAGGTCGCCTTGGAAGCCTGGAATGATAACCGTCTCCCGATAGAGGCTGTTGTTATCATATCCCTAGAACATCTGGTGTGGTACTTGACATCTCATGATTGCCTCAATTGCCTAAGCAAGTGATATGCCAATCATTCACATCCCTCCCCTCTTTAGTCTGTAAGACACCTTTAGAGAGGATGACTCCATCACCTGCAGGTACACCACCATGCCAGGAGTCGTCCATTTTAAAACACCTGTAGAATGCTGTCTAAATACCCAGATTGGGAAACTACCCAAATCTAGATCTAAAACCATAGATCTAGTAACCAGAATGTCTGATATAATATCCAAGCCCTATGTGGAGAAACCACTGTGTGACAACCACGGTATAACCGATTGTAGTATAGGAATTTCACTTCCTACTCTGTGTATGTCATCCATATACCAGGACATCACACCCTACTACCTTCTTAACAGATTCATCCCCTATTTTGATGAAGTCAAACCCATGACTGTCACATCAGAAATAGATGATCTATCTCCATTATATCTGCTTTAGCCTATAAATAGACATAAGCCACTTGTCCACTAATGCTTCCGCTGCTCCCACTGACTATGACAACCCTCTGGCAGAATCATATACACGTACACTTCTAAAGCTAGTTTAGAACGACGCTATACTCATCCTTCTGCCGGGTCTCACAGTTTGGAACAACAACAATGGCAAGCCTGGGTAAACAAGAACCTTCCTGTCACCGTCCTTGAGGCTACCGGAGTACCTCTCGGGTGCCTAAGGTTACCCACCATATCTGCGGAGTGGCCAATGGAATGTCAAACCAGATTGAATGTTTAGGTTCTTATCAAATTTTCAGTAATCGTTTGCGGTTCTGGAATCACTTCCAGTTCTACCATACTCCCACTTCTGTTTTCTGAAAAATCCATTTTACTTAAAACTGTGGTGAGTCTAGAACAATATCACTATTGATCTTCCAGATGGTAGAAAGTCAACCCTCGTCATAGCCTGGGTTAATCCACAAACAGCCATTACGGAACCGTGCCTTGAGTTATCCAGAGTCTGGTTTTAAGCATAAACCGGACAACTCCCCGTACCTTAACATCATTAAGATATGAACCGTTCTATATCCAATATAGAAACAGAGGCACTGATTTAATTGGAACCAGATTCAAATTATGTAGCTGTCTCCAGTGCATGTCAACTAAATGGAAGGAGGCCAATCAGCGTTACTCAACTTAGGAATGCATCCAGATATGAATAGCCTGAAAGAGAAACAAGTTTCTCAAAATCATTACTATCAACTGAATACCATACACAAGTATCTACATCTTCGATCACCTTGAAGAATCCCGATACTTGCAACACCTGGTTCTCTACTTTATTCATATACCTATAACTTCTCAAAACTTAGACCTTGCATTTCTACGAAACACATGTCTAAGAACTAGAGAAGTCACAAGTAAACAGAATACAGCACGAGTACCAACCCCTTTGTCCTAATGGACACTGGACAACATACAATACTCTGTATAAGTCCCCTGGGTCTAATAACTCATTTGCTGTGTGTCGTAGGTTGAAAACTGTACTTATGGTTAAGAAGAATTACACCGCTATTTAATGCTCCTTACCTAACCATCCACTGATATAGGTAAATGTCATGGACATAATTTCAAAAAGGTATATCTCACTTTATGAAAATAAACGTACAGATATATCAATTTGAAATTGGTGCATTATAACGGATATTCAAAACCAAATATTCGCCGTCCGGTAAACAACCCAGGCGATTTCCTCAAATATCACCAACTACAACGAATCCCGATATAATGAGGATGATCACCCAATTCCCAACAACTTACTCCCACTCATCATCTGTAAAACCATACAGATGTGAGAATCAAACCTGGTAAATACATACCCTGGAGCAAGGACTAATTGGGAAATCGGTTTTCTTTTAACAATACACAGTGAAACTGAAACATATAAATGTTTCGAAGGAGTATCCGGGTATTCCTAGTAATGCCTCTTCCATTATCCAGATTCACAATTGTAACCGTATATTTCTTTGCCAACTCTCCAAATCCCTTTATATGTCTTTAGTCATTACCTTCTGCACACCCCTTTAGGCCAAATGGTTTTCTTCCTTCCCTACCGTTCGGCACCAGCCTATGGTTTGGAAGAAGACTATCCAACAAGCATAATGGGTGTACTGTCCTAATCCTAGGAGCACTCGCAATGCGAGAGAAGATGAAGATAAAAGACAACCGAATAAATCTTATTCCTATTTCTCCTGAACCATAATCCATCCCCGAATTGGAACAAGTTCCTTTCGAGTTCGTATATAACCATACGATGGAATATCCAAATAAACTGTGGATCTTCGTAGTGATACGGAGTGTTCTGGAGAAATACAAAGGTGAAGTAGGAGTGGTAATGAAATACTTGGTTTGGTCGTGAATAGCAGTCGCAATTTACTTTGCCCTCTTACTAATCCCTTTATTTGTCTTAACTTAATACCTTCTGTACACCACACTTAGGCTAATCGGCTTTCTTCATTTCCTACCGTTCGGCACCAGCTAAGCTTTGGAAGAAGACTATCCAATAGGCGTAACGGGTGTACTATCCCCTAATCCAAGGAGCACTCGCAACCTGAGAGAAGGTAAAAGGAAAAGACAACTGAATAGTCCTATTCGTTTTCTCCAGAACCGGAAACCATCCTCGAATCTGGAACAAGTTCCTTCGAGTTTGTATATAACCATACGATGGTTTTATCCAATGGAAGTGGACGTTCGTAGTAATACGGGGTGTCCTGGAGAAAAGGGTAAAAGTAGGAGTGGCAATGAGGTTTGCAACTCTGACAATCTAAAAGCCAGTGTTTTAAGAAGGTTCAGTCAACTTGGTTACTGAGTCATAGTCAAGGGTCGGGCCATGGTCGCTGCCAAAGAGAGAGAGAAAAGAAACACTCTGCGTGCACTCTAACCTAGATCAGAATGGTTATCAATTTATGTAATCAGGAAACCTCCCACTGTAACCTCAAATTCTCCTCCAAACCTGAAAGAAGAATTAGTCGGGATCACCCGAGGAGTAAACCAACTCATCGGTGGGAATCGGGATCCAACTATCATCGCATGATAACGTGATGGAATCCACTCACGTTATCACACTCCAGAAGGTATGCGCATATCAGGCAAGTTTCAGTTTCTTTAGAAACTCCCGATGTGATTTTTACCCCTGGGATCCAAGTGACATTGACTGAGCCAACATATCAAAAGGATCCTAGCCAAGTTCAACCCGTCATTATCTTGATTGCATTAGACCCACCCGCATGTGTCCTTGACTGAGCCAAAATGATCGTACGGCTGTCCTAACCAATCACATATCCATAAAACAGAAAAGCATTAAAGAGCTACCGCACACTACGCCTCGGCTGAGCACGACATACGTAGCACGAATACCAAGCAATACTAATCTGAAATGACGGAGGGCTACGGTCGGTTTTTGGCGAAAAACCGTTAACGTAATGAACTTGATATCGTTGAAGGAACCGGATAACTTTTTATAAAAATATAGTGGCGAAAACCTTTGCTAAAGAGGTCACTCCCGGTGAAGGGATCTCGGCTCTTTCCCCGTAGAATGAGGTGCAGGATATTCCAACTGAATACCACGATGCAAAGCAAAAAGTAATCGGCTATAGTGAAGTTATTACCCTGACGCAAATTTCTGTCCAAGGGGTCACTCCCGGTGAAGGGATCTCGGCCCTTGCCTCGTCGACTGAGGTGCTGGATATTCATAACCGAATACCACTGTGCAAAACAAAAGAGAATGTCCTTGCAATAACAGCTTTTTGAAAATTGTTCCAACAACATCAGAATAGGTTTGTTTAGCTTGCATTAATCCGAATCAACGCAGTCCCATCAATTGATCACACCAATAAAGAACGAAAATACGATGTACGTATATGCCACCCGCATTCGCCACTGGGTCCCATCATCACCCGTTAGGTTACTTAACTAACGACAGAGCGGGGACTGGACTAGCGCGGGTGCAAAACATATACAACATCCACTAGTATAGATATCAATATATAATATTCGCTCAAGTCGTGATAAAAAGAAACATCACAGAAATGTAATAAGTATCATAGAACAATACAGATATCTGGGATCTCCGAGTTTCATAGAGCCGCTACTGAAACCCGACGTTCCCCTGGTCGTGTGGATAGCCTGTGCAATGAAATCCTAGACCCCTACGGGCGCGAAAAGTTACCCGCCAAAACCTGAAGCGAGGCAGCCCCCTTCAACAACGTGAATGGACCACCCAGCACTTCACGGAATCCGGTAACTTGAGCACCCCTCCTTGGGTCAACCTGTACCCCCTACGAGTGCGGCGAATAGCCCGCCAATTCTAGAGTGAAGCCCCCCGTCTCAAAGCCATGAGATGCGGGCCCATTTCCTTCTAGAACCCGACTATCCGTGCACCCCACCGCCGGGTGATCCTAGTACAGAAGATAAAATATATATACAACGGGTATATCGACCTCAGCCCGGTCGTGCCCCAAAAGAATAATATACAAACAGGCAGTGACGACAGTCCACATATCGGACGCTCGCCCCGTAATATCAAATGTACAAATATAACCAAACTGTACTACCATTGCATCCAGGCTATCCACCACGACAAATCCGCAACATCACAGCACAACACAGAACATCAACGTGAATGTCACGTTCGCAAATCCATCAAAAAGGGCTATAGCAGTTAGACAGGATTTACTGATCAAATGACATTCACGGTCGCAGATATAATGTAAATACTGTGAACTAACATGTTTAAAATTTTCGATCGACAAAAATTCCCGAAGTGGGCCCCAAGTACAATACTCAGTACACAAAATAAATCTGGGCCCAAACAGAATATACCAAAAACCTCAATTCCAAGTATAAAGAGCACTGTAGAAAAATGGTGCAGCGCAGCTACTGTTCGGCGGCGGAACCGCGGCCAAAGTGGGGTTACGGCCGCGGTTCCGCGGCGCTATAGTGCTTTCATGCCACCATTTTTCTGCAGTTTTCTTAAAAAACCCTGCACGTAATTTTCCAATATACCAAATAATTTTTCGAGCGCAGGAAAAAATCGACAGAAACTGTGACATGGAAACGCGGTTTTTGGAAAATCCGTTCGATCGAACTTGTAAACACGTTAGAGCAAGCTAGACTAGGTTAATGGCGTGGCTCTGATACCATGTAAGTGCACGGCAGCGCCCCGGCCGTCTGAACGAGGCCAAAATGCGGAAACAAAAACTTTTCACAACTTGGAAACCGGCGCTACCGCGGACTATAAACCCGGATCGGACCATTAACCTACTACTAGCTAACTAGAGAAAGGGTAGAGAGCTATACCGAGCGATCTGTGTCCTTCGGTCTTCGGCCACCATCCCGATCTCCCCGCGGCATCTCCGGTCTCGATCTCCTCGTCGGAAAGGCACCACATCACCGAGTCTTTTTACGGGCTCCCACCTCTGGACCGAGGCAACTCGGACACGAAGTTGGCAAGCCGACGTGTCCAAAATTGCTGTAGACTGAGTGTAGAACGCTATGTCTCAACGGTTAATGAAGTTGCCATTTTTGGAGTGGAGGTGAAGGAGATGAACTTTGAGATGAAGCTATATGATTTTTGTGCAAGCAAATGAGATGAAAAATCCTCCACACAAATTTTGGACAGCCCCCCTTTCTTGTGTGGCCGGCCATGCTCAAGGAATTAGAGGAGGGAGTGAGCAATAATCCAAGAGAGAGAAAAATGGTGATGATGATAAATAATCATTACCCCAAAGTCTCATCATAATCCCATCATGTAAAGTAAACAATGATGAACAAAAAGAAGTCAATGGAAGCTGGAACCATCATGAACCAACCATGTGCCACAAAAAGTCTTCTCCATTATTATTTGCACATTTGCAAATAAGCCCCTCCATCAATTTTCAGCCAAAGAAGGAACAAAAGAAAAATGGCCGAAACGGAATGCGAACTGGCAACTTCAAAAAGCGATCCCGTAATAAATTACAGGAAAACCCCGCGACTGTATATACATACCCGCATTTGTATTTCAACCGAATATAAATGCAAAGAGACAAAATCTACACTGTATAATACCAGGATCCGGCTTAAACCAAAGCCGACAAAATCTATACTGAGCCTGTCAGTGACAATATCCGTACAGTCCGGTCCGTTCGTCTATGAGTATCGCATGACGGGCCTAGGGGGTTGGTAAAAGTCAGACCCCCAAAAGCGGTGCAAGTCGTGTCGGAGTGTAGCCCAGAACACCCTGAGATATTACTGGAATACCTACCAGTAAATCTCCTGCCTTGGTCAAGGACTTCATGTAATGGCTCTCCTAGACACAGCGCGACCTCATCCCCAATACCGGGAGAGACGTACCCCTGCAGATCCGCTCACTGCCTTCATGTGGCTCGGGACTGTACCCAACTAAAACCTGTTTGCACGACTCCTTTGAGCCGTTGTAGGGTAGTAATCAAAGTACAGTGGGAACTCACACGAGACAAATGACGATCTCAGGTTGATGAACTAACCTGTACACATGTCACCAGGGAACTGCTATCTGACGTCAGGTATAAAACCAACTAGCATGTTCCCGGCGAGTCCTGTCCGGTGTACTCATAACCCAATGAGCACCTGTATACATCTTAGGTGAACCAACTGACACCAGTGGCTTGTGAGACAGGCCACCGCCCCTCGTCGGGGTCTCGACTGTATACACTAGTCTACTCTGGAGTATCGATGCCCTGTCTCGAAAACTCCCACGACTAGGGACCTTTTAAGGATGTGCTTATAGACCCCAGCTCCCACGTATATGATCGCCATCATACTGCTGTTCGTCAAGCAAGAATCCTAAGGGCTCTATCAACGCAATAGTGACCTGTAAGGTCACCTAAAACAGTACACGATGATAAAGATAAACTAGATAGCATACTATCATCTTGAGTAAGACTGTTCTACCGGCATAGGTCCTCCCTCAATCATTGCAATCACGTGCCTGTGATCTAATAATTGACTCTGAGGGCACTATATGCAACAGTCTCTTCATCTGATATGTCGCATATCAAGTCTAGGGATGGAAATCGTCAGACCCCAGTAACGTGATAAGTTATGCCGATGTCTGGCCTATAACGGTTCGAAAAACTACTGATAACACTTATCGGTAAATCTCAGCAGCAGCCCTGGCCAGGGAATTCCAGTTATAGCCAATCGAGCATAGCGCAACATCAACCCCCAATACCGGGAGAGACGAAACCCTTTCTATCGCTCATTGCCTCCATGCGACTCGGGACTGTACCCAAAATCCACCTGTTTGCACGTCTCCTTTAAGCGTGGTAGGGAGGAAATCAAAACACAGTGGGAGCCGCACAGGACTCTATGATGATCTCGGGTCTACAGACTAATCTGTACCAGTATCACTAGAGGACTGCTATCTGACAATAGGTGTACTACCACATAGGAGTCCTCGGCGAGTCCTATTCAGTGTACCCAGTCTCCACTAAGTACTCGTATACCATCTTTGATGTCAAACACCAATGGATGTGGGATCATCCATCGCCCATCATATAGGTCAAGAAGTGTATACGCTAGTCTACTCTAGAATATTGATGCCCTGTCTCGATATACCCTCGACTAGGAACAATTAAATGATGAACTTGTGTACTACCCTGGCCCCACTAGTATGATCTCCATCATAGTCCTGGTAGTCAAGTACACATCCTAAGGGTTTTATCAACATGTGAGAGCAAGACAGTATCACAATGCAAGTCTACATGTTAAGACAAAGAACAACCAGATAGCATACTATCATGTCGAGCAAGAAAGTCCTCTCTATATATGTCCAAGCATCCACTATAATATACATCATATGTACAATAATGGCCTCTAGAGCATACATATAACTAACAATCTCCCACTTGCACTAAGGCCATGTGTTGTATTATCTCATACCGAACATCCTAAAAAGTCTCTTAAAATGTATTTGGGGGAGGGACTTTGTGAGTGGATCCGCTACGTTGTCTTTCGTGTCAACTTTCCTGACCTCGATCTCCCGGCGATCTACTATCTCCCGGATCAGGTGATACCGCCTCAGAATATATCTGGATTTCTGATGGGACCTGTGTTCTGTTTTCCCCAATCAGAGAGCAAAGCTCTATTCAAAATTTGAAATTTGAAATGAGGCAGCGCCTCATAAGAGCGCCAGCTTACGTGCAAAGCAAAAGAGCGCCAGCGCCAGAACTAAAAGTTCTCAACCCTTAGATCAAAGATCCAACGAAGATGATGAATCGTCAAATTACCAGAATAAAATTTTATTGAGGAAATACTCCTCAAAATCTTTCCAAATAGGAAAGATTGTGCCCTGTAAATCAGAGCACCGTTGGATCAAAGATCCAAGGGTGATTAAAAAAATCACCAAGATACAGAATAAGTTCTGTATGGGAAAATATTTTCCCAATCTTGTTAATAACAAGAAAACCATCTTCTGTAAAGCAGAAGCCCTTGGATCAGAGATCCAACGATGGGAAACATTCCCCAAATCAATCAGAGATCTCTCAATAAGAGATTTTCTTAACTGATTCAACAAGTCAGCCTCCCCTATATAAAGGACCCAAGACTTTAAGTCTTGTAGACATAAACCTCCCCATATGTTCTCAAATCGAAAGAAAAAAAATAGAGGAATCCCCCATAAACTTCAAGAGCAAGCTCTAAGAAGAAGAACCTTCTTCAAGGTGAGGGAAAAGAAGAGAGATCATAACATCTCCTCCATATTTGAGAGATTAATTCTCACATGATAAGAACATAGTTCTTTTTTAGATCACAGATCTATAAGACAAGGTCTTTCACAAAAGTAAAAGAGATCGCAGCATCTCATCAAGAAAGAGAAGAACTTAGTTCTTAGAACCATGAGACAAAATCTTTTATAAACCGAGAATTTAATTCTCAGAGAACAGAACTGATCAGAGCTGACAAAGAAGCGCTTTTGCGCTCCCTTTTATAATAAGCGCTTTAGCGCTTCAAGTCTGGCGCTCGGTGCCAAGCGCTCCACGTGCTCCTCATGTGGGCGCTATTTTATAAGAAGCGCCGTAGCGCTCCCGGTCTAGCGCTCAGCGCCAGGCGCTCCACGTGCTCCTCACGTGAGCGTCCTTTTATAAAAAGCGCCGTAGCGCTCCCGGTTTAGCGCCCAGCGCCAGGCGCTCCACGTGCTCCTCACATGGGCGCTAAGGAATTACAAAGCGCTCTGTAAATAAGGCCCCAGCGCCATAAAAAGTCAACACTTAATAAAAGACAAAAAGAAAAAGGGGTGTCAGAATCCAAATCAATGCTCCACATTATTGAATAAAAAGGGGGCTGAGCCCAAACAAGTGTTCAGAACTGAGTGGACTGAGCCCAAGTTGGCCACAAGTCCCTAATTCAAATTAACCGAGCCCATGTGCTCACAATAGTTTTAATTAGTCTTAGTCCCAAACCTGTCTATAGATCTTCTGTTAGTTGTATGTATGCCCTAGAGGCCAGTATTGTACAGATGATGTATATTATATTGGATGCTTGGACATATATAGAGATGACTTTCTTGCTCGACATGATAGTATGCTATCTGGTTGCTCTTTATCTTAACATGTACACTAGTCTCTTTATACTGTCTTATAGTTACATGTTGGTAAAGCCCTTAGGATTTGTACTTGACTACCTGGACTATGATGCAGATCATACTAGTGGGGACATGGTAGTCCATAAGTACATCCTTCAAGGTCCCTAGTCGTGGGTGTATCGAGACGGGGCATCGATATACCAGTGTAGACTAGCGTATACGCTTCTCGACCCATGTGATGGGCGATGGGTGATCCCATATCCATTGGTGTTTGACATCAGAGATGGTATACGGGTGCTCAGTGGAGACTGAGTACACTGGACGGACTCGCCGAGAACTCCCAGATGGTATTATACCTCACGTCAGATGGCAGTTCTCAGGTGACACTTGTACAGGTTAGTCTGTAGACCCGAGATCGTCATAGAGTCTTGTGTGATTCCCACTGTGCTTTGATCTCCACCTTACCACGTCCATGAGGGCATGCAAAACGGTGGTCTTTGGGCACAGTCCCGAGTCACATGGAGGCAATGAGCGATAGGAGGGGTTTCGTCTCTCCCGGTATTGGGGGTTGATGTTGCGCAGTGCTCGATTGGCCGTAGCAGGGAAGTCCCTGGCCAGGGCTGATCAGAGATTTGCTGGTAAGTGTTACCAGTAGTTTCTCGACCCGTTATGAGCCTCACATCGGCACGACTTATCGGGTTATTGGGGTCTGACGTTTACCACCCCTAGACTTGATATGCGACATATCAGACGAAGAGACCGGACTGTATGGTAAGTGTTACTGGTCGGATTCGCAGGAGTGTGAGCGGGCTAGCTCGTCGATCTTCTGATCGCTCAATACCCGGGTGGCCGTTATGTTTAGCAGACCGCTTGCGGCTTGTGGGTGCTTGATATGATCATCATCTGCTACCGGCGTATTGACGAGTCTTTAGAGTCCTACACAGAGGTTTCCTAGCTCAAGCGAAATGAAATAGGAGTGCATATGAGATATGTGCGGGACCGAGAATAATGCGTGTATGTGATACCGTATTTGATTCTCGCGATTAATGTTTCGATTGGTTGTATGAGATATGACCTAGTTATCGAATCATTGATTCGATAAATCGATGCATTGAATACTAGTCGGTTATGTGCGACATGACCGGATCATTGAATCAAGTGTTGATTTAATGATTTAATGTATAATTATATATTTGATATATTACTTTGCATTAACTAGTATTGGTTCACTTTAAACGGATTTTTCTCACTTGATGTGCACATTGTATATGTGATATGTTTTGTGTACACTTGAATGTATCATGTTTGATGATGCATGTTGTTTTGGCTTTGTGTATAGAATGCAACCATGGTTATGCAAGTGGTTAGGGTTTATATTTTATTCACTTATTATTTTATCCATTTATTATTTATTTAAATGGATTTATCAAAACAAAATGGTTTCATCTTATCATGAAGAGTGGTGAAGCTTCATGAAGCTTTTACTAATGATGCCATTTTGTCTCCTTACTTAACCCTAACCACTCCCACTAACCATGGTCTATTCTCTACACTTGACCATGGTTAGAAGATGATAAGAATTGATTTATTATTCATTTTTCATAGAACTTATCATAACAATTCTATCATCTTCTTCTTCTTCTTCAAGTGAGAAACCTAGATGCCATTAATGGCAACTTGAGATCTAGTGAGAGAAATCCAAATCTAAAGTGAACCCACCTCCTATTTCTTCATCCTCTACCTCTTTCCAAGTGGTTTTGGGTGTTTTCTTCACAAGTTTCACTACTTGGTGAAGTCGAAGCTTGAACTAGTGCAACCTCGACGTAGATCTTCTTTGACACGAAGCCGACGACCTTGCTCGCCCGTTTTCCGATGAAGCCGACGAATGAGTCTAGGATTCGTGATGGACAGCGAGAGCACACACACGTGGAGCTAAGGAAGTGGGGAACCGGATCTACAAAGGTTGTAGCTTCTCACTTCTAGTTAAGTAGTTAACTAGTTTTGTGTTTCGCCTAGAATTCTAGTCTAAGATCCGCGTTAGGGTTTCGCGGCACCCATAATTTTTGAAATTGGCATGTTCGATGCCTTGTGAGACCTCTATAGGATGCCTAGGAACCCTCCAGTGGTATCAGAGCCTAGCTAGAGCCTTAGGCGAAGTCTAGACGCAATTTGAAGCCCGAACGAACCCGAAATCCTAAACTAAACATGCTCTCTGTACATTTTCTAAAATCAGGGATTTTTCGATATTAAAAATATGCAGAAAAATCAGCAGGAAATTATAAGGTTTACTGTGAAATTCGTGAGCGTAATTCCACTAATACGGCGCGGATCCGCGGCATGAGCATGGCTCATGCGGCGGATCCGCGGTCGTACGGCCTAATTATTTAAAGGATTTTACACAGTAATCCTTAATTTCCAGTGGTGATTTTCCTGGGTATTTTTAATAATTATTCAAGAGTTGAATTTTCTAGGGTTGCTTTGGGGATTCGGTGTTTCGATCGGGGTATCAAATTTCGTCTTTGTGTTTTTCCGGATAATTTTTAGAATATGTTAAAAAGTTCGACCGGATATAAAAATCCAATTTTTCCCCTGTCGGGAAATTTCCAAGTGTTGGATTTTTCCGTAGTTTAACGACGTTCTAAGTAGTGCAAGTAACGCGATGGACCCTCTAGAAGACAACAAACCTTAACTCGATTATGTGACCGTCTTGAACTGCCCTTTGAACCTTCGGGTTTGGGGCAGTACGGCGTGCCACATGTGAGGCGTTGGCTTGACCCTTCTACGGCTGGACCGTTGGTACTGAGGCACGAACTGAATGTTGTTAGACTTATTTCATGTGTTGAGCTGTATCGGGAAAACTTGGGTATTCGACTGTTCGATCGGAAAGTTTAACATTTTCTGTTTATCTGGAATGTGATACAATAATTGGAATTCACAAACAGTTATGAGATAACTGAATGAATGTTATAAATCTAGCAGTTTAGTCCCATATGATATTGAAAAGAGTTTTCGATAATGAGACTAAAATGCGGGATTTATATCTGTTAGGCATGTGATGTCTAAGTATTTCATTTGATTAGGCATGCGATGTCTAAAGAAGTTGCGGATTCCAATTGTTGTAGTTTTACACTTTCTTTTATGTGACCGTAAGTGTAGTATGTTCATATCGCCGGTTTCGTTGCTATACGTCAACGACAATTGGGGTATGCATACTTACTTACGTTGATGACATGTGATGTTATGTGTTGCTGGATATGTTACATTGGATCGTCGTGTTTGAATAGCCGGGGTTTTTTTATGTGAGATGAGTGTTTTTCATTTTCATTCATGTAAAAACTTGTATGTAATATTCTTTTATTTGGGGCACTTCCAGGTAGCGGAAGTTGTCACCCTTTGTATATTATTTACTTTTCTGCACTAGGATAGACCCAAGGAGGGGAGCACAAGTAACTGGGTTCTAGGGTCCAGTGGGAGACCATCTCGAGGAGTCGAGTCCGGGTCTCCTAACCCTAGAATTGGCAGGGTTGCTTGCCGCTCTCGTAGGGGTCTAGGGGTGTGGGATTGGCTATTCATCACGACCGTGGAATCCGTGTTTTATACTGGCTCGTATTAAAAACACGGACGTCCTAGTATATCCAATGTTTCATATGTTTCTTCTGCTGTGATATCTGTGATGCGATCATGTGATGTTCTGTGATGGATATAGAATATAGTATATATGATATATTATATAGACGTTACTTATGTTTTACAGCCGCACTAGCCCTGCCCTGCTCTGTCGTTAGTTACCTAACCTAACGGTGCACGAGGGGACATCGAGGCGAATGCGGATGGCATAAGTGTACGTCATATCTATCTGTGATGTTTAGGTATTTAAATGATGGGACTTCATTAATGTGATTAATGAAAGATAAGAAACCTAAGATGTTGTGGAATCGAATTTTAAAATAAAACAGGTAGCTACAGTTCTTGCTTTGCATAGCGGTATATATGATATACCCTGCACCTTATTCGATGAGGAAAGGACCGAGATCCCTTCACCGGGAGTGACTCCTTTAGCAATAACTGGTAGATGCTACACACTCGGTTTGGTTTTGATTGCTTTTAAGAGTTTTTGCTTTGCACAGTGATATATATGATATATCCCGCACCTCATTCGACGAGGAAAGGACCGAGATCCCTTCACCGGGAGTGACTCCTTTAGCAAAACTAGAAAAGCCTCAAAATCACTCCATTTCAAAACTTCATTTGATTCTACAACGATATCAAGTTCATTACGCTCATGGTTTTATGAAAACCTGCGTAGCCCTCCGTCATTTCAGATAAGTACTACTTAGTATTCGTGCTACGGTAGTTTGGCATTCGTCAAGGCGTAGTGTACGGTAGCTAACTAGTATTTATCTGCTTATGCATATGATGCAGATTGGATTAGGGTATTCGTACGGCGTTGTTTGGCATTCGTCAAGGGTCGTGCGGGTGGGTTTAATTCAATCAAGAAATGTACGGGTTGAACTTGACTAGTGGACTATGGGTTGTTTGGCATTCGTCAAGGTCATAGAACACTAGGGGTAAAATATTATCGGGAATTTCAAGTGTTGAAATTTGCAATGAGATTGCATACCTTCTATGAGATAGTTGGATCCCGATACCCACTGCGAGTAAGAGTTACTCCTGGGAGAGTTTTACACATTACAATTAGCCGATCAAGTAGGTGTCTAGAAAGGTGTTAACGAGGTTACGCCTCTGGGAAAACGAGGTTTACATTAATTAGGTTCGTGCGAAAGCACGGGGGACCTCCCTCAAAGTACCGACACTGGCCTGGCTGAAAGATTGGCGAACTTGTAGTGTGTAATTAATCCCGGCTAGTCTTTCCTTTTAGGGTTTGAAGGAAGATTTGATAAAAAGCAGTGGGAGCCATCCTGATTAGATAAGATAATAACCAATCTGATCTTGCACGAGCTTACGCTAAAGTGTTTTCTTCTCTCTCTCTCCAGGTAGCGACCATTTCATGCCTTAATCAAGATAATAATATGGATGTATTGACCGAACCCGCATGTTATACTGTGCAGGGGAACGTTGAACCCGTTCTATCTTATAAGTGTTATAAGAATGAACAGGAAACAGGAGAATATCTGGATTCTCACACCGCCCAAACGGAGAACATGCATGTTGATGCATCATCTTCGGGTGTGTTTGTCATTGAGAACTGTTTCTCAGTTCACCCTACGTCCTGGGTATTAGATACCGGATCAGGATCCCACATATGTAAGATGTTACATGGGCTGCGAAAAGGTAGAGAACTGGGAAAAGGTGATCATTCCGTTCAAGTAGGGAACGGTGCAAATGTTGCAGCCAAAGCAGTTGGCGAATATCACCTAGTATTACCAAGTGGTGATACAATAATTCTGAATGAGTGCTATTATATACCAAACATGATGTGCAACATTATATCAGTTTCTTTATTGAGTAAAGAAGGATATAATTTTGTAGTAAAGGAAAATGTTATGAACATATTCCTAGATCAAAAGTTGATTGCATCAGGCTCGCTACATAATGGCATATTCATTCTAAATCAAAATACAGTCCTCAATATACAAAACACACACAAGAGGAAGAGTTCAGAAATGAACGAATCCTTCTTGTGGCATTGTAGACTTGGTCACATCAATGCGACACGACTAGCTAAGTTGCATAAGGATGGGTATTTAAATCCGTTTGAATTTTCATCTTATGACACTTGCCAGTCATGTCTCAAAGGCAAGATGACCAAAACTCCGTTTACGGGACACGGAGAAAGAGTTACCGAACTCTTGGGACTAATACATAGTGATGTATGCGGTCCCATGTCTACACATGCCAGGGATGGTTCTTCATACTTCATTACATTCACTGACGATCTCTCTAGATACGGGCATGTGTTCCTATTGAAACACAAGTCTGAAGCTTTTGAGAAATTCAGAGAATATAAGCACGAAGTAGAGAACCAAACGGGCAAAAGTATTAAGATCCTTCGATCTGATCGAGGAGGAGAATACTTGAGCAATGAGTTCCAAGATTATCTAAAAGAGAATGGGATTCTCTCTCAGCTTACTCCACCTTATACACCACAGCACAACGGTGTATCGGAACGAAGGAATCGCACCCTATTAGATATGGTGCGTTCAATGATGAGTACAGCTGAGTTACCTATTTCCTTCTGGGGGTATGCGCTTGGGACAGCCATACACCTATTGAATATGGTTCCTACCAAATCAGTGCCTACCACTCCATATGAGATATGGAAAGGGAAGAGACCATCTCTTAAGTATGTTAAGATATGGGGTTGTCCAGCCTATGTCAAAAGACAAAATCCGGACAAACTCGAGGCAAGATCCGTCTTATGTAAGTTTGTAGGATATCCTAAAAATTCACAAGGGTATATCTTCTACCACCCCGAGGAACAAAAGGTGTTTGTTTCTCGACATGCCACTTTCTTAGAAAAATGTTTTCTTATGAAACAGATTAGTGGCATTGAGGTAGAACTGGAAGAGGTTCCAGCAACGCAAACTGTAACAGAAGACTTGGTAGAACCAGAGGATTCAGTAGAACCCGACGAACCCCAGCCTCTCCGCCGATCTAGTAGGGTTTCTCGTCCACCTGAGAGATACTACGGTTTTCTCATTGACGGTGGAAGCGAGGATTGCATCATGGAAGATGATGACCCAACTAGCTTCGAGCAGGCCATCACGAGTAGGGACTCAGTGAAATGGCTGGATGCTATGCGGTCCGAGATGGAATCCATGTACACCAACAAAGTATGGACTTTGGAAGTTGCTCCTGAAGGGGTAAAACCCATTGGGAGCAAGTGGATCTTCAAGAAGAAACTTGGTGTAGATGGGAAAGTGGAGACTTTCAAAGCTAGACTTGTAGCAAAGGGTTTTCGTCAAAGACCAGGTGTGGACTATGACGAAACCTTTTCTCCAGTGGCTATGCTTAAATCCATCCGGATCATGCTTGCCATTGCTGCCTTTCATGACTACGAAATCTGGCAAATGAATGTTAAGACCGCCTTTCTAAATGGTGATTTAGAAGAGTGCGTGTACATGACTCAGCCAGAGGGCTTCGTAGACAGTGGGAGCAGCGGGAAGGTGTGCAAGCTGCTTAAATCCATTTATGGATTAAAGCAAGCATCGCGGAGTTGGAACATCTGCTTTGACGTCGTTATCAAAGAGTTTGATTTCGTCAAAAATCCAGATGAACCTTGTATCTACAAGAAGGTGGCAGAGAGTAAGGTTGTCTTCCTCGTATTGTACGTGGACGACATACTCTTGATAGGAAATGATATTCCTATGCTGCAATCGGTCAAGCTCTTCTTATCACAAAGATTCTCAATGAAAGATCTTGGTGATGCCTCCTGCATATTGGGAATTAGGATCTATAGAGATAGATCCAAACGGATTTTGGGATTGTCCCAATCCAGGTACATTGACACCATACTAAAGAGGTTTAGTATGGAAGAGTCCAAACGTGGGAACTTGCCCACGATCTCTGGAGTCACTCTCTCCAAAGAGATGTCTCCCAAGAATGATTTGGAGAGAGCTCGCATGCAAGGGATACCCTATGCTTCGGCAGTAGGCTCTATCATGTATGCGATGCTATGTACCAGACCCGATGTAGCATACTCACTAAGTATAGTGAGCAGGTATCAAGCTGATCCTGGAGAGAAACACTGGACAGCTGTGAAGAGCATTCTCAAGTACTTACGAAGGACTAGAGATATGTTCTTGGTGTATGGTAACGGAGAGCTCCAAGTGGAGTCCTTTACCGATTCGAGCTTCTAGAGTGATAAGGACGACTCTAAGTCGCAGTCGGGCTTTGTCTTTACCCTTTACGGAGGGGCGGTTAGCTGGAAGAGTTCCAAGCAGGAAACCGTGGCAGACTCGACGATGGAGGCTGAATACATCGCTACCAACGATGCTGCTAAAGAGGCTGTCTGGATCAAGAAGTTCATTACTGAACTTGGTGTGGTTCCATCCATTGAGCATCCAATACCTTTGTATTGCGATAACAATGGAGCAGTGGCTTTGGCCAAGGAACCCAGGTCCCATCAGCGATCCGGGCATATTCTGAGGCGGTATCACCTGATCCGGGAGATAGTTGATCGCCGGGAGATCGAGGTCAGGAGGGTTGACACGAAGGACAACACTGCGGATCCACTCACGAAGGCCATTCCCCAGATACAGTTTGAGAGACTCTTCGGGATGCTCGGTATGCGATACTACAGCAGCTGGCCCTAGTGCAAGTGGGAGATTGTTAGTTGTATGTATGCCCTAGAGGCCAGTATTGTACAGATGATGTATATTATATTGGATGCTTGGACATATATAGAGATGACTTTCTTGCTCGACATGATAGTATGCTATCTGGTTGCTCTTTATCTTAACATGTACACTAGTCTCTTTATACTGTCTTATAGTTACATGTTGGTAAAGCCCTTAGGATTTGTACTTGACTACCTGGACTATGATGCAGATCATACTAGTGGGGACATGGTAGTCCATAAGTACATCCTTCAAGGTCCCTAGTCGTGGGTGTATCGAGACGGGGCATCGATATACCAGTGTAGACTAGCGTATACGCTTCTCGACCCATGTGATGGGCGATGGGTGATCCCATATCCATTGGTGTTTGACATCAGAGATGGTATACGGGTGCTCAGTGGAGACTGAGTACACTGGACGGACTCGCCGAGAACTCCCAGATGATATTATACCTCACGTCAGATGGCAGTTCTCAGGTGACACTTGTACAGGTTAGTCTGTAGACCCGAGATCGTCATAGAGTCTTGTGTGATTCCCACTGTGCTTTGATCTCCACCTTACCACGTCCATGAGGGCGTGCAAAACGGTGGTCTTTGGGCACAGTCCCGAGTCACATGGAGGCAATGAGCGATAGGAGGGGTTTCGTCTCTCCCGGTATTGGGGGTTGATGTTGCGCAGTGCTCGATTGGCCGTAGCAGGGAAGTCCCTGGCCAGGGCTGATCAGTGATTTGCTGGTAAGTGTTACCAGTAGTTTCTCGACCCGTTATGAGCCTCACATCGGCATGACTTATCGGGTTATTGGGGTCTGACGTTTACCACCCCTAGACTTGATATGCGACATATCAGACGAAGAGACCGGACTGTATGGTAAGTGTTACTGGTCGGATTCGCAGGAGTGTGAGCGGGCTAGCTCGTCGATCTTCTGATCGCTCAATACCCGGGTGGCCGTTACGTTTAGCAGACCGCTTGCGGCTTGTGGGTGCTTGATATGATCATCATCTGCTACCGGCGTATTGACGAGTCTTTAGAGTCCTACACAGAGGTTTCCTAGCTCAAGCGAAACGAAATAGGAGTGCATATGAGATATGTGCGGGACCGAGAATAATGCGTGTATGTGATACCGTATTTTATTCTCGCGATTAATGTTTCGATTGGTTGTATGAGATATGACCTAGTTATCGAATCATTGATTCGATAAATCGATGCATTGAATACTAGTCGGTTATGTGCGACATGACCGGATCATTGAATCAAGTGTTGATTTAATGATTTAATGTATAATTATATATTTGATATATTACTTTGCATTAACTAGTATTGGTTCACTTTAAACGGATTTTTCTCACTTGATGTGCACATTGTATATGTGATATGTTTTGTGTACACTTGAATGTATCATGTTTGATGATGCATGTTGTTTTGGCTTTGTGTATAGAATGCAACCATGGTTATGCAAGTGGTTAGGGTTTATATTTTATTCACTTATTATTTTATCCATTTATTATTTATTTAAATGGATTTATCAAAACAAAATGGTTTCATCTTATCATGAAGAGTGGTGAAGCTTCATGAAGCTTTTACTAATGATGCCATTTTGTCTCCTTGCTTAACCCTAACCACTCCCACTAACCATGGTCTATTCTCTACACTTGACCATGGTTAGAAGATGATAAGAATTGATTTATTATTCATTTTTCATTGAACTTATCATAACAATTCTATCATCTTCTTCTTCTTCTTCAAGTGAGAAACCTAGATGCCATTAATGGCAACTTGAGATCTAGTGAGAGAAATCCAAATCTAAAGTGAACCCACCTCCTATTTCTTCATCCTCTACCTCTTGCCAAGTGGTTTTGGGTGTTTTCTTCACAAGTTTCACTACTTGGTGAAGTCGAAGCTTGAACTAGTGCAACCTCGACGTAGATCGTCTTTGACACGAAGCCGACGACCTTGCTCGCCCGTTTTCCGATGAAGCCGACGAATGAGTCTAGGATTCGTGATGGACAGCGAGAGCACACACACGTGGAGCTAAGGAAGCGGGGAACCGGATCTACAAAGGTTGTAGCTTCTCACTTCTAGTTAAGTAGTTAACTAGTTTTGTGTTTCGCCTAGAATTCTAGTCTAAGATCCGCGTTAGGGTTTCGCGGCACCCATAATTTTTGAAATTGGCATGTTCGATTCCTTGTGAGACCTCTATAGGGTGCCTAGGAACCCTCCATCTTCCAACTAACATTGGTTCAAGGGTACATCTCTTCATACCTCTGATGCATGTCGTTGTAATTCTTCGACGTCTTCAGAGAGATGGGGTCCTAATAACCAATAACTTTTGGTGTATCTCCAAACGGTTAAACTAAAACCTCACAGACTATGATGTCTTTAAACCAGACCATGATGTCTTTAAACTTTACAGACTATGATGTCTTTAAACTCATGGACTATGATGTCCTTAAACTTACGGACCGCAACGTCCCTAAACTAAGTCCTACGAACTATGGTGTCCTTAAACTCACGGACTATGACGTCCTTAAACTCATGGACCGCAATGTCCTTAAACTAAAATGATAGAGTCCAAATACTCTTTCGTTGGATCTAAATGATCCCAAGGTCTTGTTAAGTAAATCTTAGTCTAAAAATTGGACTAACGTATCCTTAACAAGCTATTTAAGTTGATCTTAATCTAAAAAAAACAAGATTAACGATTCTTAAACCAACCCAAACCCAAATCTAAGAAAATACGGATTTGTACTAATCTACGCCCTACGGGCGACCACATAAATTAGTCTCCGTATACAATCTACGGGCAACCAAAAATAAAACGAATATACACGACACGAAGTGACCATCTGGAGAAGGAGAATGTGGTTACCGCCATGCGGTAGCGTAATTAATTTTAGGGGTTTGCAGTTGTAGGAAAGAGCGTCCCCACAATCAAAAACCCTTCGTACACGAGGGGATCTGATGAAGTCTGCTACAATGGCCGCATCTGTCCAAACCTCCGATATACGGTACCATAAATCAACTTGGCTTCTTCGGAGAGGTGGACGGATAAAACCAAATAGCATCTGCCCCCAAATTCAAGCAAGACGTTTGTCTTCCCGGCTTTCGGCGGAAAACAGATTCTGGCACGCCCGGTGGGACCTTTTCCTTTTTCCACTCCACACTTCGTGTGTCGTGTTTGTGAACGAATCACGGTTTAATGTGGTTGTCCCTGGATTCGAGGTACTAAGATTAGGTGTCTTGCTCCCGTGCAGAGAAAATGGCTTCCAACTGCACCAACTGCAACAGCAACTCCCACTCCGTCCTCGCTGGAGGAGTGACCTATGGGCCCCAAGCGGCCTTCATCTTCGCCATGCCAGTGGAACAGGTGACTCAGGCCACCACCGGACTATTCTTTAGGACCATGATCCTACCGGCAAGCTTCAGCATCCCAATACCGTCACAGGATGCTCCGAAGAAGTCGGTCTTTGATCGGCTTACAACTACTACGACCCTTCTCAACGGGTCGTCCAAGTCTACTGCATCAGTTTTTAACAGACTAGGCCAAAGCTCAAGTGGGTCCATGAAGAAGCCTGCAATATCTGAACGAGTCATCCCGAAGCGGATAGCCATTCCAACTCCGACGGACTAAGTCGTCAAAGGGGATTCTCCTGCTAAGGGATCGGTCTTTGCAAGGCTGGACATCTCAATTCCTGCTTTGGGTGAGGTCGTTCAAATTACTTCCCCTACCCAAAGGTCAGTCTTCGACAGGTTGGACGTTTCTTCTCAGCAGACGTCAGTCTTTGATAGGCTGGCACCAACAGCAACCCTTCACTAGAACAGGGGGCATGATGAAGACACCCCCGTAACTGAGCCGGTACCGTCTGCAAGACACGCTCGACGTCGCCACTGGCGTCGAGTGAGGAAAGCTGAGGGCAGTTCCCCTTCTGGATTGACCCCACCAGCTCCGATGGTGGAAGTCGATGCTGCTGTTCCAACTGGGAACAGCTTTGAGCCGCTCAGGAGGGTGCGCAAGAATTCTCCAACCGCCGTATTAAAAAGGCCTCCTTCACCTGTTGAAAATGTTACAAAGGCGGAGCTGGAGCAGCCTCCTCAGCGGCTGTCCTCCAAAATTCATAAGGTTTGGCGGAGAGTCCAAGACTCCGTAATCGATAAGGACTACTCCCGCCAACAGAAGAAAATAAAGATTCGGCAAGAGAAGGACCATCCTGTCGTACCACAGAAGGTATCGTCTGTATGGGTGCCCAATGTAACGGCTCCCTCAACTTCGACCGCCCATAAAAGGAGAAGGCCGGTGAAGATCCCTGTGTCTGCGACGAATCTCAAGGGCACTGAACCCAGACTCTCCATGTTTGGGGGCATGGTGGTGCATACTGTTTATATGGCTTCCGGGAAAGAGGAGAGTCGCGCTTCTGCGGTTATCGACCACTCACCCGATCCGTAACAAAGGCCCAGGAGCAACAACAAAAGCTCCAGGAAATGTTAACAAAGATGGCTGTGCTCACTGGGCCAAAAGAAAGCCCGGAGATATCGTCGGAGCAACGCCAAGAGCAAGAAACTGATGCCGAGTTCCTCCGCAGAATGCTCGAGAAGAAAGATAAAGAAGCCGCGAAACAAGTGGCCAATATAAAACAAATGGCGCTATTATTCCAGGACATGGTGGGCTTGATGATCCAGCCAGACCTTCCAGCGGAGGAGCCTCCGGTGATCATTGAAGACGACAGAGGGGAGACATCAAACCCTCTTCCGGCCTTTTCAGCAGTAAAGGAGGAAAAAATCTCGAAAGCCGCGCTCGATGATTATATAGCTCAGCAGATACGAGTCCATCAAGTAAACAAAGCTGCTGGCCAAGTCGGGGCGACCCTATCCCAGCTGGTACGATCAGATTAAGTACCCGCCAAGATACATAATTCCTAAATTTCATGTATATAAAGGGACAGTCAATCCCCATCAGCATGTCACCCAGTTCAGGGCTCTTTGCGGTAATACTGGAGGTGACGATAAGCTGCTGCTTCGCCAATTCGTTGGCAGCTTGGCGAAGACAGCCTTCGAATGGTATTCGGAGCTTCCTAACGACTCCGTCAAAACATTCACGGAGATGGAGTTGCTGTTCACTAAGCGTTTCGCAAGTGCTAGCGAACGCACCCCAATCACGGCGTTGATCAATGCCCGAGTGAAGCCAGGGGAGACATGGGTTCAGTATGCAATTCGGTGGCGCAACCTATGGTCGAAGTGCGAACAACGCATAGAAGAGGCTCCTGCAGTAGGTATGTTTGTGGGAACCCTCGATCCGCAGGCGACCATATCCCAATTCATGATGTTTTTCAAGACAACCACCTTCCAGGCCTTGATTAACAAGCTGGCCCAAATGGACCAGATGGGCCATAGGCTTTCCTCTTCAAAGACGGATTCTCGAAATGAAAAGGGGAAAGGGAAAGCGACCTTCGTCGCCAATGCTCAGCAACAGCCGAGTGGTCCAAAACCAGCTGATCGCCAAAACGACAGGCAGAGATTTATCAACGAAAAGTTAAAACGTCCTTACTCATTCCCTCGGGATAAAACAAGGAGACTGTTCGAACTGGCGGTGCGCAACAGGCTCATCACTCTGCCAGATCCGAGACGCCCACTGCAGCCAGGTGACGTCAACAATCCCAATTACTGTCCCTACCACCGAGTAGTAGGCCACCCAATTGAAAATTGCTTCGTCTTCAAAAGCTGGATCGAGGACCAATACCAACAGAGCAAATTTGCACTGTTTGAGAACTGGAAGGTAGGCCCGCCACAGCCGCATGCTCCTAAAAGGGTAGACACGCCGGGGGCATCATGCTCATTTATAGAAGAAGCTCTATGGGAGGTTGCTCTTTTAGCCAAAACAAAAAGAATGCTGAAGGATCTTCAAACATGCCCGGCGATTAGGTGGAAAAGCCCGTTGGAACCCGAGGTCATTGAGGGAATGCTGAAACCGCGCCCGACGCCAAGAATTGGTAACGATGGGCAAAACGCCCAGGCACAACCGTAAAAATCTTCGAAAAGGAAGAAGAAGACCAAAAAGCCCGTGAAGCCTGATGACAAGCGCATGGACCTACAAAAGCAGATTGACGCACTGGAAGAGTATAATCAGAAGGCACGAACCCCAGTCACGCTCCAAGAATTTCTTAACAACATCCTTGAGAGTGGAGAAAACGACAATGATGACAGAGACGACTCGACAGAAGAATTTGAGGATTATGTGGCAAGTTTTCACATGATCTCTCATTCGCCTGTAAATGACGAGGAAGCTCACATAGAGGAGCTGGGAGCAGGAGCGGTGCCAAAATACTTCGAACCGTCTGACGAGATGATCGACATGCTGCTGAACGAAGCCCGTCAGAAGAGCAAGTCTAATCAGCAACGTGAAATGGCTATATTCGAAAGAGCCAGGCATCAGCATCAAGTTGAAGAAGTCATGGCAGGGATGAGTCACAGAGCGCTCCAACCAGATCGAAGCACTCCCGCGGCAGACAAAAGCAAGCTGAAGGCAAGGAAACGGTTCGCTAAAGCCCTATCAATGGGAATAAAGCTGCCATATCCCAAAGGAAATACCCCTGTCAGTATATACCTTGACGAAGCGGATGCACACTCTAACTACTACTTATACCATCAGAGGGCTACACACCCTATCGAAGAGTGCATGACCTTTAAGAACTGGTGGCAAGGGTATGTTGCCCACCGACAACAGTTCAAGCGGATGAAGCGCAAAACTCGTCGGGAGCAGGGAAGCACGACAGATGAGCGTAAAAGAACTGCCGGAAACTGTCACATGGTTGATGTTGGGGGATCGCAACTTCTCACCTTCGGGAGCGATTCTGATGAAGAAATATCCCTCGGCCCTCTTTTCAAAGAATCCACCTCAGGAAAATAAGAAGAGATAAAGAACTGTGAGAATATTCAGCTGCGTAACCGCACGTTGCCTGAAAAGAATTTCGGACCCATGAACAAGGGATCGAACAAAAAAGATAAAGGGAAGGAAAAAGTCTCTGAGGATATCACCCTCGATGACCGAGTCGTCGAAGAGCTCGTAGCTAAGGACCCGCCTAAGAAAAACAAGGTGGATTATAATGTTCTGGCACACCTGAGAAAGATACCCTCGCAATTAAGCATTTTGGATGCCCTTCTCTTGTCGAAAGAGGCACGAGATTCTCTGATCAAGGCATTACAAGACCCCGACCAATTTCAGGCCTTCCTTGCCGAAGAAAAAATGAAGGACGAGCTGGAAGAAGTTCACATGGCTGACATTACCTTCAGCGATGAAGACCTCCTCCTCGGGACGTGCGAGCACAACCGCCCCCTATATGTCACCGGGTACTGCCATGACATTAAGATAGGGAAGATTCTAGTTGACAACGGGTCCTCTGTCAACCTCCTAAATGTCAGAGTGCTAAAAGAAATTTGTATGAGCGTTCAACACCTAGCTCAAGTTAAAATTACCATCTTTGGTTTTGACTCCCAGTCATCGCGGACGCTCGGGTCTGTAATATTGACGTTACGCTTTGGGATGCTCGTCACTGACATCAAGTTTCATGTCATCGACGCCAAGACCTGCGACAACGCTTTGCTCGGCAGACCGTGGTTACACGAGTACAATATCATCCCTTCTACACAACATCAGTGTATGAAGTACTTCAAAGATGGTCTCGAGTACACTATGACGGGGGAACTAAACCCATTCTCCGTGAATGAAGTCCGCAAATACGAGAATGCAAAGTATTTCCTACCAGACTTTGAAGACACGGAAAGATGCCATAAACCAGAGAATAAACAAAAATCTATCACCACTATTCCGGTCTTCGGGAGCGATACCGAGGAGGAAGAAGAGATAGTCTATTCGGGGCCGCCCCAATGCAACAAGCCGGGACCATCTACCCATATTCTGGTTTTTGGCAGTGACTCTGAAGATGAAGTCAACGCAGTATTCTCGGTCCGTCCATCAGTGCAAGCCTTCACTAGAAATGATCAGAGTTTACAGATCGCCATGGTTCCGCGGCAGCACTACAGAGAGCTTGATGCGCTTGAGACATATAGTGTGCAAGAGCTACGGACATTCTCCGTCCCTCCCAGGCGAAAAGGTGAAAAGGCGATCATATTCTATCGATCCGGGGAAACCAACGTCGAAAGAGAAGTCTGGCATGGTGCCGATCCTACGCTCGACAGGCTCCAACCCATTCGTCTGCCCAAATACTACACAGAAGGATTAAAAGGCTGTTAAGGCGCCAAGGCGTACCTTTCAAGCAAACCGCGCGACAGGCTCAGTTCTACAACAGGATTTGGAACGTTCCCGGAACTCCGCGAAAATTGCCCAACGGAAAAATGGAAACGATCAGGCTTGGATATGTCCAGTCCAAGAAACGGGAGCAGTTCCATGGCTGTCTTGTCATAAAGGACCTTGATGAAAAAGGGGACGCTCTTTTAAAAGATACTGACATTGAACCAGAACGAAGTCCTGCCACAAAGGTGCCGAGTTCATCGTTTGAAGAACAGATGGAAAAGCTAATAAGGGAAGCGAGTCAAAAGGCTCGGAATGACCACAGCCGCGAATTGACCATTTACGAGAAAGCTAAGACGCAACGCCTCTTTCAGCAGGCTACGGAAGATGACGATGCCCTTCGCCGTCAGCCCGCCATGCATTCCTAAGACAAGAAAAAGGCCCGACGCAGAGGCAAAAACAAGTCAAAGAACGGAAAAAACGTTCGACAGAGGCAAAACGGATCCAAAAGGCCATGTGATCAAGAAAAGGTCAGCAGGAATCCGTCTCTAACGAAAAAGATGGGTTGAGCATATTCTTTCCCTCGAGACAAGACAAGGAGAATCTTCGACCTTGTCATAAAACATCAAATGATGACGCTCCCGGAGTCTCGGCACCACGATCAAGAAAACAAGGTTCATCGCCCGGATTATTGCTCCTATCACCGAGCGATAGGACATCCTCTTGAAAACTGCTTCACCTTCAAAAACTGGGTTGAAAACCAATATCAACTCGGAAGGTTTGCTTTATCCAACAGTTGGAGGGTAGCCCCACCGCAAATTCATGTACCAAAAGCAACGTATACGGCGAGAGTAGAACCAGATCAAAATCGGTCTTGGAAACGATCTCGTACCTGCCACATGATAACGTCGTCAGAAGAAGGAGTGCCCGAGAATATGGATGACCTTTCCTGGTGCTTTGAAAATGAGGATGAAGAGGAATTGATCTCAGAATTTCCACCAGCGCCAAAAGAATTGGAAGATGGAATACATAATACGGTAGACAACCTAAGGAAAATCGACTTGGGGACGGCAAATGACCCACGACCTACGTTCGCCAGCGAGCTGCTGTCTAAAGAACAGGTAGCTACGCTAAAAGACGTGCTCATACAGTATAAAGACTGCTTCGCATGGAACTATTCCGAGATGCCGGGGCCAGATCCGGAAATGGCTGTGCATAAATTGGCGATATCTCCGGACGTCAAGCCAGTTAAACAAGCACTAAGAAGAATGCGGCTCGAACTTGAAATGAGCATCAACACCGAAGTCAAAAAGATAATTGTCTCCGGCTTCATCCAAGAAGTTCAATATCCCGACTGGATCGCCAATATTGTCCCAGTGATGAAGAAGAATGGGACGGTGCGCATTTGCGTGGACTTTCGGGACCTCAACAAAGCTTGTCTGAAGGATGATTTCCCCGTACCAGTTACCGAGTTGATGATAGATTACACGTCCACTCATGAAGTCTTCTCCTTCATGGACGGATCATCAGGGTACAATCAAATAAAGATGCATCCCGAAGACTAGAAGCATACCGCTTTCCGGACCCCTCTGGGCGTATTCTGCTACAAAGTGATGCCCTTCGATCTGAAGAATGCCGGCGCTACCTATCAGAGGGCCTGGACGAAGATTTTCGATGACCTTATACATGAAATCGTCGAGTGCAATATTGACGACCTCGTGGTGAAAAGCAAATCGCACGAGGAGCATTGGGAGCATCTGAAGATAGTATTCCAACGTCTTCGGAAATACAACCTGAAGATGAACCCTCTCAAATGCGCGTTCGGAGTTTCCTCGGGCAAATTCTTAGGATTCATTGTACGATACAGGAGCATCAAAATAGGCCCGTCAAAGATCAAGGTAATTATGGAAATGCCTCTACCAAGAACTCTCAAGCAACTGCGGTCTCTTCAAGGAAATCTCGCGTATATCCGACGATTCATAGCCAACCTTTCCGGCAAATGCCGCCCCTACAGCCATTTAATAAAGAAGGGAACCCCGTTCGTCTGGGATCACAAATACCAAAGCGCACTGGACGAAATCAAGCAATACCAGCAGAATCCGCCGGTATTGACCGCTCCGGTCAAGGGAAAACCCCTCATCCTATACACAATATCCCTTGAAGGTTCTTTAGGCGTGCTATGGGCACAGGAGAATGACCAAGGGAAAGAGAGAGCCTTCTACTATTTGAGTCGAGTTCTCCTGGGGGCAGAAAACAACTACTCCCCCATTGAAAAACACTGTCTGGCGTTGATCTTCGCTATAACGAAGCTTCGGCATTATGCTTTGGCGCATGAGATCCATCTCATATCAAAGGTGGATCCTCTCAAGTATTTGATGTCGAGAGCCATACTAACAGGGCGGCTCGCTAAATGGGTCCTACTCTTAATGGAATTCTCGAAAACATACCGACCTCTCAAGGCGGTGGAAGGCCAGGCCATCACTGACTTCCTCGCTGAGCAACTGATACCTGCCGATTCACCCCTAAATTGCGAATTGCTAGACGAGCACGCATTTGACACGATCGATAGGGAGAAAGGAGGGAGTGATCCTGTAACACCCTAGTTCGTTATACCATGACTTGATTTGATTATTTTATATATTGAATGGCTATTTTTGATTTATTGCTGTTTTGGGTGCAGATAGTATAATTGGTATCTGTATTTGCATTCGACCCGACCCGCTTGCTAGAAACCCGTCTTGATTCCTGTTTATGATTTATCCCTGCTAGTGCGGATGATCCGTGCACTTTCATGTTCTTTGTCCTGTATACCTGCATTTTATCTGGCATCTGCATTTTTTTAATAATACAATTATAATCAAATAATATATTTTAAAAATATCTAGCATGGTCTGCATTGTACCCCTAACCTTATAGTAGCATCCATACATCTTGTTCTCGTTCCGTTTAGTGAAACAGACTCGTTTGGATCGCTACGTACACGCTACGTGTATCCATTCTTGGGGGTATACAATTTCGTTACCCGGATATCATATTTTGTTTTTGGTTGACACGTATATTATCCATATTTTCAAACCATAATTTTTGACCTAACCCGGGCGTGTTTTGGACTATTTTTGTATTAACCAAAATCTTAAAATATATAATATAATATTCTTTATATTATAAACTGTTTAAATATATATACATTCAAATATATTTTTAACTAAATATATTTTAATTTTATTTTATAAATCCTCACAGATCTCATAGATCTCCCTTTCTTTAAATATATTATACAAATATTTTCCTAAAACCAAATCCTATTTAACTAAACCTACGTTCTCTCTCTCTCTCCTCACTTCTTCTTCTCAAAGCTTTCCCGCCTCCTCACGAACGAAACCCACACCTATGCGTCGCGCTCGTCCCTCGTCGATCCTCGCCGTCGGCCTCAACCCTCACCACCATCTTCTTTTCCTCATTTCCCTCTCTCCTTCCCCGACCGCTTCAACCTACAGCGACGAACCCTAGAACCCATCTCTCGAGTACCAAGAACCCTCATCTCGCCGGAAAAATTCACCGTTCCCATCACCCCTTCATCACCAAGCTCACCTCACCTCTCCCTCTCCCTTCATCTCGACCTCACCTCTCTCCTCTCGCTCAAAAACACACTCCCCGACGAGCCATCCCTGCACACCCGAACCCACATCCCTGACAAGAACCCACGCATCACCCAAGCCGTCGTCGCCGAAGCCCACCTCGTCGTCGACACCTTCTTCCTCTCCTTCCTCTCCTCCTCTGCCTGCACGCCCATCTCCCATGCAACCCGTCGCAAACCGCAACGAACCCCACCAAGCAACCCTCGGCACCATCACCGCACCCTCATCACCGGAGCTCCGATCACCCCGTCGGCCTCACTCCATCACCACCATCCTCTCTCCTCTCTCCAACTAGACACCACCTCAAACCCGAGCTCATCCCCTGTAGAAGCCTGCAACCCGAGATTTCCTTGCAACTTGTACCCAACCGCAGCCCACTGCCTTGCCGTGAAATCTCGCCAGAAAACCCAAGACCCATCGTCGTCATCCCCTCGCCTTCTTCTCTACCCCAGAACCCAAACCCAGAGCCACACCAAACCCCAGCCCTTCTCTTTCTTCTTCTTTTCTTCTCTTTACTTTCTTGATTCCGTTTCCTGGTGATCGCCGAAGCCGTGCTCGTCGCCGACGATCCGGATGACCCAGTAGACGTTCCCAGCCAGCATGGTCACGTTCTTGCTTTGCTTGGTTCAGTTCTGTACGCACGTGTGTGTATTTCGACATTTACCCGACGTCGGACGCAGCGTACTCATCCCGTCGTGAGATCCGATCAGGCAAGTTTATTTTGCTACATGCTATGATACATATTTTGCATCCATTTGAATAAAATATATCACATGTTTACTGCATTGTACTTCCATGTTACTGTTTTACTGTTTTCGGATAGTCGTTTGTTTCCCCCAATCAGAGTAAAGCTCTGTTCAAAATTCAAATTTTAAAATGAAGCAACGCTTCATAGCAGCGCCAAGTGCGCTGCACTATAAGCAGCGCACCACGTGCAAAGTACGTGTGCGCTAGCGCTAAGTGCGCTGCACTCTAAGCACCGCACCACGTGCAAGGCACGTGTGCGCTAGTGCTAAGAGCGCTGCACTTAAGCAGCAAAGCACGTGTGCGCTAGCGCTAAGTGCGCTGCACTCTAAGCAGCGCACCACGTGCAAAGCACGGGTGCGCTAGCACTGGAACTAAAAGCTCCCCACCGTCAGATCAAAGATCTAATAAAGATGATAAATCATCAATTAACCAGAATAAAATTCTGTTAAGGAAAAATTCCTTAAAATCTTTCCAAACAAGAAGATTGTGCTCTGTAAATCAGAGCACCGTTGGATCAATGATCCAAAGGTGATTAAAAATCACCAAAATACAGAATAAATTTTGTATGGAAAAGATTTCCCAATCTTGTTAAAAACGAGAAAATTGCCTTCTGTAAATCAGAAGCCCTTGGATCAAAGATCCAACGGTGGGGAAATCCCCAAATCAATTGGAGAAAAGATCTCCTTAACCGATTGAATAAATCAACTTGCCCTATATAAAGGCCCCAAGACTTCAAGTCTCATACTGAGGAACCCCCCCCACAAACTTTGAGAAATCTCAGAAAGAAGAGCCAAGCTCTCGGTAGAAGAAGAAGATTTTCTTTAAGGTAAAAATAAACAGAGAGATGAAATCATCTCATATTAAAAAGAAGAATTCACTTCTTTCTTTAAGATCATAGATCTATAAGACCAAGGTCTTTCACAACAGAGATTAAAATGATCTCACCATAAAATAAGAAGAAGAACATAATTCTTCTCACAGATCATAGATCTATAAGACTAAGGTCTTTTATACAAAGAGATCATAGTATCTCATTATAAAAGGGGAGAGAATAATTCAATTCTCTTAGAATCACAGATCCATAAAGGCAAAGCCTTTCACTAAAATAAGAGATTGAAATATCTCCTACAAAACAAGAACTTTGTTCTTAGAATCTTGAGACAAAGTCTCTTACAAACGTGAATTTATTTCTCAGATCATAAAGTTGATCAAATAGTGCTTTGCGCTCATAAACTAGCTGTTCCCCTCCGAAAGATGCGGCAGAGACACGGCAGACGTCTTGCCTGAAATTCGGGGCAGATGCTAATAGGTGCTATCCGTCCACCTTTCCAAAGATGCCAAGTTGATTTATGGCACCGTGTATCGAAGGTTTAGATGGATGCGGCCGATGTAGCAGACTTCGTCAGATTCCCCCTCGCTTGAAGGGCTTTTGATTGTGGGGACGCTCTTCTCTGCAGGCGCAAGACCCTACAGTTAATTACGCTACCGCATCGCGGTAACAACTTTCTCCTTCTCCAGATGGTTACTTCGTGTCGTGGGTGATTGTTTTGTGTTTGGTTGCCCGTGGATTGTATACGGAGACTAAGTTATGTTGTCGCCCGTAGGACGTGGATTAGTCCAAATCCGTATCTTTCTTAGATTTGGGTTTGGGGGGTTGTGTTTAAGGATACGTTAGACTTACTTGAGGCTAAGATCAACTCAAACGTTTGTTAAGGACACGTTAGTCTAATTTCCAGACTAAGATCAACTTAACAGGATCATTTAGATCCAACAAAAGAGTATTTGGACTCTATTGTTTAGTTTAGAGACATTGCGGTCGATTACCAGTTTAAGAACATGGTGGTCCATTGTAGTCCGTGGGATGTATGGCTGTCGGGACCCGTCACCTCTCTGAAGACGTTGAAGGATTACAACGACAAATATCAGAGGAGTTCAGAGATGTACCCTCGAACCGGGTGTAAGTTGATTGGGAGGCAGTTGTGCTCAGTTCAATTTAAATTAAGGAATTATGGCCATAATTGGGCTAAGTCCAATTGAAAATGTTCAACATTTTATCTATCTTTGGCCTGTTAGGCATTTGCTTGGGCTCTACCCTCTTAAACAATGCATAGCATTGGGTTTTGTAATTAAATGCTTGGCATTTATATTAGGCCTGTTAGGCCTTTTAATTGGGCTCTGCCCTTTTTTAATAATGCACAGCATTTAATGGTTTGACAGTGCGCCACGTGGCCTGTCAGGCGCTTTGCGCAAATTAAAGAGCGCAAGGCGCCAGCGCATGTGGAGGTGACACGTGTCATACTCTGCTGAGCGCAAGTCTGTTAGCGCAGTGCGCTGCGCCAGTGCGCTGTGCTAGTGCGCTACTGACACGTGACACGCTCTGGTTCAGTGCGCCAATTCAAGGGCGCAACGCTCTGTTTTTAGGGGCGCAAGGCGCAGATTGACACGTGGCGCTCTCTGGTGACTTGCGGCAGTCTAAGGAGCGCAACAGCGCAAATTAAGAGTGCATGGCACTGTCCAATAGCGCAGAGCGCATCTTGATCAAATTTAGATAAAAAAAAGAATCTTTCTAGTTCTAAAGAGGTTCTACCTCAAGATTCAAGAACCAGTGGTTCATCAAAAGGCTGTGCCTTTATATAGATCAAAAGATCTAATAATGAAGTAAATTACTTCTTTTATCTTTTATGATTGGATCTTTTTTGATCTTTTTCTTTTTATTGAAGATCTTGATCTTGTTCTTAGATCTTTGATCTTTTTAGAAGAAATTCTTCTTTTTTGTGAGGTATTTTATCTCTGTTTTTTCGACAATCAAATTCTTTACCTTGAAGAAGATGATCTTCTTTCTTCAAAGGTTTGCCTTTCAAATTTTTTTCAGAGGGTTCTCTCTTTTCTATTTCTGTATATTTTAGACTTGAAGTCTAGGGGCTTTTATATAGGGCCAATTAGTTTGTTAGGTTAGTTACAGAGATCTTTCTCTGATTGATCTGGGGATATTTCCCCACCGTTGGATCTTTGATCTTAAGGCCTCTGTTTTATAGAAGATAATCTTCTTATTTTAATTAGATTAAAAAGATCTTTCTAGAATTTTAATTCTAATTCATTAAATAATTCATTATTTAAGTTTTAATGCTAGCACAGTTGGCGCAAGTGCACCTGCGCTTGACACGTGTCGCGTAGCGTAGAGCGCAGCGCAACTGAGCTAGCGCACCTGCGCTGACACGTGTCGCGCAGCGCAACTGTGCTCGCGCAACTGCGCTGACACGTGTCGCGCAGCGCAGAGCGCAAGTTATCTGAAGCGTTGCTTTCTTTATTTTTAAAGTTTAAATTTTAAAACAGAGCCTTGCTCTGATTGGGGTGCGCTGCCTTGGGCGCAACGCCCCTTACGCTGGCATGTCTGCTTTTGACACGTGGCGCTCTGCGTGCAGCGCAAAGGATCTGAAGCGTTGCTTCACCTTTTGAATTTGAAATTCAAACCGAGCTTTGCTCTGATTGGGGGAAACAAATGCCCCCCCACCGTTGCGCTCACGTGGCGCACACGTGAGTGCAGCGGTGGCAAGATCCAGACCGTTGGATCAACTCAGAAGTTGAAGGGGCGCTTAAGCGCCTATAAATAGGACCCTTGGTCCTCAGCAGATGATTATCATCTTCAAGAATTTTATTTTCAGAGCCTTGCTATTGTTTTCAAGAACCTCAGAGCCTTGCTCTCATTTTCAGAGTTAGAACTCTAGAAACATCTTAGGTAAAAATTAACTTAACTTATTTAAATTAATTTCAATTAATAGAGCCTTGCTTTCATAGATCTTTTGATCTAAAGAAAACCCTTTTGGGGTTTCATAAACAGAGCTTTGCTCTCAAGAATTTGTTTCAGGGTTTTTTAACCTATGAACAGAGCTTTGCTCATTGACAAAACCATAGATCTTTTGATCTTCTGATGATGAACTCTTAAGAGTTTTTCATGGATCTTTTAAGATCCCAAACTTTAATTTTTAGAAATTAGTTTTTCCTTTGATGGATTTTTCCATCATTATTACAGAGCTAGGCTCTTTTAAGGAATTTTATTCCCTTGTGACCAGAGTTTGACAAGTGTCACTCTGTGACAGAGCTTTGCTCTGAAAAGGGAGATTTTCTCCTTGTCTCAAGGGATTTCTCATTTAATGAGAATATTCTTTTGAGGATCTCCTCATTAATTGACAGTCTCATCCAATGATGAGGCTGTCTTATTAACTGATGCATTATCATCTGGATTTTGTGGGTCCCTCTTTGGTCCCCTTTCCACTGCATTGCAGTGTGGTATAAATTTTAAAGTACCAAGCGTGGGAATTTTTAAAATTAACTTATGATGCTGATAACTGAATTTCGCTTTTTCTTACAGGCACCATGTCTGTTGATCTTTCATTCCCATTCTTTCGCTCAGAGGGAGGATTCCCTGAGGCGCCGGTGGACCGGGAGGTTCTCGCTTTCATTAAGGATCACGACCCGGAGTATAAGAACCTTCATCTGTGGGGTAGGCGGTACAGTGAAATCATCAAGGGTCGCCGAAGCTTTTCTGGTGCGACGCCGTCAGAGCCGATCTCATCGATCCCATATGCAGATGCACCCCCGGTGAACTATGCCGTAGAGGTCGTAAATTGGAATTCAGCTTTCGATTGCTTCCATTCCCGTGCAGCCGCTGCCAGCTGTGGATATTCTGGGGCGGCGCATATGCCAGGATGAAGCGCGCTCTTGGGGACAACCTTACAACATTGGATTGACCCCTCGACAATCGGCCGGGTATTTGCAATGGGCCAGATACATCTTGTCAGTGAAGAAGACGCATTTGATGAAGATTGGCCTATACCCCGCAGTCTACGCTTCATTGTTCGAGTATCCCGTTCCTCCGACGTGGTGGGTTAAGGCATTCGTGGAACAATGGAACATCCCCACCCATTCATTTCTTTTGACGGATAGGGAAGTCTCCATCCCCCTGGAAGAGTTTGCTGAGATTTCCGGTTTGCCGGTGAGGGGGGAGCATTATGAAGAGCTACTTCCTCCTGATGAATATGTCTTCGCCACCAAGCCGCTGGTAATGGGCCTAACGCCGGAGAATGCTATTCAGCACCAGTTTCTGAGCTTGGTAAGGGTGCTGAATATGTATGAAAGTCTCTATTTGGAATCGGGTGGCCGGGGAGTTAGTTTTGCAGACTTCATCGCCCGCTTTCTTCATCCGGAGATTTTATCACAACGGGGCGAAAAATTCGCCAAGCTCGACGACCCCTTCGGCTTGGGCTGAGATCGTCGACCAGCACTGGAAGCCGATCAAAATGGTTTTTACCTTCCCGATGCTGCCGCCATCCCCTTATCGGAAATCGCCGCTCCGGGCATCGATGAGGAGACCTTCTTTCTGGGGTTTCTGGGGCTATGGCTGTGCTGGTTCACGCTCCCCATGCACCCGCGCTACATGAGGCCGTCCGTCTTCTACCCAGCGCACCGGATGGTGGCTGATATACAATTATCGATTGGAATTGCCGGGTTAGCCCACCTATACCATGGACTCAGTGTGGCGGCGGACGCAAATGAACCAGGGGTGCAACCCGCCAATTTCTCGATGCACTATTTTACTTCATGGACGTAAATGCATGTGCTCGGGGTATTTGGTGTTCATAAAAGACCTTCGCTTTATGAGAAGTACAGATTCCCGAGAGTTATGCGGCTGATCGGCGCCTCTATTGTGAATCCGTCTCCGAGGGAGGCTAGGGGATTGCTTCTTCGTCCGCACACGGTCGAAGCGAGCATTTCTTTCACGGACAAGGTCATGACCATCGGCCCGGAGACTTCCAAGGCGGTGTTGGCGTTGCGTGATGGTTTCAAGGACGGGGCCTCCATATTGAAAGCCTGGGAGATTCTTCACTTATACTCCATCCGGCCGGGCTTCCTGGTGTTCAGGCAGAATGACTTGGCACTCTTTATGAGGTACAACCCCTATCGGTTCGCCCAACAGCTAAGCTATAACCAAGGGGTCCCACTGGAGGCATTTTTGGAAGAGCCTGCGGCCACCAGGGAGGGGATACGGAATGCATTACATCACTTCATGCGGCTAAACACGGGCTCCCATTTCTTCATTAGCGAGCCGACTTGCGTTCCAAGGGCCCTCAATGTGTACAGGGCTTGGTATCAGCACGTGATGGGTGCTGTTATCCGAGAAGAGAAGCGGCTGCTGATCGACCGCAAGGGTGCGCCCCCCGCCAGCGACCGCAAAGTCCCCCTAAGTCAAAGGACCCCTGTCGTTCCTCCACTAAGAGGAGATGCCAGAGCTGAGCCCCCACGCGTGCTGAGCCCTCCGCGTGGATTGCCCCGTGATTCTGTGGACGTGCCCTCAGCACCCCATGCCCCGGTGGAGACGGTGAACGTGGTTTCTCCTGAGTCCGGCATGGGCTCGGACATTGGGACCCGCCGTCCCAAGGTGCCCACGAAACGTAAGTTGATTTTGGGTGCGGCTGGAGTTCGCGCGCAGAAAAGGAAGAAGAAGTCGCTCTTCTCTGCTGACGTTGCATTTGGTCAGGAACCTCATTCCCCTTATAGCGAAGGCTTGGGTGAGTATGGGACCAACGAGGGCTTATTTATTCCGCCAGACGACACTGATATGGCGGCCGCCATCGCATCTTCTGAGCGATTGGCAAGGCGCGATGCGTGGTTGGCTAAACTTGCACAATCGGGTAATTACTAGTTGTATTTTTCGTCATTGCATCATACCTCTATCATTGTTTTTTAACTAACGCTTTTCCTTCTTTAACAGGCATTTCTACCGAAGAAGCCATCGCTGCTTCCCTCAAAACTTTCCAGGAGGAGGAATGACTCAGAGCATCCTTAGGACTTGGTACATTTCGGTTTACTATGTCTCTCCTTCCATTTCTTATGAGTAATCTGACCCCCTCTTTGTCTTATTGCAGGGACCACAAGACCTATCTCGCAAACTGACGCGGGAGTTCTCTTCGGGCCAGCTACCGATGTTCCGGTCTCTTCCGGGATTGCCACAAGAGACCCAACTCAAAAAGCCGATGATGGATGCCTTGAAGGCTCTGGAGGCAACTCTGAACGCGGATAACGACACCTTGCTGAAGGAGGCTTCCAAGAGGTCCGTCGTGACGGTCCGGGAGGAGAGGAAGCGCTTGAGGCGCGCAGCGAAGGAGCGTAGCGCTGCTTTGGCCGTGGGAGCGGGCTCAAGCGTTGGTACTCCCGCTGCTACTCCTTCAGAGGAGCCCCCGGTCGCCCTGTTTACTGCTCATAGACAGGCGACGCGTGCAGCTTGGGGAGCTAATGATCAATCCACCTCAGGTAATGTGTTTTTCGAGGCTTTGTTGTAAAAGTTGTAAAACTATCGGTTCTTATGCATCTTTTCCTGCAGGGCCGAGTCCAACTGAAGGAGCGGCGGAAACCGTCGAGCCTGAGGGGACGGTAGAGAAAGTAGCAGCTGATCCCGAGGCGACGGTAGGCGGTGCAGCCGTAGTCGCCGGGCCTGAGCTAGTGGCTGACGAGACAGTCATGACTACTATGCCCGAGACGGCCACCACTGCTGAGCGCGAGGTGGCGGTAGATGAGACTGCTGCTACGGCCGAGCCTGAGGCAGTGGCGGATGGAGCGGCTGCGACTGATGAACCCATGGCAGTGGTGGGCGAGACGGCTGCGACCGCCGAGCCCGAGGTGGTAGTAGATGAGACGGGCATGATCGCTGAGCACGAGACGGTCGTTCTTTCTCAAGAGTCGGGCGCCGCTCCGATCATCGCTATCCTCGTTTACGGCTCTTTGTCGTCTTCCGGCGCCGCGAGAGTGACGGCGGCTCCCGTAGAGTCTGGCGATGAAGCAACGGGAGGTGAACCCATGCCAATGGAGGAGGGAGACGCCGCCGTTTCGGCTGGCGACTCGTCAGGTAAATTTTGGGTTACCGTTCTTTTTATTCTGCAATCCTTCCTGACAGGGCTTATCTTGTTTCTAACGCAGGTGCGGCTAGTGCTGATGCCCCTTTACTCGAGGGAGCGCCGTCAGTTACTACCCTGATGGTGGTCATATCTCTACCCTCTCTCGTACCGTCGCAAATGCTGGAAGGTATAGATTTGTGACTTATCAGCCTTATCTTGGCTGCATGATTTATGTACTGATGTTGTATTATTGCGTCCTTGCAGGAGTGCTTTTTGATCACCTGTACCAGGTGCTGCACCCACACTTCTCCTTCCCGTCGGAGCTTGCTTCCTCCAGTGGTGCTGGTGAGTATAGTTTTCAATTAAAGCTCTTTCTTTTTCCAATAATGAACTTGTTTCTGATTCTTCCTTACCCTGATAGCAGTGCTACAGATCGAAGGAGGAGATGAGAGATCAGTTGCACCACCGGTCCTCCCGGCTTTGCCACCTGCTGCAGCCGGTATAGTAGACTCTACTGTTCATGAGTCTCCTGTATTTTTAGGTCTGTCATTTGATTGTGATTCATTTTGCAGCTATCGCCCCGGTTCCGGTTCCTTTCGAGTTCCGCATCATGATGCCGGCAGGCCCATTCTTCAGGCGTCCATCCTCAAAGGGTGCTACGATGAGTTTGAGCATGTTGAGCGGATGCTTCGAGGAGCTTGACGCAGAAGCTCCTGTATCTGCCGCAGATTTCGCTGCTGAGGTTAATCCGATGCTGGCGACGCTTGTAAATTTTCATAAGGAAGGCGTCATCGAGTCTTGGGTTAATCACTGCAGGGAGATCGAGGCCTGCCTGCATGAGATCGAGATTGGACGTCCTGCTCCAGAGGTCTTGGCTATGAACGCTCAGCGGGCTGCGTGGGTTGAGCAGAGCATTCCCTACTTCCGTCATCTTGAACAAGAGGCGGCTTTAAAACGTAAGGAGTGCGAAGATACTTCGAGCAAATCTGCCCGATTGCATGCTCAGGTTGATGCAAATGCTGCACGGTTGATGCAAATGCTGCACGGTTGAAGGTTATCTTTGAAGGCCTTATGCGATGCATCTCTGACGGGTTAACAATGAGGCAGCAGCTTGACGTTGTCGAGCGGGATGCACAGAATTTCGGGGCAGCTCAGCAGGCAGTTGAGGAGCAACTTTCATCTTATTTGTAGCAACGAGATCAGGTTGAAGCAGAGTTGGCTGCGGCAGCTGACCATGACGAGAGGCTGAGGGAAGTGCGTGAGCAATTGATTGGCCTACTTAAGACGCATCCCTCCCAATAGTTGCTTTTGCGTCATTTATACACTTGTAATCTTTGAATAATATGTATCCATTCTTTATTTTTTTATACGATTCGCCTTGTACTTAATTGAATTCATGAATAAAGATACACATTTTTTTTGCAATGTCTTGTGTCATCTTTCTGCTTTCTTCTCTTTTATTTTCTGCTTTGTTATTGGCATATTCCTTAAGTAAGCATAGCCTGTAGGTGATATAGCACATTCTGTCTTGAATACTTTGGGGAGTACTGATGGCTTAGGAAGCAGGTTAAGATCTGCTACCTAAGGCTTTTCAACTTTATGAGCCATGAGGGTCTCATAAAGACTTTTCTCCCTACGAGTCGAGAGGATCTCGTAGGTGTATTTTCTCCTTAGGGGTCGTGAGGACTCCTAAGTGTGTTTTCTCTTGAGAGTCGTAAGGATCTCTCTAGAGAATTTTCCCTCTTACAAGTCGAGAGGACTCGTAAGTGGTTGTTTCCCTCCTTGTCGAGATTCGACTTTGGAGAGTGTGGTCCGTGAATAGTATGCAAGAGTACGTTTTGGACCGACTTGTAGGGCCCCAGTGCTTAGGAAACAGGTTTTTTAATCCCCGCTGCCTAAGGCTTTTCCTCACGAGTCGAGACGAATCGAGCATTTCTCGCAAGAATATCCTAACGTCACAGTTAACCTCTGTTCTTTACGACAGAGGTCCGTTAGGGTCTGTGGTACTAGGGTTTTGTCCATCGTACCGTCGCGTCGGCTGATGTATTTCTCGATAGGCAACCTTGCTGTTCGAGTAGCCTTGCGGCTGTCGTGTCTCTGATCCCTTCGGGGGCTGGACAAGACGTCTTCGAGCAATCCTCCTAGCCAGTTTGACCGTCGGAAGAGCAAGCGTTAGGAATTTTGCCATGCCACTTTTTACTCGAGGTTAGGCTCATTTTGGAGAGCCCCGATGAGTCATAACCACTCCGCACTGGTGTGGGATGATCCCCGATAGTCTTTCAGGTTTTATATGAGTTGCCGTCAAGAACCTGAAGCTAGGAATTTGGCCTTTGCTTCGTTTGCTTTGGCGCTGCGTCTGCTGTATCGAGACGAATGTCGCGGTGGAGCTAGGATTTTGCCGCGGCTTCGTTGTTTGATTGTCGTGTCTGAATCCTGCTGGAGAAAGAACGCTGGGGTGACATCTCGTCTGCTGTATCGAGACGAACGTCGAGAAGGTGACCACTCCATATGGGATGATCTTCGGTAGTCTTTCAGGTTTTATATGAGTTACCGTCAAGACCCTGAAGCTAGGAATTTGGCCTTTGCTTCATTCGCTTTGGCGCGTCCGAATCCTGCCGGGGAAGAACGCTGGGGTGACATCGCGTCTACTGTATCGAGACGAACGTCGAGGTGGTTCCTAGGTTGCCTGTGAACCGTTAGGACCTGGAACTAGGGACTTTACCGTGGCTCCGTTGTTTTAACCTTGGGTTGTTGATGTTGTATCTGCATCCTGCTGGACTGCGAAGGAACGCCGTTGTTGACATTGCGTCTGCTGTAACGAGATGAACGCTGAGGTGGAGCTAGGATTTTACCGTCACTCTGCTTTGTTTCGACCGTGAGGTCTTTTGTCGGCGTTGTATCCGTATCCTGCTGGACTGCGAAGGAACGCCGTTGTTGACATCTCGTCTTCTGTATCGAGACGAATGCCGAAGTGGTCTCTAAGTTGTCAGTGAACCGTCGAGACTTGGCTCTCTTTCGGATGGAGCCGGGTGGGAAGGTATGGCTCCCCCTTTTTTTGTGCCCCTGGATTGTATACAGGGATCGATGCGATCTTACCTGTAGGGCGAAAGTTTCATTCTTTCATAAGTTTTTTTTAATTTCTTCCCGCGATGCTCTATCATTTCAGCTTTTATATCGCGAAAGTTGCGATTGCCCAATCATTTCGGCTATTTTTCGCGGTGCCCAATCATTTTGGCTATTTATTTTATTTTTACTCGCTGCTTTTTATTGCGAGTTGCCCAATCATTTCGGCTATTTTGCATGCATACATTTTTATTTGCTGATTTTGTTGCAAGTCGCCCCATCATTTCGGCTATTTCGTATGCATGTGTGGCTCGCTATCTTTTTGCTGCAAGTTTGGGATTAGACATCGATTTTGGCATCATCACCTCTACGACTGGGATATTGCCAGGAGCGAATCATCATTTGCCTCTGTCGATGTCGAATAAAGGTGGCTTAGCAAACAGGGTTATGGTCCTGTCGACTAAGGCTTTTGACTTCATGAGCCATAAGGGTCTCACAAAGGTATTTCTCCCTACAATTCATGAGGATCTCATAGGTGTGTTTTCTCCTTAGGAATCATGAGGATTCCTAAGTGCATGTTCCCCTGTAAGTCGTAAGGATCTTACAAAAGGGTTTTCTCCTTATAAGTCGAGAGGACTTACAAGGGTTGTTCACCATATGGACATATCCCTAGTCACGGGTGGGACTTGGTTAGGGAAATGTTTATTCGCGCCTGTGGATTGTATACAAGGGTCAGCACTGAGCCGCTTGTAGGGCAGTATCGAAGGTTGTGGGGGTTGCTTAAGAACAGGTTCAGGTCTCTGTAATTTAAAACTTTCAAATCTTGTGAGCCGTGAGGGTCTCATAAGAGGAATCTCCTAACGAGTCGTGAGGATCTCGCAAGTGTAATTTCTCCTTAGGAATCGTGAGGATTCCTAAGTGTGTTTCTCCCTTGTGAGTCGTAAGGATCTCACGCGGGTGGTTTTTCTTCACAAGGTCGAGAGGACCTTGCAAGTATCTTTTAACGAGGTTGCGTCCTTTCGGGTTTTCACAAACACTCGCCGGTAACCCTGCTGTTTTTACTCACGGAGCCCTTTCGGGTTTTCATCCGTGCCCATTTTGCTTATGGACATACCGTTTTTTTTATTCTCTTTTTTTTTCTTTTTATATAACGAGATCGCGCCCTTTCGGGTTTTCACAAGCACTCGCCGGTAGCCCTGCTGTTTTTACTCACGGAGCCCTTTCGGGTTTCAATCCGTGCCCTTTTTGCTTATGGATATACCGTTTTCTCTTTTTTTTTTATTTTTTTTATTTTAGTATCAGCTTTGGGATGCTGCAATCCACCATAGTTTATCGACATCTCGGTCAACAGCTAGTTTTAGGACGTAGTGGTCCGTCATTAGTTTAAGGACGTTTCGGTTCGTTGTTGAAGAAGGCCGGCTACTACTTATAGAGTTTGGGCTTAGGAAGATAGCGAGCGGACGTAGTCGTCGTCATCTATCATTGACCTAGGCTGTGACTCATTAAGCGTAGTATTTCTTTAGGAAGCGACCGTTTATTGGCCTGAAAGGCCTTTCACCGTGCATATCCATGAGTAGATAGGCTCCACCCTGGTAGACCTTGTCTATGATGTACGGGCCTTCATAGTTCGGCTCGAATTTTCCCCGCTTGGCGCGATTTGGGATCATAGGTCTTTTGACCACTAGCACGAGTTCGCCTTGGCGGAATGTCCTCGGCCTCGTCAATCTTTCATATGAGCGCGTCATCTTTGCTTTATAAGCCTCCAGATTTTGTTGCGCTATGAGCCGGGTTTCATTATGGGCATCAAGCTCCTCAAGCCGAAGGTGAGCATTTTCTTCGTCCGTCAGTTTGTAGTGGACTGCCACTCGTAGAGAGGGTAATTCTATTTCGAGAGGGAGTACTGCTTCTGTACCGAATACCAACGCGTACGGCGTTGTGTTCGTGGCCGTCTTGAACGTAGTTCGATATGCCCGGAGAGCTTCTTGCAGTCTCTTGTGCCGGTCTTTCTTATTTCGGGATACCGTCTTCTTCACGATCTTCGTCGAGGTCTTGTTGAAAGTCTCAGCTAGACCGTTAGCTCGGGGATTATAAACTGAGGAATATCTCCAGTCTATGTTGTGTTGTTGCGCGCAGCGGTTGATCTTGTGGCTTTTGTAGGCTGGCCCGTTATCGGAGATGATCCGTCGCGGAGTTCCAAACCGATAAATGACGTGCGTCTAGAAGAAATGGAGGGTATTCTACGTCTTCACTTCCCTCAGCGGTACCGCTTCTGCCCATTTGGAGAAGTAGTCAGTCATCGCCAAAATGAATCGATGTCCCCTGGACGATGCTGGTTCGATGGGGCCGATTACGTCAGTCCCCCACATTTCGAACGGCCAGCTAGCCACTGTTGGATGTAGAGGATTCGGGTGATGATGGATAAAATCCCCATGAATCTGGCATGGGTGGCATTGCTTCGCATATTCGAGGCAGTCCCGCATCATCGTGGGCCAATAGTAGCCCATCCGTTTAATCTTCAACTTCATCTTCGGGCCTGCTTGGTGAGAACCGCAGAGTCCATCGTGAACTTCCTGAACGACTCTTTTCGCCTCTTCAGGTCCCAGACATCTCAACCACAGAGAATCAAACGACCTCTTATACAGAGTATCATTGACGAAGGCGAAAGACAGAGCTCGTTTCATAAGCTGGTGTCTTGAGGACGCATCTTCAGGTGTTCGACGGGATTTGAAGTAGTCTATAAAGGCTTCTCTCCAATCCTCAGCCTTTTCCTGGTCTTTTATTTGCATAGCCATTTGCTCAGTCGCTCCCTTTTCTTCGGATGATTCCAGAGATATTTCTGCTGGGGCAAGCACCCGACGACTTTATACCACGATTCTAACGTCATCGAGGTTCTCGTCGGCCAGTTCTTTAGCGAGCTTAGCTAGTGCATCTGCTGTGCTATTTTCCGCGCGCGGTATGCTTTCCAGCATGTAGGAGGGGATTTGAGTCAGCAATTGCTGTACTCTCTCACCATACTTTACCAGTTCGGGTTTGCACGTTTGGTAGTCGCCATTTACTTGACTGACGACCAGTTGAGAATCTCCATATATGAGGAGGTTTTCAATTCCTATGTCGATGGCGATCTTGAGGCCTGCTATCAAAGCTTCGTATTCGGCTTCATTGTTCGTCCTCGGCTCTGTTAAGGAGAAAGCAAAGCGCATTATCCCTCCTTGTGGAGTTACGAAGATGAGGCCTACCCCCGATTTGATTATAGGGGTGCTTTGTTTGCGCTTCCTCATGGAAGACGCTCCATCAAAATAGAGTTCCCATCGGGTATTACTACCGTCAATCGCATCAAACGTATGTTCATCTGGCAGCTCGCAATTCAGAGGGGAATCAGCCGGTATCAGATGCTCAGTGAGGAAGTCGGCGATGGCCTGGCCTTTCATTGCCTTAATAGGCTGATAGGTTATCGAAAACTCCATTAAGAGCAAGGCCCATTTAGCGAGTCTCCCTGTCAATATGGCCTTCGACATTAAATATTTAAGGGGGTCCAAGACGGACTTCATGCGCCAACGCATAGTGCCTGAGCTTTGTTATCGTGAAGATCAACGCCAGGCAGTGTTTTTCGATGGGGGAGTAGTTGCTTTCTGCCCCTAGTAGAACTTGACTCAAATAGTAGAGGGCTCGTTCTTTCCTTTGGTCGTTCTCTTGTGCCCATAATGTGCCTAAAGAACCTTCGAGGGCTGTTGTATACAAAATGAGAGGCTTTCCCTTGACCAGAGCGGCCAGTACTGGCGGATTCTACAGGTATTGCTTGATTTCTTCTAGCGCGCTTTGGCATTTGCGATCCCAGACGAAAGGGGTTCCCTTCTTCATCAGGTGGCTGTAAGGACGGCATTTGCCTGAGAGATTGGCTATAAATCACCGAATCTACGCGAGCTTCCCTTGGAGAGACCGCAATTGCTTGAGAGTCCTTGGTGGGGGCATCTCCATGATTGGCTTGATCTTTGACGGATCTATCTCGATACCTCGGTGTCGGACGATGAATCCTAGGAATTTACCTGAGAACACCCCGAACGCGCATTTGAGAGGGTTCATCTTCAAGTTGTATTGCCGAAGGCGTTGAAATACGATCTTTAGATGCTCGAGATGTTCCTCGTATGATTTGCTTTCACCACGAGGTCGTCGATATAGCATTCGACGATTTCATGTATGAGGTCATCGAAGATCTTCGTCATGGCCCTCTGATAGGTGGCACCGGCGTTCTTTAGACCGAAGGGCATCACTTTATAGCAGAATATACCCAAAGGGGTCCGGAAAGCGGTATGCTTCTGGTCCTCGGGATGCATCTTTATCTGATTGTATCCTGATGATCCGTCCATGAAGGAGAAGACTTCGTAAGTGGACGTATTGTCTATCATCAGCTCAGCGACTGGTACTGGGAAATTGTCCTTTGGGCAAGCTTTATTGAGATCCCGAAAGTCCACGCATATGCGCACTGTCCCATTTTTCTTCATTACCGGGACGATATTGGTGATCCAGTCAGGATATTGAACTTCCTGGATGAAGCCGGAGTCGATCAGCTTCTTGACCTCGGTGTTGATGCTCATCTCAAGCTCGAGCCGCATTCTTCTCGGTGCTTGTTTGATCGGCTTGATGTTCGGGTATATCGTCAGTTTGTGGACAACAATCTCTGGATCCAGTCCTGGCATTTAGGAATAATTCTATGCAAAGCAATCTCTATACTGCATAAGCACGTCTTTTAGTGCAGCCACCTTTTCTTCAGGCAGCAGCTCGCTGACGAATGTCGGCCCGGGTCGCTTGTCGTCCCCAGCTCAATTTTCTTGAGCTCATCTGCACTGGTGTGTATTCCATCTTCCAGCTCTTTTGGCGCCGGTGGAAATTCTGAGATCACCTCGTCATCATTGTTTTCGAAGCACCAGGGGAGGTCATCCATATTCTCGGGTTCTTCTTTTGATATCGTTATCATATGACAAGTACGAGCTCGCTTCCAAGACCGATGTGGATCTGGGTCTATTCTCATAGCTTTAGGTTCATGCTTCTGCGGCGGAGTTATCTTCCAACTGTCAGATAGAGCGTACTTTCCGAGCTGATACTGATCTTCGACCCAGTTCTTGAAGGTGAAGCAATCTTCGAGAGGATGTCCTATTGCTCGGTGATAAGAGCAATAATCTGGGTGAGAGACCTTGCCTGCTTGCTCGGGGTGTTTAGACTCCGGCAGTGTAATCATTTGATGCCTTATGACGAGATCAAGTATCTTCTTCGTCTTATCTTGAGGAAAAGAGTACGCTCGACTCATCTTCTTCATAAGGGACAAATCCGGACCGCTCGATTCCCGCTCGTGTGACTTCTTGGTCCCGCTTTGTCGCTGCCAAATGCTTTTTCCGCTTTTTGACTTGTTTCTGCCTCTGCGTCGGGCCTTTTTTACAACAGGTTGACAGGGAGGGGCATTTTTATTTTTCGCAGCCTGTTGGAGAAGGCGTTGCGTCCTGGCTTTCTCATAGATGGCCATTTCGCGGTTATGGTCGTCTCGAACTTTTTGACCAGCTTCCCTTATAAGCTTGTCTATTTGTTCTTCGAACGACGGACTGGGCATTTTTATGTCGGGGGCTTTTTCTGGTTCAGGATTAGCACTCTCCCATTGTGCATCTCCTTCTTCATCAAAGTCATGTACGACATAGCAATCGCGGAGTAGTTCCCGTTTCTTGGATCGAACGTATCCAAGACCGATTGCTTCCATTCTCCCATTGGGCAACTTGCGCTGAGTTCCAGGAACGTTCCAGATCCTGTCATAGAACTTAGCTTTTCGAGTGGTCTGTTTGAAGGGTATCCTTTAGCTCTTCAACAGCCTTTTCAAGCCTTCTGTATAATATCTAGGCAGACGGATGGGCTGAAGCCTGTCAAGCGTAGGATCCGCACCGTGCCAGATTTCTTTCTCCACTTTAGTTTCCCCAGAGCGGTAGAATAGGATCGCCTTTTCACCTTTTCATCTGGGAGGGACATAGAACGTCTGCAGCTCTTCCACACTATAGGTATCAAGCGCGTCCAGTTCTTTATGATGTTTGGACGGAACCATAGCAACTTGCAAACTTTGTTCTTCACCAGCGAATGTTTGTATTGAAGGCCGAGCGGAAAATATAGCATGGACCTCATCTTCCGAGTCGCTGCCAAAGATCAATATAGGAGCGGACGGTCCCGGCTTGTTGTGCCGAGGTGGACCTGAATAAACTATCGCTTCCTCTTCTTCAGTATCACTCCCGAAGACTGGAATGGTGGCGATAGCTTTGTTCTCCAGTTTGTGACATCTCTCCGTGTCTTAGAAATCCGACAGGAAATATTTTGCATCTTCGTACTTGCGGACTTCGTTCACGGAGAATGGATTCAGCTCTCCTGTTACGGTATACTCGAGACTATCCTTAAAGTATTTCATACACTGATGTTGTGTAGAAGGGATGATGTTGTACTCGTGTAACCAAGGCCGGCCAAGCAAAGCGTTATAGCATTTTTGGCTTCAATGACATGAAATTTAATATCCGTGACAAGTAGCCTGAATCGTAATGTTAATATCACAGACCCGAGAGTCCGCGATGACTGGGAGTCAAAACCAGAAATGGTGATTTTATCACGAGCGAGATGCTGGACGCTCATGCAGATTTCTTTTAACACCCGCACGTTAAGGAGATTAACGGAAGACCCATTGTCGACCAGGATTTTGCCAATCTTTATATCGTGGCAGTATCCTGAGACATAGAGGGGACGGTTGTGCTCGCACGTCCCAAGGAGGAGGTCTTCGTCGCCGAAGGTGATATCGGCTGTGTGTACTTCCTCCAGCTCGTCCTTCATCTTTTCTTCAGCGAGAAAAGCTTGGAATTGCTCTGGCTCCTGTAGCGCTTTGATCAATGAATCTCGTGCTTCTTTTGATAGTAAGAGGACATCGAGAATACTGAGTTGCGAGGGTAACTTTCTCAAGTGCGCCAGAACGTTGTAGTCCACCTTATTTTTCTTTGGCGGGTCCTTGGCGGTTAGCTCTTCCATGACTTGGCCATCTAGGGCGATATCCTCAGAGACCTTTTCTTTTCCCTTATATTTTTTATTTGAGGGTCCTAAATTCTTTTCAGGTAGCGTATGATTACGCAGCCGGATATTTTCGCAGGCCTTCGTCTCTTCCTCTTTTTCCAAGGTGGACTCTTTAAAGAGAGGGCTAAGAGCCATTTTCTCGTCAGAGTCGCTCCCGAATGTGAGAATTTGCGTTTCCCCAGCGTTAACCATGCGATAATCGCCGGTAGTTCCTCTAAGCTCCTCGGTTATACTTTTCCGCTCCCGACGAGTTTTGCACTTCTCCCGCTTAAAATGTTGCCGGTGAACAATATACCCCTGCCACCATCTATTGAAAGCTTTACACTCTTCGGTGGGGTGCGAAATCTTTCGATGATATAAGCAGTAGGAAGGGTGCATTTCTTCTTTGCCGGCAATGTTTCCTTCAGAGGGTGGTAGCTTCATCCCCATTGATATGGCTTTAGCAAACTTTTTCCTCGTCTTGAACTTGCTTTTATTTACGGTGGATGTACTTTGATCCGGCGGGAGTGTCTCAACTCTTTTGTCTAGTCGCTGACGTTCGACTTTTTCAAATATGGCCATCTCACGCTCCTGATTGGCTTTACTTTCCAGATGAATCTCATCCAGGAATGCGTCGATCATTTCATCTGACGGCCATAGCAGTTCCGGTTCGGGGCCTGCCCCCGGTCTCTCTATGCAAGGACTTCTTCCTTGTCTAGCGATGAATAAGAGATCACATGGCAGCTTGCTACGTGATCCTCAGATCTATCCGACGAGCTTTCTTCATCATCTTCATCCTCAAGGACGTGGCTGAGAAACTCTTGGAGCGTGATTGGGGTTCGCGCTTTCTGGTTGTACTCTTCCAGCGCGTCAGTCTGTTTCTGTAGGTTCGTGCGCTTGTCGCCAGGCTTCACGGGCTTTTTGTATTTCTTCTTCTTTTTCGAAGATTTTGACGGCTGGATGTGAACACTTTGGCTATCCCCACCAATCTTTGGAGTTGGGCGCGGTTTCAGCATCCCTTTGATGATCTGGGGTTCCAGCGGGTTTTTCCACCTGATCGCCGGGCATGTTTGGAGATCATTCAGCATCCTTTTGGTTTTGGCTGAAAGAACGACCTCCCATGGGGCTTCTTTAACAAGGGAGCACGTTGCCCCCGGCATATTCACCTTTTTAGGGGTATGGGGTTGCGGCGGGTTCACCTTCCATTTTTCGGATAACACGAACTTGCATTGTTGGTATTGGTCTTCAATTCAGTTTTTGAAGACGTAGTAATCTTCGATCGGATGACCCAATACTCGGTGGTAGGGGCAGTAATTGGGATCGTTGACGTCGTTTGGCTGCAACGGACGTTTTGAATCTGGCAGATTGATGAGTCTGTTGCGCACTGCCAGCTCGAACAGTCTTCTCGTTTTATCTTGAGGAAACGAGTAAGGACGTCCTAGCCTCTCCTCGAGGGATAGGCGTGGACGCATATTGTTTTGACGGACAACCGGTTTCAAGTTGCTCGGCTGTTGTTGAGTATTGGCGACGACGATCGCTTTTCCTTTCCCTTTCTCATTTCGAGAGTCCGGCTTTGGAGGAGACGGTCTATGGCCCATCTGGTCCATTTGGGATAATTTGTCGATCAAGGCCTGAAACATGGTTGGTTTAAAGAACATCATGAACTGTGAAATAGTTGCATGAGGATCTAGGGTGCCCACGAACATGCCCACCGCTGGCCTTTCTTCGATGCGTTGTTCGCATTTTGACCACAAGTTCCGCCATCGGATTGCATATTGAACCCAAGTTTCGCCCGGCTTTACTCTTGCATTGATCAAAGCTGTTATTGGAGTACGCTCGCTGGCGCTTGCGAAACGCTGGGTAAACAACAACTCCATTTCAGCGAAAGTTTTGACGGAGTTGTTCGGAAGCTCGGAGTACCATTCAAACGCCGTCTCCGATAAGCTGCCGACGAATTAGCGAAGCAGGAGCTTATCATCGCTGCCGGTGTTGCCACAAAGAGCCCTGAACTGGGCAACATGTTGATGGGGATTGCCTGTCCCCTTATAGACATGGAATTTTGGGATCGTGTAGCCCGGCGGGTATTTGATCTGATCATACCAGCTCGGATATGGTCGCCCCGTTTTGACAACTTGACCGGCTGCCTCAGTTTCCTGGTGAACTCGTATTTGTTGAGTAATATAGTCATCCAGGGAAGCTTCGGAAATTGTCTCCTCCTTATCTGTTGAAAGAGCCGGCGGTGGATTTGACGTTTCTCCTCTGTCATCTTCAAGGATAATCGGAGGATCTTCGGCTGGGGAATCTGGCTGGATCATCATCCCAACCATGTCTTGAAATAGGAGAGCCATCTACTTTATATTGGCCGCTTGCTCTGCAGCCTCTTTGTCCTTTTTTTCAAGCATTCTACGAAGGAATTCAATATCGGTTTCGTGTTCGCGACGCTGCTCCGATGATGTCTCTGGGCTTTCTTTTGGTCCGGTGAGCGCGGCCATTGCAGTCAGCATCTCCTGGAGCTTCTGCTGCTGCTGCTCCTGGGCTCTTGTGATGGATCGGGTGAGTGGTCGGTGGCCCGTTGAAGCGCGGCTATCCTCCTTCCCAGACGCTATGTAAACGGTATGGATGACCATGCCCCCAGACTTAGGGTGTTTGGGTTCAATGTTTTTGGCTTTTGTCGTCGGCACAGGGATCTTCTCCGGCCTTCTTTTCTCAGGAGCGATCGAAGTTGAGGGAGCCGTCGAGGTGGGCACCCAGACAGCATTTCGTGGCTTAGCAGGATGGCTGACTTCCTGTTGGACCTTCAGCTTCTTGTGCTGGCGGGAGAAATTTGGATCGATCACCGAGTCTCGGGCCTGCCGCCAGACTTTATAGATTTTGGAGGACAGCCGTTGAGGGGATTGGGGCTGTTCTGGCTTTGCTTCTACAGCCTTTTCCAGCGGAGGGGGAGACCTCTTCAGTACAGCGGTAGGAGAATTCCTACGCACTTTATTTAGCAGTTCAAAGCTGTTCCCAGTCGGAACAGCAGCATTAACTTCCGTCGTCGGGGCTGGTGGAGTTAGCCTAGAAGGGGAGTTGCCTCCTGACTTCCTCACTTGGGGCCAGTGGCGATGTCAAGCATGTCGAGTTGTGGGAATTGGCTCGGTGACGGGGACGGCCTTGTCCTGCCCCCTGTTTAGGTGAAGGGCTATAGCCGGTGTCAGCCTAGTAAAGACTGATGCCTTTTGAGTAGCCGGAGAGGGAGTAGGAGTTGGGACGGTCAGTCTTGTGAAGACCGACCTCTTAGCGGGAGAAGCCGCCTTGACGACTTCAAGAGCTGGTTTGGCTACTCTCTTTTGAATAACCTTCTTTGGGACCGCAAGCTTCATCGTGGGCCCGCAGGAATTTTGGCCCAATCTGGAGAAGACCGAGGCGCTTGTGCTGGACGACCCGCTGAAAGAGGCCGCAGTAGCTGTAAGTCGATCGAAAACCGACTTTTGGGAGCTTCTGGTACGGGCACTGGGGTGCTGAAGCTTGTCGGCGGAAGCATGGTTCCGAAAAACAGCCCTATGGTGGCTTGAGTAATTTGCTCCACGGGCATCGTGAACAAAAAGGCCACTTGGGGCCCGTAGGTTATGCCCCCAGTTGAGGCAGGACGCGAGTTGCAGCTGCAGTTGGAGCACTTCGAGCAAGTGAATGCCATTGCTGTTTTGCTTTCTGCGCCAAGCAAGAGACCAAATCTTAGTAACTTGAAACCCAAGGGCAACCATTAAAAAACCGCGATTCGTTCGCGAATACGACACACGAAGTGTGGATTGGAAAGAGGAAAAGCTCCCACCGGGCGTGCCAGAATCTGTTCCCCTCCGAAAGACGCGGCAGAGACGCGGCGGACGTCTTGCCTGAAATTCGGGGCAGATGTTAATAGGTGCTATCCTTTCACCTCTCCGAAGATGCCAAGTTGATTTATGGCACCGTGTATCGAAGGTTTAAACGGATGCTGCCGATGTAGCAGACTTCGTCAGATTCCCCCTCGCTTGAGGGGTTTTTGATTGTGGGGACGCTCTTCCCTGCAGGCGCAAGCCCCTGCAGTTAATTACGCTACCGCATCGCGGTAACAACTTTCTCCTTCTCCAGATGGTTACTTCGTGTCGTGGGTGTTTGTTTTGTGTTCGGTTGCCCGTGGATTGTATATGGAGACTAAGTTAAGTTGTCGCCCGTAGGACGTGTATTAGTTCAAATCCGTATCTTTCTTAGATTTGGGTTTGGGGGGTTGTGTTTAAGGATACGTTAGCCTTACTTGAGGCTAAGATCAACTCAAACGTTTGTTAAGGACACGTTAGTCTAATTTCCAGACTAAGATCAACTTAACAGGATCATTTAGATCCAACAAAAGAGCATTTGGACTCTATTGTTTAGTTTAGAGACATTGCGGTCGATTACCAGTTTAAGGACATGGTGGTCCATTGTAGTCCGTGGGATGTATGGCTGTCGGGACTCGTCATCTCTCTGAAGACGTTGAAGAATTACAACGATAGATATCAGAGGAGTTCAGAGATGTACCCTCGAACCGGGTGTAAATTGATTGGGAGGGCAGTTGTGCTCAGTTCAATTTAAATTGAGAACTTATGGCCAGAATTGGGCTAAATCCAATTGAAAATGTTCAGCATTTTATCTATCTTTGGCCTGTTAGGCCTTTGCTTGGGCTCTGCCCTTTTAAACAATGCATAGCATTGGGCTTTGTAATTAAATGCTTGGCATTTATATCAGGCCTGTTAGGCCTTTTAATTGGGCTCTGCCCTTTTTTAATAATGCACAGCATTTAATGGTTTAACAGTGCGCCACGTGGCCTGTCAGGCGCTTTGCGCCAATTAAAGAGCGCAAGGCGCCAGCGCATGTGGAGGTGACACGTGTCACGCTCTGCTGAGCGCAATTCTGTTAGCGCAGTGCGCTGTGCCAGTGCGCTGCACTAGTGCGCTATTGACACGTGGCGCTCTCTGGTTTAGTGCGCCAATTCGAGCGCAGCGCTCTGTTTTTAGGAGCGCAAGGCGCAGATTGACACGTGGCGCTCTCTGGTGACTTGCGTCAGTCCAAGGAGCGCAACAGCGCAAATTAAGAGTGCAGGGCACTGTCCAATAGCGCAGAGCGCATCTTGATCAAATTTAGATCAAAGAAAAGAATCTTTCTAGTTCTAAAGAGGTTCTACCTCAAGATTCAAGAACCGGTGGTTCATCAAAAGGCTGTGCCTTTTGTTAGTTATATGTATGCCCTAGAGGCCATTACTGTACATACGATGTATATTGTAATGGATGCTTGGACATATATAGGGAGGACTTTCTTGCTCGACATGACAGTATGCTATCTAGTTGGACTTTATCTTAACATGTACTCTGATTGTCTCTATATTACATGTTGATAAAGCCCTTAGGATATGTACTCGACTACTGGGACTATGATGAGATCATACTAGTGGGGCCACGGTAGTCGACGAGTACATCCTATACCTGTTCCTAGTCGAGGGTGTATCGAGACAGGGCATCGATACACCAGAGTAGACTAGCGTAAACGCATTTTGACCCATATGATGGGCGATGGATGATCCCATATCCATCGGTGTTTGACATCAAGGATGGTGTACGGGTGCTCAGTGGAGACTGGGTACACTGGACGGACTTGCCGAGAACTCTCAGATGGTATTATACCTTACGTCAGATGGCAGTTTTCCGGTGACACTGGTACAGAGTAGTCTGTTGACCCGAGATCATCATAGAGTCTTGTGTGATTCCCACTGTGCTTTGATTTCCATCATACCACGTCCAAGAAGGCATGTAAAAAGGTGGCTTTTGGGTACAGTCCCGAATCACATGGAGGCAATGAGCGATAGGAGGGGATTCGTCTCTCCCGGTATAGGGAGTTGATGTTGTGCTGTGTTCGATTGGCTATAACCGGAAATCCCTGGCCAGGGTTGCTGAGATTTACTGGTAAGTGTTATCAGTAGTTTCTCGAACTGTTATAGACCTCATATCGACACAGCTTATCGAGCTACTGGGGTCTGACGTTTACCACCCCTAGGCGAGATATGCGACATATCAGACGACGAGACCGGACTGTACGGGAGTGTTACTGTTTGGATTCACAGGAGAATGTACAGGCTTGCTTGTTGATCTTCTGAGCGCTCAATACCTGAGTAGCTGTTACGTTTAGCTGACCGCTTGCAGCTTGTGGGTGTTTGATATGATCATCACCTACTGCCGGCGTATTGACGATTCTTTAGAGTCCTACACAGAGGTTTCTTGACTCAGGCAAAATGGAGTAGGGGCACGTATGTGATATGTGCGGGACCGAGGATAATACGATATGAGATACCATATTATATTCTCGCGATATTTGATATCAGCCGGGTCATCGGATCAAGTGTTGATTCGATGAATCGGTACGGATAAATATTAGTCGGTTATATGCGATATAGCCGGATTGTCGGATCAAGTGTTGATTCGATAATTTAATGTATAATAATATATATGATATATTAAATTACATTATCTAATATTAGCTCACTAAAAGATTCTTTTTCTCACTCGGGTAATACATTGATATATATGCGATGTTAAATGTATTATTTTATTTTGTTACGATAAATATTATATATGTGATATATAATATTGTAACATGATATGATAACTAATGCAGCATGTTTTGTGGAGTTTAAACATGATTAGGGTTTGGATTAGGGTTAAGTCTTCTAGTAGATTCTAGAAGGTTTTCTTTTTTGTTTTGGAAAAGATATTTTCAAGTGACTCATTCTTAACCTAACCCAAACCCTAGCCCTTGGTTACTTCTCTACAATGGTTAAGTCAACCATGGTTGCATTATTCATCATATTAATCCTTTCATTATTCATCACAAAAGGATTCTATCATATTGTTCATCTTCTTCCTTCTTTCTTTTCATGAAAAAGCTTTCTAGCTTTTTCTAAGTGATGAAAAATGAGTGAGAATTAGAAAATAAATGAGAGCAAAAATCCTACTTCATCATCCTCATCTACCCTAGCCCTTTAGATGAGAGTGTTCACTTCATTTAGTGAGTGTTAGCTTGTGTTAACGAAACTTCAAGGTAGATCATCTTTGTATCGAAGATCGGAAGCAATACTGCATCTTTCTCTTCGTGGAACCTCTCGAGAGTCCGGAGCACGATGATCACAGCGAAAGGACCTCAACACGGAGCATATGAAGTGAAGGACCGGATCTACAAAGGTTGTAATCCCTCTCACTTAGTGTTAAAGAGTTTAACATGCTTGTTTTCGCCTAAACTCTAGTTTAAAGATCCGGCTTTGGGTTGTTCGGCACGGCTAATTTTTTAATCGGGCATGGTTGATGTCTCGTAGACACTTGTGCGCGTGCCTAGCAACCCTACAGTAGTATCAGAGCCAAGCTAGAGCTTTAGGCAAAGTCTAGACGAAGTTTAAAGTCCGATCGAACGCTGAAACCCCGATGCGGAACCCTTTCTGGACAATTTTCAAAAAGTTGATTTTTTCTGAATTAAAAATGCTCATAAAAATAAGCAGGAAAAACTAAGAATTACTGTGAAGTACGGACCTTTAATTCAAAAATTTGACCGCGGAACCACAGCCAAACCATGGGTTTTACGGCGGTTCCGTGGCCAAAATTTTGACTTAGTCCCTGGAATTTCACTTAATTATTCTTAGGTCCTTTTTAGGCAATTTTTTCTGGGAATATTTTAATTCCACTCAAGTGTTGAGTTTTCTAGGGTTGTATTGGGGACTCGTTGACTCGATTAGATAATTTAACTTTGTTTAGTTTTGTCCGGATAATTTTAGAAACTGTTAAAAAGTTCGAACGGATATCAATAACTCACTTTTTCCCCAGTCGGAAATTTTTTCAAAAGTTGGATTTTTCCTCATGTTTAAGAACGTTCTAAGTCATCCAAGTAACGCGGTGGACCCTCTAGAAAACAACAAACCTTAACTCGATTATGTGACCGTCTTGAACTGCCTCTAAACCTTAGGGTTTGGGGTAGTACGGCGTGCCACATGTGAGGCGTTGGCTTGACCCTTCTACGGCTGGACCATCGGTACTGTGGCATGTGATGGATGTTTTTAAACTGATTTCAAGTGTTGAGATATATTGGGGAAATCTTGGGTGTTTGATTATTCGATCGGAAAGTTTAACATTGTCTATTTATCTGGAATGTGATACAATATTTGGAATCCACAAGAAGTTATGAGATAACTAATTTGAATGTTATAAATCTAGCAGTTCAGTCTCAGATGATCGGTTGCCACGGAATTTTGATGTGATCAAAAGTCCGTCGCAATCACATAGCGTACGCGAATACTCGCCGGGTAAACTTAATAGACAGCTACGCCCCATAGCCCCGACCAAGTGACTGTAGGAGAACCCCGTCGCCGAAAGCATCCATTCGGGTGCTCGCGGCAGCGGTGTTCCGCCTTAGTGCACTTCGTCGACGACATCTGGGGGTGCGGCCGTCTACTAAAGTTTGCGATGAGCATTCGATCAGGATGTCGGGATTCTTTTTGAATTGTCCGACTTGATATTGAAAAGAGTTTTCGATAATGAGACTAAAATGCGGGGTTTATAATTGTTAGGCATGCGATGTCTAAGGAATTCATTTGGTTAGGCATGCGATGTCTAAGGAGGTTGCGGATTCCAACTGTTGTAGTTTTACACTTTCTTTTCTGTAACCGTAAGCGTAGTATGTAGTGTATCGCCGGCTTCGTTGCTATACATCAACGACAATCGGGATACGCATACTTGCTTACGTTGATGATATGAGATATTATGTGTTGCTGTGATATATTATATTGGATCGTCGCGTTTTGAATAGCCGGAGGTTTTGTGTGAGATGAGAGTTTTTCTTTTTCATTCATGTAAAATTCATTTATATGTAATATTCTTTTATTGGGGCACTTCCAGGTTGCGGAAGATGTCACCGTTGTATATTATTTACTTTTCCGCATTAGGTAGACTCAAGGAGGGGAGCACAAGTAACCGGGTTCTAGGGTCCAGTGGGAGACCATCTTGAGGAGTCGGGACCGGGTCTCCTAACCCTAGAATTGGCTGTGTTGCTTGCCGCTTTCGTAGGGGTCTAGAGATGTGGGTTTGGCTATTCATCGCGACAGTGGAATCCATGTTTTATACAGGCTCGTATTAAAAACACGGACGTCCTAGTATATCCAATATTTCATATATGTTCTTCTGCTGCAATGTTCTGTGATGAGATTATATTACTGCCTGAGACGAATGTTTATATTATATATATGAGATATATGTTATATTGCAGATTTCGTTTCAAATGTGATGCTTGCGAAGCATAATAAAATGGGACTTCATTATTGAGATTAATGAAATAAAAGAAACCTAAGATGTTGTAGAAACTTGTTTAAAAAAAAACTGGTAGCTCTAGTTCTTGCTTTGCATAGCGGTGTTCCTTATAGAACATCCAGCACCTTATTCGATAAGGAAAGAGCCGAGATCTCTTCACCGGGAGTGACCTCTTTAGTGAAACTAGCAGATGCTACAAACTCGGTTTGTCTTTTGATTGCTTCTTTAGTTCTTGGTTTGCATAGTGATATTTGTGAAATATCCTGCACCTTATTCGATGAGGAAAGGGCCGATGATCCCTTCACTGGGAGTGACCCCTTTAGCAAAACTAGAAAAGCCTCAAAAACACTCCATTTAAAAATCACTCGATTCTACAACGATATCAAGTTCATTATGCAAATGGTTTTCTTAAAAACCTGTCGTAGCCCTCCGTCATTTCAGATAAGTACTTCATAGTATTCGTGCTGCGTTTGTTGGCTTTCGTCAAGGCGTAGTGTGCGGTAGCTATTTATGCTTATCTGTATAAGCATATGATGCGATTGAGTTAGGGTAGTCGTGCGACTTTGTTGGCATTCGTCAAGGGCCGTGCGGGTGGGTTTAATTCAATCGGGAAATGACGGGTTGAACTTGACTAGTAGCCTATGGTTTGTTGGCATTCGTTAAGGTCATAGGATACTAGGGGTGATAAGGACAACTGAATGTCAGTTGCAGGCATTGTCTATACCCTCAGTGGAGGGACGGTATGTTGGAAGAGTTCCAAGCTAGATACCGTGACATACTAGACGATTAAAGGCAAGATACATCGTTACCAAGGATGCTACCAAAGAGGCAGTCTGGATATATATAATCGTTCCTGCCATTGTGTGACAATGGAGTTGTGGCTTTACCCAAGGAACTACCGTCCCATCAGAAATCCAGATATAATTCTTAGGCAGTATCACCTGACCATGGAGATGGTTGATCTCCAGGGAGATCGAGGTTAGGAGAGAAGACATAAAGGACGACAGCGTGGATCCACTCACAAAGGCCTTTTTCCCAGTAGAGACTTTTATGGGATGGTTGAGTATGAGATACTTCAACCATAGCTAATTGTTGGGTATGTGATACCACAACAGATGGCCCTAGTGCAAGTGGAAGATTGTTAGTTATATGTATGTCCTAGAGGCCATTACTGTACATACGATATATATTGTAATGGATGGTTGGACATATATAGGGAGGACTTTCTTGCTCGACATGATAGTATGCTATCTGGTTGTACTTTATCTTAACATGTACTCTGATTGTCTCTATATTACATGTTGATAAAGCCCTTAGGATATGTACTCGGCTACTGGGACTATGATGAGATCATACTAGTGGGGCCACAGTAGTCGACGAGTACATCCTATACCTGTTCCTAGTCGAGGGTGTATCGAGACAGGGCATCGATACATCAGAGTAGACTAGCGTATACGCATCTTGACCCATATGATGGGCGATGGATGATCCCATATCTATCGGTGTTTGACATCAAGGATGGTGTACGGGTGCTCAGTGGAGACTGGGTACACTGGACGGACTCGCCGAGAACTCTCAGATGGTATTATACCTTACGTCAGATGGCAGTTCTCCGGTGACACTGGTACAGAGTAGTCTGTTGACCCGAGATCGTCATAGAGTCTTGTGTGATTCCCACTGTGCTTTGATTTCCATTATACCACGTCCAAGAAGGCGTGCAAAAAGGTGGCTTTTGGGTACAGTCCCGAATCACATGGAGGCAATGAGCGATAGGAGGGGATTCGTCTCTCCCGGTATAGGGAGTTGATGTTGTGCTGTGTTCGATTGGCTATAACTGGAAATCCCTAGCCAGGGTTGCTGAGATTTACTGGTAAGTGTTATCAGTAGTTTCTCGAACTGTTATAGACCTCATATCGACACAACTTATCGAGCTAGTGGGGTCTGATGTCATGCCCCGCTTCCCAGAGTACGCTAGATTGGGCACGTGATATAGCCAACCATGCTACCTGTGGGTAGGAAGTATCTATCCACAGTCACATTACGGCTGTAGAGATATCAAGAACAAGACAAAACTATCTAAAACATGTCCATAATCCAGAATAACAAGAGTTAATAATAAATAAATGCGGAAGCAAATGATCCAATACAAATAACTGAAAGGTATGTCCCATAATGCGGGCTCACATCAGGAAATGAATGCAGGAAATAAAACTAACTACTACTGAACTCACAGCTCAGCCTGCTGGCTGAAGTACTCCTGCTCGGACTGCGACAGCGGTACAGAATCTGGGCCATGCAAAACCCAGATGTCAGCGCGTCATGTCAACAAATAATATAATATGAACAATGTAACAGGCAATGCAGAAATAAACATGAATAGAGCAATAATGTGAAACAAGCAGTGCAGGGTAGTGTGCAGTGGGTAACTAAACTGTTCTATCAGGTTTTCTATTCTAAAGTCTTTGAAATCAATTGATGAATCGTCGATGTAACTCAATAGTATCCCGTGCATGCCCGGGACCACGGTCAAGATCATCGGGGCTGAATCCGAGACGTGCCGCTAGGCAGTAACAGGTAGCAGGATGGGCGAGTGATGTCAGCATCATCACTCCGGGGCTGGCCGGGACCGTAAGACCGATCAGAACAGGTATCGAACTGTTGAGTTACAAGTCGGTTTCACCTTTGATTTCCCCATACCCCCAAGTTATGTATGTCAAGTCAGGTATTCAGTAATCAAGAACTAATGCCAACACAGGATCAGGTACAAGCAGGTTTGTCTGGATAGACAACAGGAACGGTTCATGAGGACTACATGTCAGGTTTGTTGGCATTAGACACAAGATCAGGTAACAGGTCGAATCATGGTATATCAGGTCAAGTCAACAGTATACGGTACCATGTCAGGTATATCAATGTATATATATATGTAGCCATGTCAGGTCAAGATGTAAGCAATATCGTGAGTGTGCTCCCAATCAGATATATAATCACACGTGGGTATTAACAACATGAAATAAGCAATGAATTAAATAATAAGCATGTTTCATTCAATCACAAGAGTGCAGTAATACAATGTAGCCGTTTAGTCATGTTACCAGGTTTAAGCACCCTTAGCGGTGCAATAATTTATATAACGGTCCAATACAGTTATTTCAGGTTAATGCATGCGAGTGTTCAAATGTAACAGAATTATAGGGATAAGTGCTACCAGCTATTTTAACAGTAAAATGTGATTGAACAGGTAGATTTGATTATTGGGTTCAAATTGGCAAACTGTAAATTCCATTTTTAATAGTAAAATGACATAATGCAACATTGTAACCGAAATGGGAAAACGATTTTACCAAGCTAATTTTACAGGTTTAGGGTGTCAATACATATATAAATATATTGTATAGCATGTAGCAAGGGTTACTTGCCTCGACGGGTCGCGAACCGGGAAAAACGGAACGTAACATCGGCGGGGAAACTCGCGACGGACGCACGGTTCACGGATTGAACCCAAACAACGAACACTGGGACCACGCGGATCGGGGTACCTCGCTGGAACGTCGGATCACGTCGTTAGCATCGCCGGATTCCGGCGAGAAAAGAACAGTGAGAGAGACATCATGATATGAAACAAGAAAAACAAGAAATACAAGGAAAATACAAGGAAAGGGGGAGGAGGATCTGAGAGGGTGCTTACGATGATCAGCAGAGGGGTTGCGAAGGTTGACGACGTCACCGGAGCTCCGGCGGTGAACAGTGATCGCGGGGGAAGAATACTGTCGATGAAGAAAACATTAGCCAAGAAGGAAGGAAGAAGGGAAAGAGGAGGGAAGTAACTTACAAGGTGTTCTGGAGTGGTCGGGGATCGCCGGCGATGGCCAGGGGCGGCGCAGGTGGTCGCCGGTGGTGTGCAGGGAAGATGCAGGAGGTTGCAGAGGGTCGCGGCTGCGCAGGGTGCGCGGGGGTGGAAGAAAGAAGGTGTGGGCGAGGCAAGGCAGAGGAGTCGAGGGTGCTGGTGACGCTGGCGCCAGCGTCGGGGCTGCGGCGACAAGGATGGAGGTCGCTAGGGTTGAGGGCGAGGCTCGTGATGGGTTGCAGGCGCACGGGGAAGGATGGTGAGGGTTGTGGTTGAGACGAGGAGGCGCGGGCGAGGGTGACGGTGGTGCCGGCGATGAGGTTGCGGCGGCGACGGGGACGAGGCGGTGGCTAGGGTTTTCTGCCGATGGGTTTCTCGCGGGGTACTGTTCTCATGAAGGAAAAAGAAACGAGAGGAGGGAAAGAATTTAAAAGGAGAGAGAGAAAGAGATTTGAGGTAGAGAGAGAACGGGATTTGAGAGAGAGAGAGAGAGAGAGAGAAATAGAGAGAGAGAGAGAGAGAAGGGATATGGGCCCACGGGAATTCTCGATCTCGTGATTGGCTGGGATAGGCTGAGTGATGATTTTAGAGGTTAAGGAAAAATATATATATTAAAAGATTTAATAGATTCGTAATCAGTGAACATATATATGAATTATATTATGGTTTTAAATATTATATTAATTTGGGATTTTGGCGCTAAATAAAACATTTCCAAATCGTGCCCGGGTTGGGTCCAAAAATTTGAAATTGAAATAATAGGATTTTAAGCAGGATCCAAATTTTAAAATTAAGTGTTTTATGATTAAAAAGTATACCTCCAAGACGGACACCTGTACGCGTGCGTAGCCGTCCAAACTCGCCCGTTTCACCGAACGGGACGAGAACTCGATGCACGGACGCTAACACAAGGCTAGGGGTGTCGAGTAGGCCAAGATGACTATTTTTAATTTCATTTTAGATGCTAAAATTTGTTATATGCAGAAATGATTTTGCCAGATAAAATTTTACAGTAAGTGACAAACATGCAAGCTAAATGAAATGAGTACCACGTTAATGCTCAAACAGTAACTGAAAACAGTAGCATTAGGCTCGGGTGTTACATTATACCCAACTACAAAAAGAATTTCGTCCTCGAAATTCCAAAAATACAAGATTGAAAACTACAGAAAAAGGTGAGGAAACTTCTGCCGGATCTCATTTTCTCGTTCCCAAGTGAACTCTCCATGCGATCGATTTCCCCAAGAAACAAGCACAAGGGGAAAAACCTTGTTTTTGAGAACTTTTTCCATTCGATCCACGATTTCAACCGGTCGGTCCTCAAAAGTCAAGTCTTCCTGTACTGTTAACTCTGAATGATCCAATACGTGCGTTTCATCATGAACATACCTTCGTAGTGGAGATACGTGAAACACATCGTGCACACTTGCCAAGGTCTGCGGTAACGCCAAACGGTACGCTACCTCTCCAACCCGCTCCACGATCTCAAGGGTCCAACGAATCGAGGACTAAGCTTTCTTCGAATCCCAAAACAAATCACCCCTCTAGTCGGTGATATCCTCAAGAATACCAAATCACCCACGGCGAACTCTAGAGGTCTTCTTGACGTGTCAGCCCAACTCTTCTGTCTGTTTTGAGCTGCCATCATATGATTCCTGATAGTGTTAACCTTTTCAACTGTCTGCACAACCAAATCTGGTCCCAACAATTTTCGTTCACTGACATCATCCCAACAAATAGGTGAACGACATTTACGACCATACAAAGCTTCAAACGGAGCCATCTGAATAGTTGCCTGAAAACTGTTGTTGTATGAAAACTCCACCAAATGTAGATGATCCTCCCATGAACCCTTGAAGTCCAACATGCATGCTCTCAACATATCTTCAAGAGTTTGGATCGTTCTCTCTGACTGACCATCAGTTTGAGGATGATAAGCTGTGCTAAACTTCAATCGAGTCCCTAAACTTTCCTGTAAACTCCTCCCGAAGTGTGATAAGAACCGAGTGTCCCGATCGGACACGATGCTCACCGGTACTCCATGCAATCTTATAATCTCCTGCATGTACCGTTCTGCCAAAGTCTCTGTTGATTGACCAACCCGGAAAGGACTAAAGTGAGCAGCCTTGGTCAACCGATCAACAATCACCCATACTGCATTGTTGCCCTTTGGACTCCGCGGTAAAGCCGTTACGAAATCCATGGTTATATGTTCCTACTTCCACTGAGGAATCGGAAGTGGTTGCAATAAACCAGCAACCCTTTGATGTTCAGCCTTAACTTGCTGACACACCAAGCACTTAGCCACAAAGCGAGCAATCTCCCGTTTCATTCCTTCCTACCAGAAATGCTGTCGAATATCTCGGTACATCTTTGTGCCTCCTGGATGTACAGAATAAGCTGAACTGTGTGCCTCCTTCATAAGCTCTTCACGAATATCTCCTTTTGGCACACACAAACGGCTACCATACCTCAACGAACCATCTTCGTGGACCAGTAAATCTATTCGTAGTCCAGCTTCAACCTGCTCTCGAAGCTTTTGCAGTCTAGGATCCTGCGATTGTGCTGCTTTAATATTCTCGATCAATGACGAATGTACTTGCAGCTGCATCAACTATCCCGTAGAACGCGGTAGCACAACCTCCAAGTCAAATCTTCGAAAATCTGCAACGATCTCCGTCTGCGTAGTTAACACCTGAATTGCTGGTAACCGACTAACCGCTTCCGGCACAACATTGACCTTCCCCGGATGGTACTTAAGATCAAGATCGTAGTCAGCCATCAGCTCCAACCATCTACGCTGCCTCATGTTAAGCTCCTTCTGTGTGAACACATACTTCAAGCTCTTATGATCTGTAAAAACTTCGACTCTTTCGCCCAAAAGGTAGTGTCTCCAAATCTTCAAAGCGAAAATCACAGCCGCAAGCTCCAAGTCATGAGTTGGATAATTCTTCTCATGGGTCTTCAACTGTCTCGATGCGTATGCTACAACCTTCCCATGCTGCATCAAAACACATCCCAATCCTTTCCCAGATGCGTCGCTGTGAATCACCAATCCTCCGGAATTGTCTGGCACGGTCAGAATAGGGGCGGTTATCAACCTCTGCTTCAACGTCTCAAAAGCTAACGCACACTCATCTGTTCATACAAAAGGTACCTCCTTGCGCGTAAGCTTGGTCAACGGCTCTGCCAGACGAGCAAAGTTCTCCACAAATCTCCTGTAGTATCCGGCTAATCCAAGGAAACTTCTTATCTCAGCGACATTCTTTGGAATCGGCCAATCTCGAACTGCTGCAATCTTTTCTGGATCGACGGCAATGCCATCGCCAGACACAACATGCCCCAAGAACTTCACTTCCTCCAGCCAAAACTCGCACCTACTCATCTTCGCATACAATTTCTCCTGTCTCAACGTCTGCAGTGCGATCTTCAAATGCTCAGCATGCTCCTCAAAACTCTTCGAGTAAACCAGAATATCGTCAATGAACACCACAATAAACTGGTCCAAGAACGGTGAAAAGATTCGGTTCATCAAGTCCATGAATACTGCCGGCGCATTCGTTACTCCGAAGGGCATCACTAAGTACTCGTAATGTCCATACCGAGTTCGGAACGCCGTCTTGCAAATATCTTCTGCTTTCACTCGAACCTGATGATATCCGGATCGCAAATCCAGCTTCGGGAATACCCTCGCGCCACCAAGCTGCTCAAAAGTTCTCCAATGCGAGGGATCGGGTACTTGTTCTTAATAGTCACCCGGTTTAATTCTCGATAGTCGATGCACATTCTTCTTGTGCCATCCTTCTTCTTTACTAGAAGAACTGGAGCTCCTCAAGGAGAGTTACTGCTTCGAATCCAACCCTTCTCAAGCAATTCAGCAACCTGTTTCTTAACTTCAATTCTACTGGTGCCATTGGATAATACGCTTTGGATACCGGCGCTGCACCAGGAATAAGATCAATTGCGAACTCCACGTCTCTCCTCGGCGGTAAACCCGATATATCTTCAAACACGTCCATAGAATCACGAACAACAGCCGGCTCTTTACTTTGATCACTTCCATTGATGCAAGAATATTGTTTGTCGGCCTAGCCCTAAACTCGACCGGCCTGACAGAACTATTTCCTTACTGCAACTGCTGTCTGCTGCAAACTCCCTTTCATCCCAGATAAACTTTGCTGCTCTCGGCTGCCGCAAGTACTTGTGAGAAAGTGGTCAAACCCAGGGAGACAATCTGCCTATGGATGCCCACGTCCAAGCTGCGCATGAACCTTTATGCCCTGTCTGCATCGTTGGCGACTAAAGGTCCAGCGAATCTGCTGAGTCTCATCCACTCTCCTGCATGCACGTCCACGGGTGCTCCATTCTGCCTTAGCCCAATAAATTTCTCTTCCATTTCCTCCCGTGCAGTCCGCGGGAAGAACTTCTCCAGGAAACTCTTAGAAAAAAAATCCGCCCACTGAATCGGCTTGGGCAAACGGATCTCCTCCACAAGCCACCATTCTCGGGTGTAGTCCACTAGCTGAATGCGTACCACATCAACTCTTTTGTCATCTGGAATCTGTACCGCAATCAGCAAATTCTCCGTGTCAACTAGCCACTGCTCGGCTGGCAACGGCTCCTCCAAACCAGTAAACGTAGACGGACCCAACGCCTGAAATCTGCTATGGTCCCTACTCGGTCAACTGGTCTAGCTCCAACATTGTTCACAGACTGCTGAACGATCTGCAAACCTTCCCGAAACGAGTCCGCTTGCTGCTGGATCAGCTCGGTCTGTCTCTTTTGATTCTCCAGCATTCCTCTTATCACTCCAAGCATGGCGGCTTCGTCCACACGCCTCTGGTATGTCTTGAAATTCTTACCTGCCATAATCCTGAACTCAAAACACCCAACATTAGCATGATGATAGATTCTGAATATAGATCAAGGCTAGAACTCCAAGATACTTAGATAGAGTACCGCATTGTAACTATGCCGCGGTATCATAGCTACAATTACTTAACTCCACCCAAGTCGCCTAAGTCCTAGAGATAGCAAGGAATCAGGTTTTCGAGTCGATATGCAAAGGAAGTTTGCATATCGTAAAAGATATAATCAGGAAGAATGTAATTCAAGAATGGTAAACGGCAAAGTGGCAGGACATGTTTCCTAACACGGGTATTCTGATTCGTGTATTGGGTACAATACCCAACTACAAAAGAATCGACCCAACTAACCTATGTCTCCGATACCAAAAGAACCATGTCACGCCCCGCTTCCCAGAGTACGCAAGATTGGGCACGTGACATAGCCAACCATGCTACCTGTGGGTAGGAAGTATCCATCCACAGTCACATTACGGCTGTAGAGATATCAAGAACAAGACAAAACTATCTAAAACATGTCCATAATCCAGAATAACAAGAGTCAATAATAAATAAATGCGGAAGCAAATGATCCAATACAAATAACTGAAAGGTATGTCCCATAATGCGGGCTCACATCAAGAAATGAATGCAGGAAATAAAACTAACTACTACTGAACTCACAGCTCAGCCTGCTAGCTGAAGTACTCCTGCTCGGACTGCGACAGTGGTACAGAATCTGGGCCATGCAAAACCCAGACGTCAGCGCGTCATGTCAACAAGTAATATAATATGAACAATGTAACAGGCAATGCAGAAATAAACATGAATAGAGCAATAATGTGAAACAGGCAGTGCAGGGTAGTGTGCAGTGGGTAACTAAACTGTTCTATCAGGTTTTCTATTCTAAAGTCTTTGAAATCAATTGATGAATCGTCGATGTAACTCAATAGTATCCCGTGCATGCCCGGGACCACGGTCAAGATCCTCGGGGATGAATCCGAGACGTGCCGCTAGGCAGTAACAGGTAGCAGGATGGGCGAGTGATGTCAGCATCATCACTCCGGGGCTGGCCGGGCCCGTAAGACTGATCAGAACAGGTATCGAACTGTTGAGTTACAAGTCGGTTTCACCTTTGATTTCCCCATACCCCCAAGTTATGTATGTCAAGTCAGGTATTCAGTAATCAAGAACTAATGCCAACACAGGATCAGGTACAAGCAGGTTTGTCTGGATAGACAACAGGAACGGTTCATGAGGACTACATGTCAGATTTGTTGGCATTAGATACAAGATCAGGTAACAGGTCGAATCATGGTACATCAGGTCAAGTCAATAGTATATGGTACCATGTTAGGTATATCAATGTATATATATGTGTAGCCATGTCAGGTCAAGATGTAAGCAATATCGTGAGTGTGCTCCCAATCAGATATATAATCACACGTGGGTATTAACAACATGAAATAAGTAATGAATTAAATAATAAGCATGTTTCATTCAATCACAAGAGTGCAGTAATACAATGTAGCCGTTTAGTTATATTACCAGGTTTAAGCACCCTTAGCGGTGCAATAATTTATATAACGGTCCAATACAGTTATTTTAGGTTAATGCATGCGTGTGTTCGAATGTAGCAGAACTACACGGATAAGTGCTACCAGCTATTTTAACAGTAAAATGTGATTGAACAGGTAGATTTGATTATTGGGTTCAAATTGGCAAACTGTAAATTCCATTTTTAATAGTAAAATGACATAATGCAACATTGTAACCGAAATGGGAAAACGATTTTACCAAGCTAATTTTACAGGTTTAAGGTGTCAATACATATATAAATATATTGTATAGCATGTAGCAAGGGTTACTTGCCTCGACGGGTTGCGAACTGGGAAAAACGGAACGTAACGTCGGTGGGGGAACTCGCGACGGACGCACGGTTCACGGATTGAACCCAAACAATGAACACTGGGACCACGCGGATCGGGGTACCTAGCTGGAACGTCGGATCACGTCGTCGGCATCGCCGGATTCCGGCGAGAAAAGAACAGTGAGCGAGACATCATGATATGAAACAAGAAAAACAAGAAATACAAGGAAAATACAAGGAAAGGGGGAGGAGGATCTGAGAGGGTGCTTACGATGATCAGCAGAGGGGTTGCGAAGGTTGACGACGTCACCGGAGCTCCGGCGGTGAACTGTCACGCCTCGCTTCCCAAAATACGGAATACGAGGGGTAGACAAGGCCATCCATGCTCCTACGGTCAAGGAAAGTCCTGCCGTAGTCACACTTCGGCTTCTAGTTTATCATGGTAAACTGTAAACGATGCGCAGGTAATGAGAAATGCAGTAACTGAAAGATACAATAATGTAAACTGACCTGAAGTGGAACAAACGGATGTAGCTAGGATCGGCAAGTCAGGAAGTCTGTGATGCACTGGTCCAGGCTAAATCGTCTTCTCACACTGAGCATGCATACTCAGGTCGTCAGAGCGACACAATAGCAATATAATATGTATAAAATCAAGTGACAGTTCTAACAGTGATAATAGGTATGTGCAGTAAATAAATGACATCATGAATATGCATGTGCAGCAATCAATGCAGCGGAAAAGTAAAGCAGTATAACGATATGTCACGTATGCCAACACAGTACAAAAAGGAATCTAAATGTCAGTATCCCTATCAGTCTCTAAGTCTCACTGTACAGGTCACTAAGACTATCGTCAGTCCAAGTGTGAGAGTCAACCACTCGCGAGTGTCCTCCACCCAAGGGTAGAACCCAAGGGCAAGGGACCACGGGCCCAACATGTAATGAGAATATCACGGTGTATATATCACATACCCTGTAAAGCTCCATATAACTCCCTAAATATATAAGCCGGCATGGGACTCCCGAGATTCTGTTGAACTCACACTTAAACTACCCCACACCCCGTGGTCTACATCAAACGCTAACCATCACCCTAAATACTAATCGATCCGTGACAAGTCTGCGCGAGAACTGGAGGCAGGACCTCCATCAAGCACGTCCCGACTAATACCCAAGATAAATGGCAGTGTCGAATGCCTTATCTGTGACACCCGTGCAAGCGCTTCCATAAGTGTCCCATACCACTTATAGTCACACGTACACGCATCCCACAGACGTCGACAATGCAATAGAATAATATGGTCACTGATTGTGCACAAGTACGTATCACTTTCACTTAATCACGAATACACGAACACTGACGTACTTGCCACAATCAACACTAAAATCTAATACTGGGTAAATGCACGATGTCACTAGGTTATCACTTCCATGATATGGGTATGATGTGATGCATGAACAGTATAAAAGCACAATTAAGGTGTCATAAAAAAACAACAGTCTATTACTTGCACGATTTATCATGAAGTATATGTATGTAATTTGGCGAAATGATAAACAGGTAGTAATTAATATGTTCAGTTAGCTATCCATAGAATTTTGTTTCAAGCCAATCGGGTTTCAGGATCATTAGTTATAACTGTTTCATTTTAAGCGCACGCGGCTGGAAATCCGGCTTCAGAATCAGGAATCCATTTCGCAACGCATTTTAACCCCAGTGGGGATCATAATTTAGCGACGCTACAGTTGGATGAATTCTAGGGTTTTCAGTAAGGTTTTCAACGCAACAAACGGATCTTCAATCGCGTCTGTACGTTAGGAGTTATAATCTGTTAATATCAACATGCCAATTCTGATTCTGCTGGGACTGTTATGTGTCCCGATCTTCTAAATTACAGATTAAATAGTAAATGATAACGAAACAGGATGAAACTAATTGTGTTGTCTAGCTAACAGAGTTACCTACAATAAGCAGCGGAGTTCCGCAATCTACGAGTTAAGTAATTCCTGTGGTACCCATTGTGGAACAGCAACCAATAACTGGAGTCGCTCTGGACTGCAGTCCAGAGTCGCACTCCGATCCGAATATCATCACAGTTTAAGTACAGAATTGTCTGGAAACTAGTATATGGTTAAAGTTCATCGAGTCGGCTTCAATTTGAGCCCTCGAACGCACCATTCTAATATGTATATGATTTATGGTGAATTTAACGGTTTTCAGGTGCAATAGAATTTCAGCTTTACGGTTAAACTTGGGGGTAGTCATTTTAACTGTTAACAGTCGTATTTTCTAATGAAATTTGTACACGTTAATCATCTCTACAAGGGCCAAAATAATATGTCCAGTTCCGTCAAATACGATAATGATTTTCTATGGGAACAAGCATCGAACAGTTTTGTGACAATATATAACATCAAGCAAACATAGAATATATCTACGATTCTGATTTGTAATATATACGGAATAGCATGAAAGCAAGTAAGAACTTGCCTGAGAATGTCTCGGGGTTGTACGCTGACGGCAACGCCACGAACGCGCGACACACGCGCGGCACGGCACTAGATTTGGCACGAACTCGTGTCTCGGCAGCGGCGGCTTGGTTGTTGGGGTCGTGTCGGCGAGGGTGGTGCTCGTTGACGTGAAGCTGCTCGCTGTGGTGGACGGTAGAGTGGGTGTTATAGAGAGAGAGAGAGAGTAAGTGAACAGAGAGAGAGAGAGAGAGAATGAGATATATATAGAGAGAGAATTGAGAGTGTATCAGGGGAGAGAGAGAGAAGAGTTAGAGCAGAGAGAGATGGAGATGCAGAGCAGAGAGAGAGAGAAGAGAAGAGCAGAGAAAGAGAGGGAAACTGCAGAGAGGCCAGAGAGAGAAAGATCAAGAGAGTGAGAGGGAGAGAATGAGAGAGAGAGTGTGGAGAGAGAGAGAGAGATCCAGAGGGTGAAAGAGAGAGAGAGAGAGGTGCAGGGATGCGGGCAATGGTGATGATGGTGGTGGTGGTCGATGATGCCGTGGGCTCGTCGGCGTCGAGGGCACAGGTGGTGGCCGAGGTGGTTGTGCAGGGAGGTCGGCGTGGGTCGAGAGGGCTCGGTGGTGGAGTGTAGGGGCGATGCTGAAGGAGAGAAGAGATCGAGGGAGGATGAATGAGGGTGGTCGGAGACGAGAGTGATAGTCGACGGTGAAGGGAGGAGGTCGGTGATGGGTGTAGCGAGAAGAGGAGGAAATGAGAACGGGGAGTGAGCGAGCGAGGAAGAGAGGGTAGAGGGTTGAGGAGAGAGGGTCGGGGGGGGGGGGGAAACGCGCGCGTCGTGGGGTAACGGCAGCGTGAGCGAGGGCGGAGGCGGAGGCGCGAGAAGCGCGCACGCGAGCGGAAAGAGCCGTTGCGAGAATTGAAGAAGATGAACAGGGGATAGAGTCGGGTTTGGCTGCGGGCGCGGGCTTGGGAGGAAAAGGGTCGGGCCGGGAAAGAAAGCTTAGGAAAAAGGATAGAGGGGAGTGGGCTGGGCCGGCCAAAATTAATTTAAATTAATTCGGGAGAAAAAGGAGAGTGGGCCAGAGGAATTCGTGGGCTGGGGGATATTAAGGGAAAAATATTTAAAACAAAATTGTGTGGGCTGAGTGGGGAATGGGCCGGAGTAATAAGAAGGAAAAATAGTGAGTGGTGTGGGCTGAGGTTAATAGAAGTTTGTTAAGGAAAAAATTGGCTTGGGCTGAAATTTAATTTACTAAATTCTTTTAATGGTTTTCCAGTGGGCTTAGGAATGGGCTGGTACTAGAAATAAAGAAAAAATGGTTTAAATATATTTTGTGGGCTCGGGCTTAGTTCTTTATAACACTAGGTAAGAAAATGGGTAGTGGCTGAGGGGAAAAATAGGTTAGAAATAGGATGTGGGTTTAAAGAGAAGGGTTTTAATAATTAAATAATTTCTAAATAAAGCACACAAAATTGTAAATGGAATAAATGGAATTATGAAGTAATAAAATACGGACTTCGGTATAAAAGGGACCGGGTGTTACATGAACAGTGATCGCGGGGGAAGAAAACTGTCGATGAAGAAAACATTAGCCAAGAAGGAAGGAAGAAGGGAAAGAGGAGGGAAGTATCTTACAAGGTGTTCTGGAGTGGTCGGGGATCGCCGGCGACGGCCAGGGGCGGCGCAGGTGGTCGCCGGTGGTGAGCATGGAAGATGCAGGAGGTTGCAGAGGGTCGCGGCTGCGCAGGGTGCGCGGGGGTGGAAGAAAGAAGGTGTGGGCGAGGCGAGGCAGAGGAGTCGAGGGTGCTGGTGACGCTGGCGCCGGCGTCGGAGCTGCGGCGGCAAGGATGGAGGTGGCTAGGGTTGAGGGCGAGGCTCGTGATGGGTTGCAGGCGCACGGGGAAGGATGGCGAGGTTTGTGGTTGAGACGAGGAGGCGCGGGCGAGGGTGACGTTGGTGCCGGTGACGAGGTTGCGGTGGCGACGGGGACGAGGCGGTGGCTAGGGTTTTCTGCCGATGGGTTTCTCGCGGGGTACTGTTCTCGTGAAGGAAAAAGAAACGAGAGGAGGGAAAGAATTTAAAAGGAGAGAGAGAAAGAGATTTGAGGTAGAGAGAGAACGGGATTTGAGAGAGAGAGAGAGAAATAGAGAGAGAGAGAGAGAGAGAAGGGATATGGGCCCACGGGAATTCTCGATCTCGTGATTGGCTGGGATAGGCTGAGTGATGATTTTAGAGGTTAAGGAAAAATATATATATTAAAAAATTTAATAGATTCGTAATCAGTGAACATATATATGAAGTATATTATGGTTTTAAGTATTATATTAATTTGGGATTTTGGCGCTAAATAAAACATTTCCAAATCGCGCCCGGGTTAGGTCCAAAAATTTGAAATTGAAATAATAGGATTTTAAGCGGGATCCAAATTTTAAAATTAAGTGTTTTATGATTAAAAAGCATACCCCCAAGACGGACACCTGTACGCGTGCGTAGCCGTCCAAACTCGCCCGTTTCACCGAACGGGACGAGAACTCGATGCACGGACGCTACCACAAGGCTAGGGGTGTCGAGTAGGCCAAGATGACTATTTTTAATTTCATTTTAGATGCTAAAATTTGTTATGTGCATAAATGACTTTGCCAGATAAAATTTTATAGTAAGTGACAAACAGGCAAGCTAAATGAAATGAGTACCATGTTAATGCTCAAACAGTAACTGAAAACAGTAGCATTGGGCTCGGGTGTTACATCTGACGTTTACCACCCCTAAGCGAGATATGCGACATATCAGACGACGAGACCGGACTGTACGGGAGTGTTACTGTTTGGATTCACAGGAGAATGTACATGCTTGCTTGTTGATCTTCTGAGCGCTCAATACCTCGGTAGCTGTTACGTTTAGCTGACCGCTTGCAGCTTGTGGGTGTTTGATATGATCATCACCTACTGCCGGCGTATTGACGATTCTTTAGAGTCCTACACAGAGGTTTCTTGACTCAGGCAAAACGGAGTAGGGGTACGTATGTGATATGTGCGGGACCGAGGATAATACGATATGAGATACCGTATTATATTCTCGCGATATTTGATATCAGCCGGGTCATCGGATCAAGTGTTGATTCGATGAATCGGTACGGATAAATATTAGTCGGTTATATGCGATATAGCCGGATTGTCGGATCAAGTGTTGATTCGATAATTTAATGTATAATAATATATATGATATATTAAATTACATTATCTAATATTAGCTCACTAAAAGATTCTTTTTCTCACTCGGGTAATACATTGATATATATGCGATATATGTTAAATGTATTATTTTATTTTGTTACGATAAATATTATATATGTGATATATAATATTGTAACATGATATGATAACTAATGCAATATATTTTGTGGAGTTTAAACATGATTAGGGTTTGGATTAGGGTTAAGTCTTCTAGTAGATTCTAGAAGGTTTTCTTTTTTGTTTTGGAAAAGATATTTTCAAGTGACTTATTCTTAACCTAACCCAAACCCTAGCCCTTGGTTAATTCTCTACAATGGTTAAGTCAACCATGGTTGCATTATTCATCATATTAATCCTTTCATTATTCATCACAAAAGGATTCTATGATATTGTTCATCTTCTTCCTTCTTTCTTTTCATGAAAAAGCTTTCTAGCTTTTTCTAAGTGATGAAAAATGAGTGAGAATTAGAAAACAAATGAGAGCAAAAATCCTACTTCATCATCCTCATCTACCCTAGCCCTTTAGATGAGAGTGTTCACTTCATTTAGTGAGTGTTAGCTTGTGTTAACGGCTCTGCTTGGTAGATCATCTTTGTATCGAAGATCGGAAGCAATACTGCATCTTTCTCTTCGTGGAACCTCTCGAGAGTCCGGAGCACGATGATCGCAGCGAAGGGACCTCAACACGGAGCATATGAAGTGAAAGACCGGATCTACAAAGGTTGTAATCCCTCTCACTTAGTGTTAAAGAGTTTAACATGCTTGTTTTCGCCTAAACCTTAGTTTAAAGATCCGGCTTTGGGTTGTTCTGCACGGCTAATTTTTTAATCGGGCATGGTTGATGCCTCGTAGACACTTGTGCGCGTGCCTAGCAACCCTACACCTTTATATAGATCAAAAGATCTAATAATGAAGTTAATTACTTATTTTATCTTTTATGATTGGATCTTTTTTGATCTTTTTCTTTTTGTAATACCCAGCCCCTTTTATACTAAAATCCGTATTGTGTCACTTTATAATTTTGTTTATAATTTTATTTCTCCTAAAGCCCATTCCCTTTTTATTAGATCAAAACCCAAACCAAATCTATCAGTTTCTTTTTATAAAATCCCAGCTCTTTGTAATTTTCTCATTATTTTACTTTATTTTTATTTAAACTCAAAACCCTAAATTTTTTCCCTTCAACCATTTCCTTTATTTACTTAAGACTAAACCCTAAAACCTAATTGATCCCCAGAGCCCATTTCTCAGTTTTTAGAAAGGGAAAATGATTTTTGGCAGCCTAACCCAGCCCAGCCCGTTCACCCTCCCCGGCCTACTCATTTTAATCCATTTTCCCTTTTAAAATCCCCGGCCCTCTTCTTTTTTCCCTTTAAAATCCTCTGGCCCATTGCCTCCGGCCCACTTCCTCTAATTTCCCTAAATAAATTCTTTCTCCCTCACCCGTTTCCCCAACGAACCCGACCCGCTTAGCTCCTTCTCCCCCAACGGCTATTTCCTTCATCCCCGCGCGCGATCCGCTCCCTCCGCCGTCGCCCCCGCTCTCGCGACGTTACACCCACGACGCGCACGTTTTCCCCCACGACCCGCTCCCTCAACGGCTCACTCCTCTCTTCCCCTCTCATCCTCGTCTCCACTCCTCCTTTTCTCTCTGCAGAACACAAACGCTCGAGGAACCCACAACACCTCCTCGAGTCCCTGCCGACGACGAGGACGACCACCGTGACCACCTCATCGACTCTCTCACTCGCTTCCCTCCATCGACGGAGCCCTCGCCTCAACTTCTCCCGCCATTTTTCCCCCCCACACACTGCCCACCGAGCTCAGCCACCGAGCTTCCCCGCCGCCGGGAAGCCCACTGCCCTGAGCCCCTTCATCGTCGTCGCCACTGAACTCTCTCAGATATCTCTCTTTGCCTCCCCTCGTCTCAGTCTCACCCTGTGCTCTCTCTATCTCTCTGTGCTCTCTCTCTCTCTCTCACAGATCTCTCTCATCTCTCTCTCCCGGTGTTCTCTCTCTCTATCACTCACTCTCTATCTCTCTGTTCTCCCTCTACATCTTTCCCTCTCTAACTGCCTCTCTCTCATCTCTCTCTCTCTCACAACCCCTCTCTGCCCTCTCTCTCTCTCTCTCTAAAGCTCTACCCCCAAGCCGATGTCACCCCTGCACACCGTCGGAGCTCCTAGTTGTTGCCACCTGGATCGCCATAGTTGAGATACCGAGCCCCAGCTCCTCTCCGCCTCCCCGTCGCAGTCGAGCTTGAGTCTAGTCGTCGCGAGCCGAAGCCGTGAAATCGGACCATGTCGTTCGTCGCGCACTCGTGACGTTTCCGCTGTCGTACATCGCCCAAAACGTTCTCAGGCAAGTTCATTACTTGCTACATGCTACAGTATGATAATTACGCATTATAATCTTGTATATCCTGTGTTTTACTTTCTGCCAAATATTATGATGTAACTGTTCGATACATGTTCTCATAGGACAACATCATTTAATTTGACGGAACTAACTGCTATAAGTTGGCCCGTATGGCCGTGAATCTAATGTGTGAAATTCGTTGGAAAATATGACCGTTAACGACTAAAACGACTACCCCCAAGTTTGCCTGTAAAACTGGATATTTTCTGTACCTGAAAACCGTAAAAATCACCATAAATTATATACATACTGGATTGATGCGTCCTAGGGCTCAAATCGAAGCCAACTCAACGAACTTTAACCCTAGACTAGTTTCCAGATATTCCTGTACTTAAACTGTGACAATAATTGGATCGGAATGCGACTCTGGACTGCAGTCCAGAGCGACTCCAATTGTTGCTTGCTGTTCCGTAATGGGTACCACAAGATTTCCTTAACTCGTAGGTTGCAGAACTCCACTGTTTATTGTAGGAGAACCTGTTATCTAGACAACACAAGTGGTTTCATTCTGTTTCGTTATTGTTTGTTATTTATTCTGTAATTTAAAAGATCGGGACGCATAACAGTCCTAACAGAATCAGAATTGGCATACTAGTACTAAACTGTGTATATCTCCTGATGTACAGACGCGATTGAAGATCCATCTGTTGCGTTGAAAACCTTACTGAAAACCCTAGATTTCATCCAACTGTATCGTTGCTAAAATCTGATCCCAACTGGGATTAAAATGCGTTGCGAAACGGATTTCAGATTCTGAAACCAGGTTTCCAGCCGTGAACGCTTAAAATGAAATGGCTATAATTAGTAATCCTGGAACCCGATTGGCATGAAACTAAATTCGATGGATAGATAACCGAACACACTAATTATTACCTGTTCATTGTCTCACTAAATTGTAATCGTATGATTTATGATAAATTATGCAAGTGGTAGAATTATTGATTTAGGACATTCTAAACATGCTTTATATACTGTTCACGCATCATATCATACGCATGTCACTGCATTGATAACCTAGTGATAACGTGCTTTACCCATTGTTAGGTATTAGTGATGATTGTGGCAAGTACGTCAGTGTTCGTGTATCAGTGAATAAGTGAAAGTGATACGTACTTGTACACAATCAGTGACCCTATTATTCTATTGCATTGTCGACGTCTGTGGGATGCGTGTACGTATGACTATAAGTGGTATGGGACACTTATGGAAGCGCTTGCACGGGTGTCACAGATAAGGCACCAGACACTGCCATTTATCTTAGGTATTAGTCGGGACGTGCTTGATGGAGGTCCTGCCTCCAGTTCTCGCGCAGACTTGTCACCGACCGATTGGTATTTAGGGTTATGGTTAGCGTTTGATGTAGACCACGGGGTGTGGGGTAGTTTGAGTGTGAGTTCAACAGAATCTCGGGAGTCCCATGCCAGCTTATATATTTAGGGAGATATATGGAGATTTACAGGGTATGTGATTATCACCGTGATATACATGTTGGGCCCGTGGTCCCTTGCCCTTGGATTCTACCCTTGGGAGGAGGACACTCGCGAGTGGTTGACTCTCACGCTTGGACTGACGATAGGCTTAGTGACCTGTACAGTGAGACTTAGAGACTAATAGGGATACTGGCATTGATATACCTTACATACTGTGTTGACATACGTGGCATATCATTCTACTGCTTTTACTGTTCCGCTGCATTGATTACTGCATGTTCATATCCATACTGCCATTGATCTACTGTTATATATATCTATTATCACTGTTGGAATTGTCATATGATTTTATATATATTATATCGCTATTGTGTCGCTCTGACGACCTGAGTATGCATGCTCAGTGTAAGGAGAAGATTTAGCCTGGACCAGGACACATCACGGACATCTTGACTTGCTATTCAGAGTTACATTCGTTTGTTTCCCATCAGGTCAGTTTATATTACTGTTTTGTTCCAGTTACTGCATTTCTCATTACCTGTGCATCACTTACTGTTTACCATGAAAAACTAGAAGCCGAAATGTGACTACGGCAGGACTTTTCCTTGACCGTAGGAGCATGGCTGGCCTTGTCTACCCCTCGTATTCCGTATTTTGGGAAGCGGGCGTGACACTTTTTATTGAAGATCTTGATCTTGTTCTTAGATCTTTGATCTTTTTAGAAGAAATTCTTCTTTTTTGTGAGGTATTTTATTTCTGTTTTTTCGAGAATCAAATTCTTTACCTTGAAGAAGATGATCTTCTTTCTTCAAAAGCTTGCCTTTCAAATTTTTTTCAGAGGGTTCTCTCTTTTCTATTTCTGTATATTTTAGACTTGAAGTCTAGGGGCCTTTATATGGGGCCAATTAGTTTGTTAGGTTAGTTACAGAGTTCTTTCTCTGATTGATCTGGGGATATTTCCCCACCGTTGGATCTTTGATCTTAAGGCCTCTGTTTTACAGAAGATAATCTTCTTATTTTAATAAGATTAAAAAGATCTTTCTAGAATTTTAATTCTAATTAATTAAATAATTCATTATTTAAGTTTTAGTGCTGGCACAGTTGGCGCAAGTGCACCTGCGCTTGACACGTGTCGCGCAGCGCAACTGCGCCAGCGCACCTGCGCTGACACGTGTCGCGCAGCGCACCTGTGCTGACCCGTGTTGCGCAGCGCAGAGCGCAGCGCAACTGCGCTAGAGCACCTGCGCTGATACGTGTCGCGCGGCGCAGAGCGCAAGTTATCTGAAGCGTTGCTTCTTTTATTTTTAAAGTTTAAATTTTAAAACAGAGCCTTGCTCTGATTGGGGTGCGCTGCCTTGGGCGCAGCGCCCCTTGCGCCGGCGTGTCTGCTTTTGACACGTGGCGCTCTGCGCGCAGCGCAAGGGATCTAAAGCGTTGCTTCACCTTTTGAATTTGAAATTCAAACAGAGCTTTGCTCTGATTGGGAGAAACACTAGCGCTTTGCGCTCTTGGACTGGCGCTAAGCGCCAAGCGCCAAGCGCACCACGTGCTCCTCACGTGTGCGCCATTGAACAAACAGCGCTTTGCGCTCATAAACTGGCGCAATGCGCCTATTATCTGGCGCTTAGCGCCAAGCGCGCCACGTGCTCCTCACTTGTGCGCTACCCAGCAAAAGCGCTCTGAGCTCTTTGACTGGCGCAAAGCGCCAAGCGCACCACGTGCTTCTCACGTGTGCGCTAAAAGAACATAAATTGTTCTATAAATAAAGCCCAGAGCTATGATGAATGCTTAGCATTCAGTAAAAGACAAAAACATTGTCAGAACTCAAATCAATGCTCAGTATTGTCAAATATTTAACATTTTAACTGAGTGGGCCGAGCCCAAGTTGGCCATAAACCCCTCATTCAGATTAATTGAGCCCATATGCTCATAAACCTTTTAACAGATTTTAGTCCCAAATTGGACTACATATCTCTCAACCAAAATTGGTTCAAGGGTATATCTCTTCACTCCTCTGATATTTGTCGTTGTAATCCTTCAATGTTTTCAGAGAGGTGACGGGTCCTGATAACCAAACATTCCATGGACTGTGGGGTCCTTAAACCCATGGACTATGATGTCCTTAACCTCGAATTGTAGGGTCTTTAAGCCCATGGACTATGATGTCCTTAACCTCGGACTGTGGGGTCCTTAAACCCATGGACTATGATGTCCTTAACCTCAGACTATGGGGTCCTTAAGTCCATGGACTATGATGTCCTTAACCTTGGACCACCATGTCCTTAAACTGGTAATCGACCGCAATATCCCTAAACTAAATAATCGAGTCCAAATGCTCTCTTGTTGGATCTAAATGATCCCGTTAAGTTGATCTTAGTCTAAAATTAGACTAACATATCCTTAACAAACGTTTAAGTTGATCTTAGTTTCAAATGAGACTAACGTATCCTTAAACCCAACCCCAAACCCAAATCTAAGAAAATACAGATTTGGACTAATTCACGCCCTACGGACGACAACATAAATTAGTCTCCGTATACAATCCACGGGCAACCAAAAACAAAACAAACATACACGACACGAAGTGACCATCTGGAGAAGGAGAAAGTGGTTACCGCGATGCGGTAGCGTAATTAACTGCAGGGGCTTGCGCCTGCAGGAAAGAGCGTCCCCACAATCAAAAACCCCTCAATGAGAGGGAATCTGACGATGTCTGCTACATCGGCCGCATCCGTTTAAACCTTCGATACATAGTGCCATAAATCAACTTAGCATTTTCGGAGAGGTGGACGGATAACACCAATTAGCATCTGCCCTCAGAATTCAGGCCCGGACGTCCCAACGTCCCAGTCACGTCTTTCGGTGGAGAACAGATTTTGGCACGCCCGGTGGGACCTTTTCCTCTTTCCACTCTACACTTCGTGTGTCGTGTTCGCGAGCGAATCGCGGTTTGATATGGTTGCCCTTGGGTTCGAGGTACTAAGATTTGGTTTTGCTCCGTGCAGAAAAACAGAACATCAATGATTTCTAACTGTTCCAGCTGCAACAACAATTCCCGTTCCGCCTCATCTGGAGGAGTAACCTATGGGCCCCAAGCGGCCTCCCTTTTCACAATGCCGGTGGAACAAGTGACCCAAGCCACCACTGGGCTATTCTTCGGGACCATGATCCCTCCAACAAGCTTCAGCGCTTCTGTACCATCGCAAGAATCTCCGAAAAAGTCGGTCTTTGATCGGCTTGCAACCACCATGGCCCCTCTCAGCGGGTCGTCCAACTTTAATGCCTCAGTCTTCGACAGGCTGAGTCAAAGCTCAAGTGGGCCCGCAAGCAGGCTCGCAATACCAGAGAAGGGCACTCCAACTCCTGCTACAGTTGAGGTCGTCCAGGCTGCTCTCCCTACCCGAAGGTCGGCTTTCGACAGGTTGACCATTCCTTCTCAGCCGACGTCTGTCTTTGACAGGCTGACGCCAACGACATGCTCTCTGTAACAACTAGGATTATGTTAGTAACTAATTATATTTTAATTAGTGAAATTCTTTAATAAAAGTTTACCAAGTTGACTTTCAAATATTTTATCAAAATTAATAAGCATTTTTCTAGAATTTTCCTAAGCTTGCACAAACATGTGCATGTAACCTAGGGTTAAAAGTTGGGTTAAACCATGTTTAGGCAACTATGGTGGCCTAACCCCTCTTGTTAGGCTAATTAGTTTTAAACTAAGAATTTTGTTTTCAAAAAAATAAAAGGATTAATATTTCTTTTGGGGTTGACTTGGGTTGAGAGAGAGAGAGAGAGAGCATGATAGGTGTCTTGTTAGCTTTTGATAGAGAGAGAAAATGGTGGCTTAGGAAGGGTCACACCCACTTCACCTCAAAACTTTTTCATAGCCTCCACACTCTCCCTCTCACTCACATCCCTCACATCTCTCACTCACATATACTCTCAAACTCACCCTCTCACTTAAACCTACATCAGCAGTAGCTACTGCTGCTACCTCAGCCCAAACACCACAACAAAAAAACACATCTGAACCATTATATCAACAGCATCAGCAGCAGCAACACTCTCTTTCCAAACAGCCCTTGACTCATTTCTACACCCAACAGCTGCACAAGCAACAACAGGAGTTGCAGCAGCAGCAACACCACACAACACACCCTCCTTAACAGCAACAAACACAACAACACAACAAGAAAAGTAGCAAGCAACAGCTTCAGCCTTTAAAACATCTTCAGCCTTTAAACAGCAACAGCAATTCCAGGAAGCAACAGCAGCACCCCAGCAAGCTCCACCCCTCTTCTTCTTCTTCTCCTTCTCCTTGTTTGTGAGGTTCCTTGTGGGGTATAACTTCTAAACTCCTTCCTTGTTTCTTAGTTGTGTAGAAGTAGCTTCGATTAGCAATATTTATGCGTTTTGTGCTTGTTTAGGTGTTTTATGAGAAAAATGTGGTTAAGTGAGGTTGGTGTTGGGTAGACTAGCCTAAGTAAGTGTTGTTGAGGCCAGGTTAACCTAGGATAACCCCAGATTATACTAAAATACCTTCAGTTTTCAGATTGTACCAAACTTGACGTTGTAAGCAAAAGCATGGCTTTTTGAGATCTGCTATTACCTATGTAGGTTCAGAATAAAATTGATTGGACCAGAGCCTACTGGTGACACCCTGACCCCACCACCAGAGCCCGACCCCACCACTTCAACCCGAGGCCGCCGAAATATTGACCAGGGAGTTAGGAGCTAGGGTTTTTGGTGCAGGTGTCTGCTACATTTTGTGGGTCCAGGGTATATATAGTTTTGTAATATCGTAACCTGGGTAAAATCTGGGAATGTATGTCATTTTCTGGTATTTTATTTTGCGCGATACGTGAGTGGATTCTGTGATTCAGCGTATCGTGGCGTATCGGATCGAGTTCTGGACACACACACACACGTTCCAGCGTATCGCGCGCACGAGCGTTAATTCACAACGCGAGTTTCTCGTTTCGTTCCGATATTGCGTTTTACGAGATTGTGATATATTGGAATTCTTGTGTTAATTCCAGGTTTGCAGGCAGGTACGTCAGACGCTGCCAGGAAAGGGAAGCAGGTGGTCGGCTATACTTAGAACGCGACCAGGTGAGTAGATTTAACATCTACGGGGAAATCGCCCGTATGGCGTTAAGCGTCAGGGCGTAATAGGATGTTAGTTTTATGTGTTCATACAGGCATACTAGAGTAGCATACCGTCTTATATATATAGAACTGGTAGTATAGAACACTGCACTGTCACTAACGGTCTAAGTTGCACGAGCACGGTTTATATGCTACACTTACACCGTTAGTGATTGCCATGACACTCACATTATAGGATTGCTATAAACCTCACGTTTGATTCTGCTTATTTGATATTGTCATGATTTGCCACCTACTATCATATGGACATTCATACCATGCACACTATATACGCACTTTTGTGAGCACCTTCATTGATATAACCCTACTTGGGCACACATGCATCATATGTCTACAGTTGTGCACATATACATTATTGTATTCACCTCGCATACTTATCCATGCACACATCCATACCAATACACATATTCATATGTTACATGCATGGATGATATAGACTTGATTTAAAACTAAGGGACCGCAGGCGATATTTTCAATACTAGATCTTTCAAAAAGAGCGGTTTTCCCTTTCTTTTACCCTTAGCGTCATACGACACATTGCAAAGATTACGCATTGTATTTGATTTATGTGATTTCTGGATTTGGGAACCGGAGTACTATTTTAAGAAAATACGCACTGTTTAAAAAACCCGGTTTCCCTTGATATGATATTTTAGTGCGTCCACCATGAGTTTTCTCGGTTTCAGGGAGCTTGTGTGAGTATACCCGATTCGAGGAGAGGTAGGCACCGATTGCGGGTACATGATGGACCCGGTACGTTACCCTGGGGCGAGAAGACTCGTATTGTTAGACGGTGAGTCCGGCGGAGGGACTACTACCTACCAGTGATTGGTTAGACCTGGCGATTATCCGGAGGATACCGACCAGAGTCGATAGATGGTTACGGGACGACGCGTACTGCCGGGGGCCGAGGGCCGATTCCGCAGACGGAGCCCGTGGGCAGATCCGATGGACGGACGCCCCATACTGGAGGATTTGCGTGTCGATGCTGGACACGGTTGATTTTATGAGATTTGGGTGCCGATGTTGGGCACTCATGATTGTATAAGATTCACAGGATTTGAGGGCCGATGTGGATGACGGCGCCTGAGTTTTACTGGGAATTGGGTGTATTGATGGAAACCGGTCATTTTTCCACGTTGATATTTCGTGTAGACACTATTTATTCCCATACTCAACATTTAGTATTGACATCTCTCCTGTACCTATTGTACCTGATGTAGTACACATGCCATACATGATTATCGCATACCCTGCTCATGCTATATTGGGTTGTTAGGTTCCATATCAGACATGATTATTGCATACCTTGCACATCATATGGGGAGACTTTTAGATTACATTTGCTGCCTGATATGAGCAATCAGTTCATCATATAGAAGTTATTTGTTGACATAGGTTAGAGTATCGCTGTACGTGCATACTCGCGATTACCTTTATATGTTATCTACTATTCACGAGTTGGCAACTCACCACCGTTGTGCCACAGTGCTTGCAGGTTACCCTTGAGAGTAGTCGCGGCTGGCTGTTTACCGCACCTTTTGACACAGATACCCTTGCTGAGGCGTGTTATCCCTTTTGCTATTAGGTGGGTTTTGTACGGTATCTGTTTACTTTTCAGTTGCATCTTGATGTATCTAGTACTCTCCATCTACTTTCATGTATTGACTTAGAGACAATTGTGAGGACGATGTATGTTATTTGTACTCTGGTGTCGAGCTCGTTGTGAGCCGACTTTATTCAAGCAGTTCTACCTCTTATGATATTTGTTTTCACTTTACTACTCATTCTTCGCTTCGGCGTCGTATATTTTATTGAGGTGATTTCTCCGCCGTTGGGCGCGATTCTCCTATTGTGATACTCTATTTATTTCACATGTTACTTTTAATTATATCTCGCCTTTTACCCGATTTCGGGACAAACTTTTGAAAAGGAAATGTTGTCAAAATGATTTGAATAATAACTTGAACCAAAAAGGATTGCTACTAAGTAACTTAAAGTTTTCTAAATGTTTTAACATTCCAAATTTTAATGGTTTTGTTTTTTGGGTTCGGCTTACTTAGTCATGTTACGCCTGTAGGCGTTGCGTGGTTAAGTGCCGGTCACGGGCCAAACTTTGGGTCGTGACACTCTCATCAGAACAGGGGGCATTGAAAAGATGATTCAACAATGGGGGTGGTCCCGACCGCTCGCCATGCTCGACGTCCCCACTAGCGCCGAGTGAGGAAAGCTGGGGGCAATTCCCCTTCCGGACTGACCCCGCCAGCTCCCATGGTGGAAATTGATGCTGCTGTTCCAACCAGGAACAACTTTGAATTACTTAACAGGGTACGCAGGAATTCGCCAACTGTTGTGCTGAAAATATCTCCTCCACCTATGGAGAGCGCCCCAAAGGCGAGGCTGGAGCAACCCCCTCAGCGGCTGTCCTCTAAAATTTATAAAGTTTGGCAACAGGTCTAGGACTCCGTGGCAGATCAAAACTATCCCCACCGACAGAAAAAGATGAAGGTTCGGCAGGAAGAGAACCACCCTGTCAAGCTACAGAAGGCGACAGCTACTTGGGTGCCCACTGCAACGGCTTCCTCAACCTCGACCGCTCACAAGAGGAGAAGGCCGGAGAAAATTCCCATGTCTGCGACAAATGTCAAGGGCACTGAGCCTAAACGCCCCAAGTCTGGGGGCATGGTGGTACATACCGTCTATATGGCATTCGGAAAAGAGGATAGCCGTATCTCCACAGGTCATCGACTGCTTACGCGATATGTAACAAAGGCCCAGGAGCAACAATAGAAGCTCCAGGAAATGTTGACGCAGATGGCCGTACTCCCAAGGCCAAAAGAAAGCCCGAAAACGTCATCAGAGCAACATCAAGAACAAGAAACTGATGTTGAGTTCCTTCGCAGAATTCTCGAAAAGAAGGACAAAGAGGCAGCGGAATAAGCTGCCAACATAAAACGAATGGTGTTCTTATTCCAAGACATGGTCGGGATGATATTACAGCCGGATCCTACAGCTGAAGATACTCCGATTATCCTCGAAAACGACCGAGCGGAGACGTCAAACCCTCTTCCAGCTTTTTCAGCAGCCAAAGATGTAACACCCGAGTTCACTTATACCAATTCCAATTCCGTATTTATTTATCCGTGGTCCTTCTTGATTTGGTGTGTTTAGGTGCGAATGGTATTTCTACATATTACTTTGCATTCGACCAAACCCGCTTAATTGAACCTGCGTGACTCTTATTTATAGTTTACCTTGAGTGGTTGCATGGATTAGTGTATCTCGTAATTTAGTATTTACTGGCATTGTATCTGGTATCGCATCTGTTGCATATAGCAATTTAAATCATGTAAAATAAATTAAAATTGCATTTCATGGCCTTCATGATACCCTTAACCCTGTGGTAGAATCCTTGCATCTTGTTCTCGTCCCGTTCAGTGAAACGGACGTGTTTGGATGGCTACGCGCACGTACGTGCATCCGTTTTTGGGGGTATACTTTTTCGTAAACTGAGCATTCATTTTGAAATTTGGAAGTATCTTATATTTTTAATATTTTAAATCTGGATTTTTAGACCCGACCCGGGCTTGTTTTGGAGTAAATTTGTATTTGCCAAAATCTCAATCGGACTAATAGTATATCCTAATATTTATTCACACTATTCATAATCTTTAAAACAAACTATATATATTTTATATATTAAAACCCTATCAATCCTAATGTCACTCTCTCTAACTGTATAAAAAATATTTTTATCTTTTAAAAGATTTCGTATCTCTCTCTCCTCTCAATCTCTCTCTCCCTCTCTCTATCTATTCTTTCTTTTTCTTTTTATAATAACCCCATACGCAGGCACGTTCTCTCCCTCACCTCATTTTGTTTTCCCGCCTCTGCCGTCTCGTTGCGAACCCATAGCCTCCCCTCGCCTGCCTTGCCCGCGCTCGTCGCCGTCTCTTCACAGCCGGCATCCCCATCTCCCCGACTCCTCGACCTTCTTTCTATGCTCACCTCTCCACTTCCCTCTCTCTCCCGCTATAGAACTCCGGCGGCAACCCAACCTAAGAAATTTCACCGGCGGCCCCTCACCGTCGCCCCTTTACCTACGCTACCACCCTCGTTTCACCGCCCTCATCACCACCATCACCACCACCATCTGCTCTCTTCCCTCCTTTTCCCTTCAACTCAGAAACCCCTGCAAGAACTCGAGCCCATCGCCGGAGCTCCGACACCACGACCAGTCGTTACCATCCCCGTCGCAACAACCACATCTCCTTCCATATCACCTCCCTCTTCCTCTTCCCTGCACCAAGCAATCCCGACCTCTGCATACCCGACAAGAACTCAATAATCCACAGCTTCCCTTGCCATAAAACCTTACCGGAAAACCCATTGCTGTCAATTCCCTGTCTCGTCTCTGACTCCAGAGCACTCACACCCTTCAAACCTCAGCCTTCTCGTCTTCTTCCTCTTCTTCTTCTTTTTTCTCTTCTCTTTATCTTTCTTGATCTTGGATTTTCCGGTGATCGCCGGAGCCGTGCCGCTGCCGACGATCCGAGCAACCCTGTGGACGTTCCTAACCAGCATGGTCACTCTCTTACATTGCCTGGTCCTGTTTCGTACATGCGAGCGTGCATAGCGACTTTTACCGACGTCCGACGTGCTGTACGCTTTCCGTTCTGGGGATCCCCGAGGCAAGTGAAACTTGCTACATGCTATACATGATATTCCTATATTTATTTATTTAATTTCATGTTAAATCTATAGATAGAATCTAAGTTAAGAATTCTAAGTTAACCGGGCGATGTTTCGTTTACATTTAGCTTCAAACTTGAAACCTACCCGATGCTTTCACTACACCAAACCTAGTAACCACAGTTCTATATTTAATCACAATTTAACTATTGACATAGCCTATGGTATTCTTATATAGTTTTACTCAATCGGTCACCGTATGCACTTTAACCTGATTTAGTTATGATTTCATCCATTGAATATATTATATATCATTGCATCCCTAAAATTTCTTAATACTTGATAACATGAGTTTAATATCCATTTTAGTCATGCTGTAGTTAAGTAATGTTGAAACCGTCTCTGAACCACAACTGATGACTGTACTGCTAATTAATTGAATCTGCTTTATTGTTTAATTCATCGCTTAGATTATATTGTTGCTAACCATGCTTGTTTTGTATGCCCATGCTTATGCTAGTTGATTATGAGCACCCACATAACATTTTGTGCTTCCTGACATGACCTGTTGCACTTCCTACCTGATAGGACATGGTACCGTACACTCTTGACATGACATGACACCTTTATACATTACCTGGATTGACCTGATGTACCATGGCTTAACCCGTTACCTGATCTTGTGTCTAATGCCAACAAACCTGACATGTAGTCCTCACGGACCGTTCCTGTTGTCTATCCAGACAAACCTGCTCTTACCTGATCCTGTGTTGGCATTAGTTCTTGATTACTGAATACCTGACTTGACATACATGCTTGAGGGTATGGGGAAATCAAAAGTGTAAACTAAAGTGTAACTTAAAAGGGTATTACTTGATCCGTGGTCCCGGGGGGTAACGGGACAGAGCCATTCGTGACTCTTACATTTTCTTGCTCCGTGGTCCCGGGGGGTAACGGGACAGAACCACTATTGATTCATATATTCCTGATCCGTGGACTTGGGGGGTAGCGGGACAGAACCACTATTGGTTCACATATTCCTGATCCGTGGTCCCGGGGGGTAACGGGACATATCCTTTGAGTTACATGGAGGATTACTCAAATTGATTTCAAAGACTTGAGAGTAGATAATCCAATAGAACAGTTTAGTTTACTCACTGCACACTACCCTTCACTGCCCTGATTTACATTACTGTTACACCTGCTTTTCATTCATGTTTATATTTGCATTGCCTGTTACCCTGTTCATATTTTATTGCTTGATGACATGACGCGCTGACGTCTGGGTTTTGTATGGCCCAGATTCTTCTACCTTGTTGCAGACTGATCAGGAGTATTGCCGCTGTTAGACGAGCGGTGAGGTTCCTGTCGGTATGTAGTTTCACTTCCAGGTGTTTCATTTATTGTATCTTTTGGCTTCCGCACATTGTTATTTCTTGACTCTTTTACTCTGGCTTATGGACATGTACTAGATAGTTAGTTTACTTTCCTGTTCTTGATATCTCTACAGCCGTAATGTGACTGTGGACGGATTTTTCCTATCCACAGGTAGCTTGGTTGGCTATGTCACGTGCCTATCTTAGCGTACTCTGGGAAGCGGGGCATGACATGGTTTCTTTGGTATCAGAGCCATAGGATATAGGTTAATCGGGTTGATTCTTTTGTAGTTGGGTATTGGACCCAATACACGAATCAGAATACTCGTGATTAGGAACATGTCCTGCCACCTTGATTATCGTGATTGTTGAATCTTATCCTTCTCTTAATCATTTGTTTGGGGCGATATGCAAACCACTTTGCATTTCGACCTTGATTATCGTGCATATCTTTTTGGTTCTCTTTTTGGGTGGAGTTATGTAATTGTGCCCATGAATTGCAGCATGGTTACAATGCGGTACTCTATCTAAGTAACTTGGAGTCCTGGTCTTGATTCACTTCCATGTTCTATGATCGCTGTACTACCTTGTCCCTCTCGGTTTCTTTGCTTACCAGTTATTGTTCCATCCCCAGCTTGAATCATGTTTACCGTACTTAATCTTCGTCAGTATCTTGACTTCGGATGAAGTCATCTCGGTATCTTACTCGTTCTCGTTTTTTCCCCGCGTTAGGATTATTCAATCCTGGTGCATCTCCTTGGTTGTTGTTGTCTTGGAAATGGGATTTCGCGGCACTTTTCACGCTTATATTGATTGTAAGGAAGGGAGGGTGTTTCTCCAGATTCCCGGACATTCGGAAGTTGTTTTGCTGGAGGAAGCAGTTCTGTCGGGCCAGTCGAGTTAGGGCTAGGCCGACAAACAGGGTTCTTTCATCAATGGCAGTGGATAAGGAAGAAGCGCCGGCTATATTTGAGAGTTTCATGGAAGTGTTTGGAGACATATCAGGTTTACCGCCGAGGCGAGACGTGGAGTTCGCACTTGAACTTGTCCTGGTGCAGCGCCAATCTCAACGGGCATATTACCCGATGGCACCAGTGGAGTTGGAAGAAGTCAGGAAGTAGGTTGCTGAATTAGTTGAGAAGGGTTGGTTTCGCCGCAGCAATTTAACTGGGGAAGCTCCAGTTCTTCTAGTAAAGAAGAAAGATGACACAGGGAAGGCGTGCATTGATTATTGAGAATTAAACCGAGTGATCATTATGAACAAGTACCCGATCCCTCGCATTGGCAAAGTGTTGGAACAGCTTAGTGGCGTGAGGGTATTCTCGAAGCTAGATTTGCGATCCGGATAGCGTCAGGTCCGAGTGAAAGCAGAGGATATTTGCAAGACGGCATTCCGAACTCAGTATGGACATTACGAGTATTCGTGATGCCCTTCGGAGTAACGAATACACCGGCAATATTTATGGACTTGATGAGCGGAATCTTTTCACCATTCTTGGACCAGTTTTAGTAATGGTCATGGAAGACATTCTGGTCTACTCGAGGAGCATTGAAGGACATGCAGAACACTTGAAGATCGCACTGCAGACTTGGAGGCAAGGAAGATTATATGCAGAGATGAGCAAGTGCAAGTTTTGGCTTGAAGAAGTAAAGTTTTGGGACATATCGTAGCTGGAGATGGAATCGCCGTTTATCCAGGGAAGATTGCAGCAGTTCAAGACCGGCCGATTCCGAAGAACGTTGCAAAGATCAGAAGTTTCTTGGACTTGCAGGATACTATAGAAGGTTCGTGAAGAAATTTTGCTCGTTTGGCTGAGCCTTGGCCAAGCTTACGTGCAAGGAAGTACCATTTATGTGGACAAATAAGTGTGCGTCAGCTTTTGAGGCGTTGGAGCAAAGATTGATAACCGCTCTTGTTTTAACCGTGCCAGACAGTTCTGGAGGATTGACGTTTCGCAGCAACGTATCTGGGAAAGGATTGGGATGTGTATTGATACAGCATGAGAAGGTTGTAGCTTAAGCGTTGAGACAGTTGAAGACCCATGAGAAGAATTACTCAACTCATGACTTGGAGCTTGCGGCTGGGATTTTTCGCTTGAAGTTTTGGAGACACTAGTTATTGGGCGAAAGGGGTCGAAATATTCACCGATCATAAAAGCCTGAAGTACGTGTTCGCTCAGGAGGAGCTAATTGTGAGACAATGAAGATGGTTGAAGCTGATGGCTGACTACGATCTTGATCTTGAGTACCATCCGGGAAAGTTGATGTGTGCCGGATGCGCTTAGTCGGTTGCCAGCAATTCTGTTGTTGACTGCACCACGGGGACTTATTGGAGACTTTCGGAGATTCGAGTTGGAGATCGTGCTACCGTGTTCTTTGAGGATAGATGATGCAATTGCAAGTACAGTCATTGTTGTCGAGGATATTGAAGCAGTGAAATTGCAGGACTTAAGATTGCAGAAATTTCGAGAACAGGTTGAAGCCGGAATGCGAACAGATTTATTGATCCACGAAGATGGTTCGTTGAGGTTTGGTAGCCGTTTGTGTGTGCCAAAGAGAGATATTCGCGAAGAGCTTATGGAGGAGGCACACAGTTCAGCTTATTCCGGACATCCAGGAGGCACGAAGATGTACCGAGACGTACGACAGCATTTCTGGTGGGAAGGTTTGAAACAGGAGATTGCTCGCTTTGTGGCAAAGTGCTTGGTATGTCAGCAAGTTAAGGCTGAACATCAAAGGGTTGCTGGTTTATTACAGCCACTTCTGATCAGTGGAAGTGGGAACATATGACCATGGATTTCGTGACGGCTCTACCAAGGAGTCCGAAAGGCAACAATGTAGTTGGGTGATCGTTGACGGATTGACCAAGGCAGCTCATTTCATCTCTTTTCGAGAGGATCAATCAACAGAAGTTTTGACAGAACGGTACGTACAGGAGATAGTAAGATTGCACGGAGTGCTGGTAGGCATCATGACCGACTGTGACCACCGTTTCTTATCACACTTTTGGAGGAACATACAGGAAAGTTTGGGGATTAGTTTGAAGTTGTACAGCTTATCATCCTCAGACAGATGGCCAGTCGGAAAACGACCCAAACTCTTAAAGACATGTTGAGAACTTGCATGTTGGACTTCAAGGGTTAATGGGAGGATCATCTACACTTGGTGGAGAGTTTTCTTACAACAGCAGTTTTCGGGCGACTATTCAGATGGCTCCATTCGAAGCTTTGTATGGTCGCAAGTGTTGTTCACCTGTTTGTTGGGACGATGTCGGTGAACGAATATTTTTAGGGCCAGATTTGGTTGTGCGAACAGTTGAGAAGGTTTATACTATCTGGAATCGTATAAATGCAGCACAAGACCGACAGAAGAGTTGGGCTGATACATCGAGATGATCTCTGGAGTTCGCGGTTGGTGATTTAGTGTTGTGGAGAAATCACCAACTAGAGGAGTTATCCGTTTTGGAAGTCGAGGAAAGTATAGTCCTCGATTCGTTGGACCTTTCGAGATCTTGGAATGTATTGGAAAAGTGGCTTATCGTTTGGCGTTATCGCAATCCCTGGCGAATGTTCATGATGTGAGTTATGTACCTTAACTCCGTAAGTATGGTCGAGATGAAACACAGGTGTTGGATCATTCGGAGCAGACTATGAGAAGATTTAACCTTTGAGGAGCGACCGATGTCAATTGTGGATCGAAGAGAAAAGGGCTCTTAAGAACAAAGTTATCCCTCTTGTACTTGTTTCTTAGAGTAATCGCTCGCATGGAGAGTCAACTTGGGAACGAGGAGATGAAATCCGGCAGAAGTTTCCACATCTAGTCTTGAAGTTTGTTGATTGTTTATCCTTTCTTGTTCTTGGAATTCCGAGGACGAAATTCTTTTGTAGTTGGGTATAATGTAACACCCGAGTTCACTTATACCAATTCCAGTTCCGTATTTATTTATCCGTGGTCCTTCTTGATTTGGTGTGTTTAGGTGCGAATGATATTTCTACATATTGCTTTGCATTCGACCCAACCTGCTTAATTGAACCTGCGTGACTCTTATTTATAGTTTACCTTGACTGGTTGCATGGATTAGTGTATCTCGTAATTTAGTATTTACTGGCATTGTATCTGGTATCGCATCTGTTGCATATAGCAATTTAAATCATGTAAAATAAATTAAAATTGCATTTCATGGCCTGCATGATACCCTTAACCCTGTGGTAGCATCCTTGCATCTTGTTCTCGTCCCGTTCAGTGAAACGAACGTGTTTGGATGGCTACGCGCACGTACGTGCATCCGTTCTTGGGGGTATACTTTTTCTTTAACTGAGCATTCATTTTGAAATTTGGAAGTCGCATATATTTTTAATATTTTAAATCTGGATTTTTAGACCCGACCCGGGCTTGTTTTGGAGTAAATTTGTATTTGCCAAAATCTCAATCGGACTAATAGTATATCCTAATATTTATTCACACTATTCATAATTTTTAAAACAAACTATATATATTTTATATATTAAAACCCTATCAATCCTAACGTCACTCTCTCTAACTATATAAAAATTATTTTTATATTTTAAAAGATTTGGTATCTCTCTCTCTCCTCTCAATCTCTCTCTCTCTCCCTCTCTCTATCTATTCTTTCTTTTTCTTTTTATAATAACCCCATACGCAGGCACGTTCTCTCTCTCCCTCACCTCATTTTGTTTTCCCGCCTCTGCCGTCTCGTTGCGAACCCATAGCCTCCCCTCGCCTGCCTCGCCCGCGCTCGTCGCCGTCTCCTCACCGCCGGCATCCCCATCTCCCCGACTCCTCGACCTTCTCTCTACGCTCACCTCTCCACTTCCCTCTCTCTCCCGCTATAGAACTCCGATGGCAACCCAACCCAAGAAACTTCACCAGCGGCCCCTCACCGTCCCCCCTTTACCCACGCTACCACCCTCGTTTCACCGCCCTCATCACCACCATCACCACCACCATCTGCTCTCTTCCTTCCTTTTCCCTTAAACTCAGAAACCCCTGCAAGAACTCGAGCCCATCGCCGGAGCTCCGACCCCATGACCAGTCGTTACCATCCCCGTCGCAACCACCACATCTCCTTCTATATCACCTCCCTCTTCCTCTCCCCTGCACCAAGCAATCCCGACCTCTGCATACCCGACAAGAACTCAATAACCCACAGCTTCCCTTGCCATAAAACCTTACCGAAAAACCTATTGCTGTCATCTCCCCTGCCTCGTCTCTGACTCCAGAGCACTCACACCCTTCAAACCTCAGCCTTCTCGTCTTCTTCCTCCTCTTCTTCTTTTTTCTCTTCTCTTTATCTTTCTTGATCTTGGATTTTCCGGTGATCGCCGGAGCCGTGCCACTGCCGACGGTCCGAGCAACCCTGTGGACATTCCTAACCAGCATGGTCACTCTCTTACATTGCCTGGTCCTGTTTCGTACACGCGAGCCTGCATAGCGACTTTTACCGACGTCCGACGTGCTGTACGCTTTCCGTTCTGGGGATCCCCGAGGTAAGTGAAACTTGTTACTGCTATACATGATATTCCTATATTTATTTATTTAATTTCATGTTAAATCTATAGATAGAATCTAAGTTAAGAATTCCAAGTTAACCGGGCGATATTTCGTTTACATTTAGCTTCAAACTTGAAACCTACCCGATGCTTTCACTACACCAAACCTAATAACCGCATTTCTATATTTAATCATATTTTAACTATTGACATAGCCTATGGTATTCTTATATAGTTTTACTCAATCGGTCACCGTATGCACTTTAACCTGATTTAGTTATGATTTCATCCATTGAATATATTATATATCATTGCATCCCTAAAATTTCTTAATACTTGATAACATGAGTTTAATATCCATTTTAGTCATGCTGTAGTTAAGTAATGTTGAAACCGTCTCTGAACCACAACTGATGACTGTACTGCTAATTAATTGAATCTGCTTTATTGTTTAATTCATTGCTTAGATTATATTGTTGATAACAAATGCTTGTTTTGTATGCCCATGCTTATGCTAGTTGATTATGAGCACCCACATAACATTTTGTGCTTCCTGACATGACCTGTTGCACTTCCTACCTGACAGGACATGGTACCGTACACTCTTGACATGACATGACACCTTTATACATTACCTGGATTGACCTGATGTATCATGGCTTGACCCGTTACCTGATCTTGCGTCTAATGCCAACAAACCTGACATGTAGTCCTCACGGACCGTTCCTGTTGTCTATCCAGACAAACCTGCTCTTACCTGATCCTGTGTTGGCATTAGTTCTTGATTACTGAATACCTGACTTGACATACATAGCTTGGGGGTATGGGGAAATCAAAAGTGTAAACTAAAGTGTAACTTAAAAGGGTATTACTTGATCCGTGGTCACGGGGAGTAACGGGACAGAACCATTCGTGACTCTTACATTTTCTTGATCCGTGGTCCCGGGGGGTAACGGGACAGAACCACTATTGGTTCACATATTCCTGATCCGTGGTCCCGGGGGGGTAATGGGACAGAACCACTATTGGTTCACATATTCCTGATCCGTGGTCCCGGGGGGTAACAGGACATATCCTTTGAGTTACATGGAGGATTACTCAAATTGATTTCAAAGACTTGAGAATAGATAATCCAATAGAACAGTTTAGTTTACTCACTGCACACTACCCTTCACTGCCCTGATTTACATTACTGTTACACCTGCTTTTCATTCATGTTTATATTTGCATTGCCTGTTACCCTGTTCATATTTTATTGCTTGATGACATGACGCGCTGACGTCTGGGTTTTGTATGGCCCAGATTCTTCTACCTTGTTGCAGACTGATCAGGAGTATTGCCGCTGTTAGACGAGCGGTGAGGTTCCTGTCGGTATGTAGTTTCACTTCCAGGTGTTTCATTTATTGTATCTTTTGGCTTCCGCACATTGTTATTTCTTGACTCTTTTACTCTGGCTTATGGACATGTACTAGATAGTTAGTTTACTTTCCTGTTCTTGATATCTCTACAGCCGTAATGTGACTGTGGAAGGATTTTTCCTATCCACAGGTAGCTTGGTTGGCTATGTCACGTGCCTATCTTAGCGTACTCTGGGAAGCGGGGCGTGACAAAAGAGGAGACCATCTCAAAAGCTGCCCTGGATGATTACATCGCTCAGCAAATACGAGTTCATCAAGCGATTGAAGCAGCTGGGCAAATTGTTAAGGCTGGACGACCCTATCCGGGTTGGTATGACCAAATAAAGTACCCGCCGGGATACACGATCCACAAATTCCACGTATATAAGGGGACGGGAAAACCGCATCAGCACGTCACTCAATTCAGAGCCTTGTGCAGCAACACCGGAGGTGAAGATAAGCTACTGCTTCTCCAATTCGTTGGCAGCTTGTCGGAGACAGCATTCGAGTGGTATTCCGAACTCCCAATGACTCTATCAAGACATTTGCAGAGATGGAGCTTCTATTCATCCAACGTTTTGCGAGCGCTAGCGAACGTACCCCAATCATGGCACTGATCAATGCCAGGGTGAAGCCAGGCGAAACTTGGGTTCAGTATGCGATACAGTGGCAGAATCTATGGTCGAAGTGCGAACAACACATCGAAGAGGCTCCTGCGGTAGGCATGTTCGTGGGTACTCTTGACCCTCAGGCGACCATTTCCCAATTCATGATGTTCTTCAAGCCAACTACTTTCCAGGCCTTTACTGACAAGCTAGCCCAAATGGACCAGATGGGTCACATACTATCTTCTTCAAAATTGGAATCTCGAAATGAAAAAGGAAAAGGGAAAGCGACCTCCGTCGCCAATGCTCGACAGCAGCCCAGTGTCCAAAAACTAACTGATCGCCTAGACGAGAGACGACGATTCTTTAATGAGAAAATAAAGCGCCCTTATTCGTTTCTCCGGGACAAAATGAGGAGATTGTTCGAGCTGGCGGTGCGCAACAGACTCATCAATTTGCCGGATCCAAAACGTCTATTGCAACCAGGTGAGGCTAATAATCCCAATTATTGCCTCTATCACCAAGCGATAGGCCATCCAATAGAAGACTGCTTCGTCTTCAAAGGATGGATTGAAGATCAATACCAACAGGGCAAATTCGCCCAGTCCGAGAATTGGAAAGTAAGCCTGCCCCAGCCACACGCTCTCAAAAAGGCGGACACACCGGGGGCATCGTGCTCTTTTGTCGAAGAAGCTCCATGGGAGGTCGCTCTTTCAGCCAAAACGAAAAGAATGCTGAGGGATCTCCAAACATGCCCGGCGATCAAATGGAAATGTCCGCTGGAACCTGAAGTCATCAAGGGAATGCTGAAGCCGCGCCCAACTCCAAAAATTGGTGGTGATAGTCAAAGCGCCCACACCCAGCCGTCAAAGTCTTCGAAGAAGAAGAAAAAGACCAAAAAGCCCGTGAAGCCTGATGAAAAGCGCACAGACCTGAAAAAACATATTAACGCGCTGGACGAATATAACCAGAAAGCGCGGACTCCGGTCACACTCTAAGAATTTCTCAGCCACATCCTTGAGAACGGAGATGATGATAATGGAGAAGACTCGTCGGATGAACCTGAAGATTATATGGCAAGTTGTCATATGATCTCTCACTTGTCGATAGACGGTGAAGAAGCTCTGGATGCAGAGAAACCGGGGGCAGAACCTGAGCCGGAACTTCTAGGACCATCAGACGAAATGATTGATGCGTTCCTGAACGAAGCTCTTCTGAAAAGCAAGGCTGATCGAGAGCGCGAAATGGCCATATTTGAAAAAGCCAAATGCCGGCGACTGGACGAAAGGGTTGAGACACTCCCACCAGATCAAAGTACATCCGCCGCAAATAAAAGTAGGTTCAGGATCAGGAAAAGGTTCGCCAAAGCCATATCGATGGGAATGAAGCTTCCACCCTCCGAAGGAAACACTTCTGATGAGATACACCTTAATGAAGAGGATGTGCATCCTAATTACTGTTTATATCATCGAAGGATTACGCACCCTACTAAAGAATGCAACGCCTTTGAAAATTGGTGGCAAGGGTATGTCGCTCACAGGCAGCACTTCAAGAGGATGAAGCGTGAAGCTCGTCGACAGCAGAAAAATGCGACGGACAAACGTGGAAGAGCTGCCGGCAACTGTCACATGGTTGATAGCAGGGGATTGCAAGTTCTTACCTTCGGGAGCGATTCTGAAGAAGAAATGACTTTCGGCCCTCTCTTCAAAGAATCTACCCCAGAAAAAGAGGAAGAACCGAAGAATTTTGAGAACATTCAGCTGCGCAATCGCACATTACCTGAAAAGAATCTCGGACCCGTAAACAAGGGGTCGAAAAAAAGGATAAGGGAAAAGAAAAGGTCCCTGAGGATATCACCCTCGATGACCAAGCCGTCGAAGAGCTGACAGCCAAGGATCCGCCCAAAAAGAACAAGGTGGATTACAACGTTCTGGCACACCTGAGGAAGATACCTACACAGATAAGCATTCTCGACTCCTTTCTGCTATCCAAAGAGACGAGAGATTCTTTGATCAAGGCACTACAAGAGCCCGAGCAGTTCCAAGCTTTCCTCGCCGAAGAAAAGATGAAGGATGAGCTAGAATAAGTGTACACAGCCGATATCATTTTCAGCGATGAAGATCTCCTCCTCGGGACGTGCGAGCATAACCGTCCCCTCTATGTCTCCGGGTACTGTCATGATATCAAGATAGGCAAAATCCTGGTCGATAATGGGTCCTCCGTCAACTTTCTCAATGTAAGAGTGTTGAAGGAAATTTGCATGAGCGTTCAGCACCTTGCTCGTGATAAAATCACCATCTCCGGGTTTGACTCCCAGTCATCACGGATGCTCGGGTCTGTGATATTGACATTACTCTTTGGGCTGCTCATCACGGACATCAAGTTTCATATCATTGACGCCAAGAATTGCTACAACGCTTTGCTTGGCAGGCCTTGGTTACACGAGTACAACATCATCCCTTCTACACAACATCAGTGTATGAAGTAATTCAAAGATGGTCTCGAGTACACTGTGATGGAGGAACTAAACCCATTCTCCGTGAACGAAGTACGCAAATATGAAGATGCAAAGTACTTCCTGCCATATTTCGAGGACACGGAAAGGTGTCACAAACCGAAGAACAAAGCTATCACCACTATCCCGGTCTTCAGGAGTGATACCGAGGAGGAAGAAGAAATAGTTTATTCAAGGCCACCCCAACGTAATATGCCGGGACCGTCCACCCCTATTCTGGTCTTCGGCAGCGACTCGGAAGATGAGGTCAATGCCGTATTTTTTGTTCGGCCATCGATACAAGCCTTCACTGGCGATGATCAGAGTTTGTGAATCGCCATGGTTCCGCAAGAGCATTACAAAGAGCTCGACGCACTTGATACCTATGGTGTGCAGGAACTGCAGACATTCTACGTCCCTCCCAGGCGAAGAGGTGAAAAGGCGATCCTATTCTACCGATCCGGGGAAACCAAAGTGGAGAAAGAAATTTGGCATGGTGCTGATTCTACACTTGACAGGCTCCAGCCTATCCGTCTGCCTAGGTACTACACAGAAGGATTTAAAAGGCTGTTGAGCCGCCAAGGCGTACCCTTCAAACATATTGCTCGACAACCTCAGTTCTACAACAGGATCTGGAACGTCCCCGGAACTCAGCGAAAGTTGCCCAATGGGAGAATGGAAACGATCGGGCTTGGATATGTTCAATCCAAGAAACGGGGGCGATTCCGCGGCTGCTACATCATACATGACTTCGATGAAGAAGGAGATGCTCTGTGGAAAGATGCTAACCCTGAACCAAAATGAGCTCCCGCGTAAAAATGCCAAGTCCGTCGTTCGAAGAACAAATGGATAAGCTTATAAGGGAAGCGAGTCAAAAGGTTCGAGACGACCATAATCATGAAATGGCCATCTACGAGAAAGCCAGAACGCAGCGCCTCCTTCAGAAAGTGACGATGCCCTTCGTCGCCAGCCCGTCATACAAAAGACCCGACGCAGAGGCAGAAATAAACCCAAGAACGGAAAAAGCGTTCGACAGCGACAAAACGGGTCCAAGAAGCCACGCGATTGAGAATCTAGCAACCAGGATTCGTCTTTTATAAAGAAGATGGGTCGAGCGTATTCTTTTTCCCAAGACAAAACAAGGAAGATACTTGATCTTGTCATAAGACATCAGATGATTACCCTCCCAGAGTCCAAGCACCCTGAGCAAGTAGGTGATGTCTCTCACCCGGACTATTGCTCCTATCACCGAGCGATAGGACATCCTCTCGAAGACTGCTTCACATTCAAAAACTGGGTAGAAGACCAGTATCAGCAAGGCAGGTTCGCTCTATCCAGCAGTTGGAGGGTAACCCCGCCACAAAAGAATGAACCGAAAGCCACATATGTAGTGAGAGTAGAGCCGGATCAACATCGGTCTTGGAAGCGATCTCGCACCTGTCACGTGATAACGATGTCAGGAGAAGGAGTATGCGAAGATACCCCTGATCTCCCCTGGTGCTTCGAAAACAATGATGACGAGGTGATCTCCGAGTTTCCACCAGCGCCAAAAGAGCTGGAAGATGGGATACATACTACTGCAGATAACCTTAAGAAAATTGACCTGGGAATGGCAAGTGACACACAGCCGACGTTCGTCAGTGAGCTGTTGTTTGAAGAAAGGATGGCTATACTAAAAGACGTGGTCATCCAATATAAAGATTGCTTCGCATGGAACTATTCCGAGATGCCGGGACTAGATCCAGAAATAGCCGTGTATAGATTGGCGATATCTCCGGACATCAAGCCAGTCGAACAAGCGCTGAGAAGGATGCGGCTCGAGCTTGAGATGAGCATCAACGCCGAGGTCAAGAAGCTAATCGACTCCGACTTTATCCAAGAGGTTCAGTACCCTGATTGGATTGCCAACATTGTCCCAATGATGAAGAAAAATGGGACGGTGCGCATATGTGTAGACTTCCGGAATCTTAACAAAGCTTGCCCGAAGGACGACTTTCCAGTACCGGTCACCGAGCTGATGATAGATAATACGTCCACTCATAAAGTTTTCTCCATCATGGACGGCTCATCGGGATACAATCAGATAAAGATGCATCTCGAGGATCAAAAGCATACCGCTTTCAGGCCCCCTTTGGGCATATTCTGTTACAAGGTGATGCCTTTCGGCTTGAAGAACGCCGGTGCCACCTATCAGAGGGCCATGACGAAGATTTTCGATGACCTCATACATGAAATCGTCGAATGCTATATCGAAGACCTTGTGGTGAAAAGCAAATCGCACGAGGAGCATTGTGAGCATCTGAAGATCGTGTTTCAGCGCCTTCGAAAATACAACTTGAAGATGAACCCTCTCAAATGTGCGTTCGGAGTTTCCTCGGATAAATTCCTAGGATTCATCGTACGGCACCGGGGCATCGAGATAGACCCGTCGAAGATCAAGGCGATTATGGAAATGCCTCCGCCAAGGACTCTCAAGCAACTGCGGTCTCTCTAAGGAAAGCTCGCGTATATCCAGCGATTTATAGCCAATCTCTCCGGCAAGTTCCGTCCCTACAGTCACCTGATGAGGAAGGGAACCCTTTAGTCTGGGATCGCAAATGCCAAAGCGCACTGGATGAAATCAAGCAATACCTGCAGAATCCTCCGGTGCTGACCGCTCCAGTCAAGGGAAAGCCCTTCATTCTGTATACAACTGCCCTTGAAGGTTCCTTAGGCGCGCTGTGGGCACAAGAGAATGACCAAGGGAAGGAGAGAGCCCTCTACTATTTGGGTCGAGTTCTCCTGGGGGTAGAAAGCAACTACTCCCCCATCGAAAAACACTGGCTGGCGTTGATCTTCGCGATAACGAAGCTCAGACACTATGCGTTGGCACATGAGGTCCATCTCATATCAAGGGTGGATCCCCTCAAATATTTGATGTCAAAGGCCATATTGACGGGACGGCTCGCTAAATGGGCCCTACTTTTAATGGAATTCTCGGTGATATACCGACCCCTCAAGGCAATGAAAGGCCAGGCCATCGCCGACTTCCTCGCTGAGCATCCGATACCCGTCGATTCTCCCTTAAACTGCGAATTGCCAGTTGAGCACGCGTTTGACACGATCGAAGGGAGGAAAGGAGGGAGTGATACCCGATGGAAACTCTACTTCGACGGAGCATCTTCCTTGAAGAAGCGCAAACAAAGCACCCCCATAATCAAATCAGGGGTAGGCCTCATCTTCGTGACCCCACAAGGAGGAATAATGCGCTTTGCCTTTTCCTTGACAGAGCCGAGGATGAACAATGAAGCCGAATATGAAGCTTTAATAGCAGGTCTTGAGACCGCTGTTGACATGGGAATTGAAAATCTCCTCATATACGGGGACTCCCAACCTGTCGTTAGTCAAGTAAATGGCGACTATCAGACGTGCAACCGGAGTTAGTAAATTACGGCGAGAGAGTGCAGCAACTGCTGACTCAAATCCCTGCCTATGCCCTGGAAAGCATACCGTGCGCGGAAAATAGTAAGGCGGATGCACTAGCCAAACTTGCTAAAGAATTGGCCGACGAGAATCTCGATGACGTGAGGATCGTTGTACAAAGCCGTCGGGTTCTTGCACCGACAGAAATATCTCCGGAGTCTTCCGAAGAAAAGGGAGCTACCGAGCAAACGACTCTATAAATAAAGGTCCAGGAAAAGGCTAAGGATTGGAGAGAAGTCTTTATAGACTAGTTCAAATCCCGTCGAACACCTGAAGACGCGTCCTCAAGACATCAGCTCATGAAACGAGCTCTATCCTTCGCCTTTGTCAATGATACTCTGTATAAGAGATCATTTGATTCTCTATTGCTAAGATGCCTGGGACCAGAAGAGACAAGGAGAGTTGTCTAAGAAACTCACGACGGACTCTGCGGTTCTCACCAAGCCGGGCCAAAAATGAAACTAAAGATCAAAAGGATGGACTATTATTGGCCCACGATGATCCAAGACTGCCTCGAATACGCGAAGCGATGCCACTTGTGCCAGATTCACATGGATTTTATTCACCAGCATCCAAATCCACTACATCTAACGGTGGCCAGCTGGCCATTCGAAATGTGGGGAACTGACATAATCGGCCCCATCGAACCAGTATCGTCCAGAGGACATCGGTTCATCCTGGCAACAACCGATTACTTCTCCAAATGGGTAGAAGCAGTACCGCTGAGGGAAGTGAAGATGGAGAATATTCTCCATTTCTTCAAGACACACGTTATTTACCAGTTCGGCACTCCGCGACGGATTATCTCCGATAACGGGCCAGCCTATAGAAGCCACAAGATCAGCCACTTCGCACAACAGCATAACATAGACTGGAGATACTCTTCAGTCTATAATCCCCGAGCTAACGGTCTAGCTGAGGCTTTCAAGAAGACTTTGACGAAGATCGTGAAAAAGACGGTGTCTCGAAATAAGAGGGACTGGCACAAGAGACTGCATGAAGCTCTTTGGGCGTATCGAACTACATTCAAAACGGCCACAAACACAACACCGTATGCATTGGTATTCAGCACAGAAGCGGTACTCCCCCTCGAAATAGAGTTACCCTCTCTACGAGTAGCGGTTCACTACGAACTAAGAGACGAAGAAAATGCCCACCTTCGGCTTGAGGAGCTCGACGCCCTTGACGAAACCCGGTTTATGGCGCAACAAAACCTGGAGGCTTATAAAGCAAAGATGACGCGCTCATACGAAAGATTGACTAGGCCGAGAACATTCCGCCAAGGCGAACTCGTGCTAGTGGTCAAGAGACCTATGATCCCCAATCGTGCCAAACAGGGAAAATTCGAGCTGAACTATGAAGGCCCGTACATCATAGACAAAGTTTACCAGGGTGTGGAGCCTATCTACTCATGGACATGCATGGTGAAAGACCTTTCCGGCCAATAAACGGTCGATTCCTGAAAAAATACTACGCCTGACGAGTCACGGCCTAGGTCAATGATAGATGACGACGCCTATGTCCGCTCGCTATCTTCCTAAGCCCGAACTCTATAAGTAGTAGCCGGCCACGGACTGAAACGTCCTTAAACTAACGATAGACCACTATGTCCTAAAACTGGCTATCGACCGAGACGTCTATAAACTACTACGGACCGCAGCATCCCAAGGCTGAAAAAAATAGGTAAGTCCATAAGCGAAATGGGCACGGATGAAAACTCGAAAGGGCTTCGTGGGTAAAAACAGCAGAACTACCGGCGAGTTTTGTGAAAACCCAAAAGGGCGCAATCTCATTAAAAGACACTTGCAAGGTCCTCTCGACCTTGTGAGGAGAAAATACCTGCGTAAGATTTTTACGACTCACAAGAGAGCAACACACTTAGGGATCCCCATAATTCCTAAGGAGAAATTACACTTACGAGATTCTCACGACTCGTAAGGAGAATTCCCCTCTGAGACCCTCACGGCTCACAGGGTTCAAAAGCCTTAAGCTACAGGGATCTGAACCTGTTCTTAAGCCATCACAATCTCCAATACTGCCCTACAAGTGTTTCAATACTGACCCTTGTATACAATCACGGGCGCGAATAAACATTTTCCTAACAAAGTCCCACCCGCGACTAGGGATATGTTTACACAGTAGACAGCCCTTGTAAGCCCTCTCGACTTATAAGGAGAAAACACTCTTGTAAGATCCTTACGACTTATAAGAGAGCACGCGCTTAGGAATCCTCACGATTCCTAAGGAGAAAACACATTTACGAGATCCTCACGATTCATAGGGAGAAATACTTTCATGAGACCCTTACGGCTCATGAAATTAAAAGCGTTAGTTGACAGGATCCTAACCCTGTTCGATAAGCCACCTTTGTTCGACATCGACGGAGGCAAATGATGATTCGCTCCTGGCCATATCCCAGTTGTAGCGATGCTGATTCCTAAATCGGTATCAAATCCTAAACTCGCAGCGAAAAGCCAGCGATCCACAAATGCATATGAAATAGCCGAAATGATGGGGAAAATTGCAACAAAATCAGCAAGTAAAAAATATATATATGCATATAAAATAGCCGAAATGATTGGGCAACTCGCAATAAAAGCAGCGAGTAAATAAAACAAACAGCCAAAATGATTGGGCAATCGCGACTTTCGCGATATAAAAGCTAAAATGGTAGAGCATCACGGAAAGGAAAATATATAAAATGAAACCTTTTGCCCTACAGGTAAGATCACATCGATCCCTGTATACAATCCAGGGGCACGAACAAAGAGGGAACCATACCTTCCCCCCAGGCTCCATCCGAAAGAAAGCCAAGCCTCGACGGTTCACAAACAACCGAGAGAGCAAATCTTGGTCTCGTGGAACACGGCTAATATCAATCCTGACCCCGTAGGAAGCGTCCAGAGCAAATCCTGGTCCCATGGAACATGGTTATTGCCAATCCTGACCCCGTGGGAAACGTCCATAGAAAATCCTGGTCCCATGGAACACGGCTAATGTCAATCCTGACCCCATGGGAAGCATCCAGAGCAAATCCTGGTCCCGTGGAACACGACTAATGTCAATCCTGACCCCGTGGGAAGCGTCCAGAGCAAATCCTGGTCCCGTGGAACACGGCTAATGTCAATCCTGACCCTGTGGGAAGCGCCCAGAGCAAATCCTGGTCCCGTGGAACACGGCTAATGTCAATCCTGACCCCGTGGGAAGCGCCCAGAGCAAATCCTGGTCTCGAAGAACATGGCTAATGTCAATCCTGATCCCGTGGGAAGCGCCCAGAGCACCTCCTGGTCTCATAGAACACTGCTATTGTCAATCCTGACCCCGTGGGTAACGTCCAGAGCAAATCCTAACTCCGTGAAATGCGGATAAAGTCAACCTCCTGACTCCGTGAAATGCGGATAAAATCAACTCCTGACTCCGTGAAATGTGGATAAAGTCAACCCCTGACCTCGTGAAATGCGGATAAGGTCAACCTCCTGACCCCGTGAAATGCGAATAAAGTCAACCCCCTAACCCCGTGAAATGCGCATAAGGTCAACCTCCTGACCCCGTGAAATGCGGACAACCCCCTGACTCCGTGAAATACGGATAAAGTTAACCCCCTGACCCCGTGAAATGCGGATGAGGTCAACTCCCCGATTCCGTGAAATACGGATAAAGTCAATCCTGACCCGTGAAATGTGGATAAGGTCAACCCCTGACTCCGTGAAATGCGGATAAAGTAAACCCCTCCTGGCCCCGTAGAACGCGGCTAAAGTCAATCCTGACTCCGTGGGAAACAGCCAGAGAAAACCCTCGACCTCCCCGCTAAAAGCAATGCTTTGACTCGGGAGCGGGTCAACTCATCAATCACTTACAAGTCCTCTCGACTTGTAAGGAGAAAATTCTCTTGTGAGATCTTTACGACTCTCAAGAGACAACGCACTTAGGAATCCTCATGATTCTTAAGGAGAAACCACACCTACGAGATCCTCTCGACACGTAGGGAGAAAAGTCTTTGTGAGAGCCTCACGGCTCATAAAATTGAAAAGTCTTAGGCAACAGACCTGAACCTGTTTCCTAAGCCATCATCACCCTGCAAAGAGTCCAAGATGGACAGCTACACACTGTCTACAAACCACCTTTGCCGAAATTACATGCTAGAAAAATGGAGGTGCTACTCAAGAACGCGTAAACTACTTCGCGCCAAGTCAAAACAAAAGGCATAACCTACAGGCATTAACCACATACCATGCAAGACAATAAAGAGAACATTCGATTCGCATCCAGTTAAGCATTCAGAGCGCGCCCATTCATGTATATATGGAAGGTTTAACGCAGAAAATAAAAGAACGGAAATGCAAAAATTTGCCATTCATACTCCAGGAAATTCTTACATTGATGAAAACAGTAAACAAAAGTATCATTAAAATGTTTACAATAGCAAGACATCAGATCCAGGACATGGATTAAGAAATTCAAAAGTAAGGCCATCTAAAATGTTTCTGGCCTCTCTGACCATTCTCGTATACTTCCTCTCACGCTCGCAAGCATCAAGATCTTCACTTATGTCATCCGTCCTTCGATAGGCAGTGATTATCGTAGCCTGTTGGAAAGTTTGATGCAGAATATCAACAAGACTATCTCGCCTTTTCTTTAAGATTAGGCCCATCAGATACACTGAGTGTACCTTATCTTCGGCATCATCCAATGCCTTAAGCGGCATGCCTGCATAGAACAAAGGAAGTGCTTCCAAGATCGCTCTCACAATGAGCTTCAAAAGAGCGGAACGACGAGAAAGTAGTCGACCATTGTATTCACCAAAGCGACGCATGATTTGGGCGCACTGAGCATTAGTGAACTCCTGATTTTGGCAGCGGCCTAATGTGCGAATGTCCCCATAAGAAATAATTTCGTCCAGGTCATACAAATGAGCGGCCATAGCACCTGAAAGTGAAAATTAGTGAGAGTTTAGCGGACAGACTGATCAAAACACGGGGATTCAGACAACTCTTGATATCCGCATGAAGAAAACAAGTGCTGATTAAAACACCTAACAGATTCAAATTTGTGCAATTAAGGGGGGATCCTAAAAAAGGATTCTCATTTAATAAGAGACTCCTTGAGACAAGGAGTTAAACTCCTCGAGACCAACGCTCTGCAGACAAGAGTGACACTTGTCAAAATCAATTATGAGGGGAATAAAATCCCCCCCTAAATTTCTAAAGAGCAATGCTCTGTAAAGTAAATGCAACAACCCGTCAAGAAACCCTAAAAATCTATATGATTTGAAAAGAGCAAAGCTCTGTTGATGGGTTAAGAAACCGTAAGAAAGATCTATTTAGATCTATGATTTCAAGAGAGCAAAGCTCTGTTAATAAAACCCTAAAAAAGGTTTTCTTTAGATCGAAGATCTATGAAGAGCAAAGCTCTGTTAACGGGCGAAACCCTAGATTCTTAAATAATCCTTTAAAAGATGTAATCTTTACCTAAATTTTGACAGAGTTCTGTCCTTAAAGAAGCTCTTAAGATAAAGAGCTATGCTCTGAAGGAGAATAAAAATTCTCAGAAAACAAGAAAGAAAATGAACAGAAATCATCTCAAGAGCCAAAGGTCCTATTTATAGGCGCTGAGAGCCGTTTCAACTTCTGAGTTGATCCAATGCAGAGATGCTGCCACCGCTGTACTCACGTGTGGGCCACGTAAGCGCAACGGTGGGGGGCATTTGTTTCCCCCAATCAGAGCAAAGCTTTGTTCAAAATTCAAATTTTAAAATGAAGCAACGCTTCATAGCAGGGCCAAGTGTGCTGCACTCTAAGCAGCGCACCACGTGCAAGGCACGTGTGTGCTAGCGCTAGCGCTAAGTGCGCTGCACTCTAAGCAGCGCACCACGTGCAAGGCACGTGTGTGCTAGCGCTGGAACTAAAAGCTCCCCACCGTCAGATCAAAGATCCAATAAAGATGATAAATCATTAATTAACCAGAATAAAATTCTGTTAAAGAAAGATCCCTTAAAATCTTTTCAAACAAGAAGATTGCGCTCTGTAAATCAGAGCACCGTTGGATCAATGATCCAAAGGTGATTAAAAATCACCAAAATACAGAATAAATTCTGTATGGAAAAGATTTCCCAATCTTGTTAAAAACAAGAAAATTGCATTCTGTAAATCAGAAGCTCTTGGATCAAAGATCCAACGGTAGGGAAATTCTCAAATCAATTGGAGAAAAGATCTCCTTAATCGATTGAACAAATCAGCTTGCCCTATATAAATGCCCCAAGACTTCAAGTCTCATACAGAGGACCCCCCCAAACTTTGAGAAATCTTATAAAGAAGAGCCAGGCTCTCGGTAGAAGAAGAACATTTTCTTCAAGGTAAAAATAAACAGAGAGATGAAATCACCTCATATTAAAAAGAAGAATTCACTTCTTTCTTTAATATCATAGATCAATAAGACCAAGGTCTTTCACAACAGAAATTAAAAGGATCTCACCATAAAATAAGAAGAACATAATTCTTCTCACAGATCATAGATCTATAAGACTAAGATCTTTTATACAAAGAGATCATAGTATCTCATTATAAGAGGGGGGGAATAATTCAATTCTCTTAGGATCACAGATCCATAAAGGCAAAGCCTTTCACTAAAATAAGAGATTGAAACATCTCCTACAAAACAAGAACTTTGTTCTTAGAATCTTGAGACAAAGTCTCTTACAAACGAGAATTTATTTCTCAGATCATAAAGTTGATCAAATAGCGCTTTGCGCTCATAAACTAGCACTTTACGCTCTTGGACTAGCGCTAAGCGCCAAGCGCACCACGTGCTCCTCACGTCTACGCCACTGAACAAACAACACTTTGCGCTCATCAAATACCGCTTTGCGCTCATAAACTGGCGCAATGCGCCCATTATCTGGCGCTCATCAATTATAAATCCCGCATTTTAGTCTCATAATCGAAAACACTTTTCAATACCAAGTCGGGCAATTCAACAAGATTCCCGACATCCTGATCGAATGCTCGTCGCAAACTTCAGTAGAAGGCCGCACCCCCGATACCGTCGACGAAGTGCACCAAGGCGGAACACCGCTACCGCGAGCACCCGAACGGATGCTTTCGGCGACGGGGTTCTCCTACAGTCACTTGGTCGGGGCTATGGAGTGAGGCTGTCTATTAAGTTTACCCGGCGAGTATCCGCGTACGCTACGTGACTGCGACGGACTTTTGATCACATCAAAATTCCGTGGCAACCGATCAAGTGAGACTAAACTGCTATGTTTATAACATTCATTCAGTTATCTCATAACTTCTTGTGAATTCCAATTATTGTATCCCATTCCGGATAAATAGAAAATGTTAAACTTTCCGATCGAACATTCAAACACCCAAGTTTTCCCGAAATAGATCAACACTTGAAATAAGTCTAAAAACATTCAGTTCGTGCCTCAGTACCAACGGTCCAGCAGTAGAAGGGTCAAGCCAACGCCTCACATGTGGCACACCGTACTGCCCTAAACCCTAAGGTTCAAAGGGCAGTTCAAGACGGTCACATAATCGAGTTAAGGTTTGTTGTCTTCTAGAGGGTCCATCGCGTTACTTGCACTACTTAGAACGTCGTTAAACTACGGAAAAATCCAATACTTGGAAATTTCCCGGCAGGGGAAAAATTGGGTATTTATATCCGGTCGAACTTTTTAACATATTCTAAAAATACCCGGAAAAGCACACCGACAAAATTAGACAGTCCGATCGAATACACCGAGTCCCCAATACAACTCAGAAAATACAACTCTGTAATAAATATTAAAAGCATCCAGAACACACAAGAAACACCAACAGAAACAACTGAAGAAAACTCACAGCCTGATCATCAAAGACGGCCGCGGATCCGCCGCAAAAGGGGGGTCAACGCCGCGGTTCCGCGGTCGTACTGTAGAATTAGGCTGTCGTTTTCTGCAGTTTTTCTTAGAATTTCCTGTACATTTCTCTGCATATTTTTAATTCTAGAAAATCCACGATTTCAGAAAAAGTACAGAGAGCAATATTAGGGTTTGGGTTTTGATTCGATCGGAGTTCTAATTCCGTCTGAACTTCGCCTAAGGCTCTAGCTAGGCTCTGATACCACTGTAGGGTTCCTAGGCACTCTTAAAAGGTCTCACAAGGCATCAACCATGCCAATTTCAAATTTTAACGGTGCCGAGAAACCCTAATACGGATCGTTGGCTAGATATTTAGGCGAAAAAGCAACTAGTAAACTACTTTACTAAGAGAATACGGAAATACAACCTTTGTAGATCCGGTCCTCCACCTCCACGGCTCCATGATGAAGTCCTCTCCGCTGTCCTCATGCAATCCCGGGCTCTAGCGTCGGCTTCATCGGAGAAGAAGCGGGCTAGGTCATCGACGACGTGCCGAAGATGATCTACGTCGAGGCATCGCTAGATCAAGCTCCAACTTCACCAAGTCAAGAAAACTTGTGAAGGAAACACACTCTATTACTTGGCAAGAGGTAGAGGATGAAGAAATAGGAAGTGGGTAGACTTTAGAATTGGATTTCTCACCCATTTTCATCAATCACCATTGATGAAGAAAGAGTTTCTTCAAGTGAAGAAGAAGAAGAAGATGAAGATTGTATTATGATAAGTTAATCTAAAAAAGAAAAGAAAATGAATTCTTATCATAATAGAACCATGGTTAGGTGTAGAGAATTAATTAGGGTTAAGTGGAATGGTTAGGGTTAAGGATGAGACAAAGTGGTCACAAAGTCAAAGTATTCATGAAGCTTCATGAAAGAACAAAGAATGCCACCATTTTATCATTTCCTTTTCTTTTTCCAAAAGAATAAATAAATGAATAAAATGAATAAGCAAATAATAAACCCTAACCATTTCATTAACCAAGGTTTAATTCTTTATACTTAACCAATTTTACATGCACCATCAAACATGATACAAGCATGTGCACAAAATCATATCACATATATAATGCGCACATCCGAGCGAGAAAATCCATTTAAAGTGAACCGATACTAGTTAATGCAAAGTAATATATCAAATATATAATTATGCATTAAATCATTAAATCAACACTTGATTTAACGATCCGGTCATATCGCATATAACCGACTAATATCCAATGTATCGATTTATCGAATCAATCTTCGATTCGATAACTAGGTTATATCGCATACAACCATTCGACACATTGTTCGTGAGAATGAAATACGGTATCACATACACGCATTATTCTCGGTTCCGCACATATCTCATATGCGCTCCTATTTCGTTTCGCTTGAGCCAGGAAACCTCTGTGTAGGACTCTAAAGACTCGTCAATACGCCGGCAGCAGATGATGATCATATCAAACATCCACAAGCCGCAAGCGGTCTGCTAAACGTAACGGCCACCTGGGTATTGAGCGATCAGAAGATCGACGAGCAAGCCCGCTCACATTCCAGTGAATCCAACAAGTAACACTACCGTACAGTCCGGTCTGATCGTCTGATATGTCGCATATCTCGCCTAGGGGTGGTAAACGTCAGACCCCAATAGCTCGATAAGTCGTGTCGATATGAGGTCTATAACAATTCGAGAAACTACTGGTAACACTTACCAGTAAATCTCTGCAACCCTGGCCGGGGATTTCCTGTTATAGCCAATCGAACACAGCGCAACATCAACCCCCTATACCGGGAGAGACGAATCCCCTCCTATCGCTCATTGCCTCCATGTGACTCGGGACTGTACCCAAAAACCACCGTTTTGCACGCCCTCTTGGACATGGTAAGATGGAAATCAAAGCACAGTGGGAACCACACAAGACTCTATGACGATCTCGGGTCAACAGACTACTCTGTACCAGTGTCACCAGAGAACTGCCATCTGACGTAAGGTATAATACCATCTGGGAGTTCTCGGCGAGTCCGTCCAGTGTACACAGTCTCTACTGAGCACCCGTATATCATCTCTGATGTCAAACACCAATGGATATGGGATCATCCATCGCCCATCTGTATAGGTCGAGAAGGTATACGCTAGTCTACTCTGGTATATCGATGCCCCATCTCGATACACCCACGACTAGGGATTTTCAAGGATGTACTTATGGACTACCATGTCCCCACTAGTATGATCCGCATCATAGTCCAGGTAGTCAAGTACACATCCTAAGGGCTTTACCAACATATAACAGAGAGACAATCAATGTATACGTTAAGGTAAAGAGCAACCAGATAGCATACTATCATGTCGAGCAAGAAAGTCCTCCCTATATATGTCCCAGCATCCACTACAATATACATCCAATGTACAGTAATGGCCTCTAGGGCATACATATAACTAACAATCTCCCACTTGCACTAGGGCCATCTGATAGCAGTGGTTGTAGTATCTCATACTCAACCATCCCATAAAAATCTCTCTCTGGGAACAGGCCTTTGTGAGTGGATCCGCTGTGTTGTCCTCTTAGTCTACTCTCCTAACCATGATCCCTTGGAGATCAACTATCTCCTTGATCAGGTGACACTGCCTTAGAATATGTCTGGATCACTGATGGGACAGGCGTTCCTTGGCATAAGCCACAACTCCATTGTCTCACAATGGTTGGAACGTAGTTCATCTCATGAACCAATATACACCCAAACAGCCTCTTTGGTAGCATCTTAAATAGCGATGTATCCAGCCTTTATCGTCTAGTATGTTACGGTATCTAGGTTGGAACTCTTCCAACATACCGTCCCTTTACTGAGGGTAAAGACAATGCCTGTGACTGACATTCAGTCGTTCTTATCACTCTGGAACACTTCCAGTGATTCTCCCCAGGATCAACTGATACCATCTCACTACAACTAGTGAGAATCCTAACATCCAATTAGATCTATCTCATAGATCCAAAACCCAGGATTTAGAAGGTATCATTTTGATCCTATATGGAGAATCTATGTGATATGCGGAGATCGACCGAGCGTAGCATAGGAAACTCCTTCCCTATCAAGAGTATGTCATCCACGTACTCTACGAGGATCGTCACCATACTCCCTACTACCTTTTTGTTTATACAAGGTTCATCTACCATTTTGATGATGTCAACTTCTTTGACTAATCCATCAAAACAGATGTTCCAACTCCACGATGCCTGCTTTATCCTATAACGCATCTTGCATACGTTTCCGCTGCTCCCACTGTCTACGAGGCCCTCTGGCTGTGTACTTATAGACGCACTCTTCTAAAATATCATTTAGAAAAGCAGTCATGACACCCAACCGCCAGATATCGTAGTCATGGTATGTAGCCGTGGCAAGCAGTATCTGGATGGACTTAAGCATAGGTACTGGAAAAGGTTTCATCATTATCCACGCCTGGTCGATGACGAAAACCTTTAACAAGTCTAGCTTTGAAAGTCTCAACTTTTCCATGTACACCAGGTAATCTTCTCAAGATATACTTGCTCCTGATGGGGATTTAACCCTTCAGATATAGCAACCAAAGTCCATACTCTGTTGGTGTATAAGGATTCCATCTCAGATCACTAAGCATCCAGCCATTCTTATAGAGTCTTACTCCTGATGGCCAGCTCGAAACTAGTTGGGTCATCATCTCATGATGCAATCCTCGCTCCCACTGTCATAGAGAAACCGAAGTATCTCTCAGGTGGGTGAGGAACCCTACTAGATCGGCGGAGAGGCTGAGGTTCGTTGGTAACTATTGAATCCTTTGGTTCTATCAAATCATCAGCTGTATTTTGTATAGCTGGAACCTTTCCAGTTCTACATAACAGATCTTGCCTCGAGCTTGTCCGGATTTTGCTTTTAGACATAGGCCGGACAACCCCAAATCTTAACTAACTTAAGATATGGGCTCTTCCCTTTCCATATCACATATGAAGTGGTAGGCATTGATTTGATTCGAACCTAATTCAATAGGTATGCATCTTCTCAAGTGCATAACTCCCAAAAGGAAAATAGGAAACTCAGTAGTACTCATCATAGAGCACACCTTATCATATAGGGTGTGATTGCTCCACCCCGATATACCATCGTGCTATGGTGTATACGGAGGAGTAATGCTGAGAGAGAATCTCATTCTCGTTTAGAATAGTCCAGGATTTCCGTGCTCAAGTATTCTCCTCCTTGATCTCATCAAAGGACATAATACTTATACCCGTATTGGTTCTCTACTTCTAACTTATATTCTGTGAATATCTCAAAAGGTTCGGACTTGTGTTTCAACAGGAACATAGGTCTGAATCTCAAGAGATTATCAGAGAATGTAACGAAGTACAAAGAACCAGTCTTGGCATGTGTAGACAGGGGACCTACATACATCAACATGTATCATCCCAAGAGTTTACTAACTCTTTCTCTGTTTCCAGTAAACAGAGCTGTGGTCATCGTATTTTTGTGACATGACTGGCAAGTTTCATAAGATGTAAATTCAAACAGATTTAAATATGCATCTTTATGTAACTCTAGCTAGTCGGGTCACATTGATCTGACCTAGTCTACAATACCTCAAGAAGGATTCGTTCAGTTCTGAACTCTTCCTCTTGTGTGTGTTCTGTATACTAAGAACTGTAGTTTGATTTAGAACATCAATGCTTTTAGATAACGTGCCTGAACCGATCAACTTTTGATATAGGAAATGTTCAAAATATTATCCAACAATACAAAATTTTATCATTTCTTTACTTCTAAAGAGACTGATATGATTTTGTATATCAGGTTCGGTATCTAATAACATTCGTTCAGAATCAATGTACTGATAATACAGGGTGACAGTGACCAACAGACTTGGCTGCAACACTTGCCCCGTTTTCTGTCTCATGAAACTTATCACCCGTTCTCAGTTCTCTACCTAGCTGTAGCCCTATGTAATAGATTACATATCTGGGATCCTGATCTGGTATCTCATACCCAGGACGTAGAGGATACAGAGAAACAGTTCTTTGTAACGAACACACCCGAAGATGATGCATCAGCATGCACTCTCTTCGTTTGGGCGGTACGGGAATTCCGGTAATCCCCAATTTCCTGCTCTGTCTTATAACAATTATAGGTTGGAGCGGGACCAACGTTCCCCAGCTCAGTATAACAAGCGGGTTCGGTCAATAATCCGTATTATTATCTTGATTAAGGCGTGATATGGTCGCTACCTGGAGAGAGAGAGAAGAAAACACTCAGCGTGCGCTCTTGCAAGAATAGATTGGTTATTATTTTATCTAATCAGGATGGCTCCCACTGCTTTTCATCAAATCTTCCTTCAAACCCTAAAAGGAAAGACTAGCCGGGATTAATTACACACTACAAGTTCGCCAATCTTTCAGCCAGGCCAGTGTCGGTACTTTGAGGGAGGTTCCCCGTGCTTTCGCACGGACCTAATTAATGTAAACCTCGTTTTCCCAGAGGCGTAACCCCGTTGACACCTTTCTAGACACCTACTTGATCGGCTAATTGTAATGTATAAAACTCTCCCAGGAGTAACTCTTACTCACAGCGGGTATCGGGATCCAACTATCTCATAGAAGGTATGCAATCTCATTGCAAATTTCAACACTTGAAATTCCCGATAATATTTTGCCCCTAACGTGCTATGACCTTGACGAAAGCCAACAAACCATAGCCCGCTAGTCAAGTTCAACCCGTACATTTCCTGATTGAATTAAACCCACCCGCATGACCCTTGACGAAAGCCAACAAAGCCGCACGACTACCCTAATCCAATCACATCGTATGCTGGCAGATAAGCAGCATATAGCTACCGCACACTGCACCTTGACGAAAGCCAACAAATGCAGCACGAATACTATATACAACTTATCTGAAATGACGGAGGGCTACGACAGGTTTTTCTGAAAACCTATTGCGTAATGAACTTGATATCGTTGTAGAATCAAATGATTTTAAAATGGAGTGCTTTTGAGGCTTTTCTAGTTTTGCTAAAGGAGTCACTCCCGGTGAAGGGATCGTCGGTCCTTTCCTCGTCGAATGAGGTGCGGGATATATCATATATATCACTGTGCAAAGCAAAAACTCTTAAAAGCAATCAAAAGACAAATCGAGTGTGTAGCATCTGCCAGTTATTGCTAAAGGAGTCACTCCCGGTGAAGGGATCTCGGTCCTTTCCTCATCGAATAAGGTGCAGAATATATCACATATACCTCTGTGCAAAGCAAGAACTGTAGCTACCTGTTTTATTTTGAAATTCGATTCTACAACATCTTAGGTTTCTTTTATTTCATCAATCACATTAATGAAGTCCCATCATTTAAATACCTAAACATCATAGATAAATACGACGTACACTTATGCCATCCGCATTCGCCTCGATGTCCCCTCGTGCACCGTTAGGTTAGGTAACTAACGGCAGAGCGGGGCAGGGCTAGCGCGGGTGTAAAACATAAGTAACGCCTATATAATATATCATATATACTATATAAAGTATCTATCACAGAACATATCATGATCACATCACAGATATCGCAGCAGAAGAATCATATGAAATATTGGATATACTAGGACGTCCGTGTTTTCAATACGAGCCAGTATAAAACACGGATTCCACGGTCGTGATGAATAGCCAAACCCACACCCCTAGACCCCTACGAGAGCGGCAAGCAACCCTACCAATTCTAAAGTTAGGAGACTCGGACTCGACTCCTCGAGTTGGTCTCCCACTGGACTCCAGAACCCGGTTACTTGTGCCCTCCTCCTTGGGTCTATCCTAGTGCGGAAAAGAAAATAATATACATCAACGGTGACAACTTCTGCAACCTGGAAGTGCCCCAATAAAAGAATATTACATACAAGTTTTTACATGAATGAAAATGAAAAACACTCATCTCACATAAAAACCCCCGGCTATTCAAACACGACGATCCAATATAACATATCCAGCAACACATAACATCACATGTCATCAACGTAAGTAAATATGCGCATCCCAATTGTCGTTGACATATAGCAACGAAACCGGCGATATCACATATTACACTTACGGTCACAGAAAAGAAAGTGTAAAACTACAACAGTTGGAATCCGCAACCACCTCAGACATCACATGCCTGACCAAATGAATTACTTAGACATCGCATGCCTAACAATTATAAATCCCGCATTTTAGTCTCATAATCGAAAACACTTTTCAATACCAAGTCGGGCAATTCAACAAGATTCCCGACATCCTGATCGAATGCTCGTCGCAAACTTCAGTAGACGGCCGCACCCCCGATACCGTCGACGAAGTGCACCAAGGCGGAACACCGCTACCGCGAGCACCCGAACGGATGCTTTCGGCGACGGGGTTTTCCTACAGTCACTTGGTCGGGGCTATGGAGTGAGGCTGTCTATTAAGTTTACCCGGCGAGTATCCGCGTACGCTACGTGACTGCGACGGACTTTTGATCACATCAAAATTCCGTGGCAACCGATCAAGTGAGACTAAACTGCTATGTTTATAACATTCATTCAGTTATCTCATAACTTCTTGTGAATTCCAATTATTGTATCCCATTCCGGATAAATAGAAAATGTTAAACTTTCCGATCGAACATTCAAACACCCAAGTTTTCCCGAAACAGATCAACTCTTGAAATAAGTCTAAAAACATTCAGTTCGTGCCTCAGTACCAACGGTCCAGCCGTAGAAGGGTCAAGCCAACGCCTCACATGTGGCACGCCGTACTGCCCCAAACCCTAAAATTCAAAGGGCAGTTCAAGACGGTCACATAATCGAGTTAAGGTTTGTTGTCTTCTAGAGGGTCCATCGCGTTACTTGCACTACTTAGAACGTCGTTAAACTACGGAAAAATCCAATACTTGGAAATTTCCCGGCAGGGGAAAAATTGGGTATTTATATCCGGTCGAACTTTTTAACATATTCTAAAAATACCCAGAAAAGCACACCGACAAAATTAGACAGTCCGATCGAATACACCGAGTCCCCAATACAACTCAGAAAATACAACTCTGTAATAAAGATTAAAAGCATCCAGAACACACAAGAAACACCAACAGAAACAACTGAAGAAAACTCACAGCCTGATCATCACAGACGGCCGCGGATCCGTCGCAAAAGGGGGGTCAACGCCGCGGTTCCGCGGTCGTACTGTAGAATTAGGCTGTCTTTTTCTGCAGTTTTTCTTAGAATTTCCTGTACATTTCTCTGCATATTTTTAATTCTAAAAAATCCACGATTTCAGAAAAAGTACAGAGAGCAATATTAGGGTTTGGGTTTTGATTCGATCGGAGTTCTAATTCCGTCTGAACTTCGCCTAAGGCTCTAGCTAGGCTCTGATACCACTGTAGGGTTCCTAGGCACTCTCAAGAGGTCTCACAAGGCATCAACCATGCCAATTTCAAATTTTAACGGTGCCGAGAAACCCTAATACGGATCGTTGGCTAGATATTTAGGCGAAAAAGCAACTAGTAAACTACTTTACTAAGAGAATACGGAAATACAACCTTTGTAGATCCGGTCCTCCACCTCCACGGCTCCATGATGAAGTCCTCTCCGCTGTCCTCATGCAATCCCGGGCTCTAGCGTCGGCTTCATCGGAGAAGAAGCGGGCTAGGTCATCGACGACGTGCCGAAGATGATCTACGTCGAGGCATCGCTAGATCAAGCTCCAACTTCACCAAGTCAAGAAAACTTGTGAAGGAAACACACTCTACTACTTGGCAAGAGGTAGAGGATGAAGAAATAGGAAGTGGGTAGACTTTAGAATTGGATTTCTCACTCATTTTCATCAATCACCATTGATGAAGAAAGATTTTCTTCAAGTGAAGAAGAAGAAGAAGATGAAGATTGTATTATGATAAGTTAATCTAAAAAAGAAAAGAAAATGAATTCTTATCATAATAGAACCATGGTTAGGTGTAGAGAATTAATTAGGGTTAAGTGGAATGGTTAGGGTTAAGGATGAGACAAAGTGGTCACAAAGTCAAAGTATTCATGAAGCTTCATGAAAGAACAAAGAATGCCACCATTTTATCATTTCCTTTTCTTTTTCCAAAAGAATAAATAAATGAATAAAATGAATAAGCAAATAATAAACCCTAACCATTTCATTAACCAAGGTTTAATTCTTTATACTTAACCAATTTTACATGCACCATCAAACATGATACAAGCATGTGCACAAAATCATATCACATATATAATGCGCACATCCGAGCGAGAAAATCCATTTAAAGTGAACCGATACTAGTTAATGCAAAGTAATATATCAAATATATAATTATGCATTAAATCATTAAATCAACACTTGATTTAACGATCCGATCATATCGCATATAACCGACTAATATCCAATGTATCGATTTATCGAATCAATCTTCGATTCGATAACTAGGTTATATCGCATACAACCATTCGACACATTGTTCGCGAGAATGAAATACGGTATCACATACACGCATTATTCTCGGTTCCGCACATATCTTATATGCGCTCCTATTTCGTTTCGCTTGAGCCAGGAAACCTCTGTGTAGGACTCTAAAGACTCGTCAATACGCCGACAGCAGATGATGATCATATCAAACATCCACAAGCCGCAAGCGGTCTGCTAAACGTAACGGCCACCTGGGTATTGAGCGATCAGAAGATCGACGAGCAAGCCCGCTCACATTCCAGTGAATCCAACCAGTAACACTACCGTACAGTCCGGTCTGATCGTCTGATATGTCGCATATCTCGCCTAGGGGTGGTAAACGTCAGACCCCAATAGCTCGATAAGTCGTGTCGATATGAGGTCTATAACAATTCGAGAAACTACTGATAACACTTACCAGTAAATCTCAGCAACCCTGGCCAGGGATTTCCTGTTATAGCCAATCGAACACAGCGCAACATCAACCTCCTATACCGGGAGAGACGAATCCCCTCCTATCGCTCATTGCCTCCATGTGACTCGGGACTGTACCCAAAAACCACCGTTTTGCACGCCCTCTTGGACGTGGTAAGATGGAAATCAAAACACAGTGGGAACCATACAAGACTCTATGACGATCTCGGGTCAACAGACTACTCTGTACCAGTGTCACCAGAGAACTGCCATCTGACGTAAGGTATAATACCATCTGGGAGTTCTCGGCGAGTCCGTCCAGTGTACCCAGTCTCTACTGAGCACCCGTATATCATCTCTGATGTCAAACACCAATGGATATGGGATCATCCATCGCCCATCTGTATGGGTCGAGAAGGTATACGCTAGTCTACTCTGGTATATCGATGCCCCATCTCGATACACCCATGACTAGGGATTTTCAAGGATGTACTTATGGACTACCATGCCCCCACTAGTTTGATCTGCATCATAGTCCAGGTAGTCAAGGACACATCCTAAGGGCTTTACCAACATGTAACAGAGAGACAATCAATGTACACGTTAAGGTAAAGAGCAACCAGATAGCATACTATCATGTCGAGCAAGAAAGTCCTCCCTATATATGTCCCAGCATCCACTACAATATACATCCAATGTGCAGTAATGGCCTCTAGGGCATACATATAACTAACAGGTTCTGCATGACCCAGATCCTCTATCTTTGTCGTAGGCCGACCAGGAGTATTTTCAGCCGACATGCCGAATAGTGAGGAGCATGTTAGTACTTAGTTTAGTTTAGTTTTCTTTCAGCACTTTCATTTCCTGATGTGAGCCTGTATTTGGGACGTACTTTCCTGATGCTATTGCTTATTGGATTTATTGCTTCCGCACATTTATATTTCTTGACTCGTTTATTCCGGCATATGGACATGTACTAGATAGTTTACTTTATTTTACTGTTCTTGATATCTTATAGACAGCCATAATGTGACTGTGGAGGGATGTTTCCTAACCATAGGTAGCATAGTTGGCTTTGTCACGTGCTGATCTTAGCGCACTCTGGGAAGCGGGACGTGACAGGGTTTGTTTGGTATCAAAGCCATAGGATTTAGGTTAATCGGGTTTGCTTCTTTTGTAGTTGGGTATTGAACCCAATACGCTAACTAGAGAACTCGTAATTAGGAACATGTCCTGCCACATTGTTGTCGTGATTCTTGAATCTTATCTTTCTCTTAACTCTTTATCTTGACGAGATGAAATGACTTTGCATCTCGGCTTAGAATCCTTTTGGTTCTTTATTGTTTCTCCCTCCATTTTCCTTTGATTCTGATACTAGGATTTGGGCGACTTGAATGGAGTTATGTGATTGTAACTATGAACTGCAGCATGGTTACAATACGGTACTCTATTTAAGTAACTTGGAGTCTTAGTCTTGATTCATTTCCTTATTTTATGATCGTTATATTATCTTGCTTCTCTCGGTTTTATTGCTTACCAGTTCATGTTTTATCGCAAGCTTGAATCCTGTTTACCATATTAATCTTCTTCAGTATGTTGGCTTTGGATGAAGTCATTTCTGGTATCCTACTTGTTCATGATTTTCCCGCATTAGCATTATTTGATTTAGGTGCATCCCATTGTTTTATGTCGTCTAAGTTTATTGTTGCACATTCGATTTCTTGCACGACCTTGTTTTGTTGTTGGGATATACACACTGGGAATGGGAAGATCATATCTAGTAGTGAGTGCAACGATTATTCAGTTGTTATCTGCGGACGAGAGTTATTTGCGGATTTCTTGGTGATCGATACCGGCAGTTATGACGTTGTCTTAGGAATGGATTTTCTCGGCACTTTCCATGCTCACATCGATTGTAGAGCAAAGAGAGCGATTTTCCAATTCCCGGACATCCGGAGTTTGTTTTTGCTGGAGGAAGCAGTTCTGTCGGGCCAGTCGAGTTTAGGGCTAGGCCGACAAGCACCGTTCTTGCATCGATGGAAGTTGATAAGAAGGAAGCACCAGCAGTGGTTCGAAAGTTTATGGTTTTGTTCGAAGACATCTCAGGTTTACCGCCAAAATAAGATTTGGAGTTCATGATCAATCTTGTTCCTGGTGCAGTGCCAATCTCAAAGGCATACTATCCAATGGCACCAGTGGAGTTGGAAGAAGTAAAGAAGCAGGTTACCGAATTGCCAGAGAATGGTTGGATTCGCAGCAACGATTCATCCTGGGGAGCTTTAGTTCTTCTAGTCAAGCAGAAAGATGGCACAAGAAGGATGTGCATCGATTATCGAGAATTAAACCGGGTGACTATTAAGAACAAGTACTCGATCCCTCGCATTGGCGAATTATTCGAGCAACTCAGTGGCGCGAGGGTATTCTTGAAATTAGATTTGCGATCCGGATATCATCAAGTTCAAGTTAAATCAGAGGATATTTGCAAGACTGCGTTCCGAACTAGATATGGGCAATTCGAGTACTTAGTGATGCCATTCGGAGTCACGAACGCACCGGTGATATTCATGGACTTGATGAACCGAATCTTTTCACCGATCTTGGACCAGTTAATAGTTGTATTTATCGATGATATTCTGGTCTACTCGAGGTGCCTAGAAGAGCATGCAGAATACTTGAGGACCGCACTGCAGACATTGAGGCATGAAAGATTGTATGCAAAGATGAGCAAGTGCGAGTTTTGGCTTGAAGAAGTGAAGTTTTTGGGGCATGTCGTATCCGGAGAAGGAATCTCCGTTGACCCTGAGAAGATTGCAACAGTTCAAGATTGGCCGAATTCGAGGAATGTAGCGGAGATCAGAAGTTTTCTGGGACTTGCAGGATACTACAGAAGATTCGGGGAGAATTTTGCTTGATTGGCTGAGCCTTTGACCAAGCTTACACGGAAGGAGGTACCGTTCGTATGGACGGATAGTTGTGTGTTAGCTTTTGAGGCATTGAAGCAAAGGTTGATAATCACTCCTATTTTGACCGTACCAGACGGTTCCGGAGGATTGGTGATTCACAGCGACGCATCTGGGAAAGGTTTGGGATGTGTTTTTATACAGCATGGGAAAGTTTAGCCTATGCATCGAGATAATTGAAGACCCATGAGAAGAATTACCCAACTCATGTTTTGGAACTGGCAACAGTAATTTTCGCTTTGAAGATTTGGAGACACTACTTCTTGGGTGAAAGGGTCGAAATATTCACCGATCATAAAAGCCTAAACTACGTGTTCACGCAGAACGAGCTCAACATGAGGCAGCGTAGATGGTTGGATCTGATGGCTGACTATGATCTCAATCTTAAATACCATCCAGGGAAAGTTAATGTAGTGCCGGATGCGCTTAGTCGGTTGCGAGCAATTCGGATGTTGACAGCACAGAAGGAGCTTATCAATGATTTTCGGAGATTCGAGTTGGAGATCGTGTTACCGCATTCTTCAGGATAGTTGATGCAGTTGCAAGTATAGTCGTCTTTGATCGATAATATTAAAGCAGTGCAGTCACACGATCAAAGATTGCAGAAGTATCGAGAACAGGTTGAAGCGAGACTTCGAACGGACTTGTTGATTCATGAAGATGGTTCGTTGCGATGTGGTAGCCGTTTATGTGTGCCGAAAGGAGACATTCGCGAAGAAGTTATGAAGGAGGCGCACCGTTCCGCATATTCCGTATATCCAGGAGGCACGAAAATGTACCGTGATCTACGACAGCATTTCTGGTGGGAATGCATGAAAATGGAGATTGCTCGCTTTGTAGCGAAGTGCTTGGTGTGTCAGCAAGTTAAGGCTGAACATCAGAGGGTCGCTGGTTTATTGCAACTACTTCTGATTCCTCAATAGAAGTAGGAACATATAACCATGGATTTCGTGACAGCTTTACCGCGAAGTCCAAAGGGCAACAATGCAGTTTGGGTGGTTGTTGATCGATTGACTAAGGCAGCTCATTTCATACCATTTCGAGTTGGTCAGTCGACGGAAGCGTTAGAAAAACGGTACATGCAGGATATTGTGAGATTACATGGAGTATCTGTGAGTATCGTTTCCGATCGTGATACCCGATTCTTATCGCACTTCTGGAGGAGTTTACAGGAAAGTTTGGGAACTCGATTGAAGTTTAGCACCGCTTATCATCCTCAGACAGACGGCCAGTCAGAAAGAACGATCCAAACTCTTGAAGATATATTGAGAGCATGCATGTTGGACTTCAAGGGTTCATGGGAGGATCATCTACACTTGGTGGAGTTTTCATATAATAACAGCTTTTAGGCGACTATTCAGATGGCTCCATTCGAAGCTTTGTATGGTCGCAAGTGTCGCTCACCCGTTTGCTGGGATGATGTCGGAAAGTGAAGGTTATTGGGACCGGATATTATTGTGCAAACCGTGGAGAAGTTAATACGATCCGGAATCACATGAAGGCAGCACAAGATCGACAGAAGAGTTGGGACGATACATCGAGAAGACCTCTAGAGTTCGTTATTGGCGATCTTGTATTCTTGAAGATATCACCAACTAGAGGAGTGATTCATTTTAGGGAGTCGAGGCAAGCTCAGCCCTCGATTCATGGGGCCTTTCGATATTATCGAGCGCGTTGGAGAAATAGCTTATCGATTGGCGTTACCACCGTCTTTGGCGAGTATTCATGACGTGTTTCATGTATCTCAACTCCGTAAGTATGTTCGAGATGAAACACACGTGCTAGATCATTCGGAGCTGACTGTAAGGGAGGACTTGACATATGAAGAACGGCCGATGGCGATTGTTGATCGAAGAGAAAAAGTCCTCAAGAACAAGGTTATCCCTCTCGTACTTGTTTCATGGGGGAATCGCTCGCACAGAGAATCGACTTGGGAACGAGAAGATGAGATTCAACAGAAGTTTTCACACATTTTCTTGTAGATTCAGGTTTGTTTATCTTTTCTTGTTCCGGGAATTTCGAGGACGAAATTCTCTTTATAGTTGGGTATAATGTAACACCCTAGTTCGTTATACCATGACTTGATTTGATTATTTTATATATTGAATGGATATTTTTGATTTATTGCTGTTTTGGGTGCAGATAGTATAATTGGTATCTGTATTTGCATCCGACCCGACTCGCTTGCTAAAAATCCGTCTTGATTCTTATTTATGATTTATCCCCGCTAGTGTGGAGGATTCGTGCACTTTCATGTTCTTTGTCCTGTATACCTGCATTTTATCTGGCATCTGCATTTTTTTAATAATACAATTATAATCAAATAATATATTTTAAAAATATCTAGTATGGTCTGCATCGTACCCCTAATCTTGTGGTAGCATCCATACATCTTGCTCTTGTTCCGTTTAGTGAAACAGACTCGTTTAGATCGCTACGTACACGCTACGCGAATCTGTTCTTGGGGGTATACATTTTCGTTACCTGGATATCGTATTTTGTTTTTGGTTGAAACGTATATTATCCGTATTTTCAAACCACAATTTTTGACCCAACCCGGATGCGTTTTGGACTATTTTTGTATTAGCCAAAATCTCAAAATATATAATATAATATTCTTTATATTATAAACTGTTTAAATATATATACATTCAAATATATTTTTAACTAAATATATTTTTATTTTATTTTATAAATCCTCACAGATCTCACATCTCTCTCTCTCTTTCTTTATATATATTATACAAATATTTTCCTAAAACCAAATCCTATTTAACCAAACCCATGTTGTCTCTCTCTCTCCTCACTTCTTCTTCTCAAAGCTTTCCCGCCTCTTCGCGAACGAAACCCACGCCCACGCGTCACGCTCGTCCCTCGTCGATCCTCGCCGTCGGCCTCAACCCTCACCACCATCTTCGTTTCCTCCTTACCCGCTCTCCTTCCCCGACCGCTTCAACCCACCGCGACGAACCCTAGAACCCATCACCAGAGCACCAAGAACCCTCATCTCGCCGGAAAACTTCACCATTCCCATCACCCCGCCATCACCAAGCTCGCATCACCTCTCCCTCTCCCTTCATCTCGACCTCACCTCTCTCCCCTCGCTCAAAAACCCACTCCCTGATGAGCCATCCCTGCACACCCGAACCCATGTACCCGACGAGAACCTACGCCTCACCTAAGCCCTCGTCGCCGGAGACCACCTCGTCATCGACTTCCTCTCTTTCCTCTCCTCCTCCGCCTATACGCCAGTCTCCCCTGCAACCCATCGCAAACCGCGACGAACCCCACCAAGCAACCCTCGGCACCATTGTCGCACCCTCATCGCCGGAGCTTCGATCACCCCGTCGGCCTCACCCCATCACCACCGTCCTCTCCGCTCTCTCCAACCAGACACCACCCTAAACCCGAGCTCATCCCCTGCAGAAGCCTGCAACCCGAGATTTCCCTGCAACCTGCACCCAACCGCAGCCCACTGCCTTGCCGTGAAATCTCGCCGGAAAACCCAAGACCCATCTTCGTCATCCCCTCGCCTTCTTCTCTACCCCAGAACCCAAACCCAGAGCCACACCAAACCCCAGACCTTCTCTTTCTTCTTCTTCTTCTTCTTCTTCTTCTCTTCTCTTTACTTTCTTGATTCCGTTTCCTGGTGATCGCCGGAGCCGTGCTTGTCGCCGACGATCCGGATGACCCAGTGGACGTTCCCAGCCAGTGTGGTCACGTTCTTGCTTTGGTTGGTTCAGTTCTGTACGCACGTGTGTGTATTGCGACGTTTACCTGACGTCGGACGCAGCGTACGCACCCCGTCGTGTGATCCGATCAGGAAAGTTTATCTTGCTACATGCTATGATACATATTTTGCATCCATTTGAATAAAAATATCACATGTTTATTGCATTGTACATCCATGTTACTATTTTACTGTTTTCGGATAGTCGTTCGTATCCGTATCATTTATTACATATCTAGTTGCATGTAAGTTTAGCTTGCTACATGCTATATTATTAAACTTGCATCTATATAAATAAAAATATTACGTATTTATTACATTGTGCATCCATGTTACAGTTTTACCATTTTCCCGATATCCTTTCGTATCCATGTTATTTATTATATCTCTAGTTGCATGCCATATCATATTATATCATGTTACTGTTATATTAGTACCCCATGCTTGATAATGTGCATCCTACGTAGTCATGGAGTTGTGGATGTGATCCCTGATAAACACTTGTGCATCCGTGTTTTACCGTGATTCGATACTTACTACATTTTACTGTTGGGCATCCATTTGATACACTGTGCACCACCTGACATGACCTGATACACCACTGCTTGACTTGATACCTGATCTTGTTACTAATGCCGACGACCCTGACTTGTTGTCCCGATGAACATATCCTGTTGTCTATTCAGAAAAAACCTGTACCTGCTTGATCCTGTGTTGGCATTAGCTTCAAATTTATCAATACCTGACTTGAACACATAATCTTGGGGGTAAGGGAAAATCAAGAATGTAATCGAACGTAACTCAAAGGGCTATTATATTATTTGCCGTTTTTCCGGGCGTTACGGAATAATCCTGTTACCGTGGTCCCGTGGGGAATGAACGGGGCATAGACCGAATAATCCCGTTACCGTGGTCCCGTAGGGAATGAACGGGGCATAGTCTGATGGGTTACGATGAGAATTACATTAATTGATTTCGAAGACTTTAGATTAGATAACCTAGAGTCCAGAAATAGGTTGCACGCCACATGTACATACACCTCACTATTTCATTTCCGTGTTTACTTTCTATCTTCATATCATCGTTTATATTCATGCTTGCATATCTCGTGTATCCTGTTCATTTATTATTGTTGATATTATGACGCATTGACGTCTGTGTTCTGCATGACCCAGATCCTCTATCTTTGTCGCAGACTGACCAGGAATATTTTCAGCCGACAGGCCGAACAGTGAGGAGCATGTTAGTACTTAGTTTAGTTTAGTTTTCTTTTAGCACTTTCATTTCCTGATGTGAGCCGGTTTTTGGGACGTGCTTTCCTGATGCTATTGCTTATTGGATTTATTGCTTCTGCACATTTATATTTCTTGACTCGTTTATTCTGGCATATGGACATGTACTAGATAGTTTACTTTATTTTACTGTTCTTGATATCTTATAGACAGCCATAATGTGACTGTGGAGGGATGTTTCCTAACCATAGGTAGCATGGTTGGCTCTATCACGTGCCGATCTTAGCGCACTCTGGAAAGCGGGGCGTGATAGATACCTGATGGGAACTCTACTTCAATGGGGCATCTTCCATGAAGAAGAGAAAGCACACCTCCCCCATAATCAAATCCGGGATATGCCTTATCTTCGTGACTCCGCAAGGAGGGATAATGCGCTTTGCCTTTTCCCTAACAGAACCGAGGACAAACAATGAAGTAGAATATGAGACTTTGATAGCAGGTCTTGAGATCGCTATCGATATGGGAATCGAAGACCTCCTTATATACGGGGACTCCCAGTTAGTCGTTAGTCAAGTAAACGGCGACGTGCAAACCAGAGTTGGTGAAGTACAGCAAGAGAGTGCAGCAATTGCTGACTCAAATCCTTTCCTACGTCCTGAAAAGCATACCGCGTATGAAAAATAGCAAAGCTGATGCATTATCCAAACTCGCTAAAGAACTGGCTGACGAAAACCTCGATGACGAGAGGATCGTTGTATAAAGCCGTCGGGTCCTTGCACCAGCAGAAATGTCCACGGATTGGTCTGAAGAAAAAGAAGCGACCAAGATAACGGCCTTACAAATAGAGGACCAAGAAAAGGTTAAGGATTGGAGAGAAGTCTTCATAGACTACTTCAAATCCTATCGAGCGCCGGAAGATGCATCCTCAAGACATCAGCTCATGAGGCGAGCTCTGTCTTTCGCCTTCGTCAATGATACTTTATATAAGAGATCGTTCGACTCTCTGTGGCTAAGATGCCTAGGACCAGAAGAAGCAAGGAAAGTCGTCCAAGAAACTAACGACGGACTCTGCGGTTCTCATCAAGCTGGACCAAAGATGAAGCTGAAGATCAAGAGGATGGACTACTATTAGCCCACGGTGATTCAGAATTGTCTCGAATACGCAAAGCAGTGCCACTCGTGCTAGATTCATGGGGACTTCATCCACCAGCATCCAAACCCGCTACACCCAACAGTGGCTAGCTGGCCATTCGAAATGTGGGGAACCGACATAATTGGGCCTATCGAACCAGCGTCATCCAAAGGACATTGGTTCATATTGGTGACAACTGATTACTTCTCCAAGTAGACAGAAGCCATACCACTAAGAGAAGTGAATACGGAGAGTATTCTTCACTTCTTCAAGACACACGTCATCTATCGGTTCGGCACTCCGCGACGGATTATCTCTCATAACGGGCCAGCCTACAGAAGTCACAAAATCAGCCGCTTCGCACAGCAACATAATATAGACTGAAGATACTCTTCGGTCTATAATCCCAGAGCTAACGGTCTAGCTGAGGCTTTCAACAAGACCTTGACGAAGATCATAAAGAAGACGGTGTCCAAAAATAAAAAGGATTGGCACGAGAGACTGCATGAAGCTCTCTGAGCATATCGGACCACGTTCAAGATGGCCACGAACACGACGCCATTCGCGTTGGTATTCGGCGCAGAAGCGGTTCTCCCCTTGGAGATAGAGCTACCATCTTTACGAGTGGTGGTTCATTACAAACTAACAGATGAAGAGAATACTCAGCTTCGGCTTGAGGAGCTCGACACCCTCGATGAAACTCGTCTCATGGCATAGAAAAATTTGTTGGCTTACAAAGAAAAAATGACGTGCTCATACGAGAGACTGACTAGGCCGAGACCATTTCGCCAAGACGAACTCGTGCTAGTGGTCAAAAGACCTATGATCCCCAATCATGCCATACAGGGGAAATTCGAGCCAAACAATGAGGGCCCGTACATCGTAGACAAAGTCTACCAAGGTGGGGCTTACCTGCTCATGGATATGCATGGCGAAAGACCCTTCAGGCCAATAAACGACCTATTCCTAAAGAAATACTACGCCTGACTAGTCATGAATCGGGTTAACGATAGATGACGACGCCTATATCCGCTCGCTATCTTCCTAAGCCCAAACTCTATAAGTAGTATCCAGCAAAACTGTTGTCTCCAAAATGGCAACAATATGCCGAAACGTCCCTAAACTAACAACAGGACCGAAACGTCCCTAAACGAACAACGGACCGAAATGCCCCTAAACTAACAATGGACCGTAATGTCCTAAAACTAGCTATAGACCGCAATGTCCTAAAACTAGCGACGGACCGAAACGTCCTTAAACTACTACAAATACCCGGCATCCCCAGGCTGACGTGAAAAAAAAACAGTACGTACATAAGCAAAATGGGCACGGATGAAAACCCGAAAGGGCTCCGTGAGTAAAAACAGCAAGGCTACCGGCGATATTTGTGAAAACCCGAAAGGGCGCAGACTCGTAAAAAAATGGAATGTCTACAAGCAAAATGTGTACGGATGAAAACCCGAAAGGGCTCCGTGAGTAAAAACAGCAAGGCTACCGGCGATGTTTGTGAAAACCCGAAAGGGCGCAGACTCGTAAAAAAAATCTTGCACACTTGCAAGGTCCTTTCGACCTTGTAAGGAGAAAGTACCTGCGTGAGATCCTTACGACTCACAAGGGAGCAACACACTTAGGAATCCTCACGATTCCTGAGGAGAAATTACACTTATGAGATTCTCACGACTCATAAAGAGAACCCTCTTATGAGACCCTCATGGCTCATAAGATTCAAAAGCCTTAAGTTGCAGGGATCTGAACCTGTTCTTAAGCCATCACATTTCCCAGTTTGCCTTATAAGCGGTTCAATACTGACCCTTGTATACAATCCACGGGCACAAATAATCATTTCCTTGCCGAGTCCCACCGACGACGAGGAAGCCCTAGTTTGATGTACAAACACTTGTAGGTCCTCTCGATTTATAAGGAGAAAATACTCTTGCAAGATCCTTACGAATTACAAGAGAACATACACTTAAGAATCCCCATGATTTCTAAAGAGAAATCGCACCTATGAGATCCTCACGGCTTGTAGGAGAAACACCTTTATGAGACCCTTACGGCTCATGAAGTCAAAAGCCTTAGTCAACATGATCCTAACCTTGTTTACTAAGCCATCTTTGTTTAAGTCGACAAAGGCAAATGATGATTCGCTCCTGGCAATATCCCAGTTGTAGCGATGCTGATGCCAACATCGATATCAAATTCTAAGAGCTCCATATGCTCCTCGCGTGGGCGCCCTTTTATAAGAAGCGCCGTAGCGCTCCCGGTCTCGTGCTCAGCGCCAGACGCTCCACGTGCTCCTCACGTGGGTGCCGTTTTATAAGAAGCGCCGTAGCGGTCCCGGTCTAGCGCTCAGCGCTAGGCGCTCCACGTGCTCCTCACGTGGGCGCTAAGGAATTACAAAGCACTATGTAAATAAGGTCCCGGCGCCATAAAAAGTGTTCAACACTTAATAAAAGACAAAAAGAAAAAGGGGTGCCAGAATCCAAATCAATGCTCAGTATTATTGAATAAAAAGGAGGCTGAGCCCAAACAAGTGTTCATCTTTACTTTTCAAAAGAGCCTCGTTGAGGAATGTGTCAATCATTTCATCTGACGGCCCCAAAGGTTCTGGTTCAGGGTCTGCTCCCAGTTTCTCAGTGCAAGGAGTTTTTTCATCGTCCGTAAACGAGTGAGAGATCACATAATAACTTGCTACGTATCCCTCGGATTCATCCGACGAGCTCTCTCCATCATCTTCCTGCTGAAAGACGTGGCTGAGGAATTCTTGGAGCGTGATGGGAGTCCGTGCCTTTTGATTGTACTCTTCCAGCGTGTCGATCTGTTTTTGTAAGTCCGTGCGCTTGTCGCCAGGCTTCACGGACTTTTTGGATCTCTTCTTCTTGTTCTTTGAAGATTTTGAGGGCTGGGTGTGAGTGCTCGGGCTATTACCACCAATCTTTGGAGTTGGGCGCGGCTTCAGCATCCTTTCGATGATCTGGGGTTCTAGCGGGTTCTTCCATCTGACCGCCGGGCATGTCTGGAGATCATTCTGTTAGTGTATATGCCCTAGAGGCCATTACTGTATCATACTAGTTTGTATATTACTTAATGGATGCTTGGGATATTCACCTTGTATATACAATCTTGCTCAAAATAGTAGTATGCTACTTGGTTTGTTTCTACTTCAATGTGTACTTGTGTTTATTTCAGTATATCACTTATACGCATTAGTGGAGCCCTTAGGATCTTTGCTTGATTACCAGCGTTGTGATGGCAGTCACACTAGTGGGGGCTGGGTAATCTATAAGCACATCCTTATACAGGTCCCTAGTCGCAGGACTATCGAGACAGGGCATCGATACTCCGGAGTAGACTAGCGTATGCGCTTCTCATCCCAGTATGGGAGATGGTCTGTCCCACAGCCATCAGTACGTCGTACTGGAGATAGTATACGGGTGCTCGTTGGGTTACGAGTACACTGGACAGGACTCGTCGGGGACTGACAGGTTGGTATTATACCTATCGTCAGTTATCAGTTCCCAGGTGACATGAGTACAGCTTAGTCCGCTGACTTGACACTGGCACTTCGCCTCAAGTGTGTTCCCACTGCACTTTGATCACTACCCTACCACGGCTCAAAGGAGTCGTGCAAACGGGTGGTGGTTGGGTGCAGTCCCGAAGCACTTGGAGGCAGTGACGGTTAGACAGGATTCGTCTCTCCCGGTATTGGGGGTTGACATCGCGCTGTGTCTAGGAGAGCCATTACACGAGTAGTCCCTGGCCAGGGCAAACGAGATATACTGGTAGGTTTCCAGTGTTATCTCAGGGTGTTTTGGGCTTCGCTCCGGCACGACTTGTACCGCTATTGGGGGACTGACGATTACCACCCCCTAGGCCCGCCATGCGATGTATCAGACGAACAGACCGGACTGTACGGAGACTGTCACATTCAGACTCAGTAGGAGTTCAGATGAGGTTTCACCTCGTCAGCCTTCTTGTCGACATCTACCTGGGGACCGTTATGCACAGCTAGTGCCGCTTGCGGTCTGTGGTTAAACCCACTGCCAGCGTAGTGTCGAGTCTTTAGAGTCCCACACAGAGGGTATTCGCCTCTGGGCAAAACAGAGTAGAGGTCGCATGGTTTTGCGACAGGGTTCGTTCTCATCCGCGCACTTGTGCACGTTTGGAGTCCGGACGGATAATACTGGCAGGCTCTGGTTTGAGCCAGATACTGGTATATAGATTTGGGGTTGCTTTTATATCTTGGTATTCTTGTTCCTCGGAACGAGAATGCAGGTGTGTATGCACAGTTGCTTGAGGCGGAGGATGAGGTTTTTCATTAGGGTTTCGGAACGGGTGCGTATGCACAGTTGACAGTTATATTTTTCCAAACCCTAATGGATTTATGAATTATCTATTTATAATAGTAATTAAATGAGAATTTTGTTATGGTTGATTTTGTTGACTTGTTGACCATGGTTGACTTGTTGACCATGGTTGAAAGTTGACCACCATCATGCTTCAAAAGTCTTCCTTGATTTATGCTTACATTTTTAAATGAAGCATGGTTGTGGTCATTCCAAATTGCCATCAACTATTCTCATTTTCAATTATTATTATTAGATAATTCTTTTCTTTTGCATTATGGTTGCAAGAAAGAAAAAATATAGCTCATTCTATCATTCTCATTCTCTCTCCTCTCTTCATCTTCTTCTTCCTCTAGCAAAGAGAAACCCTCTCATGAGTTGAGAATCCTTCTCTTTAAAAAGAAAAGCAAACCCTAGTCACTCTCTACTCACTCTAGGATCAAAGGATTAGCAAGCCGGAGATTCTAGTTCACTCCAAGTCCGAGAAAGAGCCCAAGGTCGAACCCTCGAGGTGGATCCATCTTCGACGGAAGAAGGCGACAAAAGAGAACCATCAACCTCTACTAGATTTCAAGAAGAAGGAGTTCAAGTTTAGGTATAACCCTCATCCGAGTAGCTAACTCCTTTTAGCGTATTTGCTAGTTTAGTTTAGACAACGATCCCGACCATAGTTTAGTCCATGTTGCCTCTTGCGTTAAAATTTTGATTTTATACCGTTTCCGCCTCCCCGTAAGCACCGGGGGTCGCAATATGGACTAACAGTGGTATCAGAGCCTAACTAAACTTAAACTAGCTTGGTAGTGAAGTGTAACGAAGTTCGGAACCGAAAAAATCACAAAACCGGAAAATCACAAAACCTGAGTTTCTGTTGAAAATTTTTTGGCTCAAAATGAAAAACTGTATACATGTAAATTCGTCTCAGGGTTTTGTGTGAACACCCAAGAAAAACGATACAGTGATTCGACCAAACCGCCGCCCATCCGCCGCGTTATCCTTCTTAACCGCCGCGGAACCGCCGCTACTTGGTGTCTTCTCTGCATCGTTTTTCGTGCAGTGTGTTTGTGTGTTGGTTTTGGGATTTTTTAAATATATTATATGTGCCCAGATTTTGCAGAAAAGAAATTTCCTTTTGGGGTCCTATAATTCCGTATTTTTTTCCGAACTTCACTACACTTTGACTATGATGGTTATATCTGTGATGTTTGCATGTATTGAACGTCGGCTAATCGCTATAAGACGATTAGTCGGGGTTATACATGATCTGTAATGTGCTGGAATGTGTATATAAATATGTTGGATTGTCGCGGGTGAATAGCCGGGGGTTGTGAGACGAGAATTTTCTTTTCTTGCAATTCATTGTAAATGTAAATTGATGTAATTATATTATTTGTTTGGCCGCACAACCGGGTCGGGGTTGTAGCCGTCATTGTATAATTCTTTTTACTGTTTTTTGCTCCTAGGATAGACCCATGGAGGGGTGCACAAACTACCGAGGACTTGGCGGGTAGTTTGCCGCACCCGTAGGGGTCTTGGGTGGGGATTTGGCTATTCACCGCGACCGTGTTATCTGTTTTTGTTACAGGCTTGTACAAATTACAGATTGCTAGTATATCCAATGTATTTATCTGTGATCTGAAATGTCTATCATTGCTTTCTATTTAGGCGTTGCTTATGTTTTACAGACGCGCTAGCCCAGCCCCCGCTCTGTCGTTAGTTAAGTAACCTAACGGGTAATGACGGGGCCCCGTGGCGAATGCGAATGGCATAAGCGTACGTCATATTTTGGTTGTTTTCTGCAATGGTAGGATTAAATGATGGGACGCATTAAAAGTACTAATGCAAGAATATCACGCATTAAAAGAACTAATGCAAGATAATAAACCAAGTTTAAGTCGATGGAACACTTTCGAAAAACCACTCGGTTCTTTTCAAAACTAACTTTTAAATGCGGAGATTGAGCCACTCCTTCTAAAAGCTATCTCGTTCCATCGATTAAATCAAGTTCACTACGTTCACGGTTTCGCCAAAACCATTCGTAGCCCTCCGTCGCTTCGCATGAATAGGCAATAGTATTCAAGCTATGTATTTTGGCCAAAGTCAAGGCATAGTGATTGGTAGCTATTGGGTGTTCATGTGTAGCATAGATAGATGCGTTGGTTTGGGACAGTCGTGCTGCCATTTTGGCCAAAGTCAAGGGTAGGTACGGATGGATCCAAATTAACCTGGATAGTGACGGGCAGAACTTGACATGTGACTTATGATATTTTGGCCAAAGTCAAGGTCATAAGAGCATGGGGCAAAAATCCACATCGGGAGTTTCATAAGTACTGAAACTTGCTAGATTTGCATACCATTTGGAGTGTGATGATTATGGTAGGATTCCTTCATTTTCGTCACGCGATGATATTTGGATCCCGATCCTACTGTGAGTATATGCTACTCCTCGGGAAATTTCTCACTTAACGATCAATGCTATAAACCTAGTAGGTGCCTAGAAAGGTGTTAGCGGGGTTACGCCCCCAGGGAAAAGAGGTTCTTTAATTAAGGAACTTCGCGAAAGCGTTGGAAAACCTCCCTCGAAGTACCGACACTGGCCTGGCTGAACGGTTAAGCAAGTATTGTACGGTGGGATTGATCCTGACTAATTCTTCCTTTATGGTTTGAGGAGGGATTCGAGAAACAGTGGGAGCCATCCTGTTTAGACAAACTAAAAACCACTCTAAACTTGCAAGAGCATCATGCTGAGTGTTTCTTCTTCTCTCTCCTAATTGCAGCGACCAATCAACATGACTGGACTTAAGTTACTCCTAGATAAAAACAAACTGACAGGGCCAAACTACAAAGATTGGCTCAGGAATGTCAAGATAGCAATCACTTATGACAAGCTGGGGTATCTTCTTACCACCAAAGCTCCCCCTGTCCCTGGTCCAACTTCCAGTGTCACGGATAAGGAAATCCGCAAGACTTGGGAGATTGATAGCGCGAAGGCCAAGTGCCTCCTGCTTGCCTCGATGGATAACGAACATCAGAGGAGGCATGAGAATATGGACATGGAGTCCATATTGCTCCATACAAAAGAACTGTATGGAGAGCAATCACGTATCGCAAGATACGAAGCGTCGAAAAAGTTGTTTTCGACAAAGATGGCCGTCGGATCATCAGTAGCCGAGCACGTGCTAAAGATGATCGGCTACATTGAGGAGCTCGCTGACCTAGGGATCACATTGGAGAGTGAACTATATACGGATATAGTTCTCCAGTCCCTTCCTTCCACTTACGCCCAGTTTATACTGAACTTCAACCTACAAGAAAAAGAGGTTGAACTATCAGAGCTCCTCAACATGCTGAGGAGCGCAGAGGGCACCCTACAGAAAAGTAGGGATACATCCACTTTGTTTGTAGGAGGATCATCTTCTTCTAGGTCCAAGGCGAAAGCCAAGGGAAAGAAGAAGAAGGCCCCCGCCAAACCAAGGGGCGGTGTTAGTAAAGTGGATACGAAGGGAAAAGGTAAAGCAACAAAGATAGCGGGGAAGCTTGTGGATAAGGAAGAATGCTTCTTTTGTCATAAGAAAGGACACTGGAAGAATGATTGCAGGGCCTGGAAGGCCAGAACACAGGAATTGAAGCAGGTTGCAGCTTCAGCTTCAGGTGTGTATGTTATTGAAAACTGTCTTTCAATAAACTCTACTTCCTGGGTATTGGATACCGGATCAGGATCTCATATCTGTAATTCTTTGCAGGCGTTGAGAAACCGTAGGGATTTGAAGGCAGGTGACATGACCCTCAGAGTTGCGAACGGAGCTAGCATGGATGCTAAAGCCGTGGGGGACTATCACCTGGGAATGTCAGATGGACATGTTTTGGTTTTGCGTAATTGCTTTTTTGTACCCAACGCAACTTGTAATATCATTTCTGTATCTTTAGTTTCTAAAGAAGGTTATGAATTTGCGTTTGTAAGTAATGTTGTAAACATTCACCTTAATCAAGTATTGATTGGGTCAGGTACTCTGAGTAATGGTATATACGTGTTAAACCAACCACAGATTTTCAATGTCCAGAATACGCACAAAAGAAAGTCTCCAGAAATAAATCAGACTTTCTTATGGCATTGTAGATTGGGTCACATCAATGAGAGAAGGTTGACTAAGTTGCATACAGAAGGATATTTGAATGCGTTCGAATATCAATCATATGCCACTTGTCAATCTTTTCTCAAAAGAAAGATGACAAAGACTCCGTTTACTGGACATGGAGTAAGAGCGAGCGAGCTCTTGGGACTCGTACACAGTGACGTGTGCGGTCCAATGTCTACACATGCCCGAAGCGGACATTCTTACTTCATTACTTTTACGGATGACTTCTCAAGGTACGGTTATGTCTTCTTAATGAAACATAAGTCCGAGGCCTTTGGAAAATTCCAGGAGTATAAGAATGAAGTAGAGAAACAGACCGGCAAAAGTATTAAGATTCTAAGATCGGATCGAGGTGGAGAATACTTAAGTGCCGAATTCCTGGACTATTTAAAAGAGAACGGAATTCTCTCTCAGCTTACTCCTCCTTACACCCCGCAACATAACGGTGTATCGGAGAGACGGAACCGCACCCTATTGGATATGGTGCGGTCCATGATGAGTAACGCTGAGTTACCGCGATCATTCTGGGGATATGCGCTAGAATCAGCCGCATACCTTTTGAACCGAGTCCCCACTAAGACTGTGCCTACCACGCCATTTGAGATGTGGTGTGGGAAGAGACCCCATCTTAATCACATTAAGATATGGGGAAGTCCAGCTTTTGTCAAAAAGCAGCATGCGGACAAGCTCGAGGCACGCTCAGTACTGTGCAAGTTTGTGGGATATCCAAAGAATTCCAAGGGATATTTCTTCTACTGTGAAGAGGAACAAAAAGTTCTTGTTTCTCGTCATGCCCACTTTCTAGAACACCAGTTCATAGAAAAAGAAATAAGTGGGAGCGCAGTAGAGCTGGAAGAAATTCCAGAACCACAGACTGTTACTGAAAGCTTGGTGGAACCAGAGGGTTCAACAGAACAGGACATTCCTACGCCGCTCCGCAGGAGTAGTAGGCAGTCTCATCCGCCCGAGAGATACTACGGTTTTCTCATAGACGGGGATCGAGAGGATTGCATCATAGATTATGATGAGCCTACTAGCTTCCAGCAGGCCGTTCAGAGCGTTGACTCAGTGAGATGGCTGGATGCAATGCGGACCGAAATGGAGTCCATGTACACCAACAAGGTATGGACGTTGGACATTGCTCCAGACGGGGTAAAACCCGTAGGATGCAAGTGGATCTTCAAAAGGAAGATTGGTGTAGATGGACAGGTTGAGACCTATAAAGCTAGGCTGGTAGCAAAAGGTTTTCGTCAAAGACCTGGCTTGGACTACGACGAAACCTTTTCTCCAGTAGCCATGCTGAAATCCATTCGGATCCTTCTTGCCATTGCTGCCTTCCACGATTATGAGATCTGGCAAATGGACGTAAAGACAGCTTTTCTAAATGGAAATTTAGAGGAGTGTGTCTATATGGATCAGCCAGAGGGTTTCATTCAGAGTGGGAGCAGCGGAAAGGTGTGCAAGTTGCTTAAGTCCATCTATGGACTAAAGCAGGCATCGCGGAGTTGGAACATCTGTTTTGATGAGACAGTCAAAGAATTTGGCTTTATCAAAAATCCAGATGAACCATGCATCTATAGTAGATTTGTAGCGAGAACTGTAGTATTCCTCGTTTTATACGTGGATGACATTCTCTTGATAGGAAATGACATTCCTATGCTACAATCTGTCAAGGGGTTCTTGTCACAAAGGTTCTCCATGAAAGAACTGGGTGATGCCTCATACATCCTGGGGATCCGGATCCATCGTGATAGATCCAAGAGGATATTGGGACTTTCTCAGTCCAGGTACATCGACACCATAGTGAAAAGATTCAGTATGGAAGATTCCAAGCGCGGTAACCTACCGGCTTGTCACGGGATCACCCTCTCTAAAGAGATGTCTCCCAAGACTGATTTGGAGAGGGATCGCATGTCTATTATACCCTACGCTTCTGCGGTAGGCTCTATAATGTATGCGATGTTGTGTACCAGACCGGATGTAGCTTATGCACTGAGTGTGGTAAGCCGGTATCAGTCTAACCCTGGGGAGAAACACTGGATAGCAGTAAAGAACATTCTCAAGTACCTGAGGAGGACTAAGGAGATGTTCTTGGTGTATGGCGGAAAAGACCTCCAGATCGAGGCCTTTGCTGACTCCAGCTTCCAGAATGACAAGGATGATTCCAAGTCCATGTCGGGTTTTGTCTTCACCCTCAATGGAGGGGCGGTGTGTTGGAAGAGTTCCAAACAGGAAACCGTTGCAGACTCGACGATGGAAGCGGAATACATCGCTGCATCTGATGCCGCAAAAGAAGCTGTCTGGATGAGGAAGTTCTTGAAAGAACTTCAGGTGGTTCCGTCCATTGTTGACCCAATACCTCTGTATTGCGACAACAACGGGGCTATAGCTTTAGCGAAGGAACCCAGGTCCCATCAGAGATCCAGGCACATCTTGAGGCGGTATCACCTGATCAGGGAGATCGTGGATCGCAAGGAGATCGAGGTTCGGAGGGTTGCTTCAGAAGAGAACACTGCAGATCCATTCACCAAGGCCTTGCCCCAGACTCAGTTCGAGCGGCTGATCGAGATGATAGGTCTTCGATACGCCAGTACATGGCCTTAGTGCAAGTGGGAGATTGTTAGTGTATATGCCCTAGAGGCCATTACTGTATCATACTAGTTTGTATATTACTTAATGGATGCTTGGGATATTCACCTTGTATATACAATCTTGCTCAAAATAGTAGTATGCTACTTGGTTTGTTTCTACTTCAATGTGTACTTGTGTTTATTTCAGTATATCACTTATACGCATTAGTGGAGCCCTTAGGATCTTTGCTTGATTACCAGCGTTGTGATGGCAGTCACACTAGTGGGGGCTGGGTAATCTATAAGCACATCCTTATACAGGTCCCTAGTCGCAGGACTATCGAGACAGGGCATCGATACTCCGGAGTAGACTAGCGTATGCGCTTCTCATCCCAGTGTGGGAGATGGTCTGTCCCACAGCCATCAGTACGTCGTACTGGAGATAGTATACGGGTGCTCGTTGGGTTACGAGTACACTGGACAGGACTCGTCGGGGACTGACAGGTTGGTATTATACCTATCGTCAGTTATCAGTTCCCAGGTGACATGAGTACAGCTTAGTCCGCTGACTTGACACTGGCACTTCGCCTCAAGTGTGTTCCCACTGCACTTTGATCACTACCCTACCACGGCTCAAAGGAGTCGTGCAAACGGGTGGTGGTTGGGTGCAGTCCCGAAGCACTTGGAGGCAGTGACGGTTAGACAGGATTCGTCTCTCCCGGTATTAGGGGTTGACATCGCGCTGTGTCTAGGAGAGCCATTACACGAGTAGTCCCTGGCCAGGGCAAACGAGATATACTGGTAGGTTTCCAGTGTTATCTCAGGGTGTTTTGGGCTTCGCTCCGGCACGACTTGTACCGCTATTGGGGGACTGACGATTACCACCCCCTAGGCCCGCCATGCGATGTATCAGACGAACAGACCGGACTGTACGGAGACTGTCACATTCAGACTCAGTAGGAGTTCAGATGAGGTTTCACCTCGTCAGCCTTCTTGTCGACATCTACCTGGGGACCGTTATGCACAGCTAGTGCCGCTTGCGGTCTGTGGTTAAACCCACTGCCAGCGTAGTGTCGAGTCTTTAGAGTCCCACACAGAGGGTATTCGCCTCTGGGCAAAACAGAGTAGAGGTCGCATGGTTTTGCGACAGGGTTCGTTCTCATCCGCGCACTTGTGCACGTTTGGAGTCCGGACGGATAATACTGGCAGGCTCTGGTTTGAGCCAGATACTGGTATATAGATTTGGGGTTGCTTTTATATCTTGGTATTCTTGTTCCTCGGAACGAGAATGCAGGTGTGTATGCACAGTTGCTTGAGGCGGAGGATGAGGTTTTTCATTAGGGTTTCGGAACGGGTGCGTATGCACAGTTGACAGTTATCTTTTTCCAAACCCTAATGGATTTATGAATTATCTATTTATAATAGTAATTAAATGAGAATTTTGTTATGGTTGATTTTGTTGACTTGTTGACCATGGTTGACTTGTTGACCATGGTTGAAAGTTGACCACCATCATGCTTCAAAAGTCTTCCTTGATTTATGCTTACATTTTTAAATGAAGCATGGTTGTGGTCATTCCAAATTGCCATCAACTATTCTCATTTTCAATTATTATTATTAGATAATTCTTTTCTTTTGCATTATGGTTGCAAGAAAGAAAAAATATAGCTCATTCTATCATTCTCATTCTCTCTCCTCTCTTCATCTTCTTCTTCCTCTAGCAAAGAGAAACCCTCTCATGAGTTGAGAATCCTTCTCTTTAAAAAGAAAAGCAAACCCTAGTCACTCTCTACTCACTCTAGGATCAAAGGATTAGCAAGCCGGAGATTCTAGTTCACTCCAAGTCCGAGAAAGAGCCCAAGGTCGAACCCTCGAGGTGGATCCATCTTCGACGGAAGAAGGCGACAAAAGAGAACCATCAACCTCTACTAGATTTCAAGAAGAAGGAGTTCAAGTTTAGGTATAACCCTCATCCGAGTAGCTAACTCCTTTTAGCGTATTTGCTAGTTTAGTTTAGACAACGATCCCGACCATAGTTTAGTCTATGTTGCCTCTTGCGTTAAAATTTTGATTTTATACCGTTTCCGCCTCCCCGTAAGCACCGGGGGTCGCAATATGGACTAACAGATTCAACATCCTTTTGGTTTTGGCTGAAAGCACGACCTCCCATGGAACTTCTTCAACAAAAGAACAAGTTGCCCCCGGTGTGTCCGTCTTCTTAGGAGTATGCGGTTGTGGCGGGTTTACCTTCCACTTCTCAGACAATGCAAACTTGTCTTGTAGGTATTGGTCCTCGATCCATCCCTTGAAGACGAAGTAATCCTCGATCGGGTGACTTACCGTTTGGTGGTAAGGGCAGTAATTGGGATTATTCACTTCGTTGGGTTGTGGCGGTCGCCTTGGATTCGGCAAATTGATAAGCCTGTTGCGCATAGTTAGTTCGAAAAGCCTCTTCGTTTTGTCCCGTGGGAATGAGTAAGGACGCTTCATTTTCTCATTGTAATAGCGTCGTCTCTCTTCCAGTTGATCTGCTAACTTTGGGGCACTGGGCTGTTGTTGGGTGTTCGCGACGAAGGTCGCCTTCCCTTTACCCTTGTCATTCCGAGGTTCCGGTTTCGGGGGAGACGGTCTGTGACCCATTTGATCCATCTGGGCTAGCTTATCGATTAAAGCCTGGAACGTGGTCGGTTTAAAGAACATCATGAACTGTGAAATAGTTGCATGAGGGTCTAGGGTGCCCACGAACATGCCCACCGCCGGTGCTTCTTCGATGCGCTGCTCGCACTTCGACCACAAGTTCCGCTATCGGATTGCATATTGAACCCATGTCTCGCCCGACTTCACCCTTGCATTAATCAACGCCGTTATTGGGGTGCGTTCGCTGGCGCTCGCGAATCGCTGGGTGAATAGCAACCCCATCTCTGCGAAAGTTTTGACGGAGTCATTCGGGAGCTCGGAGTGCCACTGAAACGCCGTCTCTGATAAGCTGCCAACGAATTAGCGAAGCAAGAGCTTATCATCGCCGCCGGTGTTGCCACAAAGAGCCCTGAACTGGGCAACATGTTGATGGGGATTGCCTGTCCCCTTGTAGACATGGAATTTCGGGATCGTGTAGCCCGGTGGGTATTTTATCTGATCATACCAGCTCGGATATGGTCGCCCCGTTTTGACAACTTGGCCGGCTGCCTCATTTGCCTGGTGAACTCTTATTTGCTGAGCGATGTAGTCATCCAGGGCAGCTTTGGAAATTGTCTCCTCCTTGGCTGTTGAAAGAACCGGCGATGGATTTGACGTTTCTCCTCTGTCATCTTCAAGGATAATCGAAGGATCTTCAGCTGGGGGATCCGGCTGGATCATCATCCCGACCATGTCTTGGAACAGAAGAGCCATCTGCTTTATATTGGCCGCTTGTTCCGCAGCCTCCTTGTCCTTCTTTTCAAGCATTCTACGAAGGAATTCAGCATCGGTCTCGTCTTCGCGACGTTGTTCTGACGGCGCCTCCGGGCTTTCCTTTGGTCCGGTGAGTGCGGCCATCGTAGTTAGCATCTCCTGAAGCTTCTGCTGCTGTTGCTCCTGAGCTCTTGTAATGGATCGGGTGAGTGGTCGGTGGCTCGTTGAAGCACGGCTATCCTCCTTCCCGGATGCCACGTAAATGGTATGGACCACCATGCCCCCAGACTTGGGGCGTTTGGGCTCAGAGCCTTTAATATTTGTCGCAGACACGGGGATCTTCTCCGGTCTTCTCTTTTTATGAGCGGTTGAAGTTGAGGGGGCCGTCGCGGTGGGCACCTAGATAGCTTTTCGTGGCTTGGTAGGATGGCTCACTTCCTGTTGAACCTTCAGCTTCTTGTGCTGGCGGGAGAAATTTGGATCGATCACTGAGTCTCGGATCTGCCGCCAGACTTTGTAAACATGGGAGGATAAAACCAAATAGCATCTGCCCCTAAATTCAGGCAAGACGTTTGTCTTCCCGGCTTTCGGCGGAAAACAGGTTCCTTGGCCAAAACCACTGCTCCATTATTATCACAATACACAGGTATTGTATGCTCAATGAATGGAACCACCCCAAGCTCAGCAATGAACTTCTTCATCCAGACAGCTTCTTTGGCAGCATCGTTGGCAGCGATGTATTCAGCCTCCATCGTCGAGTCTGCTACGGTGTCTTGCTTGGAACTCTTCCAACACACCGCCCCTCCGTTGATGATAAAGATAAAACCTGAGACCGACTTTCTGTTGTCTTTATCACTGTGGAAGCTCGAATCGGTAAAGGACTCCACTTAGAGTTCACTATTACCATACACCAGGAACATCTCTTTAGTCATTCTCAAGTACTTGAGAATATTCATCACAGCTGTCCAGTGATTCTCTCCTGGATTTGCTTGATACCTACTCACTACACTTAGTGAGTATGCTATATCGGGTCTGGTACATAATATCGCGTACATGATAGAGCCTACTGTCGAAGCATAGGGTATCCCTTGCATGCGAGCTCTCTCCAAATTAGTCTTGGGAGACATCTCTTTGGAGAGAGTGAGTCCTGAGATCGTGGGTATATTCCCACGCTTTGAATCTTCCATACTAAACCTCTTTAGTATGGTGTCAATGTACCTAGACTGGGACAAACCCAGTATTCTTTTAGATCTATCTCTATAGATCTTAATCCCCAAGATGTAAGAGGCATCACCTAGATCTTTCACTGGGAATCTTTGTGATAAGAAGAGCTTGACCGAGTGCAGCATAGGAACATCATTTCCTATCAAGAGTATGTTATCCACGTATAATACGAGGAAGACGACCTTACTCTCTGCCACCTTCTTGTATATACAAGGTTCATCTATTTTTTTGATGAAGTCAAACTTTTTGACTACCTCATCAAAACAGATGTTCCAACTCCGCGATGCTTTCTTCAACCCGTAAATTGATTTAAGAAGCTTGCACACCTTTCCGCTGCTCCCACTATCCACGAAGCCCTCTGGCTGAGTCATGTACACGCTCTCTTCTAAATCACCATTTAGAAAGGCAGTTGTTTACCGCCGGAAGCCGGGAAGACTGAACATCTTGCCTGAATCTGGGGGCAGATGCTAATTGGTGCTATCCGCCCACCTCTCCGAAGATGCCAAGTTGATTTATGGCACCATGTATCGAAGGTTTAAACGGATGCGGCCGATGTAGCAGACTCCGTCAGATTCCCCCTCGTTTGAGGGGTTTTTGATTGTGGGGACGCTCTTCCCTGCAGGCGCAAGCCCCTGCAGTTAATTACGCTACCGCATCGCGGTAACAACTTTCTCCTTCTCCATATAATCACTTCATGTCGTTGGTGTTTGTTTTGTGTTTGGTTGCCCGTGGATTGTATACGGAGACTAATTTGTGTTGTCGCCCGTCGGACGTGGATTAGTCCAAATCCGTATCTTCTTATATTTGGGTTTGGGGGTTTGGGTTTAAGGATACGTTAGCCTCATTTGAGACTAAGATCAACTTAAACATTTGTTAAGGACACGTTAGTCTAATTCTAGACTAAGATCAACTTAACGGGATCGTTTAGATCCGACAAGAGAGCAATTGGGCTCTATTGTTTAGTTTAAAGACATTGCGGTCGATAATTAGTTTAAGGACATTACGGTCCATTGTTAGTTTTAAGACATCGCGGTCGAGATTAAGGATATCATAGTCTGTGAGTTTAAGGACCTCACAGTCCGATGTTAGTTTTAAGACATCACGGTCGAGGTTAAGGACATCATAGTACGTGAGTTTAAGGACCTCACAGTCCGATGTTAGTATTAAGGCATCATGGTCGAGGTTAAGGACATCATAGTCCGTGGATTTAAGACATCACGGTCGAGGTTAAGGACATCATAGTCCGTGGATTTAAGGACTCCACAGTCCGGCGTTAGTTTTAAGACATCACGGTCAAGGTTAAGGACATCATAGTCCGTGGATTTAAGGACTCCACAGTCCGATGTTAGTTTTAAGACATCACGGTCGAGATTAAGGACATCATAGTCCATGAGTTTAAGGAGCCCACGGTCCGTAAAATGTGTGGTTGTTGGGACCTGTCACCTCTTTGAAGACGTTAAGGAATTACAACGACAAATATCAAAGGAGTGCAGAGATGTATCCTTGAACCAAGGTGAGTTGATTGAAAGAGCAGATGTGCTCAGTTCAATATAGGTTAAGGACTTATGGTCAGAATTGGGCTAAGTCCAATTAAAATGTTTTAACATTTTACTTTCGTTATGGCTGTTAAGCCGTTATTAGGGCTCGGCCCTTTGAATAATGCTAAACATTGGGCTCTGATATTTTTGTCTTTATCAGAACAGAGCATGTTCTGATAGTGCGCCACGTGGCGCGTCAGGCGCTTTGCGCCAATTAAAGAGCACATTGCGCTAGCGCACGCGAAGGTGACACCTGTCGCGCTCAGCGCTAAACGCTGGTTCATCAGCGCATTTGCGCTTTCCATTTATGAGTGCTTTGCGCTACCACGCCAGCGAGCGACACGTGGTGCGCTTGGCGCTGAGCGCCAGTCTATGAGCGCAGCGCTCTGTTTTAAAAGCGCAAAGCGCAAGTGGTGTCTATGGTTGACACGTGGCAAGTTCTGGCGCCGTGCGCCGGTCCAATGAGCGCAAGGGCGTAGTTCATGAGTGCAAGGCACTTTTCAATAGCGCAAAACGCATCTGATCGATTTTAAGCTCATAGAACAACTTTTACGTTCTTCTAAGGAGGCTTTGCCTTAAGATCCAAGAACAAAGGTTCTTGTTTTGATAAAAGGCTCTGCCTTTATAAATCAGAAGATCTGTTAGTGAAGTATTTTACTTCTTTTATTTTTTTATAATTAGATCTTTTGATCTTTCTTCTTATCATCAAAGACCTTGGTCTTTTTTCAGATCTATGATCTTTTTAGAAGAGGGTTCTTCTTTTTATGAGATGATTTCATCTCTGTTTTTCAAGAACATAGTTCTTTTTTTTACCTTGAATATGAAGAAAAACTCTTCTTTTCTTAAGAGCTTACTCTTTTTTTTGCAGAGGGTTTCTCTCTCTCTTCTTCTGTATTCTCTTTATCTTCTTTCTTCTTCTCTTTTTATTATTTTAGAAAGAATGATCATTGGTCGTTGGGACCCACCACCTCTCCGATGACACTGAGAGATTACAGTGCCATATATCGAAGGTGTGGAGGGATGTACCCTTTGAACCATGTCTCATTCATCAGGGGGAAGAACAGGCTGGAGCTTAAGCTTCTCGCTGCTGAAAAAGACTTCTTTGTGTTCGCGCACGTGCGTCGCACGTGTTGGGCGCACGTGCGCCGCACGTGTTGGACGCTCATATTTGCACGCAGCGCACATGGAGCTTGCGCATATGTGCATTATGGGGGGAGCAAGCTCCTATAGAGAACGCATCTCATTTTAATATAATTAAATGTTCTCATGTAGTGCGCACGTGCGTTGCACGTGATGCGCGCATGGCGGACATACGTGCGTTGCACGTAGCGCACATGGTGCTTGCGCATATGCGCATTATGGGGAGGAGCATGCTCCTATCTTGGAGAATTAAGCTCCTATGGAAAACTAAGCTCCTTTTAATATTATTAAATATTCTCATGTGGTGCGCACGTGCGTTGCACGTGGTGCGCGCGTGGCGGGCACAGTGCGTTGCATGTAGCGCACATGGTGCTTGCGCATATGCGCATTATGGGGAGAAGCAGGTTTCTATATATGGAGAACTAAGCTCCTTTTAATATTATTGAATATTCTCATGTGGTGCGCATGTATGTTGCACGTGGTTCGCGCATGGCGGGCACACGTGTGTCGCACGTAGCGCATATGGCGCTTGCGCATATGCATATTATGGAGATAAGCAGGCTTCTATATATGGAGAACTAAGCTCCTATGGAGAACTAAGCTCCTTTTAATATTATTAAATGTTCTCATATGGTGCGCACGTGCGTTGCACGTGGTGCGTGCATGGCGGGCACACTGTGTTGCACGTAGCGCACATGGCGCTTGCATTATGCGCATTATGGGGAGGAGCATGCTCCTATCTTGGAGAACTAAGCTCCTATGAAGAACTAAGCTCCTTTGAGTATTGAATCCTTTGAGGATTGAACTCTACCCTTTCTAAGACGTATCCTCTCTTATTTATATGGGAGTGGTAGAGAAGCCATCTCTCCTTTTCCCGATGTGGGACTAAAAATGCATTCCCCATGTAGTAGAGCATTACTTTAGATTACATGTGCATAGCACATTTGCTCAAAACTTTTGATCCTGGATGAATTATGAGGCCCATAATATATTAAATCGAAGGATTTTTCGAGACACTTTCGATACCATCAAAATTTAGCTGTTTCTCATTCCGGAGTTTGTCAAAATATAGCTCGGAAAATACTGGTTCGCATCTTCTTCCTTAGATCACATGTGCATAGACATTTGCTCATAACTTTTGATCCCGGATGAATTATGAGGCCCATAATATATCAAATTGAAGGTTTTCTCAAGATGCTTTCAATACCATCAGAATTTAGCTATTTCTCATCCCAGAGTTTGATAAAATATAGCTCGGAAAATACTGGTTCGCATCTTCTTCCTTAGATCACATGTGCATAGACATTTGCTCATAACTTTTGATCCCGGATGAATTATGAGGCCTATAATATATCAAATAGAAGGTTTTTTTGAGATTCTTTCAATACCATTAGAATTTAGCTATTTCTCATTCGGGAGTTTGTCAAAATACAGCCCGGAAAATACAGGTTCACATTTTCTTAAGCGTATTGCTGCCATTTGATGTCTTGGGCTCTTTTGTGCAGAAATTTTTGGCGGGAACAGTAGTCTTAACATCCATTTGCTAGATTTCGTAGTCATGGTATGCAGCGATAGCAACTAGGATCCGGATGGATTTAAGCATAGCCACTGGAGAAAATGTTTCATCATAATCCACACCTGGTCGTTGACGAAAACCTTTTGCAACAAGTCTAGCTTTAAAAGTCTTAATTTTTCCATCTACACCAAGTTTCTTCTTAAAAATCTATTTGCTCCTAATGGGTTTTACCCCTTCGGGAGCAACTTCCAAAGTCCATACTTTGTTGGTGTATATGGATTCCATCTCAGATCGCATTGCATCCAGCCATTTCACAGAGTCTCCACTCGTGATGGCCTGCTCGAGGCTAGTTGGGTCATCATCTTCCATGATGCCATCTCGCTTCCACCATCAATGAGAAAACTGTAGTATCTCTCAGGTGGATGAGGAACCCTACTAGATCGGTGGAGAGGCTAAGGTTCGTTGGAAACTATCGAATCCTCAGGTGGATGCTTCCCATGGGTTCACTGTCGTGTTCGGCGAAGATCAGGCTCCGCTCTGGATACTTCACATGGGTTCACTGCCGTGCTCTGCGAGGACCAGGATCCACTCTGGACGTTTTCCACGGGATCAGAAGTGACATAATCCGCGTTCCACATAGTCAGGAAGGGTTGACTTTATCCGCATTTCCCGGAGTCGGAATTTGACTCTCGGTCATCTGTACACCGCCAAGTCATGGAACTGGGAGTTGTCGCTGTTCCGTTTTACTTGATGTTGTGTCTGCTGCAATGAGACGAATGTTGAGATGATCTCTAGGCTATCTGTGACCCGTCGAGATTTGGCTTCTTCTTCTGATGAAACCTGGGGAGGAGGAGTGTGACTCCCTCTTCGTTTGCGCCCCTGGATTGTATACAGGGATTGCTGTGATATCACATGTAGGGCATAAATTTCATTATATATATATTTTTTTATTTTATTTCTTTCCGCGATGCTCTATCATTTCAGCTTTTTATATCGCGAAGGTCGCGATTGCCCCATCATTTCGGCTATTTTTTCGCGGTGCCCAATCATTTTGGCTATTTATTTTATTTTTACTCGCTGCTTTTTATTGTGAGTTGCCCAATCATTTCGGCTATTTTGCATGCATACTTTTTTTTACTTGCTGATTTTTATTTGCAAGTTGCCCCATCATTTCGGCTATTTCGTATGCATGTGTGGCTTGCTGTATTTTTGCTGCAAGCTTAGGATTAGACACCGATTTCGGCATCAGCATCGCTACGACTGGGATATTGCCAGGAGCGAATCATCATTTGCCTATGTCAATATCGAACAAAGGTGGCTTAGCGAACAGGGTTAGGATCCTGTCGACTAAGGCTTTTGACTTTATGAGCCGTAAGGGTCTCATAAAGGAATTTCTCCCTACGAGTCGTGAGGATCTCGTAGGCGCGTTTTCTCCGTAGGAATCGTGAGGACTCCTAAGTGTATGTTCCCTTATAAGTCGTAAGGATCTTACAAGAGTGTTTTCTCCTTATAAGTCGAGAGGACTTACAAGGGTTGTTCACCGTGCGAACATATTCCTAGTCACGGATGAGACTTTGTTAGGAAAATGTTTATTCGTGCCCGTGGATTGTATACAAGGGTCGGTATTGAGCCGCTTATAGGGCAATATTGGAGGTTGTGGGGGCTGCTTAAGAACAGGTTCAGGTTTCTGTAGCTTAAGACTTTTGAATCTTATGAGCCGTGAGGGTCTCATAAGAGGATTCTCCTTACGAGTCGTGAGGATCTCGCAAGTGTAATTTCTCCTTAGGGATCGTGGGGATCCCTAAGTGTGTTGCTCCCTTGTGAGTCGTAAGGATCACACGCGGGTGATTTCTCCTTACAAAGTCGAGAGGACCTTGCAAGTGTCTTTTAACGAGGTTGCGCCTTTTCGGGTTTTCACAAACACTCGCCGGTAGCCCTGCTGTTTTTACTCACGGAGCCCTTTCGGGTTTTCATCCGTGCCCTTTCTGCTTATGGACATACCATTTTTTTTGTTCAGCTTTGGGATGCTGCAATCCATCATAGTTTATCAACATCTCGGTCAACAGCTAGTTTTAGGACATAGTGGTCCGTCGTTAGTTTAAGGACGTTTCGGTCCGCTGTTAGTTTAAGGACGTTTCGTTCCGCTGTTAGTTTAAGGACGTTTCGGTCCGTTGTAAAGTAAACCGGTTACTACTTATAGAGTTTGGGCTTAGGAAGATAGCGAGCGGACATAGTCGTCATCATCTATCATTGACCTAGGCCGTGACTCGTCAAGCGTAGTATTTCTTCAGGAAGCGACCGTTTATTGGCCTGAAAGGTCTTTCACCATGCATGTCCATAAGTAGATAGGCTCCACCCTGGTAGACCTTGTCTATGATGTACGGGCCTACATAATTCGGCTCAAATTTCCCTCGTTTAGCACGATTGGGGATCATAGGTCTTTTGACCACTAGCACGAGTTCGCCTTAGCGGAATGTCTTCGGCCTGGTCAATCTTTCATATGAGCGCGTCATCTTTGCTTTATAAGCTTCCAGATTTTGTTGCGCTACAAGCCAGGTTTCATCAAGGGCATCGAGCTCCTCAAGCCGAAGATGAGCATTCTCTTCATCCGTCAGCTCGTAATGAACTGCTACTCGTAAAGAGGGTAACTCTATCTCGAGGGGGGGTACCGCTTCTGTACCGAATACCAACGCGTACGGCGTTGTGTTCGTGGCCGTCTTGAACGTAGTTCGATATGCCCAGAGAGCTTCATGCAGTCTCTCGTGCCAGTCTTTCTTATTTCGAGACACCGTCTTTTTCACGATCTTTGTCAAGGTTTTGTTGAAAGCCTCAGCTAGACCGTTAGCTCCGGGGTTATAAACTGAGGAGTATCTCCAGTCTATGTTATATTGTTGTGCGAAGCGGCTGATCTTGTGACTTCTGTAGGCTGGCCCGTTATCGGATATGATTCGTCTCGGAGTTCCAAACCGATAAATGACGTGCGTCTTGAAGAAATGGAGGATATTCTTTGTCTTCACTACCCTCAGCGGTACTGCTTCTGCCTATTTGGAGAAGTAATCAGTTGTTGCCAAAATGAAACGATGTCCTCTGGACGAAGCTGGTTCGATGGGGCCGATTATGTCAGTCCCCCACATTTCAAACGGCCAGCTAGCCACCATTGGATGTAGTGGATTTGGATGCTGGTGGATAAAGTCGCCATGGATCTGGCATGAGTGGCATTGCTTCGCGTATTCGAGGCAGTCCTGGATCATCGTGGGCCAGTAGTAGCCCATCCGTTTAATCTTCAACTTTATCTTCGGGCCTGCTTGATGAGAACCGCAGAGTCCATCGTAAACTTCTTGGACGACTCTTTTTGCTTCTTCAGGTCCCAGGCATCTTAACCACAGAGAATCAAATGACCTCTTGTACAGAGTATCATTGACGAAAGCGAAAGACAGAGCTCATTTCATGAGCTGATGTTTTGAAGACGCATCTTCAGGCGTTCGACGGGATTTGAAGTAGTCTATAAAGACTTCTCTCCAGTCCTCAATCATTTCTTGGTCCTTTATTTGCAGGGCCGTCTGCTCGGTATCTTCCTTTTCCTTGGATGATTCCGGAGATATTTCTTCTGGTGCGAGGACCCGACGGCTTTGTACCACTATTCTTACGTCATCGAGGTTCTCATCGGCCAATTCTTTAGCAAGCTTGGCTAATGCATCCGCTTTGCTATTTTCTGCACGCGGTATGCTTTCCAAGGTGTAGGAAGGTATTTAGGTGAGCAGTTGCTGTACCCTCTCGCCGTACTTTACCAGTTCTGGTTTGCACGTTTGGTAGTCGCCATTTACTTGACCAACGACCAGTTAGGAGTCTCCGTATATGAGGAGGTTTTCAATTCCCATGTCGATGGCGATCTCGAGACCTGCTATCAAAGCTTCATACTCGGCTTCATTGTTTGTCCTCGGCTCTATTAAAGAGAAAGCAAAGCGCATTATCCCTCCTTGTGGAGTCACGAAGATAAGGCCTACCCATGATTTGATTATGGGCGTGTTTTGTTTGCGCATCTTCATGGAGGATGCTCAATCGAAATAAAGTTCCCACCGGGTACCACTTCCGTCGATCATGTCAAACGCATGTTCGTCTGGCGGTTCGCAATTCAAGGGAGAATCGACCGGTATCGGATGTTCGGCGAGGAAGTCGGCGATGGCCTGGACTTTCACTACCTTAAGAGGCTGATAGGTTATTGAGAACTCCATCAAGAGCAGGGCCCATTTAGCGAGTCGCCCCGTCAGTATGGCCTTTAACATCAAATATTTGAGGGGATCCACCTTCGATATGAGACGGACTTCATGCGCCAATGCATAGTGCCTGAGTTTCGTTATCGCGAAGATCAACGCTAGGCAGTGTTTTTCGATGGGAGAGTAATTGCTTTCTGCCCCCAGTAGAAGTCGACTCAAATAGTAGAGGGCTCTCTCCCTCCCTTGGTCGTTCTCTTGTGCCCATAATGCGCCTAAAGAACCTTCGAGGACTGTTGTATAAAGAATGAAAGGCTTTCGCTTGACTGGAGCGGCTAGCACCGACGGATTCTACAGGTATTGCTTGATTTCGTCCAGTGCGCTCTGGCATTTATGATCCCAAACGAAAGGGGTTCCCTTCTTCATTAGGTGACTATACGGGCGGCACTTGCCAGAGAGATTGGCTATAAATCGCCGGATATACGCGAGCATCCCTTGGAGAGACCGCAATTGTTTGAGAGTCCTTGGTGGGGGCATTTCCATAATCGCCTTGATCTTTGATGGATCTATCTCGATGCCTCGGTGTCGGACAATGAATCCTAGGAATTTGCCTGAGGAGACTCCGAACGCGCATTTGAGAGGGTTCATCTTCAAGTTGTATTGCCGAAGGCGTTGAAATACGATCTTCAGATGCTCGAGATGTTCCTTGTATGATTTTCTTTTAACCACGAGGTCGTCGATATAACATTCGACGATTTCATGTATAAAGTCAGCGAAGATCTTCGTCATGGCCCTCTGATAGGTGGCACTGGCGTTCTTTAGACCGAAAAGCATCACCTTGTAGCAAAATATACCCAAAGGGGTCCGGAAAGCGGTGTGCTTCTGGTCCTCGGGATGCATCTTTATCTGATTATATCCTGATGAGCCGTCCATGAAGGAGAAAACTTCATGAGTGGATGTATTGTTTATCATTAGCTCGGTGACCGGTACTGGGAAGTCGTCCTTCGGGCAAGCTTTATTGAGATCCCGAAAGTCTACACAGATGCGCACCGTCCCATTCTTCTTCATCACTGGGACGATGTTGGCGATCCAATCAGGATACTGAACTTCTTGGATGAAGCCGGAGTCGATTAGCTTCTTGACCTCGGCGTTGATACTCATCTCAAGCTCAAGCCGCATTCTCCTTGGCGCTTGTTTGATTGGCTTGACGTCCAGGGATATTGCCAGTTTGTGGACAGCAATCTCTGGAAATAGTCCTGGCATCTCGAAATAGTTCCATGCGAAGCAATCTTTATGCTGCATAAGCACGTCTTTTAGTGTAGCTACCCTTTCTTCAGACAGCAACTCACTGATGAATGTCGGTCGCAGGTCACTTGTCGTCCCCAAATCAATTTTCTTGAGGTTATCTGCAGTGGTATGTATTCCATCTTCTAGCTCTTTTGGCGCCGGTGGAAACTCTGAGATCACCTCATCATTATTGTTTTCGAAGCACCAGGGGAGGTCATCCATATTCTCGGGTTTTTCTTTTGATATCGTTATCATATGACAAGTACGAGCTCGCTTCCAAGACCGATGTTGATCTGGGTCTACCCTCGTGGATTTGGGTTCATGCTTCTGCGACGGAGTTATCCTCCAACTGTCGGATAGAGCAAACTTGCCGAGCTGATATTGGTCTTCGACCCAGTTCTTGAAGGTGAAGCAGTCTTCGAGAGGGTGTCCTATTGCTCGGTGATAAGAGCAATAGTCTGGATAAGAGACCTCGTTAGCTTGCTCGGGGTGCTTGGACTCCAGGAGCGTAAGCATTTGATGTCTTATGGCAAGGTCAAGTATCTTCTTTGTCTTGTATTGAGGAAAAGAGTATGCTCGACTCATCTTCTTCATAAGGGGAAAATCCGGATCGCTCGATTCCTGATCGCGTGACTTCTTGGTCCCGCTTTGTCGCTGTCTAACGCCTTTTCCGCTCTTTGACTTGTTTCTGCCTCTGCGTCGGGCCTTTTGTACAACAGGTTGACAGGGAGGGGCATTTTCATCTTTTGCAGCCTGTTGAAGAAGGCGTTGCGTCTTGTCTTTCTCATAGATGGCCATTTCGCGATTATGGTCGTCTGGAACTTTTTGACCAGCTTCCTTATAAGCTTGTCCATTTGTTCTTCGAACGACGGACTGGGCATTTTCACGTCGGGGGCTCTTTCTGGTTCAGGGTTAGCATCCTCCCATTGAGCATCTCCTTCTTCATCAAAGTCATGTACGACGTAACAGTCGCGGAGAATCTCCCGTTTCTTGGACCGAACATATCCAAGCCCGGTCGCTTCCATTCTCCCGTTGGGCAACTTGCGCTGAGTTCCGGGAACGTTCTAAATAATGTCATAGAACTTAGCTTTCCGAGCGGTCTGTTCGAAAGGTATCCCTTGGCGCTTCAATAGCCTTTTCAAGCCTTCTGTGTAATATCTAGGCAGACGGATGGGCTGTAGCATGTCAAGTATAGAATCCACGCTATGCCAAACTTCTTTCTCCACTCTTGTTTCCGTGGATCGGTAGAATAGGATTGCCTGTTCACCTTTTCGCCTGGGAAGGACGTAAAACGTTTGTAGCTCTTGCACGCTATAAGCTTCAAGTGCGTCGAGATCTTTGTAGTGCTCCCGCGGAATCATGGTGATTTGCAAACTCTGATTATCACCAGCGAATGCTTGTATTGGTGGCCGAGCGGAGAATATAGCATGTACCTCATCTTCTGAGTCGCTGCCAAAGATCAACATAGGAGCGGACGGTCCCGGCTTGTTGTACTGGGATGGACCTGAATAAATTATCTCTTCCTCTTCCTCAGTATCACTCCCGAAGACAGGAATGGTGGTGATAGCTTTGTTCTCCGGTTTGCGACATCTCTCCGTGTCCTCGAAATCTGGCAAAAATTATTTTGCATCTTCGTACTTGCAGACTTCGTTCATGGAGAATGGGTTCAGCTCCCCTGTTATGGTATACTCGAGACCATCCTTAAAGTATTTCATATACCGATGTTGTGTATAAGGGATGATGTTGTACTCGTGTAACCAAGGCTGGCCGAGCAAAGCGTTATAGCATGTCTTGGCGTCAATGACATGAAATTTAATGTCTGTGACAAGCAACCCGAAGCACAGCATCAGTATCACAGACCCAAGAGTCCGCGATGACTGGGAGTCAAAACCTGAGATGGTGATTTTATCACGAGCGAGGTGTTGAACGCTCATGCAGATTTCCTTTAACACCCGTACGTTAAGTAGATTAACAGAGGACCCATTGTCGACCAGGATTTTGCCTATCTTTATATCGTGGCAGTACCCTGAGACATAGAGGGGACGGTTGTGCTCGCACGTCCCAAGGAGTATGTCTTCATCGCCGAAGGTGATATCGGCTGTGTGTACTTCCTCCAGCTCGTCCTTCATCTTTTCTTTGGCGAGAAAAGCTTGGAATTGCTCTGGCTCTTATAGCGCCTTGATCAATGAATCTCTTGCTTCTTTTGATAGTAAAAGGGCGTCGAGAATGCTGAGCTGTGAGGGTAACTTCCTCAAGTGCGCCAGAATGTTATAGTCCACCTTACTCTTCTTTGGCGGGTCCTTGGCGGTCAGCTCTTTGATGACTTGGTCATCTAAGGAGATATCCTCAGAGACGTTTTCTTTTCCCTTATCTTTTCTAATCTTGGGTCCGAGATTCTTTTCTGGAAGCGTACGGTTGTGCAGCTGAATATTTTCACAGGCCTTCGGTTCTTTCTCTTTCCCGAAGGTGAATTCTTTAAAGAGAGGGCCAAGAGCCATTTCCTCATCAGAGTCGCTCCCAAAGGTGAGAACCTGCGATCCCCCGGTGTTGACCATGCGACAGTTGCCGGTAGTTCTTTTATACTCCTCGGTCGTATTTCTCTGCTCCCGACGAGTTTTGCGTTTCATCCGTTTAAAGTGTTGCCGGTGAGCAACAAATCCCTGCCACCATCTTTTAAAAGCGTTGCACTCTTCGGTGGGGTGCGAAATCTTTCGATGATATGAGCAGTAGCTAGGATGAATCTTTGCTTCATCAAGGGTGTTTTCTTCGGAGGTGGTAGCTTCATTCCCATTGATATGGCTTTAGCAAACCTTTTCCTCGTCTTGAATTTGTTTTTATCCGCAACGGATGTCTTTTGATTTGGCGGGAGTGTCTTGACTTTTTCATCTAGTCGCCGGCGTTTGGTTCTTTCAAATATGGCCGTCTCGCGTTTCCGATCAGCTTTACTTTTCAAAAGAGCCTCGTTGAGGAATGTGTCAATCATTTCATCTGACGGCCCCAAAGGTTCTGGTTCAGGGTCTGCCCCCAGTTTCTCAGTGCAAGGAGTTTTTTCATCATCCATAAATGAGTGAGAGATCACATGACAACTTTCTACGTATCCCTCGGATTCATCCTACGAGCTCTCTCTATCATCTTCCTGCTGAAAGACGTGGCTGAGGAATTCTTGAAGCGTGATGGGAGTCCGTGCCTTTTGATTGTACTCTTCCAGCGCGTCGATCTGTTTCTGTAAGTCCGTGCGCTTGTCGCCAGGCTTCATGGGCTTTTTGGATCTCTTCTTCTTCTTCTTTGAAGATTTTGAGGGCTGGGTGTGAGTGCTCGGGCTATCACCACCAATCTTTGGAGTTGGGCGCGACTTCAGCATCCCTTCGATGATCTGGGGTTCTAGCGGGTTCTTCTATCTGACCGCCGGGCATGTCTGGATATCATTCAGCATCCTTTTTGGTTTTGGCTGAAAACACGACCTCCCATGGAGCTTCTTCAACAAAAGAACAAGTTTCCCCCGGTGTGTCCGTCTTCTTAGGAGTATGCGGTTGTGGCGGGTTTACCTTCCACTTCTTAGACAATGCAAACTTGCCTTGTAGGTATTGGTCCTCTATCCATCCCTTGAAGACGAAGCAATCCTCGATCGGGTGACTTACCGTTTGGTGGTAAGGGCAGTAATTGGGATTATTCACTTCGTTGGGTTGTGGTGGTCGTCTTGGATACGGCAAATTGATAAGCCTGTTGCGCATAGCTAATTCGAAAAGCTTCTTCGTTTTGTCCCGTGGGAATGAGTAAGGACGTTTCATTTTCTCATTGTAATAGCGTCGTCTCTCTTCCAGTTGATCTGCTAACTTTGGGGAACTGGGCTGTTGTTGGGTGTTTGCGAAGAAGGTCGCCTTCCCTTTACCCTTGTCGTTCCGAGGTTCCGGTTTCGGGGGAGACGGTCTGTGACCCATTTGATCCATCTGGGCTAGCTTATCGATTAAAGCCTGGAACGTGGTCGGTTTAAAGAACATCATGAACTGTGAAATAGTTGCATGAGGGTCTAGGGTGCCCACGAACATGCCCACCGCTAGTGCTTCTTCGATGCGCCGCTCGCACTTCGACCACAAGTTCCGCCATCGGATTGCATATTGAACCCATGTCTCGCCCGGCTTCACCCTTGCATTAATCAACGCCGTTATTGGGATGCGTTCGCTGGCGCTCGTGAATCGCTGGGTGAATAGAAACTCCATCTCTGCGAAAGTTTTGACGGAGTCATTCGGGAGCTCGGAGTATCACTCAAACGCCGTCTCCGATAAGCTGCCAACGAATTAGCGAAGCAAGAGCTTATCATCGCCGCCGGTGTTGCCACAAAGAGCCCTGAACTGGGCGACGTGTTGATGGGGATTGCCTGTTGATTTATATGTCAAAAATATTTCTAAACCGCAATCAAGAACGGCGTCGCTTGGTAGCTAGCCGGTGAGTATGGGTCGTGTTTCCTGATTTAAAATCAGGAAAGCTTCTGGTAAAAGCTTCAAAAAGGGGTCACGTGTTGGCACGTGACACCTAAAAACATCAGCAAGGCAAGTTCAGTTTCCTGACTACGCTGAAGAAAAGGGGGCTTCAGAAAGAGTCACGTGCTCCCACGTGACCAGGGTCACGTGGCGACACGTGACATTTAAACGCAAGCGTCAAAGGCACATTGGTTCCCTGATCAAGTCAAGGAAAAGAGCTTCAGAAAAGGTCACGTGCTCTCACGTGACCAGAGTCATGTGTTGACACGTAACGTTCAAGACAGCAGACCCGTTCTCCCGTTGAACCAAAGAAAGAGAGTTCAAACAAGGGTCACGTGCTCACACGTGACCAGGGGGTCACGTGGTAGCACGTGATGTTTAAGCAGCAATCAGAAGACGCAGCGCAGAAGGCTCATTCCAAAGGGGGTCACGTGTCTACACGTGACCATGGATCACGTGGTCACACGTGACCGGCTTTCAAAGCCCATATTTTTTTAACGACAGAATTAAATTCTGAAGGAAATTCGAATCTTTCCAAAGGAAAGTAATTATTTGGGACCAATCAAATTAAAGATTCAGAGATGATTAAATATCATCTATCTATGGAAAATCTCGGGTTTGGAAAGATTTCCCCTTTAAATCTAACCAAAATAGCAAGGGAGAATCTCTGGATTTAAAATCCAATGGTGAATAAAATTCACCTAATCATCCAACGGCCCAAAATGAATGATGAATGCAAATCAAATATCAATGAAGATTCGTCAAAAACTGATTGATTCGGCTGCTTCTCCTATAAATAGGAGCCAAAAGACACAGAGAAATATATACATACGGAGAGAAGAAAAGAGAAAAGGAGAAGAGCTTTGATACTTGAAAAAGACTCAGATCTTCTGCAAAAAACCCTAGGTAAGAAAGGGAAAGCCTTTTGGAAAGAAAAAGAATTTAATTCTCAACAGAGTTTAACTCTGAGGCATAAAACGAGAGAGCATATCTCCTCCCTCTTTGATAGAGGATCTGCAAAGTGCACATCTCCCCTTAAGGTTGAGAATTTAATTCTCAATGGGTCGAGATCCTGCCATGCAGATCCAAAACATAGAGAAGGAATGCAAGTATGAGAATTTAACTCTCATAGAACTATAGGAATTTAATTCCTCCAAAGTAAAGTTAGGGTTCGACCCTGTATTATGGGAATTTAATTCCTTCAAAACAAAAAGAAACAGGGTTGAACCCTAATCAAGAACATAGTTTTGTCGAAACAGTGGGAATTTAATTCCTTTAATCATAATCCTCAGAAAAGGGGAGTTTAATTCCTTAAAAGCTTTTAGGGTTTAACCCTATTCGGTTCTTCGCATAAACAAGGAATTTAATTCCCACAGAAAACTCAGATTTAAACTCTGTTCCAGAATATAAGCCTTCAAAAGGAAATAGGAATTTAATTCCTCTGAAATTAAAAGTTCGAGGAATTTAATTCCTGAAAGAGGAGCAACAGATCCTCCAAAAACAGCATTGAGGCAGGGTCACGTGTCACCACGTGACCCCCCCCCCTAAAAGCCCTACAGAAAGCCCCTTTGAGGCAGCACCCCACGTGACACACGTGACTTTCAGCAGGAGCCTTAACACATAGGCATTTGAATGCCCGTCACGTGCTAACACGTGACGCTATCAAAGACACAGTAATTTCGGCAGAATCATTGAAGGGAAGGCACTCTCACGTGGGGCCACGTGACCGTTCTTGCTGTAGTGTTTGACACTAAGTTAAAACTCTCGAATCCAGTATTGAAGTGCTATCGGGCCTTAGTGTTCAACACTAATTAAAGAATTTTGTTCGTAGTGTTCAATATTAATTGTTTTAATATTCGGCACTAATTTAAGATCCCCATTGCCAGTGTTTAACACTGAGCTGTTTTAGTGCTTATGATCATTTCAAGGCCTTGTTGCTGGTGTTTAACACCAATTATTCTCCTAGTGTTAAACACTAACTTGTCAAACTCATTCCCAGTGTTCAACACTGATTGCTTTGAAGTGTTTAACACTAGTCTATAGCCCAATTGGCTAGAGGGATGGAGGCAAAGCTTCTCCCTCGATGGACTCACAAGGAATCAATATTCCAGACATGATGGGACTTAGCCCAAGCTGGCTATAAGTCCTCAATTCGTGACTAATTGGGCCAATGGGCTCATAACATGATTAATCAGTCCTGACCTCAAATTGGGCCAGGGGCTGTTCAAGCCACTCCGGTTCTAGGGTACATCTCTTCGCTCCTTTGATACTTGGCATTGTAATCCCTCAATGTCTTCAAAGAGGTGACGGGTCCCGACGACCACCCATGATATGGACTGTGGGGTCCTTAAACTCATACAAATTCCTGGTCACGTGGAATACGGATAATGTCACTCTTTGACCCCGTGTGAAGCGTCCAGAGCGGAGCCTGGTCCTCGCTAAGCACGGCAGTGAACCCGTGTGAAGCATCCAGAGCACATACCGGACTGTGGGGTCCTTAAACCCATGGACTACGACGTCCTTAACCTTGACCGAGATGTCTTAAAACTAACAACGGACCGCAATGTCCTTAAACTACCCACGGACCGCAATGTCCTTAAACTACCCACGGACCGCAATGTCCTTAAACTACCCATGGACCGCAATGTCCTTAAACTAGAACAATAGAGCCCTTTCTTATGCTCTTTTGTTGGACCTAAACGGCCCCGTCTAAGTTGATCTTAGCCTTGGAGATGGTTAACGCGTCCTTAGACCCTCAAACATACTGGACTACGAATCCCCCGAATTAACTCCGGCTCAAGGGTACATCTCTGAACTCCTCTGGCATCTGTCGTTGTAATCCTTCAACGTCGTCAGAGAGGTGATGGGTCCCGACAGCCATACAGACGATGGACCACTATGTCCCTAAACTGGAACATTAGAGTCCAAACACTCTTTTGTCGGATCTAAACGATCCCGTTAAGTTGATCTTAGTCACAAAGTTAGACTAACGTATCCTTAACAAACGTTTGAGTTGATCTTAGCCTCGAGTAGGGCTGACGTATCCTCAAACCAAACCCCCCCAAACCCAAATTTAAGATAATGCGGATTTGGACTAGTCCACGCCCTACGGGCGACGACATAACTCAGTCTCCGTAAACAATCCACGGGCAATAAAACAAACACCCACGACACGAAGTGACCAGCTGGAGAAGGAGAAAGTTGTTACCGCAATGCGGTAGCGTAATTAACTGCAGGGGCTTGCGCCTGCAGGGAAGAGCGTCCCCACAATCAAAAACCCCTCAAACGAGGGGGAATCTGACGAAGTCTGCTACATCGGTCGCATCCGTTTAAACCTTCGATATATGGTGCCATAAATCAACTTGGCATCTTCGGAGAGGTGGACGGATAGCACCAATTAGCATCTGCCCCGAACCTAACGCCTCAGACGTCCCGACGTCCCGGCCGCCGTTCGGAGGGGAACAGATTCTGGCACGCCCGGTGGGACCTTTTCCTCTTTCCACTCTACACTTCGTGTGTCGTGATTCGCGAACCAAACGCGGTTCGCTAATAGTTGCCCTCGGGTTTCAAGGTACTGAGAATTGGCATCTCGCTTATTGCAGAAAACAAAGGATCGATGGCTTCCACCCCTGCGAAATTCTCCAACTGCTCAGACGGCAATTGCAGCCGACGCTCTGCCTCGCCAGGAGGTATAGCCTATGGACCCCAAGCTGCCTCGCTATTCACAATGCCAGTGGAACAGGTCACTCGCGCCACCACAGGATTGTTCTTTGGGACTATGATCCCGCCGACAAACTTTACCGCTCCAGTGCTGACAAAGGAAACTCTCGGGAAGTCAGTCTTTGATCGTCTTACCCCTGCCGCGGCTCCTCTCAACGAGTCGCCCAACGTCGATGCCTCGGTCTTCTCTAGACCGGGCCAGGAATCCTGCGAGCTCATCACGGGGCCTACAATCTCAGAGAAGGCTGCTTTTAAGAAGATGGCCGTTCCCGTTCCCGAAATCGCCAAGGCAACCTCTCCAGCCAAAAAGTCAGTCTTTACAAGATTGACGGCTCCGGCCTTTGCTCCCGCTTCCCAAAGGACATCGGTCTTCGATAGGCTAACGCCAACAACAACCCCCCATCCACACAGGGGGCAAGAAGGAACCATTCTTACTGCTGACCCAACGCCACCCGCTCGACGCACTCGACGTCGCCATTGGCGCCGAGTAAGGAAGGCTGGGGGCAACTCTCCCTCCGGGCTGACTCCAGCGGCCCCGGTGGCGGAGGTCAATGCTGCTGTTTCAACTCGGAACAGCTTTGAAATGCTAAATAAGGTGCGAAGGAATTCCCCCACGGCAGTACTGAAGAGGTCTCCTCCCTCATTGAAAAAGGTTGAGGAAACAAAACCCGAACAGCCCCGATCTCCTCAACGGCTGTCTTCCAAAATCTATAAGGCTTGGCGGCAGGCCCGAGACTCGATCATCGATCCAAACTTCTCCCGCCGGCACAAGAAGCTGAAAATCCAACCTGAAGCCGGTCACCAGGCTAAACCCCAAAAAGCTGGTGATCGACTGACTCACAAAAGGAGGAGGCCAAAGAGGACCTCACAGCAAGTAGCGACGACTGAAAGCACTAAAGCCAGACGCCCTGAGTCTGGGGGCATGGTGGTGCACACTGTCTACATGGCCTTTGGGAAAGAGGAAAGCCGCACTTCCACGAGCCACCGACCCCTAACCCGATCCGTGACGAAAGCCCAGGAGCAGCAACAAAAGCTTCAAGAAATGATGAATGCTATGGCCGCGCTCACCGGACCAAAAGAAAACCCAGAAACGTCCTCAGACGCACGCCGGGAGGAAGAAACAGACGCTGAATTCCTTCGCCGAACACTGGAGAAAAGGGACAAAGAGGCTGCTGAACAAGCGGCCAACATACAACGGATGGGCCTTCTCTTCCAAGATGTGATAGGAATGATGATCCAGCAGGACTTACCCGCCGAGGATCCCCCGATCGTTCTTGAAGACGACCGAGGAGAAACGTCAAATCCACCACCAGCCCTCTCAACGGCCAGGGAGGATGCAATCTCTAAGGCTGACTTAGCTGACTACATAGCCCAGCAAATCCGAGTTCATCATGCGACTGAGGCAGCTGGTCAAGTCGTGAAAACGGGGCGGCCGTATCCGAGCTGGTACGATCAAATCAAATACCCGCAAGGCTATACGATACCGAAATTCCATGTGTATAAGGGGACCGGCAATCCCCATCAACATGTTGCCCAGTTCCGGGCCCTCTGCGGTAACACCGGCGGTGACGATAAATTGTTGCTTCGCCAGTTCGTGGGCAGCTTATCAGAAACAGCGTTCGAATGGTATTCAGAACTCCCGAACGATTCCATTAAAACGTTCGCTGAAATGGAGTTGTTGTTCACTCAGCGATTTGCAAGTGCCAGCGAACGCACTCCAATAACCGCACTTATTAACGCCAGGGTAAAACCGGGCGAAACCTGGGTCCAGTACGCTATACGCTGGCGGAACTTGTGGTCGAGATGTGAGCAACGTATCGAGGAAGCACCCGCGGTGGGCATGTTCGTGGGAACCCTAGACCCCCACGCAACTATCTCCCAGTTTATGATGTTCTTTAAGCCAACCACATTCCAGGCTTTAATCGACAAGTTGGCTCAGATGGACCAGATGGGTCATAGACCATCTCCCCCGAAATCGGAACCGCGGAATGACAAGGGTAAAGGAAGGGCAACCTTCGTCGCGAACGCCCAACAGCAACCTAACGTCCCGAAATCGGCGGATCAATTGGAGGAAAGACGCCGGTACTATAATGAGAAAATGAAGCGTCCCTACTCATTCCCGCGAGACAAGACGAAGCGGTTATTCGAGCTGGCGATACGCAACAGGCTTATAAACCTACCAAATCCAAGGCGACCGCCGCAACCCACCGAGGTGAATGACTCCAACTACTGCCCTTACCATCAAACGGTAGGCCATCCGATTGAAGATTGCTTCGTCTTCAAAGGATGGATTGAAGACCAATACCTCCAGGGGAAGTTTGTACTGTCCGAAAAGTGGAAGGTGAACCCACCACAGCCGCATGCTCCTAGGAAAGCGGATACACCGGGGGCAACATGTTCTTTTATTGAAGAAGCTCCATGGGAGGTCGTGCTATCAACTAAAACCAAAAGAATGCTGAAAGACCTTCATGCGTGCCCTGCGATCGAATGGAAGGACCCTCTTGAACCTCAAATTATCAAAGGAATGTTGAAGCCCCGCCCAATTATAAAGACTAACGATAAGAGCCCAAATACTCACGTCCAACCGTCAGAATCTTCGAAGAAAAAGAAGAAGAAATCCAAGAAGTCCGTGAAGCTTGGAAACGAGCACACGAACTTACAGAAGCAAATCGACGCGCTGGCAGAATACAATCAAAAGGCGCGAACTCCTGTCACACTGCAAGAGTTCCTCAACCATATCTTTCAAGAGGAAGAAGAGGGAGAGAGCTCGTCGGATGAATCCGAAGGATATGTGGCGAGTTGTAACGTAATCTCCCACTCGTTTACCGATGATGGGAAAACTCTCGGCACTAAGAAGATGGAGGCAGAGCCTGTACCAGAGCGTCCATGGCCAACAGACGAAATGATCGACGCTTTTCTAGACGAGATTCGTCTAAAATGTAAAGCGGACCAGGAGCGTGAAATGACCACGTCGGAAAGAGCCAAATGCGGGCGACTGAACGGAAGAGTTGAACTACCTCCGCCAGAGCGAAAAGTATCCGAGGTAGACAAGAAGATATTCAAGACGAAAAAAAGGTTTGCCAAAGCCATGTCAATGGGGATGAAGCTACCGCCCTCGGAAGGAAACACACACGATGGGGTAGAGACGCACCCTGACTATTGCACATATCATCGGAAAATCTCACATCCCACGGAGGAGTGCGACGCCTTTAAGATATGGTGGCAAGGATATGTTGTTCGTCAGCAACATTTTAAGCGCATGAAACGCAAGATCCGTCGGGAGCGAAGAAGCACTGTCAATGGGCACAACATAACGACTGGCAACTGTTGCATGGTTAACGCCAGGGAGTCACAAGTTCTCACCTTTGGGAGAGACTCTGATGAAGAAACGGCTCTGGGCCCTCTCTTTAAAGAATCTTTCTCGGGGAAGGAGGAGGAATCGGAGATCTGCGAGAACATCCAGCTGCGCAATCGCACGCTCCCAGAAAAGAATCTCGGGCCCGTCGGCCGAAAAGATAAGGGAAAGGAAAAGGTCATTGAAGATATCACTCTAGATGACCAGGTCATAAAAGAGCTAACTACCAAAAACCCTCCCAAAAAGGGTAAGGTAGACTATAACATCCTCGCGCACCTAAGGAAGCTACCTTCTCAGCTTAGCATTCTTGATGCCCTCCTATTATCGAAAGAAGCGCGAGACTCACTAATTAAGGCGTTACAAGAACCCGAGCAATTCCAAGCCTTCCTCGCCACTGAAAGGATGAAGGATGAACTGGAGGAAGTGCATACGGCCGATGTCACTTTCGGTGATGAAGACCTCCTTCTCGGGACGTGCGACCACAACCGCCCCCTATATGTCTCTGGATACTGCCATGACATCAAGATAGGCAAGATCCTGGTGGATAATGGATCCTCCGTTAACCTCCTTAATGTTCGGGTGTTGAAGGAAATCTGCATGAGTGTGCAACACCTCGCTCGTGACAAAATTACTATCTCCGGTTTCGACTCTCAATCGTCACGGACTCTCGGATCTGTAATACTGACGTTACGCTTCGGACTTCTCGTCACAGACATCAAATTCCATGTCATTGACGCCAAGACCTGCTACAACGCCTTGCTCGGTCGTCCTTGGCTACACGAGTACAACATCATCCCTTCTACGCAACATCAGTGTATGAAGTACTTCAAGGATGGTTTCGAGTACACCGTAACAGGCGAGTTGAACCCGTTTTCTGTAAACGAAGTTCGCAAATACGAAGACGCGAAATACTTTTTGCCAGATTTCGAAGATACAGAAGATACAGAAAGGTGTCGCGACCCAGAGGACAAAGCCGCCGCCACCATTCCCGTTTTTGGGAGCGATACTGAAGAAGAGGAAGAAATAGTGTATACAGGGCCATCCCAACGCAACAACCTGGGGGCGCCCACCCCCATACCGGTCTTCGGGAGTGATTCGGAGGACGAGGTTAACGCCGTATTCTCCAGTCGGCTGTCAATACAGGCACCCCTTTGCGAGGACCATAGTCTGCAAATCACCATGGTACCGCAAGAACACTATAAGGATCTCGACGCGCTTCAAGCTCACAGCGTGCAAGACCTGCAAACATTTTACGTCCCTCCCAGGCGAAGGGGTGAGAAGGTGATCCTATTCTACCAATCCTCAGAGTCGAAGGTGGAGAAAGAGATCTGGCACGGCGCGGATGTTATACTTGACAGGCTCCAACCCATCCGTCTGCCTAGATACTATACAAATGGATTGAAGAAGTTATTGAAGCGCCAAGGAGTACCTTTAAGACAGACGGTGCGGCAGGCTCGGTTCTATAACAGGATTTGGGATGTCCCTGGGACTCAGCGCAAATTGCCCAATGGGAAAATGGAAACACTTGGGCTTGGGTACGCGAGAACCAGAAAACGAGGGCGAACCCACAGCAGCTACGCTATATTTACCTTTGATGAAGAAGAGGACGCCCTGTCAGGAGAGGCCGACCCCTCATCAAAACTAGACCCCGCGATCGAAGCGCCAAGTCCGTCGTTTGAAGAGCGAATGGGCAAGCCTATCAGGAAGGTGGGTCAGAAAGCTCGGGAAGACCACAACCGCGAAATGGCCATCTACGAGAAGGCCAGGACGCAACGTCTATCTCAACGTGCTACAAAAGACAAACACGCTTATCCTCGTCAATCCGTTGTACGAAAAGCCCGACGCAGAGACGGAAATAAATCAAGAAGCGGCTCGGGCTTGTCCCTCATGAAGAAGATGAGTCGAGCGTACTCCTTCCCCCGAGACAAGACGGAGAGGCTGCTCAACCTCGCTATAAAACATCAAATGATCACGCTTCCAGAGTCTAGACATCCTGAGCAAGCTAGCAAGGTCTCTCATCCGAGTTATTGCTCTTATCACCAAGCCATAGGACATCCTACCGAAGACTGCTTCACCTTTAAGAACTGGGTCGAGGACCAGTACCGACGGGGCAGATTCGCTTTATCCGACGGTTGGAAAGTGACGCCGCCGCAAAAGCACGAGCCCAAAACCACAAGAGCAGAACCGGATCCGCCTCAGTCTTGGGAGCGAGTTCGCACCTGTTATATGATTACGATATTAAAAGAAGAGCCCGAGAACGAAGATGACCTTCCCCGGTGCTTCGAGAACAGCGATGATGAGTTGATCTCAGAATTCCCGCCCGCTCCGAAAGAACTGGAAGACGGTATACATACTACCGCAGATAACCTCAAGAAGATCGAGCTGGGATCGGCAGACGACCCGCGGCCGACATTTGTCAGCGAGCTGTTATCCGAGGAAAAGGTGGCCGCGTTAAAGAACGTGCTCCTACGGCATAAAGACTGCTTCGCGTGGAACTACTCCGAGATGCCAGGATTGGATCCGGAGATTGCGGTGCATAGATTAGCAATATCCCCGGATATCAAGCCAGTCAAGCAGGCGCCAAGGAGGATGCGACTTGAGCTGGAGATGAGCATCAACGCCGAAGTCAAGAAGTTGATCGATTCCGGATTTATCCAAGAAGTCCAATACCCCGACTGGATCGCCAATATCGTCCCGGTAATGAAGAAGAATGGAACGGTGCGCATATGCGTGGATTTCAGGGATCTCAATAAAGCATGCCCAAAGGACGATTTCCCGGTGCCGGTAACCGAGCTAATGATAGATAACACATCCACTCACGAGGTCTTCTCCTTTATGGATGGTTCATCAGGATACAATCAGATAAAGATGCATCCCGAAGACCAGAAGCACACCGCTTTCCGGACTCCTTTGGGCATATTCTGCTACAAGGTTATGCCCTTTGGTCTAAAGAACGCTGGCGCCACCTATCAAAGGGCCATGACAAAAATCTTCGACGATCTCATACACGACATCGTCGAATGCTATATCGATGACCTCGTAGTGAAGAGCATGTCATACGAAGAGCATTTAAAGCATCTCGAAACCGTATTTCAACGCCTTCGGCAATATAATTTAAAAATGAATCCCCTCAAATGCGCGTTTGGAGTCTCCTCGGGCAAATTTCTGGGATTCATCGTTCGACACAGAGGTATTGAAATAGATCCGTCAAAGATTAAAGCGATCATGGAAATGCCTCCGCCAAAAACCCTCAAGCAGTTGCGGTCTCTCCAAGGGAAGCTCGCATACATCCGGCGGTTTATCGCTAATCTTTCGGGCAAATGCCGTCCTTACAGCCACCTGATGAAAAAGGGAACCCCGTTCGTTTGGAATCACAAATGTCAAGGTGCACTAGACAAGATCAAACAATACTTGCAAAATCCGCCGGTGTTGGCTGCCCCAGTGAAAGGAAAGCCCCTCATTCTTTACACGGCCGCCCTTGAAGGTTCTTTGGGCGCATTATGGGCACAGGAGAATGATCAGGGGAAAGAAAGAGCACTTTACTACTTAAGTCGAGTGCTGCTGGGGGCAGAAAGCAATTACTCGCCCATCGAAAAACATTGCTTGGCATTAATCTTTGCAATAACGAAGCTCAGGCACTATGCGTTGGCACATGAAGTCCGCCTCATTTCGAAGGTGGACCCCCTTAAATACCTGATGTCAAAGGCTATATTAACGGGAAGACTCGCTAAATGGGCCTTGCTCTTGATGGAGTTCTCGATAACATATCAACCCCTCAAGGCAGTGAAGGGCCAGGCCATTGCCGACTTCCTCGCCGAGCACCCGATACCGACCAACTCTCCTCTGAACTGTGATTTGCCGGATGAGCATGCATTTGATGCAATTGGCGGTGGAAGCACACGATGGGAACTCTATTTTGATGGAGCGTCCTCCATAAAGAAACAGAAACAGGGTAGCCCGATCATCAAATCGGGGATAGGCCTTATCTTTGCAACTCCACAAGGAGGAATAATGCGCTTCGCCTTCTCCTTAACGGAGTCAAGGACAAACAATGAAGCCGAATACGAAGCTCTGATAGCAGGCCTCGAAATCGCCATCAACATGGGAGTTGAAGACCTCCTCATATACGGAGATTCTCAGCTGGTCATTAGCCAAGTAAATGGTGACTACCAAACGTGCAAACCAGAATTGGTGAAGTACGGCGAAAAGGTGCAACAACTGTTGGCCCAGATCCCCTTCTATATTCTAGAGAACATACCGCGCGCAGAGAACAGCAAAGCAGACGCATTGGCCAAACTCGCTAAAGAACTGGCCGACGAGAACCTCGATGACGTCAGAATCATAGTATAAAGCCGTCGAGTGCTCGCCCCGGCAGAAATACCTCCGGAATTATATAAAGAAAAGGGAGCGATTGAGCAAGCGACCCTACAAATAAAAGACCGTGAGAAGGCTGAGGACTGGAGGGAAGTCTTCATAGACTACTTTAAGTCCCACCGAATGCCCGAAGAAGCGTCCTCAAGACATCAGCTTATGAAACGAGCTCTATCCTTCGCTTTCGTCAACGATACCCTGTACAAGAGATCGTTTGATTTTCTATGGCTGAGATGCTTGGGACCTGACGAAGCAGAAAGAGTCGTTCAAGAAGTTCACGACGGGCTTTGTGGTTCTCATCAAGCGGGCCCAAAGATGAAGTTAAAAATTAAACGGATGGGTTACTACTGGCCCACGATGATCCAGGACTGCCTCGAGTATGCGAAGCAATGCCACTCATGCCAGATCCATGGAGACTTCATCCACCAACATCCGAATCCACTACACCCAACGGTGGCCAGCTGGCCATTCGAAATGTGGGGGACTGACATAGTCGGCCCCATTGAGCCAGCATCATCCCGGGGACACCGCTTTATCCTGGCGACAACTGATTACTTCTCCAAATGGGCAGAAGCAGTACCACTGAAGGAAGTGAAGACGGAGAATATCCTCCATTTCTTCAAGACGCAAGTCATCTATCGGTTCGGAACTCCACGACGGATTATCTCCGATAATGGGCCGGCCTACCGAAGCCATAAGATTAGCCGCTTCGCACAGCAGCACAATATAGACTGGAGATATTCTTCAGTTTACAACCCACGAGCTAACGGTCTAGCCGAGGCTTTCAATAAGACCTTGACGAAGATCATAAAAAAGACCGTCTCCAGGAATAAGAGGGACTGGCACGAAAGGCTGCAAGAAGCCCTTTGGGCTTATCGAACTACATTCAAGACGGCCACGAACACAATACCGTACGCGTTGGTATTTGGGACGGAAGCAGTTCTCCCCCTTGAGATAGAGTTACCCTCTCTACGAGTAGCAGTCCACCACGAGCTGACGAACGAAGAAAATGCTCACCTTCGGCTTGAGGAGCTTGACGCCCTCGATGAAACCCGGCTCATAGCGCAACAACATCTAGAAGCCTACAAAGCAAAGATGACGCGCTCTTACGAAAGATTGACCAGGCCGAGGACATTCCGCCCAGGCGAACTCGTACTAGTGGTCAAAAGACCTATGATCCCCAATCGCGCCAAGCGGGGAAAATTTGAGCCAAACTATGAAGGCCCGTACATCATAGACAAGGTCTACCAGGGTGGAGCCTACCTACTCATGGACATGCACGGTGAAAGGCCTTTCAGGCCAGTAAACGGCCGCTTCTTGAAGAAATACCATGCTTAATAAGCTGCAGCCTAGGTCAATGATGGATGACGACGACTATGTCCGCTCGCTATCTTCCTAAGCTCAGACTTTACAAGCAGCAGCCGGCCTTCCTATATCGACGGACCGAAACGTCCTTAAACTATCGTCGGACCGAAACGTCCTTAAACTATCGTCGGACCGAAACGTCCTTAAACTAACAGCGGACCGAAACGTCCTTAAACTATCGACGGACCGAAACGTCCCTAAACTACCACCGCAACGTCCTTAGGTTGACGAGATGGATAAATAAAAAAAATGAATGATAAAAAAAAAAAAAAAAAAAAAAAAAAAAAAAAAAAACGGTATGTCCATAAGCAAAATGGGCACGGATGAAAACCCGAAAAGGGCTCCGTGAGTAAAAACAGCAGGGCTGCCGGCAAGTGTTCGTGAAAACCCGAAAGGGCGCGACCTTGTAAAAAAAAAGAGAAGAGTAAAAATGATATAAATAAAAAAAAAACGGTATGTCCATAAGCAAAATGGGCACGGATGAAAACCCGAAAGGGCTCCGTGAGTAAAAACAGCAGGACTACCGGCGAGTGTTTGTGAAAACCCGAAAGGGCGCAACCTCGTTAAAGGACACTTACAGAGTCCTCTCGACCCTGTAAGGAGAAACCACCTGCGTGAGATCCTTACGACTCACAAAGGAGCAGCACACTTAGGGATCCTCACGATTCCTGAGGAGAAAATACACTTACGAGATCCTCACGACTCGTAAGGAGAATTCTCTTATGGGACCCTCACGGCTCATGAGATTTGAAAGTCTTAAGTTACAGAAACCTGAACCTGTTCTTAAGCAAATCCCCCACAACCTCCGATATTGCCCTACAAGAGGCTCAATACTGACCCTTGTATACAATCCACGGGCGCGAATAAACATTTCCCCAGCAAAGTCCAACCCTTGTAGGTCCTCTCGACCCATAAGGAGAAAACCCTCTTGTAGGATCCTTACGACTTACAGAGGAACATACACTTAGGAATCCTCACGATCCCTAAGGAGAAATACACCTGCAAGATCCTCACGACTTGTAGGGAGAAATACCTTTGTGAGACCCTTACGGCTCATGAAGTCAAAAGCCTTAGTCGACAGGACCTTAACCCTGTTTGCTAAGCCACCTTTGTTCAACATCGATAGAGGCAAATGATGATTCGCTCCTGGCAACATCCCAGTTGCAGCGATGCTGATGCCGAAATCGGTGTCCAAAATCCGAGCTTGCGGCGAAAAAGCTAGCAAGCCACACATGCCTACGAAATAGCCGAAATGATGGGGCAACTTGCAATAAAAAGCAGCAAGTAAAAATGTATGCATGAAAAATAGCCGAAATGATGGGGCAACTCGCAATAAAAAAGCAGCGAGTAAAAATAAAACAAATAGCCGAAATGATTGGGCACCGCGAAAAATAGCCGAAATGATTGGGCAATCGCGACCTTCGCGATATAAAAAGCTGAAATGATAGAGCATCGTGGAAAGAATAAAAGAAATGATGGAAAAATGAAACCTTTTTGCCCTACAGGTGATACTACAACAATCCCTGTACACAATCCAGGGGCGCAAACAAAGAAGGAGTCGTACTCCTTCCCCCAGGTTTCACCAAAGAAGAAGAAGCCAAATCTCGACGGGCCAAAGGAGACCTGGAGATCGTCTCAACACTCGTCTCGTAACGACGGACACAACTTCAAGCTAAACGAAACAGCGGCAACTCCCAGTTCCATGGCTCGGCGGTGTACATATCGCCAACAGTCAAACCTCCATTCCGTGAAATGCGGATACAATCGATAAAATTCCTGGTTACATGGAACGCGGATAATGTCACTCTTTGACCCCGCGGAAAACGTCCAGAGCGGATCCTGGTCCTCGCAGAGCATGGCAGTGAACCCGTGCGAAGCATCTAGAGCGGAGCCTAGTCCTCGCCTAACGCGGCAGTGAACCCGTGTGAAGCATCTAGTGCAAACTTCCTGGTTACGTGGAACGCGGATAACGTCACTCTTTGACCCCGTGGAAAACGTCCAGAGAGGATCCTGGTCCTCGCAGAGCATGGCAGTGAACCCGTGCGAAGCATCCAGAGCGGAGCCTAGTCCTCGCCTAACGCGGCAGTGAACCCGTGTGAAGCATCTAGTGCAAACTTCCTGGTTACGTGGAACGCGGATAACGTCACTCTTTGACCCCGTGGAAAACGTCCAGAGCGGATCCTGGTCCTCGCAGAGCATGGCAGTGAACCCGTGCGAAGCATCCAGAGCGGAGCCTAGTCCTCGCCTAACGCGGCAGTGAACCCGTGTGAAGCATCTAGTGCAAACTTCCTGGTTACGTGGAACGCGGATAACGTCACTCTTTGACCCCGTGGAAAACGTCCAGAGCGGATCCTGGTCCTCGCAGAGCATGGCAGTGAACCCGTGCGAAGCATCCAGAGCGGAGCCTAGTCCTCGCCTAACGCGGCAGTGAACCCGTGTGAAGCATCTAGTGCAAACTTCCTGGTTACATGGAACGCGGATAACGTCACTCTTTGACCCCGTGGAAAACGTCCAGAGTGGATCCTGGTCCTCGCAGAGCATGGCAGTGAACCCGTGCGAAGCATCCAGAGCGGAGCCTAGTCCTCGCCTAACGCGGCAGTGAACCCGTGTGAAGCATCTAGTGCAAACTTCCTGGTTACGTGGAACGCGGATAACGTCACTCTTTGACCCCGTGGAAAACGTCCAGAGCGGATCCTGGTCCTCGCAGAGCATGGCAGTGAACCCGTGCGAAGCATCCAGAGCGGAGCCTAGTCCTCGCCTAACGCGGCAGTGAACCCGTGTGAAGCATCTAGTGCAAACTTCCTGGTTACGTGGAACGCGGATAACGTCACTCTTTGACCCCGTGGAAAACGTCCAGAGCGGATCCTGGTCCTCGCAGAGCATGGCAGTGAACCCGTGCAAAGCATCCAGAGCGGAGCCTAGTCCTCGCCTAACGCGGCAGTGAACCCGTGTGAAGCATCTAGTGCAAACTTCCTGGTTACGTGGAACGCGGATAACGTCACTCTTTGACCCCGTGGAAAACGTCCAGAGCGGATCCTGGTCCTCGCAGAGCATGGCAGTGAACCCGTGCGAAGCATCCAGAGCGGAGCCTAGTCCTCGCCTAACGCGGCAGTGAACCCGTGTGAAGCATCTAGTGCAAACTTCCTGGTTACGTGGAACGCGGATAACGTCACTCTTTGACCCCGTGGAAAACGTCCAGAGCGGATCCTGGTCCTCGCAGAGCATGGCAGTGAACCCGTGCGAAGCATCCAGAGCGGAGCCTAGTCCTCGCCTAACGCGGCAGTGAACCCGTGTGAAGCATCTAGTGCAAACTTCCTGGTCACGTGGAACGCGGATAACGTCATTCTTTGACCCCGTGGAAAACGTCCAGAGCGGAGCCTGGTCCTCGCCAAGCACGGCAGTGAACCCGTGTGAAGCATCCAGAGCAAACACCGGACTGTGGAGTCCTTAAAATCCACGGACTATGACGTCCTTAACCTCGACCGTGATGTCTTAAAACTAACGATCACCCCCCCCCGATTCCCTACGGATTTCGCCTTGGTTTAAGGGTACATCTCTTCACTCCTTTGATACCTGGCGTTGTAATTCCTCAACGTTTTCAAAGAGGTGACGGGTCCCTGCAACCAAACACCGGACTGTGGAGTCCTTAAATCCACGAACTATGAGGTCCTTAACCTTGACCGCGATGTCTTAAAACTAACAGCGGACTGTGGAGTCCTTAAATCCACGGACTATGAGGTCCTTAACCTTGACCGCGACGTCTTTAAACTACGATACCTTGAGAGATCCCTAACCCCGTGAAACACGGAAAAAGGTGATCACACCTGGCATTTGCAGGCCCTCACGACCTGTAAGGAAGAAAAACTCTCTTGTGAGATCCTCACGACCCTCAAGGGAAAACCCGCTTAAGGATCCTCACGATCTTTAAGAAGAACTCACACCTATGGGATCCTCTCGACCGGTAGGGAGAAAAACTCTTTACGAAACCCTCATGGCTCGTAAAAAGCAAAAGTCTCAGGAAGCAGATCCTGACCCCGAATCCTAAGCCACGGCCGTCCTGCAAGGAGATCGAGATAGAGTATCCGCAGAATACATTCAATAGAAAGGGGACACACCATTGAAGAGAAGAATATGTCTTCATTTATAAACCTCCCTTCGACAACAATACTCGATCTAAAGCCAGCACAAACCACCCGATACGGGAGATAACGTAGCAAGTTTCTGATCTGTATCCTATCAAGCACGCATTTGCAACTGTACGAATGTTTAAAAGGAAATGTTGCCGGAGGCACTGATGTGCATACAACGTAACGATGGTGCTCGTAATTAAAGAAAAACAGACATCTCATTTACGCAAGCAAGACACACGTACAACTATCTGACAAGCATGAAAATTCAACAGAAAGCATGCAAACCACCAATGATTAAAGGAGTACATTGATTCAAACATGCTACATCAGTGGGAAAAGATTACCAAACAAGGGATCAGAAATACAAGGGTTAACAAAGCAAAACACAAAATTCTCCAACTCCCTTTCCGCCTTCTCCAGCACGTCAAAACGGCGGTTTTCGCGAGGAGTCGCTCCCCACCGGTTGGAGCCGTGCTCATCAGCGAAAGCAGACATGACGGCCCGACGAGCTCTTATCTGACTCAGTAAATGAACTGAGTGATCCTTCAGAGCTTGAGTGATTAGACAAGCCTCATGAAAGCACTCAAGCTTGTCCTCTGCCGCGTCAAGGATCGCCGAAGTCATCTCCGCCGGATGAGGGGGTATATTGGCAAGCACAGATAGGAGGATCATCCGGAGCCAAATGGAGCCCATGGGAAGAGGAGAACCCCGACGGGTCAGTAGCTCGTACATCACAGTGTCACATTGAGCGTCGGTGAGAAGGGGATCCGCCAGCCGCGCAGCGAAGCGAGGAATTATATCCTCAAGGGGCACCTCCCATGGTTGCCGACGAGCATGGGGACGATCGCAAGCCATGGAGATTGATCGGGTTCTCAAAAAAAAAAAAAAAAATGACCACCTTAAGGTATGAATGGGTTTCTCTGTGAAGAAAAGAAGTAAGGCATAAGGTTCAGGTTATAAAGGGGCGCATTTAATGCCATGCACAAAAAATGTTGTGCATGGTGGAACTATTCTCAAAGCCCGAAAAGAAGGGGAGAGCGTTGGAAATGAAATCCAATGACGCATTGGAATTAGGTTAGGGAAATGAAACGTCCCCATCAAGCAGATCCCTGCATACGCAACACGTGAGCACTAGCCTTTGATGGAAAATGAGGCGGCACTGCAAAGGCACAACAGAGAACTAAGCTCTGAGAACGAGAATCAAATTCTTAAAAGAAAGGTTTGAAAGGAAGGACATGAAAAAGTGAAGGCGCTTCTAAAAGGACGTTTCGTCTACCCTACTCCCCCAAAGCAGGTCCAGCGGTCATAAAAGGTGACAGCGTTGCACTCACGTGCTGACACGTGAGAACAACGCTGTGGGGGCATTTGTTTCCTGATTTAAAATCAGGAAAGCTTCTGGGAAAAGCTTCAAAAAGGGGTCACGTGTTGGCACGTGACACCTAAAAACATCAGCAAGGCAAGTTCAGTTTCCTGACTACGCTGAAGAAAAGGGGGCTTCAGAAAGAGTCACGTGCTCCCACGTGACCAGGGTCACGTGGCGACACGTGACATTTAAACGCAAGCGTCAAAGGCACATTGGTTCCCTGATCAAGTCAAGGAAAAGAGCTTCAGAAAAGGTCACGTGCTCTCACGTGACCAGAGTCATGTGTTGACACGTAACGTTCAAGACAGCAGACCCGTTCTCCCGTTGAACCAAAGAAAGAGAGTTCAAACAAGGGTCACGTGCTCACACGTGACCAGGGGGTCACGTGGTAGCACGTGATGTTTAAGCAGCAATCAGAAGACGCAGCGCAGAAGGCTCATTCCAAAGGGGGTCACGTGTCTACACGTGACCATGGATCACGTGGTCACACGTGACCGGCTTTCAAAGCCCATATTTTTTTAACGACAGAATTAAATTCTGAAGGAAATTCGAATCTTTCCAAAGGAAAGTAATTATTTGGGACCAATCAAATTAAAGATTCAGAGATGATTAAATATCATCTATCTATGGAAAATCTCGGGTTTGGAAAGATTTCCCCTTTAAATCTAACCAAAATAGCAAGGGAGAATCTCTGGATTTAAAATCCAATGGTGAATAAAATTCACCTAATCATCCAACGGCCCAAAATGAATGATGAATGCAAATCAAATATCAATGAAGATTCGTCAAAAACTGATTGATTCGGCTGCTTCTCCTATAAATAGGAGCCAAAAGACACAGAGAAATATATACATACGGAGAGAAGAAAAGAGAAAAGGAGAAGAGCTTTGATACTTGAAAAAGACTCAGATCTTCTGCAAAAAACCCTAGGTAAGAAAGGGAAAGCCTTTTGGAAAGAAAAAGAATTTAATTCTCAACAGAGTTTAACTCTGAGGCATAAAACGAGAGAGCATATCTCCTCCCTCTTTGATAGAGGATCTGCAAAGTGCACATCTCCCCTTAAGGTTGAGAATTTAATTCTCAATGGGTCGAGATCCTGCCATGCAGATCCAAAACATAGAGAAGGAATGCAAGTATGAGAATTTAACTCTCATAGAACTATAGGAATTTAATTCCTCCAAAGTAAAGTTAGGGTTCGACCCTGTATTATGGGAATTTAATTCCTTCAAAACAAAAAGAAACAGGGTTGAACCCTAATCAAGAACATAGTTTTGTCGAAACAGTGGGAATTTAATTCCTTTAATCATAATCCTCAGAAAAGGGGAGTTTAATTCCTTAAAAGCTTTTAGGGTTTAACCCTATTCGGTTCTTCGCATAAACAAGGAATTTAATTCCCACAGAAAACTCAGATTTAAACTCTGTTCCAGAATATAAGCCTTCAAAAGGAAATAGGAATTTAATTCCTCTGAAATTAAAAGTTCGAGGAATTTAATTCCTGAAAGAGGAGCAACAGATCCTCCAAAAACAGCATTGAGGCAGGGTCACGTGTCACCACGTGACCCCCCCCCAAAAGCCCTACAGAAAGCCCCTTTGAGGCAGCACCCCACGTGACACACGTGACTTTCAGCAGGAGCCTTAACACATAGGCATTTGAATGCCCGTCACGTGCTAACACGTGACGCTATCAAAGACACAGTAATTTCGGCAGAATCATTGAAGGGAAGGCACTCTCACGTGGGGCCACGTGACCGTTCTTGCTGTAGTGTTTGACACTAAGTTAAAACTCTCGAATCCAGTATTGAAGTGCTATCGGGCCTTAGTGTTCAACACTAATTAAAGAATTTTGTTCGTAGTGTTCAATATTAATTGTTTTAATATTCGGCACTAATTTAAGATCCCCATTGCCAGTGTTTAACACTGAGCTGTTTTAGTGCTTATGATCATTTCAAGGCCTTGTTGCTGGTGTTTAACACCAATTATTCTCCTAGTGTTAAACACTAACTTGTCAAACTCATTCCCAGTGTTCAACACTGATTGCTTTGAAGTGTTTAACACTAGTCTATAGCCCAATTGGCTAGAGGGATGGAGGCAAAGCTTCTCCCTCGATGGACTCACAAGGAATCAATATTCCAGACATGATGGGACTTAGCCCAAGCTGGCCATAAGTCCTCAATTCGTGACTAATTGGGCCAATGGGCTCATAACATGATTAATCAGTCCTGACCTCAAATTGGGCCAGGGGCTGTTCAAGCCACTCCGGTTCTAGGGTACATCTCTTCGCTCCTTTGATACTTGGCATTGTAATCCCTCAATGTCTTCAAAGAGGTGACGGGTCCCGACGACCACCCATGATATGGACTGTGGGGTCCTTAAACTCATACAAATTCCTGGTCACGTGGAATACGGATAATGTCACTCTTTGACCCCGTGTGAAGCGTCCAGAGCGGAGCCTGGTCCTCGCTAAGCACGGCAGTGAACCCGTGTGAAGCATCCAGAGCACATACCGGACTGTGGGGTCCTTAAACCCATGGACTACGACGTCCTTAACCTTGACCGAGATGTCTTAAAACTAACAACGGACCGCAATGTCCTTAAACTACCCACGGACCGCAATGTCCTTAAACTACCCACGGACCGCAATGTCCTTAAACTACCCATGGACCGCAATGTCCTTAAACTACCCACGGACCGCGATGTCCCTAAAACTAGAACAATAGAGCCCTTTCTTATGCTCTTTTGTTGGACCTAAACGGCCCCGTCTAAGTTGATCTTAGCCTTGGAGATGGTTAACGCGTCCTTAGACCCTCAAACATACTGGACTACGAATCCCCCGAATTAACTCCGGCTCAAGGGTACATCTCTGAACTCCTCTGGCATCTGTCGTTGTAATCCTTCAACGTCGTCAGAGAGGTGATGGGTCCCGACAGCCATACAGACGATGGACCACTATGTCCCTAAACTGGAACATTATAGTCCAAACACTCTTTTGTCGGATCTAAACGATCCCGTTAAGTTGATCTTAGTCACAAAGTTAGACTAACGTATCCTTAACAAACGTTTGAGTTGATCTTAGCCTCGAGTAGGGCTGACGTATCCTCAAACCAAACCCCCCCAAACCTAAATTTAAGATAATGCGGATTTGGACTAGTCCACGCCCTACGGGCGACGACATAACTCAGTCTCCGTAAACAATCCACGGGCAATAAAACAAACACCCACGACACGAAGTGACCAGCTGGAGAAGGAGAAAGTTGTTACCGCAATGCGGTAGCGTAATTAACTGCAGGGGCTTGCGCCTGCAGGGAAGAGCGTCCCCACAATCAAAAACCCCTCAAACGAGGGGGATCTGACGAAGTCTGCTACATCGGTCGCATCCGTTTAAACCTTCGATATATGGTGCCATAAATCAACTTGGCATCTTCGGAGAGGTGGACGGATAGCACCAATTAGCATCTGCCCCGAACCTAACGCCTCAGACGTCCCGACGTCCCGGCCGCCGTTCGGAGGGGAACAGGTCGGTCCACAGGGATTTTATGAATTTCCTAATCGCTCTTACGAGTTAATTCCGATGGGTGTCGGATCTTATTGATTAAATCTAAAAAACTAAATCTATCTAGATCTAAATCTTGCTAGGGTTAGGTTTAGGGTAGGTTTAGAAATGTAAATAAATCTCACCGCTTTCTATACCCAAATTAAGATATATGAGGTGTTAAGGTAATTATTAATAAAGGGGATTAGAACCATTCGGGAAGATGTTTCTTCCTCTAGGTTCTTGTCCTTCTTTTATCAATCCTTACCCTAAGCTCTATGGAAAACACGCTCAACCGGGCCTTTATACTACGGTATTACCGCTACCTCATGGGATAGGGTGCCGTAGGGAGCGGTGTGTGCATGTATGCATGGAGTCCTATAAAAACGTGTGATGGGCAAGAAAGGGATGAGAGATCTTCATCTCTCAAAAGCCTTCCCCAAAGCTAACCCTAACAAGCGAGGAGACTACTCGCTCATTAGGGAATTGAAGAACATTATATCTATCTATCTAGGGCAAGGAATTAAAGATCTATACTAGGGAAATTAAATAAAACTACTTACTTGATGGCTCTCTCCAAACATTTACATAAGACTTGTCAGATCTGAATAGATGAAATGAAAAGAGACATCGATGCTCTCCAAAAGAATTTTGAATTTTATTAATGAAAGGAGGCATACCTCAAAAGAGGTATTAGGGCTTCTATTTATAGATTCATAGAAAACCCTAGGGTTACAATCGACTCGCACATCTGCTATTACAAAATACCCCCTAAGAAAAAGACCTAGTCAACGCACGCAGCTGCCTCTTTAATTCGCACTGAATTTGGGCCACATGGCCGCGGATCCGCGGCCAAAGCCCACGTTTGGCCGCGGTTCCACGGCCGTAGTTGGGCTTTGTTAGCTCATTTTCTTTGGGCTTGTTCTATTGCTTATTTACTTCTATTTTCTCCAGTTTGTTCTTCTGAGTGTCTTCTGGTTCTCTTCCAGATCTCCACGATGAATAATTGTAGTGGACTTTTACCGTTGTTTCGTGATGAAGTCTTGAACCTTGCACTGCCTTTGTTCCTTGTGAAATCGTCCATTGATCTTCGTTTAGTCTTCAAACTGTAGGCAAGATAAAGATTCTTTGTTTGTTGGTCGAAGTCTCACTTTTGTATCGTCTTTTGTCTTTTTCTTTGTTTTTATTCCAAGAACCTGTAACCTGCAACTAAGTAGCAGACATGTGTCCAAAGCACATGTTTATTTGTAAAATGACCAGGAATGGGGAATATAATAATGCAATATTATGATATGAACAAATACCCCCAAACTTATCTTTTGCTCGTCCTCGAGCAAACCTAGTTTTATTCTCAACAAAAACCTAACCTCACTTTCGCAGGGAAACGCGATTGCACTGAGCTCGTGCAACAAGCCGTTAAACCTCTAGGTGTCCTTAGTAGGAGGAGTGTTGTCTCCTGAGGGTTTTCAGCGGATACTACCCACAAAATCCTATCAATTAGGCCCATTGACTTTAATTCTCCAATTAGGTTTTCTAACAAGGAATTCTATTATCTTCGACTCATAAATCATCCACCCGTATTCTTCACGCTTCCTTATCATTTAACTTAAGATTATATATGTTCTGCAGACCTACTTAGATTTCGGCATCTTTTTAAGTTTTCCTTCTAGGGTTCTATCTCAACTTAGGAATTTTTATTATCTCTATTAAAGATATAAGTCATATTCTTCATTCCTATCTCTTATCTAAACCCCAATCACATACCCCTACGTGTGTGTATAAATCACCCCTACACTTGGAAATTCAAATCAAGCAATCATACTCTTGTCCGTTGTCCAAAGCACTTCTTAATTGGTGAATTTTTAGATGAAGTTTGCTCACACATCCTTCATGCGATCGTTAATACTTCTTGAGATACCAACAACCGATTACAAAATGTGTTTGTATAATAAAGCGTAATTCCTAGTCTTGTAACACCTAAAGCTTTAGCAGTGACTCCCAAACCAGTTGGTCTAAGGCATTAGGTGATGAAGCACCCTCGTTAAATATTTTTCTATTTTTGCAGCCTTAAGTAATCACAAAAACCATTGTTCATTTTTTATTATCTCTTTATTCACACTTGAATTTTTATTTTATTTTTCTTCGTACTAAGGACTTTAGACAAGAGCATTTCAAGGTCTCCTCTACTATTCCAAGTTTCAAGGTTCGTGTTTGTGCAAATTGTAGGGTATACATTTTCAGAATTTAGACTTAAGGTAGGAACTATTTTTCAAACTTATACTTTAATAAAAATATCAATACTTTTCCCTTGTTTTAACTTAGCCCAAGAAGTCAACTCGAAATTTGCCTATTTCTAAATAAACTACAAAGACATATACTTTCTACCGTTAAACTTTAAGAAAAGTTATTTTTAGGGTTTTTAATTTACTAAGTCTAAGATCTAGTTGTTTCTAGCTAGTTAACCTTTTTGTCAAACTCAAGTCAATTATGGCCAAAATTGAATACTTTAATTTTTATAATTTTTAAAATTTTCAATTTTTATGGGTTTTAAAAATAAGTATGCAAATGCAAGAATATACACATGAATGCGAAGGAAGAAGACTTACCGAGCATACCCCCAAACTTAAACTTGACAGTGTCCTCACTGTCATACTACACCAAGAGGGTTGAGAAAGTCGGCACTCCCCTGTTTATTTATTTATAAATTTTTTTTATTGTTAAAAGAAAAAAAAGAAAAGAAAAAAGCAAAATATATATATACAACAGTCCCCCCCAAACTTAAGTGAGACAGTGTTTCCACTGTTTTAAGCGTTAAAGTTTAGAGTTAGGGAGGAGAAAAATCAAACTATACAAGGCCTTACACAGGCTAAAGGTTAGCACCAACCATTCAAAAGTTTTATCGTGATAATGGTAGAGTTGGTGAAAGAATGGAGTGGAAAGAAAAGAAATGAGACGCACACGAGACCGAATGGGAAGAAGAGTGGAATATGGTCTCGGCGGAGGAGAAGAATGGCAAAAAAGAGAAAGAAGTGTAATAGGATCTTGAGGGTGTAAATCGAGTGAATAAATTAGCGCAATTTGTGATGACCGATGTGTTAAAAGCGATTGTGCTAATCTATCAACCCGTCGAGAAATGGGGTCAAATCCCTCAAGATTCGCAAGAAAACATGGGTACGACGAACTTGGTAAACCCTCCATTGAAAATGGAAACGCGACGGTGTCTTGCGTGGTCGAAACGATAGGAAGGACGAGAGGGAGTGATTTAGGGATAGTCTTAATCTCACCTAAGTAATCTGTCTCGAACTAGAAGGATTCCATCAATGGTTCGAAATGACTGTAAGCAACCGAGTCTGATGGTTCAACTAACTCATTTGAAAATGTAAAGGACTCAAACTCGGGATGTGAGTTGTCAATATCGTCCGAAAAAGTGAAACACTCGTAATCATTATCGTCTGTGAGAACAGTGTTAGATTCAAAGAGGAACGCACTAGTGGCGTCAAATGTGCTGTGATTGAACAGAAAATTTTCAAACTCACAGTCCTCCTGCATGATCTTTTGCGTGGTCGGAATGATAGAAAGGATGAAGGGTGATTTAGGAAGTATAACAGGTAAAGGTTCAGTAGGATGAACTGGAAAATCCGACACATCAAACAAAAATGGTTCAACCTCAATATTATCCTCAATACTCTCCTCAATACTATCCTCATAATTCTCCTCAAAATTTAGCTTATCCATGCCATTATCATCAAAATCAAGACGCATATGAGGTTCGGGAGAAACATTTAATGACTCGGGATGATGAATTGGAGATAAAATTTCAGTCAAATGTACGGGTTCATCATCCAAAATATTCCCGGCGTCTATATCCTCAATCAAGTGAAAATCAATTTTTTCGGACACCTCATCAAAAGCATGGATATTTATCAATTCAGGTACTAGAGTGGAGGTGTAAAGTTCAAAAGAATTAGGTGTGGTTTCACTCGAAAGGGATTCTTCACAATCTGGCAAATCAAGCACTACAAAGTCACACAACTCATCATTTTGGGCACTTGTTTGAAAACTGGAGTTGTGGAATTCAATTGGTAATGGGTAGGTTTGATTTGAAAGGGCGTACAGCTCACTCTCACCACTCAAATTCTCACTCTGTCCAACTGCCTCCTCATTCATTGGAATTTTTTGAGCTAGTTGGAAACTAGCTACCGGTTCACTAGGTTGCATAAGGGCAGCCACGGACACATCCACATTCCTCATCATTTTGTTTGTTGCTAAAATATAAGCTTCCAACGACTGTTCCAAACTAGACATGGGTTGTGAAGAGGTTTCAGTAAAAGATTCAAAATTGTTTGGATACGTGAAACTCCCAAATGGTTGTATCGAAGCAATGTCTAGTGAAGGTGGGAAATTTGGGTAGGACTAGTAGAAATTGGATGGTTAGACAGGAATAGGATCAATATTTGGATAAAAAGGTGAATGTACTTGTTGATCCCTAGAACTGGATGTGTGGAGAGGAGTGAAAGACCGGTTACGAGATTGTTCAATGTGTTCAGCAATAGACATGGGTTTAGGAGTTACAACAGGACTCGAAAAAGTGGTGTCAACGTGCGAAGGTGGTGAAGGTTGAAATGGTTGATACAAAGTGGATTGCAAAGTCGAACTGTTTCTCCTAGACACTTCTATTCGATCTTTCAAAGAAATTTTGGGCATGGAGGGGTCGTCCTTAAATCGACCGAAACAATTCGCGTAAGAGTCAAAGTTTGGTTTAGGGTATCAAAGTTCGGCAAGAGATTTATGATGTGGGGTACCCATGATGTAAGAAAGAAGAAGAGAAAGAAGGTGGGTGGTGCAAGGAGTTCTTAGCGACAAAATTTGCAAGTTTTTATAAAATTTTCCTCTTTTTTTTATGTGGTGCTTTTTGCAAAAATTTCCGATAAAGGGCTTAAACACACTTTCAATCAACCACAAATGCACAATCAGGCCTAGATCTAGGGTCACCTAGTCAGCTAGACAGCTCCTAACTGTTCCAAAGGGCTAGAAATAGGACCTCAAACCGCCTCTTCACCGCCAATTGCGGCCAGGTAAGTGCCAGGTGAGTGGGAGGCTCTCCACTACAAGTAGTGGCCCTAATTAAGTAACCACTTGTCTTAGACACACTTGCCTAAACACCGCAAAGTCAGGTTAGGATTAACGGCCGATGCCTACAACTAGTCCTCTGTCCTATTGAGTGCGAAGTCTTTAGGTCTGAGTCTAGTATTTTTTAATTAAATATAGTCAATGCAAATGCCTTATGTGATTTCTGGGGTCCTGGGAAGGGTGATGAAATCCCCACCCAATCTGGATTGGTCTCAAGCCCCTTAAAGTCCGATTAAAGATATGCAAAACAGAAAAAAATCACTTGCAATCAATTTTTTATTTTAAGCGCAGCGCAAAGAATCCTGCACAAGATCAATTGTTGGAAGGGTAAAGATTTTTTAAGGGCAAAGAATCCTGCAAGAGATTTTTCAGAGGAGATATCAGAGATTTGCAGAAGAGGAGGTCAGAAGACTTACAGAGTTTTTTTTTTTTGGGATCCGTCGCCTCCACCGCGGAACCGCCGCGAATTGCGCCCTCCGACCGCGGATCTGCCGCGGGTTGCTCTCAAAAGCACGTTTTTTTTATGTCACCAGATCGCCGCGGTTCTTTTTGTTGACTCGGTCATCCAAATTTCTTCTGTTGTCTGTTGTGATATTTCTCTGTTTGTTCAGATTTGATATTTGCTGTTTTGATCTCTGGAGATTTCCAGATTTGAACTTGATTGTAGATCCTGCAAAATTCAAACAAAGATACCCTTCACAAAATAACAAAAAGATAAATTTTTATATTTTTTCGATTTTTCAGTTTTTATGATTTTTTAATTTTAGATTAACCCGAAATTGCAAAAAGGAAATTTTACGCCATCCCCGGCAACGACGCCATTTGATTTGTATGTCAAAAATATTTCTAAACCGCAGTCAAGAACGGCGTCAATTGGTAGCTAGCCGGTGAGTACGGGTCGGTCCACAGGGATTTTGTGAATTTCCTAATCGCTCTTACGAGTTAATTCCGATGGGTGTCGGATCTTATTGATTAAATCTAAAAAACTAAATCTATCTAGATCTAAATCTTGCTAGGGTTAGGTTTATGGTAGGTTTGGAAATGTAAATAAATCTCACCGCTTTCTATACCCAAATTAAGATATATTAGGTGTTATGGTAATTATTAATAAAGGGGATTAGAACCATTCGGGAAGATGTTTCTTCCTCTAGGTTCTTGTCCTTCTTTTATCAATCCTTACCCTAACCTCCATGGAAAACACGCTCAACCGGGCCTTTATACTACGGTATCACCGCTACCTCATGGGATAGGGTGCCACAGGGAGCAGTGTGTGCATGTTTGCATGGAGTCCTATAAAAACGTGTGATGGGCAAGAAAGGGATGAGAGATCTTTATCTCTCAAAAGCATTCCCCAAAACTAATCCTAACAAGCGAGGAGACTACTCACTCATTAGGGAATTGAAGAACATTCTATCTATCTATCTAGGGCAAGGAATTAAAGATCTATACTAGGGAAATTAAATAAAACTACTTACTTGATGGCTCTCTCCAAATATTTACACAAGACTTTGTTCCCGCCAAAAATTTCTGCGCAAAAGAGCCCAAGGTATCAAATGGCGGCGATACGCCTAAGAAAATGGGAACCAGTATCTTCCGGGCTGTTTTTTGACAAACTCCTGAATGAGAAACAGATAAATTCTGATGGTATCGAAAGCGTCTCGAAAAACCCTTCGATTTGATATATAATGGGCCTCATAATTCATCCGGGATCAAAAGTTATGAGGTATTACGTGTCCGCACGTGGTGGACCTTTAAGAACCCGCTGGAGGAGTTAAAAGATATAATAAAAACTCAAAAAAGACCCCGATGGAGCATCACGTGCTCACACGTGACCATGGGTCACGTGCAGACACGTGACCATGGGTCACGTGCAGACACGTGATGGGCTCTTAAGGCCTCTAAAATAATGAATAGAATTAAATTCTAAAATCTGTTCCCTGATTAAAAATCAGAAGTTACCTCAATGAGGTATCACGTGCTCACACGTGACCAATGGTCACGTGTTGACACGTGATGGTTAAAACTGAAGCATAAACAAGCGGCCGTTAGAGAACTCAATTGGGGGTCACGTGCTCACACGTGACCAAGGGTCATGTGTCAGCACGTGACTGGTATCAAAAGTCTTACAGTTAATAGAATTAAAATTCTAAAATTTTCTAAATCTTTCCAAACACAAAAGGTCTATGGGGACCGTTGGATTAAAAATCTGAGGGTGATTAAAAATCACCAATTTATGGAATAATCTTAGACTTGGAAAGATTTCCCCCCTAAATCTAACCAAGATAACAAAGGGATATCTTTGGATTTAAAATCCAAAGGTGAATAAAATTCACTTAACAATCTAAAGGCCCAGACTAATGATAAATATAAATCAAATCTCTCAACATACAAATCAAATCTCTCAATGAGAGATTTACTAAGCAAATTGATTCTTTTCCTTCTCCTATAAATAGGAGCCAAGAAGAGAAGAGGGAGATCTACCTTTCTGGAGAGAGAAACAGAGGGAGGAGAATTTAATTCTCAAGAGAAAAGAAAAGAGAGGAGAATTTAATTCTCTGCAAAAGAAAAATCCTAGGTAAGAAAAAAGAGGCTTCAAAGAGAATTTAATTCTCAAAAGAGTTTAACTCTTACATAAAGAAAAGAACTTAGTTCTTTCTCTGGTCGAGAATCTGCAAAGTGCACATCTCCCCATGAATTGAGAATTTAGTTCTCATTGGGTTGAGATCTTGCCATGCAGATCTAAAACACAGAGGAGGAATTGAGTTTTGAGAATTTAATTCTCCCAGACTCACAGGAATTTAATTCCTCCTAAAAATGAAACTAGGGTCTAACCCTAATCAAGAATTTAATTCTTTTACATATCTGGGAATTTAATTCCTTTAAAAAGAAATTAGGGTTTTACCCTAAATAAGAATTTAATTCTTTCACGATAGGAATTTAATTCCTCCAAAATCATAACTAGGGTTTAACCCTACAGAGAATTCAATTCTTAAAAGATCTCTGTTCATGAAAAGAACTAGGGTCACGTGCCCCCACGTGGCCCTTGAAAAGATCCCCGAAGAAAAGAATCTTTGAGGCAATGCCTCACGTGCTCCCACGTGACTCCCAAAACGCAGAAAGAAAAAGCAAAGGAAATGAAAGTTTTGGGCGCTCTCACGTGTTATCATGTGACCCCTCAGCAAATGCTTTAACAATTGGCGCACAGATCCCCATCACGTGCCAACACGTGATACTCTAAAATAAAAATAAAAGTGTTTAACACTTATTCGCAGATTTGAGGATAAAACAAAAGGAGATCTGGCTCCACATTTAGGGCGCCCTCACGTGTCCCCACGTGACCCCTAACAAATCCCTTTAATATCCAATGGATGGATGCCTATCACGTGTCCACACGTGATGGCCAGGAAATGAAAAGTGTTTAACACTTAATTGCAGAACGAAGGAAAGGGATCTGGTCCCCCCTTTGGGCGCTCTCACGTGTCCACACGTGACCCCTCTGTCTTTAGTGTTTAACACTAATTTAGGGATTATATTTCCAGTGTTTAACACTGAATGTTTCTAGTGTTTAACACTAAATTAAAGATTATATTTCCAGTGTTTAACACTGATTGTCTTTTAGTGTTTAACACTAATTTGAGAGTTCTATCGCCAGTGTTTAACACTGTTGTTCTCCAAGTGTTTAACACTACTTTTAGCCAAATTGACTAATTTTCCAGAGGCAAAAGTCCCTCCTTTAGATGAATCTCAAAGTTGACGAAATCAAAGACAAAATGTTGTCAGAGCCCCCAAACCTTTGTTTAACACTGCTGAATGATGAGGGACTGAACCCAGACAAATGTCTAATGGCCCGAAGGGCCAATATTTTAAACATAATTGGACTTAGCCCAAACTGGCCATAAGTCCTCAAATCATCTTGAACTGAGCACATCTGCTCTTTCAACCAACTCATTGGTTCAAGGGTACGTCTCGGAACTCCTCTGATATTTGTCATTGTAATCCTTCAACGTCTTTAGAGAGGTAACGGGTCCCGACAACCACACATCAACACGGACTGTGGGGTCCTTAAACTCATGGACTTATGCGTCCTTAAACCAAGATACGGACTGTGGGGTCCTTAAACCCGCGGACTTATGCGTCCTTAAACTAACGGACTAATGCGTCCTTAAACACACCCATATGGACTGTGGGGTCCTTAAACCCATGGACTTATGCGTCCTTAAACTACCATTGGACCCACATGTCCCTAAACTGGAGATGGACCACCACGTCCCTAAACTGGAAATGGACCACCACGTCCCTAAACTGGCAATGGACCACCATGTCCCTAAACTGGAACAATAGAGCCCCCAAATGCTCTTTTGTCGGATCTAAATGATCCCGTTTAAGTTGATCTTAGCCTCAAATATGGCTAACGCGTCCTTAAACCTTCAAACAGACTTTAGTCCCAAATTGGACTATAGATCCCTCTAATCTACTTTGGTTCAAGGGTACATCTCTGAACTCCTCTGACATCTGTCGTTGTAATCCTTCAACGACGTCAGAGAGGTGATGGGTCCCGACGGCCATACATACAATGGACCACTACGTCCCTAAACTGGAACAATAGAGCCCAAATGCTCTTTTGTCGGATCTAAATGATCCCGTTCAGTTGATCTTACTCTCAAATTAGACTAACGTATCCTTAACAAACGTTTGAGTTGATCTTAGCCTCAAATATGGCTAACGTATCCTCAAACCAAAACCCCAAACCCAAATCTAAGAAAATACGGATTTGGACTAATCCACGTCCTACGGGCGTCAACATAAATTAGTCTCCGTATACAATCCACGGGCAACCACAAACAAAACAAACACCCACGACACGAAGTGACCATCTGGAGAAGGAGAAAGTTGTTACCGCGATGCGGTAGCGTAATTAACTGCAGGGGCATGCGCCTGCAGGGAAGAGCGTCCCCACAATCAAAAACCCCCTTAAGCGAGGGGGAATCTGACGAAGTCTGCTACATCTGCCGCATCCGTTTAAACCATCGATACACGGTGCCATAAATAAACTTGGCATCTTCGGAGAGGTGGACGGATAGCACCAATTAGCATCTGCCCCGAATCTCAGTGCCAAGACATCGCAGTCTTGTGCGCCGTCTTTCGGAGGGGAACAGATTCTGGCACGCCCGGTGGGACCTTTTCCACTTTCCACTCCACACTTCGTGTGTCGTGTTCGTGAACGAATCGCGGTTTACTGTAGTTGCCTGTGGATTCGAGGTACTAAGATTTGGTGTCTTGCTCCGTGCAGAAAACAGAAGATCAATGGCTTCAAACTGCACTGCCTGCAACTGCAACTCTCGCTCGGTCCTTGCTGGAGGAGTGACTTATGGGTCCCAAGCGGCCTCCGTTTTCAAGATGCCGGTGGAGCAGGTAACTCAGGCCACCACTGGATTATTCTTCGGGACCATGCTCCCACCTTTGAGCTTCAATGCCACAATGACGCTGCAAGAAGCCCCAAAGAAGTCGGTCATTGATCGGCTTACCACTGCCGCGACCCCTCTCAACGGGTCGCCCAGCTTCAATACCTCAGTTTTCAACAGACTGGGCCAGAACGTCTGCAAACCCGCGATACCCGAAGCTGTCATCCCAAAGCGGATAGCTATCCCGGCTCAAGCGGACGAGATCATTGGAAAGGCTCCTCCTTCCAAGAAGCCAGTTTTTACAAGGCTGGCCATTCCGGTTGCTGCTCCAGGCGAGGTCCTCAAAGCTGTTTCCCCTGCTCAGAGAGGGCATGAAGAAGCTTATCCAACAACGGAGGTGATCTCATCCGCACGACATGCTCGACGTCGCCACTGGCGCCGAGTGAGGAAGGCTGGGGGCAACTCCCCCTCTGAGATAACTCCGCCAACTCCAACGGTAGGGATCGATGCTACTATTCCAACCGGGAACAGCTTTGAATTGCTGAACACGGTGTGCAGAAACTCTCCTACCGCCGTACTAAAAAGATCCCCTCCTCCGGTGGGAAATGTTGCGGAAGCCAAGCCAGAACAGTCCTCTCAGCGGCTGTCCTCTAAAATCTACAAGGTCTGGCGCCAAGTCCAAGACTCGGTGATTGATCAAAATTTCTCCAGCCGGCAGAAGAAGCTGATGGTCCGGCAGGAAGAAAACCGTCCTGTTAAGCCACAAAAGATGACGACTACTTGGGTGCTCACGACAGCGGCCCCCTCAACGTCAACCACTCAGAAAAGAAGGAGGCCAGAGAAAGCCCCAGTAAATGTGGCAGACCAAAAAGACGCTAAGCCCAAACGCCCCAAGTCTGGGGGCATGGTGGTGCACACCGTATACATGGCTTCTGGAAAAGAGGAAAGCCGTGCTTCGACGGGTCACCGACCGCTCACCCGATCCGTGACGAAAACCTAGGAGCGGCAACAGAAGCTTCAGGAGATGATGATTGCAATGGCCGCACTTACCGGGCCAAAAGAAAGCTCGGAGGCATCATCATAACAGCGGCACGAACAAGAAACTGACGCTGACTACCTACGCAGAGTCCTCGAAAAGAAGGACAAAGAAGCCGCAGAGCAAGCGGCTAACATAAAACAAATGGCGCTCCTCTTCCAAGATATGGTAGGGATAATGTCACAGCCGGACCCTCCAGCTGATGACCCTCCAATCATTGTTGAAGACGATAGAAGGGAGACATCAAATCCACCTCCGGCTCTTTCAACAGCCAAAGAGGAAACTATCTCCATGGCCGCCCTGGACGACTATATAGCTTAGCAAATACGAGCTCATCAGGCAAGTGAAGCGGATGGGCAAATTGTTAGAACCGGACGACCCTACCCAAGCTGGTATGACCAAATCAGTTACTCGCCGGGATATACGATCCCTAAGTTCCACGTATATAAAGCGACAGGGAATCCATATCAGCATGTCGCCCAGTTCAGGGCCTTATACGGCAACACTGGAGGCGACGACAAACTGTTGCTTCGCCAATTCGTCGGCAGCTTAGCAGAAACGGCCTTTGAATGGTATTCGGAGCTACCTAACGACTCTGTCAAAACATTTGCGGAGATGGAGCTACTGTTTACACAAAGATTTGCAAGCGCCAGCGAACGCACCCCGATAACAGCACTGATCAACGCCAGGATAAGGCCAGGCGAAACGTGGGTTCAATACGCAACACGATGGCGGAATCTGTGGTCGAAATGCGAACAGCGGATCGAAGAAGCACCTGCGGTAGGCATGTTCGTGGGCACTCTTGATTCGCAAGTGACCATCTCGCAATTCATGATGTTCTTCAAGCCAACTACTTTCCAGGCCTTGATTGACAAGTTGGCCCAAATGGATCAGATGGATCATAGATCATCTCCTTCAAAGACGGAGCCTTGGAATGAAAAGGGAAAGCAACCTTCGTTGCCAGTACTCAGCAACGGCCGAGCAACTTAAATCCAGTTGTTCGCCAAAGCAACGTACGTCCACGCCCATCCCTCGAAGAGAGACTGGGACGTCCTTATTCATTTCCTCAGGATAAAACAAGGAGACTGTTCGAGCTGGCAGTGCGCAACAGACTCATCCATCCGCTGAATCCAAAACGTCTGTTGCAGCCAGGCGATGTCAATGATCTTAATTATTGCCCTTACCACCAAGCGGTAAGCCATCCAATCGAAGATTGCTTCGTCTTTAAGGGATGGATTGAGGACCAGTACCTACAAGGCAAGTTTGCGCTGTCCGAAAAGTGGAAAATAAACCCACCACAGCCGCACACTCCTAAGAAGATGGACACACTGGGGGCAACTTGTTCTTTTGTTGAAGAAGCTCCGTGGGAGGTCGTGTTGTTAGCCAAAACCAAAAGGATGCTGGATGATCTCCAGACATGTCCGGCGATCAGGTGGAAAAATCCACTGAAACCCGAGATCATCGAGGGAATGCTGAAACCGCGCCCAACTCTAAAAACGGGTGATGATGGTCAGATCGCTCACACCCAGCCGTCGAAATCCTCGAAAAAGAAGGAGAAATCCAAGAAGCCCGTGAAGCCTGGCGACAAGCGCACGGATTTGCAGAAACAGATTGACGCGCTGGAAGAGTATAACCAGAAGGCGCGGATTCCAATCACGCTCCAAGAGTTTCTCAGCCACGTCCTCGAGGACGAAAACGATGGAGAAGACTCATCAGATGAATATGAGGACTACGTAGCAAGTTGTCATGTGATCTCTCACTCCTTGATAGATGATAAAGAGGCTCCTTACACCGAGAAACCGGGGGCGGATCCTAAACCAGAACTTCTGTGGCCGTCAGACGAGATGATCGATGCCTTCCTGAATGAGATTCGTTTGAAAAGTAAAGCCGACCGGGAGCGTGAGATGGCCATATTTGAAAAGGCCAAACGCCGGCAACTGGACAAAAGAGTCGAAACACTCCCACCAGATCAAAGTACATCCGCCGAAAATGAAAGCAGGATCAAGACAAGGAAACGATTCGCCAAAGCCGTATCAATAGGGATGAGGCCGCCCTCTTTCAGAGAAAAGTCTCCTGGTGGTATACATTTTGATGAAACGGAAGTACATCCTAACTTCTGCTTATATCATCAGAAGATCGCACATCCTACTGAGGACTGCAACTCCTTTAAGTGTTGGTGGCAAGGGTATGTCGCTCACAGGCAACACTTCAACAGGACAAAGCGTGAAGCTCGTAAACAGCAGAAAAATGCGACAGATGAGCATAAAAGAGTTGCCGACAATTGTCATAAGGACGAGCCCGGGGGATCACGAGTTCTCACCTTTGGAAGCGATTCTGACGAAGAAGCCGCCCTCAACCCTCTCTTCAAGGAATTCATTTCTAAAACAAAAGAATTGCAGAGTTGCGGGAACGTTCAGCCGTACAATCTCACGCTACCCGGAAAGAATCTCGGACCCGCAAACGACGGAGCAAACGAAATGAGAAAGGAGAAGGAAAAAACGGCCTTTTTTGCCAACACTCAACAACAGCCGAGTAACCCGAGACTGTTTTGTCGTCAAAACAATAAGCCGCGATACCTCAATGAGAAGTTGAAACGTCCTTACTCGTTTCCCAAAGATAAAACAAAGAAATTGTTCGAGCTAGCAGTGCGCAGCGGGCTCATCACTCTGCCAGATCCAAAACGTCCATTGCAACCAGGTGACGTTAACAATCCTAACTATTGTCCCTACCACAGAGTAATGGGTCACCCACTCGAAAATTGCTACGTCTTCAAAAACTGGGTTGAAGACCAATACCAACAGAGCAAGTTCGCGCTGCCCGAAAAGTGGAAAGTAAACCCACCACAAAAACATGCTCCGAAAAAGGTGGATATGCCGGGGGCATCATGCTCATTCATAGAGAAAGCCCCATAGACCGAAAAGTCAGTAAACTAGAGATGCGTCTCAAATACGGTAACGGCGGACCGAAACGTCCTTAAACTAACGGCGGACCGCAATGTCCTAAAACTTGCAAATGACCGAAACGTCGTTAAACTACTCCCAACCCGCAGCATCTTCAGGCTGATGTGCCAAAAAAAAACGGTACGTCCACAAGCAAAATGGGCACGGATGAAAATCCGAAAGGGCTCCGTGAGTAAAAACAGCAGGGCTACCGGCGAGTGTTCGTGAAAACCCGAAAGGGCGCGACCTCGTTTAAGAAAGAAAAAAAAAAGAAAGAAAAAAAAAGAAAGAAAAAAAAGGAAAAAAAATAATAAAAAAACGGTATGTCCACAAGCAAAATGGGCACGGATGAAAACCCGAAAGGGCTCCGTGAGTAAAAACAGCAGGGCTACCGGCGAGTGTTTGTGAAAACCCGAAAGGGCGCAACCTCGTTAAAAGACACTTACAGGATCCTCTCGACCTTGTAAGGAGAAACCACCCGCGTGAGATCCTTATGACTCACAAGGGAGCAACACACTTAGGGATCCTCACGATTCCTAAGGTGAAATTACACTTGCGAGATCCTCACGACTCGTAAGGAGAACTCTCTTATGGGACCCTCACGGCTCATAAGATTGAAAGTCTTAAGTTGCAGAGACCTGAACCTGTTCTTAAGCAACTTCCACAACCTTCAATATTACCCTGCAAGTGGCTCAATACTGACCCTTGTATACAATCCACGGGCGCGAATAAACATTTCCCCAGCAAAATCCCACCCGTGACTAGGGATATGTCCATATGGTGAACAACCCTTGTAAGTCCTCTCGACTTATAAGGAGAAAACCCTTTTGTAAGATCCTTACGACTTACAAGAGAACATGCACTTAGGTATCCTCACGATTCCCAAGAAGAAAACACACCTAAAAGATCCTCACGACTTGTAGGGAGAAATACCTTTGTGAGACCCTTACGGCTCATGAAGTCAAAAGCCTTAGTTGACAGCATCCTAACCCTGTTCGCTAAGCCACCTTTGTTCGACATCGACAGAGGCAAATGATGATTCGCTCCTGGCAATATCCCAGTTGTAGCGATGCTGATGGTTAAACCGGTATCAAATTCCAAGCCCTTTCAAGGCAAATGATGATTCGCTACTGGCAATATCTCAGTTGCAGCGATGCTGATGCCTAAACCGGTATCAAATTCCAAGTCCTTTCATGGCAAATGATGATTCGCTCCTGGAAATATTCCAGTCGCAGCGATGCTGATGCCAAGATTGGTATCAGATCCCAAATCCTCTACTCGCAAAAAAAAAATCAGCGAGCCAAAAAAAATGCATATGAAATATCCGAAATGATGGGGCAACTTGCAAATAGAATCAGCAAGTAAAATGTATGCATACAAAATAGCCGAAATGATTGGGCAACTCGCAATAAAAAACAGCGAGTAAAAATAAAATAAATAGCCGAAATGATTGGGCAGCTCGTAATAAAAAACAGCGCGTAAAAATAAAATAAATAGCCGAAATGATTGGGCACTGCAAAAAATAGCCGAAATGATTGGGCAACCGCAATTTTCGCGATATGAAAAGATGAAATGATAGAGCATCGCGGAAAGGAATAAAAAAATATATGAAATGAAATTTATGCCCTACAGGTGAGATCACATCGATCCCTGTATACAATCCAGGAGCACAAACAAAGAGGGAACCATACCTTCCCAACGGGCTCCATCAGAAAGCGAAGCCAAATCTCGACTGTTCATAGACAACCCAGAGACAAACTCGACATTTGTCGCAATATTACAGACATAATGTCAACAGACGAGGCAAAAGGAAGATCCCGAGCTTCACGGTCTTGACGCCAACATCAACGACTTAAAGATCACCAACGGCGTTTCTCCTCATTCCAACCAGATACAGACATGACGTCAACAATCGACCTCAGAGTCGCAACGAAATGGAACCATGGCAAAGTCACTAGTTCCAAATCTCAATGGCCACATCTGCAGCCCGGAGACCAACAACGACGCAATGTCAACAACGGCATTCCTTCGCAGTCCAACAGGATGCAGAAGCAACATCAACAAAAGATCCCATGGTCGAAACAAAGCGGAATGATGGCAAAATCCCAGTTCCATCTCAGCATTCGTCTCGATACAGCAGACGCAATGTCAACAACGGCGTTCCTTCGCAGTCCAGCAGGATGTAGATGCAACGTCAACAAGAGACCCCATGGTCAAAACAATGCGGAGTGACGGCAAAATCCCAACTCCACCTTGGCATTCGTCTCGTTACAGCAGACGCAATGTCAACAATGGCGTTCCTTCGTGGTTCATCAGGATGCAGAAGCAACATCAACAAAAGAACTCATGGTCGAAACAAAGCGGAGTGACGGCAAAATCCCAGCTCTACCTCAGCATTCGTCTCGATACAGCGGACACAGTCAAAGCAAACGAAGCGAAGGCCTCATTCCTAGCTTCAACGTCTTGACGGTAACTCATATAAAACCGGAAAGACAATCGGAGATCATCTCGCACTAACGCGGAGTGGTCACCACCTCGACGATCGTCTCGATACAGCAGATGAAATGTCACCCCAGCGTTCTTCCCCTAGCAGGATTCGGACGCTCCAAAACAAACGAAGCGAAGGCCAAATTCCTAGCTTCATGCGTCTTAATGGCAAGTCATATAAAGCCTGAAAGACAATCGGAGATCATCTCGCACCAGCGCGGAGTGGTCACCACCTCGACGATCGTCTCGATACAGCAGATGAAATGTCACCCCAGCGTTCTTCCCCCAGCAGGATTCGGACGCGCCAAAGCAAACGAAGCGAATGCCAAATTCCTAGCTTCAACGTCTTGACGGTAACTCATATATAACCGAAAAGACAATCAGATATCATCCCACATGGAGTGGTCACCACCACGACATTCTTCTCGATACAGCAGACGAGATGTCAACAACAACGTTCTTCCTCCAACAGGATTAGGACACACCAAGCAAACGAAGCGAAGGCCAAATTCCTAGCTTCAAGGTCTTAACGGCAAGTCATATAAAGCCTGAAAGACAATCGAAGATCATCTCGTACCAGCACGGAGTGATCACCACCCCAGCGTTCGTCTAGATACATCAGACGCAACGCCAAAGCAAATGAAGCAAAAAGGCCAAATTCCTAGCTTCAGGGTCTTGACGGCAACTCATATAAAGCCTGAAAGACAATCGGAGATCATCTCGCACCAACACGGAGTGGTCACCACCACAACATTCGTCTCGATACAGCGGACGCAATGCCAGCAAATGAAGCGAAGGCCAAATTCCTCGCTTCAGGGTCTTAAAGGCAAGTCATATAAAGCCTGAAAGACAATCGGAGATTATCTCGCACCAGCACGGAGTGGTCACCACCTCGAAGTTCATCTCGATACAGCAGACGCAACACTACCAAAAGGAGCCACGGCAAAATCCCTAGTTCCAAACCTCGACGGTTCACCAGCAACCTAGAGACAACCATGACATTCGTCTCGATACAGAGGACGCGATGCCAGCAAATGAAGCGAAGGCCAAATTTCTAGCTTCATGCGTCTTAACGGCAAGTCATATAAAGCCTGAAAGACAATCGGAGATTATCTCGCACCAGTGCGGAGTGGTCACCACCTCGACGTTCATCTCGATACAGCAGACGCAACATCACCAAAAGGAGCCACGGCAAAATCCCTAGTTCCAAATCTCGACGGTTCACCAGCAACCTAGAGACAACCATGACATTCGTCTCGATACAGAGGACAAGATGCCAGCAAACGAAGCCAAGGCCAAATTCCTAGCTTCAGGGTCTTAACGGCAAGTCATATAAAGCCTGAAAGACTATCGGAGATCATCCCACACCAGCGCGGAGTGGTTATGACTCATCGGGGCTCTCCAAAATGAGCCTAATCTCAAGTAAAAAGCGGCATGGCAAATTCCTAACGCTTGCTCTTCCGATGGTCAAACTGCCAAGAAGGATTGCTTGAAGACGTCTTGTCCAGCCCCCGAAGGGATCAGAGACACGGCAGTCGCAGGGCTACTCGAACAGCACGATTGCCTATCGAGGAATATATCAGCTCATGCGACGGTACGACGGCCAAAACCCTAAGTACCACAGACCCTAACGGACTTCTGTCGTAAAGAGCAGAGGTTAACTGTGACGTTAGGATATTCTTGCGAGATCTGCTCGATTCGTTTCGACTCGTGAGAAAATTGATGTCTTTGCGAGAACTTCTCGATTCGTCTCGACTCGTGAGAAAAAGCCTTAGGCAGTAGGGATTAAAAAACCTGTTTCCTAAGCACTGGGACCCTGCAAATCGGCCCAAAACGGTCTCTTGCATACTATCCATGGGTCACACTCTCCAAATTCGAATCTCGACAAGGAGGGAAACAACCACTTATGAGTCCTTTCGACTTATAAGCGGGAAAATTCTCTTGTGAGATCCTTACGATTTTCAAGAGAAAACACACTTAGGAGTCCTCACGACCCCTAAGGAGAAAATACACCTGCGAGATCCTCTCGACTCGTAGGGAAAAAAAGTCTTTATGAGACCCACACGGCTCATAAAGTTGAAAAGTCTTAGGTGGCAGATCCTAACCCTGTCTCCTAATCCATCACCGCCCTGCAAAGAGGTCAAGATGGACCATCTATGAGCCAGACTCGCCAAAGCTACATGCCACTGAAACGGAAAAGCTACTCATGAGCATATAAACTACTTCACGCCAGAGTAAGATATGAAGAGATAGAGGGGTGCGACTCATGGAGTTAAGGGTTTGGAACTATATCTCATAAGAGTCGAGATCTGAGTCAATGATAAATGACGACGCTTGTGTCCGCTCGTTATCTTCTCAGATCAAGATTCTGAAAGTAATAAACCAACCCGAAACTGGTCATACGCTATGCATTACTTTGCACTACTTCACCCACGTAAATACTTACGTGGGCAAAGTAGTGGGGGGCATTTGTTCCCGCCAAAAATTTCTGCGCAAAAGAGCCAAAGGTATCAAATGGCGTCGATACGCCTAAGAAAATGGGAACCAGTATCTTCCGGGCTGTTTTTTGACAAACTCCCGAATGAGAAACAGATAAATTCTAATGGTATCGAAAGCGTCTCGAAAAACCCTTCGATTTGATATATAATGGGCCTCATAATTCATCCGGGATCAAAAGTTATGAGGCATTACGTGTCCGCACGTGGTGGACCTTTAAGAACCCGCTGGAGGAGTTAAAAGATATAATAAAAACTCAAAAAAGACCCCGATGGGGCATCACGTGCTCACACGTGACCATGGGTCACGTACAGACACGTGATGGGCTCTTAAGGCCTCTAAAATAATGAATAGAATTAAATTCTAAAATCTGTTCCCTGATTAAAAATCAGAAGTTACCTCAATGAGGTATCACTTGCTCACACGTGACCAATGGTCACGTGTTGACACGTGATGGTTAAAACTGAAGCATAAACAAGCGGCCGTTAGAGAACTCAATTGGGGGTCACGTTCTCACACGTGACCAAGGGTCACGTGTCAGCACGTGACTGGTTTCGAAAGCCTTACAGTTAATAGAATTAAAATTCTAAAATTTTCTAAATCTTTCCAAGCACAAAAGGTCTATGGGGACCGTTGGATTAAAAATCTGAGGGTGATTAAAAATCACCAATTTATGGAATAATCTTGGACTTGGAAAGATTTTCCCCCTAAATCTAACCGAGATAACAAAGGGATATCTTTGGATTTAAATCCAATGGTGAATAAAATTCACTTAACAATCTAAAGGCCCAGATTAATGATAAATATAAATCAAATCTCTCAACATACAAATCAAATCTCTCAATGAGAGATTTACTAAGCAAATTGATTCTTTTCCTTCTCCTATAAATAGGAGCCAAGAAGAGAAGAGGGAGATCTACCTTTCTGGAGAGAGAAACAGAGGGAGGAGAATTTAATTCTCAAGAGAAAAGAAAAGAGAGGAGAATTTAATTCTCTGCAAAAGAAAAATCCTAGGTAAGAAAAAAGAGGCTTCAAAGAGAATTTAATTCTCAAAAGAGTTTAACTCTTACATAAAGAAAAGAACTTAGTTCTTTCTCTGGTCGAGGATCTGCAAAGTGCACATCTCCAAATGAATTGAGAATTTAATTCTCATTGGGTTGAGATCTTGCCATGCAGATCTAAAACACAGAGGAGGAATTGAGTTTTGAGAATTTAATTCTCCTAGACTCACAGGAATTTAATTCCTCCTAAAAATGAAACTAAGGTTTAACCCTAATCAAGAATTTAATTCTTTTACATATCTGGGAATTTAATTCCTTTAAAAAGAAATTAGGGTTTTACCCTAAATAAGAATTTAATTCTTTCACGATAGGAATTTAATTCCTCCAAAATCATAACTAGGGTTTAACCCTACAGAGAATTCAGTTCTTAAAAGATCTCTGTTCATGAAAAGAACTAGGGTCACGTGCCCCCACGTGGCCCTTGAAAAGATCCTTGAAGAAAAGAAGCTTTGAGGCAATGCCTCACGTGCTCCCACATGACTCCCAAAACGCAGAAAGAAAAAGCAAAGGAAATGAAAGCTTTGGGCGCTCTCACGTGTTATCACGTGACCCCTCAGCAAATGCTTTAACAATTGGCGCACAGATCCCCATCACGTGCCAACACGTGATGCTCTAAAATAAAAATAAAAGTGTTTAACACTTATTCGCAGATTTGAGGATAAAACAAAAGGAGATCTGGCTCCACATTTAGGGCGCCCTCACGTGTCCCCACGTGACCCCTAACAAATCCCTTTAATATCCAATAGATGGATGCCTATCACGTGTCCACACGTGATGGCCAGGAAATGAAAAGTGTTTAACACTTAATTGCAGAACGAAGGAAAGGGATCTGGTCCCCCCTTTGGGCGCTCTCACGTGTCTACACGTGACCCCTCTGTCTTTAGTGTTTAACACTAATTTGGGGATTATATTTCCAGTGTTTAACACTGAATGTTTCTAGTGTTTAACACTAAATTAAAGATTATATTTCCAGTATTTAACACTGATTGTCTTTTAGTGTTTAACACTAATTTGAGAGTTCTATCGCCAGTGTTTAACACTGTTGTTCTTTAAGTGTTTAACACTACTTTTAGCCAAATTGACTAATTTTCCAGAGGAAAAAGTCCCTCCTCTAGATGAATCTCAAAATTGAAAAAATCAAAGACAAAATGTTGTCAGAGCCCCCAAACCTTTGTTTAACACTGCTGAATGATGAGGGACTGAACCCAGACAAATGTCTAATGGCCCGAAGGGCCAATATTTTAAACATAATTGGATTTAGCCCAAACTGGCCATAAGTCCTCAAATCATCTTGAACTGAGCACATCTGCTCTTTCAATCAACTCAAGGGCACATCTCGGAACTCCTCTGATATTTGTCGTTGTAATCCTTCAACGTCTTTAGAGAGGTAACGGGTCCCGACAACCACACATCAACACGGACTGTGGGGTCCTTAAACTCATGGACTTATGCGTCCTTAAACCAAGATACGGACTGTGGGGTCCTTAAACCCGCGGACTTATGCGTCCTTAAACTAACGGACTAATGCGTCCTTAAACACACCCATATGGACTGTGGGGTCCTTAAACCCATGGACTTATGCGTCCTTAAACTACCATTGGACTCCCATGTCCCTAAACTGGAGATGGACCACCATGTCCCTAAACTGGAAATGGACCACCACGTCCCTAAACTGGAGGTGGACCCCCATGTCCCTAAACCGGCAATGGACCACCATGTCCCTAAACTGGAACAATAGAGCCCCCAAATGCTCTTTTGTCGGATCTAAACGATCCCGTTTAAGTTGATCTTAGCCTCAAATATGGCTAACGCATCCTTAAACCTTCAAACAGACTTTAGTCCCAAATTGGACTATAGATCCCCCCAATCTACTTTGGTTCAAGGGTATATCTCTGAACTCCTCTGACATCTGTCATTGTAATCCTTCAACGATGTCAGAGAGGTGACGGATCCCGACGGCCATACATACAATGGACCACTACGTCCCTAAACTGGAACAATAGAGCCCAAATGCTCTTTTGTCGGATCTAAATGATCCCGTTAAGTTGATCTTAGTCTCAAATTAGACTAACGTATCCTTAACAAACGTTTGAGTTGATCTTAGCCTCAAATATGGCTAACGTATCCTCAAACCAAAACCCCCCCAAATCTAAAAAAATACGGATTTGGACTAATCCACGTCCTACGGGCGACAACATAAATTAGTCTCCGTATACAATCCATGGGCAAACACAAACAAAACAAACACCCACGACACGAAGTGACCATCTGGAGAAGGAGAAAATTGTTACCACGATGCGGTAGCGTAATTAACTGCAGGGGCTTGCGCCTGCAGGGAAGAGCGTCCCCACAATCAAAAACCCCCTCAAGCGAGGGGGAATCTGACGAAGTCTACTACATCGGCCGCATCCATTTAAACCTTCGATATACGGTGCCATAAATCAACTTGGCATCTTCGGAGAGGTGGACGGATAGCACCAATTAGCATCTGCCCCGAATCACAGTGCCAAGACATCGCAGTCTTGTGCGCCGTCTTTCGGAGGGGAACAGACTTGTCAGATATGAATAGATGAAATGAAAAGAGGCATCGATGCTCTCCAAAAGAATTCTGAATTTTATTAATGAAAGGAGGCATACCTCAAAAGAGGTATTAGGGCTTCTATTTATAGATTCATAGAAAACCCTAGGGTTACAATCGACTCGCACATCTGCTATTACAAAAATACCCCTTAAGAAAAAGACCTATTCAACGCACGCAGCCGCCTCTTTAATTTGCACTGAATTTGGGCCACGTGGCCACGGATCCGCGGCCAAAGTCCACGTTTGGCCGCGGTTCTACGGCCGTAGTTGGGCTTTGTTAGCTCATTTTCTTTGGGCTTGTTCTGTTGCTTATTTACTTCTATTTTCTCCAGTTTGTTCTTCTGAGTGTCTTCTGGTTCTCTTCCAGATATCCACAGTGAATAATTGTAGTGGACTTTTACCGTTACTTCGTGATGAAGTCTTGAACCTTGCACTGCCTTTGTTCCTTGTGAAATCGTCCATTGATCTTCGTTTAGTCTTCAAACTGTAGGCAGGATAAAGATTCTCTGTTTGTTGGTCGAAGTCTCACTTTTGTATCGTCTTTTGTCTTTTTCACTGTTTTTATTCCAAGAACCTGTAACCTGCAACTAAGTAACAGAGGAATTTCGGGTCAAAAGCACATGTTTATTTGTAAAATGACCAGGAATGGGGAATATAATAATGCAATATTATGGTATGAACACCTGTCCCCTTGTAGACATGGAATTTCGGGATCGTGTAGCCCGGCGGGTATTTTATCTGATCATACCAGCTCGGATATGGTCGTTCCGTTTTGACAACTTGGCCGGCTGCCTCATTTGCCTGGTGAACTCTTATTTGCTGAGCGATGTAGTCATCCAGGGCAGCTTTGGAAATTGTCTCCTCCTTGGCTGTTGAAAGAGCCGGCGGTGGATTTGACGTTTCTCCTCTGTCATCTTCAAGGATAATCGGAGGATCTTCGGCTGGGGGATCCGGCTGGATCATCATCCCGACCATGTCTTTGAACAGAAGAGCCATCTGCTTTATATTGGCCGCTTGTTCCGCAGCCTCCTTGTCCTTCTTTTCAAGCATTCTACGAAGGAATTCAGCATCGGTCTCGTGTTCGCGACGTTGTTCTGACGGCGCCTCCGGGCTTTCCTTTGGTCCGGTGAGTGCGGCCATCGCAGTTAGCATCTCCTGGAGCTTCTGCTGCTGTTGTTCCTGAGCTCTTGTAATGGATCGGGTGAGTGGTCGGTGGCCCGTGGAAGCGCGGCTATCCTCCTTCCTGGATGCCATGTAAATGGTATGGACCACCATACCCCCAGACTTGGGACGTTTGGGCTCAGTGCCTTTAACATTTGTCGCAGACACGGGGATCTTCTCCGGCCTTCTCTTTTTATGAGCGGTCGAAGTTGAGGGGGCCGTCGCGGTGGGCACCCAGATAGCTTTTCGTGGCTTGGCAGGATGGCTCACTTCCTGTTGAACCTTCAGCTTCTTGTGCTGGCGGGAGAAATTTGGATCGATCACCGAGTCTCGGACCTGCCACCAGACTTTGTAAACATGGGAGGATAAAACCAAATAGCATCTTCCCCTAAATTCAGGCAAGACGTTTGTCTTCCCGGCTTTCGGCGGAAAACAGGTTCCTTGGCCAAAACCACTGCTCTATTATTATCACAATACACAGGTATTGTATGCTCAATGAATGGAACCATCCCAAGCTTAGCAATGAACTTCTTCATCCAGACAGCTTCTTTGGCAGCATCGTTGGGAGCGATGTATTCAGCCTCCATCGTCGAGTCTGCTACGGTGTCTTGCTTGGAACTCTTCCAACACACCGCCCCTCCGTTGATGATAAAGATAAAACCCAAGACCGACTTACTGTTGTCCTTATCACTCTGGAAGCTCGAATCGGTAAAGAACTCCACTTGGAGCTCACTATTACCATATACCAAGAACATCTCTTTAGTCATTCTCAAGTACTTGAGAATATTCTTCACAGCTGTCCAGTGATTCTCTTCTGGATCTGCTTGATACCTACTTACTACACTTAGTGAGTATGCTATATCAGGTCTGGTACATAATATCGCGTACATGATAGAGCCTACTGTCGAAGCATAGGGTATCCCTTGCATGCGAACTCTCTCCAAATTAGTCTTGGGAGACATCTCTTTGGAGAGAGTGAGTCCTGAGATCGTGAGTATATTCCCAAGCTTGGAATCTTCCATACTAAACCTCTTTAGTATGGTGTCAATGTACCTAGATTGGGACAAATCCAGTATTCTTTTAGATCTATCTCTATAGATCTTAATCCCCAAGATGTAGGAGGCATCACCTAGATCTTTCACTGGGAATCTTTGTGATAAGAAGAGCTTGACCGAGTGCAGTATAGGAACATCATTTCCTATCAAGAGTATGTCATCCACGTACAATACGAGGAAGACGACCTTACTCTCTGCCACCTTCTTGTATATATAAGGTTCATCTGTTTTTTTGATGAAGTCAAACTTTTTGACTACCTCATCAAAACAGATGTTCCAACTCCGCGATGCCTTCTTCAACCCGTAAATTGATTTAAGAAGCTTGCACATCTTTCCGCTGCTCTTCTAAATCACCATTATCTACGAAGCCCTCTGGCCACTATCCACGAAGCTCTCTGGCCGAGTCATGTACACGCTCTCTTCTAAATCACCATTTAGAAAGGCAGCTGTTTACCGCCGGAAGCCGGGAAGACTGAACGTCTTGCCTGAATCTGGGGCCAGATGCTAATTGGTGCTATCCATCCACCTCTCCGAAGATGCCAAGTTGATTTATGGCACCATGTATCGAAGGTTTAAACGGATGCGGCCGATGTAGCAGACTTCGTCAGATTCCCCCTCGTTTGAGGGGTTTTTGATTGTGGGGACGCTCTTTCCTGCAGGCGCAAGCCTCTGCAGTTAATTACGCTACTGCATCGCGGTAACAACTTTCTCCTTCTCCATATGGTCACTTCGTGTCGTGGGTGTTTGTTTTGTGTTTGGTTGCCCGTGGATTGTATACGGAGACTAATTTGTATTGTCTCCCGTAGGACGTGGATTAGTCCAAATCCGTATCTTCTTATATTTGGGTTTGGGGGTTTGGGTTAAAGGATACGTTAGCCTCATTTGAGACTAAGATCAACTTAAACATTTGTTAAGGACACGTTAGTCTAATTCTAGACTAAGATCAACTTAACGGGATTGTTTAGATCCGACAAGAGAGCAATTAGGCTCTATTGTTTAGTTAAAAGACATTACGGTCGATAATTAGTTTAAGGACATTACGGTCCATTGTTAGTTTTAAGACATCGCGGTCGAGGTTAAGGACATCATAGTTCATGAGTTTAAGGACCTCACCGTCCGATTTTAGTTTTAAGACATCACGATCGAGGTTAAGGACATCATAGTCCGTAAGTTTAAGGACCTCACAGTCCGATGTTAGTTTTAAGACATCACGGTCGAGGTTAAGGACATCATAGTCCGTGGATTTAAGGACTCCACGGTCTGACGTTAGTTTTAAGACATCACGGTCGAGGTTAAGGACATCATAGTCCGTGGATTTAAGGACTCCACAGTCCGATGTTAGTTTTAAGACATCACGGTCGAGGTTAAGAACATCATAGTCCATGAGTTTAAGGACCCCACAGTCCGTAAAATGTGTGGTTGTCGGGACCCGTCACCTCTTTGAAGACGTTGAGGAATTACAACGACAAATATCAAAGGAGTGTAGAGATGTACCCTTGAACCAAGGTGAGTTGTTTGAAAGAGCAGATGTGCTCAGTTCAATATAGGTTGAGAACTTATGGCCAGAATTGGGCTAAGTACAATTAAAATGTTTTAACATTTTACTTTCGTTCTGGTTGTTAAGCCTTTATTTGGGCTCGGCCCTTTGAATAATGCTAAGCATTGGGCTCTGATATTTTTGTCTTTATCAGAACAGAGCACGTTCTGATAGTGCGCCACGTGGCGCGTCAGACGCTTTGCGCCAATTAAAGAGCGCATTGCGCTAGCGCACGCGAAGGTGACACGTGTCGCGCTCAGCGCTAAACGCTGGTTCATTAGCGCATTTGCGCTTTCCATTTATGAGTGCTTTGCGCTAGCACGCCAGCGAGCGACACGTGGTGCGCTTGGCGCTGAGCGCCAGTCTATGAGCGCAGCGCTCTGTTTTAAAAGTGCAAAGCGCAAGTGGTGTCTATGGTTGACACGTGGCAAGTTCTGACACCGTGCGCCGGTCCAATGAGCGCAAGGGCGCAGTTCATGAGTGCAAGGCACTTTTCAATAGCGCAAAGCGCATCTGATCGATTTTAAGCTCATAGAACAACTTTTACGTTCTTCTAAGGAGGCTTTGACTCAAGATCCAAGAACAAAGGTTCTAGTTTTGATAAAAGGCTCTGCCTTTATAGATCAGAAGATCTGTTAGTGAAGTATTTTACTTTTATATTTTTATAATTAGATCTTTTAATCTTTCTTCTTATCATCAAAGACTTTGGTCTTTTTTCAGATCTATGATCATTTTAGAAGAGGGTTCTTCTTTTTATGAGATGATTTCATCTCTGTTTTTCAAGAACATAGTTCTTTTTTTTATCTTGAATATGAAGAAAAACTCTTCTTTTCTTAAGAGCTTGCTCTTTTTTTTGCAGAGGGTTTTTCTTTCTTTTCTTCTGTATTCTCTCTATCTTCTTTCTTCTTCTCTTTTTTTTTATGTTAGAAAGAATGATCATTGGTTGTTGGGACCCACCACCTCTCCGACGACACTGAGAGATTACAGTGCGATATATCGAAGGTGTGGAGGGATGTACCCTTTGAACCATGTCTCACTAAGAACAGGCTGGAGCTTAAGCTTCTCGCTGCTGAAAAAGGTTTCTTTGCATTCGCGCACAAGCGTCGCACGTGTTAGGCGCACGTGCATCGCACGTGTTGGGCGCTCATATTTGCACGTAGCACACATGGAGCTTGCGCATAAGCGCATTATAGGGGGAGCAAGCTCCTATGTAGAACGTATCTACTTTTAATATTATTAAATGTTCTCATGTAGTGTGCACGTGCGTTGCACGTGATGCGCGCATGGCGGACATACGTGCGTTGCACGTAGCGCACATGGCGCTTGCGCATATGCGCATTATGGGGAGGAGCATGCTCATATCTTGGAGAACTAAGCTCCTATGGAGAATTAAGCTCCTTTTAATATTATTAAATGTTCTCATGTGGTGCGCACGTGCGTTGCACGTGGTGCGCACGTGGCGGGCACACGTGCATTGCATGTAGCGCACATGGCGCTTGCGCATATGCGCATTATGGAGAGAAGCATGCTTCTATATATGGAGAACTAAGCTCCTATGGAGAACTAAGCTTCTTTTAATATTATTGAATATTCTCATGTGGTGCGCACATACATTACACGTGTTGCGCGCGTGGCGGGCACACGTGCGTTGCACGTAGCGCACATGGCGCTTGCGCATATGCGCATTATGGAGAGAAGCAGGCTTCTATATATGGAGAACTAAGCTCCTATGGAAAACTAAGCTCCTTTTAATATTATTAAATGTTCTCATATGGTGCGCACGTGCGTTGCACGTGGTGCGCGCATGGCGGGCACACGTGCGTTGCACGTAGCGCACATGGCGCTTGCGCATATGCGCAATATGGGGAGGAGCATGCTCCTATCTTAGAGAACTAAGCTCCTTTGAGTATTGAATCCTTTGAGGATTGAACTCTATCCTTTCTAAGAGGTATCCCCTCTTATTTATATGGAAGTGATAGAGAAGTCATCTCTCCTTTTCCCAATATGGGACTAAAAATGCATTCCCCATGTAGTAGAGTATTACTTTAGATTACATGTGCATAGCACATTTGCTCATAACTTTTGATCCCGGATGAATTATGAGGCCCATAATATATCAAATCAAAGGATTTTTCGAGACACTTTCGATACCATCAAAATTTAGCTGTTTCTCATTCCGGAGTTTGTCAAAATATAGCTCGGAAAATACCGGTTCGCATCTTTTTCCTTAGATCACATGTGCATAGACATTTGCTCATAACTTTTGATCCCGGATAAATTATGAGGCCCATAATATATCAAATCGAAGGTTTTCTTGAGATGCTTTCAATACCATCATAATTTAGCTGTTTCTCATTTTATAGTTTGTCAAAATATAGCTCGGAAAATACTGGTTCGCATCTTCTTCCTTAGATCACATGTGCATAGACATTTGCTCATAACTTTTGATCCCGGATAAATTATGAGGCCCATAATATATCAAATCGAAGGTTTTTTTGAGATGCTTTCAATACCGTTAGAATTTAGCTATTTCTCATTCGGGATTTTGTCAAAATACAGCCCGGAAAATACAGGTTCACATTTTCTTAAGCGTATCGCTGCCATTTGATGTCTTGGGCTCTTTTGTGCAGAAATTTTTGGCGAGAACAGCATTCTTAACATCTATTTGCCAGATTTCGTAGTCATGGTATGCAGTAATAGCAAGTAGGATCCGGATGGACTTAAGTATAGCCACTGGAGAAAAGGTTTCATCATAATCCACACCTGATCGTTGACGAAAACCTTTTGCAACAAGTCTAGCTTTAAAAGTCTCAACTTTTCCATCTACACCAAGTTTCTTCTTAAAGATCCATTTGCTCCTAATGGGTTTTACCCCTTCGGGAGCAACTTCCAAAATCCATACTTTGTTGGTGTACATGGATTCCATCTCAGATCGCATTGCATCCAGCTATTTCACAGAGTCTCCACTCGTGATGGCCTGCTCGCGGCTAATTGGGTCATCATCTTCCATGATTCCATCCTCGCTCCCACCATCAATGCGAAAACTGTAGTATCTCTTAGGTGGATGAGAAACCCTACTAGATCGGCGGAGAGGCTGAGGTTCATTGGAAACTATCGAATCCTCTGGTTCCACTAAATCTTCAGTTGTAGTCTGTGTAGCTGGAACTTCTTCCAGCTCTACCTCTTTGCCACTAATTTCTTTTACAAGAAATTCCTTTTCTAAAAAGGTGGCATGTTGAGAAAAAAACACCTTTTGTTCTTCACCGTGGTAGAAAAAATATCCATATGAATTCTTTGGATATCCCATAAACTTGCAAAGAATTGATCGTGCCTCGAGTTTGTCTGGATTTTGCCTTTTGACATAGGCCGGACAACCCCATATCTTAACTCATTTAAGATATGGTCTCTTCCCACTCCATATCTCATATGGGGTTATAGGCACAGATTTAGATGGAACTTGATTCAATAAGTATGCTGCTGTCTCAAGCGCATAACCTCAAAAGAAAATAGGTAACTCAGCTGTGCTCATCATAGAGCGCACCATATCCAATAGGGTGATATTCCTCCGCTCCGATACACCGTTGTGCTGTGGTGTATACGGAGGAGTCAGCTGAGAGAGAATCCCTTTCTCTTTTAGATAGTCACGGAATTCCGTGCTCAAGTATTCTCCTCTCCGATCAGATCGAAGGATTTTAATGTTTTTACCCATCTGGTTCTCAACTTCATGCTTATATTCTTTAAATTTCTCAAAAACTTCAGACTTGTGTTTCAACAGGAACACATGACCGAATCTTGAGAGACCGTCAGTGAATGTAATGAAGTATGAGGAACCATTTCTGGCATGTGTAGACCGTCACTATGTATTGGTCCTAAGAGTTCCGTAACTCTTTCTCCGTGTCCTGTAAACGGAGTTTCGGTCATCTTGCTTTTGAGACATGACTGGAAAGTTTCATAAGATGAAAATTTGAACGGATTCAAATATCCATCCTTATGTAACTTAGCTAGTCGTGTCGCATTGATATGACTTAGTCTACAATACCACAATGCCACAAGAAGGATTCGTTCATTTCTGAACTCTTCCTCTTATGTGTGTTCTGTACGTTAAGAATTGTGTTTTGATTTAGAATGTATAAACCGTTACATAACGTACCATACCCAATCAACACTTGATTTAGGTAAATGTTCATAACATCATTCTCTACTACAAAGTTATATCCTTCTTTATCTAATAAAGAAATTGATATTAAATTGCATATCATAGAGGGCACGTAATAACATTCATTCAAGATCAAAGTATTCCCATTTGGTAATACTATGTAATATTCACCAACTGCTTTGGCTGCAACACTTGCAGCATTCTCTACTTTTAGAGATGATCACCTATTCCCAGTTCTCTACCTTTCCTTAGCCCATGCAACATATTACATATGTGGGATCCCGATCCGGTATCTAATACCCAGGACGTAGAGTGTACCGAGAAACAGTTCTCGGTAACTAACACATCCTAAGAAGATGCATCAACATGCTCATTCCTCGTTTGGATGGCATGGTAATCCAGATATTCCCCTATTTCCTGCTCGGACTTATAACAATTATAAGTTGGAGCAGAACCAACGTTCCCCTGCTCAGTATAACAAGCGGGTTCGGTCAATACATCTATATTATTATCTTGATTAAGGCCTGACATGGTCGCCACCTAGAGAGAGAGAAGAAAAACACTTAGCATATACTCTTCCAAGATTAGATTGGTTATCATCTTATCTAATCAGGATGGCTCCCACTGTTTTTATCAAATCTTCCTTCAAACCCTAAAACGTAAGACTAGCTGGGATTAATTACACCTTACAAGTTCGCCAATCTTTCAGCTAAGCCAGTGCCGGTACTTTGAGGGAGGATCTCCGTGCTTTCGCACGGACGTAATTAAAATAAACCTCATTTTCCCAGGGGCGTAACCCCGTTAACACCTTTCTAGTCACCTACTTGATCAGCTAATTGTGATGTGTAAAACTCTCCCGGAAGTAACTCTTATTTGCAGTGGGTATCGGGATCCAACTATCTCATAGAAGATATGCAATATCATTGCAAAATTCAACACTTGAAATTCCCGATAATATTTTGCCCCAAGTGATCTATGACCTTTACAAGGTCAACAAACCATAAATCGCAAGTCAAGTTCAACCCGTACATTTCATGATTGAATTAAACCCACCCGCACGACTGTTCATATCAGATTTTTGCATTTTTATACCGCCCAATTTTTATCATATTACTTATCGGTAGGTACTCTTGAGCCGTGTTTGCTAGTCAATTGCAGGATACAGGTTCTCGGCTCTAAACGGTGAAATTCATGGAAAAGCACGACAAAATCCGAGTTCCTGCCAACCACAGATAAAACACGGGTCTCCGCTCTCTATCAGTATGTTGCCAACACCAGTTTAAGAGACAAAATGGCAAATCAATGTCATTTTCATGCACAAGGCTCAATGGCAACACAAGATCCTAGAAATCTACGCGGAGCTCGAGGAAATGATGACAAAAAGATCCACATCCAATCACCTTTTGATTTGCTGAAATTCTGGAGAAAATGTGGAGAGATTCTGAGAAACAAAGTGTACCAAACTGAGCCAAACATCAACACTAAGAAGCAAAAAAAATCCGAGGAGCCAACTCCTCTAAAGCGCCGCGGTTCCGCGGCATTAGCATGCTTAGGCCGCGGAACCGCGGCCGTACAGTCTCCTCAGTTGACGAAACTTCAGGGGCAGTTTGGTATTTTCATGAGGGTTCAGAATTTTGCCCTAGGTTTCCATCTCCCTACCTATAAATAGTCCAGAACTTGCCAAAGCCAAGGGTGCTTAATCTTGTATTTTAGGTTTTAGAATACTTGTTGTTCTTCTTCCTCTTCTCATCTCTTCTCCATTAAAACCTTGTAGTGAGCTTTTGTGAGTGAAGAATGATGAATAAAGAAGTTCTTTTTGTTATTATACTTGTCTTGCTCTTGTTATGTTAATTGCTTGTAATCTTCAATTGATAATTTAGTTGTTGTTATTTATTGTTGTTTCTTTCTTATTCTCTTTTCTTTTATCCTTAAACAACCATGATGCTTACGTTTGATCCTTGCCAAGGTGAGGTCCCAAATAGCTAGTTGTTATCTTCTAATCTTCTTTTTTCTATCTTCCTCCTTTGTTTTATTTTTCGTTCTTCTTGTAATGGGTGAGTAGTTTCCATACTTGTTAGGGTAGGATAAGGGAAGTTTGAGAGAAGGAAATCTCTCTCACTCTTTCCTTGCCCAACATCTTAAATCGAACTCCCGTTAATTGAACCACAATCCGCTCCCTACGGCACCCTATCCTACATGATAGCGGTGATTCCGTAGTGAGACCGGTTGTGGTTGAATTAACCGGAGGTTAAGGCTAAGAGCCAAGAACGGACGGACAAGCACCAAAAGGAAGAACTTATGCGTTGGAAAGCCTAGCTTATACTCGCAAGTTCCTCCCTAGTCATGCTAATCCCCGTTGTTGCCGATTACCGTAACACCGATATTAAGAGTGGCAACGAAAGAAGTGAGCAACTCCTAACTCAAACTAACCTAATCCTAACCCTAACACGCTCTCTTTACATATCATTTTAACACTTAGTTAATCACAAACAAATCTGGACTTTTGGACTTAACTCGTTAAAGCACATAGAAAAAGATTCCCATCTCCCTGCGGACGACCCGTACTCAACCGGCTAGTTATAAGAGAAACCGTCTTGATTGCGGTAACAAACTTAGCACGCAAAAACCCAACCAATCAAATGGCGCCGTTGCCGGGGAGACGGTAGTTTATTTCTTTGTGTAATTTCGGGTTAATTTGTGAATATAAAGATAACCGAAAAACAAAACAAAAAAAATATACATTGTAAAAAATCATCTTGTTATTTTTGATTAGTTTTTGTGCAAGTGTGAAGGATAATACGAAGTTCGAGTTCAGTGCCAAAGACGTGGGAAGTTAGACCCATAACTCGTGGCTACACTGCGACGAATCAAGATGGAGCCAACGGTCTACAGTGAAAATCTGGAGCAGATACAGTGAACAAATCAAGATTCAGGACATCCAGACAAGTAGAGGACACCCAAAACAGCACACACCAGAAATTTGAAGCCCCGATCCCTCCACATAGCCGCGGAACCGCGGCCTTATCACGTGTTTGGCCGCGGAACCGCGGCCATTTAGTGCTTTCAGAGTGCTAATTTTTTTTGGTGAGTTTCTCTTCTCTCCCCCACTCTCTGAACTCCACTAAACTGTGTTTTCTGCAGCATTCTTTGCGCAAATTCTCTTCCCCCTTCCAATAAATTGTTCTTGTGCAGGATTCTTTGCGCCGCGCTAAAAAATAAAAATTGTTTGCAGTTGATTGTTACTGCTTTGCATATATTAATACGGACTTTAAGGGGCTTGAAACCAATTCAGATTGGGTGGGGATTTCATCACCCTTTCCAGGACCCCAGAAATCACAAAAATCATATACATTGACCACTGTTAATTAAAAAATATTAGACTCAGCCTTAAGGACTTCGCGCTCAATAGGACAGAGGACTAGTTACAGGCATCGGCCGTTTATCCTATCCTGACTTTTGCGGTGTCTAGGCAAGTGTGTCGAAGGCAAGTGGTTACTTAATTAGGACCACTACTTACGTAGTGGGGAGCCTCCCACTTGCCTGGCACTTACCTGGCCGCAATTGTTGGAGAAGAGGCGGTTTGAGGTCCTGTTTCTAGCCGTTTGGAACAGTTAGGAGCTGTCTAGCAGACCTAGGTGACCCTAGATCTAGGTATGATTGTGCATATCTTGTTTGTGATTGCTTGAAGCCGTAAATCCGTACATATTTCTGTAAAGCTCTTTCTAAAAAAAAGAAAAAAAAGGAAAAAATCAAAAACTTTTATAAAAACTTGCCCTTTGTCGCCAAAATCTATTTTCACCCACCACCCATCGTATTTCTCCATTGACGTTTTCTTACCCTCACCTTCTCCGCTTTGACTATACTAAACTCGTTTAGTGTATGTCCTCTTGGACTCGGGACACTAGCGCCCGCCTAGTCCGCGTTACGTTAGTTGCTACCGACTACGCGATCGACTCAGACGTCAAAACTCTGTCCACGCCTCATTCACCCTTACCTTTGCCGGCCAACTCCGACGTTGACCGGAATTCTGTTCATACATCCTCACCTTCACCATCACCAACCTCTTCTTCCGCGATGTCAGGATTTAATCCAAACATCCCTACAACTCCCCGGGATTGATTCGACCTCCTATGGATACGAATAACCCACCACCACTGCCTGTTGTAGCGCCGCAGCGAATCGCGCTCCAGGATCGTTTCTATCCCACCCGTTCTGCACTTCCCATCTATCTTTCCCTCCCACCGGCCAATGGGGATAATTTTGAAATTAAGCCCCACTTCATTAACAAGCTCCCGAAATTTCATGGGCTTGAATCTGAAGATGCCTATATCTCATCAACAAATTTCAAAATGTTTGTGCCATGATGAAAACCACCCAGCTGTCGGACGATGCTATACGTCTACGGGTCATTCCGTTCACTTTATGCGATCTTGCTGAAAAATGGCTTTATAGCACCTCTTCCCACTCCATAACCAGTTGGGACGAGTTTGTTAAAGCGTTTCTCAAAAAATTCTATCCGAATCATAAAACCGCAAGGATCCGTAACGAAATCAACCAATTCTCCCAGCTTCCTACCGAACCCTTCTGGAAGTGCTTTGACCGGTATAAAGACCTTCTTGTTCAGTGCCTTCACCATGGTATTGAGAAATGGCAACTTTGCCAAACCTTATACGAGGGCCTGAACCCAGCAACCAAGCAGTTGTTGGAAACCATTTGTCAGGGCCACTTCCTATCGAAATCTGACGAGGAAGCATGGCAATTCTTCGACGACCTTGCGGAACAAACGCTATAATGGGAGAGCACCAGACCGACTTCTTCTTCTTCTACATCCACTTCTACCGGTCAATCTAGGGTAGGAATTCACCAACTTTATGTCTCTATTGCGATGAAAGCTGAAATGGCTGCAATAACGAGAAAACTTGAAGCGATAGAGAGCAAATTTTCTTCTCCTGCTCCTGCCCCTGTTCTTCCCCTTCGTACCATTTGCGCTTGTTGTTCCGATCCTTCTCACTTAACCGAAGAGTGTCCTTACAATCCACCATCTCAAGGACAGGATCAGGTTAATGCTGCATTTCAGCAAAGACCGAGAAATGATCCATACTCTTCCACCTATAATCCCGGTTGGAGGAACCACCCCAATTTCTCCTGGAATCAGAATCATCATCAATTCCAAGGCAACAATTTCTAGAAGCCCCCTCCTCCGCAATAACAAGCACAACAACAAACTCAATATCGGTTTCAGCAGCCCTTCCAGCCCCAACCTTTTCAAAATCAGACGAACAACTTTGCACCCAACAATTCTTTTCCCCAAAACAACTTTGTTCCGTCAAACAACGATAAGGTTTCCTCGCTCGAACGAAGTCTGGAGGCGTTTGTTAAACAATCAACTCAGTCCACCGCCAACATCCAGTCTTCCATTCAGTCCTTAGTGCAACACACTGCCGCTCACGGGCAAAGCATCAAGACCATCGAGGCCCAGATTGTACAGCTGAATGCGGCCTTAAGTGAGCGAGAGAAGGGGAAGCTCCCGTCCCAGCCACTCCCAAATCCCGGTCACCCACATAATGTACATGTTGCTCTTGAACAACAGAACCATAATGTGAGTGCTGTGACCACATTGAGATCGGAAAGGATGCTGCAAAACAACATCGGCACACGGATCAACAATAACACCCTGGCCACTTCTTCTTCTTCTTCTTCTTCGTCTTCATCTTCTGAGCCTATTCTCCATTCTTCAAAAGGCTCTTCCTCTTCTTCTGCTCTAAACAGACCCAATTCTCACTCCACGAAAACACCAGTTCTGGGATCCGTTCCAACTCCACAATCTCCTCCTCCAGCATTGGACTCAACCAATTTTAAAAACGTTCCATTTCCGAACCGGTTGAAGCCCACCAAACAAAATCCACAAATGGAGAAGATTCTGGAGTTGTTTAAGCAGGTTAACATCAACATTCCCCTTTTAGATGTTGTCCAACAAGTCCCGTCCTACGCGAAAATCTTAAAGGACTTGTTCACGAAAAAGAGGAAGTCTCAGATACCCAAGAAAGTTTTCTTAGCTAGTGCTGTGAGTGATGCTCTTACCCAATTTTTACCACAAAAACGGAAGGACCCTGGCTGTCCTACGATTTCTATTACCATTGGGGATAAGAACATCAACCGCGCACTATTAGATCTTGGTGTCAGTGTTAACCTGCTTTCGTACTCAGTATACGAGCAATTAGGCATAGGAGAGCTGAAACCCACACACTGTACTCTCCAAATGGTCGACCGATCGATCACCTATCCTAGGGGTGAGCTAGAGGATGTGTTAATCAAAGTCGGGGACTTCATATTCCCCGTTGACTTCATTGTATTAGACACGCAGCCTGTAGCTAACCCCCGAAATCAAATTCCGGTGATACTCGGTCGCCCATTCCTTGCAACCTCAAATACTGTGATCAATTGTCGCAATGGTTCGATGAACCTCTCTTTTGGAAACATGACAATTGAACTCAACATTTTTAGGTTGGGGAATCAGCCCTCCGAACCTAATGCTCATTTACTGGACGTTTGCTCAATCCAGGAGATCACCCCTGAAGAGTGTGAATTCGAGGAGTTTTTGTTCGATCACGATAACCTTAACGCCACTAGTGCGTTCCTCTTCGAACCTGCTGCTGTTTCTGCGCCCGACAACGACTACGAGTGTTTCACGTTCTCGAACGATCTTAGCCGCTCACAACCCAAGTTTGAATCCTTCGAATTTCCGGATGAGTTACCTGAACCATCCAACTCGGTCGTTTACACTCGTTTTGAACCTTTGCTGGAATCTTTTGAGTTCGAGACCTTTCACCAATCTTGCCTTCAATCGTTTCACCTCCAACGCTCGAACTCAAGCCTTTGCCGTCTCACCTTAAGTACGCTTACTTGGGTGAAAAAGAGACCCTCCCTGTTATCATCTCGACTTCTCTAGCTCCCGAGCAAGAGAGAGCCCTTCTCACGGTCATGCACAGCAATAGGCAAGCTTTTGGCTGGTCCATGGCGGACATCAAGGGGATTAGTCCCCTGATCGTTGAACATCACATTCATCTGATGGATGATGCTAAACCAGCCAGAGATCCACAAAGGCGACTCAACCCAGTCATGAAGGAGGCTATGAAGAAGGAGATCGTAAAATGTCTGGATAGTGGTATCATTTACCCTATCTCTGATAGCCAGTGGGTTAGCCCCATTCACGTTGTCCCTAAGAAATCAGGTATAACGGTCATCACTATCGAGGCGAACGAGTTAATCCCTACTCGCACCCAAACTGGGTGGCGAGTATGCATCGATTACAGAAAACTTAACGCCGCAACGCGGAAAGACCACTTTCCGCTACCTTTCATTGACCAAATGCTTGAACGATTGGCCGGACACGAGTACTACTGCTTTCTTGATGGCTACTCTGGCTATAATCAAATTCCCATCGCCGAAAAAGACCAGGACAAGACCACATTCACTTGTCCTTTCAGCACGTTTGCATATCGTCGCATGCCCTTTGGGTTATGCAATGCGCCCGCTACCTTCCAGCGGTGTATGATGGGAATCTTCTCAGCCATGGTGGAAAAATTCCTGGAGATCTTCATGGACAATTTCTCCATCTTCGGCGATTCCTTTAACGAGTGTTTGCTGTATCTCGACGCTGTCCTTACCCGATGTAAGGACAAGAACCTCACTTTGAATTGGGAGAAGTGCCACTTCATGGTGCGCGAAGGTATTGTCTTAGGACATATCATCTCGCAAAATGGCATAGAGGTTGACAAAGCAAAAATTGAGGTCATTTCCAATCTACCTCCTCCCAGATGCGTCCGAGACATTCGAGCCTTCCTTGGCCATGCCGGTTTCTATAGACGGTTCATCAAGGACTTTAGCAAGATTGCTAGGCCCTTGACTCTTTTGCTGGCCAAGGACACGCCATTCGACTTCAACTCGAGCTGTATGACTGCATTCGAGTCATTAAAAAGCTCACTCACTTCTGCTCCCGTTCTCTCTTCTCCTGACTGGACGCACCCATTTGAGATTATGTGCGATGCATCCGACTTTGCCATCGGTGCTGTCCTTGGACAACACATCAACAAGATGCCACACGTAATCTATTATGCTAGCCGAACCCTGAATGACGCCCAACTCAATTATACAACAACTGAGAAGGAATTCTTGGCTGTTGTATTTGCTTTAGAAAAGTTCAGGCCTTACCTCATCGGCTCTCCAGTCATTGTCTACACAGACCATTCTGCTCTGCGCCATCTTTTTGCGAAGAAAGATGCAAAATCTCGGCTAATACGTTGGATCCTCTTGCTTCAAGAGTTTGACCTTGTCATTAAGGACAAACGAGGATGTGAAAACGTAGTTGTCGACCATCTCTCACGACTTCCTTTTTCGCCTTCGCTTCCAATTCCGATCAACGATGTTTTCCCAGATGAACAGCTCTTGACAGTATCTTGCGAACCCTGGTTCGCAGATATTGTGAACTATTTGGCCACAGGATTACTACCGACTGAATGGTCAAGTCAGGACAGACTTCGCTTCTTATCCCAAGTAAAACACTTTTACTGGGACGAACCCTATCTGTTCAAGTACTGTCCCGACTAGATTATTCGTCGGTGTGTCCCTGACGATGAATTCAAGAGTGTGCTGTCGTTTTGCCACGATCAAGCGTGTGGCGGGCATTTTGGCCCCAGAAAGACAGCAGAGAAGATCTTGCAATGTGGTTTCTACTGGCCACAACTCTTCAAAGACGCTCATGACTATTGCAAGACTTGCTCCCGGTGCAAACACATGGGCCGGATATCCCGGAGGAACGAGATGCCGCTCCAACCAATCTTGGTTGTGGAGATTTTTGACGTTTGGGGGATAGATTTCATGGGGCCGTTTCCCAGCTCTTTTGGGAACTTGTACATCCTTCTTGCTGTTGATTACGTCTCTAAGTGGGTCAAGGCTGTGCCCAGCCGGACTAACGACAACAAGGTTGTCATTAGGTTTCTTAAAGAAAACATTTTCTCCCATTTTGGGCACCCCCGAGCGATCATTAGCGACAATGGAACTCATTTCTGCAATAAGACTTTCGAGGCCTTGATGCGGAAATATTCCATTAATCATAAGCTATCTACGCTCTACCACCCCCAGACCTGTGGGCAGGCCGAAGTTTCAAATCGGCAAATCAAGCAGATACAGGAGAAGACGGTTTCCAAGAACCGAAAAGATTGGTCGCTGAAACTCACTGATGCCCTTTGGGCATTTCGAACCGCTTATAAGACCGATCTTGGCATGTCTCCCTATCGGCTTGTGTACGGAAAGGCTTGCCACCTACCTGTCGAAATAGAGCATCGCGCATTTTAGACGATAAAAGAACTGAATCTGTCTCTCGAAGATGCGGGCAGCCATCGGAAGCTGCAGTTGAACGAATTGAGCGAGCTTAGGGATGAGGCTTACGATAACGCGGTTGTCGTTAAGAATCGAACGAAGGTGTTTCACGATAAACCCCTTTTGCGCAAAACTTTCGTACCTGGTCAACAGGTACTGCTTTACGACACCAGACTACACTTCCATACAGGAAAGCTCAGATCTCGCTGGAAAGGGCCGTATTTTGTGCGGAATGTGTATCCGCATGGCGCTGTGGATTTGGAGAATCCAAAGGACGGTTCATTTTTCAAAGTAAACGGCCGACTAAAACCATACCTTAGCGCCGAACCAACAGAGGAGCTCCTGGTTTTACAGGAGCCGGTTTACCCTGCATAATCTTCCTCTGCCTACCACCAAACTTCGGTTATCCAGCCAAGAACAGTGGACACTGTTCCAAATAAGTTTGGGGGTATGTATATACCTTTTTATATTTATTTATGGATATTCTTTTCCTTTTTCTTTACTCTTTAAAAACAAAAAAAAAATTGTGTATATCTAACCGACAATTTTGACCCTTCAAATGATCTCTTCATGCGATGACAGTGAGGACACTGTCCAGTTTAAGTTTGGGGGTACGCTCGGTACGCATTTCTAACCTTCGCATTCATATGTATATTTTGCATCTGCATATTAAAATCCATAAAATCCATAAAAATCTGAAAATTTTCTAAAAACATAAAAAACTTTTCTGTCAAGTTAGCTAGTGGGAGGACTCTGATTCAACATTTCGACGGTTTTGTTTGATAAAATAAGAATAACTAAATCTCATGTTTAGATTTTGAAAACCTAAAAGATAACTCTCCTTTGAAGTTAACTATAGCTGATATACGTCTTTACATCACACTACACGTGTCGTGAGTTTTGGAAATTAGATGACAAGTCTTTTATGTCTAAAAACTTTCAAAATAGATAAATGATTTTCTAAGGATCAAATAGGTTTGTTCTGAAATAAGTAATACCAAGAATAGTTTATGAAGTGAAGTAAATATGAAGGAATGTTATTGATGCCTTAATTGGAACTAAGTCTGAAAAATAACCCATCTGGAACTTGATTAGAATGATTACACACCGAACCCACTAAACACGTTCTTTATCCGAAAAATAATTGAACTGCCGGTTATATCTCCGTTGGTATTAAATCATCATGATTTTCACGCCAAACTGTCTTTTGTTTTTGGACCTAGGTAACTTGAGTAATAAAGTCCGCTGGGGTGTTTCTACACCTAATGCCCTAAAACCAACTGGTTTGGGTGCATTGGCCCAAAGCTCGCTAAGAAGCCTAGAAAGTCCAGATTAAAACAAAGTCAAGCAAGTGTTCTCTCCGAGTTAAAATTCCTAACGGTTCTTTGTGTGAGAATAATCTTGATAAAAGACAGGCTTTTATAAAAAAAAAAAATTAGCGGGGATATGAAGGTTTTATTCTAAGATAAAGACTATTGCACGTTCACAGAGGTGTGTATGAAATGAAAACAAGAAAAAGGTGGAGTGAAAAATAAGACCGAGTTTCCTATTAAGGAGGATAGAAATTCTAAAGTTGAAACCTTACTGGAAAACGAAACTTGAAAAATACTTAACTCTTTATAAAACTTATGTGATCCTTTTAAAATTGTTATCTGGGCTTTATTGTGTGACATGATGACTTTAATCGATCCTTCTGGAATTTAACGACACTATTTACACTGCACGTAAAGACATATAAAATCTTAAGTTAAATAAGAAGCGAGGTATGAAAAATAAGGGTTCGATAGTCTAGACTTAAGATAATAGAATTGTTATTTTCTGAAACAAAACTTTAGGGTTTGAATCATAGTTATTTTGCAAAACTAGCTTGACCGGATTTTGTGGGTAGTATCCGCTAAAAACCCTCAAGACACAACACTCCTCCTACTAGGAACACCTAGAGGTTTAACGGCTTGTTGCACATGCTCAGTGCAATCGCGTTCCCTGCGAAAGTGAGGTTAGGAATTTTTTGTGAATAAATTGGCTTTGCTCGGGACGAGCAAATGATAAGTTTGGGGGTATTTGTTCATATCAGATTTTTACATTTTTATACCGCCCAATTTTTATCATATTGCTTATCGGTAGGTACTCTTGAGCCATGTTTGCTAGTCAATTGCAGGATACAGGTTCTCGGCTCTAAACGGTGAAATTCATGGAAAAGCACGACAAAATCCGGGTTCCTGCCAACCACAGATAAAACACGGGTCTCCGCTCTCTATCCGTATGTTGCCACACACCAGTTTAAGAGACAAAATGGCAAATCAATGTCATTTTCATGCACAAGGCTCAATGGCAACACAAGATCCTAGAAATCTACGCGGAGCTCGAGGAAATCATGACAAAAAGATCCACATCTAATCACCTTTTGATTTGCTAAAATTCTGGAGAAAATGTGGAGAAATTCTGAGAAACAAAGTGTACCAAACTGAGCCAAACATCAACACTAAGAAGCAAAAAAAATTCGAGGAGCCAACTCCTCTAAAGCGCCGCGGTTCCGCGGCATTAGCATGCTTAGGCTGCGGAACCGCGGCCGTACGGTCTCCTCAGTTGACGAAACTTCAGGGGCAGTTTGGTATTTTCATGAGGGTTCAGAATTTTGCCCTAGGTTTCCATCTCCCTGCCTATAAATAGTCCAGAACTTGCCAAAGCCAAGGGTGCTTAATCTTGTATTTTAGGTTTTAGAATACTTGTTGTTCTTCTTCCTCTTCTCATCTCTTCTCCATTAAAAACTTGTAGTGAGCTTTTGTGAGTGAAGAATGATGAATAAAGAAGTTCTTTTTGTTATTATACTTGTCTTGCTCTTGTTATGTTAATTGCTTGTAATCTTCAATTGATAATTTAGTTGTTGTTATTTATTGTTGTTTCTTTCTTATTCTCTTTTCCTTTATCCTTAAACAACCATGATGCTTACGTTTGATCCTTGCCAAGGTGAGGTCGCAAATAGCTAGTTGTTATCTTTTAATCTCCTTCTTTCTATCTTCCTCCTTTGTTTTATTTTTCGTTCTTCTTGTAATGGGTGAGTAGTTTCCATACTTGTTAGGGTAGGATAAGGGAAATTTGAGAGAAGGAAATCTCTCTCACTCTTTCCTTGCCCAACATCTTAAATCGAACTCCCGTTAATTGAACCACAATCCGCTCCCTACGGCACCCTATCCTACATGATAGCGGTGATTCCGTAGTGAGACCGGTTGTGGTTGAATTAACCGGAGGTTAAGGCTAAGAGCCAAGAACGGACAGACAAGCACCAAAAGGAAGAACTTATGCGTTGGAAAGCCTAGCTTATACTCGAAAGTTCCTTCCTAGTCGTGCTAATCCCCGTTGTTGCCGATTACCGTAACACCGATATTAAGAGTGGTAACGAAAGAAGTGAGCGACTCCTAACTCAAACTAACCTAATCCTAACCTTAACAAGCTCTCTTTACATATCATTTTAACTCTTAGTTAATCACAAACAAATCTGGACTTTTGGACTTAACTCGTTAAAGCACATAGAAAAAGATTCCCATCTCCCTGCGGACGACCCGTACTCAACCGGCTAGCTACAAGCGAAACCGTCTTGATTGCGGTAACAAACTTAGCACGCAAAAACCTAACCAATCAACGACCCTTGACAAGGTCAACAAAGCCATACGACTACCCAAATCCAATTGCATCTCATGCTTTAGCAGATAAGCACTAATCAGCTACCGTACACTACGCCTTGACAAGGTCAACAAACGCAGCACGAATACTAAATAGTCCTTATCTGAAATGACGGAAGGCTACGACAAGTTTTTAAGAAAACCTTTTATGTAATGAACTTGATATCGTTGCGGGATCGAGTGATTTTGAAAAGGAGTACTTTTGAAGCTTTTACTAGTTCCGCTAAAGAGGTCACTTCCGGAGAAGGGATCTCGGCTCTTTCCTCATCAAATGAGGTGCTGGATATTCTACAAGGAATACCGCTATGCAAAACAAGAACTATAAAGGCAATCAAAAACAATACCGAGTGGGTTGTAGCATCCGCTAGCTTTTGCTTAAGAGGCTACTCCCGGTGAAAGGATCTCGGCTCTTTCCTCATCGAATGAGGTGTTGGATATTCTACAAGGAATACCGCTATGCATAGCAAGAACTAGAGCTACCCTTTTAGAAAATTTGATTCTACAACATCTTTTAGGTTTCTTTCTTTTTCATTAATCTCATTAATGAAGTCCCATCAATTATGCTTCGTAAGTATCACAGAAAAAACGAAAATACAACGTACGTTTATGCCGTCCGCATTCGACACAGTGTTCCGTTATGCACCGTTAGGTTACTTAACTAACGACATAGTGGGGCGGGACTAGCGTGGGTGAAAAACATAAGCAACGTTTATTATATATCATATATATAATAATAAAGCATTCGTCTCAAGCATATAAAGTGATCGCATCACAGAATATCAGCAGCAGAAGTCTACATATGAAATATTGGATATACTAGGAGGTCCGTGTTTTATTTTAAGCCAGTAAAAAACATGGATTCCAAGGTCGCGGTGAATAGCCAAACCCACAACCCTAGACCCCTACAGGAGCGGCAAACAACCCTACAAATTCTAGAATTAGGAGACCCGGACTCGACTCCTCGAGATGGTCTCTGTCACGCCCCGCTTCCCTGTATACGGGTATAGGATGTGACGAGGCCGCTACGTATTTACTCAGAAGTAAACACGCTAAGCGTATCTAAGCAATCTAAAATGTAATGTACACAAGAGACAAGATATTAATGAACATCAACTTTATTTATTAACATTTTTTACAATATATCTGAAAAGTAAATACATGGAATGGAAAGCAATGCCTAAACAGCGGCATAACAGAAATGGAAAATACAGAATGTAAATGTGTACAAGGAATCTAAAGCTCTGGGTCGAAAGCTAGCTGGTCCAAATTCTCACTGGTGGGCTCGATCTCTAGTGAGTCTGAATCACCTGACATCATTCCAAAGAAGAAGAAAGAGAATGTCGTCAGCGAACAAATTGCTCGGTAAGTCCCGTAAATAAACAAGAATGGAATAGACAGAATAGAGAGTATATTATTATAATGTTGTATTTAGTGTTAACGCTGTTGTTTGTAGATTGGTACAGAAGAGGCCGGTGTATACGAGAGGAGTCTCACTAAACCAGAGACTACAGTATATGGAGTACAAAGAACCGTTTGGCCACGGTTCAACGGCAATTGAATTCAAGTTAGGTGTCTTTATGGTTGCTGTCTCGTGCCACTTCTAACACCTTCCGAACCAATCTACCCCTTATAAACCCCGCGATGTCTTCATTGTATTATTTGTATTGTATTGTCTTGATTTATCTAGATGGATGACTTGCCGGAACCATGATATCAGTAAATGGATATAACTGGAGAATCATGTAGATGGATGTATATCCATGCTTTGGTTCAGTCAATATAGATTAAATAGAGTGAACAGATTGAATATATGGATTCATATTGAAATTGTAGTTTTGTAGTTTCATACTTGAATCATATTCAAGTCAGATTGATTATATTGAGACTCAGTCTGAGTCAGACAATTTAGAAAAGAAATTGAATCCTGAATTAGGTTTTGGTGTTATCGGTAACTACTGCACATGGACGGCAGGATTTGTGTCTTTTTTAAAGACAATTACCGTATTGATAATACCATTTGTTAAGTTGTCTACCTTAAATAGGCAGGCACCCATATCTCCGGCTCCCTGAGGCTCAAGAGAATGGTCCCGCTTAAACCTATGTTTACTAGGGCCCTTATTGTAATTTAACATAACTTGAGGGTTTTATGTAAAAATAATTTTGTATAATTTTCAAAATACACCTCAAGCATTAAATTATTGTCTTTAGATATTTCATAGATGTTTCATTTATTCAATGTGAAATTTCTAGTGAATATGACCTAGTTTTTAAAGTATAAGTTATTTATTTGAAATATTGGAATTGTATGGTGTTTTCTTGTAAATGGGATGTTTTTCTTAAATTTTGGAAATGTGGAATATCATAAATATTAAAAATAGATATTTTGATATTAATTACATATATATTTATTTATTAAAAATATAAGTTTTATTTATAATAGAAATCACATTTTCTAAAGAAAAATATATTAAAAATCTTTTGAGATCGTATGCTCCTTACGGAGGTCTGCATCTCACTCTACTAGGCCTGAGGATATGTGATAATATGCACCATATCGAACGGGTTCCTTAAAATGGGCTGTAGAGGCACAATCGCAAAGATTTGTTAAATACACTTCTTATAGAAAAAGGTTTTATAAGTTGAAGGTAATTATATGCAATGTCGTATTATCCCAAATCTATGTTCCCAATTTCTATCGTGCTATATTAGATATGTGTGTTGTAAGAGGTAGGTCATTACCTCGTGAGTTATCTAAGGGTATAAAGATATTATAGAGTTTATGTCGGAAACTAAAGTTTGTGGTATTTTAATATAAAATTGCGATAAAAGATGCATATAACAATATTTTGTGATGAAACTTGTTAAAAATGTTTATTAATATTTAATGAACTATATGTGATGATATGAAGGTATCTTGATTAAGGAAAATTATAGTTTGTAAAGAAAACCGAATCGGAAGTCGGACTAACTCCGCTTCCGTCGGGTTTTAGTTTTGAATGTTTTAAGAATAGAGAAAAGAAGGAGAAGTAGGGACTTACTGGATAATTAGCTAGAGGAGAGAAAGAGCAAGAGATGGGAGGTGTCGGTGCGTCGTTTCGTCGTCGGAATCTCCTCGGATTACCGTCGGAAGTTCGTCGGAGTTTCGCCCTTTTGCTAACTCCACTTGCACACAAAAGACTTGGGAATTTTCTTAAGAGTTTTGGCAGGGAATTGTGAGTGAGAAGGGGTGAATTGAGGGTGGTATTTATAGGGAAAAATTAGGGTTTAGGGGTGATGAAAATGCATTAAAAATATGCATTAAAAAGGATTAAAAGGGGGTATTTTAATTCTCTGGTTAATTGCAGAGAATTTAAACAGTGTAGGGGAGTGGGGTAGGCCAAGGGGTGCAGGGGGTGAAGTTTGGGGAGCATTTGGTACGGGAGGGCCGACCTCGCCGGATTTCCTTGCCTTCTCGCCGGCCCAACACCGACGGGTGTACATGGGGTTTTGGCCACATGTCGGGGTCGATTTGTATTCTTCAGTGTATATGTTTGTTTTATTTGTGACCCTTCAGTTTACGTGTAGTACACGTGCAAACTCTTGGGCTTCTAAAAGGTTAAAAGAAAATTAAATAAAAAAATGTGTGGCTGATGGGATTTGAACTCTGGTGCTATGGATCAGCAGTGCAAGGTCTTACCAATGAACTACAAGTACTTTCTTACTGTTCAAAAGTAAATCAAATTCTTATAGTACTCATAGGAATTGTAAATACCCCAAGTATACATCAACTTTAAATGAATTTTATGTACACTAAAATTGGAGTTGTTACAGTCTACCTTCCTTACAAAAATTTCGTTCTCAAAATTTACAATTTATTTTAAGGACTAGTTTACAAATAAGTGAGGATATCTTGCATGCATCTCGTCTTCCCTTTCCTGTGTCGATTCTCCTGGAGTGTCTCTTCTCCACATCACTCGAACTAAGCCGACTTCCTTGTTCCGAAGTGACTTCACTTTCCTGTCCAAGATCTCAACAGGTTGTTGCTCATACAAGTCGGGCTGTACAGTGAGCTCAGAATGATTAAGAATATGGCTGGGGTCACTCACATACCTTCTGAGTTGAGATATGTGGAACACGTTGTGCACTCCTTTCAATGAGGGTGGAAGTGTCAAACGGTATGCCACTTCACCGACTCGTTCGAGTATGACGGTCCAATATACCTTGGACTTAGCTTACCCTATCTTCCAAATCGAACCACTACGCGGTTTGGAGATATCTTCAGAAATACGTGATCTCCCGACTAGAACTCCAAATGACGTCGCTTTGCATCAGCCCAGTGCTTCTGTCGATCTTGGGCTATGCGCATTCTTTCCCTAATAGTACGAACTGCGTCAACCGTTGCTATTATCATCTCAGGTCTAAGGAGTTCTCTATCTCCGACATTGTCCTAACTTAATGGCGATCGACACTTCCTTCTATATAGCGCTGCAAAAGGTGCCATTCCGATACTTGCTTGGTAGCTGTTGTTGTCTGAAAACTCCATAAGATGTAGGTGATCTTCCCATGATCCTCTGAAGTTTAACATACACGCTCTGAGCATATCTTCCAAGATCTGAATAGTTCACTTAGACTGATCATCTGTTTATGGATGATAAGCTGTGCTGAAGTTCAGACTTGTTCCCAAGCTCGCTTGCAGACTTTGCCAAAATTGTGATCGGAACCTGGTGTCACGATCGGAGACAATGCAGACCGGTACTCCATGAAGTCTCACAATTTCCTGTATGAGTTCATGGGTATCAGAGATAGTACATATTGAAGAGTTTAAATCTTACTTAGATTCTTACCTCCATGTACTTCTTTGCTAATGTCTCATTAGATTGGCCAACTCGAAATGGGATGAAGTGAGCCGACTTTGTGAGTTGATCCATAATAACCCATACCGCATCGTTACCCTTTGTGCTGCGTGGAAGTGCAGTCACAAAATCCATCGTGATATGTTGCCACTTCCATTCAGGGATAGGTAACGGTTGAAGTAATCCAGCAGTCCTGCGATGTTCAGCCTTTACTTGCTGACATACCAAGCATTTAGCGACGCTTTCGGCTACTTCACGCTTCATTCCATGCCACCAGTAATTTTGACGCAGATCTTTGTACATCTTTGTACCTCCAGGGTGTACTGAGTAGGGAGAGTTGTGAGCTTCTTTCATTAACTCGTCCCGCACAGAACCTTTTGGTACACACAATCTACTGCCATACCTCAATGATTCGTCTTCATGAATGATGAAGTCTATTCTGAGTCCATTCTCCACTTGTTCTTTGATCTTTTGCAACTTAGCATCACTTTCTTGAGCTGCTTTGATCTGATTGACAATTGTTGATTGAACTTGTAAATTTATCAAGCTTGAAATGTTACCTGGCATGACTACTTCAATCTCCATCTGATGCAAATCCTGTTGAAGCTTCCACTGGGCGGTGAGATTCATCGATAATGGTTGGCGACTAAATGCATCAGGAACTACGTTCACCTTTCGCGGGTGATATTTTGTAGGTTGATGTCGAAGTCCGCCATAAATTCTAACCATCTTCTCTGCCGCATATTAAACTCTTTCTGAGTAAACACATATTTCAGACTCTTGTGATCTGTGTATATGTTCACTTGCTCGCCAAGAAGATAATGGCACCAAATTTTAAGAGCAAAGATTACGGCTGCCAATTCCAAATCATGCGTCTGATAATTGCGCTCATGAATCTTCAGATGTCTTGAAGTATAAGCCACAACTTTACCGTGTTGATGTAGAACACATCCTAATCCCCTACCGAATGCATCACAATGCACTTCGAAACCTCCAGATTGATCTGGTATAACGAGAATAGGCGCTGATGTCAACCTTGACTTGAGTTCTACGAAAGCTTGTTCGCATGCTTCTGACCACACGAATTCTTCATCTTTACGTGTGAGCTTGGTCACGGGTGTTGCTATCTTCGAAAAGCCTTCAATGAATTTTCTGTAATATCCAGCTAGACCCAAGAAACTTTGAATGTCCTTCACTGACTTTGGTGTCGGCCATTCGCTTACTGCTGAAACTTTCGCTGTATCCATAGACATTCTTTCGCCTGATACAATATGTCTGAGGAAACCAAGATCTAGCCAAAACTCACATTTGCTGTACTTGACATATAGTTGATGTTGTCGCAGAGTTTCCAGGATAATTCTCAAGTGTTCGGCGTGCTCTTTCCGACTCTTAGAATACACTAGGATGTCGTCGATGAAGATGACAACAAATCTATCTAGATACTATCGGAAAACTTGATTCATTAGGTTCATGAATATTGCTGGTGCGTTGGTCACTCCAAATGGCATCACAAGAAATTCGTAATGACCTTAGCGAATTCTGAATGTTGTTTTATGGATATCAGATTCCTTGACCTTCACCTGATGATAATCTGAACGAAGATCTAACTTAGAGAAAACACAAGATCCACTTAGCTGATCGAATAAATCGTTGATGTGCGGGAGTGGATACTTGTTCTTTATCGTTACTTCGTTTAAGGCTCTATAATCGATGCGCATTCTGTATGAACCTTCCTTCTTCTTCACAAACAGTACTGGTGATCCCCAACTTGAAGTGCTGGGACGAATCCATCCTTTCACCAAAAATTCGTCCAACTGAGTTCGGACTTCCTTCAAACCTTCCGGACTTAATCGATACGGTGCTTTGATCACCGGCTATACTCCTGGTATTAAATCAATGCTGAATTCAAGAGCTCTATCGGGAGGCAAACCTGATATATCGTCAGGAACGCATCGTCGAACTCTCGAACCACTTCTGGCTTTGATCCTTCCTCTGCTAGAATTGCCGCAATCACTGCCTTCTTTGGTTTCGCCTTATAACTACTTAGCTCCAGGGTACGGTCTCCACTTTTGAAATAGAAAACCAGATGCTTTAGAATCTCGAATACTACCCTCCTTTGACGACAGTCAATGGTAGCATAAAATGTTCCGAGCCAATCCATACCTAGAACCACATCGATATTTGGTATGCCCAGCACTTTGAAGTCAGCATAGAATTCTCTGCTGCAGACGACTACTGGACACAAGTTGTATCCCATTGTTGCCTTTAGAATGTTGTTCCCTGAACTGACATTCCAACTTGATACAAGCGGTGTGACTGGAATCGCATGAGTTCGGACGAACCGTTGCGACATAAAGCAATGAGATGCTCAATAGTGCTAGTGCAGGAAGTGAGACTACTAAGATTGTACCTAAGATATGTGGGATAGGTTTTAGGTATAGGGAAAAATATGTAGGTAGGTGTTAAGACTGAAAGAAAAGCTTAAGAAGAAAGGGTTACCGGTGATGACTTGGCCAGTGGCCTCAGCTTCTTCCACGGTCATCGTGAAAGCCTGTTGCCGTGGTACATTCCTCCTGGCCGGAGAAGCATTCCTCGAAACGTTCTGTTGAGCTTGTTGGAACTGACGAGGAGGAGATGCAGTCGGTGGTCCTCTAGGTGGTGGAACAGGGAGAGCGAGTCTTGGAGAAGGTGCATGAAAGGCTGGTCTTTGCTAGTAAGTGATTGCTGGCCTGGGTGCAGCAATTGGGTTGTGTCTTCGGGGACCAGACCCAATATCATGAGTAGCTGAGCCGCCGACTAAGCAAAGATGGTTGGCTCGCCGGCAGTCTTTCGCCAAATGTCCATCTCTCCTACAGTAGGTACAAAAGGCTGGGCCGGGCCGGTTGATTGGTACTCCCGATCTCCTGGGCACAAATGGTGGCCTTGAAGAGGCTCCTCCTGCCATCTGAGTGGCAGTGCGCTTCATCCTGGTAGATTGGGGTCTGCCCTTCATCTTCACTATTTGGATCTTCGGGTCTAACCCTTGCTGAAATCGTCAAGATCTGATCTCAGCGGTCGGTGTCAAATGTGCCGCGAATCTGTTAAGGACTTGTGTTAGCAGTGTAGAATGTGATATTTTAAAAAAAATCGAATTATCAAGACATATCTTACCGACTAAGCATAGTGAACTCAGCGTCATACTCATCCATAGACTTGATCCACATCGAACCCTGTTGTAGATAAATGAACTGTTGTTCCATGTCGAATTCGGCAGTCTCAGGGAAGTACTTCGCGTCAAACATATCGCGAAAGGTCCTCCATTCGATAGGTTGGTCAAGACAGCTTTCTTCCGCCTTCCACCAGACTCGTGCATTGTCCTTGAGCTGCAGCTTTGCAACTCGAATCCAAGCTATCTCTGGCACTTGTGCTGCTGCCAGGTCATCTTCAATGCTTTGAGCCCATTCCTCTGCTTCTAAAGGGCTCTTTTTTCCTGAGAATTGCTTGGGGTGTAAAGCTCGGAATTGCTTTACCCCTGGGGCTTCCGCTTCTGGTCGGTTCATTAGAATAGCAGTCTGGTGCTGCTGTTTCCAGAAGGCTGCGGATTGCCTCAAGCAGAACCGTCTGCTTGTTGATCGGAGCAGCGGCGGCAGGTGTGGGTGGTAGTGGTGGGAGAGTGTTGTTGACATTCGTTATGGTGTTGTTTGGGGAGTCCATAACCTTGAAAGAAAAATTTGGGTTAGAACAGATTCAAAGTATATGAAATTGTAAGATTCAAGGAATATGAATTGTAAAGAATATATTCAGTTGATGGTTCTTGTGTTATATTGTTTAGGTTGTCCACACAGAACTGAACTGCATGGTAGGGTTCCATACAGCTCTGACCTGCATGGGCCTGTTCCCCTCCGAATGGCGGCGCGACGACAGAGAGACGTCTTGCCTGAGATTCGGGGCAGATGCTATTTGGTTTTATCCGTCCACCTCTACGAAGATGCCAAGTTGATTTATGGCACCGTGTATCGGAGGTTTAAACGGATGCGGCCGATGTAAGAGACTTCGTCAGATTCCCCCTCGCTTGAGGGATTTTTGATTGTGGGGACGCTCTTCCCTGCAGGCGCAAGCCCCTGCAGTTAATTACGCTACCGCATCGCGGTAACAACTTTCTCCTTCTCCAGAATTTCACTTCGTGTCGTGGGTGTTTGTTTTGTTTGTGGTTGCCCATGGATTGTATACGGAGACTAATTTATGTCGTCGCCCGTAGGACGTGGATTAGTCCAAATCCGTATTTTCTTAGATTTGGGTTTGGGGTTTTGGTTTAAGGATACGTTAGCCATATTTGAGGCTAAGATCAACTTAAACGTTTGTTAAGGATACGTTAGTCTAATTTTAGACTAAGATCAACTTAACGGGATCGTTTAGATCCGACAAAAGAGCATTTGGGCTCTATTGTTCCAGTTTAGGGACATATTGGTCCATTGCCAGTTTAGGGACATATTGGTCCATTGCCAGTTTAGGGACATAGTGGTCCAACATTCCCATGTTGGGATTGGTTTAAGGACACATAAGTCCATGAGTTTAAGGACCCCACAGTCCGTATTACCAGTTTAGGGACATGGTGTCCAACATTCCCATTTTGGGGACGAATATTGGTTTAAGGACGCATAAGTCCATGAGTTTAAGGACCCCACAGTCCGTATTATGTGTGGTTGTCGGGACCCGTCACCTCTCTGACGACGTTGAAGGATTACAACGACAAATATCAAAGGAGTGAAGAGATGTACCCTTGAACCAATGTGGATTGAGTGATCTATAGTCCAATTTGGAACTAAGATCAATTAATTATATTATGAGCACATGGGCTCAGTTAAATCTGAATTGAGGACTTATGGCCAACTTGGGCTAAGTCCAATTGGATTTGAAGTGTTGGCCTTTTGTTAGACCATTAAACATTTGTTTGGGTTCAAGCCCACATTATTTAGCAATGCTAAATCAGAGATTGAAGGGCTCCGAGAACATTTTTATCTTTGATTGAGCAGTAAACATTATAGTTCTGATTTTTACTCAATTTTGAATGGGAGGTTTTGCCTCTGGAAAATTAGCTAATTTGGCTAAAAGTAGTGTTAAACACTGGAGAACCTCAGTATTGAACATTGGAGATAAACTCTCAAATTAGTGTTAAACACTAAAAGATAATCAGTGTTAAACACTGGAAATATAATCCCCCAAATTAGTGTTAAACACTAGCAAACAACAGTGTTAACACTGGAAATGAAGTTGTCAAATTAGTGTTACACACTAGAAAACACCAGTGTTAAACACTGGGTACAAAGTTCTCGAATTAGTGTTAAACACTAAAGAAAGAGAGGTCACGTGGGAGCACGTGAGGGCGCCCAAAGGTGGGACCACATCCCGTTTTATCTCGTTCTGCAATTAAGTGTTAAACACTTTTATTATTTTTATTTTGAGCTTCACGTGTTGACACGTGATGGGGATTTATGCGCAGACTGTTAAAGCGTTTGCCAAGGGGTTACGTGGTAACACGTGAGAGTGCCCAAAGCCTTCGTTTCCTTTGCTTTTATCTCTGTGTTTTGGAGGTCACGTGGGAGCACGTGAGGCATTGCCTCAAAACTTTTTCCTTCTCATTTTTGGGGATCTTTTCAGGGGTTACGTGGGGACACGTGACCTAGTTTTATTCCTTCTTTTCTGATCACTGCGGATTGGGGTCACGTGTCATCACGTGACCAATGTTCTTTTTGTGCATGGAGATCTTTCAAGTCTCTTTATTTTAAGAATCAAATTCTCTGTAGGGTTAAACCCTAATCATGATTTTGGAGGAATTAAATTCCTGTTAATTTGAGAGAATTAAATTCTCAATTAGGGTTAAACCTTAGTTCTGTCCATCTTGAAGAAATTAAATCCCTGTAATTCTAGGAGAATTAAATTCTCAATTAGGGTTAAACCCTAGTTTTGTTTTGGGAGAATTAAATTCTCTAAACTCAATTCCCCCTCTAAGTTTTGAATCTGCATGGCAGGATCTCAACTCGATGAGAATTAAATTCTCAACATATGGGGAGATGTGCTCTTTGCAGATCTTCAACCAAAGGAAGAACTAAGTTCTTGTAGAAGAGTTAAACTCTTAGATTTTGAGAATTAAATTCTCTGTTTAAAGTTTTGATTCTCTTTCTTTTCTCACCTAGGGTTTTCTTTGTTGAGAATTAAATTCTCCTCTCTTTTCTTCTCTCTTGAGAATTAAATTCTCCTCTCTCTGTTCTTCTCTCCAAAAAGTAGATCCATTCTCTTCTCTTCTTGGTTCCTATTTATAGGAGAAAGAAAAGAATCAATTTGTTTTGTGAATCTTTCGTTGAAAGATTTTAATTGATTTCATAATCAACATGATCGCTTAGATCATTCAGTGAATGTTATTCACCGTTGAAGTTTAAATCCAAAGATATTCTGTTTGTTATTTTCGGTGAGATTTAGGGAAAATCTTTCCTTGTCTAAGATTTTTCCATAAATTGGTGATTTTTAATCACCCTTGGATTTTTAATCACCCTTGGATTTTTAATCCAACGGTCCCCATAATCCTTTTCCATTTGGAAAGATTTAGAAGCTTTTAGAATTTAATTCTATTAAACCGTAAGGCTTTCGAAGCCAGTCATGCGCTGACACGTGACTCTTGGTCACGTGTGAGCACGTGACCCCTAATTGAGTCCTTTTCTCAGCATTTATTTATGCTTCAGCTTTAACCATCATGTGTCAACACGTGACCATTGGTCACGTGTGAGCACGTGATACCTCATTGAGGTATTTCCTTCAGCCATTTGTTTTTATTTCTATTTTAACTATCACGTGTCAACACGTGACCATTGGTCACGTGTGAGCATATGACCCCCAATTGGGTCCTTCTTCAGCCGTTTGTTTTTATTTATATTTTAACTATCACGTGTCAACACGTGACCATTGATCACGTGTGAGCACGTGATACCTCATTGAGGTAATTCCTGATTTTTAATCAGGGAACAGTGCATAGCATATTTACTCATAACTTTTGATCCCGGATGAATTATGAAGCCCATAATATATCAAATCGATGGGTTTTTCGAGATGCTTCCAATATCATCAGAATTTAGCTGTTTTTCCTTCGGGAGTTTATCAAAATATAGGCCGGAAGATACTGGTTCGCATTTTCTTAAGCGTATCGCTGCCATTTGATACCTTGGACTCTTTTGCGCAGAAATTTTTGGCGGGAACAAATGCCCCCCACTACTTTGCCCACGTAAGTATATACGTGGTTGAAGTAGTGCAGAGTAATGCATAGCGTATGACCAGTTTCGGGTTGGTATATAACTTTCAGAATCTTGATCTGAGAAGATAACGAGAGGACACAAGCGTCGTCATTTATCATTGACTCAAATCTCGACTCTTAATAGATATAGTTCCAAACCCTCAGCCCCATGAGCCGCACCCTTCTATTTCTTTATGTTTTACTCTGGCATGAAGTAGTTTATATGCTCATAAGTAACTTCTCCATTTCAGTGGCATGTAACTTTGACAAGTGTGGTTCATAGATAGTCCATCTTGACCTCTTTGTAGGGCAGTGATGGCTTAGGAGATAGGGTTAGGATCTGCCACCTAAAACTTTTCAACTTTATGAGCCTTGAGGATCTCATAAAGACTTTTCTCCCTACGAGTCAAGAGGATCCCGCAGGTGTATTTTCTCCTTAGGGGTCGTGAGGACTCCTAAGTGTATTTTCTCTTGAAAGTCGTAAGGATCTCACAAGAGAATTTTTCCCGCTTACAAGTCGGGAGGACTTGTAAGTGGTTGTTTCCCTCTTTGTCGATGTTCGAATTCGGAGAGTGTGACCCGTGTATAGTATGCAAGAGTCCATCTTGGACTGACTTGCAGGGCCCCAGTGCTTAGGAAACAGGTTTTTTTAATCCCCATTGCCTAAGGCTTTGCCTTACGAGTCGAGACGAATCGAGAAGTTCTCGCAAGGATGTCCTAACGTCACAGTTAAGCTCTGCTCTTTACGACAAAGGTCCGTTAGGGTCTGTGGTACTAGGATTTTTTCCGTCGTACCGTCACGTTGGCTGATGTATTCCTTGATAGGCAATTTTGCTGTTCGAGCAGCCCTGCGACTGTCGTGTCTCTGATCCTTCGGGGGCTGGACAAGACGTCTTCAAGCAATCCTCCTAGGAAGTTTGACCATCGGAAGAGCAAGCGTTAGGAATTTTGCCATGCCGCTTTTTACTTGAGGTTAGGCCCATTTTGGAGAGCCCCGATGAGTCATAACCGCTCCGCGCTGGTGTGGGATGATCTCCGATAGTCTTTCAGGTTTTATATGAGTTGCCGTCAAGACCCTGAAGCTAGAAATTTGGCCTTCACTTCGTTTGCTGGCACTGCGTCTGCTGTATCGAGACGAATGTTGCGGTTATCTCTAGGTTGCATGTGAACCGTCGAGGTTTAGAACTAGGGATTTTGCCATGGCTCCGTTATTTGATTGTCGCGTCTGAGTCCTGTTGGAGGAAGAATGCTGTGGTGACATCGCGTCTGCTGTGTCAAGACGAATGTCGAGGTGGTGACCATTCCATGCTGGTGTGGGATGATCTCCGATGGTCTTTCAGGTTTTATATGAGTTGCCTTCAAGACCTTGAAGCTAGGAATTTGGCATTCGCTTCGTTTGCTTTGGCGCGTCCGAATCCTGTTGGAAGAAGGGCGCTGTAGTGACATCTCGTCTGCTGTATCGAGACGAACGTCGAGGTGGTGACCGCTCCGTGCTGGTGTGGGATGATCTCCAATAGTCTTTCAGGTTTTATATGAGTTACCGTCAAGACCCTGAAGCTAGGAATTTGGCCTTTGCTTCCTTTGCTTTGGCGTGTCCGGATCCTGTTGGAGGAAGAAAGCTGTGGTGACATCTCGTCTATTGTATCGAGACGAACGTCGAGGTGATGACCACTCCATATGGGATGATCTCCAATTGTCTTTCAGGTTTTATATGAGTTACCATCAAGACCCTGAAGCTAGGAATTTGGCCTTTGTTTCGTTTGGCGGCATTGCATCTGCTGTATCGAGACGAGTGTCGCAGTTGTCTCTAGGTTGTTAGTGAACCGTCGAGGTTTGGAACTAGGGATTTTGCCGTGGCTCCATTGTTTGATTGTCACGTCTAAACCCTGCTGGAGGAAGAACGCTGGGGTGACATCTCGTCTGCTGTATCGAGACGAACGTCGAGGTGGTGACCACTCCGCGCTAGTGTGGGATGATCTCCGATGGTCTTTCAGGTTTTATATGAGTTGCCTTCAAGACCCTGAAACTAGGAATTTGGCCTTCGCTTCGTTTGCTTTGGCGTGTCCGAATCCTGTTGGAGGAAGGGCGCTGTAGTGACATCTCGTCTGCTGTATCGAGACGAACGTCGAGGTGGTGACCGCTCCGCGCTGGTGTGGGATGATCTTCGATAGTCTTTCAGGTTTTATATAAGTTACCGTCAAGACCCTGAAGCTAGGAATTTGGCCTTTGCTTCGTTTGCTTTGGCGCGTCCGAATCCTGTTGGAGGAAGGGTGCTGTAGTGACATCTCGTCTGCTGTATCGAGACGAACGTCGAGGTGGTGACCGCTCCGTGCTGGTGTGGGATGATCTCCGATAGTCTTTCAGGTTTTATATGAGTTACCGTCAAGACCCTGAAGCTAGGAATTTGGCCTTTGCTTCGTTTGGCGGCATTGCATTTGCTGTATCGAGACGAGTGTCGCAGTTGTCTCTAGGTTGTTGGTGAACCGTCGAGACTTGGCTCTCTTTCGGATGGAGCCTGGTGGGAAGGTATGGTTCCTTTTTTGTTTGTGCCCCTGGATTGTATACAGGGATCAATATGATCTCACCTGTAGGGCAAAAAGTTTCATTCTTTCATCATTTTTTTATTCTTTCCGCGATGCTCTATCATTTCAGCTTTTCAATCATTTCGGCTATTTTTCGTGGTGCCCAATCATTTCGGCTATTTTTCTTTTTACTCGCTACTTTTTATTGCGAGTTGCCCAATCATTTCGGCTATTTTTGTATGCATACATTTTTACTTGCTGATTTTGTTGCAAGTTGCCCAATCATTTCGGCTATTTCATATGCATTTTTTTTGGCTCGCTGATTTTTTCTCGCGAGTAGAGGATTCGGGATCTGATACCAATCTTAGCATCAGCATCGCTGCGACTGGAATATTGCCAGGAGCGAATCATCATTTTCCGTAAAAGGACTTGGAATTTGATACCGTTTTGGCATCAGGATCGCTACCACTGGGATATTACCAGGAGCGAATCATCATTTGCCTCTGTCGATGTCGAACAAAGTTGGCTTAGCAAACAGGGTTAGGATCCTGTCGACTAAGGCTTTTAACTTTATGAGCCGTAAGGGTCTCATAAAGGTATTTCTCCCTACAAGTCGTGAGGATCTCATAGGTGCGTTTTTCTCCTTAGGAGTTGTGAGGATTCCTAAGTGCATGGTCTCTTATAAGTCGTAAGGATTTTACAAGTGTGCTTTCTCCTTATAAGTTGAGAGGACTTACAAGGGCTGTTCACCGTGTAAACATATCCCTAGTCATGAATGGGACTTTGTTAGGAAAATGTTTATTCGCGCCCGTTGATTGTATACAAGGGTCAATACTGAATCGCTTGTAGGGCGGTATTGGAGGTTGTGATGGCTTAAGAACAGGTTCAGATCCCTATAGCTTAAGGCTTTTGAACCCTATGAGCCGTGAGGGTCTCAAAGGGGAATTCTCTTTACGAGTCGTGAGGATCTCGTAAGCGTAGTTTCTCCTTAAGAATCGTGAGGATTCCTAAGTGTATTTCTCCTTTGTGAGTCGTAAGGATCTCACGAAGATGGTTTCTCCTTACAGGGTCGAGAGGACCTTGCAAGTGTCTTTTAACGAGATTGCGCCATTTTGGGTTTTCACAAACTCGCCGGTAGTCCTGCTGTTTTTACTCACGGTGCCCTTTCGGGTTTTCATCCATGCCCATTTTGCTTGTGGACATACCGTTTATTTATTGTTTTTTTTACCACGTCAGCCTGAAGATGCCGCGGGTTGGGAGTAGTTTAACGACGTTTCGGTCATCAGCCAGTTTTAGGACATAATGGTCCATCGTTAGTTTAACGACGTTTCGGTCTATCGTTGCCATATTTGAGACGAGTTTCTAGTTTACGGACTTTTTGGTCCATGAGGCTTTCTCTATGAAAGAGCACGATGCCCCCGGCATGTCCATCTTTTTCGGAGCATGTGGTTGTGGCGGGCTCACCTTCCAGTTTTCAGACAGCGCGAACTTGCCCTGTTGATATTGGTCTTCAACCCAGTTTTTGAAGACGTGACAGTTTTCGATCGGATGGCCCAATACTTGGTGGTAAGGGCAGTAATTAGGATTGTTGACATCATTCAGTTGTAGCTGGTGTTTCGGCTCCGGTAGAGTGATAAGTCTGTTGCGCACTACTAGTTCGAACAGCCTCCTTGTTTCATCCCGGGGAAATGAGTAAGGACGTTTCAACTTTTCATAGAGGGGTTGCCGCTTGTTGCTTTGGCGAACAACCGGTCTCGGGTTACTCGGCTGTTGTTGAGCGTTGGCGACGAAGGTTGCTTTTCCATTCCCCTTATCTTTTTTGTTCGATCCCTTGTTTGCAGGTCCGAGATTCTTTTCGGGTAGAATGCGATTGCATAGCTGAACGTTCTCGCAGTTCTTCTTTTTTTCCTCTTTTCCTGAGGTGGATTCTTTGAAGAGAGGGCTGAGAGTCATTTCTTCTTCAGAATTGCTCCCGAAGGTGAGAGCTTGCGATCTTCTGTCATCAACCATGTGACCGTTGCCGGCAGTTTTCATATGCTCATTTGTCGCGCTTCTCTGTTTCTGACGAGCTTTGCGCTTCAATCGCTGAACGTGCTGCCGGTGAGCAACATATCCCTGCCACCAGTTTTTAAAGGCATTGCACTCTTCGGTTGGGTGCGCAATCTTTCGATGACATAAGCAGTAGCTAGGATGTACATCCGCTTCATCAGGAGTGTTTCCTTCATAGGGTGGTAGCTTCATTCCCATCGATATGGCTTTGGCGAATCTTTTCCTCATCTTGAACCTGATTTTATTTGCGGCGGATGTACTTTGATCCGGTGGGAGTGTTTCGACCCTTTCATCTAGTCGCCGGCGTTTGGCTTTCTCGAATATGGCCATCTCGCGCTCTCGATCAGCTTTGCTTTTAAGACGGGCTTCGTTCAGGAATGCATCAATCATTTCGTCTGATGATCCTAGAAGTTCTGGCTCAGGATCTGCACCCAACTTCTCTGTGTAAGGAGCTTCTTTGTCGTTTATCAACGAGTGAGAGATCACATGGCAGCTTGCCACATAATCTTCATATTCATCCAACGAGTCTTCTCCATTGTCATCATCTCCGTCCTTAAGGACATTGCTGAGAAATTCTTAGAGTGTGATTGGAGTCCGCGCTTTTTGATTATATTCTTCCAGCGCGTCGATATGTTTTTGCAAGTCCGTGCACTTGTCACCAGGCTTCATGGGCTTCTTGGATTTCTTCTTTTTCGTCTTCGAAGACTTTGACGGTTCAATGTGAGCACTTTGATTATCACCACTAATTTTTGGAATTGGGCGCGGTTTCAGCATTCCCTCGATGATCTCGGGTTCCAGTGGATTTTTCCACCTGATCGCCGGGCATGTTTGAAGATCCTTCAGCATTCTTTTCGTTTTGGCTGAAAGAGCGACCTCCCATGGAGCTTCTTCGACAAATGAGCATGATGCCCCCGGTGTGACCATCTTTTTGAGAGCGTGCGGCTGAGGCGGGCTTACTTTCCAATTTTCGGACAGTGTGAATTTGCCCTGTTGGTATTGGTCTTCGATCCAGCCTTTAAAGACGAAGCAATCTTCAACTGGATGGCTTACAGTTTGATGGTAAGGAAAATAATTGGGACTATTAGCCTCGCCGGGTTGCAACGGTCGTTTTGGATTCGGGAGAATGATGAGCCTGTTGCGCACCGCTAGCTCAAATAATCTCCTTGTTTTGTCTTGGGGAAACGAATAAGGGCGTCCTAGTCTCTCCTCGAGGGATGGACGTGGACGCACGTTGTTTTGGCGAACAACCGGCTTTAAATTGCTCGGCCGTTGTTGAGTATTGGCAACGAAGGTTGCTTTCCCTTTGCCCTTTTCATTCCAAGGCTCCGTCTTTGAAGAGGAAGGCCTATGGCCCATCTGGTTCATTTTGGCCAGCTTGTCAATCAAGGCCTGGAAGGTGGTCGGCTTGAAGAACATCAAAAATTAGGAGATGGTCGCTTGAGGGTCGAGAGTACCCACGAACATGCCCACGGCAGGAGCTTCTTCTATGCATTGTTCGCATCTCGACCATAGGTTCCGCCACCGGATTGCATATTGCACCCACGTCTCTCCCGGCTTCACTCTAGCGTTGATCAATGCCGTGATCGAGGTGCGTTCGCTGACGCTTGCGAACCGTTGAGTGAATAGCAACTCCATTTCTGTAAACGTTTTGACGGAGTCGTCGGGAAGCTCCGAGTACCATTCAAAAGCTGTGTCTGATAAGCTGCCGACGAATTGGCGAAGCAAAAGCTTATCATCGCCCCCGGTGTTGCTGCACAGAGCTCTGAACTGGGCGACATGTTGATGGGGATTGCCTGTCCCCTTGTAGACATGGAATTTCGGGATCGTGTAGCCCGGCGGGTATTTTATCTGATCATACGAGCCCGGATATGGTCGCCCCGTTTTGACGACTTGGCCGGCCGCTTCATTTTCCTGGTGAACTCATATTTGTTGAGCAATATAATCATCCAGGGTGGCCTTAGAGATTGTTTCCTCTTTGGCTGTTGAAAGAGCCGGAGGAGGGTTCGATGTCTCCCCTCTATCGTTTTCAATAATGATCGGAGGGTTTTCAGCTGGGGAATCCGGCTGTAACATCATCCCGACCATGTCTTGGAAGAGAAGCGCCATTCGTTTTATGTTGGCAGCTTGTTGTGCCGCTTCTCTGTCCTTCTTTTCGAGGACTCTACGTAGGAACTCAGCGTCAGTTTCTTGTTCGTGACGTTGTTCGGATGATGCCTCCGGGCTTTCTTTTGGCTCGGTAAGTGCGGCTATTGTAGTCAGCATCTCTTGAAGCTTCTGTTGTTGCTGTTCTTGAGCTCTTGTGATGGATCGGGTGAGTGGTCGGTGGACCGTAGAAGCGCGGCTATCCTCTTTCCCGGATGCCATGTAGACGGCATGCACCACCGTGCCCTCAGACTTAGGGCGTTTGGGCTCAGCGTCTTTACGATTTGCTGCAGTCACAGGGGCTTTCTTTGGCTTCCACCCCTTTTGAGCAGTTGAAGTCGAGGGGGCCGTTGCAGTGGGCACCCAAGTAGCTGTTGTCCTTTGTGGCTTGACAGGACGGTTCTCTTCCTGTTGAACCTTCACCTTGTTCTGTCGGCGAGAGTAATCTTGATCAATTACTGAGTCCTGAACCTGTCGCCAGACTTTGTAGATTTTGGAAGACATCCGCTGAGGGGGCTGCTCCGGCTTCGCCTTCGGTGCATTTTCCATGGGTGGAGGAGATTTCTTCAGCACTGCAGTAAGAGAGTTCCTGCGCACCTTGTTAAGCAATTCAAAGCTATTCCCAGTTAGAACAGCAGTATTGACTTCCACCGTTGGGGCTGGTGGAGTTAGCCCAGAGGGAGAGTTGCCCACAGCCTTCCTTACTCGGCGCCAGTGGCGACGTCGAGCGTGTCGAGCCGTTGGGATTATCTTAGCTGTAGGAGTGACTTCCTCATACCCCCTATGTTGGTCAGAAGTTGTCGTTGTCAGCCTATTGAAGACTGACGTCCGTTGAATGGGGACAGCCAACCTATCAAAAGCAGATTTCCGAGTAGGGGAAGCAACCTTGGTGATTTCCCCTGGTACAGGAGCAGAAATAGTCAGTCTTGTGAAGACCGACCCTTTGGCAGGAGAAGCCGCCTTGACGATTTTGGGAGCAGGGATGGCTATCCGCTTCGGGATAATGCCTTCTGGTATTGCAGGCTTCTTCATGGGCCCGTTGGAGCTCTGGCCTAGTCTGTTAAAAACTGAGGCAGTGGAGTTGGACGACCCATTGAGAGGGGCCGCAGTAGTAGCAAGCTGATCGAATACCGACTTCTTGGGAGCTTCTTGTGACGGTACAGGGGCGTTGAAGCTCATGAGTGGGAGCATGGTCCCGAAGAATAGTCCAGTGGTGGCCTGAGTTACTTGCTCCACCGGCATCTTGAAAAGGGAAGCCGCTTGAGGCCCGTAAGTCACTCCTCCGGTGAGGACGGAGTGGGAGTTGTTGCAATTAGTGCAGTTTGAAGCCATTGATCTTCTGTTTTCTGCACGGAGCAAGACACCAAATCTTAGTACCTCGAATCTATAGGCAACCATAACAAACTGCGATTCGTTCGCAAACACGACACACGAAGTGTGAAGTGGAAAGAGGAAAAGATTCCACCGGGCGTGCCGGAATCAGTTCCCCTCCGAATGGCGGCGCGATGACAGAGAGACGTCTTGCCTGAGATTTGGGGCAGATGCTATTTGGTTTTATCCGTCCACCTCTCCGATGATACCAAGTTGATTTATGGCACCGTGTATCGGAGGTTTAGACGGATGCGGCCGATGTAGCAGACTTCGTCAGATTCCCCCTCGCTTGAGGGGTTTTTTATTGTGGGGACGCTCTTCCCTGCAGGCGCAAGCCCCTGTAGTTAATTACGCTACCGCATCGCGGTAACAATTTTCTCCTTCTCCAGAATTTCACTTCGTGTCGTGGGTGTTTGTTTTGTTTGTGGTTGCCCGTAGATTGTATACGGAGACTAATTTATGTCATCGCCCGTAGGACGTAGATTAGTCCAAATCCGTATTTTTTTAGATTTGGGTTTAGGGTTTTGGTTTAAGGATACGTTAGCCATATTTGAGGCTAAGATCAACTTAAACGTTTGTTAAGGATACGTTAGTCTAATTTTAGACTAAGATCAACTTAACGAGATCGTTTAGATCCGACAAAAGAGCATTTGGGCTCTATTGTTCCAGTTTAGGGACATAGTGGTCCATTGCCAGTTTAGGGACATGGTGGTCCAACATTCCCATTTTGGGGACGAATGTTGGTTTAAGGACGCATGAGTCCATGAGTTTAAGGACCCCACAGTCCGTATTACCAGTTTAGGGACATGGTGGTCCAACATTCCCATTTTGGGGACGAATATTGGTTTAAGGACGCATAAGTCCATGAGTTTAAGGACCCCACAGTCCGTATTATGTGTGGTTGTCGGGACCCGTCACCTCTCTGACGACGTTGAAGGATTACAACGACAAATATCAAAGGAGTGAAGAGATGTACCCTTGAACCAATGTGGATTGAGTGTCTGTAGTCCAATTTGGAACTAAGATCAGTTAATTATATTATGAGCATATGGGCTCAGTTAAATCTGAATTGAGGACTTATAGCCAACTTGGGCTAAGTCCAATTGGATTTGAAGTGTTGGCCTTTTGTTCGACCATTAAACATTTGTCTGGGTTCAAGCCCACATTATTTAGCAATGCTAAATCAGAGTTTGAAGGGCTCTGAGAGCATTTTTATCTTTGATTGAGCAGTAGACATTATAGTTCTGATTTTTACTCAATTTTGAATGGGAGGCTTTGCCTCTGGAAAATTAGCCAATTTGGCTAAAAGTAGTGTTAAACACTGGAGAACCTCAGTATTGAACATTGGAGATAAACTCTCAAATTAGTGTTAAACACTAAAAGATAATCAGTGTTAAACACTGGAAATATAATCCCCTAAATTAGTGTTAAACACTAGCAAACAACAGTGTTAACACTGGAAATGAAGTTGTCAAATTAGTGTTACACACTAGAAAACACCAGTGTTAAACACTGGGTACAAAGTTCTCGAATTAGTGTTAAACACTAAAGAAAGAGGGGTCACGTGGGAGCACGTGAGGGCGCCCAAAGGTGGGACCAGATCCCCTTTTATCTCGTTCTGCAATTAAATGTTAAACACTTTTATTATTTTTATTTTGAGTGTCACGTGTTGACACGTGATAGGGATTTATGCGCAGACTATTAAAGCGTATGCCAAGCGGTCACGTGGTAACACGTGAGAGCGCCCAAGAGAGCGTGCCGCTGAGGCGGGCTTACTTTCCAATTCTCGGACGGTGCGAATTTTCCCTGTTGGTATTGGTCTTCGATCCAGCCTTTAAAGACGAAGCAATCTTCAACTGGATGGCTTACCGTTTGATGGTAAGGGCAATAATTGGGACTATTAGTCTCGCCGGGTTGCAACGGTCGTTTTGGATTCGGGAGAATGATGAGCCTGTTGCGCACCGCTAGCTCAAATAATCTCCTTGTTTTGTCTTGGGGAAACGAATAAGGGCATCACAGTCTCTCCTCGAGGGATGGGCGTGGATGCACGTTGTTTTGGAGAACGACCGGCTTTAAGTTGTCCAGTTGTTGTTGGGTATTAGCGACAAAAATCGCTTTCCCTTTACCCTTTTCATTTCGCGGCTCCGGCTTTGGAGGAGACGGTCTATGACCCATCTGGTCCATTTGGGCCAGTTTGTCAATCAAGGCCTGGAACGTGGTCGACTTGAAGAACATCATGAATTGGGAAATAGTTTCTTGAGGGTCAAGAGTGCCCACGAACATGCCCACTGCCGGCGCTTCTTCAATGTGCTGCTCACATTTTGACCACAAGTTCCGCCATCTGCGTACTGCACCCACGTTTCACCTGGCTTCACCCTGGCATTGGTCAATGCTGTTATTGGGGTGCGTTCACTAGCACTTGCGAAATGTTGGGTAAATAGCAACTCTATTTCTGTAAACATTTTGATGGAGTCGTCGGGAAGCTCCAAGTACCATTCAAACGCTTTCTCCGATAAGCTGCCAACAAATTAGCGAAGCAGCAATTTATCGTCACCCCCAGTATTACCGCATAAGGCTCTGAATTGAGCAACGTGCTGGTGTGGATTTCCCGTCCCCTTATATACGTGGAATTTGGGGATCGTATATCCCGTCGGGTATCTTATTTGGTCATACCATCCTGGATAGGGTCGTCCCGTTTTAACGCTCTGCCCAACCGCTTCATTCTCCTGGTGAGCTCGTATTTGTTGAGCGATTTAATCATCCAGAGTGGCCTTGGAGATAGTCTCTTCCTTGGCCGCTGAAAGAGCTGGAGGAGGGTTTGACGTCTCCACTCGGTCGTCTTCGAGGATAATCGGAGGATCTTCAGCTGGAGGATCCAGCTGTAACATCATCCCGACCATGTCTTGGAATAAGAACGCCATTTGTTTTATGTTGGCAGCTTGTTCCGCTGCCTCTTTGTCCTTCTTTTCGAGGATTCTCTGAAGAAACTCGGCATCAGTTTCCTGCTCACGGCGCTGCTCCGAGGATGTCTCCGGGCTTGCTTTCGGTCCCGTAAGTGCGGCCATGGCTGTCCGCATTTCTTGGAGCTTTTGTTGTTGCTCCTGAGCCTTAGTCACTGATCGCGTAAGCGGTCTATGACCTGTGAAGACATGGCTATCCTCTTTTCCGGATGCCATATAGACGGTATGTACCATCATGCCCCCAGACTTGGGGTGTTTGGGTTCAGTGGTCTTGTAGTTCGTCGCAGACCTAGGGATTTTCTCTGGCCCTCTTCTCTTATGAGCGTTCGAAGTTGAGGGGGCCGTTGCAGTGGGCACCCAAGTAGCTATCGCCTTTGTGGCTTAATAGGACGATCCTCATCCCGCTGAACTTTCACCTTTTTCTGTCGGCGGGGATAATCTTGATCAATTACCGAGTCTTGGACTTGACGCCAGACCTTGTAGATTTTAGAGGACAGCCGTTGAGGGGGCTGTTCCGGCTTCATCTTTGTAGCGCTCTCCATAGGTGGAGGAGATCTTTTCAGCACAGCGGTCGGAGAGTTCTTGCGGACCTTCCTAAGTGGTTCAAAGCTGTTCCCAGTTCGAACAGCAGCATCAATTTCCGTAATTGGAGTCGGCGGAGTTAGTCCAGAAGGAGAGTTGCCCCCAGCCTTCCTTACTCGGCGCCAGTGGCATATCCCTAGTAGGAGGAGTGTTGTCTTCTGAGCGTTTTCAGCGGATTACACCCACAAAATCTTATAATAAAAGAAAGATGGTGAAAGTTATATAAAGATAAGAACTATACAAGAAAGAACTTGAAAATAAGAGTTTTCAACTATACCAGCTTTTCAGTTGCTATGAGCCCCATCTTAATGGTCATGAAAAAATGTTAGAAATCACATTATCCCTCAATAAAACATCGCCTTTAGTTTTCATTCCTACCTTTCTTCCAAACATTGATCATATACCCCTACGTGTGTGAACTGGACATCCCTACACTCAGAGAATTCAATTCAAGCAATCATACTCTTGTCCATCTACCTTAGTACTTTTAATAGATATTTAGATGGAATTTGCTCACACATTCTTCATGCGACCGTTAATACTTCTTGAGGTACTAACCGACCGATTACTCATGTGCTTGCTAATTAGGTGTTTTTCCTCGTTTTGCAACACCTAAGGCTTAGCAGTGGCTCCCAAACTAGTTGGTCTAAGGCACTAGGTGATAAAGCACCCTCACTATATTTTATATTACTGCCTCGGTGATAACAAAATCAGTGTTCATTTTTCTTTTCACCATTTTATCTTTTATTCTCCACTTTTATTTTCTTCATACTTTGGCTTTTAGACAAGCATTTCAAGGTATCCTCTGCTATCCCGAGTTTCAAGATGTGTGTAAGTGCGTATAGTAGGGTATCAACGTTCAAATGTTTGGCTTCCAAAATAGGAGCTATTTATCAGGCTTATTTTTATCCTCAGATTAGTAATTTCCTTCATCTTACAAACCCTTGGGACAACAGCTCATAACTACTTATTACTAGTTTCATTTAAGAAAACATCTAACTTTCTTGTTTTTCTTAAACTATTCCTATGTTTTAAATATAATTTTTTTTTTACTTTCTACTCTTTTATTATCACAATTTTTTTTTGTGCTTATATATAGTATAATGCAAAGTAAGGCGTAAATAAGCACAGGAGCGCTGAAAATGACTTCTTGGGAGCTTCTTGCGATGGTACAGGAGCGCTGAAGCTCGTTGGCGGGAGCATGGTCCCGAAGAATAGCCCAGTGGTGGCTTGAGTTACCTGCTCCAGTGGCATAGTGAAAAGGGAGGCCGCTTGGGGCTCGTAGGTTACTCCTCCAGATAGGACAGAGCGAGAGTTGCTGTTACAGTTAGTGCAGTTCGAAGCCATTGATTTCTTGAAGAGCTTGAATATTCTACCCCCTGCATCAACCTTGGTCTTTGGCATGTGCCAGTTGTTTGAGGATCGATTCCGTCGGCAAGGCTGCTGCTTGGGGAGCCTGCCTATGGACGACAGACATCCTCTGGGCTTCCTCCATCGGCGTTGAGGCACCGAGGGTGGGAGGTGGGAGTATCGACCCAAAAAGAAGCCCATTGATTTCTTGAAGAGCCGAATTGCAGAGATTTGAGCCTGCAAGTGGCTTGTACTTGACTCCACCAGATATGACAGAGCCTGTATTGCTAAGGTCAGAACAAACGCCATTCTTCATAAAGACGAAGCACCGACTTCAGTATCCACTCCCCTAAGGGCAACCAAAAACACATATACACCGCGATTATCTGATCGCGGGAAAAACACGACACACGAAGTGTGGAGTGGAAAGAGAAAAAGGTCCCACCGGGCGTGCCAGAATCTGTTCCCCTCCGAATGGCGGCGCGACGACAGAGAGACGTCTTGCCTGAGATTCGGGACAGATGCTATTTGGTTTTATCCGTCCACCTCTCCGAAGATGCCAAGTTGATTTATGGCACCGTGTATCGGAGGTTTAGACGGATGCGGCCGATGTAGCAGACTTCGTCAGATTCTCCCTTGCTTGAGGGGTTTTTGATTGTGGGGACGCTCTTCCCTGCAGGCGCAAGCCTCTGCAGTTAATTACGCTACCACATCGCGGTAACAACTTTCTCCTTCTCCAGAATTTCACTTCGTGTCGTGGGTGTTTGTTTTGTTTGTGGTTGCCCGTAGATTGTATACGGAGACTAATTTATGTCGTCGCCCGTAGGACGTGGATTAGTCCAAATCCGTATTTTCTTAGATTTGGGTTCGGGGTTTTGGTTTAAGAATACGTTAGCCATATTTGAGGCTAAGATCAACTTAAACGTTTGTTAAGGATACGTTAGTCTAATTTTAGACTAAGATCAACTTAACGGGATCGTTTAGATCCGATAAAAGAGCATTTGGGCTCTATTGTTCCAGTTTAGGGACATAGTGGTCCATTGCCAATTTAGGGACATGGTGGTCTAACATTCCCATGTTGGGGACGAATGTTGGTTTAAGAACGCATAAGTCCATGAGTTTAAGGACCCCACAGTCCGTATTACCAGTTTAGGGACATGTGGTCCAACATTCCCATTTTGGGGACGAATGTTGGTTTAAGGACGCATAAGTCCATGAGTTTAAGGACCCCACAGTCCGTATTATGTGTGGTTGTCGGGACCCGTCATCTCTCTGACGACGTTGAAGGATTACAACGACAAATATCAAAAAAGTGAAGAGATGTACCATTGAACCAAGGTGGATTAAGTGATATGTAGTCCAATTTGGAACTAAGATCAGTTAATTATATTATGAGCACATGGGCTCAGTTAAATCTGAATTGAGGACCTATGGCCAACTTGGGCTAAGTCCATTTGGATTTGAAGTGTTGGCCTTTTGTTGGACCATTAAACAATTGTCTGGGTTCAAGCCCACATTATTTAGCAATGCTAAATCAGAGTTTGAAGGGTTCTGAGAACATTTTTATCATTGATTGGGCAGTAGACTTTATAGTTCTAATTTTTACTCAATTTTGAATAGGAGGCTTTGCCTCTGGAAAATTAGCCAATTTGGCTAAAAGTAGTGTTAAACACTGGAGAACCTCAGTATTGAACATTGGAGATAAACTCTCAAATTAGTGTTAAACACTAAAAGATAATCAGTGTTAAACACTGGAAATATAATCTCCCAAATTAGTGTTAAACTCTAGCAAACAACAGTGTTAACACTGGAAATGAAGTTGTCAAATTAGTGTTACACACTAGAAAACACCAGTGTTAAACACTGGGTACAAAGTTCTCGAATTAGTGTTAAACACTAAAGAAAGAGGGGTCACGTTGGAGCACGTGAGGGCGCCCAAAGGTGGGACCAGATCCTCTTTTATCTCGTTCTGCAATTAAGTGTTAAACACTTTTATTATTTTTATTTTGAGCGTCACGTATTGACACGTGATGGGGATTTATGCGCTGACTGTTAAAGCGTTTGCCAAGGGGTCACGTGGTAACACGTGAGAGCGCCCAAAGCCTTCATTTCCTTTGCTTTTATCTTTGTATTTTGGCGGTCACGTGGGAGCACGTGGGGCATTGCCTCAAAGCTTTTTCCTTCTCATTTTTGGGGATCTTTTCAGAGGTCACGTGGGGACACGTGACCTAGTTTTATTCCTTCTTTTCTGATCACTGCGGATTGGGGTAACGTGTCATCACGTGACCAATGTTCTTTATGTGCATGGAGATCTTTCAAGTCTCTTTATTTTAAGAATCAAATTCTCTGTAGGATTAAACCCTAATCATGATTTTGGAGGAATTAAATTCCTATTAATTTGAGAGAATTAAATTCTCAATTAGGGTTAAACCCTAGTTCTGTCCATCTTGAAGGAATTAAATCCCTGTAATTCAAGGAGAATTAAATTCTCAATTAGGGTTAAACCCTAGTTTTGTTTTGGGAGAATTAAATTCTCTAAACTCAATTCCCCCTCTAAGTTTTGAATCTGCATGGCAGGATCTCAACCCGATGAGAATTAAATTCTCAACTTATGGGGAGATGTGCTCTTTGCAGATCTTCAATCAGAGGAAGAACTAAGTTCTTGTAGAAGCGTTAAACTCTTAGATTTTGAGAATTAAATTCTCTGTTTAAAGTTTTGATTCCCTTTCTTTTCTCACCTAGAGTTTTCTTTGTAGAGAATTAAATTCTCCTCTCTTTTCTTCTCTCTTGAGAATTAAATTCTCCTCTCTCTGTTCTTCTCTCCAAAAAGTAGATCCCTTCTCTTCTCTTCTTGGTTCCTATTTATAGGAGAAAGAAAAGAATCAATTTGTTTTGTGAATCTTTCGTTGAAAGATTTTAATTGATTTCATAATTAACATGATCGTTTAGATCATTCAGTGAATGTTATTCACCGTTGAAGTTTAAATCCAAAGATATTCTGTTTGTTATTTTCGGTGAGATTTAGGGAAAATCTTTCCTTGTCTAAGATTTTTCCATAAATTGGTGATTTTTAATCACCCTTGGATTTTTAATCCAACGGTCCCCATAATCCTTTTCCATTTGGAAAGATTTAGAAGCTTTTAGAATTTAATTCTATTAAACCGTAAGGCTTTCGAAGCCAGTCACGTGCTGACACGTGACTTTTGGTCACGTGTGAGCACGTGACCCCCAATTGAGTCATTTTCTCAGCGTTTATTTTCGCTTCAGCTTTAACCATCACGTGTCAACACGTGACCATTGATCACGTGTGAGCACGTGATACCTCATTGAAGTATTTTCTTCAGCCATTTGTTTTTATTTCTGTTTTAACTATCACGTGTCAACACGTGACCATTGGTCACGTGTGAGCACGTGACCCCCAATTGGGTCCTTCTTCAGCCGTTTGTTTTTATTTCTGTTTTAACTATCATGTGTCAACACGTGACCATTGATCACGTGTGAGCACGTGATACCTCATTGAGGTAATTCCTGATTTTTAATCAGGGAACAATGCATAGTATATTTGCTCATAACTTTTGATCCCGGATGAATTATGAAGCCCATAATATATCAAATCGAAGGGTTTTTCGAGATGCTTCCAATATCATCAAAATTTAGCTGTTTCTCCTTTGGGAGTTTATCAAAATATAGGCCGGAAGATACTGGTTCGCATTTTCTTAAGCGTATCGCTGCCATTTGATACCTTGGACTCTTTTGCGCAGAAATTTTTGGCGGGAACAGGGCCACCAACAAAACATGTCTTGCCCCGCTTTCCAGTACACGGGCAGAGGACGTGACGGGGCCGCTATGTATTTACTCAGAATTAAACACGCTAAGCGTATCTAAGCAATACAAAATGTAATGTACACAAGAGACAAGATATAAATGAACAGCAACTTTATTTATTAATATTCTTTTTACAATACATCTAAAAATTAAATATATGGAATGGAAAGCAATACCTAAACAGTGGTATAACAGAAATGGAAAATACAGAATGTAAATGTACACAAGGAATCTAAAGCTCTGGGTCGAAAGTTAGCTGGTCCAAATCCTCGCTGGTGGGCTTGATCTCCAGTGAGTCCGAATCACCTGACGATATTCTAAAGAAGAAGAAAGAGAATGCCGTCAGCGAACAAATCACTCGGTAAGTCCCGTAAATAGACAAGAATGGAATAGACAGAATAGAGAGTATATTATTATAATATTGTATTTAGTGTTAACGCGGTTGTTTGTAGTTTGGTACAGAAGAGGCCAATGTATACGAGAGGAGTCTCACTAGACCAGAGACTACGGTATATGGAGTACAAGGAACCGTTCGGTCACGGTACAACGGCAATTGAATTCAGGTTAGGTGTTGTCACGACCCTAAAGTACGGAACGTGACTGGCACTTAAATTACGAAACGTCTCAAGGCGTAACGTAATCTAAGTAAGCCAAAACCCAGAAATCTAAACCGAATAAAGAAATAGAGTGAAGGGAAACCTATTAAAAGAAAGCGATTTTAAACAAAACAAGTTGCATTAACCTTTTTTAAAAACATCAAAATTCCCGAAAATTTCGGCAGAGTCTCCTTTATAAATGCTGGCCCCGAAACGGGTACAAACAAGAAAATACATATAAATGAATACAGGCATCCCCAAGCGGGAACTAGCTCTTTGCCAAAGGCGGAATCACAACCACATGCAATGAATATATCATAATAATGTGAAATAAGCATGAAAGCATAAAAGCATCACGTCGGCTCAAGTGAGCATCGACACCAAAACCACAAGTACAAGTCTCAAGTCTCACCGTCTAGTCCAATATAAAAGGATAGATGGAGTGTACTAGATACAAAGTAATATACAAGTGAAAACAAGACATCCTTGCAACTCACCATGAGCAAGCCGCAAGTCCAAGCAAACGAAGAAAGTACGCCCGCCGCTACTGTGCTAACAGGTAAGACCTGCAAGATACTGTAGCACAACGGGGGTGAGTTGCCAACTCGTGAGTAGTAAGTAACATCTAATAAGGCTATCGTAAGCATGCACGCAGTGCGTCACAACCTACGTATATCAATATGATACGATGTACTAGCATGAATGCAACATGAATGCATAATCAACGCGAAATCATGATATGTCTGATATGAGAAGATCTATATCTTTAACTTGGTAAAACCTTTTGTAAAGTAAAACTGGATTATAATCAGTGAAATCGACAGAAATCCGTGTCAAATATTTACACAATATGTTTATCAGTGAAATCGACAGAAATGTCTGTATCAAATATCGACACAAAATCCTCAATATCGCGGGCTCCGTCAGTTCGGATCGACCCATATCTTCAAATCACACGACTACGATCGGTATCCTCCGGATATCCGCCGCGCCAAACATCACCGGTAGGTAGTCTTCCCCAGCCAGGCTCATCGTCATCCCCACAGAAACACTCTCGTCCCGGGGTACCATACCGGGCCCACCATGTACCCGAGACGGTTCCTCAACTCCTCAAATTGGGTCTCGAAATCCAACAGAAAACATAAAAACTCATGGTGGATGACACATACATCATGAGAAAACCGCAACTTTCATTTTTAAAAGATAATAAGTTTGTAAAATTCTTGCGGTTTTCTCCAAAATCTAGAAACCTTATAAATACTGAATCCTTAAGAAGAAATCACCAAATGTAAGCATATCAATGATGATGGATATCTATAACATGATGGTATATGCTATGCAATGTACGAACAAAACTATGTATGATGTATGATGCTGTGATGTATATATAAGTGACTAGCCATCTTATGTATCAATCTTAATAAATGAATATACAACTGCACATTTACATATTATGTATGATGCAATTGCATGGATACCGATTCTAAGCAATTCTATAGTGTTCGTGACATAGCAGTTACCAATGGCGTGTGTGTTCGCATGAATAGTGCACGTGCAGTATAAACCAATGGTAGCGGTGCAAGTGTCCTAATTGATGACATCATATGTAAGATAATGCGGTATATGTTATGAATGGTTTGAACTATACATGTTGCTACCAAACTACTAATCATTTCTAACTGTCGGGCGTCTTGCGCCATCCAGACGATCCCTCCATAGATGTATATATCTACTCACCAGGATGTCCCGCCTAATATGATCCGAAATTAGCCTCGTCTTTCCGCGCCGCGTTCGACGTCTTTGCACCCGATCCTAGAATCACACATAAGTAAATAAGAGGATGTATATATATCAATGGTCGTGGACATAACGATACAAGATATCCAACGCGCATAACCGGACGCGCACGCACTTTGTGCACAAAACGCGTTCGCAACAATGTCACAAACTACAACTAGGGTCGTTATACGTGAAAATTCCTAAACCTAAAACCCAATCGTACCCATTGCGCACTCACAACACTCTAGATATTATAAAATAGGTTATAATTTATCAAAATCTCGAGCTTAATTTAAATCGATTTATAAAAAAACTAGTAAGCGACCATTACCCGTTTTAATACAAATCTTGATGTTTTAACTAATCTAGTGGCCACAATACTCACTAAATATCTTAACTAAGTCACACGAACCATTTCTAAAATTGTATCTCTCCTATTTATATTAATTATAAAAACCTAGTTTGCAGAAATCATAATTAAGACAATTTAAATGTAACAATTTACAAATTAGCAACAAGATTAAGTTTTCCATGTCTCAACATGTTAAACTACACCTTGTAGTCATAATTGAGTGATAAAAATCCTAACCTAGCTCAAAACCCCTCTCCTGAAATTTTAAATCTTGAAATTAAAGCCATAATTAAACACTTAGAAAGCTAAATTAAAGTAATTAACTAACAATCAAACCAAAAGCTTAGAATAATACCTCAACATTCAAGAGATCAACTTGCAACATGGCCTCCCTAATTGCCTATCTTGCTCCAAGATTGAAGCTAGTTTGGCCAAAGAAAATTGGATGAAGGTTAAAGGATGAATTTGTGATAATTTGTATTGATTTTTGATGAATTTTTGAAGAGTTTTGAGTGGGAAATGAATTGAGAAAATTTTGGGCAGCCATAGGGAAGGGCTCGGCCAGAGCAATAAGAGAAGAAAGAGAGAAGGTGAGGTGTGTGTGTGTGTGTGTGGAATTGTGTAGAATTTTCTCAATTAATACCTCTTTTTATTCTTTTCTTTAATTAGTTATTGCTTTTCATTTTGATGCAAGGTAATGATATCAAAGAGAGAGAGAAGGGGGGGCTGTCAAGGGGGGCTCGGCCAAATATGTGGGGGAGAGTGTGAGGTTTGTGTAGAAAATTCTAGTGACGAAAAACCCATCCAAACTCATTAATTGCATTTCATATCATTTTCAATTTTCACTTTAATTTATTTTCTAATTAAACTAGAATTTTCTAGAACCATTTAGGTCAAATGTAAAAGATTAAGCATGTTATAAACTAGGTTATAAGTGGTCATGGTTTACTAATGATGGATTAACCCATTCCAATTTGTAATTATCACTAATTTAATGTATAAATAAAAGCTTATAATAATATTTAAAATAATTAATTAAGGAAAAATATTTAAGTCAACTAACAATTTATAAGTGACTAAATAAATACCAAATACTAGAATTTATATAATTAAAATGGGTGTTTTTTAAGTCTTATGTTGAAAAATAATTATAGTTAAATTTTACGAAAAATGTGATTTATATTACCGGTTATCTGAAAATTCACCTAAAAGATTTTATTTATTTATTTATTTATTTTTAAAACGTTACAATCTTCCCCCTTAAGAAAATTCGGTCCCCGAATTTAAAATCCAACTACGCGTACTCTCGAAGAGATGGGAATGTTTCTTCCACATCTCGACCTCGGCTTTCCACATGAGCTCTTCACCGCTCGGGCCACGCCAAAGAACCAATACGGTCGGTTTGACCTCGGACCTCGGTTTTATCTCCTGCATAAACCGTGGCCCCAAAATACCGCTCTTACTGAGCTTTGTCCAACGTACGAGTGATCGACATTTCCTCCTATATAATATCTCGAAGGATACCATCTGAATCTCCTCCTGGGAGCTGTTATTAGGAAAACTCTATCAAGGGCAAGTGGCTATCCCAACTGCCACGAAAACTAGGATGCAAATTCGAAGCATATCCTTAAGAGTCTGAATGGTCCGCTCTGATTGACTGTCGTTCTGCGGATAGAAAACTGCACTGAAACTCAATTAGTATCCAAAGCCTCCTGATGTTTCCGCCATAGTCGGCTGGTGAACTAGGTGCCTCTGTCGGACAGAAATCACGTCGAAACGCCATGAAGTCGCACAATCTCATCAATATATATCTGAGCATACTAAACGAACCTGAAAATGGTCCTAACTGGCAGAAGTGAGCTGCTTCCGTCAATCGACCTACGATAAATTCCATAGAAATCTGCTCCTATTTCTATCCCGGAGTGGGTAAAGGTTGTAATTCTCCTGCTGACCCCTGATGCTCAGCCTTGACTTGCTGAAAAATCTGCATCCTGAAATAAGGTATGTAATGTCCCTCTTCATCCCTTCACATGATATCCGGACGACGTTAATCTTTTCGATCGATTCATCAAAATCCCATAATTTCCCAAGAGCTCAACACTTGAGCACAGTTTAAAAATACCCAGAACATACCACAGTACCTATGGACCAACCGTAGAAGGGCAGACCCAAGCCTCATTAATGGCACCGCGGAACTGCAGCAAACCCTAAGGTTCGAAAGCGGTTCCATGGTCATTATGTCGAATTAGGGTTTCATTCTTCTAGAGAGTCCACAGAATTATTTGCATGATTTTCCGAATACCATAAACTTTGAAAAATGGGTTTTTGATATTTGTTCGAACTTTTTAACTTCGCCTAGACAACATGCGAAAACCCGAAACAATGTTAAAACTATGAATACGAAACACTCCGAATTGCCTATATTGTAAGATCATATCACCTGCAAACTTAGCAAAAACAAGCAACACCTGAAACACTAAAACCCAGATTCTGGAACACTGAAAAAATATGAAGCCAGAACTCTCAAACAGGGCCGGCTATCATGAAGAATCTGCTAATCTGCCGTCGACTGTCCCTGTATGTGCTCAACCAACAAAACTACCTCCGGCTTCCAACTCAAAACATTTGCCACAACATTCTCCTTTTCCGGACGATAAAGAATCTCGCAGTCATAGTCTTCACTAGATCCATCCATCGGCGCTATCTCAAATTTTGATCTCACTGCTGAAAATGTACTTTAAGCTTCTTGTGATTCGTAATTATCTAGCATGACCCGCCTTATAGTAGTGTCTCCCGATCTTAAGGGAAAAGACCACCGCAACCATCTCTAAGTCATGCGTGGAATAGTTCTGCTCGCGCTTCTTCAATTGTCGAAAAGTATCGGAATAACCAACAAAACCGCTTGATACCGAAGGTAAAGACAATACTAGCGCCGTAGTCCAACGAATCTTTAACTGCTGAAAATTCTGTTTACAATTCCCGGTCTAAAGAAAAGGAACTCTCTTCTGGGTCAACCCGGTCAACATTGCGGCTATATGAGAAAAACCTTGCGCAAAATGTCAATAGCATCCATTCAAACACAAAATGCTGCGAACCTCCGTCACTGATATAGGTCTAGGCCAGTGTTGAACGGCTTCGACCCTCCTCGGTTTCATATGTACCATCTTTCGTAACTACGTGACCCAAGAATTTAACACTATCCAACCGAAAAACACATTTGAATAATTTAGCAAATAGCTGGCGCTCCCTCAAAGTCTGCAACGAAATTCTCAATTACTGTCCAGGCTCCACTTGGTTCCAAAAGTGCACTAAGACGTCCGCAATGGACATGATGAAAAACTGATCAAGAACGGCCTGGATATTCGGTTCATCCAATCCATAAAAGCTACTGGGGCATTGGTGAGCTCGAACGACATCACCAAAACTCATAACGCCCGCAACTTGTGTGAAAAATAATCTTCGGAATACCATCATCTCGAACCCACAACTGTAGTAGCCTGACCGCAAGTCAATCTTTGAGAAATGTCCCGCGCAGTAACCCGATTCAACTAACGATAATCAATATATAGACGCAAACGGGCGTCCTTCTGACGAACAGGACAGGAGCTCCCCTAAGGTGACGCATTCGGATGAACAAGACCATATCTAACAAATCTTGCAACTGATCCTCAGTTCTTTAAACTCCACCAGGTCCATCCAATATGGCGGTATAGAAAAAGGCTCCGTGCCGGGAATCAAATCAAAGCAAAACCCAATATCGCGCTCTGGAGACGATCCAAGCAACTTGTCAGGAAAGACATCTAGAAACTTCCTCATAAACGGAACCGAGTCCAACAGGACCTCTACGGCTCCAACATCGCAAACATACGCCAAGAATTCCTGACATCCCTTTTTCTCAAAAGTTGACTAGCGCGAAAAGCACTCAAACTGGGAAAGGCGACTCTACGGTCTCCCCGAAAACAAGAACTGGCTTACCCGGAAACTCAATCTGACTGCCTCCTAACGGAAGTCCACAGATGCATAATACGCGGCTAACTAATCCATGCTCAGAAAAAAATCAAGGTCTAACATATCGAGAAGAATCAAATTGACCGAAGAATCCTTATCCCCGATACGAACAAAACGAATACGAATGAGAAACATTTCGAGCGACAAAAGGTTTGCCTTCGGGAAAAAAAATCACAACAAGCGGCTGATTTAGCAAGGACCACTATCGGCTAAACTTCGATACAAGGTATGTGGATACCATTTCAAATGAAACCAGAAAGAAATACGTATCGGAAGAAAACACCGAACGAATACCTGTCACAACGGCGTCTATCTAACCGCGTCTGAGCTGGCCCACTCATACAAATCCGCTTGGTCAAGAAACGACCAAAGTCTCAGAAATGTGCTCCTCAAACAGTAAGGGTGCATCCATCACGGCTGCATAAGTGTGAAAATGCTGAGTGCCTATAGCAAGCAATAACTATATGTCCAATTTCCACACGAACCACTTTATCCGTTTCTCTTCAGTGTCCTCCAGGTAAGGAGCATATCGAACCACCAAGAAATCTGAATGTCGTACTCGGACACCGCCATCCCCGAAGTCATACGCAAAAACTTAAAACTACGAGATCGACATCTCAAACGCTCACCGGAAGGAAACGAGCAAGAAATATAGCTATGAACTCATTCCAAGTCATAGGAAGCAGATCTGCAACTCGGCCTCTCTCAACCGACTCGCACCACGTCTGAGCCAGACCTTCTAGATGAAAACTCGAAAGCTCAACCCATGCCTCGTCAGAACATCTCAGTGAACGACAAATTCTAGCCATCCAGTCGAGGAATGTCTGCGGATCCTCCGCCGCATCTGTACCGGTGAAAACTGAAGGCTTCAGCCTCAAAAACTCCAGTAAGGATACGGAATTAGTCTCGGTAACAACAGAAACAGCTCCCTGAGCAGCAGGTACAATCGCAGTCCCTGAAATAGGAGGGACATCATCGGCTCTCGGAGCTCGGCAAACCCCAACTAACGATCCAACCATCTGTCGTACGTTCTGAATACTCGACTCCAGCATAGCTATTTGTTCTAGAAAAAGCGGATTACTCTGTCCCTGAGGGTTAGGCGTACCGCCCAGATCGGTCCTCGTCTCAAACGAGTATACTCTAAACTCATCCCTGGCGGCAGCCTTCTGGCCCTCATAGTCTCTGGAGGCATAGTGGCTGGAACGAGAAACAGGATTGATAGGAACATTGCGATTGAAACAGGAGGACATATGAAATCAAAGAAGGAAGTACAAGCAATCGTATATCCTAAGGTCACTTAGACGGAGTACCGTATCGTAAGTATGCCGCGGAACATACACACGCTACGCCACTCTGCTTAAGTCACCTACTCCATCTACCAAAGGTGATCATACACTCGGAAAGGTAAAACCTATCGCTCTGATACCAACTTTGTCACGACCCGAAAGTACGGAACGTGACTGGCACTTAAATTACGAAACATCTCAAGGCGTAACGTAATCTAAGTAAGCCAAATCCTAGAAATCTAAACTGAATAAAGAAATAAAGTGAAGGAAAATCTATTAAAAGAAAGCGATTTTAACCAAAACAAGTTGCATTAACCTTTTTTAAAAACATCAAAATTCCCGAAAATTTCGGCAGAGTCTCCTTTGTAAATACTAGCCCCGAAACGGGTACAAATAAGAAAATACATATAAATGAATACAGGCATCCCCAAGCTGGAGCTAGCTCTTTGCCAAAGGTGGAATCACAACCACATGCAATGAATATATCATAATAATGCGAAATAAGTATGAAAGCATAAAAGCATCACGTCGGCTCAAATGAGCATCGACACCAAAACCACAAATACAAGTCTCAAGTCTCACCGTCTAGTCCAATATACAAGGGTAGATGGAGTGTACTAGATATAAAGTAATATACAAGTGAAAACAAGATATCATTGCAACCCACCATGAGCAAGTCGCAAGTCCAAGCAAATGAAGAAAGTACGCCCGCCGCTACTGTGCTGACGGGTAAGACCTGCAAGATACTGTGGCACAACGGGGGTGAGTTGCCAACTCGTGAGTAGTAAGTAACATCTAATAAGGCTATCATAAGCATGCACGCAGTGCGTCACAACCTACGTATATCAATATGATATGATGTACTAGCATGAATGCAACATGAATGCATAATCAACGCGAAATCATGATATGTCTGATATGAGAAGATCTATATCTTTATCTTGGTAAAACCTTTTGTAAAGTAAAACTGGATTATAATCAGTGAAATTGACAGAAATCCGTGTCAAATATTGACAAAATATGTTTATCAGTGAAATCGACAGAAATGTCCGTGTCAAATATCGACACAAAATCCTCAATATCTCGGGCTCCGTCAGTCCGGATCGACCAATATCATCAAATTACATGACTACGATCGGTATCCTCCGGATATCAGCCGCGCCAGATATCACCGGTAGGTAGTCTTCCCCAGCCGGGCTCATCGTCATCCCCACAGAAACACCGGGGTACCATACCGGGCCCACCATGTACCCGAGACGGTTCCTCCACTCCTCGAATCAGGTCTCGAAATCCAACAGAAAACATGAAAACTCATGGTGGACGACACATGCATCAAGAGAAAACCACAACTTTCATTTTTAAAAGATAATAAGTTTGTAAAATTCTTGCGGTTTTCCCCAAAATCTAGAAACCTTATAAATACTGAATCCTCAAGAAGAAATCACCAAATGTAAGCATATCAATGATGATGGATATCTATAACATGATGGTATATGCTATGCAATGTACGAACAAAACTATGTATGATGTATGATGCTGTGATGTATATATAAGTGACTAGCCATCTTATGTATCAATCTTAATAAATGAATATACAACTGCACATTTACATATTATGTATGATGCAATTGCATGGATACCGATTCTAAGCAATTCTATAGTGTTCGTGACATAGCAGTTACCAATGGCGTGTATGTTCGTATGAATAGTGCACGTGCAGCATAAACCAATGGTAGCGGTGCAAGTGTCCTAATTGATGACATCATATGTAAGATAATGCGGTATATGTTATGAATGGTTTGAACTGCACATGTTGCTACCAAACTACTAATCATTTCTAACTGTCGGGTGCCTTGCGCCATCCAGACGATCCCTCCATAGATGTATATATCTACTCACCGGGATGCCTCGCCTAATATGATCCGACATCAGCCTCGTCTTTCCGCGCCGCGTTCGACGTCTTTGCACCCGATCCTAGAATCACACATAAGTAAATAAGAGGATGTATATATATCAATGGTCGCGGACATAACGATACAAGATATCCAACGCGCATAACCGGACGCGCACGCACTTTGTGCACAAAACGGGTTCGCGACAATGCCACAAACTACAACTAGGGTCGTTATACGTGAAAATTCCAAAACCTAAAACCCAATCGTACCCATTGCGCACTCACAACGCTCTAGATATTATAAAATAGGTTATAATTTATCAAAATCTCGAGCTTAATTTAAATCGATTTATAAAAAAACTAGTAAGCGACCATTACCCGTTTTAATACAAATCTTCATGTTTTAACTAATCTAGTGGCCACAATACTCACTAAATATCTTAACTAAGTCACACGAACCATTTCTAAAATTTTATCTCTCCTATTTATATTAATTATAAAAACCTAGTTTGTAAAAATCATAATTAAGATAATTTAAATGTAACAATTTACAAATTAGCAACAAGATTAAGTTTTCCATGTCTTAACATATTAAACTACACCTTGTAGTCATAATTGAGTGATAAAAATCCTAACCTAGCTCAAAACCCCTCTCCTGAAATTTTAAATCTTGAAATTAAAGCCATAATTAAACACTTAGAAAGCTAAATTAAAGTAATTAACTAACAATCAAACCAAAAGCTTAGAATTATACCTCAACATTCAAGAGATCAACTTGCAACATGGCCTCCCTAATTGCCTATCTTGCTCCAAGATTGTAGCTAGTTTGGCCAAAGAAAATTGGATGAAGGTTAAAAGATGAATTTGTGATAATTTGTATTGATTTTTGATGAATCATGTAGTTAGATGTAACTGAAGAATCATGCATATGGATGTATATCCATAGTTGTCAATATAAATTGAATAGATTGAACATATTGAATATATGGATTCATATTGAATTTGTAGTTTTGTAATTTCATACTTGAATCATATTCAAATCAGATTGATTATATTGAGACTCGGTCTGAGTCAGACAATTTAGAAAAGAAATTGAATCCTGAGTTAGGTTTTGGTGTTATCGGTAACTGCTGCACATGAACGGCAGTATTTGTGTCTTTTTCAAAAACAATTACCGTGTTGATAACACCGTTTGTTAAGTTGTCAATCTTAAATAGGCAAGCACCCATATCTCCGGCTCCCTGAGGCTCAAGAAACTGATCCCGTTTAAACCTATGTTTACTAGTGTCCTTATTGTAATTTAACATAATTTGAGGGGTTTTATATAAAAATAATTTTGTATAATTTTTAAAATACACTCAAGCATTAAATTATCGTCTTTAGAGTTTTCATAGATGTTTCTTTTATTCAATGTGAAATTTCTAGTGAATATGACCTAGCTTTTAAAGTATAAGGTATTTATTTGAAATATTGGAATTGTATGGTATTTTCTTGTAAATTTCTTGAATTTTCGAAATGTGAAATATCATAAATATTAAAAATAGTTATTTTAATATTAATTACATATATATATATTTATTAAAAATATAAGTTTTATTTATAATAGAAATCATATTTTCTAAAGAAAAATGTATTAAAAATTTTTCGAGATCGTATGCACCTGCGGAGGTCTGCATCTCACTCTAGTAGGCCCGAAGATGCGCGATAATCCGCACCATACCTAACGGATTCCCCAAAATGGGTTGTAGAGGCACAATCGCAAAGATTTGTAAAATACACTTCTTATACAAAAAGGTTTTATAAGTTGAAGATAGTTATATGTAATATCGTATTATCCCAAATCTATATTCCCAATTTCCATCGTGCTATGTTAGATATGTGTGTTGTGAGGAGGTAGGTCATTACCTTATGAGTTATCTAAAGGTATAAATGTATTATAGAGTTTATGTCGGAAACTAAAGTTTGTGGTATTTTAATGTAAAATTGCGATAAAAGATGCATATAACAATTTTTTATGATGAAACATGTTAAAGATGTTTATTAATGTTTAATGAACAATATGTGATAATATGAGGTATCTTGATTAAGGAAAATTGTACTTTTTGAAGAAAACTGAATCGGAAGTCGGACGAACTCCGCTTCCGTCGGGTTTTAGTTTTGAAAGTTTTTAGAATAGAGAAAAGAATGAGAGGTAGATACTTACTGAATGATTAGCTAGAGGAGAGAAAGAGAACGAGGTAGGAGGTGTTGGTGCGTCGTTTCGTCATCGAAATCTCCTCGGATTGCCGTCGGAAGTTCATTGGAGCTTCGCCCTTTTGCTAACTCCACTTGCACACAAAAGACTTGGGAATTTTCTTGAGAGTTTTGGTAGGGAATTGTGAGTGAGGAGGGGTGAATTGAGGGTGGTATTTATAGGGAAAAAATTAGGGTTTAGGGGTGATGAAAATGCATTAAAAAGGATTAAAATGGGGTATTTTAATTCTTTGGTTAATTGCAGAGAATTTAAACAGTGTAGGGAAAGTGAGGTAGGCCAAGGGGTGCAGGGGGTGAAGTTTGGGGAGCATTGGGTACGGGGGGCCCGACCTCGCCGGATTTCCTTGCCTTCTCGCCGGCCCAACACCGACGGGTGTACATGGGGTTTTGGCCACGTGTCGGGGTCGATTTGTATTCATCAGTGTATATGTTTGTTTTATTTGTGACTCTTCAGTTTACGTGTAGTATAAGTGCAAACTCTTGGGCTTCTAAAAGGTTAAAAAATTTAAAAAAATGTGTGGCTGATGCGATTTGAACTCTGGTGCTATGGATCAGCAGTGCAAGGTCTTACCAATGAGCTACAAGTACTTTCTTGTTGTTCAAAAGTAAATCAAATTCTTATAGTACTCACAGGAATTGTAAATACCCCAAGTATACATCAACTTTAAATGAATTTTATGTACACTAAAATTGGAATTGTTACAGTTTACCCTTCTTACAAAAATTTCGTCCTCGAAATTTACAATTTATTCGAACTAAGTTGACTTCCATGTTCCGAAGTGCCTTCACTTTACTGTCCAGGATCTCAACAGGTTGTTGCTCACAAGACAAGTCGGGCTGTACAGTGAGCTTAGAATGATCAAAAATATGGCTGGGGTCACTAACATACCTTCTGAATTGAGATATGTGGAACACATTGTGCACTCCTTCCAATGAGGGTGTAATTGCCAAGCGGTATGCCACTTCACCGACTCGTTCGAGTATGTCGAACGGTCCAATGTACCTTGGACTTATCTTACCCCGTCTTCCAGATTGAATCACTCCACGGTTTGGAGATATCTTCAGAAATACGTGATCTCCCGGCTGGAACTCCAAATGACGTCGCTTCGCATCAGCCCATTACTTCTGTCGATCTTGGGCTATGCGCATTCTTTCCCTGATAGTACGAACTACGTCAACCGTTGCCACTATCATCTCAGGTCCAACGAGTTCTCTATCTCTGACGTTGTCCCAACTTAATGGTGATCGACACTTCCTTCCATATAGCGCTGCAAAAGGTGTCATTCTGATGCTTGCTTGGTAGCTGTTGTTGTATGAAAACTCCACAAGATGTAGGCGATCTTCCCATGATCCTCCGAAGTCTAACATACACGCTCTGAGCATATCTTCTAAGATCTGAATAGTTGGCTTAGACTAACCATCTATTTAAGGATGATAAGCTGTGCTGAAGTTCAGATTTGTTCCCAAGCTCGCTTGCAGACTTTGCCAAAATTGTGATCGGAACCTGGTGTCACGATTGGAGACAATACAGACCGGTACTCCAAAAAATCTCACAATTTCCTGTATAAGTTCATGGGTATCAGAGATAGTACATATTGAAAAGTTTAAATCTTACTTAGATTCTTACCTCTATGTACTTCTTTGCTAATGTCTCAGTAAATTGGCTAACTCGAAATGGGATGAAGTGAGTCGACTTTGTGAGTCGATCCACAATAACCCATATCGCATCGTTACCCTTTGTACTGCGTGGAAGTGCAGTCACAAAATCCATCGTGATATGTTGCCACTTCCATTCAGGGATAGGTAACGGTTGAAGTAATCCAGCAGTCCTGTGATGTTCAGCCTTTACTTGCTGACACACCAAGCATTTAGCGACGCTTCTGGCCACTTCACGCTTCATTCCATGCCACCGGTAATTTTGACGCAGATCTTTGTATACCATTTATCTTAATAAAAAATTTACAATCATTTTGTATATTGTTTAGCAATCATAAACAAACACATTAGAACAAGTTTTATCTCAAAATAATATGTATTGCAACATCTATTTCAGTTTTACGATAAAATACTATCATGTTTACATACGCCATTGCTTATTCATTTTGATCATATTACTTTTAGAAAACTGACGAGGTTGTTGGGGTAAAAATTTACACCCCGGTTGACCGAGTCAAAGTCAAGGTCAACCCCCAAGCTAGGTGGGCCCAAGTCCAGGTCAAACGGGCCCATGCCCAAGTCGAGCCCGCGGCCAGCCTCCTCCATGCCAAAATATAGATCAAGTAATAAATAATTTTTATGTAATTTTTTATACATGAATGCATGCAAAATGGGCATAAAGCCAATATTTTGTAAGCCCATAGCTTATGTGCAAAAAAATGACACATGAGCCATGGGATGGCTAAAATGCCATTTTGTGAAGCCCAAGGGGCTATATGTAAATATGTAAGCCTATAAAAGGCAACATGATGATGAATTAAATCAAGAGTTTGTAAATATGTAAGCCTATAAAAGGCAAAAAAATGACACATGAGCCATGGGATGGCTAAAATTCCATTCTCTCAAAAACCTAGGGTTTGTACATCTTTCCCTTTTCTGAAAGTTTCAAACATTTTTCTTTCTTTAAATTAAATCAAGAGTTTTACTCTTCCTTTTCCGAAAACTAAATAGTTTTTCACCATAAAACCTACCAAGGGGAGCTTGGATCTGTCATTAGATCTCAAAAGAAGAGATTTTTAGATCTTACATCTCTTGATCTTCAAGATCCGGCCAAACCACAGGAGGAAGAAGAAGAACCCCCTTAATCAGCTTCAACACATCCTAGGAGTTTAACTATATATATATATATATATATATATATATATAAAATAAATATTTCCTTTCTGAAGCATAGTTTCTGGTTTCTGGGGCTAAAAGCCCTCTTTTCCTCGCCGGCGCCCAAGCGCTCGAGCCGAGCGCCCACGTGCCGACACGTGGCGCGCTTGCGCTCGAGCGCCCAGCACTCAAGCGCAAAGCGCCCACGTGCCGACACGTGACGCGCTTGCGCTCGAGCACTCAGTGCTCATGCGCAAAGCGCCCACGTGTCGACACGTGGCGCGCTTGCGCCTGAGCGTACATCGTCTAAGCGCACAACGCTCAAGGCGCTGGCCCCACGCATCCCTTGGATGTCTTTTCCCCCTCTTTTTATGTACATACATATACATATACATATATATACATATTTGCACACACACGTGCTCCACGACACTGTCCCTGTTAGAAAAAAAATTCTAACGGGGCGCTGCCCCGTACCCCGCAAGGGGGCTGCTAGCCCCCTTGACCCCCAGCCCGCTATCCAGGTAGCGTGACCCCGTAAAAACTCTGCGTGGCTCCCGATATATCCAAAACCCCTTTTCAAAATACAACACACACACCGCACATTGAGTTCGCATGACCAGTTTAACCCGTTAATCGGAGGTTCCCTAGCCACAAAGGCGAGGGGTAATTAACGGCAGCTTAGTCCGCGGCTGCCGGAGATTCGGATCCCCACAATCAATAAACCCCGACCTACCCCAGGCAGGGGGAATCTGTAATACGCCTAACAAGCGCGCGCGTATTCCCATCTCAATAGGGTGACGAAAAACACCCTACAGAGGTAATGACTTACCTCATCACAAAACTCATTCTTGACATAGCACGATGACTTTTGAAATATTAGTTTGTGGGATAAAATTCGAGTTTACATTTAAATACCATAAACATTCAAAAACCGTTTTCTTTAAAAGTGTATTATTTAATTCTTTGCAAATGCGGCTCTACAACCCTTTTTGGGGAACCCCGATCGAAATGGTGCGGGTTATCGCATATTCTCGGGCCTAGTAGAGCGAGATGCAGACCTCCTCACGGAGCATCCGATCTCGATGGAATTTTTAATGCAATTTAAAGAAAAATGTGATTTCTATTTAATAAATAATTCTATTTTTATAAATATATATATACATAATTATTATCAAAATATTTACTTTAAATATACATTATATATATTCTATGTTTTCTAAATCAAAGGAATCACAAATTTCATGAACCATTACAAATCAGTACAATTCCAATATTATACTAAAATACCATATATAATGAAATCTAGGTTATATCCACTAGAATATTTCACTTTATAAATATTACAATTATGAAAACCTTAAAGACGATAATTAAAATACTTGAGGTGTATTTTGAAAATATATCAAAACTATTTTTCGTAAAACCCCCTCAAATTATATTAATTTACAATAAGGACCCTAGTAAACATAGATTTAAGCGGGACCAGTTCTCTTGAGCCTCAGGGAGCCGGAGAATATGGGTGCTTGCCTATCTAAGATAGACAACCTAAAAACGGAGTAATCGATACGGTAATTGTCTTGGAAAAAGACACAAATCCTGTCGTTCATGTGCAGCAGTTATCGATAACTCCAAAACATAAATCAGGACTTCAATTCTATTTAAAAGTCTGACTCAGTACGAGTCACGGTCAAATCTGAAAATAATCTGACTTGAATTTGTTAGGGTTTCCTAGCACGACAGCAAGGTGTTTCCCTCCGAATGGCGGCCAAGACATGGACGTCTTGCCTGAGATTCAGGGCAGATGCTATTTGGTTTTATCCATCCACCTCTCCGAAGATGCCAAGTTGATTTATGGTACCATGTATCGGAGGTTTAGACGGATGCGGCCGATGTAGCAGACTTCTTCAGATTCCCCCTCGCTTGAGGGGTTTTTGATTGTGGGGACGCTCTTCCCTGCAGGCGCAAGCCCCTGCAGTTAATTACGCTACCGCATCGTGGTAACAACTTTCTCCTTCTCCAGAATTTCACTTCGTCTCATGGGTGTTTGTTTTGTTTATGGTTGCTCGTGGATTGTATATGGAGACTAATTTATGTCGTCGCCCGTAGGACGTGGATTAGTCCAAATCCGTATTTTCTTAGATTTGGGTTTGTGGTTTTGGTTTAAGGATACGTTAGCCGTATTTGAGACTAAGATCAACTTAAACGTTTGTTAAGGATACGTTAGTCCAGTTTGAGACTAAGATCAACTTAACGGGATCGTTTAGATCCGACAAAAGAGCGTTTGGGCTCTATTGTTCCAGTTTAGGGACATGGTGGTCCATTGCCAGTTTAGGGACATAGTGGTCCATCTTTCCCGTTTTGGGGACAAATGTTAGTTTAAAGACGCATTAGTCCACGAGTTTAAGGACGCGTCAGTCCATGAGTTTAAGGACCCCACAGTCCATATTGATATGTGGTTATCGGGACCCGTCACCTCTCTGAAGACGTTGAAGGATTACAACGACAGATATCAGAGGAGTTCGGAGATGTACCCTTGAACCGGGTGTAAATTGATTTGAGAGAGCAGTCGTGCTCGGTTCAATTTAATTTGAGGACTTACGGCCAGAATTGGGCTAAGTCCAGTTGAAAATATTCAACGTTTTATCTGCATTTGGCATGTTAGGCCTTTACTAGGGCTCTACCCCTGTTTAATAATGCATGGCATTTTTATTTGGTCTATTAGACCTTTATTTGGGCTCTGCCCCTTTTTTAAAATGATGCACAGCATCTGTTTTGGTCTGACAGACCTTTGTTTGGGCTATGCCCCTTTTTAATAATGCATTGCATTTTTTATTAGGCCTGTTAGGCCTTTTAATTGGGCTCTGTCCCTTCTTTAATAATGCAAAGCATTTATTGTTCTGACAGTGCGCCACGTGGCTTGTCAGGCACTTTGCGCCAGCGCAAGGCGCAAACTCATGTGGGGGTGACACGTGTCACGCTCTAGCGAGCGCAAGCGCAGTGCACTGCTTTGCTGACACGTGGCTTGTCAGGCACTTTGCGCCAGCGCAAGGCGCAAACTCATGTGGGGGTGACACGTGTCACGCTCTAGCGAGCGCAAGCGCAGTGCACTGCTCTGCTGACACGTGGCGCGCTCTGGTGACTTGCGCCAAACCAAGAGAGCAGTGCTTTGTTTTTAGAAGCGCAAGGCGCAACTGTTCTGTGATTGACACGTGGCGCTCCCTAGTGACTTGCGCCAATCCAAGGAGCGCAATAGTGCAAATTTCAAAAAGTGCAAGACACTGTTTAATATTTTGATCAAATTTAGATCAAAGAAAACAAGTTTTTCTTGTTTTCAAGAACCAGTGGTTCATCAAAAGGCAATACCTTTATACAGAAGTAAATTACTTCTTCTTTTTTATTATTATTATTTTTTTTATTCAAGATCTTGATCTTGTTCTTAGATCTTTGATCTCTTTTAGAAGAAATTCTTCTTTTATTTAAAAGTTTTTCCTTTTCTTTCTCTGAGCTCTTCTCAAATTTTTTTTAGAGGAGTTCTGTGTGTTCTCTTTGTGTCCATCTGTTTTAGACTTGGAGTCTAGGGGCCTTTATATAGTGCCAATTGATTTGTTAAATCAGTTAAAGAGATCTTTCTCTGATTGATTTAGGGATGTTTCCCTACCGTTGGATCTTTGATCCAAGAGCTCCTGTTTTACCGAAGAGAATCTTACTGTTTTAATAAGATTAGAAAGATCATTCCAGAATTTTTCTGTTTAAATGCTGGCACAGCTGGCGCAAGCGCACTTGCGCTTGACACGTGTCGCGCAGCGCAGAGCGCAGAGCGCAGTGCGCTAGCGCAGTTGCGCTGCCACGTGTCGTGCAGCGCAGAGCGCAGAGCATCTGAAGCATTGCTTCCTTTATTTTTACTTTAAATAGAGCTTTGCTCTGATTGGGTGCGCTGCCTTGGGCGCAACACTGGCGTGTCAGCTTTTGATACGTGGCGCATGGCGCGTTGCGTGCAGCGCAAGGAATCTGAAGCGTTGCTTCAATTTTTTTAATTTTTGAAGTTCAAACAGAGCTTTGCTCTGATTGGGGAAATAAATGCCCCCTCACCGTTGCGCTCACGTAACGCACAGGTGAGTGCAACGGTGGCAAGATCCCAACCGTCGGATCAACTCAGGAGTTGAAGGGGCGCAAGCGCCTATAAATAGGACCCTTGGCCCTCAACAGATGATTATCATCTTCAAGATTTTTAATCTCAGAACTCCACAGCCTTTCTCTCTATTTTCAAGAACTCCAAGAGATTAAAACTCTTAAAACTTTTAAGTAAAAATTTTTAATTAAATTAATTTTAATTGACAGAGCCTTGCTCTCATAGATCTTTGATCTAAAGAAAACCCCTTTGGGGTTTCACCAACAGAGCCTTGCTCTCAAGAATCTGTTTCAGAGTTTCTTAACCCATGAACAGAGCTTTGCTCTTTAGCAAAACATAGATCTTTTGATCTAAAAATGAAGAACTCTTGAGAGTTTTCATGGATCTTTAAAATCCCAAAAAAAATTTAATTTTTAATTTTTAAGAATTAATTTTCCTTTGATGGATATTTCCATCATTATCACAGAGCTAAGCTCTTTTAATCTTTTGAGGAATTTTATTCCCTTGAAACCAGAGTTTGACAAGTGTCACTCTGTGACAGAGCTTTGCTCTGAAAGAGGAGATTTTCTCTTTGTCTCTAGGGATCTCTCATTGATGAGAATATTCTTTTGGGGATCTCCTTATTAATTGACAGTCTCATCTAATGATGGGGCTGTCTTATTAACTGACACATCGTCATCTAGATTTTGTAGGTCCCCCTTTAGTCCCTTACCTACTGCATTGCAGTATGGTATAAATTTTAAAATGCCAAGCGTTGGAATTACAACACTGACGGCTGATTTCTGTCCCTTCGCAGGAAACATGTCTGCTGACCTATTATTCCCGTTTGTTCGCTCAGAGGAAGGATTCCCTGAGGTTCCAGTGGACCGGGAGGTTCTCGCTCTGATTAAGGATCATGACCCAGAGCATAAGAGCCTTTACCTGTGGGGTAGGTGGTATAGTGAAATCATCAAGGGTCGCCAAAGCTTCGGTTGCGCGATGTCGTCAGAGCCTATCCCGTCGATCCCCTATGCGGATGAACCCCCGGTGAAGTATGCCGTAGAGGTCATAAGCTGGAATTCGGAGGATCTTCTCCAGCCTTCGATTGGCGCCATTCCTGTACAGCAGCCGCCGGCCGTGGACAATTTTGGGCGGCACATATGTCAGGGTGAGGCATGCCCTTGGGGACAACCTTACAATATTGGATTGACCCCTCGACAACCGGCCGGATACTTGCAATGGGCCAGGTATATTCTATCAGCGAAGAGGACGCATCTGATGAAGATTGGTTTGTACTCCGCAATCTACGTCTCCTTGTTCGAGTACCCCGTTCCTCCGACGTGGTGGGTTAAGGCATTCATAGAACAATGGAACATCCTCACCCACACCTTCCTTTTATCGGACAGGGAAGTCTCCATCTCCCTGGAAGAGCTCGCTGAGATCTCGGGTTTGCCGGTGAGGGGGGAGCATTATGAAGAGCTGCTTCCTCCTGACGAGTACGTCTTCGCCACCAAGCCGCTGGTATTTGATTAGACGCCGAAGAGTGCTATTCAGCACCAGTTTCCGAGTCTAGTGAAGGTGCTGAATATATATGAAGGTCTCTATCTGGAATCGGGAGTCTAGGGAGTCAGTTTCGCAGATTTTATCGCCCGCTTCCTTCGACCGGAAATTTTAGCGTAGCGGAGTGAAAAGTTTGCCAAGCTCGAAGACCCTTTCGACTTCGGCTTAGATCGTCGACCAGCATCGGAAGACGATCAAAAGGATTTCTATCTCCCCGATGCCGCCATCATGCCCTTATCAGAAATCGCCACCCCGGGCATTGATGAGGAGAACTTATTTTTAGGGTTCTTGGGATTGTGGCTGTGCTGGTTCGCGCTCCCCATGCACCCACGATACATGAGGCCATCCGTTTTCTACCCAGCGTATCGGATGGTGGCTGGCCTACAGTTGTTGTTCGGAATTGCCGGGTTGGCCCACCTATACCATGGACTCAGTGTGGCGGTGGACGCAAATGAGCCTGGGGTGCAACCTGCCAATTTCCCGATGCATTATTTCACTTCGTGGATGGAAATGCATGTGCTCGGGGTATTTGGCATTCACAAGAGCCCTTCGTTTTTTGAGAAGTGCAGACTCCCATGAGTCATGCGGCTGATTGGCGCTTCCATTGTGAATCCATCTCCGCGGGAGGCTAGGGGGTTTCTCCTTCATCCGCCCACAGTCGGAGCGAGGATTTCTTTCACGGACAAAGTCGTGACTATCGGCTCAGAGACCTCCAAGGCGGTGTTGGCGCTGCGTGATGGTTTTAAGGACGGGGCTTCCGTATTGAAAGCCCGGGAGATTCTTCACCTCTACTTCATCCGGCCGGGCTTCCTGGTGTTCAGGCAAAACGACATGGCGCTCTTCATGAGGTACAACCCCCATCGGTTCTCCCAACAATTGAGCTATAACCAGGGGGTCCCACTGGAGGCGTTTTTGGAAGAGCCTGCGGCCACCGAAGAGGGGATACGGAATGCATTACATTACTTTATGCGGCTGAACACGGGCTCCCATTTCTTTATCAGCGAGCCGAGCTGCGTCCTACGGGCCCTCAACGTGTACGTGGCTTGGTACGCGCATGCGATGGGTGTTGCTATCTGGGAAGAGAAGCGATTATTGGTTGATCGCAAGGGTGTGCCCCCTGGCAGCGACCGCAAAGCTCCCCTGAGGCCAAGGATTCCTGTCGTTCCTCCGGTAAGAGATGCTGGAGCTGAGCCACCGCGTGTGTTGAGCCCTCCGCGTGGATTTCCCCGTGCTACCGCAGACGTACCCCCAGCGCCCCGTGCTCTAGTGGAGACGGTGAATGTAGTTTCGCCTGAGTCTGGCGTGGGCTCGGACATCGGGACCCGCCGTCCCAAAGTGCCCACGAAGCGCAAGTTGATTTTGGGTGCACCCGGGGATCGCGTGCAGAAGAGGAAGAAGAAGTCAATCCTCTCTGCTGACGTTGCGTTCGGTCAGGAACCTCATGCTCCCTATAGCGAGGGCTTGGGTGAGTACGGGACCAACAAAGGATTATTTACACCGCCAGACGACACTGATCTAGCGACCGCCATCGCAGCTTCAGAGCGATTGGTGAGGCGCGATGCGTGGCTAGCTAAGCTTGCGCAATCGGGTAATCACTAGTCATATTTTTTTATTGCATCATACTTTTATCACTGTCTTTGATTAAACCTTTTCCCCCTTTTCCTTTTTTTTAATAGGCATTTCTACTGAAGAAGCTATCGCTGCTTTCCTCAAAACTTTTCAAGAGGAGGAATGACTCAGAGCATCTTTAGGCCTTGGTACATTTCGGTTCATTGAGTCTTTATTCTCCTTTGTTATGGTCAATCTAACATTTTCTTTGTCTTATTGCAGGGACCGCGGGATCTATTGCACAAGCCGATGCGGGGACTCTTCCTGGGCCAGCTACTGAAGTCCTGGCCTTTTCGGGGCTGCCGCGAGAGACCCGGCTCGAAAAGCCGATGAGAGATGCCCTGAAGGCTCTGGAGGCAACTCTAAACGAAGACGACGGCGCCTTGTTGGAAGCTTTCAAGAGGTCCGTCGTGACGGCCCGGGAAGAGAAGAAGCGGTTGAGGCGCGAGGCGAAGGAGCGCAGAGCTGTTTTGGCCGTGGGAGCAGGCCCAACACTGTTCCTCGTGATGCTACTCCTTCAGAAGAGTCTTCGGTCGTCTTGTTTACTGCTCACAGACAGGCGGCGCGCGCAGCTCGAGAGGCTAACAATCAGTCCACCTCAGGTAATGTGTCTTTCAAGATTTTATTGTAAGAATTGTAAACCTATCGGTTCTTATATATCTTGTCCTGCAGGGCCAAGTCCAACCGAAGGAGCGGCGGAAACCGTCGAGCCTAAGGGGACAGTGGAGGAGGTACTGGCTGAACCCTAGCCGACGGTGGGTGACGTCGCCGGGGTTGCTGGACCCGAGGTAGTAGATGATGAAACAGTCACGCCTACTGCGCCCGAGACGGCCACCACTGCCGAGCACGAGGGAGCGGCAAACGAAACGGCTACCATAACCGAGCCTGGGGCAGCAGCGGATGGAGCTCCTGAAACCGACGACCCCATAGCAATGGTAGACAAGCCGGTCGCGACCACTGAGCCCGAGAGAGTAGCGGGTGAGACGGGTATGATTCCCGAGGACAAGCCGACCGCTCTTTCTCAAGAGTCTGGCAATGCTCCGATCATTGCTCTCCCCGTCTACGGTCCTCCGCCGTCTCCTGGCCTCACGAGCACGACGACGGCTCCCGTAGAGTCTGGTGATGAGGCCACGGGAGGTAGACTCATGTCGATGGAGGAGGGAGACGCCTCCGTTTCGGCTGGCGGCTCATCAGGTAAATTTCGGGTTGCCGTCCCTTTTTTTTATCTTGAAATCCTTCCTGACAGGTTTATCTTTGTTTTTAACGCAGGTGCGGCCAGTGCTGATGCTCCATTGCTCGAGAGAGCGCCGGCAGTTACTGCCTTGATGGTGGCTACCTCTCTACCTTCTCTCGCGCCATCGCAAATGTTGGAAGGTACGGATTTGTAACCCATTAATTTTATCTTTCGGCCGCATAATTTATGTACTAATGTCGTACTGTTGCGTCTTTGCAGGAGTACTTTTTGATCACCTTTACCAGGTGCTGCACCCGCACTTCTCTTTCCCGTCGGAGCTCGCTTCCTCCAGTGGCGCTGGTGAGTATAATTTTCAATTAATACTCTTTCTTTTTCCAATACTGAACTTGTTTCTGATTTTTCCTTGCCCTAATTGCAGTGCTACAGATCGAAGGGGGAGATGAAAGATCAGTTGCGCCACCGGTCCTCCCGGCTTTGCCGTCTGCTGCAGCTGGTATAGTAAACTCCCTCATTGATGACTTTCTTATATTTCTTAAACCGTCATCTGATTGTGTTTTGTTTTTTCAGCTATCGTTCTGGTTCCGGCCCCCTTCGAGCCTCACACCATGATGCCGGCAGGCCCCTTCTTGAGACGTCCATCTTCAAATAATGCTGCGATGAGTTTGGGAATGCTGAGCGGATACGTTGAAGAGCTTGATGCAGACGTTCCCCCATCTGCCGCAGATTTCGCTGCGGAGGTTAATCCGATGCTGGCGACGCTTGTAAATTTTCATAATGAAGGCATCGTTGAGTCTTGGGTTAATCACTGCAGGGAGATTGAGGCCCGCCTGCATCAGCTGGAGTCGATGCATCTTGCCCCCGAGATCTTGGCCACAAGTACTCAACGGGCGGCATGGATCGAGCAAAGCGCTTCTTACTTCCGCTATTTGGAACAAGAAGCAGCTTTAAGGCTGAGGGAATGCTAAGAGTCTTCAAGCGAAACTGCTCTCCTACGTGCTGAAGTCGATGCGAACGCTGCCCGGGTGAAGGCTATCTTCAAGGGCCTTTTGCAAAGTATTTCCGATGGGCTAGCACTGAAGCAGAAGCTCGATGCCGCTGAGCGTGATACCCAAGGTCACGACGCAGCTCAACAGACAGTTAAGGAGCAGCTTTCATCCTTCCTGGAGCAGCGGGCTCAAGTGGAAGCAGAACTGGCAGTGGCAGCCGATCAGGAGAAGGCATTAAAGGAAGTGCGCGATCAATTGATGGGGCTATTTAAGACGCTTCCTTCTCTTTGAACACTTTGTACCATTTGCAATTGTAAATAAAATGTATTTGCTTCTTTTATTCTTTAACACAATGTATCTTGTACTCAATCAAATTTATGAATAAAAGATATACATTCTTTGTAATGTCTTGTGTCATTTTTCCGCTTTCTTCTTTCTTTTATTATCAGCATGTTACTGTTGGCATGTTCCTTAAGCAAGCGCAGCCTGTAATCGATATAGAACATACTGTCTTGAACACCTTGGGGAGTAGTGATAGCTTAGGAAGCAGGTTCAGGTCTGCTACCTAGGGCTTTCCAACTTTATGAGCCGTGAGGGTCTCACAAAGACTTTTCTCCCTACGGATCGAGAGGATCTCGTAGGTGTATTTTCTCCTTAGGAATCATGAGGATTCCTAAGTGTGTTTTCTCTTATGAGTCGCAAGGATCTTATAAGAAAATTTTCCCCCCTTACGAGTCGAGAGGACCCGTAAGCGGTTGTTTCCCTCCTTGTCGAGATTCGACTTTGGAGAGTGTGACCCGTGAATAGTATGTAAGAGTCCATTTTGGACCAACTTGTAGGGTCCCAGTGCTTAGGAAACAGGTTTTTTGATCCCCGCTGCCTAAGGCTTTTCCTCACGAGTCGAAACATATCGAGTAGTTCTCGTAAAGACACTAATTTCCTCACGAGTCGAGACGAATCGAGCATTTCTCGTAAGAGTATCCTAACGTCACAGTTAACCTCTGCTCTTTACGAAAGAGGTCCGTTAGGGTCTGTGGTACTTAGGGTTTTGTCCGTCGTACCGTCGCGTTGGCTGATGTATTCCTTGATAGGCAATCTTGCTGTTCGAGTAGCCTTGCGATTGTCGTGTCTCTGATCCCTTCGGGGGCTGGAGAAGACGTCTTCAAGTAATCTTCCAGGTAAAATTACCGTCGAAAGAGCAAGCGTAGGGATATTCCATGTCACTTTTTACTTGAGGTTCGGCTCATTTTGGAGAGCCCCGATGAGTCATAACCACTCCGCGCTGGTGTGGGATGATCTCCGATAGTCTTTCAGGCTTTATATGACTTGCCGTCAAGACCCTGAAGCTAGGAATTTGGCCTTTGCTTCGTTTGCTGGCATTACGTCCTCTATATCGAGACTGTTAGGTTTACCTAGCACCTCATGAAGGGTTTGGAAGCATCACATGTGTCAAAATCAAATTTTTTAAGGTGCTAAGTGAACATACAAAGAATCATCACTAGAAATTTAGGGTTTCATAACATAGACATCATCACAAGTAGTAAAATCTAGGGTTTTGAGAGTACAACCTTTATAGCTCCCTACGCTAGACTCTTTGGCTACTTGAGGGTTGAAAAAAGTCCGCTTGAGATCCTCTAGGCCCACGATGATCCACCCGGAGTCCTCTTTGTCCAAGCTTGAAACTTCACAAGATCAAGAGAAGAAATGGAAGCTAACACTCTTCACTAATGGGCAAGACTAGTGTAGAATGGTGTTGTGGTTGGTTTTCTCACTTCAAAATCCTAACTTGATAACTCTTTTGCTCACTTGAGAGAACTAGAGAGCAAGAGAGAAAGGAGGAAGAAGATGATGGCTTTTTAAACTCAAGATAATCGATAAGCTTCTAAAGAAAATGAGAAAATGAAAATATATATATTTTCACTCTCTCATTCTAAACCATGGTTGTAAAATATCTTAATATTTTGTTTGGAACAAAAATGACCATAGAAAATGAATCATGGTTAATACAAGGGGTTAGTGTAAGAATAATAAAAAAAAACCATGAAACAATTTCTATTTCATTTTCTTTTTCCAAATAAATAATATCCATATATTTTACATATGGTGTGAGTCTTATATTGCCACCATCTACTATATCAACAACCATGATAACCATTATGTATGCATGTATGTGTGTATGCACATCCTATGTGCATGAATGAAAATGAATGCATACATGCATGCATACAACATAAAGTCAAGAAAGGATTCCAAGTGAGAAACTAATGGTTAATGATAAATCAACACTTGATTTAGCAACCCGGTCGTATCACATACGACCCGACCAAAAGCAAGCCGCCCGATAAATATACGGTATCTCATACGCGCATTTTAACCGAGTCCACGCACATATCGCATATGCGCACCACAACATTTCGCCTGGACTAGGTAACTCTATTGTGGGACTCTGAGACTCGTCAATATGCCGGCAGTGGGTGATGATTATATCAAGCACCCCCAAGCTGCAAGCGGTCAGCTAAACGTAACGGCCACCCGGGCATTGACCGATCAGAAGAAAACAAGCGAACCTGTTACAACTCCCGTCGAGCCAACCGGCAACACTACCGTACAGTCCAGTCTCTTCGTCAGATATGCTGCATATCGAGTCTAGGGATGGTAACGTCGACCCCAATAACTCAATAAGTCGTGCCGATGAATGGTCTATAACAGATCGAGAAACTACTGATAACACTTATCAGTAAATCTCAACAGCCCTGGCCAGGGACTTACTGATATAGCCAGTCGAGCACAGCACAACATCAACTCCCAATACCGGGAGAGACGAAACCCCTCCTATCGCTCATCGCCTTCGTGTGTCTCAGGACTGTACCCAACGACCACCTATTTGCACGACTCAGTAGAGCCGTGGTAGGGTGGTAATCAAAGTACAGTGGGAGAACACACAAGACTCTATGACGATCTCGGGTCTACAGACTAAGCTACACCAGTGTCACCTGAGTACTGCTATCCGACGATAGATATAATTCCATATAGGAGTTCTCGGTGAGTCCGTCCAGTGTATCCAGTCACCACTGAGCACCCGTATACGATCTCGATGTCAAACATCGATGAATGTGGGAACATCCATCGCCCATCATATGGGTCTAGTATCATATACGCTAGTCTACTCTGGTATATCGATGCCCCGTCTCGATATACCTACGACTAGGGACATTCCAGGATATGCTTATAAACTACAGATGTCCTACTAGTATGATCTTTATCATAATCATAGTAGTCAAGTCTATATCCTCATGTCTTTATCAACATGTGTGAATGAATAAAAGCATGATCAAATCAATATGTCAGATAAAGAAGAACCAAATAGCATACTATCATGTCGAGCAAGAATGTACACTGAATATATATATTTACATGTATAAATACATCCACTATCATATAATGGCCTCTAGGGCATACATATATCCAACAATCTCCCACTTACACTAAGGCCGGTTATTGGCGTATCTTATACCCAACATCTCAAAAAGTCGCTCATGCTGCGGCTGAGGGAGGGCCTTGGTGAGTGGATCCGCGGCGTTATTCTTTGTGTCTACTCTCCTAATCTCAATCTCGCGGCGATCTACAATCTCCCGGATCAAATGAAAACGCCTCAGGATGTGTCTGGATCGCTGATGGGATCTGGGCTCCTTGGCTAACGCCATAGCCCCATTATTATCACAATACAATGGTATTGGATCAATAATGGTTGGAACTACTCCTAGCTCCGAGACGAACTATAACACCCGAGCCCAATAATACTAATTTCAGTTACCGTTTGAACGTAGTATGGCACTCATTCCATTTATCTTGCTTGTTTGTTACTTACTGTAAAATTTTACCCGGCAAATTCATTTCTGCATATAACAATTTTTGGCATCTAAAATAAAATTAAAAATATTCATCTTGGCCTGCTTGACACCCCTAATCCTGTGGTAGCATCCGTGCATCGTGTTCTCGACCCGTTCAGTGAAACGGGCGAGTTTGGACGGCTACGTACACGTACGTGTGTCCGTTTTGGGGGTATACTTTTTGATCATAAAACACTTCATTTTAAATTTTGGATCCCGCTTAAAATTCTATTATTTCAATTTCAAATTTTTGGACCTGACCCGGGCGCAATTTGGAAATGTTTTAGTTTGCGCCAAAATCCCAAATTTTATTATTTTAAAAACGTCGTATATTTTTTAAACATACAAAATTTTACTGTTAATTAAAACCTTATACTATATCTTTCATATCTTTTAAATCATTAATTAAATTTTCCCTTAACCAGAAAATCCCTCCCACCAATCAGCTTCCCCCATCTTTCCCACGGGCCCCACACCCCGTATCTCTCTCTCTCCCCTCTCTCCCCCGTCTCTCTCTCTCCTCTCCCCCGTATCTCTCTCTCTCTCTTCTATATTTCAAACCTCATTCCCTCCTCTATTTCTTCCTCACGCGTAACCCAAAACCCCACGAACCCTAGTCACCATGCTCCTCGCCTCCGTAGCCCCGGCCTCGCAAGCACCCCTCAGTGAGCATTGCTTCCTTTCTCTTTTCCTTTCTTCTCTTTTTTCCCTTCTCTGGTGAGGTTTTCTTGAAATGCAGATTCCTGTCGCGGTCACTGTTGGCTGGCCGCCGGAGCTCCGTCGACGAGGTCGACCGTCACCACCCGTCCCACGGATCATCGTGAGCACCCTTCTCGGATCCTACCTCCTTTCTTCTCTGTTTTTCTTTTCCTTTCTTAATTCCATATCTTGACATTCACTGTTCATTCCTCGGCCGGAATCCGACGATGCCGACGACGTGATCCGACGTTCCAACGAGGTACCCCGACCTGTGTGGTTCCATTGTTCATCGTTTGGGTTCATTCCGTGAACCGTGCGCCCGTCGTGAGTTTCCCCGCCAACGTTTCACGTTCCGTTTTCCTGATTCGCGACCCGTCGAGGCAAGTACCCCTTGCTACATGCTATACAATATTTACATATATATTATGACACCTAAACCTGTAAATTTAACCTTGGTACGATCATTTCTTATTTTCATGGACAATATGGTTATATATCATTTTATCTTTAAACTTGGAACCTACAGTTTGAAATTGAACCTAATAACTACATTTACCTGTTTAATCACATTTTTAATATTGACATAGCTTATGGCATTTATCTCTATAGTTTTGTTCCATTTGGACACTCGTGTGCATGTTAACCTGTAATAGCTGTATTGAACCTTTATATAAATCATTGCACCTATAAAGTTCTTAAACTTGTTAACATGGTTAAAAGGCCATAATTGTCTTACTGCATGCTTATATGGTTGAAATCATATCTGTGACACAATTGATAACGGTATTGCTAATTGAATGAAACTGCCTATTGCTTACTTCATTGCTTACCTCATATTGTTGACATCCATGCTTGATTATATAACTGATTGTGAGCACACCTGTGATATCGCTTGCTTCTTGACCTGTCTTGCTACCTACACATTGATTGACCCGGCATGGTACCGTATACTGCTTGACTTGACATGATGTACCATGACCTGATCCGTTACCTGATCTTGTGTCTGATGCCAACAAACCTGACATGTAGTCCTCATGGACCGTTCCTGTTGTCTATCCAGACAAACCTGTTTACCTGATCCTGCGTTGGCATTAGTTTCTTGATTACTGGATACCTGACTTGACATACACATATAAATTGGGGGTATGGGGAAATCAAAGGTGAAACCTGACTTGTAACTCGACAGTTCACTACCTGTCCTGAGTGTACACATTCCTGTTTTGTGCCTAGCGGCATGTCTCGGTTTAAGCCGAGAATATTGTGGCCGTGGTCCCGGGTATGTACGGGATACTATCGAGTGTACGCATTCCTGTTTTGTGCCTAGCGGCATGTCTGAGCTGCAGCCGAGAATATTGTGGCCGTGGTCCCGGGTATGTACGGGATACTATTGAGTTACATCGATGATTCATCAATTTGATTTCAAAGACTTTAGAATAGAGAACCTGATAGCACAGTTTAGTTTACCCACTGCACACTACCCTGCACTGCTCTGATTCATATTATTGTTACCCTTGCTTTATTCATGTTTATATTCGCATTGCCTGTTTATTATGTTATTACTTGATGTTTTGACGCGCTGACGTCTGGGTTTTGCATGGCCCAGATTCTGTACCGCTGTCGCAGTCCGAGCAGGAGTACTTCAGCCGACAGGCTGGGCTGTGAGTGTCTGCAGTAATTAGTTCTTTTTCCTGCATTTATTTCCTGATGTGAGCCCGCATTATGGGACATATATTCCAGTTATTTTGTATTGGATCTTTCGCTTCCGCACTTATTTACTATTGACTCATGTCATCTTGGATTATGGACATGTTTTAGATAGCTATGTTTTGTTCTTGATATCTCTACAGCCGTAATGTGATTGTGGATGGATACTTCCTACCCACAGGTAGCATGGTTGGCTATGTCACGTGCCCTTTTTAGCGTACTCTGGGAAGCGGGGCGTGACATGGTTCTTTTGGTATTAGAGACATAGGATAGTTGGGTTGAATCTTTTGTAGTTGGGTATTGTACCCAATACACGAATCAGAATACCCGTGTTTAGAAAACATGTCCTGCCACCTTACCGTTTACCATTCTTGAATCACATTCTTCCTGATTATATCCTTTACGATGTGCAAACTTCCTTTGCATATCAACTCGAAAACCTGATTCCTTGTTATCTCTAGGATTTAGGCGACTTAGGTGGAGTTATGTAATTGTGGTTATGATACCGCGGCATAGTTACAATGCGGCACTCTATTTAAGTATCTTGGAGTTCTAGCCTTGATCTATATTTTGAATCTATCATCATGCTAATGTTGGGTGTTTTGATTTCAGGAATATGGCCGGTAAGAATTTGAAGACGTACCAGAGGCGTGTGGACGAAGCCGCCATGCTTGGAGTGATAAGAGAAATGCTGGAGAATCAAAAGAAACAGACTTAGCTGATCCAGCAGCAAGCGAACTCGTTTTAGGAAGGTTTGCAGATCGTTCAGCAGTCTGTGAACAATGTTGGAGCTAAACCAGTCGACCGAGTAGGGACCGTAGCAGATTTCAGACGTTTGGGTCCGTCTACATTTAATGGTTTAGAGGAGCCGTTGCCAGCAGAGCAGTGGCTAGTTGACACAGAAAACTTGCTTATTGCGGCACAGATTCCAGATGAGAAAAGAGTTGATGTGGTACACATTCATTTAGTAGACTACGCTCGAGGATGGTGGCTTGTGGAGGAGAACCGTTTGCCCAAGCCGATCAAGTAGGCGGATTTTTCAAAGAGTTTCCTAGAGAAGTTCTTCCTACGGACCGCACGGGAGGAAATGGAAGAGAAATTCATTGGGCTAAAGCAGAATGGAGCACCCGTGGATGTGCATGCAGCAGAATGGACAAGACTAGTAGATTTGCTGGACCTTTAGTTGCCAACGAGGCAGACATGGCACGAAGGTTCATGCGCAGCTTGGACGTGGACATCCAACGGCAGATTGTCTCCCTGGGTTTGACCACTTTCTCACAAGTACTTGTGGCAGCCCGAGAGCAGCAGAGTTTATCTGGGATAAAGGGGAGTTTGCAGCAGACAGCAGTTGCTGTAAGGAAGCCAATATTTGTACCAACCGAGCTCATGGTCATAGAGGTATTCCAGTGGACCGTCGAGGTGTAGCACCCATGAAGAAGCCAGTGATCGTTGATCGAAGAAAGAGCATGGCATGTAACTATTGCAATTTACCTGGCCACATGCAAAAGGATTGTCGAAGGAGGCTGGGACTTTGTTTGGTTTGTCGAGCGGCTGATCACGCCGTTGGTGCTTGTCCGTCGAAGCTTCGTACGAGAGATGATTTTCAGAAGCCTCCGCAGAGGCCGTTCCAGGGACAGAAGCAGCTGACTCAAGGACCTAATCAGGCTCGAGCTTTTACCTTGACAGCAGAAGAAGCTAAGGCGTCAGGAGAAGTTGTTTCACGTACTCTACTCGTTCATGGTTTTCCCGCATTAGCGTTATTTGATTCTGGTGCATCCCATTGTTTTATGTCATCCAAGTTTATAACTACACACTCGATTGACTGCACGATCCTATCTAGTTTCTGGGACATACACACTGGGAATGGGAAAATCATAGCTAGTAGGTAATGTAAAGATTGTACAGTTCTTGTGTGCGGTCTGGAGCTTTATGCAGATTTCTTGGTGATTGATACGGGCAGCTATGAAGTTGTCTTGGGAATGGATTTTCTTGGCACTTTCCACGCTCACATTGATTGTAGGGCAAAGAAAGTAATTTTCCAGATTCCCGGACATCCTGAGTTTACCTTCACTGGAGGAAGCAGCTCTGTCGGGCCAGTCGAGTTTAGGGCTAGGCCGACAAATGATATTCTTGCAGCAATGGAAGTTGATTTAACTGAAGAGCCGGCTGTCGTTCGTGATTTTATGGACGTATTTGAAGATATATCGGGTTTACCGCCGAAGCGAGACGTAGAGTTCGCAATTGATCTTATTCCTGGTGCAGCGCCAGTGTCCAAAGCGTATTATCCAATGGCACCAGTTGAGTTGGAAGAAGTCAAGAAACAGGTTGCTGAATTGCTTGAAAAAGGTTGGATTCGAAGCAGTAACTCGTCTTGGGGAGTTCCAGTTCTTCTAGTAAAGAAGAAGGATGTGCATCGACTATCGAGAATTAAACCGGGTGACTATTAAGAACAAGTACCCGATCCCTCGCATTGGCGAACTTTTCGAGCAGCTTAGTGGCGCGAGGGTATTCTCGAAGCTGGATTTGCGATCCGGATATCATCAGGTTCGAGTGAAAGCAGAAGATATTTGCAAGACGGCGTTCCGAACTCGGTATGGACATTACGAGTACTTAGTGATGCCCTTCAGAGTAACGAATGCGCCGGTGGTATTCATGGACTTGATGAACCGAATCTTTTCACCATTCTTGAACCAGTTTATTGTGGTGTTCATTGACGATATTCTGGTTTACTCGAAGAGTTTTGAAAAGCATGCTGAACATTTGAAGATCGCACTGCAGACGTTGAGACAGGAGAAGCTTTATGCGAAGATGAGTAAGTGCGAGTTTTGGCTGGAAGAAGTAAAGTTTTTGGGGCATGCTGTGTCTGGCGATGGAATTGCCGTCGATCCAGAAAAGATTACAGCAGTTCGAGATTGGCCGATTCCAAAGAATGTTGCGGACATAAAAAGTTTTCTTAGACTCGCCGGATATTACAGGAGATTTGTGGAGAACTTTGCTCGTCTGGCGGACCGTTGACCAAGCTTACGCGCAAGAAGGTACCTTTTGTATGGACGGATAAGTGCGCGTTAGCTTTTGAGACATTGAAGCAGAAGTTGATAACCGCCCCTATTCTGACCGTGCCAGACAATTCCGGAGGATTGGTGATACGCAGCGACGCATCTGGGAAAGGATTGGGATGTGTTTTGATGCAGCATGGGAAGGTTGTAGCGTACGCATCGAGACAGTTGAAGACCCATAAGAAGAATTACCCAACGCATGACTTGGAGCTTGCGGCTATGATTTTCGCTTTGAATATTTGGAGACACTACCTTTTGGGCGAAAGGGTCAAAGTTTTTACTGATCATAAGAGCTTGAAGTACGTGTTCACACAGAAAGAGCTTAATATGAGGCAGCGTAGATGGTTGGAGCTGATGGCTGACTACGATCTTGATCTTAAGTACCATCCGGGGAAGGTTAACGTCGTGCCGGATGCACTTAGTCGGTTACCAGCAATTCAAGTGTTAACTACGCAGAAGGAGATCGTTGCAGATTTTGGAAGATTTGACTTGGAGGTGGTGTTACCGCATTCTGCGGGACAGTTGATGCAGCTGCAAGTACAGTCATCGTTGATCGAGAATATTAAAGCAGCACAATCGCAGGACCCTAGACTGCAAAAGTTTCGAGAACAGGTTGAAGCCGAACTACGAACAGATCTATTGATCCATGAAGATGGTTCGTTGAGGTATGGTAGCCGTTTGTGTGTGCCAAAGGGAGATATTCGTGAAGAGCTCATGAAGGAGGCACACAGTTCAGCTTATTCTGTACATCCAGGAGGCACAAAGATGTACCGAGATATTCGACAGCATTTCTGGTGGGAAGGCATGAAACGGGAGATTGCTCGCTTTGTGGCTAAGTGCTTGGTGTGTCAGCAAGTTAAGGCTGAACATCAAAGGGTTGCTGGTTTATTGCAACCACTTCCGATTCCTCAGTGGAAGTGGGAACATATAACCATGGATTTCGTGACGGCTTTACCGCGGAGTCCAAAAGGCAACAATGCAGTATGGGTAATTGTTGATCGATTGACCAAGGCAGCTCACTTCATTCCTTTCCGGGTTGGTCAATCAACAGAGACTTTGGCAGAGCGGTACATGCAAGAAATTGTAAGATTGCATGGAGTACCGGTGAGCATCGTATCCGATCGGGACACTCGGTTCTTATCACACTTTTGGCAAAGTTTACAGGAAAGTTTGGGGACTCGATTGAAGTTTAGCACAGCTTATCATCCTCAAACTGATGGTCAGTCGAAGAGAACAATCCAAACTCTTGAGGATATGTTGAGAGCTTGCATGTTGGACTTCAAGGGCTTATGGGAAGATCATCTACATTTGGTGGAGTTTTCTTACAACAACAGTTTTCAGGCAACTATCCAGATGGCTCCATTTGAAGCTTTGTACGGTCGTAAATGCCGTTCACCTGTCTATTGGGATGATGTCGGTGAACGAAGATTATTGGGACCAGATTTGGTTGTGCAGACAGTTGAGAAGGTTAACACTATCGGAAATCATATGAAGGCAGCACAAGACAGACAGAAAAGTTGGGCAGACACGTCAAGGAGACCTCTAGAATTCGCCATGGGTGATTTGGTATTCTTGAAGATATCACCGACTAGAGGGGTGATTCGTTTTGAAAGTCGAGGAAAGCTTAGTCCTCGATTCGTTGGACCTTTTGAGATCTTGGAGCATGTTGGTGAGGTAGAGTATCGTTTGGCGTTACCGCAGTCTTTGGCAAATGTGCACGATGTGTTTCACATATCTCAACTCCGTAAGTATGTTCGTGACGAAACGCACGTATTGGATCATTCGGAGTTGACAGTACGGGAAGACTTGACTTTTGAGGAGCGACCAATTGAAATCGTGGATCGAAGGGAAATGGTTCTTAAGAACAAGGTGATCCCTCTTGTGCTTGTTTCTTGGGGTAATCGCTCGCATGGAGAGTCTACTTAGGAACGAGAAGATGAAATCCGGCGGAAGTTTCCTCATCTTTTCTTGTAGTTGTTTTTTATCTTTATATTCTTGGAATTTTGAGGACGAAATTCTTTTTGTAGTTGGGTATAATGTAACACCCGAGCCCAATACTACTAATTTCAGTTAGCGTTTGAACGTAGTGTGGCACTCATTCCATTTATCTTGCTTGTTTGTTACTTACTGTAAAATTTTACCCGACAAATTCATTTCTGCATATAACAATTTTTGGCATCTAAAATAAAATTAAAAATATTCATCTTGGCCTGCTTGACACCCCTAATCCTGTGGTAGCGTCCGTGCATCGTGTTCTCGTCCCGTTCAGTGAAACGGGCGAGTTTGGACGGCTGCGTACACGTACGTGTCCGTTTTGGGGGTATGCTTTTTGATCATAAAACACTTCATTTTAAATTTTGGATCCCGCTTAAAATTCTATTATTTCAATTTCAAATTTTTGGACCCGACCCGGGCGCAATTTGGAAATGTTTTACTTTGCGCCAAAATCCCAAATTTTATTATTTTAAAAACGTCGTATATTTTTTAAACATACAAAATTTTACTGTTAATTAAAATCTTATACTATATCTTTCATATCTTTTAAATCATTAATTAAATTTTCCCTTAAACAGAAAATCCCTCCCACCAATCAGCCTCCCCCATCTTTCCCGCGGGCCCCACACCCCGTATCTCTCTCTCTCTCTCCTCTCTCCCCCGTCTTTCTCTCTCTCTCCTCTCTCCCCCGTCTCTCTCTCTCCTCTCCCCCGTATCTCTCTCTCTCTTCTATATTTCAAACCTCATTCCCTCCTCCATTTCTTCCTCACGCGTAACCCAAAACCCCATGAACCCTAGTCACCGTGCTCCTCGCCTCCGTAGCCCCGGCCTCGCAAGCACCCCTCAGTGAGCATTGCTTCCTTTCTCTTTTCCTTTCTTCTCTTTTTTCCCTTCTCTGGTGAGGTTTTCTTGAAATGCAAATTCCTGTCGCGGTCACTGTTGGCTGGCTGCCGGAGCTCCGTCGACGAGGTCGACCGTCACCATCCGTCCCACGGATCATCGTGAGCACCCTTCTCTGATCCTACCTCCTTTCTTCTCTGTTTTTCTTTTCCTTTCTTGATTCCATGTCTTGACATTCACTGTTCATTCCTCGGCCGAAATCAGATGATGCCGACGACGTGACCCGATGTTCCAGCGAGGTACCCCGACCCGTGTGGTTCCATTGTTCGTCGTTTGGGTTCATTCCGTGAACCGTGCGCCCGTCGCGAGTTTCCCCGCCGACGTTTCACGTTTCGTTTTCCCGATTCGCGACCCGTCGAGGCAAGTACCCCTTACTACATGCTATACAATATTTACATATATATTATGACACCATAAACCTGTAAATTTAACCTTGGTACGATCATTTCTCATTTTCATGGACAATATAGTTATATATCATTTTATCTTTAAACTTGGAAGCTACAGTTTGAAATTGAACCTAATAACTACATTTACCTGTTTAATCACATTTTTAATATTGACATAGCTTATGGCATTTATCTCTATAGTTTTGTTCCATTTGGACACTCGTGTGCATGTTAACCTGTAATAGCTGTATTGAACCTTTATATAAATCATTGCACCTTTAAAGTTCTTAAACTTGTTAACATGATTAAAAGGCCATAATTGTCTTACTTCATGCTTATATGGTTGAAATCATATCTGTGACACAATTGATAACGGTATTGCTAATTGAATGAAACTGCCTATTGCTTACTTCATTGCTTATCTCATATTGTTGACATCCATGCTTGATTATATAACTGATTGTGAGCACACCTGTGATATCGCTTGCTTCTTGACCTGTCTTGCTACCTACACATTGATTGACCCGGCATGGTACCGTATACTGCTTGACTTGACATGATGTACCATGACCTGATCCGTTACCTGATCTTGTGTCTGATACCAACAAACCTGACATGTAGTCCTCATGGACCGTTCCTGTTGTCTATCAAGACAAACCTGTTTACCTGATCCTGCGTTGGCATTAGTTTCTTGATTACTGGATACCTGACTTGACATACACATATAAATTGGGGGTATGGGGAAATCAAAGGTGAAAACTGACTTGTAACTCGACTGTTCACTACCTGTCCTGAGTGTACACATTCCTGTTTTGTGCCTAGCGGCATGTCTCGGTTTAAGCGGAGAATATTGCGGCCGTGGTCCCGGGTATGTACGGGATACTATTGAGTGTACACATTCATGTTTTGTGCCTAGCGGCATGTCTCGGCTGCAGCCGAGAATATTATGGCCGTGGTCCCGGGTATGTACGGGATACTATTGAGTTACATCGATGATTTATTAATTTGATTTCAAAGACTTTAGAATAGAGAACCTGATAGCACAGTTTAGTTTACCCACTGCACACTACCCTGCACTGCTCTGATTCATATTATTGTTACCCTTGCTTTATTCTTGTTTATATTTGCATTGCCTGTTTATTATGTTATTACTTGATGTTTTGACGCGCTGACGTCTGGGTTTTGCATGGCCAAGATTCTGTACCTCTGTCTCAGTCCGAGCAGGAGTACTTCAGCCGACAGGCTGAGCTGTGAGTGTCTGCAGTAGTTAGTTCTCTTTCCTCCATTTATTTCCTGATGTGAGCCCGCATTATGGGACATATATTCCAGTTATTTTGTATTGGATCTTTCGCTTCCGCACTTATTTACTATTGACTCATGTTATCTTGGATTATGGACATGTTTTAGATAGCTTTGTTTTGTTCTAGATATCTCTACAGCCGTAATGTGACTGTGGATGGATACTTCCTACCCACAGGTAGCATGGTTGGCTATATCACGTGCCCTTTTTAGCGTACTCTGGGAAGCGGGGCGTGACACGAACTTCCTCATCCAGACGGCTTCCTTGGCGGCATCATTTGCAGCAATATACTCAGCCTCCATCGTAGAGTCTACAACGGTATCCTGTTTGGAACTCTTCCAACTTACCGCCCCTCCATTGAGGGTAAATACAAACCCTGAGATAGATTTGTTGTCGTCCTTATTGCTCTGGAAGCTCGAATCGGTAAAGGCCTCCATTTGGAGATCTCCATTACCATACACCAAGAACAATTCTTTAGTCCTTCGCAAGTACTTAAGAATGTTCTTCACAGCTATCCAGTGATTCTCCCCTGGGTTGGATTGATACCTGCTTACAACACTAAGTGCATAAGCTACATCTGGGTGTGTACATAACATCGCATACATTATAGATCCTACTGCCGAAGCATAGGGTATAATGCTCATGCGAGCTCTCTCTTCATCGGTCTTTGGGCAAGAGTCCTTGGACAGAGTGACCCCATGGCAAGCGAGTAAGGCACCCCGCTTGGAGTCTTCCATACTAAACCTTTTTAGGATGGTGTTGATTTACCTGGTTTGGGACAATCCTGTTCATATCAGATTTTTGCATTTTCATACCGCCCAATTTTTATCACATTGCATATCCGTAGATACTCTTGAGCCGTGTTTGCTAGTCAATTGCAGGATACAGGTTCTCGGTTCCAAAACGGTGAAATTCATGGAAAACACGAAAGAATCCGGGTTCCTGCCAACCACAGATAAAAACACGGTCTCTGCTCTTCATCCGTATGTTGCCAGATATCAATAGGAAGACAAAAGATCAAATCAATGTCATTCTCATGCACAAGGCTCAATGGTAGCACAAAATCCAAGAGATCTACGCGGAGCTCGAGGCAAATCATGACAAAATCTTGACAAAAAGTCCACCTTTCCCTCAACAGAAATTCTGGAAAAATCGTGGAGTCAAATTGAGAAAATACATATGCCAGAATAATGTACATGTCAAACCAGGGAAGCCCAAGAAAAATGAAATCCCAATTCAACAAGAAGGCCGCGGATCCGCGGCAAAAGGTGGGTCCAGGCCGCGGATCCGCGGCCGTATGATGGCGGCAGATGGGGATTTTCCAGGGGCAGTTGGGTAATTTTATAAGGGTCCAGAATTCTGCCCTAGGGTTTCATTCTCTGGCCTATAAATAACCCAGAAGTTTGTGAAGGAAAGGGTCCAACTTTGTAATCTCATTTTGCCTAGTTGTAATGTGTTTCTTCTTCCTCTTCTCACCTCTTCTCCATTAAACTTGTAAGTGAGCTTTTGAGTGAAGAGTGATGAATAAAGAAGAACAATTTGTTATCATGCTTGCCTCTTTATTTGTATGCTTATTATAATTTTATTTGTTGCAATTTTACTTGTTGTAATTTTAATTTGTTAAGTAGTTGTTGTTATTTTAGTTGTTTCTTTCTTCTCTCTTTTTCTTTATCCTTACATACGACAATGATACTTACGCTAGATCCTCGCCAAGGTGAGGTCGCAAATAGTTAGTCGTATTCTTCTAATCTCCTTCTTTCTATCTTCCTCTTTTGTGTTGTTTTATTTTTCCGTATTATGAAGTGTGAGTAGTTCTATACTTGTTAGGGTAGGATAAGGGAAGTTTGAGAGAAGGAAATCTCTCTCACTCTTTCCTTGCCCAACAACTTAAATCAACTCCCGTTAACCCAACCACAATCCGCTCCTTACGGCACCCTATCCTACATGATAGCGGTGATTCCGTAGTGAGACCGGTTGTGGTTGAATTAACCGGAGGTTATGGATAAGAGCCAAGAACGGACGGACAAGCACCAAAAGGAAGGACTATGCGTTGGAAAGCCTAGCTTATACTCGCAAGTTCCTTCCTAGTCGTGCTAATCCCCGTTGTTGCCGATTACCGTAACACCGATATTAAGTGGGGCAACGAAAGATGTGGAGACTCCTAACTCAAACTAACCTAATCCTAACCCTAACAAGCTCTCTTTAAATATCAACTCAACACTTAGATAACTACAAACAAAATCTGAACAACCGGACTTAACTCGTCGAAAAACACATAGAAAAAGATTCCCATCTCCCTGCGGACGACCCGTACTCAACCGGCTAGCTACGTGCGAAACCGTCTTGATTGCGGTATTTAAACTAGAACTTGAACACGCTCGTATCCTAACAATCAAATGGCGCCGTTGCCGGGGAGACGGTAGTCTATTTCTAAGTGAAATTTCGGGTTAATTTGTGAATATAAAAACAACCAAAAACCAAAAAAAAATTATACTTTGTAAAAATCATCTTGTTATTCTTGATTAGTTTTTGTGCAAGTGTGCAGGAAATACGAAGCTCAAGATCGACGCCTAAGACGTTGGAAATACGGAGTTCAAGTACAGTGCCAAAGACGTGGGAAGATAGACCCACATTTCGCGGCTACACCGCGACGGACAAAAACAAAGCATACGGTCTACTGTACAAATCTGGAGCAAATACAGTGAGCAATTCAAGATTCAGTACATCCAGAAAAGAGGAGGAGACCCATAGAAGCACCTGAACCAAACCTGAAGTCCCAATCCTCTGTTACTGCCGCGCTTCCGCGGCATTAGCACGTGTTTGGCCACGGAAGAGCGGCCACTTGGTGCCCTTGGGCTGCCATTTTTTCTGGGTAAGTCCCTCTGCCTCTCTCCACTCCTCTGAGCTCCACTGAATTGTGTTTTCTGCAGCCTTCTTTGCGCAAATTCTTCTCCCCTTTCCAATAAACTGTTCTTGTGCAGGATTCTTTGCGCCGCAAATAAAAATTGGTTGCTGTTGATATTGTTACTGTTTTGCATTCTTTAATACGGACTTAAGGGGCTTGAAACCAATCCAGATTGGGTGGGGATTTCATCACCCTTCCCAGGACCCCGGAAATCACTAAAGCATATGCATTGTCCATTGTAATTAAAAAATACTAGACTTCAGCCCTAAGGACTTCGCGCTCATTAGGAGAAGATAAACCTTGTTTAGAACCTTGCTTAACCGTATATTGTTTACGGGGTGTCTAGGAAAGTGTTAAAGGCGCAACCGCCGAAAGAGAAAGGGTTATTTAATTAAGGAACTTCGCGAAAGCGTTGGACAACCTCCCCTTATCTCTGCACTTACCTGGCCTCGTGATCGGTGTATTGTTAAGCCCGTTTCTCGACATTGTTTAACTTCGACAATCAAGTTCAGGAGCAGGTCTAGTAGACCTAGGTTACCCTAGATCTAGGTGTGATTGTGCATATCTTGTTTGTGATTGCTTAAGCCGTATTTCCGTACATACTTCTGTAAATCTCTTTCTAAAAACAAAATAAAAAAGAAAAAAAAAAAATCAAAAACTTTTATAAAAACTTGCCCTTTTGTCGCCACATCCATTTTCACCCAACACCCATCGCCTTTCTTTATTGACGTTTTCTTACCCTCACCTTCTTCGCTTTGACTATACTAAACTCGTTTAGTGTATGTCCGCTTGGACTCGGGACACTAGCGCCCGCCTAGTCCGCGTTACGTTAGTCGCGACCGACTACGCGATCGACTCCGAAGTCGATACTCCGTCCACTCCTCTTTCACCCCTTCCTTTGCCGGCCAACTCCGACGTTGACCGGAATTCTGTGCATACATCTTCACCTTCACCTTCACCTTCACCAACCTCTTCTTCCGCGATGTCGGGATTTATTCCGAACATCTCCTTGACCACCCCTGGATTGGCTCCACCTCCTACGGAGACCAATCTTCCACCACCTCCGCCTGTTGTAGCGCCGCAGCGAATTGCGCTCCAGGATCGTTTCTACCCTACCCGTTCTGCACTTCCAACCTGCCTTTCTCTTCCTCCGGCCAATGGGGACAACTTTGAAATTAAGCCCCATTTCATCAACATGCTTCCACGTTTTCATGGGCTTGAATCTGAAGATGCCTATATCTTCATTAACAAATTTCAAAACGTCTGTGCCATGATGAAAACAACCCAGCTGTCGGACGATGCTATACGTCTACGGGTCATTCCGTTCACTTTATGCGATCTCGCAGAAAAATGGCTGTATAGCACCGCTTCCCACTCAATCACCAGCTGGGACGAGTTTGTTAAAGCGTTTCTGAAAAAATTCTACCCAAATCATAAGACCGCAAGAATTCGAAATGAGATCAACCAATTCTCCCAGCTTCCTTCTGAACCCTTTTGGAAGTGCTTTGACCGATACAAAGACCTTCTTGTTCAGTGTCCTCACCACGGTATAGAGAAATGGCAACTCTGCCAAACCTTATACGAGGGACTGAACCCAGCAACGAAGCAGTTGCTGGAAACCATCTGTCAGGGCCACTTCCTATCCAAATCTGACGAGGAAGCGTGGCAGTTCTTTGACGATCTTGCGGAGCAAACGCTACAGTGGGAGAGCACCAGACCGACTCCTTCTTCTTCTTCTCCCTCCACTTCTACCGGTCAGTCTAGGGTAGGAATTCACCAGCTTGATGTCTCTATTGCGATGAGAGCTGAAATGGCTGCTATCACAAAAAAGCTTGAAGCAATAGAGAGCAAATTTTCTTCTCCTACTCCTGCCCCTGTTCTCCCCCTTCGTACCATCTGCGCTTGTTGTTCCGATCCGTCCCACTTGACTGAAGAGTGTCCTTACAATCCACCCTCGCAAGGACAGGATCAGGTTAATGCATTCCAGCAAAGACCGAGGAATGATCCATACTCTTCCACCTTCAATCCCGGTTGGAGGAACCACCCCAATTTCGCCTGGAATCAGAATCAGAATCAATTCCAGGGCAACAATTTCCACAGGGCCCCTCCACCGCAACAACAAGCGCAACAACAAACTCAGTATCAGCAGCCCTTCCAACCCCAGCCTTACCAAAACCAGACGAACAACTTTGCACCGAACAATTCCTTTCCACCAAACAACTTTGTTCCGTCGAACAATGATAAGGTTTCCTCGCTCGAGCGAAGTCTGGATGCGTTTGTTAAACAATCAACTCAATCCACCGCCAACATCCAGTCTTCGATCCAATCTTTAGTGCAACACACCGCCGCACACGGGCAGAGCATCAAGACCATCGAGGCCCAGATTGCACAGCTGAACGCGGCCTTGAGCGAGCGAGAGAAGGGGAAGCTCCCGTCCCAGCCACTTCCAAATCCCGGCCACCCACATAATGCACATGTTGCTCTTGAACAACAAAACCATAATGTGAGTGCCGTGACCACACTGAGATCAGGGAGGGTGCTGCAAAACAACATTGGCAAGCAAATCAACGATGACACCCCGGCCGCTTCTCCTTCTTCTTCTTCTCCTGCTTCTTCTTCTTCGTCTTCCGAGCCTATTCTCCGTTCTTCACAAGGCTCTCCTTCCTCTTCTTCTCTAAACGGACCCGCTTCTCACTCCACGAAAACACCTATTCTGGGATCCGTTCCAACTCCAAAATCTCCTCCTCCAGCATTAGACTCAACCAATTTTCAAAATGTTCCATTTCCAAACCGGTTGAGGTCTAACAAACAAAATCCACAAATGGAGAAGATTTTGGAGTTATTCAAGCAAGTTAACATTAACATTCCTCTTTTAGATGCTGTCCAACAAGTCCCTTCTTACGCAAAAATCTTAAAGGACTTGTGCACGAAAAAGAGGAAGTCTCAGGTACCCAAGAAAGTTTTCTTGGCTAGTGCTGTGAGTGATGCCCTTACCCAATCTTTACCACAAAAACGGAAGGACCCTGGCTGTCCTACTATTTCAATTACTATTGGGGATAAGAACATCAACCGCGCACTATTAGATCTTGGTGCCAGTGTTAACTTGCTTCCGTATTCAGTATACGAGCAATTAGGCGTCGGAGAGCTGAAACCTACACACTGCACTCTCCAGATGGCCGACCGATCGATCACCCATCCTAGGGGTGAGCTAGAGGATGTGTTAATCAAAGTCGGGGACTTCATATTCCCCGTCGACTTCATTGTCTTAGATACACAGCCTGTAGCTAACCCCCGGAATCAAATTCCGGTGATACTCGGTCGCCCATTTCTCGCAACCTCAAATGCTGTGATCAATTGTCGCAATGGTTCAATGAACCTCTCTTTTGGAAATATGACAATTGAACTCAACATTTTTAGGTTGGGGAATCAGCCCGCCGAACCTAATGCTCATATACTGGATGTTTGCTCGATCCAGGAGATCACACCAGAAGAGTGTGAATTCGAGGAGTTTCTGTTTGAACACAATGATCTTGACGCCACTAGTGCGTGTCTCTTCGAACCTGCTGCTGTTTCTGCGCCCGATAACGACTACGAGTGTTTCACGTTCACGAACGATCTTAGCCGCGCACAACCCGAGTTCGAATCTTTCGACTTTTCGGATGAGTTACCTGAACCATCCGACTCGGTTGCCTACACTCGTTTTGAACCTTTGCTGGAGTCCTTTGAGTTCGAGACCTTTGCACCAGTCTTGCCTTCCATCATTTCACCTCCAACGCTCGAACTCAAGCCGTTGCCATCTCACCTTAAGTACGCTTACTTAGGTGAGAACGAGACCCTCCCTGTCATCATCTCGGCTTCTCTAGCTCCCGAGCAAGAGAAAGCCCTTCTAACGGTCTTGCACGGCAACAGGCAAGCTTTTGGCTGGTCCATGGCGGACATCAAGGGGATTAGTCCCCTCATCGTTGAGCATCACATTCATCTGATGGATGATGCCAAACCAGCCCGGGATCCACAAAGACGTCTTAATCCAGTCATGAAGGAGGCTGTGAAGAAGGAGATCGTCAAATGTCTAGATAGTGGTATCATTTACCCTATCTCTGATAGCCAGTGGGTTAGCCCCATTCACGTTGTCCCCAAGAAGTCGGGCATCACGGTCATAACCAACGAAGCGAATGAGTTAATCCCTACTCGCACCCAAACCGGGTGGCGAGTTTGCATTGATTACAGAAAACTCAACGCTGCAACGCGGAAAGACCACTTTCCGCTACCTTTTATTGACCAGATGCTCGAACGATTGGCCGGACATGAGTACTACTGCTTTCTTGATGGCTACTCTGGCTATAATCAAATTCCCATCGCCGAAAAAGACCAGGACAAGACCACTTTCACTTGTCCTTTCGGCACGTTTGCTTATCGACGCATGCCCTTTGGGTTATGCAATGCGCCCGCTACCTTCCAGCGGTGTATGATGGGGATTTTCTCAGACATGGTGGAGAAATTTCTGGAGATTTTCATGGATGACTTCTCCATTTTCGGCGATTCTTTTGACGAGTGTCTGCTGCATCTTGACGCTGTCCTTTCCCGATGTAAGGACAAGAATCTCACTTTGAACTGGGAGAAATGCCACTTCATGGTGCGCGAAGGTATTGTCCTAGGACATATCATCTCGCAAAATGGCATAGAGGTCGACAAAGCAAAGATTGAGGTCATTTCCAATCTGCCTCCTCCCCGTTGCGTCAGAGATATCCGAGCCTTCCTTGGCCATGCCGGTTTTTATAGACGGTTTATCAAGGACTTTAGCAAGATTGCTAGGCCCTTGACTCTTTTGCTGGCCAAGGACACGCCTTTCACCTTCGACTCGAGCTGTGTGACTGCATTCGAGTCACTGAAACTCTCACTCACTTCTGCTCCCGTTCTTTCTTCCCCTGACTGGACACACCCATTCGAGATTATGTGCGATGCATCCGACTTTGCCATCGGTGCTGTCCTTGGACAGCACATCAACAAGATGCCGCACGTAATCTATTACGCGAGCCGAACCCTGAACGACGCCCAACTCAACTATACAACAACTGAGAAGGAATTTTTAGCTGTTGTATTTGCTTTAGAAAAGTTCAGGCCCTACCTCATCGGCTCTCCAGTCATTGTCTACACTGATCATTCAGCTCTGCGCCATCTTTTTGCGAAGAAAGATGCCAAATCTCGGTTAATCCGTTGGATCCTCTTGCTTCAAGAGTTTGACCTTGTCATTAAGGACAAACGAGGATGTGAAAACGTGGTTGCCGATCATCTCTCACGACTTCCTTCTTCGCCTTCGCTTCCAATTCCGATCAATGACGTTTTCCCGGATGAACAGCTCTTGGCAGTATCGTGCGAACCCTGGTTCGCAGATATTGTGAACTATTTGGCCACGGGATTACTACCGACCGAATGGTCGAGTCAGGACAGACTTCGCTTCTTATCCCAAGTAAAACACTTTTACTGGGACGAACCCTACTTGTTCAAGTACTGTCCCGACCAGATTATTCGTCGGTGTGTCCCTGATGAGGAATTCAAGAGTGTGCTGTCATTTTGCCACGACCAAGCATGTGGCGGGCATTTTGGGCCCAGAAAGACAGCTGAGAAGATCTTGCAATGTGGTTTCTACTGGCCACAACTTTTCAAAGACGCTCACGATTATTGCAAGACTTGCTCCCGGTGCCAACACATGGGCCGGATATCCCGGAGGAACGAGATGCCGCTCCAACCGATCTTGGTTGTGGAGATTTTCGATGTTTGGGGGATAGACTTCATGGGGCCGTTTCCCAACTCTTTTGGGAACTTGTACATCCTTCTAGCTGTTGATTACGTCTCTAAATGGGTCGAGGCTGTGCCCAGCCGAACTAACGACAACAAGGTTGTCGTTAGGTTCCTTAAAGAAAACATTTTCTCACGGTTTGGGCACCCCCGAGCGATCATTAGCGACAATGGAAGTCATTTCTGCAATAGGACTTTCGAGGCCTTGATGCGGAAATACTCCATTAATCATAAGCTTTCTACGCCCTACCACCCCCAAACCTGCGGGCAGGCCGAAGTTTCAAATCGGCAAATCAAGCAGATACTGGAGAAAACGGTTTCCAAGAACCGTAAAGATTGGTCTTTGAAACTCACTGATGCCCTTTGGGCATTTAGAACCGCTTATAAGACCGACCTTGGCATGTCTCCCTATCGGCTTGTGTACGGAAAAGCCTGCCACCTTCCTGTCGAAATCGAGCATCGCGCGTTTTGGGCGATAAAGGAGCTGAATCTTTCTCTTGAGGACGCGGGCAGCCATCGGAAGCTGCAGCTGAACGAACTGAACGAGCTTAGGGATGAGGCTTACGACAATGCGGTTGTCGTTAAGAATCGAACGAAGGTGTTTCATGATAAACACCTTGTGCGCAAAACCTTCGTACCTGGTCAGCAGGTACTTCTTTACGACACCCGACTTCACTTCCATCCTGGAAAGCTCCGATCTCGCTGGAAAGGGCCGTATTTTGTGCGGACTGTGTATCCGCAGGGCGCTGTGGATTTGGAAAATCCAAAGGACGGTTCACTCTTCAAAGTGAACGGACACCGATGCAAACCGTACCTTAGCGCCGAACCAACAGAGGAGCTCCTGTTCTTACAGGAGCCGGTTTACCTTGCTTGATCTTCCTCTGCCTACCTCCAAACTTCGGTTATCCAGCCAAGAACAGTGGACACTGTTCCAAATAAGTTTGGGGGTATGTACAAACCATTTTGTTTATATTCTTGTATATTCTTTTTCTTTTCTTTCAAAACAAAAACATATAAAACTTGTGTATCGCTAACCGACAATTTTGAACCTTCAAACTGATCTCTTCATGCAACGACAGTGAGGACACTGTCCAGTTTAAGTTTGGGGGTACGCTCGGTACGCATTTCTTACCTTCGCATTCATATGTATATTTTGCATCTGCATATTTAAATTCATAAAATCCATAAAAATTTGAAAATTTTCTAAAAAAATATAAAAACTTTTTTGTCAAGTTAGCTTGTGGAAGAACACTGATTCAACATTCGACGGTTTTTGTTTGAAAAAAATAGGAATAACTAGATCTTATGTTTGGATTTTGAAAACCTGAAAGATAACTCTCCTTTGAAGTTAACTATAGCTGATATAAGTCTTTACATCACACTACACGTGTCGTAAGATTTTGGGAAATTGATGACAAGTCTTTCATGTTTAAACTTTTAAACAGATAAATGATTTTCTGAGAATCAAATAGGTTTGTTCTGAAATAAGTAATGTCAAGAATAGTTTATGAAGTAAAGCGAATATGAAGGAATATTATTGATGCCATAATTGGAGCTAAGTCTGAAAAATAACCCATCTGAAACTTGATTGGAATGATTACACACCAAACCCACTAGACACGTCTTTTATCCAAAAAAATATTTGAACTGCCGGTTATATCTCCGTTCGTATTAAATCGTCTGATTTTCACGCCAAACTGTCTTTTGTTTTTGGACCTAGGTAACTTGAGTAATTAAGTCCGCTGGGGTGTTTCTACACCTAATGCCCTAAAACCAACTGGTTTGGGTGCATTGGCCCAAAGCTCGCTAAGAAGCCTAGAAAGTCCAGTTTAAAACAAAGTCAAGCAAGTGTTCTCTCCGAGTTAAAATTCCTAACGGTTCTTTGTGTGAGAATAATCTTGATAAAAGACAGGCTTTTATAAAAATTTTTAACGGAGATATGAAGGTTTTACTCTTTGATAAAGACTATTGCACGTTCACAGAGGTGTGTATGAAATGAAAACAAGAAAAAGGTGGAGTGAAAAATACGACTTAGTTTCCTGTTAGGGAAGATAGAAATTCTGAAGTTGAAACCTTACTGGAAAACGAAACTTGAAAAATGCTTAACTCGTTATAAAACTTATGTGATCCTTTTTAAATTGTTATCTGGGCTTTATTGTGCGACATGATGACTCTAATCGATCCTTCTGGAACTTAACGACACTGTCCGCACTGCACGTAAAGACATATAAAATCTGTAGTTAAAGAAGATGTGAGGTGTGAAAAATAAAGGTTCGATAGTCTAGACTAAGGATTATAGAATTGTTATTTTCTAAAACAAAACTTTAGGGTTTGAAACTTAGTCATTTTTTACAAACCAACTTGACCGGATTTTGTGGGTAGTATCCGCTGAAAACCCTCAGGAGACAACACTCCTCCTACTAGGGACACCTAGAGGTTTAACGGCTTGTTGCACATGCTCAGTGCAATCGCGTTCCCTGCGAAAGTGAGGCTAGGAAAATTTTTGTGAATAAATGGACTTTGCTCGGGACGAGCAAATGATAAGTTTGGGGGTATTTGTTCATATCAGATTTTTGCATTTTCATACCGCCCAATTTTTATCACATTGCATATCCGTAGATACTCTTGAGCCGTGTTTGCTAGTCAATTGCAGGATACAGGTTCTCGGTTCCAAAACGGTGAAATTCATGGAAAACACGAAAGAATCCGGGTTCCTGCCAACCACAGATAAAAACACGGTCTCTGCTCTTCATCCGTATGTTGCCAGATATCAATAGGAAGACAAAAGATCAAATCAATGTCATTCTCATGCACAAGGCTCAATGGTAGCACAAAATCCAAGAGATCTACGCGGAGCTCGAGGCAAATCATGACAAAATCTTGACAAAAAGTCCACCTTTCCCTCAACAGAAATTCTGGAAAAATCGTGGAGTCAAATTGAGAAAATACATATGCCAGAATAATGTACATGTCAAACCAGGGAAGCCCAAGAAAAATGAAATCCCAATTCAACAAGAAGGCCGCGGATCCGCGGCAAAAGGTGGGTCCAGGCCGCGGATCCGCGGCCGTATGATGGCGGCAGATGGGGATTTTCCAGGGGCAGTTGGGTAATTTTATAAGGGTCCAGAATTCTGCCCTAGGGTTTCATTCTCTGGCCTATAAATAGCCCAGAAGTTTGTGAAGGAAAGGGTCCAACTTTGTAATCTCATTTTGCCTAGTTGTAATGTGTTTCTTCTTCCTCTTCTCACCTCTTCTCCATTAAACTTGTAAGTGAGCTTTTGAGTGAAGAGTGATGAATAAAGAAGAACAATTTGTTATCATGCTTGCCTCTTTATTTGTATGCTTATTATAATTTTATTTGTTGCAATTTTACTTGTTGTAATTTTAATTTGTTAAGTAGTTGTTGTTATTTTAGTTGTTTCTTTCTTCTCTCTTTTTCTTTATCCTTACATACGACAATGATACTTACGCTAGATCCTCGCCAAGGTGAGGTCGCAAATAGTTAGTCGTATTCTTCTAATCTCCTTCTTTCTATCTTCCTCTTTTGTGTTGTTTTATTTTTCCGTATTATGAAGTGTGAGTAGTTCTATACTTGTTAGGGTAGGATAAGGGAAGTTTGAGAGAAGGAAATCTCTCTCACTCTTTCCTTGCCCAACAACTTAAATCAACTCCCGTTAACCCAACCACAATCCGCTCCTTACGGCACCCTATCCTACATGATAGCGGTGATTCCGTAGTGAGACCGGTTGTGGTTGAATTAACCGGAGGTTATGGATAAGAGCCAAGAACGGACGGACAAGCACCAAAAGGAAGGACTATGCGTTGGAAAGCCTAGCTTATACTCGCAAGTTCCTTCCTAGTCGTGCTAATCCCCGTTGTTGCCGATTACCGTAACACCGATATTAAGTGGGGCAACGAAAGATGTGGAGACTCCTAACTCAAACTAACCTAATCCTAACCCTAACAAGCTCTCTTTAAATATCAACTCAACACTTAGATAACTACAAACAAAATCTGAACAACCGGACTTAACTCGTCGAAAAACACATAGAAAAAGATTCCCATCTCCCTGCGGACGACCCGTACTCAACCGGCTAGCTACGTGCGAAACCGTCTTGATTGCGGTATTTAAACTAGAACTTGAACACGCTCGTATCCTAACAATCAAATCCCAATAACCTTTTGGATCTATCCCTATAGATCCTAATGCCCAGAATGTATGTGGCATCATCCAGGTCCTTCATGGAGAACCTTAGTGATAAGAAAGATTTGACCGACTGTAGCATAGGAATGTCATTTCCTATCAGAAGAATGTCATCCACGTACAATACAAGGAATGTGACAGCTCTCCCTACAGCCTTCTTATAAACACAAGGTTCATCTGGATTTTTGATGAAATCAAACTCTTTGATAACATCATCGAAACAGATGTTCCAACTCCGTGATGCCTGCTTTAACCCATATATGGATTTAAGCAATCTACATGCTTTCCCGCTGCTCCCACTGTCAATGAAGCCCTCTGGCTGATCCATATAAACGCATTCTTCTAAATCTCCATTTAGAAATGCCGTTTTAACGTCCATCTGCCAGATTTCATAGTCGTAGTGAGCAGCAATAGCAAGTAGGATCCGAATGGATTTAAGCATGGCTACGGGCGAAAAAGTCTCGTCATAGTCCAAACCTGGTCTTTGATGAAAACCCTTTGCCACAAGTCTTGCCTTATAGGTCTCTACCTGCCCATCTACACCAATCTTTCTTTTAAAGATCCATTTTCACCCCACAGGTTTTACCCCAGGGGGTACAACGTCCAAAGTCCATACTTTGTTGGTGTACATAGACTCCATTTCGGATCTCATGGCATCCAGCCACTTCACAGAGTCTCCACTCGTGATAGCTTGCTGAAAACTGGTAGGATCATCATCCTCCATGATGCAGTCTTCTCTGTCACCATCAATGATGAAACCGTAGTACCTCTCCGGTGGGCGAGAAGTCCTACCAGACATATGGAGTGGCCGAGGTTCCTCAGTTTCTATTGCAACAGCCGGTTCAACCAAGTCGTCATTTGCAGTTTGTGTCTCTAGAACCTCTTCTAGATCCACCACATTGCCATCATCTTTATCTGTGAAAAACTCTTTTTCTAAGAATGTGGCATACTGAGAAACATACACCTTTTGTTCCTTCTTGTGGTAGAATAGATATCCATAAGAGTTCCTTGGATATCCCACAAAGTTACACATGACTGACCGTATCTCGAGTTTGTCCGGATTCTGCTTTTTAACATAGGCCGGGCAACCCCAAATCTTAATTCTCTTAAGAGATGGTCTCTTCCCATGCCATATCTCATATGGTGTGGTAGACACAGTTTTGGTTGGGACCCTGTTCGGTAGAAACGCTGCAGTCTCCAATGCATGCCCCCAAAATGAGACAGGTAACTCAGCATCACTCATCATGGATCGGACCATATCTAATAGGGTCCTATTCCGTCGTTCAGACACACCATTGTGTTGTGGTGTGTAAGGAGGAGTGAGCTGAGAAAGAATCCCATTCTCTTTTAGGAAGTTTGCAAATTCTGTACTGAGGTACTCCCCACCTCGATCTGATCGAAGCATCTTGATACTCAAGCCGGTTTGTTTTTCTACTTCTTGTTTATATTCAGTGAATTTCTCGAAAGCTTCGGATTTGTGCTTTAATAAAAATACATGACCGAATCTTGAGAAATCGTCAGTGAAAGTAATGAAGTAAGAAAAACCGCTTCTAACCTGTGTAGACATTGGCCCATATACATCACTATGTATGAGTCCTAGGAGCTCGGAAGCTCTTTCTCCGTGTCCGGTAAACGGAGTTTTGGTCATTTTACCCTTGATACAAGACAGGCAAGTCGCATAAGATTTATATTCAAAAGGGTTTAAATATCCATCTTTGTGTAACTTGTTTAGTCTTATTTCGTTAATATAACCAAGTCTACAGTGCCAAAGAAAAGCTTCATTTATTTCTGAAAGTTTTCTTTTATTAGTGTGTTGTATGCTGAAAACTGTGTGTTGATTTAGGACGTATATCCCGTTATTAAGCGTACCATACCCAACCAACATTTGATTCAGGTGAATGTTCATAACATTGTTCTGCAATACAAAATTATATCCTTCATTGTCTAACAAAGAAACAGATATTATATTACAAAGCATACTTGGTACAAAATACATGGGTTCAAAACCAATATACACCCAGATGGCAACCCCAAGTGATACTCTCCCACTGCGACTGTATGTACATTGGAACCATTTCCAACGCGGAGAGTATGGTCACCTGTCTTCAAAACCTTGCTATTTCTCAGCCCCTGCATAGAATTGCAAATGTGAGAACCTGAACCGGTATCTAATACCCCGGAAGCAGAGTTTATTGAAAAACAGTTTTCTGTCACAAACACACCTGAAGCGGAAGCATCCCCATGCTTCTTCTTGAGATTTAAGTACTCCGTACAGTTGCGCTTCCAATGTCCTGTTTTGTGTCAATGAAAACATTCCCCTTTCCCCGATTCTCCAGCTTTGGACTTGTCCTTCCCCTTAACCTTTTTAACTCCATCCCTAGGCTTGGTGGGCTTCTTCTTGAGCTTTCCCTTGGCCTTAGCCTTTGGGCGAGAAGAAGAAGATTGCCCAACACTCAAAATGGGAGTTTTCACTGATTTCAGTGTGCTCTCTGCACTCCTTAATATATTGAGTTCAGGTAGTTCCTTCTCCATGTTGTGCATGTTGAAGTTAACTATGAATTGAGCAAAGGTGGAGGGGAGGGACTGCAGAATAATATCCGTATATTGTTCATTGTCCATCGTCCATCCAAGGTCCTCAAGCTCTTCTATGAGAGCTATCATCTTCAGAACATGGTCTCCTACTGGTGTGCCAGGGGCCATTCGCATCTGAAACAATTTCTTTGATGCTTCGTATCGTAATACGCGGGATTGCTCTCTATACAACTCCTTTGTATAGAGGAATATGGCTTGAATGTCCATATTCTCGTGCTGCTTTTGATGTGTGTTGTCCATCGATGCAAGCGCGAGGCATTTGGCCATGGCACAATCAGCGTCCCATGTCTTGCGGACTTCTTTATCCGCAACTGAGGATTTTGGACCTGGGACGGGCGGGGCTGAAGCCGTGAGGACATATGATACTTTATCATAAGTCAAGGCAATTTTCAGATTCCTCAGCCAGTCTTTATAATTGGTCCCATTCAGTTTATTTTTATCTAGTAGAAGCTTGAGTCCAGTCATTGGTATCTGCCATTAAGAGAGAGAAAAGAATACACTCAGCGAAAGCTCTTGCAAAGATTAGATTGGTTATTATCTTGTCTAATCGATGTCTCCCACTGTTTTAATCAAGTTTTTCTTTCAAACCTTAAAAAGAAAACTAGCCAAGATTAATTACAGTCTACAACTTCGCTAACTGTTCAGCCAGGCCAGTGTCGGTACTTGAGGGAGGTTCCCCTTGCTTTCGCACGGACCTAATTAAAGTAAACCTCGTTTTCCCAGAGGCGTAGCCCCGTTAACACCTTTCTAGACACCTAATGAGTTAGCTAATTGTAAACTGCAAAACTCTCCTGGGAGCAACTATTGCCCACAGTGGGATCGGGATCCAACCATCATATGGAAGGTATGCAATCTTATTGCAAATCTCAACACTTGAAATTCCCGATGCGGTTTTTACCCCTACTACCTATGACCTTAACTATGGTCAATAAATCATAAGTACCAGTCAAGTTCTACCCGTTATTTCTTGATTAATTAGACCCACTCATATGACCCTTAACTATGGTCAACAAAGTCGCATGAATGTCCTAATTAATCTGCATCATATGCAGTGTAGGAAGACATCACTTAGCTACCGTACACTACGCCTTAACTATAGTCAACAAACGTAGCACGAATACTAAGTACTCTACTTCCTAAAATGACGGAGGGTTGCGGATGATTTTTAAGAAAATCTTTAACACTTTAAACTTGATATCGTCGTAGAATCCAATGGTTTTCAAAAGGAGTGGCTTGAGCTCCGCAGTTTTGAAATGCAGCTTTTTCATAAAGAGCCAAGTGGTTTTCAAATCCGATTCTACAACTTCTTTTTTGGTTTATTTTCTTTACTTTAATCATATTAATGTAGTCCCATCATTTAAGTCCTTAAGCTAATCACAGAAAAGAAACGAAAATACAACGTACGCTTATGCCATCCGCATTCGCCGCAATGTTCCGTTATGCACCGTTAGGTTACTTAACTAACGGCATACCGGGACGGGACTAGCACGGGTGTAAAACATAAGCAACGTCTACTATATATCTCATATATAATATATCATTCGTCTCAGATATCACAGAACACACGAAGAAGAAACACAGATATAATGTGGGATATACTAGGACGTCCGTATTTAGTATTTAGCCAACAATAGAAAATACGGATTCCACAGTCGCGATGAATAGCCAAGCCCACACCCCTAAACCCCTGCGAGAGCGGCAAGCGACCCTACCAATTTTGGAGTTTAGGAGACCCGATCTCGACTCCTCGAGATGGCCTCCCACTGAACCCCAGAACCCGGTCACTTGTGCTCCCCTCCTTGGGTCTATCCTAATGCAGAAAAGTAAATAATATACAACACTGGTGACAACAACCTCAACCCGGAATTGCCCCAAATAAAAGAATATTACATTACATTTGAATTTTACATGAATGAAAATAAAACTCTCATCTCACATAAAAACCCCTCGGCTATTCAATCGCGACAATCCTGCACATCATATCTCAGCAACACATAATATCATATATCATCAACGTAAGTAAGTATGCGTACCCCGATTGCCGTTGATGTATAGCAACGAAACCGGCGATAAGCGACATACTACACTTACGGTCACAGAAAAGAAAGTGTAAAACTACAACATTTGGAATCCACATTCTCTTTAGACATCGTAAATCCGAAATATCACATACTTCTCATTTCATGCCTAACTATATGGATTCCACATATTGTATCACATTCCAGATAAATAGATAGTATTAAACTTTTCGATCGAATAATCAAATACCCAAAATTTCCTAAAGCTCAACACTTGAGCAGAGTTCAGAAACCCGGAATGTGTCACAGTAGCAGCAGTCCAGCCGTAGAAGGGTCAAGCCAACGCCTCACATGTGGCACGCCGTGCTGCCCTAAACCCTAAAGTTTAGAGGCAGTTCAGACGGTCACATAATCGAGTTAAGGTTTGTGTTCTTCTAGAGGGTCCACCACAAAACTTGCACGTATTTCCGGAAGATTTAAACTCGAGAAAAAATTCAACACTTGAAAATTTTTCGTGCCGGGAAAAAGTGAGTTAATGATATCCGTTTGAACTTTTTAATACTTTCTAAATTATCTGAAAAAGGCACGAAATTAAAATTCTGATCGAATCACCGAATCCAAAACAATCCCCAGAACATTCAACACTTGAATCAGATTAAAAATACCCAAATATATATACAAGCAGGTAGAAACATTACTGTGTGAAAACGAAGCAATGATTCATCTGTACGGTCGCGGATCCGCGGCCCAACCAAGTTCTGGCTGCGGTTCCACGGCGGAATGTTAGGATTATTGCTTCGTTTTTTACAGTGATTCTTATATTCGCCTGCTGAATTTTTTAAGTATTTTTAATTCTGAAAATAACACAGTTTCAAAAAATGTCCAAAGAGGGTTAAAAAATCCGTATTTTTGGTTCGATCGGAGTTTTAACTTCGCTAAAGCATCGCCTAAAGCTCTAGCTAGGCTCTGATACCAATGTTAGGTTTACCTAGCACCTCATGAAGGGTTTGGAAGCATCACATGTGTCAAAATCAAATTTTTTAAGGTGCTAAGTGAACATACAAAGAATCATCACTAGAAATTTAGGGTTTCATAACATAGACATCATCACAAGTAGTAAAAGCTAGGGTTTTGAGAGTACAACCTTTGTAGCTCCCTACGCTAGACTCCTTGGCTACTTGAGGGTTGGAAAAAGTCCGCTTGAGATCCTCTAGGTCCACGATGATCCACCCGGAGTCCTCTTTGTCCAAGCTTGAAACTTCACAAGATCAAGAGAAGAAATGGAAGCTGACACTCTTCACTAATGGGCAAGACTAGTATAGAATGGTGTTGTGGTTGGTTTTCTCACTTCAAAATCCTAACTTGGTAACTCTTTTGCTCACTTGAGAGAACTAGAGAGCAAGAGAGAAAGGAGGAAGAAGATGATGGCTTTTTAAACTCAAGATAATTGATAAGCTTCTAAAGAAAATGAGAAAATGAAAATATATATATATTCACTCTCTCATTCTAAACCATGGTTGTAAAATATCTTAGATATTTTGTTTGGAACAAAAATGACCATAGAAAATGAATCATGGTTAATACAAGGGGTTAGTGTAAGAATAATAAAATAAACCATGAAACAATTTCCATTTCATTTTCTTTTTCCAAATAAATAATATCCATATATTTTACATATGGTGTGAGTCTTATATTGCCACCATCTACTATATCAACAACCATGATAACCATTATGTATGCATGTATGTGTGTATGCACATCCTATGTGCATGAATGAAAATGAATGCATACATGCATGCATACAACATAAAGTCAAGAAAGGATTCCAAGTGAGAAACTAATGGTTAATGATAAATCAACACTTGATTTAGCAACCCGGTCGTATCACATACGACCCGACCAAAAGCAAGCCGCCCGATTAATATACGGTATCTCATACGCGCATTTTAACCGGGTCCACGCGCATATCGCATATGCGCACCACAACATTTCGCCTGGACTAGGTAACTCCATTGTGGGACTCTAAGACACGTCAATACGCCGGCAGTGGGTGATGATCATATTAAGCACCCCCCAAGCCGCAAGCGGTCAGCTAAACGTATCGGCCACCCGGGCATTGAGCGATCAGAAGAAAACAAGCGAACCTGTTACAACTCCCGTCGTGCCAACCGGCAACACTACCGTACAGTCTGGTCTCTTCATCAGATATGCTGCATATCGAGTCTAGGGATGGTAACGTCGACCCCAATAACTCAATAAGTCGTGCCGATGAATGGTCTATAACAGATCGAGAAACTACTGATAACACTTATCAGTAAATCTCAACAGCCCTGGCCAGGGACTTACTGATATAGCCAGTCGAGCACAGCACAGCATCAACTCCCAATACCGGGAGAGACAAAACCCCTCCTATCGCTCATCGCCTTCGTGTGTCTCGGGACTGTACCCAACGGCCACCTGTTTGCACGACTCAGTAGAGCCGTGGTAGGGTGGTAATTAAAGTACAGTGGGAGAACACACAAGACTCTATGACGATCTCGGGTCTACAGACTAACCTGCACCAGTGTCACCTGAGAACTGCTATCCGACGATAGATATAATTCCATATAGGAGTTCTCGGTGAGTCCGTCCAGTGTACCCAGTCACCACTGAGCACCCGTATACGATCTCGATGTCAAACATCGATGAATGTGGGAACATCCATCGCCCATCATATGGGTCTAGTATCATATACGCTAGTCTACTCTGGTATATCGATGCCCCGTCTCGATACACCTACGACTAGGGACATTCCAGGATATGCTTATAAACTACAGATGTCCCACTAGTATGATCTCCATCATAATCATAGTAGTCAAGTCTATATCCTCAGGGCTTTATCAACATGTGTGAATGAATAAAAGCATGATCAAATCAACATGTCAGATAAAGAAGAACCAGATAGCATACTATCATGTCGAGCAAGAATGTACACTGAATATATATATTTACATGTATAAATACATCCACTATCATATAATGGCCTCTAGGGCATACATATATCCAACAGAGACGAATGTCGCAGTTGTCTCTAGGTTGTTGGTGAACCGTCGAGGTTTGGAACTAGGGACTTTGCCGTGGCTCCGCTGTCTGATTGTCACGTCTGAATCCTGTTAGAGGAAGAACGCTGGGGTGACATCTCGTCTGCTGTATCGAGACGAACGTCGAGGTGGTGACCACTCCGCACTGGTGCAAGATGATCTCCGATTGTCTTTCAGGCTTCATATGACTTGCCGTTAAGACCCTGAAGCTATGAATTTGGCCTTCGCTTCGTTTGCTGGCATTACGTCCTCTATATCAAGACGAATGTCGTGGTTGTCTCTAGGTTGTTGGTGAACCGTCGAGGTTTGGAACTAGAGACTTTGTCGTGGCTCCGCTGTTTGATTGTCGCATCTGAATCTTGCTGGAGGAAGAACGCTGGGGTGACATCTCGTCTGCTGTATCGAGACGAACGTCGAGGTGGTGACCACTCCGCGCTAGTATGGGATGATCTCCGATGGTCTTTCAGGTTTTATATGAGTTGCCTTCAAGACCCTGAAGCTAGGAATTTGGCCTTCGCTTCGTTTGCTTTGGCGCGTCCGAATCCTGTTGGAGGAAGGACACTGTTGCTGATATTACGCCTGCTGTATCAAGACGAATACTGAGGTGGAGCTGGGATTTTGCCGTCACTCTGCTTTGTTTCGACCGTGAGGTCTTTTGTTGATGTTGCATCTGCATCCTGCTAGACTGCGAAGGAACGCCGTTGTTGACATCTCGTCTTCTATATTGTGACAAATGTTAAGGTTGTCTCTAGGTTGTCTATGAATCGTCGAGATTTGGCTTCGCTTTCTGGTGGAGCCTGTTGGGAAGGTATGGTTCCCTCTTTGTTTGTGCCCCTAGATTGTATACAGGGATCGATGTGATCTCACCTGTAGGGCATAAATTTCATTTTTCTTTATTTCTTTCCGCGATGCTCTATCATTTCAGCTTTTTATATCGCGAAGGTCGTGATTGCCCCATCATTTCGGCTATTTTTCGCAGTGCCCAATCATTTCGGCTATTTATTTTATTTTCACTCGCAGCTTTTTATTGCGAGTTGCCCAATCATTTCGGCTATTTTGCATGCATACATTTTTACTTGCTGCTTTTTATTGCAAGTTGCCCCATCATTTCGGCTATTTCGTATGCACGTATGGCTCGCTGATTTTTTTTATCGCGGGTGTGGAACTTGGAATCTGACGCCAATCTCAGCATCGCTACAACTGGAATATTGCCAGGAGCGAATCATCATTTGCCATGAAAGGGCTTGGGATTTGATACCGGTTTAGGCATCAGCATCGCTACAACTGGGATATTGCCAGGAGTGAATCATCATTTGCCTTTTTCGATGTCGAACAAAGGTGGCTTAGCGAACAGGGTTAGGATCCCGTCGACTAAGGCTTTTGACTTCATGAGCCATAAGGGTCTCATAAAGGTATTTCTCCCTACAAGTCGTAAGGATCTCGTAGGTGTGTTTTCTCCTTAGGAATCGTGGGGATTCCTAAGTGCATGTTCCTCTGTAAGTCGTAAGGATCTTACAAAAGGGTTTTCTCCTTATAAGTCGAGAGGACTTATAAGGGTGTTCACCATATAGACATATCCCTAGCCACGGGTGGGACTTGGTCAGGGAAATGTTTATTCGCGCCCGTGGATTGTATACAAGGGTCAGTATCGAGCCGCTTGTAGGGTAGTAGTGGATGTTGTGGGGGTTGATTAAGAACAGGTTAAGATTTTTGTAACTTAAGACTTTCAAATCTTATGAGCCGTGAGGGTCTCGCAAGTGTAATTCTCCTTAGGAATCGTGGGGATCCCTAAGTGTGTTGCTCCCTTGTGAGTCGTAAGGATCTCACGCGGGTGGTTTCTCCTTATAAGGCCGAGAGGACCTTGTAAGTGTCTTTTAACGAGGTTGCGCCTTTTCGGCTTTTCACAAACACTCGCCGGTAGTCCTGCTATTTTTACTCACGGAGCCCTTTCGGGTTTTCATCCGTGCCCATTTTTCTTATGGACATACCGTTTTTATTTTTTTATTCTTTTTATTTATTTTTCTAACAAGGTCGCGCCCTTTCGGGTTTTCACGAACACTCGCCGGTAGCCCTGCTGTTTTTTACTCACGGAGCCCTTTCGGGTTTTCATCCGTGCCCATTTCGCTTATGGACATACCGTCTTTATTATTATTTTTTTTAATTCCCTTTTTTTATCTCGTCGGCCTGAGGATGCTGCGGTAGTAGTTTAAAGACGTTTCGGTCGTCAGCTAGTTTTAGGACGTAGTGGTCCGTTATTAGTTTAAGGACGTTTCGGTCCGTCATTGCCGCATTTGAGGTGAATTTCTAGTTTACTGACTTTTCGGTCTATGGGACTTTCCCTATGAATGAGCATGATGCCCCCGGCATATCCATCTTTCTCGGAGCATGTGGTTGTGGCGGGCTCACCTTCCAGTTTTCGGACAACGCGAACTTGCCCTGTTGGTATTGGTCTTCAACCCAGTTTTTGAAAACATAGCAGTTTTCGATCGGATGGCCCAATACTTGGTGGTAAGGGCAGTAATTAGGATTGCTGACATCATTCAGTTGTAGCTGGTGTTTCGGCTCCGGTAGAGTGATAAGCCTGTTGTGCACTGCCACTTCGAACAGCCTCCTTGTTTCATCCTGGGGAAACGAGTAAGGACGTTTCAACCTCTCATAGAGGGGTTACCGCTTGTTGTTTTGGCGAACAACCGGTCTAGGGCCACTCGATTGTTGTTGAGTGTTGGCGACGAAGGCCGTTTTTCCCTTTCTTTTATCCTTTTTGTTCGCTCCGTTGTTTGTGGGTCCGAGATTCTCTCCGGGTATCGTGCAATTGCACGGCTGAATGTTCTCGCAATTCTTCAATTCTTCAGAGATGGATTCCTTGAAGAGAGGACCGAAGGCTACTTTTTCGTCGGAGTCACCCCCGAAGGTGAGAACTCGTGATCCCCCGGGATCATTCCTATGACAATTGCCGGCAACTCTTTTATGCTCATCTGTCGTATTTTTTCGCTGTCTACGAGCTTCCCGCTTTGTTCTGTTGACGTGTCGCCTGTAAGCGACATACCCTTGCCACCAACACTTAAAGGAGTCGCGGTCTTCAGTAGGATGTGCGATCTTCTAATGATATAAGAAGTAATTAGGATGCGTCTCTACTCCACCGAGAGTGTTTTCTTCAGAGGGTGGTAGCTTCTGTAATGCTTCGAAAATCGTTTAGGCAGTTTTTCGGTAATCGGCTAAATTAGCAGTCTTTTCCGCAAAAAGTCAAAATAGGTATTTTTTATTATAGACCTAATTATACAAAATTTAGATAATATATTACTATAAATTGGTCACTAAAATGCCACTTATAATTTTCTAGTCAATTAAAAAAATTTCCTTAATTAATTTTTTTTAATACTTTTTTTAAGCTTTTAAAAATACATTTAATTAGTGATAAATACAAATTTAATTGGGTAAATTACACACATAGGAATCATTATAAACTAAAATTTAGTGTTAATAAAATTTTATCAAAACTTTTCAAGATTTAGTTCTATGGTTAAAAAATTAAAGCAAAAATGGCTAAAAAGGGTTTTTTTTTATGTAAAATATGATGTGATATGCATTAAATGAGTTTAGGGGTTGCTTTTTGTGTGGAATTTTCTACACAATTCACTCACAACTCACCTCTCCCACCTCAGGTCGAGCAAGGCAGCAGCTCACCATTTTTTTCCCCTCACTTCTTGCATCAAAATCCTTGCTAAAATCAATAAAAAATCCACAAAATTCACAATTTTCCTTTGCAAATTCAAAACAAAACCCTAATCCATTCCTTCCCTCACCCTAATTTGGTTGAAAGGTGAAGAAAAGAGGTGTCTTGGAGGCTAGAGCAAGTTTGGAATCAACACTTGGGAGGTATAAATTCTAAACAAGTTGTTTAATTTGTAGTTTAAATAAGCTAAATTAGTATTTTAAAGTGTTAATTTCATTGTAATGAATGGTTTTTGAAAATTCAAGAGAGGTGTTGATGCCCTAACTAAGCTTTGATGTAGGATAAGGGGGTTTAAGTTAGTATTTTGGCTATCTAGTTGGTTAGAATGGTTAATTGTGCGATGTTGCGCTCGCTAGATCGATAATTTGCGATATTTGCATCGAAATCGGTATGCAAATGCTTACTAGGTTTTTATGTAAATTAGGAGGTGATCTAATTGCGATATATGGACGATATTTCTAGCATTCCATATGACTATTAGTGTGCGCGAATGCGGGGTTTTGTCTAGTCGGGTTTTAGTTTTGACGATTGCCCCGAAATGACGATTTTAGTTAAGGTTTTAGCGATTTTCGTGTGTTTTCCATGCACCGAGTGCATGTTGTGATTAATTCAAGAGCGTCGATCTTTTTATATTGTGACTTGCGTCGATTTAGGAATATGTAATCTTATATTGTGTGTTATGCAATTCTAGGATCGGTCGTGGACACATCGGACGCGGCGTGCAAAGGCAAGGCGGTGGTCAGATCGGATTAGCGGGGCTTTCAGGTGAGTAGATGTATTCATCTATGGGGGAATCGTCTGGATGGCGCGAAGCGCCCCCTTGTTAGGATTACCTTATTTCTTGCAAGATTTGTATTGTTAGTTAGCTTACCCCTTCATTTACATTGCATACCCTTATAGCTAATCGTATACTAGATTGCATGGATATTCATATACACATACGCGATATCACTTCGTAGGACACGAACACCATTACCATTGGCTTCTGTTGCACGCACACTATTCATGTGACACACACGCCTTTGGTAATTTCCATACCACGAGTACCATAGAACCTGTTTAGCTTAATGTCACCACTTGCATCATACATGATATATGAAATCGCATAGCATGTATATACCTTGCATCATCATCATAGTTACATAGATTTCTAGCCACAAATCACATTGCATACCATGATATCATAGACATTTATCACATACAACATGTTGGGTATTATGACTTTCTTGAGGGTTTCAGTATTGCTGCGATTTCTGGATTTTTGGGGAAAACCGCAAGAATTTAACTTAAGCTTATATTTATCATTTTTAAAAAACAAAGTTGCGGTTTTCTCGTGATGTATGAGTCATCCACCATGAGTTTTTCATGTTTTCTGTTGGATTTCGAGACTCGATTCGAGGAGTGGATGAACCGTCTCGGGTACATGGTGGGCCCGGTATGGTACCCCGGGGCAAGAAGATCGAGTTGTAGACGATGAGCCTGGCAGGGGAAGACTACCTACCGGTGATATCTGGCGCGGCGGATATCCGGAGGATACCAACCGTTGTCGTGAGATTTGATGATATGGGCCGATCCGAACTGACGGAGCCCGATATTTTAAGACATTGAGACAGATGTGATTTCATATTTGGTGTCGATGCTTGACACGGGTTTCAGATGATTTCCTGATGGTATTTAGCTATTATACAGATATTCTCTTTTTTCTAAAGTTAAGAATGCAGAACTCTTAGCATTTAAAACAGTTAAAGATTTAGTAATGACATTGCATACATGTGCATGCATACTAGAGGTATTACATCACATCTGGACATACATGATGTGACGCATTTGCGTGCATTATTACGATATCCTTACTAGATGTTATATTCTACTCACGAGCTGGCAACTCACCCCCGTTGTGCCACAGTGTCTTGCAGGTCGAACTCATCAGTCTAGTAGCGGCGGCTTATCTTGTTAGTGACTTCTTTTGCTCAGACTCGCGACATTGCTCGTAGGTGGGTTGCGAGAGTGCTTTTATCTCTTTTCTTTTGTACTATTTTTGTATCTAGTATTCTCCATCTACCACTCCTTATGTGTATATGCGACCTAGTGATAAGACTGAGAGATTTGTGTATATGTGGTTTCTTTTGGATCGAGCTCACTTGAGCCGACGTTGTGTTTTCTTACATTTTGCATTTCTTTATGCTCTTTTCTGGATATTGCATATATATATTGCATGTGGTTGTGATCCGCCTTGGACGAAGAGCTAGCTCCCGCTTGAGGATGCCATTTTGTGATTACAGGTTATATCTTGTTGTATCCATTTTGGGGGATAGAATTTACAGAGGAGACTCTGCCGAAATTTTCGGAAATTTTTGATGTTTTTTTTAAAAGGGGTTCGATGCAACTTAATTGATTTAAAAATCGTTTTCATGTAAGGTTTTCCTTCAATCTCTTTTGGTTTTGGTTTAGATTTTTCTGGGCTTTGACTGACTTAGCTTACGGTACGCCTTTAGACGTCTCGTAATCTAAGTGTCAGTCACGTTCCGTACTTTCGGGTCGTGACAAAGTTGGTATCAGAGCGTAGGTTTTACCTTTCTGAGTGTAGGACGACCTTGGTAGATGGAGTAGGTGACTTAAGCAGAGTGGCATAACGTGGGTATGATCCGCGACATACTTACGATACGGTACTCCGCCTAAGTGACCTTAGGACATAATTGCTTGTATTTCCTTTCTTGATTCCTTGCATTACTTGATTCAATTGCAATGTTCTTATCAATCCTGTTTCTAATTCCAGCTTCGATGCCGCCAAAGACTACGAGAGTTCAGCGGGCTGCCGCTAGGGATGAGATTCGAGCGGGCTCGTCTGAGGCGAGGATCGAGCGGGATGATACGCCTACCCCTCAGGGTCATATTGATCCGCCTTATCCAGACCGTATTGCCAGATTAGAGGCCGGCATGCAAGAGTTGCGACAGATGATGGGATCTTTAGTTGAGTCCAGTCGGGCACAGAGATCCGAGGACGTTCCTTCCACCGCACAGACCATGATTGTACCTGCTGCACAGATGGTCACTCCTGCTGCTACTACGACTATCCCTGTTTCACTACAGGAGTTCATGAGATTGAGACCTCCAGCTTTTACTGGAACGGATGCGACAGAGGACCCACAGGCATTTCTTGATAGGATGGCTCGGATTTGCCGTTCGTTGAGGTGTTCTGATGATAGATTGGTTAAGTTCGCGAGTTTTCGTCTGGAGGGTCTTGCCCAGACATGGTACGATTCAGTAGAGAGAGGCCGAGCTGCAGGTCTACCTTCTATGACCTGGGATGAGTTTACAGCTGCGTTTCTTGCCCGTTTTCTTCCGGAGAGTGTCCGAGATGCTCAAGCCCGTAGTTTCGAGTCTCTGCGCAAGACTCCTGGGATGACAGTGTCGGAGTATGATATACAGTTTACCCAGTTGTCTCGATATGCTCCGTACCTAGTAGACACAGAAGAGAAGAGAATAAAGAGGTTTGTGCGAGGGCTTGATACACAGCTATTCCTTGCCATCGGCACCCAGCACATTGATACATACGCAGCCGCGATGGATGCAGCCTTACTTTTGGAAGAGCGTATTTCTGAGACTCCGGTCGTTTCTGGGCCGAAGAGGATCCGTACTGATACGCCAGCTCAGCGGCAGATGGGTAGACACCGCGATAGATTATTTCCGGGAGATGGTGGAGGCAGAGGATTGAGACGAGGTCAGTTATTTGGTTCATATCCACAGACCCAGCAGTCATCTCCAGGATGTTTTCGGTGTGGGAGTCAGACCACCGTGTCAGAGATTGTACCATGGGGCGCCAGGGCGCGGCGACAGTCCCGCATGTGACCTTACCACCCTCACCACCTCCTAAGAGAGCTCTACTTCCTACTCCTGATGATGCTCCACGCCAGCCAGATGCTTCTAGAGGCCATGGGCGTGGCGGTCCGGTTCAGAGAGGATGAGGCGACAGAGGCCGAGGTAGAGGCAGAGGACAGCCAGCTATTAGTGGTGGACAGGCCCGAGTGTTCGCGTTGACTCCTTAGGATGCACAGGCATCTAATGCCGTCGTGACAGGTACTCTGCCAGTATGTTCTTTTGATGCACGGGTATTATTTGATCCAGGATCCATATATTCCTATGTATCCATGTACTTTGCACCGAGGTTGGGCCGAGAGTCTTCTCCGTTAAATCAGCCGCTTATCGTTATTACACCGGTAGGCGAGTCATTTGTTGCCCGTTTTGTGTACCGATCATGTTCCGTTCGTATCGGGGAGAGGGATTCTTTAGTCGATTTGATTCTTCTCGATATGCTAGACTTTGACGTTCTTCTTGGTATGGACTGGCTAGCCACCTGTTATGCATCTGTGGACTGCCATGAGAAAGCAGTCAGATTCAGTTTTCCTGGTGAGCCGGTTCTTGTTATTCAGGGAGATCGTAGCGCTACCCTTCCCAGCTTGATTTCTTCTCTTCGCGCTGGTCGGCTCTTAAGAAAAGGGTGTCGGGGATTCTTAGCCTATGTTTGTGATACTAGCTCCACAGAGGTTTCGTTGGACCAGGTCCCTGTTATGAGAGAGTTTCCTGATGTATTCCCTGACGAGCTGCCTGGTCTGCCACCAGAGCGCGAGATTGAGTTCTGCATCAACCTGATCCCCGGCACGGGGCCTATCTCTATACCGCCTTATCGGATGGCCCCGGTGGAGCTAAGAGAGCTAAAGGATCAGTTACAGGACTTGCTGGACAAAGGGCTTATCCGACCGAGTGTGTCACCTTGGGGTGCTCCCGTCTTGTTTGTTAAGAAGAAGGACGGAAGTATGCGCTTATGCATTGATTATCGTCAGCTGAACCAAGTTACTGTGCGGAACAGATATCCCCTACCCCGCATTGATGACTTATTCGATCAGCTCCAGGGTGCAGGGTTTTTCTCGAAGGTTGATTTACGGTCAGGTTATCACCAGTTGCGGGTTCGGAAGGAGGATATTCCGAAGACCGCTTTCTGTACTCGATATGGTCATTATGAGTTCTTGGTGATGTCGTTCGGGCTCACCAATGCCCCGACAGCATTTATGGACTTGATAAACCGTGTATTCAGGCCGTATCTCGATCAGTTCATTATTGTGTTCATTGACGACATCTTGGTTTATTCTCGGAGCCGGGAGGAGCATGAGCAGCACTTACATATCACATTGCAGACTTTGAGGGAGCATCAGCTGTTTGCCAAATTTTCCAAGTGCGCATTCTGGTTAGACAGTGTCGACTTCTTGGGTCATGTAGTGACGAGAGATGGTATTTGTGTGGACCCGAAGAAGATCGAGGCAGTTCAGCGTTGGCCTAGACCAGTATCAGTTACAGAGGTTCGTAGTTTTCTAGGTCTGGCCGGCTATTATCGACGTTTTGTCCAGGATTTCTCCCGCATTGCTGCACCATTGACCGGGTTGACCCGGAAGGGGGTTCCTTTTGATTGGACCCAGGCATGTGAGGATAGTTTCCGGCAGTTGAAGACTCGTCTGACTACTGCACCAGAGTTAGCATTGCCTTCAGGATCAGGCGGGTTCGTGGTATATTGTGATGCTTCTCGAGTGGGGCTGGGCTGTGTATTGATGCAGCACGACAGAGTTATCGCGTATGCTTCTCGGCAGCTAAGAAAACACGAACAGAACTACCCCACCCATGATTTAGAGATGGCTGCAGTGGTATTTGCACTTAAGATCTGGAGACATTACCTATACGGTGAGTCGTGCCAGATATTCACTGACCACAAGAGTTTGAAGTATATGTTTCAGCAGCGAGATCTGAATCTGAGACAGCGCCGTTGGATGGAGTTGGTGAAGGATTATGACTGCGAGATTCTATACCATCCGGGCAAGGCGAATGTCGTGGCACATGCTTTGAGTAGGAGGCCCGGAGGTAGCTTATCTTGTTTGAGCACGGTACAGATGCAGTCGACGACGGATTGGCAGGTTTTATGTGATAGCAGAGTGCAGTTCGAGTTTACTCCTACAGGGGGACAGCTGGCCCATTTCAGAGCACGCCCACAGTTACTTGACCATATCCGCGAGGCACAATCCGACGATGCCCGTATTTTAGAGATTATTGAGCAGATTCGGCAGGGCAGAGTTTCTGAGTTCGTGATTGATGATCAGGGATACTTCGATTTAGGACTCGACTGTGCGTACCAGATTCTGAGGGAATGAGGCGCGATATTCTCGAGGAGGCACATAGATCAGTATACAGTGTTCATCCAGGTTCCACCAAGATATACCATGATTTGAGAGAGGTTTACTGGTGGGACGGGATGAAGAAGGATGTTACAGACTTTGTGTCGAGATGCCTGACTTGTCAGCAAGTCAAGGCCGAGCACCAGAGGCCAACCAGCGAGTTACAGCCTTTGCCCATCCCTGAGTGGAAGTGGGAGCAGGTCTCCATGGACTTCATTGTGGGTCTACCCAGGACTAGTCGAGGGTATGACTCTATTTGGGTGATTGTGGATCGACTGACGAAAGCGGCTCACTTCCTGCCAGTGAAGATCACTTTTGGAGTTTCTCGGTACGCCCAGGTTTATATTGATGAGATAGTGCGACTGCATGGTGTTCCGACTTGCATCGTGTCCGACCGGGGCACCCAGTTTACCAGCTGATTGTGGCAGAAACTTCAGGAAGCTTTGGGCACCCGATTGAGTTTTAGCATAGCCTTTCATCCGCAGACTGACGGTCAGTCGGAGCGTACTATTCAGACTCTTGAGGACATGCTCAGAGCTTGTGTTTTAGATTTTGGTGGTAGCTGGGATCGTCATTTGCCTTTGATCGAGTTTTCCTACAATAATAGCTTCCAGGAGACGATTCAGATGGCACCTTTTGAGGCTTTATATGGGAGGAGATGTCGATCGCCTGTATGTTGGACAGAGGTTAGGGAGAGCAGTATTTTGGGGCCGCAGATTGTACAGGAGACGACCGAGAAGATACAGCTGATTCGGGACAGGATAAGAGGGACACAGAGCAGGCAAAAATCATATGCTGACAGGCGCCATCGCCGACTCGAGTTCGCTGTTGGCGATCATGTTTTCCTGAAGGTCTCTCCGATGAAAGGTGTGATGAGATTTGGGCGGAAAGGGAAGCTGAGTCCTAGATATGTTGGTCCTTTCGAGATCTTAGAGCGTGTTGGTCCAGTCGCTTATCGGTTAGCTCTTCCGCCCAGCTTCCCCGATGTTCATCCCGTGTTCCATGTTTCGATGCTCCGTAAGTACCTTCATGATCCTTCCCATGCGATTCAGCACCAGACGATCCAGCTAGAGCGTGATCTTTCATTCACCGAGCAGTCGGTGGTCATTCTGGATCGGCAGGTGAAGAAATTGAGATCAAAGGTTATACCGTCCGTCAAGATCCTTTGGCGTGGCCCGAACAGCGAGGAGGTCACCTGGGAGACCGAGGTCGAGATGAGGAAGAGATATCCCCATCTTTTTGAAGGTACGCGTAGTTAAATTCTAAATTCGGGGACCGAATTTCTTTAAGGGGGGAAGATTGTAACGCTTCGAAAATCGTTTAGGCAGTTTTTCGGTAATCGGCTAAATTAGCAGTCTTTTCCGCAAAAAGTCAAAATAGGTATTTTTCATTATAGATCTAATTATACAAAATTTAGATAAGATATTACTATAAATTGGTCACTAAAATGCCACTTATAATTTTCTAGTCAATTAAAAAAATTTCCTTAATTAATTTTTTTTAATACTTTTTTTAAGCTTTTAAAAATACATTTAATTAGTGATAAATACAAATTTAATTGGGTAAATTACACACATAGGAATCATTATAAACTAAAATTTAGTGTTAATAAAATTTTATCAAAACTTTTCAAGATTTAGTTCTATGGTTAAAAAATTAAAGCAAAAATGGCTAAAAAGGGGTTTTTTTTATGTAAAATATGATGTGATATGCATTAAATGAGTTTTGGGGTTGCTTTTTGTGTGGAATTTTCTACACAATTCACTCACAACTCACCTCTCCCACCTCAGGTCGAGCAATGCAGCAGCTCACCATTTTTTTTCCCCTCACTTCTTGCATCAAAATCCTTGCTAAAATCAATAAAAAATCCACAAAATTCACAATTTTCCTTTGCAAATTCAAAACAAAACCCTAATCCATCCCTTCCCTCACCCTAATTAGGTTGAAAGGTGAAGAAAAGAGGTGTCTTGGAGGCTAGAGCAAGTTTGGAATCAACACTTGGGAGGTATAAATTCTAAACAAGTTGTTTAATTTGTAGTTTAAATAAGCTAAATTAGTATTTTAAAGTGTTAATTTCATTGTAATGAATGGTTTTTGAAAATTCAAGAGAGGTGTTGATGCCCTAACTAAGCTTTGATGTAGGATAAGGGGGTTTAAGTTAGTATTTTGGCTATCTAGTTGGTTAGAATGGTTAATTGTGCGATGTTGCGCGCGCTAGATCGATAATTTGCGATATTTGCATCGAAATCGGTATGCAAATGCTTACTAGGTTTTTATGTAAATTAGGAGGTGATCTAATTGCGATATATGGACGATATTCTAGCATTCCATATGACTATTAGTGTGCGTGAATGCGGGGTTTTGTCTAGTCGGGTTTTTGTTTTGACGATTGCCCCGAAATGACGATTTTAGTTAAGGTTTTAGCGATTTTCGTGTGTTTTCCGTGCACCGAGTGCATGTTGTGATTAATTCAAGAGCGTCGATCTTTTTATATTGTGACTTGTGTCATTTTAGGAATATGTAATCTTATATTGTGTGTTATGCAATTCTAGGATCGGTCACGGACATATCGGACGCGGCGTGCAAAGGGAAGGCGGTGGTCGGATCGGATTAGCGGGGCTTTCAGGTGAGTAGATGTATTCATCTATGGGGGAATCGTCTGGATGGCGCGAAGCACCCCCTTGTTAGGATTACCTTATTTCTTGCAAGATTTGTATTGTTAGTGAGCTTACCCCTTCATTTATATTACATACCCTTATAGCTAATCGTATACTAGTTTGCATGGATATTCATATACACATACGCGATATCACTTCGTAGGACACGAACACCATTACCATTGGCTTCTGTTGCACGCGCACTATTCATATGACACACACGCCTTTGGTAATTGTCATGCCATGAGTACCATAGAACCTGTTTAGCTTAGTGTCACCACTTGCATCATACATGATATATGAAATCGCATAGCATGTATATACCTTGCATCATCATCATACTTACATAGATTTCTAGCCACAAATCACATCGCATACCATGATATCATAGACATTTATCACATACAACATGTTGGGTATTATGACTTTCTTGAGGATTTCAGTATCGCTGCGATTTTTGGATTTTTGGGGAAAACCGCAAGAATTTAACTTAAGCTTATATTTATCATTTTTTTTTAAAAAAGTTGCGGTTTTCTCGTGATGTATGAGTCGTACACCATGAGTTTTTCATGTTTTCTGTTGGATTTCAAGACCCGATTCGAGGAGTGGATGAACTGTCTCGGGTACATGGTGGGCCCGATATGGTACCCCGGGGAAAGAAGATCGAGTTGTAGACGATGAGCCTGGCAGGGGAAGACTACCTACCGGTGATATCTGGCACGGCGGATATCCGGAGGATACCGACCGTTGTCGTGAGATTTGATGATATGGGCCGATCCGGAATGACGGAGCCCGATATTTTGAGACATTGAGACAGATGTGATTTCATATTTGGTGTCGATGCTTGACACGGGTTTCAGATGATTTCTTGATGGTATTTAGCTATTATACAGATATTCTCTTTTTTCTAAAGTTAAGAATGCAGAAATCTTAGCATTTAAAACACTTAAAGATTTAGTAATGACATTGCATACATGTGCATGCATACTAGAGGTATTACATCACATTTGGACATACATGCTGTGACGCATTTGCGTGCATTCTTACGATAGCCTTACTAGATGTTATATTCTACTCACGAGCTGGCAACTCACCCCCGTTGTGCCACAGTGTCTTGCAGGTCGGACTCATGTCTAGTAGCGGTGGCTTATCTTGTTAGTGACTTCTTTTGCTCAGACTCGCGACATTGCTCGTAGGTGGGTTGCGAGAGTGCTTTTTTCTCTTTTCTTTTGTACTATTTTTGTATCTAGTATTCTCCATCTACCACTCCTTATGTGTATATGCGACCTAGTGATGAGACTGAGAGATTTGTGTATATGTGGTTTCTTTTGGGTCGAGCTCACTTGAGCCGACGTTGTGTTTTCTTACATTTTGCATTTCTTTATGCTCTTTTCTGGATATTGCATATATATATTACGTGTGGTTGTGATCCGCCTTGGGCGAAGAGCTAGCTCCCGCTTGGGGATGCCATTTTGTGATTACAGATTATATATCTTGTTGTACCCATTTTGGGGGATAGAATTTACATAGGAGACTCTGCCGAAATTTTCGGAAATTTTTGATGTTTTTTTAAAAGGGGTTCGATGCAACTTAATTGATTTAAAAATCATTTTCATGTAAGGTTTTCCTTCACTCTCTTTTGATTTTGGTTTAGATTTTTCTGGGCTTTGGCTGACTTAGGTTACGGTACGCCTTTAGACGTCTCGTAATCTAAGTGCCAGTCACGTTCCGTACTTTCGGGTCGTGACAGCTTCATTCTCATTGATATGGCTTTAGCAAACCTTTTCCTTATCTTGAATTTGTTTTTATCCGCAGCGCATGTCTCTTGATTTGACGGGAGTGTCTCGACTCTTTTGTCTCGTCGCCGGCGTTTGGCTCCTTCCAATATGGCCATCTCACACTCCTGATTGGCTTTACTTTTCAGATGAATCTCATTTAGGAAGGCATCGATCATCTCGTCTGACGGCCACAGAAGTTCTGTTTCAGGACCCCCCCCTCAGTTTCTCGGTGCAAGGAGCTTCTTTATCATCTATCGACGAGTGAGAGATCATATGACAACTTGCCACGTAATTCTCAGATCCATCTATGAGTCTTCTCCATCATCTCCGTCTTCAAGGACGTGGCTGAGAAACTCTTGGAGCGTAATTAGGGTTCGCGCTTTCTGGTTGTACTCTTCCAGTGCGTCGATTTGTTTCTGCAGGTCCGTGCGCTTGTCGCCAGGCTTCACGGGCTTTTTGGATCTCTTCTTCTTTTTCGAAGATTTCGACGGCTGGGTGTGAACACTTTGGCTATCCCCACCAATCCTTGGAGTTAGACGCGGTTTCAGCATCCCTTCGATGATCTCAGGTTCCGACGGGTTCTTCCACCTGATCGCCGGGCATGTCTGGAGATCATTCAGCATCTTTTTGGTTTTGGTGGAAAGCACGACCTCCTACGGAGCTTCTTCAATAAAAGAGCAAGTTGCCCCCAGCGTGTCCGTCTTCTTTGGAGTGTGCGGCTGTGGTGGGTTTACTTTCCACTTTTCAGACAGCGCAAACTTGCTTTGTAGGTACTGATCCTCGGTCCATCCCTTAAAGACGAAGCAATCCTCGATCGGGTGACTTACCGTTTGGTGGTAAGGGCAATAATTGGGATTATTCACCTCGCTGGGTTGCGGTGGTCTCCTTGGATTCGGGAGATAGATAAGCCTATTGCTCATCGCTAGCTCGAACAGCCTCTTCGTTTTATCCCGCGGGAATGAGTAAGGGCGCTTCATTTTCTCATTATAATACCGCCGTCTCTCTTCCAGTTTATCCGCTAGCTTTGGGGCACTGGGCTGCTGTTGGGTGTTCGCAGTGAAGGTCACTTTCCCTTTACCCTTGTTGTTTCGGGATTCCGGCTTCGGAGGAGACGGTCTGTGACCCATTTGATCCATTTGGGCTAGCTTATCAATTAAAGCCTGGAACGTGGTCGGTTTAAAGAACATCATGAACTGTGAAACAGTTGCATGAGGGTCTAGGGTGCCCACAAACATGCCTACCGCAGGTGCTTCTTCGATGCGCTGTTCGCATTTCGACCACAGATTCCGCCTTCGTGTCGCGTACTGAACCCACGTCTCGCTTGGCCTTACCCTGGCATTAATCAGTGCTGTTATCGGAGTATGCTCGCTGGCGCTAGCGAAACGCTGGGTAAACAACAACAACATTTCAGCGAAAGTTTTGACGGATTCGTTCGGAAGCTCGGAGTACCATTCAAACGCCGTCTCCGACAAGCTGCCGACGAACTGGCGAAGCAGGAGCTTATCATCGCCACCGGTATTGCCACAAAGAGCCCTGAACTGGGCAACATGTTGATGGGGATTGCTTGTCCCCTTGTAGACATGGAATTTTGGGATCGTGTAGCCCGACGGGTACTTGATCTGATCATACCAGCTCGGATATGGTCGTCCCGTTTTAACGACCTGACCGGCTACCTCAGTTTCCTAGTGAAGTCGTATCTGCTGAGCTATATATTCATCTAGGGCAGGTTTGGAAATTGTCTCCTCCTTGGTTGTTGACAGAGCCGGTGGAGGATTTGACGTTTCTCCTCTGTCATCTTCAAGGACAATCGGAGGATCTTCAGCAGGAGGATCCTGCTGGATCATCATACCCACCATGTCCTGGAATAGAAGGGCCATTCGTTTTATATTGGCTGCTTGTTCCGCAGCCTCTTTGTCCTTCTTTTAAAGTATCCTGTGAAGGAATTCGGCGTCGGTTTCTTGCTCATGTCACTGATTCGAGGATGCTTCTGGGCTTTCTTTTGGCCCGGTGAGTGCAGCCATCGCAGTCATCATTTCTTTGAGCTTCTGCTACTGCTCTTGAGCTTTAGTTACCGATCGCGTAAGCGGTCTATGACCCGTGGATATTCGACTGTCCTCTTTCCCGGACGCCATGTAGACGGTGTATACCACAATGCCCCCGGACTTAGGGCGTTTGGGTTCACCGCCTTTGACATTTGCCGCAGGCGTGGGGATTTTCTCCGGTCTTCTTCTCTTGTGGGACGTCGGAGTTAAGGGGGCCGTTGCTTTGGGCACCCAGGTGGTCGTTGTCTTCCGTTGCTTGACAGGGGGATTTTCCTCCCGTCGACCCTTCGACTTCTTATGCTGGTGAGAGAAATTCGGATCAATCACCGATTCTCGGACTCGTCGCCAAGTCTTGTAGATCCTGGAAGACAGCCATTGAGGAGACTGTTCCAGTTTTGCTTCTGTAATATTCTCCACCGGTGGAGGAGATTTTTTCAATATGCGGTAGGAGAGTTCCTGTGCACCTTGTTCAGCAATTCGAAGCTGTTCCCGGTTGGAACAGCAGCATCAATTTTCGGCGTTGGGGCTGGTGGAGTTAGCCCAGAGGGGGAGTTGCCCCCGGCCTTCCTTACCCGGCACCAGTGGCGACGTCGAGCGTGTCGAGCTGATGGAGTTGGCTCGGTGACGGGGATGACTTTATCTTGCCCCCTGTTCAGGTGAGGGGCTGTTGCTGGTATCAGCCTGTTGAAGGCTGATGTCCTTTGAGTAGCAGGAGCGGGAGTTGGGACAGTCAGTCTTGTAAAGACCGACCCCCTGGCAGGAGAAGCCGCCTCGACGACTTTAGGAGCAGAGATGGCTGTCTTCCTCGGGATGGCCACTTCAGGGGTTATAGGCTTCTTGGCAGGCCCATCGGAGTTCAGGCTCAGTCTGGTGAAGACCGAGGAGTTGGAATTGGATGACCCGTTAAGAGGGGCCGTGGTAGTAGTGAGCCGATCGAAGACCGACTTCTTTTGCGCTTCCTTCGGCAGCGGGACATTAATGTTCACTGGCGGGAGCATGGTCCCGAAGAACAGACCGGTGGTAGCCTGAGTCACTTATTCCACCGGCATAGCAAAGATGGAGGCCGCTTGAGGCCCGTAAGCCACACCTCCAGGTGAGGCGGAGCGTCGGTTGCAGTTGCATTTGGAGCAGTTTGAGTAGTTGGACGCCATTGCAGTTTGATTTCTGCGCCAAGCAAGAGACCAAATCTTAGTAACTTGAAACCCGAGGGCAACCATTAACAAACCGCGATTCGTTCGCGAAGACGACACACGAAGTGTGGAGTGGAAAGAGGAAAAGGTCCCACCGGGCGTGCCAGAATCTGTTCCCCTCCGAATGGTGGCCAAGACATGGACGTCTTGCCTGAGATTCGGGGCAGATGCTATTTGGTTTTATCCGTCCACCTCTCCGAAGATGCCAAGTTGATTTATGGCACCATGTATCGGAGGTTTAGACGGATGCGGCCGATGTAGCAGACTTCGTCAGATTCCCCCTCGCTTGAGGGGTTTTTGATTGTGGGGACGCTCTTCCCTACAGGCGCAAGCCCCTGCAGTTAATTACGCTACCGCATCGCGGTAACAACTTTCTCCTTCTCCAGAATTTCACTTCGTGTCGTGGGTGTTTGTTTTGTTTATGGTTGCCCGTGGATTGTATACGGAGACTAATTTATGTCGTCACCCGTAGGACGTGGATTAGTCCAAATCCGTATTTTCTTAGATTTGGGTTTGGGGTTTTGGTTTAAGGATACGTTAGCCGTATTTGAGGCTAAGATCAACTTAAACGTTTGTTAAGGATACGTTAGTCCAGTTTGAGACTAAGATCAACTTAACGGGATCGTTTAGATCCGACAAAAGAGCATTTGGGCTCTATTGTTCCAGTTTAGGGACATGGTGGTCCATTGCCAGTTTAGGGACATGGTGGTCCATTGCCAGTTTAGGGACATATGGATGGTGGTCCATCTTTCCCGTTTTGGGGACAAATGTTAGTTTAAGGACGCATTAGTCCATGAGTTTAAGGACGCGTCGGTCCATGAGTTTAAGGACCCCACAGTCCATATTGATGTGTGGTTATCGGGACCCGTCACCTCTCTGAAGACGTTGAAGGATTACAATGACAGATATCAGAGGAGTTCGGAGATGTACCCTTGAACCGGGTGTAAATTGATTTGAGAGAGTAGTCGTGCTTGGTTCAATTTAATTTGAGGACTTACGGCCAAAATTGGGCTAAGTCCAGTTGAAAATGTTCAACGTTTTATCTGCATTTGGCCTGTTAGGCCTTTACTAGGGCCCTGCCCCTGTATAATAATGCATGGCATTTTTGTTTGGTCTATTAGACCTTTATTTGGGCTCTTCCCCTTTTTTAAAATGATGCACGGCATCTGTTTTGGTCTGACAGACCTTTGTTTGGGCTCTGCCCCTTTTTAATAATGCATTGCATTTTTTATTAGGCCTGTTAGGCCTTTTAATTGTGCTCTGTCCCTTCTTTAATAATGCAAAGCATTTATTGTTCTGACAGTGCGCCACGTGGCTTGTCAGGCGCTTTGCGCCAGCGCAAGGCGCAAACTCATATGGGGGTGACACGTGTCACGCTCTAGCGAGCGCAAGCGCAGTGCGCTGCGCTGCTGACACGTGGCGCGCTCTGGTGACTTGCACCAAACCAAGAGAGCAGTGCTCTGTTTTTAGAAGCGCAAGGCGCAACTGTTCTGTGATTAACACGTGGCGCTCCCTGGTGGCTTGCGCCAATCCAAGGAGCGCAATAGTGCAAATTTCAAAAAGTGCAAGGCACTGTTTAATATTTTGATCAAATTTAGATCAAAGAAAACAAGTTTTTTCTTGTTTTCAAGAACCAGTGGTTCATCAAAAGGCAATGCCTTTATACAGAAGTAAATTACTTCTTCTTTTTTATTATTATTATTTTTTTATTCAAGATCTTGATCTTGTTCTTAGATCTTTGATCTCTTTTAGAAGAAATTCTTCTTTTATTTAAAGGTTTTTACCTTTTCTTTCTCTGAGCTCTTCTCAAAATTTTTTTTAGAGGAGTTCTGTGTGTTCTCTTTATGTCCATCTGTTTTAGACTTGGAGTCTAGGGGCCTTTATATAGTGCCAATTGATTTGTTAAATCAGTTAAAGAGATCTTTCTCTGATTGATTTAGGGATGTTTCCCTACCGTTGGATCTTTGATCCAAGGGCTCCTGTTTTATAGAAGAGAATCTTATTGTTTTAATAAGATTAGAAAGATCTTTCCAGAATTTTTCTGTTTAAATGCTGGCACAGCTGGCTCAAGCGCACTTGCGCTTGACACGTGTCGCGCAGCGCAGCGCAACTGCGCTGCCACGTGTCGCGCAGTACAGAACACAGCGCAACTGCACTGCCACGTGTCGCGCAGCGCAGAGCGCAAAGCATCTGAAGCGTTGCTTCCTTTATTTTTATTTTAAATAGAGCCTTACTCTGATTGGGTGCGCTGCCTTGGACGCAGCGCTGGCGTGTCAGCTTTTGACACGTGGCGCGTTGCGCGCAGCGCAAGGATTCTGAAGCGTTGCTTCAATTTTTTGAATTTTTGAAATTCAAACAGAGCTTTGCTCTGATTGGGGAAAACACAAGGTTTTAGGAGGCATCATCCATGCCATTTTCAAAAATTTGCCATGTTAAATAACCCAAACCCTAGAATCTTAACTAGAGAATTAGACGATACAAGAATGTAAACAACTTTACATCAAGTGAACAAGGAATACGACCTTTGTAGACCGGTCCTTCACTTCACTTGCTCCATGTAGTAGTCCAGCGATTCCACTGGGCTCCACTTGAGGCTTTGAACGAGCTTCCTCCGATGACCTTCATGCCGAAGATGATCCACGTGAAGTTCCTCCAACCTAAGCTACCTCTACACTAAACTCTTTAGCGTAGGAAACACGCTACACTCGATCGCTAGTCAAGTATAGGATGGTGAAGTAGAGGATGTTAAAAGCTCACAAGTTTGTGTTCAAGCTTCATGGTTCACATCACGTGTGAGGGTTGAAGCTTGAACGATAACATGAGAAGGAAGAAGAAGCTAGAAAGCAACCATAGGAGCAACTCAAGAAAAATTGGCTAAGTCTTGAGAATGAGCTAGAATCCTTAGCAACTCTTGACCCCTCACTCATTCAAGCATGGAATTATGTAATATAAAATTGCAACCATACTTGAATTGTGGGTCAAGATGAATAAACAAAAGTATATCCCATGCTTGCAACCATGTTCTCATTTTCTACCTCATTTCTATTTTCACGAAATAGAAATTCATATGCCATGCTTCATTATATATATATATATATATATATATATATATATATATATCATATATATTAATATATATATAATTAAGAATAATTAGTGAGCTAATGATATTAGTTAAGATATAATTATATCACATATAATATATATCACATTATTCAATCAACACTTGATTTAATAATCCGGTTATATCACATATGACCGACTAGTATCATTTATCTGTATATCACATTATCAAATCAACACTTGATTCGACAATCTAGTTATATCACATATAACCGAACCGATAATAGATAACTTCCAGATTACAATACAGTATCACATACTCGTATTTAATTAGGCCCACACACATATCACATACGTGTCCTACTTCGTTTCGCTTGAACCAGGAAATTTCTGTGTGGGACTCTAAAGACTCGTCAATACGCCAGCAGTAGGTGATGATCATATCAGTTACCTACAAGCCGTCAGCGGTACTAGCTGGACGTAACGGCTACCGGGTATTGAGTGATATGAAGATCAACAAGCAAGCCTGTCCACAGTCTCCATGAAGCCTATCAGTAACACTACCGTACAGTCCGATCTCTTCCTCTGATATGTTGCATATCAAGTCTAGGGGTAGAAATCATCAGACCCCAGTAACGTGATTAGTCATGCCGATGTCTGGCCTATAACAGTTCGAGAAACTACTGATAACACTTATCAATAAATCTTAGCAGCAGCCCTGGCCAGGGACTTCCAGTTATATCCAATCGAGCATAGCGTAACATCAACCCCCAATACCGGGGGAGACGAAACCACTCCTATCGCTCATTGCCTCCATGCGACTTGGGACTGTACCTAAAATCCACCTATTTGCACATCTCCTTTGAGCGTGGTAGGAAGGAAATCAAAGCACAGTGGGAGCCGCACAAGACTTTATGATGATCTCGAGTCTACAGACTAACCTGTATCAGTGTCACCAGAGGATTGCTATCTGATAATAGGTATACTACCACATAGGAGTCCTCGGCGAGTCTTGTTCAGTGTACCCAGTTTCCACTGAGCACCTGTATACCATCTTTGATGTCAAATTCCAATGGATGTAGGATCATCCATCGCCCATCATATGGGTCAAGAAGCGTATATGCTAGTCTACTCTGGAATATCGATACCCTGTCTCGATATACCCTCGACTAGGAACAATTAAAGGATGAACTTGTGGACTACCCTGGCCCTACTAGTATGATCTCCATCATAGTCATGGTAGTCAAGTACACATCCTAAGGGTTTTATCAACATATGAGAGCAAGACAGTATCACAATACAAGTCTACATGTTAAGACAAAGAACAATCAGATAGCATACTATCATGTCGAGCAAGAAAGTCCTCTCTATATATGTCCAAGCATCCACTATAATATACATCATATGTACAATAATGGCCTCTAGGGCATACATATAACTAACATAATTCAATTCAAGTATAACTACAATACAACATGAATCCATTTATAACAGAATTCAATCTATATCAACATGACTCGACTTAACCGAACCATAAATATACTCTGATTACATGCCTATCCATTTATATCCATTCCGTTTACATGATATCATGGTTTCGGCAAGTCTTCCATTTATAAAACAAAATAATACAATCAATACAAAAGACATTACGGGGTTTTAAAGGGTCAGACTGGTACGGAATGTGTTAGAAGTGGCACGAGACGGTCACTTTAATACACCTAACTTGAATATCCATTGCTGTTGTACCATGGCTTAACGGTTCCTTATGCTCCGTATATCTTAGTCTCCTGAATAGTGGGACTCCTCTCGTATACACTCGCATATTCTGTACCAAGCTACAAACAACTGCGTTAACAGAATAACAAAGATTACAATATACCACTTATATTCTCATCTGTCTATTCTTACCTATCTTTGGGACTTACCGAGCGATTGTTCGCTGACGACATTCCTTCTCTTTTTTTCTTTGGAATGTTGTCAGGTGGATCGGACTCTGTGGAGGTTGAGCCTAGTACTAAAGACTTGGAGAAGTTCGCCATTGACCCAGAGCTCTAGATACTTGTATATATTTTCTTTTCAGTTTATGCCATTGTTTAGGCGTTACTTTCCATTCCTGTATTTACATTTTCAGTTGAACTTGTAAAAAAATGTTTAATAAATAAAAGTTGTTGTTCAGTTACATCTACTATTTTTTTCTTGTGTACATTCATTATATTGCTTAGTTACGCTTAGCATGTTTATTTTTGGGTAAATAAGTAGCGGGCCTCGTCGCGTCTTCTTACCCGTACACTGGGAAGTGGGGCGTGACAGGTTTTGTTGGCGGTCCATGCAGGTCAGTTCTGCATAAAGTCCTAAGCAATATAATACAAGAATCAGCAACTAAAAACATTCTTTACTTTTCATATTCCATAAATCTTACAATTTCATATAGTTTGAATCTATCCTAACCCTATTTTTTCTTTCAAGGTTATGGATTCTCAAAACAATACCGGCACAAACTTCAACAACACACCGACGCCTACCATTGCTGCTCCGATCAATGAGCCGACAATACTACTTGAGGCAATCTGAATTCTCTTGGATGGACAGCAGCAACAGGCTGCTATATTATTGAACCGCGCAGAAGCGGAAGCACCCGGAGTGAAGCAATTTCGGGCATTGCACCCGAAGCAATTTTCAGGAAAAGAGAGCCCTCTGGAAGCTGAAGAATGGGCTCAAAGTATTGAGGACAATATGGAAGCAACACAAGTGCCAGACATCGCTTGGGTACGAGTTGCGAAGCTGCAACTCACCAACAACGCCCGAGTTTGGTGGAAGGCGGAAGAAAGTCGTCTTGACCAGCCGATCTAATGGAAGACTTTTCGCGAGATGTTCGACGCGAAATACTTTTCAGAGACTGCCCGATTTGACATGGAATAGCAATTCATCCATCTACAATAGGGTTCGATGTGGACCAAATTTATGGATAAGTATGATGCTGAGTTTACCATGTTCAGTAGGTAAGATATGTCTCAATATTCGTATTTCAAATATCACATACTACACAGCTAACACAAGACCTTAACAGGTTCGCAACACACTTGATACTGACTGCTGAGATCAGGTCCAGATGATTTCAGCAAGGGTTAGATCCGGAGATCCAAGCTACCTTAGCTACAAGGGATTTCCCAACCTACGAACTGGCTCTAAAATCTGCTCGTCGATATAAGGCAGTAGTTAAGATGAAGGGCAAATCCCAATGTGCCGGGGTGAAGCGTTCTGCCACCCAGATGGCAAGAGGAGCCTCTTCAAGGCCACCTTTTGTGCCCAGGAGACCGGGAGTACCAATCAACCGGCCCGGCCCGGCCTTTTGCACCTACTGCAGGAGGGATGGACACCTAGCGAAGGACTTCCGGCATGCAAATCAACTTTTTTTAGTCTGTGGCTCAACCACACATGATATTGGGTCTTGTTCTCGTAGACTCAATCCAAATGCTGCACCCAGACCAGCAATTACCTACCCGCAGCGGCCAGCTATCCAGGCACCTGCTCCACGACTCGCTCTCCCAGCTCCACCTCCTCATGGACCGACTGCACCTCCTCCTCGTCAGTTCCACCAAGCTCAAAGGAACTTAACTCAAGTACAAAGGAATGCTCTTCCAGCAATGAGGAATGTACCGAAGCGACAGGCTTTCACAATGACTGTGGAAGAAGCTGAAGCCACTGGACAAATCATCACTGATAACTCTTTCCTTTTAAGCTTTCTTTCAGTCTTTATATATACCCATATATCTTTTCTTATACCTAAAATCGATCCCATATAACTTAGGTACGATCTTAGTAGCCTCACTTCCTGCACTAGCACTCTTCGATACTGGAGCATCTCATTGCTTTATGTCGCAACGGTTCGTCTGAACTCATGCGATTCCAGTCAAACCTCTCGTATCCAGCTGGAATGTCAGTTCAGAGAACAACGTTCTAAAGGCAATAATGGGATATGACATGTGTCCAGTGGTCGTCTGCAGCAAAGAATTCTATGCCAACTTTAAGGTGCTAGACATACCGAATTTCGATGTCGTTTTGGGTATGGATTGGCTTGGAACATTCTATGCTACTATTGACTGTCGTCAAAGGAGGGTAGTGTTCTAGATTCCAGAGCATCCAGTCTTTTATTTCAAAAGTGGAGACCATACCCTGGACCTAAGCACATACAAAGCAAAACCGAAGAAGGCTGTGATTGCAACACTTCAAGCAGAGGAAGGATCGAAGCCAAAGGTAGCTCGAGAGTTCGATGATGTATTTTCTGAAGATATATCAGGCTTGACTCCCGATCGAGCTCTTGAATTCAGTATTGAGTTAGTACCTGGAGCACAACCGGTGATCAAAGCACTGTATTGGTTAAGCCCTGAAGGTTTGAAGGAGATCCGAACTCAGTTGGACCAATTATTGAAGAAAGGATGGATTCGTGCCGGCACTTCAAGTTGGGGATTGCCAGTTCTACTTGTGAAGAAAAAGGAAGGTTCATATCGAATGTGCATTAATTATAGAGCTCTGAACGAAGTAATTATAAAGAACAAATATCCACTTCCGCACATCAACGATCTGTTCGATCAGTTAAGTGGATCTTGCGTTTTCTCCAAGTTAGATCTTCGTTCGGATTATCATCAGGTGAAGGTCAAAGAGTCTGATATTCTGAAGACGGCATTCAGGACTCGCTATGGTCATTATGAGTTTCTTGTGATGCCATTTGGAGTGACCAACACACCAGCTATATTCATGAACCTAATGAATCAAGTTTTCCGAGAGTTCCTAGACAGGTTTGTTGTCATCTTCATCGACGACATCTTGGTGTATTCTAAGAGTTGGAAAGAACATGCCGAACACCTACGAGTTATCCTGGAGACTTTGCGATAACATCAACTCTATGCCAAGTACATCAAGTGCGAGTTTTGGCTAGATCAAGTCGGTTTCCTCGGACATATTGTATCAGGCGAAGGAATCTTTGTAGATCCAGCTGAAGTATCAACAGTAAGCAAATGGCCGACACCGAAATCAGTGAAGGACATTAGAAGCTTCTTAGGATTAGCAGGATATTACATAAGGTTTATTGAAGGATTTTCGAAGATTGCAACACCCCTGACCAAGTTCACACGTAAAGATGAAGAATTCATGTGGTCAGAAGCATGCGAACGAGCTTTCGTAGAACTCAAGTCAAGATTGACATCAACACCTATCCTTGTCATACCAGACCAATATGGAGGTTTTGTAGTGCATTGTGATACATCCGGTAAAGAATTAGAATGTGTTCTATATTAGCATGGTAAGGTTGTAGCTTATACATCAAAACAGCTGAAGATTCATGAGCGCAACTACCCAACGCATGATCTGGAGTTGGCAGCCGTTATCTTTGCTCTTTAGATTTGGCGCCATTATCTTCTTGGAGAACGAATGGACATATACACAGACCACAAGAGTCTGAAATATGTGTTTACTTAGAAAGAGTTGAATATGCGGTAGAGAAGACGGTTAGAACTTATGGAAGATTTCTACATCAACCTACAATATCATCCAGAGAAGGTGAATGTAGTACCTGATGCACTTGGTTGCCAACCATTAGCATTGAATCTCACCACACAGTGAAAGCTTTAACAAGATTTGCATCAAATGGAGATTTAAGTGGTCATGCCAGGTAATGCTTCAAGTTTGATGAACTTACAGGTTCAATCTACTATTGTCAATTAGATCAAAGCAGTTCAAGCAAGTGATGCCAAGTTGCAAAAGATTAGAGAACAAGTAAAAGTGGACTTCGAACAGACTTCATTATCCATGAAGACGGATCATTGAGATACGGTAGTAGGTTGTGTGTACCAAAAATTTCTGTGCGGGAAGAGTTGATGAAAGAAGCTCACAGCTCTCCTTATTCAATACACCCTGGAGGCATAAAGATGTACAAATATCTGTGTCAAAATTACTGGTGGCATGGAATGAAGTGTGAAGTAGCCAGAAGCTTCGCTAAATACTTGGTGTGTCAGTAAGTAAAGGTTGAACATCATAGGACAGCTGGGTTACTTCGAACGTTACCTATCCCAGAATGGAATTGGCAACACATCACCATGGATTTCGTGACTGCATTTCCTCTCAGCACGAAAGGTAACGATGTTGTATGGGTTATTGTGGATCGACTCACAAAGTCGGCTCACTTCATCCAATTTCGAGTTGGCCAATCTACTGAGACACTAGCAAAGAAGTACATAGAAGTAATAATCTAGGTAAGATTTAAACTCTTCAATATGTACTATTTCTAATACCCATGAACTCATGCAGAAAATTGTGAGATTACATGGAGTACCGGTTTGCATTGTCTTCGATCGTGACACCAGATTCCGATCGTAATTTTGGTAGAGTCTGCAAGCTATCTTGGGAACAAGTCTGAACTTCAGCACATCTTACCATCCATAAACAGATGGACAGTCTGAGCAAACTATTCAGATACTTGATGATATGCTAAGAGCGTGTATGCTAGACTTCGGAGGATCGTGGGAAGATCACCTACATCTTGTGGAGTTTTCATACAACAACAGCTACCGAGCAAGTATAAGAATGGCACCCTTTGCAGCTCTTTATGGAAGGAAGTGTCGATCACCATTAAGTTAGGACGACATCGGAGATAGAGAACTCCTTGGACTTGAGATGATAGTAGCAACAGTGGATGCAGTTCGCACTATCAGGGAAAGAATGCGCATATTCCAAGATCGACAGAAGCACTGGGCTGATGCAAAACGCCGTCACTTAGAGTTCCAACCGGGAGATCATGTCTTTTTGAAGATATCTCCAAACCGTTGAGTGATTCTCTTTGGAAGATGGGATAAGCTCAGTCCGAGATACATTGGACCATTCGACATACTCGAACGAGTCGGAGAAGTGGCATATCGTTTGGCATTTCCACCCTCATTGGAAGGAGTGCACAATGTGTTCCATATATCCCAACTCAGAAAATATGTGAGTGGCCCCAGTCATATTCTTGATCACTCCGAGCTCACTGTACAGCCAGACTTATCCTGTGAGCATCAACCTGTTGAAATTCTGGACAGAAAGGTGAAGTCACTTCGGAACAAGGATGTAAACTTGGTTCGAGTGATATGGAGAAAAGACTCACCAGGAGAATCAACATAGGAACGGGAGGACGATATGCGTACAAGATACCCTCACTTATTTCTAAATTAGTCCTTAAAATAATTATAAATTTCGAGAACGAAATTTTTGTAAGGAGGGTAAAATGTAACAACTCTGTTTCAGTGTACAGAAATTGTTTAAAAGTTAATGTAAAAATGGAGTATTTGCAATCCTGTGTATGCTATAAGTATTTAAATTGCTTTTGAACTGCAAGAAAGCACTTGTAGCTCATTGGTAAAGTCTTGCACTGCTGTGAAATAGCCCCTGTGTTCGAATCCCCCCAGCCACATATATTTTTTGTTGATTTTCTTTTAAACTTTTAGAATCTCAAAAGTTTGCACGTGCAAAACACGTAAAATGAAAAGTCACAATAAAATCAAACATGTGCACTGAGGTATATAATACGACTAGGACACGTGGCCAAGATCCAGAGCCCAACTCATCGGTTTGGACCGGCAAGATTAAGCTTGGGGCCGGCACCGCAGGGCCCCCCGTGCCTAATGCTCCAATTTTTCTTTGCCCTAGTATCTTGGCCTTCCCCCTTAACTCCCATTATGTCTGTTTACTCCGCAAATATCCAGAAAATTAAAAATCACCATTAAACCAAATTTTAATACATTTTTAATTCTCAATTCATCATCATAAACCCTAATTTATCCTATAAATACCCCCTACCCTTTAGCCCTCTTCATTCTGAAATTTAATATCAAAACTCTCTAAAAATTTCAAGTCCAAGAAGTTGTACAAGTGGAGTTAGCCAAGGTCGAAATTCCGGCGACGTTTCGGGGCAAAATCCGGTGATACCACGACTCCGCAACACTTTCAAAAACTCCCTCTATCTTCCCTCTCTTCTACAAACTTGTAAGTCTCACTTTCCCTCTTCTCCTATTGTTAAAACAAATTCCATTTTCAAAACTAGTCGGAAGCGGAGTTAATCCGACTTCCGTTTCTAACTTAACTAAAAACACCATTTATCTTAATAACAAATTTAAAATCTTTTTGTATATTGTTTAGCAATCATAAACAAATACATTAGAACAAGTTTCATCTCAAAATAATATGTATTGCAACTTCTATTTTAGTTTTACGGTAAAATACCATCATATTTATATACGACATTGCTTATTCATTTTGATCATATTACTTTTAGAAAACTCATGAGGTAATGATCTACCTCATCACTGTTTACCCCCTAAAACTGGGAAGACAAACGTCTTGCCTGAATTTAGGGACAGATGCTATTTAGGTTTATCCGTCTACCTCTTCAAAGGTGCTAAGTTAATTTATGGCACCGTGTATCGGAGGTTTGGATGGATGCGGCCGTTGTAGCAGACTTTGTCAGATTCGCCCTCGTTTCTGTGGGGGTTTTGATTGTGGGGACGCTCTTCCCTGCAGACGCAAGCCTCTGCAGTTAATTATGTTACCGCGTAACGATAACCACTTTCTCCTGCTCCAGAAGGTCATTTCGTATCATGCATGTTTGTTTTATTATTGGTTGCCCGTGGATTGTATACGAAGACTAATTTATGTTGCCGTCCGTAGGGCGTGGATTAGTCCAAATCCGTATATTCTTAGATTTGGGTTTAGTTTGATTTAAGGATCGTTAATCTCGTTTGAGATTAAAATCAACTTAAATGTTTGTTGAGGATACGTTAGTCTAATTTTAGACTAAGATCTACTCAACAGGATTTTGGGATCATTCAGATCCAACAAAAGAGCATTTGGGCTCTATTGCTTTAGTTTAAGGACGTTTCAGTCCGTTGCTAGTTTAAGGACGTTGCGGTCCATAGCTAGTTTAAGGACGTTGCGGTCCATAGTAGGATTTGCTCATCGGTCTGGGAGTGCACCCAAGGGTTGTTGGTTGTCGGGACCCTCCACCTCTCTGAAGACGTTGAAGAATTACAATGAGATGTATCAGAGGTGTAGAGAGATGTACCCTTAAACCGAATTCCAGATTGAAGGGAGATCATGGTGGAGTGAACATCATTTTAGATACCATATGTTAGGAGATCATTAGTTATCTTTGGAACTAAGATCGATTTGGGGAGACCTGAGCATAGGAGGGCTCGGTTGATTGGTGATCAAAAGGGTTTTGGTATCGGGAGACTTGGCTAATTTGAGTTGGGTTGGCCTCTCATAGTGTTAAACACTGATATTTTTTTGGCGCTCACGTGCTCCCACGTGAGTCTCTAAAGCAGAAACACTGAGATTTGGGGTGCTCACGTATGGCACGTGAAGCACTTTAAAGTTGGCACTGTGCCCTTGGGTTCAATCCTCGTCTATATATACAGGTGTTAAACACTTAAGTCTTATGGCCATCACGTGTAGACATGTGAGGCGCCCCAAAGTTGGGCACTGTCTCTTTGGATTTATTCAATCTTCCTTTTATAAGTGCTAAGCATTTAACTTATATGACGCTCATGTGCGAACACGTGAGGTGCTCAAAATGTGAGCGTTGTCTTTGGAATTTTCCCCTTTTCCATATAAGTGTCAAGCAACTATTTGGGGGTCACGTGGGAGCACATGATTCAATCTCAGTCCTTCCTTTTTTGTTCCTCAGAGGCGCTCACGTGGAAACACGTGAGCCTTTGTTATAACGTCGAACACTAATGAATTCCTAGTTTTTTCTTTTACATGTACAGAGATTTTAATCTGAGTTTTGAGAATTTTAGGTCCCTTGTTTTATAAGAATTAAATTCTTTTGCAGGATTAAACCCTAATTTTATCAGAGGAATTAAATTCTTATATCTTTTTGTAAGAATTAAATTCTTCAAACTCAGTTCTTTCTCCTAAGTTTTGAATCCGCATAACAGAATCTCCCCGATGAGAATTAAATTCTCAACTTGTGGGGAGATCTGCTTTTGCAGATCTCAACCAGAGGAAGAACTAAGTTCTTTTAGAAGAGTTAAAATCTTGGTTTGAGAATTAAATTCTCTTTTGTTTTGTGGGAGCTTTTGGGCGGCTTCTGTATATTTTTTTAGAAGCTTATGGGGTGGTCTCCTCTTTTTAGAGAATTAAATTCTCTCTCTATTTTTCTTCCCCTCTCCCATGTGTCTGTCTATCTCCCTCCCCTCTTTTCTCCTCTCCTTACTCCTATTTATACGTGAAGAACAAGAATCAATTTGTTAAGAAAATCTCTCATTGAGAGATCATGATTGATTCGATGATCTTTTAGATCAATCGGTGAATTTTATTCACCATTGGATTTTTAATCCAAGGGCTTTCTGTTTAACAGAAAAGATTTCTTGTTTGTTTTAACAAGATTATGAATATTTTGTTAGTTTTAACAAAATTAGAATTTTATTCTATCATATCTTTTTAGTTTAACCAGATCAGAAATATATTTTCTTAATATGGATATCTTGTTAACATAGAATTTTATTCTTATCATATGAATAGCTTTTTAGTTTAACAAGATTAGGAAAATATTTTCCTGTGATAGAATTTTATCCTACCAGATGATCACCGTTGGATCTTTGATCCAAAGGTCCTCTGTATAACAGAAAAGATCTTTCTAGTTTGAGGAAGATCAGGAAAATATTTCCCTAATATAATTTAATTCTAGAATTTGATAGGAACATTTTAAATTAGGGCGCTCACATGCTTTGCATGTAAGCGGCAAGAGAACTCACGTGTTTAACACGTGACCCCTAGTGTGGGTTTTAGCCTGTTTATGTTCAGCGCTCATATGCTTTGCATATGAGCGCTCACGTGTTTTTCACGTGAGGCCCGTTTGACCATTGATGATTTACTTTCAGTGCTCTTATGCTTTGTGTTTACCGCCGAAGGACGCGACCGGGACGTTTAGGACGTCTGGCCTGAATTTTGGGGGCAGATACTATTTTGGTTTATCCGTCCACCTCTCCGAAGATACCAAGTTGATTTATGGAACCATATATCGGAGGTTTGGACAGATGCGGCTGATATAGCAGACTTCGTCAGATTCCCCCTCGTTTGCGAGGGATTTTTTTTATTGTGAGGACGCTCTTCCCTGCATACGCAAGGCCCTGCAGTTAATTACGTTACCGCGTAGTGATAACCACTTTCTCCTTCTCCAGATGTTCACTTCGTATCGTGTGTGTTTGTTTTATTTTTGGTTGCCCGTGGATTGTATACGGAGACTAATTTATATTGTTGCCCATAGGGCGGAGATTAGTTCAAATCCGTATTTTCTTAGATTTGGGTTTGGTTTGATTTAAGGATCGTTAAGCTCATTTGAGATTAAGATCAACTTAAATATTTGTTAAGGATACATTAGTATAATTTTTAGACTAAGATCTACTTAACGGGGGTTCGGGATTATTTTTGATCCCATGAAAGAGCATTTGGGCTCTATCGTTTTAGTTTAGGGACATTACGGTCCATTGGGTTTAAAGACATCATAGTCCATAGAATTTAGTTTAGGGACGTTGCAGTCCATTGGATTAGTTTAAGGACATTACGGTCCATAGAGTTTAGTTTAGAGACATTACGGTCCATTGGATTAGTTTAAGGACATTACGGTCCATAGAGTTTAGTTTAGAGACGTTGCGGTCCATTAGGTTTGAGGACATCATAGTCCATAGAGTTTAGTTTAGGGACATTACGGTCCATTAGATTAGTTTAAGGACATTATGGTCCATAGAGTTTAGTTTAGGAACGTAGCGGTCCATTGGGTTAGTTTAAGGATATTATGGTCCATTGGGTTAGTTTAAGGACATTACGGTCCATGGAGTTTCTGGCTCATCAATTTAGGGGTGCGCCAAGAGTTATTGGTTATTGGGACCCTCCACCTCTCTGAAGAGGTTGAAGAATTACAACGACATGTATCAAAGATGTGAAGAGATGTACCCTTGAACCAAATTTCAGATTGAGGAATTATCAGTTCTGAGTATAGAGGCTTGGTGTTTCTTGGAGATTTAATCTCAAAATGAACTTAACTGATTTGGAGTTGAAGTTGGTTCCTTAATATATTTTCATCGATCACGTGCCCCCACGTGATACTTTGAGGCAGTATTAAACACTGGAATTTGAGAGTGCTCACGTGTTATACGTGATGCTTTTAAAGGTGGTGTTGTTCACTGGGTTTTATTCCCCATCTTTATATAAGTGTTAAACACTTTATCCTTGTGACCATCACGTGTGAGCACGTGAGGCGCCTCAAAGTCAAACATTGTTTCCTTAGGTTTATTCCCTTTTCTTTTAAAAAGTGCTAAGCACTATCAATGGGGGGGTCACGTGTGAACACGTGATCTATTTCAATCTTTCTTTTGAGTTCATCACAGGCGGTCACGTGTGAACACGTGATCATCAATATGCATGGAATTCTTTCTCTGAGTCTTAGAAATCTTAAATCCCTTATTATATATTTTATAAGAATTTAATTCCTTGGACTTAGTTCTTAGATTTTGGATCTGCATGGCAGAGTCTCCCCGATGAGAATTAAATTCTCAACTTGTGGAGAGATCTGCTTCTGCAGATCTTTCACTAGAAGGGAGAACTAAGTTCTTATATGAAGGGTTAAACCCTAATTTTATCAGGGGAATTAAATTCATATATGCCTTTTGGGAGAATTAAATTCTCTGAATTTAGATCTTACCCTAGATTTTGGATCTGCATGGCAAAATCTCCCCGATGAGAATTAAATTCTCAACTTGTGGGAGAGATCTGCTTCTGTAGATTCCAACTAGAGGAAGAACTAAGTTCTTTTAGAAGAGTTAAACTCTTAAGGAGGTAAAAAAAAGTAAGATGTTCTCTGTGTTTTGTTCATTTTTACCTAGGATTTCTTCTTTTCTTTGAGGAGATCTTGTTCCCTCTAGAGAATTAAATTCTCTTTTCTTTTTAAACTTATCAGGGGGTTTTTCTCTCTTTTTTTTTATTTGAACTTGAAGTTTATGGGGGAGTTCTTCTTTTTTAGATTTGAAGTCTTGGGGTCTTTATATAGTGGAGACTGATTTGTTGATTTAGTTGAGCAAATCTCTCATTAAGAGATCTCTTAATTGATTTAGAGAATTTATCCACCGTCGGATCTTTGATCCAAGGGCTTCTGTTTTACAGAGGTCATTTTCTTGTTTTTAACAAAATTGGGAAAATACTTTCACATACAGAGCTTATTCCATATCTTGGTGATTTTTAATCACCATTGGATCTTTGATCCAACGGTGCTCTGATTTACAGAGCACAATCTTTCTTGTTTGGAAAGATTTGAGGAGTATTTCCTCAATCAGAATTTAATTCTGTATCTTGGTGATTTTTAATCACCATTGGATTTTTGATCCAACGGTGCTCTGATTTACAGAGCACAATCTTTCTTATTTAGAAAGATTTGAGAAGTATTTCCTCAATCAGAATTTAATTCTGTATCTTGGTGATTTTTAATCACCATTGGATGTTTGATCCAACGGTGCTATGATTTACTGAGCACAATCTTTCTTGTTTAGAAAGATTGGGGAAAATATTTCCAAAATAGGGTTCTGGTCTCTTTTATATAGAATTTAATTCTATCGGGTCATAAGAGCATCACGTGTTGGCACGTGATGTGCCTTCTGAACTGCTATTTGTTTTATGAAGGCGTCTATATACTTTGTATATATGTGCTCACGTGTGGCACGTGAGGCCCAACTTTAGTCCCATTTGTTAAGTGTAATGCTTGTAATTTTGGTTCTAAGGCACATCACGTGTGGCCACGTGATGCTCCCATTGGGGAATTTTCCCATTGCTTTTTTATTTATTATTTATTTTTCAAAAGGGAACACTTTGCATATGAGGCCTATTTGGCCCTTAGTTATTGTAAATCCCCATTTCCATCAATGAAAATCTTTTTCTATATTTTCCTTTTCCTCTTCCTCGTATTTGTATAGGAAATTGGTGGCTAGAATGTCGTATTTAAATCTTTCTAAACCCTTAAAAATCAAAACCCAAAGTTAAAACCCAATATATAATTTCCCACAATTTAAACCAAGCCCAACAGAATAACAAAATTAATTAAACCCACTCCCCCAGCCCAACTGAGAATTTTAAAACTAAATAATTTAATTAAAACCTTAAATCTAATTCCCCCGGCCCTTTCCTTTCCTAATAAATTCTTTTTTCCCTGTCCCGGCCCATTTTCTCTCCTCAGCCCAAGAAAAAAATAAAAAGGAATTTAAAAAACCCCGGCCTAGCCCATGTTCCCTAACCCAACACCAGCTCCCGCACAACCCGACCCGACCCACTCCTTTAACCTCCTTCTTCCCCCAACGTTCTAAACATTTTCCCGCCCATTTCCTTTATCGCGAACCCACGTCCCCGAGCTCCCCACGTCGTCGCGCCGTTACCCCACGTCCTCGCGACCCTGACCACGTCCGCGCTCCCCTCGTCTCCCATTACTCCCTACCCCCTTATCACTCTCACTCTCCAACTCACTCCCCTCTCTCTCGAAAATTCCCACGAACCCACTGCAGCCGCTCACCCTCACCGACGACGACGAGGACAACGACTGCAACCCCCTCATTCATCCTCCATCTCTCTCTTTCCTCCACCAACAGAACCTCCCTACACTCCTCCACCACCGAGCTCTCTCAACCCACCGCAGAACCCCCTGCACACCCGAGCTCGGCCACCCTGCACCCTCGATGCCGGCGAGCTCCCCACCACATCGTCGACGCCCCTGCACCCTCCTCGTCATCAGCATCATCACCCTCACTTCAAACCCGAGCCCCACTACCTCTCTCTCTCTCTTTGAAACCCTAAACACCAAACTCCGACCCTTGCTGCCCATCACCAGAGCAACGCCGCCGACCATCGTCGATCCCAGCACATCCCCGGAGATCCACAGAACATCCCCTCCGCTTCCAGCGAACACGAGCCACCCCCGGACAACTCCGATGTCGAAACCGAATGCGAGCCGAGGCCGCGAATCCAAACCGCGCCGTTCGTCGCGTATTCATGCCATTTCCGCTGTCGTGCATCGCCAAAACGTCTCCAGGCAAGTACCCTACTTGCTACATGCTAGTTTATTTCCGTTTCAAACTAAAATCGTATTAATTTCATGTTTACAATTCACGATAACTTATATGACATAACTGTCTGATGCAAGATCCCAATGAAAACCTTCATTTAATTTGACGGAACTCGATTGTATATTTTGGCCCGTCTGGCAATGAACCCTGTGTAGAAATTTTATTGAAAGATATGATTGTTAATGGCTTAAACGAACATCCCCAAATACACCCGTAAAACTGGGAATTTCTCGCACCCGAAATTTGTTAAAATCACAATTAATTGTGTATATAATGAAATGATGCGTTCGAGGTCTCAAATCGAATCTGACTCAACTACCTGTAACCCTGTACAAGTTTTTAATTGTTTCTGTACTGGAATTATGACGAGAATTGGTTCGGAGAGCGGCTCTGGACTGCAGTCCAGAGCAGTTCTGGTTATTGTTTTCTGTCTCGTAATGATTACCCCTTCGCTGTCTGAACTCGTACGTTGCGGAACCCTACATTATATTGAATCTGAATATGTTAGATAAATAACTCAAGCAATTTCACCCCATTTTATCATCGTTTACTATTTAAACTGCAATTTAAAAGATCAGGACGTCTAGCAGTCCCAAACAGAAACAGAATTGATATACTAGTGTTGAACAGCGCATAACTTCTGACGTACATATGCAATTGAGAATCTGTCTATTGCGTTGAAAACCCTACTGAAAACTCTAATTTTCATTTAACTTTAGCGTCTCTAAATTCTGATCCCAACTGGGTGAAAATTGTGCCGCGGAACGGACGTTCAGTTCAGAAACTGAATTTCCTGCAGCGAGCACTTAAATTGAAACGGCTGTAACTTGAATACCAGAAACCCCTTTGAACTGAAACAAATTTTGATGAACTGCTGACAGAGTGTACTTGTTATCGTATTTGTATCATTTCACTGAATTCTGAACATATGAATTACTACAATTTTTGTAAGCTTATGACGTGCATATTGGTTCATATCATACATGACTTGTTAACTGTATAAATACACATACCTTACCCAATTGACATATACATAGTGTTAGTGTGCGTTATTAATCAGTGGACATTGTATTATCGTGCGTGAATGATATTGTCTTAGGAGTGTCAAGTACACCAATGGAAAAGTGAATGATTCGTGACAGTGATTAATACAGTGAACAGTGACAAAACCGTGCTATTGGCATACTTGTACACGACTAAAACATAATCATAAATAGTGTAAACCTGCGGAAAAGGGGAAAATCGAAGTGGAAAGAGCATCGTATTTAGCGGGACCGTGTTTTAGAGGATGATCATTCGAGCAGTGATATATATATATATATATATATATATATATATATATATATATATATTAAGTAGGATCTAGCGATCCGGCTGACAGGGTTATGTCCCGGGCGTGTGGGCCGTTGTCTCTGATATGTACGAGACTCCTGTTAAACATGATCCTCCTTTCCACTATACGATTTCAAACATGACTTAGAGACCAATAGGGACACAGATCATACTTTGCGTCATTTAGTGACATAGCGATTATCAGTATTTTACTTTCACTGTTATTATCGTATTTGCATGTTTCATGTCATTAATATAAAAATTGCTATTATGCCGCTCTGACGACCTGAGTGTGCATGCTCAGACTTCGAGGAAGAACCAGCGCAGGAGTCGGATTTACCTTTCGAGCTGACGGAGATCTAGTCTGGAGTACCTTTTTCTTCGTTTCTGTTTTCCCTAGAGATCTTGTATTCGAACTCGGTTAGTAGTTCTTTCCTGTTTATTTGTGAATTGTGAACAATGAAAATTTGATGTAATATTTTAGTGATGTATTTCCTTTACTGCTGTGCTTTGTTTACTGATTACCATGTAATGCTAGAAGCCGAAGTGTGACTACGGCGGGATTATTCCCAGACCGTAGGAGCATGGCTGGCCTAGTCATCCCTCGTTTTCCGTATTTTTGGGAAGCGGGGCGTGACATGGTTTTGTTGGTATCAGAGCCGTGTTTAGTAACAAGGGATAACATTAACTACACTGTATTACATTATTTTCGTTTCACTATTCCTGATTTTCATCCTTGAATCTAATCATATCCATTTAAATCTTCCAGCGATATGACGTCCCCGAATGACCACTCCTCGGACTCAAGTTCTCAGGACCGCACGGAGAGGATACTTAGTGCACTGACCTCTCTCGCAGAATCTCAGGAGAGGAAGACGGACTTACTTGCTGAGGGACTCGGGGCTATTACCGCTGCAGTAGGACCCTCCGCACTCATTACCGCCCCCGAGGGCACTACTCCACCAGCTTACTCTGCTAGGGCTGGCACCGTATCAGATTTCCGAAGGTTGCATCCAGCTGCATTCACAGGGCTAGCTGAACCTCTCGAGGCCGAGCAATGGCTAGTGAACATGGAGAACTTACTGACGGCCGCCAGGGTACCAGATGAAGATAGGGTGAATGTGATAAAGATCCAATTGGAAGATGAAGCACGTACATAGTGGTCAGTGGAAGAAAGCAGGCTAGACAAGCCGATCGAATAGAGCAAGTTCAAGGAGTGCTTCTTGGACCATTATTTCCCTTCCACAGCCAAGGCAGAGATGGAGGAAAGATTCATTCTACTGAAGCAGAATGGCCGTCCCGTGGACGTATATGCGGCAGAGTTCAACCGTCTGAGCCGATTTGCTCCATACATGGTCGCTTCAGAGGCTACCAGGGCCAGACGCTTCTTGCAGGGACTTGATTTCGAGCTGCAACAGTTGATCGCATCACTGGAGTTGCAGACTTTTGCACAAGTACTCAATGCGGCGAGAATTCAGGAGCAATTGATCAACAAGTTCAGGAAGCCCCCAGTCGTTCCAGCACGTACCCATGCACCTTCTCGAGGAACCATACCAGTTCACAGGCCTGGAACGACTCAGATGAAGCACCCATTTATGCCCCAGCATCGCCCCCAGAGACAGAACGTGGTTTGCGGCTACTGCAATAGAGATGGGCATACCCAGAAGGACTGTCGCCGCGCCAAGGGACAGTGCTTGATTTGCGGATCCAGTCAGCACAGGATTAGCGGTTGCCCCGAACGAGCAGAGATACAGGGAGGTTCTGGACCGCAGCAGCAGAGGCCACAGGAGCAGAGGCAACCCTATATAGGTCGCGGTCAGGGACGGGCTTTCACCTTGACCGCCGAGCAGGCAGAGACTTCAGGAGAAGTTGTTACAGGTACTCTACTCGTACATTCCTTACCAGCTAGAGTACTATTTGATTCTGGAGCATCGCACTGTTTCATATCTGAGCATTTCATTGATACACACTCCATACCACATGAACCACTAACCAAGGGCTGGGAGATACATACGGGTAATGGCATTATAATATCTAGTCGAGAATGTAGATCATGTCCGGTTGTAGTGTGTGGCAGGGAGTTCTATGCGAATTTCCTTGTGATCGGGACAGGTAGTTATGACGCAATTCTCGGGATGGATTGAATGAGTACCTTCCATGCAGTTATTGATTGCCGTGCAAGGACTGTGATCTTCCGCATTCCCAATCACCCAGAGTTTATTTTCGAGGGCGGAAGCGAATCTTTGGAGCCAGCCAAGTATAGAGCCAAGCCAAAAGAGCTGTCAGCTATGGAGATTGATGAGAGCGCAGCCCCAGAGATTGTTCGGGACTTTCTGGACGTATTTCCTGAAGATTTACCAGGTCTACCACCTCCACGCGTCTTAGAGTTCTCGATCGATTTGACTCCAGGTACGGCACCAGTATCCAAGGCCCCGTACAGAATGGCACCAGTTGAGTTGGCGGAGTTGAAGAAGCAAATTGAAGAACTCTTGGAGAAGGGATTTATCTTGCCGAGCGTTTCACCGTGGGGTGCGCCAGTTCTGTTAGTGAAAAAGAAGGATGGATCACTGCGGATGTGTATAGATTATCGGGAGCTGAACAAAGTCACAATAAAGAACAAGTACCCAATCCCACGCATCGACGACTTATTTGATCAGTTAAGTGGAGCCAAGGTATTCTCGAAGTTGGATCTCCGTTCTGGATATCATCAAATCAGAGTAGCAGCCGAGGATGTATGCAAGACGGCTTTCAGGACCCGATACGGACATTATGAGTTCCTTGTGATGCCGTTCGGTGTTACCAATGCTCCAGCGATATTCCTGGACTTGATGAACAGGGTGTTTGGAAAGTACTTGGACACATTTGTCATTGTATTTATCGACAACATACTTGTTTACTTGAAGACCCGGGAGGAGCATGTTGAGCATTTGCGCATGATTCTACAAATTCTTCGGGAAGAGAAGCTATATGCGAAATTAAGCAAGTGTGAATTCTGGCTCGACAAGGTTCAGTTCTTAGGACACATCGTTTCGGGCGAAGGCATCTCGGTGGACCCGGCAAAGATAGAATCTGTCAGAGATTAGCGAACGCCAAAGTCGGTGGCCAAGATCAGGAGCTTTCTGGGATTGGCAGGTTATTATCGGAGGTTCGTCCAAGACTTCTCAAGAATCGCTGAACCGTTGACAAGGCTGACACGGAAGGATGTACCGTTTGCGTGGACAGAGGAATGTACTTAGGCATTTGACACACCGAAGCAAAAGTTAACCACGGCGCCTATTCTTACAGTGCCAGATGATTCCGGCAGTTTGGTGATACATAGTGATGCTTCAGGGAAGGGATTAGGCTGTGTTCTGATGCAGCACGGCCAAGTGGTTGCTTACTCCTCTCGACAGCTGAGAAATCACGAGAAGAACTATCCTACGCATGACTTGGAGTTAGCTGCAGTAGTCTTTGCGTTGAAGATTTGGAGGCACTATCTATTGGGCGAGAAAGTGGAGGTGTACACGGATCATAAAAATCTGAAGTACGTCTTCACTCAGAAGGAACTAAACATGAGGCAGCGCTGATGGCTAGAGCTGATGGCAGATTACGACTTGGACCTTCAGTATCACCCGGGGAAAGTAAATGTTGTACCAAATGCTCTCAGTCGCAAACCAGCGGTCATGATGTTGACCAACCAGAGGAGCATTATTGAGGACTTTCAGAAACTCGAGCTTGAAGTCGTCACACCGAGCGCACTCGGTCAATTTTGGCAGCTACAGGTGCAGTCTTCCCTTGTGGATCGCATCAAGGCTGCACAAGCGGATGATCCTCGATTGCAAAAGTTCAGAGCGCAAGTAGAAGCTGGGCTGAGAACGGACTTAATCATACATGAAGATGGCTCTTTGAGATTCGATAGCAGACTCTGCGTACCCAAGGGAGATGTTCGAGAAGAAGTACTGGCTGAGGCGCATAGTTCAGCTTATTCTGTGCATCCGGGAGGTACGAAGATGTATCAGGATCTAAAGTAGCATTTTTGGTGGAACGGAATGAAGCAGGAAATTGCGAGGTTCGTATCCAGGTGCTTGGTATGCCAGCAGGTGAAGGCGGAACATCAGAGGACAGCGGGATTGTTGCAACCACTCCCGATACCAGAATGGAAGTGGGAGCACATTACTATGGATTTCGTGAAGACCTTACCATGGAGCCCTAGGGGCAACAACGCCATTTAGGTTATCGTCGATCGCCTCACGAAAGATGCACACTTCTTACCATTCTGAGTGGGACAGTCGACAGAGTCACTGGCAGAGAGATACATGCAGGAGATAGTGCGACTCCACGGTGTTCCAGTCAGCATTGTGTCAGATCGAGACACCAGATTCGTGTCGCAGTTTTGGAGGAGCTTACAGGAGAGTTTGGGTACCCGCCTCAAATTTAGCACAGCTTATCACCCGCAGACGGATGGACAATCCGAACGTACGATTCAAACGCTCGAGAATATGTTGAGAGCCTGCATGTTGGACTTTCAGGGTTCCTGGGAAGACCATCTGCATCTTGTCGAGTTTTCTTATAACAACAGTTACCAGGCTAGCATCCAGATGGCTCCTTTCGAAGCACTCTACGGGCAGAATTGTCGATCCCCAGTGTGTTGGGATGATGTGGGAGAACGAAGACTACTGGGTCCTGAGCTCATTATTCAGACAGTCGATAAGGTCCAAATGATCAGGCAGCGTATTAAGACGGCTCAGGATCGACAGAAGAGTTGGGCAGATACCAGCAGGAGAGCACTAGAGTTTGAAGTCGGAGATCACGTGTTCCTGAAGATTTCCCCTACCCGTGGAGTTATCAGGTTCGGAGGTCGGGGAAAGCTCAGTCCCCGTTTCATCGAACCTTTTGAGGTGCTAGAGCGAGTAGGAGAGGTGGCCTACCGACTTGCTTTGCCTCCATCGCTAGCTGGTGTGTACAATACCTTCCACGTGTCACAGTTGCGGTGTTATGTTCAGGATGAGAGCCATGTCCAGGACTATTCGGAGCTAGTTTTGGGTACCGATCTATCATACGAGGAGCAGCCCACTACCATTCTCGACCGCAGAGAGAAAGTGCTGAAGAACAAGGTCATTCCGTTAGTCCGAGTGTCTTGGGGCGGTCGTTCCCCAGGGGAATCTACCTGGGAGCGGGAGGAAGATATCCGTGCACGTTTTCCACATCTCTTTGTTTAGTACTTTTGTTTCATTGTATCTTTGTTAAATTTCGAGGACAAAATTTTTGTAAGGGGGGTATGATGTAAATCCCTGTTTCCATCAATGAAAATCTTTTTCTATATTTTCCTTTTCCTTTTCCTTGTATTTGTATAGGAAATTGGTGGCTAGAGTGTCGTATTTAAATCTTTCTAAACCTTTAAAAATCAAAACCCAAAGTTAAAACCCAATATATAATTTCCCTCAATTTAAACCAAGCCCAACAGAATAACAAAATTAATTAAACCCACTCCCCCAGCCCAACTGAGAATTTTAAAACTAAATAATTTAATTAAAACCTTAAATCTAATTCCCCCGGCCCACTTTCTTTCCTTTCCTAATAAATTCATTTTTCCCTGTCCCGGCCCATTTTCCCTCCTCAGCCCAAGAAAAAAATAAAAAGGAATTTAAAAAACCCCGGCCCAGCCCATGTTCCCTAACCCAACACCAGCTCCCGCACAACCCGACCCGACCCACTCCTTTAACCTCCTTCTTCCCCCAACGTTCTAAACATTTTCCCGCCCATTTCCTTTATCGCGAACCCATATCCCCGAGCTCCCCACGTCGCCGCGCCATTACCCCACGTCCCCGCGACCCCGACCACGTCCGCGCTCCCCTCGTCTCCCCTTACTCCTCACCCCCTCATCACTCTCACTCTCCAACTCACTCCCCCCTCTCTCAAAAATTCCCACGAACCCACTGCAGCCGCTTACCCTCACCGAAGACGATAAGGACAATGACTGCAACCCCCTCATTCATCCTCCCTCGCTCTCTTTCCTCCACCAACAGAGCCTCCCTACACTCCTCCACCACCGAGCTCTCTCAACCCACCGTAGAACCCCCTGCACACCTGAGCTCGGCCACCCTACACCCTCGACGCCGGCGAGCTCCCCACCACATCGTCGACGCCCTTGCACCCTCCTCGTCATCAGCATCATCACCCTCAGTTCAAACCCGAGCCCCACTACCTCTCTCTCTCTCTCTCTCTCTTTCAAACCCTAAACACCAAGCTCCGACCCTTGCTGCCCGTCGCCGGAGTGACGCCGCCGACCATCGTCGATCCCAGCACATCCCCGGAGATCCACAGAACATCCCCTCCGCTTCCAGCGAACACGAGCCACCCCGGACATCTCCGACGTCGAAACCGAACGCGAGCCGAGGCCGCGAATCCAAACCGTGCCGTTCATCGCACGTTCGTGTCGTTGCCGCTGCCGTGCATCGCCAAAATGTCTCCAGGCAAGTACCCTACTTGCTACATGCTAGTTTATTTCCGTTACAAACAAAATCGTATTAATTCCATGTTTACAATTCACGATAACTTATATGACATAACTGTTCGATGCAAGCTCCTAATGAAAAGCTTCATTTAATTTGACGGAACTTGATTGCATATTTTGGCCCGTCTGGCAATGAACCCTGTGTAGAAATTTTATTGAAAGATATGATTGTTAATGGCTTAAACGAACACCCCTAAATACACCCGTAAAAACTGGGAATTTCCCGCACCTGAAATTTGTTAAAATCACAATTAATTGTGTACATAATGAAATGATGCATTCGAGGGCTCAAATAGAATCCGACTCGACGACCTGTAACCCTGTAAAAGTTTTTAATTGTTTTTGTACTGGAATTATGACGAGAATTGGTTCGGAGTGCGGCTCTGGACTGCAGTCCAGAGCAGTTCTGGTTATTGTTTTCTGTCTCGTAATGATTACCCCTTCTCTGTCTGAACTCGTACGTTGCGGAACCCTACATTCTATTGAAGATGAATCTGTTAGATAAATAACGCAACTGATTTCACCCCATTTTATCGTCGTTTTACTATTTAAACTGCAATTTAAAAGATCAGGACGTCTAGCAGTCCCAAACAGAAACAGAATTGATATACTAGTGTTGAACAGCGTATAACTTCTGACGTACAGATGCGATTGAGAATCCGTCTATTGCGTTGAAAACCCTACTGAAAACCTTAATTTTCATTTAGATTGCTAAATTCTGATCCCAACTAGGTGAAAATTGTGCCACGGAACGGACGTTCGGTTCAGAAACTGAATTTTCTGCAGCGAGCACTTAAATTGAAACGGCTGTAACTTGAATACCAGAAACCCGATTGAACTGAAACAAATTTTGATGAACTTATGACAGAGTGTACTTGTTATCGTATTTGTATCATTTTGCTGAATTCTGAACATATGAATTACTGCAATTTTCGTAAGCTTATGACGTGCATATTGGTTCATATCATACATGACTTGTTAACTGCATAAATACATATACCTTACCCAATTGACATATACATAGTGTTAGTGCGCATTATTAATCAGTGGACATTGCATTATCGTGCATGAATGATATTGTCTTAGGAGTGTCAAGTACGCCAATGGAAAAGTGAATGATTCGTGATAGTGATTAATACAGTGAACAGTGACAAAACCGTGCTATTGGCATACTTGTACACGACTAAATCATATAAATAGTGTAATCCTGGAGAAAAAGGGGAAATCGAAGTGGAAAGAGCATCGTATTTAGCAGGACCGTATTTTAGAGGATGATCATTCGAGCAGTGATATATATATTAGGTAGGATCTAGCGATCTGGCTGACAAGGTTATGTCCCGGACGTGTGGGCCGTTGTCTCGGGTATGTACGAGACTCCTGTTAAACATGATCCTCCTTTCCACTATACGATTTCAAACATGACTTAGAGACCGATAGGGACACAGATCATACTTTGCGTCATTTAGTGACATAGCGATTATCAGCATTTTACTTTCACTGTTATTATCGTATTTGCATGTTTCATGTCATTAATATAAAAATTGCTATTACGTCGCTCTGACAACCTGAGTGTGCATGCTCAGACTTCGAGGAAGAACCAGCGCAGGAGTCGGATTTACCTTTCGAGCTGATGGAGATCTAGTCTGGAGTACCTTTTTCTTCGTTTCTGTTTTCCCTAGAGATCTTGTATTCGAACTCGGTTAGTAGTTCTTTCCTGTTTATTTATGAATTGTGAACAATGAAAATTTGATGTAATATTTTAGTGATGTATTTCCTTAACTGCTGTGCTTTGTTTACTGATTACCATGTAATGCTAGAAGCCGAAGTGTGACTACGGCAGGATTATTCCCAGACCGTAGGAGCATGGCTGGCCTAGTCATCCCTCGTTTTCCGTATTTTGGGGAAGCGGGACGTGACAGTTATTTTCTTTCAGCACTTACATGCGTTGCATATAAGCACTCACGTGTTTAACATGTGAGGCCAAATTTTGAGGACTCTTATATGAGCGCTCACGTGTTTTATACATGAGGCCTGTTTGGCCCTTAATTATTTTCTTTCAGCACTTACATACTTTGCATATAAGCGCTCACGTGTTTAACATGCGAGGCCAAATTTTAAGAACTCACCCTACTTTTTATAAGGGAACAAGTAGCCCTTGGCCGAAAATTTTGGCGGGAACAAATGCCCCCCACTAGTTTGCCCACGTAAGTATGTACGTAAGTGAAGTAATGCAGAGTTATGCATGGCCATAGAATTGAGGGCTTAGGAGACAAGTTTAGAGTCCTTGTAGCCTAAGAATTTTTTCATCTTCATGAGCCGTAAGGGTCTCAAGAAGGTTTTTTTCTAAGAGTCGAGACGGATCGAGAAGTTCTCGCAGGAACATTGTTTTCCCTACGAGTCGAGACGAATCGAGAAGTTCTCGCAGGAACATTGTTTTTCCTACGAGTCGAGAAGTTCTCGCAGGAACATTGTTTTTCCTATGAGTCGAGACGAGTCGATAAGTTCTCGCAAGGACATTATTTTCCTTACGAGTCGAGACGAATCGAGAAGTTCTCGCAGGAACATTGTTTTCCCTGCGAGTCGAGATGAGTTGAGAAGTTCTCGCAGAACATTGTTTTCCCTACGAGTCGAGACGAGTCGAGAAGTTCTCGCAGGAACATTGTTTTTCCTACGAGTCGAGACGAGTCGAAAAGTTCTCGCGGGAACATTATTTTCCCTACGAGTCGAGAGGAATCGAGAAGTTCTCGTAAGGACATTATTTTCCTTACGAGTCGAGACGAGTCGAGGAGTTCTCGTAAGGATATTATTTTCCTTACGAGTCGAGACGAATTGAGAAGTTCCCGCAAGATTTTCCCTGCGAGTCAAGACGAATCGAGAAGTTCTCGTAAGAACATTATTTTCCCTGCGGGTCGTGAGGATCTCATAGGTGTATTTTCTCCCTAGAAATCTTGAGGATTTCTAAGTGTTCGTCACCTCCGTGAGTCGTAAGGATCTCACTCGGGTATTTTTCCTTACGAATCGTGAGGACCCATAAGTAGCTTCTTTATTTCATTGGCGAATGTGGCTTTGGCAAATGTGGCCCGCAGATAGTCCATCTTGACTTCCTTGTAAAGCAACAATGGTTTAGGAAATAGGTTTGGACCTACCGCCCAAGACTTTTCAACTTCATGAGCCGTGAGGGTCTCATAAAGACTTTTCTCCCTACGAGTCGAGAGGATCCCGTAGGTGTATTTTCTCCTTAGGAGTCGTGAGGACTCCTAAGTGGGTTTTCTCTTGAGAGTCGTAAGGATCTCATAAGAGAATTTTTCCCTTACAGGCCGAGATGACTCATAAGTGGTTTCTTCCCTCCTTGTCAATATTTGACTTCGAAGAGTGTGGCCCGTGGATAGTATGCAATAGTCCATCTTGGGCTCACTTGTAGGGCAGAGATGGCTTAGGAAACAGGTTCAGATCTGCTGCCTAAGACTTTTCAACTTTATGAGCCATGAGGATCTCAAAAAGGGTTTTCTCCCTACGAGTTGAGAGGATCCTGTAGGTGTATTTTCTTCTTAGGAGTCGTGAGGACTCCTAAGTACGTTTTCTCTTGAGAGTCGTAAGGATCTCACAAGAGAATTTCCCCTTTTACAAGTCAAGAGGACTCGTAAGAGGTTGTTTCCCTCCTTGTCGATATTTGACTTTGGAGAGTGTGGCCCGTGAATAGTATGCAATAGTCCATCTTGACCGACTTGCAGGGCCCCAGCGCTTAGGAAACAGGTCTTTAACCCCGTTGCCTAAAGCTTTTCCCTACGAGTCGAGACGAGTCGAGAAGTTCTCGCAGGAACATTATTTTCCCCACGAGTCGAGAATTATCGAAAAGTTCTCACAAGGATGTCTTAACGTCATAGTTAACTCCTGCTAATAGAAGTCTGTTAGGGTCTGTGGTACTAGGGTTTTTTTACTCGTCGTACCGTCGCGTTGGCCAGTGTATTCCTTGATACGCAATCTTGTTGTTCGAGTATCCCCACGACTGTCGTATCTCTGATCCCTTCGAGGGCTGGACAAGACGTCTTCAAGTAATCTTCTAGGTGATATTACCGTCAAAAGAGCAAGCGTTAGGGATATTCCATGTCGCTTTTTACTTAAGTTTAGGATCAGTTTGGGAGCCCCGATGAGTCATGACCACTCCGCGCTGGAGTGGGATGATCTCCGATAGTCTTTCAGGTCTCATTTGAGTTGCCGTCAAGACCCTGAAGCTAGGGATCTTCCTTTGCTTCATTTGTTGACATTGTGTCTGCAATATTGCGACAAATGTTGAGATTGTCTCTGGGTTGTCTGTGAACCGTCGAGATTTGAAACTAGAGGACTTTGCCGTGGCTTCGAGGTAGTCTCTAGGTTGTCTATGAACCGTCGAGATTTGGAACTAAGGGACTTTGCCACGGCTCTATTTGTTAATGTCGCGTCTGTATCCTGCTGGAGGGAGGAAGAGTGCTGTTGTTGATCTCTAGGCTGTGGATGCTGCCGTCGAGACTTGGAACTAGGGACTCTGCCATGGCTCCGAGGTAATCTCTAGGTTGTCTGTGAACTGTCGAGATTTAGAACTAGAGGACTTTGCCGTGGCTCCGAGATAGTCTCTAGATTGTCTGTGAACCGTCGAGATTTGGAACTAGGGGACTTTGCCGTGGCTCCGTTTTGCTGACGTCGTATCTGCTTCTGGTTGGAACAAGAAAGAACGCCGTTGTTGATTTCTAGGCTGTAGATGTAGCAATTGAGATCTGGCTTCCCTTTGATGAAGCCTGGTGGGGGTAATATGGTTCCCTTTTCGTTTGTGCCCATGGATTGTATATAGGGGTCAATGTGACCTCACCTGTAGGGCAAAAGTTTCATTTTATCATTCATTTTTTTTATTTCTTTCCGCGATGCCCTATCATTTCAGCTCTTTATATCGCAAGAGTCGCGATTGCCCAATCATTTCGGCTTTTTATCACGGTGTCCAATCATTTCGGCTATTTTTCTTTTTTACTCACTGCTTTTTATTGCGAGTTGCCTAAACATTTCAGCTGTTTTTATATGCATATATTCTGCTCGCTGATTTTTATTGCGAGTTGCCCCATCATTCGGCTATTTCATATGCATTTTTTATTGCGAGTATGGGACTCAAGATCTGATACCAATTTTAGCATCAGCATCGCTGCGACTGGAATAATGCCAGGAGCGAATCATCATTTGCCATGAAGGGACTTAGAATTTGATACCGATTTAGGCATCAGTATCGCTACAACTAGGATATTGCCAGAAGCGAATCATCATTTGCTTTTGTCGATTTGATCAAATGTGGCTTAGCAAACAGGGTTAGGATCCTGTTAACTAAGATTTTTCGACTTTACGAGCCGTAAGAGTCTCATAAAGGCGTTTCTCCCTACGAGTCGTGAGGATCTCATAGGTGTATTTTCTCCTTAGGAGTCGTAAGGATTCCTAAGTTATATCCTCTCTTGTAAGTCGTAAGGATCTCACAAGAGTATTTTCTCCTTTCAAGTCGATAGGACCTACAAGTGTTGTTCACCGAATAGGGAAATTTCGCGCCATTGGTGGAACTAGTAGATGAGGGAACGTTTATTTATGCCCGTGGATTGTATACAAGGGTCGATATTGGACCGCCTGTGGGGCAACTTGGGAAATGTGATGGCTTAAAAACAAGTTCAGATCTCTGTAACTTAAGGCTTTCGAATCCTATGAGCCGTGAGGGTCTCATAAGGGGGATTCTTCTTACGAGTCGTGAGGATCTCGTAAGTGCAATTTCTCCTGGGGATCCCTAAGTATGTTTCTCCCTTTTGTGAGTCGTAAGGATCTCACGCAGGTATTTTCTCCTTACAAGGTCGAGAGGACCTTGCAAGTGTGCATGAATTTTTTTACGAGTCTGCCCCCTGCGGGTTTTCACAAACTCGCCGGCAGTCCTGCTGTTTTTACTCACGGAGCCCTTTCGGGTTTTCATCTGTGCCCGTTTTGCTTGTGGACGTACTGTTTTTTTTTGGCACGATGAAACTCTCGAGAATAGTTTCGCCACATGTGACCTATCTATTTGCCGGTGGGATTTGAGTTACAGTCCTCACCGCTAGGACTCGTGGACTTGAGTTCCACTATCGCTGTGTTTAAAGCGACGTACTTAGTTTAAGGATATTACGGTCTATTATTAGTTTAGGGACATCTCGGCCCACAGCTAGTTTAAGGACGTTGCGGTCCGTCAGGATTTTGAGGCGAGGTTTCACCGGATACTACATATAGAGTTTGGACTCAGGAAGACAGCGAGCGGACACGAGTGTCGTCATCCATCATTAACCTAAGCCGTGACTTGTCAAGCGTAGTATTTCTTAAGGAACCGGCCATTTATTGGCCGGAAGGGTCTTTCGCCATGCATATCCATGAGCAAGTAGGCCCCATCTTGGTAGACCTTGTCTATGATATACGGACCATCATAGTTTGGCTCGAATTTCCCCCGTTTGGCATGATTGGGGATCATAGGTCTTTTTACGACTAACACGAGTTCGCCTTGGTGGAATGTTTTCGTCCTAGTCAGTCTTTCATATGAGCGTGTCATCCTGGCTTTGTAAGCTTCCAGGTTTTGCTGCGCCATGAGACGAGTTTCATCGAGGGCATCAAGCTCCTCAAGCCGAAGGTGGGCATTTTCTTCATCCATTAGCTCATGTCGAACCGCCACTCGTAAAGAGGGTAGTTCTATCTCTAAGGGGAGAACCGCTTCTGTTCCAAATACCAACGCGAAAGGCGTTGTATTCATGGTCATCTTGAACGTAGTCCGATAAGCCCAGAGAGCTTCATGCAATCTCTCGTGCCAATACTTTCTATTTCTGGACACCGTCTTCTTTATGATCTTCGTCAAGGTCTTATTGAAAGCCTCATCTAGACCATTAGCTTGAGGGTTATATACTGAATGCTGCTGTGCGAAGCGGCTGATCTTATGACTTCTGTAGTCTCGTTATCCGAGATAATCCATCGCGGAGTGCTGAACCTGTAGATGACATGTGTCCTGAAGAAATGGAGGATGTTCTCCGTCTTCACCTCTCTTAGTGGTATTGCTTCTGCCCACTTAGAGAAGTAATCGGCTGTTGCTAGTATGAACCGATGTCTCTTGGATGATGCTGGTTCGATGGACCCGATTATATCGGTTCCCCACATTTCGAATGGCCAGCTAGCCAATGTTGGGTGTAGCAGATTCGGATGCTGGTGAATGAAGTCCCCGTGAATTTGGCATGAGTGACACTGCTTCGCATATTCAAGGCAGTCCTGAATCATCATGGGCCAATAGTAACCTAATCTTTTGATTTTCAGCTTCATCTTTGGCCCGGCTTGATGGGAACCACAGAGTCCATCATGAGTTTCTTGGACGACTTTCCTTGCTTCTTCCGGTCCTAAGCATCTTAGCCACAAACTATCAAACGATCTCTTATATAGAGTATCATTGACAAAGGCAAAGGATAGAGCTTGTTTCATGAGCTGATGTCTGCAGGGTTACCTAGGACGGCAGTAAGGTTTCGGGAGGTATTGTTCACACCATAATATTGCATTATTATATTCCCCATTCTTATTCTTTTTATAAATAAACAGGTACTTTTGACACATGTCTGCTACATGTTACAGGTTACAGGTTCTTGGAGCAAAAACAGTGAAAAATGTAAGTGCACGGCGGCGCCCCGGCCATCAAACCGACGGCCAAATGCGGAAGCGGTGATAAACTTTAATTTTGCGAACTTAGCAAACCGGCACCACCGCGCACTAAACCCCGGATCGGGCCATTAAACTTGTCCTAGCTAACTAACAAGATAGGGAAGAGATATACCGAGTGATCCGAGTCCTCCGGTCTTCTCGTCGTCGTCACGATCACAAGCGGAAAGTCCGGTCTCCATCTCCTCCCCGGAAGGGCACCACGTCGCCTGCATCTTTTACGGGCTCCCGCCTCTATACCGAGGCAACTCGGGCATGAAGCTGGCAAGTCGACATGCCCAAGATTTGCTGTAGAATGTGTAGGGTTGTGTCTCATTTGGGGTTTTGTTGCCTTTGTAGATGGAGGAATGAGGTTAAGAAAAATGGTGCTTTCATTTTTCATGCAAAGAAATTGAGATGAAGATAAAATGCCACAAGCTCACAAAATGAAAACTCTCTCACTCTCAAAGAAGTGGCCGGCCTTATCATATAAGAATGGTGGAGGAAAGAATGTGTAGCATGAAGGGAGGTGATGGTAGGAGAAGAGAAGAGGGTGACCATATCCAAAACTCATCATTACAAATTCACATCAAACCCATATCCTTTCAAATCTCATTAATGCACCATCATGGATGAAAAAGCAAAAGATGCTTATCCTATCATAATGAATACATTTGCAAGAAACCCCTCGACAATGTGTTATCTGCAAACTTGCAAATAACACCCTCCACCGGAAAAGTCCGGCCGGGAAAGAACAAAGGAAAACCGGCCGGAACGGAATGCAAACTGGCAACTCCAGAAAACTGGTCCCGTAATAAATTACAGGAAAACCCCGATACTGTGCATACACACCCGCATCTGTATTCCGACCGGATACAAGTGCAATGAGACAAAACTACACTGTACTATACTAGGATCCGGCTTAAACCAAAACCGGCTAGTATTATCCGTTCGATCATGATCCGTGCAATACCGCACGTATCTGATCGAACCCTGCCATATATCTATACGGCCTCTAGTACTAACCGTCCGATCCTGATCCGTGCAATACCGCACGTATCTGATCGGACCCTGCCATATCTCCATACGGCCTCTACAGCGTTTCGCCCGAAAGCTTGAGTAACTGTAAGTGTGGTGGACTCTAAAGACTCGTCAATACTATGGCTGTGGATTTAACCACTAGCACGTCAGAGGTATAAGCCAATACGTGACGGGCCACCAGCTATTGACCAAAAGGGACGTCGATGAGCGAACTCGTCCTGACACCCTACTGAGCCTGTCAGTGACAATAACCGTACAGTCCGATCCGTTCGTCTATGAGCATCGCATGTCGGGCCTAGGGGGTGGGTAAAAGTCAGACCCCCAAAAGCGGTACAAGTCGTGTCGGAGTGTAGCCCAGAACACCCTGAGATACTACTGGAATACCTACCAGTAAATCTCCTGCCTTGGCCAAGGACTTCGTGTAATGGCTCTCCTAGACACAGCGCGACCTCACCCCCAATACCGGGAGAGACGAACCCCTGAAGATCCGCTCACTGCCTCCATGTGGCTCGGGACTGTACCCAACTAAAACCTGTTTGCACGACTCCTTTGAGCCGTGGTAGGGTAGTAATCAAAGCACAGTGGGAACTCACACGAGACAAATGACGATCCCCAGGTCGATGAACTAACCTGTACACATGTCACCTGGGAACTGCTATCTGACATGAGGTATAAGACCAACTAGCATGTTCCCGGCGAGTCCTGTCCGGTGTACTCATAACCCAATGAGCACCTGTATACATCTTAGGTAAACCAACTGACACCAGTGGCTTGTGAGACCGGCCACCGCCCCTCGTCGGGGTCTCGACTGTATACACTAGTCTACTCTGGAGAAACGATGCCCTGTCTCGAATCTCCCATGACTAGGGACCTTTTAAGGATGTGCTTATAGACCCCAGCTCCCACTTATATGATCGCCCTCATACTGCTGGTGGTCAAGCAAGAATCCTAGGGGCTCTATCAACGTGTAATAGCGACATGTCAGGTCACCTAAAGCAGTACACGATGATAAAGGTAAACCAGATAGCATACTATCATCTCGAGTAAGACTGTCGTCCCGGGATAGGTCCTCCCTCAATCATTGCAATCACGTGCCTGTGATCCAATAATTGACTCTGAGGGCACTATCTCCAACAATCTCCCACTTGCACTCAAGGCTAATTATTACGATGTTGCATACTCACAGCCCGTGTGATACCGAACACCCAACTCCTCTACTAGTCAGTCTCACAAAGCTCGTTTGCGAGACTATTGCGTTCGAGGAATAGCCTCAGCGAGTGGATCCGCTATGATGTTTCTTTCTATGTCTCTCTATATCTCAAGTTCGCGGAGAAAGCCATCTCCCGAAATGAGCAATACCTGTCTTAGAATGTCTGGATGTCTGATGGGACCTAGTTCATAAAAGAACTCCAAATCCAAACTTCTTCGACTGTATCGTCAACTGAACTTAATCAGTATCCTGCGCCATGCCTCCCTCAGTATCTGTCTGGATCACCTGTCTAGAATACTGCCCCTCGTCAGAAGGAAAACTATAACTCTGACAACCTCCTTGTCGTCCATGTCACCTTGGAAGCCTGGAATGATAACTGTCTCCCAAATGAGGCTGTCGTTATCATATCCCTAGAACATCCACTTATGTTCTAAAACTGCTTCCGACTGTTTCTCCACGATTGGATCATTGTCAACTTATTGCATCTAGTGCAAGAACAACATCTGGTGTGGTACTTGACATCTCATGATTGACTCAATTGCCTAAGCAAGTGATCTGCCAATCATGCACATCCCTCTCTACTTTAGTCTATAAGACACCTTTAGAGAGGGTGACTCCATCACCTGCAGGTACACTACCGTGTCAGGAGTCGTCCATTCTAAATACTCTTAGAATGCTGTCAAAGTACCCTGATTGGGAAACCACCCAAATCTAGATCTAAAACCATAGATCTAGTAACCAGTATGTCTGATATAATGTCCAAGTCCCTTGTGGAGAAACCACTGTGTGACGACCAAAGTATAACCGATCGTAGTATAGGAGTTTCTTTTCCTACTCTGTGTATGTCATCCAAATACCAGGATATCACACCCTACTACCTTCTCAACAGATCCATCCCCTATTCTGATGAAGTCAAACCTATGACTGTCACATCAGAAATAGGTGATCTATCTCCGCTACATCTGCTTTAGTCTACAAATAGACATAAGCCTGATGTCCACCAATGCTTCCGCTGCTCCCACTGACTACGACAACCCTCTGGCAGAGTCATATAGACGTGCACTTCTAAAGCTAGTTTAGAACGACACTATACTCATCCTCCTGCCGGGTCTCGCAGCCTGGAACAACAACAATGGCAAGTGTGGGTAAACAAGAACTTCCCTGTCACCGTCCTTGAGGCTACCGGAGTACCTCTCGGGTGCCTGAAGTTACCCACCTTATCTGCGGAGTGGCCAATGGAATGTCAAATCAGATTGAATCCTTAGGTTCCTTATCAAATCTTCAGTAATCGTTTGCGATTCTGGAATCACTTCCAGTTCTACAATACTCCCACTACTGTTTTTGAAAAAATCCATTTTTAATAAAACTGTGGCGAGTCTAGAACAATATTTCTATTGATCTCCCAGATGGTAGAAAATCAACCCTCGTCATAGCCTGGGTCAACCCACAAACAGCCATTACAGAAACGTGCCTTGAGTTATCCAGAGTCTGGTTTTAATCATAAGCCGGACAACTCCCCGTACCTTAACAATGTTAAGATATGAACTGTACTATATCCAATATAGAACCAGAGGCACTGATTTAATTGAACCAGATTCAAATCATGCAGCTATCTCCAGTGCATGTCAACTAAATGGAGAGAGGCCGATCATCGTTACTCAACTTAGGAATGCTTCCAATTATGAGTAACCTGAAAGAGAAGCAATTTCTCTTTGTCATTACTATCAACTGAATACCATACACAAGTATCTACATCTTCGATCACTTTGAAGAATCCCGATACTTGTTACACCTGGTTCTCTACTCTATTCAAATACATATAACTCCTCAAAACTTAGACCCTGTGTTTCTACGAAACACATGTCTAAGAACTAGAGAAGTTAAAAGTAAACAGAATATAGTATGAGGACCAACCCCTCTGTCCTAATGGACACTGGACAACATACAATACTCTGTATAAGTCCGCTGAGTCTAACAACTCTTTCACTGTGTGTCGTAGGTTGAAAACTGTACTTATGGTTAAGAAGAATTACACCGCTGTTTAATGCTCCTTACCTAACCATCCACTGATATAGGTAAATGTCATCGACATAATATCAAAAGGTATATCTCACTCTATGAAAATAGACGTACAGATATATCAATTTGAAATTGGTGCACAACAGCGGATATTCAGAACCAAATATTTGCCGACCGGCAAACAGCCCAGGTGATCTCCTCAAATATCACCGATTACAACGAATCTCGATATAATGAGGATGATCACCCAATTCCCAATAACTTACTCCCACTCATCATCTGTAAAACCATACAGATGTGAGAATCAAACCTGGTAAATACATACCCTGGAGCAAGTGTCTAATCGGGAAATCAGTTTTCTTTTAACAGTACACAGTTGAACTGAAACATTGAAATGTTTCGATGGGGTATTCTGGTATTCCTAGTAATGCCTCTACCATCATCCAGATTCACAACTATAACCGTATAATTCTTTGCCACCTCTCCAAATCCCTTTATATGTCTTTAGTCATTACCTTCTGCACACCCCTTAGGCCAAATGGTTTTCTTCCTTCCCTACCGTTCGACACCAGCCTATGGTTTGGAAGAAGACTATCCAGTAAGCATAATGGGTGTACTGTCCTAATCCTAGGACCACTCGCGACGCGAGAGAAGGTGAAGATAAAAGACACCTGAATGTACTTTATTCCTATTTCTCCTGGACCAGAATCCATCCCCGAACTGGAACAAGTTCCTTTCGAGTTCGTATATAACCATACGATGGATTATCCAATAAACTGTGGATCTTCGTAGTGATACGGAGTGTCCTGGAGAAATACAAAGGTGATTTAGGATTGGCGAAGAAATACTTGGTTTGGTCGTGAATATCAGTCGCAATTTACTTTGCCCTCTTACTAATCCCTTGCTTTGTCTTAATCTTAATACCTTCTGCACACCGTTTAGGCTAATTGGTTTTCTTCATTCCCTACCGGTCGGCACCAGCCTAAGGTTTGGAAGAAGACTATCCAATTTGCATAATAGGTGTACTATCTCCTAAACCAAGGAGTACTCATAACTTGAGAGAAGGTAAAAGGGAAAAGACAACTGAATAATCCTATCCGTTTTCTCCAGAACCGGAAACCATCCTCGAATTCCTTCGAGTTCGTATCTAACCATACGATGGTTTTGTCCAATGGAAGTGGACGTTCGTAATAATACGGGGTGTCCTGGAGAAAAGGGTAAAAGTAGGAGTGGCAATGAGGTCTGCAACTCTGACAATCCAAAAGCCAGTGTAAAGAAGGTTCGGTTAACTTGGTCTCTGAGTCATAGTCTTAGGGTCGGGTCAATGGTCGCTGCCAAAGAGAGAGAGAAAAGAAACACTCAGCGTGCACTCTAACCTAGATCAGAATGGTTATCACTTTTTCTAATCTGGAAACCTCCCACTGTACCTCAAATTCTCCTCCAAACCTGAAAGAAGAATTAGTCGGGGTCACCCGAGGAGTAAACTAACTCATCAGTGGGAATCGGGATCCAACTATCATCGCATGATAACGTGACGGAATCGGCTCACGCTATCACACTCCAGAAGGTATGCGCATATCTGGCAAGTTTCAGTTCTTTTGAAACTCCCGATGTGATTTTTACCCCATGCTCTTATGACCTTGGCGTGAGGTCAAAATATCATAAGTCACATGTCAAGTTCTACCCATCATTGTCCAGGTTAATTTGAACCCACCCGTATATACCCTTGACGTAGGCCAAAATAGTAGTACGACTGTCCCAAACCAACGCATCTATCTATGCAACAGATAAATACCCGGCAGCTACCAAACGCTATGCCTTGGCGTGAGGTCAAAATACATAGCTTGAATACTACCGAATATTTAACTGAAATGATGGAGGGCTACGAATGGTTTCTGGCGAAAACCTTTAACGTAATGAACTTGATATCGTTGAAGGAACGGATAGCTTTTTAGAAAATATAGTGACGAAAACCTTTACTAAAGAGGTCACTCCCGGTGAAGGGATCTCGGCTCTTTCCCCGTAGAATGGGGTGCAGGATATTCCAACTGAATACCACGATGCAAAGCAAAAGTAATCGGCTATAGTGAAGTTAATGCCCTGACGCAAACTTCTGTCCAAGGGGTCACTCCCGGTGAAGGGATCTCGGCCCTTGCCTCGTCGACTGAGGAGCAGGATATTCCAAATGAATACCACGATGCAAAACAAAAGTGAACGTCCTTGTAATAACAGCCTTTTGAAAAGTGTTCCAACAACATCAGAATAGGTTTGTTTATCTTGCATTGATCCGAATCAACACAGTCCCATCAATTGATCACACCACAAAGAACGAAAATATACTGACGTACGTATATGCCATCCGCATTCGCCACTGGATCCCGTCATCACCCGTTAGGTTAGCTAACTAACGGCAGAGCGGGGACTGGACTAGCGCGGATGAAAAACATATACAACATCTACTAATATATATACCAAAATATTATATTCGCTCAAGGCATGAATAAAATGCAACATCACAGAAATGTACAGCATCACAGAACAATACAGATATCTGGGATCCCCGGGTTTCACAGAGCCACTACTGAAACCCGACGTTCCCCTGGTCGTGTGGATAGCCTGTGCAATGAAATCCTAGACCCCTACGGGCGCGGCAAGTTACCCGCCAAAACCTGAAGTGAGGCAGCCCCCTTCAGCGCCGTGAATGGACCACCCAGCACTTCACGGAATCCGGTAACTTGGGCACCCCTCATGGGTCAACCTGTACCCCCTACGAGTGCGGCGAATAGCCTGCCAATCCTAGAGTGAAGCCTCCTCCGTCTCAATGCCATGAGATGCGGGCTTGTTGCCCTCTAGAACCCGGCTATCCGTGCACCCCTCCGCGGGGCAATCCTAGTACAGAAAGTAAAATATACATACACCGGGTACATCGACCGCAACCTGGTCGTGCCCCAAAATAATAATACAAACAGGCAGTGACGGCAGTCCACATGTCGGACGCTCGCCCCGCAATATCAAATGTACATAATACAACAAAACAGTACTAGCATTGCATCCAGGCTATCCCCACGACCGATCCGCAACATCACAGCAAAAACACAGAACATCAACGTGAAAGTCACGTTCGCAAATCCGTCTAACCGGGCTATAGCAGTTAGACAGGATTTACCGATCAAGTGACATTCACGGTCGCAGATATAATGTAAATACTGTGAAATAATGTGTTTAAAATATTCGATCGATCAAAAATTAACAAGTGGGCCCCCAAGCAATACTGTAGCACTCACAGAAATTCTGGGCCCAATTTTAATATTCCAAAACCCCTATTTTCAGCCCATCAGCCCATGGGAAAATTTTGACGCATTGATCCCTCAATACGGCGGCGGAACCGCGGCAACATGGGGGGTTTTGCCGCGGTTCCGCGCTCTACCTGAGAGATCAATGTCTCGAATTTTCCCAGAACTCTTAGAACTTCTTGTACATCAGTTTTCTACAACCTGAAAAATTTTTAGAGCCAGAAAAAATTCGACAGAAAACTGATGTGAGGAAAATGTGGTTTTTTTGGAATTTTGGTCGATCGGAAATGCAAACACATCAAACAAAGCTAGACGAAGTTAATGGCGAGGCTCTGATACCACTGTAAGTGCACGGCGGCGCCCCGGCCATCAAACCGACGGCCAAATGCGGAAGCGGTGATAAACTTTAATTTTACGAACTTAGCAAACCGGCACCACCGCGCACTAAACCCCGGATCGGGCCATTAAACTTGTCCTAGCTAACTAACAAGATAGGGAAGAGATATACCGAGTGATCCGAGTCCTCCGGTCTTCTCGTCGTCGTCCCGATCTCACGCGGAAAGTCCGGTCTCCATTCCTCGCCGGAAGGGCACCACGTCGCCTGCATCTTTTACGGGCTCCCGCCTCTATACCGAGGCAACTCGGGCATGAAGCTGGCAAGTCGACATGCCCAAGATTTGCTGTAGAATGTGTAGGGTTGTGTCTCATTTGGGGTTTTGTTGCCTTTGTAGATGGAGGAATGAGGTTAAGAAAAATGGTGCTTTCATTTTTCATGCAAAGAAATTGAGATGAAGATAAAATGCCACAAGCTCACAAAATGAAAACTCTCTCACTCTCAAAGAAGTGGCCGGCCTTATCATATAAGAATGGTGGAGGAAAGAATGTGTAGCATGAAGGGAGGTGATGGTAGGAGAAGAGAAGAGGGTGACCATATCCAAAACTCATCATTACAAATTCACATCAAACCCATATCCTTTCAAATCTCATTAATGCACCATCATGGATGAAAAAGCAAAAGATGCTTATCCTATCATAATGAATACATTTGCAAGAAACCCCTCGACAATGTGTTATCTGCAAACTTGCACATAACACCCTCCACCGGAAAAGTCTGGCCGGGAAAGAACAAAGGAAAACCGGCCGGAACGGAATGCAAACTGGCAACTCCAGAAAACTGGTCCCGTAATAAATTACAGGAAAACCCCGATACTGTGCATACACACCCGCATCTGTATTCCGACCGGATACAAATGCAATGAGACAAAACTACACTGTACTATACTAGGATCCGGCTTAAACCAAAACCGGCTAGTATTATCCGTTCGATCATGATCCGTGCAATACCGCACGTATCTGATCGAACCCTGCCATATATCTATACGACCTTCAGTACTAACCGTCCGATCCTGATCCATGCAATACCGCACGTATCTGATCGGACCCTGCCATATCTCCATACGGCCTCTACAGCGTTTCGCCCGAAAGCTTGAGTAACTGTAAGTGTGGTGGACTCTAAAGACTCGTCAATACTATGGCTGTGGATTTAACCACTAGCACGTCAGAGGTATAAGCCAATACGTGACGGGCCACCAGCTATTGACCAAAAGGGACGTCGATGAGCGAACTAGTCCTGACACCCTACTGAGCCTGTCAGTGACAATAACCGTACAGTCCGGTCCGTTCGTCTATGAGCATCGCATGTCGGGCCTAGGGGGTGGGTAAAAGTCAGACCCCCAAAAGCGGTACAAGTCGTGTCGGAGTGTAGCCCAGAACACCCTGAGATACTACTGGAATACCTACCAGTAAATCTCCTGCCTTGGCCAAGGACTTCGTGTAATGGCTCTCCTAGACACAGCGCGACCTCACCCCCAATACCGGGAGAGACGAACCCCTGAAGATCCGCTCACTGCCTCCATGTGGCTCGGGACTGTACCCAACTAAAACCTGTTTGCACGACTCCTTTGAGCCGTGGTAGGGTAGTAATCAAAGCACAGTGGGAACTCACACGAGACAAATGACGATCCCCAGGTCGATGAACTAACCTGTACACATGTCACCTGGGAACTGCTATCTGACATGAGGTATAAGACCAACTAGCATGTTCCCGGCGAGTCCTGTCCGGTGTACTCATAACCCAATGAGCACCTGTATACATCTTAGGTGAACCAACTGACACCAGTGGCTTGTTAGACCGGCCACCGCCCCTCGTCGGGGTCTCGACTGTATACACTAGTCTACTCTGGAGAAACGATGCCCTGTCTCGAATCTCCCACGACTAGGGACCTTTTAAGGATGTGCTTATAGACCCCAGCTCCCACTTATATGATCGCCCTCATACTGCTGGTGGTCAAGCAAGAATCCTAGGGGCTCTATCAACGTGTAATAGCGACCTGTCAGGTCACCTAAAGCAGTACACGATGATAAAGGTAAACCAGATAGCATACTATCATCTCGAGTAAGACTGTCGTCCCGGGATAGGTCCTCCCTCAATCATTGCAATCACGTGCCTGTGATCCAATAATTGACTCTGAGGGCACTATCTCCAACAAAAAACACAAAAGACGACACAAAAGAAGGATTTTTGACCAACAAATAGGAAGATCTTAGTAAAGCCTAGAAGAAGAACAGTTCACCATCAACAAGGCAACGCGAGATAAAAAAATGTCAAAGCGGACGGTTAAAAATCCATTGCAAAGTGTTCACTGAAGATCTGGAACCAACCTAGAAGCCCAAATGGAAAAGGAACCAAAGAATCAGAAGCCCCAAAAGACCTTGAAGAAGCCCAGAAAAAATGGTCATTCAATCTTGTTAAAGGGCCGCGGAACCGCGGCCCAAGCCCACCATTGCCGCGGTTCCGCGGCCTTCTAGTGCCTTCACTTCGTGAAATTTTTACATAATTTGGGTACGGCTCTGAAAATATTTCCTAAGGGCTATTTTTGTAATTTCAGACATGCGAAACAAATGTAACCCTAGGGTTTCCTATTCTTTATAAATAGGAACTCAAAACATTGTAATTCTTATGCCTCCTTTTAATAAAAATTCCAGAACTCTTTTGGAGAGCATCGGTGTTTCTTTTCAACTCATCTTTTCAGATCTGACAACCCTGCGTAAATGGTTGGAGAGATCCATCTGTAAAGTAAGTAGATCTATTTATTTTCTTGCCCTAGATAATTTCAATTCCTGCCCTAGATTAAATTTATTTTCCTGCCCTAGTATAGATTTTATTTATCTGCCCTAGTTATAACTTTCAATTAATTGCCCTAGGTAGAATAATTAGATTTTTAGATTTAATAATCAACCGAACACCCTTCAGAATTAACTCGTAAGAACGAATCGGAAATTCACAAAATCCCTGTGGACCGACCCGTACTCACCGGCTAGCTTCATGCGACGCCATTCTTGATTGCGGTTACAAATATTTTTGATCTATCTTTTAGAAAGCACAAGCACGCTAAATCTCTTCAATCAAATGGCGCCGTTGCCGGGGATGGCGTAGAACTTTCCTTTTTGCGATTTCGGGTTAATCAATAAAATTCAAAAAATCATAAAAATCTGAAAAAATCAAAAAAATATAAAAATATATATAATTTGTTATTTTTGGAAGGGATACTTTGTGGTTGAATTTTTGCAGGATATACAAAATCGGATCTGGAAAATTCCAGAAAGCGAAACAGAAAAAAAGGGGTATCGGAACAGAAGGGATTTTAACTAACAGAAGAGCACAAAAATTTTGGAGTCTTGAACCGCCCATCCGACCGCGTTTCCGCGGCCAAAACCCACCTTAGGCCGCGGAACCGCGGCCATCTTGTCGATTCGTCGCACCAAAAAAATTTCTGGGGCACTGTGCAGTTAATGTGACCGCGAAATCGCGGTGGGAGCCACGTTTTGCTGCGGAAGGGCGGTGGAATAGTGACATCATCAAACCAACTTTGCTCTGTAAGATCTTCTGTTCATCCTCTGTAATTTTTGAAATATATTTTCTGAAAAATGCCTGCAGGATTTTGTGCACATTAAAAATATATTCCCTTCCAAATAACGATCTTGTGCAGTATTTTTGGGCCCCGCTTGAAATGAAATTAGATTGCAAGTAATATTTTGCTGTTGCATATATTTTCTATAAAATATTTTGCTGTTGCATATCTTTTCTCTAAAATCTTTTTTGCAACAAAATTTTTCCAAATAAAGAGAAAGAAAAAAATCAATGAAAAATGAAAATAAAAAGGACAAATATTTTATAGAACTTGCAAAAATTTTTTAGCCCCAAATAAATCCTTGCACCACCCAACCTTCCTTCTTGTCACCTTTCTTCTTCTAACATGGGTATCCCACACAATAAATCATTAGCCGAACTTTGGTATCCCGAACCTAATTTTGCGTCGTACTTTAATTTGTTCGGTCAATTTAAAAACGATCCTTCCTTGCCAAAAATTTCGTTGAAAGATCAAATAGAGGCGTCTAGGAGAAACAGTTTGACTTTTCAACCCAATTTGTGTCGACCAAGTCGATCTTTACCACCTCCATATGTTGACACCAATTTTCCAAGTCCTTCTGTCACTTCTAGGTCGATATCCATTGCTGAGCATATTGCTCAATCTCGCAGTCGATCTTTCACCCCTCTCTACTCATCTAGTTCTTGGGATCCACACGACTATTCACCTTTTTATCAACATGTTGACCCTACCCCTGTCCAATCACCCACTTCCTACCACTCATACCCGACCTTCCCACCAGTCATACCCGACCTTCCCACCTTCACTAGACACCGTTTCTACACAGCCTGTTGGGAGTTTTGCATATCCACACCATTTTGAATCTTTTACCGAAACCCCCTCACCACCAAAGTCTAGTTTGGAAGAGTCGTTGGAAGCTTATATTGCAGCAACAAATAAAATGACTAGGAATGTGGAAGCGTTCTTGGCCGCCCTTATGCAACCTAGTGAACCTGTAGCTAGTTTCCCGCTAGCTCCAAATTTTTTAATGTATAAGGAGGCGGTTGGACAGAGTGAGAATGAGAGAGGATTTCTAAATCAAATCTACCCATACCCAATTGAATCCAACAACTCCAATTTTCAAACATGTGTCCAAAATGATGAGTTGTGCAAATTTGTAGTGTTTGATTTGCCAAATTGTGAGGAACCCCTTTCGAGTGAAACCGCACCTAATCCTTTCGATCTTTACACCTCCCATCTAGAACCTAAATCGATACATATCCATGCTTTTGATGAGGTGTCTAAAGAAATTGATTTTCACTTGATTGAGGATATAGACGCCGGGAATATTTCGGATGATAAACATGTCGATTTAATTGAAATTTTATGTTCAAATCATCATCCTGAGTTATTAAATGTTTCTCCCGAATCTCATATGCGTCTAGATTTTGATGATAATGGCATAGATGAGTTGAATATTGAGGATAGTATTGAGGAGAGTCTTGAGGATAATATTGAGGTTGAATCATTTTTATTTGATGTGTCTGATTTTCCAATTCATCCTCCTAAACCTTTGACTGCTATATCACCCTCCCTCCTTCCTATCGTTCCGACCCCGCTTGAAGACTGTGAGCTTGAAACCTTTTCCTTTGAATCCGACACAATTCTCACAGACGATAACACCTACGAGTGTTTCGCCTTTTTGGACGATGTTGATGACTCACCGCCCGAGTTTGAGTCCATTACATTTTCAGATGAGCCATCAGACTCGGTTGATTATAGTAGTTTCGAACCATTAATGGAATCTTTCAAGTTCGAAACAGTTTACTACGGTGAGAAAGATACTATCCCTAATTCACTCCCTTTCGTCTTTCCCATTGTTCCGACCGAACAAGTGACCGTTACGCTTTCATCTACTATACCAAGTTCGGCGTACCCATGTTTTCTTGCGAATCTTGAGAGATTTGACCCCATTGCACGACAAGTTGATAGGTTAGCGTAATCGCTTTTAACACATCGGTCATCACAAATTGCGCTAATTTATTCACTCAATTTACACCCTCAAGATCGCACTCCACTTCTTTCTTCTTTCCGTCTTTCTTCTCCCCCACCGAGACCATATTCTACCATTCTTCTTTCAACACGGTCTCGCGTGCTTTTCATCTCTTTTCTTTCCATCCCATTCTTGCACCAACTCTACCATTACCATGATAAGATTTTTGAATGGTTGGTGCTAACATTTGGCTTGTGTAAGGCCAAGCTTAAGTTTGGGGGGAATCTTGTTGTATATATGTGTATATCTTTTTGTTTTCTTTTTCTATATAAAATTTAAAAAAATTTCAAAACATTAAAAAAATATTTTTAAAAATGTAAATAAATAAACAGGGGAGTGCCGAGATTTTGACCCTCTTGGTTTAGCATGACAGTGAGGACCCTGTCAAGTTCAAGTTTGGGGGTATGCTCGGTACGTCTTCTTCCTTCGCATTCATTTGTATATATTTTTGCATTTGCATATTTATTTGAAAACCCATAAAAATTTGAAAAATTTCAAAAATTATAAAAATTATTGTATTCAATTTTGGCTAATTGACTTTAGTTTGACAAATAGGTCAACTAGCTAGGAACAACTAGATCTTAGACTTAGTAAGTTAAAAACCCTAAAGATAACCTTCCTTAAAGTTTAACGGTAGAAAGTATATGCCTTGTAGTTTATTTAGAAATAGGCAAATTTTGGGTTCACTTTTTGGGCTAAGTCGAAACAAGGGAAGAGTATTGATGTTCTTATTAGAGTATAAGTTTGAAAAATAGTTCCTAGCTTAAGTCTAGATTCTGAAAACGTATACCCTACAATTTGCACAATCACGCACCTTGAAACTTGGAATAGTAGAAGAGACCTTGAAATGCTCTTGTCTAAAGTCCTTAGTACAATGGAAAAAAAAAGTGAATAAAGAAAAGAAAAAATGAACACTGGTTTTTGTGATTACTTAAGGCTGTAAAAATAGAAAAATATTTAGCGAGGGTGCTTCATCACCTAGTGCCTTAGACCAACTGGTTTGGGAGTCACTGCTAAAGCCTTGGGTGTTACAAGACTAGGATTTATGCTTTAAAGTGCAAACACATCTTGTAATCGGTTGTTGGTACCTCAAGAAGTATTAACGGTCGCATGAAGGATGTGTAAGCAAGATTCATTTAAATTCACCAACTAATAAGTACTTTGGACAACGAACAAGGACATGATTGCTTGATTTGAATTTCCAAGTGTAGGGGTGATCTATACACACACGTAGGGGTATATGATTGGGATTTAGATGAGAGAAAGGGATGAAGAATAGAACTTGTATCTTTAGTAGAGTTGATAGAAATTCCTAAGTGGAGATGGAACCCTAGAAGGAAATCTTAGGAGATGCCGAAAGCTAAATAAGTCTATAGAACATATATAATCTTAAGTTAGATGATGAGGAAGTGTGAAGAATATGGGTAGATAATTTGCGGGTCGATGATAATAGAATTCTTAGTTAGAAAACCTAATTGGAGAACAAAAGTCAATGGGCCGAATTGATAGGATTTTGTGGGTAGTATCCGCTGAAAACCCTCAGGAGACAACACTCCTCCTACTAGGGACACCTAGAGGTTTAACGGCTTGTTGCACGTGCTCAGTGCAATCGCGTTTCCCTGCGAAAGTGCGGTTAGGATTTTAGTGAATAAAAATAAGTTTGCTCGAGGACGAGCAAAAGATAAGTTTGGGGGTATTTGTTCACACCATAATATTGCATTATTATATTCCCCATTCTTATTCTTTTTATAAATAAACAGGTACTTTTGACGCATGTCTGCTACATGTTACAGGTTACAGGTTCTTGGAGCAAAAACAGTGAAAAACACAAAAGACGACACAAAAGAAGGATTTTTGACCAACAAATAGGAAGATCTTAGTAAAGCCTAGAAGAAGAACAGTTCGCCATCAACAAGGCAACACGAGATAAAAAAATGTCAAAGCGGACGGTTAAAAATCCATTGCAAAGTGTTCACTGAAGATCTGGAACCAACCTAGAAGCCCAAATGGAAAAAGAACCAAAGAATCAGAAGCCCCAAAAGACCTTGAAGAAGCCCAGAAAAAATGGTCATTCAATCTTGTTAAAGGGCCGCGGAACCGCGGCCCAAGCCCACCATTGCCGCGGTTCCGCGGCCTTCTAGTGCCTTCGCTTCGTGAAATTTTTACATAATTTGGGTACGGCTCTGAAAATATTTCCTAAGGGCTATTTTTGTAATTTCAGACATGCGAAACAAATGTAACCCTAGGGTTTCCTATTCTTTATAAATAGGAACCCAAAACATTGTAATTCTTATGCCTCCTTTTAATAAAAATTCCAGAACTCTTTTGGAGAGTATCGGTGTTTCTTTTCAACTCATCTATTCAGATCTGACAACCCTGCGTAAATGGTTGGAGAGATCCATCTGTAAAGTAAGTAGATCTATTTATTTTCTTGCCCTAGATAATTTCAATTCCTGCCCTAGATTAAATTTATTTTCCTGCCCTAGTATAGATTTTATTTATCTGCCCTAGTTATAACTTTTAATTAATTGCCCTAGGTAGAATAATTAGATTTTTAGATTTAATAATCAACCGAACACCCTTCGGAATTAACTCGTAAGAACGAATCGGAAATTCACAAAATCCCTGTGGACCGACCCATACTCACCGGCTAGCTTCATGCGACGCCGTTCTTGATTGCGGTTATAAATATTTTTGATCTATCTTTTAGAAAGCGCAAGCACGCTAAATCTCTTCAATCAGGTATCGTCCATACCAAATTCAAAAATTTGCCGTTCTAGCTAACCCTAACTTAAAATCGTTAACTAGAAATCCGACGGAAAAATATACAAACACTTTGTAACTAAAAGCGAACAAGGAATACAACCTTTGTAGACCGGTCCTTCACTTCATTAGCTCCGTGTAGTCATCCCTTCGCTGCGATCATGAAGTCCCGGACTCTACAGAGGCTCCCTTGAAGAAACGCACATGCTTGCTTCAAAGTCTTTGAGGCCGAAGATGATCTACGTCAACGAGACACTAACCCAAGCCTTCTCTTCACTAATTATGGAATTAGTGAAGCAAACACACTATACTAAATGAAAAGTAGTAGAGGATGATGAAGTAGGAAGTGGGCTCACTTTAGATTTGAGTTTCTCACATTTTTTCTCACATCTCCATTGAAGCTAAAAAGCTTTGAGGAAGAAGAAGAAGAATGAACTCATGGAATTTACCAAGTGAAGAATAATTAAGTGAGGTTAGAAATGCAACCATGGTGAGTGTATCACATACACTAACCCTTGTAGAGACTAAACTATGGATAAGGGTTAAAGGTTAGGTTAACAAATATCTTTAAGTAAAACAAAAGAGGTGGAGAAAGTCAATAGTTCTACAAGTTTCTACAAACCCTAACCATGACTAATTCCACCATTTTTGAATTTACTTAACAATAAATAAAACCTTAACCTAACCCAAGCATGGTGTAAGTCTCACACAACTATGTTGCATGTGTAACCTAGCATGACAAATACATGTACACAAATATATATATATATATATATATATATATATATCACATATATACAATGTGCACATCAAGTGAGAAAAGAAATCTTAAGTGAGCTAATATTAGTTAATGTAATGTAATATATCAAATATATAATTATACATTAGATTATCAAATCAACTCTTAATTTAATAATCCGGCTATATCACATATAACCGACTAATATCATATGTAACAACTTATCGAATCAACACTTGATCCGATAACCCGGCTATATCGCATATAACAGACCAATGTCACAAATCACGAGAATAGAATACAGTATCTCATATCGTATCAATCTCGGTTCCGCACATATCACATATGTGCTCCTACTCCGTTTCTCTTGAGCCAAGAAACCTCTGTGTAGGACTCTAAAGACTCGTCAATACGTCGGCAGTAGGTGATGATCATATTAAACACCCACAAGCCGCAAGTGGTCTGCTAAACGTAATGGCCTCCCGGGTATTGAGCGATCAGAAGATCAACAAGCAAGCCTGCTCATACTCCTGCGAATCCAATCAGTAACACTACCGTACAGTCCGGTCTCTTCGTCTGATATGTCGCATATCTCGTCTAGGGGTGGTAAACGTCAGACCCCCGTAACTCGATAAGTCGTGTCGATATAAGGCTCATAACGGGTCGAGAAATTACTGATAACACTTACCAGTACATCTCTGAAGTAGCCCTGGCCAGGGACTTCCTGTTATAGCCAATCGAACACAGCGCAACATCAACTCCCTATACCAGGAGAGACGAAACCCCTCCTATCACTCATTGCCTCCATGTGATTCGGGACTGTACCCAAAAGCCACCGTTTTGCACGTTCTCTTGAACGTGGTAAGGTGGAAATCAAAGCACAGTGGGAACCACACAAGACTCTATGACGATCTCGGGTCTACAGACTAACCTGTACTAGTGTCACCAGAGAACTGCCATCTGACGTTAGGTATAATACCATCTGGGAGTTCTCGGCGAGTCCGTCCAGTGTACCCAGTCTCCACTGAGCACCCGTATACCATCTCTGATGTCAAACACCAATGGATATGGGATCATCCATCGCCCATCTATATGGGTCGAGAAGCTATATGCTAGTCTACTCTGGTATATCGATGCCCTGTCTCGATACACCCACGACTAGGAACATTTGAAGGGTGTACTCATCGACTACCCTGTCCCTACTAGTATGATTTACATCATAATCCTGGTAGCCAAGTACTCATCCTAAGGGCTGTATCAACATGTAACATAGAGACAATCGGTGTACTTGTTAAGATAAAGAGCAACCTGATAGCATACTATCATGTCAAGCAAGAAAGTCATCACTATATATGTCCAGCATCCACTACAATATACATCGTATGTACAGTAATGGCCTCTAGGGCATACATGTATCTAACAATGTCTTGACGACGCGACTTCGGGCGTATGATGAGATTTCAAGTAGTCTACAAAGACTTCTCCCCAATCCTTTGCCTTTTCTTCATCCTCTAATTAGAATGCCGCTTGTTCGGCCGCTTCCTTTTATTCAGACGACTCCGGAGATATTTCTGCTCGCGTGAGAATCCGGCGACTTTGCACAATGATCTTTACGTCATCGAGGTTTTCGTCAGCCAGTTCTTTAGTGAGTTTGTCTAACGCATATGCCTTGCTATTTTCCACTCATGGTATGCTTTCCAGAATGTAGGAAGGGATTTGAGTCAGCAAATGCTGCACTCTTTCACCATATTTTACCAACTCCAGCTTGCACGTCTGATGGTCGTCATTTACTTGGCTAACGATCAGCTGGGTGTCTCCATATATGAGGAGGTTTTCGATCCCTATGTCAACAGCGATCTCAAGACTTGCTATCAAAGCTTCATATTCCGCTTTGTTGTTTGTTCTTGGCTCCGTTAAGGGAAGGGCAAAATGCATTATCCCTCCTTGTGGAGTCACGAAGATAAGGCCTACCCCAGATTTGATTATGGGGTTGTTGTGATTTCGCTTCTTCATGAAAGATGCCCCGTCGAAGTATAGTTCCCATCGGGAATTATTTCCTTCCGTCTTCCCTTCGATTGCATCGAATGCGTGTTCATCTGGCAATTCGCAATTTAAGGGAGAATCGGCTGGTATTGGATCCTCAGCGAGAAAGTTGGCGATGGCCTGGCCCTTAACTGCCTTGAGGGGTCGATATATTATCGAGAACTCCATCAAGAGGAGGGCCCATTTGGAAAGCCTTCCTGTTAGTATGGTTTTTGACATCAAGTATTTCAGAGGATCCACCTTTGATATGAGATGAACCTCATGTGCCAATGCATAATGCCTGAGCTTCGTTATCGTGAAGATCAGTGCCAGGCAATGCTTTTCAATGGGGGAGTAGTTGTTTTCTGCCCCCAGAAGAACTCGACTCAAATAGTAAAGAGCTCTCTCCTTCCCTTGGTCGTTCTCTTGTGCCCATAGCGCGCCTAAAGGACCCTCAAGGGTTGTTGCGTACAGGATGAGGGGCTTTCCTTTAACCGGGGCGGTCAGTACCGGCGGATTCTACAGGTATTGCTTGATTTTTTCCCGTGCACTTTGGCATTTCTGATCCTAGACAAATGGGGTCCCCTTCTTCATTGGATGGTTGTAGGGATGGCATTTGCCGGAGAGGTTGACTTTGGAGTTTGACACCTGTTTAGGCATCTGTATCGCTACAACTGAGGTATTGCCAGGAGCGACTCATCATTTGCCTTGAGAGGACTCGGAATTTGATACCGATTTAGGCATCAGCATCGCTACAACTGGAATAGTTCCATGAGCGAATCATCATTTGCCCACGTCGATTTGGACAAAGGTGGCTTAGTAGACAGGGTAGGATCCTGTTGACTAAGACTTTTGACTTTACGAGCCGTAAGGGTCTCATAATGGGTTTTCTCCCTACGAGTTGTGAGGATCTCATAGGCGTATTTTCTTCTTAAGAATCATGGAGATTCCTAAGTAATGTCTTCTTTTGTAAGTCATAAGGATCTTCCAAGAGTGTTTTCTCCTTATAAGTCGAGAAGACCTACAAGTGTTATTCACCATATGGGGGCATTTCTTGCCATTTGTAGAACTTGGCAAAGAATATTTATTCGTGCCCATAGATTGTATACAAGGGTCAATATGGACCGTCCGTAGGGTAATTTGAGAGATATGACGGCGTAAGAACAGGTCTAGATCCATGTAACTTAAGGCTTTTGAATCCTATGGGCCGTGAAGGTCTCACAGGGGGATTCTCCTCACGAGTTGTGAGGATCTCGTAAGTGTATTTATTTCAACGAGGTTGCGCCCTTCCGGGTTTTCACAAGCTCGCCGGCAGTCTTGCTGTTTTTTACTCACGGCGCCCTTTCGGGTTTTCATCCGTGCTCATCTTGCTTGTGGACGTACCGTTTTTTTATTGTTGTTTTTTTAACGAGATTGCGCCCTTCCAGGTTTTCACAAGCTCGTCGGCAGTCCTGCTGTTTTTACTCACGGCGCCCTTTCGGGTTTTCATCCGTGCCCATTTTGCTAGTGGACGTACCGTTTTCTTTTTTTAGCAGGGTATTCTACTAGATTGTGGGGGCTGTTTATAGGCCCCTTAATATCCTTCCTGTCTTTTGAGAAGAAAGGACCATTCTACATAGAGATTCTTCCGCCGGTAAGGAATATGCCCCCTGTGTATATCTCGGGGGGAACGAGTACCCACGACGTCGCTATTTTGGCGACAGGTTGCTTCAGAGCCGCTTATTTTTGTTGAGCATAGGCGACAAACGCCATCTTGCCTCCGCTTTTCACTCGTCATCATCGGATGAGAAAGTGTCTTGACCCATTTGATACAATCGAGCCGTTTTATCCATGAATTCTTGGAAGGTCGTCGGCTTGAAGAGGGCCATATACGAGGACGCCTTTTGAATTTGGGTCAAGGGTGGCTATGAACATTCTCACAGCTGCAGCTTCATCGGTACGTTGCTCACATTTTGACCAGAAATTTGGCCATTGGGTAACATATTGAACCCAAGTTTCATTCGGTCTAACCCTTTCATTGACCAATGTCGTTACGGTAGCGCGTTTATTCACACCAGCGAATCTCTGACAGAAGAGAATCTCCATCTCGTTAAAGGTATTCACAGAGTCATTCGGAAGTTCCGCATACCATTCGAAGGCAATGCCCGCCAGACAGCTGACGAACTGTCAGAGAAGAAGTATATCATTCTCTCTAGTGTTACCGCACATAAATTGCGCGATGTTCTGGTGAGGATTCCTAGTTCCTTTGTATATGTGGAACGTTAGAAATGTGTACTCTGGCGGGTACTGTATTTGATCGTACTGCGTCGGATACGGCCGACCAGTCTTGATTGATCAGCTTCACTGACGTAGTGAGCTTTGATTCGCTGAGTGATATATGTGTCCAGCTTTTCTTTTAGGAATCATTTCCCCTTCAGCCGTTGATGAGATCTGCAGAGAATTTAAAATGACATCCTTATCTTTAAGACCGACTACCAGCGGTTCATTTGTCAGTGGTTCCGATTGAACCATCATTCTAGCCATATTCTGAATCAAAAAGGCCATCTGATTCATTTTAGTGGACATTTATGCCGCTCCTTCATCTCTCTTTTTTAGAGCGCGCTTTGGGAAATCAATATCCGACTCCTTCTCTATTCTTTCTTCGGGTGCGTCCTCGGGATTTTCCCTAGGCGACGGATTAGCGTTTGCTGCTGCCTGAGCGAGCATCTCCTGCAGCTTTTCACGTTGCGGTTGAACCTTTGTCAGGGACCGAGTTTGAGGTCGGTGACTAGTAGAAGCTCAAATTTCGTCTTTGGATTTCACCATATGGATTATGTGAACTACCATGCCCCCAGGCTTGGGGTGTTTGGAGTTTGCTTCGGGCACTTGAGCTCTATTAGACCTCTCTTTTTGTGAAAAGGCGCTTTGGTTTTGGGAAGAACCGCTGTATCGGGATTCGTCTTGGGATGAGTCCCCTTGTATTTGAAGGGGGATTTGTCAAAATTTGGCTGACATCTAGGGGAAGAGCCACGGTTGACGACAGAGACCTTCAACTGCTTCCACACTTATATATAGATGAGGAAAATTATTTTAGGGAGCGAACTGGTTTCTGCTCTCGTGGGATCTCCATGGGCTGCGGACATTTCTTCAATATTACGGTAGGAGAATTTTGTCTGGCCCTTCGCAACAGTTTGAAACTGTTCCCAGTTGGAACAATAACATTCACCACTGGGGTTGAAACAGGACCATACGGAGAACTTCCCCCAGCTCATTTTGTATGATGCCGATATCGACGTTGACCGTTTCTTACGGCCGGGATTTGATTAGTTTTAGAATTTTGCCGAGCCTTCCCCCTGTTTCCTTTGAGAGCTTGAATATTCTTCCCACTGCGTCATCCTTGGCAGGTGCCAGTTGTTTGAGGACTGATTCCATCGGCAAAGCTGCTGCTTGTGGAGCCAGCCTGTAGAAGACAGACTTCTTCTGGGCTTCCTCTTTCGACGTTGAGGTACTGAGGGTGGGAGGTGGGAGTATCGACCCAAAGAAGCCCGTTGATTTCTTGAAGAGCCAGATTGCAGATATTTGAGGCTGCAAGTAGCCCATACTTGATTTCACCGGATATGACAGAGCCTGAGCTGCTAGGGTGGGAGGCAAACGTCATTCTTCATAGAGATGAAACGCTGGCTTCAATATCCCATCACCCAAGGGCAACCATAAATATATATACCGCGATTATTTGATCACGGAAAAACACGACACACGAAGTGTGGAGTGGAAAGAGGAAAAGGTCCCACCGGGCGTGCCAGAATCTGTTTACCGCCGAAAACAGGAAAGACAAACGTCTTGCCTGAATTTGGCGGCAGATGCTATTTAGGTTTATCCGTCCACCTCTCTGAATGTGCCAAGTTGATTTATGGCACCGTGTATCGGAGGTTTGGACGGATGCGGCCGTTGTAGCAGACTTCGTCAGATTCCCCCCGTTTCTGAGGGGGTTTTGATTATGGGGACGCTCTTCCCTGCAGGTACAAACCCCTGTAGTTAATTACGTTACCGCGTAGCGATAACCACTTTCTCCTGCTTCAGAAGGCCACTTCGTGTCGTGTGTGTTTGTTTTATTTTTGGTTGCCCATGGATTGTATACGGAGACTAATTTATGTTGCCGCCCGTAGGGCGTGGATTAGTCCAAATCCGTATATTCTTAAATTTGGGTTTGGTTTGATTTAAGGATCGTTAATCTCGTTTGAGATTAAGATCAACTTAAATGTTTGTTGAGGATATGTTAGTCTAATTTTAGACTAAGATCTACTCAACGGGATTTTGGGATTATTCAGACCCAACAAAAGAGCATTTGGACTCTATTACTTTAGTTTAAGGACGTTTTGGTCCGTTGCTAGTTTAAGGACGTTGCGGTCCATAGCTAGTTTAAGGGCGTTACGGTCCATAGTGGGATGTGCTCATCGATCTGGGAGTTCACCCAAGAGTTGTTGGTTGTCGGGACCCTCCACCTCTCTGAAGACGTTGAAGAATTACAACGACATGTATCAGAGCTGTGGAGAGATGTATCCTTGAACCGAATTTCAGATTGAAGGGAGATCATGGTGGAGTGAACATCATTTTAGATACCATCTGTTAGGAGATCATTAGTCATCTTTGGAACTAAGATCGATTTAGGGAGACCTGAGTATAGGAGGGCTCGGTTGATTGGTGATCAAAAGGGTTTTGGCATCAGGAGACTTGGCTAATTTAGGCTGAGGTTGGCCTCTTATAATGTTAAACACTGATATTTGTTTGGCGCTCACATGCTCCCACGTGAGTCTCTAAAGTAGTGTTAAACACTGAAATTTTGGGCGCTCACGTGTGGCACGTGAGGCACTTCAAGTGTTAAACACTTAAGTCTTATAGCCATCACGTGTGGACACGTGAGGCGCCCCAAAGTTAGGCACTGACTCTTTGGACTTATTCCCTCTTCCTTTTATAAGTGCTAAGCATTTAGCTCATATGACTCTCACGTGCGAACACGTGAGGTGCTCAAAATGTGAGCGTTGTTTTTGGAATTTTTCTCTTTTCTATATAAGTGTCAAGCAACTATTTGGGGGTCACGTGGGAGCACGTGATTCAATATCAGTCCTTCCTTTTTTGTTCCTCATAGGCGCTCACGTGGGAACATGTGAGCCTTTGTTATAACGTCGAACACTAATGAATTCCCAGTCTTTTCTTTTACATGCACGGAGATTGTAATATGAGTTTTGAGAATTTTAGGTCCCTTGTTTTATAAGAATTAAATTCTTTTGCAGGGTTAAACCCTAGTTTTATCAGAGAAATTAAATTTCTATATCTTTTTGGAAGAATTAAATTCTTCAAACTCAGTCATTTCCCCTAAGTTTTGAATCCGCATGGCAGAATTTTCCTGATGAGAATTAAATTCTCAACTTATGGAGAGATCTGCTTCTGCGGACCTCAACCAAATGAAGAACTAAGTTTTTTTAGAAGAGTTAAACTCTTGCTTTGAGAATTAAATTCACTTTTGTTTTGTGGGAGCTTTTGGGCGGTTTCTGTATATTTTTTTAGAAGCTTATGGGGTGGTCTCCTCTTTTTAAAGAATTAAATTCTCTCTCTATTTTTCTTCCCCTCTCCCCTGTGTCTTTCTATCTCTCCCCTTTTCTCCTCTCCTTGCTTCTATTTATACAAGAAGAACAAGAATCAATTTGTTAAGGGAATCTCTCATTGAGAGATCATGATTGATTCGATGATCTTTTAGATCAATCGGTGAATTTTATTCACCGTTGGATTTTTAATCCAAGGGCTTTCTGTTTAACAGAAAATATTTCTTGTTTGTTTTAACAAGATTGTGAATATTTTGTTAGTTTTAATAAGATTAGAATTTTATTCTATCATATCTTTTTAGTTTAACCAGATCAGAAATCTATTTTCTTAATATGTATATCTTGTTAACACAGAATTTTATTCTTATCATATGAATATCTTGTTAGTTTAATAAGATTAGGAAGATATTTTCCTGTGATAGAATTTTATCCTACCAGATGATCACCGTTGGATTTATAATCCAAAGGTCCTCTGTTTAACAGAGAAGATCTTTCTATTTTGAGGAAAATCAAAAAAATATTTCCCTAATATAATTTAATTCTAGAATTTGATTGGAGCATTTTAGATTGGGGCCCTCACATACTTTGCATGTGAACGGAAAAATAACTCACGTGTTTAACACGTGACCCCTAGTGTGGGTTTTAGTCTGTTTATATTCAGCGCTCATATGCAAAGCATATGAGCGCTCACGTGTTTTACAAGTGAGGCCTGTTTGGCCATTGGTGATTTATTTTCAGCGCTCATATGCTTTGCATATGGGTGCTCACGTGTTTTACACGTGAGGCCTGTTTGGCCCTTAGTTATTTTCTTTCAGCGCTTACATGCTTTGCATATAAACGCTCGCGTGTTTAACACGTGAGGCCAAATTTTGAGGACTCCCCCCTTTTTTATAAGGGAACAAGTAGCTCTTGACCGAAAATTTTGGCGGGAACAATGACAACACTCATTCTTGACATAGCAAAATGACTTTTGGAACGTTAGTTTGTGGGATCAAATACGAGTTTACATTTAAATATCATAAACATTCAAAAACCGTTTTCTTTAAAAGTGTATTATTTAATTCCTTGCAAATACACCTCTACAACCCATTTTGGGGAACCCCGATCGGGATGATGCGGGTTATCGCACATTCTCGGGCCTAGTAGAGCGAGATGCAGACCTCCTCAAGGAGCATCCGATCTCAATGGAATTTTTAATGCAATTTTTAAGAAAAATGTGATTTCTATTTAATAAATAAGTTCTATTTTTATAAATATATATGCATAAATATTATCAAAATATCTACTTTAAATATACATTATATATATTCTATGTTTTCTAAATCAAAAGAATCACAAATTTCATGAAACTACCATTACAAATCTATACAATTCCAATATTACACTAAAATACCATATACAATGAAATCTAGGTTACATCCACTAGAATATTTCATTTTATAAAAATTACAATTATGAAAACCCTAAAGATGATAATTAAAATACTTAAGGTGTATTTTGAAAATATATCAAAACTATTTTTCATAAAACCCCATCAAGTTATATTAATTTACAATAAGAACCTTAGTAAACATAGGTTTAAACGGGACCAGCTCTCTTGAGCCTCAGGAAGCCGGAGAATATGGGTGCTTGCCTATCTAAGATAGACAACCTAAAAATGGGGTTATCAATACGGTAATTGTCTTGAAAAAAAAACACAAATCCTACCGTCCATGTGCAGCAGTTACCGATAACTCCAAAACATAAATCAGGACTTCAATTATGTTTAAAAGTCCGACTCAGTTCAAGTCACGGTCAAATCTGAAAATAATTTGACTTGAATTCAATTCAAGTATAACTACAATACAACATGAATCCGTTTATACCAGAATTCAATCTATATCAACATGACTCGACCGAACCGAACCATGAATATTCTCTGATTACATGCCTATCCATTTATATCCATTCCATTTACATGATATCATGGTTTTGGCAAGTCTTTCATTTATAAAACAAAACAATACAATCAATACAAAAGACATTACGGGGTTTTAAATGGGTAGACTGGTACGGAATGTGTTAGAAATAGCACGAGATGGTCACTTTAATACACCTAACCTGAATATCCATTGATGTTGTACCGTAGCTTAACGGTTCCTTGTGCTCCGTATTCCTTAGTCTCTGAAATAGTGGGACTCCTCTCGTATACACTGGCATATTCTGTACCAAGTTACAAACAACTGCGTTAACAGAACAACAAAGATTACAATATACCAGTTATATTCTCATCTGTATATTCTTACCTATTTTTAGGACTTACCGAGCGATTGTTCGCTGACGATATTCCTTCTTTTTTTTCTTTCGAATGTTGTCAGGTGGATCGGACTCTCTAGAGGTTGAGCCCAGTACTGAAAACTTGGAGCAGTTCTGTAATACCATGTACACGTAATGCGGTATTTTTAAAATATTCTTTTTATTTTTAATAGGTTGTCGTTAGTATGTGGTATTTTATATGTAACACATAATTTCGCACTATTTCATTATCATTTGATATAATATAAGCAACGATTTTAGTTTACCTGCGACGTATTTGATATAAGCTATTATACAACCCATATACTATTGTAGGGTGTTTTTCGTCACCCCATTGAGATGGGAATACGTGCGCACTTGTCAGGCGTACTACAGATTTTCCCTGGTTAGGATAGGCTGGGGTTTATTGATTGTGGGGATCCGAATCTCCGGCAGCCGCGGACTAAGCTGCCGTTAATTACCCCTCGCCTTTGGAGCGAGAGAACCTCCGATTAACGGGTCAAACAGGTCATGTGAACTCAATGTGCAGTATTGTGTTTTAAAGGGGGTTTTGGATATACCGGGAGCCCCGCAGAGTTTTACGGAGGTCCCTCTATCCGTATAGCGGGCTAGAGGTCAAGGGGGCTAGCAGCCCCTTTGCGGGGTGCGGGGCAGCGTCCCGTTAGAAAATTTTTCCTAACGGGGGACGTGTTTCTGGTGTGGAGTGCGCGGAGAATGAGGGGTGAGGAGCGTCTTAAAGACGCATACATGGCACGTGGGCGCTGGGCGCCCACGGGTCACGTGCCTGGCGCGTGGGCGCTTGGCGCCCACGGGTCATGTGCGCAACATGCAACCGCTGGATGCACGCAGGTCACGCGTGTAGTATGCGGCCGCTAGACGCCCGCGGGTCACGCGCGCAGTACGCGACCGCTGGGCGCCAACGGGTCACGTGAGCTGCACGCGGCGCTGAGCACTCGCGGGTCGCATGAGGCGCACGTGGACGCTTAGCGCCCGCGGGTCACGTCCCCTGCAATAAACCGTTGGGCGCCCATGGATCACGTACGCGGCATGCGACCGTCGGAAACACCAGCGGGAAAAGTGGCTTAGCCACTGGGTTAGGAGTTGAACTCCCAAGGGGGCTTTGGAGTTGAACTCCTAACAGGGATTATGTATAGATTTGGAGTTAAACTCCTAAAAGGGGGTTAATTTATGGAGTTAAACTTCAACATATTTTGAATGGAGTTAAACTCCTACAAATCTCTGGATTTTCTTTTGAGCCTCGGATCCTCTTGGAATGAGATTTTTGGAGATGGGTATCCTTTTTTTCCTATATGTTGGCTGGATCTTGGTGGAAAAAGAAGAGGTGAGACTTAAAATCTCCCATTCTAGGGATTTGATGGCAGATCCGAGCTTCCCTTCAAGGGTTTTATGGTGAAAAACTATTTAATTTTGGAAAAGGAAGAGTAAAACTCTTGATTTAATTCAAAAGAGTGAGAAGGTTTTAGAACCTTGAGAAAGGGGAAGGAGGCACAAACCCTAGAATTTGAGAGAATGAATTATTTTTTTTATTTCATTATCATGTTGCCTTTTATAGGCTTACAAACTTACATATAGCCTATTGGGCTTTACAAAATGGCATTTTGCTCATCCCATATCTCATGTGCTCATTTATTTTGCACATGAGCCATGGACTTTACAAAAATTTGGCTTTATGTCTAATCATGCATACAAAATTACATCAAAATTATTTATTATATGATTTCATTTTGGTATGGGGGACCGACCGCGGGGCTCGACTTGGGCATGGGCCCACTTGGCCTAGGCTTGGGCCCACCTGGCTGGGAGTTGACTTTGACTTGGACTTGGACAACGGGGTGTAATTTTGACCCCCAACAACTATTATTCCGTCGCCCTTACAAAATTTTATTCGCTTTTACAATTTTTCTCCAATATTATCTGTTTTGTTTTCCTAATATCCTCTAAAATTTACCTATAAAGTTTTCGACTTTCATTATATTTTAATACCTGAATCTAAACCCTTAGCGTAGGCTCCCACTCTCTCTCTTCATTTTATTTCTTTTACTTTAGGGCTCAAAACCCATGATAACAAATTAAACCCATTTAACTTCTTTTGTAAACTAAAACCCACATAAAAACCTTAACCCTGAATTATGGGCCAACGTTTTGATATTTATGAAGACTGATTTAGTTTTAAGAAATATTAATTATTTTCATTAATTTTAATTAACTGTATCAATTGTTGTTGATTTTATTGAGATGTATTTAAAAAACCCTTTTCATTTTCTTTTAAACCCAATTGTCTAACCTAAACCCTCACTATATCTCTTTCCCACTCTTTATTTTCCCTTAGCCCAATACCCAATGGCCCAAAGCCTTAACCCTATAACCCAACACCCTTACTCAACTGCCACAATTCTTTTGAATCCCCCATTTAATCCCACTTTATACCCAAATCAATTCCCATTAAATTCTATACCCCAAATTAATTACCAAAATCATTATTTAATTATTTTCATTTACTCTCTCTCTCTCTATACTCTATCCCTCTCTCTCTCCTCTCGCTCTATCAACTTCTCTCTCTCTCCCTCCCGTTCTCTCTCTCTCTCCCGCTCACTCTCTCTTTTATCGATCTCTCTCCCCACTGCGACCTCGCCTGCACCCTCGTCAGAGCTCCGACCCTGTCGCCATGACCTCGCCCCCACCGCTCACCTCACCTCCCTCTCCCTCCCCTCCCCCCTCCTCTCCCCTTTCCCCGAACCCATCTTCCCCGATCGAACCCATCAACCCGACCTCGCCTACACCTCGCCGTCGTCGGAGCTCGCCTTGCCGTCGACCTCACAACCCAACACTACCCTCATAAACTCACCGGCACCTCCTTCTTTCTCCATCACCAACGCCAACCTCCTCTCCCTTCACCCGCGCCTCCTCCCACTACCGGCGAACCCTCAACCCCCTGTCGTCGCCGTCGAGATTGCCACCACCTCCTCACCACTGCCACCTCAACACCTATGCACCGTCACTGCATCCTCCGCCGCAACAGCTTGCCTCCCTCTCACTTCCAAACCCGACCACCTTGTTGACACCGTCGCCGTTGACTGGGCCACTGCACCTCACTGCTACAATAGCCGTTCGGGCTCCCTCTAGTAGCCGCCGTCGCCATAATCATCACTACCGCCATAATCGTTGCCATCATCGAAGCCAAGTCAAGCCCGACATTTCGTCGAGCACTTAAAAACGTCGCAACCTCCGCTGTTCCAGTCGCCGTCGTTGCCATAAAAGCCTTGGCTTCGGTCTCTATGGCCGGCATCATCGTCAAAGCTGTAGCCGTCGCAACACCAACGCACGCCCGTCGCACCCACCGAGCCATAAAGCCCAAGAATCAAGCTCCGTCGAGGCCAACCCTTATCGTGTTTGCGTCATGCCGTTGCCATAGATTATTGTTGCTGCCGTACTATTGCCGTGTCGCTGTCGTGCCGTCGTCGTCGTCGATTCGTCGTCAGGCAAGTTCAAATACTTGCTTACATGCTATACTATATTTATATCGATGCATACGAACTATATCAAAAAATTACCATTGCGATTTAATAATAAGCCGTATCTTAATCTTAGTACTATTGTTTGAGATAAAATCAAGTCTAGAAGCTAGTGATAACGTTGTAAGGAAATTGTAGAATTAAATACCGTTTATTGGTTGAAACAAATGAGCATTTCGGTTGCGAATCAAATGTTTATTATAGGTGCTCGATATAAACCCTAAGCTAAAAACCCTCTTAAAATGACGGAACTTAGGTGTAACGGATTACCTTAGTGATAATGAATACTATGTAAAGAGTTGGGTCGAAAATACGGACCCTATCACCGTGAAATGTCATCCCCATTTAGATCCGCCAAATCTGAAACTTTCCGTACCTGAAATTTGTGAAAATCATAGTAAATTAGATACACACCGGAATATTTTGTTCAAGGGCTCGTATCGAAGATAACTCGACAACCTAGAACCCTATATAATTTATATTTTGTTTCTATTTTATATAGGTGACTAAAACAATTCGGGAATGCGGCTCTGGACTGCAGTCCAAAGCAGCACTGCCTGTCGACACTTGAAATAAAATACTTTTACAACTTTGTGTGAAAATGGTATTATGCGGAACCTTATACCGTTGCGAATATTAATCTGTTATCTAACTATTGGAGGTGGTTTCATTCATTTTCACTATCGTTTGCTATTTTAATTATATTTTAAATCATCAGTACATACTGTCGTCTCAAGCAGGGACATAACGTATATCCCAATCTTAAATAATGCATAACTCCCCTCGCACAAAGGATATTATCGATCCATCTAGTGCGTTGTAAGTATAACCAATAAACTTAAATATTATCCAACAGTAGCGTCGCCTAATTATGATCCCAACTGGGTGAAAAATGTGTTACAAAATGGACTTTCAGTTCAGGAACTGAATTTCCAGCCAGGAACACTTAAAAAGAAATGACTGTAATTCATAAACCCGAGACCCGATTGACTTGAAACCAATTTTGAACTGCTAATTAAATTTACTTTTTACCATTTTTGTATCATTTTACTTAATTCTGAACGTATGGTTTAATGCGATTTTTATAAGTTCATAAGACGCGTAATGACTTGTATTGCATATGATTTGTTTGGCGACATAATTCACTTTTTACCTGACTTCAATACCCTTAGCGATAGTGAGCGTTCTTATTAATTCTCAGTGTATAATGCATTGTCGAGCGTGAATGGTATCGGTTTAGATGTGTCAAGTACGCCAGTAAAAAATGAATGATTCGTGATAGTGAACGACACAGTGAATAGTGAACAAAGCAGTGTTATTGGTACGTACTTATACACAACTAGTCGATACTTATAGATAGTGAAACCTGGGGGAAAAGGGAAAATCGAAGTGGAAAGCAACTTGTATTTAGTTCGGACAGGGACTTTAGAGGATGATCATTCGAACAGCGACTCATATATATATATATATATATATATATATATATTAGGTTTGGACCTAGCCGTAGTCTCGGGTACGTACAAGACCCTCGTTAAATATGATCATTCATTTCTGCAACTCGATTTCAAAATTGACTTAGAGTCCAGTAGGAACAGGTCGTACATTGCATTGATTATTGACATATCGATTACCTGCATATATTATCTCCACCGTTATTACACTTATTTCTTGCTTCATTATTATTAACATAATATTGCTATTGTGTCTCCCTGCCGACCTGAGTATGCATGTTCAGTGATAGAAGTGGATTCGATTGATCTCGAGAAGACCGTGGAGATCCTGATAAGTGAACTAGCTGTATCTTTCCCTTTTATGTCCCTGGTTAGTTTTTTTTTTGTTTACTTCCTTTGCGCTCAGTTTCCGTTATATCCGATAGTTCTAGTGACATTATTCTCTTTATCCGTGTTGTATTTTACTGATTACCATATAATGTTAGAAACCGAAATATAACTACGACAGGATTTTTCCTTGATCGTAGGAGCATGGCTGGCCTTATCACCCTCGTATTCCGTATTTTGGGAAGCGGGGCGTGACAAGTTCGCCATTGACCCAGAGCTCTAGATACTTTTATATATTTTATTTTCAGTTCATGCCATTGTTTAGTCATTGCTTTCTATTTCTGTATTTACATTTTAAGTTGTACTTGTAAAGAAATATTTAATAAATAAAAGTTATTCAGTTGCATCTATTGTTTTTTTTCTTATGTACACTCATTATATTGCTTAGTTACGCTTAGCGTGTTTATTTCTGAGTAAATACGTAGCGAGCCTCGTCGCGTCTTCTTACCCGTATACTGGGAAGCGGGGCGTGACAATACCGTGTCCGGGGGTAGAAACTGTCAGACCCCCAATAACCCGATAAGTCATGCTGATGTAAAACTCATAATCATATGAGATACAACTGATAACACTTATCAGTTTTTCTCAACCGCTTCGGCTGAAGACTTCTGGTTATGGTCAATCAAGCACAGCGCGACATCAACTTCCTATACCGGGAGAGACGAATCCTCTCAACTGCTCATTGCCTCGATGTGTTTCGGGATTGTACCGAGCTAAAACATGTTTGCACGACTCTTGAGAGCCGTGGTAGGGTAGCAATTAAAGCACGGTGGGAACACACATTAGATACTATGGCGATCTCAGATCAAAAGACTACCCTATACTTATGTCACCAGAAAACTACTATGACAATAGGTATAATACTATTTAGGAGTTCTCGGCGAGTCTTTTCAGTGAACTCATTCTCCAATGAGCACCTGCATACAATTCTCGGTGTCAAACACCAATAGCCGTGAGACCAGCTATCGCTCTCCAATCGAGTCAGGAAACTTATACACAAGTCTAATCTGGAGTACCGATACCCGGTCTCGATACTCCTGTGACTAGGGACATTTAAGGATGTGCTTATGGACTATCCAGGCCCCACTATTATGACCCCCATCATAATCATGGTAGTCCGGTAAAGATCCCATGGGCTTTATCATCATGTATCAGCGATACGTAATAATAAGTAAAAATATATACATATGAATGATAAAAACAAACCAGACAACATACTATCACGTCGAGCAAGACTGTTCTATCCATATAACCTATAATTACAATAATTGTCTTGAGAGCACTTATATTCAATAGTTGAGGGGCTGAGAGATGGGATGGTGTTAAAATGGGGAAGAAGGGCATTTTGGGGAATAAAAAAGTAAAAAGTCGCGTAAGGGGTGTACAATAATTTAAAACGTTGGAAATCTAACGATGGGGGTGGAGGGGGTCGGGTTCAACGGAAGAATGTTTAGGGAATTTCTGTGCCAGGAAAATTTGTCAGGATGGTTTTGGGAATATATGCTATAGTACATGGTGGTTTTGATGAAATTTCCCTGAATATAAATATAAATACAATAAAAAGGATAAAATGAAAACTGTGTCTGGACTTTGATCGTTTTCAGGCTAATTGCCATATCATATTTCAATATGAGAACCAAACTCAAAACTACAAACAATCCATCTCAATGTTTACAGGGTTAATTGCTAAATAATATCCCAATGTTTCATCTATTTTGCATTTATATACCTTAGTGATATTTTTGTTGCACTTATATACCCTAAAATACAAACTGCTAATGTTTTGCTCCCATCAGTTAACCATCAAATACTTCACTATTCCAAATAAAATGCATACGGTTTGTAATTTAGGGTATCTAAGTGCGACTAAAAAATCAATAAGCTATATTAGTGCAAAGCAGGGGAAACATCCAAGTATTATTTATCAATTAACCAATAATCACGAGACTACCCCTTCATCGTCTTTCGAGAGACTCTCTCCTTCGTCTCCGCCGCTCTCGATCCCTATATAAAATAAATAAAACTGAAGCTTTGTTGATAACAAACAGCAGCAGCGAAAATGTTGCAGAGTAATCTGCTGTCTTCAATGGCTTGTGGAATCTTCATCCCTTTCTTCAAACCCTTGTCGTCACCAACAGCAGCAGCAGCAAACGAGGTGAGAACCAAGAACCTGCTCCCTTTGGCTCACACCCCAATTGACCCACATGCAATTTGTTACAATATTTGTCACTTTAAGCTTGTTGGGTCTTTCTTAATCTTGCATTCGAATATCATCATGGAATCAAGTGGAGCGTTTCCTTTGGTTCTCATTGTCATTAAGGACCAGCGTCCTTTGCCCATTATCATCTTTGTCAATTTAATCTTGTTGGGTCTTCCTTAAACCAACATTTGAATGCACTCATGTAATTTCTATAGCATTTTTTTAAAACTTAGAGGGTCTTTTGACTCTTATCTATAATTTTAGTGGATTGATGGGAAAATTGGGTTAGATAGTATATGGTATTTTTGTGTAACATTAATTCCCATCGATCTCTTATTCATCAACTTTTGTTATCTTCTACCTTACCTAAATCCTGTTGGGTTTGTCTAAGATTTAGTGTTGGGTGTGATTATGGTAACCATAACTAATCTCTTATGGCTATCTTGAGAGTTTGTAATCAATATTCGAGTTTTTTGGGGTGTTTTTTTTATCTTATAAATCTTAGAAGGTCTTAGATGAAAAAGGTAGGTTGTGAGTCGAAGGCAATGGATTTAGGCGATTCTTGTATGGTAACCTGTGAAGAGTAAAGAGGAGGAAACCTATTGAGGTTCATGTGGTACAATTGGATTTATAACGACAGTTCAAAAATTTTATTAGATAAACATGGAATTGCAATTCTAATTCATGTTGTTTTTGCTTGACTATTATCGATGTTTTAAAATTCATCGAAATTTGATTCCCACTATATCGTCTGATCTATTTGCAATTTTTGAACGGTTCTATACGCTCTCCAAGTATGTGGATCTCTAATGACCGAGAAAAGGAAACAACACTTTAAATTATAGTATCTGGAATTCAATTATTTTGAGTATTTTAACATGAGAAAATTGGTGAAATGAAAGTCAACCTGGAAATTGTTCTCCCCTTGATTCACAATACTAGTCTTTTTTTAATCTCTTGCATGCTTATTAAGAAGAGTTTAACTTTTCTGAAATCTAAAATATAATTAATGTTAAATTCCTAATTTAACCCTTCATTAATTCTCTTGAAACTTGAATAAGCATAAAAAATTCCTTAAATTCATTAAGTTTTGAAGATAAATATGGAACTCCTACATTGGCTTTAGAAGCATGGAGTAAAATGTTTCTTGATATTTTGAAGGGACAAGTAATTTGAGAGAAAAATATAATAAAAAAATACTAGTATTGTGAAACGGAGGGAGTAGTCCGAAACTTTATTGGATCAAATCATGGGATTTGAATTCCTAGATATTTATGATCATTGGCCCACCGCTCACAAACTTGAAGTTTTGCGCAAAATGGGTAACAAAATCATCCAGTAGCAAGTGTTAGGATATAGGAATGTATATCCCTCGGCCCTGACATTTAAAACAAGGGGCAGTAGAAAAAACACTGCTCACAATGGCATGCTTACAAAGCTTCCAAGGAAAAAGAAAGACTTTGATAAGCATGCCATATAGTTTTGAAAAAAAAAATCATGTGTTTAACTTTCAATTTTTTTGCTCACGATAGACTCACATGTTACTTACTCTTACATGGAATAAGTGTTAAACCATCTGTGATGTGCCTGATAACTTTTCTTCCGCTGTTGCTTGTGAACCAGATCTCTCTTATATACATTTTTTTAAATTTTATTTATTTAACTACATGTGTACTTTCTTGACAGAAAGTTCCAGGTCAAGCTCTATTGATACATAGATTTCATCTGAAAGCAACATTTAGAATAGGTAATTAATCTGATATTTTCATCATTTTACATTTTTTTTTTGGTTCTTATGATATGTTAAATCCCAGTTTGAACTTCAAATTCACAGTTATGAAGCCATCCAATCCCATGATCCGAAGCAGCCTAGAAATTGCGACGTCCTCAAGACATGGTGCACATATGCTGGGCCCCGCTACGAGTGGCTTAACCCTAATTTCTGATGCATATGAAGTAGTAATATGTGGGTATTGGGTGGGACCCGATTTTGAAGATGGATGGGGTTTTGTCGAAGCTGTTGTTTGCCAAAGTGTTTTTGATTGTTGATGAAAATGTCGACATCTAGTATGCGTTATGATTTCTAGAGCCAGAGCCAATGCAGTAAAAGCTCCTCGGTCCTCTGTGTCTTCTGTAATGTTGCAATCTCTGTATGTACTTGAATTATTTAAAATTTATTTTTGGAAAGAATGTCTTTAATTCAATCTACCTTGATTGAGTCGAGTTTACTAGATTCCAAACCGCAACTAATTCCAGGTACTGGTCAGATCCTCCCTTACCTGACCTGATAGTATGCCATAAGAAAGAATTAAACAAACTCGTACATATATATAATCGAGTTTCCAGAACAGATATACCTGAAAAAACTATAAAAGAGCCGATAAACCCCTGAAATTACTACCACTTCGGTTAGCCTTAATCATTTTCTTGATCTAATACTTATGCAATCTCTCTCTCTCTCTCTCTCACACACACACACACACACACACACGCACACACACACACACACAACTTTTAATATATCCTATAAATGGTTTATTTGTTCTTTGGGTTTACACTTTGGTTTTTGTTGTATTCTCGCTCACTGTCTATACAAAGGTTTTGCCAAGGATCTCATCAAGGTACTCCCCCCCCCTCCCCCCCCCCCCCCCCCCGCCCCAAAAAAAATCACACATACACATTTCTTTTGGCATCATCTTCTCTGATGTCTTTAAAATTTTTGTTCTTTGAATCTACACTCTGATTTTTGTTATATTGTCTTCTTCTTTTGGCCTTCTGAACTATTAATTTTGATGAACCACTCATGAGGTAATTTTGAATGCGTAATCAAGAACAAGGAGGGAATTAAAGAAAGATAGAACGAGAAAGATGGAAGGTGATGCAAGAACTGAAAGAGCTGAGAAAAGAATTCGAATAAAAAGACGATACAGAATAAATAGATGCTTGCTATCTTTGTAACCAAAAAAGAGAAGGTAAGAAGAGATTGAGAAACAACCCAAGAGTCATCCTGGTTGTGTTCAGCTTCTAGCTCCTGAAAACAGCTAACTTTTTTGGGTTCATCTGTTCTTGAAACAGTTAACTCTGTTGTTAGGATGTAGGTCCCATCGCGGTTGATCTGTTCGACACCATTTTATATACACATGTTACTTATTATAAGTTCTTTTTATATGACAAAGGGAAGTAGCAATTTTCATGACAAGTGTATTATCAGCGTTTTGTCGTTATTATTTTTTTTTGAAGGTTGATTACGTTTTCCTCTTCTAGAATATTTAGGCTGATTATGTTGGAGGACACACACACACCCCTTTCTCCGTGCGTACATAGTTGTGTGCGCACGCGCACATACACACCCTCACATGCCCTGAAGCAATATGTAATTACATACGTTGAAGAAATATGTAATTACATCAAATTTGCCCATTTACAATTTACATTATGCTTTTCATTAGGGAGATTTCTTCTTTCCTTAAGGATAGACTCTCTAAACAAACACCTATGGCTATATGTAGGAACTCACATATATCTATATGAAACACTTAGTATGGCTTCGAGGGAAAAAGAAAAGAAGAAAAGAGACACCTTTGAAGTTGAATACAAATCAACATATTTATATGCAGAGATTTTACCTAAGCGACAACTACATTGTATATGACCGCACTTTTAGACCTCTGAATTCGTATTTAATCCTGAAAGGAAATTACATAGTGTTATCTGACCCCTACAGTTGTTTATTACATCCGATTTCTCAAATGATTGTCGAGGATAGGCATCGTGTACTGTTTGTTTTTAGTTATATATGTCTATTTCTCTGTAGATGTGCAAATAACATTCTGTTAACAAGTATAGCATTTTCTTAACACTTTAGAATTTCTCAAAGATTCAATTTTTTGATGGGAAAAAACCATAGTCTATTAAAGTATGCTACATAGCACTACTCCTTTTAAAAGAGATTTTCTAAATGATTTTTTTCTCAATCCTGAAACTTTGTATGGTTACATGAGAACTTTGGTTATGGAAGCATTTTATATTCATATATATACAGAATATGCACTTGTGTTCCACTTTCGAATATATGCAAGTCTATGCAAAACAAAGGCTCTCTAACTATAAGAGGGAGAACAAATTTCCTTTTCTATGCTCGGATCTTCTAGTTTTTAGTTTTTATCTTGTTTTTTTGGTAGAAGAAAAAGCAGGGCAGTAATTATTTATGAGAGAACTACTATTTCTTGTTAGTATTTATTTTTATAAGGACAATATTCTATTAACCAAGTTTCTTTGTTTATATGTGAAGGAATGGATTTTTCCATTTGCAAATTTGTTTAGAAGATGGATCGTCTTTCCGTATTCGCCATTTGGAAAAACTGGATCAACACATAAATGGAGTTGAGAAATATTCACAAGAAGAATACATGGGCTCTACACGTAGTTTCTTTTTCCTTACTGTTTATTATCTATTTTTCTGCTCAAAAAGTTTTGGAAGCCAACTATTCTATGGTACTGAACATGGTAGTTTACAACATGTGCATGCAGAAAGAACCAAGTCGTTATCCTGCTCAGCTCTATGGGCAACACAGGTCAATAATATCGGATTACATCCAAAAAAAGGCGAGGACTATTTTTTGTTCTTATCTATGTTATGATTTCAACACCAATTTATCCTTGTGCATTCTGGAACTAAAGATTACTGTACAGAAAACGAAGCCAAAAAGGCTAATAATGGTTAGCTAACTTAAACAAATACTGAAACTGCACAGTCTGTGCTTCAATCACCCCATTCTATTTTGGTTCTGAAATTTGGATACCTTAGCATTATATTCCTTCATATAGTATATATAGAAAGAAATATTTTTTCAAGTAATTTTTACCCTGGAGTTGCACCCATTGTAGAAATCCCTTCAACATCACAACGAGATAAAATGCTTCTTTTAGTATCCTTCTAATGTAGCTTAACATAAGGGCAGATTTCATTAAAAAAAACCTTATAGATTATTATGTATAGGTGTATAGCGCATGTACCCCATTGAGTGATTTATTAGCGCAAACACCCCGATGTTCTTTCAAGTACTTATCTTTGATAGGAGCACAAGCGACGATCTCACAAAAATTATGTTATCAAAATTGAAGCAGCAATATGGTTACCAACTCACTCCAGAAATGGAGAGAATGGTGTTTTTTTTATCTTCTAGTTTCTTCTGTTGCTCTTCATTGTTTAACAAATGACAACAATTTTGCAACTGTTTTTATTTTTGGTGTCCTTGAATTAAAACAGCTTAATGATTTTGTACTGGCAAGGGAGAAGCAACTCGAGTTTAAAAGTTATTTGGAGACCCATGACCTCGAATTAGAGTTTTCTGTTAGGTCATTAACTACTGGATTTTGGCCTCCAATCAATCTTTCCTTCTGAAGTAGCAAGTGTAGTTCTTGATATTTCTGAGAGTAAAATTATCCAACAATATTTTTTTTATGTATAGATGCTTATATATGCGCTAAATTTCACCAAAATGCCATGACCTTTCAGCTTTTACAGATAAATACCCTATGCTTCATATATATATTGCAAATTAATACCACAAACTTAACATTTTTAATTGCACATTAAAAGCTTTCGGCAATTTTCCTGTTTAATACAATGAATTGAAGAGGTGCATGATATTAAACTGAAAAATGCCGAAATCTCATGGCATTTATTTGAAAATCATTTAGTTCATAATGTTAATTTGCAATTTATTAGTTTTTCCTTGAAAAATGCTGAAAGATCCTGAGCTTAAAAAAACCGAGTATTGTTTTTTCGCATATAAGTTCATGCAGCCATGCAAAATTTTTCAGTACGATCCAATAAAATTCCCCCCACCCCCCCCCACCACACACACACACACACACAAAACTGCAGGCCAATTGCATGGGGCATTCAAAACACACTATTTGGAGAAAAACATGCTTCATAATTTTAGTTGGGTTACATCTCTCGGTTCTTGCACAATCATTTGAAGCTTTGATGCAAGACAAATCAAGCTCCTAGCAACTACTCATCAGGTTTAAAATGTGAAATAGAATTTAGCCATGCATTTTCCTTGAACCCTCGTTCATCTCTTGTACACTCGTCACATTAAATTTCAGACTGCAGGCTTGACGTTCTTCAATTCTTCAGAAAAGTCGAGGTTTAAGGAGATTGTGGAACAGTTGAATTTACCTGAAGATGAAGTTGCCGAGCTTCTTCAATCTCTGTAATGCCCTAAAGATCTCGAACCAAGAGCATTTTAAAAGATGATACCTTTGAGTCCAATTCTATCTTTACCAACAAAATGAGGAAGATAAAGGTTTGGGTTATTTATTCTCTGTATGCTAAGTTATGCTGAACTACTGTTAACTATAGTTTTCCCCCCACTTAATTAGTTTAATTTTTTAATCACGGTAAACTTACCAGAACTTTGGTTTTAAAGGAGTAATTTTTTGTTCACCAATATGCCTTAAACGCAGCACTTTAAGGGAGGTAATTTAATCTTTTTTTAAATTTAAATAAAGGGCGGTTTAATGAAAAACAGAGACAGTTAATATAGTTTTATGTAATTTGGTCTTTTCTAATGGAAATTTTGCACATATTTTTTTCACTGATATCACATTTCATGAAAATGTAGATTATTAATCATTCCACGGATGAGAAGGAAAGAGTTATGGGACATATTTGCACAGACCGAAAATGTCATGCCAATGCTACAATTGTGCGAATAATGAAGAGGCAAATAATTGTGGAATTTACAGAGCTTGAAGGGGAATGCATAAAGCAACTCAGCAATCATGATTTCAAGGTAAGTACTTGGTTAATTTCACTACTTTATATAGTTTTTGGCACAAGTCATGCACGTGTAAATGGATTTGTTATTTTGTAATATAGGAATTATTAACTAATAACCTAATGTATGTTATTATGATGTGCAGCTTGATGGCAAGCTCATAAAGCAAATAATTGAAGTTGTGATTCAAAGAGATTATTTGGAGACAATAAAGAAGCAACCAAGTTCAAATATTTGGTGTAGCAATCTAGTGGAGACATTAAATGGATGTATATGTCTTACTGTTTTGTAGATAATATCGTTATTTTTATCTGCTTCTTGGTTGAGATAGTTTACTGCATTCAATATTCTCTCAATAACTGATTTTTTAAATAAATAATTGAAATTTAATACTTTTTTGATACTGCATTTACTGAAACAGCTTATAGATGATATATATGCTTTCTTGTCAACAAACTTGTATAATTATTTATTTTTTGCAAAATTCTCAACAATCAGCCGAACTTGAGTTACAATAATAGGAGATATATAAGTAGGGTTATATAGGTACTGGGTTTTTGTAAAAATAAAAAAAATCTAATCGGCCCATTTATAATTTTCTTTTAAGGGCCAGGGTTCTAAGTTTTAAATTTCTTCCTTAAATCTCTTATTTTATTTCATTTCTCCTATTGACATTTTCTATCCGGAAAAACTTCCATTGCATTAACGAATTGTTAAAAGCAACAAAATCGAGATGATTATATTTTATTATGAATAATTATGTTGTCTTATTTAGAATATCTTTTACCTTAAATCGTTGGTCAAATATTTAGTAATGTGTTTTCTATTTTAAGATTATTCTGTGTCCTCTTTTATGTAGCCCTGTTTGTATAAATAGGGCATCCTATAGATTATCGAATTCCCTTTTTTTACACGGAATGATGTTTTTTTTAAAACTAAATTGTGGATGGATAATAATAGTATGATAAAAAGCAACTTCGGATAAAATAATGTCAATGTCAAAGTGAGATTTTTAAAAATAAAAGGAGGGATATAATAAAACGTTAATACGGTATTTTTCATATCTAATTGGTTGCGGATCGGGTTGCGATTTTATCGGGTGCCATCCGCGAACCCTCACTAGAGCAAAGACCAACAGCCAGCGGGGATCTCTCGAGAACCCAACGGAAAACACGAAGCATGAAATGCCGTCACCGCTATCGTGCGCCGCGCCTGCGCAGGATAGCACCATAGGCGCTCTATGTAATCCCCAAAATAACATACATTTCTGTTCTTCGCTCCATTCTCTGATGGCCACTTTGTTTTCACCATCAACGATTCAGGTGAATTCTCTTCCTCTTCTTTTTCTTGTGTTTTCAAAAAACTTTTTATTTGGGGTTAAATTGAGTTCAATTTTGATCGCAGGTGAGTTTTGCTCTCAATGTTTCCAGAGCGCACAGGAGTCAATGTGTCTCGAATTCAAGAAGAGGGCTTCTTCTTCTGCCTTCAAAATCGAAGCTTTCTTCTCGATCCTTGACCCATCTCACCCCAACATCGAATTGAGCGAGAAGTTATGGGATTGTGTGCTCGGCTGCTGCGCCCAAGTCCACAGAGAAAGAAGTAAGAAATTTGATGTATCCCATGTTGTGATTGTTTCTTCTTGAGAGTTCTTGAAAAGGAGTAATTTTTGTGGATGTTACCCTAATTTGACGTGCACTTTGCTCCCCTATTTGACACCGATCGCTTCAAATTTGTTGTATTGTTGCTTCGCTTTTCGGCCGTTAAAATGTCACATGCGACTTTGAGGTATGGCAGCTCTTAGATGTTCCTCGTTTATGAGATTGATTGATATACATTAATTTTTTTTATGAGATAATAAGTGGAATAAATTAACCATCCATCCCGGTTCGAACCCGGGTCTCCTCCCCCAAACTCCAACACCCTCACCACTAGGCCACTCAAAGCCCTTGATTGATATGCATTGTTGGCTCAACAACCCATCAACTTAAGCTCTTAAATCCTTTTTCCCCCCTTTTGGGATGAATTATTTTTGCTCAAGCTTTTAGATGAAGTGTTACATACAAGATGTCTTGCTTCTTGCAAGTTTAAATCTATATACATAACCCATGCAATGTACGAAACCTACTTTGGTTTTCATTTCATCGGTGAAGTTTTTGTATACTTTAGTTGTTTCTAATTCTAATGCAACTTAGTTTTAGCTTACCAGCATGGTTTTGCAATCTTTTGGTTCTTGAGCTGCAAGCAGAAGTAACAAACAAGTGCTTCTTTGATGTTGAAATTGGGGGAGAGCCTGTGGGAAGGATCGTGCTGGGCCTTTTTGGAGATGATGTTCCTATTACCGTTGAGAATTTCTGTGCATTGTGCACCGGTAAGTTTCAGAGTACTAAACTTGTTCTCACAATCAATTTTAAAATAGATCATACACTAGCCTGCTCTATTGCTTGCTTAATATTAAGGTGTCGGTCTTTTTGCACGAAATAAAGGGTTTGGGTATATGGGATGTTCCTTTCACCGTATTATCAAGGATTTCATGATCCAAGGTGGTGACTTTGAGCATGGAAATGTAAGGTTTCATCTTATTGATAGCCTAGCCTTTGACCTCAAAGAACAAGGCTTACAAAATGTTGTTTTTCTTTTGATTGATTATGGAAGTTTTTTATTTGTTTTTACCTTAAAAGCAACTGATAATTTTGTTACTTCTTTCTGTAAAAGAAAATAACATCTCTAAAGTGATAATTGATAACTCGTTTAGTGTTACGGAACCAATTAGCTACAGAGAAGTTAAATGTTATTCTGAGCTGCATTTCATTGCATAGCAGCACAACAACAATAAGAATCCTTTATCCTAAATTTTTGGGGTTGGCGATATGAATCATTTTCTTTATTCTACTTTGTTGAGGCCCTTGAGGCCTGCTTCCTTGGTTAAATTAATGACCACCATTTCATATCTAATTGCTTCTATCCATGTTCATTTAAGTCGAATCCTTAGCTTTTATTACGTCATTAACTTTAATTTTGTCATTTTTCCTAGCTGGAGCGTTTATTGGTCTCCGTTGCACATGTCCAAACCATTGTAATCAATTCTCTTTTAACTTATCCTCTATAGGAGCAACCCTTAACTTGTTAGAATACACTCATTCCTGATCCTATCTCATTTTAGCCGCACTCATATTATAGACATTATTTTTTAATTGCCCAACATTCTGATCGATAAAGTAATGTTTGCCTTGTAGGCTGCCTTATAGAATTTTCCTTTCAATTTCAAAGGCATTTTATGATTGCATAGCATTCCTAAAATTCTCTTCCATATCAACCACCTAGCTGTGATGGTATGCTCAACATACTCCACTCCCCATCATCATCAATTATTGACATTGAGTAATGAAAATAGTTACTAGATATTTTATGGCCATCAACTTGCATTATATGCTCATTTCTTGCTAAAGTTTTGTTGAAGTTTCATTTTATATATTATAGCTATGGTCTGCTAATTCTGAATTATTTGGATTCTAATGCATCTTTTTATTTTTCTACTTAAAAATTATCTTTATATTAGAATCATCTATTAAAACAAACAACTTACATCATAGAATGTTATCCTAAATATGTCTAATAAGTTCATCCATAACTAATGCAAAAAGTTATGAACTTAATACCGATCTTTGTGTAAACTTATGACGATAGAAAATGGTTCTATTCTCCTTCAGTCTTTCTCATTTTAGTAATTGCTTTATCATACATAATTTTAATCAAATCGATATATCTATAAGACATTAGATTTTTTCCTTCGGTTCTATAAGACTTCAGAAAAATCTCTCCATATCAACATCATCTCCTCATGTGCTCATACAAAGAGCATGTGACAGCCTAAGCATGTGAGTGCCCTAATTACGGCCTAATCCAACACCTGCTCTTGTTAGTCCCACCGACCAAAGCAAAATATCAATTAAAAATATCATCTTATCTTAAACTAACTTATTTGGGCAGGTCCGATGTAAAGATATTGTATATGCATGTGTCAAAGACCTAAGTTTCTACTCTCTGTTTACAAGCTACGTGTTGGGGTCGAAAATTGCACCCCAGTTGACCAAGTCAAAGTCAAGGTCAACCCCAAACCAGGTGGGCCCAAGCCCAGATCAAGTGGGCTCATGCCCGAGTCGAGCCCGAACATGAAGCGACCAGCCTCCCCTATACAAATAAAAATCATGTAATAAATAATTTTGATATAATTTTTTTTATGCATGATTGTAACATGGATGGGCAAAATGCCATTTTGTAAAGCCCAAGGGGCTATATGTAAATTTGTAAGCCTATAAAAGGCAACATGATGATGAAATAAAGCATACAATTCATTCTCCCTAAAAACTAGGGTTTTTGCCTCCATCCTCTCTCTTCCAAGTTCTTCCTTTTCATTTTCCAATTGAATCAAGAGCTTAGCTCTTTTTTTTAAACTAAATAAAGTTTTACCATAAACCCACCTCCCAAGACTCCATCAAGAGAAGAAAAAAAGTCTCTTTTTTTATTATCCAAGATCTAAATCTTGGAGTTTCAAGAGAACCCATTTTGGTTTTCTTCTCAAAAGAGAAAGGAGAAAATCTTTTGGAGTTTAACTTCACAAATAAAATTCTTTTGGAGTTAACTCTCCGAATAAAATTGTTTTCGGAGTTTAACTCTGAATAAAATTGTTTTCGGAGTTTAACTCCAAATAATTTTTTTTGGAGTTTAACTTCATCACAAAAAAAAGATCTTTTGGGAGCTCCTGCCCCCTCTCACGTGAGGAAGAGGGAACTCCCATCAAGTGGGAGCTTTCTCCCTCTCACGTGAAGGGGAGGCTCCTCATTTAGTGGAGTTTAACTTCACACCACATAAAAATCTTTTTGGAGTTGAACTCCATTTAAAATTCTTTAGGAGTTTAACTGCACATTTAAAATTCTTTTGGAGTTTAACTCCACAATAAAATTCTTTTTGGGGAGTTTAACTCCACATTAAATCTTTTTTCGAGTTCAACTCCATTTAAAATTCTTTTGGAGTTTAACTCCGCAATAAAAATCTTTTGGAGTTGAACTCCATTTAAAATATTCTTGGAGTTGAACTCCATTTAAAATTTTTTTGGAGTTTAACTCCACATTTAAAATTCTTTTAGAGTCTAACTCCGCAATAAAATTTTTTTTGTTAAAATTCTTTTGGAGTTTAACTTCACATTTAAAATTCTTTTGGAGTTTAACTCCACAAAAATATTCTTTTGGAGTTGAACTCCATGTAAAGATAAAAAAATAAAAAAAATAAATTATTAATTAATTAATTTTGGGGCCCCTACGTGTAGGGGGAGGCTCCCATCAAATGAGAGCTCTCCCCTCCCCCTCACGTGAGGGAACATGAAGGAGAGGGCTCCCATTAAATGGGAGCCCTTTGGCCCCCTTCACGTGAGGGCGCGTGAGGGGGAAGGCTCCTATTTAATGGGAGCCCTTTGGCCCCCCTCATGTGGGGGAGGCTCCCATTAATTGGGAGCCTCTTCCCCCTCCCCTCACGTGAGTGGGGGAAGCCCCCCTTATTTTTTAATATTTTTTTTTCTTTTTCTAATCTTTTTATTTTAAAAAAATAATAAATAAATATAAATAAATTATAAATAATATTTAAAAAAAACATTTCTCTAAATATTTATTTATTTATTTATGTTTATTATATATATATATATTATCCTTTTTTTTACAAATGGAACAAAACAAAATAAACACGTCTCCATTATAATATGTTAAAAAAAACACGCACACCAATGCATCGCATTAAGTTCTCATGACCAGTTTGACACGTCAATCGGAGGTTCTCTCGCTCCAAAGACGAGGGGTAATTAACGGCAGCTTAGTCCGTGGGTGCCAGATTTGGATCCCCATAATCAATAAACTCCAGCCTACCCTAGACAGCGGGAATCTGTAATGCGCCTGACAAGCGCGCACGTATTCCCATCTTAATGGGGTAACGAAAAACATCTTACAGATTCTGGCACGCCCGGTGGGACCAATCTCTCCTCCTATATTTCGGGTTAAGCATTCATGCGAACTCAATTAATATGCATATCAATTGCCTGTACTGAAATCATGATTTTTTGTGCAGGTTAACGTTTTCCAATCACAATCTTCAGACGCAGCAAAATGTCTCAAAGGACGATCTCAGCTCTCAGCACGGCTTCCATCTCCTACATGATGAAGATGGACACCAGGACGGTCTTCCGGCTAGTCTCAGGCGACAGTGGGAGGAGCCGCCGCTACCATTTGGCTCTATTCTGTTCGTGCCAGCTAACGTCGTCCCTGCTCTTCAAGCCCCAGTGATGAATGAACCAGCCTCAAAAGGGTAAAGGCCGAATGTCATGGTCGCGAGGGCACCTCAGCCCAAGCACTGTAAGTCCATGCTACCTCTTCCGGTACTTTCGGGCATGCGGAATTTGGTGAAAAACGATTTTCTAGAGGCGGTAACATGGACTCAAAACCGGATCTTTGTTAAACTATCTACCTAACAACCTTACTACGAGTTGTTAACTACTCGGTTAGGGGGTTATACCTTTTTTTCTTGAACTCCTTCTTCTTCATCTCTTGATGGTGTACGGATTGGCTTCATCCCGTCGTCTCTTTGCGTCGAAGATCGATCCACCCGAAAGCTTCTATCTTTGGCTTCTTCTTCGAACTTTGAAGAAACTAGTTCACTTGGTTTGCTAAACCTTGTGAACTAGAGTGAGTAGAGGAGAGTGTGATGGGATTTTCTCTATGGTTCTTGCTTCTCAACACATGAGACAAGTGAACCATAGACAAGAGAGAGCAAGAGGAAGAAGGTGAGAGCAAGAGAATGGGAGAGCTCAAAACCAAGAGAGAGAAAGATCATGAAAGAATGAGCCTCTCTTTTCTCTTTCACCCTCTCATAATCCAAAATCATCATGAGCCATAATGTTAATCAAGTATTATTATGTGATAGTTCATATCATGTCAAAGGCAATATCATTTCCATGCATTCATTTTGCAAACCACAACAAGCAAGCAAAAGTCTTTGCATGAAAATGACAACCATTGTGATGATGATGGTCAACTAGTCCAACCTAGTCAACCGGTCAACAAAGTCAACAAGTCAACAAGTCAACAACCATGTCACTATAATACTTAATTAATATTATTGCTAATTATATATATATATATCATATTCTCATTAGGGTTGAGCAAAAAGTCAACAGTCAACGGTCAACAACCCTAATGAGAATCCCCTGCCTCTGTCTCTCCGTCAACTGTGCATACACACCCGCATCCGTGTTCCGAGGAACACGAATACATACTAGATAAAACCAATCCCAAAATGTACACTAGGATCTGGCTTAAACCAAAGCCCGCTAGTGTTAACTGTCCGGACACTGTACGTGCACAAGTGCACGGATGTGACCGGACCCTGTCGCAAAACCATGCGACCTGTCGCAAAACCATGCGACCTCTACTCTTTTGCCTAAAGGCGAATAGCTTTCTGTGTGGGACTCTAAAGACTCGACACTACGCTGGCAGTGGGTTTAACCACAGACTGCAAGCGGCACTAGCTGTGCGTGACGGTCCCCAGGTACATGCCGACAAGAAGACTGACGAGGTGAAACCCATCTGAACTCCTACTGAGCCTGAATGTGACAATCTCCGTACAGTCCAGTCTGTTCGTCTGATACATCGCATGGTGGGCCTAGGGGGCGGTAAACGTCAGTCCCCTAATAGCGGTACAAGTCGTGTCTGAGTGAAGCCCAATACACCCTGAGATAGCACTGGAAGCCTACCAGTATATCTCGCTTGCCCTGGCCAGGGACTACTCGTGTAATGGCTTTCCTAGACACAGCGCGATGTCAACCCCCAATACCGGGAGAGACGAATCCTGTCTAACCGTCACTGCCTCCAAGTGCTTCGGGACTGCACCCAACTACTACCTGTTTGCACGACTCCTTTGAGCCGTGGTAGGGTAGTAACCAAAGTACAGTGGGAACACACTCGAGGCGAAGTGACAGTGTCGAGTCAGCAGACTAAGCTGTACTCATGTCACCTGGAAACTGATAACTGACGATAGGTATAATACCAACCGGTCAGTTCCCGACGAGTCCTGTCCAGTGTACTCGTAACCTAACGAGCACCCACATACTATCTCCAGTACGACGTACTGATGGCTGTGGGACAGACCATCTCCCACTCTGGGATGAGAAGCGCATGCGCCAGTCTACTCCGGAGTATCGATGCCCTGTCTCGATAGTCCTGCGACTAGGGACCTGCATAAGGATGTGCTTATAGATTACCCAGCCCCCACTAGTGCGACTGCCATCACAACGCTGGTAATCAAGCAAAGATCCTAAGGGCTCCACTAATGTGTATAGGTGATATACTAAAATAAACACATGTACACATTGAAGCAGAAACAAACCAAGTAGCATACTACTATTTTGAGCAAGATTGTTAATACAAGGTGAATATCCCAAGCTTCCATTAAGTAATATACATACTAGTATGATACAGTAATGGCCTCTAGGGCATATACACTAACAATCTCCCACTTGCACTAAGGCCATGTACTGGCGTATCGAAGACCTATCATCTCGATTTGCCGCTCGAACTGAGTCTGGGGTAGGGCCTTTGTGAGTGGATCTGCAGTGTTATCTTCTGAATTTACCCTCTTTACCTTGATCTCCCGGCGATCAATGATCTTCCTGATCAGGTGGAATCGCCTCAAAATGTGCCTGGACTTCTGATGGGACCTGGGTTCCTTCGCTAAAGCTATAGCGCCGTTGTTGTCACAATACAGCGGTATTGGATCAACACTGGTAGGAACCACCTGAAGTTCCGTGAGGAACTTCTTCATCCAGACAGCTTCTTTTGCGGCATCGCAAGCAGCTATGTACTCCGCTTCCATAGTTGAGTCAGCAACGGTTTCCTGCTTGGAACTCTTCCAGCAAACCGCCCCTCCATTGAGGGTAAAGACATAACCCGACATGGACTTGGAGTCATCCTTGTCACTCTGGAAGCTGGAGTCAGCAAAGGCCTCAATCTGGAGGTCTTTTCCGCCATACACCAAGAACATCTCCTTAGTCCTTCTCAGGTACTTGAGAATGTTCTTTACTGCTATCCAGTGTTTCTCTCCTAGGTTCGACTGATACCGGCTTACAACGCTCAATGCGTATGCTACATCTGGTCTGGTACACAACATCGCATACATAATAGAGCCTATCGCAGATGCGTAGGGTATTGATGACATGCGAGCCCTTTCCAAATCAGTCTTGGGAGACATCTCTTTGTAGAGGGTGATTCCGTGACAAGCCGGTAGATTACCGCGCTTGGAATCTTCCATACTGAATCGTTTCAGTATGGTGTCGATGTACCTTGACTGTGAAAGTTCCAACATCCTCTTAGATCTATCACGATAGATCTGGATCTCCAGAATGTAGTTGGCATCGCCCAGGTCCTTCATGGAGAACCTCTGCGACAAGAATCCTTTGACTGACTGTAGCATAGGAATATCATTTCCTATTAGGAGAATGTCATCGACGTACAAGACGAGGAATACCACATTTCTCCCTACAATCTTACTGTAAATGCATGGTTCATCTGGGTTTTTGACAAAGTCGAATTCTTTGACAGTATCATCAAAGCAGATGTTCCAACTCCGCGATGCCTGCTTAAGTCCATAGATGGACTTGAGCAACTTGCACACTTTACCGCTGCTCCCACTCTGAATGAATCCCTCTGGCTGATCCATATAGACGCACTCTTCCAAATTTCCATTTAGGAAAGCCGTCTTTATGTCCATCTGCCAGATCTCATAATCGTGGAAGGCAGCAATGGCAAGAAGGATCCGAATGGATTTAAGCATGACTACCGGAGAAAAGGTCTCGTCATAGTCCAAACCAGGTCTTTGACGAAAACCCTTTGCAACGAGCCTAGCTTTATAGGTTTCAACCTGCCCATCTACACCAATCTTCTTTCTGAAGATCCATTTGCAGCCTACGGGTTTTACCCCTTCTGGAGCAAAGTCTAAAGTCCAAACTTTGTTGGTGTACATGGACTCCATCTCGGTCTGCATTGCATCCAGCCATTTTACCGAGTCACCGCTCTGAATGGCTTGCTGGAAGCTAGTAGGCTCATCATAATTAACTGTACAATCCTCTCTATCCCCGTCTATGAGAAAACCGAAGTATCTCTCGGGCGGATGAGACTGCCTACTACTTCTGCAGAGCGGCGTAGGAATGTCCGGTTCTCCTGAAACGTCTGGTTCATCCAAGCTTTCAGTAACAGCTTGTGGTTCTTGAATTTCTTCCAGTTCTATTGCGCCCCCACTTATCTGATTTTCTAAAAATTCAGTTTCCAAGAAGTGGGGGTGCGGAGAAACAAAAACTTTTTGTTCTTCTGCGGAATAGAAAAGATACCCCCTGGAGTTTTTTGGGTATCCCACAAACTTACACAGTACTGAGTGTGCCTCGAGCTTGTCCGCATGCTGCTTTTTTACAAAAGCCGGACATCCCCATACCTTAAGATACTTAAGACAGGGTTTCTTCCCACTCCACATCTGATATGGGGTGGTAGGCACAGTCTTGGTTGGAGCCTCGTTCAAGAGATATGCAGCTGCTTCTAGTGCATAACCCCAGAAAGATCGCGGTAACCCAGCCTTACTCATCATGGAACGAACCATATCCAATAGGGTCCGATTCCGTCTTTCTGATACACCGTTGTGTTGTGGTGTGTATGGAGGAGTAAGTTGAGAGAGAATTCCATTCTCTTTTAAGTAGTCCAGAAACTCGGCACTCAAGTATTCTCCACCTCGATCCGATCTTAGAATCTTGATACTTTTGTCGGTTTGTTTTTCAACTTCATTCTTGTATTCTTGAAATTTCCCAAAGGCCTCGGATTTGTGCTTCATTAAGAAGACATGTCCATACCTAGAGAAATCATCTATGAAAGTAATGAAGTATGAATAACTACTTCGCGCATGTGTAGACATTGGACCACACACATCACTGTGTATGAGTCCTAAGAGCTCGCTCGCTCTTTCTCCGCGTCCAGTGAACGGAGTCTTTGTCATCTTTCCCATGAGACAAGATTCACAAGTGGCATAAGACTGATACTCGAACGGATTCAAGTACCCTTCTTTATGTAACTTAGTTAATCGTGTCTCATTAATGTGACCCAGTCTACAATGCCATAAGAAAGCCTGATTTGTTTCCGGAGACTTTCTTTTAAGTGTGTTCTGGACACTGAAAATCTGAGCTTGATTTAACACGTATATTCCGTTCTGTAATGTACCTGACCCAATCAGAACTTGACTTAGGTGGATGTGTACTACATCGCTTACAAAAGTAAATTCATATCCTTCCTTAGAAAGTAAGGATACAGATATGATATTACAAGTCGCACCCGGTACATACAAACAGTTACGCAAAATCAATATCTGCCCAGTTGTCAGTCCAAGATGATATTCCCCTACGGATTCAGCATCCATGCTCATTCCGTTAGCAACCCTGAGGGTCATATCACCTTTCCTGATAACCCTACGGTTTCTCAGAGCCTGTAACGAATTACAGATATGAGATCCTGATCCGGTATCCAATACCCAGGAAGTAGGGTTAACTGACATACAGTTCTCAATTACAAACACACTCGAAGCCGAAGCCACAATATGCTTCGAATTCTGGCTACTGGCTTTGCAAGCCCTGCAATCCTTCTGCCAATGTTCATTCCCGTTACAATAGGAACGTCCCTCTTTTACTACATCCAGTCCTGAAACTTTTGCCCTTGCTTTTCCTTTTTCTTCCCTGGTTTCCTTAAGGGTATAAGCAGCGGGCAGGGACTGTAGAATTAAGTCATTACTTGACCTATTCTCCAACGTGGTCTCCAGGTCCGTGAGCTCAAAATAGCTGGCCTCTGTAAGGACGTTGTCCCCTACAGATGACCCGACAGCCAACCTCGCTTGAAGCAATTCGTTCGAGGTCTCATATCTTGCGATACGAGATTGCTCTCCATATAAATCTTTGTTATGGAGGAAGATAGAAACTGAGTCCATCTTCTCGTGCTGCCTCTGGTTTGCACCATTAACTGAGGCTAACACGAGGCACTTGGCTTTCGCACAATCCTTTTCCGATGTCTTACGGATGTAAATATCTGTGATAGGGGAAACTGGACCTGAGACGGTAGGGGTATGATCAGTTAAGAGGTGTCCCAGCTTGTTATGGGCAATGGACATCTGGACAGACCTTTGCCAGTCATAACAGTCAGGTTTAGTCATTTTATTATCTAAATGTAACCTAGGTGTGGTCACTGGGTCGCTGCAATTAAGAGAGAGAAGAAAACACTCAGCATGATGCTCTTGCAAGTTTAGATTGGTTTTTAATTTATCTAAACAGGATGGCTCCCACTGTCTCTCGAATCCCTCCTCAAACCATAAAGGAAGAATTAGTCGGGATCAATCTCACCGTACAATACTTGCTTAACCGTTCAGCCAGGCTAGTGTCGGTACTTCGAGGGAGGTTTTCCAACGCTTTCGCGAAGTTCCTTAATTAAATAACCTCTTTTCCCTGTGGGCGTAGCCCTGCTAACACCTTTCTAGACACCTACTTGGTTTATAGCATTGATCGTTAAGTGAGAAATTTCCCGAGGAGTAGCATATACTCACAGTAGGATCGGGATCCAAATATCATTGCGTGACAAAACTGAAGGAATCCTACCAGAATCATCACACTCCAAATGGTATGCAGCGCTAGCAAGTTTCAGTTCTTTTGAAACTCCCGATGTGGATTTTTGCCCCATGCTCTTATGACCTTGACGAAGGTCAACAAATCATAAGTCACATGTCAAGTTCTACCCGTCATTATCCAGGTTAATTTGAACCCACCCGTATATACCCTTGACGAAGGTCAACAAGGTAATACGACTGTCCCAAACCAACGCATCTGTCTATGCTACATATGAACACCCAACAGCTACCAATCACTATGCCTTGACGAAGGTCAACAAACATAGCTTGAATAGTATTGAATATTCATACGAAACGACGGAGGGCTATGAATGGTTTTGGCGAAACCTTAAACGTAGTGAACTTGATATAATCGAAGGAACGAGATACCTTTTAGAAGGAGTGGCTCAAGCTCCGCATTTAAAAGTTGGTTTAAAAAGAACCGAGTGGTTTTTCGAAAGTGTTCCAACGACTTTAACTTGGTTTATTTTCCTTGCATTAGTTTTTTTAATACGTGATATTCTTGCATTAGTTCTTTTAATGCGTCCCATCATTTAATCCTACCATTGCAGAAAACAACCAAAATATGACGTACGCTTATGCCATTCGCATTCGCCACGGGGTCCCGTCATTACCCGTTAGGTTACTTAACTAACGACAGAGCGGGGGCTGGGCTAACGCGGCTGTAAAACATAAGCAACGCCTAAATAATATCATATATAGATATATTGCAATGATAGCCATTTCAGATCACAGATGAACACATTGGATATACTAGGAACCTGCAATTCGTACGAGCCTGTAACGAAAAGCAGATTACACGGTCGCGGTGAATAGCCAATACCCCATCCAAGACCCCTACGTGTGCGGCAAACTACCCGCCAAGTACCCGAAGCGAAGCAACCTCCCTCAACCCCGTGAGTAGGCCACTCGGCACTTCGGCATACCCGGTAGTTTGTGCACCCCCTCCATGGGTCTATCCTAGGAGCAAAAACAGTAAAAAGAAATTATACAATGACGGCTACAACCCCGACCCGGTTGTGCGGCCATACAAATAATTATTACATCAATTTACAAATTTACATGAATTGAAAGAAAAGAAAACTCTCGTCTCACAACCCCCGGCTATTCACCCGCGACAATCCAATGAATTCATATACACATTCCAGCAACATTACAGATCACAGATTTGTATAACCCCCACTAATCGACATATAGCGATTAGCAGACGTTCAATACAAATATCACATCACAGAAAAACCCGTCAGCTTAAGTCTTTTAGAAGTTCGATCAAAAATACGGATTTTCAGGCCCCAAACACAAAATTTTCGTTCTGGAAAATCTGGGCAGAAAATACATATTCCAAAAATCCCAAAACAACCCCATAAAAACACTGCACAAAATTTGGACTTCGGCCGAGTCAACTCGGCCGCGGAACCGCGACGGGAGCGTGCTCCCGCCGCGTTTCCGCGGCGCTTTGACCGGTTCGTCGGGCCAAATTTCGTGGGTGTTTAATAAAAACCCTGAGCCGATTTTTAAGATGAAATTTATCAATTTTACAGAACTTTAAAAATCGACAGCAACTTTGAATTTCGGGTTTATTTCGGGACTTTTTCTCCGATCGAATTTCTAGCTACTATGCTAACATGTTAGATAGAGTTTAACTAGGCTCTGATACCACTGTAAGTCCATGCTACCTCTCCCGGTACTTTCGGGCATGCGGAATTTGGTGAAAAACGATTTTCTAGAGGCGGTAACATGGACTCAAAACCGGATCTTTGTTAAACTATCTACCTAACAACCTTACTACGAGTTGTTAACTACTCGGTTAGGGGGTTATACCTTTCTTTCTTGAACTCCTTCTTCTTCATCTCTTGATGGTGTACGGATTGGCTTCACCTCGTCTTCTCCTTGCGCCGAAGATCGATCCACCCGAAAGCTTCTATCTTTGGCTTCTTCTTCGAACTTTGAAGAAACTAGTTCACTTGGTTTGCTAAACCTTGTGAACTAGAGTGAGTAGAGGAGAGTGTGATGGGATTTTCTCTATGGTTCTTGCTTCTCAACACATGAGACAAGTGAACCATAGACAAGAGAGAGAGCAAGAGGAAGAGGGTGAGAGCAAGAGAATGGGAGAGCTCAAAACCAAGAGAGAGAAAGATCATGAAAGAATGAGCCTCTCTTTTCTCTTTCACCCTCTCATAATCCAAAATCATCATGAGCCATAATGTTAATCAAGTATTATTATGTGATGGTTCATATCATGTCAAAGGCAATATCATTTCCATGCACTCATTTTGCAAACCACAACAAGCAAGCAAAAGTCTTTGCATGAAAATGACAACCATTGTGATGATGATGGTCAACTAGTCCAACCTAGTCAACCGGTCAACAAAGTCAACAAGTCAACAAAGTCAACCCCTCAACAACCATGTCACTATAATACTTAATTAATATTATTGCTAATTATATATATATATATATATCATATTCTCATTAGGGTTGAGCAAAAAGTCAATAGTCAACAGTTAACGGTCAACAACCCTAATGAGAATCCTCTGCCTCTGTCTCTCCGTCAACTGTGCATACACACCCGCATCCGTGTTTCGAGGAACACGAATACATACTGGATAAAACCAATCCCAAAACGTACACTAGGATCTGGCTTAAACCAAAGCCCGCTAGTATTAACTGTCCGGACACTGTACGTGCACAAGTGCACGGATGTGACCGGACCCTGTCGCAAAACCATGCGACCTGTCGCAAAACCATGCGACCTCTACTCTTTTGCCTAAAGGCGAATAGCTTTCTGTGTGGGACTCTAAAGACTCGACACTACGCTGGCAGTGGGTTTAACCACAGACCGCAAGCGGCACTAGCTGTGCGTAACGGTCCTCAGGTACATGCCGACAAGAAGACTGACGAGGTGAAACCCATCTGAACTCCTACTGAGCCTGAATGTGACAATCTCCGTACAGTCCGGTCTGTTCGTCTGATACATCGCATGGCGGGCCTAGGGGGCAGTAAACGTCAGTCCCCTAATAGCGGTACAAGTCGTGTCGGAGTGAAGCCCAATACATCCTGAGATAGCACTGGAAGCCTACCAGTATATCTCGCTTGTCCTGGCCAGGGACTACTCGTGTAATGGCTTTCCTAGACACAGCGCGATGTCAACCCCCAATACCGGGAGAGGAGAATCCTGTCTAACCGTCACTGCCTCCAAGTGCTTCGGGACTGCACCCAACTACTACCTGTTTGCACGACTCCTTTGAGCCGTGGTAGGGTAGTAACCAAAGTACAGTGGGAACACACTCGAGGCGAAGTGACAGTGTCGAGTCAGCGGACTAAGCTGTACTCATGTCACCTGGGAACTGATAACTGACGATAGGTATAATACCAACCGGTCAGTTCCCGACGAGTCCTGTCCAGTATACTCGTAACCTAACGAGCACCCGCATACTATCTCCAGTACGACGTACTGATGGCTGTGGGACAGACCATCTCCCACTCTGGGATGAGAAGCGCATGCGCCAGTCTACTCCGGAATATCGATGCCCTGTCTCGATAGTCCTGCGACTAGGGACCTGCATAAGGATGTGCTTATAGATTACCCAGTCCCCACTAGTGCGACTGCCATCACAACGCTGGTAATCAAGCAAAGATCCTAAGGGCTCCACTAATGTGTATAGGTGATATACTAAAATAAACACATGTACACATTGAAGCAGAAACAAACCAAGTAGCATACTACTATTTTGAGCAAGATTGTCAATACAAGGTGAATATCCCAAGCTTCCATTAAGTAATATACATACTAGTATGATACAGTAATGGCCTCTAGGGCATATACACTAACAATCATAAGTCCGTTTCTGAACGACTCTCCATTACTCCAGCTGGGGGCAAGGCTATCAACACAAACAAAGCAACGAGACGTCTCGAGCAAGCTCCAGCAGCGCCCTCGACAACTGCTCGATCGGGTATTTTCTCTAAGCTCCTCATCAATCGACTCACGGTGGCTTTCCAGGAAACAGATGCCCGCTAAGCCCTTAAAATTGAGAAGCTAAGGCAGAAAAAGCTCACAGATATAGAGCCAACAAAAGGGTTAGGGCTTCTGCTAAGCTGAACTTCATGAGGTTCGAAGAACAGGGTTACCCCGCCAAAGATGAGGAAATGGCTAGATATGTGGTCCACACTGTCTACATGGTGGGCACGCGCAGCAAGAGCAAGGATGGGGTCACCGTATCTCAAATCCAATCTGGCATGAATATGGCTGCCATATTCCAAGACCAGCCTCCTTTGGAAGGTACTGAAGACCCTTCTAGTGAGGCTGATAAGCAGAGAGAGCCCTCAGTTCATGAGGAGTCGGGCTCGGAAAGCGAAGATGAGCTAACTTTCCATCCTAAGACCACAGAGCAACAACTCCAGGAGTTCCGAAAGCAGCTCAGAAACAAAGACAAGGAGATGGCCAAGGTTTACTTAAAAATTGACGACTTGACAAACGCCGTCTTACAACTCACGGCCCAACTTGCCTCTCAGCCGCCCAATCAAGCGCATGACTCTGCTCATGAACCAGGAAACGGTGTCCCGAGACAGCCGACGCCTATTCCCTCAAATCCAAAGGTGGGCGGACCGCATGAAAATCAATTGCATCCTATCTCGGGAAATGTCTTGGCTACCGATGACAGTAGCTCGCTAACTCAAGATCAAATCATGGATTTGGTTGCCAACAAAGTCAAAATATTGGTAGCCGAAGCTGAAGCGCAAAAAGATATTAGCAGTAGCGGAAGACCATATCCTGCTCAGTATGATCTGGTAAAATTTCTTAGCGGCTATGTCATCCCTAAATTCGGAAGATTCGATGGGACGGGAAATGTGAATCAGCACATCGCCCACTTTAAAGCCTCATGCGGGAATACTGGGAGCAATGATGCGCTTCTCTTCCGTCAGTTTGTTAATAGCTTGACCGATGTTGCTTTCGACCGGTACGCGAGCATACCGGATGGCTCCGTCACAACTTTCGTCTAAATGGAGTCTCTGTTTCGGCAGAGGTTCATGAGCGTCAGCGATAAGATCACCATTGCCGATCTCGTAAGAACCAAGCCAAAGAACAACGAAAGCAGCACGGATTTTATAACCCGGTGGCACAATCTCTCCGTCAAATATGAACTACCGATAGAGCATGACCAATCTGTCAGTCTCCTCATCGGAAATCTCAACAGTTGGATGGCCCCGTTTCTATGCACCGCGGGTCTCAAAATATTCCAAGAGCTGACCAGGAAAGTTCAGATGTTGGAACGCTCAAAACAGAAGTCCTCCTCTGACTCCCAAAATAACAATAGGTCCTGGAGAAACCGAAAGGACGAAAATCGCAAAGGCGGAAATTTTGATGATGCTGAATCTTTTAACACTTCGGCTAACCGAAATAAGCAAGGGATGAGCGGGCCTGATGCCAACCAGCCTCGGAAGCCAGTGTTCGGAGAGGGAGAAAAATCTCCACTAAAAGAGAAGTTGGATAAAGTCTATTCCTTCAGAAGGGACAAAATCCGTAAAATATTCAAGAATGCCCTAAGGAACGGTCTACAATTGCCAGAATCAAAAAGATCGCAAGAAGCGAATATGACCGACGACCCCAAATACTGCCCCTATCACAGAGTGATAAGTCATGTTATTGAGGACTGTTTCGTCTTTAAAGATTGGGTCGAAAAACAATATAAGGCAGGAGAGATAGAACCGTCTAAAGGCGTGTTGGCAAACAGGCAAGCTGCGACCGCCAACTTCATACAAAACAGATGACCACCATGTCATTAAACTGGGAATAATCGACCTCTAAGTCGTTAAACTGAGGATGTAAAAATGTGTAAATAAAACAAAAATATATATATAAAAAGCCAAAATGATGGGGCAACTCGCAATAAAAATCAGCGAGTAAAAATAAAGATGAAAATAAAGCCGAAATGATGGGGCAACCGCGAATAAATGGCCGAAATGATAGGGCAATCGCGACCTTCGCGAGAAGAAAAACTGAAATGATAGAGCAATCGCGGTAAAAAAAACGGCGAATGATGAGTCGCTCCTGGTACCATATTCCAGTGCAGCGATGCAGACGCCGTCCAAAATTCAAATCCCTAACGGCGAATGATGAGTCGCTCCTCGTACCATATTTCAGTGCAACGATGCAGCCGCCGTCTAAAACTCAAATCCCCAACGGCGAATGATGAGCCGCTCCTGGTATTATATTCCAGTGCAGCGAAGCAGACGCCAACCAAACTCTGAATGTCCCAACTGCGAATGATGAGTCGCTCCTGGTACCATATTCCAGTGCAGCGATGCAGACGCCAACCAAATTCCAAATCCCCAAACGGCGAATGATGTGTCGCTCTTAGTTCCATATTCCAGTGCAGCGATGAAGACGCCGACAATTTCCCAAAATTCTTCCAGCCCTACGGGTGGTCCCCAAACTGACTACCGTATACAATTCACGGGCTCAAATAATTCTCATCATACCCATACCCCACCGAAACCACCAGTCACGCGGCTGGTCTTCGCCCTTAGAATTATGCTCCATTTAGGAAGATCCGCTCATGCGTCCTCACGATACATGAGGGGAACAAACTTACGAGATCCTCTCGACTCGTAAGAAAACACCTTTATGAGATCCTTATGACTCACAATGGAAAAACACACTTGGGAGTCCTCACGACTTCTAAGGAGAAAATACACCTATGGGATCCTTACGAATCGTAGGGAGAAAATGCTTTTATGGGACCCTTATGGCTCATAAAATTGAAAAAGTCTTTAGATGATAGGGACCTAAACCTGTCTCCTAAGCCATCGCTCCCCAACAGGAAAAGGCAAATGATAAATTGCTCCTGGCACCTGTGCTTCAGTGTTAGCAACGCTGATGCCGGCCCCTACCCAAAAATTACAAACTTTCGATGCAATAGACCCCTAAGTCGTTAAACTGGGAACAGATGACCCCTAAATCGTTAAACTAGGAACATATGATCTCTAAGTCGTTAAACTGGGAACGAGGGAAATCCCTTCACGGCAAATGATGATTCGCTCCTGGTACCACATTCCAGTGTAGCGATGCTGATACCAAACCAAAACCAAAATCCCCAAATCCTCTCATGGCAAATGATGATTCACTTCTGCTACCATATTCCAGTGTAGCGATGCGGATGTCAACCCAAATCAAATCAAACCAACAACCCCTACGGCGGAATCATGCTTCGTCTCAGAGTGTATCCCGTGCCGAAGTCATGCTTCGTCTCGGAGTATCTGTTTTCCCTGGGAATCAACCTCTGCATCGAAACTATGCTTCGGTCGGAATGTCAAGCTCTGCGTCGGAATCATGCTTCGTCTCAAAGTGCATCCCGTGTCGAAATCATGCTTCGCCTCGGTGTATCTGCCTTCCCTGTCGGAATTATCCTTCGGCTCAGAATCAACCAGCGACCTTCTCGTCGGAATTAAGCTCCGCATCGGAATCAAGTCGACCAACAAGCTCTGCGTCGGAATCATGCTTCGTCTCAGAGTGCACCCCATGTCGAAATCATGCTTCGCCTCGGTGTATTTGCCTTTTCTGTCGGAATTATACTTTGGCTCGGAATCAACCAGCGACCTCCTCGTCGGAATTAAGCTCCGTCTCAGAATCAAGCCGACCAACAAGCTCTGTGTCGGAATCATGCTTCGTATCAGAGTGTACCCCGTGTCGAAATCATGCTTCGCCTCGGTGTATCTGCCTTCCCTGTCGGAATTATGCTTCGACTCGGAATCAAGACAACCAATGACCTCCCCGTCGGAATTATGCTCCGTCTCGGAATCAAGTCACCCAACAAGGTCTGCGTCGGAATCATGCTTCATCTCAGAGTGTACCCTGTGTCGAAACTCATGCTTCGCCTCGGTGTATCTGCCTTCCCAGTCGGAATTATGCTTTGACTCGGAATCGCGTCAAGCGTCGACCGTCCATATCGTAAAAAGGACAGTACCAACTTCCCATAAAGCAGGAACTAAATCACTCCATGCTAGGGAAACGTTTACCACGGACATTCCGTCTCGGAGACGCGTCAAGCGTCGACCGTCCAAGTCGCAAAAAGGACGGAACCGACCGTCCAAATCGCTAAAAGGGCAGAACTGACCGTCCACGTCGCTAAAAGGGCAGCACTGACCGTCCACGTCGCTAAAAGGGAAGCATCGACAGTCCAAGTCGCTAAAAGGGCAGAACCGACTGTCCACGTTGCAAAAAGGGCAGAACCAACCGTCAAAGTCGCTAAAAGGGCAGCACCGACCGTCCACGTCGCTAAAAGGGCAGCACCGACCGTCCATGTCGCTAAAAGGGAAGTATCGACCGTCCAAGTCGCTAAAAGAGAAAAACCGACTGTCCATGTCGCAAAAAGGGCAGAACCAACCATCCAAGTCGCTAAAAGGGCAGAACCGACCGTCCACGTCGCTAAAAGGGCAGAACCGACCGTCCACGTCGCAAAAAAAGGCAGAACCAACCGTCCAAGCCGCAAAAAGAGCATATCGACCATCCATGTCGTAAAAAGGGCAGTGCCAGCTTCCCACAAAGCGGGAACCAAATCACTCCGTGCCGGGAAAATGTCTACCACGGACACTCCGTCTCGGAGACGCGTCAAGCGTCGACCATCCATATCGTAAAAAGGGCAGTGCCAGCTTCCCACAAAGCGGAAACCAAATCACTCTGTGCCGGAGAAACGTCTACTGCGGACACTCCGTCTTGGAGACGCGTTAAGCGTCGACCGTCCATGTCGTAAAAAAGGCAGTACATCTCAAAAAGTGGGAACCAAAGCAAGTCGCCTCCACGCGAAAGAAGATCCATCAATTTAATGCACACGACCCACATATATGGTGTGCATTTATTGATGGGGGGCACTTTGTTGGGTCGAAAATTGCACCCCGGTTGACTAAGTCAAAGTCAAGGTCAATCCCAAGCCAGGTGGGCCCAAGCCCAGATCAAGTGGGCTCATGCCTGAGTCGAGCCTGAACATGAAGCGGCCGGCCTCCCCTATGCAAATAAAAAATCATATAATAAATAATTTTGATGTAATTTTTTTATGCATGATTGTAACATTGATGGGCAAAATGCTATTTTGTAAAGCCCAAATGGCTATATGTAAATTTGTAAGCCTATAAAAGGCAGCATGATGGTGAAATAAAACATACAATTCATTCTCCCAAAAAAGTAGGGTTTGCGTCTCCATCCTCTCTTTCCCAAGTTCTTCATCTTCTTTTTCATTTTCCAATTGAATCAAGAGCTTAGCTCTTTTTTTTTTAAAACTAAATAAAGTTTTACCATAAACCCACCTTCCAAGACTCCATCAAGAGAAGAAAAAATGTTTCTTTTTTTATTATCCAAGATCTAAATTTTGGAGCTTCAAAAGAACCCATTTTGGTTTTCTTCTCAAAAGAGAAAGGAGAAAATCTTTTGGAGTTTAACTCCACAAATAAAATTCTTTTGGAGTTTAACTCTATAATAAAAACATTTTTTTTTGAGTTTAACTCCGAATAAAATTATTTTGGGAGTTTAACTCAAATAAATTTTTTTGGAGTTTAACTCCATCACAAAAAAAAAGATCTTTTAGGAGCCCCTGCTCCCTCTCACGTGAGTAATAGGGAACTCCCACCAAGTGGGAGCTTTCTCCCTCTCACGTGAGGGCATGCGAGGCTCCCCATTTAGTGGAGTTTAATTCCACACCACATAAAAATCTTTTTGGAGTTGAACTCCATTTAAAATTCTTTTGGAGTTTAACTGCACATTTAAAAAAAATTTGGAGTTTAACTCCACAATAAAATTCTTTTTGGGGAGTTTAACTCCACATTAAATTTTTTTGGGAGTTCAACTCCATTTAAAATTCTTTTGGAGTTTAACTCCGCAATAAAAATCTTTTGGAGTTTAAAATCTTCTTGGAGTTGAACTCCATTTAAAATTCTTTTAGAGTTTAACTCCACATTTAAAATTCTTTTGGAGTCTAACTCCGCAATAAAAAACTTTTTGGAGTTAAACTCTATTTAAAATTCTTTTGGATTTTAACTCCACATTTAAAATTCTTTTGGAATTTAACTCCACAAAAATATTCTTTTGGAGTTGAACTTCATGTAAAAAAAAATTAAATTATTAATTAATTAATTTTGTGGCCTCCACGTGTAGGAGAAGGCTCCCATCAAATGGAAGCTCTCCCCTCCCCTTCACGTGAGGGCATGTGAGGGGGAGGGCTCCCTCACGCTCACGTAAGGGGGAGGGCTCCCATTTAGGAGCCATTTGGCCCCCCCTCACGTGAGGGCACGAGAGGGGGAGGGCTCGCATTAAATGGGAGCCCTTTGGCCCCCCTTCACGTGTGGGAGGCTCCTATTAATTGGGATCCTCTTCCTCCCTTCTCTCACGTGAGTGGGGGAAGCCCTCCCTTTATTTTTTAATAATTTTTTTTCTTTCTTCCTTCTTTTCTTTTTTTAAAATCTTTTTATTTAAAAAAAATAATAAATAAATATAAATAAATTATAAATAATATTTTAAAAAAACATTTCTCTAAATATTTATTTATTTATTTATTTTTGTTTTATATATATATATATATCCTTTTTTTACAAATGAAACAAAACAAAATGAACACGTCTTCGTTATAATATGTTAAAAAACACACACACCAATGCATCGCATTGAATTCGCATGACCAGTTTGACCCGTCAATCGGAGGTTCTCTCGCTCCAAAGACGGGGGGTAATTAACGACAGCTTAGTCCGCGGCTGCCGGAGATTTGGATCCCCACAATCAATAAACCCCAGCCTACGCTAGGCAGGGGGAATCTGTAATGCGCCTGATAAGCGCGCGCGTATTTCCATCTCAACGGGGTGACGAAAAACACCCTACACTACGCTTTCAAGAAGTAAACAAAACTTATTAGATTAACATCCACCGTGAATCTCAAAGAACAACCTAATTGGCTATATTCATGATCATAATATTTTTGCTAAACAACCTCAGTCCCTAAAGTCGACTTCCAAGCACTGACAAAATCATGTGCTTAACAAACAACCTAAAGAATTTCGAAACAACCATTTTTTTGGGGATTTTATTAAAGTTTTGATTCGCTCTTAAGATCAGTTACTAAATTGAAGAAATCATTCGATAATACTTGATGCAAATGCATCTGGACAGGAGAAAGAAAGAAATGGAATTTTTCGAACAATGGTAACCATGATTCTATCACATATTGACCGACATAAATTTTTCATTGGATCTCAACAAACTCCTAACTAATTAATGGCATATTCTCAATAGAAACAATTGTGGAAAAAGAGTTTTAAAAAATGCATTTTTTGAGTATAAATAATTGCTTTATCATACGTATCTTTAATTACATCGATATATCTATAAGTCAGTTTTTTTTAAACCCCCACATTAACTTCCTAGAAACCTTAGTATAAGTATTTTCTAGATCAATAAAAACTATATGTAAATCTCTCTTATTCTCCTTATAAATAAATCCTTTCCAAACCGACCTTCCTGACATAAACCTATATTAATTTTTATATATAGATGTTTCTTTCCTCAATCTATATTTGATTACTCTTCATTTTACGACTCATAAAGCTTGATCTCATAATAGTTTGAACAATTTTGTATATCTCATTATTTTTATAGATATGTATCAAGATGTTATTCATTAAACATTTTCTTCGTATCTATAATTTTATTAAATAACTTAGTTAACCATATTAACCTTATATCTCATGAACATTACCAATTCAAAAGGAATATCTTCGGGTCTTACCTTTTTGGTTTTCATCTTTCCAAAACATTTTTCATTTCACTAAGCTATTCTTTAATTTCATTATCCTCAACCATTACTTTTTAATTTTAATTTTCACTTTTAATGCACTTAACATTACCCAGGGTTCTACACTTTGTTCCATCTTAACAAGTATGTTTGTGTGTGGGGATGGCTCTATGGTGACTCCTTGAGTTGCAATCTAAGGAGACAATATAAAATCGTTTGAAGCACAATCAAAATAGAAGATCCATATCGTAAAATTAAAAAATAGAGGTCGCAACCTAAGGTGAATTCCATTAGCGATTTGCGGTTTGGAATAATCCTTCTCAATGAAGGAACACTAGCGTTTCAGATTGGAGAAATCTTCGTTCTGATCCATTTTGAATAAAATTAATCCTTATGTATATTGTATTTAATATTACCTAATTTTCAAGAATTTAAATATAAATAGCAAAAAATAACTAAATTATATATATGTATATTTTGCACATACATAAATACATACAGACACAAATCATACTAACAATCCAAAAACATTTTAGGTTCTAGAGTTAACGTTTTCATTATGTATAAACATGCATAAGAAGGCTATCCCTATCGAAGATAGGTTTGTGAAGAAATCGAAGATGGGTTTGTGAAGAAATTCTAGAAGAGTTTTGAGATGAAATCATATGACTTGTGCTGCTCCGGTAATTGATATATATATATAAATTTGTAGTACAAGGTCGAAGGCAGACAACAAAAATAAAATAAAGAAATCGGAAACTGAATTTCTAGAGGAGAAGAAATCGCATCTCTCCATCCTCGTTCTTTTTCTTTCCATTGAAAATCAAACAATAAACAGAATCCATCTTTCTTAGTTTCTTAATTTCATTCGCAGTACTAAAATGGTTAAAAATGATTAATTTCCCCAGTTCATTCATAACCATTTTAAATTTTCAATCTTCAAACATAGTTATTAATATTTTACGATATATGATACATATCTTATTACGATACGATATAAAAGGTTTCTTATACATATCAGCCCTCTGTATCAGAAAATCTATCGTATCTTACAATATACGATACATAAAGTACTATATGACACGTTCTGATACGATATACAAAATAAACAATACAATATTTAAAGCCTCTGTTTGTTATTGGGTCGGGCCTAAATCTCCCAAGTCGGGTTTAAAGACCTTAAAAATATAAAATATTTCATCTCTAAAGTCCTAACTAATCTGAGCTGCAAAACGCAACACTTTAAGAACTCTCATCTCGCTCTCGCGTGCACTCACAAAAAAGAAATATGTTAGAAATTAGAACAACTAAGACCTATTGCCTTGGTTTATATTAAGTAGAACTTGCAACTAGAAATAAAGCAAAAGAAAAGAGAACAAAACGAGAGATATATCATCTGAATTGTTTATTGTATAAGGAATCCAATGATAGATTACGGAAAAGAAGCTCCTTACCGGAAGACGCTTCTTGGAGGGATGTTCATGAACATTTTGAAGTTGACGGAGGACCAAGTGGCATGAAAAGAAGAAATAAGGTATAATGATATTATATTTACTTCTTAATTTTGTTAAATTTTTAAAAATGCTTAATATTTTAAAACCAATTTCGATAGGACCTCGAAATTTTGAATGCTATTTCGAAGAAAACTTGCAAAAAAGAAAAGAAAAGAAGGTAGTGAAAGTTAAGGAAGCGGAGAAGTTCGTAGAGTATAGAAGTGAAGATGAGGAAGATGAGAACATTCTCATCGACGATGATGATAGACGATGAATTGAAAGAAGACTATTGATTGATTAGTAGTTTTGTTTTGCTATTCTTTAAAAGTTTTTAGTTTATGATGTGTGAACTTAGTTTGAAAATATTGCTACTTGTGAAACTTATGGACATATCATGTGGGTTACACCTATCAACTACAGTACCATTTTGCTTAATTGTCTAATTAACTTATGAGTTATAATTATTCAAATGACTTATGTTGTTTCACATATTTTTTTGTTTGAACTTTATATATATTGTGTCGTTTACGTGACTGAGAATATACTATTTTTTATAATTCTTTTAATATACCATTTCATGTTACTAATTTAATTATATAATTGTAAAAAATATAGTTAAATGCTTACTTGCTTAATTATTACACAAGTGATTATCATATTTTACGATATACGGTACGATACAGAAGTAAAAACGATATACGATTCATATTGACAACTTTGTCTTTAAATTCCTAAAATATAAAACCATCGCATTAGTTCCAAATCCGAAAATTTTTAGCTTACAATTCCTTTGTAACCTTGTTAATGCGGATCATTTAGTCGAGAGAGAGAGGGCATGGAAGAGAATCGATTAATTTGTGAGGAGGAAGAAGAAGAAACGTGTGGATCAACGGATGGAAACAAGAAAGAGCGAAGCAAAGAACTAGTGAGAAAAGACTATTAAAGCGAAATGTAGCCAAGCTATTAGATTATATTCAGTGGGTTCTATTAAATTTAATTATACATGAACGAAGGGGCGATTATATATTTTATTTATATGAATATACACGGAATTTTGATATAAGTGGGTTCAATCAATAAGACTCAAATCTTGTTGAGGTTTGTCCCATCTTATATCTTATACTCATGTACCTCTTATATTTTTTTTCCAATGTGGAACTATGTTATCTACATATTTCAACACTCCTCCCATGTGCAACGTGATTGTCACGTGGATCGTACAAACATATGTAGAGGCCAATCTTTTAGAGGCAAGTAGACCGCACATGGAAAGGTACAACTGACACAAGGAGAAGGAAAGGTACAACCATAGCACAAGGAGAAGAAAATATGCAACTATGGCACAAGGAAAGATGATCTATCAAGGACATGTAGACGACTCTCTCAAAGGTGTTATTAAAGTACAAATCCACGAATGTTATCAACCTACTTCTGATACCATATTAAATTTAATTATACACGAACGATGGGACGATTATATATTTTATTTATATGGTTGTACACGAGCTTTTGATATAAGTGGGTTCTAAGTCTTGTTAAGATTTGTTCCATCCTATATCTTATACCCATGCACATCGCATATTTTTCCTAATATAGGACTATGTTATTCACTTATTTCAACAGTTTCTATCTTTCTATATTGTTGAGATGTGAGAGACAAATAATCCTATATTGGAAAAACTAAGAGAGGTACATGGATATAAGATATAAGATGTGTCAAATCTCAACAAGACTTGAGTCTTATTCTTATATCAAAAACCCGTGTACACTTATAAATAAAAAATATATAAACAACCTCTCTCGTTCTTTAATAAATATATATATATATAAATATTTAATACGGTATTTAGAGCCAATGGCTCGATCCAAAAGCTCAACAATACCTCTGAGAGAAGCAGGCTGCAAGCACAAAAAATACCGCTGAGAGGCCTAACTCTACAAGTGTTGTGCAATCCATATGACAACCATATCAAGAAAAAGTGATGGTTGCATGTGAGAAAGAATGTTGAGATGTGAGAGACAAAAATAGTCCCATATTGAAAAAACTATGAGAGGTACATGGGTATAAGATATAAAATGAGACAAATCTCAACAAGCCTTGAGTCTTTTGTTGAAACCCACTTATATCAAAAGCCCATGTACCAAGGTTCAAGAACTCGGTTTCGGTCTCTCAAGATTTTATTAGTTTCAGTGGGTTTCAATTAGTTCGCTTATCTCGGTTCAAGTTTCGGTTTTGACGGTAATACATATATACATATATGTAGATATATTAAATTTATAGTTGTAAATCACAAGACAATGATCTTACTATTAAAAAATCCAGCCAAGACAAGATCTAATGCAAAATATATTGAAAAGTTTACTTAGATAAGTATTAATTTAACTCTTATAATGTGGAAATGCATATCCATATGTTCTTTCAGATCATGTAAGTAAAGTTTTTTTAATAGAACAGTCCCGTCCTCAGGGGCATCGAAACGAGATTAACAAACATATAAGGAGATACAAGATGAAAAAGGCAAAACTTAAAGAAGGATAAAAAAAACTTACAACTAGCAGCCAACAACAAAGCTAACAAGTCTCTGTAAGATTCAGGATAAGCATAAACCTAAACGTACCAAGACAAACGTCTTCTCACCATAAGCTTCAAGACCACTTATAACCAAGAAAAGCTATAATCTAATAATCCCAAGTTCTATATAATTTAGAACATTACTAAAATAATAGCAGCAACATGATGTCATTGACCAAATCCCCAAGAAGGATAAAAATCCCTGGATAAACAAGGCATGTAATACCATCATTTTGAAGGTTTCAAGCACTGCTACTCGTCCTCGTGTAGTTTGATTACACCATCATCATTTGGTATGGCCATCCTAGCAGACCCCTCGGATTCAGTCTCATTGCCTTCCGCCTCCATAACATCATCCTCGCATGCTTATAGATCCTTAAGTCTTGAGTTCCTGTTCAAAATAAAGTGCATGTTTCAATACTTCAGACGAGTAGGTTGTTGCCTTTGAATTAAAAGTCCTATTGTTACGCTCCTTGCCAATTTTCCAACAAATCGCTCCACCCGACTGTGAAACTAACTTTCTGTGTCTAATGGAATTCCTAACAAAGGCATTGGTCGATAATTTATTTGCTGGTGCTAAGTTGTCATTTGATCCTAAAGCGTTCCTAAACAAGGCCTCCAATTTTTATTTTTTGAAAAATTCCTGTCAATGAGTAAGCAATCCAACCTTTTCAATTCGATTAGGCATAGCATGCATATGTGTTCTCCTAACCGTTTCCTCTTTTTTTTAGGTTACCTTTTTTTAAAAGAGCATCTTTAGTTTAAATACCAACCACATAAAAGCATATACTTCTAAAGGAATTTTAAATTTCCATATCAAACTACCAATCTCCGATTCCTCACCCCAAAGTTATGAATGCAAAGCTTTGTTCGTATAGTTATTATGTTTACGACATTCCCATTTTGGTGCATCCCTAAAGTTTAATACTAGTAAAATTGGTGTATTTGTGATTCCAAATTAAGTGTATGTCTCCGACCTTTGATTCAACTTAACCGTACGGTTTCAAGTTCAATTTTTATTTGATCATGTTTTAAGTGTCAAAGGGTTATTGATTTTACCACTTTCAGCTGATGCATCATCAGCTTAACTTTATGATGTAACTCCTCAAGTGAAACCAATGAAAATGTTTCTTCTTGTAAGCTATTCTGGATTTCTTTTGTAGGTGTGTTGCCAAAATATTTTAATTCAGAATGGTCAGTGGCTCAATTTCGATTACTTGAAAGTACTCAGTACCTCGTTGCTTTTGGCCATCAGAAGAATACTATCATAATTCTGGGGATGGATGGAAGGTATGCAAACATAGGAAAGATGAAAACTTTTACCTCCTTTATATTTAGGGGTTAGGGGGCCTGCGAATGCTCCCTGTTGGTGCATGCAGGACCGGCCCTCCAGCCCCCCATTCGCAGGGGACTTCACATGCCCCTTTCCCTCTTAAATTTATTACGAAAGCATGCATAGTTTTTTAGTTGTATAATTGTTCGTTTATAGAAGAAAGAAAGGAACCGAATCTCCAAGTTTTCTTTACCTACTTTATGAGAAACTAAATATTAGAGAAAGCCATTTTTTTAATGCTTGTTTTCGTTTTCTTTCCACTTATGTTCTAAGAAATCGTTTGTAAATGATGTGGAGGAAGTGTTTTAGTTCACATACGGAACTATACCTAAATGTAAAAATCTATTGTTTGATGTGTAAGTAGTTGGCGAGCACACTACGCAGCTATGGTTTGTGATTAGATCAATATATAGGGTTGCAATAGTTACTGCTGAAGTTGTGGTCTAATTGAGTGCATATGCAATTGTAGTTGTTAGAATGGAGCATAATAGGGTTTCAATTCTTAAGCACATTGTTTATGGTATTAAAAACACGTTTTTTTACACTGTAGTCAGAGTTGCAATCGGAAAAAGAAATAAAGATAACATCGCTGCTACTGCTTCAAAATTTGTGTCTGCGTGAAGTTGTTAATTACAATGCATCTGCACATACATCAGCTAGCAAAACAACCATTATTTATTCTCCCTGTTAACCTTTGATGCTTTTACTATTGTTTTGTTAAATTTTACATCATCCTTTATTCTATGCTGCAGGTTTTACAGATGCGAATTCGATCCAACAATTGGAGGAGAGATGAAGCAGTTGGAATATCATTATTTTTTGGATCCAGATAGTACATCGTGATTTAGCCGGTATATGGTTTATTTGCTCAATCCAGCTATTATTACCTCTTCAAATTTTATATATTTAGAGTCTACACTAGTTTAGATGTAAATATGCTAATGCTCTGGCTTGCTAATAATTTTAATTGCTTTATATTTTTATTATGTCTTCCTCTTGTGAGCACATGCACACGAGTTGTTGCATTGGACTATGTAGATTCTGAAACTTGGTCTCTGCTCGTATATTTTCATTTTTGTAGGGGAGGTACTTTTGTAGACCAACTGGTTAAGTTCATGATTAAGACACAATGAAGAAGTTATCAGAGATGGCTCATTTCTTTTTCTTTCTTAACGCCGAACCCTGCAATGTTTTAGTTGCATATGCTGAGATAATCTATATAGATGCCCTTCTATCTTGGAGGGAACTGACTTAGTTTCTTACTGATGCACTTCTTTTTTTCGCCTATTTCTTAGAATATCGCCATGCATCCATATCGACATTTTTGTTTTAGCGTTTGATATCTCTCTCTCACACACACGCTAGGTTTTTTGCACTTGCCATACACGTGAAAAATAAATAAACTCTTTATTTATTTGTTAATTTTAACTTGTGGACCCATGCACCCTACAAAAATGAATTATATACAAAATTTCGGTGAACCCAGAATAAAAGATCTTATATCAGAAAATAGGAAAACACTAATAGGACAATGAAATTTTGGACAATCTCTCTCTCTCTCTCATATTTGTTATGAAAAGATTTTTATTCTGTTTAAAAAAAGTTGTATGACTTATAACGATTTGTTAAATTTGTATATGTTTATAAAAATTAAAAATATCCTAAATATTAGTTTCGACGAGAGAACAAATTGCAATAGAAAAAATTATAATTGTTTTTTTTGAAATGATATAAATAACTAATTTTTTATTTCGATTTTGACCTAATCTCAATATATCTAATTAGTATAACTCTATCTTTTAATTGTAAAATATAACTATATGATTTGTTATATAGCAAATAGTAACTTCATAAATCAAATCATATACAAACTAAATTTTTTAATAAACTAAATGTTATTTTAAACTTTATCTTTAATCTTTAACCTAAAAATATCTAAATTAAATATTCAAGAAAAAATATTTGTATTTATAGTGTGATGAAAGTTATAAATTCAATTGATTCCTGACAATCAAATTAAATATTCAAATATTTAGACATTTAATAAGATTTTAGATTTAAATTTTGACCCAATTCCAATATATCTAATCCTGTATAATTCTATTATTTAATATAAAATATAACCATATGATTTTTTATATAGCAGATAGTAAATACATACATCAAATCATATTCAAAATAAAATTCTTAATAAACTAACTATTTTTTAAAACTTTATATTTAATCTTTAACATAACAATATCCAAATTAAATATTTGAGAAAAAATATTTGTATTTATAGCAATGGAGAAGTTATAATTTCAATTGGTTTCCAAAATCAAATAAAATATTCAAATGTTTAGATCAAATTCAATGACATTTTGACCAATCCTAATATATGCAATAAGTCAAGCAAATATATAAATTAAATGTTATTCAATCTAAAATTCTCAATAAACTAACTATTAATTTATACTTTATATTTAACATAACAATATCCAAATTAACATGAATCAAGTGGTTGTGTTTACAAATTTGCCTCTGGATGAAATAGTTTTTTTGCACGTACGATTCACGTGGGTGTGATTTAAATATATATGTTTCAAATAAAGTTTTATAAATTAAAAAGGATTACTTAGATAATAGTGTTTAAATTATTTTGTGGGAATGTAAAAAAAACATTTTAAAAAATTAATTGTGATCAAAATATAGTTTTTAAAGTTTTTTAATTTATTTAACCAAAAAGTTACGTCATTAATAGATGATCTCAGCAACATTCATGGAGTTAACATTACACACATTATTTTTCAAATTTTCAATTCTAACTTGATGTCAGGGTGGAAAATACTATTGTTTTATCAAGAAATCATGCATAAACATACATAAACACAATGTCATAGTATTGTATCATAAGCTAAGGCTGGTATTATACACACAATTAGATGTACATATACAAACACAAAATGACACAATGAGCTAGCTAGCTGATTGGCCTGCTTCATTTTTGAAATATTTGGTTTCGTCTCTTTCTTAACAGTATATCACCTCCATTTTTGAAATCCGAGCTCTCGCCTATGAACATTGTTGGTGCTCGCTCAGGCTTGAGCTCATCTGCAAGATTTCTTTGCTTGTGTCACCTTCACATTGTCTGAATGCAATTGTTGCTGATTTGAGAGGGAGATTAATATATGTACAATATTCTTCTCGTCTCTGGCAGGTAAAAGAGGGGATTGATGAAGAACGAAACACCGCAAGCCATAATGAATATTTGATTCCATTGATGGATGATTGGACTACAAGGGTTGAATTCTTCGCAACTCTTTTTGACTCGTAGTACTTAACCAAAGTCTGTAAAATCCATAATAAATGATTTAAATCGAGAAAATAAGCAAATAAGAATTTCAATTTTATTCTCAGAAAACTTGATAAAACAAATAAAATATGTGGATTTATCTTGAGCAACAATTTCCTATTTAGATATAGATGACCTCTAAAGGCATTTTATTTTCTAACTTGCTCCTTTAAGATTCATAATTCCCACGTTAAGGTGTTAACTTTATCGTCAAAAATCAATCAAATCAGTTAGGGTTTCCAATTACCATAAAGACACGAGTCATGCTAAAAGCAATAGCACAAACATATAGCCAGCTAGCGGAAAAAGTTATACGACCTAATGTTCATCATTAAAATAGCTTAAACATGGAAGCAAAATTTTCAATTAATTTAGAAAATTGCAAACTGCTATTGCAATAATTATTAAATTTCAAGTCTAACGGCTTCTTTAACCCTAAAAGATATGATGAAGTTTCGATCAAATTTTTAAAGCAAAAACATAAATTCTCATCTTTGCCATGAGATCGGACTCCGCTCGAGCAAGGAAAATAAATTCAGGCGTTGGGTATATTTCTGATATCTTAGTTACCGCGGTTCATATCTCTTTAAATACCACTAGAATTTTTGCACATGTGTTGCTCATGTTAATTTAAAAGATAATTATATTTTTTTGAGAAGAGAGAGAAATGTAGAGGATTCTAATAATTAAAAGAATAATTATTTTTTTGGGAGAAGAGAGAGAGGATGGGTGGGGGTCTAGTATTTTTTTGGAGGGAGAGAAAGAGAGGGTGTGTGTGTTGAACATATAAACAATTGATTTTATTTTTTGTGGGATTTTTCTTCTTTCTCTTCTTTTCATTTGAATTTAACATCTTCTTTCTTTATAATGCAAATACACCCCTTGGTGAGGTGGGCACCCGCTTCTTTCTCTAAAATTCAAAGAAAAAAAAGAAAAATTCTTTTCTCCTAAGGCCTCCGCCTTATCATCCTTTTCTTCTAGGGCCTCCATCTCATCAAAGAAGAGGACAAAAAAAAAATGTTGTCTTGCGATGTAAATTTACACATAAATCTTCAATATTTATAAATTTACACCTATACTCATTCTCATTTATATGAAATGCACATTTAAATGTAAGCCCTTATTATTTACAAATTTACATATATACTCATTCTCACAAATATGAAATATTACATTTGAAACCCTCATTATTTATAAATTTACATATATACTCATTCTCACAAATATGAAATATTACATTAGAAATAATGAGGGTTTATGTGTAAATTTTTATTTAAGGGAGGATGTATTATAATGAGGGTGCATGAGTAAATTTTCTTTTGAATGCAATTATTTTTGTCTTTATCTTAGGTGAGATAGAGGCCTTAGAAGGTGAGTTTTTTCTTTCATTTTTATTTAAATTTGGAAAAAAGGAGATAGAGGAACTTTTAATTTTTTGTTTTGTTTTTTTCTTTGAAGTTGATGATGCGGAGGCTTGAGGAGAGGGGATTTTTCTCTCTTTTTTTCCAGAAAAAAGAAAATGGGTGAACCTCAAAACCTCAGGGTATTTGCATAATATATAGAAGATAACAATAGTTAAGACTTTGCACATAAGCACATACTTATCTAATAAATTACAAAGAGGACCATATAAACCATAATTATTTCCTACAGATATGGAAAACAAGCGTTTTGAAATATGTATTTTTGGGTAGATTGAAAAAGAGTTGAGGATTTAATTGGAGAAGGTTTTGATTTTTGATTAACTGATTTGGGGACTAATTTTCTTTATTTATTTCCAAAACAAATTAGGGTTTTAATTTTTTCAAAAACAAAAGTATTGATTGAAAAAACAACAAGTTTGCAGATATAAGTGTCAACGCAATTGTTTATGCTGTTTTTTCAGTGTATGGTGTCACATAAAAAAAAAACCCACAAAAGCCAATGGTGTATTTTTTAACAATATTTACCTATATCAAAATCTATATCAAAATCGAGATTTCGAATGTCTGACAAATATAATAAAACTTGGAATTTAAACAAGCATAAATTGCTATCGTATGAACTCAAATATATTGAACCAAATTAAAGGAATCTAATATATATAAATAAAGGTTATCGGCACACATGCATGAATTCATACATAAACACGATCTAACTCATGTTAGAAAGACTCCAATATCTAGAAGTCCCTAGCACTATTACTTGCCTAGCCCAACTCCAAAACCTTTTCCGTTGAGCAAGGCCACTTCAAGAACCTCTACCTTGGCTCCTTCCTGGTCTCACCTGCCTCCATCCCTGTCATCCCGCTCACCTTCATGACTGCCCTCGTTCAAATCTATGAATTTGGTTTTGTTCCTCTCGCTCGCCGAATCACGGGCCACCCTACAGGGAGCCGACCGACCCATTTGGATCGATCCAATGTATAAATTAAGGTGAATGTTTATTCTGTCAAAATTAAGGTGATGTTTATTCTGTCTCCACCACTGCTACAGGCATAACTCACCTCCAGAGAGTTGCAGTCGGCCTCATCCTCCGCAATCTCCATGGCCGTAGCCGCCATAGTTGAAGTCAAGCGAAAAAACGCATTCAACCATCATTTCGAACAAATAAGCCTATTCTGGTTATCTTTCCAATTCGGGATTTTTGGAATCGGGGGCATGTTCACTTTTGCCTAATGGAGTTTTTCTATAGCGAGGTGCTGGCTGGCATGAGATCTCTCACTACTTCTTTAGCTTTTCTCGCGATCTCGTTGGGCTTTTTCCTGAGCTCCGCGTTTGTGGGGATCGTTAACTCGATAACCGCTAAGCAACCGAGACGGGCACAGGAGTGGTCTGGTCGGCCACTGTAGGTCCTTTCTTGTGAGCCCTGAGACACGCCATCTGCCACGTGTCATGATCTGGGAGATCACCGATATCGAGCATCATCACCACAAACGCTGGCTCACCTCCGAGCCCCTGCACAATTGGTCTCCTCGGCCTACCAGCTCGTTTCCGGGCTACCACAGAACCAAGATAGCTCGGCTCTCTCGCTCGTCCGCGAGCTCTTCCGCCGAGATCATCTTTCTCGGTATTATCGACCGACCAACGGCATCACTCACAGGCGCAACCACCATCCCGTGAATCTCGCTATGCGTGAGATATCCCGCCGGCCACATCCCATGTTCCACGCCATCATGATCCCCGATTAACGAGCCTGTCTCGTCATTAATGGGAGATCCCGCTCATCACGCGGACGTGACGTCAAAAGCGTAACTGCCGGCGTGATCCTCGCGCCTGCCCTGCCTGTTGCCACCGCTATATAAACCCCTTCTTCAGACGGTCCAAGTAAACCATTTTTACTCCACTAAGCCGTTACTCTGCTCGGATCTCTAGTCTAACTTGACCGTCGGAGGGTCCTCGGTGGTACAACTACCCCGGGACTTCCTTGCAGATAGCTCGGCAACCACAACCTCAAACCCATTGAGATCCACACGCTTCAGGAGCAACAGCCTCCAGATTCAATCTCAGCCACCCATCGCCGCCATCAGCAGATCAACGGAATGTAATATCTTGGCGCGATCCAGGTCACGTCAGCTGGCGCCGTCTATAGGAAATCCTTAATTCCACAAAAACAAAAGTTCACTTTCCGATTTCAATCCAATGGCGAGCGATCATCACGAAGATCCAAGCACTAGCCGCCGCCTCCCCCTCAATGGAGGCGCGGACGAACCTCCTCCGCCGAATGCCATTAGCGTCCTTGCCGGCCGAATAGACCGACTCGCGTCCTTCGTGGAGGCGCTCATCCGCGTCCAAATGGCAGGGCAAGATCCCCAGGTCGCCGCTCCCCCGCCTCGGGACCGGGACCCCTACAGGGGAAGAGAAGACTCCGTCCGCGTCGGCACTGCCGACCACCGCGTCGCTACCTCCCACGGCCACAGATCTTCGGGCCAATACGTTCTGAGGCCTTCTGGGTGCCTCATAGTTCAACGCCGAGGTCCGTCGCCAGAGCGTCTCGTCCCGAGATCCTTTGCGCACCTGTCCCTCCCGAGGAGATGTCTGTCAGCTCGCCTGTTACCAGGCCTGACCGACACCCCCTCCCTCGACGGGGTCGCACGGACGAGACTCACCATGGCGGCTCGAAGACTACCTCGCCGGGGGATCTAAGGAATCTCATTGAGAGGAACCGGGGTCGAGGCCAGACACAGGCTTCCAACAGCAGAGGCCGAGGATCAGAATGTACCGAATCGTCAGGGTACCACGGCCGACTCGACGCCCTCGAGAAGAAGATCGAGGGTCTGCATCGGGAGGGTCACCGTTCTAGCTACGGGGCTAAGTACGCCGCCGACTCGCTCACCAAACCATTCACCGAGGAGATGCTCGCTGTCCATGTCTCCTCTCGCAACAAACCCCCAAAGGTCTCCCTCTTCGACGGCAAGTCTGACCCGAAGGACCATTTGGATGCATTCACCGCAGGGATGAGCTTCCAAGACAACTCCGACGCCGTCCAGTGCTGGGCTTTCTCGGCCACTCTCATCCGCTCCAGGTGAGACTGGTTCCGAGGACTCGAGCCGCGCTCGATCTCAACTTTCGACGAGCTGGCCACTCAATTTCTCGGCCACTTCATCGGGAACAGGCGGTAAAAACGCACCGTTGACCACCTCTTCACGATCAAGAGCGGGGACAAAGAGATGTTCAAAGTATATGTCACCCGCTTCTACAATGCCCTTCTCGAGGTCTCCGAGCACCGGGACGAGACGGTTATCACGGCACTAAGGTCTGGTCTTAGGCACAAGGAGTGGTTACGCTCTTTTGCACTAGCGCAACCTAAGACCATGGCCGAGGGAAAGGCCTAGACCGAGCGCGAATGATCCTCGATCCGGCCTATCACCAACTGCACTGTGTCATCAGTGCAGTACTGATCGTAGAGATCCACATTCTCGAAGCTTATGATATCGGGGATGGTGAAAGGGAAATCCTCCATTCTTGTGTTTTGGGTGTGAGGAAAGGAGTCATCAACAATCTCTCCATTTTATAGCCCACAATGCCCCCGGACTTCAACGGTCGCCCGCAACTGTGCCGCCACGTGGCAGACGTCGCGCCGCTCGATGCGAAATCAAAACGACGCGGCTCCACCGCCTTCGCCTCCTCCACGCGTTCGTGGCACGTGTCACTCGCGACTGTCCATCTTTCTAGAGCCCTCACGAAGAGGCAGCCCATCAGCTACCCTGCTCGGCTATCCCTGGCCGGTAGCTCGCCTACCCCACAACACCAGAGATCTAAGCCCTCACTAAGAGGCAACCGAGCAGCTACACTGCTTGGTTCATTCTTGGCAGGCCTCCCACGGCCCCTCCAGCGCCAAGGACCTAAGCCCTCACCAATAGGCAGTCTTGCAGCTACCCTGCTCGGCTATCCCCGGCTGGTAGCTCGCCTACCCCACAACGCCAGGGATCTAAGCCCTCAATAAGAGGCAACCGAGCAGCTTCACTGCTTGGTTCATCCTTGGCAGGCCTCCTACGGCCCCTCCAGCGCTAAGGATCGAAGCCCTCACCAAGAGACAGCCCTGCAACTACCCTGCTCGGCTATCCCTGGCTGGTAGCTTCCCTACTCCACAACGCCAGGGATCGAAGCCCTCACCAAGAGGCAGCTCTGCAGCTATCCTGTTCGGCTATCCCTGGCTGGTAGCTTCCCTACCCCACAACGCCAAGGATCTAAGCCCTCACTAAGAGGCAACCGAGCAGCTTCACTGCTTGGTTCATCCTTAGCAGACCTCCCACGGCCCCTCCAGCGCCAAGGACCTAAGCCCTCACCAAGAGGCAGCCCTGCAGCTACCCTGCTCGGCTATCCCTGGCCGGTAGCTCGCTTACCCCATAACGCCAGGGATCTAAGCCCTCACTAAGAGGCAACCGAGTAGCTTCACTGCTTGGTTCATCCTTGGCAGGCCTCCCACGGCCCTTCCAGAGCCAGGATCGAAGCCCTCACCAAGAGGCAGCCCTGCAGCTACCCTGCTCGGCTATCCCTGGCTGGCAGCTTCCCTACCCCACAACGCCAGGGATCGAAGCCCTCACCAAGAGGCAGCCCTGCAGCTATCCTGTTCGGCTATCCCTGGCTGGTAGCTTCCCTACCCTACAACGCCAGGGATCAAAGCCTTCACCAAGAGGCACCGGGCAGCAACCCTGCTCGACCATCCTTAAGGACAAAAAGCCCTCGCCAAGAGGCACCGGGCAGTAACCCTGCTCGGCCATCCTTAGTAGGACACTTATGGCCCCTCCCGCACTAAGGATGAAAAGCCCTCGAAAGAGCCAACCGGGCCCACCCTTGCTCGGTTATCCCTAGCTGGTAGCTCCCTACCCCAACAAACCAGGGATCAAAGCCCTCGCCAAGAGGCAACCGGGCCCTCCCTTGCTCGGTTATCGCTGGATGGTAGCTCCCTACCCCAACAAACCAGGGATCAAAGCCCTCGCCAAGAGGCACCGGGCAGTAACCCTGCTCGGCCCGACCTTAAGGATCAAAGCCCTCGTAAGAGGCAACCGGGTCCACCCTTGCTCAGTTATCCCTAGCTAGTAGCTCCCTACCCCAACAAACCAGGGAACAAAGCCCTCGCCAAGAGGCACCGGCAGTAACCTTGCTCGGCCATCCTTAGTAGGCCACTTACGGCCCCTCCCGCGCTAAGGATCAAAGCCCTCGCAAGAAGAAACTGGGCCCGCCCTTGCTCGGTTATCCCTGACTGGTAGCTCCCTACCCCAACACACCAAGGATCAAAGTCCTCGCCAAGAGGCACCGAGCAGCTACCCTGCTCGGCCCCGTCCTTAGTAGGCCTCTCACGGCCCCTCCCGCGCTAAGGATCAAAAGCCCTTGCAAGAGGCAACCGGGCCACCTTTGCTCGGTTATCCCTGGCTGGTAGCTCCCTACCCTAACACCCCAAGGATCAAAGCCTTCGTCAAGAGGCACCGAGCACCTACCCTGCTCGGCTACATCCTTAGTAGGCCTCTCACGGTCTCTCCCGCGCTAAGGAACAAAAGCCCTCGCATGAGGGATCTGAGCGGCTACCCTGTTCGGCTATCCCCGGCTGCCAATTCAATACCTTACAACTTCAGGGATCGAAGCCCTCGCCTAGAGGCCCTGGGCAGCTATCCTACTCGGTTTATCATCAACATACCTCTACGAGCCTTCCATGCTAAGGAACATAACCTCGCCAAGAAGCATCCGGTTCTACGTCTACGCGATCTCCATCTCGACTTCGGGGCCATGGAGATACCGCCCCCCCGTCGGTCTTTGCACACTCGGCAAACGAACAGATTCAACTCGATATGTGATCGCTAGACAAAGAACCGACATAAAACGAAGGCAGTATTGCGCAAATACAAGTGTCTACCGACAAAGGAAAATACAAGCACAAACACTACCGCAAAAACAAAAATCTTTATTAACAAAGCAAAAAGTCTTTACAAGGGTATTGTGGGCTCCCCAGCCTTACAAAATGCCCGGAAGCCTACAAAATTCCCGAGGCAACAAAAAGAAGAAAAAAAAAAGAAGACAAGGGGCTTCAGGCCACAGGGCCAGGCGCAACACCGGGAAGCTCAGCGTCCGCCATAAGAGCCTCGGTGTCGCCCTCGCCGGGTAACTCTTCCCCGGGGCCGCCCCCCTGCTCGTCATCCCCATGAGGATATTCGGCCCGGAGCTCCTCGTCAGCGAACTCCGGCATCCGAGCCTTGACGGCGTTGAGGGCCTCGTGCCAGATGGCGGTGATGGTCGAGATTAGGACGGTGTAGAACTGTTCCGACTTCTGGAAGTTCTCCACCGCCTTCGCCGCTTTGAGGTCGGCTCGCTTCGCCGCCTCTACCGCAGCCTCCAACTTCTTCCGGAGGGTGCTCGCGGACTTCTTCATGGTGCCGACGAGCACCCTGGAGTCCCGAAGCTTGGCCTCAGCAGCCTGGGCAGCCTCGCGGAACCTGGCAACTTCCTCCTTCGCGGCCGCCGCCTTCTCCTTCGCGGCCGCCGCCTCGCCCTCAAGGGCAGCGACCCTTGCCATCGTCGCCTCCAGCTCCCGCTTTGAGCTCTCCTCCAGCGAGGAGAGCTCGCCCGCGGCCCGCATCGCCGGGGCTATTTCATCCTCCTCCATCCGGACGACAAGAGCGACGTGCTGGAGGACCTGAAGAAATCAGAAGGGGGTCAGAAAGAAAAAGGAGCACCAAATCTCACGAATGACAAGACGCTAAAGTGAAAAATCGAGTGAAGTACGAGTACTAACCTGCACGACCTCTTGGGCGATGGACGCCATTTGCGCTTTCAAAGTCCCCCCAGGGACCTTGCCCCCGGCCGACCTCTCCATGTCAGACAGCAAGCTGTCAGCGATGGAAAGCCCCGAGGGCACCTCAAAGCGGAGCTACCCTCGTCCACCAAGATCGGGGAGGCCGGGGTCCGCGGGACTGCGCGGGGGAACCTCTTGAGAGCCGACGGCGGAGGGCTGGTCTCTACCTTCGAAGCCGGGGCCTCCTGCCCCCGAACCCGCTTTCGGCTCGACGCCTCGCTGGACTCCGGGGCGTGATCCGCACTCGAGCGCGGAGGCGGGGCGGTTGCTGGGGGAGATGGGACCGTCGTCCGACGAGAAGAGCTGGCCCCTCCAGCCTTCGACCCTTTCTTCGGCTTGCGCATGGCTGCTCGAAGGTAGCTCAGGTCCATGGGTTCTGCACAAGGCAAGGTACAATGAAGTTAAAAACACAAACAAAAATGAAAATAAACTCAAGCCTAACAGAATGCCTACGAGCTCCTAACTTACCGATGAACTGGGCGGGGCTGAGCCCAGCCCAACTAAGGGCCCGCTCGGAAAGCAGCACGTCATCCCGGGGAATGGGCTCCCACTCCGCCACTCTCACCGTGTCGGGGTCGTTGGATGGGCTTCCCCGCCGGCACCTATCTCTAGACCACTGGATGGGCACGGGCCAGTCCTCACCTTCCGGCGGCCTAACGAAGAAAAACTTCTTCTTCCAATCGTGGATGGAAGAAGGCAGGGCGACGACATCCGACCCGGGTGCACTCCCCCGTCGTTTCCTAAAGGAGAGATAAACCCATCTTGGGTCGCCCGCACGGGTGCCGGGTCGGCCTTTGTAAACAAGAGAGGAGACAAGGATGGACAGACCAAAAGGAATCATGTGCAACTTCAAACGGACCAGGAACCCAAGAAGAATCCTCCATGAGTTCGGCACTAGCTAGCCCGGGGCTAGCCTAAACTAATTTAGCGCCCTAACAACCTCGGAAGAGAAGGGAAAGTGTATTCCAGCCCAAAAGGATTCTAGGTACAAGGCAATCTCTTTACCCCGTACCTGATCCGCCCTCTCTCCTTCTTCGGCCAAACGTAGAGTGTAGCCGGACAGGATATGGAAACGAGCCCGAGCGGTGGTAAGCTCGTTCTCGTACCTCACCAAGGATGGCACGCCAAGGGCATCCGTCACCTCCGCTCAGGGATCCGCCCCAGACGCGCGGCCCCGGGAAGATCTGACCTTAACTCCCCGGGAAGGCTCCGACTCGGCGGAAGGATCCCTAGAATCTACCCTGATGACATCTACAGACTTCTCGAAGGAAGACATCTAACCTGATGGAGAAGTCCTCGACAATACAGAAATCCGACTTAAGAGGAGAGCGCCGAGCTTACAAGATCAAGAGTGAAGGAAATATGAAGAGAGATGGGCCCTGAAGCGGATCCCACCTCTATTTATAGCCACCGGCGTCCTCATCCCACGACGACAGTCGACTCCCGCCAAAACAACTCTTCGCATTCGACGACCACGATCGCTCCACCTATCGCACGCACATTGGCCGGATCCCATCAGACGCCAGAGGTCTGCAGCCCGTCGGTCAGCCAATCAGCGCCTGACACGTGGTCTTTCGCTTCAGCAAAAGTACGCGTGATCCGGCGCGCCCTCTTTAATGCAGAGATCTCTTCCCGATTCGCTGACATCATCCAGAAAATACAACAGATTACCCGGGGACACGCCTGACGATATCTTCGAAAGGAAGCTCATCTTGGGTGACCCGGCAGACCACTCTCGACCCGACCTTTCAGCTGGTCGGGACGAGAGTGGGGGGCTAATGATGATGCTCGATATCGGTGATCTCCCAGATCATGACACGTGGCAGATGGCGTGTCCCAGGGCTCACAAGAAAGGACCTACAGTGGCCGACCGGACCACTCCTGTGCCCGTCCTGCAAGCAAACGCTAGCTCATCTCTGAGCCCCTGCACAATTGGTCTCCTCGGCCTACCAGCTCATCTCCGGGCTACCACAGAACCAAGATATCTCGGCTCTCCCGCTCGTCCGCGAGCTCTCCCGCCGAGGTCATCTTCCTCGGTCTCATCGACCGACCAACGGCACCGCTCACAGGCGCAACCGCCATCCCGCAAATCTCGCCATGCGTGAGATATCCACCGGACGCATCCCACGTTCTACGCCATCACGATCCTCCATTAACGAGCCTGTCTCGCCATTAATGGGAGACCCCGCTCATCACGCGGGCGTGACGTCGGGAGCGTAACTGCCGGCGTGATCCTCGCGCCTGCCCTGACTGCCACCGCTATATAAACCCCTTCTTCAGTCGGTCCAAGTAAGCCATTTTTACTCCACTAAGCCGTTACTCTGCTCGGATCTTTAGTCTAACTTGACCGTCGGAGGGTCCTAGGTGGTACAACCACCCCGGGACTTCCTTGCAGGTAGCTCGGCAACAACAACCTCAAACCCATTGAGATTCACATGCTTTAGGAGCGATAGTCTTCAGATCCAATCTCAGCCACCCATCGCTAGAGGTGTAACCGAGCCGAGCTTGAACGAGCCGACCTCTGTCCAAGCTCGGCTCGTCTTAGTTTATGCTAGCTCTAGTTCGTCTCGAGTTTGTCTCGAGCTGAGGAGTTTTGGCTCGTGTTCAGCTCGTTAGCTTACCGAGCTTTAAACGAGCCAAAGTCGAGCTCAGATGCATCTTCTATTAGGCGATCTCTGAAAGGAAAATGACTAAGAGGCATTTGGTGGAGGCTGAGGATAGGTCAATGGCCTTTACAAGTGTTTCAGAAAAAAAACATAAAAGTATATTGTAAGAGGCGAGGCAGGGGACAACAATCATAAAGCCAAAGATCCAGGGCTTTGAGATATGAAAAAGCTAAAAAAAATAACATTTAGAGCATGAAATGAGTCTAAGTGCTGGGTTTTATATTCATTTCAGTTGCACTTCATATACCGTCTCTTAATTGAATTAAGTGTCCTGAGAGTTGTATAAAATTTGTTCTATATTACATATTATTCAAACAGTGTAACCGAGCCGAAATCGAGTCAATACCGAACGAGCTTGGCTGAGCTCGAGTTTGGCTCGTTTAATAAACGAGCCAGGTTTTAAGGCTCATGTTCGGCTCATTAATAAATGAACCGAGCTTGAACGAGCTGATACCGAGCTGAACCCTAATCGAACTCGAGCCGGCTCGTTCAATTACCATCCCTACCCATCGCCGCCATCAACAGATCAACGGAAGCTAACATTTTGGCGCGATCCAGGTCGCGTCAGGTGGCTTCACGGTTTTAATTTGAACGCGAACCATTTAGACAAGTTCTATTGGCTTTTGTCCATAATGAGTGTCGTAAACTTTGTGATTTATGTGCTTTGTGCTCATTGGTACAAGTATAGGAAGACTAACGTGGACGCATCTCCAATGGAGAAAACCACCGGGGATCAAGAAGGGGAAGAAGATGAGAGGAAAGAAGTGGAAGAAGAAAATGGGGATTTAAAGTCTTGTGTGAAAGGAGAGGAGCAATGAAGTTATCTTGGTGTATGTTGATTGTGGTCATTCTTATAAAAATGAAATAAATTTATGCTTTTCGGTTGGGGTTTGGATTTGATTTCTTTTATTTTTAAAATTCTATAATTAATGGTCTTTGTTAGTTATGAAAATTTCATTTTGTTTTATTGGCTTGATTTAGGTTGGTTTCTATAGATTTATATTTGCAATTGAAATATAAGTGGCTCTTGTTTAGTGGTTAGAATTCCACGTTGTGGCCATTGTGACCGGGTCTCGAATTCCAACCGCCACATTTTTTCTAAAATCTTAGTAAATTTATTAAATTGTAAATGCAGGATTTTTCTGTGCGTAAAAGGATGCATGAAGAAGCACAAATCTAAATAGAAAATTATAAATATTAATAGAGAGACACATTTATTTTACGCTTACTCGAATTTTCCAAATCCATCATGTAGTTAAAACTCATCACGAAAACCCTCCGAACTGTATATTTTTTTTGACGATTATGTATTTGACAAATTCTTATAGTTTTATCCTAAATTATCCGTCCTATTCTTATTATATCAGCTTCTTTTTCTTTAAATTTTGATTCAATTTCAAATTGAGGCTTATCCTCCACATCCTCAAAGCTAAAGTATTTTCCAAATTAGGGCAAATTGCCTACTAAACGGCACTAAAAGTATGGTTTACCTTCAATGATTCTAGATGATCCGTATTTTTATTAAAATAAAAGGTCTATTTAGTCAATTTTTGTAATAAATAACCTCAGAGTGTTTCTATGTAACGAAATAAAAGTTTGGAGGTTTTTCACGATGAGATTAAACTATATGGTATTTTTGGAAAACTCAAATAAACCATAAGTTGGTTTATGTGAAATAGACCTTTATTTTTTGTGAAAAAGTTACTGTATCTTGAAACATTAGTTAAATGAATTAATATGTGTATGAGGTTCTTTTGTCTGCAACCTTTTTGTTAACAAATAATAGCACCATTAGGATCTGCAATGCAAATTTTGGGTTTGTTAAGGGGCTAGGTAAAACTCTACCAGACAAGTGAAAGGCTGAAAGCTACACATGCCTGTAATCCTTTTGGTATTTTGATTCAAGAAGCAATATAAACCCATGCATACAAGATAAGTTGATTAGGTTTTGAAAATGGTATTAATTGACAGGAAAAAGAAAGGCCAAGAATTTATTTATTTTTAATTTCTTTTTATATAAATTTTGTAGTTTATGCCAAGAATTTTGTTATCAGTATGAATTGGACATTTTTGTCTTGGAGCAATATTCCACAGAAAATTTAGAATCATTCCCATATTTATAATTAATCATCATCATCATTTGCCTTCTAATTTCATGCATACAGAGATAACTGCAGCATTAGAGCAATAATAATAATGCGGGCCAATAAGGAATCAAAAGGATCATCAGATTTAGACGACAGACGTCTTCAGGTCAGAGTCTAGGAAAGACTTGGGGTCTCAACCTGAGGCCAAAGCCCAGACGTCTAACCACACGACAGACGTCTGCAGTAGTACAAATCAGACGTCTGAAGAAGCTTGGAGTCTCAACCTGAGATCAGAGCCTTGACGTCTGGATACGAGACGGACGTCATGGGCATGAAAGGGACAGAAGTCTGGGCATAAAAACACTGCTATAGCGGTTCTCAAGCAGACATCTGTCACTCTTGGTCAGACGTCTACTATCTGTGATCTGCAAATATAACCAGATATTCTGAGTGAAGATTTACTGGGATTAAATGTAACAAAATATCTTTTTTATGATTGTATATGATTAGATTGATTGTACAGAGAAAAGATATATAATAAAATATAAAGAGAAGAGCCAATACTTGAGAGAATTAACTCTAGAGCTCCTCCTTCCTCTCAATCTCTCCTCTCTCTTTATTTCTTTATGGTATCAGAGCCCTAGATGCTAACACCATTATAATTTTCTTCTCTATATTTCTCCTATAATGCCAACCAACCCAGATCAGTCCCCGTCTCACCAACTCCGCTTCTCATCTCAATACCAATCCTTAATCCTAATGCATCTTCATCCTCTTCAACACACATGTACCTAATGTCATGTGCCTTATCTCCACATGAAACTCATCCACGACAACTATCTCAGCTGGAAGATACAGTTTGAAGCCGTCCTCAAGTCGCAAGGGTATTTAGGCATCGTCGACGGCACAGAAAGATGTCTGCCCATGACTGTTCCTGTTGAACAAAATCTGCTGTTTACAACATACAATCCAACATATTTTGTATCGATCCAAAAGGATCAATTGATTATGAATTGGATGTTAGCGTCTTTGACTGAATCACTAATTCTATTGGTGATCGGTAAAACTACATCTCAGGCGATATGGAAGACACTGTTTTCCCCAATTAAAGAGCAAAACTCTATTCAAAATTTGAAATTTGAAATGAGGCAGCGTCTCATAAGAGCGCTAGCGTCAAGAGTCAAAGCATGAGAGCGACAGCGCTAAGAGTCAAAGATTTTGAGGCAGAGCTCACGTGCAAAGCACGAGAGCGCCAGCGCTAAGAGTCAATGACTCCGAGGCAACGCTCACGTGCAAAGCAAGAGAGCGCTAGTGCCAAGAGCGCCAGAGTGCTAGTGCCAAGAGCGCCAGCGCTAAAGACTCTGAGGCAGCGCTCACGTGCAAAGCACGAGAGTGCTAGCATTGCCAGCGCTAAAGACTCTGAGGCAGCGCCTCACGTGCAAAGCATGAGAGCGCCAGCGCTAGAACTAAATGTTCTCCACCCTTGGATCAAAGATCCAACGAAGATGATAAATCATCAAATTACCAGAATAAAATTCTGTTGAGAAAATACTCCTCAAAATCTTTCCAAACAGGAAAGATTGTGCTCTGTAAATCAGAGTACCGATTGGATCAAAGATCTAATAGTGATTAAAAATCACCCAAATACAGAATAAATTCTGTATGGGAAAATATTTTCCCAATCTTGTTAATAACAAGAAAACCATCTTCTGTAAAACAGAAGCTCTTGGATCAAAGATCCAACGGTGGGAAACATTCCCCAAATCAATCAGAAATCTCTCAATGAAAGATTTCCTCAACTGATCAATAAATCAGCCTCCCCTATATAAAGGACCCAAGACTTCAAGTCTTGTAGAGAGGAACCCCCCCATAAACTTCAAGTTAAAAAAAGAAGGGAGATATATACACACGGAGGGAGAGGGGAAGAAAAATAGAGAGAGAATTAATTCTCTAAACAAGAGGAACCCCTCCCAAAAACTCCCACAAAAAGAGAATTTAATTCTCAAACCAAGAGTTTAACTCTTCTCAAAGAACTTAGTTCTTCCTCTGGCTAAGATCTGCAGAAGCAGATCTCCCTACAAGTTGAGAATTTAATTCTCATCGGGGGGATTCTGTCATGCAGATTCAAAATCTAGGGGAAAGAACTGAATCCAAAAGAGTTTAACTCTTACAAAACGTATGGGAATTTAATTCCTCTAAAACTAGGGTTTAAACCTTTAAAAAGAATTTAATCCCTACAAAGAACAAAAGGAGAACTTGATTCCTCAGAACCGTAGAAGAATAGCCTGATGATTCATTAGCGTTCGAACTCTACATAAAAGCTTACGTGTTCCCACGTGAGCATCTTTGAGAAACAAAAAGGGAAAGACTGAGATCTAGCCACGTGACCCCACGTGACCCCTGAGAAGTGCTCAGCACTTATAAAATAGAAAAGAGAATAAATCCTATTTTTGGAGCGCCTCACGTGACCCCACGTGACCCCTGAGAAGTGCTCAGCACTTATAAAAGAGAAAAGGGAATAAACCTTATTTTTGGAGCGCCTCACGTGACCCCACGTGACCCCCAAGTAGTGCTTAGCACTTATAAAGCAAAAAGGAATAAATCAAAGGCAGTTTCCATTTTTGGGCGCCTCACGTGACCCAATAGCGCTTAGCGCTCAGAAAAAAACAAGGGAATAAACCCAAAGAAACAGCGCCTCAAATTTTTAGTGTTTAACACTATTTCAAGCGCCTCACGTGACCTACGTAAGTGTATCAAATTTTTAGTATTTAACTCTACTTCAAGCGCCTCACGTGGGAGTACGTGAGCGCTGAGCATATATTAGTGTCTAACACTATGAAAGGCCAATATTAGCCAGACTCAAACCAAATCTTCCGAGGACCATCGATTGAGCCCCTCATGCTCAGGGTCTCCAAAATTGATCTCAGTCTCGAAGATAGCTAATGAGCTCTTAACAGGTGGCATCTAAAATGATGTTTATCCCATTCCCCTTCAGTCTGGACATTGGTTCAAGGGTAAATCTCTCCACACCTCTGATACATGTCGTTGTAATTTCTCAACGTCTTCAGGGAGGTGGCGGGTCCCGACAACCAACAACTTTTGGTGCATTTCCAAACCTATGGATACACCCTAATGGACCGTGTTTCCCCAATTAGAGCAAAGCTCTGTTCAGAATTCAAAATTTGAATCACAGTTGCGCTTTTATAAAAGCGCTTCGCTACAACTAGCGCACCCCGTGCAAAGCACATAGGCGCTAGCTCTAGGTGCGCTGCGCTCCAAGTAGCGCACCACGTGCAAAGCACGTGTGCGCTAGCGCTAAGAGCGCTGCGCTCCAATTAGCGCACCATGGGCAAAGCGCACCATGGGCAAAGCGCATAAGCGCTAGCGCTGGAACTAAATGTTCCTCACCGTTGGATCAAATATCCAACGGATATGATTAAATCATCGGTTAATAAGAATAAAATTCTGTTGAATCTTTCCAAACAGAAAAAATTGTGCCTTGAATTTGGAACACCGTTGGACCAATGATCCGATGATGATTAAAAATCACTAAAATACAGAACAAATTCTGTAAAGAAGGAAAGATTGCTCAATCTTGTTAAAATAAGAAGATTATTTTCTGTAAAATAGAAGCCTTAGGATTAAAGATCCAACGGTGGGAAATATTCCAAATCAATCAGAGAAAGATCTCTCAAAACTGATTTAACAAATCATTTGGCCCTATATAAAGGACCCTAGACTTCAAGTCATACATACACAGAAAAAGAGAAAAAAGAAAACCCTCTGCAAAAAGAAGAGCAAGCTCTTAGAAAAAAGAAGATTTTTCTTCATCTTCAAGATAAAGAACTATGTTCTTGAAATAACAGAGATGAAACCATCTCATAAAAAGAAAAATCATCTTCTAAAAAGATCTTAGATCTATAAAAAGACCAAGGTCTTTGTTTTAAAAGCAAAAGAACAAAAGATCTAATAATAAAGAAAATAATAATAAAAGAAGTATTTTTACTTCATTTACAGATCTTTTGATCTATAAAGGCAGAGCCTTTTTATAAAAAACAAGAACTTTTGTTCTTAGATCTTGAGGAAAAAGCCTCTTTTGAAGAACATAAATTTGTTCTTTGATCTTAAAATTGATCAGATGCGCCTTGCGTTATTAAAAAGTGCCTTGCACTTATGAATTGCGCCTTTGCGCTTCCTGGACTGGCGCGTAGCGCCAGAACACGCCACGTGTAAACCAAAGACACAATCTACGCTTTGCGCTTCTAAAACTGAGCGCTGCGCTCATGGGTTGACGTCCAGCGCCCAGCGCGCCACGTGTCACTCACTGGTGTGCCAACAGACTAGCGCAGTGCGCTCATAAATTAAAAGCGCAATGCGCTAACAAACTAGCGCTTAGCGCTAAGCGCAACACGTGTTCTCTTCATGTGCGCTATCCAACAGAAGCGCAATGCGCTTTTGACTGGCGAAACACGCCTGGCGTGCCACGTGGCGCACTGTTAGAACACACATTGTTTCTGATAAATGCTATGCATTCAATACAAGACAAAAATGTCAGAGCCCAATGCCTAGCATTATTAAAAGGGCCGAGCCCAAATAAAGGCTTAATAGCCAGAACAAAAATAAAATGTTAAAACATTTTAATTGGACTTAGCCCAATTCTGGCCATATGTTCTCAACTTATTTTGAATTGAGCACATATGCTCTTTCAACCAACTCACCTTGGTTCAAGGGTACATCTCTTCACTCCTTTGATATTTGTCGTTGTAATTCCTCAACGTCTTCAAAGAGGTGACGGGTCCCGACAACCACACATTTCATGGACTGTGGGGTCCTTAAACTCAAGGACTATGATGTCCTTAACCTCGACCGTGATGTCTTAAAACTAATATTGGACTGTGGGGTCCTTAAACCCATGGACTATGATGTCTTTAATCTCGACCGTGATGTCTTAAAACTAACATCGGACTGTGGGGTCCTTAAACCCATGGACTATGATGTCCTTAACCTCGACCGTGATGTCTTAAAACTAACATCGGACCGTGGGGTCCTTAAACTCATGGACTATGATGTCCTTAACCTCGACCGTGATGTCTTAAAACTAACATCGGACTGTGGGGTCCTTAAACCCATGGACTATGATGTCCTTAACCTCGACCGTGATGTCTTAAAACTAATATCGGACTGTGGGGTCCTTAAACCCATGGACTATGATGTCCTTAACCTCGACCGTGATGTCTTAAAACTAACAACGGACTGTGGGGTCTTTAAACCCATGGACTATGATGTCCTTAATCTCGACCGTGATGTCTTAAAACTAACATCGGACTGTGGGGTCCTTAAACTCATGGACTATGATGTCCTTAACCTCGACCGTGACGTCTTTAAACTAACATTGGACTGTGAAGTCCTTAAACTTACGGACTATGATGTCCTTAACCTCGACCGCGATGTCTTTAAACTAACAATGGACCGTAATGTCCTTAAACTAATTATCGACCGCAATATCACTAAACTAAACAATAGAGCCCAATTGCTCTCTTGTCGGATCTAAACGATCCCGTTAAGTTGATCTTAGTCTTAAATTAGATTAACGTATCCTTAACAAACGTTTAAGTTGATCTTAGTTTCAAATGAGGCCAACGTATCCTTAAACCCAAACCCCCAAAACCCAAATCTAAGAAAGATACGGATTTGGACTAGTCCACGCCCTACGGGCGACAACATAACTTAGTCTCCGTATACAATCCCCGGGCAACCAAACGCAAAACAAACACCCACGATACGAAGTGACCATATGGAGAAGGAGAAAGTTGTTACCGCGATGCGGTAGTGTAATTAACTGCAGGGGCTTGCGCCTGCAGGAAAGAGCGTCCCCACAATCAAAAACCCCTCAAACGAGGGGGAATCTGACGAAGTCTGCTACATCGGTCGCATCCGTTTAAACCTTCGATACATGGTGCCATAAATCAACTTGGTATCTTCAGAGAGGTGGACGGATAGCACCAATTAGCATCTGCCCCGAATTTCAGGCAAGACGTCCGCCGCGTCTCCGCCGTGTCTTTCGGAGGGGAACAGATTCTGGCACGCCCGGTAGGACCTTTTCCTCTTTCCACTCCACACTTCATATGTCGTGTTCGCGAACGAATCGCGGTTTGCTAATGGTGCCCTTGGGTTTGAGATACTGAGATTTAGCGTTTTGCTTAGTGCAGAAAGCAAAGGATCAATGGGGTTCACTTGTGCAAAATGTTCTGGCTGCAGCTGCAACGTACGCTCCGCCTCATCCGGAGGCATAGCCTACGGGCCTCAGGCGGCTTCCCTGTTCACGATACCGGTGGAGCAGGTCACCCAAGCCACCACAGGATTGTTTTTTGGGACCATGCTCCCGCCGACGAGCTTCAGCGGTCCTATGCCAGTACCAGAAGCTCCCAAGAAGTTGGTCTTCGATCGGCTTGCTACTACCACGGCCCCTCTTAACGGGTCGTCCAGCTCCAACTCCTCGGTCTTCGCCAGACTGAGCCTGAACTCCGATGGGCCTGCCAAGAAGCCCATGACATCTGAAGTGGCCATCCTAAAGAAGATAGCCATCTCTGCTCCTGAAGTCGTCAAGGCGGCTTCTCCTGCCAAAGAGTCGGTCTTTACAAGACTGACTATTTCGGCTCCCGTTCCTGCTCGAAGGTCTGTCTTTGACAGATTGGATACCGCTACTCAAAAGACGTCAGTCTTTAAAAGACTGGCACCAGCGACGCCTCATCTGGACAGGGGGCAAGACAAAGCTATCCCTATCGCCGAACCAGCCCCAACAGCTCGACACGCTCGACGTCGCCACTGACGCCGAGTAAGGAAGGCCGGGGGAAACTCCCCCTCTGGGCTAACTCCATCGGCTCCAACGGTGGAAATTAATGCTGCTGTTCCAACCGGGAACAGCTTTGAGCTGCTGAATAAGGTGCGCAGGAATTCGCCTACCGCCGTATTAAAAAGATCTCCGCCGCCGGTGGAGACTGTCACAGAAATGAAGCCGGAACAGTCCCCCCAACGACTGTCTTCTAAAGTTTGCAAAATCTGGCGACAAGTCCGAGAGTCGGTGGTTGATCAAGACTATCCCCGCCGGTAGAAGAAGTTGAAGGTCCGACAGGAAGAAAACCGTCCTGTTAAGCCACAAAAGACGACGGCTACTTGGGTGCCCACTACAGCGGCCCCCTCAACTTCGACCGCTCATAAGAGGAGAAGACCGGAGAAAATCCCCATGCCTTCGACAAATGTCAAAGGCACTGAGCCTAAACGCCCTAAGTCTGGGGACATGGTGGTGCATACCGTCTATATGGCATCCGGAAAAGAGGATAGCCGTATCTCCACAGGTCATCGATAGCTTACGTGATCCGTGACAAAAGCTCAAGAGCAGCAGCAGAAGCTTCAGGAGATGATGACTGCGATGGCCGCACTCACCGGGCCAAAAGAAAGCCCAGAGGCATCCTCGGAGCAACGCCATGATCAAGAAACTGATGTCGAATTCCTTCGGAGAATACTTGAGAAGAAGGACAAAGAGGCTGCGGAACAAGCAGCCAATATAAAACGAATGACCCTTCTATTCCAAGATATGGTGGGCATGATGATCCAGCTGGATCCCCCAGCCGAAGATCCTTCAGTGATAATTGAAGATGATAGAGGAGAAACATCAAACCCTCTGCCGGCTCTATCAACAGCCAAGGAGGAGACAATCTCTAAAGCTGCTCTTGATGACTATATTGCTCAGCAAATAAGAGTTCACCAGGCAAATGAAGCGGCCGGCCAAGTTGTTAGGACGGGGCGACCGTATCCAGGCTGGTATGATCAGATAAAGTACCCGCCGGGCTACACGATCCCGAAATTTCATGTGTACAAGGGGACGAGCAATCCCCATCAACATGTTGCTCAGTTCAGGGCCCTCTGTGGCAATACTGGTGGCAATGATAAGATCTTGTTTCGCCAATTCGTCGGCAGCTTATCGGAGACGGCGTTCGAGCGGTACTCCGAACTTCCAAATGACTCTGTCAAAACTTTCGCGAAAATGGAGTTGTTGTTTACCCAACAATTCGCAAGTGCTAGTGAACGCACCCCAATAACGGCATTGATCAATGCCAGGTGAAGCCGGGCGAGAAGTGGGTTCAGTACGCAATCCGATGGCGGAACCTGTGGTCGAAGTGCGAACAACATATCGAAGAAGCACCGGCGGTGGGCATGTTCGTGGGCACCCTAGACCCTCATGCAACTATTTCACAGTTCATGATGTTCTTCAAACCGACCACGTTCCAGGCTCTAATCGACAAGCTGGCCCAGATGGGGCATAGACCGTCTCCTCCAAAGCTGGAGCCGCGGAACGAAAAAGATAAAGGAAAGGTGACCTTCATTGCGAATACCCAACAGCAGCCCAGTGCTCCAAGACTAACGGATCAGTTGGAAGAGAGACGACGCTATTATAATGAGAAAATGAAGCGTCCTTACTCGTTCCCACGGGATAAAACGAAGAGACTCTTCGAGCTGGAGATGCGCAACCGGCTTATCAATTTGCCGAATCCAAAGCGACCATCGCAACCCAGCAAAGTGAATAATCCTAATTATTGCCCTTACTACCAAACGGTAAGCCATCCAATCAAAGATTGCTTCGTCTTTAAGGGATGGATCGAGGATCAGTACCTACAAGGTAAGTTTGCGCTGTCAGAGAAGTGGAAAGCAAACTCACCACAGCCGCACACTCCTAAGAAGATAGATACACCGGGGGCAACATGCTCTTTTGTTGAAGAATCCCCATGGGAGGTGGCTCTTTCGGCCAAAACCAGAAGGATGCTGAATGATCTCCGGACATGCCCGGCGATCAACTGGAAGAATCCGCTGGAACTCCAGATCATCGAAGGGATGCTGAAGCCGCGCCCAATTCCAAAGATTGGTGGTGATAGCCAAAGCTCGCACACCCAGCCGTCGAAATCTTCGAAGAAGAAAAAGAAATCCAAAAAGTCTGTGAAGCCTGGCGACAAGCGCACGAACCTGCAGAAACAGACCGACGCGCTGGAAGAGTATAACCAGAAGGCGCAGACTCCAATCACGCTCCAAGAGTTTCTCAGCCATGTCCTTGAAGACGGAGATGATGGAGAAGACTCGTCGGATGAATCTGAAGATTACGTGGCAAGTTGCCATGTGATCTCTCACTCGTCGACAGACGAGGAAGAAGCACCTTGCACCGAAAGACTGGGGGCAAGGCCTGAACCGGAACTTCTGTGCCCGACAGACGAAATGATCGACGCCTTTCTAAATGAAATTCATCTGAAAAGTAAAGCTGATCGGGAGCGTGAGATGGCTATATTTGAAAAGGCCAAACGCCGGCGACTGGACGAAAGAGTCGAGACACTCCCGCCGAATCAAGGGACATTTGTCGTGAATAAAAACAAGTTCAAGACGAGGAAAAGGTTTGCTAAAGCCATATCGATGGGAATGAAGCTACCACCCTTCGAAGGAAACACTATCGGTGAAGCGGAGATGCATCCTAGCTACTGCCTATACCATCGAAAGATCGTACACCCCACCGAAGAGTGCAACCCTTTTAAAAGATGGTGGCAGGGGTATGTTGCTCACCGGCAACATTTTAAGCGGATGAAACGCAAAACTCGTCGGGAGCGAAGAAGTACGACAGAGGATCATAAAAGAACTACCGGTAACTGTCGCACGGTCAACGCCGGGGGATCGCAAGTGCTCACCTTCGGAAGTGACTCTGACGAGGAAATGACTCTTGACCCTCTTTTTAAAGAATCCACCTCGGGGAAAGAGGAAGAGTCGAAGACTTGCGAAAATATTCAGCTACGCAATCATACGCTGCCCGAAAAGAATGTCGGGCCCTCGAACAGTAGGTCAAATAGAAAAGATAAGGGAAAAGAAAAGGTCTCTAAGGATATCTCCCTAGATGACCAAGTCATGAAAGAGCTGACCGCCAAGGACCCTCGAAAGAAGAGTAAGGTGGACTATAACGTTCTGGCGCACTTGAGGAAGTTACCCTCGCAGCTCAGCATTCTCGACGCCCTATTACTATCAAAAGAAGCAAGAGATTCGTTGATCAAGACGCTACAAGAGCCAGGGCAATTCCAATCTTTTCTCGCCGAAGAAAAGATGAAGGACGAGCTGGAAGAAGTACACACAGCCGATATTACCTTCGGCGATGAAGATCTCCTCCTCGGGACATGCGAGCACAACCGTCCCCTATATATCTCCGGATACTGTTATGATGTCAAGATAGGCAAGATACTGGTCGACAATGGGTCTTCCGTCAATCTCCTCAACGTGCGAGTTTTAAAGGAAATCTGCATGAGTGTTCAACACCTCGCTCGGGATAAGATCACCATCTTTGGGTTCGACTCTCAGTCATCACGGACGCTTGGGTCCATGATACTGACATTGCGCTACGGGCTGCACGTCACTGATATCAAGTTCCACGTCATCGACGCCAAGACATGCTACAACGCTTTGCTCGGCCGACCCTGGTTACATGAGTACAATATCGTCCCTTCTACACAACACCAGTGTATGAAGTATTTCAAGGATGGTCTCGAATATACTGTGACAGGAGAGCTAAACCCATTCTCCGTGAACGAAGTCCGTAAGTACGAAGATGCAAAATACTTTTTACCAGACTTTAAGGACACGAAAAGATGTCACAAACCGGAGAACAAAGCTATCACCACTATTCCAGTTTTCGGGAGTGATACCGAGGAGGAGGAAGAGATAGTTTATTCAGGGCCGCCTCAACATAACGACTCGGGACCGTCCTCCCCCATGTTGATCTTCGGCAGCGACTCGGAAGACGAGGTTAACGCTATATTTTCCGCTCGGCCATCAATACAAGCCTCCGTTGGTGATAATCAGAGTTTGCAGATCACCATGGTCCCATAAGAGCATTACAAAGATCTCGATGCAATTAAAACTTATAGTGTGCAGGAACTACAGACGTTCTATGTCCTTCCCAGGCGAGAAGGTGAAAAGGCGATCCTATTCTACCGATCCGGGGAAACCAAAGTGGAGAAAGAAATCTGGCACGGCGCGAATTCCACACTCGACAGGCTCCAGCCCATCCGTTTGCCCAGATATTATACAGACGGACTAAGGAGACTCTTGAGACGCCAAGGTGTACCCCTTAAACAAACTGCTCGACAAGCACAGTTCTATAACAGGATCTGGAACATCCCTGGAACTCAGCGAAAGTTGCCCAACGGGAAAATGGAAACGATCGTGCTTGGATATGTTCAATCCAAGAAATGGGAGTTACTCCACGACTGTTACGTCATACATGACTTTGATGAAGAGGGAGATACTCTGTGGGAGGATGCTAACCCTGAACCAGAAAGAGCTCTCGACGTGAAAATGCCCAGTCCGTCGTTCAAAGAACAAATGGACAAGCTTATAAGGGAAGCGGGTCAAAAGGTTCGAGACGACCACAATCGCGAAATGGCCATCTACGAGAAAGGCAGGACGCAACGCCTTCTTCAACAGGCTGCGAAAGACGAAAATGCTCCTCCCTGTCAACCCGTTGTACGAAAGGCCTGACGCAGAGGCAGAAGCAAATCAAAGAACTGGAAAGGCGTCCGACAGTGGCAGAGCGGGACCAAGAAACCACGCGATCAGGAGCCAGGCAATCCGGATTCATCTCTTATAAAGAAGATGGGTCGAGCATACTCTTTTGCCCAAGACAAGACGAAGAAAATACTTGGTCTTGCCATAAAACATCAACTGATTACACTCCCGGAGTCCAACTACCCCGAACAAGCAGGCGAAGTCTCTCACCCGGACTATTGCTCCTATCATAGGGCAGTAGGACATCCTATTGAAGACTGCTTCACCTTCAAGAACTGGGTCGAAGATCAATATAAGGAAGGCAGGTTCGCTCTATCCACCAGCTAGAGGGTAACCCCGCCGCAAAAGCATGAACCCAAATCCATGAGGGTAGAACCAGATCCACATCGGTCTTGGAAGTGAGCCCGTACCTGTCACATGATAATATCATCGAAAGAAGGAATGCCCAAGAATATGGATGACCTTTCCTGGTGCTTCGAAAACAATGATGACGAAGTGATCTCGGAGTTTCCACCGGCGCCGAAAGAGCTGGAAAATGGAATACATACCACTGCAGATGATCTCAAGAAAATTGATTTAGGGACGGCAAGTGACCCTCGGCCGACGTTTGTCAGCGAGTTGCTGTCTGAAGAAAGGGTGGCTATACTAAAGGACATGCTCATGCAGCATAAAGACTGCTTCGCATGGAATTATTCCGAGATGCCAGGACTAGATCCAGAGATTGCTGTCCACAAACTGGCCATATCCCCGAACGTCAAGCCAATCAAACAAACACCGAGAATAATGCGGCTTGAGTTTGAGATGAGTATTAACGCCGAGGTCAAGAAGCTGATCGACTCTGGCTTCATCCAAGAGGTTCAGTATCCTGACTGGATCGCCAACATCGTCCCGGTGATGAAGAAAAATGGGACAGTGCGCATATGTGTAGACTTTCGGGATCTCAATAAAGCTTGCCCGAAGGACGACTTCCCAGTACCAGTCACCGAACTGATGATAGACAATACGTCCACTCACGAAGTTTTCTCCTTCATGGACGGCTCGTAAGGATACAATCAGATAAAAATGCATCCCGAAGACCAGAAGCACACCGCTTTCCGGACCCCTTTGGGTATATTCTGCTACAAGGTGATGCCCTTCGGTCTAAAGAACGCCGGCGCCACCTACTAGAGGGCCATGATGAAGATCTTCGATGATCTCATACATGAAATCGTCGAATACTATATCGATGACCTCGTGGTGAAAAGCAAATCATACGAGGAGCATTTAGAGCATCTGAAGACCGTATTTCAATGCCTTCGGCAATACAACTTGAAGATGAACCCTCTCAAATGCGCGTTCGGTGTTTCCTCGGGCAAATTCCTGGGATTCATCGTCCGACACTGAGGCATCGAGATAGATCCGTCAAAGATCAAGGCAATTACGGAGATGCCCCCACCAGGGACTCTCAAGCAGTTGCGGTCTCTCCAAGGGAAGCTCGCGTATATTCGGCGATTTATAGCCAATCTCTCAGGCAAGTGTCGTCCTTACAGTCACCTGATGAAGAAGTGAACCCCTTTCGTCTGGGATCGCAAATGCCAAAATGCACTGGACGAAATCAAGCAATACCTGCAGAACCCGCCAGTGATGGCTGCTCCGGTCAAGGGAAAGCCTCTCATTCTTTATACAACAGCCCTCGAAGGTTCCTTAGGCGCATTATGGGCACAAGAGAACGATCAAGGGAAGGAGAGAGCCCTCTACTATTTGAGTCAAGTTCTGCTGGGGGCAGAAAGCAATTATTCTCCTATCGAAAAACACTGCCTGGCATTAATCTTCGCGATAACGAAGCTTAGGCACTATGCGTTGGCGCATGACGTCCGTCTCATCTCGAAGGTGGATCCTTTCAAATATTTGATGTCAAAGGCCATATTGACGGGGCGGCTCGCTAAATAGGCCTTTCTCTTGATGGAATTCTCAATAACGTATCAGCCTCTTAAGGCAGTGAAGGGACAGGCCATTGCTGACTTCCTCGCTGAGCATCCAATACCTGCCGATTCTCCCTTGAACTGCGAATTGCCGGACGAACATGCGTTTGACACGATCGAAGGAAGTGGTACCCGATGGGAACTTTACTTCGATGGAGCTTCTTCTATGAAGAAGCGCAAACAAAACACTCCTATAATCAAATCAGGGGTAGGCCTCATCTTCGTAACTCCACAAGGAGGGATAATGCTCTTTGTCTTCTCCTTAATAGAGCCGAGGACAAATAATGAAGCCGAGTATGAAGCTTTGATAGCAGGTCTCGAGATCGCCATTGACATGGGAATTGAAAACCTCCTCATATACGGAGACTCCCAACTGGTCGTTAATCAAGTAAACGACGACTATCAGATATGCAAACCAGAACTGATAAAGTACGGCCAGAGGGTACAACAGCTGCTGACCTAAATACCTTCCTATACCTTGGAAAGCATACCGCGTGCGGAAAATAGCAAAGCGGATGCATTAGCCAAGCTCGCTAAAGAACTAGCTAACGAAAACCTCGATGACGTAAGAATCGTGGTATAAAGCCGCCGAGTTCTTGCACCGGCAGAAATATCTCCGGAGTCGTCCGAAGAAAAGGGAGCGACCGATGGCTCTACAAGTAAAAGACCAAGAAAAGGTTGAAGATTGGAGAGAAGTCTTTATAGACTACTTCAAATTCCATCGAACGCCCGAAGATGCATCCTCAAGACATCAGCTTATGAAACGAGCTCTGTCTTTTGCCTTCGTCAATGATACCCTGTATAAGAGGTCATTTGATTCTTTATGGCTAAGATGCCTGGGACCTGAAGAAGCAAAAAGAGTCGTCCAAGAAACTCACGACAGACTCTGCGGTTCTCACCAAGCCGGGCCGAAGATGAAGCTGAAGATCAAACGGATGGGTTATTATTGGCCCACGATGATCCAAGACTACCTCGAATATGCAAAGCAATGCCACTCGTGCCAGATTCACGGGGATTTTATCCATCAGCATCCAAATCCACTACATCCAACGGTGGCTAGCTGGCCGTTCGAAATGTGGGGGACTGACATAATCGGCTCCATCGAGCCAGCGTCGTTCAGAGGACATCAGTTTATTTTGGCGACAACTGATTACTTCTCCAAATGGGCAGAAGCAATACCGCTGAGGGAAGTGAAGACGGAGAATATCCTCCATTTCTTCAAGACACACGTCATTTATCTGTTTGGAACTCCGAGACGGATCATCTTCGATAATGGGCCAGCCTACAGAAGCCACAAGATCAGCCGCTTCGCACAACATCACAACATAGACTGGAGATACTCCTCAGTTTATAATCCCCGAGCTAACGGTCTAGCTGAGGCTTTCAACAAGACCTTGACGAAGATCATGAAAAAGACGGTGTCCCGAAATAAGAAGGACTGGCACGAGAGACTACATGAAGCTCTCTGGGCGTATCGTACTACGTTCAAAACGGCCACGAACACAACGCCGTACGCATTGGTATTCGGTACAGAGGCGGTACTCCCCCTCGAGATAGAGTCACCCTCTCTACGAGTGGCAGTTCATTATGAGCTAACGGACGAAGAGAATGCTCACCTTCGGCATGAGGAGCTCGATACCCTTGATGAAACCCGGCTCATCGCACAGAAAAATCTAGAGGCTTATAAAGCAAAGATGACGCACTCATATGAAAGATTGACTAGGCCGAGGACATTCCGCCAAGACGAACTCGTGCTAGTGGTCAAAAGATCTATGATCCCCAATCACGCCAAGCGGAGGAAATTCGAGCCAAACTATGAAGGCCCGTACATCATAGACAAGGTCTACCAGGGTGGAGCCTATCTACTCATGGACATGCATGGCGAAAGGCCCTTCAGGCCAATAAATGATCGCTTCCTGAAGAAATACTACGCCTGATGAGTCACGGCCTAGGTCAATTACAGACGACGACGACTATATCCGCTCGCTATCTTCCTAAGCCCAAACTCTATAGGTAGTAGCCGGCTTCATTAACAACAGACCGAAACGTCCTTAAACTAACGACGGACCGAAACGTCCTAAAACTAACGACGGACGGAAACGTCCTTAAACTAACGACGGACCAAAACGTTCTTAAACTAACGACGGACCGAAACGTCCTTAAACTAACGACGGACCGAAACGTCCTTAAACTACCAATGGACCACTATGTCCTAAAACTAGCCGTTGACCGAGATGTCGATAAACTACGGTGGATTGCAGCATCCCAAAGCTGATACAAAAAAAAGAATAAAAAAAAGAAAGAAAAGAGAAAACGGTATGTCCATAAGCAAAAAGGGCACGGATGAAAACCCGAAAGGGCTCCGTGAATAAAAACAGCAGGGCTACCGGCGAGTCTTGTGAAAACCCGAAAGGGCACAATCTCGTTAGAATAAAAAAAAAGAAAAAAGGAAAACGGTATGTCCATAAGCAAAAGGGGAACGGATGAAAAACCCGAAAGGGCCCCGTGAGTAAAAACAGCAGGGCTACCGGCGAGTTTTGTGAAAACCCGAAAGGGCGCAATCTTGTTAAAAGACACTTGCAAGGTCCTCTCGACTTTGTAAGGAGAAACCACCTGCGTGAGATCCTTACGACTCACAAGGGAGCAACACACTTAGGGATCCCCACGATTCCTAAGGAGAAACACACTTGCGAGATCCTCACGACTCGTAAGGAGAACCCTTTTATGGGACCCTCACGGCTCATAAGATTTGAAAGTCTTGAGCTACAGGGACCTAAACCTATTCTTAAGCAGCCCCCACAACCTCCGATACTTCCCTACAAGCGGCTCAATGCTGACCCTTGTATACAATCCACGGGCGCGAATAAACATTTCCCTAACAAGGTCCCATCCATGGTTAGGGATATGTCTGCATGGTGAACGACCCTTATAAGTCCTCTCGACTTAGAAGGAGAAAACACTCTTGTAAGATCCTTACAATTTATAAGAGAACATGCACTTAGGAATCCTCACGATTCTTAAGGAGAAATCACACCTACGAGATCCTTACGACTCGCAGGGAGAAATATCTTTATGAGACCCTTACGGCTCATGAAGTCAAATGCCTTAGTCGACAGAATCCTAACCCTGTTTACTAAGCCACCTTTGTTCGACATCGACTAAGGCAAATGATGATTCGCTCTTGGCAATATCCCAGTAGTAGCGGTGCTGATGCCGAAATCAGTGTCTAATTCCGAGCTTGCAGCGAAAAGCCAGCAAGCCTCACATGCATACGGAATAGCCGAAATGATTGGGCACCGCGAAGAAATAGCCGAAATGATTGGGCAATCGCGACCTTCGCGATATAAAGCTGAAATGATAGAGCATCGCGGAAAGAAATAAAAAAAAATGAAATTTATGCCCTACAAGTGATATCATGTCAATCCCTGTATACAATCCAGGGGCGCAAACAAAGAAGGAGTCACACCCTTCCTCCCCAAGCTTCATCAGAAAGAGAGGCCAAATCTTAATGGTTCACAGATAACCTGGAGATCATCTCTACATTCGTCTCATGACAACAGACACAACATCAAGCAAAGAGGAACAGCGGCAATTCCCAGTTCCATGGCTCGGCGGTGTACAGCTGACCGAGAGTCAAACTCCGACTCCGTGAAATGTGGATAAAGTCAACCCTTCTTGGCTACGTGGAACGCGGATTATGTCATTCCTGACCCCGTGGGAAACGTCCAGAGCGGATCCTGGTCCTCGCAGAGCACGGCAATGACCCCGTGTGAAGCATCCAGAGCGGAACCTGGTCCTCGCCGAACACGGCAGTGAACCCGTGGGAAGCATCCAGAGCAAAATTCCTGGCTACGTGGAGCGCGGATTATGTCACTTCTAACCCCGTGGAAAACGTCCAGAGCGGATCCTGGTCCTCGCAGAGCACGACAATGACCCCGTGTGAAGCATCCAGAGTAGATCCTGGTCCTCGCAGAGTACGGCAATGACCCCGTGTGAAGCATCCAGAGCGGAGCCTGGTCCTCGCCGAACACGGCAGTGAACCCGTGGGAAGCATCCAGAGAAAAATTCCTGGCTATGTGGAATGCGGATTATGTCACTTCTGACCCCATGGAAAACGTCCAGAGCGGATCCTGGTCCTCGTAGAGCACGGCAACGAACCCGTGTGAAGCATCCAGAGCGGAGCCTGGTCCTCGCCGAACACGGCAGTGAACCCGTGGGAAGCATCCAGAGCAAAATTCCTGGCTACGTGGAACGCGGATTATGTCACTTCTGACCCCGTGGAAAACGTCCAGAGTGGATCCTGGTCCTCGCAGAGCACGGCAGTGAACCCGTGTGAAGCATTCAAAGTGGAGCCTGGTCCTCGCCGAACACGATAGTGAACCCGTGGGAAGCATCCAGAGAATTTTTTTTTTTGACTGTGAGGTCCTTAAACTTACGGACTATGATGTCCTTAACCTCGACCGTGACGTCTTAAAACTAACATCGGACTGTGGGGTCCTTAAACCCATGGACTATGATGTCCTTAACCTCGACCGTGATGTCTTAAAACTAACATCGGACTGTGGGGTCCTTAAACCCATGGACTATGATGTCCTTAACCTCGACCGTGATGTCTTAAAACTAACATCGGACTGTGGGGTCCTTAAACCCATGGACTATGATGTCCTTAACCTCGACCGTGATGTCTTAAAACTAACATTAGACTGTGAGGTCCTTAAAACTCATGGACTATGATGTCCTTAACCTCGACCATGATGTCTTAAAACTAAGCAACGGACTGTGGAGTCCTTAAATCCATGGACTATGATGTCCTTAACCTCGACCGCGAGGTCTTTAAACTACGATATCCTGGAAAACGTCCAGAGCGGAGTCTGGTCCTCGCAGAACACGGCAGTGAACCCGTGGGAAGCATCCAGAGCAACTCCTGACTCCGTGAAATGCGGATAAGGACAAATTTACCCATCACTTACAGGTCCCCACGACTCATAGGGGAGTAAATTCTCTTGTGAGATCCTTACGACTTTCAAGAGAAAACACACTTAGGAATTCTCACGATTCTTAAGGATAAAATACACCTACCGGATCCTCTTGACCTGTAGGGAGAAAATTCTTTATGAGACCCTCACGGCTCATAAAATTGAAAAGCCTTAGGAAGCAGATCTTAACCTGACTCCTAAGCCATCGCTGTCCTACAAGAAAATCAAAGTAGATTATCCATAAAATGTACTTACTAAAAGGGACACACCATCACGAATCAAAATATGCCTTTTATCCATAAATCCAAATGAATACAAAGTACAATTTATGAAAGAACCAAAAATACTCTCATTCAGGAGTATGTACAGAAGAAGAATAAAAAATATACAGTTCTTCAAGTTGGCGGATGATTCAAAAGATTCATCAGTTCATCCTTCCTTTCTTAGGACTCAGCTTCAAAATTGGCTATGGTTGCGAGACGGGTCTCCGCTTCCGACTGTTGGGCCTGATACCAGGCAAGCCGGCCTTCGAGTTCATGCTCAGTAGCTTTATGAGCGTCAACCATCGTCCGGGTAAAGATAACAGCTTTATCAACAGCCACCACGTCCTTGATTACGGCTTGAAGCTCTTGCCAAAGTTTATATGTGAGGGTGGTCTTAGATGTAAGTTCGGCTTGAAGCTCCCCTAGCGCGGTTGAAGCCAGCTCTGAGAACTTTCGACGGAGCCTCTTTTTACAGGAAAGCGTATTAGCGGCATACCGCTTAATCAACTCCTGCAAACTTTTCTTCGCGGCCACCACCTCCGAAGGAAGGCGTGCACATTCAAGACCATGCAAGCAAGCCTCCACTTGACGACAGAATTCGACCCAAACTTGCACAAATGCTTCACTGTGATAAGTAGCAAGAAAGAGGAGAGAACCATTGGCTTCAGCGGCAAATTCTTTAGCCGTGAGCGAGCTACCAACACGAAGGTCTTCGATTAACTCTAACAAAGAATGAAGGCTTGACTTGGCCATTCGTTCGGATGCACGCAGGGCATAAGGGCCAGACGGCATGAGAATGCGAGTCTCCAACACGGTAAAAGTAGGCAGAGCTGTTAAAAATTGATAAAAGATCGGCGAAGGTTGCAAACAGAGGACAGATGCAAAAGCGTCAAAACTTTACTTACCCACGTTTATGCGAGAAGAGTCTGGATGATCTCCGGACCCATCGAGGACCTCAACCTCATCATCAGCCTCCAGAACTACAGAAGACATAAACATTGTTACATAAAAAAGTAACAATATCGAGAAAGGAGCGAACAATGCTAACCTTGTCCGGAAGATAGAATGATGCGCTGAAGGGATATCGCCTGTAGAGCAGCCAGTTCCAGCAGACGCTGGAAAGATTTCCTAGGAGACAGGCCAGTGACGGACGCCGCCAATTTCCGTAGCTCTGAAAAGACAGAAAAGTTCAAATAATGAAAAGATCGTTAAAATAAAAGATGAAACAATACCTTCGATGCTCCTCCCATTTTGGGTTGAAGGGATAGCAGCTTCGGCGGCCTCCTCCGTGCCTCCAGACACATTATCGGGGAGGTGGACCGGTATAGTAACTTCCGGTGGAGGAGCAGTGACCATCGCTACAGGCTCCAATGGAAAGATGGCGGCCTTGACTATCTGTCCCGTAGTCTCCAGGCTGTCCCCAGGGAGATCCATTGGAACGGCGACCACCAAAGGTGCCTCCCCTGAGAGAGCAAGTGCTTCGGGAGCAGGAACCACCGCAGGAAGCTCTATCGCAGGAGGGACAGTTTCATCAACCCCCTCCACACCGAGCAGTGTTTCAATAGGGATATCAGCAGGCTCTACGGTCAGTAAACCCATGGGAACCTCCCCCATCGCCGAAGTTTCTGCACAGTTCACATGAGGATAAGAATACATATATACAAGTACAGACAATATGAAGTATTACAAAGAAATACCGGAACATACTGATGCGCAAGGAAGCTTTCTGTATGGCTCACTCAAGCCGACACTCCTTCTCAAGGAGGTGTGCTCGCCGAGGTTCAAGGGTAGACTTGTGGCCGCCAGTCCATAATGAAAGCGCATCCGCAGCGTCCTCCGAAGCAGCCTGTTTAAGGGCCCTTTCGCCCCATTCCTCCAAAGGGCTGATGAATCGTCGCCGGATCCATGAAGGGTATTCATAAAAAATGACGGCTGGGTAGGGTTTTTTCGGAATTCTTACGTTCTCTGACTCATCTTGAGAACGTCTTATAGCCTCAGCCAGTTGTGCAGCTTCCTCGGCAGATGAACCAGGAAAAAGAAGACTGTCGTCTGGTGGACTAGCAGCGGTCTTCTTCTTCCGTTTTGGCCCAGAGCTAATGGCTCTAGAAGATCGCTTCTTTCCCCTTGCCGTCTGCTTTTTGGGCTGCTTCTCGGTTTTGACAGAGAGAGGAGACTTCTTCAGGACCTTCGCCAAGGGGATATTATCATTAGAGCTGGGTTTTACATCCGGAACCGGTACGGTATCCGTCATCGGTCGTTCAAGCGAAGCCTCTGTTGGCAATGAGGCGCGAAGTCTTTCTTCCTCTTCAAAAGTTTTAAGCGAAGCAGCAATGGCTTCTTCTGTAGAGGCACCTGTTAAAACAGGAGGCATCAGTCAGAGTATAAAAAAAGTGAAATAAACAGCTGAGAGATAAGGATAGAATATACCTGACTGCGCAAGGGCGGCCAATTCCTTTTCGAGGGCGGCCGATTGTTTTGAAGCTTCAATGGCGACCTCCAAGTCGGTATCATCAAGCATCCCGAATAAACCCTCGTTGGTCCCATATTCGCTCAAGCCTTCGCTAAACGGAGCAGTGGGTGTCGAGCCTAATATGGTGTCCAAAGAAAGTACTTGTTTCTTTTTCTTCTAAGGACGGGCGCCAGTGGCCGATAACACGAGTTTGCGTTTGGTAGACGCCTTTGGACGATGAGTCCCAATTTCTTTTCCCACGTCCGACTCAGGGGACGCGGCAGCTACCTTTTATTCAGGCTCGCTGGGTGGGGGCAACCCACGCGTAGGGCTTAACATGTGTGGAGGCTCAACTACAGTGACCTCTCTCAGGGGAGGATGAACAATGTTCTGTCGCTTCAGAGGAACATTTCGATCACCAGCCGGCACTGCACCCTTGCGATCGAGCAACAATCGCTTCTCTTCCCTGATGACGGCACCCATTGAATGCTGATACCACACCATGTACGCATTAAGAGCCTTTGGGACGCAACTCGGTTCGCTGATAAAGAAGTTGGACCCTGTGTTCAAGCGCATGAAATGATGCAGTGCGCTCCGCATTCCCTCTTCGGTAGCAGCACGCTCGGCCAAGAAGGCTTCAAGTGGGACGCCCTAATTATAACTTAGCTGCTGGGCGAAACGGTGCGGATTGTATCTCATGAATAACGCCGCATCATTTTGCCTGAACACTAAGAAACCCGGCCTGATGGAGTATAAATGAAGGATCTCCCAAGCTTTCAGCACAGAGGCCCCATCTTTAAATATGTCCTGCAGTGGCAGCACCATCTTCCCCGACTCTTGGCTGACGGCCATAACTTTATCAGTAAAAGACATGCCAGCCCCAACCGTGCGCGGGCGAAGAAGCAAGCCTCTAGCTTCTCGTTGCGTCGGAGTCACAATAGAAGCACCAACCAGTCGTATGATCCGAGGGAACCTGCACCTGTCATAAAAACCCGGCCTCTTGTGGATGCCAAAGACACCTAGCACATGTAACTCGAGCCATGACGTGAAATAATGCATCGGGAAGTTTACCGACTGCACCCCTAGCTCAGTGGTATCAGCCGCCAAGCTGAGGCCGTGATATATATGGGCTAACCCAGCAATCTCTACAGCCACTTGTATCCCAGCAACCATCCGATGAGCAGGATAGAAGACGGACGGCCTCATACGGCGAGGGTGCATGGGAAGCGCGGACCAACTCAGCCACAGCCCGAGGAACTCTAAAAAGAACGCTTCTTCGTCGATCCCAGGAGCCGCCAGTTCTGCAAAAGGGATGGCTGGGGTATCAGGTAGAAAGAAGCTCTGCTGATCCGCCTCCACCGCTGGCAGATTGCCTAAACCCAAGCCGAAGGGGTCGTCAAGACTGGCGAATTTCTCGACTTCTTCCTTCAATATTTCCGGGCGAAGAAAATCAGCGATAAAAGCCGTAAAACTAACTCCACGACCTTCGGATGCAAGAGAGAGGTTCTCGTACATATTCAACACCTTTATTAAGCTCGGAAATTTGTGCTGAATAGCATTCTCGGGAGTAAGACCCATTACCACTAATTTGGTAGCGAAAACATACTCATCCGGGGGAAGCAATTCCTCATAATGTTCCCCTCTAACGGGTAAGCCCGAGACCTCTGCAAACTCCTCCAAAGAAATGGAGACTTCTCGATCTGATAGAAGGAAGGTGTGAGTTGGGATGTTCCACTGTTCTAGAAATGCCCTGACCCACCATGTGGGGGGTATGGAATATTGAAACAAAGAGGCATAAACGGCGGGATACAATCCGAGCTTCATCAACTGTGGCTTCCTCGCCGATAGAATATACCGGGCCCACTGCAAATACCCGGCTGGGTGACGGGGAGTTTGTACTACATTGTACGGCTGTCCCCAGGGGCGTGACCGCCCTGACATATGCGTCGCCCTAGGATGTCCAAAGCCACCGGCGGCTGCACGGGTATTGCGGCAATAGAAGGCCGAAGGAGACCTTCTGAAGTCCATTTGACCTCCTCCACACTTTAATTCATCGGAGGCGCATTTGCATAAGCAATCGCTGAAATAGGCTCCGAGGATGTCGCACAGGAAAAGCTCCGTCGGCCCATGATAATTTGATCATACCATTTACCTCATAGATGAAGACTCTTATGCTCCGGGTCATGGTCTTTTATCAGCGCGAAAACCTCTCGATCAACGGGTGCTTCAGGAAATCCGCCTTCTGAACGAATGAATGGGAAGGAGGTGTCGGAAGACATAATGCCTGCACAGAAAAGAACGAATTTTTCAGCCACCAATGCTATAAATTAAATTCTGTTACAAGGTACTATAAATCCGTACCGCACTGCAATGCAGTTAAAGGGGACCAAAGGGGACCCACAAAATCTAGATGACAGTTTATCATTAATAAAACAGTCTCATGATTGGATGAGGCTGACATTAAATGAGGAAATCCTCAAGAGATTCTCATTAAATGAGAAATCCCTCGGGCAAAGGAGTAAAACTCCCATTGAGAGCAGCGCTCTTCACTAGACAGACATCTGTCAAAGTCTAATGATGAAGGAATAAAATTCCTCAAGAAGAGCCTTGCTCTGAAAAGATGATGGAATAATCTATCAAAAATAAAATTTCAATTGGATCTTCAAGATCCATGAACAAACTCTTAAGAGTTCTTCTGTTTGATCTGAAAGGAGCAAAGCTCCATTAATGGATTAAGAAATCATAAGTAAGATCCTTTTAGATCTATGATTCCAAGAGAGCAAAGCTCTATTAATAAAACCCTAAAAAAGAATTTCTTTAGATCAAAGATCTATGAAGAGCAAAGCTCTGTTAATGGGTGAAACCCTAAAAGATGTCTCAAAAAGATTTAATCTTTTACCTAATTCGACAAAGTTCTGTCCTTAAAAATTCTTAAGAAGAAGAGCCACGCTCTGAAGAAGAAAATAAATTTTCAAGAAGGATTGAAAATGAACAGAAATCATTTCAAGGGCCAAGGGTCCTATTTATAGTCACCAAGCACCGTTTCAGTTCCTTGGGTGATCCAAGAGTCGAGATGTTGCCATCACTGCACCCACGTGAGCGCAACGGTGGGGGGCATTTGTTTCCCCAATTAGAGCAAAGCTCTGTTCAGAATTCAAAATTTAAATCACAGTTGCGCTTTTATAAAAGCGCTTCGCTACAACTAGCGTACCCCATGCAAAGCACATAGGTGCTAGCTCTAGGTGCGCTGCGCTCCAAGTAGCGCACCACGTGCAAAGCACATGTGCACTAGCGCTAAGAGCGCTGCGCTCCAATTAGCGCACCATGGGCAAAGCGCACCATGGGCAAAGCGCATAAGCGCTAGCGCTGGAACTAAATGTTCCTCACCGTTGGATCAAATATCCAACGGATATGATTAAATCATCAGTTAATAAGAATAAAATTCTGTTGAATCTTTCTAAACAGAAAAAATTGTGTCTTGAATTTGGAACACCGTTGGATCAATGATCCGATGATGATTAAAAATCACTAAAATACAGAACAAATTCTGTAAAGAAGGAAAGATTTCTCAATCTTGTTAAAACAAGAAGATTATCTTCTGTAAAACAGAAGCCTTAGGATCAAAGATCCAACGGTGGAAAATATTCCAAATCAATCAGAGAAAGATCTCTTAAAACTGATTTAACAAATCATTTGGCCCTATATAAAGGACCTTAGACTTCAAGCCATACATACACAGAAAAAGAGAAAAAAGAAAACCCTCTGCAAAAAGAAGAGCAAGCTCTTAGAAAAAAGAAGATTTTTCTTCATCTTCAAGGTAAAGAACTATGTTCTTGAAATAACAGAGATGAAACCATCTCATAAAAAGAAGAACCATCTTCTAAAAAGATCTTAGATCTATAAAAAGACCAAGGTCTTTGTTTTAAAAGAAAAAGATCAAAAGATCTAATCATAAAGAAAATAATAATAAAAGAAGTATTTTTACTTCATTTACAGATCATTTGATCTATAAAGGCAGGGCCTTTTTTTTATAAAAAACAAGAACTTTTGTTCTTGGATCTTGAGGAAAAAGCCTCCTTTGAAGAACATAAATTTGTTCTTTGATCATAAAATTGATCAGATGCGCCTTGCACTATTGAAAAGTGTCTTGCACTTATGAATTGCTCCTTTTCGCTTCTTGGACTGGCGCGCAGCGCCAGAACAAGCCACGTGTAAACCAAAGACACAATCTGCGCTTTGCGCTTCTAAAACTGAGCGCTGCACTCATGGGCTGGCACTCAGCGCCAAGCGCGCCACGTGTCACTCACTGGTGCGCCAACAGACTAGCGCAATGCGCTCATAAATTAAAAGTGCAATGCGCTACCAAACTAGCGCTTAGCACTAAGCGCGACACGTGTCCTTTTCATATGCGCTATCCAACAGAAGCGCAATGCGCTTTTGACTGGCGCAACGCGCCTGGCGCGCCACATGGCGCACTGTCAGAACAAAATTTGTTTCTGATAAATGGTATGCATTCAATACAAGACAAAAATGTCAGAGCCCAATGCTTAGCATTATTAAAAGGGCTGAGCCCAAATAAAAGCTTAATAGCCAGAACAAAAATAAAATGTTAAAACATTTTAATTGGACTTAGCCTAATTCTGGCCATAAGTTCTCAACTTATTTTGAATTGAGCACATCTGCTCTTTCAACCAACTCACCTTGGTTCAAGGGTATATCTCTTCACTCCTTTGATATTTGTCGTTATAATTTCTCAACGTCTTCAAAGAGGTGACGGGTCCCGACAACCACATATTTCATGGACTGTGGGGTCCTTAAACTCATGGACTATGATGTCCTTAACCTCTACCGTGATGTCTTAAAATTAACATCGGACTGTGGGGTCCTTAAACTCATGGACTATGATGTCCTTAACCTCTACCGTGATGTCTTAAAACTAACATCGGACTGTGGGGTCCTTAAACTCATGGACTATGATGTCCTTAATCTCGACCGTGATGTCTTAAAACTAACATCGGACTGTGGGGTCTTTAAACCCATAGACTATGATGTCCTTAATCTCGACCGTGATGTCTTAAAACTAACAACGGACAGTGGGGTCTTTAAACCCATGGACTATGATGTCCTTAATCTCGACCGTAATGTCTTAAAACTAACATCGAACTGTGAGGTCCTTAAACCCATGGACTATGATGTCCTTAACCTCGACCGTGACGTCTTTAAACTCACGGCTATGATGTCCTTAACCTCGACCGCGATGTCTTTAAACTAACAATGGACCGTAATGTCCTTAAACTAATTATCGACCGCAATGTCACTAAACAAAACAATAGAGCCCAATTGCTCTCTTGTCGGATCTAAACGATCCCGTTAAGTTGATCTTAGTCTTAAATTAGACTAACGTATCCTTAATAAACGTTTAAGTTGATCTTAGTCTCAAATGAGGCCAACGTATGCTTAAACCCAAACCCCCAAAACCCAAATCTAAGAAAGATACCGATTTGGACTAGTCCACGCCCTACGGGCGACAACATAACTTAGTCTCCGTATAGAATCCACGGGCAACCAAACACAAAACAAACACCAACGATACGAAGTGACCATCTGGAGAAGGAGAAAATTGTTATCGCGATGCGGTAGCGTAATTAACTGCAGGGGCTTGCGCCTACAGGGAAGAGTGTCCCCACAATCAAAAACCCCTCAAACGAGGGGGAATCTGACGAAGTCTGCTACATCGGTCGCATCTGTTTAAACTTTCGATACATGGTGCCATAAATCAACTTGGCATCTTCGGAGAGGTGGACGGATAGCACCAATTAGCATCTGCCCCGAATTTCAGGCAAGACGTCCGCCGCGTCTCCGCCGCGTCATTCGGAGGGGAACAGACCGTAATGTCCTTAAACTAACTATGGACCGTAATGTCCTTAAACTAATCTTTGTGGACTATGATGTCCTTAAACCCATTGGACCGTAACGTCCTTAAACTAAACTCTATAGACTATGATGTCTTTAAACTATGGACTATGACGTTCTTAAACTCCATGGACTATGATGTCCTTAAACCCAATGGACCGTAACGTCCCTAAACTAAAACAATAGAGCCTAAATGCTCTTTTGTTGGATCTGAATGATCCTAAAATTTTGTTAAGTAGATCTTAGTCTAAAATTGGACTAACGTATCCTTAACAAACATTTAAGTTAATCTTAATCTCAAACGAGGTTAAAGATCCTTAAATCCACCAAACCCGAATCTAAGAGAATACGGATTTGGACTAATCCCCGCCCTACGGGCGACAACATAAATTAGTCTCCGTATACAATCCACAAGCAACCTAAAACAAAACAAACATACACGACACGAAGTGAACATCTGAAGAAGGAGAAAGTGGTTATCGCTACGCGGTAACGTAATTAACTGCAGGGGCTTGCGCCTGCAGGGAAGAGCGTCCCCACAATCAAATACCCCTCGCAAACGAGGGAGAATCTGACGAAATCTGCTACAACGGCCGCATCTGTCCAAACCTCCGATACATGGCGCCATAAATCAACTTGGCTTCTTCGGAAAGATGGACAGATAAAACCAAATAGCATCTGCCCCTAAAATTCAAGCCAGACGTCCCAACGTCCCGGTCGCGTCTTTCGGCGGAGAACAGCTTCTGGCATGTCCGGTGGGACCCCTTCCTTTTTCTACTCCACACTTCGTGTGTTGTGTTTTTCCGTGATCAAATAATTACGGTATATATATATATTTGTGGTTGCCCTTGGGTGATGGGTTACTGAAACTGGTGTTTCGTCTTTTGTGAAGAATGGCGTTTGCTTCCACCCTAGCAACTCTGGCTCTGTCATATCTAGTGGAGTCAAGTATGGGCCACTTGCAACCTCAAATCTCTGCAATCCGGCTCTTCAAAAAATCAACGGGCATCTCTTTGGGTCGATACTCCCACCTCCCACCCTCAGTGCCTCAACGCCGATGGAAGAAAGCCAAGTGGAAGTCTGTCTTCCGCAGGCTAGTTCCCCAAGCTGCAGCTTTGCCAATGGAATCAGTTCTCAAACAACTGGCACCTGCCAATGACCAAGGTCGACGCAGGGGGCAGGCTCAGCAAAATCTTGAAGCTAATCAAATCCAGGCTGTAAGAAACGGCCAACGTCGATATCGGCATCATACAAAATGAGCTAGGAGCAGTCCTCCGTATGGTCCTGTTTCAACACCAGTGGTGAATGTCGTTGTTCTAACTGGGAACATCTTCAAACTGCTGCGAAGGGTCAGATAAAATTCTCTTACCGCAATACTGAAGAGGTCTCCGCAGCCCATGGAGATCCTACGAGAGCATAAACAAGTTCGCTCCTTGAGACAACTTTCCTCATCTATATATCAGGTGTGGAAGCAAGTGAAGTGGACTCATCCCAAGATGGATCCTGATACAATGGTTCCTCCCAAAACCAAAGCGGCTTTTCACAGAAAAGAGAGGCTTAATAAAGCTCAAGTGCCTGAAGCAAACTCCAAAGGCCAAGACTCCAAACACCCCAAGCCTGGGGGCTTGGTAGTTCACATAGTCTATGTGGTGAATTCCAAAGACGAAGTTCGAGCTTGTACTAGTCATCGACCTCAAACTCGGTCCCTGACAAAAGTTCAACTGCAATGTGAAAAGCTGCAGGAGATGCTCGCTCAGGCGGCAGCAGACGCTAATCCATCGCCCAAGGAAAATCCCGAGGTCGCACCCGAAGAAAGAGTAGAGAAGGAGTCGGATATTGATTTCCTAAAGCGCGCTCTAAAAAAAAAGATGAAGAAGCGGCAGAAATGTCCGGAACGATGGTTCAATCGGAACCACAAGTAAGTGAACTGCCGGTAGTTGCTCTTAAAGACAAGAGTGACATTTCAAATCCTCTATGAGTCTTATCAACAGTCGAAGAGGAAATGATTCCAAAAGCAAAGCTGGACACATATATCGCTCAGCAAGTCAAAACTCACTATGCCAGTAAAGCCTCAAATAGGCCAATCAAGACTGGTCGACCGTGTCCGGCGTGCTACGATCAAATACAGTACCCGCCAAAATACATACTTCCGACTCCACATATACAAAGACGCCAAGAATCCTCACTAGCACATCACGCAGTTTAAATCCATGTGCGGTAACACTGGAGAGAATACTATACTTCTCTTCTGACAGTTCGTCAGCTGTCTGGCGTGCATTGCCTTTGAATGGTATGCGGAACTCCCGAATGACTCCATGAATACTTTCGACGAGATGGATATGCTCTTCTGTCAGGGATTTGCTAATGAGAACGAACGTACTACTGTGACGGAGCTGGTCAACGAAAGGGTTATACCGAATGAGACTCGGGTTCAATATATTACCCGATGGCGAAATCTATGGTCAAATACAAGCAACGCATCGATGAAGTTGCAGCCATGGGAATGCTTATAGCCATCCTTGACCCAAATTCAAATGCGTCCTCGTATATGGCCCTCTTCAAGCCGACGACCTTCGAAGAACTCATGGATAAAATGGCTCGATTGGATCAAATGGGTCAAGACTCTTTCTCATCCGATGATGACGAGTAAAAAAAAAGCGGAGGCAAGATGGCATTTGTTGCTTACGCTCAACAAAAATAAGCGGCTCTAAAGCAACATGTCTCCAAAATAGCGACGGTGTGGGTACTTGTTCCCCCCGAGATATACACAGGGGGCATATTCCTCTCTGGCGGAAGAATCTCTATGTAGAATGGTCCTTTCTTATCAAAAGACAGGAAGGATATTAAGGGGCCTACAAACAAGTCCCACAATCTAGTGGAATGCCCCGCTTAAAAAAATGGTATGTCCACAAGCAAAATAGGCACAGATGAAAACCCAAAAGGGCGCTGCGAGTAAAAACAGCAGGACTGCCGGCGAGCTTATGAAAATCCGGAAGGGTGCAATCTCGTTAAAAAAACACACAAAAAAAACAAAAAACAAAAAAACGGTATGTCCACAAGCAAAATGGGCACAGATGAAAACCCGAAAGGGCGCCATGAGTAAAAACAGCAGGACTGCCGGCGAGCTTGTGAAAACCCGGAAGGGCGCAACCTCGTTAAAATAAATACACTTACGAGATCCTCACGACTTGTGAGAAGAATCCCCCCTGTGAGACCCTCACTGCTCATAGGATTCAAAAGCCTTAAGTTACAGGGGTCTAGACCTGTTCTTAAGCCGCCATATCTCTCAAATTGCCCTACAGGCGGTCTATATTGACCCTTGTATACAATCTATGGACATAAATAAATATTTCTTTGCCAAGTTCTACAAATGGCAAGAAAAGTCCCCATATGGTGAATAATACTTGTAGGTCCTCTCGACTTATAAGGAGTAACACTCTTATGAGATCCTTACGACTTATAAGAGAAAACACCACTTAGGAGTTCTCACGACTTTTAAGGAGAAAATACACCTACGAGGTCCACATGACTCGTAGGGAGAAAATCTTTATGAGACCCTTACGGCTCGTAAAGTCGAAAGTCTTAGTCCACAGGATCCTAACCCTGTTTACTAAGCCTTTTTTGTCCAAATCGATATTGGTAAATGATGATTCGCTCCTGGCAATATCCCAGTTGTAGTGATACTGATGCCTAAACAGTTGTCAAACTCCAAGTTAATCTCTCCGACAAATGCTGTCTCTACAACCATCTAATGAAGAAGGGGACCCCATTCGTTTGGACTCAGAAATGCCAAAGTGCACGTGACGAAATCAATCAATACTTGCAGAACCCACCGGTACTGACCTCTCCAGTCAAGGGAAAGCCTCTCATCCTTTACACAACCGCCCTTTAAGGTTCCTTAGGCGCGCTATGGGCACAGAAGAACGACCAAGGGAAAGAGAGAGCCCTCTACTATTTGAGTCGAGTTCTCCTGGGGCCAGAAAAGAACTACCCCCTATCGAAAAACACTGCGTGGCGTTAATTTTCGCTATAACGAAGCTTCGGCATTATGCGTTGGCGCATGAGGTCCATCTCATACCAAAGGTGGATCCTCTCAAGTATTTGATGTCAAGAGCCATACTAACGGGGCGGCTCGCTAAATGAGCCCTACTCTTAATGGAATTTTAGATAACATACCGACCGCTCAAGGCACTGAAATGCCAGGCCATCGCCGACTTCCTCGCTGAGCATCCGATACCCGCTGATTCGTCCCTAAACTGTGAATTGCCAGACGAACACGCGTTAGACACGATCGATGGGGAAAAAGGAGGGAGTGATACCCGATGGGAACTCTATTTCGATGGAGCATCTTCCATAAAGAAGCGACAACATAGCTCTTCCATAATCAAATCTGGGGCAGGCCTCATCTTCGTGACTCCACAATGAGGGATAATGCGCTTTGCCCTTTCCTTGACAGAGCCCAGAACAAACAAAGAAGCGGAATATAAAGCTTTGATAGCCGGTCTTGAGATCTCTATCGACATGGGGATCAAAAACCTTCTCATATACGGAGACTCCCAGCTGGTCGTTAGTCAAGTAAACGATGATTATCAAACGTGTAAACCAGAGTTGGTAAAGTACGGCGAGAGAGTGCAGCAATTGTTGACTCAAATCCCTTCCTACGCCGTGGAAAGCATACCGCGAACAGAAAATAGTAAGGCGGATGCATTAGCCAAACTCGCCAAAGAACTGGCTGACGAAAACCTCGATGACGTAATGATTGTTGTACAAAGCCGTCGGGTTCTTTCACCAGCGGAAATATCTCCGGAGTCGTCTGGAGAAAAGGAATTGTTCATATCAGAATTTTGCATTATTATATCGCCCATTCTTAATCACATTACATATAAATAGGTGCTTTTGATCCATGTCTGCTAAATAGTTGCAGGTTACAGGTTCTCAGATCGTTACAGTGAAATTCATGAAAAGTCGCTACAAATGTGAGACTACGACCAACAATAGATGAATCCGTATGATGCCGCCTACCAGTTCAAGGAACAAATGAAAATCATTAGACATTTTAATGCACAAAGCACAAGGGCAGCACAAGATTCAATACTTCAACGCGAAGCTCAAGGCAAAAGTGCACATCATTCTGTACTGTTGGAAATCTGGAAGAAAATAAAAGAGATTCTGAGGAACCAAATGAAGAAAACAGAAGGTAAAAGCAACATGAAGCAACCGTGAAGAATTGACCCCAAGATCCCACCAAATGGCCGCGGAACTGCGGCCAAACAGGCCTTTCTGCCGCGGAACCGCGGCCGTATGGTGCACGCGTCGGTGCACGTGTCCGTGGAGGTGTCGGTGCTTTGACCCGGTTTTCTTAGGGTAGTTTTGTAAATTCATGTGTGGATTAGAATGTAACCTAGGGTTTTTCTTATCTATAAATAGGAAAGCCAAAAGCCTAATTAGGCATGCCTCTCTTTAGTTTTTATGCCTCTTTTTAATTCTTAGATCTAAATTTTAATTCCAATTATAATGCATTGTTGACAGGTCATCAATAAAGTAAGTTTTTTTTATCTCGCATTCTTTTTATCTGAATTTTAATTTCTGCAATTTTTTATCTGTTCTTTTATTATCTGCAATTTAGTTCATCTATTAAAATAAATAAAAAAATTAATTTTATTGTTATCTTCCAATGAGTGAGTAATTCCTCACTTGTTAGGGATAGGAGAGGGAAGGTTTGAGAGAAGAAAATCTCTCTCACTTCTTTCTTTGCCCAAATAATTTTAATTAAGGACTCTCTTTAAATCAATCATAATCCACTCACTACGGCACCCTATCCTACATGATAGCGGTGATTCCCTAGTTAGACCGGTTGCGATTGAATTAACCGGAGGTTAGGACTAAGAGACAAGAACGGACGGACAAGGACCAAAAGGAAGAAACTAAGTTTTTTCCTAGTCGTGCTAATCCCCGTTGTTGACTATTACCCTAACACCTATATTCTTAAATAGGGTATTGAAAGAAGTGAGAAGAATCCCTATTTCGAACTAACCAATGCTAACCCTAGCAAGCCTTTATATCAATTTATTCTCATTCTTAGATCTTAAAACAAAACCTACCAAAGTTAGGACTTAACTCGTTAGAACTTAAAGAAAAGGACACCATTTCCCTGTGGATTGACTCGTACTCAACCGGCTAGCTACCAAGCGATACCGTCTTGATTGCGGTAAATTTAAATTTAAGGAATACGCAAATAGCACATCAATCAAATGGCGCCGTTGCCGGAGAAACGGTAGTTTATTTATTTTTGTAATTTCGGGTTAATTAAATAAAAAATTTAAAAATTTAAAAATTAAAAACATAAAAAAAAATCATCTTGTTATTTTTGATTGGTTTTTGTGCGAATTGTGCAAGAAAGGAAGACGGACTGATTCAGATCTGGAGCGAGCTCAGTGAACAAATCCAGAAATAGAGGATCTGAACAGACAAAGGAGAACCAAATCAGCACAGAGAAATTTTTTGAAGATCTGAAGCTACTGATCCACCGCGGAACCGCTGCAGAAATAGGCATTTGACCGCGGAACCGCGGTAAAAAAGGTGACGTCAGCAACTGAAAATCTCTGTAAGTATCTTTTTTCTTCTCTTCCACCCCCTAAGCTCCACTGAAAAATTTTTCTTGCAGGTTTCTTTGCACAGAATCTTTCTCCTATCCAATAAATCATTTTATGCAGGATTCTTTGCGCCGCAAATAAAAAGAAAAATTTTTGGCAAGTGTTTTAGATTTTTGTGTCTTACTGCTTTGCATAATTAAAACGGAATCTAAGGGGCTATAACACCAATTAAGATTGGGTGGGGATTTCATTACCCTTCCTAAGACCCCAGAAATCACTAAAAGTATATGCATCACCCTTGAGTTAATTAAAAAATATCTAGACTCAGCCAATTAAGGACTGTCACGCTCATTAGGACAGAGAAAGGTGTGGGCATTCAGTCGTTTATCTAAAACTGACTTTATGGTGCCTAGGCTAGACAAGTGAGAAAGGTAACTTTAAAAGGCCCGTTTCACGGTGATTCGTGAGCGGATCCCTTCTTTCTTCATTTGTGCTTACCTAGCCACAATTGATGGTGAAGAGGCGATTTGAGAGATATCTCACAACTTGTCGTTTTGGAACAGTTAGGAGCAGTCTAGTTGACTTAGAAGACCCTAGCTCTAGATTTGATTGTGCATGTTTAAACTGTGGTTGTTTGAAATTGTGTCGTAATTCCGTACAAACTTTTGCAAAAATCTTTATAAAAAAAAACAAAAAAAAACAACAAAACAAATTTTTATAAAAACTTGCCCTTTGCCGCTAGAATCCCATTTCACCCACCTTTCATCACATTTCCCCATTGACGTTTTCTTACCTTCACATTCTATGTTTGTGACTACACTAAAACTCGTTTAATGTATGTCCGGTTGGACTTGGGACACTAGTGCCCGTTTAGTCCGTGTTTCGTTAGTCGCTACCGACGACGCTATCGACTCCGAAGTCGAAACTCCCTCAACTCGTTTTTCATCCTTACCTTTGCCGGCCAACTCCGACGTTGACCAGAATTCTGTCCATTCACCTTCATCTTCACATTCATCATCTTCTAAAAAGATGTCAGGATTCAATCCTAACAACCCTTTACCTACCTCAGGACTGATTCCACCTCAACTGGGTGCGAATAACCCGCAATATCCTCCTGTTGAAGAGCCACAACAAATCGCGCTCCAGGATCGTTTCTATCATACCCGCTCCGCACTTCCTACCTGTGTTTCACTCCCGCCGGCAAATGGGGATAATTTCGAAATTAATCCCCACTTCATCAACATGTTGCCTAAATTTCACGGATTGGAATTCGAAGATGCCTATATCTTCATCAACAAATTCCAGAACGTCTGTGCAATGATGAAGACAACCCAACTGTCCGATGATGCTATAAGGCTGCGGGTCATTCCTTTCACATTGTGTGATCTAGCTGAAAAGTGGCTGTATAGCACTGCATCGCATTCTATAAACAGTTGGGAAGAGTTTGTTAAAGCGTTTCTTAAAAAGTTTTATCCAAATCACAAGACCGCGAGAATATGAAATGAAATTAACCAATTTTCCCAGCTTTCTTCCGAACCTTTTTGGAAGTGTTTCGAACGATACAAAGACCTTCTTGTTCAGTGCCCTCATCACGGTATTGAGAGATGACAACTTTGCCAGACCTTATAGGATGGACTGAACCCAGCAACTAAGCAGTTGCAGGAGACCGTTTGTTAAGGCCACTTCTTATCCAAATCTGATGAGGAAGCTTGGCAATTTCTCGACGATCTTGCTGAACAAACACTTCAGTGGGAAAGCACTAGACCGACCACTTCATCCACTTCATCTACTTCTTCCGGTCCGTCTAGGGCAGGCGTTCATCAACTTGATACGTCAATTGCAATGAAAGCTGAAATGGCAGCGATTACACGAAAACTAGAAGCAATTGAGAGCAAATTCTCATCGCCTTCTCCTGCCCCTGCTCTTCTCCCTCGCACTATATGCGCTTGTTGTTCGGATCCATCTCATTAGACTTAAGAGTGTCCTTACAATCTACCTGCTCAAGGACAGGATCAAGTCAATGCTGCATTTCAGCAACGACAAAGAAATGATCCATACTCTTCAACTTACAATCCTGGTTGGAGGAACCACCCTAATTTCGCCTGGAATCAAAATCAACAACAATTCCAAGGCAACAACAACTTCCAGAGGCCTCCTCCTCAACAACAAGCTCCTCAATAAACTCAATATCAGCAACCTTTCCAACCCCAACCTTACTAAAATCAAACGAACAATTTTGCACCTAACAACTCTTTTCCTCAAAACAATTTTGTTCCGCCAAATAACGATAAGGTTTCCTCGTTAGAATAAAGTCTAGAGGCGTTTTTAAAACAATCAACTCAATTCTCAGCCAACATCCAATCTTCCATTCAGTCTTTGGTGCAACACACTGCTTCACACGGGCAAAGTATCAAAACCATTGAAGCCCAGATTGCACAACTGAATGCAGCTTTAAGCGAGCGAGAGAAAGGAAAGCTTCCATCTCAACCACTGCCAAATCCTGGTCACCCACAAAATGCACATGTTGCTCTTGAACAACAAAACCATAATGTGAGCGCCGTGACTACATTGAGATCTGGGAGGATATTGCACAACAATGTTGGCACTAATGATGACACCCCGGCCGCCGCTTCTTCTTCTTCTTTTTCTTCTTCGTCTTCAGAGCCTGCTCTCCATTCTTCACAAGGCTCCACTTCTTCTGCTGCTCCGAACGGACCCACATCTCACTCCACGAAAACACCAGCACTGGAATCCGTTCCAACTCCGCAATGTCCTCCACAAGTATTGGACTCAACCAATTTTTAAAATGTTCCATTTCCAAACCGGTTGAAATCCAATAAACAAAATCCACAAATGGAGAAGATTGTGGAGTTATTTAAACAGGTTAGCATTAACATTCCCCTCTTGGATGCAATCCAACAAGTCCCTTCTTACGCAAAAATCTTGAAGGACTTGTGCACCAAGAAGAGGAAATCACAGGTACCTAAGAAAGTTTTCTTAGCTAGTGCCGTGAGTGATGCTCTTACCCAACCTTTACCTCAAAAACGAAAGGACCCTGGCTGTCCTACGATTTCAATAACTATTGAGGATAAGAACATCAACCGCGAACTTTTGGATCTTGGTGGCAGTGTTATCCTGCTTCCCTATTCGATATATGAGCAACTAGGCGTTGGAGAGCTGAAACCTACACATTGTACTCTCCAAATGGCCGACCGATCCATCACCCATTCTAGGGGTGAGCTAGAGGATGTGTTGATCAAAGTAGGGGACTTCATTTTCCCCGTTGATTTCATTGTTTTAGATACACAGCCTGTGGCTAACCCCCGGAATCAAATTCCGGTGATACTCGGTCGACCATTCCTTACAACTTCGAATGCTGTGATCAATTGTCGAAATGGTTCGATGAACCTATTTTTTGGAAACATGGCAATTGAACTCAACATTTTTAAGTTAGGGAATCATCCCTCCGAACCTAATGCTAATATACTTGATGTTTGCTCGATCCAAGAGATCACCCAGGAGGACTGTGAGCTCGAGAAATTTTTGTTCGATCACAGTAATCTTAACGCCACTAGTGCGTTCCTCCTTGAACCTGATACTGCTTTCACGCCCGATAATGACTATGAGTATTTCACTTTCTCAAACGATCTCGACCAATCACCACCCGAGTTTGAATCCTTTGAATTTTTGGATGAGTTAGCTGAACCATCCGACTCGGTTGCTTACACTCGTTTTGAACCTCTGCTGGAATCCTTTGAGTTCGAGACAGTTTCGCCGATTCTACCTTCAATTGTTTTACCTCCAACACTCGAACTCAAGCTATTGCCGTCTCACCTTAAATACGCTTACTTAGGTGAGAATGAGACCCTTCCTGTTATCATCTCGGCTTCTCTAACCCCAGAGCAAGAGAAAGCCCTTTTGACGGTCTTGTAAAGCAATCGGCAAGCTTTTGGCTGGACTATGGCGGACATCAAGGGGATTAGTCCCCTAATAGTTGAACATCATATTCATATGATAGATGATGCCAAGCCAGCAAGGGATCCACAGAGACGACTCAACCCAGTCATGAAGGATGCTATTAAAAAGGAGATCGTAAAATGTCTTGATAGTGGTATCATTTATCCTATCTCTGATACCCAGTGGGTTAGCCCCATTCACGTTGTCCCCAAAAAATCGGGCATAACGGTCATAACTAATGAGGAGAATGAGTTAATACCTACTCGCACCCAAACTGGGTGGCGAGTATGCATCGATTATAGAAAACTCAATGCCGCGACACGGAAAGACCACTTTCCATTACCTTTCATTGACCAAATGCTAGAACGATTGGCCGGGCATGAATACTATTGCTTTTTGGATGGCTACTCCGGCTATAATCAAATTCCCATCGCCGAAAAAGACCAAGAGAAGACCCCATTCACTTGTCCTTTCGGTACGTTTGCTTACCGTCGCATGCCCTTTGGGTTATGCAATGCACCCGCTACCTTCCAGCGGTGTATGATGGGTATTTTTTCAGACATGGTGGAAAAATTCTTGGAGATCTTCATAGATGATTTCTCCATTTTCGGCGACTCCTTTGATGAGTGTTTGCTACATCTCGACGCAGTTCTTACCCGGTGTAAGGATAAGAACCTTACTTTAAATTGGGAGAAGTTCCATTTCATGGTACGAGAAGGTATTGTCTTAGGATATATCATCTCGCAAAATGGCATTGAGGTAGATAAAGCGAAAATTGAAGTCATTTCCAATCTCCCTCCTCCCAAATGCGTCCGAGACATTCGAGCCTTCCTTGACCATGCCGGTTTGTATAGACGGTTCATCAAGGATTTTAGCAAGATTGCTAAACCCTTGACTCTTTTGTTGGCCAAGGACACCACATTTGATTTCGACTCGAGCTGTATGAAGGCGTTCGAGTCATTAAAAAACTCACTTACTTCTGCTCCCATTCTTTCGTCTCCGGACTGGACGCATCTATTTGAAATTATGTGCGATGCATCTGCTTTTGCCATTGGTGTTGTTCTTGGACAGCACATCGATAAGATGCCGCATGTAATCTATTACGCTAGCCGGACCTTGAACGAGGCCCAATTAAATTACACAACAACCGAGAAGAAATTCTTAGCTGTTGTGTTTTCATTAGAAAAGTTCAGGCCCTACTTAATTGGCTCTCCAGTCATCGTATACATTGACCATTCAACTCTTCGCCATCTTTTTGCGAAGAAGGATGCTAAATCTCAGCTGATACGTTGGATCCATTTACTACAAGAGTTTGACCTTGTCATCAAAGACAAAAGAGAATGCGAAAACGTAGTCGCCGACCATCTTTCACGCCTCCATTCTTCGCCGACGCTTCAATTTCCAATAAAAGACATTTTTCCAGATGAGCAGCTCTTGACTGTATCATGCGAACCTTGGTTCGCAGATATTGTGAATTATTTGGCCACCGGACTTATACCAAATGTGTAAGTGCACGGCGGCGCCCCGGCCGTCAATCCGACGGCCAAATGCGAAAGCGGTGATAAACTTTAATTTTGCAAACTAGCAAACCGGCACCACCGCGCACTAAACTCCCGGATCAAACCATTAACTAGTCCTAGCTAACTATAAGATAGGGAAGAGATATACCGAGTGATCCGAGTCCTCCGGTCTTCTCGTCGTCGTCCCGATCTCCCGCGGAAACTTCGGTCGTCGCCTCCTTGCCGGAAGGGCACCACATCGTCTGCATCTTTTACGGGCTCCCGCCTCTATACCGAGGCAACTCGGGCGCGAAGTTGGCTAGCCGACGCGTCCAAGATTTGCTGTAGGCCGGTGTAGAGTCTATGTCTCATTGGGGTTTTGTTGCCATGGAGGATGGAGGAATCAATATGAACTTTGGAGAGGTGAGAAGGATTTTGTGAGCAAGCCAAAATGAGATCATGAAATTTCCCTCATACAAAATGAAACCTCTCTCTCCCTCTCTCACAATGTGTGGCCGGCCCCCCCTCAAATGAAATGGTGGAGGGAATAATAACATCAACCATGAAGGGAGGTGATGGTAGTAAAAGGTAAAGGGGTGACCACATCCAAACATCATGATAACAAAACTCAAATCAAAATCAAATCCTTTCTCATCTCAAAAAGCAAAAGAAAAGACTAATAAAGAATCTCATCATGATAAAGCAAAGATGCTTAACTTATCATAATGCCACAAATGCAAGAAACCCCCTCCACAAATGTTATTTGCAAACTTGCAAATAACCCCCTCCATCGGAAAAGTCCGGCCGGGAAAGAACAAAGGAAAACCGGCCGGAACGGAATGCAAATTGGCAACTACAGAAAACTGATCCCGTAATAAATTACAGGAAAACCCCACTACTGCAAATACATGCCCACATTTGTATTCCTACTGAACACAAATGCAAAGAGACAAAACTACACCATCTAATACTAGGATCCGGCTTAAGCCAAAGTCGGCTAGTAAAAACCGTCCAATCACGATCTGTGCAATACCGCACGTATCTGATCGAACCCTGCCATATCTCCATACGGCCTCTACAGCGTTTCGCCCGAAAGCTTGAGTAACTGAATGTGTGGTGGACTCTAAAGACTCGTCAATACTATGGCTGTGGATTTAACCACTAGCACGTCAGAGGTATAAGCCAATACGTAACGGGCCACCAGCTATTGACCAAAAGGGACGTCGATGAGCGAACTCATCCTGACACCCTACTGAGCCTGTCAGTGACAATATCCGTACAGTCCGGTCTGTTCGTCTATGAGCATCGCATGTCGGGCCTAGGGGGTTGGTAAAAGTCAGACCCCCAAAAGCGGTACAAGTCGTGTCGGAGTGTAGCCCAGAACACCCTGAGATACTACTGGAATGCCTACCAGTAAATCTCCTGCCTTGGCCAAGGACTTTGTGTAATGGCTCTCCTAGACACAGCGCGACCTCACCCCCAATACCGGGAGAGACGAACCCCTGAAGATCCGCTCACTGCCTCCATGTGGCTCGGGACTGTACCCAACTAAAACCTGTTTGCACGACTCCTTTGAGCCGTGGTAGGGTAGTAATCAAAGTACAGTGGGAACTCACACGAGACAAATGATGATCTCAGGTCGATGAACTAACCTGTACACATGTCACCAGGGAACTGCTGTCTGACGTCAGGTATAAGACCAACTAGCATGTTCCCGGCGAGTCCTGTCCGGTGTACTCATAACCCAATGAGCACCTGTATACATCTTAGGTGAACTAACTGACACCAGTGGCTTGTGAGACCGGCCACCGCCCCTCGTCGGGGTCTCGACTGTATACACTAGTCTACTCTGGAGAATCGATGCCCTGTCTCGAAACTCCCACGACTAGGGACTATTTAAGGATGTGCTTATAGACTGCCAGCTCCCACTTATATGATCGCTCTCATACTGCTGGTGGTCAAGCAAGAATCCTAGGGGCTCTATCAACGTGTAATAGTGACCTATCAGGTCACCTAAAGCAGTACACGATGATAAAGGTAAACCAGATAGCATACTATCATCTCGAGTAAGATTGTCTTACCGGGATAGGTCCTCCCTCAATCATTGCAATCACGTGCCTGTGATCCAATAATTGACTCTGAGGGCACTATCTCCAACAATCTCCCACTTGCACTCAAGGCTAATTATTGCGATGTCGCATACTCACAGCCCGTGTGATACCGAACACCCAACTCCTCTACTAGTCAGTCTCACAAAGCTCGTTTGCGAAACTATTGCGTTCGAGGAATAGCCTCAGTGAGTGGATCCGCCTTGATGTTTCTTTCTATGTCTCTCTAAATCTCAAGTTCGCGGAGAATGCCATCTCCCGAAATGAGCAATACCTGTCTTAGAATGTGTCTGGATGTCTGATGGGACTTAGCTCATAAATGAACTCCAAATCCAAACTTCTTAGACTGTATCGACAACTGAACTTAATCAGTATCCTGCGCCATGCCTCCCTCAGTATCTTCCTGAATCACCTGTCCAAAATACTGCCCCTCTTCAGAGGGAAAAACTATAACTCTGACAACCTCCTTGTCGTCCAGGTCACCTTGGAAGCCTGGAATGATAACTGTCTCCTGAATGAGGCTGTCGTTATCATATCCCTAGAACATCCACTTATGTTCTAAAACTGCTTCCGGCTGTTTCTCCAGGATTGGATCAATATCAACTTATTACATCTAGTGCAAGAACAACATCTGGTGTGGTACTTGACATCTCATGATTGACTCAATTGCCTAAGCAAGTGATCTGCCAATCATGCACATCCCTCTCCACTTTAGTCTGAAAGACACCTTTAGAGAGGGTGACTCCATCACCTGCAGGTACACTACCGTGCCAGGAGTCATCCATTCTAAATACTCTTAGAATGCTGTCTAAGTACCCAGATCGGGAAACCACCCAAATCTAGACCTAAAATCATAGATCTAGTAACCAGTATGTCAGATATAATGTCTAAGTCCTATGTGGAGAAACCACTGTGTGACGACCAAAGTATAACCGGTCATAGTATAGGAATTTCACTTCCTACTCTGTGTATGTCATCCAAATACCAGGACATCACACCCTACTACCTTCTCAACAGATCCATCCACTATTCTGATGAAATCAAACCTATGACTGTCATATCAGAAATGGATGATCTCTCTCCGCTATATCTGCTTTAGTCCATAAATAGACATAAGCTACCTGTCCACCAATGCTTCCACTGCTCCCACTGACTACGACAACCCTCTGGCGGAGTCATATACACGTACACTTCTAAAGCTAGTTTAGAACGACGCTATATTCATCCTCCCGCCGGGTCTCGCAACCTGGAACAAAAGCAATGGCAATTGTGGGTAAACAAGAACTTCCCTATCACCGTCCTTGAAGCTACCGGAGTTCCTCTCGGGTGCCTGAAGTTACCCACCTTATCTGCGGAGTGGCCAATGGAATGTCAAACCAGATTGAATCTTTAGGTTCCTATCAAATCTTCAGTAATCGTTTGTGGTTCTGGAATCACCTCCAGTTCTACCATACTCCCACTACTGTTTTCTGAAAAAAAATCCATTTCTTTTAAAATTGTGGTGAGTCAAGAACAATATCACTATTGATCTTCCAGATGGTAGAAAATCAACCCTCGTCATAGCCTGGGTCAACCCACAAACAGCCATTACAGAAACGTGCCTTGAGTTGTCCAGCGTCTGGTTTTAATCATAAGCCGGACAACTCCCCGTACCTTAACATCGTTAAGATACGAACTGTTCTATATCCAATATAGGACCAGAGGCACTGATCTAATTGAACCAGATTCAAATCATGCAACTGTCCCCAGTGCATGTCAACTAAATGGAAGGAGGCCGATCAACATTACTCAACTTAGGAATGCTTCCAATTATGAGTAACCTGAAGGAGAAGCAAGTTCTCATAATCACTACTATCAACTGAATACCATACACAAGTATCTACATCTTCGATCACTTTGAAGAATCCCGATACTTGCAATACCTGGTTCTCTACTTTATTCAAATACCTATAACTTCTCAAAATTCGGACCCTGTGTTTCCACGAAACACCTGTCTTAAAAACTAGAGAAGTCATAAGTAAACCGAATATAGTACGAGGACCAACCCCTGTGTCCTGATGGACCCTGGACAACATACAATACTCTGTATAAGTCCCTTGAGTCTGATAACTCATTCACTGTGTGTCGTAGGTTGAAAACTGTCCTTATGGTTAAGAAGAATTACACCGATATTTAATGCTCCTTACCTAACCATCCACTGATATAGGTATATGTCATAGACATAATTTCAAAAAGGTATATCTCACTCTATGAAAATAGACGTACAGATATATCAATTTGAAATTGGTGCATGACAGCGGATATTCAAAACCAAATATTTGCCGACCGGCAAACAGTCCAGGTGACTTCTCAAATATCACCGATTACAATGAATCCCGATATAATGAGGATGATCACCCAATTCCCAATAACCTACTCTCACTCATCATCTGTAAAACCATACAGATGTGAGGATCATACCTGGTAAATACATACCCTGGAGTAAGTGTCTAATTGGGAAATCAGTTTTCCATTAACAGTACACAGTGAAACTGAAACATTGAAATGTTTCGACGGGGTATCCCGGTATTCCTAGTAATGCCTCTTCCAGATTCACGACTGTAACCGTATAATTCTTTGCCACCTCTCCAAATCCCTTTATATGTCTTTAGTCATTACCTTCTGCACACCCCTTTAGGCCAAATGGTTTTCGTCCTTCCCTACCGTTCGGCACCAGCCTATGGTTTGGAAGAAGACTATCCAATAAGTATAATGGGTGTACTGTCCTAATCCTAGGAACACTCGCAATGCGAGAGAAGGTGAAGATAAAAGACAACCGAATAAGTCTTATTCCTATTTCTCCTGAACCAGAATCCATCCCCGAACTGGAACAAGTTCCTTTCGAGTTCGTATGTAACTATACGATGGAATATCCAAATAACTGTGGATCTTCGTAGTGATACGGAGTGTCCTGGAGAAATACAAAGGTGAAGTGGGAGTGGTAATGAAATACTTGGTTTGGTCGTGAATATCAGTCGCATTTTACTTTGCCCTCTTACTAATCCCTTGCTTTGTCTTAACTTAATACCTTCTGTACACCATCGTTATGCTAATTGGTTTTCTTCATTCCCTACCGGTCGGCACCTGCCTATGGTTTGGAAGAAGACTATCCAATTTGCGTAATAGGTGTACTATCTCCTAAACCAAGGAGTACCCGCAACCCGAGAGAAGGTAAAAGGAAAAGACAACTGAATAATCCTATCCGTTTCCTCCAGAACCTGAACCATCCTCGAATAAATTCCTTCGTGTTCGTATATAACCATACGACGGTTTTGTCCAATGGAAGTGGACGTTTGTAGTAATACGGGGTGTCCTGGAGAAAAGGTAAAAAGTAGGAGTGGCAATGAGGTTTGCAACTCTGACAATCCAAAAGCCAGTGTTAAAGAAGGTTCGGTCAACTTGGTCACTGAGTCATAGTCTTAGGGTCGGGTCAATGGGTCGCTGCCAAAGAGAGAGAGAAAAGAAACACTCAGCATGCACTCTAACCTAGATCAGAATGGTTACCAATTTATCTAATCTGGAAACCTCCCACTGTCACCTCAAATTCTCCTCCAAACCTGAAAGAAGAATTAGTCGGGGTCATCCGAGGAGTAAACTAACTCATCAGTGGGAATCGGGATCCAACTATCATCGCATGATAACGTGACGGAATCCGCTCACGGTATCACACTCCAGAAGGTATGCGCATATCTGGCAAGTTTCAGTTCTTTTGAAACTCCCGATGTGATTTTTACCCCATGCTCTTTGACCTTGACTTTGGCCAACAAATCATAAGTCACATGTCAAGTTTTACCCGTCATTCTCCAGGTTAATTTGAATCCACCCGTACCTACCCTTGATTTTGGCCAACAAGGCAGTACGACTGTTCCAAACCAACGCATCTATCTATGCTGCATATGAATAACCAACAGCTACCAAACACTGTGCCTTGACTTTGGCCAATAAACACAGCTTGAATACTATCGACTACCCATATGAAACGACGGAGGGCTACGAATGGTTTCTGGCGAAAACCTTTAACGTAATGAACTTGATATCGTTGAAGGAACGGATAGCTTTTTAGAAAAATATAGTAACGAAAACCTTTGCTAAAGAGATCACTCCCCGTGAAGGGATCTCGGCTCTTTCCCCGTAGAATGAGGTGCAGGATATTCCAACTGAATACCACGGTGCAAAGCAAAAGTAATCGGCTATAGTGAAGTTAATGCCCTGACGCAAACTTTTGTCCAAGGGGTCACTCCCGGTGAAGGGATCTCGGCCCTTGCCTCGTCGACTGAGGAGCAGGATATTCCAACCGAATACCACTGTGCAAAACAAAAGAGAACGCCCTTGCACTAACAGCTTTTTGAAAAAGTGTTCCAACAACATCAGAATAGGTTTGCTTATCTTGCATTCATCCGAATCAACGCAGTCCCATCAATTGATCACACCACAAAGAATGAAAATATACTGACGTACGTATATGCCATCCGCATTCGCCACTGGGTCCCGTCATTACCCGTTAGGTTAGCTAACTAACGACAGAGCAGGGACTGGACTAGCGCGGATGCAAAACATATACAATATCTACTAATATATATACCAATATATTATATTCGCTCAAGGCGTGATAAAATGCAACATCACAGAAATGTACAGTATCACAGAACAATACAGATATCTGGGATCCCCGGGTTTCACAGAGCCACTACTGAAACCCGACGTTCCCCTGGTCGTGTGGATAGCCTGTGCAATGAAATCCTAGACCCTTACGGGCGCGGCAAGTTACCCGCCAAAACCTGAAGCGAGGAAGCCCCCTTCAGCACCGTTAATGGACCACCCAGCACTTCACGGAATCCGGTAACTTGGGCACCCCTCCTGGGTCAACCTGTACCCCATACGAGTGCGGCGAATAGCCTGCCAATCCTGGAGTGAAGCCCCTTCCGTCTCAATGCCATGAGATGCGGGCTTGTTGCCCTCTAGAACCCGGCTATCCGTGCACCCCTCCGCGGGGTAATCCTAGTACAGAAAGTAAAATATACATACAACGGGTATATCGACCGCAACCAGGTCGTGCCCCAAAATAATAATACAAACAAGCAGTGACGGCAGTCCACATGTCGGACGCTCGCCCCGCAATATCAAATGTACATAATACAACAAAACTGTACTAGCATTGCAACCAGGCTATCCCCACGACCGATCCGCCACATCACAGCAATACACAGAACATCAATGTGAAAGTCACGTTCGGAAATCCGTCTAACCGGGCTATAGCAGCTAGACAGGATTTACCGATCAAGTGACATTCACGGTCGCAGATATAATGTAAACACTGTGAACTAATGTATTTAAAATGTCCGATCGATCAAAAATTACCAAGTGGGCCTCCAAGTACTACTGTAGCACATCAAGAAATTCTGGGCCCAAAAAATAATATTCCAGAAAACCTATTTTCCACTCAGGAGCATTCTGTAGAATTTTGGGGGCATGAACAGTGAACATTGCGGCGGAACCGCGGCCCAAGCATGGGTTTGGCCGCGGTTCCGCGGTGGTATGGTGAGTTCATGCTTCCAAATTTTTACAGTATGCTTATAATTCCATGCACATCATTCTGAGACAACCTGAAAAATTTTTGGAGTCCAAAAAATTTCGACAGAAACTGATGCTAGGAAAAATACGGTTTTTGGAAAATTGTTCGATCGGAAATGTAAAACACATTAGACAAAGCTAGACTATGTTAATGGCGAGTCTCTGATACCACTGTAAGTGCACGGCGGCGCCCCGGCCGTCAATCCGAATGCCAAATGCGGAAGCGGTGATAAACTTTAATTTTGCAAACTAGCAAACCGGCACCACCGCGCACTAAACCCCCGGATCGAACCATGAACTAGTCCTAGCTAACTATAAGATAGGGAAGAGATATACCGAGTGATCCGAGTCCTCCGGTCTTCTCGTCGTCGTCCCGATCTCCCGCGGAAACTCCGGTCGTCGCCTCCTTGCCGGAAGGGCACCACATCGTCTGCATCTTTTACGGGCCCCGTCTCTATACCGAGGCAACTCGGGCGCGAAGTTGGCTAGCCGACGCGTCCAAGATTTGCTGTAGGCCGGTGTAGAGTCTATGTCTCATTGGGGTTTTGTTGCCATGGAGGATGGAGGAATCAATATGAACTTTGGAGAGGTGAGAAGGATTTTGTGAGCAAGCCAAAATGAGATCATGAAATTTCCCTCATACAAAATGAAACCTCTCTCTCCCTCTCTCACAATGTGTGGCCGGCCACCCCCTCAAATGAAAAGGTGGAGGGAATAATAACATCAACCATGAAGGGAGGTGATGGTAGTAAAAGGTAAAGGGGTGACCACATCCAAACATCATGATAACAAAACTCAAATCAAAATCAAATCCTTTCTCATCTCAAAAAGCAAAAGAAAAGACTAATAAAGAATCTCATCATGATAAAGCAAAGATGCTTAACTTATCATAATGCCACAAATGCAAGAAACCCCCTCCACAAATGTTATTTGCAAACTTGCAAATAACCCCCTACATCGGAAAAGTCCGGCCGGGAAAGAACAAAGGAAAACCGGCCGGAACGGAATGCAAACTGGCAACTACAGAAAACTGATCCCGTAATAAATAACAGGAAAACCCCACTACTGCAAATACATGCCCGCATTTGTATTCCTACTGAACACAAATGCAAAGAGACAAAACTACACCATCTAATACTAGGATCCGGCTTAAGCCAAAGCCGGCTAGTAAAAACCGTCCAATCACGATCTGTGCAATACCGCACGTATCTGATCGAACCCTGCCATATCTCCATACGGCCTCTACAGCGTTTCGCCCGAAAGCTTGAGTAACTGAATGTGTGGTGGACTGTAAAGACTCGTCAATACTATGGCTGTAGATTTAACCACTAGCACGTCAGAGGTATAAGCCAATACGTAACGGGCCACCAGCTATTGACCAAAAGGGACGTCGATGAGCGAACTCATCCTGACACCCTACTGAGCCTGTCAGTGACAATATCCGTACAGTCCGGTCCGTTCGTCTATGAGCATCGCATGTCGGGCCTAGGGGGTTGGTAAAAGTCAGACCCCCAAAAGCGGTACAAGTCGTGTTGGAGTGTAGCCTAGAACACCCTGAGATACTACTGGAATACCTACCAGTAAATCTCCTGCCTTGGCCAAGGACTTTGTGTAATGGCTCTCCTAGACACAGTGCGACCTCACCCCCAATACCGGGAGAGACGAACCCCTGAAGATCCGCTCACTGCCTCCATGTGGCTCGGGACTGTACCCAACTAAAACCTGTTTGCACGACTCCTTTGAGCCGTGGTAGGGTAGTAATCAAAGTACAGTGGGAACTCACACGAGACAAATGACGATCTCAGGTCGATGAACTAACCTGTACACATGTCACCAGGGAACTGCTGTCTGACGTCAGGTATAAGACCAACTAGCATGTTCCCGGCGAGTCCTGTCCGGTGTACTCATAACCCAATGAGCACCTGTATACATCTTAGGTGAACCAACTGACACCAGTGGCTTGTGAGACCGGCCACCGCCCCTCGTCGGGGTCTCGACTGTATACACTAGTCTACTCTGGAGAATCGATGCCCTGTCTCGAAACTCCCACGACTAGGGACTATTTAAGGATGTGCTTATAGACTGCCAGCTCCCACTTATATGATCGCCCTCATACTGCTGGTGGTCAAGCAAGAATCCTAGGGGCTCTATCAATGTGTAATAGTGACCTGTCAGGTCACCTAAAGCAGTACACGATGATAAAGGTAAACCAGATAGCATACTATCATCTCGAGTAAGACTGTCTTACTGGGATAGGTCCTCCTTCAATCATTGCAATCATGTGCCTGTGATCCAATAATTGACTCTGAGGGCACTATCTCCAACAAAATGAATGGTCGAATCAGGACAGACTCTGATTCCTATCCCAGGTAAAACATTTTTACTGGGATGAACCTTATCTATTCAAACACCGTCCCGACCAAATTATTCGTCGATGTGTCCCCAACAATGAATTTAAGAGCGTGCTGTCATTCTGCCACAATCAAGCGTGTGGTGGGCATTTTGGCCCTAGAAAGACATCCGAAAAGATCATGCAGTATGATTTCTACTGGCCACAACTTTTTAAAGACGCACGTGATTACTGCAAGACATGCTCCCGGTGCCAACACTTGGGCCGGATATCTAGAAGAAACGAAATGCCGCTCTAACCAATATTGGTTGTGGAATTTTTTGATGTTTGGGGGATTGATTTTATGGGACCGTTTCCCAATTCTTTTGGGAACTTTTATATTCTTCTTGCTGTTGATTATGTATCTAAATGGGTCAAGGTTGTGCCCAGTCGGACTAACGATAACAAGGTTGTCGTTAGATTCCTCAAACAAAACATTTTCTCCCGGTTTGGGCACCCCCACGCAATCATCAGCGACAATGGAACTCATTTCTGTAATAGGACTTTCGAGTCCTTAATGCGGAAATATTCTATTAACCACAAGGTTTCAACGCCCTATCATCCCCAAACATGTGGGCAAGCCAAGATTTCAAATCGGCAAATCAAACAGATATTAGAGAAGACGGTTTTCAAAAACCGTAAGGATTGGTCTTTAAAACTTACTGATGCCCTTTAGGCATTTCGAACTGCCTATAAGACCAATCTTGGCATGTCTCCTTATAGGCTTGTTTATGGAAAGGCTTACCACCTTCCAGTGGAAATAGAGTATCGTGCATTTTGAGCGATAAAACGACCGAATTTATCTATCAAAGATGCGGGCAGCCATAGAAAGCTGCAGTTAAATGAATTAAACGAGCTTCGGGATGAAGCTTACGAGAACGCGGTTGTCGTTAAAAACTGAATGAAGGTGTTTCACGATAAACACCTTATGCGCAAAACATTCAAACCTGGTCAACAGGTTTTACTTTATGACACCCGGCTACATTTCCATCCCGGCAAGCTTAGATCTCGATGGAGAGGGCCATTTTTTGTACGTACCGTATATCCGCACGGTGCGGTCGACTTAGAGAATCCGGAGGATGGTTCACTATTTAAAGTGAACGGATACATGCTTAAACCGTTCCTCACCGCGGACCCTTCGGAGGAGCTCCTGCTGTTGCAGGAGACAATTTACATTGACTGATCTTCCTCCATCTATCCCCAAATTTCGGTTATCCAGCCATAAACAGTGAAAACACTGTTTCAAATAAATTTGGGGGTATGCACAATTTGTAATTATAAAAAATAAAATAAAAAATAAATTTTTTTGAATTTTTGGGGGTATTTTTGTAAATTTTCAGTTTTAATAAAAAATAAATAAAATTTTTTACAAATAAATTCCTCTTTTTAAGAGGTCTTTTTTGCAAATAACCAAAACACCCCCTATAAATACAACCCGACCCCTTTCTGCATTTTACATAACCCTAATTTCCAACTTCAGAAAACCCTAGCCGCCACTGAAGATCGCACAGAGAGTGTTGGAGATAGTGCCCTCAGAGTCAATTATTGGATCACAGGCACGTGATTGCAATGATTGAGGGAGGACCTATCCCGGTAGGACAGTCTTACTCAAGATGATAGTATACTATCTGATTTATCTTTATCATCGTGTACTGCTTTAGGTGACCTGACATGTCGCTATTACACGTTGATAGAGCCCCTAGGATTCTTGCTTGACTGCCAGCAGTATGAGGGCGATCATATACGTGGGAGCTGGTAGTCTATAAGCACATCCTTAAAAGGTCCCTAGTCGTGGGAGTTTCGAGACAGGGCATCGATACTCCAGAGTAGACTAGTGTATACAGTCGAGACCCCGACGAGGGGCGGTGGCCGGTCTCACAAGCCACTGGTGTCAGTTGGTTCACCTAAGAGGTATACAGGTGCTCATTGGGTTATGAGTACACCGGACAGGACTCGCCGGGAACATGCTAGTTGGTCTTATACCTGACGTCAGATGGCAGTTCCCTGGTGACATGTGTACAGGTTAGTTCATCGACCTGAGGATCGTCATTTGTCTCGTGTGAGTTCCCACTGTACTTTGATTACTACCCTACCACGCTCAAAGGAGACGTGCAAACAGGTTTTAGTTGGGTACAGTCCCAAGCCACATGGAGGCAGTGAGCGGATCTTCAGGGGTTCGTCTCTCCCGGTATTGGGGGTGAGGTCGCGCCGTGTCTAGGAGAGCCATTACACAAAACCATCGGCCGAGGCAGGAGATTTACTGGTAGGTATTCCAGTAGTATCTCAGGGTGTTCTGGGCTATACTCCGACACGACTTGTACCGCTTTTGGGGGTCTGACTTTTACCAACCCTCTAGGCCCGCCATGCGATGCTCATAGACGAACGGACCGGACTGTACGGATATTGTCACTGACAGGCTCAGTAGGGTGTCAGGATGAGTTCGCTCATCGACGTCCCTTTTGGTCAATAGCTGGTGGCCCGTTACGTATTGGCTTATACCTCTGACGTGCTAGTGGTTAAATCCACAGCCATAGTATTGACGAGTCTTTAGAGTCCCCCACATTTAGTTGCTCAAGTTTTCGGGCGAAACGCTGTAGAGGTCGTATGGAGATATGGCAGGGTTCGATCAGATACGTGCGGTATTGCACGGATCAGGATCGGACGGATAATACTAGCCGGCTTTGGTTTAAGCCGGATCCTAGTATAGTACAGTGTAGATTTGTCTCATTGCATTTGTATTTCGGTCGGAATACAGATGCGTGTGTGTATACAAAGTATCGGGGTTTTCCTGTAATTTATTACGGGACCAGTTTTCTGGAGTTGCCAGTTTGCTTTTCGTTTCGGCCATATTTCTTTGTATCCTTCATTGGCCGAAGTTTGGTGGAGGAGGGCTTATTTGCATTTGTGTAAATAAGCAATTTGGAAGGGGGTCTTTGCATATTGTTGGATCATGATGGAGGACCATCCCTTGACTTTCCATGGTTCATGATTGCTTGACTTTGTGAGCAATCATGGTGGTTGATGATGGTTGTTTTGGAGTGTGGATTTGTTTGTGATCATTTCCCTTCATGATTATCTTTATTCCCTTGCATTATGATTGTGGTTCCATCATCCATTCACCTCTCTCTCATTCTCACTCTTCCATTATGCATGGCCGGCCATTGTTGGGGATGGGCTGTCCAAAACTTTTAGCATGGGGATTTTGCTCTCTTCATGTTCTAAAATCCCCAAGTTCCTCTAAAAAGTTCCATATATCATTTCCTCCACCAAAGGCAACTCCATAATCCCAAATGAGACATGTTTCTACACTATATTCTACAGCAAACCTTGGGCACGTCGGCTCGCCAACTTCGTGCCCGAGTTGCCTCGGTATAGAGATGGGAGCCCGTAAAAGAAGCAGGCGACGTGGTGCCCTTCCGGCGAGGAGGTGGAGACCGGACATTCCGTGGGAGATCGGGACGACGACGAGAAGACCGGAGGACACGGATTGCTCGGTATATCTCTCTTCCCATCTTGTAGTTAGCTAGGACTAGTTAATGGCACGATCCGGTTTTATAGTGCGCGGTGGTGCCAGTTTGAAAAATTAAAGTTAAGCATCGCTTCCGCATTCCGGCATCGGATTGACGGCCAGGGCGCCGCCGTGCACTTACAGAGAGATCTCACCAGGTCGCCGCGCTTCCGCCGCCAAAGACTCCTTCCTGCCGCGTTTCCGCCGCCTCCTAGTTGCGTCGCCCTCTGAAAATTTCAGAGGAGCTTTGCACTTCTTTTTCCTCTCTGTCGATTTCATATTTTGGTATATTGCTCTCTGTAATGGCACCCACTTTGCAATTTGAAAGAGATTTTTCATAACTCTTTGCACACACGATTTATGGTAGTTATTTCGGTGATGAGATCCGAAGGCGTGGATGGAACTTTTTAATTTTTAACCATCCAAATGCCTTCGCGCTTCCGGATCTTGTCACCCATTTTTTTGAATGCATGGAGGATGGTTGCCTCTCATAACACGGTTACATTAGGTTAATTTGGGGGGATAGGGAAATAATAATTGATAGGGACTTCATCCATGAAGTCACATTAATACCTAGACTCGATCAACCCCTCCGATTTGAGGACTACCTACCCTTGATGGGTAACGATTGTTCAAGAGAGCCACGAAAAGGCATCCAGGCTAGAACCCTTTTCGCGAACGTCTTAACTGTATGCCGTTAGGCACAAAATAATATTTTTGGTAGTTCGCACAACATGACATTTTTCACACCATCTCTCCATATAGTGCACATCTTGATGACACGAAACCTTAGTTATGATATATGCACTGTTTTACTTCATTCGATTGGTGCGGGCAAGAGGGATGCCAACTATCCATGCCCTATGTTGGTGACACAACCGTGTCGTCATTTCCTCCCTGTTGAGGAATTCTAATTTTATATGCATGGTGGAATTCCAATTAGACCCCTTCTTGAGGGTGTCTCCACGTCCTATACACGATTGCATGATTTATGGTCGCGCACCGAGCCGGCCGAAGACGTGCCCGCAAAGACACCCAGCTCGAGCTCAATCGCGAGCGATGAAGAGCTTACCCCTGCTGTGCAAGCGCGCTTGATGCGACGAACAAATAGAAGAGTAGAAAGATTGATAGGGATGATGACCAACCCTGGTCAGCGAGTGACGAGTTTGGAGCAGGGCATGACCATCCTGCTAGCAAGAGAGGAACGTTCTCGATCACGTTCGAGGGGACGGGGGGAGGGGAAGGGGTGAGACCAATGAGGCTGCATTTGGTAGACGCCGCTGGGAGCAGTGAGGACACTGCTTTCGATAAGTTTGGAGGTGGAGGTGGATTGTAAATAGTTATCTTTGCATTGCATCTGCATATTTTTATTTTTGTACATATTTGGTTTTTCTTTCTTTGCATATTTAATTCTGAATTCCATCTTTATAAAAATAAAATATAAAAACTAAAAAAAATAATAAAAAAATATAAAAATCAAATCAAATAAAAAATTGAAAATTTTTAAAAATTATAAAAATTGAAAAGTTCAATTTTGACCATATTTGACTTAAGTTCAACATAACGGTTGACTAGTTAGAAAAAACTAGATCCTAAACTTGGTAAATTAAAAATCCTAAAAATAACCTTTCTTAAAGTTTAATTATAGAAAATATATGTCCTTACAGTTTATTTAAAAACAGGCAAATTTTGAGTTCAGTTCTTGGGCTAAGTTAAAATAAGGGAAGGGTATTGAAATTTTTATTTGAAATGTAAGTCTGAAAAATAAATTCTGAACCTTTAGTCTAAATTCTGAAAATATATACCCTACTACTTGCACATACACGCACCTTGAAACTTGGGATAGTAGAGGATATCTTGAAATGCTCTTGTCTAAAAACCTTAGTATGAAGGAAAATAAAATAAAAATATAAATGGTGAATAAAGAGATAAAAAATGAACACTGGTTTTGTAATTACTTAAGGTAGTATAAATATAAAAATATAGCGAGGGTGCTTTATCACCTAGTGCCTTAGACCAACTGGTTTGGGAGTCACTGCTAAGCCTTAGGTATTGCAAGACGAGAAATTACGCCTTATGCGCAAGCACATTTTGTAATCGGTCGTTTAGTACCTCAAGAAGTATTAACGATCGCATGAAAGATGTGTGAGCAATTTAATCACCAATTAAAAAGTACTTTGGACGATGGACAAGAGTAAAATAGTTTGAACTGAATTTCTAAGTGTAGGGGTGATAATTACACATACGTAGGGGTATATGATTGGGATTTGGATGAAAGATAGAAATGAAAAATAGGTCTTATATCTTCAGTAAAGATGATAAAAATTCCTAAGTTAAGATTGCACTTTAGAAGGAAAATTCAAAAGATGCTGAAAACTTTATAAATTTGTAAAACATATACGATCTTAAGTTAAATGAAGAGGGAGTGTGAAAAATACGGGTTGATAATTTCTAAGTTGAAGATAATAGAATTTCTTGCTAGAATACTGAATCGAAGAATTAAAGTCAACAGGCCAAATTGATCGGATTTTGTGGGTAGTATCCGCTGAAAACTCTCAGGAGACAACACTCCTCCTACTATGGACACCTAGAGGTTTAACGGCTTATTGCACGAGCTCAGTGCAATCGCGTTCCCTGCGAAAGTGGGGTTAGGAATTTTTGAGAATAAAATTGGTTTTGCTCGGGACGAGCAAAAGATAAGTTTGGGGGTATTTGTTCATATCAGAATTTTGCATTATTATATCGCCCATTCTTAATCACATTACATATAAATAGGTGCTTTTGATCCATGTCTGCTAAATAGTTGCAGGTTACAGGTTCTCAGATTGTTACAGTAAAATTCATGAAAAGTCGCTACAAATATGAGACTACGACCAACAATAGATGAATCCGTATGATGCCGCCTACCAGTTCAAGGAACAAATGAAAATCATTAGACATTTCAATGCACAAAGCACAAGGGCAGCACAAGATTCAAGACTTCAACGCGAAGCTCAAGGCAAAAGTCTATATCATTCTGCACTGTTGGAAATCTGGAAGGAAATAGAAGAGATTCTGAGGAACCAAGTGAAGAAAACAGAAGGTAAAAGCAACATGAAGCAACCCTGAAGAATTGACCCCAAGATCCCACCAAATGGCCGTGGAACCGTGGCCAAACAGGCCTTTCTGCCGCGGAACCGCGACCATATGGTGCACGCATTGGTGCACGTGTCGGTGGAGGTGTCGGTGCTTTGACCCGGTTTTCTTAGGGTAGTTTTGTAAATTCATGTGTGAATTTGAATGTAACCTAGGGTTTTTCCTATCTATAAATAAGAAAGCCAAAAGCCTAATCAGGCATGCCTCTCTTTAGTTTTTATGCCTCTTTTTAATTCTTAGATTTAAATTTTAATTCCAATTGTAATGCATTGTTGAGAGGTCATCAATAAAGTAAGTTTTTTTTATCTCGCATTCTTTTTATCTGAATTTTAATTCCTGCAATTTTTTATCTGTTCTTTTATTATCTGCAATTTAGTTCATCTATTAAAATAAATAAATAAAAAATGAATTTTATTGCTATCTACCTAATGAGTGAGTAATTCCTCACTTGTTAGGGATAGGAGAGGGAAGGTTTGAGAGAAGGAAATCTCTCTCACTCCTTTTTTTGCCCAAATAATTTTAATTAAGGACTCTTTTTAAATCAACCATAATCCGCTCACTGCGGCACCCTATCCTACATGATAGCGGTGATTCCCTAGTTAGACCGGTTGTGGTTGAATTAACCGGAGGTTAGGGCTAAGAGCCAAGAACGGACGGATAAGGACCAAAAGGAAGAAACTAAGTTTCTTTCTAGGCATGCTAATCCCCATTGTTGACTATTACCCTAACACCTATATTCTTAACTAGGGTATTGAAAGAAGTGAGAAGAATCCCTATTTCGAACTAACTTAATCCTAACCCTAGCAAGCCTTTATATCAATTTATTCTCATTCTTAGATCTTAAAACAAAACCTACTAAAGTTAGGACTTAACTCGTTAGAACTTAAAGAAAGGAACACCATTTCTATGTGGATCGATTCGTACTCAATCGGCTAGCTACCAAGCGACACCGTCTTGATTGCGGTAAATTTAAATTTAAGGAAAACACAAATAGCACATCAATCAAGAAGCGACCAAGCAAACAGCCCTACAAATAGAGGACCAAGAAAAGGTCAAGGATTGGAGAGAAGTCTTCATAGACTACTTCAAATCCGTCGAACACCTGAAGATGCATCCTCAAGACATCAGCTCATGAAACGAGCTCTGTCTTTCGCCTTCGTCAATGATACTCTGTATAAGAGATCGTTTGACTCTTTGTGGCTGAGATGCTTGGGACCGGAAGAAGCAAAGAGAGTTGTCCAAGAAACTCACGACGGACTCTGCGGTTCTCATCAAGCCGGGCCAAAGATGAAGCTGAAGATCAAAAGAATGGGTTACTACTGGCCCACGATGATCTAAGACTGCCTCGAATACGCAAAGCAGTGCTACTCGTGCCAAATTCATGGAGACTTCATCCACCAGCATTCAAACCCGTTACACCCAACAGTGGCTAGCTGGACATTCGAAATATGAAGAACCGACATAATTGGGCCCATTGAGCCAGCATCATCCAAAGGACATCGGTTCATATTGGCGACAACCGATTACTTTTATAAGTCGGCAGAAGCAGTGCCGCTAAGGGAAGTGAAGACGGAGAATATCGTCCATTTCTTTAAGACTCATGTTATCTACCGGTTCGGAACTCTGCGACGGATTATCTCCGATAACGGGCTGGCCTACAGAAGTCATAAAATCAGCCGCTTCGCACAGCAACATAATATAGACTGGAGATACTCTTCGGTCTATAATCCCCGAGCTAATAGTCTAGCTGAGGCTTTCAACAAGAACTTAACGAAGATCATAAAGAAGACGGTGTCTAAAAATAAAAAGTACTGGCACGAGAGACTGCATGAAGCTCTCTGGACTTATTGAACCACCTTCAAAACGACCACAAATACAACGTCGTATGCATTGGTATTCGGCGCTGAAGCAGTACTCCCCTTGCAGATAGAGCTACCCTCTCTACGAGTGGCGGTTCATTATAAGCTAAAAGACGAAGAGAATGCTCATCTTCAGCTTGAGGAGCTCGACGCCCTCGATGAAACTCGTCTCATGGCGCAGCAAAATATAGAAGCTTACAAAGCAAGGATGGCGCGCTCATACAAAAGGTTGACTAGGCCGAGAACATTTCGCCAAAGCGAACTCGTACCAGTGGTTAAGAGACCTATGATCCCCAATCGTGCCAAAAGGGGGAAATTCGAGCCGAACTATGAGGGCTCGTTCATCATAGACAAAGTCTACCAAGGTGGGGCTTATGTGCTCATGGAAATGCATGGCGAAAGACCCTTCCGGCCAATAAATGGCCGGTTCCTAAAAAAATATTACGCCTGACGAGTTGCGGCCTAGGTCAACGATAGATGACGACGCCTATGTCCACTCGCTATCTTCCCAAGCCCTAACTCTATAAGTAGTATCCAGCGAAACCGTTGTCTCCAAAATGGCAACAATGGACCGAAACGTCTCTAAGCTAATAAGGGACCGCAGTGTCCTAAAACTAACGAAGGACCGAAACGTCTCTAAACTAACAATGGACCGCAATGTTCTTAAACTAGCTACGGACCGAAACATCTTTAAACTACTACAAACTACAGCATCCTTGGGCTGACGCAAAAAAAAAGGTACGTCCATAAGCAAGATGGGCACGGATGAAAACCTGAAAAGGCTCCGTGAGTAAAAACAGCAAGGCTATCGGCGATGTTTGTGAAAACCCGAAATGGCGCAGACTCATAAAAAAACAAAAAAAAACGGTACGCCCATAAGCAAGATGGGCACGAATGAAAACCCGAAAGGGCTCTGTGAGTTTTACGAGATCCTCACGACTCGTAAGGAGAACCCTCTTATGAGACCCTCACGGCTCATAAGATTTGAAAGCCTTAAGCTACAGGGATCTGAACCTGTTCTTAAGCCACCACATTTCCTAAACTGCCCTACAAGCGGTTCAATATTAACCCTTGTGTACAATCCACGGGCACAAATAAACGTTTCCCCCACCCAGTTCCACCAAATGGCGCGAAATTTCCTTATGTGGTGAATGACACTTGTAAGTCCTCTCGACTTATAAGGAGAAAACACTCTTGTAAGATCCTTACGACTTATAAGAGAACACACACTTAAGAATTCTCACGATTCTTAAGGAGAAAACGCACCTACGAGATCCTCACGACTCGTAGGGAGAAAGACCTTTATGAGACCCTTACGGCTTATGAAGTCAAAAGCCTTAGTCGACAGGATTCTAACCCTGTTTGCTAAGCCATCTTTGTTTAAAGCGACAAAGGAAAATGATGATTCGCTCCTGGCAATATCCCAGTTGTAGCGATACTGATGCCTAAATTGGTATCAAATTCCAAGTCCTCTCACGGCAAGTGATGATTCGCTCCTGGCAATATTCCAGTTGCAGCGACGCTGATGCTAAGATTGGCATCAGATTCCAAGTTCCATACTCGCAGCAAAAGTCAGCGAGTTATAAATGCATATGAAATAGCCGAAATGATTGGGCAACTCGCAATAAAAAGCAGCGAGTAAAAATAAGAAATAGCCGAAATGATTAGGCACTGCGAAAAACAGCCGAAATGATCGGGCAATCGCGACTTTCGCGATATAAAAAGCTGAAATGATAGAGTATCCCGGAAAGAAATAAAAAAAATGAATGAAAAAATGAAACTTTTGCCCTACAGGTGAGTCCATACCGACCCCTGTATACAATCCATGGGCATAAACGAAAAGGGAACCACATTTCCCCGCCAGACTCTATCAAAGGGAAGCCAGATCTCAACGGCAACATCTACAGCCTAGAGATCAGCAACGGGTTCCTCCTCATTTCAGTAGGATACAGACGCGACACCACCAATCGGAGCCACGGCAAAATCCCTAGTTCTAGGACTCCATGGTTTACAGACAACCTAGAGTCAACCGATACACCACAGGAAGCGGAGCAAATCAACCCAGACATCGCAGAAAGCGGAAATACGTCATCCAATGACCCCGTCTCGGAAATACGTCGTCCAATGACCCCGTCTCGGAAGCACGTCAGCAAATGACCCCGTCGCGGAAATACGTCATCCAATGACCCCGTCTCCGAAACATGTCATCCAATGACCCTGTCGCGGAAATACGTCAGCAAATGACCCCGTCGCGGAAATACGTCATCCAATGACCCCATCTCGGAAACACGTCATCCAATGACCCCGTCGCGGAAATGCGTCATCCAATGACCCCGTCTCGGAAACACGTCAGCAAATGACCCCGTCGCAGAAATACGTCATCCAATGACCCCGTCACGGAAATACGTCTTCCAATGACCCCGTCTCCGAAACACGTCAGCAAATGACCCCGTCGCGGAAATACGTCAGCAAATGACCCTGTCGCGGAAATACGTCATCCAATGACCCCGTCGCGGAAACACATCATCCAATGACCCCGTCTCGGAAACACGTTAGCAAATTACCCCATCACGGAAATACGTCATCCAATGACCCCGTCGCGGAAATACGTCATCCAATGACCCAGTCGCGGAAATACGTCAGCAAATGGACCCGTCTCGGAAATACGTCATCCAATGACCCCGTCGTGGAAATACGTCAACAAATGACCCCGTCGCGGAAATACGTCATCCAATGACCCCGTCGCGGAAATACGTCGTCCAATGACCCCGTCTCGGAAATACGTCAGCAAATGACCCCGTCGCGAAAATACGTCATCTAATGACCCCGTCGTGGAAATACGTTATCTAATGACCCCGTCTCGGAAATACGTCATCCAATGACCCCGTCTCGGAAATACGTCAGCAAATGACCCCGTTTCGGAAACATGTCAGCAAATGACCTCCGTCTCAGAAATACGTTATCCAATGACCCCGTCTCGGAAACACGTCAGCAAATGACCCCGTCGCGGAAATACGTCATCCAATGACCCCGTCGCGGAAATACGTCATCCAATGACCCCGTCTTGGAAACATGTCAGCAAATGACACCATCGCGGAAATATGTCAGCAAATGACCCCGTCATGGAAATACGTCATCCAATGACCCCATTGCGGAAATACATCATCCAATGACCCCGTCTCGGAAATACGTCATCCAATGACCCCGTCGCGGAAATATGTCATCCAATGACCCCGTCTCGAAAATACATCAGCAAATGACCCCGTCGCGGAAATACGTCATCCAATGACCCCGTCTCGGAAATACGTCGTCCAATGCCGTCTCAGCAAATGTTCCCGTTTCGGAAACACGTCAGCAAATGACCCCCGTCTCGGAAATACATTATCCAATGATCCCGTCTCGGAAACATGTCAGCAAATGACCCCATCACGGAAATACGTCATCCAATGACCCCGTCACGGAAATACGTCATTCAATGACCCCGTCTCGGAAACACGTTAGCCAACGACTTCCCCGTCGGAGCAACGCTGCGACTCGGAAACAAGTCAACCCACCAACCACTTACGAGTTCTCTCGACTTGTAAGGGAGAAAATTCTCTTGTGAGATCCTTACGACTCTCAAGAGAAAACGCACTTAGGAATTCTTACGACTCCTAAGGAGAAAATACACCTACGAGATCCTCTCGACTCATAGGGAGAAAAGTCTTTATGAGACCCTCACGACTCATAAAGTTGAAAAGTCTCAGGCAGCAGACCTAAACCTATCTCCTAAGCCATCATTGCCCATCAGGGAGCTTAAGATGGACTGCTATCTACTACCTACAGGCCACGCTTGCCAAAATTACATGCCACTGAAATAAAGGTGCTACTCAAGAGTATGTAAACTACTTTGCGCCAAGTCGAAACAAAAAAGGCGTAACCCACGGACGTCGACCACATACTGTGCGAGGCAATAAAGAGAACATTTGATTTGCAACCAATTAAGCGTTCGAAGCGTACCCACTCATGTATGTGCGAAGAGGATTAATGCATAAAATAAACGCATAGAAAGGAAAAATTTGTTATTCATACCCCAGAAAATTCTTACATTGATGAAAACAGTTAAAAAAAAGTATCATTAAAATGTTTACAATGGTAAAAATATTAAATCCTGGACACGGATTAAGAAATTCAGAAGTAAGGCCGTCTAAAATGCTTCTGGCCTCCCTGACCATTCTCGTATGCATCCTCTCATGAAGGCAAGCGTTAGGATCCTCGTTGATGTTGTCCGTCCTCTGATAGGCAGAGATTATCGTCGTATGTTGAAAAATTTGATGCAAGATATCAACAAGATTATCTCGCCGCCTCTTCGAGATCAGGCCCATCAGATATACTGAGTGCACCTTGTCTTCAACATCATCCAGTGCTTTAAGCGGCATGGCTTCATAAAATCCAGGAAGTGCGTTCCAAATCGCTCTCACGATGAGCTTCAAAAGAACGGAGCGACGAGGAAGTAGTCAACCGTTCTATTCATTAAAGCGACTCATAATCTCAGCACATTGAGCATTTGTAAACTCCTGGTTTTGACTACGACCTTGTGCGCGAATGTCTCCATAAGAAATAATTTCGTCAAGATCATACAGATGAGCGGCCATAGTGTCTGAAAAGGAAAATCAGTGAGAGTTTAGTGGTCATACTGATCAAGAAAATGTTTATTGAAATAGACACGGGAATTTAAACAACTCTTGATATTTTCACGGAGAAAACAAGTTCTGATTAAGACACCCAACAAATTCAAATTTGTGCAAATAAAGGAGAAATCCTAAAAGGATTCTCATTTAATGAGAGGCCCCTTGGGCCAAGGAGTTAAACTCCCTCGAGAGCAACGCTCTGCAAAAAGGAGTGACATCTGTCAACTCTAATTATGAGAGGAATAAAATTTCCTAAAAATTTCAAGAGCTATGCTCTGTGAAGACGATGGAATCATCCATCAAAACCCTAAAAAAGCAAAACTTTTGCAGAATAAAATCTTCAAGATATTCAAGATCTGTGAACTAACTCTAAGAGTTCTTCATGAAAGATGAACATTGTTCCAGTTCATGGGTTAAAATCACCCTAAACAGATTATATCTTGAAGATCTATGATCTAAAGATGAGCACAGCTCTGTTAATGGGTAAAATCCTAAAACATTTTAAGATCTACGATCTGAGAAGAGCAAAACTCTGTTAATAAGTTCAATCCTTACCAAATTTGGGCAGAGTTTTGACTGTAAGAAATTTCTTAAGGCAGAGAGCTTAGCTCTGGAGGAGAATTAAATTCTCAAGAACAAGAAAACAAGAAGATGAACGAGCAGTCATCTCAAGGGCCAAAGGCCCTATTTATAGGCGCTGGAAGTCGGTTCAACTTCCAAGTTGATCCAACGGTGGAAAAGCTGCCACCGCTACACTCACGTGTAAGCCATGTGAGCGCAACGGTGGGGGCATCTGTTTCCCCCAATTAAAGAGTAAAGCTCTATTCAAAATTAGAAATTTGAAATAAGGCAGCGCCTCATAAGAGCGCTGCGCCAAGAGTGCCAGCGCTAAGAGTCAAAGACTCTGAGGCAGCGCTCACGTGCAAAGCACGAGAGCGCTCGGGCCAAGAGCGCCAGCGCTAAGAGTCAAAGACTCTGAGGCAGCGCTCATGTGCAAAGCACGAGAGCACTAGCGCCAAGAGCGCTAGTGCTAAAGACTCTGAGGCAGCGCTCACGTGCAAAGCATGAGAGCGTTAAAGACTCTGAGGAAGCGCCTCACGTGCAAAGCACGAGAGCGCCAGCGCTAGAACTAAATGTTCTCCACCCTGGGATCAAAGATCCAACGAAGATGATAAATCATCAAATTACCAGAATAAAATTCTGTTGAGGAAATACTCCTCAAAATCTTTCCAAACAGGAAAGATTGTGCTCTGTAAATCAGAGCACCGATTGGATCAAAGATCCAATGGTGATTAAAAATCACCCAAATACAGAATAAATTCTGTATGGGAAAATATTTTCCCAATCTTGTTAATAACAAGAAAACTATCTTCTGTAAAACAGAAGCTCTTGAATCAAAGATCTAACGGTGGGAAACATTCTCCAAATCAATCAGAGATCTCTCAATGAAAGATTTCCTCAACTGATCAACAAATCAGCCTCCCCTATGTAAAGGACCCAAGACTTCAAGTCTTGTAGAGAGGAACCCCCCACAAACTTCAAGTTCAAAAAAGAGGGGAGACATATACACACGGAGGGAGAGGGGAAGAAAAATAGAGAGAGAATTTAATTCTCTAAAGAAGAGGAACCCCTCCCAAAAGCTCCCACAAAAAGAGAATTTAATTCTCAAACCAAGAGTATAAACTCTTCTTAAAGAACTTAGTTCTTTCTTTGGTTAAGATCTGCAGAAGCAGATCTCCCCACAAGTTGAGAATTTAATTCTCATCGGGGAGATTCTGTCATACAGATTCAAAAGCTAGGGGAAAGAACTGAATCCAAAAGAGTTTAACTCTTACAAAACGTATGGGAATTTAATTCCACTAAAACTAGGGTTTAACCCTTTAAAAAGAATTTAATACCTGTAAAGAACAAAAGGATAACTTGATTCCTCAGAACCGTAGAAGAACAGCCTGATGATTCATTAGCGTTCGAACGCTACATAAAAGCTCACGTGTTCCCACGTGAGCACATTTGAGGAACAAAAAGGGAAAGACTGAAATCTAGCCACGTGACCCTACGTGACCCCTGAGAAGTGTTCAGCACTTATAAAAGAGAAAAAGGAATAAACCCTATTTTTGGAGCACCTCACGTGACCCCACGTAACCCCCAAGTTGTGCTTGGCACTTACAAAACAAAAAGGGAATAAATCAAAGGCAGTTTCTATTTTTGGGCGCCTCACGTGATCTCACGTGACCCAATAGCGCTTAGAAAAAAACAAGGGAATAAACCCAAAGAAACAGCGCCTCAAATATTTAGTGTTTAACACTACTTCAAGCGCCTCACGTGAGCGCCTCAAATTTTTAGTGTTTAACACTACTTCTCACGTGGGAATACGTAAGCACTGAGCATATACTAGTGTCTAACACTATGAAAGGCCAATATTAGCCAGACTCAGACCAAATGTCCCGAGGACCATCGATTGAGCCCCTCATGCTCAGGATCTCCAAAACCGATCTCAGTCTCGAAGATAGCTAATGAGCTCTTAACAGGTGGCATCTAAAATGATGTTTATCCCATTCCCCTTCAGTCGGGACATTGGTTCAAGGGTACATCTCTCCACACCTCTGATACATGTCGTTGTAATTCCTCAACGTCTTCAGGGAGATAGCGGGTCCCGACAACCAACAACTTTTGGTGCATTTCCAAACCCATGGATACACCCCAATGGACCGTAATGTCCTTAAACTAACTATAGACCGTAATGTCCGTAAAACTAATCTTTGTGGACTATGATGTCCTTAAACCCAATGGACCGTAACGTCCCTAAACTAAACTCTATAGACTATGATGTCTTTAAACTATGGACTATGACATCCTTAAACTCCATGTACTATGATGTCCTTAAACCCAATGGACCGTAACGTCCCTAAACTAAAACAATAGAGCCCAAATGTTCTTTTGTTGGATCTGAATGATCCTAAAATCTTGTTAAGTAGATCTTAGTCTAAAATTGGACTAACGTATCCTTAACAAACATTTAAGTTGATCTTAATCTCAAACGAGATTAACGATCCTTAAATCCACCAAACCCAAATCTAAGAGAATGCGGATTTGGACTAATCCCCGCACTATGGGCGACATCATAAATTAGTCTCCGTATACAATCTACGGGCAACCAAAAACAAAACAAACACACACGACACGAAGTGACCTTCTGGAGAAGGAGAAAGTTGTTATCACGACGCGGTAGCGTAATTAACTGCAGGGGCTTGCACCTGCAGGGAAGAGCGTCTCCACAATCAAAAACCCCTTACAACGAGGGGGAATCTAATGAAGTCTGCTACAACGGCCGCATCCGTCTAAACCTCCGATACATGGTGCCATAAATCAACTTGGTATCTTCGAAGAGGTGGACGAATAAAACCAAATAGCATCTGCCCCCAAATTCAGGCAAGACGTTTGTCTTCCCAGTTTTCGGCGGAGAACAGACACTTACCAAAGCCTTCATATGGTACTCTCGTGCTTGCGTTTTTCAACTGAAGACCCAACTTCAGAATATCAAACGATGATCCGCCCTATCACAGAGTACATTCAGAACAACAAGACTATCTCCGACAATCTTGCGGGCATTGGACATGGATTTCCGATGCCGATCTTGTCATGCATGTTTTAGCCTGGGATCGGCCTATGACTCTTTTGTTCATGCTATCACAACCTGGATAGACGATCTCTCTTGAAGATCTACATGACATGCTCCTTGCACGTGAGAGCCTCTACCAGCAACAAGATAAGGCGCTCGATGCTACTCCCTTTCTGTCTGTCAACACCACAATCATGGGCTGTAGAGGTTCTTCTTCAGATTACAGTCAGTGTGGCTATAACACCGGCGGTCGGGGTAGCCGCAATAGCCATGGTCATGGTCAAAGCCACGATCGTGGCCTTCCTCGATGCCGAATTTGCATGACAACTGGCCGCTATGGCAATAGTTGCCTACAACGCTTCAATCAGACTTTTTCTGGCGGTCCAAAGAGTGTTTCACAATTTTATGCCCCGCAGTCTCAGAATGTAAGATCAGATGGGCATCATCAAGGACCTTCACCTTACGCCATGCTGTCACATACACTTCTACCATATCCTTCGAGCGGTCCAAGTGTTGCATCTTCTGAATGGTATCTTAATTCGGGGGTGTAGGGTGTTTTTCATCACCCCATTGAGATGGGAATGCGCGCATTTCTCAGGCATGTACAGATTTTCCCTGCCTAAGGTAGGCCGGGGTTTATTGATTGTGAGGATCCGAATCTCCGGCAGCCATGGACTAAGTTGCCGTTAATTATCTCTTGCTTTTGGAGCAAGAGAACCACCAATTGACGGGCAAAACTGGTCATGCGAACTCAATGTGCAGTGTGTGTCATGTTTTGAAGGGGGTCTTGGACGCATTGGAGGCCACGTAGAGTTTACGGGGGTCCCGCCACTTGGATAGTGGGCTGGGGATCAAGGGGGCTAGTAGCCCCTTTACGGGGTGTGGGGCAGTGCCCCGTTAGAAATTTTTTCTAACGGGGGACGTGTTTTGAGTGGGAAGCGTAAGGGAAAAAAGGGATGAGGAGCGTCCTAAGGACGCGTGAGTGGCGTGCTAGCGCTGGGCGCCCACGGGTCATGTGTCCTGCGTATGGGCGCCGGGCGCCAGCGGGTCACGTGCGCGGTACGCGATCGCTGGGCGCCAGCGGGTCACGTGCGCGGCACGCGAACGCTGGAAACACCAGCAGAGAAAGGGGCTTAGCCCCTGGGCTGGGAGTTAAACTCTCGAGGGTATTTGGAGTTGAACTCTGAAACAGGAATTAGGTATAAATTTGAGGTTAAACTCCTAACAGATTTGGATTTGGAGTTAAACTCCTATGTAATGAATTGGATGTGGATTTGGAGTTAAACTCTTAAAAGGCTTGGTTTTGGAGTTAAACTCCTAAAAAGGTCTGGATGTGGAGTTAAACTCTTTTGAGAATTTGGATCTTGGAGTTGAACTCCTTGAAGATCTTCGAAGATGATCAAAGGGGACTCATTTCTTCTCCCTGAAGCTTCGGATCCTCCCGAAGTGGGATGTTCGGAGGTGGGTCTTTTTCCTCCTCCCCCCTTTTGCTGGATCTTGGAGAAAAATGAAGGCGAGATAAAAAAATCTCCCTTTTTAGGGATTTGATGGGAGATCTAAACTTCCCTTCGAGGGTTTTATGGTGAAAAACTATTTCTTTTTGTAAAAAGAAGAGTTAAACTCTTAATTTAATTGGAAAAGAAAAGGAAAGGGAGAACTTGAGAGAGAGGAGATGGAGGCACAAACCCTAGAATTTTTTGAGAGAATGAAAAGCCCTTGTTGATTTTTCATCATGTTTGCCTTTATAGGCTACACACTTTATATATAACCCCTTGAGTTTTGCCAAATGGCGCTTGTGCCACCCTATGCCTTATGTGCTAATCTGTTTTTGCATATAAGCCATGGGGTTTACAAAATTTTGGCTTTTTGCTCATTTTACATACATTTATTTCTAAAAAAGAATTACATTAAACTAATTTATGGCTTCATTTTTTTTGTCACGGGGCCAGTCCCTTCCATGCTTGGTCTTGACCTGGGCTTGGGCCTACTTGGCTTGGGGTTGACTTTGATTTTGACTTGGTCAACCGGGATGTAATTTTTAACCCCAACAAAGTGTCCCCCATCAATAAATGCATACCGTACATGTGAGTTGTGTACATGAGATTGATGGATCTTTCTCTATATAGAGCTTGATTTGGTTGGGTTCCTTTTTGACGACGTGGAGGGTATGCTGCCATTTTAGCGACGTGGACGGTCGATACTGCCATTTTAGCGACGTTGACGGACTGTGTTGCCATTTTAGGGACGTGGACGGTCGGTGCTGCCATTTTAGCAACGTGGACGGTCGGTGATGCCATTTTAGTAACGTGGACGGTCGGTGATGCCATTTTCGCGACTTGGATGGTCGATGCTACCATTTTTTCGACTTGGACGGTCAATGACTTGCTCCGCTTTCTGCGATATCGGGATTTGATTTGATTTGCTCCGCTTTCTGCGGTGTCGTGGTTGAAGTTGACTTGCTCCGCTTGTTGCGGTGTCGGGGTTGATTTGTTTGATTTGATTTGTTTTGGGAGTTCCCTACCTGTCCAACGAGACTTTCGAGCTTAGAAGTGCTGCCGAGTGGGACTTTGATTTGATCTGGTTGATTTCTGCCTTATTTGGCGGGTTTTTGAATTTGAGAGGTGTTGGATATATGTATGCCCTAGAGGCCATTATTTGTATAGTGGATGCTTGGACATGTATATATATAGAAGACTTTCTTGTTCGACGTGATAGTATGCTGTCTGTTTGCTCTTTATCTTAACATGTTCACTCGATTGTATATACTGTTCATTTGATACATGTTGATAAAGCCCTTAGGATATTAGCTTGACTACCATGATTATGATGCAGATCATACTAGTGGGGCATGTGTAGTCTATAAGCATATCCTTAATTGTTCCTAATCGTGGGTGTATCGAGACGGGGCATCGATATTCCGGAGTAGACTAGCGTATACGTTTCTTGACCCAATTGAGGGGGCGATGGATGATCATATATCCATTGGTGTTTGACATCAAAGATTGTATACATGTGCTCATTGGAGACTGAGTACACTGAACGGACTCGCCGAGAACTCCTATATGGTATTATATCTATTGTCGAATAGCAGTTCTCAGGTGACACTTGTACAGGTTAGTCTGTAGACCCGAGATCGTCATAGAGTCTTGTGTGTTTCCCATTGTGCTTTGATTTCCACCCTACCACGGCTCTACTGAGCGTGCAAACAGGTAGTTTTTGGGTACAATCCCAAGACACATGGAAGCAATGAGCGATAGGAAGGGTTTCGTCACTCTCGATATTGGGAGTTGATGTTGCACTATGCGCGATTGGCTATAACTGCAAGTCCCTGGCCAGGGCTGATGAGATTTACTGATAAGTGTTATCAGTAGTTGTTAGTGGATGTTGCACACCCTCACAACTCTTGTGATGAGGCGGAAGTGGCAAACAATAATTTTCTTACATGCAACACCCACTTAAACCCTAGATCTTATGCTTAAACCTTAACTAGCAAACCTATCTAGAGATCTTATCTACTATGATAGGGTTATACCTAAGGAACCGGTCCTTTGGGTCTTCTTTTGGATGCAACTCCTAGGCTCTTTGGATGCTTGAAAGGAACTCGGTCTCCGGTCACCACTAGGTCGTAGATGATCCACCCGAGAGCTATAGAACAAGCTTCAAACTCTTTACAAGAGTTAACTAAGAAATCAAGTGTGCTAGAAATGATTACTTAGATGATGTAGAGATTAAGTAGAGGATTAAAGTGATCCCTAAGCTTTTGATTCACAACTCATGTGAAGGGTAAAGCTTGGAGGAGGAAGAAGGGGATAACTAGGAGAGAGAATGTGAGGGTGCTGAATGAAAAAATCAAGTATGGAAAAAATGATATGGCTCAATGAAAATAATTGAAGCATGCAATATTTTTCTAAAAAATAATGCACCATGCTTCAATAGTAATCCCAAATGAATATAAAATGAATTGAGCCATACCATCACCCATCCTTAGACTCTCTCCAAATCCACCTCATAATTTCCATTTTCACAAAATGAAAACCATTTATGAGGTGTCCCCTTCTAGAAGGTATTCTTGTACAATTACAAGAATACCCCTCACCGTATACCGTATAAGTATACCCGCATTCGTATTCCGAAAAATATAAATACAAAATAATCCAATAATATAATACCGGTATTCGGCTTAAACCAAAACCTACCAGTATTATCCTTTCGATCATTATTCCTGTAGCCAGTACACGAATATGATCAAAACCCTGCCACAATAACTTACGGCCTCTACACCTTTTGCCTGAACCAGGGAACCCTCTGTGTGGGACTCTAAAGACTCAACAGTACATTGGCAGTGAGTTTAACCACAAGCACGTCAGCGGCACTAGCTGTGCGTAACGGCTACCCAGGCACGTGACGAAAAGGTGGCCGACGAGCGAACTCATCCTAACCCTAACGAGCCTGTAAGCAACACTTACCGTACAGTCCGGTCTCTTCGTTTGATACGTTGCATATGTAGTCTAGGGTTGGTAAATGTCAGACCCCAGTAACTTTATAAGTCATGCTGATTTATGGCCCATAACGGTTCGAGAAACTTGTGATAACTCTTATCAGTAAATCTCGACAACCCTGGCCAGGTATTTGCTGCTATGGCCGATCAAGAATAGCGCAACATCAACTCCCTATACCGGGAGAGACGAAACCCCTCCTATCGCTCACCGCCTTCATGTGATAAAGGGACTGTACCCAAAATCCACCTGTTTGTACGACTCAGTAGAGCCATGGTAGGGAGAAAATCAAAGCACAGTGGGAATCACACAAGATACTATGACGATCTCGAGACTAACCTGTACAAGTGTCATCAGAGAACTGCTATCTGACAATAGGTATATATACCATCTAGGGGTTCTCGGTGGGTTCTGTTCAGTGTACCCTTTCTTCAATGAGCTCCTGTATACAATATTTGATGTCAAACACCAATGGTTGTGGGATCAACCATCACCCCTAGGGTCAAGAAACTTACACACTAGTCTACTCTGGTAATATCGATGCCCTATCTCAATATACTCTCGACTAGAAACTATTAAAGGATATGCTTATAGACTGCCCAGGCCCTACTAGTATGATCTACATCATAATCCCGGCAGTCAAGCATAATCCTAAGGGCTTCATCAACACGTATACAAATATGAAATACAATACATCACACGTTAAGAAGTAGATAAACCGGATAACATACTATCATTTCGAGAAAATATTGTTTCTGTACATATACATGCCGAGCATCCTATACAATACAGGCCTCTAGGGCATACATATCTAACAATCTGGGTTTCTCGACCTGTTATAACCCATACATTGGCATGACTTATTGAGTTATTAGGGCTCGACGATACCATCCCTAGACTCAATATGCAACATATCAGACGAAAAGACCGGACTGTACGGTAAGTGTTGCTGGTTGGCTCTACAGGAGTACTAACAAGTTCGCTTGTTGTTCTTCTGTTCGCTCAATACCTGGGTAGCCGTTACGTGCAGCTAGTACCGCTGACGGTTTGTGGGTATCTGATATGATCACTACCTATAGCTAGCGTATTGACGAGTCTTAGAGTCCCACATAGGGGTTTCCGAGCTCAGGCGAAACGAAGTGGGGCACATATGGAGATATGTGCGGGAGCTTGATTAAATACGAGTATATAATACCGTATTTTAATCTGGCGTTTTCTATTAGTCGGGTTATATGTGATATGACCGGATTATTAAATCAAGTGTTGATTTAATATAATGACTAATTGCTCATTTATAATTCCTTTTTTTTATTTATGCATGCATGTATGTATATTCATATTTGTATACACACACACACACACACACACACATATACATGTGTCCATATATCATGGTGGATGATACATTGGACATGGCTATGCTAGACTCACGTGGAAATATATTAGATGTTTATTGATTTTGAGAAAATGGAAAATTGAATAATGAGATCATGGTTTTTACACTCTTCTTAAAATATCTCATTAATCATGGTTCATTGTTTAATCCCTCCACTAACTCACTCATAAAATATCTAAGATATTTTTCCATGGCTCATATATTGTGAGAGTGACTCTTTCTCTTATCTCAAGCTAAGCCATTAGTTCATCCTCTTCTTCTAAGCTCTCTACTTTTTTTCTAGTGAGTAAAAGAGAAAGAAAAAGAAATGTTTAATAGTGAGAAAAATCCACTTCATCAATCTATATTAGTCTAGCACACTTGTATAGGTTGTTTCCTTCATTTCTACTTAGTTTAGTGAAGTAAGAGCTTGAGTGTAAGGAACTCCAGGTGAATCATCGTGGACATCGAAGGCTACAAGCGAACTTGTTCCAAGCTTCGAGTGGAGCCAAGGAGCCCAAGGACTTCTACATAGAGCCATTGAAGAGAAGGAGTGGTCTACAAAGGTTGTAGTTCTCTTTCTCTTAGTGTTAGACACTACTTTGTTTATTATACTTACCCTAATCTCTAGTTTGATTCGTGGCATGTGTGCTTTAGCTATCTAATTTTTTAAAATCCATTACATATTGTTGTTTAAACCCTAGTAGAGATGCTAAGACACACCAATATGGTATCAGAACCAAGCTAGAGCTTTAGGGTAGTTTAGACGACGTTAAAAGTGTTCGATCAAAATCAAAATATAGATTTTTCATGGATTCTGTACATTTTTCCAAAAGTTGGTATTTTGCAGAATAAAAATATTCAAAAAATCGTGCAGGTAAATCTATGGAATCCCAAAAATTTCGAACACCCAACTTAGTGGAATGGCCGCAGAACCATGACATAACCCTAGGTTTAGTCGTGGCTCCGCCGCACATTTAGGGAATTAGGGTTTCAATTTTTCTGTACTGCTCCATTTTGATACTTGTGAATTTCTGGATATTTTTGTTGAGGCTTAAGGTGTTGAGGTCTCTGTGATTTGAAGAAATTTTTGATGTCGATCGAAATGTTTAATATCATCTAGAAAGTTTCTGTATGTGATACAATATTTAGAATCTACACTAGTTAGTTTTGAGAAAATTAATTGGTTGTTTGTAAATCTAACATTTCAGTCTCGTTGGATAATCGAGAATCTTATTGAATTACCCGACTTCTTTTGAAAAGGTGTTTTCATTTTGAGACTTAAATGTAAGATCTACTAGGTTAGGCATGTAATCCAGAATATGAGATATTCCGGGTTTGCGATATCTAAGGAGAGTGTGGATTCCAACAGTTGTAGTTTTACATTTCTTTTCTGCAATTGTAAGTGTAATATGTGTATCCCTAATCTTGTTGTTATACGTCGACTACATTGGAAATACGCATATTTACTTACGTTGATGATCTGTGATGATTATTCTGTTGCTGTTCTGCTATGATGTATAGGATCGTTGTGATGGAATAGCCGGGGTTTTATGTGAAATGAGAGATTTTATTTTTTCATTCATGTAAAATTCATTGTATATAATATTCTTTTATTGGGACACTTCCGGGTTGAGGATGATGTCACCATTGATGTATATTATTTACTTTTCCGTATTGTGGGGAGCACAAGTAACCGAGTTCTAGAGTCTAGAGGGAGGCCATCTCAAGGAGTCGAGACCGGTCTCCTAACTCTAGAATTGGCAGGGTTGCTTGCCGCTTTCATAGAGGTATAGGGGTGTGGCCTTGGCTATTCATCACGACCGTGGAATCCGTATTTTTTATTATCGGCTTAATCTAAAATACGGACCTCCTAGCATATCCTATATTTTCATATATCTGCTTCTGCTGTTGTTACTATGTGATGCGATCATATAAACTGCGTGAGACGAATGTTATTTATATATATGATATATAATAAACGTTGCTTATGTTTTGCATCCGCGCTAGTCCTGCTCCCGTTTTGCCGTTAGTTAAGTAACCTAACGGTGCATAACGGGACCCTGTAGTGAATGCGGACGGTATAAACGTACGTTCTATTTTCATTTCTTTCTGTGAGTCTTAGGAACTTAAATGATGGGACTATATTAATGAGATTAATGTAAAGAAAAGAAGACTAAAAATATTATAGAATCAAATTTGAAACCTACTCATCCTTTTTATGAAAAAGCAAGTTTCAAAATGCGGAGCTTAAGCCACTCCTTTTAAATTATTTGGTTCTACAATGATATCAAGTTCAAAACGTTAAAGGTTTTCATCAAAACCATCCGTAACCCTCCGTCATTTTAGGAAGTAGAGTACTTAGTATTCGTACTATGTTTGTTGACCATAATTAAGGCGTAGTGTACGGTAACTAAGTGATGTCTTCTTATACAGCATATGATACGATTAATTAGGACATTTATATGATTTTGTTGACCATAGTTAAGGGTCATATGAGTGGGTCTAATTAATCAAGAAATGACGGGTAGAACTTGACTAGTACTTATGATTTGTTGACCATAGTTAAGGTCATAAGCCGCTAGGGGTAAAAACTGTATCGGGAATTTAAAGAGTTGAAATTTGCAATGAGATTGTATACCTTCTATATTGATAGTTGGATCCTGTTTCTCCCAATCAGAGCAAAGCTCTGTTTTGAATTTCAAAATTCAAAAATTGAAGCAACGCTTCAGATCCTGCGCACTGCGCGCCATGTGTCAAAAGCAGACACGCCAGCGCCAAGAGCGCTGAGCCCCAATCAGCGCACCCCTAATCAGAGCAAAGCTCTGTTTTCAAAATTCAAAATTCAAAAAGTTGAAGCAACGCTTCAGATCCAGCGCTCTGCGCTGCGTGCCACGTGTCAAGCACGGGTGCGCTAGCGCAGTCGTGCTGCGCTCTGCGCTGCGCGCCACGTGTCTAACGTAGGTGCGTCAGCGCTGGAATTAAAATTCCCACCGTTAGATCAAAGGATCTAATAATAATGATAAATCATTAATTAAGCAGAAATAAATTCTGTTAAAGAAAGATTCCTCAAAATCTTTCCAAACAACAAGATTGTGCTTTAAGCACCGCTGGATCAATGATTCAATGGTAAATAATGAATTACCAAAAACAGAACAAATTCTGCATGGAAAGATTTCTCAATCTTATTAAAAACAAGAAGATTATCTTCTGTCAAACAGAAGCCTCGGGATCAAAGATCCAACGGTGGGAAGTATTCCCCAATCAATCAAGAGAAAGATCTCTCAAAACCGATTTAACAAATCATTTGGCCCTATATAAAGGACCCTAGACTTCAAGTCAAAAAAAAAAGTAGAGAGAATACAGAAGAACAGAGAGAAAACCCTCTGCAAACTTTGAGAAAAATTCAAAGAGAAAGAAAGGCAAGCCTTTAGAAAAAAGATCATTTCTTCATCTTTAAGGTAAAGAATTAATTCTTGAACAACAGAGATGAAATCATCTCGTAAAAAGAAGAAACATCTTCTAAGAAGATCATAGATCTGAAAAAAGACCAAGGTCTTTTATAAAAAGAAAAGATCAAAAGATCTAATCGTAAAAATATAAAAAGAAGTATTTGACGTCATTCACAGATCTTTTGATCTATAAAGGCAGAGCCTTTAATAAGAATAAGAACTTTGTTCTTGAATCTTGAAGCAAAGCCTCCTTTAAGAAGAACATAAGCTTGTTCTTTGATCTTAAATTTGATCAGATGTGCTCTGCGCTACTGAAAATTGCCTTGCACCCATGAACTGCGCCCTTGCCCTCCTTGGATTGGCGCTCAGCGCCAAAATATGCCACGTGTCAACCATAGACACGATCTGCGCTTTGCGCTCCTGAAAACAGTGCACTGCGCTCTTGGGTTGGCGCTCAGCGCCAAGTGCACCACGTGTCACTCGCTGGCGCACCCATAAATTACCGGAGCGCGCTCATAAATAAAAAGCGCAGTGCGCTAACAAACTAGCGCTTAGCGCTAAGCGACACGTGTCCTCCTCGTGTGCGCTAACCGACAGAAGCGCAATGCGCTCTTTGACTGGCGCAAAGCGCCTAGTGCGCCACGTGGCGCGCTGTCAGAACATACTTTGTTCTGATAAATGCTATGCATTCAATATAAGACAAAAAATGTCAGAGCCCAATACTTAGCATTATTAAAAGGGCAGAGCCTAAATAAAGGCCTAACAGGCAGAACAAAAATAAAATGTTAAATATTTTTAACTGGACTTAGTCCAATTCTGGCCATAAGTCCTCAATTTAAATTGAACTGAGCTCATCTGCTCTTCCAATCAATTTACACCCAGTTCGAGGGTACATCTCTTTACTCCTTTGATATTTGTCGTTGTAATCCTTCAATGTCGTCAGAGAGGTGATGGGTCCCGATAACCACACATTGCTATGGACTGTAGGGTCCTTCAACTCACGGACTATGATGTCCTTAACCTCGACCGTAATGTCTTAAAACTAACGTCGGACTATGGAGTCCTTAAATCTACGGACTATGATGTCCTTAACCTCGACCGTAATGTCTTAAAACTAACATCGGACTGTGAGGTCCTTAAACTTCTGGACTATGATGTCCTTAACCTCGACCGTGATGTCTTAAAACTAACGTCGGACTGTGGAGTCCTTAAATCCACGGACTATGATGTCTTTAACCTTGACCGTGATGTCTTAAAACTAACATCGGACTGTGGAGTCCTTAAATCCATGGACTATGATGTCCTTAACCTCAACCGTAATGTCCTAAAACTAACATCGGACTGTGAGATCCTTAAACTCACGGACTATGATGTCCTTAATCTCGACCGCAATGTCTTAAAACTAACAATAGACCGTAATGTCCTTAAACTAATTATCGACCGCAATGTCACTAAACTAAATAATAGAGCCCAATTGCTCTCTTTCGGATCTAAACGATCCCGTTAAGTTGATCTTAGTCTAGAATTAGACTAATGTGTCCTTAACAAACGTTTAAGTTGATCTTAGCCTCAAATAAGACTAACGTATCCTTAAACACAAACCCCTCAAACCTAAATCTAAGAAAGATACGGATTTGGACTAATCCACGTCCTACGGGCGACAACACAAATTAGTCTCCGTATACAATCCACGGGCAACCAAACACAAAACAAACACCCACGACACGAAGTGACCATATGGAGAAGGAGAAAGTTGTTACCGCGACGCGGTAGCGTAATTAACTGCAGGGGCTTGCGCCTGCAGGGAAGAGCGTCCCCACAATCAAAAACCCCTCAAACGAGAGGGAATCTGACGAAGTCTGCTACATCGGCCGCATCCATTTAAACCTTCGATGCATGGTGCCATAAATCAACTTGGCATCTTCGGAGAGGTGGACGGATAGCACTAATTAGCATCTGCCCCCAGATTCAGGCAAGACATCCAGTCTTCCCGGCTTCCGGTGGTGAACAGATCCCGATCCCACTGCGAGTAAAAGTTACTCCCGGGAGAGTTTTGCACTTTACAATTAGCTAATCCAATAGGTGTCTAGAAAGGTGTCAACGGGATTATGCCTCTAGGGAAATAAGGTTTATTTTAATTAGGTCCGTGCGAAAGCACGGAGAACCTCCCTCGAAGTACCGACACTGGCTTGGCTGACCGGTTAGCGAACTTATAGAATGTAATTAATCCTGGCTAATTTATTTTGAGATTTGAAGGAAAATTTGATAAAAGCAGTGGGAGGCATCGATTAGATAAGATAAATAACCAATCTAATCTTTGCAAGAGCTTTCGCTGAGTGTATTCTTTTCTCTCTCTTAATGGCAGATACTAATGACTGGACTTAAGTTTCTATTAAAGAAAAATAAACTGGCAGGATCCAATTATAAAGACTGGCTGAGCAACATAAACATTGCCCTTACATATGATAAGGTTGCATATGTCCTCACTGACCTAGCCTTTCCTATCCCAGGCCCTGATTCCTCTATTACGATTAAGGAGATCCGCAAGACATGGGATATTGATTGTGCCATAGTGAAGTGCCTCACGTTAGTTTCGATGGAAAATGTACATCAAACGCAACATGAGAAGATGGATGTTCAATCCATCTTTTTCCATACAAAGGAGTTGTATAGGAAGCGATCTCGTACCCTTCGTTACGAGGCATCTAGAAAGTTGTTTCAGATGAGGATGGCTACTAGTACGTCAGTAGGAGATCATGTCTTGAAGATGATAGGACTTATTGAAGAACTTAAGAATCTAGGATGGACCATGGAGAATGAAAAATATGTTGATATAGTTCTACAGTCTCTCCCCCCCACCACCTTTGCTCAGTTTATAGTGAACTTCAATATGCACAACATGGAGAAGTCACTTCCTGAACGTCTCAATATGTTGAGAAGTGCAGAGAGCATACTTAAGATAGCGAAAACTCCTTCTCTAATTGTTGGACCATCTTCCTCTTCCATCCCAAAAGATAAAGCTAAGGGAAAGAAGAAGAAGAAACCCACCAATCCGAGAGGTGGAGTTAAAAAGGCAAAAGGGAAAGACAAATCCGGGGCTAAGGGATCAGGAAAGGGAGAATGTTTCTATTGCTACAAGTCGGGACACTGGAAGCGTAATTGTATTGAGTACCTCGTTGATCTCAAGAAAAAAAAGTATGGTGATGCTTCCGCTTCAGGTGTGTTCGTCACTGAAAACTATTTTTCTATAAACTCTGCATACTGGGTATTAGATACCGGTTTGGGTTCTCACATATGCAATTGTGTGCAGAGATTGAGAAATAGCAAAGTTTTGAAGACTGATGATCACACTCTCCGGATTGGAAATGGTTCCAATATACATGTTGTATCAGTGGGAGAGTATCACCTAGGGTTTCCCTCGGGATGTATATTGGTTTTGAACCCGTGTATTTTGCACCAAGCATGCTATGTAATATAACATCCATATCTTTGTTAGACAATGAAGGATATCATTTTGTGTTGCAAAATAATGTTATGAACAATAACCTGAATCCACAGTTGATTGGGTATGATATATTGAATAACGGGATTTACATCCTAAATCAACACACAGTTTTCAATATACAACAAACAAACAAAAGAAAATTTTCAGATATAAATGAAGCTTTTTTATGGCATTGTAGATTTGGTCATATTAATGAAACAAGACTAAACAAGCTACATAAAGATGGATATTTAAATCATTTTGAATATAAATCTTATGCGACTTATCAGTCTTGCATAAAGGGTAAAATGACCAAAACTCCGTTTACTGGACACGGAGAGAGAGCTACTGAACTCTTAGGCCTCATACATAGTGATGCATGCAGACCAATGTCTATACATGCTAGAGACGGTTATTCTTACTTCATAACTTTTACTGATGATTTCTCGAGGTTCGGACATGTGTTTTTCTTGAAACATAAGTCTGAAGCTTTCGAAAAATTCAAGGAGTATAAACTTGAAGTAGGAAAACAAATTGGTTTGAGCATCAAGAAACTTCGATCCGATCGAGGAGAAGAGTATTTAAGTACAGAGTTTTTAGACTTCCTAAAAGAGAATGGGATTCTCTTTCAGCTCACTCCCTCTTACACACCACAGCACAACGGTGTGTCAGAACGGAGAAATCATACCCTATTAGATATGGTACGTTCTATGATGAGTGATACTGAGTTACCACTTTCCTTTTGGGGACATGCATTGGAGACTGCAGCATATCTATTGAATAGGGTTTCAACCAAGACCGTGCCTACCACTACATATGAGATATGGTATGGGAAGAGACCATCTCTTAAACAAGTTAGGATATGGGGTTGTCCTGCTTCTGTTAAAAAGCAGAATCCAGACAAACTCGAGACACGGTCGGTTCTATGTACATTTGTGGGATATCCAAAACATTCATATAGATTTCTTTTCTACCATAAGGAGGAACAAAGAGTGTTTGTTTCTCAGTATACCACATTTTTAGAAAATGAATTTTTTACAAATAATACTGATGGCAATACGGTAGAACTAGAAGAAGTTCTAGAACCACAAATAACTAATAACGATTTGGTTGAACCTGATGTTGCAATAGAATCTCAGTCACTCCGTAGATCTAGTAGGACTTCTCGCCCACCAGAGAGATATTATGGTTTCCTCATTGATGGTGATAGAGAAGATTACATCATGGATGATGATGAACCTACTAATTTTCAGCAAGCTATCACGAGTGGTGACTCAGTGAAGTGGCTGGATGCCATGAGATCCGAAATGGAGCCCACGTATACCAACAAAGTATGGACTTTAGAAGTTGCACCTTCTGGAGTAAAACCCGTGGGGGTGCAAATGGATCTTTAAGAAAAAGATCGGTGTAGATGGACAGGTAAAGACCTATAAATCAAGGCTTGTAGCGAAAGGATTTCGTCAAAGACCAGGACTACACTATGATGAGACTTTCTCTCCAGTAGCAATACTTAAATCCATTTGGATCCTACTTGCTATTGCTGCTCATTACAACTATGAAATCTGGCAGATTGACATTAAAATTGCATTTCTAAATGGTGATTTAGAAAAGTGCGTTTTTATGGATCAGCCGGAAGGCTTCATTAACAGTGGGAGCAGTGAAAAGGCATGTAGGTTGCTTAAATCCATTTATAGATAAAAGCAGGCATCACGGAGTTGGAACATCTGTTTTGATGATACAATAAAAAAGTTTGATTTTGTCAAAAATATAGATGAACCTTGTTTATAAGAAAATTATAGGGAGTACTGTCACATTCCTCGTATTGTACGTGGATGACATTCTCTTGATAGAAAACGACATTCCTATGCTACAATCGATCAAACTATTCTTATCACAAAGGTTCTCCATGAAGGACCTGGGTGATGCCTCATATATTTTGGGCATTAAGATCTATAGAGATAGATCTAAGAGATTGTTGGCATTGTCCCAATCAAGCTACATTAATACCATCCTAAAGAGCTTTAGTATGGAAGATTCCAAGCGAAATACTTTACCCGCTTGTCACGGAATCTCTTTCTCCAAAGACTTTTGTCTAAAGTCCGATGAAGAGAGAGCTCGCATGAGTATTATACCCTACGCTTTTGCTGTAGGATTTATAATGTATGCGATGTTATGTACTCGCTCTGATGTTTCTTATGCACTAAGTGTAGTAAGCAGGTATCAATCCAATCCAGAGGAGAAATACCGGACCGCTGTGAAGAACATTCTTAAGTACTTGCGAAGGACTAAAGAAATGTTCTTGGTGTATGGTAATGAGGATCTCCAGATGGAGGCCTTTACCGATTCCAGCTTTCAAAGTGATAAGGATAACAGCAAATTTATCTCAGGGTTTGTATTTACCCTTAATGGAGAGACGGTTTGTTGGAAGAGTTCCAAACAGGACACCGTTGCAGACTCAATGATGGAAACTGAATACATTGCTGCAAATGATGCTGCCAAGGAACCCGTCTGGATGCGGAAGTTCATATCGGAACTAGGAGTAGTTCCCACCATTATTGATCCAATACCATTGTATTGTGATAATAATGGGGTTATGGCATCGGCCAAAGACCCCAGGTCCCATCAACGATCCAGACACATCCTGAGGCGATATCATTTGATCCGGGAGATAGTTGATCACCTCAAGATCGAGATTCGGAGAGTAGACACAAAGAATAACACCGCGGATCCACTCACCAAGGCCCTTCCACAGCCGCAACATGAGCGACTATTTGAGATGTTAGGTAAGAGATACGCCAATAATCGGCTTTAGTGTAAGTGGGAGATTGTTGGATATATGTATGCCCTAGAGGCCATTATTTGTATAGTGGATGCTTGGACATGTATATATATAGAGGACTTTCTTGCTCGACATGATATTATACTATCTGGTTGCTTTTTATCTTAACATGTTCACTTGAGTGTGTATACTATTCATTTGATACATGTTGATAAAGCCCTTAGGATACCAGCTTGAGTACCATGATTATGATGCAGATCATACTAGTGGGGCATGTGTAGTCAATAAGCCTATCCTTAATTATTCTTAGTCATGGGTGTATCGAGACGGGGTATCGATATTGCAGAGTAGACTAGCGTATATGTTTCTTGACCCAGTTGAGGGGGCGATGGATGATCCTATATCCATTAGTATTTGACATCAAAGATTGTATACAGGTGCTCATTGGAGACTGAGTACACTGAACGGACTCACCGAGAACTCCTATATGGTATTATATCTATCGTCGAATAGCAGTTCTCAGGTGACACTTATACATGTTAGTCTGTAGACCCGAGATCGTCATAGAGTCTTGTGTGTTTTCCATCGTGCTTTGATTTCCACCCTACCACAGCTCTACTGAGTCGTGCAAACAGGTGGCTTTTGGGTACAGTCCCGAGACACATGGAGGCAATGAGCGATAGGAGGGGTTTCGTCTCTCCCGGTATTGGGAGTTGATGTTACACTATACGCGATTGGCTATAACTGCAAGTCCCTGGTCAGGGCTGATGAGATTTACTGATAAGTGTTATCAGTAGTTTCTTGACCTGTTATAGGCCATACATCGGCGTGACTTATTGAGTTATTAGGGCTCGACGATACCTGGGTAGCCATTACGTGCAGCTATCAGACGAAGAGACCAGACTGTACGGTAAGTGTTGCTGGTTGGCTCTACGGGAGTTTGAACAAGTTCTCTTGTTTCTTCTGTTCGCTCAATACCTGGGTAGCCATTACGTGCAGCTAGTACCGCTGACGATTTGTGGGTATCTGATATGATCACTACCCACTGCTAGCGTATTGACGAGTCTCAGAGTCCCACATAGGGGTTTCCGAGCTCAGGCGAAACGAAATAGGGCACATATGGAGATATGTGCGGGAGCTTGATTAAATACGAGTATATGATACCGTATTTTAATCTAGCGTTTTCTATTAGTCGGGTTATATGTGATATGACCGGATTATTAAATCAAGTGTTGATTTAATATAATGATTAATTGCTCATTTATAATTCCTTTCTTTCTTTATTTATGCATGTATGTATATTCATATTTGTATACACACACACACACACACACACACACATATACACACATACATGTGTGCATATATCATGGTGGATGATACATTGGACATGGCTATGCTAGACTCACATGGAAATATATTAGATGTTTATTGATTTTGAGAAAATGGAAAATTGAATAATGAGATCATGGTTTCTACACTCTTCTTAAAATATCTTATTAACCATGGTTCATTGTTTAATCCCTCCACTAACTCACTCATAAAATATCTAAGATATTTTTCCAAGGCTCATATATTGTGAGAGTGACTCTCTCCTATCTTAAGCTAAACCATTAGTTCATTCTCTTCCTCCAAGCTCTCTACCTTTTTTCTAGTGACTAAAAGAGAAAGAAAAAGAAAGGTTTGATAGTGATAAAAATCCACTTCATCAATCTATATTAGTCTAGCACACCTGTATAGGTTGTTTGCCTCACTTCTACTTAGTTTAGTGAAGCAAAAGCTTGAGTGTAAGGAACTCCGGGTGGATTATCATGGACATCGAAGGCTACAAGCAGACTTATTCCAAGCTTCGAGTGAAACCAAGGAGCCCAAGGACTTCTACACGGATCCATTGAAGAGAAGGAGTGGTCTACAAAGGTTGTAGTTCTCTTTCTCTTAGCGTTAGACACTACTTTGTATATGATACTTACCCTAATCTCTAGTTCGATTCGTGGCTTGTGTGCTTTAGCTATCTAATTTTTTAAATTTCATTACATATTTTTGTTTAAATCCTAGTAGAGATGCTAAGATACACCAACAAATGGAACATGGAATTTGGATTTTGTTTAACATCAGCATTGCTGCATTGGAATAATACCAGGAGCAACTCATCATTTTCCCTGGGAGGACTTGGAATTTGGTTTTGGGTCGGCATCAGCACCGCTAACACTGAAGCGTAGTGCCAGGAGCGACTCATCATTTGCTGTTGGGAAAACTTGGGATTTGGGTCGGCATCAGTACCCCTAACACTGAAGCGTAGTGCCAGGATCGACTTATCATTTGCCGTTGGGAAAACTTGGGATTTAGGTTTTGGGTCGGCATCAGCACCGCTAACACTGAAGCGTAGTGCCAGGAACGACTCATCATTTGCCGTTGGGAAAACTTAGGATTTGGGTTTTGGATCGGTATCAGCACCGCTAACACTGAAGTGTAATGCAAGGAGCGACTCATCATTTGCCGTTGCCCGTTGGGGAACGGTAGTTTAAGAGAAAGGTCTAGATCCCTATCACCTAAGGCTTTTCAATTTTATGAGCCGTAAGGATCTCATAAAATCATTTTCTCCCCATAATTCGAGAGGATCTTGCAAGTGTATTTTCTCCTTAAGAATCATGGGGATTCCTAATTGTGTTGCTCCTTTGTGAGTCGTAAGGATCTCACGTGGGAATTTTCTCCTCACAAGGTCGAGAGGACTTTGCGAGTATATTTCATCTCTTTTCATGAGTTTTTGCCCTTTCGGGTTTTCACAAACTTGCGGGCAGTCCTGCTGTTTTTTACTCACGGAGCCCTTCCGGGTTTTCATCCGTGCCCGTTTCGCTTGTGGAAATACCTTTTTTTTCTTTTCTTTTTCTTTTTTTTACATTGGTGGAGGTTCATCGTTGGTGAGACTTTAAATATAGTCTCGCCGGTAGGACTTGGAAGAGATAGGGGTCGTTTATGCTCGTGGATTGTATACGGTTTTACACGATGTATGATCCGAACCGTAGGGCCGGTGTGCTTAATTCGTCTATGACTTGGAGCATTCATGCATAGTATTTCTTGAGATATCGGCCATTGATGGGTGGCATGGGCCTTTTTCCCTCGGCACTTATTAGTTGGTAAGATCCTCCGTTGAACACTTTCTCGATGACGTATGGCCCTTTCCAATTTGGCTCGAATTTTCTCTTGGCACGTCGATTGGGGATGATCGGTCTTTTGAGGACCAACACCAATTCTCCTTTCTTAAAAGTACAGAGACGGGTCATATTATCATAGGCCCATGACATTTGGGCTCGGTACAGCTCCATATTTTGCTGTACTGCGAGCCTCTTTCCTCGAGCGCATCGAGCTCTTCGAGGCGGAAGAGGACATTTTCCTCCTCCGTCAAACCATGCTGGACAACCATTCTGAGACTTGGAACTTCAACTTCGAGCGGGAGGATTGCTTCCACTCCGAAGAGTAGTGAGTATGGAGTGGACCGAGTTGGAGTGCGATGCGTAGTACGATATGCCTATAACGCCTCGTGGAGTTTGAGATTCCAGTCTCTCTTGTTGGCTGAAGCATTTTTCCTCAGGAGCTTGCATAGAGTCTTATTGAAGGCTTCAGCTAGCCCATTGGCTCTTAGATTATAGATGGAGGAATATCTCCAGTCAATCTTGTGCTGAGTAGCGAACCTTGAGAGTTTGAAGCTATTGAAAGAAGACCCGTTGTTGGAAATGATTCTTCTAGATGTACCGAAGCGGTATAGAATATTATACCGGAAGAACGTCAGAATATCTTCTGTCCTGACTTCTTTTAGCGGGACAACTTCAGCCCATCTGGAGAAGTAGTCAGTTGCGGCCAATATGATCCTCCTGGGCCCTTCAAAGTTTGGCCCATCTGGAGAAGTAGTCAGTTGCTAAATTAATTTGAAGCCGTATTTTGGGCCCAGATTGGTGAGCTCCGCAGACGCCCAAGTAAACTTCTTTTATGACCTTTTGGGTTTCGGCCGATGACAGACACCTGAGCCAGAGTTAGTCATATAATTTGCGGCATAGCGTATTATTTACAAACACGTATCCGAGAGCTCTCTTCTTCAGCTAAACCCTCGCAGATTTTTTTTTGGGCAGCTTGCTGTGTCAGAGGTACTCTATAAAGAGTTCTCTCCAATCGGGCTCGTTTTGAATGATCAGAACTCCTTTGGCAGGTTGCTCTTTTGTTCTGTGCTTTCCTCTTCTCGTAAAGAAACTGGGGGAAGAATTTACCGGCTTCTGATTGTGATCAAAATTTAGTCTATGTCAGGATCAGCCAGCTCTTTGGCTAGGCGAGCGAGTACGTCGGCTTTTCCATTCAACGCCTTAGGGACTCTCATTAGTTCAATGTGAATGAACTGTTTTCTGAGTTGCACCACCCGGCTTCTGTATCGAGCTAACTCGAGCTTATATATCTTATAGTCGCCGCTCACCTGGTTGACGACAAGGTGGGGGTCACCGTAAACACATAGCCGAAAGATTTTCATTTCTATGGCGAGCTCCAGACCAGCTATCAGAGCTTCATACTTAGCCTCGTTGTTTATACGAGGCTAGGTAAGAGCAAAGGAACATCGTAGAGTTCCTCCTGATGGCGTGACGAACACCAATCCTATCCCTACTTTTATCTCCGAGACGCTTGATTTGCTGGAGGTCCTTATTGATGAGGTTCCGTCGAAGTAGAGCTCCCAACATGGCTCGTCATCCTCGAGGTGCGGCACTTGTTCGTCGGGTAACTCGGAATTGTGCGGTGACCCTTTTGGTGTGGGATGAGCAGTAAGGAAGTCGGTGAGGGCTTGCCCTTTTACTGCTTTCTGAGGAGTATAGATTATGTCAAATTCAAGAAGCATGACAGCCCATCTTGCCATTCTGCTGGCTCGGCTTGCCTTGGTCATTAAGTGTTTAAGCGGGTCGTCCTTGGAGATCAGCATAACCCGATGAGCGAGAAGATGGTGTCTTAGCTTCTTCACGGCAAATATCAGGGCCAGTCATTGCTTTTCAATCGGGGAATAGTTATGTTTCGCCCCGACTAACGTTCGACTAAGGTAGTAAAGGGCATTCTCTTTTCCTTCCTCATTGTTCTGGGCGAGGAATGCACCGAGTGACTTATCTAGCGCGGCGGTATAGAGAATCAATGGTTTATTTGGAATGGGAGCAGCAAACACTGGAGGGTGCAACATATGCAGTTTGATATTTTCGAACGCTTCTTGACATTCAGCATCTCAGACAAAAGGAGCTCCTTTCTGGATGAGCTTCGAGAAGGGCCTGCATCTTCCCGATAGGTTCGAGATGAACCTTTGTACGTAAGCAAACTTGCCTTGAAAGGATCTTAGCTGCGTCAGATTCTTCGGAGGAGGCATCTCCATGATGGCCTTTATCTTCGATGGGTCGACGTCGATCCCCCGATGTCGGATTATGAAGCCCAAGAATTTTCCTGTTGACACGCCAAAAGCGCACTTTAAAGGATTCATCTTCATATCGTGTTCCCTCAGTCGGGTGAAAACGGTCCTAAGATCTTGGATGTGATCGGCCTTGGCTTTAGTTTTAACGACAAAATCATCCACATAATATTCGATGACTTCATGGATTAAGTCATCAAAGATTTTAGTCATTGCCATTTAATATGTTGCGCCCGCATTCTTCAGTCCGAATGGCATCACCTTGTAGCAGTATATCCCGATCAGGGTTCGAAATACTGTGTGTTTCTCATCCTTGGATGACATCTTGATTTGATTATATCCAGACGAGCCATCCATGAAAGTGAACAGCTCGTAATTTGAGGTATCATCGACCATCATTTTCATAACCGGAAGCGGAAAATCGTCTTTAGGGCATGCCTTATTGAGATCCCTGAAATCGACGCAAACTCGTATCTGCCTGTTCTTCTTTTTCACTGGGACGATGCACGCAATCCAGTCTGTCTATTTCTCTTCCCTGATGAAGCCAGTATCTATAAGTTTCATAGTTTTATCGACGACCTTTTACTCTAGCTCCCTTCTCATTCTTCGAGGAGCTTTTTTGACTGGCTTGACATCAAGAGATATAGCCCACTTATGCACGGCCACTTCAGGGGAGAGGCCAGGCATTTTTTTGTAAGTCCACGCAAAGCAGTTGACGAACTCATGTAGCAGGATGATTATCTGTTCTTTCATTTTCTCTGACAAAAGTGAGCTGATGTAGGTCGGCCTTGCATTATCGGGTATTCCTAAATCAATCTCGGTTAGCTCATCGAAGGTTGCTTGTCCGCAATCTTCGAGTCCTTGAGGGGACTCTTCTGGTTTGGCTAGCTCGTCGTCGTCATTTGACCTTTCGCTGGCTTCACCAACATGGATTATGTAGCATACTTTGGCATCAGGTTGAATGAAACCTATGCCTCGTCTATCTGGGATTCGTCCATCGATGAGTGCTCGGACTTGAGTCGGATACTACAACCCCTCATAAAACTTCGCTTTGGAGTCCGTTTGATATAACCAACATCCGCACTTTTTAAAATATTCCCACATCATGGGCGCATAATATCTAGGATTGAGGACGACTCTTATGCCTCTTTCATAGGGAAGACATGTGACAAACAAATCGTCCGGATACACGACGGGGTTTGACCCATAAAACAGGATGCCCTTTTGTCCACTTTTCCATCCGGGAACGTAGAAAGTTTGCAGTTGGTTTACGGTAGAGACCGAAAAAGTATCTAGCTCCTTGCACATCTGTCCTGGCACCCTTGTGATAGCTAAGGACCCTTCTGTAACCTTGAAGGGTTCTCTTAACTTCGCTTTTTGCATGAGGGCCCAATCCGCATAGCTGTTGCAAGATGGGTCCTCTTCCTCTGACTCTTCAGTGTCATTGCCGAAATGATGGAGAACTTTGCTGCCGGATGGGCCTTCAGCATCAGACTCATCCGTATCGCTACCGAAATGAGGGCGAGTTTTACGGAAGGATGGACTTCCAGCGTCGGGCTCATCAGTGTCATTGCCAAAACGCTGGCGCACTTGGGGGTTTTTGCTTTTAAAAGTGACAGTCGGCTCATATTTGCTTTTGAGTTTCGAGGCCGCTCCGTCCTCGGTCAGTTGTAGCTTAGCATTTTGGGGGTTCACAAAATACTGAGAATCTTCATATCGGACTTCATGCACACCGAACGACTGGATGTCTCCGTCAATGCGTCTTTCTTCGCCATTTTTAGTATACTTCATGCATTGATGGAGAGTTGACGGAACAATGCCATAATCGTGGAGCCATGGTCGCCCCAGGAGGATCTTATAGGATGTGTCGGGGTCGATCACGTATATCTTGGTTTCGGTTTGTAGGTCCCCGAACCCGATTGGCAAAGCTATGGATCCCAGAACTTGCTGCAATTTTAATTGAAGCCTTGAATGACAATCCTTTCCCTTGAAAGGTGTTGGACGTCCATTGACAAAATCTTCAGAGTCCGCAAGTTCATGATGTTCACTGAGGATCCTGGATCAATCAATATGCGATTAATCCGATCTCCATCGTTGTACCTGGTTACGTAAAGCGGCCGATTATGCTTAGCCGTTCCCAGTAGCAGGTCTTCGTCCTTAAACGTGACCGCAGTGGCATGTAGAGTGTACTGGGCTTCTTTCATATTAATTTCCGTAAAGCGAGCTTGGTACCACTCGAGGTTTTGTAGAGCGTGAATGAGAACATCTTTAACCTCCTTAGACAAAACCAAGGCATCGTAGTTGCTCAGGAGAGACGGAAGCTTCCGGAGATGGTGTTAGAGATATATGTCCCAGAGGCCATTATTGTATCATATTGGTTTGTATATTACTTAATGGAAGCTTGGGATATATACAGATATAGTAACAGTCTTGCTCGAAATGGTAGTATGCTACCTGGTTTTTTTCTACCTCAATATGTGCATGTGTTTCTTTTATCATATCGCTTATACATATTGGTAGAGCCCTTAGGATCTTTTCCTGATTACCAGCATTGTAATGCAGTCGCACTAGTGGGGGTTGGGTAGTCTATAAGCACATCCTATACAGGTCCCTAGTCGTAGGATTATCGAGACGGGGCATCGATACTCTAGACTAGACTAGTGTATACGTTTCTCATCCCAGCAGAGAAGATGGTCTGTCCCACAGCCATTAATACGCCGTACTGGAGATAGTATATAGGTGCTCATTAGGTTATGAGTACACTGGACATGACTCGTCAGGAACTGTTGGTGGGTATTATACCTATCGTCGGGTAGCAGTTCCCAGGTGACATGAGTACAACTTAGTCCGTCGACTTGACACTGCTACTTCGCCTCGAGTGTGTTCCTACTGTACTTTGATTACTACCCTACCACGGCTCAAAAGAGTCGTGCAAATAGGTAGTAGTTGGGTGCAGTCCCGAAGCACTTAGAGACAGTGGTGGTTAGATAGGATTCGTCTCACCCGGTATTGGGAGATGATATCGCGCTGTGTTCGGAAAGACATTACACAATGTCCTTGGCCAAGGAAAGCGAGATTTACTGGTAGGTACTCCAGTAGTTTCTCAGGGTGTTTTGGGCTACACTCCGACCCAACTTATTACGCTATTAGGGGTCTGACGATTACCGCCCCTAGGCCCGATATGCGATACTCTTAGACGAACAGACCGGACTGTACGGAGATTGTCACGGATATGCTCAGTAAGAGTTCGGATGAGTTAGCTCATCAACCTTCTTATCGACACATACCTGGGTAGCCGTTACGTGCAGCTAGTACCGCTTGCGGCTTATGGTTAAACCCACTGCTAGCGTAGTGTCGAGTCTTTAGAGTCCCACATAGAGAGTTTCTCTACACCGGGCAAAGGTGTACTGGCTGTATGGTTTTACGGCAGAGCTTCGATCACTTACGTGTACTTGTGCACGTATGATGATCGGGCGGATAATATTAGCGGGTTTTGGTTTAAGCTGGATCCTAGTATTATATTGATGGATTATTTTTGTCTCTTTGTATTTGTATTTTTCGGAATGCGAATGAGGATATGTATATACGGATGAGGGGCATTCTCGTAATTTCTCGGGAAAGCTTCTAGAAGAGACACCTCATTAGGGTTTCTTTTTCCTTTTGGATTAAATCTTTTAGTGAGGTGTAGAAAATGAGGTGGAGATATTATTTGGATGAGGCATGATTCATCAGTTGACAAATTAGATATTTATGAACCATGCTAGATATTTTGTGAGATATCATCTCATCAATTATCTTTATGGTTCATTATTCATTACAAATGAGAAGTCAAGCTTCATCCAACTCTCTTCTCCTCTCTCATTTTCTCAAGTGACCTTCTTCATCAAAACCCTATACCTCTCATGTGTTGAGAATCCTACGGTTCCAAGAGACAAATCACTCCATCTTCTCACTCTACACAACCTAGGACTTCTAGTTTAGCGAACTAGAGGTCGTAGTTACCTCGGATTTGAGGTAGGAGCTCGGACTATAGACTCTCGGGTGGATCGTCTTTGACTCGAGGAGGCCGTCGAGGTTGCCCGATCCGTTTCGATCCTTAGAGCTGACGACGGGGTGGAGGACAGCGAAGAAGACCCGAAGGACTTGGTATCGTGAGGTATAACTTCTTTCCGAGTAGTTAAACCTCATTGCAAGTTAGCTATTTAGGGTTTAGTATCGATCCTGGAGTTCAAGTCGGTGTTGCGAGCTTTGAAAAATCGTTTTTTGCATATTCCGCCTCCCCGCGAACACGCGAGGTGCGCGACATCGACTTACAGATAGGCCAAGACATTATATTCCACTGAGGAAGGACTCGAGTTTTCATGAGCCGGCTCTCCGCCATCTTCTTCATTAGTGACTTGTTTTTCCTTTCCTTTTAGGGTGTTGCCCTGATTTGGCGGTAGAGCCCTGCTGCTTCTGGGATGGATTTGGTTGGCCTTTGTGGCGAGCTCCCCGTCCTCTTCAGGAAAACATAGCTCTTTCTCAGAGTTGCTACCAAGGTGGACGACGTAGCAGGTCACTATAGGGATCTTGTCATTGGAGTCTTCTTCTAGCTCCTCCAGGATCTCTCTTTTAGCTCCTCCAGGATCTCAGCCGCTTCCACGGGGAAGAACTCCTTTAATCGAATCATAGTTCTTTCCTTTTGTTCATAGTCTTCGAGAGAATTGGTGTACTTTTGAATGGTCAATCTCCCCACAGGCTCCTTTTCACGTCGAACCGCACTTTTCTTCTTCTTTAGCTTTTTCGATTTTGATCCCGATTGAGCTGAAGTGGTAGCTGGAACGGTAGGCTCCTTTTGCCCTTCCCATTCTATTCTGGACTCTTTCTGAAGTAAGCTTTAGCATCTTCTTCGTCTTATTAGAGATGCGCATACTCCACGGAGGCTGCGGAGAGTCAGTTTCATTCCTCAAGGTAGCGGGTTCAGCTGTCTTCTTCCAGAAGGCTTCAGCTTGTGTCTGTATAAAGTTGGTGGTTGCAGCTTGATTGTTCACTAACACACTCTTAGACAACTCGATCTCCCCAGTCTTGTACTGCTTCTCGACCCAGTGTTTGAAAATATAGCAATCCTCGATCGCATGGCTTACTACTCTGTGGTACGGGCAATACAGGGGATTGTCGGTCATTTTTGCTTCGTGAGGTCTTTTCGACTCCGGCAATTGTAGACCGTTATTCAAGGCATCTTTGAATATCTTGCGGACCTTGTCCTTATAAAAGAGTAAACCTTGTTTTTCTTCTCTTCTAGGGAAGGCCCTTTTCTTCCTAGCACTGGCTTTTGAGCCCGGTCTATTTTTGATCCGCCCGCCTTCCTCTTATCTTCACTGTCAGACGCATTGAAGGCGTTGGTCTTATTGGAGCTCCTACTTTTACGGTTGTCGTCTTTTCTGCTCTTCCAAGACTTGTCACCTTGAGAGTCTGGGGTAGACTCTTGCTTGGAACATTTCAACATTTGTACTCTCTTGGTCAGCTCTTGAAACGTCTTGAGGCTTGCTGTATATAAGAATGGGACCATCCAATTGCTGAGCTTCCTAATGAGGAGGCTGACGGTCCGGTCCTTCTCTAGCGGTGGTTCGCACTTGACAGTGAGGTTTCACCATCGGGCAATAAAGTTTATGCTGCTTTCGTTTTTCCCCAGCTTGGTTCTCACGTGGTCAGCAATGGAGATTTTGTTACTAACACTTATGAATCTTTGCTAAAACAGAGACTCCATTTGGGCGAAAGTAGTGATGGTCCCGTCTGGTATACTTGCGTACCGGTCGAAAGTGACACCAGTCAAGCTGTTGACAAACTGACGAAGAAGGAGCACATCATTGCCCCCTGTATTTCCGCACGACGTTTTAAATTGGGCCACATGCTGATTTTCTTTTCTCGTCCCGTCAAATCTTCCAAACTTAGGAATGACGTAGCCTCTTGGGAACTCGATCAAATCATACTTTGCGGGATATGGTCGCCAACTACTACTAATTTTGTTCTGAGCTTCGGCTTCAGCCACCAATGTTTTAACCTTGCTGGTGACCAAATCTATTATCCAATCTTGTGTGAGCGGGATGGCGCCATCTTGGGCCAAGGCATCCCTAGAAATGGAATGTGGCCGGCTTTCGCGTGGCTCGCCTATACTCGGACCTAAAATGACATGCATTGGTTACTTCGGGTCATTATCACCCGGCTCATGAGTGGAAACTTATGCTTGATTGGATGGCATCCGGGCAATTTGAGCCATGAGCTGGATCAAGACATTCATCAAGTTGTCGATTTTGGAGTAAAGCTTGGCTATCTCTTTATCTTTGCTCCTGAGCTATTTTCGGAGCTCTTGAAGCAGCTCTTGCTCTGCGGTCCTGGGCGGAAAGTCGGCTCTTCCTCACTGTCCGAGCTTGACTCTACATAGACTGAGGGGTCTTTCTACCTATCGGCCTCATCGAGAGGGTTTTCATCATCCAGCGGAGGCAGGGGATCTTGGGAAGTGACAACCATATTCAAGTCAGATTGGGCTTGGGATGTGGGGGCTCCATCCTTGCTTTTGCTGCGCAAGTTATCGTTGGGCCGCCCGTCCGCTATATAGACCGTATGGATAACATATCCAGCCATCTTTTCATTATTGGCAGCTGATTTCACGGATCACTGTCGTGGCCCTCCTGTTTCGGTAATGGGCAATCGACTGAAGGCGGCTGGCCTGACCGAGTTCTTGAATGGTGTCGACGCTTCCTTTTTGGCTCTGTCCTGCTGTTTTCGCGCGGCACAAAGCGCCTGATAAACTCTTGAAGAGACGGTGTCATGCTTTTTCTATTGGGGCAGGGACACTATAACGACTCTGAAATTTTTGTATGGAAATTTACTGTTAATATATAAGAAATGAGTTTTACAGCTTGAATTTGAGTTATAAGTCACTTTAGTGAAATAACAGCAAGAAATAACTTGTAGCTCACTGGTAAAGCCTCTACACTGCTGTGACGTAACCTATGTGTTTGATTCCTATCAGACACAATTTTTTCTGAATTTTTCTTTTTTAACTTTTTGGAAGCCCAAAAGATTGCACGTGCAATACACGGGGAAATAAAAAGTTCAGAAAAATCAAACACGTGGAAAATGATGTAAATAGAGAGTTGATCAAATGGCACGAATCTCGAGGCAAATGCCTCAAGATCGACCGGCGGAAGTTGCCAAAAGACTGGCGGGGACGGCTGAGATGTGGCCAAATTGTCCCGTGTTTTGCACACTCGTCTCTTCAGCCACCCTTAACCCCTCTGCACTGTTTGATTTCCCTGCAATCAAACAGAGATCTTCCATTTCACAATTAAACACTGTTTTAATGCTTTTTAATCCATAATTTTAATTCCCAAATCCTAATTCTCCACTATAAATACCGCCCCACACTTTGGCTCAGCACCATTCTGAAAATTCTAGCCAAAACTCTCTAAAAAGTTTCTAATTGCAAGTGGAGTAAAGTGGAGTTAGCAAGCAAGTTAGTTCTGGCGAAGATCGAAACCAATTCCGGAGCTTCCGCGACGCTCCGAACCAACCCTCTTCTTCCCCACTCTTTTCTTGAAATTTCTAAACCGTAAGTCCCTCCCAATTCTCCTCCTTTTCATTGAATTTCATTTTTAAATCAGATATTGGTAAAAGTGGAGTTATTACAGATGTCTTCTAGAACTCCCTTTTCCTTTATCATTTGGACAATCTAACTTTTACCAGTTTACTTGTAATCCTAATACTAATACTTAGAATCAAGTTTAACCAAGATTCTTATGTAAAACAACCATAATTGAACTTTTACAATAAAATATTTTGAACTTTGTTATCACATATTTTCGACAAATTATTTAAACAATACTTTTAAGAAAACTTCACCGGGTAACGACCTACCCCACATGCACACTTGGTTTCATAGCACGATACCTAATTGTATGTATTTTTGGTTTGAAAATAGTATTTATAATAAAATACCACATAATTTAAAACCGGATTTCTTTTAAAACAACATTTCATACTACTTTGCAATTATGCATGTATAACCCTCTTTAGGGGACCCGCTAATGGATGGTGTGGATTATCGCACATCTTGGGGATAGTAGAGCGAGATGCAGACCTTCTCAGGGAGCATTCGATCTCGAAAGGATATAAATACAGTTTTTAAGAAATACGAATTTCTAAATAAAACTAATTTTTAAATTATATAAAATTATAAATCCTTATTTTCATAATGAACCTATATTTTTCTAAAAACGAAAGATTAACAAATACCAATAAAATACCATCAAGATACCAAAAAGGCAAGTTTTTCAATAAAATACCATAAACTTTCCAAAGCTAAGTATTTATTACTAAAATACCCCAATATTTAAAATCCATGCTCATGAAACCCTAAGTAATACTAATCACCCTCGAGATTTACTTTTAAACTATATTAAAATATTTTTCATAAAACCCCCTCGAGATATATAAAACACTATTTAAGGACTTTAGTATATATAGGTTTAAGCGGGATCAATTCTCTTGAACCCCAGGGAGCCGGAGAAAGTGAGTGCTTGCCTATTTAAGGTAGACAACTTAACAGTGTTATCAATAAAAATTGTCTTGGAAAAATACACAAATCCTGCCGTCCATATGTAGCAGTTGCCGATGACTCCCGAACTTAAGATTTCAATAGTTAAATAAGTTTACATGTGTCTGACTCAGTCTGAGTCCAACCTCAAACCTGAATCCAAACTCAAATACGAATACTTGATCATGAACATGAATACTTGAATTCAAACCTCAATATTAAACATGTATACTTGACTTGACTTGACTTGACCGAACCATGGTTATAACTTGAATACATGACTACATCCTGAATATGAATACTTGAACATTTTGTATCCATGGTTTCGACCAAGACTTGGAAACCTAATTTATACAATACATTATGCAGAGATAAAAAGGTAGATTGGTATATCGTGGCACGAGGGGTCACTTAAAAGACACCTACATGAATTCTAGTGCCGTTGTCTCGTGGATTATGACGTGGCCTTGTACTACATATTATCATAGTCCACAGGGTAAGATGGGTTTCTCTCGTATACATGAATACCTTCATTACCAAATTACAAACAACCACGTTAGAATAACTATCATTCACCAGTAATCAATCATGTACAATTTACCTGTTCATTTCACTTTATATACTATCTTCTCTTTTTCTTTTGGGACTTACCGAGCGCTAGTTCGCTGATGACATTCCTTTCTATTTTTTTCTTTGGATTGCTTATCAGGAGGACCAGACTCTGAAGAGATCGAGCCGAGTTAGGAGGACTTAGACCAGCTTACCGCACAGCCTGACTTCCAGTTCCATTGCACTTACTTTCCTGTATGCCATTGTTTAGGCACTACTTTACTCATTGTATCTTTTATTTTCAAACAGTTGTATGTAAAGATAAATGTAAATAAAGTTGCTGTTTTATTTTAATACTCTTGTCATTCTTGTATATTTATATATTGCTTAATTATACATAATGTATTTATTTCTTAGTAAATACGTTGCGGCCTGCCACATTGTAACAACTCCAATTTTAGTGTACAAAAATTTGTTCAAAAATTAATGTATATTTAGGGTATTTGCATTTTCTGTGAGTATCATAAATATTTGTTTTGCTAATTAATTACAAGAAGGAGCTTGTAGCTCATTGGTAATACCTTGCACTACTGAACCAAGCCACCAGAGTTCAAATCCCATACCCCACATTATTTTTAATATTGTTTTATTTTGAATTTTTAGAATACCAAGGGTTTACACGAGCATAACTCACAAAAACCCCACTACACATGAAAAGCTAACAGTACCAGAGGCTATATGAACCGTCAAGGGACCCTCCGACCACCCGACTCAGCCGGGATCGGCCGACTCGGGCCGCCCCCGCCGGCCGGACTCGGCTGGACCGCCGAATCCCCAACATGAAAAAGTTGTCTTTTCACATTCCCTACACATCTGTATACTTTATTTTTTCAAACCAGTAACAGAGACACTTTAACACACCAATTACTCCATTTTATTACATTTTAATACATTTTATCATATTTTTTTCATTTCAACCTTTCACCTATCCTAATCCTAGCCTTACCCTATAAATACAACCCCTACACACACACACACCTCTCACTCCAAAATTCTGAACAAAACTCTCAAGAAAATTCCTAGAAGCTTAGTGTACTTTGGAGTAGCGAATGGCGAAAGCTTCAGCAATTTTCTGATGACAAACCTAGGAGTTCCCGGCGACGAAACGATGCACCGGAGCCTCCTCCCGTCTTCTCTTCCTCATCCCTAACTTCTAAACCCGTAAGTCCCCCTCCCTCTTCTCTAATCTTGTTCTAAAAATACGAAATTTCAAAACCCGACGGAATCGGAGTTAAACCGATTTCCGAATCGGTTCTTTCTAAAAATCCAATATTTTCTTAAATGCATTCACATAAAACTCTTACATGTTGACTATTAAATATTAATAAACATGTTGATCAAGTTTCACGACAATCTAATTCATTTTGTAACTTTTACCGTACTTTTCACTAAAATACCATATAGTTTCATTTCGACATTTAAACATCACAAACTTTCTTTACCTTTAAGTAGATCACGAGGTAATGACATATCTCCTCACAACACTCATATGCAATATAGCACAATACCTTTCGGGAACATAGAATACGGGAAAACGAAACATTTCAAATAAATACCATGAATTAATAAAACCGTTTTCTAAAGGATTAAGTATTTTTATAAATCTTTGCAAAGTGCCGCTACAACCCATTTTGGGGAACCCGACTGGGATGGTGCGGATTATCGCACATCCCTGGGCTTAGTAGTGTGAGATGTAGACCTCCGCAAGGAGCATACGGTCTCGAGAGATTTAAAATACGAAAATCTTAAGAAAATGAGATTTCTAGAAATATAATATATAGTAAAATTATTTTTATATAAATATATATATATGTATCATTAAAATATCTATTTTTTAATAATATAAATATTTTAATTTTTCTAAAAATCACAAGAATCACTTACATTAAAATACCATAAATTTCATATAAGTTCAATATTACAATTAAATACCCTATATTATGAAATTATAATATTTTCACTAGAAATATCACAAATATAAAATCTACATCTATGAAAACTCTAAAGACGATAATTAAATACTTGGAGTGTATTTTGAAAATTATACAAAAGTAATTTTACATAGACCCCTCAAGTTCTATAAATTACCCTAAGGACCCTAGTAAACATATGTTTAAGCGGGACCAATCTCTTGAGCCTCAGGGAGCCGGAGAAGTGGGTGATTGCCTATTTAAGGTAGACAACTTAACAACGGTGTTATCAACACGGTAATCGTCTTTGAAAAAGACACAAATCATGCCGCCCATGTGCAGCGGTTACCGATAACATCCAAACAATCAGGACTTCAATTTCTTTTCTAATTGTCTGACTCAGACCGAGTCTTATTAATAATCTGACTTGAATATGATTCAAGTACAATCTACTATATTACAATTCAACATGAATCCATGAATCCATATATTCAAGCTATTCAATATGTATTGACTGAACCATGGATATACTTCCATTTACATGATTCTCTAGTTACATCCATGATTCTCCAGTTACATCTATTTACTGATATCATGGTTTCGGCAAGTCACCTATCTATACAATTCAAATTACAAGACAATACAATACAAGCAATACAAACAAAACATCGCGGGGTTTAAGGGGTAGATTCGTACGTGTAACAACTCCATTTTTAGTGTACAAAAATTTGCTTTAAAATTAATGTATACTCGGGGTATTTACATTTACTGTTATTACTTTAAGTAATTAATTAGCTCCATAATTAAAAGAAAGAGCTTATAGCTCATTGGTAATACCTTGCACTGCTGAACCAAGCCACCAGAGTTCAAATCCCATACACCACATTATTTTTAATATTATTTTTATTTTGAACCTTTAGAATACCAAGAGTTTACACGTGCATATCTCACAAAAACCCCACTACACCCAAAGATGTAATATTGCCAGAGGGTAGATGAATCGTCGGGGGGGATCCCGGTGGCCTGACTCGGCCGGGAATCGGCCAAATCGGCCCCGACTCGGCCGACTCAGTCCTCCAACCGAGTCACGGCCGAGTCGGCCGATTCCGGCGACGACCCCAACATGAAAGTTGTGTCTTTTTATATTCCCTATGCACCTGCAAAATTTGAGCCTCAGACCATTTCCAGATCTCTTTTAAAACCCAATTACTCCACTTTTAATACATTTTTAATATATTTTATCACATTTTTCATTTTTATCTTTCACCTACCCTAACCCTAGCCTAACCCTATAAATACCACCTCTACCCTCTACCCTCTCACCCCAAAATTCTGAGCCTACTCTCTCAAAATTCCAAGAAAACTTGTGTACTTTGAAAACAAGCTCGAGGCGAAGCTCCGGCGAAATCTACGCCAAACTTCCAGCGATAATTTTAGGAACTACCGGCGACGACGCAACACATCGGCGATTTCTCTACTTCCCTCTCACTCTCTTGTGTGATCTAAAACCCGTAAGTCCCAATTCCTACCTCTCTCTTCATTAAAAAAAATACGGTTTTACAAAACCCGATGGAATCGGAACAAATCCGATTTCCGATTCGATTTCTTATAAAATTCCACTTCTCACTAATACAATCATACTTAAACTTCCTCATATTGACTATTAAACACTAATTAACCAAATCAAGTTTCATCACATGAAATGATAGCTATTTCAATTTATCGTATTTTTCACTTAAATACCATATTGTTTCAAATCTACATTTAACTCCATTAAATTTGATATACCTTTAAAGTAGAGAACGAGGTAACGACCTACCTCCTCACACACTCATATAAAACCTAACACGATACCATCGAAAACTTAGAATACGAGAAAACAAACATTTTCATTTAAATACCCTTTACTTGATAAAACCATTTCTAAAAGATTTAGTAATGATACACTTTTTAAATAAATACCATTTATTATGAAAATAGGATAAGTTGTGGACATCAATCGTTTATCTAAACCTGACTTTGTGGTGTCTAGGCTAGGCAAGTGAGAAAGGTAACTTTAAAAGGCCCGTCTCACGGTGATTCGTGAGCGGATCCCTCCTTTCTTCACTTGTACTTACCTGGCCACAATTGGCGGTGAAGAAGCGATTTGAGGCATCTCACAACTTATCGTTTTGGACCAAATAGGAATACTCTAGTTGATTTAGGAGACCCTAGAACATAGAATACGGAAAATTGACATCTTTACAAATAAATACCATTTACTTCATAAAACCGTTTCTAAAGGATTAGTATTTATACAATGTTTGCAAAGCGCCGCTACAACCCATTTTATGGAACCCGTTCGGGATTGTGCGGATTATCGCACATCCTCGGGCTTAGTAGTGCGAGATTCAGACCTCCGCAAGGAGCATTCGGTCTCGAAAGATTTAAAATACGACATCTTAAGAAAATGAGATTTTTAAAATATAAAAAATATATTAAAATTATTTTTGTATAAATATATGTATATTATCATTAAAATACCTATTTTGTTATGATATAAATATTCCACCTTTTTCTAAAAATCACAAGAATCAAGTTTACACTAAAATACCATGAATTCCACACAAATTAATATTACAAATAAATACCTTTATTTCTGAATTTAGGATATTTTCATTAGAAATATCACAATATAAAATCTACACTCATTACAACCCTAAAAACGAATAATAAATACTTGGGGTATATTTTGAAAAGTATATAAAAGTATTTTTACATAAAACTCCCTCAAATTCTATAAATTACCTTAAGGGCCCTAGTAAACATAGGTTTAAGAGGAACCAATCTCTTGAGCCTCAGGGAGCCGGAGAAGTGGGTGCTTGCCTATCTAAGATAGACAAATTAATAAAAACAATTAGGACTTCAATTTACTTTGCTGATTGTCTGACACAGTTTGAGTCTCAGTATAATCTGACTTGAATATGATTCAAGTACAATCTACAATCTTCAATATTACAATTCAACATGAATTCATGAATCCAATTATCAATCTATATAACTTGACTGAACCGAACCATGGATATACATTACATTGACATGGTTCTCCAGTTATTCCATTTACATGATTCTACGGTTACATCCGTTTACTGATATCATGATTTCGGTCAGTCAACCAATTATACAATCAAACAATACAATCAAAACACTACGGAGTTTAAGTGGTAGATTGGTACGGAAGGTATTAAAAGTGGCACGAGACGGTAAGATTAAGACACCTAACATATATTCCGTTGTTATTGTACCGTGGCATAACGGTTCCTTGAGTTCCTGATACCTTAGTCTCCGGGGCAAGTGAGATTCCTCTCGTATACACTGGCATCCTTCTGTACCAGGCTACAAACAACAGCGTTAACACTAAATATAACAATATAACAATATAATACAACCGTAAAAGCTACTCTCTCTCTCTTACTCTCTGTCCATTATATTTCTCCTCTTATTTTTGGGACTTACCGAGCGATCTGTTCGCTGACGATATTCTATTTTTTTCTTCTTTGAATATCGTCAGCTGATTTGGAACTGTCAGAGATCGAGCCAACTGCAGAAGACTTGGATCAGTACAGCGAAGACCCCGAGCTCTAGACATTGCACATTTTCTTTTCAGTACCTTTAATTTCCTGTCATGCCATTGTTTAGGCATTGCTTTTATTTCAGTTGTATTTCCTTTTCATGCATTGTACAAAAGAATGTTAATAAATAAAGTTGCTGTTTTTATTATACCATGTCTCTTGTGTATATTTTCTTTTATATTGTTTAGCTACGCTTAGCGTATTTACTTCTGAGTAAATACGTAGTGGACCAGTCGTGTCCCCTTCGCCATATACCGGGAAGCGGGGCGTGACAGGTTTTGTTGGAGGCCCATACAGGTCCGAGCTGTATGAAACTCTATCATGCAGTTCTGTTCTACGTGAACAACCTAATCAATATAACACAAGAACCAGCAACTAAAACATTCATTACAATTCATGTTCCTTTAATCCTATCATTCTATATACTTTGAATCCGTCCTAATCCAAAATTCCCTCACCTCTTTTACAATCTTACCGAAACCTTCGCATCCTTTCATTCCTTCACACATTTTTCATACACTATCAAGTACTTCTAACACCTTGTAACACCTTAGCAGCCATAGAAGCCAAGACAGTTGACCAAGGTAACACTAGTAAGTCTCTTCCATATTTTTTTAAACCCTTGCATCAAATTGTTATTTTTCATACACTATCAGCAATTCAGTTACCAAACTTTCCTTGAATCTGTTACACTTTCCTTTTACAAATTTCGAGGACGAAATTTTTATAAGGAAGGTAGAATGTAACAACTCCATTTTTAGTGTACAAAAATTTGCTTTAAAATTAATGTATATTTGGGGTATTTACATTTACTGTTATTATTTTAAGTAATTAATTAGCTCCATAATTACAAGAAAGAGCTTGTAGCTCATTGGTAATACCTTGCACTACTGAACCAAGCCACCAGAGTTCAAATCCCATACCGCACATTATTTTTAATATTGTTTTTATTTTGAACCTTTAGAATACCAAGAGTTTACACGTGCATATCTCACAAAACCCCCACTACACCCAAAGATGTAATATTGCCAGAGGGTAGATAAACCATCAGGGGGGATCCCATCGGCCTGACTCGGCCGGGAATTGGCCAAATCGGCCTCGACTCGGCCGACTCAGTCCATCGACCGAGTCACAGCCGAGTCGGCCGATTCCGGCGACGACCCCAACATGAAAGTTGTGTCTTTTTATATTCCCTATGCACCTGCAAAATTTGAACCTCAGACCATTTCCAGATCTCTTTTAAAACCCCAATTACTCCACTTTTAATAAATTTTTAATACATTTTATCACATTTTTCATTTTTACCTTTCACCTACCCTAACTCTAGCCTAATCCTATAAATACCACCTCTACCCTCTACCCTCTCATACCAAAATTCTGAGCCTACTCTCTCAAAATTCCAAGAAAACTTGTGTACTTTGAAAACAAGCTCGAGGCGAAGCTCCGGCGAAATCTATGGCAAACTTCCGGCGATCGTTTTAGGAACTACCGGCGACGACGCAACACATCGGCGATTCCTCTACTTCCCTCTCACTCTCTTGTGCGATCTAAAACCCGTAAGTCCCAATTCCTACCTATCTCTTCTATCAAAAAAATACGGTTTTACAAAACCCGACGGAATCGGAACAAATCCGATTTCCGATTCGGTTTCTTATAAAATTCCACTTCTCACTAATACAATCATACTTAAACTTCCTCATGTTGACTATTAAACACTAATCAACCAAATTGATCAAGTTTGATCACATGAAATGATAGCTATTTCAATTTATCGTATTTTTCACTTAAATACCACATTGTTTCATATCTAAATTTAACTCCATTAAACTTGATATACCTTTAAAGTAGAGAACGAGGTAACGACTTACCTCCTCACACACTCATATATAACCTAACATGATCACATCGAAAACTTAGAATACGAGAAAACAAATATTTTCATTTAAATACCCTTTACTTAATAAAACCATTTCTAAAAGATTTAGTATTGACACACTTTTTAAATAAATACCACTTATTATGAAAATAGGATAAGTTGTGGACATCAGTCGTTTATCTAAACCTGACTTTGTGGTGTGTAGGTTAGGCAAGTGAGAAAGGTAACTTTAAAAGGCCCGTCTCACGGTGATTTGTGAGCGGATCCCTCTTTTCTTCACTTGTGCTTATCTGGCCACAATTGGCGGTGAAGAGGCGATTTGAGGTATCTCACAACTTATCGTTTTGGACCAGTTAGGAATAGTCTAGTTGACCTAGGAGACCCTAGAACATAGAATACGGAAAATTGACATCTTTACAAATAAATACCACTTGCTTCATAAAACCGTTTTCTAAAAGATTAGTATTTATACAATCTTTGTAAAGCGCCGCTACAACCCATTTTGGGGAACCCGTTCGGGATGGTGCGGATTATCACACATCCTCGGGCTCAGTAGTACGATATTCAGACCTCCGCAAGGAGCATTCGGTCTTGAAAGATTTAAAATACGACATCTTAAGAAAATGAGATTTTTAGAATATAAAAAATATATTAAAATTATTTTTTTATAAATATATATATATTATCATTAAAATACCTATTTTTTTATGATATAAATATTCCACCTTTTTCTAAAAATCACAAGAATCAAGTTTACACTAAAATACCATGAATTCCACACAAATCAATATAACAAATAAATACCAATTTCTGAATTTAGGATATTTTCATTAGAAATATCACAATATAAAATCTACACTCATTACAACCCTAAAGACGAATAATAAATACTTGGGGTATATTTTAAAAAGTATATAAAAGTATTTTTACATAAAACCCCCTCAAGTTCTATAAATTACCCTAAGGACCCTAGTAAACATAGGTTTAAGAGGAACCAATCTCTTGAGCCTCAGGGAGCCGGAGAAGTGGGTGCTTGCCTATCTAAGGTAGACAAATTAATAAAAACAATCAGGATTTCAATTTACTTTGCTGATTGTCTGACACAGTATGAGTCTCAGTATAATCTGACTTGAATATGATTCAAGTACAATCTACAATTTTCAATATTACAATTCAATATGAATCCATGAATCCAATTATCAATCTATACAACTTGACTGAACCGAACCATGGATATACATTACATTGACATGGTTCTCCAGTTATTCCATTTACATGATTCTACGGTTACATCCGTTTACTGATATCATGGTTTCGGTCAGTCAACCAATTATACAATCAAACAATACAATCAAAACACTACGGGGTTTAAGGGGTAGATTGGTACGGAAGGTGTTAAAAGTGGCACGAGACGGTAAGATTAAGACACCTAACCTATATTCCGTTGTTGTGCCGTGGCATAACGGTTCCTTGAGTTCCTGATACCTTAATCTCTGGGACAAGTGAGACTCCTCTCGTATACACTGGCATCCTTCTGTACCAGGCTACAAACAACAGCGTTAACAATAAATACAACAATATAACAATATAATACAACTGTAAAAGCTACTCTCTCTTTCTCTCTCTCTTACTCCCTATCCATTCTATTTCTCCTCTTATCTTTGGGACTTACCGAGCGATCTGTTCGCTGACGACATTCTATTTCTTTCTTCTTTGAATATCGTCAGGTGATTTGGAACCGTCAGAGATCGAGCCAACTGCAGAAGACTTGGATCAGTACAGCGAAGACCCTGAGCTCTAGACATTGTACATTTTTCCTTTCAGTACCTTTAATTTCCTGTCATGCCATTGTTTAGGCATTGCTTTTATTTCAGTTGTATTTCCTTTTCATTCATTGTACAAAAGAATGTTAATAAATAAAGTTGCTGTTTTTATTATACCATGTCTCTTGTGTATGTTTTTTTTATATTGCTTAGCTACGCTTAGCGTATTTGCTTCTGAGTAAATACGTAGCGGACCAGTCGTGTCCCCTTCGCCGTATATCGGGAAGCGGGACGTGACAGGTTTTGTTGGTGGCCCATGCAGGTCCGAGCTGTATGAAAATCTATCATGCAGTTCTGTTCTGCATGAACAACCTAATCAATATAACACAAGAACCAGCAACTAAAACATTCTTTACAATTCATGTTCCTTGAATTCTATCATTCTATATACTTTTAATCCGTCATAATCCAAAATTCCCTCAGCTCTTTTACAATCTTACCGAAACCTTCGCATCCTTTCATTCCTTCACACATTTTTCATACACTATCAAGTACTTCTAACACCTTGTAACACCTTAGCAGACATAGAAGCCAAGACAGTTGACCAAGGTAACACTAGTAAGTCTCTTCCACATTTTTTTAAACCCTTGCATCAAATTGTTATTTTTCATACACTATCAGCACTTCAATTACCAAACTTTTCTTGAATCTGTTATACTTTCCTTTTATAAATTTTGAGGATGAAATTTTTATAAGGAGGGTAGAATGTAACAACTCCATTTTTAGTGTACAAAAATTTGCTTTAAAATTAATGTATACTTGGGGTATTTACATTTACTGTTATTATTTTAAGTAATTAATTAGCTCCATAATTACAAAAAAGAGCTTGTAGCTCATTGATAATACCTTACACTGCTGAACTAAGCCACCAGAGTTCAAATCCCATACCCCGCATTATTTTTAATATTGTTTTTATTTTGAACCTTTAGAATACCAAGAGTTTACACGTGCATAATTCACAAAAACCCCACTACACCCAAAGATGTAACATTTTCAGAGCGTAGATGAACCGTCGGGGGGATCCCGGCGGCCTGACTCGGTCGAGAATCGGCCAAATCGGCCCCGACTGTGCCGACTCAGTCCTCCGACCGAGTCGCGGCCGAGTCGGCCGATTCCGGCGATGACCCCAACATGAAAGTTGTGTATTTTCATATTTCCTATGCACCTGCAAAATTTGAACCACAGACCATTTCCAGATCTCTTTTAAAACCCCAATTACTCCACTTTTAATACATTTTTAATACATTTTATCACATTTTTCATTTTTACCTTTCACCTACCCTAATCGTAGCCTAACCCTATAAATACCACCCCTACCCTCTACCCTCTCACCCTAAAATTCTGAGCCTACTCTCTCAAAATTCCAAGAAAACTTGTGTACTTTGAAAACAAGCTCGAGGCGAAGCTCCGGCGAAATCTACGGCAAAATTCCAGCGATGGTTTTAGGAACTACCGGCGACGACGCAACAAATCGGCGATTCTTCTACTTCCTTCTCACTCTCTTGTGTGATCTAAAACCCGTAAGTCCCAATTCCTACCTATCTCTTCTATAAAAAAAATACGGTTTTACAAAATTCGACGGAATCGGAACAAATCCGATTTCCGATTCGGTTTCGTATAAAATTCCACTTCTCACTAATACAATCATACTTAAACTTCCTCGTGTTGACTATTAAACACTAATCAACCAAATTGATCAAGTTTCATCACATGAAATGATGGCTATTTCAATTTATCGTATTTTTCACTTAAATACCACATTGTTTCAATTCTACATTTAACTCCATTAAACTTGCTATACCTTTAAAGTAGAGCACGGGGTAACGACCTACCTCCGCACACACTCATATACAACCTAACACGATACCATCGAAAATTTAGAATACGAGAAAACACACATTTTTATTTAAATACCCTTTACTTAATAAAACCATTTCTAAAAGATTTAGTATTGATACACTTTTTAAATAAATACCACTTATTATGAAAATATGATAAGTTGTGGACATCAGTCGTTTATCTAAATCTGACTTTGTGGTGTCTAGGCTAGGCAAGTGAGAAAGGCAACTTTAAAAGGCCCGTCTCACGGTGATTCGTGAGCGGATCCCTCTTTTCTTCACTTGTACTTACCTGACCACAATTGGATGTGAAGAGGCGATTTGAGGTATCTCACAACTTGTCGTTTTGGACCAGTTAGGAATAGTCTAGTTGACTTAGGAGACTCTAGAACATAGAATACGGAAAATTGACATCTTTACAAATAAATACCACTTGCTTCATAAAATTGTTTTCTAAAGAATTAGTATATATATACAATCTTTGCAAAGCGCTGCCACAACCCATTTTGGGGAACCTGTTCGGGACAGTGCAGATTATCGCACATTCTCGGGCTTAGTAGTGTGAGATTCAGACCTCCGCAAGGAGCATTCGGTCTCGAAAGATTTAAAATACGACATCTTAAGAAAATGAGATTTTTAGAATATAAAAAATATATTAAAATTATTTTTGTATAAATATATGTATATTATCATTAAAATACCTATTTTGTTATGATATAAATATTCCACCTTTTTCTACAAATCACAAGAATCAAGTTTACACTAAAATACCATGAATTCCACACAAATCAATATTACAAATAAATACCTTTGTTTCTGAATTTAGGATATTTTCATTAGAAATATCACAATATAAAATCTACACTCATTACAACCCTAAAGACAAATAATAAATACTTGGGGTATATTTTGAAAAGTATATAAAAGTATTTTTACATAAAACCCCCTCAAGTCCTATAAATTACCCTAAAGACCCTAGTAAACATAGATTTAAGCGGAACCAATCTCTTGAGCCTCAGGGAGCCGGAGAAGTGGGTGCTTGCCTATCTAAGGTAGACAAATTAATAAAAACAATCAGGACTTCAATTTACTTTGCTGATTGTCTGACTCAGTTTGAGTCTCAGTATAATCTAACTTGAATATGATTCAAGTACAATCTACAATCTTCAATATTACAATTCAATATGAATCCATGAATCCAATTATCAATCTATACAACTTGACTGAACCGAACCATGGATATACATTACATTGACATGGTTCTCCAGTTATTCCATTTACATGATTCTACGGTTACATCCGTTTACTGATATCATGGTTTCGGTCAGCCAACCAATTATACAATCAAACAATACAATCAAAACACTACGGGGTTTAAGGGGTAGATTGGTACGGAAGATGTTAAAAGTGGCATGAGGCGGTAAGATTAAGACACCTAATCTATATTCCGTTGCTGTCGTACCGTGGCATAATGGTTCCTTGAGTTCTAGATACCTTAGTCTCTGGGGCAAGTGAGACTCCTCTCGTATACACTGGCATCCTTCTGTACCAGGCTACAAACAACAGCGTTAACACTAAATACAACAATATAACAATATAATATAACTGTAAAAGCTACTCTCTCTCTCTCTTACTCTCTGTCCATTCTATTTCTCCTCTTATCTTTGGGACTTACCGAGCGATCTGTTCGCTGACGACATTCTATTTCTTTCTTCTTTGAATGTCGTCAAGTGATTTGGAACCGTCAGAGATCGAGCCAACTGCAGAAGACTTGGATCAATACAGCGAAGACCCTGAGCTCTAGGCATTGTACATTTTCTTTTCAGTACCTTTAATTTCCTATCATGCCATTGTTTAGGCATTGCTTTTATTTCAGTTGTATTTCATTTTCATGCATTATACAAAAGAATGTTAATAAATAAAGTTGTTGTTTTTATTATACCTTGTCTTTTGTGTATATTTTCTTTTATATTGCTTAGCTACGCTTAGCGTATTTGCTTATGAGTAAATACGTAGCGGACCAGTCGTGTCCCCTTCGCTGTATACCGGGAAGCGGGGCGTGACAGTACGGAAGGTGTTAGAAGTAGCATGAGACTGCAAGATTAAGACACCTAACCAATATTCAGTTGCTATTGTACCGTAGCATAACGGTTCTTTGTACTTTCCGTTTGCCCTAATCTCTAGCATATAGAGACTCCTCTCGTAGACACCGGTATCCTTCTGTACCAAGCTACAAACAACAGCGTTAACATCAAATACTCATATAATATATCTTTAAAAGCTACATTCTCTTTCTGTCTATTCTATTTCTCCCTTATCTTTGGGACTTACCGAGCGATTTGTTCGCTGACGATATTCTCTTCCTTTTTCTTTGAATGTCGTCAGGTGATTTGGATCTTCCAGAGAGCGAGCCTACTAGCGAGGACTTGGACCAGCTTGCATACGATCCAGAGCTCTAGCTACATTGTACACTTTTATTTTAGTACTTTTCCTTTTCTGTTATGCCACTGTTTAGGCATTGCTTCTTTCAGATGTATTTACTTTTCCATGCATTGTACAAAAAGAATGTAAATAAATAAAGTTGTTGTTTTATTATATCTTGTCTCTTGTGCATTTATATTTATATTGCTTAATATGCTTAGCATATTTACTTTAGAGTAAATACGTAGCGGCCTCGTCGCGCCCTTTGCCCGTACACCGGGAAGCGGGGCGTGACACACGTCATCGTTTCTGTCTACTAGGAAGCAGGGCGTGATAGACACGTCTCTTTGTAGCATCATTCGGACTGCTGTCTTCTTGATTCTGGCGGTCATGGCATTTTTCTGAACTCACTTCAGGGGTTCGAAGGAGTTGCTGATTTTTATGGCCGACTCATCTGTCGATGCGGGGTAACCATGCTCTTGGAACCTCACAATGTTCAACTTGGCCGAAACCCTGGCCCTTTTGTTGGCTCTATATCCGAGCCGTTTCTGCCTCAATTTTTCCGTTTTGAGCACTTAGCAAGCTTCGGCCCTTCGGGAAGACGCTATAGACTGATTGACAGAGAGTCCAGAAAATATGCCTGCTCACGCGATTTTCAAGGGCACCGTCCAAGCTTGCTGGAGATGTTTTGTGGCTCCATTGGTGTTGACGACCTTGCCTCTAGTTGGGACAGTGGAGAGCCATTCGAATACGGATTTTTATTTGGGATGGGATGCTTTGGCGACCGCAACGTTCGGCCTCCTTTCCCTTGAGGTCGGTTTGGCCGCTTGGTTTGCCGGGGCCTTCGCCAGATGGGCACTTCCGGTAGGGTAGATAATGGCGGACCTAAATTGACAAGGCGGTTCCTCCTATTGCCGGCTGAGACTTGCAGGGAGAACCACGTGGGCATTGATCTTGACCACATAGAGAATCAGAGTGGCGTAAAAAACGAAGCTCGTCTTGGGATACATGATTGCTGAGTTCGAGATTGTGACTGAAAGCTGTTAACCTGTGCACAAAAAATGATTTCAGTACAGGCAATTGATATATGTATGTTCATCACAAAAAACTGCATCTTAATACCTCTCATCCATTATCTATTCTGTTATTTATTGGTACTATGAACCAGTGTCTGCTTAGTAAATACATATTACAGGTATTCATGAAAAATTACTGGAAACACACACAAATTCACGGATATGACATTTGTGAGCCAACGCCGCAATCAGAACAGAAATCCGATCGATATCCAAAGAGTTCTTTTGCAACAAATAAAGTATACACAATTTTGGTCCAACACAATACAAGTGTACACATAACTCTTTGATGCTTGGACCTAGGTGGGGCTGCCGAAGGCACAAGTGAGTGTGATATGCATTAAATGCTAAGTGATGTGATGTGATTTAAAATATCAAGATTTCCCTCCAAAAGCTATTAAGCAACCCATGTTGTTATCAAGAAAACAAGCAATGCCAGTAGACTTATGGAGTGCACTCATGATCACCACATCAAAACGGGTCCAAAACTCAACTAACAAACCAGCGACATCAAGTAAATAGCCGACGGCGCTGGGCCCACCAAGGAGAAATGGCTTCATCTTTTGTCTGTTCACTCATTGTTGTCCCATCTTTCTATTTTAATTATTTGTTTATTTTGATTTTGAGCCTATAAATACCAGATCATAGGGAAGGGGAGAGTATACTTTTGCTTTAGTTTTTCTTTAGAACACTTGTAATGTGTAACTTGCTTTTCCTTTGAACTCTTGAACTCTTGCCCCTTTGTCTTGACCTTACAACTTCTTCATAGAACTTGCAAGTTTAAGATTTAGGTTTTTGAATTTAAGATTAGTTGTATCTTGTTTGAAATTCAATAAAAGTTCTCATTTCATTACATATGTCTTCCTTTCTATATATTTTGAACTTGTGAAATCTTGCTTTACTTTGATCTTGCAACCTCTTAAGTGAGTTTGCAATCTTAAAATTTGGTATTTTGATTTCACATTGGTACGGGATTAAAAGAACAGTTGAAGGAATTTACACGTTTGATTCATCGGTTCTTTCTTTGTTTTTTCTTTTCTTGCAATTTTTTGTTATGTTGTCTTACTCTTTTCTTTTTTATTTTAGTATTGTAATTATGTGTGAGTAATTGATTTACTTGTTAAGGGTAGAATATGGTTAGTTTGTGTTAAGAGATGTATTTGCTAAAACCTTAAAAACCTTAAATTTGCAATTGAAACTCCGAGCAAACCACTCGCAATTCCGCTCCGTTAGGCACCCTATCATACCACGGTAGCGGTGAATCCTAATCGTGACCGGATTCCGAATGGTTTGTCGAAGGCTAAGGTCAAGAGACAACAACGGAAGGACAAGGGACAGCGAATACGAATTTAGCTTAAAATCGCAAATACTGTATTTCAAGTTCCCTAATCCATGTTGTTGCCTATTGCCATAGTGTCAATATCAAAATTAAGGTCTATAAGGAAGCGACAAATATCAACCTAATACAAGCTAATCTAAAACTACCCCTAACATGTCTTTTTATTAAACATATCATTGTTACGACACTAAGTATAACAAACAACCCAGGTTACGGTATTAACTCGTTAAAACAAGCTAAAAAGCCTACTATCTCCCTGCAGACGACCCGTACTTATCACGGCTCGCCACATGCGACACCGTCTTTGATTGCGGTAATTTCAAATTCTTTCTAAATACGACACGGTGAAAATGTATCAATCAAATGTTGCCTGATTGTCGCACGTGTTGGTATATCTATGCGTGCTTAAATTTTTTAATTACCGCAATCAAGACGGTGTCGCTTGGTAGCTAACCGGTTGAGTACGGGTCGATCCACAAGGAGACGGAATCATTTTCTTTATGTTCTAACGAGTTAAATTCGTTAATTGGATAGGTTTTGTTTTAAGATATATGAATAAGAATAAGTTGATAAAAAGCTTGCTAGGGTTAGGATTAGGTTAGTTCGAGATAGGGATCTTCTCACATCTTTCAATACCTTAGTTATGAATAAAGGTGTTAGGGTAATCGGCAACAACGGGGATTAGCATGACTAATAAGAAACTTACAAGTCTAAGCTAGGCTTTTAATGCTTAGTTTCTTCCTTTTGGTCCTTGTCCGTCCGTTCTTGGCTTTTAGCCCTAATCTCCGGTTAATTCAACCACAACCAGTCTAACTAAGGAATCACCGCTATCATGTAGGATAGGGTGCCGTAGTGAGCAGATTGAGGTTAAATTAAATGGAGTCCGTATTTAAAATTATTGGGCAAAGAAAGGAGTGAGAGGGATTTCCTTTTCTCAAACCTTCCTTCTCCTATCCCTAACAAGTGAGGAATTACTCACCCATTAAAAAAAAATAAAAATAATTTTTTTATATTTTTATTGAAGACCTAAATTGAAGATAATAAAAGAACAAAATAAAAATTGCAGATAATAAATTGCGGATAAGAAAAAAATGCAATATAAAATAAAAAAAACTTACTTTATTGATGACCTCTCAAAAACGCATTACAATGGAATTTAAATTTTAGATCCAGAAATTAAAAAGTGGCATAAAAATAAAGAGAGGCATGCCTAATTTGGCTTTGAGTTTTCCTATTTATAGATAGAAAAAACGCTAGGTTACATTCTGATCCACGCATGAATTTACAAAACTACCCTAAGAAAGCTGGGTTAAAGCACCGACACCCCACCGATACGTGCATAACGCGGCCGCGGAACCGCGGCAGAAGTGCCTGTTTGGCCGCGGTTCCGCAGCCATTTAGTGGATTCATGAGCCCATTTCTTCAGGATTTCTTCATGTTGCTTTTATCTTTTGTTTTCTTCATTTGGTTTCTCAGAATCTCTTCAATCTCCTTCCAGATTTTCAACAATGCAGAATGATGTGGACTTTTGCCTTGAGCTCCGTGTTGAAGTCTTGGATCTTGTGTTGCCCTTTTGCTTTGTGCATTAAAGTGTCTAAATGATTTTCCATTTGTTCCTTGAACTGGTAGGCAGTATCATACGGATTCATCTGTTGTTGGTCGTAGTCTCACATTTGTAGCGACTTTTCATGAATTTCACTGTAACGAGGCGAGAACCTGTAACCTGCAACTATTTAGCAGACATGGATCAAAAGTACCTAATTATATGCAATGTGATTAAGAATGGGCGATATAAAAATGTAAAAATCTGATATGAACAAATACCCCCAAACTTATCTTTTGCTCGTCCCGAGCAAACCCAATTTTATTCTCAAAAATTCCTAACCTCACTTTTGCAGGGAACGCGATTGCACTGAGCTCGTGCAACAAGCCGTTAAATCTCTAGGTGTCTCTAGTAGGAGGAGTGTTGTCTCCTGAGGGTTTTTAGCGGATACTACCCATAAAATCCGATCAATTTGGCCATTCACTCTAATTCTTCAATTCAGATATTCTAGTAAGAAATTCTATCATCTTCAACTTAGAAATTATTAATCCGTATTTTTCACACTCCCTTTTTATTTAACTTAAGATCATATATGTTTTGTAAATTTATAAAGTTTTCAGCATCTCCTGAGTTTTCCTTCTAAGGTGCAATCTTAACTTAAGAATTTTTATCATCTCTACTGAACATATAAGCCCTATCTTTCATTCCTATCTCTCATCCATACCCCAATCATATACCCCTACGTGTGTGTAATTTTTTACCCCTACACTTGGAAATTCAGTTCAAGCTATCATACTCTTGTCCATCGTCCAAAGTACTTTTTTAGTTGGTGATGAAATTGCTCATACATTCTTCATGCGACCGTTAATACTTCTTGAGGTACTAAACGACCAATTACAAAATATGCTTGCGTATTTAGACGTAATTCCTCGTCTTGTAATACCTAAGTCTTAGTAGTGACTCTCAAACCAGTTGGTCTAAGGCACTAGGTGATAAAGCACCCTTGCTATATTTTTTTATTTTATGCTAGCTTAAGTAATTACAAAATCAGTGTTCATTTTTTTCTTTTCTTTCTTCACCATTTTTATTTTATTTTCCTTCATACTAACGTTTTTAGACAAGAGCATTTCAAGGTATTCTCTACTATTCTAAGTTTCAAGATGTGTGTAAGTGCATGTAGTAGGGTATATATTTTCAAAATTTAGACTTAAGATTCAGAATTTATTTTTCAGACTTATACTTCAAATAAAGATTTCAATACTCTTCCCTTATTTTGATTTAGCCCAAGAATTGAACTCAAAATTTGCCTATTTCTAAATAAACTGTAAGGACATATATTTTCTACAATTAAACTTTAAGAAAGGTTATTTTTAGGGTTTTTAATTTACTAAGTTTAGGATCTAGTTTTTCCTAACCAGTCAACTGTCATGTTAAACTTGAGTCAAATATGACCAATATTGAAAATTTATTTATTTTTTAATATATTTTTTATATGTTTAAAATTTTAAAATTTTTTTTTATTATTAATTTTTTTATATTTATATATTTTTTTATGTTTTTATATTTATTTTTTTTAGATGCAATGCGGAATTAAATATGCAAAGAAAAACAAATATGTACAAAAAGTAAAAATGCGGATGCAATGCAAAGATAACTATTTACAATCAACCCCCACCCCCAAACTTATCTAAAGCAGTGTCCTCATTGCTCCCTGCGGCGTCTACTAGATGCAGCCTCACTGGTCTCATCCCCCCTGTCCCCTCGATCGTGAGCGGGATCGTTCCTCTCTTGCTAGAAGGGTAGACATCCCCTGTTCCAAGCTCGTTACTCGTTGATTAAGGTTGGTCATCATCCCTATCAATCTTTCTACCCCCCTATGGATTCTTCTAAGTAAGCACGCTTGCGCCGCGGGGGTAAGCACTTCATCGCTCACGGTCGAGCTGGAGCTAGGGGTCTTGGCCATCACGTTCTCAGCCGGCTCGGTGCGCGACCATAAATCATGTAATCGTGTATAGGACGTGGAGACACCCTCAAGAAGGAGTCGAACAGGAATTCCACCATGCATATAAAATTCAAATTCCTCAATATGGAGGAAATTGCGACATAGTTGTGTCACCAACATAGGGCATGGGTAATTGGCAGCCCTCTTGCCAGCGCCAATCGAGTGAAATAAAACAGTGCACATATCGTAGCTAGGGTTTCGAGTCATTAATGTGTACACTATATGAAGGGATGGTGTGAAACATGTCGTGTTGTGCGAACTACCAAAAATATTATTTTATGCCCAACGGCACACAGTTAACACATTCGCAAAAAGTGTTCGAGCTTGGATGCCTTTTCGTGGCTTCCTAGAACAATCGTTTCCTATTAAGAGTAGGTAGTCTTCAAAATGGAGTGGTTGGTCATGGATGGGGAGTTGTGGAATTAAGGTAACTTCGTGAATGAAGTCCCTATCAAGTATAATTTCCCTATCTCCCCACATTAACCTAATGTACCCGTGTTGTGCAAGACAACCCTCTTCCATGCATTCATAAAAACGGGTGACAAGATCCGGAAGCGCGAAGACATTCGGATGGTTAAATAGTAAAAAGTTCCATCCGCGCCTTCGGATCTCATCACCGAAGTAACTCCCATAAACAGTGTGTGCAAATATTTGGGAAAAATCTCTTTCATATTACAATGTAGGTGCCATGACAGTGAAGTGCAGAAATTAAAAATAAATTCACAGAGAGGACCAGAGAAATGCAAACCTCCTCTGAAAAATTTAGAGGGTGAAGAGTCCAAGAGGCGGCGGTTGCGTGGCAGAAGAAGGCTTGTGCGGCGGAAGCGCGGCGGCGGGAGGAGATCTCTCTGCGAAACTTGGAGCGGCGGCTAGGGTTTTGAGGGAGGGATAAATTAGGGTTCTGTAAATTCAGAGGAGGGGTCGGGGTGTTTTTATAGGGGTTATTGGTTATTTACAAAAAGGACCCCTTAAAAAGAGGAATTTATTTGTAAAAATATTTTTTTTTTATTTATTATTTATTAAAACTGAAAATTTACAAAAAACACCCCCGAAAATTTGAATTTTTTTATTTTTTTATTTTTTAATTATTTTTTATATAATTATAAGTGTGACATACCCCCAAACTTATTTGAAACAGTGTTTCCACTGTTTATGGCTGGATAACCGAAATTTAGGGGTAGGCGGAGAAAGATTACTCGCTGTAAATCGGCTCCTGCAACATCAGGAGCTCCTCCGAAGGGTCAGCCGTGAGGAATGGTTTTAACCTATGTCCGTTCACTTTGAAAAGTGAACCGTCCTCAGGATTTTCTAAATCGACCGTACCGTGCGGATATACAGTCCATACAAAAAATGGCCATTTCCATCGAGATCTGAGCTTGCCAGGATGGAAATGTAGCTGGGTGTCGTAAAGTAGGACCTGTTGACCAGGTTTAAAAGTTTTACGCATAAGGTGTTTATCGTGAAACACCTTCGTTCGGTTCTTGATGACAACCGCGTTCTCGTAAGTTTCATCCCGAAGCTCGTTCAATTCATTTAACTGCAGCTTTCTATGACTGCCTGCATCTTCGATAGATAGATTCAACTCTTTTTTAGCCCAAAATGCACGATGCACTATTTCCACTGGAAGGTGGCAAGCCTTTCCGTAAACAAGCCGATAAGGAGACATGCCAAGATCGGTCTTATACGCAGTTCGAAATACACAAAGGGCATCAGTAAGTTTTAAAGACCAATCCTTACGGTTTTTGGAAACCGTTTTCTCTAAAATCTGTTTGATTTGCCGATTTGAAATCTCGGCCTGCCCACATGTTTGGGGGTGATAGGGCGTTGATAGCTTATGATTAATGGAATATTTCCGCATCAAGGACTCGAAAGTCCTATTACAGAAATGAGTTCCATTGTCGCTAATGATTGCTCGGGGGTGCCCAAACTGGGAGAAAATGTTTTCCTTGAGGAATCTAACGACAACCTTGTCTTCATTAGTCCGGCTGGGCACAGCCTCGACCCACTTAGAAACATAATCAACAGCGAGAAGAATATACAAGTTCCTAAAGGAATTGGGAAACGGCCCCATAAAATCAATCCCCCAAACATCAAAAATTTCCACAACCAAGATTGTTTGGAGCGGCATTTCGTTTCTCCTGGATATCCGGCCCAAGTGTTGGCACCGGAAGCACGTCTTGCAGTAATCATGTGCGTTTTTAAAGAGTTGTGGCCAGTAGAAACCACATTGCAAGATCTTTTCGGCTGTCTTTCTAGGTCCAAAATGCCCGCCACATGCTTGATCGTGGCAAAATGACAGCACGCTCTTGAACAGATAATCTGGTCGGGACAGTACTTGAACAGATAAGATTCGTCCCAGTAAAAGTGTTTTACCTGGGATAGGAATCGGAATTTGTCCTGATTTGACCATTCATTCGGCAGTAGTCCGGTGGCTAAATAGTTCACAATATCTGCGAACCAAGGTTCGTATGATACTGTCAAGAGCTGCTCATCCGGAAAAACGTCGTTTATCGGAAATTGAAGTGTCGGCGAAGAAGGGAGGCGTGAAAGATGGTCGGCGACTACGTTTTCGCATCCTCTTTCGTCTTTGATGAAAAGGTCAAACTCTTGGAGTAAGAGGATCCAACGGATCAGCCGAGATTTTGCGTCCTTCTTCGCAAAAAGATGGCGAAAAGCTGAATGGTCAGTGTAGACGATGACTGGAGAGCCGATCAAGGAGGACCTGAACTTTTCTAAGGCAAACACAACAGCCAAGAATTCCTTCTCGGTTGTTGTGTAATTCAATTGGGCATCGTTCAAGGTTCGGCTAGCATAATAGATTACATGCGGCATCTTATCGATGTGCTATCCAAGGACAGCACCAATGGCAAAATGGGATGCATCGCACATAATCTCAAACGGATGCGTCCAGTTAGGAGAAGAAAGAACGGGAGCAGAAGTAAGTGAGTTTTTTTAATGACTCGAACGCTTTCATACATCTTGAGTCGAAATTGAATATGGTGTCCTTGGTCAGCAAAAGAGTCAAGGGCCTAGAAATCTTGCTAAAGTCCTTGATGAACCGTCTATAGAAACCGGCATGGCCAAGGAAGGCTCGAATGTCTCGGACGCATTTAGGAGGAGGGAGGTTGGAAATGACTTCAATCTTCGCTTTATCTACCTCAATGCCATTTTGCGAGATGATATGTCCTAAGACAATACCTTCACGTACCATGAAGTGACACTTCTCCCAATTTAAAATAAGGTTCTTATCCTTACACCGGGTAAGGAAAACATCTAGATGTAGCAAACACTCATCAAAAGAGTCACCGAAAATGGAGAAATCATCCATGAAAATCTCCAAGAATTTTTCCACCATGTCTGAAAAAATTCCCATCATACACCGCTGGAAAGTAGCGGGCGCATTGCATAACCCAAAGGGCATGCGACGATATGCAAACGTGCCGAAAGGACAAGTGAATGTGGTCTTGTTCTGATCTTTTTCGGCGATGGGAATTTGATTATAGCTGGAGTAGCCATCCAAAAAGCAGTAGTATTCATGCCCAGCCAATCGTTCAAGCATTTGGTCAATGAAAGGTAATGGAAAGTGGTTTTTCCGTGTCGCGGCGTTGAGTTTCCTATAATCGATGCATACTTGCCAACCAGTTTGGGTGCGAGTAGGAATTAACTCGTTCACCTTATTTGTTATGACCGTTATGCTTGATTTCTTGGGAACAACATGAATGGGGCTAACCCACTGACTATCAGAGATAGGGTAAATGATACCACTATCAAGACACTTTACGATCTTCTTTTTAACAGCCTCTTTCATGACTGGGTTGAGTCGTCTCTGTGGATCCCTGGCTGGTTTGGCATCATCCATCATATGAATATGATGTTCAACTATCATGGGACTAATCCCCTTGATGTCCGCCATAGTCCAGCCAAAGGCTTACCGATTGCTCTACAAGACCGTCAGAAGGGATTTCTCTTGCTCTGAGGCTAGAGAAACCGAGATGATGATCGGTAGGGTCTCGTTCTCACCTAAATAAGCATACTTGAGATGAGACGGCAACAGCTTGAGTTCGAGCGTTAGAGGTGAAATGATTGAAGGTAAAATCGGCGAAATTGTCTCGAACTTGAAGGATTCTAACAAAGGCTCAAAACAAGTATACGCGACCGAGTCGGATAGTTCAGCCAACTCATCCAAAAATTCAAAGGATTCAAGCTCGAGTGGTGATAAGTCAAGGTCGTTCAAGAAAGTGAAACACTCATAATCACTGTCGGGAGCAGTATCAGATTCAAGGAGGAACGCACTAGTGGCGTCAAGATTACTGTGATCGAACAAAAATTTCTCGAGTTCACAGTCCTCCGGGGTGATCTCCAGGATCGAACAAACATTAAGTATATGAGCATTAGGTTCGGAGGGCTGATTCCCGAACTTAAAAATGTTGAGTTCAATTGTCATATTTCCAAAAGATAGGTTCATCGAACCATTGCGACAATGGACGACCGAGTATCACCGGAATTTGATTCTGGGGGTTAGCTACAGGTTGTGTATCGAGAACAATAAAATCGAAGGGGAATATGAAGTCCTTTACCTTTATTAACACATCCTCTAGCTCACCCCTAGGGTGGGTGATAGATCGGTCGGCCATTTGGAGAGTACAATGTGTGGGTTTCAGCTCTCCTACACCTAATTGTTCATATACCGAATAAGGAAGCAGGTTAACACTGGCACCAAGATCCAACAGTGCGCGGTTGATGTTCTTATCCCCAATAGTTATTGAAATAGTAGGATAGCCAGGGTCCTTTCGTTTCTGAGGTAAAGCTTGGGTAAGAGCATCACTCACGGCACTAGCTAAAAAAACCTTCTTTGTTACCTAAGATTTCCTCTTCGTAGTGCATAAGTCCTTCAAGATTTTTGTGTAGGAAGGGACTTGTTGAATTGCATCCAAGAGAGGAATATTAATGTTAACCTGTTTAAATAACTCCACAATTTTCTCCATTTGTTGATTTTGTTTATTGGACCTCAACCGGTTTGGAAATGGAACATTTTGAAAATTGGTTGAGTCCAATGTTTGTGGAGGAGATTGTGGAGCAGGAATGGACCCCAGAGCTGGTGTTTTCGTGGAGTGAGAAGTGGGTCCGCTCGGAATAGCAAAAGAAGTAGAGCCTTTTGAAGAATGGAGAATAGGCTCAGAAGACGAAAAAGAAGAAGAAGAAGCGGCGGCCTGGGTGTCATCATCTATGCCAACGTTGTTATGCAGCATCCTTCCAGATCTTAACGTAGTCACGGCACTCACATTATGGTTTTGTTGTTCAAGAGCAACATGTGCATTCTGTGGGTGACCAGGATTTGGAAGAGGTTGAGATGGAAGCTTTCCCTTCTCTCTCTCGCGTAAAGCTGCATTCAGTTGTGCAATCTGGGCTTCAATGGTTTTGATGCTTTGCCCGTGTGCAGCAGTGTGTTGCACTAAAGACTGAATGGAAGACTGGATGTTGGGCGGAGGATTGAGTTGATTGTTTTAAAAACGCCTCCAGACTTCGTTCTAGCGAGAAAACCTTATCGTTATTTGGCGGAACAAAATTGTTTTGAGGAAAAGAATTGTTGGGTGCAAAATTGTTCGGTGGATTTTGGTAAGGTTGGGGTTGGAAAGGCTGCTGATATTGATGCTGAGTTTGTGGCTGTGCTTGTTGTTGAGAAGGACGAGGCCTTTGGAAATTGTTGTTGCCTTAAATTGTTGCTGATTTTGATTCCAGACGAAATTGGGGTGGTTCCTCCAACTAGGATTGTAAGTTGAAGAGTATGGATCATTTCTTTGTCTTTACTGAAATGCAGTATTGACTTGATCCTGTCCTTGAGCAGGTGGGTTGTAAAGACACTCTTCGGTTAAATGTGATGGATCCGAACAACAAGCGCATATAGTGCGAGGGGGAAGAACAGGGGCAGGAGAAGGCGGTGAGAATTTGCTCTCAATTGCTTCTAGTTTTCGTGTAATCGCTGCCATTTCATCTTTCATTACAATTGACATATCAAGTTGATGAACGCCTGCCCTAGAAGGACCGGAAGAAGTAGATGAAGTTTTCGGTCTAGTGCTTTCCCACTGAAGCGTTTGCTCCGCGAGATCATCGAGAAATTGCCAAGCTTCCTCGTCAGATTTGGATAGGAAGTGGTCTTGATAAATGGTTTCCAACAACTGCTTAGTTAGTGTAGGGTTCCTAGGCACTCTCAAGAGGTCTCACAAGGCATCAACCATGCCAATTTCAAATTTTACGGGTGCCGAGAAACCCGACTACGGATCGTTGGCTAGAAGTTTAGGCGACCAAAGCAACTAGTTTACAACTAAACTAAAAGAACGGAAATACAACCTTTGTAGATCCGTTTCTCCACCTCCATAGCTCCGCAATGAAGTCTCCTCGCTGTCCAAACGGAAACCCGGGCTCTAGCGTCGGCTTCATCGGAGAAATGGGCGGGCAAGGTCGTCGGCTTCGTGCCGAAGATGATCTACGTCGAGGCATCACAAGATCAAGCTCCCACTTCAACAAGTCATGAAACTTGTGAAGAAAACACACTCTACTACTTGGCAAGATGTAGAGGATGAAGAAATAGAAAGTGGGTTCACTTTAGAATTGGATTTCTCACTCATTTTCAAGAGTTGCCATTGATGGAGGCAAGCTTCTCTTCATGAAGATGAAGAAGAAGAAGAAGAAGTATTATGAAAAGTCTTATAATAAGAATAATAAAATCATTCTTATCATAATCATGAACCATGGTCAAGTGTAGAGAACTAACTAAGGTTTAAGTGAATGGTTAGGGTTAAGCATGAGACAAAATGGTCACTTTAGTCAAAGCTTCATGAAGCTTCAAAGATAAAACAAAACTAGCAACCATTTTCCCTTTTTCTTTCCAAAATAAATAAATAAATAAATAAGAAAGAAAAAGCAAAACCCTAATCATCAACTTAACCATGATTTAATTCTATACACTTAACCAAATAATCATGTATCATCAAACATGATACAATCATGTGCACAAAAGTATATCACATATACAACTTGCACATGCAAGTGAGAAAATCCATATAAAGTGAACTAATACTAGTTAATGCAAAGCAATATATCAAATATATAATTATGCATTAAATCATTAAATCAACACTTGATTCAATGATCCGGTCATGTCGCACACAACCGACTAGTATACAATGTATCGATTTATCGAATCAATACTTGATTCGATAACTAGGTTATATCGTATACAGCCAATCGATACATTCATCACGAGAATAGAATACGATATCACATACACGCATTATTCTCGGTCCCACACATATCTCATATGCGCTCCTATTTCGTTTCGCTTGAGCCAGGAAACCTCTGTGTAGGACTCTAAAGACTCGTCAATACGCCGGCAGCAGGTGATGATCATATCAAACACCCACAAGCCGCAAGCGGTCTGCTAAATGTAACGGCCACCCGGGTATTGAGCGATCAGAAGATCGACGAGCAAGCCCGCTCACACTCCAGTGAATCCAACGAGTAACACTACCGTACAGTCCGGTCTGATCGTCTGATATGTCGAATATCTCACCTAGGGGTGGTAAACGTCAGACCCCAATAGCTCGATAAGTCGTGTCGATATGAGGTCTATAACAATTCGAGAAACTACTGGTAACACTTACCAGTAAATCTCAGCAACCCTGGCCAGGGATTTCCGGTTATAGCCAATCGAACACAGCACAACATCAACTCCCTATACCGGGAGAGACGAATCCCCTCCTATCGCTCATTGCCTCCATGTGATTCGGGACTGTACCCAAAAGCCACTGTTTTGCACGCCCTCTTGGACGTGGTAAGGTGGAAATCAAAGCACAGTGGGAACCACACAAGACTCTATGACGATCTCGGGTCAACAGACTACTCTGTACCGGTGTCACCAGAGAACTGCCATCTGACGTAAGGTATAATACCATCTGGGAGTTCTCGGCGAGTCCGTCCAGTGTACCCAGTCTCCACTGAGCACCCGTATATCATCTCTGATGTCAAACACCAATGGATATGGGATCATCCATCGCCCGTCTGTATGGGTTGAGAAGGTATACGCTAGTCTACTCTGGTATATCGATGCCCCGTCTCGATACACCCACGACTAGGGACCTTGAAGGATGTACTTATAGACTACCATGTCCCCACTAGTATGATCCGCATCATAGTCCAGGTAGTCAAGTACACATCCTAAGGGCTTTACCAACATGTAACAGAGGGACAATCAGTGTACACGTTGAGGTAAAGAGCAACCAGATAGCATACTATCATGTCGAGCAAGAAAGTCCTCCCTATATATGTCCCAGCATCCATTACAATATACATCCTATGTACAGTAATGGCCTCTAGGGCATACATATAACTAACAATCTCCCACTTGCACTAGGGCCATCTGTAGCAGTGGTTGTAGTATCTCATACTCAACCATCCCATAAAAGTCTCTCTCTGGGAAAAGGCCTTTGTGAGTGGATCCGCCGTGTTGTCCTCTGAGTCTACTCTCCTAACCTCAATCACCCTGGAGATCAACCATCTCCATGATCAGGTGACACTGCCTTAGAATATGTCTGGATCACTGATGGGACGGGTGTTCCTTGGCATAAGCCACAACTCCATTGTCACACAATGGGAGGAACTAAGTTCATCTTATGAACAAATATACACCCAGACAGCCTCTTTGATAGCATTTTAAGTAGCGATGTATCCAGCCTTTATCGTCTAGTATGCCACGGTATCTATCTTGGAACTCTTCCAACATACCGTCCCTTTACTAAGGGTAAAGACAATGCCTGTGACTGACATTCAGTCGTCTTTATCACCCTGGAACCATTCCAGTGATTCTTCCCAGGATCGATTGATACCATCTCACTATAACTAGTGAGAATCCTAACATCCAATTAGATCTATCTCATAGATCCAAACTAAGGATTTAGGAGGTATCACTTTGATCCTATATGGAGAATCATTGTGATAAGCGGAGATTGACCGAGCGTAGCATAGGAAACTCCTTTCTTATCAAGAATATGTCATCCACGTACTCTACGAGGATCACCACCATACTCCCTACTACCCTTTTGTTTATACAAGGTTCATCTACCATTTTGATGATGTCAAACTCTTTGACTAATCCATCAAAACAGATGTTCCAACTCCGCGATGCCCGCTTTATCCTATAAAGCATCTTGTCCACGTTTCCGCTGCTCCCACTGTCTACGAAGCCCTCTGGTTGTGTACTTATAGACGCTCTCTTCTAAAACATCATTTAGAAAAGCTGTCATGACACCCAACCGCCAGATATCGTAGTTATGGTACGTAGCCGTGGCAAGTAGTATCCGGATGGACTTAAGCATAGGCACTGAAAAAGGTTTCATCATTATCCACGCCTGGTCGATGACGAAAACCTTTAACAAGTCTAGCTTTGAAAGTCTCAACTTTTCCATCTACACCAAGTAATCTTCTCAAGATATACTTGCTCCTGATGGGGATTTAACTCTTCAGATATAGCAACCAAAGTCCATACTTTGTTGGTGATATGGATTCCATCTCAGATCGCTAAGCATCCAGCCATTCTTACAGAGTCCCTACTCTCGATGGCCTGCTCAAAACTAGTTGGGTCATCATCGCATGATGCAATCCTCGCTCCCACTGTCATAGAGAAACCGAAGTATCTCTCAGGTGGGTAAGGAACCTTACTAGATCGGCGGAGAGGCTGAGGTTCGTTGGTAACTATTGAATCCTTTGGTTTTTTCAAATCATCAGCTGCAATTTGTATAGCTGGAACATTTTCAGTTCTACATAACTGACATTGCCTCGAGCTTGTCCGGATTTTGCTTTTCAGACATAGGCTGGACAACCCCAAATCTTAACTAACTTAAGAGATGGGCTCTTCCCTTATCATATCACATATGAAGTGGTAGGCAACTGATTTGATTCGAACCCTATTCAATAGGTATGCATCTTCTCAAGTGCATAACTCCCAAAAAGGAAATAGGTAACTCAGTAGTACTCATCATAGAGCACACCTTATCATATAGGGTCTGAATGCTCCACCCCGATATACCATCGTGCTATGGTGTATACGGAGGAGTAATGCTGAGAGAGAATCTCATTCTCCTTTAGAATAGTCCAGGAATTCCGTGCTCAAGTATTCTCCTCTTTGATCACATCAAAGGACATAATACTTATACCCGTATTGGTTCTCTACTTCTAACTTATATTCTGTGAATATCTCAAAAGGTTCTGACTTGTGTTTCAACAGGAACATATGTCTGAATCAAAAGAGATCATCAGAGAATTTAATGAAGTATAAAGAACCGGTCTTGGCAAGTGTAGACAGGGGACCTACATACATCAACATGTATCATCCCAAGAGTTCACTAACTCTTTCTTTGTTTCCAGTAAACAGAGTTGTGGTCATCTTATCTCTGTGACATGACTGGCAAGTTTCATAAGATGTAAATTCAAACTAATTTAAATATGCATCTACAAGTAACTTCAGCTAGTCGGGTCGCATTGATATGACCTAGTCTACAATACCTCAAGAAGGATTCGTTCATTTCTGAACTCTTCCTCTTGTGTGTGTTCCATATACTAAGAACTGTAGTTTGATTTAGAACATCAATGCTTTTAGATAACGTGCCTGAACCGATCAACTTTTGATATAGGAAATGTTCAAAACATTATCCATCAATACAAAATTTTATCATTTCTTTACTAATAAAGAGACTGATATGATTTTGTATATCAGGTTCGGTATCTAATAACATTCGTTCAGAATCAATGTATTTGGAATACAGGGTGACAGTGACCAACAGACTTGGCTGCAACACTTGCCCCGTTTTCTGCCTCATGAAACTTGTCACCCGTTCTCAGTTCTCTACCTTTCTGTAGCCCTATGTAACAAATTACATATCTGGGATCCTGATATGGTATCACATACCTAGGACGTAAAGGATACTGAGAAACAGTTCTCTGTAATGAACACACCCGAAGATGATGCATCGGCATGCACTCTCTTCGTTTGGACGGCAAGGGAATTCTGGTAATCACCAATTTCCTGCTCTGTCTTATAACAATTATAAGTTGGAGCGGGACCAACGTTCCCCAGCTCAGTATAACAAGCGGGTTCGGTCAATAATCCTTATTATTATCTTGATTAAGGCGTGATATGGTCGCTACCTGAAGAGAGAGAGAAGAAAACACTCAGCGTATGCTCTTGCAAGAATAGATTGGTTATATATTTTATCTAATCAGGATGGCTCCCACTGCTTTTTATCAAATCTTCCTTCAAACCCTAAAAGAAAAGACTAGCCGGGATTAATTACACACTACAAGTTCGCCAATCTTTCAGCCAGGCCAGTGTCGGTACTTTGAGGGAGGTCCCCCGTGCTTTCGCACGAACCTAATTAATGTAAACCTCGTTTTCCCAGAGGCGTAACCCCGTTGACACCTTTCTAGACACCTACTTGATCGGCTAATTGTAATGTGTAAAACTCTCCCAGGAGTAACTCTTACTCACAGTGGGTATCGGGATCCAACTATCTCATAGAAGATATGCAATCTCATTGCAAATTTCAACACTTGAAATTCCCGATAATATTTTGCCCCGAACGATCTATGACCTTGACAAGGTCAACAAACCATAGACCGCAAGTCAAGTTCAACCCGTCATTTCTTGATTGAATCAAACCCACCCGCAAGACCCTTGACAAGGTCAACAAGGCCGCACGACTACCCTAACCCAATCTGCATCATATGCATAAGCAGATAAATACTGGTTAGCTACCGCACATTGCGCCTTGACAAGGTCAACAAACGCAGCACGAATACTAAACAGGACTTATCTGAAATGACGGAGGGCTACGACAGGTTTTTCTGAAAACCTATTGCGTAATGAACTTGATATCGTTGTAGGATCGAATGATTTTGAAATGGAGTGTTTTTGAGGCTTTTCTAGTTTTGCTAAAGGAGTCACTCCCGGTGAAGGGACCGTCGGTCCTTTCCTCGTCGAATGAGGTACGGGATATATCATATATATCACTGTGCAAAGCAAAAACTCTTAAAAGCAATCAAAAGACAAACCGAGTGTGTAGCATCTGCCAGTTATTGCTAAAGGAGTCACTCCCGGTGAAGGGATCTCGGTCCTTTCCTCATCGAATAAGGTGCAGGATATATCACATATACCGCTGTGCAAAGCAAGAACCGTAGCTATCTGTTTTATTTTGAAATTCGATTCTACAACATCTTAGGTTTCTTTTATTTCATTAATCACGTTAATGAAGTCCCATCATTTAACTACCTAAACATCACAGATAAATACGACGTACACTTATGCCATCCGCATTCGCCTCGATGTCCCCTCATGCACCGTTAGGTTAGGTAACTAACGGCAGAGCAGGGCAGGGCTAGCGCAGGTGTAAAACATAAGTAACGTCTATATAATATATCATATATACTATATACAGTATTTATCACATCACATCACATGATCACATCACAGATATCGCAGCAGAAGAAACATATGAAATATTGGATATACTAGGACGTCCGTGTTTTCAATACGAGCCAGTATAAAACAAGGATTCCACGGTCGTGATGAATAGCCAAACCCACACCCCTAGACCCCTACGAGAGCGGCAAGCAACCCTACCAATTCTAGAGTTAGGATATCCGGACTCGACTCCTCGAGTTGGTCTCCCACTGGACTCCAGAACCCGGTTACTTGTGCTCCCCTCCTTGGGTCTATCCTAGTGCGGAAAAGTAAATAATATACAAAAGGTGACATCTTCCGCAACCTGGAAGTGCCCCAATAAAAGAATATTACATACAAGTTTTTACATGAATGAAAATGAAAAACACTCATCTCACAAAAAAAAAACCCCGGCTATTCAAACATGACGATCCAATATAACATATCCAGCAACACATAACATCACATGTCATCAACGTAAGTAAATATGCGCATCCCAATTGTCATTGATATATAGCAACGAAACCGGCGATACCACATATTACACTTACGGTCACAGAAAAGAAAGTGTAAAACTACAACAGTTGGAATCCGCAACCTCCATAGACATCGCATGCCTAATCAAATGAATTCCTCAGACATCGCATGCCTAACAATTATAAACCCCGCATTTTAGTCTCATTATCGAAAACTCTTTTCAATATCAAGTCGGGCAATTCAACAAGATTCCCGACATCCTGATCGAATGCTCGTCGCAAACTTTAGTAGGCGGCTGCACCTCCGATACCGTCGACGAAGTGCACTAAGGCGGAACACCGCTACCGCGAGCACCCGAACGGATGCTTTCGGCGACGGGGTTCTCCTACAGTCACTTGGTCGGGGCTATGGAGTGAGACTGTCTATTAAGTCTACCCGGCGAGTATCCGCGTACGCTACGTGATTGCAACGGACTTTTGATCGCATCAAAATTCCGTAGCAACCGATCAAGTTGAGACTAAAGTGCTATGTTTATAACATTCATTCAGTTATCTCATAACTACTTGTGAATTCCAATTATTGTATCGCATTCCAGATAAATAGAAAATGTTAAACTTTCCGATCGAACAGTCAAACACCCAAGTTTTCCCGAAACAGCTCAACTCATGAAATAAGTTCAAAGACATTCACTTCGTGCCTCAGTACCAACGGTCCAGCGGTAGAAGGGTCAAGCCAACGCCTCACATGTGGCACGTCGTACTGCCCCAAACCCGAAGGTTCAAAGGGCAGTTCAAGATGGTCACATAATCGAGTTAAGGTTTGTTGTCTTCTAGAGGGTCCATCGCGTTACTTGCACTACTTAGAACGTCTTTAAACCTCGGAAAAATCCAACACTTGGAAATTTTCCGGCAGGGGAAAAGTTGGGTATTTATATCCGGTCGAACTTTTTAACATATTAAAAAATTATCCGGAATCCACATAGATAAAATCTGATAATCCGATCGAATCATCGAATCCCCAAAACAACCCCAGAAAATTCAACTCTTGAATAATATTTAAAAATACCCAGAGAACTCAGCACTGAATAAAAGAAGTTACTGTGCAAAATAGGAAGCGTGACGTCACACTTTAGCCGCGGAACCGCCGCATAAGCTAGGCTTATGCCGCGGTTCCGCCGCGCAATAGAGGGATCATGAGATAAATTTTGCGCCGTAATTCTTAGAATTCCCTGCTGAATTTTTTAAGCATTTTTAATCCGGAAAAATCCCGGTTTTTAGAAAAAGTCCAGAGAGCTATTTTGGGGTTAGGGTTTTGGTTCGATCGGGTTTCAAACGTCGTCTACGCACCGCCTAAGGCTCTAGCTAGGCTCTGATACCACTGTAGGGTTCCTAGGCACTCTCAAGAGGTCTCACAAGGCATCAACCATGCCAATTTCAAATTTTACGGGTGCCGAGAAACCCGACTACGGATCGTTGGCTAGAAGTTTAGGCGACCAAAGCAACTAGTTTACAACTAAACTAAAAGAACGGAAATACAACCTTTGTAGATCCGTTTCTCCACATCCATAGCTCCGCAATGAAGTCTCCTCGCTGTCCAAACGGAAACCCGGGCTCTAGCGTCGGCTTCATCGGAGAAATGGGCGGGCAAGGTCGTCGGCTTCGTGCCGAAGATGATCTACGTCGAGGCATCACAAGATCAAGCTCCCACTTCAAAAAGTCATGAAACTTGTGAAGAAAACACACTCTACTACTTGGCAAGAGGTAGAGGATGAAGAAATAGGAAGTGGGTTCACTTTATAATTGGATTTCTCACTCATTTTCAAGAGTTGCCATTGATGGAGGCAAGCTTCTCTTCATGAAGATGAAGAAGAAGAAGATGAAGTATTATGATAAGTCTTATAATAAGAATAATAAAATCATTCTTATCATAATCATGAACCATGGTCAAGTGTAGAGAACTAACTAAGGTTTAAGTGAATGGTTAGGGTTAAGCATGAGACAAAATGGTCACTTTAGTCAAAGCTTCATGAAGCTTCAAAGATAAAACAAAACTAGCAACCATTTTCCCTTTTTCTTTCCAAAATAAATAAATAAATAAATAAGAAAGAAAAAGCAAAACCCTAATCATCAACTTAACCATGATTTAATTCTATACACTTAACCAAATAAGCATGTATCATCAAACATGATACAATCATGTGCACAAAAGTATATCACATATACAACTTGCACATGCAAGTGAGAAAATCCATATAAAGTGAACTAATACTAGTTAATGCAAAGCAATATATCAAATATATAATTATGCATTAAATCATTAAATCAACACTTGATTCAATGATCCGGTCATGTCGCACACAACCGACTAGTATACAATGTATCGATTTATCGAATCAATACTTGATTCGATAACTAGGTTATATCGCATACAGCCAATCGATACATTCATCACGAGAATAGAATACGGTATCACATACACGCATTATTCTCGGTCACGCACATATCTCATATGCGCTCCTATTTCGTTTCGCTTGAGCCAGGAAACCTCTGTGTAGGACTCTAAAGACTCGTCAATACGCCGGCAGCAGGTGATGATCATATCAAACACCCACAAGCCGCAAGCGGTCTACTAAACGTAACGGCCACCCGGGTATTGAGCGATCAGAAGATCGACGAGCAAGCCCGCTCACACTCCAGTGAATCCAACGAGTAACACTACCGTACAGTCCGGTCTGATCGTCTGATATGTCGCATATCTCGCCTAGGGGTGGTAAACGTCAGACCCCAATAGCTCGATAAGTCGTGTCGATATGAGGTCTATAACAATTCGAGAAACTACTGGTAACACTTACCAGTAAATCTCAGCAACCCTGGCCAGGGATTTCCGGTTATAGCCAATCGAATACAGCGCAACATCAACTCCCTATACCGGGAGAGACGAATCCCCTCCTATCGCTCATTGCCTCCATGTGATTCGGGACTGTACCCAAAAGCCACCGTTTTGCACGCCCTCTTGGACGTGGTAAGGTGGAAATCAAAGCACAGTGGGAACCACACAAGACTCTATGACGATTTCGGGTCAACAGACTACTCTGTACCGGTGTCACCAGAGAACTGCCATCTGACGTAAGGTATAATACCATCTGGGAGTTCTCGGCGAGTCCGTCCAGTGTACCCAGTCTCCACTGAGCACCCGTATATCATCTCTGATGTCAAACACCAATGGATATAGGATCATCCATCGCCCATCTGTATGGGTCGAGAAGGTATACGCTAGTCTACTCTGATATATCGATGCCCCGTCTCGATACACCCACGACTAGGGACCTTGAAGGATGTACTTATGGACTACCATGTCCCCACTAGTATGATCCGCATCATAGTCCAGGTAGTCAAGTACACATCCTAAGGGCTTTACCAACATGTAACAGAGGGACAATCAGTGTACACGTTGAGGTAAAGAGCAACCAGATAGCATACTATCATGTCGAGCAAGAAAGTCCTCCCTATATATGTCCCAGCATCCATTACAATATACATCCTATGTACAGTAATGGCCTCTAGGGCATACATATAACTAACAGTTAGTGGGTTCAGTCCTTCGTATAAGGTTTGGCAAAATTTCCATCTCTCAATACCGTGATGAGGCACTGAACAAGAAGGTTTTTGTATCGTTCGAAACACTTCCAAAAAGGTTCGGCAGGAAGCTGGGAAAATTGGTTAATTTCATTTCGTATTCTCGCGGTCTTGTGATTTGGGTAAAACTTTTTAAGAAACGCTTTAACAAACTCTTCCCAACTGTTTATGGAATGCGATGCAGTATTATACAGCCACTTTTCAGCTAGGTGACACAATGTGAAAAGAATGACTCGTAGCCGTATGGCATCATCGGACAATTGGGTTGTCTTCATCATTGCACATACGTTCTGGAATTTGTTGATGAAGATATAGGCATTTTCGGATTCCAGTCCGTGAAATTTAGGCAATATGTTGATGAAGTGGGGCTTAATTTCGAAATTGTCCCTATTTGCCGGCGGTAGTGAAAGACAAGTAGGAAGTGCGGAGCGGGTAAGATAGAAACAATCTTGGAGCGCAATTCGCTGTGACGTTTCAACAGGAGGTTGTTGCGGGTTATTCACACCCAGTTGAGGTGGAATCAGTCCCGAGGTAGGTAAAGGGTTGTTAGGATTGAATCCTGACATATCAGAAGAAGATGAAGATGAAGGTGAAGATGTATGAACAGAATTCCAGTCAACGTCGGAGTTGGCCGGTAAAGGTAAGGATGAAAAAGGTGTGGAGGGAGTTTCGACTTCGGAGTCCATCGCGTAGTCGGTAGCGACTAACGAAATACAGACTAGGCAGGCGCTAGTGTCCCGAGTCCAACCGGACATACACTAAACGAGTTTAGTGTAGTCAAAGCGTAGAATGTGAGGGTAAGAAAACGTCAATGAAGAAAGGTAAGGATGGAAGGTGGGTGAAATGGGATTATAGTGACAAAGAGCAAGTTTTTGTAAAAAAATTTTGTTTTGTATTTTATTTTATATTTTTAGAAAAAAAATTTATTTTTAAAGTTTTTTTTCTTTTGCAAAAATGTGCACGGACTCACGGCGTAACTTCAAACAATCACAGTTAAAATATGCACAATCATACCTAGAGTTATGATCTTATAAGTCCACTAGACTGCTCATAATTATTCTAAAGTGACAAGTTGTGAGATATCCCTCAAATCGTCTCTTCACTGCCAATTGTGGCCAGATAAGCACAAATGAAGAAAGGAGAGTTCCGCTCACGAATCACCGTGAGACGGGCCTTTTAAAATTACCTTTCTCACTTGTCTAGCCTAGGCACCACAAAGTCAGGTTTAGATAAACGATTGAATGCCCACAACCTTCCTCTGTCCTAATGAGCACGACGGTCCTTAGTTGGCTGAGTCTAGATATTTTTAAATTAACTCAAGGGTGATGCATATGCTTTTTAGTGATTTTTGGGGTCTTAGGAAGGGTAATGAAATCCCCACCCAATCTTGATTGGTGTTATAGCCCTTTAGATTCCGTATTAATTATGCAAAGAAGTTAACACACCAAAAATCTAAAACACTTGCATTTTTTTTATTTGGCAACGCAAAGAATCCTGCATAAAAACAATTTATTGGATAGGGGAAAGAGAATCTGTGCAAAGAAATCTGCATGAATTTTTTTTCAATGGAGTGCAGAGGAGAGTATATGAGAAATGAGATACCCACAGAGATTTTTAGGTTGCTGATGTCACCCTTTGATCGTTGTTCCATGGTCAAATAAGCGCTTCTGCCGCGTTTCCGCGGCGGATCAGTGAGTTTGGATCTTCTAACTTTGTCTCTGTGCTGAGTTGGTTTTCCTCTACCTGTTCAGATCTCCTGTTTCTGGATTTGTTCACTGAGTTTGCTCCAGATCTGAATCAGCCCTTCTTCCTTTCCTGCACAATTTGCACAAAAACCAATCAAAAATAACAAGATGATTTTTTTTATTTTATGTTTTTTTAATTTTTTTTAATTTTTATTAACCCGAAATTACACAAAGAATTAAACTACTGTTTCCCCGGCAACGGCGCCATTTGATTGTCGCACGTGTTAGTATTTCTATGCGTGCTTAAATTTTTTAATTACCGCAATCAAGACGGTGTCGCTTGGTAGCTAGCCGGTTGAGTACGGGTCGATCCATAGGAAGACGGAATCCTTTTCTTTATATTCTAACGAGTTAAATCCGTTAATTGGATAGGTTTTGTTTTAAGATCTATGAATGAGAATAAGTTGATAAAAAACTTGCTAGGGTTAGGATTAGCTTAGTTCGAGATAGGGATCTTCTTACATCTTTCAATGTCTTAGTTATGAATAAAGGTGTTAGGGTAATCGGTAACAACGGGGATTAGTACGACTAGGAAGAAACTTACAAGTCTAAGCTAGGCTTTCCATGCTTAGTTTCTTCCTTTCGGTCCTTATCCGTCCGTTCTTGGCTCTTAGCCCTAATCTCCGGTTAATTCAACCACAACCGGTCTAACTAGGAAATCACCTCTATCATGTAGGATAGGGTGCCGTAGTATGCGGATTGAGGTTGAATTAAAGGGAGTCCGTATTTAAAATTATTAGGCAAAGAAAAGAGTGAGAGAGATTTCCTTCTCTCAAACCTTCCTTCTCCTAGCCCAAATAAGTGAGGAATTACTCATCCATTAAAAAGAGATGAAAACAAAATTTTTATATTTTTATTGAAGACCTAAATTGCAGATAATAAAAGAACAAAATAAAAATTGCAGATAATAAATTGCGGATAAGAAAAAAATGCAAGATAAAATTAAAAAAAAAACTTACTTTATTGATGACCTCTTAAAAACGCATTACAATGGAATTTAAATTTCAGATGTAGAAATTAAAAAGTGGCATAAAAATAAAGAGAGGCATGCCTAATTTTGCTTTGAGTTTCCCTATTTATAGGTAGAAAAAACCCTAGGTTACATTCTGATCCACACATGAATTTACAAAACTACCCTAAGAAAACCGGGTCAAAGCACCGACACCCCACCAACACGTGCATAACGCGACCGCGGAACCGCGGCAGAAGTGCCTGTTTGGCCGCGGTTCCACGACCATTTGGTAGATTCATGGGCCCATTTCTTCAGGGTTTCTTCATGTTGCTTTTATCTTCTGTTTTCTTCACTTAGTTTCTCAGAATCTCTTCAATCTTCTTCCAGATTTCCAACAATGCAGAATGATGTGGACTTTTGCCTCAAGCTCCGTGTTGAAGTCTTGGATCTTTTGTTGCCCTTTTGCTTTGTGCGTTAAAGTGTCTAAATGATTTTCCATTTGTTCCTTGAACTGGTAGGCGGCATCATACGGATTCATTTGTTGTTGGTCGTAGTCTTACATTTATAGCGACTTTTTATGAATTTCACTGTAACGAGCTGAGAACCTATAACCTGCAACTATTTAGTAGACATGGATCAAAAGTACCTACTTATATGCAATGTGATTAAGAATGGGCGATATAAAAATGCAAAAATCTGATACGAACAGCGCCGTTGCCAGGGAGACGGTAACACTTTTACACTTGTAGTCTCGGGTTAATTTGTGAAAATTTTGTACAAAAACTAACCTTCTAACACATTCAACGGATAAAACACATTCTTTTTAAACCTACACGAGAACTAAAACAAATGTTCTCTGGATTTGTGTTCTGCTAACACACTGTCTTTTAAAAAAAAATCAAAGTATAAAAGTGAAATACTATTATCACATTGAGGAAACACACAAAATTTGAGCACCAAATTTTTAAAAACGACCGGCGAGAGCGTGAAAATTCCCGATGTCGCCGGCCCCTTTGTGAGGTTTTGAAAATATATTTTTTGTGTTGCCTCCATTGTTCTGTTAGTATCCTATTTTAATTGTTTGATTTTCTTAATTATTTGTGTTCAGAACTTTGGCTATCTATATCGCTTTCTAGCTCAAATATTCGTATATTTCCAATATTTGCAGATTTGACGGATTAGCGAGTGACGAATGTGCAAAGCAGGGGGCGTTTTCAAGTATAAGGGGATTGAACACTTAATGCCAAAGATCCGAGTAGTTTGACCCGCGCAAGCGTACCATTCAAACACTCGAAGGCAATATCAACGCGAGTTTCTTAAACTTGACTCTTTTGGTACGTGTTTTTCTAAAAACTTCCTCTTCTCAAATCTAACGCTCCATTATTCATATCTTTGCAGGATTCTTTGCAATATCGCCGCAATAGCCAAAGAAAAACTAATCGTATTTATTGCAGCGCCATATTTAAAGTAAAAGAAAAATTGATTGATTGTTTGATAACAAAACTTTGTTGATTTGCGCATTGCATCATTAATACGGACTTAAGGGGCTATAACACCAATACAGATTGGGTGGGGATTTCATCACCCTTCCCAAGACCCCGAAAATCACTAATTGCATAAGTGTCATCTCAAGCTTAAATAAAAAATATCTAGACTCAACCAACTAAGGACTTGTCGCGCTCAATAGGACAAAGGAAGATTGTGGGCATTCGGTCGTTTATCTAAACATGACTTTTGTGGTGCCTAGGTTAGAAAAGTGAGGAGGTAAGTTTAAAAGGCTCTTCTCATGGTGATTCGTGAGCGGAAGCCTCCTTACCTCACTTGTGCTTACCTGGCCACAACTAGCTGTAAAGAAGCGATTTGAGGGTTATCTCACAATTTGTCGCTTTGGAACAGTTAGGAGTAGATCTAGTAGACTTAGAGGACCCTAGTCTAGATATTGATTCTGCATTTATGACTGTGCATTTGTGATTGTGTTTGTTGAACTATCGTTTCATTTTCACATTCTTACAAAACAAACACAAATTCGCCACTTTTACCTCCTTCACCCAATTTCTCTCCATTTTACGTTTTCTTACCCTCACATTCTACGCATTGACTACACTAAACTCGTTTAGTGTATGTCCGCTTGGACTAGGGACCCTAGTGCTCGTTTAGTCCGCGTTTCGTTAATTGCTATGGACTACGTGATCGACTCCGACGTCGAAACTCCTTCCACACCTCTTTCACCCTTACCTTTGCCGGCCAACTCCGACGTTGACCGCGATTCGGTTCATACATCTTCACCTTCACTTTCACCAAATTCTTCTTCCGAGATGTCGAGATTTCCTCCTAATATCACTTTACCTCCCCCGGGAATTATTCCACCTCCATTAGGTGCGAATAACCCGCGACCACCTCTTGTTGAAGCGCCACAGCGAATCGCGCTCCAGGATCGTTTCTATCTTACCCGCGTTGCACTTCCAACTTGTCTTTCACTTCCACCGGCCTATGGGGATAATTTTGAAATTAAGCCCCACTTCATCAACATATTGCCCAAATTTCACGGGCTTAAATCCGAAGATGCCTATATCTTCATCAATAAATTCCAGAACATTTGTACGATGATGAAGACAACAGAACTGTCTGATGATGCTATACGACTACGAGTTATTCCTTTCACTTTATATGACCTGGCTGAAAAGTGGCTGTATAGCACCGCATCTCATTCGATAACCAGTTGGGATGAGTTTGTGAAAGCGTTTCTAAAAAAATTCTACCAAAATCATAAGACCACACGGATCCGAAACAAAATAAACCAATTCACCCAGCTTCCAACCGAACCTTTTTGGAAGTGCTTTGACAGGTACAAGGACCTCCTTGTTCAGTGTCCTCATCACGATATAGAGAAATGACAACTTTGCCAAACTTTATATGAGGGTTTGAATCCAGCAACCAAGCAGTTGCTGGAAACCATTTGTCAAGGCCACTTCCTATCCAAATCTGACGAGGGGGCTTGGCAATTCTTTGACGATCTTGCGGAGCAAACGCTGCAGTGGGAGAGCACCCGACCGAACACCTCAACTTCTTCTTCTTCTTCTTCAGGTCTCTCTAGGGCAGGAGTTCATCAACTCGACATCTCAATTGCAATGAAGGCCAAGATGGCTGCAATCACATGGAAACTGGAAGCAATTAAGAGCAAATTGTCATCTTCGTCTCCTGCCCTTGTTCTTCCCCCTCGTACCATTTGCCCTTGTTGTTCGGATCCATCTCATTTGACCGAATAGTGTCCTTACAATCCACCATCTTAAGGACAGGATCAGGTTAATACTGCATTTCAACAAAGACCAAGAAACGATCCTTACTCTTCCACATACAATTCCGGTTGGAGGAACCATCCCAATTTCGCCTGGAATCAGAACCAGCATCAATTCCAAAGGCCTCCTCCTCCTCAACAACAAGCTCAACAACAATTTCAGCAGCCTTTCCAACCCCAACCTTTTCAGAATCCGACGAACAACTTTACACCCCGCAACAATTCTTTTCCTCAAAACAACTTTGTTTCGTCAAATAACGATAAGGTTTCCTCGCTAGAACGGAGTTTAGAGGCTTTTGAAAAGAAATCGACTCAATCCACCGCCAACATCCAGTCTTCTATTCAGTCTCTGGTGCAACACACCGCTGCACACGGCCAAAGCATCAAGACCATTGAAGCTCAGATTGCACAGCTAAACGCGGCTTTAAGCGAGCAAGAGAAAGGAAGGCTTTCATCTCAACCACTCCTAAATCCTGGCCACCCACATAATGTACATGTTGCTCTTGAACAACAGAACCATAATGTGAGTGCCGTGACTATATTGAGATCTGAAAGAATGCTGAACAAAAACATCGGCACATGAATTGATGATGATGACACCTCGGCCGTTTCTTCTACTCCTTCTTCTTCTTCTGAGCCCATTCTCCATTATTCAAAAGACTCTTCTTCTTCTTCAATTGCTGCTCCGAACGGATCCACATCTCACTCTACTCAAACTTCAGTTTTGGGATCCGTTCCAACTCCACAATCTCTTCCATAAGCATTGGACTCAACCAATTTCAAAAACTTTCCATTTCCAAACCGGTTGAGGTCTAATAAACAAAATCCATAAATGGAGAAAATTCTGGAGTTGTTCAAACAGGTTAATATCAACATTCCCCTCTTAGATGCAATCCAACAAGTCCCCTTCTATGCAAAAATCTTAAAAGACTTGTGCACTAAGAAGAGGAAATCTTAGGTACCAAAGAAGGTTTTTCTAGCTAGTAACGTGAGTGATGCTCTTACCCAAAATTTACCACAAAAACAGAAGGACCCTGGCTGTCTTACGATTTCAATAACCATTGGGGATAAGAATATCAACCGCGCTCTTTTGGATCTTGGTGCCAATGTTAACCTACTTCCTTATTCTGTATATGAGCAACTAGGTGTAGGAGAACTGAAATCTACACTTTGTACTCTTCAAATGGCCGACCGATCTATCACCCATTTTAGGGGTGAGCTGGAGAATGTGTTGATAAAGGTTGGGGACTTCATATTCCCCGTTGACTTCATTGTTTTAGATACACAACCTGTAGCTAACCCCCGGAATCAAATTCCGGTGATACTCGATCGCCCATTCCTTGCAATCTCAAATGCTGTGATTAATTGTCGAAATTGTTCGATGAACCTATCTTTTGGCAATATGATAATTGAACTCAACATTTTTAGGTTAGGGAATCAGCCATCCGAACCAAGTGCTCATATACTAGATGTTTGTTCCATCCAGGAGATTGTCCCAGAGGACTGTGAATTTGAGGAATTCTTGTTTGATCACAGTAATCTTGACGCCACTAGTGCGTTCCACTTTGAACCTGTTGCTGCTTTTGCTTCCAACAACGATTACGAGCGCTTCATGTTTTGAAGCGATCTTGGCTTGTCACCGCCCGAGTTTGAATTTTTCGAATTTTCGGATGCGTTAGTTGAACCATCTAACTCGGTCGCATACACTCACTTTGAGCCCCTGTTGGAATCTTTTGAGTTCAAGACATTTTCTCCAATCTTGCCTTCAGTCATTACACCTCCTACGCTCGAACTCAAGCATCTTCCGTTTCACCTCAAGTATGCTTACTTAGTTGGGAACGAGACCCTCCCAGTCATCATCTTGGCTTCTCTAGCTCTAGAGCAAGAAAAAACCCTTCTCACGGTCTTGCAATCCAACCGGCAAGCATTCGGCTGGACGATGGCGGATATCAAGGGGATTAGTCCCCTGATCGTTGAACATCATATTTACCTGATGGATGATGCCAAACCAGCTAGGGATCCACAGAGGCGATTAAATCCAGTCATGAAGGAGGCTGTGAAAAAGGAAATCGTCAAATGTCTGGATAGTTGTATCATTTACCCTATTTCAGATAGCCAATGGGTCAGTCCTATACTAAGAAGTCGGGCATTGCGGTCATCACAAACGAGGCAAATGAGCTGATCCCTACTCACACCCAGACCGGGTGGCGAGTATGCATTGATTATCGAAAACTCAACGCCGCAATGCGGAAAGATCACTTTCCGCTGCCATTCATTGACCAAATGCTCGAAAGATTAGCTGGACATGACTATTACTGTTTTCTGGACGGTTACTCAGGCTACAACCAGATTCCCATTGCCGAGAAAGACCAGGACAAAACCACTTTCACTTGTCCTTTCGGCACGTTCGCATATCACTGCATGCCCTTTGGGCTATGCAACGCTCCCGCTACTTTCCAGCGGTGTATGATGGGAATTTTCTCTGATATGGTTGAGAAATTTTTGGAGATATTCATGGATGATTTCTCCATCTTTGGCGATTCTTTCGACGAGTGTCTGCAACATCTTGACGCTGTCCTTACCCGATGTAAGGATAAAAATCTCATTTTAAATTGGGAAAAATGCCACTTCATGGTACGTGAAGGTATTGTCTTAGGACATATCATTTCGCAAAATGGCATTGAGCTTGATAAAGTAAAGATTGATGTCATTTCCAACCTTCCTCCTCCCAAATACGTCAGAGATATCCGATCCTTCCTTGACCATGCCGGTTTTTACAGACGATTTATCAAGGACTTTAGCAAGATTGCTAGACCCTTAACTCTTCTTCTGGCCAAGGATATCACGTTCAACTTTGACTCGAGCTGTTTGACTGCTTTCGAATCACTGAGAAGCTCACTCACCACTGCTCCCGTTCTTTCTTCACCCGACTGGATGCATCCTTTCGAGATTATGTGCGATGCATCCGACTTTGCTATCGGTGCGGTCTTAGGACAGCACATCGATAAGATGCCGCACGTAATCTACTACATGAGCCGGACCCTGAATGACGCCCAAATGAATTACACAACAACCGAGAAAGAGTTCTTGGCTGTTGTGTTTGTTTTAGAGAAATTCAGGCCCTATCTGATCAGCTCCCCAGTTGTTGTCTACACCGATCATTCAGCTCTACGACATCTTTTTGAGAAAAAGGATGCAAAATCTCGGCTAATACGTTAGATCCTTTTATTTCAAGAATTTGACCTTGTCATTAAGGACAAAAGAGGATGTGAAAACGTGTGGCCGATCATCTTTCACGACTTCCTTCTTCGCCGACGCTCCCTCTCCCAATCAATGATACTTTCCCTGATGAACAACTCTTGACAATATCTTGCGAACCCTGGTTCGTAGATATTGTGAACTAGTTGGCAACTGGACTCATACCTAACGATTGGTCGAGTCAGGACAGACTTAGATTTTTATCCCAAGTAAAACACTTTTACTGGGACGAGCCCTACCTGTTCAAGTACTGTCCAAACCAAATCATCCGCCGGTGTGTCCCGGAAAACGAATTCAAGAGTGTGTTGTCTTTTTTCCACGATCAAGCATGTGGTGGAAACTTTGGCACAAGAAAGACAGCTGAGAAAGTCTTGCAATGTGGCTTTTACTGGCCAAAACTTTTCAAAGATGCACATAAATACTGCAAGACTTGCTCCCGGTGCCAACATTTGGGCCGGATTTCCAGACGAAATGAGATGTCGCTCCAACCAATCTTGGTTGTTGAGTTATTCGATATTTGGGGGATAGATTTCATGGGCCCATTTCCCAACTCTTTTGGGAACCTATATATTCTCTTAGCTGTTGATTATGTCTCCAAATGGGTTGAGGCAGTGCCAAGCCGGACTAACGACAACAAGGTTGTCATTGAATTCCTGAAAGAAAACATCTTTTCCCGGTTTAGGCACCATCGCGCTATCATTAACGACAATAGGACACATTTCTGCAATAAGTCTTTTGAGGCCTTAATGCGGAAATACTCGATTAATCATAAGCTATCCACGCCTTACCACCCCCAAACATGTGGGCAAGCCGAAGTTTCGAATCGGCAGATCAAGCAGATTTTGGAGAAAACGGTTTCCAAGAACCGTAAAGATTGGTCTTTGAAATTAACCGATGCCCTTTGGGCATTTTGAACTGCATACAAGACTAATCTTGGCATGTCTCCCTATCGGCTTGTGTACGGAAAATCTTGCCACCTCCCTGTGGAAATCGAACATCGTGCTATTTGGGCGATCAAGGAGCTGAATCTCAATCTTGAAGATGCGGGCAGCTATCGGAAGCTGCAACTGAACGAGCTTCGGGATGAGACTTACGACAACGTGGTTGTTATAAAGAACCGAACGAAGGTGTTTCATGATAAACACCTTACGCGCAAAACCTTCACGCCTGGACAACATGTATTTCTTTATGACACCCGACTCCATTTCCATCCTGGTAAATTTCGATCTCGCTGGAAGGGACCTTTTCTTGTGCGGTGTGTGTACCCACACGGCGCAGTGGATTTGGAGAATCCAAAGGACGGTTCATTTTTCAAAGTAAACGGATATAGATTGAAACCGTTCCTTAGCGCAGAACCATCAGAGGATCTCCTGATATTGCAGGAGCCGATTTACCCTGCATAATCTTCCTCTGTTTACCACCAAACTTCGGTTATCCAGCCATAAACAGTAGCAACATTGTTTCAAATAAGTTTGGGGGTATGTATATACTATTTTTGGTATATATATGTGGATATTCTTGTCTTGAGCATATCCATTTTTCTTTTCTTTTTTTTTTAAAAAATTTAAAAAAACTAAAAAAAAACAGGGGAGCGCCGACAATTTTGACCCTTTGGTGTAGCCTGACAGTGAGGGCACTGTCAAGTTTAAATTTGGGGGTGTGCTCGGTAAGCTTTCTACCTTCGCATTCATGTGTATATTTTGCATTTGCATACTTATTTAAAAACCCATAAAAATCGAAAAATTTTACAAAAATATAAAATCTTTGTCGTCAAGTTAGCTGGTGGGAGAACTTAGATTCGATATTTCGACAGTTTTGTTTGATAAAATTGGAACAACTAGATCTTATTTTTAAATTTTGAAGACCTGAAAGATAACCCTCTTTTAAGTTTAACTATAGCTAATATACTTCTTTACATCACACTACACGTGTCGTAAGTTTTGACAAGTCTAATATGTCTGAAAACTTTTAAATTGATAAACTATTTTTTGAGGATCAAATAGGTTTGTTCTAAAATAAATAATAATTAAGAACAGTTTTGAAAGTAAAATGGATATGAAAGAATATTATAAATACCTTAATAGGAACTAATTTTGAAAAATAACCCATCCGGAACTTGATTGGAGTGGTTACACACCTGATCCACAATACACGTCTTTTATCCTAAAAATAATTGAACAACTGGTTATATCTCCGTTCGCATTAAATCGTTATGATTTTCACGTCAAAATGGGTCCTTTTGTTTTAGGGTCTAGGTAACTTGAGCAATTAAGTCCGCCGGGGTGTCTCTACACTTAATGCCTTAAAACCAACTGGTTTGGGAGTATTGGCCCAAATCTCGCTAAGAAACCTAGAAAGTCCAAATTAAAACAAAGTCAAGTAAGTGTTCTCTCTGAGTTAAAATTCCTAACGGTTTTTTGTGTGAGAATAATCTTGACAAAAGACAGGTTTTTATAAAAATATTTTAATGGAGATATGAAGGTTTTATCCTATGATGAAGACTATTACACGTTCACGAAAGTGTGTATGAAACAAAAACAAGTAAAAAGTGGAGTGAAAAATAATACCTAGTTTCCTATTAAGGAAGATAGAAATTCTGAATTTGAAACCTACCTGAAAAACGAAACTTGAGAAGTACTTAACTCTTTATAAAACTTATGTGATCCTTTTTAAGTTTTTATCTGGGCTTTATTTTGTGACATGACGACTTTAATCGATCCTTTTGAAATTTAACGACACTATTTGCACTGCACGTAAAGACATATATGATCTTAAGTTAAATAAGAAATGAGGTGTGAAAAATAAAAGGTTCGATATTTCTAATTTAGGATAATAGAATTGCTAGCTTTGAAACAAAACCTTAGGGTTAGAATCATAGTTATTTCGCAAAACTAGCTTGATGGAATTTTGTGGGTGAAATCCGCTGAAAACCCTCAGGAGACAACAGTCCTCCTACTAGGGACACCTAGAGAATTAACGGCTTGTTGCACGAGTTCAGTGCAACCGCGTTCCTTGCGAAAATGAGGTCAGGATTTTTGTTTTGCTCGAGACGAGCAAAAAATAAGTTTGGGGGTATTTGTTCATCACAGAAAACTGCATCTTAATACCACTTATTTATTATCTATTCTGTTATTTATCGGTATTATTAACCAGTGTCTGCTCAGTAAATACAGATTATAGGTATTCATGACAAAATACTGGAAACACACACAAATTCACGGATATGACATTTGTGAGCTGACGCCGCAATCAGAATAGAAATCCGATCGATATCCAAAGAGTTCTTTTGCAACAAATAAAGTGTAAACAATTTTGGTCCAACACAATATGGTAGGAGAGAAAAGGTCCCACCGGGCGTGCCAGAATCTGTAGGGTGTTTTCATCACCTCATTAAGATGGGAATGCGCGCGCTTCTCAGGCATGTACAGATTCCCCCTGCCTAGGGTAGGCTAGGGTTTATTGATTGTGAGGATCCAAATCTTCGACAGCCGCGGACTAAGTTGTCGTTAATTACCCCTCGCTTTTGGAGCCAGAGAACCTCCGATTGACGGGCAAAACTGGTCATGCGAACTCAATGTGCTGTGTGTGTCATGTTTTGAAAGGGGTCTTGGACGTATTGGGGGCCACACAGAGTTTACGAGGGTCCCGCTACCCGAATAGCGGGCTGGGGGTCAAGAATGCTAGCAGCCCCCTTGCGGGGTGCACGGCAGCGCCCCCTTAGAAATTTTTTCTAACGGGGGACATGTTTTAAATGTGGAGCGTAAGGGAAAAGAGGGGTGAGGAGCGTCCTAAGGACGTGTGAGCGGTGCGTGGGCACTGGGCGCCCGCGGGTCACATGAATGGCGCGTGGGCGCTGGGCGCCCACGGGTCATGTGAGAGGCATGCGGGCGCTGGGCGTCCGTAGGTTACATGAGTGGCGTGTGGGCGATGGACGCCCGCGGGTCATGTGCCTTGCGTGCGACCGCTGGGCGCCAGCGGGTCACGTATGCGGCACGCGACCGCTGGACACCAGCGGGTCACATGCGCAACACGCGACCGCTGGAAACATCAGCAGACAAAGGGGTTTAGCCCCTGGGCTGGGAATTGAACTCCCGAGGGGCTTTGGAGTTGAACTCCTAAACAAGAATTAGGTGTAAATTTGGGGTTAAACTCCCAAAAGATTTGGATTTGGAGTTAAACTCCTATATAATAAATTGGATGTGGATTTGGAATTAAACTCTTAAAAGGCTTGGATTTGGAGTTAAACTCCTAAAAATGTCTGGATGTGGAGTTAACTCTTTTGAGAATTTGGATCTTGGAGTTGAACTCCTCGAAGATAATCAAATGAAACTCATTTCTTCTCCCTGAAGCCTCGGATCCTCCCGAAATGGGATGTTCGGAGGTGGATCTTCTTCCTCCTCCTCTCCTTTGCTGGATCTTGGAGAAAAAGTGAGGTGAGATCAAAAATCTCCCTTTTTAGGGATTTGATGGAAGATCTGAACTCCCCTTCGAGGGTTTTATGGTGAAAAACTATTTCTTTTTGTAAAAAGAAGAGTTAAACTCTTAATTTAATTAGAAAAGAAAAGGAAAGGGAGAACTTGAGAGAAAGGAGATAGAGACACACAAACCCTAGAATTTTTTAAGAGAATGAAAAGTCCTTGTTGATTTTTCATCATGTTTGCCTTTATAGGCTACACATTTTACATATAGCCCCTTAAGATTTGCCAAATGCCGCTTGTGCCACTACATGTCTTATGTGCTCATCTCTTTTTGCTTATAAACCATGGGGTTTGCAAAATTTTGGTTTTTTGTCCATTTTACATACATTTATTTCTAGAAAAAAGAATTATATTAAACTAATTTATGGCTTCATTCTTTTTGTCACGGGGCCGGTCCCTTCCATGCTTGATCTTGACCTGGGCTTGGGGTTGACTTTGATTTTGACTTGGTCAATTGTGATGTAATTTTTGACCCCAACAGGTGGCAACTCATCATATCATGCCAGACTACACTCAACTCCTTACGGCAGCCCTTTACAAAGGTACGGATATAGACAGTATACATAGGTAATGGTATATGTTTGCGTATTCTTAACTATGGCCACACAACAATTCCATCATCTTCTCGATCACTTCAAATGCGTAACGTTCTTCATGTTTCTTCAATGACAATTTTTTTTATCTGTTCATTAATTTACTAAAAATAACAATGTTATTTTTCAGTTTCACCCGTTTGATCACCCGTTTGATTGTTTTGTGAAGGATATGAAGTCGGGGACAGTTCTACTTCAAGACCACCTTAATAATATACTGTACAAATTGCCCCTTCCAAATGTCTCGTTTCCCACCGCACTTGTTGATGAACGTACCTCAACTTCCTCATGGCACGCTCATTTAGGTCATTCTACTTTTCAAACTATGGTCAGGATTCTATCTAATTTTCATTTACCAACTGTTAAGAGTCGTAGAAAGTCAGTCAGTTCTAATTGCATGAAGCCTAAAATCCACAAACTCTCTTTTGAATTGTTATCAACTGTGTCTTTGGCACCTTTATATTTAATTTATTCTGATGTTTGGAGCCCTGCCTCTATTTTAACTCATTCTGGTTTCTGTTATTATGTTACTTTCGTTGATGGCTATAGCAAATTTACCGGGTTATTTCTGATACATAATAAGTCTGATTTATTTGATATCTTTTGTCGCTTCAAACGACATGTTGAACGTTATTTTAATAGAAAAATACGTATGTTTCACTCTGATTGAAGTGGTGAATATCAATCCCTTCATCGTCATTTAGCTACGGAGGGTATCCTTCATCGTGTTTTCTGCCCCCACACTTCCGAACAAAACGAGGCAGCGGAACGCAAACACCGTCATATTATAGAGGCAGCTCGTGCTCTTCTTGCTCACGCTTCCATCCCTCTTCTCTTTACTGGGATGAAACTGTACAGACTGTCGTCTTTCTAATTAATCGTTTCCCTACACAAGATATTCGTAACGATACCCCTTTCCATAAATTATTTGGTCACCACCCTAGCTATACCTTCATTCGCACATTTGGATGTGCGTGTTTCCCTTGGCTTCGTCCCTACGACCAACATAAACCTGCTAACCGATCCGATCGTTGTGCGCTCATGAGTTATAATACTCAACACCATGGTCATCGTTGTCTCCACATACAATCCGGCCATATGTATGCGTGTAGACATGTTATTTTTGATGAAGATCGCTTTCTCTTTTCAAATTCAGATTATGCCAGAGAGTTGCCGCCGAACAATGCGCCCTTACCTGGAGCGGGCATCCTTGGCTTTAGCCCTGTTTCGAGTCCAGTATTACCTTTAGTGCTTGCCACCGTCCCTTCACATATGACCGGCATACTTGGGTCTTCTCAGCGCCAGCCGCTGCAGCTCGCCCAACCCAGCCACTCGTACGCGCTTGCTTCCTCTCTCGCGAACTCCCCGCCCTTGGCCCTCAGCCCCGCTCACTAGTACTGTTCGATCACCGCCTGCTGCTGACCTTGGCCCACAACATTCAGCACAATCTTTAATAACAACATATCATGATTTTTTTTTTCTTTTTACTTAGTGATGCCAATTTTTTCTTTCTTTTTAGGATAGCAATTGAACTGCCATTTGCCTAATCTTTTAGACAGCGACTATTTCGTGCCGTGTGTGGATTATCTTGTGAATATATATATATATATATATATATATATATATATATATATATATATGAACAATTAACACAATTAATAGATCGATGAATTAATGAAATTTATATCTTTCTTAAATTAAAATATAAATAAAAATAAAACAAAATAATTTAATATTTTGTTGTAGATATGATTATTAAATATTTCATAAAAGATGTATAAAATACTTAAAAAATACAATTCAAACCTTAGTATATATATTAAACCCATCAAAAGCGGGAAAGATCCCAAATTATCTCATAATTAATTTCCCATTCACTCCCCTATTTTGTTTCTACATAAAAATAAAAATAAAAATCAGAAGAAACAAAAAATAACGAACTCAAGCAATTACAACACTCCTCCTCAAAATCCCAGCTGTTAAATATCCTCAAAAAAGTTTTCTCAGCTCCAGTATCGAATACCCATTTATTCTTTTTTCTTGAATCTCTTGGGATTAGTTTATCATTATCTTCTTCTTCTTCTTGAATTTTTGAGGGAACCCATGAAGGGAATATGGGTTCTTGGGTTGAATATTATTTTTGTGATTTTGGTGAAATGGGTTCATGGATTTGAGCTTCAAAATAAGAATGTGAGTGATGGGGGATATGAGATTACAAATGAAGAGTTTGTGAGCAGCAGTACTCCATTGATGGTGGGTTTGACCCTAATCCCATATGCTGCTTCTAAAGGAGCAGGTATGATTCATTTTCTCTGTTCTTCAATTTTTATTCAATTTTTTTTGGGTTCAATTTATGGTTATTTATTTAGTTATTTGGAGATTGTAGAGTTTGCTATGATTGTGATGTTCTAATCATGACATGCATTGGGTTCATGAGATCAGAGCTTATTTTTTGTTTCTGTGATTTTTATATGAATTCATTGGCATTGCTTTTGTTTATAGGGGTATGATTAGGTTCTTAAAATTCGCTCAAATCCAACCCCCGAATATTAGGCCGTAATCTAGTGCAAACCGGATCCGAACCTCTGATCGACTTCAAAAAGGTTTTACCACTAGGTTATAGTGGTGCCTATACTGCTATCTCATTTTTATGCTTTCTATCTATAAAAATTTATCACTGTTTTGTGGCAAAAATTGTGATGGGGTCAACCACAGCTATGTTTGCTCAGCCCTGGGATCGGTCCCACCTTAACTTAAACCAAGAGGACCTACCCTCTGTTCGACCCATTTTTGGACGTGGTGGCTGCGATTAAGCACAGCCCCATATAGCTCCTCTTTTATTAACTTCTTTGATTAGACTCAAAGGATGGTATGTGCTGCCTTACATTTAAACGATTTCCATATTTTCCTGAAAACTTGTTTTTCCTTGAAATTGGAGTGAAAGAGCCAGCCGTTCTTTCCATTTAAAGAATTATTGTTCTGTTTTCTAGTAATTTTAATTCAATATAAAGATTTTTCTCTTGATAAATGGTGGAAAAATTCACCGTTTCATTAAAATGCTAATTACGAAACCAATAAAGTTTGTTAATTCAATTTATTGTTGAGTATGATAGGAAATTCATATAATTATTTGACACTAAATTTTAGCTTCTTACACAATTTATGCTTTGCTATTATAATATGGTAGCATGAACTTTTGTACGTAACGCAATTCTGCAAAGTTTCTGAATTTCCAATTTCTATGATCATCATTCTGATTGAGGAAATAAGGAAACCCCTACACACTTAAACTTAAAATATTTAGAAAGAAAATAAAAGGAAACGAATTTGTAAAAAAATTATAAAACTGAGTAGGAACTAGATATTTTCAGTGTTGCTTTAGACATATTTTTTACTGTTCTCTTAATTTAATGAGATTAAAGTTTTATGAGATAATTAGTAAATGGATTTAATTGGTTTTTTTATTTTGCTCTATTTTTTATGTGTAGACAACATGATCATGGTTCTGATTTACATGAACTGTTTACTGATAAACTAATAGCACGGGCCACAAATATTTATTTTTTTTATTTAAAAGAAGAAAAACAGTAGATAACATAAGTATTGTATTATCTTGCCGACATTTATTTTCATCGATGCAGTATGTTTGGATGGAAGCTTACCAGGTTACCATTTCCATCGCGGGTTTGGATCAGGAACGAACAGTTGGCTCGTTGATTTAGAGGTTAGAATTGCACGCTTTATTATTTACGTATAAATTCATTATTTTTCTAAATCATTTACTAAATCTTTTAGGGAGGAGGCTGGTGCAATAATCTAAGAACATGTGAATACCGAAAGAAAACTCGCCATGGCTCGTCTAATTATATGGAAAAAGAGATACAATTCACTGGAATTTTGAGTGATAAACCTGAAGAGAATCCCGGTGCTTCTATATTCTCCCCGCTTTCTTTGTATAAGGCTAAATAACACTAAACTAACCTTAAACGTCCCTACTTTTCATTAAACTACCTTAAAGTTTTTTTAATTACGCCGTTGAACTTTGGTTTTAAGGTGAGTTTCTTTTCCCCTCGCTAGATAAAATTAGATGCAGCATTTGAAGTAATCTTACTGTAATTTAAAAACAAAACAAAACAAACCTTTGAGAGCCCCACGTAATATTAAATTCATGATTTTTGTATTAAAAAAAGTCGTATGCGCATTACCTGAAAATTGTTCCCCCCTAATTTATGTTGTATAATAATTGCAGATTTCTATAACTGGAATCGAGTGAAGGTTCGGTATTGTGATGGTGCATCATTCACTGGAGAAGGCTATGATAGTGTAAAGATGATCACAATATTTAAGAATTTTATAGATTCTCTAATGACTCATAGGTTATAATGCATTGTCTTCTACTTCCATATATTTTCTTTAGGCTAAATTACACTCGACTACCCTTAATCGCTGTTTTTCTCTAACTAGCTTAAGGTTTTCTATTATCACAGAAAACAGCCTTAAACTTGGTGTTAAGGGAGTTCTTTTCCCCATAATTTTAGCACTGTAGTTTACTGGAAACAAAAAAAATTAAGCGTATTTTAGTGTAATTAAGCCTTTTCTTTTGCACAATCACAAAAATAAGAAAACCTTAATCCCATATATTGGGATTCCTATCGAGGCTTTTTTCGCTAACAAGAAATATCTATGATTAATTTCTGCATTAGCGTATAAAGGGAAATTGAGATATTGAAGTACAAAATTTAAAAGTGAACATTCAATGGTTTTATTTTTAGGAAAGAGGTCTTTTTTTCCGCGGACAGCGAATCTATTCGGTTGCTATGGAAGAATTAATGTCAAAAGGAATACGCTACGCGGAACAGGTCTGTTCCCTATATTTATCATTCAAATACAATTTCTCTTTTCTTCTCTTTTTTGCAGTTTCTTGGTTTTTTCACCTGAACAAAAAATTTCAGGCACTTCTTACCGGTTGCTCAGCGGGAGGTCTAGCATCCATACAGCACTGCGACGAGTTCAGAGCTCTATTTCCCAGAAACACGAAAGTCAAGTGCCTAGCCGATGCCGGACTATTTCTCGACGCGTATGATTCATATGATTAATAGTGAACGATAAATTTACCGTTAGCGCTTCTCTGAACTAATGTGATTATTTTTTAATTCATGTTCGATATGCAGTGCTGATGTGGCTGGTGGGCGAACTCTGCGGTCTTTATTCAATGGTGTAGTGACAATGCAGGTAACTGGTTCATTATAAAATTCTTTCCCCACATATGGTTTAATGTTAAATTTCTGAGGGGAAAAAATTGCCCATGATATTGTGAGTTGATCCAAATTTTGTAATGGTGTCATGGTCGATGGGTCAAATAAATATAAACCCGTCTTGTTCTAGAGTCTGCCTCTTTCATGAGTTGCAATGTAGTCTCTTAGTATTCCATGCTTTGGAACTCCAAAGGTTAATATATCCAATTAATGTAGTGGTATACGAATAGTCATTTGCAAAGCTATATATACCCATCCCTGGGTCCATTTGTAACCAAACAAGTAACTATCAGTGAAGGAATACAAGTACTATCCTTGACTTCTCTTGTTCCTCTCTACTACTTTCCAGTTAATTATCCTCTCTTCAACCATACTTCCACCCTCCACCAATACCAAAACACAATAAATTGGCTCCAACAGATTGCCTATTTAAATACAAAAATTTCTTAATAATTGACTAAGAGATTGTTTGTATCCATTACGTAAAGCTAATATTAGACTGAAACCAATCATTAATTTTAGGTTAAATTTCTGTTAAATATAAGTTATATTCTCTCAACTATCATCGTAACTTTGAAATTTTGGTGTAGCAGAAGGGCATTTCACAATTTCGCTGAACTTCGAGGGAACTGTATATAGTTTTTCCCCTCCTCAATAATATAATAAACAGAATAATGCTCATAGTCAATGTTGAAAAATAGCCTCAATTTTACTCCTGTCAAGCACTCCTTTAAAATCAAAAGATATTTGATATTACGATAGTAGTTTTGCAATACAAGCTTATCATATGAGATCAAACTCTAAAATTAAAGAAATGAAAACTGCAATAAGGTGAATGAAATTCAAGCTCTAAGTTATTGCTAGTCTCTTCTACCTTCCTCTGCTTTTATCTCTATTCAAACTTTCAAATTCCAAAATAGTTTCTTGGCAATATAAATGAATCCTTGAGTTTAATTTATGTAATAATTCTATTTAGTAATGAAGAGTTAAGACTTCATCCTGATTTTTTTTGGTGCTATTATGTGGGAAAAAATATTCAGGGGTCAGGAAAGAACTTGCCAAGGACATGCACATCACGCATGGATGAAACTTCGGTAGATTCACTGTTTTCGCATAAATACTTTTGCAGAGATATGTAAGGAAAAAAGTATAGTTTGATTTAGTGCATTCCCCTTTTTATTTCAGTGCTTCTTCCCACAGAATGTTTTGCCAAATATTAATACCCCAACCTTTATTGTGAATACGGCATATGACGTCTGGCAGGTATGTTAATTCTTATTCTTTAAAATTACACATTTGATACTATTTATGCCCTTGATACATCAAAGATTTGAAATTTTAAATGATATAGTGAAATTCATCGATTTCAGCTCCAAGAGAGTTTAGCTCCCAACTCGGCTGATCCTCATGGATATTGGCGAGCATGCAAATTTAACTTTTCAAACTGTAATTCAAATCAAATCCAGTTTCTGCAAGGTACAACTTTTCGTTTTTAATCCTTGCAAAATTTCATTTTCCTTTATATTTTAGCTTTTACACATAATTTGAGCTTTTTTTTTTAATTTTCAGGATTCCGAAACGAGATGCTTAGTGCTGTAAAAGGGTTCTCCATGTCGAGGGAGAATGGCTTATTCATTAATTCATGTTTTGCGCATTGCCAAACCGAGAAACAAGATACATGGTATTCAAATAATGGTCCTCAAATTGGGAACAAGGTATGAGTCATACGACAAGCATTCAAATTTGTGTTTGAGCTAAATTTGAGCATATATATTCATTTATATATATACAAGAGTTTTTTTTTATTTTAAAATTTTGTATCAAAATTAGAAATCACCTAGTACACATTGTTACAACAAATACTTATATAAGCATTATAATCGGCCAAAATGGGCGAAATGGTCATACACTTACCTAACACCGGAGGTAAGGCTGGTTGACTCATTTATGACCCGTACTTGTTTAGCATTAGAATGAATCATCTTAATAAGGTGATTTTGAATGCGTTCTAAAAACTTAAGGTAGTTTCACTAAAATACCGTTAAGGCGTTAAATGGAGAAGTTTAAGGGAGCTTACTGAATTAAAAAAACAAACTTCAAGGTAGTTTAATGAACAACGCTCATAATTAAGGGCAGTTCAGTATAATCTAGACTTTAACTTATGCAATCGAGTATTGGCTAACATATCGCTTTCATAACCGATTGAGATGATTAAATTTTGCAGGGAATTGCAAATGCTGTGGGTGATTGGTACTTTGATCGATCCGAAGTAAAGGCTATCGACTGCCCGTATCCCTGTGACAATTCCTGTCACAATCTTGTATTCAGAAGCAGGCGCTAAAATTTTTCATTTGCTTATAACCAGTTTGAATTTTTCATTGGAAGGAAAAATAAGATAAAAAGATGATTTAAGTTGATCAAATTATTATTATTTTTCTTTAGTAGAAACAAAAAGACGAGACACGGTTAGAAATATAGCAGCACATTGCAATATAGCAGTACATGCATGCGTCCTTTGGTGTTGTATGTGCATGCTCCTTGCAAATCTTCAGTGCATTTTTGTCGAGTGTTCGTGCATGCTTCCTTTGTGGTTGACTGCGCGTGCCTTAATTTGTATGTGTTTCTGTGCATGCCTTTCTTGACACGGCCTCTGCGCGTGCCTTAATTTGTATATATAGACACCAATATTCTCAATATTCTTCTAATCAATATAAGATTAGGATATAAAAGAAACAAAATCTAATTAAGTTTAAAGCAACACAATTCAAAAATTAATTGACACAGCGAGACACCGATTTTCACATGGAAAACCCAAATCGGGAAAAAACTACGGGTAGCAGCATACATCACAGATATATTTCACTAATTTTAATAGAGAAGTACATATTTTCAGATTGGCGGCTCTAAGCCTACATAAACCCATAACACAAAATACAGAGATAGGTACATCTTGTTTGGGTCATAACTTTTCATCTGTAGGGCCGATCGACTTGTTCTCTAGCAATTAAGAAATGGCAAGACGAACTTTATTCTTGTTGAACCGGACGCTCCAAATACGTCCCCAACGGCCCTGCTGAAACGCGATCTGACATCGTCTAAGGGGTCTACGAAGTCTCACAAGTTTTATGATTTCACTCGTCGGACTCGCTCCGCTTCCGATAAATCTTGAATCCGAACTAAATGTTGAATTGATCCATCTTGGAAATCAAACAGAGTTAGGATTTTGGACATCCTAACACATATTACATAATTTAGAAACAATCCAATCCTATAATATAATTTGTAGGAGTAGTTGTTTCAAGTCAACTCCTAATTAAACTAGGATTATATGCTATGGTTTACAAGATCATGGTCTTACTAATCAAGCTACGAGTACGTGTGAAGATTCACCCAGACCAAAGTAGCTTCTGCAAGCTCAGAACTGCAACAGAAGAAAATACTCCATTCTCGAACCACAACGCAGACTGGATGGTTGTCTTTTCATGCAGACTCGATGGTTGTCTTTCAAGAGCCTTCTTGAGCAAATACTCCTTCACAAATCATTGATACAAGGTTACAAGACTTTTCTTTCCCTATGTTTAGTTTTGGAGTTTCTCCTACAAGTTAATCTCAGAAGCAACTCCAATTTTACCAACATAATTGTTGTTGGATTCTTAACATTATCGTCTTTTCTTCTTCTTATTTTCATCTTTGTATATTGTCATACTTGGACACGTCGTTTCCTTCTACTGATTAGAGACATAAAGAAATAAATATCACTTTTAAATACAAAGGGAAGCCAATCGACTGATTTATGTGTCGATTCGTGTTCAGTAAAACCTTGACGCCTATGATCTCTACGTTGTGATCTTGTCTTAGTACTGTGATTTTCATTCATATTCCTCCAAGCCTTATGCTTGTTTTCTACTTGTCATGCATTGGGAAGCTGACATACCTTCATACAATTGTTTTGTAACTACCGCATGAACTGTATCTATCGCAAGTCCATATATAGGCAAATTAATATTTACCTCTACCTTGATGGGTTGGAATGGCTTTCTCCCTGCAAAAGCTGACTTGCTTATGGATTCTTCTTTCTCTTTGTCTACTTTCTCTACATTGCTATCGGTACTAGAGTTTTTCCCTCATACTGTTAGAATCACCAAAATAGAAATTTCATTTGTTTGAATATTCGATGTGGAGAATCTTCCTCAGATTCTAAACAAGAAGGTTCAGATATTTGTCCATGCACGAAGTATCGAGCAAAAGTCCAGAGGAAGCCCAGCGTCTGAATGCTAAAGTGGCAGACGTCTGACGAAGTGTCTAAGCCGTCTTCAAAGAGAAGCCGGACGTCTGACCAAGAAGTGGCAGATGTCTGCCCAAGCTAAAGCCAAAATCCATAGTATCGGCAGACGTCTGACCAAAGAGTGGCTAACGTTTGCCAAAAGAGCTGAAGAAAACACAGAGCATTGGCAGACGTCTGCACGCGGGTTTTCTGTGCGAACAGAATATTTACCATATTCTGTTTATATCTAATTTATATAGGATTAGGATTTGGCTATATATAGGGTCTTTCATATGGAAAAACAGGGCCATTAAATTTGTATAGAGAGAGCGTGACGGTTAAGAGAGATTTGAAAGATTTGAAAAAAATCTCTTAAGATTTGCTCTTGGTGTAACTTGACTAAAAATCTAGTAGAAGTTTGCAGATTCTTCTCTGCCGGAGACTAGCCATATGGTGGGTAAACTTCGTTAAAAAATCTTATGTCTCTTGGTTTAATTCTCTTGTTCTTGCATTATTTTATCTTTAGTTGTTTATTACGTTTTACGTGATTGACCGTTTAGCATAGTTCTGTGCCTACCTTCTCCTTCCTCCCCCAACAAGTGGTATCAAAGTATAGGGAACCGAAAGGTCTTCAATTCTACGATATAAGTTTACGTACGGTAGGTGATGACGCTTGTGTCCTCTCCTCATTTTCTTAGTTTGTAATTTCAAAGGAGTTGGTTTAAAGATCCGAGAGAGAAGATTAAATTTGCTGCAGCGGTAAACGAAAGATGGCTGAGAATAAGATCAGAATGAAGAAATTTAATGGTCATAAGTATGGTTGGTGGTGTATGCAGATGGAGGACTACCTATATCAGAAAGATTTATATTTTCTATTATTGGGCGACGGGTCCGAGAAGATATCCGATGAGGCATGGAATCTACTGGATAGGAAAGCCCTGGCGACAATTAGGTTATCGTTGACTCCGCAAGTAGCCTTTAATATCTCGAAAGAGAAAACAACCATGGGCTAATGACGATATTAGCAAAGTTGTATCAGAAGCCTACAACGTCAAATAAGATATTTCTGATGAAGAAACTTTTCAACATGAATATGGCAAAAAACGATTCGGTGACAGAGTATCTGAACGAGTTCAACAGTGTGATAAGCCAACTCAAATCAGTCTCAATCACATTTGAAGATGAGATTCGAGCCCTGTTGTTTCTATGTTCGTTGCCGGAGAGTTGGGAAAACCTGGATATGACGGTCAGCAACTCGATCTCAGGGACTCTCACATTTAATGATGTGGTGAGTTGCAGATTAAATGATGAGATGAGGAGAAAGGTTGTGAGTGGATGTTCGGGAACTTCTGCACTCTCATTAAAGAATCGTGGCATGACAATGAAAAGAAGAAAAGGGAAGAAGGGCAAGTCAAAGAGCCGAGAAAAGTCAAAAGGAAATATCTAAGGTAACTGTTGGAACTATGGAAAGAAGGGTTATTTGAAAGCGGACTGCAGACTCTTAAAGAAAGAGAAAGGCTCAGATGGGAAGTCAGATGAAAAGAAAGCCAATGTGGTGTACACATAAACAAGGGGAATGGGGATTTTGTCTTTCGGCGAGTGAGAGCACAAAGGGAGATACTTGATTTCTAGATTCGGGGGTATCCTTTCACTGCACTTCAGGTCAGCATTACTTTAGCGATTATGTTCAAGGGGATCTTGGGCATTTAACGGTAGGAAACGGTCAGACGTACAAAATCATTGGTAAAAGGGACGATTAAATTGCATCCGTCAGGAGGAAGTCAGATAAAGCTGAAGAATGCCAGGCACATACCAGATCTAAAGAAGAGTTTAATATCTACAAGTCAGCTGGACAATGAAGGGTACATTACGATATTTGGTAAATCTTAGTGGAAGCTTTCCAAAGGATCGTTGGTAGTAGCATGGGGAAAATTGATCAGTTCATTGTATTCCTTTAGTGGGAGCAGTGGCGATTCGATTGCATTGATGACATGTTTAGAAGCGGATTTTGAGACTTCGTTGTGGCACAAGAGACTGGAGCACCTTAGCGAGAAGAATATGAAGATTCTTCAGGGTAAGGGGCTTTTATTTGGGCTGAAGAAGGTAGAGTTGGGACTCTGTTAGAGTTGTTATTGGAAAGCAAAGCACATCCAGGTTTCAGATTGGCGGTGTAGCAAAGAAGACCAAGAAACTAGAGTTGGTGCATACGGATGTATGGAGACCGTCATCGGTAGAGTCTTATGGAGAAAATCGGCACTTCGTTACTTTATTAATGATACAAGAATGAAGACCTAGGTGTATTCAATGAAGAAGAAGTCCGATGTGTTTAGTCGCTTCAAACACTGGATTATACAGGTGGAGAACCAAACAGAGACGAAGGTTAAGTGCCTAAAGTCTGACAATGGTGGAAAATATTGCACACAAGAGTTCAAGGGGTTTTGTTCACAGAAATGTATACATTGGTTAAAGATGGTACCAGGGACACCGCAACAGAACAACATCGCTGAAAGAATGAACAAGACGATTCTAGAGCAGGTAAGAAGCATGATCTTGAATGCAGATGTGCCCAAATTCTTATGGGTAGCAGCTGTCGATGTTGTTGTGTATCTGATCAATTGAAGCCCAACAAGTGCACTCGATGGAGGAATTCTGGAAGAAATTTGGTCAGGTAAACTAGTAAATTACTCACACCTTAAAATTTTTGGTTGCATTGTTTATTCGCTGATAGATAAGACTGTCATGACCCAAATGAGGAACGTGACTGGCACTTAAATCACGCAACGTCTAAAGGCATAGCATAATTCAAGTAAACTGAAAACCTAGAATCTAAACTGTGAACAAAAATAAAGAGGTGAAATCTTTGTTAAAAAGTGTTAGTTTAAAGAGCCAAAGAGTTACTGGAAAAACATTTTTGAAAACAAATTATCACTAAAAATTTTCAGTAGCACCTTCCTTATAATTTTTGATCAAAACCGATACATAAGCTATATACAAGCATCCCTACTTGGGAGCAATCTCAATGCCCATTTGGAGGAACACAACCACACAGTTAAATATACGATGCCTTAGATGAAAAACAAAGCAATAAAGAAAAGAAAATAATAGTAAAACACAATCACAACAATCGGCTCACACGAGCACGACACACAGAGTCAATATAACACAAATCTCTCAGTCTCGCCTCTAAGTCAAATATACATGTGGTAGATGGAGTATACCAGATACAATGAACAATTACAAAAGGTGGCGAACAAAAAGAATACTCGCAATCCACCTAACAAATGATCATGCCCAAAAGTAGTAGTACGCCCCAAGCCGCGACTATTCCGAACGATCGGCCCTGCAAGAAATTGTGGCACAACAGGGTGAGTTGCCAGCTAGTGAGTAATAAATAATATCGTAAGTGGCAATCGCATGCATCATGAAACAGCAACAATCCTAAATATGAGATTATAATGATGTATAGAGATATAGACGCGACATATGTGAGTAAGCAACGTGTAGTAACATGGATGTAGCAAGAGTAAAATGGGCACATAATAACAATTCTAGTAAGGTAAAAACATGAATACCATCAATGAAATCATCATAAATCTGGTGTCAAATATCGACACTCGAAATCCCAATATCTTAGGCACCGTCTCTCGGATCGGCCCTCATATCCATCTGAACATATAACTCCGGTCGTTATCCTCCGGATATCCGCCGTGTTTTTATACTGTCACCGGTAGGTAGTACTCTCAGTTAGGCTCAACGCTTTTCTATATGATCATCTTGCCCCTGGGTACCGTACCGGGTCCACCATGTATCCGCAAATGGTGACTCCTTACTCCTCGAATCGGATATACTCATAGCTCAGAACCGAGAAAACTCATGGTGGACGCCAAATATCATATCAAGAGAAAACCGTATTTTTAAAATGAATCCAAGTTCTTAGAAAATGTATCATGCGGTTTCTCAAATCTCACGAAAACAGAATTCCTACAAAACAATATCGTATAAAGAACATGGTAATAATGACAAAAGCACAGGATATCGACATGATACATGCTAGTATGTAATAAGAGAAGACCTAATTGTTAGTGTATATGCCCTAGGGGCCATTATTGTATCATACTTGTATGTATATTACTTAATGGAAGCTTGGGATATTCACAGTTGTATATACAGTCTTGGTAAAAATAGTAGTATGCTACTTGGTTTGTGTCTACTTTAATATGTGCATATGTTTCTTGTAACGTATCACTTATATATATTAGTAGAGCCCATACGATCTTTACTTGATTACTGTAACAACCCTAAATTTCCTATACAAAATTTTTCAAATATTTCTTTTTCAAAATCCACAAAGGGGTATTTTAGCCTGAGCACAAGATTTAGGTAATTATTTTTGTTTTTAATTACAAGCTACAAGAATGAAATAACTCCATTTTTAGTGTACAAGAAATTACTTTAAAATTTAATGTATACTTGGAGTATTTACTCTTGCTGCTATTATTTTAAGTAATTAAATAACACAATAATTACAAGCAAGAGCTTGTAGCTCATTGGTAATACCTTGAACTGCTGAACCAAGCCACCAGAGTTCGAATCCCATACCCCACATAATTTTTATATCTTTTTGTTTTAATTTTTTTAGAAGTCAAACGGTCAAACAGCCATAACTCACAATTTATTGCGAATCAAAAAAAATTAAACTATACCAAAATCTCCCCCAGACCAAGACCCACCCAACGAGACCCGACTCGGCCTTGACTCGGCCGGCGTCGCCGGCCGGACGGCCGAGTCGTCAACACGGATTTTCTCCGTGTTGACTTGGTCAACCCCCCTGTATACTTTATTTTTCCAGAACAGTTATCAATTTCCCATTAAACCTCTTTTATTCCAAAATTTAATGAATTTTAATGTTTTTCTTAATTATTTTTATATATTTTTTTAATCAAAACCCTAACCCTATCTTAGCCCTATATAAACACCCCTACCCTCTACCATTTCACCCTACAACTCTAAGTCCACTCTATCAAATTCTCGAGAACTCGGTACGAAGAGCGAGAAGCGAAGCGCTGCCGAAATTGACGACGGATTCCGACGACCGGATCAGAACCTTCGCGACGTTTTCGACGATCGACAACCACCACATCCCTTAGCTTCCTTAGCTTGTCCAAACCGTAAGTCCCACCTTCTTCTATCTCTCTTTTCTTTAAGATAAAAATACGACTTTTTGGAACCCGACGGAAATCGGACAAACCGATTTCCGATTCGGTTTTTCTATAAATTTCCACTTGACACCTAATACATATTATCTACCCATATGCTTGTTGACTATTAATCACCCATAAACCAAATTAATCAAACTTTTTCACATAAAATGATAACTTCTTTGCAAAACCATATTCTTTTTATAAAAATAACATGAAGTTCATTTTTCTTAGTTTAATTAATTCCCTCACTCCTAAATAGGTTTATCTTGATCACTAAACTTGTGGAACCCAATTTGAATGAAATTTCACACATAAAATGATAACGTTTTCGAATACCGTATTCTTGCGCTATAATACATTTAAGTTTAACATAGCATGTTTTACCTTTAAACTTCACCAAAACTTAAAATAAATCACGGGGTAATGACCTACCCCTACACACACTCAATATAACCCTAATTGATAAATATCAAAATACAGAATACGGAATTACAGGACTTTTCACTAAAATACCCTAATCTTTATAACCTTTATTGAAAGCGTTTAAGTTGTAAACATTTCTAGATAAAATATTTTAATAAAATGAAAACACGATTGGTCATGGACATCGATCGTTTATCTAAACTGTCTTGTGGTGCCTAGGCAAGTGTGTCTAAGGCTAGTGGTTTTTAATTAGGCCAACGACTGTGGTTCCTTCCCACTTACCTGGCACTTACCTGGCCGCAATTGACGGTGAAGAGGCGATTTGAGGCTTCTAATGACTCATCGTTTAGACCTTAGAAATAGGCTAGTTGGTTTAGGGAACCCTAATAACTAAAATACGGAAAACTGTACTTTTTGCAAATAAATACCCCATATTTATAAAACCGTTTTCCCAAATGAAAAGCGTTTATAAACCTAAGCAAAGCGCCGCTACAACCCACTTTTGAGGAACCTGCTAGGGATAGTACGGTTCATCGTGCACCCGCAGGCTAGTAGTGCGAGATTCAGACCTACGCAAGGAGCATTCGGCCTCGAAAGGTTTAGAATACGACATTTAAGGAAAATGAGATTTTTGAAAATAAAATATTTATTTAAAATTATTCATGTGTTAATATATATTTAAATTATCATCTAAACACCTATTTTATCATAATATAAAGTTTCCACATTTTTCTAAAAATTACAAGATTAAAAGTTACACTAAAATACCATGAATTTCAGATAAGACAATTAATACTTTTATCAGGATATATTCACTAGAATAACACAAATAAAGTTCACATTCATTATAGCAATAAAGACGATTATTAAATACTTGAGGTGTATTTTGAAAACTATACAAAAGTACTTTTTACATAAAACCCCCTCAAGTTTTACAAATTACAATAAGGCCCCTAGCTAATATGGAACTTCAAATTATCTTTCTTTTAGTCTGACTCGGGTTAGAGTCTGACTATTCCTGACTCGAACATGATTCAAGTCAATCTTTATTCTTTTATATTCCAATACAATTTGAATACATGAAACCCTGAATCCAGTTAACAATATATTCTTTTTGACTGAATCAAACCATGGATATTCATCCATTATCCTGATATTCCATTTACCTGATTATACAGTTACAAGATGTTTACTGATATCATGGTTTTGGTCAGTCATCCAACTTACATATTCCAACAATACAATACTGTTAAAACACTACGGGGTTTAAGAGGTAGATTGGTACGGAAGGTGTTAAAGGTGGCACGAGGTGGTCAGATTAAGACACATAATCTGAATCCTATTGCAGTTGTACCGTGGCATAACGGTTCCTTATACTTTCCTTTTGCCCTGATCTCTAGCATATAGAGATCCCTCTCGTATACACTGGCATCCTTCTGTACCAAGCAATAAACAACAGCGTTACACAATATTCCATAATATTCAACAATATAATACTTTAAAAATACTGTTACACTATCATTCTCATTCTTCTTATTCTTTTGGGACTTACCGAGCGACCTGTTCGCTGACGACATTCTATCTCTTTCTTCTTTGAATGTCGTCAGGTGCGTTGGACCAAGCTGAGATTGAGCCCACCGGTGAAGATTTGGAGCAGTTCCAGGCAGACCCAGAGCTCTAGATAATTGTACCTTGTTCTTTCCAGTTATTTCATTTTTTGTTATGCCATTGTTTAGGCATTGCTTTTCATTCCAGTTGTATTTCCTTTTTCCTGCATTGTAAAAAGAATGTTATTAATAAAAGTTGCTGTTATTTCTATATTTTTCGTCTCTTGTGATTTACTTTATATTGCTTAGTTACGCTTAGCGTATATACTTCTGAGTATATACGTAGCGGGCCTCGTCGCGTCCACTTCGCCGTACACTGGGAAGCGGGGCGTGACAGGTTTTGTTGGTGGCCCATGCAGGTCAGAGCTGTATGAATTCCTATCATGCAGTTCTGGTCTGCGTGAACAACCTAAGCAATATAACACAAGAATCAGCAACTAAAACATTCTTTACAATCATGTTCCTTGAATCCCATCATTTCTTTGAATCATATATCTTGAATCTGTCCTAATCCAAAATTCCCTCATCTCTTTTACAATTTTACCAAAAGCTTCGCATCCTTCATTCCTTCACACATTCTTTACATTGTTAAAACCTTTGCACCACCTTGTTATTTTTCCACATATTGTCAGTACACAAGCACCAGACTTTCCTTGGATTGTTACACTTTCTTTTTACAAATTTCGAGGACGAAATTTTTATAAGGAGGGTAGAATGTAACAACCCTAATTTTCATATACACTTTTTGTACAAATTTTTAAAATTTTTAAAGAAGTATTTTAATCTGAGCACAAGATACATATATTTAATTATTTTGTTTTTAAATAATTTCATTTTTAGTGAACATAAAATTGTTTTAAAATTGAAGTGTACTTGGGATATTTAATACTGCTGATATCATTTTAAGTATCTACCTTTCTACAATAATTACAAGCAGGAGCTTGTAGCTCATTGGTAATACCTTGCACTGCTGAACCAAGCCACCAGAGTTCGAATCCCATGCCCCACATAATTTTTATATCATTTTGTTTTAATTTTTTAGAAGTCAAACGGTCAAACAGCCATAACTCACACATTAATGCAATTTATAAAAAATAAAGTATACTAAAGTTTCCCCCTGAAGATTCCCCGTCCAACGAGACCCGACTCGGCCCTGACTCGGCCGAGTCGGCCGGCGACTCGGCCGAGTCAGGGGCGAGTCGGGTGCCGGACTCGGCCGGTCGGCCGAGTCGTCAACACGAAAAATCTTCGTGTTGACTTGGTCAACCTCCCTGTGTACTTCATTTTCCCAGTACTGTTACCAATTTTTCATTAAACCTCCTTTAAGTCCAAATTTAATGAAATTGTAATGAATTTTATATTTTTTAAAAATATTTTTAACCCTGACCCTAACCCTACCCTAGCCCTATATAAAGACCCCTATACTCTACCTTTTCCCTTCACAACTCTAAGTCCACTCTCCTAAATTCTCGAGAACTCGGTACGAAGAGCGAGAAGCGAAGCGCTGCCGAAATCGACGACGGATTCCGGCGACCGGATCAGAACTTTCGCGACGTTTTCGACGAATCAACAACCACCACATCCCTTAGCTTCCTTAGCTTGTCCAAACCGTAAGTCCCGTCCCCTCTATCTCTCTTTTCTATAAGTATAAAAATACGACCTTTTGGAACCCGACGGAAATCGGGCAAACCGATTTCCGATTCGGTTTTTCTATAAATTTCCACTTGTCACCTAATACATATTATCTACCCATATTCATGTTAACTGTTAATCACCCATAAATCAATTTAATCAAACTTTTTCACATGAAATGATAATTTCTTTGCAAAACCGTATTCTCTTCATAAAAATACCATGAAGTTCATTTTTCTTAGTTTAATTAATTCCCTCACTCCTAAATAGGTTTATCTTGATTACTAAACTTGTAGAACCCAATTTGAAAAATTTCACACATAAAATGATAACGTTTTCGAATACCGTATTCTTGCGCTATAATACCTTTAAGTTTAACATAGCATGTTTAACCTCTAAACTTCATCAAAACTTAAAATAAGTCACGAGGTAATGACCTACCTCTACACACACACAAATATAACCCTAATTGAGATATGTCAAAACATAGAATACGACATTACAGGACTTTTCACCAAAATACCATAATCTTTATAACTTTTATTAAAAGCTTTAAATTGTAAACTTTTCTAAATAAAATCTTTTATAAAATGAAAGCACGATTGGTCATGGACATCGATCGTTTATCTAAACTGTCTTGTGGTGACTAGGCAAATGTGTCTAAGGCTAGTAGTTTTTAATTAGGCCCACGACTGTGGTTCCTTCCCACTTACCTGGCACTTACCTGGCCGCAATTGACGGTGAAGAGACGATTTGAGGCTTCTAATGACTCATCATTTAGACCTTAGAAGTAGACTAGTTGGCTTAGAAAACCCTAACAACTAAAATACGGAAAACTATACTTTTGCAAATAAATACCCCATATTTATAAAACTGTTTTCCCAAATGAAAAGTATTTATTAAACCTAAGCAAAGTGTCGCTACAACCCACTTTTGGGGAACCTGTTAGGGATAATATGGTTCATCGTGCACCCGCAGGCTAGTAGTGCGAGATTCAGACCTCCGCAAGGAGCATTCGGTCTCGAAAGGTTCAAAATACGATATTTAGGGAAAATGATATTTTTTTCTAAATAAAATATTTATATAAAATTATTCATGTGTTAATATATATATAATTATCATTTAAACACTTATTTTATCATAATATAAAGTTTCCGCATTTTTTCTAAAATTACAAGATTAAAAGTTACACTAAAATACCATGAATTTCAGATAAAACAATTAATACTTTTATTAGGATATATTCACTAGAATTACACAAATAAAATTCATATTCATTATAACAATAAAGACGATTATTAAATACTTGAGGTGTATTTTGAAAACTATACAAAAGTACTTTTTACATAAAACCCCTCTAATTTTACAAATTACAATAATGCCCCTAGCTAATATTGAACTTCAAATTATCTTTCTTTTAGTCTGACTCGGGTTAGAGTCTGACTATTCCTGACTCGAATATGATTCAAGTCAATCTTTATTCTTTTATATTCCAATACAATTTGAATACATGAAACCCTGAATCCAGTTAACAATATATTCTTTTTGACTGAATCAAACCATGGATATTCATCCATTATCCTGATATTCCATTTACCTGATTATACAGTTGCAACATGTTTACTGATATCATGGTTTTGGTCAGTCACCCAACTTATATATTCCAATACTACAATATTGTTAAAACACAACGGGGTTTAAGGGGTAGATTGGTACGGAAGGTGTTAAAGGTGGCACGAGGTGGTCAGATAAAGACACCTAACCTGAATCCTATTGCTGTTGTACCGTGGCATAACGGTTCCTTGTACTTTCCTTTTGCCCTGATCTCTAGCATATAAAGACCCCCCTCGTATATACTGGCATCCTTCTGTACCAAGCTACAAACAACAGCGTTACACAATATTCCATAATATTCAACAATATAATACTTTAGAAAATACTGTTACTCTATCATTCTCATTCTTCTTATTCTTTTGGGACTTACCGAGCGACCTGTTCGCTGACGACATTCTATCTCTTTCTTCTTTGAATGTCGTCAGGTGCGTTGGACCAAGCTGAGATTGAGCCCACCGGTGAAGATTTGGAGCAGTTCCAGGCAGACCCAGAGCTCTAGGTAATTGTACCTTGTTCTTTCCAGTTATTTCATTTTCTGTTATGCCACTGTTTAGGCATTGCTTTTCATTCCAGTTGTATTTCCTTTTTCCTGCATTGTAAAAAGAATGTTATTAATAAAAGTTGCTGTTATTTCTATATTTTTCGTCTCTTGTGATTTACTTTATATTGCTTAGTTACGCTTAGCGTATATACTTCTGAGTATATACGTAGCGGGCCTCGTCGTGTCCACTTCACCGTACACTGGGAAGCGGGGCGTGACAGGTTTTGTTGGTGGCCCATGCAGGTCAGAGCTGTATGAATCCCTATCATGCAGTTCTGGTCTGCGTGAACAACCTAAGCAATATAACACAAGAATCAGCAACTAAAACATTCTTTACAATCATGTTCCTTGAATCCCATCATTTCTTTGAATCATATATCTTGAATCTGTCCTAATCCAAAATTCCCTCATCTCTTTTACAATTTTACCAAAACCTTCGCATCCTTCATTCCTTCACACATTCTTCACATTGTTAAAACCTTTGCACCACCTTGTTATTTTTCCACATATTGTCAGTACACAAGCACCAGACTTTCCTTGGATTGTTACACTTTCTTTTTACAAATTTCGAGGACGAAATTTTTATAAGGAGGGTAGAATGTAACAACCCTAATTTTCATATACACTTTTTGTACAAATTTTTAAAATTTTTAAAGAAGTATTTTAATCTGAGCACAAGATACATATATTTAATTATTTTGTTTTTAAATAATTTCATTTTTAGTGAACATAAAATTGTTTTAAAATTGAAGTGTACTTGGGATATTTAATACTGCTGATATCATTTTAAGTATCTACCTTTCTACAATAATTACAAGCAGGAGCTTGTAGCTCATTGGTAATACCTTGCACTGCTGAACCAAGCCACCAGAGTTCGAATCCCATGCCCCACATAATTTTTATATCATTTTGTTTTAATTTTTTAGAAGTCAAACGGTCAAACAGCCATAACTCACACATTAATGCAATTTATAAAAAATAAAGTATACCAAAGTTTCCCCCTGAAGATTCCCCGTCCAACGAGACCCGACTCGGCCCTGACTCGGCCGAGTCGGCCGGCGACTCGGCGGAGTCAGGGGCGAGTCGGGTGCCGGACTCGGCCGGTCGGCCGAGTCGTCAACACGAAAAATCTTCGTGTTGAGTTGGTCAACCTCCCTGTGTACTTCATTTTCCCAGTACTGTTACCAATTTTTCATTAAACCTCCTTTAAGTCCAAATTTAATGAAATTTTATATTTTTAAAAAATATTTTTAACCCTAACCCTAACCCTAGCCTAGCCCTATATAAAGACCCCTATACTCTACCTTTTCCCTTCACAACTCTAAGTCCACTCTCCCAAATTCTCGAGAACTCGGTACGAAGAGCGAGAAGCGAAGCGCTGCCGAAATCGACGACGGATTCCGGCGACCGGATCAGAACCTTCGCGACGTTTTTGACGAATCAACAACCACCACATCCCTTAGCTTCCTTAGCTTGTCCAAACCGTAAGTCCCGTCCCCTCTATCTCTCTTTTCTATAAGTATAAAAATACGAATTTTTGGAACCCGACGGAAATCGGACAAACCGATTTCCGATTCGGTTTTTCTATAAATTTCCACTTGTCACCTAATACATATTATCTACCCATATTCATGTTGACTGTTAATCACCCATAAATCAATTTAATCAAACTTTTTCACATGAAATGATAACTTCTTTGCAAAACCGTATTCTCTTCATAAAAATACCATGAAGTTCATTTTTCTTAGTTTAATTAATCCCCTCACTCCTAAATAGGTTTATCTTGATCACTAAACTTGTAGAACCCAATTTGAATGAAATTTCACACATAAAATGATAACGTTTTCGAATACCGTATTCTTGCGCTATAATACCTTTAAGTTTAACATAGCATGTTTAACCTCTAAACTTCATCAAAACTTAAAATAAGTCACGAGGTAATGACCTACCTCTACACACACACAAATATAACCCTAATTGATATATGTCAAAACATAGAATACGACATTACAGGACTTTTCACCAAAATACCATAATCTTTATAACTTTTATTAAAAGCTTTAAATTGTAAACTTTTCTAAATAAAATCTTTTATAAAATGAAAGCACGATTGGTCATGGACATCGATCGTTTATCTAAACTGTCTTGTGGTGATTAGTCAAGTGTGTCTAAGGCTAGTGGTTTTTAATTAGGCCCACTACTGTGGTTCCTTCCCACTTACCTGGCACTTACCTGGCCGCAATTGACGGTGAAGAGACGATTTGAGGCTTCTAATGACTCATCATTTAGACCTTAGAAGTAGACTAGTTGGCTTAGAAAACCCTAACAACTAAAATACGGAAAACTATACTTTTGCAAATAAATACCCCATATTTATAAAACTGTTTTCCCAAATGAAAAGTATTTATTAAACCTAAGCAAAGTGTCGCTACAACCCACTTTTGGGGAACCTGTTAGGGATAGTACGGTTCATCATGCACCCGCAGGCTAGTAGTGCGAGATTCAGACCTCCGCAAGGAGCATTCGGTCTCGAAAGGTTCAAAATACGATATTTAGGGAAAATGAGATTTTTTTCTAAATAAAATATTTATATAAAATTATTCATGTGTTAATATATATATAATTATCATTTAAACACTTATTTTATCATAATATAAAGTTTCCGCATTTTTTCTAAAATTACAAGATTAAAAGTTACACTAAAATACCATGAATTTCAGATAAAACAATTAATACTTTTATTAGGATATATTCACTAGAATTACACAAATAAAATTCACATTCATTATAACAATAAAGACGATTATTAAATACTTGAGGTGTATTTTGAAAACTATACAAAAGTACTTTTTACATAAAACCCCTCTAGTTTTACAAATTACAATAAGGCCCCTAGCTAATATTGAACTTCAAATTATCTTTCTTTTAGTCTGACTCGGGTTAGAGTCTGACTATTCCTGACTCGAATATGATTCAAGTCAATCTTTATTCTTTTATATTCCAATACAATTTGAATACATGAAACCCTGAATCCAGTTAACAATATATTCTTTTTGACTGAATCAAACCATGGATATTCATCCATTATCCTGATATTCCATTTACCTGATTATACAGTTGCAACATATTTACTGATATCATGGTTTTGGTCAGTCACCCAACTTACATATTCCAATACTACAATATTGTTAAAACACAACGGGGTTTAAGGGGTAGATTGGTACGGAAGGTGTTAAAGGTGGCACGAGGTGGTCAGATTAAGACACCTAACCTGAATCCTATTGCTGTTGTACCGTGGCATAACGGTTCCTTGTACTTTCCTTTTTCCCTGATCTCTAGCATATAGAGATCCCCATCATATACACCGGCATCCTTCTGTACCAAGCTACAAACAACAGCGTTACACAATGTTCCATAATATTCAACAATATAATACTTTAGAAAATACTGTTACTCTATCATTCTCATTCTTCTTATTCTTTTGGGACTTACCGAGCGACCTGTTCGCTGACGACATTCTATCTCTTTCTTCTTTGAATGTCGTCAGGTGCGTTGGACCAAGCTGAGATTGAGCCCACCGGTGAAGATTTGGAGCAGTTCCAGGTAGACCCAGAGCTCTAGATAATTGTACCTTGTTCTTTCCAGTTATTTCATTTTCTGTTATGCCACTGTTTAGGCATTGCTTTTCACTCTAGTTGTATTTCCTTTTTCCTGCATTGTAAAAAGAATGTTATTAATAAAAGTTGCTGTTATTTCTATATTTTTCGTCTCTTGTGATTTACTTTATATTGCTTAGTTACGCTTAGCGTATATACTTCTAAGTATATACGTAGCGGGCCTCATCGCGTCCACTTTGCCGTACACTGGGAAGCGGGGCGTGACAATTACCAGCGTTGTGATGGCAGTCACACTCATGGGGGCTGGGTAGTTTATAAGCAACATTCTATACTTGTCCCTAGTCGTAGGATTATCGAGATAGGGCATCGATATTCCGGAGTAGACTAAGTGTGTACGCTTCTCATCCCAGTTGGGGAGATGGTCTGTCCCACAGCCATCAGTACGTGGTACTGGAGATAGTATACAGGTGCTCGTTAGGTTACAGGTACACCGGACATGACTCCCAGGGGAACTGATTGGTTGGTATTATACCCGTCGTCAGTTAACAGTTCCCAGGTGACATGAGTACAGTATAGCCCGCAGACTTGACACTGCTACTTCGCCTCGAGTGTGTCCCACTGTTCTTAGATTGCTACCCTACCACGGCTCAAAGGAGTCATGCAAACAGGTAGCAGTTGGGTGCAGTCCCGAACACTTGGAGGCAGTGGCGGTTAGACAGGATTCGTCTCTCCCGGTATTGGGAGTTGGTATCGCACTGTGTCAGAGAGCCATTACGCAAAGTCCCTGGCCAGGACAAGCGAGATTTACTGGTAGGTTCCAGTAGTTTTCTCAGGGTGTAATGGGCTACGCTCCGACACGACTTATACCGCTATTAGGGGACTGACGCTTGCCGTCCCCTAAGCTCGATATGCGATAGTCTTAGACGAACAGACTGGACTGTACGGAGATTGTCACATCAGGTTCAGTAGGAGTTCAGATGGTTTTCCTCATCGGCCTTCTTATCGACATCTATCTGGGGACCGTTACGTACAGCTAGTGCCGCTTGCGATCCGTGGTTAAACCCACTGCCAGCGTAGTGTCGAGTCTTTAGAGTCCAACACAGAGAGTTTCCCTGCTCCAGGCGAAACGATATAGAGGTCGTATGGTTTTACGACAAGGGTTCGGACGCATACGTGTTTAAACTCATGTACGACGTTCGGATAGTTTTTACTAGCCGGCTTTGGTTTAAGCCAGATTCTAGTATCGGGTTATTGGATTTATACAGTCTAAAGTTTTTCCGTGTTTTCACGGATTGGAGGGGCGTTCTCGTAATTTTCCAGGAAGCTTCTAGAAGCATGGTGACTTGGGGGTTAAGGTGGCATATGCATTAATTGGATTAATGAGTCATGTAGTGATTCATACATTGAGTTAATGATTCATTTAATGTTTTGTATGACTCATGTGATGAATCACTTAGTGCATTAATGAAACATGGTGATAATTCATTGTTTGTTATTTACTAAATATTATCATATGTTTCATATATACACAAATGACTTCATTCATCCAAAAGGATTCTTATCATCACCTTCTCTCTCCTCAAGCTCTCACATTCTTGAAACCCTAACCCTAACCTCTCATGTGTTGAGATCAAGGGTTAGCTAGACTAATACATCCATAACCTCACTCTATATCCCCTAGGTAGCTTAGATTAGCACTTTGAGCAACTAGTTATCTCAAGTTAGAGATCAAGCTTGGCGTAGGAGCTCTCGGGTGGATCGTCTTTGACTCGAAGAGGCCGTTGAGGTGCTAATGTTCCAAGGAGCCTACGAGGAGTGGAGGACAACGATGAAGACCCGAAGGACAAGTAACGTGAGGTATAACTTCGAATCCAAGTAGTTAAACCTCTCATAGTTTGCTAGTAACGGTTTAGATACGATTCATGCACTCAAGTCCGTGTTACGAAACTTTGATAATCGTTTTTCATATATTCCGCCTCCCCGCAAGTTCGTGGGGTGCGTGACATGGACTTACAGTGGTATCAGAGCCAACTAAACCATTACTAGCTTGTTAGCAACTAATTAGAAGTTCGATCAACGGAAAACACGAAAACGAAACACCCCGAACCCTAACAGTTCTGTTAATTTTAAACATGTCTAAAAAACTTTTTGACATGCCTTAAAATTCACAGCAGGGAAACATAAGAATTCTGGGAAAATACGAGATTGCAACCCGGTTAGATGGCCGCGGATCCACGGCAAGATAGTGCTTTTGGCCGCGGATCCGCCGCCGAGTCAACTCTGAGTTGACTCGGATTTGATCAGTAATTCATATTTTTTGGTGTTTTGGTTTCCTGTATGTTCTGTTTCTACCCAGGTTACTTCAGTGCAGGTTTGCTTTTGGGGTAGACATGGAAAATGGTTGTCGATCGATATTCTAAGATATTTGCTAATTGGGTTTTTAACTGTAATGTTTAATGTGTTCGTAAACCTCCCCTAACTGCTAGTATGTCGGTTGGCGGGGGGTTGCACATTTCTGTAATGTTTACTGTTTGTGTATATGGACTTGATTGGAGTGTTGTGATGATTAGCCGGGGTTTGAGATGGGTTTAATATTCATTCATTCGATGTAAATGTAATATGATATAATATTCTTTTGCGGGGCACATCCAGGTTGCGGTTGTAGCCACCGTTGTATTATTTCTTTTTTACTGTTTTTGCTCCTAGGATAGACCCAAGGTGGGGTACACAAACTACCGGGTACGTTGAAGTGTTTATGGCCTACTCACGTCGTTGAGGGAGACCGCTTCACTTCGGGTACTTGGCGGGTAGTTTGCCGTACCCGTAGGGGTCTAGGGTGGGCTAATGGCTATTCATCACAACTGTGTAATCCTTCTTTTATTGCAGGCTCAAAGCAAATGCAGATTGCTAGTATATCCAATAAAGTTCATCTGTGATCTGGAATGCTTATTATTGCGTCTGACGAATGTACAATATCTATATATGATAGCTATTAGACGTCACTTATGTTTTACACCCGCGCTAGCCCAGCCCCCACTCTGTCGTTAGTTAAGTAACCTATCGGGTGATGACGGGACCCCATGGCGAATGCGGATGGTATAAGAGGACGTGGTATTTTCGTTGTTTTCAGCAATGATAGGATAAATGATGGGACGCATTATTATAATGCAAAGAAAATAAACCAAAGTTAAATCGTTGAAACAAATTTAAAAGAAACCACTCGGTTATTTTAAAAGATCAGAATTTTTAATTGCAGAGCTTTAACCACTCCTTTTGAAAAGTATCAGGTTCCTTCGATTATATCAAGTTCACTACGTTCACGGTTTTTCCAAAACCAGTCGTAGCCCTCCGTCATTTCATATGGATAGTCAATAGTATTCAAGCTGTGTTTGTTTGGCCAAAGTCAAGGCACAGTGTTTGGTAGCTGTTGGATATTCATATATAGCATAGATAGATGCGTTGGTTTGGGACAGTCGTACTACCTTGTTTGGCCAAAGTCAAGGGTATGTACGAGTGGGTTCAAATTAACCTTGACAATGACGGGTAGAACTTGACATGTGACTTATGATTTGTTTGGCCAAAGTCAAGGTCATAAAAGCATGGGGCAAAAATCAATATCGGGAATTTCTGAAGAAACTGAAATTTGCAGAGAGATGCATACCATTTTAGAGTATGATGAATGTAGGTAGGATTCCTTCAACATTATCATACGATGATATTTTGGATCCCGATCCTACTGTGAGTATATACTACTTATCAGGAGATTCGTCACTTAATGATCAATGCTATAAACCAAGTAAATGTCGAGAAAGGTGTCAGCGGGGTACGCCCCCAGAGAAAAAATGTTATTTAATTAAGGAACTTCGCGAAAGCGTTGGAAAACCTCCCTCGAAGTATCGACACTGGCCTGGCTGAACGGTTAAGCAAGTATTGTATGGTGAGAATAGTCCTGACTAGTTCTTCCTTTTTGGTTTGAGGAGGGATTCGAGAAACAGTGGGAGCCATCCTGTTTAGATAAACTTAAAACCAATCTAAACTTGCAACAGTATCATGCTAAAATGTTTTCTTCTCTCTCTCTTAATTGCAGCGACCTTGTGACCACGACTAGGTTACATATAGATAACAAATTGACTGAATCTGACTTATATGACTGGCAAAGGTCTGTCCAGATGTCCATTGCCTATGACAAACTGGACCACCCTATTACTACTCAAGATCCCGCCGTCCCAGGTCCATTTTCCACTGTCGCGGATATGGATATCCGTCAGACAAGGGAAAAGGATAAAGCAAAACCTAAGTGCCTCGTGTTAACTTCAGTTGATAGTGTATACCAGAAGCAGCACGAGAAGATGGACTCAGTTTCCATCTTTCTCTATAACAAAGATTTATATGGAGAGCAATCTCATATCGCAAGATATGAGACCTCGAACGAATTAATTCAAGCGAGGTTGGATTTCGGGTCATTTGTAGGAGACAACGTCCTTACAATGACTAGCTATATTGATGAGCTCAAGGACCTAAAGACCACGTTGGGAAACGGGTCAGCTACTGACTTGATTCCACAGTCTTTGCCTTCTACCTTGAAGGAAACCAGGGAAGTAGAAGGAAAGAGAAGGGCAAAAGTTTCGGGACTGGATGTAGTAAAAGAGGGACGTTCCTATTGTTATGGGATTGGGCATTGGCAGAATGATTGCAGGGCTTTGGAAGCCAGTAGCCAGAATACGAAGCATGTTGTGGTTTCGACCTCTAGTGTTTTTGTAATTGAGAACTGTATGTCAATTAACTCTACTTCCTGGGTACTAGATACCGGAGAAGGATCTCATATCTGTAATTCATTACATGCTTTGAGAAACCGTAGAGTTATAAAGGAAGGTGATTGGTCTGTCAAAGTTGCAAACAGAATGACAGTGAACGCTGAATCCGTGGGAGAATATCGCCTAGGTTTGACAAGTGAGCATATATTGATTTTACGTAACTGTTTATATATACCTAGTATGACTTGTAATATCATATCAGTGTCCTTACTTTCGAGAGAGAGATATGATTTTACATTCGTAAGCGATATAGTTAACATCCACCTAAATCAAGTTCTGATTGGGTCAGGTACATTAGATAACGGTATATACGTATTAAGTCAAGCTCAGGTTTTCAATGTCCAGAACACACTGAAAAGAAAGTCTCCAGAAATGAATCAGGCTTTCTTATGGAATTGTAGACTAGGTCACATCAATGAAACACGATTAACTAAGTTACATAGAGAAGGATATTTGAATCCGTTCGAATATCAATCTTATGCTACTTGTGAATCTTGTCTCATGGGAAAGATGACAAAGACTCCGTTTACTGGACACGGAGTAAGAGCAAGCGAGCTCTTGGGACTTATACACAGTGATTTGTGCGGTCCAATGTCTACACATGCGCGAGGTGGTTATTCCTACTTCATTACTTTTACGGATGATTTCTCTAGGTATGGATATGTCTTCTTAATAAAACATAAATCCGAGGCCTTTGAGAAATTCCAAGAATACAAGAATGAAGTGGAAAACCAAACAGGCAAAAGTATCAAGACACTGAGATCTGATCGAGGTGGTGAATACTTAAGTGCCGAGTTCTTAGGTTACTTAAAAGAGAATGGAATTCTCTCTTAGTTTACTCCTCCATACACACCACAAAACAACGGTGTATCGGAAAGAAGGAATCGAACCCTATTGGATATGGTTCGTTCCATGATAAGTAAGGCTGAGTTACCACGATCATTCTGGGGATATGCACTAGAATCAGCTGCATACCTTTTGAACCGAGTTCCAACTAAGACTGTGCCCGCTTCACCATATCAGATGTGGTGTGGAAAGAAACCCTATCTTAAGCATATTAAGATATGGGGATGTCCAGCTTTTGTAAAGAAGCAGTATGCGGACAAGCTCGAGGCACGATCAGTACAGTGTAAGTTTGTGGGATATCCAAAGAACTCTAAAGGATATTATTTCTATTACGCAGAGGAACAAAAGATTTTTGTTTCTCATAATGCTCGCTTCTTGGAAACTGAGTTTTTAGAAAATCAGATAAGTGGGAGCGCAATAGAACTGGAAGAAATTCCAGAACCACAAGCTATTACTGAAAGCTTGGTAGAACCAGAGGTTTCAGAAGAAAGGGACATCCCGACGCCACTCCGCAGGAGTAGTAGGCAGTCTCATCCGCCCGAGAGATACTACGGTTTCCTCATAGACGGGGATAGAGAGGATTGCACTATTGACTATGATGAGCCTACTAGCTTCCAGCAAGCCATTCAGAGCGGTGACTTAGTGAAATGGCTGGATGCAATACGGACCGAAATGGAGTCCGTGTACATTAACAAAGTATGGACTTTGGACATTGCTCCAGATGGGGTAAAACCCGTAGGATGCAAATGGATCTTCAAAAAGAAGATTGGTATAGATAGACAGGTTGAAACCTATAAGGCTAGACTTGTTGCAAAAGGTTTCCGTCAAAGACCTGGTTTGGACTATGATGAAACCTTTTCTCCAGTGGCTATGCTCAAATCCATTAGGGTCCTTCTTGCTATAACTGCCTTCCACGATTATGAGATCTGGCAGATGGACGTAAAGACGGCCTTTCTAAATGGTAATTTGGAAGAGAGCGTCTATATGGATCAGCCAGAGGGATTCATTCAGAGTGGGAGCAGCGGTAAAGTATGCAAGCTGCTTAAGTCCATTTATGGACTAAAGCAAGCATCGCGGAGTTGGAACATCTGTTTTAATGATGCTGTCAAAGAATTTGACTTTATCAAAAATCCAGATGAACCATGCATATACAGTAAGATTGTAGGGAGAGCTGTAGTATTCATCGTCTTGTACATGGATGACATTCTCTTAATAGGAAATGATATTACTATGTTACAGTCAGTCAGAAAATTCTTATCACAGAAATTCTCTATGAAAGACCTGGGTGACGCCACCTACATTCTGGGAATCCGGATCTATCGTGATAGATCAAAAAGAATGTTGGGACTTTCGCAGTCTAGGTACATAGACACCATAGTGAAGAGATTCAGTATGGATGATTCTAAGCGCGGTAACCTACCGGCTTGTCACGGAATCACCCTCTCCAAAGAGATGTCTCCCAAGACTGATTTGGAAAGGGATCGCATGTCGATTATACCCTACGCTTCTGCGGTAGGCTCTATAATGTATGCGATGTTATGTACCAGACCAGATGTAGCATACGCATTGAGCGTAGTAAGCCGGTATCAGGCAAACCCAGGGGAGAAGCACTGGATAGCAGTAAAGAACATTCTCAAGTACCTAAGGAGGACTAAGGAGATGTTCTTGGTGTATGGCAGAAAAGACCTCCAAATGGAGGCCTTTGCCGACTCCGGCTTCCAGAGTGACAAGGATGACTCCAAATCCATGTCGGGTTATATCTTTACCCTCAATGGAGGGACGGTCTGTTGGAAGAGTTCCAAGCAGGAGATCGTTGCTGACTCAATAATGGAAGCGGAGTACATAGCTGCTTGCGATGCCGCAAAAGAAGCTGTCTGGATGAAGAAGTTCCTCACAGAACTTCAGGTAGTTCCTACCAGTGTTGATCCAATACCTCTGTATTGTGACAACAACGGCGCTATAGCTTTAGCGAAGGAACCCAGGTCCCATCAGAAGTCCAGACACATCTTAAGGCGGTATCACCTGATCAGGGAGATCGTCGATCGCCGGGAGATCGAGGTGAAAAGAGTAGAGACGGAGAATAATATTGCTGATCCATTCACAAAGGTCATTCCTTAGACGCAGTTCGAGAGGCTATTCGAGATGATAGGTCTATGATATGCCAGCTCATGGCCCTAGTGCAAGTGGGAGATTGTTAGTGTATATGCCCTAGGGGCCATTATTGTATCATACTTGTATGTATATTACTTAATGGAAGCTTGGGATATTCACAGTTGTATATATAGTCTTGTTAAAAATGGTAGTATGCTACTTGGTTTGTGCCACTTTAATATGTGCATATGTTTCTTGTAACGTATCACTTATACATATTAGTAGAGCCCATAAGATCTTTGCTTGATTACCAGCGTTGTGATGGCAGTCACCCTAGTGGGGGCTGGGTAGTCTATAAGCAACATCCTATACTTGTCCCTAGTCATAGGATTATCGAGACAGGGCATCGATATTCCGGAGTAGACTAAGTGTGTACGCTTCTCATCCCAGTTGGGGAGATGGTCTGTCCCACAGCCATCAGTACGTCATACTGGAGATAGTATACAGGTGCTCATTAGGTTACGGGTACACTGGACAGGACTCGCAGGGGAACTGATTGGTTGGTATTATACCCGTCGTCAGTTAACAGTTCCCAGGTGACATGAGTACAGCATAGTCCGCAGACTTGACACTGCTACTTCACCTCGAGTGTGTCCCACTGTTCTTAGATTGCTACCCTACCACGGCTCAAAGGAGTCGTGCAAACAGGTAGCAGTTGGGTGCAGTCCCGAGCACTTGGAGGCAGTGGCGGTTAGACAGGATTCGTCTCTCCCGGTATTGGGAGTTGGTATCGCACTGTGTCAGAGAGCCATTACGCAAAGTCCCTGGCCAGGACAAGCGAGATTTACTGGTAGGTTCCAGTAGTTTTCTCAGGGTGTAATGGGTTACGCTCCTACACGACTTATACCGCTATTAGAGGACTGACGCTTGCCGCCCCCTAGGCTCGATATGCGATAGTCTTAGAAGAACAGACCGGACTGTACGGAGATTGTCACATCAGGCTCAGTAGGAGTTCGGATGGTTTTCCTCATCGGCCTTCTTATCGACATCTACCTGGGGACCGTTACGTACAGCTAGTGCCACTTGCGGTCTGTGGTTAAACCTACTGCCAGCGTAGTGTCGAGTCTTTAGAGTCCTACACAGAGAGTTTTCTTGCTCCAGGCGAAACGATATAGAGGTCGTATGGTTTTACGACAAGGGTTCGGACGCATTCGTGTTTAAACGCACGTGCGACGTTCGGACAGTTTTTACTAGCCGGCTTTGGTTTAAGCCAGATTCTAGTATCGGGTTATTGGATTTATACAGTCTAAAGTTTTTCCGTGTTTTCACGGATTGGAGGGGCGTTCTCGTAATTTTCCGGGAAGCTTCTAGAAGCATAGTGACTTAGGGGTTAAGGTGGCATATGCATTAATTGGATTAATGAGTCATGTAGTGATTCATACATTGAGTTAATGATTCATTTAATGTTTTGTATGACTCATGTGATGAATCACTTAGTGCATTAATGAAACATGGTGATAATTCATTGTTTGTTATTTACTAAATATTATCATGTGTTTCATATATACACAAATGACTTCATTCATCCAAAAGGATTCTTATCATTACCTTCTCTCTCCTCAAGCTCTCACATTCTTGAAACCCTAACCCTAACCCCTCATGTGTTGAGATCAAGGGTTAGCTCGACTAATACATCCATAACCTCACTCTATATCCCCTAGGTAGCTTAGATTAGCACTTTGAGCAACCTAGTTATCTCAAGTTAGAGATCAAGCTTAGCATAGGAGCTCTCGGGTGGATCGTCTTTGACTCGAGAAGGCCGTTGAGGTGCCGATGTTCCAAGGAGCCTACGAGAAGTGGAGGACAGCGATGAAGACCCGAAGGACAAGTAACGTGAGGTATAACTTTAAATCCGAGTAGTTAAATCTCTCGTAGTTTGCTAGTAGCGGTTTAGATACGATTCATGCGCTCAAGTCCGTGTTACGAAGCTTTGATAATTGTTTTTCATATATTCCGCCTCCCCGCAAGTTCGTGGGGTGCGTGACATGGACTTACACTAATTACTAATAAGGATATAGTACAATGCAAGATAACATGGCAAGTCCTATAGTGTATGTGGCATGGCAATTACCAATGGTGTGGGTGTACACATGAGTCTGTGTACGTGCGACATAAAACCCATTGGTAATGGTGCAAGTGTCCTAATGAGGATGCATCAATGTGTAGCAAGTAATTGGGTATGTATGATAATGATAATGCAACATATGAATGAGAATATTGATTGCATAATATGAACCTAAATATCAGGCGTGTAACGCCATCCGAACGATTTCCTCGTAGATGTTATATCTACTCACCGGAACGGCCTTAATCTACTTGAATCCAATCACCTCCTTCCCTTTTCTTGCCGCTTCCGAAGTCCCCGCAACTGATCCTAACATCAAATAAAACTCCTATAGGTTAATATGTGTGATCTTAGTGTGCTATACTTATGCAACACTCACCTGGGACTACCCCAAATAGCTGTTAACTAACCGAAACACCTAATCGAGTGTCGGGATATCCGTATCGTACGTTAAAATATCGGCAAAAGTGAAGTAAAATGGTCCAAGATTTTTGTATACACGAAATTGGAAGAAATTGAGTATACCAGGGGGTCTATTTAGAGGATTTAAGAGCCCTCGACAAAAAACCTACACTCTAACTCCCCAGAAGAATAGCAAATTGCGGCCAATTTGAATATTATGGCGACCAGGGTGATGAGGAACGGGCTCAGGTTTCAAGGGTGCACTCAGGGTCCTATAACAAGCTCCCAGTAATCACAATTTATTTATGTGATCATTAGAGGAAAAGCAGATTCAATTTGAAACCCCAACCTCAACAAAATACTAGTTTTGGAACTAATTAAAACATAATGGTAGATAAGTGAAGTCTTGGTGTTAAATAAGGGATAATTAGCACTAAGTTACCCTTATCTAGCCTAGTTTAAGTTGCGGTTACCTAAAGAATTCACATAAACCCAATTATCACTTCAAAACCTCAGCTCAAGTTTTAAAACAATTCAAAACAAAAACTTTAACTTAAATTAAGGGTTGTTAAACCAAGTAGTTGCTAAACTTGATTAGAAGTTGTCACGCCTCGCTTCCCAAAATACGGAAAACGAGGGATGACTAGGCCAGCCATGCTCCTACGGTCCAGGAATAATCCCGCCGTAGTCACACTTCGGCTTCTAGCCTTACTTGGTAATCAGTAAACAAAGCACAGAAGTAAAGGAAATACATCACTAAATTATTACATCAAAATTTCATTGTTCACAATTTACAAATAAATAAGAAAGAACTACTAACCGAGTTCGAATACAAGATCTCTTTAGGGAAAGCAGAAAAGAAGAAAAAGGTACTCCAGACTAAATCTCCGCTAGCTCGAAGGGTAAGTCCGACTCCTGCGCAGGTTCTTCCTCGAGGTCTGAGCATGCATACTCAGGTCGTCAGAGCGACGTAATAGCAATATTATAATAATGACATGAAACAGGCAAATAAGGTAATAAAGTGAAAGTAAAAAGCGGATAATTACTATGTCACTATATGATGCAAAGTATGATCTGTGTCCCTATCAGTCTCTAAGACATGTTTGAAATCGAATAGTGGAAAGGAGGATCATGTTTAAAGGGAGTCTCGTGCATACCCGAGACAACGGCCTACACGTCCGGGACATAACCCTGTCAGCCGGATCGCTAGATCCTACCTACTATATATAAGTGTCGCTGTTCGAATGATCATCCTCTAAAACACGGTCCTCGCTAAATACAATGCTCTTTCCACTTTGATTTCCCCTTTTCCCCCAGGTTTACACTATTGATGATTATGATTTAGTCGTGTACAAGTATGCACCAATAACACGGTTTTGTCACTGTTCACTCTATTAATCACTGTCACGAATCATTCACTTTTCCATTGGCGTACTTGATACTCCTAAACCAATACCATTCACGCACGATAATGCAATGTCCACTGAATAATAACGCGCACTATCACTATGTATATGGTAATCGGGTAAGGTATGTACATTTATGCAGTTAACAAGTCATGTGCAGTATGAACTATTATGCACTTCATGAGCTTATAAAAATTGCAGTAAATCATGCAGTCAGAATTCAGCAAAACGATTCAAATACGGTAACAAGGAAACTCTGTCGAAAGTTCAGAAAAATTTGTTTCAGTGCAATCAGATTTCTGGTATTCAAGTTACAGCCATTTCAATTTAAATGCTCGCTGCAGGAAATTCAGTTTCTGAACTGAACGTCCATTTCGCGGCACAATTTTCACCCAGTTGGGATCAGAATTTAGCGATGCTACAGTTGAATGAAATTTAGGGTTTTCAATAGGGTTTCCAACGCACCATACGGATTCTCAATCGTATCTCTAGGTCAGAAGTTATGCACTGTTCAACACTAGGGTATCAGTTCAGTTTCTGTTTGGGACTGCTATATGTCCTGTTCTTTTAAATTGCAGTTTAAATAGCAAACGACGGTGAATAAGGGTGAAATCACTTGCGTTATTTAGCTACCAGTTTCATATTCAATAAGGTTTAGAGTTCCGCAATACACAAGTTCAGGCAGCAAAGTAGTGAGCATTACGGGATAGAAATCAACAGTCAGAGCCGCTCTCCGAACCGGTTTCTGTCGTGTTTTCAGTATAGGAATAATTCAAATCTTATATGTGGCTCCATGTCGTCGAGTCGGCTTCGATTTGAGCCCTCGAACGCATCATTTCAATATGTAAGCAATTAATTATGATTTTAACAAGTTTCAGGTGCGGGAAATTCTCAGTTTTTTACGGGTGTAATTGGGGGTGATCGTTTAAGCCAGTAACAATCATATTTTTCAGTCAAATTTCTACACAATGTTCATTATCACATGGGCCAGATTATACGATCAATTTCCGTCAGTTTAAGTGAAGGCTTTTGTTCGAGTTTTACATCAAGCACTTGTGTCGTATAAGTTTTCACGAGTTATGGACACGGAATTAATAGGTTTTAGAAATGTAACAGTAAGAACTAGCATGTAGCAAGTAGGGTACTTGCCTAGAGACGCTTTGGCGACGTACGGTAGTGGCAACGACACGAACGCGCGACGAACGGCACGGTTTGGATTCATGGCCTCGGCTCGCGTTTCAGGTTCGTCGTCGGAGTTGCCCGGAGACGGTTCGCGATCACTGGAGGCGGAGTGTGGTGCTGTGGATCTCCAGGGCATGCTGGGGTCGACGATGGTCGGCAGTGGTCACTCCGGTGATGGCACAGCGGGGGTTCGTAGCTTGGTGGTTTTGGGGAGAGAGAGAGAGGTAGTGGGGATCGGGTTTGGAGGTGTTGGGGATGATGCTGAGGATGTAGAGATCGACGATGTGGTTCCGGTGCAGTAGGGAGCTCGCCGGCGTAAGGGTGCATGGGAGACTCGAGCTCGCGGTGGATTGGGTGTGCAGGCGAGGGGGTGAGGCAGTGTAGGGGCGGAGTAGTGGGTGAGGAGGGGAGAGATGTGAGGGAGGAAGGATGAGGTGACTGTCGTGGTCGTCGTCGTCGTCATCGTGATGCAGTGGGTTATGGGAGTGAGGCTGGGAGTTCGGAGAGAGAGAAGAGGAGTGAGTTGGAGATTGAGAGTGAGGAGGGAGAGAGAAAGGGGTTTGAGGAGCTCGAAGGGTCGTGTCGAGGTCGTGGGGCACGCAGTCGAGGCGTCGGCGACGTGGGCACGACGTGGGTTGCAACGAGGGAGGAAACGAGTGGGAAATGAGTTCGAGGGGGAAGAAGGAAAGAATGCTAACGGGTCGGGTCGCGTGAGCGCGGGTAAGGGGTTTGGGCTCGCTTGGGCCAGGCCGGCAAGGTTAATTAATTCCTTTAGTTTTATTTTCATTTATTTTCTTGGCTTGAGGAGTTAAGGATTTTTATTATTTGTTTTGGGCTGGGTTTTAGTATAAGTATTTTGTTTTGGTTTTGGATTGATTTTAATTGGTTTAGAAAAACAAACACTACAACCTAAACAACTAATCTTCACGCAAAATAATAATACGGGAAAAATGGGATAACATTCGGGGACTTGGGAAATGTAGGAAAAATTCATTGATGGGAACGGGGATTTACATCATACCCCCTTACAACAATTTCGTCCTCGAAATTTAACAATGATACAAAGAAGCAAAAGTACTAAACAAAGAGATGGGGAAAACGTGCACGGATATATTCCTCCCGCTCCCAGGTGGATTCTCCTGGGGAACGACCGTCCTAAGACACTCGGACTAACGGAATGACCTTATTCTTTAGCACTTTCTCTCTGCGGTCGAGGATGGTGGCGGGATGCTCCTCGTAAGATAGATCGGTACCTAAAACTAATTCCGAATAGTCCAGAACGTGGCTCTCATCTCGAACATAATGCCGCAACTGAGACATGTGGAAGGTATTGTGCACACCCGCTAGCGATGGAGGCAAGGCAAGTCGATAGGCCACCTCTCCTACTCGCTCTAGCACCTCAAAAAGCCCGATGAAACGGGGACTGAGTTTCTCGCGACCTCCAAACCTGATAATTCCTTGGGTAGGGGAAATCTTCAGGAACACGTGATCTCCGACTTTAAATTCCAGCGCTGTCCTACTGGTATCTGCCCAACTCTTCTGTCGATCCTGAGCCATCTTAATACACTGTCTGATTATTTGGACCTTGTCGACTGTCTAAACGATGAGCTCGAGACCCAGTAATCTTCGCTCTCCCACATCATCCCAACAAACTGGGGATCGACACTTTCGCCCGTAAAGTGCTTCGAAAGTAGCCATCTGAATACTAGCCTGGTAACTGTTGTTATAAGAAAACTCGACTAGATGCAGATGGTCTTTCCAGGAACCCTGAAAATCTAACATGCAAGCTCTCAACATATCCTCGAGCGTCTGAATCGTACGCTCGAATTGTCCGTCCGTCTGCGGGTGATAAGTGAAAGGTTCCTAGGCACCCTATAGAGGTCTCACAAGGCATCGAACATGCCAATTTCAAAATTTATGGGTGTCGAGAGACCCTAATACGGATCTTAGACTAGAAGTTTAGGCGAAAAGATAAATCTAGTTAACTACTTAACTAAAAGTTAGATGCTACAACCTTTGTAGATCCGGTTACCCTCTTCCTTGGCTCCACGAAGGCATGCTCTCGCTGTCCATCTCGATTCCCAAACTCGAATGTTGGCTTCATCGAAGAATTGGGCGGACTAGGTCGTCGGCTTCGTGCCGAAGATGATCTACGTCGAGACATCACAAGTTCAAGCTCCGACTTCACCAAGTTGTGAAACTTGTGAAGAAAACACCCAAAACAACTTGGCAAGAGATAGAGGGTGAAGAAATAGGAGGTGGGTTCAGTTTAGAATTTGATTTCTCACTTTGGATCTCAAGTTGCCATTGATGGCATCAAAGTTTCTTTCTTGAAGAAGAAGGTCAAGAAGAAGAAAGAATATGATAAGTGTTGATTTAAAATGAAAAGAAAAACAAAACTTATCATAATGTGAACCATAGTTAAGTGTAGAGAATTGACTAAGGTTAGAAGAATGGTTAGGGTTTAGTGTGAAGACAAAATGGTCACAAAGTCAAAGCTTCATGAAGCTTCAACAATGTTCAAGAATGAAAGCAACCATTTTGTATTCTTATCCCATTCTTTTTCCAAAAATGAATAAATAAAAGAATGGATAAATAAAAAACCCTAAACACTTTCTTAACCTAGGTTTAATTCTACACACTTAACCAAATGAGCAAGCATCATCAAACATGATACTAACATGTGCACAAAAGTATATCACATATACAATTTGCACATCAAGTGAGAAAATCCATTTAAAGTGAACCAATACTAGTTAATGCAAAGTAATATATCAAATATATAATTATACATTAAATCATTAAATCAACATTTGATTCAATGATCCGGTCATGTCGCACATAACCGACTAGTATCCAATGTATCGATTTATCGAATCAATGATTCGATAACTAGGTCATATCGAATATAACCAATCGATACATCCATCGCGAGAATGAAATGCGGTATCACATACACGCATTATTCTCGGTCCCGCACATATCTCATATACGCTCCTATTTCATTTCGCTTGAGCCAGGAAACCTCTGTGTAGGACTCTAAAGACTCGTCAATACGCCGGTAGCAGATGATGATCATATCAAGCACCCACAAGCCGCAAGCGGTCTGCTAAACGTAACGGCCATCCGGGTATTGAGCGATCAGAAGATCGACGAGCTAGCCTGCTCACACTCCTGTGAATCCAACCAGTAACACTTACCGTACAGTCCGGTCTGTTCGTCTGATACGTCGCATATCAAGTCTAGGGGTGGTAAACGTCAGACCCCAATAACTGATAAGCCGTGCTGATGTGAGGCTCATAACGGGTCGAGAAACTACTGGTAACACTTACCAGCAAATCTCTGATCAGCCCTGGCCAGGGACTTCCCTGTTATGGCCAATCGAGCACAGTGCAACATCAACCCCCAATACCGGGAGAGACGAAACCCCTCCTATCGCTCATTGCTTCCATGTGACTCGGGACTGTACCCAAAGACCACCGTTTTGCATGCCCTCATGGACGTGGTAAGGTGGAGATCAAAGCACAGTGGGAGTCACACAAGACTCTATGACGATCTCGGGTCTACAGACTAACCTGCACAAGTGTCACCTGAGAACTGCCATCTGACGTGAGTTATAATACCATCTGGGAGTTTTCGGCGAGTCCGTCCAGTGTGCCCAGTCTCCACTGAGCACCCGTATACCATCTCTGATGTCAAACACCAATGGATATGGGATCATCCATCGCCCATCTCATGGGTCGAGAAGCGTATACGCTAGTCTACTCTGGTATATCGATGCCCCGTCTCGATACACCCACGACTAGGGACCTTGAAGGATGTACTTATGGACTACCTTGTCCCCACTAGTATGATCTGCATCATAGTCCAGGTAGTCAAGTACACATCCTAAGGGCTTTACCAACATGTAACCATCAGACAGTTTAAAGAGACTAGTGTACATGTTAAGATAAAGAGTAACCAGATAGCATACTATCATATCGAGCAAGAAAGTCATCTCTATATATGTCCAAGCATCCAATATAATATACATCATCTGTACAATACTGGCCTCTAAGGCATACATACAACTAACAATAAGCTGTACTGAACTTGAGGAGGGTACCCAAAATCTCCTATAAGCTTCTCCAGAAGTGCGAAACGAATCTGGTGTCTCGATTTGATACAATGCTGACCGGAACTCCGTGAAGTCGCACTATCTCCTGCATGTATCTCTCTGCCAGTGACTCTGTCGACTGTCCCACTCGGAAAGGTAAGAAGTGTGCAGCTTTCGTGAGGCGGTCGACGATAACCCAAATGGCGTTGTTGCCCCTAGGGCTTCGTGGTAAGGCCGTCATGAAGTCCATGGTAATGTGCTCCCACTTCCATTCTGGTATCGGAAGCGGTTGTAACAATCCTGCTGTCCTCTGATGTTCCGCCTTCACCTGCTGGCATACCAAGCACCTGGATACGAACCGCGCAATTTCTCGCTTCATCCCGTTCCACCAAAAATGCTGCTTTAAATCCTGATACATCTTTGTACCTCCCGGATGCACAGAATAAGCTGAACTATGCGCCTTAGCCAGTATTTCTTCTCAAACATCTCCTTTGGGTACCCAGAGTCTGCTACCGAATCTCAGAGAACCGTCCTCATGTATGATTAAGTCCGTTCTCAGCCCGGCTTCTACTTGCGCTCTGAACTTTTGCAATCGAGGATCATCCGCTTGTGCAGCCTTGATGCGATCCACAAGGGAAGACTGCACCTGTAGTTGCCAAAATTGACTGATTGTGCTCGGTGTGACAATTTCAAGCTCGAGCCTCTGAAAGTACTCAATAATGCTCTTCTGACTGGTCAACATCATGACCGCTGACTTGCGACTGAGAGCATCTGGTACAATATTTACTTTCCTAGGATGATACTGAAGGTCCAAGTCGTAGTCTGCCATCAGTTCTAGCCATCGGCGCTGCCTCATGTTTAGTTCCTTCTGAGTGAAGACGTACTTCAGACTTTTATGATCCGTGTACACCTCTACTTTCTCGCCCAACAGATAGTGCCTCCAAATCTTCAACACAAAAACCACTGCAGCTAACTCCAAGTCATGCGTAGGATAGTTCCTCTCGTGATTTCTCAACTGTCGAGAGGCGTAAGCAACCACTCGACCGTGCTGCATCAGAACACAGCCTAATCCCTTCCCTGAGGCATCACTATGTATCACTAAACCACCGGAACATCTGGTACTTTAAGAATGGGCGCCGTGGTTAACTTTTGCTTCAGTGTCTCAAATGCCTGAGTACACTCCTCTGTCCATGCAAACGGTATATCCTTCCGTGTCAGCCTCGTCAATGGTTCAACGATTCTTGAAAAGTCTTGGACGAACCTCCGATAATATCCTGCCAATCCCAGAAAGCTTTTGATCTCGGTCACTGAATTCGGCGTCGGCCAGTCTCTGACAGATTCTATTTTTGCCGGGTACACTGAGATGCCTTCGCCCGAAATGATGTGTCCCAAGAACTGAACCTTGTCGAGCCAGAATTCACACTTGCTCAATTTTGCATACAGCTTCTCTTCCCGATGAATTTGTAGAACCGTGCGCAAATTCTCGACATGCTCCTCCCGGGTCTTCGAGTAGACAAGTATGTCGTCGATAAATACAATGACAAACGTGTCCAAGTACTTTGCAAACACCATGTTCATCAAATCCACGAATATTGCTGGAGCATTGGTAACACCGAACGGCATCACAAGGAACTCATAATGTCCGTATCGGCACCTGAAAGCCGTCTTGCATACATCCTCGGCTGCTACTCTGATCTGATGATATCCAGAACGAAGATCCAACTTCGAAAATACCTTGGCCCTACTTAGCTGATCGAAAAGGTCGTCAATGCGCGAAATTGGGTACTTGTTCTTTATTGTGACTTTGTTCAGCTCCCGATAGTCTATACACATCCGCAGCGATCCATATTTCTTCTTCACTAACAGAACTGGTGCATCCCACGGTGATACGCTCGGCCGGATAAATCCCTTCTCCAAGAGTTCTTCAATTTTCTTCTTCAATTCCGCTAACTCAACCGGTGCCATTCTATACGGGGCCTTGGAAACTGGTGCTGTACCTGGAGTCAAATCGATCGAGAATTCCAAGACGCGTGGAGGTGGTAGACCTGGTAAATCTTCAGGAAACACGTCCAGAAAATCCCGAACAATCTCTGGGGCTGGGCTCTCATCAATCTCCATAGCTGTCAACTCCTTTGGCTTGGCTCTATACTTGGCTGGCTCCAAAGATTTGCTCCCGCCTTCGAAAATAAACTCTGGGTAATTGGGAATGCGGAAGATCACATTCCTTGCTCGGCAATCAATAACTGCATGGAAGGTACTCATCCAATCCATCCCGAGAATTGCGTCATAGCTGCCTGTCCCGATCAAAAGGAAATTCGTATAGAATTCCCTACCATACACTACAACCGGACATGACCTACATTCTCGACTAGATACTATCACGCCATTACCCATATGTATTTCCCAACCATTGGTTAATGGTTCATATGGTATGGAGTATGTATCAACGAAATGCTCAGATATGAAACAGTGCGATGCTCCAGAATCAAATAATACTCTAGCTGGCATGGAATGTACGAGTAGAATACCTGTGACAACTTCTCCTGAAGCCTCTGCCTGCTCTGCGGTCAAGGTGAAAGCCCATCCCTGACCGCGGCCTGTATAGGGTTGCCTCTGCTCCTGTGATCTCTGCTGCTGCGGTCCAGACCCTCCCTGTATCTCTGCTTGCTCGGGGCAACCGCTAATTCTGTGCTGACTGGACCCGCAAATCAAGCACTGTCCCTTGACGCGGCGACAGTCCTTCTGGGTATGCCCATCTCTATTGCAGTAGCCGCAAACTACGTTCTGTCTCTGGGGGCGATGCTGGGGCACGAACGGACGCTTCATCTGTGTCGTTCCAGGCCTGTGAACTGGTATGACTCCTTGAGAAGGTGCGTGGGTGCGTGCTGGAACAACTGGGGGCTTCCTGAATTTGTTGATCAGTCTCTCCTGAATTCGCGCCGCGTTGAGTACCTGTGCGAAAATCTGAAACTCGAGCGACGCGATCAACTGCTGTAGCTCGAAATCGAGTCCCTGCAAGAAGCATCTGGCCCTGGTGGCCTCTGAAGCGACCATGTACGGAGCAAATCGGCTCAAACGGTTGAACTCTGCCGCATACACGTCCACGGGACGGCCATTCTGCTTCAGTAGAATGAATCTTTCTTCCATCTCTGCCTTGGCGGTGGAAGGGAAATAATGGTCCAGGAAGTACTCCTTGAATTTGCTCCATTCAATTGGTTTGTCTAGTCTGCTTTCTTCCACGACCACCATGTACGGGCTTCATCTTCTAACTGGATCTTTATCACATTCACTTTATCTTCCTCTGGTACCCTGGAGGCCGTCAGTAAGTTCTCCATATTCACCAGCCATTGCTCGGCCTCGAGTGGCTCGGCTAGCCCTGTAAATGCAGCTGGATGCAACCTCCGGAAATCTGACACGGTGCCAGCCCTGGCAGAGTAAGCTGGTGGAGCAGTGCCCTCGGAGCGGTAATGAGTGCGGAGGGTCTCCCTGCAGTGGTAATAGCCCTGAGTCCCTCGGCGAGTAAGTCCGTCTTCCTCTCCTGAGCTTCTGCGAGAGAGGTTAGTGCACTAAGTATCCTCTCCGTGCGGTCCTGAGAACTTGAGTCCGAGGAGTGGTCGTTCGGGGACGTCATATCGCTGGAAGATATTCAAAAGGATATGATTAGATACAAGGGTGAAAATCAGGAATAGTGAAGCGAAAATAATGTAATACAGTATAGTTAATGTTATCCCTTACTATTAAACACGGCTCTGATACCAACAAAACCATGTCACGCTCCGCTTCCCAAAATACGGAAAACGAGGGATGACTAGGCCAGCCATGCTCCTACGGTCAAGGAATAATTCCGCCGTAGTCACACTTCGGCTTCTAGCATTACTTGGTAATCAGTAAACAAAGCACAGAAGTAAAGGAAATACATCATTAAATTATTACATCAAATTTTCATTGTTCACAATTTACAAATAAACAAGAAAGAACTACTAACCGAGTTCGAATACAAGATCTCTTTAGGGAAAGCAGAAAAGAAGAAAAAGGTACTCCAGACTAAATCTCCGCTAGCTCGAAGGGTAAGTCCGACTCCTGCGCTGGTTCTTCCTCGAGGTCTGAGCATGCATACTCAGGTCGTCAGAGCGACGTAATAGCAATATTATAATAATGACATGAAACAGGCAAATAAGGTAATAACAGTGAAAGTAAAAAGCGGATAATCACTATGTCACTAAATGATGCAAAGTATGATCCGTGTCCCTATCAGTCTCTAAGTCATGTTTGAAATCGAATAGTGGAAAGGAGGATCATGTTTAACGGGAGTCTCGTGTATACCCGAGACAACGGCCCACACGCCCGGGACATAACCCTGTCAGCCGGATCGCTAGATCCTACCTACAATATATAAGAGTCGCTATTCGAATGATCATCCTCTAAAACACGGTCCTCGCTAAATACGATGCTCTTTCCACTTTGATTTCCCCTTTTTTCCCCCAAGTTTACACTATTGATGATTATGATTTATTCGTGTACAAGTATGCACCAATAACACGGTTTTGTCACTGTTCACTGTATTAATCACTGTCACGAATCATTCACTTTTCCATTGGCGTACTTGACACTCCTAAACCAATACCATTCACGCACGATAATGCAATGTCCACTGAATAATAATGCGCACTATCACTATGTATATGGCAATCGGGTAAGGTATGTACATTTATGCAGTTAACAAGTCATGTGTAGTATGAACTATTATGCACTTCATGAGATTATAAAAATTACAGTAAATCATACGTTCAGAATTCAGCAAAATGATACAAACACGGTAACAAGGATACTCTGTCGGAAGTTCAGAAAAATTTGTTTCAGTGCAATCGGATTTCTGGTATTCAAGTTACAGCCATTTCAATTTAAGTGCTCGCTGCAGAAAATTCAGTTTCTGAACTGAACGTCCGTTTCGCGGCATAATTTTCACCCAGTTGGGATCAGAATTTAGCGATGCTACAGTTGAATAAAATTTAGGGTTTTCAATAGGGTTTCTAACGCACCAGATGGATTCTCAATCGCGTCTCTACATCATAAGTTATGCACTGTTCAATACTAGGGTATCAGTTCAGTTTCTGTTTGGGACTGCTATACGTCCTGTTCTTTTAAATTGCAGTTTAAATAGCAAACGACGGTGAATAGGGGTGAAATCACTTGCGTTATTTATCTACCAGTTTCATATTCAATAAGGTTTAGATTTCCGCAATACACAAGTTCAGGCAGCAAAGTAGTGAGCATTACGGGATAAAAATCAACAGCCAGAGCTGCTTTGGACTGCAGTCCAGAGCCGCTCACTGAACCGGTTTCTGTCGTGTTTTCAGTATAGGAATAATTCAAATCTTATATGTGGTTCTAGGTCATCGAGTCGGCTTCGATCTGAGCCCTCGAACGCATCATTTCAATATCTAAGCAATTAATTATGATTTTAACAAGTTTCAGGTGCGGGAAATTCTCAGTTTTTTTTACGGGTGTAATTGGGGGTGATCGTTTAAGCCAGCAACAATCATATTTTTCAGTCAAATTTCTACACAATGTTCATTATCACATAGGCCAGATTATACGATCAATTTTCGTCAGTTTAAGTGAAGGTTTTTGTTCGAGTTTTACATCAAGCACTTGTCTCGTATAAGTTTTCACGAGTTATGGACATGGAATTAATAGGTTTTAGAAATGTAACAGTATGAACTAGCATGTAGCAAGTAGGGTACTTGCCTGGAGACGCTTTGGCGACGCACGGCAGTGGCAACGACACGAACGCATGACGAACGGCACGGTTTGGATTCATGGCCTCGGCTCACGTTTCGGGTTCATCGTCGGAGTTGCCCGGAGACGGTTCGCGATCACTGGAGGCGGAGTGTGGTGCTGTGGATCTCCAGGGCGTGCTGGGGTCGACGATGGTCGGCAGTGGTCGCTCTGGTGATGGCATAGCGGGGGTTCGGAGCTTGGTGGTTTTGGAGAGAGAGAGAGGGGTAGTGGGGCTCGGGTTTGGAGGTGATGGGGATGATGCTGAGGATGTAGAGGTCGACGATGTGGTTCCGGTGCAGCGGGGAGCTCGCCGGTGTGAGGGTGCAGGGGAGAATCGAGCTCACGGTGGATTGGGTGTGCAGGTGAGGGGGTGAGGCAGTATAGGGGGCGGAGTAGTGGGTGAGGAGGGGAGAGATGTGAGGGAGGAAGGATGAGGTGACTGTCGTGGTCGTCGTCGTCATCGTCGTGATGCAGTGGGTTATGGGAGTGAGGCTGGGAGTTCGGAGAGAGAGAAGAGGAGTGAGTTGGAGATCGAGAGTGAGGAGGGAGAGAGAAAGGGGTTTGAGGAGCTCGAGGGGTCGTGGTCGAGGTCGTGGGGCACGCAGTAGAGGCGTCGGCGACGTGGGCACGATGTGGGTTGCAACGAAGGAGGAAACGAGCGGGAAATGAGTTCGAGGGGGAAGAAGGAAAGAATGCTAACGGGTTGGGTCGCGTGAGCGCGGGTAAGGGGTTTGGGCTCGCTTGGGCCAGGCCGGCAAGGTTAATTAATTCCTTTAGTTTTATTTTCATTTATTTTCTTGGGCTGAGGAGTTAAGGATTTTGATTATTTGTTTTGGGCTGGGTTTTAGTATAAGTATTTTGTTTTGGTTTTGGATTGATTTTAATTGGTTTAGAAAAACAAACACTACAACCCAAGCAACTAATCTTCACACAAAATAACAATACGGGAAAAATGGGATAACATTCAGGGACTTGGGAAATGTTGGAAAAATTCATAGATGGGAACGAGGATTTACAGAAGTGGTGTTTTTACCTCTAGATTAGCTGGGGGGGCTCCTAATCTTGCAAGTGGCTTCAAGGGAGAACACTTGGCTTCCACATGAGCTTTGGAAGGAAAAGATGTGATTTTTGTGGTGATTTTTAAGTGTGTGTGTGTGTGTGTGAGAGAGAGAGAGAGAGATTTGTTTGGGAGGTATAGAAGGATTTTATGTAGAGGAGATGAAGAAAGAATGAAGAAGAAGAAGAAAAAGAAGAATGACTAAAATTAGCCATTCACAACCATTCTCTCATTTAATACACAAGCCATCAAGCCCATACCTCCATGTCTCATGCCATCTTTATTATTTATTTATTTTCTTAAAAGATAAAACAAAAATGAATTTTGCTAAATAGTTAAGAAAGAAATTATAGGTTTATTGTCATGGCTACATAATTTGGTATTTGGTTTAAAATAACATATTGCTAATCTTAGGTTAAGTGTATACATATGTGTGTGTGTGTGTGTGTAAATATGTATATGTATGTATATGTGTGTGTGTGTGTAACAAAAATATTTATTAACTATGTTTTATTAAATAACACATGTTATATCGCTAATTAAATTATAATTAACTGTAATAAATTTTAAGATGTTACAATTTTCACCCCTTAAAGAAATCCGGTCCCCGAATTTAAAATCTAACTACGCATACCTTTAAAGAGATGGAGAAATTTCTTTCGCATCTCACTCTCGGCTTTCCATGTGACATCTTCGCTATTCGGGCCATGCTACAGAACCTTCACGGAAGGTAATACCTTTGACTGCAATTTCTTCACTTCCGGTCCAGGATGATTACCGGCTGCCCGGTGAAAAAAAGATCGCGCTCCAGCTGAATCGTCTGATACTGAATCGCGTGAGAAGGGTCATGAAGGTACTTAGGAAGCATAGATATATGAAACACAAGGTGTACATCCGGAAAGCTGGGCGGAAATGCTAAACGATAGGCAACTGACTCACTCAAGAATCTCAAAGGGACCCACATATCTGGGACTAAGCTTTCCCTCCTTTCCAAACATCATCACACCCTTCATCGGAGAGACCCGTTAGAAAACATGGTCACCCACAATGAACTCAAGTCTGCGGCGACGGCGATTGACATATGACTTCTACCTGCTCTCATCTTATCCTGAATCAATTGGATCTTCTCCGTAGTCTCCTAAACTAATTGTTGTCCTAAATCCTACTCTCGCTGAGCTCGGCCTAACAGATCGGCGATCGACACTTTCTCCTAAACAAGGCCTCGAAAGGTACCATTTGAATCGTCTCCTGAAAACTATTATTGTAGGAGAACTCGATCAAGGGCAAGTGACGATTCCAACTGCCACCCAAATCCAGTGCATACGCTCGGAGCATATCCTCGAGAGTCTGAATTGTTCGCTCTGACTGACGATCGGTTTGCGGATGGAAAGCGGTACTGAAACTCAAACGGGTATCTAAAGTATCCCGAAGTTTCTTCCAGAGATGGCTGGTAAACTGAGTGCTTCTGTTGGAAACCATACAAGTCGAAGCAACTGCACAATCTCATCAATATAGAGCTAAGCATACCGAGCATACCCGAAAGTGGTCTTCACTGGGAGAAAGTGAGCCACACTCGTCAACCGATCTACAATCACCCAGATGGAGTCATACCCTTGACTGGATCTAGGTAGACCCACAACGAATTCCATGGAGATATGCTCCCATTTTCACTTCGGAATGGGCATAGGCTGCAACTCTCCTGCCGGTCTCTGATGTTCGGCCTTGACTTGCTGAAAAATCAGGCAACTCGAAACGAAATCAGAAACATCTCTCTTCATCCCCTCCCACCAGTAGACATCTTTCAAATCATGATACATCTTGGTAGAACCCGGATGAACGCTGTATACTGATTGATGTGCCTCCTCTAAAATCCCATGTCTCAGCCCCTCAGAATCGGGTACATATAGACGATTCCCAAACCGTGGCACTCCCTTGCTATCGATCGCAAACTCCGAATCTCTCCCCTGCCGAACCTGCTCCATAATCTCAGAAAAACGGGCATCGTCGGACCATGCCTCCCTGATGTGATCAAGCAAAAGTGGACCCGAGATCGTCATAGAGTCTTGTGTGATTCCTACCGTGCTTTGATTTCCACCTTACCACATTCAAGAGAACGTTCAAAACGGTGGCTTTTGGGTACAGTCCCGAATCACATGGAGGCAATGAGCGATAGAAGAGGTTTCGTCTCTCCCGGTATTAGGGGTTGATGTTGCGCTGTGCTCGATTGGCTATAACAGGAAGTCCCTGGTCAGGGCTGCTTCAGAGATATACTGGTAAGTGTTATTAGTAGTTTCTCGACCCGTTATAAGCCTCATATCGACACGACTTATCGAGTTACTGGGGTCTGACGTTTACCATCCCTAGACGAGATATGCGACATATCGGACGAAGAGACCGGACTATACGGTAGTGTTACTGATTGGATTCGCAGGAGTATGGGCAGGCTTGCTTGTTGATCTTCTTATCCCTCAATACCCGGATGGCCGTTATGTTTAGCAGATCGCTTGCGGCTTGTGGGTGTTTGATATGATCATTACCTACTGCTGGCGTATTGATGAGTCTTCAGAGTCCTACACAGAGGTTTCCTGGCTCAAGCGAAATGGAGTAGGAGCACATATGTGATATGTGCGGGACTGAGATTAATACAATATAAGATACCGTATTCTATTCTCCTGATTTATGACATCGGTCGGTTATATGTGATATAGACGGGTTATCGGATCAAGAGTTGATTCGATAAGTTGTTACATATAAATATTAGTCGGTTATATATGATATAGCCAGATTATTAAATCAAGAGTTGATTTGATAATCTAATGTATAATTATATATTTGATATGTTAATTTACATTAACTAATATTAAGCTCACTTATGATTTCTTTTCTTACTTAATGTGCACATTGTATATATGTGATATGTATATTTGTGTACATGTTTGTGTTATGCTAGCTTACAAATGCAACATATGAGTATGAGAATTATTCCATGCTAGGGTTAAAATTAGGGTTTTATTTGTCTTAAGCAATTCAAACATTTGGATTAAGTTAAGGTTAAGCTTGGAGAAGCTAGTAGAACAAAGACTTAGTCAACTTGTTTGTCTAGCTTAAGATATTTGTTAACCCAACTTTAACCATACACCATAGTTTATTCTCTACATGAGTTTGGCATGAGATGATAACTCACCATGGTTGCATTCTAACCTCATGAATTATTCATTCATCACTTGAGTTCATTCTTCTTCTTCCTCCTCAAAAAGCTTTCTATCTTCAATGGAGATGTAAGAAAAAATATGAAAAAATGAAATCTAAAGTGAGCCCACTTCCTACTTCATCATCCTCTACTACTTGCCATTTAGTATAGGGTATTTGCTTCACTAATTTCATAATTAGTGAAGAGATAGCTTGGGTTAGTGTCTCCTCAACGTAAATCATCTTCGGCCTCAAAGACTTCGATGCAAGCATGCTCATTTCTTCATAGGAGCCTCTCTAGAGTCCGGAGTTCATGATCGAAGTGAAGGGACTACTACACGGAGCTATTGAAGTGAAGGACCGGTCTACAAAGGTTGTATTCCTTGCTCACTTTACTTGCAAAGTAGTTTGCATTCTATTCCATCGGATTTCTAGTATACGATTCTAGGGTTAGGGTTAGCTAGAACGGCAAAATTTTAATATGGCATGAGAGATGCCTCCCGAAACCTTGCTGCCGTGCTAGAGAACCCTGCACATAAAACACATCGTAGCACAATGCATGCGCATGAAAACGAGTATATAAACCAAAATCAAAACTCCGTCAAGCATCCCGCAATCATCGGAGTTATGGTGAAGACACCAATGTCAAAGCCCAATACGAAAACCAACAAGATATACATCAAACTATACATGTACGCATCGTTAAAATATCTGAAAGAAATGCATGCCAAACTCTTTTCTAATCACTGTGCAATGCGTGTATCACGACACAGTGGCGGACGTCTATTGTAAGAAAATAACTATATATATATATACACCTTTTGTTTAACATACACGTCCCGCCGTTTTGAAAAATAATTTAGAAGGGTTTCCTTTGTTAAATGCCTCGTGTCATCCTGGACACGTGGGTAAATACTGAGACTATAACTCCTTTTTGGAAATCCCTTCGATAACTATCAATGCATGCAAAAACATATTCAGGAACTGTCCTCTGACTAGTCCTGCTTAGCTACTATACCAAATGGTAAATATCATAAAATATACTGCTCTAAAAGAAATCAATCCCAAAATGTATATCATAAAACCACGTGCGCTTGGTGCACACGGAAATCGAAATCAACGAATGTGCCATACATGTACACAGAAACAACATCTAAGTGTAACGGGTGTGCACGAAAACACCTGTCAAGGGCAACGAGTATGCCTGACAACAATATCAGGTGCATCTGATATGCACGAAGAATCCTGATTTAGTGCATCTGGTGTGCACCAAAATCGCATCAAGCGCGTCAAGTATGCGCAAGAATCCAAATCAAGTGCACAAGGTGCACGAAAATAAATATCGAGTATCACAATCAAAATCGACGGTATACAACACATCTCAATCCAAATCAGGTATACCGTGGTATATAATCTCACAACCCCGTGCATCAGCGTGCAAAAAATCGAATCAAAGTACTAAAAGTACATGAAAACTACACCGAATGTACAAGTCAAATCACCGACATATCATAGGCATGAAATCAAAATCAAACAACATCAAATCGAAGTCGAGTGCAACTGAGGTATACAAAATCTCAATCATGTAATAAATCGCCCAAAATATCAAAGTCCAAAATAACGGACACGTGAAATTCGAATCACCAAATCGCAAATCGTAAACACTGTCGTCAATATGTCCTTCCTTCAAAGTCGAGAAGGTATCGGTGCATCCAAAACTAGAAGAGTAAGATATTTACTTGCCTCCTGTTCATGGCCTGGCGCCTGGTGCTTTTAGGCTCTTGTCTCTCACTGCGAATTGCTAGTTACATAGCTCCTCGTCTCAACGGCCCAATATGGAAATGATGACGGAACAGTTCCGCTCTGGCACATCCTCTAAAGACCTGTGACCAACTATCATGATCACTCTTAACATGTCTCGTCGATGGTGCCGAACTCTGGCCTACTGGGTGTGTGAAATACGACCGTTCCTGGGTCCAAGTCTCCTGGTTTAGTATCTCCAGAAAGATCCTGTCAGGGTCTCTCCCAAATCTCGTTTCTACTGAACTGCCCGGAAGTTATCACCCTTTACTAAATCTACTTCTTGTTCCGAAACGGCTGCATACTCATCACGACTCCTTCTGGAAGATATATCCATATTCGATACCTCTGCATGCGTATCATATCTCTGATGTCAACGGAGTGGAACGTCATCTCATCAAAATCTCTTACTAACCTCTTACTCCGCTTTTTTCTAATGTCGACTGATTCGGACTCGTCTCTTCGTAGCTGTAAGAACTGTGCTACAACAGCTATACTCATACCTAGAGTCTCCTAAGTAATGTATCCCATCACATGATATTCGGACGACGTCAAACCTTTCGATCGATTCGTCAAGTCCCATAATTCCCCAAGAACTCAACTCTTGAGTATAGTTTAATAATATCCAGTACATGCCATAGTATCTATGGACCAACCGTAGAAAGGTAAACCCAAGCCTCATTAATGGCACCGCGGAACTGCCGCAAACCCTAAGGTTCAAAAGCGTTCCCATGGTCATTATATCGAGTTAGGGTTTCATTCTTCTAGAGGGTCCACAGAATTACTTGCATGTTTTTCCGAATACCTTAAACTTGGAAAAATGAATTTCTGACATTCGATCGTCTTCTATCGACTCTCAACGTACCTGCGTGAAGTCTTCTCTAGCTGATATAAATCAATCTGATGACCTCGCATCGGGGTGTGCAAACGAACCACATGTCCTAGTCATTCATCCATGGGTAACAAGCGATCTTCTATCATACCTCTAAGTATAAACTCTTGCTGCAATAGCTTCAAACATCTGGGGAGGTATCTTGTCAGTCGCAACAACATTTGGCTCATTCGTCCGCATGCTAAACAGTGCCTCAATCATCAAGAATAATGGTGCATTGACGGTCATCACATTCTAGCCGGCCTCTATCAGTGGCCCAATCCTCGGGTTCTGATCTGCACGTTCGAGAAATTTTGTAAAAGCAATCCATCAAACGCTCATGGCGTGAAAACACAATAAAACGACACATCTATGCAATCGTGTGTCACTGGAATACATCCTGGTCAGTTCTTGTCCAAGACGAGCTCGTGCTGACCGCGACTCTAACCGCAACTCTCTCTGCCCATGCAATCGTGGTAACAAAACCACCAACCGATATCGATGAGGATAGATCATATGAATGAATATAATATGGTGCAAAGAAATGTACATCCTAAGGTTTCTTAAGCGGAGTAGCGTATCGTAAGTATGCCGCAGAATATACACATGGTACGTCACTCTACTTAAGTCACATACTCTATCAACCAAGGTCAATCCATGCGACGAAAGTTCGGGTCTAATACCCTCTCGACCAAGTCTAAGTTCTGTAAGGTCAAGCTTAGGTTCCGAATATATATATATATATATATATATATATATATATATATATATATATATATATATATATATACGCCCTAGACTCCGCATAGTCAAACATAGACTCAAACCAAGGTTAAACCTAACGCTATGATACCAACTTTGTCATGACCCGAAAATTGCACGTGACTGGCACTTGAATCATATGAAGTCTATAGGACCCCATCTAATTCAAGTAAGCCAAAAAATCCCAGAAATCTAAACCATTTGAAAAGAGAGAGAAGGAAAAGTTTAGTTTTAAAACAAGTGGTTTAAAAAAATAAGCCGTAGTATGCATTTTTAAAACATCATGTCTTTTCCAAAAATTTTCGGCAGAGTTTCCTTTGTAAATACTGGCCCCAAACGAGTACAAACAAGCATAATATAAAGGCATCCCCAAGCGGGAGCCAGCTCTTCGCCAATTGGCGGTCACAACCACGCAAGCAATATAATATACAAAGCCGAAGGACGAGGATCAAAACTCAGAAGAAAACCAAAGGAAAACCAGAAACCATAATAATACGAGCGCGACTCTAAGGTTGAAAGAATATTCAACTGGTCTTCTAAGGCAATCAAAATAATACAGTCTGGTTGATGGAGTTACTAGATACAACTGAAAGTAAATAAGGTACAATGGTGGTCACGATGCGAGTGAACCCACCTACCAAGGCAATCACCCGGAAGGAAGCAGTGTGCCAGCAAGTCACAACGAAACCTGTAGGCAAAACCAGTAAGAAACTGTGGCACAACGGGGGTGAGTTGCTAACTCGTGAGTAGAAAACATCACCGAGCAGAAATCACATGTATGACTCAATCCTAGGTCATACGATAATAATATGCTCAAAATAATACAGCTTGAAGCATCTAGATAAAGGCAAGGTAACATCTATATATAAGTGTAATACCAAGTGCTCGTGTCTGCGCCTCAGGTAGCAACATATCATATATATGATGTATGAATGCATGAAAACAGAATACATCTTAATGAGAAAACTGTTTTCTTAAATTTGTGAGATTTCTGTATATAAAAATCGAGGTATCATCAATGAAATCAACATAAAATCCGTGTCAAGTATCGACACAAAACATATATCCAAATATCCAATATTTCGGGCTCCGGCTATCCGGACTGGCCCATATCATATAATCTCAATATCTCAAAGTCTCAAAATCTCGGGCTCCGGACTGGCCCTTGGGCTCCGGAAATCCGGACTGGCCCAAAATAGGCAAATCTCACGACTACGTCGGTATCCTCCAGATATCCGCCGCGTCATAAATAACCGGTCGGTAGTGCTCCCCTGCCAGGCTCAACGCCATCATCTGCGACCATCTTGCTCCGGAGTACCGCAACGGGTCCACCATGCACCCTCAGACGATTCCTCCTCCTCCTCGAATTGGGTGTATGATATCGCTCAAGAGCCGAGAAAACTCATGGTGGACGTATCTCACATCATATCACGAGAAAATCGCACTTTTTATCTTTTGAAAATGATAAATGAGTTTATAAAATCTTGTGGTTTCTCCAAATCCAGAAATCTCATGGAAAAATCCGAAATCCAAAAATGAAGAGTCAATAATAGTGAATACCGGGCTCCGGCAATCCGGACTGGCCCTATAATATTGCATGGCAAATGAATATATAAACATGCATGCGTATCTAATTAAGAATGCAATATCTAAACTAGCACCGTAATGATATATCGGAACTATCAACTAGCAAGTGATATCAATGAAGTAATATTTCTAAAGTGTACGTGTCATGGCAATTACCGATGATGATGTGTGTGAGCCGGTAAGCAAGTGATTGTGAACATACGCATCATCGGTAATGGTGCTAGTGTCTTGACAGCATGGGTTGATAATTAAACAAGAATCACAAGTATAAGCATGCAATGCGATAATAACAACATGAATATATGGACAATGAAAAGTAAACGCAACAAATAAGAATATACATTTCTACATACGATTCATACAGTTTTTGGTGTCTAAAATCGCACGAATCGTGGTGTTTAGAAAATAGGGGCTACGGTGTTTTTAAGAAAAGGTACGTCCTTTGAAATATCCGTAGTATCCTTTGGCCTGTCTTTAAAATACTCACGATTCGTTAGTTTTGGAAATAAGTATGACTCGCGTCCAACTCTAACATCTATTAAGTAAACTACAGGACAAGCTAAGAGACTAACCAAGGGTAAGGAAATCCACCTAAATCTGAGTCGATATGTATATCCAGTAGTCGGTGATCCCGCCTCAATAGCGTCACATACGATAAAATATATAAAACGACATCCTCGAGTCAAGAGTGCGGATCTATTATCATAGTTATATCTCGTACGGTAAATCCATCATACGGCATCCCAAAATTGGGGTACAGGTCGCCTATCACATATACCTCAATATCCATACGATATCATTATCATAATATCCGAAACAGGGTACTGATCTAAGTTTAGTACATACCGATACCATCAACATATATACGCGTGTGTATGAAAACACCTCGCCCATCAATCCGCAAATATAATATGTATCTCATAACATGACCCAAATCACATCACCGATCTCACGGCATCATGCCGAATCACATCGGCTCAACTCTACGTGTCATATACTATCTGTTGGAGATAGTGCCCTCAGAGTCAATTATTGGATCACAGGCACGTGATTGCAATGATTGAGGGAGGACCTGTCCTAGTAGGATAGTCTTACTCGAGATGATAGTATGCTATCTGGTTTACCTTTATCATCGTGTACTGCTTTAGGTGACCTTACAGGTCACTATTGCACGTTGATAGAGCCCCTAGGATTCTTGCTTGACTACCGGCAGTATGAGGGCGATCATATACGTGGGAGCTGGTAGTCTATAAGCACATCCTTAAATGGTCCCTAGTCGTGGGAGTTTCGAGACAGGGCATCGATTCTCCAGAGTAGACTAGTGTATACAGTCGAGACCCCGACGAGGGGCGGTGGCCGGTCTCACAAGCCACTGGTGTCAGTTGGTTCACCTAAGATGTATACATGTGCTCATTGGGTTATGAGTACACCGGACAGGACTCGCCGGGAACCTGCTAGTTGGGTTTTATACCAGACGTCAGATAGCAGTTCTCAGGTGACATGTGTACAGGTTAGTTCATCGACCTGGGATCGTCATTTGTCTCGTGTGAGTTCCCACTGTGCTTTGATTACTACCCTACCACGGCTCAAAGGAGTCGTGCAAACAGGTTTTAGTTGGGTACAGTCCCGAGCCACATGGAGGCAGTGAGCGGATCTGCAGGGGTTCGTCTCTCCCGGTATTGGGGGTGAGGTCGCGCTGTGTCGAGGAGAGCCAGAACATGAAAAGTCCTTGGCCAAGGCAGGAGATTTGCTGGTAGGTATTCCAGTAGTATCTCAGGGTGTTCTGGGCTGCACTCCGACACGACTTGTACCGCTTTTGGGGGTCTGACTTTTACCAACCCCCTAGGCCCGCCATGCGATACTCATAGACGAACGGACCGGACTGTACGGATATTGTCACTGACAGGCTCAGTAGGGTGTCAGGATGAGTTCGCTCATCGACGTCCCTTTTAGTCAGTAGCTGGTGGCCCGTCACGTATTGGCTTATACCTCTGACGTGCTAGTGGTTAAATCCATAGCCAAAGTATTGACGAGTCTTTAGAGTCCACCACACAGACAGTTACTCAAGTTTCGGGCGAAACGCTGTAGAGACCGTATGGAGATATGGCAGGGTTCGATCAGATACGTGCGGTATTGCACGGATCGTGATCGGACGGTTTTTACTAGCCGGCTTTGGCTTAAGCCGGATTCTAGTATTTGATAGTGTAGTTTTGTCTCTTTGCATTTGTGTTCAGCGGGAATACAAATACGGGCATGTATTTGCAGTAGCGGGGTTTTCCTGTAATTTATTATGGGATCGGTTTTCTGGGGTTGCCAGTTTGCATTCCGTTCCGGCCGGTTTTCTCTTTTTCCTTCCCGGTCGGACTTTTCGTTGGAGGGTGTTAACATTTTTGTGAGGGGTTTCTTTGCATGAGTGTGGCTTCATAATCATGAGATTCTTTTATGGTCATTCCATTGCCATTATGAGATTAGAAATGGATTGGAAATTGTTTTGTTAGATGAGTGGGAAAGGATGTGAGGTTTATCTTATCTTGTTTCTTTTGATCAATTTCCTTTTTTTTTCTCCATTTGTTTTTTACTTCCCCACTCACTTATAGGGGCCGGCCACTGTGTGAGGTTTGAGTGGGGCCGGCCACTGTTTGGGATTGGAGTGTAGTTTTAATTTGGTGGAAATTTCCTTATGCATGGATTAATTTATGCATTGTTTTTTCCCACTTGTTTACAAGTGCTCATGAATGGTTTTTATGAGGAGATTCTATCCACTTGCATTTTTTTCCCAGAGAGAGTTTTGCTTCATTGTTTTTCACAGTGAGCTTTTTCTCTTGGTTGGCCGAGCTCACACATTCCCATTTGCATGCTCAATTTCTCCATCAAGCATCCATGAAATTCTAGTGTACAAATTCCTCCAAATTGGCAACCTCATAAACCCCAAAGAGACATGCCTACTACACTATTCTACAACATCCCTTGGACGCGTCGACTAGCCAACTTCGCGCCCGAGTTGCCTCGGTCAAGAGGTGGGAGCCCGTAAAAGATTCCGGCTACGTGGTGCCCTTTCCGACGAGACGATGATGGACGGAGATTCCGCGGAAGATCAGAGTGGAGATGAAGACCGAAGGACACAGATCGCTTGGTATAACTTCTCTACTCTTTTCTTATTTGCTAGTTAGCTAGGTTAATGGCCCGATCCGGGTGAAAAGTGCGCGGTGGTGCCGGTTGCAAGTTTTTGCAAAGTTTTTGTTTCCGCGTTTCCGGCGTCGGATCGACGGCCGGGGCGCCCCCGCGGGCTTACATTGGTATCAGAGCCACGCCATTAACTTAGCCTAGCATGGTCTAGTGTGTTTAAAACCCGATCGAACAAAATCCCCAAAATCCGTATTTTCAATGCATGTGTTCTCTGTTGAAATTTTTCCAGCTTCTAAAATTTTTCAGGTTATTGAGGACACATGTACAAGAAATTCTAAGAATTCTGGGAAAATACGATCCACTGATTCCTTACTTCTACCGCGGAAACGCGGCCAAACCCCTGGTTTGACCGCGGTTCCGCGGTGGTTAAGAGGAATCTTGGCACCATATTTTCCCAGTAAGCTTATGAGTTGGAAATAGGGGTTTTGGGATATTTTCTTTGGGCCCAGATTTTCTGTAAGTGCTACAGTACTGCTTGGGGCCCACTTGATAAAATTTGTTCGATCGGATATTTTAAACATGCCAGTTCACAGTATTTACATTATATCTACGACCGTGAATGTCACTTGATCGGTAAATCCCGTCTAACTGCTATAGCCCGGTTAGACGGATTTGCGAACGTGACTTTCACGTTGATGTTCTGTGATTTTGCTGTGTTGTTGCGGATCGGTCGTGGAGGATAGCCTGGTTGCAATATAGTACAGTTCTGTTTTATATGTATATTTGATATTGCGGGACGAGCGTCCGACATGTGGACTGCCGTCACTGCCTGTTTGTATTATTATTTTGGGGCACGACCAGGTTGCGGTCGATGTACCCGTTGTATGTATATTTTACTTTCTGTACTAGGATTGCCCCGCGGAGGGGTGCACGGACAGCCGGGTTCTAGAGGGCAACGGGCCCACATCTCATGGCTTTGAGACGGAGGGGGCTTCACTCTAGAATTGGCGGGCTATTCGCCGCACTCGTAGGGGGTACAGGTTGGCCCAGGAGGGGTGCCCAAGTTACCGGATTCCGTGAAGTGTTGGGTGGTCCATTCATGTTGCTGTAGGGGGCTGCCTCGCTTCAGGTTTTGGCGGGTAACTCGCCGCGCCCGTAGGGGTCTAGGTTTCATTGTACAGGCTATCCACACGACCAGGGGAACGTCGGGTTTCAGCGGCTCTGTGAAACCTGGGGATCCCAGATATCTGTATTGATCTGTGTTGCTGTACTTTTCTGTGCTGCATTGTTTATCACGCCTTGAGCGAAAATTATATATTATATATATATTAGTAGATGTTGTATATGTTTTGCATCCGCGCTAGTCCAGTCCCCGCTCTGTCGTTAGTTAGCTAACCTAACGGGTGATGACGGGACCCAGTGGCGAATGCGGATGGCATATACGTACATCAGTATATTTTCGTTCTTTGTGGTGTGATCAATTGATGGGACTGCATTGATTCGGATCAATGCAAGTTAAACAAACCTACTCTGATGTTGTTGGAACACTTTTCAAAAAGCTGTTATTGCAAGGGCGTTCTCTTTTGTTTTGCATCGTGGTATTCAGTTGGAATATCCTGCTCCTCAGTCGACGAGGCAAGGGCCGAGATCCCTTCACCGGGAGTGACCCCTTGGACAGAAGTTTGCGTCAGGGCAATAACTTCACTATAGCCGATTACTTTTGCTTTGCATCGTGGTATTCAGATGGAATATCCTGCACCTCATTCTACGGGGAAAGAGCCGAGATCCCTTCACCGGGAGTGACCTCTTTAGCAAAGGTTTTCGTCACTATATTTTATAAAGCTATCAGTTCCTTCAACGATATCAAGTTCATTACGTTAAAGGTTTTCGCCAGAAACCATTCGTAGCCCTCCGTCGTTTCATATGGATAGTCAATAGTATTCAAGCTGTGTATGTTGGCCAAAGTCAATGCACAGTGTTTGGTAGCTGTTGGGTATTCATATGCAGCATAGATAGATGCGTTGGTTTGGGACAGTCGTACTGCCATTTTGGCCAAAGTCAAGGGTATGTACGGGTGGGTTCAAATCAACCAGGAGAATGACGGGTAGAACTTGACATGTGACTTATGATATGTTGGCCAAAGTCAAGGTCATAAGAGCATGGGGCAGAAATCCACATCGGGAGTTTCAAAAGAACTGAAACTTGCCAGATATGCGCATACCTTCTGGAGTGTGATAGCGTGAGCGGATTCCGTCACGTTATCATGCGATGAGAGTTGGATCCCGATTCCCACTGATGAGTTGGTTTACTCCTCGGGTGATCCCGGCTAATTCTTCTTTTAGGTTTGGGAAAGAATTTGACGTTACAGTGGGAGGTTTCCAGATTAGATAAAGTGATAACCATTCTGATCTAGGTTAGAGTGCACGCTGAGTGTTTCTTTTCTCTCTCTCTTTGGCAGCGACCATTGACCCGACCCTAGACTATGACTCAGTGACCAAGTTGACCGAACCTTCTTAACACTGGCTTTTGGATTGTCAGAGTTGCAGACCTCTTTGCCACTCCTACTTTTACCCTTTTCTCCGGGACACCCCGTATTACTACGAACGTCCACTTCCATTGGACAAAACCATCGTATGGTTATATACGAACTCGAAGGAATTCGAGGATGGTTTCCGGTTCTGGAGAAAACGAATAGGACTATTCAGTTGTCTTTTCCTTTTACCTTCTCTCAGGTTGCGAGTACTCCTTGGTTTAGGAGTAGTACACCTATTACGCAAATTGGATAGTCTTCTTCCAAACCTTAGGCTGGTGCCGACCGGTAGGGAATGAAGAAAGCCAATTAGCCTAAATGGTGTACAGAAGGTATTAAGTTAAGACAAAGAAAGGGATTAGTAAGAGGGCAAAGTAAATTGCGACTGATATTCACGACCAAACCAAATATTTCTTCGCCAATCCTAAATCACCTTTGTATTTCTCCAGGACACTCCGTATCACTACGAAGATCCCAGTTTATTGGATAATCCATCGTATGGTTATATACGAACTCGAAAGGAACTTGTTCCGGTTCGGGAATGGATCCTGGTTCAGGAGAAATAGGAATTAAGTACATTCGGTTGTCTTTTATCCTCACCTTCTCTCGCATTGCGAGTGCTTCTAGGATTAGGACAGTACACCCATTATGCTTATTGGATAGTCTTCTTCCAAACCATAGGCTGGTGCCGAACGGTAGGGAAGGAAGAAAACCAATTGGCCTAAAGGGGTGTACAGAAGGTAACGACTAAAGACATATAAAGGGATTTGGAGAAGTGACAAAGAATTATAAGGTTACAGTTGTGAATCTGGATAATGGAAGAGGCATTACTAGGAATACCAGGATACCCCATCTAAACATTTCAATGTTTCAGTTTCACTGTGTACTGTTAAAAGAAAACTGATTTCCCAATTAGACACTTGCTCCAGGGTATGTATTTACCAGGTTTGATTCTCACATCTGTATGGTTTTACAGATGATGAGTGGGAGTAAGTTATTGGGAATTAGGTGACCATCCTCATTATATCGGGATTCGTTGGAATTGGTGATATTTGAGGAAGCCACCTGGGTTGTTTGCCGGTCGGCAAATATTTGGTTTTGAATATCCGTTGTTGTGCACCAATTTCAAATTGATATATCTGTACGTCTATTTTTATAGAGTGAGACATACCTTTTTGAAATTATGTCTATGACATTTACCTATACCAGTGGATGGTTAGGTAAGGAGCATTGAACAGCGGTGTAATTCTTCTTAACCAAAAGTACAGTTTCAACCTACGACACACAGTGAATGAGTCACTAGACTCAGGGGACTTATACAGAGTATTGTATATTGTCCAGTGTCCATTAGGACAGAGGGGTTGGTCCTCGTACTATATTCGGTTTACTTATGACTTCTCTGGTTTTTAGACAGGTGTTTCGTAGAAACACAGGGTCTAAGTTTTGAGGAGTTATAGGTATAAGAATAAAGTAGAGAACCATATATTGCAAGTATCGGTATTCTTCAAGGTGATCGAAGATGTAGATACTTGTGTATAGTATTCAGTTGATAGTAATGATTAAGAGAACTTACTTCTCTTTCAGGTTACTCATAATTGGAAGCACTCCTAAGTTGAGTAACGCTGATCGGCCTCCTTCCATTTAATTGACATGCACTGGAGACAGCTGCATGATTCAATCTGGTTTCACATTCCATTGGCCACTCCGCAGATATGGTGGGTAACCTCAGGCACTCGAGAGGTACTTCGGTATGCTCAAGGACGGTGGCAGGGAGGTTCTTGTTTACCCAGACTTGCCATTGCTGTTGTTCCAGACTGTGAGACCCGGCAGGAGAATGAGTATAGCGTCGTTCTAAACTGGCTTTAGAAGTGCACGTGTATATGACTCTGCCAGAGGGTTGTCGTAGTCAGTGGGAGCAGCGGAAGCATTGGTGGACAGTTGGCTTATGTCTATTTATAGACTAAAGCAGATATAGCGGAGATAGATCATCTATTTCTGATGTGACAGTCATAGGTTTGACTTCATCAGAATAGGGGATGGATCTGTTAAGAAGGTAGTAGGGTGTGATGTCCTGGTATTTGATGACATACACAGAATAGGAAGTGATATTCCTATACTACGATCGGTTATACTTTGGTCGTCACACAGTGGTTTCTCCACATAGGACTTGGATATTATATCAGACATTCTGGTTACTAGATCTATGGTTTTAGATCTAGATTTGGGTGGTTTTCCAATCTGGGTACTTTGACAACATTCTATGAGTATTTAGAATGAACGACTCCTGGCACGGTAGTATACCTGCAGGTGATGGAGTCACCCTCTCTAAAGGTGTCTTACAGACTAAAGGGGAGAGGGATACGCATGATTGACAGATCACTTGCTTAGGCAATTGAGTCAATCATGAGATGTCAAGTACCACACCAGATGTTGTTCTTGCAGTGAGTGCAATAAGTTGATATTGATCCAATCCTGGAGAAACAATCGGAAGCAGTTTTAGAACATAAGTGAATGTTCTAGGAATTTGATAATGGCAGCCTCCTTTAGGAGACGGTTATCATTCCAGGCTTCCAAGGTGACATGGATGGCAGAGTGGCTGTCAGAGTTATAGTTTTCCCTCAGACGAGGGGCAGTATTTTGGATAGTTGGTCCAGGAAGATACTGAGGGAAGGCATGGCGCAGGATACTGATTAAGTTCAGTTGACGATACGGTCTAAGAAGTTTGGATTTGGAGTTCATTTATGAGCTGGGTCCCATCAGATATCCAGACACATTCTAAGACAGGTATTGCTCATTTCGGGAGATGGCTTTCTCTGTGAACTTGAGATAGAGAGAGACATAGAAAGAAACATCAGAGCGGATCCACTCACTGAGGCTATTCCTCGAATGCAATAGTTTCACAAACGAGCTTTGTGAGACTGACTAGTAGAGGAGTTGGGTGTTCGGTATCACACGGGCTGTGAGTATGCGACATCGCAATAATTAGCCTTGAGTGCAAGTGGGAGATTGTTGGAGATAGTGCCCTCAGAGTCAATTATTGGATCACAGGCACGTGATTGCAATGATTGAGGGAGGACCTGTCCTAGTAGGACAGTCTTACTCGAGATGATAGTATGCTATCTGGTTTACCTTTATCATCGTGTACTGCTTTAGGTGACCTTACAGGTCACTATTGCACGTTGATAGAGCCCCTAGGATTCTTGCTTGACTACCGGCAGTATGAGGGCGATCATATACGTGGGAGCTGGTAGTCTATAAGCACATCCTTAAATGGTCCCTAGTCGTGGGAGTTTCGAGACAGGGCATCGATTCTCCAGAGTAGACTAGTGTATACAGTCGAGACCCCGACGAGGGGCGGTGGCCGGTCTCACAAGCCACTGGTGTCAGTTGGTTCACCTAAGATGTATACAGGTGCTCATTGGGTTATGAGTACACCGGACAGGACTCGCCGGGAACCTGCTAGTTGGGTTTTATACCAGACGTCAGATAGCAGTTCTCAGGTGACATGTGTACAGGTTAGTTCATCGACCTGGGATCGTCATTTGTCTCGTGTGAATTCCCACTGTGCTTTGATTACTACCCTACCAAGGCTCAAAGGAGTCGTGCAAACAGGTTTTAGTTGGGTACAGTCCCGAGCCACATGAAGGCAGTGAGCGGATCTGCAGGGGTTCGTCTCTCTCGGTATTGGGGGTGAGGTCGCGCTGTGTCGAGGAGAGCCAGAACATGAAAAGTCCTTGGCCAAGGCAGGAGATTTGCTGGTAGGTATTCCAGTAGTATCTCAGGGTGTTCTGGGCTGCACTCCGACACGACTTGTACCGCTTTTGGGGGTCTGACTTTTACCAACCCCCTAGGCCCACCATGCGATACTCATAGACGAACGGACCGGACTGTACGGATATTGTCACTGACAGGCTCAGTAGGGTGTCAGAATGAGTTCGCTCATCGACGTCCCTTTTAGTCAGTAGCTGGTGGCCCGTCACGTATTGGCTTATACCTCTGACGTGCTAGTGGTTAAATCCACAGCCAAAGTATTGACGAGTCTTTAGAGTCCACCACACAGACAGTTACTCAAGTTTCGGGCGAAACGCTGTAGAGACCGTATGGAGATATGGCAGGGTTCGATCAGATACGTGCGGTATTGCACGGATCGTGATCGGACGGTTTTTACTAGCCGGCTTTGGCTTAAGCCGGATTCTAGTATTTGATAGTGTAGTTTTGTCTCTTTGCATTTGTGTTCAGCGGGAATACAAATACGGGCATGTATTTGCAGTAGCGGGGTTTTCCTGTAATTTATTATGGGATCGGTTTTCTAGGGTTGCCAGTTTGCATTCCGTTCCGGCCGGTTTTCTCTTTTTCCTTCCCGGTCGGACTTTTCGTTGGAGGGTGTTAATTGCAAGTTTGCAATTAATATTTTTGTGAGGGGTTTCTTTGCATGAGTGTGGCTTCATAATCATGAGATTCTTTTATGGTCATTCCATTGCCATTATGAGATTAGAAATGGATTGGAAATTGTTTTGTTAGATGAGTGGGAAAGGATGTGAGGTTTATCTTATCTTGTTTCTTTTGATCAATTTCCTTTTTTTTTCTCCATTTGTTTTTTACTTCCCCACTCACTTATAGGGGCCGGCCACTGTGTGAGGTTTGAGTGGGGCCGGCCACTGTTTGGGATTGGAGTGTAGTTTTAATTTGGTGGAAATTTCCTTATGCATGGATTAATTTATGCATTGTTTTTTCCCACTTGTTTACAAGTGCTCATGAATGGTTTTTATGAGGAGATTCTATCCACTTGCATTTTTTTTCCCAGAGAGAGTTTTGCTTCATTGTTTTTCACAGTGAGCTTTTTCTCTTGGTTGGCCGAGCTCACACATTCCCATTTGCATGCTCAATTTCTCCATCAAGCATCCATGAAATTCTAGTGTACAAATTCCTCCAAATTGGCAACCTCATAAACCCCAAAGAGACATGCCTACTACACTATTCTACAGCATCCCTTGGACGCGTCGGCTAGCCAACTTCGCGCCCGAGTTGCCTCGGTCAAGAGGTGGGAGCCCGTAAAAGATTCCGGCTACGTGGTGCCCTTTCCGACGAGACGATGATGGACGGAGATTCCGCGGAAGATCAGAGTGGAGATGAAGACCGAAGGACACGGATCGCTTGGTATAACTTCTCTACTCTTTTCTTATTTGCTAGTTAGCTAGGTTAATGGCCCGATCCGGGTGAAAAGTGCGCGGTGGTGCCGGTTGCAAGTTTTTGCAAAGTTTTTGTTTCCGCGTTTCCGGCGTCGGATCGACGGCCGGGGCGCCCCCGCGGGATTACATGGATCGTATTTTCCCAGAATTCTTAGAATTTCTTGTACATGTGTCCTCAATAACCTGAAAAATTTTAGGAGCTGAAAAAATTTCAATAGAGAACACATGCATTGAAAATACGGATTTTGGGGATTTTGTTCGATCGGGTTTTAAACACACTAGACCATCTCATCACCCATGTATATGTATACACATATATATACATACTCACATACATGTATGTGTATGTGTGTGTATACGTACAAGAAAATCAAATGTATGCGTGCGCGCGCGCGTGTACAAATCATTACTCTAGGGTTTCGCGACTAAGAAACTAAACTAAGACACTAACTTTCAATTACGCTACACTAACCCATGACTTCCTAAAGCCTATCTTGCTAATATTTTACGTCTCAAAATGCATATATAATATATATAAAAACGTATCTCATGCTATACTACAAAACTGTGGGGGTGCTATACGCCATCCACCCGACTTTCCCCGTAGATATATATCTACTCACTTTGATCCTTGCTTACCGAAGTCGATGCCGCCATGCTCTTGCTTGTCATACCGAAGTTCACGCGGAGGTACCTACATGTCATAACATATCATGTCGCATTAAAATCCAATTCAAAACCAATACAACACACGAAGCGCACATAGGTTAAAACCTATGGTCTACGCATGCAAGAATAACCAACAACCCTCGAGATTGACGTGCAAACGTCACACCACCGAGTCAAAACCCAAATACCAAAATTCAAGTTAAAACGAAGTCGCAAAACAAAGCAGCAACTCAAGAAAACACCCCCAGATTTTACCCTAGGTTGAATTAGCCAATTTTGCACATGTGGAGGGTCTAGTTTACTGAAGATAAAGCCATAAAACAAACACGAATCATTTCCACACTACCTAGGCCGCAATTTGCGGCCAATGGGAATATATTTGTTGCCAGAGTGAAGGGGTTGGGGCTCGTGTCTTCAGGGTAGCTTCTAGGTTGCCTGCACGACTCACAGTAATCGCTATAAAATTTTCAGGTGCCTCGGGTCATAGCAGATCACTAAACAACAACACAAATCCAACACAAATCCGATATCGGGGATTTCTAAGTTTGTGAATTGGGGTTAAGTCTCAGGTTTAGGTCCAAAACACAATCACTACAGGGGTTGTATGGCCTCTACTAACCTCAATTGCACTATCTAAATTCAAGAATTCCTCAAACCTCATCTAGGAATTTTCTAAGTTCACTAAACTCCACTAAAACACTTCTAAACATGTAAAGATGCTAAAGTGAATGAAACACTATACTAATGGTGAAAGAATTAGCTTATTTGGCAACTCAAGAATTTTCTTGAGTAGTCCCAAGTCTTGAAAATCCAAACTTTCTTGGTCCAAAATGCTTGCAGTGAGCTTGTGCATGTTTTTAGTGAAGGGAATGATATGTTTTGAGGTAGAAAAGTGGGAGTTTTGAGGAGGTAGAGGAGGTGGAGGGAGGAGGGAAGCCATGGGAGAAAGGAGAAGGGAAAATGATGAAGAGAGTGGAGAGAAAACAAATGGGAACAATGGTCAAATGACCCCTCACCTCTCTCTCTCTTCTCTCTTTTGCCCATACTCATTTCTTTATTCTTTTTCTTTTCTATTCCAAAACCTTTTCTTTTAAACCCAAAAACAAATACAACCCATATACATATAAAGAAAACAAAATGTCATGGTTCAAAATGAAATAAGTGTGTAACATGATATGGTGCATGTCATGTGCACAAATCAAGCTTAATGCACGATTAGTGATATTTAATCGAGATTAGCATTAAAATAGAATATAATTAATCATAACGGATTTATAATTTGCTTAAACCACATAAATTCTTCCAAAAATCGCCATTCAATTTAACTTCCCGCTATTTCCTAAATTATCGGTATTTAATTATACCGCACCATTAAAATATTCCTAATATTTATTATTTAATTATATAAATTCCCAAAAATTAATATTTTATTTTTCTGAAATGTTACACACGTGGGGCGTTGGCACCCAGCGCTTGCGTGCTAAGCACGTGGGGCGCTGGCGCTCCGCGCCCAGTACCCGCGTGCTAGGCACGCGAGGCGCTGGCACCCACACGTCCTTTGGACGCTATTTTTCCCATTTTCACATATACACACACACTCCACAACACTGTCCCCATTAGAAAAAATTTCTAACGGGGCGCTGCTCCGCACCCCACAAAGGGGCTGCTAGTCCCCTTGACCCCCAGCCCCCTATCCGGGTAGCAGGACCCCCGTAAAACTCTGCAAGGGCCCCGATATATCCAAAACCCCTCAAGACACACATACGCACACTGCACATTGAGTTCGCATGACTTTTTTGACCCGTCAATCCGAGGTTCCCTCTCTCCAAAGGCGAGAGGTAATTAACGGCAGCTTAGTCCGCGGCTGCCGGAGATTCGGATCCCCACAATCAATAAACCCCAACCTACCTTAGGCAGGGGGAATCTGTAATGCGCCTGACAAGCGCACGCGTATTCCCATCTCAATAGGGTGACGAAAAACACCCCACAGATTCCGGCATGCCCGGTGGGACTTATCTCTCCTCCCATGTTTCGGGTTAGGCGTTCATGCAAACTCAATAAATATACATATCGATTACCTGCACTGAAATCATGCTTCTTCGTGCAGGTCAACTTACAATACCGTATTTCATCTTAACAACAATAATTACAACCATTCACAAAATTAACAAAAAAAAGCAAAAGAAAAGAACAAAGAAAAGAAAAGATTACAAGTAATTAAGTGCATGAATTAAATTGCAAGAAAGGAAAGCGAGATAATAATAAGCAAGTAATAAAAAGCGATAAAAAGAACAAGAAACTAGAACTCAAGACAAGCATGTGATCAATAGCCAACCCTTAAACTTGCAAGCTCAATCAAGAGGTTGCAAGATCAAGAGAAGGGTAGAGAACGCATGTGAAATGAAGCGCTAATTCCATAAGAAAAATACGACCCTTGAGATCAATAACTAACCCTTAACCATTCAAGCTCAATGAAGAGGTTGAATGATCAAGAGAAAGCAAGAATCTCAAGGGGAAGAAGAAACAAAAGAGAATGATACAAAAAGCTCTCATCTTCATTGATCTCCCACTCAAAAAGCTCTCACTACAATTTTCATGGAAAAAGAATGAAGAAGAAGAAGAAAAAGACTAAATCCTAAAAAGAAAGAAGAACAAAGAATGACCCTTGGCTTAGCTCAATTCTGGAGTATTTATAGGCAGGGATCTGGAAATCTAGGGCAACATTCAGATATAATATGGAGTACCCAAAGTGCCCCCAAAAAACCACAGAGTGAGGAGCCCACTTGGCCGCGGATCCGCGGCCAATACCCCCTATTGGCCGCGGATCCGCGGCCGTATTGATGAGTTGGGTCTTCGTCTTTTGGGTACTTCCCTGGTTTCCAGTTGTCTGCTATGTGGTATATGACTTTTCTCAGAATCGCTTCATAATTATTCCAGAATTTTAGTAGAACAAAAAGGTGATGTGATGTAGATCTTTTGCCATGATTTCCTCGAGCTCCGCGTAGATTTCTTGGATCTTGTGTTTCCATTGAGCTTTGTGCATGACATGACAATCGATTTGCCATTTTGTCCCTTAAACTGGTATGTGGCAACACACGGATAGAGAGCGGAGGCCGTGTTTTATCTGTTGTTGGCAGTAATCCAGAATTTGTCGTACTTTTCATGGATTTCACTGTTCAGAGCCGGGAACCTGTATTCTGCAAATATGTAGCAAACACAGATCAAAAGCACCTACCTATAAACACATGAGCATAAGAATGGGCGGTATAAAATGCAGTATTCTGTTATGAACAAATACCCCCAAACTTAACTTTTGCTCGTCCCGAGCAAAACCAATTATTCACAAAAAATAAAATCCTAACCGCACTTTCGCAGGGAACGCGATTGCACTGAGCACGTGCAACAAGCCGTTAAACCTCTAGGTGTCCCTAGTAGGAGGAGTGTTGTCTCCTGAGGGTTTTCAGCGGATTACACCCACAAAATCCCGTCAAGCTAGTGTCATAAGTTAACATCGATTCTACTCCAATAGTTTAGTATTTACGTTAGAAATTCTATCATCCTAAGTTAGAAATATCCAACCCTTATTTTTCACACCTCCTATCTATTTAACCTTAGGTCCTATACGTTCCAAAAAAGTTTAGAAAGATGTTGGTTCTCCTGAGTTTTCCTTCTAAAGTGCGGCCTCAAATCAGGGATTTTTATCAACTTTACAGAAAACACAAGTCTTATTCTTTATTTCTATCTTTTATTCAAACATCAATTGTATACCCCTACGTGTGTGTATATTTGCACCCCTACACTCAATAATTCAATTCAAGCTATAATACCCTTGCCCTAATACCTAATACTACTTCTTTTCATTAAGGATGGACGGATTTGCTCACACAGCTTTCATGCGACTATTAATGCTTCTTGAGGCACTAACGACCGATTACTGAATGTGTGAACTTTAAAGCGTAAATAGCAGTTTCCAGGTCTTGACTTTATTCTATTTTTTTTCTCTTTTTCTTTTTTTCTTTTTCTCAAGACCGGATATATTTTTCAACATGCTCTTTTGGTGTTTAGCTTTAAATACCGTTTTTTCTTTCATACTAGGCTTTCAGGCAAGAGTATTTCAAGGTATCCTCTACTATCCCAAGTTTCAAGGTGCGTGTAAGTGTAGTTGTAGGGTATATACTTTCTAAATTTGAACTCAAGAAAAGAAACTATTTTTCAGACTTATCCTCCGGTAAAGCTTCAATACTTTCCCTTTATCTTGACTTAACTCAAAAACTGAACTCAAGATTACCAATTTCTCAAAAAAAACTGTAAGGACGTATACTTACCAACGTTACACAGAATGAGGGTTATTTTTAGGGTTTTCAATCCCTAAGCCTAGAATTTAGTTATTTCGAACATATCAACTAAACTTTCAGAAAAAAAATCTAAGTTACCCTATTAGCTAACTTGACGACAAAGTTTTTATATTTTTGGAAAAATTTTCGATATTTTTGTGGGTTTTTAATAAGGTATGCAAATGCAAAATATACAAATGAATGTGAAGGAAGAAAGCTTACCGAGCACACCCCCAAACTTAAACTTGACAGTGCCCTCACTGTCAGGCCACACCAAGAGGGTCAAAATTGTCGGCGCTCCTAAAAAATTTATATACAAAACAAAAAGGAAAACAAAAATATATACAAAAAGGAGTCCCCCCCAAACTTAAATAAAACAGTGTTTCCACTGTTAAGCGTTGAAATTCAGGGTTAGGGGGGAAAGAGAACAGTATCAAACTATACAAGGCCTTATACAGGCCAAAAGTGAGCACCAACCATTCAAAAATTTTATCTCTATAATGTGCTGGTTGGGGAAAGAAGGCGTAGAGAAAAGAGATGGACAATACGCGAGACCGTATGCGAAGAGAAGCGGGATACGGTCTCGGTATATGAGAGGAAGGAGAATGGCGGAAGGGAAAAAGAAGTGGAATACGAACTTGAGGGTGCAAATGGAGTAAATAGATTAGCACAATTTGTGATGAGCGATGTGTAAAAAGCGATTGTGCTAATATATTTACCCGTCGAGAAATGGGGTCAAATCCCTCAAGATTCGTGAGAAACCATGGGTACGCCGAACTTGGTAAACCAGACATAGTAAATGAAAGTGAGACGGGTTCTTGCAAGGTCGGAATGATGGAAAGGATGGAGGGAAGTGGTTGAGGAAGGGTATCGGTTAAAGGTTCAGGAGGGTGTACACAGTCAGTGGAAGGAACAGGATGAATTGGAAAATCCGACTCATCAAGCAAAACTGGTTCATCCTCAAAACTATCCTCAATATTCTCCTCAAAATTTAGGACATCCATGCACTTCTCTTCAAAGTCCAGACGCATATGGGGTTCGGGAAATACATTTAATGACTCGGGATGATGATTCGAAGAGACAAACTCAGCCAAATCTACGGGTTCATCATCCAAAATATCCCCAGCGTCAATATCCTCAATCAAGTGAAAATCAATATTCTCAGACACCTCATCAAAAGCATGGATATTAATCGATTCTGGTTCTAAGATGGAGGTGTAGAGGTCAAAGGGATTGGGATTGGTTTCACTTGGAAGGGACCCTTCACAATCGGGTAAATCAAATACTACAAAGTCGCACAACTCATTAATCATTCTAACTTCAATTGATAAATCATGTGGGATACTCAATAGACTTTCAAAACAGAAGTTGTGGGATTCAATTTGGACCGGGTAGGCTTGATTCGGAAGGGGGTACAACTCACTCTCTCCACTCAAATTTACAGCCTGTCCTGCCGCCTCATCATACATTGAAAAATTAGGAGCTAGTTGAAAACTAGCTACCGGGTTAGTATGTTGTACGAGAGCGGCCATGGACGGATTCAAATCCATCATCTGTTGGCTTGACGCTACCCTAAAATCTTCCAACGACTGTTCTAGACTAGACATTGGTTGTGAAGGGGTTTCAGTAAAAGAGTCAAAGTTGTTTGGATACTGAAAACTCCCAAATGGCGGTTCTGATGCAATGTCTAGGGAAGGTGCAAAAGTAGTGTAGGATTGGTAGGAATTGAATGGCTGGACAGGAGCAGGATCAACATTTGGATAGGAAGGTGAATGGAATTGTTGATCCCAAGAATTTGAAGTGGTGAAACGAGTGAAAGATCGGCTACGGGATTGTTCAATACGTTCAGCAAGAGACATAGGTCTTGTGGCTACAACTGGATTTTCAAAAGGGGTATCAACGCAAGAAGGGGTGAATGTTTGAAATGGTTGATATGAAGTGGATTGCGGGGTCCAGTTGTTCGTCCTAGACGCGTCTATCCGATCTTTCAAAGAAATTTTGGGCATGGAGGGGTCGTTCGAAGTTCGGCCAAAGCAAGAACCGTAAGAAGTAATTTCTTGTTGTGGGTACCAAAGTTCGGCAAGAGTTTTGCGAGGTGGAGTACCCATGATATGAAAAGAGAAAGAAAGAAAGGCAGAGAAAAGGAAGGGAAAAAGAATGTGATTTTTTTTTTATTATATTTTTTTAGTTTATATATTAACAGAAGAATGAAATATACACACAAAAAGAATCTTGAAAAAAACAATTACGACACAAAAATACCACACACCTAATCGTTCTAGGGTTCACCTAGGTAAACTAGACCTGCTCCAGAACTTGATTGTCGAAGTAAAACTGTGTCGAGAAACGGGCTCAAGATACACTGATCACGAGGCCAGGTAAGTGCAGAGATAAGGGGAGGTTTTCCAACGCTTTCGCGAAGTTCCTTAATTAAATAACCCTTTCTTTTTTGGCGGTTTTGCCGTTAACACTTTCCTAGACACCCCGTAAACAATATACCGTTAAGTAAGGTTCTAAACACAGTTAACTTCTCCTAGTGAGCGCGAAGTCCTTAAGGCTTAAAGTCTAGTTTCTTTTAAATTTTGTGCGGGTAAACGTTATGGTCAAGTTCGTGATTTGTGGGCCACGGAAAAGGTGATGAAATCCTTTACCGTATGTTGTGGGGTTCGCTTGCCCTTAAGTCCGTATTAATATATGCAATGCGCAATTCAAAAAATTCTATAAAGAATCAAACAATCGTTTTTTAGTTTAAGCGCGGCGCTGCAACAAATACGGGTTAGTCAATTTTTTTAGCGTTTGCTAGCGAACTTGCAAAGAATCCTGCAAAGAATAGTATATTGGAAGCGTCGGATTTGAGAAGAAGGTGTTAGTAAAGTACGTACCGTTAAGTTTTGGGTTAGGAAACCCCCGTTGAATCAAATCCGGTAAGCTTGAAAATTTCGCTTGCGCGGGTCAAACTACCCGGATCTTTGGCACTGTACTTCGCAATCACCTTAACTTTGAACGTACACTTTGCTCCCACAATCGCAGTTTGCAAATCCGCAAAAATCTGCACTCTTGCCCACAAAAATGATCAAAAATAACAAAAAGATTTTTTTGTTTTTATTGTTTTTATTGTTTTTTTATATATATACAAAAAGAATATTAACCCGAATAACAAGAAAGAAAATACGCTACCGTCTCCCCGGCAACGGCGCCATTTGATTGGTAGGAATTGAAGTTAACCGCAATCAAGACGGTGTCGCTATGCAGCTAGCCGGTTGAGCACGGGTCGATCCACAGGGAGATGGTTGTATGTCCTTTCTTATTTTAGACGAGTCAATAAAGAATTTGTGTATGTTTGTTCGAGACTATCCTATGTGTATTATTTGCAAATATAAAGTTGTTAAGAAAAAGATACGAAATTGTAAGCTAAAGAAATTCGTACTCAAAACCTTTGAGCCGAGTCTTGACCAATTGAAGCTAAGCAATCGACAACAACGTGGATTAGGGGATTTAAGCACGGTATTCGTGGAATACGGCTTATTTACCCTTGTCCTTCCGTTCTTGTCTCTTGCTTTCGCCTCCGGCCAAACCGAACGCAACCGGTCGCGGTTAGGAATCACCGTTACCTTGTTAGGGTAGGGTGCCTAACGGAACGCTTGCGTATGGTTTGGGCGGAGTTCAATGGAAAATAACGGGAAAAGAAAATGAGAAAGAAGATATTAACTTACAATACCGTATTTCATCTTAACAACAATAATTACAACCATTCACAAAATGAACAAAAAAGAGCAAAAGAAAAGAACAAAGAAAAGAAAAGATTACAAGTAATTAAGTGCATGAATTAAATTGCAAGAAAGGAAAGCGAGATAATAATAAGCAAGTAATAAAAAGCGATAAAATGAACAAGAAACTAGAACTCAAGACAAGCATGTGATCAATAGCCAACCCTTAAACTTACAAGCTCAATCAAGAGGTTGCAAGATCAAGAGAAGGGTAGAGAACGCATGTGAAATGAAGCGCTAATTCCATAAGAAAAATACGACCCTTGAGATCAATAACTAACCCTTAACCATTCAAGCTCAATGAAGAGGTTGAATGATCAAGAGAAAGCAAGAATCTCAAGGGGAAGAAGAAACAAAAGAGAATGATACAAAAAGCTCTCATCTTCATTGATCTCCCACTCAAAAAGCTCTCACTACAATTTTCATGGAAAAAGAATGAAGAAGAAGAAGAAAAAGACTAAATCCTAAAAAGAAAGAAGAACAAAGAATGACCCTTGGCTTAGCTCAATTCTGGAGTATTTATAGGCAGGGATCTGGAAATCTAGGGCAACATTCAGATATAATATGGAGTACCCAAAGTGCCCCCAAAAAACCACAGAGTAAGGAGCCCACTTGGCCGCGGATCCGTGGCCAATACCCCCTATTGGCCGCGGATCCGCGGCCGTATTGATGAGTTGGGTCTTCGTCTTTTGGGTACTTCCCTGGTTTCCAGTTGTCTGCTATGTGGTATATGACTTTTCTCAGAATCGCTTCATAATTATTCCAGAATTTTAGTAGAACAAAAAGGTGATGTGATGTGGATCTTTTGCCATGATTTCCTCGAGCTCCGTGTAGATTTCATGGATCTTGTGTTGCCATTGAGCTTTGTGCATGACATGACAATCGATTTGCCATTTTGTCCCTTAAACTGGTATGTGGCAACACACGGATAGAGAGCGGAGGCCGTGTTTTATCTGTTGTTGGCAGTAATCCAGAATTTGTCGTACTTTTCATGGATTTCACTGTTCAGAGCCGAGAACCTGTATTCTGCAAATATGTAGCAAACACAGATCAAAAGCACCTACAAACACATGAGCATAAGAATGGGCGGTATAAAATGCAGTATTCTGTTATGAACATAACTCAGCTGTGTTCATCATAGAGCGCACCATATCTAATAGGGTGCGGTTCCTCCGTTCTGATACACCGTTGTGCTGTGGTGTATATGGAGGAGTCAGCTGAGAGAGAATCCCATTCTCTTTTAGGAAGTCCAGGAATTCATTGCTCAAGTATTCACCTCCTCGATCAGATCGAAGGATTTTAATACTTTTTCCGGTTTGGTTTTCGACTTCTTGTTTATATTCTCTAAATTTCTCAAAAGCTTCAGACTTGTGTCTTATCAAGTACACATGTCCGTATCTTGTGAGATCGTCAGTGAATGTAATGAAGTACAAAAAACCATCCCTGGCATGTGTAGACATGGGACCACATACATCACTATGTATTAGTCCCAAGAGTTCGGTAACTCTTTCTCCGTGTTCCGTAAACGGAGTTTTGGTCATCTTGCCTTTGAGACATGACTGACAAGTGTCATAAGATGAAAATTCGAATGGTTTCAAATATCCATCCTTATGCAACTTAGCCAATCGTGTCGCATTGATGTGACCCAGTCTACAATGCCACAAGAAGGATTCGTTCAGTTCTGAACTCTTCCTCTTGTGTGTGTTTGTTATGCTCAGAACTGTTGATTGATTTAGAACATAAATGCCATTGCACAACGTGCCTGATCCAACCAACTTTTGGTTACGGAAAATGTTCATAACATTGTCTTGTAATACAAAATTATATCCCTCTTTACTTAATAAAGAAACCGATATAATGTTGCATATCAGGTTCGGCATGTAATAGCATTCGTTCAGAACCAATGTATTACCAGTTGGTAATACTAGGTGATATTCCCCGACAGTCTTAGCTGCAACAATTGCACCATTTCCAACTCTAATGTCTTTATCACCTTCTCCAAGTTCTCTACCTTTTCTAAGCCCATGTAACTGATTACATATATGGGATCCTGACCCGGTATCTAATACCCAGGACGTAGAGCAAATGGAGAAACAGTTCTCAGTAACGAACACACCCGAAGAAAATGCATCAACATGTACTTTCTTCAATCGGGTGGCATGGGAATCCTGGTATTCCCCTATATCCTGTTCATTCCTATAACTCTTATAAGAAAGAACGGAACCAACGTTCCCCAGCACAGTATAACATGCGGGTTTGGTCAATACATCCATATTATTATCTTCATTAGGGCATGAAATGGTCGCTACCTGGAGAGAGAGAGAAGAAAACACTTTAGCGTATGCTCGTGCAAGATCAGATTGGTTATTATCTTATCTAATTAGGATGGCTCCCACTGCTTTTTATCAAATCTTCCTTCAAACCCTAAAAGGAAAGACTAGCCGGGATTAATTACACACTACAAGTTCGCCAATCTTTCAGCCAGGCCAGTGTCGGTACTTTGAGGGAGATCCCCCGTGCTTTCGCACGAACCTAATTAATGTAAACCTCATTTTCCCAGAGGCGTAACCCCATTGACACCTTTCTAGACACCTACTTGATCAGCTAATTGCAATGTGTAAAACTCTCCCAGGAGTAACTCTTACTCGCAGTGGGTATCGGGATCCAACTATCTCATAGAAGGTATGCAATCTCATTGCAAATTTCAACACTTGAAATTCCCGATAATGCTTTTGCCCCTAGCGTGCTATGACCTTGACGAAAGCCAACAAACCACAGCCCGCTAGTCAAGTTCAACCCGTACATTTCTTGACTGAATTAAACCCACCCGCACGACCCTTGACGAAAGCCAACAAAGCCGTACGACTACCCTAATCCAGTCGCATCATATGCAGCAGATAAACAGCACACAGCTACCGTACACTACACCTTGACGAAAGCCAACAAATGTAGCACGAATACTATATGTAACTTATCTGAAATGACGGAGGGCTACGCAGGTTTTTCTGAAAACCATGAGCGTAATGAACTTGATATCGTTGTAGAATCAAAATGAAGTTTTGAAATGGAGTGATTTTGAGGCTTTTCTAATTTTGCTAAAGGAGTCACTCCTGGTGAAGGGATCTCGGTCCTTTCCTCGTCGAATGAGGTGCGGGATATATCATATATATCGCTGTGCAAAGCAAAAAACTCTTAAAAGCAATCAAAAACAAACCGAGTGTGTAGCATCTGCCAGTTATTGCTAAAGGAGTCACTCCCGGTGAAGGGATCTCGGTCCTTTCCTCATCGAATAAGGTGCAGGGTATATCATATATACCGCTGTGCAAAGCAAGAACTGTAGCTACCTGTTTTATTTTAAAATTTGATTCTACAACATCTTAGGTTTCAATTCTTTCATTAATCACATTAATGAAGTCCCATCATTTAAATACCTAAACATCACAGATAGATAGGACGTACACTTATGCCATCCGCATTCGCCTCGATGTCCCCTCGTGCACCGTTAGGTTAGGTAACTAACGACAGAGCAGGGCAGGGCTAGCACGGGTGTAAAACATAAGTAACGTCTATATAATATATCATATATACTATATACTATATCCATCACAGAATCACATTACAGATATCGCAGCAGAAGAAACATATGAAATATTGGATATACTAGGACGTCCGTGTTTTCAATACGAGCCAGTATAAAACACGGATTCCACGGTCGTGATGAATAGCCAATCCCATACCCCTAGACCCCTACGAGAGCGGCAAGCAACCTTGCCAATTCTAGGGTTAGGAGACCCGGACTCGACTCCTCGAGTTGGTCTCCCACTGGACCCCAGAACCCGGTTACTTGTGCTCCCCTCCTTGGGTCTATCCTAATGCGGAAAAGTAAATAATATACAAAAGGTGACAACTTCCGCTACCTGGAAGTGCCCCAAATAAAAGAATATTACATACAAGTTTTTACATGAATGAAAATGAAAAACACTCATCTCACATAAAAACCCCCGGCTATTCGAACACGACGATCCAATATAACATATCCAGCAACACATAACATCACATGTCATCAACGTAAGTAAATATGTCCATCCCAATTGTCGTTGACATATAGCAACGAAACCGGCGATATCACATATTACACTTACGGTCACAGAAAAGAAAGTGTAAAACTACAACAATTGGAATCCGCAACTTCTTTAGACATCGCATGCCTAATCAAATGAAATACTTAGACATCGCATGCCTAACAGATATAAATCCCGCATTTTAGTCTCATTATCGAAAACTCTTTTCAATATCATGTGGGACTAAGCTGCTAGATTTATAACATTCATTCAGTTATCTCATAACTGTTTGTGAATTCCAATTATCGTATCACATTCCAGATAAACAGAAAATGTTAAACTTTCCGATCGAACAGTCGAATACCCAAGTTTTCCCGATACAGTCCAACACATGAAATAAGTCTAGCAACATTCAGTTCGTGCCTCAGTACCAACGGTCCAGCCGTAGAAGGGTCAAGCCAACGCCTCACATGTGGCACGCCGTACTGCCCCAAACCCGAAGGTTCAAAGGGCAGTTCAAGACGGTCACATAATCGAGTTAAGGTTTGTTGTCTTCTAGAGGGTCCATCGCGTTACTTGCACTACTTAGAATGTCGTTAAACTACGGAAAAATCCAACACTTGGAAATTTCCCGACAGGGGAAAAATTGGGTATTTATATTCGGTCGAACTTTTTCTAACATATTCTTAAAATATCCGGAAATGCACTTAGACAAGGTTCGATAATCCGATCGAAACATCGTTTCCCAATTTAACCCCAGAACACTCAACTTAAGAGCCAATTTAAAAATTCCCAGAAAACTCAGAATAATTAATCAGGAATTACTGTGCAAACACTTAGGGCTGACGTCACCAAATAGCCGCGGAACCGCCGCAGAAGCTAGGCTTCTGCCGCGGTTCCGCCGCACAAAGTTCTGTTCATGGGAAACTTTTTGCACCGTAATTCTTAGATTTCATTGCTGAATTTTTTAAGCATTTTTAATTGACAAAAAACCACAAATTTGGAAAAAGTCCAGAGAGCATTATCGGGTTAGGGTTTCGGGTTCGTTCGGACTTCAAACTCCGTCTAGACTTCGCCTAAGGCTCTAGCTAGGCTCAGATACCAGTGAAAGGTTCCTAGGCACCCTATAGAGGTCTCACAAGGCATCGAACATGCCAATTTCAAAATTTATGGGTGCCGAGAGACCCTAATACGGATCTTAGACTAGAAGTTTAGGCGAAAAGATAAATCTAGTTAACTACTTAACTAAAAGTTAGATGCTACAACCTTTGTAGATCCGGTTACCCTCTTCCTTGGCTCCACGAAGGCATGCTCTCGCTGTCCATCTCGATTCTCAAACTCGAACGTTGGCTTCATCGAAGAATTGGGCGGACTAAGTCGTCGGCTTCGTGCCGAAGATGATCTACGTCGAGGCATCACAAGTTCAAGCTCCGACTTCACCAAGTTGTGAAACTTGTGAAGAAAACACCCAAAACAACTTGGCAAGAGGTAGAGGGTGAAGAAATAGGAGGTGGGTTCACTTTAGAATTTGATTTCTCACTTTGGATCTCAAGTTGCCATTGATGGCATCAAAGTTTCTTTCTTGAAGAAGAAGGTCAAGAAGAAGAAAGAATATGATAAGTGTTGATTTAAAATGAAAAGAAAAACAAAACTTATCATAATGTGAACCATAGTTAAGTGTAGAGAATTGACTAAGGTTAGAAGAATGGTTAGGGTTTAGTATGAAGACAAAATGGTCACAAAGTCAAAGCTTCATGAAGCTTCAACAATGTTCAAGATTGAAAGCAACCATTTTGTATTCTTATCCCATTCTTTTTCCAAAAATGAATAAATAAAAGAATGGATAAATAAAAAACCCTAAACACTTTCTTAACCTAGGTTTAATTCTACACACTTAACCAAATGAGCAAGCATCATCAAACATGATACTAACATGTGCACAAAAGTATATCACATATACAATTTGCACATCAAGTGAGAAAATCCATTTAAAGTGAACCAATACTAGTTAATGCAAAGTAATATATCAAATATATAATTATACATTAAATCATTAAATCAACATTTGATTCAATGATCCGGTCATGTCGCACATAACCGACTAGTATCCAATGTATCGATTTATCGAATCAATGATTCGATAACTAGGTCATATCGAATATAACCAATCGATACATCCATCGCGAGAATGAAATGCGGTATCACATACACGCATTATTCTCGGTCCCGTACATATCTCATATGCGCTCCTATTTCGTTTCGCTTGAGCCAGGAAACCTCTGTGTAGGACTCTAAAGACTCGTCAATACGCCGGTAGCAGATGATGATCATATCAAGCACCCACAAGCCGCAAGCGGTCTGCTAAACGTAACGGCCATCCGGGTATTGAGCGATCAGAAGATCGACGAGCTAGCCCGCTCACACTCCTGTGAATCCAACCAGTAACACTTACCGTACAGTCCGGTCTGTTCGTCTGATACGTCGCATATCAAGTCTAGGGGTGGTAAACGTCAGACCCCAATAACCGATAAGCCGTGCCGATGTGAGGCTCATAATGGGTCGAGAAACTACTGGTAACACTTACCAGCAAATCTCTGATCAGCCCTGGCCAGGGACTTCCCTGTTACGGCCAATCGAGCACAGCGCAACATCAACCCTCAATACCGGGAGAGACGAAACCCCTCCTATCGCTCATTGCCTCCATGTGACTCGGGACTGTACCCAAAGACCACCGTTTTGCATGCCCTCATGGAAGTGGTAAGGTGGAGATCAAAGCACAGTGGGAGTCACACAAGACTCTATGACGATCTCGGGTCTACAGACTAACCTGCACAAGTGTCACCTGAGAACTGCCATCTGACATGAGGTATAATACCATCTGGGAGTTTTCGGCGAGTCCGTCCAGTGTACCCAGTCTCCACTGAGCACCCGTATACCATCTCTGATGTCAAACACCAATGGATATGGGATCATCCATCGCCCATCTCATGGGTCGAGAAGCGTATACGCTAGTCTACTCTGGTATATCGATGCCCCGTCTCGATACACCCACGACTAGGGACCTTGAAGGATGTACTTATGGACTACCTTGTCCCCACTAGTATGATCTGCATCATAGTCCAGGTAGTCAAGTACACATCCTAAGGGCTTTACCAACATGTAACCATAAGACAGTTTAAAGAGACTAGTGTACATGTTAAGATAAAGAGTAACCAGATAGCATACTATCATATCGAGCAAGAAAGTCATCTCTATATATGTCCAAGCATCCAATATAATATACATCATCTGTACAATAGTGGCCTCTAGGGCATACATACAACTAACAATAAGCTGTACTGAACTTGAGGAGGGTACCCAAAATCTCCTATAAGCTTCTCCAGAAGTGCGAAATGAATCTGGTGTCTCGATCTGATACAATGCTGACCGGAACTCCGTGAAGTCGCACTATCTCCTGCATGTATCTCTCTGCCACTGACTCTGTCGACTGTCCCACTCGGAAAGGTAAGAAGTGTGCAGCTTTCGTGAGGCGGTCGACGATAACCCAAATGGCGTTGTTGCCCCTAGGGCTTCGTGGTAAGGCCGTCATGAAGTCCATGGTAATGTGCTCCCACTTCCATTCTGGTATCGGAAGCGGTTGTAACAATCCTGCTGTCCTCTGATGTTCCGCCTTCACCTGCTGGCATACCAAGCACCTGGATACGAACCGCGCAATTTCTCGCTTCATCCCGTTCCACCAAAAATGCTGCTTTAAATCCTGATACATCTTTGTACCTCCCGGATGCACAGAATAAGCTGAACTATGCGCCTCAGCCAGTATTTCTTCTCGAACATCTCCTTTGGGTACCCAGAGTCTGCTACCGAATCTCAGAGAATCGTCCTCATGTATGATTAAGTCCGTTCTCAGCCCGGCTTCTACTTGCGCTCTGAACTTTTGCAATCGAGGATCATCCGCTTGTGCAGCCTTGATGCGATCCACAAGGGAAGACTGCACCTGTAGTTGCCAAAATTGACTGATTGTGCTCGGTGTGACAAATTCAAGCTAGAGCCTTTGAAAGTCCTCAATAATGCTCTTCTGACTGGTCAACATCATGACCGCTGACTTGCGACTGAGAGCATCTGGTACAACATTTACTTTCCTAGGATGATACTGAAGGTCCAAGTCGTAGTCTGCCATCAGTTCTAGCCATCGGCGCTGCCTCATGTTTAGTTCCTTCTGAGTGAAGACGTACTTCAGACTTTTATGATCCGTGTACACCTCTACTTTCTCGCCCAACAGATAGTGCCTCCAAATCTTCAACGCAAAAACCACTGCAGCTAACTCCAAGTCATGCGTAGGATAGTTCCTCTCGTGATTTCTCAACTGTCGAGAGGCGTAAGCAACCACTCGACCGTGCTACATCAGAACACAGCCTAATCCCTTCCCTGAGGCATCACTATGTATCACTAAACCACCGGAACATCTGTTACTTTAAGAATGGGCGCCGTGGTTAACTTTTGCTTCAGTGTCTCAAATGCCTGAGTACACTCCTCTGTCCATGCAAACGGTATATCCTTCCGTGTCAGCCTCGTCAATGGTTCAACGATTCTTGAAAAGTCTTGGACGAACCTCCGATAATATCCTGCCAATCCCAGAAAGCTTTTGATCTCGGTCACTGAATTCGGCGTCGGCCAGTCTCTGACAGATTCTATTTTTGCCGGGTACACTGAGATGCCTTCGCCCGAAATGATGTGTCCCAAGAACTGAACCTTGTCGAGCCAGAATTCACACTTGCTCAATTTTGCATACAGCTTCTCTTCCCGATGAATTTGTAGAACCGTGCGCAAATGCTCGACATGCTCCTCCCGGGTCTTCGAGTAGACAAGTATGTCGTCGATAAATACAATGACAAACGTGTCCAAGTACTTTGCAAACACCCTGTTCATCAAATCCATGAATATTGCTGGAGCATTGGTAACACCGAACGGCATCACAAGGAACTCATAATGTCCGTATCGGCACCTGAAAGCCGTCTTGCATACATCCTCGGCTGCTACTCTGATCTGATGATATCCAGAACGAAGATCCAACTTCGAAAATACCTTGGCCCTACTTAGCTGATCGAAAAGGTCGTCAATGCGCGAAATTGGGTACTTGTTCTTTATTGTGACTTTGTTCAGCTCCCGATAGTCTATACACATCCGCAGCGATCCATCTTTCTTCTTCACTAACAGAACTGGTGCATCCCACGGTGATACGCTCGGCCGGATAAATCCCTTCTCCAAGAGTTCTTCAATTTGCTTCTTCAATTCCGCTAACTCAACCGGTGCCATTCTATACGGGGCCTTGGAAACTGGTGCTATACCTGGAGTCAAATCGATCGAGAATTCCAAGACGCGTGGAGGTGGTAGACCTGGTAAATCTTCAGGAAACACGTCCAGAAAATCCCGAACAATCTCTGGGGCTGGGCTCTCATCAATCTCCATTGCTGTCAACTCCTTTGGCTTGGCTCTATACTTGGCTGGCTCCAAAGATTTGCTCCCGCCTTCGAAAATAAACTCTGGGTAATTGGGAATGCGGAAGATCACATTCCTTGCTCGGCAATCAATAACTGCATGGAAGGTACTCATCCAATCCATCCCGAGAATTGCGTCATAGCTGCCTGTCCCGATCAAAAGGAAATTCGTATAGAATTCCCTACCACACACTACAACCGGACATGACCTACATTCTCGACTAGATACTATTACGCCATTACCCGTATGTATTTCCCAACCATTGGTTAATGGTTCATATGGTATGGAGTATGTATCAACGAAATGCTCAGATATGAAACAGTGCGATGCTCCAGAATCAAATAATACTCTAGCTGGCATGGAATGTACGAGTAGAATACCTGTGACAACTTCTCCTGAAGCCTCTGCCTGCTCTGCGGTCAAGGTGAAAGCCCATCCCTGACCGCGGCCTGTATAGGGTTGCCTCTGCTCCTGTGATCTCTGCTGTTGCGGTCCAGACCCTCCCTGTATCTCTGCTTGCTCGGGGCAACCGCTAATTCTGTGCTGACTGGATCCGCAAATCAAGCACTGTCCCTTGACGCGGCGACAGTCCTTCTGGGTATGCCCATCTCTATTGCAGTAGCCGCAAACTACGTTCTGTCTCTGGGGGCGATGCTGGGGCACGAACGGACGCTTCATCTGTGTCGTTCCAGGCCTGTGAACTGGTATGACTCCTTGAGAAAGTGCGTGGGTGCATGCTGGAACAACTGGGGGCTTCCTGAATTTGTTGATCAGTCTCTCCTGAATTCGCGCCGCGTTGAGTACCTGTGCGAAAATCTGAAACTCGAGCGACGCGATCAATTGCTGTAGCTCGAAATCGAGTCCCTGCAAGAAGCATCTGGCCCTGGTGGCCTCTGAAGCGACCATGTACGGAGCAAATCGGCTCAAACGGTTGAACTCTGCCGCATACACGTCCACGGGACGGCCATTCTGCTTCAGTAGAATGAATCTTTCTTCCATCTCTGCCTTGGCGGTGGAAGGGAAATAATGGTCCAGGAAGTACTCCTTGAATTTGCTCCATTCAATTGGTTTGTCTAGTCTGCTTTCTTCCACGACCACCATGTACGGGCTTCATCTTCTAACTGGATCTTTATCACATTCACTTTATCTTCCTATGGTACCCTGGAGGCCGTCAGTAAGTTCTCCATATTCACCAGCCATTGCTCGGCCTCGAGTGGCTCGGCTAGCCCTGTAAATGCAGCTGGATGCAACCTCCGGAAATCTGACACGGTGCCAGCCCTGGCAGAGTAAGCTGGTGGAGCAGTGCCCTCGGAGCGGTAATGAGTGCGGAGGGTCCCCCTGCAGTGGTAATAGCCCTGAGTCCCTCGGCGAGTAAGTCCGTCTTCCTCTCCTGAGCTTCTGCGAGAGAGGTTAGTGCACTAAGTATCCTCTCCGTGCGGTCCTGAGAACTTGAGTCCGAGGAGTGGTCGTTCGGGGACGTCATATCGCTGGAAGATATTCAAAAGGATATGATTAGATACAAGGGTGAAAATCAGGAATAGTGAAGCGAAAATAATGTAATACAGTATAGTTAATGTTATCCCTTACTACTAAACACGGCTCTGATACCAACAAAACCATGTCACGCTCCGCTTCCCAAAATACGGAAAACGAGGGATGACTAGGCCAGCCATGCTCCTACGGTCAACGAATAATTCCGCCGTAGTCACACTTCGGCTTCTAGCATTACTTGGTAATCAGTAAACAAAGCACAGAAGTAAAGGAAATACATCACTAAATTATTACATCAAATTTTCATTGTTCACAATTTACAAATCAACAAGAAAGAACTACTAACCGAGTTCGAATACAAGATCTCTTTAGGGAAAGCAGAAAAGAAGAAAAAGGTACTCCAGACTAAATCTCCGCTAGCTCGAAGGGTAAGTCCGACTCCTGCGCTGGTTCTTCCTCGAGGTCTGAGCATGCATACTCAGGTCGTCAGAGCGACGTAATAGCAATATTATAATAATGACATGAAACAGGCAAATAAGGTAATAACAGTGAAAGTAAAAAGCGGATAATCACTATGTCACTAAATGATGCAAAGTATGATCCGTGTCCCTATCAGTCTCTAAGTCATGTTTGAAATCGAATAGTGGAAAGGAGGATCATGTTTAACGGGAGTCTCGTGTATACCCAAGACAACGGCCCACACGCCTGGGACATAACCCTGTCAGCCGGATCGCTAGATCCTACCTACTATATATAAGAGTCGCTATTCGAATGATCATCCTCTAAAATACGGTCCTCGCTAAATACGATGCTCTTTCCACTTTGATTTCCCCTTTTTTCCCCCAAGTTTACACTATTGATGATTATGATTTATTCGTGTACAAGTATGCACCAATAACACGGTTTTGTCACTGTTCACTGTATTAATCACTGTCACGAATCATTCACTTTTCCATTGGCGTACTTGACACTCCTAAACCAATACCATTCACGCACGATAATGCAATGTCCACTGAATAATAATGCGCACTATCACTATGTATATGGCAATCGGGTAAGGTATGTACATTTATGCAGTTAACAAGTCATGTGTAGTATGAACTATTATGCACTTCATGAGCTTATAAAAATTACAGTAAATCATACGTTCAGAATTCAGCAAAATGATACAAACACGGTAACAAGGATACTCTGTCGGAAGTTCAGAAAAATTTGTTTCAGTGCAATCGGATTTCTGGTATTCAAGTTACAGCCATTTCAATTTAAGTGCTCGCTGCAGAAAATTCAGTTTCTGAACTGAACGTCCGTTTCGCAGCACAATTTTCACCCAGTTGGGATCAGAATTTAGCGATGCTACAGTTGAATAAAATTTAGGGTTTTCAATAGGGTTTCTAACGCACCAGATGGATTCTCAATCGCATCTCTACATCATAAGTTATGCACTGTTCAATACTAGGGTATCAGTTCAGTTTCTGTTTGGGACTGCTATACGTCCTGTTCTTTTAAATTGCAGTTTAAATAGCAAACGATGGTGAATAGGGGTGAAATCACTTGCGTTATTTATCTACCAGTTTCATATTCAATATGGTTTAGATTTCCGCAATGCACAAGTTCAGGCAGCAAAGTAGTGAGCATTACGGGATAGAAATCAACAGCCAGAGCTGCTTTGGACTGCAGTCCAGAGCCGCTCACTGAACCGGTTTCTGTCGTGTTCAGTATAGGAATAATTCAAATCTTATATGTGGTTCTAGGTCATCGAGTCGGCTTCGATCTGAGCCCTCGAACGCATCATTTCAATATCTAAGCAATTAATTATGATTTTAACAAGTTTCAGGTGCGGGAAATTCTCAGTTTTTTTACGGGTGTAATTGGGGGTGATCGTTTAAGCCAGTAACAATCATATTTTTCAGTCAAATTTCTACACAATGTTCATTATCACATAGGCCAGATTATACGATCAATTTTCGTCAGTTTAAGTGAAGGTTTTTGTTCGAGTTTTACATCAAGCACTTGTCTCGTATAAGTTTTCACGAGTTATGGACATGGAATTAATAGGTTTTAGAAATGTAACAGTATGAACTAGCATGTAGCAAGTAGGGTACTTGCCTGGAGACGCTTTGGCGACGCACGGCAGTGGCAACGACACGAACGCGTGACGAACGGCACGGTTTGGATTCATGGCCTCGGCTCGCGTTTCGGGTTCATCGTCGGAGTTGCCCGGAGACGGTTCGCGATCACTGGAGGCGGAGTGTGGTGCTGTGGATCTCCAGGGCGTGCTGGGGTCGACGATGGTCGGCAGTGGTCGCTCTGGTGATGGCATAGCGGGGGTTCGGAGCTTGGTGGTTTTGGAGAGAGAGCGAGGGGTAGTGGGGCTCGGGTTTGGAGGTGATGGGGATGATGCTGAGGATGTAGAGGTCGACGATGTGGTTCCGGTGCAGCGGGGAGCTCGCCGGTGTGAGGGTGCAGGGGAGACTCGAGCTCACGGTGGATTGGGTATGCAGGTGAGGGGGTGAGGCAGTGTAGGGGGCAGAGTAGTGGGTGAGGAGGGGAGAGATGTGAGGGAGGAAGGATGAGGTGACTGTCGTGGTCGTCGTCATCGTCGTCGTGATGCAGTGGGTTATGGGAGTGAGGCTGGGAGTTCGGAGAGAGAGAAGAGGAGTGAGTTGGAGATCGAGAGTGAGGAGGGAGAGAGAAAGGGGTTTGAGGAGCTCGAGGGGTCGTGGTCGAGGTCGTGGGGCACGCAGTAGAGGCGTCGACGACGTGGGCACGATGAAACGAGCGGGAAATGAGTTCGAGGGGGAAGAAGGAAAGAATGCTAACGGGTTGGGTAGCGTGAGCGCGGGTAAGGGGTTTGGGCTCGCTTGGGCCAGGCCGGCAAGGTTAATTAATTCCTTTAGTTTTATTTTCATTTATTTTCTTGGGCTGAGGAGTTAAGGATTTTGATTATTTGTTTTGGGCTGGGTTTTAGTATAAGTATTTTGTTTTGGTTTTGGATTGATTTTAATTGGTTTAGAAAAACAAACACTACAACCCAAGCAACTAATCTTCACACAAAATAACAATACGGGAAAAATGGGATAACATTCAGGGACTTGGGAAATGTAGGAAAAATTCATAGATGGGAACGAGGATTTACAGAAGTGGTGTTTTTACCTCTAGATTAGCTGGGGGGGCTCCTAATCTTGCAAGTGGCTTCAAGGGAGAACACTTGGCTTCCACATGAGCTTTGGAAGGAAAAGATGTGATTTTTGTGGTGATTTTTAAGTGTGTGTGTGTGTGTGTGTGAGAGAGAGAGAGAGAGAGATTTGTTTGGGAGGTATAGAAGGATTTTATGTAGAGGAGATGAAGAAAGAATGAAGAAGAAGAAGAAAAAGAAGAATGACTAAAATTAGCCATTCACAACCATTCTCTCATTTAATACACAAGCCATCAAGCCCATACCTCCATGTCTCATGCCATCTTTATTATTTATTTATTTTCTTAAAAGATAAAACAAAAATGAATTTTGCTAAATAGTTAAGAAAGAAATTATAGGTTTATTGTCATGGCTACATAATTTGGTATTTGGTTTAAAATAACATATTGCTAATCTTAGGTTAAGTGTATACATGTGTGTGTGTGTGTGTGTGTGTAAATATGTATATGTATGTATGTGTGTGTGTGTGTGTGTAACAAAAATATTTATTAACTATGTTTTATTAAATAACACATGTTATATCGCTAATTAAATTATAATTAACTGTAATAAATTTTAAGATGTTACAATTTTCACCCCTTAAAGAAATCCGGTCCCCGAATTTAAAATCTAACTACGCATACCTTTAAAGAGATGGGGAAATTTCTTTCGCATCTCACTCTCGGCTTTTCATGTGACATCTTCGCTATTCGGGCCATGCTACAGAACCTTCACGGAAGGTAATACCTTTGACTGCAATTTCTTCACTTCCGGTCCAGGATGATTACCGGCTGCCCGGTGAAAAATAGATCGCGCTCCAGCTGAATCGTCTGATACTGAATCGCGTGAGAAGGGTCATGAAGGTACTTACGAAGCATAGATATATGAAACACAAGGTGTACATCCGGAAAGCTGGGCGGAAATGCTAAACGATAGGCAACTGACTCACTCAAGAATCTCAAAGGGACCCACATATCTGGGACTAAGCTTTCCCTCCTTTCCAAACATCATCACACCCTTCATCGGAGAGACCCGTTAGAAAACATGGTCACCCACAATGAACTCAAGTCTGCGGCGACGGCAATTGACATATGACTTCTACCTGCTCTCATCTTATCCTGAATCAATTGGATCTTCTCCGTAGTCTCCTAAACTAATTGTTGTCCTAAATCCTACTCTCGCTGAGCTCGGCCTAACAGATCGGCGATCGACACTTTCTCCTAAACAAGGCCTCGAAAGGTACCATTTGAATCGTCTCCTGAAAACTATTATTGTAGGAGAACTCGATCAAGGGCAAGTGACGATTCCAACTGCCACCCAAATCCAGTGCATACGCTCGGAGCATATCCTCGAGAGTCTGAATTGTTCGCTCTGACTGACGATCGGTTTGCGGATGGAAAGCGGTACTGAAACTCAAACGGGTATCTAAAGTATCCCGAAGTTTCTTCCAGAGATGGCTGGTAAACTGAGTGCTTCTGTTGGAAACCATACAAGTCGAAGCAACTGCACAATCTCATCAATATAGAGCTAAGCATACCGAGCATACCCGAAAGTGGTCTTCACTGGGAGAAAGTGAGCCACACTCGTCAACCGATCTACAATCATCCAGATGGAGTCATACCCTTGACTGGATCTAGGTAGACCCACAACGAATTCCATGGAGATATGCTCCCATTTTCACTTCGGAATGGGCATAGGCTGCAACTCTCCTGCCGGTCTCTGATGTTCGGCCTTGACTTGCTGAAAAATCAGGCAACTCGAAACGAAATCAGAAACATCTCTCTTCATCCCCTCCCACCAGTAGACATCTTTCAAATCATGATACATCTTGGTAGAACCCGGATGAACGCTGTATACTGATTGATGTGCCTCCTCTAAAATCCCATGTCTCAGCCCCTCAGAATCGGGTACATATAGACGATTCCCAAACCGTGGCACTCCCTTGCTATCGATCACAAACTCCGAATCTCTCCCCTGCCGAACCTTCTCCATAATCTCAGAAAAACGGGCATCGTCGGACCATGCCTCCCTGATGTGATCAAGCAAAAGTGGACGGGCGTGGACATGAGCAAGCCGTCCTCTTGTGGATGTAAACTCAAAATGTACACTACTGCCGCATAAAACCTGCCAATCTGCAGAAAACTGTCTCTGAACTGTGCTCAAATGAGATAAGCTACCTCCGGGCTTCCGACTCAAAGCATCGGCTACAACATTTACCTTTCCTGGATGATAAAGGATATCACAATCATAGTACTTTATGAGCTCCATCCAACGGCGCTACCTCAAGTTCAGATCCCGCTGCTAGAAGATATACTTTAGGCTCTTGTGGTCTATAAAGATGTGGCACGACTCTCCGTATAAGTAATGCCTCCAAATCTTGAGTGCAAAGACCACTACGGCTATCTCTAGATCGTGAGTGAGGAAGTTTTGCTTATCCTTCTTCAACTGCCGAGAAGCATAAGTGATGACTTTGCCGTGCTGCATCAACACGCAAACTAGACCAACTCGAGAAGCATCACAACAAACAACATAACCGCCTGAGCCTAAAGGCAAAAATAGAACAGGTGCAGTCATCAAATGAGTCTTCAATTGCTAAAAACTCTGCTCAGATGTCTTAGTCCATGTCGGGGTCAAAAATTACACTCCGGTTGACCAAGTCAAAGTCAAAGTCAACCCCAAGCCAGGTGGGCCTAAGCCCAGGTCAACTGGGCCCAAGCCCAGGTCGAACCTTGCGGCCAGCCTCCCCCATGCCAAAATGAAATCATGTAATAAATAATTTTGATGTAATTTTTTATGCATGAATATAAGGAGAATGGGCATAAGGCCAAATTTTTGTAAAGTCCATGGCTCATGTGCAAAAGAAATGAGCACATGAGCCATGAGATGGACAAAATGCCATTTTGTAAAGTCCAAGGGGCTATATGTAAGTTTGTAAGCCTATATAAGACAACATGATAATGAAAAAAGGATAACTTTTCATTCCCCTCAAATACTAAAACATTTCAGTAAAAAGATCAAGTCGTCGGGCTCCAAAATCATAAATACATAATGTTAGTTATATGTGTGCCCTAGAGACCATTACTGTACATACGATGTATATTGTAGTGGATGCTTGGACATATACATGGAGGACTTTCTTACTCGACATGATAGTATGCTATCTGGTTGCTCTTTATCTTAACATGAACACTGATTGTCTCTATGTTACATGTTGATAAAGCCCTTAGGATGAGTACTTGACTACCAGGACTATGTTGCAGATCATACTAGTGGGGACAGAGTATTCGTTAAGTACATCCTTCAAATATTCCTAGTCGTGGGTGTATCGAGACAGGGCATCGATATACCAGAGTAGACTAGCGTATAGCTTCTCGACCCCTGTAGATGGGCGATGGATGATCCCATATCCATTGGTGTTTGACATCAGAGACAGTATACGGGTGCTCAGTGGAGACTGGGTACACTGAACGACCTCTCCGAGAACTCCTAGATGGTATTATACCTCACGTCAGATGGCAGTTCTCTGGTGACACTGGTACAGGTTATTCTGTAGACCCGAGATCGTCATAGAGTCTTGTGTGATTCCTACCGTGCTTTGATTTCCACCTTACCACATTCAAGAGAACGTTCAAAACGGTGGCTTTTGGGTACAGTCCCGAATCACATGGAGGCAATGAGCGATAGAAGGGGTTTCGTCTCTCCCGGTATTAGGGGTTGATGTTGCGCTGTGCTCGATTGGATATAACAGGAAGTCCCTGGTCAGGGCTGCTTCAGAGATATACTGGTAAGTGTTATCAGTAGTTTCTCGACCCGTTATAAGCCTCATATCGACACGACTTATCGAGTTACTGGGGTCTGACGTTTACCATCCCTAGACGAGATATGTGACATATCGGACGAAGAGACCGGACTATACGGTAGCGTTACTGATTGGATTCGCAGGAGTATGGGCAGGCTTGCTTGTTGATCTTCTTATCCCTCAATACCCGGATGGCCGTTATGTTTAGCAGATCGCTTGCGGCTTGTGGGTGTTTGATATGATCATTACCTACTGCTGACGTATTGATGAGTCTTCAGAGTCCTACACAGAGGTTTACTGGCTCAAGCGAAATGGAGTAGGAGCACATATGTGATATGTGCGGGACTGAGATTAATACAATATGAGATACCGTATTCTATTCTCCTGATTTATGACATCGGTCGGTTATATGTGATATAGACGGGTTATCGGATCAAGAGTTGATTCGATAAGTTGTTACATATAAATATTAGGCGGTTATATATGATATAGCCAGATTATTAAATCAAGAGTTGATTTGATAATCTAATGTATAATTATATATTTGATATGTTAATTTACATTAACTAATATTAAGCAAACTTATGATTTCTTTTCTTACTTAATGTGCACATTGTATATATGTGATATGTATATTTGTGTACATGTTTATGTTATGCTAGCTTACAAATGCAACATATGAGTATGAGAATTATTCCATGCTAGGGTTAAAATTAGGGTTTTATTTGTCTTAAGCAATTCAAACATTTGGATTAAGTTAAGGTTAAGCTTGGAGAAGCTAGTAGAACAAAGACTTAGTCAACTTGTTTGTCTAGCTTAAGATATTTGTTAACCCAACTTTAACCATACACCATAGTTTATTCTCTACATGAGTTTGGCATGAGATGATAACTCACCATGGTTGCATTCTAACCTCATGAATTATTCATTCATCACTTGAGTTCATTCTTCTTCTTCCTCCTCAAAAAGCTTTCTATCTTCAATGGAGATGTAAGAAAAAATATGAAAAAATGAAATCTAAAGTGAGCCCACTTCCTACTTCATCATCCTCTACTACTTGCCATTTAGTATAGGGTATTTGCTTCACTAATTTCATAATTAGTGAAGAGATAGCTTGGGTTAGTATCTCCTCAACGTAAATCATCTTCGGCCTCAAAGACTTCGATGCAAGCATGTTCATTTCTTCATAGGAGCCTCTCTAGAGTCCGGAGTTCACAATCGAAGTGAAGGGACTACTACACGGAGCTATTGAAGTGAAGGACCGGTCTACAAAGGTTGTATTCCTTGCTCACTTTACTTGCAAAGTAGTTTGCATTCTATTCCATCGGATTTCTAGTATACGATTCTAGGGTTAGGGTTAGCTAGAACGGCAAAATTTTAATATGGCATGAGAGATGCCTCCCGAAACCTTGCTGCCGTGCTAGAGAACTCTGCACATAAAACACATCGTAGCACAATGCATGCACATGAAAACGAGTATATAAACCAAAATCAAAACTCCGTCAAGCATCCCGCAATCATCGGAGTTATGGTGAAGACACCAATGTCAAAGCCCAATACGAAAACCAACAAGATATACATCAAACTATACATGTACGCATCGTTAAAATATCTGAAAGAAATGCATGCCAAACTCTTTTCTAATCACTGTGCAATGCGTGTATCACGACACAGTGGCGGACGTCTATTGTAAGAAAATAACTATATATATATATATACACCTTTTGTTTAACATACACGTCCCGCCGTTTTGAAAAATAATTTAGAAGGGTTTCCTTTGTTAAATGCCTCGTGTCATCCTGGACACGTGGGTAAATACTGAGACTATAACTCCTTTTTGGAAATCCCTTCGATAACTATCAATGCATGCAAAAACATATTCAGGAACTGTCCTCTGACTAGTCCTGCTTAGCTACTATACCAAATAGTAAATATCATAAAATATACTGCTCTAAAAGAAATCAATCCCAAAATGTATATCATAAAACCACGTGCGCTTGGTGCACACGGAAATCGAAATCAACGAATGTGCCATACATGTACACAGAAACAACATCTAAGTGTAACGGGTGTGCACGAAAACACCTGTCAAGGGCAACGAGTATGCCTGACAACAATATCAGGTGCATCTGATATGCACGAAGAATCCCGATTTAGTGCATCTGGTGTGCACCAAAATTGCATCAAGCGCGTCAAGTATGCGCAAGAATCCAAATCAAGTGCACAAGGTGCACGAAAATAAATATCGAGTATCACAATCAAAATCGACGGTATACAACACATCTCAATCCAAATCAGGTATACCGTGGTATATAATCTCACAACCCCGTGCATCAGCGTGCAAAAAATCGAATCAAAGTACTAAAAGTACATGAAAACTACACCGAATGTACAAGTCAAATCACCTACATATCATAGGCATGAAATCAAAATCAAACAACATCAAATCGAAGTCGAGTGCAACTGAGGTATACAAAATCTCAATCATGTAATAAATCGCCCAAAATATCAAAGTCCAAAATAACGGACACGTGAAATTCGAATCACCAAATCGCAAATCGTAAACACTGTCGTCAATATGTCCTTCCTTCAAAGTCGAGAAGGTATCGGTGCATCCAAAACTAGAAGAGTAAGATATTTACTTGCCTCCTGTTCATAGCCTGGCGCCTGGTGCTTTTAGGCTCTTGTCTCTCACTGCGAATTGCTAGTTACATAGCTCCTCGTCTCAACGGCCCAATATGGAAATGATGACGGAACAGTTCCGCTCTGGCACATCCTCTAAAGACCTGTGACCAACTATCATGATCACTCTTAACATGTCTCGTCGATGGTGCCGAACTCTGGCCTACTGGGTGTGTGAAATACGACCGTTCCTGGGTCCAAGTCTCCTGATTTAGTATCTCCAGAAAGATCCTGTCAGGGTCTCTCCCAAATCTCGTTTCTACTGAACTGCCCGGAAGTTATCACCCTTTACTAAATCTACTTCTTGTTCCGAAACGGCTGCATACTCATCACGACTCCTTCTGGAAGATATATCCATATTCGATACCTCTGCATGCGTATCATATCTCTGATGTCAACGGAGTGGAACGTCATCTCATCAAAATCTCTTACTAACCTCTTACTCCGCTTTTTTCTAATGTCGACTGATTCGGACTCGTCTCTTCGTAGCTGTAAGAACTGTGCTACAACGGCTATACTCATACCTAGAGTCTCCTAAGTAATGTATCCCATCACATGATATCCGGACGACGTCAAACCTTTCGATCGATTCGTCAAGTCCCATAATTCCCCAAGAACTCAACTCTTGAGTATAGTTTAATAATATCCAGTACATGCCATAGTATCTATGGACCAACCGTAGAAGGGTAAACCCAAGCCTCATTAATGGCACCGCGGAACTGCCGCAAACCCTAAGGTTCAAAAGCGTTCTCATGGTCATTATATCGAGTTAGGGTTTCATTCTTCTAGAGGGTCCACATAATTACTTGCATGTTTTTCCGAATACCTTAAACTTGGAAAAATGAATTTCTGACATTCGATCGTCTTCTATCGACTCTCAACGTACCTGCGTGAAGTCTTCTCTAGCTGATATAAATCAATCTGATGACCTCGCATCGGGGTGTGCAAACGAACCACATGTCCTAGTCATTCATCCATGGGTAACAAGCGATCTTCTATCATACCTCTAAGTATAAACTCTTGCTGCAATAGCTTCAAACATCTGGGGAGGTATCTTGTCAGTCGCAACAACATTTAGCTCATTCGTCCGCATGCTAAACAGTGCCTCAATCATCAAGAATAATGGTGCATTGACGGTCATCACATTCTAGCCGGCCTCTATCAGTGGCCCAATCCTCGGGTTCTGATCTGCACGTTCGAGAAATTTTGTAAAAGCAATCCATCAAACGCTCATGGCGTGAAAACACAATAAAACGACACATCTATACAATCGTGTGTCACTGGAATACATCCTGGTCAGTTCTTGTCCAAGACGAGCTCGTGCTGACCGTGACTCTAACCGCAACTCTCTCTGCCCATGCAATCGTGGTAACAAAACCACCAACCGATATCGATGAGGATAGATCATATGAATGAATATAATATGGTGCAAAGAAATGTACATCCTAAGGTTTCTTAAGCGGAGTAGCGTATCGTAAGTATGCCGTAGAATATACACATGGTACGTCACTCTATTTAAGTCACCTACTCTATCAACCAAGGTCAATCCATGCGACGAAAGTTCGGGTTTAATACCCTCTCGACCAAGTCTAAGTTCTGTAAGGTCAAGCTTAGGTTCCGAATATATATATATATATATATATATATATATATATATATATATATACGCCCTAGACTCCGCATAGTCAAACATAGACTCAAACCAAGGTTAAACCTAACGCTATGATACCAACTTTGTCATGACCCGAAAATAGCACGTGACTGGCACTTGAATCATATGAAGTCTATAGGACCCCATCTAATTCAAGTAAGCCAAAAAATCCCAGAAATCTAAACCATTTGAAAAGAGAGAGAAGGAAAAGTTTAGTTTTAAAACAAGTGGTTTAAAAAAATAAGCCGTAGTATGCATTTTTAAAACATCATGTCTTTTCCAAAAATTTTCGGCAGAGTTTCCTTTGTAAATACTGGCCCCAAACGAGTACAAACAAGCATAATATAAAGGCATCCCCAAGCGGGAGCCAGCTCTTCGCCAATTGGCGGTCACAACCACGCAAGCAATATAATATACAAAGCCGAAGGACGAGGATCAAAACTCAGAAGAAAACCAAAGGAAAACTAGAAACCATAATAATACGAGCGCGACTCTAAGGTTGAAAGAATATACAACTGGTCTTCTAAGGCAATCAAAATAATACAGTCTGGTTGATGGAGTTACTAGATACAACTGAAAGTAAATAAGGTACAATGGTGGTCACGATGCGAGTGAACCCACCTACCAAGGCAATCACCCTGAAGGAAGCAGTGTGCCAGCAAGTCACAACGAAACCTGTAGGCAAAACCAGTAAGAAACTGTGGCACAACGGGGGTGAGTTGCCAACTCGTGAGTAGAAAACATCACCGAGCAGAAATCACATGTATGACTCAATCCTAGGTCATACGATAATAATATGCTCAAAATAATACAGCTTGAAGCATCTAGATAAAGGCAAGGTAACATCTATACATAAGTGTAATACCAAGTGCTCGTGTCTGCGCCTCAGGTAGCAACATATCATATATATGATGTATGAATGCATGAAAACAGAATACATCTTAATGAGAAAACTGTTTTCTTAAATTTGTGAGATTTCTGTATATAAAAATCGAGGTATCATCAATGAAATCAACATAAAATCCGTGTCAAGTATCGACACAAAACATATATCCAAATATCCAATATTTCGGGCTCCGGCTATCCGGACTGGCCCATATCATATAATCTCAATATCTCAAAGTCTCAAAATCTCGGGCTCCGGACTGGCCCTTGGGCTCCGGAAATCCGGACTGGCCCAAAATAGGCAAATCTCACGACTACGTCGGTATCCTCCTGATATCCGCCGCGTCATAAATAACCGGTCGGTAGTGCTCCCCTGCCAGGCTCAACGCCATCATCTGCGACCATCTTGCTCCGGAGTACCGCAACGGGTCCACCATGCACCCTCAGACGATTCCTCCTCCTCCTCGAATTGGGTGTATGATATCGCTCAAGAGCCGAGAAAACTCATGGTGGACGTATCTCACATCATATCACGAGAAAATCGCACTTTTTATCTTTTGAAAATGATAAATGAGTTTATAAAATCTTGTGGTTTCTCCAAATCCAGAAATCTCATGGAAAAATCCGAAATCCAAAAATGAAGAGTCAATAATAGTGAATGCCGGGCTCCGGCAATCCGGACTGGCCCTATAATATTGCATGGCAAATGAATATATAAACATGCATGCGTATCTAATTAAGAATGCAATATCTAAACTAACACCGTAATGATATATCGGAACTATCAACTAGCAAGTGATATCAATGAAGTAATATTTCTAAAGTGTACGTGTCATGGCAATTACCGATGATGATGTGTGTGAGCCGGCAAGCAAATGATTGTGAACATACGCATCATCGGTAATGGTGCTAGTGTCCTGACAGCATGGGTTGATAATTAAACAAGAATCACAAGTATAAGCATGCAATGCGATAATAACAACATGAATATATGGACAATGAAAAGTAAACGCAACAAATAAGAATATACATTTCTACATACGATTCATACAGTTTTTGGTGTCTAAAATCGCACGAATCGTGGTGTTTAGAAAATAGGGGCTACGGTGTTTTTAAGAAAAGGTACGTCCTTTGAAATATCCGTAGTATCCTTTGGCCTGTCTTTAAAATACTCACGATTCGTTAGTTTTGGAAATAAGTATGACTCGCGCCCAACTCTAACATCTACTAAGTAAACTACAGGACAAGCTAAGAGACTAACCAAGGGTAAGGAAATCCACCTAAATCTGAGTTGATATGTACATCCAGTAGTCGGTGATCCCGCCTCAATAGCGTCACATACGATAAAATATATAAAACGACATCCTCGAGTCAAGAGTGCGGATCTATTATCATAGTTATATCTCGTACGGTAAATCCATCATACGGCATCCCAAAATTGGGGTACGGGTCGCCTATCACATATACCTCAATATCCATACGATATCATTATCATAATATCCGGAACAGGGTACTGATCTAAGTTTAGTACATACCGATACCATCAACATATATACGCGTGTGTATGAAAACACCTCGCCCATCAATCCGCAAATATAATATGTATCTCATAACATGACCCAAATCACATCACCGATCTCATGGCATCATGCCCAATCATATCGGCTCAACTCTACGTGTCATATACTATCCTCATCACCCATGTATATGTATACACATATATATACATACTCACATACATGTATGTGTATGTGTGTGTATACGTACAAGAAAATCAAATGTATGCGTGCGCGCGCGCGTGTACAAATCATTACTCTAGGGTTTCGCGACTAAGAAACTAAACTAAGACACTAACTTTCAATTACGCTACACTAACCCATGACTTCCTAAAGCCTATCTTGCTAATATTTTACGTCTCAAAATGCATATATAATATATATAAAAACGTATCTCATGCTATACTACAAAACTGTGGGGGTGCTATACGCCATCCACCCGACTTCCCCCGTAGATATATATCTACTCACTTTGATCCTTGCTTACCGAAGTCGATGCCGCCATGCTCTTGCTTGTCATACCGAAGTTCACGCGGAGGTACCTACATGTCATAACATATCATGTCGCATTAAAATCCAATTCAAAACCAATACAACACACGAAGCGCACATAGGTTAAAACCTATGGTCTACGCATGCAAGAATAACCAACAACCCTCGAGATTGACGTGCAAACGTCATACCACCGAGTCAAAACCCAAATACCAAAATTCAAGTTAAAACGAAGTCGCAAAACAAAGCAGCAACTCAAGAAAACACCCCCAGATTTTACCCTAGGTTGAATTAGCCAATTTTGCACATGTGGAGGGTCTAGTTTACTGAAGATAAAGCCATAAAACAAACACGAATCATTTCCACACTACCTAGGCCGTAATTTGCGGCCAATGGGAATATATTTGTTGCCAGAGTGAAGGGGTTGGGGCTCGTGTCTTCAGGGTAGCTTCTAGGTTGCCTGCACGACTCACAGTAATCGCTATAAAATTTTCAGGTGCCCCGGGTCATAGCAGATCACAAATCCAACACAAATCCGATATCGGGGATTTCTAAGTTTGTGAATTGGGGTTAAGTCTCAGGTTTAGGTCCAAAACACAATCACTACAGGGGTTGTATGGCCTCTACTAACCTCAATTGCACTATCTAAATTCAAGAATTCCTCAAACCTCATCTAGGAATTTTCTAAGTTCACTAAACTCCACTAAAACACTTCTAAACATGTAAAGATGCTAAAGTGAATGAAACACTATACTAATGGTGAAAGAATTAGCTTATTTGGCAACTCAAGAATTTTCTTGAGTAGTCCCAAGTCTTGAAAATCCAAACTTTCTTGGTCCAAAATGCTTGCAGTGAGCTTGTGCATGTTTTTAGTGAAGGGAATGATGTGTTTTGAGGTATAAAAGTGGGAGTTTTGAGGAGGTAGAGGAGGTGGAGGGAGGAGGGAAGCCATGGGAGAAAGGAGAAGGGAAAATGATGAAGAGAGTGGAGAGAAAACAAATGGGAACAATGGTCAAATGACCCCTCACCTCTCTCTCTCTTCTCTCTCTAGCCCATACTCATTTCTTTATTCTTTTTCTTTTCTATTCCAAAACCTTTTCTTTTAAACCCAAAAACAAATACAACCCATATACATATAAAGAAAACAAAATGTCATGGTTCAAAATGAAATAAGTGTGTAACATGACATGGTGCATGTCATGTGCACAAATCAAGCTTAATGCACGATTAGTGATATTTAATCGAGATTAGCATTAAAATAGAATATAATTAATCATAACGGATTTATAATTTGCTTAAACCACATAAATTCTTCCAAAAATCGCCATTCAATTTAACTTCCCGCTATTTCCTAAATTATCGGTATTTAATTATACCGCACCATTAAAATATTCCTAATATTTATGATTTAATTATATAAATTCCCAAAAATTAATATTTTATTTTTCTGAAATGTTACACACATGGGGCGTTGGCGCCCAGCGCTCGCGTGCTAAGCACGTGGGGCGCTGGCGCTCCGCGCCCAGTACCCGCGTGCTAGGCACGCGAGGCGCTGGCACCCACACGTCCTTTGGACGCTATTTTTCCTTTTTTCACATATACACACACTCCACAACACTGTCCCCATTAGAAAAAATTTCTAACGGGGCGCTGCTCCGCACCCCGCAAAGGGGCTGCTAGTCCCCTTGACCCCCAGCCCCCTATCCGGGTAGCAGGACCCCCGTAAAACTCTGCAAGGGCCCCGATATATCCAAAACCCCTCAAGACACACATACGCACACTGCACATCGAGTTCGCATGACTTTTTTGACCCGTCAATCCGAGGTTCCCTCTCTCCAAAGGCGGGAGGTAATTAACGGCAACTTAGTCCGCGGCTGCCGGAGATTCGGATCCCCACAATCAATAAACCCCAGCCTACCCTAGGCAGGGGGAATCTGTAATGCGCCTGACAAGCGCACGCGTATTCCCATCTCAATAGGGTGACGAAAAACACCCCACAGATTCCGGCATGCCCGGTGGGACTTATCTCTCCTCCCATGTTTCGGGTTAGGCGTTCATGCAAACTCAATAAATATACATATCGATTACCTGCACTGAAATCATGCTTCTTCGTGCAGGTTAACAAATTTCAAATTGCAATCTCCGGACGCAACAAAATGTCTCCGAGGATCAGCTCAGCTCTCGACACAGCTCCCATCTCCTACACGATGAAGATGGACGCCAGGACGGTCCTCCCGGCCAGTCTCAGGCGACAATGGAAGGAGTTGCCGCTACCATTTGGCTCTATTCTGTTCATGTCGGCTAACGTCATCCCAGCTCCTCAAGCTCTGGTAACAGAAAAACTGGCCTCGAAAGGCAAGAGGCCAAATGCGGCGGTCTCGAGGGCGCCCCGACCTAAACGCAAGTCGGTGTTCGAATGGCTCTCTATGGCCCTAGCTGGGGGCAAAGCTGTCAGAATAAAAAAAGTTTTCAGACGTCGCGGGCAAGCCCAGGCGATACTTTCAACTGACATGCGAGCGGATATCTTCTCAAGACTCCCCATCACTCGGCCCATGGCAGCTTCTCGAAGAGCAGAAGCCTGCCAAGCGCTCAAAACAGAGAAGCTGAGACAGAAGAGGCTTAGATACAGAGCCAACAAAAGGGCTAGGGCTCTAGCCATATTGAAATTTTTGAATTTCCAAAACCCAAACTGCTCTACAAAATCAGCCGCCAAAGATAAAGAGATGGCTGGATATGTGGTCCACATTGTCTATATGGTCGGACATGAAGAAACGAACCCTCCTATACTTCATAGCCATGGTGATGATATGGTTGACGCTACCCAACGTCGACTCAGTCTAAATAATGAAGACCCGCTCAGGCTGATAAGCCAAAGGAGCCCATGGTTCTCCCCGGATCAAGCTCAGGCGGTAAAAATGATCCCGTTGTCACGTCCGGAACTACAGAACAAGTGTTATTCTAATGGCTTCAAAGGCAGCTTCAGGACAGGGACGAGAAGTTGGCCAAGGTCCATTCCAAAGTCGACGAGCTGGCAAACGTCGTGGCAGATCTCACGATCCAAATCGCCCAATTGTAATTACATCAAAATCAAATTTTGGTTCATGAGCCAGGGATTGATACCCGGAGGAAGCCAACTGATACCCCATTCTGCCCAAGAGTGGAGCACCTTCACGAAAAACGGTAGCGATCAGCCTCCAGTCCCTCCGATACGTACACCGAACGTCGTAATCGGACAACAGACGAACCTAATACTGACCAACCTCGAAAACCGATGTTGGGAGGGGGAGGGGAATCGCTTCTAAAAGAGAAACTGGATAAAGCCTATTCCTTCAAAAGAGACAAAGTCCACAAGATATTAAAGGACGCCCTAAGAAACGGTCTACAACTGCCATAATTAAAGAGACCGCAAGAAGCGAATATGACCGACGACCCCAAATATCGCCCCTATCATAGAGTGATAGGTCATGCCATTGAGGATTGCTTCGTCTTCAAATATTGAGTCGAAAAGCAATATAAGGCAGGAGAGATAGAACTGTCTAAAGGCGTGTTAACAAACAGTCAAGTTGCGACTGCCAATTTCATGCAAATGGAGACCGAAGTCCTTCGTGAAACTGATTCTCTCAGACATCCGCCTTTCTATGAAAACAGTTGACCACCACGTCGTTAAACTGGGAATAGCCGACTACCATGTCGTTAAACTGGGAACGATTGACCACCATGTCGTTAAACTGGGAACGATTGACCACCACGTCGTTAAACTGGGAATAACTGACCACCACGTCGTTAAACTGGGAACATTCGACTTCTAAGTCGTTAAACTAGGGATGTAAAAAAAAGAAAAGAAAAAAACAAACGTGTAAATAAATTAAAAAAAGCCGAAATGATGGGGTAACTCGCAATAAAAATCAATGAGTAAAATAAAAATGAAAATAAATAGCCGGAATGATGGGGCAACTCGCAATAAAAATCAAAGAGTAAAATAAAGATGAAAAATAAAGCCGAAATGATAGGGCAACCGCGAATAAATAGCCGAAATGATAGGGCAATCGCAACCTTCGCGATAAGAAAAGCTGAAATGATAGAGCAATCGCGGTAAAAAAAAACCAATGGCGAATGATAAGTCGCTCCTGGAACCATATTCCAGTGCAGTGATGCAGACGCCAACCAAATTCCAAATCTCATATCCCAACGGCGAATGATGAGTCGCTCATGGTACCATATTCCAGTACAGCGATGCAGACGCCAACAAAGTCCTAAAATTCTCCCGGCCCTACGGTCTGGATCATACATCCTGCAAAACCGTATATAATCCACGGGCTTAAATAATTCTCATCATACCCATACCCTACCGCAATCACCCATCCAGCGGCCGGTCTCCGCCCTTGGAATTATGCTCTATTTGGGAAGACCCGCTCATGTGTCCTCATGATACATGAGGAGAACAAGCTTGCAAGATCCTCTCGACTCGTAAGAAAACACCTTCGTAGGATCCTTATGACCCACAACGAAAACACACTTAGGAGTCCTCACGACTCCTAAGGAGAAAATACACCTACGGGATCCTTTCGACTCGTAGGGAGAAAATGCTTTTATGTGACCATTACGGCTCATAAAATTGAAAAGTCTTAGGTGATATGGACCTAAACCTGTCTCCTAAGCCATCGCTCCACAACAGGGAAAGGCAAATGATGAATTGCTCCTGGCACTTGTGCTTCAGTGTTAGCAACGCTGATGCCAACCCCTACCCCGAAATTCCAAATCGATCCAATAGACACCTAAGTCTTTAAACTGGGAACAGATGATCTCTAAGTTGTTAAACTGGGAACAAATGACCTCTAAGTCATTAAACCAGGAATGAGGGAAAACCTCTCATGGCAAATGATGATTTGCTCCTGGTACCATATTCCAATGTAACGGTGCTGATGCCGAACCAAAACCAAAATCCCCAAACCATCTCATGGCTAATGATGATTCGCTTCTGGTACCGTATTCCAGTGTAGCGATGCTGATGTCAACCCAAATCAAATCAAATCAGCAATCTCTACGTCGGAATCATGCTTCGTCTCAAAGTGTACCCCATGTCGAAATCATGCTTCGCCTCGGGGTATCTGCCCTCCCTGTCGGAATTATGCTTCGACTCGAAATCAACCAGCGACACTTCGTGCCATTGACTGTCCATGTCGTAAAAAGGGCAGTGCCGGCTTCCCACAAAGTCGGAACCAAATCACTCCGTGCCGGGGAAATATCTACCACGGACACTCCGCCTCGGAGACACGTCAAGCGTCAACCGTCCATGTCATAAAAAGGGCAGTGCCAGCTTCCCACAAAGCGGGAACCGAATCACTCCGTACCAGGGAAACTTCTACCGCGGACACTCTGTCTCAGAGACGCGTCAAGCATCGACTGTCCATGTCGTAAAAAGGGCAGTGCCAGCTTCCCACAAAGCGGGAACCAAATCACTCCGTGCCGGGGAAACTTCTACCACGGACACTCCGTCTCGGAGATGCGTCAAGCGTCGACCGTACATGTCGTAAAAAGGGCAGTACCGGCTTCCCACAAAGCGGGAACCAAATCATTCCATGCCGGGGAAACGTTTACCACGGACACTCCGTCTCGGAGATGCGTCAAGCGTCGGCCGTCCATGTCGTAAAAAGGGCAGTTCCGTCTTCCCAAAAAGCAGGAACCAAATCACTCCATGCAGGGGAAACTTCTACCATGGATACTTCGTCTCGGAGACACGTCAAGCGTCGACCGTCCATGTTGTAAAAAGGGCAGTGCCAGCTTCCCACAAAGTGGGAACCAAATCAAGTTTCCTCTACGTGAAAGAAGATCCATCAATTTCATGCACACGACCCACCTGTGTAGTGTGCATTTATTGATGGGGGCCACTTTGTTGGGGTCAAAAATTACATCCCGGTTGACCAAGTCAAAGTCAAAGTCAACCCCAAACCAGGTGGGCCCAAGCCCAGGTGCCCAAGTCGAGCCCCGCGGCCAGCCTCCCCCATGCCAAAATGAAATCATATAATAAATAATTTTGATGTAATTTTTTATACATGAATATAAGGAGAATGGGCATAAAGCCAAATTTTTGTAAAGCCTATAGCTCATGTGCAAAAAAAATGAGCACATGAGGCATGGGATGGGCAAAATGCTATTTTTTAAAGCCCAAGGGGCTATATGTAAGTTTGTAAGCGTATACAAGGTAATATGATAATGCAATAAAGGATAACTTTTCATTCCCTCAAAATCTAGGGTTTTTGTGCCTCCTTCTCCATCCTCAAGGTTCTAAACCTTCTTCCCCTTTTCAATTAAATCAAGAGTTTTACTCTTCCTTTTCCAAAATTAGATAGTTTTCACCACAAAACCCACAAAGGGGAGCTCGGATCTTCCATCAAATCTCCAAATGGGGAGATTTATAAAATCTCACCCTCTTTTCTCCAAGATCCAGCCAATAGAGAGGAGGAAGAAGGAGACCCACCTCCAAAAACCCCATTTTGGGGAAGATCCAAGGCCCAAGGGAATAGAAAGGGGTCCTCTTTCATCAGCTCCGAAAATATCTTAGGAGTTTAACTCCTCAACACACACACACACACACACACATACATCCATATATAAAATAATAAATCTTTCTTTTTGGGAGTACAACTCCCAGTGCAGGGGCTAAGCCCTTTGTCCTCTTTATCAGGAGTTCAACTCCAAAAGTCAATCGGGAGCACAACTCCCAGTGCAGGGACCAAGTCCCTTTTTCTGCTGACGCCCAGCGTCCGCGTGCCAAGCACGTGGAACGCCAGCGCTCGGCGCCTAGCGCCCACGTGCCAAGCACGTGAGGCGCCAGCGCCCAGTGCCTGCATGCTAGGCACGCGAGGCGCTGGCACCCATGCGTCCTTTGAACGCTATTCTTTCTTTTTTCACACACACACACACACTCCCCAACACTGTCAAGACACACATACGCACACTGCACATCGAGTTCGCATGACTTGTTTGACCTGTCAATCGGAGGTTCCCTCGCTCCAAAGGCGATGGGTAATTAACTGCAGCTTAGTCCGCGGCTGCCAAAGATTCAGATCCCCATAATTAATAAAGCCCAGCCTATCCTAGGCAGGGGGAATATGTAATGCGCCTGACAAGCGCACCCGTATTCCCATCTCAATGGAGTGATGAAAAACACCCTGCAGTCCATAGAAACGGAACTCCCTTCTGGGTCAGCCCGGTCATCGGTGCAGCGATATGAGAGAAATCTTGTACGAAATGACGGTAATAACCTGCCAAGCCCAAGAAGTTACGAACCACGATCACTGAAACGGGTCTGGGTCAATGCTGTACTACCTCGATCTTTTTCGGATCCACTCATATACCATCTCTCATAACCACGTGACCCAAGAAATCCACACTATCAAGCCAGAAAGCGCACTTCGAGAATTTGGCAAACAGCTAGTGCTCTCTCAATGTCTGCAATGCAATCCTCAATTGCTGCTCGTGCTCCTCTCGACTCCTGGAGTAGACTAGAATGTCGTTTATAAATACGAAGATAAACTGGTCGAGGAACGGCTTGAAGATCCAGTTCATCAAATCCATGAACTGTAGGGTTCCTAGGCACACTAATGAGGTCTCACAAGTGATCAAACATGGCTAATTCAAAATTTTCCATGTGCCTACAAACCCTAATACGGACCGTTAACTAGATGTATAGGTGATGCGATGCAAGTTAACGACTTTATTGCTAAAGGAAAGTGACTACAACCTTTGTAGATCCGGTCCTCCACCTCCTAGGCTCCGTGATGACGTCCCTCCACTGTCCATATCGGATCCCGGACTCTAGCATCGGCTTCATCGGAGAAATGGACGGGCTAGGTCGTCGACTTCGATGCCGAAGATGATCTACGTCGAGGCAACTCAAGATCAAACTCCAACTTCACCAAGTCATGAAACTTGTGAATAAAACACCCTATACTACTTTGCAAGTGGTAGAGGATGAAGAAATAGGAAGTGGGTTCACTTTAGAATTTGATTTCTCACTCTTTTTCTCAAGTTGCCATTAATGGAGGCAAGCTTTTTCTTTGTTGAAGAAGAAGAAGAAGAAGAAAAAGAATATGATAAGTATTTTCCATATAGAAAATAAAATGAATACTTATCATATACCAACCATGGTTAAGTGTAGAGACTAAACTAGGGTTAGGTGAATGGTTAGGTTAAGGGAAGCAAACAAAATGGTCAAACTTTCAACACTTCATGAAGCTTCATGAAAGAAACAAAGAAAGCCACCATTTCTATTTATCTTTTCCAAAATAAATAAACAAAATAAATAAATGAATAAGTAAACAAAACCCTAACCATTCAGATAACCATGGTTTAATCATACACACAAACTCAAGTTAGCATCTATCATCAAACATGATACAAACAAGTGCACAAAAGTATATCACATATACAACTTGTGTACTTAAAGTGAGAAAATCCATTTAAAGTGAACCAATACTAGTTAATACAAAGTAATATATCAAATATATAATTATGCATTAAATCATTAAATCAATACTTGATTTAACGATCCGGTCATATCGCATATAACCGACTAATATCCAATGTATCGGCTTATCGAATCAATCCTTGATTCGATAACTAGGTTATATCGCATACAACCATTCGACACATTCTTCGCGAGAATGGAATACGGTATCACATACACGCATTACTCTCGGTCCCGCACATATCTCATATGCGCTCCTATTTCGTTTCGCTTGAGCCAGGAAACCTCTGTGTAGGACTCTAAAAACTCGTCAATACGCCGGCAGCAGATGATGATCATATCAAGCACCCACAAGCCGCAAGCGGTCTGCTAAACGTAACGGCCACCTGGGTATTGAGCGATCAGAAGATCGACGAGCAAGCCCGCTCACACTCCTGTGAATCCAACCAGTAACACTTACCGTACAGTCCGGTCTGTTCGTCTGATATGTCGCATATCTCGCCTAGGGGTGGTAAACGTCAGACCCCAATAGCTCGATAATTCATGCCGACGTGAGGTCCATAACATTCGTGAAACTACTGATAACTCTTACCAGTATATCACTGCAACCCTGGCCAGGGATTTCCTATTATGGCTAGTCGTGCATAGCGCAATATCAACCCCCAATACCGGGAGAGACGAATCCCCTCCTATCGCTCATTGCCTCCATGTGAATCGGGACTGTACCCAAAAACCACCTGTTTGCACGACTCGGTAGAGCCGTGGTAAATCAAAGCACAGTGGGAGACACACAAGACTCTATGACGATCTCGGGTCAACAGACTAAGCTGTACCAGTATCACCAGAGAACTGCCATATGACGTGAGGTATAATACCATCTGGGAGTTCTCGGCGAGTCCGTTCAGTGTACCCAGTCTCCACTGAGCACCCGCATACCATCTCTGATGTCAAACACCAATGGATATGGGATCATCCATCGCCCATCACATGGGTCGAGAAGATATACGCTAGTCTACTCTGGAATATCGATGCCCCGTCTCGATATTCCCACGACTAGGAATATTGAAGGATGTACTCATGGACTACCCAGGCCCCACTAGTATGATCTACATCATAGTCCTGGAAGTCGAGTACACATCCCAAGGGCTTTATCAACATGTAATAGAGAGACAAAAATTATATATGTTAAGATAAAGAGCAACCAGATAGCGTACTATCATGTCAAGCAAGAAAGTCCTACCTATATATGTCCCTGCATCCACTACAATATACATCCAATGTACAGTTATGGCCTCTAGGGAATACATATAACTAACAATCTCCCACTTGCACTAGGGCCATCTGTAGCAGTGGTTGTAGTATCTAATACTCAACCATCCCCTAAAAGTCTCTCTTTGGGAAAAGGCTTTTGTGTGTGGATCCGCCGTGTTGTCCTCTGAGTCTACTCTCCTAACCTCGATCAACCTGGAGATCAACTATCTCCATGATCAGGTGATGCTGCCTCAGAATTTGTTTGGGTCACTGATGGGACCAGGGTTCCTAGGCCAAAGCCACACTTCCATTGTCGTACAATGGTAGGAACCCAGTTCACCTTATGAACCAATATACACCCAAACTGCCTCTTTGGCAGTATCTTTGACAGCGATGTTACCAGCCTTTATCGTCTAGTTTGCCACGGTATCTAGCTTGGAACTTTTCCAACATACCATCCCTTTACTTAGGGTAAAGACAATGCCTGTGACTGACATTCAGTCGTCTTTATCGCCCTGGAACCTTTCCAGTGATTCTCCCCAGGATCAATTAATACAATCTTACTACAGCTAGTGAGAATCCTAACATCCATTTAGATCTATCTCATAGATCCAACTCCCAGGATTTAGGAGGTATCATTTTGATTTTATATAGAAAATCTATATGATAAGAGGAGATTGACCGATCGTAGCATAGGAAACTCCTTTCCTATCAAGAGTATGTTGTCCACATACAATACGAGGATGGCCCCCTTACTCTCTACTTCCGTTTTGTATATACAAGGTTCATCTACCATTTTGATGAAGTCAAATGTTCATATCATAATATTGCAGTTTATATTCCCCAATTCTTATTCGTTTTATAAATAAACAGGTGCTTTTGACGCATGTCTGCTACATGTTATAGGTTACAGGTTCTTGGACAGAAAACAGTGCAAACGATGTAAAGACGATGAAAATGTGGACTTTAACCAACAAACAGAGAATCTTGATCAAGCCTACATAAGAACAACTCACAAAGCAAGATTCAAGATATCGACTCAAAGCGAACGGTTAAAAATCCATTGCAAATTGTTCACTGAAGATCTGGAACTAACCTAGAAGCCCAAATGGAAAAAGATATATATAAATAAGAAGCCTAAGCCAACAAGAAGCAAACCAGGAAATTTCACTGAGAGATCTCCCCAAAAGGCCGCGGAACCGCGGCCCAAGCCCACTAATGCCGCGGTTCCGCGGCCATTTAAAGCCCGTGTCGGTGGAATTTTTCTGAGTTAGTGCGTCGGTGCGGGTGTTGGGATTTTCCATAGGCAAATCTGTAATTGCACATGTGCGAGAGTCTGTAACCCTAGTTTTCATGTTTTCCTATAAATTGTAATCACAGATCTGTAAAACTCATGCCTCTTTTCAATCAATAAAATTCAGAATTGTTGGGAGTTTATCTGTTCTGCTTTCTTGCTTGGAGGGAGCCATCAAATTAGTAAGTAATTTTATTTATGTGCTTTTAATTCTCTTAAATTAAAATGTTTTTTCATCCCCTAATGAGCGAGTAATCTCCTCGCTTGTTAGGGTTAGCCTTAGGGAAAGGTTTGAGAGATGAGATCTCTCACCCCTTTCATGCCCCTTCACAACTAAAAATTAGAACTCTATGCATACACGCACAACCGCTCCCTACGGCACCCTACCCCTCGAGGTAACGGTGACACCGTACTATAAAGGCCCGGTTGCACGTGTTTTCCATGGGGGTTAGGGTAATTATCGATAAAGGAAGAATAAGAATCTAGAGGAAGAAACATCTTCCCAAAAGATTCTAATCCACTTTATTGATAATTACACCAACATCTAATAGATCAAAAATAGGGCAATGAAAGCGGTGAGGAAACCTTTAATTGTGCATGTGTGGTTGATACATTTGTGTCACGAGTCCCTTTTCAAAAACATCTTTGCAAAACTCTCACATAAATAAAAGAAAAGGGGAAAAAAATCTTTTTAAAACTTGCAACTTGTCGCTAAAGAAATCTTGCAACTCACCTACACCATTTCTTCTCATTGACGTTATCTTACCCCCACATTCTGTTTTTATTTTTTCTGACTACACTACTCTTTTAGTGTATGTCACTTTGGACTAGGGATACTAATGCCCGATTAGTCCGTGTTTCGTTGGTACCGACCGACGAACCTTTCGACACCGAAGTCGAAATTCCCTCCATTTCCTTACCTCCACCTTCAAATTCTTCTTTCGAAGGTATGTCGGGATACGACCCCAACAATGCCTTACCGACGGGAATGATTCCACCTCCGTTAGGTGCGAATAACCCGAATCATCCGCCTGTTGTAGCGCCCGCATGAGTTGCGCTCCAGGATCTCTTTTACCCTGTCCGCACTTCTTTACCTACATGTCTTTCACCCCCACCGGCAAATGGAGACAATTTTGAGATCAAACCACATTTCATCAATATGCTGCCTAAGTTTCATGGTTTGGAATCCGAAGATGCATATATCTTTATCAATAAATTCCAAAACGTTTGCGCTATGATGAAAACGACCCAATTAAGTGATGACGCTATAAGGCTAAGGGTCATTCCTTTTACCTTATGTGACCTAGCCGAGAAGTGTCTATACAGCACCGCATCACATTCCATTAGAAATTGGGACGAGTTTGTGAGAGCTTTTCTGAAAAAGTTCTATCCTCATCACAAAACTGCTAGAATCCGTAACGAAATTATACAATTTTCACAGCTTCCTTCCGAACCATTTTGGAAGTGCTTCGAGAGATTTAAAGACCTACTTGTTCAATGCCCTCATCATGGGATCGAAAGTTGGCAACTTTGCCAAACATTATACGAGGGATTGAACTCCGCAACGAAGCAGTTGCTAGAAACCATATGTAAAGGTCATTTTCTCTCCAAGTCTAGCGACGAAGCTTGGCAGTTTCTTGAGGATCTTAGTGAGCAAACAATTCAGTGGGAGAGTACCAAGACCACATCATCTTCTTCTAGTGGTCAATCTAGGGCAGGCATACATCAAGTAGATATGTCGATTGCTATGAAGGCCGAGATGGCCGCACTTATGAAAAAGCTAGAAGCCATTGAGACCAAAATCTCATCGTCTTCTCCTGTCCCTGCTTTACCTCCACGAACTGTTTATGCTTGTTGTGCGAATCCATAACATCTAGCCGAAGAGTGTCCTTATAATGCATCTACTCAAGGACAGGATCAAGTCAATGCTGCATTCCAGCAACGACAAATAAACGATCCGTACTCTTCGACATACAATCCGGGGTGGAGGAGTCACCCAAATTAACAGTTCCAAGGGAACAGTAATTTTCAAAGACCTCCTCCACAACAACAACAAGCACCTTCACAAACTCAAAACCAGCAACCTTTCCAACAACAATCTTATACAAATCAAACGAACCATTTGGTTCAACCAAATGATGATAAGGTTATCTCGCTCGAAAAAAATCTAGATGCATTTCTCAAGCAATCTACAGAATCCGCAGCAAGATTTGAAAATTATGTTCAATCTTTGATGAACAACAATGCCTCACATGATCAAAGTATCAAATCTATTGAGGCACAAATTGCACAATTAACTGCTGCGTTGAGCGAGAGAGAAAAGGGAAAGCTTCCATCTCAACCATTGCCAAATCCCCGTCATACACAAAACGCATATCCCAATCACAATGTAAATGCGGTGACCACGTTGAGATCCGGAAGAGTGTTGCAAAATAATGTGGGAACTAGTGATGACATCCCCGCCGGTGGTTCATCTTCTTCTTCTTCTCTTTCTCCATCGTCATCTTCCCCTTCTTCATTTTCTTCACTTTCTTATTCACCTTTTTTTTAGAGCCTATTCTCCACCCTTCACACGGCTCTACTTCTTCTAGCTCGAACGAACCCATTTCTCACAACATGAACATATCTACACCGGGATCCGTTCCTACTCCACATTCTACTCCACAGACATTTGACTCAACGAATTTTCAAAATGCTCCATTCCCAAACAGGTTGAGTTCTAATAAACCAACTGCACAAGTGGAGAAGATTGTGGAGATATTTAAGCAGGTTAGCATAAATATACCTCTCTTGGATGCAATCCAACAAGTCCCTTTGTAAGTGCACGGCGGCGCCCCGGCCGTCAATCCGACGGCCAAATGCGGAAGCGGTGATAAACTTTAAATTTTTACTTGAACTGGCAAACCGCCGCGCACTAATACCCGGATCGAACCACTAACTAGTCCTAGCTATCTACAAGAAAGGGAAGAGAGATATACCGACTGATCCAAGTCCTCCGGTCTTCTCGTCGTCGTCCCGATCTCCTGCGGAAGCTCCGGTCTCCACCTCGTCGCCGGAAGTGCACCACATCGCCTACTTCTTTTACGGGCTCCCACCTCAATGCCGAGGCAACTCGGGCACGAAGCTGGCTAGTCGACGTGCCCAAGATTTGCTGTAGAATGTTGTGTAGAACTTGTGTCTCTTTTTTGGGGTTTTGGATGTTGCCTTTTGAGATGGTGGAGGAATGGATTTTTAAGATGAACTAGAGAACTTTTCTTAGCACCATGAGAATCAAAAATCCCACACCAAAAAAATGAATCCCTTCCCTCCCAAGGAATGGCCGGCCCATGTATGGAATGAGAGAGGGAAAAAGTCAAGGGGGAGGTGACCCAAAAGAAAAAAAAATGCAAGAGAGAGAGAGAGGAATGGTTATCATATAAAAGGAATCATCACCAAAACAAAACCCACACTCAACCACCTTCCACCAACCTCATCATCAACAACCATGATGAGCCAAAGTCAAGCCATCATGAAAAACAAAGTCAAGAAGTCAAGCTATGGTGCTCCATCATGATACAAGGAAATATGCAAAGACCCCCTTCCACAAATGCTTATTTGCAACAATGCAAATAAGCCCTCCTCCACCAATCTTCGGCCAACGAACGATACAAAGGAAATTGGCCGAAACGAAAAGCAAACTGGCAACTCCAGAAAACTGGTCCCGTAATAAATTACAGGAAAACCCCGATACTGTGTATACACACCCGCATTTGTATTCCGACCGAAATACAAATGCAATGAGACAAAATCTACACTGTACTATACTAGGATCCGGCTTAAACCAAAGCCGGCTAGTAATGTCCGTTCGATCCTGATCAGTGCAATACCGCACGTATCTGATCGAACCCTGCCATATATCCATACGGCCTATAGTACAAACTGTCCTATCCTGATCCGTGCAATACCGCACGTATCTGATCGGACCTTGCCATATCTCCATACGGCCTCTACAACCTTTCGCCCGAAAGCTGAGTAACAGAATGTGGGGGACTCTAAAGACTCGTCAACACCTTGGTTGTGGATTTAACCACTAGCACGTCAGAGGTATAAGCCAATACGTAACTGGCTACCAGGTATTGACTAAGAGGGACGTCTGTGAGCGAACTCAGCCTGACAACCCCACTGAGCCTGTCAGTGACAATATCCGTACAGTCCGGTCCGTTCGTCTATGAGCATCGCATGGCGGGCCTAGGGGGTTGGTAAAAGTCAGACCCCCAAAAGCGGTACAAGTCGTGTCGGAGTGTAGCCCAGAACACCCTGAGATACTACTGGAATACCTACCAGTAAATCTCCTTGCCTCGGCCGAGGGCTTCGTGTAATGGCTCTCCTAGACACAGCGCGACCTCACCCCCAATATCGGGAGAGACGAACCCGTGAAGATACGCTCACTGCCTCCATGTGGCTCGGGACTGTACCCAACTAAAACCTGTTTGTACGACTCCTTTGAGCCATGGTAGGGTAGTAATCAAAGTACAGTGGGAACTCACACGAGACAAATGACGATCCCCAGGTCGATGAACTAACCTGCACACATGTCACCAGGGAACTGCAATCTGACGTCTGGTATATGACCAACTAGCATGTTCCCGGCGAGTCCTGTCCGGTGTACTCATAACCCAATGAGCACCTGTATACATCTTAGGTGATCCAACTGACACCAGTGGCTTGTGAGACCGGCCACCGCCCCTCGTCGGGGTCTCGAATGTACACACTAGTCTACTCTGGAGTATCGATGCCCTGTCTCGAAACTCACACGACTAGGGACCATTTAAGGATATGCTTATAGACCCCAGCTCCCACTTATATGATCGCCCTCATACTGCTGGTGGTCAAGCAAGAATCCTAGGGGCTCTATCAACGTGTAATAGCGACTTGTCAGGTCACCTAAAGCAGTACACGATGATAAAGGTAAACCAGATAGCATACTATCATCTCGAGTAAGATTGTCCTACCGGGATAGGTCCTCCATCAATCATTGCAATCACGTACCTGTGACCTAATAATTGACTCTGAGGGCACTATCTCTAACAATCTCCCACTTGCACTCAAGGCTAATTATTGCGATGTCGCATACTCACAGCCCGTGTGATACCGAACACCCAACTCCTTTACTAATCAGTCCCACAAAGCTCGCTTGCGGAACTATTGCGTTCGAGGAATAGCCTCAGTGAGTGGATCCGCTTTGTTGTTTCTTTCTATGTCTCTCTATATCTCAAGTTCGCGGAGAAAGCCATCTCCCGAAATGAGTAATACCTGTCTTAGAATGTGTCTGGATGTCTGATGGGACCTAGCTCATAAATGAACTCCAAATCCAAACTTCTTAGACTGTATCGTCAACTGAACTTAATCAGTATCCTGCGCCATGCCTCCCTCAGTATTGCCTTGGACCACCTGTCCAAAATACTGCCCCTCATCAGAAGGAAAAACTATAGCTCTGACAACCTCCTTGTCGTCCATGTCACCTTGGAAGCCTGGAATGATAACTGTCTCCCAAACGAGGCTGTCGTTATCATATCCCTAGAACATCCACTTATGTTCTAAAACTGCTTCCGACTGTTTCTCCAGGATTGGATTAATGTCAACTTATTGCAACTAGTGCAAGAACAACATCTGGTGTGGTACTTTACATCTCACGATTGACTCAATTGCTTGAGCAAGTGATCTGCCAATCATGCACATCCCTCTCCCCTTTAGTCTGTAAGACATCTTTAGAGAGGGTGACTCCATCTTCTGCAGGTATACTACCGTGCCAGGAGTCGTCCATTCTAAATACTCTTAGAATGCTGTCAAAGTACCCTGATTGGGAAACCACCCAAATCTAGATCTAAAACCATAGATCTAGTAACCAGTATGTCTAATAAAATGTCCATTTCCTTTGTGGAGAAACCACTGTGTGACGACTAAAGTATAACCGATTGTAGTATAGGAGTTTCTTTTCCTACTCTGTGTATGTCATCCAAATACCAGGATATCACACCCTACTACCTTCTCAACAGATCCATCCCCTATTCTGATGAAGTCAAACCTATGACTGTCACGTCAGAAATAGATGATCTATCTCCGCTACATCTGCTTTAGTCTATAAATAGACATAAGCTACCTGTCCACCAATGCTTCCATTGCTCCCACTGACTATGACAACCCTCTGGCAGAGTCATATACACGTACACTTCTAAAGCGAGTTCAGAACGACGCTATACTCATCCTCCCGCCGGGTCTCGCAGCCTGGAACAACAGCAATGGTAATTGTGGGTAAACAAGAACTTCCCTGTCACCGTCCTTGAGGCTACCGTAGTATCTCTCGGGTGCCTGAAGTTACCCACCGTATCTGCGGAGTGGCCAATGGAATGTCAATCCAGATTGAATCTTTAGGTTCCTTGTCAAATCTTCAGTAATCGTTTGTGGTTCTGGAATCACTTCCAGTTCTACCATACTCCCACTACTGTTTTCTGAAAAAATCCATTTTTAATAAAACTGTGGCGAGTCTAGAACAATATTTCTATTGTTCATCCAGATGGTAGAAAGTCAACCCTCGTCATAGCCTGGGTCAACCCACAAACAGCCATTACAGAAACGTGCCTTGAGTTGTCCAGTGTCTGGTTTTAAGCATAAAACGGACAACTCCCCGTACCTTAACAACGTTAAGATACGAACTGTTCTATATCCCATATAGGAACAGAGGCACTGATTTAATTGAACCAGATCCAAATCATGCAGCTGTCTCCAGTGCATGTCAACTAAATGGAAGGAGGCCGATCAGCGTTACACAACTTAGGAGCATTTCCAATTATGAGTAACCTGAAAGAGAAGCAAGTTCTCTTAATCATTACTATCAACTGAATACCATACACAAGTATCTACATCTTCGATCACTTTGAAGAATGCCGATACTTGCTATACCTGGTTCTCTACTCTATTCAAATACCTATAACTTCTCAAAATTCGGACCCTGTGTTTCCACGAAAACACCTGTCTAAAAACTAGAGAAGTCATAAGTAAACCGAATATAGTACGAGGACCAACCCCTCTGTCCTGATGGACCCTGGACAACATACAATACTCTGTATAAGTCCCTTAAGTCTGATAACTCATTCACTGTGTGCCGTAGGTTGAAAACTGTACTTATGGTTAAGAAGAATTACACCGCTGTTCAATGCTCCTTACCTAACCATCCACTGATATAGGTAAATGTCGTAGACATAATTTCATAAAGGTATATCTCACTCTATGAAAATAGACGTACAGATATATCAATTTGAAATTGGTGCATAACAGCGGATATTCAAAACCAAATATTTGCCGACCGGCAAACTACCCAGGTGACTTCCTCAAATATCACCGATTACAACGAATCCCGATATAATGAGGATGATCACCCAATTCCCAATAACTTACTCCCACTCATCGTCTGTAAAACCATACAGATGTGAGAATCAAACCTGGTAAATACATACCCTGGAGTAAGTATCTAATCGGGAAATCAGTTTTCTTTAACAGTACACAGTGAGACTGAAACATTGAAATGTTTCGATGGGGCATCCTGGTATTCCTAGTAATGCCTCTTCCAGATTCACGTCTGTAACCTTGTAATTCTTTGCCACCGCTCCAAATCCCTTCATTTGTCTTTAGTCATTACCTTCTGCACACCCTTTTAGGCCAAATGGTTTTCTTCCTTCCCTACCGTTCGGCACCAGCCTATGGTTTGGAAGAAGACTATCCAATAAGCATAATGGGTGTACTGTCCCAATCCTAGGAACACTCGTAATGCGAGAGGAGGTGAGGATAAAAGACAACTGAATAAATCTTATTCCTATTTCTCCTGAACCAGAATCCATCCCCGAACTGGAACAAGTTCCTTTCGAGTTCGTATATAACCATACGATGGAGTATCCAATAAACTGTGGATCTTCGTAGTGATACGGAGTGTCCTGGAGAAATTCAAAGGTGATTTTAGGATTGGCGAAGAAATACATGGTTTGGTCATGAATATCTGTTGCAATTTACTTTGCCCTCTTACTAATCCCTTGCTTTGTCTTAACTTAATACCTTCTGCACACCATCGTTATGCTAATTGGTTTTCTTCATTCCCTACCGGTCGGCACCAGCCTAAGGTTTGGAAGAAGACAATCCAATTTGCGTAATAGGTGTACTACCCCTAAACCAAGGAGTACTCGTAACCTGAGAGAGGGAAAAAGGAAAAGACAACTGAATAATCCTATCCGTTTTCTCCAGAACCGGAAACCATCCTCGAATAAATTCTTTCGAGTTCGTATCTAACCATACGATGGTTTTGTCCAATGGAAGTGGACGTTCGTGGTAAAACGGGGTGTCCTGGAGAAAAGGGTAAAAGTAGGAGTGGCAATGAGGTTTGCAACTCTGACAATCCAAAAGCCAGTGTTTAAGAAGGTTCGGTTAATTTGGTCACTGAGTTATAGTCATAGGGTCGGGTCAATGGTCGCTACCGAAGAGAGAGAGAAAAGAAACACTCGGCGTGCACTCTAACCTAGATCAGAATGGTTACCAATTTATCTAATCTGGAAACCTCCCACTGTACCTCAAAATCTCCTCCAAACCTGAAAGAAGAATTAGTCGGGGTCACCCGAGGAGTAAACTAACTCATCAGTGGGAATCGGGATCCAACTCTCATCGCATGACAACGTGACGGAATCCGCTCACGGTATCACACTCCAGAAGGTATGCGCATATCTGGCAAGTTTCAGTTCTTTTGAAACTCCCGATGTGATTTCTGCCCCATGCTCTTATAACCTTAGCGAAGGTCAACAAATCATAAGTCACATGTCAAGTTCTACCCGTCATTATCCAGGTTAATTTGAATCCACCCGTACAAGCCCTTGACGAAGGTCAACAAGGCTATACGACTGTCCCAAACCAACGCATCTATCTATGCTGCAGAAAGGCAACAAGCAGCTACCATACACTATGCCTTGACGAAGGCCAACAAACATAGCATGAATACTACGTGCTACCCGTCTGAAACGACGGAGGGCTACGAATGGTTTCTGGAGAAAACCTTTAACGTAAAGAACTTAATATCGTTGAAGGAACGGATAGCTTTTTGAAAATATAGTGACGAAAACCTTTGCTAAAGAGGTCACTCCCGGTGAAGGGATCTAGGCTCTTTCCCCGTAGAATGAGGTGCAGGATATTCCAACTGAATACCACGGTGCAAAGCAAAAGTAATCGGCTATAGTGAAGTCATTGCCCTGACGCAAACTTTTTGTCCAAGGGGTCACTCCCGGTGAAGGGATCTCGGCCCTTGCCTCGTCGACTGAGGAGCAGGATATTCTAACTGAATACCACGATGCAAAACAAAAGAGAACGTCCTTGAAATAACAGCTTTTTGAAAAGTGTTCCAACAACATCAGATTAGGTTTGTTTTTAACTTGCATTGATCCGAATCAACGCAGTCCCATCAATTGATCACACCAAAAAGAACGAAAATATACTGATGTACGTATATGCCATCCGCATTCGCCACTGGGTCCCGTCATTACCCGTTAGGTTAGCTAACTAACGACAGAGCGGGGACTGGACTAGCGCGGATGCAAAACATATACAACATCTACTAATATATATACCAATATATTATATTTCGCTCAAGGCGTGAAAGAAATGCAACATCACAGAAATGTACAGCATCACAGAAACATTACAGATATCTGGGATCCCCGGGTTTCACAGAGCCACTACTGAAACCCGACGTTCCCCTGGTCGTGTGGATAGCCTGCGCAATGAAATCCTAGACCCCTACGGGCGCGGCAAGCTACCCGCCAAAACCTGAAGCGAGGCAGCCCCCTTCAGCACCGTGAATGGACCACCCAGCACTTCACGGAATCCGGTAACTTGGGCACCCCTCCTGGGTCAACCTGTACCCCCTACGAGTGCGGCGAATAGCCCGCCAATCCTAGAGTGAAGCCCCCTCCGTCTCAATGCCATGAGATGCGGGCTTGTTGCCCTCTAGAACCCGGCTATCCGTGCACCCCTCCACGGGGTAATCCTAGTACAGAAAGTAAAATATACATACAACGGGAACATCGACCGCAACCTGGCCGTGCCCCAAAATAATAATACAAACAGGCAGTGACGGCAGTCCACATGTCGGACGCTCGCCCCGCAATATCAAATGTACATAATACAACCACAACTGTACTAGCATTGCATCCAGGCTACCCCCACGACCGATCCGCAACATCACAGCAAAAACAGAACATCAACGTGAAAGTCACGTTCGCAAATCCGTCTAACCGGGCTATAGCAGTTAGACCGGATTTACCGATCAAGTGACATTCACGGTCGCAGATATAATGTAAATACTGTGAAATAATGTGTTTAAAATATCCGATCGATCAGATTTTAACAAGTGGGCCCCCAAGCATTACTGTAGCAGATCAAGAAATTCTGGGCCCAATATTAATATTCCAAAACCCCTATTTTCACCCCAAAAAGCCTCTGTAAAAAATTGGTGCAGGGATCTCCACAGTGTGCGGCGGAACCGCGGCTAGAAGGGGGTATTTGCGGCGGTTCCGCGCTCCCACAGTGGAGTCACTTCATCGAATTTTTACAGAGCTCTTATAATCTCCAGTACATCAATTTTATACAACCTGAAAAATTTTTGGAGACCAAAAAATTTCAACAGAAAACTGTCGCTTTGAAAAACTCGGTTTTGGAACTTTTGATCGATCGGAAATGCAAACACATTACACAAAGCTAGACTAAGTTAATGGCGAGGCTCTGATACCACTGTAAGTGCACGGCGGCGTCCCGGCCGTCAATCCGACGGCCAAATGCGGAAGCGGTGATAAACTTTAAATTTTTACTTGAACTGGCAAACCGCCGCGCACTAATACCCGGATCGAACCACTAACTAGTCCTAGCTATCTACAAGAAAGGGAAGAGAGATATACCGACTGATCCAAGTCCTCCGGTCTTCTCGTCGTCGTCCCGATCTCCTGCGGAAGCTCCGGTCTCCACCTCGTCGCCGGAAGTGCACCACATCGCCTACTTCTTTTACGGGCTCCCACCTCAATGCCGAGGCAACTCGGGCACGAAGCTGGCTAGTCGACGTGCCCAAGATTTGCTGTAGAATGTTGTGTAGAACTTGTGTCTCTTTTTTGGGGTTTTGGATGTTGCCTTTTGAGATGGTGGAGGAATGGATTTTTAAGATGAACTAGAGAACTTTTCTTAGCACCATGAGAATCAAAAATCCCACACCAAAAAAATGAATCCCTTCCCTCCCAAGGAATGGCCGGCCCATGTATGGAATGAGAGAGGGAAAAAGTCAAGGGGGAGGTGACCCAAAAGAAAAAAAAATGCAAGAGAGAGAGAGGAATGGTTATCATATAAAAGGAATCATCACCAAAACAAAACCCACACTCAACCACCTTCCACCAACCTCATCATCAACAACCATGATGAGCCAAAGTCAAGCCATCATGAAAAACAAAGTCAAGAAGTCAAGCTATGGTGCTCCATCATGATACAAGGAAATATGCAAAGACCCCCTTCCACAAATGCTTATTTGCAACAATGCAAATAAGCCCTCCTCCACCAATCTTCGGCCAACGAACGATACAAAGGAAATTGGCCGAAACGAAAAGCAAACTGGCAACTCCAGAAAACTGGTCCCGTAATAAATTACAGGAAAACCCCGATACTGTGTATACACACCCGCATTTGTATTCCGACCGAAATACAAATGCAATGAGACAAAATCTACACTGTACTATACTAGGATCCGGCTTAAACCAAAGCCGGCTAGTAATTTCCGTTCGATCCTGATCCGTGCAATACCGCACGTATCTGATCGAACCCTGCCATATATCCATACGGCCTATAGTACAAACTGTCCTATCCTGATCCGTGCAATACCGCACGTATCTGATCGGACCTTACCATATCTCCATACGGCCTCTACAACCTTTCGCCCGAAAGCTGAGTAACAGAATGTGGGGGACTCTAAAGACTCGTCAACACCTTGGTTGTGGATTTAACCACTAGCACGTCAGAGGTATAAGCCAATACGTAACTGGCTACCAGGTATTGACTAAGAGGGACGTCTGTGAGCGAACTCAGCCTGACAACCCCACTGAGCCTGTCAGTGACAATATCCGTACAGTCCGGTCCGTTCGTCTATGAGCATCGCATGGCGGGCCTAGGGGGTTGGTAAAAGTCAGACCCCCAAAAGCGGTACAAGTCGTGTCGGAGTGTAGCCCAGAACACCCTGAGATACTACTGGAATACCTACCAGTAAATCTCCTTGCCTCGGCCGAGGGCTTCGTGTAATGGCTCTCCTAGACACAGCGCGACCTCACCCCCAATACCGAGAGAGACGAACCCCTGAAGATACGCTCACTGCCTCCATGTGGCTCGGGACTGTACCCAACTAAAACCTGTTTGCACGACTCCTTTGAGCCGTGGTAGGGTAGTAATCAAAGTACAGTGGGAACTCACACGAGACAAATGACGATCCCCAGGTCGATGAACTAACCTGCACACATGTCACCAGGGAACTGCAATCTGACGTCTGGTATATGACCAACTAGCATGTTCCCGGCGAGTCCTGTCCGGTGTACTCATAACCCAATGAGCACCTGTATACATCTTAGGTGATCCAACTGACACCAGTGGCTTGTGAGACCGGCCACCGCCCCTCGTCGGGGTCTCGAATGTACACACTAGTCTACTCTGGAGTATCGATGCCCTGTCTCGAAACTCACACGACTAGGGACCATTTAAGGATATGCTTATAGACCCCAGCTCCCACTTATATGATCGCCCTCATACTGCTGGTGGTCAAGCAAGAATCCTAGGGGCTCTATCAACGTGTAATAGCGACTTGTCAGGTCACCTAAAGCAGTACACGATGATAAAGGTAAACCAAATAGCATACTATCATCTCGAGTAAGATTGTCCTACCGGGATAGGTCCTCCATCAATCATTGCAATCACGTACCTGTGACCTAATAATTGACTCTGAGGGCACTATCTCCAACACCCTTCATACGCGAAAATCTTAAAGGGCTTATGCACCTCGAAGAGAAAGGCATCTCAAGTACCCAAGAAAGTGCTAGTGGCTAGTGCAGTGAGCAATGCTATTAACCACCATCAAACCTTACCCCAAAAAAGAAAGGACCCCGGCTGTCCTACGATTTCAATCACAATTGGGGATAAGAAAATTAATCGAGCACTTTTAGATCTTGGGTCTAGTGTTAACCTGATTCCCTACTCCGTGTACGAACAATTAGGGGTTGGAGAGTTGAAACCCACTCGTTGTACTCTCCAAATGGCTGATCGATCAATCACCCATCCTAGGGGTCAGCTAGAGGATGTGTTGATCAAAGTTGGGGAGTTTATATTCCCCGTTGATTTTATTGTTATGGATACACAACCTGTTGCTAACCCAAGAAACCAAATTCCGGTGATCCTCGGTCGACCATTTTTGGCCACTTCCAATGCTGTAATAAACTGTCGCGATGGCTCCATGACTCTATCTTTTGGGAAGATGTCTAGTGAGTTCAATATTTATAAGATGGAAAGTCTGCCCCCCGTGCCTAAAACTAGTACACGAGAAGTTTGCTCTATTCACGAAATCACGCAGGAGGACTGCGAGCTTGAAAGATTTCTATTTGATGAAAACAGTTTTGACGCCACAAGTGCGTCCCTCCTTGAGCCTACCACCGTTGACCCAACCGACATTGATTATGAATGTTTCACTTTTTCGGATGATGACGACTCACAGCCCGAATATGAGTCTTTTGAGTTTTTAGATGAGTTAGTCGAACCATCCGAATCGGTTGTTTGCAGTGATTTCGAACCTGTGTTGGAGTCCTTTGAGTTCGAGGTAGATTCCGCAATAATTCTTTCGCCTCCGAAACTCGACCTCATGTCCTTACCGCCACACCTTAAATATGCTTACATAGGTGAGAATGAGACCTTTCCCATTATAATATCAGCCTCTCTAGCCTTCGAGCAAGAGAACGCTCTTTTAAAGGTCTTACAAGATAGGCGGCAAGCTTTCGGTTGGACTATGGCGGACATCGAGGAGATAAGTTCCCTTATAATTGAATATCATATGCAATTGATGGATGATGCTAAGTCAATAGAGGACCCACAGGAACATTTTGGGGGTATTGTGGTTAGTCAACCTCCTCCTTTAGAAATTGAACCACCCCCATTTCTTTTAATAAACTATGAGAATGCCAATATTCCACCGATTGCTGATCATTTACATTCTCGTTTTGATGCATCACCATCGCCCGTATATTTACCTCCACACCTTCCATATCTTCCCCAGTTCTTTGTGGATCGCTACAACTTATTCTTCCACCAACTAATACTCTTTACTGATAAATTTTTCAACTGGTTGGTGTTAACGTTTGGTCTATGCAAGGTTTGGCAGTAATGTCTAACATAGTTTAAATGAAATTTGGGGGAGGGCCTTTCTGTATATATTTTTGTTCTTCTTAACAAAAAAAAATAATTATAAATAAATAAACAGGGGAGTTCCGGTATTTTGACCCTCTTGGTTTAGCATGACAGTGAGGACACTGTCAAGTTCAAGTTTGGGGGTATGCTCGGTAAGTCTTATTCCTTCGCATTCATTTGTACATATTTTTGCATTTGCATACTTATTTGAAAACCCATAAAAATTGAAAAATTTCAAAAATTATAAAAATTAATGTATTCAATTTTGGCTAATTGACATGAGTTTGTCAAATAGGTTAACTGGCTAGGAACAACTAGATCTTAGACTTAGTAAATTAAAAACTCTAAAAATAACCTCCCTTAAAGTTTAACGGTAGAAGTATATGTCTTTGTAGGTTATTTAGAAATAGGCAAATTTTTGGTTCACTTCTTGGGCTAAGTCGAAATGAAGGAAGAGTATTGATGTTCTTATTAGAGTATAAGTTTGAAAAATAGTTCCTAGCTTAAGTTTAGATTCTGAAAACGTATACCCTACAAAATGCACAATCATGCACCTTGAAACTTGGAATAGTAGAAGAGACCTTGAAATGCTCTTGTCTAAAGTCCTTAGTACGAAGAAAAAAAAAGTGTGAATAATGAATAAAAAATGGACACTGGTTTTTATGATTACTCAAGGCTGTAAAAATAAAAAAATATTTAGCGAGGGTGCTTCATCATCTAGTGCCTTAGACCAACTGGTTTGGGAGTCACTGCTAAAGCCTTGGGTGTTGCAAGACTAAGAAGTACGCTTTAAAGTGCTAACGCATCTTATAATCGGTCGTTGGTACCTCAAGAAGTATTAACGGTCGCATGAAGGATGTGTAAGCAAAAAAATTCAATTAAAAATTCACCTACTAATAAGTGCTTTGGACAATGGACGAGAGTACGATTGCTTGATTTGAATTTCCAAGTGTAGGGGTGATATTTACATACACGTGGGGATATGTGATTAGAGTTTAGATGAGAGAAAGGAATGAAGAATAAAACTTGTATCTTTAGTAGGGTTGATAGAAATTCCTAAGTGGAGATGGAACTTTAGAAGGAAAACTTAGGAAATGCCGAAAGCTAAGTAGATCTGCAAGATATAATCTTAAGTTAAATGATGAGGAAGTGTGAAGAATATGGGTGAATAATTTACAAGTAAAAGATAATAGAATTCTTAGCTAGAAAACCTAATTGGAGAACAAAAGTCAATGGGCCGAGTTGATAGGATTTTGTGGGTGTAATCCGCTGAAAACTCTCAGGAGACAACACTCCTCCTACTAGGGACACCTAGAGGTTTAACGGCTTGTTGCACGTGCTCAGTGCAATCGCGTTTCCCTGCGAAAGTGCGGTTAGGATTTTAGTGAATAAAAATAAGTTTGCTCGAGGACGAGCAAAAGATAAGTTTGGAGGTATTTGTTCATATCATAATATTGCAGTTTATATTCCCCAATTCTTATTCGTTTTATAAATAAACAGGTGCTTTTGACGCATGTCTGCTACATGTTACAGGTTACAGGTTCTTGGACAGAAAACAGTGCAAACGATGTAAAGACGATGAAAATGTGGACTTTAACCAACAAACAGAGAATCTTGATCAAGCCTACATAAGAACAACTCACAAAGCAAGATTCAAGACATCGACTCAAAGCGAACGGTTAAAAATCCATTGCAAATTGTTCACTGAAGATCTGGAACTAACCTAGAAGCCCAAATGGAAAAAGATATATATAAATAAGAAGCCCAAGCCAACAAGAAGCAAACCAGGAAATTTCACTGAGAGATCTCCCCAAAAGGCCGCGGAACCGCGGCCCAAGCCCACTAATGCCGCGGTTCTGTAACGCTTTGAAAATCGTTTCGGTGAAATTTCGAAAAAATCGGTAAAATAAGGGGGTTTTCTGTAAAAAGTCAAAATACAAATATCTTATTATAAAAATTAAATATACATATTCTAGCTATGTAATTGCTATTATTTGGTGTTTATTGAGCCGCTGGTGAAATTTCAAATTTTCTGAAAAAAAATATTATTTTATTATTATTTTAAGCCGTCACTAATACAATTAATTAGGGAAAATTACAAATTGGAATGAGTTGAAACAAATTTTGTGCATAATAAAACATTAAATAAAATTTTATCATGTGGTTTTTGAAATAAAATTGTTTGCCAAAACGGTTTAGATAATATTGAAGAAAAAGGCTTATTTTGTGAAAATAAAAGGGTTTTGGTGCATATTGTATTAGTGTTTGGTGTTCATTGCTCCACACACACACCCTCTCATCCTCACCCACTCACATGGCTGGCCCCACCACCACATTCCAGCAGCCCTCTCTTTTGAAAAAAAAAATAGAAGAAGAAAAGAAAGAAGAATGAATAGATTAATTGATGAGGTATGGTATTTAACATAAAGTGGACTTTGTTGACTTCAACCCACACCCCAACCTCATTCTCTCTCTCTCTCTTCCTCCCCTCAATTTTGGCCGAACCCCTCCCATCCTCACTGCAGTAACAGCCCCCCCCCCCTTTCTCTTCTCATTTCACCTCAAAATTTCTTCATATTATGCCCAAAAATCAACACAAGAAATCCCACAAAATCCAAATCCAAGCCCTACCCATTTTTCCTTAGCCTATCTAGCATGGATCTTGGTGAAAAGTTTGCATTTTGGAGACAAGTTTCATGTTGATCTCAAGATGGTTATGAGGTATAAATCTTGTTCTTTTTTTGAGTTGTTTGTTATTACTTCAAATTATGTTAATGAAAGGTTTAGTTTAGATTTTAAATTTAGAGTCCAAATTCAAGATTAGGGTTTATGAAATTGAAGTGGGGTTTTGTTTTGGAGTTGAATGGTGATCAATTGTGCATGGTTATGTGATGTATTTTTGTATCTTAGGGCATGCAAAATGTAATCTTGTTGCTTAGTGCTAATTGTAACATTAAAATATCCAATTCAGCTTTATTTAAGCAAACTAGTTTTTAGCTTTTGGTTCCAAATGGGTGATTTAAAATCTAATTAAGGTTTTGATGACTTTATTAACATTTTAATTTGTTGTTTAGCAATTTAGATCATGCAAAACCAAGCTTAATTGATGAATTGTGAATTTTGCTATAAAAGGTGTTAAAAATTGATATTTTTGCAAACTAGGATTTTGGAAATGAGGCAAATTTATGAGAATAAATTATAGAAATGTTTTATATGACTTAGTTATGATATTTAGTGGATATTGTGGTCGCTAAATTTGTTTAAACATCGTGTTTTGTACAAAAACGGCGAATTGTGCTTGCTAGATTTTCGGAAAAATGACTTTTTAAGTGAAATTGGCGTTTTTGTGAGTTTTAACCTAGTTTTTATTAAAATTAGTGTTCGTGAATGTGCAAATGAGTGTGATTGGATTTTCTCGATGGTTTGACGTTCGTACATCGACATCGAGGGTTGGTTTGACTATTCCTGCATGCGTGGGCGATAGGTTTGGACCTATGCGTGATACGCGTGCCGATTTGATTTTCGTATGCCGTTTCGATTTCGAATTTAGTTTTAATGCGATATGGTACGTTATGATATGTAGGTACCCCCATGTGGACTTCGAGACGATAAGCAAGCACGTGGCGACGTCGGCACCGGCTAGCGAGGACCAGGTGAGTAGATTTATATCTACGGGGAGAAGTCGGGTGGATGGCGTATAGCACCCCCGCAGTCCGTGGTGGTGTATACGGATGCGTATACACACCAACAATTATTATATGTTATTTGGGATTAATAACGATGCTTAGGATGGATATTGGTGTGTTGGATTACTTTAGTGTTGCGAACCCTAGGGTAGTGTTACACACACACATACACACATACATACTTGCATACATTCCTATTGATATGTGCTCATGGGATTCTTTATAGTTATGTGTTCACATGGGTATGGGACTATGTGTTCACGTACGGATTGAGGATGATACTTGGGATTGAGCTGAGTCGATGAGATTTGATTTGAGGCCGTGAGATCGGTGATATAGCAGGGTTCGTATCTTAGATACGACATGACGTTGTAGCGGGTCCTTGACGTAGTGTTTCACACACGTCCATGCATACGTAGGCGGTATCAGTATGGTACTAGACGTAGATCAGTACCCCGATCATGATATTTGATAAAGAGGATACCAGGTGAATAGTATGATGAATGTGATATTGAACCGTACCCAGATTGGGATGCCGTACGACGGATTTACGTACGAGCTATATTGATGATTGATCCGCACTCTTGACTTGGGATGCCTGATTATAGATATGGTATCGGATATGATATTATTGAGGCGGGATCACCGACTATACATATACAGGTATGTATATGTATCGACTCAGATGATAGGCGGTTTCCTTACCTGTAGTTCAGCTTGTTATTTCAGCCGTATAGTTTAGTGTAGTTGTTAGATTAGATTAGACTTCTTACCTATTTCAAAAACTAACGAATCGTGGGCATTTTTAAAGACAGCTCAAGGGAATCTACGGATATTTCAAAAACGACGTATCTTTTCATAAAAACACCGTAGCCCCTATTTTCAAAACCCCATGATTCGTGTTATTTCAAAAGGCACCATTTGTAGGACTTATATTAGATTATTGCAGATTAGTTATCATTGTGTCTAGTATTCAGCTCCCGCACATTATTGTTGTTCGCTCTGCCTCGCATATTTATTTTGCTGCATATTCCATTATTGATATCATGTTGTTAGGACACCAGCACCATTACCGATGATGCGTATGTACCACGTACACCTACTTGCCGGCTCACACACATCTTCATCGGTAATTGCCATGTCACGTACACTTTAGAAAATATAATTGCTTGACTTAGATTGTTAGCTAGTATTGTTGACATGATATTAGTGTACTTCCCTTATATGTCATATTAGACATTGTAGTTATTACCTACCACTTCATGCATACTGTTATTCAGTTGTTCATGCCTAGTTCATTATCATTGACATATGCACTTGTGATGATTTCTTGAGATTTATGATATTTCTGGATTTCGGGGAAAGCCGCAAAATTTACAACTTATGATCTTTTAAAATATAAAATGTTGCGGTTTTCTAGTGATGTAAAGTGTCGTCCACCATGAGTTTGCTGTGGTTTTGGAGATCCGTGTCGAGGAGTGGAGGAACCGTCACGGGTACATGGTGGGCCCGGTATGGTACCCCGGGGCAAGAGGAATGTGGTGTTGACGTTGAGCCTGGCTGGGGAGCACTACCTACCGGTGATATTACCCGACGCGTCGGATATCCGGAGGATACCGTCGTGGTCTTGAGATGGATGGTAGGGGCCGGTCTGGACTGACGGCGCCCTAGATATTGAGATTGAGACATTGATATTTCGAGACAGTGAGATTTATGTTTTGTGTCGATGCTAGACACTGTTGATACTGATTTCATTTATGATACCTCAGTCTAAAAATACGAAGGAAATCTCACAAATTTATGAAAACAGTTTCTTCATTTACATGTATTCTGTTTCATGCATGCATACCTCATTCATATGATATATTGCTACCTGAGGCACTGACACGGGCACATGAAATTATACTCGGGTTAGATATTACCCTAGCCATTGTTATAGGCTGCTTGTTATACTTATATTTGAGGATATATTATGATCATTGACCTAGGTTGCGTTATTTGTGCGATTTCTGTGCGTAGATGTTTTTCTATTCACGAGTTGGCAACTCACCCCCGTTGTGCCCCAGTTTCTTGCAGGTTTGCCGTACAGGTTTCATTACGGCTTTGCGGGCTCAGTTTCATTCGGGTGACTTGCTAGTAGGTGGGTTTTTTCTTGTATCGTACCCATCATATTAACTTGTATATTATTACTCTATTGTATCTAGAAGTTCCATCAACCAAACATGTATCTATTGAGATAGAGACCAGTGTTGTTTATTCTTTCGACCTTAGAGTCGCTCGTTATATTTCTGGTGGTTTTGAGTTCCCTTTTGAGTTTTTGATCCTCGCCATTGGCGTTGTATATTATATTGCTTGTGTGGTTGTGACCGTCGATTGACGAAGAGCTAGCTCCCGCTTGGGGATGCCTTTTTCTTGATTTCGTATACTATTCATGTTGTATCCCGTTTGGGGGCCAGTATTTACAAAGGAGACTCTGCCGAAATTTTCAGTAAATTTTTGATGTTTTTAGAAACCCGCATAATTCGGCTTATGCTATTAAAACTACTTGATTTAAATTGGTTTTTCCTACTCTCTACTACTCTTCTTGGTTTGGATTTCTGGGTTTTCGGTTTACTTAGATTACGTACGTCTCGAGACGTTCGTAGTTTAAGTGCCGGTCATGTTCCGTACTTTCGGGTCGTGACAGGTTCCGCGGCCATTTAAAGCCCGTGTCGGTGGAATTTTTCTGAGTTAGTGCGTCGGTGCGGGTGTTGGGATTTTCCGTGGGCAAATCTGTAATTGCACATGTGCGAGAGTCTGTAACCCTAGTTTTCATGTTTTCCTATAAATTGTAATCACAGATCTGTAAAACTCATGCTTCTTTTCAATCAATAAAATTCAGAATTGTTGGGAGTTTATCTGTTCTGCTTTCTTGCTTGGAGGGAGCCATCAAATTAGTAAGTAATTTTATTTATGTGCTTTTAATTCTCTTAAATTAAAATGTTTTTTCATCCCCTAATGAGCGAGTAATCTCCTCGCTTGTTAGGGTTAGCCTTAGGGAAAGGTTTGAGAGATGAGATCTCTCACCCCTTTCATGCCCCTTCACAACTAAAAATTTGAACTCTATGCATACACGCACAACCGCTCCCTACGGCACCCTACCCCTCGAGGTAACGGTGACACCGTAGTATAAAGGCCCGGTTGCACGTGTTTTCCATGAGGGTTAGGGTAATTATCGATAAAGGAAGAATAAGAATCTAGAGGAAGAAACATCTTCCCAAAAGATTCTAATCCACTTTATTGATAATTACACCAACATCTAATAGATCAAAAATAGGGCAATGAAAGCGGTGAGGAAACCTTTAATCTCCAAACTTCCCCTAAACCTAACCCTATCAAGACTTTAATTTAGATTAATTTAGTTTAGTGATAGATCTAGTTTTTTTAGATTTAATCAATCCAATACAACATTTGGAATCAACTCGTAAAGACACATTAAGAAAACTACCCATATCTGTGGATCGACCCGTACTCAACGGTTAGCTGCAAAGCGACACCGTTTCTGATTGCGGTTAACTTATATTTTTGCACTAATCATCAAACTCTTTGACTACCATATCAAAACAGATGTTCCAACTCCGCGATGCCTGCTTTATCCTGTAAAGCAACTGTTGGCTATAGTGCCCTCAAGGCAATTATCATAGTCGCGGACTTGTGATTATGATGATTGAGTGAGGACCTATACCGATAAAACAGTCTTACTCAAGATGATAGTATGCTATCTGGTTTGTCTTTATCATCATATACATGTTGATAGAGCCCATAGGATTCTTGCTTGACTGCCAGCATTGTGATGGCGATCACATACGTGGGAGCTGGGGGTCTATAAGCACATCCTTAAATGTCCCTAGTCGTAGGAGTATCGAGACCGGGCATCGGTACTCCAGTGTAGACTAGTGTATACTGATCGAGACCCCGACGAGGGGCGGTGGCCAGGTCTCACAAGCCATTGGTGTTAGTTTGTTCACCTAAAATAGTATACAGGTGCTCATTGGGTTATGAGTACACTGGACGGACTCGCCGGGAACCTGCTAGTTGGTATTATACCTATTGTCAGATAGCAGTTCCCAGGTGACATGTGTACAGGTTAGTCTGTCGACCTGAGATCGTCATTTGTCTCGTGTGAGTTCCTACTGTGCTTTGATTACTACCCTACCACGGCTCAAAGGAGTCGTGCAAACAGGTTTTAGTTGGGTACAGTCCCGAGCCACATGGAGGCAGTGATCGGATCGTCGGGGATTCGTCTCTCCCGGTATTGGGGGTTGATGTCACGTTGTGTACAGATGGCCATCACCATAAATCCGTGGCCACGGTGGACGAGAATTACCGATCCAGGATCGATAGTTTCTCAGGTGGTGATGGGTTTCATACCGGCACTAAATGTCGCGTTGTTGGGGGTCTGATTTTATTCACCCCCCTCGACTCGATATGCGATACTCTTAGACGAACAGACCGGACTGTACGGATATTGTCACTGACAGGCTCAGTAGGGGTTCAGGATGAGTTTGCTCGTCGGCCTCCCTTTCGCTCAATACCTGGGTAGCCGTTACGTACAGCTAGTGCCGCTGACGTGCTTATGGTTAAACCCACTGCCAGCGTATTGACGAGTCTTTAGAGTCCCACACAGAGGGTTTTTCACGGTTCAGGCGATATGGTGTACATGAGGTATGTTGATACACACAGGCGTCCGATTAAATATGTGCAAGTGCTGCGCAGATTTTAATTGGACGGTTGATAATACTAGCGGTTTAGGATTAAGCCAGTTTATTAAATCAGGTTTTGATTTAATAATTCACATATGTATTTATATATATGTATTCTAGTATTATTGTTCACTATTCGTTTTCTCTCTCGGCTATTCGTATTTTGGTACGAATACGCGTATGTGTATTTCGATACATGTACCGGGAAGTATTCCGTATTTTCTACGGAATAGCTTCTAGAAGAAGATGCCACCTTATTTATATGATTTTCCATTTATGGAAATTCATTTGTTTTTTTTTAAATGAGGTGGAAAAGGAGGTATGGCATGAACATGGAACATAGCATGGTTTAAAGTATGGTGGTGATTTGTTTATAGTAATTTGACAAAAGGAAAAGTTTTTGATTTTTTGTTGATTGGAGAGAGAGATGGGGCCGGCCATTTTTTGATGGGGGGATTCATTTTTTTTAGATGTATGATTAATTTAGACAAGCCTCCTCACTCTCTCACTCTCATGCTTCATCAAAAGTTCACACCATTCTTTGTTCATGCCAAGTTTTCTTCACCACCTTCATTCTTCTTCTATGGTTGCTCTCATGAGCAAATGAGGATGAGAGAAAATATAGTGACACTTTCCTACACCTCGACTCTCCATCGTTAGCAACTTTGGAGAGCCGGTAGCCTTGTTCGTCGAGCTGGAGCTTGCGCCGTTTCCCTCGGGTGGATCATCGGAGACGAAGGAAGACCGGCAACCAAACCACATCAAGGATCGCTAGGAGCTTGGAATGAAGACCGAAGGACTTGGATCATCTCGGTATAACAATTCTAACCTCCTCTTAGTTTGCTAGTTTAGGGTTTAAGGTCGATCCGGAAATCGGGTACCGGTAGCGCCGGTTTAGAAAATTTTCTTTCCGCATTTTGCCCGCGTTTTGACGGCCGGGGCGCTGCTGGGACCCTTCATGGTATCAGAGACACTCTTTAAACCCCTTACTAGCTTGGTTAGACGTGCTTAAAAGATCGATCGACGGATTTTACCGAAATCACGATTTCATTTATGCAGTTGCTGTCGATTTTTAAATGTGGTCAAAAAATTATTTCACACATCTTAAAAATCCGTGCAGGCAATTTTAAGGATACTGGAAAAATTTGAGACCCTGAAGCCTCTAAAGCGCCGCGGAACCGCCGCACTAACCCCCATTTGGCGGCGGATCTGCGGCCGTTTAGTGGTGACGGGCTTCCAAATTTTTACTGTAGCCCAGAGACTTGGAATTGTGATTTTTTTGATATTCTTTTTTTGCCCAGTTTTCTGTGAAGTATTGTTTTACTATTGGGGCCAATTTGGAACTTTGTCGATCGATATTTAAGTGTGCGTTTATCAGTACTTACATTTCTATCTGCGACCGTGAATATCATTTGATCGGTAAACTCGTCTAATTGCTATATGTCTTTTAGACGGGTTTGCGAACGTGACATTCACGTTGATGTTCTGTAATGTGCTGTGATGTTGGTTGGATCGTCGTGGTGGATAGCAATGGTGCAATGATAGTACAGTTTCATTCATTTGTACATTTGATATTGCGGGGCGAGCGTCCGACATGTGGACTGCCGTCACTGCCAGTTTGTATATTATTCTTTTGGGGCACGACCGGGCTGAGGTCGATGTCACCCTTGTATATTATTTTATTTTCTGTACTAGGATTACCCCGCGGTGGGGTGCACGAATAGCCGAATTCTAGAGGGCAACTGGTCTGCATCTCATGGCGTTGGGACGGAGGGGACCTTACTCTAGAATTGGCGGGCTATTCGCCGCACTCGTAGGGGGTATAGGTGACCCAGGAGGGGTGCTCAAGTTACCGGATTCCGTGAAGTGCTGGGTGGTCCATTCACGTTGCTGAAGGGGGCTGCCTCACTCTGGTTTTGGCGGGAAACTTGCCGCGCTCGTAGGGTCTAGGTTTCATTGCACATGCTATCCACACGACAGGGAACGTCGGGTCTCACTTGCGGCTCAAGTGAAATCCGGGGCTCCAGATTATCCACCATTCTGTATTGCTTCTGTGATGTTTCTGTGATGTTGCTTTATATCATGCCTGGGACGAATATTATATATATATATTTATATATACTAGTAGATGTTGTATATGTTTTGCACCCGCGCTAGTCCAGTCCCCGCTCTGTCGTTAGTTAAGTAACCTAACAGGTGATGACGGGACCCAGTGGCGAATGCGGGTGGCATATATGTACATTTTATTTTCGTTCTTTTCTGGTATGATTAATTGATGGGACTGCATTGATTCTTATCAATACAAGGATAAAATAAACCTATTTATATGATGTTGTTGGAACCAAGTTTTTAAAAACTGACATTGCAGATGTACACTTTTGCTTTGCATCGTGGTATTCATTTGGAATATCCTGCACCTCATTCGACGAGGCAAGGGCCGAGATCCCTTCATCGGGAGTGACCCCTTGGGTAAAAGTTTGCGTCAACGTAATAACTTTACTATAGTCGTTTCCTTTTGCTTTGCGTCGTGGTATTCATTTGGAATATCCTGCACCTCATTCTACGGGGAAAGAGCCGAGATCCCTTCACCGGGAGTGACCTCTTTAGCAAAAGTTTTCGCCACTATATATTTATAAAACCACTTGGATTCCTTCAACGATATCAAGTTCATTACGTTAAAGGTTTTTCGCCAAAAACCAGCCGTAGCCCTCCGTCATTTCGGATAAATAGTGCATAGTATTCGTGCGGTGTTTGTTGGCCAAAGTCAAGGCATCGTGTGCGGTAGCTGTGTATTGCTTGTCCGTTGCATGGATATGCATTGGTTTAGGACAGTCGTACCACTTTGTTGGCCAAAGTCAAGGGTGTGTGCGGGTGGGTCTAAATCAATCAGGATAATGACGGGTAGAACTTGACTTGCGGGTTATGATTTGTTGGCCAAAGTCAAGGTCATAAACCGCTTGGGGTAAAATCATATCGGGAGTTTCAAACATAGAGGAAAATTTCCAGTCTTGCGCATACCTTCTGGAGTGTGGTGACTTGAGTGGCTTCCATCAAGTTATCATGCGATGATAGTTGGATCCCGATTCCCACTGATGAGTAGGATTACTCCTTGGGTGATTCCGACTAATTCTTCTTTTAGGTTTGGAGGAGAATTCGAGGAAACGGTGGGAGCCATCCAGATTAGATAAAACGATCAACCATTCTGATCTAGGTTAGAGTGCATGCTGAGTGTTTCTTTTCTCTCTCTCTGGCTGCGACTATGACCCGACCTTTGACTAAAACTCATGAAACCAAGTTAACCGAACCTTCTTAAAACACTTTGGATTTTGGAATGTCACGGTGTCACATACATCATTGCCACTTCTATATCACCTTTTCATTTCTCCAGAACACCCCGTATTACTACGAACGTCCACTTCCATTGGATAAATTCATCGTATGGTTATATACGAACTCGAAGGAACATTTTCGAGGATGGATTCTGGTTCTGGAGAGATTGAATAGGTTTATTCGGTTGTCTTTTCTCTTCACCTTCTCTCAAGTTGTGAGGGCTCCTAAGATTAGGAGAGGGTACACCTATTGAGCTTATTGGATAGTCTTCTTCCAAACCATAGGCAGGTGCCGAACGGTAGGGAAGAAAGAAAACTAATTAAGCTTAAGTGTGGTGTACAGAAGGTAATAAGTAAAGACATGTAAAGGGATTAGAACAATGGCAAAAGAAATACGATCACCATCATTCACGACAAAGACCGGGTATACCCCTGCCACTCCTACATCCACTTTGCTTTTCTCCAGAACACCCCGTATTATTACGAACATCCACTTCCATTGGATAAATCCATCGTATGGTTATATACGAACTCGAAGGAACTTTTTCGAGGATGGATTCTGCTTCTGGAGAGATTGAATAGGATTATTCAGATGTCTTTTCCCATTACCTTCTCTCAGGTTGCGAGGGCTCCTAGGATTAGGAGAGTACACCTATTATGCTTATTAGATAGTCTTCTTCCAAACCTTAGGCTGGTGCCGAAGGGTAGGGAATGAAGAAAACCAATTAGCGTAAAGATGGTGTACAGAAGGTAATAAGTAAAGACATAATAAAGGGATTGGAGTGAGGGCAGGTAAGTATATGGTTACTGTCGTGAATCAGGATAATGAAAGAGGCGTTACTAGGAATACCGGGTTAACCCTTTTGAAACATTTTCATGTTTCAGTTTCACTGTGCGATGTTAATTAATAACTGTTTTCCCAGTTGGAATCTAACTCCAGGGTATGTATTTACCAGATCAGTTTCTCACATCTGTATGATATTATAGATGCTGAGTGGGAGTAAGATATTGGGAATTGGATGATTAGATCCTCATTATATCGGAATTCGTTGTAATTAGTGATATTTGAGGAAATCATCTGGATTTTGCCGGATGGCAAATATTTGGTTATGAATATCCGTTGTTATGCACCAATTTCAAACTGATATATCTGTACATTTATTTTATAAAGTGAGATATAACTTTTTGATATTGAGTCTATAGCATTTACCTATATCAGTTGGTGATTAGGTAAGGTGCATTCAACAGCGGTGTAATTCTTCTTAACCATAGTACAGTTTTTCAACCTACAACGCACAGAGTTTGAGTTATTGAACTCAGTGGACTTGTACAAAGTATTGTATGTTGTCCAGTGTCGATTACGACAATGGGGTTGGTACTCATACTATATTCTGTTTACTTGTGACTTCTCCAGTTCTGGACAAGTATTTCGTTGAAATGCATGGTCCAGATTTTGAGAAGTTATAGGTATAAGAATAAAGTAAAGAACTATTTGTTGGAAGTATCAGGATTCCTCGATGAAGTTGAAGATGTAGATACTTGTGTTTGGTATTCCGCTGATAGTAATAGTTTTGAGAACTTGCTTCTCTTTCGGGTTACTCATATGTGGATGTACTCATAGATGAGTAATGTTGATTGTCCTCTTTCCATTTGTTTCATATGCACTGGAGACAGCTGCATAATTTTGAATCTAGTTCAAATTAGATTAGTGCTTTTGTTTCTATATTAGGTATATATAGAATCAATTTATATCTTAACGATGTTAAGGTATAGGGAGTTGTCCAGCTGATGCTTAAAACCAGAATCCGGATAAACTCAAGGCACGTTTCAGTAATGGCTGTTTGTGGGTTATCCATGGCTTTGACGAGGGATAACTTTCTACCATCAGGAAGATCAATCTTTATATTGTTCTTGACTCGCCGCTGTTTTAATAAAATGGACTTTTTCAGAAAACACAAGTGGGAGTATGGTAGAACAGGAAATTATTCCAGAACTACAAACGATTACTGGAAATTTAATAGAACATAAGGATTCAATTGGATTTGATGTTCCATTAGCCACTCCGCAGATTTTGGTGGGTAACCTCAGGCACCCGAGAGGTACTTCGGTCTTCTCAGAGACGGTGACAGGGAGGTTCTTGTTTACCTAGACTTGCCATTGCTGTTGTTCTAGACTATAAGACCCAGCAGGAGGATGAGTATAGCGTCGTTCTAAACTAGTTTTAGAAGTGCACGTATATATGACTCTGCCGGAGGGTTGTTGTAGTCAGTGGGAGCAGCGGAAGCATAGTAGGCAAGTAGCTTGTGTCCATTTATAGACTAAAGCAGGTATAGCGGAAATAGATCATCTATTTTTGATGTGACGGTCATAGGCTTTGACTTCATCAGAATAGGAGATGAATCTGGTAAGAAGGTAGTAGAGAGTGATGTCCAGGTATTGGGATGACATGCACTTGATAGGAAGAGATATTCCTATACTACGATCGGTTGTACTATGGTTGTCACAAATTTGTTTCTCCACATAGGATATAGAAATAATATCAAGTTTTCTGGCAACTAGATCTATGTTCTTAGATCTAGATTTGGGAAGTATCCCAATTTGGGTACTTTGACATTAAATGTACGACTCCTAGCATGGTGGTGAACCTACAAGTGATGGAGTCACCTTCTCTAAATGTGTCTTACAGACTAAAGGGGAGAAGGGTCTGCATGATTAGCATATCACTTGCTTAGACAATTGAGTTAATCGTGAAATGTCAAGTACCACACTAGATATTATTTTTGCACTAGATGCAATATGCAGATATATTAATCCAATCCTGGAGAAACATTGGAAAGCAGTTAATGAACATAAGTGAATGTTCTCGAGAAATGATTACGGCAGCCTCCTTCAGGAGACGGTTATCATTTCAGGCTTCTAAGGTGACCTGGATGACAGAGTGACTGTCAGAGTTATAGTTTTCCCTCTTTTGAGGGACAGTTTGTTGGACAGGTGGTCCAAGCGGATACTGAGGAAAGGCATGGCGCAGGATACTGATTAAATTCAGTGGACAATACAGTCTAAGTAGTTTGCTGGATTTGGAGTTCATTTGTGAACTGGGTCCCGTCAGATATCCAGACAAATTCTAAGACAAGTATTGCTCATTTCGGGAGATAGTTTTCTCCGCGAAGTTGAGATTAAGAGAGATACAGAAAGAAACATTAGAGCGGATCTACTCACTGAGGCTATTTCTCGAACGCAATCATTTTCGCAAACAGGCTTTGCGAAACTAATTAGTAGAGAAGTTGGGTGTTCGGTATCACACGGGCTGTGAGTATGCGACATCGCAATAATTGGCCTTAAGTGCAAGTGGGAGATTGTTGGCTATAGTGCCCTCAAGGCAATTATCATAGTCGCGGACTTGTGATTATGATGATTGAGTGAGGACCTATACCGATAAAATAGTCTTACTCAAGATGATAGTATGCTATCTGGTTTGTCTTTATCATCATATACATGTTGATAGAGCCCATAGGATTCTTGCTTGACTGCCAGCATTGTGATGGCGATCACATACGTGGGAGCTGGGGGTCTATAAGCACATCCTTAAATGTCCCTAGTCGTAGGAGTATCGACACCGGGCATCGGTACTCCAGTGTAGATTAGTGTATACTGATCGAGACCCCGACGAGGGGCGGTGGCCAGGTCTCACAAGCCATTGGTGTTAGTTTGTTCACCTAAGATAGTATACAGGTGCTCATTGGGTTATGAGTACACTGGACGGACTCGCCGGGAACCTGCTAGTTGGTATTATACCTATTGTCAGATAGCAGTTCCCAGGTGACATGTGTACAGGTTAGTCTGTCGACCTGAGATCGTCATTTGTCTCATGTGAGTTCCTACTGTGCTTTGATTACTACCCTACCACGGCTCAAAGGAGTCATGCAAACAGGTTTTAGTTGGGTACAGTCCCGAGCCACATGGAGGCAGTGATCGGATCGTCGGGGATTCGTCTCTCCCGGTATTGGGGGTTGATGTCGCGTTGTGTACGGATGGCCATCACCATAAATCCGTGGCCACGGTGGACGAGAATTACCGATGCAGGATCGATAGTTTCTCAGGTGGTAATGGGTTTCATACCGGCACTAAATGTCGCGTTGTTGGGGGTCTGACTTTATCCACCCCCTAGACTCGATATGCGATACTCTTAGACGAACAGACTGGACTGTACGGATATTGTCACTGACAGGCTCAGTAGGGGTTCAGGATGAGTTTGCTCGTCGGCCTTCCTTTCGCTCAATACCTGGGTAGCCGTTACGTACAGCTAGTGCCGCTGACGTGCTTGTGGTTAAACCCACTGCCAGCGTATTGACGAGTCTTTAGAGTCCCACACAGAGGGTTTTTCACGGTTCAGACGATATGGTGTACATTAGGTATGTTGATACATACAGGCGTCCGATTAAATATGTGCAAGTGCTGCGCAGATTTTAATTGGACGGTTGATAATACTAGCGGTTTAGGATTAAGCCAGTTTATTAAATCAGGTTTTGATTTAATAATTTACATATGTATTTATATATATGTATTCTAGTATTATTGTTCACTATTCGTTTTCTCTCTCGGCTATTCGTATTTTGGTACGAATACGCGTATGTGTATCTCGATACATGTACCGGGAAGTATTCCGTATTTTCTACGGAATAGCTTCTAGAAGAAGATGCCACCTCATTTATATGATTTTCCATTTATGGAAATTCATTTGTTTTTTTTTTAAATGAGGTGGAAAAGGAGGTATAGCATGAACATGGAACATAGCATGGTTTAAAGTATGGTGGTGATTTGTTTATAGTAATTTGACAAAAGGAAAAGTTTTTGATTTTTTGTTGATTGGAGAGAGAGATGGGGCCGGCCATTTTTTTGATGGGGGGATTCATTTTTTTTGGATGTATGATTAATTTAGACAAGCCTCCTCACTCTCTCACTCTCATGCTTCATCAAAAGTTCACACCATTCTTTGTTCATGCCAAGTTTTCTTCACCACCTTCATTCTTCTTCTATGGTTGCTCTCATGAGCAAATGAGGATGAGAGAAAATATAGTGACACTTTCCTACACCTCGACTCTCCATCGTTAGCAACTTTGGAGAGCCGGTAGCCTCCTTCGTCGAGCTGGAGCTTGCGCCGTTTCCCTCGGTCTGGATCATCGGAGACGAAGGAAGACCGACAACCAAACCACATCAAGGATCGCTAGGAGCTTGGAATGAAGACCGAAGGACTTGGATCATCTCGGTATAACAATTCTAACCTCCTCTTAGTTTGCTAGTTTAGGGTTTAAGGTCGATCCGGAAATCGGGTACCGGTAGCGCCGGTTTAGAAAATTTTCGTTCCGCATTTTGGCAGCGTTTTGACGGCCGGGGCGCTGCCGGGACCCTTCAACAACTTGCACACGTTTCCGCTGCTCCCACTGTTTATGAAGCCCTCTGGATGTATTCTTATAGACGTTCGCTTCTAAATCATTATTTAGAGATGTAGTCATGGCACCCAGCCACCAGATATCGTAGTCATGGTATGTAGCAATGGCAAGTAGGATCTGGATGGACTTAAGCATAGTCCCTAGAAAAGTTTTCATCATTATCCACATCTGGTTGATGACTAAAACCTTTAACAAGTCTAGCTTTGAAAGTCTCAACTTTTCCATCTACACCAAGTAATCTTCTCAAGATATACTTGCTCCTGATGGGGATTTAACTCTTCAGATATAGCAAACAAAGTCCATACTTTGTTGGTGTATATGGATTCCATCTCAGATCGCTAAGCACCCAGCTATTCTTACAGAGTCCCTACTCTCGATGACCTGCTCGAATCTAGTTGGGTCATCATCTCATGATGCAATCTTCGCTCCTACTGTCATCGAGAAACCGAGGTATCTCTCAGGCGGATGAGGAACCCTACCAGATCGGCGGAGAGACTGAGGTTCGTCGGGGACTATTGAATCCTTTGGTTCTGTCAAATCATCAGCTGCAGTTTTATATAGCTGGAACCTTTCCAGTTCTACAGAACTGACCTTGCCTCGATCTTGTCCAGATTTTGCTTTAGACATAGGCCGGACAATCTCAAATCTTAACTAACTTAAGAGATAGGCTCTTCCCATACCATATCTCATATGGAGTGGTAGGCACTGATTTGATTCGAACCTTATTCAATAGGTATGCAGCTTCTCAAGTGCACAACCCCAAAAAGGAAATAGGTAACTCAGTAATACTCATCATAGAGCACACCATATCTAATATTGTGCGATTGCTCCGCCCTGATACACCGTTGTGCTGTGGTGTATTCAGAGGAGTAATACGGAGAGAGAATCCCATTCTCCTTTAGAATGGTCCAGGAATGCCATGCACAAGTATTCTCCTCCCTGATCTCATCATAGGACATAATACTTATACCCGTATTGGTTCTCTACTTCTAGCTTATATTCTGTGAATATCTCAAAAGGTCCGGACTTGTGTTTCAATAGGAACATATGACTGAATCTTGAGAGATTATCAGAGAACGTAATGAAGTATAAAGAACCAGTCCTGGCATATGTAGACAGGAGACTTTATATACATCATCATGTATCAGTCCCAAGAGTTCATTAACTCTTTCTCTGTTTCCAATAATCAGAGCTATGGTCATTTAATCTTTGTGACATGACTGGCAAGTTTTACAAGATGTAAATTCAAACTGATTTAAATATGCATCTAATATGTAACTTCAGCCAGTCGGGTCGCATTGATGTGACCTAGTCTACAATGCCTCAAGAAGGATCCGTTCATTTCTGAACTCTTCCTCTTGTGTGTGTTCTGTATACTAGGAACTGTAGTTTGATTTAGAACGTCAATGCTTTGAGATAACGCGCCTGAACCGATCAACTTTTGATATAGGAAATGTTCAAAACATTATCCATTAATACAAAATTTTATCATTTCTTTAATAAATAAAGAGATTGATATGATTTTGTATATCAGGTTCGGTATCTAATAGCATTTGTTCAGAATCAATGTATTGGTAATACAGGGTGACAGTGACCAATAGACTTGGCTGCAACACTTGCCCCGTTTTCTGTCTCATGAAACTTATCACCCGTTCTCAGTTTTTCTACCTTTTTGTAGCCCTATGTAACATATTACATATCTGGGATCCTGATCCAGTATCAAATACCCAGGATGCAGAGGATACTGAGAAACAGTTCTTTGTAATGAACATACCCGAAGGAGATGCATCTCATGCACTTTCTTCGTTTGGACGGCATGGGGATCCTGGTATTCCCCTATTTCCTGCTCTGTCTTATAACAATTATAAGTTGGAGCGGGACCAACGTTCCCCAGCTCAGTATAACAAGCGGGTTCGGTCAATACATCCATATTATTATCTTGATTAAGGCGTGATATGGTCGCTACCTGGAGAGAGAGCGAAGAAAACACTCTGCGTGCGCTCTTGCGAGATTAGATTGGTTATTTATTTTATCTAATCAGGATGGCTCCCACTGTTTTTATCAAATCTTCCTTCAAACCCTAAAAGGAAAAACTAGCCGGGATTAATTACACTCTACAAGTTCGCCAATCGTTCAGCCAGGCCAGTGTCGGTACTTTGAGGGAGGTTCCCCGTGCTTTCGCATGGACCTAATTACAGTAAATCTCGTTTTCCCAGAGGCGTAACCCCGTTGACACCTTTCTAGACACCTACTTGATCGGCTAATTGTAAAGTGCAAAACTCTCCCAGGAGTAACAATTACTCGCAGTGGGTATCGGGATCCAACTATCATATAGAAGGTATGAAATCTCATTGCAAATTTCAACACTTGAAACTCCCGATAATGGTTTTTACCCCTAGCACCTATGACCTTGGCTAAGGTCAACAAATCATAGGTACTAGTCAAGTTCTACCCGTCATTTCGTGATTAATTAGACCCACCCACATGACCCTTGGCTAAGGTCAACAAAGCCACATGATTGTCCTAACTAATCGCATCATATGCGGTGTAGGAAGACATCACTTACCTACCGCACACTACGCCTCGGCTATGGTCGACAAACGTAGCACGAATACTAAGTACTCTACTTTCTAAAATGACGGAGGGTTGCGAATGGTTTTTATGAAAACCTTTAACGCTTTGAACTTGATCTCGTTGCGGAATCAAATGGTTTTTAAATGGAATGTTTTTGAGGCTTTTCTAGTTTTGCTAAAGGGGTCACTCCCGGTGAAGGGATCGTCGGCCCTTTCCTCGTCGAATGAGGTGCGGGATATATCATATATATCACTGTGCAAAGCAGAAACTATAGAAGCAATCAAAAGACAAACCGAGTGTGTAGCATCTGCCAGTTATTGCTAAAGGAGTCACTCCCGGTGAAGGGATCTCGGTCCTTTCCTCATCGAATAAGATGCAGGATGTTCTACAAGGAACACCGCGATGCAAAGAAAGAACTGTAGCTACCTGTTTTAATTTTGAAATTCGATTCCACAACATCAATTAGGTTTATTTTCTTTCATTAATCTCATTAATGAATATCCCATCATTTAAGTCCACCTAAACATCACAGATAAATATAACGTACGCTTATGCCATCCGCATTCGCCTCGATGTCCCGTCTGCACCGTTAGGTTAGGTAACTAACGCTAGAGTGAGGCAGGGCTAGCGCGGGTGTAAAACATAAGCAACGTCTATATAATATATCATATATACCATATAATATATCTATCTGAACAAATCACATGATCACATCACAGATAACGCAGCATAAAAATATCATATGAATATTGGATATACTAGGACATCCGTGTTTTCAATACGAGCCAGTATAAAACACGGATTCCATGGTCGTGATGAATAGCCAATCCAACACCCCTAGACCCTACGAGAGCGGCAAGCAACCCTACCAATTCTAGGGTTAGGAGACCCGGACTCGACTCCTCGAGATGGTCTCCCACTGGACCGCAGAACCCGGTTACTTGTGCCCTCCTCCTTAGGTCTATCCTAGTACAGAAAAGTAAATAATATACAAATGGTGACATCATCCACAACCTGGAAGTGCGCCAATAAAAGAATATTACATACAAGTTTTTACATGAATGAAAATGAAAAACACTCATCTCACATAAAAACCCCCGGCTATTCAAACACGACGATCCAATATAACATATCCAGCAACACATAACATCACATGTCATCAACGTAAGTAAATGTGCGCATCCTAATTGTCGTTGACATATAGCAACGAAACTGGCGATATCATATATTACACTTACGGTCACAGAAAAGAAAGTGTAAAACTACAACAGTTGGAATCCGCGATCTCTTTAGACATCGCATGCCTAAACCAATGAATTCCTTAGACATCGCATGCCTAACAATTATAAACCCCGCATTTTAGTCTCATTATCGAAAACTCTTTTCAATATCAAGTCGGGCAATTCAACAAGATTCCCGACATCCTGATTGAATGCTCGTCGCAAACTTTAGTAGGCGGCTGCACCCCCGACGCCGTCGACAAAGTGCACCAAGGCGGAACACCGTTGCCGCGAGCACCCGAACGGATGCTTTCGGCGACGGGGTTCTCCTACAGTCACTTGGTCGGGACTATGGGGTGAGGTTGTCTATTAAGTTTACCCGGCGAGTATCCGCGTACGCTACGTGATTGCGACGGCCTTTTGATCATATCAAAATTCCGTGGCAACCGATCAAGTGAAACTAAATTGCTATGTTTATAACATTCATTCAGTTATCTCATAACTACTTGTGAATTCCAAATGTTGTATCACATTCCGGGTAAATAGAAAATGTTAAACTTTCCGATCGAACAATCGAACACCCAAGTTTTCCCGAAACAGCTCAACACATGAAATAAGTTTAAAAACATTCACTTCGTGCCTCAGTACCAACGGTCCAGCCGTAGAAGGGTCAAGCCAACGCCTCACATGTGGCATGCCGTACTGCCCCAAACCCTAAGGTTCAAAGGGCAATTCAAGACGGTCACATAATCGAGTTAAGGTTTGTTGTCTTCTAGAGGGACCATCGCGTTACTTGCACTACTTAGAATGTCGTTAAACTACAGAAATATCCAACAATTGGAAATTTCCCAGCAGGGGAAAAAGTGGGTATTTATATCCGGTCGAACTTTTTAACATATTCTAAAATTATCCGGAAAAACACATAGACAAAGTTTGATAATCCGATCGAATCTACGAATTCCCAACACAACCCAGAAAAATCAACTCTTGAGTTCATATTAAAAATTCCCAGGAAAACCAGCACTGCAAAATAGGAATTACTGTGCAAAATTCAACGCAAGAAGAGACTAAACGGCCGCGGAACCGCCGCATTAGCCATGCTAATGCCGCGGTTCCGCCGCGCTTTGATGGATTCAGGAGTACGGGCTTCTCAGTAATTCTTAGAATCTCCTGCTGGTTTTTCTGCATATTTTTAATTCTCAAAACTACCCGATTTCAAAAAATGTACAGAGAGCATTTTTGAGTTAGGGTTTCGGTTCTATCGGACTTCTAACTCCGTCTGTGCATCGCCTAAGGCTCTAGCTATGCTCTGATACCACTGTAGGGTTCCTAGGCACACTAATGAGGTCTCACAAGTGATCAAACATGGCTAATTCAAAATTTTCCATGTGCCTACAAACCCTAATACGGACCGTTAACTAGATGTATAGGTGATGCGATGCAAGTTAACGACTTTATTGCTAAAGGAAAGTGACTACAACCTTTGTAGATCCGGTCCTCCACCTCCTAGGCTCCGTGATGACGTCCTTCCGCTGTCCATATCGGATCCCGGACTCTAGCATCGGCTTCATCGGAGAAATGGGCGGGCTAGGTCGTCGACTTCGATGCCGAAGATGATCTACGTCGAGGCAACTCAAGATCAAACTCCAACTTCACCAAGTCATGAAACTTGTGAAGAAAACACCCTATACTACTTGGCAAGTGGTAGAGGATGAAGAAATAGGAAGTGGGTTCACTTTAGAATTGGATTTCTCACTCTTTTTCTCAAGTTGCCATTAATGGAGGCAAGCTTTTTCTTTGTTGAAGAAGAAGAAGAAGAAGAAAAAGAATATGATAAGTATTTTCCAAATAGAAAATAAAATGAATACTTATCATATACCAACCATGGTTAAGTGTAGAGACTAAACTAGGGTTAGGTGAATGGTTAGGTTAAGGGAAGCAAACAAAATGGTCAAGCTTTCAACACTTCATGAAGCTTCATGAAAGAAACAAAGAAAGCCACCATTTCTATTTATCTTTTCCAAAATAAATAAACAAAATAAATAAATGAATTAGTAAACAAAACCCTAACCATTCATATAACCATGTTTTAATCATACACACAAACTCAAGTTAGCATGTATCATCAAACATGATACAAACAAGTGCACAAAAGTATATCACATATACAACTTGTGTACTTAAAGTGAGAAAATCCATTTAAAGTGAACCAATACTAGTTAATGCAAAGTAATATATCAAATATATAATTATGCATTAAATCATTAAATCAATACTTGATTTAACGATCCGGTCATATCGCATATAACCGACTAATATCCAATGTATCGGCTTATCGAATCAATCCTTGATTCGATAACTAGGTTATATCGCATACAACCATTCGACACATTCTTCGCGAGAATGGAATACGGTATCACATACACGCATTACTCTCGGTCCTGCACATATCTCATATGCGTTCCTATTTCGTTTCGCTTGAGCCAGGAAACCTCTGTGTAGGACTCTAAAGACTCGTCAATACGCCGGCAGCAGATGATGATCATATCAAACACCCAAAAGCCGTAAGCAGTCTGCTAAACGTAACGGCCACCTGGGTATTGAGCGATCAGAAGATCGATGAGCAAGCCCGCTCACACTCCTGTGAATCCAACCAGTAACACTTACCGTACAGTCCGGTCTGTTCGTCTGATATGTCGCATATCTCGCCTAGGGGTGGTAAACGTCAGACCCCAATAGCTCGACAATTCATGCCGACGTGAGGTCCATAACATTCGTGAAACTACTGATAACTCTTACCAGTATATCACTGCAACCCTGGCCAGGGATTTCCTGTTATGGCCAGTCGTGCATAGCACAACATCAACCCCCAATACCGGGAGAGACGAATCCCCTCCTATCGCTCATTGCCTCCATGTGAATCGGGACTGTACCCAAAAACCACCTGTTTGCACGACTCAGTAGAGCCGTGGTAGGGTGGAAATCAAAGCACAGTGGGAGACACACAAGACTCTATGACGATCTCGGGTCAACAGACTAAGCTGTACCAGTGTCACCAGAGAACTGCCATCTGACGTGAGGTATAATACCATCTGGGAGTTCTCGGCGAGTCCGTTCAGTGTACCCAGTCTCCACTGAGCACCCGCATACCATCTCTGATGTCAAACACCAATGGATATGGGATCATCCATCGCCCATCACATGGGTTGAGAAGATATACGCTGGTCTACTCTGGAATATCGATGCCCCGTCTCGATATTCCCACGACTAGGAACATTGAAGGATGTACTCATGGACTACCCAGGCCCCACTAGTATGATCTACATCATAGTTCTGGAAGTCGAGTACACATCCCAAGGGCTTTATCAACATGTAACAGAGAGACAGAAATTATACATGTTAAGATAAAGAGTAACCAGATAGCGTACTATCATGTCGAGCAAGAAAGTCCTACCTATATATGTCCCAGCATCCACTACAATATACATCCAATGTACAGTAATGTCCTCTAGGGCATACATATAACTAACATGAACACTGCCAGGGCATTGGTGAGCCTGAACGACATCACCAAGAACTCGTAATGCCCGTAGAACGTTCGAAAAGCAGTCTTCCGAATGTCATCATTCCTGACCCGCAACTGAGGTAACCCGACCGCAAATAAATCTTCGAAAAGTATCCCGCTCCCTGGGGCCGATCAAACAAATCATCAATGCGAGGTAAATGATACCTATCCTGCACCGTAACTCGGTTCAGCTGATAATAATCGATACACAATCTCATGCTACTATCCTTCTTCTTAATGAACAGATCATGAGCTCCCCAAGGCGACACACTCGGTCGTACAAGTCCCTTATCAAGCAAATCTTGCAATTGATCCTTGAGCTCTTTAAGCTCCACCAGGGCTATCCGATAGGGCGGCATAGAAATAGGCCCCGTGCCGGGGATCAAATCAATGCAGAACTCAATATCGCGCTTTAGCGGAAACTCGAGTAACTCATCAGGAAATACATCAGAGAACTCTCTCACAATTAGAACCTGGTCCAACAGGACCTTTGTGGCTCCAACATCTCAAATATAAGCTAAGAATCACAGATATGCTTTCCTCAAGAACCGACTAGCGTAAAAAGCTGAAATCATACTGTGATGGGTGGCACTGCGGTCCCCCTGCATAACTAGAACTGGCTCTCCCGGAAAACAAAATCTGACCGCCTCTTCACGACAGTCCACAGACGCATAACAAGTGGCTAACCAATCCATGCCGAAGAGAACGTCGAAATCTAACATATCGAGAATGACCAAATCGACAGAAGAATCCCTATCCCCAATCCGAACGGAACATGACCGGAATACGTGTCGGGCGATGAAAGACTCTCCTACAAGAGTAAGCACAACTAGAAGCTGATCTAATAAGAACGAATCTCGATCCAATCTTGGTATGAAGTGTGTGGATACATAAGAATGTGTGGATCCAAGGTCGAACAATATATGCGTGTCGAAAGAATACACGGAAAGAGTACCTGTCACAACAGCATTCGATGCTTGTGCCTCCTGAGGAGTCGATGCAAAAACTCTAGCCTGACGCCTACCATCACCCTGATGCCCTCTGCCTCTGCCGCCTCGTCCCCTTTGAACAGGACCGCCATGACCACAGCCTCTCTGAGCATCTGTCTGGCGTGGAGTAGCGACGGGCGGAGGAGGCAATGCTCATAGAAGAGGATGTGAAGGGGGTAAGGTGACCAGTGGAACTGCTACCCTACCCTGATGTCTCACGGTACAATTCCTGACGAGATGGTATGGACTCCCACACTAATAACATCCTGGTGACGGTTGCTGACCCTGTAGGTAAGAGCTAAATAACTGGCCCCGTATTAAACCTCTGCCGCCGCCACGGCTTAGTATGAATCCGCCACGGCCTTTGCCTGCTATACCTTTACCAAACTGCCCGAAAACCGATACACCAGCATGGACCCGCTTTGGTTCTGGAATAGCCGTAATCTCAGTAATACGCTCCTCCACCAGCGTGGTCGCATCCATCGCCACTGCATTAGTGTAAAAGTGTCGGGCGTCTATAGAGAGTAACAGCTGTGTATCAAGACCTCACACAAACCTCTTGATTCGATTCTCCTCAGTATCAACCAAATAAGGAGCATATCTGGACAGCTGAGTGAACTGGAGATCATACTCGGCCACGATCATGCCAGGAGTCTTGCACAAAGACTCAAAACTATGAGCTAGAGCATCTGATGCTATGAGGAAGGAAACAAGCAAGAAAAACCATCGAAAACCTATCCCATATCATAGAAGGAAGACCAGCGGCTCGGCCTCTCTCAACATACTCACATCAAGTCTGGGTAAGACCTTCCAGACAGAAACCAGCAAGCTCAATCGATCTCACATCAGAACATCTTATGGAATGACTAATCCTGGCCATCGTATCGAGAGACGATTGAAGATCCTATTGCGACTGTCCCATTGAACACTGGAGGCTTCAGACTCATGAACTCCGGAAGTGATACCTCGATAGTCCCGGTAGTAGAAGGTACAGCTGTCTAAGTAGTAGATAGTACCACGGTCTCCGTAGTAGGCGAAACAATATCTGACCTCTATGCCCAGCCGGCCTCAACCAATGATCCAATCATCTGGTGAAAATCCTGAATACTCGCCTCCAGCCTAGCGATCCTGCCGGGAGAAGAAGGATCAACCTTCTTTTGAGTAGTAGGCATACTGCCCTGGTCAGTCCTTGTCTTAGATGAGCCTGCTCTGATATTGTCTTTGGCGGTTGCCCTCTGGGCCCTCGTAGTCTTCGGTGGCATGGTGGCTGGAACAAGAAATAGGAATTGGTAAGAACATAGCAACCAGAATAAAAGGATGCATGGAATCAAGGAAGGAATCACAAGACATATATCCTAAGGTCACTTAGGCGGAGTATCATATCGTGACTATACCGCGGAACGTACACACGCTACGTTACTCTACTTAACTTACCTACTCTATCATACCAAGGTCATCCTAGACCCAAGAAGGTAAAACTTAACGCTCTGATACGAATTTTGTCATGACTCAAATGAGGAACGTGACAGGCGCTTAAATCACGCAATATCTAAAGGCGTAGCGTAATTCAAGTAAGCCGAAAACCCAGAATCTAAACCATGAACAAAGATAAAGTGGTGAAATCTTTGTTAAAAAGTGTTAGTTTAAAGAGTAAAAGAGTTACTGGAAAAACATTTTTGAAAACAAGTTATCGCTAAAAATTTTCGGCAGCAGCTCCATTGTAATTTTTGATCAAAATCGATACATAAGCAATAATATACAAGCATCCCCACTTGGGAGCAATCTCAATGCCCACTTGGCGGAACACAACCACGCACTTAAATATACGACACCTTAGGCGAAGAACAAAGCAATAAAGAAAAGAAAATAATAGTAAAACACAATCACAACAATCGACTCACACAAGCACGACATACAGAATCAATATAATACAAATCTCTCAGTCTCATCTCTAAGTCAAATATACATGTGGTAGATGGAGCATACTAGATACAATGAACAAGTACAAAAGGGGGCAGACAAAAGAAAACTCGCAACCCACCTAACAAAAGATCATGCTTAAAAGTAGTAGCATGCTCTAAGCCGCGACTACTCCGAACAATATGCCATGTAAGAAACTGTGGCACAACGGGGGTGAGTTGCCATCTCGTGAGTAATAAATAACATCATAAGTAGCAATCGCATGCATGACGAAACTACGACAATCTTAAATATGAGATTATAATGATGTATAGTAATATAGACGCGACATATGTGAGTAAGCGACGTGTAGTAACATGGATGTAGCAAGTGTAAAATGGGCATATAAGACAATTCTAGTAAGGTAAAAACATGAATACCATCAATGAAATCATCATAAATCTGATGTCAAATATCGACACTCAAAATCCCAATATCTTAGTCGCCGTCTCTCGGATCGGCCTTCATATCCATCTAAACATATAACTCCTGTCGGTATCCTTCGGATATCCGCCGATTTTCCATACTGTCACTGATAGGTAGTACTCCCAGCTGAGCTCAACGTCTTTCTATACGATCTACTTTCCCCTGGGTACCATACTGGGTCCACCATGTATCCGCAAACGGTGACTTCTCACTCCTCAAATCGGATATACTCATAGCTCAGAACTAAGAAAACTCATGGTGGACGCTAAATATCATATTAAGAAAAAATCGCATTTTTAAAATGAATCCAAGTTTTTAGAAAATGTGTCATGCGGTTTCTCAAATCTCATGAAAACAGAATTCCCACGAAACAATATCGTATAAAGAACATGGTAATAATGACAAAAGTACAGGATATCAGCATGATGCATGCTAGTTTGTAATAAGAAAAGACCTAACTGTTGTCTATAGTGCCCTCAAGGCAATTATCATAGTCGCAAGCAGGTGATTATGATGATTGAGGGAGGACCTATACCGGTAGAACAGTCTTACTCGAGATGATGTATGCTATCTGGTTTGCCTTTATCATCATGTACATGCTTCAGGTGACATTAAAGATCACTATTACATGTTGATAGAGCCCATAGGATTCTTGCTTGACTACCAGCATTATGATGATGATCATATATGTGGGAGCTGGGTAGTCTATAAACACATCCTTAAAATGTCCTTAGTCATGGAAGTTTCGAGACTGGGCATCGATACTCCGAGAGTAGACTAGTGTATACTGATCGAGGCCCGGACAAGGGGCAGTGGCCGGTCTCACAATCCATTGGTGTTAGTTTGTTCACCTAAGATGTATACAAGTGCTTATTGGGTTATGAGTACACCGGACGGACTCGCCGGGAACCTGCTAGTTGGTATTATACCTATTGTCAGATAGCAGTTCCCTGGTGACATGTGTACAGGTTAGTCTATCGACCTGAGATCGTCATTTGTCTCGTGTGAGTTCCTATTGTGCTTTGATTACTACCCTACCACGGCTCAAAGGAGTCATGCAAACAGGTTTTAGTTGGGTACAGTCCTGAGCAACATGGAGGCAGTGAGCGGATCGTCAGGGGATTCGTCTCTCCCGGTATTGGGGTTTGATGTCGCGGTGTGCATAGATGGCCATCACCAGAAATCCTTGGCCAAGGTAGTCGAGAATTATTGATCTAGGATCGGTAGTTTCTCAGGTGATGATGGGCTTCATACCGACACTAAATATCGCGTTATTAGGGGTCTGACTTTATCTACCCCCGGACTCGATATGCAATACTCATAGACGAACGGACTGGACTGTACGGATATTGTCATTGTCAGGCTTAGTAGGGGTTTCAGGATGAGTTTGCTCGTCGGCCTATCTTTCGCTCAATACATGGGTAGCCGTTACGTACAGCTAGTGTAGCTGACTTGCTTGTGGTTAAACCCACTGCCAGCATATTGATGAGTCTTTAGAGTCCCACACAGAGGGTTTCCCTGCTTTGGGCGAAACGATGTAGAGGCCGTATAGTTTTGCGGCAGGGTTCGATCACATACGTGTACTTATGCACGGATGATGTTCAGACGGATAATACTAGTGGGCTTTGGTTTAAACCGGATCCTAATATTATATTTGTTGGATTATTTTTGTCTTTTTGTATTCGTATTCTTCGGAATACGGATGCGGGTATGTATATACGGTTGAGGGGTATTCTTGTAATTTATTACAAGATTAATTTTAGAAGATTACACCTCATCATTGTTTAGACCTTTTTGGATTAAAAGGTTATTGAGGTGTAGGATGTAGTGTTTATTGTATTTTTGTGGCATGGCTAATTAGTGACCCATGATTACTATTTTAGAATGCTTAAGGTTTTTGTTTGTTGTCAGATTATGTTGACTTGAGTTTTTTGTTGACTAAGATATTTTGGAGACATGGAAATTTATATGTTGGCTCCATTATTTCTTATCACACTCACACAACAAACAAAAAGAGACAAGCCATTATTCATTTCTTTTTCTCTCTCTTGAGTTGCTCTCAACACTCTCATTCTCATGGCATCTTCTTCTTCCTTCATCCAAATCCTCTCATGTGTTGAGAAACCTTGGGTGTCTTGAGACAAATTAATCCTTCATCACTTTCTACTTTTTCTACGGTATCTAGTGTAGCGATCTAGGTACCCTAGTTACCTCGGATATGAGGTTGGAGCTCGATTCATAGACTCTCGGGTGGATCATCTTCGATGGAGGGAGACCGGAGATCAAGCTTGATCAAGGAGGCCTCTAGAAGATTGGGAAGGTGGATGAAGACCGAAGTACATGGATCAATTCGGTATAACCATTCTATCTCCTTTGCATGTTTTGTTATCTAGGGCTTATGGGTCGATCCGGGTTATCGGGTTGTTCTAGCGCCAGTTTTTGAAATTTTTTGTTCCGCAATGACCACGGTTTGATTGCTGGGGCGCTTGCATAACCTAACATGGTATCAAAACCACTCCATAAGCCTTATTTAACTCTTTGCGACATTAGAAATCTGTCGTTTTTGTCATGCAAAAACTGCTGACAAAAACAATTCCGAAAACTGAAAGTTTGAGATGTTTGCACACCTCGCGGGCTCACGGTTTGAACTGAGAAGCCGCACGGTGGTGCATGGGAACCCCGGGGAACCCCCAGGGGGGAGCGAACGGCTGGGCACACTCCCCAAGACCACCACAAGGTGGTATTGGCGGTGGGGACCCGAAACTGCCCCACCCTGGGTAGTTTCGGGTCTATCTCACCCCCTGGCCACCTCCTGGTGGCCTCGGGGGTGGGGTACCCCCTCTAGGCCCCTCGAATCGAAGTTAATTTCATGCTCTAACTCCTCACGAAGGTTCGGGTGCGTTTTGTTTTGATTCAGACTTCCGAATTGGCTTTAAACGGTCGGTTTTTGGAACTTTAGCTCTCTGTTTTTTCATGGTTTTAGAAATTGTTTTAGTTTGCTAATTGCGTGCGGAATTCTAATGTCGTAGTTTCAGTACATACATTACTATCTGCGACCATGAATATCATTAGAGCAGTACAACTCATCTAACTGCTATATGTTCTTTTAGACGGGTTTGCGAACGTGATATTCACGTTGATGTTCTGTGTTGTGATGTGATTATGGTTGGATCGTCGTGGTGGATAGCTTGGGTGCAATGGTAGTACAGTTTGGGTTTATTTGTATATTTTATATTGCGGGGCGAGCATCCGACATGTGGACTTCCGTCACTGCCAGTTTGTATATTATTTGTTTGAGGCACGACCGGGTTGAGTTCATGTCACCGTTGTACATATTCTTTTTTTTTCTGTACTAGGATTACCCCGCGGTGGAGTGCACGAATAGCTGGGTTCTAAAGGGCAACGGGTCTGCATCACATGGCGGTGAGACGGAGGGGGCCTCACTCTAGAATTGGCGGTCTATTCGACGCACTCGTAGGGGGTATAGGTTGACCCAAGGAGGGGTGCTCAAGTTACCGGATTCCGTAGAGTGCTGGGTGGCCCAATCACGTTGTTGATTGGGGTTGCCTCGCTTCTGGGATTGGCGGGTAACTTGCCGCGCTTGTAAGGGTCTAGGTCTACATTGTACAGGCTATCCATACGACCAAGGGAACTTCGGGTTTCACTTGCGGCTCAAAGGAAACCCGGGGTTCCCAAATTATCGGTATTGTTCTGTGATGCTTATCGCTTATCTAAGATGTTGCATATATCATGTCTGGAGTGATTATTATATATTGTTATATATATACTAGTAGATGTTGTATATGTTTTGCACCCGCGCTAGTCCAGCTCCCGCTCTGTCATTAGTTAAGTAACCTAACGGGTGATGACGGGGCCCAGTGGCGAATGCAGATGGCATATACGTACATCATATTTTCGTTCTTTTCTGGTATGATTAATTGATGGGACTGCGTTGATTTTGATCAATGCAAAGATAAAACAAATATATATATGACGTTGTTGGAACAATTTTCAAAAGCTGTTATTACAAGGACGTTTTCTTTTGTTTTGCACAGCGGTATTCGGTTATGAATATCCAGCAGCTCATTCGACGAGGTAAGAGCCGAGATCCCTTCACCGGGGGTGACCTCTTGGGCAGAAGTTTGCGTCAGGGTAATAACTTCACTATAGTCGATTACTTTTTTTCTTTGCATCGAGGTATTCAGTTAGGAATATCCTGCACCTCATTCGACGAGGAAAGAGCCGAGATCCCTTCACGGGGAGTGACCTCTTTAGCAAAGGTTTTCGCCACTATATATTTGTAAAGCTATCCGGTTTCTTCAACAATATCAAGTTCATTACGTTAATGGTTTTTTGCCAAAACCCATTCGTAGCCCTCAGTCATTTCAGACGGGTAGCACTTAGTATTCATTCTATGTATGTTGGCCTTCGTCAAGGCATAGTGTATGGTAGCTATTTGTTACTTTTCTGTTGCATAGATAGATGCGTTGGTTTGGGACAATCGTACTATCATGTTGGCCTTCGTCAAGGGTATGTATGGGTGGGTTCAAATTAACCTGGACAATGACAGGTAGAGCTTGACATGTGACTTATGATATGTTGGCCTTCATCAAGGTCATAAAAGCATGGGCCAGAAATCACATCGGGAGTTTAAACATACAGGAAACTTACCAGGCATGCGCATACCTTCTGGAGTGTGATAACTTGAGTGGATTCCATCAGGTTATCATGCGATGATAGTTGGATCCCGATTCCCACTGATGAGTTGGTTTACTCCTCGGGTGATTTTAGATGATCCCGTAATTCTTCTTTTGGGTTTGGAGGAGAATTTGAGGATACAGTAGGAGACATCCTGATTAGATAAAGTAATTAACCATTCTGATCTAGGTTAGAGTGCACACTGAGTGTTTCTTTTCTCTCTTTCTTTAGCAGTGACCATGGCCTGACACTAGACTAGAACTCATAAACCAAGTTAACCGAACTTTCTTAAACCACACTGGCTTTTAGATTGTCAGAGTTGCATACTTCATTGCCACTCCTACTTTTACCCTTTTCTTTTCTCCGGAACATTCCGTATCACTATGAAGATCCACATTTATTGGATATGACCATCGTATAGTTACATACGAACTCGAAGAAACTTATTTCAGATTCGAGAATGGTTTCCGGTTTTGGAGAAATTGAATAGGACTATTCAGTTGTCCTTTCCTTTTATCTCCTCTCAGGTTGTGAGGGCTCCTAGGATTAGGAGAGGGTACACCTATTGTGCTTATTGGATAGTCTTCTTCCAAACCATAGGCAGGTGCCGAAAGGTAGGGAATGAAGAAAACCAATTAACCTAAGTGAGGTATACAGAAGGTAATAAGTAAAGACAAATAAAGGGATTAGAAAGAAGGCAAAGTAAATTGCGACTGCTATCATTCAAGACCAAACCGCGTATATCATCGCCACTCGTACTTCACCTTTGCATTTCTCCAGAACACCCCGTATCTGTCATGCCCTGCTTCCCAAAATACGGAATACGGAAGCGACGAAGGCCAGCCGTGCTACCTACGATAAGGAAAAATCCTTCCATAGTCATATAAGACTGTCTAGATTAACCTGTCAAAGATAAAATCCAATACCAAAACGGAATAATACTGATAATCATGCTGCAATGAAACCACAAAAATCCTAAAAATAGGTCCACTGGATAATTGATGCAATTAAAGATCCAATACAATAGGTTCAGAAATAAAATAAGATCCAAAAGAGATACATAAGTCCTAATGTCCCATAGAGGCGCACATGCTAAAAACTAATTGAAAAGGGTAAAAATAAACTTACGGTTACTGATCTTCTGCGAAATCCTGATAGCCGCTCTGATCCTGCTCAGCCTGTAAATCTGTCTCTAAAGCTGAGATGGCAAATCTCAGGGATGTCAGAATACCCCAGCAAGTACTCAACGTATAAGGTGTGTGTAGTATAATAACCAGAATATAAGAAAGTAGTGAAGCCCGGTGCGCAAGAAAAACAGATATATAAATAATTAGATGCATTAACACTATGAAACATGTATGTAAGAGGTCAAGTCATAACCTAACTGGTCACTAAAAGGTAAACTACCCTATCGTAAGCTCGAGTGTGTGCGTCAACCTCTGCAGGAGTATTCCTAACCCAAGAGTGGTGCCCCAGGGGCTAGGAAATATGGGCCCAACTGTGGAATGAATATGAGACCGATATAGCCCGGTACGAGCTGTAATATGAGACCGATATAGCCGGGTATGAGCTGTAAACATGAGACCGATATAGCCCGGTACGAGCTGTAAACATGAGATCGATATAGCCCGGTACGATCTGTAAACATGAGACCGATAGCCCGGTACGAGCTACTGGCATGGGACTCTTGAGATCCTGTTGTACAACGCACACTCAAACTACCCCAACACCCGCGTATTTATAGCTACTATGGTAAAGATTAAATCACTAAATTACAAATGCTGAACAGACAGGAACTTGTGGTATGGTAATTGTATGGAAATAAAACCGGTGAATAGTGGTGTCATGGCATGTAGTTCAGCATTCCAATTAATGATTTCATTTTAATATAAATAACAAGGATCATGAATAGGCATGTCAAATCAAGGTGTTCTATACATGTAAATCAACATGAGTCTCGAATGTGTATAAAGTATGTAAAAGGATTCTTGTGCATAGTAATCATGTCATAGCATCACATAAAGAAGAAGCAAGCAGCAGTTGGTAATTAGCAAAAGAAATGATTTTCAGGTATAGCTCGATGGGGAAAAAATTATGTGACTATTAGCCTTAGAAAAAGTTCATAACTTTGTGCCTATACTCACTTATACTTTAGGGGGAATATTTAGCAATATTTTGTACAACTAAATTGCACCTAATTTATAATAAAATTTGTAGTTGCAAGTTTATAGTCGGCAATATATCAGCAAGTGTTCCGATAAGGACAAATGATAAAACTGTGAAAGAAAGCTCTTTCCTCTAATATCCAAACTTGTATAGGTTAAGAACTAATTTAGATAATCGCCGATGTTACATCGACAAAATGAAAAGAGCAAGAGTACTTTCCTGAGGAAAAGATCAGGGGAGAACGATGCATGAAGATGCGAGGCACGATCTCAGTTAAAGTGCGACTTGGGATATGAGTTATACGATCCGCCTAGATAAATTTCATCGGTTAAACCATAAATATCTACATAAATATTGTCACACAACCAAGCACAATTATATCAACTTAGGGTTTTAAATCCTAAATTTCCCTTCTAATGTTCACTGTTTTCTCACCATTTCATTTTATTTATTTATTCTTTTTTTTGTTGTTTTAAAAAAAACAGGGATCAAGGAAAATTTACAGAGGATGATCGTGGTAGTTGCTAGGGTTCGGATGGTCCTGGGTCGAGTCGAGTGCACTCAGATCTGGAGATGGGAGCAGCTGCGAGGCGAAGACGAGGGCTGCGTCGACGGTGAGGGCTTGCGGTGTTGCTGTAAGGAAGCGATGATGAGGACGATGGAGATCTGCGTGATGGTGTCGTCGAGAGTGGGGGATTTACAGCGAGGGAGAAGGGGGCGATGGATTCGACGGCGAAGATTGCCGCTCGGGGTTGTGGTGGTGATAGGGATCGCGATGCGAAGAAGACGAGGGTGAAGGGGAAAGGAGAAGGAGGCGAGGGTCGACGAGTGAGGAGCGGGAGTCGAGGTTTGCGGCAGCGGTGATGGTGGCGACGCGATGATGGAGACGTCGCGAGGGTGAGGGGATTCGATGAGGGGGATCGGGATTTGAGGAGCAGCGGGGGGGAGAGAGAGATGCGAGTATGAGAGATAGAGAGGGATATTTGTTTTGTATATATAAACAAATTTTATAAATATATTTATAAAGATACATATCTTCAATTTGTTGCATTTAGAGATTCGGCATAGATGTTTTTTTTGTTTTCATATTAACAGTAAACAGAAATTAGCCAATGAAATATATGTATGCAACCCAAAATATTAATGTAAATTTTGGAATTTTAAGATACGTAAAATATTGTTTTGCTGCCATTAAGAAAATATTGTATATAATATAAAAAAGGAAGATTTTACATATTAAAATTATTTACGGTAAAAATTAAAAATAAAATATACTAGCAGCCAACTAAAAGTTCTAAAATTATGGAAAAATAATCTCAAAAAAATCTTGAACTACTGCATTCAAATAGGGCTGTTACATCCTACCCACCTAACAGAAAATTTCGTCCTCGAAATTGGAAGGACGACTACAAGATCAAGAAAACAAGTGTGGGTACTTTTGACGAATCTCGTCCTCACGCTCCCAAGTGGATTCCCTGCGAGAACGTCCGCCCCAAGATACAAGAACTAAAGGGATGATCTTGTTTCTCAATACCTTCTCTCTACGGTCGACAATGGCTGTAGGTTGCTCTTCATACGAGAGATCAGTGCTCAAGGTTAATTCAAAATGATTAAGAACATGACTGTCATCGCGAACGTACCGACGCAACTGTGATACATGGAATACATCATGCACACCAGCCAAAGAGGGTAGTAAGGCCAATCTGTATGCCACTACTCCAACGCGTTCCATAATCTCGAATGGTCCGATAAATCGGGGACTGAGTTTCCCATGACTACCGAATCTAATCACTCCTCGAGTCGGTGAAATCTTAAGGAAGGCATGATCTCCTACTCCAAACTCAAGAGATTTTCGACTAGTATCCGCCCAGCTCTTCTGACGATCTTGTGCTGTCTTGATACGGTCCCTGATCAACTGGACCTTCTCAATGGTTTGGGTTACAAGCTCCGTTCCTAGTAATCTTTGTTCACCCACATCATCCTAGCAAAGTGGGGAATGACATTTACGTCCGTAAAGTGTCTCGAACGGTGCCATCTGGATACTCGCCTGATAGCTATTATTATACGAGAATTCCACCAAGTGAAGATGATCCTCCCACGATCCCTTGAAATCTAGCATACAGGCTCTCAACATGTCTTCTAATATCTGTATCGTACGTTCAGACTGTCCGTCAGTCTGGGGGTGGTAAGCTGTGCTGTAATGGAGACGAGTGCCTAAACTCTCTTGTAAGCTTCTCCAGAAATGTGAAAGGAATCTCGTGTCTCGGTCCGATACTATAATGATAGGCACCCCATGTAACCGTACGATCTCTTGCATATATCTCTCTGCCAATGTCTCCGTCGATTGTCCCACTCGAAAGGGTAGAAAATGGTCCGCCTTTGTGAGACGGTCGACGATGACCCAAATAGCATTATTGCCCTTAGGACTCCGCGGTAAATCCGTCACGAAGTCCATAGTGATGTGTTCCAACTTCCACTGGGGAATGGGAAGTGGTTGCAACAGGCCGGCCACTCACTGATGTTCGTCCTTCACCTGCTGGCACACTAAGCATTTTGACACATAGCGGGCAATCTCTCTCTTCATGCCATTCCACCAAAAGTGTTGTTTAACATCCCTATATATCTTGGTGCCACCCGAGTGCACCGAATAGGCTGAACTGTGTACTTCTTTCAACACTTACTCTCGAATCTCGCCCTTTGGCACGCATAATCGACTGTCGAATCTTAATGAGCCATCTTCGTGTATCAATAGATTTTTCCTCAATCCTGCTGAAAGGTAGGGAAGGAAAAAAAACAATTAGCCTAAGTGAGGTATACAGAAGGTAATAAGTAAAGACAAATAAAGGGATCAGAAAGAAGGCAAAGTAAATTGCGACTGCTATCATTCACGACCAAACCACGTATATTATCGCCACTCATACTTCACATTTGCATTTCTCTAGAACACCCCGTATCACTACGAAGATCTACATTTATTGGCTAATCTATCGTATAGATACATACGAACTCGAAGGAAGTTGTTTCAGTTCGAGAATGGATTCTGGTTCAGGAGAAATAGAATAAGGATTATTCAGTTGTCTTTTCCCTTTTCCTTCTCTCAGATGGCAAGGGCTTCTAGGATTAGAAGGGTACACCTATTACGCTTATTGGATAGTCTTCTTCCAAACCTTAGGCTGGTGCCAAACGGTAGGGAAGAAAAAAAACAATTTAGCCTAAGGGCGGTGTACAGAAGGTAATGAGTAAAAACAAATAAAGGGATTTGGAAAGAGGCAAGAAAATATACGGTCACAGTCATGAATTTGGATAATGGAAGAGACATTACTATGAATACCCGGCTACCTCTTCGAAACATTTTTATGTTTCATTTTCACTATGCGTTGTTAATTGAAAATTGATTTCCCAATTAGATCCTTACTTCAGAGTATGTATTTACCAGGTTTGATTCTCACATCTGTATGGTTTTACAGATGATAAGTGGGAGTAAGTTATTGAGAATTAGGTGATTATATCCTCTTTATATCGGAATTCGTTGTAATTGATGATATTTGAGGAAATCACCTAGGGTTTTGCCTGACGGAAAATATTTGGTTTTGAATATCTGTTGTTATGTATCAATTTCAAACTGATATATCTGTACGTTTATTTTATAAAGTGAGATATAACTTTTTGAAATTATGTACATGACATTTACCTATATCAGTTGATGGTTAGATAAAGAGCATTCAACAGCGGTGTAATTCTTCTTAACCATAGTACAGTTTTCAACCTACGACGCACAGGGTATGAGTTATTAAACTCAGGGGACTTATACAAAGTATTGTATGTCATCCAGTGTCCATTAGGACAAAGGGGTTGGTGCTCGTACTATATTCTGTTTACTTGTGACTTCTATAGTTTTTAGACAAGTATTTCGTTGAAATAAAAGGTCCAAATTTTGAGAAGTTGTAGGTATATGAATAAAGTAGAGAACCATATGTTGCAAAGTATCAGAATTCTTCAAGGTGATCGAAGATGTAGATACTTGTGCTAGGTATTCCGTTGATAGTAATGGTTTTGAGAACTTGCTTCTATTTCACGTTACTCATATCTGGATGCACTCCTAGTTGAGTAATGTCGATCGACCTCTTTCCACTTAGTTGACATGCATTGGAGACAGCTGCATGATTTGAATCTGGTTCCAATTAAATTAGTGCCTCTGTTTCTATATTGTATATAGAATGGTTCATATCTTGACGATGTTAAAGTATATGGAGTTGTCCGGCTTATGCTTAAAAACAGACTCTGGACATACTCAAGGCATGTTTCAGTAATGGCAGTTTGTAGGTTATCCCGGGTTATGACGAGGGATAACTTTCTACCATCTGGAAGATCAATAGTGATATCGTTCTTGACTCGCTACAGTTTTAGCAAAATGGACTTTTTCAGAAAACAGTAGTAGGAGTATGATACAACTGGAAGTGATTCCAGAACCACAAACGATTACTGAAAATTTAATAGAACCTAAAAATTCAATCGGATTTGACATTCCATTATCCACTCCGCAGATATGGTGGGTAATCTCAGGCGCCCGAGAGGTACTTCAGTATACTCAAAGACGGTGACAGGGAGGTTCTTGTTTACCCAAACTTGCCATTACTGCTGTTTTATACTATGAGACCCGGCAGGAGGATGAGTATAGTGTCGTTCTAAACTATCTTTAGAAGTGCACGTGTATATGACTCTGCCAGAGGGTTGTTATAGTCAGTGGGAGTAGCGGAAGCATAGTGGAAAAGTAGCTTGTGTCTATTTATAGATTAAAGCAGATATAGCGGAGATAGATCATCTATTTTTGATGTGACAGTCATAGGCTTTGACTTCATCAGAATAGAAGATGGATCTGTTAAGAAGGTAGTAGGGTGTGATGTCCTGGTATTTGGATGACATGCACTTTATAGAAAGTGAAATTCCTATACTACGATCGGTTATACTGTGGTTGTCACACAGTGGTTTCTCCACATTGAATATGGATAATATATCAGGCATTGTGGTAACTAGATCTATGGTTTTAGATCTAGATTTGGGTACTTTCTTAATCTGGGTACTTTGACACTATTCTAAAGGTGTTTTAGAATGGACGACTCCTGACATGTTGGTGTACCTGCAGGTGATGGAGTCACCCTCTCTAAAAGTGTCTTACAGATTAAAGGGGAGAGAGATGTGCATGATTGGCATATCACTTATTTAGGCAATTGAGTCAATCATGAGATATCAAATAACACACCAGATGTTGTTTTTGCACTAGCTGCAATAAGTTTATATTGATCCAATCCCGGATAAATATTGGGAAGCAGTTTATGAACATAAGTGGATGTTCATGGGATATGGTAACAGCAGACTCCTTCGGGAGACAGCTATCATTCCAGGTTTCCAAGATGACCTGGATGATAGAGCGACTGTCAGAGTTTTAGTTTTCCCTCTTTTGAGGGGCAGTAGTTTGGACAGGTGGTCCGAGCGGATACTGAGGAAGGCATGGTGCAGGACACTGATTAAATTCAGTAGACAATACAGTCTAAAAAGTTTGCTGGATTTGGAGTTCATTTGTGAAATGGGTCCCATCAGATATCCAGACATATTCTAAGATGGGTATTTCTCATTTTGGGAGATAGCTTTCTCCGCGATGTTGAGATATAGAGAGATACAGAAAGAAACATTGGAGCGGATCCACTCACTGAGACTATTTCTCAAACATAATAGTTTCGCAAACGAGATTTGCGAGACTAATTAGTGGAGGAGTTGGGTGTTCGGTATCACACGGGTTGTGAGTATACGACACCGCAATAATTAGACTTAAGTGCGAGTGGGAGATTGTTGGCTATAGTGCCCTCAAGGCAATTATCATAGTCGCAGGCAGGTGATTATGATGATTGAGGGAGGACCTATACCGGTAGAACAGTCTTACTCGAGATGATAGTATGATATCTGATTTGTCTTTATCATCGTGTACATGCTTCAGGTGACATTACAGATCACTATTACATGTTGATAGAGCCTATAAGATTCTTTCTTGAATACCAGCATTATGATGGCGATCATATACGTGAGAACTGGGTAGTCTATAAGCACATCCTTAAAATGTCCCTAGTCGTGAGAGTTTCGAGACTAGACATCGATACACCAAGAGTAGACTAGTGTATACTGATCGAGACCCCGATAAGGGGCGGTGGCTGGTCTCACAATCCATTGGTGTTATTTGTTCGACTAAGATGTATACAGGTGCTCATTGGGATATGAGTACTGTAACACCCGAGCCCAATGCTACTAATTTCAGTTACCGTTCGAACGTAGTGTGACACTTATTTTATTTATCTTGCTTGATGGTTAATTATTGTAAATTCTACCCGGAAATTAATTTCTGCATATAACAAATTTTGGCATCTAAAATAAAATTAAAAATATTCATCTTGGCCTGCTTGACACCCCTAACCCTGTTGTAGCGTCCGTGCATCGTGTTCTCGTCCCGTTCAGTGAAACGGACGAGTTTGGACGGCTACGTGCACGTACGTGTGTCCATTTTGGGGGTTTGCTTTTTGATCATAAAACACTTCATTTTAAATTTTGGTTCCCTCCTAAAATTCTATTATTTCAATTTCAAATTTTTGGACCCGACCCGGACGCGATTTGGAAATGTTTTACTTTGCACCAAAATCCCAGATTTTAATATATTTAAACCATCATATATAATTTAGTTAACCATATAATATTTTTACAATCTTTTATATCCTTCTCAATTTATTCTCTCAGCCAATCGCAACCTCCCCTTTAACCTCGTGGGCTCCACTTCTCTCTCTCTCCACTTTTTCTCTCTCTCTCTCATATATTCTCTCGTACTTCTCTTTATCATTCTTTCTCTTCTTGCTTCATGTCTCGTTTCTCATTTTTTTTAATTGTTCTCTTGTTGCCGGAATTCCGTCGTGCCGGTGACGCTTCATGACGTTCCAGCGAGGTACCCAGACCCGTGTGGTTCCTTTGTTCGTCATTTGGGTTCATTCCGTGAACCGTGCGCCCGTCGCGAGTTTTCCCCGCCGACGGTTAACATTCCATTTTCCCGATTCGCGACCCATCGAAGCAAGTTAATCTTGCTGCATGCTATATAATTAATTTTATACCTATTTAAATAAATACCATACCTATAGTTTAAATCTAGTGCCCCATGTTTAATTTTATAACGTTTCGATGTTCCGTTTGCATCCGTTTATATCATATTAAATCTAGATCATGAAAACTTATCTTGTGACATACTAGATTACATTATACTGCATCCATATCAATTAAAATATATATCATCGTAATATTTCTTATTATTATTTTTAATTAGTTTATAATCTGCATTTTATAATATTATATATTTGAAAATATTATAGTTTACACATGAAACGTCGTTGAAAAAGCGGATACGACAAATCTGAAATTTACTGTACACCTTATCTTATAAAATTCATTATAAATCTTAGAAAAATCATTAGTATACGTTATTTAGTTAGTTACGAAGCTAACTCAGAATACTATAATTCTATTAAATATTTACTTGCAAAATAAATTGTTTAAATAACGTAAAATGCAAATGAAAATGTCTCCAAACTGCTGTCCAGGGAAATTCCAGCAGCAAACTTTCAATTTCGAATGTTCATAACTTTTTGTAGGGACAAGCTGAGATTCTTATACTTATAAAACTGAAAACCTTATTAAATTATCTTTGTTTTGGTATAAGACACGTCCCTTTTGGAGAATGTTTGTTATTTTTAAGCTATTTTACAAATTAGGGTGACGCTGAATTTCTGAACGGAACTTTCTTGTGCATGGTTAATCAATACAACTTTTATAGTTATTAATCGCTTTGAATATTCTATCCATATTAATATTATTATATCAATATTTATATCACATATTGCTTAATTGTACATCCCACATTACCATTTTATAGTTTTATAACTTTTCGGATACCCGTTTGCATCCATCGCATTTAAGATACATATAATTGCATCCATAGATCACATTACTACATAATAATGTGATATTAACGCTCCATGTTTAATAAATTGCATCCTAATTAATATTGGAACTATAAATGTAACCCTAATCGATAACTGTGCATCCATATCCTTGAAATTATATCTATTTGCATATCATATTACATGTTCCAGTTTATTGTTCTGATAGTACTCATGCTTGTTTATTTATACACATGCTTATGTTAGTTTGATTATGAGCACCCACATGACATCTTGTGCTTCCTGACATGACCTGTTACACTTCCTACTTGACATGACATGGTACCGTACACTCTTGACATGACACCTTTATACATTACCTGGCTTGACCTGATGTACCATGACTTTACCTGTTACCTGATCTTGTGTCTAATGCCAACAAACCTGACATGTAGTCCTCATGGACCGTTCATGTTGTCTATCCAGACAAAGCTGCTTTTACCTGATCCTGTGTTGGCATTAGTTCTTGATTACTGAATACCTGACTCGACATACATAACTTGGGGGTATGGGGAAATCAAAGGTGAAACCTAACTTGTAACTCAACAGTTCGATACCTATTCTGATCAGTCTTACGGGCTAGGCCAGCCCCGGAGTGATGATGCTGACATCACTCGCCCATCCTGCTACCTGTTACTACCTAACGGCACGTCTCGGATTCAGCCCCGAGAGTCTTGACCGTGGTCCCGGGCATGCACGGGATACTATTGAGTTACATCGATGATTCATCAATTTAGTTTCAAAGACTTTAGAACAAAGAACCTGATAGAACAATCCAGTTTACCCACTGCACACTACCCTGTACTGCTCTGATTTATATTATTGTTACCCTTGCTTTATTCATGTTTATATTCGCATTGCCTGTTTACTATGTTATTACTTGATGACTTGACGCGCTGACGTCTGGGTTTTGCATGGCCCAGATTCTTCTACCTTGCTGCAGACTGATTATGAGTTTTGCCGCTGTTAGACGAGCGGTGAGGTTCCTGTCGGTACGTAGTTTCACTCCAGGTGTTTCATTTATTGTATCTTTTGGCTTCCGCATATTGTTATCTCTTGATTCTTTTACTCTGGCTTATGGACATGTACTAGGTAGTTAGTTTACTTTCCTGTTCTTGATATCTCCACAGCCATAATGTGACTGTGGAAGGATTTTTCCTATCCACAGGTAGCATGGTTGGCTATGTCACGTGCCCACTCTAGCGTACTTTGTGAAGCGGGGCGTGACATGGTTCTTTAAGATTATTGCTCGCTTTGTGGCAAAGTGCTTGGTGTGTCAGCAAGTTAAGGCTGAACATCAAAAGGTTGCTGGTTTATTGCAACCACTTCCGATTCCTCAGTGGAAGTGGGAACATATAACCATGGATTTCGTGACGGCTTTACCGCGAAGTCCAAAAGGCAACCATGCTATATGGGTGATTGTTGACCGATTGACCAAGGAAGCTCATTTTATTCCTTTCCGGGTTGGTCAATCAACAAAGACTTTGGAAGAGCGGTACATGCAAGAGATTGTAAGATTGCATGGAGTACCGGTGAGCATCGTGTCCGATCGGGACACTCGGTTCTTATCACACTTTTGTCGGGGTCTACAGGAAAGTTTGGGGACTCGATTGAAGTTTAGCACAGCTTATCATCCTCAAACTGATGGTTAGTCGGAGAGAACGATCCAAACTCTTGAGGATACGTTGAGAGCATGCAGGTTGGACTTCAAGGGGTCTTGGGAGGATCATCTACTTTTGGTGGAGTTGTCTTACAACAACAGTTTTCTGGCAACTATTCAGATGGCTCCATTTGAAGCTTTGTATGGTCGTAAATGCCGTTCACCTGTTTGTTGGGACGATGTCGGTGAACGAAGATTATTGGGACTAGATTTGGTTGTGCAGACAGTTGAGAAGGTTAACCCTATCAGAAATCATATGAAGGCAGCACAGGACCGACAGAAGAGTTGGGCAGATACGTCAAGAAGACCTCTAGAGTTCGCCGTGGGTGATTTGGTATTCTTGAAGATATCACCGACTAGAGGGATGATTCATTTTGGAAGTCGAGGAAAGCTTAGTTCTCGATTCGTTGGACCCTTTGAGATCTTGGAGCGTGTTGGTGAGGTAGCGTATCGTTTGGCGTTACCGCAGTCCTTGGCGAATGTGCACGATGTGTTTCACGTATCTCAACTCCGTAGGTATGTTCGAAATGAAACACACGTATTGGATCATTCGGAGCTAACAGTACGAGAAGACTTGACTTTTGAGGAGCGACCGATTGGAATCGTGGATCGAAGGGAAAAGGTTCTTAAGAACAAGGTAATCCCTCTTGTGCTTGTTTTTTGGGGTAATCACTTGCATGGAGAGTCCACTTGGGAACGAGAAGATGAAATCCGGCAGAAGTTTCCTCACCTTTTCTTGTAGTTATCTATCTTTGTATTCTTGGAATTTCGATGACGAAATTCTTTTTGTAGTTGGGTATAATGTAACACCCGAGCCCAATGCTACTAATTTCAGTTACCGTTCGAACGTAGTATGGCACTTATTTTATTTATCTTGCTTGATGGTTAATTATTGTAAATTCTACCCGGAAATTAATTTCTGCATATAACAAATTTTGGCATCTAAAATAAAATTAAAAATATTCATTTTGGCCTGCTTGACACCCCTAACCCTGTTGTAGCGTCCGTGCATCGTGTTCTCGTTCCGTTCAGTGAAACGGGCGAGTTTGGATGGCTACGTGCACGTACGTGTGTCCGTTTTGGAGGTATGCTTTTTGATCATAAAACACTTCATTTTAAATTTTGGATCCCGCCTAAAATTCTATTATTTCAATTTCAAATTTTTAGACCCGACCCGGACGCGATTTGGAAATGTTTTACTTTGCGCCAAAATCCCAGATTTTAATATATTTAAACCATCATATATAATTTAGTTAACCATATAATATTTTTACAATCTTTTATATCCTTCTCAATTTATTCTCTCAGCCAATCGCAACCTCCCCTTTAACCCCGTGGGCCCCACTTCTCTCTCTCTCGCTCTCTCTCTCTCTCCGCTTTTTCTCTCTCTCTCATATATTCTCTCGTACTTCTCTTTATCATTCTTTCTCTTCTTACTTCATGTCTCGTTTCTCATTTTTTTTAACTGTTCTCTTGTTGCCGGAATTCCGTCGTGCCGGTGACGCTTCACGACATTCCAGCGAGATACCCCGACCCGTGTGGTTCCTTTGTTCGTCGTTTGGGTTCATTCCGTGAACCGTGCGCCCGTCGCGAGTTTTTCCCGCCGACGGTTAACGTTCCGTTTTCCCGATTCGCGGCCCATCGAGGCAAGTTAATCTTCCTACATGCTATATAATTAATTTTATACCTATTTAAATAAATACCATACCTATAATTTAAATCTAGTGCCCCATGTTTAATTTTATAACGTTTCGATATTCCGTTTGCATCCGTTTATATCATATTAAATCTAGATCATGAAAACTTATCTTGTGACATACTAGATTACATTATACTGCATCCATATCAATTAAAATATATATCGTTGTAATATTTATTATTATTATCTTTAATTAGTTTATAATCTGCATTTTATAATATTATATATTTGAAAATATTATAGTTTACACATGAAACGTCGTTGAAAAAGCGGATACGACAAATCTGAAATTTACTGTACACCTTACCTTATAAAATTCATTATAAATCATAGAAAAATCATTAGTATACGTTCTTTAGTTCATTACGAAGATAACTCAGAATACTATAACTCTATGAAATATTTACTTGCAAAATAAATTGTTTAAATAACGTAAAATGCAAATGAAAATGTCTCCAAACTGCTGTCCAGTGAAATTCCAGCAGCAAACTTTCAACTTTGAATGTTCATAACTTTTTGTAGGGACAACCTGAGATTCTTATACTTATAAAACTGAAAATCTGAGATTCTTACATCCCACATTACCATTTTATAGTTTTATAACTTTTCGGATACCCGTTTGCATCCATCGTATTTAAGATACATATAATTGCATCCATAGATCACATTACTACATAATAATGTGATATTAACACTCCATGTTTAATAAATTGCATCCTAATTAATATTGGAACTATAAATGTAACCCTAATCGATAACTGTACATCCATATCCTTGAAATTATATCTATTTGCATATCATATTACATGTTCCAGTTTATTGTTCTGATAGTACTCATGCTTGTTTATTTATACACATGCTTATGTTAGTTTGATTATGAACACCCGCATGACATCTTGTGCTTCCTGACATGACCTGTTACACTTCCTACTTGACATGACATGGTACCGTACACTCTTGACATGACATGACACCTTTATACATTACCTGGCTTAACCTGATATACCATGGCTTTACCTGTTACCTGATCTTGTGTCTAATGCCAACAAACCTGACATGTAGTCCTCATGGACCGTTCCTGTTGTCTATCCAGACAAAGCTGCTTTTACCTGATCCTGTATTGGCATTAGTTCTTGATTACTGAATACCTGGCTCGACATACATAAGTTGGGGGTATGGGGAAATCAAAGGTGAAACTTGACTTATAACTCAACAGTTCGATACCTGTTCTGATCAGTCTTACGGGCTGGGCCAGCCCCGGAGTGATGATGCTGACATCACTCGTCCATCATGCTACCTGTTACTGCCTAGCGGCACATCTCGGATTCAGCCCCGAGGGTCTTGACCGTGGTCCCGGGCATGCACGGGATACTATTGAGTTACATCGATGATTCATCAATTTGGTTTCAAAGACTTTAGAACAGAGAACCTGATAGAACAATTCAGTTTACCCACTGCACACTACCCTGTACTGCTCTGATTTATATTATTGTTACCCTTGCTTTATTCATGTTTGTATTCGCATTGCCTGTTTACTATGTTATTACTTGATGACCTGACGCGCTGACGTCTGGGTTTTGCATGGCCCAGATTCTTCTACCTTGCTGCAGACTGATTAGGAGTTTTGCCGCTGTTAGACGAGCGGCGAGGTTCCTGTCGGTACGTAGTTTCACTCCAGGTGTTTCATTTATTGTATCTTTTGGCTTCCGCATATTGTTATCTCTTGATTCTTTTACTCTGGCTTATGGACATGTACTAGGTAGTTAGTTTACTTTCCTGTTCTTGATATCTCCACAGCCGTAATGTGACTGTGGAAGGATTTTTCCTATCCACAGGTAGCATGGTTGGCTATGTCACGTGCCCACTCAGTGTACTTTGGGAAGCGGGGCGTGACAAGTACATCGGGCGGACTCGCCGGGAACCTGCTAGTTGGTATTATACCTATTTTCAGATAGCAGTTCCCTGGTGACATGTGTACAGGCTAGTCTATTGACCTGAGATCGTCATTTGTCTCGTGTGAGTTTCCACTGTGCTTTGATTACTACCCTACCACGGCTCAAAGGAGTCGTGCAAATAGGTTTTAGTTGGGTACAGTCCCGAGCCACATGGAGGCAGTGAGCGGATCGTCAGGGGATTCGTCTCTCCCGGTATTGGGGGTTGATATCGCGGTGTGCATGGATGGCCATCACCAGAAATCCTTGGCCAAGGTAGTCGAGAATTACTGATATAGGATCGATAGTTTCTCAAGTTGTGATGGGCTTCATACCGACTCTAAATGTCGCATTATTAGGGGTCTGACTTTATCCACCCTCTGGACTCGATATGCGATACTCATAACGAACGGACCGGACTGTACGGATATTGTCACTGTCAGGCTCAGTAGGGGTTTCAGGATGAGTTTGCTCATCGGCCTCCTTTTCTCTCAATACCTGGGTAGCCGTTATGTACAGCTAGTGCCGCTAACGTGCTTGTGGTTAAACTCACTGCCAGCGTATTGACGAGTCTTTAGAGTCCCACACAGAGGGTTTCCCTGCTTCGGGCGAAATGATATAGAGGCCGTATGGTTTTGCGGCAGGGTTCGGTCACATACGTGTACTTGTGCACGGATGATGTTCGGACGGATAATACTAGTGGGCTTTGGTTTAAGCCGGATCCTAGTATTATATTTGTTGGATTATTTTCGTCTCTTTATATTCGTATTCTTCGAAATACGGATGCGGGTATGTATATACAGTTGAGGAGTATTATTGTAATTTATTACAAGATTACTTTCAGAAGATTACACCTCATCATGGTTTAGACCTTTTTGGATTAAAAGGTTATTGAGGTGTTTATTGCATTTTTGTGGCATGGCTAATTAGTGACCCATGGTTACTATTCTAGCATGCTTAAGGTTTTTGTTTGTTGTGAGATTATGTTGACTTGTGATATTTTTTGTTGACTAAGATATTTTGGAGACATGGACATTTATGTGATGGCTTCATTATTTCTTATCACACTCACACAACGAACAAAAAGAGACAAGCAATTATTCATTTCTTTTTCTCTCTCTTGAGTTGCTCTCAACACTCTCATCCTCATGGCATCTTCTTCTTCCTCCACACAAACCCTTTTATGTGTTGAGAAACCTTGGGTGTCTTGACACAAATTAATCCTTCATCACTCTCTACTTCTTCTACGATATCTAGTGTAGCGATCTAGGTATCCTAGTTACTTCGAATATGAGGTTGGAGCTCGATTCATAGACTCTCGGGTGGATCATCTTCAATGGAGGGAGACCGGAGATCAAGCTTGATCAAGGAGGCCTCTAGGAGCTTGGGAAGGTGGATGAAGACCGAAGGACACGGATCAATTCGGTATAACCATTCTATCTCCTTTTCATGTTTTGTTATCTAGGGCTTATGGATCGATTCGAGTTATCGGGTTGTTCTAGCACCGGTTTTTGAAAAATTTTGTTCCGCAATGGCCACGGCTTGATGGCCGGGGCGCTTGCATAACCCAACACTAACTAATAGCAAGGATATAGTACAATGCAAGATAACGTGGCAAGTTCTATAGTGTATGTGGCATGGCAATTACCAATGGTGTGGTCTATGAACGTGCGGCATATAATGGTGCAAGTGTCCTAACGAGAGTGTATCAATGTGTAGAAAGTAATTGGGTATGTATGATAATGATAATGCAACATATGAATGAGAATAGTGATTGTATAAAATGAATCTAAACATCGGGTGCTTAACGCCATCCAAACGATTTCTCCATAGATGTTAAATCTACTCACCAGAACGATCTCGATCTATTCGAATCCGATCACCTCCTTCCCTTTTCTTGCCGCTTCCGAAGTCCCCACAACCGATCCTAACATCGAATAAAACTCTCATAGGTTAATACGTGTGATCTTAGTGTGCTATACTTATGCAACACTCACCTAGGACTACCCCGAATAGCTTTTAACCAACCAAAACACCTAATTGAGAGTCAGGATATCTGTATCGTACGTTAAAATATTGCCAAAAATGAAGTAAAAAGGTCCAGATTTTTGTATACACGAAATTGGAAGAAATTGAGTATACCGGGGGTCTATTTAGAGGATTTAAGAGCTCTCGACAAAAACCTACACCCTAACTCCCTAGAAGAACCGCAAATTGTGGCCAAATTCGAATATTTTGGCGGCCAGGGTGATGAGGAATGGGCTCGGGTTTCAAGGGTGCACTCAGGGTCCTATAACAAGCTCCTAGTAATTGCAATTTATTTTTGTGATCACTGGAGTAAAAGAAGATTCAATTTGAAATCCTAAACTCAACAAAATACTAGTTTTAGAACTAATTAAAATATCATGATAGATTAGTGAAGTCTTGGTGTTAAACAAGGGATAATTAGCAAAAAGATATTCTTATCTATCTTAGTTTAAGTTGAGGTTACCCAAAAAATTTACATAAACCCAATTCTCACTTCAAAACCTCACTTCAAGTTTTAAAACAACTCAAAACACAAATTTTAACTTAAAGTAAGGGTTGTTAAAGCAAGTAGTTGCTAAACTTGATTAGAAGTGGTGTTTTTACCTTTAGATTAGTTTGTAGGAGGCTTCTAAACTTGCAAGTGGCTTCAAGGGAGAAGACTTGGCTTCCATATGAGCTTTGGAAGGAAAAGATGTGATTTTTGTGGTGATTTTTAAGTGTGTGTGTGTGTGTGATTTATTTAGAAGGTAGAGAAGGATTTTATGAAGAGGGGATGAAAAAAGAATGTTGAAGAAGAAGGAGAGGAAGAAGAATGGCTAAAATTTGCCATTCGCAACCATTCCCTCATTTAATACACAAGCCATCAAGCCCGTGCCTCCATGTCTCATGCCATCTTTATTATTTATTTATTTTTTTAAAAAAGATAAAACAAAAATGAATTTTTCTAAATAATTAAGAAAGAAATTATAGGTTTATTGTTATGGCTACATAATTTGGTATTTGGTTTAAACTAACATATTGCTAATTCTAGGTTAAGTGTATAAATGTGTGTGTGTGTGTGTGTGAAAAATATTTATTAACTATGTCATATTAAATAACACATGTTATATCGCTAATTAAATTTTAATTAACTCTAATAAATTTTAATATGTTACAAAGACGGAAAGGAGCAAGCTTGACTCCAAGTATAGGAAGTGTGCATTCAATGGCTCTGGAGAAGATAAGTTCGGATATCGGCTGTGGGATTATTCATGTAAGAAGATAATACGAACATCGTCTTTGATGAGCAACACTTGTACAAGGAAGTAAAGCAAGCTAATGTTAACAATGGTGCAGTATCTGAGTTCGTTGAGTTAGATGAAGCTTAGGAGACTGGTCAGGTGCCTACAGGTGCAGATGAGAGTATGGAAGAGACAAGCACTGCAATGCATGATCAGTTTAGGAACCGGTTGAAAACTAGGTTCAGCAACAAGATGTTCCAATTCTGAGGAGATCTACATGGGAGAGGAGCCACCTGAAAAGCTGGTTACCAACTTCATATTATATAGAATTAATGGGAGCAATGGGAGCAAGTTATAGACGAAGAGATGGATTCATTAAAAAAGAATCGTACATGGGATCTAGTGAAACTATCCAAGGGTCGAAAGACGTTGCTGAATAGTTGGGTGTACATAATTAAGGATGAGACCGATGGTATGAAGCGGTACAAAACTCGTTTGGTAGTCAAGGTGTTAGGTCCCCAATGCTCACGCTGCAAGACTCGCGGTGAAGGCGGAAGAGAAAACAAAAACATTTAAGCAAGAACTAGTGACCAAAATCCTAGAATCGATTCTAAACACTAAACTAGATAACAAAACATACAAGGTTGGGGGTTAGCCACCTTTATAGTGTGTCCACCTAATCGTGGAAGACCCCTACACCATTCCAAGGACTCTAACAAGGTTTCGAAGTCGCCGGGAACAAGCTTGCATGCCGATCTTCCTTACCGAAGATGATCCACCCAAGAGAATCCGAATCAAGCTATAGCTTCACATCAAAGACCTCAAGTGAAGCAACTCACAAACAAAACTTGCTAGGAATTGATTATGAGAGATGTAGTGTAGAAACTCAAGCTTTCTCTTTTTGCAAATTTTCCTCTCAAAAAATGGAAGCTCAAAAAACAAAGAAAGAAGAGAGAGGAAAGGATAATTGTGTAGGATAAAATCCTTAGCCATAAATCCCTTTCTCTTTATCTTATCCTTATGTGTAACTCACCGCATGAGTCATGAGGCTACACACATCAAGTAGCTTCTAAATAGAAAATGTAGAAGTATGTATTAATACACACACACACATATACATACACTGGTATGTGCTACAAATATATATACCCGCATTCGTATAATACGAATACTCGTATTTGTATCGAGATAAAAATACCCATATTCGTATTAAGATACAAATACCCGTATTTATATAAATACTCGTATTCGTATAAATACCGTATTCGTATCAAAATACAAATAACCAAAAGAGAGAAAATGAAAGATATAATACTAGCTCACATATGTGATCATCCTGGCTATCTTTCAAATCTGCTAGTATTATCAAAACGTCCGATTAAATTACGTTTATAAAATACACGTATTTAATTGAACTTCCGTACGAATAAAAATACGCACACTACTGTTTACCGCCAAAAAGGGGAGATGGAACCGCGTAGGTCGTCTTGCCTGAATTTGGGGGCAGATGCTATTTGGTTTTATCCGTCCACCTCTCCGTAGATGCCAAGTTGATTTATGGCACCGTATATCAGAGGTTTGGACGGATGCGGCCATTGTAGCAGACTTCGTCAGATTCCCCCTCGATGGCGAGGGGTTTTTGATTGTGGAGACGCTCTTACCTGCAGGCGTAAGCCCCTGCAATTTAAGAACGTTGTGGTCCTAATTGGTAGATATGTTTTGTACGCGTGCGTTTAAAAATCAAAATTAATAATATACCACAATCAATAACGGTGTCGCTTGGTAGCTAGCCGGTTGAGTACGGGTCGGTCCACAGGGAGATGAATTCCTTTTCTTTATGTTCTAACGAGTTAATCCGATCAAATCGGGTTTTGATTTACGATCTAAGAATGAGATTAAATTTATTTAAAGGCTTGCTAGGGTTGGGATTAGGTTAGTTCGGAAAAGAGATTCTACCCACAGCTTTCTTTGCCTTAGTTAAGAATTTAGGTGTTAGGGTAATAGTCAACAAAGGGGATTAGCACGACTAGGAAGAAACTTAGTTTCTTCCCTTTGGTCCTTGTCTGTCCTTTCTTAACTCTTAGCCCTAACCTCCATTGTAAATCAACCACAACCGGTCTAACTAGGGAATCACCGCTATCTCATAGGATAGGGTGTCGTAGTGAGCGGTGTGTGGTTGAATTAAATAGAGTCCTAACTAAAAACTATATGGGCAAAGAAAGGAGTGAGAGATATTTCCTTCTCTCAAACCTTCCCTCTCCTAACCCTAACAAGTGAGGAATTACTCACTCATTAGGAAGATGACAAAAGAATTCATTTTTATAATTTTCATTTTAAAAGACTATCTAATTTGCAGATAATAAAAGACAGATAAAAAAATTGCACGAATTAAATTCAGATAACAAAAAGAATGCAAAAATAAAAATACCTTTATTGATGACCTCTTGACGATTACAATGGAATGAAAATTTTAAACTAGAAAATAAAAAGAGGTATCTCAAAAGAGGCACCTAGAAGAGGCACACAAAAGAGGCGCGCCTAATTAGGCTCTCAACTTTCCTATTTATAGATAGGAAAAAACCCTAGGATTACATCTGATCCATATACAAAATGACAAAACTACCCTAAGAACCGAGTCAAAGCACCGTCACTGCCACCGACACGGGCACCACACGGCCGCGATTCCGCGGCAGAATGCCCTATTTGGCCGCGGATCCGCGGCCATTTGGTGGGCTCATGGGCTCTTCTTTTCTGAGTTGCTTTATTTTGTTGTTTCCTTCTATTTTCTTCTCTTGGTTCTTCAGAATCTTTTCCACTTTCTTCCAGATTTCCAACAGTGCAGAATTTGTGGACTTTTACCGTAAGCTTCGCGTTGAAATCTTGAATATTTGTGTTGCCCTCTTACTTTGTACAATCGAACTGTTCATTGATCTTTGTTTGTTCCTTAAACTGGTAGGCGGCATCTTGCAGATTCATCTATTTGTTGGTCGTAGTCTCACATTTGTAACGTCTTTTCCTGAATTTCACTGTATTGTTCTGAGAACCTGTAACCTGCATCTATTTAACAGACATGGATCAAAAACACTTATTTATTTGTAATATGATTAAGAATGGGCAATATAATAATGCAATATTCTGATATGAATAAATACCCCCAAACTTATCTTTTGCTCGTCCCGAGCAAAACTATTTTTATTCTCGAAAAAATCCTAACCTTACTTTCGTAGGGAATCGCGATTGCACTGAGCTTGTGCAACAGGCCGTTAAAGCTCTAGGTGTCCCTAGTAGCAGGAGTGTTGTCTCCTGAAGGTTTTCAGCGGATACTACCCACAAAATCCGATCAATTTGGCCTGTTTAATTTTCATTCTTCAATTTGGTATTCTAGTAAGAAATTCTATTATCTTCAACTTAGAAATCATCAACCCATATTTTTCACACTCACTTATCATTTAACTTAAGATTGTATATGTTTTGGAAATTTATTAAGCTTTCAGCATCTTTTGAATTTTCCTTCTAAGGTTCCATCTCAATATAGGAATTTCTATCATCTCTACTGAAGGTATAAGCCCTATCTTTCATCAATATCTCTCATCCAAACCTCAATCATATACCCCTACGTGTGTGTATGTATCACCCCTACACTTGGAAATTCAATTCAAGCTATCATACTCTTGTCCATTGTCCAAAGTACTTTTAGTTGGTGAATTTTAGATGAAATTGCTCACGCATTCTTCATGCGACCATTAATACTTCTTGAGGTACTAACGACCGATTACAAAATATGTTTGCGCATTAAGGCGTAATTCCTCGTCTTGTAATACTTAAGGCTTTAGCAGTGACTTCCAAACCAGTTGGTCTAAGGCACTAGGTGATAAAGCACCCTCGCTATATATTTTTTTATTTTACGCAGCCTTAAGCGATTACAAAACCAGTGTTCATTTTTTTATCTTTTTATTCACACTTATACTTTTTTTTAATACTAATGATTTTAGACAAGAGCATTTCAAGGTATCCTCTACTATTCCAAGTTTCAAGGTGCGTGTTTGTGCAAGTTGTAGGGTATATATTTTCAGAATTTAGACTTAAGGTTTGGAATTATTTTCAGACTTACACTTCAATAAAAATTTCAATACTCTTCCCTTATTTTGACTTAACTCAAGAACTGAACTCAAAATTTACCTATTTCTAAATAAATTACAAGGACATATATTTTCTACCGTTAAACTTTAAGAAAGATTATTTTTAGGGTTTTATAATTTACCAAGTTTAGGATCTAGTTTTTCCTAACTAGTCAACCATCATGTCAAACTTAAGTCAAATATGGCCAAATTTGAACTTTTCAATTTTTATAATTTTTTTTAAATTTTTTCAATTTTTATGGGTTTTAAAATAAGTATGCAAATGGAAAAATATACACATGAATGCGAAGGAAGAAACCTTACCGAGCACACCCCCAAACTTAAACTTGACAGTGTCGTCACTGTCAGGCTACACCAAGAGAGTCAAAATTGTCGACACTCCCCTGTTTGTTTATTTTTTTTATGATTATCAGAAAAAGAAAACAAAATATATATACAAAAAAAGGTTCCCCCCAAATTTAAGTGAAACAGTGTTTCCACAGTTTATGCGTTAAAGTTCAGAGTTAGGGGGAGAAAAACACAGTATCAAGATATATAAGGCCTTACACAGGCCAAAGGTTAGCACCAACCATTCAAAAAATTTATCGTTATAATGGTGTGGTTGGTGAAAGAATGGAGTGTAGAGAAAAGAAATGAGAAACACACGAGACCGTGTGGAGATAGAAGCAGTATACGGTTTCGGTGGAGGAGAAGAATGGCGGAAGGGAAAAAGAAATGGTGGTGGTTCGACTTCTTCAGGTGGAGGTTGATTAATCACAAAATCCGTGTCGTTTAGGAATGCAAGTTCGTCAGCAAAAAGTTCTTCAAAACTCTCATCGATATAATTGAATATTTTGCTGTCAGTAAGTTTTGTGCCAGAATTTATCAGACTTGATTTGTCAAAAATTATGGAGGTAGGAGACTCGAAAAACACATCTACCTCATTTTCAAAAGTATCCAAATCAAGTTGGCTTACTGGAATGATCATACTTGAATTATCGGATTGTGATTCATCAACACTAACTGAAATTATAGGAAGAATAAAAGAGCAACCTGAGAAAGTGGGAGAAAGAAGTTGAATATGAACTTGAGGGTGGAGATGGAGTGTATAAATTAGCACAATTTGTAATGACCGATGTGTAAAAAGCGATTGTGCTAATCTATCAACCCACTGAGAAATGAGATCAAATCTCTCAAGATTCGTGAGAAAACATGGGTACGTCGAACTTGGTAAACCAGACATTGAAAATGAAAGTGTAACAGTTTCTTGCAAGGTCGGAACGAGGATGGAGGGAAGTGAGTGAGGAAGGGTATCGGTTAAAGATTCAGGAGGGTGTACACAATCAGTGGAAGGGACAGGATGAATTGGAAAATCCGACTCATCAAACAAAACTGGTTCATCCTCAATACTATCCTCATAATTCTCCTCAAAAGTTATCTCATCCATGCAATTATCATCAAATTCAAGATGCATATGAAGTTCGGGAGAAACATTTAATGACTCGGGATGATGAATTAGAGAGAAAATTCAGTCAAATCTGCGAGTTCATCATCCAAAATATTCCCAGCTTCAATATCCTCGATCAAGTGAAAATTAATTTTCTCAGACACCTCTTCAAAAGCATGGATATCAATCAATTCAGGTTCCAGAGTGGAGGTGTAGAGGTGAAAAAGATTGGTAATGGTTTCACTCAAAAAGGGCTCTTCAAAATCAGGTAAATCAAACACTACAAAGTCGCACAACTCATTACATGTTTTATCTTCAACTGGTGAATCATTTGGGACACTTGATAGACATTCAAAACCGGAGTTGTGGGATTCAATTGGGGATGGGTAGGTTTGATTTGGAAGGGTGTATAGCTCACTCTCTCCACTCAAATTCTCGATCTGTCCAACCGCCTCATCATATATTGGAATTTTTGGAGCTAGTTGGAAACTAACTACCGGGTCACTAGGTTGTATAAGGGCGGCCATGGACTCATTCAAATCCCTTATCTGTTGGTTTGTCGCTACCATATAAGCTTCCAACGACTGTTCCAGACTAGACATGGGTTGTGAAGGGGTTTCAGTAAAAGATTCAAAGTTTTTTGGATTCTGGAAACTCCCAAATGGCTGTGTAAAAGCAATGTCTAGGGAAAGTGCGAAAGTCGGGTAGGACTGGTAGGAATTGAATGGTTGGACAGTATTAGGATCAACATTTGGATAAAAAGGTGAATGGAATTGTTGATCCTAAAAACTGGAAGTGTTGAAAGGAGTGAAAGATCGGCTACGAGATTGTTCAATATGTTCAGCAATAGATATGGGTTTCGGAGTTACCACAGGACTCTCAAAAGGGGTATCAACGTAAGAAGGTGGTGCAGGTTGAAACAGTTGATACAAAATGAATTGCGGAATCCAACTGTTTCTCTTAGACGCGTCTATTCGATCTTTCAAAGAAATTTTGGATTTGGAGGGGTCGTCCGAAATTCGACCAAAATAATGAGCGTAGGAAGTAATGTCTGGTTGAGGGTACCAAAGTTCGGCAAGAGTTTTGCGATGTGGGGTACCCATGATGTGAGAAAGGAGAAGAATGTGATGATTTTTGATTTTTTAAAATATTTTTATTTTTTAATTTTCTTTTATTTTTAAAATAATTGTTTGTTTTTGGAGTTTTGAAATTTTTGAAAGTGTTTTTTTAGAAAGAGTTTTGCAAAAATTTGTACGGAACCACGGCACAATTTCAAACAATCACAATCAAGCCTAGAGCTAGGGTCTCCTAAGTCAACTAGACTGCTCCTAACTGTTCCAAAGTGACAAGTTGTGAGATATCCCTCAAATCGCCTCTTCACCGCCAATTGTGGCCAAGTAAGCACAAGCAAAGAAAGGAGGGATCCGCTCACGAATCACCGTGAGACGGGCATTTTAAAATTATCTTTCCTACTTGTCTAGCCTAAGCACCACAAAGTCAGGTTTAGATAAACGACCGATTGCCCACAACCTTCCTTTGTGCTAATGAGCACGACAGTCCTTAGTTGGCTGAGTCTAAATATTTTTTAATTAAGCTCAAGGGTGATGCGTATGCTTTTAGTGATTTCTGGGGTCTTAGGAAGGGTAATGAAATCCCCACCCAATCTTGATTGGTGTTATAGCCCCTTAAAAGTCCGTATTAATTATGCAAAGCAGTTAACACACCAAAAATACTTGCAATGGTTTTTTATTTGGCAGCGCAAAGAATCCTGCACAAAAACAATTTATTGGAGAGGGAGAAGAAGTTTTGCGCAAAGAACCCTGCAGGAAAAAATTTCAGTGGAAATCAGGGGGTAGGAGAGAAGACAAAAAATACTTACAGAGAAATTTGGGGTGCTGATGTCAGCAGTTGACCGCGGAACCGCAGTCAAATGCCTACTTATGCCGCGTTTCCGCGGCGGTTTGGTCGGTTTGGATCTCTAAAATTTTCCTGTGTGCTGTTATGGTTCTCCTCTGTCTGTTCAGATCCTCTATTTCTTGATTTGTTCACTGGGCTTGCTCCAAATCTGAATCAGTCCGTCTTCTTTTCCTGCACAATTCACACAAAACCAATCAAAAATAACAAGATGATTTTTTTTTGTATTTTTTTATTATTTTAATTTTTTTATTTTTTTTATTTAATTAACCTGAAATTACAAAAAGAGGTTGAGTACGTTGTTCCTTTGTTAATTCTTTTTTTAAAATTTTATATTTTTAAGGGCTTGGTAGCTAGCCGGTTGAGTACAAAACATATCTAGAAAAAATCATATTGATTGGTAGAGATTTTTGCATGTGCGTTTTTAAATCAAAGAATTGACCGCAATCAAGACGGTGTCGCTTGGTAGCTAGCCGGTTGAGTACGGGTCGGTCCACAGAGAAAACGTGTTCTTTTCTAGTTGTTCTAACGAGTCAATTTCTATTTGTGGTAGGATTTGATTTTCTATAAAACTGAGGTTGAGTTTGATTTGGATTAAAACCTTGCTAGGGTTAGGATTAGGTTAATTTGGAAAGTTAATTCTGCTCACCGCTTTCTTTGCCCTAATTAAGATCTTAGGTATTAAGATAATAATTAACAAAGGGGATTAGCACGATCAAAAAGAAACTTCGTTTCTTCCTTTTGGCCCTTGTCCATCCTTTCTTAATTCTTAGCCCTAACCTCTGTGGAAATCAATCACAACTGGTCTAACTAGGGAATCACCGCTATCTCGTGGGATAGGATGCCGTAGTGAGCGGTGTGTGTTTGATTTGCATAAAGTCTTATTTTTTAAAATATTGAACGGGCAAGAAAGGAGTGAGAGATTTTCATCTCTCAAACCTAACCCTAACAAGTGAGGAACTACTCACTCATTAGGGAATTAACAAAGGAATTCATTTTTTTATTTTCTTTTAATAGCCTAATTAACTTGTGGAAAATAACTACGGCAGATAAAAATTGCAGAGAAATAAAATTGCAGATAAGAAATTCAAGATAAAAAAAACTTACTTTTTATTGATGCACTCTTTGACGATTACAAGGAATTGAAAATCTAAGATCTAGAATTAAAAAGAGGCATATCAAAAGAGGCACCCAAAAGTGGCACCCTCCAAAAAGAGCTTTAGGGTTTCCTATTTATAGATAGGGGAAACCCTAGGATTTACATCTGATCCACATCTAAAATTACAAAACTACCCTAAGAAAATCGGGTCAATGCACCGACTCCACCGACACGCACCGACACGTGCGATGCACGGCCGCGGATCCGCGGCCATAAGCCTTGTTTGACCGCGGATCCACGGCCATATAGTAGGCTTTCTGTCTCATTTTTCTAGGATTGCTTCATGTTGCCTTTTTCTTTTGGTTTCTTCACTTGGTTTCTCAGAATATCTTCTATTTTCTTCCAGATTTCCACAGTGCAGAATGTTGTGGGCTTTTACCGTTAGTTTCGCGTTGAAGTCTTGAATCTTTGTGCTACCCTCGTACTTTGTGCAATTGAACTGTTCATTGATATTCATTTGTTCCTTAAACTGTAGGCGGCATCATAAAAATTCTTCTATTTGTTGGTCGTAGTCTCACTTTTGTAGCGTTTTTTCATCATTTTCACTGTATTGTTCCGAGAAGCTGTAACCTGAAACTATTTAGCAGACATGGATCAAAAGCACCTATTTATTTGCAATATGATTAAGAATGGGGATAATAATAATGCAAAATTCTGATATGAACAAATACCCCCAAACTTATCTTTTGCTCGTCTCGAGCAAAACCAATTTATTCTCGAAAAGACCTAACCTCACTTTCGTAGGGAATCGCGATTGCACTGAGCTCGTGCAATAAGCCGTTAAACTTCTAGGTGTCCCTAGTAGGAGGAGTGTTATCTCCTGAGGGTTTTCAGCGGATAATACCCACAAAATCCGATCAATTTGGCCTATTGACTTTCATTTTTCAATTCGGTGTTCTAGCAAGAAATTCTATTATCTTCAAATTAGAAATTATCAACCCGTATTTTTCACACTCACTTATCATTTAACTTAAGATTGTATATGTTCTGTAAATTTATTTAGCTTTTAACATCTTTTGAATTTTCCTTCTAAGGTTCTATCTCAACTTAGGAATTTTTATCATTTCTACTGAAGGTATAAGCCCTATCTTTCAAATCTCAATCATATACCCCTACGTGTGTGTATGTATCACCCCTACACTTGGAAATTAAATTCAAGCTATTATACTCTTGTCCATCGTCCAAAGTACTTTTAGTTGGTGAATTTTAGATGAAATTGCTCATACATTCTTCATGCGACCGTTAATACTTCTTGAGGTACTAACGAATGCGGTGACCCGGGTTCGATCCCCGACAACGGTGCCATTCTTAATGAGGCGCCCCAAAATGGGAACTGTCTTTGATTTATTCCCTTTTTCCTTTTGAAAGTGCTAAGAACTATTAGGGTGTCAAGTGGGATCACGTGACTCGATGTCAGTTGTTCATTTTTGTTCCTCAGAGGTGCTCACGTGGGAACTCGTGATCTATTACGTAGCGTTTGAACGCTAATGAATCATCAGGCTGTTCTTCTATGGTTCTGAGGAATCAAGTTCTCCTTTTGTTCTTTGCAGGGATTAAATTCTTTTTAAATAGTTAAACCCTAGTTTCAGAGGAATTAAATTCCCATACGTTTTGTAAGAGTTAAACTATTTTGAACTCGGTTCTTTCCTCTAGGTTTTTAATCTGCATGACAGAATCTCCCCGATGAGAATTAAATTCTCAACTTGTGGGGAGATCTGCTTCTGCAGATCTTAACCAGAGGAAGAACTAAGTTCTTTGAGAAGAGTTAAACTCTTGGTTTGAGAATTAAATTCTCTTTTTTTTTTTTGGGAGCTTTTGGGAGGGGTTCCTCTTCTTTCTAGAGAATTAAATTCTCTCTCTATATTTTTCTTCCCCTCTCTATGTGTGTATGTGTATCTCTCCTCCTCTCCTTACTTCTATTTATATGAAAAGAAAAAGAATCAATTTGTTAAGCGAATCTCTCATTGAGAGATCATGATTGATTTCATGATCTTTTAGATCAATCGGTGCCGTTGGATTTTTAATCCAAAAGCTCTCTGTTTAACAAAAAAAAATTCTTGTTTGTTTAACAAGATTATGAATATCTTGTTAGTTTTAACAAGATTAGAATTTTATTTTATCATATCTTTTTAGTTTAACAAGATCAGAAATATATTTTCTTAATATAAAATTTAATTCTATCATATAGATATCTCGTTAGTTTAATAAGATTAGAATTTTATTCTAATATAGAATTCTGATCATATGAATATCTTGTTAATTTAACAAGATTAGGAAAATATTTTCCGATGATAGAACTTCATTCTACCAGATGATCACCGTTGGATCATTGATCCAAATGTCCTCTGTTTAACATAGAAGATCTTTTTAGTTTGAGAAAGATCAGGAAAATATTTCCCAAAATAGATTTTAATTCTAGAATTTGATAGGAGCATTTTAAATTGGGGCGCTTACATGCTTTGCATGTGAGAGGCAAGTGAACTCATGTATTTAACACGTGACCCCTGCTGTGGGTTTTAGCCTGTTTATATTCAGCGCTCATATGCAAAGCATATGAGCGCTCACGTATTTTACACGTGAGGCCTGTTTGGCCATTGGTGATTTATGTTCAGCGCTTATATGGTTTGTATATGAGCATTCACGTGTTTTACACGTGAAGCCTATTTGGCCCTTTAAGTTTATTTTATTCAGCGCTCATACGCTTTGCATATGAGCGCTCACGTATTTAACACGTGATGCCTGTTTGGCCCTTAATTGTTTTATTCATCACTCATACGCTTTGAATATGAGCGCTCACATGTTTTTCACGTGATGCCTGTTTAGCCATTAATTGTTTTATTTTCAGCGCCCATATGCTTTGCATATGAGCGCCCACATGTTTAACACTTGGGGCCAAATTTTAAGGACTCTCCCCCTTTTTATAAGAGAACAAGTTGCTCTTGGCCGAAAATTTTGGCGGGAACAGATGCCTCCCACTACTTTTTCCACGTATGTATGTACGTGGGTGAAGTAGTGCAAAGTAATGAGTGACCATAGAATTGATGGCCTAGGAGACAAGTTTAGGGTCATTGTAGTCTAAGACTATCCAACTTTATGAGCCGTGAGTCGAGACGAGTCGATAAGTTCTCACAGGAACATTATTTTCCCTACGAGTCGAGACGAATCGAGAAGTTCTCACAGGGACATTATTTTCCCTACGAGTTGAGACGAATCGAGAAGTTCTCGTAGGGACATTATTTTCCCTACGAGTTGAGACGAATCGAGAAGTTCTCGCAGGGACACTAATTTCCTTACACTAATTTCCTTATGAGTCGAAACGAATCGAGAAATTCTCGCAGGAACATTATTTTCCTTACGAGTCGAGACGAATCGAGAAGTTCTCGCAAGGACACTAATTTCTGTACGAGTCGAAACAAATCGAGAAATTCTCACAGGAACATTATTTTCTTACGAGTCGAGACGAATCGAGAATTTCTCGCGGGGACACTAATTTCCTTACGAATCGAAACGAATCGAGAAGTTCTCGCAGGGACATTAATTTCCTTACGAGTCGAGACGAATCGAGAAGTTCTCGTAAGGACACTAATTTCCTTACGAGTCGAGACAAATCGAGAAGTTCTCGCAGGAACATTATTTTCCCTATGAGTCGAGACGAATCGAGAAGTTCTCGCAAGGATAATAATTTCCTTATGAGTGGAGACGAATCGAGAATTTCACGCAAGGATACTAATTTCATTACGAGTCGAAATGAATCGAGAAGTTCTCGCAGGGACATTATTTTCCTTACGATTCGAAACGAATTGAGGAGTTCTTTCCTTACAAGTCAAGACGAATCGAGAATTTCTCGCAAGGACACTAATTTCCATACGAGTCGAAACGAATCGAGAATTTCTCGCAGGAACATTATTTTCCCTACGAGTCGAGACGAATCGAGAAGTTCTCGCAAGGACACTAATTTCCTTACGAGTCGAGACGAATCGAGAAATTCTCGCAGGAAAATTATTTTCCCTGCGAGTCGAGAGGATCTCAAAGGTGTATTTTATCCCTAGAAATCATGAGGATTTCTAAGTGTGCGTCGCCTCCGTGAGTCGTAAGGATCCCACTCGGGTATTTTTCCTTACGAATTCTGAGGATCCGTAAGTAGCTTCTTTATTTCATCGGCGAATGTGGCTTTAGCAAATAAGGCCCGTAGATAGTCCATCTTGACATCCTTGTAGAGTCGCGATGGCTTAGGAAACAGGTTTGGATCTGCCGCCTAAGACTTTTCAACTTCATGAGCCATGAGGGTCTCATAAAGGTATTTCTCCCTACGGGTCGTGAGGATCCCGTAGGTGTATTTTCTTCTTAGGAGTCGTGAGGACTCCTAAGTGCCTTTTTCTCTTGAGAGTCGTAAGGATCTCACAAGAGAATTTTCCCCTTACAAGTCGAGAGGACTCGTAAGTGGGGTTTTTTTTCCTTGTAGATATTTGACTTTGGAGAGTGTGGCCCGTGGATAGTATACAATAGTCCATCTTGGACCTACTTGCAGGGCAACGATGGCTTAGAAAACAGGTTCAGAACTACCGCCTAAGACTTTTCAATTTTATGAGCCATGAGGGTCTCATAAAGACTTTTCTCCCTACGAGTAGAGAGGATCCCGCAGGTGTATTTTCTCCCTAGGAGTCCTGAGGACTCCTAAGTATGTGTTTTCTCTTGAGAGTCGTAAGGATCTCACAAGAGAATTTTCCCCCTTACAAGTCGAGAGGACTCGTAAGTGGTTGTTTCCCTCCTTGTCGATATTCGACTTTGGAGAGTGTGGCCCGTGAATAGTATGCAATAGTCCATCTTGGACCGAGTTACAGGGCCCCGGTGCTTAGGAAACGGGTCCTTATCCCCATTGCCTAAGGCTTTTCCCTACGAGTCGAGATGAATCGAGCAATTCTCGCAAGGACACTAATTTCCTCACGAGTCGAGACGAATCGAGAAGTTCTCACAAGGGTGTCCTAACATCACAGTTAACTCCTGCTAATAGAAGTCCGTTAGGGTCTGTGGTACTAGGGTTTTTTACCCATCGCACCGTCGCGTTGGCCGATATATTCCCCGATATGCAATCTTGCTGTTCGGGTAACCCCACGACTGTCGTGTCTCTGATCCCTTCGGGGGCTGGACAAGGCGTCTTCAAGTAATCCTCCAGGTAATATTACCGTCGGAAGAGCAAGCGTTAGGGATATTCCATGTCGCTTTTTTACTTTAGGTTAGGCTCAGTTCAGGAGCCCCGATGAGTCATGACTACTCCGCGCTGATGTGGGATGATTTCCGATAGTCTTTTCAGGTCTCATTTGAGTTGCCGTCAAGACCCTGAAGTGAGGGGGTTTTCTTAGCTTCGTTTGTTGACATTATGCCTGCAATATTGTGATGACTGTCGAAGTTGTCTTGGATTATCTGTGAACCGCCGAGATTTGGAACTAGGGGACTTTGCCATGGCTCCGTTTGTTGATGTCACGCCTGTATCCTGCTGGATGGAGGAAAAACGTTGTTTGATGATCTCTAAGCTGTGGATGCCGCCGTCGAGACTTGGAACTAGGGATTTTGCCATGGCTCCGAGGTAGTCTCTAGGCTGTCCGTGAAACGTCGAGATTTGGAACTAGGAGACTTTCCCGAGACTCCGAGGTAGTCTCTAGGATGTCCGTGAACCGTCGAGATTTGGAACTAGGGGACTTTGCCGTGGCTCCGAGGTAGCCTCTAGGCTGTCCGTGAACGGTCGAGATTTGGAACTAGGGGAATTTGCCATGGCTCTGAGGTAGTCTCTAGGCTGTCTGTGAACCGTCGAGATTCAGAACTAGGGGACTTTGCCGTGGCTCCGAGGTAGTCTCTAGGCTGTCTGTGAACCATCGAGATTTGGAACTGGGGGACTTTGTCGTGGCTCCGTTTTGCCGGCGTCGTATCTGCTTCTGGTTGGAGCGAGAAGGAATGCCGTTATTGATTTCTAGGCTGCAGGTGTAGCCATCAAGATCTGGCTTCCCCTTGATGGAGCCTGGTGGGACAATATGGTTCCCTTTTCGTTTGTGTTAGTTGTATGTATGCCCTAGAGGCCAGTATTGTACAGATGATGTATATTATATTGGATGCTTGGACATATATAGAGATGACTTTCTTGCTCGATATGATAGTATGCTATCTGGATACTCTTTATCTTAACATGTACACTAGTCTCTTTATACTGTCATATAGTTACATGTTGGTAAAGCCCTTAGGATGTGTACTTGACTACCTGGACTATGATGCAGATCATACTAGTGGGGACATGGTAGTCCATAAGTACATCCTTCAAGGTCCCTAGTCGTGGGTGTATCGAGACGGGGCATCGATATACCAGAGTAGACTAGCGTATACGCTTCTCGACCCATGTGATGGGCGATGGATGATCTCATATCCATTGGTGTTTGACATCAGAGATGGTATACGGGTGCTCAGTAGAGACTGGGTACACTGGACGGACTCACCGAGAACTCCCAGATGGTATTATACCTCACGTCAGATGGCAGTTCTCAGGTGACACTTGTGCAGGTTAGTCTGTAGACCCGAGATCGTCATAGAGTCTTGTGTGATTCCCACTGTGCTTTGATCTCCACCTTACCACGTCCATGAGGGCGTGCAAAACGGTGGTCTTTGGGTACAGTCCCGAGTCACATGGAGGCAATGAGCGATAGGAGGGGTTTCGTCTCTCCCGGTATTGGGGGTTGATGTTGCGCTGTGCTCGATTGGCCGTAACAGGGAAGTCCCTGGCCAGGGCTGATCAGAGATTTGCTGGTAAGTGTTACCAGTAGTTTCTCGACCCGTTATGAGCCTAACATCGGCACGACTTATCGGGTTATTGGGGTCTGACGTTTACCACCCCTAGACTTGATATGCGACATATCATACGAAGAGACCGGACTGTATGGTAAGTGTTACTGGTCGGATTCGCAGGAGTGTGAGCGGGCTAGCTCGTCGATCTTCTGATCGCTCAATACCCGGGTGGCCGTTACGTTTAGCAGACCGCTTGCGGCTTGTGGGTGCTTGATATGATCATCATCTGCCACCGGCGTATTGACGAGTCTTTAGAGTCCTACACAGAGGTTTCCTAGCTCAAGCGAAACGAAATAGGAGTGCATATGAGATATGTGCGGGACCGAGAATAATGCGTGTATGTGATACCGTATTTGATTCTCGCGATTAATGTTTCGATTGGTTGTATGAGATATGACCTAGTTATCGAATCATTGATTCGATAAATCGATGCATTGAATACTAGTCGGTTATGTGCGACATGACCGGATCATTGAATCAAGTGTTGATTTAATGATTTAATGTATAATTATATATTTGATATATTACTTTGCATTAACTAGTATTGGTTCACTTTAAACGGATTTTTCTCACGTGATGTGCACATTGTATATGTGATATGTTTTGTGTACACTTGAATGTATCATGTTTGATGATGCATGTTGTTTTGGCTTTGTGTATAGAATGCAACCATGGTTATGCAAGTGGTTAGGGTTTATATTTTATTCACTTATTATTTTATCCATTTATTATTTATTTAAATGGATTTATCAAAACAAAATGGTTTCATCTTATCATGAAGAGTGGCGAAGCTTCATGAAGCTTTGACTAATGATACCATTTTGTCATCATACTAAACCCTAACCAATCCCACTAACCATGGTCTATTCTCTACACTTGACCATGGTTAGAAGATGATAAGTATTGTTTTATTATTCTTTTTCCATAACACTTATCATAACAATTCTATCATCTTCTTCTTCTTCTTCAAGTGAGAAACCTAGATGCCATTAATGGCAACTTGAGATCTAGTGAGAGAAATCCAAATCTAGAGTGAACCCACCTCCTATTTCTTCATCCTCTACCTCTTGCCAAGTGGTTTTGGGTGTTTTCTTCACAAGTTTCACTACTTGGTGAAGTCGAAGCTTGAACTAGTGCAACCTCGACGTAGATCGTCTTTGACACGAAGCCGACGACCTTGCTCGCCCGTTTTCCGATGAAGCCGACGATTGAGTCTAGGATTCATGATGGACAGCGAGAGCACACCCACGTGGAGCTTAGGAAGTGGAAATCCGGATCTACAAAGGTTGTAGCTTCTCACTTCTAGTTAAGTAGTTAGCTAGTTTTTATTTCGCCTAAATATCTAGTCTAAGATCCGTAGTCTAGGGTTTCTCGGCACCTCTTTTTTTTTAAAATGGCATGTTCGATGCCTTGTGAGACCTTACTAGAGTGCCTAGGAACCTTTCACTGGTATCAGAGCCTAGCTAGAGCCTTAGGCGAAGTCTAGACTGAATTTGAAACCCGATCGAACCGAAACCCTACCCGGAATATGCTCTCTGGACTTTTTCCGAAAATGCGGATTTTTGTGTATTAAAAATGCCTAAAAAATTCAATAAATAATTATAAGAATTACTGTGCAAACTCAGGCGAAAGATTCATCTAAACGGCGGCGGAACCGCGGCAGAAGCCCAGCTTCTGCGGTGGTTCCGCGGTCCCCTGGTGACGTCATCACATCTTTTCTGCACAGTAATTCCTATTTAATTATTCTGGATTTTCTGGGAATATTTAAAATTTATTCCAGAGTTGAATGTTCTGGGTTGTTTTGGGGATTCGATCGGATTATCAGATTTTGTCTATGTGGTTTTCCGGATATTTTACAATATGTTAAAAAGTTCGACCGGATATAAATACCCAATTTTTCCCCTGTCGGGAAATTTCCAAGTGTTGGATTTTTCCGTAGTTTAACGACGTTCTAAGTAGTGCAAGTAACGCGATGGACCCTCTAGAAGACAACAAACCTTAACTCGATTATGTGACCGTCTTGAACTGCCCTTTGAACCTTCGGGTTTGGGGCAGTACGGCGTGCCACATGTGAGGCGTTGGCTTGACCCTTCTACGGCTGGACCGTCGGTACTGAGGCACGAACTGAATGTTGTTAGACTTATTTCATGTGTTGAGCTGTATTGGGAAAACTTGGGTATTCGACTGTTCGATCGGAAAGTTTAACATTTTCTGTTTATCTGGAATGTGATACAATAATTGGAATTCACAAGTAGTTATGAGATAACTGAATGAATGTTATAAATCTAGAAATTTAGTCCCATATGATATTGAAAAGAGTTTTCGATAATGAGACTAAAATGCGGGATTTATATCTGTTAGGCATGCGATGTCTAAAGAAGTTGCGGATTCCAATTGTTGTAGTTTTACACTTTCTTTTCTGTGACCGTAAGTGTAGTATGCAGATATCGCCGGTTTCGTTGCTATACGTCAACGACAATTGGGGTATGCATACTTACTTACGTTGATGACATGTGATGTTATGTGTTGCTGGATATGTTATATTGGATCGTCGTATTCGAATAGCCGGGGGTTTTTATGTGAGATGAGTGTTTTTCATTTTCATTCATGTAAAAACTTGTATGTAATATTCTTTTATTTGGGGAACTTCTAGGTAGCGGAAGATGTCACCTTTTGTATATTATTTACTTTTCCGCATTAGGATAGACCCAAGGAGGGAAGCACAAGTAACCGGGTTCTGGGGTCCAGTGGGAGACCAACTCGAGGAGTCGAGTCCGGGTCTCCTAACCCTAGAATTGGCAGGGTTGCTTGCCGCTCTCGTAGGGGTCTAGGGGTGTGGGATTGGCTATTCATCACGACCGTTGAATCCGTGTTTTATACTGGCTCGTATTGAAAACACGGACGTCCTAGTATATCCAATATTTCATATGTTTATTCTGCTGCGATATCTGTGTTGTGACTCTGTGATGGATATAATATATAGTATATATGATATATTATATAGACATTACTTATGTTTTACACCCGCGCTAGCCCTGCCCTGCTCTGTCGTTAGTTACCTAACCTAACGGTGCACGAGGGGATATCGAGGCGAATGCGGATGGCATAAGTGTACGTCATATCTATCTGTGATGTTTAGGTATTTAAATGATGGGACTTCATTAATATGATTAATGAAAGATAAGAAACCTAAGATGTTGTAGAATCGAATTTTAAAATAAAACAGGGTAGCTACAGTTCTTGCTTTGCACAGCGATATATATGATATATCCCGCACCTTATTCGATGAGGAAAGGACCGAGATCCCTTCACCGGGAGTGACTCCTTTAGCAATAACTGGCAGATGCTACACACTCGGTTTGCTTTTGACTGCTTTTGGGTTTTTGCTTTGCACAGCGATATATATGATATATCCCGCACCTCATTCGACGAGGAAAGGACCGAGATCCCTTCGCCGGGAGTGACTCCTTTAGCAAAACTAGAAAAGCCTCAAAATCACTCCATTTCAAAACTTCATTTGATTCTACAACGATATCAAGTTCATTACGCTCATGGTTTTCAGAAAAACCTGCGTAGCCCTCCGTCAATTCAGATATGTAATATTCAGTATTCGTGCTACGGTTGTTTGGCATGCGTCAAGGCGTAGTGTACGGTACCTGATTATTACTTATCTGCAGCATGAGATGCGATTGGATTAAGGTATTCGTACGGCGTTGTTTGGCATGCGTCAAGGGTCGTACGGGTGGGTTTAATTCGATCACGAATTGTACGGGTTGAACTTGACTAGCGGACTATGGGTTGTTTGGCATGTGTCAAGGTCATAGCACGCTAGGGGCAAAAGCATTATCGGGAATTTCAAATGTTGAAATTTGCAATGAGATTGCATACCTTCTATGAGATAGTTGGATCCCGATACCCACTGCGAGTAAGAGTTACTCCTGGGAGAGTTTTACACATTGCAATTAGCTGATCAAGTAGGTGTCTAGAAAGGTGTTAACGAGGTTACGCCTCTGGGAAAACGAGGTTTACATTAATTAGGTTCGTGCGAAAGTACGGGGGACCTCCCTCAAAGTACCGACACTGGCCTGGCTGAAAGATTGGCGAACTTGTAGTGTGTAATTAATCCCGGCTAGTCTTTCCTTTTAGGGTTTGGAGGAAGATTTGATAAAAAGCAGTGGGAGCCATCCTGATTAGATAAGATAATAACCAATCTGATCTTGCACGAGCATACGCTAAAGTGTTTTCTTCTCTCTCTCTCCAGGTAGCGACCATTTCATGCCCTAATAAAGATAATAATATGGATGTATTGACCGAACCCGCATGTTATACTGTGCTGGGGAACGTTGGTTCCGTTCTTTCTTATAAGAGTTATAGGAATGAACAGGATATAGGGGAATGCCAGGATTCCCATGCCACCCGAATGAAGAAAGTACATGATGATGCATTTTCTTCGGGTGTGTTCGTTACTGAGAACCATTTCTCCATTTCCTCTACGTCCTGGGTATTAGATACCGGGTCAGGATCCCATATATGTAATCAGTTACATGGGCTAAGGAAAGGTAGAGAACTTGGAGAAGGTGATAAAGACATTAGAGTTGGAAATGGTGCAATTGTTGCAGCTAAGACTGTCGGGGAATATCACCTTGTATTACCAACTGGTAATACATTGGTTCTGAACGAATGCTATTACATGCCGAACCTGATATGCAACATTATATCGGTTTCTTTATTAAGTAAAGAGGGATATAATTTTGTATTACAGGACAATGTTATGAACATTTTCCGTAACCAAAAGTTGGTTGGATCAGGCACGTTGTGCAATGGCATTTATGTTCTAAACCAATCAACAGTTCTGAGCATAACAAACACACACAAGAGGAAGAGTTCTGAACTGAACGAATCCTTCTTGTGGCATTGTAGACTGGGTCACATCAATGCGACACGACTGGCTAAGTTGCATAAGGATGGATATTTAAATCCGTTTGAATTTTCATCCTATGACACTTGCCAGTCATGTCTCAAAGGCAAGATGACCAAAGCTCCGTTTACGGGACACGGAGAAAGAGTTACCGAACTCTTGGGACTTATACATAGTGATGTATGTGGTCCCATGTCTACACATGCCAGGGATGGTTCTTCATACTTCATTACATTCACTGACGATCTCTCTAGGTTCGGGTATGTGTTCCTGATGAAACACAAATCAGAAGCTTTTGAGAAATTTAGGGAATATAAACAAGAAGTTGAGAACCAAACCGGAAAAAGTATTAAAATCCTTCGATCTGATCGAGGAGGGGAATACTTGAGCAATGAATTCCTGGACTTCCTAAAAGAGAATGGGATTCTCTCTCAACTGACTCCTCCATATACACCACAGCACAACGGTGTATCAGAACGGAGGCACCGCACCCTATTAGATATGGTGCGCTCTATGATGAGCACAGCTGAGTTACCTATTTCCTTCTGGGGATATGCGCTTGAGACAGCCATGGACCTATTAAATAGAGTTCCTACCAAATCAGTGCCTACCACTCCATATGAGATATGGAAAGGGAAGAGACCACATCTTAATTACATTAAGATATGGGGTTGTCCAGCCTATGTCAAAAGACAGAATCCGGACAAACTCGAGGCAAGATCAGTCTTATGTAAGTTTGTAGGATATCCCAAGAATTCACAAGGGTATATCTTCTACCATCCCGAGGAACAAAAAGTGTTTGTTTCTCGACATGCCACATTCTTAGAAAAAAGTTTTCTTATGAAACAGACAAGTGGCATTGAGGTAGAACTGGAAGAGGCTCCAGCTGAACAAACTATAACACAAGACATGGTAGAACCAGAGGATTCCGTAGTTTCCGATGAACCCCAGCCACTCCGCCGATCTAGTAGGGTTTCTCGCCAACCTGAGAGATACTACGGTTTTCTCATGGACGGTGGGAGCGAGGATTGCATCATGGAGGATGATGACCCAACTAGCTTCGAGCAGGCCATCACGAGTGGGGACTCAGTGAAATGGCTGGATGCTATGCGGTCCGAGATGGAATCCATGTACACCAACAAAGTATGGACTTTGGACGTTGCTCCTGAAGGGGTAAAACCCATTGGGAGCAAGTGGATCTTCAAGAAGAAACTTGGTGTAGATGGGAAAGTGGAGACTTTCAAAGCTAGACTTGTAGCAAAGGGTTTTCGTCAAAGACCAGGTGTGGACTATGACGAAACCTTTTCTCCAGTGGCTATGCTTAAATCCATCCGGATCATGCTTGCCATCACTGCTTATCATGATTACGAAATCTGGCAAATGGATGTTAAGACCGCCTTTCTAAATGGTGATTTAGAAGAGTGCGTGTACATGACTCAGCCAGAGGGCTTCGTAGTCAGTGGGAGCAGCGGGAAGGTGTGCAAGCTGCTTAAATCCATTTATGGATTAAAGCAAGCATCGCGGAGTTGGAACATCTGCTTTGACGTAGTTATCAAAGAGTTTGATTTCGTCAAAAACCCAGATGAACCTTGTATCTACAAGAAGGTGGCAGAGAGTAAGGTTGTCTTCCTCGTATTGTACGTGGACGACATACTCTTGATAGGAAATGATATTCCTATGCTGCAATCGGTCAAGCTCTTCTTATCACAAAGATTCTCAATGAAAGATCTTGGTGATGCCTCCTGCATATTGGGAATCAGGATCTATAGAGATAGATCCAAACGGATTTTGGGATTGTCCCAATCCAGGTACATTGAAACCATACTAAAGAGGTTTAGTATGGAAGAGTCCAAGCGTGGGAACATGCCCACGATCTCTGGAGTCACTCTCTCCAAAGAGATGTCTCCCAAGACTGATTTGGAGAGAGCTCGCATGCAAGGGATACCCTATGCTTCGGCAGTAGGCTCTATCATGTATGCGATGCTATGTACCAGACCCGATGTAGCATACTCACTAAGTGTAGTGAGCAGGTATCAAGCTGATCCTGGAGAGAGTCACTGGACAGCTGTGAAGAGCATTCTCAAGTACTTGCGAAGGACTGGAGATATGTTCTTGGTGTATGGTAACGGAGAACTCCAAGTGGAGTCCTTTACCGATTCGAGCTTCCAGAGTGATAAGGACGACTCTAAGTCGCAGTCGGGTTTTGTCTTTACCCTTTACGGAGGGGCGGTTAGCTGGAAGAGTTCCAAGCAGGAAACCGTGGCAGACTCGACGATGGAGGCTGAATACATTGCTGCCAACGATGCTGCTAAAGAGGCTGTCTGGATCAAGAAGTTCATTAATGAACTTGGAGTGGTTCCATCCATTGAGCATCCAATACCTTTGTATTGCGATAACAATGGAGCGGTGGCTTTGTCCAAGGAACCCAGGTCCCATCAGCGATCCAGGCATATTCTGAGGCGGTATCACCTGATCCGGGAGATAGTTGATCGCCGGGAGATCGAGGTCAGGAGGGTTGACACGAAGAACAACACCGCGGATCCACTCACGAAGGCCATTCCCCATATACAGTTTGAGAGACTCTTCGGGATGCTCGGTATGCGATACTACAGCAGCTGGCCCTAGTGCAAGTGGGAGATTGTTAGTTGTATGTATGCCCTAGAGGCCAGTATTGTACAGATGATGTATATTATATTGGATGCTTGGACATATATAGAGATGACTTTCTTGCTCGATATGATAGTATGCTATCTGGTTACTCTTTGTCTTAACATGTACACTAGTCTCTTTATACTGTCTTATAGTTACATGTTGGTAAAGCCCTTAGGATGTGTACTTGACTACCTGGACTATGATGCAGATCATACTAGTGGGGACATGGTAGTCCATAAGTACATCCTTCAAGGTCCCTAGTCGTGGGTGTATCGAGACGGGGCATCGATATACCAGAGTAGACTAGCGTATACGCTTCTCGACCCATGTGATGGGCGATGGATGATCCCATATCCATTGGTGTTTGACATCAGATATGGTATACGGGTGCTCAGTGGAGACTGGGTACACTGGACGGACTCGCCGAGAACTCCCAGATGGTATTATACCTCACGTCAGATGGCAGTTCTCAGGTGACACTTGTGCAGGTTAGTCTGTAGACCCGAGATCGTCATAGAGTCTTGTGTGATTCCCACTGTGCTTTGATCTCCACCTTACCACGTCCATGAGGGCGTGCAAAACGGTGGTCTTTGGGTATAGTCCCGAGTCACATGGAGGCAATGAGCGATAGGAGGGGTTTCGTCTCTCCCGGTATTGGGGGTTAATGTTGCGCTGTGCTCGATTGGCCGTAACAGGGAAGTCCCTGGCCAGGGCTGATCAGAGATTTGCTGGTAAGTGTTACCAGTAGTTTCTCGACCCGTTATGAGCCTAACATCGGCACGACTTATCGGGTTATTGGGGTCTGACGTTTACCACCCCTAGACTTGATATGCGACATATCAGACGAAGAAACCGGACTGTATGGTAAGTGTTACTGGTCGGATTCGCAGGAGTGTGAGCGGGCTAGCTCGTCGATCTTCTGATCGCTCAATACCCGGGTGGCCGTTACGTTTAGCAGTCCGCTTGCGGCTTGTGGGTGCTTGATATGATCATCATCTGCTACCGGCGTATTGACGAGTCTTTAGAGTCCTACACAGAGGTTTCCTAGCTCAAGCGAAACGAAATAGGAGTGCATATGAGATATGTGCGGGACCGAGAATAATGCGTGTATGTGATACCGTATTTGATTCTCGCGATTAATGTTTCGATTGGTTGTATGAGATATGACCTAGTTATCGAATCATTGATTCGATAAATCGATGCATTGAATACTAGTCGGTTATGTGCGACATGACCGGATCATTGAATCAAGTGTTGATTTAATGATTTAATGTATAATTATATATTTGATATATTACTTTGCATTAACTAGTATTGGTTCACTTTAAACGGATTTTTCTCACGTGATGTGCACATTGTATATGTGATATGTTTTGTGTACACTTGAATGTATCATGTTTGATGATGCATGTTGTTTTGGCTTTGTGTATAGAATGCAACCATGGTTATGCAAGTGGTTAAGGTTTATATTTTATTCACTTATTATTTTATCCATTTATTATTTATTTAAATGGATTTATCAAAACAAAATGGTTTCATCTTATCATGAAGAGTGGTGAAGCTTCATGAAGCTTTGACTAATGATACCATTTTGTCATCACACTAAACCCTAACCAATCCCACTAACCATGGTCTATTCTCTACACTTGACCATGGTTAGAAGATGATAAGTATTGTTTTATTATTCTTTTTCCATAACACTTATCATAACAATTCTATCATCTTCTTCTTCTTCTTCAAGTGAGAAACCTAGATGCCATTAATGGCAACTTGAGATCTAGTGAGAGAAATCCAAATCTAGAGTGAACCCACCTCCTATTTCTTCATCCTCTACCTCTTGCCAAGTGGTTTTGGGTGTTTTCTTCACAAGTTTCACTACTTGGTGAAGTCGAAGCTTGAACTAGTGCAACCTCGACGTAGATCGTCTTTGACACGAAGCCGATGACCTTGCTCGCCCGTTTTCCGATGAAGCCGACGAATGAGTCTAGGATTCGTGATGGACAGCGAGAGCACACCCACGTGGAGCTTAGGAAGTGGAAATCCGGATCTACAAAGGTTGTAGCTTCTCACTTCTAGTTAAGTAGTTAGCTAGTTTTTATTTCGCCTAAACATCTAGTCTAAGATCCGTAGTCTAGGGTTTCTCGGCACCTCTTTTTTTTTAAAATGGCATGTTCGATGCCTTGTGAGACCTTACTAGAGTGCCTAGGAACCTTTCAGTTTGTGCCCATGGATTGTATACACGGGTCAATGTGATCTCACATACAGGGCAAAAAGTTTCATTTTTTGTTTCTTTCCGCGATGCTCTATCATTTCAGCTTTTTATATCGCGAAAGTCGCGATCGTCTAATCATTTCGGCTATTTTTTCGCGGTGCCCAATCATTTCAGCCGTTTTTTCTGTTTCTTTACTCGTTGCTTTTTATTGCGAGTTGCTCAATCATTTCGGCTATTTTTGTATGCATATATTTTACTTGCTGATTTTTGTTGCAAGTTGCCCTATCATTTCGGCTATTTCATACACATTTTTGGCTCGCTAATTTTCGTTGCGAGTATGGAACTCGATATCTGATACCAATCTCGGCATCGGCACCGCTGCGACTGGAATATTTCCATGAGCGAATCATCATTTGCCGTGAAAGGACTTAGAATTTGATACCGATTTAGGCATCAGCATCATTACCACTGGGACATTGCCAGGAGTGAATCATCATTTGCCTTTGTCGATTCGAACAAATGTGGCTTAACAAATAGGGTTAGGATCCTGTCGACTAAGGCTTTTGACTTCATGAGCCGTAAGGGTCTCATAAAGGTGTTTCTCCCTACGAGTCGTGAGGATCTCGTAGGTGCGTTTTCTCCTTAAGAATCATGAGGATTCTTAAGCGTGTGTTCTCTTATAAGTCATAAGGATCTTACAAGAGTGTTTTCTCCTCATAAGTTGAGAGTACTTACATGTGTCATTCGCCAAATGGGAAAATTTCGCGCCATTGGTGGAACTTGGTGGGGGGATGTTTATTTGTGCCCATGGATTGTATACAAGGATCATTATTGAACCGCTTTGTTGGGAAACTTGGGGAAATGTGACGGCTTAAGAACAGGTTTAGATCCCTGTAGCTTAAGGCTTTCGAATCTTATGAGCCGTGAGGGTCTCATAGGGGGATTCTCTTCACGAGTCATGAGGATCTCGTAAGTGTAATTTCTCCTTAGGAATCGAGGGGATCCCTAAGTGTGTTGTTCCCTTGTGAGTCGTAAGGATCTCACGCAGGTGTTTTTTTCTTCTCACAAGGTCGAGAGGACTTTGCAGGTGTCTTTATTTTAACGAGATTGCGCTCTTTCGGGTTTTCACAAACTCGCCGGTAGTCTTGCTGTACGCGTTCAGGCGACGAAGAGCACCCCGAGTCGCCAAGTTGGCAAGCTCCGCAGCCTCCGCCCGGCCCGCCACAACGTCAGCTTTTTCTCTCTCCCGACGCAGGTCGCGTTGCAAAATCTCGACCTCCGAAGGGAACGCCTCCACTGGCCTCGGGGCGTGGAACGCCCCCTCGGCCTCCATGCGAGTGGCAAGGGCGCAGTGTTGAAGAACCTGACAGAAAGCCGATGAGAAACCAGGAAGCACCCGAACCAAGGGGAGGCATATCAAGACGAATACGCGTGGAGGGATTCGTACCTGGACCGCCCCTGGCGCCATGGCCTCCAATTGATCCCTCAAGGAGCCACACGGAAGCTTTCCCCCGGCCAACTCCTCCATCCCAGCGAGCAGGCCGGCGGCGACAGAAAGCCCAGTCGGAACCGTGAAGACGGAGCCCCCTTCCTGCATGGGAATCCCTTCAGGGGCCTTCGACGGCGCGCGAGAAACGGTCCTCTTCCTCTTGAGAAGGGGCTTGCCCTCGCCCTTCCCCCCGTCCGCAGCCTGGGATTCGGGCAACTGCTGACGACTCTGGCTGCCGCCAAATAAACCACCAGATGCCGTCGACGAAATGGACGGCCCTGCCGCCGGTAGAGGATTCGGCAGAGGGCGCGAGCTGGCCGGGGGCTCGGCTGCGCCACTAGCTTCCTCCCAGCACGGGCCGCCCGAAGAGTGGGAGCGAACCATGTATCCCAAAGGAAGAAGAACGCTAAGCGGCAGCAACTCAAGGAAGAAGGGAAATGGAAGGTTGGGGGCCCTGAGGCGGGCCCCGCCACCGTTTTATCACCGCGTACGGCCGCATCCAACGGCGCCCATCATCTCCCGCCGAAACGGCTCCTCGCGCCCAGCGGCTCCGATCGTTCCACGTGGCAGCCCAGCGCTGGACCGTGTCCCATCAAACACCGCAGACCTGCTCACGTCGCATCGGCTAATCGACGCTCGACACTTGGACCGTCGCTTCGAATGTAGAGTGCACGAACCGGCGCACCTCCTTTAAATGCAAAGATCTCGCCTTAATTTGCTAGCGGAAAAGACAACCGACGGCTCGAGGGCTCGCCCCGACGAAACAATTGTTAGTTATATGTATGCCCTAGAGGCCATTACTGTACATTGGATGTATATTGTAGTGGATGCTGGGACATATATAGGGAGGACTTTCTTGCTCGACATGATAGTATGCTATCTGGTTGACCTTTACCTTAACGTGTACACTGATTGTCTCTCTGTTACATGTTGGTAAAGCCCTTAGGATGTGTACCTGACTACCTGGACTATGATGCGGATCATACTAGTGGGGACATGGTAGTTTATAAGTACATCCTTCAAAGTCCCTAGTCGTGGGTGTATCGAGACGGGGCATCGATATACCAGAGTAGACTAGCGTGTACCTTCTCGACCCATACAGATAGGCGATGGATGATCCCATATCCATCGGTGTTTGACATCAGAGATGATATACGGGTGCTCAGTAGAGACTGGGTACACTGGACGGACTCGCCGAGAACTCCCAGATGGTATTATACCTTACGTCAGATGGCAGTTCTTTGGTGACACTGGTACAGAGTAGTCTGTTGACCCGAGATCGTCATAGAGTCTTGTGTGGTTCCCACTGTGCTTTGATTTCCATCTTACCACGTCCAAGAGGGCGTGCAAAACGGTGGTTTTTGGGTACAGTCCCGAGTCACATGGAGGCAATGAGCGATAGGAGGGGATTCGTCTCTCCCGGTATAGGGGGTTGATGTTGCGCTGTGTTCGATTGGCTATAACAGGAAATCCCTGGCCAGGGTTGCTGAGATTTACTGGTAAGTGTTACCAGTAGTTTCTCGAATTGTTATAGACCTCATATCGACATGAATTATCGAGCTATTGGGGTCTGACGTTTACCACCCCTAGGCAAGATATGCGACATATCAGACGATCAGACCGGACTGTACGGTAGTGTTACTGGTTGGATTCACTAGAGTGTGAGCGGGCTTGTTCGTCGATCTTCTGATCGCTCAATACCCGGGTGGCCGTTACGTTTAGCAGACCGCTTGCGGCTTGTGGGTGTTTGATATGATCATCATCTGCTGCCGGCGTATTGACGAGTCTTTAGAGTCCTACACAGAGGTTTCCTGGATCAAGCGAAACGAAATAGGAGCGCATATGAGATATGTGTGGGACCGAGAATAATGCATGTATGTGATACCGTATTTCATTCTCGCGATGAATGTATCGATTGGTTGTATGCGATATAACCTAGTTATCGAATCAAGTATTGATTCGATAAGCCGATACATAGGATACTAGTCGGTTATATGCGATATGACCGGATCGTTAAATCAAGTGTTGATTTAATGATTTAATGTATAATTATATATATGATATATTACTTTGCATTAACTAGTATCGGTTCACTTTAAAAGGATTTTCTCACTTGATTGTACAAGTTGTATATGTGATATACTTTTTGTGCAAATGATTGTATCATGTTTGATGATACATGTTAACTTGGTTAAGTGTAAAGATTAAACCATGGTTAAATTGATGATTAGGGTTTTCTTTTTCTTAATCATTTATTTATTTATTTATTTGGAAAAGATTAGAAATGAAATGGTTGCAAATTTTGTTTCTTTCTTTGAAGCTTCATGAAGCTTTGACTTTGTGACCATTTTGTCTCATGCATAACCCTAACCCTTGCAATTAACCATGGTCTATTCTCTACACCTAATCATGGTTATTATTATGATAAGTATCCTTTTTCTTTTCTTTTTAATTAACTTATCATAATATATCATCATCTTCTTCTTCATCTTCTTCAAAGAAGAAAGCTTGCCTCATCAATGGCAAGTGATGAAAACAAGTGAGAAATCTAATTCTAAAGTCTACCCACTTCCTATTTCTTCATCCTCTACCTCTTGCCAAGTAGTAGAGTGTGTTTCCTTCACAAGTTTTCAAGGCTTGGTGAAGGTGGAGCTTGGTCTAGTGATGCCTCCACGTAGATCATCTTCGGCACGTTGTCGACGACCTAACCCGTCCATTCTCCGATGAAGCCGACGCTAGAGCCCAGGGTTCGACTTGGACAGGGAGGAGACTTCATTGCGGAGCTATGGAGGCGGAGCACCGGATCTACAAAGGTTGTATTTCCGTATTCTTGTAGTTAAGTGTTAACTAGTTTGCTTTTTCGCCTAGACATCTAGCCAACGATCCGTAGTCTAGGGTTTCTCGGCACCGTAAAATTTGAAACGGGCATGGTTGATGCCTTGTGAGACCTCCTTTGGGTGCCTAGGAACCTTTCAGTGGTATCAGAGCCTAGCTAGAGCCTTAGGCGAAGTCTAGACGACGTTTGAAATCCGAACGAACCCGAAACCCATTCCCAAAATAGCTCTCTGGACTTTTTCCAAATTCTGGGATTTTCCTAAATTAAAAATTGCTAAAAAATTCAGCAGGGAAATCTATGAATTACGGCGCAAAATTGGACCCATGATTCATCCAAACCGCGGCGGAACCGCGGCAGAAGCCCAGCTTCTGCGGCGGTTCCGCGGCTAGGTGATGACGTCACCTTCCCATTGTTGCACAGTAATTCCTATTTAAATATGCTGGGTTTTCTGGGAATTTTTAATATTTATTCAAGAGTTGAATTTTCTGGGGTTGTTTTGGGGATTCAAATGTTCGATCGGATTATCAAATTTTGTCTGTGTGGCTTTCCGGATAAATTTTAGAATATGTTAAAAAATTCGACCGGATATAAATACCCAATTTTTCCCCTGTCGGGAAATTTCCAAGTGTTGGATTTTTCCGTAGTTTAACGACGTTCTAAGTAGTGCAAGTAACGCGATGGACCCTCTAGAAGACAACAAACCTTAACTCGATTATGTGACCGTCTTGAACTGCCCTTTGAACCTTAGGGTTTGGGGCAGTACGGCGTGCCACATGTGAGGCGTTGGCTTGACCCTTCTACGGCTGGACCGTTGGTACTGAGGCACGAACTGAATGTTGTTAGACTTATTTCATGTGTTGAGCTGTATCGGGAAAACTTGGGTATTCGACTGTTCGATCGGAAAGTTTAACATTTTCGGTTTATCTGGAATGGGATACAATAATTGGAATTCACAAGTAGTTATGTGATAACTGAATGAATATTATAAACATAGCAGTTTAGTCTCACTTGATCGGTTGCCACGGAATTTTGATGTGATCAAAAGTCCGTCGCAATCACGTAGCGTACGCGGATACTCGCCGGGTAAACTTAATAGACAGCCTCACTCCATAGCCCCGACCAAGTGACTGTAGGAGAACCCCGTCGCCGAAAGCATCCGTTCGGGTGCTCGCGGTAGCGGTGTTCCGCCTTGGTGCACTTCGTCGACGGCGTCGGGGGTGAGGCCGTCTACTAAAGTTTGCGACGAGCATGCGATCAGGATGTCGGGAATCTTGTTGAATTGCCCGACTTGATATTGAAAAGAGTTTTCGATTTTGAGACTAAAATGCGGGGTCTATAATTGTTAGGCATGCGATGTCTAAGTAATTCATTTGGTCAGGCATGCGATGTCTGAGGTGGTTGCGGATTCCAACTGTTGTAGTTTTACACTTTCTTTTCTGTGACCGTAAGTGTAATATGTGATATCGCCGGTTTCGTTGCTATATGTCAACGACAATTGGGATGCGCATGTTTACTTACGTTGATGACATGTGATGTTATGTGTTGCTGGATATGTTATATTGGATCGTCGTGTTTGAATAGCCGGGGGTTTTTATGTGAGATGAGTGTTTTTCATTTTCATTCATGTAAAAACTTGTATGTAATATTCTTTTATTGGGGCGCTTCCAGGTTGCGGAAGTTGTCACCGTTGTTGTATATTATTTACTTTTCCGCACCAGGATAGACCCAAGGAGGGGAGCATAAGTAACCGGGTTCTGAAGTCCAGTGGGAGACCAACTCGAGGAGTCGAGTCCGGGTCTCCTAACTCTAGAATTGGTAGGGTTGCTTGCCGCTCTCGTAGGGGTCTAGGGGTGTGGGTTTGGCTATTCATCGCGACCGTGGAATCCGTGTTTTATACTGGCTCGTATTGAAAACACGGACGTCCTAGTATATCCAATATTTCATATGATTCTTCTATTGCGATATCTGTGATGTGATCATGTGATGTTCTGTGATAGATACAGTATATAGTATATATGATATATTATATAGACGTTACTTATGTTTTACACCCGCGCTAGCCCTGCCCCGCTCTGCCGTTAGTTACCTAACCTAACGGTGCATGAGGAGCCATCGAGACGAATGCGGATGGCATAAGTGTACGCCGTATTTATCTGTGATGTTTAGGTACTTAAATGATGGGACTTCATTAATATGATTAATGAAATAAAAGAAACCTAAGATGTTGTAGAATCGAATTTCAAAATAAAACAGGTAGCTACAGTTCTTGCTTTGCACAGCGGTATATGTGATATATCCTGCACCTTATTCGATAAGGAAAGGACCGAGATCCCTTCACCGGGAGTGACTCCTTTAGCAATAACTGGCAGATGCTACACACTCGGCTTGTCTTTTGATAGATTTTAAGTGTTTTTGCTTTGCACAGTGATATATATGATATATCCCGCACCTCATTCGACGAGGAAAGGACCGACGATCCCTTCACCGGGAGTGACTCCTTTAGCAAAACTAGAAAGGCCTCAAAAACACTCCATTTCAAAATCATTTGATTCTACAACGATATCAAGTTCATTACGCAATAGGTTTTCAGAAAAACCTGTCGTAGCCCTCCGTCATTTCAGATAAGTACTAGTTAGTATTCGTGCTACGTTTGTTGACTATGTTAAGGCGTAGTGTGCGGTAGCTAATTAGTGCTTATCTGCATAAGCATATGATGTGATTGGATTAGGGTAGTCGTGCGACTTTGTTGACTATGTTAAGGGTCGTGCGGGTGGGTTTAATTCAATCGGGAAATGACGGGTTGAACTTGACTAGCACTTATGATTTGTTGACTATGTTAAGGTCATATAGCTGCTAGGGGCAAAATATTATCGGGAATTTCAAGTGTTGAAATTTGCAATGAGATTGCATACCTTCTATGAGATAGTTGGATCCCGATACCCGCTGCGAGTAAGTGTTACTCCTGGGAGAGTTTTATTCATTACAATTAGCCGATCAAGTAGGTGTCTAGAAAGGTGTTAACGAGGTTACGCCTCTGGGAAAACGAGGTTTACATTAATTAGGTTCGTGCGAAAGCACGGGGGACCTCCCTCAAAGTACCGACACTGGCCTGGCTGAAAGATTGGCGAACTTGTAGTGTGTAATTAATCCCGACTAGTCTTTCCTTTTCGGGTTTGAAGGAAGATTTGATAAAAAGCAGTGGGAGCCATCCTGATTAGATAAAATAATAACCAATCTGATCTTGCAAGAGCGCACGCTGAGTGTTTTCTTCTCTCTCTCTCCAGGTAGCGACCATATCACGCCTTAATCAAGATAATAATACGGATTATTGACCGAACCCGCTTGTTATACTGAGCTGGGGAACGCTGGTCCCGCTCCAACTTATAATTGTTATAAGACAGAGCAGGAAATTGGGGAATACCAGATTTCCCGTGCCGCCCAAACGAAGAGAGTGCATGTTGATGCATCATCTTCGGGTGTGTTCATTATACAGAACTGTTTCTCAGTATCCTCCGCATCCTTGGTATATGATACCGGATCAGGATCCCAGATATGTAATCTGTTACATAGGGCTACAAAAGGGTAGAAAAACTGAGAACGGGTGATAAGTTTCATGAGGCAGAAAACGGGGCAAGAGTTGCAGCCAAGTCTGTCGGTCACTGTCACCCTGTATTACCAATACATTGATTCTGAACGAATGTTATTAGAAACCAAACCTGATATACAAAATCATATCAGTCTCTTTATTAGTAAAGAAATGATATAATTTTGTATTGTTGGATAATGTTTTGAACATTTCCTATATCAAAAGTTGATCGGTTCAGGCACGTTATCTAAAAGTATTAATGTTCTAAATCAAACTACAGTTCTTAGTATACAGAACACACACAAGAGGAAGAGTTCAGATCTGAACGAATCCTTCTTGAGGCATTGTAGACTAGGTCATATCAATGCGACCCGACTAGCTGAAGTTACATTTAGATGCATATTTAAAGCAGTTTGAATTTACATCTTGTGAAACTCGCCAGTCATGTCACAGAGATAAGATGACCATAGCTCCGTTTACTGGAAACAGAGAAAGAGTTAATGAACTCTTGGGATGATACATGTTGATGTATGTAGGTCCCCTGTCTACACATGCCAGGACCGGTTCTTTATACTTCATTACATTCTCTGATGATCTCTCAAGATTCAGACATATGTTCCTGTTGAAACACAAGTCCGAACCTTTTGAGATATTCACAGAATATAAGAAAGAAGTAGAGAACCAAAATATGGGTATAAGTATTATGTCCTTTGATGTGATCGAGGAGGAGAATACTTGTGCATGGAATTCCTGGACTATTCTAAAGGAGAATGAGATTCTCTCTCAGCATTACTCCTCCGTATACACCATTGCACGATGGTATGTCGGGGCGGAGCAGATACACCCTATTTGATATGGTGTGCTCTATGATGAGTGCTACTGAGTTACCTTTTTCCCTAGGGGGTTATGCACTTGAGAAGTTGCATACCTATTGAATAGGGTTCCAATCAAATCAGTTGCCTACCGCTTCATATGTGATATGGAAAGGGAAGAGCCCATGTCTTAAGCTAGTTAAGATTTGGGGTTGTCCGGCCTATGTCTAAAAGCAAAATCCGGACAAGCTCGAGGCAAGGTCTGTTATGTAGAACTGGAAATGTTCCAGCCATACAAACTACAGCTGATGATTTGATAGAACCAAAGGATTCATTAGATTCCAACGAACCTCAGCCTCTCCGCCGATCTAGTAGGGTTCCTCACCCACCTGAGAGATACTTCTGTTTCTCTATGACAGTGGGAGCGAGGATTGCATCATGAGATGATGACCCAACTAGTTTCGAGCTGGCCATCAGGAGTGAGACTCTGTAAGAATGGCTGGATGTTTATCGATCCGAGATGGAATCCTTATACACCAACAAAGTATGGACTTTGGTTGCAATATCTGAAGGGTTAAATCCCCATCAGGAGCAAGTATATCTTGAGAAGATTACTTGGTGTATATGGAAAAGTTGAGACTTTCAAAGCTAGACTTGTTAAAGGTTTTCGTCATCAACCAGGCGTGGATAATGATGAAACCTTTTCCAGTACCTATGCTTAAGTCCATCCAGATCCTACTTGCCACGGCTACATACCATGAATACGATATCTGGTGGTTGGGTGTCATGACATCTTTTCTAAATGATGTTTTAGAAGAGAACGTCTGTAAGTACACAGCCAGAGGCCTTCGTAAACAGTGGGAGCAGCGGAAACGTGTGCAAGATGCTTTATAGGATAAAGCAGGCATCGCGGAGTTGGAACATCTGTTTTGATGAGATAGTCAAAGAGTTTGACATCATCAAAATGGTAGATGAACCTTGTATAAACAAAAAGGTAGTAGGGAGTATGGTGGTGATCCTCGTAGAGTACGTGGATGACATACTCTTGATAGGAAAGGAGTTTCCTATGCTACGCTCGATCAATCTCCGCATATCACAATGATTCTCCATAAAGGATCAAAGTGATACCTACTAAATCCTGGGTTTTGGATCTATGAGATAGATCTAATTGGATGTTAGAATACTCACTAGTTGTAGTGAGAAGGTATCAATCGATCCAGGGGAGAATCACTGGAAGGGTTCCAGGGTGATAAAGACGACTGAATGTCAGTCGCAGGCATTGTCTTTACCCTCAGTAAAGGGACGGTATGTTGGAAGAGTTCCAAGCTAGATACCGTGGCATACTAGACGATAAAGGTTGGATACATCGCTACTTAAGATGCTACCAAAGAGGCTGTTTGGGTGTATATTGGTTCATGAGATGAACTATGTTCCTCCCATTGTGTGACAATGGAGTTGTGGCTTATGCCAAGGAACGCAGGTCGCATCAGTGATCCAAACATATTCTAAGGCAGTATCACCTGATCGTGGAGATGGTTGATCTCCAGGTGATCAAGGTTAGGAGGGCAGACTCAGAGGACAACACGGCGGATCCACTCGCGAAGGCCTATTCCCAGAGAGAGACTTTTATGGGATGGTTGAGTATGAGATACTACAACCACTGCTACGGATGGCCCTAGTGCAAGTGGGAGATTGTTAGTTATATGTATGCCCTAGAGGCCATTACTGTACATTGGATGTATATTGTAGTGGATGCTGGGACATATATAGGGAGGACTTTCTTGCTCGACATGATAGTATGCTATCTGGTTGACCTTTACCTTAACATGTACACTGATTGTCTCTCTGTTATATGTTGGTAAAGCCCTTAGGATGTGTACCTGACTACCTGGACTATGATGCGGATTATACTAGTGGGGACATGGTAGTCTATAAGTACATCCTTCAAAGTCCCTAGTCGTGGGTGTATCGAGACGGGGCATCGATATACCAGAGTAGACTAGCGTGTACCTTCTCGACCCATACAGATGGGCGATGGATGATCCCATATCCATTGGTGTTTGACATCAGAGATGATATACGGGTGCTCAGTAGAGACTGGGTACACTGGACGGACTCGCCGAGAACTCCCAGATGGTATTATACCTTACGTCAGATGGCAGTTCTCTGGTGACACTGGTACAGAGTAGTCTGTTGACCCGAGATCGTCATAGAGTCTTGTGTGGTTCCCACTGTGCTTTGATTTCCATCTTACCACGTCCAAGAGGGCGTGCAAAACGGTGGTTTTTGGGTACAGTCCCGAGTCACATGAAGGCAATGAGCGATAGGAGGGGATTCGTCTCTCCCGGTATAGGGGGTTGATGTTGCGCTGTGTTCGATTGGCTATAACAGGAAATCCCTGGCCAGGGTTGCTGAGATTTACTGGTAAGTATTACCAGTAGTTTCTCGAATTGTTATAGACCTCATATCGACACGACTTATCGAGCTATTGGGGTCTGACGTTTACCACCCCTAGGCGAGATATGCGACATATCAGACGATCAGACCGGACTGTACGGTAGTGTTACTGGTTGGATTCACTGGAGTGTGAGCGGGCTTGCTCGTCGATCTTCTGATCGCTCAATACCCGGGTGGCCGTTACGTTTAGCAGACCGCTTGCGGCTTGTGGGTGTTTGATATGATCATCATCTGCTGCCGGCGTATTGACGAGTTTTTAGAGTCCTACACAGAGGTTTCCTGGCTCAAGCGAAACGAAGTAGGAGCGCATATGAGATATGTGCGGGACCGAGAATAATGCGTGTATGTGATACCGTATTTCATTCTCGCGATGAATGTATCGATTGGTTGTATGCGATATAACCTAGTTATCGAATCAAGTATTGATTCGATAAGCCGATACATAGGATACTAGTCGGTTATATGCGATATGACCGGATCGTTAAATCAAGTGTTGATTTAATGATTTAATGTATAATTATATATATGATATATTACTTTGCATTAACTAGTATCGGTTCACTTTAAAAGGATTTTCTCACTTGATTGTACAAGTTGTATATGTGATATACTTTTTGTGCAAATGATTGTATCATGTTTGATGATACATGTTAACTTGGTTAAGTGTAAAGATTAAACCATGGTTAAATTGATGATTAGGGTTTTCTTTTTCTTAATCATTTATTTATTTATTTATTTGGAAAAGATTAGAAATGAAATGGTTGCAAATTTTGTTTCTTTCTTTGAAGCTTCATGAAGCTTTGACTTTGTGACCATTTTGTCTCATGCATAACCCTAACCCTTGCAATTAACCATGGTCTATTCTCTACACCTAATCATGGTTATTATTATGATAAGTATCCTTTTTCTTTTCTTTTTAATTAACTTATCATAATATATCATCATCTTCTTCTTCATCTTCTTCAAAGAAGAAAGCTTGCCTCATCAATGGCAAGTGATGAAAACAAGTGAGAAATCCAATTCTAAAGTCTACCCACTTCCTATTTCTTCATCCTCTACCTCTTGCCAAGTAGTAGAGTGTGTTTCCTTCACAAGTTTTCAAGGCTTGGTGAAGGTGGAGCTTGGTCTAGTGATGCCTCGACGTAGATCATCTTCGGCACGTTGTCGACGACCTAGCCCGTCCATTCTCCGATGAAGCCGACGCTAGAGCCCGGGGTTCGACTTGGACAGCGAGGAGACTTCATTGCGGAGCTATGGAGGCGTAGCACCGGATCTACAAAGGTTGTATTTCCGTATTCTTGTAGTTAAGTGTTAACTAGTTTGCTTTTTCTCCTAGACATCTAGCCAACGATCCGTAGTCTAGGGTTTCTCGGCACCGTAAAATTTGAAACGGGCATGGTTGATGCCTTGTGAGACCTCCTTTGGGTGCCTAGGAACCTTTCAACAATAGAAGGGATCTCACCTCGGGAGGCCCGACAATCCACTCCTGACCCGACCACTATCTGGCCGGGACAAGAGTGGTGGGCTAATGATAGTGCTCGATATTGGCGACCCCCAAGATCATAACGCGTGGCAGGTGTCGTGTCCCAGAACTCAGAAGAAAGGGCCCGTAAGGGCCGACCAGGCCACCCCATGCCCAACCAGCAAGCCCAAGCTGGCCCCCCTTGGGGCCTCTGCAAATTGGCCTCCTCGGCCTCTCAGCTCGCCCCCGAGCTACCACAGGACCAAGACTCCTCGGCCTCCTTGCTCGTCCCCGAGCTCCCGCCGAGGACGTCTTCCTCGGCCCTCCGACCTACTCCCAGGCGTAACCGTCGCTCCGCGAATCTCGCAACGCACGGATTTTACACCAGCAACGTCCCACGTTCCACGCCATCACGATCCCCGTTATGGGCGATCCGCTCTTCACGCGGGTGTGACGTCGGGAGCGTAACGGTCGGCGAGATTCTCGCGTCTGCTGCTACGTGCTCCACCATTATAAAAAAAACCCCATCACAGAGGGGTCAAGTAAGCCATTTTTTACACTTTTATGCCGTTACTCTGCTCGGATTTTCCCTCTAACTTAAGCATCGGAGCGTCCTCGGTGGTACCAAACCATCCCGGGACTTCCTTGCAGATACTCGGCAACAGCTTCCTCACCACACCTTTTCCTCCAAAAACCCATTGAGACCCACACGCAACGAAGGATAATCAGTCAAGTTCACCGTGAGACCAACGGAAGGCAACATCTGACGGAGGCCCGGAAAGAAGCTCCATCATAACTAGAATTTTTTGGTGTATGATAAAATGTTTTTCATTTTTCCTTCCAAGAAATGCAAGAAAGAAGAAAAATTCTTTATGGAAATCAAGCCCCAAAGCATGCCAACTTATTCTCTTAAAGACTAAGTTTATCTTTTTACCGTTTCAATATTCAAATACAAAATTAATTGGTCAAAGTGGACTAATTCTTTTTCAAAAAGATCCCCGATAACCAACATATTTGTAATATAATTTATATATGGAACCTAAATTAATTTTTAATAGCATCATTCACAAATAGAGTTGGTCATGAAAATAAAATAACATATTAATAATAGTAAAGGAAAACACATTTATTTTAATGAATATTAGATATCATATATTTCTTATCTTAATATAAATATACACACGTGTATATCACGTGCAAAAATGCTACTGTAATCAATTATAGAGTATCAAGTGCATAGAGGCGGCAGTGTGATATCAAGCAAGTAGGGTCCTGGTGTATCCAACATCTTCTTGATGGCCTCCCTGACCTGGTTCTTTCTGGTCACCCTCGCCGCGGGTATGTCGAACCCCTTGGCGATCATCACGAAATCTGGGTAAATCCTGTCCGGCTTGGCCGGGTCCCCAAGGTACGCGTCGCCGTGGTCGGTCACCTGAGCCACCATCCCCAGGTTCTGGTTATTCATCACCAGGACCTTGACCGGAAGGGTTTCGACCCTGATCATTGCCAGCTCCTGGATGTTCATCATGAAGCTTCCGTCCCCGTCGATATCTACCACGGTCACCCCTGGGTTTCCGACCGCTGCCCCGGCCGCGGCTGGTAGCCCGAACCCCATTGCGCCCATCCCGGCTGAGGACAGCCACTGCCTCGGCCTTTTGAATGTGTAGTGTTGTGCGGCCCATATTTGGTGCTGCCCCACCCCGGTACTGATGATCGCATCCCCTCCCGTGAGCTGATCCAGTACCTCGATGACGTACCGTGGGGGGATCTCATCCGTGTCGACCCCATGGGGATCAATTTGCAGCTGCGTGCTCTTGATCAGCTTGAGCTCATCCCTCCATGCGGAGAAATCGAATATGCAGTGGCCGCCGAGGGCCACATTCACATCACCAAGGACCATCTTTATGTCGGCGTTGATGGCGAGGTGTGGTGTTTTGTTCTTTCCTAGCTCGGCGGAGTCGATGTCCACGTGGACAATCACCGCCCGGCTGGCAAAGGACTCCAGCTTCCTGGTGGCTCGGTCGTCGAACCGTACCCCGAAAGCGAGCAGCAGATCGCACCTGCTGACGGCGTAGTTGGCATGGTCCGTGCCGTGGCTACCGAGCATCTGAAGGGAGAGCGTGTCGTTGCTTGGGAACACGCCGAGCCCCATCATGGTGGTCGTGACGGGGATCCCCGTCAGCTTGACAAACCGCCTCAGCTCGTCCACGGCCCAATCACACCCCCCGCCGACATACAACAGCGGCCGCCTTGCGCGATGCAACAGCCCAACGAGCTGGTCCACCTGTTGGACATACACTAGTTCATTTTTAGGCATAGTTACTTCAAATGAGTTTAATTAGATTGGTGGTAGATTATCATGAAGAAGTTAGGTTTTGTGTGAAGAGTTGTGAATAAAGAGAAGATGTATCTTAAATTATTCATGTAATGAACTGCAATAAATAATGACCTGTATTTCGTTTGAGAGTGTGAATTCTTATATTTGTGAGTCAAAATGAAAGGATGCAGTATTAACGGTTTGTATTTTAGCTTATATAATTGTATATAAATGCTAAAGGTTTATAAGTAATGAAATATTGAGGTATTATTTAGCAATTAACCCATATTTATCAAGATCTACATTTATATCCAAGACTACACCTGCAGGTTTGTGGCGAGGCACGGCGGTAGATGGTAGGCGGGAAGCCGGACCTCGACGTCCCATTCCGGGACAAACTCCTGCAGTTGTATGTCCTGTGGGACGTCGATGAGGACCGGACCAGGGCGTCCGTTGGTGGCCAAGATGAATGCCTCCTTCATAATGACTGCTAGTTGGTCGACATCCTCGACGAGGTAGCTGTGCTTGGTGATACGCTTCGTTATCTCCACGATGGGAATATCCTGAAAAGCGTTTGTGTCCATCACGGCCAGAGGCACCTGGCCGGTGATGGCGACGACTGGGATGGAGTCCATGTAGGCACCTGCTATGGCCGTGACAAGGTTAGTGGCTCCGGGACCGGAGGTGGCGACGCAGACGCCGGGCCTTCCCGTAGCCCTGGCGTAACCGTCCGCCGCAAAGCCTTCTCCTTGCTCGTGGCGGAGGAGATGATTAACGATAATCGGAGAACGGGTGAGCGCCTTGTGTATCTCCAAGGACGCTCCGCCTGGATAGGCAAAGACGTCGGTCACTCCAGCGATCTCTAAGCCCTCGACGATGATGTCCGCGCCCTTGCGGGCCTGGTGGCGGTCGAACCGCGACTGCCTGCGGTCGGTCGAACCTGTGGAGACCATGACTGCCTGCAGGAGATGGAGATGGCGGCGGCGGCTTTTGAGGAGAGTACTGTCGACAGTTATCGACTTTTTTGTGAGAAGTAAGGGGGCCGGCATTATATTTTTCCAGGGGTTGAGGGCTGTGGAGGGTACCATTGCCGGCGCCATGCATCAAAGGAGGGATGCAGGTTTTACAAATGAAGCTCAGAGTTTTTATGTGCCTGAGATGAATGAAGAATATTTATCTTGTGTTTTTTTGTGTCCCCGGAATGAAGAGATATATAGGTTAAAAGTGGGTGAGTAGAGCTAATCACGTTTATGTAGCATTATATCCAAAGACATTTATATTTGCCCTCTCATTTGATCTGTATCTCAGAGATTTTTAAATATTTTGATTTTTCATATATATAACTTTAGAAGTATGAAGATCAATTTGAACAGTACGGATATATCCCAGATCAAAAGTTCCTATTTCTAAAATTATGCCCACCGATTTACAATAAATCGCGGGCATGCGTAAGCGCGCATATAAATATAAAGATACCATGGGATGAAATTTACTTCTATGGCAATGAAAAAACACTCCACGATTTTATTCAAGGATCGGCACCCATCATCATCATCCTTATTATGTAGGACGTGGATATACCAAATTTCATATGATTCCATTACTTTTTCACCGTTGATTTAGGGGTGCAAAATTAACGGTTTACCGATAATAAAACTTTTTACATTACAAATTCAACGGTGAAAAAATGGTGGAATCACATGAAATTTGGTATATCCACGTCTTACATGAAAAAGAAGATGATGGATGCCAATGGTCGGAAAAAATCATGAAGGGTGTAATTTTTTAACACTGACTAACCAAAAAGCCTCCTAAGGTCTCTTTTCATCATTATTCTCTCTGTTTGTGTGTGTGAGAAAATGTTCCTAAGACAACACTTTAGGATACAACTCAAGGAGTCGCCTATGTGGCACTTCATTAAAGGTCTTATCTCATAAATTACTGCCAATGTAATTATTAAAGGCTCATATATTTATGAGTTAAAGACATTTATAAAGTGCAAAATATGTGACTCCTTAAATTATCGCGAAATAATAAGAAGGTGAGATGGGATTCTTAAAATGGATGGTCAAATCGACCGTTAGATCAACGATCAAATTTTTTCATCATGTTTTACACGTCAAAACATGTATATGTATATAAAATTAGACGATTTGAGGGCTTGTAAGTAATGCATCAATGGTATACAATATAAGCAACTTTTATGATACTTTAACAACTATTCATTTAGCCACCGTGATATCCATACTTTCGAAATGTCTAAATCCTTTAAATTTTTCTACACTTATATAGATTGACATGTAAAACAAGATATATTGAGCAGATCATCATTTAGATTTATGGATGATGATCGGATTTTTCTATCTCACTTTAAGACCCATCTCATCATGTGTGTGTGTGTGTAGGGGAGTGATCTATCACAAACCGGTCCGTGTTTTAAAAAAAAATGGGAACTCTCAATCTCCGACATATTTTAACCATCCGATCCGTTCAAGTTGATCGCCGTACCCTCAAATGTATGTGCATGAAAAATCAAAAAGATTTAAAGATCTTTAATGTATGCATCGATGGGTGCAACCATTGCAAACCGGTCCGTGTTTTTTAAAAAACGAGAACTTTCGGTCCACAACTTATTTGAACAATCCGATCCGTTCAAGTTGATCACTTTACCCTCAAATATACGTGTGTGAAAAATCAAAGGATTTAAAGATCTCTAACATATGCATCGATGGGTGCAAAAATGAACGTCTTTCGATAATGCAACATAAACTTCATCCGATGCATATGTTAGAGGTTTTTAAATCCTTTGATTTTTTATACACGTATATTTGAAGATAGGATGATCAACTTGAACGGATCGGATCGTTTAAATATGTCGTGGACAGAGAGTTCCCGTTTTTAAAAAACACGGACATGTTCGCAATGGATTAAAACCCCCCCCCCCCTCTCTCTCTCTCTCGATATATATATATATATATATATATATATATATATATATATATATATTCCCTCCTATGGCGTCGAAAAAATACACTCTCTCATTTTTTCCGACGATCGACACCGACTATCTTCATCATTAGCATCTAAGATGTGGGTACACCAAATTTCATGTGATTCTATAACTTTTTCACCGTTGATTTAGTGGGTTCAAAATTAACGGCATACCGACAATAGAACTTTTTACACTGCTAAATCAACGGTGAAAAAGCTGTAGAAACACATGAAATTTGGTGTACCCACATCTTAGATGATCACGATGAAGATGGTGGGTATCGATCGGCGGAAAAAATGAGGGAGGATGCATTTTTTCAACGCTATAAAAGGAAATTCCTTACTATGGCATCTTTCCTTTATTATTCTCGTGTGTGTGTGTATATCGGTTGTGTTAGAGGGGGACTTATGAGGGAAGGGAGGGGTACACTTGAGCCAACATTATAAATAATAGGGAAAACCAAAACTTATACAAATATAATTATTCACAGCTCCAACCTTCTTTCTTATTTTTATGATTATTTCTTGATTCTCTCTCCTGCTGATCAATCCAGGCTGGATAAACAGTTTATCATGCTTTATATATATATATATATATATATCGGTTGTGTTAGAGGGGCGCTTATGAGGGAAGTGTGGGGTACACTTGAGCCAACATTGTAAATAATAGGAAAAAACAAAACTTATGCAAATATAATTATTCACAGCTCCAACCTTCTTTCTTAGTTTTATGATTATTTCTTGATTCTCTCTCCTGCTGATCAATACAGGCTGGATAAACAATTTATCATGCTTTATATATATATATATATATATATATATATGAGAATAATGGAGGAAATATGTTATAGGAGAGAATTCCCTCCTATGGCATCGAAAGAATACATCCTCCCTCATTTTTTCCGCCGATCGGCACCCACTATCTTCATCGTTATCATCTAAGATGTGGGTAACCAAATTTCATGTGATTCTACAACCTTTTCACCATTGATTTAGCAATGTAAAAAGTTCTGTTGTCGGTAAACCGTTAATTTTGAACCCACTAAATCAACGGTGAAAAAGTTGTATAATCACATGAAATTTCGTGTACCCACATCTTAGATGCTAACGATGAAGATGGTGGGTGCCGATCGTCGAAAAAAATGACGGAAAGCGTACTTTTTCGACGTCATAGGAGGAAATTCCCTCCTATGGCATCTTTCCTCCATTAACCTCTATCTATCTATATATAGAGAGAGAGAATAATGGAGGAAAGATGCCATAGGAGGGAATTTCCTATTATGGCGTCAAAAAAGTACGCTCTTCCTTATTTTTTCCGCCGATCGGCACCCACCATCTTTATCGTTAGCATCTAAGATGTGGGTACACCAAATTTAATGTGATTCTATAACTTTTTCACCGTTGATTTAGTGAGTTCAAAATTAACGGTTTACCGACAACAGAACTTTTTACATTGCTGAATCAACGGTGAAAAGGTTGTAGAATCACATGAAATTTGGTATACCCACATCTTAGATAATAACGTAGAAGATAATGGGTGCTGATCGTCGAAAAAAATATGGGAGAGTGTATTTTTTCGACGCTATAGGAAGAAATTCCCTCCTATGGCCTCTTTCCTCCATTATATATATGAGAATAATGGAAGGAGGGAATTTCCTCCTATGGCGTTGAAAAATACCCCCCCTCTCATTTTTTCCGACGATCGGCACCCACCATCTTCATCGTTATCATCTAAGATGTGGGTACACCAAATTTCATGTGATTCTACAACTTTTTCACCGTTGATTTAGTGGGTTCAAAATTAACGGTTTACCGACAATAGAACTTTTTACATTGCTAAATCAACAGTGAAAAAGTTGTAGAATCACATGAAATTTGGTGTACCCGCATCTTAGATGATAACGATGAAGATGGTGGGTGCCGATTGTCGAAAAAAATGAGGGAGGGGGCATTTTTTCGACGCTATAGGAAGAAATTCCCTCCTATGGCATCATTCCTCCATTACTCTCTCTCTCTCTCTCTCTCTCTCTATATATATATATATATATATATATGATAATGATCTAGTGAGACGCTTTTTTATGTGAGACAAATGAGACACACTCAATAATACTCAACCTATCGTGTATTTCACCGATCCAGAATATTCACCGTGATCTGCATGTCACGTATATACTACGTATCAATTTTCATGAGATTTCTACATCTTTAGCATGCACGATCGATGAAATCATTTTTCAGACTACCGAGAGACATTCATTTTACGTTCACTTGATCGCATGTGCTAGAGGTGTAGGAATCTCATGAAAATTGATACGTAGGGTATGCGTGACTTGCAGATCACGGTGAGCAGTCTGAATCGGTGAAATATAAAGGGGGGTAGGGTGTTATTGAGCGCGTCTCGTTTGTCTCACATAAGAAAGCGTCTTACCGGATATCATTACCCTATATATATATATATATATATATATAGAGAGAGAGAGAGAGAGAGAGAGAGAGAGAGTCTATTTCCACCTATAGCGTCGAAAAATTATACCCTCCATGATTCTTTTTGATGATCGGCGGCCATCATCATCATCTTTATTATGTAGATGTAAATACGCCGAATTTTATATGATTCTACCTCCTTTTCATTGTTGATTTAGTGGGTGCAAAATTAACGGTTTATCGACAATAGAACTTTTTACATTGCTAATTCAACGGTGAAAAAGAGGTAGAATTACATGAAATTTGGTGTATCCACAGCTTACATGATAAAAATGATAATAATGGATGATGATCGTCGAATAAAATGTTGAATGGTGTACTATTTTAACGCCACCTAACAAAAAGGCCTCCTAGAGCTTCTTTCCTCCATTATTTTCTCTCTCTCACACACTCACACACACACACACATCTGTGTGTGTGTGTGTGTACATACATAGGGTAGCGATATGGTGAGATGGTGAGATGAGATATTTAAAGTAAGATGGAAAAATCTGACTGTTGGATCGAAGATCGAATTTTCGCATCATGTTCTACACATCAAAATATGTATATGTATAAAAAATTAGACGATATGGAGGCTTGTAAGTCATGCATCAAGGGTATTGTTCATATCAAAATTTTGCACTTTTATACCACTCATTCTTGATCGCATTGCATATAGGTAGGTATTTTTGATCCGTATTTGCTACATAATTGCATGTTACAGGTTCTCATTCCAAAACAATGAAAATCATGAACAGTCACGACAAATTCAGGACAACTGCCAATAACAGATAAAAGTACGGGTTCCGTTCACCATCCGTCAGGTGCCGCTTACTAGTTCAGGAGACAAAAGTCAAGCAAGAGTCATTCAAGCACAAAACACGAGAGAGGCAGCACGTGAATCAAGTTGAGAACGCGGAGCTCAAGAAAATCAAGGCAAAAAGTCCACACCTTTTTATCTTTTGTACTGTTAAAAATCTGGGAGCAAAATGGAAAGATTATGCAAATTCAAGTGCACTAAACAGAAAATAAAGACAACACAAGCCAGCCTAAGAAAAAAGACAAGCCAAACACTCCAAACGATAGCGGATCCGCGGCCAATAGGCCCTTTGGGCTGCGGTTCCGCGGCCAAGTCATGTCATCTCTTGATAGTATTTTCTGGGATAGTTTGGTAATTGTATATGAGCTCAGAATATAGTCCTAGGGTTTCACTTCACTGCCTATAAATACTCCAGATCAGAGCCATATCAAGGATGTATATTTTCGCTAGTTTTTTTGTTAGAATTTAGTGTAATTTCTCGTTCTTCTTCATCTTTACTCCATTAAAATTGTAGTGAGAGATTTTGAGTGGATGATAAATGAAGAGGAGTTCTTTTTATATGCATATCTTGTAATTTGTTAACTGGTTTTTATATATATTGCTTATAATTTTCTTTATTAAGTAGTTGTTGGTTTTCTTGTTCTTTTTCTTCTTCTCTTTGCTTTTATCCTTGCAACCATGATGCTTAAGAGTTATCCCTGCTTAGGTGAGGTCCCAAATAGCTAGTTGTAATTTTCTATCTCATTTCTTTCTATCTTTTTTACTTGTTTTATTTTCTCTTATTTTATAATGAGTGAGTAGTTTCTCACTTGTTAGGATAGGATAAGGGAAGTTTGAGAGAAGCAAATCTCTCACTCTTTTCTTTGCCCAACAACTTGATTCGAACTCCCGTTAAGGCAACCACAATCTGCTTCCTACGACACCATATCCTATATGATAGCGGTGACACCCTAGTGAGACCGGTTGTGGTTGAATTGACCGGAGGTTATGGTTAAGAGCTAAGAACGGACGAATAAGGACAAAAAGGAAGGAACTAAGCGTTGGAAAGCCTAGCTTATACTCGCAAGTTTCCTTTCTAGTCATGCTAATCCCCGTTGTTGCCGATTACCGTAACATCGATACCAAGAATAGCAAACGAAAGAAGCGAGCGAACTCCCAACTCAAACTAACATAATCCTAACTCTAACAAGTTTCTATTAACATACATATCTAAGCACATAGTTAATTTTGAACAAACTTAGACAATTTGGACTTAACTCGTTAAAGCACTAAGAAAAAAATTCACATCTCTCCATGGATCGACCCGTACTCAACCGGCTAGCTACCAAGCGAAACCGTCTTGATTGCGGTAATTAAAACTAGCATAAAAACTTAACAATCAAGTATGCAATATATGCAACTTTTACAATGCTTTAATAACTATTCATTTTGCGACTGTGATATTTATAGCTCAGAAGCGTCTAAATCATCTAAATTTTTGTACACGTATATTGTTTGACATGCAGAACAAGATGTATGGAGTCGATCATTGTTTTGATTGATGGATGATGATCGTATTTTTCCATCTCGCTATAAGAATCCTATCTCACCCTATCGCTACCCTACATACATATATTTATGTATATACATATGAGAAAACAGAATTTCAGATGCCACAGGAGAGAATTTTCTCCGATGCCGTCGAAAAACCTCAACCCTCCACCAATTTTTTTGATGATCAACATCCACAATCTTCATTCTCATTCTCTAAGATGTGGATACACCAAATTTTATATGATTCTAATATCTTTTCAATGTTGATTTTATGACGTAAAAATACAAAAAATATTTTATTATCAGAAAACCGTTAATTTTGCACCCATTACATGAACGGTGAAGAGATGATAGAATCATATGAAATTTGATGCATTCACATCTTAGAGGACGAGAATGTAGATGGTGGATGCCGATCGTCAAAAAAATTGGTGAAGGGTTGGGTTTTTTCGACACCATAGAGAAAATTCCCTCATGTGGCACATATGTGTGATTATTCTACACTCCAAGAAAAAAAAACAATTAAAAAAAAAAGGATTTAATGCACAAAACCTACCTCGTGTTTGGGCCAAAAATGAGAAACTTTTGTAATGTTTAAGCATCTCCACATTTCCCCCGTTAACCGCCGTTAGATTTTCCATCCAAAAATTATGACTCGACCAGAATGCCCTTTTAAAACAAAAAAGAACAAAAATAACATTTAGAGGAAGTATAGGGTATTTTCGTCAATTCATGAGAATTTGGGATGAAAGGGACAAAGTGCAAAGTGCAGGTTAAGTTAAGTGAAGTTTAGTGAAAGAGACAAAGTGCATATTTTTAAATGTTGGGCCAACCTTGAAGGAGGTTCATGCTTTAAGCCGAAAATAAGAGCTGGTATCACTCAAAATCCATTACAATGTATGGAGTTATCGGTAACTGCTGCACATGGACGGCAGGATTTGAGTATTTTTCCAAGACAATTACCGTGTTGATAACACCGTTATTAGATTGTCTATCTTAGATAGGCAAGCACCCATATTCTCCGGCTCCCCGAGGCTCAAGAGAACTGGCCCCGCTTAAACCTATGTTAACTAGGGTCCTTATTGTAATTTAATATAACTTGAGGAAGTTTTATGTAAAAATAGTTTTGATATAATTTCAAAATACACATCAAGTATTTAATTACCGTCTTTAGGGTTTCCATAGATATATATTTTATAAAAATGAAATTTTCTAGTGAGTAGAACCTAGATTTCATTATATGTGGTATTTTAATGAAATGCTGGAATTTGTATTGAATTGTAATGATAGTTTCATGAAATTGTGATTCCTTTGATTTAGAAAACATGAAATATTTATATAATATATTTAAAATAGATATTTTGATAATAGTTATAATTATATATATTTAATAAAAATAAATTTTATTTATTTTGTAGAAATATCATTTTCTTAAAAATTGTATCAAAATTCCATCGATATCGAATACTCCTTGCGGAGGTCTGCATCTCGATCTATTAGACCCGAGGATGTGCGATAACCCACACCAACCCGATCGGGGTTCCCCAAAATGGGTTGTAGAGGCGCAATTGCAAGGAATTTAATTAACACTCTTTTAAAAGAAAACGGTTTTGAATGTTTAAGGTATTTATTCGTAATCTCGTATTTTCCCATAAACTAGATTCCCAAAATTCATCGTGCTATGTCAAAAATGTGTGTTGTGATGATGTAGGTCATTACCTCATTAGTTATATAAAGTTAATACGGTTAAATTGAACAATTACAAGTTGTATGTAATATGATGGTATTTTACTGTAAAAGTGAAATAAAAATTGCAACATGAATTATTTTGAGGTGAAACTTGTTCTAATGTGTTTACTTATGTTTGTTAAATATTATGAGAGAATATAGTATTTTATTATTTAAGAAAAATGGAGTTTTTAAAGAAAAACGAATCGGAGGTCGGAATAACTGCGCTTCCGACGAGTTTTGAAAAAGGAGAAGTTTTAGAATAGAGACGGAGGAGGGAAAATGGAACTTACTGGCTATAAAGAAAGAGGGGAGGTAGGGAAAGACTTTGGAACCGTTGGGGCGTCGTTTCGTCATCGGATTCTTCTTGGAACGTCGCCGGAACATCGTCTCTTGCTAACTCCATTTATACAACTTGGGACTAGGAAATTATATAGAGTTTTTGTAATGGAATTCTGAATGAGGAGGGGTGAAATGTGGTGTTGTATTTATAGGAAAAACTTAGGGTTTAGGGTAATGAAGAATAGAATTAAAATGTGCATTAAAATGTGGATTAATGCCAATTTTAATTCTCTGGAGATGTGCAGAGAAAACAAACAGCATAGGAGTAGTGGGGGAGTTCAAGGGTTCAGGGGTAAAACAAATGAAGACCATCCCCTACGGGGGGGGGGGGGGGGGGAGGGGCGGCGGTGCCGGTCCAAACTCGATCTTCGCCGGCCAAATTCCGGTGGAATTGGCTTGGATTATCGCCATGTGTCCCTGTCGCTTGGTATAACCTAGTGCACATGTTTGTTTACTCTATGACTCTTCATTTTACGTGTTGTGCACGTGCAAACCTTTGGGATTCTAAAAGATTAAAAGAAAAATCAATTAAAAATATATATGGCTGGGGGGATTCGATCACAGGGGCTACGTCACAGCAGTGCAAGACTTCACCAATGAACTACAAGTGCTTTCTTGCTGTTCAAAAGCAAATCAAATTTATAACTTGTGCTCAGGCTTAGATGTTCCTTTCTGTATTTTGGAAAAATTTTGTACAGAAAGTTTAGGGTTGTTACAAATATCCACTCAGTCAAGTCTAAGTTCTGTAAGGTCAAGTGTAACATCCTAGCACTGTTATACTATATATTTGGGGTATTTCAAATTTTAGGGCAAAATTCTTGACTATTGTTGTTTTGGGTTGCAGATAATATAATGAGTAGCTGTGGTTATTATCCGACCCGAACCGCATGTTTGAAACCCAACATGGTTCGAGATTACATCAAATATTTGCTAGTACAGTGTATCCATGCAAATCTAGAATATATATACACATATGATATATTTAGAATCTACATATCTATTTATAATACAATATAAAATCAAACAACATATTTTCTTATATAGCCTTGCATGTCATAGTATCCCATATCATGTGGTTGCGCCTATATATCATGTTCATATCCTAAGTGTTACACAGGCTAGTATTTGGATCGCTACGTATATTTACGTAGATTTTTATTGGAAGTATATGTTTTTATTTACTGGATATCACATTATGGTTTAAACCCTTACGTATATTCTTCATATTTAAAACTAGATTTTTGAAGGGATACAGATAATATTCAGAGTAATATGGTATTATCTGTAATATCCTACAATATATATATATATATATATAATATTTTATAACTATACATATATATATATATACTGTTATATATAATATATATGATATATTAATTAATTTTAAATATAAAATCTCTCTCTCTCTCTTCTCTCTCTCTATAATATATATATATAATAATAATAATAATAGTAATAATAATAATAATCATAATAATAATAAAACCCAAAAACACACTCTTTCTCCCTCGTTTCTTCTTCTTCTCCACGTCCTCATGAACGCGAACCCTAACCCATGCTTCCGTCGCCGCCCTCTCACCGTCGCCGTTCCTATCTCTTCGCCGCCATCACCTCCTCCTCTTCTATCCTTCCTTTCCCCAACGACACCCAAGCACCCAACCACAACTCCGATCACCCCATCGTCATCGAAACCCATCACCCATCACTACCAACCACTTCCATCACCTCCTCGTCTTCAACTCCGAACCCCAGACCACCACTACACCCTCTTCTCCTTTCTCTGCTCATCTCCCGATCACTTTTCACCCCTCACGGCCACGACGACCTTGCCGGAGACGACTTCGCCTCGTCGCTGTCACTTCGTTGCCACCATCTCCTCTGTCCTCGCCAAATCCCCAGAACCCCAGCAAACCCCAACAACAACTTCTTCTTCTTCTTTCTTTTCTTTCTTTTCTTTCTTTTCCGGCCGTCTAGCCGGAGTTGCGCACGTCACCGATGATTCAGATGATCCAGTCACCGTCGTCATCTAGCCCAGTTACCACATCACGTAGCTGCTCAGCCAGGTCCAGTCCCGCATGCGTAAGTTTTGCGTCGTGACTTTATTTCGACATCGGAACGTGACATCCGTATCTCGACATGAGATTCGTTCAGGTAAGTTCTAAACTTGCAACATCCCATGCTATTATATCAGTATTTATTTGATAAATTATAGTGCATGTGTTTTACTATTCAGCAGAAATTACCGATCTACAGTTTTATAACATACGTCTGTATCCGTACTGATAATAGTTTATCTAGTTGCATGCCGGAACATCACGATATTATCATACTACTCTAACAGTTCAATATGTTATCTAGATTGCAATATATATGGTAATGGACGTATAATGGTTATTAGAGATAGATACATATCCATCCTGGCATTAGTTGCGTTTACCATGTTTCAAAATTTATTACAGTTTTACATTGGTATCTATTTTGGTTAAAATACATTACATGGCATGTTCATTGGTTCCCCCAATCAGAGCAAAGCTCTGTTTGAAATTTAAATTTCAAAATTGAAGCAACGCTTCAGATGCAGCGCTAGGTGCGCTGCGTCCTAAGCAGCACGTCATGTGTGCGCTAGCGCTAGGTGCGCTACGCCCTAAGCAGCGCACCACGTGTCAAACACGAGTGCGCTAGCGCAGGGTGCGCTGCGCTCCGAGCAGCGCACTACGTGCAAAGCACGGGTGCGCTAGCGCTGGAACTAAAAAACTCTCCACCGTTAGATCAAAAGATCTAATAATACTGATAAATCATTAATTAATCAGAATTAAATTCTGTTATGGAAAGATTTTCCAATCTTGTTAAAATTAAGAAGATTGCCTTCTGTAAAACAGAAGCCCTAGGATCAAAGATCCAATGGTGGAAAACATCCCCAAATCAATCAGAGAAAGATCTCTTTAACCGATTCAACAAATCAGCTTGCCCTATATAAAGGCCCCAAGACTTCAAGTCTCATATAGAAACACACCCCACCCCATAAACTTTGAGGAACTCAAAGAAAAAGAGCAAGCTCTTGCAAGAAGATTTTTCTTCAAGGTAAGAATGAAGGATGATGAACACAGAGATGAAATCATCTCATGATTAAGAAAGAAAAATTCATCTTTAAAAAGATCATAGATCTACAAGTCAAAAAGTCTTTCACAAAAGAGATCAAAAGATCTCATCATAAAATAAAAGAAGAACATAATTCTTCTCACAGATCATGGATCTATAAAGGCAAAGCCTTTCATCAACATAAGAGATTGGAAATATCTCCTGCAAAAATAAGAACTGTTGTTCTTAGGTCTTGAGACAAAGTCTCTTTTAAGGAACATAAATTTTGTTTCCCAGATCATAAAATTGATCAGATGCGCTTTACGCTCTTGAACTGCGCTTTGCGCTCATGAACTGCGCTTCTGCGCTCTCTGGATTGGCGCTCAGCGCCAAATGCACCACGTGTCAATCACGTATGCGCCAATTGAAAACTTGCGCTTTGCGCTTCTGAAATAGCACACTGCGCCCATGGGCTGGAGCTCAGCGCCAAGCGCACCACGTGTCATTCATGTGTGTGCCATTGAATTAATAGCACAATGCGCTCATGTATTAGCGCAATACGCTCATCATCTGGCGCTCAGCGCCAAGCGCGCCATGTGTCACTCACGTGTGCGCTACTCAGAAGAAGCGCACTGCGCTCTTTGACTGGCGCACAGCGCCAAGCGCATCACGTGTCCCTCATGTGAGCGCTGACAGAACATAAATTGTTCTTTAATAAGCCCAGAGCTATAATGAATGCTCAGCATTCAATAAAAGACAAAATATTGTCAAGATATAAATCAATGCTTAGCATTGTTAAAAGGGCTAAGCCCAAATAAAGGCTCAACAGCCTAAAATAAAATGTTTTATTAGACTTAGCCCAAGATTGACCATAATCCTCAACTCATATTAATTGAGCTCATCTGCTCACAAATATGTTAACAGATCTAAGCCCCAAATTGGACTACAGATCTTTCAACCAACTCACATCGGTTCGAGGGTACATCTCTTTACTCCTCTGATATTTGTCGTTGTAATCCTTCAACGTTTTCAGAGAGGTGACGGGTCCCGACAACCAAACATTCTACGAACTGTGGGGTCCTTTAAAAACCCACGGACTATGATGTCCTTAACCTTGACTGTGAGGTCTTTAAACTCACGGACTATAATGTCCTTAACCTTGATTGTGAGTGTTAGTTATATGTATGCCCTAGAGGCCATTACTGTACATAGGATGTATATTGTAGTGGATGCTGGGACATATATAGGGAGGACTTTCTTGCTCGACATGATAGTATGCTATTTGGTTACTCTTTACCTTAACGTGTATACTGATTGTCTCTTTGTTACATGTTGGTAAAGCCCTTAGGATGTGTACTTGACTACCTGGACTATGATGCGGATCATACTAGTGGGGACATGGTAGTCTATAAGTACATCCTTCAAGGTCCCTAGTCATGGGTATATCGAGACGGGGCATCGATATACCAGAGTAGACTAGCGTATACCTTCTCGGCTCATACAGATGGGCGATGGATGATCCCTTATCCATTGGTGTTTGACATCAGAGATGGTATACGGGTGCTCAGTGGAGACTGGATACACTGGACGGACTTACCGAGAACTCCCAGATGGTATTATACCTTACATCAGATGGCAGTTCTCTGGTGACACTAGTACAGGTTAGTCTGTAGACCCGAGATCGTCATAGAGTCTTGTGTGATTCCCACTGTGCTTTGATTTCCACCTTACCACGTCCAAGAGGGCGTGCAAAACGGTGGTTTTTGGGTACAGTCCCGAATCACATGGAGGCAATGAGCGATAGGAGGGGATTCGTCTCTCCCGGTATAGGGAGTTGATGTTGCACTGTGTTCGATTGGCTATAACCGGAAATCCCTGGCCAGGGTTGCTGAGATTTACTGGTAAGTGTTACCAGTAGTTTCTCGAACAGTTATAGACCTTATATCGACACGTCTTATCGAGCTATTGGGGTCTGACGTTTACCACCCCTAGGCAAGATATGCGACATATCAGACGAACAGACCGGACTGTACGGTAAGTGTTACTGGTTGGATTCACAGGAGTGTGAGCGGGCTTGCTCGTCGATCTTCTGATCACTCAATACCCGGGTGGCTGTTACGTTTAGCAGACCGCTTGCGGCTTGTGGGTGTTTGATATGATCATCACCTGCTGCCGGCGTATTGACGAGTCTTTAGATTCCTACACAGAGGTTTCCTGGCTCAAGCGAAACGAAATAGGAGCGCATATGAGATATGTGCGGGACCGAGAATAATGCGTGTATGTGATACCGTATTCTATTCTCGTGATGAATGTATCGATTGGTTGTATGCGATATAACCTAGTTATCGAATTAAGGATTGATTCGATAAGTCGATACATTGGATACTAGTCGGTTATATGCAACATGACCGGATCATTGAATCAAGTGTTGATTTAATGTATAATTATATATTTGATATATTACTTTGCATTAACTAGTATTGGTTCACTTTAAATGGATTTTCTCACTTGAATTGCACATTGTATATGTGATATATTTTTGTGCACATGATTGTATCATGTTTGATGATACATGAATGTTTGGGTGTATGTTTAGTTTAAACCATGGTTATGTTAAATGGTTAGGCTTTTTATTTACTTATTCATTCATTTATTTATTTGGAAAGGTATATAGAATGGTGGCTTATTTTGTTTCTTTCATGAAGCTTCATGAAGTGTTGAAAGCTTGACCATTTTGTTTGTTTACTTAATCCTAAACATTCAACCTAACTATAGTTTATTCTCTACACCTAACTATGGTTGGTATATGATAAGTATTCATTTTATTTTCTATTTTGAATAAGACTTATCATATTCTTTCTTCATCTTCTTCTTCTTCAACAAGAAGAAAAGCTTGCTACTATCAATGGCAACTTGAGAAAATGAGTGAGAAATCCAATTCTAAAGTGAACCCACTTCCTATTTCTTTATCCTCTACCACTTGCCAAGTAGTATAGGGTGTTTTCTTCACAAGTTTCATGGCTTGGTGAAGTTGGAGCTTGATCTTGTGTTGCCTCGACGTAGATCATCTTCGGTATCGAAGTCGACGACCTAGCTCGCCCATTTCTCCGATGAAGCCGACGCTAGAGCCCGGGATCCGATGATCGCAGCGAGGGGACTTCATCGCGGAGCTATGGAGGTGGAGGACCGGATCTATAAAGGTTGTATTTCCGTTTACCCTTTAGTTAAGTTGTTAACTAGCTTCTAGTTTCGCCTAAACTCTAGTCAACGATCCGTATTAGGGTTTCTCGGCACTTGAAATTTTTTAAATTGGCATGGTTGATGCCTTGTGAGACCTCATTAGTGTGCCTAGGAACCCTACAGTGGTATCAGAGCCTACCTAGAGCCTTAGGCGATGCGTAGACGGAGTTAGAAGTCCGATCGAACCGAAACCCTAATCTCAAATTGCTCTCTGTACATTTTTTAAAAACTGGGTTTTTTCCAGATTAAAAATTCTTAAAAAATTCAGCAGGAAATTCTAAGAATTACGGTGCAAAATTGACCAAGTGATTCGGCTAAAGCACGGCGGAACCGCGGCAGAAGCTTGGCTTCTGCGGCGGTTCTGCGGCCAAATAATGATATTAGACTTCCATTTTTGCACAGTAATTTGTCTCTTCAGGTGCTGAGTTTTCTGGGAATTTTTAATTTGCACTCAAGAGTTGAGTTTTCTGGGGTGTTTTGGAGCTTCGTGGATTCGATCGGATTGTCTAATCTTGTCTATGTTTTTTCCGGATAATTTTAGAATATGTTAAAAAGTTCGACCGGATATAAATACCCACTTTTTCCCCTGCCGGGAAATTTCCAAGTGTTGGATCTTTCCGTAGTTTAATGACGTTCTAAGTAGTGCAAGTAACGCGATGGTCCCTCTAGAAGACAACAAACCTTAACTCGATTATGTGACCGTCTTGAACTGCCCTTTGAACCTTAGGGTTTGGGGTAGTACGGCGTGCCACATGTGAGGCGTTAGCTTGACCCTTCTACGGCTGGACCATTGGTACTGAGGCATGAAGTGAATGTTTTTAAACTTGTTTCATGTGTTGAGCTGTTTCGGGAAAACTTGGGTGTTCGATTGTTCGATCGAAAAGTTTGACATTTTCTATTTATCCGGAATGTGATACTATATTTGGAATCCATAATTAGTTATGAGATAACTGAATGAATGTTATAAGCATAGCATTTTAGTCTTACTTGATCGGTTGCCACGGAATTTTGATGTGATCAAAAGTCCATCGCAATCTCGTAGCGTACGCGGATACTCGCCGGTAAACTTAATAGACAGCCTCATCCCATAGCCCCGACCAAGTGACTGTAGGAGAACCCCGTCGCCGAAAGCATCCGTTTGGGTGCTGGCGGCAGCGGTGTTTCGCCTTAGTGCACTTCGTCGACGGTATCGGGGGTGCGGCCGCCTACTAAAGTTTGCGACGAGCATTCGATCAGGATGTCGGGAATCTTGTTGAATTACCCGACTTGATATTGAAAAGTGTTTTCGATAATGAGACTAAAATGCGGGGTTTATAACTGTTAGGCATGCGATGTCTAAGGAATTCATTTGATTAGGCATGCGATGTCTATGGAGGTTGCGGATTCCAACTGTTGTAGTTTTACACTTTCTTTTCTGTGACCGTAAGTGTAATATGTGATATCGCCGGTTTCGTTGCTATATGTCAACGACAATAGGGATACGCATGTTTACTTATGTTGATGACATGTGATGTTATGTGTTGCTGGATATATTATATTGGATCGTCGTGTTTGAATAGCCGGGTTTTTTTTATGTGAGATGAGTGTTTTTCATTTTCATTCATATAAAAACTTGTATGTAATATTCTTTTACTGGGGCACTTCCAGGTTGCGGAAGATGTCACCTTTTGTATATTATTTACTTTTCCGCACTAGGATAGACCCAAGGAGGAAGGCACAAGTAACCGGGTTCTGGAGTCCAGTGGGAGACCAACTCGAGGAGTCGAGTCCGGGTCTCCTAACTCTAGAATTGGTAGGGTTGCTTGCCACTCTCGTAGGGGTCTAGGGGTGTGGGTTTGGCTATTCATCGCGACCGTGGAATCCGTGTTTTATACTGGCTCGTATTGAAAACATGGACGTCCTAGTATATCCAATGTTTCATATGATTCTTCTGCTGCGATATCTGTGATGTGATCATGTGATATGTTCTGTGATGGATACTGTATATAGTATATATGATATATTATATAGATGTTACTTATGTTTTACACCCACGCTAGTCCCGCTCTGCTTTGCCGTTAGTTACCTAACCTAACGGTGCACGAGGGGACATCGAGGCGAATGCGGATGTCATAAGTGTACGTCGTATTTATCTGTGATGTTTAGGTGAATTAAATGATGGGACTTCATTAATATGATTAATGAAAGTAAAAGAAACCTACGATGTTGTGGAATCGATTTTCTTAAAAACAGGTAGCTACAGTTCTTGCTTTGCATCGCGGTGTTCCTTGTAGAAATCCTGCACCTTATTCGATAAGGAAAGGGCCGAGATCCCTTCACCGGGAGTGACCCCTTTAGCAATAACTGGCAGATGCTACACACTCGGTTTGTCTTTTGATTGCTTCTATAGTTTCTGCTTTGCACAGTGATATATATGATATATCCCGCACCTCATTCGACGAGAAAAGGGCCGACGATCCCTTCACCGGGAGTGACCCCTTTAGCAAAACTAGAAAAGCCTAAAAAACACTCTATTTCAAAATCATTTGATCCTACAACGATATCAAGTTCATTACGCAATAGGTTTTCAGAAAAACCTGTCGTAGCCCTTCGTCATTTCAGATAAGTAGTAGTTAGTATTCGTGCTGCGTTTGTTGGCCTTTGTCAAGGGGTAGTGTGCGGCAGCTAACTGGTGCTTATCTGTTTATGCATATGATGCAGATTGGGTTAGGGTAGTCGTGCGACCTTGTTGGATTTTGTTAAGGGTCGTGCGGGTGGGTTTAATTCAATCAGGAAATAACGGGTTGAACTTGACTAGCATCCTATGATTTGTTGGCCTTTGTCAAGGTCATAGGATGTTAGGGGCAAAATATTATCGGGAATTTCAAGTGTTGAAATTTGCAATGAGATTGCATACCTTCTATGTGATAGTTGGATCCCGATACCCACTGCGAGTAATTGTTACTCCTGGGAGAGTTTTGCACTTTACAATTAGCCGATCAAGTAGGTGTCTAGAAAGGTGTCAACGGGGTTACGCCTCTGGGAAAACGAGGTTTACTGTAATTAGGTCCGTGCGAAAGCACGGGGAACCTCCCTCAAACTACTGACACTGGCCTGGCTGAAAGATTGGCGAACTTGTAGAGTGTAATTAATCCCGGCTAGTTTTTTCTTTTAGGGTTTGAAGGAAGATTTGATAAAAACATTGGGAGCCATCCTGATTAGATAAAATAAAAACCAATCTGATCTTGCAAGAGCATACGCTGAGTGTTTTCTTCTCTCTTTCTCCAGATAGCGACCATATCACGCCTTAATCAAGATAATAATACGGATTATTGACCGAACCTGCTTGTTATACTGAGTTGGGGAACGTTGGTCCCGCTCTAACTTATAATTGTTATAGGACAGAGCAGGGAATTGGGGAATACCATATTTCCCGTGCCGCCCAAACGAGGAAAGTGCATATGATGCATCATCTTCGGGTGTGTTCGTTACACAGAACTGTTTCTCAATATTCTTTACGTCCTAGGTATGTGATACCAGATCAGGATCCCAGATATGTAATCTGTTATATAGGGCTACAGGTAGGTAAAGAACTGAGAACGGGTGATAAGTTTCATGAGACAGAAAACGGGGCAAGTGTTGCAGCCAAGTCTGTTAGTCACTGTCACCCTGTATTACCAATACATTGATTATGAACAAATGCTATTAGATACCGAACCTGATATACAAAATCATATCAGTCTCTTTATTAGTAAAGAAAGGATATAATTTTGTATTGTTGGATAATGTTTTGAACATCTCTTATATCAAAAGTTGATCGGTTCAGGCACGTTATCTAAAAGCATTGACGTTCTAAATCAAACTACAGTTCCTTGTATACAGAACACACACAAGAGAAAGAGTTCAGAAATGAACGAATTCTTCTTGAGGCATTGTAGATTAGGTCATATCAATGCGACCCGACTGGCTGAAGTTACATTTAGATGCATATTTAAATTAGTTTGAATTTACATCTTGTGAAACTTTCCAGTCATGTCACAAAGATAAGATGACCATAGCTCTGTTTAATGGAAACAGAGAAAGAGTTAGTGAACTCTTGGGATGATACATGTTAATGTATCTAGGTCCCCTGTCTACACATGCCAAGACCGGTTCTTTGTACTTCATTACATTCTCTGATAATCTCTCAAGATTCAGACATATGTTCCTGTTGAAACACAAGTCCGAACCTTTTGAGATATTCACAGAATATAAGTTAAGAGTAGAGAACCAATACGGGTATAAGTATTATGTCTTTTGATGAGATCAAGGAGGAGAATACTTGAGCACGGAAATCCTGGACTATTCTAAAGGAGAATAAGATTCTCTCTCAGCATTACTCCTCCGTATACAACATAGCACGATGGTATATCGGGGCGGAGCAATCACACCCTATATGATAAGGTTGCTCTATGATGAGTACTACTGAGTTACCTATTTCCTTTTGGGAGTTATGCACTTATGAAGTTGCATACCTATTGAATAGGGTTCCGATCAAATCAGCTGCCTACCATTTCATATGAGATATGGAAAGGGAAGAGCCCATATCTTAAGTCAGTTAAGATTTGGGGTTGTCCGGCCTGAATAAAAAGCAAAATTCGGACAAGCTCGAGGCCAGGTCTGTTATGTAGAACTGGAAAGGTTCCAGCTATACAAACTGCAGCTGATGATTTGGTAGAACCGAAGGATTCAATAGTAACCAACGAACCTCAGCCTCTCCGTCGATCTAGTAGGGTTCCTCACCCACTTGAGAGTTGCTTCGGTTTCTCTATGACAGTGGGAGCGAGGATTGCATCATGAGATGATGACCCAACTAGTTTCGAGCTGGCCATCAGGAGTAAGACTCTGTAAGAATGGCTGGATGCTTAGTAATCTGAGATGGAATCCTTATACACCAACAAAGTATGGACTTTAGTTGCTATATCTGAAGGGTTAAATCCCCATCAGGAGCAAGTATATCTTGAGAAGATTACTTGGTGTAGATGGAAAAGTTAAGACTTTCAAAGCTAGACTTGTTAAAGGTTTTCGTCATCGACCAGGCGTGGAGAATGATGAAACCTTTTCCAGTGGCTGTGCTTAAGTCCATCCGGATCCTACTTGCCACGGCTACATACCATGACTACGATATCTGGCGGTTGGGTGCCATGACTGCTTTTCTAAAATGATGTTTTAGAAGAGAGCGTCTGTAAGTACACAGCCAGAGGGCTTCGTAGACAGTGGGAGCAGCGGAAACATGTACAAGATGCTTTATAGGATAAAGCAGGCATCGCGGAGTTGGAACATCTGTTTTGATGAAGTAGTCAAATAGTTTGACTTCATCAAAATGGTAGATGAACCTTGTATATACAAAAAGGTAGTAGGGAGTATGGTGATGATCTTCGTAGAGTACGTGGATGACATACTCTTGATAGGGAAGGAGTTTCCTATGCTACGCTCGGTCAATCTCTGCTTATCACAATGATTCTCCAAAAAGGATCAAAGTGATACCTACTAAATCCTGGGTTTTGGATCTATGAGATAGATCTAATTGGATATTAGGATACTCACTAATTGTAGTGAGATGGTATCAATTGGTCCTGGGGAGAATCACTGGAAGGGTTCCAGGGTGATAAAGACGACTGAATGTCAGTCACAGGCATTGTCACCCTCAGTAAAGGGACGGTATGTTGGAAGAGTTCCAAGCTAGATACCGTGGCATACTAGACGATAAAGGCTGGATACATCGCTACTTAAGATGCTACCAAAGAGGCAGTTTGGGTGTATATTGGTTCATGAGATGAACTAGGTTCCTACCATTGTGTGACAATGGAAGTGTGGCTTTAGCCCAGAAACCCCGGTCCCATCAGTGACCCAGACGTATTCTGAGACAGCATCACCTGATCATGGAGATAGTTGATCTCCAGGGTGATCGAGGTTAGGAGAGCAGACTTAGCGGATAACACGGCGGATCCACTCACGAAGGCCTATTCCCAGAGAGAGACTTTTATGGGATGGTTGAGTATGAGATACTACAACCACTGCTACAGATGGCCCTAGTGCAAGTGGGAGATTGTTAGTTATATGTATGCCCTAGAGGCCATTACTGTACATAGGATGTATATTGTAGTGGATGCTGGGACATATATAGGGAGGAATTTCTTGTTCGATATGATAGTATGCTATCTGGTTACTCTTTACCTTAACGTGTATACTGATTGTCTCTCTGTTACATGTTGGTAAAGCCCTTAGGATGTGTACTTGACTACCTGGACTATGATGCGGATCATACTAGTGGGGACATGGTAATCTATAAGTACATCCTTCAAGGTCCCTAGTCATGGGTATATCGAGACGGGGCATCGATATACCAGAGTATACTAGCGTATACCTTCTCGGCCCATACAGATGGGCGATGGATGATCCCATATCCATTGGTGTTTGACATCAGAGATGGTATACGGGTGCTCAGAGGAGACTGGGTACACTGGACGGACTCACCGAGAACTTCCAGATGGTATTATACCTTACGTCAGATGGCAGTTCTCTGGTGACACTGGTACAGGTTAGTCTGTAGACCCGAGATCGTCATAGAGTCTTGTGTGATTCCCACCGTGCTTTGATTTCCACCTTACCACGTCCAAGAGGGCGTGCAAAACGGTGGTTTTTGGGTACAGTCCCGAATCACATGGAGGCAATGAGCGATAGGAGGGGATTCGTCTCTCCCGGTATAGGGAGTTGATGTTGCACTGTGTTCGATTGGCTATAACCGGAAATCCCTGGCCAGGGTTGCTGAGATTTACTGGTAAGTGTTACCAGTAGTTTCTCGAACAGTTATAGACCTCATATCGACACGTCTTATCGAGCTATTGGGGTCTGACGTTTACCACCCCTAGGCAAGATATGCGACATATCAGACGAACAGACCAGACTGTACGGTAAGTGTTACTGGTTGGATTCACAGGAGTGTGAGCGGCTTGCTCGTCGATCTTCTGATCGCTCAATACCCGGGTGGCCGTTACGTTAAGCAGACCGCTTGCGGCTTGTGGGTGTTTGATATGATCATCACCTGCTGCCGGCGTATTGACGAGTCTTTAGAGTCCTACAAAGAGGTTTCCTGGCTCAAGCTAAACGAAATAGGAGCGCATATGAGATATGTGCGGGACCGAGAATAATGCGTGTATGTGATACCGTATTCTATTCTCGCGATGAATGTATCGATTGGTTGTATGCGATATAACCTAGTTATCGAATCAAGGATTGATTCGATAAGTCGATACATTGGATACTAGTCGGTTATATGCGACATGACCGGATCATTGAATCAAGTGTTGATTTAATGATTTAATGTATAATTATATATTTGATATATTACTTTGCATTAACTAGTATTGGTTCACTTTAAATGGATTTTCTCACTTGAATTGCACATTGTATATGTGATATATTTTTGTGCACATGATTGTATCATGTTTGATGATACATGAATGTTTGGGTGTATGTTTAGTTTAAACCATGGTTATGTTAAATGGTTAGGGTTTTTATTTACTTATTCATTTATTTATTTATTTGGAAAGATAAATAGAATGGTGGCTTATTTTGTTTCTTTCATGAAGCTTCATGAAGTGTTGAAAGCTTGACCATTTTGTTTGTTTACTTAACCCTAACCATTCAACCTAACTATAGTTTATTCTCTACACCTAACTATGGTTGGTATATGATAAGTATTCATTTTATTTTCTATTTTGAATAAGACTTATCATATTCTTTCTTCATCTTCTTCTTCTTCTTCAACAAGAAGAAAAGCTTGCTACTATCAATGGCAACTTGAGAAAATGAGTAAGAAATCCAATTCTAAAGTGAACCCACTTCCTATTTCTTCATCCTCTACCACTTGCCAAGTAGTATAGGGTGTTTTCTTCACAAGTTTCATGGCTTGGTGAAGTTGGAGCTTGATCTTGTGTTTCCTCGACGTAGATCATCTTCGGCATCGAAGTCGACGACCTAGCCCGTCCATTTCTCCGATGAAGCCGACGCTAGAGCCCGGGATCCGATGATCACAGCTAGGGGACTTCATCGCGGAGCTATGGAGGTGGAGGACCGGATCTACAAAGGTTGTATTTCCGTTTACCCTTTAGTTAAGTTGTTAACTAGGTTCTAGTTTCGCCTAAACTCTAGTCAACGATCCGTATTAGGGTTTCTCAGCACTTGAAATTTTTGAAATTGGTATGGTTGATGCCTTGTGAGACCTCATTAGTGTGCCTATGAACCCTACAGTGAGGTCTTTAAACTCACGGACTATGATGTTCTTAACCTCGACCGCAATGTCTTTAAACTAACAAGGGACCGAGATGTCCTTAAACTAACATTGGACCACTATGTCCTTAAACTAGTAATCGACCGCAATGTCCCTAAACTAAACAATAGAGTTCAAATGCTCTCTTGTTGGATCTAAACGATCCCGTTAAGCTGATCTTAGTCTAAAATTAGACTAACGTATCCTTAACAAACGTTTATGTTGATCTTAATCTCAAATGAGACTAACGTATCCTTAAACCCAACCCCCAAACTCAAATCTAAGAAGATACGGATTTGGACTAATCCACGTCCTACGGGCGACAACATAAATTAGTCTCCATATACAATCCACGGGCAACCAAAAAAAACAAACACCCACGACACGAAGTGACCATCTGGAGAAGGAGAAAGTTGTTACCGCGATGCGGTTGCGTAATTAACTGCAGGGGCCTGCGCCTGCAGGGAAGAGTGTCCCCACAATCAAATCCCCCTCAAATGAGGGGGAATCTGACGAATTCTGCTACATCGGTCTCATCCGTTTAAACCTTCGATACACGGTGTCATAAATCAACTTGGTATCTTCGAGAGGTGGACGGATAGCACCAATTAGTATATGCCCTCGGAATTCAGGCCCCGATGTCCCAACGTCCCGGTCACGTCTTTTGGTGGAGAACATTAACGACACACTACCAGACTTGTTACTTGGATCTTATTATTAATGCCAACAATTCTAATTGTTGTCCTGACGGACGTGACGTATTGTCTGCATAGACAAGAACTGTACCTGCTTGATCCTGTGTTGGCATTAGATTTATATTATCAATACCTGACTTGAACACAAACCTGGGAGAAAAGGGGAAATCAAGAATGTAACCGAAACGTAATTCAAGAGAATATTATTATAGTTTACCATGATTCCGGGCGTGATGGAATAATCATTGTTTATTGTACCGTGGTCCCATAGGAAATGAACGGGATATATTGTACCGTGTTCCCATAGGGAATGAACGAGATATATACTGTTGAGTTACGATGAGAATTACATTAATTGATTTTAAAGACTTGTAGAATAGACAATCTAGAAGCACGGACTATAGAATACATATCACATATATATAGCTCACTATTTATATCTGTGTTTATTATTTATATTCATGTTTAATTATAGTATCATATCCTGGTTATTACTATTATTATGGTATTTATGACGCACTGATATCTGGGTTTTGCATGGCCCGGTTTCTCTGATTTTATCGCAGGAAGATCAAGAGTACTTTAGCATTCAAGCCGAGCAAGGAGGAGCTAGTCATTTAGTTTCTTTTATTTTCGTAGTTTTATTTTATTAATGTGAGCCTATATTGTGATGTGATTCAGATACTATTGTTCTTATTAGATCTTGATTCGTTTCCGCTATATGCATTTCTTGATTTTATTTATTATGGTAGATGGACATGTGTTAGCTAGATTATATTTTTTACTGTTCTTGATATCCTATTGACAGCCGTAATGTGACTGTGGAGGGATGATTCCTAGCCACATGTAGGATGGTTGGTTCTGTCACGTGCCGTGTTTACATATTTTGGGAAGCGGGACGTGACAGGGTTTGTTTGGTATTAAAGCGCTATAGGATTTAGGATTAGTCCGGTTTAGTTCTTTTTGTAGTTGGGTATTGAACCAAATACATTGACCAGGAAACCCATAATTTTAGGAACATATCCTGCCATATTACTATCTTGCCAGTCTTGAATCTATAGTTATCTTGTTTATTGAATCATGTTTACCGTTATGAATCTCCTTCAGTGTCATGGCTTCAGAATCATGGCGGATAGATATTTGCGGTCATACTAGAGGTGTTTCGATAATGCCACATTTCTTGGAGTTGTATGTGGTATGCTTGAAAACCAGAAGCGACAAACTGAGCTGAATCAGCGGCAGGCCGAGGCTTTTCAGGAGTGTCTACGGACGGTCCAGCAGTCCGTAGTTGCAGTAGCACCCAGGGCAACACAGCGTGAGGGCACCGTGGCGGACTTTAGAAAGCTTGGTCCGTCCATATTTACAGGATTAGAGAAGCTATTGCCAGCGGAGCAGTGGCTAGTTGATACAGAGAACCTGCTCGTTGCCGTGCAGATTCCAGATGAAAAAAGGGTGGCTGTAGTACGCATCCAATTGGTAGATTATGCCCGTGAGTGGTGGCTCGTAAAGAAGATCCGTTTGACCAAGCCGATCAGTTGGGAAAATTTTTCGCAAAGTTTCTTGAAGAAGTTCTTTCTGCAGTCAGCTTGGGAGGAAATGGAAGAGAAGTTCATTAGCTTGAAGCAGAATGGCGGATCCGTTGATGCATATGTGGCTGAGTAGACCCGGCTCAGTCGATTTGCGGGAACCTTGGTTTCCAATGAGGCAGATAGGGCATGGAGGTTTATGCGTAGCTTGGATGTGGATATTCAGAGACACATCATATCTCTAGGATTAACCACCTTCTCCCAAGTTCTCAAGGCAGCCAGGGAGCAATAGAGTTTATCAGTGAGAGTAAAGGGTACTCAATAGCAAGCTGTTGTAGTGCGGAAGCTGGCGTTTACGCCAAATAGAGCTCTTGTACGTAGAGGCATTCCGATAAATAAACAAGGTATAATACCTATGAAAAGGACCTCTACTTCAACGCAGAAGAAGGATGTGATGTGTGATTACTGCCAACGACCGGGTCATTTCCAGAGGGAGTGCCGGATGAGGCTTGGGCAGTGTCTGATTTGCGGAGCTACCAATCATCAAATTAATGCTAGTCCATCAAGAGTTCAGTTGAAGGGTGATGCTCCGAGACCACCGCAGAAGCAGATTCATGGGCAGAAGCTGATCACTCAGAGACCTAATCAAGCACGGGCCTTCACCTTGATGGCTGAAGAGGCTAAAGCTTCAGACGATATTGTTTCAGGTATCCTACTTGTTTATAATTTTCCCGCATTGGCATTATTCGATTCAGGTGCATCCCATTGCTTCATGTTGTCCAAGTTTATTAGTGCACACTCTATTCCACACACAGCCCTGTGTAGTTGCTGGGACATACACACTGGGAATAGGAGAATTATATCTAGTAGTGAGTGCAAGGGTTGCTCAATTGTTATTTGCGGACGGGAGTTATTCGCAAATTTCTTGGTGATTGATACTGGCAACTATGATGTTGTCTTGGGAATGGACTTTCTTGGTATTTTCCACGCTCACATTGATTGTAGGGCAAAGAAAGTGATTTTCTAGATTTACGGACATCCGGAGTTTATATTTTTGGGAAGTAGAAGATCTGTCGGGCCAGTCGAATTTAGGGCTAGGCCGACTAATGCCTTTCTTTCGTCGATGGAAGTAAAAAGGGAGGAAGTACCAGCAGTAGTTCAGGAGTTTATGGATGTGTTCGAGGAAATCTCGGGTTTACCTCCAAAATGAGATGTGGAGCTCGTGATTGATCTTATTCCTAGAGCAGCGCCGATTTCAAAGGCTTATTACCCTATGCCGTCGGTGGAACTGGAAGAGGTAAAGAAACAAGTTGCAGAATTACTAGAGAAGGGTTGGATTCGCAGCAGCGGTTCACCATGGAGAGCTCCAGTTCTTCTAGTCAAGAAGAAGGATGGCACGCGGAGGATGTACATCGATTATCGAGAATTAAACCGGGTGACTATTAAGAACAAGTATCCAATCCCTCGCATCGGCGAATTATTCGATCAACTCAGTGGCGTGAGGGTATTCTCGAAGCTGGATTTGCGATCTGGGTATCATCAAGTTCGGGTGAAATCAGAAGATATTTGCAAGACAGCGTTCCGAACTCAATATGGGCATTATGAGTATTTAGTGATGCCATTTGAAGTTTCTAACGCACCGGCAATATTTATGGACTTGATGAATTGTATCTTTTCACCGTACCTGGACCCGTTCGTAGTGGTGTTTATTGATGATATTCTGGTTTATTCAAGGAGCAAAGAAGAGCATGTAGAACACTTGAGGATCGCACTGCAAACGTTGAGACGAGAAAAGTTATATGCTAAGATGATCAAGTGCGAGTTTTGGCTCGAAGAAGTGAAGTTCTTAGGTCATGTTGTATCCGTAGATAGAATTGCCGTTGACTCTGAAAAAATTGCAGCTGTTCATGATTAGCCAATTTCAAAGAACGTAGGGGAGATCAGAAGTTTTTTTGGGCTTCCTAGATACTATAGAAGGTATACTATAGAAGGTTTGTGAAGAACTTCGCTCAAATAGCAGAACCATTGGCCAAGCTAACACGAAAGGAGATACCATTCGTATAGACCGAGAAATGTGCGTCGGCTTTTGAAGCGTTGAAGCAAAGATTGACCACCGCCCCTATTCTGACCGTGCAAGATGGTTCCGGAGGACTAGTTATTCACAACGACGCATCTGGGAAAGGCTTGGGATGCGTTTTATGCAGCATGAGAAGGTCATAACTTATGCGTCAAGACAATTGAAGACTCATAAGAAGAACTACCCAACTCATGATCTGGAGTTAGCAGCAGTGATTTTCTCTATGAAGATTTGGAGACACTACTCATTGGGCGAAAAGGTAGAAGTATCTACTGATCACAAAAGCCTAAAGTATGTGTTCACGCAGAAAGAGCTCAACATGAGGCAGCGAAGATGGTTAGAGCTGATGGCTGACTATGATCTTGACCTAAAATACCTTCCGGGGAAAGTTAATGTGGTGCCGGATGTGTTAAGTCGGTTGCCAGCAATACAGATGTTGACTGCACAAAAGGAAATTATAGTTGATCTTCAAAGGTTCGAGTTGGAGATCGTACTACCGAATTCTTCGGGATAGTTGATGCAGTTGCAATTACAGTCATCCTTGATCGATAATATTAAAGCAGCGCAGTCGCACGATCTAAAATTGCAGAAGTTTCGAGAACAAATAGAAGCGGGACTTTGAACAGACTTGTTAATTCATGAAGATGGTTCGTTACGATATGAGAGTCGTTTATGTGTGCCTAAAGGAGATGTTCGGGAAGAAGTCATGAAGGAGGCTCATAGTTCCGTATATTCCGTACATCCGGGAGGCATAAAGATATACAGAGATCTACGACAACATTTCTGGTGGGAAAGCATGAAAAGGGAGATTGCTCGCTACGTATCGAAGTGCTTGGTGTGTCAGCAAGTCAAGGCTGAATATCAAAGGGTAGCTGGTTTGTTGCAACCACTTCCGATTCCTCAATGGAAGTGGGAGTATATAACCATGGATTTCGTGACAGTTTTACCATGGAGTCCAAAGGGAAATAATACAGTTTGGGTCATTATCGATTGATTGACCAAGGAAGCTCATTTTATACTATTTCATGTTGGTCAGTCACGGAGGCTTTGGTAGAAAGGTACATGCAGGAGATCGTGAGATTGCATGGAGTACCCGTGAGCATCGTTTCAGATCGTGATACTCGATTTCAATCCCATATTTAGAGGAGTCTACAGGAAAGTTTAGTAACTCTCTTAAAGTTTAGCACAGCCTATTATCCTCAGACAGATGGCCAGTGTGAAAGAACGATCTAAACTCTTGAAGATACGTTGAGAGCATGCATGTTAGACTTCAAGGGTTCATGGGAGGATCATTTGCACTTGGTGGAGTTTTCTTATAATAACAGTTTCCAGGCGACTATATAAATGGCTCCATTTAAAGCATTATACGGTCGTAAGTGTCGCTCGCCTGTCTGTTGGGACGATATTGGAGAAAGAAGATTATTTGGACCGGATCTTATTGTGCAAATGGTGGAGAAAGTTAATGTGATCCGAAATTATATGAAGGTGGTACAGGATCGACAGAAAAGTTGGGCTGATACAGGAAGAAGACCTCTGAAGCTCGCAGTTGGTGATATTGTATTCTTCAAAATATCACCGACCAGAGGAGTGATCCGATTTGGTAGTCGAGACAAGCTTAGTTCGCGATTCGTGGGGCCTTTCGATATTATCGAGTGTGTTGGAGAGGTAGCCTATCGATTGGCTTTACAACCATCCTTGGCGGGTGTTCATGACGTGTTTCATGTATTTCAACTCCGCAAGTATGTTCGAGATGAGACGCACGTCTTAGATCACTCGGAACTGACAGTAAGGGAAGATTTAACGTATGAAGAGCGACCAATGGCGATTTTGGATCGACGAGAAAAAGTGCTCAAGAACAAAGTTATCCTACCAGTACTCGTTTCTTGGGGGAATCATTCGCACGGAGAATCTACTTGGGAACGTGAAGATGAGATCCGACAGAAGTTTCCACACCTCTTTTCTTAGATCCGTGTCTTATTGTCTCTTTTCTTGTTCCGTGAATTTCGAGGACGCAATTCTTTTGTAGTTGGGTATAATGTAACACCCTAGCACTGTTATACTATATATTTAGGGTATTTCAAATTTTGCGGCAAAATTCTTGACTATTGTTGTTTTGGGCTGCAGATAATGCAATGAGTAGATGTGGTTATTATCCAACCCGAACCGCATGTTTGAAACCCAACATGGTTCGAGATTACATCAAATATTTGCTAGTACAGTGTATCCATGAAAATCTAGAATATAACACACATATGATATATTTAGAATCTACATATCTTTTTATGATACAATATAAAATCAAATAACATATTTTCTTATCTAGCCTTGCATGTCATAGTATTCTATATCATGTGGTTGCGCCCATATATCATGTTCATATTCTAAGTGTTACACATACTAGTATTTGGATCGTTACGTATATTTACGTAGACTTTTATTGGGGGTATATGTTTTTATTTACTGGATATCACATTATAGTTTAAACCCTTACGTATATTCTTCATATTTAAAAACTATATTTTTGAAGGGATGCGGATAATATTCGGAGTAATCTGGTATTATCTGTAATATTCCACAACACACACACACACATAATATTTTATAACTATACATATATATATACTGTTATATATAATATATATGATATATTAATTAATTTTAAATATAAAATCTCTTTCTCTCGTCTCTCTCTTCTCAATAATATATATATATATATATAATAAGAGAATAATGGAGGAAAGATGCCATAGGAGGGAATTTCCTCCTATGGCATCGAAAAAACACACTCTCCATCGTGTTTTCTGATGATCGGAATGCATCATCTTCATCGTTATCATCTAAGATGTGGGTACACCAAATTTCATGTTATTCTACAACTTTTTCACCGTTGATTTAGCAATGTAAAAAGTTCTATTGTCAGTAAACCGTTAATTTTGAAATCACTAATTCAACGGTGAAAAATTTATAGAATCATATGAAATTTGGTGTACCCATATCTTAGATGATAACGATGAAGATGCATTCCGATCGTCGGAAAACACGATGGAGGGTGTGTTTTTTCGACGCCATAGGAGGAAATTCTCTCCTATGGCATCTTTCCTCCATTATTCTCATAAAATAAAACCCAAAAACGCACTCTCCTTCGGTTCTTCTTCTTCTCCACGTCCCCGCGAATGCGAACCCTAACCCACGCTCCCGTCGCCGTCCCGTCGCCGCCCTCTCACCGTCGCCGTTCCCATCTCCTCGCCTCCCCTGGGGCTCGCCACCATCACCTCCTCCTCTCCTCTCCTTCCTTTCCCCGACGACACCCAAGCTCCCAACCACAACACTGATCACCCCATCACCCCATTACCCCATCGTCGCCGGAACCCATCACCCATCACCACCAACCACCTCTATCACCTCCTCGTCTTCAACTCCGAACCCCAGACCACCACCACACCTTCTTCTCTCTCCTCTGCTCTTCTACCGATCACCATTCACTCCTCACCGCCACGACGACCTCGTCGCAGACGACTTCTCCTCGTCGCCCCTATCTCTTCTGTCCTCGCCAAATCCCCAGAATCCCAGCAAACCCAAACAGCATCTTCTTCTTCTTCTTCTTTTTCTTTCTTTTCTGGCAGTTGTTGTCCGCCGAAAAGACACGACCGGGACGTTGGGACGTCCGGCCTGAATTTTGGGGGGCAGATGCTATTTGGTTTTATCTGTCCATCTCTCCGAAGATACCAAGTTGATTTATGGAACCATGTATCGAAGGTTTAGACGGATGCAGCCGATGTAGCAGACTTCGTCAGATTCCCCCTCATGGTGAGGGGTTTTTGATTGTGGGGACGCTCTTCCCTGCAAGCGCAAACCCCAGCAGTTAATTACGCTACCACATCGCGGTAACCACTTTCTCCTTCTCCAGATGGTCACTTCGTGTCGTGGGTGTTTGTTTTGTTTTTGGTTGCCCGTGGATTGTATACGGAGACTAATTTATGTTGTCGCCCGTAGGGCGTTGATTAGTCTAAGTCCGTATTTTCTTAGATTTAGGTTTGGGTTGGGTTTAAGGATCGTTAATCTCATTTGAGACTAAGATCAACTTAAACGTTTGTTAAGGATACGTTAGTCTAATTTTAGACTAAAATCTACTTAACAGGATCATTTAGATCCACAAAAGAGCATTTGGGCTCTATTGTTTTAGTTTAGGGACATTGCGGTCCCTAAGTTTAAGGATGTCATAGCCGTGGAGTTTAAAGACATCATAGTCTGTAAAGTTTAAAGACATCATAGTCTATGAGTTTAAGGACCTCACAGTCCATGGTAGTTTAGAGACATCATAGTCTGTAAAGTTTAAGGACATCATAGTCCATGAGTTTAAGGACCCCATAGTCTGTAAAGTTTAAGGACATCATAGTCCATGAGTTTAAGTACCCCACAGTCCGTGGAATGTCTAGTTGTCGGGACCCGTCACCTCTCTAAATACGTTGAAGGATTACAACAACATATATAAGAGGAGTGAAGAGATGTACCCTTGAACTAATATTGGTTGGGAGATCTGTAGTCCAATTTGGAACTAAGATCAAAGATTTATGAGCATATGGGCTCAATTAATCTGAATTAGGGATCTGTGGCTAACTTGGGCTCGGCCCGTTCAGTTAAAATATTGGACATTTAATTAGGCTCAGTCCTTTTTCATTTAGCAATGTTGAGCATTGGTTTGGGTTCTGACAACCGTTTTTTTCTTTTATTGAGTGCTGAGCACTCATTATAGCTCTAGGGCTAATTTAAAGAACATTTTATGTTCCCTCAGCGCACACGTGAGGAGCACATGGTGCGCTTGGCGCTGAGCGCCAGTCAATGAGCACGGAGCGCTTCTGTTAAGTAGCGCACATGTGAAGAACACGTGGCGCGCTTGGCGCTGAGCGCCAGTCAAAGAGCGCAAAGTGCTTCTGTTAAGTAGCGTGATCGCACGCTTTTGGCGTGTCGGATGTTCAAAGTTCTAAAGTTCACCGCGATCAGGACGGTGTCGCTATGCAGCTAGCCGGTTGAGCACGGGTCGATCCACAGGGAGATGGTTATATTTCCGTTCTTGTCTTAGACGAGTCAATAAAGAATTTGTATGTGTTTGTTCAAACTAACCTATGTGTTTTATATGCAAGTATGAAGTTGTTAAGAAAAAGATACGAAATTGTAAGCTAAAGAAATCCGTACTCAAAACCTTTGAGCCGAGTCTTGACCAATTGAAGCTAGAGCAATCGGCAACAACGTGGATTAGGGGATTTAAGCACGGTATTTATGGAATCTGGCTTATTTACCCTTGTCCTTTCGTTCTTGTCTCTTGCTTTCGCCTCCGGCCAAACCGAACGCAACCGGTCGCGGTTAGGAATCACCGTTACCTTGGTAGGGTAGGGTGCCTAACGGAGCGCTTGCGTAACGTTTGGGCGGAGTTCAATGGAAAATAACGGGAAAAGGAAATGAGCAAAGAAATATTAACTTACAATACCGTATTTATTCTTAACAACGATAATTACAATCATTCACAAAAAGAACCAAAAAGAGAGAACAAAAAAACAAAGAAAAGAAAAGATTACAAGTATGTAAGGGCATGGAATTTAAAGTGCAAGAAAGTAAAGCAAGATAATAAAAAGCAAGAAAGAAATAAGCAATAAAAAGAACTAGAAACTAGAACTCAAGACAAGCATGGGATCAATAGCCAACCCTTAAACTTGCAAGCTCAATCAAGAGGTTGCAAAATCAAGAGAAGGGTAAAGAACTCATGTGAAATGAAGCACTAATTCCATAAGAAGATACAACCCTTGAGATCAATAACAAACCCTTAAACTTTCAAGCTCAGTGAAGAGGTTGAAAGATCAAGAGAAAGCAAGAATCTCAAGGGGAAGCTAAACAAACAAGAATGATACAAAAACTCTCATCTTCATTTAACATCCACTCAATGCTCTCACTACATTTTCATGGAGGAAAGATGAAGAAGAAGAAGAACAACAACAAAACTATACTAAAAGAGGCTAAAGAAATTAACTAAGAATGGACCCCTTGGTTTGGCTCAGAACCGGGGTATTTATAGGCAGGGAACTGGAAACCTAGGGCAAGAATATGGCTCCATATTAAAGTACAAAACTGCCCCTAAAACCCACCACCTGATGACACTATACGGCCGCGGTTCCGCGGCCTAAGCTGCTCAGGCCGCGGTTCCGCGGCCGTTTAGGGGTTTTAGGCCATCAAATTTTGGGTGGTTCCCTGGTTTGACTTTTCTCTGTGTTTGAAATCTTTAAACTGCAACAAGTCTTCCAGAATATCTTCAGATTTCTTAGTCCAAGATTGCATTATTTTCTTCACTTTTGACTTCTATCTCCCTCGAGCTCCGTGCACCCATTGATTCTTGTGCAGCCCCCCTCGTGCTTTGTGCTTGTCCGAGACACGAATGACCACTGTCATATGTCTTGTCTCTGGAACTGGTACTCGGCACTGGACGGATATGGATGACCGAAACCCGGCTTTTATCTGCTGTGACAGATGTTCTGTATTTGGTGTAACTGTGGAGATTGTATCTTGATTTGCAATATTTGTACTAGAAACCTGTAATCTGTAAATATGTAACAAACACGGATTAAAAGCACCTACCTATAAACACACGAGCATAAGATTGGGCGGTATAAAATGCAATATTCTGTTATGAACAAATACCCCCAAACTTAACTTCTGCTCGTCCCGAGCAAAACCAATTATTCACAAAAATAAAATCCTAACCGCACTTTCGCAGGGAACGCGATTGCACTGAGCACGTGCAACAAGCCGTTAAATCTCTAGGTGTCCATAGTAGGAGGAGTGTTGTCTCCTGAGGGTTTTCAGCGGATTACACCCACAAAATCCCGTCAAGCTAGTGTCATAAGTTAACATCGACTCTACTCCTACAGTTTAGTATTTATGTTAGAAACTCTATCATCCTAAGTTAGAAATATCCAACCCTAATGCTTCACGCCTCTAATCTATTTAACCTTGGTTCTCCTGAGTTTTCCTTCTAAAGTGCGGCCTCAAATCAGGGATTTTTATCAACTATACAGAAAACACAAGTCTTATTCTTTATTTCTATCTTTTATCCAAACATCGATTGTATACCCCTACGTGTGTGTATATTTGCACCCCTACACTCAAGAATTCAATTCAAGCTATAATACCCTTGCCCTAATACCTAATACTACTTCTTTTCATTAAGGATAGACGGATTTGCTCACACACCTTTCATGCGACTATTAATGCTTCTTGAGGCACAAATGACTGATTACTGAATGTGTGAACTTTAAAGCGTAAATAGCAGTTTCCAGGTCTTCACTTTATTCTATTTTTTCTTTTTCTTTTTCAAGACCGGATATATTTTTTCAACATGCTCTTTTGGTGTTTAGCTTTAAATACCGTTTTTTCTTTTATACTAGGCTTTCAGGCAAGAGTATTTCTAGGTATCCTCTACTATCCCAAGTTTCAAGATGCGTGTAAGTGCAGTTTGTAGGGTATATACTTTCTGAATTTGACCTCAAGAAAAGAAACTATTTTTCAGACTTATCCTCCAGTAAAGCTTCAATACTTTCCCTTCATCTTGACTTAACTCAAGAGCTGAACTCAAAAAATTGTAAGGACGTATACGTACCAAAGTTAGACAGAATGAGGGTTATTTTAAGGATTTTCAATTCCTAAGTCTAGAACATAGTTATTTCTAACATATCAACTAAACTTTCAGAATAAAAATCTAAATTACCCTATTAGCTAACTTGACGACAAAATTTTTATATTTTTTTGGAAAATTTTCAATTTTTGTGGGTTTTTTAATAAGGTATGAAAATGCAAAATATACAAATGAATGCGAAGGAAGAAAGCTTACCGAGCACACCCCCAAACTTAAACTTGACAGTGCCCTCACTGTCATGCTACACCAAGAGGGTCAAAATTGTCGGCGCTCCCTAGAAACAAATTATATACAAAAAAAAAGAAAAACAAAAAAATATATACAAAAAAGGTGTCCCCCCCAAACTTATGTAAAACAGTGTTTCCACTGTTAAGCGTTGAAGTTCGGGATTAGGGGGGAAAGAACAGTATAAAACTATACAAGGCCTTACACAGGCCAAAAGTTAATACCAACCATTCAAAGATTTTATCGCTATAAAGCAGTGGCTGGTGAAAGAAGGCGTAGAGAAAAGAGATGGAGAATACACGAGACCGTAATGGAATAGAAGCGGAATACGGTCTCGGTATATGAGAAGAAGAAGAATGGCGGAAGGGAAAAAGAAGTTGAATACGAACTTGAGGGTGGAAATGGAGCGAATAAATTAGCACAATTTGTGATGAGCGATGTGTAAAAAGCGATTGTGCTAATCTATTAATTCGTCGAGAAATGGGGTCAAATCCCTCAAGGTTCATGAGAAACCATGGGTACGCCGAACTTGGTAAACCAAACACAGGAAGTGAAAATGATACGGTTTCTTGCAAAGTCGGAACGATGGAAAGGATGGAGGGAAGTGGTTGAGGAAGGGTATCGGTTAAGGGTTCTGGAGAGTGTACATAGTCAGTGAAAGGAACAGGATGAATTGGAAAATCCGACTCATCATCTAGAACTGTTTCATCCTAAAAAATATCCTCAAAATTCTCCTCAAAGTTAAGCTCATCCATGCATATTTCATCAAAGTCCAGACGCATATGGGGTTCGGGAAAAATATTTAATGACTCGGGATGATGAATTGGAGAGAAAAACTCAGTCAAATCTGCGGGTTCATCATCCAAAATATTCCCAGCGTCAATATCCTTAATCAAGTGAAAGTCAATTTTCTCAGACACCTCTTCAAAAGCATGGATTTCAATCAATTCAGGTTCTAGAGTGGAGGTGTAGAGGTCAAAAGGTTTAAGATTGGTTTCACTTGGAAGGGACCCTTCACAATCGGGTAAATCAAACACTACAAAGTCGCACAACTCATTCAGCATTCTATCTTCAATTGATAAATCATGTGGGATACTCGATAGACTTTCAAAACAGGAGTTGTGGGATTCAATTTGGGACGGGTAGATTTGATTTGGAAGGGGGTACATCTCACTCTCTCCACTCAAATTCACAGCCTGTCCTACCGCTTCTTCATACATTGGAAAATTTGGAGCTAGTTGGAAACTAGCTACCGGGTCAGTAGGTTGTATGAGAGCGGCCATGGACGCATTCAAATCCACCATCTGTTGGCTTGACGCTACTCTAAAGTCTTCCAACGACTGTTCCAGACTAGACATGGGTTGTGAAGGGGTTTCAGTAAAAGATTCAAAGTTGTATGGATACTGAAAACTCCCAAATGTCGGTTCAGTAGCAATGTCTAGGGAAGGTGTAAAAGTCGGGTAGGACTGGTAGGAATTGAATGGCTGGACAGGAGTAGGATCAACATTTGGATAAGAAGGCGAATGGAATTGTTGATCCCAAGAGTTGGAAGTGGTGAAAGGAGTGAAAGATCGGCTACGGGATTGCTCAATTTGTTCAGCAAGAGACATAGGTCTTATGGCTACAACTGGACTTTCAAAAGGGGTATCAACGCAAGAAGGAGTGAATGTTTGAAACGGTTGATACTAAGTGGATTGCAAGGTCCAGTTGTTCGTCCTAGACGCATCTATCCGATCTTTCAAAGAAATTTTGGGCATGGAGGGATCGTTCGAAGTTCGACCAAAACAAGAACCGTATTAGGTAATGTCTGGTTGTGGGTACCAAAGTTCGGCAAGAGCTTTGCGAGGCGGGGTACCTATGATATGAAGAGAAAGAAAGGTAGAGAAAAGGAGGGGAAAAAGAATGTGATTTTAAAATTTTTTTTTTGGTAAGTTAGATATTAACAAAAGAAAGAAATATATACACAAAAAGAATCTAGACAAAAACAATCACGACACAAAAATACCACACACCTAATCGTTCTAGGGTTCACCTAGGTCAACTAAACCTGCTCCAGAACTTGATTGTCGAAGTAAAACTGTGTCGAGAAACGGGCTCAAGATACACTGATCACGAGGCCAGGTAAGTGCAGAGATAAGGGGAGGTTTTCCAACGCTTTCGCGAAGTTCCTTAATTAAATAACCCTTTCTCTTTTGGCGGTTTAGCCGTTAACACATTCCTAGACACCCCGTAAACAATATACCGTTAAGCGAGGTTCTAAACACAGTTAACTTCTCCTAGTGAGCGCGAAGTCCTTAAGGTTTAAAGTCTAGTTTCTTTTAAATATTGTGCGGGTAAACGTTATGCTCAAGTTCGTGATTTGTGGGCCACGGAAAAGGTGATGAAATCCTTTACCGTATGTTGTGGGGTTCGCTTGCCCTTAAGTCCATATTAATGTATGCAATGCGCAATTCAATAAAATTTTTATAAAGAATCAAACAATCGTTTTTTAGTTTAAGCACGGCACTGCATCAAATACGGGCTAGTCAATTTTTAGCGTTTGCTAGCGAACTTGCAAAGAATCCTGCAAAGAATAGTATATTGGATGCGTCGGATTTGAGAAGAAGGTGTTAGTAAAGTACGTACCGTTAAGTTTTTGGGTTAGGAAACCCCCGTTGAATCAAATCCGGTAAGCCTGAAAAGTTCGCTTGCCCGGGCCAAACTACCCGGATCTTTGGCACTGTACTTTGCAATCACCTTAGCCTTGAACGTACACTTTGCTCCCCGCAATCGCCGTTTGCAAATCCGCAAAAATCTGCAGACTTGCTCACAAAAATTATCAAAAAAAAAAAAACAAAAAGATTTTTTTTATTTATAAATATATACAAAAAGAATATTAACCCGAATAACAAGAAAGAAAATACGCTACCGTCTCCCCGGCAACGGCGCCATTTGATCGCACGCTTTTGGCGTGTCGGATGTTCAAAGTTCTAAAGTTCACCGCGATCATGACGGTGTCGCTATGCAGCTAGCCGGTTGAGCACGGGTCGATCCACAGGGAGATGGTTGTATTTCCGTTCTTGTCTTAGACGAGTCAATAAAGAATTTGTATGTGTTTGTTCAAACTAACCTATGTGTTTTATATGCAAGTATGAAGTTAAGAAAAAGATACGAAATTGTAAGCTAAAGAAATCCGTACTCAAAACCTTTGAGCCGAGTCTTGACCAATTGAAGCTAGAGCAATCGGCAACAACGTGGATTAGGGGATTTAAGCACGGTATTCATGGAATCCGGCTTATTTACCCTTGTCCTTTCGTTCTTGTCTCTTGCTTTCGCCTCCGGCCAAACCGAACGCAACCGGTCGCGGTTAGGAATCACCGTTACCTTGGTAGGGTAGGGTGCCTAACGGAGCGCTTGCGTAACGTTTGGGCGGAGTTCAATGGAAAATAACGGGAAAAAGAAATGAGAAAAGAAACATTAACTTACAATACCGTATTTATTCTTAACAACGATAATTACAATCATTCATAAAAAGAACCAAAAAGAGAGAACAAAAGAACAAAGAAAAGAAAAGATTACAAGTAAGTAAGGGCATGGAATTTAAAGTGCAAGAAAGTAAAGCAAGGTAATAAAAAGCAAGAAAGAAATAAGCAATAAAAAGAACTAGAAACTAGAACTTAAGACAAGCATGGGATCAATAGCCAACCCTTAAACTTGCAAGCTCAATCAAGAGGTTGCAAGATCAAGAGAAGGGTAAAGAACTCATGTGAAATGAAGCACTAATTCCATAAGAAGATACAACCCTTGAGATCAATAACAAACCCTTAAACTTTCAAGCTCAATGAAGAGGTTGAAAGATCAAGAGAAAGCAAGAATCTCAAGGGGAAGCTAAACAAACAAGAATGATTCAAAAACTCTTATCTTCATTTAACATCCACTCAATGCTCTCACTACATTTTCATGGAGGAAAGATGAAGAAGAAGAAGAACAACAACAAAACTACACTAAAAGAGGCTAAAGAAATTAACTAAGAATGGACCCCTTGGTTTGGCTCAGAACCGGGGTATTTATAGGCAGGGAACTGGAAACCTAGGGCAAGAATATGGCTCCATATTAAAGTACAAAACTGCCCCTAAAAACCCACCACCTGATGACACTATACGGCCGCGGTTCCGCGGCCTAAGCATGCTCAGGCCGCGGTTCCGCGGCCGTTTAGGGGTTTTAGGCCATCAAATTTTGGGTGGTTCCCTGGTTTGGCTTTTCTCTGTGTTTGAAATCTTTAAACTGCAACAAGTCTTCCAGAATATCTTCAGATTTCTTAGTCCAAGATTGCATTATTTTCTTCACTTTTGACTTCTATCTCCCTCGAGCTCCGCGCACCCATTGATTCTTGTGCAGCCCCCCTCGTGCTTTGTGCTTGTCCGAGACACGAATGACCACTGTCATATGTCTTGTCTCTGGAACTGGTACTCGGCACTGGACGGATATGGATGACCGGAACCCGGCTTTTATCTGCTGTGACAGATGTTCTGTATTTGGTGTAACTGTGGAGATTGTATCTTGATTTGCAATATTTGTACTAGAAACCTGTAATCTGTAAATATGTAACAAACACGGATTAAAAACACCTACCTATAAACACACGAGCATAAGATTGGGCGGTATAAAATGCAATATTCTGTTATGAGTATAGCTTACACGTGAGGAGCACGTGGCGCGCTTGGTGCTGAACGCCAGTCAATGAGTGTAGAGCGCTTCTGTTAAGTAGCGCACACATGAGGAGCACGTGGCGCGCTTGGCGCTGGTCACCAGATTTGGAGCGCAGAGTGCTTCCGTTAAGTAGCACACACGTGAGGAGCATATGGTGCGTTTAGCGCTGGTCACCAGATTTGGACCGCTAAGGTGCTTCTTATGAAGTAGCGCACACGTGAGGAGCACGTGGCGCGCTTGGCGCTGAGCGCCAGACAATGAGCGTAGAGCACTTCTGATCAATTTTGTGATCTGAGAAATAAGTTCTCGCTTACAAGAGACTTTGTCTCATGGTTGTAAGAACAAACTTCTTATTTTTATAGGAGATGTTACAATCTCTTCTATTTTTTTGTGAAAGACTTTATTTTTGTAGATCTATGATCTGAAGAGAATGAAATTCTTCTCCCCCCTTTTTATGATGAGATGTTATGTTATGATCTCTTTTTGTGAAAGACCTCTGTCTTATAGATTTATGATCTGAAAAAGAAATATGTTCTTTTTCCTTAATGAGATGTTTTTTTATCTCTCTGTCTTTACCTTGAAGAAAAGTTCTTCTCAGAGCTTGCTCTTTTCTTTGAAATTTCTCAAAACTTGTGTGTATGTGTGTGTGTGTGTGGGGGGGGGTCCTCTGTGCGAGACTTGAAGTCTTGGGTCCTTTATATAGGGGATGCTGATTTGTTGAATTAGTTGAAGAGATCTTTTCTCTAATTGATTTGGGGATATTTCCCACCGTTAGATCTTTGATCTTAGGGCTTCTGTTTTACAGAAGGCAATTTTCTTGTTTTTAACGAGATTGGGAAAATCTTTTCCCATACAGAACTTGTTCTGTTCCTTGGTGTTTTTTTAATCACCAGTGGATCATTGATCCAATGGTGCTCTGATTTACAGAGCGCAATCTTCCTTGTTTGGAAAGATTCTGAGGAGTATTTCCTTAACAGAATTTTATTCTGGTAATTTGATAATTTATCATCTTCGTTGGATCTTTGATCCAACGGTGGAGAACATTTAGTTCTAGTGCTTGGCGCTCTTGTGCCTTGCATGTGAGCGCTGCTTCAGAGTCTTTGACTCTTAGCGCTGGCGCACTTGGCGCGAGGGCACTCGTGCTTTGCATGTGAGCGCTGCCTCAGAGCGCTGGCGCTCTTGGTGCCAGCGCTTTTATGAAGCGCTGCTTCATTTCAAATTTTAAAATTTGAACAGAGCTTTGCTCTGATTGGGAAAAACAAATGCCCCCCCCACCGTTACGCTCACATGGCTCACACGTGAGTTCATCGGTGGCAGCATCTCCACCATTAGATCAACTTAGAAGTTGAAACGGCTCTCAGTGCCTATAAATTAGGCCTTTGGCCCTTGAGATGACCTATGTTCATCTTCTTGTTTGTTTTTCTGAGAATTAATTCTCATTCAGAGCATAGCTCTTTGTTTTAAGAACTCTCTTAGAGATAGAATCCTGTCAAAACTTTTTAGGTAAAGATTAAATCTTTGAAGGGATTACTTCATAATCTAAGGTTTCACCAATTAACAGAGCCTTTCTCTTTTCAGATCATAAATCTAAAGAAATTTTAGGGTTTTCTTAATAGAGCTTTGCTCTTTTCAAATCATAGATCTAAAGAGATCTTTCTTAGGGTCTCTTAACCCATTAAAGAAGAACTCTTAGAGTTCATCTTGCAGATCTTAAAGATCTCAGAGTTTTTAACTCAGTAAAGCTTTGCTTTTAGGGTTTCTGATGGATTTTTCCATCTTCTTCGCAGAGCATTGCTCTTTAGAATTTTTGGGGAATTTTATTCCCTTCATCATTAATTATGGCAGATGTCATATCTATTTGCAGAGCGTTTCTTTCGAGGAGATTTACTCCTTGGCCCAAGGGGCCCTCATTAAATGAGAATTCTCTTAGGATTTCCTCATTTAATGACTGTCTCATCACATGATGAGACTGTTTTATTAATGATGAGCCATCATCTAGATTATGTGGGTCCCCTTTGGTCCCTTTCCACTGCATTGCAGTGCGGTACGAATTTAAAGTACAAAGTGACAGAACTTAAACTGTAGCATTGACAGCTAATTTTTGTTCTTTTTCGCGCAGGTACTATGTCTTTCGACATTTCTTTCCCATTTGTCCGTTCGGAAAGCGGATTCCCTGAAGCATCTGTGGACAGGGAAGTCTTCACGTTGATCAAAGATCATGACCTAGAGCAAAAGAATCTTCATTTATGGGGAACATGGTACAGTCAGATCATCAGGGGTCGGCGGAGCTTTTCTTGCGCGGCACCTTCGGAGCCTATTTCGACGATTTCTTACGCCGACGCACCTCCAGTGAACTATGCCGTGGAGGAGGTCAACTGGACCTCAGAGGGTTGCCTTCAACCTTCTATGGCCGCGATACCCGTACAGCCGCTGGCGGCTTTGGATACTCTAGGGCGGCGTATATGCCAGGGCGAGTCGCGCCCTTGGAGACAGTCGTACATGGTAGGCCTAACTCCTCATCATCCAGCTGGGTATTTGCAGTGGGCCCGCTATATTTTGTCGGCCAAGAGATCGATGCTACTCAAGCTTGGGTTGTACCCCACCGTTTATGCGTCTCTCTTTCAATATTCCGTGCCTCCTGCATGGTGGATCAAGGCTTTCTTGGAGCAATGGAATATTCCGTCCCACACCTTCCTTTTGTCGGATCGAGAAGTCTCAATATCTTTAGAGGAATTTGCAGAGATCTCTGGCTTACCCGTCAGGGGAGAACACTACGAAGAGCTGCTTCCTCCGGACGAATATATCTTTGCCACCAAATCAGTGGTAATGGGCCTTACCCCGGAGAGCGCCATTCAACATAAATTCCCGAGCTTGATCAATGTGTTGAATAAATATGAAAGTCTATTTCTGGAGTCCGGAGGGCATGGAGTCAGCTACGCAGACTTCATCGCTCGCTTTCTTCGTCCAGAAGCCTTATCGAAGCAAGCTGTGTTGTTTGCCAAGCTTGACGATCCGTTTGGTTTTGGTTCGGATAACCAACCGACGGCAGAGGCAGATTTAAAAGGTTTCTTTAGTCCGGCTGTTCCTGTTGTTCCCTTCGCGGAGCTTGCTGCTCCGGACGTCGATGAAGAAACATTCGTGCTGGGGTTCATTGGCTTATGGCTAAACTGGTTCATGCTTCTAATGCACCCTCGCCATGTGAGGCCATCAGTCTTTTACCCAGCCCATGTATGGTTGCGGGAATGCAAGTGGCTATCGGAATTGCTGGGTTGGCATACCTGTAACATGGTCTCAGCTTAGCGACGGATACCACTCAGCCAGGGGTACAACTCGTCACTTTCTCGCTGCATTATTTTACGTCATGGATCGAGCTGCACGTTCTTGGCGCTTTTGGGGATCATATATGACCTCGTTTCTACGACAGTTACAACTTCCTTCGGATTATGCGCCTAGTTGACGCGTCTGTTTTAAATCCGTCACAGCGGGAGGCTAGGGGTTTGCTCCTTTGTCCACGTACGGTTGGGGACGGCATGACCTTTGTCGATAAGGTTTTTATCATCAGCAAAGAATCCGCAAAAACGTTGCAGCCTCTGTGCGATACTTTTAAAGATGGGTCCTCTACCTTGAAAGCTCGGGAGATTCTTCATCTATATACCATCAGGACGGGCTTTCTCGTGTTTAGGCGGAATGATTCGGCGTTGTTCATATGGTACAACCCGCACCATTTCGCCCAGCAATCAGGCTATAATCAAGGTGTCTCACTCGAGGCCTTCCTAGCTGAGCCAGCTACCACAGAAGAAGGCATTCGCAACGCATTACACCATTTTATGCGGTTGAACACCGGCTCCAATTTCTTTATCAATGAGCTGAGTTGCGTTCCGCGAATCTTGAACGTATATGTGGCGCGGTATCAATATTCGATGGGCGCCGTCATTAGGGAAGAAAAGCGATTGTTTCTTGATCGCAAGGGCACCGCCCCCGCTGGTAATCCAGCCGTTCCTTTGAAGCGACGGACCATCGTTCGTCCTCCCTAAAGAGAAGCTGTTGCGGCTGTGGTACCACACGTTATGCCTGAGCTGCCCCTATGCCGCGCGCCTGTAGAAGCGGTAGCTGTGGCGTCTCCCGAGTCCGGCGTGGGTACGGAGATAGGGACTCATCGCCCCAAATTGCCCGCCAAGCGCAAGCTTGTGTTATCGGCTCCCGGCACTCGCTCGCAGAAGAAAAAGAAGTCGATACTTTCAGCGATGGCTTAAGTGAGTATGGGACCAACGAAGGTTTGTTTATGGTGCCGGATGATACCGATCTAGAGGCTGCCATCGCGGTTTCAAAGCAACTAGCTCGCGATGAAGCGGCACTAATCTCCATCGCACAATCAGGTATACTTCGGTCCTATCTTTCCGCGGCTATTTTAATTATTATGCTTTGACTGACTATTTCTTCTTCAACAGGTATCTCCGCCGAAGAGGCTCTCGCAGCTTCCCTCAAGACTTTTGAGGATGAAGAGAGGCTTCGCGCTTCCTTGGGCCTCGGTATATTTCGGCTCATTGTGCCTTCATTTCCTTTTTTCTTCATGGGTAGTCTGACCCTTCTTTTTCTTCTTATTGCAGGGCTACCTTGACCCAAGTTATCCTAAGTGCAGTGCCGATCCTGGAGGGTGGCGCGGCGACGCTTCCAGGGCTGGTTGCTGAAGTCCTAGCTCCCCCAGTATTGCTAAAAGAGGCTTTGCTTAAGCAGCCGATGACGGACGCCATAACGGCTCCAGAGATAGCTCCTGGCTCGGACGATGACGTCACTTTGACGGAAGTCTTGAGGAGGTCTTCTCTTACCGCCAAGGCTGACAAGAAGCGCAGAAAGCGTACGGCGAGGGAACGTGATGTCAGCTTGGCCGTGGGTGCAGGTTCAAGCGCCATTTCATCAGTCACTATTTCTTCCGAAGATGCCCCAGCTGCCCTGTCTACCGTCCATAGGAAAATGGTGCGCGCCGCTCGGGAAGAAGCCGAAAAGCCGTCCTAACGTAACGTAATACTGGTTCTTTTTATTAGAATTTGATCTTTAAATTCTTATATACCATATCTTGCAGGGCCAAGTCCAGACGATGAGGCGGCAGGTGAGATGACGGCGACCACCGAGCCTGAGGCGACTACTCTTTCTTGGGAGTCCAGGACCGTCCAAACCGCCACTCTTTCCCTCTGCTGTTCCCCGCCATCACCTGGCATTGTGAGTGTCACGACGGCTCTTGTGGAATCAGGGGATGAAGCTACTGGCCCTAAAACCATTCCATTGAAGGAGAGCGAAAAAACCGCAATGCCGAGTGATGTTTCCGTTGCAATTTTGGATGGCCCATCAGGTGGGTTTCGGGTCGCTGTTTATTTTCGATTTCACAATCCTTTTCAGCTTTTCTTGAAGATATTTTATTTGTAGGTATAGCGAATGTTGAGATTGTGTCATCCGAAACACTTGCGGTCGCTGCCATGACGGTTGCTCCTTTGCTTTCTCCTATGTCCTCCACGACGCTGGAAGGTATAGATTGGCGATCCATTTAATTGAATTATGACCATCGTCTTTCTTGTACTGACCATGTATCATTGCAACCTTGCAGGAGTTCTCTTTGATCATCTATATCAAGTGCTGAGCCCGCATTTCTCCTTCCAGTCAGAAGTCACTTTTCCTGCTGGTGCCGGTAAGTATAGTTTTTAACCGATGTCCTTTCCTTTCTTTGACGGGTGATCCTGCTGTTGTTAACTTTTTTTTTGAATTGATTACAGCACTACAAATTGAAGGAAGGGACGAGGGAATAGTCGCACCACCGGTACTCCCGGCTTTGCCACCTGTCGCAGCCGGTGTAGTAGATTTCATCGCTCATGTAACTTCTTCATTTCGTGAATTAGCTTTTAATCGTAATTCATTTTGCAGAAATCGCACCGGCTCCTGCACCCTTTGATTCTTGTATACTAATTCCAGCAGGACCCTTTTCTAGACGTCCATCTTCTAAGGGCGCTACGACCAGCCTACGTATGTTGAGCGAATACGTCGAGGAACTTGACGCGGAAGCCCCTACATTCGCTGCAGATTTTGCTGCCGAGGTTAATCCAATGCTGGCGACACTTGTGAACTTCCATAACGAAGGCGTCGTTGAGTCTTGGGTTAATCACTGCAGGAAGATTGAGGCCTACCTGCATGAGCTTGAGCTCAGGCGTCCTGCTCCCGAGGTTTTGGCTTTGAACTCCCAGCGGGCTGCATGGGTTGAGCAAAGTGCCTTTTTCCTTCGCCATTTCGAACAAGAGGCAATCCTCAAGCGAAAGGAACGTGAAGCGACTTCCGCTGAGTCTGTCCAACTGCATGCCCAGGTCGAAGCGAATGCTGCGCAGCTGAACTCCATCTTCAAAAACCTTCAACGATGCATTTCTGACGGGCTGGTGCTGAGGAAAAAGCTTGACTTTACTGAGCAGGTCGCGCAGAGTCAGGAGGCTGCTCAGCAGGAAATTGATGAGAAACTTTCATCTTGTCTGCAGCAACGGGCCCAAGTCAAAGCGGAGTTGGCCGCGGTGGCTGATCGCGAAAAGGAGCTGAGAGGAGTGCGCGAGCAACTGGCTGATTTATTGAAAATACCTCCTTCTTAGTAGCTGCCTTTTTATCGATTGTACATTTGTAATATACGAATAACATGTATTCATTCATTTTGATTCTTTCATATGATGTATCTTGTGCTCAATTGAATTTATGAATAGAAGATACATTTTTTGTACTATCTTGTGTTATCATCTTCTTTCCTTTGCTTTGTTGTCATTGGCATGTTACTTTAGCAAATATGGCCTATAGATAATAGTCCATCTTAGCCTCTATGTAGGGTAGCGATGGCTTAGGAAACAGGTTTCGGTCTGCTGCCTAAGGCTTTTCAACTTTGTTAGCCGTCAGGGTCTCATAAAGACTTTTCTTCCTACGAGTCATGAGGATCTCGTAGGTGTATTTTCTCCTTAGGAGCTGTGAGGAATCCTAAGTGCGTTTTCTCTTGAGAGTCGTAAGGATCTCGCAAGAGAATTTTCTCCCTTACCAGTCGAGAGGACTCGTAAGTGGTTGATGCGTTGACTTGTTTTCGAGTCAAAACGTTGCTTCGACGGGGAGGCCGATGGTTGACTTTGGCCATTACGGTGTCGGGGTTGACTTTCGCCGTTACGGCGTCGGGGTTGACTTTCGCCGTTACGGCTTCGGGGTTGACTTTCGCCGTTTCGGTGTCAGGGTTGACTTTCGGTTGTCTATGAACCGTGGATTCTTGGAGCTAGGGACTTTTCCGTGGCTTCAATTGGTGATGTTGCGTCCGTATCCTGCTGGAATGAGGGGAGACGTCGTTGCTGATCTCTCGGCTTTAGATGTTGCCATCGAGACCTGGCTTTCCTTCGATAGAATCTAGGGAAATGTGGTTCTCTTTTCGTTTATGCCCATGGATTGTATACAGGGGACAGTATGGACTCGCTTGCAGGGCAAAAGTTTCATTTTATACGTATTTTGTTTTCTTTCCGCGATGCTCTATCATTTCAGCTTTTTGTATCGTGAAAGTCGCGATTGCCCAATCATTTCGGTTATTTTTCTTTTTTACTCGCTGCTTTTTATTGCGAGTTGCCCAATCATTTTGGCTATTTTGTATGCATATATTTTACTTGCTGATTTCGTTGCAAGTTGCCCCATCATTTCGGCTATTTCATATGCATTTTTGGCTCGCTGATTTTTTATCGCGAGTATAGGACTTGGGAGCTGATACCGATTTAGGCATCAGTATAGCTACAACTGGGATATTGCCAGGAGCGAATCATCATTTTCCTTTATCGGTTTAAACAAAGGTGGCTTAGTAGACTGGGTTAAGATCCTGTCAACTAAGGATTTTGACTTCATGAGCCGTAAGGGTCTTATAAAGGTATTTCTCCCTACGAGTCGTGAGGATCTCATAGGTGCGTTTTCTCCTTAAGAATCGTGGGGATCCTCAAGTGCGCGTTCCCTTATAAGTCGTAAGGATCTTATAAGAGTGTTTTCTCCTTATAAGTTGAGAGGACTTATAAGTGTTTGTTCACCGAATAAGGGAATTTCACGCTATTGGTGGAACTTGGTGGGGGAGACGTTTATTTGTGCCCGTGGATTGTATACAAGGGCTAGTATTAAACCGCTTGTAGGGAAATATTGGGGTGTATGACGGCTTAAGAACAGGTTTAGATCCCTGCAGCTTAAGGCTTTTGAATCCTATGAGCCGTGAGGGTCTCACAGTGGAATTCTCCTTACGAGTCGTGAGGATCTCGTAAGTGTAACTTCTCCTTAAGAATCGTGGGGATCTCTAAGTGTGTTGCTCCCTTGTGAGTTGTAAGGATCTCACGCAGGTAGTTTTCTCCTTATAAGGTCGAGAGGACATTGCAAGTGTCTTTTAACGAGATTGTGCCCTTTCGGGTTTTCACAAATTCGCCGGTAGCCCTACTGTTCTTACTCACGGAGCCCTTTCGGGTTTTCATCCGTGCCCGTTTTGCTTATGGACGTACCTTTTTTTTGTGTCTGCCCTAGGATGCTGCGGTTTGTAGTATTTTACAGACGTTTCGGTCAGGCGTAGTATTTTTGCAAGAACCGACCGTTTATTGGCCAAAAGGGTCTTTCGCCATGAATATCCATGAGCAAGTAAGCCCCACATTGGTAGACCTTGTCTATGATATATGGGCCCTTATAGTTTGGCTCGAATTTCTCCCGTTTGGCACGATTAGAGATCATAGGTCTTTTTACGACTAGCACGAGTTCGCCTTGGCGGAATGTTCTCAGCCTAGTTAATCTTTCGTACGAGTGCATCATCCTTGCTTTGTAAGCCTCCAGGTTTTGCTGCGCCATGAGCCGGGTTTCGTCAAGGGTGTCGAGCTCCTCAAGCCGAAGATGTTAGCTCGTAATGAACCGCCACTCGTAGGGAGGGTAGCTCTATCTCCAAGGGGAGTACTGCTTCAGTGCCGAATACCAATGCATACGGCGTTGTATTCGTGGCTATTTTGAACGTAGTTCGATACGCCCAGAGAGCTTCATGCAATCTCTCATGCCAGTCCCTTTTGTTTTTGGACACCGTCTTCTTTATGATCTTTGTCAAGGTCTTGTTGAAGGCCTCAGCTAGACCGTTAACCCGGGGATTATAGACCGAAGAGTATCTCCAGTCTATATTATGTTGCTGTGCGAAGAAGCTGATTTTATGACTTCTATAAGCTGTCCCGTTATCAGAGATAATCCGTCGTGGAGTACCGAACCGATAGATGACGTGTGTCTTGAAGAAATGGAGAATATTCTTCGTCTTCACTTCTCTTAGCGGTACTGCTTCTGCCCACTTAGAGAAGTAATCGGTTGTTGCCAATATGAACCGATGTCCTCCGGATGATGCTGGTTCGATGGGCCCGATTATGTCAGTTCCCCACATTTCGAACGGCCAGCTAGCCACCATTGGGTGTAGCGGATTTGGATGCTGGTGAAGTCCCCGTGAATTTGGCATGAGTGGCACTGCTTCACGTATTCGAGACAGTCTTGGATCATCGTGGGCCAATAGTAGCCCATCCTTTTGATCTTCAGCTTCATCTTTGGCCCGGCTTGATGAGAACCGCAGAGTCCGTCGTGAATTTCTTGGATGACTCTCTTTGCTTCTTCCGGCCCCAGGCATCTTAGCCATAGAGATTCGAACGATCTCTTGTACAGAGTATCATTGACGAAGGCGAAAGACGGAGCTCGTTTCATGAGCTGATGTCTCGAGGATGCATCTTCAGGTGTTCGTCGGAATTTGAAGTAGTCTATAAAGACTTCTCTCCAATCGTTAGCCTTTTCCTGGTCTTTTATTTGTAGGGCTGTTTGCTTGGTCGCTTTCTTTTCTTCAGACGACTCCGGAGATATTTCCGCTGGTGCAAGAACCCGACGGCTTTGCACAACGATCCTCACGTCATCGAGGTTTTCGTCAGCCAGTTCTTTAGTGAGTTTGGGTAATGCATCCGCTTTGCTGTTTTCTGTACGCGGTATGCTTTCCAGAATGTAGGAAGGAATTTGAGTTAGCAATTGTTGCACTCTCTCACCGTACCTTACCAACTCTGGTTTGCACGTTTGATAGTCGCCATTTACTTGACTAACGACTAGCTCGGAATCTACGTATATGAGGAGGTTTTCGATTCCCATGTCGACAGCGATCTCAAGACCTGCTATCAAAGCTTCATATTCGGCTTCATTGTTCGTCCTCGGCTCTGTTAAGGAGAAGGAAAAGCGCATTATCCCTCCTTGTGGAGTCACGAAGATGAGGCCTACCCCAGATTTGATTATGGGGGAGTTGTGCTTTCGCTTCTTCATGGAAGATGCCCCATCGAAGTAGAGTTCCCATCGGGTATCACTCTCTCTTCTCTCCCCGTCAATCATGTCAAACGCGTGCTCATCCGGCAACTCGCAATTTAGGGGTGAATTGGCAGGTATCGGATGCTCAGCGAGGAAGTCGGCGATAGCCTGGCCTTTTACTGCCTTGAAGGGACGATAAGTTATCGAGAACTCCATCAAGAGAATGGCCTATTTAGCGAGTCGTCCTATTAGTTTGGCTCTTGACATCAAATACTTGAGAGGATCCACTTTTGATATGAGGTGGACTTCATGCGCCAACGCATAGTGTCTGAGCTTCGTTATCGCGAAGATTAACGCTAGGCAGTGTTTTTCGATGGGGGAGTAGTTACTTTCTGCCCCCAGGAGAACTCGACTCAAATAGTAGAGGGCTCTCTCCTTCCCTTGGTCATTTTCCTGTGCCCATAGTGCGTCTAAAGAACCTTCAAGGGCAGTTGTGTACAGAATTAGGGGCTTTCCCTTGACCGGCGCGGTTAGTACCGGCGGATTCTGCAGGTATTGCTTGATTTCATCTAGTGCGCTTTGGCATTTGCGATCCCAGACGAACGGGGTCCCCTTCTTCATTAAATGACTGTAGGGACGGCATTTTCCGGAGAGGTTAGCTATGAACCGTCGGATATATGCGAGCTTTCCTTGAAGAGATCGCAGTTGCTTGAGAGTTCTTGGCGGAGGCATTTCCATGATCGCCCTGATCTTCGACGGGTCTATCTCGATGCCCCGGTGTCGTACGATGAATCCTAGGAATTTGCCCGAGAAGACTCCGAACGCGCATTTGAGAGGGTTCATATTCAGATTGTATTTCCGAAGACGTTGGAACACTATCTCCAGATGCTCCCAGTGCTCCTCATATAATTTGCTTTTCACCACGAGATCGTCGATATAGCATTCGACGATTTCATGTATGAGGTCATAAAAAATCTTCGTCATGGCCCTCTGATAGGTGGCGCCGGCGTTCTTCAGACCGAAAGGCATCACTTTATAGAAGAATATGCCCAGTGGGGTCCGAAAAGCGGTATGCTTCTGATCTTCAGGATGCATTCAAGGTTAGCGTCTTCTAACAGAGCCTCTCCTTCTTCATCGAACTCATGTATGACATAGCAGCCATAGAATCGCTCCCGTTTCTTGGATCGGATATATCCAAGCCCGATCGCTTCCATTTTCCGTTGGGCAATTTTCGTTGAGTACCGGGAACGTTCCAGATCTTGTTGTAGAACTGAGCTTGTCGCGCGGTCTGCTTAAAGGGAACGCCTTGGTGTCTTAACAGCCTTTTTAATCCTTCTGTGTAGTATCTGGGCAGACGGATGGGCTGGAGCCTGTCAAGTGTAGATTCGGCACCATGCCGAATTTTTTTCTCCACTTTGGTTTCCGCAGATCGATAAAAGAGGATCGCCTTTTCATATTTTCGCCTGGGAGGGACGTAGAACGTCTGCAGTTCTTGCACATTATAGGTATCAAGTGCGTCGAGCTCTTTGTAGTGCTGCCGCGGAACCAGAGCGATTTGCAAACTCCGTTCGTCACCTGGCACGGCTTGTATGGATGGTCGAACAGAAAATACTGCATTGACCTCATCTTCAGAGTCGCTGCCGAAGATCAACATAGGGGTAGACGGTCCGAACTTGTTGTATTGGAACGACCCTGAATAAACTATCTCTTCTTCCTCCTCGGTATCGCTCCCAAAGACCGGAATAGTGGTGATAGCCTTCTTCTTATTCTCCGGTTTATGGCATCTTTCCGTGTCTTCGAAGTCTGGTAAAAAGTACTTTGCATCTTCGTACTTTCGGACTTCATTCACGGAGATTGGGTTCAGCTCCCCTATCACGGTATATTCGAGACCATCCTTGAAATACTTCATACACTGATGTTGTGTAGAAGGGATGATGTTGTACTCGTATAACAAAGGCCTGCCGAGCAAAGCGTTGTAGCAAGTCTTGGCGTCAATGACATGAAACTTGATGTCAGTGACGAGCAGCCAAAAGCGTAATGTCAGAATTACAGCCCCGAGCGTTCGTGATGACTAGGAGTCAAAACCGGAGATGGTGATTTTATCCCGAGCGAGGTGCTGCACACTCATGCAAATTTCCTTTAGCACTCTCACATTTATGAGGTTGACAGAGGATCCGTTGTCGGTGGGAAACATATCCCTGCCACCAGATTTTAAAGGCATTGCACTCTTCGGTGGGGTGCGCAATCCTTTGATGGTATAAGCAGTAGCTAGGATGTACATCCGCTTTGTCAAGGTGTATCCTGCCAGGAGTGTTTTCTTTGGAGGATGGCAGCTTCATTCCCATTGACAGGGCTTTAGCGAACCGTTTCCTTGCCTTAAGCCTGCTTTTATCTACCGTAGGCATGCTTCGGTCTGGTTGGAGTGCTTCAACCCTTTTGTCCAGCCGTCGACGTTTGGCTTTTTCAAATATAGCCATTTTGCGCTCTCGATCAGCTTCGCTCTTTTGACAGGCCTCATTCAGCAACACGTCAATTATCTCGTCTGACGGTTCTAGGAGTTCCGGTTCGAAATCTGCCCCCATTTTCTCTACATCAGAAGCTTCTTTGCCATTTATCGAGTGAGAGATCATGTGGCAGCTTGCCACATAGTCCTCAGGCCCTTCTTAAGAATCATCTCCTTCGTTAGCGTCACCATCTTCATTCTCAAGAACATGCTTAAGGAATTCCTCCATTGTGATTGGGGTCCGTGCCTTCTGGTTATATTCTTCCAGTGCATCGATGTATTTCTGCAGACCTGTACGGCTATCGTCAGGTTGGAAGGGCTTCTTGGCCTTCTTCTTTTTTTTAAAGACTTTGGAGGCTTGGACTGAATGTTTTGTCCACCTTCACCAACTTTCGGCGTTGGGCGCGGCTTCAGCATCCCCTCAATAATCTCGGGCTCCAGCGGGCTCTTCCACCTAATTGCCGGACATGCTTGGAGATCTTTCAACATTCTTTTAGTTTTTATTGAAAGAACAACTTCCCATGGAGCTTCCTCTATGAATGAGCATGATGCCCCCGACGTGTCCATCTTTTTCGGAGCGTGTGGTTGTGGTGGGTTTACCCTCCAGTTTTTAGACAACGCGAATTTGCCTTGCTGGTACTGGTCCTCAATCCAGTTTTTGAAGACAAAGCAATCTTCGATTGGATGGCCCATTATTCGATGGTAGGGGCAGTAGTTAGGACTGTTGACGTCACCGGGCTGCAGTGGGCGTTTCGGATCCGGTAGGGTGATGAGCCTGTTGCGCACCGCCAACTCGAATAGTCTTCTCGTCTTATCCCAAGGAAACGAATAAGGGCGTTTTAGCCTCTCGTTGAAGAGTCACTGTCTATCACTTTGGTGACCAACTGGTTTCGGACCACTAAGCTGCTGTTGAGCATTGGCGACGAAGGTCGCTTTCCCCTTCCCTATTTCATTTCAAGGCTCCATTTTCGAGGAAGACGGTCTATGACTCATCTGATTCATTTGGGCCAGCTTGTCAATCAAGGTCTGAAAGGTACTCGGCTTGAAAAACATCATGAACTGGGATATGCTCGCCTGCGGATCAAGGGTACCCACGAACATGCCTACTGCAGGAGCCACTTCTATGCGTTGTTCGCACTTCGACCAAAGGTTCCTCCACCGTATCGTGTACTGAACCCATGTTTTGCCCAGCTTCACCCCGGCATTGATCAATGCCGTGATTGGGGTGGGTTCGCTAGCGCTTGTGAGCCTTTGTGTAAACAGTAACTCCATTTCTGCAAATGTCTTAATGGAGCCGTTCGGGAGCTCAGAGTACCATTCAAACGCTGTCTCCGACAAGCTGCCGACAAACAGGCGAAGCAGCAGTTTGTCGTCATTATAGGGTGTTTTTCGTCACCCCATTGAGATGGGAATATGCACGCGCTAGTCCGGCGCATTACAGATTCTCCCTGCCTAGGGTAGGCTAGGGATTATTGATTATGGGGATCCGAATCTCCGGCAGCCGCGGACTAAGCTGCCGTTAATTATCCCTCGCCTTTGAAGCGAGAGAAGCTCCGATTGACGGGTTAAACTGGTCATGCGAACTCAACGTGCAGTGTTGTGTTTTGAAGGGGTTTTGGATATATTGGGGGCCCCGCAGAGTTTTTACGGGGGATAGTGTTGTAGAGTATGTGTGTGTGTGTATACATATATATAAAAAAATAAAAAAAAGGGGAAGGGCATCCAAAGGATGTGTGGGAAAAAACGCCAGAGCTTTGGGTGCTAGCGCTTTGAGCGCAAGAGCGCTAGCGCCCCATGTGTCAGGCATGTGGGCGCCCGGGCGCTAGCGCTCTGAGTGCAAGGGCGCTAGCGCTCTGGGCGCAAGAGCACTAGAGCCTCCACGTGTCAGCACGTGGGTGCCCGGACGCTAGCGCTCTGGGCGCTAGCGCTCTGAGCGCAAGAGCGCTAGCGCCCCACGTGTCAGCACGTGGGCGCTAGCGCTCTGAGCGCAAGGGTGCTAGCTCTCTGAGCGCTAGCGCCTCATGTGTCAGCACGTGGGCGCTCAGGCGCTAGCGCTCTGCGCGCAAGGGCACTAGCGCCCCACGTGTCAGCGCGTGGGCGCTCGGGCGGCAAAAGGGACTTGGTCCCTGCAATGGGAGTTGTACTCCCAGAAAGGAGCACTTATTATTTTGTGTGTGTGTGTGTGTGTGTGTGAGGAGTTAAACTCCTAGGTTGTTTTGAAGCTGATGAAGGGCTTCTTCCCTTGAACCCTGGATCTTTCCCAAAATGGGGTTTCTGGAGATGGGTCTCCTTCTTCTTCCTTTGTTGGCCGGATCTTGAAGATCAAGAAATATGAGATTTTAAAAATCTCTCCTTTCTGAGATCTAATGGCAGATCTGAGTTCCCCTTTGTGGGTTTTGTGGTGAAAAACTATTTAGTTTTATAAAAGGAAGAGTAAAACTCTTGATTTAATTCAAAAAGAGAAGAAGGTTTTTAGAACCTTGAGGAAGGAGAAGATCACAGATCTGGATTCTTTTTGGAGAGAGAAAAAGTTGTTGAGATATTTTCATTATCTTTGCCTTTATAGGCTATGCACTTTACATATAGCCCCTTGGGCTTCACAAAATGGCATTTTGCCTATCCCATGGCTCATGTGCCATTTCTTTTTGCACATAAGCCATGGGTTTTACCAAAAATTGGCTTTATGCCCATTTTTCTTACATTTATCCATAAAATAAAATTAAAAAAATACAAAAAATTATTTATTACAAAATTTTTATTTTGGTACGTGGGGGGGCCGGCCGCTTCATGTTCGGGCTCGACCCGGGCTGGCCCATTTGACCTGGGCTTGGGCCCGCTTGGTTTAGGGTTGATTTTGATTTTGACTTTGTCAACCGGGGTGTAAATTTCGACCCCAACAAAGTGCCCCCCATCAATAAATGCACACAACATATGTGGGTCGTGTGCATGAAATTGATGGATCTTCTTTCACGTGGAGGCGACTTGATTCAGTTCCCGCTTTTTGGGAAGCTGGCACTGCCCTTTTTACGACATGGACGGTTGATGCTGGCCTTTTAGCGACCGGGATGGTCGATGCTGCCATTTTAGCGACGTGGACGGTCGTGCTGCCCTTTTAGCGACTTGGACGGTCTATGCTGCCCTTTTTGCGACTTGGACGGTCGATACTGCCCTTTTAGTGATGTGGACGGTCGGTTCTGCCATTTTAGCGACGTGGACGGTCGGTTCTGCCCTTTTTGCGACTTGGACGGTCGATGCTGCCCTTTTAGCGACGTGGACGGTCGGTGTTGCCCTTTTTGCGACTTGGACGGTCGGTGCTGCCCTTTTAGCGACGTGGACGGTCGGTGCTGCCCTTTTTGTGATGTGGACTGTCGGTTCTGCCCTTTTTGTGACGTGGACGGTCGGTGCTGCCCTTTTTGCGACTTGGACGGTCGGTGCTGCCCTTTTAGCGACTTGGACGGTCGATGCTGTCCATTTTGCGACATGGACGGTCGGTGCTGCCCTTTTAGCGACTTGGACGGTCGGTGCTGCCCTTTTAGTGACTTGAATGGTCGATGCTGCCCTTTTTGCGACTTGGACTGTCGATGCCTTGATTTCCCTCGTTCCCAGTTTAACGACTTATGGGTCATCTGTTCCCAGTTTAACGACTTAGAGGTCATTTATTCCCAGTTTAAAGACTTAGGGGTCTATAGGATTGGAGTTTGGAATTTTGGGGTTAGGGTAGGCATCAACACCATTAACACTGAAGCGTAACGCCAGGAGCGACTCATCATTTGCCATTTCCCGTTGGGGAGCGATGGCTTAGGAGACAGGTTTAGGTCCCTGTCACCTAAGACTTTTCAATTTTATGAGCAGTAAAGGTTCCATAAAAGCATTTTCTCCCTACGAGTCGAAAGGATCTCGTAGGTGTACTTTCTCCTTAGGAGTCGTGGGGACTCCCAAGTGTGTTTTTCCTTTGTGAGTCGTAAGGATCCCACGAAGGTTTGTTCTCCTCATATATCGTGAGGACACATGAGTGGGTCTTTCCTAATGGAGCATAATTCCAAGGGCGGAGACCGGCCGCTGGACTGGTGATTGCGGTGGCGCATGGGTATGCTGAGAATTGTTTCAGCCCGTGGATTGTATACGGTAGTCAATTTAGGGACTAACCGTAGGGCTGGGAAAATTTTGAGAAATTGGATTTTGGTTGGCGTCTGCATCGCTGCACTGGAACATGACATCAGGAGCGACTCATCATTCGCCATTTGGGGGCTTGGAATTTGGATCTTGTTTGGCATCAACATTGCTGCACTGGAATAATGTCAGGAGTAACTCATCATTTACCCCGGGAGGACTTAGGATTTGGTTTTTGGGTCGGCATCAACACCGCTAACACTGAAGCGTAACGCCGGGAGCGACTCATCATTTGCCATTTGCCATTTCCCGTTGGGGAGCGATGGCTTAGGAGACAGGTTTAGGTCCCTGTCACCTAAGACTTTTCAATTTTATGAGCCGTGAGGGTCTCATAAAAGCATTTTCTCCCTGCGAGTCGAGAGGATCTCCCAGGTGTATTTTTTCCTTAGGAATCGTGAGGATTCCTAAGTGTGTTGCTCCTTTGTGAGTCGTAAGGATCTCACGCGGGGATTTGCTCCTCACAAGGTCGAGAGGATTTTTCGAGTGTATTTCATCTCTTTTTACGAGTTTGCGCCCTTTCGAGTTTTCACAAACTCGCCGGTAGTCCTGCTGTTTTTACTCACGGAGCCCTTTCGGGTTTTCTTCCGTGCCCATTTTGCTTGTGGACATACACATTTTTTTTGGCCACTGGTGGGACTTTAAAAGTAGTATCACCGGCAGGATTTGGGAGAGATAGGGGTCGTTTACGCCCGTGGATTGTATACGGTTTTGCAGGATGTATGATCCAGACCGTAGGGCCGGTGTGATCAATTCTCCCGCGACTTGGAGCATTCACGTGTAGTATTTCTTGAGATATCGGCCATTGATGAGTGGCATGGGCCTTTCCCCCTCAGCACTTATTAGTTGGTAGGATCCTCCGTCGAACACTTTCTCGATAACGTATGGTCCTTCCCAGTTTGGCTCGAATTTTTCCTTGGCATGTCGATTGGGGATAATAGGTCTTTTGAGGACCAACACTAATTCGCCTTTCTTGAAAGCGCGGAGATGGGTCATCTTGTTATAGGCCCGTGATATTTGGGCTCGGTATAGCTCTAGGTTTTGCTACACCGCGAGCCTCTTTTCTTCGAGCGCGTCGAGCTCTTCAAGCCGAAGGAGCACGTTTTCCTCCTCCGTCAACTCATGCTGAACGGACATTCTCAAGCTTGGAACTTCGACTTCGAGGGGGAGGACCGCCTCCACTCCGAAGAGCAATGAGTATGGAGTGGACTGAGTTGGAGTACGGTGCGTGGTACGATATGCCCACAACGCCTCGTGATGTTTGAGATTCCAGTCTCTCTTGTTGGCTGAAGTATTTTTCCTCAGGAGCTTGCATAGAGTCTTATTGAAGGCTTCGGCTAGCCCGTTGGCTCTTCGATTATAGATGGAGGAATATCTCCAATCTATCTTATGTTGAGTAGCGAACCTTGCGACTTTGAAGCTCTTGAAAGAAGGCTCGTTGTCAGATATGATTCTTCTTGGTGTACCGAAGCTGTATAGAATATTATACTGGAAGAACGTCAGAATATCTTCTATCTTGACTTCTTTTAGCGGGACAGCTTCAGCCCATCTGGAGAAGTAGTCGGTTGCAGCCAATATGAACCGGTGGCCTTTAGATGACGGAGGATCAATTGGGCCAACAATGTCGGTGTCCCGGACTTCGAAGAGCCACAACGCCACCGTAGGATGCAACGGATTGGGATGCTTGTGAATGAAATCACCATGGATTTGGCATATCTGACATTTCTTTGCATGCTCTCCGCAATCCCGTATCATGGTGGGCCAGTAATACCCAAGCCGTTTGATTTGAAGTCGCATCTTGGGGCCAGATTGGTGAGCACCGCAAACGCCCGAGTGAACTTCTTTCATGACCTTTTGGGCTTCGGCCAATGACAGACACCTGAGCCAGAGTTGGTCATATGATCTGCGGTATAACGTGTCATTTACAAACACGTATCGGAGAGCTCTTTTCTTCAGCTGAATCCTCGCAGATTTTTCTTCGGGCAGCTTGTCGTATCGAAAGTACTCTATGAAGGGTTCTCTCCAATCGGGCTCGTCTTGGATGATCGAAGCTTCTTCGGCAGGACTGCTCTTCTGTTCCGCGCTTTCCTCTTCTCGTAGAGACACTGGGGGTAGAATTTGCCGGCTCCTGACTTTGATCAGAATTTCTTCCATGTCAGGATCAGCCAGCTCCTTGGCTAAGCGAGCGAGTACGTCAGCCTTTCCATTCAATGCCCTAGGAACTCTCATCAGCTCAATATGAGTGAACCGTTTCATGAGTTCTACCACTCGGCTTCTTTACCGAGCTAACTCGGGTTTGTATATCTTATAATCGCCGCTTACTTGGTTGACGACAAGCTGGGAGTCACCATAAACCCGTAGCCGAAGGATTTCCATTTCTATGGAGAGCTCCAGACCGGCTATCAGAGCTTCATACTTAGCTTCATTGTTTGTTCGAGGCTCGGTGAGAGCGAAAGAATGCCGTAGGGTTCCCATCGATGGCGTGATGAACACCAATCCTATCCCTGCTTTTATCTTCGGGACGCTTGATTTACTGGAGATCCTTATTGATGAGGCCCCATCGAACTAGAGATCCCAACATGGCTCGTCATTCTCGAGGTGCAGCACTTGTTCGTCGGGTAACTTGCAATTGAGCGGTGACCCTTCTGGTATGGGATGAGCAGCGAGAAAGTCCGCAAGAGCTTGCCCTTTTACTGCTTTCTGAGGAGTATAAACTATGTCAAACTCAAGTAGCATGACAGCCCATATTGCCATTCTGCGGACTAGGCTTGCTTTAGTCATCAAGTGTTTGAGCGGGTCGACCTTGGAGATCAGCATAACCCGATGATCGAGCAGATAGTACCTCAGCTTCTTCACAGCGAACATCAGAGCCAGGCATTGCTTTTCGATCGGGGAATAGTTGTGTTCCGCCCCAACTAAAGTTCGACTGAGGTAGTAGAGGACGTTCTCTTTTCCCTCCTCATTGTTCTGGGCAAGGAGTGCACCGAGTGACTCATCTAGCGTGGCAGTGTAGAGAATCAGCGGTTTATTTGGAATGGGAGCGGCCAGCACTGGAGGGTGCAACAAGTACTGTATGATGCTTTCGAACGCTTCTTGACATTCGGCATCCCAGAAAAAAGGAGCTCCTTTCTTCATGAGCTTTGAGAAGGGCCTACATCTCCCCGATAAATTTGAGATAAACCTTCGTATATAGGCAAGCTTGCCTTGAAAAGATCTTAGCTGCGTCAGACTCTTCGGAGGAGGCATCTCCATGATGGCCTTTATCTTGGATGGGTCAATTTCAATCCCTCGATGTCGGACTATGAGACCCAGGAATTTTCCCGATGACACGCCAAAAGTGCACTTCAGAGGATTCATCTTCAGATCGTATTCCCTCAGTCTGGTGAGAACGGTTCTAAGATCTTGGACGTGGTCGGCCTTGGCTTTAGTCTTGACGACCAGGTCATTAACATAGCATTCAACGACTTTATGGATTAGGTCATTAAAGATATTGGTCATTGCCCTTTGATATGTAGCACCTGCGTTCTTCAGTCCGAACGGCATCACTTTGTAGCAGTATATTCCGATCGGGGTTCGAAATGCTGTGTGTTTCTCATCCTCAGGCGACATCTTGATCTGATTATATCCAGACGAGCCATCCATAAAGGTGAACAACTTGTAATTTGAGGTGTCATCGACCATCATTTCCATGACCAGTAGCGGAAAGTCGTCTTTAGGACATGCCTTGTTGAGGTCCCTGAAATCGACACAAACTCGGATCTGCCCATTTTTCTTCTTCACTGGGACTACGCATGCGATCCAGTCCGCATATTTCTCTTCTCTGATGAAACCAGCATCGATAAGTTTCTTAGTTTCCTCGATGGCCTTTTCTTCTAGATCCCTTCTTATTCTTCGAGGAGCTTGTTTGACTGGCTTAACATCAGGAGATATAGCCAGCTTATGCACGGCCACTTCAGGGGAGAGGCCAGGCATTTCTTTGTACGTCCACACGAAGCAGTTGACGAACTCATGCAGTAGGGCAATTATCTGCTCTTTCGTTTCCTCTGACAAGAGTGAGCTGATGTAGGTTGGCTTTGGATTATTGGGCGTTCCTAAGTCAATCTCGGTTAGCTCGTCAAAGATTGCTTGTCCGCTATCTTCGAGCTCTTGAGAAGCTTCTTCTGGCTCGGCTATCTCGTCATCATCATTTGATCTTTTGCTGGCCTCACCAACATGGATCATGTAGCACGCTTTGGAATCAGGTTGAATGTATCCTATGCCCCGTCTATCTGGAATTCGCCCATCGATGAGTGCTCGGACCTGGGGCGGATGCCATAGCCCTTTATAAAACTTTGCTTCGGACTCCGTTTGATATAACCGGCATCCGCACCTTTTGAAATATTCCCGCATCTCGGGTGCATAGTATCTGGGATTGAGAACGGCTCTTATGCCTCTCTCATATGGAAGGAACGCGAGAGACAAATCGTCCGGGTGCACAACAGGATTTGACCCATAAAACAGGATGCCCTTCTGTCCACTTTTCTTTCCAGGAACGTAGAAAGTTTTCAGCTGGTCAACGGTAGAAACTGACAATGCATCAAGCTCTTTGCACATCCGTTCGGGCGCCCTTATGATGGCCAGGGACCCTTCTGCAATTTCGAAGGTCTCTCATAATTTCGCTTGTTGCATGGGGGTCCAATCTGCGCAGCTGTTGCAAGGCAGGTCCTCTTCCTCCGACTCTTCAGTGTCGCTGCCCAGATGAGGGTGTACTGTGCTGCTAGATGGGCTTTCAGTATCAGATTCATCCGTATCGCTACCGAAATGAGGGCGAGTTTTATGGAAGGATGGACTTCCAGCGTCGGACTCATCAGTGTCACTACCGAAACGCGGGCGCACTTGGGCGTTTTTGCTTCTGAAAGTGATAGCTGGCTCAGATTTGCTTTTGAGTCTTAGGGCCACTCTATCCTCAGTCGGTTGTGGCTTAGCATTTTGGTGGTTCATAAAGTACCAAGAATCCTTATAACGGACTTCATGCACACTTAACGGCTGGATGTCTCCGTCAATGCGTCTTTCTTCGCCATTTTTAGTATACTTCATGCATTGATGGAGAGTTGACAGAATGATGCCATAACGTGGAGCCACGGCCGTCCCAAGAGAATTTTATAAGACGTGTCAGCGTCGATCCCGTATATCTTAGCTTCGTTCTGCAGATCCCCAAATTTGATTGGCAGAGCTATGGATCCCAGAACTTGCTGGTAATTTTGGTTGAAGCCTTGAATGACAATCCTTTCCCTTGACAGGTGTCGGACATCCATTGACAAACTCTTCAGAGTTCGCAAATTCATGATGTTCACTGAGGACCTCGGATCAATCAATATGCGATTAATTCGATCTCCGTCGTTGTACCCGGTCACGTAGAGCGGCCGATTATGCTCAGCCGTTCCCAGTAGCAAGTCTTCGTCCTTAAACGTGACTGCGGCGACATGCAAAGCGTACTGGGCTTCTTTCATATTAATTTCCGCGAAGTAAGCCTGATACCGCTTGGGGTTTTTTAGAGCATGAATGAGAACATCTCTAAGCTCTTTAGATAGGACCAAGGCATCGTAGATGCTCAGGAGAGACGGGAGCTTTCGGAGATGAGCTAAGACATTGTAGTCCACCGAGGAAGGACTTGAGTTTTCATCAGCCGGTTCTCTGCCATCTTCCTCATTAGCGACTTGTTTTTCCTTCCCTTTTGGGGAGTTACCTTGATTTGGCGGTAGAGCCCTGCCGCTTCTGAGCTGGATTTGGTTGGCCTTAGTGGCGAGCTCTTCGTCCTCTTCGGGAAAACAGAGCTCCTCCTCAGAGTCGCTGCCCAGGTGGATGGCGTAGCAGGTTACTATAGGGATCTCTTCATTGGAGCCTTCTTCTAACTCCTCCAGAATCTCAGCCGCTTCTACAGAGAAAAACTCTTTCAATTGAATTAGAGTTCTTTCCTTCTGTTCACAGTCTTCGAGAGAATCAATATATTTTTGAATGGTCGATCTCCCTACAGGCTCTTTTTCGCGTCGAGCTGCACTCTTCTTCTTCTTGGGCTTTTTAGATTTCGAGCCTGATGGAGCCGAATCGGCAACTGGTATGGTATGCTTCTTCTGTCCTTCCCATTCTGTTCTGGGCTCTTTCTGAAGTAGCTTTATCATCTTCTTCGTCTTATTAGATATGTGCGTACTCCACGGAGGCTGCGGTGAGTCAGTTTCATTTGTCAGGGCAGCGGGTTCAGCTGTCTGCTCCCAGAAGGCTTCAGCTTCCGTCTCTATAAAGTTGGTGGTTGCAACTTGATTGTTCACCAACACGCTTTTGGACAGCTCGATCTCTCCAGCCATGTACTGCTTCTCGACCCAGTCCTTGAAGATATAGCAATCCTCGATCGCATGGCTCACTACTCGGTGGTACGGGCAATATAGTGGATTGTCGGTCATTTTTGCTTCTTGAGGTCTTTTCGACTCTGGCAATTGTAGACCGTTGTTCAAGGCATCTTTAAATATCTTGCGGACCTTGTCCCTCCTGAAAGAGTAAACCTTGTTCTTTTTCTCCTCTAGGGAAGGCCCTTCTCCTCCCAGCACTGGCTTTCGAGACCGGTTGGTTTTGGATTCGCCCGCCCTTCGCTTTTCTTTATTGTCGGACGCATTGAAGACATTGGTACTGCTGGAACTCCCGCTTCTACGGTTGTCGTCCCGCTTGCTTTTCCAAGTCTTGTCTCTCTGAGAGTCCGGGGCAGACTCTTGCTTCGAGCGTTCCAGCATTTGGACTTTCTTTGTTAGCTCTTAAAACGTCTTGAGACCTGCTGTACACAAGAATGGGACCATCCAATTGCTGAGGTTCCTAATGAGAAGGCTGACGGACTGGTCCTGCTCCAGCGGCGGTTCGCACTTGACTGTGAGATTACGCCATCGGGCAATAAAGTCGGTGTTGCTTTCATTCTTCCCCGGCTTGGTCCTCACAAGGTCAGCAATGGAGATTTTATCACTGACACTCATGAACCTTTGCCGGAATAGAGACTCCATTTGGGCAAAGGTAATGACGGACCCGTCTGGTATGCTTGCATACCAGTCAAAAGCGACATTGGTCAGGCTGTTGACAAACTGATGAAGAAGGAGCGTATCATTGCCCCCTGTATTTCCGCACGACGCTTTAAAGTGGGCGATGTGCTGATTTGCATTTCCTGTCCCGTCGAATCTTCCGAACTTAGGAATGACGTAGCCGCTCGGGAACTCGATCAGATCATACTGTGCGGGGTATGGCCGCCCACTACTGCCAATTTCTTTCTGAGTTTCGGCTTCGGCCACCAATGTTTTAACCTTGCTGGTGACCAAATCCATTATCCGATCTTGTGTTAGCGGGATAGTGTTATCTGGGGCCAAGGCGTCTTCAGAAGCGGAATGTGGCTGGCTTTCGTGCGGCTCGACGAATCTTGGACCCAAAGGGACAGGCATCAGCCACTTTGGATTGTCATCATCTGGCTCATGAGTAGCGACTTGTGCTTGATTGGGAGGCGCGCAATTTGAGCCATAAGCTGCATCACAACATTCATTAGGTCGTCAATTTTTGAATAGAGCTTGTCCATCTCTTTATCTTTGCTCTTGATCTGTTTCCGAAGCTCTTGAAGCAGCTCTTGCTCCGCGGTCCTGGGGCGGAAAGTCGGCTCTTCCTCGCTGTCCGAGCTTGACTCTGCTGGAACGAAGGGTCCTTCTGCCTATCGTCCTCATCGAGAGGGTTTTCATCATCCAGCGGAGGCGGCTGTTCTTGGGAAGCGACAACCACATTCAAGCCAGATTGGGCTTGGGATGTGGTGGCCCTATCCTTTCTTTTGCTGCGAAGGTTGTCGCTGGGGCGCCCGCCCGCTATATATACCGTATGGATAACATATCCAGCCATCTTTTTATTATCGGCGACTGATTTCTTGGATCGCCGTCTTGACCCTCCTGTTTTGGTAACGGGCAGTCGACTGAAGGCGGCTGGCCTGGCCGGATTCTTGAATGGTGCTGACGCTTCCTTTTCGGTTTTGCCCCGCTGTTTTCTCGCAGCACAGAGCGCCTGATAGACTCTTGAAGAGACAGTGTCATGCTTTTTTGTTAATTATATGTATGCCCTAGAGGCCATTACTGTACATATGATGTATATTGTAATGGATGCTTGGACATATATAGGGAGGACTTTCTTGCTCAACATGATAGTACGCTATCTGATTGTACTTTATCTTAACATGTACTCTGATTGTCTTTATGTTACATATTGATAAAGCCCTTAGGATATGTACTCGACTACTGGGACTATGATGAGATCATACTAGTGGGGCCACGGTAGTCGACGAGTACATCCTATAACAGTTCCTAGTCGAGGGTGTATCGAGACAGGGCATCGATACACCAGAGTAAACTAGCATATACGCATCTTGACCCATATGATGGGCGATGGATGATCCCATATCCATCGGTGTTTGACATCAAGGATGGTGTACGGGTGCTCAGTGGAGACTGGGTATACTGGACGGACTCGCCGAGAACTCCCAGATGGTATTATACCTTACGTCAGATGGCAGTTCTCCGGTGACACTGGTACAGAGTAGTCTGTTGACCCGAGATCGTCATAGAGTCTTGTGTGATTCCCACTGTGCTTTGATTTCCATCATACCACGTCCAAGAGGGCGTGCAAAAAGGTGGCTTTTGGGTACAGTCCCGAATCACATGGAGGTAATGAGCGATAGGAGGGGATTCGTCTCTCCCGGTATAGGGAGATGATGTTGTGCTGTGTTCGATTGGCTATAACTGGAAATCCCTAGCCAGGGTTGCTGAGATTTACTGGTAAGTGTTATCAGTAGTTTCTCTAACTGTTATAGACCTCAAATCGACACGACTTATCGAGCTACTGGGGTCTGACGTTTACCACCCCTAGGCGAGATATGCGACATATCAGACGACGAGACTGGACTGTACGGGAGTGTTACTGATTGGATTCACAGGAGAATGTACAGGCTTGCTTGTTGATCTTTTGAGCGCTCAATACCTGGGTAGCTGTTACGTTTAGCTGACCGCTTGCAGTTTGTGGGTGTTTGATATGATCATCACCTACTGCCGGCGCATTGACGATTCTTTAGAGTCCTACACAGAGGTTTCTTGGCTCAGGCAAAACGAAGTAGGAGCATATATGTGATATGTGCGTGACCGAGAATAATGCGGTATGTGATACCGTATTGGATTCTCGCGATATGAGATATCGGCCGGGTATATGTGATATAGCCGGGTCATCGTATTAGTCGGTTATATGCGATATAGCCGGATTGTCGGATCAAGTGTTGATTCGATAATTTAATGTATAATAATATATATGATATATTAAATTACATTAACTAATATTAGCTCACTAAAAGATTCTTTTTCTCACTCGGGTAATACATTATATATATGCGATATATGTTAATTGTATTATTTTATTTTGTTACAATAAATATTATATATGCGATATATAATATTGTAACACGATATGATAACTAATGCAACATATTTAGTAGAGATTAAACAATATTAGGGTTTGATTTGGGTTAATGCTTTCTAGATGTTTCTAGAAGGTTTTCTTTTGTTTTTGCAAAGATATTTTCAAGTGACTCATTCTTAACCTAACCCAAACCTTAGCCTTGGTTAATTCTCTACAAAGGTTTAGTCAACCATGGTTGCATTATTGATCATCTTTTATCCTTTCATTATTCATCACAAAAGGTTTGATATTCATTATTCATCTTCTTCTTCCTTCTTTCTTTCATGGAAAAGCTTTCTAGCTTTTTTCTAAGTGATGAAAATGAGTGAGAATAAGAAAATAAAAGAGAGCAAAAATCCTACTTCATCATCCTCATCTATTCTTGCCCTTTAGATGAGAGTGTTCACTTCATTTAGTGAGTGTTAGCTTGTGGTAATGAAACTTCAAGGTAGATCATCTTTGTTATCGAAGATCGGAAGCAAGACTGCATCTTTCTCTTCGTGAAGCCTCTCGAGAGTCCGGAACACGATGATCGCAGTGAAGGGACCTCAACACGGAGCTTAAGAAGTGAAGGACCGGATCTACAAAGGTTGTTATCTCTCTCACTTAGTATTAAAGTGTTTAACATGCTTGTTTTCGCATAAACTCTAGTTTAAAGATCTTGGTTAGGGTTGCTCGGCACGGCTAAATTTTAAATCGGGCATGGTTGATGCCTCGTAGACCCTTGTGGCAGTGCCTAGCAACCTTATAGTGGTATCAGAGCCTAGCTAGAGCTTTAGGCTAAGTCTAGACGAAGTTTAAAGTCCGATCGAACCCCGAAACCCTAGTTTTTACCCTTTTCTGGAAATTTTCTAAATTTGTGATCTTTTCTGTATTAAAAATGCTCAAAAAAATCAGCAGGGAAATACAAGAGTTACTGTGAAACACGTGCCTAAAATACCCCTAAAGCGCCGCGGAAGCGCGGCCGTACCATGGCTTTGGCGGCGGTTCCGCGGCCAAATAGTAGTATTTTGGTTCACTGTTTGCACAGTAATAACCGTAGCTGTTTCCTGATTTTTCTGGGAATTTTTAATTTATACTCAAGTGTTGAGTTTTCAGGGTTGTATTAGGGATTCATTGATTCGATCGGATAATTTAACTTCGTTTAATTTTTCCGGATATTTTTAGAAACGTTAAAAAGTTCGAACGGATACAAATAACTCACTTTTTCCCCTGTCGGAAATTTTTTCAAAAGTTGGATTTTTTCTCGAGTTTAAGAACGTTCTAAGTCGTGTAAGTAACGCGGTGGTCCCTCTAGAAGACAACAAACCTTAACTCGATTATGTGACCGTCTTGAACTGCCTCTGAACCTTAAGGTTTGTGGCAGTACGGCATACCACATGTGAGGCGTTGGCTTGACCCTTCTACGGCTGGACCATTGGTACTGTGGCATGTGATGGATGTTTTTAAACTAATCTCAAGTGTTGAGCTATTTGGGAAATCTTGGGTGTTTGTTTATTCGATCGGAAATTTTGACATTGTCTATTTATCTGGAATGTGATACAATATTTGAAATCCACAAGTAGTTATGAGATAACTAATTTGAATGTTATAAATATATCAGTTTAGTCTCAGATGATCGGTTGCCATGGAATTTTGATGTGATCAAAAGTCCGTCACAATCACGTAGCGTACGCGATTACTCCCCGGGTAAACTTAATAGACAGCCACGCCCCATAGCCCCGACCAAGTGACTGTATGAGAACTCCATCGCCAAAAGCATCCGTTCAGGTGCTCGCGGCAGCGGTGTTCCGCCTTAGTGCACTTCGTCGACGGTATCCGGGGGTGCGGCCGTCTACTAAAGTTTGCGACGAGCATTCGATCAGGATATCGGGAATCTTGTTGAATTGCCCGACTTGACATTGAAAAGAGTTTTCGATAAAATGAGACTAAAATGCGGGGTTTATAATTGTTAGGCATGCGATGTCTAAGGAATTCATGTGGTTAGGCATGCGATATCTAAGGAGGTTGCGGATTCCAACTGTTGTAGTTTTACACTTTTTTCTGTGACCGTAAGCGTAGTATGTGGTGTATCGCCGGCTTCGTTGCTCTACATCAACGATAATCGGGATACGCATACTTGCTTACGTTGATGATATGAGATATTATGTGTTGCTGTGATATGTTATATTGGATCGTCGTGTTCTGAATAGCCGGGGGTTTTATGTGAGATGAGCGTTTTTTCTTTTTCATTCATGTAAAATTCATTTGTATGTAATATTCTTTTATTGGGGCACTTCCGGGCTGAGGATGATGTCACCATTGTATATTATTTACTTTTCCGCATTAGGTAGACCCAAGGCGGGAAGCATAAGTAACCGGGTTCTAGGGTCCAGTGGGAGACCATCTCGAGGAGTCGAGACCGGGTCTCCTAACACTAGAATTGGCAGTGTTGCTTGCCGCTCTCGTAGGGGTCTAGGGATGTGGGTTTGGCTATTCATCGTGACCGTGGAATCCGTGTTTTATACAGGCTCATACTAAAACACGGACGTCCTAGTATATCCAATATTTCATATATGTTCTTGTTCACACCATAATATTGCATTATTATATTCCCCATCCTTATTCATTTTACAATAAAACAGGTACTTTTGACGCATGTCTGCTACATATTACAGGTTATAGGTTCTTGGACAGAAAACAGTGAAAACGATGAAAAGACGATGCAAAAATGGACTTTGACCAACAAACAGAAGACTCTTGATCAAGGCTACATCAAAGATAAAATTTACAAAGTACAAGGCAATGCAAGGTCTAAGATTACAAAGCGAACGGTTAAAAGTCCACCGCAATTATTCACTGGAGATCTGGAAGAAACATAGAAGCTATTTTAATAAAAGAACCAAATAATAAGGAAGCCCAAAGACAGAAGAGCCAACAAAGGAAATTTCAAGGTCCAATACTTCCTTTTAAAGAGACAGAGACGTAAAATTTTACCAAAGCTTGGAGTCTACTTTGACCAGGTCTTCTTAAGGATATTTTGGTAAATGTAGACGTGCGAATCAATTGTAACCTAGGGTTTCCTATCCTCTATAAATAGGAACTCTAAATCATTGTAAAGGCTATGCCTCCATATGCCTCTTTCTATGAATAAAATTTAGATTTCTTTTGGAGAGCATTGGTGCCTCTTTTCATTTCATGAATTCAGATCTGACAAGTCTTGTGTTGATGTTTGGAGAGAGCCATGTATAAAGTAAGTAGGTAATTTCAATTCTTGCCCTAGGTAATTTTTCATTCTCTGCCCTAGATTAAATTTAATTCCTTGCCCCAGTTCGATAGTTAGATCTTTAATTCAATTGCCCTAGATTAATTTAGTTTTTAGATTTAATTAATCCATTCACACCGTTTGGAATTAACTCGTAAGAGCGATTAGGAAATTCACAACATCCCTGTGGACCGACCCGTACTCACCGGCTAGCTACAAGCGACGCCGTTCTTGATTGCGGTTAATAGATAGTTTTTGAGACAAATCAAATGGCGCCGTTGCCGGGGATGGCGTGTTATTTCCCTTTTGCAATTTCGGGTTAATCTTAATTAAAAAAAATCATAAAAATCTGAAAAATCACAAAAAAATATAAAAATATATCATCTGTTATTTTTGAAAAGGGTACTTTGTTGTTTGAATTTTGCAGGATCTATATACAAACAACTTCGGATCTGGAAAAATCCAGAAAGCGAAACAGAAAACATCTAATCCGAACCAGCAGAGGAGTATCCCAACAGAGCACGGAAGAAAACTTGGCATCTGATCCACCTGCCGGACCGCGGAACCGCCGCATTAGGCCCATAGGACCGCGGAAACGCGACACTGTAGTGACGTCGTCATCACAGATTTTTTTGGGGATCTGTGCAGCCAAGTTGACCGCGGAACCACGGTGGGAAACGTGCTTTGGCCGCTGATTGGCGGCGGCATGGTGACGACTTCTGTCCAAATTTTCTCTGTAAGTTTCCCTCTTTCTCCTCTGTAAATCTTGATATCTTTTCTAAAAAAATTTCTGCAGGATTCTTTGCGCTTTAAAAATCTTTTCCTTTCTAAATAACAAATCTTGTGCAGGATTTTTGCGCCTCGCTCAAAATAGAAATTGATTGCAAGTAATATTTTTTTTTGTTTTGCATATCTTTTATCGAAAATCTTTTTGCAAAATTTCCAAATAGAGAGCAAGCGGAAAAAGGAAAATTTTAATTAGAAAACTTGCAAACTTTGAAATTCATAAAAAAAGATTTGATTGCAAGTGATTTACTGTTTTGCATATCTTTAATCGGATTTTAAGGGGCTTTTGACCAATTCAGATTGCGTGGGGATTTCATCACCCTTCCCAGGACCCCAGAAATCACATAAGGCATTTGCGTTGACCAATCATTAATTAAAAAATACTAGACTCAGCCCTAAGGACTTCGAGCTCAATAGTACAGAGGACTAGTTATAGGCATCGACCGTTTATCCTAACCTGACTTTGCGGTATCTAGGCAAGTGTGTCTAAGGCAAGTGGTTACTTAATTAGGACCGCTACTTGTAGCGGGGAGCCTCCCACTTACCTGGCACTTACCTGGCCGCAATTGGCGGTGAAGAGGCGGTTTGAGGTCCTATTTCTAGCCCTTTGGAATAGTTAGGAGTTGTCTAGCTGACCTAGGTGACCCTAGATCTAGGCCTGATTGTGCATTTTTGGTTGATCGAAAGTGTGTCTTAGCTCTTTTCTCGAAAATCTTTTTGCAAATAGTTCTAAATAAAGAGAAAAAGGGAAATTTTTAAAAAAGACTTGCAACTTTTGTCGCTAAGAAATCCTTGTACCACCTACCTTATTTCTCTTCTCATCATGGGTACCCCACCTCATAAATCTCTTGCCGAACTTTGGTATCCCGAACCTAATTTTGCCTCGTACATCAATTGTTTCGGTCGATTTAAAGAAAATCCCTCCGTGCCTAAAATTTCTTTGAAAGATCAAATAGAAGCGTCTAGGAGAAACAGTTCGACTTTACAACCCACTTTGTGTCAACCTTGTCAACAGTCACCACCTTCGTACGTTGACACCACTTTTCCAAGTCCTGTTGTAACCCCTAGACCGATGTCCATTGCTGAGCATATTGCTCAATCTCGTAGCCGATCTTTCACCCCTCTCAACACATCTAGTTCTAGGGATCAACAAGTCCATTCACCTTTTTAGCCACATGTTGACCCTACTCCTGTCCAACCATCCAATTCCTACCAGTCCTACCCGACTTTCCCACCTTTACTAGACACTGTTTCTACACAGCCTTTTGGGAGTTTCATGTATCCAAACAATGTCGAATCTTTTACCGAAACCCCCTCACCACCCATGTCTAGTTTGGAACAGTCGTTGGAAGCTTATATTGCCGCAACAAACAAAATGACTAGGAATGTGGAAGCGTCTATGGCCGCCCTTATGCAACCTGCTGAACCGGTAGATAGTTTTCAACTAGCTTCAAATTTTTCAATGTATGAGGAGGCGGTTAGACAGAGTGAGAATTTGAGAGGAGCGGATGAGTTCAACACATTCCCAAATCAGACCTACCAATACCCAATTGAAGCCCACAACTCCGGTTTTCCATCGATTGCCCCAAATAGTTCACCAGTTAAAAATAAAAATGAGTTGTGTGATTTTGTAGTGCTTGATTTGCCAGATTGTGAAGAACCCCTTTCGAGTGAAACCACACTTAATCCTTTCGATCTTTACACCTCCAATCTAGAACCTAAATTGATAAACATCCATGCTTTTAATGAGGTGTCAGAAAATATTGATTTTCACTTCATTGAGGATATAGACGCCGGGAATATTTTGGATGATGAACCCGTAGATTTGATTGATATTTTATGTCCAATTCATCATCCCGAGTCATTAAATGTTTCTCCCGAACTTCATACGCGTCTTGATTTTGATGATAATGGCATGGCTGAGCTAAATATTGAGGAGAATTATGAGGATAGTATTGAGGAGAGTATTGAGGATAATATTGAGGTTGAACCATTTTTGTTTGATATGTCGGATTTTCCAATTCAGCCTCCTGAACCTTTAACTGCTATATCACCCTCCCTCCTTTCCGTCGTTCCGACCACGCACACGATCACGCTTGAAGATTGTGAGCTTGAAAAATTTTCCATTGAATCTGACACAGTTTTCATAGCCAATGACACTTACGAGTGTTTCACTTTTTCGGACGATGTTGAAGTCTCACCGCCCGAGTTTGAGTCCTTTGAATTTTCAGATGAGTTAGTTGAACCATCAGACTCGGTTGTTTACAGTCGTTCCGAACAATTGATGGAATCTTTCAAGTTCGAGACAGTTTACTACGGTGAGAATGAGACTATCCCTAATCACTCCGTTTCGTCCGTCCTATCGTTCCGACCGTGCAAGAGACCGTTACGCTTTCATCTCCAATACCAAGTTCGACGTACCCATGTTTTCTTGCGAATCTTGAGGGATTTGACCCTATTTCTCGACGGGCTGATAGATTAGCACAATCGCTTTTAACACATCGGTCATCACATATTGCGCTAATTTATTCACTCGATTTACACCCTCAAGATCGTACTCCATTTCTTTCTCTTTTCCGCCATTCTTCTCCTCCGCCGAGACCATATTCCACTCTTCTTTCTACACGGTCTCGTATGCTTCTCATTTCTTTTCTTTCCACTTCATTCTTTCACCAACTCTACCATTACCACGATGAGATTTTTGAATGGTTGGTGCAAACCTTTGGCTTATGTAAGGCCTTGCTTAGTTTGGGGAGGACCTTATTGTATATATATATATATTTTTTGTTTTCTTTTCTAATAAAAAAATTCAAAAAAATAAAATAAAAATAAAAACAATTTTTTTTTTATAAATAAATAAACAGGGGAGTGCCGACATTTTGACCCTCTTGGAGTAGCATGACAGTGAGGACACTGTCAAGTTTAAGTTTGGGGGTATGCTCGGTACGTCTTCTTCCTTCGCATTCATATGTATATTTTTGCATTTGCATATTTATTTGAAAACCCATAAAAATTGAAAAATTTTGAAAAATTATAAAAATTATTGTATTCAATTTTGGCTTATTTGACTAGAGTTTGACAAATAGGTTAACTGGCTAGGAACAACTAGATTTTAGACTTAGTAAATTAAAAACCCTAAAAATAACCTTTCTTAAAGTTTAGCGGTAGAAAGTATATGTCTTTGTAGTTTATTTAGAAATAGGCAAATTTTGGGTTCACTTCTTGGGCTAAGTCGAAACAAAGGAAAAGTATTGATGTTCTTATTAGAGTATAAGTTTGAAAAATAGTTCCTAGCTTAAGTCTAGATTCTGAAAATGTATACCCTACAAATTGCACAATCACGCACCTTGAAACTTGGAATAGTAGAAAAGACATTAAAATGCTCTTGTCTAAAGTCCTTAGTACAATGAAAATAAAAGAAAAAAAGTGAATAAAGAAAAAATGAACACTGGTTTTTGTGATTACTTAAGGCTGCAAAAATAGAAAAATATTTAGCGAGGGTGCTTCATCACCTAGTGCCTTGGACCAACTGGTTTGGGAGTCACTACTAAAGCCTTGGGTGTTGCAAGCTTAGGAATTACGCTTTAATATGCAAACACATCTTGTAATCGGTTGTTGGTACCTCAAGAAGTATTAACGGTCGCATGAAAGATGTGTAAGCAAAATTCATTTAAAAAATTCACCAATTAAGAAGTGCTTTAGACAACGGACAAGAGTACGATTGCTTGATTTGAATTTCCAAGTGTAGGGCTGATTTATACACACACGTAGGGGTATGTGATTAGAGTTTAGATGAGAGAAAGGAGTGAAGAATAGAACTTGTATCTTTAGTAGAATTGATAAAAATTCCTAAGTGGAGATGGAACCCTAAAAGGAAAACTTAAGAAATGCCGAAAGCTAAGTAGGTCTCACTAGTAAAATTGGGGGTTGCCCCTACGGATATTGGAATCCGTAGGGGCAGATATAACTTGGCCCTACGGATTAATCCGTAGGGCTAAAAGGTTGCCCCTACGGGCCCAGACGTCCAAGAATAAAAATATTAATTCTTAATTTGGTGTTTGCCCCTACGGAGCCGCAAACAAAGGACCTACGGGTATATCCATAGGGGCAACTAAATATCAAATTACTAAAGCACAGATCGATCGCCTACGCTCACAATTTCTTTCTCTCTTGATCTCGATCGCGCGCGAAAACAACTCCTCGTCGCCACCGGCGTTCTCGTCGCCACCGGCGTTCAGGTCGTCGCCAACGCCGTTCGGGTCGTCGCCACCGCCGGTCAGGTGAGTAAATCTTGAGGTAAATTAAAGAATTTTTTGATTAACATACATGCTGGGTCTGGGGTCGGGGGGTTGCGCGCGCGCGAGTTGAGGTTCGGCAGGGGTCGCGGTCGGGGTCGGGGTCGGGGTTGGGGTTAGGGTTAGGGTTGGGGTTCGCTTCTGCTGGGGCTGGGGCTGGGGTTAGGGTTTGCCTTAGGGTTGGTGTTGGGGTTTAGCTGGCCGCGCTGGGGTTAGGGTTAGGGTTAGGTTAGGGCTGGGCTGGGGCTGGGGCTGGGGCTGGGCTGGGCTGGGGGCTGGTGCTGGGGCTAGGGTTAGGTTGGGGTTAGGGTTAGGTGGATTGATGACAACAAAATACATGGATGGATCGATGAATTTAGTGATGTTATGTGTCCCGCCAACATAGGAAATTCAAACGTATACTCCGTTTTCTCATCTTAAAACTAGCAACCAAAATGTGACTAAAATATCTTTCTAAATATATTTGAAACAAATTTATTAGTTAGGTTGAATATTTGTGATTCCATTATATTATATTGTAAGATGCAGAAATTGTATCCTAAAACTACTTGATCCAATCATCCAACAAATACATTCATAAGATACTTATTAATTTTCCTGTATCTTGTATTGAATCGTAAGATTGATTTGCATGTCGTAAGATATTTGACAACACTAGGATGTCTTTCATAAAACAGAAAGTAAATTGGTGTAGCGAGAAAGCTGCTTGATGGGTGGTGACTGGGTCCATTCTTTCTTCATAATCCCCTTCAACTCTATGCCTTTCAATTATTGTGGGAAAATTAGATATTACTTGAGTGATCATGATATCATTTTTTTTTAATATTTCTTCCGAGAATTTATGCATGGTCTTGGCATTGAACTTTATCATACTCCTTAATATTACTTTAGTGATTGATAATATTCAATAAGCTTATGTTGTTGACCCAAATTAAGTAAGGGGGTTAGTCAATTGGAATTGGTGTTTGGAACTTTGAAGTATATCTTTAATGGGATAGGTTTATTTGGTGTCAGTCAAATAAAATGAGAAGTAGAACCTTTTATTGTTAGTTATGAATGAATCTAATATTGGAAGTTGATGGTTTCAGTTAGAACTTTTTTGGTATATGATAGATTTCCGCCTACCAAAATCGTTCCATCCAAAAAGTGAATACAGTGGAACTTCTATTCTCCTTGCCCATCCACTTTTTCTCTCTGGAAATTTGTAGTCTATATAACTATCTAAAATGTATTTGCTAATACAATTATTTTAACCTGACATACTAAAATATTATTATATTGTTTATGTTATCAATAAGTTATTAGTAGTGTTCTCTTGATTGGTAAAAGGGGCATGGGCGTTCGCTCTATACATTCTTAATGGGATAGAAGCCTACCCCCCACAGCCGGAACACACACATACAACAAGAATACACAACAAACGCATAATTAGAGAACGATTCGAGATGTTCGGGTTAAAACCAATATATGATACTCGATGATAATATGAAACCTTCATATCCCCATCGAAACTCATATATGAAACTAAAAGCGCCACTTAGTCCCCGTCTATCGGTTAACATACGTGCGATGCTCGTCGTGACCTAGAACTATACGAAAGTTGTTAAATATCGGACAGTATAACTCGATACTAACAACCGTCGTATAGTCTACGCGATGAGAAAATTCAATCGTATGGTAACCCATAGATTTGTCCCGTGTGGACAAGTTAAGAATGTATAAAGCAAACGCCTTTATTCACTTGTGTTTTCATCCGTTTCGAGATATTTCGTCGGTACCTTTCCGCTGGTTCTCCGTGTATAAAGATAGATTAGATGTTCATTTCAACGTTGTTTCACAGCTTTGAAATGATTATCTATTCTATTACAGTGTACTCGGAGAACAGCGGAGAGGTGCTGCCGAAATTTACTCGAAACGGTTGAAAGCACAAGTGATGGGCGTTCGCTCTATACATTCTTAATGGGATAGAAGCCTACCCCCGACAGCCGGAACACACACATACAAACGCATAACTAGAGAGCGATTCGAGATGTTCGGGTTAAAACCAATATATGATAATATGAAACCTTCATATTCCCATCGATACTCATATATGAAACTAAAAGCGCCACTTAGTCCCCGTCTATCGGTTAACATACGTGCGATAATTTATTCTTTTCAACGACAAACGCACACACAAAGCATATACATGGATTTTCTCCTTTGTCAGTAACTATCCCGTTCTTATATTTCTCAATATAGTCAGCATAACTTACAATTTATATGTTATTCAGTCTAACATGGCCCATGAGTACGTCAGAGTTAAGGACTGGATGTATGTGGATCGGAAACAACGTATGCAACCTAAGTTTGTCGCAGGAGTTGCTGCTTTCCTTGAATTTGCACGCGCACATAATAAGATCATAATAGAGAAGATTCTCTGTCCGTGCGATAGATGTGGCAATAAGTACTGGCAGAAGGTAGAATTGGCAGAGCTTCATATTGTAAAACATGGGTTTACTAGACTTTATTCAACTTGGAAATATCACGGGGAAGGAGAAGAATGCAGTACTGCGGTAGAAGAAGAAGGAGAACATGATAATGCGGCAGGAGAAGAAGAAGAATTCGGTAATACGGCAGGAGACGGAAATTTATTTCCATCAGAAGAAATGGAGGATATGGTAGAGACTTCCCTAGGTGAATCTATTCGTACCGAAGATGACATTCCTTCCGGTCAGGGACCGCGTGCGGATAAATATGAAAATTTCATGAATGATGCTAGGAAACCAATTTATGAGAATGCGAAGTATTCCACCCTCTTATGGTTCGTCCAACTTTTCCAGATTAAGTGCCTAAATGGATGGAGCAACAAGTCATTCACAATGCTTCTTTCGTTCTTGAAAGATTCTATGCCTCCGGGAAATAATGTGCCCAAAAGCTGGTACGAAACCCAGAAGATGATGTCTGATTTGGATCTAAAGTGTGAGAAGATTCAAGCATGTCCTAAAAATTGCGTGTTGTACCGGAAAGAGAATTCAGATTTGAAAGAGTGTCCAACATGCGGAGAGGCCAGGTATAAGCCGAAAGATTCTGATAAGAAGCCTGATATACCTGTGAAGATAGCACGATACTTTCCCATAACACAGAGGCTACATAGGCTATTCAGGTGCAAGAAAACAGCCGAGGCAATGATTTGGCATCACCGTGCTCCTCCAAGCGAAAATGGAAAAATGAGCCATCCAAGAGATTCAGCGGCATGGAAGGATTTCGATAGGAGGCACGCAATATTCAGTAGCGATCCTCGCAATGTCCGGCTCGGACTGGCTACCGATGGCTTCTACCCATTCAACTATATGGCTGGAAGTCACAGTACATGGCCCGTTGTAATGATAATTTATAATCTGTCGCCTTGGTTGGCTATGGACCAATCATACTTTATGATGCCTCTTCTTATCGACGGACCAAACTCACCGGGGAACAATATCGACGTCTATCTCCGACCTCTGATCGAGGAGCTGAAAACTTTGTTCATTGATGGTGTAGAGACATATGATTCAAACACAAATACAACCTTCATACTGCGTGCGGCTTTAATGTGGACAATTAATGACTTTCCTACGTATGGAATGCTATCAGGTTGGTCCGTACATGGTCACAAAGCATGTCCTCATTGCCATGAACACATAACATCTAAATTTTTGAATTTATCTGGAAGGTTTGTTATTGCGGCCATCGACGTTTTCTGCCTCCAGACCACCCCTATAGGTTAGACACGGTTCACTTTGATGGTCATCAGGAGCTTCTTGGGCCTCCATCCCCATTGTCCGGAGAGTTGACTGCTAAATGGGATGGTTACAATAACGTGACCTTCGGGATGGATCCGACGAAACAGGTCAAACCACAATATTGGAACAAGTTATGCATTTTCTTCGAACTTCCGTACTGGTCTACAAATTTAGTGCGTTATTGTCTGGACGTCATGCATATAGAGAAGGGAGTATCAGAGCACATACTTAACTTGCTTCTGTGTAAAGACGGGAAATCGAAAGACAACATGAATGCCCGGATGGATCTACAAGAGTGGGGAATAAGAAGTGAACTGCACCCTAAACTGGTAGCGGGTAAACCGGGCAAGTTTGTACTTCCCAATGCCGCTTATCATATGTCACAACCGGAGAAGAAAAGATTCCTGCAGGTGTTGCATGATTTGAATGTCCCCACAGGTTTCTCAGGATCATTCAGCAAGAAAATAAAAATTGTGAAGCGCAAGATCGATGGGCTGAAGAGTCATGATCACCATGTTATCATGGAGAACCTTCTTCCATTAGCCCTCAGGACTTCTCTCCCTGACTCGGTTGGTCTAGTAATCAACGACCTATGTTGTTTTTTCAGGGAGTTGTGTGCTAAAACACTGGAGGTTGCGACGCTGGATAAACTAGAAAATTCTATTGCGTTGATACTTTGCAAGTTTGAGCGTATTTTCACACCGTCATTCTTCGATATCATAATACACTTGACGGTTCATCTTGCAACTGAGGCGAAGTTAGCCGGACCGGTACAATATCGATAGATGTATCCCGTCGAGAGGTACGTGTAATTTTTCGTTTCGCGCAATTTATAAATTTATTGTTGTCCTGTATGCCCGTGTTTATTTATTCAACATATTCTCATTAGGTACCTTTACACTCTTAAGAAGTATATACGCAATAAAAATCGACCAGAGGGTTCTATCATGCAAGGTTATCTTCTTGATGAAGCAACCACATTTTGTTCCCGCTATCTGGACGAGAACATTGAGACAGGGCTTAACCGACCACGAAGAATTCAAGACGGGCCATATGGTAAAGCCGAGTATAAGAGGGTAGACACTATGTTTATCAACAAGATATACCGGTTTATCTTGCTTAATTGCGCATGTCTTGAACAAATTAGAGAGTAAGTTCTTTTGGATTAATTGTTATATCTGTGTTTGTGTGTGTATGAAATGACATAATATTAATGTCACAATTATTTGTCGAAAACAGAACTCATTTTAACGAGGTACGTGAGGGGCATCCTGATTGGAACGAAGAACGTTTGGAAAAATACCATCAGGATAATTTTTGTGATTGGGTCACAGAGCATGTAAGTTATTCAAATTACATTTTATTGCTATCAGTTTTAATCTAAACTTGTATCGTTATGTATTTATCGTAAAATTTGTTTTGTTAGATCCACGATCCGAACTTGTCTGCATCATTTGAGTGTGATTCAAGATGTTTAGCTCAATTTCCTAGTATGGAGGTTGCATATTACAAATGATTTGGTGTCCTTGGATACAAATTCGAAGTTAAGGACATAGAAACATCTAGAACCACTCAGAATAGTGGGATTGCGACGGTAGGATCGGACGGTGTGATTTACTATGGGTACTTAAATTGTATACTCGGCATCCACTATCCCGGACGATCAGAACCCTTTTATATATTCCAGTGTACTTGGTACGATCCGCGAACCTATACGGACAGGTGGAGAAGCAGTCTTGGGACTTGGAAAGATGAATATGGATTGACCAGTGTGAACATACTTCGATTTTACGGTCAGGACGATCCGTTTATCTTTCCGAACCAAGCGTTCCAAGTATACTACTCACAGTGTTTGAAGCATCCGGGGTGGAGTGTTGTATGCCGATGGAAACCTAGAGATGTCTACGATGTCCCAGAATACGAGGACAGCGATGAGGACGAAGAAGAGAGAAGGCTTAAAGTGCTCCGACCGTCTGTTTCGAAAGACGGGTTGTCTTCGACCGATCATGAAGTTACGTGGGTTAGAAATGACATCGACAATGAAATCCAAGTAGATATGTATGATGCGCCCACGAAACGAAAAAGGTTATTAGTAATGTTATATTATTACTTCACATTTTACGCTCTAGATCATATATAGTCAATACTTTTAATGATTGTCTAATGCGTCCACGAACCATTTATCTAGATTTGATGACGATGTCGGGAGCAGCGAGGGGCGGCAGGAGCTCTAGCCGCGGCAGAGGCAGAGGCAGAGCGGTTCTGCCGCCCGGAGAGCTCCGTAGGGAGCTTCAGAGGGCCGGTCTTGCACCCAGATCGGAGACCCCTTCGGATGCCTCCTTCCGTGTTGATTTGGCCACACCTCCAGGTATACTGCACGCATATCCATTTTGAATGTAATATTACAGATATTCATGCATGTTTATGTCAAAATTACTTATATTGTCAATGTTTGATTGTCTAGTTATTAGTGATGCGTCCACATCTGGGACAGAGGCCACCCCCGCTCCTCCAGGTATGTTTATATATCATATAGTGTATGTATATTGATTTAGAATGCTATATCATAAATACACACATTCCTTTTGCTCTTACTTAGCAATTTTTATTATTGTCTAGCTGTAGGTGGTGACACCACCGCACCTGCGGGTATGTTTATATATCCTATAGTGCATGCATATTGATTTAGAACGTTATATTATTGATCTACACATTCTTTTTGCAATTACTTATATAATCTATTTTTAATTGTCTAATTATAGGTGGTGCATCCACACCTTCCACAAGGGCCACTCCTGCCGCTTCCATACCCTCCGCATCGTCTGCAGGTTAGTATGAATAAATTTAAAATATTTATTCATTTTACATATGCTCTATAGAATAAATATGAACTTCATGGAAATTTAGCGTCGATGTTTATTTTATAGTTGGAGGGGATGCGTCCGGGTCCGGGACCCCGGTTGTTCCTCACCGGAGGAACTATCATCCCGCTCGTGCTGCTGCTCGGGCCCAGGCTCGTGCGCTAGTCACCGGAGGTATATATCACACTTGAATTTTTGTTTAACCTTGATTTCTTAATACAACTTTGTCTTATTATTGATTGTCTTGATATTTCGTGCAGACGCAGGGCCTCTCCATCCCCAGAGGGGGACTCGAGGCCCGAATCAGTCCCATAGGCTGAGGCCTGATAGAGCTAGGGGGAGGCAGCATTCCCCCTATTTTTTACCCTTGACTATCGCTATACCGGTCCTCATGCCGAGAGGTTCGGCCGGTATTTGGGGGACGAGAGCCGGATCGTGAAGAACTATCCACTTCACGTTGAGTGGGGCGAGCAGCACCAGCGCTCATTCGCCCTCTTCTTTGATCAGGCTCGGGTATGTATTAATATATATTTTCATTTGATCTATCCAATATATTTATTATTAACACTTGCAATCTAATAACAATGTTTTTTTTTTGTATTTTCAGTTGGATTACGATTTTCAGCCTGTAGCCGACCCTGATCACCCGGGGAGGGTGCTCGACCTTCATGCTCTGTACAATGGCCTGATGAAGAACATGCAGGCCAAGGTCCGATACAACAGGAATGAGCTGAAGGCCGACTGCTACTCCCTGTGGATAGCGACCCCCGAGGCAGAGAAAGTGGCCCTCCTATCTACTCCGGCGTTTGCGAAAGTCGACGTAGAGACATGGCCTCTATTGTGCGCTTATTTCGACTCCGAACGCAAACAGGTATGTATTTTAAAATTAATTCATTATTTATGATATAATTTATTTCTTTGTGTTTCTTAATTAGAAAACTAAATGTTAATGCGTTGTGCAGAAACAGGCCGCTCAGAATACGGAGAACAGGAAGTCGGCGAAGAGGGGTCGCCCCACTTACACAGGTGGCTCGAGGAACATTACTCGAGCCATGGAGTTATCGGTAAATTAAGAGTTATTCTCTAATATTCTGCAATATTAAGAGTTATTCTCTAATATTTCTAATATTAAGAGTTACTTTCTAATATTGCAGACATCTCGGACCGTGGCGTCAGGTGGTACACCGAGCGTGCTGTCCGCATATCTTGCCGTCCACGGCACCTCGACAGATCCCGCCACGGACGAGCTTCGATATCCCGACGTCGCTACCCAGGAGTACTGCGTAAGTGTTAATATTTTTTCTACCCAAATTTGAAATATTAGTTTTGGAAGGTTCAAGTTTAAATTTTATACTTATACTTTACTGCTTAATGTGGGTGTAGGAGCGGGTGGTTGAGCAGGCCCAGGCCTCGGGGATCGATTTTACCGGACAGAACGATCCTAGGCTGCTGGCCCCAGTTTTGGACGCCGCACACGGAGGGCACCACGGAGGTTGGGAGAGAGGCCGGGGATTGGGCCCTAGCAGGGCCCATATGAGGTTGGACTCGACCCCGGCGGTTACTTCCTCCGTCTCCAGTGACCGACATGTCCATCAGGAACTGGATAGCTTGAGGGCCACCGTTCAGGAGTTGAAGGGGATGCTGGTATGTATACTACTTTATAGTAAAATATCATTTCATATTATATACATATCAACATATCCATAATTAGTACGTAGCTTGAGCTTATTTGGTTTTAGACTTAAGTTTGATTAATCATACATACATATGTAATTAAAATAAACAACGCTTTTCTAAACTAGATATCCAAACAGGGTTTCGAAATAACTTAATAATGATACAAATTCGAATAATACACAGTTCTTACACGCTTCTTACACACGTTATGTCCAGACGCGACAGGGTAGATCGGTCGAGCCTCCACATGCATCTCCTTCGGCTGCGGCTCCGCAAGCCACTACATCGGCTGCGGTTCCGCAGACAGCTCCTGTAGCTCCACCGCCCACTCAGACTCCCGCAGCCGCGGCTCCGCAAGCGACTACCTCGACGGCGGCTGCGCAGACCACATCGCCAGCTCCACATGCCGCTCAGACTCCCGCTCGCGACGCATTGCAGAGTTTATTGACCGAGGAGCAGGCGCGCGTTATTCTAACGTTATTCAGAGGTGGAGCTGGACCGAACTAGGGTAGCCTTTTGGTTCTTATTTTTTGAAACATGTATTTATTTATATCACATTGTACTACATTTTGAAACGATATTGATATTGGTTTGTATTTATATCATATTCAGTTTTTGGGTTTCTTTTGTATATTATATATATGCGTGAGATGTGATTATGAATACTGCAATATATGATTTGATTGATGTATATAGTATTGTGCACAGGGCGGGAAAAAATCTAGCAGCCCATTTTTTAAAAAAAAATACAGACAATATGTACCTACGGATTAAGCCGTAGGTATATATGTTGCCCCTACGGATATGTCCGTAGGGGCAAACTATCAGGAAACCTGATATTTTCCCCCCTGATCTCAGTGCAGAGTGTTGGGAGTGCCCCTACGGATATGTCCGTAGGGGCTACTGTCTATCCCCTACTGAGTTATCCGTAGGGGCCAAATATCAGGTTTCCTGATATTTTGCCCCTACGGCATATTACCTACGGATATATCCGTAGGGGTATAACAAGGACCTACGGTTATAGCCGTAGGTACATACAATATATTCAAAAAAAACATAAAAAATATATGATTTGATTGCCCCTACGGAGTAATCCATAGGGGCGCGGGTGGTTGAGCCGGCCCAGGCCTCGGGTATCGATTTTACCGGACAGAATGATCCGAGGCTGCTGACCCCAGTTTTGGACGCCGCACACGGAGGGCACCACGGAGGTTGGGAGAGAGGCCGGGGATTGGACCCTAGCAGGGCCCATATGAGGTTGGACTCGACCCCGGCGGTTACTTCCTCCGTCTCCAGTGACCGGCATGTCCATCAGGAACTGGATAGCTTGAGGGCCACCGTTCAGGAGTTGAAGGAGATGCTGGTATGTATACTACTTTATAGTAAAATATCATTTCATATTATATACATATCAACATATCCATAATTAGTACGTAGCTTGAGCTTATTTGGTTTTAGACTTAAGTTTGATTAATCATACATACATATGTAATTAAAATAAACAACGCTTTTCCAAACTAGATATCCAAACAGGGTTTCGAAATAACTTAATAATGATACGAATTCGAATAATACACAGTTCTTACACGCTTCTTACACACGTTATGTCCAGACGCGACAGGGCAGATCGGCCGAGCCTCCACATGCATCTCCTTCGGCTGCGGCTCCGCAAGCCACTACATCGGCTGCGGTTCCGCAGACAGCTCCTGTAGCTCCACCGCCCACTCAGACTCCCGCATTCGCGGCTCCGCAAGCGACTACCTCGACGGCGGCTGAGCAGACCACATCGCCAGCTCCACATGCCGCTCAGACTCCCGCTCGCGACGCATTGCAGAGTTTATTGACCGAGGAGCAGGCGCGCGTTATTCTAACGTTATTCAGAGGTGGAGCTGGACCGAACTAGGGTAGCTTTTTGGTTCTTATTTTTTGAAACATGTATTTATTTATATCACATTGTACTATATTTTTAAACGATATTGATATTGGTTTGTATTTATATCATATTCAGTTTTTGGGTTTCTTTTGTATATTATATATATGCGTGAGATGTGATTATGAATACTGCAATATATGATTTGATTGATGTATATAATATTGTGCACATGGCGGGAAAAAATCTAGCAGCCCATTTTTAAAAAAAAAATACAGACAATATGTACCTACGGATTAAGCCGTAGGTATATATGTTGCCCCTACGGATATGTCCGTAGGGGCAAACTATCAGGAAACCTGATATTTTCCCTCCTGATATCAGTGCAGAGTGTTGGGAGTGCCCCTACGGATATGTCCGTAGGGGCCACTGTCTATCCCCTACTGAGTTATCCGTAAGGGCCAAATATCAGGTTTCCTGATATTTTGCCCCTACGGCATATTACATACGGATATATCCGTAGGGGTATAACAAGGACCTACGGTTATAGCCGTAGGTACATACAATATATTCAAAAAAACATAAAAAAATATATGATTTGATTGCCCCTACGGAGTAATCCGTAGGGGCGCGGGTGGTTGAGCAGGCCCCGGCCTCGGGGATCGATTTTACCGGACAGAACGATCCGAGGCTGCTGACCCCAGTTTTGGACGCCGCACACGGAGGGCACCACGGAGGTTGGGAGAGAGGCCGGGGATTGGGCCCTAGCAGGGCCCATATGAGGTTGGACTCGACCCCGGCGGTTACTTCCTCCGTCTCCAGTGACCGGCATGTCCATCAGGAACTGGATAGCTTGAGGGCCACCGTTCAGGAGTTGAAGGAGATGCTGGTATGTATACTACTTTATAGTAAAATATCATTTCATATTATATACATATCAACATATCCATAATTAGTACGTAGCTTGAGCTTATTTGGTTTTAGACTTAAGTTTGATTAATCATACATACATATGTAATTAAAATAAACAACGCTTTTCCAAACTAGATATCCAAACAGGGTTTCGAAATAACTTAATAATGATACGAATTCGAATAATACACAGTTCTTACACGCTTCTTACACACGTTATGTCCAGACGCGACAGGGTAGATCGGCCGAGCCTCCACATGCATCTCCTTCGGCTGCGGCTCCGCAAGCCACTACATCGGCTGCGGTTCCGCAGACAGCTCCTGTAGCTCCACCGCCCACTCAGACTCCTGCAGCCGCGGCTCCGCAAGCGACTACCTCGACGGCGGCTGAGCAGACCACATCGCCAGCTCCACATGCCGCTCAGACTCCCGCTCGCGACGCATTGCAGAGTTTATTGACCGAGGAGCAGGCGCGCGTTATTCTAACGTTATTCAGAGGTGGAGCTGGACCGAACTAAGGTAGCTTTTTGGTTCTTATTTTTTGAAACATGTATTTATTTATATCACATTGTACTACATTTTTAAACGATATTGATATTGGTTTGTATTTATATCATATTCAGTTTTTGGGTTTCTTTTGTATATTATATATATGCGTGAGATGTGATTATGAATACTGCAATATATGATTTGATTGATGTATATAATATTGTGCACAGGGCGGGAAAAAATCTAGCAGCCCATTTTTAAAAAAAAAATACAGACAATATGTACCTACGGATTAAGCCATAGGTATATATGTTGCCCCTACGGATATGTCCGTAGGGGCAAACTATCAGGAAACCTGATATTTTCCCCCCTGATCTCAGTGCAGAGTGTTGGGAGTGCCCCTACGGATATGTCCGTAGGGGCCACTGTCTATCCCCTACTGAGTTATCCGTAGGGGCAAAATATCAGGTTTCCTGATATTTTGCCCCTACGGATATATCCGTAGGGGTATAACAAGGACCTACGGTTATAGCCGTAGGTACATACAATATATTCAAAAAAAACATAAAAAATATATGATTTGATTGCCCTACGGAGTAATCCGTAGGGGCGCGGGTGGTTGAGCAGGCCCAGGCCTCGGGGATCGATTTTACCGGACAGAACGATCCGAGGCTGCTGACCCCAGTTTTGGACGCCGCACACGGAGGGCACCACGGAGGTTGAGAGAGAGGCCGGGGATTGGGCCCTAGCAGGGCCCATATGAGGTTGGACTCGACCCTGGCGGTTACTTCCTCCGTCTCCAGTGACCGGCATGTCCATCAGGAACTGGATAGCTTGAGGGCCACCGTTCAGGAGTTGAAGGAGATGCTGGTATGTATACTACTTTATAGTAAAATATCATTTCATATTATATACATATCAACATATCCATAATTAGTACGTAGCTTGAGCTTATTTGGTTTTAGACTTAAGTTTGATTAATCATACATACATATGTAATTAAAATAAACAACGCTTTTCCAAACTAGATATCCAAACAGGGTTTCGAAATAACTTAATAATGATACGAATTCGAATAATACACAGTTCTTACACGCTTCTTACACACGTTATGTCCAGACGCGACAGGGTAGATCGGCCGAGCCTCCACATGCATCTCCTTCGGCTGCGGCTCCGCAAGCCACTACATCGGCTGCGGTTCCGCAGACAGCTCCTGTAGCTCCACCGCCCACTCAGACTCCCGCAGCCGCGGCTCCGCAAGCGACTACCTCGACGGCGGCTGCACAGACCACATCGCCAGCTCCACATGCCGCTCAGACTCCCGCTCGCGACGCATTGCAGAGTTTATTGACCGAGGAGCAGGCGCGCGTTATTCTAACGTTATTCAGAGGTGGAGCTGGACCGAACTAGGGCAGCTTTTTGGTTCTTATTTTTTGAAACATATATTTATTTATATCACATTGTACTACATTTTGAAACGATATTGATATTGGTTTGTATTTATATCATATTCAGTTTTTGGGTTTCTTTTGTATATTATATATATGCGTGAGATGTGATTATGAATACTGCAATATATGATTTGATTGATGTATATAGTATTGTGCGCAGGGCGGGAAAAAATCTAGCAGCCCATTTTTAAAAAAAAAATACAGACAATATGTACCTACGGATTAAGCCGTAGATATATATGTTGCCCCTACGGATATGTCCGTAGGGGCAAACTATCAGGAAACCTGATATTTTCCCCCCTGACCTCAGTGCAGAGTGTTGGGAGTGCCCCTACGGAAATGTCCGTAGGGGCCACTGTCTATCCCCTACTGAGTTATCCGTAGGGGCCAAATATCAGGTTTCCTGATATTTTGCCCCTACGGCATATTACCTACGGATATATCCGTAGGGTATAACAAGGACCTACGGTTATAGCCGTAGGTACATACAATATATTCAAAAAAACATAAAAAATATATGATTTGATTGCCCCTACGGAGTAATCCGTAAGGGCAAAGAAACCTACAGATATATCCGTAGGGGCAAGTTCAGGGCCTCAACTTACACCTGCGGCCTTTGCACCTACGGGGTATTTTTTCGCCCCTACGCATATATCCGTAGGGGCAGTAGTTTGCCCCTACGGATAAATCCGTAGGGGCAACCCTTATTTGTAGTAGTGTCTGCAGAACATATATAATCTTAAGTTAGATGATGAGGAAGTGTGAAGAATATGGGTGGATAATTTACGAGTCGACGATAATAGAATTCCTTATTAGAAAACCTAATTGGAGAATTAAAGTCGAAAAGCCAAATTGATAGGATTTTGTGGGTAGTATCCGCTGAAACCCCTCTGGAGATAACACTCCTCCTACTAGGGACACCTAGAAATTTAACGGCTTGTTGCACGAGCTCAGTGCAATCGCGATTCCCTGCGAAAGTGCGGTTAGGTTTTTTGTCGAGAATAAAAAAATAAGTTTGCTCGAGGACGAGCAAAAGATAAGTTTGGGGGTATTTGTTCACACCATAATATTGCATTATTATATTCCCCATCCTTATTCATTTTACAATAAAACAAGTGCTTTTGACGCATGTCTGCTACATATTACAGGTTACAGGTTCTTGGACAGAAAACAGTGAAAACGATGAAAAGACGATGCAAAAGTGGACTTTGACCAACAAACAGAAGACTCTTGATCAAGCCTACATCAAAGATAAAATTTATAAAGTATAAGGCAATGCAAGGTCCAAGATTACAAAGCGAACGGTTAAAAGTCCACCGCAATTATTCACTGGAGATCTGGAAGAAACATAGAAGCTATTTTAATAAAAGAACCATATAATAAGGAAGCCCAAAGACTGAAGAGCCAACAAAGGAAATTTCAAGGCCCAATACTTCCTTTTAAAGAGACAGAGACATAAAATTTTACCAAAGCTTGGAGTCTACTTTGACTAGGTCTTCCTAAGGATATTTTGGTAAATGTAGACGTGCGAATCAATTGTAACCTAGGGTTTCCTATCCTCTATAAATAGGAACTTTAAATCATTGTAAAGGCTATGCCTCCATATGCCTCTTTCTATGAATAAAATTTAGATTTCTTTTGGAGAGCATCGGTGCCTCTTTTCATTTCATGAATTCAGATCTGACAAGTCTTGTGTTGATGTTTGGAGAGAGCCATCTGTAAAGTAAGTAGATAATTTTTCATTCTCTGCCCTAGATTAAATTTAATTCCTTTCCCTAGTTAGATAGTTAGATCTTTAATTCAATTGCCCTAAATTAATTTAGTTTTTAGATTTAATTAATCCATTCACACCGTTTGGAATTAACTCGTAAGAGCGATTAGGAAATTCACAACATCTCTGTGGATCGACCCGTACTCACCGGCTAGCTACAAGCGACGCTGTTCTTGATTGCGGTTAATAGATAGTTTTTGAGACAAATCAGTTCTTCTGCTGCAATGTTCTGTGATGAGATCATATTACTGCCTGAGACGAATGTTTATATTATATATATGTGATATATGTTATATTGCAGATTTCGTTTCAAATGTGATGCTTGTGAAGCATAATAAAATAGGACTTCATTAATGAGATTAATGAAACTAAAAAGAAACCTAAAGATGTTGTAGAAACTTGTTTAAAAACTGGTAGCTCTAGTTCTTGCTTTGCATAGCGGTGTTCCTTATAGAACATCCAGCACCTTATTCGATAAGGAAAGAGCCGAGATCTCTTCACCGGGAGTGACCTCTTTAGTGAAACTAGCAGATGCTACAAAATCGGTCTGTCTTTTGATTGCCTCTATAGTTCTTGCTTTGCATAGTGATATTTATGAAATATCCTGCACCTTATTCGATGAGGAAAAGGCCGACGATCCCTTCTCCGGGAGTGACCCCTTTAGCAAAACTAGAAAAGCCTAAAAAACACTCCATTTAAAAATCACTCGATTCTACAACGATATCAAGTTCATTACGCAAAGGGTTTTCTTAAAAACCTGTCGTAGCCCTCCGTCATTTCAGATAAGTAATAGTTAGTATTCGTGCTGCGTTTGTTGACCTTGTCAAGGCGTAGTGTGCGGTAGCTGATTACTGCTTATCTGTATAAGCATATGATGCGATTGGATTAGGGTAGTCGTGCGACTTTGTTGACCTTGTCAAGGGTCGTGCGAGTGGGTTTAATTCAGATCAGGAAATGACGGGCTGAACTTGACTTGCGGTCTATGGTTTGTTGACCTTGTCAAGGTCATGGATCGCTCGGGGCAAAATATTATCGGGAATTTCAAGTGTTGAAATTTGCAATGAGATTGCATACCTTCTATGAGATAGTTGGATCCCGATACCCGCTGCGAGTAAGAGTTACTCCTGGGAGAGTTTTACACATTACAATTAGCCGATCAAGTAGGTGTCTAGAAAGGTATTAACGGGGTTACACCTATGGGAAAACGAGATTTAATTTAATTAGGTTCGTGCGAAAGCATGGGGGACCTCCCTCAAAGTACCGGCACTGGCCTGGCTGAAAAATTGGCGAACTTGTAGCATGTAATTAATCCTGGCTAGTCTTTCTTTTTAGGGTTTGAAGGATGATTTGATTAAAACAGTGGGAGACATCCTGATTAGATATATTAGATAACCAATCTAATCTTGCAAGAGCATACGCTGAGTGTTTTCTTCTCTCTCTCTCTCCAGGTAGCGACCATATCACACCTTAATTAAGATAATAAAACAGATGAATTGACCGAACCCGCTTGTTATACTGAGCTGGGGAACGTTGGTCCCGCTCCAACTTATAATTGTTATAAGACAGAGCAGGAAATAGGGGATTACCAGAATTCTCGTGCCGCCCAAACGAAGAAAGTGCATGCTGATGCATCTTCTTCGGGTGTGTTCATTATAGAGAACTGTTTCTCAATATCCTTTACGTCCTGGGTATTTGATACCGGATCAGGATCCCACATATGTAATTTGTTACATGGGCTACAGAAAGGTAGAGAACTGAGAACGGGTGATAAGTTTCATGAGATAGAAAACGGTGCAAGTGTTGCAGCCAAATCTGTTGCTCACCATCACCCTGTATTACCAGAATACATTGATTCTGAACGAATGTTATTAGATACCGAACCTGATATACAACATCATATCAGTCTCTTTATTAGTAAAGAAAGGATATAATTTTGTATTGTTGGATAATGTTTTGAACATTTCCTATATCAAGAGTTGATCGGTTCAGGCACGTTATCTAAAAGCATTGACGTTCTAAATCAAACTACAGTTCTTACTATACAGAACACACACAAGAGGAAGAGTTCAGAAATGAACGAATCATTTTTGAGGTATTGTTTACTAGGTCATATCAATGTGACCCGAGTAGTTAAGTTACATATAGATGCATATTTAAATTAGTTTGAATTTATATCTTGTGAAACTTGCCGGTCATGTCACAAAGATAAGATGATCACAGCTCTGTTTATTGGAAATAGAGAAAGAGTTAGTGAACTCTTGGGATTGATACATGATGATGTATGTAAGGTTCCCTGTCTACACATGCCAAGACCGGTTCATTGTACTTCATTACATTCACTGTTTATCTCTCAAGATTCGGACATATGTTCCTGTTGAAACACAAGTCTGAACCTTTTGAGATATTCACGGAATATACGTTAGAAGTAGAGAACCAAAATACGGGTATAAGCATTATGTCCTTTGATGAGATCAAGGAGGAGAATACTTGAGCACGGAATTCCTGGACTATTCTAAAGGAGAATGGGATTCTCTCTCATTACTCCTCCGAATACACCATAGCACGATGGTATATCGGGGCGGAGCAATAGCACCCTATGTGATATGGTGTGCTCTATAATGAGTACTAATGAGTTTCCTATTTCCTTTTGGGAGTTATGCACTTGAGAAGCTGCATACCTATTGAATAGGGTTCAAATCAAATCAGTTGCCTACCACTTCATATGTGATATGGAAAGGGAAGAGCCCATATCTTAAGTTTGTTAAGATTTGGGGTTGTCCGGCCTATGTTTGAAAAGCAAAATCCGGACAAGCTCGAGATAAAGTCAGATCTGTGGAAGTTTGTTGGATATCCCAAGCATTCGCAAGGGAATATCTTCTACCTAACCGAGGAACAAAAATGTTTTGTTTCTCAACATGCCACCTTTGTGAAAGGGAATTTCTTGTGAAGAAATTAGTGGTCGTGGGGTAGAACTGGAAGGAGTTCTAGCTATACAAACTACAACAGATGATTTGGTAGAACCAAAAGATTCAATAGTTTCCAACGAACCTCAGCCTCTCCGTCGATCTAGTAGGGTTCCTCACCCACCTGAGAGATACTTCAGTTTCTCTATGACAGGGGGAGCGAGGATTGCATCATGAGATGATGACCCAACTAAGTTTCGAGCAGGCCATCAGGAGTGGGACTCTGTAAGAATGGCTGGATGCTTATCGATCTGAGATGGAATCCTTATACACCAACAAAGTATGGACTTTGGTTGCTTTATCTGAAGGGTTAAATCCCCATCAGGAGCAAGTAAATCTTGAGAAGATTACTTGGTGTACATGGAAAAGTTGAGACTTTCAAAGCTATGCTTAAGTCCATCCAGATCCTACTTGCCATGGCTACATACCATGACTACGATATCTGGTGGTTGGGTGTCATGACTGCTTTTCTAAATGATGTTTTAGAAGAGAACGTCTATAAGTACACAGCCAGAGGGCTTCATAAACAGTGGGAGCAGCGGAAATGTGTGCAAGATGCTTTATATGATAAAGCAGGCATCGTGGAGTTGGAACGTCTGTTTTGATGTGGTAGTCAAAGAGTTTGACTTCATCAAAATGGTAGATAAACCTTGTATATACAAAAAGGTAGTAGGGAGTATGGTGGTGATCTTCGTAGAGTACGTGGATGGCATACTCTTGATAGGGAAGGAGTTTCCTATGCTACGCTCGGTCAATCTCCGCTTATCACAAAGATTCTCCATATAGGATCAAAGTGATATCTCCTAAATCCTGGGTTTTGGATCTATGAGATAGATCTAATTGGATGTTAGGATACTCACTAGTTGTAGTGAGATGGTATCAATCGATCCTGGGGAGAATCACTGGAAAGGTTCCAGGGTGATAAGGACGACTGAATGTCAGTCGCAGGCATTGTCTTTACCCACAGTGGAGAGACGGTATGTTGGAAGAGTTCCAAGCTAGATACAGTGACATACTAGACGATTAAAGGCAAGATACATCGTTACCAAGGATGCTACCAAAGAGACAGTCTGGATATATAAGTTCATGAGATGAACTTCGTTCCTACCATTGTGTGACAATGGAGTTGTGGCTTATGCCAAGGAACCCCCGTCCCATCAGAAATCCGGATATAATTCTTAGGCAGTATCACCTGATCACGGAGATGGTTGATCTCCAGAGAGATCGAGGTTAGGAGAGTAGACACAGATGACAACAGCGCTGATCCACTCACAAAGGCCTTTTTCCCAGTAGAGACTTTTATGGGATGGTTGAGTATGAGATACTTCAACCACAGCTAATTGTTGGGTATGTGATACCACAACAGATGGCAAGTGGGAGATTGTTAGTTATATGTATGCCCTAGAGGCCATTACTGTACATACGATGTATATTGTAATGGATGCTTGGACATATATAGGGAGGACTTTCTTGCTCAACATGATAGTACGCTATCTGGTTGTAATTTATCTTAACATGTACTCTGATTGTCTTTATGTTACATATTGATAAAGCCCTTAGGATATGTAATCGACTACTGGGACTATGATGAGATCATACTAGTGGGGCCACGGTAGTCGATGAGTACATCCTATAACAGTTCCTAGTTGAGGGTGTATCGAGACAGGGCATCGATATACCAGAGTAGACTAGCGTATACGCATCTTGACCCATATGATGGGCGATGGATGATCCCATATCCATCGGTGTTTGACATCAAGGATGGTGTACGGGTGCTCAGTGGAGACTGGGTACACTGGACGGACTCGCCGAGAACTCCCAGATAGTATTATACCTTACGTCAGATGGCAGTTCTCCGGTGACACTGGTACAGAGTAGTCTATTGACCCGAGATCGTCATAGAGTCTTGTGTGATTCCCACTGTGCTTTGATTTCCATCATACCACGTCCAAGAGAGCGTGCAAAAAGGTGGCTTTTGGGTACAGTCCCGAATCACATGGAGGTAATGAGCGATAGGAGGGGATTCGTCTCTCCCGGTAGGGAGTTGATGTTGTGCTGTGTTCGATTGGCTATAACTGGAAATCCCTGGCCAGGGTTGCTGAGATTTACTGGTAAGTGTTATCAGTAGTTTTTCTAACTGTTATAGACCTCAAATCGACACGACTTATCGAGCTACTGGGGTCTGACGTTTACCACCCCTAGGCGAGATATGCGACATATCAGACGACGAGACCGGACTGTACGGGAGTGTTACTGATTGGATTCACAGGAGAATGTACAGGCTTGCTTGTTGATCTTCTGAGCGCTCAATACCTGGGTAGCTGTTACGTTTAGCTGACCGCTTGCAGCTTGTGGGTGTTTGATATGATCATCACCTACTGCCGGCGTATTGACGATTCTTTAGAGTCCTACACAGAGATTTCTTGGCTCAGGCAAAACGAAGTAGGAGCATATATGTGATATGTGCGTGACCGAGAATAATGCGGTATGTGATACCGTATTGGATTCTCGCGATATGAGATATCGGCCGGGTATATGTGATATAGCCGGGTCATCGTATTAGTCGGTTATATGCAATATAGCCGGATTGTCGGATCAAGTGTTGATTCGATAATTTAATGTATAATAATATATATGATATATTAAATTACATTAACTAATATTAGCTCACTAAAAGATTCTTTTTCTCACTCGGGTAATACATTATATATATGCGATATATGTTAATTGTATTATTTTATTTTGTTACAATAAATATTATATATGCGATATATAATATTGTAACACGATATGATAACTAATGCAACATATTTAGTAGAGATTAAACAATATTAGGGTTTGATTTGGGTTAATGTTTTCTAGATGTTTCTAGAAGGTTTTCTTTTGTTTTTGCAAAGATATTTTCAAGTGACTCATTCTTAACCTAACCCAAACCCTAGCCTTGGTTAATTCTCTACAAAGGTTTAGTCAACCATGGTTTCATTATTGATCATCTTTATCCTTTTATTATTCATCACAAAAGGTTTGATATTCATTATTCATCTTCTTCTTCCTTCTTTCTTTCATGGAAAAGCTTTCTAGCTTTTTTCCAAGTGATGAAAATGAGTGAGAATAAGAAAATAAAAGAGTGAAAAAATCCTACTTCATCATCCTCATCTATCTTTGCCCTTTAGATGAGAGTGTTCACTTCATTTAGTGAGTGTTAGCTTGTGTTAATGAAACTTCAAGGTAGATCATCTTTGTTATCGAAGATCGGAAGCAAGACCGCATCTTTCTCTTCGTGAAGCCTCTCGAGAGTCAGGAACACGATGATCGCAGCGAAGGGACCTCAACACGGAGCTTAAGAAGTGAAGGACCGGATCTACAAAGGTTGTAATCCCTCTCACTTAGTGTTAAAGTGTTTAACATACTTGTTTTCGCATAAACTCTAGTTTAAAGATCTAGGTTAGGGTTGTTCGGCACGGCTAAATTTTAAATCGGGCATGGTTGATGCCTCTTAGACCCTTGTGGCAGTGCCTAGCAACCCTACATTTTTCTGTTGGGGCCGGGACACGTCTCTTTGTAGCAACGTCCGGACCGTTGTCTTCTTGATCCTGGCGGTCATGGCATTTTTCTGAACCCACTTCAGAGGTTCGAAGGAATTGCTGATTTTTATGGCCGACTCAGCCGTCGTCGCGGAGTAACCCTACTTTTGGAACCTCACAAGACTCCACTTGGCCGAAGTCCTGGCCCTCTTGTTGGCTCGATACTTGAGCCTCTTCTGCCTTAACTTTTCTTCTTTAAGCACTTGGCAGACTTTGGCTGTTTGGGAAGACGCCGTAGACCGAGCGATGGAGGATTTTGGAGATACGCTCGATTGTGCATTTGTTGGAGTCATCGCCTGAGCTCATCTGCAACATTTGATTTTGCCCTTTGTACCGGAAGTCTTGCCCCCAGCTAGAACGCCAGAGAGTCGTTCAGACACCGTCTTAAGCTTCGGTTGTGGTGCCTTAGCGATCACAACATTCGGCCTCTTGCCCCTTGAGACCGGCTTGGCCACCTGTTTCGCCATGATTTCTGCCTGATGAACGCTTCCTGCAGGGTAGATGATGACGGAACCAAACTGGCGGGGCAGTTCCTCCCACTGTTGACTGAGGCTTGCGGGGAAAACCACACGTGCATTGATCTTGACCACGTACGAGGTCGGGGTCGCGTTGGAAGCTGAATTCGTCTTGGGAGACATTGTCGTTGGAAAGTTGATTGATGCACGGAAAAAAAACATTATTTCAGTAAGAACATCGGCATATATGTTAAATGAGTTCGCATGAACGCTTCACCCGAGATATGGGAGGAGAGATTGGTCCCACCGGGCGTGCCAGAACCTGTAGGGTGTTTTTCGTCACCTCATTGAGATGGGAATACGCACGCGCTAGTCCGGCGCATTACAGATTCCCCCTGCCTAGGGTAGGCTGGGGTTTATTGATTGTGGGGATCCGAATCTCCGGCAGCCGCGGACTAAGCTGCCGTTAATTACCCCTCGTCTTTGAAGTGAGGGAACCTCCGATTGACGGGTTAAACTGGCCATGCGAACTCAACGTGCAGTGTTGTGTTTTGAAGGGGGTTTGGATATATCGGGCCCCCCCAGAGTTTTTACGGGGGTCCCGCTATCCGGATAGTGGGCTGGGGGTCAAAGGAGCTAGCAGCCCCCTTGCGGGGTGCGGGGCAGCGCCCCGGCCCAAATTTTTTTGAGAGGGATAGTGTTGTAGAGTATGTGTGTGTGTGTATACATATGTATAAAAAAATAAAAAAAAGGGGGAAGGGCATTCAAAGGATGTATGGGAAAAAGCGCCAGCGCTTTGGGTGCTAGCGCCCTACGTGTCAGGCACATGGGCGTCCCGGCGCTAGCGCTCTGAGCGCAAGAGCGCTAGCGCCCTACGTGTCAGCACGTGGGCGTCCGGGCGCTAGCGCTTTGGGCGCTAGCGTTCTAAGCGCAAGAGTGCTAGCGGTTTGAGCGCTAGCGCTTTGAGCGCTAGCGCCCCACGTGTCAGCACGTGGGCGCTCTGAACGCAAGGGCGCTAGCGCCCCACGTGTCAGCGCGTGGGTGCTCGGGCGGCTAAAGGGACTTGGTCCCTGCAATGGGAGTTGTACTCCCAGAAATGAGCACTTATTATTTTGTGTGTGTGTGTGTGTTTGTGTGTGTGTGTGTATATATATATATATGAGGAGTTAAACTCCTAGGATGTTTTGAAGCTGATGAAGGGCTTCTCCCCTTGAACCCTGGATCTTCCCCAAAGTGGGGTTTCTGGAGATGGGTCTCCTTCTTCTTCCTTTGTTGGCCGGATCTTGAAGATCAAGAAATATGAGATTTTAAAAATCTCTCCTTTCTAAGATCTAATGGCAGACCTGAGTTCCCCTTTATGGGTTTTGTAGTGAAAAACTATTTAGTTTTATAAAAGGAAGAGTAAAACTCTTGATTTAATTCCAAAAGAGAAGAAGGTTTTTAGAACCTTGAGGAAGGAGAAGATCACAGATCTGGATTCTTTTTGGAGAGAGAAAAAGTTGTTGAGATATTTTCATTATCTTTGCCTTTATAGGCTATGCACTTTACATATAGCCCATTGGGCTTCACAAAATAGTATTTTGCCTATCCCATGGCTCATGTGCCATTTCTTTTTGCACATAAGCCATGGGTTTTACAAAAATTTGTCTTTATGCCCATTTTCTTACATTTATACGTAAAATAAAATAAAAGAAATACAACAAAATTATTTATTACAAAATTTTTATTTTGGTACGTGGGGAGGCCGGCCGCTTCATGTTCGGGCTCGACCCGGGCATTCGCCCACTTGACCTGGGCTTGGGCCCGCTTGGCTTGGGGTTGACTTTGATTTTGACTTTGTCTACCGGGGTGTAAATTTCGACCCCAACATTCACCCCCAGTATTACCGCACAGAGCCCTCAATTGAGCAACGTGCTGGTGTGTATTTCCCGTCCCCTTATATACATGAAATTTAAGGATCGTATATCCCGGCGGGTACTTTATTTGGTCGTACCAACCCGGATAGGGTCGTCCAGTCTTAACAATTTGGCTAGCCGCTTCCTAGTCTGATGAACTCGTATCTGTTGAGCGATATAGTCATCCAGGGCAGCTTTGGAGATCGTCTCTTCTTTGGCTGCTGATAGAGCCGGAAGAGGGTTCGATGTCTCCCCTCTGTTGTCTTCAAGGATAATCAGGGGGTCTTCAGCTGGAGGATCCGGCTGTATCATCATTCCGACCATATCTTGGAATAAAAGCGCCATTTGTTTAATATTGGCCGCTTGTTCCGCTGCCTCTTTGTCTTTCCTCTCGAGCATTCTTCGGAGGAATTCGTCATCAGTTTCCTGTTCTTGACGATGTTCCGACGATATTTCCGGTCTTTCTTTTGGTCCAGTGAGCGCGTCCATCTTCGTTAGCATCTCTTGGAGCTTTTATTGTTGTTGCTCCTGAGCTTTTGTTACGGATCGGGTGAGTGGTCGGTGACCCGTAGAAGCACGTCTTTCCTCTTTTCCGGAAGCCATATAAATAGTGTGCACCACCATGCCCCCAGACTTGGGGAGTTTAGGTTTAGTACCCTTTAGATTCGTCACAGACGCGGGGATTTTCTCCGGCCTTCTTCTTTTGTGAGCGGTCGAAGCTGAGGGGGCCGTTGCAGCGGGCACCCAAGTAGATGACACCTTCTGTGGCATGACAGGGTGGTCCTTCTATTGTCGAACCTTCATTTTCTTTGGCTGGCAGGAGTAATCTTGGTTAATCACAGAGTCTTGGACCCTTAGCCAGACCCTATGGATTTTAGAGGACAGTCGCTGAGGGGGCTGCTCTGGCTTCGCCTTTATAATGTTCTCCACAGGTGGAGGAGATCATTTTAGCACGGCGGTTGGCGAGTTTTTGCGCACCCTGTTAAGTGGTTCAAAACTGTTCCCAGTTGGAACAGCAGCATCAACTTCCATCGTCGGAGCTGGCGGAGTAAATCCAGAAAGGGAACTGCTTCCAGCTTTCCTTACTCGACGCCAGTGGCGACGTCGAGCATTCCTTGCAGACGGTATTGGCTCAGATATGGGGATGGCTTCCTTATGCCCCCTGCTCTGGTGAAGGGTTGCCGCCGGTGCCAGCCTCTTGAAAACTGACGTCCGCTGAGAAGAAGCGCCCAACCTGTCAATGATCGACCTTTAGGCGGGAGAATCAACTTTGGTGATCTCGTCTGAAGCGGGAGTTGGAACGGACAGTCTTGTGAAGACCGACGCCTTAGCAGGAGAAGCCGCTTTGATGACTTCAGGAGCAGGAATGGCTAACCGTTTTGGGATAACCTCTTCAGGTATTGTGGGTTTCTTCACGGGCCCATTGAAGCTTTGGCCCGGTCTGTTAAAGACCGATGCGTTGAATTTGGGCGACCTGTTGAGAGGGGCCGCGGTAGTTGTGAGCCGATCAAAGACCGAGTTTTTTCTGAGCTTCTTGCGATGGTACAGGGGCGTTGAAGCTCATTGGTGGGAACATGGTCCCAAAGAACAGCCCAGTGGCTGCTTGCATCACCTGTTCCACTGGCATCGTGAAAATAGAGGCAGCTTGAGTCCCATAGGTCACTCGCCCCACAAGGACAGAGTGGGAGCTATTGCAGTTTGTGCAGTTGAAAGCCATTGATCTTCTGTTTTCTGCACGGAGCAAGACACTCAATCTTAGTACCTCGAATCCAGGGGCAACCATAGAAAACCGCGATTCGTTCGCGAAACACGACACACGAAGTGTGGAGTGGAAATAGGAAAATGTCCCACCGGGCGTGCCAGAATCCGTTCTCCGCCTAAAAGATGCGACCGGGACGTTGGGACGTCTGGCCTGAATTTTGGGGGGCAGATACTATTTGGTTTTATCCGTCCACCTCTCCAAAGATGCCAAGTTGATTTATGGCACCATGTATCGAAGGTTTAGACGGATGCGGCCGATGTAGCAGACTTCATCAGATTCCCCCTCATGGTGAGGGGTTTTTTTTTATTGTGGGGACGCTCTTCCCTGCAGGTGCAAGCCCCTGCAGTTAATTACGCTACCGTATCGCGCTAACCATCTTCTCCTTCTCCAGATGGTCACTTCGTGTCCTCGGTGTTTGTTTTGTTTTTGGTTGCCCGTGGATTGTATACGGAGACTAATTTATGTTGTCGCCCGTAGGGCGTGGATTAGTCCAAATCCGTATTTTCTTTGATTTGGGTTTGGGTGGGGTTTAAGGACCGTTAATCTCATTTGAGACTAAGATCAACTTAAACGTTTGTTAATGATACGTAGTCTAATTTTAGACTAAGATCTCCTTAACAGGATCATTTAGATCCAACAAAAGAGCATTTGGGCTATATTATTTTAGTTTAGGGACATTGCAGTGCATAAGTTTAAGGACGTCATAGTCCGTGGAGTTTAAAGACATCATAGTCTATAAAGTTTAAAGACATCAAAGTCTATGAGTTTAAGGACCTCAAAGTCCATGGTAGTTTAGAGACATCATAGTCAGTAAAGTTTAAGGACATCATAGTCCATGAGTTTAATGAGCGCATAGTCCGTAAAGTTTAAGGACATCATAGTCCATGAGTTTAAGGACCCCACAGTCCATGGAATGTGTGGTTGTCGAGACCCGTCACCTCTCTAAAGACGTTGAAGGATTACAACAACACATATCAGAGGAGTGAAGAGATGTACCCTTGAACCCATATTGGTTAGGAGATTGTTCACACCATAATATTGTATTATTATATTCCCCATTCTTATTCCTTTTATAAATAAACAGGTGCTTTTGACGCATGTCTGCTTCATATTACAGGTTACAGGTTCTTGGACAGGAAACCGTGAAAACGATGTAAAGACGATGCAAAAGTGGACTTTGACCGACAAACAGAGAATCTTGATCAAGCCTACATAAGAGACGGTTCACAAAGCAAGATTCAAGATATCGACTCAAAGCGAAGGGTTAAAGTCCACAACAATGTTCACTGGAAAATCTGGGAAAGAATCAGAAGCCAAGTTCAGAAAAGAACCACAGAATTCAGAAGACCAAAGATCCAGAAATCAAGACCCAAAAGCCCAGAGCCCAACTCTCTATTTTGGCCGCGGAACCGCGGCCAAAACCAGGCTTGGACCGCGGTTCCGCGGCCATTTAGTGCCTGGGATTTGGGAAATTTCTGTGACTTGTTTTGGCGGCGCTGAAAAGTTGACCTAGGGCTATATTTGTAAATTTAGATATGCGAATCAAAATGTAACCTAGGGTTTCTATTTCCTATAAATAGAACTCTAAAGATTGTAATTTCTTTATGCCTCCTTTTAATAAAAATTCAGAAATCCTTTTTGGAGAGCATCGGTATTTCTTCTCCATTCAGAAATTCAGATCTGACAACCCTGCATGGATGATTGGAGGGATGCATCTGTAAGTAATTGAATTTCTTGCCCTAGTGTAGTTTTCAATTCCTTGCCCCAGGTAGATTTAATTTCATGCCCTAGGAACTTGTTTAGATGTTAGCTTTGGGAAGGGCTTTTGAGAGATGAGATCTCTCATCCCTTTCTTACCCATCATATAGAATCTATAGGACTCCATGCATACATGCACATACCGCTCCCTACGGCACTCTATCCCTCGAGGTAGCGGTGATACCGTAGTATAAAGGCCCGGGTGTGATGTTTTCCATGGAGGTTAGGGTAAGGATCTCTAAAGGAAGGACAAGAACCTAGAGGAAGGAACACCTTCCCGAACGGATCTAATCCACTTTATTGATAATTACCATAACTCCTCATAGATCTTCATTCGGGTATTGAAAGCGGTGAAATTTAATTACATTTCCAAACCATCCCTGAACCTAGCCCTAGCAAGAGTAGATCTAGATAATTGCCCTAGGTTAATTAGGTTTTTAGATTTAATAATTAATCCGAACACCCTTCGGAATTAACTCGTATGCGCGACTAGGAGATTCACAAAATCCCTGTGGACCGACCCGTACTCACCGGCTAGCTACAAAGCGACGCCGTTCTTGATTGCGGTTACAAATATTTTTGATCTATCGTTTAGAAAGCGCAAGCACGCTAAATCATTCAATCAAATGGCGCCGTTGCCGGGGATGGCGTAGAACTTTCCTTTTCGCAATTTCGGGTTAATCAAAATTTAAAAAAAATCATAAAAATCTAAAAAATCCAAAAAATATAAAAATATATCAATTGTTATTTTTGGAAAGGGTACTGTGTTGTTTGAATCTTGCAGGATCTACACAAAGACGGATCTGGAAATTTCCAGAAGGCAAATCAGAAAAGGGTACATCAGAACAGAGAGAGAGTACCACCAGAGAGCCGTACAATTTTTTTCAGGAGCTGATCCCGTCACCAGACTGCGAAACCGCGGCAAAAGTGGGCCCCAGACCGCGGAACCGCGGCGGTTTAGCCTCCTCTCTGCGCGAAATTTGCTCGGTTTGATTTCTAATTCTCCCCTCTGCAAATCCCCATATATCTTTTCTGGAAATTCCTGCAAGATTCCGTGCACTTTAAAAATATATTCCTCTCCAAAATAACAATCTTGTGCAGGATTTTTGGGCCCCGCTTGAACTAAATTGATTGCAAGAAATATTTTGTTGTTGCATATCTTTTCTCGAATATCTTTTTGCAACAATTCTTTCCACATAAAGATTCTTGTGATATGCTTAAAATAATAATTGATTGCAAGTAATATTTTGCTGTTGCATATCTTTTCTATAAAATATTTTGCTGTTGCATATCTTTTCTCTAAAATCTTTTTGCAACAAAACTTTTTCCAAATAAAGAGAAAGAAAAAAATCAATGAAAAATGAAAATAAAAAGGACAAATATTTTATAGAACTTGCAAAAATTTTTAGCCCCAAATAAATCCTTGCACCACCCAACCTTCCTTCTTCTAACATGGGTACCCCACACAATAAATCATTAGCCGAACTTTGGTATCCCGAACCTAATTTTGCGTCATATGTCAATGTGTTCGGTCAATTTAAAAACGATCCTTCCATGCCTAAAAAATCTTTGAAAGATCACATAGAGGAGTTTAGGAGAAACAGTTTGACTTTTCAACCCACTTTGTGTCAACCAAGTCAACCTTCACCACCTTCGTATGTTGATACCACTTCTTTAAGTCCTTCTGTCACTCCTAGGCCGATGTCCATTGCTGAACGTATTGCTCAATCTCGTAGCCGATCTTTCACCCCTCTCCACACATCTAGTTCTAGGGATCAACAAGACTTTTCACCTTTTTATCCACATGTTGACCCTACCCCTGTCCAATCACCCACTTCCTACCAGTCCTACCCGACTTTCCCACCGTCACTAGACCCTGTTTCTACACAACCTATTGGGAGTTTTGCATATCCACACCATTTTGAATCTTTTACCGAAACCCCCTTACCACCCAAGTCTAGCTTGGAAGAGGCGTTGGAGGCGTATATCGTAGCAACAAATAAAATTGTTAGGAATGTGGAAGCGTCCGTGGCCGCCCTTATGCAACCTGCTGAACTGGTAGCTAGTGTCCTGCTAGCTCCAAATTTTTCAATGTATGAGGCGGTAGTGGGACAGAGTGAGAATGAGAGAGGATTTTCAAATCAAACCTACCCTTACCCAATTGAAGCCCACAACTCCTGTTTTCCATCGATTGCCCTAAATAGTTCACCTGTTGAAAATAAAAATGAGTTGTGTGATTTTGTAGTGCTTGATTTGCCAGATTGTGAAGAACCCCTTTCGAGTGAAACCGCACCTAATCCTTTCGATCTTTACACCTCCACTCTAAAACCTAAATCGATAAATATCCATGCTTTTGATGAGGTGTCCAAAGAAATTGATTTTCACTTGATTGAGGATATAGACGCCGGGAATATTTCGGATGATGAACCTGTCGATTTGCTCGAAATTTTATGTTCAAATCATCATCCTGAGTTATTAAATGTTTCTCCCGAATCTCATATGCGTCTAGATTTTGATGATAATGGCATGGATGAGTTGAATATTGAGGATAGTATTGAGGATAATATTGAGGTTGAATCATTTTTATTTGATGTGTCTGATTTTCCTATTCATCCTCCTGAACCTTTGACTGTTATATCACCCTCCCTCCTTCCCATCGTTCCGACCCCGCTTGAAGACTGTGAGCTTGAAAGATTTTCCTTTAAATCCGATACTGTTCTCACAGATGATAACACTTATGAGTGTTTCACTTTTTCGGACGATATTGATGACTCACTGCCCGAGTTTGAGTCCTTTACATTTTCAGATAAGTTAGTTGAACCATCAGACTCGGTTGATTATAGTAGTTTCGAACCATTAATGGAATCTTTCAAGTTCGAAACAGTTTACTACGGTGAGAAAGATACTATCCCTAATTCACTCCCTTTCGTCTCTCCTATTGTCCCGACCGGGCAAATGACCGTTACGCTTTCATCTCCTATATCAAGTTCGGCGTACCCATGTTTTCTTACGAATCTTGAGGGATTTGATCCCATTTCTCGACGGGTTGATAGGTTAGCGCAATCGCTTTTAACACATCGGTCATCACAAATTGCGCTAATTTATTCACTCAATTTACACCCTCAAGATCGTACTCCACTTCCTTCTTCTTTTCGCCATTCTTCTCCCCAACCGAGACCATATTCTACCATTCTTCTTTCCACATGGTCTCGCGTGTTTCTCATTTTCTTGCACCAACTATACCATTACGACGATAAAATTTTTGAATGGTTGGTGCTAACCTTTGGCTTGTGTAAGGCCAAGCTTAAGTTTGGGGGAACCTTTTTGTATATATGTATATATATTTTTGTTTTCTTTTTCTATAAAAAAAAATTCAAAACAATAAAAATAAAAAAAAATTTGTAAATAAATAAACAGGGGAGTGCTGGTATTTTGACCCTCTTGGTTTAGCATGACAGTGAGGACACTGTCAAGTTCAAGTTTGGGGATATGCTCGGTACGTCTTCTTCCTTCGCATTCATTTGTACATATTTTTTTGCATTTGCATACTTATTTGAAAACCCAAAAAAATCTGAAAAATTATAAAAATTATTGTATTCAATTTTGGCTTATTTGACTTGAGTTTGACAAATAGGTTAACTGGCTAGGAACAACTAGATCTTAGACTTAGTGAATTAAAAACCCTAAAAATAACCTTCCTTAAAGTTTAACGGTACAAAGTATATGCCTTGTAGTTTATTTAGAAATAGGCAAATTTTGGGTTCACTTCTTGGGCTAAGTCAAAATGAGGGAGGAGTATTGATGTTCTATTTAGAGTATAAGTTTGAAAAATAGTTCCTAGCTTAAGTCTAAATTCTGAAAATGTATACCCTACAACTTGCACAATCACGCACCTTGAAACTTGGAATAGTAGAGAAGACCTTGAAATGCTCTTGTCTAAAGTCCTTAGTACGAAGAAAATAAAAAAAAAAAGTGTGAATAAAGAATAAAAAAATGGACACTGGTTTTTGTGATTACTTAAGGCTGCAAAAATAGAAAAATATTTAGCGAGGGTGCTTCATCACCTAGTGCCTTAGACCAACTGGTTTGGGAGTCACTGCTAAAGCCTTGGGTGTTGCAAAACTAGGAAGTACGCTTTAAAGTGCTAACGCATCTTGTAATCGGTTGTTGGTACCTCAAGAAGTATTAACGGTCGCATGAAGGATGTGTAAGCAAATTTCATTTAAAAAATTCACTAATTAATAAGTGCTTTGGACAATGGACGAGAGTATGATTGCTTGATTTGAATTTCCAAGTGTAGGGGTGATCTATACACACACGTAGGGATATGTGATTGGAATTTAGATAAGAGAGAGGAATGAAAAATAGAACTTATATCTTTAATAGAGTTAATAGAAATTCCTAAGTCGAGATGGAATCCTAGAAGGAAAACTTAAGAGATGCCGAAAGCTAAGTAAGTCTATAGGATATATATAATCTTAAGTTAAATGATGAGGAAGTGTGAAGAATATGGGTGGATAATTTACAAGTAAAAGATAATAGAATTCTTAGTTAGAAAACCTAATTGGAGAACAAAAGTTAATGGGCTGAATTGATAGGATTTTATAGGTAGTATCCGCTGAAAACCCTCAGGAGACAACACTCCTCCTAATAGGGACACCAAGAGGTTTAACGGCTTGTTGCACGTGCTCAGTGCAATCGCGTTTCCCTGCGAAAGTGCGGTTAGGATATTAGTGAATAAAAATAAGTTTGCTCGAGGACGAGCAAAAGATAAGTTTGGGGGTATTTGTTCACACCATAATATTGTATTATTATATTCCCCATTCTTATTCTTTTTATAAATAAACAGGTGCTTTTGACGCATGTCTGCTTCATATTACAGGCTACAGGTTCTTGGACAGGAAACAGTGAAAACGATGTAAAGACGATGCAAAAGTGGACTTTGACCGACAAACAGAGAATCTTGATCAAGCCTACATAAGAGACGGTTCACAAAGCAAGATTCAAGATATCGACTCAAAGCGAAGGGTTAAAGTCCACAATAATGTTCACTGGAAAATCTGGGAAAGAATCAGAAGCCATGTTCAGAAAAGAACCACAGAATTCAGAAGACCAAAGATCCAGAAATCAAGACTCAAAAGCCCAGAGCCCAACTCTCTATTTTGGCCGCGGAACCGCGGCCAAAACCAGGCTGGGACCGCGGTTCTGCGGCCATTTAGTGCCCGGGATTTGGGAAATTTCTGTGACTTGTTTTGGCGGCGCTGAAAAGTTGACTTAGGGCTATATTTGTAAATTTAGATATGCAAATCAAAATGTAACCTAGGGTTTCTACTTCCTATAAATAGAACTTTAAAGATTGTAATTTCTTTATGCCTCCTTTTAATAAAAATTCAGAAATCCTTTTTGGAGAGCATCAGTGCTTCTTCTCCATTCAGAAATTCAGATCTGACAACCCTGTATGGATGATTGGAGGGATGCATCTGTAAGTAATTGAATTTCTTGCCCTAGTGTAGTTTTTAATTCCTTGCCCTAGGTAGATTTAATTTCATGCCCTAGGAACTTGTTTAGATGTTAGCTTTGGGAAGGGCTTTTGAGAGATGAGATCTCTCATCCCTTTCTTACCCATCACATAGAATCTATAGGACTCCATGCATACATGCACATACCGCTCCCTACGACACTCTATCCCTCGAGATAGTGGTGATACCGTAGTATAAAGGCCCGGGTGTGATGTTTTCCATGGAGGTTAGGGTAAGGATCTCTAAAGGAAGGACAAGAACCTAGAGGAAGGAACACCTTCCCGAACGGATCTAATCCACTTTATTGATAATTACCATAACTCCTCATAGATCCTCATTCGGGTATTGAAAGCGGTGAGATTTAATTACATTTCCAAACCATCCCTAAACCTAGCCCTAGCAAGAGTAGATCTAGATAATTGCCCTAGGTTAATTAGGTTTTTAGATTTAATAATTAATCCGAACACCCTTCGGAATTAACTCGTAAGCGCGACTAGGAGATTCACAAAATCCCTGTGGACCGACCCGTACTCACCGGCTAGCTGCAAAGCGACGCCGTTCTTGATTGCGGTTACAAATATTTTTGATCTATCTTTTAGAAAGTGCAAGCACGCTAAATCACTCAATCAGAGATCTGTAGTCCAATTTGGGTCTAAGATCAAAGATTTATGAGCATATGGGCTCAATTAATCTGAATTAGGAATCTGTGGCCAACTTGGGCTCGACCCGTTCAGTTAAAATGTTGGAAATTTAATTAGGCTCATTCCTTTTTCATTTAGCAATGCTGAGCATTGGTTTGGGTTCTAACAACCGTTTTTGTCTTTTATTGAGTGCTGAGCACTCATTATAGCTCTAGGGATTTATTTAAAGAACATTTTATGTTCCCTCAGTGCACACATGAGGAATACGTGGTACGCTTGGCGCTGAGTGCCAGTCAATGAGCGCAGAGCGCTTCTGTTAAGTAGCGCACACGTGAGCAACACGTAGCACGCTTGGCGTTGAGCGCCAGTCAAAAAGCGTAAAGTGCTTCTGTTAAGTAGCGCACATGTGAGGAGCACGTGGCGCGCTTGGCGCTGAGTGCCAGTCAATGAGCGCAGAGTGCTTTTATTAAGTAGCGCACACATGAGGAGCACGTGGCGCGCTTGGCGCTGGTCACCAGATTTGGAGCGCAGAGCGCTTCCTTTAAGTAACGCACACGTGAAGAGCGCGTGGCGCGCTTGACACTGGTCACCAGATTTGGAACGCTAAGGTGCTTCTTATGAAGTAGCGCACACATGAGGAGCACATGGCGCGCTTGGTGCTGAGCGCAAGACAATGAGCGTAGAGCGCTTCTGATCAATTTTGTGATCAGAGAAATAAGTTCTCGCTTACAAGAGACTTTGTCTCATGGTTCTAAGAACAAAGTTCTTATTTTTATAGGAGATGTTACAATCTCTTCTATTTTTTTGTGAAAGACTTTGTCTTTGTAGATCTATGATCTGAAGAGAATGAAATTCTTCTCCCCCCTTTTTATGATGGGATGCTATGATCTCTTTTTGTGAAAGACCTCTGTCTTATAGATCTATGATCTGAAAAAGAACTATATTCTTCTTCCTTGATGAGATGTTTTTTATCTCTCTGTTTTTACCTTGAAAAAAAGTTCTTCTTCTCAGAGCTTGCTCTTTTCTTTGAAATTTCTCAAAGCTTGTTGGGGGTTTCCTCTGTGCGAGACTTGAAGTCTTGGGTCCTTTATATAGGGGAGGCTGATTTGTTGAATCAGTTGAAGAGCTCTTTTCTCAAATTGATTTGGGGATATTTCCCACCGTTGGATCTTTGATCCTAGGGCTTCTGTTTTACAGAAGACAATCTTCTTGTTTTTAACGAGATTGGGAAAATCTTTTCCCATACAGAACTTGTTCTGTTCCTTGGTGATTTTTTAATCACCATTGGATCATTGATCCAATGGTGTTCTGATTTACAGAGCGCAATCTTCCTTATTTGGAAAGATTCTGAGGAGTATTTCCTTAACAGAATTTTATTCTGGTAATTTGATGATTTATCATCTTCGTTGGATCTTTGATTCAACGATGGAGAACATTTAGTTCGAGCGCTTGGCGCTCTTGTGCCTTGCACGTGAGCGCTGCTTCAGAGTCTTTGACTCTTAGCGTTGGCGCACTTGGCGCGAGCGCACTCGTGCTTTGCACGTGAGCGCTGCCTCAGAGCGCTGGGGCTCTTGGCACGATTGCACTCATGCTTTGTACGTGAGCGCTGCCTCAGAGCGCTGGCGCTCTTGGCGCGAGCGCTTTTATGAAGCACTGCTTCATTTAAAATTTTAAAATTTGAACAGAGCTTTGCTTTGATTGGGGGAAATAGCAGTCTCGCCGGAGTTGCGCACATCGCCGACGATCCAGACGACTCAGTCACCGTCGTCGTCTAGCCCAGTTACCACGTCACGCAGCTGCTCAGCCAGGTCTAGTCCTGCACTCATAAGTTTTGCGTCGTGATTTTATTTTGACACCGGAACGTGACATCCGTATCTCGATGTGAGATTCTTTCAGGAAAGTTCTAAACTTGCAACATGCTATGTTATTATATCAGTATTTATTTGATAAATTATAGTGCATGTGTTTTATTATTCAGCAAAAATTACCGATTTACAGTTTTATAGCATCCGTCTGTATCCGTACCGATAATAGTTTATCGAATTTCATGCCGGAACATCACGATATTATCATACTACTATAACAGTTTAATATGTTATCTAGATTGCAATATACATGGTAATGGACGTATAATGGTTATTAAAGATATTGATTGATTCGAAAATTTGTTTGTAGAATAGTTAACCGCAATCAGAACGGTGTCGCGCGTAGCTAGACCGAGGTGAGTACGGGTTGTCCTCAGGGAAACATTGAATCTTTTATTTTTACTTTAGATGTGTTGAGGAAGAGAGGAGGGATAAAGAATGGTGAAGAATGGTTGTAGGATCTAGATCTACGTTAAACACGGATGCAAAATATAGATCTAGATTAACTACGGATGTAAGTTTATATAAGAAGAGGTCTTGTAGGGTTCATTAGGATTTAGTAGTTATGGATGATTAATTAAAAATTACTCTTTTTATCCTTTAATAGATTTAAAACTAGAACGACGGTGATGCATGTAGATTAGGGTTTCTGGAGGGAAAAGGAATCCCACTCTTAACCCTTATCTCGACACGGAACTCTGTTCATATCTAGCCTTTACCAAAACAATCATTAATCTAATCTCTAATCGCGGTCGGGACTAACAATGAATTGTTAGCGCTCCCGATTAGGATGTTAATGATTCTTTTGATAAAGTATATAAACTTTATAGGACTTAAAAAGAGTTTAGAGATGTTCATCATCCATTAGCCTACCCTAATCCTACGAACCCTAACAAGCGGAGAATTACTCGCGCATGTTTGGAGAAAAAGAGATGGAGAGAAATTGCATAATTAAACTACGAAGAAATAGAATAAGAAAAAGAAAGCTACCTTTATTAATCAACAATATTCATTACACTTTGATTCCTTAGAAAATGATTACAAAGACTAGTTTGCTTCTCGATCTCTTCCAAGGAGGTAGATGAACATTTGATGATTAGTCTGGATGCGTGAGCCGTCTTGAACTTCGTGATCGCGTCGACTTGATGATTTTTCCAAGAGGCTCTCGGTCTTTATTTATAGTCCCAAAGCCAGAACCTTTGCTTCCAAATATGGAAGTTAACAGCAAAGATTCACCCCCAAAAAGCGCAGCCCCTAACTCTTCTACATTGCCTTGGATCCGCGGCCCAAGGGTGGTATGGCCGCGGATCCGCGACCATTTGATCTTATCCCTTGATCAATTTTCTATGGGTTTCTCCTTGTGACATGTGGCGATCCTTGGAACTTTTGGAACTTAGAAATATTCTCGTAGTTGCTGCCAGACTTGATTTCTAAGTTTTGGTTTCTTAATTAGGCAGGTTTGCTTTAACAACTTGATTCCCTTGATTTTAGACCTGAAAATTCTGCACAACAACTCAAATAATATTTAGTAGAGTTTAAGATTTGGTCAATGATATTATTTACATACATTTTCCTACCAAATGCTAATTATAATATATCAACACATGAAAATAATATTTTTACAGATAAACCCTCATATGTATGATATATTATAATAAAGTCCTTTTCTAATATAGAAATAGTAAGAAAAATGTAATAACAAATGTGCAGTTTTATAAACTGAACAAATACCCCCAAACTTATCTTTGATCGTCCCGAGCAAACTAGTTTATTCAAGAGAAGGAGAAAAAGAAAGGAGAAAACTAAGCACACTTTCGTAGGCAAACACGATTGCACTGAGCACGTGTAATAAGCCGTTAAACCTCTAGGTGTCTCTAGTAGGAGGAGTGTTGTCTCCTGAGGGTTTTCAGCGGATTTCACCCACAAAATCCTATAATAAAAGAGAGATGGTGAAATTTACATATAAAGATAAGAACCATAAAAGAAAGACTTTGAAAATAAGAGTTTCCAACTACACTAGCTTTTCAGTTGTCATGAGCCCTATCTTAATAGTCATGAAAAGATGTTAGAAATCACATCATCCCTCAATAAAACATCGTCTTTATTCTTCATTCCTACTTTTCATCCAAATATCGATCATATACCCCTACGTGTGTGAATAGAACATCCCTATACTCGGAGATATCAATTCAAGTTATCATACTCTTGTCCATCTGCCGTAGTACTTTTTAATTTGATGAATATTTAGATTTGCTCACACATTTTCATGCGACCGTTAATACTTCTTGAGGTACTAACCGACCGATTACTCATATTCTTGCTGATTAGGTGATAGTATTTTCCTCGTCTTGCACCATCTAAGGCTTAGCAGTGACTCCCAAACCAGTTAGTCTAAGGCATTAGGTAATGAAGCACCCTTGCTATATTTTTTTATTGCTGCCTTGGTGATAACAAAACCAATGTTCATTTTTCTTTTCACCATTTTTATATTTTATTTATTTTTTATTTCCTTCATACTTTGGCTTTTAGACAAGAGCATTTCAAGGTATTCTCTACCATCCCGAGTTTCAATACGTGTGTAAGTGCATATAGTAGGGTATCAACATTCAAATGTTTGGCTTCCAGAATAGAAACTATTTTTCAGACTTATTTTTATCCTCAGATTAGTGACTTCCTTCATCTTACTAACCTTTGGGACAACAGCTCATAACTACTTATTACTAGTTCGTTTAAGAAAACTTCTAATTTTCTTGGTTTTCTTAAACCATTCCTATCTTTTGGATGTAATTTTTCACTTTCTACTCTTTTGTTATAAAAGATTTTTTTTTAAATTTTTTGAAAATGTTGTGCTTATGCAAATTATGATGCAAATTGATGTGTAAATAAGCACAAACCTCCCCCAAACCTATTTACAGCAGTGTCCTCACTGATGTCATCCGTTAAGCTCAAAAACCTGTAGACTTGGGAGGAAAAAGGGGGCAAGAAATAATGCAAGTGAAACGCTCCCCCAAACTTATTTTTGGCTCACAATCTTATAAAAATTCTTTTTCTTTCAAGAGCAAAAATATACCCCCCCAAACTTGAGTTAAACAATGTTAATCTTTTAAAATCACACGAGGGGGTCAAGGTTATTGGTCAATGCCAAGCTTTGCAAAGACCGAAGGTCAACACCAACCATTCAAAAATTTTATCGATGAAGTACCAAGGTTGGTGGAAGAACATGTCACCTTTCGACGTGAAGAAGTGGGGAGGTGATAAGAGGTGTAATGGAAAAGAATTGCGTCTCAATTTGGAGAGACGGCACATCGATAGTGATGATGGATTACTCGCATTATCATGATTGTCCAGAAGAAGGGGCGGAGGTTCAATTTCTTTATCTTGGAGTTGATTCATCTTAACACCCGTATCTTTTAAAAATGCGAGTTCATCAGCGAAAATTTCCTCAAAGCTTTCATCGATACCCCGAAGAATAATGTCATCAGGAAAAACAGGGTGATTGTCAGACTCTATAAAAAGTTCCTCATCAGCGTTAGATGTTGACCCGGACAACTCGGTGGAAGAGTACATGGTTGGGTCAAACAACAATATATGAAAAGAGTCAGTATTATGAGGTTGATCAAACTCGCTGCTGTCGACATCCATTAATTCGACAGAACACACATGAGCATAGGGTTCGGAGGGTTCACTTCCCAACTTGTAAATGTTAAGCTCAATTGACTTTTTTCCAAAGGATAAGGTCATAGAGCCGTTTCTACAATTGATTACTACGTTGGAAGTGGCAAAAAAGGGTCGACCGAGTATCACCGGAATTTGATTGCGTGGGTTTGCCACAGGTTGTGTATCAATAACGATAAAGTCTACAGGAAATATAAATTCCCCGACTTTGATTAACACATCCTCTAGATCACCCCTAGGTTGGGTGATAGATCGATCGGCCATCTGAAGAGTGCAATGCGCATGTTTTAACTCTCCGATCCCTAATTGCTCATAAACAGAATACGGAAGCAGGTTAACACTAGCACCTAAATCGAGTAGAGCACGATTGATATTTTTACCCCCAATAGAAATAGAAATTGTAAGACTTCCGGGGTCCTTTCGTTTCTTGGGTAGTTGTTGTGTAAAAGCAGTGCTCACATTACTCATAAAGAAAACTTTCTTAGGTACTTGGACTTTTCTCTTCCTAGTGCACAAGTCCTTTAGGATTTTCGCATATGACGAAACTTGTTGAATAGTATCTAGGAGAGGAATGTTTATGTTAACTTGCTTAAAAATTTCCACAATCTTCTTCATTTGTGGACTTGGTCTGTTGCCCCTTAATCTGTTTGGAAATGGAGCTCGATCAATAAGTTTTGGGTCCAATATTTGTGGAGAAGACCGTGGGGACGGATTCGATCCCAAAATTGGAGTAGGAATCGACTTAGATGGATTTGGCGAAATGTTCGAGCCTTGGGGAAAACGGAGAATAGGCTCGGATGAAGGTGGGAGACTAGACGAAATAGGGGAAGAAGAAGAAGAAGCTGGGGTATCAAATTGTGTCACTAACATCAAATTGCTCACCCACTCGGTTATTCAGCACTCTCCCTGATCTCAATGTAGTAATGGCATTCACATTATGATTTTGTGAATGGACAGGATTCGGTAGGGGTTAAGATGGGAGTTTCCCTTTCTCTTTCGCACTCATTGCGGCATTTAACTGTGCGAGTTGGTTTTCTATTGATTTAATACTCTCACCATGGGAGGTTGAGTCTTTCTTTATAGTATCAATAGAAGACTTCATCTCAGCCAACAATTGCATGGACTGTTTCATGAATAAATCCAAAGTTTGTGCAAGTGAAGAGTTGTCAGTACCGGCCACTTGTGGTGTAGATGTGTTGGCCAGATTTTGAAAATTTAGGACTGAAAGGGGAGCTGACTTTGTGGTTGTGGTTGCTTTGGAGGAGCTCTTTGATAATTGCTTTGTTGGTTTTGGTTCCAAGCAAAGTTAGGATGATTCCTCCATCCTTGATTGTACGTGGAAGAATAAGGATCGTTTCTAGGTCGCTGCTGAAATGCAGCATTAGTTTGAAACGAAGCATTCATAGGACATTCTTCCATTAAGTGTGAAGGGTCCGAACAGCAACCACAGACGGTCTTAGGAAGCGTGACCTGATTTAGGGAGAATGATGAGAACTTGTTCTCAATAGCATCGAGTTTCTTCTGTATCGCTGCCATTTCGGCTTTTACTGCGATAGAAATATCGAGCTGGTGAATACCTCCCTTAGATGAAGGTGGTCTTACGCTTTCCCACTGCAAAGTGTTTTCTGCGAGATCTTCCAGATATTTCCATGCTTCACCGTCACCTGTAGACAGGAAATTGCATTGACACATTGTTTCAAGAATTTGCTTTGTCACTGGATTAATGCCCTGATATATAATCCGACATAAATCCCATATTTGTATTCCATGATGAGGACATTGGACAAGAAGATCCTTGAAATGTTCAAAGCACTTCCAAAATGGTTCATTGGGAAGCTGAGTGAACTGGTTGATCTCGCTCCTAATATGGGCAGTCTTATGGTTTGGGTAAAACTTCTTAAGAAATGCTATGACGAATTCATCTCAATTAGTGATAGAGTGTGCGGCAGTATTATAAAGCCATTTTTCTGCCAAGTCGCACAGTGTGAATGGGAGAAGACGCAAGCGCATAGTATCGACAGTCAACTATGAAGTACCCATCATTGCACATACGTTTTCGAATTTGGTGATGAAAACGTACGCGTCTTCCGACTCAAGCCCATGAAATTTGGGCAGCAGATTGATGTAGTGGGGTTTAATTTCGAAATTATCCCCGTTAGCTGGTGGAAGAGATAGACAACTGGGAAGAGGACCACGGATAGGATAGCATCTCTCTTGGAGAGAGATGCGCGGTGGATTCTGCGCACCTACGGGCGGTGGCAGCGTGGTGTTATATTCTGATGGAGTACCGTCCATCTCGGTCGTTGTAGTATAGTGGTGAGTATTCCCGCGTGGTGTGTGGTGGCAGAAAAGAAGATGAAGAAGTACCGACTTCAGCGTCGATAGCAGGAACGCGGACAAGATGGGCACTAGAATCCCGTGTCCAGCCAAGCATGCACTAAGCGGGTTTAGTGCAAGTGGCAGTGTGTGTGTGATTTAAAATTGGTTTGTTTTGTAAAAAGTGGGACTCAAGATAAATCACTCTACAATGCACAAACAACCCTAGAACTAAGGTTACCTAGGTCCAGTCTCTAGACCGCTCCTAGACTTCCAAAGGACAATCCGTAGGATCAATCCTCTACCACCTCTTTACTACTCTTGTGGCCAGGTAAGTGCCAGGTAAGTGGGAGGTATCCGCTATACGAATCACCGAAAATAGTGGGCCTAATTAAGTAAACCACTTGCCTTAGACACACTTGCCTAGGCACCATAAAAGTAATGCGGATAAGCGATAGGTTACCCATGACCTTCCTCTGTCCTTATTGAGCGCGACAGTCCTTAGGGTATGGTCTAGATATTTTTTAAATTAATGTAGGCTTGATGCAGATGCTCGGTTTGTGATTTGTGGGGCTTAGGAACGGTGATGAAATCCCCACCTAATCTGGATTTGGTCTTTGCCCCTTAAAGTCCGTATTAAAATATGCAAAACAAAACCAATCACAAAACTTTTGCAAAAAGATTTTTTGAGCGGCGCTATTTTGCAAAGAATCCTGCAGAAAATATATTTTATTGGATTTGAGAGGTGAGAGAAGGAGTTGAGAAAGATACCAGAGAAGTGTGAACCCTAGATCCCTTAGTTAAGCCGCGTTTCCGCCGCCGAAAGGGCCTTCGTGCCGCAGTTCCACCGTGAAGTGGAGGGCTCAGGTGATGAAATTTTTTCTTTGGCCTCCTGTACTCCTCTGGATCTCTCAGAATATCTCTATCTTCTGTTTTCCTCAAGTTTGTGACTCCATATCTCCTTGCAAAATTCACGCACAAATCGTTAAATATGCAATTTGCAGTTTTGTGTTAATAATGATATGAATCGTCTAAGAATTCAACACAAATAGTAAAAATAAAAAATTACGCACGTCTCCCCGGCAACGGCGCCATTTGATTGTTGCGAAAGAGTGTTTTTGTAGTTTAGTTAACCGCAATCAGAACGGTGTCGCGCGTAGCTAGACCGAGGTGAGTACGGGTCGTCATCAGGGAAACGTTGAATCTTTTATTTTTACTTTAGATGTGCTAAGGAAGAGAAGAGGGATAAAGGATGGTGAAGAATGGTTGTATGATCTAGATCTACGTTAAATACGGATGCAAAATATAGATCTAGATTAACTACGGATGTAAGTTTATATAAAAAGAGGGCTTGTAGGGTTCATTAGGATTTAGTAGTTATGGATGATTAATTAAAAATTACTCTTTTTATCTTTTAATAGATTTAAAACTAGAACGATGGTGATGCATGTAGATTAGGGTTTCTGGAGGGAAAAGGAATCCCACTCTTAACCCTTATCTCGACACGGAACTCCGTTCATATCTAGCCTTTACCAAAACAATCATTAATCTAATCTCTAATCGCGGTCGGGACTAACAATGAATTGTTAGCGCGCCCGATTAGGATGTTAATGATTCTTTTGATAAAATTTATAAACTTTATAGGACTTAAAAAGAGTTTAGAGATATTCATCATCCATTAGCCTACCCTAATCCTACGAACCCTAACAAGCGGAGAATTACTCGCGCATGTTGGGAGAAAAAGAGATGGAGAGAAATTGCATAATTAAACTATGAAGAAATAGAATAAGAAAAAGAAAGCTACCTTTATTAATCAACAATATTCATTACACTTTAATTCCTTAGAAAATGATTATAAAGACTAGTTTGCTTCTGGATCTCTTCCAAGGAGGTAGATGAACAGTTGATGATCAGTCTGGATGCGTGAGCCGTCTTGGACTTCGTGATCGCGTCGACTTGATGATTTTTCCAAGAGCCTCTCGGTCTTTATTTATAGTCCCAAAGCCAGAACCTTTGCTTCTAAATATGGAAGTTAATAGCAAAGATTCACCCCCAAAAAGCGCATCCCCTAACTCTTCTACATTGCCGCGGATCCGCAGCCTAAGGGGGTATGACCGTGGATCCGCGGCCATTTGATCTTATCCCTTGATCAATTTTCTATGGGTTGCTCCTTGTGACATGTGGCGATCCTTGGAACCTTTGGAACTTGGAAATATTCTCGTAGTTGCTGCCAGACTTGATTTCTAAGTTTTGGTTTCTTAATTAGGCAGTTTTGCTTTAACAACTTGATTTCCTTGATTTTAGACCTGAAAATTCTGCACAACAACTCAAATAATATTTAGTAGAGTTTAAGATTTGGTCAATGATATTATTTGCATACATTTTCCTACCAAATGCTAATTATAATATATCAACACATGAAAAATAGTATTTTTACAAATAAACCCTCATATGTATGATATATTATAATAAAGTCCTTTTCTAATATAGAAATAGTAGGAAAAATGTAATAACAAATGTGCAGTTTTATCAACTGAACAGATAGATACATATGCATCCTGGCATTAGTTGCGTTTACTATGTTTCGATATTGAGTACAGTTTTACATTGGTATCTATTTTGGTTAATATACATTACATGGCATGTTCACGACACACTACCAGACTTGTTACTTAGATCTTATTACTAATGCCAACAATCCTGATTGTTGTCCTGACGGACATGACTTGCTGTCTGCATAGACAAGAACTGTACCAGCTTGATCCTGTATTGGTATTAGATTTATATCATCAATACCTGACTCGAACAAAAACCTGGGGGAAAAGGGAAAATCAAGAATGTAACCGAAATGTAATTCAAGAGGATATTATTATTGTTTGCCGTGATTCCGAGTGTGACGGAATAATCATTGTTTTTTGTACCGTGGTCCCGTGGGGAATGAACAGGATATATTGTACCGTGATCCCGTGGGGAATGAACGGGATATATTGTACCGTGGTCCCGTTGGGAATGAACGGGATATATATTATTGAGTTACGATGAGAATTACATTAATTGATTTCAAAGACTTGAAGAATAGATAACCTAGAAGCACAAAATTTAGGATACACATCACATACATATAGCTCACTATTTATATCTGTGTTTAATATTTATATTCATGTTTAATTATAGCATCATATCCTGGTTATTATTATTATTTTGGTATTTATGACGCACTGACATCTGGGTTTTGCATGGTCCAGTTCCTCTGACTTTATCGCAGGCAAATCAGGAGTACTTTAGCAATCAAGCCGAGCAAGGAGGAGTTAGCCATTTAGTTTAGAGTCTCTTAGTTTCTTTTATTTCCATAGTTTATTTTATTAATATGAGCCCATATTGGGACGTGATTCAGATACTATTGTTCTTATTGGATCTTGATTCATTCCCGCTATATACATTTCTTGATTTTATTTATTGTGGTAGATGGACATGTGTTAGTTGAAATTTGGGCAGCATCTCCTTTATAAATTTTGATCCAAAACCAACACATAATCAACAATAATATTTGCATCACCAAGCAGGAGCTAGCTCTTCGCCAATCGGCGGAAACACAATAAGAATATACGACGCCTAAGGCGAAGATCAATCACAGAAAAGAAAGTAAAGAAAAATTAAAAACATCATTAAATCCAATATATAGAATAATACAAGTCTCACCACTAAGTCTAAAACAATATACAAACTGGTCTTTAAGTCTGTCAAGTATACATAGTCTGGTTGATGGAGCTTTTAACTAGATTATAACTGAATAAATATATACAAATGGTGGTCACGATCCGAAGTGTAACCTACCTACTAAGCAAACCATCCTAAAAGAAGCAATGTGCCAGCAAGTCGCTAATGATCCGAGCGGTCGATCCTGCAAGAAAACTATGGCACAATAGGGATGAGTTGCCAACTCGTGAGTAGAAGATATCACCGGGTAAAAATCGAATGTATAACAATCTCCAAGGTCGTACCGTAATAGTAATATCATATCGTGTGGTATCGAAGGTGATCGTGTATACATATGTATATAAATATATAATATCGTGCCTGTGTCAATATATGATACCATGTCATCCTTATTATGTGTGTATATATATATATCTCATCCACTGAGTGTCCATCAACGACACTCGAAATCATCATAAAATCCGGAGTTTCCAGTATCGACACTCGAAATCATCATAAATCCCATGTCCAGCATCGACACGCAAATCTTCATATCTCGGACACCGTCTCATCGGATCGGCCCTCATATCTTAGGCACCGTCTCATCAGATCAGTCCCCATATCCATCTGTCTCATATCACTCCGGTCGGTATCCTCCGGATATCCGCCGAGTCCAATACTGTCACCGGTAAGTAGTGTTCCCCTGCCAGGCTCAACGCCTTCCTATATGACCTTCTTACCCCGGGGTACCGTACGGGATACACTATGTACCCGCATACGGTGAATCCTCACTTCTCGAATCTGATAGTATTGTTTACCCCAATCAGAGCAAAGCTCTGTTCAAATTCCAAAGCGAGAGATGAAGCAACGCTTCCGATTCCCCCTAATCAGAGCAAAGCTCTACTTTTAAAATTTAAACTTTAATAAATGAAGCAACGCTTCAGATCCTCTGCGCTGCGCGCAGGGCGCCACGTGTCAAAATCAGGCATGCCAACGCAGAGAGCGCAGCGCGCCCAATCAGAGCAAGGCTCTATTTAAAAAAATTAAAGGAAGCAACGCTTCAGTTGCGCAAGCACTGCGCTGCGCGACACGTGTCAGCGCGGTTGCGCAAACGCAGTTGCGCTGCGCTGTGCGCTGCGTGACACGTGGCAGCGCGGTTGCGCTTGCGCAGGTGCGCTGCGCTCTGCGCTGCATGACACGTGTCAAGCGCTGGGGCGTTTGCGCCAAACATAATTAAAATTCTGATAAGATCCTTCTGTTCTTGTTAAAACAAGAAAATTGTCTTCTGTAAAACAGAAGCCCTTGGATCAAAGATCCAACGGTGGGGAAAATTCCCCAAATCACTCAGAGAATGATCTCTTTAACAAACTTAACAAATTTATGGGCACTATATAAAGACCCCTAGACCCCAATTCAAAGGAGATGAACATTGAGAACATCAAGAACTTCAAAAACAAAAACAGAGAGAACTTTGAAGGATTGTGAGAAGAACTCGAGAACAAAAAAGATGAAAACCTTTCTTCAAGAAGAACTTCTTCTAAATAGATCATTGATCTAAGAACAAGATCAATGATCTTCAATAAAAACTAAATAATAACAGTGCCTTGCACTTTTTTATGAACCATTGGTTCTGGAATCTTAAAGATTCTTTTCTTGAATCCAAAATTGGATCAAGTTATTGAAACAGTGCCTTACACTTGAAAATCTGCACTGTTGCGCTCTTGGGTTAGCGCAAGCCACCAGAGAGCGCCACGTGTCAGCTCCAGAACAACTTGCGCTATCCGCTTTTAAAATAGAGCATTGCTCTCTGAAATTGGTGCAATTAACCAGAGTGCGCCACGTGTCAGCAGCGCAGCGCACTAGCGCAGCGCACTGCGCTAACTGCGCTTGCGCCCACCAGAGCGTGACACGTGTCACCACCACATGCGCTCATTAATTAGCGCAAAGCGCCTGACAGGCCACATGACCACTGTCAGACAATTAATGCACTGCATTATTGAAAAGAAGGGCTGAGCCCAATTAAAAAGGCTTAACAGGACTAATAAAATGCCATGCATTATTTTAAAAAAGGGCAGACCCCAAACAAAGGTCTGTCAGACCAAATCAGATGCTCTGCATCACTGTTCAGTTGAAAATATTGCACTTTGGTATAAGTACTTTCCTTACATTTCTTAAATAATAAAAGGTGTTTATTATAAATATTAAACATATTTGGATTTATCTGCAAAATAATATTTGCCATATGTTTATATATTATAATTAATATTATGAAGGAAAATATAGGCATTTTATATTTATATAATATTTTAGTAATTGAAAATATGCATAGGTTATCAAATATTCTTAATCATGTTTCTTAAAGATTTATTACCATATAAAGTGCATAGCATATTAAATAATCTAAATCAAGTTTCTTAAAGATTTATTACCACATATAGTGATTAAGATACTCTCTCTAATTTAATAAATAAACTAACATTATTCATAGAGATATTGTGCAAGATTTAGCTCAGGTCAAGAGATCAAGGTGTTCAAGATGTCAGGATCAAAAATCTGCCAAAATCATAAAATCAATACTGACAGGGACTCAGAATCCAGGCATGGAAAGTCACCATATTAGGAAGTCACCATATATGGTAACTGGTTTTTCTTCTTTGAGGGCTATATAAAGGACCAAGGGCTAAAGTTAGAAGGCATCAAGCCGACGAGATCACGAAGTCCAAGACGGCTCACGCATCCAGGCTGATCATCAACTGTTCGTCTACCTCCTTGGAAGAGATCGAGAAGCAAACTAGTCTTTGTAATAATTTTCTAAGAAATCAAAGTGTGATGAATATTGTTGATTAATAAAGGTAGCTTTCTTTTTCTTATTCTATTTCTTCGTAGTTTAATTATGCAATTTCTCTCCATCTCTTTTTCTCCCAACATGCGCGAGTAATTCTCCGCTTGTTAGGGTTCGTAGGATTAGGGTAGGCTAATGGATGATGAGCATCTCTAAACCCTTTTTAAGTCCTATAAAGCTTATGAACTTTATCAAAAGAATCATTAACATTCTAATCGGGCGCGCTAACAATTCTTTGTTAGTTCCGACCGTGATTAGAGATTAGATTAATGATTGTTTTGGTAAAGGCTAGATATGAACGGAGTTCCGTGTCGAGATAAGGGTTAAGAGTGGGATTCCTTTTCCCTCCAGAAACCGTAATCTACACGCATCACCGTCGTTCTAGTTTTAAATCTATTAAAAAATAAAAAGGGTAACTTTTAATTAATCGTCCATGACTACTAAATCCTAACGAACCCTACAAGCCCCCTTATTATATTAACTTACATCCCTAAAATAATCTAGATCTATATTTTTGCATTCTTGTTTAACGTAGATCTAGAAACCATTATTCAAAATTCTTTATCCCTCCTCTTTTTCTCAACACATCTAAAGTAAGAGTAAAAGATTCAACGTTTCCCAGAGGACGACCCGTACTCATCTTGGTCTAGCTACACGCGACACCGTTCTGATTGCGGTTATTCTACAAACAATTTTTCAAACTGATCAAATGGCGCCGTTGCCGGGGAGACGTGCGTAATTTTTTATTCTTGCTATTTGTGTTGAATTCTTAGACGATTCATATCATTATTAAAACAAAACTGCAAATTGCATATTTAACGATTTGTGTGTGAATTTTGCGAGGGAATCTGGAGTCACGGACTTGAGGAAACAGGAGATCTAGGGTTTCACACTTCTCTGGTATCTTTCTTAACTCCTTCTCTCTCCTCCCAAATCCAATAAAATCCATTTTCTGCAGGATTCTTTGCAAAATATCGCCGCTCAAAAATCTTTTTGCAAAGTTTTGTTTTGCGGTTTGTTTTTGCATATTTTAATACGGATCTTTAAGGGGCAAGACCACAATTCAGATTAGGTGGGGATTTCATCACCCTTCCTAGGCCCTACAAATCACAAAACGAGCATCTGTATCAACCCTATATTAATTAAAAAAATATCTAGACAAGACTCTAAGGACTGTCGCGCTCAATAAGGACAAAGGAAGGTCGTGGGTAATCTATCGCTTATCCGCATTACTTTTGTGGTGTCTAGGCAAGTGTGTCTAAGGCAAGTGGTTACTTAATTAGGCCCACTACTTACGTAGTGGAGAACCTCCCACTTACCTGGCACTTACCTGGCCACAAGAGTAGTAAAGAGATGGTAGAGGATTGATCCTGCGGCTTGTCCTTTGGAAGTCTAGGAACGGTCTAGAGACTTGACCTAGGTAACCTTAGTTCTACGGTTGTTTGTGCATTTCTGTGTGATTTGTCTAAATCCGACACACTTTTCAAAACAAACCAAATTTTTAAATCACACACGCTGCCACTTGCACTAAACCCGCTTAGTGCATGCTCGGCTGGACACGGGATTCTAGTGCCCGTCTTGTCCGCGTTCCTGTTATCGACTCCGAAGTCGGTGCTTCTTCATCTTCTTTTCCCCCACACCCACCATGACCGTGATGGACGGATATCCATCAAACTTTAACACCACTCTGCCACCGCCCGCAAGTGCGCAGAATCCTCCACACATTTCTCTCCAGGAGAGATGCTACCCTACACGTGGGCCCCTTCACACTTGTCTTTCCATTCCACCAGCCAATGGGGATAATTTCGAAATTAAACCTCATTTCATCAAACTTTTACCCAAATTTCACGGGCTCGAGTCTGAAGACGCATACGTTTTTATCACCAAATTTGAAAACGTATGTGCTTTGATGGGTACTTCACAGCTTTCTGTGGATGCTATGCGTTTACGTATTCTCCCGTTCACTTGGTGTGGTTTAGCCGAGAAGTGGCTTTATAACATGCCCGCACATTCTATTTCAACATGGGACGAATTCGTTATAGCGTTCCTGAAGAAATTTTATCCCAATCATAAGACCGCCCGTGTTCGGAGCGAAATCTTCCAATTTACCCAACTTCCTAATGAACCATTTTGGAAATGCTTTAAACGGTTCAAAAATCTTCTTTTACAATGTTCTCATAACGGAATCCCTAGATGGGATCTGTGCCGAATTATCTATGAGGGAATTGATCTCACGACAAAACAGATACTTGAAACCATGTGTCAATGTCAATTCATGTCTAAAGATGATGGTGAAGCTTGGAAATACCTAGAAGATTTTGCTCAAAATACTTTACAATGGGAAAGTGTTAGTCAACCATTGTCTAGGGAAGGTATCAATCTGCTCGATATTTCAGTCACAATGAAAGCCGAAATGGCCGCAATACAAAGAAAACTCGACGCTATAGAAAACAGAATTTCTTCAGCCTCCCTAAACTAATACACACTTCCCAAAACCGTATGTGGTTGCTGTTCCAACCCATCACAGTTGACTGAAGAATGTCCTTTGAATGTACCATTTCAAGGTCAAGAGCACACTAATACTGCTTTTCAGCAGCAAAGACCTGGAAACGATCCTTCTTCTTCCACTTATAATCAAGGTTGGAGGAATCACCCTAATGTTGCTTGGAACCAACACTAAACTCAAAATACGGTTCCAAACCCAAATGACTTCCAAAGGGTCCCTCTACAGCAACAGCAACCACCACAACTGAGTCAGCACCCCTTTCAACCACAACCTTTACAAAACCCGGCCAACAACTTTGATCCTTCTTCTGCCGGTACCGATAAACCCTCTGCACTCGATATGTTCATTGCACAATCCGTGCGAATGAATGACATTTTAATGTCTTCTATACATACGTTAGTGCAAAACACTGTCTCCCATGGTGAGAGTATCAAATTGATAAAAGCACAAATTGCACAACTGACTGCAGCAATGAGTGCTAGAGAGAAAGGGAATCAACCAGCTCAACCCCTACCTGATCCAGGGTGCTCACGGTATAATGTGATTGCACTTACCATGTTGAGATCTGGAAGAGTGCTGGATAACCATGTGGGTGAACAGATTGAAACTGATATTGATGAACAAATTGAACCCCCGGCTTCCACTTCCACTTCCACTTCCACTTATACTTCTTACCCTATTTCGTCTAGTTTACCTTCTTCTTCCGAGCCTATTCTCCGTTTTCCCCAAGGCTCGAACCCTCCACCCACTTCATCCTTTCCACCCCTACAAACTTATCCACATACGTTGGACCCAACACTTATTGATAAAGCTCCATTTCCAGATAGATTGAAGTCCAACAAACCGAATGCACAAAAGGAGAAGGTTGTGGAAATGTTTAAGCAAGTTAACGTAAATATTCCTCTCCTAGATACTATACAACAAGTTCCAGCTTATGCGAAAATACTTAAGAACTTGTGCACTAGGAAGAGAAAAACTCAAGTGCCGAAAAAAGTTTTCATGTCGAGTAATGTAAGCATGACTTTTACACAGCAATTACCCAAAAAACGTAAGGACCCTGGCTATCCTACAATCTCTATTTCTATTGGTGGTAAAAATATCAATCGTGCTTTACTCGATTTAGGCGCTAGCGTTAACTTGCTTCCATATTCTGTGTATGAGCAATTGGGTATCGGAGAATTAAAACCATCGCAATGCACTTTACAGATGGCTGATCGATCTATTACCAAACCAAGGGGTGTGTTAGAGGATATGTTAATAAAAGTCGGGGAATTTATCTTCCCTGTGGACTTTATTGTTCTAGATACACAACCTGTAGCAAACCCACGGAACCAAATTCTGGTGATTCTGGGGAGACATTTTCTTGCGACTTCCAACGCTGTAATCAATTGTCGAAACGGTTCTATGACCCTATCCTTCGGGAATAGGTCAATTGAACTTAACATTTACAAATTGGGAAGTGAAGCCTCCGAACCTCATGCTCGAGTATGTTCTGTCGAATTAATGGATGTCGACAGCAGGGAATTTGAACAGCTTCACAATACTGATCTAGACTCTTTACATACGTTGTTGTTTGACTCAGATATGTATTATATACATACCGACCCTTCTTTCGAGTTGTCCGGGTCAACATCTAACGCTAAATGTGAACATTTCATAGAGTCAGAGTATCATCCCGTTCTTTCTGATGAGATTATTCTCCGGGGTATAGATGAGAGTTTTAAGGAAATTTTCGCTGAAGAACTCGCATTTTTGAAAGACACGGGTGTTGAGATGAATCCACCTCAATACAACGAAATTGAACCTCTGTCCCTTCTTCTGGACTATAAAGAGAATGCGAGTAATCCATCACAATCACCGTGTCGTCTCTCCAAAATGAGACGTAAACACATTCTATCCCACCACTTACCTTTTCCCCACTTATTTTTGGCTCTTTTCAACTTGTTCTTTCACCAACTGGAGCATTACATTGATAAAATCTTCGAATGGTTGGTGTTGACCTTCGGTCTTTGCAAAGCTTGGCATCGACCACTAATCTTGACCCCCTCTTGTGATTTTCAAAGATTAATATTGTTTAACTCAAGTTTAGGGGGAGGTATAATCGGGCTCTTGAAAGAAATTTTTTTTATTCAAAATGGTGAGCCAAAGAATAAGTTTGGGGGAGGATTTTCACTTTAATATATTTTGCCCCCGTTAATGAATTTCCTCCCAGGCTTACAGGTTTTTGTGATTTAGCGGTTGACAACAGTGGGGACACTGTTGAAAACAAGTTTGGGGGAGATTTGTGCTTATTTACGCATCATTTGCATTATACTTTGCATAAGCACAAAACATTTAAAAAAAACATATAAATTTTTTTAAAAAATTCAAAAGATAAAAAAATAATTTTGTACATAAATAAGATAATAAAAGATTAGATAGTGAAAAATTACATCCAAAAGATTGGAAAAATTTAAGAAAACCTAGAAAATTAGAAGTTTTCTTAAACGAACTAGTAATAAGTAGTTATGAGCCGTTGTCCCAAGGGTTAGTAAGATGAAAGAAGTTACTAATCTGAGGATAAAAATAAGTCTGAAAAATAGTTCCTATTCTGGAAGCTAAATATTTGAACATTGATACCCTACTATACGCACTTACACACGTCTTGAAACTTGGGATAGTAGAGGATATCTTGAAATGCTCTTGTCTAAAAGCCAAAGTATGAAGAAAATAAAAAATTGAATAAAATATAAAATGGTGAGAAAAATGAACACTGGTTTTGTTATCGCCAAGGCAGCAATAAAAAAATATAGCGAGGGTGCTTCATCACCTAGTGCCTTAGACCAACTGGTTTGGGAGTCACTACTAAGCCTTAAGTGGTGCAAGATGAGAAATACACCTAATAAGCAAGCACATGAGTAATCGGTCGGTTAGTACCTCAAGAAGTATTAACGGTCGCATGAAAGTGTGTGAGCAAATCCATCTAAATATTCATCAAATTAAAAAGTACTGAGGCAGATGGACAAGAGTATGATAGCTTGAATTGAATTCTCCGAGTGTAGGGATGTCTATTACACACACGTAGGGTTATATGATCGATGTTTGGAAGAAAGATAGGAATGAAGAATAAAGACGATGTTTTATTGAGGGGTGATGTGATTTCTAACATCTTTTCATGACTATTAAGATAGGGCTCATGACAACCGAAAAACTAGTGTAGTTGGAAACTCTGATTTTCAAAGTCTTTCTTTTATAATTCTTATTTTTATATGTAACTTTCACCATCTTCCTTTTATTATGGGATTTTGTGGGTGTAATCCACTGAAAACCCTCAGGAGACAACACTCCTCCGATTAGGGACACCTAGAGGTTTAACGGCTTGTTGCACGTGCTCAGTGCAATCATGTTTGCCTACGAAAGTGTGATATTTAGGTTTTTCCTTTTCTTTTTCTTTCTCTTGAATAACTAGTTTGCTCGGGACGATCAAAATTAAGTTTGGGGGTATTTGTTCAGTTGAAAATATTGCACTTTGGTATAAGTATTTTCCTTACATTTCTTAAATAATAAAAGGTGTTTATTATAAATATTAAACATATTTGGATTTATCTGCAAAATACTATTTGCCATATGTTTATATATTCTAATTAATATTATGAAGGAAAATATAGGCATTTTATATTTATATAATATTTTAGTAATTGAAAATATGTATAGCATATCAAATATTCTTAATCATGTTTCTTAAAAATTTATTACAATATAAAGTGCATAGCATATTAAATATTCTAAATCAAGTTTCTTAAAGATTTATTACCATATATAGTGATTAAGATACTCTCTCTAATTTAATAAATAAACTAACATTATTCATAGAGATATTGTGCAAGATTTAGCTCAGGTCAAGTGATCAAGGTGTTCAAGATGTCAGGATCAAAAATCTGCCAAAATCATAAAATCAATACTGACAGGGACTCAGAATCCAGGCATGGAAAGTCACCATATTAGAAAGTCACCATATATGGTAACTGGTTTTTCTTCTTTGAGGGCTATATAAAGGACCAAGGGCTAAAATTAGAAGGCATCAGGCCGACGAGATCACGAAGTCCAAGACGGCTCACGTATCCAGGCTGATCATCAACTGTTCGTCTACCTTCTTGGAAGAGATCGAGAAGCAAACTAGTCTTTGTAATCATTTTCTAAGGAATCAAAGTGTGATGAATATTGTTGATTAATAAAGACAGCTTTCTTTTTCTTATTCTATTTCTTCGTAGTTTAATTATGCAATTTCTCTCCATCTCTTTTTCTCCCAACATGCGCAAATAATTCTCCGCTTGTTAGGGTTCGTAGGATTAGGGTAGGTTAATGGATGATGAACATCTTTAAAACCTTTTTAAGTCCTATAAAGTTTATGAACTTTATCAAAAGAATCATTAACATCCTAATCGGGCGCGCTAACAATTCTTTGTTAGTTCCGACCGCGATTAAAGATTAGATTAATGATTGTTTTGGTAAAGGCTAGATATGAACGGAGTTCCATGTCGAGATAAGGGTTAAGAGTGGGATTCCTTTTCCCTCCAGAAACCCTAATCTACACTCATCACCGTCGTTCTAGTTTTAAATCTATTAAAGAATAAAAAGGGTAACTTTTAATTAATCGTCCATGACTATTAAATCCTAACGAACCCTACAAGCCCCCTTATTATATTAACTTACATCCCTAAAATAATCTAGATCTATATTTTTGCATTCTTGCTTAACGTAGATCTAGAAACCATTCTTCAAAATTCTTTATCCCTCCTCTTTTTCTCAACATATCTAAAGTAAGAGTAAAAGATTCAACGTTTCCCAGAGGACGACCCGTACTCATCTCGGTCTAGCTACATGCGACACCGTTCTGATTACGGTTATTCTACAAACACTTTTTCGAACTAATCAATCATTTATAAAGGGACAGAGCCCGAATCAAAAAGGCCTAGCAGGTCAGAATAAAATGCAGTGCAGGGGCCAAGCCCTAGCACAGGCCTAATAGGCCAAAGATAAATAAAAACGTTGAATATCTTCAACTGGACTTAGCCCAATCATGGCCGTAAGTCCTCAAATTAAATTGATTGAGAAAGACGACTCTCTTAAATCAATTTACATCCGGTTCAAGGGTACATCTCTGAACTCCTCTGACTCCTATCGTTGTAATCCTTCAACGACGTCAGAGAGGTGACGGGTCCCAACAACTGCAACATCTTCAACTGGACTTAGCCCAATCATGGCTGAAAGTCCTCAAATTAAACTGACTGAGCAAGACTGCTCTCCTAAATCAATTTACATCCGGTTCAAGGGTACATCTCTGAACTCCTCTGACTCCTATCGTTGTAATCCTTCAACGACGTCAGAGAGGTGACGGGTCCCGACAACCACACATCGATACGGACTGCGGGGTCCTTAAACTCGTGGACCGAAACGTCCTTAAACTAATATTCGTCCCGAAATAGGAATGTTGGACCGAAATGTCCTGAAACTAATGCTCGTCCCAAAATGGGAATGATGGACCACCATGTCCCTAAACTGGAGATGGACCCCTACGTCCCTAAACTGGAACATGGACCACCATGTCCCTAAACTGGAAATCGACCGCAACGTCATTAAAGTAAGCAATAGAGCCAATTGCTCTCTTGTCGGATCCAAACGATCCCGTTAAGTTGATCTTAGTCTGGAGATTAGGCTAACGTATCCTTAACAAAAGTTTAAGTTGATCTTAGCCTCAATATGGCTAACGTATCCTTAAATTAAAATACCAAACCCAAATCTAAGTAAACATGGATTTGGACTAATCCACGTCCTACGGGCGACGGCATCACTTAGTCTCCGTATACAATCCACGGGTAACCACAAACAAAACAAACACACACGACACGAAGTGAACATCTGGAGAAAGATAAAGTTGTTACCGCTATGCGGTAGCGTAATTATTTGCAGGGGCTTGCGCCTGCAGGGAAGAGCGTCCCCACAATCAAAAACCCCTCAAGCGAGGGGGAATTTGACGAAGTCTGCTACATCGGCCGCATCCGTCTAAACCTCCGATACACGGTGCCATAAATCAACTTGGAATCTTCATAGAGGTGGACGGATAAAACCAAATAGCATCTGCCCCGAATCTCAGGCAAGACGTCCACCGCGTCTCCGCCGCGTCATTCGGAGGGGAACAAGTATCATAGCTCAGGACCGAGAAATCTCATGATGGACGTCGAAATATCATATCAAGAGAAACAACATTTTTAAAACAATCACAAGTTTTTAAATAATATCCGTGGTTTCTCAAGTCTAGAAATCTCATGAAAACAGAATTTTATAAAGAATGGCAGTAATGAAATAATATGTACATGCACAGAACAATATTGTAATGCACAAAAAGTGTGTTCATATGAGCATATTGTGTAGCAAGGTAAAGAAAGTACAATAACTGAACTAGTATGTGGTACTGGGTGCTAAATAGTAACTAAAACGCTAACAGGTTAAAAGGTGATACGGTAACATAGCACGTTCTATCTGTGTACGTGGCATGGAAATTACCGATGATGTGTGTGTGTGTGAGCTAGCAAGTGGGTGTACGTGCAATATGTGCATCATCGGTAATGGTGCGTATGTCCTAGCGAACGAAATCACGTAAGGATAAGTGTATGAAACGTAGGATATATATATTGTAAATGAAAATAATGCGAGCGTATGCATAAATAAGAAATCGTAAACACGAACGGTATAAAAAATAATACACAACTACGCATGAGCCATACAGTTATAGTTTAGTACGAATCATTGTTTTTAGAAAATAAGGGGCTACGATGATTTTGAAAAAGATACCATTTGAAAAGTCGTAGCATTCCTTGAAGTTATCATTCAAAAGGGTATAACGATTCGTTAGTTTTGAAAATAGGTATGGCTCTAAACATATCATAATATCTACTTAAGTGATTTAAAAACAATATTTCTCGATTCGATATATAAGTCATCGATCCATCCTTATCATATCACGTACGGAATATCCATCGTACGATATCATCAAATCAATAGTACGGATCTATAATCACGTACATCATCTCATCTCATATCATCATGTATCATCTCATGTCCTCATATATCATATCATATAACATCATCTCATATCATCATATCCAATCATATCGACTAATGTCATTAATTCGGATCATATCCTCATCTCCTCCTATCATATCGTAAATATTCTCACACATACACACACATAAGTAGATATAGTTCATAGATTAAAGAATAGTACTAAGGGTATAACTTCTATAAGTATACTATTATGGTATGGTATTCTAGAAAATTTATTAACTAAGTATATATATCTAGTATAAATTTATAGATATCCTAATTTTACGATTGCGGAGGTGCTATACGCCATCCACCTGACTTTTCCCGTAGATAAACATCTACTCACCTACAATGTCTCGCTCTAGTCGATCCTAACGGATGCTTTGTCCTCCTTTGTCGTCCCAGAAGTCTGCGTGCTTGTACCCACAAATCAAAACATATCATATCGCATAAAAATTCAAGTCGAAAATCGATACGATGAGCGAAGTGTACATAGCTTAGAACCTATGGTCAACGCATGCTAAAACAACAAAATACTCTCCGATGTCGACGTATGAACGTCAAACGATTGAGTCGAAACGCAAATACCAAAAATCAATTTTCAAATATCGTAAAACATTGCCCAAAACCTAGTAAAATGCTCCCAGATTTTGGCACAGGTAGTCTGGGACAAAACTAACAATACAGTGGCTAAGTTATAAGGAATGTGAGCTGCAGACCAAACCCTGACACCCAATTCAAAAATTGGTCCGCCAGAATGTGCTACAGTAACCGCCACCGACGGTTGAATTTTGGAATTTGGGTCTCGTTCTTCTGTGGTGGTCTTCTAGTGGTCTAACTAGGTCAATATAATTGTTTGTTTATCTTGTAAAGACTCCAAGTTGCTCCAGATTCCATTTGATCCTCAAAACTCCACAAAACCGACATCGGAAAATTCTAAATTCATTCTAACTAAGGTTACATGAACCCGCAAGCCCTTATCTATCACTTAAAGAGATTTTAGTCACTAACCAAGTCTCTACTATACCACTACTACTCATATCATCCAACAATGATCACCCTAGAATTTTCCAAATTCACGAAACCTAACCTTTTTAACTCTAAACTAATACATGAGATTAGGAAACTTAAAAACTTGAAAAAAGGTGAAAGTTTTACCTCAAATAGCAACTCAATAAAGTTCTCAGATGGCCAAAGCTTCCCAAAACTTCTACTTGATCACATCTTAGAGCGTAGAATGAGGTAAGGAATATTTTAATGAAGGTGTCATGATGTTTTGAGCAAGATTTGGAGGGGTTTTAGGATGGTAGAGGGTGATGTAGGAAGTGAAGGAGGTGAAGGAGAATGAGGAGATGAAGGAGGTGAAGAAATAATGAGAAAGCAAAATGGGGATGTCTATCAACCATCTCTTTCTCTCTCTCTCTCTGCCCTCATGTCCCTTTGTCCCCTCATGTCCCCTCTCACTCATTTTTTTAAACAAAACATAAAATCATGATAAAATGAGACATTAACATGTCATGACAAGTTAAACATGATTTAACAAATTAGGCTTGGTTTGATGCATAATTAGTGAAGTACTAATCAAGTTTAAATTAAACTTGTATGGAAATAATTATAAATTAATTTATAAAAAGCCTAAATCAATTAAATACTTTCATAAATAATAATTTATTTTTAAATTCCAATTATATTCCAAAAATATAGGTATATAATTATACCATTCTACTAAAACCCAAATCTATATTCGTATAATATCGTGAAATTTATTATTTTATTATTTAAATTCCAAAAATAATATTTTTTATTTTTTGAAATGTTATGACTGGATTTCTCTCATGGGGAGTTGAAGGAGGAGGAGGTGGAGGAAGATGGAGGAGGAGGAGGAGGATGGAGAGATCGTGGTGCAGAACGTGGGGGTGTCTGAGGAACTTTGAAAGGGTCTACTTCTATCAAAGAGGAGAGGCCCGAGAATGATGAGGAGGGTGAGGAAGAAGACAAAGGAGAAGGAGTAAGACAGAGGTGTAAGAGGAAGTTTTCTAATTTTTTTTTAAAAAATGTAAAAAATGATGCCTTTATGGGGGAAACCGTGTAGACAGTGATCCTTATGGGTTTCACCGTAGGGGCAATTTTTCTACCGTTGGGGCATTTGTTTGCCCTTACGGCTTTTGTCCCTACTGTGGGAACCGTAGGTACAGCGGTTTTCTCCTACGGTTCCAAATGTAAGGGCAAACCACATTCGTAGTAGTACCTGCTGATTACTGGAGACTTGGACTTGGTCATGGGCCCGGGAGGGGGGAGGAGAGATTGACTTGCTTCTTATTTTATTTTATTTTTATTTTGTCAACAAAAAAGAAGAAAAGAAAAGTATAAGAGCTGTTATATATTATCCATTACAATATCTAATTAACAAGATCAAACACCCAAAGACAAGTGGGTGGGTAACTTTTGAGCCCCACTAACAATGCTAGCTAGGAGTAGGAGAATGTGTACCAGAAAGGGTTTCTTGACGAAAAATTATTCCATGTGCCGGTTATATACATCTGGATAAGAGAGCGAAGAAATAAAGATGTGGACTACACATGCTGTCCAAGGCTGTCCGAAATTCCTTATCTCTCTCACCCCATGTCCAGGTTTATTAGACCCAGCACACCGAATAATTTCTCGTTTCTTGATAGGCTGCATGTGCATGCAACTCCATAAACAAACTGTACATACACTACTAAAATAAGGGGTTGCCCTTACGGGTATAAGAATCCGTAAGGGCAAATTTCTATTGCCCCTACGGATTAATCTGTAGGGCCATCGATTTGTCCCTACGGTGCCCTACGGATTAATTAAAAAATATTAAAATGTAATCTTTGATTTGGTCCTACGGAGCCGCAAAAGAAGGCCCTACGGATTAATCCATAGGGACATCTAAGGCTTATTTATAAAAAAAAATAAACCGCATAAATTTCCTCACCGTTCCCAAAATTTCCCAACTCCCTCCCGCGCGCGCCTCATCGCCACCACACCCGCGCGCGCTTCCTCGTCGCCGGTACACCATCGTCGACTTCCTCGTCAACACCTTATCCCGCGAGCTCCGGCAGTGGAATCATCGTCGACTTCCTCGTCTCGTCGACAGTGGAATCTCCGGCCTTCTCCACCTCGTCGACAGTAGAATCGCCGGCAAAACTACTACTAAGGTGAGTTAATTTCAATTTTGAACTTATAATTATACTTTTATTTGTGTTATTGTTGATTTTAGGGTTACTACTAGGGCTTAGAGTTAGGGTTCAGTCTAGGGTTTGAGCTAGGGTTAGGGTTCGAGTTAGGGTTAGGATAATTAGGTTGGGTTAGGGTTAGTTTTGGTTAATTAGGTAAAATAAGTTTGGTGATGATTAGGGCTAGGGTTTGGGTTAATTAAATTAATTAGGATTAATTTTGGTTAGTGCTAGAGTTAATTTATGTTAGGGTTTGGGTGATGATTAAAGTTAGGTTAATTTAGGTTAAGGTTTGGGCTAGGGTTAATTTGGGTTAATTAGGTAAAATAGAGTATATTTGTGTTACGGTGTTGATTAGGGTTAATTTGGGTTAATTGAGTTAATTAGTGATAATTTAAAGTGTTAGGGTGTTTATTAGGGTTAATTGGGTTAATTTTGGGTTAATTAGGGACTGTTTTGGGTTAGGGTGATGATTAGGGTTAATTTGGGTTAGTTAGGTTAATTAAGGTTAATTAGGGTTAGGGTTTACGGTGCACTAGTTCCTTCAGTAGAATACTCGATGATAACATAAACGTACAAATTTACCGTAAACGCAAGAAAAATTTACCCCAAACTAAAAACTTCAAACTCTTAATAACGAAACGTAAACGTAAAACCTATTCATGTTAAATGTTCAAGTTAAAACCAATATATGATACTCGATGACAATATGAAACTTTCATATTCTCATCGATACTCATATGTGAAAATCAAAGCACGCCTTAGTTCCCGTCTATCGGTTAACATACGTTCGATATTAGTCGTGATATAGAACTATACGAAGGTTGTTAAATATCAGACGATATAGTTCGGTACTGACAACCGTCGTGTAGTCTATATGATGAGAAGATTTAATCGTATGATAATCGATAGATTTGTCCAGTGCGGACAAATTAGGAATGTATAAAGCAAACACCTGCATTCACTTGTGTTTTCATTCGTTTCGAGTTATTTCATCGGTACTTTTCCGCTGGTTCTCTATGTACAAAGATAGATTAGATGTTTATTTCAACGTTGTTTCACAGTATTGAAATGATTATTTATTCTATTACACTGTACTCGGAGAACAGCGGGGAGGTGTTGCCGAAATTTACTCGAAACAGATGAAAGTACAAGCGAATGGGTGTCTGCTCTATACATTCTTAATGGGATAGAAACCTTACCCCCGACAGCCATAACACACACATACAATACGAATACATAACAAACGCGCACACAAAACACATACACACTAACAACCCTACACTTAAGCGAAATCATAAATTGAAACACACATACACAGAATACAACTCATACTTGGGTATCTTCAAATCTAACTTTGTTTATCAACAATTTATTCTTTTCAAAGACAAACTTGCGTCTACGAATTTTCTTCTTTGTCAGTAACCATCCCGTTCTTAGATTTCTTAATATAGTCATTATAACCTACAATTTATATGTTATACAGTCTAACATGGCCCATGAGTACATCAGAGTTAAGGACTGGATGTACGTGGATTAGCAACAACGTATGCAATCTAAGTTTTTCGCAGGAGTTGCTGCTTTCATTGAATTTTCACGCTCACATAATAAGATCGTGTTAGAGAAGTTTTTCTGCCCGTGCGATAGATGTAGGAATAAGTACTGGCAGAAGGTAGAATTCGTAGAGGTTCACATTGTTAAACATGGTTTTACTAGACTTTATACAACTTAGTTATATCACGTGGAAGGAGAAGAAGAAGACCGTAATGCGATAGAAGAAGAAGGAGAAGACGGTAATGCGGCAGAAGAAGAAGACGGTAACTTCTTTCCAGGAGAAAAAATGGAGGATATGGTAGAGGATGCCCTAGGTGATAGTATTCGTACTGAAGATGACATTCCTTCTGGTCAAGGACCGCATGCAAATAAGTATGAAAAGTTCATGAATGATTCTAGAAGACCAATTTATGAGAATGCAAAGTATTCCACCCTCTCATGGTTCGTCCAACTTTTCCAGATTAAGTGCCTAAATGGATGGAGCAACAAGTCATTCATGATGCTTCTGAAGTTCTTGAAAGATTCTATTCCCCCGGGAAATAACGTGCCCGATAGCTGGTACGGAGCCCAGAAGATGATGTCTGATTTGAGTCTGAAGAGTGAGAAGATTCAAGTATGTCCCAAAAATTGTGTGTTGTACCGGAAAGAGAATTCAGATTTGAAAGAGTGTCCAACATGCGGAGAGGCCATGTATAAGCTGAAAGAATCTGATAAGAAGCCCGATATACCTGTCAAGATAGCACGATACTTTCCCATAACACAGAGGCTGCAGAGGCTATTCAGGTGCAAAAAAATAGTCGAGGCAATGATTTGGTATCACTGTGCTCCTCCAAGCGAAGATGGAAAAATGAGTCATCCAAGAGATTCACCGGTATGGAAAGATTTCGATAGAAGGCATGAAATATTCGGTAGTGATCCTCGTAATGTCAGGCTCGGACTCGCTAGTGATGGAATCTACCTATTCAACTATATGGCTGGAAGCCACAGCACATGGCCCGTTGTAATGATAGTTTATAATCTATTGCCTTGGTTGGCTATGGATCAATCCTACTTTATGATGCCTCTTCTTATCAACGGACCAAACTCACCGGGAAACAATATCGACGTCTATCTCCGACCTCTGATCGATGAAGTAAAACCTTTATTCATTGATGATGTAGAGACTTATGATGCAAACACAGATACAACCTTCACACTGCGTGAGGCTTTAATGTGGACAATTAATGACTTTCTTGCGTATGGAATGCTATCAGGTTAGTCTGTACATGGTCACAAAGCATGCTCTTATAACCATCAATATACAACATCGAAATTCTTGAATTTTAGCAAGAAGGTTTGTAATTGCGGTCATCGGCATTTCCTGCCACTAGACCATCCCTACAGGTTAGATGCTGCTCACTTTGATGGTCATCAGGAGCTTCTTGGGCCTCCAGCCTCATTGTCTAGAGAGGACGTGACTGCTCAGTGGAATGGGTACAATTATATGACCTTCAGGATAGATCCGGCAAAATAGGTCAAACCACCCTACTGGAACAAGTTAAGCATTTTCTACGAGCTTCCATACTGGTCAACAAATTTAGTGCGTCATTGTCTGGACATCATGCACATAGAGAAGGGAGTATCCAAGCACGTACTCAACTTTCTCCTTTGTAAAGACGGAAAATCGAAAGACAGCCTCCGTTCTCGGATGGATCTTCAGGACTGGGAAATTAGAAGTGAATTGCATCCTAAACCGATAGCGGGTAAACCAGGCAAGTTTGTACTTCCCAATGCCGCGTATCATATGTCACAAACGGAGAAGAAAAGGTTCCTGCAGGTGTTGCATGATTTGAAAGTTCCTACAGGTTTTTCAGGATCATTTAGCAAGAAGATTAAAAAATGTGAAAGGCAAGATCGATGGGCTGAAAAGTCATGATCACCATTTTATTATGGAGCACCTTCTCCCATTATCCCTCAGGACTTCCCTTCCCGAATCGGTTGGTCTAGTAATCAATGACCTTTATTGCTTTTTTAGAGAATTGTGCACTAAAACTCTGGATGTTGTATCGCTGGAGAATCTAGAAAATTCTATTTCATTGATACTTTGCAAGCTTGAGCGTGTTTTCCTACCGTCATTCTTCGATATCATAATACACCTGACGGTTCATCTTGCAACTGAGGCTAAGTTAGCCGGACCGGTACAATATCGATGGATGTCCCGTCGAAAAGTACGTGGAATTTTTCGTTTCACGCAATTTGTAAAATTATTGTTGTCCTATATGCCCGTATTTATTTATTTAACATATTTTTCTTTAGGTACTTCTACACTCTAAAAAAGTATATACACAATAGAAATCAACCAGAGGGTTCTATCATGCAAGGTTGTTTTCTAAATGAAGCAACCACATTTTGTTCCCGCTATCTGGACGAGAACATTGAGATGAGGCTTAACCGGCCTCAGAGAATTCATGACGGGCCATCTAGTAAAGTAGATTATAAGATGGTAGACACTGTGTTTATCAACAAGATATATCGGTTTATCCTCCTCAATAGCGTATGTCTTGAAGAAATTGGAGGGTGGTTTTTTTTGGATTAATTGTTAAATTTGTGTTTGTGTGTGTATGAAATGATATAATATTAATGTCATAATTTATTGTTGAGAACAGAAATCATTTTAATGAGGTACGTGACGGGCATCAAGATTGGATTGATGAACGATTGAAAAAATATTATCAAGATAATTTTTGCGATTGGATTGCAGATCATGTAAGTTGTTCGAATAACATGTTATTGCTACCGATCTTAATCTAAACTTATATCGTTATGTATTTTTCATAAAATTTGTTTTGTCAGATCCACGATCCGAACTTTTCTGCATCATTAGAGAGTGATTCAAGATGTTTAGCTCAGTTTCCTAGTATGGAGGTTGATATTATAAAGGATTTGGTGTCCTTGAATACAAATTTGAAGTTAAGGACATAGAAACATCTCGAACCACTCAGAATAGTGGGATTGCGACGGTAAGATCGGATGGTATGATTTATTATGGATATTTAAATTGCATACTTGGCATCCAATATCCCGGACGATCAGAACCGTTTTATATATTTCAATGTACTTAGTACGATACACGAACCGATACGGATAAGTGGAGAAATAATCTCGGGACTTGGAAAGATGAATATGGATTGACTAGTATGAACACACTTCGATTTTACGGTCAGGACGATCCATTTATCTTTCCGAACCAAGCGTTCCAAGTATACTACTTGTTGGAGATAGTGCCATCATAGTCAATTATTGGATCGCAGGTACGTGATTGCAATGATTGCGGAGGACCTATACCGGTAGAACAGTCTTACTCGAGATGATAGTATGCTATCTGGTTTGCCTTTATCAGTCGTGTACATGTTCAGGTGACTGATTGCATGTTACACTTTGATAGAGCCCTTAGGATCTTGCTTTACTACCAACAGTATGATGGCGATCATATACGTGAGAGTTGGGTAGTTTATATGCATATCCTTAATTATGGTCCCTAGTCGGGGGAGTTTCGAGATAGGGCATCGATACTCCGGAGTAGACTAGTGTATACAGTCGAGACCCCGACGAGGGGCGGTGGCCGGTCTCACAAGCCACTGGTGTCAGTTGGATCACCTAAGATGTATACAGGTGCTCATTGGGTTTTGAGTACACCGGACAGGACTCGCCGGGAATCTGCTAGTTAGTACTATACCTATCGTCAGATAGCAGTTCCCAGGTGACATGTGTACAGGTTAGTTCATCGACCTGAGGTCGTCATTTGTTTCGTGTGAGTTCCCACTGTGCTTTGATTTCTACCCTACCACGGCTCAAAGGAGTCGTGCAAACAGGTAGCTTTTGGGTACAGTCCCGAGCCATATGGAGGCACGTGAGCGGATCGGCAGGGGATTCGTCTCTCCCGGTATTGGGGGCGAGGTCGTGCTGTGTCTAGGAGAGCCATTACACAAAGTCCATGGCCATGGCAGGAGATTTACTGGTAGGTACTCCAGTAATATCTCAGGGTGTTTTTGGGCTTCACTCCGACAAGACTTATACTGCTTCTGGGGGTCTGACGCTACTAGCCCCCTAGGCGGATATGCGATACTCATTGACGAACGGACCGGACTGTATATACATTGTCACTGTTAGGCTCAGTAGGGTTTCTGGATGAGTTCACTCATCGGCCTCCCTTGAGTACGCTCATCAGCCTCCCTTGAGGTCAGTCCATGGGCAGCCGTTACGCATAGCTAGTGCCGCTGACGGTTTGTGGTTAAACCCACTGCCAGGGTACTGACGAGTCATTAGAGTCCCCCACAGACAGTTTCCCAAGTTCGGGCGAAACGTTGTAGAGGCCGTATGGTTTTATGGCAGGGTTCGGAAAATGCACGTGCGTTTACGCACGTGTCAGATTTCGGGCAGATGATACTGGTCGGCTTTGGTTTAAGCCGGATCCGAGTATTGTATTGAGTAGATATAATATCTTTGTCTCAGTTGCATTTGTATTCGGTCGTAATACAAATGCGGGTATATTTATACAGTTACGGGGTTATCCTGAAAGTCGTTTTAGGATCACTTTTGGAAGTTGCCAGTTTCCAGTTTTCTATCAGCCGTCTTTTAACATTTGGTTAAAGACGGATTTATCTTTTCTTGGATGAGAGTGAGTCGTTCTTCTAGAAGCTTCTAGATGGTGAGGTGGCTAAGTGACTCATCTTGACATTAATGGTTGCATTAATGACTTGATGAGGTGTTTTAGTGAGTCATGCTTTAGCTTTAATGATTCTTGTTTAGCTAAGGATATTTTGTGAGAAGCTTCATGTCTTATGGTCACCTCCCTCCTCCTACACTCACCCTCCTCATTCTATATGATGTGGCCGGCCACTATTTGTGAGAGAGAGAGAGATTGATTTCATTTTTTGATACAAAAGACTATGGTTCAAAGTGTATGGAAATTTGATAGTTCATTTCTTGTTCCATTTCATTTCCATCGGCAACTTCATTAACCGTTCGTCCATAGCTTTGGACGGAACGAGACAAAGTCATCTACTCATTCTCTACATCAATCTTGGTCGTCTCTTCTAGGAAACTTGACGACCGAGTTGCCTCGAGTCAGAGGCGGGAGCCCGTTTAAAGAATCGTCGATGTGGTGCCACCTCGACGAGGATATCGGAGATCGACGAGATCGGAGCAGCCGCAACGGAGCGTGGGATGATGGTTAAAGAACGAAGGACTCGGATCGTTCGGTATAACTTTTCTACACTCTTTACAGTTTGTTAGTTTAGCAATAATGGAAGATCGGGGTTAAAGTATACGATAGCGCCAGTTAAAAAGTTTTTTTTCCGCATTTGGCGTCTGTAGACGGCCGGGGCGCTAGCGTAGACTTACAGTGGTATCAGAGCCTCACCATTTTGCTATACTAACTTGTGCTAACGTGTTTAAAATATCGATCGAACCGAAAATCAAAAATCGCATTTTTCTTGCTTGACAGTTTCTGTTGATTTTAAACGGTGTCCTAAAAATATTTCACACATCTCAGAAAACTGTGCTGGGATTTATAAGAACAACGACAAAATTTGGGCACTTGATTCCTTCAAACAGCCGCGGAAACGCGGCCAAACCCATGGTTTGGCCGCGCATCCGCGGCCACTTGGTGATATCATGCTCCCAAATTTGTACAGTGTGTTCCCCTCTGGAAATTGGGGTTTTTGGTATATATCTTTTGGGCCCAGGTTTTGTTACTGTTCAGTAGATTTTCGTGGGGCCCACTTCTTGATATTTAGTCGATCGAAATTTAAACATGTTAGTTTACAGTGCTTACATTATATCTCCGACCGGGAATGTCATTTGATCGGTAAACCGCGTCCGATTGCTATAGTTCTTTTAGACGGGTTTACGAACGTGACATTCGCGTTGATGTTCTGTGTTGTGCTGTGAAGTTGCGGATTTGTCGTGGTGGATAGCAGTGTGCAATGGTAGTACAGTTTGAGTTTATTTGTACATTTGATATTGCGGGGCGAGCGTCCAACTTGTGGACTGCCGTCACTGCCTGTTGTATAATATTCTTTTGGGGCACGACCAGGTTGCGGTCGATGTACCTGTTGTACTATTTTTCATTACTGTACTAGGTTTTACCCCGAGACGGAGTGCACGGATAGCCGGGTTCTGGAGGGCAACGGGTCCGCATCTCATGGCTTTGAGAGGCAGAGGGGTCCCACTCTAGAATTGGCAGACTATTCGCCGCACTCGTAGGGGGTACAGGTTGACCCAAGGAGGGGTGCTCAATTTACCGGATTCCGTGAAGTGCCGGGTGTTCCATTCACTATGCTGTGGGGACTGCCTCGCTTCAGGTTTTGGCGGGTAACTTGCCTCACCCGTAGGGGTCTAGGTTTCATTGCACAGGCTATCCACACGACAGGGGAACGTCGGGTTTCAGCAGCGGCTCTGTGAAACTCGGGGATCCCAGATTATCTGTACTGTTCTGTGATGCTTATTACTTTTCTGTAATGTTGCATATTATCATGCCTGGAGCGATTATGTATATTGGTTTATATACTATTAGATGTTGTATATGTTTTACACCCGCGCTAGTCCAGTCCCCGCTCTGTCGTTAGTTAAGTAACCTAACGGGTGATGACGGGACCCAGTGACGAATGCGGATGGCATATACGTACATTTTATTTTCGTTCTTTTCTGGTGTGATTGATTGATGGGACTGCGTTGATTCTGATCAATGCAAAGTAAAACAAACCTGTTTTAGTTGTTGGAACAAATTTAAAAAGTGTTATTGCAAAGACGTTTCCTTTTGTTTTGCATAGCGGTATTCAGTGGAATATCCTGCACCTCATTCGACGGGGCAAGGGCCGATATCCCTTCATCGGGACTGACCCCTTGGGCAGAAGTTTGCGTCAGGGTAATAACTTCACTATAGTCGATTACATGTTGCTTTGCATAGCGGTATTCAGTGGAATATCCTGCACCTCATTCCACGAGGAAAGAGCCGAGATCCCTTCACCGGGAGTGACCTCTTTAGCAAAAGGTTTTCGCCACTATATTTTAAAAAAACTATCAGGTTCCTTCAGCGATATCAAGTTCACTACGTTAAAGGTTTTTCGCCAAAAACCATCCGTAGCCCTCCGTCACTTCTTTTGAGTATTCAGTAGTATTCAAGCTATGTATTTTAGCCAAAGTTAAGGCATAGTGTTTGGTAGCTGCTGGGTATTTCAATTGTTGTATAGATAGATGAGTTAGTTTGGGACAGTCGTTCTGCCGATTGGCCAAAGTCAGGGGCATGTGCGGGTGGGTTCAAATTGACAAGATAGTGACGGGTAGAACTTGGCATGTGACTTATGACATTTTGACCAAAGCCAAGATTATAAGAGCATGGGGCAAAAATCTGATCGGGAGTTTCTAAAGAAACTGAAACTTGCCAGGCATGCGCATACCTTCTGGAGTATGAGTAGCGTGGATGCATTCCATCACGTTATCATGCGATGAGAGTTGGATCCCGATTCCCACTGATGAGTTGGTTTACTCTTCGGGTGATCCCGATTGATTCTTCTTTTAGGTTTGGAGGAGAATTTGACAGGACAGTGGGAGGTTTCCGGATTAGATAAAGTTATGACCATTCTAATCTAGGTTAGAGTGCACGCAGAGTGTTTCTTTTCTCTCTCTCTTTGGCAGCGACCTTTGACCGACCCTAGACTATGACTCAGTGACCAGGTTGACCGAACCTTCTTAAAAATACTGGCTTTTGGATTGTCTATGTTGCATAAGTCATTGCCACTCCTTCTTTTACCCTTTCCATTTCTTAGAACACCCGTATTACTACGGATATCCACTTCCATTGGATAGATCCATCGTATGGTTATATACGAACTCGAAGGGACTTCTTCGAGGATGGATCAAGGTTCAGGAGAAATAGAATTGGTTTATTCAGTTGTCTTTTATTATCACCTTCTCTCAGGTTGCGAGTACTCCTTGGTTTAGGAGAGTACACCTATTACGCTTATTGGATAGTCTTATTCCAAACCATAGGCAGGTGCCGAAAGGTAGGGAATGAAGAAAGCCAATTAGCCTAAGTAGGGTGTGCAGAAGGTAATATGTAAAGACAAAATAAAGGGATTAGAAAGAGAGCAAAGTAAATTGCGACTGATATCATTCACGACCAAAACCGCGTACTTCATCGCCACTCCTATTTTCACCTTTAAAGGAATAAGGTATTATTCAGTTGTCTTTTATCATCACCTTCTCTCAAGATACGAGTACTCCTTGGTTTAGGAGGGTACACCTATTATGCTTACTGGATAGTCTTCTTCCAAACCATAGGCTGGTGCCGAACGGTAGGGAAGGAAGAAAACCATTTAGCCTAACGATGGTATACAGAAGGTAACGACTAAAGACAAATAAAGGGATTTGGAGAGATGGCAATAAAATATACGGTTGAAGTCATGAATTGGATTATGGAAGAGGCATTACTATGAATACCAGGATACCCCTACGAAACATTTTCATGTTTCAGTGCATTGTTAATGGAAAACTGTTTTCCCGATTAGATACTTACTCCAGGGTGTGTATTCACCAGGTTTCATTCTCATGTCTGTATGGTTTTACAGATGATGAGTGGGAGGAAGTTATTGGGAATTAGGTGATCATCCTCATTATATCAGAATTCGTTGTAATTGGTGATATTTGAGGAAATCGCCAGGGTACAGTTTTCAACCTACGACGCACAGGTTTTGAGTTGATTAACTCAGCGGACTTATACAGAGTATTGTATGTTGTCCAAGTGTCCATCAGGACAAAGGGGTAGGTCCTCGTACTATGTTCTGTTTACTTATAACTTCTCTAGTATTTAGACAAGTGTTTCGTTGAAATACAAGGTCTAAATTTTGAGAAGTTATGGGTATAAGAATAAAGTAGAGAACCAGGTATCACAAGTATCTGGATTCTTCAAAGAGATCGAAGATGTAGATTCTTGTGATTGGTATTCAGATGATAGTGATGGTTTTGAGAAACGTGTTTCTCTTTCAGGTTACTCATAATTGGATGGATTCCTAAGTTGAGTAATGCTGATTAGCCTCTTTCCATTAAGTTGATATGCACTGGAGACAGCTGCATGATTTGAATCAGGTTCCAATTAAATAAGTGCCAAAGTTTCTATATTAGATATAGAATGGTTCGTACCTTAAAAGATGTTAAGGTACGGGGAGTTGTCCAGCTTATGCTTAAAACCAGACTCTGGATAACTCAGGGCACGTTTCTGTAATGGCTGTTTGTGGGTTGACCCTGGCTATGACGAGGGTTGATATTCTACCATTTGGAAGATCAATAGTGATATTGTTCTTGACTCGCCACAGTTTTAGTAAAATGGATCTTTTTCAGAAAACAGTAGTGGGAGTATGGTAGATCTGGAAGTGATTCCAGAACCGCGAACGATTACGGAAAATTTAATAGGACCTATATATTCAAACAGGTTTGACATTCCAAATAGCCACTCCGCAGATATGGTGGGTAACCTCAGACACCCGAGAGGTACTTCGGTAGCCTCAAGGACGGTGACAGGGAGGGTCTTATTTACACAGACTTGACACTACTGTTGTTCCAGGATATGAGACCCGGTAGGAGGGTTGTCGTAGTCAGTGGGAGCAGCGGAAGCTTAGTGGGCAAGTTGCTTATATCTATTTATAGACTTGAGCAGTTATAGCGGAGACAGATCATCTAATTTTGATGTGACAGTCATGGGTTTGACTTCAATCAGAATAGGGGATGAATCTGTTAAGGAGGTAGTAGGGTGTGATGTCATGGTATCTGGATGACATACACAGAGTAGGAAGTAAAATTCCTATACTACGAACGGTTGTACTGTGGTCGTCACACAGTTGTTTCTCCAGACAGGATATGGATATAATATTTGACATTCTGGTTTCTGGATCTATGGTTTTAGATCTAGATTTGGATAGTTTCCCAATGTGGGTACTTTGACAGATATTCTAATGGTTTTTAGAATAGCTGACTCCTAGCATGGTGGTGTACCTGCAGGTGATGGAGTCACCCTCTCTAAAGGTGTCGTATAGACTAAAGGGGAGAGGGAAGTGCATGATTGGCAGATCACTTGCTTAGGCAATTGAGTCAATCATGAGATGTCAAGTACCACACCAGATGTTATTTTTGAACTAGATGCAATGAGTTTGTATTAATCTAATCCTGGAGAAACATAAGGAAGCAGTTTTAGAACATAAGTACATGTTCTACGGATTTGATGACGGCAGCCTCCTTCGGGAGACGATCATCATTCCAGGCTTCAAAGGTGACATGGTTGACAGAGTGATTGTCAGAGTTATAGTTTTTCCCTCTGACGAGGGACAGTATTATGGACAGGTGGTCCAAGAGAATACTGTGGGTGGCATGGTGCCGGATACTGATTAGGTTCAGTGATCGATACAGTCTAAGAAGTTTGGATTTGGAGTTCATTTATGAACTAGGTCCCATCAGATATCCAGACATATTCTAAGACAGGTATTACTCAATTCGGGAGATGGTTTTCTCCACGAACTTGAGATTTAGAGAGATATAGAAAGAAACTTCTAGGCGGATCCACTCACTGAGGCTATTTCTCGAACACAATAGTTTTACAAACGGGCTTTGCGAAACTGATTAGTAGAGGAGTTGGATGTTCGGTTTCACACGGGCTGTGAGTAGTCGACATCGCAATAATTAGCCTTGAGTGCAAGTGGGAGATTGTTGGAGATAATGCCCTCATAGTCAATTATTGGATCGCAGGTACGTGATTGCAATGATTGCGGAGGACCTATACCGCTAGAACAGTCTTACTCGAGATGATAGTATGCTATCTGGTTTGCCTTTATCAGTCGTGTACATGTTCAGGTGACTGATTGCATGTTATACTTTGATAGAGCCCTTAGGATCTTGCTTTACTACCAACAGTATGATGGCGATCATATACGTGAGAGTTGGGTAGTTTATATGCATATCCTTAATTGTGGTCCCTAGTCGTGGGAGTTTCGAGACAGGGTATCGATACTCCGGAGTAGACTAGTGTATACAGTCGAGACCCCGACGAGAGGCGGTGGCCGGTCTCACAAGCCACTGGTGTCAGTTGGATCACCTAAGATGTATACAGGTGCTCATTGGGTTATGAGTACACCGGACAGGACTCGCCGGGAATCTGCTAGTTAGTACTATACCTATCGTCAGATAGCAGTTCCCAGGTGACATGTGTACAGGTTAGTTCATCGACCTGAGGTCGTCATTTGTCTCGTGTGAGTTCCCACTGTGCTTTGATTTCTACCCTACCACGGCTCAAAGGAATCGTGCAAACAGGTAGCTTTTGGGTACAGTCCCGAGCCATATGGAGGCACGTGAGCGGATCGACAGGGGATTCGTCTCTCCCGGTATTGGGGGCGAGGTCGTGCTGTGTCTAGGAGAGCCATTACACAAAGTCCATGGCCATTGCAGGAGATTTACTGGTAGGTACTCCAGTAGTATCTCAGGGTGTTTTTGGGCTTCACTCCGACACGACTTATACTGCTTCTGGGGGTCTGACGCTACTAGCCCCCTAGGCGGATATGCGATACTCATTGACGAACGGACCGGACTGTATATACATTGTCACTGTTAGGCTCAGTAGGGTTTCTGGATGAGTTCACTCATCGGCCTCCCTTGAGTACGCTCATCAGCCTCCCTTGAGGTCAGTCCATGGGCAGCCGTTACGCATAGCTAGTGCCGCTGACGATTTGTGGTTAAACCCACTGCCAGGGTACTGACGAGTCATTAGAGTCCCCCACAGACAGTTTCCCAAGTTCGGGCGAAACGTTGTAGAGGCCGTATGGTTTTATGGCAGGGTTCGGAAAATGCACGTGCGTTTACGCACGTGTCAGATTTCGGGCAGATGATACTGGTCGGCTTTGGTTTAAGCCGGATCCGAGTATTGTATTGAGTAGATATAATATCTTTGTCTCAGTTGCATTTGTATTCGGTCGTAATACAAATACGGGTATATTTATACAGTTACGGGGTTATCCTGAAAGTCGTTTCAGGATCACTTTTGGAAGTTGCCAGTTTCCAGTTTTCTATCAGCCGTCTTTTAATATTTGGTTAAAGACGGATTTATCTTTTCTTGGATGAGAGTGAGTCGTGCTTCTAGAAGCTTCTAGATGGTGAGGTGGCTAAGTGACTCATCTTGACATTAATGGTTGCATTAATGACTTGATGAGGTGTTTTAGTGAGTCATGCTTTAGCTTTAATGATTCTTGTTTAGCTAAGGATATTTTGTGAGAAGCTTCATGTCTTATGGTCACCTCCCTCCTCCTACACTCACCCTCCTCATTCTATATGATGTGGCCGGCCACTATTTGTGAGAGAGAGAGAGATTGATTTCATTTTTTGATACAAAAGACTATGGTTCAAAGTGTGGAAATTTGATAGTTCATTTCTTGTTCCATTTCATTTCCATCGGCAACTTCATTAACCGTTCGTCCATAGCTTTGAACGGAACGAGACAAAGTCATCTACTCATTCTCTACATCAATCTTGGTCGCCTCTTCTAGCAAACTTGACGACCGAGTTGCCTCGAGTCAGAGGCGGGAGCCCGTTTAAAGAATCGTCGACGTGGTGCCACCTCGACGAGGATATCGGAGATCGACGAGATCGGAGCAGCCGCAACGGAGCGTGGGATGATGGTTAAAGAACGAAGGACTCGGATCGTTCGGTATAACTTTTCTACACTCTTTACAGTTTGTTAGTTTAGCAATAATGGAAGATCCGGGTTAAAGTATACGATAGCGCCAGTTAAAAAGTTTTTGTTCCGCATTTGGCGTCTGTAGATGGCCGGGGCGCTAGCGTAGACTTACACTACTCACAGTGCTTGAAGCATCCGGGATGGAGTGTCGTATGCTGTTGGAAACCCAGGGATGTTTACGATGTCGGTTTAATAATTTAATGTATATTTGTATATTTGATATATTGAATTACATTAACTAATATCAGCTCACTTAAACATTTCTTTTTCTCACTTGTGTGCATATAGTATATATGTGATATATATTAATTTACATTTTATTTGTGTCATGTTTGATGCCACATGCTTCATGGGTGTATGAGACTCACATCATGCTCTTGATAATTAAAGGTTTTTTATTTTAGTAATTCATAAATTGGTAGAAATTTGTCATGGCTAGAAGCTTGGAGAAGCTTGTTGTGTCAATTGACTTAGTCCACTAATTTGTTTTACTTAAGATATTTATTAACCTAACCATTATTCTTAGCCATAGTTTAGTGTCTACATGAGTTAGTGTATGCCATAAACTCACCCATGGTTGTTATTCTCACCTCATGAATTTTATTCTCATCTCCACTTCATCTTCTTCTTCCTCATGAGAAAACTTTCTATCTTTTCAAATGGTGAAGAAATATTGTGAGAAAAATAAATCTAAAATGAGCAAAATTCCTACTTCATCATCCTCTACTATATTAGCCATTTAGTTTTGGGTGTTTGCTTCACTAATCTACTAATTAGTGAAGAGGTAGCATGAGCTTGAGTCTCCTCGTCGTAGATCATCTTCGGCCTCGAAGACTTCGAGCAAGCTTGTTCATTTCTTCATGTGAACCCTTACTAGAGTTCGGGTGTTCACTACTTGAAGTGAAGGGACTACTACACGGAGCTTTAGAAGTGAAGGACCGGTCTACAAAGGTTGTATTCCTCATTCATTTAGATGTAAAGTTGTTTGCATTCTAAATTCGTCTAAATCTCTAGTTAAGATTCTCGGTTAGGGTTGTTTAGCATGGCAAAAATTTGAAATTGGCATGGACGATGCCTCCCGAAAACTTGCTGTCGTGCTAGGTAACCCTACACAGAGGGCCGGTCTTGCACCCCGATCGGAGACCCCTTCGAATGACTCCATCCGTGTGGACTTTGCCACACCTCCAGGTATATTGCACGAATATTCATTTTGAATGTAATATTATAGATATACACGCGTATTTATTTCAAAATTACTTATATAGTCAATATTTGATGGTCTAGCAGTTGGTGGTGCGTCCACATCAGAGGCAGAGGCTACTCCCGCACCTCCAGGTATGTTTATATATCTTACAATGCATGCATATTGATTTAGAATGTTATATATTAATATACACACATTCTTTTTGCTCTTACTTAGATAATCATTTTTTTACTGTCTAGTAGTAGGTGGTGCCTCCAATGCACTTGCGAGTATGTTTATATATCCTATACTTTATGCATATTGATTTAGAATGTTATATTATTGATATACACATTCTTTTTGCAATACTTATATAATCTATTTTTAATTGTCTAATTATAGGTGGTGCGTCCACATCTGGCACAGGGGCCACTTCCGCCACTTCCATACCCTCCGCTCAGTCTGCAGATTAGTATGAATAAATATAAAATATTTATTCATTTTACATATCCTTTAAGAATAAACATGAAGTTCATGTAATTTTATCGTCAATGTTTATTTTCTAGTTGGAGGGGATGCGTCCACGTCCGGGTCACCGGCTGTTCCTCACCGGAGTAACTATCGTCCCGCTCGTGCTGCTGCCTGGGCCCAGGCTTGTGCTGCTGTCGTCGGAGGTATATATCACACTTCAATTTTCGTTAAACCTTGATTGCTTAATACCACTTTGTCTTAATATTGATTGTCCTGATATTTCTTGTAGATGCAGGGCAACCCCATCCTGAGAGGGGGACTCGAGGGCCGAATCAGTCCCACAGGCTGAGGCCCGATAGAGATAGGGTGGAGGCACCATTCCCACTCTCCTTTACCCCCGATTATTGCTATACCGGCGATTATACCGAAAGGTTCAGCCGGTATATGGGGGATGAGAGCCGCCTCGTGAAGAAGTATCCACTTCACGTTGAGTGGGGCGATCAGCACCGGCGCTCATTTGCCCTCTTCTGGGATCAGGCTTGGGTATTAATATATATTTTCATTTGATTTATCCAATATATTTATTATTATTTAACACTTGCAATTTAAATACATCGTTTTTTTGTATTTGTAGTTGTATTACGACTTTCAGCAAATACCCGACCCTGATCATCCTGAGAGAGTGCTCGATCTTCACGCTCTGTACTAAGGCCTGATGAAGAACATGCAATCAAAGGTCCGATAAAAAAGGAACGAGGTGAAGATCGACTGCTATTCCCTGTGGATACACGGACTCTCTTGTGCCAATATTTCGACTCTCGTTCCTTTGCGGCAGAGAGAGCGGCTCTCCTACATACTCCGGCCTTTGCGAGAGTCGACGTAGATACACGGACTCTCTTGTGCCAATATTTCGACTCTCAGCGCAAACAGGTTTGTAATTTAAATGTAATTCATTGTTTAGCATATAATTTATTTTTTTGTGTTGCTTAATTAGAAAACTAAATCTGAATGTGTTCTGCAGAAACAGGCTGATCAAAATAAAGAGAATAGGAAGTCGGCGAAGAGGGGTCGCCCCACTTATACAGGTGGCTCGAGGAACATTACTCGTGTTATGGAGGCATCGGTAAATTACAATAGATCTATTCCGATATAATGTAATATTAAGAGTTATTTTATAATTTATGTAAATTTTTTGCGAATTGCAGAGAGCTCAGACCCTGGTGCAGGGTGGTACACCGAGCATGCCGACCGCGTGTCTTGCCGTCCACGGCACCTCGACAGATCCCGCTACGGGCGAGCTTCGATTCCCCGACACCGCTACCCCGAAATATTGCGTAACTGTTAATATTTATTCTAACAGGTTTGAAATTTTTGTTTTGAAAAGTTAAAATTTAAATGATATATTTATATTTTAATGGTTAATATGGGTGTAGGAGCGGGTGGTAGAGCAGGCGTAGGTATCGGGGATCGATTTTACTAGACAGACCGAACCGATGCTGCTGACCCCAGTCTTAGACACCGCACACGGAGGACACCACGGAGGTTGGGAGAGAGGCCGGGGACTGGGTCCTAGTAGGGCCCATATGAGGTTGGACTCCACTCCGGCGGTTACTTCCCCTACTCCCCGTGAGCGACGTCTAGAGCATGATGTTGCCGCCTTGAAGACCACCGTCGAGGAGTTAAAGGAGATGTTGGTACGTATACTACTTAATAGTAAAATATTATATCACATTATGGATAGTAACATATGCAATATTAGTAATATGAGCTTATTTGGTTGTAGACTTAGTTTTGATTAATCATACTTAAATAAAACTATCTAATTAAAATAAACTACTGTTTTCCTAACTAGATACCCAAACGAGGCCTAAGTCCATAAGTATTCTTATTCGTTTATTACACATAAAATTTAACAGATGCGACAGGCTATTTCGGCTGCGGCTCCACATGCATCTCCTTCGGCTGCGGCTCCGCAAGCCACTACCTTGGCTGCAGTTGCGTAGACCACTCCTGCAGCTTCACAGCTCGGTCAGACTCCCGCAGCTCCACAGCCCGCTCAGACTCCCGCACAGTCCGCTCCTTCATTGGTCGAGTTTTTGACGACTCAGGACTGCACCGAGGAGCAGATGCGCCGGATTACGGCGTTTATCAGAGGTGGAGGAGCTGGACCGAGCTAGGATAGTTTTTTTTAAAATATTTTTGAGGATGTATGTACTTGATTATTGTATATATATTGAACGATTTTGGTGGTTGTTTGATTGTTCACGATAATTTTGATTGATATCGCATTCTGTTTCTTTTATTATATTATGCGTGAGATGTTGATTATGAATATTTCTATATTTGGTTATATGATGTATATATTATTATGCACAGGGTGGGGAAAAAACAGTAGTCATCTTTTTTAAAAAAACTGATATTTTGTCTCTACGGATTAATCCATAGGGATATCTATTGCACCTACGGATTAATCCGTAGGTGCAATATTTGCCTCTACACTGTTTTCCGGAGGGACAAAATATTAGGATTCCTGATATTTTGTCCTTATGGACTCAATATAACTTGGTCCTACGAATTTATCCGTAGGGGCATTTAGCTGGCCCTACGTATACATCCGTAGGGACAACAATCAAGCCCTAACAAATTAAAATATTTATCAGGCTCTACGGATTAAACCGTAGGGACAAGTATTTTATTTTATAAACCAACAAATTAAAATATTTATCAGGCTCTACGGATTACTCCATAGGTATACGTTTCCCTACGGATTAAGGCGTAGGGGCAATTATTACTCCGTAGGGGTATGTTCAGGATGAAGACTTGCACATGCGGCCTTTTCACATACGGGGTATTTTTATATACCTACGGCTATAGCCGTAGGGGCAGTGGTTTGCGTCTACGGAAAAATCCGTAGGGGCAACCCCTTGTTGTAGTAGTGATATAAGTATGAAAAATGACTCCAATTGAGCAAGCTTGTCCTGAATATGAGTTTGATCTCTATAAAGAATTAACAATTACCCCAACCGGGACGTTGATTTTCGCTGGTTTTGTATGGAGAGGGCTCCCTCCTTTTCTATTCGTTTTCGGGCCGGGACGATAATCAGTTATGGGATTATGTTTCATGGAATTGGATATTGAGTTGGAAGTCCATGAAAATAATAAAACGAAAACAAAGAACTTTCCTCAAGTCTTGTACTCCAATGATCAAACAAACACTAAACTTTATACTTATACTCACTGCGGGACAACAATTTCTCAGCTCCTGACTTATCAATGCGTAATTAATTTTTGGAAGTCATATATTCTGCCAAAACAGCTTTTGGATAAACCAAGCTGAGGCAAGACGGAGTCCCAAGACATAACATTATATATGTGAATGCAGCACCACTAGGGGATGGGGCCTAGCACTCATTCCGTCTAATGTGAATGCAGCACCATTAGACGGAATCTCCAATATCAAATGCAGCACTCATTCCGTCTAATGTGAATGCAGCACCATTAGACGGAATCTCCAATATCAAATGCAGCACTCATTCCGTCTAATGTGAATGCAGCACCATTAGACGGAATCTCCAATATCAAATGCAGCACCACTAGGGGAACATATATATGTGAATCTGTTGGGATGGGGCCAGCCACGTGAAGTGGGGCCCACACCAATCGTGAAGAGATCTGCACTCATTTCTCTTTGCGGCAAACCAGCCCCCAATAATCACTCTTTCTCATATGAACCTCTCTCTCATGTACTCCCCACTTCACCTCTAAACTCCATCTCATTTTGACTCCATGAGAAACCACGTCTACATCCATTTCATCTTCCTTTTCCTTGGCTAAAATTTCACCATGAACACTCCTTCTCTTTCTTTTTCCATCTTTTGTCTTCTACGTTCTTTTCTTCCAATCACTTGATCTCCAAACAACTCCTTTCTTTTGATCACATACTTGCCTATATTCTTTTTACCTCTTCTTTATATTCCTTTTTTTCAAGTATGTTCTTTTTCTCTTCATATGAAATTTTCTCTATAACACCTTCAAGGTGTTTGTGAAAACTCCCAAGCCGTATTTTCTTCAACCTTTTTTTCCGGCACTTTCTCTATGCCTCGTGGGGCTTCTAAATTTTTGCTTAACTTGAATTCAAAAGGCAACATGCCTACACCAAATCATGCTGGGAAGAAAAATGGCAAAGTTTGGAAAAATAGCGAGACTTCTCATACTTCGAAATCTCTCTCGATATCCTTCGAATCCTCTGCTGAATGTGATGGAGATTCTACCACTTTACTTGCAGAAGCTACATCCATTATGCTATCTAATGAAAGTTGAAACAACACCACACCAATCTTAAATCCCCATCTTCGTCTCCCAATGAACAACCATTGCCCGTAGGCGAGTTATCCTTTAATTTCATATCAATGCCCATTCTCCCTATCAATTCGAATACGCAACCATCTGAAAATGTTCCACTCATCTTACAATCACCACCTCTCCAAAAAATTTGGAAAGAAACACTTACATCTTCTACCGCCCACGGAAAATGATCTCTTAATTTTATTTCGCCATGTTGAGATGGACCCATTGAACTTACCAATAAGAATGAAGCATTAGCAAAAAAGAAGTGGGGTCCTTCTCTTTTCGGTTAATTTCGTTGGAAAAACACCTTATCATCATCATCTTGTTGAGTCTTCTAGAAAACAATAGTGATGTCGAGGTAGCGTGCAATTATCCACTTTTGAAGGAGGTTTCTTCTTGTTTAAATTTTCTAATTTAGAAGATATGGGTCTTGTTGGAGATGCCTCTTGTTGGTTTGTTTGTTAGTGTCCCTTGATTCTTAAAGAATGGGAGCCGCGAATGAAAATTACAAAGGAAAATTTTGCTACAATTCAATTTGGATGAAACTATTCATATTTTTGCCGAAATGGTACACCGACCGTGCTTTAGTAAAACTTGGAAGTTTCATTGAAACTCCACTTTTCATGGATGGACTTACCTCCAATGGAACAAGTATGGAATTTGCTCGCTTTTGTGTTGAAGTAAAACCAGAAATAATTTTACCAAAAGAAGTCCCTTTTTGACATAAAAGACATATCAATATGCAATCAATCGTTTATAATTGGAAACCACCTCAATATTTACATTGCAAAACTTTCGCTCACTCTGATACCACATGCACATTTTCTCATTCACCTTCAAACCATACTATTTCACCTTCAATTCTCACAATTGTTAAACCTACCAACCCCAACTTTCATCCCTCCACTGCAAGCAAAAAGTTGTCTAATTCTAACACCACCACATCTTCTTCTCTTCCGCATCATGATGGGACATGGAATATTATTAATAGAAAACAATCTAGAGAACGAAGCCGTAATAAAAGTTGTGCGCCTTCCACTAACCGTTTTCAAGTTCTTGAAGAAATTCTAATAATGTGGCAAGTGAAGCTTCATTCAAACTCAATGATCTTCTTCAAGTTGAGGAGTTTATCTTCAAACAAAACTCAAGAGTAAATTGACTTTATTTGGGAGATGGAAACAATAAGTTCTTTTTTGTGGCCATTTGCAAAAGGCGATGTTGGTGTTAAAAATTTCATCCTGGTTGACCAAATTAAAGTCAAAGTCAACTCAAGCCAAGTGGGACCGAGCCCAAGTCAAGACCGGGTATGGAAGGGATAGGCCTCATGACAAAAAGAATGAAGCTATAAATTAGTTTAATGCAATTTTTAAAATTAAATGTATGAAAAATGGGCAAAACGCCAAAATTTTGTAAACCCCATGCCTTACGTGCAAAAAATAAAATAAAATAAACACATAAGGTATGGGGAGGCACAAGTGCCATTTGAAAAACCCCAAGGGGTTATATGTAAAGTGTGTAGCCTATAAAAGACAAACATAATGAAAAAATCAATAAAATCTTTTATTCTCTTAAAAAAATTTAGGGTTTGTGCCTCCATATTCTCTCTTTCAAGTTTTTCTCTCTCTTTCTTTTCATCTCCAATTAAATCAAGAGTTTAGCTCTCTTTTTCTCAAAACTAAATAAAATTTCACTATAAAACCCTCGAAGGGAAGTTCAGATCTTCCATCAAATCCCTAAGAGGAATATTTTTAATCTCACCTTTCTTTTTCCCCAAGATCCAGCAAAAAGAGAGGATGAGGAAGAAGACCCATCTCAAAAATCCCACTTTAGAAGGATCCAAGGCTCAAGGGAGAAGAAATGGGTCCCCTTTGATCATCTCCGAATATCTTTAAGGAATTCAACTCTAAGATCCAAATTCTCAAAGGAGTTTAACTCCAAATCCAGGTTTTGTAGGAGTTTAACTCCAAATCCAGGTCTTTCGGGAGTTTAACTCCAAATCTACACCCAATTTCTGTTTGGGAGTTCAACTCCAAGTCTAAGGGATTAGCACATTTTTCCTCTAGTACTTCCAGCGGCCGCATGCCGCGCACGTGAGCAGCTGGCACCCAGCAGCCTCACGCCGCTCACGCGTTCGGCGGGAGTCCAGCGCCATACGCTTAGCAAGTGACCCGCTGGCACCCAGCGGTCTTGCGCAGGGCACATGACCCGCCGCCGCCGCCCTGCGGTCAGGTGTTGTCTCACGCGTCCTTAGAACGCTCCTCACCCCTCTTTTTCTCACATACTCCACACTCAAAATGTTGGCTATAGTGCTATCAAGTCAATTATTGTAATCGCATGCACACGATTATGATAATTGAGGGAGGACCTATACGGGTAGAACAGTCTTACTCAAAATAATAGTATGCTATCTGGTTTGCCGTTATCATCATGCATTATGTGGTATTACAGATCATTATTACATGTTGATAGAGCCCATAGGAGTTTTGCTTGACTACCAGCATTATGATGGAGATCACATACGTGAGAGCTGGGTGGTTTATAAGCACATCCTTAAATGTCCATAGTCGAGAGAGTATCGAGACTGGGCATCGATACTCTGGAGTATACTAGAGTATACTTATCGAGACCCCGACGAGGGGCGGTGGCCGGTCTCACAAACTATTGGTGTCTGTTAGTCACCTAAGATAGTATACATGTGCTCATTGAGTTATGAGTACACTGGACGGACTCGCCGGGAACATGAGTACAGGTTATTCTGTCGACATGAGATCGTCATTTGTCTCGTGTGAGTTCTCAATGTGCTTTGATTACTACCCTACGACAGCTCAAAAGAGTCGTGCAAACAGGTTTTAGTTGGGTACAGTCCCGAGCCACATGGAGGCAGTGAGCGGATCGTCGGGGATTCGTCTCTCCCGGTATTGGGGGTTGATGTCGTGCGGTGCACGGGTGACCATCACCAGAAATGCTTGGCCAAGGTAGACGAGAATTACTGATTTGGATTAGTAGTTTCTCAGTGGGTGATGGGCTTTATACCGACACGAAATATCGCGTTATTAGGGGTCTGACTTTATCCACACCCTAGACTCGATATGCGATATTCTTAGACAAACAGACCGGACTATACGGAGATTGTCACAGACATGCTCAGTAGGGGTTTGAATGAGTTTTCTCGTCGGCCTTCCTTTCACTCAATACCTGGGTAGCCGTTACGTACAGCTTGTGCCGCTGACGTGCTTGTGGTTAAACCCACTGCTGGAGTATTGACGAGTCTTAGAGTCCCACACAGAGGGTTTCCCTGATTCTGGTGAAACGATGTAATAGCCATATTGGATACATGCAGGGTTCTGATCAATTGATTGTACTATATACCCGGACTTTCAGTCGGACAGTTGATAATACTAGCCGTCTCTGGTTTGAGCCGGATTATTAAATCAGGTATTGATTTAATAATTTACGTATATGTATTTCGATATGTATATTCTAGTATTATGTTCTTTGTGTTATTATATCTCTTCGGGTATTCATATTTCGGTATGAATATAGGTATGTATATATAGTAGTGTAATCCGTATTTGTACAGATAACATTCTAGAAGGTGGACACCTCATTTAGTTTTTATCCATTTATTTTAATGGGTAATGAGATGGAAAATCAAGAGAGGGGAGTATGGTGAGAGCCATGCTTGTATAGTGTTGCACAAATGAATTATTAATTCATTTGTGCAAACTGAGCATGAGCTTAATTTTATATTGGAAAAATGAGTTCATTAAAAACCATGCTTCATGTTATTTTCACATTTGATGTTGGAAAAAGTCTTATTTGATGAGTTTTTCTTTACCTCACCATCATGCTTCACTCTCCTCTCTAGTTTCTTGAGTTCATCCACCTTCATCCTCAACCTCCTCTCTACAATCTCATGAGTTGAGAATTAAGAGAGGAGGAGAGATAGATAAACACTTTGAACACTTCACTACATCTTAGGCACTCTATATTAGCATCCTAGAGTTTCTAGTTGCTTCACTTGATCATTAGTGTGGAGCTAGAGCCAAGAGCTATATCTCTCGGGTGGATCATCTTCGACGGAGGAAGACCGGCAGCCAAGGTCAGTCGAGGACGCCTCAAGGAGCTAAGGAAGATGGTAGAAGATCGAAGGACACGGTTCATTCGGTATAACCATTTCTAACCTTGTAGTTTAGCTCTTGTAGTTTGCTAGTATAGGTTTATGGTTCGATCTTAACGGGTTGTTTTGCACCAAAGTTTTTTAAACGTTATTTTTGTTCCGCATCGGCCACGGTAGATGTCCAGGGCGCTCTCGTAACCCAACATAGTATCAAAGCCACCCCATAAACCATTACTAGCTAGTTTGCACAAGGTTAAAATATAGATTGACCCATTTTTCCGAATCATTTTTCCATTTCGACATGCCCGCTGCCGATTTTAAAACTTGTTCAAAAAATCATTCAGAGCATCTTAAAAATACATGCAGGCAATTATAGGGCACCAGAAGAAATTTGAGCACCTAAGCCAATATTTTGGCCGTGGAACCGCCGCATACCATGCCTATTGGCCGCGGTTCCGCGACGCTTTTGTGGCAATTTTGCACCAAATTTCTTCTGAAACTCTATTTAATGGAAATATGATTTTTGGGATGTATGGTTTTGACCCAGATTTGTTTTAGTGCTGGTTTGCATTTGGGGCCTATTTGGAAAAGTTTTAGTTGATCGAAATTTTAAGTATGTGTTTATCAGTGCATGTGATAATATCTGCGACCGTGAATATCATTGAGCGGTATAACCCGACTAGTTGCTATATGTTCAACTAGATTGGTTTGCAAACGTGATATTCACGTTGATGTTCTGAGTTATGCTGATATTGTGGTTGGATTGTCGTGGTGGATAGCCTATGGTGCAATGGTAGTAGTACAGTTCATATTCATTTGTATATTCAGTATTGCGGGGCGAGCGTACGACATGTGGACAGCCGTCTCTGCCAGATTGTATATTCTTTTATTGGGGCAAGACCGAGTTGAGTTCGGTGTCGCCATTATATATATACTTTTCTTTTTTGACCTAGGATTACCTCGCGGTGGAGTGCTCAAGTAGCCGGGTTCTAAAGGGCAACGGGCCCGCATCTTATGGTGTTGAGATGGAGGGGGCCTTACTCTAGAATTGGCGGGCTATTCGCCGCACTCGTAGGGGGTATAGGACGACCCACGGAGTGGTGCTCAAGTTACCGGATTTCGTGAAGTGCTGGATGGCCCATTCACTTTGTTAATTGGGGTTGCCTCACTTCTGAGATTGGCGGGTAACTTGCCGCACTCGTAGGGGTCTAGGTTTTCATTGCACGGGCTATCCACACGACCGGGAACGTCGGGTCTCAATTGCGGCTCAAATGAAACCCGGGGCTCCAAGATTATCCACCATTCTGTGTTACTTGTTGATGTTCTGTGATGTTGCTTATATCATGCTTAGGACGAATATTATATATATAGTTATATGTACTAGTAGATGTTGTATATGTTTTGCATCCGCGCTAGTCCAGTCCCCGCTCTGCCATTAGTTAAGTAACCTAACGGTGCATGACGGGGCCCCGTGGCGAATGCGGATGGCATATACGTAAATTGTATTTTCGTTCATTTTTCTGGTGTGATATTGATTAATTGATGGAACTGCGTTAACTTTGATTAATGCAAAGAAAAACAAACCTAAATGATGTTGTTGGAACCAATTTTGAAAACTGTTATTACATATGTTTCTTTTTGCTTTGCACAGCGGTATTCGGTTCTGAATATCCAGCACCTCATTCGACGAGGCAAGAGCCGAGATCCCTCCATAGGGAGTGATTTCTTGGGAAAAAGTTTGCGTCATTGTAATAACCTCACTATAGTCGATTCTTTTGCTTTGCATCGTGGTATTCAGTTAGGAATATCCTGCATCTTATTCGATGAGGAAAGAGCCGAGATTCCTTCACAGGGAGTGACATCTTTAGCAAAAGTTTGCGCCGCTATATATTTGTAAAACTGCTCGGGTTCCTTCAACGATATCAAGTTCATTACGTTAAAGTTTTTTCGCCAAAAACCAGCCGTAGCCCTCCGTCATTTCCTACGAGTAGTACTTAGTATTCGTACTGCATTTGTTGACTGTGTCAAGGCGTAGTGTGCGGTAGCTAAGTGGTGCTTGTTTGTAGCATACAATGCGATTGGTTAGGACAGTCGTGCGGCCTTGTTGACTGTGTCAAAGGCTCGTACGGGTAGATTTAATGCAATCAAGATAATGACGAGTTGAACTTAACTGGGACTCTTTGATTTGTTGACTGTGTCAAGGTCACTTGTGTCCTAGGGGTAAAGACTATATCGGGAGTTTCAAACATACAGAAAACTTGCCAGGCATGCGCATTCCTTCTGGAGTGTGGTGACTTGAGTGGCTTCCATTAAGTTATCATGCAATGATAGTTGGGTCCCAATTCCCACTGATGAGTAGGTGTTACTCCTCGGGTGATTTTAAATGATCCCGACTAATTCTCTTTTTAGGGTTTGAAGGAGAGTTCGAGAAAATAGTGGAAGCCATCCTGATTAGATAAAATGATTAACCAATCTAATCTAGGTTAGAGTGCACGCTGAGTGTTTCTTTTCTCTCTCTTTGGCAGTGACCATGACCCGACCCTAAACTAAAACTCATAAACCAAGTTAACTGAACCTTCTTAAAACACTTTGGCTTTTGGATTGTCATTCAGTCGCATATATCCCTACCGCTCCTACTTTCCCTTTGTATTTTTTCCAGAACACTCCGTATCATTACGAAGATCCATATTGATTGGATATTCCATTGTATAGTTACATACGAACTCGAAGAAACTTGTTTCAGTACGAGAATGGATTCCGGTTTTGGAGAAATTGAATATGATTATTCGGATGTCTTTTCTCTTTACCTTCTCTCAGGTTGCGAGGGCTCCTGGTATTAGGAGAGTACACCTATTGCGCTTATTGGATAGTCTTCTTCCAAACCATAGGTAGGTACCGAAAGGTTGGGAAGGAAGAAAACCAATTAGCCTAAGTGTGGTGTACAGAAGGTAATAAGTAAAGATATATAAAGGTATTAGAGTGAGGGCAAAAGAAATTGCGACTACTATCATTCACGACGAAGCTGCGTATACCCCGTCTTACTTCCCCTTTGCATTTCTCCAGAACACTTTGTATCACTACGAAGATCCATATTGCTTGGATGTGCCATCGTTTAGTTACATACAAACTCGAAGGAACTTGTTTCAGTTCGAGAATGGTTTCCGGTTCAGGAGAAATTGAATAGAATTATTCGGTTGTCTTTTATCTTTACCTTCTCTCAGGTTGCGAGGGCTCCTATTATTAGGAGAGTACACCTATTGCGATTATTGGATAGTCTTCTTCCAAACCATAGGTAGGTGCCGATAGGTAGGGAAGGAAAAAAACCAATTAGCCTAAGAATGGTGTACAGAAGGTAAGAAGTAAAGACATATGAAAGAATTGGAGTGAGGACAAGAAAACATACGGTTACTGTCATGAATCTGAATAGTGGAAAATGCATTATTAGGAATACCCGGCCACCCCTTCGAAAAATTTTCATGTTTCAGTTTTACTGTGCGGTGTTAATTGAAAACTGTTTTCCCAATTAGATTCTGACTCCAGAGTATGTATTTACATGACTTGATTCTCACATCTGTATGGCGTTACAGATACTGAGTGGGAGTAAGATATTGGGAATTGGATGATTAGATCCTCTATATATCAGAATTCTTTGTAATTGGTGATATTTGAGGAAATCACATGGGTTTTGCCTGACGACAAATATTTGGTTTTGAATATCCGTCGTTATGCACCAATTTCAAACTGATATATTTGTATGTTTATTTTATAAAGTGAGATATAACTTTTTGAAATTATGTCTATGACGTTTAGCTATATCAGTTGATGGTTAGGTAAGGTGCATTCAACAACGGTGTAATTCTTCTTAACCATAGCACAATTTTCAACCTACGACGCACATGGTTTGAGTTATTAAACTCAGTCGACTTATACAAAATTTTGTATGTTGTCCGATGTCCGTTAGGACAAAGGGGTTGGTACTCGTACTATATTCTGTTTACTTATGATTTCTCTAGTTTTAGACAAGTATTTCGTTAAAATACAAGGTCCAGATTTTGAGAAGATATAGGTATAAGAATAAAGTAAAGAACTATATGTTGCAAGTATCGAGATTCTTCAAGGTGATCGAAGATATAGATACTTGTGTTAGGTATTCCATTGTAAATAATAGTTTTGAGAAATTGCTTCTCTCTTAGGTTACTCATCCGTGAGTACGCTCCTTGATGAGTAATGCTGCTTGGCATTCTTCCATTTAGTTGATATGCACTGGAAACAGCTGCATGTATTTTGAATCTGGTTCTAATTAAATTAATGCATTTGTTTCTATATTGGATATAGAATGGATTCACATCTTAACTGTGTTAAGGTGTATGGAGTTGTCCAGCTTATGCTTAAAACCAGAATCCGGATAAACTCTAGGCACGTTTCAATAATGGCAATTTGTGGGTTATCCCGGGCATTAACGAGGGTTAACATTCTACCATCTGGAAGATCAATAGTTATATTGTTCTTGACTCGCCACAGTTTTAGTAAAATGAATTCCTTTCAGAAAACATTAGTGGGAGTATGGTAGAACTGGAAGTGATTCCAGAACCACAAACGATTACTGAAAATTTAGTAGAACCTAAAAATTCAATTGGATTCGACAATCCATTAGCCACTCCGCAGATTTTATGGGTAACCTCATGCACCCGAGAGGTACGTCGGTCTCCTCAAAGACGGTGAGATGGAGGTTTTTGATTACCCAAACTTGCCACTGCTGCTGTTCTAGACTATGAGATCTGGTAGGAGGATGAGTATAACATCATTCTAAATTAGCTTTAGAAGTGCACGTGTATATGATTCTGCCAGAGGGTTGTTGTAGTCAGTGGGAGCAGCGGAAGCATAGTGGGCAAGTAGTTTATGTCTATTTATAGACTAAAGTAGGTATAGCGGAGATAGATCGTCTAGTTTTGATGTAACAGTCATAGAGTTTGATTTCATCAGAACAACAGATGGACCTGGTAAGAAGATAGTATGGAGTGATGTTCTGGTATTTGGATGACATGCTCTTGATAGGAAGTGATTTTCCTATACTACGATCGGTTATACTATGGTTGTCATAAGGTGTTTCTTCACATAGGATCTGGATAAAATATCAGGGTTTCTGGCCACTAGATCTATGGTTTTAGATCTAAATTTGGTAAGTGTCCCAATTAGGGTACTTTGACACTATTCTAAAGTGTTTTAGAATAGACGACTCCTGGCGTGGTGGTGTACCCGCAGGTAATGAAGTCACCCTCTCTAAAGAGATGTCTTCTAGATTGGTGAGGAGAGGGATTTGCATGATTGTCATATCACTTGCTTAGGCAATTGAGTTAATCGTGAAATGTCAAGTACCACACCAGATATTGCTTTTTCACTAACTGCAATAAGCATATATATTAATCCAATCCTGGAGAAACATTGGGAAGCAGTTATGAACATAAGTGGATGTTCTTGGTATATGGAAACGGCAGTCTCCTTTGGGAGGTGGTTATCATTTTAGGCTTCCAAGGTGACCTGGATGACAGAGTGGCTGTTAGAATTATAGTTTTCCCTTTTTTAAGGGGCAGTATGTTGGACAGGTGGTCCAGGCGGATACTGAGGAAGGCATGGCGCAGGATACTGATTAAATCCAGTGAATGATATAGTCTAAGAAGTTTATTGAATTTGGAGTTCATTTGTGAACTGGGTCCCATCAGATATCCAGACAAATTCTAAGACAGATATCACTCATTTCGGGAGATAGTCTTTCTCCACGAAGTTGAGATATAGAGAGATAAAGATAGAAACATTAGAGCGGATCCACTCACTGAGACTATTTCTTGAACGCAATAGTTTCACAAACGGGTTTTATGAGACTGATTAGTAGAGAAGTTGGGTGTTCGGTATCACACGGGCTGTGAGTATGCGACACCACAATAATTAGCCTGAAGTGAATGTGGCAGATTGTTGGATATAGTGTTCTCAAGTCAATTATTGTAATCGCAGGCACGCGATTATGATGATTGAGGGAGGACCTATACGGGTAGAACGGTCTTACTCAAAATGATATTATGCTATCTGATTTTTCTTTATCATCATATACATGCATTATGTAGTATTAAAGATCACTATTACATGTTGATAGAGCCCATAGGATTCTTTCTTGACTACCAGTATTATTATGACGATCACATACGTGGGAGCTGGATGGTCTATAAGCACATCCTTAAATGTCCCTAATCGAGAGAGTATCGACACTGGGTTTCGATACTCCAGAGCAGACTGGTGTATACTTATCGAGACCCCGACGAGGGGTTGTGGTCGGTTTCACAAGCCATTGGTGTCTGTTAGTCACCTAAGACAGTATACAGTTGCTAATTAGGTTATGAGTACACTGGACGGACTCTCCGGGAACATGCTAGTTGGTATTATACCTATTGTCAGATAGCAGTTCCCAGATGACATGAGTACAGGTTAGTCTGTCGACCTGAGATCGTCATTTGTCTCGTATGAGTTCCCACTGTGCTTTGATTACTACCCTACCACGGCTTAAAGGAGTCATGCAAACAGGTTTTAGTTGGGTACAGTCCCGAGCCATATAGAAGCAGTGAGCGGATCGTCGGGGATTCGTCTCTTATTAGGGGTTGATGTCGCGCGGTGCACAGGTGGCCATCACCAAAAATCCTTAGCCAAGGTAGACGAGAATTACTGATCTAGATCAGTAGTTTCTCAGTGGGTGATGGGCTTTATACCGACATGAAATATCGCGTTATTAGGGGTCTGACTTTATCCACCCCCTAGATTCGATATGCGATACTTTTAGACGAACAGACCGGATTGTACGGAGATTGTCGCGGACTGGCTCGGTAGGGGTTCAGATGAGTTTGCTCGTCGGCTTTCCTTTTGCTCAATACCTGGGTAGCCGTTACGTACAGCTAGTGTCGCTGACGTGCTTGTGGTTAAACCCACTGCCGGCGTATTGACGAGTCTTTAGAGTCCTACACAGAGGGTTTCCCTAGTTCTGGCGAAACGATGTAGTAGCTGTATTGGATACGTGCAGGGTTCCGATCGATCGATTGTACTATGTACCTGAACTTTCGATCGGACAGTTGATAATACTAGCCGGCTCGGGTTTGAGCCGGATTGTTAAATCAGGTATTGATTTAATAATTTACGTATATGTATTTCGATATGTATATTTTAGTATTATGTTCTTTGTGTTATTCTATCTCTTTGGGTATTCGTATTTCGGTACGAATACATGTATGTATATACAGTAGAGTGTAATCCGTATTTGTACAGATAACATTCTAAAAGGTGGACACCTCATTTAGTTTTTATCCATTTATTTTAATGGGTAATGAGGTGGAAAATCAAGAGAGGGGAGTATGGTGAGAGCCATGGTTGCATAGTGTTGCACATATGAATTGTTAATTCATTTATACAAACTATTCAAGCATGGGCTTAATTTTATATTGGAAAAATAAGTTCATTAAAAACCATGCTTCATGTTATTTTCACACTTGATGTTGGAAAAAGTATTTACTTGATGAGTTTTTCTTTACCTCACCATCATGCTTCACTCTCCCCTCTAGTTTCTTGAGTTCATCCACCTTCATCCTCAACCTCCTCTCTACAATCTCATGAGTTGAGAATCAAGAGAGGTTGTGAGATAGATATACACTTTAAACACTTCACTACATCCTAAGCACTCTAGATTAGCAACCTAGAGTCATTAATTACTTTACTTGATCATTAGTGTGGAGCTAGAGCGAAGAGCTACATCCCTCGGGTGGATCATCTTCGACAGAGGAAGACCGGCGGCCAAGTTCAGTCGAGAATGCCTCAAGGAGCTAAGGAAGATAGTAGAAGACCGAAGGTCGACACGGTTTATTCGGTATAACCATTTCTAACCTTGTAGTTTAGCTCTTGTAGTTTGCTAGTATAGCTTTATAGTTCGATCTTGACGGTTTTTTTAGCGCCAACGTTTTTTAAACGTCATTTTTGTTCCGCATCGGCCACGGTAGATGGCCAGGACGCTATCGTTACCCAACATAAACACATCTCCCGATAGAAAAAATTTTCTACACTTATATTGATTGACTTGTAAAACAAGATATATGGAGCCGATCATCATTTTGATTGATGGATGATGATCGGATTTTTCTATCTCAATTTAAGACTCATCTCAACATGTGTGTGTGTGTAGGGGAGTGATCTATCACAAACCAGTCCGTGTTTTTAAACAACGGGAATTCTCGACCCACGATATATTTTAACCATCCGATCCACTCAAGTTGATCGCCATACCCTCAAATATGCGTGCATGAAAAATCAAAGGATTTAAAGATCTTAAACGCATGCATTGATGGGTGCAAAATGAACGTTTTTCGATTATGCAATATATATATATATATATATATATATATATATATATATATATATATATATATATATATATATATATAAGCGCTCTATTGCAAACCGGTCCGCGTTTTTTAAAAACGGGAACTCTCAGTCCACAACTTGTTTGAACGATCCGATCCGTTTAAGTTGATCATCCTATCCTCAAATATACGTGTGTGAATAATCAAAGAATTTAAAAATCTCTAACATATGCATCGATGGGTGCAAAAATGAACGTCTTTCGATAATGCAACATAAACTTCATCCGATGCATATGTTAGAGGTTTTTAAATCCTTTGATTTTTTATACACGTATATTTGAGAATAGGGTGATCAACTTGAACGGATCGGATCGTTCAAATATGTCGTGGATAGAGAGTTCCCGTTTTTAAAAAACACGGACATGTTCACAATAGATCACTCATATATATATATATATATATATATATATATATATATATATATATATATATATATATATATATATATAGTCCGCATTTTTTAAAAACGGGAACTCTCTCCACGACATATTTGAACGACCCGATCCGTTCAAATTGATCACCCTATCCTCAAATATACGTGTGTGAAAAATCTAAGAAAATCTCTAACATATGCATTGATCGGTGCAAAAATGAACGTCTTTCGATAATGTAACATAAACTTCATTCGATGCATATGTTAGAGTTGTTTAAATCCTTTGATTTTTTATACATGTATATTTGAGGATAAGATGATCAACTTGAACGGATCGGGTCGTTCAAATATGTCGTGGACAAAGAGTTTCCGTTTTTAAAAAACATAGACATGTTCGTAAAAGATCACTCATATATATATATATATATATATATATATATATATATATATATATAAAGAGAGGGAGAGAGAGAGAGAGTTAGAGGGGATTTATGAGGGGAGGGAGGGGTACGTGCATGCGACACTTGAACCAACATTATAAATAATAGGAAAAAACAAAACTTATGCAAATATAATTATTCACAGCTCCAACCTTCTTTCTTATTTTTATGATTATTTCTAGATTCTCTCTCCTGCTGATTAATACAGGCTGGATAAATAGTTTAGCATGCTTATATATATATATATAGAGAGATCTAGATCTAGAGACGCTTTCTTATGTGAGACAAATAAGACGCACACTATAACATCCTATCTCACGTGTATTTCACTGATCCAGACCGTTAACCGTGATCTGCATATCACGCATGCACTACATATCAATTTTCATTAGATTTCTACACCTCTAGCACGCACGATTGATGATATCATTTTTCAGACTACCGAAAGATGTTCATTTTTCGTTCACTTGATCGCATGTGTTAGATATGTAGGAATCTTACGCAAATTGATACGTAGGGTATGCATAACATGCAGATCACGGTGAACGGTCTGTATCGGTGAAATACACGGGGATAAGGTGTTATAGAACGCGTCTCATTTGTCTCACATAAGAAAGTATATATATATATATATATATATATATATATATATATATAGAGAGAGAGAGAGAGAGAGAGAGAGAGAGAGTCTATTTTCTCCTATGGCGTCAAAAAAATATACCCTCAATGATTCTTTTCGATGATCGGCGGCCATCATCTTCTTTATCATGTAAGATGTAAATACACCGAATTTTATATGATTCTATCAACTTTTCATTGTTGATTTAGTGGGTGCAAAATTAACGGTTTATCGACAATAAAACTTTTTGCATTGCTAATCAACGGCGAAAAAGTGGTAGAATTATATGAAATCTGGTGTATCAACAGCTTACATGATAAAAATGATAATAATGAATGACGATCGTCGATTAAAATGTTGAACGGTGTACTATTTTGACGCCACCTAACAAAAAAGCCTCTAAAGCTTCTTTCCTCCATTATTCTCTCTCACATGCATGTATATATATATGTGTATATACATACATGAGGTAGCGATAGGGTAAGACGGTGAGATGATATTTTTAAGGTGAGATGGAAAAATCCAACCGTTGGATCGAAGATTGAGTTTTCGCATCATGTTTTACACGTCAAAATATGTATGTGTATAAAAAATTAGACGATATGGAGGCTTGTAAGTCATGCATCAAGGGTATGCAATATATGCAACTTTTACGATGCTTTAATAACCATCCATTTTGCGACTATGATATCTATAGCTCAGAAGGGTCTAAATCATCTAAATTTTTGTACACATATATTGATTGACATGCAGAATAAGATGTATGGAGTCGATCATTGTTTTGATTGATGGATGATGGTCAGATTTTTCCATCTTACTATAAAAAATCTTATCTCATCCTATCGCTACCCTACATACATATATTTATGTATATACATATGAGAAAACAGAATCCCAGATGTCACAGAAGAGAATTTCCTCCTATGCCGACAAAAAACCTCAACCCTCCACCAATTTTTTTGACGATCGGCACCCGCAATCTTCATTCTCATCCTCTAAGATGTGGATACACCAAATTTTATATGATTCTAATATTTTTTCGCTGTTGATTTTGTGATGTAAAAATACGAAAAATATTTTATTATCAATGGTGAAAAGTTGATAGAATCATATGAAATTTGGTGCATTCACATATTAGAGGACGAGGATGAAGATGGTGGATACCGATTGTCAAAAAAATTGGTGAAGGGCTGGGTTTTCTCGACACCATAGAGAAAATTCCCTCCTGTGGTATTTGAGATTCTGTTTTCTCATGTGTGTGTATTCGATTCTCCAAGGAAAAAAAAGCAATTAAAAAATGGATTTAATGCAGAAAACCTCCCTCGGCGTTTGGGCCAAAAAGAAACTCATGTGATGTTTAAGCATCTCCACTTTGCCTCTCTTAATCGCCGTTATATTTTCCATCCAAAAATTACGACTCAACCAGAATGCCCTTACAAAACAAAAAAGAACAAAAATAGCATTTAGAGGAAGTCTACGGTATTTTCGTTAAGTCATGAGAATTTTGGATGAAGGGGGCAATGTGCAAAGTGCAGGTTAAGTGAAGGAGGCAAAGTGCAGGTTTTTAAATGTTAGGAGGATTTTTCGTTTTTGGGCCAAACCTCAAGGGGGTTCCGCATTTAAGCCGAAAATAAGAGCTGGTATCACTCAGTATCCAATACAATGTACAAGTCACAGCTAAGCAGCTAGCTAGCTCTGAATATCAGTTTGACCTGTATGCGACACTTGAACCATTAACTTTATAAGGAAATCAAACAAAAAATGAGGGAACTGCTTTTTTTCTAAAATAAGAAAAAAACAAGCATGGAACTACTTAATCAGTAACTTATATATGCAAATTTAATTCATGACAACTCTGTCCTTTTTATTTTTATGGTTATTTCTTGATTCTCTCTCATCACTAGTACAAAAAGGGCTTGTCCCTATGGTTCAGAAAAACCGTAAGAGCTATATTAGGTTGCCCTCACTATGGTAACGAGCATGGAAGTACTTAATTCCTAACCTATATATGCAAATCTAATCCATGACAACTCCATCCTTTTATTTTTATGGTTATTTCTTGATTCTCTCTCCTAACTGGCACAAAGATGGCTTGCCCCTACGGTAGTTACCACCGTAGAGGCGCTTCTACATAAAAAATTGTAAACTAAAGTTGTCCCTACGGTTCTGGCAGAGAAACCCATACAGTGGGAACCGTAGGACCAATGTCGGGATTAGAAAAAATAGAAATTGCTTCACCCGATTCTATGAAAACCATAGCACCACTCCCCATTTTCTCTGTCTCGCTACTTCTCTCTCATCCCTCAAACCCTAACCATGGTCAGCTCCGACGCCGATCGCAAAGACAAAGAGGAGATCCATGATGTCGCCGCCACCGACGAGGATGAGGATACTGGCTGCAACGCCCGTGCTTCCTAAATATCTAATAAAAGTGTTTTACAAATTTTTCCTGTGTCAAAATAATTATTTTAACGCTTCCATTTATAGAAAACACTTTAAAAACATTTTTCTATAATTAAAATGAATTTATATAATTTTTAATTATTTAAATTGAATTTTTAGAAAAAGATAACAGATGGGATTCATAATAGCTAAAGAAACACATGTAATAATTATGCAATGTAATGAGAACAACATAAAATATAACAGAAAAGCGAATAGTAAACGTAACATTAGTCCTTTGAAAATACTCATGATTCTTTAGTCTTGAAAATAGGTATAACTCGAGCCTAGTCTAGCATCTATTTAACAACTAAGAGACCCAACTAAGAAACTTGTCGGAAGGATAAGAAAATCTACATATATTTCGAGTCAATATACCTAGTAGTCGGCGATCCAGCCTCATACCGTTTACGTACTGTATAATACATAGTACGGCATTTTCGAGTCGAGTGTGGATCAATCATCATATTTATACCTCGTACGGTAAAATCCATCATATGGCATCCCCAAAATTGAGGGTACGAGTCAAATATCATATATACATCATCCTTTATTCGGTATCACCATCGTACAATATCATGATCAGGGGTACGGCTCTAAAGTCTCGTACATTCAAATACTATCAATTCACATATGATCGTATGTATGAATACATATCGTCCAACGATCCATTATAATATCATATCATGTACCATATCACGACTCAATCACATATCAAAATCTTACGGTATCATGCCCGATCATATTGACTCATCTCCACATGTCACATGCTATCCTCATCACCCGTATATATGTATATATACATATATACACATACATATACACACACACACACACCAAAACAAGTGTGTGCGCGCGCGCGCGCGTGTGTGACTACGTATAACCTGCGATTCTCCACCAAGGTAATCATCCTTTGGATAGGTCTTCCTAGACCAACCTAATCTAACCTAAGGTCTTCTAAATACCCTATTCGCTAAGTATCCAATATCGCATCCAAACTCATAATAATATAGTAATAACCCTATTCTACGTTTGCGGGGGTGCTATACGCCATCCACCCCACTTCCCCCATAGATATACATCTACTCACCTTGATCCTCGCTTGCCGAAGTCAATGACGCCATGCTCTCCCTTGTTGTACGAAGTCCACGCGAAAGTACCTACATTTCAATGAATATCGTACCGTAAACGAGAATCAAATACGAGAAATCTGATACGACATACGAAGGGTACATAGGTTAGAACCTACGAACTACACATGTAAGAACAATCAAACAACCCTCGTCGTTGACGTACAAACATCAATCGACCAAGACAATTTTTTTAATAAAAACTCAAGTTATTAAAACTGCAAAAACGAAAACAGCAGCTCATGAAAACACTTCCATATTTAGCTCAGGTGATAATTGGGACATTTAGTATATAGAATAGCTCTATTTACTGGAAAAAGGAGTCATGAAACAAGAACGAGACCATGATTTCATGGTCTGGCCGCAAAGGCTTAAATTGGCGGCCAAATTTTGGTTATGGGGTCTCGAGTCTTTAGAGTACACTCACAATCACCTGTACATATCACTGTAATCGCTAAATAATTTTCCAAGTCTCCGAGTCACAGTAAATCCCTAAATGTCATCACAATTCCCACAATTTTCCGATATCGGAGCTTCTAAGTTCATGTCATGGGTTTAAGTCTCTGGTTTTGTCCATAATTCTAACACTAGAAGGGTTTTATGGTCTATACTAACCTCAATTATACTTCACAACTCATAAAATACTCTAACGCTCATCTTGGAATTTTCCAAGATCACTAAACCTCAATTACTAAGCTCTAAACTACTATAGAAGTTAAAGAAACTCAAATTATAAACGATGGGTGTAGAGATTATCTCATTTGGCAACTTAAGAATTTTCTTGAGTTGCTCAAAGTCTTCAAGGTCCAAACTTGAGGCCTCCATAAGGTTTGTAGTGATGTTGTGGTCATTTTTTGTGAAAGATGCATGGTGTTTTAGTGTGGATTTTGGGGTGGCCATGGGTGGTAGTGGAGGTGGAGGACATGGACAGGAAATGAAGAAGACGAGGATGAAGGAATGAAGGGAGTAAAGAAATGGCTAAGGGTTTGTGTAGAAGCTTCACCCCCCTCTCTCTCTCACCCTCACATGACACAAGTCACCTCACACTCTCTCTCATTTACTTTTTCTTTTCTCTTTTCTTTTTATTTTAAACTTAAAACAAATCATTCAAAAAAAAGAACCATGGTGCATATAATTAAAAATGTAGCAAGTATTTGTAACATGCTTAATGCATAATTTAATACATATTAATCAAGTTTAGTATTAAACTTGTATATAATTAATTGTTTAATAATTTACAAAATATTCAATTCACGTAATTTCTTTCAAAAACAATAATTCTTATTAATTTTCCGAATATTTTCCAAAATATCGGTATATAATTATACCACTTCATTAAAGCCAATTTCCTTATTTTAAGATATTCATAATATTTATTATTTTAATTATTTAAATTCCCAAAAATAATGTTTTATTTTCTGAAATGTTACAAGCGTGTAGGAGGCCATCGAAGGTCGGGTTAGTCCTCGGGGCGAAGGCCCGGGGAATGCCTTCAATGCATCGTGCTTGCTCCTGTCCCGTGAGCCCCGGGACATGTCACCTACCACGTGTCATGATCTGGGTAATTCCCACTTATGAGTATCATCACATACTTAGCGATTAAACACTAATCTACCTTTTGATGCTCCATTCTCTATCAATCTAAGTATTTAGAAAATGAAGGCTCAGCCTCCTTTCTACTTGCTTTGTATTAAAATTGACCATTCTTAGGAGAGGTGAGTATTGGAGTTGTTACGTTGGAGTCCAAACCAATGATAGCAAATGAGAGTAATGGCTTGATAGGTTATGGATTAGGGTTTCATTCCCTTATCTCATAGTCTATACTCTCCTAACTCATTTGTTAATATTGAATTTTGAAATATATCTCTAAAGATTATTCATAAGTTAAAAGAGTGAATTGATGGTGCACGCTTCCTAACTCAAGCAGTTAGGCTTGATGCACCATACTTCTCAACATAATATATGAGTAATTTTTAGGGAAATAAAAAGATCAAATGGGGAATGATTAGTTGTAATTAGTTTCACTTAGGATTAACTAACCCAAAATCCTAGATGCTTTCTCTCTTGCTATATCATTCGTGTTTCTTTGTTAGGTTTGTGACAACAACCCCCTTTCAAAACATATCCTTTAACTCGCCTTAATTAACCGTTTAATAATCATCATCTCTGTGGACGACCCATACTCATCGGTTGATTATTAGTTTTATTCTATGCGTTCTATTTATTCTATTTACCGCAATCAAGTCGGTTTCGCTTATAGCTAGCCGGTTGAGTACGGGTCGTCCACTGGGAGATGGTTAGTGCTTCGTTCTTATTTTAAACGAGTCAAGTAAAAATATACAAGTTTGTTCAATTCAATTCTAAGTGTTTGTATTTTTATATTCAAGAGAGCTTGTTAGGCTTAGGGTTGGTTAGTAGAGTTATGAATTAATTTTGTGCTTGTCTTGTATCATCATTGAAATGATATTGGAATAATCGGAAGTAACGGAGATTAGGAGGACATATGGATAGTATTTACGAGTTTAAGCAAGCTTTCCAACGCTAAATCCATTCCTATTGCCCCTTATCCATCCGTTCCATGCTTTTATTTCCAACCCTAGGCCAGACATACACAACAAGTCTCCAATTAGGTTGCAACTACATATCACGGTGTAGTGTGCCTAAAGGAATTCTCGATTTAGGTCACGGCTATATGTCACTTATAGCACGCCTAAAGGAGAAGGTTGTGTTTATTTGGTCTAGATTCGATTTCAAGTTGTTTGGCGAGGAGAAACACAGAGGATTTTTCCGTCTCTCATACCAACCTTCCTTAACCCTAACAAGTGAGTAAACTACTCACACATAAAAAGAAAATAAAACAAGAAGAAGAGAAGAAAGAATAGAAGAATATGATGAGAACAAAAATAGCAAGCTAACTATTTGGTTCTCTGCCTAAGCAAAGACTCTATTGAGTATCATGGTTTAAAAATAGAGATTGGAAGAGAAGAAAAGAAGAACAATAAAACAAATAACTATTTTTACAAACAAGTAATAAAAGTTATACTAAGAATTAAAATACAATGCAAACATAAAGATACAAGGTAAAAGAAAACTCTCATCTTTATTATTTATCCACTCAAAAGCTCTCACTACATTTCGATGGAGAAGAGATGAAGAAGAAGGGGAAAAACTACACTGAACTACATTAATCCGAAGGAAAGTAAAACATCCTTGGTTTGGCTATGATCTGGATTATATATAGGCAAAGGAGTGAAATCCTACGGGTATTTTCTGAACCCTTATACAATTACAAAAATACCCTTGAAAATTGGTCGCATGATGGCATGGTAAGGCCACGGATCCGCCGCCAATAGGGCCAAAATTTCGCTGATCCGCAGCCGTTTTGTGAAATTGGTGTGCCGTTTTTCTTGTGCTTTCTCATGTTGCTTTTTTCTTTTGTTTGGTAGGTTCAAATTTGCAAATTACTTATAAAATATTCTCAGATTTTTAATAGTCCAAAATGACAACGCTATTGAATTTTGTGTTTTGATCTCCCTTGAGCTCCGCGTTGCCACCTTATTTCTTGTGCTGCCTCCCTCGTGCTTTGCATTTGTCTGAGATACGAATGACTGCTATTCTCGTCTTGTCTCTTGAACTGGTAGACAGCAACAGATAGATGTGGTTGACCGAAACCCGGATTTTATCTGTTTTCGGCAGTTGTTCTGAATTTTGTCATAACTGTAGAGATTTTGCGTGATTTACGTTGTTCTGGACCGAGAATCTATAACTTGTAATCATGTAACAAACATGGATCAAAAACACCTACCTATATACAAATGTGCATAAGAGTGAGCGATATTAAATGCAATATTCTGGTGTGAACACCGGTTTGCCGTGCTCTACACTTTACTTTGAAAAAGAACACACAAAAACGCTTCGAAAAGAGAAGGAGGTTGGAGTCGAGGGGGAGGAGGAGGATGTCGGAGCCGGGGGGGTCGAAGGAAGGAGTTGGAGGATGGAGCCGAGGTGATGAGGAGGCGGTCGACGAAGGCGAGGGTGGTTAAAGGTAGGAGGAGGAGGTCAATGAAGGCAAGGGTGGTTGAAAGAAGGAGGAGGAGGTCGGCGCCGAAGGGATGGGGCGGATGATGATGATTTGCGGGCTAGGGTTTGAGATCAAATCCAAGGCCCCATAGGGCTTTATTTTTGAATTGCATTATTCCGTTAGCCGATAGCCGACAGAATAACCTATCAAATTTTATTAAGATTTTAGGCACAACGGTGTCATTTTATTGGGTTTATTCCGTCGGATAATAGCCGACGGAATAAACCCTCGACGAAATAGGGCTTATTTTCCTGTAGTGCATGAATGATTAAGTTGGTAAAGTTTCATTGCCCGTATACCTATTGGTGTCGAAACTTTGGCAACATAATTATTTCTTTCGTAGACACTAGTTATTAGTCATGAAAAAATTGCGATATAAATGTTTCCGTCATAAATACAAGTATTGGAAACGGATCTTTGAAGGAAAAATTATTTCTGTTGCGAATATAAATTATTGGTGACGGAACAATAGTGACATAAATGTTTTTTCCGTAAAAAATAAAAGTGATGGTGACGAGACGGCGGCGACGATACTATTTCCGTCATGAATAAAAGTAATAGCGACGATACTGTTTCCGTCACCGATATTGGTATTCACAATGTAATTTTAACCGCTGCGAATGTTCTGTTGCGAATACCAGGAATTGTACTAGTTAATTGATCCACCACAAAAATCCATGATATCAAAAAACTTGGCTATTCTTATGGAAATATTGGAAATGGTATCACAAAAAATAATCTCTTTAGCCCTATAATGTGACCTAAGCATTCGGTAGTTTCGCTCTTTCCATATATTCTAAATAACGTTCGCAACCACTATACGTAGAATCGCTTCAATCGGTTTTTTACTTGAGCTCTTAGTTTGAATAATATCCATTAACCCAAGAAGAGTAATTGGTGGATTATGAAACCCACGGTGAGCTAATGACGCACGAATCACCCAATTAGAAAATTAACACTCAAAATATAAATGGCTGTGGTTTTCGTGCTCCGTCTTGCAAAAAAGTGCATTTTCCCCCATCACTAATGTTTCTCGTTTGAAGCAAATCATGTGTTTTTAGTTTCCCAAGAGCGGTTTTCTATATATAAAAAGAGGTTTTTAGGGTATTTTTGTGAAGCCAAACAAATTTACTTTAAGGATAAACTAAAGAAGGTTGAGGTAATAATGATAATTTCGTCAATTTTGTAGTAAAAATACCCGAAGTAGATGGTTTCCATACTAAGGTATTTTTGATGATAGATCTATCATTATTAACCGACCGAATCAAATTCCATGTCTTATGCATATATGATGAAGTAAAATGAGGCAGCGACCACTTATCATTCCGAATAAAAACCGAAACCTTAGCATTAAGCGGAACCCAATATCATAAAAACCGAAAACCTAGGGGGTGGTTTTTCTGCCAAAGGTGAGGGCAAGAAGCCTAATTTTTTTTATATAAAATAAAACATAAAAAGGTTACAAAAAGAAAATAAAAATACAAACAAAACAAGATCAAGGCTATTGATTAGTGCATTTTAATGCATATTTTATAATCATATTTATCTTTATTATGTCTTAATTAATACCGCGCAAAGCTATTTTATGATATTTGCAGGTGAAATGGTCTTAATTGCAAAAGGAGAAGAAAAGAAACCAACACGTGCGAATCACGTCACAAAACAAGTTAATATGGAGCATGTTTACCGCCGAAAACTAGACTGAGGCGCGAGGAGCATGCCTAGCCTGAATCTGGAGAGCTGATGCATAGGTTTGATCCATCTACCTCTCCGAAAATACCAAGTTGATTTATGGCACCATATATCGGAGGTTTGGAAGGATGTGATCGATGTAAATGACTTTAGATTCCCTCTCACGGATGAGAGGTTTATTGATTGTGAGGATGCTTTTTCCTACAGACGCAAGCCTATGCAGTTAATTACGTTCTTGCGAATGATAATAACTTTCTGTACTCCAAGTATATTCCTTCATGTGTCATATTTTAGTTTATTTTAGGTTGACATTGGATTGTATACGGAGACTAATTTATGACGTCCCCAATATGTACGGATTAGTCCAAATCTGTACATATTACATTTGGTAGTTATGGGTCCACGTTGGTATTTTAGTTTACCAGCAGGTATAAGTCCATGTTACCCGTCTCCCGGTTCCTTGGGCGTCCCCCGGTTCCTTGGGGTTGCGGAAATGGTGAAAAACGATTTTTTCTTTGGGGTAACATGGACTCAAAAACGGATCTTTGTTAAACTAACTATCTAACAATCTAACTAAGAGTTTAGCTACTCGGTTAGGGGGTTATACCTTAACTTGAACTCCTTCTCTTCGACTCCTTGTGGTGGTCAGATGGTTCTCTCCTCGTCGTCCCCTTGTGCCCAAGATGGATCCACCCGAAAGCTTCTACCTTTGGCTCCAACCTCAATCTTGAGGAAACTAGAACACTTGGTTTGCTAGACCTTGTATATTAGGATGAGTAGAGAAGTGTTTTGGGTTTTATCTCTAAGGAAATGGTTCTCAACTCATGAGAGGGAGTTTCCTTGAGCTAGAGAGAGAGCAAGAGGAAGAGGGAGAGCTTAAGGATGAGAGAGAATGCATATGATAGAATGAGAAAGAATTTTTCAACCATCCTCTTCATAATCCAAAATAATCATAACAAATAATAATAATTGAGTATTATGTGATGGTTGTTATCATATCAAATGGCAATATCATTTCATGCATTAAATGCAATTTGTGAACAAACAAGTAAGCAAAGGTCAATGCCATGAAATGATAGCCATTGTCATGATGGTGGTCAACAAGTCCAACCTAGTCAACCGGTCAACAAAGTCAACCCTTCAACCCAACCATGTCACAATAATACTTAATTAATATTATTATTAATCATATTTCTAATTCTCATTAGGGTTTAACAAAAGTCAACAGTCAACAACCCTAATGAGAATCCTCTGCCTCTGTCTCTGTCAACCGTGCATACACACCCGCATCCGCGTTCCGAGGAACACGAATACAAACGAGATAAAACCAATCCCAAAACGTATACTAGGATCTTCCTTAAACCAAAGCCCGCTAGTAATAACTGCCTGGACACCAAACGTGCACAAGTGCATGGATGTGACCGAACCCTGTCGCAAAACCATGTGACCTCTACTCTTTTGCCTAAAGGCGAATAGCTCTCTGTGTGGGACTCTAAAAAGTCGACACTACGCTGGCAGTGGGTTTAACCACAGACCGCAAGTGTCACTAACTGTGCGTAACGGCCCCCAGGTAGATGCCGATAAGAAGACGGACGAGGTGAAACCCATCTGAACTCCTACTGAGCCTGAATGTGACAGTCTCCGTACAGTCCGGTCTGTTCGTCTGAGAATATCGCATGGCGGGCCTAGGGAGGCGGTAAATGTCAGTCCCCTAATAGCGGTACAAGTCGTGTCGGAGTGTAGCCCAGAACACCCTGAGATAACACTGGAAACCTACCAGTATATCTCGCTTGCCCTGGTCGGGGACTTTGTGTAATAGCTCTCCTAGACACAGCGCGATATCGACCTCCAATACCGGGAGAGACGAATCATGTCTAACCGTCACTGCCTCCTAGTGCTTCGGGACTGCACCGAACTACTACCTGTTTACACGACTCCTTTGAGCCGTGGTAGGGTAGTAATCAAAGTACAGTGGGAACACACTCGAGGCTAAGTGACAGTGTCAAGTCAGCGGACTAAGCTGTACTCATGTCACCTGTGAACTGATAACTGACGATAGGTATAGTACCAACCAACAGTTCCCGACATGTCCTGTCCAGTGTACTCGTAACCTAATGAGCACCCGCATACTATTTCAAGTACGACGTACTGACGGCTGTGGGACAGACCATCTCCCATGCTGGGATGAGAAGCGCATACGCTAGTCTACTCCGGAGTATCGATACCCTGTCTCGATAGTCCTATGACTAGGGACCTGTATAAGGATGTGCTTGTGGATTACCCAGCCCCCACGAGTGTGACTACCATCACAACGCTGGTAATCAAGCAAAGATCCTAAGGGCTCCACTAATGTGTATAGGTGATATACTAAAAGAAACACATGTACACATTAAAGTAGAAACAAACCAAGTAGCATACTACTATTTTGAGCAAGATTGTCTATACAACTGTGAATATCCCAAGCTTCCATTAAGTAATATACAAACTAGTATGATACAGTAATGGCCTCTAGGGAATATACACTAACAATCTCCCACTTACACTAAGGCCATGTACTGGCGTATCGAAGACCTATCATCTCGATCAGTCGCTCGAACTGAGTCTGGGGTAAGGCCTTCGTGAATGGATCAACAGTGTTATCTTCCGTAGCAACTCTCCAAACCTCGATCTCCTGGCGACCCACGATCTCCCTGATCAGGTGATATCGCCTCAAGATGTGTTTGGACTTCTGATGGGACCTGGGTTCCTTCGCTAAAACTATAGCCCCATTGTTGTCGCAATACAGAGGTATTGGATCAACAATGGACGGAACCACCTAAAGTTCTGTCAAGAACTTCTTTATCCAGACGGCTTCTTTTGTGGCATCTGCAGCAACGATATATTCCGCTTCCATCGTCGAGTTAGCAACGGTTTCCTGTTTGGAACTCTTCCAACACACCGCCCCTCCATTGAGGGTAAAGACATAACCCGACATGGACTTGGAATCATCCTTGTCACTCTGGAAGCTGGAATCAGCAAAGGCCTCGATCTGGAGGTCTTTTCCGCCATACACCAAGAACATCTCCTTAGTCCTTTTCAGGTACTTGAGAATGTTCTTTACCGCTATCCAGTGCTTCTTCCTAGGGTTTGACTGATACCGGCTTACCACACTTAGTGCATAAGCTACATCTGGTCTGGTATACAATATCGCATACATTACAGAGCCTACCGCAGAAGCGTACGGTATAATAGACATGCGATCCCTTTCCAAATCAGTCTTGGGAGACATCTCTTTGGAGAGGGTGATCCCGTGACAAGCCGGTAGATTACTGCGCTTGGAATCTTCCATACTGAATCTTTTCAGTATGGTGTCGATGTACCTGGACTGTGAAAATCCTAATATCCTCTTGGATCTGTCACGATAGATCCGGATCCCCAGAATGTAAGAGGCATCATCCAAGTCTTTCATGGAGAACCTGTGTGATAAGAACCCTTTGACAGATTGTAGCATAGGAATGTCATTACCTATCAAAAGAATGTCATCCACGTATAAAACGAGGAATACGACAGTTCTTGCTACAAATCTACTATAGATGCATGGTTCATCTGGATTTTTGATAAAGCCAAAATCTTTGACTGTCTCATCAAAACAGATGTTCCAACTCCGCGATGCCTGTTTTAGTCCATAGATGGACTTAAGCAACTTGCACATCTTTCCGCTGCTCCCACTCTGAATGAAACCCTCTGGCTGGTCCATATAGACACACTCCTCTAAATTTCCATTTAGAAAAGTGGTCTTTACGTCCATCTGCCAATTCTCATAATCGTGGAAGGCAGCAATGGCAAGAAGGATCCGAATGGATTTCAGCATAGCCACTGGAGAAAAGGTTTCGTCATAGTCCGAACCAGGTCTTTGACGAAAACTCTTTGCAACAAGTCTAGCCTTATAGTTCTCAACCTGTCCATCTACACCAATCTTCTTCTTGAAGATCCACTTGCATCCTACGGGTTTTACCCCATCTAGAGCAATGTCCGAAGTCCATACTTTGTTGGTGTACATGGACTCCATTTCGGTCCGCATTGCATCCAGCCATTTTACAGAGTCAACGCTCTGAATGGCCTGCTGGAAGCTAGTCGGCTCATCACTATCAATGATGCAATCCTCTCTATCCCCGTCTATGAGAAAACCGTAGTATCTCTCGGGCGGATGAGACTGCCTACTACTCCTGCAGAGCGGCGCAGGAATGTCCTGATCTTTCGAACCCTCTGGTTCTTCTAAGCTTTCAGTAATAGCTTGTGGTTCTGGAATTTCTTCCAGTTCTATTGCGCTCCCACTTATCTGATTTTCCAAAAACTCAGTTTCCAAGAAGTGGGCATGACGAGAAATAAAAACCTTTTGTTCCTCTTCACAATAGAAGAAATATCCCTTAGAGTTCTTTTGATATCCCACAAACTTGCACTGTACTGAGCGTGCCTCGAGTTTGTCCGCATGCTGCTTTTTGACAAAAGCTGTGTTAGTTATATGTATGCCCTAGAGGCCATTATTGTACATTGGATGTATATTGTAGTGGATGCTGGGACATATATAGGGAGGACTTTCTTGCTCGACATGATAGTATGCTATCTGGTTGATCTTTACCTTAACGTGTATACTGATTGTCTCTCTGTTACATGTTGGTAAAGCCCTTAGGATGTGTACTTGACTACCTGGACTATGATGCGGATCATACTAGTGGGGACATGGTAGTCCATAAGTACATCCTTCAAAGTCCCTAGTCGTGGGTGTATCGAGACGGGGCATCGATATACCAGAGTAGACTAGCGTATACCTTCTCGACCCATACAGATGGGCGATGGATGATCCCATATCCATTGGTGTTTGACATCAGAGATGATATACGGGTGCTCAGTAGAGACTGGGTACACTGGACGGACTCGCCGAGAACTCCCAGATGGTATTATACCTTACGTCAGATGGCAGTTCTCTGGTGACACTGGTACAGAGTAGTCTGTTGACCCGAGATCGTCATAGAGTCTTGTGTGGTTCCCACTGTACTTTGATTTCCATCTTACCACGTCCAAGAGGGCATGCAAAACGGTGGTTTTTGGGTACAGTCCCGAGTCACATGGAGGCAATGAGCGATAGGAGGGGATTCATCTCTCCCGGTATAGGGGGTTGATGTTACGCTGTGTTCGATTGGCTATAACAGGAAATCCCTGGCCAGGGTTGCTGAGATTTACTGGTAAGTGTTACCAGTAGTTTCTCGAATTGTTCTAGACCTCATATCGACACGACTTATCGAGCTATTGGGGTCTGACGTTTACCACCCCTAGGCAAGATATGCGACATATCAGACGACGAGACCGGACTGTACGGTAGTGTTACTGGTTGGATTCACTGGAGTGTGAGCAGGCTTGCTCGTCGATCTTCTGATCGCTCAATACCCGGGTGGCCGTTACGTTTAGCAGACCGCTTGCGGCTTGTGGGTGCTTGATATGATCATCATCTGCTACCGGCGTATTGACGAGTCTTTAGAGTCCTACACAGAGGTTTCCTGGCTCAAGCAAAACGAAATAGGAGCGCATATGAGATATGTGCGGGACCGAGAATAATACCAGTATGTGATACTGTATTCGATTCTCGCGATTTGTAACATTGATCGGTTATATGCGTTATAGCCGGGTTATCGGATCAAGTGTTGATTCGATAAGTTGTTACTATTGATATTAGTCGGTTATATGCGATATGACCGGGTCGTTAAATCAAGTGTTGATTTAGTGATTTAATGTATAATTATATATTTGATATATCACTTTACATTAACGAATATAGGTTCACTTAAATGGATTTTCTCATTTGAAGTTCACAAGTTGTATATGTGATATACTTTTGTGCACAAGATTGTATCATGATTGATGATACATGCTAGTTTGGGTTTGTGTAAAGAATTAAACCATGGTTACTTAAGTGGTTAGGGTTTCATTTCCTTTTCTCATTTATTTATCTATTTATTCTTTTTGGAAAAATATAAAGCATAAAGAGAAAAATGGTTGCTAACTTTGTTTGTATTATGAAGCTTCATGAAGGTTTGACTTAGTGACCATTTTGTCTCATGCTTAACCCTAACCATTCCACTTAACCCTAGTCTATTCTCTACACTTGACCATGGTTACATTATGATAAGTATTCTTTTTATTTCCTTTTTGGAAAATACTCATCATATTATTCATCTTCTTCTTCTTCTTCTTCATCACTTGAAGAAAGCTTGCTTCATCAATGGTGATTGATGAAAAAGAGTAAGAAATCCAATTCTAAAGTGAACCCACTTCTTATTTCTTCATCCTCTACCTCTTGCCAAGTAGTATAGGGTGTTTCCTTCACAAGTTTTCAAGGCTTGGTGAAGGTGGAGCTTGATCTAGTGATGCCTCGACGTAGATCATCTTCGGCATCGTCGTCGATGACCTAGCCCGCTTTTTCTCCGATGAAGCCGATGCAAGAGTCATGGTTCGATTTGGACAGCGGAGAGGACTTCATCATGGAGCTATGGAGGTGGAGAAACGGATCTACAAAGGTTATATTTCCGTTCTTTTAGTTTAGTTGTAAACTAGTTTCTTTTTCGCCTAAAAATCTAGTTAACGATCTAGTCTAGGGTTTCTCGGCACCGCAATTTTTCAAATTGGCATGGTTGATGCCTTGTGAGATCTCTTGAGAGTGCCTAGGAACCTTTCATTGGTATCAGAGCCTAGCTAGAGCCTTAGGCGAAGTCTAGACGGAGTTTGAAGTCCGATCGAACCAAAACCCTAACCCGAAACATGCTCTCTGGACTTTTTCTAAAAACTGGGATTTTTCCACATTAAAAATGCTTTAAAAATTCAGCAGGGAATTATACGAATTACGGTGCAAAATTTGACTCATGAACAGTACAAAGAGCGGCGAAACCGCGACAGAAGCATGCCTTCTGCGGCGGTTCCGCGTCTAAAGGATGATATCATCATCCCCTGTTTGGACAGTAACTCCTATTTTATTATGCTGGATTTTCTGGGAATTTTTAATATTTATTCAAGAGTTGAATTTTTTGGAGTTCTTTTGGGGATTCGGTGTTTCAATCGGAGTATCAGATTTTGTCTATGTGGCTTTCCGAATAAATTTTTGAATATGTTAAAAAGTTCGACCAGATATAAATACCCAATTTTTCCCCTGTCGGGAAATTTCCAAGTGTTGGATTTTTCCGTGGTTTAAAGACGTTCTAAGTAGTGCAAGTAACTCGATGGACCCTCTAGAAGACAACAAACCTTAACTCGATTATGTGACCGTCTTGAACTGCCCTTTGAACCTTTGGGTTTAGGGCAGTACGGCGTGCCACATGTGAGGCGTTGGCTTGACCCTTCTACGGCTGGACTGTTGGTACTGAGGCACGAAATGAATGTTTTTAAACTTATTTCATGTGTTGAGTTGTTTTGGGAAAACATGGGTGTTCGAATGTTCGATCGGAAAGTTTAACAGTTTCTATATATCCGGAATGGGATACAATAATTGGAATTCACAAGAAGTTATGAGATAACTGAATGAATGTTATAAACATAGCAGTTTAGTCTCACTTGATCGGTTGCCACGGAATTTTGATGTGATCAAAAGTCCGTTGCAATCACGTAGCGTACGCGGATACTCGCCAGGTAAACTTAATAGACAGCCTCGCCCCATAGCCCCGACCAAGTGACTGTAGGAGAACCCCATCGCCGAAAGCATCCATTCGGGTGCTCGCGGTAGCGGTGTTCCGCCTTGGTGCACTTCGTCGACGGCGTCGGGGGTGCGGCCGCCTACTAAAGTTTGCGACGAGCATTCGATCAAATAGTCGGGAATCTTGTTGAATTTCCCGACTTGATATTGAAAAGAGTTTTCGATTTTGAGACTAAAATGCGGGGTTTATAATTTTTAGGCATGTGATGTCTAAGGAATTCATTTGATTAGGCATGCAATGTCTATAGAAGTTGCGGATTCCAACTGTTGTAGTTTTACACTTTCTTTTCTGTGACTGTAAGTGTAATATGTGATATCGCCGGTTTCGTTGCTATATGTCAACGACAATTGGGATATGCATGTTTACTTACGTTGATGACATGTGATGTTATGTGTTGCTGGATATGTTATATTGGATCGTCGTGTTTGAATAGCCGGGTTTTTTTTATATGAGATGAGTGTTTTTCATTTTCATTCATGTAAAAACTTGTATGTAATAATCTTTTATTGGAGCACTTGCAGGTTGCGGAAGATGTCACCTTTTGTATATTATTTACTTTTCCGCACTAGGATAGACCCAAGGAGGAGGGCACAAGTAACCGGGTTCTGGAGTCCAGTGGGAGACCAACTCGAGGAGTCGAGTCCGGGTCTCCTAACTCTAGAATTGGTAGGGTTGCTTGCCGCTCTCGTTGGGGTCTAGGGGTGTGGGTTTGGCTATTCATCACTACCGTGGAATCCGTGTTTTATACTGGCTCGTGTTAAAAACACGGACGTCCTAGTATATCCAATATTTCATATGATTCTTCTGCTGCGATATCTGTGATGTGATCATGTGATGTTCTGTGATAGATACAGTATATAGTATATATGATATATTATATAGACATTACTTATGTTTTACACCCGCACTAGCCCTGCCCCGCTCTGTCGTTAGTTACCTAACCTAACGGTGCACGAGGGGACATCGAGGCGAATGCGGATGGCATAAGTGTACGTCGTATTTATCTGTGATGTTTAGGTACTTAAATGATGGGACTTCATTAATGTGATTAATGAAATAAAAGAAACCTAAGATGTTGTAGAATCGAATTTCAAAATAAAATAGGTAGCTACAGTTCTTTCTTTGCACAGTGATATATATGATATATCCTGCACCTTATTCGATGAGGAAAGGACCGAGATCCCTTCACCGGGAGTGACTCCTTTAGCAATAACTGGCAGATGCTACACATTCGGTTTGTCTTTTGATTGCTTTTAAGAGTTGTTGCTTTGCACAGTGATATATATGATATATCCCGCACCTCATTCGACGAGGAAAGGACCGACGATCCCTTCACCGGGAGTGACTCCTTTAGCAAAACTAGAAAAGCCTCAAAAACACTCCATTTCAAAATTCATTCGATCCTACAACGATATCAAGTTCATTACGCAATAGGTTTTCAGAAAAACCTGTCGTAGCCCTCCATCATTTCAGATAAGTAGTAGTTAGTATTCGTGCTGCGTTTGTTGGCCTTTGTCAAGGCGCAGTGTGCGGTAGCTAACTGGTGCTTATCTGCTTATGCATATGATGCAGATTGGGTTAGGGAAGTCGTGCGACCTTGTTGGCCTTTGTCAAGGGCCGTGCGGGTGGGTTTAATTCAATCAGGAAATGACGGGTTGAACTTGACTAGCATCCTATGGTTTGTTGGCCTTTGTCAAGGTCATAGGAGGTTAAGGGCAAAATATTATCGGGAATTTCAAGTGTTGAAACTTGCAATGAGATTGCATACCTTCTATGAGATAGTTGGATCCCGATACCCGCTGGGAGTAAGAGTTACTCCTGGGAGAGTTTTACACATTACAATTAGCCGATCAAGTAGGTGTCTAGAAAGGTGTTAACGAGGTTACGCCTCTGGGAAAACGAGGTTTACATTAATTAGGTTCGTGCGAAAGCACGGGGGCCTCCCTCAAAGTACCGACACTGGCCTGGCTGAAAGATTGGCGAACCTGTAGTGTGTAATTAATCCCGGCTAGTCTTTCCTTTTAGGGCTTGAAGGAAGATTTGATAAAAACAGTGGGAGCCATCCTGATTAGATAAAATAATAACCAATCTATTCTTGCAAGAGCGCACACTGAGTGTTTTCTTCTCTCTCTCTCCAGGTAGCGACCATATCACGCCTTAATCAAGATAATAATACGGATTATTGACCGAACCCGCTTGTTATACTGAGCTAGGGAACGTTGGTCCCGCTCCAACTTATAATTGTTATAAGACAGAGCAGGAAATAGGGGAATACCAAGATTTCCATGCCGCCCAAATGAAGAGAGTGCATGCTGATGCATCATCTTCGGGTGTGTTCATTACAAAGAACTGTTTCTCAGTATCCTCTACGTCCTGGGTATTTGATGCCGGATCAGGATCCCAGATATGTAATCTGTTACATAGGGCTACAGATAGGTAAAGAACTGAGAACGGGTGATAAGTTTCATGAGACAGAAAACGGGGCAAGTGTTGCAGCCAAGTCTGTTGGTCACTGTCACCCTGTATTGTAATACATTGATTCTGAACGAATGTTATTAGATACCGAACCTGATATACAAAATCATATCAGTCTCTTTATTAGTAAAGAAATGGTAAAATTCTGTATTGTTGGATAATGTTTTGAACATTTCCTATATCAAAAGTTGATCGGTTCAGGCACGTTATCTAAAAGCATTAATGTTCTAAATCAAATTACAGTTCTTAGTATATGGAACACACACAAGAGGAAGAGTTCAGAAATAAACAAATTCTTCTTGAGGTATTGTAGACTAGGTCAGATCAATGTGACCCGACTAGCTAGAGTTACATAAAGATGCATATTTAAATTAGTTTGAATTTACATCTTGTGAAACTCGCCAGTCATGTCACAAAGATAAGATGACCATAGCTCCGTTTACTGGAAACAGAGAAAGAGTCAATGAACTCTTGGGACTGATACATGATGATGTATGTAAGGTCTCCTGTCTACACATGCCAGGACTGATTCTTTATACTTCATTATATTCTCTGATAATCTCTCAAGATTCAGTCATATGTTCCTGTTGAAACATGAGTCTGAACCTTTTGAGATATTCACAGAATATAAGCGAGAAGTAGAGAACCAAAATACGGGTAAAAGTATTATGTCCTTTGATGAGATCAAGGAGGAGAATACTTGAGCACGGAAATTCCTGGACTATTCTAAAGGAGAATGAGATTCTCTCTCAGAATTACTCCTCCGTATACACCATAGAACGATGGTATATCGGGGCGGAGCAGATAAACCCTATTTGATATGGTGTGCTCTATGATGAGTACTACTGAGTTACCTTTTTTCTATTGGGTGTTATGCACTTGAGAAGTTACATACCTATTGAATAGGGTTCCAATCAAATCAGTTGCCTACCATTTCATATGTGATATGGAAAGGGAAGAGCCCATGTCTTAAGCTAGTTAAGATTTGGTGTTGTCCGGCTAATGTCTAAAAGCGAAATCCGGACAAGCTCGAGGCAAGGTCTGTAATGTAGAACTGGAAAGGTTCCAGCTATACAAAATACATCAGATAATTTGGTAGAACCAAAGGATTCAGTAGATTCCAACGAACCTCAGCCTCTCCGCCGATCTAGTAGGGTTCCTCACCCACCTGAGAGATACTTCGGTTGCTCTATAACAGTGGGAGCGATGATTGCATCATGAGATGATGACCCAACTAGCTTCGAGCTGGCCATCAGGAGTAAGACTCTGTAAGAATGGCTGGATGCTTAGTGATCTGAGATGGAATCCATGTACACCAACAAAGTATGGACTTTGGTTGCTATATCTGAAGGGTTAAATCCCCATCAGGAGCAAGTATATCTTGAGAAGATTACTTGGTGTAAATGGAAAAGTTGAGACTTTCAAAGCTAGACTTGTTAAAGGTTTTCGTCATTGACCAGGCGTGGATAATGATGAAACCTTTTCCAGTACCTATGCTTAAGTCCATCCAGATCCTACTTGCCACGGCTACATACCATGACTACGATATCTGGTGGTTGGGTGTCATGACAGCTTTTCTAAATGATGTTTTAGAAGAGAGCGTCTATAAATACACAGCCAGAGGGCCTCGTAGACAGTGGGAGCAGCGGAAACGTGTGCAAGATGCTTTATAGGATAAAGCAGGCATCACGGAGTTGGAACATCTATTTTGATGAAGTAGTCAAAGAGTTTGACATCATCAAAATGGTAGATGAACCTTGTATATACAAAAAGGTAGTAGGGAGTATGGTGGTGATCCTCGTAGAGTACGTGGATGACATACTCTTGATAGGGAAAGAGTTTCCTATGCTATGCTCGATCAATCTCCGCATATCACAATGATTCTCCATAAATGATCAAACTGATACCTACAAAATCCTAAGCTTTAGATCTATGAGATAGATCTAATTGGGTGTTAGGATACTCACTAGTTGTAGTGAGATGGTATCAATTGATCCTGGGGAGAATCACTGGAAGTGTTCCAGGGTGATAAAGACGACTGAATGTCATTCACAGGCATTGTCTTTACCCTCAGTAAAGGGACGGTATGTTGGAAGAGTTCCAAGCTAGATACCGTGGCATACTAGACGATAAAGGCAGGATACATCGCTACTTAAGATGCTACCAAAGAGGCTGTTTGGGTGTATATTGGTTCATGAGATGAACTTAGTTCCTCCCATTGTGTGACAATGGAGTTGTGGCTTATGCCAAGGAACGTCCGTCCCATCAGTGATCCAGACATATTCTAAGGCGGTATCACCTGATCATGGAGATGGTTGATCTCCAGGGTGATCGAGGTAAAGAGAGTAGACTCAGAGGATAACACGGCGGATCCACTCACGAAGGCCTATTCACAGAGAGAGACTTTTATGGGATGGTTGAGTATGAGATACTACAACCACTGCTATCAGATGGCCCTAGTGCAAGTGGGAGATTGTTAGTTATATGTATGCCCTAGAGGCCATTACTGTACATTGGATGTATATTGTAGTGGATGCTGGGACATATATAGGGAGGACTTTCTTGCTCGATATGATAGTATGCTATCTGGTTGATCTTTACCTTAACGTGTATACTGATTGTCTCTCTGTTACTTGTTGGTAAAGCCCTTAGGATGCGTACTTGACTACCTGGACTATGATGCGGATCATACTAGTAGGGACATGGTAGTCCATAAGTACATCCTTCAAAGTCCCTAGTCGTGGGTGTATCGAGACGGGGCATCGATATACCAGAGTAGACTAGCTTATACCTTCTCGACCCATACAGATGGGCGATGGATAATCCCATATCCATTGGTGTTTGACATCAGAGATGATATACGGGTGCTCAGTAGAGACTGGGTACACTGGACGGACTCGCCGAGAACTCCTAGATGGTATTATACCTTACGTCAGATGGCAGTTCTCTGGTGACACTGGTACAGAGTAGTCTGTTGACCCGAGATCGTCATAGAGTCTTGTGTGGTTCCCACTGTGCTTTGATTTCCATCTTACCACGTCCAAGAGGGCATGCAAAACAGTGGTTTTTGGGTACAGTCCCGAGTCACATAGAGGCAATGAGCGATAGGAGGGGATTCGTCTCTCCCGGTATAGGGGGTTGATGTTGCGCTGTGTTCGATTGGCTATAACAGGAAATCCCTGGCCAGGGTTGCTAAGATTTACTGGTAAGTGTTACCAGTAGTTTCTCGAATTGTTATAGACCTCATATCGACACGACTTATCGAGCTATTGGGGTCTGACGTTTACCACCCCTAGGCAAGATATGCGACATATCAGACGACGAGACCGGACTATACGGTAGTGTTACTGGTTGGATTCACTGGAGTGTGAGCGGGCTTGCTCGTCGATCTTCTGATCGCTCAATACCCGGGTGGCCGTTATGTTTAGCAGACCGCTTGCGGCTTGTGGGTGCTTGATATGATCATCATCTGCTACCGGCGTATTGACGAGTCTTTAGAGTCCTACACAGAGGTTTCCTGGCTCAAGCAAAACGAAATAGGAGCGCATATGAGATATGTGCGGGACCGAGAATAATACCAGTATGTGATACTGTATTCGATTCTCGCGATTTGTAACATTGATCGGTTATATGCGTTATAGCCGGGTTATCGGATCAAGTGTTGATTCGATAAGTTGTTACTATTGATATTAGTCGGTTATATGCGATATGACCGGGTCGTTAAATCAAGTGTTGATTTAGTGATTTAATTTATAATTATATATTTGATATATCACTTTACATTAACTAATATAGGTTCACTTAAATGGATTTTCTCACTTGAAGTTCACAAGTTGTATATGTGATATACTTTTGTGCATAAGATTGTATCATGATTGATGATACATGCTAGTTTGGGTTTGTGTAAAGAATTAAACCATGGTTACTTAAGTGGTTAGGGTTTCATTTCCTTTTCTCATTTATTTATCTATTTATTCTTTTTGGAAAAATATAAAGCATAAAGAGAAAAATGGTTGCTAACTTTGTTTGTATTATGAAGCTTCATGAAGCTTTGACTTAGTGACCATTTTGTCTCATGCTTAACCCTAACCATTCCACTTAACCCTAGTCTATTCTCTACACTTGACCATGGTTACATTATGATAAGTATTCTTTTTATTTCCTTTTTGGAAAATACTCATCATATTATTCATCTTCTTCTTCTTCTTCATCACTTGAAGAAAGCTTGCTTCATCAATGGTGATTGATGAAAAAGAGTGAGAAATCCAATTCTAAAGTGAACCCACTTCCTATTTCTTCATCCTCTACCTCTTGCCAAGTAGTATAGGGTGTTTCCTTCATAAGTTTTCAAGGCTTGGTGAAGGTGGAGCTTGATCTAGTGATGGCTCGACGTAGATTATCTTCGGCATCGTCGTCGATGACCTAGCCCGCTTTTTCTCCGATGAAGCCGATGCAAGAGTCATGGTTCGATTTGGAAAGCGGAGAGGACTTCATCATGGAGCTATGGAGGTGGAGAAACGGATCTACAAAGGTTGTATTTCCGTTCTTTTAGTTTAGTTGTAAACTAGTTTCTTTTTCGCCTAAAAATCTAGTTAACGATCTAGTCTAGGGTTTCTCGGCACCGCAATTTTTCAAATTGGCATGGTTGATGCCTTGTGAGACCTCTTGAGAGTGCCTAGGAACCTTTCAAGCTGGACATCCCCATGTCTTAATGTGCTTAAGATAAGGTTTCTTCCCACACCACATCTGATATGGTGTGGTAGGCACAGTCTTAGTTGGAACTCGGTTCAAAAGGTATACAGCTGATTCTAGTGCATATCCCCAGAATGATCGCGGTAACTCAGCGTTACTCATCATGGAACGTACCATATCCAATAGGGTCCGGTTCTGTCTCTCCGATACACCGTTATGTTGCGGAGTGTATGGAGGAGTAAGCTGAGAGAGAATTCCATTCTCTTTTAGGTAATCCAGGAACTCGGCACTCAAGTATTCACCACCTCGATCAGATCTCAGTGTCTTGATACTTTTGTCGGTTTGTTTTTCTACTTCATTCTTATATTCCTGGAATTTTCCAAAGGTTTCGGATTTATGTTTCATTAAGAAGACATATCCGTACCTTGAAAAGTCATCCGTAAAAGTAATGAAGTAAGAATAACCGCTTCGCGCATGTGTAGACATTGGACCGCACACGTCGCTGTGTACGAGTCCCAAGAGCTCGCTCGCTCTTACTTCGTGTCCAGTGAACGGAGTCTTTGTCATCTTTCGTTTGAGACAGGATTGACAAGTTGCATATGATTGATATTCGAACGGATCCAAATATCCTTCTGTATATAACTTCGTCAACCTTCTCTCATTGATGTGACCCAGTCTACAATGCCATAAGAAAGCCTGATTTGTTTCCGGAGACTTTATTTTGTGTGTATTCTGGACATTGAAAATCTGTGGTTGGTTTAATACGTATATACCATTGCTTAATGTATCTGATCCAATCAAAACTTGATTAAGGTGAATGTTTACAACATTGCTTACAAATGCAAATTCATAACCTTCTTTAGATAATAAAGATACAGATATGATATTACAAGTTGCATTGGGTACAAAATAACAATCACGCAAAACCAAAACGTGTCCATCTGACAATCCCAGGTGATAATCCCCTACGGATTCAGCATCCATGCCAGCTCCGTTTGCAACTCTGAGGGTCATATCACCTTCCTTCAAAACCCTACGCTTTCTCAGTGCCTGCAAAGAATTACAGATATAAGATCCTGATCCGGTATCCAATACCCAGGAAGTAGAGTTTATTGATAGACAGTTTTCAATAACATACACACCTAAAGCCGAAGCCGCAACTTGCTTCGGGTCCTGGTTTCTGGCCTTCCAAGCCCTGCAATCCTTTTTCCAGTGTCCACTCTTGTGACAGTAAAAGCACTCTTCCTTCCCCACAAGCTTTCCCGCTACCTTTGTGTAGGGTTACTAAGCACACTCAAGAGGTTCCACAAGGTATCAACCATGCCAAAATCAAATTTTTATGTGCCTAACAACTCTATGCAAGATCGTTAACTAGAGGTAAAGGCGAAACTAGAAGCTAGTAAACTACTTTACTACTAAGTGAATGGGAATACAACCTTTGTAGATCCAGTCCTTCACTTCTAAAACTCTGTGTTGACGTCCCTTCACTGCGATCATCGGGATCCCGAACCCTAGCGTTGGTTTCATCGGAGAAAAGAGCGGGCTAGGTCGTTGACTTCGAGGCCGAAGATGATCTACGTCGGGGAGACTCAAACTCAAGCTATTCCTTCACTTGGTCAAGAACTTTGTGAAGAGAACACCCTATACAACATGGCAAGTGGTAGAGGATGAAGAAATAGGAAGTGGGTTCACTTTGGATTTGGATTTTTCACTCTAAATCTTCACTTAAAAATTTCAAGCAAGCTTTCTTCTTCTTGAAGAAGAAGAAGAAGAAAGAAAAGAATGAATAATCAATAATAGAAAATCAATAATCAAGTGAAGTCTATCATCTTGCAACCATGGGTGAGTTAACTTTTGTAGAGAATAAACTAGAGTTTAGGTTGATGGTTAGGTCAAATCACAAAACAAAATGGTTAGACTTTTTCAAAGATGCTAAGAAGCTTCATGAAGCTTGAAGCCAAAACAAGAAAAGCCACCATTTTATTTTTTGCCAAAATAAATAAAACAAATAAAACCATAACCATTAACCTAAACATGGTGTAAGTCATACACACACCCAAGTTTGCATGTATCATCAAACATGATACAAACTAGTGCACAAAAATATATCACATATACAACTTGTGCACATCAAGTGAGAAAATCAATCTTAAGTGAACAAATACTAGTTGATGTAAAGTAATATATCAAATATATATTTATACATTAAATCATTAAATCAATACTTGATTTAATGATCTGGTCATATCACATATAACCGACTAATATCTAGTGTATCAATGTATCGAATCAACACTTGATTCGATAACCCGGCTATATCTCATATAACCGTCCAATGATACAAATCGCGAAAATAGAATACAGTATCACATACTGGTATTATTCTCGGTCCCGCACATATCTCATATGCACTCCTATTTCGTTTCGCTTGAGCCAGGAAACCCCTGTGTAGGACTCTAAAGACTCGTCAATACGCCGGCAGTAGGTGATGATCATATCAAACACCCACAAGCCGCAAGCGGTCTGCTAAACGCAACGGCCACCCGGGTATTGAGCGATCAGAAGATCAACGAGCAATCCTGCCCACACTCCTGTGAATCCAACCAGTAACACTTACCGCACAGTCCGGTCTGTTCGTCTGATATGTTGCATATCTCGCCTAGGGGTGGTAAACGTCAGACCCCAGTAGCTTGATAAGTCATGCCGATGTAAGGTCTATAACAAGCATGAAACTACTGATAACACTTACCAGTAAATCAGTGCAACCCTGGCCAGGGATTTCCAGTTATGGAAAGTCGAGCATAGCGCAACATCAACCCCCAATACCGGGAGAGACGAATCCCCTCCTATCGCTCATTGCCTCCATGTGAATCGGGACTGTACCCAAAAACCATATGTTTGCACGACTCAGTAGAGCCGTGGTAGGGTGGAAATCAAAGCACAGTGGGAGACACACAAGACTCTATGACGATCTCGGGTCAACAGACTAAGCTGTACCAGTGTCACCAGAGAACCGCCATCTGACGTGAGGTATAATACCATCTGGGAGTTCTCGGCGAGTCCGTTCAGTGTACCTAGTCATCACTGAGCACCCGCATACCATCTCTGATGTCAAACACCAATGGATATGGGATCATCCATCGCCCATCACATGGGTCGAGAAGATATACGCTAGTCTACTCTGGAATATCGATGCCCCGTCTCGATATTCCCACGACTAGGAACATTGAAGGATGTACTCATTGACTACCCAGGCCCCACTAGTATGATCTTCATCATAGTCCTGGAAGTCGAGTACACATCCTAAGGGCTTTATCAACATGTAATAGAGAGACAACAAGTATACATGTTAAGATAAAGAGCAACCAGATAGCGTACTATCATGTCGAGCAAGAAAGTCCTACCTATATATGTCCCAGCATCCACTACAATATACATCTCATGTACAGTAATGGCCTCTAGGGCATACATATAACTAACAATCTTCCACTTGCACTAGGGCCATCTGTAGCAGTGGTTGCAGTATCTCATACTCAACCATCCCATATAAGTCTCTCTCTGGGAAAAGGCCTTTGTGAGTGGATTCGCCGTGTTGTCCTCTGAGTCTACTCTCCTAACCTCGATCACCCTGGAGATCAACTATCTCCATGATCAGGTGATGCTGCCTCAGAATATGTCTGGGTCACTGATGGGACCGGGGTTCCTTGGCCAAAACCACACTTCCATTGTCACACAATGGTAGGAACCTAGTTCATCTCATGAACTAATATACACCCAAACTGCCTCTTTGGTAGTATCTTTGATAGCGATGTTACCAGCCTTTATCTTCTAGTTTGTCACGGTATCTAGCTTGGAACTCTTCCAACATACCGTCCCTCCACTGAGGGTAAAGACAATGCCTGCGACTGACATTCAGTCGTCCTTATCACCCTGGAACTTTTCCAGTGATTCTCCCCAGGATCAATTGATACCATCTCACTACAACTAGTGAGAATCCTAACATCCAATTAGATCTATCTCATAGATCCAAAACCCAGGATTTAGGAGGTATCACCTTTATCCTATTTGGAGAATCCTTGTGATAAGAGGAGATTGACCGTGCGTAGCATAGGAAACTCTTTCCCTATCAAGAGTATGTTATCCACGCACTCTACGAGGATCACCACCCTACTCTCTACTACATTTTTGTATACACAAGGTTCATCTACCATTTTGATGAAGTCAAACTCTTTGACTATCGCATCAAAACAGACGTTCCAACTCGTGCTTTATCACCTAGTGCCTTAGACCAACTGGTTTGGCAGCCACTGCTAAGCCTTAGTTGTTGCGAAACGAGGAATTATGCCTAAATGCACGAGCATATTTTCTAATCGGTTGGTTAGTATCTCAAGAAGTATTAACGGTCGCATGAAGAATGTGTGAGCAATTCTATCTAAAATATTCACCAACTAAAAAGTACTTTGGAAGATGGACAAGAGTATGATAGCTTGAATTGAATTCTCTAAGTGTAGTGATGTTTTTTACACACACGTAGGGGTATATGATCGATGTTTAGAAGACAGATAGGGAGGAAAACTAAAGACGATATTTTATTGAGGGATGATGTGAATTGTAACATCTTTTCATGACCATTAAGATAGGGCTCATAGAAACTGAAAAACTAGTGTGGTTGGAAACTCTTATTTTCAAGTTCTTTCTTTTATAATTCCTATTTTTATATGTAACTTTCACCGTCTTTCCTTTATTATAGGATTTTGTGGGTGTAATCCGCTGAAAACCCTCAAGAGACAACACTCCTCCTTCTAGAGACACCTAGAGGTTTAACGGCTTGTTGCACGTGCTCAGTGCAATCGCGTTGCCTACGAAAGTGTGCTATTTAGGTTCGTTTTCTTTTTCTCCCTCTCTTGAATAACAAGTTTGCTCGGGACGATCAAAGTTAAGTTTGGGGGTATTTGTTCAGTCGAAAATATCGCACTTTTAATATGACATTCCTTACTTTTCTTAAATATCTAAAGGTGTTTATTATAAATATGACACATATGAGGGTTTATCTGTAAAAATACTATTTACCATATGTTTATATATTATAATTAACATTATGAAGGAAAATGTATGCATATAATATTTATATAATATTTTGATAATTTAAATATGCATATCATATCAAATATCCTTAATCAATATTCTTAAAATATAATATCATATAAAATGGTTAGGATAATATCTCAAAAATATCAAATATTACTAACATTATTCTTTGAGATATGGTGTAACCTTTAGCTCAGGTCAGGAGATCGAGATATTGAGATGTCGGGAATCAGAAATCTGCCGATGAAGTTAGATAAAATTGAAGAATCAATACTGAAAGAGTCTCAGGAAACATTTTCAAGTTCCGGACATCAAATAAATCTCCATGTGTCAAAAAAAATAAGCCCCAGAATTTTGGAACATAGATCCCACCAGATGGCCATGGTTTCGAGGCCAACCCATGCCATATGCGGCGGATCCGCGGCCGATTCACTGAGTTGGGATATGGGATTTTATGGTTTGGATCATCTCAACAAACCCTAATTCTTAGGATCTTTGGTTTATGGTTTTGGGGCTATATAAAGGACGGATGGGTAAACTTAGAAATTATCAATCTTTTACACGAAGAAAATCACCGTCAAAGAACAAGTTATCCACGACAGGTCCGCGATTCGATGTGATAAGGCGACATGAGATTCGACAGAGCATATAATTCCTACGAGGCAGAGATCGAGAGCAACTTCTTCTTTTTCTTGTAATCTAAACTCGAAGGTTTTGTAATTGTAAAGTTGATTAATAAAGATAGATCATTAGATTAATTATTTAGCATTTAATTTCTGCATTATGATCTCTTTCTCTATCCGTTTTTATTCTATCTCCACCATGCGTGAGTAATTATCCGCTTGATAGGGTTCGTAGGATTAAGGTAGAACAATGGATGAGAAAATGTTTTAACTTCTTTTAAGTCTTATGAAGTTTATAAACTTTAGCAAAACAATCGTTAACATCTAAATCGGGTGCGCTACCAATTTATTGCTATTCTCAACTGCGATTTGAGATTAGATTAATAATTGTTTTGTTAAGGGCTAGACATGAATAGAGATCAATGAAAGGAAAAGGGTCAATAGTGTGGAAACCCTAGTTTCTTCCAAGAACCCTAATCCTCATTCATCACTATCAATCTAATTTTAAATCTATCAATAGATAAAAGGAGTAATCTTTATTAGTCATCCATGACTACTAAATCCTAACGAACCCTACAAGCATTCTTCTTATAAAATCTATATCCGTAATTAAACTAGATCTATTTTCTACATCCGTGTTTGACGTAGATTTAGAAACTATTCTCCACTACTCTCTGTTCTTCTATTCTTCCTCTTTTTCAACACGTCTAAAATAAGATTGAAAGATTCCACATATCCCTGAGGACAACCCGTACTCATCTCGGTCTGGGTACACGTGACACCGTTATTGATTGCGGTTATTACTACACACTTCTCTAAAACAGAAATCAATCAAATGGTGTCGTTGCCAGGTATACGTGCGTAATTTTTTATTCTTACTATTTGTGTTGAATTCTTATTCGATCTATATCATAAAAATAAAACAAAACCGCATCTTGCATATTTAACGATTAGTGTGCGATTTTTACGAAGGAATCTGGAGTCACTTTAGCGAGGAGATAAAGATTTAGAGACATTCCTCAAGACCCAGAGGAGTAAAGGAGGCCACAGTGAAAAAATTAAACAAAGAACCCCCTAAAGCGCGGCGAAACCGCGGAGGTCTTGGGGAGTTGTGCCCTCAATCTTTTCTGGTATCTTTTCTCTCTTTCTCTCTCCTCTGAAAAATCCAATAATATATTTTCTGCAGGATTCTTTGCAAAATATCGCCGCTCAAAATTTTTTTTTGTGTTTTATTTTGCGGGTTGTTTTTGCATATTTTAATACGGATTTTAAGGGGCAAGGCCACAATTCAGATTAGGTGGGGATTTCATCACCCTTCCTAGGCCCCACAAATCACAAAACGAGTATCCGCATAACCCTATATTAATTAAAAAATATCTAGATCAAGACCCTAAGGACCATCGCGCTCAAATAAGACAGAGGAAGATTGTGGGTAATCTATCGCTTATCCGCATTTTTTTGTGGTGTCTAGGCAAGTGTGTCTAAGGCAAGTGGTTACTTAATTAGGCCCGCTATTTTCGATGATTCGTATAGCAGATACCTCCCACTTACCTGGCACTTACCTGGCCACAAGAGTTATAAAGAGATGGTAGAGGATTGATCCTGCGGCTTGTCTTTTGGAAGTCTAGGAGCGGTCTAGTGCTTGACCTAGGTAACCTTAGTTCTAGGATTTGCTTGTGCATTTTATGATTTGTTGAGTCAACCATCAAGTCCCACTTTCAAAGCAAAACAATTCTAATAGAGCTTAAATCTTTTAACCCTCTTTTCTTTTCACCTTCTTATAATGAGTAAACCAAATAAAAGAACTCTTGCCGATCTTTACTATCCAGAACCAGATATTTCTTGTTATCGTGATCGCTTCGGTATACCATCTGACTCTACCATGTCTTCAAGAGATCGGATAGAGCAAGCGGAAAGAAACAGTTGGCCCCCTCACTTCAGGTCCTATCAACCGCATCAAAATTCTACATCTTCTTATGTTGATACTCCATCTAACAGGGAACTCCTAAACGCATGTCCATCATTGAGTATATAGCGAGGACTAACGGCCAAAGTTTCAATCCGGTCAAACCGTTAGAACAACAAACACCACCACTTTCTAAAGAAGATTTTACTACTCGGTTTGTGGGGTATATGACATCTATTGACAGTCGTCAACCAACAAACCAATATCAATATTCTTCTTATCACAATATTGATCCTACTCCTGCCCAATTTTCACAACCATTCGATTCGTATCAATCCTACCCGATTTTTACACCTTCTCTAGAAATTCCTTCTAATCAGTCATTTAGGAGTTTTACTTATCCACAAGAATTTCAATCTTATGCTGAAACCCCTTACCGACCCATGTCTAGGCTTGAACGGACTGTGGAAGAATATGTGGTAGCGTCGCACCGCGCCAGAGAGAAATTGAACGAGTGCATGGCCGTCGTCAATAAACAAAACGAACGAGCAACTAGTTTCAAACCAGCTCAAAATTTTCCAACGTATGATACGGCCATAGGATAAATTGAGAATTTGGGTAGTGAAAGAGAGCGGTACACTCTTCCAAATCAAACCTCCCCATCCCAAATTGAAATCCACAACTCCAGTTTCACAGATCTATCGAGTACACTAAATGATTCACCAATTGAAGATAGAATGTCTGATGAGTTGTGTGACTTTGTAGTGTTTGATTTACCCAATTGTGAGGAGTCCATTTCAAGTGAAGCCACACCCAATCCTTGTGATCTCTACACCTCCACTCTAGAACCTAAATTAATTGAAAATCATGCTTTTGATGAGGTGTCTAAGAATTTTAACCTTCACTTGATTGAGGATATTGACGTTGGGGATATATTGGATGATGAACCCAAAATTTTGGATGAATTTTTCCCACCAATTCATCAGGTCTTTTCACTCCCGTGTGGTCATCATCTCGAGCCTTTAACTATTCTTTCCGAACCCCATATGCCTCTTGAAGTTGATAAATGTATGACCAAAAAGCGGAACGAAATTCAGCTTTCATTTCCCACATCTGGTTTAGCAATACTCGACAAACCTATTTGTTTATCCATTTCATCTCCCACTTTCTCTGGTTCTTCTTCTAATCAGCCTTTACTTTTAGCGAATGTTGATGAATCACAATCCGATATTTCGAGTTCGATAATTCTAGAAAGACAACTTGATTTAGACTCTTTTGAGAATGAGGTAGATGAGCTTTACGAGTCTCCTACCTCCATAATTTTTGACAAATCAAGTGTGTTAAATTCTGGCGTGACACTTATTGACATTGAAACGTTCAATCGGATCATCGATGAAAGTTTCGAAGATATTTTCGCTGACAAACTCGCATTCCTAAATGACACGGATTTTGTGATTAATCAACCTCCACCTGAAGAGGTTGAACCACCACCATTCCTGCTTATCCCATACGAGAATGTGACTATTCTTCCCATTCCTAATCATTCACATTGTCGTTTCCAATCACCATCACTGTTTCGTCTCTATCAACCGAGACGTAAACCATACCGCCTCATATCTTCCCACTTTTTCAAATCTCTGATCTTCTACCAACCAGTGCGTTTCATCGATAAAATATTTGAATGGTTGGTGTTGACTTTTGGTCTTTGTAAAGTTTTACTTTGACCGATAACTTTAACCCCCCTCATAATTTTAAATACTTAATACAGTTTTACTCAAGTTTGGGGGGGGGGTATCTTTTGGCTCTTGAAAGAAAAATTTTACAAAATTATGAGCCAAAAATAAGTTTGGGAGAGAATGTCACTGTCATTATTTCTTATCCCCGTTACTAACTTTTTCTCCCAAGTCTACAGTTTTTTTAAGATTGACAGACGACATCAGTGAGTACACTGCTGTAAACAGGTTTGGGGAGGTTTGTGCTTATTCATGTATTATTTTGCATTATACTATATATAAGCGCAAAAAAAATTTGATAGTGAAAGTTTGAAAGTGAAAGTTTACATATGGATGATAGGAATAGTTTAAGAAAAGTAAGAAAGTTAGATATTTTCTTAAACGAAACTACTAATAAGTAGTTATAAGCCATTGTCCCAAGGGTTAGTAAGATGAAGAAAATTGCTAATCTGAGGATAAAAATAATTCTGAAAAATAGTCCATAGTCTTGAGTCCAAACTTTTGAGCGTTGATACCCTACTATATGCACTGTCACACATCTTGAAACTTGGGATAGTAGAGGATACCTTGAAATTCTCTTGTCTAAAAGCCTTGGTATGAAATAAAAAATATATATAAGTGGTGAAGAAGAAAAAAAACGAACACTGGTTTTGTAATTGCTTAAGGCAGCATAAAAAAATATAGCGAGGGTACTTTATCACCTAGTGCCTTAGACCAACTGGTTTGGCAGCCACTGCTAAGCCTTAGTTGTTGCGAAACGAGGAATTATGCCTAAATGCACGAGCATATTTTCTAATCGGTTGGTTAGTATCTCAAGAAGTATTAACGGTCGCATGAAGAATGTGTGAGCAATTCTATCTAAAATATTCACTAACTAAAAAGTATTTTGGAAGATGGACAAGAGTATGATAGCTTGAATTGAATTCTCTAAGTGTAGTGATGTTTTTTACACACACGTAGGGGTATATGATCGATGTTTGGAAGACAGATAGGGAGGAAAACTAAAGACGATATTTTATTGAGGGATGATGTGTATTGTAACATCTTTTCATGACCATTATGATAGGGCTCATAGCAACTGAAAAACTAGTGTAGTTGGAAACTCTTATTTTCAAGTTCTTTCTTTTATAGTTCCTATTTTTATATGTAACTTTCACCGTCTTTCTTTTATTATAGGATTTTGTGGGTATAATCCGCTGAAAACCCTCAAGAGACAACACTCCTCCTTCTAGAGACACTTAGAGGTTTAACGGCTTGTTGCACGTGCTCAGTGCAATCGCGTTGCCTACGAAAGTGTGCTATTTAGGTTCGTTTTCTTTTTCTCCCTCTCTTGAATAACAAGTTTGCTCGGGACGATCAAAGTTAAGTTTGGGGGTATTTGTTCAGTCGAAAATATCGCACTTTTAATATGACATTCCTTACTTTTCTTAAATATCTAAAGGTGTTTATTATAAATATGACACATATGAGGGTTTATCTGTAAAAATACTATTTACCATATGTTTATATATTATAATTAACATTATGAAGGAAAATGTATGCATATAATATTTATATAATATTTTGATAATTTAAATATGCATATCATATCAAATATCCTTAATCAATATTCTTAAAATATAATATCATATAAAATGGTTAGGATAATATCTCAAAAATATCAAATATTACTAACATTATTCTTTGAGATATGGTGTAAGCTTTAGCTCAGGTCAGGAGATCGAGATATTGAGATGTCGGGAATCAGAAATCTACCGATGAAGTTAGATAAAATCGAAGAATCAATACTGGAAGAGTCTCAGGAAACATTTTCAAGTTCCGGACATCAAATAAATCTCCATGTGTCAAAAAAAATAAGCCCCAGAATTTTGGAACATAGATCCCACCAGATGGTCATGGTTCCGAGGCCAACCCATGACATATGCGGCAGATCCACGGCCGATTCACTGAGTTGGGATGTGGGATTTTGTGGTTTGGATCATCTCAACAAAACCTAATTCTTAGGATCTTTGGTTTATGGTTTTGGGGCTATATAAAGGACGGATGGGTAAACTTAGAAATTATCAATCTTTTACACGAAGAAAATCACCGTCAAAGAACAAGTTATCCACGACAGGTCCGCGATTCGATGTGATAAGGCGACGTGAGATTCGACAGAGTATCTAATTCCTACGAGGCAGAGATCGAGAGCAACTTCTTCTTTTTCTTGTAATCTAAACTCGAAGGTTTTGTAATTGTGAAGTTGATTAATAAAGATAGATCATTAGATTAATTATTTAGCATTTAATTTCTGCATTATGATCTCTTTCTCTATTCGTTCTTCTTATATCTCCTTCATGCGTGAGTAATTATCCGCTTGATAGGGTTCGTAGAATTAGGGTAGAACAATGGATGAGAAAATATTTTAACTTCTTTTAAGTCTTATGCAGTTTATAAACTTTAGCAAATGAATCGTTAGCATCCAAATCGGGCGCGCTACTAATTTATTGCTAGCCTCGACCGCGATTTGAGATTGGATTAACAATTGTTTTGTTAAGGGCTAGACATGAATAGAGATCAATGAAAGGACAAGGGTCAATAGTGTGGAAACCCTAGTTTCTTCCATGAACCCTAATTCCCATTCATCACTATCAATCTAGTTTTAAATCTATCAATAGATAAAAGGAGTAATCTTTATTAGTCATCCATGACTACTAAATCCTAACGAACCCTACAAGCATTCTTCTTATAAAATCTATATCCGTAATTAAAATAGATCTATTTTCTACATCCGTGTTTGACGTAGATCTAGAAACTATATTCCACTACTCTCTGTTCTTCTATTCTTCTTCTTTTTCAACACGTCTAAAGTAAAATTGAAAGATTCCACATATCCCTGAGGACGACCCGTACTCATCTCGGTCTGGCTACACACGACACCATTATTGATTGCGATTATTACTACACACTTCTCTAAAACAGAAATCAATCACTAATCTTGTAAGAGCGCACGCTAATGTGTTTTCTTCTCTCTCTATCTTCAGGTAGCGACCATGTCATGCCTTAATCAAGATAATAATATAGATGTATGGACCGAACCCGCTTATTATACTGGGCTGGGAATGTTGGTTCCACTCTAACTTATAACAACTGTCATAAGTCTGGGCAAGGGATATGGGAATGCAAGGATTTCTACGCAGCCCGAATAAAGAAAGAGCATTCTAATGCATCTTCTTCGGGTGTGTTAGTTATTGAGAACTGTTTCTCAGTCTGCTCTATGTCCTGGATATTAGATACCGGATCAGGATCCCATATTTGTAATCTGTTATAAGGGTTAAATAAAAGTAGAGAACTGGAAAATGGTGATATGTCTCTCAGAGTAGGGAATGGAACAATTTTTGTTGCCGAAGCTGTCGGCGAATATCACCTAGTATTACAAAATGGTAATACATTGATTTTGAATGAATGTTATTTCGTACCATCTATGATGTGCAATATCATATCCATTTCTTTATTAGATAAAGAAGGATATAACTTTACATTAGAGAAAAATAGTATGAACATTTTTCTAAATCAAGTGTTGATTGGGTTTGGTACGTTGTGTAATTGTTTATATGTTCTAAATCAAAAAACAGTTCTAAATATATAGAACACTCTAAAGAGGAAAAGTTCAGAAATGAACGAAACTTTCTTATGGTATTGTAAATGTGGTCATATCAATGCGACCAGACTAGCTAAGTTACATAAAGATGGATATTTGAATCCGTTCGAATTTACATCTTATGAAATTAGTCAGTCATGTCTCAAAGGTAAGATGACCAAAACTTTGTTTACAGGACACGGAGAAAGAGCTACTGAACTCTTAGGACTGATACATAATGATGTATGTGGTCCTATGTCTACACATGCCAGGAATGGTTCCTCGTACTTCATTACATTCACCGATGATCTCTCAAGATTCGGACAGTTTTCCTGCAGAAACACAAATCTGAAGCTTTTGAGAAATTCAAGGAATATAAGAGCGAAGTAGAGAACCAGACGTGTAAAAGTATTAAAATCCTTCAATCTGATCGAGGAGGTGAATACTTAAGCACGGAATTCCGAGATAATTTAAAAGAGAATGGGATTCTCTCTCAGCTTACTCCTCCGTATACACCACAGCACAACGGTGTATCGGAGCGGACGAATCGCACCCTATTTGATATGGTGCGCTTTATGATAGGTGTTACTGAGTTACCTATTTCCTTTTGGAGTTATGCACTTGAGACAGCTACATACATATTGAATAGGGTTCCTACCAAATCTGCGTCTACCACTCCATATGAGATATGGGAGAGGAAGAGACCATGTCTTAATTTCATTAAGATATGGGGTTGTCCGGCTTATATAAAAAAGCAAAATCCGGATAAGCTTGAGGCAATGTCTGTTCTATGCAAGTTTGTTGGATATCCCAAACATTCACGAGGGTATATCTTCTACTACATTGAGGAACAAAAGGTGTTTGTTGCTCAACATGTCACCTTTTTAGAAAATGAATTTCTTGTAAAAGAAATTAGTGGTAATGAGGTAGAGCTGGAAGAAGTTCCAGATACACAAAGTACAACTGAAGATTGGTAGAACTGGAGGATTCAATAGTCCGAGACGAAACTCAGCCACTCCGCAGATCTGGTAGGGTTTCTCACCCACCTGAGAGATACTACGGTTTTCTCATAGACGGTGGGAGCGAGAATTGCATTATGAAAGATGATGACCCAACTAGTTTCGAGCAGGCCATCATAAGTGGGGACTCTATGAAATGGTTGGATGCTATGCGATCTGAGGTGGAATCCATGTACACTAATAAAGTATAGACTTTGGAAGTTGCTCCTGAATGGGTAAAATCCATTGGGAGCAAGTGGATCTTCAAGAAGAAAATTGGTGTAGATGAAAAGGTTGAGTCCTTCAAAACTAGACTTGTTGCAAAAGGTTTTCGTCAATGACCAGGTGTCGACTATGATGAGACCTTTTCTCCAGTGGCTATGCTTAAGTCCATCAGGATCCTACTTGCCATTGCTGCATACTATGACTACGAAATCTTCCAGATGGACGTCAAGACCGCTTTTCTAAATGGTGATTTAGAAAAGAGCGTGTATATAACACAACCATAAGGCTTCATAGACAGTGGGAGCAGCGGAAAGGTGTGCATGCTACTTAAATCAATCTACGGATTAAAGCAGGTATCGTGGAGCTGGAACATCTGTTTTGATGTGGCAGTTAAAGAGTTTGACTTCATTAAAAACGTAGATGAACCGTGTATATATAAAAAGGTTGTAGAGAGTAAGGTTGTCTTTCTCGTATTGTACGTAGATAACATACTCTTGATAGGAAATGATGTTCCTATACTGCACTCGGTCAAACTCTTCCCATCACAAAAGTTCTCCATGAAAGATCTGGGTAATTCCTCCTACATCCTGGGGATAAAGATCTATAGAGATAGATCTAAAAGGATGTTGGGATTGTCCCAATCCAGATACATAGACACCATAATAAAGATGTTTAGTATGGAAGATTCTAAGCGTAGAAATTTACCCGTTAGTTCAGGAATCACTCTTTCCAAAGAGATGTCTCCCAAGACTGATTTGGAGAGGGCTCTCATAAACGTGATACCCTATGCTTCTGCAGTTGGTTCTATAATGTACGTGATTTTATGTACAAGAACACATGTAGATTACACACTTAGTGTGGTAAGTAGGTATCAATCAGACCCAGGAGAGAAGCACTGGATAGCTGTGAAGAACATTCTTAAGTACTTGCGAAGGACTAAAGAGATGTTTTTGGTGTATGGTAATCGAGAACTCCAAGTGAAGTCCTTTACCGATTCGAGATTCTAGAGTGATAAGGACGACAGCAAGTCTGTCTCGAGCTTTGTCTTCACCCTCAATGGAAGGGCGGTATATTGGAAGAGTTCCAAGCAAGATACCGTTGCAGACTCGACGAGGGAGGCTGAATACATCGCTGCCAACGATGCGGCCAAAGAGGTTGTCTGGATGAAGAAGTTCATTATTGAACTTGGTGTGGTTCCATCCATTGAGAATCCAATACATTTGTATTATGATAACAATGGAGCTATGGTTTTTGAAAGGTTCCTAGGCACCCTAATGAGGTCATACAAGGCATCAACCATGCCAATATAAAAATTTATGGGTGCCGAGAGACCCTAACAAGGATCGTCGGCTAGATGTTTAGGCGAAAAATGAACTAGTTAACAACTTAACTAAAGTTTAAACGGAAATACAACCTTTGTAGATCCGGTGCTCCACCTCCATAGCTCCGCAACGAAGTCCCCTCGCTGTCCAAATGAATTCCCGGGCTCTAGCATTGGCTTCGTCGGAGAAATGGCGAGCTAGGTCGTCGATGTCCATGCCGAAGATGATCTACGTCGAGGCATCGCTAGATCAAGCTCCAACTTCACCAAGTCAAGAAACTTGTGAAGAAAACACACTCTACTACTTGGCAAGAGGTAGAGGATGAAGAAATAGGAAGTGGGTAGACTTTAGAATTGGATTTCTCACTAGTTTTCATCACTTGCCATTGGAGTAGCAAGCTTTCTTCATGGAAGAAGAAGATGAAGAGGAAGAAGAAGATATGATAAGTCTTGAATTATTGGATAAATAAATCAATCCTTATCATATATTAACCCTTGGTTAATTGTAGAGAATGGACCATGGTTAACTTGGATGGTTAGGGTTAAGCATGAGACAAGAATGAAGACTAAGTCAATGCTTCAAGAAACTTCAACTAAAAACAAAAATAGCAACCATTCTTTTCTCATCTTTTCCAAAAATAAATAAACAAATAAATAAGTAAGAAAAAGAGAACCCTAATCATAAACTTAACCATGGTTTAATTCTTTACACTTAACCAAGTAAACATGTATCATCAAACATGATACAATTAAGTGCACAAAACTATATCGAATATACAATGTGCACATCCGAGTGAGAAAATCCATCTTAAGTAAACCGATACTAGTTGATGCAAAGTAATTTATCAAATATAAATATGCATTAAATCATTAAATCAACACTTGATTCAATGATCCGGTCATGTCGCACACAACCGACTAGTATACAATGTATCGGCTTATCGAATTAACGCTTGAATCGATAACTAGGTTATATCGCATACAACCATTCGATACATTCATCGCGAGAATGAAATACGGTATCACATACACGCATTATTCCCGGTCCCGCACATATCTCATATGCGCTCCTATTTCGTTTCGCTTGAGCCAGGAAACCTCTGTGTAGGACTCTAAAGACTCGTCAATACGCCGGCAGCAGGTGATGATCATATCAAACACCCACAAGCCGCAAGCGGTCTGCTAAACGTAACGGCTATCCGGGTATTGAGCGATCAGAAGATCGACGAGCAAGCCCGCTCACACTCCAGTGAATCCAACCAGTAACACTACCGTACAGTCCGGTCTGATCGTCTGATATGTCGCATATCTTGCCTAGGGGTGGTAAACGTCAGACCCCAATAGCTCGATAAGTCGTGTCGATATGAGGTCTATAACAATTCGAGAAACTACTGGTAACACTTACCAGTAAATCTCAGCAACCCTGGCCAGGGATTTCCTGTTATAGCCAATCGAACACAGCGCAACATCAACTCCCTATACCGGGAGAGACGAATCCCCTCCTATCGCTCATTGCCTCCATGTGATTCGGGACTGTACCCAAAAACCACCGTTTTGCACGCCCTCTTGGACGTGGTAAGATGGAAATCAAAGCACAGTGGGAACCACACAAGACTCTATGACGATCTCGGGTCAACAGACTACTCTGTACCAGTGTCACCAGAGAACTGCCATCTGACGTAAGGTATAATACCATCTGGGAGTTCTCGGCGAGTCCGTCCAGTGTACCCAGTCTCTATTGAGCACCCGTATATCTCCTCTGATGTCAAACACCAATGGATATGGGATCGTCCATCGCCCATCTGTATGGGTCGAGAAGGTACATGCTAGTCTACTCTGATATATCGATGCCCCGTCTCGATACACCCACGACTAGGGACTTTGAAGGATGTACTTATGGACTACCATGTCCCCACTAGTATGATCCGCATCACAGTCCAGGTAGTCAAGTACACATCCTAAGGGCTTTACCAACATATAACAGAGAGACAATCAGTGTACACGTTAAGGTAAAGGTCAACCAGATAGCATACTATCATGTCGAGCAAGAAAGTCCTCCCTATATATGTCCCAGCATCCACTACAATATACATCCAATGTACAGTAATGGCCTCTAGGGCATACATATAACTAACAATCTCCCACTTGCAATAGGGCCATCTGTAGCAGTGGTTGTAGTATCTCATACTCAACCATCCCATAAAAGTCTCTCTCTGGGAGTAGGCCTTCGTGAGTGGATCCGCCGTGTTGTCCTCTGAGTCTACTCTCCTGACCTCGATCCCCTGGAGATCAAACATCTCCATGATCAGGCGATACTGCCTTAGAATAAGTCTGGATCACTGATGGGACCGTCGTTCCTTGGCATAAGCCACAACTCCATTGACACACAATGGGAGGAACATAGTTCATCTCATGAACCAATATGCACCCAAACATCCTCTTTGGTAGCATCTTAAGTAGCGATGTATCGTGACTTTATCGTCTAATTTGCCACGGTATTTAGCTTGGAACTCTTCCAACATACCGTCCCTTTACTGAGGGTAAAGACAATGCCTGCGACTGACATTCAGTCGTCTTTATCACTCTGGAACACTTCCAGTGATTCTCCCCAGGATCGATTGATACCATCTCACTACAGCTAGTGAGAATCCTAACATCCATTTAAATCTATCTCATAGATCCAAAACTCAGGATTTAGGAGGTATCACTTTGATCCTATATGGAGAATCATTGTGATAAGCGGAGATTGACTGAGCGTAGCATAGGAAACTCCTTCCCTATCAAGAGTATGTCATCCACGTACTCTACGAGGATCACTACCATACTCCCTGGTACCTTTTTGTTTATACAAGGTTCATCTACCATTTTGATGATGTCAAACACTTTGACTAACACATCAAAACAGATGTTCCAACTCCGCGATGCCTACTTTAATCCTATAAAGCATCTTGCACACGTTTCCGCTGCTCCCACTGTCTACGAAGGCCCTCTGGCTGTGTACTTATAGACGCACTCTTCTAAAACATCATTTAGAAAAGCAGTCATGACACCCAACCACCAGATATCGTAGTCATGGTATGTAGCCGTGGCAAGTAGGATCTGGATGGACTTAAGCATAGCTACTGGAAAAGGTTTCATCATTATCCACGCCTGGTCAATGACGAAAACCTTTAACAAGTCTAGCTTTAAAAGTCTCAACTTTTCTAATTACACCAAGTAATCTTCTCAAGATATACTTGCTCCTGATGGGGATTTAACCCTTCAGATATAGCAACCAAAGTCCATACTTTGTTGGTGTATAAGGATTCCATCTCAGATCACTAAGCATCCAGCCATTCTTACAGAGTCTTACTCCTGATGGCCAGCTCGAAGCTAGTTGGGTCATCATCTCATGATGCAATCCTCGCTCCCACTGTCATAGAGAAACCGAAGTAACTCTCAGGTGGGTGAGGAACCCTACTAGATCGGCGGAGAGGCTGAGGTTCGTTGGTATCTACTGAATCCTTCGGTTCTACCAAATCATCTGCTGTAGCTTGTATAGCTGGAACTTTTCCGGTTCTACATTACAGACTTTGCCTCGAGCTTGTCCGGATTATGCTTTTAGACATAGGCCGGACAACCCCAAATCTTAACTAGCTTAAGACATGGGCTCTTCCCTTTCCATATCACATATGAAGCGGTAGGCAACTGATTTGATTGGAACCCTATTCAATAGGTATGCTTTCACAAGTGCATAACACCCAATGGGAAAAAGGTAACTCAGTAGTACTCATCATAGAGCACACCATATCAAATAGGGTGTATCTGCTCCGCCCCGATATACCATCGTGCTATGGTGTATACAGAGGAGTAATGCTGAGAGAGAATCTCATTCTCCTTTAGAATAGTCCAGGATTTCCGTGCTCAAGTATTCTCCTCCTCGATCACATCAAAGGACATAATACTTATACCCGTATTTTGGTTCTCTACTTCTAACTTACATTCTGTAAATATCTTAAAAGGTTCGGACTTGTGTTTCAACAGGAACATAGGTCTGAATCTCGAAAGATTATCAGAGAATGTAATGAAGTAAAAAGAACCAGTCTTGACATGTGTAGACAGGGGGCCTACATACATCAACATGTATCATCCCAAGAGTTCACTAACTCTTTCTCTGTTTCCGATAAACAGAGCTGTGGTCATCTTATCTATGTGACATGACTGGCGAGTTTCATAAGATGTAAATTCAAACTAATTTAAATATACATCTTTATGTAACTCCAGCTAGTCGGGTCGCATTGATATGACCTAGTCTACAATACCTTAAGAAGGATCCGTTCATTTCTGAACTCTTCCTCTTGTGTGTGTTCCGTATACTAAGAACTGTAGTTTGATTTAGAACATCAATACTTTTAGATAACGTGCCTGAACCGATCAACTTTTGATATAGGAAATGTCCAAAACATTATCCAACAATACAAAATTTTATCATTTCTTTGCTAATAAAGAGACTGATATGATTTTGTATATCAGGTTCGGTATCTAATAACATTCGTTCTGAATCAATGTATTCTGATAATACAGGGTGATAGTGACCAACAGACTTGGCTGCAACTCTTGCTCTGTTTTCTGTCTCATGAAACTTATCACCCGTTCTCAGTTTTTCTACCCTTTTGTAGCCCTATGTAACAGATTACATATCTGGGATCCTGATCCGGTATTATATACCAGGGATGCGGAGGATACTGAGAAACAGTTCTGTATAATGAACACACCCGAAGATGATGCATCAGCATGCACTCTCTTCGTTTGGGCGGCACGGGAAATCTGGTATTCCCCAATTTCCTGCTCTGTCTTATAACAATTATAAGTTGGAGCGGGACCAACGTTCCCCAGCTCAGTATAACAAGCGGGTTCGGTCAATATTCCGTATTATTATCTTGATTAAGGCGTGATATGGTCGCTACCAGGAGAGAGAGAGAAGAAAACACTCAGCGTGCGCTCTTGCAAGAATAGATTGGTTATTATTTTATTTAATCAGGATGGCTCCCACTGCTTTTTATCAAATCTTCCTTCAAACTCTAAAAGGAAAGACTAGCCGGGATTAATTACATACTACAAGTTCACCAATCTTTCAGCCAGGCCAGTGTCGGTACTTTGAGGGAGGTCCCCCGTGCTTTCGCACGCACCTAATTAATGTAAACCTCGTTTTCCCAGAGGCGTAACCTCGTTAACACCTTTCTAGACACCTACTTGATCGGCTAATTGTAATGTGTAAAACTCTCCCAGGAGTAACTCTTACTCGCAGCGGGTATCGGGATCCAACTATCTCATAGAAGGTATGCAATCTCATTGCAAATTTCAACACTTGAAATTCCCGATAATATTTTGCCCCTAGCAGCTATATGACCTTAACAAAGTCAACAAATCATAAGTGCTAGTCAAGTTCAACCCGTCATTTCCCGATTGAATTAAACCCACCCGCACGACCCTTAACATAGTCAACAAAGTCGCACGACTACCCTAATCCAATCACATCATATGCTTATGCAGATAAGCACTAATTAGCTACCTCACACTACGCCTTAACATAGTCAACAAATGTAGCACGAATACTAACTAGTACTTATCTGAAATGACGGAGGGCTACGACAGGTTTTTCTGAAAACCTATTGCGTAATGAACTTGATATCGTTGTAGGATCGAATGAATTTTGAAATGGAGTGTCTTTGAGGCTTTTCTAGTTTTGCTAAAGGAGTCACTCCCGGTGAAGGGATCGTCGGCCCTTTCCTCGTCGAATGAGGTGCGGGATATATCATATATATCACTGTGCAAAGCAAAAACAGTTAAAAGCAATCAAAAGTCAAACCGAGTGTGTAGCATCGGCCAGTTATTGCTAAAGGAGTCACTCCCGGTGAAGGGATCTCGGTCCTTTCCTTATCGAATAAGGTGCAGGATATATCATATATACCTCTGTGCAAAGCAAGGAATGTAGCTACCTGTTTTATTTTGAAATTCGATTCTACAACATCTTAGGTTTCTTTTATTTCATTAATCACATTAATGAGATCCCATCATTTAAGTACCTAAACATCACAGATAAATACGACGTACACTTATGCCATCCGCATTCGCCTCGATGTCCCCTCGTGCACCGTTAGGTTAGGTAACTAATGGCAGAGCGGGGCAGGGCTAGCACGGGTGTAAAACATAAGTAACGCCTATATAATATATCATATATACTATATACAGCATCTATCATAGAACATCACATGATCACATCACAGATATCGCAGCGGAAGAAACATATGAAATATTGGATATACTAGGACGTCCGTGTTTTCAATACGAGCCAGTATAAAACACGGATTCCACGGTCGCGATGAATAGCCAAACCCACACCCCTGGACCCCTACGAGAGCGGCAAGCAACCCTACCAATTCTAGAGTTAGGAGACCCGGACTCGACTCCTCGAGTTGGTCTCCCACTGGACTCCAGAACCCGGTTACTTGTGCCCTCCTCCTTGGGTCTATCCTAGTGCAGAAAAGTAAATAATATACAACGGGTGACAACTTCCGCAACCTGGAAGTGCCCCAATAAAAGAATATTACATACAAGCTTTTACATGAATGAAAATGAAAAACACTCATCTCACATAAAAACCCCCGGCTATTCAAACACGACGATCCAATATAACATATCCAGCAACACATAACATCACATGTCATCAACGTAAGTAAATATGCGCATCCCAATTGTCGTTGACATATAGCAACGAAAACGGCGATATCACATATTACACTTACGGTCACAGAAAAGAAAGTGTAAAACTACAACAGTTGGAATCCGCAACCACCTCAGACATCGCATGCCTGACCAAATGAATTACTTAGACATCACATGCCTAACAATTATAAACCCCGCATTTCAGTCTCAAAATCGAAAACTCTTTTCAATATCAAGTCGGGCAATTCAACAAGATTCCCGAAATACTGATCGCATGCTCGTCGCAAACTTTAGTAGGCGGCCGCACCCCCGATGCCGTCGACGAAGTGCACCAAGGCAGAACACCGCTACCGCGAGCACCCAAACGGATGCTTTCGGCGACGGGGTTCTCCTACAGTCACTTGGTCGGGGCTATGGAGTGAGGCTGTCTATTAAGTTTACCCGGCGAGTATCCGCGTACGCTACGTGATTGCGACGGACTTTTGATCGCATCAAAATTCCGTGGCAACCGATCAAGTGAGACTAAAGTGCTATGTCTATAACATTCATTCAGTTATCTCATAACTTTTGTGAATTCCAATTGTTGTATCACATTCCGGATAAACAGAAAATGTTAAACTTTCCGATTGAACATTCGAACACCCAAGTTTTCCCGATACAGCTCAACACATGAAATAAGTCTAACAACATTCAGTTCGTGCCTCAGTACCAACGGTCCAGCCGTAGAAGGGTCAAGCCAACGCCTCACATGTGGCACGCCGTACTGCCCCAAACCCGAAGGTTCAAAGGGCAGTTCAAGACGGTCACATAATCGAGTTAAGGTTTGTTGTCTTCTAGAGGGTCCATCGAGTTACTTGCACTACTTAGAATGTCGTTAAACTACGGAAAAATCCAACACTTGGAAATTTCCCGACAGGGGAAAAATTGGGTATTTATATCCGGTCGAACTTTTTTAATATATTCTAAAATTTATCCGGAAAGCCAAATAGACAAAATCTGATAAACCCGATCGAATCATCGAAGCTCCAAAACATCCCAGATTATTCAACTCTTGAATAAATATTAAAAATACCCAGAGAACTCATCACTGTTAAATAGGAATTACTGTGCAAAAGTCAACGCAAGAGGAGACCATACGGCCGCGGAACCGCCGCACATGCCAAGCTCGTGCCACGGTTCCGCGGTGGTTTAATTGAATTAGGCCCCCGTATTTCACAGTAATTCATATAAAACCCTGCTTAATTTTCTGCATATTTTTAATGTTGAAAAATCCACAGTTTTGAAAAAAGAACAGAGAGCATGGGAAAAATGAGGTTTCGGGTTCGATCGGGATTCAAACGTCGTCTAGACTTCGCCTAAGGCTCTAGCTAGGCTCTGATACAAGTGAAAGGTTCCTAGGCACCCTAATGAGGTCATACAAGGCATCAACCATGCCAATATAAAAATTTATGGGTGCCGAGAGACCCTAACAAGGATCGTCGGCTAGATGTTTAGGCGAAAAATGAACTAGTTAACAACTTAACTAAAGTTTAAACGGAAATACAACCTTTGTAGATCCGGTGCTCCACCTCCATAGCTCCGCAACGAAGTCCCCTCGCTGTCCAAATGAATTCCCGGGCTCTAGCATCGGCTTCGTCGGAGAAATGGCGAGCTAGGTCGTCGATGTCCATGCCGAAGATGATCTACGTCGAGGCATCGCTAGATCAAGCTCCAACTTCACCAAGTCAAGAAACTTGTGAAGAAAACACACTCTACTACTTGGAAAGAGGTAGAGGATTAAGAAATAGGAAGTGGGTAGACTTTAGAATTGGATTTCTCACTAGTTTTCATCACTTGCCATTGGAGTAGCAAGCTTTCTTCATGGAAGAAGAAGATGAAGAGGAAGAAGAAGATATGATAAGTCTTGAATTATTGGATAAATAAATCAATCCTTATCATATATTAACCCTTGGTTAATTGTAGAGAATGGACCATGGTTAACTTGGATGGTTAGGGTTAAGCATGAGACAAGAATGAAGACTAAGTCAATGCTTCAAGAAACTTCAACTAAAAACAAAAATAGCAACCATTCTTTTCTCATCTTTTCCAAAAATAAATAAACAAATAAATAAGTAAGAAAAAGAGAACCCTAATCATAAACTTAACCATGGTTTAATTCTTTACACTTAACCAAGTAAACATGTATCATCAAACATGATACAATCAAGTGCACAAAACTATATCGAATATACAATGTGCACATCCGAGTGAGAAAATCCATCTTAAGTAAACCGATACTAGTTGATGCAAAGTAATATATCAAATATAAATATGCATTAAATCATTAAATCAACACTTGATTCAATGATCCGGTCATGTCGCACACAACTGACTAGTATACAATGTATCGGCTTATCGAATTAACGCTTGAATCGATAACTAGGTTATATCGCATACAACCATTCGATACATCCATCGCGAGAATGAAATACGGTATCACATACACGCATTATTCCCGGTCCCGCACATATCTCATATGCGCGCCTATTTCGTTTCGCTTGAGCCAGGAAACCTCTGTGTAGGACTCTAAAGACTCGTCAATACGCCGGCAGCAGGTGATGATCATATCAAACACCCACAAGCCGCAAGCGGTCTGCTAAACGTAACGGCCACCCGGGTATTGAGCGATCAGAAGATCGACGAGCAAGCCCGCTCACACTCCAGTGAATCCAACCAGTAACACTACCGTACAGTCCGGTCTGATCGTCTGATATGTCGCATATCTTGCCTAGGGGTGGTAAACGTCAGACCCCAATAGCTCGATAAGTCGTGTCGATATGAGGTCTATAACAATTCGAGAAACTACTGGTAACACTTACCAGTAAATCTCAGCAACCCTGGCCAGGGATTTCCTGTTATAGCCAATCGAACACAGCGCAACATCAACTCCCTATACCGGGAGAGACGAATCCCCTCCTATCGCTCATTGCCTCCATGTGATTCGGGACTGTACCCAAAAACCACCGTTTTGCACGCCCTCTTGGACGTGGTAAGATGGAAATCAAAGCACAGTGGGAACCACACAAGACTCTATGACGATCTCGGGTCAACAGACTACTCTGTACCAGTGTCACCAGAGAACTGCTATCTGACGTAAGGTATAATACCATCTGGGAGTTCTCGGCGAGTCCGTCCAGTGTACCCAGTCTCTACTGAGCACCCGTATATCTCCTCTGATGTCAAACACCAATGGATATGGGATCGTCCATCGCCCATCTGTATGGGTCGAGAAGGTACACGCTAGTCTACTCTGGTATATCGATGCCCCGTCTCGATACACCCACGACTAAGGACTTTGAAGGATGTACTTATGGACTACCATGTCCCCACTAGTATGATCCGCATCACAGTCCAGGTAGTCAAGTACACATCCTAAGGGCTTTACCAACATGTAACAGAGAGACAATCAGTGTACACGTTAAGGTAAAGGTCAACCAGATAGCATACTATCATGTCGAGCAAGAAAGTCCTCCCTATATATGTCCCAGCATCCACTACAATATACATCCAATGTACAGTAATGGCCTCTAGGGCATACATATAACTAACAGTTTTGGCCAAGGAACCCCGGTCCCATCAGCGATCCAGACATATTCTGAGGCGGTATCACCTAATCCGGGAGATAGTTGATCACCGTGAAATCGAGGTCAAGAGAGTAGAAACGAAGGACAACACGGCGGATCCACTCACGAAGGCCCTCCCCCAGACATAGTTCGAGAGACTTTTTAGGATGTTGGGTATGCGATACTATAACAACTGGCCTTAGTGCAAGTGGGAGATTTTTAGGAATATGTATGCCCTAGAGACAATTATTGTATATTATAGTGGATGCTTGGATATATATATATAGAGGACTTTCTTGCTCGAGATGATAGTATGCTATCTGGTTGCCCTTTATCTTAACTTGTACACTTGTTTTAGTTTTCTATCTTTTTGATACTTGTTGATAAAGCCCTTAGGATGTTGGCTTGACTACGAGGACTATGATGCGGATTATACTAGTGGGGCTTATGTAGTCCACAAGCATATCCTTTAACAGATCCTAGTCGAGGGAGTATCGAGACAGAGCATCGATAATCTAGAGTAAACTAGTGTGTACGTTTCTTGACCCTGTATGGAGCAATGGTTGATCCCATAACCATTGGTGTTTGACATCAAAGATTGTATACATGTGCTCATTGGAGAATGAGTGCACTGAACAGGACTCGCCTAGAACTCCTATATGGTATCATACCTATCGTCAAATAGCAGTTCTCTAATGACACATGTACATGTTAGTCTGTAGACCCGAGATCATCAAAGTGTCTTGTGTGGTTCCCACTGTGCTTTGATTTCCTCCCTACTACGGCTTAAATGAGTCGTGCAAACAGGTGGTCTTTGGGTACAGTCCCGAGTCACATGGAGGCAGTGAGCGATAGGAGGAGTTTCATCTCTTCCGGTATTGGGAGTTGATGTTGCGCTATACTCGATTTGCAATAACAGCAAGTCCTTAGCAAGGGCTGATCAGATTTACTGGTAAGTGTTATCAGTAGTTTCTCAAAAGGTTATAGACCACACGTCGGCATGACTTATCAAGTTATTAGGGTCTGACGATTCCACCCCCTGGACTCGATATGCGACATATCAGATGAAGAGACTGGACTCTACGATAAGTGTTGCTTGATTGATCTGATGCTGAAAAGTGTGTTGTAAATAATCGCAATCAAGACGGTGTTGCTAGTAGCTAGCCGCGATGAGTATGGGTCGTCCGCAGGGAAACGTGAATCTTTTTCTTTCTTTAGATGAGTTGATTAAAGAAGGGTGATTTTTTGTCGTTACGGATATAAGATTTATGAAAAAGGCTCATAGGGTTCATAGGACTTAGTAGTAATGGATGAATAATTAAAAATGACACCTTTTATGTTTTAATAATTTAAAACTAGATCGATAGTGATGAATGTAGATTAGGGTTCTTTTGGAAGAAACTAGGGTTTCCCCACTACTAACCCTCGTTCTTGCATTGATCTCTATTCATGTCTGGCCCTTAACAAAACAAGTGTTAAACCAATCTCAAATCGTGGTCGGGACTAGCAAAAAATTGGTAGCGCGCCCGATAAGGATGTTAACATTTGTTTTGCTAAAGTTTATAGACTTTAAAATGTATAAAAGATGTTAAAGGATTTTATCATCCATTGATCTACCCTATCCTACGAACCCTATCAAGTTAGGAATTACTCGCTCATGGTTTGAGATGTAGAAAATAGGTTGAAGAATGAAAACATGATTAAGATGCAGAAAGTAAGTACAAAAAAGAATTAACTAATAAAAACATTATCTTTATTAATCAACTATTGCATACAACTTGTGAAAGTAGAGTACAAGAACCCTAGTTGCTCTAGATCTCTATCTTGTTGGAAGTAGATGACTAGGTGATGATCACTCGGATGTGTGGATCGCTTTGGACCACTTGATCTCTTCGGTGATGATTTTTGATGTGAAGCTCTCGGTCCTATATATAGTCCTAAAAACTAGAAACCCTAGATTCCATATAATAATATATGCAGATACGATCAAATCACCAAAATCTAAAATCTTACGGCCATTAAACCGCCGTGCTTCCGCCGCATATTGCCTATATTTACCGCGGATCTGCCGCATCTTGGTTGCTTCAATTTTTGGGATTTTTTCTGGTGTTTTGTATCGTCATGTGGAGATTCTCTAGATGTCTATATTATGATAATAATGAACTGATTGCTAGATCTTACGATTTGCTTCAATATTTTGGCAGATTTGATTCCGACATCTTGATTTCTCCCGGGTCTTTTGGATTCCAGACCTGAGCTAATCTGCACAATATCTCAAATCAAAGTGTTAGTGGTATTTGGTATTTTTGAGATATTATCCTAACCATTTTATATGATATTATATGTTAAGAATACTGATTAGAAATATTTGATATTATATGCATATTTTAATTACAATATTTCATATAAATATTATATGCATGTATTTTCCCTAATTATGTTAATTATAATGTAGAAACATATGATAATAAACTTTTTACACATAAACCCTCATATGTTCTATAATTATAATAAACACCTTTTAGTACTTAACAATAGTGGGGGAAATATTCATTCAAATGTGCAATATTTTAGACTAATCAAATACCACCAAACTTAATTTTGATCATTCCGAGCAAACTAGTTATTAAAGAGAAGAAGAAGAAAAAGGAAAAGAAAAACCTAGCACACATTCGTAGACAACACGATTGCACTTAGAACGTGCAACAAGCCTTTAAACCTCTAGGTGTCCCCAAGAGGAGGAGTGTTGTCTCCTGAGGGTTTTCAGTGGATTACACCCACAAAATCCCATAATAAAAAAAAGATGATGAAAGTTACATACAAAGATAAAAAAACATATAAAAGAAATAACTTGAAAATAAGAGTTTCAAACTACTCTAGCTTTTTAGTAGCCATGAGCCCTGTTTACTGCCGAAAACAGAGACGAAACAGCGTAGGATCGTTTTGCCTGAATTTGTGGGCAGATGCTATTTGGATTTAGCTGTCTATCTCTCCGAAGATACCAAGTTGATTTATGGCACCGTGTGTCGGAGGTTTAGACGGATGCGGCTGTTGTAGAAGACTTCGTTAGATTCCCCCTTGTTGTGAGGGATTTTTTATTGTGGGGACGCTCTTCCCTGCAGGCGCAAGCCCCTGCAGTTAATTACGTTACCGCGTAGCGATAACCACTTTCTCCTGCTCCAGAAGGTCACTTCGTATCGTGTGTGTTTGTTTTATTTTTGGTTGCCCGTGGATTGTATACGGAGACTAATTTGTGTTGTCGCCCGTAGGGCGTGGATTAGTCCAAATCCGTATTTTCTTAGATTTGGGTTTGGTTTGATTTAAGGATCGTTAATCTCATTTGGGATTAAGATCAACTTAAATATTTGTTAAGGATATGTTAATCTGATATTGGACTAAGATCTACTTAACGGGGTTTCAGGATCATTTTAGATCCAACGAAAGACCATTTAGGCTCTATCGTTTTAGTTTAAGGACGTTACGGTCCACAGCTAGTTTAAAGACATTACGGTCCATTGGGGTATGTTCATGGGTTTGAGAGTGAATCCAAGAGCTGTTGGTTGTCGGGACCCTCTACCTCTCTGATATCGTTGAAGAATTACAACGGCATATATTCAGAGGTGTTGAGAGATGTATCCTTGAACCGAACTCCAGATTGAAGGGAGAGATCATGGTGGAACGAACATTATTTAAGATGCCACGTGTCAAGAGATCATTGACCATCTCTGGAACTAAGATCGATTTGGGGGGGACCTGAGTATAGGAAGGCTCGGTTGATCAACGGTCAAAAGGTTTTTGGCATCGGGAGACTTGGCTAATTTGGGCTAAGCTGGTCTCTCACAGTGTTAAACACCGATAAATGTTTGGTGCTCACGTGCTCCCACGTGATGCTCTTAAGCGGTGTCAAACACTGAAATTTGGAGCGCTCACGTATGGCACGTGAGGCACCTGAATATTGGGCGTTGTTTCTTTGGGCTTATTCCCTCATTTTATACAAGTAAGTGTTAAACACTTAAATTCTGTACCCATCACGTGTAGACACATGAGGCGCCACCAAGCTGGGCACTGCTTCCTTTGAATTTATCTTCCTATTCTTTTCTAAGTGCCAAGCACTATTGGAGGTCACGTGGGATCACGTGACTCGATCTCAGTTGTTCTTTTTTGTTCCTCAGAGGTGCTCACGTGGGAACACGTGATCTGTCGCTATAGCGTTGAACGCTAATATGCATAGGGCTCTTGATCTTAGTCTTGAGAATTTCAAGTACTTTGTTTTATAAGAATTAAATTCTTATGCAGGGTTGAACCCTGGCTTTATCAAAGGAATTAAATTCCTATGTCTTTGGAAGAATTAAATTCTTCAAACCTAGTTCTTTCATCTAAGTTTTGGGACTGCATAATAGAATCTCCCCGATGAGAATTAAATTCTCAACTTGTGGGGAGATCTGCTTCTGTAGACCTCAACCAGAGGAAGAACTAAGTTCTTTTTTGGAAGAGTTAAACTCTTGTAAAAGGAGATAAAATGATCTCTATGTCTTTTCCTCACCTAGGGTTTCTTTTTCTCTAAAGAGAACTGCTCTTCTTTTTTTGTTTTCTCAAATCTTATAAGGGGTCTCCTCTCTTTCTCTCTTCAGTCTCGAGTCCTTTATATAGCATAGGCAGTTTGTTGATCTTTGATCCATGGACTTCTGTTTTACAGAAGACATTTTTCTTGTTTTTAACAAGATTGGGAAAATATTTTCCCATACATAGCTTATTCTGTAGCTTGGTGATTTTTAATCACCATTGAATCTCTAATCCTACGGTGCTCTGTTTTACAGAGCACAATCTTTCTCGTTTAGAAAGATTAGGGAAACATTTTCCCATACAAAGCTTATTCTGTAGCTTGGTGATTTTTAATCACCATTGGATCTTTAATTCAACGGTGCTCTACCTTATAGAGCGTAATCTTTCTTGTTTAGAAAGATTGGGAAAATATTTTCCCATACAGAGCTTATTCTGTAGCTTGGTGATTTTTAATCACCATTGGATCTTTAATCCAACGGTGCTCTTTTTTACAGAACACAATCTTTCTTGTTTAGAAAGATTGGGGGAAATATTTTCCAAATAGGGTTCTGATCCCTCTTATTTAGAATTTAATTCTATCGGCTCAGAGAGGATTAGGAACCCTCACGTGTAGCACGTGACCCATAGCACTAGGCCGGTTTTCTTATATGCAGCAGTCCCAGAGAAAACCATCACGTGTTTGCACGTGATGTGCCTTCTGGCCTGTTATTTGTTTTAGGAAGGCGCCTATATACTTTGTATATAGATACTCACGTGCCTGCACGTGAGGCTCAATGTCAGCCTTATTCATTAAGCGTACTGCCTATAATTTTTGCTCCAAGGCACATCACGTGTCGGCACGTGTGCTCCATTTGGGGAATTTTTCAATAGCTTTTTGGTTCATAATTTTTTTTATAAGGGAACAAATGCCCCCACAGCGTTGTTCTCACGTGGCTTGCACGTGAGTGCAACGCTGTCACCTTTACAGCCGTTGGATTTCCTAGGGGAATGGGGAGGTGAACCGCCCTTGTCACGTCTTATAAATGCAAGGGTTTGGCCTTTGGGAAGCCACTGTTCTTTCATCTTCTTCCTTCCTTGTCTTCTTCTAGAATTTAATTCTCCTTTTCAGAGCTTAGTTCTCTGTTCATTGCAATTCCAGAGTTAAACTCTGTTAGAAAAAGAAACCTTTTCTAGGTAAAGATCTCGAACATCAGAGAAACCCTTTTCTTAAAGAAAACTTCTGGATTTTAAATCCACCATGAGAGGTTTGCTCTTTTCTGAAACCCATCTCTTAGAGATCCAAAGACGTGATCTTTGAGTAATAACCCTCAATGCCTTCGGCATTCCTCCTTTGACCTTTAAGGATTCATGACATTTGATTTTTCTTTTCCTCTTCATAGGGGTTTCTGGAATTTAATTCCATTGCATAAAAGGAATTTAATTCCTTACCAAAGAGTTCTGCTCTGAAGATCAAAAGTGCCCTTCAGGAATTTTATTCCCTGGTGGTCTCGAGAACATTTTCACAGGGTTTTTCCTTACTTGCATAAATTCAAATTTGTTGGGTATTTTAACAGAACTTGCTTTCTCTATGAGGATATCAAGAGTTGTTTAAACTCTCGTGTCCGTTTAATGAGAATCTTTTTATATTCTCATCATAATTGTCATGTCTTACCATTGGTGAGCCGCCATATTGTTTTTATGGGGTCCATTAGTTTTGCAATCAGTGGTCCCATGGAACAAAACTTTCTGTCTTTTCCCTCTATTATTATTATTATTATATATATATATATATATATATATATATATATGTTTCATTAACGGCCTTTCTTTCCCTTTTTTCAGGAACAATGGCTTCTCTTCCTTACTTTCCTTTTACCCGCTTAGACGCCGCTTTTCCGCAATCTCCGTCGGATAAGGAGTCCATGGCGATGATCCGGGCCTATGACAGGGATTGCAGTAGCTTGCACTTATGAGGAGTTTGGTATGGGCACATTATCCGGGGCTGCCGCACCTTTACTTATGAGATGCCAGCAGAGCCTCTGCGCCCAATATCGCTGATGGAGCGTCCGCCGACCACTTATGAGGTGGAGGTGGCTAATTGGACTCCTACAGGCCGGCTTGAGCCATCAACAACCGGGATACTCAACCAGCCCTTGCCGGCTATAGATATCTTGGGGCACCGCATCTGTCAAGGTGAAGCCCAACCCTGGGGACAAGTCTATAAGGTAGGTCTTACCCCTCGTCATCCAATCGGCTATCTTCCTTGGGCTCGATATGTCCTCTCCGCCCACCGTGCACGGTTGCAGAAGGTTGGGTTATATCAAGCGGTGTACGCGTCACTTTTTCATTACCCGGCTCCTCACGTCTGGTGGGTTAAAGCTTTCCTGAACCAATGTAATCTTCCCACCAACACCTTTTTACTAGGGGATCGTGAGGTCTCGATTTCACTGGAAGAGTTCCACGAGATCTCTGGATTGCCGATCAGGGGAGAGCACTATGAAGAGTTGCTGCCTCCAGATGAGTATGTATTCACAATCATGCCTGCTATGCTTGACGGCTTGACGACCGAAAACGCCGTCCGTCATAAGTACCCCAGTCTAATCAAGACTCTGGGTATTTTCGAGAAGTTGTTTGCGGAGTCAGAAGGACAGGGCGTCACCTTTAAGAGCTTCATCACCTGTTTTCTCCGTGAAGATGTCTTATCAAAAGAGGCTCCAAAATTTGCGAACATTAACGACCCTTTTAGGTTTGGGCTGAATAAGCTGCCGGCCAAAGAAGAGGACTTGCCGCAGTTTTACATTCCAGCTTCCTCGGCCATGCCCTTCGATTCAATTGCGGCCCCTGGCATGGATGAAGAAACCTTCTTCGTCGGCTTCATCAGTCTTTGGCTCAGTTGGTTCGTCATGCCGACACTTCGTGGGAGTCTTTATGAAGTACCCCGCTCATCGCGTAGCCGAAGGGGCACAGTTGGCCGTTGGCATCGCGGGACTGTCTCATCTTTATCATGGATTAAGTGTTGCAGCCAACACTTCAACCCCAGGTACAGACGTCGTGAATTCCTCCTTTCACTACTTCACGTCGTGGATCGAGATGCATGTATTGGGAGCGTTCGCAGCGCATCGGAGGCCAGATTTTTATGACTCCTATACCTTCCCATGGGTCATAAGGCTGGTGGTTGCTTCTGCTCCCGACCCTACCTAACTAGGAGCCCTCCACGTGCTGCTTAATCCGTACTCCAACGAGGGCGGGATGGTTTTTATCGACCGAGTCCTCTGTTCTCCCGCGGAGCCTATCCAGCAGCTGTTTGACTTGTCGAAAGGTGGAGCGCCGTCTTTAAAACCTAAGGAGATCATGCACCTGTACTCTATTAGGCCAGGCTACCTGGTGTTCCGGCAGAATAACGCGGCCCTTTTTATGCGGTACAATCCGCATCGCTTCGCCTAGCAGTTGAGCTATAACCAAGGTGTCCATTTCGAGGCGTTCTTGATTGAACCTACTCTGTCTCTGGAAGTCACGGGTGACGTCACCCATCACTTCATGTGGCTGAACACGGGCTCCCGTTTCGTGATCCCCGAAGCCGACTATATTCTAAGGTGTGTTGGGTCCTTCACGGGTTGGTATCGTCATCGAGTCGGTCCCGTCATCGTCGAGGAGAGACGGTTACTCTTTGAGTGTCGATCGTCGGCTCCGGCCTAAGCCACCGGTGTTCTGTTGCGACCGCGGACAGCGGTTCTCCCTCCATTAAGGGATGGAGGCATGGTTCTTATCCCGAAAGCCGCAGAAACATAATCGACTCATCGCACTGTTGGGATGCCAGTGAGCACTAGAGCTCGAGCAAAGGCCTCCGATGAAGCGCCAGTGACAGTACCATCAGTGGCGGTGTCATCCGCGGTGGTATCGCCAAAAGGGATACCGGAAGAGAGGTTGGCCAACGTTGCAACAAAGCGCCGAGAGGAAGGAAGCGATCCTCTTCCAGTGTTAGCTCCAGCTCGAAAAGGAGGAAGAAAATAGTTGTTGGCTTGCTTGACCTCCTGTTGGAATCTGAGCCTATTGTTCAAGACGAGCCCATCTCTATGCAAGAGCCGGATGACGGTCTTATTTACCCTGGCTCGTCAGCTGGGAAAGCCGCGCAATTAGCTGAAGCTTTAAGGTGCTCGCAGGATGAGACCGAAAATGTACACATCCCGAAAAATCCCTACCCCCCGGTTATCTTCTATGAAGATCCCCCTTCGCTACGGAGAGTACATATAGGTCCTCTGCGAAGGGAGGATGAAAGAGCCTTCAAGTAACCTATCTCGGCTGCTTCTGAAGATGAGCTGGCACTGAAGACTGGTAGGCATGAATCTGCATTTGAAGCCCGGCAAGCACATTTCCTCAGGAAGGAACGACGGCTTGAAAAGGCCATAGTAGAACATCCTGGCGCATCAGTATGTGTGCTTTCCGTATTTTTCTTTTGGCAAATAATTTGTATCGCTTTTATATCTTCTTATCTTTGCGAAAACTTTGCAGGGACTTCAGCAACGAAAGAGGATCTGAGCCCAGGTCGTGCCATGGTCGTAGATTCTATAGATGTCTCCCATGACGTATCAGCAGGTCCAGAAGGGATTACTACGGCCGCCGTTCCTGTTGCGGAACTTCTGGTGTCCATTCCTCGAGCGGAGGTGACCCCATTGGCCGCGGACCCTATGGATGTATCTAGTGACGCACCGAAGGGTGTAGAAGAGATTGTCGAAGCTGTTAGTTCTATCTCGGAGCTCCCGATGATGACCTCCTGTTTACCGCCGATAGCCGGGAAAGACAAACGTCTTTCCTGAATTTGGGGGGGCAGATGCTATTTGGATCTATCCGTCCACCTCTCCGAAGATGCCAAGCTGATTTATGGCACTTTGCATCGGAGGTTTGGACGGATGCGGCCGTTGTAGCAGACTTCGTCAGATTCCCCCTCGTTGGCGAGGGGTTTTTGATTGTGGGGATGCTCTTCCCTGCAGGCGCAAGCCCCTGTGGTTAATTACGTTACCGCGTAGCGATAACCACTTTCTCCTGCTCCAGATGTTCACTTCGTGTCGTGTGTTTGTTTTGTTTTAGGTTTTTTGGTTGCCCTTGGATTGTATACGAAGACTAATTTATGTTGTTGCCTGTAGGGCGTAGATTGATCTAAATCCATATATTCTTAGATTTGGGGTTGGGTTGATTTAATGATCGTTAATCTCGTTTGAGATTAAGATCAACTTAAATGGTTGTTGAGAATACGTTAGTCTAATTTTAGACTAAGATCTACTCAACAGAATTTTGGGATCATTCAGACCCAACAAAAGAGCATTTGGGCTCTATTGCCTTAGTTTAAGGACGTTTTCGGTCCATAGCTAGTTTAAGGACGTTGCGGTCCGTTGTTAGTTTAAGGACTTTTCGGTCCATAGATCACCATTTTTGGTGTGAGGGTTTAGTTTAAGGATGTTGCGGTGCACAGCTAGTTTAAGGACATTGCGGTCCATAGATCACCATTTGGCGGTGGGGTCATAGTTTAAGGACGTTGCGGTCCATAGCTAGTTTAAGGACGTTGCGGTCTATTGGGTTTAAGGACATCATAGTCTATGTTTAAGGACATCATAGTCCTTAGAGTTTAGTTTAGAGACGTTGCGGTCCATTGGGTTTAAGGACATCATAGTCCATAGAGTTTAGTTTAGGGATGTTGCGGTCCATTGGGTTTAAGGACATCATAGTACATGTTTAAGGACATCATAGTTCATAGAGTTTAGTTTAGGGACGTTGCAGTCCATTGGGTTTAAGGACATCATAGTCCATAGTGTTTAGTTTAGGGACGTTGCGGTCCATTGGGTTTAAGGACATCATAGTCCATGTTTAAGGACATCATAGTCTATGGAGTTTTGGCTCATCGGTTTGGGGGTGCGCCAAGAGTTATTGGTTATTGGGACCCTCCACCTCTTTGAAGACGTTGAAGAATTACAACGACATGTATTAGAGGTGTAGAGAGATGTACCTTTGAACCAAATTCCAGATCGAGGGGAGATATGGGATGAACGTCATTTTAGATGCCATCTGCTAGGATAACATTAGTCAACTTTGGGACTAGGATTGGTTTGAGGAGACCTGAGCATGGGGGCTTGGTTGATTGGTGACCAATAAGGTCTTGGCCTCGGGAGACTTGGCTAATTTGGGTTAAGGTTGATTTCCCCTAGTTACCCCACAGTGCTAAGCACTGAATCAGTGTTAAACACTGGACTTTGGAGGCGCTCACGTATGAACACGTGAGGGGCCCCGAAGTAGGCGTTGTTCCTTGAGTTTATTCCCTCTTTTATATATAAAAGTGCTGAGCACTTAGCTCACGTGTGAGCATGTGAGGTGCTCGAGATGGAAACCGTTCTCTGGATTTTATTCCTCTTTCACTTATAAGTGCTAAGCACTTGGTTCATCAAACGGTCACATGCAGACACGTGAGGCGCCTTCAAAATGTGAGCGCTGTCTTTGGAATTTTCCCTTTTTTTTATATACAACTGTTCGGGGGTCACGTGGGAACACGTGAGGCGCCCTAAAATTGAAACTGTCTTTAGGTTTATTCCTTTTTTCATGTAATTGCTAAGCGCTCGCTTTAAAGGGTTACGTGGGAGCACGTGATTCAGTCTCAGTCATTGTTTTGTTCATCAGAGGTGCTCACGTGGAAACACGTGAGCTTTATTATGTAGCGTTGAACGCTAATGAATCACCAGGCTGTTCTTCTATGGTTCTGAGGAATCAAGTTCTCCTTTTGTTCTTTGCAGGGATTAAATTCTTTTTAAAGGTTTAAACCCTAGTTTCAGAGGAATTAAATTCCCATATGTTTTGTAAGAGTTAAAATCTTTTGGATTCAGTTCTTTCCCTTAGGTTTTGAATCTGCATGACAGAATCTCCCCGATGAGAATTAAATTCTTAACTTGTGGGGAGATATGCTTCTTCAGATCTTAACCAGAGGAAGAACTAAGTTCTTTGAGAAGAGTTAAACTCTTGGTTTGAGAATTAAATTCTCTTTTTGTGGGAGCTTTTGGAAGGGGTTTCTCTTCTTTGGAGAATTAAATTCTCTTTCTATTTTCTTCCCCTCTTCCCATGTGTGTCTTTCCCCTCCTCTCCTTGCTCCTATTTATATGAGAAGAAAAAGAATCAATTTGTTAAAAAAATCCCTCATTGAGAGATCATGATTGATTCCACGATCTTTTAGATCAATCGATGAATTTTATTCACCGTTAGATTTTTAATCCAAAGGCTTTCTATTTAACAGAGAGGATTTCTTGTTTATTTAACAAGATTATGAATATTTTGTTAGTTTTAACAAGATTAGAATTTTATTCTATCAAATCTTTTTAGTTTAACAAGATCAGAAATATATTTTCTTAATATGGATATCTTGTTAACATAGAATTTTATTCTTGTTATAAGATTAGGAAAATATTTTCCTATGATAGATTTTTATTCTATCATATGGTCACCGCTGGATCTTTGATCCAAGGGTCCTCTGTCAGAGAAGATCTTTCTAGTCTAAGGAAGATCAAGAAAATATTTTCCAAATAGAATTTAATTCTAGAATTTGATAGGAATATTTTAAATTGGGGTGTTCACATGCTTTGCATTTGAGCGGCAAAAGAACTCACGTATTTAACACGTGACCCCTAGTATGGGTTTTAGCCTGTTTATTTTCAGCGCTCATATGCTTTACATATGAGCGCTCACGTGTTTTACACGTGAGGCCTGTTTGGCCATTAATTGTTTATGTTTAGCTCTCATACGCTTTGCATATGAGCGTTCACGTGTTTTATACGCGAAGCCTAATTTTGAGGACTTTCCCTCTTTTTTATAAGGGAACCAGTAGCTCTTGGCCGAAAATTTTGGCGGGAACAAATGCCCCCCACTATTTTGCCCATGTAAGTATGTACATGGGTGAAGTAGTGCAGAGTTATGCATGGCCATAGAATTGATGGCTTATGAGACAAGTTTAGGGTCCTTGTAGCCTAAGATTTTTTTATCTTCATGAGCCGTGAGGGTCTCATAAAGACTTTTCTCCCTACGAGTCGAGAGGATCTCATAGGTGTAATTTCCCCTTTAGGGGTTATCACGCCCCGCTTCCCAAAATACAGAATACAAGGGTGACAAGGCCAGCCATGCTCCTACGATCAAGGAAAAATCCTGTCGCAGTCACATTTCGGCTTCTAACATTATATGGTAATCAGTAAAATACAATACGGATAAAGAGAATGCAGTCACTAAAACTATAGGATATAAAGAAATCTGAGCTCAAAGGAAGTAAACAAGAGAGCAACTAAACAGGATTATCAATGGAGAATTATAACTGGTTCACTGGTCTGGATCTTCACGGTCTTCTCGAGATCAGACAAATCCACCTCTATCACTGAGCATGCATACTCAGGTCGTCAGAGCGACACAATAGCAATATTACAATACTAATAAAAGGCAAGAAAATAAAACTAATAATGATGGGGATAAAATGCAGGTAATTAATATATCACTAACTGATGCAATGTATGATCTGTGTCCCTATCGGTCTCTAAGTCACTTTTGAAATCGAGTTGTGGAAAGGAGTGATCATATTTAACGAAGGTCTCATACATACCCGAGACTACAGCCCATGATGCCCGGGACATAACCCGTCAGCCGGACTGCTAGGTCCAACCTAACATATATAAGAGTCGTTGTTCGAATGATCATCCTCTACAATCGCTATCCTCGCTAAATACAATTTCCTTTCCACTTTGATTTCCTCTTTTTCCCCAGGTTTCACTATTCATGAGTATGGGCTAGTTGTGTACAAGTACACATCAATAACACGATTTTATTCACTGTTCACTGTATGGTTCATTGTCACGAATCACTCACTACTCACTGGCGTACTTGACACAACCACACCGATACTGTACACGTTCGACAATGCAATGTACACTGAGAATTAACGCGAATGTTCACTATCACTAGAGGTTTTGTAGTCGGGTAAAATTGTGAATCATGCCGCTAAACAGTTTATATGCAGTACAAGTCGTTATGCATCTTATGAACATATAAAAATCGTATTAAATCATGCATTCAGAATTAAGCAAAAAGATACAAAAGCGGTAATAAGTAAACTCAGTCGGCAGTTCAACAAAATTGATTTTCAACCAAATTTCAGTAGTACCTCTGTAAATAGTAAACAGGTTTAATGATCACAAGTTTCGCCATTTAAAGATAGGTTTTCACGTAAATTTTAGTATCAAATACTTGTTTATACGTATGGTAATCAGAGCTTTTGTTTCGTTTAATCGGTCAATATACCTTCGTAACGTGGTTAGAGCCGAATAAAAGGCCCAACTTATAAACTATGTCAAGCTATGTATAAACATGGGATTGTAAGACTTATCCAAAATCCATGATTTTCTAATTAACTTGATTGTTATATACAATATATATAACTATGTGAAAAAGAAAACTAATAGCATGTAAAGCAAGTGGAAATCACTTGCTTAAAGACGATGATGGCGGCAACAGCTACGGCGGTGATATCCATGGTGACAGAGGCGACGGATTGGACAGAGACGACGCTGTCAACGGCGACAACGGCGATTGCGACGGCTGCAAGGTGAGCTCGGGTGCAAAAAGGAGGAGGGTGAAGGTTCGGGCGTTGTGCAGCGGCGAGTTCGACGTTGGTGTGGTGGTGTCAGGGAGGAGGCCGACGGCGGTGCGGCGAGCTCGGTGGGCAGTGGAGGTGGGTGAAGGTTCGAGGTGCTTGTGTTTGTGTTGGAGATGTGCGTTAAGGTTGACGGAGGTTGTAGGGAGAGCTTGACGATGGTGGTTGCGATGATGGATGGCCGGAGCTTGCAGGCGGTGGTCACCGGAGTTGCAGAGAAGCTCGATTGCGGTTGATGGGTCATGGATGTGAATGGAGGAAGAAGTGGGGAAGAGTGGAAGAGAGAGAGGGAGGAAGAGTTGACGCGGATGATGGAGGGAGGTGGCCGGAGGTGGCTCGAAGTTGGGTCGTCGTCGGAGTTGCTCAGGGAGAGTGGAGGCAGAGGTGCACAGAAGGGGTTGGTTGTGGGTGTTCTGCTGCAGTTGGGTGGAGCTTGGAGTGGGGGCTCGGTTGGCGTCGAGGTCGGTGGAGGCAGCGGTGGTGTGAGGAGGGAAGTGGAGGAGAAGGTGGTGGCGACGGCGTTGAGTCGACGAAGAGGTGTTCGGAGGTGGCGGACGAGATCAGGTGCAGGGGTTGGCCAACGTGGGTTCGGCTCCTCGAAGAGAAAGAGGAAGGCAGGAATATTTTGTGGACGAGGAACAGGGAATGCGGGATGAGAGAGGGGGGGAACAGAGAATGCGAGATGAGAGAGAGAGAGGAACAGGGAACACGAGATGAGAGAGAGAGAGAGAGAATGTGTGGGAGAGAGAGAGATAACGTGAGGGGAGAGAGAAAATGTGGGGGGGGAGAGTTACGAGAGGAGAGAGAGAGGGAAACATGTGTGTGTGTGAGAGAGAGAGAGAGAATGTGTGGGGGGGGAGAGAATATGTGTGGAGGGGAGAGATAACGTGAGGGGGGGAGAGAATACGTGTGAGATTTTAGTTAATAATAATTTTAAAGAAGAGAGGGTAAACGTGGGTGGGGGGATTTACTTTGCAATAACTTGGGTTTTAATTAGGATTTAATTTCAATAGTTATTAGGATTTTAAGGGAATTTATTTGGAATTGATGGGGATATTTTTGAGTTTTGAAATGGAGAAAGATATTTGTTGTATGAAGTGGAGGGTTTTGGGTTGTTGGGCTTGGGCTTGGAAAAATTAGAAAGAAAAGAGTGGGATTAAATAGACTTGGGCTTAAGGCTCTTTAAGCCTTAAGTTTGGTAGTAAAAGGGTTAGAGAAATATTTGGATGGAATAAATTAAATAGAACAATAGGAAAATTTATTATTAGACTACGGATAATGGAGTACCAAAGAAACTGGGTATTACAGGGGTCGTGAGGACTCCTAAGTGCGTTTTCTTTTGATAGTCATTAGGATCTCACAAGAGAATTTTATTTTGTGCGAGTTTAGAGGTTCGTGGGTTGACTTTTTTCCGAGTTGAAGCATTGCTCCGACGGGGAGTTCATTGGTTGACTTGTTTCCGGGTCGAAGCATTGCTCCGACGGGGAGGTCATTGGTTGACTTGTTTCCGAGTCGAAACATTGCTCCGATAGGGAGGTCATTGGTTGACTTGTTTCCGGGTCGAAACATGTTAGTTATGTATATGCCCTAGAGGCCATTGTTGTACATATGATGTATATTATGATGGATGCTTGGATATATACAGAGAGGACTTTCTTGCTCGTCATGATAGTATGCTATTTGGTTTCACTTTATCTTAACATGTTTACTTGTATTGGTTTACTGTCTTTCTCTCACATGTTGATAAAGCCCTTAGGATCTGTACTCGACTACTGGGATTATGATGAGATCATACTAGTGGGGCCACGGTAGTCGATGAGTACATCCTATAAATGTTCCTAGTCGAGAGTATATCGAGACAGGGCATCGATACACCAGAGTAGACTAGCGTATACGCATCTTGACCCATATGATGGGCGATGGATGATCCCATATCCATCGGTGTTTGACATCAAGGATGGTGTACGGGTGCTCAGTGGAGACTGGGTACACTGGATGGACTCGCCGAGAACTCCCAGATGGTGATATACCACATGTCAGATGGCAGTTCTCCGGTGACACTGGTACAGGGTAGTCTGTAGACCCGAGATCGTCATAGAGTCTTGTGTGATTCCCACTGTGCTTTGATTTCCACCCTACCACGTCTAAGAGGGCGTGCAAAACGGTGGCTTTTGGGTGTAGTCCCGAATCACATGGAGGCAATGAGCGATAGGAGGGGATTCGTCTCTCTCGGTATAGGGAGTTGATGTTGTGCTGTGTTCGATTGGCTATAACTGAAAGTCCCTGGCCAGGGCTGATATAGAGATTTACCGGTAAGTGTTACCAGTAGTTTCTCGACCTGTTATGAGCCTCACATTGCCACGACTTATCGGTTACTGGGGTCTGACGTATACCACCCCTAGACTTGATATGCGACATATCAGACGAACAGACCGGCTGTACGGGAGTGTTACTGATTGGATTCACAGGAGAACGTATAGGCTAGCTTGTTGATCTTCTGATTGCTCAATACCTGGGTGGCTGTTACGTTTAGCTGACCGCTTGCAGCTTGTGGGTGTTTGATATGATCATCACCTGCTACCGGCGTATTGACGATTCTTTAGAGTCCTACACAGAGGTTTCTTGGCTCAGGCGAAATGGAGTAGAGGCACATATGTGATATGTGCAGGACCGAGAAAATGCGATATGTGATACCGTACTATATTCTCGCGATATTTAGATATGAACCCGGGTCATCGGATCAAGTGTTGATTCGATGAATCGGTACATGATATATTAGTCGGTTATATTCGATATAGCCGGATTGTCGGATCAAGTGTTGATTCGATGATTTAATGTATAATAATATATATGATATATTGTATTACATTATCTAATATTGGCTCGCTTTATTATTTCATTTTCTCACCGGATAATACATTGATATAAATGCGATATATATTAATTGTATTATTTTCTTTTGTTACAATATAATATATATGTGATATATATTATAGTAACATGATATGATTTATTATGAAACATGTTTAGTGAAGATAAAAAGAGATTAGGGTTTGATTAGGGTTAGCTTCTTCTTGCACCATCTAGAAGCATTCATTTTGTCTTGGTTAAGATATTATGGTTGATACTTATCCATGACTCATTTTTTAACCTAACCAAACCCTAGCTCTAGTTTATTCTCTACAAAGGTTAAGCTTCTCATCCTTGACCATGGTTCCATAATCAATCATATATTCACTTCTACTATTCATCACAAAAGGATTAACTATTTTTCATTCATCTTCTTATCTCTTTAGCTTTGAGAAAGATTACTAGTTATTTCTTTTGTGATGATTTCTTGTGAGAAAATGATATAAAAAGAAAGCATAAAAACTACTCCATCATCCTCATCTAATCTAGCCCATTAGATTAGGGTGTTCACCTCATTAGAGTGAGAGAGCTTGAGTTATTGCAACTTCGACGTAGATCATCAGAGAAAAGGAATACGACAAGCTATCATGGATCGTTCGGGTCGTGAAGCCTCTCTTGAGTCCGGGAGATCGTGGATTGCGGCGAAGGGACTTCTACTCGGAGCTCGTGAAGCGAAGGAGCGGACTACAAAGGTTGTAATCCCTCACACTTAGTAGTAAAGATGTTTACTTGCATGTTAAACCCTAATAATCTAGCAAAGATCCCGACTTTGGGTTGTTCGGCACATCTAAAATTTTATTTGGGCATGTTTGATGCTTTATGAACCTTCACAAGAGTGCCTAGGAACCCTACAAAACATTGCTCTGACGGGAAGGTCATTGGTTGACTTGTTTCCGGGTCGAAGCATTGCTTCGACGGGGAGGTCATTGGTTGACTTGTTTCCGGGTCGAAGCATTGCTCCGACAGGGAGGTCATTGGTTGACTTGTTTCCGAGTCGAAGCATTGCTCCGACAGGGAGGTCATTGGTTGATTTGTTTCCGGATCGAAGCATTTCTCCGACGGGGAGGTCATTGGTTGACTTGTTTCCGGGTCGAAGCATTGCTCCGACGGGGAGGTCATTGGTTGACTTGCTCCGCTTTCTGCGGTGTCGGGGTTGACTTGCTCCGCTTTCTGCGGTGTCGGGGTTGACTTGCTCCGCTTTCTGTGGTGTCGGGGTTGACTTGCTCCCTCCGCTTTCTGTGGTGTCGGGATTGACTTTAGGTTGCCTGCGAACCGTAGAGTCTTAGAACTAGGGACTTTGCCTGGCTCCGATTGGTGGTGTCGCGTCCGTATCCTGTTGGAATGAGGAGGAACGCCATTGCTGGTCTCTAGGCTGTGGATGTTGCCGTTGAGATCTAACTCTCCCTTTGGCGAGTCCGTTGGGGAACGTGGTTCCCTTTTCGTTTATGCCCGTGGATTGTATACAGGGATCGGTATGTACTAACCTGTAGGGCAAAAGTTTCATCTTTTCTTTTCTTTTCTTTTTGTTTTTCTTTCCGCGATGCTCTATCATTTCATCTTTTTATATCGCGAAAGTCGCGATTGCCCAATCATTTCGGCTATTTTTCGCGGTGCCTAATCATTTCGGTTGTTTTTCTTTTTTTCTTTACTCGCTGCTTTTTATTGCGAGTTGCCATATCATTTCGGCTATTTTTATATGCATATATTTTACTTGCTGCTCTTTGTTGCAAGTTGCCATATCATTTCGGCTATTTCATATGCATTTTTGGCTCGCTGGTTTTTTTGCTGCGAATATGGAACTTGAGATCTGATACCAATCTTAGTATCAGCATCACTGCGACTGGAATATGGCCAGGAGCGAATCATCATTTGCCGTGAAAGGACTTAGAACTTGATACCGATTTAGGCATCAGCATCGCTACAAATGAAAAATTGCCAGGAGCGAATCATTATTTGCTTTTGTTAACTTGAACAAAGGTGGCTTAGCAAACAGGGTTAGGATCCTGCCGACTAAGGCTCTTGATTTTATAAGCCATATGGGTCTTAAAAAGGGTTTTCTCCTTACGAGTCGTGAGGATCTCATAGGTGTATTTTCTCCTTAAAAATCGTGAGGATTCCTAAGTGATATCTTCTCTTGTAAGTCGTAAGGATCTCACAAAAGAAATTTTCTCCTTGCAAGTTGAAAGGACCTACAAGTGTTGTTCACCAAATGGGGGAATTTCGCACCATCGGTGGGGTTAGGTGAGGGAACGCTTATTTATGCCCGTGGATTGTATACAAGGGTCAGTATTGAACCGCTTATAGGACAATTTGGGGGCTATAATGACTTAAGAATAGGTTCAGGTCCCTGTATCTTAAGACTTTTGAATACTGTGAGACGTGAGGGTCTCATAGGGGGGATTCTCATTACAAGTCGTGAGGATCTCGTAAGTGTAATTTCTCTTTAGGGATCGTGAGGATTCCTAAGTATTTTGCTCCTTTGTGAGTCGTAAGGATCTCACGCGAGTATTTTCTCCTTATAAGGTCGAGAGGATCTCGTAAGTGCACAGGAAAAAAAATTTACGAGTCTGCACCCTTTCGGGTTTTTACAAACTCATCGGTAGCCCTGCTGTTTTTACTTACGGAGCTCTTTCGGGTTTTCATCCATGCCTATTTCACTTATGGACGTACCTTTTTTCTGCGTAAGGATGCTGCGGTTCATAATAGTTTAAGAACGTTTCGGTCCGTAGCTAGTTTTAGGACATTTCGGTCCATTATTAGTTTTAGGGACATTTCGGTCTGCGTCTAGTTTAAGGACATTATGGTCCCTCGTTAGTTTAGGGAAGTTTCGGTCCTTTATTAGTTTAGGGACGTTTCGGTCCGGTATTAGTTTAAGGACATCTCGGTCCAATGTTAGTTTAAGGACATCTCGGTCCATTATTAGTTTAGGGACGTTTCGGTCCGTTATTAGTGTAGAGGCGAGATTTCTCCGGATACTACTTACAGAGTTTGGACTCGGGAAGATAGCGAGCGGACATAGGCGTCGTCATCTATCATTGACCCGGGCTGTGACTCGTTAGGCGTAGTATTTTTTTCAGGAATCGGCCGTTTATTGGCCGGAAGGGTCTTTCGCCATGCATATCCATGAGCAAGTAAGCCCTACCTTGGTAGACTTTTCCTATGATGTATGGGCCTTCATAGTTCGGCTCGAATTTCCCTTGTTTAGCACGATTGGGGATCATAGGTCTTTTTACGACTAGCACGAGTTCGCCTTGGCGGAGTGTTCTCGGCCCAGTCAATCTTTCGTATGAGCGCGTCATCTGTCACGCCCCGCTTTCCAAAATACGGAATACGAGGGGTTGACAAGGCCAGCCATGCTCCTACGGTCAAGGAAATATCCTGCCGTGGTCACACTTCGGCTTCTAGATTTACATGGTAATCAGTAATCAACGCACAGGTAATGAGAAATGCAGTAATTAAATCAAAACAAATACCAAAGAACTAATCAGATGGAGATCAAGAGAGTATAGCTCTGGGTAGCTGATCAAGATGTCCGCGATGTCCTCGAGGCATGTCAGGTCCTGGCCCAAGCTAGATCCACTTCTCACTCTGAGCATGCATACTCAGGTCGTCAGAGCGACATAGCAATATATATATATATATATATATATATATATATATATATATATATATATATATATATATCGGTATAATGGTAACTCGGGTAATAATAATGAATATGTAACAGTATCAAAAGAGTAAAGACGTGAACATGAAGTAGCCAATGCAGGTATCTAATAGAGTAGGCAAACAGTAAAGCAGTAAACAGTATGGCAGGTATGTTGAATCGGTAAGCAATACATGCCAATGTCACTAACCTTGTCAGTCTCTAAATCTCACTGTACAGGTCGCTAAGCCTATCGTCAGTCCAAGTGTGAGAGTCAACCACGCAGGAGTATCCCCCACCCAAGGGCAAGGGACCACGGGCCCGAAACACGCACGGTAATAATCAGTAATATCCCTATATATCTCCATATATCTCCATATGTGCCGGCTTGGGACTCTCGAGATTCTGTTGAACTCACACTCAAACTACCCCACACCCTGTGGTCTATATTAAACGCCAACCATAAACTCAAATACCAGTCGATCCATGACGAGTCTACGCGAGAACTGAAGACAGGGTCTCCATCAAGCATGTCTCGACTGATGCCCAAGATAAATGGACAGTGTTTGGTGCCTTACCTGTGACACCCATACAAGTGCTTCCATAATTGTCCATACCAACTATAGTCATACTTATACACGTCCCACAGACGTCAACAATGCAATAAATCAATAGGGAACACTGATTGTGTACAAGTACGTGTCAATTTCACTTATCCATTCATGCTCAAACACTAACGCACTTGCCACAATCACCACTAATACCTAACACTGGGTAATGCACATGATCACTAGGTTACCAATGCAATGACATATATATAATGTGATGAGAAAACAGTATTTAAGGCATGATTAAGATGTCATTAAACGATGTCCTACCACTTGCATAATTCTTCATAAATCATACATGCACAATTTAGCAAAACAATGAATAGGGGATAAGTAGTATGTTTGATTATCTATCCACCAAATTTGGTTTCACATCAATCGGGTTTCAGGATCACTAGATATGGCAATTTCATTTTAAACGTTCACTGCTGGAAATCCGGCTTCAGAATTAGAAGTCCGTTTCGTAACACATTTTAATCCCAGTTGGGATCGTAGTTAGGCGACTCTATAGTTGAACTATATTTAGGATTTCTAGTCAGGTTTCCAGAGCAATTGGCGGATCAGTATTATATTACGCCAACAGAGTGTTATGGCCAGATTAAGTTTGAGGTGTAAAATCTGCTTCTGCAGAATTCAGCAAGACATGTCGACAAGGTAAAATGAATTAAAAATATCAAACGGTTGAGGAATTCAGTGAAGCCAGTCGAGTAAGAAAGATAATCAAATTTCCTACGTAAAAATATAGGGTTCCGCGCATTCTCTTATATGAACAGTGATGTACAGGGGTTTAGCAACAGGGGTTATCCTGGATTTCCATTCTGGACTGCAGTCCAGAATCATAATCCACAACCGTTATCTCTATCATAGTGTACTAAAATTCAGTGATCAATAATATATTAAAGTAGGTTAAACAGTTAGCTTCGTTACGAGCCATCGTACGCATCATTTCAATATGTACACAATTAATTATGATTTTAACAAGTTTCAGACACGGGAAATATTCAGTTTTAACGAGTGTACTTGGGGATGATCGTTTAAGCCAATAACGATTAAATTCTCCGGTAAAATTTCACCACAATATTCATTGCCACCCGGGCCAACACATATAAACAAGTTCCATCGGTTTAATAGAAGGTTTTCGTTCGGGTTTTGCATCAATCACTTAATTAATTAGAGCAGTGAAGGTAAAAGTATAACAGTGTACAATATATTAGCATGTAAAGCAAGTGAGGGGGGTTCACTTGCCTCGGTCGCTTGAAATGGAAGCGACGCCGCTGCAGGGTTTGTCCCGGCATATGGGACGACGCGATACTGGATACGGGCGCGCGGCGCAAAGCAAGTGAGGGGGGTTCACTTGCCTCGGTCGCTTGAAATGGAAGCGACGCCGCTGCAGGGTTTGTCCCGACATACGGGACGACGCAATACTGGATACGGGCGTGCGGCGCGAGCGCGGTGCATGGTGACCCGGTACTGGATGCGGTAGCGATGCGGGCGTAATACGGCAGTGGGCGTGGTCCTGGCTCGGTGCGTGGCACGGCACGACACGGAACTGGGCCTGGTGACAATGCGGAGGCAGGCACGGTGCGACACGGGACCTGGTCTAGAGATGGGCACGACACGACACAGGCGCGGCACAGCAACTGAGCATGGGCCCCGATACGTGAGTGGGTCTACGGTGATACGGAGACTGGGCACGGGCGCGACACGGGAGTGGGTCCGTTACACACATGGTACGGCACGGCAAAGACGGATGTGTACAACGTTGCGACGGATGGCGTGTTGCTGACGATGACGGCTTCAAGGGATCGGGGCTACAGTTTGATGACGACGTCGCTGAACAGAGAAGAGGGAACGGCGATAGACGTAAGTGTTCGACGAGATGCCGGGGGCTCGACTCAAGCTCAGGTGAGGGCGAAGAAAGTGTCGGGGTGCTGAGATGGAGAGAGAGGTGCTGTGAGAGAGAGAGAGGGAAGAGATGTTGCCTGTGAAAGAGGGGGGCTTGGCTGTGGTCGGCGGTGGTCGCTCCGGCGATGGTGCAACAGTGGCATTGAGGTTGCGGTGAGGGGTGTGCAGGTGGCGGCCGAGGTGACGAGGAGTGGTTCTGAGTTTAGGAGGAGGTGAGGGTGATGCAGGGGATGCAGAAGAGTCGACGACGTGGCTAGCGGCGCGATGGGAGCTCGTCGTCGTAAGGGTGCAGGGGGTGGCTTGAGCTCGGCGATTTGGAGATGGTGGGGAGAGGGAGCTCGGTTGGTGGAGGAGGACTGTGCAGGCGAGCGGTGAAGAGGAGAGAGAGATGTGAGGAAGGAACAATGGTGGTCGTAGTCGTCATCGGGCGCAGTGGGTTGTGGGGAGTGAGGCTTTGAGTTTTGGAGAGAGGAGAGGTTTGAGAGAGATCGAGAGTGATGAGGGGGAGCGTGTCAGAGGGACGAGGGTGAGGGTGAAGCACGCGCGGTCGTGGCTTCGAGCGTGGAAACGTGGTCGCGAGTAGGGCCGGGAAAGTTGGCGACGTGGGGTGGCTCGGGGGAAAAGAGCGGGAAAGAGAGAGAGCGAGCGGGGAAGGAGAAGAGTCGGATCGGGTCGGGGCGGAGCGAGAGCGGGTAAGGGTGTTGGGTTAGGGAATGGGCCGGTAGGGAGTGTGGGCTGGGGAATATAAAGAAAAGGGATTTATGAAATTGGGCTGGGCTGTTAGGGAAAAGGAATTAATTGGAGAGGGGGAAAAGAGTGCGCCGGGCTCGGGAATGGGTTAGGTTAGGAAATTAAGGATTTTAGTTTGGAACATTTATTAAATTGGGATTTTTCTTGGGCTGGGCAAGGAAGGTGTTGGGCTTGGGATTTCATTATTTGTAAAGGAAAAAGATGTGGGCTGAGAAAAAGGGGAAAATGGCTGGGTCGGATTGGTATTCAATTCTTTGGTGTAATTTTCCTGGGCTTGGTTTTATTATGTTGGGCTGAGGCAAAAATAGAAGGGATTGGGATAAGGGTTTGGGGTTTAAAGGAAATAAAATAATTATAAATAAAATAAATAAATTTTGTAAATAATATATTATGAAGAATACGGATAGTGGTGTACAAAATGAACTGGGTATTACGTCGCGAAGTGCCGAACCGATAGATGACGTGTGTTTTGAAGAAATGGAGGATGTTCTCCGTCTTGACTTCTCTTAGCAGTACTGCTTCTGCCCATTTAGAGAAGTAATCAGTTGTCGCCAATATGAACCGATGTCCTTTGTATGATGTTGGTTCGATGGGCCTAATTATATCGGTTCCCTACATTTCAAACGACCAGTTAGCCACTGTTGGGTGTAGCGGATTTGGATGCTGGTGGATGAAGTCTCCATGAATTTGGCACGAGTGGCACTGCTTCGCGTATTCAAGGCAGTCTTGAATCATCGTGGGCCAATAGTAGCCCATCCTTTTGATCTTCAGCTTCATCTATGACCCGGCTTGATGAGAACCGCAGAGTCTGTCGTGAGTTTCTTGGATGACTCTCTTTGCTTCTTCCGGTCCCAGGCATCTCAGCCACAGAGAGTCAAACGATCTCTTATATAAAGTATCATTGACGAAGGCTTAAAACAGATCTCGTTTCATGAGCTGATGTCTTGAGGATGCATATTCCGGTGTTTGACGGGATTTGAAGTAGTCTATAAAGACTTCTCTCCAATCCTTAGCCTTTTCTTGGTCCACTATCTGTATGGTTGTTTGCTTGGTCGCTTCCTTTTCTTCAAACGACTCCGGGGATATTTCTGCTGGTGCAACAACCCGACGACATTGTACAATGATCCTCACGTCATCGAGGTTTTCGTCAGCCAATTTTTTACCGAGTTTGGCTATTGCGTCCGCTTTGCTATTTTCCGCACGCGGTATTCTGTCTAGAGCGTAGGAAGGGATTTGAGTCAGCAGTTGTTGCACTCTCTCGCCGTACTTTACCAACTCTGGTTTGCACGTTTGATAGTCGCCATTTACTTGACTAACGACCAGCTGGGAGTCTCCATATATAAGGAGATTTTCAATCCCCATGTCGACAGCGATCTCAAGACTGTTAGTGTATATGCCCTAGAGGCCATTATTGTATCATACTGGATTGTATATTACTTAATGGAAGCTTGGGATATTCACAGTAGTATTGACAGTCTTGCTCAAAATGGTAGTATGCTACTTGGTTTGTTTCTACTTCAATATGTGCATGTGTTTCTTTTAACATATCGCTTATATATATTAGTAGAGCCCTTAGGATCTTTGCTTGATTACCAGCGTTGTGATGGCAGTCACATTAGTGGAGGCTGGGTAATCTACAAGCACATCCTTATACAGGTCCCTAGTCGTAAGATTATCGAGACATGCCATCAATAATCCGGAGTAGACTAGTGTATACGCTTCTCATTCCAGCAGGGGAGATTGTCTGTCCCACAGCCATTAGTACGTCGTACTGGAGATAGTATGCAGATGCTCATTAGGTTACGAGTACACCGGACAGGACTCGTCGGGAACTGTTGGTTGGTATTATACCTATCGTCAGTTAGCAGTTCCCAGGTGACATGAGTACAGCTTAGTCCGTTGACTTGACATTGCTACTTTGCCTAAAGTGTGTTCCCACTGTTCTTAGATTACTACCCTACCACGGATCTATTGAGTCGTGCACACAGGTAGTAGTTGGGTGCAGTCCCGAATCACTTGGAGGCAGTGGCGGTTATATAGGATTCGTCTCTCCCAGTATTGGGGGTTGATATCGCGCTGTGTTTGGAGAGCCATTACGCAAAGTCCCTGGCCAGAGCAAGCGAGATTTACTGGTTGGTACTCCAGTAGTTTCTCAAGGTGTAATGGGGTACACTCTGACACGACTTATACCGCTATTAGGGGTCTGACATTTACCATCCCCCTAGGCCCGATATGCGATACTCTTAGACGAACAGATCGGACTGTACGGAGATTGTCACATTCAGGCTCAGTAGGAGTTCGGATGGGTTTCCTCATCGGCCTTCTTATTGATATCTACCTGGGGACCGTTACGTACAGCTAATACCGCTTTCGGCCAGTGGTTAAACCCACTGCCAGCGTAGTGTCGAGTCTTTAGAGTCCCACACAGAGAGTTTCCCGGCTTCGGGCGAAACGAGTAGAAGTCGTATGGTTTTATGACAGGGTTCGATCACATACATGTACTTGTACGCGTGTGTGATGTTCGAGCGGACAATACTAGTAGGCTTTGGTTTAAGCCAGATCCTAGTATTTGATTATTGGATTAGCTTCGTCTCATTGTATTCGTGTTCCTCGGAACACGGATGTGGGTATGTATATACGGATAATAGGGGAAGAGAAGGAGACACCTCATTAGGGTTTTGACCATTGATTTGATTAAAACCATTATGAGGTGGAGGAAATTGTTTACTAATTTTTATTAAAGATAATTGTGTCATGGCTAATTGGTTTGACCATTTGACTTTGTTGACTATGGTTGACTTAGATATTTTTGTTGAGCACTAGATATTTTGCTTAACATTAATTGTGACATGATAATGGTCAAATCAAAATAGCTATCACAATTATCCTAATAAAACTAAGTTTTATCTTTCCTCAAAAGAGAGCTCTCTTCATTATTCTCATACTCATACTCTCTCATGGTTCTCTCCTTTTTCCTCTCTCAACCCCTAGTGTCTCAAGAGTTGAGAATCAAGGGTTATTGAGACTTAGCCACCAAAATCCTTCTCTACTCACTCTAGGTCACTTAGTCTAGCAACCCAAATGATCTAGTTGCCTCATGTTGGAGGTTTAGCTCTAAGTTGGAACTCTCGGGTGGATCTTCTACTACATCTAGAAGCCGACGAGGAAGTGCTTTCCATTTTACTCCAAGGAGCTTGCAAGGAGAAGGAGGACAGCGGAAAGAAGAGAAGGACTTGGAACTTTAGGTATAATCTTCTTACCGAGTAGATAATACCTCTAGTTAGTTTTGTTAGATATGGTTTAGCTAAGATCTTGTCTTTAAGTCAATGTTACCTTGCTTGTAAAAATCGTTTTTTACCCGTTCCGCCTCCCCGCAAACCTGTGGGGTGTGTAACGTTGACTTATAGTGGTATCAGAGCCGACTAAACCATAGCTAATAGTTTAAACGACAAGTTAAACTACGAAACCGAAACAGCCCGAAAACATCGAAGCAAAGATTCAAGTTTCTGTCGATTTTTAATGAGGCTCTAAAAATTATTTAAACAACTGCAGAGTACTCTTTGAACTGTAAAATGAACACAGAACAAAAACGGGACATTTCCATATAAACTGGGCCGGCCACAATGGCTTAAATACCGGCGAGCTCGGTCCAAAGTGGAAGGAAATGCTTCATGTTTGGTGTGTGGCTTTTTGACTTGAATCTAGGGCTTCAGGAGTTGTTTGTTTTTGCCAATTTTGATTTTACCGTAAACTTTTTACTGTGGCAAATACCGGGTGTTTTGAAGTCGCAGTTTAATGTCGTTTAATGTTTCAAGTTCTGTTAAATGTGTTTCTAAACATCCGCTAATTGCTATATGTCGGTTAGTTGGGAGTTGCATATTTCTGTGATGATTATATTGGTTTGTGTATATGAACTTGTTGGATCGTCGTGATGAATAGCCGGGGATGTGGGATGAGGGTTTTCATTCTTTCATTTGATGTAAAATTTGTAAAGTGGTGTAATATTATTTTTGCGGGGCACATCCGGGTTGAGGTTGTAGCTACCGTTGTATTATTTTTTTTACTGTTTTTGCTCCTACGATAGACCCAAGGCGGGGTGCACAAACTACCGGGTACTTTGAAGTGCCGAGTGACCTACTCACTTTGTTGAGGGAGGTTACTTCACTTCGGGTATTTGGCGGGTAATTTGCCGCACCCGTAGGGGTCTAGGGTGGGGTTTGACTATTCATCACGACCGTGTAATCCGTCTTTCGTTGCAGGCTCAAACGAAACACGGATTCCTAGTATATCCAATGTGTTCATTTTTGATCCGGAATGCCTATCATTGCGTCTGACGAATGTATATATCTATATATGATATCTAGTAGACGTTGCTTAAGTTTTGCATCCGCTCTAGTCCATCCCCCGCTCTGTCGTTAGTTAAGTAACCTAATGGGTGATGACGGGCCCGTCGCGAATGCAGATGGCATAAGCGTACGTTATATTTTCGTTGTTTTCTGCAATGGTAGGATTAATTGATGGGACGCATTATATTAATTTAAAGAAAACAAACCAAAGCTGAATCCTCGGAACAATTTCAAAATCACTCGGTTTTTCTAAAACAGCAAAACTTTTAAAATGCGGAGCTTAAACCACTCCTTTTAAAAGCTATCAGGTTCCTTCGATTATATCAAGTTCACTACGTTCACGGTTTTGCCAAAACCATTCGTAGCCCTCCGTCATTTCATATGAATATTCAATAGTATTCAAGCTATGTTTGTTGACCTTCGTCAAGGTATAGTGATTGGTAGCTGCTGGGTGTTCATATGTAGTATAGATAGATGCGTTGGTTTGGGACAGTCGTATTACCTTGTTGACCTTCGTCAAGGGTATATACGGGTGGGTTCAAATTAACTTGGACAATGATGGGTAGAACTTGACATGTGACTTATGATTTGTTGATCTTCGTCAAGGTCATAAGAGCATGGGGAAAAAATCCACATCGGGAGTTTCTAAAGAAACTAAAACTTACTAGTGTTGCATACCATTTGGAGTTTGATAATGTTGGTAGGATTCCTTCAGCATTATCACACAATGATATTTGGATCCCGGTCCTACTGTGAGTATCCGCTACTCCTCGGGAGATTTTTTCACTTAACGATCAATGCTATAAACCAAGTAGGTGTCTAGAACGGTGTTAGCAGGGCTACGCCTCCAGGGAAAAGAGATTATTTAATTAAGAAACTTCGCGAAAGCGTCGTAAAACCTTCCTCGAAGTACCAACACTAGTCTGGCCGAACGATTAAGCAAGAATTGTACGGTGAGATCAATCCTGACTAATTCTTCTTTTATGGTTTGAGGAAGGATTCGAGAAACAGTGGAAGCCATCCTGTTTAGATAAATTAAAAACCAATCTAAACTTGCAAGAGCATCATGCTAAGTGTTTTCTTCTCTCTCTCTTAATTGCAGCGACCTAGTGACCAGACATAGGTTATATCTAGATAAAAAAATGATTGAATCTGACTATAATGACTAGCAAAGGTCTATCCAGATGTCCATTACCTATAACAAGCTGGGACACCTCTTTACTACTCAAGCCCCCGCCATCCCAGGTCTAGTTTCCACCGTCATGGATAATGATATCCATAAGACATCGAAAAAGGATAATACGAATGCCAAGTGCCTCATGTTGGCCTTAGTAGATGGTGTAAACCGGAGGCAACACGAGAAGATGGACTTAGCTTCCATCTTCCTCCATAACAAAGATTTATAAGGAGAGAAATCTCGTATCGCAAGATATGAGACCTCGAAGGAATTGCTTCAAGCGAGGTTTGTTGTCGGGTCATCTGTAGGGGACAAGGTCCTTACGATGACTAGCTATATTGATGAGCTCTCGGACCTGGAGACCACATTGGGAAACAGGTCATATACTGACTTGTTTCTTCAGTCCCTACCCTCTACTTACATCCTGAAGTAAACCAGGGAGACACCCACTCTGCTTATTGGGGAATCTTCCTCTTCTGCACCCAAGGCGAAAGAAAAGGGTGAGAAGAAGAAGACCTCCATAAAGCCGATATGCAGTGTCAGGAAGGTAAAAGGAAAGGGAAGGGCAAAAGTTTCAGGACTAAAAGTAGGGAAGGAGGGACGTTCCTATTGTTATGGGAAAGGACATTGGCAGAGAGATTGCAGGGCTTTGAAAGCCAGTAGCCAGGATTCGAAGCATGTTGTGGTTTTGGCTTCGGGTGTGTTTGTAATGGAAAATTGTATGTCAATTAACTCTATTTTCTGGGTACTAGATACCGGATCAGGATCTCATATCTGTAATTCATTACAGGCTTTGAGAAACCGTAGAGTTATCAGGGTAGGTGATATGACTCTCAGAGTTGCAAACGGAATGAGCGTGGACGCTGAATCCGTAGGGGAATATCACCTAGGATTGACAAGTGGGAAGATATTGATTCTACGTAACTGTTTATATGTACCTAGTCTAGCTTGTAATATCATATCGATATCCTTACTTTCTAAGGAAGGATATAATTTTACATTTGTAAGCGATGTAGTCCACATCCACCTAAATCAAGTACTGATTGGGTCAGGTACATTAGAAAACGGTATATACGTATTAAATCAAACTCAGGTTTTCAGTATCCAGAACACACTTAAAAGAAAGTCTCCGGAAACAAATCAGTCTTTCTTATGGCATTGTAGACTGGGTCACATCAATGAAACACGGTTGACAAAGTTACATAGAAAGGGATATTTAAATCCGTTCAAATATCATCTTATGCTACTTGTGAATCTTGTCTCATAGGAAAGATGGCAAAGACTCCGTTTACTGGACACGGAGTAAGAGCGAGCGAGCTCTTAGGACTCATACACAACGATGTGTATGGTCCAATGTCTACACATGCGCGAGGTGGTTATTCCTATTTCATTACTTTTACGGATGATTTCTCTAGGTATGGACATATCTTCTTGATGAAGCATAAATAAAAGGCCTTTGAGAAATTCCGAGAATACAAGAATGAAGTGGAAAAACAAACATGCAAAAATAACAAGACACTGAGATCTGATCGGGGTGGTGAATACTTAAGTGCCGAGTTCCTGGGCTACTTAAAAGAGAATGGAATTCTCTCTCAACTTACTCCTCCATACGCACCACAACACAATGGTGTATCGGAAAGGAAGAACAGAACCCTATTGTATATGGTTCGTTCCATGATGAGTAAGGCTGAGTTACCGCGATCCTTCTGGGGTTATGCGCTAGAATCAGCTGCATATCTTTAAAAAAGGTTCCAACCAAGACTGTACCTACCACACCATATCAGATGTAGAGTGGGAAGAGACCCTGTCTTAAGTACCTTACGACATGGGGATGTCTAGCTTTTGTAAAAAAGCAGCATTCGGACAAGCTCGAGGCACGCTCGGTACTGTGTAAGTTTATGGGATACCCAAAGAACTCTAGGGGGTATCTTTTCTATTACGCGGAGGAACAAAAGGTTTTTGTTTCTCAACATCCCCACTTCTTGGAAGCTGAATTTTTAGAAAATCAGAAAAGTGGGAGCGCAATAGAACTGGAAGAAATTCCATAACTACAAGCTATTACTGAAAGATTGGTAGAACCAGAGGTTTCAAAAGAACAGGGCATCCCAGCGCCACTCCGCAGGAGTAGTAGGCAGTCTTATCCGCCCGAGAGATACTATGGTTTTCTCATAGACGGGGATCGAGAGGATTGCATCATTGACAATGATGACCCTACTAGCTTCAAGTAAGCCATTCAGAGCGGTGACTCGGTAAAATGGCTGGATGCAATGCGGACCGAGATGGAGTCCGTGTACACCAACAAAGTATGGACTTTGGACATTGCTTCAGAAGGGGTAAAACCCGTAGGCTGCAAATGGATCTTCAAAAAAAAGATTGGTGTAGATGGACAGGTTGAAACCTATAAGGCTAGACTTGTTGCAAAGGGCTTTCGTCAAAGACCTGGTTTGGACTATGACGAAACCTTTTCTCCAGTGGCTATGCGCAAATCCATTCAGATCCTTCTTGCCATTGCTGCCTTCCACGATTATGAGATCTGGCAGATGGACGTAAAGACGACCTTTCTAAATGGTAATTTATAAGAGTGCGTCTATATGGATCAGCCAGAGGGTTTCATTCAAAGTGGGAGTAGCGGTAAAGTGTGCAAGTTGCTTAACTCCATTTATGGACTAAAGCAGGCATCGCGAAGTTGGAACATCTGTTTTGATGAGACAATCAAGGAATTCGACTTTATCAAAAATCCAGATAAACCATGCATTTACAGTAAGATTGTAGGGAGAACTATAGTATTCCTCGTCTTGTACGTGGATGACATTCTCTTAATAGGAAATGACATTCCTATGCTACAGTCGGTCAAAGGATTCTTGTGACAGAGGTTCTCCATGAAGGGCCTGGGTGATGCCTCCTACATTCTGGGGATCCAGATCTATCGTGATAGATCTAAATGGATAGTGGGACTTTCACAGTCCAGGTACATCGACACCATAGTGAAAAGATTTGGTATGGAAGATTCAAAGCGCGGTAATCTACCAGCTTGTCACGGAATCACCCTCTCCAAAGAGATGTCTCCAAAGACTGATTTGGAAAGGGCTCGTATGTCATCTATACCCTACGCTTCTGCGGTAGGCTCTATAATGTATGCGATTTTGTGTATCAGACTAGATGTAGCATACGCATTGTCACGTCCCGCTTCCCAGAGTGCGCTAAGATTGGCACATGACAGAGCCAACCATGCTACCTGTAGCTAGGAAACATCCCTCCACAGTCATATTACGACTGTCTATAAGATATCAAGAAAAGTGAAATATATAAAACTAACTAGTACATGTCCATCTTCCAGAATAAACAAGTCAAGAAATATAAATATGCGGAAGCAATAAATCCAATAACAGTAACAATCTGGAAAGTACGTCCCAAATACGGGCTCACATCAGGAGATGAAAGTACGAAAATAAAACTAAACTAAATACTAACAGGATCCTCACTGCTCAGCCTGACGGCGGAAATACTCCTGATCAGCCTGCGAAAGAGGTCAAGGATCTGGGCCATGCAAAACCCAGACGTCAGTGCGTCATAATATCAAACAATAATAAATGAACAGGATACACGAGATATGCAGGCATGAGTATAAACGATAACATGAATATATCCAGTAAACATGGATATAGAACAGTGAAGTGTATACGTGCAGGTGAAGTGCAGTGAGTAATCTAAACTATACTACTGGGTTATCTATTCTAAAGTCTTCGAAATCAATTAATGTAATCCTCATCGTAACCCATCGGTCTATGCCCCGTTAATTCCCCACGGGACCACGATAACATGATTAATCAGTATATGCCCCGTTCATTCCCCACGGGACCACGGTAACAGGATTTTTCCGTAACGCCCGGAAATACGGCAAACAATAATAGCCCTTTGAGTTACGTTCGGTTACATTCTTGATTTCCCCTTACCCCCAAGGTTATGTGTTCAAGTTAAGAATTGATAAATCTGGAGCTAATGCCAACACAGGATCAAGCAGGTACAAGTTTGTCTATGCAGACAACAGGATACGTCTGTCACGACAACATGTCAGGATTATCGACATTAAAAACAAGATCAGGTAACATGTCAAGTAGTGGTGTATCAGGTCATGTCAAGTAGTGCACAGTGTATCAAATGGGTGCCCAACAGTAAAATGTAGAAAGTATCGAATCACGGTAAAATACGGATGTACGGTAAAAGCATGGATTAACAAATATCTATCAGGGGTTACATCTACAACTCCATGACTATGTAGGATGCCCATTATCAAGCATGGGATGTTAATATAACAGTAATATGAAATAATGGGACATGGCATAGAGCTGGATATATAATTAATGATATGGATGCACAATAAAACACGGATGCACAAATATATATCAGGGGTTACATCTACAGCTCCATGACTACGTGGGATGCACATTATCAAGCATGGGGTGCTAATATAACAGTAATATGAATTAATATGATATGGCATGCAACTAGATGTATAATAAATGATACGGATGCGCACGGGTATCCAAAAACAGTAAAACATTAATATGGATGTACAATGCAATCAACATGTGATATTTTTATTCATATGGTTTCAAAATATAATAATATAGCATGTAGCAAGATAAACTTGCCTGAACGGATCTCACGACGGGGTGTAAACGCAGCGTCCGGCGTCGGGTAAACGTCGCAATGCACACACGGCGCACAGAACAGAACTAGGCAAGGCAAGATCGCGACCACGCTGGATGGGGATGTCCACTGGGTTTCTCGGATCGTCGGTGACGGCCACGGCACAGGCGATGACCGAAATCAAGATTCAAGAAAGAGAAGAAAAATAAGTAGAAGAAGAAGAAGAAAGAAAGAAGCTGTGGGGGGGTTAGGTGCTATGGGTTCATAGAGGAAGACGAGAGGGTGATGATGATGAAGACGGGATGAAGCTGGGTTCGCCGGAGGTGAGGGAACGGCGACGAGGTCGAGGTTCAGACGTGGGTTCGTGCAAGGAAAAGCTTCGGGTTTGAGGAGGTGGTGATAGTTTGCAGAGAGGGGGAGAGAAGGTGGTGGCGATGGGGTGAGGCCGACGGGGTCGGAGTTCCGGCGAGGTGTAGGTGAGGGTAGGTCGTTGGTTCGTGAAGTCGGGATCGGGGTTCTGTGCAGGCTCGGGGTTGGTCAGGGAAGGAGAGGAGGTGAGGTGGACAAGGGTGAGGTGAGGTGAAGGAGGCGATGGGAACAGAGCTCCGGTGAGGCGAGGGGCGCGGGCACGAGGGTTAGGGTTTCTCGTGGCCGCGAGAGATGAGGAAGAAGAGAAAGGCGGTGAGAATAGTGAGGAGGGTGGTGATGGGATTCATGGGAAAAGAATATATATACAGAAGAGAGAGAGAGATCTGCGAGTGGTTAGTAGTAGGTTAAAAAAATCTAAAGAATGAGAGGCAGAGAGATATGTTCGTTTTTAAAAGATTTTTTAAAAAAATATTTTAGTTTAAAAATAAAACGTATAAAACAGTTTAATATATTAGGATTTAAAATGTTAATAAATTTGAGTTTTTGGCTAATACAAAAGTAGTCCAAAACAAGCCTGAGGTCGGATCTAAAATTACAGTTTGAAAATACGGTTAATATACGTGTCAACCAAAACTAAAATATGATATCCGGGTAACGAAAATGCATATCCCAAGAACGGGTACACGTAGCGTGCACGTAGTTATCCAAACGAGTCTGTTTCACTGAACGGGACGAGAACACGATGTACGGATGCTACAACAGGGTTAGGGGTATGGTACAGGCCATGCAAGATATTTTTAAAATATTTTATTTGTCTTTATTTGTTTTATTAAAAAAATGCAGATGCTCAATATAATGCAAATATGTAGAATATACAACATGAAAGTGCACGGATCCTCATAACTAGCCGGGATAAATCATAAACCGGAATCAAGATGGGTTTCCAGCATGCGGGTCGGGTCGGATGCAAATACAGATGCCAATTATACTATTCGCACCCAAAACATAATAAATCAAGAAATAGCCATAAATAAAGAAATACCCAAAAGAACTGGTATAAATGAACTAGGGTGTTACACGCATTGAGCATTGTAAGCCGATATCAGTCAAACCCAGGGGAGAAGCACTGAATAGCAGTAAAGAACATTCTCAAGTACCTGAGAAGAACTAAGGAGATGTTCTTGGTGTATGGCGGAAAAGACCTCCAGATCGAGGCCTTTGCTGACTCCAGCTTCCAGAGTGACAAGGATGACTCCAAGTCCATGTCGGGTTATGTATTTACCCTCAATGGAGGGGCGGTCTGTTGGAAGAGATTCAAACAGGACACCGTTGCTGACTCGACAATGGAAGTGGAGTATATAGCTGCTTGCGATGCCGCAAAAGAAAAGGTCTGGATGTAGAAGTTCTTAACCGAACTTCAGGTGGTTCCGTCCATTGTTGATCCAATACCTCTGTATTGCGACGACAACGGGGCTATAGTTTTAGCAAAGGAACCCAGGTCCCATCAGAAGTCCAGACACATCTTGAGGCGGTACCACCTGATCAGGGAGATCGTAGATCGCCGGGAGATCGAGGTGAAGAGAGTAGATACGGAGAATAACACTGCAGATCCATTCACAAAGGCCATCCCTCAGACGCAGTTCGAGAGGCAATTCGAGATGATAGGTCTGTGATATGCCAGCACATGGCCCTATTGCAAGTGGGAGATTGTTAGTGTATATGCCCTAGAAGCCATTATTGTATCATACTGGATTGTATATTACTTAATGGAAGCTTGGGATATTCACAGTAGTATTGACAGTCTTGCTTAAAATAGTAGTATGCTACTTGGTTCGTTTCTACTTCAGTATGTGCATGTGTTTCTTTTAACATACGCTTATACATATTAGTAGAGCCATTAGGATCTTTGCTTGATTACCAGCGTTGTGATGGGAGTCATACTAGTGGGGGTTAGGTAATCTACAAGCACATCTTTATACAAGTCCCTAGTCGTAGGATTATCGAGACAGGGCATCGATACTCCGGAGTATACTAGTGTATACGCTTCTCATCCCAGCAGGGGAGATGATCTGTCCCACAACCATTAGTACGTCGTACTGGAGATAGTATGCAGGTGCTCGTTAAGTTACGAATACACCGGACATGACTCGTCGGGGACTGTTGGTTGGTATTATACATATCGTCGGTTAGCAGTTCCCAGGTGACATGAGTACAGCTTAGTCCGTTGACTTGACACTGCTACTTCTCCTCAAGTGTGTTCCCAGAGAGCCATTACGAAAAGTCCCTGGCCAGGGCAAGCGAGATATACTGGTAGGTTTCAGTAGCTTCTCAGGGTGTAATGGGCTTCGCTCCGACACGACTTATACAGCTATTAGGGGACTGACGTTTGCCGCCCCCTAGGCTTGATATGCGATAGTCTTAGACGAACAGACCGGACTGTACGGAGATTGTCACATCAGGCTCAGTGGGAGTTCGGATGGGTTTCCTCATCGGCTTTCTTATTGACATCTATCTGGGGACCGTTACGTACAGCTAGTGCCGCTTGCGGTCTGTGGTTAAACCCACTGCCAGCGTATTGTCGAGTCTTTAGAGTCCCACACAGAGAGTTTTCCTGCTCCAGGCAAAACGATATAGAGGTCGTATGGTTTTACGACAAGGGTTCGGACGCATACGTGTGTTTACGCACGTACGACTTTTCAGACAGTTTTTACTAGCCGGCTTTGGTTTAAGCCAGATTCTAGTATCGGGTTATAGGATTTATACAGTCTAAAGTTTTTTCGTGTTTTCATGGATTGGAGGGGCGTTCTCGTAATTTGTCGGGAAGCTTCTAGAAGAGTGGTGACTTGGGGGGGTAAGGTGGCATTGCATTAAATGAGATTAGTGACTCATTTGTGTGATTCATCCATGTCATTAATGCATCATAAATGCTTAATGACTCATGGAGATGAATCACTCATAGATATTTATGAAGCATGGTTGTTAATTCTATTATTTCATTTTTGGATAAATAATTATGCTTCATATATATTATGATATATCATTATCTCATTTCATTATCATCTTCACCTTCTCTCTTCTCAAGCTCACTCTCTCTTCAAACCCTAACCCTAACCTCTCATGTGTTGAGATCAAGGGTTAGCTAGACTAATACTTCCATAACCTCACTCTATATCCCCTAGGTAGCTTAGATTAGCACTTTAAGCAACCTAGTTATCTCAAATTAGAGATCAATCTTGGCGTAGGAGCTCTCGGGTGGATCGTCTTTGACTCGAGGCCGTTGAGGTGCCGATGTTCCATGGAACCTACGAGGAGTGGAGGACCGCGATGAAGACCCGAAGGACAAATAACGTAAGGTATAACTTCGAATCCGAGTAGTTAAACCTTTCGTAGTTTGCTGGCAATGGTTTAGAAACGATTCATGCGTTCAAGTCCGTGTTACGAAGCTTTGATAATCGTTTTTCATATATTCCGCCTCCCCGCAAGTTCGTGGGGTGTGTGACATGGGCTTACAGTGGTATCAGAGCCAACTAAACCATTACTAGCTTGTTAGCAACTAATTAGAAGTTCGATCGACGGAAAACACGAAAACAAAACCCTAACCCCTTTTCAGTTTCTGTTAATTTTAAAAGTGTCTGAAAAAATATTTGACATACCTTAAAATTCACAGCAGGGAAATTAATGAATAATGGGAAAATACGAGCCAGTGACTCGGCAAAACGGCCGCGGATCCGCGGCAATAGAGTGCTTCTGCCGCGGATCCGCCGCCGAGTCAACGCCGAGTTGACTCGGAGTTTCACAGTAATTCATAATTTCTGGGTTTTTGTCTTCCTGTATGTTCTGTTTCTACCCAGGTTGCTTCTTTGCTGGTTGGCTTTTAAGGTAAACACGGAATATGGTTATCGATCGATGTTCTAAGATATTTGCTAATCGGGTTATTATCTGTAATGTTTAATGTGTTCGTAAACCTTCCCTAACTGCTAGTATGTCGGTTGGCAGGGGGTTGCACATTTCTGTAATATTTACTGTTTGTGTATATGGACTTGATTGGAATGTTGTGATGATTAGCCGGGGTTTTGAGATGGGTTTAATATTCATTCATTCGATGTAAATGTAATATGATGTAATATTCTTTTGCGGGGCACATCCAGGTTGCGGTTGTAGCCACCATTGTATTATTTCTTTTAACTGTTTTTGCTCCTAGGATAGACCCAAGGCGGGGTACACAAACTACCGGGTACGTTGAAGTGTTTAGTGGCCTACTCACGTTGTTGAGGGAGACCGCTTCACTTCGGGTACTTGGCGGGTAGTTTGCCGTACCCGCAGGGGTCTAGGGTGGGGTAATGGCTATTCATCACAACTATGTAATCCGTCTTTTATTGCAGGCTCAAAGCAAATGCGGATTGCTAGTAAATCCAATAAAGTTCATCAGTGATCTGGAATGCTTATTATTGCGTCTGACGAATGTACAATATCTATATATGATAGCTATTAGACGTCACTTATGTTTTACACCCACGCTAGCCCAGCCCCCGCTCTGTCGTTAGTTAAGTAACCTAACGGGTGATGACGGGACCCCGTGGCGAATGTGGATGGCATAAAAGGACGCGGTATTTTCGTTGTTTTCTGCAATGATAAGTTAAATGATAGGACCCATTATTATAATGCAAAGAAAATAAACCAAAGTTTAAATCGTTGGAACAAATTTAAAAGAAACCACTCGGTTATTTTAAAAAGATCAGAATTTTTTCATTGCGGAGCTTTAACCACTCCTTTTTAAAAGTATTAGGTTCCTTCGATTATATCAAGTTCACTACGTTCACGGTTTTGCCAAAACCAGTCGTAGCCCTCCGTCATTTCATATGGATAGTCAATAGTATTCAAGCTGTGTTTGTTGGCCAAAGTCAAGGCACGGTGTTTGGTAGCTATTGAATATTCGTATGCAGCATAGATAGATGCGTTAGTTTGGGACAGTCGTACTGCTTTGTTGGCCAAAGTCAAGGGTATGTACGGATGGGTTCAAATTAACCTGGATATTGACGGGTAGAACTTGACATGTGATTTATGATTTGTTGGCCAAAGTCAAGGTCATAAGAGCATGGGGAAAAAATCCATATCGGGAATTTCTAAAGAAACTGAAATTTGCAGAGAGAGCATACCATTTTGGAGTTTGATGAATGTTGGTAGGATTCCTTCAACATTATCATACGATGATATTTTGGATCCCGATCCTACTGTGAGTATATACTACTTATCAGGAGATTCGTCACTTAACGATCAATGCTATAAACCAAGTAGGTGCCTAGAAAGGTGTCAGCGGGGCTACGCCCCCAGAGAAAAGAGGTTATTTAATTAAGGAACTTCGCGAAAGCGTTGGAAAACCTCCCTCGAAGTATCAACACTGACCTGGCTGAACGGTTAAGCAAGAATTGTACGGTGAGAATAGTCCTGGCTAATTCTTCTTTTATGGTTTGAGGAGGGATTCGAGAAACAGTGGGAGCCATCCTGTTTAGATAAATTAAACCACTCTAAACTTGCAAGAGCATCATGCTAATAGTATTTTCTTCTCTCTCTTAAATTGTAGCGACCTTGTGACCACACATAGGTTACATCTAGATAACAAATTGACTGAATCTGACTTATATGACTGGCATAGGTCTGTCCAGATGTCCATTGCCTATGACAAGCTGGACCACCCTATCACTACTCAAGATCCCGCCGTCCCAGGTCCAGTTTCCACTGTCGCGGATATGGATATCCGTCACACAAAGGAAAAAGATAAAGCGAAAGCTAAGTGCCTCATGTTAGCTTTAGTTGATGGTGTATACCAGAAGCAGCACGAGAAGATGGACTTAGTTTCCATCTTTCTCCATAACAAAGATTTATATGGAGAGCAATCTCATATCACAAGATATGAAATCTCGAACGAATTAAATCAAGCGAGGTTAGCTGACGGGTCATCTGTAGGGGACAACGTCCTTACAATGACTAGCTATATCGATGAGCTCACGGACCTGAAGACCACGTCGGAGAACGGGTCAGATACTGACCTGATTCTACAGTCTCTACCTTCTACCCTGAAGGAAACCAGAGAAGTAGAAGGAAAAAGAAGGGCAAAAGTTTCGGGACTGGATATAGTAAAAGCGGGACGTTCCTATTGTTATGGGATTGAGCATAGGCAGAAAGATTGCAGGGCTTTTGAAGCCAGTAGCCAGGATACGAAGCTTGTTGTGGTTTCGACTTCGGGTGTATTTGTAATAGAAAACTGTATGTCAGTTAACCCTACTTCCTGGGTATTGGATACCGGGTCAGGAACTCACATCTGTAATTCTTTACAGGCTCTGAGGAACCGTAGGGTTATCAGGATAGGTGACATGACCCTCACGGTTGCTAACGGAATGAGCATGAATGCTGAATCCGTAGGGGAATATCATCTTGGACTGACAACTGGGCAGATATTGATTCTGCGTAACTGTTTTTATGTACCAGGTACAACTTGTAATATGATATCTGTATCCTTACTTTCTAAAGAAGGATATGATTTTACTTTCGTAAGCGATGTGGTTCACATCCACCTAAATCAAGTTATGATTGGGTCAGGTACATTAAAAAACGGGATATACGTATTAAATCAAGCTCAGATTTTCAGTGTCCAGAACACACTTAAAAGAAAGTCTCCGGAAATAAATCAGGTTTTCTTATGGCATTGTAGACTTGGTCACATCAATGAGAGAAGGTTGACTAAGTTACATAGAGAAGGATATTTGAATCCGTTCGAATATTAATTTTATGCTACTTGTGAATCTTGTCTCAAAGGAAAGATGACAAAAACTCCGTTTACTGGACACGGAGTAAGAGCAAGCGAGCTCTTGGGACTCGTACACAGTGATGTGTGCGGTCCAATATCTACACATGCGCGAGGTGGTTATTCCTACTTCATTACTTTTACGGATGATTTCTCTAGGTATGGATATATCTTCTTAATGAAGCATAAATCCGAGGCCTTTGAGAAATTCCAAGAATACAAGAATGAAGTGGAAAACCAAACTGGCAAAAGTATCAAGACACTGAGATCTGATCGAGGTGGTGAATACTTAAGTGCCGAGTTCCTGGGTTACTTAAAAGAGAATGAAATTCTCTCTCAACTTACTCCTCCATACACACCACAACATAACGGTGTATCGGAGAGACGGAACCGAACCCTATTGGATATGGTTCGTTCCATGATGAGTAACGCTGAGTTGCCGTGATCATTCTGGGGATATGCACTAGAATCAGCTGCATATCTTTTGAACCGGGTTCCAACCAAGACTGTGCCTACCACACCATATCTGATGTGGAGTGGGAAAAAACCTTGTCTTAAGTATCTTAAGACATGGGGATGTCCAGCTTTTGTAAAGAAGCAGCATGCGGACAAGATCGAGGCACGCTCGGTAAAATGCAAATTTGTGGGATATCCAAAGAACTCCAAGGGATATTATTTCTATTATGCAGAGGAACAAAAGGTCTTTGTTTCTCTTCATGCCTGCTTCTTAGAAACTGAGTTTTTAGAAAATCAGAAAAGTAGGGACGCAATAGAACTGGAAGAAATTCCAGAACCACAAACTATTACTGAAACCTTGGAAGAACCAGAAGGTTCAGGAGAACAGGACATCCCGATGCCACTCCGCAGAAGTAGTAGGCAATCTCATCCGCCCGAGAGATACTACGGTTTTCTCATAGACGGGGATAGAGAGGATTGCACTATTGACTATGATGAGCCTACTAGCTTCCAGCAAGCCATTCAGAGCGGTGACTCAGTAAAATGGCTAGATGTAATACGGACCGAAATGGAATCCATGTACACTAACAAAGTATGGACTTTGGACATTGCTCCAGATGGGGTAAAACCCGTAGGATGCAAATGGATCTTCAAAAAGAAGATTGGTGTAGATAGACAGGTTGAAACCTATAAGGCTAGACTTGTTGCAAAGGGTTTCCGTCAAAGACCTGGTTTGGACTATGACGAAACCTTTTCTCCAGTGGCTATGCTTAAATCTATTCGGGTCTTTCTTGCTATTACTGCCTTCAACGATTATGAAATCTGGCAGATGGACGTAAAGACGGCCTTTCTAAATGGTAATTTGGAAGAGAGCGTCTATATGGATCAGCCAGAGGGATTCATTCAGAGTGGGAGCAGCGGTAAAGTATGCAAGCTGCTTAAGTCCATTTATGGACTAAAGCAGGCATCGCAGAGTTGGAACATATGTTTTGATGATACTGTCAAAGAATTTGACTTTATCAAAAATCCAGATGAACCTTGCATATACAGTAAGATTGTAGGGAGAGCTGTTGTATTCCTCGTCTTATACGTGGATGACATTCTCCTAATAGGAAATGATATTCCTATGTTACAGTCAGTCAAAAGATTCTTGTCACATAAATTCTCCATGAAAGACCTGGGTGATGCCACCTACATTCTGGGGATCCGGATCTATCGTGATAGATCAAAGAGGATGTTGGGACTTTCACAGTCCAAGTACATAGACACCATAGTGAAGAGATTCGGTATGGATGATTCTAAGCGCGGTAACCTACCGGCTTGTCACGGAATCACCCTCTCCAAAGAGATGTCTCTCAAGACTGATTTGGAAAGGGATCGCATGTCGATTATACCCTACGCTTCTGCGGTAGGCTCTATAATGTATGCGATGTTATGTACCAGACCAGATGTAGCATACGCATTGAGCGTTGTAACCCGGTATCAGGCAAACCCAGGGGAGAAGCACTGGATAGCAGTAAAGAACATTCTCATGTACCTAAGGAGGACTAAAGATATGTTCTTGGTGTATGGCGGAAAAGACCTCCAGATTGAGGCCTTTGTCGACTCCGGCTTCCAGAGTGACAAAGATGACTCCAAATCCATGTCGGGTTATGTCTTTACCCTCAATAGAGGGGCGGTCTGTTGGAAAAGTTCCAAACAGGAGACCGTTGCTGACTCAACGATAGAAGCAGAGTACATAGCTGCTTGCGATGCCGCAAAAGAAGCTGTCTGGATGAAGAAGTTCCTCACAGAACTTCAGGTGGTTCCTACCAGTGTTGATCCAATACCTCTGTATTGTGACAACAACGGCGCTATAGCTTTAGCAAAGGAACCCAGGTCCCATCAGAAGTCTAGACACATATTAAGACGGTATCACCTGATCAGGGAGATCGTAGATCGCCGGGAGATCGAGGTAAAGAGAGTAGAGACGGAGAATAACATTGCTGATCCATTCACAAAGGCCCTTCCTCAGACGCAGTTCGAGAGGCTATTCGAGATGATGGGTCTACGATATGCCAGCTCATGGCCCTAGTGCAAGTGGGAGATTGTTAGTGTATATGCCCTAGGGGCCATTATTGTATCATACTAGGTTGTATATTACTTAATGGAAGCTTGGGATATTCACAGTTGTATATAACAGTCTTGCTAAAAATGGTAGTATGCTACTTGGTTTGTGTCTACTTTAATATGTGCATATGTTTCTTGTAACGTATCACTTATACATATTGGTAGAGCCCATAAGATCTTTGCTTGATTACCAGCGTCGTGATGGCAGTCATACTAGTGGGGGTAATCTGTAAGCAACATCCTATACAAGTCCCTGGTCGTTGGATTATCGAGATAGGGCATCGATATTCCGGAGTAGACTAAGTGTGTACGCTTCTCATCCCAGTTGGGGAGATGGTCTGTCCCACAACCATCAGTACGTCGTACTAGAGATAGTATACAGGTGCTCGTTAGGTTACGGGTATACCGGACAGGACTCACCGGGGAACTGATTGGTTGGTATTATACCCATCGTCAGTTAACAGTTCCCAGGTGACATGAGTACAGCATAGTCCGCAGACTTGACACTGCTACTTCGCCTCGAGTGTGTCTCACTGTTCTTAGATTGCTACCCTACCACGGCTCAAAGGAGTCGTGCAAACAGGTAGCAGTTGGGTGCAGTCCCGAGCACTTGGAGGCAGTGGCGGTTAGATAGGATTCGTCTCTCCCGGTATTGGGAGTTGATATCGTGCTGTGTCAGAGAGCCATTACGCAAAGTTCCTGGCCAGGGCAAGCGAGATATACTGGTAGGTTCCAGTAGCTTCTCAGGGTGTAATGGGCTTCGCTCCGACACGACTTATACAGCTATTAGGGGACTGACGCTTGCCGTCCCCTAGGCTTGATATGCGATAGTCTTAGACGAACAGACCGGACTGTACGGAGATTGTCACATCAGGCTCAGTGGGAGTTCGGATGGGTTTCCTCATCGGCTTTCTTATCGACATCTACCTGGGAACCGTTACGTACAGCTAGTGCCGCTTGCGGTCTGTGGTTAAACCCACTGCCAGCGTAGTGTCGAGTCTTTAGAGTCCCACACAGAGAGTTTCCCTGCTCCAGGCGAAACGATATAGAGTTCGTATGGTTTTATGACAAGGGTTCGGACGCATACGTGTGTTTACGCACGTACGACTTTTCAGACAGTTTTTACTAGCCGGCTTTGGTTTAAGCCAGATTCTAGTCTCGGGTTATAGGATTTATACGGTCTAAAGTTTTTCCGTGTTTTCACGGATTGGAGGGGCTTTCTCATAATTTGTCGGGAAGCTTCTAGAAGAGTGGTGACTTGGAGGGGTAAGGTGGCATTGCATTAAATGAGATTAGTGACTTATTTGTGTGATTCATCTATGTCATTAATGCATCATAAATGCTTAATGACTCATGGAGATGAATCACTCATAAATATTTATGAAGCATGGTTGTTAATTCTATTATTTCATTTTTGGATAAATAAATTATGCTTCATATATATTATGATATATCATTATCTCATTTCATTATCATCTTCACCTTCTCTCTCCTCAAGCTCACTCTCTCTTCAAACCCTAACCCTAACCTCTCATGTGTTGAGATCAAGGGTTAGCTAGACTAATACTTCCATAACCTCACTCTATATCCCCTAGGTAGCTTAGATTAGCACTTTAAGCAACCTAGTTATCTCAAGTTAGAGATCAAGCTTGGCGTACGAGCTCTCGGGTGGATCGTCTTTGACTCGAGGAGGCCGTTGAGGTGTCGATGTTCCATGGAGCCTATGAGGAGTGGAGGACCGCGATGAAGACCCAAAGGATAAGTAACGTGAGGTATAACTTTGAATCCGAGTAGTTAAACCTTTCGTAGTTTGCTAGCAATGGTTTAGAAATGATTCATGCGCTCAAGTCCGTGTTACGAAGCTTTGATAATCGTTTTTCATATATTCCGCCTCCCCGTAAGTTCGTGGGGTGTGTAACATGGGCTTACAATTTTCACATTCAGGTAATAGGAGTTCGGATGGGTTTCCTCATCGGCCTTCTTATCAACATCTACCTAGGGACCGTTACGTACAGCTAGTACCGCTTACGGCCTATGGTTAAACCCACTGCCAGCGTAGTGTCGAGTCTTTAGAGTCCCACACAGAGGGTTTCCCAGCTTCGGGCGAAATGAGTAGAGGTCGTATGGTTTTACGACAGGGTTCGATCACATACGTATACTTGTATGCGTGTGATGTTCGAGCGGACAATACTAGTAGGCTTTGGTTTAAGCCAGATCCTAGTATTCGATTATTGGATTAGTTTCGTCTCATTGTATTCGTGTTCCTCGGAATACGGATGCGGGTATGTATATACGGATGATAGGGGAAGAGAAGGAGACACCTCATTAGGGTTTTGACCATTGATTTGATTAAAACCATTATGAGGTGGAGGAAATTGTTTACTAATTTTTATTAAAGATAATTGTGTCATGGCTAATTGGTTTGACCATTTGATTTTCTTGACTATGGTTGACTTAGATATTTTTGTTAAACACTAGATATTTTGCTTAGCATTAATTGTGACATGATAATGGTCAAATCAAAATAGCCATCACAATTATCCTAATAAAACTAAGTTTTCTCTTTCCTCAAAAGAGAGCTCTCTTCATTATTCTCATACTCATACTCTCTCATGGTTCTCTCCTTCTTCCTCTCTCAAACCCTAGTGTCTCATGAGTTGAGAATCAAGGGTTATTGAGACTTAGCCACCAAAATTCTTCTCCACTCACTCTAGGTCACTTAGTCTAGCAACCAAGTGATCTAGTTGCCTCATATTGGAGGTTTAGCTCTAAGTTGGAACCCTTGGGTGGATCTTCTACTACATCTAGAAGCCGACGAGGAGTTGCTTTCCATTTCACTCCAAGGAGCTTGCAAGGAGAAGGAGGACGGCGTAAAGAAGAGAAGGACTTGGAACTTTAGGTATAATCTTCTTACCGAGTAGATAATACCTCTAGTTAGTTTTGTTAGATATGGTTTAGCTAATATCTTGTCTTTAAGTCAATGTTACCTTGCTTGTAAAAATCATTTTTTACCCGTTCCGCCTCCCCGCAAACCTGTGGGGTGTGTAACGTTGATTTACAAAGACCTGCTATCAAAGCCTCATATTCAGCTTCATTGTTTGTCCTCGGCTCTATTAGGGAAAAGGAAAAACGCATTATCCCTCCTTACGGAGTCACGAAGATAAGGCCTACCGCAGATTTGATTATAGGGCTGTTGTGCTGTCACTTCTTCATGGAAGATACTCCGTCGAAATAGAGTTCCCATCGGGTATCACTCCTTCCTTTCTCCCCGTTGATGATGTCAAACGCGTGCTCGTCTAGCAGTTCGCGATTTAAAGGTGAGTCGCCAGGTATCGGATGTTCAGCGAGGAAGTCGGCGATGGCTTGGCCTTTCACTGCCTTGAGGGGTCGATAGATTATCGATAACTCCATTGAAAGGAGGGCCCATTTAGCGAGCCTTCCTGTTAGTATGGCTCTTGACATCAAATATTTGAGAGGATCCACTTTTGATATGAGATGGACCTCATGCGCCAAAGCATAATGCCGAAGCTTCGTTATCGCAAAGATTAACGCCAGGCAGTGTTTATCGATAGGGGGGTAGTTGTTTTCTACCCCAAGGAGAACTTGACTCAAATAGTAGAGGGCTCTCTCTTTCCCTTGGTCGTTCTCCTGTACCCATAGCGCGCCCAAAGAACCTTCAAGGGCAGTTGTGTACAGGATGAGAGGCTTTCCCTTGACCGGAGCGGTCAGTACCGGCAGGCTCTGCAGATTTTGTTTGATTTCGTTCAGCGCACTTTGGCATTTATGATTCCAGAAGAACGGGGTCCCCTTCTTCATTAGATGGTTGTAGGGACGGCACTTGCCGGAGAGGTTGACTTGGAGTTTGTCCCCTGTTTAGGCATCAATATCGCTATAATTGGGATATTGCCCGGAGCGACTCATCATTTGCCCTCGTCGATTTGGACAAGGGTGGCTTAGTAGACAGGGTTAGGATACTGTCGACTAAGACTTTTGACTTTACGATCCGTAAGAGTCTCATAAAGGTATTTCTCCCTACGAGTCGTGAGGATCTCGTAGGTGTATGTTCTCTTTAGAAGTCGTGAGGCCTTCTAAGTAGTGTTTCATCTTATACGTCGTAAGGATCTCATAAGAGTATTTTCTCCTTATAAGTCAAGAGGACTTACAAGTGTTATTCACCATATGGGGACATTTCTTGCCATTTGTAGAACTTGGCAAAGAAATATTTATTCGTGCCCCTGGATTGTATACAGGGGTCAATATGGACTGCCTGTAGGGCAGTTTGAGAGATATGACAGCTTAAGAACAGGTCTAGATCCCTGTAACTTAAAGCTTTTGAATCCTACGAGCCATGAAGGTCTCACCGGGGGGATTCTCCTCACGAGTCATGAGGATCTCGTAAGTGTATTTATTTAATGAGGTTACGCCCTTCCGGATTTTCACATGCTCGCCGGCGATTCTGCTGTTTTTACTCACGGCGCCCTTTCGGGTTTTCATCCGTGCCCATCTTGCTTGCGAACGTACCGTTTTTTTTGTTTTTTAGCGAGATTGTGCCCTTCCGAGTTTTCACAAGCTCGCCGGCAGTCTTGCTGTTTTTACTCACTGCGCACTTTCGGATTTTCATCTGTGCCCATTTTGCTTGTGGACGTACCGTTTTTTTTTTTTTTGTTTTTTTAGCGGGATATTCCACTAGATTGTAGGACCTGTTTGTAAGCCCCTTAATATCCTTCCTGTCCTTTGAGAAGAAAGGACCATTCTACATAGAGATTCTTCCGCCGGTGAGAAATATGCCCCATGTGTATATATCGGGGGGGGGACGAGTACCCATGCCGTCGTTATTTTGGCGACAGGTTGCTTCAGAGCCGCTTATTTTTGTTGAGCGTAGGCGACAAACGCCATCACTCGTCATCATCGGATGAGAAAGAGTCTTGACCTATTTAATCCAATCGAGCCATTTTATCCATGAGATCTTGGAAGGTCACGAACGCCTTTGAATTTGGGTCTAGTGTGGCTATGAGCATTCCCATGGCTGCAACTTCATCGATACGTTGCTCGCATTTGACCAGAGATTTCTCCATCGGATAACATATTGAACCCAAGTATCATTTGGTCTAACCCTTTCGTTGACCAGCGCCGTCACGGTAGTACGTACGTTCTCATTAGTGAATCCCTGACAGAAGAGCATATCCATTTCGTCGAAGCTCTTCACGAAATCATTTGGGAGTTCCGCATACCATTCGAAGGTGATGCCCGCCCGACCGCTGACGAACTGTCAGAGGAGTAGTATGTCATTTCCTCCAGTATTTCCGCACATGGATTTAAATTGCGTAATGTGCTGGCGAGGATTCCTAGTTCCTTTTTACATGTGGAATGTTGGAAGTGTGTACTCTGGAGGGCACTGTATTTGTTCGTACCACGTCGGATACAGTCGACCAGTTTTGATTGGTCTATTTGCGGCTTCACTGGCGCAGTGAGCTTTGATTCGCTGAGCGATATATGTGTCCAGCTTTTCTTTTAGGAATCATTTCCTCCTCAGTCGTTGATGGGGTTTGCAGAGGATTTGAAATGTCATCCTTATCTTTAAGACCGACTACCGGCGGTTCATCTACCAATGGTTCTGATTGAACCATCATTCCAGCCATATTCTGAATCAGAAGGGCCATCTGGTTCATTTTAGTGGACATTTCTGTCGCTTCTTCATATCTCTTTTTCAGAGCACGCTTTTAGGAAATCAATATCCGACTCCTTCTCTACCCTTTCTTCCGGTGCGTCCTCAGGATTTTCCTTAGGCGATGGATTAGCGTTTGCTGCCGCCTGAGCGAGCATCTCCTGCAACTTTTCACGTTGCAGTTGAACTTTTTTCAGGGACCAAGTTTGAGGTCGGTGACTAGTAGAGGCTCGAACTTCATCTTTGTAATTCACCATATAGACTATGTGAACTGCCATGCCCCCAGGCTTGGGGTGTTTGGAGTTTGCTTTGGGCACTTGAGCTTTATTGGACCTCTTTTTTTTGTGAGAAACCACTTTGGTTTTGGGAGGAACCGCTGTATCAGGATCCGTCTTGGGATAAGTCCCCTTCACCTGCTTCCACACCTTATATATAGATGAGAAAAGTTGTCTCAGGGAGCGAACTGGTTTTTGCTTTTGTGGGATCTCCATGGGCTGCGTGGATTTCTTCAATATTGCGATGGGAGAATTCTGTCTGACCCTTCACAACAGTTTGAAGCCGTTCCCTGTTGGAACCACAACATTCACCATTGGGGTTGAAACAGGACCATACGGAGAACTGCCCCCAGCTCATTTTGTATGATGTCGATATCGACGTTGACCATTTCTTACGGCCGAGCTTTGATTAGCCTCCGGATTTCGCCGAGCCTGCCCCTTGTTTCCTTTGAGAGCTTGAATATTCTGCCCCCTGCGTCGACCTTGGTCCTTGGCAGGTGCCAGTTGTTTGAGTACTGAATCCGTCGGCAAAGCTGCAGCTTGGGGAGCTAGTCTGTGGAAGACAGACTTCCTCTGGGGTTCCTACATCGGAGTTGAGGCACCGAGGAAGGGAGGTGGGAGTATCGACCCAAAGAGAAACCCGTTGACTTCTTGAAGAGCTGGATTGCAGAGATTTGAGACTGCAAGTGGTCTATACTTGACTCCACCGGATATGATAAAGCCTGAGTTGCTAGGGAGGAAGCAAACACCGTTCTTCATAAAGACGATACACCGACTTCAATATCCCATCACCCAAGGGCAACCACAAACATATATACCGTGATTATTTGATCACGGAAAAACACGACACACGAAGTGTGGAGTGGAAAGAGGAAAAGGTCCGACCGGGCGTGCCAGAATCTGTTTACCGCCGAAATCCGGGAAAGATAAACGTCTTGCCTGAATTTGGGGGGCAGATGCTATTTGGGTTTATCCGTCCACCTCTCCAAAGATTCCAAGTTTATTTATGGCACCGTGCATCGGAGGTTTGGACGGATGCGGCCGTTGTAGCAGACTTCGTCAGATTCTCCCTCGTTGGCGAGGGGGTTTTGATTGTGGGGACGCTCTTCCCTGCAGGCGCAAGCCCCTGCAGTTAATTATGTTACCGCGTAGCGATAACCACTTTCTCCTGCTCCAGATGTTCACTTCGTGTCGTGTGTGTTTATTTTGTTTTAGGTTTTTTGGTTGCCCGTGGATTGTATACGGAGACTAATTTATGTTGTCGCCCGTAGGGCGTGGATTACTCCAAATCCGTATATTCTTAAATTTGGGTTTGGGTTGATTTAAGGATCATTAATCTCGTTTAAGATTAAGATCAACTTAAATGGTTGTTGAGGATACGTTAGTCTAATTTTATACTAAGATCTACTCAACAGGATTTTAGGATCATTCCGACCCAGCAAAAGAGCGTTTGGGCTCTATTGCCTTAGTTTAAGGACGTTTTCGGACCATAGCTAGTTTAAGGACGTTGCGGTCCGTTGTTAGTTTAAGGACGTTTCGGTACATAGATCACCAATTTTGGTGTGAGGGTTTAGTTTAAGGACGTTGCGGTCCACAGCTAGTTTAAGGACATTGCGGTCCATGGATCTCCATTTGGCGGTGAGGTCGTAGTTTAAGGACGTTGCGGTCCATATCTAGTTTAAGGATGTTGCGGTCCATTGGGTTTAAGGACATCATAGTCCATGTTTAAGGACATCATAGTCCATAGAGTTTAGTTTATGGACGTTGGCGTCCATTGGGTTTAAGGACATCATAGTCCATAGAGTTTAGTTTAGGGACGTTGCGGTCCATTGGGTTTAAGGACATCATAGTCCATGTTTAAGGACATCATAGTCCATAGAGTTTAGTTTAGGGACATTGCGGTCCATTGGGTTTAATGACATCATAGTCCATAGAGTTTAGTTTAGGGACGTTGCGGTCCATTGGGTTTAAGGACATCATAGTCCATGTTTAAGGACATCATAGTCCATGGAGTTTTGGCTCATCGGTTTTGGGGTGCGCCAAGAGTTATTTGTTATTGGGACCCTCCACCTCTCTGAAGACGTTGAAGAATTAAACGACATGTATCAGAGGTGTGGAGAGATGTACTCTTGAACCAAATTCCAGATCGAGAGGAGATGTGGGATGAACGTCATTTTAGATGCCATCTGTTAGGATAACATTAGTCATCTTTGGGACTAGGATTGGTTTGAGGAGACCTGAGCATGGGGGCTTGGTTGATTGGTGACCAACAAGGTCTTGGCCTCGGGAGACTTGGCTAATTTGGGTTAAGGTTGATTTCCCCTAGTTACCCCACAGTGCTAAGCACTGAATCAGTGTTAAACACTGGACTTTGGAGGCGCTCACGTGTGAACACGTGAGGGGTCCCGAAGTGGGCGTTGTTCCTTGAGTTTATTCCCTCTTTTATATATAAAAGTGCCGAGCACTTGGCTCACGTGTGAGCACGTGAGGCGCTCGAGATAGGAACTGTTCTCTGGATTTTATTCCTCTTTCACTTATAAGTGCTAAGCACCTGGTTCATCAAACGGTCATGTGCGGACACATGAGGCACCTTCAAAATGTGAGCGCTGTCTTTGGAATTTTCCCTTTTTTATATACAACTTTTCGGAGGTCACGTGGGAACACGTGAGGCGACCTAAAATTGAAACTGTCTTTGGGTTTATTCCTTTTTTTCATGTAATTGCTGAGCGCTCGCTTTAAAGGGTCACGTGGGAGTACGTGATTCAATCTCAGTCATTCTTTTTGTTCATCAGAGGTGCTTACGTGGGAACACGAGAGCTTTGTTATGTAGCGTTGAATGCTAATGAATCACCAGGCTGTTCTTCTATGGTTCTGAGGAATCAACTTCTCCTTTTGTTCTTCCCAGGGATTAAATTCTTTTTAAAGGGTTAAACCCTAGTTTCAGAGGAATTAAATTCCCATATGTTTTGTAAGAGTTAAACTCTTTTGGATTCAGTTCTTTCTCCTAGGTTTTGAATCTGCATGACAGAATCTCCCCGATGAGAATTAAATTCTCAACTTGTAGGGAGATCTGTTTCTGCAGATCTTAACCAGAGGAAGAACTAAGTTCTTTGAGAAGAGTTAAACTCTTGGGTTGAGAATTAAATTCTCTTTTTGTGGGAGCTTTTGGGAGGGGTCCTCTTCTTTGGAAAATTAAATTCTCTCTCTATTTTTCTTCCTCTCTCCCCATGTGTGTCTTTCCCCTCCTCTCCTTGCTCCTATTTATATGAGAAGAAAAAGAATCAATTTATTAAGAAAATCCCTCATTGAGAGATCATGATTGATTCCATGATCTTTTAGATCAATCGGTGAATTTTATTCACCGCTGGATTTTTAATCCAAATGCTTTCTGTTTAACAGAGAGGATTTCTTGTTTGTTTAACAAGATTATGAATATTTTGTTAGTTTTAACAAGATTAGAATTTTACTCTATCAAATCTTTTTAGTTTAACAAGATCAGAAATATATTTTCTTAATATGGATATCTTGTTAACATAGAATTTTATTCTTGTTATAAGATTAGGAAAATATTTTCCTATGATAGATTTTTATTCTATCATATGGTCACCGCTGGATCTTTGATCCATGGGTCCTCTGTCAGAGAAGATCTTTCTAGTCTAAGGAAGATCAAGAAAATATTTCCCAAATAGAATTTAATTATAGAATTTGATAGGAATATTTTAAATTGGGGTGCTCACATGCTTTGCATGTGAGCGGAAAAAGAACTCACGTGTTTAACGCGTGATCCCTAGTGTGGGTTTTAGCCTGTTTATTTTCAACGCTCATATGCTTTACATATGAGCGCTCACGTGTTTTACACGTGAGGCATGTTTGGCCATTAATTGTTTATGTTCAGCTCTCATACGCTTTGCATACGAGCGCTAACGTGTTTTACACGTGAGGCCTAATTTTGAGGACTTTCGCCTCTTTTTGTAAGGGAACCAGTAGCTCTTGGCCGAAAATTTTGGCTGGAACACCTCCATCTCTTCGGCGTCTGTACTTTCCACAGAGACGACCTTGCCGGTCGTTGTCACGACCCAAAGTTTGGCCCGTGACCGGCACTTAACCACATAACGTCTACAGGCGTTACGCGACTAAGTGAACCGAAAACCCAGAAATCAAACCAGTAAAAGTATAGAGTGTTTTAAGCTTTAAATGGAAGCATTTAAAAAGTGATAAGAAATCTTAAGTAAACAATCACCAAGATAGCGATATACGACGCCGTAGCGAAGATCAAGAGCAACAAGTGGGAACATCACAGATAGAAATAACTGCATAAGTAAAGTCGGCTCACAACGAGCTTGACACCAGAATACAAATAATATACATCATCGTCCTCACAATGTCTCTAAGTCAAGTACATATAAGGTAGATGGAGAATACTAGATACAAAAGTGTGTACAATAAAAGTGACCAGATACCACAACCCACCTAACAGCAAAACAGCTCACGCACCAACTGTAGTGGTATCTGTAGCCAAAAGATGTAAGAAAGCAGCCTGCCGCGACTACTCCAAGGGGCAACCTGCAAATACTGTGGCACAACGGGGGTGAGTTGCCAACTCGTGAATAGAAATAACATATAAAGGTAATCGCGAGCATGCACATACTGCGCTACTCTATCATGTGCCAGCAGATGATATCAATGCGTGATAAGCAGTATGTGAAATAATCTTGCAAGTGCTCTATCAGGTAATATAACTATAGGATGAGATACAATAATGAATGCTGAGCATGGGAAATATAATATCTACACGGTATGTCAACGTGGGATATATAATCGGTGTCCATCAATGCACCCAGATCCCCAAAATAGCTCAGGCGCCGGCACTCTCATCGGCCCTCCAATCCTGTAAATCTTTGAGAATCACGAGTGCCCAACATCGGCACCCAAATATCATAAATACTCGTGTCCAGCATCGACACGCAAATCCTCATCCATCGGGCATCCGTCAGTCCGGATCAACTCACGGGCTCCATCTGCGGTATCGGCCCTCGGCCCCGGCAGTACGGATCATCCTGCATCCATCTATCGACTCTGGTCAGTATCCTTCGGATAACCGCCAGGTCCAACCAATCACCGGTAGGTAGTAGTCCCTATGCCATGCTCACCGTCTACTACACAGCGAAACCGTTCTCGCCCCGGGGTACCATACCGGGTCCACCATGTACCCGTAATCAGCCACATCCAATCTTCTCGATTCGGGTTCACATATATCACTCTAGCACCGAGAAAACACATGGTGGACGCACCGAAATATCATGTCAAGGGAAACCGGGTTTTGAAATGATTACTTATTCTCTTTGAATTAGCCACGGTTCCCAAATCCAGAAATCACATGTAATCCAAACCAATATGCAAGTCAATGCAATGTGATATATGCATCAAGTATGAATATCATGTCCGGTCACATAAAAGATGAGCTACAGCATAATGATGATGGAAATTCTACAGTGTGAGTGTCATGGTAATTACTAACGGTGTGTGTGTGTAACATGCAGGATAGTGCCCGTGCAACATGAACCGTTAGTAATGGTGCGGTGTTCTATCAATTCTAGTTTATATACATATAGCAGGGAATGTGGTATGCACAAAATAGTAGCCATGAACAGTCAATGTATGTAAATGTAATATGCTGCTACAAGGTCCTATCAGCCTTGACGCATAACGCCATGCGGGCGATTTCCCCGTAGATGTCAAATCTACTCACCGTAGTCTCTCGCTAGGTATAGCCGACGACTTGTTTCCCCTTCTTCGCAGCGTCCGTGGCACTCGCCTGCGAACCTAGAATTTCACAATATATCACACATAAGCTCAAAACCACACAAACACGACATTTAAAGTCAACTAGAAACCCATGTCGCAAACCAAGCGTGCGTGTGCGCGATACGCTAAAACGTGTGATTACGCGCCTGAAGTCACTCCGACGCGTCACGATACGCAGAAACCCCAAACCCACACACACGTATCACGCGTGTCGCGAAAGTTTAAAATACAGAAAATAGGGTATTAGATCCCAGATTTTTATACAGGAAAGATATTACAAAACTATATATACCACAATACTACACATAGCAGCAAACTCCTGTGCCCCAAACCCCAACCCCCAACTCACTCATCTGGCCGCAATTTGCAGCCAGAATGCATTTTTCGGCGGCCGGTCTGGGGAATTGGGCTCCCAGGTTTTGTATGTGCACTCTATACCCCCTATATATGCTACAGTAAATACAATTTCATTCTGAAATAACTCGGGTTGTAGCAGATCCAACAGATCCCTATTTCTAGTTAAAAACCACACTTTTACACTAAAATGATATTTTAGGGTATTTTTATGAAACCTGAAGCAAAACCCAGTTTAAAACCACCCTAACAACTCATCACCAAGCTAATCAAGCCATAAAAATGTAAATTTTAACATATCACCACAAAATCCCTTCAATATCACTAAAAAGCACATCAAAACATGATTTTTGCTAAAGAATACTACAAGTTTATGGAAAAGGAGTGCTGACATGAGTTAATACCTTCAAAAGACCTTATGAAACACCAAAAATCTCAGCCCTAGCCTCAAGTGTGCAGATTTGCCTCCAAACACCTCAAAAGATCCCTTTTCCCATGGTTTTGTGAAGAAAATGTGAGGTTTTGGTCTGGGGTTTGTGTAGAGATCTAAGAGAAGTGAAAAGGAGAAGAAAAGATGAAGAAAAGATAGGGTTTGCTGCTGAAATTTCTGCAGGGATTTCAGAAGAGTGGAAGAGAGAAAAGAGAGAGAGAAAAATGGGTCCAAAAGTCAAATTTCTCACCTAACACCATGCTTCTATTTTCTATTTGGATTTTGAATTTTAAAAAAAGTTTTGATTTGGAAAAAGGGTGGGGAATAAAAATGAACCATGCAAGAATGAAATAGAATAGTTAACACTTTAACCTAGGTCACAACATGGCTAAGTGTGCAAGTGTACACAATAAAATGGAAAATTTTCCAATTAGGGTAACATGACTAAAATAACTAATAATCCTATGTACACATATAATAACACACTCAATTGCTAATTAACACGACAAACATTCTAACGAAATTTCAAAGTGTTACAATCTACCCCCCTTAAAGAAATTTGGTCCCCGAATTTCAAAATCTAACTACACATACCTTCAAAAAGGTGGGGATACCTCTTCCTCATCTCGCTCTCGGTCTCCCAAGTGACCTCCTCGCTGCTCTAACCACGCCAAAGTACCTTGACTGGTGGTATGTCTTTCGATCTCAATTTCTTCACTTGTCGATCCAAAATGATCACTGGCTGCTCTGCATAGGAGAGGTCACGCTCAAGCTGGATCGTCGGGTGCTGAATCGCATGCGAAGGATCATAAAGATACTTGCGGAGCATCGATACGTGAAATACGGGGTGCACGTCTGGGAAACTGGGCGGAAGGGCTAACCGATACGCAACTGCACCAACACGCTCGAGGATCTCAAAGGGTCCCACATATCTGGGACTAAGCTTCCCCTTCTTCCCGAATCTCATCACACCTTTCATTGGGGAGACCCTTAAGAAAACATGATCACCAACAGAAAACTCAAGTCTGCGCCGACGACGGTCCGCATAAGATCTATGCCTACTCTGGGCTGCTCTCATCCTATCGCGAATCAACTGGATCTTCATGGTCGTCTCCTCCACAATCTGTGGCCCTAAGATGCTGCTCTCACTGAGCTCTGTCCAACAGGCGGGCGATCTGCATCTCCTCCCATAAAGAGCCTCAAACGGTGCCATCTGAATGGTCTCCTGGTAGCTGTTGTTGTAGGAGAACTCTACTAAGGGTAAATGATGATCCCAGCTACCTCCGAAGTCTAATACGCATGCTCTGAGCATGTCCTCGAGAGTCTAAATAGTCCACTCTGACTGTCCGTCGGTCTGCGGATGAAATGCTGTGCTGAAACTCAAGCGGGTGCCCAAAGCCTCCTGAAGCCTCTGCCATAGTCGGCTGGTAAACTGGGTGCCTCTGTCGGACACGATACATGTCGGAACTCCGTGCAGTCGTACAATCTCGTCAATGTATATCTGGGCATACTGAGCAAATCCGAAAGTCATCTTCACCGATAGGAAGTGAGCCGCTTTCGTCAAACGATCCACGATCACCCAGATGGAGTCATACCCTCGACTAGTCCTGGGTAGACACACAATGAAGTCCATAGAAGTCTGCTCCCATTTCCATTCCGGAATGGGTAACGGCTGTAGCTCTCCCGCGGGCCTCTGGTGCTCAGCCTTGACTTGCTGACAAGTCAGGCATCTCGACACAAAATCTGCGATGTCTCTCTTCATTCCGTCCCACCAGTAAACACCTCTCATGTCATGGTACATCTTGGTGGAACCGGGATGAACACTGTATACCGATCGACGTGCCTCCTCAAGAATCTCGCGCCGCAATCCCTCTGCATCTGGTACGCGCAGTCTAGTCCCACATCGTAGTATCCCCTGATCATCGATCACGAACTTGGAAAATCTGCCATGTCCAATCTATGTCCTAATCTCTAAACATTGGTCATCACTGTGCTGTGCCTCATGAATACGGTCGAGCAACTGTGGGCGTGCACGAACATGCGCAATCTGTCCTCCGATCGGCGTAAACTCGAACTGTACCCGGCTGTCGCATAAAATCTGCCAATCTGCCGACGACTGCCTCTGTACTGCGCTCAAACAAGATAGACTACCCCCAGGCCTCCTGCTCAAAGCATCCGCCACTACATTAACTTTGCCCGGGTGATACAAGATCTCACAATCGTAGTCCTTCACTAACTCCATCCATCGGCGCTGTCTAAGGTTCAGGTCTCGCTGCTGAAATATATACTTTAAGCTCTTGTGATCAGTGAATATCTGGCACGACTCGCCGTATAGGTAATGTCGCCAGATCTTAAGTGCAAAGACCACTGCAGCCATCTCCAAATCCTGAGTGGGGTAGTTCTGTTCATGTTTCTTTAATTGCCGCGAAGCATACGCAATCACCCTGTCATGCGGCATCAATACGCACCCTAACCCCACTAAAGAAGCATCACAATATACCACAGATCCGCCTGATCCTGAAGGCAATGATAAAACTGGCGCCGTAGTCAGTAGAGCCCGTAGCTGCTGAAAGCCGTGCTCACACTCCTCCGTCCAAACGAAAGGAACTCTCTTCCGGGTCAACCCGGTCAAATATGTAGCAATACGGGAGAAACCCTGCATGAATCGCCTATAGTAGCCTGCCAACCCTAGAAAACTGCGAATCTCCGTAACTGATGTGGGTCCGGGCCAACTCCGAACAGCCTCGATCTTCATCGGGTCTACACATATACCATCTCGTGTAATCACGTGCCCCAAGAAGTGTACGTTGTCCAGCCAGAAAGCACACTTGATGAATTTGGCGAAAAGTTAATGCTCCCTCAAGGTCTGCAGTGTAATCCGCAGGTGCTGCTCGTGCTCCTCTCTACTCCGAGAATACACCAGAATATCGTCAATGAATACGATGATGAACAGATCAAGATACGGCTGGAAAATACGGTTCATCAAGTCCATAAATGCTGCTGGCGCGTTGGTGAGTCCGAACGACATCACCAGAAACTCGTAATGGCCGTAGCGCGTGCGGAAAGCTGTCCTAGGAATGTCCTCCTGTCGAACCCGCAGCTGATGGTAGCCTGATCGCAAATCGATCCTCGAAAAGTATCCTGCCCCCTGAAGCTGGTCGAACAAATCGTCGATACGTGGCAAAGGATATATGTTCCGCGCTGTAACCCTATTCAGCAGGCGGTAGTCGATACACAGACGCAAAATGCCGTCCTTCTTCTTAACGAACAGGACTGGAGCACCCCAAGGAGAAACACTGGGTCGAATAAGTCCTTTATCCAGCAAATCTTGCAACTGACCCTTCAATTCTCTAAGTTCCGCCGGGGCCATCCGATAAGGCGGTACAAAAATAGGCCCCGTGCCAGGAACCAAATCAATACAGAAAGAAATATCACGCTCGGGTGGTAGCCCAGGAAGCTCATCAGAGAACACATCAGGAAACTCGCTAACAACCGGAACCGGATCCAACGGAACCTCTGTAGCTCCAGTATCGTAAATATAGGCGAGAAATCCCTGACATCCCTTCCTCAAAAGCTGTCCAGCGCGAAAATAAGAAATCACACTATGAGGGGTGGCACCACGGTCCCCCAACACAACAAAAACCGACTCGCCGGGAAAACAAAATCTAACTTTCTTCTCGCGGCAGTCAACAGAAGCATAGCACGTGGCTAACCAATCCATGCCCAAAAGAACGTCGAAGTCCAACATCTCAAGAAGGATCAAATCGACCGACAACTCTCTCTCGCCAATACGGACGATATAGGATCGGAACACGTGCCTAGCAACAAACGACTCTCCCACAGAAGTAGTCACAACAAGCGGCTGATCAAGCAAACCGGACTCTCTACCCAAACTCGGCACAAAGTGTGTGGATACGTACGAGTGCGTGGATCCGGGATCGAATAACACGTGTGCATCAACAGAACATACTAGAAGGATACCTGAGACCACCGACTTGGACACCTGCGCGTCCTGATGAGTCAAAGCAAAAACTCGCGCCTGTCCTCCACCTGCGACTGACTGTCCCCTGCCGGCAGCTGGCTGTCCTCTGCCTCGATCACCTCGTCCTCTATGAACAAATCCTCCGCGACCACGACCTCTCTGTGCATGAGTCTGACGCTGAGTAACAGTAGGTACAATAAGCAATGCCCTCTGGGGTGGTGAAGGTGGTAATGTGACATGCGGCGCTGCCGCCTCCCTCCGTGGTATCTCAGGACAATCTCGCACACAATGATAAGAACTCCCGCAACGGTAACATCCCAATGATGGTCGCTGACCCTCCTGGGGATAGGAGCTGAACAACCCGCCTCGCCCTAAATCTCTGCCACCTGCAAGGTGCCTGTCATGGCACCGAAAAGGCTGTCTCTGCACTGATGTATCTGCACGAACTCTCTTCAGCTCTGGGACTGCCGAAGTCTCAGCAAGGCGCTCCTCGACTAATAGGGCTGCGTCTACAGCTGCTGCATATGTCTCGTAATGCTGTGCGCTGATCGCAAGAAACAGTGGTGTAAGCAAGCCTCGGACAAATCTCTTGACTCGCAACTCCTCAGTAGCCACTAGGTACGGAGCATAAACTGATAGCTCGGTGAACAGGACATCATACTCTGCCACTGACATCTCCGGAGTCTGACGTAAGGACTCGAACCTGCGTGCTCTAGCATCTCTGACACTCAGGGGAAGAAAGCGGGCAAGGAATAGCGCCACGAACTCTGTCCAGGTCATAGAAGGAAGACCTGCCGCTCTACCCTTCTGATTAGTCCAAAAATATAAGTACCGTAATCAGAAACGGCGTCGCTTTGCAGCTAGCCGGTGAGTACGGGTCGATCCACAGAGATGGGTAATTTTCTTAATGTGTTTTAACGAGTTGATTCCAAATGTTGTTTGGATTGATTAAATCTAAAACCTAGATCTATCACTAAACTAAATTAATCTAAATTAAAGTCTTGCTAGGGTTAGGTCTAGGGAAAGTTTGGAGATTAAAGGTTTCCTCACCGCTTTCATTGCCCTATTTTTGATCTATTAGATGTTGCGGTAATTATCCATAAAGTGGATAAGAATCTTTTGGGAAGATGTTTCTTCCTCTAGATTCTTATTCTTCCTTTATTGATAATTACCCTAACCTCCATGGAAAACACGCGCAACCGGACCTTTATACTACGGTGTCACCGTTACCTCGAGGGGTAGGGTGCCGTAGGGAGTGGTTGTGCGTGTATGCATGGAGTTCTAATTCTTGTGAAGGGGCATGAAAGGGGTGAGAGATCTCATATCTCAAACCTTTCCCTAAGGCTAACCCTAACAAGCAAGGAGATTACTCGCTCATTAGGGGATGAAAAAACATACTAATTAAAAGAGAATAAAAAGCACAGAAATAAAATTACTTACTAATTTGATGGCTCCCTCCAAGCAAGAATACAGAACAGATCTGAATTTTATTTATTGAAAAGAGGCATAATTTTTACAGATCTGAGATTACAATTTATAAGTAAACAGGAGAATTAGGGTTTCAGAGTCTCGTAGATGTGCAATTACAGATTTGCCCTCGGAAAATCCCAACACCCGCACCGACGCACCGACACAGAAAAATTCCACCGACACGGGCACTTAATGGCCGCGGAACCGCAGCAAATGTAGGCCTTGGGCCGCGGTTCCGCGGCCCTTTGGTGGGCTTGGCTGACCAAAATTTCTGGTCTTCATTCTGGGTATTTGGGCTTGTTTATTCTTCACTATTTTTCTCTGTTTGGCTTCTTGGTCTTTTCCAGATCTTCAGTGAAAACTTGTAAGGATCTTTTGACCGTTCACTTTGACATTTCGGACTGCATTGCCTTATACAATTGTAAATTGTTCTTCGTGACTAGTATCCGTCTACTTGTTGGTCAAAAGTCTCTCTTTTGTATCATCTTCTGTCTTTTCTCACTGTCTTCGCTCCAAGAGCCTGTATCCTGTAATATGCAACAAACGTGCATCAAGAGTACCTGTTTATTTATAAAACGGATAAGAATAAGGGAATGAAAAATGCAATATTATGGTCTGAACAAATACCCCCAAACTTATCTTTTGCTCGTCCTCGAGTAAACTTATTTTTATTCACTAAAATCCTAACCGCACTTTCGCAGGGAAACGCGATTGCACTGAGCTCGTGCAACAAGCCGTTAAACCTCTAAGTGTCCCTAGTAGGAGGAGTGTTGTCTCCTAAGGGTTTTCAGCGGATTACACCCACAAAATCCTATCAATTCGGCTTTTCGACTTTTGTTCTCCAATTAGGTTTTCTAGCAAGGAATTCTATAATCATCGACTTGTAAATTATCCACCCATATTCTTCACACTTCCTAATCATCTAACTTAAGATTATATATGTTATGTAGACCTACTTAGCTTTTGGCATCTCTTAAGTCTTCCTTCTAGGGTTTCATCTCTACTTAGGAATTTCTATCAACTCTACTAAAGATACAAGTTCTATCTTTCATTCCTTTCTCTGATCTAAACTCTAATCACATATCCCCACGTGTGTGTAAATATCACCCCTACAGTTAGAAATTCAAATCAAGCAATCGTACTCTCGTCCATTGTCCAAAGCACTTATTGATTAGTGAATTTTTTAAATGAAATTTGCTTACACATCTTTCATGCGACCGTTAATACTTCTTGAGGTACCAACAACCGATTACAAGATGCGTTAGCACTTTAAAGCGTACTTCCTAGTTTTTGCAATACCCAAGACTTTTAGCAGTGACTCCCAAACTAGTTGGTCTAAGGCACTAGGTGATGAAGCACCCTCGCTAAAGATTTTTCTATTTTTAGAGCATTAAGTAATCACAAAAACCAGTGTCCATTTTTTTTTATTCACTTTTTTTTTCTTTATTTTCATTGTACTAAGGACTTTTAGACAAGAGCATTTCAAGGTCTCTTTTACTATTCCAAGTTTCAAGATGCGTGATTGTGCAAGTTGTAGGGTATACATTTTCAGAATCTAGACTTAAGCTAGGAACTATTTTTCAAACTTATACTCCAATAAAAACATCAATACTCTTCCCTTGTTTCGACTTAGTCCAAGAAGTGAACCCAAAATTTGCCTATTTCTAAATAAACTACAAGGCATATACTTTCTACCGTTAAACTTTAAGGAATGTTATTTTTAGGGTTTTTAATTCACTAAGTCTAAGATCTAGTTGTTCCTAGCTAGTTAACCTATATGTCAAACTCTAGTCAAATAAGGCCAAAATTGAATACAATTATTTTTATAATTTTTCAAAAATTTTCAATTTTTATGGGTTTTCAAATAAGTATGCAAAAAATATGTACAAATGAATGCGAAGGAAGAAGACGTACCGAGCATACCCCCAAACTTGAACTTGACAGTGTCCTCACTGTCATGCTAAATCAAGAGGGTCAAAATACCGGCACTCCCTGTTTATTTATAATAAATTTTTTATTGTTAAGAAAAACAAAAATATATACAGAAAAACCCTCCACCAAACTTCATTTAAACTAAGTCAGACATTACTGCCAAACCTTGCATAGACCAAATGTTAACACCAACCAGTTGAAAAATTTATCAGTAAAGAGTATCAGTTGGTGGAAGAATAAGTCGTAGCGATCCATAAAGAATTGGGGAAGATAGAAGTGGTGGTATGGAAGGTATGGAGGTGAATAGACAGGAGGGGGTGATGAATTAAAACGAGAATGCGAATGATCAGCAATCAGTAGAATGTTGGTATTCTCGTAGCTTCTCAAAAGAAATGGGGGTGGTTCAAATTCTAAAAGAGGAGGTTGACTAACCACAATATCCCCAAGATGTTTCTGTGGGTCCTCTATTGACTTGGCATCATCCATCAATTGCATATGATATTCAATTATAAGCGAACTGATCTCCTCAATGTCCTTCATAATCTAACCGAAAACTTGCCGCCTATCTTGTAAGACTTTTAAAATAGCGTTCACTTGCTCGAAGGCTAGAGAGGCTGATATCATAATGGGAAAAGTCTCATTCTCACCTATGTAAGCATATTTAAGGTGAGGCGGTAAGGACATGAGTTCGAGTTTCGGAGGCGAAAGAATCATTGCGGAATCTACCTCGAACTTAAAGGACTCTAACACAGATTCGAAATCACTGCAAACAACCGATTCGGATGGTTCAACTAACTCATCCACAAATTCAAAAGACTCATATTCGGGCTGTGAGTCGTCATCATCCGAAAAAGTGAAACATTCATAATCAATATCGGTTGTGTTAACGGTGGTAGGCTCAAGGAGGGACGCACTAGTGGCGTCAAAACTGTTTTCATCAAATAGAAATCTTTCAAGCTCGCAGTCCTCCTGCGTGATTTCGTGAATAGAGCAAACTTCTCGTGTACTAGTTTTAGGCACGGGGGGCAGACTTCCCATCTTATAAATATTGAACTCACTAGACATCTTCCCAAAGGATAGAGTCATGGAGCCATTGCGATAGTTTATTACAGCATTGGAAGTGGCCAAAAATAGTCGACCAAGGATCACCGGAATTTGGTTTCTTGGGTTAGCAACAGGTTGTGTATCCATAACAATAAAATCAACGAGGAATATGAACTCCCCAACTTTGATCAACACATCCTCTAGCTGACCCCTTGGATGGGTGATTGATCGATCAGCCATTTGGAGAGTACAATGAGTGGGTTTCAACTCTCCAACCCCTAATTGTTCGTACACGGAGTAGGGAATCAGGTTAATACTAGACCCAAGATCTAAAAGTGCTCGATTAATTTTCTTATCCCCAATTGTGATTGAAATCGTAGGACAGCCAGGGTCCTTTCGTTTTTGGGGTAAGGTTTGATGGTGGTTAATAGCATTGCTCACTGCACTAGTCACTAGCACTTTCTTAGGTACTTGAGATGCCTTTCTCTTCGAGGTGCATAAGCCCTTTAAGATTTTCGCGTATGAAGGGACTTGTTGGATTGCATCCAAGAGAGGTATATTTATGCTAACCTGCTTAAATATCTCCACAATCTTCTCCACTTGTGCAGTTGGTTTATTAGGACTCAACCTGTTTGGGAATGGAGCATTTTGAAAATTCGTTGAGTCAAATGTCTGTGGAGTAGAATGTGGAGTAGAAACGGATCCCGGTGTAGATGTGTTCATGTTGTGAGAAATGGGTCCGTTCAAGCTAGAAGAAGTAGAGCCGTGTGAAGGGTGGAGAATAGGCTCTAAAGAAAAAGGTGAAGAAGAAAGTGAAGAAAATGAAGAAGGGGAAGATGACGATGGAGAAGAAGAAGAAGAACCACCGGCGGGGATGTCATCACTAGTTCCCACATTATTTTGCAACACTCTTCCGGATCTCAACGTGGTCACCGCATTTACATTGTGATTGGGATATGCGTTTTGTGTGTGACCGGGATTTGGCAATGGTTGAGATGGAAGCTTTCCCTTTTCTCTCTCGCTCAACGCAGCAGTTAATTGTGCAATTTGTGCCTCAATAGATTTGATACTTTGATCGTGTGAAGCATTGTTAGTCATCAAAGATTGAACATAATTTTCAAATCTTGCTGCGGATTCTGTAGATTGCTTGAGAAATGCATCTAGACTTTTTTCGAGCGAGATAACCTTATCATCATTTGATTGAACCAAATTGTTAGTTTGATTTGTATAAGGTTGTTGTTGGAAAGGTTGCTGGTTTTGAGTTTGTGAAGGTGCTTGTTGTTGTTGTGGAGGAGGAGGTCTTTGAAAATTGTTATTTCCTTGGACTTGTTGATTTTGGTTCCAAGCGAAATTTGGGTGACTCCTCCACCCCGAATTGTATGTCGAAGAGTACGGATCGTTTCTTTGTCATTGCTGAAATGCAGCATTGACTTGATCTTGTCCTTGAATAGGTGCATTATAAGGACACACTTCGGTTATATGCGATGGATTCGAACAACAAGCACAAACAGTTCGTGTGGGTAAAGCAGGGGCAAGAGAAGACGATGAGATTTTGGTCTCAATGGCTTCTAGCTTTTTCATAAGTGCGGCCATCTCGGCCTTCATAGCAATCGACATATCTACTTGATGTATGCCTGCCCTAGATTGACCAACAGAAGAAGATGATGTGGTCTTGGTACTTTCCCACTGAATTGTTTGCTCACTAAGATCCTCAAGAAACTGCCAAGCTTCGTCGCTAGACTTGGAAAGAAAATGACCTTGACATATAGTTTCTAGCAACTGCTTCGTTGCCGAGTTCAATCCCTCGTATAATGTTTGGCAAAGTTGCCAACTTTCGATCCCATGATGAGGGCATTGAACAAGTAGGTCTTTAAATCTCTCAAAGCACTTCCAAAATGGTTCGAAAGGAAACTGTGAAAATTGTATAATCTCGTTACGGATTCTAGCAGTTTTGTGATGAGGATAGAACTTTTTCAGAAAAGCTCTCACAAACTCGTCACAATTTCTAATGGAATGTGATGCGGTGCTATATAGCCACTTCTCGGCTAGGTCACATAAGGTGAAAGGAATGACCCTTAGCCTTATAGCGTCATCACTTAATTGTGTCGTTTTCATCATAGCGCACACATTTTGGAATTTATTAATAAAAATATACGCATCTTCTGTTAGTGTTTATGCCCTAGAAGGCCATTACTGTATCATACTAGCTTGTATATTACTTAATGGAAGCTTGGGATATTCACATGTATATAACAGTCTTGCTAAACATGGTAGTATGCTACTTGGTTTTTCTATCTTAATATGTGAGTGTACGTATTGATAGAGCTCATAGGATCTTGCTTGTCTACCAGCGTTGTGATGGCAGTCACACTAGTGGGGGCTGGGTAGTCTACAAGCACATCCTTATTCAGGTCCCTGGTCGTTGGATTATCGAGACAGAGCATCGATACTCCGGAGTAGACTGGTGTGTACGCTTCTCATCCCAGTTGGGGAGATGGTCTGTCCCACAGCCGTCAGTACGTCGTACTGGAGATAGTATGCAGGTGCTCGTTAGGTTACGGGTACACCGGACAGGACTCACGGGGAACTGTTGGTTGGTTTGATACCAGTCGTCAGTGAGCAGTTCCTAGGTGACATGAGTACAGCATAGTCCGCAGACTTGACACTGCTGCTTCGCCTCGAGTGTGTCCCACTGTTCTTAGATTGCTACCCTACCACGGCTCAAAGGAGTCGTGCAAACAGGTAGCAGTTGGGTGCAGTCCCGAGCACTTGGAGGCAGTGGCGGTTAGACAGGATTCGTCCCTCCCGGTATTGGGAGTAGATATCGTGCTGTGTCAGAGAGCCATTACGCAAAGTCCCTGGCCAGGGCAAGCGAGATTTGCTGGTAGGTTCCAGTAGTTTCTCAGGGTGTAATGGGCTTCCCTCCGACACGACTTATACCGCTATTAGGGGACTGACGCTTGCCGCCCCCCTAGACCCGATATGCGATAGTCTTGGACGAACGGACCGGACTGTATGGAGATTGTCACATCAGACTCAGTAGGAGTTCGGATGGGTTTCCTCATCGGCCTTCTTATCGACAACTACCTGGGGACCGTTACGTACAGCTAGTGCCGCTTGCGGTCTGTGGTTAAACCAACTGCCAGCGTAGTAGTCGAGTCTCTAGAGTCCCACACAGAGAGTTTCCTACTCCAGGCGAAACGATATAGAGGTCGCGTGGTTTTGCGACAAAGGGTTCGGACGCATACGTGCGTTTACGCGCGTACGACTTTCGGACAGTTTTTACCAGTCGGCTTTGGTTTAAGCCAGTTACTGGTATCCGGTTATTGGATTTATACAGTCTAAAGTTTTTCCGTATTTTTACGGATCGGAGGGGCGTTCTCGTAATTACTCGAGAAGCTTCTAGAAGTGGTGACTAAGGAGGGTTATGTGTCATTTGCATTAAATGAGTTTAGTGAGTCATGAGGGTGATTCATGCATATCATTAATGCATGATAAATGCTTAGTGAGTCATGATAATGAATCACCATTTGATATTTATGAAGCAAGCTTATTCATCATTTTCTTTTCTTTTCTTGTTAAAAGATAATGCTTCATATATATTATGATAACTTACTATTCTCATCATAATTCATTCTCACATTCTCTCTCCTCAAGCTCTCTCTCTTCAAAAGACCAATCCTCACCCTCATGTGTTGAGATCTAGGATTAGTTAGACTAATCAATCCATAACCATCACTCTATTTCATCTAGCTTCTTTGATTAGCAATCCAAGAAGGTTAGTTGCCTCAAGTTTAGAGGCTAAGCTTGGAGTTTTGCTCTCGGGTGGATCGTCTACTACCTAGAGAAGGCCGAGGAGAACAAGGAGATCGTAAAGACGAAGGACTAGTTTCGATAGGTATAATCCCTAAGCATAGTAGTTTAGAATAACTATATGTTTAGTTAGTTATCGTTTAGCTTCGATTTAAGCGGTTAGTCGATGTTCGTTCACTAAACAAGATCGTTTTTGAAATTTCCGCCTCCCCACAAGTACTGGGGTGTAGTACATCGACTTACAGTGGTATCAGAGCCTCGCTAAACAATAAATAACTTAATTGCAAATTTGTACGAATTTCGAACGGAAAAACGAAGCCGGAAAACCCTAAATCTGTAAAGTTTCTGTCGAATTTAAAATGATGTCCTAAAATTTTTCAGGTGATCTCAGAAAGCTAGTAAACAGTCCAGAAGAACACACAAGAAATTCGAGCCCATGAATCGGCTAAAGCGCCGTGGAAGCGCGGCGGATCCCACCGATCCGCCGCGGTTCTGCGGCCGAGTTGCCGAGTCATGGACTCGTATTTCATGTGTGGGTCCTCTCTGGTATTTGGGGTTTTTTGGAATATTTAATATTTGCTCAGGTTTCAGTTTAACAGAGCAGTTTTTGGAGCAATATTAATGTTGTTTAATCGATCGAAATTGTACAGTATTTGCATGTTGGATTATATCTGTGATTGATAAATGTGTTCGTAAACCTCCCCTAACTGCTAGTATGTCGGTTGGCAGGGGGTTGCACATTTCTGTAATGGTTATATCTGTTTGTGCATATAAACTGTATTGGACTGTTGTGGTGTATAGCCGGGGTTTGCAATGGGTTATTGTTTAATTCATTTGTTGTAAATGTAATTTGTTGTAATATTATTTTTGCGGGGCACATCCAGGTTGCGGTTGTAGCCACCGTTGTATTATTTCATTTTACTGTTTTTGCTCCTAGGACTGACCCAAGGTGGGGTACACAAACTGCCGGACGGGTAGTTTGCCGTACCCGTAGGGGTCGAGGGTGGGGTAACGGCTATTCATCACAACTGTGTAATCTGTCTTTTCTTGCAGGCTCAAAAGAAATACAGATTGCTTGCAAATCCAATATTGTTTATCTGTGTTCTGGAATGAATATCATTGCGTCAGACGAATGTAAAATATCTATATATATTGTAGCTATTTAGACGTCACTTATGTTTTACACCCGCGCTAGCCCAGCCCCCGCTCTGTCGTTAGTTAAGTAACCTAACGGGTGATGACGGGACCCCGTGGCGAATGCGGATGGCATAAGAGGACGTTGTATTTTCGTTGTTTTCTGCAATGATAGGTTAATGATGGGACGCATTATCTATAATGCAAAGAAAAACAAACCAAAGTTTAAATCGTTGGAACAGTTTAAAAGAAACCACTCGGTTATTTTTAAAACAGTTTTTTTTAAATGCGGAGATTTAACCACTCCTTTTAAAAGCTATCAGGTTCCTTCGATTATATCAAGTTCACTACGTTCACGGTTTCGCCAAAACCATTCGTAGCCCTCCGTCATTTCATCTGGGTATTCAGTAGTATTCAAGCTATGTATTTTGACCTAACGCCAAGGCATAGTGTTTGGTAGCTACTGGGTATTCATTTGTTGCATAGGTAGATGTAGTTAGTTTGGGACAGTCGTATTATCATTTTGGCCGAACGTCAAGGATATATACGGATGGGTTCAAATTGACAAGATAATGATGGGTAGAACTTGACATGTGACTTATGACATTTTGACCTAACGCCAAGGTCATAAGAGCATGGGGCAGAAATATATATCGGGAATTTCTAAAGAAACTGAAATTTGCAAAGAGATGCATACCATTTGGAGTTTGATGAATGTTGGTAGGATTCCTTCAACATTATCATACGATGATATTTGGATCCCGATCCTACTGTGAGTATATGCTACTTATCAGGATATTCGTCACTTAACGATCAATGCTATAAACCTAGTAGGTGTCCAGAAAGGTGTCAGCGGGGTTACGCCCCCAGAGAAAAGAGGTTATTTAATTAAGGAACTTCGCGAAAGCGTTGGAAAACCTCCCTCGAAGTATCGACACTGGCCTGGCTGAACGGTTAAGCAAGTATTGTACGGTGAGAATAGTCCTGGCTAATTCTTCTTTTATGGTTTGAGGAAGGATTCGAGAAACAGTGGGAGCCATCCAGTTTAGATAAACTAAAAACCACTCTAAACTTGCAAGAGCATCATGCTAAAGAGTTTTCTTCTCTCTCTCCTAATTGCAGCGACCCTGAAAATGACTGGACTTAAGTTACTTTTAGAAAAAAATATACTGACGGGGCCAAACTATAAAGATTGGCTGCGGAATGTCAAAATGGCCTTGACCTATGACAAATTGGGGTACGTCCTCACCGCTACGGCACCTGCTGTCCCTGGTCCCAAATCCAGCAATGCGGACAAGGAAATCCGCAAAACCTGGGATTTAGATTGCGCGAGAGCCAAGTGCGTCGTGCTTGCCTCTATGGACAATGAACATCAGAGGAGGCACGAGGATATGTCCCTAGATGGCATATTTCTCCATACAAAGGAACTTTATGGAGAGCAATCTCGTATAGCAAGATACGAGACCTCTAAGAACTTGTTTCGAGCGAGGTTGGCTGTCGGGTCATCGGTAGGTGAACATGTCCTACAGATGATCGGCTATATTGAAGAGCTCGCAGACCTTGGGACGACTTTGGATAATGAGCTGTATACAGACCTTATTCTCCAGTCCCTTCCTCCCACCTACGCCCAGTTTATTCTCAACTTCAATCTTCAAGGAAAAGAAGTTGAACTTGCGGAACTCCTGAACATGTTAAGGAGTGCAGAGGGCACCTTGAAGAAAGCAAGGGAAACACCCGCTATGTTTGTTGGCGGTGCATCTTCTTCCGAGTCCAAGGCTAGAGCCAAAGGAAGGAAGAAGAAGGCCGCACCCAAACCTAGAGGAGGTGTTAGTAAGGTGGGAAAGAAGGGAAAGAAAAAGATAGCAGTACCGATAGTTGGCCCGGATGAGTGCTTCCATTGTCACAGGAAAGGGCACTGGAAGAAGGATTGCAAGGCGTGGAACGCCAAGAACCAGGAACCGAAGCAAGCTGTGGCTTCGACTTCAGGTGTGTTTGTAATTGAGAATTGTCTGTCGATCAACTCTACTTCCTGGGTATTGGATACCGGATCAGGATCTCATATTTGCAATTCATTGCAGGCACTGAGAAACCGTAGAGTGCTGAAGGAAGGTGATATGATCCTCAGGGTTGCTAACGGAGCTAGCGTGGGAGCTGCATCCGTCGGGGATTATCACCTAGGATTGACGAGTGGACATATTTTGGTTTTACATAACTGTTATTTTGTACCAAGTTTAACGTGTAATATCATATCAGTTTCCTTGTTATCAAATAAAGGTTATGATTTCACGTTTGTAAGAGATGTTGTTAACATCCACCTTAATCATGGTTTGATTGGGTCCGGTACTCTAAATAACGGCATATATGTTTTAAACCAACTCCAAATTTTCAATGTCCAGAACACACTAAAAAGAAAGTCTCCAGATTTAAATAAAGCTTTCTTATGGCATTGTAGACTGGGTCACATCAATGAGAGAAGGTTGACTAAGTTGCATAGAGAAGGATATTTGGACACGTTCGAATATCAAACTTATGACACTTGTCAATCCTGTCTCAAAGGAAAGATGACAAAGACTCCATTTACTGGACAAGGAGTAAGAGCAAGCGAGCTCTTAGGACTCATACACAGCGATGTATGCGGTCCGATGTCTACACATGCGAGAGGTGGTTTTTCCTATTTCATTACTTTCACGGATGATTACTCAAGATACGGATTCATTTATCTGATGAAACATAAATCCGAGGCTTTTGAGAAATTCCAAGAGTATAAGAATGAAGTAGAAAACCAAACCGGCAAAAGTATTAAGACACTAAGATCTGATCGAGGTGGAGAATACTTAAGTGCCGAGTTCCTAGGTTACCTAAAAGAGAAAGGAATTCTCTCTCAGCTTACTCCTCCATACACTCCACAGCATAACGGTGTATCGGAGAGACGGAATCGAACCCTATTGGATATGGTACGATCCATGATGAGTAATGCTGAGTTACCGCGATCTTTCTGGGGTTGTGCGCTAGAATCAGCGGCATATCTTTTGAACATGGTACCTACCAAGACTGTGCCTACCACTCCATATCAGATGTGGAGCGGGAAGAAACCCCATCTACAGTATATAAAAATTTGGGGATGTCCAGCTTTTGTTAAAAAGCAGCATGTGGACAAGCTCGAGGCACGATCAGTAAAGTGCAAGTTTGTGGGATATCCAAAGCACTCCAGGGGATATCTATTCTATTACGCAGAGGAACAAAAGGTATTTGTTTCTCGTAATGCCCATTTTCTAGAACATCAGTTTTTAGAAAAGGAATCAAGTGGGAGCGAAATAGAACTGGAAGAAATTCCAGAACCACAAACTGCTACTGAAAGTTTGGTAGAACCAGAGGTTCAAGAAGAACAGAACATTCCCGCACCCCTCCGCAGGAGTAGTAGGCCGTCTCATCCGCCTGAGAGATACTACGGTTTTCTCATAGATGGGGATAGAGAGGATTGCATCATAGATGATGATGAACCTACTGACTTCCAGCAGGCCATCCAGAGCGGCGACTCGGTACGATGGCTAGATGCAATGCGGACCGAAATGGAGTCCATGTACACCAACAAAGTATGGACTTTGGACTTTGCTCCAGATGGGGTAAAACCCATAGGATGCAAATGGATCTTCAAGAAAAAGATTGGTGTAGATGGACAGGTGGAAACCTATAAGGCTAGACTTGTTGCAAAGGGTTTTCGTCAAAGACCTGGTTTGGACTATGACGAAACTTTTTCTCCAGTGGCTATGCTCAAATCCATTCGGGTCCTTCTTGCTATTGCTGCCTTCCATGATTATGAAATCTGGAAGATGGACGTAAAGACGGCTTTTCTGAATGGAAATTTAGAAGAGAGCGTCTATATGGATCAGCCAGAGGGTTTCAATCAGAGTGGGAGCAGCGGGAAAGTATGCAAGCTGCTTAAGTCTATTTATGGACTGAAGCAGGCATCGCGGAGTTGGAACATCTGTTTTGATGAGACAGTCAAAGAATATGACTTTATCAAAAATCCAGATGAACCGTGCATATATAGTAAAGTTGTGGCCAGAAGTGTCGTATTCCTCGTCTTGTACGTGGATGACATTCTATTGATAGGAAATGACATTCCTATGCTACAATCTGTCAAAGGATTCTTGTCACACAGGTTCTCCATGAAAGACCTGGGTGATGCCTCGTACATTCTGGGGATCCGGATCTATCGTGATAGATCCAAGAGGATGTTGGGACTTTCGCAGTCCAGGTATATCGACACTGTACTGAAAAGATTCAGTATGGAAGATTCTAAGCGCGGTAATCTACCGGCTTGTCACGGAATCACCCTCTCCAAAGAGATGTCTCCCAAGACTGATTTGGAAAGGGAACGCATGTCTATTATACCCTACGCTTCTGCGGTAGGCTCTATAATGTATGCGATGTTGTGTACCAGACCAGATGTAGCTTACGCACTGAGCGTGGTAAGCCGGTATCAGTCAGACCCAGGGGAGAAACACTGGATAGCAGTAAAGAACATTCTCAAGTACCTGAGGAGGACTAAGGAGATGTTCTTGGTTTACGGCGGAAAAGACCTCAGGTTGGAGGCTTTTGCTGATTCCGGCTTCCAGAGTGATAAGGACGATTCCAAGTCCATGTCGGGTTATGTCTTTACCCTCAATGGAGGGGCGGTGTGCTGGAAGAGCTCCAAGCAGGACACCGTTGCTGACTCGACGATGGAAGCGGAGTATATAGCTGCTTGCGATGCCGCAAAAGAAGCAGTCTGGATGAAGAAGTTCCTAACAGAACTTCAGGTGGTTCCTACCATAGTTGATCCAATACCTTTGTATTGCGACAACAACGGAGCTATAGCTTTAGCGAAGGAACCAAGGTCCCATCAGAAGTCCAGACACATCTTGAGGCGGTATCACCTGATCAGGGAGATCATTGATCGTCAGGAGATCGAGGTTCGGAGAGTTGCTACTGAAGAGAACATTGCTGATCCATTCACGAAGGCCCTACCTCAGATTCAGTTCGAGAGGCTACTCGAGATCATCGGTCTACGATATGCCAATACATGGCCCTAGTGCAAGTGGGAGATTGTTAGTGTTTATGCCCTAGAAGGCCATTACTGTATCATACTAGCTTGTATATTACTTAATGGAAGCTTGGGATATTCACATGTATATAGCAGTCTTGCTAAACATGGTAGTATGCTACTTGGTTTTTCTATCTTAATATGTGAGTGTACGTATTGATAGAGCTCATAGGATCTTGCTTGTCTACCAGCGTTGTGATGGCAGTCACACTAGTGGGGGCTGGGTAGTCTACAAGCACATCCTTATTCAGGTCCCTGGTCGTTGGATTATCGAGACAGAGCATCGATACTCCGGAGTAGACTGGTGTGTACGCTTCTCATCCCAGTTGGGGAGATGGTCTGTCCCACAGCCGTCAGTACGTCGTACTGGAGATAGTATGCAGGTGCTCGTTAGGTTACGGGTACACCGGACAGGACTCACGGGGAACTGTTGGTTGGTTTGATACCAGTCGTCAGTGAGCAGTTCCTAGGTGACATGAGTACAGCATAGTCCGCAGACTTGACACTGCTGCTTCGCCTCGAGTGTGTCCCACTGTTCTTAGATTGCTACCCTACCACGGCTCAAAGGAGTCGTGCAAACAGGTAGCAGTTGGATGCAGTCCCGAGCACTTGGAGGCAGTGGCGGTTAGACAGGATTCGTCCCTCCCGGTATTGGGAGTAGATATCGTGCTGTGTCAGAGAGCCATTACGCAAAGTCCCTGGCCAGGGCAAGCGAGATTTGCTGGTAGGTTCCAGTAGTTTCTCAGGGTGTAATGGGCTTCCCTCCGACACGACTTATACCTCTATTAGGGGACTGACGCTTGCCGCCCCCCTAGGCCCGATATGCGATAGTCTTGGACGAACGGACCGGACTGTATGGAGATTGTCACATCAGACTCAGTAGGAGTTCGGATGGGTTTCCTCATCGGCCTTCTTATCGACAACTACCTGGGGACCGTTACGTACAGCTAGTGCCGCTTGCGATCTGTGGTTAAACCCACTGCCAGCGTAGTAGTCGAGTCTCTAGAGTCCCACACAGAGAGTTTCCTACTCCAGGCGAAACGATATAGAGGTCGCGTGGTTTTGCGACAAAGGGTTCGGACGCATACGTGCGTTTACGCGCGTACGACTTTCAGACAGTTTTTACCAGTCGGCTTTGGTTTAAGCCAGTTACTGGTATCCGGTTATTGGATTTATACAGTCTAAAGTTTTTCCGTATTTTTACGGATCGGAGGGGCGTTCTCGTAATTACTCGAGAAGCTTCTAGAAGTGGTGACTAAGGAGGGTTATGTGTCATTTGCATTAAATGAGTTTAGTGAGTCATGAGGGTGATTCATGCATATCATTAATGCATGATAAATGCTTAGTGAGTCATAATAATGAATCACCATTTGATATTTATGAAGCAAGCTTATTCATCATTTTCTTTTCTTTTCTTGTTAAAAGATAATGCTTCATATATATTATGATAACTTATTATTCTCATCATAATTGATTCTCACATTCTCTCTCCTCAAGCTCTCTCTCTTCAAAAGACTAATCCTCACCCTCATGTGTTGAGATCTAGGATTAGTTAGACTAATCAATCCATAACCATCACTCTATTTCATCTAGCTTCTTTGATTAGCAATCCAAGAAGGTTAGTTGCCTCAAGTTTAGAGGCTAAGCTTGGAGTTTTGCTCTCGGGTGGATCGTCTACTACCTAGAGAAGGCCGAGGAGAACAAGGAGATCGTAAAGACGAAGGACTAGTTTCGATAGGTATAATCCCTAAGCATAGTAGTTTAGAATAACTATATGTTTAGTTAGTTATCGTTTAGCTTCGATTTAAGCGGTTAGTCGATGTTCGTTCACTAAACAAGATCGTTTTTGAAATTTCCGCCTCCCCACAAGTACCGGGGTGTAGTACATCGACTTACATCTTCCGATTCCAAACCATGAAATTTTGGCAGCATATTGATGAAATGTGGTTTGATCTCAAAATTGTCCCCATTTGCCGGTGGGGGTGAAAGACATGTAGGTAAAAAAGTGCGGACGGGGTAAAAGAGATCCTGGAGCGCAACTCGTGCGGGCGCTACAACAGGCGGAAGATTCGGGTTATTCGCACCTAACGGAGGTGGAATCATTCCCGTCAGTAAGGTATCGTTGGGATCGTGTCCCGATATACCTTCGAAAGAAGAATTTGAAGGTGGAGGTAAGGAAATGGACGGAATGTCGACGAAGGGTTCGTCGAAGGGTTCGTCGGTCGGTACCAACGAAACACGGACTAATCGGGCGTTAGTATCCCTAGTTCAAAGTGACATACACTAAAGGAGTAGTGTAGTCAGAAAAAATAGAAAAACAGAATGTGGGGGTAAGATAACGTCAATGGAGGGAAGTGATGGAAGTGAGTTGCAAGTTTTCTTAGCGACAAGTTGCAAGTTTTGAAAAGATTTTTTCTTTTTTTTTATGTGAGAGTTTTGCAAAGAAGTTTTGAAAAGTGACTCGTGACACAAATGTATCAACCACACATGCACAATCAGGCCTAGATCTAGGGTCGCCTAGGTCTGCTAGACAGCTCCTAACTAGGGCTAGAAATAGGACCTCAAACCGCCTCTTTACCGACAAGTACGGCCAGGTAAGTGGGAAGGAACCACAGTAGTGGGCCTAATTAAAAACCACTAGCCTAGACACCGCAAAGTCAGTTAGGATAAACGGTTGATGCCTATACTAGTCCTTTTCCTATTGAGCTCGATGTCCTTAGGGCTGAGTCTAGTATTTTTTAATTAATTATGGTCGATGCAAAATGCTTTAAGTTGATTTCTGGGGTCCTGGGAAGGGTGATGAAATCCCCACCCAATCTGAGTTTGGTCAATTAGCCCCTTAAAGTCCGATTAAATTATGCAAAACAATAAAATTCACTTGCAATCAATTTTTTAGTGCAGCGCAAAGAAACCTGCAGAAAATATGTTATTTAGAAGAGGGGGAAAGAATTTTTAGCGCAAAGAATTCCTGCAGAAAATTTCACAAAAGATATATTGAGGTAGGAAGAGGAAGGGTTTATAAAAAAAACAGAGCAGTTTTTGCGCAACGAGGCCACGTGGCCGCCGCGGAACCGCGGTCTGGGGGCGGTTTTGCCACGGAAGGGCGGTCGGTTGAGGGAGTCAGGCTCTGGAAAAATTGGTACTGCTCTGTTATGATAATTGCTCTCTGTTTTGATATACAACTTTCTGTTTTCCTCTCTGTAAATTTCCAGATCCTAGAATCCTCGCTATTCCTGCAAGATTCAAAAGATACACCCTTCAAACAGATCAAAATTGATAATTTTTATTATTTTTTTTTTATTTTTAGATTTTTATAATTTTTAAAATTTATATCAACCCGAAATTACACAAAAGAATTTTTACGCCATCCCCGGCAACGGCGCCATTTGATTAGTCCAAAAATATAAGTTTACCGTAATCAGAAACAGCGTCGCTTTGTAGCTAGCCGGTGAGTACGGGTCGATCCACAGAGATGGGTAATTTTCTTAATGTGTTTTAACGAGTTGATTCCAAATGTTGTTTGGATTGATTAAATCTAAAACCTAGATCTATCACTAAACTAAATTAATCTAAATTAAAGTCTTGCTAGGGTTAGGTCTAAGGGAAGTTTGGAGATTAAAGGTTTCCTCACCGCTTTCATTGCCCTATTTTTGATCTATTAGATGTTGCGGTAATTATCCATAAAGTGGATAAGAATCTTTTGGGAAGATGTTTCTTCCTCTAGATTCTTATTCTTCCTTTATTGATAATTACCCTAACCTCCATGGAAAACACGCGCAACCGGGCCTTTATACTACGGTGTCACCGTTACCTCGAGGGGTAGGGTGCCGTAGGGAGCGGTTGTGCGTGTATGCATGGAGTTCTAATTCTTGTGAAGGGGCATGAAAGGGGTGAGAGATCTCATCTCTCAAACATTTCCCTAAGGCTAACCCTAACAAGCGAGGAGATTACTCGCTCATTAGGGGATGAAAAAACATACTAATTAAAAGAGAATAAAAAGCACAGAAATAAAATTACTTACTAATTTGATGGCTCCCTCCAAGCAAGAATACAGAACAGATCTGAATTTTATTTATTGAAAAGAGGCATAATTTTTACAGATCTGAGATTACAATTTATAAGTAAACAGGAGAATTAGGGTTTCAGAGTCTCGTAGATGTGCAATTACAGATTTGCCCTCGGAAAATCCCAACACCCGCACCGACGCACCGACACAGAAAAATTCCACCGACACGGGCACTTAATGGCCGCGGAACCGCGGCAAATGTAGGCCTTGGGCCGCGGTTCCGCGGCCCTTTGGTGGGCTTGGCTCACCAAAATTTCTGGTCTTCATTCTGGGTATTTAGGCTTGTTTATTCTTCACTATTTTTCTCTGTTTGGATTCTTGGTCTTTTCCAGATCTTCAGTGAAAACTTGTAAGGATCTTTTGACCGTTCACTTTAACATTTCGGACTGCATTGCCTTATACAATTGTAAATTGTTCTTCGTGACTAGGATCCGTCTACTTGTTGGTCAAAAGTCTCTCTTTTGTATCATCTTCTGTCTTTTCTCGCTGTCTTTGCTCCAAGAGCCTGTATCCTGTAATATGCAACAAACGTGCGTCAAGAGTACCTGTTTATTTATAAAACGGATAAGAATAGGGGAATGAAAAATGCAATATTATGGTCTGAACACCTTCTCGACTGATTCGCACCATTTTTGCGCAAGACCTTCCAGGTGAAAGCTCGCGAACTCAACCCATCTCGCATCTGCACAACTGAGGGAACGACATATCCGAGCCATCCTATCAATGAAGGAATGTGGGTCCTCGGCTGCATCAGTGCCAGTGAAGACCAGAGGCTTCAGCCTCATAAACTCTGATAGCGATACGGAGATGACCTCTGTAGCTGTAGGGACAACTGCCTGTGCTGTGGGTATCACCGCGGTCCCTGCAACAGGTGGAACTACCTCTGGTCGCTGCGCTCGAAGTGTCTCAACTAGAGATCCCATCATCTGGCGCATCTCCTGCATACTGGATCCCACCGTCTGGCGCATCTCTGTACACCAGCCCCTAACATGGCAATCTGATATGTCACGGCAGGAACAGCCTGCTCGGGCACAACCGGTGTACTACCCGGATCAGTCCTCGTCTCGGACGAGTCAACTCGAATCTCGGCCCTCGCGGCCGCTCTCTGGGCCCTCGTAGTCTTTGGCGGCATAATGGCTGAAAGGAAAAGTAGGATTCGATAAGGGTATGGAAATCGAATCGCAAAAATGTATATACTCAAGAAGGAATTTAAATCAACAAGTCCTAAGGTCGCTTTGGCGGAGTACCGTGTCGTGAGCATGCCGCGGAACATACGCACGCTACGCCACTCTGCTTCAGCTACCTACTCCATCATACCAGGGTCATCCTACACTCCGAAAGGTAAAAACCTACGCTCTGATACCAACTTTGTCACGACCTAAAGTTTGTCCCGTGACCGGCACTTAACCATGTAACGTCTACAGGCGTAACGCGACTAAGTGAACCGAAAACCCAGAAATCAAACCAGTAAAAGTATAGAGTGTTTTAAGTTTTAAATGGAAGCATTTAAAAAGTGATAATAAATCTTAAGTAAACAATCACCAAGATAGCGATATACGACGCCGTAGCGAAAATCAAGAGCAACAAGTGGGAACATCACAGATAGAAATAACTGCATAAGTAAAGTCGGCTCACAACGAGCTCGACACCAGAATACAAATAATATACATCATCGTCCTCACACTGTCTCTAAGTCAAGTACATATAAGGTAGATGGAGAATACTAGATACAAAAGTGTGTACAATAAAAGTGACCAGATACCACAACCCACCTAACAGCAAAACAGCTCACACACCAACTGCAGTGGTATCTGTAGCCAAAAGATATAAGAAAGCAGCCTGCCGTGACTACTCCGAGGGGCAACCCGCAAATACTGTGGCACAACGGGGGTGAGTTGCCAACTCGTGAATAGAAATAACATATAAAGGTAATCGCGAGCATGCACGTACTGCGCTACTCTATCATATGCCAGCAGATGATATCAATGCGAGATAAGCAGTATGTGCAATAATGTTGCAAGTGCTCTATCAGGTAATATAACTACAGGATGAGATACAATAATGAATGCTGAGCATGGGAAATATAATATCTATACGGTATGTCAACGTGGGATATATAATCGGTGTCCATCAATGCACCCAGATCCCCTAAATAGCTCAGGCACCGGCACTCTCATCGGCCCTCCAATCCTGTAAATCTCTGAGAATCACGAGTGCCCAACATCGGCACCCAAATATCATAAATACTCGTGTCCAGCATCGACACGCAAATCCTCATCCATCGGGCATCCGTCAGTCCGGATCAACCCACGGGCTCCGTCTACGGTATCGGCCCTCGGTCCCGGCAGTACGGACCATCCCGCATCCATCTATCGACTCTGGTCAGTATCCTCCGGATAACCGCCAGGTCCAACCAATCACCAGTAGGTAGTAGTCCCTCTGCCAGGCCCACCGTCTACTACACAGCGAAACCGTTCTCGCCCCGGGGTACCATACCGGGTCCACCATGTACCCGTAATCGGCCTCATCCAATCTCCTCGATTCGGGTTCACATATATCACTCTAGTACTGAGAAAACACATGGTGGATGCACCTAAATGTCATGTCAAGGGAAACCGGGTTTTGAAATGATTACACATTCTCTTTGAATTAGCCACGGTTCCCAAATCCAGAAATTACATGTAATCCAAACCAATATGCAAGTCAATGCAATGTGATATATGCATCAAGTATGAATATCATGTCCAGTCACATAAAAGATGAGCTACAGCATAATGATCATGGAAATTCTACAGTGTGAGTGTCATGGCAATTACTAACGGTGTGTGTGTAACATGCAGGATAGTGCTCGTGCAACATGAACCGTTAGTAATGGTGCGGTGTTCTATCAATTTTAGTTTATATACATATAGCAGGGAATGTGGTATGCACAAAATAGTAGCCATGAACAGTCAATGTATGTAAATGTAATATGCTGCTACAAGGTCCTATCAGCCCTGACGCATAATGCCATGTGGGCGATTTCCCCGTAGATGTCAAATCTACTCACCGTAGTCTCTCCCTAGGTATAGACGACGACTTGTTTCCCCTTCTTCGCGGCGTCCGTCGCACTCGCCTGCGAACCTAGAATTTCACAATATATCAGACATAAGCTCAAAACCATACAAACACGACATTTAAAGTCAACTAGAAACCCGTGTCGCAAACCAAGCGCGCGTGTGCGCGATACGCTAAAACGTGTGATTACGCGCCTGAAGTCACTCCGACGCGTCGCGATATGCAGAAACCCCAAACCCACACACACGTATCACGCGTGTCGTGAAAGTTTAAAATACGGAAAATAGGGTATTAGATCCCAGATTTTTATACAGGAAAGATATTACAAAACTATATATACCACAATACTACACAAAGCAGCAGACTCCTGAGCCCCAACCCCCAACCCCCAACCCACTCATCTGGCCGCAATTTGCGGCCAGAATGCATTTTTCGGCGGCCGGTCTGGGGAATTGGGCTCCTAGGTTTTGTGTGTGCACTCTATACCCCCTATATATGCTACAGTAAATACAATTTCATTCTGAAATAACTCGGGTTGTAGCATATCCAACAGATTCCTATTTCTAATTAAAAACAACACTTTTACACTAAAATGATACTTTAGGGTATTTTTATGAAACCTGAAGCAAAACCCAATTTAAAACCACCCTAATAACTCATCACCAAGCTACTCAAGCCATAAAAATGTAAATTTGAACATATCACCACAAAATCCCTTCAATATCACTAAAAAGCACATCAAAACATGAATTTTGCTAAAGAATACTACAAGTTTATGGAAAAGGAGTGCTAACATGAGTTAATACCTTCAAAAGACCTTATGAAACACCAAAAATCTCAGCCCTAGCCTCAAGTGTGCAGATTTGCCTCCAAACACCTCAAAAGATCCCTTTTCCCATGGTTTTGTGAAGAAAATGTGAGGTTTTGGTGTGGGGTTTGTGTAGAGATCTAAGAGAAGTGAAAAGGAGAAGAAAAGATGAAGAAAAGATAGGGTTTGCTGCTGAAATTTCTGCAGGGATTTCAGAAGAGTGGAAGAGAGAAAAGAGAGAGAGAGAAATGGGTCCAAAAGTCAAATTTCTCGCCTAACACCATGCTTCTATTTTCTATTTGGATTTTGAATTTTAAAAAAAGTTTTGATTTGGAAAAAGGGTGGGGAATAAAAATGAACCATGCAAGAATGAAATAGAATGGTTAACACTTTAACCTAGGTCACAACATGGCTAAGTGTGCAAGTGTACACAACAAAATGGAAAATTTTCCAATTAGGGTAACACGACTAAAATAACTAATAATCCTATGTACACATATAATAACACGCACAATTGTTAATTAACACGAAAAACATTCTAACAAAATTTCAAAGTGTTACAGTCGTAGACCCAATGGATCTTTCTGGTGGCGTCTTGAAGATTGTAGGAAGGACCGCCAAGGCCACTGTTCTCTCTTTTGAGCCTGAAGTGGCGGTTGTTTCTCCGCAACTGGACGCTGCTACACTAGCAAATATCCTCGATGATGTGCCTGAGGGCGTAGAGGAGGCTGCCGAAGCTACTATACCTCCAGTTCAAGGAGAGCGGAGCGTCGAAGGTAACCTCTTACATTTTATTTTTAATGATCCCCTCATTATCTGAACTCTTCTTTGTTTCAGAACTGCGGAAATTGGCAGCTTCTATAGTGGACCTATCTCCCAGGAAGTCCTTCCGGCGCTTACTTGACATGGCTGCATTACGGGCGATATCCCCGCAAAGCATCGTCCTTTCTTCCAGGCAAGGTCGGTGTTCTTTGACCCCTTTGCTTTTTTATCACTTTTTTTTACGATGATGCTAACATGCCCTCCGCGGTTCTGGAAGCTGATGATGAAGTGGAGATCCTTGATGGGCTTGGGGATCTTTCAAACCCCCCTTGCATGGCTGTGGGTAAGTAAAACTTTACCCTTGGTATTGTTTCGTTTATTCCATGTTTACCAGTCTCGTTGACTAGTCATAAACTTTGACAGCTTTGCCAGCTCCGGCTCCGTTAGAGTCCCGAATCTTTATGCCGCCGGGCCTATATGCCCGATGTGCGTCTGAAAGGATGGCGAAACAAAGCATTCACTGCTTGTCGGCCCTCATTGAAGATCTTCGTGCTGGTAGTTCTATTATGGCCGAATAATTCACTGCCGAAGCCAATTCTTCTTTGCCCTTCCTTGCCACTTATCATGATGAAACATTGGTGAATGTTTGGGTTGAGTATTGTCGCCGAGTGAAGGCTTGCTTACATAATCTTGAGTGTATACGCCTTCCTTCCGAGCTCTTAGCTGCAAAGGTGAGCTTACGGGGGTGGATTGAGCGGTGCGCCGCTAATCTACAGTCTTGCGAGAAGAGGCTCAACCGGAAATTTTCAGAGAGGGAGCTTGCTTCAAACGCTCTAGGGGCTCCAAGCTCAACTCACCACTATGACCACCCGTGCGTACGAAATTTGGTGGGTGCTTCAAGAAGCTATCACAGAGGTGGTAGCTCTTAATAAAGCCGTTATCTTTACCCGCGAGATGGTTGAAGCTCATAAAGTTGCTGAAAATGAGCTTGAGAGTAGGTTCGCTTCGTATCAGGCTCAACAGTCTCAGGCGGAGACCCGTCTTGTGGCAATAACAAAGCTTGAAGCCAAGGCTCAGCGGAAGAATGATGAATTGACGAACTTATTGCACCATCCGCCGGCTTAAAGATTTTTTTGTATATTCCCCTTTTTTGTATCTACTCCTGAATGAGAGTATCTTTTATTCATTTTGATTTATAAATAAAAGATATATTTTATTTCATAATGGCGCGTCCTTTTTAGCAAATGCGTCTTGTAGATGGTCTATCTTGATCTCCTTGCAGGGCAGCGATGGCTTAAGAAACAGGTTCAGATCTGCCGCCTAAGACTTTTCAACTTTATGAGCCGTGAGGGTCTCATAAAGACTTTTCTCCCTACGAGTCGAGAGGATCCCGTAGGTGTATTTTCTCCTTAGGAGTCGTGAGGACTCCTAAGTGTGTGTTTTCTCTCGAGAGTCATAAGGATCTCACAAGAGAATTTTTCCCAATTACAAGTCGAGAGAACTCGTAAGTGGTTGTTTCCCTCCTTGTCGATATTCGATTTTGGAGAGTGTAGCCCGTGAATAGCATGAAATAGTCCATCTTGGACCGACTTGTAGGGCCCCAGTGCTTAGGAAACAGGTCTTTAGCCCCATTGCCTAAGGCTTTCCCCTACGAGCCGAGACGAATCGAGAAGTTCTCGCAAGGACACTAATTTCCTTATGAGTCGAGACGGATCGAGAAGTTCTCGCAAAGGTTTCCTAACGTCACAGTTAACTCCAGCTAATAGAAGTCCGTTAGGGTTTGTGGTATTAGGATTTTTTACCCGGCACACCGTCACGTTGGCCGATATATTCCCCGATATGCAATCTTGCTGTTCGGGTAGCCCCGCGACTGTCGTGCCTCTAATCTCTTCGGGGGCAAGACAAGACGTCTTCAAGTAATCCTCCAGGTAATATTACCGTCGAAAGAGCAAGCGTTAGGGATATTTCATATCGTTTTTTACTTGAGGTTAGGCTCAGTTTGGGAGCCCCGATGAGTCATGACCACTCCGCGCTGGAGTGGGATGGTCTCCGATAGTCTTTCAGGTCTCATTTGAGTTGCCGTCAAGACCCTGAAGTTAGGGATCTTCCTTTGCTTCGTTGGTTGACATTGTGTCTGCAATATTACAAAGAGTGTTGAGGTTGTCTCTGGGTTGTTTATGAACCGTCGAGATTTGGAAATAGGGGACTTTGCCATGGCTCCGTTTGTTGATGTCTAGTTTGTATCCTGCTGGAGGGAGAAAGAACGAAGTTGGCTGATGTCTAGGCTGAAAATGCCGCCGTCGAGACTTAGAACTAGGGACTTTGCCATGGTTCCTGGGTAGTCTCTAGGTTGTCTGTAAACCGTCGAGGTTTGGAACTAGGGGACTTTGTCGTGGCTCCGAGGTAGTCTCTAGGCTGTCTGTGAACTGTCGAGATTTGGAACTAGGGGACTTCGTCGTGGCTCCGTTTTGCTGACGTCGTATCTGCTTTTGGTTGGAACGAGAAGGAACGCCGTTATTGATTTCTAGGCTGTAGGTATAACCATCGAGATGTGGCTTCCCTTTGGCGAAGCCTGGTGGGACGATATGGTTCCCTTTCTGTTTGTGCCCATGAATTGTATACAGGGGTCAATGTGATCTCACCTGCAGGGCAAAAGATTCATTTTATTTTATTTCTTTCCGCGATGCTCTATCATTTCAGCTTTTTATATCGCGAGAGTCGCGATTGCCCAATCATTTCGGCTATTTTTTGCGGTGCCCAATCATTTTGGCTATTTTTCTTTTTCTTTACTCGCTGCTTTTTATTGCAAGTTGCCCAATCATTTCGTCTATTTTTGTATGCATATATTTTACTTGCTGATTTTTGTTGCAAGTTGCCCTATCATTTCGGCTATTTCATATGCATTTATGGCTCGCTGACTTTTTGCTGCGAGTATGGAACTCAAGACCTGATACCAATCGTAGCATCAGCATCGCTGCGACTGGGATATTGCCAGGAGCGAATCATCATTTGCCGTGAAAGGACTTAGAATTTGATACCGATTCAGGCATCAGCATCGCTACCATTGGGACATTACCGGGAGCGATCATCATTTGCCTTTGTCGGTTCGAACAAAGATGGCTTAGCAAACAGGGTTAGGATCATGTTGACTAAGGCTTTTGACTTCAGGAGTCGTAAGGGTCTCATAAAGATGTTTCGCCCTACGGGCCGTGAGGATCTCGTAGGTGCGTTTTCTCCTTAGGAATCGTGAAGATTCTTAAGCGTGTGTTCTCCTATAAGTCGTAAGGATCTTACAAGAGTGTTTTCTCCTTATAAGTCGAGAGGACTTACAAGTGTTGTTCACCACATGAGGACATTCCTTGTCGTTGGTGGGACTTGGTGGTGGAAACGTTTATTTGTGCCCGTGGATTGTATATAAGGGTCAATATTGAACCACTTGTAGGGAAATTTGGGGAATGTGATGGCTTAAAAATAGGTTCAGATCCCTGTAGCTTAAGGCTTTTTGAATCCTACGAGCCATGAGGGTCTCATAGGGGGAATTCTCTTTACGAGTCGTGAGGATCTCGTAAGTGCAATTTCTCCTTAGGAATCATGAGGATCCCTAGGTGTGTTGCTCTCTTGTGAGTCGTAAGGATCTTACGCAGGTATTTTCTCCTCACAAGGTTGAGAGGACCTTGCAGGTGTCTTTATTTTAACGAGGTTGCGCCCTTTCGGGTTTTCACAAACTCGCCGGTACTCCTGCTGTTTTTACTCACGGAGCCCTTTCGGGTTTCCATCCTTGCCCATCTCGCTTGTGGACGTACTTTTTTTAACGATGAAACTCTCGAGAATAGTTTCGCCGCATGTGGCCTATTTGTTCGCCGGTAGGATTTGAGTCGCATCTCTCACCGCTGGGACTTGTGGACTTGCACTCCACTATCGCCGTGTTTGAGGCAACGTTGTTAGTTTAGGGACTTCTCGGTTCGTTGTTAGTTTAAGGACATTTCGGTCCATTGTTAGTTTTTAAGGACATATCGGTCCATTGTTAGTTTAAATGCATCTCGGTCCAATGTTAGTTTTTAAGGACATCTCGGTCCATTGTTAGTTTAAAGACATCTCGGTCCACAGCTAGTTTAAGGACGTTGCGATCCATGGTTCTTTTGAGGCGAGGTTTCGCTGAATACTACTTATAGAGTTTGGACTCAGGGAGATAGCGAGCGGACACGAGCATCGTCATCCATCATTAACCCGACCCGTGACTTTTCGAGCGTAGTATTTCTTAAGGAACCGGTCGTTTATTGGCCGGAAGGGTCTTTCGCCATGCATATCCATGAGCAAATTGGCCCCACCTTGGTAGACCTTGTCTATGATGTACGGGCCCTCATAGTTCGGCTCGAATTTCCCTTGTTTGGCACGGTTGGGGATCATAGGTCTTTTTACGACTAGCATGAGTTCACTTTGGCGAAATGTTCTCGGCCTAGTCAATCTTTCATATGAATGCGCCATCCTTGCTTTGTAAGCTTCTAGGTTTTGCTGCGCTATGAGACGAGTTTCATCAAGGGCGTCTAGCTCCTCGAGCCGAAGATGGGAATTTTCTTCATCCGTTAGTTCATACTGAACTACCACTCGTAGAGAGGGTAGCTCTATCTCCAAAGGAAGTACTGCTTCCGTGCCGAATACTAATGCAAATGGCGTGGTGTTCGTGGCTGTCTTGAACGTAGTCCGATAGGCCCAGAAAGCTTCATGCAATCTCTCGTGCCAGTCCTTCTTATTTTTGGACACTGTTTTCTTTATGATCTTTGTCAAGGTCTTGTTGAAAGCCTCAGCTAGACCGTTAGCTCGGGGATTATAAAATGAAGAATATCTCCAAACTATTTTATGCTGCTGTGCGAAGCGGCTGATCTTATGGCTTCTGTATGCTAGCCCGTTATTCGAGACGATCCGTCGCGGAGTCCCGAACCAGTAGATGACATGCGTTTTGAATAAATGGAGGATGCTCTCTGTCTTCACCTCTCTTAACGGTATTGCTCCTGCCTACTTAGAGAAGTAATCGGTTGTTGCTAGTATGAACCGATGTCCATTGGATGACGCTGGCTCGATGGGCCCGATTATATCGGTTCCCCACATTTCGAATGGCCAGCTAGCAAATGTTGGGTGTAGCGGATTTGGATGCTGGTGGATGAAGTCCCTGTGAATTTGGCACGAGTGACACTGCTTCACATACTCAAGGCAGTCCCGAATCATCGTGGGCTAATAGTAACCCATTTTTTGATCTTCAGCTTCATATTTGGCCCAGCTCGATGGGAACCGCAGAATCCGTCATGAGTTTCTTGAACGACCCTTTTTACTTCTTCTGGTCTCAGGCATCTCAGCCATAGACAATCGAACGATCTCTTATAAAGAGTACCATTGAAGAAGGCGAAAGACAAGGCTCACTTCATGAGATGATGTCTTGACGATGCATCTTCGGGCGTTCGATGGGATTTGAAGTAGTCTATGAAGACTTCTCTCCAATCATTCGCCCTTTCTTCATTCTCCAATTGGAAGGCCTCTTGTTCGGTTTCTTCCTCTCCTTTAGACGTCTTCGGAGATATTTCTGCTGGTGCGAGAATCCGGCGACTTTGCATAATGATATTTACTTCATCGAGCTTTTCGTCGGCCGGTTCTTTAGCGAGCTTGGCTAACGCATCTGCCTTGCTATTTTCCGCACGCGGTATGCTTTCCAGGGTGTAGGAGGGGATTTGCATCAGCAATTGCTGCACTCTTTCACCATACCTGATCAGTTCTGGCTTGCACGTCTGGTAGTCGCCATTTACTTGGCTAACGACCAGCTGGGAGTCTCCATATATGTGGAGGTTTTCGATTCCCATGTTGACAACAATCTCGAGACCTGCTATCAGAGCTTCATACTCAGCCTCATTTTTTGTTCTTGGCTCCGTTAAGGAAAGGGCAAAACGCATAATCCCTCCTTGTGGAGTCACGAAGATAAGGCCCACCGCGGCTTTAATCATGGGGGTGTTTTGATTTTGCTTCTACAAGGAGGATGCTCCATCGAAGTAGAGTTCCCATCGGGTATCACTCCCTTCTTTCTCCCCGTCGATTGCGTCAAACGTGTGTTCGTCCGGCAATTCGCAGTTCAAGGGAGAGTCGGCAGGTATCAGATACTCAGCGAGGAAATCGGCAATGGCCTGGCCTTTTATTCCCTTGAGGGGTCGATATACTATCGAGAACTCCATCAAGAGGAGGGCCCATTTGGAAAGCCTTCCTGTTAGCATGGCTCTTGACATCAAATACTTGAGAGGATCCACCTTTGATATGAGATGGACCTCATTTGCCAAGGCGTAATGTCTGAGCTTTGTAACTGCGAAAATCTGTGACAGGAAATGCTTTTCGATGGAGGAGTAGTTATTTTCTGCCCCCAGGAGAATTCGACACAAATAATAGAGATCTCTCTCCTTCCCTTGGTCGTTCTCTTGTGCCCATAACGCACCTAAAGAACCTTCAAGGGCTGTTGTGTACAGGATGAGGGGCTTTCCCTTGACCAGAGAGGTCAGTACCGGCGGGTTCTGCAGATATTGCTTGATTTCATCCAGTGCGCTTTGGCATTTGCGATCCAAACGAACGGGGTCCCTTTCTTCATTAGATGACTGTAGGGGCGACATTTGTCGGAGAAGTTAGCTATGAACCGCCGGATGTACGCGAGCTTTCCTTGGAGAGACCGTAATTGCTTGAGAGTTCTTGGCGAACGCATTTCCATAATCTCCTTGATCTTCGATGGGTCTATTTCGATACCTCGGTGTCGTACGATGAATCCTAGGAATTTGCCTGAGGAAACTCCGAATGCGCATTTCAAAGGGTTCATCTTCAGATTATATTTCCAAAGACGCTGGAACACTATTTTCAAATGCTCCAGTGTTCCTCGTATGATTTGCTTTTCACCACGAGATCGTCGATATAACATTCAACAATCTCGTGTGCGAGGTCGTCGAAGATCTTTGTAATAGCCCTATGGTAGATGGTGCCAACGTTCTTCAGACCGAATGGCGTCACTTTGTAGCAGAATATGCCTAGCGGAGTCCGGAAAGCAGTGTGCTTTTGGTCTTCAGGATGCATCTTGATTTGGTTGTACCCTGAGGATCCATCCATGAAGGAGAAGACTTCATGGGTGGATGTGTTATCGATCATCAACTCGGTGACAGGAACTGGGAAGTCATCTTTCGGACAAGCTTTGTTGAGATCCCGAAAATCTACGCAGATGCATACTGTCCCATTTTTCTTCATAACCGGAACGATATTGGCGATCCAGTCAGGATATTGAACTTCTTGGATGATGCCGGAGTCGATTATCTTCTTGACTTCGGCATTGATACTCATCTCAAGCTCGAGCCGCATTCTTCTTGGCGCCTGTTTGATTGGCTTGACGTTCGGCGATATTACCAGTCTATGCACAGCTATCTCTGGATCTAATCCCGGCATCTCGGAATAGTTCCATGCGAAACAGTCTTTATACTGCATAAGCACGTCCTTTAACGTGGCTACCTATTTCTCAAATAGTAGCTCGCTGACGAACGTTGGCCTTGGCTCGTTTGCCGTCCCCAAGTCTATTTTTCTCAGATTGTCTGCTGTGGTGTGTATTCTATCTTCCAGCTTTTTTGGCGCTGGTGGAAATTCTTAAATCAGCTCGTTCTCATCTTCATTTGCGAAGCATTGGGAGAGGTCTTCCATATTCTCGTGCTCTCCCTCCTTTGATAATGTTATCATATGGCAGGTACGAGCTCGTTTCCAAGCTCGATGCTGATCTGGACTTTCCCTTGCAGTGTAGGTTGCTCTCGGCTCATGCTTTCATGGAGGGGCTACCTTCCAACTGTCGGATAGAGCAAACCTGCCTTGCTAATAGTGATCTTCAACCCAGTCTTTGAAGGTGAAGCAGTCTTCAAGAGAATGTCCCACTATTCGGTGGTAGGAGCCATAATCCGGGTGAAGGACCTCGTTTATCTGTTCGGGGTATCGAGACTCTGGGAGCGTCATCATTTGATGCTTCATGACAAGGTCGAATATTTTCCTTGTCTTGTCTTGAGGGAACGAGTATTTCCGACCCATCTTCTTCATGAAAGAGGGTTCCAGCTGACTTTTCCTCGCTCGCGTGGCTTCTTGGATCCGCTTCGCTGTCTTTGAATGCCGCCCCCGTTCTTGATCTTATCATTGCTTCTGCGTCGGGCTTTCTTTTTGCCACAGGAGCGCACAATGGGTTGAGGGTGAAGGGGATCGTCATCCTCCGTAGCCTTCTGAATGATACGTTGCGTTCTGGCTTTCTCGTAAATGGCCATTTCGCGGCTATGGTCATCCTGACCCCTTTGACCTGCTTCTCTTATTATCTTGTCAATCTGCTCTTCGAATGACGGACTTGATATTCGTACGGCGGGATCTTGCTCTGGTTCGACATCAGCGCTGTCCGAAAATGCATTCGCTTCTCCACCAGAGTTATTTATGACATGGCAGCCATAGAACCGCTCCCGTTTATTGGACCGAACGTATCCAAGGCCATTCATCTCCATTCTCCCGTTAGGCATCTTTCGCTGAGTCCTGGGAACGTCCCAAATCATGTTATAGAACTGGGCTTGTCGAGCAGTCTATTTGAACGGTACGCCTTGGCGTCTCAATAGCCTTTTCTGTCCCTCTGCATAGTATCTGGGCAGACGGATTGGTTGAAGCCTGTCGAGCGCAGGTTCGGCACCGTACCATACTTCTTTCTTCACTCTAGTCTCCATAGATTGGTAGAAAAGGATTGCCTTCTCACTTCTTTGGCGAGGAGGGATGTAGAAGGTCTGCAGATCTTGCACGTTGTACGTACCAAGTGCATTAAGTTCTTTGTAATGCCGCTGCGGGACCAGGGTAATCTGTAAACTCTGGTCAGCTCCAACAAAGGTCTATATTGACGGGCGGACGGAGAATACCGCGTTAGCCTCATCCTCAGAGTCACTGTCAAAGACCAAAATAGGAGTGGATAGTTCTGTCCTGTTGCCTTGGGGTTGCCCCAAGTAGACCATATCTTCATCCTCTTCGGTATCGCTCCTAAATGTCGGGATAGTGGTGATGGCTTTTTGCTTGTTCTCCGGTTTGCGACGTCTTTCCTGTAGGGTTCCTAAGCACGCTAAAGAGGTCACACAAGGCATCAACCAAGCCAATTTCAAATTTTACGATGCCGAGAAACCCTAGACTATGAATCGTTTACTAGATTTTAGGCGACAAAAGCAACTAGTTAACAATTTAACTAAGTGAACGGGAATACAACCTTTGTAGATCCGGTTCTCCACCTTCATAGCTCCGCGATGATGTCCCTCCGCTGTCCAAATCGAATCCCGGACTCTGGCATCGGCTTCATCGGAAAAATGGGCGGGCTTGGTCGTCGGCTTCGATGCCGAAGATGATCTACGTCGAGGCATCACAAGATCAAGCTCCCACTTCACCAAGTCATGAAACTTGTGAAGATAACACCCTATAATACTTGGCAAGAGGTAGAGGATGAAGAAATAGGAGGTGGGTTCACTTTAGAATTGGATTTCTCACTCTTTTTCTCACTTTGCCATTAAAGCTATCAAGCTTTTTCTTCTTGAAGAAGAAGAAGAAGATGATGATAATGTTATGATAAGAATTATAAAATAGAAAAGAAAATCAATTCTTATCATAAGCAAACCATGGTTAGGTGTAGAGAATCAACTAGGGTTAGTGAATGGTTAGTTTTATGACATGAAGACAAAATGGTCACTTTAGTCAAACCTTCATGAAGCTTCATCTTTGAAAGCAACCATTTTCCCTTTTTCTTTTGTCAAAACAAAATAAATAAATGCATAAATGAATCAAATGAAATCCTAACCATTAACTAACCATGGTTTAATCATACACTTAACCAAGTTAGCATGTATCATCAAACATGATACAATCAAGTGCACAAAAGTATATCACATATACAACTCGTGAACTTCAAGTGAGAAAATCCATTTAAAGTGAACCAATACTAGTTAATGCAAAGTAATATATCAAATATATAATTATGCATTAAATCATTAAATCAACACTTGATTCAATGATCCGGTCATGTCGCACACAACCGACTAGTATTATAATGTATCGATTTATCGAATCAATCCTTGATTCGATAACTAGGTTATATCGCATACAACCATTCGACACATTCATCGCGAGAATGAAATACGATATCACATACACGCATTATTCTCGGTCCCGCACATATCTCATATGCGCTCCTATTTCGTTTCGCTTGAGCCAGGAAACCTCTGTGTAGGACTCTAAAGACTCGTCAATACGCCGGCAGCAGGTGATGATCATATCAAACACCCACAAGCCGCAAGCGGTCTGCTAAACGTAACGGCCACCCGGGTATTGAGCGATCAGAAGATCGAAGAGCAAGCCCGCTCACACTCCTGTGAATCCAACCAGTAACACTTACCGTACAGTCCGGTCTGTTCGTCTGATATGTCGCATATCTCGCCTAGGGGTGGTAAACGTCAGACCCCAATAGCTCGATAAGTCGTGTCGATATGAGGTCTATAACAGTTCGAGAAACTACTGGTAACACTTACCAGTAAATCTCAACAACCCTGGCCAGGGATTTCCGGTTATAGCCAATCGAACACAGCGCAACATCAACTCCCTATACCGGGAGAGACGAATCCCCTCCTATCGCTCATTGCCTCCATGTGATTCGGGACTGTACCCAAAAGCCACCGTTTTGCATGCCCTCTTGGACGTGGTAAGGTGGAAATCAAAGCACAGTGGGAACCACACAAGACTCTATGACGATCTCGGGTCAACAGACTACTCTGTACCAGTGTCACCAGAGAACTGCCATCTGACGTAAGGTATAATACCATCTGGGAGTTCTCGGCGAGTCCGTCCAGTGTACCCAGTCTCTACTGAGCACCCGTATATCATCTCTGATGTCAAACACCAATGGATATGGGATCATCCATCGCCCATCTGTATGGGTCGAGAAGGTATACGCTAGTCTACTCTGGTGTATCGATACCCCGTCTCGATACACCCTCGACTAGGGACGTTGAAGGATGTACTTATGGACTACCATGTCCCCACTAGTATGATCCGCATCATAGTCCAGGTAGTCAAGTACACATCCTAAGGGCTTTACCAACATGTAACAGAGAGACAATCAGTGTACACGTTAAGGTAAAGAGCAACCAGATAGCATACTATCATGTCGAGCAAGAAAGTCCTCCCTATATATGTCCCAGCATCCACTACAATATACACCCTATGTACAGTAATGGCCTCTAGGGCATACATATAACTAACAATCTCCCACTTGCACTAGGGCCATCTGTAGCAGTGGTTGTAGTATCTCATACTCAACCATCCTATAAAGTCTCTCTCTGGGAATAGGCCTTCGTGAGTGGATCCGCCGTGTTATCTTCTGAGTCTGGTCTCCTAACCTCGATCACCCTGGAGATCAACCATCTCCATGATCAGGCGATACTGCCTTAGAATAAGTCTGGATCACTGATGGGACCGGCGTTCCTTGGCATAAGCCACAACTCCATTGTCTCACAATGGTTGGAACGTAGTTCATCTCATGAACTAATATACACCCAAACATCCTCTTTGGTAGTATCTTAAGTAGCGATGTATCGTGCCTTTATCGTCTAGTATGCCACGGTATTTAGCTTGGAACTCTTCCAACATACCATCCCTTTACTGAGGGTAAAGACAATGCCTGTGATTGACATTCAGTCGTCTTTATCACCCTGGAACCCTTCCAGTGATTCACCCCAGAATCGTTTGATATCATCTCACTACAACTAGTGAGAATCCTAACTTCCAATTAGATCTATCTCATAGATCTAAAACCCAGGATTTAGAAGGTATCACTTTGATCCTATTTGGAGAATCCATGTGATAAGCGGAGATTGACCGAGCGTAGCATAGGAAACTGCTTTCTTATCAAGTGTCACACCCCGCTTCCCAGAGTACGCAGGATTGGGCACGTAACATAGCCAACCATGCTACCTGTGGGTAGGAAGTATCCATCCACAGTCACATTACGGTTGTAAGGATATCAAGAACAAGATAATGAACTAATCTAACACATGTCCAAATCCATAATAACAAGAATCAATAAACAATAAGTGCGGAAGCAAATGATCCAATACAATAAATAAACAATACGTCCCATAATGCGGGCTCACATCTGGAAATGGAATGAAAATAAATAACTAAGCCCTAAGGAACTCACAGTTCAGCCTGCTGGCTGAAGTACTCCTGCTCGGTCGTCGACAGTGGTTAGGAATCTGGGCCATGCAAAACCCAGACGTCAGCGCGTCATGTCATCAAATAATATAATATAAACATGGTAATAAGCAATGCAGGTATGAACATGAATAAAGCAGTACTAAGAAATAACAGAGCAGGGTAATGTGCAATGGTGACTAAACTGTCCTATCAAGTTTCTACTCTATAGTCTTTGAAATCAATTGATAAATCGTCGATGTAACTCAATAGTATCCCGTGCGTGCCCGGGACCACGGTCAAGGTCCTCGGGGCTGAATCCGAGACGTGCCGCTAAGCAGTAAAAGTAGGTAGTAGGATGGACGAGTGATGTCAGCATCATCACTCCCGGACTGGCCAAGCCCGTAAGACTGATCAGAACAAGTATCGAACTGTTGAGTTACAAGTCGGTTTCACCTTTGATTTCCCCATACCCCCAAGCTATGTATGTCAAGTCGGGTATTCAGTAGTCAAGGACTAATGCCAACACAAGATCAGGTAAAAGTAGGTCTGTCTGGGTCGACAGCAGGAATGGTCAGGTTTGTCGGCATTAGGCATGAAATCAAGTAACAGGTCAGGTCGCTTTTCAACAGGTTGAGTCGATATGTACAGGGTGTCATGTCCGGTGTATCAGTACATGTGTCAGGTGTATCAAGATCGGTCAATATGTAATACAATCAAATGTATGCTGATAACAGGTATAGTAACGAATAAGGAACAGCAGCAGGAACGGCAAATAACAATATTATTCCATGTAAACACAGTGATGCTTTGTATTCTCTTATTAACATGTTCAAGCACCCTTGGGGTGCAATAATCACAGTGTAGTGCAATATTAATAACAGCAGGCAATAAAGATATAAGTGTGCGACTATTTTCCTCTAAATAGTAAAATGATTAGCAGGTAGTTGTTATTAAGGTGACGGTGGCAAAATACGATTTAGGTGGCAGTATTATAATGTATATCATATTTCGTCCAATGAGACAAGTAGCAATATTTAGTTGATATAGCAAGTTTGTGAGTCAAACATTTAATTAGTTTAACGTAGCATGTAGCAAGAAATCTTGCCTCGACGGTTTCGCAAACCGGAAAGCACGGATGCGATGTCGGCAGAAAACACGAGATGGGTGCACGGACTACGGATCGAGTCCCAACAGCGAACAGCGGGACCACACGGACCAGAATACTTCGCTGGAGCGTCGGGTCCAAACGACGGCACGGCCGGAATTCGGCAAAAGTCAAAACGACGACGAGTTAGCAACCATACGATAAACATAAGCAAAGACCAGCGAGAGGGGGGGTTTAACATTAATGGAAAGATAGAGATGCTTACAGGGAGACACCAGGGTGCAACCACGACGGCTCGACGGCGATGGGGCGCCGGCAGCGAGGAACGGTGGCGCGGCAAGGGTTTGAGGTGGCTGGACGTTGCTGGAAAACGATGGTGCTGAGAGTAGAGGAGGTGCTGGCCTGCTCTGTGCAGGGTTCCTAGGCACTCTAGTGAGGTCTCCCAAGCCATCAACCATGGCAATTTCAAAAATTATGGTGCCTACAAACCCTAAACAACGGATCGTATACTAGATTTCTAGGCGAACAAGAACTAGTTAACAGTTAACTAAGGGAATACGGAAATACAACCTTTGTAGATCCGGTGCTCCACCTCCACGGCTCCGCAACGAGGTCCTCTCCGCTGTCCAAATCAAATCTGGGCTCTAAGATCGGCTTCGTCGGAGAATGGGCAAGCTAGGTCGTCGATGTCCATGCCGAAGATGATCTACGTCGAGGCATCGATGAATCAAGCTCCACCTTCACCAAACCCTAAAATCTTGTGAAGGAAACACACTCTACTACTTGGCAAGAGGTAGAGGATGAAGAAATAGGAAGTGGGTTAACTTTAGAATTGGATTTCTCACTCTTTCCATCAATCCACCATTGATGGAGCTTGCTTTTCATGAAGAAGAAGAAGAGCAAGAAGAAGATCATTGTTATGATAAGTTAAAAGAATAATGAAAAGAGAAACAATTCTTATCATAACTTGAACCCTAGTTAAGTGTAGAGAAAAGACCATGGTTAATGGAATGGTTAGGGTTAAGGATAAGAACAAAATGGTCACTAGGTCAAAGTCTTCAAGAAGCTTCAATATGAAACAAAAATAGCCACCATTTTCTTCTTATTCCTTTTCTAATTATTTCCAAAATAAATAAATAGATAAATAAATAATAAAAGGAAATAAAACCCTAATCATATTAATAACCATGGTTTATTCTTAACTTACACTTAAACAATCATGTATCATCAAACATGATACAAGCAAATGCACAAAAGTATATCGCATATACAATGCGCCCATCCGAGTGAGAAAATCCATCTTAAGTAAACCGATACTAGTTGATGCAAAGTAATATATCAAATATATAAATATGCATTAAATCATTAAATCAACACTTGATTCAATGACCCGGTTATGTCGCACACAACCGACTAGTATACAATATATCGGCTTATCGAATCAACGCTTGAATCGATAACTAGGTTATATCGCATACAACCATTCGATATATTTATCGCGAGAATAGAATACGGTATCACATACACGCATTATTCTCGGTCCCGCACATATCTCATATGCGCTCCTATTTCGTTTCGCTTGAGCCAGGAAACCTCTGTGTAGGACTCTAAAGACTCGTCAATACGCCGGCAGCAGGTGATGATCATATCAAACACCCACAAGCCGCAAGCGGTCTGCTAAACGTAACGGCCACCCGGGTATTGAGCGATCTGAAGATCGACGAGCAAGCCCGCTCACACTCCAGTGAATCCGACCAGTAACACTACCGTACAGTCCGGTCTGATCGTCTGATATGTCGCATATCTCGCCTAGGGGTGGTATACGTCAGACCCCAATAGCTCAATAAGTCGTGTCGATATGAGGTCTATAACTGTTCGAGAAACTACTGGTAACACTTACCAGTAAATCTCAGCAACCCTGGCCAGGGATTTCCTGTTATAGCCAATCGAACACAGCGCAACATCAACCCCCATATACCGGGAGAGACGAATCCCCTCCTATCGCTCATTGCCTCCATGTGACTCGGGACTGTACCCAAAAACCACCGTTTTGCACGCCCTCTTGGACGTGGTAAGATGGAAATCAAAGCACAGTGGGAACCACACAAGACTCTATGACGATCTCGGGTCAACAGACTACTCTGTACCAGTGTCACCAGAGAACTGCCATCTGACGTGAGGTATAATACCATCTGGGAGTTCTCGGCGAGTCCGTCCAGTGTACCCAGTCTCTACTGAGCACCCGTATATCATCTCTGATGTCAAACACCGATGGATATGGGATCATCCATCGCCCATCTACATGGGTCGAGAAGGTACACGCTAGTCTACTCTGGTATATCGATGCCCCGTCTCGATACACCCTCGACTAGGGACTTTGAAGGATGTACTTATGGACTACCATGTCCCCACTAGTATGATCCGCATCATAGTCCAGGTAGTCAAGTACAGATCCTAAGGGCTTTACCAACATGTAACAGAGAGACAATCAGCATACACGTTAAGGTAAAGATCAACCAGATAGCATACTATCATGTCGAGCAAGAAAGTCCTCCCTATATACGTCCCAGCATCCACTACAATATACATCCTATGTACAGTAATGGCCTCTAGGGCATACATATAACTAACAATCTCCCACTTGCACTAGGGCCATCTTTAGCAGTGGTTGTAGTATCTCATACTCAACCATCCCATAATAGTCTCTCTCTGGGAACAGGCCTTTGTGAGTGGATCCGCTGTGTTGTCCTCAGAATCTACTCTCCAAACCTCGATCTCCCTGGAGATCAACCATCTCCATGATCAAGTGATACTGCCTTAGAATATGTCTGGATCACTGATGGGACCGGCGTTCCTTGGCATAAGCCACAACTCCATTGTCTCACAATGGTTGGAACGTAGTTCATCTCATGAACCATTATACATCCAAACAACCTTTTTGGTAGCATCTTAAGTAGCGATGTATCCTGCCTTTATCGTCTAGTATGTCACGGTATCTAGCTTGGAACTCTTCCAACATACCGTCCCTTTACTGAGGGTAAAGACAATGCCTGTGACTGACACTCAGTCGTTTCTATCACCCTGGAACAATTCCAGTGATTCTTCCCAGGATCGGTTGATACCGTCTCACTACAACTAGTGAGAATCCTAACATCCAATTAAATCTATCTCATAGATCCAAAATCCAGGATTTAGGAGGTATCACTTTGATCCTATATGGAGAATCATTGTGATAAGCGGAGATTGATCGAGCGTAGCATAAGAAACTCTTTTCTTATCAAGAGTATGTCATCCACGTAATCTACGAGGATCATCACCATACTCCCTACTACCTTTTTGTTTATACAAGGTTCATCTACCATTTTGATGATGTCAAACTCTTTGACTACTTCATCAAAACAGACGTTCCAACTCCGCGATGCCTGCTTTATCCTATAAAGCATCTTGCACACGTTTCCGCTGCTCCCACTGTCTACGAAGCCCTCTGGCTGTGTACTTACAGACGCACTCTTCTAAATCATCATTTAGAAAAGCAGTCAAGACACCCAACCACCAGATATCGTAGTCATGGTATGTAGCCGTGGTAAGTAGGATCTGGATGGACTTAAGCATAGTCACTTGAAAAGGTATCATCATGATCCACGCCTGGTCAATGATGCAAACCTTTAACAAGTCTAGCTTTGAAAGTCTCAACTCTTCCATGTACACCAAGTAATCTTCTCAAGATATACTTGCTCCTGATGGGGATTTAACCCTTCAGATATAGCAACCAAAGTCCATACTTTGTTGGTGTATATGGATTCCATCTCAGATCGCTAAGCATCCAGCCATTCTTACAGAGTCTCTACTCTTGATGGCCAGCTCGAAACTAGTTGGGTCATCATCTCATGATGCAATCCTCGCTCCCACTGTCATAGAGAAACCAGAGTATCTCTCAGGTGGGTGAGGAACCCTACTAGATCGGCGGAGAGGCTGAGGTTCGTTGGAATCTACTGAATCCTTCGGTTCTACCAAATCATCAACTCCAGTTTGTATAGCTGGAACGTTTCCAGGTCTACATAACAGACGTTGCCTCGAGCTTGTCCGGATTTAGCTTTTAAACATTGGCCGGACAACCCCAAATCTTAACTAACTTAAGATATGGGCTCTTCCCTTTCCATATCACATATGAAGTGGTAGGCATAGATTTGATTCGAACCCTATTCAATAGGTATGCGACTTCTCAAGTGCATAACCCCTTAAGGAAAAAGGTAACTCAGTAGTACTCATCATAGAGCACACCATATCAAATACGGTGTATCTGCTCCGCCCCGATATACCATCGTGCAATGGTGTATACGGAGGAGTAATGCTGAGAGAGAATCTTATTCTCCTTTAGAATAGTCCTGGAATTCCGTGCTCAAGTATTCTCCTCCTTGATCTCATCAAAGGACATAATACATATACCCGTATATTGGTTCTCTACTTCTAACTTATATTCTGTGAATATCTCAAAAGGTTCGGACTTGTGTTTCAACAGGAACATATGTCTGAATCTTGAGAGATTATCAGAGAATGTAATGAAGTACAAAGAATCAGTCTTGGCAAGTGTAGACTGGGGACCTTGCATACATCAACATGTATCATCCCAAGAGTTCACTAACTCTTTCTCTGTTTCCAGTAAACGGAGCTATGGTCATCTTATCTTTGTGACATGACTGGCGAGTTTCACAAGATGTAAATTCAAACTGATTTAAATATGCATCTATATGTAACTCTAGCTAGTCGGGTCGCACTGATCTGACCTAGTCTACAATACCTCAAGAAGGATTCGTTCATTTCTGAACTCTTCCTCTTGTGTGTGTTCCGTACACTAAGAACTGTAGTTTGATTTAGAACATTAATGCTTTTAGATAACGTGCCTGAACCGATCAACTTTTGATATAGGAAATGTTCAAAACATTATCCATTAATACAAAATTTTATCATTTCTTTACTGTTAAAGAGACTGATATGATTTTGTATATCAGGTTCGGTATCTAATAACATTCGTTCAGAATCAATGTATTCTGGTAATACAGGGTGACAGTGACCAACAGACTTGGCTGCAACACTTGCCCCGTTTTCTGCCTCATGAAACTTATCACCCGTTCTCAGTTCTTCTACCTTTCTGTAGCCCTATGTAACATATTACATATGCGGGATCCTGATCCGGTATCATATACCCAGGACGTAAAGGATACTGAGAAACAGTTCTGTATAATGAACATACCCGAAGATGATGCATCAGCATGCACTTTCTTCGTTTGGGCGGCACGGGAATTCTGGTATTCCCCAATTTCCTGCTCTGTCTTATAACAATTATAAGTTGGAGCGGGACCAACGTTCCCCAGCTCAGTATAACAAGCGGGTTCGGTCAATATTCCGTATTATTATCTTGATTAAGGCGTGATATGGTCGCTACCAGGAGAGAGAGAGAAGAAAACACTCAGCGTGCGCTCTGTCAAGAATAGATTGGTTTTATTTTATCTAATCAGGATGGCTCCCACTGCTTTTTTATCAAATCTTCCTTCAAACCCTAAAAGGAAAGACTAGCCGGGATTAATTACACACTACAAGTTCGCCAATCTTTCAGCCAGGCCAGTGTCGGTACTTTGAGGGAGGTCCCCCGTGCTTTCGCACGAACCTAATTAATGTAAACCTCGTTTTCCCAGAGGCGTAACCTCGTTAACACCTTTCTAGACACCTACTTGATCGGCTAATTGCAATGTGTAAAACTCTCCCAGGAGTAACTCTTACTCGCAGCGGGTATCGGGATCCAACTATCTCATAGAAGGTATGCAATCTCATTGCAAATTTCAACACTTGAAATTCCCGATAATATTTTGCCCCTAGCGTGCTATGACCTTGACGCAGGCCAACAAACCATAGTCCGCTAGTCAAGTTCAACCCGTCATTTCCTGATTGAATTAAACCCACCCGCACGACCCTTGACGCAGGCCAACAAAGTCGCACGACTACCCTAATCCAATCTGCATCATATGCATAAGCAGATAAATACTAGTTAGCTACCGCACACTACGCCTTGACGCAGGCCAACAAACGTAGCACGAATACTAACTACCACTTATCTGAAATGACGGAGGGCTACGACAGGTTTTTCTGAAAACCTATTGCGTAATGAACTTGATATCGTTGTAGAATCAAATGATTTTAAAATGGAGTGCTTTTGAGGCTTTTCTAGTTTTGCTAAAGGAGTCACTCCCGGTGAAGGGATCGTCGGTCCTTTCCTCGTCGAATGAGGTGCGGGATATATCATATATATCACTGTGCAAAGCAAAAACATTTAAAAGCAATCAAAAGACAAACCGAGTGTGTAGCATCTGCCAGTTATTGCTAAAGGAGTCACTCCCGGTGAAGGGATCTCGGTCCTTTCCTCATCGAATAAGGTGCAGGATGTTCTTTAATGAACACCGCGATGCAAAGCAAGAACTGTAGCTACCTGTTTTATTTTGAAATTCGATTCCACAACATCTTTAGGTTTCTTTTATTTCATTAATCACATTAATGAAGTCCCATCAATTAATGTACCTAAACATCACAGATAGATATGACGTACACTTATGCCATCCGCATTCGCCTCGATGTCCCCTCGTGCACCGTTAGGTTAGGTAACTAACGACAGAGCAGGGCAGGGCTAGCGCGGGTGCAAAACATAAGCAACGTCTATATAATATATCATATATACTATATATAATATCTGCCACAGAACATCGCATGAACTCAGATAAAACACAGCAGAAGAAACATATGAAATATTGGATGTACTAGGACGTCCGTGTTTTCAATACGAGCCAGTATAAAACACGGATTCCACGGTCGTGATGAATAGCCAAACCCACACCCCTAGACCCCTACGAGAGCGGCAAGCAACCCTGCCAATTCTGGAGTTAGGAGACCCGGACTCGACTCCTCGAGTTTGTCTCCCACTGGACTCCAGAACCCGGTTACTTGTGCTCCCCACCTTGGGTCTATCCTAGTGCGGAAAAGTAAATAATATACAAACGGTGACTACTTCCGCTACCTGGAAGCGCCCCAATAAAAGAATATTACATACAAGTTTTTACATGAATGAAAATGAAAAACACTCATCTCACATAAAAACCCCCGGCTATTCAAACACGACGATCCAATATAACATATCCAGCAACACATAACATCACATGTCATCAACGTAAGTAAATATGCGCATCCCAATTGTCGTTGACATATAGCAACGAAACCGGCGATATCACATATTACACTTACGGTCACAGAAAAGAAAGTGTAAAACTACAACAGTTGGAATCCGCAACCACCTCAGACATCGCATGCCTGACGAAATGAATTACTTAGACATCGCATGCCTAACAATTATAAACCCCGCATTTTAGTCTCAAAATTGAAAACTCTTTTCAATATCAAGTCGGGCAATTCAACAAGATTCCCAACATCCTGATCGAATGCTCGTCGCAAACTTCAGTAGACGGCTGCACCCCCGATACCGGCGACGAAGTGCACCAAGGCGGAACACCGCTACCGCGAGCACCCGGACGGATGCTTTCGGCGACAGGGTTCTCCTACAGTCACTTGGTCGGGGCTATGGAGTGAGGCTGTCTATTAAGTTTACCCGGCGAGTATCCGCGTACGCTACGTGATTGCGACGGACTTTTGATCACATCAAAATTCCGTGGCAACCGATCAAGTGAGACTAAACTGCTACGTTTATAACATTCATTCAGTTATCATATAACTTATTGTGAATTCCAATTATTGTATCCCATTCCAGATAAACAGAAAATGTTAAACTTTCCGATCGAACAATCGAACACCCAAGTTTTCCCGATACAGATCAACACATGAAACAAGTCTAACAATATTCCGTTCGTGCCTCAGTACCAACGGTCCAGCCGTAGAAGGGTCAAGCCAACGCCTCACATGTGGCACGCCGTACTGCCCCAAACCCGAAGGTTCAAAGGGCAGTTCAAGACGGTCACATAATCGAGTTAAGGTTTGTGTCTTCTAGAGGGACCATCGCGTTACTTGCACTACTTAGAACGTCGTTAAACTATGGAAAATCCAACACTTGGAAATTTCCCGACAGGGGAAAAATCGGGTATTTATATCCGGTCGAACTTTTTAACATATTCTAAAATTTATCCGGAAAACACATGGACAGAATTAGACTTTCCGATCGAAACAATGATTCCCAAAACAACACTGAACAACTCAACTCTTGAGTTCAGTTTAAATATTCCAGGAAAATGATAACTGCATTTTACAAGTTACAGTGAAATTTTACACGTGTCGGCTTCTAATTGGCGGCTCTTCCGCCGCAAAAACCCCCTTTGTGCGGCCCTTCCGCCGCGCTTTTGTGGAATCAGGGTACCAAATTTCACAGTAATTCTTAAAAAAGCCTGCTTATTTTTCTGGATATTTTTAATTGCCAAAAATCAACAGTTTTGAAAAAAGTACAGAGAGCAATTTTGCAATGGGATTTTGGTTCGATCGGGTTTCTAATTCCGTCCGGGGATCGCCTAAGGCTCTAGCTAGGCTCTGATACCACTGCAGGGTTCCTAGGCACTCTAGTGAGGTCTCCCAAGCCATCAACCATGGCAATTTCAAAAATTATGGTGCCTACAAACCCTAAACAACGGATCGTATACTAGATTTCTAGGCGAACAAGAACTAGTTAACAGTTAACTAAGGGAATACGGAAATACAACCTTTGTAGATCCGGTGCTCCACCTCCACGGCTCCGCAACGAGGTCCTCTCCGCTGTCCAAATCAAATCTGGGCTCTAAGATCGGCTTCGTCGGAGAATGGGCAAGCTAGGTCGTCGATGTCCATGCCGAAGATGATCTACGTCGAGGCATCGATGAATCAAGCTCCACCTTCACCAAACCCTAAAATCTTGTGAAGGAAACACACTCTACTACTTGGCAAGAGGTAGAGGATGAAGAAATAGGAAGTGGGTTAACTTTAGAATTGGATTTCTCACTCTTTCCATCAATCCACCATTGATGGAGCTTGCTTTTCATGAAGAAGAAGAAGAGCAAGAAGAAGATCATTGTTATGATAAGTTAAAAGAATAATGAAAAGAGAAACAATTCTTATCATAACTTGAACCCTAGTTAAGTGTAGAGAAAAGACCATGGTTAATGGAATGGTTAGGGTTAAGGATAAGAACAAAATGGTCACTAGGTCAAAGTCTTCAAGAAGCTTCAATATGAAACAAAAATAGCCACCATTTTCTTCTTATTCCTTTTCTAATTATTTCCAAAATAAATAAATAGATAAATAAATAATAAAAGGAAATAAAACCCTAATCATATTAATAACCATGGTTTATTCTTAACTTACACTTAAACAATCATGTATCATCAAACATGATACAAGCAAATGCACAAAAGTATATCGCATATACAATGCGCCCATCCGAGTGAGAAAATCCATCTTAAGTAAACCGATACTAGTTGATGCAAAGTAATATATCAAATATATAAATATGCATTAAATCATTAAATCAACACTTGATTCAATGACCCGGTTATGTCGCACACAACCGACTAGTATACAATATATCGGCTTATCGAATCAACGCTTGAATCGATAACTAGGTTATATCGCATACAACCATTCGATATATTTATCGCGAGAATAGAATACGGTATCACATACACGCATTATTCTCGGTCCCGCACATATCTCATATGCGCTCCTATTTCGTTTCGCTTGAGCCAGGAAACCTCTGTGTAGGACTCTAAAGACTCGTCAATACGCCGGCAGCAGGTGATGATCATATCAAACACCCACAAGCCGCAAGCGGTCTGCTAAACGTAACGGCCACCCGGGTATTGAGCGATCTGAAGATCGACGAGCAAGCCCGCTCACACTCCAGTGAATCCGACCAGTAACACTACCGTACAGTCCGGTCTGATCGTCTGATATGTCGCATATCTCGCCTAGGGGTGGTATACGTCAGACCCCAATAGCTCAATAAGTCGTGTCGATATGAGGTCTATAACTGTTCGAGAAACTACTGGTAACACTTACCAGTAAATCTCAGCAACCCTGGCCAGGGATTTCCTGTTATAGCCAATCGAACACAGCGCAACATCAACCCCCATATACCGGGAGAGACGAATCCCCTCCTATCGCTCATTGCCTCCATGTGACTCGGGACTGTACCCAAAAACCACCGTTTTGCACGCCCTCTTGGACGTGGTAAGATGGAAATCAAAGCACAGTGGGAACCACACAAGACTCTATGACGATCTCGGGTCAACAGACTACTCTGTACCAGTGTCACCAGAGAACTGCCATCTGACGTGAGGTATAATACCATCTGGGAGTTCTCGGCGAGTCCGTCCAGTGTACCCAGTCTCTACTGAGCACCCGTATATCATCTCTGATGTCAAACACCGATGGATATGGGATCATCCATCGCCCATCTACATGGGTCGAGAAGGTACACGCTAGTCTACTCTGGTATATCGATGCCCCGTCTCGATACACCCTCGACTAGGGACTTTGAAGGATGTACTTATGGACTACCATGTCCCCACTAGTATGATCCGCATCATAGTCCAGGTAGTCAAGTACAGATCCTAAGGGCTTTACCAACATGTAACAGAGAGACAATCAGCATACACGTTAAGGTAAAGATCAACCAGATAGCATACTATCATGTCGAGCAAGAAAGTCCTCCCTATATACGTCCCAGCATCCACTACAATATACATCCTATGTACAGTAATGGCCTCTAGGGCATACATATAACTAACACTCTGGTGATCGAAGGGAGAAGGAGGTGGTCGGAGGTGGCGCGGGTGACGTCGACGAGGGTCGACGGCACGTTTTCCGGCGACCCGGGGTTGGTGCTAGGGTCAGGCTCGGGTTCTGGTGGTCCGGCGAGGGGAGGAGGAAGGCGACGACGAGGTCGGGACGAGGAGGAAGAGAGGAGGATTTGGGTGTCGTCGGCAAAGGGAGGCGGCGGCGGCGGCGAGGTCTGTGGCTGGTGATGGCGTCGGGGTTGGGTGCAGGCGCGGGAAGAGGCGGAGGAAGGAGGTAGGAGGGTGCGGCTAGGCTGAGGAGGTGTTGACGGCGACGGCGAGGTCGCGGTGGGGCCGGCGGCGAGGTCACGAGGAGGCTAGGGTTAGGGTTCGGGGTTCACGCGAAAGTTTTCCTCGTGTGAGGAAGAAGGGTGAACAGTGGGGGTTTTATATATAGGAAGAGAGAGAGAGAGAGAGGTTAGGATTGGAGAGAGAGAGGTTAGGATTGGAGAAGGAGAGATAGAGAGAGAGTGGGAAAAGGTGGGGTCCACGAGGGATTTAAATCCCTCGTGATTGGCCAAGGGAAAAATTTGTGAGTTAGAATTAAAGATTTTAGGGATTTAACGAGTGATTTAGGTAACAGTGAAAATTATATATAGTTTAATATATTTAATCAAACGGGAAATTTTGGCGCTAAATGAAACATTTCCAAATCGCGCCCGGGTTGCGCCCAAATGTTCCAAATTCAAATTGTAGGATTTTAAGCGAGTTCCAAATTTTGAAAAGAGGTGTCTTGTGATTAAAATGCATGCCCCCAAGTCGGACACTTGCACGCGCGCGTAGTCGTCCAAACTTGCCCGTTTCACCGAACGGGACGAAATCTCGACGCGCGGACGCTACCACGCGACTAGTGGCGACGAGTAGGCCAACATGGATATTTTTAATTTCATTTTAGGAGTTAAAATTTGTTATGTGCCAAAATGACTTAACCGGTTAAAATTTTGCAATAAACACCAGATAATCAGGATAATTGGAATGAGCAATATAACGCTCAACTAGCAAAAGAAATAGTATTCTTGGGCTCGGGTGTTACATCATACCCAACTACAAAAGAATTTCGTCCTCGAAATTCCAAGAATACTTAACTACTGGAAAAGGTGAGGGAATTTCTGCCGGATCTCGTCTTCTCGCTCCCAAGTGGATTCTCCATGCGAATGATTACCCCAAGAAACTAGCACAAGAGGGATAACCTTGTTCTTAAGAACCTTTTTTCTTCGATCCTTGATTTCAACTGGTCGCTCCTCAAAAGTTAGGTCCTCCCGTACGGTCAACTCCGAATGATCCAAGACGTGGGTCTCATCTCGAACATACCTCCGTAGTTGAGATACATGAAACACATCGTGCACTCCTGCCAATGACTGTGGTAACGCCAAACGGTACGCTACCTCTCCAACACGCTCCAATATCTCGAAGGGTCCAACGAATCGAGGACTAAGCTTTCCCCGACTTCCAAAGCGAATCACCCCCCTAGTCGGTGATATCTTCAGGAATACCAAATCGCCCACGGCGAACTCTAGAGGTCTTCTTGACGTGTCGGCCCAACTTTTCTGTCTGTCTTGAGCTGCCTTCATATGCTTCCTGATTGTATTCACCTTCTCGACTGTCTGTACCACCAAATCTGGTCCTAGAAACCTTCGTTCACCAACGTCATCCCAACAAACAGGTGAACGGCACTTACGACCATACAACGCTTCAAACGGAGCCATCTGACTAGTCGCTTGGAAACTATTGTTGTACGAAAACTCCACCAGGTGTAGATGATCCTCCCAAGAACCTTTGAAGTCCAACATGCAAGCCCTCAACATATCTTCAAGGGTATGGATCGTTCTCTCCGATTGTCCATCAGTTTGAGGATGATAAGCTGTGCTAAACTTCAATCGAGTCCCCAAACTTTCTTGTAAACTCCTCCAGAAGTGCGACAAGAACCGAGTGTCCCGATCGTACACGATGCTTACCGGTACTCCATGCAATCTCACAATCTCCTGCATGTACCGCTCTGCCAAAGTCTCTGTCGATTTACCAACCCGAAAAGGAATAAAGTGAGCCGCCTTGGTCAACCGATCAACAATCACCCATACTGCATTGTTGCCCTTTGGACTCCGCGGTAAAGCCGTCACGAAATCCATGGTTATATGTTCCCACTTCCACTGAGGAATCGGAAGTGGTTGCAACAAACCAGCAACCTTTTGGTGTTCAGCCTTGACTTGCTGACACACCAAGCACTTAGCCACGAAGCGAGCAATTTCCCGTTTCATACCTTCCCACCAGAAGTGCTGTCGAATATCTCGATACATCTTTGTCCCTCCTGGATGCACAGAGTAAGCTGAACTGTGTGCCTCCTTCATAAGCTCTTCACGCACATCTCCTTTTGGCACACACACACGGCTACCATATCTCAACGAACCGTCTTCATGGATCAGTAAATCGGTTCGTAGTCCGGCTTCAACCTGCTCTCGAAACTTTCGCAGCCTAGGATCCTGCGATTGCGCCACTTTAATCTTCTCAACTAAGGACGACTGTACTTGCAACTGCATCAACTGTCCCGTAGCATATGGTAGCACAACCTCCAAGTCAAATCTCCGAAAATCCGCAATGATCTCCCTCTGTGCAGTCAATATCTGAACTGCTGGTAACCGACTTAGCGCATCTGGTACGACATTAACTTTTCCCGGATGGTACTTAAGGTCAAGGTCGTAGTCGGCCATCAGTTCCAACCATCTGCGTTGCCTCATGTTCAACTCCTTCTGAGTGAATACATACTTCAAACTCTTGTGATCTGTAAAGACTTCGACTCTCTCGCCCAAAAGGTAGTGTCTCCAAATTTTCAGGGCGAAGATCACGGCTGCCAGCTCCAAGTCATGAGTCGGATAATTCTTCTCATGTGTCTTCAGTTGTCTCGATGCGTAAGCGACGACTTTCCCATTCTGCATCAGAACACATCCCAATCCTTTTCCGGATGCGTCGCTGTGTATCACTAGTCCTCCTGAATTATCTGGTACGGTCAGGATCGGGCGGTTATCAACTTTTGCTTCAACGTCTCGAAGGCCAATGCACAACCATCCGCCCAAACAAACGGTACTTCCTTGCGCGTGAGCTTGGTTAACGGCTCAACTACACGAGCGAAGTTCTCCACAAATCTTCTGTAGTATCCGGCCAAACCAAGGGAACTTCTTACCTCAGCCACATTTCTTGGAATAGGCCAATCTCGAACTGCTGCAATCTTCTCGGGATCAATGGCGATTCCATTGCCCGACACAACATGCCCCAGAAACTTCACTTCTTCCAGCCAGAATTCGTACTTACTCATCTTCGCATACAATTTCTCCTGTCTCAGCGTCTGCAATGCGATCTTTAAACGCTCAGCATGCTCCTCCGGACTCTTCGAGTACACCAGAATATCGTCAATGAATACCACAATAAACTGGTCCAGGTATGGTGAAAAGATCCTGTTCATCAAATCCATGAATATTGCCGGCGCATTAGTCACTCCGAAGGGCATCACTAGATACTCGAAATGTCCGTATCGAGTTCGAAACGTCGTCTTGCAAATGTCTTCTGCTTTCACTCGGACCTGATGATATCCTGATCGCAAGTCCAGTTTCGAGAATACCCTCGCGCCACTAAGCTGCTCAAAAAGTTCTCCAATGCGAGGGATCGGGTACTTGTTCTTAATGGTCGCCCGGTTTAATTCTCGATAATCAATGCACATCCTTCTCGTGCCATCCTTCTTCTTTACTAAAAGAACTGGAGCTCCCCAAGGTGAGTTGCTGCTTCGAATCCATCCCTTCTCGAGTAATTCACCAACTTGTTTCTTAACTTCTTCCAATTCCACCGGTGCCATCGGGTAATAAGATTTTGATACTGGCGCTGCACCAGGAATAAGGTCAAACGCAAACTCCACATCTCGCTTTGGCGGTAAGCCGGATATATCTTCAAACACATCCATAAAGTCGCGAACAACTACCGGCTCTTCCTTACTATCAACTTCCATAGTCGCAAGAACATTGTTTGTCGGCCTAGCCCAAACTCGACTGGCCCGACAGAGCTGCTTCCTCCAGTGAAAGTAAACTCAGGGTGTCCGGAAATCTGGAAAATTCCCTTCCTTGCCATACAGTCAAATGTGTGCGTGGAAAGTGCCTAGAAAATCCATTCCTAAGACTACTTCATAACTGCCCGTATCTATCACCAAGAAATCTGCAAAAAAGCTCCCGCCCGCAAACAACGACTGTACAATCTCTACATTCCTTACTAGCTATGATTTTCCCATTCCCAGTGTGTATGTCCCCAAAACTAGACAGGGTCGTGCGGGTAATCGAGTGTGTAGTTATAAAGTTGGATGACATAAAACAATGGGATGCTCCGGAATCAAATAATGCCAATGCGGGAAAACCATGAACGAGTAAATTACCTGAAACCCTTCTCCTGATGCCTTAGCTTCTTCAACTGTCAACGTGAAAGCTCGAGCCTGATTAGATCCTTGAGTCAACTGTCTCTGCCCTTGGAACGGTCTCTGCGGAGGCTTCTGAATATCATCCCTTGTACGAAGCTTCGACGGACAAGCACTAACGGCGTGATCTGCCGCTCCACATCTAAAACAGAGTCCCAGCCTCTTACGACACTCCTTTCGCACATGTCCGGGTATATGGCAGTAGTTACAAATCACGCTCCTTTTCCGATCACCCACAATTGTTTTCTTCATTGGTGCTACGCTGCGCCTGTGCACCGGAATACTTCTACGTACAGACGTTTGGTTCAGTGCAAATGCCGGTCCCAGCTCGGTCTGTTCCTTTAGATTCTCCAGCAATCCCCTTATCACTCTACGCCTGGCGGCTATGACCGCACGTCTTTGGTCCATCTTCAAATTCGTACCGGCCATATTCCTGGAAATCAAAGTACCCAATATTAGCATGATGATAGATTCTGAGTATAGATCAAGGCTAGAACTCCAAGATACTTAAATAGAGTACAGCATTGTAGCTATGCCGCGGTATCATAGCCGCAATTACTTAACTCCACCCAAGTCGCCTAAGTCCTGGAGATAACAAGAAATTAGGTTTTCGAGTTGACAATACAAAGTAAGTTTGCATGTCGACATGATCCGGAAGAAAGATTCAAGGATGGTAAAACGGTCAAGGTGGCAGGACATGTTTCCTAAACACGGGTATTCTGATTCGCGTGTTGGGTACAATACCCAACTACAAAAGAATCAACCCGACTATCCTATGGCTCTGATACCAAAAGAACCATGTCACGCCCCGCTTCCCAGAGTACGCAGGATTGGGCACGTAACATAGCCAACCATGCTACCTGTGGGTAGGAAGTATCCATCCACAGTCACATTACGGTTGTAAGGATATCAAGAACAAGATAATGAACTAATCTAACACATGTCCAAATCCATAATAACAAGAATCAATAAACAATAAGTGCGGAAGCAAATGATCCAATACAATAAATAAACAGTACGTCCCATAATGAGGGCTCACATCTGGAAATGGAATGAAAATAAATAACTAAGCCCTAAATAACTCACAGTTCAGCCTGCTGGCTGAAGTACTCCTGCTCGGTCGTCGACAGTGGTAAGGAATCTGGGCCATGCAAAACCCAGACGTCAGCGCGTCATGTCATCAAATAATATAATATAAACATGGTAATAAGCAATGCAGGTATGAACATGAATAAAGCAGTACTAAGAAATAACAGAGCAGGGTAATGTGCAATGGTGACTAAACTGTCCTATCAAGTTTCTACTCTATAGTCTTTGAAATCAATTGATGAATCGTCGATGTAACTCAATAGTATCCCGTGCGTGCCCGGGACCACGGTCAAGGTCCTCGGGGCTGAATCCGAGACGTGCCGCTAAGCAGTAAAAGTAGGTAGTAGGATGGACGAGTGATGTCAGCATCATCACTCCCGGACTGGCCAAGCCCGTAAGACTGATCAGAACAAGTATCGAACTGTTGAGTTACAAGTCGGTTTCACCTTTGATTTCCCCATACCCCCAAGCTATGTATGTCAGGTCGGGTATTCAGTAGTCAAGGACTAATGCCAACACAAGATCAGGTAAAAGTAGGTCTGTCTGGGTAGACAGCAGGAATGGTCAGGTTTGTCGGCATTAGGCATGAAATCAGGTAACAGGTCAGGTCGCTTTTCAACAGGTTGAGTCGATATGTACAGGGTGTCATGTCCGGTGTATCAGTACATGTGTCAGGTGTATCAAGATCGGTCAATATGTAATGCAATCAAATGTATGCTGATAACAGGTATAGTAACGAATAAGGAACAGCAGCAGGAACGGCAAATAACAATATTATTCCATGTAAACACAGTGATGCTTTGTATTCTCTTATTAACAGGTTCAAGCACCCTTGGGGTGCAATAATCACAGTGTAGTGCAATATTAATAACAGCAGGCAATAAAGATATAAGTGTGCGACTATTTTCCTCTAAATAGTAAAATGATTAGCAGGTAGTTGTTATTAAGGTGACGGTGGCAAAATACGATTTAGGTGGCAGTATTATAATGTATATCATATTTCGTCCAATGAGACAAGTAGCAATATTTAATTGATATAGCAAGTTTGTGAGTCAAACATTTAATTAGTTTAACGTAGCATGTAGCAAGAAATCTTGCCTCGACGGTTTTGCAAACCGGAAAGCACGGATGCGATGTCGGCAGAAAACACGAGATGGGTGCACGGACTACGGATCGAGTCCCAACAGCGAACAGCGGGACCACACGGACCAGAATACTTCGCTGGAGCGTCGGGTCCAAACGACGGCACGGCCGGAATTCGGCAAAAGTCAAAACGACGACGAGTTAGCAACCATACGATAAACATAAGCAAAGACCAGCGAGAGGGGGGGTTTAACATTAATGGAAAGATAGAGATGCTTACAGGGAGACACCAGGGTGCAACCACGACGGCTCGACGGCGATGGGGCGCCGGCAGCGAGGAACGGTGGCGCGGCAAGGGTTTGAGGTGGCTGGACGTTGCTGGAAAACGATGGTGCTGAGAGTAGAGGAGGTGCTGGCCTGCTCTGGTGATCGAGGGGAGAAGGAGGTGGTCGGAGGTGGCGCGGGTGACGTCGACGAGGGTCGACGGCACGTTTTCCGGCGACCCGGGGTTGGTGCTAGGGTCGGGCTCGGGTTCTGGTGGTCCGGCGAGGGGAGGAGGAAGGTGACGACGAGGTCGGGACGAGGAGGAAGAGAGGAGGATTTGGGTGTCGTCGGCAAAGGGAGGCGGCGGCGGCGAGGTCTGTGGCTGGTGATGGCGTCGGGGTTGGGTGCAGGTGCGGGAAGAGGCGGAGGAAGGAGGTAGGAGGGTGCGGCTAGGCTGAGGAGGTGTTGACGGCGACGGCGAGGTCGCGGTGGGGCCGGCGGCGAGGTCACGAGGAGGCTAGGGTTAGGGTTCGGGGTTCACGCGAAAGTTTTCCTCGTGTGAGGAAGAAGGGTGAACAGTGGGGGTTTTATATATAGGAAGAGAGAGAGAGAGAGAGGTTAGGATTGGAGAGAGAGAGAGAGAGATTTGATGAGGAGAGATAGAGAGAGAGTGGGAAAAGGTGGGGCCCACGAGGGATTTAAATCCCTCGTGATTGGCCAAGGGAAAAATTTGTGAGTTAGAATTAAAGATTTTAGGGATTTAACGAGTGATTTAGGTAACAGTGAAAATTATATATAGTTTAATATATTTAATCAAACGGGCAATTTTGGCGCTAAATGAAACATTTCCAAATCGCGCCCGGGTTGCGCCCAAATGTTCCAAATTCAAATTGTAGGATTTTAAGCGAGTTCCAAATTTTGAAAAGAGGTGTCTTGTGATTAAAATGCATGCCCCCAAGTCGGACACTTGCACGCGCGCGTAGTCGTCCAAACTTGCCTGTTTCACCGAACGGGACGAAATCTCGACGCGCGGACGCTACCACGCGACTAGTGGCGACGAGTAGGCCAACATGGATAATTTTAATTTCATTTTAGGAGTTAAAATTTGTTATGTGCCAAAATGACTTAACCGGTTAAAATTTTGCAATAAACACCAGATAATCAGGATAATTGGAATGAGCAATATAACGCTCAACTAGCAAAAGAAATAGTATTCTTGGGCTCGGGTGTTACATCAAGAGTATGTCATCCACGTACTCTACGAGGATCACCACCATGCTCCCTACTACCTTTTTGTTTATACAAGGTTCATCTACCATTTTGATGAAGTCAAACTCTTTGACTACTACTTCAAAACAGACGTTCCAACTCCGCGATGCCTGCTTTATCACATAAAACATCTTGTACACGTTTCCGCTGCTCCCACTGTCTACGAGGTCCTCTGGCTGTATACTTATAGACTCCCTCTTCTAAAACATCATTTAGAAAAGCTGGCATGACACCCAACCACCAGATATCGTAGTCATGGTATGTAGCCGTGGCAAGTAGGATCTGGATGGACTTAAGCATAGCCACTGGAAAAGGTTTCATCATTATCCACGCCTGGTCGATGACGAAAAACCTTTAACAAGTCTAGCTTTAGAAAGTCTCAACTTTTCTATCTACACCAAGTAATCTTCTCAAGATATACTTGCTCCTGATGGGGATTTAACCCTTCAGATATAGCAACCAAAGTCCATACTTTGTTGGTGTATAAGGATTCCATCTCAGATCGCTAAGCATCCAGCCATTCTTACAGAGTCACACTCCTGATGGCCAGCTCGAAACTAGTTGGGTCATCATGTCATGATGCAATCCTCGCTCCCACTGTCATAGAGAAACCGAAGTAACTCTCAGGTGGGTGAGGAACCCTGCTAGATCGGCGGAGAGGCTGAGGTTCGTTGGTTACTATTGAATCCTATGGTTCTATCAAATCATCAGCTGCAAATTGTATAGCTGGAACATTTCCAGTTCTACATAACAGACTTTGCCTCGAGCTTGTCCAGATTTTGCTTTTAGACATAGGCCGGACAACTCCAAATCTTAACTAACTTAAGAAATGGGCTCTTCCCTTTCCATATCACATATGAAGTGGTAGGCACTGATTTGATTCGAACCTAATTCAATTGGTATGTAGCTTCTCAAGTGCATAACCCCCAAAAGGAAATAGGTAACTCAGTAGTACTCATTATAGAGCACACCATATCAAATAGGGTGTATCTGCTCCGCCCCGATATACCATCGTGCTATGGTGTATACGGAGGAGTAATGCTGAGGGAGAATCTCTTTCTCCTTTAGAATAGTCCAGGAATTCCGAGCTCAAGTATTCTCCTCCTCGATCACATCAAAGGACATAATACTTGTACCCGTATTTTGGTTCTCTACTTCTAACTTATATTCTGTGAATATCTCAAAAGGTTCGGACTTGTGTTTCAACAGGAACATATGTCTGAATCTTGAGAGATTATCAGAGAATGTAATGAAGTATAAAGAACCAGTCTTGGCATGTGTAGACAGGGGACCTAACATACATCAACATGTATCATCCCAAGAGTTCACTAACTCTTTCTCTGTTTCCAATAAACAGAGCTATGGTCATCTTATCTTTGTGACATGACTGGCGAGTTTCACAAGATGTAAATTCAAACTGATTTGAATATGCATCTAAATGTAACACAGCTAGTCTGGTCGCATTGATATGACCTAGTCTACAATACCTCAAGAAGGATTCGTTCATTTCTGAACTCTTCCTCTTGTGTGTGTTCTGTATTCTAAGAACTGTAGTTTGATTTAGAACATCAATGCTTTTAGATAACGTGCCTGAACCGATCAACTTTTGATATAGGAAATATTCAAAACATTATCCAACAATACAAAATTTTATCATTTCTTTACTAATAAAGAAACTGATATGATTTTGTATATCAGGTTCGGTATCTAATAACATTCGTTCAGAATCAATGTATTTGTAATACAGGGTGACAGTGACCAACAGACTTGGCTGCATCACTTGCCCCGTTTTCTGCCTCATGAAACTTATCACCCGTTCTCAGTTTTTCTACCTTTTTGTAGCCCTATGTAACAGATTACATATCTGGGATCCTGATCCGGTATCAAATACCCAGGATTCAGAGGATACTGAGAAACAGTTCTTTATAATGAACACACCCGAAGATGATGCATCAGCATGCACTCTCTTCGTTTGGGTGGCACGGGAAATCTGGTATTCCCCAATTTCCTGCTCTGTCTTATAACAATTATAAGTTGGAGCGGGACCAACGTTCCCCAGCTCAGTATAACAAGCGGGTTCGGTCAATAATCCGTATTATTATCTTGATTAAGGCGTGATATGGTCGCTACCTGGATAGAGAGAGAAGAAAACACTCAGCGTGCGCTCTTGCAAGAATAGATTGGTTATTATTTTATCTAATCAGGATGGCTCCCACTGTTTTTATCAAATCTTCCTTCAAACCCTAAAAGGAAAGACTAGCCGGGATTAATTACACACTACAAGTTCGCCAATCTTTCAGCCAGGCCAGTGTCGGTACTTTGAGGGAGGTCCCCCGTGCTTTCGCACGAACCTAATTAATGTAAACCTCGTTTTCCCAAAGGCGTAATCTCGTTAACACCTTTCTAGACACCTACTTGATCGGCTAATTGTAATGTGTAAAACTCTCCCAGGAGTAACTCTTACTCGCAGCGGGTATCGGGATCCAACTATCTCATAGAAGGTATGCAATCTTATTGCAAATTTCAACACTTGAAATTCCCGATAATTTTGCCCCTAGCAGCTATATGACCTTAACATAGTCAACAAATCATAAGTGCTAGTCAAGTTCAACCCGTCATTTCCCGATTGAATTAAACCCACCCGCATGACCCTTAACATAGTCAACAAAGTCGCACGACTACCCTAATCCAATCGCATCATATGCTAATACAGATAAGCAATAATTAGCTACCGCACACTACGCCTTAACACAGTCAACAAACATAGCACGAATACTAACTAGTACTTATCTGAAATGACGGAGGGCTACGACAGGTTTTTCTGGAAACCTATTGCGTATTGAACTTGATATCGTTGTAGAATCAAATGATTTTAAAATGGAGTGTTTTTTAGGCTTTTCTAGTTTTGCTAAAGGAGTCACTCCCGGTGAAGGGATCGTCGGTCCTTTCCTCGTCGAATGAGGTGCGGGATATATCATATATATCACTGTGCAAAGCAGAACTCTTAAAAGCAATCAAAAGACAAACCGAGTGTGTAGCATCTGCCAGTTATTGCTAAAGGAGTCACTCCCGGTGAAGGGATCTCGGTCCTTTCCTCATCGAATAAGGTGCAGGATATATCGCATATACCGCTGTGCAAACCGAGAACTGTAGCTACCAGTTTTATTTTTAAAATTCGATTCTACAACATCTTAGGTTTCTTTTATTTCATTAATCACATTAATGAAGTCCCATCATTTAAGTACCTAAACATCACTGATAAATACGACGTACACTTATGCCATCCGCATTCGCCTCGATGTCCCCTCGTGCACCGTTAGGTTAGGTAACTAACGGCAGAGCGGGGCAGTGCTAGTGCGGGTGTAAAACATAAGTAACGCCTATATAATATATCATATATACAATATACAGTATCTATCACAGAACATCACATGATCACATCACAGATATCGCAGCAGAAGAAACATATGAAATATTGGATATACTAGGACGTCCGTGTTTTCAGTACGAGCCAGTATAAAACACGGATTCCACGGTCGTGATGAATAGCCAAACCCACACCCCTAGACCCCTACGAGAGCGGCAAGCAACACTACCAATTCTAGAGTTAGGAGACCCGGACTCGACTCCTCGAGTTGGTCTTCCACTGGACTCCAGAACCCGGTTACTTATGCTCCCCTCCTTGGGTCTATCCTAGTGCGGAAAAGTAAATAATATACAAAAGGTGACAACTTCCGCAACCTGGAAGTGCCCCAATAAAAGAATATTACATACAAGTTTTTACATGAATGAAAATGAAAACACTCATCTCACATAAAAAACCCCGGCTATTCAAACACGACGATCCAATATAACATATCCAGCAACACATAACATCACATGTCATCAACGTTAGTAAATATGCGTATCCCAATTGTCGTTGGCATATAGCAACGAAACCGACGATATCACATATTACACTTACGGTCACAGAAAAGAAAGTGTAAAACTACAACAGTTAGAATCCGCAGCCTGCATAGACATCGCATGCCTAATCAAATGAATTACTTAGACATCACATGCCTAATAATTATAAACCCCGCATTTTAGTCTCATTTTCGAAAACTCTTTTCAACATCAAGTCGGGCAATTCAACAAGATTCCCGACATCCTGATCGAATGCTCGTCGCAAACTTCAATAGGCAGCCGCACCCCCGATGCCGTCGACAAAGTGCACCAAGGCGGAACACCGCTGCCGCGAGCACCCGAACGGATGCTTTCGGCGACGGGGTTCTCCTACAGTCACTTGGTCGGGGCTATGGAGTGAGGCTGTCTATTAAGTTTACCCGGCGAGTATCCGCGTACGCTACGTGATTGCGACGGACTTTTGATCACATCAAAATTCCGTGGCAACCGATCAAGTGAGACTAAACTGCTATGTTTATAACATTCATTCAGTTATCTCATAACTGCTTGTGGATTCTAAGTATTGTATCACATTCCAGATAAACAGAAAATGTTAAACTTTCCGATTGAACAGTCAAACACCCAAGTTTTCCCGAAACAGATCAATGCATGAAATAAGTTTAACAGCATTCAGTTCGTGCCTCAGTACCAACGGTTCAGCCGTAGAAGGGTCAAGCCAACGCCTCACATGTGGCACGCCGTACTGCCCCAAACCCGAAGGTTCAAAGGGCAGTTCAAGACGGTCACATAATCGAGTTAAGGTTTGTTGTCTTCTAGAGGGTCCATCGAGTTACTTGCACTACTAAGAACGTCGTTAAACTACGGAAAAATCCAACACTTGGAAATTTCCCGACAGGGAAAAATTGGGTATTTATATCCGGTCGAACTTTTTAACATATTCAAAAATTATCCGGAAAGCCACATAGACAAAATCTGATACTCCGATCGAAACACCGAATCCCCAAAACAACCCCAAAAAATTCAACTCTTGAATAAATATTAAAAATTCCCATAAAACTCAGCACTGTGAAAGAGGAATTACTGTGCAAAAACTACAGGCAACTCCCTTCATTTGGCCGCGGAACCGCCGCAGAAGCCATGCTTCTACCGCGGTTCCGCCGCACAATTGATATATCATGGGTTAATTTTTGCATCGTAATTCTTAGAATTCCCTGCTGAATTTTTTAAGCATTTTTAATCTGGAAAAATCCCAGTTTTTGAAAAAAGTCCAGAGAGCGGGTCGGATTAGGGTTTCGGGGTTTGTTCGGAATTGAAATTCCGTCTACGCATCGCCTAAGGCTCTAGCTAGGCTCTGATACCACTGTAGGGTTCCTAGGCATGCTAAAGAGGTCACACAAGGCATCAACCATGCCAATTTCAAATTTTACGATGCCGAGAAACCCTAGACTACGGATCGTTTACTAGATTTTAGGCGACAAAAGCAACTAGTTAACAATTTAACTAAGTGAACGGGAATACAACCTTTGTAGATCCGGTTCTCCACCTTCATAGCTCCGCGATGATGTCCCTCCGCTGTCCAAATCGGATCCCGGACTCTGGCATCGGCTTCATCGGAAAAATGGGCGGGCTTGGTCGTCGGCTTCGATGCCGAAGATGATCTACGTCGAGGCATCACAAGATCAAGCTCCCACTTCACCAAGTCATGAAACTTGTGAAGATAACACCCTATAATACTTGGCAAGAGGTAGAGGATGAAGAAATAGGAGGTGGGTTCACTTTAGAATTGGATTTCTCACTCTTTTTCTCACTTTGCCATTAAAGCTATCAAGCTTTTTCTTCTTGAAGAAGAAGAAGAAGATGATGATAATGTTATGATAAGAATTATAAAATAGAAAAGAAAATCAATTCTTATCATAAGCAAACCATGGTTAGGTGTAGAGAATCAACTAGGGTTAGTGAATGGTTAGTTTTATGACATGAAGACAAAATGGTCACTTTAGTCAAACCTTCATGAAGCTTCATCTTTGAAAGCAACCATTTTCCCTTTTTCTTTTGTCAAAACAAAATAAATAAATGCATAAATGAATCAAATGAAACCCTAACCATTAACTAACCATGGTTTAATTATACACTTAACCAAGTTAGCATGTATCATCAAACATGATACAATCAAGTGCACAAAAGTATATCACATATACAACTCGTGAACTTCAAGTGAGAAAATCCATTTAAAGTGAACCAATACTAGTTAATGCAAAGTAATATATCAAATATATAATTATGCATTAAATCATTAAATCAACACTTAATTCAATGATCCGGTCATGTCGCACACAACCAACTAGTATTACAATGTATCGATTTATCGAATCAATCCTTGATTCGAGAACTAGGTTATATCACATACAACCATTCGACACATTCATCGAGAGAATGAAATACGATATCACATACACGCATTATTCTCGGTCCCGCACATATCTCATATGCGCTCCTATTTCGTTTCGCTTGAGCCAGGAAACCTCTGTGTAGGACTCTAAAGACTCGTCAATATGCCGGCAGCAGGTGATGATCATATCAAACACCCACAAGCCGCAAGCGGTCTGCTAAACGTAACGGCCACCCGGGTATTGAGCGATCAGAAGATCGACGAGCAAGCCCGCTCACACTCCTGTGAATCCAACCAGTAACACTTACCGTACAGTCCGGTCTGTTCGTCTGATATGTCGCATATCTCGCCTAGGGGTGGTAAACGTCAGACCCAATAGCTCGATAAGTCGTGTCGATATGAGGTCTATAACAGTTCAAGAAACTACTGGTAACACTTACCAGTAAATCTCAACAACCCTGGCCAGGGATTTCCGGTTATAGCCAATCGAACACAGCGCAACATCAACTCCCTATACCGGGAGAGACGAATCCCCTCCTATCGCTCATTGCTTCCATGTGATTCGGGACTGTACCCAAAAGCCACCGTTTTGCACGCCCTCTTGGACGTGGTAAGGTGGAAATCAAAGCACAGTGGGAACCACACAAGACTCTATGACGATCTCGGGTCAACAGACTACTCTGTACCAGTGTCACCAGAGAACTGCCATCTGACGTAAGGTATAATACCATCTGGGAGTTCTCGGCGAGTCCGTCCAGTGTACCCAGCCTCTACTGAGCACCCGTATATCATCTCCGATGTCAAACACCAATGGATATGGGATCATCCATCGCCCATCTGTATGGGTCGAGAAGGTATACGCTAGTCTACTCTGGTGTATCGATGTCCCGTCTCGATACACCCTCGACTAGGGACGTTGAAGGATGTACTTATGGACTACCATGTCCCCACTAGTATGATCTGCATCATAGTCCAGGTAGTCAAGTACACATCCTAAGGGCTTTACCAACATGTAACAGAGAGACAATCAGTGTACACGTTAAGGTAAAGAGCAACCAGATAGCATACTATCATGTCGAGCAAGAAAGTCCTCCCTATATATGTCCCAGCATCCACTACAATATACACCCTATGTACAGTAATGGCCTCTAGGGCATACATATAACTAACATTTCCATGTCTTCGAAGTCTGGTAAGAAGTACTTGGCGTCTTCATATTTGCAAACTTCATTTATAGAGAATGGGTTTAGCTCCCCTGTAACTGTGTACTCGAGGCCATCCTTGAAGTACTTCATATACTGATGTTGTGTAAAAGGGATGATGTTGTACTCATGTAACCAAGGCCTGCCGAGCAAAGCGTTGTACCAAGTCTTGGCGTCAATAACATGGAACTTGATGTCAGTGACGAGCAGCCCAAAGCGTAATGTCAGTATTACAGACCCGAGCGTTTGCGATGATTGGAAGTCAAAACCGGAGATGGTAATTTTATCCCGAGCCAGGTGCTGCACGTTCATGCAAATTTTCTTCAACACCCTTACATTGAGAAGGTTGACGGAGGACCCGTTGTCGACCAGGATCTTCCCTATCTTGATATCGTGACAATACCCGATTATATACAGCGGACGATTATGCTCGAACGTTCCTAGAAGGAGGTCTTCATCGCGGAAGGCGATATCAGCCGTGTGGATTTCTTCCAGCTCGTCCTTCATCTTTTCTTCCGGCAGGAAGGCTTGAAACTGGTCGGGCTCCTGTAACGTCTTGATCAGGGAATCTCGTGCTTCTTTAGACAGGAGAAGGGCATCCAAAATACTCAATTGTGAAGGTATATTCCTCAGATGTGCCAGGACATTGTAATCCACCTTGTTCTTTTTTAGCGGGTCCTTGGCTGCGAGCTCCTCGACGATTCTATCATCGAGGGCAATCTCCTCAGGGACTTTTTCCTTTCCTTTGTCCCTTTTGCCCGAACCTTGGTTTGAAGGTCCGAGACTATTTTCAGGCAACGTACGGTTACGCAGCTGAATGTTCTCACAGTTCTTCATCTCTTCTTCTTTTCCAGAGGCGGATTCTTTGAAGAGAGGGACGAGGGCCATTTCCTCGTCCGAATCGCTATCGAAGGTAAGAACTTGAGACTTCCCTTTTGTTAGGATGGCATCAACTATATAACAGTTACCGGCTGTTCCTTCATGCTCGTCTGCCGTGCTTTTCTGCTCCCGACGGGCTTTGCGCTTCATTCGCTTGAATTGTTGTCGATGGGCAACGTATCCCTGCCACCAATTCTTGAAGGCATTGCACTCTTCGGTAGGGTGTGTGAACCTCCGATGATACAAGCAGTATTTCGGATGGACATCCGGTTCGTCGGGGCACGTATTCCTGGAAGTATTTTCTTTGGAATGTGGTATCTTCATTCCCATCAACAGAGCTTTGGCGAACTGCCTCCTTATCTTGATTCTGCTCTTGCTGGTAGCAAGGGCGCTTTGATCTGGTTGAGGTACTTTATGGCTTCTCATCACCGGGGTTTCTTCAGCTTGATGCCGATGCTTGGCCTTTTCGTATATGGCCACTTCACATCCTCGATCAGCTTTGCACTTTTGAAGAGCTTCATTCAACAGCTTATCGATGAGGTCATCTGACGGTTCCATGAGTTTTGGTTCTGGATCCGCCCCCAGTTTCTCTACGTCAGGAGCTTCTTTGCCGTTTATCGATGAGTGAGAGATCATGTGGCAACTTGCCACATACTCCTCGGGTTCTTCTGACGAGTTGTCTCATTCATCAAAGTCACTGTCTCCTTTTGAAAGAATATGCTTGAGGAATTCTTTCAGTGTGACTGGGGTCCGCGCTTTTTGGTTGTATTCCTCTAGCTCGTCGATGTACTTTTGCAGACCCGTACGATTGTCGTCGAGCTGCATGGGCTTCTTGGCCTTCTTATTTTTCTTTAAAGACTTCCGAGGCTTGGCCTGGAGGTTTTGTCCATCATTACCAACTTTTGGCGTTAGGCGCGGCTTCAGCATTCCGTCAATAACTTCAGGCTCCATCGCGCTTTTCTACCTAATCGCCGGACATGCTTGAAGATCCTTCAGCATTCTTTTAGTTTTAGTTGAAAGGATCACTTCCCACGGAGCTTCTTCCACAAATAAGCACGATTCCCCCGGCGTATCCACCTTTTTAGGAACATGCTACTGCGGCGGGTTTACCTTCCAGTTTTCGGACAATGCGAACTTTCCATGCTGGTACTGGTCTTCGACCCAGTTTTTAAAGATGTAGCAATCTTCGATTGGGTGGCCCACTATTCGGTGGTAGGGGCAGTAATTGGGATTGTTGACGTCGCCCGATTGCTGTGGGCGTCTTGGATCCGGTGGAGTAATGAGCCTGTTGCGCGCCGCCAGTCCGAATAGTCTTCTCATTTTATCCTGGGGAAACGAGTAAGGACGTCTCAACTTCTCTTCGAGGGCTCGCGGTCTGTTGTTTTGGCGAATGACCGATTTCGGGTCACTCGATTGTTGTTGAGCATTGGAGACGAAGGTCGCTTTCCCTTTGCCCTTTTCATTCCGAAGATCTGTCTTTGAAGATGACGGCCTATGGCCCATCTGGTCCATTTGGGCCAGTTTGTCAATCAAGGCCTGAAAGGTGGTCGGCTTGAAGAACATCATAAACTGGGATATAGTTTCCTGAGGATCAAGGGTCCCCACGAACATGCCCACAGCAGGAACTTCTTCTATGCAATGTTCACACTTCGACCATAGGTTCAGCCACCGAATTGCGTACTGAACCCAGGTTTCTCCCGGCTTCACTCTGGCATTGATTAATGCTGTGATTGGGGTGCGCTCGCTTATGCTTGCGAACCGCTGTGTAAACAGTAACTCCATTTCTGCAAATATCTTGATGGAATCATTCAGAAGCTCCGAGTACCATTCAAATATCGTCTCCGCTAAGCTGCCGACAAATTGGCGAAGCAATAGTTTGTCATTGCCTCCAGTATTGCCGCATAGAGCTCTGAATTGAGCAACGTGTTGGTGCGGATTGCCCGTCCCCTTATACACATGGAATTTGGAGATCGTATATCCTGGCGGGTACTTAATTTGGTCATACCAGCCTGAATAAGGTCGCCCAGTTCTGACGACTTGTCATGCCGCTTCGCTCGCCTGATGAGCTCGTATTTGTTGAGCTATGTAGTCGTCAAGGGCAGCTTTGGAGATTGTCTCCTCCCTAGCTGCTGATAAAGACGGAGGAGGGTTCGATTTCTCCCCTCTGTTGTCCTCAATGATTACTGGAGGGTCTTCAGCTGGAGGATCCGGCTGGATCATCATCCCAACCATGTCTTGGAACAGAAGCGCCATCTGTTTTATATTAGCCACTTTTTCCGCGGCCTCTTTATCTTTCTTTTCAAGCACCCTCCGTAGGAATTTGGTGTCGGTCTCCTGCTCCTGGCGTTGTTCCGACGATGCTTCCGGACTTTCTTTCTGCCCAGTGAGTGCGGCCATTGTTTTCAACATCTCCTGGAGCTTTTATTGTTGCTCCTGAGCTTTTGTCACAGACCGTGTAAGCGGTCGATGATCAGCAGAGGTACGGCTTTCCTCTTTTCTGGAAGCCATGTGCACCGTGTGTACTACCATGCCGCCAGACTTGGGGCGTTTGGGTCCACTGCCTTTGAAATTTACCGCAGGCATAGAGATCTTCTCCGGCCTTTTCCTCTTATGGGAGGTCGAAATTGAGGGGGCCGTTGCGGAAGGCACCCATGCAAATGATACCTTTCATGGTATGGCGGAGGTATGGTCCTCCTCTTGTCGAGCCTTCGTCTTCTTCAACCGGTTAGAGTAATCTTTGTCAATTACAGAGTCTTGGACTTTCCGCCAAACTCTGTGGATCTTAGAGGACAACCGCTGAGGAGGTTGTTCCGGCTTCGCCTGTGTTGTGTTTTCGACAGGCGGAGGAGACTTCTTCAGTATGGCGGTTGGAGAGTTCTTACACACCCTCCTAAGCAGCTCAAAACTGTTCCCAGTTGGAATAGCAGCGTCGATTTCCACCGTTGGAGCTGGTGGGGTAAGTCCAGAGGGGGAACTTCCCCTAGCCTTCCTTACTCGGCGCCAGTGGCGACGTCGAGCATGTTGTGCATATGGGAATGGTTCAGTTAAGGGAGTGGCTTCGTCATGCCCCTTGCTTTGATGAGAGGCTACTTTTGGTGCCAACCTGTCGAAGACTGACGTCTGTTGAAAGGGAACGTCTAACCTGTCGAAGACTGACTTTCGAATAGAGGAAGCACTTGTAATGACCTCATCCGTAGCAGGAGTTGGAACGGCTAGTCTTGCGAAGACCGATCCCTTAGCAGGAGAAGCCCCTTTGATGACTTCGTTTACCGGAGCTGGAATGGCTATCCGCTTCGGGATAACTCTTTCAGATATTGCAGGCCTCTTTACAGGCCCACTGGCGCCTTGGCCAAGTCTGTTAAAGACTGAGGCGTTGGAATTGGACGACCCATTGAGAGGGGCTATGGTAGTTGCAAGCCGATCGAAGATCGACTTCTTTGGAGCCTCCTGTGATGGCATTGAAGCATTGAAGCTCATTGGCGGGAGCATGGTTCCAAAGAAAATTCCAGTGGTGGCCTGAGTCACCTGTTCCACTGGCATTGCGAAGATGGAGACTGCTTGGGGCCCATAAGTCACTCCTCCAGCAGGGACGGAGTAGGAGTTGTTGTTGCAATTGGTGCAGTTGGAAGACATCGACGTCATCTTCTCTTCTACACGAAGCAAGACACCAAATCTTAGTACCTCGAATCCAAGGGCAACCATATTAAATCGCGATTCGTTCGCAAACACGACACACGAAGTGTGGAGTGGAAAGAGGAAGAGGTCCCACCGGGCGTGCCAGAATCTGTTTACCACCGAAAACAGAGATGAAACCGCGTAGGATCGTCTTGCCTGAATTTGGGGGCAGATGCTATTTGGATTTATCCGTCCACCTCTCCGAAGATGCCATGTTGATTTATGGCACCGTATGTTGGAGGTTAGACGAATGCGGCCGTTGTAGCAGACTTCGTCAGATTCCCCCTCGTTGTGAGGGGTTTTTGATTGTGGGAACGCTCTTCCCTGCAGACGCAAGCCCCTGTAGTTAATTACGTTACCGCGTAGTGATAACCACTTTCTCCTGCTCCAGAAGGTCACTTCGTGTCGTGTGTGTTTGTTTTATTTTTGATTGCCCGTGGATTGTATACGGAGACTAATTTGAGTTGTCTCCCGTAGGGTGTGGATTAGTCCAAATCCGTATTTTCTTAGATTTGGTTTTGGTTTGATTTAAGGATCGTTAATCTCATTTGGGATTAAGTTCAACTTAAATATTTTCTAAGGATACGTGAATCCGATATTGGACTAAAATCTACTTAACGGAGTTTCGGGATCATTTTTGATCCAACGAAAGAGCATTTGGGCTCTATCGTTTTAGTTTAAGGACGTTACGGTCCACAGCTAGTTTAAGGACATTACGGTCCACTGGGGTATGCTCATGGGTTTGAGAGTGCATCCAAGAGCTGTTGGTTGCCGGGACCAGATCAGTCGAAAATATTGCATTTTTAATGCGTCAATTTCCCTACTATTTGCAATCATCTAAAGGTGTTCGGTATGAATATAGCACATATTAGCAATTCGTCTGTAAAATACCAAATAACATGTGGTATACCTTATAACCGGCATTTTGAGGGAAATTGAGTGTTTATTATTTCACGCATGATCTTTTGTATATCGCAACGTTTGTCTCGAGATTGTATGCAGGAAATTTCAGGGAAAAAGCCAAAACTGCTAAAAGTGCTGATGAAAATACGCCAAGTCCAAGACTTGTGATCTGGTAGTGAACAAGAAATTATAAAAATATTCCAGATATCAGAAAAATACCCTAAGGCCGGCACAAGAGTACCCTGGAAGTTTCATGCATTAAGCCACCTAAACGGCCGCGGATCCGCGGCCGAATGGGCCTATTTGCGGCGGATCCGCGGCCACGTGGAGACATTGTCGGCAGAACACATCTTCAGGCTTCTCCTTGCAATAGCCTAACTTCTTCAAGACACTCCAGTCTCCAGAAATCTCCAGAACCTTCTTTCTTAACAGCCAAGCTTCTTGTACAAGCCTAATACCTACCAAGCTTCTCTTGTAAGCTACATAACTAACTCATTCTAGAAGTTTCTGTTAGTTATGTATATGCCCTAGAGGCCATTGTTGTACATATGATGTATATTATAATGGATGCTTGGTTATATATAGAGATGACTTTCTTGCTCGTCATGATAGTATGCTATTTGGTTTCACTTTATCTTAACATGTTGACTTGTATTGGTTTACTGTTTTACTCTCACATGTTGATAAAGCCCTTAGGATCTGTACTCGACTACTGGGACTATGATGAGATCATACTAGTGGGGCCGCGGTAGTCGATGAGTACATCCTATAACTGTTCCTAGTCGAGGGTATATCGAGACAGGGCATCGATACGCCAGAGTAGACTGGCGTATACGCATCTTGACCCATATGATGGGCGATGGATGATCCCATATCCATCGGTGTTTGACATCAGAGATGGTGTACGGGTGCTCAGTGGAGACTGGGTACATTGGACGGACTCGCCGAGAACTCCCAGATGGTGATATACCACACGTCAGATGGCAGTTCTCCGGTGACACTGGTACAGCGTAGTCTGTAGACCCGAGATCGTCATGGAGTCTTGTGAGATTCCCACTGTGCTTTGATTTCCACCTTACCACGTCGAAGAGGGCGTGCAAAACGGTGGCTTTTGGGTACAGTCCCGAATCACATGGAGGCAATGAGCGATAGGAAAGGATTCGTCTCTCCCGGTATAGGGAGTTGATGTTGTGCTGTGTTCGATTGGCTATAACTGGAAGTCCCTGGCCAGGGCTGATATGGAGATTTACTGGTAAGTGTTACTAGTAGTTTCTCGACCCGTTATGAGCCACACATCGACACGACTTATCGGTTACTGGGGTCTGACGTATACCACCCCTAGACTTGATATGCGACATATCAGACGAACAGACCGGACTGTACGGGAGTGTTACTGATCGGATTCACAGGAGAACGCACAGGCTAGCTTGTTGATCTTCTGATCGCTCAATACCTGGGTGGCTGTTACGTTTAGCTGACCGCTTGCAGCTTGTGGGTGTTTGATATGATCATCACCTGCTACCGGCGTATTGACGATTCTTTAGAGTCCTACACAGAGGTTTCTTGGCTCAGGCGAAACGGAGTAGAGGCACATATGTGATATGTGCAGGACCGAGAATAATGCGATATGGGATACCGTATTATATTCTCGCGATATTTAGATATGAACCGGGACATAGGATCAAGCGTTGATTCGATGAATCGGTACATGATATATTAGTCGGTTATATTTGATATAGCCGGATCGTCGGATCAAGTGTTGATTCGATGATTTAATATATAATAATATATATGATATATTATTATATTAACTAATATTGGCTTGCTTTATTATTTCATTTTCTCAGTGGATGATACATTGATATATATGCGATATATGTTAATTGTATTATTTTCTTTTGTTGCAAATATATAATATATATGTGATATATATTATTGTGACATGATATGATTAATTGTTAAACATGTTTAAGGATGATTAATTGAGGTTAGGGTTTGATTAGGGTTAGATGCTTCAAGTTCCTTCTAGAAGCATTTTTTTCTTTTGTCATTGCAAAGATATTTTGGATGACACATTTCTAACTTAACCAAACCCTAACTCTAGTTGTTTCTCTACTTATTCTTATCCAATCATCCTTGACCATGGTTAATAATCAATCATATAGGTTTTATTCTATTCATCACAAAAGAAAGATAATTCATTATCTTTTCATGATCATCTTCTTCTTCTCTCTTGAAGAAGCTCACTAGATTTCTTGATGTGATGAATAAATATGAGAAAATGATATAAAAAGAAAGCAAAATTACTACTCTCTCATCCTCATCTCATCTAACCCTTGAGATTAGTGTGTTCATCTCATAAGAGTGAGAAAGCTTGAGTCTTTGCAACTTCAAGGTAGATCATCGGAGATTTGGAATACGACAAGCTAGAATGGATCGTTCGAGTCGTGGAGCCTCTCATGAGTCCGGGAGATCGTGGATCGCGGCAAAGGGACTTCTACTCGGAGCTTGTGAAGTGAAGGAGCGGACTACAAAGGTTGTAATCCCTCACACTTAGATAAAAGTTATCATCTTGCATGTTAAACCCTAATAATCTAGCAAAGATCCCGGCTTTGGGTTGTTCGGCACGTCTAAAATTTAATCCGGGCATGTTCGATGCCTTTTGAACCTTCACAAGAGTGCCTAGGAAGCTACAGTGGTATCAGAGCCTAGCTAGAGCATTAGGCGATGTGTTTACGAAGTTAAAACTCCGATCGAACCCGAAACGACGAAACTTGACCCCTCTCTGGAAAGTTTTAAATTTTGGGATTTTTCTGAATTAAAAATATGTAAAAAAATCAGCAGGGAATTCTAAGAATTACCATGAAACACGTGCCCACAATTCCACCAACTGAGCGCGGAACCGCGGCAGGAACATGGTTCTCGCGGCGGTTCCGCGGCTGAATTGTAGGATTGGGACACGTGGCTTCATGGTATAGACCGTAGGTACTTGCTGACTATTCTGGGTATTTTTAATCTGTTTCAGGTGTTTAAAATTCTGGGGTTTGTTTTGTAATAGTAGACTCGATCGGAAATTTTAAATTCGTATTTCTTTCCGGATATTTAGAAACTGTTAAACTATTTGAACGGATATCATTAACTTACTGTTTCCCGGTACGGCAAACTTTCAAGTGTTGAAATTTATTCGGGTTTAAATCTTTCGGAAAATTGTACAAGTTAAGCGGTGGACCCTCTAGAAGACAACAAACCTTAACTCGATTATGTGACCGTCTTGAACTGCCTTTTGAACCTTCGGGTTTGGGACAGTACGGCGTGCCACATGTGAGGCGTTGGCTTGACCCTTCTACGGCTGGATCACCGGTACTGTGACATATTCTGGGATCATTTGAACCCCGCTCAAGTGTTGAGCAGTTTAGGAAATTTTGGGAGTTTGATTATCTGTTCAGAAAGTTTAATAATGTCTATTTATCTGGAATGTGATACAATATGTGGAATTCATAAAGTTAGGCATGAAATGCGGAGTATGTGATATTTCGGATTTACGATGTCTAAAGTGATTGTGGATTCCAAATATTGTAGTTTTACACTTTCTTTTCTGTGACCGTAAGTGTAATATGTGATATCGCCGGTTTCGTTGCTATATGTCAACGACAATTGGGATGCGCATATTTACTTACGTTGATGATATGAGATATTATGTGTTGCTGTGATATGTTATATTGGATCGTCGCGTTCTGAATAGCCGGGGGTTTTATGTGAGATGAGGGTTTTTATTTTCATTCATGTAAAATTCATTTGTAATGTAATATTCTTTTATTTGGGGCACTTCCTGGTTGCGGTTGCTGTCACCAGTGTATATTATTTACTTTTCCGCATTAGGTAGACCCAAGGAGGGGAGCACAAGTAACCGGGTTCTAGGGTCCAGTGGGAGGCCATCTCGAGGAGTCGAGACCGGGTCTCCTAACCCTAGAATTGGCAGTGTTACTTTCCGCTCTCGTAGGGGTCTTTAGATGTGGGTTTGGCTGTTCGTCGCGACCGTGGAATCCGTGTTTTATACAGGCTCGTATTGAAAACACGGACGTCCTAGTATATCCAATATTTCATATATGTTCTTCTGCTGCAATGTTCTGTGATGAGATCATATTACTGCCTGAGACGAATGCTTATACTATATATATATGCTGATATATAAATATTACTGCTTTCGTTTCTTCTGTGATGCTTAGGAAGCATAAGCTGATGGGATTTTTATTAATGAGATTAATAAAAGAAAAGAAACCTAAAGATGTTGTAGAATCAAAAACTTTATAAAAAGGGGTAGCTACAGTTTTTCTTTGCGCAGTGATATATACGATATATCCTGCACCTTATTCGATGAGGAAAGGACCGAGATCCCTTCACCGGGAGTGACTCCTTTAGCAAAACTGGCAGATGCTACAAAACGCGGTTTGTCTTTTGATTGCTTTTAGAGTTTTGCTTTGCACAGCGGTATATATGATATATCCAGCACCTTATTCGATGAGGAAAGGGCCGACGATCCCTTCACCGGGAGTGACCCCTTTAGCGAAACTAAGAAAAGCCTCAAAAACACTCCTTTTCAAAAACTACTCGATTCTACGACGATATCAAGTTCATTACGCTTAGGGTTTTCTGAAAAACCTGCGTAGCCCTCCGTCATTTCAGATAAGTAATATTTAGTATTCGTGCTACGGTAGTTTGGCATGCGTCAAGGCGTAGTGTACGGTAGCTGATTATTACTTATCTGCAGCATGACATGCGATTGGATTAGGGTATTCGTACGGCGTTGTTTGGCATGCGTCAAGGGTCGTACGGGTGGGTTTAATTCAATCACGAAATGTACGGGTTGAACTTGACTAGTGCACTATGGGTTGTTTGGCATGCGTCAAGGTCATAGCACACTAGGGGTAAAAGCTTTATCGGGAATTTCAAGCGTTGAAATTTGCAATGAGATTGCATACCTTCTATGAGATAGTTGGATCCCGATACCCACTGCGAGTAAGAGTTACTCCTGGGAGAGTTTTACACAGGACAATTAGTCATTCAAGTAGGTGTCTAGAAAAGTGTTAACGGGGTTACGCCTCTGGGAAAACGAGGTTTACATTAATTAGGTCCGTGCGAGAGCACGGGGAACCTCCTTCAAAGTACCGACACTGATCTGGCTGAAAGATTGACGAAATTGTAAGGTGTAATTAATCCCGGCTAATCTTACCTTTTAGGGTTTTAAGGTAGATTTGATAAAAAACAATGGGAGACATCCTGATTAGATAAGATAATAACCAATCTAATCTTGCAAGAGCATACGCTAAAGTGTTTTCTTCTCTCTCTCTCCAGGTAGCGACCATGTCATGCCATAATCAAGATAATAATATGGATGTATTGACTGAACCCAATTGTACTGAGCAAGGGAACGTTAGACCCATTCTTTCTTATAAGAGTTATAAGACTGAACTGGAAACAGGAGAATATCTGGATTCTCACACCGCCCAAAAGAACATGCATGTTGATGCATCTTTTTCGGGTGTGTTAGTTATTGAGAACTGTTTCTCAGTTCACCCTACGTCCTGGGTATTAGATACCGGATCAGGATCCCACATATGTAAACAGTTACATGGGCTACGTAAAGGTAAAGAACTGGGAAAAGGTGAACATTCCGTTCAAGTAGGGAACAGTGCAAGTATTGTAGCCAAAGCAGTTGGCGAATATCACCTTGTATTGCCAAGTCGTAATACACTGATTCTAAATGAGTGCTATTATATACCGAACATGATGTGCAACATTATATCAGTTTCTTTATTGAGTAAAGAGGGATATAATTTTGTAGTACAGGATAATGTTATGAACATATTCCTAGATCAAAAGTTGATTGCATCAGGCTCGTTACATAATGGCATATTCATTCTAAATCAGAATACAGTCCTGAATATACAAAACACACACAAGAGGAAAAGTTCAGATGTGAACGAATCCTACTTGTGACATTGTAGACTTGGTCATATCAATGCGACACGACTGGCTAAGTTACATAGAGATGGTTATTTGAATCCGTTCGAATTATCATCTTATGATACTTGCCATTCATGTCTCAAAGGAAAAATGACCAAAGCTCCGTTTAGTGGATACGGAGAAAGAGTTACCGAACTCTTAGGAATGGTACATAGTGATGTATGCGGTCCCATGTCTACGCATGCCAGGAACGGTTCTTCCTACTTCATTACATTCACTGACGATCTCTCAAGATTCGGATATGTGTTCCTGATGAAACACAAGTCTGAAGCTTTTGAGAAATTCAGGGAATATAAACACGAAGTAGAGAACCAAACGGGCAAAAGTATTAAGATTCTTCGATCTGATCGAGGAGGTGAATACTTAAGCAGTGAGTTCCTAGATTATCTAAAAGAGAATGGGATTCTCTCTCAGCTTACTCCCCCTTATACACCACAGCACAACGGTGTATCGGAGCGGAGGAATCGCACCCTATTAGATATGGTGCGCTCGATGATGAGTACAGCTGAGTTACCTATTTCTTTTTGGGGGTATGCGCTTGAGACAGCCATAGACCTATTGAATAGAGTTCCTACCAAATCTGTGCCTACCACTCCATATGAGATATGGAAAGGGAAGAGACCACATCTTAATTACATTAAGATATGGGGTCGTCCGGCCTATGTCAAAAGACAAAATCCGGACAAACTCGAGGCAAGATCTGTCTTATGTAAGTTTGTAGGATATCCCAAGAACTCACAAGGGTATATCTTCTACCACCCCGAGGAACAAAAGGTGTTTGTTTCTCGACATGCCACTTTCTTAGAAAAAGGTTTTCTTATGAAACAGAACAGTAGCATTGAGGTAGAACTGGAAGAGGTTCCAGCAAAACAAACTACAACAGATGATTTAATGGAACCAGAGGATTCAGTAGTACCCGACGAACCCCAGCCTCTCCGCCGATCTAGTAGGGTTTCTCGTCCACCTGAGAGATACTACGGTTTTCTCATTGATGGTGGAAGCGAGGATTGCATCATGGATGATGATGAACCGACTAGTTTCGAGCAGGCCATCACGAGTGGTGACTCTGTGAAATGGCTGGATGCAATGCGATCTGAGATGGAATCCATGTACACCAACAAAGTATGGACTTTGGAAAATGCTCCTGAAGGGGTAAAACCCATTGGGAGCAAGTGGATTTTTAAAAGGAAATTTGGTGTAGATGGAAAAGTTGAGACTTTCAAAGCTAGACTGGTAGCAAAGGGATTTCGTCAACGACCAGGTGTGGATTATGACGAAACCTTTTCTCCAGTGGCTATGCTTAAGTCCATCCGGATCTTACTTGCCATTGCTGCATACCATGACTACGAAATCTGGCAAATGGATGTTAAGACCGCCTTTCTAAACGGTGATTTAGAAGAGTGCGTGTACATGACTCAGCCAGAGGGCTTCGTAGATAGTGGGAGCAGCGGAAAGGTGTGCAAGCTGCTTAAATCCATTTATGGGTTAAAGCAAGCATCGCGGAGTTGGAACATCTGTTTTGATGTTGTAGTCAAAGAGTTTGACTTCATCAAAAATATAGATGAACCTTGTATCTATAAGAAGGTAGCAGAGGGTAATGTTGTCTTCCTCGTATTGTACGTGGATGACATACTCTTGATAGGAAATGATATTCCTATGCTGCAATCAGTCAAGCTCTTCTTATCACAGAGATTCTCAATGAAAGATCTAGGTGATGCCTCCTGCATATTGGGAATCATGATCTATAGAGATAGATCTAAACGGATACTGGGATTGTCCCAATCCAGATACATTGACACCATACTAAAGAGGTTTAGTATGGAAGAATCCAAGCGTGGGAACCAACCCACGATCTCTGGACTCACTCTCTCCAAAGAGATGTCTCCCAAGACTGATTTGGAGAGAGCTCGCATGCAAGGGATACCCTATGCTTCGGCAGTAGGCTCTATCATGTATGCGATGCTATGTACCAGACCCGATGTAGCATACTCACTAAGTGTAGTGAGTCGGTATCAAGCAGATCCAGGAGAGAGTCATTGGACAGCTGTGAAGAACATTCTCAAGTACTTGCGAAGGACTAAGGAGATGTTCTTGGTGTATGGTAACGGAGAACTCCAGGTGGAGTCCTTTACCGATTCCAGCTTCCAAAGTGATAAGGACGACTCTAAGTCGCATTCGGGTTTTGTCTTTACCCTCAATGGAGGGGCGGTATGTTGGAAGAGTTCCAAACAGGATACCGTTGCAGACTCAACGATGGAGGCTGAATACATCGCTGCCAACGATGCTGCCAAAGAAGCTGTCTGGATCAAGAAGTTCATTTGTGAACTTGGTGTGGTTCCATCCATTGAGCATCCAATACCTCTGTATTGCGATAACAATGGAGCTGTGGCTTTAGCCAAGGAACCCAGGTCCCATCAAAAGTCCAGACATATTCTGAGGCGGTATCACCTGATCAGGGAGATAGTTGATCGCCGGGAGATCGAGGTCAGGAGAGTAGATACGAAGGACAACACTGCGGATCCATTCACGAAGGCTATTCCCCAGATACAGTTTGAGAGATTATTCGGGATGCTGGGTATGAGATACTACAGCAGCTGGCCTTAGTGCAAGTGGGAGATTGTTAGTTATGTATATGCCCTAGAGGCCATTATTGTACATATGATGTATATTATAATGGATGCTTGGTTATATATAGAGATGACTTTCTTGCTCGTCATGATAGTATGCTATTTGGTTTCACTTTATCTTAACATGTTGACTTGGATTGGTTTACTGTTTTACTCTCACATGTTGATAAAGCCCTTAGGATCTGTACTCGACTACTGGGACTATGATGAGATCATACTAGTGGGGCCGCGGTAGTCGATGAGTACATCCTATAACTGTTCCTAGTCGAGGGTATATCGAGACAGGGCATCGATACGCCAGAGTAGACTAGCGTATACGCATCTTGACCCATATGATGGGCGATGGATGATCCCATATCCATCGGTGTTTGACATCAGAGATGGTGTACGGGTGCTCAGTGGAGACTGGGTACACTGGACGGACTCGCCGAGAACTCCCAGATGGTGATATACCACACGTCAGATGGCAGTTCTCCGGTGACACTGGTACAGCGTAGTCTGTAGACCCGAGATCGTCATGGAGTCTTGTGAGATTCCCACTGTGCTTTGATTTCCACCTTACCACGTCGAAGAGGGCGTGCAAAACGGTGGCTTTTGGGTACAGTCCCGAATCACATGGAGGCAATGAGCGATAGGAGGGGATTCGTCTCTCCCGGTATAGGGAGTTGATGTTGTGCTGTGTTCGATTGGCTATAACTGGAAGTCCCTGGCCAGGGCTGATATGGAGATTTACTGGTAAGTGTTACTAGTAGTTTCTCGACCCGTTATGAGCCACACATCGACACGACTTATCGGTTACTGGGGTCTGACGTATACCACCCCTAGACTTGATATGCGACATATCAGACGAACAGACCGGACTGTACGGGAGTGTTACTGATCGGATTCACAGGAGAACGCACAGGCTAGCTTGTTGATCTTCTGATCGCTCAATACCTGGGTGGCTGTTACGTTTAGCTGACCGCTTGCAGCTTGTGGGTGTTTGATATGATCATCACCTGCTACCGGCGTATTGACGATTCTTTAGAGTCCTACACAGAGGTTTCTTGGCTCAGGCGAAACGGAGTAGAGGCACATATGTGATATGTGCAGGACCGAGAATAATGCGATATGGGATACCGTATTATATTCTCGCGATATTTAGATATGAACCGGGACATAGGATCTAGCGTTGATTCGATGAATCGGTACATGATATATTAGTCGGTTATATTTGATATAGCCGGATCGTCGGATCAAGTGTTGATTCGATGATTTAATATATAATAATATATATGATATATTATTATATTAACTAATATTGGCTTGCTTTATTATTTCATTTTCTCAGTGGATAATACATTGATATATATGCGATATATGTTAATTGTATTATTTTCTTTTGTTGCAAATATATAATATATATGTGATATATATTATTGTGACATGATATGATTAATTGTTAAACATGTTTAAGGATGATTAATTGAGGTTAGGGTTTGATTAGGGTTAGATGCTTCAAGTTCCTTCTAGAAGCATTTTTTCTTTTGTCATTGCAAAGATATTTTGGATGACACATTTCTAACTTAACCAAACCCTAACTCTAGTTGTTTCTCTACTTATTCTTATCCAATCATCCTTGACCATGGTTAATAATCAATCATATAGGTTTTATTCTATTCATCACAAAAGAAAGATAATTCATTATCTTTTCATGATCATCTTCTTCTTCTCTCTTGAAGAAGCTCACTAGATTTCTTGATGTGATGAATAAATATGAGAAAATGATATAAAAAGAAAGCAAAATTACTACTCTCTCATCCTCATCTCATCTAGCCCTTGAGATTAGTGTGTTCATCTCATAAGAGTGAGAAAGCTTGAGTCTTTGCAACTTCAAGGTAGATCATCGGAGATTTGGAATACGACAAGCTAGAATGGATCGTTCGAGTCGTGGAGCCTCTCATGAGTCCGGGAGATCGTGGATCGCGGCAAAGGGACTTCTACTCGGAGCTTGTAAAGTGAAGGAGCGGACTACAAAGGTTGTAATCCCTCACACTTAGATAAAAGTTATCATCTTGCATGTTAAACCCTAATAATCTAGCAAAGATCCCGGCTTTGGGTTGTTCGGCACGTCTAAAATTTAATCCGGGCATGTTTGATGCCTTTTGAACCTTCACAAGAGTGCCTAGGAACCCTACAGTTTCTACTCAACTACCAATCTTGTAAAGGAAGCTAAACCTAGCTTAGCTTGTAAAGGAAGCTAAACCTAGCTTAGCTTCTAAAGGAAGCTAATCTAAGCTTCTAGGGGAAGCTAAAGGAGAAGGCTATAAAAAGGGACCCAAGGGCATCGTTACGGGTTGTTCATCATTTTAGAGAAAAATTCTAGTGAGATTCAAATCAATTCTACACAAATTGAGTGACACAATTTGATTCAAATCAAGATCACCGAGTACCGAATCAAGCAAGGATCCAACAAGCCTTTTTGAAGCAACGCCGATCTTCATCCGAGCAGGTGATCTAAGACAATCCGCGACTCACGAAGACGATGCGAAGCTAGTTCGACGATCGAGTTCTCTCCTCAATTCTTGTAGTCTTGAGTGAATTGTAACGAAATGTTGAATAATAAAAGGTGAAAATTCTTGAACTTGCTTTTCTTTACATTTAGGCATTGTGATGAGTTACCAATTCTTGATTGTTTTCTTTTTCATGATGTTCGAGTGAAAACTCCGCTCGTGGAGGAATCGAGAAAATAGATAGATGATGATGATTACATTCTTGAACGATTCTTAAGTTTTATGAGTTTTGTAAACTTTAGAAAAGTGAATCATCGACAACCTAGTTTCGAGCGAGATGCTTTCTTGAATGTTTTCGCTCTTAATTAGAGATCAACGATCGATAATTGAATTTCCTAGAGGCTAGAATTTGAATGCTAATTAACGAAAGGATAAGGGATGATGATGAAGAAACCCTAGTTTCTTCAAGAGATCCCTAAATCTCGTTGATTGTCATCGATCTAGTAACAAATCTTCAATAGATAAGAATTTGTAATCCTAATTCTTCATCATCACTATCGATTGGATCGATTCCTACGAGCCTCTTTACAAATCTTGATAACTAATTCGATTTGGATATCATCTTAACGATTCTTGATTCTTGATTCTTGATCTATATTCTCTATGTTTTCTTGAAATCAAATATTACAAATCTTGAATCAACTTTCTTGCATTTTCTTTTATATTTTCATTTTGACTCATCTAAAACAATTACGAACGAATCACACTTTCCTTGCGGACGATCCGTATTCATTAACGCGCTACACCGACACCGTTAATTGATTGCGGTATAAATATATTTTATTATGAACACTTTACATTTCATCACAACGATAACGATCAATCAAATGGCTCCGTTGCCGGGGATAGTGTGCTAATTTGTTCGTTTTTGAAATTTAAGTTGAAAAATTTATTATTCCATCAGAATTTTTAGATCAAAATTCGCACAAACGCTAAACGATTTGTTGTGATTTGTTGCAAGGAGATCTGGAATCTGTGGAGCAAGTGGAAAAATTTTCTGAATATTCCAGGGAGTTCAGTGAGTGAACAGAAGCCTTTGTACCAATTTTCGTGTAGGTATCTCGACAAAGGTCATTTTCGCGGCGGTTCCGCGGCATTACTAGGGCTTCACTGTATGAAAATTCGCAGGTATATTTCTTACTTTCTTATCTCCTCCCTGCTTTGCTCCATTAACCAATTTCTGCAGGATTCTTTGCAAAAATCCGCAGCGCCGCAAAAAGAAAAATTGTTGCGTGTTTGATCTTGGTTGTTTGCATTTTTAATACGGAAATTAAGGGGCAAAGAACAAATTCATATTAGGTCGGGATTTCATTACCCGTCCTAAGCCCCAAAAATCACAAAACTGCATCCGCATTACCCTCATTAACTAAAAAATATCTAGACATGACTCTAAGAACCGTCGCGCTCACTTAGGACAGAAGGAGGTCGTAGGTAATCTATTGCTTATCCTCGTTTCTTTTGTGGTGTCTAAGGCAAGTGTGTCTAAGGCAAGTGGTTACTAAATTAGGCCCACTACTTACGTAGTGGAGAACCTCCTACTTACCTGGCACTTACCTGGCCACAGGAGGGACAAAGAGGCAGTAGGGGATTTATCTTGCGACTTGTCTTCTGGAAGTCTAGGAGCGGTCTAGAGACTTGACCTAGGTGACCACTAGATTTAGGGTTGCTTGTGCATTGTTTGTGATTTGCATTTTTTCAAAAATCCGTATCTTTTTCAAAACAAACACCAAACTCATCTTTTCCTTAATTATCACAACGCTGCCACTTGTGCTAAACCATTTAGTGCATGCTCGGCTGGACACGGGATTCTAGTGCCCGTCTTGTCCGCGTTCCTCCTATCGACTCCGAAGTCGGTATTTCTACATCTACTTTTTCTATAACCCCTACCACACCCACTTCGATGGACGGTTCTCCATCGAACTTCTTTACCACTACTCTGCCACCGTCCGTAGGTGCACAGAATCCACCCTGCATCTCTCTCCAAGAGAGATGCTATCCTATGTGAGGTCCTCTTTCGACCTGTCTCACCATTCTACCAGCCAATGGAGACAATTTTGAAATCAAACCCCAATACATCAATCTTCTACCAAAATTTCACAGTCTCGAATCTGAAGACGCATATGTCTTTATTACCAAATTTGAAAATGTATGCACTATGATGGGTACTTCACAGCTTTCTGTAGATGCTATCCGTCTACGTCTTCTCCCATTTACTTTGTGCGATATAGCCGAGAAGTGGCTTTATAACACAACCGCACATTCTATTTCAAACTGGGAAGAATTCGTCACAGCTTTCCTTAAGAAATTCTACCCGAATCATAAAACATCTCGAGTCCGTAGCAAAATAAATCAATTTACCCAGCTTCCAAATGAAGCATTCTCGAAGTGTTTTGAACGCTTCAAGGATCTGTTGGTTCAATGTCCACATCACGGAATCCCTAGATGGGATCTGTGTAGAATCATTTATGAGGGCATTAATCCTACCACTAAACAGAACCTTGAATCTATGTGTCAAGGCACTTTCATGACTAAAGATGATGGTGAAGCCTGAAAATTTTTAGAAGATTTTGCTGAAAAATCTTTACAGTGGGAAAGTGTAAACCAGTCATCGTCTAGGGGTGGCATTCACCAAATTGATCTTTCCATAGGAGTTAGAGCTGAAATGGAAGCAATGCAAAAGAAGCTCGAAGCTATGCAACATAAATTTTTAGCAGCCTCCCTAAATCAGATGTCACTCCCCAAAACTGTCTGTGGATGCTGTTCTGATCCATCTCATCTTACGGAAGAATGTCCTTTAAATTCTCCGTTTCAGGGTCAAGAGCATACCAATGCTTCTTTCCAACAAAGACCTAGAAACGACCCGTATTCTTCCACATATAATCAGGGTTGGAGGAATCACCCTAACTTTGCTTGGAACCAACAACAAAATCAAAACATGGTTCCAAATCAAAATAATTTTCAAAGGGGTCCTCCACCACAACAGCAGCCACTTCAACTGACTCAGCACCCCTATCAATCACCAAACTTTCAAAATCCGGTCAACACTTCTGCACCGTCTAGTTCTTTGCAATTGACCAGTACTGATAACTCCTCTGCACTCGGACAAACCTTGAATTTGCTTTTGACAAATTTCATGCAAGTTTCGGCTGAGTTGAAATCTTCCGTCGATGACATAAAGAAAAACTCTGTGTTCCAAAGCGAGAGTATTAAGTCAATGGAAGCTCAAATTGCACAATTAAAAACCGAAATGAGTGCATGAGAGAAAGGGAAACTTCCGTCTCAACCCCTACCGAATCCTGGGCATTACAATGTAAATGCCATCACAACGTTGAGATCAGGAAGAGTGCTGAACAATCATGTTGGGGAAGAGATTGATGATCATGAAAAATTTATCAATAATACCCCGGCTGAGACCTTTCCTTCCGCATACACTTCTACTTCTGATCCTTGTTCTTCTACCCCACCACCTTCTTGCGAGCCTATTCTTCGTTTTCCCCAAGGCTCGACACCTCGGCAAACCTCTTCTAGTCCACCAAAGACAGCCCCCACTCCTATTCTGGGATCAGTTCCACACACACCACCTTCTCCAATGATGGACCCAGCTCTGATTGCTAAAGCTCCTTATCCAAATCGGTTAAGGGGTAACAAATCAAGTCCACATATGGAGAAGATTATGGAAATATTTAAACAGGTTAATATCAATATCCCTCTTCTAGATGCTATTCAACAAGTCCCCGCTTATGCGAAAATTCTTAAAGACTTGTGCACTAGGAAGAGGAAGACTCAAGTGCCAAAGAAGGTTTTCATGACTAATAATGTTAGCACTGCTTTTACCCCACAGTTACCAAAGAAACGTAAGGACCCAGGATGTCCTACGATATCGATTTCTATTGGGGGTAAAAATATTAACCGTGCTTTACTTGACCTGGGCGCAAGTGTGAACCTTCTTCCATACTCTGTTTACGAGCAGTTAGGGATTGGAGAGTTAAAACCAGCTCATTGCACTCTCCAAATGGCAGACCGTTCAATCACCAAACCTAGGGGTGAACTGGAGGATGTGTTGATAAAAGTCGAGGAATTTGTATTCCCTGTGGACTTCATTGTTCTCGATACACAACCTGTAGCAAACCCACAGAACCAAATTCCGGTGATTTTGGATCGACCATTCCTTGCTACTTCCAATGTTGTCATTAACTGTCGAAACGGTTCAATGAACCTATCTTTTGGAAAAATGACAATTGAACTGAACATTTACAAAATTAGAAGTCAGCCATCTGAACCCTCTGCTCATATACTTGATGTCTGTTATGTCCACGAGATTGCTCCTGAAAGTTGCGAAGTTGATGAACTTTGCTTTGAAAATCTCGATGACACTAGCACATCAATGTTTGATCTGTCACATCTTAGTGAGGACACATTTTCCACGCTTGAGTCTGAAACTCTTGACTCATCACCTTCCGAGTCTGTATCCTATGCAGGTTACGAGCTTCTCCTTGACTCTGAATATCATTCGCTGACCCCACCTTCTATAGTTTCTCCGCCCGCATTAGATCTCAAACTTTTACCTTCTCTCCTTAAATATGCATATTTAGGGGAGAATGAGTCCTTACCTGTTATCATATCCGCTTCTCTAGCATCAGAGCAAGAGAATGCGCTTTTGACGGTATTGAGATCTAATAGACAGGCGTTTGGTTGGACTATGGCTGACATCAAAGGGCTTAGTCCCTTGATTGTTGAACATCATATACATTTGATGGATGAAGCCAAGCCAACCCGAGAACCACAGAGACGGTTGAACCCCGTCATGAAGGATGCGGTGAAGAAAGAGATCGTCAAATGCCTTGACAATGGTATCATTTACCCAATCTCCGATAGCCAATGGGTAAGTCCAATTCATGTCGTTCCTAAGAAATCTGGCGTTACAGTCATTACAAATGAGGTAAATGAGTTAATCCAGACACGCGCTCAAACTGGGTGGCGTGTATGTATCGATTATAGAAAACTCAATGCCGCGACGAGGAAAGACCACTTTCCTCTACCTTTTATTGACCAGATGCTAGAACGCTTAGCTGGTCGAGATTATTACTGTTTCATGGACGGATACTCTGGATATAACCAGGTCCCTATTGCCAAAAAGGATCAAGACAAAACCACATTTACTTGTCCTTTTGGTACTTTTGCTTATAGTCGCATGCCCTTTGGGTTATGCAATGCTCCCGCTACATTTCAGCGGTGTATGATGGGGATATTCTCGGACATGGTCGAGAATTTTTTGGAGATTTTCATGGACAATTTCTCGATATTTGGAGATTCTTTTTCTGACTGCCTATCTCATCTTGACGCAGTTCTTACTCGTTGTAAAGAGAAGAACTTAACCTTGAATTGGAAAAAATTCCATTTCATGGTCTAAAAGGGAATTGTGCTTGGACATGTGATTTCACGGAAAGGCATTGAGGTTGACAAAGCCAAAATAGATGTCATTCAAAACCTTCATCATCCCAAATGCGTCAAGGATATACGATCTTTTCTTGGCCATGCAGGCTTTTATAGGAGATTCATTAAGGATTTTAGAAAAATTGCTAGACCTTTAACTCTTCTCTTGGCCAAGGACACAACCTTTCACTTTGACTCGGATTGTGAGGCAGCATTCGACTCACTCAAACACTCTCTCACTACAGCCCCTGTTCTATCTTCTCCAGATTGGAACCACCCTTTTGAGCTTATGTGTGATGCATCAGATTTTGCAGTTGGTGCAGTCTTAGGATAGCACATTGAAAAGATGTCATACATGATCTATTATGCAAGTAAAACCCTGAATGATGCTCAAATTAATTATACAACTATCGAGAAAGAACTTTTGGCAGTTGTATTCGCATTAGAAAAATTCAGGCCTTACTTGATTGGCTCACCAATTGTTGTGTACACTGACCACTCCGCCTTGAAATATCTTTTGGCGAAGAAGGATGCTAAAGGTAGGCTAATGCGTTGGATCCTTCTATTACAAGAATTTGATCTTGTTATTAAAGATAAGAAAGGATGTGAAAACGTTGTAGCCGACTATCTTTCACGCATCTCTTCTTCACCTGTGAGCCTGCCGATCAATGATTTTTTTCCGGATGAACAACTCTTGAATGTATCCGATGAACCTTGGTTCAGGGATATTGTGAATTATCTTGCCACGGGACTTATTCCCCGCGAATGGTCAAAACAGGACAAACATCGATTTCTATTCCAAGTAAAACACTTTTACTGGGATGAACCCTATCTGTTTAAGTATTGTCCTGACCAGATCATTCGCAGGTGTGTCCCTAACGATGAATTCAAGAGTGTTCTATCTTTTTGTCATGATGAGGCATGTGGGGGTCATTTCGGTCCTCGAAAGACGGCGGAAAAGGTTTTGCAATACGGTTTCTATTGGCCGACTTTGTTCAAAGATGCATTTGATCATTGCAAAACCTGTGCACAGTGTCAACACATGGGTAGGATTTCCCGGAGAAATGAGATGCCACAGCAACCCATCCTAGTGGTTGAAAATTTTGACGTTTGGGGTATTGACTTTATGGGTCCTTTTCCCAACTCCTTTGGGAATCTGTACATATTGCTTGCGGTTGATTACGTCTCAAAGTGGGTTGAAACTATTCCTTGTCGCACTAATGACAAAAAAGTTGTCATTAAGTTTTTAAAAGAAAACATCTTTTCGCAATTTGGACACCCACGCGCTATCATTAGCGATAACGGGACGCATTTCTGCAATCAGTCTTTCGAGACTTTGATGCGGAAATACGCAATCAACCATAAACTTTCCACACCCTATCATCTCCAAACGAGCGGGCAGGCTGAGATTTCAAACAGACAGATTAAAAAAAATTTGGAGAAGACTGTTGCTAAAAATCGAAAAGATTGGTCAATCAAATTGACGGATGCTCTTTGGGCATTCCGAACTGCATATAAAACCGATCTAGGTATGTCTCCATATAGACTAGTGTTTGGAAAAGCTTGTCACCTTTCGGTCGAGATTGAGCACAAAGCAATGTGGGCCATTAGATAAATCAACTTTGACTTAAATCAAGCCTGCAACTTTCGGAAGCTGCAATTAAACGAGCTAAGCGAACTCCGTGATGAAGCTTATGATAATGTTGTAATTGTAAAGAACCGGACTAAGGTATTTCACGATAAAAACATTTTGAGAAAAACTTTTACACTTGGTCAACAAGTCCTTCTTTTTGATTCACGACTCCATCTTCATGCGGGTAAGCTACGATCTCGGTGGAAAAGACCTTTTATTGTGCGGTATGTATACCCGCACTGGGCAGTTGAGGTAGAAAATATCGAAAACGGTACAATTTTTAAAGTGAATGGACATAGACTAAAACCGTATTTTTCCACTGACCCCTCGAAGGAGCTCCTGTTTTTACAGGAGCCGATTTATAATGACTGATTTTCCTCCACCTCACCTCCATGACTTGGTTATTTTGTCACATCTTTAGAATGGAAGTGAGACAATTTGTAAATAAATTTTAGAAAAAAATATTTTAAAAAATTGCAAAACAAAATCATAAAAAGTTTTTGTACATGAATAAAGAATAAATTTGGGGGAGATTTTCAACGATCATATTTCATGTCCCCTTTAACAAATTTTTCCTCCCAAGTTTACAGGTTTCTGAGATTTAAAAGATAGCAACAGTGAGGACACTGTTAAGAACAAGTTTAGGGGAGGTTTGTGCTTATTTACGCATCATTTTGCATCATACTTTGCATAAGCACAAAACTTTTAAAAGCATATAAAAAATTTAAAATTTTAAAATATAAAAATATTTAATATTTAATTTGATAATAAAAGATTAGATAGTGAAAAATTACATCCAAAAAATTAGAAAAATTTAAGAAAACCAAGAAAATTAGAAGTTTTCTTAAACGAAACTAGTAATAAGTAGTTATGAGCCGTTGTCCAAAGGGTTAGTAAGATGAAAGAAGTCACTAATTTGAGGATAAAAATAAGTCTGAAAAATAGTTCCTATTCTGAAAGCCAAACATTTGAATGTTGATACCCTACTATACGCACTTACACACATCTTGAAACTCGGGATAGTAGAGGATACCTTGAAATGCTCTTGTCTAAAAGCCAAAGTATGAAGGAAATAATAAATGGAAAATAAAAGATAAAATGGTGAAGAAAAATGAACACTGGTTTTGTTATCACCAAGGCAGCAATAAAAAATATAGCAAGGGTGCTTCATCACCCAGTGCCTTAGACCAACTGGTTTGGGAGTCACTGCTAAGCCTTAGATGGTGCAAGACGAGGAAAATACTAATACACCTAATCAGCAAGCACATGAGTAATCGGTCGGTTAGTACCTCAAGAATTATTAACGGTCGCATGAAAAATGTGTGAGCAAATCCATCTAAAAATCAATTAAAAAGTACTGAGGTCGATAGACAAGAGTATGATAGCTTGAATTGAATTCTCCGAGTGTAGGGATGTCTTTTACACACACGTAGGGGTATATGATCAATGTTTGGAAGAAAGATAGGAATGAAGAATAAAGACGATGTTTTATTAAGGGATAATGTGATTTCTAATATCTTTTCATGACTATTAAGATAGGGCTCATGACAACCGAAAAGCTAGTATTAGTTGGAAACTCTAATTTTCAAAGTTTTTCTTTTACAATTCTCATATTTATATGTAACTTTCACGGTCTTCCTTTTATTATTGGATTTTGTGGGTGCAATCCGCTAAAAACCCTCAGGAGACAACACTCCTCCTACTAGGGACACCTAGAGGTTTAAAGGCTTGTTGCACGTGCTCAGTGCAATCGTGTTGCCTATGAAAGTATGCTGGTTAGTTTTTCTTTTTCTTTATTTTCTCCTTCTCTTTCTAATAAAACAAGTTTGCTCGAGATGACCAAAATTAAGTTTGGGGGAATTTGATCGGTCGAAAATATTGCATTTTTAACGCATTAATTTCCCTACTATTTGCAATCATCTAAAGGTGTTCGGTATGAATATAGCACATATTAGCAATTCGTCTGTAAAATACCAAATAACATGTGTTATACCTTATAACCGGCATTTTGAGGGAAATTGAGTGTTTATTATTGCACGCATGATCTTTTGTATATCGCAACATTTGTCTCGAGATTGTATGCAGGAAATTCTAGGGAAAGAGCCAAAACTGCTAAAAATGCTGATGAAAATACGCCAACTCCAAGACTTATGATCTGGCAATGAACAAGAAATTATAAAAATATTCTAGACATCAGAAAAATACCCTAAGGCCAGCACAAGAGTACCCTGGAAGTTTCATGCATTAAGCCACCTAAACGGCCGCGGATCCGCAGCCGAATGGGCCTATTTGCGGCGGATCCGCGGCCACGTGGAGACATTGTCGGCAGAACACATCTTCAGGCTTCTCCTTGCAATAGCCTAACTTCTTCAAGAAACTCCAGTCTCCAAAAATCTCCAGAAGCTTCTCTCCTAACAGCCAAGCTTCTTGTACAAGCCTAATACCTACCAAGCTTCTCTTGTAAGCTACATAACTAACTCATTCTAGAAGGTTCTACTCAACTACCAACCTTGTAAAGGAAGCTAAACCTATCTTAGCTTCTAAAGGAAGCTAATCTAAGCTTCTAAGGGAAGCTAAAGGAGAAGGCTATAAAAGGGGACCCAAGGGCATCGTTACGGGTTGTTCAACATTTTAAAGAAAATTTCTAGTGAGATTCAAATCAATTCTACACAAATTGAGTGACACAATTTGATTCAAATCAAGATCACCGAGTACCGATTCAAGCAAGGATCTAATAAGCCTTTTTGAAGCAACGCCGATCTTCATTCGAGCAAGTGATCCAAGACGATCCGCGACTCACGAAGACGATCCGCGACTCACGAAGACGATGCGAAGCTAGTTCGACGATCGAGTTCTCTCCTCAATTCTTGTAGTCTTGAGTGAATTGTAACGAAATGTTGAATAATAAAAGGTGAAAATTCTTGAACTTGCTTTACTTTACATTTGAGCATTATGATGAGTTACCAATTCTTGATTGTTTTCTTTTTCATGATGTTCGAGTGAAAACTCCGCTCGTGGAGGAATCGAGAAAATAGATAGATGATGATGATTACATTCTTGAACGGTTCTTAAGTCTTATGAGTTTTGTAAACTTTAGGAAAGTGAATCATCGACAACCTAGTTTCGAGCGAGATGCTTTCTTGAATGTTTTCGCTCTTAATTAGAAATCAACGATCGATGATTGAATTTCCTAGAGGCTAGAATTTGAATGCTAATTAACGAAAGGACAAGGGATGATGATGAAGAAACCCTAGTTTCTTCAAGAGATCCCTAAACCTCGTTGATTGTCATCAATCTAGTAACAAATCTTCAATTGATAAGAATTTGTAATCCTAATTCTTCATCATCACTATCGATTGGATCGATTCCTACGAGCCTCTTTACAAATCTTGATAACTAATTCGATTTGGATATTATCTTGACGATTCTTGATTCTTGATCTATATTCTCTATGTTTTCTTGAAATCAAATATTACAAATCTTGAATCAACTTTCTTGCATTTTCTTTTATATTTTCATTTCGACTCATCTAAAAAAATTACGAACGAATCACACTTTCCCTACGGACGAGCCGTATTCATTAACGCGCTATACCAACACCGTTAATTGATTGTGGTATAAATATTTTTTATTGTGAACACTTTACATTTCATCACGATGAAAACGATCAATCAGGACCCTCCACCTCTCTGATATCGTTGAAGAATTACAACGGCATATATTCAGAGGTGTGGAGAGATGTACCCTTGAAACGAACTCCAAATTGAAGGGAGAGATCATGGTGGAACGAACATTATTTTGGATGACATGTGTCAGGAGATCATTGACCATCTCTGGAACTAAGATCGATTTGGGGGGACCTGAGTATAGGAAGGCCCGGTTGATTGACGGTCAAAAGGTTTTTGGCCTCGGGAGACTTGGCTAATTTGGGCTAAGGTTGGCCTCTCACAGTGTTAAACACTGATAAATGTTTGGCGCTCACGTGGTCCCACGTGATGCTCATAAGCAGTGTTAAACACTGAAATTTGGAGCGCTCACATGTAGCACGCGAGGCACCTGAATATTGGGCGATGTTTCTTTGGGCTTATTCCCTCGTTTTATACATGTAAGTGTTAAACACTTAAATTCTGTACCCATCACGTGTAGACACGTGGGGCACCACCAAGCTGGGCACTGCTTCCTTTGAATTTATCTTCCTATTCTTTTCTAAGTGCTAAGCACTATTGGAGGTCACGTGGGATCACGTGACTCGATCTCAGTTGTTCCTTTTTGTTCCTCAGAGGTGCTCACGAGGGAACACGTGATCTGTTGCTATAGTGTTGAACGCTAATATGCATGGGGCTCTTGATCTTAGTCTTGAGAATTTCAAGTACTTTGTTTTATAAGAATTAAATTCTTATGCAGGGTTGAACCCTAGCTTTATCAAAGGAATTAAATTCCTATGTCTTTGGAAGAATTAAATTTTTCAAACCTAGTTCTTTCATCTAAGTTTTGGGACTGCATAACAGAATCACCCCGATGAGAATTAAATTCTCAACGTGTGGGGAGATCTGCTTCTGCAGACCTCAATCAGAGGAAGAACTAAGTTCTTTTTTGGAAGAGTTAAACTCTTGTAAAAGAAGATAAAATGATCTCTAAGTCTTTTCCTCACCTAGGGTTTCTTTTTCTCTAAAGAGAACTCCTCTTCTTTTTTTGTTTTCTCAAATCTTATAGGGGGTCTCCTCTCTTTCTCTCTTCAGTCTCGAGTCCTTTATATAGCAGAGACAAGTTTGTTGATTTATGTTAAGGAAATCTCTCATTGAGAGATTTTTGATTAATTCGGGGATTTTATCCACCGTTGGATCTTTGATCCATGGACTTCTGTTTTACAAAAGACATTTTTCTTGTTCTTAACAAGATTGGGAAAATATTTTTCCATACAGAGCTTATTCTGTAACTTGGTGATTTTTAATCACCATTGGATCTCTAATCCAACGGTGCTCTGTTTTACAGAGCACAATCTTTCTCATTTAGAAAGATTGGGGAAATATTTTCTCATACAGAGCTTATTCTGAAGCTTGGTAATTTTTAATCACCATTGGATCTTTAATCCAACGGTGCTCTACCTTATAGAGCGTAATCTTTCTTGTTTAGAAAGACTGGGAAAATATTTTCCCATACAGAGCTTATTCTGTAGCTTGGTGATTTTTAATCATCATTGGATCTTTAATCCATCGGTGCTCTTTTTTACAGAGCACAATCTTTCTTGTTTAGAAAGATTGGGGGAAATATTTTCCAAATAGGGTTCTGATCTGTTAGTTATATGTATGACCTAGAGGCCATTACTATACATAGGATGTATATTGTAGTGGATGCTGGGACATATATAGGGAGGACTTTCTTGCTCGACATGATAGTATGCTATCTGGTTGATCTTTACCTTAACGTGTACACTGATTGTCTCCCTGTTACATGGTGGTAAAGCCCTTAGGATCTGTACTTGACTACCTAGACTATGATGTGGATCATACTAGTGGGGACATGGTAGTCCATAAGTACATCCTTCAAAGTCCCTAGTCGTGGGTGTATCGAGACAGGGCATCGATATACCAGAGTAGACTAGCATGTACCTTCTCGACCCATACAGATGGGCGATGGATGATCCTATATCCATTGGTGTTTGACATCAGAGATGATATACGGGTGCTCAGTAGAGACTGGGTACACTGGACGGACTCGCCGAGAACTCCCAGATAGTATTATACCTCACGTCAGATGGCAGTTCTCTGGTGACACTGGTACAGAGTAGTCTGTTGACCCGAGATTGTCATAGAGTCTTGTGTGGTTCCCACTGTGCTTTGATTTCCATCTTACCACGTCCAAGAGGGCATGCAAAACGGTGGTTTTTGGGTACAGTCCCGAGTCACATGGAGGCAATGAGCGATAGGAGGGGATTCGTCTCTCCCGGTATAGGGAGTTGATGTTGCGCTGTGTTCGATTGGCTATAACAGGAAATCCCTGGCCAGGGTTGCTGAGATTTACTGGTAAGTGTTACCAGTAGTTTCTCGAATAGTTATAGACCTCATATCGACACGACTTATCGAGCTATTGGGGTCTGACGTTTACCGCCCCTAGGCGAGATATGCGACATATCAGACGATCAGACCGGACTGTACGGTAGTGTTACTGGTCGGATTCACTGGAGTGTGAGCGGGCTTGCTCGTCGATCTTCAGATCGCTCAATACCCGGGTGGCCGTTACGTTTAGCAGACCGCTTGCGGCTTGTGGGTGTTTGATATGATCATCATCTGCTGCCGGCGTATTGACGAGTCTTTAGAGTCCTACACAGAGGTTTCCTGGCTCAAGCGAAACGAAATAGGAGCGCATATGAGATATGTGCGGGACCGAGAATAATGCGTGTATGTGATACCGTATTCCATTCTCGCGATGAATGTATCGAATGGTTTTATGCGATATAACCTAGTTATCGATTCAAGCGTTGATTCGATAAGCCGATACATTGTATACTAGTCGGTTGTGTGCGACATGACCGGATCATTGAATCAAGTGTTGATTTAATGATTTAATGTATAATTATATATTTGATATATTACTTTGCATTAACTAGTAATGGTTCACTTTAAATGGATTTTCTCACTTGGATTGTGCAAGTTGTATATGTGATATACTTTTATGCACATGTTTGTATCATGTTTGATGATGCATATTAACTTGGTTAAGTGTAAAGATTAAACCATGGTTTACTTAATGATTAGGGTTTTGATTATCTTATTCATTTATTTATATATTCATTTTGGAAATTATTTAAGGATGGTGGCTTATTTTGTTTTATGTTGAAGTTTCTTGAAGGTTTGATAAAGTCAACCATTCTTATCTCATCCTTAACCCTAACCATTCCAACTAACCTTGGTTTAATCTCTACACTTGACCATGGTTTAGATTATGATAAGTTTTGATTTTTCTTTTCATTTTTAATTAACTTATCATAACAATTTCCTTCTTCTTCTTCATTTCTTCAAGTGAAGAAAGCTTGCCTCCATCAATGGCAAGTGATGAAAAAGAGTGAGAAATCCAAATCTAAAGTCTACCCACTTCCTATTTCTTCATCCTCTACCTCTTGCCAAGTAGTAGAGTGTGTTTTCTTCACAAGTTTCTTGACTTGGTGAAGTCGGAGCTTGATTTAGCGATGCCTCGACGTAGATCATCTTCGGCATGGACATCGACGACCTAGCTCGCTTATTCTCCGATGAAGTCGACGCAAGAGCCCGGATTCTTTTTGGACAGCGGAGAGGACTTCGTTGCGGAGCTATGGAGGTGGAGCACCGGATCTACAAAGGTTGTATTTCCGTATCCAAGTAGTTAAGTGTTAACTAGTTAGCATTTTCGCCTAAATATCTAGCCAACGATCTCATTAGGGTTTGTAGGCACCGTTAAAATTTGAAATTGGCATGTTCGATGCCTTGTGAGACCTCATTAGGGTGCCTAGGAACCCTACAGTGTTATCAGAGCCTAGCTAGAGCCTTAGGCGAAGTCTAGACAGATTTTGAAGTCCGAACGACCCGAAACCCCAACCGGAAAATGCTCTCTGGACGTTTTCAGAAAACGTGGATTTTTTCAAATTAAAAATATACAGAGAACCCAGCAGGAAAATATAAGAATTACAGAGGAAAATTGGAGTCATGAACAGTGCAATGTGGCGCGGAACCGCGGCAGAAGACTGCCTTAGGCGGCGGTTCCGCGGCATATTGATGACGTCAGCCTTTAAAAGTTGCACAGTAATTCATTGTTTTCAGTGCTGAGTTTTCTGGGTATTTTTAAAATTTATTCTAGAGTTGAATTTTCTGGAGTTGTTTTGGGGATTCGGTGTTTCGATCGGGGTATCAAATTTTGTCTATTTGGCTTTCCGGATAATTTTTTTGATTATGTTAAAAAGTTCGACCGGATATAAATACCCAATTTTTCCCCTGTCGGGAAATTTCCAAGTGTTGGATTTTTCCGAAGTTTAACGATGTTCTAAGTAGTGCAAGTAACGCGATGGACCCTCTAGAAGACAACAAACCTTAACTCGATTATGTGACCGTCTTGAACTGCCCTTTGAACCTTCGGGTTTGGGGCAGTACGGCGTGCCACATGTGAGGCGTTGGCTTGACCCTTCTACGGCTGGACCGTTGGTACTGAGGCACGAACTGAATGTTGTTAGACTTATTTCATGTGTTGATCTGTTTCGGGAAAACTTGGGTGTTCGACTGTTCGATCGAAAAGTTTAGCATTTTCTATTTATCCGGAATGTGATACAATAATTGGAATTCACAATAAGTTATGAGATAACTGAATGAATGTTATAAACGTAGCAATTTAGTCTCACTTGATCGGTTGCCACAGAATTTTGATGTGATCAAAAGTCCGTCGCAATCACGTAGCGTACGCGGATACTCGCCGGATAAACTTAATAGACAGCCTCACTTCATTGCCCCGACCAAGTGACTGTAGGAGAACCCCGTCGCCGAAAGAATCCGTTCGGGTGCTCGCGGCAGCGGTGTTCCGCCTTGGTGCACTTCGTCGACGGTATCAGGGGTGCGGCCGCCTACTAAAGTTTGCGACGAGCATTCGATCAGTTTTTCGGGAATCTTGTTGAATTGCCCGACTTGATATTGAAAAGTGTTTTCGATAATGAGACTAAAATGCGGGGTTTATAATTGTTAGGCATGTGATGTCTAAGTAATTCATTTGGTCAGGCATGCGATGTCTGAGGAAATTGCGGATTCCAACTGTTGTAGTTTTACACTTTCTTTTCTGTGACCGTAAGTGTAATATGTGATATCGCCGGTTTCGTTGCTATATGTCAACGACAATTGGGATGCGCATATTTACTTACGTTGATGACATGTGATGTTATGTGTTGCTGGATATGTTATATTGGATCGTCGTGTTTGAATAGCCGGGGGTTTTTATGTGAGATGAGTGTTTTTCATTTTCATTCATGTAAAAACTTGTATGTAATATTCTTTTATTGGGACGCTTCCAGGTAGCGGAAGTTGTCACCGTTTGTATATTATTTACTTTTCCGCACTAGGATAGACCCAAGGAGGAGGGCACAAGTAACCGGGTTCTGGAGTCCAGTGGGAGACCAACTCGAGGAGTCGAGTCCGGGTCTCCTAACTCTAGAATTGGTAGGGTTGCTTGCCGCTCTCGTAGGGGTCTAGGGGTGTGGGTTTGGCTATTCATCGCGACCGTGGAATCCGTGTTTTATACTGGCTTGTATTGAAAACACGGACGTCCTAGTATATCCAATATTTCATATGTTTCTTCTGCTGTGATATCTGTGATGTGATCATATGATGTTCTGTGATAGATACAGTATATAGTATATATGATATATTATATAGGCGTTACTTATGTTTTACACCCGCGCTAGCACTGCCCCGCTCTGCCGTTAGTTACCTAACCTAACGGTGCACGAGGGGACATCGAGGCGAATGCGGATGGCATAAGTGTACGTCGTATTTATCTGTGATGTTTAGGTACTTAAATGATGGGACTTCATTAATGTGATTAATGAAATAAAAAGAAACCTAAGATGTTGTAGAATCGAATTTCAAAACATAACAGGTAGCTACAGTTCTTGCTTTGCACAGAGGTATATGTGATATATCCTGCACCTTATTCGATGAGGAAAGGACCGAGATCCCTTCACCGGGAGTGACTCCTTTAGCAATAACTGGCAGATGCTACACACTCGGTTTGTCTTTTGATTGATTTTAAGTGTTTTTGCTTTGCAAAGTGATATATATGATATATCCCGCACCTCATTCAACGAGGAAAGGACCGACGATCCCTTCACCGGGAGTGACTCCTTTAGCAAAACTAGAAAAGCCTCAAAAACACTCCATTTTAAAATCATTTGATTCTACAACGATATCAAGTTCATTACGCAATAGGTTTTCAGAAAAACCTGTCGTAGCCCTCCGTCATTTCAGATAAGTACTAGTTAGTATTCGTGCTGCGGTTGTTTGGCATGCGTCAAGGCGTAGTGTACGGTAGCTAACTAGTGCTTATCTGCTAGCATATGATGCGATTGGATTAGGGTATTCGTACGGCGTTGTTTGGCATGCGTCAAGGGTCGTGCGGGTGGGTTTAATTCAATCATGAAATGTACGGGTTGAACTTGACTAGCAGACTATGGGTTGTTTGGCATGCGTCAAGGTCATAGCGAGCTAGGGGCAAAATATTATCGGGAATTTCAAGTGTTGAAATTTGCAATGAGATTGCATACCTTCTATGAGATAGTTGGATCCCGATACCCGCTGCGAGTAAGAGTTACTCCTGGGAGAGTTTTATACATTACAATTAGCCGATCAAGTAGGTGTCTAGAAAGGTGTCAACGGGGTTACGCCTCTGGGAAAACGAGGTTTACATTAATTAGGTTCGTGCGAAAGCACGGGGAACCTCCCTCAAAGTACCGACACTGGCCTGGCTGAAAGATTGGCGAACTTGTAGTGTGTAATTAATCCCGGCTAGTTTTTCCTTTTAGGGTTTGAAGGAAGATTTGATAAAAATCAGTGGGAGCCATCCTGATTAGATAAAATAATAACCAATCTATTCTTGACAGAGCGCACGCTGAGTGTTTTCTTCTCTCTCTCTCCAGGTAGCGACCATATCACGCCTTAATCAAAATAATACGGATAATTGACCGAACCCGCTTGTTATACTGAGCTGGGGAACGTTGGTCCCGCTCCAACTTATAATTGTTATAAGACCGAGCAGGAAATAGGGGATTACCAGAATTCCCGTGCCGCCCAAACGAAGAGAGTGCATGCTGATGCATCATCTTCGGGTGTGTTCATTACAAAGAACTGTTTCTCTGTATTCTCTACGTCCTGGGTATGTGATACCAGATCAGGATCCCAAATATGTAATCTGTTACATAGGGCTACAGAAAGGTAGAGAACTGAGAAAGGGTGATAAGTTTCATGAGGCAGAAAACGGGGCAAGTGTTGCAGCCAAGTTTGTTGGTCACTGTCACCCTGTATTACAAATACATTGATTCTGAACGAATGTTATTAGATACCGAACCTGATATACAAAATCATATCTGTCTCTTTATTAGTAAAGAAATGATAAAATTTTGTATTGTTGGATAATGTTTTGAACATTTCCTATATCAAAAGTTGATCGGTTCAGGCACGTTGTCTAAAAGCATTGACGTTCTAAATCAAACTACAGTTCTTTAGTATATAGAACACACACAAGAGGAAGAGTTCAGAAATGAACGAATCCTTCTTGAGGTATTGTAGACTAGGTCATATCAATGCGACCCGACTGGCTGAGTTACATTTAGATGCATATTTAAATCAGTTTGAATTTACATCTTGTGAAACTCGCCAGTCATGTCACAAAGATAAGATGACCATAGCTCCGTTTACTGGAAACAGAGAAAGAGTTAGTAAACTCTTGGGATGATACATGTTGATGTATGTAAGGTCCCCTGTCTACACATGCCAGGACAGGTTCTTTGTACTTCATTACATTCTCTGATAATCTCTCAAGATTCAGACATATGTTCCTGTTGAAACATGAGTCCGAGCCTTTTGAGATATTCACAGAATATAAGCGAGAAGTAGAGAACCAAAATACAGGTATAAGTATTATGTCCTTTGATGAGATCAAGGAGGAGAATACTTGTGCATGAAATTCCTGGATTATTCTAAAGGAGAATGAGATTCTCTCTCAGCATTACTCCTCTGTATACACCATAGCACGATGGTATATCGGGGCGGAGCAATCACACCCTATATGATAAGGTGTGCTCTATGATGAGTACTACTGAGTTACCTTTTTCCTTTTGGGTGTTATGCACTTGAGAAGCTGCATACCTATTGAATAGGGTTCCAATCAAATCAGTTGCCTACCGTTTCATATTTGATATGATAAGGGAAGAGCCCATCTCTCAAGTTAGTTGAGATTTGGGGTTGTCCAGCCTGTGTCTGAAAAGCAAAATCCGGACAAGCTCGAGGCAAGATCTGTAATGTAGAACTGGAAAGGTTCCAGCTATACAAACTGCAGCTGATGATTTGAAAGAACCAAAGGATTCGATAGTTACCAACGAACCTCAGCCTCTCCGCCGATCTAGTAGGGTTCCTCACCCACCTGAGAGATACTACGGTTTCTCTATGACAGTGGGAGCGAGGATTGCATCATAAGATGATGACCCAACTAGTTTCGAGCTGGCCATCAGGAGTGGGACTCTGTAAGAATGGCTGGATGCTTAGCGATCTGAGATGGAATCCTTATACACCAACAAAGTATGGACTTTGGTTGCTATATCTGAAGGGTTAAATCCCCATCAGGAGCAAGTATATCTTGAGAAGATTACTTGGTGTAGATGGAAAAGTTGAGACTTTCAAAGCTAGACTTGTTAAAGGTTTTCGTCATCGACCAGGCGTGGATAATGATGAAACCTTTTCCAGAAGCTATGCTTAAGTCCATCCAGATCCTACTTGCCACGGCTACATACCATAACTACGATCTCTGGTGGTTGGGTGTCATGACTGCTTTTCTAAATGATGTTTTAGAAGAGTGCGTCTATAAGTACACAGCCAGAGGGCTTCGTAGACAGTGGGAGCAGCGGAAACGTGTGCAAGATGTTTTATAGGATAAAGCAGGCATCGCGGAGTTGGAACGTCTGTTTTGATGAATTAGTCAAAGAGTTTGACATCATCAAAATGGTAGATGAACCTTGTATAAACAAAAAGGTAGTAGGGAGTATGGTAATGATCCTCGTAGAGTACGTGGATGACATACTCTTGATAGGGAAAGAGTTTCCTATGCTACGCTCGATCAATCTCCGCCTATCACAATGATTCTCCACATAGGATCAAAATGATACCTACTAAATCCTGGGTTTTGGACCTATGAGATAGATCCAAATGGATGTTAGGACACTCACTAGTTGTAGTGAGACGGTATCAACTGATCCTGGGGAGAATCACTGGAAGGGTTCCAGGGTGATAAAGACGACTGAATGTCAGTCACAGGCATTGTCTTTACCCTCAGTGGAGGGACGGTATGTTGGAAGAGTTCCAAGCTAGATACCGTGACATACTAGACGATAAAGGCTGGATACATCGCTACTTAAGATGCTACCAAAGAGGCTGTTTGGGTGTATATTGGTTCATGAGATGAACTATGTTCCTCCCATTGTGTGACAATGGAGTTGTGGCTTATGCCAAGGAACGCCGGTCCCATCAGTGATCCAGACATATTCTAAGGCAGTATCACTTGATCATGGAGATGGTTGATCTCCAGGGAGATTGATGTTAGGAGAGTAGACTCAGAGGACAACACAGCGGATCCACTCACAAAGGCCTATTCCCAGAGAGAGACTTTTATGGGATGGTTGAGTATGAGATGCTGCAACCACTGCTATCAGATGGCCTTAGTGCAAGTGGGAGATTGTTAGTTATATGTATGCCCTAGAGGCCATTACTATACATAGGATGTATATTGTAGTGGATGCTGGGACATATATAGGGAGGACTTTCTTGCTCGACATGATAGTATGCTATCTGGTTGATCTTTACCTTAACGTGTACACTGATTGTCTCCCTGTTACATGTTGGTAAAGCCCTTAGGATCTGTACTTGACTACCTGGACTATGATGCGGATCATACTAGTGGGGACATGGTAGTCCATAAGTACATCCTTCAAAGTCCCTAGTCGTGGGTGTATCGAGACAGGGCATCGATATACCAGAGTAGACTAGCGTGTACCTTCTCGACCCATACAGATGGGCGATGGATGATCCCATATCCATTGGTGTTTGACATCAGAGATGATATACGGGTGCTCAGTAGAGACTGGGTACACTGGACGGACTCGCCGAGAACTCCCAGATGGTATTATACCTCACGTCAGATGGCAGTTCTCTGGTGACACTGGTACAGAGTAGTCTGTTGACCTGAGATCGTCATAGAGTCTTGTGTGGTTCCCACTGTGTTTTGATTTTCATCTTACCACGTCCAAGAGGGCGTGCAAAACGGTGGTTTTTGGGTACAGTCCCGAGTCACATGGAGGCAATGAGCGATAGGAGGGGATTCGTCTCTCCCGGTATAGGGAGTTGATGTTGCGCTGTGTTCGATTGGCTATAACAGGAAATCCCTGGCCAGGGTTGCTGAGATTTACTGGTAAGTGTTACCAGTAGTTTCTCGAATAGTTATAGACCTCATATCGACACGACTTATCGAGCTATTGGGGTCTGACGTTTACCGCCCCTAGGCGAGATATGCGACATATCAGACGATCAGACCGGACTGTACGGTAGTGTTACTGGTCGGATTCACTGGAGTGTGAGCGGGCTTGCTCGTCGATCTTCAGATCGCTCAATACCCGGGTGGCCGTTACGTTTAGCAGACCGCTTGCGGCTTGTGGGTGTTTGATATGATCATCATCTGCTGCCGGCGTATTGACGAGTCTTTAGAGTCCTACACAGAGGTTTCCTGGCTCAAGCGAAACGAAATAGGAGCGCATATGAGATATGTGCGGGACCGAGAATAATGCGTGTATGTGATACCGTATTCCATTCTCGCGATGAATGTATCGAATGGTTTTATGCGATATAACCTAGTTATCGATTCAAGCGTTGATTCGATAAGCCGATACATTGTATACTAGTCGGTTGTGTGCGACATGACCGGATCATTGAATCAAGTGTTGATTTAATGATTTAATGTATAATTATATATTTGATATATTACTTTGCATTAACTAGTAATGGTTCACTTTAAATGGATTTTCTCACTTGGATTGTGCAAGTTGTATATGTGATATACTTTTATGCACATGTTTGTATCATGTTTGATGATGCATATTAACTTGGTTAAGTGTAAAGATTAAACCATGGTTTACTTAATGATTAGGGTTTTGATTATCTTATTCATTTATTTATATATTCATTTTGGAAATTATTTAAGGATGGTGGCTTATTTTGTTTTATGTTGAAGTTTCTTGAAGGTTTGATAAAGTCAACCATTCTTATCTCATCCTTAACCCTAACCATTCCAACTAACCTTGGTTTAATCTCTACACTTGACCATGGTTTAGATTATGATAAGTTTTGATTTTTCTTTTCATTTTTAATTAACTTATCATAACAATTTCCTTCTTCTTCTTCATTTCTTCAAGTGAAGAAAGCTTGCCTCTATCAATGGCAAGTGATGAAAAAGAGTGAGAAATCCAAATCTAAAGTCTACCCACTTCCTATTTCTTCATCCTCTACCTCTTGCCAAGTAGTAGAGTGTGTTTTCTTCACAAGTTTCTTGACTTGGTGAAGTCGGAGCTTGATTTAGCGATGCCTCGACGTAGATCATCTTCGGCATGGACATCGACGACCTAGCTCGCTTATTCTCCGATGAAGTCGACGCTAGAGCCCGGATTCTTTTTGGACAGCGGAGAGGACTTCGTTGCGGAGCTATGGAGGTGGAGCACCGGATCTACAAAGGTTGTATTTCCGTATCCAAGTAGTTAAGTGTTAACTAGTTAGCATTTTCGCCTAAATATCTAGCCAACGATCTCATTAGGGTTTGTAGGCACCGTTAAAATTTGAAATTGGCATGTTCGATGCCTTGTGAGACCTCATTAGGGTGCCTAGGAACCCTACATGATCCCTCTTATTTAGAATTTAATTCTATCGGCTCAGAGGGTATTAGGAACCCTCACGTGTAGCACGTGACCCATAGCACTAGGCCGGTTTGCTTATATGCAGCATTCCCAGATAAAAGTACCACGTGTTGGCACGTGATGCGCCTTCTGGCCTGTTTTTTGTTTTAGGAAGGCGCCTATATACTTTGTATATAGAAACTCAAGTGCCTGCACCTGAGGCTCAATTTCAGCCTAATTTGTTAAGCATGCTGCCTATAATTTTTGCTCCAAGGCGCATCACGTGTGGGCACGTGATGCTCCATTTGGGGAATTTTTCCATCGCTTTTCGGTTCATAATTTATTTATTTATTTATTTATAAGGGAACAACCCCTATCTTAATAGTCATGAAAAGATGTCAGAAATCACATCATCCCTCAATAAAACATCGCCTTTAGTCTTCCTCCCTACCTTTCTTCGAAACATCGATCATATACCCCTACGTGTGTGTAAAAGACATCCCTATATTTAGAGAATTCAATTCAAGCTATCATATTCTTGTCCATCTTCCTTAGTGCTTTTAGTCGGTGAATATTTTATAGATGGAATTGCTCACACATTCTTCATACGACCGTTAATACTTCTTGAGGTACTAACCAAACGATTACCAAATATGCTCACTCTTTTATGCATAATTAGCAATATCCTATTCTTGAAACACCTAAGGCTTAGCAGTGGCTCCCAAACCTGTTGGTCTGAGGCACTAAGTGATGAGGCACCCACGCTATATTTTTTTATACTACCTTAAGTAATTATAAAACCAGTGTTCATTTTTCTTCACCATTTTTTTATATTTTCATTTATTATATATATATATATATATATTTCTTCATACTAAGGCTTTTAGACAAGAGCATTTCAAGGTATCCTCTACTATCCCAAGTTTCAAGATGTGTGCAAGTGCGTATAGTAGGGTATCAACGTTCAGATGTTTGGACTCAAGAATAGGGACTATTTTTCTGACTTATTTCTATCCTCATATTAGTGATTTCCTTCATCTTACTAACCCCTTGGGACAACAGCTCATGACTACCTATTACTAGTTTCGTTATAAAACATCTAATTTTCTTGCTTTTCTTGAATCTCCTCCTATCTTTCATATGTATTCTTCACTTCCTAACTTTTATTATCAAAAAACTTTTGTGCTTTTATTTAGTATAATGCAAAAAATGATGTGTGAATAAGTTCAAACCTTCCCCAAATCTATTTGCAGCAGTGTCCTCACTGATGTCATCTATTATGTTTAAAACCTGTAGACTTGGGAGGAAAAATTAGTAACGGGGACAAGAATTAATGATAGTGAAATTCTCCCCCAAACTTATTTTTGACTCACAATTTAAAAAAAAAAATTGTTTATCTTTCAAGAGCCAAAATATTTTTCTCCCCCCCCCCAAACTTGAGTGAAACAATATTAAGCATTTAAAATCATAAGGAGGTAAAGTTATTGGTCTATGCAAAACTTTACAAAGACCAAAGTTCAACACCAACCATTCGAATATTTTATCGATGTAACAACATAGTTGGTGGAAGATTATAGATGTGAAGAAGTGGGGAGATAAGAGGCGTAATCGATCGGGTTTACGTCTTGGTTGGTAGAGACAAAACAGTTATGGTGCACTACTCGCATTCTCGTTCTTGATAAGAAGAAGGGGTGGTGGTTCAAATTCTTTTTGTGGGGGTTGATTCTTCACAACTCCCATGTCTTCTAGGAATACGAGTTCTTCGGCAAAAATGTCTTCAAAACTTTCATCGAGATTCCGAATGATAATCTCATCGGAAAGGGAGTTATGAAACTCAGATAGCTCGACTAAATCATTCGACAAGTCAAAGGGTTCGGACTTAGGTGTGGACTTATCGACAGAAGAGTCTTCACTTGTATAATAGATAGTAGGATCAAACAATAACGCACTAGTGGCGTTGAGATCAAAATCGTGGAGCTCCTTAAATTCACAACTGTCGGTAGCTATACTATCGAAAAAACATACATCACTTATCTGAGCATAGGGTTCGAATGGTTGACTTCCTAACCTGTAAATATTAAGCTCAATTATCATCTTCCCAAAGGATGGGTTCATTGAACCGTTATGACAATTGATTATCGCGTTGGATGTTGCTAGGAAAGGTCAATCTAGAATCACCGGAATTTGGTTCCGTGGTTTTACTACAGGCTATGTATCTATGACTATAAATTCCACAGGGAATATAAACTCCCCGACTTTGATTAACACGTCCTCTAGCTCACCACGAGGTTGGGTGATAGATCGATCGGCCATCTGGAGAGTGCAATGCGTAGGTTTCAACTCTTCTATCCCTAATTGCTCATAAACAGAATACGGAAGTAAGTTAACACTAGCACCTAAATCGAGTAGAGCACGATTGACATTTTTACCCCCGATAGTTATAGATATTGTAGGACAACCGGGGTCCCTACGTTTCGTGGGCACCAATTGGGTAAGAGAATTGCTCATATTACTCGCCAAGAAAACTTTTTTAGGCACTTGAAATTTTCTTTTCCTAGTGCACAAGTCCTTTAAAATTTTCACATAAGAAGGAACTTGTTTGATAGCATATAGGAGAGGAATATGTATGTTAACTTTTTAAAAATGTCCACAATCTTCTCCATTTGGGGACTTGGTCTGTTAACACTCAACATGTGTGGAAAAGGAGCTTTATCAATAAGGGTTGGGTCCAACTTTTGAGGAGAACTTTGTGGGGATGGAATGGATCCCAAAATTGGATTTGGTATGGTCGTAAATGGTAATTCCTTCAAGGAAATGGGCTTAGGGTTCGAGCCTGGTGAAAAACGGAGAATAGACTCGGAAGAAGATATTGGATTAGACGAAATAGGAGTAGAAGTAGTGGCTGGGATTTCATCAATATCATCGACTTCAACTTGTTCACCAACATTGTTATTTAGCACTCTTCCCGATCTCAACGTAGTTACAGTGCTCACAATATGATTTTGAAGGATGAGATTCACGCTTTGTGAGTGACCAGCATTTGGTAGAGGTTGAGATGGAAGTCTCCCTTTTTCTCTCTCACTCATTGCGGCATTTAACTGTACAAGTTGTGCTTCTATCGATTTTATGCTTTCACCGTGGGAAGCAGTGTGTTGCACTAACGTTTGGATAGAAGACGTTAAATTATCCGTCGTTTGTGTAGATTGTTTAATGAACGTTTATAAGTTACGTTCGAGTGCAGAGGTTTTATCAGTACCGGACATTCGGAAAGAATTATTATAAGGTGCAAAGTTGTTGGACGGATTTTGAAAAGATTGCGGTTGAAAGGGGTGCTGACTTTGTTGTGGTGGCTGGTGTTGCAATGGGGGAGACCTTTGATAGTTATTTTGGCTTGGAAACGGATTTTAAGTTTGAGTTTGGTTTTGGTTCCAAGAAAAATTAGGGTGATTCCTCTATCCCTGATTACATGTGGATGAATAAGGGTCATTTCTAGGTTGTTACTGAAAAGCAGCATTGGTTTGTTCATGACCTTAAGACGGAGGATTCAAAGGACATTCTTTCGTTAAATGTGATGGGTCAAAACAGCAACCATACACGGTTTTGGGGGGCGTAACTTGGTTTAGGTAGGTTGGCGAGACTTTGTTTTCGATAGCTTCAAGTTTCTTTTGTATCGCGGCCATTTCGGTTTTCACTGCAATGGAAACGTCGAGCTGATGGATACTTGCCCTAGATGAAGATGATGTTGGTCTAATGGCACGTGGGCGGTGGGCGCCCGCGCCTCACATGCCCGGCATGTGATCAGGAGTTAAACTCCTGCAGAAAAATAGGCTTAGCCCCAGGATTAGAAGTTAAACTCCCGAAAGGATCTTGAGTGGAGTTAAACTCCCAAAAGAGTTTTATTTATGGAGTTAAACTCCAAAATATTTTGAATGGAGTTAAAATCCTAAAAGAATTTTATTTATGGAGTTAAACTCCCAAAGATTTTGACAAATGGAGTTGAACTTCCAGAAATCTTTGAAGATGATCAAAGGGGGGCCCTTTCTTCTTCCCTGAGCCCTGGATCCTCTCCTAAGCCTCGGATCATCCCCAAAATGGGATCTTGGGGAAAAGGGGGTGAGACTTAAAATCTCCCTTTTTAGAGATTTGATGGGAGATCCGAGCTCTCCTCCGTAGGTTTTATGGTGAAAAACTATTTCTTTTTAGAAAAGGAAGCGTTAAACTCTTGGTTCAATTCAGAAAAAAGAAGGAGGTTTAGAACCTTGAGGAAGAAGAAGGAGGCATAAACCCTAGTTTTTTTGAGGAGAATTAATTCTTCTTCTTTATTTCAACATCATGTTACCTTATATAGGCTTACAAGTTTACACTTAGCCCCTTGGGCTTTACAAAATGGTATTTTGCACATCCCATGCCTCATGTGCTTATTTCTTTTGCACATGAGCCATGGGCTTTACAAAAATTTGGCTTTATGCCCATTTTTCTTATATTTATTCATAAAAATTACATCAAAATTATTTATTACATAATTTTCATTTTGGCATTAGGTAGGCCGGCCGCGGGGCTCGACTTAGGCATGGCCCCACTTGACCTGGGCTTGAGCCCACCTGGTTTGGGGTTGACTTTGACTTTGACTTGATCAACCGGGGTGTAATTTTTGACCCCAACAAAGTGCCCCCATCAATAAATGCACACCACGTGTATGGGTTGTGTGCATGAAATTGATGGATCTTGTTCGTGGGGAGTTAGACTTCGAGGTGGAACATCATTCCGAGGGCGGAGCATCATTCCGGGGATCGGAGCATAATTCCGAGGAGCGGAGTATAATTCCAGGGATCGGAGCATAAATTCGACGAGCGGAGAATAATCCCAGGATCGGTGAATCATTCCGAAGAGTGGAGCATGATTCTAGAGATCGGAGCATAATTCCGACAATCGGAGCATAATTTCGGGATCGGAGCATCATTCCGAAGAGCGGAGAATGATTCCAAGGATCGGAGCATAATTCCGACGAGCGGAGAATGATTCCAAGGATCGGAGCATAATTCCGACGAGCGGAGCATAATTCTGGGGATCGGACCATAATTCCGAAGAGCGTAGCATGATTCCAAAGGGAGGATATATTCTGAGACGAAATATAGTTTCGACGCAGGGTTCCGGAGCGAAGCATAATTTCGACACAGGACAGATGTATCCTGAGACGAAGCTTAGTTCCGACACAGGGCAGACATTCTGAACGAAACATTGCTCCGATACAGAGGTTGATTCCGAGTCGAAGTATAATTCTGACAGGGAAGGAAGATACTCCGAGGCGGAGCATGATTCTGATAGGGAGTTCATTGGGTGGCTTGATTCCGAGGCGGAGCATAATTCCGACAAGGAAGGCAGATACTCTGAGGCGAAGCATGATTTTGACACGGGGTACACTCTAAGACGAAGCATGATTCCGATGCAGAGGTCAAAAACTAGTCGAAGCCTAATTCCGACAGGGAAGGCAGATACTCTAAGGCAAAGCATGATTTTGACAAAGGGTACACTCTGAGACGAAGCATGATTCCATCATAGAGGTCAATTCCCAGGCGAAGCATAATTCCGACAAGGAAAGCAGATACCCCGAGGCGAAGCATAATTTCGACACGGGGTACACTCTGAGACGAAGCATGATTTTGCCGCAAAGCTTATTGGTTAACTTAATTCCGAGTTGAAGTATAATTCCGACAAGGAGGTCATTGGTTGACTTGATTCTGAGTCGAAGCATAATTCCGACGGGGAGGTCGTTGGTTGACTTGATTCCGAGTCAAAGCATAAATCTGACGGGGAAGGCAGATACTCCGAAGCGAAGTATGGTTTCGGCACGCGGTAGATTCTGAGTCGAAGCTTGATTCCGACGCAGAGGTCAATTCCCAGACGAAGCATAATTCCGACAGGGAATGCAGATACTCCGAGACGAAGCATGATTTCGACACGAGGCACACTTTAAGAAGAAGCATGATTCCGCCGCAGAGCTTGTTGGTTGAAATTGGTTGGTTTGATTTGTTTCCCGTTTTGACGACGCGGGGGTCGGTGCTGCCCTTTTTGCGACTTGGACAGTCGGTGTTGCCATTTTTGCGACTTGGACGGTCGTTGCTTGATTTGACTTGCTCCGCTTCTTACGGTGTCAGGGATTGGATTTTACTTGCTCCGCTTTCTGCGGTGTCAGGGTTGAAGTTGACTTGCTCCGCTTTTTGCGGTGTCGGGGATTGGATTTGACTTGCTCTGCTTTCTGCGGTGTCAGGGTTTGGATTTGACTTGCTTCGCTTTCTGCAGTGTCAGGGTTGAAGTTGACTTGCTTCGTTTTTTGCGGTGTCAGGGATTGGATTTGACTTGCTCCGCTTTCTGTGGTGTCGGGATTCGACTTGTTTCCGAGGTGGAACTTGATTCCGCCAGGGAGGTCATTGGTTGTCTTGCTGATTTGATGTGATTTGGGTTGACATCAGTATCGCTATACTAGAATATGGTACCAAGAGCGAATCATCATTTGCAATGAGAGGATTTGGGGATTTTGGTTTTGGTTTGGCATCAACACTGCTACATTGGAATATGGTACTAGGAGCGAATCATTATTTGCCGTTAGGGGATTTCCCTCATTCCCAATTTAACGACTTAGAGGTCGTCTGTTCCCAATTTAATGACTTAGAGGTCATTTGTTCCCGGTTTAAAGACTTAGGGGTGTATTGGATCGAAAGTTTGGAATTTTGGGGTTGGGGTTGGGGTTGGGGTCGGCATCAGCGTTGCTAACACTGGAGCACAAGTGCCAGGAGCAATTCATCATTTGCCTTTACCCGTTGGGGAGCGATGGCTTAGGAGACAGGTTCAGATCCCTATCACCCAAGGCTTTTCAATTTTATGAGCCATAAGGGTCTCATAAAATCATTTTCTTACTACGAGTCGAAAGGATCTCGTAGGTGTATTTTCTCCTTAGGAGTCGTGAAGATCCCCAAGTGTGTTTTTCCCTTGTGAGTCGTAAGGATCTCATAAAGGTTTTTTCTTACGAGTCGAGAGGATCTCGCAAGCTTTGTTCTCCTCATGCATCGTGAGGACACATGAGTGGGTCTTCCCAAATGGAGCATAATTCCAAGGGCGGAGACCGGCCGCTGGACTGGTGATTGCAGTGGGGTATGGATGTGATGAGAATTATTTGAACCCGTGGATTGTATATGGTAGTCAATTTGGGGACCAACCATAGGGCTGAGAGAATTTAGAACTTTTTTGGCGTCTGCATCGCTGCACTGGAATATGGTACCAGGAGCGACTCATCATTCGTCGTTGGGATATTCAGGAATTTGAAATTTTGGTTGGCGTCTGCATCGCTGCACTGGAATATGGTATCAAAAGCGACTCATCATTCGCCCTTTTTTTTACCGCGGTTACTCTATCATTTCAGCTTTTCTTATCGCGAAGGTCGCGGTTGCCCTATCATTTCGGCTTTATTTTCATTTTTATTCTACTGGCTGATTTTTATTGCAAGCTGCCCCATCATTTCGGCTCTTTTTTTTATTTACACATTTTTTTATTTACACATTTTTTTTACATTCCCAGTTTAATGACTTGGGGGTCCTGTGTTCCCAGTTTAACGACATGGTGATCAACTGTTTCCAGTTTAACGACGTGGTGGTCAACTGTTCCCGGTTTAACGACGTGGTGGTCATCTGTTGTTTGCTTATCCAAGCCTCTTGAGCTTTGATCTTGGCGGGGTTGAGTTGTCTACCCAATCTTTGAAAATATAGCAGTCTTCGATGGTATGACTCACCATCCTATGATATGGGCAGTACATGGGATCGTCAGTCATGTTCATTTCATGTGGCCTCTTTGGAATAGGCAATTGCAGACCGTTGTCCAAGGCGTCCTTGAATATTTTGCGGACTTCATCCCTCCTGAAGGAGTATACTTTCTTCCTTCTCTCCATTAAAGCTGGTGCTTTTCCTGATGCTGGTCCTTGAGGCCGATCAGTCTTTGGTTCGCCTGCTGCCCGCTTACCTCGTTCACTAGATGTATAGGAGGGATTGGAAGCTAATCGCGGCCGTTTTTCGCAAAGGTGTTCCACTCTTAAGCTGGAGGGAGTGTCGGTTGGCTGTTTTAGAATATCAATCCCTAGCTCATGAACCAAATTTTGATTTTGCTATAATTGCAATCAGGCGACTTGGGTCGTGAGATCTGCCATAACGTTGCCAGCTTGTCGACTTTGGAATAGACCTTAGCCAACTTCTCTTCCCTGTCCTAAAGCTGCTTTTGAAGCCATTGGAATAACGCTTACTCTATAGTTCTGGGAATGATAACCGGGTCATTCTTACTGCCTGAGCTCGATTCCGCAGGAACCATGAGCTCTTTTGGCTTAATGGCATGAGCGGGCTCTTCATCATCTAGACCGAGCCAGTGTTGGGTAGCAACAACCACAACCACATCATTATCATGGGTATGAGGCGTCGAAGGACTTGTTCTTGTGGGCTCTACCATGTAGACCGTGTGAGTTATGTACCCATCTACCGCTTCTTCATTGGTAATGTTGCTCGTTGGGCTCTTAGCTTGTTGCCTTGGTCCGCTCTTTTCAGATAAAGGCAGATGTCTGAGAGAATCAAGTTCCCGAAGGGCTTCGGTCTCCGTTTGTATGAAATTGGCGGTTGCGGCTTGACTGTTTGTTAACACGCCTTTAGACAGTTCTATCTCTCCTGCCTTGTATTGCTTTTCGACCCAATCTTTAAAGACGAAGCAATCCTCAATGGTATGACCTATCACTCTATGATAGGGGCAATATTTGGGGTCGTCGGTCATATTCTCTTCTTGTGGTCTTTTTGATTTTGGCAATTGTAGATCATTTCTTAGGGCATCCTTGAATATTTTATGGACTTTGTCCCTTCTGAAGGAATAGACCTTATCCAGCTTCTCTTTCAGTGAAGATTCTTCTCCCTCTCCGAACACTGGCTTCCGAGACTGGTTGGCATTAGACCCGCTCATCCCTCGCTTATTTCGGTTAGCCGAAGTGTTAAAAGATTCATCATCGTCGGAATTTCCGCCTTTGCGATTATCGTCCTTTCGGTCTCTTCAGGATCTATTGTCATTTTGGGAATCTGAAGAAGATTCTTGCTTTGAACGCTCCAGCAATTGAACTTTCTTGGTCGGTTCTTGGAACATCTTGAGACCTGCGGTGCATAGAAAAGGATTCATCCAGGTACCGAGATTTCCGATGAGGAGATTGAAAGATTGATCTTGTTCCAACGGTGGCTCACATTTGACAGAGAGATTTCGCCATCAGGTTATAAAATCCGTGCTGCTTTCGTTGTTCTTTGGCTTGGTCCTTACGAGGTCGGTAATGGTGATCTTATCGCTGACACTCATGAACCTTTGGAAAAACAGAGATTCCATTTGGAAAAAAATAGTGACGGAGCCATCCGGTATGCTCGCGTACCAATCGAAAGCGACATCGGTTAAGATATTAACGAACTGGTGGAAGAAAAGCGCACCATTGCCCCCAGTATTCCCGCATGAGGCTTTAAAGTGGGCGATATCTTGATTCGCATTTCCTGTCCCATCGAATCTTCCGAATTTAGGATGACATAGCCACTAGGAAACTCTACCAGATCATACCGAGCAGGATATGGTCTCCCGCTACTGCTGACATCTTTTTGCGCTCCGGCTTCGGCTACCAATGTTTTGACTTTGTTGGTGACCAAATCCATGATTTTATCTTGCATTAGTGTTTTGCTGTCATCGATAGTCAAGACATTTCCCGAGATAGGATGCGGCCGACTTTCATGCGGCTCGCTCATTTTTGGATTTGAGGGAATAGACGTCGGCTGTCTCGGGACACCATTTCCCGGTTCATGAGCAGAGCCTTGCACTTGATTGGGCGGCTGAGAGGCAATTTGGGCTGTGAGCTGTAACACGACGTTTGTCAAGTTGCCAATCTTTGAGTAGATCTTCGCCATCTCCCTGTCTTTGTTTCTGAGCTGCTTTTGGAGATCTTAGAGAAGTTGCTGCTCTGCGGTCTTGGGATAGAATATTGGCTCCTCTTCGCTTTCCGAGCCCGACTCCTTATGAACCGAGGGATCTCTCTGCTTATCAGCCTCACTGGAAGAGTTTTCATTACCTTCCAAAGGATTCTGGTCTTGGGAAGTGGCATCAACATTCATACCATATTGGATTTGAGATGTAGTGGCCCCGTCCTTGCTCTTGATGCGCATGCCCACCATGTAAACAGTGTGGACTACATATCCATCCATCTTTTTATGTTTGGCGGCTAATTTTTCGGACCGTCGTCATGACCCTTCCTCTTCTGGAAAGGACATGCGACTGAAGACGGTTGGTCTGCTTGGTCCTTGGGTGGCGTTGTCCGAATCGCAGCCTTCTTGACTCTTGAGGTCTGGACCAATTTCGGTGGTTCAAAAGAGTTAGCGAGCTTTACAGCCGATTCAGCTGTTGTTGCGGGGTAACCCTGTTCTTGAAACCTTATGAAGTTCAGCCTAGCAGGAGCCCTAACCCTTTTGTTAGCTCTGTATCTGAGCCTTTTCTGTCTTAGCTTCTCGATTTTGAGGGCTTGATCAGCATCCGTTTTCCGGGAAGCCGCCGTGAGTCGATTGATGGGGAGCTTAAAGAAGATACCCGATAGAGCAGTTGTCAGGGGCACCACTGGAGCTTGCCCGAGACGCCTTATTACTTTATTGGTGTTGATGACCTTGCCCCCGGCTGGGGCCAAGGAAAGTCGTTCAAACACCGACTTGCGTTTGGGTAGTAGTGCCCTCGAGATCACCACATTCGGCCTCCTGCCTTTCGAGGTCGGTCTGTCTGTTACCGCAGCTTAAGGAGCTGGGATAGCGTTAGCTAGCATGAACAGAATAGAGCCAAATGGTAGCAGCGGATCCTTCTACTGTCGCCCGAGACTGGCCGGGAGGATCGTCCTGGCGTCCATCTTCATTGTGTAGGAGATGGGAGCTGTGTTGAGAGCTGAGCTTGTCCTTGGAGACATTTTGTTGCATCCGAAGATTGCAATTAGAAAATGTTAACCTGCACAAAGAAGCGTGATTTCAGTACGGGCAATCAATATATATGTTGATTGAGTTCGCAAGAATGTTTAACCCAAAATATGGGAGGAAAGATAGATCTCACCGGGCGTGCTAGAATCTGTAGGGTGTTTTTCATCACCCCATTAAGATGGGAATACGCGCCGCTTGTCAGGCGTACTACAGACTCCCCCTGCTTAAGGTAGGCCGGGGTTTATTGATTGTGGGGATCCAAATCTCCGGCAGCCATAGACTAAGCTGCCGGTAATTACCTCTCGCCTTTGAAGCGAAGGAATCTCCGATTGACGGATCAACTAATCATGTGAACTCAATGTACAGTGCTTGTGTGTATGTTTTTGGACGTATCGGGGACCCAGCAGAGTTTATGGGGGTCCTGCTGCCCGGATAGCAGGCTGGATGTCAAGGGGGCTAGCATCCCCCTTACGGGGTGCGGGGCAGCACCCCGTTAAAAAAAAATTCTAACGGGAAAGGTATTTTTAGTGTGAGTGTGTGGGAAAAGAGGAGTGAGAAGTGTACTAAGAACGCGTGCGTAATGCGTGGACGCTGGGCGTCCGCGGGCCACGTGAAAGGCACGTGGGCGCTGGGCGCCAGCGCCTCACACTCCCGGCACGTGGGCGCTGGGCGCCTGCGTGCCACGTGAGAGGAGCGTGGGCACTGGGAGCCAGCACTTCAAGAGCCCGACACGTGGGCGATGGGCGCCAGCGCCTTACATGCCCGGCACATGATCAGGAGTTAAGCTCCTGCAGAAAAAGGGGCTTAGCCCTGAGATTAGGAGTTAAACTTCCGAAAGGATCTTGAGTGGAGTTAAACTCCCAAAAGAATTTTATTTGTGGATTTAAACTCCAAAAGAATTTGAATGGAGTTAAACTCGTAAAAGAACTTTATTTATGGAGTTAAACTCCCAAAAATTTTGACAAATGGAGTTGAACTTCCAGAAATCTTTAATGATGATCAAAGGGGACCCCTTTCTTCTCCCCTGAGCCCTGAATCCTCTCCTAAGCCTTGGATCTTCCCTAAAGTGGGATTTTTTGAGATGGGTCTTCTTCTTCCTCCTCTCTGTTGGCCGGATCTTGGAAAAAAGAGGGTGAGACTTAAAAATCTCCCTTTTAAGAGATTTGATGGGAGATCCGAGCTCTCCTCCATGGGTTTTATGGTGAAAAACTATTTCTTTTTAGAAAAGGAAGAGTTAAACTCTTGGTTTAATTCAGAAAAGAGAAGGAGGTTTAGAACCTTGAGGAAGGAGAAGAAGGCACAAACCTTAGTTTTTTAAGGGGAATCAATTCTTCTTCTTTATTTCATCATCATGTTGCCTATATAGACTTACAAGTTTACACTTAGCCCCTTGGGCTTTACAAAATGGCATTTTTCGATCCCATGCCTCGTGTGCTTATTTCTTTTGCACATGAGTCATGGGCTTTACAAAAGTTTGGATTTTTGCCCATTTTTCTTACATATATTCATAAAAATTACATCAAAATTATTTATTACATAATTTTCATTTTGGCATTGGATAAGCCGGCTGCGGGGCTCAACTTGAGCATTGGCCCACTTGACTTGGGCTTGGGCCCACCTGACTTGGGCTTGACTTTGATTTTGACTTTGACTTGGTCAACTGGGGTGTAATTTTTGACCCCAACAATTAGATGAGTTGATGTACGCGACCATAGATCCGTACCATATTGTTTGGATGATATCGTAAGAGAGATATTCCGTACGTGATATGATGAGGATTGATTGCCGATTACGGCCGATATTTATTTTGATTCGGGGAGTCTTATTAAAAATCCCAAAATAGAAGTTATGAGATATTTAGAACCATACTTACTTTCAAAACTAATGATTCGTTACGTACTTTTAAATGATAACGTCAAGGGTGCGCTACGCCTTTTCAAATGATATTTTTTTCAAAAATATCATAGTCCCTTATTTCCAAAACAATATTTCGTGTTATTTTAAACTATACATGTATGGCTCATACGTAGTTGGATATTTTAATACTTGTTCACATTATGATTTTATTATTCTGCATATGCTTGCATTTCTATTTCTTACTATATATACCACGTTTATACCTTTAATTTTACTTAACTTCATTTTCTAGGACACGTACCATTACCGATGATTTTATGTTACACTTACATATACTCACATGTTACACCTACATCTCATCGGTAATTGTCATATCACGTAAACATATAGAACTTGCTATATCGCCCATATCGTATTATATCATGCTAGCATTATAGATTATTGTTTAGTATACAGCACCACGTACTATTCCGGATATTGTACTTTCTTTACATTGCTTATACGAACACGCTTATATGAACACACTTTCCATGCTATATCACATCATACTATATTTCTATCGGTACCTTAAATTGCTTCTCAATTCACATCAGCATGCATTATATTACTGTTCAGTGCCTTTACATGTTATTCCATTATTACCATATTTTTATGAGATGTGTTTTCATGAGATTTTTGAGATTTGAGAAACCGCGGATACGATTTTATAAAAGTTATGAATGTTTTAAGAATACGGTTTTCTCTTGATATGATATTTTGGCGTCCACCATGAGTTTTCTCGGTTCTGAGCTACGAGTATTATCCGATTCGAAGAGTGAGGAGTCATCGTCTACGGATACATAGTGGACCCGGTACGGTACCCATGGGCAAGAAGATCGTATAGAAAGGCGTTGAGACTGGTTGGGAACACTACTTACCGGTGATTGTATGGGACTTGGCGGATATCCAGATAATACCGACCGGAGTAATATGATATAGATGGATATGAGGGCTGATCCGATGAGATGGTGCCTGAGAGAGCCGATCCGAGAGACAGCGCTTGAGATATGAGGATTTTACATGTCGATATTGGACACGAGATTTATGAGGATTTCGAGTGTCGGTGCTGGACACTCAGATGTTTTATAAGGATTTCGAGTGTCGTTGATGAACACTCATTAGATGATACACATTTATGTTATGGATGATATTTTTCCACATATTGATACTGACACGATATTACGTATACACACACGTTCATTTTCGTCATTGCATAGTATGATATTATATTACAGTATGATCTAGGTATATCGTTATGCATTCGATTTCTACCTGATAATATCTTCTACTCACGAGTTGGCAACCCACCCCCGTTATGCCATAGTTTTCTTGCAAGACCGATCGCTTGGATCAATAGCGGCTTACTGGCACTTTTTTCTTTTGGGTGATTGCTTGGTATGTGGGTAATATTACAGATCGTAACCACCACTTGTATATTTTTATTTATTTGTAATCTAGTTAAAAACTCTATCAACCAGACTTGTATATTTTGTTGACTTGGAGACTAAACCTGTATATTCTTTTGGACTTAGAGACAAGACTTGTATGTTATATTCTTTATGTTGAGTTGATGATAATATAGTTATGTTTTGATGATGTTTTTGGTACTTCTTTTACTCTTTTCTTGTATTAATCTTCGTCTTGGGCGTCGTATATATTGTGTGATTGTTATTCCGCCATTCGGGCGATGTGATAGCTCTCAATTGGATATGCTGATATTATTTACGTATATGTACTGATTTTTTTCAAAATTTACAAAGAATGTGCTGCCCAAATTTTAAATGACGAAAATGTTTTCAAATCTTAGTCTAAACCCACCTGTATTTTTGAATGAACTTGATAATATTTCAAAAGAGGAACTCGATTTCAATGATAACCATTTTCCAAAACTTCATCTCCATTATTTACTTAAAAAGGTTTAAATTCCTGGTTTTCGGCTTATTTGGCTTACGGTGGGGTCCTATAGACTTCATGCGATTCAAGTGTCGGTCACGTGTCATTTCTGGGTCATGACAGTATATCTTTAACATCATAACTTAAGTGAATCATTTAGCAACATAAACTTAATGGATTAGAAGATAGGTGTTAATGCACTTAACAAGTATAACCATAACATCAAAACTAAGTATAAAGCAAAATATTTACTTGGATTTCTTTTAAGAATTTCAATTTTCAATCTTAGAAGTTGTTTGTAGTTATCCTCCACTACTCCATAAACAGTGTCCCTGGCTATTTCAACACCCCTCCTCAGTTTCATTTAGGGTAAACCTTTCAATTCGTACTTCTCATGAAGATACTGCCTTGCTTGCCTTGGTGTGATGATGGAGAATTTTAAGTGCAGTTCACTTCTTTGTCACAGACTTGTTGCCAGCTTTGTTAATTCCAAGGCAGGTGTGTTTCTTTTCTACCTTTGTTATCTGAAAGGTTTTGCCACCAGTCATTAAGGAACCTCTCACCCTCTATGGACAGTCTTCTGTTTTGCAAAGTACCAGCAATCGTTTTCTTTCATTCTTAGCTAAATACATCTCAAAATTACCCACAATTGCATGTTGCTTCAATGACATTCTCAATGCATTGATGTCATTAAATTTCTTTCCAATTTCAATTGCAGGATGTTCATCATCGACATCCCAAACAGGAACCCCCATTGACCCGTCTACATTGTCAGCCTCATCTTCTTCCTCTTCTGCTTTACTCTCACTTGTGACTAACACCCAATACCAATCTTGTTCAAAGACATCATCAGCTTCATCTTCTGCATTCTCTTCATATTTTAATGGAATTTCCATATTTGGATCAAAGTCAGGGTCATCACTGCTGTCATCATCAGAATCATAGCTACTTGCATCACTTCTTTGATCTACATCAGCTCCAACACCTGTCTCTCCCTCATCTCTATTACTTTGTGCTCTCTCAGCATTATCACATGTTTCTTCCTCCATCACAAATGGATTTTTTCCCTCTACTTTGTCTTGCATGTCGTTAGGATGGTTGTGATCTATGAGTTGGGTATCTTGGTGGTTTTGGTCTTTTAGGTGGAGAGACCGGTGCAGCTTGCTCAAAAACAACATACATGACCATCATTGTGTTGCTCAAATTTCTATATTTTTCCAACATCTGAAAGTGATCTTGATCATTTGTCAACCCATTAAACTTACATGGATTAAAACCAGGTTCCAAGTAGGAAATGAGCATCACCTATCCCGGCATGACACAATTTTATCAATTATGAACCTGCAAAGATCCATGTAAGTTGCTCTATCCATATCAGCCCATAGAATTTTAGTTTCACCCCCTTCATATATCATTCTTGTTGTCATGGGAATTTTCTTTCAAAATCCACCATATATGAGCTTGATTGGCAGCTCTATGTGCTTAGACATACAGCAAATTAAACCCAATTTTCATTAAAACAGAACAATTTAAAAACTCTAAATAATAGTTCAAGTAAGAAACCCTAGAAACGTCATTTGATATTTACATGAATTCGGTAGTTAAAACATAGAAATTCCTAACCACCCAAATCAAGTGCTCAAAGGCTTAAAATCATAAATTTCTTTCAAAAAACCCCAAAACTACAACTGCAGCAAAGAGGAAACAGAAGTACCTTGCAATTGAAATCCCAGAGTCCGAATTAAGCTCTTGTACGCATCAACGTTGCCAAATGAGAACCTCTATTTTCCTCTTAGATTTGATTTCAAAGAAGAGGAAATATCAAAATGGCGATTTTGAATGATAAAGTAGGGTACTATCATGGGTAGTTCGTGGGGTAGGAGGGTCATGAAAATTGCCTAACCGCGATGTTAACTTTTGACGGAAACTCGCAGAGGGATATTAAGTAACAACTAAATAATTTTGGGGATTATAAATAATTATCAATTTTTTTGGGAAGGGTTTGGTAATCAGTACATTTGAGTAGAGGAGGTGTTTAAGTAAAAAAAAACCCTTCTTATATATGTTATGGAGGAAAATGGGTCTAAGAATGTTCTCAGACCGATTTTCCTCAGAATGTGAGAGAGTGGGAGTGGGTGGGGCTAGTGGGTCCTCTATATTAGTGGTGGATTCTGAACCTTTCACCGGATGGGGCGAATATTTACAGTGTCTCAAAAAAATATTTAAGAAATAGATAGTTAGATAGAAAGCATAGTCTTGCATACCATCACTCTAAACTCGTTTATTGTTTGATATTCTAAAGCAATTTTGCATTATAGTAAAATTATATTTTTAGTGGCTATTCGAACTGTCTCTTCGGCCTAAAAATAGTTTTGTTAAACCCACAATATCACTTTTGTGACAGTTTTTTTCAAGTAGCACAAGTATATTATCTATGAAACAAAATTCTAGCATTTAATCCAATTAATAGATGTAAAAAAAATTATTGACATTTTCTTGAGGAAACATTTATTGGGTTTAATAAAATTACTATTTTATACTTGACTTTAAATCCAAAATAAATGAAGTTAGAAGATATTCTAAATTTATTTATAGACTCGGGATGTATAACCAAATTGATTCTAAATATTGTCTTCTTAAGTTTTGACTACAATCGGTTATTTTAAAAAGATTTTGTATAAAGAATTTTATTAGAAAACATGACCAAATGTCATATTTATATACATTAAATAAATTTTGAAATCATAAATAGACAATCAAAAATATTAGTCCTAAAAGGGATTTTAAGTTATACCAGTTTCATTAATGGTTACATTGTAAATATAATTATTTAGAATGTTTGGTGCAGAGAGTAAGACTAAGATGACAATAAAGGTCTTTATAAGTTTATTTTCTTATCACAGGTGAACCCAATACATCAGGCTCATTGTAATTTTACAAAAAACGGTTAAAAAAAAATCTCCTCCTAAAAATTTCGATCCAGGAATCTATAATTCAGAAGTCAAGACCCTATCCCCAAGACCTACTAGACTCCCTGCTCTGATTATTCTTTATATTTTATTTGATAGTATTATACAAGCTATACACCATAGACCCCACTTCAAAATCCAGGTGGAACGAATGCCTAATCTCATCCCTATGAAGAGTCGTCCCTGCTCTATGTTATGCAATGTTGTAATTAAGTTTTAAGTACAAAAAAAGGTACAAGATATGTTAGGAATTGACCTAAAAGGCTGTAATACAAATATGTAACATGATTATTTACTATCGAATTAGAATACATCTTCATGCATAGCATATGCAAAAACCTAGTATTCTACAAAAGCAATAACAAATATTATATTTTTTCAGTGCCGCAAATAAAACAACCTTTAAAACCGGAGGGAAACAAATTGTATAAGGCCTGTACATGCCATTCCAAGCCATCGGACCAAAACTCTAGCTCGCCCTCCGGCATTTCAGCTCAAATGGTTGTGTGATATCCCAGGTGGAATTTGAATGTAAGTTTTTCGCTCGACGGTCAGAAGATTCACAACACCGATACAAATATTCAAACTTATATATGTGGGATAGCAAACAACATTTGAATTTCATTAATATATCTTGATCCACCTTAATTTTTCAAATTGAAAAATCATGTATTTCATATATTGCAGGTTAATTAATCCCATTAATATACTGATAAAAAAATAATTAACATGAGCTTTCAATACGTGTGTTTCAATATTAATATGATGATGATTTGTTTTGTTTTGTTGCTAGTAGGGATGCAGCCAGGATTGTAGATTTTGATTATGGGCTAAAAGAAAAAAGGCCCATATATTGTAAGTCTCTAAAAAAATGTCCAAGCACATTTTTATTTTGGATTTTAATTTCCTGCTAAAAAAATTCTTTTAAGTAGAAGTCGTACTCAAATGAGTCATCCCGTTCAAATTCATATCAACCAACGCATAGTTACAGATATTGCAAATCTCCAAATAAAAGTAAAAACAAACTCGATCATCACCAGAAAGTAACAAGTGCAGCAACAAATTATTCACAGCTTTATTCAAGCTCAAACCCATGTTTTGAGCTCTGGATATTCATTGTCTGCTCATCGGTCCGAGTTACCCTCTCCTTTCGACATAACCTAAGCATAATACTTTGTCCGCTCTCGTCAACCAATTTTATACATCCAAGAGTAAATTTACGTACGCAAGTATACTTAATAATGTTCTTTCTTTCTTTCTTTCTTTTTGGCAGAGGCTTCCCTATCTTTATAATTCAGGAAAAAAATATTAAGAAGATAAGGTAAAGGTTAAAGCATTAAGATCAACATGAGGTCAAGGACTTGTATGGATTAAGATCAAAATAGGTCAATTCTGATTGTTCCCTATGGAATCTAATTTGCCAATTGCCTGCAATTTTTGCTAACATTTAAGCAGTGAAAAAAATCTTAATTTTTTCTGTATGAAGTCCGAAGGACAATTAAGCAAAGATTTGTTACAGAGCATGGAGAATATTGGAATCTCTTTTTTCACAACTGCTAATTTATAAATTAATGCTCGTATTATGTAAATCTACAAAAAGATCACAAATAGGAGGAAAGAGTATATAATTAATGTATGTATTTACAAATAAAGAACTCACATCAGAACAGGGTATCTACTTTACTAAGGGGGAAAGGTTCAAAGGAAGAAAGAAAAAATCATACAATCAACAAAATTGAGAAATCCAAAAGTGAAATCTCCATATCAAAAACTCAGAACCGTATAGTTAAACAACAAAGATGATCATCCGCTGAGACTTGACGCCGACGCCAGCGCCACTGCCTGAGCCCAAATCTTCAGCCTTTCCTTTACTTCTCTTGGATCATCTCCTAACAATAACCAAATTTTAGAAATAAATTCCCAAAAACCTAAATAGAAAAATAAGAAGGAAAGATTAGCAATTTATGAGCTTGGCGGGGACGTGCGGGTTTACGGCGAACTTAGCTACAAAACAATCCTTGGCGAAAGGGTAAAACATATATAGGGGTTTAAGTTGGATGAGACCCACCTCCCAATACTGTGTCATGCATTCACAACCAAGATAGTGTATTGTTCACAATTAACCCACTGCTTTTTATGAGCCCATGCTTCTATTTTAGTGTTTCCAATAGAGTTTCTTAACAATATGCAATTAATATCGAATTTACAAAATCCAGCAAACAAGTTTGAAAAACATTATAAAGTTCGACAGCATATATAACAATTAAAACCCATCTCTATAAAATCAAAATATAACTCGAATTTCACCATTTTTTGGCCAAAAGATTGATCTTATAATATTAGACTTTCACAAATATCCATGGTTCACATACTATACATATGTGCTCTCCATAAAAAAAAAAAAAGGCATTTTTTATTCATTGGACTCATCCCAATTTAGGGATTTTTAAGGTTAGCATGTTTGTTGCCAAATTATGCACAAAATTCAAGAAATTAAAACTCACCAGGGGTAGCAATTGGAGAATTCCCACCACTACTAGTATCAACTATCCAATCACAAGGGAGCTCAAGTCCCAAGTCTCTACAAGCCTTAACCTCATCCATGTCCATGCAAATTGAATTAATACTACAATATTCTTGGCCAACCCTAGGCCCAACTAAAACCCTAAATTGCTCCCTCTTCTTCATCTCCCATGCATGCTCCAACCTCCTCTCTCTCACCCTCCTCCCCCACCCCTTCTTCCTCCGGGCCCGCGCCGCCTCCGTCTCGCTCACACAGTCCATCCCGTATTCTTCCGCCCGGGACCCTGACCCAGCGTCCCAGTCAAGCGTCCAGGGCAAGGACACAGGTGCAAATTCAGCATTATCTTCTTCATCAGACATCTCCGCATCGGCGTCATGGCCATCGGAGGACGTGATCGACAAACGTGACAGGCGCCTGATACCCGTGTGATCTTCTTCTTCTTCGTTCTCCTCGTACATGAGATGAATTGCCTTCATTGCATGAGAATCCATTATATTCCTTCACTTAATTTTCCTTCTTTTTTTTCCTTCGGAATTAATATTTCGATCGTGGAAGGGTGAGGAGTTTTGGTTGCTAGTGCTATGCACGTCTTTATATTAGTGGTGCATGTGATGAGATTGCTGTTTTAGCCTTGGGTGGATAAGATACTGATGATGCTGTTTGTACCTCGTGGGCAGTTAATTTTATACCTAAAGAAATTAATTTGGATTAAAATAATACAGAAGGATTAATTAATCAACAGAGTTAAATTAGATCACGGAATGTTATATGGGGTAGTTTGGACTTGCCCCGTCTTTTTAGATGGAAAATGGAGTAATGCTTTAATCTCCATTGTTTAATTAGATTTACCATTGGGGATATAAAGGATTGGGTATAAGTGGTACCATATCCGTATCCAACAATCATACACACAGATTCGAAGACAGCTACGGATATTTATTGGAAAATGAAAATTGTTAATTATCCGTGGCCGGTAAAAACCAGATACAGATATGGATGTTAAAAAGATTTACTCATTAAAAAATTTACCAATTTTGGAATCAGATGCGGAACGGATATTGGTGTTACCATATATGTATCCGGTGTCATGGATGCAGATACGGATAGTCATTAAGACATAAAATAACTTGCCATATTGATAAAATTCGGTTATGGATATAAAGCCGGCTCTGATTATTTGTATTTGTTTACTTTCCTATTTACAACACATATATAGGTTTTTATTATATGAATATCGTGGTTGTATAAAAGCTCATGCAGAAAAGTATCATATTAGATTAGATATCAGCTCGACATGTATAAACTTTAGCAACTGGCTAGCCACTTCCAATACAAATTATTCAAAGATAATGATGATATCTAGAGAGATAATTTGGTTGTTGTGCAGCAATTAAAGGTAATATCACCACAATGTTTGTGACTTGTCTATTTTCGAATTTTCAAATTAGGGAAAAGTGTTTCCACGCCCACATTTTAGAAATGACTTATTTTTAAACCTATATATATTCAAAATTATAAAAAAAAAAAATCCAATATACGAATGTTCTAATCAGATGCGTAATCTAAATGAGATAATTTTCGAAAATACAAGTTTTACCTTTTCTCGAGCTATACACATTTTAAGTTTATAAGTGACTTTATATATTCAACTATAACATTCTTTATTAAACAATAACATTGATTATCAAAACATTACATAATTTATCAAATCAGAATACTACTGATCATAATATAACTTTTTTTAATCAATTCATAACACATGTTTTATGAAATCTTAGAAGGATATTATTGGAAATACATATACACAACAATACGTGTATACAGATCAAGGTTTGGTTTTTAAAATAAATCAATAATATACTTTGGGTTTTTCCTAAATTTTGGAACTTTTTGGATTTAAAAATAAATCAAGCTAAGAAACTGCTTCCGAAAACAATTTTCCTTTGAAATTAAGTTTTCTATAACATCCAAAATTACTTTATACTTTAATTAATTATGGGGTCAACTTAATCTATTGAGCAACATAAGAATTAGTGAGTGTCAAAATTTGTATTTTCCAAAAAGTTTGGTTTCCCTATTTATGTGAAATTATTGTAGGGTCTTAAATGAGTATATTATAAAAATCTAAAATATATATCAAACGATTTTGACTGAAAGTTGATTCCTCATCGTTGATTGGTACTGATCAAGCATCCATAGATGATGGTTGCATTGCTAGTTAGTGTAGTTGAAAAAATTAGAATTATAATTGAAAGGTTAAATAATACAACACCTAGGGTTTACCCTTCATACTGTAAACTGTTTCAATGGTCTCTCCTTCATACTTATTTTAACCGGTCATTGGTGTGTTCCTCAAAAAAAAAATTATTTTAACCGCCTTTTCTTTTTTAATGTCAAATATATCCAACCATTTTGGCCATTGTTTCCCACATCTCTAAACAAATTTATTTAGCAATTTTTTAGAAGAAAGATAGAAGGAAAATAATCATTCTCACTTCATTGTCAGGCATTACCTTTTGGCGATGCAACTCGTAGGACAAAAAATGCTCCTAAGTGATTATGATAATCGCTCACGAGATCCCCATTAAATTTAGTTGATTGAATCTATTATTACTTAATACATCCAAGAAACAATTCGCCTTAGTTTTAGATCAACCACAGCCGTCGATTTATCCCCTTACTCCGTGACGAAGAGAGGGGTTTATATAAGCTCGGAGGCGAGCCGGGAGGGCCAAGGAGGCCCATCGTGCAGGAGGCTCGGAGGCGAGCCTTCGGGTCAAAGGCCCGGGGCTTCTAATGTACTGTTGTCGCTCCCTTTCCGTGAGCCATGGGACACGCCGGTCGCCACGTGTCGTGATCTTAGGAAATACCATTTCTAGGCATCATCATTAGCCCCCCACTCTCGTTCCGACCTATTTATGGGTCGGGTCGAGAGTGGACTATACGGAGAATCTTCTGCTTGGTTGGGCACCGAGAATCGTGATGTCGATTGCCCAGGAACGAATGGAGACGTCGTTTCGTCTGTTAGGGCTGGCTATCGACCGAACTCGAGCTCTCCTATTTTTTGCTTACTTGAGCAATGATAGGAGCTTTTTTTTACTTGAGCCATGTTAGGAGCTTGCTTTCTTCGGGTGCATGCGCCGAGCAGAGGCTTTCCAGCTGGTTCAATGTGAGGCTCGGGGATCCATCGTTGAGACCGAGCATGAAGATGTCTGGCGGTTTCGTGACGAGGGCTTTGATCCATCTCTTTGTAGGGCAGGAACCTGCCTGGAGTGGATGGATCGAGCAGAAGAATGCCCGGTCGTCTCGTGAAGAGGGCTTTTGATCCGCATTGTTGTGGGGCAGGAAGCCGCCCTCCAGGATGAGCCGAGCATGAGGATGCCCGGTCGCCTCTTGTGGAGGGCTTTCGATCCTTGGCGTCGAGAGGCAGGTAGCTGCCCGCCAGGATGAACCGAGCAAAAGGGTGCCCGGTCGCTTCTTTGAGGAGGGCTTTCAATCCTTGGCGTACGTGGGGTAAGAGATTACCAGCCAAGGATGGACCGAGCATGAGGGTGCCCGGTCGCCTCTTTGAGGAGGGCGTTCGATCCTTGGCGTACATGGGGTAAGAGATTACCAGCCAAGGATGGACCGAGCAGGGAAGCTGCTCGGTGGCCTCTATTAGGGCTGGCTATCGACCGAACTCGAGCTCTCGTATTTTTTGCTTACTTGAGCCATGTTAGGAGCTTTTTTCTACTTGAGCCATGTTAGGAGCTTGCCTTCTTCGAGTGCATGCGCCGGGCAGAGGCTTTCCAGCTGGTTCAATGTGAGGCTCGGGGATCCATCGTTGAGACCGAGCATGAAGATGTCTGGCGGCTTCGTGACGAGGGCTTTGATCCATCTCTTTGTAGGGCAGGAAGCTACCTGGAGTGGATGGATCGAGCAGGAGAATGCCCGGTCGTCTTGTGAAGAGGGCTTTTGATCCGCATTGTTGTGGGGCAGGAAGCTGCCCTCCAGGATGAACCGAGCATGAGGATGCCCGGTCGCCTCTTAAGGAGGGCGTTCAATCCTTGGCGTCGAGAGGCAGGTAGCTGCCCGCCAGGATGAACCGAGCATAAGGGTGCCCGGTCGCTTATTTGAGGAGGGCTTTCGATCCTTGGCGTACGTGGGGTAAGAGATTACCAGCCAAGGATGGACCGAGCATGAGGGTGCCCGGTCGTCTCTTTGAGGAGGGCGTTCGATCCTTGGCGTACGTAGGGTAAGAGATTACCAGCCAAGGATGGACCGAGCAGGGAAGCTGCTCGGCGGCCTCTTGGCGAGAGTTTTGATCCTTAGCGTCGGTAGGTAGTGAACTACCAGCCATGGATGGGCCGAGCAGGGTAGCTGCTCGGTGGCCTTTTGGCGAAGGCTTTGATCCTTGGTGTCGTGGGGTAAGAGATTACCAGCCAAGGACGGACCGAGCAGGGTAGCTGCTCGGTGGACTCTTGATGAGGGCTTTGATCCTTGGCGTCGTGGGGTAAGAGATTACCAGCCAAGGATGGACCGAGCAGGGAAGCTGCTCGGTGGCCTCTTGATGATGGCTTTGATCCTTAGCGCGGGAGGGCATGGAGCGGCCTGCTAAGGATGGACCAAGCAGGGAAGCTGCTCGGTGGCCTCTTGATGAGAGCTTTGATCCTTGGCGTCATGGGGTAAGAGATTACCAGTCAAGGATGGACCGAGCAGGGAAGCTGCTCGGTGGCCTCTTGATGAGGGCTTTGATCCTTGGCGTCATGGGGTAAGAGATTACCAGCCAAGGATGGACCGAGTAGGGTTGCTGCCCGGTGGCCTCTTGGTGAGGGCTTTGATCCTTGGCGTCAGTGGGTAGTGAACTACCAGCCATAGATGGACCGAGCAGGGTTGATTCCCGGTGGCCTCTTGGTGAGGGCTTTGATTCTTAGCGTCGATGGGTAGTGAACTACCAGCCATGGATGGACCGAGCAAAGTTGCTTCCTGGTGGCCTCTTGGTGAGGGCTTTGATCCTTAGTGCGGGAGGGCATGGAGTGGCCTGCTAAGGATGGAACGAGCAGGGTTGCTGCTCGGTGGCCTCTTGATGAGGGCTTTGATCCTTGGCATCGTGGGGTGAGAAATTACCAGCCAAGGATGGACCGAGCAAGGTAGCTGCTCGGTGGACTCTTGATGAGGGCTTTGATCCTTGGCGTCGTTGGGTAAGAGATTATCAGCCAAGGATGGACCGAGCAAGGTAGCTGCTCGATGGTCTTGCGAGGTTCTGTCTAACCTTCCTTGGTGCATGAACATTGGGAAGAGCGACCGTCGCGGGCGACACGCGTCAGGAACGCATGGGGGAGGCGTAACGTTTCGGTTTGCTCTCTGGCCCTTTTCTTCTGATCGGCTTGCTCTGTCCGGAGCAGGTTGGCGTTCATTTCGGACTCAAGCTGGATCTCACGTTTGGTCCAGGCCTTTACCTCGGCCATGATCTTAGATTGCGCTAATGTAAAGGAGCATGGCCACTCCTTGTGCCTAAGACCCGACCTAAGGGCCGTAATGACCGTCTCGTTCCGTTGTTCGGGGACCTCAAGGAGGGCGTTGTAGAAGCGGGTGATGTATCCTTTGAAGGATTCTCTGTCCCCGCTTTGTATGGTGAAGAGATGATCAACGGTCCACTTCTGCTGTCTATTCCCGACAAAATGACCGAGAAACTGGGTGGCCAGCTCGTCGAAGGTAGAGATTGATCGTGGCGCGAGTCCTCGGAACCAGTCTCGACCAGATCGGATGAGAGTGGCGAGAAAAGCGCGGCATTGCTCGGCGTCGGAATAGTCCTGGAAACTCATCCCGGCTGTGAACGTGTCCAAATGGTCCTTCGGGTCGGACTTCCCGCCGAAGAGTGAGACTTTTCGGGGGCTTGTTCTGGGAGGAGATATGGACGACGAATAGCTCTTCGGTGAAGGGATTCATGAGCAAGTCAGCGGCGTATTTAGCCCTGTCGCTCGAATGACGACCTTCCTGATGCATACCTTCGATCTTCTTTTCGAGGGCGTCGAGTCGGCCGTGGTATCCTGATGAGTCGGCATACTCCGATTTTTGGCCTCTGCTGCCGGAGATCTCTGCCTGGCCATGGCCCCGATTCCGTTCGATGACGTTTCTCAGGTCTCCTGGTGAGGTCATTTTCGAGCTTCCGTGGCGAGTCCCGTGCGCGTGACCCCGTCGAGGGAGGGGGTGCTGGCCATATCTGGGCGCAGACGAGCTGACCGACACCTCCTCGGGAGGGACATGGGCGCGATAAGGCTTGGGGCGAGATGCTCTGGCATAAGACCTCGGAGTTAAATTGTATGGAGCCCACCAGGTCATTGAATATGTCGGCCCGGGGGATCTACGACCGCCGGAGACAGCGAGGCGGTGATCGGTCGTGCCAACGCAGGCAGAGTCTTCTCTCCCTCTGTAAGGGTCCCGGTCCCGCGGAGGGGGAGCATTGACCTGGGGAGCTTGCCCAGCCGCTTGGACACGGACGAGCGCATCCACGACGGACGTGAGTCGATCTATCCGAGCGGATAGGGCGTGAATGGTGTTCGGAAGAGGAGGGGATTCTCCCTCGTCTCCACTGTAGGGAGACCAACGGATGGTGCTTGGATCGTCGCGGTGACCGCTTGCCATTGTAGTCGAGATCGAAAGATGAACTTTTGGTTGAGTGGAACTAGTTCCCACAGACGGTGCCAACTGACGGAGCTCTGGATCTCCTTCAGATGTTATCTTCCGTTGATCTGCTGTGAGCGCTGATGGACGGCTGAGATTGAGTTGGAGGGTTGACTCCTGGAGCGTGTGGATTTTAATAGACTTTGTGTGGTCGAGGCCGAGCTACCTGCAAAGAAGTCCCGGGGTGGTTGTGCCACTGAGGACCCTCCGACGATCAAGTTAGACGGGGTATTTTGGCAGAGTAACGGCTTAGTGGAGTAAAAATGGCTTACCTCGATCGTCTGAGAGAGGGGTTTATATAGCGGCGGCAATGGGCAGGCGGGCTGAAGAATCACGCCGGCCGTTACGCCCCTTGCGTCACCCCCCTTGCGTCACGCCCGTGTGATAGACGGGATCCCGCATTAATGATGAGACATGCTTGTTATGGGGGATCGTGATGGCGTGGAACGCGGGATCGTGGGCGGCGGATATCTCGCGCATGGCGAGATTCGCGGAGCCGTGGTGGAGGCGCCTGTGATCAGTGCTGTGGGTCGTTCGGTGAGACCGAGGAAGATAAGCTCGGCGGGAAGCTCGGGAACGAGCGGGAGGCCGAGGCATCTTGGTTCTGTGATAGCTCGGAGGCGAGCTGGGAGGGCCGAGGAGGCCCATTGTGCAGGAGGCTCGGAAGCAAGCCAGCGGTTGTTTGTAAGGCGGGCATAGGAGCGGTCTGGACGGCCACTGAAGGTCGGAAACATCCTCGGGTCGAAGGCCCGGGACATGTTTCTAATGTACTGTTGTCGCTCCCTTCCCGTGAGCCATGGGACACGTCAGTCGCCACGTGTCGTGATCTTAGGAAATACCAGTTCTGAGCATCATCATCCCCACCTTAATTGTTGATTTGGCCGTCTCCCAAATCGCTCCTCATGCGCTTGGTAGGAGATAATCCTATATTAACATAAAATATTACCACGCTTGTTAAGGCATAAAAATTATTCTCGAAAATATAAAATTATCATGGTAATCAAATAATCTCATTTCATGTATATCTTATTCCCCACAAAACCCCGCCCGATCCTAAATTATCACAAAATATTCCCACTTAACAGAAGATGTGCCATGACCGTCAGCCACTCGTCCCTGCTCGGTCCCACCGTCAGCCGACACCTTCCGGCGTTCCGCCCACAGGCCGTTAGTCGGCCGTTCACCGCCGGTTTGCCTCCGCCCCGCCGCCCGCCAGCTGTTCGTTCTCCGCCGATTGAACGGTCGGCCGCCGCCCGTTCGACGATTGCATATACATATATTACCTAGAAATGATTAATATTATACCAAGCAAATTAATACACGAAGAATTAAATGGTTGGTCAACGCATTCTCGTGAATGTCGGGATTCCCGGTAATTTTCTACTCCATGTTCCAAAAGCATCCTACCGTCAGGCTTATTTCTTTCTCGGTAATTTTCTATTCCTTAGATATTACGTGGGAGTTGAGTAGGAGTTCTTCCATTCAATTAGCAAATGACACTCTTGTCATTTGCAATGCTAAAGAAAAGGAGTTACTCAGGTTTAAGCCTTTGCTTTATTTTTATTTTTTTTGAGCGATGTCAAGCTTAGATATTAATTACTCTAAAACATCCCTTCTTTATTTTAGAAGATCTCTCTTTTTTGGCATTGAGTTAGTCTCTTTAATGGGCTGCAAATTAGCAACTTTGCCAGTGTCTTACTTAGGTTTACCTATGGCTTATGGAAAGCTTTCTAAAAGAGAATGTTTTAGCTTAACTGATAAATTTTATTTAAAAAAATTAAGTTATTGGAAGGACAAGCTTCTCTCTTCGGGGGAGGGGGGAGGGGATGGGGAGACTTATCCTTCTCAATTCTGTGTTGGCATTCCTGCCTCTCTACCATTTATTAGTTTTTATAATGCCAACTTGAGCTGTCAAAAAAATCGATGGTATCCGAGCAAAATTTCTATGGAGAGGTAAGGTAGGATTGGGAGTTCGATCCATGTATAATGTGAACATGGGTAGAGTATGTAAAGATAAGCTTGAAGGAGGATTGGGTGTTCTTCGCATCTTAACATTTAATCCCTTCCCGATGTGTAAATGGTTCTCAAATGCTTATTTTTTTTAACATGGCTCATTTTATGTGAAGTGTCTGCAGACCATATACTTTACAAACGGTTTTATTTCTTTATCAAAGTCCATCGTTTCAAATTTTTGGAAGGGTATTCTTTCATGCTGAGATATCTTTAAACATCATTCAGCATATAATTTAGGAAATGAAGCTACTACTGAGTTCTGAACTGATAACTGGAGCAGAGGTGGTTTAATAGCGTCTTTGTTTCCTGAATTATTTTCAATTGCTTGGAATACTAAATCTTCTGTTGCGTCCCAAGGTTTTTATGTAAATGAAGAGTCGAAATGGCAGCCACAATACAGAAGTGTTAGAGCCAATACCTTACAAACCTCCTACAACAAGCTTCTTGAAGCTATCGGTTTGAGAATACCTTGTGCAAATGATGATGCACCATTCTAGAAACTAAACCATGGTATTTTCTCGGTTAATAGCTTGTTTGAGCTCTTAAATTGTGGTGGTTTGGTTTATCCTTACTAATGTCTTATTTGGAGATCAGCTGCTCTATTTAAAGTCAAACTCTTTATGTGGCTCATTAGCAACAACTCTTTTTTCTCGTAAGATACATTGTGTAGCATAGTTTGGCAAGGTTCCGCTGTTTGTATTATGTGTAATTGTAGTCCGGAGACTACTTTTCATATTCTCTTCGCTTGCTCTCTTGCAATGACAGTTTGGAGGAGGGTTATTTCTTGGGTTGTACTAAATTCTTTGCCTTAATCAATTAATGATTTTTTGGATAACTGTATATGCTGTAGTGTATCCGTTGACAAAAATGCTTGGGTGTTAATCTGTATGGTCATCCTGTTGGAACTTGTGGGTCGAGAGAAATGCAAGAATATTCTCTGATACATTCAAAGGAACGGTTAAAATTATTGATTCTAATATTTTGATGTTTAATTTTTGGGCAGGTGCGGCAAGTGGGAAAAAGAAAGACCACCTCAAGAAAGCATTGCCTTTGTTAAGCACATCAAGTGCAGATCATGAAGGGCCAGTTAAGATGAATGCAACATTTTTTGGTTCTCTTCCTGTTGAATTTGGTTGTGTTGCTTTGCTGCACCATGTGTTGGTAATTTGTTTTTTCTGGGCTGTTAGAGAATTCTTTGTTTTGTTTTTAAATTGAGAAGATTTTTTTCTTTCGCAATGGTTTATGTGAAGAATGAGGAAAATTTGTTTGTCACTCCTCCATCAAATTTTGTGTAAGAGGGTAATTATTTTCAATTCTTTTTTTAGTCTCCACATTTATTTTTTCTTAATATATAGGAGGTCTTGCCAACCTGCTGTTATAATGTTGAATTATATGGGGCCCAACAAATTCACCATCAATTGTATATCCCACATGATGAAAAATTATTTAGTGCTTCTCTGAGTGGAAAATTTTGGACATCCTTCGGGCAGTTTAGTAGAATCCGTATTTTTATTTCTTTTTCTGTTATCACCGGACATATATTCCCGGCACATTGTATAATTTCTCCACGTGATAACCTCTCTTTTTAATTGAAAGTTGCAGCAAGAAATATTATTAATAATTTATTATACTATTAGGGATCAGTGCCGACATTTTCTTATTCTAAAATTTTAAATAACATCGTATTTCTCCTGAACAAAGCCTCCTCTCCGACCCATCCCTTAATAAAACATCAATCTTTCACCAATGTTTTTAAATTTCAAATATATATTTTCATAAAATAAAGAAAAGGTTGGTGTATTATTTTGGATATTTTAGGGTAAATTACTTAATAATACCTCAATATTTCACCACTTTTGCACTTTAATACCATATAGTTTTATTCTCAGCATTTTAATGTCCTATTGTATTTCGCCTTTAATATTTTGCTGTCTTTACCGCCGTGTCTATTTTGTGTCGTTTTATTCTAGAGTCATGTAGACAAAAAAAATTATGAAAACGGTTTTTAATGGATAAATCAATACAAATAGACACGGCGGTAAAGGCATAAGATAGTAAAGTGTTAACGACGAAATACATTGGGGCATTAAAGTGCCGAGAAAAAAACTATATGGTATTAAAATGCAAAGATGGTGAAACATTAAGATATTTTTAAAGCAATTTACCCAATATTTGTACAATACAAGCTACATGCAGACGCGCATCGTACATGCGAACCCAATATCTATTAGAAAAATGCTTAACCTACCGGGCTTGAAATCCTACCACAATTTACCTAAGAGTTTCACCGTTTTATCACTTATGTAGATTGCGGTGGAATTTCAACCCAGTAGCTAGAGTATTATTCTATTAATTAAGCCCATTAAGCGAAGGTAATAAAGTAAATGCCTCACGAGCCTTCGGACTCCAAGACACGTCACGTCGTGTGGGGCCCATGTTTTAGAACACGTGGAGTGAGAAAGGGACCTCGGTCCCATAGTGGGTGCAATTTTAAAGTAGGGATAATGTTTTGCTTTCCGACCGTCGGCGTCAGTGGGCGGTCTCAACGCGGAGGGAGGAGAGGTCTTGGAGGTACACGTGTACTGTTATTATTATTATACAAAATTATTATTTGCATATTATTTTTTCCATTTTAAGAAATTGAATAGCACTGACAAACAACATATATCTCGAGATTGTATGAAACACGCGTGATGGAGGCTGTGATCTCCTTCAGATGTTGTCCTCCGTCGATCTTGAGATGGCAGTCTTTAACGGTTGAGATTTGGTTTAGGAGTTGTTGAGCGGGTGGATCTCAATAGGTTGGTGTTGACGCCGAGCTATCTGCAAAGGAAGCCCCGGGATGGATAGCCACCGTAGGACCCTCCGACCATCAAGTCAGTGCCGGAAAATAAATGCAAAGTGACAGTGTATTGGAATGAGCTGGAGTTGCCTGAGTCGTCTGAGAGAGAGGTTTATATAGTGGTCGCGTGGAGCGAGCATGCACGAGATCATTACCGTCAGTTACACTCCTGCGTTATCCTCGCATTAATGGCGGGATGCGCCCATTAATGGGGGGACCCGCTAGCGTGGGACGCGGAACGAGGGGAGGCGAATATCTCGCTATGGCAAGATATGCGGAGCCGTTGTGGAGGCGCTTGGGTTCCGCGCTCTCGGTTGATCGGGAAAGCCGAGAAAGCTCGGCCTGTCAGATTGTTCAGAGACGAGCAGTGAGGCCGAGAAAGCTCGGTCTGTCAGATGGCTTGGAGATGAGCAAGAAGCCGAGAAAGCTCGGCCTGTCAGATAACTCGGAGACGAGCAAGGAGACCGAGGAAGCTCAGAGAAGAGCTGTTGGCCGTTTGCGAGGTGAAGGTGGAAAGTACTCAGGGAGGTCTCCTGAAAGGTCGGATATGTTATCGGAGACGAGTTCCCGAGGAACGCCCCTAATGCTGTAAGTCTACGGTAGCGCCCCGGCCGTCTTTCCAAGGCCAAAATGCGGAAACGAAACTTTTTCTTTAACTTTAAAACCGGCGCTACCGCATACTAAAACCCCGGATCGAACCATTGACCTAATGCTAGCTAACAAGAGAAAGAGTAGAGAGTTATACCGAGCGATCCGTGTCTTTCGGTCTTCGGCCACCATCCCGATCTTCCCGCGGCAACTCCGGTCTTCATCTCCTTGTCGGAAAGGGCACCACATCGAGAAGTCTTTTTACGGGCTCCCGCTTCATCCGAAGCAACTCGAGCACGAAGTGTGCTAGCCGACGTGCTCAAGATTGAAGTAGAGTATGTTGTGACCACTTTGTCTCTTTGCATCCATGGCTTGGATGGAGGTTGAAGTTGTTGCCATCCATGAAAATATTGAGCTAGAGGAAGAAGAAGAAGAAGGAGCTTTCTTTTTCCTTTTCTTTTCTTTTCTTGTGATGTGTTGAATAATGAGAGTGAGAGAGAGTGAGATCAAAAAATACAAGACTAATATTACAACCATGGCAGCCCCTCTCTCTCTCCTTCTCATTTCAACCTTCAAATCCAACAAGTAAAGTGACATACGCACAAGAAATGATACCATGAGTCACCACTTATGTCTATGTCACAATTAAGGCTCAAAATGATGATTCCATAAGCAAATATTAATCCAAATGTTTGCCATAACAAAGAAAATCCGGCAACATCTAAAGTAAACTCGTGACGGATCACGAGGATACTCCTCACCTGTATATACATACCTGCATCCGCATTCCGACTGAATGTGAATGCGATGAGACTAAAGTAATCCAACAAATCTAATACTAGGATCCGGCTTAAACCAAAGCCCACTAGTATGATCCGTCCGATCATGATCCGTGCGATACCGCACGTATAAGATCGAACCCTGCCATAAATCCATACGGCCTCTACAACGTTTCGCCCGAAACTTGAGAAACTGTCTGTGGGGGACTCTAAAGACTCGTCAATAATTTGGCTGTGAATTTAACCACTAGCACGTCAGTGGTACTAGCTGTACGTAACGGGCTACCAGGTATTGACCAAAAAGGAGGTCGATGAGCGAACTCATCCTGACACCCTACTGAGCCTGTCAGTGACAATATCCGTACAGTCCGGTCCGTTCGTCTATGAGTATCGCATGGCGGGCCTAGGGGGTTGGTAAAAGTCAGACCCCCAAAAGCGGTACAAGTCGTGTCGGAGTGTAGCCCAGAAAACCCTGAGATACTACTGGAATAACTACCAGTAAATCTCCTGTCTCGGCCGAGAGCTTTGTGTAATGGATCTCCTAGACATAGCGCGATCTCATCCCCAATACCGGGAGAGACGAACCCCTGCAGATCCGCTCACTGCCTCCATGTGGCTCGGGACTGTACCCAACTAAAACCTGTTTGCACGACTCCTTTGAGCCGTGGTAGGGTAGTAATCAAAGCATAGTGGGAACTCACACGAGACAAATGACGATCTCAGGTCGATGAACTAACCAGTACACATGTCACCAGGGAACTGCTATCTGACGTCTGGTATAATCCCAACTAGTATGTTCCCGGCGAGTCCTGTCCGGTGTCCTCATAACCCAATGAGCACCTGTATACATCTTAGGTGAACCAACTGACACCAGTGGCTTGTGAGACCGGCCACCGCCCCTCGTCGGGGTCTCGACTGTATACACTAGTCTACTCCGGAGTATTGATGCCCTGTCTCGAAACTCCCACGACTAGGGACCACTTTTAAGGATGTGCTTATGGACCACCCAACTCTCACGTATATGATCGCCATCATACTGTTGGTAGTCAAGCAGGATCCTAAGGGCTCTATCAACGTGTAATAGTGAACATGTCACCTAAAACTGTACACGACTGATAAAGACAAACCATGGTAGCATACTATTCTCCATCAACGTGTAATAGCGAACTACAATGTCACCTAAAACATGTACACGATGATAAAGACAAACCATATAGTATACAAATCTCTCGAGTAAGACTGTCCTACCGGTATAGGTCCTCCCTCAATCATTGTAATCACGTGCCTATGATCCAATAATTGACTCTGAGGGCACTATATCCAACAATCTCCCACTTGCACTCAAGGCTAATTATTGCGATGTCGCATACTCACAGCCCGTGTGATACCGAACACCCAACTCCTCTACTAGTCAGTCTCACAAAGCTCGTTTGCGAAACTATTGCGTTCGAGAAATAGCCTCAGCTAGTGAATCCGCCCTGATATTACTTTCTATGTCTCTCTTTATCTCAAGTTCGCGGAGAAAGCCATCTCCCGAAATGAGCAATACCTGTCTTAGAATATGTCTGGATGTCTGATGGGACCTAGTTCATAAATGAACTCCAAATCCAAACTTCTTAGACCGTATCGTCAACTGAACTTAATCAGTATCCTGCGTCATGCCTCCCTCAGTGTCCACTTGGATCACCTGTCCAAAACACCGCCCCTCGTCAGAGGGAAAACTATAACTCCGACAGCCACTCTGTCATTCAGGTCACATTGGAAGCCTGGAATGATAACTGTCTCCTAAAAGAAGCGGTTGTTATCATATCCCTAGAACATCCACTTATGTTCTAAAACTTCTTCCGATCGTTTCTCCAGGATTGGATCAATATCAACTCATTGCATCTAGTGCAAAAACATCTGGTGTGGTACTTGACATCTCATGATTGACTCAATTAGCTAAGCAAGTGATCCGTCAATCATGCACATCCCTCTCCCTTTTAGTCTGTAAGACACCTTTAGAGAGGGTGACTCCATCACCTGCAGGTATACTACCATGCTAGGAGTCGTCCATTCTAAAACACTCTAGAATGCTGTCTAAGTACCTAGATTGGGAAACTACCCAAATCTAAATCTAAAACCATAGATTTAGTAACCACAATGTTAGATATAATATCCAAGTCCTATGTGGAGAAACCACTGTGTGACAACCAAAGTATAACCGATCGTAGTATAGGAACTTCACTTCCCACTCTGTGTATGTCATCCAAATACCAGGACATCATACCCTACTACCTTCTTAACAGATCCATCCCCTATTCTGATGAAGTCAAACCTATGACTGTCACATCAGAAATAGATGATCTATCTCCGCTATATCTGCTTTAGTCTATAAATAGACATAAGCCACTTGTCCACTATACTTCCGTTGCTCCCACTGACTACGACAACCCTCTGGCAGAATAATATACACGTACACTTCTAAAGCTAGTTTAGAACGACGCTATACTCATCCTCCTGCCGGGTCTCATAGCCTGGAACAACAGTAGTGTCAAGTCTCCACTTAGCTTCCGCTGCTCCCACTGACCATGACAACCCTCTGGCGGAGTCATATAGACGTACACTTCTAAAGCTAGTTTAGAACGACGCTATACTCATCCTCCTGCCGGGTCTCATAGTTTGGAACAACAGCAATGGAAAGTCTGGGTAAACAAGAACCTCCCTGTCACCGTCTTTGAGCATACCGGAGTACCTCTCGGGTGCCTGAGGTTACCCACCTTATCTGCGGAGTGGCCAATGGAATGTCAAACCAGATTGAATCTTTAGGTTCTTATCGAATTTTCAGTAATCGTTTACGGTTCTGGAATCACTTCCAGTTCTACCATACTCCCACTACTGTTTTCTGAAAAAATCCATTTTACTAAAACTGTGGCGAGTCAAGAACAATATCACTATTGATCTTCCAGATGGTAGAAAGTTAACCCTCGTCATAGCCCGGGTCAACGCACAAACAGCCATTACAGAGACGTGCCTTGAGTTATCCAGAGTTTGGTTTTAAGCATAAGCCGGACAACTCCCCGTACCTTAACATCGTTAAGATATGAACTGTTCTATATCCAATACAGAAACAGAGGCACTGATTTAATTGGAACCAGATTCAAATCATGCAACTGTCTCCAGTGCTTGTTAACTAAATAGAAGGAGGCCGATCAGCGTTACTTAACTTAGGAATGCATCCAGATATGAGCAACCTGAAAGAGAAACAAGTTTCTCAAAACCATTGCCATCAACTGAATACCATACACAAGTATCTACATCTTCAATCACCTTGAAGAATCCTGATACTTGCAACACCTGGTTCTCTACTTTATTCATATACCTATAACTTCTCAAAATTTGGACCTTGCATTTCTACGAAGCACATGTCTAAGAACTAGAGAAGTCACATGTAAACAGAATATAGTACGAGTACCAACCCCTCTGTCCTGATGGACACTGGACAACATACAATACTCTGTATAAGTCCCCTGAGTCTAATAACTCAATCCCTGTATGTTGTAGGTTGAAAACTGTACTATGGTTATGAAGAATTACACCGCTGTTTAATACTCCTTACCTAATCATCAACTGATATAGGTAAATGTCACCGACATAATTTCAAAAGATTATATCTCACTCTATAAAAATAGACGTACAGATATATCAATTTGAAATTGGTGCATAACAACGGATATTCAAAACCAAATATTTGCCGTCCGGCAAACAGCCCAGGCGATTTCCTTAAATATCACCAATTACAACGAATTCCGATATAATGAGGATGATCATCTAATTCCCAATAACTTACTCCCACTCATCATCTGTAAAACCATACAGATGTGAGAATCATACCTGGTAAATACATACCCTGGAGCAAGGGCTAATTGGGAAATCAGTTTTCCTTTAACAGTACACAGAGAAACTGAAATATTGAAATGTTTCGTAGGGGTATCCGGGTATTCCTAGTAACGCCTCTTCCATTATCCAGATTCACAACTGTAACCGTATATTTCTTTGCCATTTCTCCAAATCCCTTCATATGTCTTTAGTCATTACCTTCTGTAAACCTTCATTAGGCTAAATGGTTTTCTTCCTTCCCTACCGTTCGGCACCAGCCTATGGTTTGGAAGAAGACTATCCAATAAGTATAATGGGTGTACTGTCCTAATCCTAAGAGCACTCGCAACCCGAGAGAAGGTAAAGATAAAAGACAACTGAATAAACCTTATTCCTATTTCTCCTGAACCAGAATCCATCCCTGAACTGGAACAAGTTCCTTTCGAGTTCGTATATAACCATACGATGGAGTATCTAAATAACTGTGGATTTTCGTAGTGATACGGAGTGTTCTGGAGAAATACAAAGGTGATATAGGATTGGCGAAGAAATACTTGGTTTGGTTATGAATAGCAGTCGCAATTTACTTTTCCCTCTTACTAATCCCCTTATTTATCTTAAATTATTACCTTCTGTACACCATTGTTAGGCCAATTGGTTTTCTTCATTCCCCACCGTTCGACACCTGCCTATGGTTTGGAAGAAGACTATCCAATTAGCGTAATAGGTATACCGTCCTAATCCAAGGAGCACTCGCAACCTGAGAGAAGGTAAAAGGAAAAGACAACTGAATAGTCCTATCCATTTTCTCCAGAACCGGAAACCATCCTCGAATCTGGAACAAGTTCCTTCGAGTTCGTATATAACCATACGATGGTTTTATCCAATGGAAGTGGACGTTCGTAGTAAAACGGGGTGTTCTGGAGAAAAGGGTAAAAGTAGGAGTGGTAATGAGGTATGCAACTCTGACAATCCGAAAGCCAGTGTTTTAAGAAGGTTCGGTTAATCTTGGTCACCGAGTCATATTCAAGGGTCGGGCCATGGTCGCTGCCAAAAAGAGAGAGAAAAGAAACACTCAGCGTGCACTCTAACCTAGATCAGAATGGTTATCAATTTATCTAATCAGGAAACCTCCCACTGTAACCTCAAATTCTCCTCCAAACCTGAAAGAAGAATTAGTCGGGATCTCCCGAGGAGTAAACCAACTCATCAGTGGGAATCGGGATCCAACTATCATCGCATGATAACATGATGGAATCCACTCACGTTATTACACTTCAGAAGGTATGCGCATATCTGGCAAGTTTCAGTTTCTTTAGAAACTCCCGATGTGATTTTTGCCCTATGCTCATATGACATTGACGAAGGCCAACATATCATAAGTCACATGTCAAGTTCTACCCATCATTATCCAGGTTAATTTGAACCCACCCGTACATACCCTTGATGAATGACAAAATAGTAGTATGACTGTCCCAAACCAACGCATCTATCTATGCTGCAGAAAAGTAACAAATAGCTACCATACACTATGCCTTGACGAAGGCCAACATACATAGCATGAATACTATGTGCTACCTTTCTGAAATGACGGAGGGCTACGAATGGTTTTTTGTAAAAATCCTTTAACGTAATGAACTTGATATCGTTGAAGGAACCGGATGACTTTTTATAAAAATATAATGGCGAAAACATTTGCTAAAGAGGTCACTCCCGGTGAAGGGATCTCGGCTCTTTCCCCGTAGAATGAGGTGCAGGATATTCCAATTGAATACCACGATGCAAAGCAAAAGTAATCGACTATAGTGAAGTTATTACCCTGACGCAAACTTCTGTCCAAGGGGTCACTCCCGGTGAAGGGATCTCGGCCTTTGCCTCGTCGACTGAGGTGCTGGATATTCATAACCGAATACCACTGTGCAAAACAAAAGTGAACTTCCTTGCAATAACAGCTTTTTGAAAAATTGTTCCAACAACATCAGAATAGGTTTGTTTAGCTTGCATTGATCCGAATCAATGCAGTCCCATCAATTGATCACACCACAAAAAACGAAAATAATGATGTACGTATATGCCATCCGCATTCGCCACTGGGTCCCGTCATCACACGTTAGATTACTTAACTAACGACAGAGCGGGGACTAGACTAGCGCGGATGCAAAACATATACAACATCTACTAGTATATATATCAATATATAATAATCGCTCAAGGCGTGATAAAATGCAACATCACAGAAATGTAATAAGCATCACAGAACAATACAGATATCTGGGATCTCCGGGTTTCATAGAGCCACTACTGAAACCCGACGTTCCCCTGGTCGTGTGGATAACCTGTGCAATGAAATCCTAGACCCCTACGGCCACGGCAAGTTACCCGCCAAAACCTGAAGCGAGGCAGCCCCCTTCAACAACATGAATGGACCACCCAGCACTTCACGAAATCCGGTAACTTGAGCACCCCTCCTTAGGTCAACCTATACCCCCTACGAGTGCGGCGAATAGCTCGCCAATTCTAGAGTGAAGCCCCCTCTATCTCAACGCCATGAGATGCGGTCCCGTTGCCCTCTAGAACCCGGCTATCCGTGCACCCCTCCGTGGGGTAATCCTAGTACAGAAAGTAAAATATACAACGGGTACATCGACCTCAGCCCGGTCGTGCCCCAAAAGAATAATATACAAACAGGCAGTGACGTCAGTCCACATGTCGGACGCTCGCCCCGCAATATCAAATGTACATACACAACCAAACTGTACTAACATTGCATCCAGGCTATCCACCACGACAAATCCGCAACATCACAGCACAACACAGAACATCAACGTGAATGTCACGTTTGCAAATCCGTCTAAAAGGGCTATTGCAGTTAGACAGGATTTACCGATCAAGTGACATTCACGGTCGCAGATATAATGTAAATACAGTGAACTAACATGTTTAAAATTTTCGATCGACTAAATTTCCCGAAGTGGGCCCCAAGCACAACTGTAACACTCAAAATAAATCTGGGCCCAAACAGAATATACCAAAACCCCCAATTTCAAGTCAGGAATCACTGCAGGAAAATAGGTGCAGAGAAGTTACTGTTCCGCGGCGGAACCGCGGCTGATCGCACGCTTTTGGCGTGTCGGATTTTCAAAGTTCTAAAGTATAACCGCGATCAGGACGGTGTCGCTATGCAGCTAGCCGGTTGAGCACGGGTCGATCCACAGGGAGATGGTTGTATGTCCGTTCTTGTTTTAGACGAGTCAATAAAGAATGAGTATATGTTTGTTCAATCTAACCTATGTGTATTATTTGCAAGTATAAAGTTGTTAAGAAAAGATACGATAATGTAAGCTAAAGAAATCCGTACTCAAAACCTTTGAGCCGAGTCTTGACCAATTGAAGCTAGACCAATTGGCAACAACGTGGATTAGGGGATTTAAGCGCGGTATTCGTGGAATCCGGCTTATTTACCCTTGTCCTTCCGTTCTTGTCTCTTGCTTTCGCCTCCGGCCAAACCGAACGCAACCGGTCGCGGTTAGGAATCACCGTTACCTTGTTAGGGTAGGGTGCTTAACGGAGCGCTTGCGTATCGTTTGGGCGGAGTTCAATGGAAAATAACGGGAAAAGGAAAAGAGCAAAGAAAATCTTAACTTACAATACCGTATTTATTCTTAACAACAACAATAATTACAACCATTCACAAAGAGAACCAAGAAGAGCAAAAGAAAAGAACAAAGAAAAGAAAAGATTACAAGTAAATAAGTGCATGAATTAAATTGCAAGTATGTAAAGCAAGGTAATGAAAAGCAAGTAATAAAAAGCGAGAAATAAAACTAGAAACTAGAACTCAAGACAAGCATGGGATCAATAGCCAACCCTTAAACTTGCAAGCTCAATCAAGAGGTTGCAAGATCAAGAGAAGGGTAAAGAACGCATGTGAAATGAAGCACTAATTCCATAAGAAAAATACGACCCTTGAGATCAATAACAAACCCTTAACCTTTCAAGCTCAATGAAGAGGTTGAAAGATCAAGAGAAAGCAAGAATCTCAAGGGGAAGTTAAACAAAAGAGAATGATACAAAAACCCTCATCTTCATTGATCATCCACTCAATGCTCTTACTACATTTTCATGGAGGAAAGATGAAGAAGAAGAAGAAGAAGAACTACACTAAAACCTACAAAAGAGGAACAAAGAATTGACACCAAAGCTTGGCAAGTTCTGGGGAATTTATAGGCAGGGAACGGAAAACCTAGGACAAGAATCTGGCATAATATGAAGTCCCCAAACTGCCCCTGAAAATTGACAACCTGAAGAGGCCGTACGGCTGCGTTTCCGTGGCCTAAGCATGCTTAGGCCGCGGAATCGCGGCCATTTAGAGGAGTTGGGCATTAATATTTTGTCGTATCCCATGGTTTGCAGTCCTCTTCAGTGTGGTATAGTACTTTTCTCAGAAACTCTTCACAATTATTCCAGAATTTTAGTAGAACAAAAGGTGATGTGATGTGGATCTTTTGCCATGATTTCCTCGAGCTCCGCGTAGATTTCTTGGATCTTGTGTTGCCATTGAGCCTTGTGCATGACATGACAATCGATTTGCCATTTTGTCCCTTAAACTGGTATGTGGCAACACACGGATAGAGAGCGGAGACCCGTGTTTTATCTGTTGTTGGCAGTAATCCAGAATTTGTCGTACTTTTTCATGATATTCACTGTTTAGAGCTGAGACAAGTATCCTGCAATTATGTAGCAAACACTGATAAAAAGCACCTGCCTATAAACAAACGAGCGTAAGAATGGGCGGTATAAAATGCAATATTCTGTTATGAACAAATACCCCCAAACTTAACTTTTGCTCGTCCCGAGCAAAACCAATTATTCACAAAAATAAAATCCTAACCGCACTTTCGCAGGGAACGCGATTGCACTGAGCGCGTGCAACAAGCCGTTAAACCTCTAGGTGTCCCTAGTAGGAGGAGTGTTGTCTCCTGAGGGTTTTCAGCGGATTACACCCACAAAATCCGGTCAAGCTAGTGTTATAAGTTAACATCGATTCTACTCCTACAATTTAGTATTTACGTTAGAAATTCTATCATCCTAAGTTAGAAATATCCAACCCTTATGTTTCACACCTCCTATCTGTTTAGCTTTAGATCCTATACGTTCCAAAAAAGTTTAGAAAGATGTTGGTTCTCCTGAGTTTTCCTTCTGAAGTGCGGCCTCAAATCAGGGATTTTTATCAACTTTACAGAAAACACAAGTCTTATTCTTTATTTCTATCTCTTATTCAAACATCAATTGTATACCCCTACGCGTGTGTATATTTGCACCCCTACACTCAAGAATTCAATTCAAGCTATAATACCCTTGCCCTAATACCTAATACTACTTCTTTTCATTTAATGATGGACGGTGTTGCTCACACACCTTTCATGCGACTATTAATGCTTCTTGAGGCACTAACGGCCGATTACTGAATGTGTGAGCTTAAAGCGTAAATAGCAGTTTCCAGGTCTTGACTTTATTCTATTTTTCTTTTTCTTTTTCTTTTTCTTTCTTTTTCTTTTTCAAGACCGGATATATTTTTCAACATGCTCTTTTGGTGTTTAGCTTTAAATACCATTTTTTCTTTCATACTAGGTTTTCAGGCAAGAGTATTTCAAGGTATCCTCTACTATTCCAAGTTTCAAGGTGCGTGTAAGTGCAGTTTGTAGGGTATATACTTTCTAAATTTGAACTCGAGAAAAGAAACTATTTTTCAGACTTATCCTCCAGTAAAGCTTCAATATTTTCCCTTCATCTTGACTTGACTCAAGAACTGAACTCAAGATTACCTATTTCTAAAAAAAACTGTAAGGACGTATACTTACCAAAGTTAGACAGAATGAGGGTTATTTTTAGGGTTTTCAATTCCTAAGCCTAGAATTTAGTTATTTCTATCATATCAACTAAACTTTCGGAATAAAGATCTAAGTTACCCTATTAGCTAACTTGACGACAAAGTTTTTATATTTTTTTGGAAAATTTTCGATTTTTGTGGGTTTTTAATTAAGGTATGCAAAATATACAAATGAATGTGAAGGAAGAAAGCTTACCGAGCACACCCCCAAACTTAAACTTGACAGTGCCCTCACTGTCAGGCTACACCAAGAGGGTCAAAATTGTCGGCGCTCCCTAGAAACAAATTATATACAAAACAAAAAGGAAAACAAAAAATATATACAAAAAAGGAGTCCCCCCCAAACTTAAGTAAAACAGTGTTTCCACTGTTAAGCGTTGAAGTTCAGGATTAGGGGGGAAAGAGAATAGTATCAAGCTATACAAGGCCTTACTAAGGCCAAAAGTTAACACCAACCGTTCAAAAATTTTATCGTGATAAAGCAGTGGTTGGTCAAAGAAGGCGTAGAGAAAAGAAATGGAGAATACGTGAGACCGTATGGAGATAGAAGCGGGATACGGTCTCGGTATATCAGAAGAAGAAGAATGGCGGAAGGGAAAAAGAAGTGGAGTACGAACTTGAGGGTGCAAATGGAGTGAATAGATTAGCACAATTTGTGATGAGCGATGTGTAAAAAGCGATTGTGCTAATCTATTAACCCGTCGAGAAATGGGGTCAAATCCCTCAAGATTCGTGAGAAACCATGGGTACGCCGAACTTGGTAAACCAGACATATGAAATGAAAGTGAGACGGGTTCTTGCAAGGTCGGAACGATGGAAAGGATGGAGGGAAGTGATCGAGGAGGGGTATCGGTTAATGGTTCAGAAGGGTGTACACAGTCAATGACAGGGACATGATGAATTGGAAAATCCGACTCATCAATTAAAACTGGTTCATCCTCAAAACTATCCTCAATATTCTCCTCAAAATTTATCTTATCCATGCAAATTTCCTCAAAATCTAGACGCATCCGGGGTTCGAGAAAAACAGTTAATGACCCGGGATGATGAATTGGAGAGAAAAACTCAGCCAAATCTATGGGTTCATCGTCCAAAATATTCCCAGCGTCAATATCCTCAATCAAGTGAAAATCAGAATTCTCAGACACCTAATCAAAAGCATGGATTTCAATCAATTCAGGTTCTAAGATGGAGGTGTAGAGGTCAAAAGGATTGTGTGTGGTTTCACTTGGCAAGGTCCCTTCACAATCTGGCAAATCAAATACTACAAAGTCGTACAACTCATTAAACATTCTATCTTCAACTGATAATTCATTTGGAACACTTGATAGACTTTCAACACAGGAGTTGTGGGATTCAATTTGAAACGGGTAGGTTTGATTCGGAAGGGGGTACATCTCACTCTCTCCACTCAAGTTCTCAACTTGTCCTTCCGCCTCTTCATACATTGGAAAATTAGGAGCTAGTTGAAAACTAGCTACCAGGTCAGTATGTTACGAGAGCGGCCATGGACGCATTCAAATCCATCATCTGTTGGCTTGACGCTACCCTAAAGTCTTCCAACGACTGTTCTAAACTAGACATTGGTTGTGAAGGGGTTTCAGTAAAAGATTCAAAGTTGTTTGGATACTGAAAACTCCCAAATGGCGGTTCTGATGCAATGTCTAGGGAAGGTGCAAAAGTAGGGTAGGATTGGTAGGAATTGAATGGCTGGACAGGAGCAGGATCAACAATTGGATAGGAAGGTGAATGGAATTGTTGATCCCAAGAATTTGTTGAAGCGGTGAAAGGAGTGAAAGATCGGCTACGGGATAGTTCAATTCGTTCAGCAAGAGACATTGGTCTCGGGGCTACAACTGGATTTTCAAAAGGTGTATCAACGCAAGAAGGGGTGAATGTTTGAAATGGTTGATACGAAGTGGATTGCGGGGTCCAGTTGTTCGTCCTAGACGCGTCTATCCGATCTTTCAAAGAAATTTTTGGCATGGATGGATCGTTCGAAGTTCGGCCAAAGCAAGAACCGTAAGAAGTAATGTCTGGTTGTGGGTACCAAAGTTCGGCAAGAGTTTTGCGAGGTGGGGTACCCATGATATGATGAGAAAAGGAAAGAAAGGAAGAGAAAAGGAGGGAAAAAGAATGTTGATTTTTTTTAAATTTTTTTTTAGTTAGTTATTAACAAATGAATGAAATATACAAAAAAAAAATCTGGACAAAAACAATCACGACACAAAAATACCACACACCTAATCGTTCTAGGGTTCACCTAGGTCAACTAGACCTGCTCCAGAACTTGATTGTCGAAGTAAAACTGTGTCGAGAAACGGGCTCAAGATACACTGATCACGAGGCCAGGTAAGTGCAAAGATAAGGGGAGGTTTTCCAACGCTTTCGCGAAGTTCCTTAATTAAATAACCCTTTCTCTTTTGGCGGTTTCGCCGTTAACACTTTCCTAGACACCCCGTAAACAATATACCGTTAAGCGAGGTTCTAAACACAGTTAACTTCTCCTAGTGAGCGCGAAGTCCTTAAGGCTTAAAGTCTAGTTTCTTTTAAATTTTGTGCGGGTAAACGTTATGCTCAAGTTCGTGATTTGTGGGCCACGGAAAAAGGTGATGAAATCCTTTACCGTATGTTGTGGGGTTCGCTTGCCCTTAAATCCGTATTAATGTATGCAATGCACAATTCAATAAAAATTCTATAAAGAATCAAACAATCATTTTTTAGTTTAAGCACGGCACTGCAACAAATACGGTTAGTCAATTTTTAGCGTTTGCTAGCGAACTTGCAAAGAATCCTGCAAAGAATAGTATATTGGATGCGTCGGATTTGAGAAGAAAGTGTTAGTAAAGTACGTACCGTTAAGTTTTTGGGTTAGGAAACCCCCGTTGAATCAAATCCGGTAAGCTTGAAAAGTTCGCTTGCGCGGGTCAAACTACCTGGATCTTTGGCACTGTACCTTGCAAACACCTTAGCCTTGAACGTACACTTTGCTCCCCACAATCGCAGTTTGCAAATCCGCAAAAATCTGCACTCTTGCCCACAAAAATGATCAAAAATAACAAAAAGATTTTTTTTATTTTTTTATTTATAAATATATACAAAAAGAATATTAACCCGAATAACAAGAAAGAAAATACGCTACCGTCTCCCCGGCAACGGCGCCATTTGATCGCACGCTTTTGGCGTGTCGGATTTTCAAAGTTCTAAAGTATAACCGCGATCAGGACGGTGTCGCTATGCAGCTAGTCGGTTGAGTACGGGTCGATCCACAGGGAGATGGTTGTATGTCCGTTCTTGTTTTAGACGAGTCAATAAAGAATGAGTATATGTTTGTTCAATCTAACTTATGTGTATTATTTGCAAGTATAAAGTTGTTAAGAAAACATACGATAATGTAAGCTAAACAAATCCGTACTCAAAACCTTTGAGCCGAGTCTTGACCAATTGAAGCTAGAGCAATTGGCAACAACGTGGATTAGGGGATTTAAGCGCGGTATTCGTGGAATCCGGCTTATTTACCCTTGTCCTTCCGTTCTTGTCTCTTGCTTTCGCCTCCGGCCAACGCAACCGGTCGCGGTTAGGAATCACCGTTACCTTGTTAGGGTAGGGTGCCTAACGGAGCGCTTGCGTATCGTTTGGGCGGAGTTCAATGGAAAATAACGGGAAAAGGAAAAGAGCAAAGAAAATCTTAACTTACAATACCGTATTTATTCTTAACAACAACAATAATTACAACCATTCACAAAGAGAACCAAGAAGAGCAAAAGAAAAGAACAAAGAAAAGAAAAGATTACAAGTAAATAAGTGCATGAATTAAATTGTAAGTAAGTAAAGCAAGGTAATGAAAAGCAAGTAATAAAAAGCGAGAAAGAAAACTAGAAACTAGAACTCAAGACAAGCATGGGATCAATAGCCAACCCTTAAACTTGCAAGCTCAATCAAGAGGTTGCAAGATCAAGAGAAAGGTAAAGAACGCATGTGAAATGAAGCACTAATTCTATAAGAAAAATACGACCCTTGAGATCAATAACAAACCCTTAACCTTTCAAGCTCAATAAAGAGGTTGAAAGATCAAGAGAAAGCAAGAATCTCAAGGGGAAGTTAAACAAAAGAGAATGATACAAAAACCCTCATCTTCATTGATCATCCACTCAATGCTCTCACTACATTTTCATGGAGGAAAGATGAAGAAGAAGAAGAAGAAGAAGAACTACACTAAAACCTACAAAAGAGGAACAAAGAATTGACACCAAAGCTTGGCAAGTTCTGGGGAATTTATAGGCAGGGAACGGAAAACCTAGGGCAAGAATCTGGCATAATATGAAGTCCCCAAACTGCCCCTGAAAATTGACAACCTGAAGAGGCCGTACGGCCGCGTTTCCGCGGCCTAAGCATGCTTAAGCCGCGGAATCGCGGCCATTTAGAGGAGTTGGGCATTAATATTTTGTCGTATCCCATGGTTTGCAGTCCTCTTCAGTGTGGTATAGTACTTTTCTCAGAAACTCTTCACAATTATTCCAGAATTTTAGTAGAACAAAAGGTGATGTGATGTGGATCTTTTGCCATGATTTCCTCGAGCTCCGCGTAGATTTCTTGGATCTTGTGTTGCCATTGAGCCTTGTGCATGACATGACAATCGATTTGCCATTTTGTCCCTTAAACTGGTATGTGGCAATACACGGATAGAGAGCGGAGACCCGTGTTTTATCTGTTGTTGGCAGTAATCCAGATTTTGTCGTACTTTTTCCTGATATTCACTGTTTAGAGCTAAGACAAGTATCCTGCAATTATGTAGCAAACACTGATAAAAAGCACCTGCCTATAAACAAACGAGCGTAAGAATGGGCGGTATAAAATGCAATATTCTGTTATGAACAGCGGCCAAAAGGGGGTTACGGCCGCGGTTCCGCGGCGCTACAGTGACATCACGTGACCATTTTTCTGCAGTGTTCACCAAAAACCCTGCCTGATTTTCTGCAATACACCAAATAATTTTTTGACCACAGAAAAATTTCGACAGAAACTGTGCTTTGAAAATGCGGTTTTTACAAAATTCGTTCGATCGAACTTATAAACACGTTAGAGCAAGCTAGACTAGGTTAATGGCGTGGCTCTGATACCATGTAAGTCTACGGTAGCGCCCCGGCCGTCTTTCCGAGGCCAAAATGCGGAAACGAAACTTTTTCTTTAACTTTAAAACCGGCGCTACCGCATACTAAAACCCCAGATCGAACCATTGACCTAATGCTAGCTAACAAGAGAAAGGGTAGAGAACTATACCGAACGATCCGTATCCTTCGGTCTTCGGCCACCATCCCGATCTCCCCACGGCAACTCCGGTCTTCATCTCCTCGTCGGAAAGGGCACCACATCGAGAAGCCTTTTTACGGGCTCCCGCTTCATCCGAAGCAACTCGAGCACGAAGTGTGCTAGCCGACGTGCCCAAGGTTGAAATAGAGTATGTTATGACCACTTTGTCTCTTTGCATCCATGGCTTGGATGGAGGTTGAAGTTGTTGCCATCCATGAAAATATTGAGCTAGAGGAAGAAGAAGAAGGAGCTTTCTTTTTCCTTTTCTTTTCTTTTCTTGTGATGTGTTGAATAATGAGAGTGTGAGAGAGTGAGATCAAAAAATACAAGACTAATATTACAACCATGGCAGCCCCCCCTCTCTCCTTCTCATTTCAACCTTCAAATCCATCAAGTAAAGTGACATATGCACAATAAATGATACCATGAGTCACCACTTATGTCTACGTCACAATTAAGGCTCAAAATGATGATTTCTAGCTCATTATTTCCATAAGCAAACATTAATCCAAATGTTTTCCATAACAAAGAAAATCCGGCAATATCTAAAGTAAACTCGTGACGGATCACGAGGATACCCCTCACCTGTATATACATACCTGCATCCACATTCCGACTGAATGCGAATGCGATGAGACTAAACTAATCCAACAAATCTAATACTAGGATCCGGATTAAACCAAAGCCCACTAGTATGATCCGTCCGATCATGATCCGTACAATACCGCACGTATAAGATCGAACCCTGCTATAAATCCATACGGCCTCTACAACGTTTCGCCCGAAACTTGAGAAACTGTCTGTGGGGGACTCTAAAGAGTCGTCAATACTTTGGCTGTGGATTTAACCACTAGCACGTCAGTGGTACTAGCTGTACGTAACGGGCTACCAGGTATTGACCAAAAGGGAGGTCGATGAGCGAACTCATCCTAACATCCTACTGAGCCTGTCAGTGACAATATCCGTACAGTCCGGTCCGTTCGTCTATGAGTATCGCATGGCGGGCCTAGGGGGTTGGTAAAAGTCAGACCCCCAAAAGCGGTACAAGTCGTGTCGGAGTGTAGCCCAGAACACCCTGAGATACTACTGGAATAACTACCAGTAAATCTCCTGCCTCGGCCGAGAGCTTTGTGTAATGGCTCTCCTAGACACAGCGCGATCTCACCCCCAATATCGAGAGAGACGAAACCCTGCAGATCCGCTCACTGCCTCCATGTGGCTCGGGACTGTACCCAACTAAAACCCGTTTGCACGACTCCTTTGAGCCGTGGTAGGGTAGTAATCAAAGCACAGTGGGAACTCACACGAGATAAATGACGATCTCAGGTCGATGAACTAACCTGTACACATGTCACCAGGGAACTGCTATCTGACGTCTGGTATAATCCCAACTAGCATGTTCCCGGCGAGTCCTGTCCGGTGTCCTCATAACCCAATGAGCACCTGTATACATCTTAGGTGAACCAACTGACACCAGTAGCTTGTGAGACCGGCCACCGCCCCTCGTCGGGGTCCCGACTGTATACACTAGTCTACTCTGGAGTATCGATGCCCTGTCTCGAAACTCCCACGACTAGGGACCACTTTTAAGGATGTGCTTATGGACTACCCAACTCTCACGTATATGATCGCCATCATACCGTTGGTAGTCAAGCAGGATCCTAAGGGCTCTATCAACGTGTAATAGTGAACATATCACCTAAAGCTATACACGACTGATAAAGACAAACCATGGTAGCATACTATTCTCCATCAACGTGTAATAGCGAACTACAATATCACCTAAAACATGTACATGATGATAAAGACAAACCAATAGAAACCTCTCGAGTAAGACTGTCCTACCGGTATAGGTCCTCCCTCAATCATTGCAATCACGTGCCTGTGATCCAACAAATGCAACTCATTTATTCCATCTGCGTAGCTTTCGTGACACGTCATCAGCCACGTGTCGTAATCTGAGAAAATACCACTTGTGAGCATCATTGTAACGTTTTAGAAAATCGTTATGCGAATTTTACGTTAATAGGTAAAATAACTGTGTTTTCCGTAATAACCCGGAAGTGATCTTTTTATCGTATAGACTTAACTGCACCTAGTTTAACTAGGAAATTGCTAGTTTACGGTTTTTAGTCGTCACTTGAAAATTTTGGTTCACTTTAATAATTTTCCTTAATTAAAATATTATTTTTAAGCTTTTAATTATGCACTTAATTAGTGGTAATTACAAATTTGTTTGGGTTAATTATGCTATAGTGAATCTATGCTAACTTATTCACAAGATTAGCATTAATCCATCCTTGCATAATATCTAGAAGAAAAATCTAGATATTTGTGTGAATTAAAGGAAAAACTTTAATTAGAAAAGTAAAGAAATAAGAGATGGCTTAATAAATTGTTTTATTAAGCTTTAATAATAGTTTTAGCTAGATATTTCCACACTCATCCACAAAATATCCCCATTGGAAGCTTGGTCGGCCCCCCTGCCGCCCTCTCTCATTTCTCACCCCATTTTCACTCTTTAATGCTAAAATAAATCATCAAAAATTCTCAAATAATCCCACAAACTCACAAACAAATCCCTAACCATTATTCTTCAACCCTAATCAAGCTTGGATTTTCATGAAAGTCATCATTTTGGAGGCTAATTTGGAGTTGGTTGCTAGTTTGTGAATCTAGTAGAGCTATAAAATCCTAACCCTAAACTTTAATTGTTGTTTACTTATATTAAACTAGCTTATTAGATATTTAATATAGTTTGAATTATCATGTTTTATAAATTCTAGAATGGGGTTATGAAGATCAAGTTAGGGTTTTGTTTGGTTAAAATGGTTAATGGAGAAGTGTATACTTTGACAACTTAACCTAGTTGTTAGAATCTTATTTGTTATTTTTCCTAATCGTCTAATTAAGCTTATTAGCAAACTAACTTTTACTAAATCTTATATGGATGAGATTTAAATTGTAGTAAAGGTTTGGGTGACTTAGTTAAGCTACTTTGCGATATTTGTGATCACTAGAATTGTGTAAATTTCTAGACTTGAGCTAAAATGATATAAAGTTGTTTACTAGGTTTCGGTAAAAGTTGGACGTTGGTTGTATTGGACGTTGTGATGGATTATATATTATCTTCCACGATTTATATTGTGTTGTGAATGCACGATCGGTACGATCGGGGTCTAGACTTGGTAGTTGTGTCATCCTAGCTAGGGTTGTGCCGATGTCGTACGCGTTTTGTGCACTAAGTGCACGATGTATTTATCTTGTGGGCGTTATCCTTGCGTTTTGTTATCTTTGTGTCGGCGTAGGATATTTAGCCTTATTTGTTGTATTTGTGAAATTTTAGGATCGCAAGCGGGGACTTCGGACGCTGCGAAGAAAGGGAAGCAGGTGGTCGGATTTTCGTAGCTCGAGATTATCGGTGAGTAGATTTAACATCTATGGGGAAATCGCCCTTATGGCGTTATGCGTCAGGGCTGGATATGATATTAGAGCTGGATGTTTATACGCATTTGAGTTGATTGCGCATGAGTATCATTGCATATTATTACCTGTTGTGCCTTAACTTGGTACCTATTGGATACAACACCATTACTAACAGTTCCTATTGCACGAGCACAAATTGTATGCTACACACACCCATCGGTAATTGCCATGACACGCACTACATAGATACATATGTGATATTATATCGGTTATTGTCGTTGAGACAGGGATTCTTATTCCGTTACGTATATGAGATGTAGTATACAGGTTATATCTACATGCTTACACATATACCTTGCAATAGCTACATGTACATCATGCATATATACTGACATGTACCCCCACATATCTTGCTACAGCTACATGTATATCATGCATACATACTGACATGTACACCCACATATCTTGCTATAGCTACATATACCCCTAAGTGGTATTATATTGTTCTTTGATATTGAGACATTGATTATTGTGCTATTGCGCTTATGAGATGCATCATACATATCTGCTTATATGTAGATACCTATAGCTTGTTATGGTTACATGTACACCTCATATGACGCTGCACTTGATTTCGGAGGATTTGGAAACCACATGATATGTTTTAAAGCTGGATTCATTTAAAAGAGCGGTTTTTTCTTAATATGCTCATATTGCTGTTTTATGATGCATATATCATGTTTCATGGATTTACGCATTGAGATATAGATTTCATATGATGTTTTCTGGATGTTTTACTCCTGACGATATATATCAGTGGTATGGGACGCTGTTGTATATGTATATATATCAGTGGTATGGGACGCTGTTATATATGTACGTATATATAATATATATCATCATAATGATCTATGTAGGTATTCTTATTCATTACTTGATGTTTTCATGTGATTTATGGTTTTGAGAACCGTGGGGGTATTTCAAGAAACTTATGTATTGTCTGAAAACCCGGTTTCTCGTGAGATGATATGGACCGATCCGGACTGACGGAGCCCGAGATATTGATATGGGCCGATCCGGATTGACGGAGCCCGAGATATTGATGTGGGCCGATCCGGACTGACGGAGCCTGAGGTATGAGGATTTACGTGTCAATGCTGGACACGGGTTTCATGATATTTCGAGTGTCGGTGTTGGACACTCAGGTTCCATGATTTTGGTGTGTCGTTGAGGGACACACACACACACACATATATACAGGTATACGTTTTCATGATGTTTCGGGTGTCGGTGTTGGACACTCAGGTTCCATGAGACTTACAGGATATGAGGGCCGATCTGAGGATGCGGTGCCTGAGGTATTGGGATTTGGAGTGTCGTTGATGGACACTAGTTTTCCACGATGAGGTTTCCGTGTTGATGATATGTATCATCCCATACTCAGCATTTATTTGATATGCATTTTTATTCATGTAGATATAGTACCCTGTTGGTGTATCTTGATCATGATTGTTGCATATCCATATTGCCATACTTATGCTATCAGATTACATGTGATAGATTTATCGCTGTTCGTGTATACTTGCGATTACCGTATGATGTTATTTACTATTCACGAGTTGGCAACTCACCCCCGTTGTGCCATAGTGTTTTGCAGGATTTATCCTCAGGGTAGTCGCGGCAGGGTTTCTTGTTATCTCTACTTTTGCGGATACTGCTACGGTTGGCTGTGAGGCCTTTGCTATTAGGTGGTTCGCAGTTATCCGTTTATTTACATTGTATATCTTTTGTTGGATCTAGTACTCTCCATCTACCACTTCATGTATTTGATTTAGAGACGAGTTTTGAGGATCGATGTTGTATTATTTTGTGACCTTGGGTGCCGTGCATATGGGTGCTGGTCTTGTTGTAAGGTTTTACCTCCTTATGCTGTTTTTCTTTTATATTTCTTCGCTACGGCGTCGTATATATAATTGTGGTGGTTGTTTCCGCCATTGGGCGTGATTTGCTCCCGTTGGGATGTTTTACTTATATTCCATGTTGTACCCGTTTTCGGGGCTGGTTTTTACAAAGGAGGTGCTGCCGAAATTTTTAAGAAAGTAAACTTAAGCTAAAGATTTTTACTCGAGATTTCCGAAGGTTTTTAACTATGTTTTTGTCCACTTATCCCTTTTTGGGGTGGTTTAGATTTCTGGGTTTCGGCTTACTTAAATTGCGTACGTTTGTTGACGTCATGTGGTTTAAGTGCCGGTCATGTGCCTAAATTTGGGTTGTGACAAAGTTGATATCAAAGCGCTAGGTTTTACTTTTCGGAGTGTAGGATGACCTTAGTATGATGGAGTAGGTAGCTTAAGCAGAGTGACGTAGCGTGTATATATTCCGCGGCATACTTACGACAAGGTACTCCGCCTAAGTGAACTTAGAACTTATTGCTTGAAATTCCTTCCGTGATTATATACATCCTTGTGATTCGATTTCTGTGTTCTTATCGAATCCTATTTCTACTTCCATCCTTTATGCCGCCGAGGACTACGAGGGCGCAGAGAGCGGCCGCGAGGGCCGATGTCAGAGTTGACTCGTCTGAGACGAGGACTGACCTGGGTGGTATGCCCATTGTGCAGGAGTAGATTGATCCACCGTCAATGGACCGTATTGCTTGACTTGAGGCTGGTATGCAGGATATGCGCCAGATGATGGGGTCATTGGTTGAGACCAGTCGGGCGCAGAGACAGGATATTGTTCCACCTGTTGCGGGGACCGCGTTGGTGCCTACTGTTCAGGCAGTTGTACCTGCAGCTACAGAGGTGATTACCGTATCGTTATCGGAGTTCATGAGGCTGAGGTCTCCGGTTTTCACTGGCACCGATGCAGCTGAGGATCCGCAGTCGTTTATCGACCAGATGGCCAGGATATGTCGTTCGCTGAGATGCTCCGACGCGAGATGGGTAGAGTTCGCGAGTTTTCATCTGGAGGGTCTGGCCCAGAAGTGGTGCGAGTCGTTAGAGAAGGGCAGGGCCGCAGGTCTTACTCCTATGACCTGGGCAGAGTTCGTGACGGTGTTCCTCGCCCGTTTTCTTCCGCAGAGCGTCAGGGATGCTTGAGCGTGCAATTTCGAGTCGTTATGCCAGACTTCGGGGATGACGGTGGCTGAGTACGATATGCTGTTTACCGAGCTATCTGTGTATGCTCTGTATTTGGTAGCTACTGAGAAGATGCGGGTAAAGAGGTTTATTCGAGGCCTGCTTACCCAGTTGTTCCTCGCTATCAGCATTCAGCAGTGTGACACGTATGCAGCAGCGGTGGACACAACCCTATTGGTTGAGCAGCGTCTTTCTGAGTCGTCGGTTGTTCCGGAACCGAAGAGGGTTCGTATTGGTGTGCCAGCACGGAGACAGAGGTTTAGACGCCGCGACAGCGTTCGTTCAGGCACGGAGAGTAGCAGAGACGTAGGACGAGACCAGTTTATTCAGCACTTATGCCCAGGAGGGTCAGCAATCGACGTCTAGGTGCTTTAGGTGTGGCATTCTACATCACCTAGTTAGGGATTGTACCGCGATACGCCAGAGAGAGGTAGCCGTACCACACGTTACCTTACCATCTTCTCCACCTCAGAGAGCGATGTCTCTTGCGCCTGTTATTGCTCCGCGTCAGACTTATGCCCAGCGAGGTCGTAGTCGCGGAGGGTTTGTTTTGGGAGGATGGGGTGGTAGAGGCAGATGACAGCCAGTTGCCGGTAGAGGGCAGGCTAGAGTGTTTGTCTTGACTCATCAGGATGCGCAAGCATCCAATGCAGTGGTTTCAGGTACTCTTTCTGTATGTTCTTTTGATGCACACATTTTATTTGATCCGGGATCTACGCATTCGTATGTTTCTACGCACTTTGTGCCGAGGTTAGGCCGAGAGTCGTGTTTGCTAGATTAGCCGCTTGTCATGACTACTCCTGTTGGCGAGTCGTTTGTTGCGCGACACGTGTTTCGGTCGTGTGACGTTCGTATAGGAGATATAGATTTGTCTGTTGACTTGATCCTTCTTGAGATATTGGACTTCGACGTTCTCCTGGGCATAGACTGGTTAGCTACTTGCTATGCGTCCGTGGACAGCCGCAAGAAGACAGTTAGGTTTTGTTTTCCCGGTGAGTCAGTGTTTGTTGTGCGGGGGGACCGTGGTGCCGCCTCTCACAGTTTGATTTCAGCTCTTTGCGCTAGTCGGCTTTTGAGGAGGGGATGTCGGGGATTCTTGGCTTTCATTCATGATACTGGAGCCACAGTAGAATCGTTGGACCGGGTTTCTTTCGTGCGAGAGTTTTCCGACGTCTTTCCCGATGAGTTACCTGGTTTGCCGCCAGAGCGCGATATTGAGTTTTGCATTGATCTAATTTCCGGCACGGGACCTATTTCTATAACGCCTTACCGGATGGCCCCGGCGGAGCTTAGTGAGCTTAAAGATCAATTGCAAGGGTTGCTTGATAGGGGACTTGTGCGTCCGAGTGTTTCGCCTTAGGGAGCTCATGTTCTGTTCGTCAAGAAGAAGGACGGCAGTTTGAGCTTGTATGGATTATCGTCAATTGAACCGAGTTACGGTGCGGAATAGATATCCTTTACCTCGCATTGACGATTTGTTAGATCAGCTCCAGGGTGCGAAATATTTTTCTAAGATTGATTTGCGATCGGGTTATCATCAGTTGCGGGTTCGGAATGATGACATTTCGAAGACTGTTTTTCGTACGCGCTACGGGCATTATGAGTTTTTGGTGATGTCGTTCGGACTCACCAATGCGCCGGCAGCGTTCATGGATCTGATGAACCGGATTTTCAGGTCGTTCCTCGACTATTTTATTATTGTGTTTATTGATGACATTCTGGTCTACTCTAGGAGTCGAGAGGAGCATGAGCAGCACTTGAGGATTGCTTTGCAGACATTGAGAGAGCATCGGCTGTATGCTAAATTCTCAAAGTGCGCGTTTTTGCTTGATAGAGTTGATTTTCTGGGTCATGTAGTGACGAGAGACGGTATTCTTATAGACCCGAGAAAGATCGAGGCTGTACAGTTTTTGCCCAGACCTGTATCTGTGACAGAGGTCCGCAGCTTTTTGGGCTTAGCTGGTTATTATTGCCATTTTGTGCAGGATTTCTCGAGTATCGCTGCACCACTGACTGGACTGACCAGGAAGGGAGTTCCTTTTCTTTGGACCGAGGCATGCGAGCAGAGTTTTCAGCAGTTGAAGACTCGGTTGACTACTGCACCAGTTTTATCCTTGCCTTCTAGATCGGGCGGCTATGTTGTTTACTGTGATGTTTCTCGAGTGGGGCTCGGTTGTGTATTGATGCAGCATGATAGAGTTATCGCTTATGCTTCTCGGCAGCTGAAGAAGCATGAGCAGAATTACCCCACTCACGATCTTGAGATGGCCGCAGTGGTCTTTGCGCTGAAGATTTGGAGACACTACTTCTACGGGGAGTCATGTCAGATTTTCACGGACCACAAGAGCTTGGAGTATATCTTCCAGCAGCGCGATCTGAATCTGAGACAGCGCCGTTGGATGGAGCTCGTGAAGGATTATGATTGTGAGATCCTTTATCACCCGGGCAAAGCGAATGTGGTAGCTGATGCTTTGAGTCATAGGCCTGGGGGTAGCTTGTCCCAGTGGAGCGCAGTTTAGCGACAGTCTGCTGCAGATTGGCAGATCTTGTGCGATGGTAGAGTGCAGTTTGAGTTCACTTCCTCTGGGAGACAGCTTGCACACGTCCGCGCCCGTCCACTTCTACTTGATCGTATTCGTGAGGCGCAGCCCACTGATGCCCGTTTGTCTGAGATTCTTGAGCTTTTTCGGCAGGGTACGGATTCGGAGTTCATGATTGATGACCAGGGTTTGCTATGTTATGGGAATCGTTTGTGTGTACCAGATACCGATGGGTTGAGACGCGAGATCCTAGAGCAGGCACATCAGTCAGCCTTTAGCGTTCATCCAGGTTCCACCAAGATGTACCGTGACTTGAGAGACATTTACTGGTGGTCAGGGATAAAGAGTGATGTTTCGGATTTTGTTTCGAGGTGCCTGACTTGTCAGCAAGTCAAGGCGGAGCATCAGAGGCCGGCAGGCGAGTTGCAGCCTTTACCCGTTCCTGAGTGGAAATAGGAGCAGATTTCCATGGACTTCGTTGTGGGTCTACCCAGGGCCAGTCGAGGGTATGACTCCATTTGGGTGATTGTTAACCGGTTGACGAAAGCGGATCACTTCTTTCCAGTGAAGACAACTTTCGGTTATGCTCAGTATGCTAAGTTGTATATAGATGAGATTGTGCGTTTGCACGGCGTTCCCACATGCATCGTATCTGACAGGGGCACCCAGTTTACTAGCCATCTTTGGCAGAAGCTTTAAGAAGCATTGGGTACCCGGTTGAGTTTTAGCACCACTTTTCATCCACAGACCGATAGTCAATCGGAGCGGACTATACAGACTCTGGAGGATATGCTTCGTGCGTGCGTGCTTGATTTTGGGGGCGGTTGGGATCATACTTGCCATTGATTGAATTCTCCTACAATAACAGTTATCAGGAGACGATTCAGATGGCGCCTTTTGAGGCTTTGTATCGTAGGAAGTGTCGATCGCCGGTCTGTTGGACCGAACTCAGCGAGAGTAGGATTTTGGGACCCCAGCTAGTTCAGGAGACTACGGAGAAGATCCAGCTGATTCAGGACAGGATGAGAGCAGCCCAGTGCAGGCATAAGTCTTATGCCGACCGTCATCGTCGCAGACTTGAGTTCGCAGTGGAGGATCATGTATTCCTGCGGATTTCTCCGATGAAGGGCGTTATGAGATTTGGGAAAAAGGGAAAGCTCAGTCCAAGATTTGTAGGTCCTTTCGAGATTCTTGAGCGAGTTGGTGCTGTTACCTATCGTTTGGCACTTCCGCCCAGTTTTCCGGATGTGCACCCCGTTTTTCATGTGTCGATACTACCTTCATGATCCTTCTCATATGATTCAGCACCAGACTGTTCAGCTTGAGCGCTAGTTATTGTTTACCACCGGAAGTCGGGAAGACTGGACGTCTTGCCTGAATCTGGGGGCAGATGCTAATTGGTGCTATCCGTCCACCTCTCCGAAGATGCCAAGTTGATTTATGGCACCGTGTATCGAAGGTTTAAACGGATGCGGCCGATGTAGCAGACTTCGTCAGATTCCCCCTCGCTTGAGGGGTTTTTGATTGTGGGGACGCTCTTCCCTGCAGGCGCAAGCCCCTGCAGTTAATTACGCTACCGCATCGCGGTAACAACTTTCTCCTTCTCCATATGGTCACTTCGTGTCGTGGGTGTTTGTTTTGTGTTTGGTTGCCCGTGGATTGTATACGGAGACTAATTTGTGTTGTCGCCCGTAGGACGTGGATTAGTCCAAATCCGTATCATTCTTAGATTTGGGTTTGGGGGGGTTGTGTTTAAGGATACGTTAGCCTTATTTGAGGCTAAGATCAACTTAAACGTTTGTTAAGAACATGTTAGTCTAATTTTAGACTAAGATCAACTTAACGGGATCGTTTAGATCCGACAAGAGAGCAATTGTGCTCTATTGTTTAGTTTAATGACATTGCGGTCGATAATTAGTTTAAGGACATTACGGTCCATTGTTAGTTTAGGGACATCTCGGTCCAATGTTAGTTTAAAGACATCGCGGTCGAGATTAAGGACATCATAGTCCATGGATTTAAGGACTCCACAGTCCGATGTTAGTTTTAAAACATCACGGTCAAGGTTAAGGACATCATAGTCCGTGGATTTAAGGACTCCACAGTCCGATGTTGGTTTTAAGACATCACGGTCGAGGTTAAGGACATCATAATCCATGAGTTTAAGTACCTCACATTCCGATGTTAGTTTTAAGACATCACGGTCGAGGTTAAGGACATCATAGTCCGTGGATTTAAGGACTCCACAGTCCGATGTTAGTTTTAAGACATCACGGTCGAGGTTAAGGACATCATAGTCCACGAGTTTAAGGACCTCACAGTCCGTAGAATGTATGGTTGTCGGGACCCGTCACCTCTCTGACGACGTTGAACGATTACAACGATAGATATCAGAGGAGTGAAGAGATGTACCCTCGAACCGGGTGTAAATTGATTGGAAGAGCAGATGAGCTCAGTTTAATTTAAATTGAGGACTTATGGCCAGAATTGGGCTAAGTCCAGTTAAAAATGTTTAACATTTTTATTTTTGTTCTGCCTGTTAGACCTTTATTTGGGCTCTGCCCTCTTAATAATGCCAAGCCTTGGGCTCTGATATTTTGTCTGGAATTAAATGCTTAGCATTTATCAAGAACAAAGTGGTGTTCTGACAGTGCGCCACGTGGCGCATCAGGCGCTTTGCGTCAATTAAAGAGCGCATTGCGCTAGCGCACATGAGGGTGACACGTGTCGTTTAGCGCTAAGCGCTAGTTTATTAGCGCACTGCGCTTTTAATTTATGAGCGCGCTGCGCTGGTTTGTGGGTGCGCCAATGAGTGATACGTGGCGCGCTTGGAGCTGAGAGCCAACCCAAGAGAGCAGTGCGCTGTTTTCAGGAGCGCAAAGCGCAAGCTGTATTTGTGGTTGGCACGTGGCATGTTTTGGTGCTGAGCGCCGATCCAAAGAGCGCAAAGGCGCAGTTCATGAGTGCAAAGCACTTTCCAGTAGCGCAAAGCGCATCAGATCAAATTTAAGATCAAAGAACAAGTTTATGTTCTTCAAAAGAGGCCTTGCATCGAGATCCAAGAACCAGAGTTCTTGTTTTCATAAAAGGCTCTGCTTTTATAGATCAGAAGATCTGTGAATGAAGTAAAATACTTCTTTTTTTATATTTTTATGATTAGACCTTTTAATCCTTTATGTTTAATCAAAGACCTTGGTCTTTTTTATAGATCTAAGATCTTTTTAGAAGATGTTTCTTCTTTTTACGGGATGATTTCATCTCTGTTGTTCAAGAATTAATCCTTTACCTTTAAAGATGAAGAAATGATCTTCTTTCTTCAAAGGCTTGCCTTTCTTTCTCTTTGAGTTTTTCTCAAAGTTTTCAGAGGGTTTTTTTTCTATCTGAGACTTGAAGTCTTGGGGCCTTTATATAAGGCCAATTGATTTGTTAAATCAGTTGAAGAGATCTTTCTCTGATTGATTTGGGAATATTGCCCACCGTTGGATCTTTGATCCTAAGGTTTCTGTTTTACAGAAGATAATCTTCTTGTTTTAATAAGATTGAGAAATCTTTCCATAACAGAGTTTTAATTCTGATTAATTAATAATTTATTATTATTAGATCTTTTGATCTAACGGTGGGGAATTCTTTTAATTCCAGCGCTGGCGCACTTGGCGCGAGCGCACCCGTGCTCGACACGTAGCGCAGCGCAGAGCGCAGCGCAACTGCGCTAGTGCACCCGTGTTTGACACGTGGCGCGCAGGCGTAGAGCACTGGATCTGAAGCGTTGCTTCAACTTTTTAAAATTTGAATTTTGAAACAGAGCTTTGCTCTGATTGGGGTGCGCTGCCTAGGGCACAGCGCTCCTGGCGCTTGCGTGTCTGCTTTTGACATATGGCGCGCAGCGCGCAGCGCATGAGATCTGAAGCGTTGCTTCAATTTTGAATTTTGAAATTCAAAATAGAGTTTTACTCTGATTGGGAGAAATAGTTATATTGGATCGGCTGGTGAAGAAACTTCGGTCAAAGGTCTTGCCATCTGTAAAGGTTGTTTGGCATGGCCGTACTAGTGAAGAGATCACTTGGGAGGGCGAGAGCGAGATGCGGAAGAAATTCCCTCATCTCTTCGAAAGTACGCGTAGTTAAAATTTTAATTCGGGGACCGAGTTTCTTTAAGGGGGGAGATTGTAACGTTTTAGAAAATCATTATGCGAATTTTCCGTCAATAGGTAAAATAACTGTGTTTTCCGTAAAAACCCGGAAGTGATCATTTTATCGTATAGACTTAACTGTACCTAATTTAACTAGGAAATTGCTAGTTTGCGGTTTTTAGTTGTCACTTGAAAATTTTGGTTCATTTTAATAATTTTCCTTAATTAAAATATTATTTTTAAGTTTTTAATTATGCACTTAATTAGTGGTAATTACAAATTTGTTTGGGTTAATTATGCTAAAGTGAATTTATGCTAACTTAATCACAAGATTAGCATTAATCCATCCTTGCATAATATCTAGAAGAAATATCTAGATATTTGTGTGAATTAAAGAAAAAAACTTTAATTAGAAAAGAAAATAAATAAGATGTGGCATAATAAATTGTTTTATTAAGCTTTAATAATAGTTTTAGCTAGATATTTCCATACTCATCCACAAAATATCCCCATTCTCCTAGCTTGGCCGAGCCCCCCCTTTTGCTGCCCTCTCTCATTTCTCACCCCATTTTCACTCTTTAATGCTAAAATAAATCATCAAAAATTCTCAAATAATCCCACAAACTCACAAACAAATCCCTAACCATTATTTTTCAACCCTAATCAAGCTTGGATTTTCATGAAAGTCATCATTTTGGAGGCTAATTTGGAGTTGGTTGCTAGTTTGTGAATCTAGTAGAGCTATAAAATCCTAACCCTAAACTTTAATTGTTGTTTAATTACATTAAACTAGCTTATTAGATATTTAATATAGTTTGAATTAGCAAGTTTTATAAATTCTAGAATGGGGTTATGAAGATCAAGTTAGGGTTTTGTTTGGTTAAAATGGTTAATGGAGAAGTGTACTGATTTGTACGAAAAAGTGTGTTTTGTAGTTTAACCGCAATCAATAACGGTGTCGCGTGTAGCTAGACCGAGATGAGTACGGGTCGTCCTCTGGGAAACGTTGAATCTTTTACTCTTACTTTAGATGTGTTGAAAAAGAGAGGAGAAAGAAAGAATGTTGTAGAATGGTTTCTAGATCTACGTTAAGCAAGAATGCAAAACTATAGATCTAGATTATTTTAAGGATGTAGTTAATATAATAAGGGGGCTTGTAGGGTTCGTTAGGATTTAGTAGTTATGGACGATTAATTAAAGATTACCCTTTTTATCCTTTAATAGATTTAAAACTAGAATGACGGTGATGCTTGTAGATTAGGGTTTCTGGAGGGAAAAAGAATACCACTCTTAACCCTTATCTCGACACGGAACTCCGTTCATATCGAGCCTTTACCAAAACAATCATTAATCTAATCTCTAATCGCGGTCGGGACTAGCAAAGAATTGTTAGCGCGCCCGATTAGAATGTTAATGATTCTTTTGATAAAGTTCATAAACTTTATAGGACTTAAAAAGGGTTTAGGGATGTTCATCATCCATTAGCCTACCCTAATCCTACGAACCCTAACAAGCAGAGAATTACTCCCGCATGTTGGGAGAAAAAGAGATGGAGAGAAATTGCATAATTAAACTACGAAGAAATAGAATAAGAAAAAGAAAGCTACCTTTATTAATCAACAATATTCATTGCACTTTGATTCCTTAGAAAATGATTACAAAGACTAGTTTGCTTCTCGATCTCTTCCAAGGAGGTAGACGAACAGTTGATGATCAGTCTGGATGCGTGAGCCGTCTTGGACTTCGTGATCACGTCGACTTGATAAATTTTTCCAAGAGGCTCTCGGTCTTTATTTATAGTCCCAAAGTCAGAACCTTTGCTTCCAAATATGGAAGTTTAACAGCAAAGATTCACCTCCAAAAATCTCCAACTCTATCTCCTCTATACTGCCGCGGATCCGCGGCCAACAGGGGGGTTTGGCTGCGGATCCGCGGCCAAGGGTGGGGATTGCTTCATCAAAAGTTTGGGGCTTCATCCTGGTGACATGTGTATATCTCTGGTATCTTTGGAAATTTGAAATCGTTTCTTTTCATTTGCCATACTTGATTTCTTCATTTTGATTTCTTAATTAGGCAGGTTTCCTTCAACAACTTGATTTCCTTGATTTAAGACCTGAAAATTCTGCACAACAACTCAACAAATAATATTTAGTAGACTTAGTTCTACTAGGATTAGGTCAATGATATTATTTGCATACATTTTCCTACCAAATGCTAATTATAATATATCAACACATGGAAATTAGTATTTTTACACATAAACCCTCATATGTATGATATATTATAATAAAGACCTTTTTTCTAATAAGAAAATGGTAGGAAAAATGCAATAACAAATGTGCAGTTTTATCAACTGAACAAATACCCCCAAACTTATCTTTGATCGTCCCGAGCAAACTAGTTTATTCAAGAGGAGAAAAAGAAAGGAGAAAACTAAGTACACTTTCGTAGGCAGACACGATTGCACTGAGCACGTGCAACAAGCCGTTAAACCTCTAGGTGTTCCTAGTAGGAGGAGTGTTGTCTCCTGAGGGTTTTCAGCGGATTACACCCACAAAATCCTATAATAAAAGAGAGATGGTGAAATTTACATATAAAGATAAGAACCATAAAAGAAAGACTTTGAAAATAAGAGTTTCCAACTATGCTAGCTTTTCAGTTGTCATGAGCCCTATCTTAATAGTCATGAAAAGATGTTAGAAATCACATCATCCCTCAATAAAACATCGTCTTTATTTTTCATTCCTACCTTTCATCCAAACATTGATCATATAACCCCACGTGTGTGTAAAGAACATCCCTACACTCGGAGAATTCAATTCAAGCTATCATACTCTTGTCCATCTACCTTAGTACTTTTTAACTTGATGAATACTTAGGTTGCTCACACCTTTTCATGCGACCGTTAATACTTCTTGAGGTACTAACCGACCGATTACTCATGTGCTTGCTGATTAGGTGATAATATTTTCCTCGTCTTGCACCACCTAAGGCTTAGCAGTGACTCCCAGACCAGTTGGCCTTAGGGCACTAGGTGAAGAGGCACCCTCGCTATATTTTTTTATTGCCGCCTTGGCGATAACAAAACCAGTGTTCATTTTTTTTTCTTCTCACCACTTTTATATTTTCTTCATTTTTTTTCATTCATACTTTGGCTTTTAGACAAGAGCATTTCAAGATATCCTCTACTATCCCGAGTTTCAAGACGTGTGTAAGTGCATATATAGTAGGGTATCAACATTCAAATGTTTGGCTTCCAGAATAGAAATTATTTTTTAGACTTATTTTTATCCTCAGATTAGTGACTTCCTTCATCTTACTAACCCTTAGGACAACGGCTCATAACTACTTATTACCAGTTCGTTTAAGAAAACTTTAAATTTTCTTGGTTTTCTTAAACTATTCCTATCTTTTGGATGTAATTTTTCACTTCCTATTCTTTTATTATCAAAAAAAAAATTTTGTGCTTAAATATAGTATAATGCAAAGTATGCGTAAATAAGCACAAACCTCCCCCAAACCTGTTTTCAACAGTGTCCTCACTGTTGCTATCTGCTGGATCACAAAAACCTGTAAGCTTGGGAGGACATATTAATGGGGGCAAGAATATATGAAAGTGAAAATCCTCCCCCAAACTTATTTTTGGCTCACAAATTTGAGGACAAAAGTTATGTTCAAGAGCCAAAAATATAACCCCCCCTCAAACATGAGTTAGACAATATGAAGCATTTTAAGAGGGGGTGAGTCATTTGGTCAAAATAAGACTTTACAAAAACCAAAAGTTAACACCAAACATTCAAAGATTTTATCAGTATAGCGTATAGGTTGGTGGAAGAATGTATTGTATCGAGTCAAGAAAAAATGGGGAAGGGATAAGAGGTGGTCTGGAAAGGGTTTGAAATTAGAGAAAAGAAAGAATGAGGATGAATGTGAATGATTAGGAAGAAGGAATGATGACGGTTCAACCTCTATAGGTGGAGATTGATTAATCACAAAATCCGTATTGTTTAAAAATTCAAGTTCGTCAGCAAAATGTTCTTCAAAACTTTTATCAATGGTGTGATTGAATATTTTGCTGTCAAAGAGTTTTGTGCCAGAATTTATTCTATCAGAAATCATTGAGGTAGAGGACTCGAAAAACTCATCTACCTCATTTTCAAAAATATCCAAATCAAGTTGAATTTCTCGTATTATTGAACTTGAATTAACGGATTGTGATTCATCAAAACTCATTGAAACTATAGGAACAGAAGAAGAACCGGAGAAAATGGAAGGTGAAATGGGTAAACAAATTGGTGTGTCGAGTGTTGCTGTACCAGATGTGGAAGATGGAGGCTGTATTTCTATCTGATCTTCGGGTATACCATTATTATCAACTTCAAGACATATTTGGGGTTCGGGAAGAATTAAAGGCTCAAGATGATGACCACAAGGAAGTGAAAGGATTTGATGAATTGGTGGGACAAAATCATCCAAAATTTCGAGTTCATCAATCAATATATCCCCAACGTCAATTACCTCATTCAAGCGAAGGTTAAAATTCTCAAACTCCTCATCAAAACTATGGTTTTCAATCAGTTTTGGTTCAAGAGTGGAGGTGTAGAGATCACAAGGGTTAGGTATGGTTTCACTTGAAATGGACCCTTCACAGTCGGGTAAATCAAACACTACAAAGTCACACAACTTATCAGTCATTCTATTTGGTGTACTTGATGAATCTATGAAACTGGAGTTGTGGATTTCAGTTTGGAATGAGGAGGTTTGATTAGGAAGGGTGTACAGTTCTGTCTTACTACCCAAATCCTTCATAATTTGGTTCGACAGTTCCAGAAATTTTTCTAATGTTTGCTCCAGACTAGTCTTGGGTTGATAAGGGGTTTCAGTATAAGATTGAAATTCCTGTGGATAATTAAAACTCCCAAATGACTGATTAGAAGAACTGTCTAGAGTAGGTGGAAAAGTCGGATTGGATTGATAGGAATAGAATGGTTGCGGAACTTGGGTAGGAGTACGATCAATATTATGATAAGAAGAATATTAATATGGGTTGGTTGGCTGGCTATTTTCAATAGACACAAACCGCATATCAAACTCTTCTCTGGACAATGGTGGTGATGGTTGATATTGGTCCGGGTTGAAACTTTGGTCTCTAGACCTAGCTATGTGCTCAGCAATGGACATTCGTCTAGGGGCTCCCTCACTCTGGGTATGAACTGAAACAGGTGTAGGATTAGGATACGGTTGATAAGACCTAGACTGAGGTGGCCAACTGTTTCTTCCTGCTTGTTCTATATGATCTCTTAAGGACATGGAAGAGCCGGACGGTATACCGAAGGGATTACGAAAACAAGAGATATCTGGTTGTGGACAGCAAAGCTCGGCAAGAGATCGTCTGTTTGGGTCACCCATTATAAGAAGAGAAGAAGGGGGAAGGGTAAAAAGGGGAGAAAATAATTGGTTTGTTTTGAAAAATGACAGATTTAGACAAATCACACAAAAATGCACAAACAACCCTGAAACTAAGGTTACCTAGATCAGTCTCTAGACCGCTCCTAGACTTCCAAAGGACAAGCCGCAGGATAAATACTCTACCGCCTCTGTACTACCCTTGTAGCCAGGTAAGTGCCAGGTAAGTGGGAAGGAACCACAGTAGTGGGCCTAATTAAAAACCACTAGCCTTTGACACACTTGCCTAACACTACAAAAGTAATGCGGATAAGCGATAGATTACCCACGACCTTCCTCTGTCCTTATTGAGCGCGACAGTCCTTAGAGTCTGGTCTAGATATTTTTTAAATTAACGAAGGGTTGATGCAGATGCTTGGTTTGTGATTTATGGGGCTTAGGAAGGGTGATGAAATCCCCACCTAATCTGGATTTTGGTCTTGCCCCTTAAAAATCCGTATTAAAATATGCAAAAACAAACCGCAAAACAAAACTTTGCAAAAAGATTTTTAAGCGGCGAATATTTTGCAAACAATCCTGCAGAAAATAGATTTTATTGGATTTGAGAGGAGAGAGAAGGAGTTAAGAAAGATACCAGAGAAATGTGAAACCCTAGATCTCCTGTTTCCTCAAGTCCGTGACTCCAGATTCCCTCGCAAAATTCACACACAAATCGTTAAATATGCAATTTGCAGTTTTGTTTTAATAATGATATGAATCGTCTAAGAATTCAACACAAATAGCAAGAATAAAAAATTACGCACGTCTCCCCGGCAACGGTGCCATTTGATTTGTACGAAAAAGTGTGTTTTGTAGTTTAACCGCAATCAATAACGGTGTTGCGTGTAGCTAGACCGAGATGAGTACGGGTCGTCCTCTGGGAAACGTTGAATCTTTTACTCTTACTTTAGATGTGTTGAGAAAGAGAGGAGGAAGAAAGAATGTTGTAGAATGGTTTCTAAATCTACGTTAAGCAAGAATGCAAAAATATAGATTTAGATTATTTTAAGGATGTAGTTAATATAATAAGGGGGCTTGTAGGGTTCGTTAGGATTTAGTAGTTATGGACGATTAATTAAAGATTACCCTTTTTATCCTTTAATAGATTTAAAACTAGAACGACGGTGATGCGTGTAGATTATGGTTTCTGGAGGGAAAAAGAATCCCACTCTTAACCCTTATCTCGACACGGAACTCCGTTCATATCTAGCCTTTACCAAAACAATCATTAATCTAATCTCTAATCGCGGTCGGGACTAGCAAAGAATTGTTAGCGCGTCCGATTAGGATGTTAATGATTCTTTTGATAAAGTTCATAAACTTTATAGGACTTAAAAAGGTTTTAGGGATATTCATCATCCATTAGCCTACCCTAATCCTACGAACCCTAACAAGCGAAGAATTACTCGCGCATGTTGGGAGAAAAAGAGATGGAGAGAAATTGCATAATTAAACTACGAAGAAATAGAATAAGAAAAAGAAAGCTACCTTTATTAATCAACAATATTCATTACACTTTGATTCCTTAGAAAATGATTACAAAGACTAGTTTGCTTCTCGATCTCTTCCAAGGAGGTAGACGAAAGTTGATGATCAGTCTGGATGCGTGAGCTGTCTTGGACTTCGTGATCGCGTCGACTTGATAAATTTTTCCAAGAGGCTCTCGGTCTTTATTTATAGTCCCAAAGCCAGAACCTTTGCTTCCAAATATGGAAGTTTAACAGCAAAGATTCACCCCCAAAAATCTCCAACTCTATCTCCTCTATACTGCCGCGGATCCGCGGCCAACAGTGGGGTTTGACCGCGGATCCGCGGCCAAGGGTGGGGATTGCTTCATCAAAAGTTTGGGGCTTCATCCTGGTGACATGTGTATATCTCTGGTATCTTTGGAAATTTGAAATCGTTTCTTTTCATCTGCCAGACTTGATTTCTTCATTTTGATTTCTTAATTAGGCAGGTTTCCTTCAACAACTTGATTTCCTTGATTTAAGACCTGAAAATTCTGCACAACAACTCAACAAATAATATTTAGTAGACTTAGTTCTACTAGGATTAGGTCAATGATATTATTTGCATACATTTTCCTACCAAATGCTAATTATAATATATCAACACATGAAAATTAGTATTTTTACACATAAACCCTCATATGTATGATATATTATAATAAAGACCTTTTTTTTAATATGAAAATGGTAGGAAAAATGTAATAACAAATGTGCAGTTTTATCAACTGAACATGTACACTTTGACAACTTAACCTAGTTGTGAGAATCTTATTTGTTATTTTTCCTAATCGTCTAATTAAGCTTATTAGCAAACTAACTTTTACTAAATCTTATATGGGTGAGATTTAAATTGTAGTAAAGGTTTGGGTGACTTAGTTAAGCTACTTTGCGATATTTGTGATCGCTAGAAGTGTGTAAATTTCTAGACTTGAGCTAAAATGATATAAAGTTGTTTACTAGGTTTCGGTAAAAGTTGGATATTGGTTGTATTGGACGTTGTGATGGATTATATATTATCTTCCACGATTTATATTGTGTTGTGAATGCACGATCGGTACGATCGGGGTCTAGACTTGGTAGTTGTGTCATCCTAGCTAGGGTTGTGCCGATGTCGTACGCGTTTTGTGCACTAAGTGCACGGTGTATTTATCTTGTGGGCGTTATCCTTGCGTTTTGTTATCTTTGTGTCGGCGTAGGATATTTAGCCTTATTTGTTGTGTTTGTGAAATTTTAGGATCGCAAGCGGAGACTTCGGACGCTGCGAAGAAAGGGAAGCAGGTGGTCGGATTTTCGTAGCTCGAGATTATCGGTGAGTAGATTTAACATCTATGGGGAAATCGCCCGTATGGCGTTATGCGTCAGGGATGGATATGATATTAGAGCTGCATGTTTATACGCATATGAGTTGATTGGGCATGAGCATCATTGCATATTATTACCTGTTGTGCCTTGACTTGGTACCTATTGGACACAACACTATTACTGACGGTTCATGTTACACGAGCACAAATTGTATGCTACACACACCCGTCGGCAATTGCCATGACACGCACTACATAGATACATATGTGATATTGTATCGGTTATTGTCGTTGAGACAGGGATTCTTATTCCGTTGCGTATATGAGATGTAGTATACAGGTTATATCTACATGCTTACATATATACCTTGCTATAGCTACATGTACATCCTGCATACATACTGACATGTACCCCCACATATCTTGCTACAGCTACATGTACATCATGCATACATACTGACATGTACACCCACATATCTTGTTATAGCTACATATACCCCTAAGTGGTATTGTATTGTCGTTTGACATTGAGACGCTGATTATTGTGCTATTGCGCTTATGAGATGCATCATACATATCTGCTTACATGTAGATACCTATATCTTGTTATAGTTATATGTACACCTCATATGACGCTGTACTTGATTTCGGAGGATTTGGGAACCGCATGATATATTTTAAAGCTGGATTCATATAAAAGAGCGGCTTTCCCTTAATATGCTTATATTGCTGTTTTTTGTTGCATATATCATGTTTCATGGATTTACGCATTGTGATATGGATTTCATATGATATTTTCTGGATGTTTTACTCCTGACGATATATATCAGTGGTATGGGACGCTGTTATATATGTGTATATATATCAGTGGTATGGGACGCTGTTATATATGTACATATATATAATATATATCATCATAATGATCTATGCAGGTATTCTTATTCATTACTTGATGTTTCATGTGATTTATGGTTTTGAGAACCGTTGGGGTATTTCAAGAAACTTATGTATTGTTTGAAAACCCGGTTTCTCGTGAGATTACATGGGCCGATCCGGACTGACGGAGCCCGAGATATTGATGTGGGTCGATCCGAACTGACGGAGCCCGAGATATTATATGGGCTGATCCGGACTGACGGAGCCCGAGGGCCGATCCGGACTGACGGAGCCTGAGTTATAAGGATTTACGTGTCGATGCTGGACACGGGTTTCATGAAGTTTCGAGTGTCGGTGTTGGACACTCAGGTTCCATGATTTTGGTGTGTCGTTGAGGGACACACACACACACACATATATATACAGGTATATGTTTTCATGATGTTTCGGGTGTCGGTGTTGGACACTCAGGTTCCATGAGACTTATAGGATATGAGGGCCGATCTGAGGATGTGGTGCCTGAGGTATTGAGATTTGGAGTGTCGTTGATGGACACTAGTTTTCCACGATGAGGTTTCCGTGTTGATGATATGTTTCATCCCATACTCATGCATTTTTATTCATGTAGATGTAGTACCCTATTGGTGTATCTTGATCATGATTGTTGCATATCCATATTGCCATACTTATGGTACCAGATTACATGTGATAGATTTATCGTTGTTCGTGCATACTTGCGATTACCGTATGATGTTATTTACTATTCACGAGTTGCCAACTCACCCCCATTGTGCCACAGTGTCTTGCAGGATTTATCCTCAGGGTAGTCGCGGCAGGGCTTTTTGTTATCTCTATTGTTGCGGATACCGCTACGGTTGGCTGTGAGCTGTTCATATCAGATTTTTGCATTGTTATATCGCCCATTCTTAATCACATTGCATATAAATAGGTGCTTTTGATCCATGTATGCTAAATAATTGCAGGTTACAGATTCTCAGCTCTTTACAGTGAGATTCGTGAAAAGTCGCAACAAATGTGGAACTACGACCAACAACAGATGAATAATGATCTCCGCTAACCATTCGTATGATGCCGCCTACTAGTTCAAGAGACAAAATGGAAAATCATTAGGCACTTTAAAGCACAAAGCACAAGGGCAGCACAAGATCCAAGACTTCAAACGCGGAGCTCAAGGCAAAAGTCCACTGCTGAATATCTGGAAGAGAACCGAAGAGCTTTTGAGAAACCATGTGTACCAAACAGAAGAAGATAAAAGCAACAGAAGGAATCCTTAAAAAAATGATCCAACAAATCCACCAAATGGCCGCGGAACCGCCCAAACAGGCACTTCTGCCGCGGTTTCGCGGCCGTGTAATGCACGTGTCGGTGGCAGTGTCGGTGCATGGACTCGGCTCTCTTTGGGTAGTTCTGTAATTTCGTGTATGGATCAGAATGTAAACCTAGGGTTTCCTATCTATAAATAGGAGAGCTCAAATCCAAATTAAGGGTGCCTCTTTTAGGGTGCCTTTCTTAGATGCTTCTTTTTAGTTTTAAAATTTAGAATTCTAATTCTGTTCTTTAATTTTCTTAATGCAAAATTGTAGAGAGTTTTTGAGAGGTCGTCAATAAAAATAAGTCTTTATTTTTATTTGTCTCGCATTTTCTTATCGCATTTTTTTATCTGCAATTTTCATTTGTCAACTTAGACGTAGAATTAAATTAGTGTTTTTCTTGTCTTTTATTCTTTTATATTTCTTTTTAACAACGATGATGCTTGAGTAAGATCCTTGCCTAGGTGAGGTCTCAAATAGCTAGTTGTAAAATTCTTCTTAAATCTAAATTCTTTCTATCATCCCTTTTGTTTTATTTTTATCTTTTTAATGAGTGAATAATTCCTCACTTGTTAGGGCAGGAGAAGGAAGGTTTGAGAGAAGGAAATCTCTCTCACTCCTTTCTTTGGCCGTCATATTAAATTCGGACTCTCTTTAATTGAACCATAATCCGCTCACTACGGCACCCTATCCTACATGATAGCGGTGATTCCCTACTTAGACCGATTGTGGTTGAGTTAACTGGAGGTTAGGGCTAAGAGCCAAGAACGGATGGACAAGGACCAAAAGGAAGAAACTAAGCATGGAAAGCCTAGCTTAGACTTGTAAGTTTCTTCCTAACCGTGCTAATCCCCGTTGTTGCCGATTACCTTAACACCGATATTTATAACTAAGACATTGAAAGAAGTGAGAAATTCCTAAACTCGAACTAACCTAATCCTAACCCTAGCAAGTATTTTATCACCTTTTATCTCATTCGTAGATCTTAAAACAAAACCCGACTTAATCAGATTAACTCGTTAAAACATAATGAAAAAGATTCCATCTCCCTGTGGATCGACCCGTACTCAACCGGTTAGCTACCAAGCGAAACCGTCTTGATTGCGGTAATTAAAAATTAAGCACACATAAAATCTCAACAATCAAATGGCGTCATTGCCGTGGAGACGGTAGTTTCTTTCTTTGTGTAATTTCGGGTTAATTAAAAAATTTTAAAATATAAAAATTGAAAAACCAAAAAAAAATAAAAATAAAAATCATCTTGTTATTTTTGAATCTGGAGCAAACTCAGTGAAAAAATCCAAAATCAGGGGATCTAAACAGAAAGAGAAGAACCAACTCAGTACAGGGAAAAAGTCAGAAGATCCAAACCAACTTTTTAAACCGCGGAACCGCGGCAGAAGCAAGGGTTTGACCGCGGAACCGCGGTCAACTGGTGACATCAGCACCCAATTTTCTCTGTAAGTATTTCTTTTCTCCTCTCCTCTCCTCTGAACTCCACTGAAATATTTTTCCTGCAGATTTCTTTGCACAGATTCTCTTTCTCCTCTCCAATAAATTGTTTTCGTGCAGGATTTTTTGCGCTACCAAATAAAAAAAATTTGCAAGTATTTTAGATTTTTGGTGTGTTACTGCTTTGCATAATTAATACGGAATTTAAGGGGCTATAACACCAACTCAGATTGGGTGGGGATTTTATCACCCTTCCTAAGACCCAAAAAATCACTAAAAGCATATGCATTACCCTTGAGCTAAATTAAAAAATATCTAGACTCAGCCAACTAAGGACCGTCGTGTTCATTAGGACAGAGGAGGGTTGTGGGCATTCAATCGTTTATCTAAACTTGACTTTGTGGTGCCTAGGCTAGACAAGTGAGAAAGGTAATTTTAAAAGGCCAGTCTCACGGTGATTCGTGAGCAGAACCCTCCTTTCTTCATTTGTGCTTACCTGGCCATAATTGGCAGTGAAGAGACGATTTGAGAGTTATCTCACAGCTTGCCACTTTGGAACAGTTAGGAGCAGTCTAGTGGACTTAGAAAACCCTAGCTCTAGGTGTGTTTGTGCATATTGTGATTGTGCTTATGAAAAGTTTAGTCACATAATTCCGTATTCTTTCAAACAAACAAGTTTTAAAACTCCAGAAACAAACATTTTAAAAAAATATATATAAATAAAAAAAATATAAAAAAAATACACCACTTCCCTCCCTTCCTACATTTTCACTCTTCCAACATGGGTACCCCACCTCGCAAAACTCTTGCCGAACTTTGTTACCCACAACCAGACATTATTTCTTACGGTTCTTGCTTTGGTCGAATTTCGAACGATCCCTCCATACCCAAAATATCTTTGAAAGATCGGATAGACGCATCTAGGACAAACACTTGCACTCCGCAATCCACTTCGTATCAACCATTTCAACCTCCCCTACCCCCTTATGTTGATACCCATTTGGCGAGTCGTCCATTGTCCATCGCTGAACGTATTGAACAATTCTGTAGCCGATCTTTCACTCCTTTCACCACTGCGAATTCTTTGGATCAACAATTCCATTCACCTTCTTATCCGTATGTTAATCCTACCCCTATCCAACCATTCAATTCCTATCCATCTTACCCATCTTTTGCACCTTTCCTGGACATTGCTTCTGAACAGCCTTTTGGGAGTTTTCAGTATCCAAACAAGTTTGAATCTTTTATTGAAACCCTTTCACAACCCATGTCTAGTCTGGAACAGTCGTTGGAACACTTTAGGGTAGCGTCATGGCAACAGATGATGGATTTGAATGCGTCCATGGCCGCCCTCATACAACCTAGTGACCCGGTAGCTAGTTTCCAATTAGCTCCAAATATTCCAATGTATGATGAGGCGGTTGAACAGATTGATAATTTGAGTGGAGAGAGTGAGCTGTGCACCCTTCCAAATCAAACCTACCCATCCCCAGTTGAATCCCACAACTCCGGTTTTGAATGTCTATCAAGTGTCCCAAATGATTCATGTTCAGTTGATAAAACTGCACATTTGTTATTATATTTTTTCTACTATTTCTATACTAGATAAGGTGTTTATTATAATATATGATACATATGAGGGTTTATCTGTAAAAAGACTATTTTCATGTATTTATTTATTATAATTAACATTTGGTAGGAAAATGTATGCAAAAAAATCATTGACTAAATCTTAATAAAAAAAACTCTACTAAATATCATTTGAGTTGTTGTGCAGAATTTTCAGGACTAAAATCAAGGAAATCAAGTTGTTAAAGCAAACCTGCCTAATTAAGAAAGCAAACTAAGAAATCAAGTCTGGCAGCAACTACGAGAAGATTTTCAGTTTTCTGAGATTCCAAAGATCGCCACGTGTCACATAGACGAAGCCACAGAGAAATGATCCAACGATCGCAGCATAGGGCCGTGGATCCACGGCCAAACCCCCCTGTTGGCCGCAGATCCGCCGCATGACAGAGGAGATAGGAGCTGTAAATTTTTCTGTTGGATCCTAACTACTTTCTTCCAAATTAGGAAGCGAGGGTTCTATCTTTGGGACTATAAATAAAAATCGAGAGCCTCTTGGAAAAATCATCAATCCGACGAGATCACGAAATCCAAGACGGCTCACGCATCCAGGCTGATCATCAACGGTACATCTACCTCCTTAGAAGAGATTGAGAAGCAAACTAGGTTTTTGTAATCATTTTCTAAGGAATCAAAGTGTACTTGATCTTGTTGATTAATAAAGGTAGTTTATTTTATTGCATTTTTATTTTCTTCATGATTTCTATCTCTTCTTATCCCAACATGCGCGAGTAATTCTTCGCTTGTTAGGGTTCATGGGATTAGGGTAGGTTAATGGATGATGAAGATCCTTAAACTCTTTTTAAGTCCTATAAAGTTTATAAACTTTATCAAAAGAATAGTTAACATCCTAATCGGGCGCACTACCAATTCATTGATAGTCTCGACCGCGATTAGAGATTAGATTAACAATTGTTTTGGTAGAGGCTAGATATGAATGAAGTTCCATGTCGAGATAGGGGTTAAGAGTGGGAACCATTTTCCCTCCAGAAACCCTAATCTACATGCATCACTGTCGTTCTAGTTTTAAATCTATTAAAGGATAGAAAGAGTAATCTTTAATTAATCATCCATAACTATTAAATCCTAACGAACCCTACAAGTCCCCTTTTTATATAAACTTACCTCCGTAGTTAATCTAGATCTATATTTTGTATCAGTATTTAACGTAGATCTAGATCCTACAACCATTCTTCAATATTCTTTATTCCTCCTCTCTTTTTCAACACATCTAAAGTAAGAATAAAAGGTTCAACGTTTCCCAGAGGACGACCCGTACTTATCTCGGTCTAGCTACACACGACACCGTTATTGATTGCGGTTAAACTACAAACACACTTTTTCGTATCAATCAAATGGCGCCGTTGCCGGGGATACGTGTGCAATTTTTTATTCTTACTACTTGTGTTGAATTTTTATACGATCTATATCATAAATAAAACAAAACTGCAAATTGTATATTTAACGATTATTGTGTGAATTTTGCGAGGGAATCTGGAGTCACAAAAATTGAGGAAACCGAGAGACAGAGACATTCATCAAGATCCAGAGGAGTACAGGAGGCCATGTAGAAAAACTCATCACCTAATCCCTCAAGTCGGCGGCGGAACCGCGGCAAGAAGACCTATTCGGCGGCGGAACCGCGGTGCAACTGAGGAGTTAGGGTTCCAAACTTCTCTGGTAAGATTATCAACTCTTTCTCTCTCCTCTGAAATCCAATAAAATATCTTTTCTGAAGGATTCTTTGCAAAATATCGCCGCTCAAAAATCTTTTTGCAAAGTTCTGTTATTGGTTTGTTTTTTCATATTTTAATACGGATTTTTAAGGGGCAAGACCAAAATTCAGATTAGGTAGGGATTTCATCACCCTTCCTAAGCCCCACAAATCACAAAACGAATATCTGCATTAAACCTACATTAATTTAAAAAATATCTAGACAAGACTCTAAGGACTGTCGTGCTCAATAAGGACAGAGGAAGGTCGTGGGTAATCTATCGCTTATCCGCATTACTTTTGTGGTGTCTAGGCAAGTGTATCTAAGACGAGTGGTTACTTAATTAGGGCCACTACTTGTAGTGGAGAGCCTCCCACTCACCTGGCACTTACCTGGCTACAAGAGTAGTAACGAGGCGGTAGAGGATTGATCCTACGGCTTGTCCTTTGGAAGTCTAGGAGCGGTCTAGAGACTGACCTAGGTAACCTTAGTTTCAGGGTTGTTTGTGCATTTTTGTGTGATTTGTCTAAATCCGTCATTTTTCAAAACAAACCAATTATTTTCTCCCCTTTTTACCCTTTTCTCCCTTCTTCTCTTCTTATAATGGGTGACCTAAACAGAAGAACACTTGCCGAGCTTTGCTGTCCACAACCAGATATCTCTTGTTTTCGTAATCCCTTCGGTATACCGTCCGACTCTCGCATGTCCTTAAGAGATCGGATTGAACAAGTGGGTAGAAACAGTTGGCGACCTCAATTCACGTCCTATCAACAGTATCCTAATTCTACACCTGTTTCTGTTGATACTCCAAGTGAGAATGCCCCTAGACGCATGTCCATTGCTGAGCATATAGCTAGGGCTAGAGGCCAAAGTTTCAACCCTGACCAATATCAATATTCTTCTTATTATAATGTTGATCCTACTCCTACCCAATTTTCGCAACCATTCTATTCCTATCAATCCAATCCGACTTTTCCACTTTCTCTAGACAGTCCTTCTAATCAGTCATTTGGGAGTTTTAATTATCCACAGGAATTTCAATCTTTTACTGAAACCCCTTATCAACCCAAGACTAGTCTGGAGCAGACATTAGAAAAATTTCTAGAATTGTCGAACTAAATTAGGAAGGAAACAACAGAGTGGATGCAAGCAAAGAATTTCAAACTTGCCCAAAATTTTTCAGTATATGATTCGGGCATAGGACAAAATGAGAATTTGGATAGTGAGACAGAACTGTACACCCTTTCTAATCAAACCTCTCCATTCCAAACTGAAATCCACAACTCCAGTTTCATAGATTCATCAAGTACACCAAATAGAATGTCTAATAAGTTGTGTGACTTTGTAGTGTTTGATTTACCCGATTGTGAAGGGTCCATTTCAAATGAAACCATACCCAACCCTTGTGACCTCTACACTTCCACTCTTGAACCAAAACTAATTGAAAACCATACTTTTGATAAGGTGTTTGAGAATTCTAACCTTCACTTGAATGAGGTGATTAACGTTGGGGATATATTGATTGATGAACTCGAAATTTTGGATGATTTTGTCCTACCAATTCATCAGATCCTTTCACTTCCTTGTGGTCATCATCTTGAGCTTTTAATTCTTCCCGAACCCCAAATATGTCTTGAAGTTGATGATAAAGGTATACCCGAAGATCAGACCGAAATACAGCCTCCATCTTCCACATCTGGTACAGCAACACTCGACACACCAATTTTTTTACCCATTTCACCTTCTACTTTCTCCGGTTCTTCTTCTGTTCCTATAGTTTCAGTGAGTTTTGATGAATCACAATCCGTTAATTCAAGTTCAATAATACCAGAAATTCAACTTGATTTGGATATTTTTGAAAATGAGGTAGATGAGTTTTTCGTGTCCTCTACCTCAATGATTTTTGATGAATCAAGTAGGATAAATTCTGGCACAACACTCTTTGACAGCAAAATGTTCAATCACACCATTGATAAAAGTTTTGAAAAACTTTTTGCTGACGAACTTGAATTTTTAAATAATACGGATTTTGTGATTGATCAATCTCCACCTATAGAGGTTGAACCGTCACCATTCCTTCTTCCTAATCATTCACATTCATCCTCATTCTTTCTTTTCTCTAATTTCAAATTCAAACCCTTTCCAGACCACCTCGTATCCCTTCCCCATCTTTTTTTGACTCGATACAACACATTCTTCCACCGACCTATACGCTATACTGATAAAATCTTTGAATGGTTGGTGTTAACTTTTGGTCTTTGTAAAGTCTTACTTTGACCAAATGACTCACCCCCTCTTAAAATGGCTCTTGAACATAACTTTTGTCCTCAAATTTGTGAGCCAAAAATAAGTTTGGGGGAGGATTTCACTCGCATTATTTCTTGTCCCCTTTCTCCTCCCAAGTCCACAGGTTTTTGAGCTTAACGGATAACAACAGTGAGGACACTGCTGTAAACAGGTTTGGGGGAGGTTTGTGCTTATTTACGCATCAATTTGCATCATACTTTGCATAAGCACAACATTTTCAAAAAAAAAAAAAATTTAAAATTTTTTTGATAACAAAAGAGTAGAAAGTGAAAAATTACATCCAAAAGATAGGAATAGTTTAAGAAAACCAAGAAAATTAGAAGTTTTCTTAAACGAACTAGTAATAAGTAGTTATGAGCCGTTGTCCCAGGTGTTAGTAAGATGAAAGAAGCCACTAATCTGAGAATAAAAATAAGTCTGAAAAATAGTTTCTATTCTGGAAGCCAAACATTTGAATATTGATACCCTACTATACGCACTTACACACGTCTTGAAACTCGGGATAGTAGAGGATACATTGAAATACTCTTGTCTAAAAGCCAAAGTATGAAGGAAATAAAAAAAATGAAGAAAATATAAACATGGTGAAAAGAAAAAAAATGAACACTGTTTTTGTTATCGCCAAGACAGCAATAAAAAAATACAGCGAGGGTGCTTCATCACCTAGTGCCTTAAACCAACTGGGTTGGAAGTCACTGCTAAGTCTTAGGTGGTGCAAGACGAGGAAAATATTATCACCTAATCAGCAGGCACATAAGTAATCGGTCGGTTAGTACCTCAAGAAATATTAACGGTCGCATGAAAATGTGTGAGCAAATCCATAAATATTCATCAAATTAAAAAGTACCGAGGTAGATGGACAAGAGTATGATAGCTTCAATTGAATTCTCCGAGTGTAGGGATGTTCTATACACACATGTAGGGATATATGATCAATGTTTGGATGAAAGGTAGGAATGAAGAATAAAGACGATATTTTATTGAGGGATGATGTGATTTCTAACATCTTTTCATGACTATTAAGATAGGGCTCATGACAACTGAAAAGCTAGTGTAGTTGGAAACTCTAAATTTTCAAAGTATTTCTTTTATAGTTCTTATTTTTATATGTAAATTTCACCGTCTCTCTTTTATTATAGGATTTTGTGGGTGTAATCCGCTGAAAACCCTCAGGAGACAACACTCCTCCTACTAGGGACACCTAGAGGTTTAACAGCTTGTTGCGTGCACAGTGCAATCGTGTTGCCTACGAAAGTGTGCTTAGTTTTCTCCTTTCTTTTTCTCCTTCTCTTGAAAAAACTAGTTTGCTCGGGACGATCAAAGATAAGTTTGGGGGTATTTGTTCAGTTGATAAAACTGCATATTTGTTATTACATTTTTTCTACTATTTCTATACTAGATAAGATGCTTATTATAATATATGATACATATGAGGGTTTATCTGTAAAAAGACTATTTTCATGTATTTATATATTATAATTAACATTTGGTAGGAAAATGTATGCAAAAAAAATCATTGACTAAATCTTAATAAAACAAACTCTAGTAAATATCATTTGAGTTGTTATGCAGAATTTTCAGGACTAAAATCAAGGAAATCAAGTTGTTAAAACAAACCTGCCTAATTAAGAAAGAAAACTAAGAAATCAAGTCTGGCAGCAACTACGAGAAGATTTTCAGTTTCCTGAGATTCCAAAGATCGCCACGTGTCACATAGATGAAGCCATAGAGAAATGATCCAACGATCGCAGCATAGGGCCGCGGATCCGCGGCCAAACCCCCCTGTTGGCTGCGGATCCGCCGCATGACAGAGGAGATAAGAGCTGTAAATTTTTCTGTTGGATCCTAACTACTTTCTTCCAAATTAGGAAGCGAGGGTTTTGGCTTTGGGACTATAAATAAAGACCGAGAGCCTCTTGGAAAAATCATCAAGCCGACGAGATCACGAAGTCCAAGACGGCTCATGCATTCAGGCTGATCATCAACGGTTCATCTACCTCCTTAGAAGAGATCGAGAAGCAAACTAGGTTTTTGTAATCATTTTCTAAGGAATCAAAGTGTACTTGATCTTGTTGATTAATAAAGGTAGTTTATTTTATTGCATTTTTATTTTCTTCATGATTTCTATCTCTTCTTATCCCAACATGCGCGAGTAATTCTTCGCTTGTTAGGGTTCATGGGATTATGGTAGGTTAATGGATGATGAAGATCCTTAAACTCTTTTTAAGTCCTATAAAGTTTATAAACTCTATCAAAAGAATAGTTAACATCCTAATCGGGCGCATTACCAATTCATTGATAGTCTCGACCGCGATTAGAGATTAGATTAGCAATTGTTTTGGTAGTGGCTAGATATGAACGGAGTTCCATGTCGAGATAGGGGTTAAGAGTGGGAACCCTTTTCCCTCCAGAAACCCTAATCTACATGCATCACTGTCGTTCTAGTTTTAAATCTATTAAAAGATAGAAAGAGTAATCTTTAATTAATCATCCATAACTACTAAATCCTAATGAACCCTACAATCCCCATTTTTATATAAACTTACCTCCGTAGTTAATCTAGACCTATATTTTGCATCAGTGTTTAACGTAGATCTAGATCCTACAACCATTCTTCAATATTCTTTATTCCTCCTATCTTTTTCAACACATCTAAAGTAAGAATAAAAGGTTCAACGTTTCCCAGAGGACGACCCGTACTCACCTCGGTCTAGCTACACGCAACACCGTTATTGATTGCGGTTAAACTACAAACACACTTTTTCGTATCAATCAATTCACCAGTTGAAGATAGAACGTTTAATGAGTTGTGCGACTTTGTAGTGTTTGATTTACCTGATTGTGAAGGGTCCCTTTCGAGTGAAACCATCACCAATCCTTTTGACCTCTACACCTCCATCTTAGAACCTGAATTGATTGATATCCATGCTTTTGATGAGGTGTCTGAGAAATTTAATTTTCACTTGATTGAGGATATTGACGCTGGAATATTTTGGATGATGAACCCACAGATTTGGATGAGTTTCTCTCTCCAATTCATCATCCCGAGTAATTAACTGTTTTTCCCGAACTTCATATGCGTCTGGATTTTGATGATAAATGCATGGATGAGATAACTTTTGAAGGGAATTTTGAGGATAGTATTGAGGATGAACCAGTTTTGCTTGATGAGTCGGATTTTCCAATTCATCATGTCCCTTCCACTGACTGTGTACACCTTCCTGAACCTTTAACTGTTACCCTTCCTCAATCACTCCACTCCATCCTTTCCATCATTTCGACCGCGCAATACACCGTATCACCTTCATTATCTGTGTCTGGTTTACCAAATTCGGCGTACCCATATTTTCTCACGAATCTTAGGGGATTTGACCCAATTTTTTGACATATTGATATATTAGTGCAATCCATCTTTTCACATCGATCATTACAAAGTGTACTAATTTATTCAATTCATTTTCACCCTCAAGTTCGTACACCATTTCTTTTTCCCTTCCGCCATTCTTCTTCTCAGATACCGAGACTGTATTCCACTTCTATCCCCATACGGTCTCGCGTATTCTCCACTTCTTTTCTCGCCGTATTCTTTCACCAACCAACACACTACAGAGATAGGATTTTTGAATGGTTGGTGCCCACTTTTGGCCTTTGTAAGGCCTTGTATAGCTTGATACTGTTTTCCCCCCAAATCTTGAACTCCATCGCTTAAACAGTGGAAACACTGTTTTACTTAAGTTTGGGGGGACCTTTTTTCTGTATATATATATTTTTTTGGTTTGCCTTTTTTTTTGTTTAAAATTTTCTTTTAGGGAGCGCCGACAATTTTGACCCTCTTGGTGTAGCCTGACAGTGAGGGCACTGTCAAGTTTAAATTTGGGGGTGTGCTCGGTAAGCTTTCTGCCTTCGCATTCATCTGTATATTTTGCATTTGCATACTTATTAAAACCTATAAAAATTTAAAAAATTTAAAAAATAAAAAAATTAAAAATTTCAATTTTGGCCATATTTGACTTAAGTTCAACATGACGGTTGACTAGTTTGGAAAAACTAGATGCTAAACTTAGTAAATTAAAAACCCTAAAAATAAACTTTCTTAACTGTAGAAAATATACATCCTTATAGTTTATTTTGAAATAGGCAAATTTTAGTTTAGTTTTTGGGCTAAATCGAAATAAGGGAAGAGTATTGAAAGCTCTATTTGAAATATAAATCTGAAAAATAATTCTGAACCTTAAGTCCAAATTCTGAAAATATATACCCTACTTTACGCACTCACACACATCTTGAAACTCAGGATAGTAGAGGATACCTTGAAATGCCCTTGTCTAAAATCCTTAGTATGAAGGAAAATAAAATAAAAGTATAAGTGGTGAATAAAGAGATAAAAAAATGAACACTGGTTTTGTAATTAGTTAAGGCAGCATAAATAAAAAATATAACGAGGGTGCTTTATCACCTAGTGCCTTAGACCAACTGGTTTGGAAGTCACTGCTAAGCCTTAGGTATTGCAAGACGAGAAATTACGCCTAAATGCGCAAGCACATTTTGTAATCGGTCGTTTAGTACCTCAAGAACTATTAACGGTCGCATGAAGGATGTGTGAGCAATTTCAACTAAAATTCACAAACTAAAAGTATTTTGGAAGATGGACAAGAGTATGATAGCTTGAATTGAATTTCCAAGTGTAGGGGTGAGAATTACACACACGTAGGGGGGTATATAATTGGAGTTTGGAGGAGAGATAGGAATAAAAGATAGGGCTTATATCTTCAGTAGAGATGATAAAATTCCTGAGTTAAGATTGCACCTTAGAAGGAAAACTTAGGAGAAACTGAAAGCTTTATAAACTGGCAAAACATATATGATCTTAAGATAAATGAAAAGGAAGTGTGAAAAATACGGGTTGATGATTTCTAAGTTGAAGATAATAGAATTTCTTGCTAGAATACTGAATTGAAGAATTAGAGTAAATGACTAAATTGATCGGATTTTGTGGGTAGTATACGCTGAAAACTCTCAGGAGACAACACTTCTCCTATTAGGGACACCTATAGATTTAACGGTTTGTTGCACGAGCTCAGTGCAATCGCGTTCCCTGCGAAAGTGAGGCTAGGATTTTTCGAGAATAAAATTGGCTTTGCTCGGGACGAGCAAAAGATAAGTTTGGGGGTATTTGTTCATATCAGATTTTTGTATTGTTATATCGCCCATTCTTAATCACATTGCATATAAATAGGTGCTTTTGATCCATATCTGCTAAATAGTTGCAGGTTACAGATTCTCAGATCTTTGCAGTGAGATTCGTGAAAAGTCACAACAAATGTGTAACTACGACCAACAACAGATGAATACTGATCTACGCTAGCCATTCGTATGATACCGCCTACTAGTTCAAGAGACAAAATGGAAAATCATTAGGCACTTCAATGCACAAAGCACAAGGGCGGCACAAGATCCAAGACTTCAAACGCGGAGCTCAAGACAAAAGTCCACTGCTGAATATCTGGAAGAGAACCGAAGAGCTTTTGAGAAACCAGGTATACCAAACAGAAGATAAAAGCAACAGAAGGAATCCCTAAAAAAATGATCCAACAAATCCACCAAATGGCCGTGGAACCGCGGCCAAACAGGCACTTCTGCCGCGGTTCCGCGGCCGTGCAATGCACGTGTCGGTGGCAGTGTCGTTGCATGGACTCGGCTCTCTTGGGGTAGTTCTGTAATTTCGTGTATGGATCAGAATGTAAACCTAGGGTTTTTCTATCTATAAATAGGAGAGCTCAAAGCCAAATTAAGGGTGCCTTTCTTAGATGCCTCTTTTTAGTTTTAGAATTTAGAATTTTAATTCTGTTCTTTAATTTTCTTAATGCAAAATTGTAGAGAGTTTTTGAGCGGTCGTCAATAAAAATAAGTCTTTATTTTTATTTGTCTCGCATTTTCTTATCGCATTTTTTTATCTGCAATTTTCATTTGTCAACTTAGACATAGAATTAAATTAGTGTTTTTCTTGTCTTTTAATCTTTTATATTTCTTTTTAACAACGATGATGCTTGAGTAAGATCCTTATCTAGGTGAGGTCTCAAATAGCTAGTTGTAAAATTCTTCTTAAACCTAAATTCTTTCTATCATCCCTTTTGTTTTATTTTTATCTTTTTAATGAGTGGGTAATTCCTCACTTGTTAGGGCAGGAGAAGGAAGGTTTGAGAGAAGGAAATATCTCTCACTTCTTTCTTTGCCCGACATATTAAATTCGGACTCCCTTTAATTGAACCATAATCTGCTCACTACGGCACCCTATCCTGTATGATAGCGGTGATTCCCTCGTTAGACCGGTTGTGGTTAAATTAACTGGAGGTTAGGGTTAAGAGCCAAGAACGGATGGACAATGACCAAAAGGAAGAAACTAAGCATGGAAAGCCTAGCTTAGACTTGTAAGTTTCTTCCTAACCGTGCTAATCCCCATTGTTGCCGATTACCTTAACACCGATATTTATAACTAAGGCTTTGAAAGAAGTGAGAAATTCCTAAACTCGAACTAAGCTAATCCTAACCCTAGCAAGTATTTTATCACCTTTTATCTCATTCGTAGATCTTGAAACAAAACCCGACTTAATCGGATTAACTCGTTAAAACATAAAAAAGAGATTCCATTTTCCTGTGGATCGACCCATACTCAACCGGCTAGCTACCAAGCGAAACCGTCTTGATTGCGATAATTAAAAATTAAGCACACAGAAAATCTCAACAATCATGAGGCTTTGCTATTAGGTGGGTTCGCGGTTATCCATTTATGTACATTGTATATCTTTTGTTTGATCTAGTATTCTCCATCTACCACTTCATGTATTTGACTTAGAGACGAGTTGTGAGGATCGATATTGTATTATTTTGTGACCTTGGATGCCGTGCTTATGGGAGCCGGTCTTGTTGTAAAGTTTTACCTCCTTATGCTGTTTTTCTTTTATATTTCTTCGCTACGGCGTCGTATATATGCTTGTGGTTATTGATTCCGCCGTTGGGTGTGATTTGCTCCCATTGGGATGCTTTACTTATATTCTATGTTGTACCCGTTTTCGGGGCTGGTTTTTACAAAGGAGGTGTTGCTAAAATTTTTAAGAAAGTAAACTTAAGCTAAAGATTTTTACTTGAGATTTCCGAAGGTTTTTAACTATGTTTTTCTCCACTTATCCCTTTTTGGGGTGGTTTAGATTTTTGGGTTTCGGCTTACTTAAATTGCATACGCCTGTTGACGTCACGTGGTTTAAGTGCCGATTATGTGCCTAAATTTGGGTCGTGACAATCATCATTAGCCCCCCATTCTCGTTCCGACCTATTTATGGGTTGGGTCGAGAGTGGCCTGCTCAGTTTGGTGCCGAGAATCATAATGTGGATCGTCCGGGAACGACATGGCGTTTGGCGGTTTTGTCGTTTCGATCTTTGGGCCCACGTGTCGTCTCGTCGTACGCCTGAATTTTCGCTCGTATCACCGATGGCGTCGGCGGATCAATGAAATGATTGCGCTTTAAAGAGGAGACGCCCTTTCAATCGATTCGTCAGTTGGGGTACGGGCCACATATCGGACGTCGGTTGGCGGGCGAGACAGGCTGTCTTTGACTCCTGCAATCGAAGGGACGTCCCCAATGGTCGACTGCCACGTAGAGCTTCGACTGCCGCTTAGGCGCGACGTTTCGTTTTAGCGGGAACCAATCTGAGCCGTAGGATGTTCTCCTTTAGCTCGTAGGTCTTTTCATTTTGCAAGTACTTTTAGCTCGTAAGTGTAGGGTGTTTTTCGTCACCCTATTGAGATGGGAATACACGCGCGCCTGTCGAGCGCATTACAGATTTTTCCTGCCTACGGTAGGCTGGGGTTTATTGATTGTGGGGATCCAAATCTCCGGCAGTCGCGGACTAAACTGCTGTTAATTACCCCTCGTCTTTGGAGTGAGAGAATCTCCAATTGACGGGTCAAACAGGTCATGTGAACTCAATGTGCAGTGTTGTATTTTGAAGGGGTTTTGGATATATCGGAGGCCCTGCAGAGTTTTTACGGGGGTCCTGCTATCCGGATAGTGGGCTGGGGGTCAAGAGGGCTAGCAGACCCTTTGCTGGGTGCGGGACAGCGCCCCGTTAGAAATTTTTTCTAACGGGGGATGGTGTTTACTGTGGAGTGCATAAAAAAATTAGGGGAGGTGCGTCTTAAAGAAACATGAATGGCATGTGGGTGCATGGTGCCGACAGGTACGTGCCTGGCGCATGAGCGCCTGGCGCCCGCTGTTCACGTGCACAGCACGTGACCACTGGGCGCTGAGCGGATCGCGTGGGGCGCATGTGGGTGCTATAGTGCCCACGGGTCATGTGCGTAACTACTGGGCGCTGAGCGGATTGCATGGGGCGCACATGGGTGCTATAGTGCCTGCGGGTCACGCGACCGCGGGTCACGTGTGCTGCACGTGATCGCGGGGCGTGCGCGCACGTGGGCGCTTTAGTGCCCAGGGTCACGTGCGCTGCACGCGACCATTGGGAGCTTTAGCGCCCGTGGGTCACGTTCCATGCATGCGACCGCTGGGAACCCACGGGTCACGTGCGTAGCACGCAACCATGGGAAACACCAGCGGGAAGGGGCTTAGCCCTAGGTTAGGGAGTTGAACTTCCAAGGGGTCTTGGAGTTGAACTCCTAACAGAAATTTAATTTATGGAGTTAAACTCCAACAGCTCTAGAAAGGAGTTAAACTCCTAGGAATTTTTGGCTCTTCTTTTGAGCCTTAGATCCTCCCAACGTGGGATCTTTGGAGACGGGTCTCCTTCTTCTTCCTCTCGGTTGGCTGAATCTTGGGGGAAAAGTGGAGTGAGATTCAAAATCTCCCCTTTTAGAGATTTGATGGGAGATCCGAGCCCCCCTTTGTGGGTTTTGTGGTGAAAAACTACTTTTTTTAGAAAGGAAGAATTAAACTCTTGAATTAATTCAAAAAGAGGAAGAGGGTTTTAGACCCTTGAGAAAGGGGAAGGAGGCACACAAACCTTAGTTTTTGCGGAGAATGAATTGTATGTTTTATTTCATCATCATGTTGCCTTTTAGCGGCTTACAAATTTTCATATAGCCCCTTGGACTTTACAAAATGACATTTTTCACATCCCATGCCTCATGTGCTCATTTCTTTTGCACATGAGCCACGGGCTTACAAAAATTTGGGTTTATACCCATTTCGCTTACATTCATGCATAAAAAATTACATCAAAATTATTTATTACATGATTTCATTTTGGCATGGGAGAGGCCGGCCGCGGGGCTCGACTTGGGTATGGGCCCACTTGACCTGGGCTTGGGCCCACCTGGTTTGGGGTTGACTTTGACTTTGACTTGGTCAACCGGGGTACAATTTTCGACCCCAAAAGTAAGTATTTTTTCATCTTGCAAGTACTTTTAGCTCGTAAGTATCTTTATCTTGCAAGTGTTAGGCATGTCTCCACCCTTCCCACCCTTGTTGACCGTTCATCGAGTAGAGTCGAACGATAGTCAAGTGTAGGAAGGTCGGTATCCTCCCCTTCTCCGGAGTTGAGATGGCGATCACACGTCGAGTACGAGTCGATTGATGGCCAAGTGTAGGAAGGTCAGTATCCTCCCTTTCCCCGGAGTCAAGGTAGCGATCGTGTGTCGAATATGAACCGATTGATGGGCCGAGTAGGAATCCGCTCGGCGGTCTCGTGAGGAGGGCTTTCAGATCCACTTCTTTGTAGGGCAGGAATCTTCCCCTTGTGGAAGGGCCGAGCAGGAAGCTGCTCGTTGGCCGCATGACGAGGGTTTTGGATCCACAGCGTTGTTGGGCAGGAAGCTACCCACCGCGGATGGACCGAACAGGAAGCTACTCGGTTGCCTCGTGACGAGGGCTTTAGATCCACGGCGTTGTTGGGCAGGAAGCTACCCGCTGCAGATGAACCGAGCAGGAAACTACTCAATGGCCTCATGGTGAGGGCTTTGGATCCCCAGCGTTGTTGGGCAAGAAGCTACCTGCTGCAGATGGACCAAGCAGGAAGCTACTCGGTGGCCTCGTGAGGAGGGCTTTTAGATCCACAGCATTGTTGGGCAGGAAGCTACCCACTGCGGATGGACCGAGCAAGAAGCTACTCTATGGCCTCGTGAGAATGACTTTCAGATCCACTTCTTTGTATGGAAGGAATCTGCCCCTTGTGGATAGGCCGAGTAGGAAGATGCTCGTTGGCCTCATGACGAGGGTTTTGGATCCACAGCGTTGTTGGGCAGGAAGCTACCCACTGCGGATGGACCGAGCAGGAATCTACTCGGTGGCCTCGTAATGAGGGCTTTGGATTCACAGCGTTGTTTGGGCAGGAAGCTACCCACTGCGGATGGACTGAGCAGAAAACTACTCGGTGGCCTCATAGTGAGGGCTTTGGATCCCCGGCGTTGTTGGGCAGGAAGCTACCCACTGCGGATGGACCGAGCAGAAAACTACTCGGTGGCCTCGTGAAGTGGGCTTTTAGATCCACAGCGTTGTTGGGCAGGAAGCTATCTATTGTGGATGGACCGAGCAGGAAGCTACTCGTTGGCCTCATGAGGAGGGCTTTTAGATCCACTTCTTTGGAGGGCAGGAATTTGTCCCTTGTGGATAGGCCAAGCAGGAAGCTGCTTGTTGCCTTCATGATGAAGGCTTTGGATCCACAGCGTTGTTGGGTAGGAAGCTTCCCACTGCGGATAGACCGAGCAGAAAACTACTCGGTGGTCTCATGGTGAGGGTTTTGGATCTTAGCGTTGTTGGACAGGAAGCTACCCGCAGCGGATAGACCGAGCAGAAAACTACTCGGTGGCCTCGTGGTGAGGGTTTTGGATCCCTAACGTTGTTGGGCAGGAAACTACCCGCTGTGGATGGACCAAGCAGGAAGCTACTCGGTGGCCTCATAAGGAGGGCTTTTAGATCCACAGCGTTGTTGGGCAGGAAGCTACCCACTGCGGATGGACCGAGCAGGAAGATATTCGGTGGCCTCATGAGGAGGGCTTTCAAATTCACTTCTTTGTAGAGCAGGAATCTGCTCCTTATGGATGGGCCGAGCAGGAAGCTGCTCGTTGGCCTCGTGACGAGGGCTTGGATCCACAGCATTGTTGGGCAAGAAGCTACCCACTGCGGATGGACCGAGCAGGAAGCTACTCGGTGACCTCGTGATGAGGGCTTTAGATCCACAGCGTTTGTTGGGCAGGAAGCTACCCAGCGTGGATGGACCGAGCAGGAAGCTACCTAGCCGCCTCGTGGTGAGGGCTTTGGATCCACAGCGTTGTTGGGCAGGAAGCTACCCACTGCGGATGGACCGAGCAAAAAACTACTCGGTGGCCTCGTGATGAGGGCTTTGGATCCACAGTGTTGTTTGGGCAGGAAGCTACCCACTACGGATGGACCGAGCAGAAAGCTACTCGGTGGCCTCGTGATGAGGGCTTTGGATCCACATCATTATTAGGCAGGAAGCTATCCACTGTGGATGGACCGAGCAGGAATCTACTCGGTAGCCTCGTGATGAGGGCTTTGGATCCACAGCGTTATTTGCCAGGAAGCTACCCATTGCGGATGGACAGAAATCTACTCGGTGGCCTCATAATGAGGGCTTTGGATCCACAGCGTTGTTGGGCAGAAAGCTACCCACTGTGGATGTGCCGAGCAGGAAGCTACCCGTCGGCCCTGTAGGGAGTTTTAGCATGGAAACAAAAAGAAGTATTTCAGATTGCAAAGAAGCAAGAATCTTTATGATTAAAGAAAATACAGATTCAATAATTCAGTTTAAACTCTCCTGTATTAAATGAACGGATTCGGCGGGTGTCCTTGTTGTTCGGACTTGGGTCAGTTGGTGACGACCCTAATCTACCCTTGTCACGACCCGAAGGTACAGAACGTGACTGTTACTTAAATTACGAAACGTCTCAAGGAGTAACGTAATCTAAGTAAGCCAAAGCCCAGAAATCTAAACCAATTAAAGAAATAGAGTGAAGGAAAACTTATTAAAAGGAAGTGATTTTAACCAAAACAAGTTGCATTAAACTTTTTTTTTAAAACATCAAAATTTCCGAAAATTTCTGCAGAGTCTCCTTTGTAAACACAGGCCCCCAAACGGATACAACACATGAAAATACATATACATGAATAAAGGCATCCCCAAGCGGGAGCTAGCTCTTCGCCAAAGGCGGAATCACAACCACATGCAATAAATATCTCATCAAGTGTGAAGATAAGCATATAAAGCATGAATGTAAGAAAACAACTCGTCGGCTCAAGTGAGCATCGACACCAGAAATAGAATACATACAATCTCATAAGCTCACCAACTAAGTCCAAGTACGAAGGGTAGATGGAGTATACTAGATACAAAAAATACACGGTGGGAGCAAAAGAAATCCTCCAAAACCCACCTATGAGCAAGCTGCAAGTCGAAGCAAACGAAGCGGAATAGAAGATACACCCGCCGCTACTGCGCTGACGGGTCAGACCTGCAAGATACTGTGGCACAACGGGGGTGAGTTGCCAACTCGTGAGTAGTAAGTAACATCTAATAAGGGTATCGTAAGTATGCACGCAAATGCGTCACAATCCTACATATACTGATATGATGCGATGCACTAATATATATGCGATATGAATGCATAATCAACACAAAAACTGAATATGTTTGGAACGAGAAAAATCTATAATCTTATCTTAGTAAAACCCCTGTGAAGTAACTGAAGTATCATCAATGAATCTATAGAAATCCGTGTCAAGCATCAACACAAAACATATATATCTCAATGTCTCAATATCTCAATGTTTCGACATCTCAATGTCACAATATCTCAAAATCTCGGGCTCCGTCAGTCCAGATCGGCCCATATCATAAAATCTCAATATCTCGGGCTCCGTCAGTCCGGATCGGCCTAAATCATCAAATCTCAATATCTCGGGCTCCGTCAGTCCGGATCGGCCCAAATCATCAAATCTCACGACTACGGTCGGTATCCTCCAGATATCTGCCGCGCCAGACATCACCGGTAGGTAGTCTGTGCCCCTGCCAGGCTCATCGTCATCCCCACGAAATCTCTATCTCGTCCCGGAATACCATACCGGGCCCACCATGTATCCGAAACGGTTCCTCCACTTCTCGAATCGGGTCTCGAAATCCAATGGCAATCAGGAAAACTCATGGTGGACGACACATACATCACGAGAAAACCGCAACTTGCATTTTTGAAAGATAACGAGTTTATAAAAGTCTTGCGGTTTTCTCCCAAATCCAGAAATCTCATAGAAAATCCAAAATCCCAGAAATCAAGAGACAAGAAGCAGTGAATACCGGTATAAAGCCCCATAATATTGCATAACAGAATGAATGTATGAATGCGTGAAGTATCTAAGTAAGGAACGCAATTTCTAAACTAGCATATAAGGGCAAATACACTAACAATATGTCGAAACTACTAGCTAGCAAGTTATATCAATAAAGTAATGTTTTCTAAAGTGTGCATGACATGGAAATTACCAATGATGTGGTGTGTGAGCCGGCAAGCAAGTGTACATGAAACATGCGCATCATCGGTAATGATGCTGGTGTCCTACAAGATGATATCACACACACACACACACACACACACACATATATATATATTTATACATATAACGATACGATGCAATAAAATGGCTAACTAGGAAACTACGCATATAATGCAAATACTATAAGTAATACTAAACCATTGGGCGCCTCGCGCCATCCAGACGATCCCCCTATAGATGTATACATCTACTCACAGGAATGCCTCGGCTAATCTGATCCGATCTCAGCTTTATCTTTCCGCACCATGTCCGACGCCTCTGCACCCGATCCTAGAATCGCACACAAGCAATTAAGAAAATAAATATACGAATAGTCGCGAACACAACGATACAAATCAAACAACGTGCTCTAATTAAACGCGCACGCACTTGACGCACAAACGCGCTCGCGACCACGCCACAAACCATAAATAGGGTCGCAATACGTGAAAACCACTAAGCCTAAAACCCAAATAGCATCAATCGTGCACTCACAATGCCCTAGATATTATAGGAAATAGGTTGTAGATTATCATAACCTCAAGCTTAATTTAAATCGATTTACTCCAAAAACCTAGTAAGCGACCAATTACCGATTTAATACAAATCTTGATATTTTAACAAATCTAGTGGCCATATTATTCACTTAATATCTTAATTAGGTCACACAAACCTTTACTTAAATTTTAAATCCTTAAAATCTAGTTTGCAAAATTTTCTAATTTGATCAATTTTAAAGTAACAATTTAAAATTTAACAACTAAACTAGATTTTGTATGTCTTAAAAGGTTAAACTACTCATGGCAACCTTAATGATGTGATAAAACCCTATCTTGAATTCAAAACCCTTCTCTTTACAATCAAAATCTTACAATTAGAATCAATTAAAAATCTAAATAAGCTAGATTAAAACATTTAACCAACAATTAACCATTGGGTTAAGATTATACCTAAAAAAAAACATGATATCAAACTTGAAACTTAGCCTCCAAATATGCTTCTCTAGCTCCAAAATCCAAGTTAGATTTGAATAAGAATAATGGGTGGAGATTGAACTATGAATTTGTGAGAAATTGCAAGGATTTTTGATGGATTTTTGAAGGGTTTTTATGTAAAATGAGGTGGGGAGAAAAATATGGGGCTGCTACAACAAGGCTCGGCCATGACTAGGAAGAGGAGAGAGAGTGAGGTGTGTGTAGATGTGTGTAGAAACCTCTCAATTAATACCTCTTTTTAATTCATTTAATAATTCCCCTTTTTAATTTATTTCCTTTTCTTTATTGAAGTGGAGAAAATGAGTGGGGAAATGGGGGCAAATTTGGGGCTGCCATAAGAGGGCTCAGCCAAAGAGGTAGAATGAGGGTGTGTGTGAGTTGTGGAGAAATTTCCATGTCAAGACAAAGCCCAATATCACATATACAAATTCATTTCTTAATTAATTTATTTTTCTAATTATCTTGATCCTAAAAATCTCTAGAAACTTGGAGACAATTTGAGAAGAAAAGAGCATGTATCAACTTGTTATTAAGTTGTCATGGTTCATTAGTGTATGATTAACCCATTCCAATTTGTAATTTACACCAATTTAATGTATAATTGAAAGCTTAAAATAATATTAAAAATAATTGATTAAGAAAAAATATTGAAGTAAACTAATAATTTATAAGTGACTAAATAAATACCAAATACTGGCAATTATATAGTTAAAATAGGTATATTTGAGTCTATGATAAAAAATAATTATAGTTAGGTTTTACGGAAAATACGGTTTATTTTACCGATTATCAGAAAATTCACCTAAAGGATTTTATTTATTTATTTTTAAAACGTTACAGCCCTATTGTCAGCTCTTCGTCTATAATTTGGTCGGCTTGCCCCCTATCTGCTTGACGTTTGTCTCGTAGGTATTTTGCCAAGCGACCGGAGTGGATCAGCTCCTCGATATAATCGCGTAGCTGTTTACAATCCTCGATTGGATGTCCCTGTGTCCGATGATAGGCACAATACGGCATCGGAGCCGTTTGCCCGTCTTTTGGGTAGCTGGCGGGAGTTTAAAGAAGCTCTCGCCCTTAGCTTCCTCCAACAGCTCGGCTTGGGAAATGTTCAGAGGGGTGTACTCCTGGAACCTCGGGGAATAAGGTCTCGGACGATCGTCTTTCCTTTTCTCCTTCCTGTCCCTCTTCTTCCGGTCTGCTTGGTCGCCTTCGGGGATGTTGGAGTTCACCTTGGACTCGAGTTGGATTTCTCGCTCAGTCCACACTTTCACTTCGGCCATGGTCTTAGGTTGCACCAATGCAAAAGAGCAGAGCCACTCCTTGTGTCTAAGACCTGACCTCAGCGCGGTGATGACCGTTTTGTCGCGATGCTCGGGTACCTCCAGGAGGGCACTGTAGAAGCGGGTGACATACCCTTTGAAGGATTCTTTGTCTCCGCTCTTGACAGTGAATAAGTAGCCGACTATCTTCTTCTGTCGTCGGTTACCGACGAAATGATCGAGAAATTCGGTAGCCAGCTGTTGAAACGTCAAGATAGAGCATGGCGCAAGCCTCCGGAACCAGTCCAAGCCAGCCTGGATTAGGGTAGTGGGAAAAGCTCAGCGTTGAGCCGCTTCCGAATTATCTTGGAAGCTCATGCCCGCCATAAATGCATCCAGATGGTCCTTCGGGTCGGATTTCCCGTCGAAGAGGGCCACTTTTGGCAGCTTGTTCCTAAACGAGACATGCTCGGCTAACAGCTCTTCTGTAAAGGGCTTTGTTAGTGAGTCAGCGGAGTACCTGGCCCCTTCGCTGGACGCATGGCCATCCCGTCGTATACCTTCAATTTTCTTTTCGATGGCTTCAAGTCAGTAGTGGTACCCCGAGAATTCTGCAAAGTCGGAGTGGTGGCTACCTCTGCTCTGGGTCTGCGTGATGGTACGGCTCTGATTCCGCTCTATTAAATTTCTCAATGTTAGTTATATGTATGCCCTAGAGGCCATTACTGTACATAGGATGTATATTGTAGTGGATGCTGGGACATATATAGGGAGGACTTTCTTGCTCGACATGATAGTATGCTATCTGGTTGCTCTTTACCATAACGTGTACACTGATTGTCTCTCTGTTACATGTTGGTAAAACCCTTAGGATGTGTACTTGACTACCTGGACTATGATGCGGATCATACTAGTAGGGACATGGTAGTCCATAAGTACATCCTTCAAGGTCCTTAGTCGTGGGTGTATCGAGACAGGGCATCGATATACCAGAGTAGACTAGCGTATACCTTCTCGACCCATACAGATGGGCGATGGATGATCCCATATCCATTGGTGTTTGACATCAGAGATGATATACGGGTGCTTAGTGGAGACTGGGTACACTGGACGGACCCGCCGAGAACTCCCAGATGGTATTATACCTTACGTCAGATGGCAGTTCTCTGGTGACATTGGTACAGGTTAGTCTGTAGACCCGAGATCGTCATAGAGTCTTGTGTGATTCCCACTGTGCTTTGATTTCCACCTTACCACGTCCAAGAGGGCGTGCAAAACGGTGGCTTTTGGGTACAGTCCCGAATCACATGGAGGCAATGAGCGATAGGAGGGGATTCGTCTCTCCCGGTATAGGGAGTTGATGTTGCACTGTGTTCGATTGGCTATAACCGGAAATCCCTGGCCAGGGTTGCTGAGATTTACTGGTAAGTGTTACCAGTAGTTTCTCGAACTGTTATAGACCTCATATCGACACGACTTATCGAGCTATTGGGGTCTGACGTTTACCACCCCTAGGCAAGATATGCGACATATCAGACGACGAGACCGGACTGTACGGTAAGTGTTACTGGTTGGATTCACAGGAGTGTGAGCGGGCTTGCTCGTCGATCATCTGATCGCTCAATACCCGGGTGGCCGTTACGTTTAGCAGACCGCTTGCGGCTTGTGGGTGTTTGATATGATCATCACCTGCTGCCGGCGTATTGACGAGTCTTTAGAGTCCTACACAGAGGTTTCCTGGCTCAAGCGAAACGAAATAGGAGCGTATATGAGATATGTGCGGGACCGAGAATAATGCGTGTATGTGATACCATATTCTATTCTCGCGATGAATGTATCGATTGGTTGTATGCGATATAACCTAGTTATCGAATCGAGGATTGATTCGATAAGTCGATACATTGGATATTAGTCGGTCATATGCGATATGACCGGATCGTTAAATCAAGTGTTGATTTAATGATTTGATGTATAATTATATATTTGATATATTACTTTGCATTAACTAGTATTGGTTCACTTAAGATGGATTTTCTCACTTGTTGTGCACATTGTATATGTGATATATTTTTGTGCACAAGTTTGTATCATGTTTGATGATACATGCAAACTTGGGTGTATGTTTGGTTTAAACCATGGTTGGTCAATGGTTAGGGTTTCATTTGCTTCATTTACTTATTCATTTATTTATTTATTCATTTGAGAAAGAAATAAAATGGTGGCAAACTTTGGATTTTCTTTGAAGCTTCTTGAAGCTTTGAAAGACTTTGACCATTTTGTTTCTTTCCTTAACCCTAACCATTTACTTAACCTTAGTTTATTCTCTACACTTAACCATGGTTGCTAATATGATAAGAATGACTTTATTTTCTTTTTTAAATATTCTTATCATATTCTTTTTCTTCTTCTTCTTCTTCTTCAAGAAGAAAGAAGCTTGCTAGCTTCAATGGTGACTTGAGAAAAAGAGTGAGAAATCCAATTCTAAAGTGAACCCACTTCCTATTTCTTCATCCTCTACCACTTGCCATGTAGTATATGGTGTTTTCTTCACAAGTTTCATGACTTGGTGAAGTTGGAGCTTGATCTTGAGTTGCCTCGACGTAGATCATCTTCGGCATCGAAGTCGACGACCTAGCCTGATCATTTCTTCGACGAAACCATTACTAGAGTCCGGGATCCGATGATCGCAGCGGAGGGACATCAACGCGGAGCTATGGAGGTGGAGGACCGGATCTACAAAGGTTGTATTTCCGTTCACTTAGTAGTTAAGTTGTTAACTAGCTTGTAGTTTCGCCTAATTTCTAGTTAACGATCCGTATTAGGGTTTCTCGGCACCGGAAAATTTTGAATTTGGCATGGTTGATGCCTTGTGAGACCTCTTGAGTGTGCCTAGGAACCCTACAGTGGTATCAGAGCCTAGCTAGAGCCTTAGGCGATGCGTAGACGAAGTTAGAAACCCGATCGAACCCGAAACCCTAATCCATGACCCCTCTCTGTACATTTTTGAAAATTGTGGATTTTTCTGAATTAAAAATACCTGAAAAATTCAGCAGGAAAATATAAGAATTGTGGTGAAAAACGAACCCCTAATTCGTACATTCCACCGCGGAACCGCGGCAATAGCCTGCTTTGGCCGCGGTTCCGCGGCCGTACAGAGGAGTTAGGCAATATTTTTTGCACCATAATTCCTATTTCTGTGATTTATATTTTATGGGTATTTTTATTATGACTTAAGAGTTGAGTGTTCTGGGGTTGTATTGGGGACTCGGTGATTCGATCGGATTATTTAACTTTGTTTACTGTGTTTTTCCGGGTATCTTTAGAACATGTTAAAAGGTTCGACCGGATATAAATACCCACTTTTTCCCCTGCCAGGAAATTTCCAAGTGTTGGATTTTTCCGTAGTTTAATAACGTTCTAAGTAGTGAAAGTAACGCGATGGTCCCTCTAGAAGACAACAAACCTTAACTCGATTATGTGACCGTCTTGAACTGCCCTTTGAACCTTAGGGTTTGGGGCAGTACGGCGTGCCACATGTGAGGCGTTGGCTTGACCCTTCTACGGCTGGACCATTGGTACTGAGGCATGAACTGGATGTTTTTAAACTTGTTTCATGTGTTGAGCTGTTTCGGGAAAACTTGGGTGTTCGAATGTTCGATCGGAAAGTTTAACATTTTCTATTTATCTGGAATGGGATACAATAATTGGAATTCACAAGTAGTTATGAGATAACTGGTTTGAATGTTATAAACATAGCACTTTAGTCTCACTTGATCGGTTACCAGGGAATTTTGATGTGATCAAAAGTCCGTCGCAATCACGTAGCGTACGCGGATACTCGCCGGTAAACTTAATAGACAGCCACGCCCCATAACCCCGACCAAGTGACTGTAGGAGAACCCCGTCGCCGAAAGCATCCGTTCGGGTGCTCGCGGCAGTGGTGTTCCGCCTTGGTGCACTTCGTCGACGGCGTCGGAGGTGCGGCCGCCTGCTAAAGTTTGCGACGAGCATTCAATCAGGATGTCGGGAATCTTGTTGAATTGCCCGACTTGATATTGAAAAGTGTTTTCGATAATGAGACTAAAATACGGGGTTTATAATTGTTAGGCATGTGATGTCTAAGGTATTCATTTGGTTAGGCATGCGATGTCTAATGAGTTTGCGGATTCCAACTGTTGTAGTTTTACACTTTCTTTTCTGCGACCGTAAGTGTAATATGTGATATCGCCGGTTTTGTTGCTATAGATCAACGACAATTGGGATGCGCATATTTACTTACGTTGATGACATGTGATGTTATGTGTTGCTGGATATGTTATATTGGATCGTCGTGTTTGAATAGCCGGGTTTTTTTAATGTGAGATGAGTGTTTTTCATTTTCATTCATGTAAAAACTTGTATGTAATATTCTTTTATTGGGGCACTTCCAGGTTGCGGAAGATGTCACCTTTTGTATATTATTTATTTTTCCGCACTAGGATAGACCCAAGGAGGAGGGCACAAGTAACCGGGTTCTGGAGTCCAGTGGGAGACCAACTCGAGGAGTCGAGTCCGGGTATCCTAACTCTAGAATTGGTAGGGTTGCTTGCCGCTCTCGTAGGGGTCTAGGGGTGTGGGTTTGGCTATTCATCGCGACCGTGGAATCCGTGTTTTATACTGGCTCGTATTGAAAACACGGACGTCCTAGTATATCCAATGTTTCATATGTTTCTTCTGCTGCGATATCTGTGATGTGATCATTTGATATGTTCTGTGATAAATACTGTATATAGTATATATGATATATTATATAGATGTTACTTATGTTTTACACCCGCGCTAGCCCTGCCCTGCTCTACCGTTAGTTACCTAACCTAACGGTGCACGAGGGGACATCGAGGCGAATGCGGATGGCATAAGTGTTCGTCGTATTTATCTGTGATGTTTAGGTACTTAAATGATGGGACTTCATTAATGTGATTAATGAAAGAAAAAGAAACCTAAAGATGTTGTGGAATCGAATTTAAAAATAAAAAGGTAGCTACAGTTCTTGCTTTGCATCGCGGTGTTCCTTGAAGAACATCCCGCACCTTATTCGATAAGGAAAGGACCGAGATCCCTTCACCGGGAGTGACTCCTTTAGCAATAACTGGCAGATGCTACAACTCTCGGTTTGTCTTTTGATTGCTTCTATAGTTTCTGTTTTGCACAGTGATATATATGATATATCCCGCACCTCATTCGACGAGGAAAGGGCCGACGATCCCTTCACCGGGAGTGACCTCTTAGCAGAACTAGAAAAGCCTCAAAAGCACTCCATTTTAAAATCATTTGATTCTACAACGATATCAAGTTCATTACGCAATAGGTTTTCAGAAAAACCTGTCGTAGCCCTCCGTCATTTCAGATAAGTACTAGTTAGTATTCGTGCTACGTTTGTTGACTATGTTAAGGCGTAGTGTGCGGTAGCTAATTAGTGCTTATCTGTATAAGCATATGATGCGATTGGATTAGGGTAGTCGTGCGACTTTGTTGACTATGTTAAGGGTCGTGCGGGTGGGTTTAATTCAATCGGGAAATGACGGGTTGAACTTGACTAGCACTTATGATTTGTTGACTATGTTAAGGTCATATAGCTGCTAGGGGCAAAATTATCGGGAATTTCAAGTGTTGAAATTTGCAATGAGATTGCATACCTTCTATGAGATAGTTGGATCCCGATACCCGCTGCGAGTAAGAGTTACTCCTGGGAGAGTTTTACACATTACAATTAGCCGATCTAGTAGGTGTCTAGAAAGGTGTTAACGGGGTTACGCCTCTGGGAAAACGAGGTTTACATTAAATAGGTTCGTGCGAAAGCACGGGGGACCTCCCTCAAAGTACCGACATTGGCCTGGCTGAAAGATTGACGAACTTGTAGTGTGTAATTAATCCCGGCTAGTCTTTCCTTTTAGGGTTTGAAGGAAGATTTGATAAAAACAGTGGGAGCCATCCTGATTAGATAAAATAATAACCAATCTATTCTTGCAAGAGCGCACGCTGAGTGTTTTCTTCTCTCTCTCTCCAGGTAGCGACCATATCACGCCTTAATCAAGATAATAATACGGAATATTGACCGAACCCGCTTGTTATACTGAGTTGGGGAACGTTGGTCCCACTCCAACTTATAATTGTTATAAGACAGAGCAGGAAATTGGGGATTACCAGAATTCCCGTGCCGCCCAAACGAAGAAAGTGCATATGATACATCTTCTTCGGGTATGTTCATTACAAAGAACTGTTTCTCTGTATCCTCTACGTCCTGGGTATTTGATACCGGATCAGGATCCCAGATATGTAATCTGTTACATAGGGCTACAGAAAGGTAGAGAACTGAGATCGGGTGATAAGTTTCATGAGACAAAAAACGGTGCAAGTGTTGCAACCAAGTCTGTTGGTCACTGTCACCCTGTATTCCAAATACATTGATTCTGAACGAATGTTATTAGATACCGAACCTGATATACAAAATCATATCAGTCTCTTTATTAGTAAAGAAATGATAAAATTTTGTATTGTTGGATAATGTTTTGAACATTTCCTATATCAAAAGTTGATCGGTTCAGTCACGTTATCTAAAAGTATTGATGTTCTAAATCAAACTACAGTTCTTAGTATACAGAACACACACAAGAGGAAGAGTTCAGAAATGAACGAATTCTTCTTGAGGTATTGTAGACTAGGTCATATCAATGCGACCCGACTAGCTGAAGTTATATATAGATGCATATTTAAATCAGTTTGAATTTACATCTTGTGAAACTTGCCAGTCATGTCACAAAGATAAGATGACCATAGCTCCGTTTACTGGAAACAGAGAAAGAGTTAGTGAACTCTTGGGATTGATACATGTTGATGTATGTAAGGTCCCCAGTCTACACATGCGAAGACCGGTTCTTTGTACATCATTACATTCTCTGATGATCTCTCAAGATTCAGTCATATGTTCCTGTTGAAACACAAGTCCGAACCTTTTGAGATATTCACAGAATATAAGTTAGAAGTAGAGAACCAATACGGGTATAAGTATTATGTCCTTTGATGAGATCAAGGAGGAGAATACTTGTGCATAGAATTCCTGGACTATTCTAAAGGAGAATGAGATTCTCTCTCAGCATTACTCCTCCGTATACACCATTGCACGATGGTATATCGGGATGGAGCAGATACACCCTATTTGATATGGTGTGCTCTATGATGAGTACTACTGAGTTACCTTTTTCCTTTTGGGGGGTTATGCACTTGGGAAGTTGCATACCTATTGAATATGGTTCAAATTAAATCAGTTGCCTACCACTTCATATGTGATATGGAAAGGGAAGAGCCCATATCTTAAGTTAGTTAAGATTTGGGGTTGTCCAGCCTATGTCTGAAAAGAAAAAACCGGATAAACTCGAGGCAAGATCTGTTATGTAGAACTGGAAATGTTCCAGCTATACAAACCGCAGCTCATGATTTGGTCTGAAAAGAAAAAACCGGATAAACTCGAGGCAAGATCTGTTATGTAGAACTGGAAATGTTCCAGCTATACAAACCGCAGCTCATGATTTGGTAGAACCGAAGGATTCAATAGTAACCAACGAAGCTCAGCCTCTCCGCCGATCTAGTAGGGTTCCTCACCCACCTGAGAGATACTTTGGTTTCTCTATGACAGTGGGAGCGAGGATTGCATCATGAGATGATGACCTAACTAGTTTCGAACTGGCTATCAGGAGTGGGACTCTGTAAGAATGGCTGGATGTTTATCGATCTGAGATGGAATCCTAATACACCAACAAAGTATGGACTTTGGTTGCTATATCTGAAGGGTTAAATTCCCATCAGGAGCAAGTATATCTTGAGAAGATTACTTGGTGTAGATGGAAAAGTTGAGACTTTCAAAGCTAGACTTGTTAAAGGTTTTCGTCATCGACCAGGCGTGGATAATGATGAAACCTTTTTCCAGCGGCTATGCTTAAGTCCATCCAGATCCTACTTGCCACGGCTACATACCATGACTATGATATCTGGCGGTTGGGTGCCATGACTGCTTTTCTAAATGATGTTTTAGAAGAGAATGTCTATAAGCACACAACCAGAGGGCTTCGTAAACAGTGGGAGCAGCGGAAACGTGTGCAAGATGTTTTATGTGATAAAGCAGGCATCGCGGAGTTGGAACGTCTGTTTTGATGTGTTAGTCAAAGAATTTGACATTATCAAAATGGTAGATGAACCTTGTATATACAAAAAGGTAGTAGGGAGTATGGTGGTGATCCTCGTAGAGTACGTGGATGACATACTCTTGATAGGGAAGGAGTTTCCTATGCTACGCTCGGTCAATCTCCGCTTATCACAATGATTCTCCATAAAGGATCAAAGTAATACCTACTAAATCCTAGGTTTTGGATCTATGAGATAGATCTAATTGGATGTTAGGATACTCTTTAGTTGTAGTGAGATGGTATCAATTGATCCTGGGGAGAATCACTGGAAAAGTTCCAGGGTGATAAAGACGACTGAATGTCAGTCGCAGGCATTGTCATTACCCTCAGTAAAGGGATGGTATGTTGGAAGAGTTCCAAGCTAGATACCGTGGCATACTAGACGATAAAGGCTGGATACATCGGTACTTAAGATACTACCAAAGAGGCAGTCTGGATGTATATTTGTTCATGAGATGAACTTCGTTCCTCCCATTGTGAGACAATGGAGTTGTGGCTTATGCCTAGGAACGCCTATCCCATCAGTGATCCAGACATATTCTAAGGCAGTATCACCTGATCATGGAGATGGCTGATCTCCAAGGTGATCGAGGTTAGGAGAGTAGACTCAGAGGACAATACGGCGGATCCACTCACAAAGGCCTTTTCCCAGAGAGAGACTTTTATGGGATGGTTGAGTATGAGATACTGCAACCACTGCTACAGATGGCCCTAGTACAAGTGGGAGATTGTTAGTTATATGTATGCCCTAGAGGCCATTACTGTACATAGGATGTATATTATAGTGGATGCTGGGACATATATAGGGAGGACTTTCTTGCTCGACATGATAGTATGTTATCTGGTTGCTCTTTACCTTAACGTGTACACTGATTGTCTCTCTGTTACATGTTGGTAAAGCCCTTAGGATGTGTACTTGACTACCTGGACTATGATGCGGATCATACTAATGGGGAAATGGTAGTCCATAAGTACATCCTTCAAGGTCCCTAGTCATGGGTGTATCGAGACAGGGCATCGATATACCAGAGTAGACTAGCGTATACCTTCTCGACCCATACAGATGGGCGATGGATGATCCCATATCCATTGGTGTTTGACATCAGAGATGATATACGGGTGCTCAGTGGAGACTGGGTACATTGGACGGACTCGCCGAGAACTCCCACATGGTATTATACCTTACGTCAGATGGCAGTTCTCTGGTGACACTGGTACAGGTTAGTCTGTAGACCCGAGATCGTCATAGAGTCTTGTGTGATTCCCACTGTGCTTTGATTTCCACCTTACCACGTCCAAGAGGGCGTGCAAAACGGTGGCTTTTGGGTACAGTCCCGAATCACATGGAGGCAATGAGCGATAGGAGGGGATTCGTCTCTCCCGGTATAGGGAGTTGATGTTGCACTGTGTTCGATTGGCTATAACCGGAAATCCCTGGCCAGGGTTGCTGAGATTTACTGGTAAGTGTTACTAGTAGTTTCTCGAACTGTTATAGACCTCATATCGACACGACTTATCGAGCTATTGGGGTCTGACGTTTACCACCCCTAGGCAAGATATGCGACATATCAGACGACGAGACCGGACTGTACGGTAAGTGTTACTGGTTGGATTCACAGGAGTGTGAGCGGGCTTGCTCGTCGATCTTCTGATCGCTCAATACCCGGGTGGCCGTTACGTTTAGCAGACCACTTGCGGCTTGTGGGTGTTTGATATGATCATCACCTGCTGCCGGCGTATTGACGAGTCTTTAGAGTCCTACACAGAGGTTTCCTGGCTCAAGCGAAACGAAATAGGAACGCATATGAGATATGTGCGGGACCGAGAATAATGCGTGTATGTGATACCATATTCTATTCTCGCGATGAATGTATCGATTGGTTGTATGCGATATAAACTAGTTATCGAATCGAGGATTGATTCGATAAGTCGATACATTGGATATTAGTCGGTCATATGCGATATGACCGGATCGTTAAATCAAGTGTTGATTTAATGATTTGATGTATAATTATATATTTGATATATTACTTTGCATTAACTAGTATTGGTTCACTTAAGATGGATTTTCTCACTTGTTGTGCACATTGTATATGCGATATATTTTTGTGCACAAGTTTGTATCATGTTTGATGATACATGCAAACTTGGGTGTATGTTTGGTTTAAACCATGGTTGGTCAATGGTTAGGGTTTCATTTGCTTCATTTACTTATTCATTTATTTATTTATTCATTTGAGAAAGAAAATAAATTGGTGGCAAACTTTGGATTTTCTTTGAAGCTTCTTGAAGCTTTGAAAGACTTTGACCATTTTGTTTCTTTCCTTAACCCTAACCATTTACTTAACCTTAGTTTATTCTCTACACTTAACCATGGTTGCTAATATGATAAGAATGACTTTATTTTCTTTTTTAAATATTCTTATCATATTCTTTTTCTTCTTCTTCTTCTTCTTCAAGAAGAAAGAAGCTTGCTAGCTTCAATGGTGACTTGAGAAAAAGAGTGAGAAATCCAATTCTAAAGTGAACCCACTTCCTATTTCTTCATCATCTACCACTTGCCATGTAGTATAGGGTGTTTTCTTCACAAGTTTCATGACTTGGTGAAGTTGGAGCTTGATCTTGAGTTGCCTCGACGTAGATCATCTTCGGCATCGAAGTCGACGACCTAGCCCGATCATTTCTTCGACGAAACCATTACTAGAGTCCGGGATCCGATGATCGCAGCGGAGGGACGTCAACGCGGAGCTATGGAGGTGGAGGACCGGATCTACAAAGGTTGTATTTCCGTTCACTTAGTAGTTAAGTTGTTAACTAGCTTGTAGTTTCGCCTAATTTCTAGTTAACGATCCGTATTAGGGTTTCTCGGCACCGGAAAATTTTGAATTTGGCATGGTTGATGCCTTATGAGACCTATTGAGTGCGCCTAGGAACCCTACACTCAAATCCTCGGACGAGGCCCTCCTCGAGTAGTCCCGGCGTTCACCGTTCGTGTGGCCCCGGCAAGCGTGGGGGCGTCGGTTATGCCTGAAAGCAAGCGAGCTGACCGACACCTCCTCAAAGGGAGAGAACTGTTAGTTATATGTATGCCCTAGAGGCCATTACTATACATAGGATGTATATTGTAGTGGATGCTTGGACATATATAGGGAGGACTTTCTTGCTCGACATGATAGTATGCTATCTGGTTGCTCTTTACCTTAACGTGTACACTGATTGTCTCTCTGTTACATGTTGGTAAAGCCCTTAGGATGTGTACTTGACTACCTGGACTATGATGCAGATCATACTAGTGGGGACAGATAGTCTATAAGTACATCCTTCAAAGTCCCTAGTCGTGGGTGTATCGAGACGGGGCATCGATATACCAGAGTAGACTAGCGTATACCTTCTCGACCCATACAGATGGGCGATGGATGATCCCATATCCATTGGTGTTTGACATCAGAGATGATATACGGGTGCTCAGTAGAGATTGGGTACACTGGACGGACTCGCCGAGAACTCCCAGATGGTATTATACCTCACGTCAGATGGCAGTTCTCTGGTGACACTGGTACAGAGTAGTCTGTTGACCCGAGATCGTCATAGAGTCTTGTGTGGTTCCCACTGTGCTTTGATTTCCATCTTACCACGTCCAAGAGGGCGTGCAAAACGGTGGTTTTTGGGTACAGTCCCGAGTCACATGGAGGCAATGAGCGATAGGAGGGGATTCGTCTCTCCCGGTATAGGGAGTTGATGTTGCGCTGTGTTCGATTGGCTATAACCGGAAATCCCTGGCCAGGGTTGCTGAGATTTACTGGTAAGTGTTACCAGTAGTTTCTCGAATTGTTATAGACCTCATATCGACACGACTTATCGAGCTATTGGGGTCTGACGTTTACCACCCCTAGGCGAGATATGCGACATATCAGACGATCAGACCGGACTGTACGGTAGTGTTACTGGTTGGATTCACTGGAGTGTGAGCGGGCTTGCTCGTCGATCTTCAGATCGCTCAATACCCGGGTGGCCGTTACGTTTAGCAGACCGCTTGCGGCTTGTGGGTTCTTGATATGATCATCATTTGCTGCCGGCGTATTGACGAGTCTTTAGAGTCCTACACAGAGGTTTCCTGGCTCAAGCGAAACGAAATAGGAGCGCATATGAGATATGTGCGGGACCGAGAATAATACGTGTATGTGATACCGTATTCTATTCTCGCGATGAATGTATCGAATGGTTGTATGCGATATAACCTAGTTATCGAATCAAGGATTGATTCGATATGCCGATACATTGGATACTAGTCGGTTATATGCGATATGACCGGATCGTTAAATCAAGTGTTGATTTAATGTATAATTATATATTTGATATATTACTTTGCATTAACTAGTATCGGTTCACTTTAAATGGATTTTCTCGCTCGATTTGTGCGCATTGCATATGCGATATGATTTTGTGCACTTGCTTGTATCATGTTTGATGATACATCCCTTTTGGTTAAGTGTAAAGAATTAAACCTTGGTTAATGAAATGGTTAGGGTTTACTTTTTCCTTATTCATTTTATTCATTTATTTATTCTTTTGGAAAAAGGAAAGCAAATGAGAAAATGGTGGCATGTTTTGTTTTATTCATGAAGTTTCATGAACACTTTGATTTTGTAACCATTTTGTCTCATGCTTAAACCTAACCATTCCACTTAACCCTAATTAATTCTCTACACCTAACCATGGTTCTATTATGATAAGAATTCATTATTCTTTTCATTTTTAGAATTAACTTATCATATCATTTCTTCTTCTTCTTCCTTGAACTCAAGAAGAAAACCTTGACTTCATCAATGGTGGATTGATGAAATGAGTGAGAAATCCAATTCTAAAGTCTACCCACTTCCTATTTCTTCATCCTCTACCTCTTGCCAAGTAGTAGAGTGTGTTTCCTTCACAAGTATTCATGGCTTGGTGAAGGTGGAGCTCGATCTAGTGATGCTTCGACGTAGATCATCTTCGGCACGTCGTCGACGACTTAGCCCATCCATTCTCCGATGAAGCCGACGCTAGAGCCCGGGAATTCACTAGGACAGCGAGGGGACTTTGTTGCGGAGCTATGGAGGTGGAGCACCGGATCTACAAAGGTTGTATATCCGTATTCTTGTGGTTAAGTGTTAACTAGTTTACTTTTCGCCTAGAATTCTAGCCGACGGTCCTTGTTAGGGTTTCTCGGCACCGTAATTTTTGAAATTGGCATGATCGATGCCTTGTGAGACCTCTTGAGAGTGCCTAGGAACCCTACAGTGGTATCAGAGCCTAGCTAGAACCTTAGGCGAAGTCCAGACGATGTTTGAAACCCGATCGAACCGAAAAACCAACCCGGAAAATGCTCTCTGTACTTTTTCTAAAAACAGGGATTTTTCAGTATTAAAAATATGTAGAAATATCAGCAGGAATATCTAAGAGTTACTGTAAATTTCGATGCCCTAATTCCATTAAAGAGCCGCGTTTCCGCGGCACGAGCATGGCTCGTGCGGCGGATCCGTGGCCTGTTTGTCGTATTATGAGTTGAAGTTTGCACAGTAACTCCTATTTAACAGTGCTGGTTTTCCTGGGTATTTTTAATATTTTTTCCAGAGTTTGAATTTTCTGAGTTGTTTTGGGGATTCGAATGTTCGATCGGATTATCAAATTTTGTCTGTATGGCTTTCCGGATAAATTTTTGAATATGTTAAAAAGTTCGACCGGATATAAATACCCAATTTTTCTCCTGTCGGGAAATTTCCAAGTGTTGGATTTTTCCGTAGTTTAACGACGTTCTAAGTAGTGCAAGTAACGCGATGGACCCTCTAGAAGACAACAAACCTTAACTAGATTATGTGACCGTCTTGAACTGCCCTTTGAACCTTCGGGTTTGGGGCAGTACGGCGTGCCACATGTGAGGCGTTGGCTTGACCCTTCTACGGCTGGACCGTTGGTACTGAGGCACGAACTGAATGTTGTTAGACTTATTTCATGTGTTGGATTGTATCGGGAAAACTTGGGTGTTCGATTGTTCGATCGGAAAGTTTAACATCTTCTGTTTATCTGGAATGTGATACAATAATTGGAATTCACAAATAGTTATGAGATAACTAAATGAATGTTATAAACATAGCACTTTAGTCTCACTTGATCGGTTGCCACGGAATTTTGATGTGATCAAAAGTCCGTCGCAATCACGTAGCGTACGCGGATACTCGCCGGGTAAACTTAATAGACAGCCTCACTCCATAGCCCCGACCAAGTGACTGTAGGAGAACCCCATCGCCGAAAGCATCCGTTCGGGTGCTCGCGGCAGCGGTGTTCCGCCTTGGTGCACTTCGTCGACGGTATCGGGGGTGCGGCCGTCTACTGAAGTTTGCGACGAGCATTCGATCAGGATGTCGGGAATCCTGTTGAATTGCCCGACTTAATATTGAAAAGTGTTTTCGATAATGAGACTAAAATGCGGGGTTTATAATTGTTAGGCATGCGATATCTAAGTAATTCATTTGGTCAGGCATGCGATGTCTGAGATGGTTGCGGATTCCAACTGTTGTAGTTTTACACTTTCTTTTCTGTGACCGTAAGTGTAATATGTGATATCGCCGGTTTCGTTGCTATATGTCAACGACAATTGGGATGCGCATATTTACTTACGTTGATGACATGTGATGTTATGTGTTGCTGGATATTTTATATTGGATCGTCGTGTTCGAATAGCCGGGGTTTTTTTTATGTGAGATGAGTGTTTTTCATTTTCATTCATGTAAAAACTTGTATGTAATATTCTTTTATTGGGGCACTTCCAGGTTGCGGAAGATGTCACCCTTTGTATATTATTTACTTTTCCGCACTAGGATAGACCCAAGGAGGGGAGCACAAGTAACCGGGTTCTGGAGTCCAGTGGGAGACCAACTCGAGGAGTCGAGTCCGGGTCTCCTAACTCTAGAATTGGTAGGGTTGCTTGCCGCTCTCGTAGGGGTCTAGGGGTGTGGGTTTGGCTATTCATCATGACCGTGGAATCCGTGTTTTGTACTGGCTCGTATTGAAAACACGGACGTCCTAGTATATCCAATATTTCATATGTTTCTTCTGCTGCGATATCTGTGATGTGATCATGTGATGTTCCGTGATAGATACAGTACATAGTATATACGATATATTATATAGACGTTACTTATGTTTTACACCCGCGCTAGCCCTGCCCCGCTCTGCCGTTAGTTACCTAACCTAACGGTGCACGAGGGGACATCGAGGCAAATGCGGATGGCATAAGTGTACGTCGTATTTATCTGTGATGATTAGGTACTTAAATGATGGGACTTCATTAATGTGATTAATGAAATAAAAGAAACCTAAAGATGTTGTAGAATCGAATTTCAAAGTAAAACAGGTAGCTACAGTTCTTGCTTTGCATAGTGGTATATATGATATACCCTGCACCTTATTCGATGAGGAAAGGACCGAGATCCCTTCACCGGGAGTGACTCCTTTAGCAGTAACTGGCAGATGCTACAACCTTCGGTTTGTCTTTTGATTGCTTTTAAGTGTTTTTGCTTTGCACAGTGATATATATGATATATCCCGCACCTCATTCGACAAGGAAAGGACCGACGATCCCTTCACCGGGAGTGACTCCTTTAGCAAAACTAGAAAAGCCTCAAAAGCACTCCATTTCAAATTCATTTGATTCTACAACGATATAAAGTTCATTACGCAAAAGGTTTTCTTAAAAACCTGTCGTAGCCCTCCGTCATTTCAGATAGGTAATAGTTAGTATTCGTGCTGCGTTTGTTGACTCAGTCAAGGCGTAGTGTGCGGTAGCTGATTATTGCTTACCTGCAAAGCATATGATGCGATTGGATTAGGGTAGTCGTGCGGCCTTGTTGACTCAGTCAAGGGTCGTATGGGTGGGTTTAATTCAATCGAGAAATGACGGGTTGAACTTTACTTGCGGTCTATGGTTTGTTGACTCAGTCAAGGTCATAGATCGCATGGGGCAAAATATTATCGGGAATTTCAAGTGTTGAAATTTGCAATGAGATTGCATACCTTCTATGAGATAGTTGGATCCCGATACCCGCTGCGAGTAAGAGTTACTCCTGGGAGAGTTTTATACATTACAATTAGCCGATCAAGTAGGTGTCTAGAAAGGTGTCAACGAGGTTACGCCTCTGGGAAAACGAGGTTTACATTAATTAGGTTCTTGCGAAAGCACGGGGGACCTCCCTCAAAGTACCGACACTGGCCTGGCTGAAAGATTGGCGAACTTTTAGTGTGTAATTAATCCCGGCTAGTCTTTCCTTTTAGGGTTTGAAGGAAGATTTGATAAAAAGCAGTGAGAGCCATCCTGATTAGATAAAATAATAACCAATCTGATCTTGCAAGAGCGCACGCTGAGTGTTTTCTTCTCTCTATCTCCTGGTAGCGACCATATCACGCCTTAATCAAGATAATAATACGGATTATTGACCGAACCCGCTTGTTATACTGAGCTGGGGAACGTTGGTCCCGCTCCAACTTATAATTGTTATAAGACAGAGCAGGAAATTAGGGATTACCAGAATTCCCGTGCCGCCCAAACGAAGAGAGTGCATGCTGATGCATCATCTTCGGGTGTGTTCATTATACAGAACTGTTTCTCAGTATCCTCCGCATCCTTGGTATATGATACCGGATCAGGATCCCAGATATGTAATCTGTTACATAGGGCTACAAAAGGGTAGAAAAACTGAGAACGGGTGATAAGTTTCATGAGGCAGAAAACGGGGCAAGAGTTGCAGCCAAGTCTGTCGGTCACTGTCACCCTGTATTACCAATACATTGATTCTGAACGAATGTTATTAGATACCGAACCTGATATACAAAATCATGTCTATCTCTTTATTAGTAAAGAAATGATAAAATTTTGTATTGTTGGATAATGTTTTGAACATTTCCTATATCAAAAGTTGATCCGTTCAGGCACGTTATCTAAAAGCATTGATGTTCTAAATCAAACTACAGTTCTTAGTATATGGAACACACACACAAGAGGAAGAGTTCAGAAATGAACGAATCCTTCTTGAGGCATTGTAGACTAGGTTATATCAATGCGACCCGACTAGCTGAAGTTACATGTAGATGCATATTTAAATTAGTTTGAATTTACATCTTATGAAACTTGCCAGTCATGTCACAAAGATAAGATGACCATAGCTCCGTTTAATGGAAACAGAGAAAGAGTTAGTTTACTCTTGGGACTGATACATGTTGATGTATGTAGGTCCCCTGTCTACACATGCCAAGATTGGTTCTTTATACTTCATTACGTTCTCTGATGATCTCTTTAGATTCAGACATATGTTCTTGTTGAAACAAAAGTCCGAACCTTTTGAGATATTCACGGAATATAAGTTAGAAGTAGAGAACCAATATACGGGTATAAGTATTATGTCCTTTGATGTGATCAAGAAGGAGAATACTTGAGCACGGAAATCCTGGACTATTCTAATGGAGAATGAGATTCTCTCTCGGCATTACTCCTCCGAATACACCATAGCACGATGGTATATCGGGGCGGAGCAATCACACCCTATATGATATGGTGTGCTCTATGATGAGTATTACTGAGTTACCTATTTCCTTTTAGGGGTTATGCACTTGAGAAGCTGCATACCTATTGAATAGGTTCGAATCAAATCAGTTGCCTACCACTCCATATGAGATATGGAAAGGGAAGAGCCCATGTCTTAAGCTAGTTAAGATTTGGGGCTGTCCGGCCTATGTCTAAAAGCAAAATCCGGACAAGCTCGAGGCAAGGTCTGTTATGTAGAACTGGAAGTGTTCCAGCTATACAAACTACAGAAGATGATTTGGTACAACCAGAGGATTCAGTAGAAACCAACGAACCTCAGCCTCTCCGCCGATCTAGTAGGGTTCCTCACCCACCTGAGAGATACTTCGGTTTCTCTATGACAGTGGGAGCAAGGATTGCATCATGAGATGATGACCCAACTAGTTTCGAGCTGGCCATCAAGAGTGAGACTCTGTAAGAATGGCTGGATGTTTATCGATCTGAGATGGAATCCTTATACACCAACAAAGTATGGACTTTGGTTGCTATATCTGAAGGGTTAAATCCCCATCAGGAGCAGGTATATCTTGAGAAGATTACTTGGTGTACATGGAAAAGTTGAGAATTTCAAAGCTAGACTTGTTAAAAGTTTGCATCATTGACCAGGTGTGGATAATGATGAAACCTTTTCAAGTAGCTATGCTTAAGTCCATCCAGATCCTACTTGTCACGGCTACATACCATGACTGCGATATCTGGTGGCTGGGTGTCTTGACTGCTTTTCTAAATGATGATTTAGAAGAGAGCGTCTATAAGTACACAACCAGAGGGCTTCGTAGACAGTGGGAGCAGCGGAAACGTGTGCAAGATGCTTTATAGGATTGAAGCAGGCATCGCGGAGTTGGAACATCTGTTTTGATGGATTAGTCAAAGAGTTTGACATCATCAAAATGGTAGATGAACCTTGTATAAACAAAAAGGTAGTAGGGAGTATGGTGGTGATCCTCGTAGAGTACGTGGATGACATACTCTTGATGGGGAAGGAGTTTCCTATGCTACGCCCGGTCAATCTCCGCTTATCACCATAATTCTCCATATAGGATCAAAGTGATACCTCCTAAATCCTGGATTTTGGATCTATGAGATAGATCTAAATGGATGTTAGGATACTCACTAGTTGTAGTGAGATGGTATCAATCGACCCTGGGGAGAATCACTGGAATGGTTCCAGGGTGATAAAGACGACTGAATGTCAGTCGCAGGCATTGTCTTTACCCTCAGTAAAGGGACGGTATGTTGAAAGAGTTCCAAGCTAGATACCGTGACATACTAGACGATAAAAGCAGGATACATCGCTACTTAAGATGCTACCAAAGAGGCTGTTTGGGTGTATATTGGTTCATAAGATGAACTATGTTCCTCCCATTGTGTGACAATGGAGTTGTGGCTTATGCCAAGGAACGCAGGTCCCATCAGTGATCCAGACATATTCTAAGGCAGTATCACCTGATCATGGAGATAGTTGATCTCCAGGGAGATCAAGGTTAGGAGAGTAGACTCAGAGGATAACACAGCGGATCCACTCACAAAGGCCTGTTCCCAGAGAGAGACTTTTATGGGATGGTTGAGTATGAGATACTGCAACCACTGCTATCATATGGCCCTAGTGCAAGTGGGAGATTGTTAGTTATATGTATGCCCTAGAGGCCATTACTATATATAGGATGTATATTGTAGTGGATGCTTGGACATATATAGGGAGGACTTTCTTGCTCGACATGATAGTATGCTATCTGGTTGCTCTTTACCTTAACGTGTACACTGATTGTCTCTATGTTACATGTTGGTAAAGCCCTTAGGATGTGTACTTGACTACCTGGACTATGATGCAGATCATACTAGTGGGGACAGATAGTCTATAAGTACATCCTTCAAAGTCCCTAGTCGTGGGTGTATCGAGACGGGGCATCGATATACCAGAGTAGACTAGCGTATACCTTCTCGACCCATACAGATGGGCGATGGATGATCCCATATCCATTGGTGTTTGACATCAGAGATGATATACGGGTGCTCAGTAGAGACTGGGTACACTGGACGGACTCGCCGAGAACTCCCAGATGGTATTATACCTCACGTCAGATGGCAGTTCTCTGGTGACACTGGTACAGAGTAGTCTGTTGAACCGAGATCGTCATAGAGTCTTGTGTGGTTCCCACTGTGCTTTGATTTCCATCTTACCACGTCCAAGAGGGCGTGCAAAACGGTGGTTTTTAGGTACAGTCCCGAGTCACATGGAGGCAATGAGCGATAGGAGGGGATTCGTCTCTCCCGGTATAGGGAGTTGCTGTTGCTCTGTGTTCGATTGGCTATAACCGGAAATCCCTTGCCAGGGTTGCTGAGATTTACTGGTAAGTGTTACCAGTAGTTTCTCGAATTGTTATAGACCTCATATCGACACGACTTATCGAGCTATTGGGGTCTGTCGTTTACCACCCCTAGGCGAGATATGCGACATATCAGACGATCAGACCGGACTGTACGGTAGTGTTACTGGTTGGATTCACTGGAGTGTGAGCGGGCTTGCTCGTCGATCTTCAGATCGCTCAATACCCGGGTGGCCGTTACGTTTAGCAGACCGCTTGCGGCTTGTGGGTTCTTGATATGATCATCATTTGCTGCCGGCGTATTGACGAGTCTTTAGAGTCCTACACAGAGGTTTCCTGGCTCAAGCGAAACGAAATAGGAGCGCATATGAGATATGTGCGGGACCGAGAATAATACGTGTATGTGATACCGTATTCTATTCTCGCGATGAATGTATCGAATGGTTGTATGCGATATAACCTAGTTATCGAATCAAGGATTGATTCGATATGCCGATACATTGGATACTAGTCGGTTATATGCGATATGACCGGATCGTTAAATCAAGTGTTGATTTAATGTATAATTATATATTTGATATATTACTTTGCATTAACTAGTATCGGTTCACTTTAAATGGATTTTCTCGCTCGATTTGTGCGCATTGCATATGCGATATGATTTTGTGCACTTGCTTGTATCATGTTTGATGATACATCCCTTTTGGTTAAGTGTAAAGAATTAAACCTTGGTTAATGAAATGGTTAGGGTTTACTTTTTCCTTATTCATTTTATTCATTTATTTATTCTTTTGGAAAAAGGAAAGCAAATGAGAAAATGGTGGCATGTTTTGTTTTATTCATGAAGTTTCATGAACACTTTGATTTTGTAACCATTTTGTCTCATGCTTAAACCTAACCATTCCACTTAACCCTAATTAATTCTCTACACCTAACCATGGTTCTATTATGATAAGAATTCATTATTCTTTTCATTTTTAGAATTAACTTATCATATCATTTCTTCTTCTTCTTCCTTGAACTCAAGAAGAAAACCTTGACTTCATCAATGGTGGATTGATGAAATGAGTGAGAAATCCAATTCTAAAGTCTACCCACTTCCTATTTCTTCATCCTCTACCTCTTGCCAAGTAGTAGAGTGTGTTTCCTTCACAAGTATTCATGGCTTGGTGAAGGTGGAGCTCGATCTAGTGATGCTTCGACGTAGATCATCTTCGGCACGTCGTCGACGACCTAGCCCGTCCATTCTCCGATGAAGCCGACGCTAGAGCCCGGGAATTCACTAGGACAGCGAGGGGACTTCGTTGCGGAGCTATGGAGGTGGAGCACCGGCTCTACAAAGGTTGTATTTCCGTTATCTTGTAGTTTAGTTGTAAACTAGCTCGCTTTTTCGCCTAGAAATCTAGCCGACGATCCGTTCTAGGGTTTCTCGGCACCGTATTTTTTTAAATTGGCATGATCAATACCTTGTGTGACCTCATTAGGGTGCCTAGGAACCTTACAAGAACATGCGGCGGGAATCGGAGCGACGGCCCAGTCTTCCATAGGATCGGGGCGTGGAACTATCCGGCGCCCAGCGGGTCATGGAATCAATCGCCGCATGCAGGCCACGGTGGCCGGAGTCGGCATGCCGGCGCTCGGTGACGCTGGGATGAGCACGAGTGAGATTGAGAGCTTGAGCGTGTCCATCGTCCTTCTGCGAACGTTTTTATCCCGGGGAGGGGGAACTGCAGTCTGGTGGGTAGGGCCCGCCGCTTGCACGTGGACAAGGGCATCTACCAGCGATGTGAGCTTGTGTATTTGAGCAGGTAAGGCGTTGATCACGTTAGGAAGGGGAGAAGAGCTGCTCCCACCTCCATTGTGGCGGCTCGTATTTGGATCGTCGCGGTTGTCGCTCGCCATCGGGTCCAGGGCGAAAGATCAACTTTAATGGTGGAGAAGCTTCTGAAACGTTCCCACAGACGGCGCCAACTGATGGAAGCTGTGATCTCCTTTAGATGTTGTTCTCCGTCGATCCTGAGATGGCGGTCTTTAACGGTTGAGATTTGGTTTGGGAGTTGTTGAGCGTGTGAATCTCAATTGGTTGGTGTTGACGCCGAGCAATCTACAAAGAAAGCCCCGGAATGGGTAACCACTGTAGGACCCTTCAACCATCAAGTTAGTGCTGGCGAATAAGTGCAGAGTGACGGCGTACTGGAATGAGTTGGAGTTACTTGAGTCGTCTGAGAGAGGAGTTTATATAGTGGTTGCGTGGAGCGAGCAGATGTGAGATTATCGTCGTCAGTTATGCCCCTGCGTTATCCTCGTATTGATGACGGGATACACCCATTAATGGGGGGACGCGCTAGCGTGGGACGCGGAACGTGGGGAGGCGGATATCTCGCCCTGGAGAGATACGCGGAGCCGTTGCAGAGGCGCTTGGATTCCGCGCTCTCGATTGATCGGGGAAGCCGAGGAAGTTCAACCTGTCAGATTGCTCGGAGACGAGCAGTGAGGCCGAGGAAGCTCGGCCTGTCAGATGGCTCGAAGACGAGCAAGGAGCCGAGGAAGCTCGGTCTGTCAGATGGTTTGAAGACGAGCAAGGTGACCGGGGAAGTTCGAAGACGAGCTGTTGGCCGTTTGCTAGGTGAAGGTGGAAAGTACTCAGGGAGGTCTTCTGAAAGGTCGGATGCGTCATCGGAGACGAGGTCCCGAGGAACATCTCTAATGCAAATCATTTATTCCACCTCCGTAACTTTCGGGACACGTCATCCGCCATGTGTCGTAATCTGAGGAAATACCACCTGTGAGCATCATCAACACGCATATACAAAATATTTGTTCTAAATCGAATGAACAATATTCTCATTGTTGAAATCCATCATTTACTTCCAACATCATATAGGCCGGTATCAAAAGACGACTAATACAGTTTAGGATGAGTTATGATCTGGTGTGAACATTTGTTTTCTTGATTACTATGCATAAGGGGGACGGGGACTCCATATTCTGGACAGTGGAATCGAAGCATTTTCTTGAAATTTTGATGATAGTGTTGTACAATCTTGGAATGATGAGGGCTTTTGCCAAAAAAAGAAAAAAAAAATACCCCACGTGTCTCGTATATAGTATTAGTGAAGATAAATTTGTGTAGATATTTTCAAAAGTGTTCCAAAGTGCACTAATGAGTTTGAAATGTAAAAATAAAGGTAGTTTCGTGATGTAATCAATGCTCACTTTTTGGAATAACATGGCTTTAGTATGTGCCACATTGGTCTCTGAAATATGATTTTATTGCTAAATATTCTCTAACTTTATCGTCATCAATAGCCATTGGTAGAGCCGAAAAGTTTTCTATAATAACTTACCAAGAAGAAAAAAAATCAATTCGTGCAAGTAACTTTCATAACTGTTACACTTGGATTAGGATTCAGTTTAGACATTGTTATCCTTTTTGTATGTGTATTTAGTAAATTAATTTATATCTTTAGCACAAAATATAATATATCGAGTCAACATTCATTTCTATTTCATAGCTAGCTTTTATTAGCATGAGATAATTGCTTTTGTCTAAAAAAGGCATGTGATAATTACAAAAATCTAAAATCAATTTTCATTATGTTAGTAGTATTCTTTTATAGCTAGAATTAATTTTAAATTTACAAAAAATATGCATAGGGATTTTGGAGAAAGAGTTGCAAATGCAAGGAATTCGTCATTTTCGAGAAGGATTTTTTAAGAAACTTAAAATTAAGGAATCGCACCTACAAACCCTCTTGTTGTTATTGCTTTATCTCTCAATCAATCTAACCACCATGTCAATCTGGTTTTTGTTTCAAATATTGACTTACGTCTTACACACACACCCGAAATCCAGGTAGGACGGATGCCTCGCCTCGGCTCTACCTGGATCCTCCCCTGTCAATACCACACGAACAAGAGTCATTTTACATGATAAAGTGTCGATCAATCTTTGTTAGCGATAGGCACTCTACTTCCTAGCTAATCGACATAAGCAATGTTTATTATTTTGTCAATCCTCTTTTGAAAAACGTTTAGACCCAATAAAATTAAGTCGACATATTTGAAAGTTCCCAGTGTCTTTATCGCTACAACCGCGACCAATGCGGAATCAAAAAACAAAAATTTTACGGAGAGCACTAGAAACTAATCCCTAGCGATCGTTCCAAATACTAAACTAGAAAACAAAACATGCAAGGTTTAGAGATTACAAGCTTTGTCGTATGTCCATCCAATCGTGGAAGACCCTTCCGAGCTTCTCGTAGGCCGTTGAGAATAAACTTGAGAGGTGATCGTCCTTACCGAAGATGATTCATCCAAGAGAAACCGATCCAAACTCCTGCTTCACCTAGTGCAGCAACCGACTGTCACGGCCCAAATAAGGAATGTGACCGGCATTTAAATCACGCAACGTTTAAAGGCGTAACGTAATTCAAGTAAGCCGAAACCAAGAATCTAAACCTTGAAATAAGGTAGAGTGGTAAAAATATTTGTTTCAAAATATCAATTTTAAAAGTAGATTAGTTATATCAAAACCTTTTAAAATCTTGAGTTGTTAAAATTTTCGGCAGCATCTCCTTTGTAAAAACTGGTTCAAATCGATACATAAGCATAATATATATAAAAGCATCCCCACTTGAAAGCAATCTCAACGCCATCCGGCGAAACATAATCACATAGCAAGATATACGACGCCATAGACAAAGAAATAAGGAAATAAGAAAAGAAAACAATATCTACAATAATAACACAAAAGTCGGCTCACACAAGCATGATACTCAGAGTCAAATATAATACAAATCTCTTAGTATCGTCTCTAAGTCAAATATACATATGGTGGATGGAGTATACTAAATATAACGAAAAAGTGTACAAGGTAGAAGACAAAAGAATACTCGCAACCCACCTACAAAATATCACGTCCAAAAAATGGTGGTAGCAGTATGCCCCTCCGTGACTATATTGATGGATCGTCCCTACAAGACACTGTGGTACAACGGGGGTAAGTTGCCAGCTCGTGAGTAGTAAATAACATTGTAAGTGGCAATCATAAGCATATACGTAACAGCGATAGATCCTAAATATGAATTTATGATGCGGTATACTAGCATAGATGCAATATGAATAAATGAGCGAAGTATGAAATATGGGTGTAGCAGGTATAAGAAACGAAATATGTCTTAATTAATTTCAATATGGTAGAACCAAAAGTATCATCAATAAAATAACATAATCCTGTGTCAAGTATCGACACTTAGAAATCTCAATATCCCAGGCGTCGTCTCTCAGATCGGCCTTCAAATCCAACTGATCATACGACTCCGGTCGGTATCCTCCAGATATCCGCCGAGACCAAAACTATCACCGGTAGGTATTGTTCCCCTGCCAGGCTCAACGTCTCTCTATAAAATCTTCTTGCCCTGTGGTACCATACCAGGTCCACCATGTACCCGCAGATGGTGCCTCCTCTCTCCTCGAATCGGGTATACACATAACTCAAAACCGAGAAAACTCATGGTGGACGCCAAATATCATATCAAGAGAAAACCGTGTATTTTTAAATAAATCTAAATTTTGCGAACGTATGTGCGGTTTCTCAAATCCAGAAATCTCATGAAAATAGAAATCTCACAAAACATCATAATATATGAATATGGCGATGATGGCAAGTGTACATGATATTGATATGATGCAAGCTAGATGAATAACATGAGGATTTATCTATCAATAAGATGAAATGCAATGCAAGATATCATGCGAGTTCTATAGTGTACGTGACATGGTAATTACCAATGGTGTGTGTGTACATATAGGTTAGTGCACGTGCGTCATGAACCATTGGTAATGGTGTAGGTATCCGAGTGTGGAGATATCAATGCGTATGATAATGCGTATGCAATATGGAAATGTACATAGGTATATGTATATGAGGTTTGTAACTTGGTTCTAAACATCGGGCGCTTTACGCCATCGAATGTTAAATCTACTCACCGGCACGGTCTCGAACTACTTGAATCCGACCACCTCCTTTCTTTTCCTTACCCCGTCCGAAGTCTCCGCAACCGATTTTAGTATCGAACAAAACTTAGCACATGAGGCTAAAATCCCAACATGACACGAAGTAAAAACTACACGAACGAACTAACTCTTACGAGTTAACACAGGTGAACTCAATGTGCTAAACGCGTGCAACAACCACTTAAGACTACCCATAAGAACCGTTAACCAAGTAAAACACCAAAACAAGAATCAGAATGTCCGTATCGTACGTTAACATATCTCCTAAAATAAGGTAATACGATCCCAGATTTTTGTATACACAAAATTAGAAAAGTTGCATATACCAGAGGTCTAATTGGAGTCTTAGAGAGCTCTCGACAAAATCCTACACTCAAACTCATCAAATGGGCCGCAAATTGCGGCCAAAAGCAATATTTTAGCGACCGGATATTTGAGATGGTGGCTCGGGTTTTGAGGGTGTACTCAGGGTCCTATAACTAGCTCCCAGTAATTGTAACTTTTTTCTGAAGTCTCTGATTTGATAGCAGGTTCAAATTGGAACCCTAACCTTTAACTAATTACAAGTTTTGACTCTAATTAAAACTTTAGGGTAGTTTAGTGAAAACTTAGTGGTTAGACAATGATATATTGCACTAAAATACTCTTAACTAAACTTATTTAGATTATGATTTCTCTATAATTTATCATAACCCCAAAGTTAGCTCAAAACCTCACTTTAAGTTTTAAAACTACATAAACACAAATTTTAATCTAAATTATAAGTTTGTTAAGGCAGGAGGTTAATAAAATATGTTCAAGAGTTGGTCATTAGCTCAAGATGATATGAAGGAGACCCTAACTTGATAGGTGGCCTCTAGATGAAGACTTGCTTTAAGAAAAACTCTTGAAGAGATAAAAATTTGGATTTTTTTGAAATGATTTGTGAAGGATTTTTGTGGTGAGTTGTGTGCGATTTAGGAGATAGAGAAAGGTTTAATGAAGGAAGAGTTGGAGAAGAAAGAAGAGAGAATGAGGGAGAGAAAGATCTAGATAGATGATGGATAATTTGTAGCCATGGCACAAAATACCCTCATTTATTACACTATACCTCCATGTCTCCCTTATTTCATTTTTCTTCTTTTTCTTTTCCTTTTTAGAACCATCCTAGTATGTAAAATATTTTTAAACAATTATAAATTGTGGTTTTATTTGTCATGGTTGCTAAAATATATTTTAACCGAAACTAATATGTTGTTAACACTAGATTAGTGTATATATATGTGTGTGTGTGTTTAAAATAATTTAATAAATAAACAAATAATTAAATAAATAATTATATATATGTCTGTGTGTGTGTGAGAGAGAATAATTATTAACTAAGTTTTTATCAAAAATGCATGTTATATCACTAATTAAATTTTAGTCAACTCTAAACAAATTTTAAGACATTAAACCGCCGCTCCAAACTTGTTAGAAATGGAGTGTGGGAATGTAGGATTTTTCCACTAACGCTTTCACACTAAAACAAAACTCAAGAGAGCAAATGAAGAAGAAAGAGGATGAGAGCTATCCATAATACAAATGAGCTAAGTATGGAATGAATGAGAGAATGGCTTCCATTCTATTTTCAACCATAAAAAAATACTATACTAATTTTTCAATAAAAAATTGAAACCCATTCCTGTTCTCCGCCGAAAAGACGCGACTGGGACGTTGGGACGTCTGGCCTGAATTTCGAGAGGAGATGCTATTTGGTGCTATCCGTCCACCTCTCCGAAAATACCAAGTTGATTTATGGCACCATGTATCAAACGTTTAAACGGATGCGGCCGATATAGCAGATTTCGTCAGATTCCCCCTCGTTAAGGGGTTTTTGATTGTGGGGACGCTTTTCCCTGCAGGTGCAAGCCCCTGCAGTTAATTACGCTACCGCATCGCCGTAACAACTTTCTCCTTCTCCAGATGGTCACTTCGTGTCATGTGTGTTTGTTTTGTTTTTGGTTGCCCGTGGATTGTATACGGAGACTAATTTATGTGGTCGCCCGTAGGGCGTGGATTAATCCAAATCCGTATTTTCTAAGATTTTGGTTTTGGGTTGGGTTTAAAAATCGTTAATCTCATTTGAGACTAAGATCAACTTAAACGTTTGTTAAGGATACGTTAGTCTAATTTTAGACTAAGATCTACTTAACCATTTGTTAAGGATACGTTAGTTTAATTTTAGACCAAGATCTACATAACAGGATCATTTAGATCCAACAAAAAAGCATTTGGGCTCTATAAGTTTAAGGACGTCATAGTCCGTGGAGTTTAAAGATATCATAGTCTAGTTTAGAGACATCTTAGTCTGTAAAGTTTAAGGACATCATAGTCCATGAGTTTAAGGACCCTACAGTTCATGAAATGTCTGGTTGTCGGGACCCATCACCTCTCTGAAGACGTTGAAGGATTACAACGACAAATAACAGAGGAGTGAAGAGATGTACCCTTGAAACAATATTGGTTGGGAGATCTGTAGTCCAATTTGGGACTAAGATCAAATATTTATGAGCATATGGGCTCAATTAATCTGAAGTAGGGTTCTGTGGCCAGTTTGGGCTCGGCCCATTTAGTTAAAATGTTGAATTTTTAACAATACTGAGCATCAGTTTGGGCTCTGACAATCTTTTTGTCTTTTATTGAGTGCTGAGCACTTATTATAGCTCTGGGGCCTTTTATTATTTAAAGAACAATTTATGTTCTCTCAGCGCACACGTGAGGAGCACGTGGCGCGCTTGGCGCTGAGCGCCAGTTAATGAGTGCAGTGCACTTCTGTCAAGTAGCGCACACGTGAGGAGCACATGGCGCGCTTGGCGCTGTTCGCTAGACTTGGAGCGCTGAGGGCTTCTGTGAAATAGCGCACACGTGAGGAGCATGTGGCGCGCTTGGCGCTGTGCGCCAGACAATGAGCACAGGGTGCTTCTGGTGAAGTAGCGCACATGTGAGGAGCACGTGGCGTGCTTGGCGCTGTGCGCCAGACAATGAGCGCAGAGCGCTTCTGTTTATGTAGCGCACACATGAGGAGTACGTGACGCGCTTGGCGCTGATCGCCAGCCAATGAGCGCAGAGCGCTTCTGGTGAAGTAGTACACACGTGAGGGGCATGTGGCGCGCTTTGTGCTGTGCGCCAGATAATGTGCGCAGTGTGCTTCTGTCAAGTAGCGCACACGTGAAGAGCACGTGGCGTGCTTGGCACTGAGCGTCAGTTAATAAGCGCTGTGCGCTTCTTTAAATTTAGAGCGCTAAAGCTCTTTTAGGCAGCTTTGCGTCCAGAAAATTAAATTCTCTTTCTTATAAGAGACTTTTTCTCATGGATCTAAGAACAAAGTTATTATCTTTTATACGAGATGTTTCAATCTCTTATGTTTTTGGTGAAAGGCTTTGCTTTTATGGATCTATGATCCTAAGAGAATTGAATTATTCTCCCCCCTTTTATAATGAGATATTATAATCTCTGAAAGACAATTTGTCTTATAGATCTATGATCTGAAAAAGATTAAGTTCTTCCCCTTATTTTTATGATGAGATATTTTGATCTCTGTTGTGAAAGATCTTGGTCTTGTAGATCTATGATCTTAGAAAAAGAAGTGAATTCTTCTTTTAATATGGGGTGATTTCGTCTCTCTGTTTTTTTACCTTGAGGATAATTTTCCTCTTCTGAGAGCTTGCTCTTTGTCTTTGAAATTTCTCAAAATTTATGGGGGGTTCTTCTATCTTAGACTTGAATTCTTGGGGCCTTTATATAAGGCAAGCTGATTTGTTGAATCAGTTGAAGAGATCTTTTCTCTAATTGATTTGGGGATGTTTCCCCCGTTGGATCTTTGATCCAAGAGCTTCTAATTTACAGAAGGCAATTTTCTTGTTTTTAACAAGATTAGGAAATCTTTTCCCATATAGAATTTATTCTTTATCTTGGTGATTTTAACCAGCATTGGATCTTTGATCCAACGGTGCTCTGATTTACAGAGCACAATCTTTCCTGTTTGGAAAGATTCTGAGAAATGTTTCCTTAACAGAATTTTATTTTGGTCAACTGATAATTTTTAATCATGTTCGTTGGATCTTTGATCCAACGGTTGGGAATATTTAGTTCCAGCGCTAGCGTTATCGTGCTTTACATGTGGTGCGCTGCTTAGAGTGCAGCGCACTTAGCGTTAGCGCTCTCGTGCTTTACACGTGGTGCGCTGCTTAGAGTGCAGCGTACTTAGCGCTAGCGCTCACGTGCTTTGCACGTGGTGCGCTGTAGTGCTCTTAGCGCTAGCGCTCATGTGCTTTGCACGTGAGCGTTGCCTCAGAGTCTTTGACTCCCAGCACTGGCGCTGTTATGAAGTGCTGCTTTATTTTCAAAATTTAAAATTTGAACAAAGTTTTGCTCTGATTGGGGGAAACAAATGCCCCCCCATCGTTGCGCTCACGTGGCTCACACGTGAGTGCAGCGGTGGCAACATCTACACCCTTAGATCAACTTAGAAGTTGAAACGGCTCTTAGTGCCTATAAATAGGACCCTTGGCCCTTTAGGTGATTTCTGTTCATCTTCTCACTTTTTTTTCCGAGAATTATTTCTCTTTCAGAGCATAGCTCTTCGTCTTAAGAACTTTCTTAGGGATAGAACTCTGTCAAAAATTTAGGTAAAGATTAAATCTTTGATGGGACTACTTTGTAATCCAGGGTTTCACCCATTAACAGAGCCTTGCTCTTTTTAAATCATATAGATTTTTAGGGTTTCTTAATAGAGCTTTGCTTTTTTCAAAACATGAAGAACTCTTAAAGTTTGTTCATAGATCTTTTAATTCATTAAAAGCTTTGCTTTTTGGGTTTCTGATGGGTTACTCCATCATCTTCACAGAGCATTGCTCTTTAGGATTTTTGGGGAATTTTATTTCCTTCATAATTGATTTTGACAAGTGTCACTCTTGTCTGCAGAGCGTTGCTCTCAAGAAGTTTAACTCCTTGACTCGAGGAGTCTCTTATTAAATGAGAATCCTTTTTAGGATTCCCCCTTAATTGCACAAATTTGAATCTGTTGGGTGTTTTAATCAGCACTTGTTTTCTTTATGCGGATATCAAGAGTTGTCTAAATCCCCATGTTTTGATCAGTCTGTTCGCTAAACTCCCATTGGTTTTCATTTTCAGGTGCTATGGCCGTTCATTTGTATGACCTTGACGGAATTATTTCTTATGGGGACATTTGCGTATTAGGCCGTTGCCAAAATCAGGAGTTCACCAAAGCTCAGTGCGCCGAAATCATGCGTCGCTTTGATGAATATAATGGTCGACTGCTTCTTCGTCGTTCCGCTCTTTTGAAGCTCATTGTAAGAGCGATCTGGGAAGCACTTCCTTTATTCTATGCAGGCATGCCGCTTAAGGCATTGGATGATGCCGAAGATAAGGTACACTCAGTGTATCTGATGGGTCTAATCTCAAAGAAAAGGCGAGACAATCTTGTTGATATTCTTCATCAATCTTTCCAACAGGCGACGATAATCGCTGCCTATCGAAGGACGGAGAACATCGGTGAAGATCCTAACGCTTGCGAGCGTGAGAGGAAGCATATGAGAATGGTCAGAGAGGCCAGAAACATTTTAGATGGCCTTACATTTTCTTAATCCATGTTCTGGATTTGATGTCTTACCATTTTAAACATTTTACTGATACTTTTGTTTACTGTTTTCATCAATGTAAGAGTTTTCTGAAGTATGAATGGCAAATTTTGTGTTTCCGTTCTTTTATTTTTTGCGTTAAACCTTTTCATATATACATGAATGGGCGCGCTCTGAATGCTTAATGGAATGCGAATCGAATGTTCTCTTTATTTTCTTGCATGGTATATGGTTGATGCCTGTAGGTTATGCCTTTTGTTTTGACTTGGAGCGAAGCAGTTTACGCATTCTTGGTTAGCACCTCCATTTTTCTAGCATGTAATTTTGGCAAGTATGGTCTGTAGACAGTAGGTAGCTGTCCATCTTGGATTCTTTGCAGAGCAGCGATGGCTTAGGAAATATGTTCAGATCTGCCGCCTAAGACTTTTCAACTTTATGAGCCATGAGGGTCTCATAAAGATTTTTCTCCCTACGAGTCGAGAGGATCTCGTAGGTGTATTTTCTCCTTAAGAATCGTGAGGATTCCTAAGTGTGGTTTTTCTCTTGAGAGTCGTAAGGATCTCCCAAGAGAATTTTCCCGCTTATAAGTCGAGAGGACTCGTAAGTAGTTATTTCCCTCCTTGTCGATGTTCGGCTTCGGAGAGTGTGGCCCGTGAATAGTATGCAAGCGCCTATCTTAGCCTGACTTGCAGGGCCCCAGTGCTTAGGAAACAGGTCCTTATCGTCATTGCTTAAGGCTTTTCCCTACAAGTCGAGACGAATCGAGAAGTTCTTGCAAGGACACTAATTTCCTCACGGGTCGAGACGAATCGAGAAGTTCTCGCAAGGGTGTCCTAACGTCACAGTTAACCTCTGCTCTTTACGATAAAGGTCCGTTAGGGTCTGTGGTACTAGGGTTTTGCTCATCGTACCGTCATGTTGGCTGATGTATTCCTCGATAGGCAATCTTGCCGTTCGAGTAGCCTTGCAACTGTCGTGTCTCTGATCCCTTCGAGGGCTGGACAAGACGTCTTCAAGCAATCTTCCTAGGCAGTTTGACCGTCAGAAGAGCAAGCGTTAGGAATTTTGCCATGCCGCTTTTTACTTGAGGTTAGCCTCAGTTTGGGGAGCCCCGATGAGTCATAGCCACTCCGCGCTGGTGTAGGATAATCTCCGATAGTCTTTCAGGTTTTATATGAGTTACCTGCCAAGACCCTGAAGCTAGGAATATTGCCTTCGCTTCGTTTACTGGTATTGCATCTGCTGTATCGAGACGAATGTCGCGGTTGTCTCTAGGTTGTTGATGAATCGTCGAGGCTTGGAACTAGGGATTTTGCCATGGCTCCGTTGTTGGTTTCGCGTCTGCATCTTGTTGGAGGAAGAACGCTGGGGTGACATCGCATCTACTGTATCGAGACGAACGTCGAGGTGGTCTCTAGGTTGTTAGTGAACCGTCGGGACCTGGAACTAGGGACTTTGCTGTGGCTTCATTGTTTTGACCTTGGGGTCAGTTGTTGACGTTGTATCTGCATCCTGCTGGAGTTGAGAAGAAACGCCGTTGTTGACACTTCGTCTTCTGTAACGAGACGAATGTCGAGGTGGCCTCTAGGTTGTCTGTGAACCGTCGAGATTTAGAACTAGGGACTTTGCCGTGGCTCCGCCGTTGGTGACGTTGCGTCTGCTGTAACGAGACAAATGTCAAGGTGGTCTCTGGGTTGTCTGTGAACCGTCGAGATTTGGAACTAGGGACTTTGCCATGGCTCCGTTGTTGGTGTCGCGTCTGCATCTTGTTGGAGGAAGAACGCTGGGGTGACATTGCGTCTATCGTATCAAGACGAACGTCGAGGTGGTCTCTAGGTTGTTGGTGAACCACCGAGACCTGGAACTAGGGACTTTGCCGTGGCTCCATTGTTTTTGTGTCGCGTCTGCATCTTGCTGGAGGAGAAACGCTGTTGTGGGTCTCCAGGTTGTAGATGTGGCCGTCGAGACTTGGAACTAGGGACTCTGCCATGGCTCCGTTTTGTCGTATATTCCTGCAGAGACACTAATTTCTCTGCGGGTCGGCGCGAATCGAGATGTTCTCATCAATGACGCCGATTTCCCTAAATCGAGGTATTTGCCAAGGACACTGATTTCCCTGGGGTTGAGACGAATCGAGATATTCCTGCAAAGACACTGATTTCTCTGTGGGTTGATGCGAATTAAGATGCTCTCGTCAAGGACGCTGATTTCCCTGAATCGAGGTATTTGCCAAGGACACTGATTTCCCTGGGATTGAGACGAATCGAGGCATTCCTGCAAAGACACTGATTTTCTTGCGGGTCGACGCGAATCGAGATGCTCTCGTCAAGGACGCTGATTTCCCTGAATCGAGGTATTTGCCAAGGACATTGATTTCCCTGGGGTTGAGACGAATCGAGGTATTCCTGCAAAGACACTGATTTCCTTGCGGGTCAACGCGAATTGAGATGCTCTCGTCAAGGACGCTGATTTCTCTGAATTGAGGTATTTTGTCAAGGACACTGATTTCCCTGGGGGTCGGTTGACTTGTTTCCGAGACGGAGCGTTGATCCGGCGCGGAGGTCATTGGTTGACTCTAGGTTGTCTGTGAACCGTAGAGTCTTGAAACTGGGAGCTTTGCCGTGGCTCCAATTGGTGATGTTGCGTCCGAATCCTGTTGGAATGAGGAGGATCACCGTTGCTGATTTTTAGGCTGTAGATGTCACCGTTAAGATTTAGAACTAGGGACTTTGCCATGGTTCCGTTTCGTTGTGTCGCTTCCGTGCCCTGCTGGCATAAGAAGGAACGCCGTTGTTGATCTTCTGGGATGCAGATATTACTGTTGAGATCTGACTTTCCCTTTTGACAGGATCTGGTGGGGGACATTTGGTTCCCTTTCGTTTATGCTCATGGATTGTATATAGGGGTCAGTATGGACTCGCCTGTAGGGCAAAAGTTTCATTCTTTCAACAATTTTTTCTTTCCGCGATGCTTTATCATTTCAGCTTTTTATATCGCGAAAATCGCGATTGCCCAATCATTTCGGCTATTTTTCGCTGTGTCCAATCATTTCGGCTATTTTTGTTTTTTTTACTTGCTGCTTTTTATTGCGAGTTGCCCAATCATTTCGGCTATTTTGTATACATATCTTTTACTTGCTGATTTTGCTGCAAATTGCCCCATCATTTCGGCTATTTCATATGCATTTTTGGCTCGCTGGATCTTTATCGCGAGTGTGGAACTTGGAACCTGATGCCAATCTTAGCATCAGCATCGCTACAACTGGAATATTGCCAGGAACGAATCATCATTTGCCGTGAAAGGGCTTGGAATGTAATACCAATTTAGGCATCAACATCGCTACAACTGGGATATTGCCAGGAGCGACTCATCATCTGCTTCTGTCGATGTCGAACAATGGTGGCTTAGCAAACAGGGTTAGGATCCTGTCGACTAAGGCTTTTGACTTTACGAACCGTAAGGGTCTCATAAAGGTGTTTCTTCCTACGAGTCGTGAGGATCTCGTAGGTGTCTTTTCTCCTTAGAAATCGTGAGGATTCTTAAGTGTGTATTCTCTTATAAGTCGTAAGGACCATACAAGAGTGTTTTCTCCTTATAAGTCGAGAGGACTTACAAGTGTCGTTCGCCGTATGAGCATATCCCTAGTCGCTGGTGGGACTCTGTTAGGGAAATGTTTATTCGTGCCCGTGGATTGTATACAAGGGTCAGCATTGAACCGCTTGTAGGGAAAACTGGGAAATGTGATAGCTTAAGAACAGGTTAGGATCCCTGTAGCTTAAGGCTTTTGAATCTTATGAGTCGTGAGGTTCTCATAAGAGGGTTCTCCTTACGAGTCGTGAGGATCTCGTAAGTGTAATTTCTCCTTAGGAATCATGGAGATCCCTAAGTGTGTCACTCCCTTGTGAGTCGTAAGGATCTCACGCAGGTATTTTCTCCTCACAGGGTCGCAAGGACCTTGCAAGTGTCTTTTAACAAGATTGCGCCCTTTCAGGTTTTCACAAACTCGCCGGTAGTCCTATTGTTTTTACTCACGGAGCCCTTTCGGGTTTTCATCCGTGCCCATTTTGCTTGCGGACGCACCGTTTTTTTACGAGTCTGCGCCCTTTCAGGTTTTCACAATCATCGCCAGTAGTCCTGCTGTTTTTACTCACGGCGCCCTTTCGGGTTTTCATCCGTGCCCATTTTTCTTATGGACATACTGTTTTTTTTCTTTTTTCTTTTTTCTGTCAACCTTGGGATGCTGCGGTCCGTAGTAGTTTATAGACGTCTCGGTGAATTGCAAGTTTTAGGACATTGCGGTCCATCGTTAGTTTAGGGACATTTCGGTCCGTTATTCGTAAATCCGAGATTTTTCGGGGCAACGTACGATTACGTAGGTAGATATCCTCACAAGTCTTCGTATCTTTCGTGTCAGACGTATATTACTTGAAGAGAGGGCTGAGAGCTATTTGTTCATCAGAGTCGCTTCCGAAAATGAGAACATGTGATCCCTTGGTGTCAACCTTGTGACAGTTGCCGGCAGTTCTTCTGCGCTCATCTGTCGTGCTTCTATGTTCCCGACGAGCCTTGCGTTTCACTCGCTGGCCGTGTTGTCGGTGGGCAACATATCCATGCCATCAGTTTTTAAAGGCCATGCACTCTTCGGTAGGGTGCGTGATCTTCCGATGGTATAAGCAGTAATTTGGATGTGCATCCGCTTCGTCAAGGTGTATGCTGCCAGGAGTATTTCCTTTAAATGGCGGCAGCTTCATTCCCATTGACAGGGCCCTAGCGAATCGTTTTCTTTCTTTAAGCTTGCTTTTGCTAGTGACAGGGATGCTTCGACCCGGTTGGGGTACTCCACGGTTTCTCAATACCGGAGCTTCTTCAACTTGACGCCGACGCTTGGCCCTCTCGTATATGGCCGTTTCCCCCTCTCTGTCAGCTTTGCTTTTCTGAAGAGCTTCGCTTAGAAGTCTGTCAATCAATTCGTCCGATGGCTCCAGGGATTTTGATTCTGGTTCTGGATCTGCCCCCAGTTTCTCTGTATCAGGAGCTTCTTCACCATTTATTGACGAGTGGGAGATCATGTGGCAGCTCGCCACATAGTTCTCTGGTTCATCTGACGAGTCTTTTTCCCCATCATTGTCATCATCTCCGTCCTCAAGGATATGGTTGAGAAACTCTTGGAATGTGACCGGGGTTTGCGCCTTCTGGTTATATTCCTCCAGCGCGTCGATATGTTTTTGCAGGTCCGTGCACTTGTCATCAGATTTCACGGGCTTTTTAGTCTTCTTCTTCTTCTTCGAAGACTTTGACGGCTGGACTTGAGCGTTTTGATTATCGCTACCCATTCTTGGAGTCAGGCGCGACTTCAGCATTCCCTCAGTGATCTCGGGTTCCAGCGGACTTTTCCACCTGATCGCCGGGCATGTGTGAAGATCTTTCAGCATTCTTTTCGTCTTAACTGAAAGAGCGACCTCCCATGGAGCTTCTTCTATAAATGAGCATGATGCCCCTGGCGTGTCCACCCTTTTAGGGGTGTGCTGTTGTGGTGGATTTACCTTCTAGTTTTCGGACAGCGCGAACTTGCCCTGTTGATACTGGTCTTCAATCTAATTTTTGAAGACGTAGCAATTTTCGAGTGGGTGACCCATTACTCTGTGGTAAGGACAATAGTTAGGATGGTTAACGTCACCCGGTTGCAACGGATGTCTTGGATCTGGCAGAGTGATGAGCCCGTTGCGCACTGCCAGTTCGAACACTCTCATTGTTTTATCCCTTGGAAATGAGTAAGGACCTTTCAACTTCTCATCGAGGGATTGCGGCTTGTTGCTTTGGAGAACAACCGGTCTTGGGCCACTCGGTTGTTATTGAGTATTGGCAACAAAGGTTGCTTTCCCTTTCCCCTTCTCATTCCGAGGAACTCTCTTTGAGGAGGACGGTGTATGGCCCATCTGGTCCATTTGGGCCAGCTTATCAATCAAGGCCTGGAAAGTAGTTGGCTTGAAGAACATCATGAACCGGGATATGGTCTCCTGCGGATCAAGAGTGCCTACGAACATGCCTACTGCAGGCGGTTCTTCGATGCGCTGCTCGCACTTCGACCATAGATTCCGCCACCGTATCGCGTGCTGCACCCATGTTTCGCCCGGCTTCACCCTGGCATTGATCAATGCTGTGATTGGGATACGTTCGCTAGCGCTTGCGAACCTTTGTGTGAACAGTAATTCCATTTCTGCAAATGTCTTAACGGAGTCGTTCGGGAGCTCGGAGTACCATTCAAACGCCGTCTCCGACAAGCTGCCAACAAACTGGCGAAGCAGCAGTTTGTTGTCACCTCCGGTGTTGCCGCACAGAGTCCTAAATTGAGCAACGTGCTGGTGTGGATTTCCTGTCCCCTTATATACATGGAATTTAGGGATCGTATATCCCAGCGGGTACTTTATTTGGTCGTACCAACCCGGATAGGGTCGTCCAGTCTTAACAATTTTCCCGGCCGCTTCGCTCTCCTGATGAGCTCGTATCTGCTGAGCGATATAGTCATCCAAGATGGCTTTAGAAATGGTCTCCTCTTTGGCTACTGAACAGGCCGGAAGAGGGTTTGACGTCGCCCCTCGGTCGTCTTCAAGGATAATCGGAGGGTCTTCAGCTGGAGGATCTGGCTGTAACATCATCCCGACCATGTCTTGGAATAAAAGCGCCATTCGTTTTATATTGGCAGCTTGTTTCATTGCTTCTTTGTCCTTCTTCTCAAGGATTCTGCGGAGGAATTCAGCATCAGTTTCTTGTTCATGACGCTACTCTGGCGATGTCTCCGGGCTTTCTTTTGGTCCAGTGAGTGCGGCCATCCGTGTTAACATTTCCTGGAGCTTCTGTTGCTGCTCCTGGGTCTTTGTTATGGATCTGGTGAGTGGTCGATGGCCCGTAGAGATATGACTATCCTATTTCCTGGATGCCATATAAACAGTGTGCACCACTATACCCCCAGACTTAGGGCATTTCGATTCAGTGCCTTTGAGCTTCGTCGCGGACACAAGGACTTTCTCTGACCTCCTTCTTTTGTGAGCGATCGAAGTTGAGAGGGCCGTTGCAGCGGGCACCAAGGTAGACGACACCTTCTGTGGTACAACAGAGTGGTCCTTCTCGTGCCGAACCTTTACCTTCTTCAGTTGGCGGGAGTAATCTTGATCAATCACCGAGTCTTGGACTTGACGCCGGACCTTGTAAATTTTAGAGGACAGCTGCCGAGGGGGCTGCTCCAGTTTTATCTTTGTAACATTTTCCACAGGTGGAGGAGATCTTTTCAGCACGGCCATCGGAGAGTTCTTGCACACCCTCCTATGTAGTTCAAAACTGTTCCCAGTTGGAACAGTAGCAATAATTTCTACCGTTGGAGCTGGCGAAGTCAGTCCAGAAGGGGAACTGCCCCCAGCTTTCCTCACTCGGCGCAAGTGGCGACGTCGAGCATGTCGTGCGGCCGGAATCACCTCCGCTGTTGGATGAGCTTCTTCATGCCCCCTGCTTTGAGGGGAGGCTGTTATTGGTGCTAGCCTGTCGAAGATTGACGTCTGTTGAGAGGGGATAGTCAGTCTTGCGAAGGCCGACTTTCGAACAGGGGAAATAGCCTTTGTAGCTTCGCGTGGAGTAGGAGCTGAAACGGCCAATCTTGTGAAGACCGACCCTTTAGCAGGAAAAGTCGCGTTGACGATTTCAGGAGCAGAAACGGCTATCCGCTTCGGAATGGCCGCTTCAGGTATCGCGAGCTTCTTCATGGGCCCACTTAAGCTTTGGCCCAGTTTGCTGAAAACTGAGGCGCTGGACTTGGGCGACCCGTTGAGAGGGGCCGCGGTAGTTGTAAGCCGATCAAAGACCAACTTCTTCGGAGCTTCTTGCGACGGCAATGGGGCGTTGAAGCTCATTGGTGAGAGCATGGTCCCAAAGAATAGCTTAGTGGTGGCTTGGGTCGCTTGTTCCACCGGTATTGTGGAAAGGGAGGCCGCTTGGGGCCTGTAGGTTACTCCTCCAGATGAAGCGGAACGGGAGTTGTTGCAGTTAATGCAGTTTGAAGCCATTGATCTTCTATTTTCTGCACGGAGCAAGGCACCAAATCTTAGTACTTCGAATCTTGGGGCAACCATAGCAAACCGCGATTCGTTCGCGAAACACGACACACGAAGTGTGGAGTGGAAAGAGGAAAAGGTCCTACCGAGCGTGTCAGAATCTGTTCTCCGCCGAAAAGACGCGACCGGGACGTTGGGACATCTGGCCTGAATTTCGAGGCAGATGCTATTTGGTGCTATCTGTCCATCTCTCCGAAAATGCCAAGTTGATTTATGGCACCATGTATCGAAGATTTAAACGGATGCGGCCGATGTAGCAGACTTCGTCAGATTCCCCCTCATTGAGGGGTTTTTGATTGTGGGGACGCTCTTCCCTGCAGGCGCAAACTCCTGCAGTTAATTACGCTACCGCATCGCGGTAACAACTTTCTCCTTCTCCAGATGGTCACTTCGTGTCGTGTGTGTTTGTTTTGTTTTTGGTTGCCCGTGGATTGTATACGGAGACTAATTTATGTGGTCGCCCATAGGGCGTGGATTAGTCCAAATCCGTATTTTCTTAGATTTGGGTTTTGGGTTGGGTTTAAGGATCGTTAATCTCATTTGAGACTAAGATCAACTTAAACGTTTGTTAAGGATACGTTAGTATAATTTTAGACTAAGATCTACTTAACCATTTGTTAAGGATACGTTAGTCTAATTTTAGACTAAGATCTACTTAACAGGATCATTTAGATCCAACAAAAGAGCATTTGGGCTCTATAAGTTTAAGGACGTCATAGTCCATGGAGTTTAAAGACATCATAGTCGAGTTTAGAGACATCATAGTCTGTAAACTTTAAGGATATCATAGTCCATGAGTTTAAGGACCCCACAGTCCGTAAAATGTCTGGTTGTCGGGACCCATCACCTCTCTGAAGACGTTGAAGGATTACAACGATAAATATCAGAGGAGTGAAGAGATGTACCCTTGAACCAATATTGGTTGGGAGATCTGTAGTCCAATTTGGGACTAAGATCAAAGATTTATGAGCATATGGGCTTAATTAATCTGAAGCAGGGTTCTGTGGCCATTTTGGGCTCGGTCCATTTAGTTAAAATGTTGAGCTTTTAACAATGCTAAGCATCGGTTTGGGATCTGACAATCTTTTTGTCTTTTATTGAGTGCTGAGCACTTATTATAGCTCTGGGGCCTTTTATTATTTAAAGAACAATTTATGTTCTCTCAGCGCATACGTGAGGAGCACGTGGCGCGCTTGGCGCTGAGCGCCAGTCAATGAGCGCAGTGCGCTTCTGTCAAGTAGCGTACACGTGAGGAGCACGTGGCGCGCTTCGCTAGACGTGGAGCGCTGAGGGCTTCTGTGAAATAGCGCACACATGAGGAGCGTGTGGCGCGCTTGGCGCTGTGCGCCAGACAATGAGCACAGGGTGCTTCTGGTGAAGTAGCGCACACGTGAGGAGCACGTGGCGCGCTTGGCGCAGTGCACCAGACAATGAGCGCAGAGCGCTTCTATTTATGTAGTGCACACATAAGGAGCACGTGGCACGCTTGGCGCTGATCGCCAGCCAATGAGCGCAGAGCGCTTCTGGTGAAGTAGCGCACACGTGAGGAGCACGTGGCGCGCTTGGCGCTGTGCGCCAGACAATGAGCGTAGTGCGCTTCTGTTAAGTAGCGCACACTTGAGGAGCACGTGTCGCGCTTGGCACTGAGCGCCAGTTAATGAGCGCAGTGCACTTTTTTAAATTTGGAGCGCTAAGGCTCTTTTAGGCAGCTTTGCGCCCTGAGAATTAAATTCTCTTTCTTATAAGAAATTTTGTCTCATGGATCTAAGAACAAAGTTATTTTTTATAGGAGATGTTTCAATCTCTTATGTTTTTGGTGAAAGCTTTTGCCTTTATGGATTTATGATCCTAAGAGAATTGAATTATTCTCCCCCCCTTTTATAATGAGATATTATAATCTCTGAAAGACAATTTGTCTTATAGATCTATGATCTGAAGAAGATTAAGTTCTTCCCCCTATTTTTATGATGAGATACTTTGATCTTTATTGTGAAAGATCTTGGTCTTGTAGATTTATAATCTTAGAAAAAGAAGTGAATTCTTCTTTTAATATGAGGTGATTTCGTCTCTTTGTTTTTTTTACCTTGAAGAAAATTTTGCTCTTCTGAGAGCTTGCTCTTTGTCTTTGAAATTTCTCAAAATTTATGGGGGGGTTCTTCTCTCTCAGACTTGAAGTCTTGGGGCCTTTATATAGGGCAAGCTGATTTGTTGAATCAGTTGAAGAGATCTTTTCTCTAATTGATTTGGGGATGTTTCCCCCGTTGGATCTTTGATCCAAGGGCTTCTGATTTACAGAAAGCAATTTTCTTGTTTTTAACAAAATTTGGAAATCTTTTCCCATATAGAATTTATTCTGTATCTTGGTGATTTTAACCACCATTGGATCTTTGATCCAACAGTGCTATGATTTATAGAGCATAATCTTTTCTGTTTAGAAAGATTCTGAGGAATGTTTTCTTAACAGAATTTTATTCTGGTCAACTGATGATTTTTAATCATGTTTTGTTGGATCTTTGATCCAACGGTTGTGAACATTTAGTTCCTGCGCTAGCGCTCTCGTGCTTTGCACGTGGTGCGCTGCTTAGAGTGCAGCGCACTTAGCGCTTGCGCTCATGTGCTTTGCACGTGGTGCGCTGTAGCGCTCTTTGCACTAACGCTCATGTGCTTTGCATGTGTGCGCTGCCTCAGAGTATTTGACTCTTAGCGCTGGCGCTGCTATGAAGTGCTGCTTTATTTTCAAAATTTGAAATTTGAACAGAGCTTTGCTCTGATTGGGGGAAACAATCCCTCTCTGCATGCCCTCAACCATACCAAAAACCATCTCACCCTCCACCTCATTTCCTATTGATTTTCTAAAAATAAATCAATAATGAGGTGTTCTCCTTCTAGAAGGTATTCCGTATAAATATGGAATACAATCTTGGTATATGTATCGAAATACAAATACATGTATCCATATTAAAATACGAATAGCCAAGAGAGAGAATGAATAGTGAACATAATAGTAGAATATATATATATATATATTATTAAATCAAAAATTGATTTAATAATCCTGCTTAATCCTAAGTCGGCTAATATTATCAACCGTATGATTAATGTCCATATAGCAAGTACACGTATTAATCGGACCCTTACACGTACGAACGTACGGCCTCTACATCATATCGTCTAAACCGGAAAAACCCTCTGTGTGGGATTCTAAACACTCGACAATACGCTGGCAGTGAGTTACTGGATAAATTCATAACCATAAGCACGCCAGCGGCATTAATTGTATGTAAAGCCTACCCAGGTATATGCCGAAAGGAAGGTCGACAATCAAGTCCGTATGTATCCTACTGAGCCTGAATATGACAACCTCCGTACAGTCCGGTCTCTTCGTTTAAGAGTATCTCATTCCAGATTTAGATGGTGTATAACATCAGACCCTTAATAAACCGATAAGTCGTGCCAGAGTCAAGCTCATCACAAACCGAGAAACTACTGAACTCCTATCAATAAATCTAATCCACCGTGACCACGGATTTAGGGTGATAGCCAACCGAACACAGCGCAATATAGACTCCTAATATTAGGAGAGACGAATCCTTGACAATCGCTCACTACCTCCATGTGGGTCGAGATTGTATCTAACTAAAACTTGTTTGCACGACTCTTTTGAGCTGTGGTAGGATAGTAATCTAAATACAGCTGGAACTCACATGAGACAAATGACGATTTCAGGTCAAAGAACTAACCTGTACTCATGCCACTAGAGAACTGCTATCTGACGATAGATATAATACCATCTAGAAGTTCTTGGCGAGTCCGTCCGGTGTACTCACCTTCAGTGAGCACCTGTATACTATTTTAAGTAACACAACACCAATGGCTTGTGAGACCAACAACCGCCCCTCGTCGGGGTCTAGAAATGTATACACCAGTCTAATCCGGAATATCGATACTCAGTCTCGATACTCTCTCAACTAGGGACATTTAAAGATGTGCTTATGGACTATCCAGCTCTTACATATATGATCGCCATCATAATGCTGGTTGTCAAGCATGAATCCTACGGGCTTCATCATTATTTTTTAGTGACACATAATAACAAGTAAAACGTATACAATGATAAAGACAAACCAGATAGTATTCTATCATTTTGAGTAAGACTATTTTACTTATATAGGTCCTTCAATTATCATAATCGCCTACCTAAAATAACAATAATTGCCTTAAGGTCACTATATCCAACAATCTCCTACTTGCACTTAAGGATAATTAATGCGGTATCGCATACCCACAACTCGTGTGCTATCGAATACTTGACTTCTTTACTAATCAGTTGCGAAAACCGTGTTTGTGAAATATCTATGTTCGAGAAATAGTCTCAGTGAGTGGATCCACTACAATGTTCCAACTCCATCTCTCGATAGCTCAACTTCATAGAGATCAACAATCTCCCGAACATAGCAATACCCTGCCTCAAGAATTTGTCTGGATACTTGATAGGACCAAGTTCATAAATGAACAACTTTATCCAACAGACTTCTTGGGTGGTATCCTCCGTTGAGTCATAACCAGTATCATGCACCATGCCTACCTCGGTATCCCTATTGGAACCCTATCCAATATACTTCTCCTTAAAAGAGGGTAAACTCAAAACTCTGATAGTATCTCTGTCATCCAGGTCACCTTGGAAGCCTGAATCGATAATTGCCTCCTGGAGGAGGTTGTCGTTACCATATACCAAGAACATCCTCTTATGTTCTTAACTGCTTCCTTTTGTTTCTTCAGAATTGGATTAATATCTGCTTACTATGGCAAGTGCAAAGGCAATATGTGGTTTAGTACAAGACATTGCATGATTGACTCAATTGCCTAAGCAAATGATATGTCATTCATGCGAGTCCCTCTCCTCATCAGCCTGAAAGACATCTCTTTAGAGAGAGTAACTCTTACCTATGGGTAAACTACCACGCCAGGAGTCATCCATTCTAAACTACTTTAGAATGGTGTCCAGGTACCCGAATTGGGACACTTCCTAAATCAAGATCTATCAATATAGATCTAGTCTCCAGAATCCCTGATATCTCAGCAAGTGCAAAAACAACTTCTGTTTTGGTACATGACATCACATGATTGACTCAATTGCTTAACTAAGTGATATGTCATTCATGCAAGTCTCTTTCCTCATCATTCTAGAAGACATCTCTTTAGAGAGTGGCCCCATCACCTACGGATACACCACCACGCCAGGAGTCATCCATTCTAAAACACTTTTAGAATGGTGTCTCAGTACCCGGATTAGGACACTTCCCAAATCTAGATTTAAAACCATAGATCTAGTCACCAGAATTTCTGATATCATGTCCATATCCTATGTGGAGAAACACTTTGTGACAACCAAAATTTGATCGATTGTAGTATAGGAACATCACTTCTTATCAGGAGTATGTTATCCAAATCTTAGGACATAACTCCCTATATTCTTCTTACTAGGTTCATCTGTTATTTTGATGAAGTCAAACAACTTGACTGTCGCATCAAAACAGATGATCCATCTCCGCTATGCCATATATACGTGCATTTCCAAATTTCCATTTAGAAAGACGTTATACTCATCCACCTGCCAGATATCATAATCAAGAACAGCAGCAGTGCCAAGTCATATCCGTATGGATTTCAACGTAGACACTGAAGTAAAAGTCTCATCATAACCAACACTGGATATTTGATGAAAATCTTTACAACAAGTCTATCCTTATTAGGTTAATACCTTTCCACCTGTATAGATCTTGAAAGATTTATTTGCTCCTAATGGGTTTTACCCCTTCAGAAGCACCCAACAAATCCAAAATCCATAATTTGTTGGAGTGTGTGGAGTCCATATTGGATATGAATCTGGTCACCTAGAAATTACTACTTCTTATGACCTGCTGAAAACTAGTAGGGCCATCATCACCGTAATACTGACCTCCTTGTCACCGTCTACGAGAAAACTGAAGTATCTCTCAGGTGGCTGAGGTCACCTACTAAAATCTGTAGAGTGACTAATGGTTTGTCAAGTCCAATTGAATTCTTAAGTTCTACTAAATTTTTAATAATCGTTTTTATTTCTAGAATCACTTCCAGTTCTACCATATTCCTACTAGTTTGTTTTACAAAAATATTTCTTTTATAAAAAGATGGCGAGTCAAGAACAAATTAACTATTGATCTTGAAAATAGTAGAAGCAAAACCCTAGCAAATGTTTGGGATAACCACAAATTGCCATTATCAAAGCGTGCCTTCAGTTTGTCTGGATTCTGCTTTTAAACAGAAAATGGATAACTCCATATCTTAATAACCTCAAGATATACAACCATTCTATGCCTATATAGAATCAAAAGCACTAATTTAGATGGAACCAGATTCAAATTTCATGCAGCTGTTTTCCAGTAAATATCACCTAAATGGAGAAAGGCCATACAGTATTACTCACTAAGGAGTGCACCCATAGATGAGTAACTTGTGAGAGAAACAAGTTCTCAATATTACTACGACGGAATACCTAGCATAAGTATCTGCATTTTCTATCATCTCGAAAAATCCTGATATTTCCAACGTATGGTTCTCTACTTTATTCTTATACCTATAAACTTCTTAAAATCTTTGGACCTTGCATTTCAACGAATGCATGTCTAAAACCAGAAAACTCATAGATAAACTGAATGAAGTAAGATTACCAACCCCTTGTCCTAAAAGACACCGAAAAACATACATTACCATGTATAAGTCCAAAGAGTATATTAACTCAAATTCTATGTGCTTGCAAATTGAAAAATTGTTTTTTGGTTAAGAATGTCTATACCGTTATTCAATACACCTTATTTTATCCTCAACTGAAAAAAGTAAATGTTCCAAAACACAATTTTCAAAATTTATATCTCACTTTATAAAATAAAGATACAAATATACCATTTTAAAAATTGGTGCATAATAACGGTTATTCAAAACCTAATATTTGTTGTTAGGACAAAACAGGTGATTTAATCCAATATTGCTAATTGGTTCAAATTCCGATATTGAGTATCAAAACGCCCATTTCCCAATATTCTACTCCTACTCAGCATCTGTAACTTCATACAGACGTGAGATTCTAATCTGGTATATACATATCCTGGAGTCAGAATCAATTGAAAAAACAGTTTTCAATTATAACATCACAGAAATTCTGAAATATAAATGTTTCAAAGGGGTGGCCGGGTATTCCTAGTAATGTCTCTTCTACTGTCTAGATTTATGACAGTAATTGCAATTTCCTTTGCCCTCATTTCAATCCCTTTATATGTCTCTACATCCGACCTTCTGTACACCACACTTTAGCTAGTTGGTTTTCTTCCCTATCTTTCGGCACTTGCTTAAGGGTTGGAAGAAGACTATCCAACAAGCATAACAGGTGTACTATCCTTGTATAAGGAGCTCTCGCAAACTCAGAGAAGGTAAAGGGAAGAGACAACCGAATAATTCTATTCAATTTCTCCAAAACCGGTAGCCATTTTTGGACTAAAATAAATTTATTCGAGTTTGTGTGTAACTATACAATGGTCTTTCTAAGCAATATAGATCTCTATAGTGATACAGAGTATTCTGGAGAAAGCAGAAGGATAGTAGGAGCGGCAAGGATATATGTGATTTTTTCGTGAATCATGACAATCCAAAACCAAAGTGTGTAAGAAGATTCGGTTAACTTGGTTAATGAGTTTTAGTTTAAGCTATGTCATGGTAGCAAACTAGAAAGAGAAAAGAAATACTCAGTATGCACTTTATTAGGATTAGATTGGTTAATCACTTTATCTAATCAGGATGGCTCCCACTGTTTTCTCGAATTCTCCTTCAAAATCTAAAAGGAGAACTAGTCGGGATCATGTACACTTTACAAGCTCACTAATCGTTCAGCGAAGTCAGTGTTGGTACTTAGAGGGAGGTACCCATGCTTTCGCACGGACCCAATTTAATAACCCCGTTTCCTCAGAGGGGTAACCTCATTAATATTTTCTAGACACCTAATGGGTTAGCTAGTTGTGAAGTGAAAATCTCCCGAAGAGTGATACCTACTCATCAGTTGGAATTGGGACCCAACTATCATTGTGTGATAACTTTGACGGAAGCCAACCAAAATTACCACACTCCAGAAGGTATGTGCAAACTTGGCAAGTTTCCCTTATATTTGAAACTCCCGATATGGTTTTCATCCCTAAGATCATAGTGACTTTGACTGAGCCAATAAATCATAAGGTCCTAGTTAAGTTCAACCCGTCATTATCTTGATTGCATTAAACCCATTTGCATGAGCCCTTGACTAAGCTAACAATGCCATATGACTGTCCTAACCAATCGCATACCATGCAACAGAAAATCACTACAGAGCTACTGAACATTACGCCTCGGCTGAGCACGACAAACGTAGCATGAATACTAAGAAATACTAATCATAAATGACGGAGGGCTACGGTTGGTTTTTGGAAAAGAACCTTTAACGTAATTGATTGATTTGAAAAATTGAGTCTTTGTATGCTTCCTAATTACCGCAATCAATAACGGTGTCGCAATATCTAGCCGATAATGAGTATGGGACGTCCACAGGGAAATGGTGAACTATCTTTCTTAGTTTAGACGAGTTAATAAATCAAGGTGTGATTTTTATCGTTTTATACTAAAAAGATTTAAAAAATTTATGAGAGAAGGACTTGTGGGGTTTTTCGGATTAAGTAGTTAAAAGATGAAGTTTTAAAAATAATTCTCTTTATCATTTATTTATTTAATACTGGATAAATAGAGATGAACGTGGATTAAGGTTCTTGGTAGGGTTAGGGTTTCCCTCTACCGACCATTATCCTTCCATTGATCCCTATTTATCTCAAGCCCTCAACAAAGCAAGTATTAACGAATCTCAAATCGTGGTCGTAACTATCATGAATTAGTAGCACGACCGAATAAGAGGGTTAAGAATCCCTTTGCTAAAGTTTATAAAAATTAAAACATAAAAAGAATTTAAGGGATTTTTTCATCCATTATACTACCCCATCCTACAAACCCTAACAAGCGAGAATTTACTCTCTCATTGGGAAAAACGACGAAAGGTAGAAGAATAAGGAATCCATAAGAAAAACAAAAATAAAAGTGCGGGAAGTAAATGAAGGAAATAAATGCGGAAAATAATGAGACAAAATTAAAACAAAAACTATCTTTTATTGAAACTTTTGTATTACAGAATTTGATTGCTGAAAAAACTAAAAGAACTAAAAACACCTAGATTGCTCGATAGATCTAGATCAATTGATGGATTGATGATAGATAATAACCCTAGATTGCTCTCGATCCTTTATATAGGCTCTGTAACTTGAAACCCTATACGTCATCTCGAAGTATGTGAGAAGACGATTAAGCCCCTGAAAATTCACATCTAACGGCCATTGATTGATCGTGGAACCGCTGCCTTTAGCCCTCTTTGGCCGCTGAACCGCCGCCGTTTGGTGGAATCTTTTCTCCAGATTTTTTATGTTTTCTTCTCTTGATATTAGGAGATCCTTCTGATGAATATATTTTGAAAATATATTTTTCTCTCTGTAGCTGCGAGAATCTTCAATTTACTCCTAAAATTCGGCAGATTTAGTTTGCTAACTCGATTTGATGTAGATCTCCTACTTATGTTGTAGCCCTGAACTGATTTATTATTTTAATACCTGCACAATATCTCAAATCAAATAATTAGTAGCATTTGTTTTATTTGAGATAATATTCCAACCAATTAAATTACGGATATGATATCTTAATAATAATGGTTAAAAATATTTGATATGACATGATATGCATATTTTCATAATTAAGAATCTCATGGATATTTTATTTAAATATGATATACATATATTCCCCCAATTATATTAATTATAAATTAAGAAACATATGACAAAATCTTTTTACAAATAAACCTACATATGTTCTTAAATTACAAATAACACTTTTTAGTAATTAATAATAATAGGCAAAATGACTGTAAAAATGTGCAATAAATATGACTGATCAAATACCCCCAAACTTATCTTTTGAACGTCTCGAGAAAACTATTTTATTTTAAAAAGAAAAAGAAAAAGAAAAACCTAGCATACTTTCGTAGACAACATGATTGCATTTAACTCGTGCAACAAGCCTTAAATCTCTAGATGTCCTTAATAGAAGGAGTGTTGTCTTCTGAGGGTTTTTAGTGGATTACACCCACAAAATCCAAAAATTTAGAAAATAAAGGAAAGCAGACGAAAATTATATGCAAAGATAAGAACATATAAATGAAAAACTTGAAAATAAGAGTTTCAAACTACACTAATATTTTAGTTTTCATAAGCCCTATCTTAATGGTCTTGAAAAGATGTTGGAAATCATATCCTCCCTCAATAAAATATCTTCTTTAGTCTTCCTCCCTATCTCTCCTTCAAACGTCGATCATATATCCCTACGTGTGTGTAAAAGTCATCTTTACACTTGGAGAATTCAATTTAAGCTAGCATACCCTTTGTCTATATTTCTTAGTACTTTTTAGTCGGTGATGTTTTAGATGGATTTTCTTACACATCTTCATGTGACCGTTAGTATTTCTTAAGGTACTAATCAACCGATTACTGAATGTGCTCACTTATTAAAGCGTATTTAGCAATATTCTAATCTTGCAACACCTAAGCCTTAGCAGTGACCCCCAAACCAGTTAGTTTAAGGCACTAAGTGATAAGGTACCCTTGCTATATTTTTTATATGCCGCCTTAAGTAATTACAAAACCAGTGTTCATTTTTCTTTTAAATTTTATTTTATGCACCATTTATATTTTGTTGATTTTTTTCATATTAAGATTTTCAGGCAAGAGAATTTCAAGGTATCCTCTACTATCCCAAGTTTTAAGATGTGTGCAAATGCGTATAGTAGGGTATCAACATTCTGAAGTCTGGACTCAAGAATAAGGACTATTTTTCAGACTTATTTCTATCTGTAGACTAGTAATTTCTTCATCTTACTAACCCTTGGGACAACAGCTCATGACCATGTATTACTAGTTTCGTTCTAAAATATCTAATTTTCTTGCATTTCTTAAGTCTCTTCCTCTCTTTCATATGAATTTTTCATTTTCTAATTTTTATTTTCACAATTTTTTTATAGTGCAAAATGATACATGAATAAATACAAAGCTCCCCCTAAACCTGTTTGCAGCAGTGTCCTCACTGATACTGTTGTCGAGCGCAAAAACTTGGAGACTTGGTTGGAGAATGATAGGGTCAAAAGTTAATCAAATGGAAAGCCTCCCCCAAACTTGTTCTTAGCACACATTTTTTTAAAGAAAGAAACTAATATACACACCTCCATTCTTAGTTTAAACAGTGTTGCCACTGTTTATGCCAGGAAAACCGAAGCATAGTGGAGAGGCGGAGGAAAATTAGACGTGATAAAGCGGCTCCTGCAAGAACAGGAGCTCCTCCGATGGGTCAGCAGAAAAGTGTGGTTTTAATCTATACCCATTTAGTTTGAAAATGGAACCGTCTTTAACATTTTCTACATTCACTGCTCCGTACGGGTATACATACCGCACCACAAAAGGTCCTATCCAACGAGATCTCAGTTTACCCGGATGAAGATGGAGACAAATATCGTAAATAAGGACTTGTTGTTCCGGTGTGAATGTTTTTCGCAAAAGATGTTTGTCGTGAAACACTTTTGTTCGGTTTTTTACTATAACCGCGTTATCGTAGGCTTTATCACGAAGCTCGCTCAACTCATTTAATTGCAGCTTCCGATAACTGCCCGCTTAGTCAAAATCGAAGTTAAACTTTTTAATTGCTCACATTGCCCTATGTTTAATCTCGACAGGGAGGTAGCAAGCCTTCTAAAAAACCAGCCAATAAGGATACATGCAAAGATCGGTCTTATATGCAGTGCGAAATGCCCAAAAAGTATCAGTCAGTTTAGAAGACCAATTTTTACGGTTCTTAGAAACCGTTTTTTCCAAAATTTGCTTGATCTATCGATTGGAGACTTCAGTTTGCCCGCTCGTTTGGGGATGATAGGGCGTAGAAAGCTTGTGGTTGATTGAATATTTCCGCAGCAAAGTCTCGAAAGACCGATTGCAGAAATGTGTCCCATTGTCGCTAATGATAGCGTGAGGGTGCCCGAACTGAGAAAAGATATTTTTTTAAGGAACTTAATGACAACCTTATTGTTATTAGTACGGTTCGGAATTGTTTCAACACATTTAGAGACATAATCAACCGCTAAGAAAATGTATAAGTTCCCAAAAGAGTTGGGAAACATGTCCATGAAATCAATTCCCCACACATCAAATATTTCAACAACCAAGATTGGTTGGAGCGGCATCTCGTTCCTCCATGAAATCTGACCCAAGTGCTGACATCGTGAATAAATTTTGCAATAATCATGTGCATCTTTTGAATAGCGTTGGTCAATAAAAGCCGCATTGCAAAACTTTTTCCGCAGTTTTTCTTGGGCCAAAGTGACTGCCACATGCTTGATCATGGCAGAAGCAATACACTCCTGAACTCATTATTTGGGCACACCGGCGAATGATCTGATCGGGACAATATTTGAACAAATAAGGTACATCCCAGTAAAAGTGTTTTATATAGGCTAACAATCTGTGATTGTCTTGATTTGACCATTCGCTGGGTAGAAGTCCCATTGCTAAATATGGTCGCAAGATAGGGTCGCAAAATAGTCCCGTTGATGATATTAGCAAACCAAGGTTCGCAAGATAGGGTTAAGAGTTGTTCGTCTGGAAAAGAGTCGTTTATTGGCAAGGTCAACGTTGGTGAAGAAAAAAGTAGTGAAAGATGGTCAGCCACGACGTTTTCACATCCACTTTTGTCTCTTATTGTGAGATGAGAGTTTTATATTTTCATTCATGTAAATTCAAATGTAATGTAATATTCTTTTATTTGGGGCACTTCCAGGTTGCGGTTGTGTCACCAGTGTTGTATATTATTTACTTTTCCGCATTAGGATGGACCCAAGGAGGAGAGCACAGGTGACCGGGTTCTGGGGTTCAGTGGGAGGCCATCTCGAGGAGTCGAGACCGGGTCTCCTAAACTCCAGGATTGGTAGGGTCACTTGCCGCTCTCGTAGGGGTCCAGGGTGTGGGCTTGGCTATTCATCGCGACTGTGGAATCCGTATTTTCTATTCTGGCTAAATACTAAATACGGACGTCCTAGTATATCCCACGTTATATCTATATTTCTGCTGCCTGTGTTCTGTGATATCTGAGACGAATGACACATTATATATATGATATATAGTAGACGTTGCTTATGTTTTACACCCGCGCTAGTCCCGTCCCGGTATGCCGTTAGTTAAGTAACCTAACGGTGCATAACGGAACATTGCGGCGAATGCGGATGGCATAAGCGTACGTGTTATTTTCGTTTCTTTTCTGTGATTGGCTTAAGGACTTAAAAGATGGGATTACATTAATGTGATTAATTTAAAGAAAATAAACCTAAAAGATGTTGTAGAATCGGATTTAAAAATTACTCGGCTATTTATGAAAAAGCTATATTTCAAAACTGCGGAGCTTAAGCCACTCCTTTTGAAAACCTTTTGATTCTACAACGATATCAAGCTCAAAGCGTTAAAGATTTTCTTAAAAATCATCCGCAACCCTCCGTCATTTTAGGAAGTAGAGTACTTAGTATTCGTGCTACGTTTGTTGACCTTAGCCAAGGCGTAGTGTACGGTAGCTAAGTGATGTCTTCCTACAAACGCATATGATGCAGATTAATTAGGACGGGCATATGACTTTGTTGACCTTAGCCAAGGGTCATGTGAACGGGTCTAATTAATCAAGAAATGACGGGTTGAGCTTGAATAGTGCTCGTGATTTGTTGACCTTAGCCAAGGTCACGAGTATTAGGGGTAAAAACCACATCGGGAATTTCAAGTGTTGAAATTTGCAATGAGATTGCATACTTTCCCTATGATGGTTGGATCCCGATCCCACTGTGGGCAATAGTTGCTCCTAGGAGAGTTTTACAGTTTACAATTAGCTAACTTATTAGGTGTCTAGAAAGGTGTTAACGGGGCTCCGCCTCTGGGAAAACGAGGTTTACTCTAATTAGGTCCGTGCGAAAGCACGGGGAACCTCCCTCAAAGTACCGACACTGGCCTGGCTGAACGGTTAGCGAAGTTGTAGACTGTAATTAATCCTGGCTAGTTTTTCTTTTTAAGGTTTGAAAGAAAACTTGATAAAAAGCAGTGGGAAACATCGATTAGACAAGATAATAAACCAATCTAATCTGTGCAAGAGCTTTCGCTGAGTGTATTCTTTTCTCTCTCTTAATGGCAGATACCAATGACTGGACTTAAGCTTCTACTAGATAAGAACAAACTGAATGGGACCAACTATAAAGACTGGCTAAGGAATCTGAAGATCGCCTTGACTTATGATAAAGTATCATATGTCCTCACGGCTTCAGCCCCGCCTGTCCCAGGCCCAAAATCCTCAGTTGCGGACATTGAAGTCCGCAAGACATGGGACGCTGACTGTGCCACGGCAAAATGCCTCGCGCTTGAATCGATGGACAACACACATCAAAAGCAGCACGAGGAAATGGACATTCATGGGATATTGCTCCATACAAAGGAGTTGTATGGGGAACAGTCCCGCGTATTACGATACGAAGCATCAAAGAAACTGTTTCACATGCGGATGGCCCCTGGCACACCAGTAGCAGACCATGTTTTGAAGATGATAGCTCTTATAGAAGAGCTTGAGGACCTTGGATGGACAATGGAAAATGAGCAATATATAGATATTATTCTGCAATCCCTCCCCTCCACCTTTGCTCAGTTCATAGTGAACTTTAACATGCATGGCATGGAGAAGGAACTCCCTGAACTCCTTAATATGTTAAGGAGTGCAGAGAGCACTATGAAGTCAGCAAAGACTCCCGTTATGACTATTGGACAGTCTTCTTCTTCTCGCCCGAAAGCTAAGGCCAAGGGAAAGAAAAAGAAGAAACCCACTAATCCTAAGGGCGGAGTCAAAAAGGTGAAGGGAAAGGGAAAGTCCACGGCTGGAGACCCAGGGAAAGGCGAGTGTTTTCATTGCCACAAGACAGGACATTGGAAGCGCAACTGCACAGAGTACTTAAGTCTCAAGAAGAAGCATGGTGATGCTTCCGCTTCAGGTGCGTTTGTGACTGAAAACTGTTTTTCTATAAACTCTGCTTCCTGGGTATTGGATACCGGTTCAGGTTCTCACATTTGCAATTCTATGCAGGGGCTGAGAAATAGCAAGGTTTTGAAGACAGGTGACCATACTCTCCGCGTTGGAAATGGTTCCAATGTACATACAGTCGCAGTGGGAGAGTATCACTTGGGGTTGCCGTCTGGATGTATTTTGATTTTGAATCCATGTTATTTTGTACCTGATATGCTATGTAATATAATATCCGTTTCTTTGTTGGACAATGAAGGGTATAATTTTGTATTGCAAAACAATGTTATGAATATTCACCTGAATCAAATGTTGGTTGGGTATGGTACACTTAATAACGGAATATATGTCCTAAATCAACACACAGTTTTCAGTATACAACACACTAATAAAAGAAAACTTTCAGAATTAAATGAAGCTTTTCTTTGGCACTGTAGACTTGGTCATATTAACGAAACAAGGCTAAACAAGTTACACAAAGATGGATATTTAAATCCTTTTGAATATAAATCTTATGCGACTTGCCAGTCTTGTATCAAGGGTAAAATGACCAAAACTCCGTTTACCGGACACGGAGAAAGAGCTACTCAGCTCCTGGTCCTCATACATAGTGATGTATGTGGGCCTATGTCTACACAGGCTAGAGGCGGTTTTTCATACTTCATTACATTCACTGACGATTTCTCAAGATTCGGTCATGTATTTTTATTAAAGCACAAGTCCGACGCTTTCGAGAAATTCATTGAATATAAACAAGAAGTAGAAAAACAAACCGGCTTGAGTATTAAGATGCTTCGATCAGATCGAGGTGGAGAGTATCTCAGTACAGAATTTGCAAACTTCCTAAAAGAGAATGGGATTCTCTCTCAGCTCACTCCTCCTTACACACCACAGCACAACGGTGTGTCAGAACGACGGAATAGGACCCTATTAGATATGGTCCGGTCCATGATGAGTGACGCTGAGTTACCAGTCTCGTTTTGGGGGCATGCATTGGAGACTGCAGCGTTTCTGCTAAACAGGGTTCCAACCAAAGCCGTGTCTACCACGCCATATGAGATATGGAATGGGAAGAGATCATCTCTTAAAAGAATTAAGATTTGGGGTTGCCCGGCCTATGTTAAAAAGCAGAATCCGGACAAACTCGAGACACGGTCAGTCATGTGTAACTTTGTGGGATATCCAAAGAATTCTTATGGATATCTGTTCTACCACAAAGAGGAACAAAAAGTGTTTGTTTCTCAACATGCCACATTCTTGGAAAAAGAGTTTTTCACAGATAAAGATGATGGCAAAGTGGTGGATCTAGAAGAGGTTCTAGAGACACAAACTACAAATGACGATTTGGTTGAACCAACTGTTGCAGCAGAAACTGAAGAACCTCGGCCACTCCGTAGATCTGGTAGGACTTCTCGCCCACCGGAGAGGTACTACGGTTTCCTAATTGATGGTGACAGAGAAGACTGTATCATGGAAGATGATGATCCTACCAGTTTTCAGCAAGCTATCACGAGTGGTGACTCTGTGAAGTGGCTGGATGCCATGAGATCCGAAATGGAGTCTATGTACACCAACAAAGTATGGACTTTGGACGTTGTACCCCCTGGGGTAAAACCTGTAGGGTGCAAATGGATCTTTAAAAGAAAGATTGGTGTGGATGGGCAGGTAGAGACCTATAAGGCAAGACTGGTGGCGAAAGGTTTTCGTCAAAGACCAGGTCTGGACTATGACGAAACTTTTTCGCCCGTAGCCATGCTTAAATCCATTCGGATCCTACTTGCTATTGCTGCTCACTACGACTATGAAATCTGGCAGATGGACGTTAAAACAGCATTTCTAAATGGAGATTTAGAAGAATGTGTTTATATGGATCAGCCAGAGGGCTTCATTGACAGTGGGAGCAGCGAGAAAGCATGTAGATTGCTTAAATCCATATATGGGTTAAAGCAGGCATCTCGGAGTTGGAACATCTGTTTCGATGATGTTATCAAAGAGTTTGATTTCATCAAAAATCCAGATGAACCTTGTGTTTATAGGAAGGCTGTAGGAAGAGCTGTCACATTCCTCGTATTGTACGTAGATGACATTCTTCTGATAGGAAATGATATTCCTATGCTACAGTCGGTCAAATCATTCTTATCACTGAGGTTCTCCATGAAGGACCTGGGTGATGCCACATACATCCTGGGCATAAGGATCTATAGGGATAGATCCAAAAAGTTATTGGGACTGTCCCAAACCAGGTACATCAACACCATCCTAAAGAGGTTTAGTATGGAAGACTCCAAGCGGGGTGCCTTACCCGCTTGCCATGGAGTCACTCTCTCCAAGGATTCTTGTCCAAAGACCGATGAAGAGAGAGCTCGCATGAGCATTATACCTTATGCTTCGGCAGTAGGATCTATAATGTATGCGATGTTATGTACACGCCCAGATGTAGCTTATGCACTTAGTGTTGTAAGCAGGTATCAATCCAACCCCAGGGGAGAACCACTGGACAGCTGTGAAGAATATTCTTAAGTACTTACGAAGGACTAAAAAATTGTTCTTGGTGTATGGTAATAAAGATCTCCAAATGGAGGCCTTTACCGATTCGAGCTTCCAGAGCGATAAGGATGACAGCAAATCTATCTCAGGGTTTGTATTTACCCTCAATGGAGGGGCGGTAAGTTGGAAGAGTTCCAAACAAGATACCGTTGCAGACTCTACGATGGAAGCTGAGTACATTGCTGCAAATGATGCCGCCAAGGAAGCCGTCTGGATGAAGAAGTTCGTCTCGGAGCTAGGAGTAGTTCCAACCATTATTGATCCAATACATTTGTATTGTGACAATAATGGGGCAATGGCGTTAGCCAAGGAGCCCAGATCCCATCAGCGGTCCAGACATATCCTGAGGTGCTTTCATTTGATCCGGGAGATTGTAGATCGCCGCGAGATCGAGATTAAGAGAGTTGACACAAAGAACAACGCCGCGGATCCACTCACCAAGGCCCTCCCTCAGCCACAGCATGAGCGACTTTTTGAGATGTTGGGTATGAGATACGCCAATAACTGGCCTTAGTGCGAGTGGGAGATTGTTGGATATATGTATGCCCTAGAGGCCATTATGTGATAGTGGATGCATCTATACATGTATATATATTCAGTTTGCATTCTTGCTCGACATGATAGTATGCTATCTGGTTCTTCTTTATCTGACATGTTGATTTGATCATGCTTTTATTCATTCATACATGCTGATAAAGCCCTGAGAATATCGGCTTGACTACTCTGATTATGATGGAGATCATACTAGTGGGACATCTGTAGTCTATAAGCATATCCTGGAACGTCCCTAGTCGTAGGTATATCGAGACGGGGCATTGATATACCAGAGTAGACTAGCATATATGATACTAGACCCATACGATGGGCGATGGATGTTCCCACATTCATCGATGTTTGACATCAAGATCATATACGGGTGCTCAGTGGTGACTGGGTACACTGGACGGACTCACCGAGAACTCCTATATGGAATTATATCTATCGTCGGATAGCAGTTCTCAGGTGACACTGGTACAGGTTAGTCTGTAGACCCGAGATCGTCATGGAGTCTTGTGTGTTCTCCCACTGCACTTTGATTGCCACCCTACCACGGCTCTACTGAGTCGTGCAAACAGGTGGCCGTTGGGTACAGTCCCGAGACACACGAAGACGATGAGCGATAGGAGGGGTTTCGTCTCTCCCGGTATTGGGAGTTGATGCTGTGCAGTGCCCGACTGGTTATAACAGCAAGTCCCTGGCCAGGGCTGCTGAGATTTGCTGATAAGTGTTATCAGTAGTTTCTCGATCTGTTATAGACCATTCACCGACACGACTTATTGAGTTATTGGGGTCGACGTGACCATCCCTAGGCTCGATATGCAGCATATCTGACGAAGAGACCGGACTGTACGGTAGTGTTTCCGGATGGCTCGACGGGAGTTGTAGCAGGTTCGCTTGTTGTCTTCTGATCGCTCAATACCCGGGTGGCCGTTACGTTTAGCTGACCGCTTGCGGCTTGAGGGTACTTGATATGATCATTACCCTCTGCCGGCGTATTGACGAGTCTTAGAGTCCCACAGAGGAGTTACCCAGTCCAGGCGAAACGTTGTGGTGCGCATATGCGATATGCGCATGCACCCGATTGAAATGTGCGTATATGATACCGAACATTGATCGGGTGAACTGCTTTTGGTGGGGTCATATGAGATATGACTGGATTGATAAATCAAGTGTTGATTTATCATTTAACCATTAGTTTTCTCACTTAAAACCTTTCTAGGGTTTGATGGATGTATGCATGCATGCATGTGTTTCTTTCTTCTTTTTTAGTTTCATGCACATGTAGATGTGCATACATGTACACATACATACATCAAACCATCATGGTTGATTATATATGGAAATGGTGGCAATATAAGCCTCACACCATAGATTAAACAATGGATAATTATTTAATTTTGGTTTTAAAGTAAAATGAAAAAGGAAAGCATAAACATTCTTGCTTCTACATTCTTCTTCTAACCTAACCTATCTCAACTACCACTAACCAAGGGTTATCCTTCTCTTTATCATTCAAAACCCAAGTTAAATTAACTATCTATGATTTAATCATGGTTGGAGTTAAGAAGGAAATAAATATATATAGTGATATATATTTCTTTTTCTTTTTAACTCAAGGTTATTTTCATATACCTCTTGTTCATTTTAGCCACCATCTTCATCCTCCTTCATCTCTTTCTCTCTAGTCTTTTCTAGTGAGCTAAATACAACAAAAGAAAGGTTTTTGAAGTGAGAAACCTAACCACAACATCATTCTATACAAGCTTAGCCGCTTTGTTTAGAGTGTTCTCTTCGGTTTGTCGAAGTTGCGAGCTTGGACGGAGTGCTCCGTGGTGGATCGTCGTGGACGCAATGGAACTTCGAGAGGACCTCGACTCAACACCCAAGACACCAAGGAGTCTAGCAAAAGGGAGCTACAAAGGTTGTAGCCTTCAAACCCTAATCTTTTCTAGCTTAAAGTTTAATAACCCTAATTTTCTAGGATCGATCCACTTGCATGTTAGTTTAGCACCTCAAAAATTATAACTTTGGGTCATGTGATGCTTCAAAACACTTCATAGGGTGCTATACTAACCTTACACTTATAACAAGGTTAAATTCTTGCAACAAGAGGATCCAACATATTAGCCTGGATTTAGCATTCTTCTTTGATAAAAGATTTCTTAAGGCAGAATGATCGGTGTAAAATAGGACCGGAGAGCCAATTAGTTAGGGCCTGAATTTTTCTAATGCAAAGACAACTGCCAAGAGTTCTTTCTCTATGGTTGTATAGATTATTTAGGCATCGTTCAAGGTCTTACCCGTATAATAAATGACATGTGGCATCTTATCGATGTGTTGTCCTAAGACTGCACCAATAGCAAAGTCGGATGCATCATGCATGTCACGCCCCGCTTTCCAGAGTGCGCTAAGATAGGCACGTGACAGAGCCAACCATGCTACCTATGGATAGGAAATATCCCTCCACAGTCACATTACGACTGTAGAGATATCAAGAACAGTTATAAACTATCTAACAGATGTCCATAAGGCAGAATAAACGAGTCATGAAATAAAATAATGTGGAAGCAAAAGATCCAAGTACAATAATAAACTGGAATGTACGTCCCATAATGCGGGCTCACATCAGGAATGAAATACTGAAAGGAAACTAAACTAAACTAATAACAGGTCCTCACTGCTCGGCCTGTTAATCAAAATACTCCTGGACTGCCTGCGACAAGGATAATGGATCTGGGCCATGCAAAACCCAGACGTCAGTGCGTCATAATATCAATAATTTTAAGCAAGCAGGATGTGATGAAAAATACATGCATGAAGTATGAACAGTAACAAGTCATAAGTAAACCGTAACATGAATATATATCAGAGAACAGGATATAAATAGGTGAAGTGCAGTGAGTTGTCTAAACTGTGCTATAGGGTTATCTACTCTAAAGTTATTCGAAATCAATTAATGTAATCCTCATCGTAACCCATCGGTCTATGCCCCGTTCATTCCCCACAGGACCATGGTACAATATACAATAGACTGTGAGTCTATGTCCCGTTCATACCCCACGGGACCATGGTACAGGATGTAATAACCCTTTTAGTTACGTTCAGTTACAATCTTGATTTCCCAACACCCCCAAGGTTATGTGTGTAAGTTAGGTATTGATAAATCGGGAGCTAATGCCAACACAGGATCAAGTAGGTACAGGTTTGTCTAAATAGACAAAGGATATATCCGTAGGGACAACAGGTCAAGATTGTTGGCATTAGTAACAAGACCAAGTAATAAGTCAAGTAGTAATATATCAGGTCCTGTCAGGTAGTGTACATGTATCAAGTCATGTCAAATAGGGTATCAGGTCAAGTCAGGTAGTGCACAGGTAACAAATAGGTAATCATAATCAACTGTAGCAAGTATGAATGCACGAAATCAACCAATACAATGAAATAATGTAACATGGTAGGTATAAAATCAATGGATGCACAATTATTGATTAGGGTTTCATTTATAGTTCCAATACTAATTAGGATGCACTTTATTAAACATGGGGTGTGAATATCGCAGTATTATATATTAATGTGATCTATAGATGCAGTTATATATATTTTAAATGAGATGGATGCAAACGGGTATCCGAAAACAGTAAAACTGTAAAATGGTAATATGGGATGTACAACTAAGCAATATGTGATGTAAATATTCTATTGGGTACAGTATATTGTAATATAGTATGTAACAAGCTAGGTTTGCATGCGCTAGATGTAACGTAACACGTACGGATGCAGACGGATGTCGAAAAACTGTAAAAGTAAACATGGGGTGCATAATTTGAAATACCAGTATTATATTTATTAAATTAGATATACATAAGGTAATGTAGTATGTAGCAAGATAAACTTGCCTAGAGGGATCAAGAAACGGATATGTACGGCACGTCCGACTTCGGCAAAATGTCGCGATGCACGCACGGTACACGGAACGGGTCCAAGTAACGCACGAAGGTGATCACGCAGGTAAGGTACGTCATCTGGATCGTCGGCGTCGATCTCGGCTCCGGTGAACTACGAGATACAACATTCGAGAATCAAAGAAATGAAAAGAAAGAAAGAAGGAAAGAAGGAGGAAGAAGAAGAGGATAGAAGAAGAAAGCTTACTGGGGTTGCAGAGAGGAGGTGTGAGGGTGTCAACGGCGATGAACAGAGCTCCGTCAATCAAGGGTTTGGTTTTAGAGGAGTTAGGGTTAAGGTTCTGTTGCTTGCTGGGGTTTGGGTGCAGGGAAGAGATGAGGAGAAGAAATGCAGAGGAGAGGGAGAGGAGGAGATGATGGTGGTGGTGGTGTGAAGCTGGGGTCGTCGGCGGTGAGGTGATGGGTTTCTAGGGGTGCAGGGTATGTGCAGGGGTGCTCGGGATTGAAGGGAGAAGGCGGAGGAGGAAGAGATGAGATGAGGAGGCTCTGAGGGAGTGAGGGTGATGAGGCAGTGAGAGTTTTAAGGTTAGGGTTTGAGAGATGAGGATGGGTTGAAGTGAGAAGGCTCGTTGGGTTTTTAAAGAAGGGAGGAAGACGAGGATCATGGGATTTTGTTAAGGGAGGCGACGGGATCGTGGAGGGAGGTGACCGCATCCAAGATTGCTACAGCGATCGCGAGAGAGAGAGAGTGAGAAGCGAGAGGAGAGAGATAGAGAAAGAGCGAGAGGAGAAAGAAATTTGGAATTTAGTGGGGGAGAGAGAGAAAGAAGAGAATGAGAGAAAGGGAAGAGAGAGGCTGAGAGAGAGAGCTGGAGTGTGGGGCCCAGCGGAGAGAAAAAAGAAGGAGATGGAGAGAGAGAAGCTGTTTTATTGGTTCAGATTTAATTGAGAAAAATATTTTTTTAGTTAGGGATTTTAAAATATGAACTGTTAAACGAAATATTAAATATTTAAATAATTTGAATTTTGGCGGGATACAAAAATATTCCAAAACACGCCCGGGTCGGGTCTAAAAATTCAGATTTAAAATATGAAAAATATATGCGACGTTCAAATTTTAAAATGAAAGATCAGGTAACGAAAAAGCATACCCCCAAGAACGGATGCACGTACATGTGCGTAGCCATCCAAACACGTCCGTTTCACTGAACGGGAGGAGAACAAGATGCGCGGATGCTACCATAGAGTTAGGAGTATCATGCAGGCCATGTTATGTAATTTTAAATTATTTTATATGGCTTAAAATGTTATATGGTAAAAGATGCAATGCCAGATAAAATGCCAGTATACAGTATTCATGAAAATGCACATGTCTATGTAACAAGTCAAGATAAATCTTTAATATGAATCAAACAAGTTTCAAGCAAGCGGGTCGGGTCGGATGCAATACTAATGTGAAATACTATTCGCACCCAAAACACGATAAATCAAGAAAATACCATAAATAAGCAAATAAGATAACTGGAACTGGTACAAATGAACTAGGGTGTTACATTATACCCAACTACAAAAAGAATTTCGTCCTCGAAATTCCAAGAACAAAGAAGGATAAACAATCAAGTAATTACAAGAATAGATGTGGAAACTTCTATCGAATCTCGTCTTCTCGTTCCCAAGTTGATTCTCCATGCGAGCGATTCCCCGAAGAAACAAGTACGAGAGGGATAACCTTGTTCTTAAGAACCTTTTCTCTTCGATCAACAATCGACATCGGTCGCTCCTCAAAGGTCAAATTCTCTCTTACAGTCAGCTCCGAATGATCCAGTACGTGTGTTTCATCTCGAACATACTTACGGAGTTGAGATACATGAAACACGTCATGAACATTCGCCAAAAATTGCGGTAAAGCCAATCGATAAGCCACTTCTCCAACATGCTCCAAATTCTCGAAAGGCCCTATGAATCGAGGACTAAGCTTGCCTCGACTCTCAAAATGAATCACTCCTCTAGTCGGTGATATCTTCAAGAATACCAGATCACCAACAGCGAACTCTAGAAGTCTTTTCGATGTATCGGCCCAACTCTTCTGCCGATCTTATGCTACCTTCATATGATTCCGAATAGTATTAACTTTCTCCACTGTTTACATGATCAAATCTGGTCCCAACAATCATCTTTCTCCAACATCGTCCCAGCAAACAGGTGAACGACACTTGCGACCATACAACGCTTCAAATGGAGCCATCTGAATAGTCTCCTGAAAGCTGTTATTGTAAGAAAACTCCACCAAGTGTAGATGATCCTCCCATGAACCCTTGAAGTCTAACATGCAAGCTCTCAACATGTCTTCAAGAGTTTGGATCGTTCTATCTGACTGGCCATCTGTCTGAGGATGATAGGCTGTGCTAAACTTTAATCGAGTCCCTAAACTTTTCTGTAAGCTCCTCCAGAAGTGTGATAAGAAACGGGTGTCACGGTCGGACACGATGCTCACCGGTACTCCATGTAATCTTACAATCTCCTGCATGTACCGTTCTTCCAATGTTTCCGTTGATTGACCAACTCGAAATGGCATGAAATGAGCTGCCTTGGTTAATCGATCAACTATCACCCAAACTGCATTGTTGCCTTTTGGACTTCGCGGTAAAGCTGTCACGAAATCCATGGTTAGATGTTCCCACTTCCATTGAGGAATCGGAAGTGGTTGCAATAAACCAGCAACCCTTTGATGTTCAGCCTTAACTTGCTGACATACCAAGCACTTCGCTATAAAGCGGGCAATCTCCCGTTTCATGCCTTCCCACCAGAAATGTTGTCTTAAATCGCGGTACATCTTCGTGCCTCCTGGATGTACGGAATATGCGGAACTGTGTGCCTCCTTCATAACTTCTTCGCGAATGTTTCCCTTTGGTACACACAAACGGCTACCATATCACAACGAACTATCTTCATGAATCAACAAGTTCGTTCGAAGTCCAGCTTCAACTTGTTCTCGAAACTTTTGCAATCTAGGGTCCTGAAACTGTGCTGCTTTAATATTATCGATCAATGACGATTGGACTTGCAACTGCATCAACTGTCCCAAAGAATGCAGTATCACAATCTCCAACTCGAATCTCCGAAAGTCTTCGATAAGTTGCTTCTGTGCAGTCAACATCTGAATTGCTGGCAACCGACTAAGCGTATCCGGCACAACATTAACTTTCCCCGGATGGTACTTAAGGTCAAGATCGTAGTCAGCCATCAGCTCCAACCATCTGCGCTGCCACATGTTAATCTCTTTCTGTGTGAACACATACTTTAGGCTTTTGTGATCAGTGAATACTTCGACCCTTTCGCCCAATAAATAGTGTCTCCAAATCTTCAAAGCGAAAATCACAGCTGCTAGCTCCAAATCATGAGTTGGGTAATTCTTCTCATGGGTCTTCAACTGTCTCGATGCGTAAGCTATAACCTTCCCATGCTGCATCAAAACACATCACAATCCTTTCCCAGATGCATCACTGTGAATCACCAATCCTCCAGAACTGTCTGGCACGGTTAAAATAGAAGCGGTTATCAATCTCTGCTTCAATGCCTCAAAAGCTGACGCACACTTTTCCGTCCATACGAATGGTACTTCCTTACACGTAAGCTTGGTTAAAAGCTCAGCCAAACGGGCAAAATTCTCCACGAACCTTCTGTAATACCCGGCAAGTCCAAGAAAACTTCTGATCTCTGCTACGCTCTTCGAAATCGGCCAATCTCGAACTGCTGCAATCTTCTCAGGATCAACGGCGATTCCATCTCCGGACACGACATGCCCCAAAAACTTCACTTCTTCAAGCCAAAACTCGCACTTGCTCATCTTTGCATACAATCTTTCTTGCCTCAATGTCTGCAGTGCGATCTTCAAGTGTTCTGCATACTCTTCTATGCTCCTCGAGTAAACCAGAATATCATCAATGAACACCACTATAAACTGGTCTAAGAATGGTGAAAAGATTCGGTTCATCAAGTTCATAAATATCGCCGGTGCATTCATTACTCCGAAGGGCATCACTAAATACTCGTAATGTCCATACCGAGTTCGGAACGCCGTCTTGCAAATATCTTCTGATTTAACTCGGACCTGATGATATCTGGATCGCAAATCCAGCTTCGAGAATACCCTCGCGCCACTAAGCTGCTCGAATAATTCGCCACTAAGCTCCGGTTCTTCTTGACTAGAAGAACTGGAGCTCCCCAAGGTGAATTACTGCTGCGAATCCAACCCTTCTCAAGTAATTCGGTAACCTGGTTCTTGACTTCTTCCAACTCCACTAGTGCCATTGGATAGTACGCCTTTGAGACTGGCGCTGCATCAGGAACAAGATCGATCGTGAACCCTACATCTCATTTCGGCGGTAAACCTGAAATGTCCTCGAACACGTCCAATCTCGAACTACAGCTGGCACTTCTTCCTTAACAACTTCCATCGACGAAAGAAAGTTATTTGTCGGCCTAGCTCTAAACTCGACTGGCCCGACAGAACTGCTTCCTCCAGTAAAGATAAACTCCGGATGTCCGGGAATCTGGAAAATCACTTTCTTTGCCCTACAATCAATGTGAGCGTGGAAAGTGCCGAGAAAATCCATTCCCAAGACAACTTCATAACTGTCAGTATCAATCACCAAGAAATCTGCAAATAATTCCTGTCCGCAAATAACAACAAAACAAACCTTGCATTCTCTACTAGCTATGATCTTCCCATTCCCAGTGTGTATGTCCCAACAACTAGATAAGATCGTGCAAGGAATCGAGTGTGCAGCAATAAACTTGGACGACATAAAACAATGAGATGCACCAGAATCGAATAACGCTAATGCAGGAAAACCATGAACAAGTAGGATACCTGAAACAACTTCCTCTGAAGTCTTAGCTTCTTCAGCTGTCAGGGTAAAAGCTCGAGCTTGATTGGGTCTTTGAGGCAACTGCTTCTGCCCCTGAAACTGCTTCTGCGGTGGCCTCTGAACATCATCCTTAAGACGAAGCTTCGACGGACAAGTATCAATGGTATGATTCGCTGATCCATAGACAAGGCAAAGTCCAAGTCTCTTTCGACAATCTTTCTAGAAATGACCCGATCATTGGCAGAAGTCGTAAAATGCTTTACCTTTCTGCTCGGTTGCGACGGTCCTCTTCATAGGTACAACACCACGCCTATTCACCGGAATACCTCTGCGTGTATGCGCTTGGTTTGGTGTAAACGCTGGCTTCCGTACAACCACTGCTTGCTGCTGTGTACCCCCAGTCTTCATAGATAGGCTCTGCTGCTCTCGGGCCGCTGTAAGCACTTGTGAGAAGGTGGTCAGACCCAGAGATATAATATGCCTTTGGATGTCCACATCCAAGCTGCGCATAAACCTTCGTGCCTTATCAGCTTTTTTGGCCACCAAAAGTCCAGTGAATCGACTGAGCCATGTCCACTCAGCCGTATGTGCATCCACGGATCCGCCATTCTGCTTTAAATGGATAAACTTTTCTTCCATTTCTTTCTGTGCAGTCTGCGGGAAGAACTTCTCCAAGAAACTCTTCAAAAAATCTGCCCAACTGATCGGCTTGGGCAAGCGGGTCTCTTCCACAAGCCACCATTCACGCGCATAGTCCACTAATTGGATGCGTACCATATCTACTCTCTTGTCCTCTGGAATCTGTGCTGCAACGAGCAAATTCTCCGTATCAACCAGCCACTGCTCCGCTGGCAACGGCTCCTCCAGACCAGTAAAGACGGACGGACCAAGTCTCCTGAAATCCACCACGGTACCTATACGCTCAACTGGTTTGGCCACAACATTGTTTACGGACTACTGGACAGTCCGCAAACCTTCCTGAAAAGCTTCGGCTTGCCGCTGGTTCAGCTCGGTCTGCCGCTTCTGGTTCTCCAGCATACCACGAATTACTCAAAGTAACGCGGTGTCATCGCCTCTAGTACGATTTCACATTTCTGTCTGCCATGTTCCTGAAACCAAAACACCGAAAGGATTAGTATGATAACAGATTCAAACTTTTGATGAATAATGACCATAGATCAAGGATATGAATCAAGACTAGAACTCCAAGTTACTTAAATAGAGTACCGCATTGTAACCATGCCACGGTACATAGTTACAATCACATAACTCCACCCAAGTCGTCCAAATTCTAGAGATAAACAATAGGAAACCAAAGTTTCAAGTCGAGATGCAAAGAGGTTTGCTTATCGTCAAGGTAAGGATCAGGAGGAAGTTAAGATTCAAAAAAATGGCAAGATGGTAAAGTGGCAGGATATGTTCTCAATCACGAGTATTCTGATTTGTGTATTGGGTCCAATACCCAACTACAAAAGAATCAAACCCGATCAACCTAAATCCTATGGCTCTGATACCAAAGAAACCTTGTCACGCCCCGCTTTCCAGAGTGCGCTAAGATAGGCACGTGACAGAGCCAACCATACTACCTGTGGATAGGAAATATCCCTCCACAGTCACATTACGGCTGTAGAGATATCAAGAACAGTAATAAACTATCTAACACATGTCCATAAGCCAGAATAAATGAGTCATGAAATAAAATAATGCGGAAGCAAAAGATCCAAGTACAATAATAAACTGGAATGTACGTTCCATAATGCGGGCTCACATCAGGAATGAAATACTGAAAGGAAACTAAACTAAACTAATAACAGGTCCTCACTGCTCAGCCTGTTGATCAAAATACTCCTGGACTGCCTGTGACAAGGATAATGGATCTGGGCCATGCAAAACCCAGACGTCAGTGTGTCATAATATCAATAATTTTAAGCAAGCAAGATGTGATGAAAAATGCATGCATGAAGTATGAACAGTAACAAGTCATAAGTAAACCGTAACATGAATTTATATCAGTGAACATGATATAAACATGTGAAGTGCAGTGAGTAGTCTAAACTGTGCTATAGGGTAATCTACTCTAAAGTTATTCGAAATCAATTAATGTAATCCTCATCGTAACCCATCGGTCTATGCCCCGTTCATTCCCCATGGGACCACGGTACAATATATAATAGACTGTGAGTCTATGTCCCGTTCATACCCCCACGGGACCACGGTACAGGATGTAATAGCCCTTTGAGTTACGTTCAGTAACAATCTTGATTTTCCCATACCCCCAAAGTTATGTGTGTAAGTCAGGTATTGATAAATCGGGAGCTAAAGCCAACACAGGATCAAGTAGGTACATGCTTGTCTAAATAGACATAAGATATGTGACAACAGGTCAAGATTGTTGGTATTAGTAACAAGATCAGGTAATAAGTCAAGTAGTAATATATCAGGTCCTGTCAGGTAGTGTATATGTATCAAGTCATGTCAAATAGGGTATCAGGTCAAGTCATGTAGTGCACAGGTAACATATAGGTATTCATAATCAACTGTAGCAAGTATGAATGCACGAAATCAACCAATACAATGAAATAATGTAACATGGTAGGTATAAAATCAATGGATGCACAATTATTGATTAGGGTTTCATTTATAGTTCCAATACTGATTAGGATGCACTTTATTAAACATGGGATGTGAATATCACAGTATTATGTATTAATGTGATCTATAGATGCAGTTATATATATTTTAAATAAGATGGATGCAAACGGGTATCCGAACACAGTAAAACTATAAAATGGTAATGTGGGATGTACAACTAAGCAATATGTGATGTAAATATTTCATTGGGTACAATATATTGTAATATAGTATGTAACAAGCTAGGTTTGCATGCGCTAGATGTGACGTAACACGTACGGATGCAGACGGATGTCGAAAAACTGTAAAAGTAAACATGGGGTGCATAATTTGAAATACCAGTATTATATTTATTAAAATAGATATACATAAAGTAATGTAGCATGTAGCAAGATAAACTTTCCTAGACGGATCAAGAAACGGATATGCACGGTACGTCCGATGTCGGTAAAAAGCCGCGATGCACGCACGGTACACGGAATGGGTCCAAGTAACGCACGAGGGTGATCACATAGGTAAGGTACGTCGTCTGGATCGTCGGCGTCGATCCCGGCTCCGGCGAACTATGAGATTACAACATTCAAGAATCAAAGAAATGAAAAGAAAGAAAGAAGGAGGAGGAAGAAGAAGATGATAGAAGAAGAAAGCTTACTGGGGTTGCAGAGAGGAGGAGTGAGGGTGTCAACAGCGATGACCGTAGCTCCGAAAATCAAGGGTTTGGTTTTAGAGGAGTTAGGGTTAGGGTTCTGTTGCTTGCTGGGGTTTGGGTGAAGGGAAGAGATGAAGAGAAGAAATGCAGAGGAGAGGGAGAGGAGGAGATGATGGTGGTGGTGGTGTGAAACTGGGGTCGTCGGCGGTGAGGTGATGGGTTTCTAGGTGTGCAGGGTGTGTGCAGGGGTGCTTGGGATTGAAGGGAGAAGGAGGAGGAGGAAGAGAGGAAATGAGGAGGCTCTGAGGGAGTGAGGGTGATGAGGCAGTGAGAGTTTTAAGGTTAGGGTTTGAGAGATGAAGATGGGTTGAAGTGAGAAGGCTCGTTGGGTTTTTAAAGAAGGGAGGAAGACGAGGATCATGGGAGTTTGTTAAGGGAGGTGACGGGATCGTGGAGGGAGGTGACCGCATCCAAGATCGCTACAGCGATCGCGAGAGAGAGAGTGAGAAGCGAGATGAGAGAGATAGAGAGAGCGAGAGGGGAGAGAGAGAGTGAGTGAGAAGCGAGAGGAGAGAGATAGAGAGAGCGAGAGGGGAGAGAGAGAGAGGAGAAAGAAATTTGGAATTTAGTGGGGGAGAAAGAAAAAGAAAAGAAAGAGAGAGCGGCTGAGAGAGAGAGCTGGAGTGTGGGGCCCAGCGGAGAGAAAAAGAGAAGGGGAGAGAGAGAGAGAGAGAGAAACTGTTTTATTGGTTAGGATTTAATTGAGAAAAATATTTTTTTAGTTAGGGATTTTAAAATATGAACTGTCAAACGAAATATTAAATATTTAAATAATTTGAATTTTGGCGGGATACAGAAATATTCCAAAACACGCTCGGGTCGGGTCTAAAAATTCAGATTTAAAATATGAAAAATATATGCGACGTCCAAATTTCAAAATGAAAGCTCAGGTAACGAAAAAGCATACCCCCAAGAACGGATGCACGTACGTGCGTGTAGCCATCCAAACACGTCCGTTTCACCGAACGGGACGACAACAAGATGCGCGGATGCTACCACAGGGTTATGGGTATCATGCAGGCCATGTTATGTAATTTTAAATTATTTTATATGGCTTAAAATGTTATATAGTAAAAGATGCAATGCCAAATAAAATGCCAGTATGCAGTATTCATGAAAATGCACATGCCTATGTAACAAGTCAAGATAATTCATTAATATGAATCAAACAAGTTTCAAGCAAGCGGGTTGGGTCGGATGCAATACTAATTTGAAATACTATTCGCACCCAAAACACGATAAATCAAGAAAATACCATAAATAAGCAAATAAGATAACTGGAACTGGTATAAATGAACTAGGGTGTTACAATTCATAAACTCAAAAGGGTGATTCCAGTCTGGAGATAATAGAACGGGAGCAGTAGTGAGAGAATATTTAAGTGATTCAAACGTAGCTAAGTAATCCGAGTCGAAGTGAAATGTTGTGTTCTTGGCCAAGAGAATAGTTAAGGGTCTAGCAATCTTGCTAAAGTCCTTGATGAACCGTCTATAAAAACCAGCATGGCCAAGAAAGGATCGTATTTGTTTGACGCATTTGGGAGGAGGAAGGTTGGAAATGACATTTATTTTAACTTTGTCTACCTCAATGCCTTTTCGTGAGATGATATGCTCTAAGACAATACCTTCTTGAACTATGAAATGACATTTTCCGAATTCAAAGTTAGATTCTTGTTCTTACAGCGGGTAAAAACAGTGTCAAGATGAGGTAAGTATTCCTCGAAGGAATCCCAAAATATGGAGAAATCGTCCATGAATATTTTCGGAAAATTCTCGACCATATTAGAGAATATCCCCATCATACACCGCTGAAATGTAGCATTACATAACCTAAAGGGCATGCGTCTGCCGAAATGACAAGTAAAAGTTGTCTTATCTTGATCCTTATCGGTGATGGGAATCTAGTTGTAGCCTAAGTAACCGTCCAAGAAACAGTAAAACTCATGTCCAGCTAAGTGTTCCAACATCTGGTCAATGAAGGGTAAAGGGAAGTTATCTTTCCTCGTCATGGTATTGAGTTTTCTATAATCAATACTTACCCGCCACTCGGTTTGGGTGCGAGTTGGAATCAACTCATTTGCCTCATTAGTTATGACCGTGATGCCAGACTTTTTAAGGACAACGTGAATATTAATTACCCACTGCCTATCAGATATTGGGTAAATTATACCATTATCTAAGTATTTGATGATTTCTTTCTTCACCGCCTCTTTCATGACGAGATTCAACCGTCTTTGTGGGTCACGGGCTGGTTTGGCCCCATCCATCATATGTATATTATGTTCAACAATCAAGTGGCTAATCCTTTTGATGTCCGCCATTATCCAACCGAAATCTTGCCGATTCGATTTCAAGACAGACAAAAGAGCTCTCTCTTGCTCTAAGTCTAGAGAAACTAATATGATGACGGCCAAAGAATCATTTTCATATAAATATGCATACTTAAGATGAGACGGCAGCAGCTTGAGATTAAGTGTCAGCGGAGAGACGATGGAAGGTAGGGTAAGGGAACGATAGTTTGATCCCATAAAAGGTTCATGGTTAGCGTAAGAGACTGACTCAGATAGCTCAACTAACTCGTTTGAAAAGTCAAAGGATTCGAACTCGGGGATTGACTTATCGACAGAAGGGTCCCGTGAATCAAGATTATCAAGGAAAGTGAACCCTTTATATTCCCTGTTCATGTAAGAAGTGGCTGGATCAAACAATAACGCACTAGTGGCGTCGAGATCATTGTAGTAGAACAAAAACTCCTCAAATTCACAACTGTCAGAAGCTATCTCATGGAAAGAACATATATCTATCATATGAGCAGAAGGTTTGGAGGGTTGACTTCCTACCCTGAAAATGTTAAGTTCAATTTTCATCTTTCCAAAGGATAGGTTCATGGAACCGTTATGACAATTGATTACCGCATTTTAGATTGCAAGAAATATTCGACCGAGAATCACCGGGATTTTGTTCCGTGGATTTGCCACAGGCTATGTATCTAAAACTATAAAGTCTAAAGGGAATATAAATTCCCCGACTTTAATCAACACGTCCTCTAGCTCACCCCTAGGGTGGGTGATAGATCGATCAACCATCTGAAGAGTGCAATACGTGGGTTTCAACTCTCCTATACCCAATTGCTCATAAACAGAATAAGAGAGTAAGTTAACACTAGCACCAAAATCGAGAAGAGCGCGATTGATATTTTTACCCCCAATAGTTATAGAAATTGTAGGACAACCGAAGTCCTTATATTTCTTGGGCAAATTTTGGGTTAGAGTATCACTCACATTACTCGCTAAGAAAATCTTTTTAGGTACTTGAGTTTTCTTTTTCTTAATGCACAAGTCCTTAAGAATTTTTGCATAGGATGAAACTTGTTGTATTGCTTCTAAGAGAGGAATATTAATGTTAACTTACTTAAATATTTCCATAACCTTCTCCATCTGTGGACTTGGTTTGTTGGGCCTCATCCGGTTTGGAAAAAGAGCTTTATTAACAGGGGTTGGGTCCAACAATTGGGAAGAAGTTTGTGAAGATGGAATGGATCCCAAAACTGGAGTTGGGGTATCTTGAGAGGGTAATCTATTCAAGGAAGTGGACGGAGAGTTCGAGCCTAGTGGAGAACAGAGAATGGGCTCGGAAGAAGATGATTGATTAGAAGAAGAAGTAGAAGTAGTAGCCGAGGTGTCATCGAAGTCATCACCTTGTTCTCCAACATGGTTATTCAGCATTCTTCCCAATCTCAACATGGTTACGGCACTCACAATATGATTTTGTTGGTTAAGAATAGTGTTTGCATTTTGTGGGTGGCCAGAATTTGGTAGAGGTTGAGAAGGAAGTTTTCCTTTCTCTCTTTCACTTATCGTGGCGTTTAACTGTGAAATTTGTGGTTCGATAGATCTGATTATTTCACCGTGGGAAGCAGTACGCTGTACTAACGATTGGATAGAAAAAGTTAAAATAGCCGACGTTTGCACGGATTGTTTAATAAAAGCTTCTAAGGTTCCTTTGAGTGCAGAGATTTTCTCGGTACCGGAAGGAGGAACATTATTTTGTGGTTGGAAAGAATTGTTATAAGGGGCAAAATTATTGGCCAGATTTTGGAATGCTTGCAGTTGAAAGAGCTGCTGAATTTGTTGTGGTGGTTGCTGCTGCTGTGGACAAAGACTTTGATAGTTATTTTGATTTTAGAACTGATTTTGGTTTTGAGTTTTGAGTTTGGTTTTGGTTCCAAGCAAAATTAGGTTAATTCCTCCATCCCTGTTTATATGTGGATAAATAAGGATCGTTTCTAGGTCGTTGCTGAAAAGCAGTATTAGTTTTTTCTTGACCTTGAGACGGAGGATTCAAAGAGCATTCTTCAGTTAAATATGACGAGTCATAACATCAACCACACACGGTTTTGGGGAGAGTAACTTGGTTTAGGGAGGCTGAAAAGAATCTGCTCTCAATAGCTTCGAACTTGTTTTGCATCGCAGCCATTTCGGATTTCATTGCGATGGAAGCGTCGAGCTGATGGATACCTGCCCAAGATGAAGACGAAGATGATATTGTTGGTCTTGTGCTCTCCCATTTAGTGTTTGTTCGGTGATATCTTCAAGAAATTGACATGCCTCCTCATCGGATTTTGACATAAAATGATATTGACAAATGGTTCAAGCATTTGTTTTGTTGCTGGATTAACACCCTTATACATAATTTGGCAAAGTTGCCATTTTTCGAATCTGTGATGAGGGCATTGGAAAAGGAGATCTTTGAACCTTTCAAAACATTTCCAAAAGGGTTCGTTGGGAAGTTGAGCAAACTGGTTGATCTCGCTTCTAATGCGAGCAGTCTTATGATTAGGATAAAAAAATTTAAGGAATGCTTTAACAAATTCATCCCAATTGGTGATGGAATGTGAGGAGGTGATATAAAGCCATTTTTCTACAAGATCGCACAAGGTAAAAGGGAGAATATGTAATCGCATAGCATCCCCTGAATGTCGGGTGGTGCTCATCATTGCACATACGTTTTGAAATTTGGTTATAAAAACATAAGCATTCTCAGATTCAAGCCCGTGAAATTTGGGCAACAAGTTGATGAAGTGGGGTTTAATTTCGAAGTTATCCTCATTGGCTGGTGGAAGAGACAGACATGAAGGAAGGGGTCCACGTATGGGATAGCATCGATCTTAGAGAGCGATGCATAGTGGATTTTGAATTTACACATCTAGAGGTGGTGGCAACGTGGTGTTGTTAAAACCCGGTGGAGGTCTATCCATCTCGGAAGACGTGGTAGGTGGAGGAGAAAAAGAAGGTGAAGAAATATTGACCTCAGAGTTGACAGCGAAACGCGGACTAAACGGGTGCTAGAATCCCGTGTCTAGCCGAACATGCAATAAGCGGGTTTAGTGCACGTGGCAGCGTGTGATAAAATGGTGAGAACGATTTTAAGAAGGTTTTGCTTTGGCAAGAGTGTCGGATGCAAGACTTGACTCAACCAATCACAAAATGCATAATTGGTCCCTAGAGCTAGAGTCAACTAAGTCAAATCACTGGACTGCTCATAGACTTCCAAAGGAAAAACGAAGGTTAAAACCTCTATCACCTCCTTATCAATCTTGCAGCCAGGTAAGTGCCAGATAAGTGGGAGGTATCCGCTATAAGAATCACCGAAATAACGGGCCTAATTAAGTAAACCACTTTCCTTAGTCAAACTTGCCTTAGACACTACAAGAAAAATGCGGATCGTTGGTTATATGTGTGCCCTAGAGGCCATTATTGTACATACGATATATATTGTAGTAGATGCTTGGACATATATAGGGAGGAATTTCTTACTCGACATGATAGTATGCTATCTTGTTGCTCTTTATCTTAACATGTACTCTGATTGTCTCTATGTTACATGTTGATAAAGCCCTTAGGATGAGTAATTGACTACCAGGACTATGATGCAGATCATACTAGTGGGGACAGAGTAGTCGCTAAGTAAATCCTTCAAATGTTCCTAGTCGCAGATGTATCGAGACAGGGCATCGATATACCAGAGTAGACTAGCGTATAGCTTCTCGACCCATGTAGATGGGCGATGGATGATCCCATATCCATTGGTATTTGACATCAGAGACAGTATACGGGTGCTCAGTGGAGACTGGGTACACTGGACGAACTCGCCGAGAACTCCCAGATGGTATTATACCTCACGTCAGATGGCAGTTCTCTGGTGACACTGGTACAGGTTAGTCTGTAGACCCGAGATCGTCATAGAGTCTTGTGTGATTCCCATTGTGCTTTGATTTCTACCTTACCACATTCAAGAGAACGTGCAAAATAGTGGCTTTTGGGTACAGTCCCGAGTCACATGGAGGCAATGAGCGATAGGAGGGATTTCGTCTCTCCCGGTATTGGGAGTTGATGTTGCGCTGTACTCGATTGGCTATAACAGGAAGTCCTTGGCCAAGGCTGCTTCAGAGATATACTGGTAAGTCTTATCAGTAGTTTCTCGACCCGTTATGAGCCTCATATCGACACGACTTATCGAGTTACTGGGGTCTGACGTTTACCACCCCTAGACGAGATATGCGACATATCAGACGAAGAGACCGGACTGTACGGTAGTGTTACTGATTGAATTCGCAGGAGTGTGAGCAGGCTTGCTTGTTGATCTTCTGATCGCTCAATACCCGGGTGGCCGTTACGTTTAGCAGACCGCTTGCGACTTGTGGGTGTTTGATATTATCATCACCTACTGCCGGCGTATTGACGAGTCTTTAGAGTCCTACACAGGGATTTCCTGGCCCAAGCGAAATGGAGTAGGAGCACATATGTGATATGTGCGGGACCGAGATTGATACGATATGAGATACCGTATTTTATTCTCACGATATAAGATATCGGTCGGTTATATATGATATAGTCGGGTTATCAGAACAAGTGTTGATTCGATAAGTTGATTCATATGATATTAGTCGGTTATAGGTAATATAGCCGAATTATTAAATCAAGAGTTGATTTGATAATCTAATGTATAATTATATATTTGATATATTACATTACATTAACTATTATTAGCTCATTTATCATTTCTTTTCTCAATTTGAATACATTGATGTATATGTGATATATGTTAAATGTATCATGCTAGGTTAAAAATGCAACTAGGGTTAATGAGGGTTAAACCATGCTAGGGTTAAGATTAGGGTTTATAATTTTATCATTAAGTAATTCAAAAATTGTTGAATTAGTCATGGTTGATATTTGTTGAAAGTTTGTAGAAGCTTGTAAGCATCTTTAACTTTGTTCACTCTTTTTGTTTAGCCTAAAATATTATTTGACCTAACCTTTAACCATAGCTTATGGTTAACTCTCTACAAGGGTTAAGCATAACATGCTTAACCCTTGATTGCATTTCTAACCTCACTAATAATTCATTCTCACTTGATGAGTTCATTCTTCTTCTTCTTCCTCAAAACTTTCTTGCTTCAATGGAGTTGTGAGAAAATGAGTAAGAAAATGATTTCTAATATGAGCAAAATTCCTACTTCATCATCCTTTACTACTTTCCATTTAGTATAGGGTGTTTGCTTCACTAATTCCATGATTAGTGAAGAGATAGCTTGGGTTAGTGTCTCCTCGATGTAGATCATCTTCAGCCTCGAAGTCTTCGAAGCAAGCATGTTCGTTTCTACAAGGGATCCTCTCTAGAGTCTGGAGTTCACGATCGCAGCGAAGGGGACTACTACACGGAGCTATTGAAGTGAATAACCGGTCTACAAAGGTTGTATTCCTTGCTCACTAGACTTACAAAGTGTTTGCAGTTACTTTTCCGTCGATTTCTAGTTAACGATTCATGGTTAGGGTTAGCTAGAACGGTAAATTTTTGAATTTGGCATGGACGATGCCTCCCGAAACCTTGCTGCCGTCTTAGGTAACCCTGCACGGATGTAACAACCTAGTTCATTTATACCAATTCCAGTTCTCGTATTTCCTTAATTGTGGTATTTTCCTGATTTATCGTGTTTTGGGTGCGAATAGTATTTTACATTTTACATTGCATTCGACCCGACCCGCTTGCTTGAACTTATTTGATTCATACTTATGAATTATCCTGACTTGTTATGTAGACTGGTGCATTTTCATGTTTGGTGCATACTGGCATTTTATCTGGCATTTGCATTTTTACAATATAACATTTTAAGTCACGTAAAATATTTTAAAAATATATTGCATGGCCTGTATGATAACCCTAACCCCGCGGTAGCATCTGCGCATCTTGTTCTCGTCCCGTTCAGTGAAACGGACGTGTTTGGATGGCTACGCACACGTACGTGCATCCGTTCTTGGGGGTATGCATTTTCATTACCTGAGCATTCATTTTGAATTTTGAAAGTCGCACATATTTTTCGTATTTTAAATCTGAATTTTTAGACCCGACCCGGGCGCGTTTTAAAATATTTTTGTATCCCGCCAAAATTCAATTTATCTAATTTTAAAATTTAGTTTAAATATTTTCATATGATTTCTTTAACAAACTGAAACCTCTTATTTAAAATTTTAAATCTAAAAATCTTTTAAAATTTTAAATCTAATTTCCTAACAAACCAACAACCTCTTTCTCTCTCTCTCTCCTATGCATATATCTATTTATATATATATATTTTTATTTATTTATTTTTTCTTTCCTTATTTAATACACAACCTATTCTTCTTACTTTTTCTTTTTCTTTCTTCTTTCATATTCTTGATCTTGTTTCTTGATTCCGGTGATCACCGTCGGAGCCGTGCTCGTCGCTGACGATCCGAGTGATTTAGTGAACGTACCTGACTTGCGTGATCACCCTCGTGCGTTTTTTGGAACCGTTCCGTGTACCGTGGGCGCATCGCGATATTTCACCGACGAGGGACGTTCCGTACACATCCGTTCTTGTTCCGTCTAGGCAAGTTAATCTTGCTACATGCTATATAATTCATTTTATACCTATTTAAATAAATACCATATCTATAGTTTAAATCTAGTACCCCATGTTTAATTTTATAACGTTTCGATGTTCCGTTTGCATCCGTTTATATCATTTTAAATCTAGATCATGAAAACTTATCTTGTGACATACTAGATTACATTATACTGCATCCATATCATTTAAAATATATATCGTCGTAATATTTCTTATTATTATCTGTAATTAGTTTATAATCTATATTTTATAATGTTATACATTTGAAAATATTATAGTTTACACATGAAACGTCGTTGAAAAAGCGGATACGACAAATCTGAAATTTACTGTACAGCTTACCTTATAAAATTCATTATAAATCATAGAAAAATCATTAGTATACGTTCTTTAGTTATTTACGAAGCTAACTCAGAATACTAGAACTCTATGAAATATTTACTTGGAAAATAAATTGTTTAAATAACGTAAAATGTAAATGAAATGTCTCTAAACTGCTGTCCAGGGAAATTCCAGCTGCAAACTTTCAACTTCGAATATTCATAAATTTTTGTAGGGACAACCTGAGATGCTTATACTTATAAAAATGAAAACCTTATTGAATTATCTTTGTTTTGGTATAAGACAAGTCCCTTTTGGAGAACATTTGTTATTTTTAATCTATTTTACAAATTAGGGTGACGCTGAATTTCTGAACGGAACTTTCTTGTGCATGGTTAATCAATACCACTTTTATAGTTATTAATCGTTTTGAATATGCTATCCATATTAATATTATTATATCAATATTTATATCACATATTGCTTAGTTGTACATCCCACATTACCATTTATAGTTTTATAACTTTTCGGATACCCGTTTGCATCCATTCCATTTAGAATATATGTAATTGTATCCATAGATCACCTAATTATATAACACTGTAATATTGACACCCCATGTTTAATAAATTGCACCCTATGTGGTTGGGAACTATAAGCGTAACCACACTTATATTTCAAATCACATAATATTTGTTTGCATGATCTATGGTACCCTTGTACAGTTTTACCCTATTGGACACCCGTGTGCATTTAACCGGATTTTAACATTCATATCTGTCTTACTGCATTCATATAATGTTGGAACCATCTCTTAAACACAAATAGATAACCGTACAGCTAAGTAGTTTAATCTGTGCATTTTTCTTAACCTATTACATGTGCTAAGTTATTGTGTTGTTGATACTCATGCTTGTTTATTTATAACCATGATTATGTTTTACATCCTGACATGACTTGCTACACACATATTACTTGACCCGACATGGTACCGTACACTACTTGACCTGACCTGATATACCATGGCTTGACCTGTTACCTGATCTTGTGCCTAATGCCAACAAATCTGACATGTAGTCCTTGCGGACCGTTCCTGTTGTCTATCCAGACAAACCTGCTCTTACCTGATTCTGTGGGCATTAGTTCTTGGTCACTGAATACCTTACTTGACATACCTAGCTTGGGGGTATGGGGAAATCAATGATGAAACCTGACTTGTAACTCAACAGTTCGATACCTGTTCTGATCAGTCTTACGGGCTAGGCCAGCCCCGGAGTGATGATGCTGACATCACTCGTCTGTACCTGCTACCTTTTACTGCCTAGCGGCACGTCTCGGTTTCAGCCCGAGAGTCTGTAGACCGTGGTCCCGGGCATGCACGGGATACTATTGAGTTACATCAATGATTCATCAAATTGATTTCAAAGATTTGAGTGTAGTTAACCCAATAGACCAGTTTAGATTACTCACTACACATTACCCCACTGTTCTCATTTATATCACTGTTATGCCTGCTTTATGATCATACTTGCACGTCTTGCTACTCTGTTTATATATTATTGCTTGATGTTATGACGCGCTGACGTCTGGGTTTTGCATGGCCCAGATCCAGTACCTTTGTTGCAGACTGATCATGAGTATTGCCGCTGTTAGACCAAGCGGTGAAGATCCTGTTGGTAGGCAGTTTTACTTTCCAGGTGTTTTATTATTTGTATCTTTTGCTTCCGCATATTATCATTTCTTGACTCATTTATTCTGGCTCATGGACATGTACTAGATAGTTTAGTTTACTTTCCTGTTCTTGATATCTCTACAGCCGTAATGTGACTGTGGAAGGATTTTTCCTATCCACAGGTACCATGGTTAGCTATGTCACGTGCCCATCTTAGCGCACTCTGGGAAGCGGGGCGTGACAACGGATAAGCAATAGATTACCCATGACCCTCCCTTGTCCTAATTGAGCGCGAATGTCCTTGGAGACTTGGTCTAGATATTTTTAATTCATGAATCCCTAATTCGGTCCCGATTCAGCCGCCAAATGCTCAAAATGGCCGCGGTTCCGCCGCCTTTTGGTGAGATTTCCCCTCCCACTTTTGGTACAACACTCCAATACTCCTCTGCTCCTATTTGACAGTCTCTGAATTTCTGTTTGTTCGCTCCAAGTGCTCCAGATTTCTTGCAAAACTCGCACAAGAATCGTTAAAAAACACAAGATGCGGTTTTTATTTCTATTTCTATTTTTATTTTTTTCCTCGTTTTTTTTAGAAATCAACCCGAATAACAAGAAAAAATACTATCGTTTCCCCGGCAACGGCGCCATTTGATTGATTTGAAAAATTGAGTCGTTGTATGCTTCCTAGTTACCGCAATCAATAACGGTGTCGCAATAGCAAGCCGATAGTGAGTACGGGCCGTCCATAGGGAAATAGTGAACTATATTTCTTATTTAGACGAGTTAATAAAGAAAGATGGGATTTTTATCGTTTTATACTAAAAAGATTTGAAAATTTTATAAGAGAATGGCTTGTAGGGTTTTTCGAATTGAGTAGTTAAAAGATGAAGTTTTGAAAATAATTCTTTTTATCTTTTAATTATTTAATACTAGAGAAATAGTGATGAACGTGGATTAAGGTTCTTGGAGAGATTAGGGTTTCCCTCTACTGACCCTTTTCCTTCCATTGATCCATATTTATCTCAAGCTCTCAACAAAATAAGTATTAACGAATCTCAAATCGTGGTCGTAACTATCATGAATTGGTAGGACGCCCGCATAAGAGGGTTAAGACCCCATTTACTAAATTTTATAAAAATTAAAACATAAAAAGAATTTAAAGGATTTTTTCATCCATTATACTACCCTATCCTATAAATCCTAACAAGCGAGAATTTACTCGCTCAATGGGAAAAACGACGAAAAGTAGAAGAATAAGGAACCCATAAGAAAAACAAAAATAAAAGTGCGGAAAGTAAATATAGAAAATAAATGTGGAAAATAATGAAACAAAATTAAAACAAAAACTATCTTTTATTGAAACTTTTGCATTACAGAATTTGATTGCTGGAAAAAATTAAAAAAACTAAAAAAACCTAGATCACCCGATAAATTTAGATCGATCAATTGATTGATGATAGATAATAACCATAGATTTCTCTCAGTTCTTTATATAGGTTCTGAAACTTGAAACTCTAGACGTCTGTTCCCTTATAAAAATTCAAAAAGAAAAGGGGAAGGGAAAATTCCCGACTAATAGAAGCATCACGTGTAAGCACGTGATCATCGATCCCTTATAAAGAGACTTAGAGAGGGAAGAGAAAAACTTCCCGCTAGTGGAGCATCACGTGCAAGCACGTGATACATCTGTATACAGAGTAAGTGGCTCTACTTAGTAAGCAATAATTAAAGCCTCACGTGCAAGCACATAATCGTCTTTCACACAAAACGTGTAGGACCCGGTTATAAAACAAACAAAGAGTAGAAAAGCCCACGTGTTACCACGTGATGCCTTTCCTCTGTTGGGACTGCTGCATACAAACGAACCAAGTTAATTCTGTGAAGGGTCATGTGCTGCACGTGAGAGATCTCAAATGCCTTCTGAACCGATAGAATTAAATTCTAAATACAAGGATCCAATTCCTATTTGAAAAATATTTTCTTAATCTTTCTAAATAAGAAAGATTGTGCTCTATAAATCAGAGCACCGTTGGATAAAAGATCCAATGGCGATTAAAAATCACCAAGATACAGAATAAGCTCTGTATGGGAAAATATTTTCCCAATCTTGTTAAAAAACAAGAGAAATGTCTTTTGTAAAACAGAAGTCCTGAGATCAAAGATCTAACGGTGGATAAATTCCTCAAATCAATTAAGAAATCTCTCAATGAGAGATTTCCTTAACTGAATCAACAAATCAGCCTCCTTATATAAAGGACCCAAGGCTTGAAGTCTGGGAGAGAACCCTCTCATAAACTGAAAATTCAAAAGAAAAGAAGAAACCCTAGGTAAGAAGAAATAAAAACATAGAGAACATCTTACCTCTTATTCGTCTCCACAAGTGTTTAACTCTTCTACAAAGAACTTAGTTCTTCGTCTGGTTGAGATATGTAGAAGCAGATCTCCCCACAAGTTGAGAATTTAATTCTCATCGGTGAGATTCTGCCATGCAGATCCAAAACCTAGGGAAAGATATAAGTTCAGAGAATTTAATTCTCCCAAAAAGTATATAGGAATTTAATTCCTCTGATAAAACAAGGGTTTAACCCTTCATATAAGAACTTGGTTCTTCCTTATAGTGAAAGATTTGCAGAAGCAGATCTCCCTACAAGTTAAGAATTCAATTCTCATCGGGGAGATTCTGCCACGCAGATCCCAAACCTAAGAGAAAAACTAAGTCCTAAGAATTTAATTCTTACAAAACAGTGGGTTTGGAAGTCTCGAAACTCAGGATCTCAATGCACGTAAAAAGATTGGCACCCAACATGATAACGGCCGATCACGTGCTCCCACGTGAGCACCCTTGATGAACAAAAGAGGACAACCAAGATTGGCTCACGTGATCCCACATGACCCCCAAGTGGTGCCTGGCACTTATAAAGCAAAAAGGGAATAAATCAAAAGCAGTTTCCATTTTTGGGGGCGCCTCACGTGATCTCACATAACCCAATAGCGCTTAGAACTCAGAAAAGAACAAGGGAGTAAACCCAAAGAAACAGCGCCTTAAATTTTTAGTGTTTAACACTACTTCAAGCGCCTCACATGACCCCACGTGAGCGCCTTAAATTTTTAGTGTTTAACACTACTTCAAGCACCTCACGTGGAGCACGTGAGCGCTGAGCAGATACTAGTGTTTAACACTATGAAAGGCCAATATTAGCCAAACTCAGACCAAATCTCCCGAGGACAGTCGATTGAGCCCCTCATGTTCAGGGTCCCCAAAACCGATCTCAGTCCCAAAGATAGCTAATGAGCTCCTAACAGATGGCATCTAAAATGATGTTCGTCCCATTCCCCCTCAGTCGGGACATTGGTTCAAGTGTACATCTCTCCACTCCTCCGACACATCTCATTGTAATTCTTCAACGTCTTCAGAGAGGTGGAGGGTCCCAATAACCAATAACTCTTGGTATACCCCCAAACCAACAAACCATAAATCCACTGGACTGCAACGTCTTTAAAACTAAAATTGTGGACCGTAATGTCCTTAAACTAAATTCCATGACCGTAACGTCTTTAAACTAAACCCTTTGGATCGTAACGTCGCTAAACTAAACTCTATAGACTATGATGTCTTTAACCTCTATGGAATATGATGTCCTTAAACTCCATGGACTATGATGTTCTTAAACCTAATAGACCGTAATATTCCTAAACTAAACTCTATGGACTATGATGTTCTTAAACTCCACAGACTATGATGTCCTTAAACCCAATGGACCGCAACGTCCTTAAAACTAAAATTGTGGACCGTAATGTCCTTAAACTAGATTCCATGACCATAACGTCTTTAAACTAAACCTTTTAGACCGTAACGTCCCTAAACTACACTCTATAGACTATGATGTCTTTAAACTCTATGGACTATGATGTCCTTAAACTCCATGGACTATGATGTCCTTAAACCCAATGGACCGTAACGTCCCACGGACTATGATGTCCTTAAACTCCACGGACTATAATGGCCCTAAACCCAATGGTCCGTAACGTCCTTAAACTTAATTGATAGGGCCCAAATACTTTTTCATTGGATCTAAATGATCCTAAAACCTTGTTAAGTAGATCGTAGTCTAAAATTAGACTAATGTATCCTTAACAAACATTTAAGTTGATCTTAATCTCAAACGAGGTTAACGAGCCTTAAATCCACCAAACCCAAATTTATGAAAATACGGATTTGGACTAATCCCCACCCTATGGGAGACAACATAAATTAGTTTCCGTATACAATCCACAGAAAACTAAAAAATAAAACAAACACACACGACACGAAGTGACCTTCTGGAGCAGGAAAAAGTGGTTATCGCGATGCGGTAACGTAATTAACTGCAGGGTCTTGCGCCTGCAGGGAAAAGCGTCCCCACAATCAAAACCCCCTTGCAAACGAGGGGGAATCTGACGAAGTCTGCTACAACGGCCGCATCCGTACAAACCTCCGATACGCGGTGCCATAAATCAACTTGACATTTTCGTAGAGGTGGACGGATAAATCCAAATAGCATCTTCCCCCAAATTCAGGCAAGACGACCTACGCGGTTTCGTCTATGTTTTCGGCGGTAAACAGATTCTGGCATGCCCGGTGAGACCTTTTCCTCTTTCCACTCCACATTTCGGGTGTCGTGTTTTTCCGCGATCAAATAATCGCGGTATATATGTTTGTGGTTGCCCTTGGACGATGGGATATTGAAGCCGGTGTTTCATCTCTATGAAGAATGGTGTTTGATTCTACCCTAGCAACTCAGGATCTGTCATATCTGGTGGAGTCAAGTATGGGTCACTTGCAGCCTCAAATCTCTGCAATCCGGCTCTTCAAGAAATCAACGTGCTTTGATTAAGGTCGATATTCCTACCTCCCACCCTTGGTGCCTCAACGCCGAGGGAGGAAGCCTAGAAGAAGTATGTCTTCCACAGGCTGGCTCCCCAAGATGCAGCTTTACCGACAGAATCAGTCCTCAAACAACCGACACCTGCTAAGGACCAAGGTCGATGCAGGGGACAGAATATTCAAAATTTCGAAGGAAACAGGGGGTAGGCTCAGCAAAATCCTGAGGCTAATCAAATCCCGGCCGTAAGAAACGGTCAACGTCGATATTGGCATAATACAGAATGAGCTGGGGGCAGTTCTCCGTATGGTCCTGTTTCAACCCCAGTGGTGAGTGTTGTTGTTCCAACCAGGAACGACTTCAAACTATTGCGAAGGGTCAGACAAAATTCTCCCACCGCAATATTGAAGGAATCTCCGCAGCCCATGGAGATCCCACAAGAGCAGAAACCAGTTCGCTCCCTAAAACAGCTTTCCTCATCTATATATAAGGTGTGGAAGCGGGTGAAGGGAACTCATCCCGAGACGGATCCTGATACAGCGGTTCATCCCAAAACTAAAGCGGCTTTTCATAAAAAAGAGAGGCCCAATAAAGCTCAAGTTCCCGAAGTAAACTCCAAAGGGCAAAACTCCAAACACCCCAAGTCTGGGGGCATGGTAGTTCACATAGTATATGTGGTGAATTCCAAAGACAAAGTTCGAGTTTCTACTAGTTATCGAACTCAAACTCGGTCCCTGATAAAAGTTCAACTGCAACGTGACAAGCTGTAGGAGATGCTTGCTCAGGCGGCAGCAAACGGTAATCCATCGCCTAAGGAAAATCCCGAGGACGCACCCGAAGAAAGAATAGAGAAGGAGTCAGATACTGATTTTCTAAAACACACTCTGAAAAAGGGAGATACAGAAGCGGAAGAAATGTCCACTAAAATGAACCAGATGGCCCTTCTGATTCAGAATATGGCTGGAATGATGGTTCAATCGGAACCACTGACAAATGAACCGCCGGTAGTCGGTCTTAAAGATAAGGATGACATTTCAAATCTTCTGCAAATCTCATCAACGGCTGAGGAGGAAATGATTCCTAAAAGAAAAGCTGGCTATATATATCGCTCAACGAATCAAAATGCACTATACCAGTGAAGCATCAAATAGGCCAATCAAGACTGCTCGACTGTATCTGGCGTGCTCCGATCAAATCCATACTTCCGACTCCACATATACAAAGGAACCGGGAATCCTCACCAGCACATCACGCAATTTAAATCCATGTGCGGTAACACTGGAGAGAATGATATACTACTTCTCTGACAGTTCGTCAGCGGTCTGGCGGGCATCGCCTTCGTATGATATGTGAAACTCCCAAAAGATTTCGTGAAGAGCTTTAACAAAATGGATACGCTCTTCTGTCAGGGATTCGCTAATAAGAACGAACATACTACCGTGACGGCACTGGTCAACGAAAGGGTTAGACTGAATGAGACTTGGGTTCAATATATTACCCGATAGCGAAATCTCTGGTCAAATTCAAGCAATGCATCGATGAAGTTGCAGCCATGGGAATGCTCATAGCCACCCTTGACCCAAATTCAAAGGCGTTCTCGTATATGGCCCTCTTCAAGCCGACGACCTTCCAAGAACTCATGGATAAAATGGCTCGATTGGATCAAATGGGTCAAGACTCTTTCTCATCCGATGATGACGAGTGAAAAGCGGAGGCAGGATGATGTTTGTTGCCTACGCCTAACAAAAATAAGCGGCTCTGAAGCAACCTATTGCCAAAATAGCGAAGGCGTGGGTACTCGTTCCCCCCGAGATATACACATGGGGCATATTTCTCACCGGTGGAAGAATCTCTATGTAGAATGGTCCTTTCTTCTCAAAGGACAGAAAGGATATTAAGTGTCCTACAAACAGGTCCTACAATCTAGTGGAATACCCCGCTAAAAAAAGACGGTACGCCCACAAGCAAAATGGACACGGATGAAAACCCGAAAGGGCACTGTGAGTAAAAACAGTGGGTGTGCCGGTGAGCTTGTGAAAACTCGGAAGGGCGCAATCTCGTTAAAAAAAACGGTACATCTGCAAGCAAGATGGGCACGGATGAAAACCCGAAAGGGCGCCGTGAGTAAAAACAGCAAGACTGTCGCCGAGCTTGTGAAAACCCGGAAGGGTGCAACCTCGTTAAAATAAATACACTTACGAGATCCTCACGACTCATGAGGAGTGTCCCCCCTGTGAGACCCTCACGGCTCATAGGATTCAAAAGCCTTAAGTTACAGGGATCTAGACCTGTTCTTAAGCCGTCATATCTCTCAAATTGCCCTACAGGCGGTCCATATTGACCCTTGTATGAAATCTATGGACACGAATAAATATTTCTTTGCCAAGTTCTACAAATGGCAAGAAATGTCCCCATATGGTGAATAACACTTGTAGGTCCTCTCGACTTATAAGGAGAAAACACTCTTATGAGATCCTTACGACTTATAAGAGAAAACACCACTTAGGAGTCCTCACGACTTCTAAGGAGAAAATTCACCTACGAGATCCACACGACTCGTAGGGAGAAAATCCTTTATGAGACCCTTATGGCTCGTAATGTCGAAAGTCTTAGTCGACAAGATCCTAACCTTGTTTACTAAGCTTTCTTTGTCCAAATTGATATGGGTAAATGATGATTTGCTCCTGGCAATATCCCAGTTGTAGCGATATTGATGCCTAAATAGTTGTCAAACTCCAAGTTAATCTTTTTGGAAAATGCTGTCCCTATAACCATCTAATGAAGAAGGGGACCCCATTCGTTTGGACTCAGAAATTCCAAAGTGCACGTGAAGAAATCAATCAATACCTGCAGAACCCACCGGTACTGACCGCTCCAGTCAAGGGAAAGTCTCTTATCCTATACACAACAGCCCTTGAAAGTTCTTTAGACGCGCTATGGGAACAGGAGAACGACCAAGGGAAGGTGATAGCTCTCTATTATTTGAGTCGAGTTCTCCTGGGGGCAGAAAATAACTACTCCCCTATCGAAAAACACTGCATGGTGTTAATCTTCGCGATAACGAAACTTCGGCATTATGCTTTGGCGCATGAGGTCCATCTCATATCAAAAGTAAATCCTCTCAAATATTTGATGTTAAGAGCCATACTAACGGGACGGCTCGCTAAATGGGCCCTACTCTTAATGGAATTCTCGATAACATACCGACCTCTCAAGGCAGTGGAAGACCAGGTCATCGCCGACTTCCTCGCTGGGCATCTGATACCTGCCGACTCACCCCTAAATTGCGAATTGCCAGACGAGCACACGTTTGACACGATCGACGGGGAAAGAGGAGGGAGTGATACCCGATGGGAATTCTACTTCGATGGGGTATCTTCCATAAAGAAGCGACAACACAACACCCCTATAATCAAATCGGGGGTATGCCTTATCTTCGTGACTCCGCAAGGAGGGATAATACGCTTTTCCTTTTCCCTAACAGAGCCAAGGACAAACAATGAAGTAGAATATGAGGCTTTGATAGCAGGTCTTGAGATCGCTGTCGACATGGGAATCGAAAACCTTCTCATACACGAAGACTCCTAGCTGGTCGTTAATCAAGTAAACGGCGACTATCAAACGTGCAAACCAGAGTTGGTAAAGTACGGCAAGAGAGAGCAACAATTGCTGACTCAAATCCTTTCCTACGTCCTAGAAAGCATACCGTGTGCGGAAAATAGCAAGGCAGATGCGTTAGCTGAACTCGCTAAAGAACAGGCTAACGAAAATCTCGATGACATAAGGATCATTGTACAAGGCTGTCGGGTTCTTGCACCAGCGGAAATATCTCCGGAGTCGTCTGAAGAAAAGGAAGTGACCGAGGAAACAACCTTGCAAATTGAAGATCAAGAAAGAGCTAAGGATTGGAGAGAGGTCTTTATAGATTGCTTCAAATCCCGTCGAACACCTGAAGATGCGTCCTCAAGACATCAGCTCATGAAAAGAGCTCTGTATTTTGCCTTCGTCAATGATACTCTGTATAAGAGATCGTTCGAATCTCTATAGCTGAGATGCCTAGGACTAGAAGAAGCAAAGAGAGTCGTCCAAGAAACTCACGACGGACTCTGCGGTTCTCATCAAGCCGGACCAAAGATGAAGCTAAAGATCAAAAGAATGGGCTACTATTGGCCCACAATGATTCAGGACTATCTTGAATATGTGAAAAAATGCTATTCGTGCCAAATTCATGGAGACTTCATCCACCAGCATCCAAACCCGCTACACCCAACAGTGGCTAGCTGGCCATTCGAAATGTAGGGAACCGACATAATTGGGCCCATCGAACCAGAGTCATGCAAAGGACATCAGTTCATATTGGCGACAACCGATTACTTCTTTAAGTGGGCAGAAGCACTACCGCTAAGAGAAGTGAAGACGGAGATTCTTCAAGACACACGTCATCTATCGGTCCGGCACTCCACGACGGATTATCTTCTACAACGGGCTAGCCTACAGAAGTCACAGAATCAGCCGCTTCGCACAATAGCATAATATAGACCGGAGATACTCTTCGGTCTATAATCTCTGAGCTAACGGTCTAACTGAGGCTTTCAACAAAACCTTGATGAAGATCATAATAAAGACGGTGTCCAAAAATAAAAGGGACTGGCACGAGAGACTGCATGAAGCTCTCTGGGCTTACTGGACCACGTTCAAAACGGTCACAAATACAAAGCCATTTGCGTTGGTATTCGGCACGGAAGCAGTACTCCCCTTAGAGATATAGCTACCCTCTCTACGAGTGGCGGTTCATTACGAGCTAACAGATGAAGAGAATGCTCATCTTCGGCTTAAGAAGCTCGATGCCCTCAATGAAGCTCATCTCATGGTGAACCAAAACCTAGAAGCATACAAAGCAAGGATGACGCGTTCATACGAAAGACTGACTAGGTCGAGAACATTCCGCCAAGGTGAACATGTGCTAGTCGTCAAAAAACCTATGATGCCTAATCGTGCCAAATGGGGGAAATTCGAGCCAAACTATGAGGTCCCGTACATCATAGACAAATTCTACCAAGGTGGGGCTTACTTGCTTATGGATATGCATGGCGAAAGACCTTTCAGGCCAATAAACGGTCGGTTCCTCAAAAAATACTACACCTGACGAGTCATTGTCTAGGTCAACGATAGATGACGACGCCTATGTCCGCTCGCTATCTTCCCAAGCCCAAACTCTATAAGTAGTATCCAGCGAAACCTTACCTCAAAATCGCTACGGGCCGAAACGTCCCTAAACTAACAACGGACCGCAATGTCCTAAAACTAGTTATGGACCGCAATGTCCTGAAACTAGCTACGGACCGAAACGTCTTTAAACTACTACGAACCGCAGCATCGTCAGACTAACGCGGCAAAAAAAAACGGTGCGTCCATAAGAGAAATGGGCACGTATGAAAACCCGAAAGGGCTCTGTGAGTAAAAACAGCAGGGCTACCGGCGAGTTTATGAAAACCCGAAAGGGCGCAGACTCGTAAAAAAAAATTCATGCACATTTGCAAGATCCTCTCCACCTTGTAAGGAGAAAATACCTGTGAGAGATCCTTACGACTCACAAGGGAGCAACACACCTAGGGATCCCCACGATTTCTAAGGAGAAATTACATTTACGAGATCCTCACGACTCGTAAAGAGAATTCCCTTATGAGACCCTCACGGCTCATAGGATTCAAAAGTTTTAAGCTACAGGGATATGAATATGTTCTTAAGCCATCACATTCCCCAGATTGCCCTACAAGCGGTTCAATATTGACCCTTGTATACAATCCACGGGCACAAATAAACGTTCCTTCACCAAGTTCCACCAATGGTGCGAAATGTCCTTAGGTAGTGAACGACACTTGTACGTCCTCTCGCCTTATAAGGAGAAAACACTCTTGTAAGATCCATACGACTTATAAGAGGACATACACTTAGGAATTCTCACGATTCCTAAGGAGAAAACGCACCTACGAGATCCTTACGACTCATAAGGAGAAACATCTTCATGAGACCCCTTACGGCTTATGAAGTCAAAAGCCTTAGTTGACGAGATCCTAACCCTGTTTGCTAAGCCACCTTTATTCAAATTGAAACAGGCAAATGATGATTCGCTCCTGGCAATATCGCAATTGTAGTGATGCTGATGCCTAAATCGGTAACAAATTCCATGTCCTTTCATGGTAAATGATGATTCGCTCCTGGCAATATTCCTGTCGCGGCGATGCTGATGCTAAGTTTGGTATAAGGTCTTGAGTACCACACTGGCAACAAAATCGGAGAGCCAAAAATGCATATGAAATAGCTGAAATAATTGGGCAACTCGTAATAAAAAGCAGCGAGTATAGAAAAAAAGAAAAATAGCCGAAATGATTGGGCACCGTGAAAAATAGCCGAAATGATTGGGCAATTGTGACTTTCGCGATATAAAAAGTTGAAAAGATAGAGCATCACAGAAAGAAATAAAAAATGAAATGAAAGAATGAAACTTTTGCCCTACAGGTGAGTCCATACTGACCCCCGTGTATAATCCATGGGCATAAACAAAAAGGGAATCACATTTCCCCACCAGACTCTGTCAAAGGGAGAGTCAGATCTCGACGGCAATATCTACAGTCTAGAGATCAGCAACGGCATTCCTCCTTATTCAAGCAGGATACGAACGCGGCACCACCAATCGGAGCCATGGCAAAGTCCCTAGTTTTAAGACCCACGGTTCACAGACAACTTAGAGTCAACCGTGACACCGCAGAAATCAGAGAAAGTCAACCCCGACATCCCAGAAAGCGGAGAAAGTTAACCCCGGCACCGCAGAAAGCGGTGAAAGTCAACCTCGACACCGCAGAAAGCGGAGAAAGTCAACCCCGACACCACATAAAGCGGAGAAAGTCAACCCCGACACCACATAAAGCGGAGAAAGTCAACCCGACACCGCAGAAAGCGGAGAAAGACAACCCCGACACCACAGAAAGCGGAGAAAGTCAACCCGACACTGCAGAAAGCGGAGCAAGTCAACCGGACACCGCAGAAAGCGGAGCAAGTCAACCCCGACACCGCAGAAAGCGGAGCAAGTCAACACGGACACCGCAGCAAGCGGAGAAAGTCAACCACGACACCGCAGAAAGCGGAGCAAGTCAACCATGACACCGCAGAAAGCGGAAACAAGTCAACTAATGATCCCTCGGTTAATCTCGATCCATAGGGGAAAGCCTTAGGCAATGGGGATAAGGAAATATGTCCTAAGCATTGGGACTCTGCAAGTCGGCCCAAGATGGGCCATTGTATACTATTCACGGGTCACACTCTCCAAAGTCGAATCTCGACAAGGAGGGAAACCACTACTTACGAGTCCTCTCGACTTGTAACGGGGGAAAATTCTCTTATGAGATCCTTAAGACTCTCGAGAGAAAAATATATACTTAGGAATCCTCACAATTCCTAAAGAGAAAATACACCTATGGGATCCTCTCGACTCGTAGGGAAAAAAGTCTTTATAAGACCCTCACGGCTCATGAAGTTGAAAAGTCTTAGGCGACAGATCTGAACCTGTTTCCTAAGCCATCGCTGCCCTGCAAGGAGAGCAAGATAGACCATCTACAAGATGTATTTGCTAAAGAAACACGACAGTACGGCTGTGTATGTGTTTAGATGGAAATGGTGTCTAAAACGTGCTGATTTATGTACGACACTAGCGCTCCCACTTAAAAGAGAATTCCCAAAGGTAAAGTATGAAGTTCATATATAGAGATGGGATTCATGTACGCATATATGACGAAAGGAAAACGTTCAGCAGAAAACATTCAACACTCAATAATAAGGGAAGTACATCGATATAAATATACTACTCTACAGGGAAAAGATCACCAAATATGGGATCAGAGATACAGGGGTTAACAAAACAAAATACAAGGTTCTCCAGTTCCCTCTCCGCCCTCTCTACCATGTCGAAGCGACGGTCTTCACGAGGGGTTGATCCCCACCGATTAGCGCCATGCTCATCAGCAAAAGCAGACATGATAGCCCGTCGGGCTCTTATCTGACTCAGTAAATGAACGGAGCGATCCTTCAGAGCCTGGGTAATTAAGCGTGCCTCATGGAAACACTCAATTTTATCCTCCGCCGTATCAAGAATTGCCGGGGTCATATTCGCCGGACAAGGAGGAATATCGGCGAGCACGGATAGAAAGATCATCCGGATCCAAATAGAGCCCATAGGAAGAGGATAGCCCCTACGAGTCAGGAGCTCATACATCACCGCGTCATATTGAGTATCGGTAAGAAGGGGATCTATTAGCCGCAGAGCAAGGCGAGGAATCATTTCCTCGATGGGCTCCTCCCATGGTTGCCGACAAGTGTGAGGGCGATTACAGGCCATAGCTATAGGTTTGTTTGAGTTCTGTTAATAAAAAGAAGGGTTTCTCTTTGAAGAGAAGAAGGAATGTGTAGCCTCAGGTTATAATGAGACGCATTCAAAGCTATGGACAAAAAACATTATGCATGGTGGAGCTATTCCCAAGGCCAGAAAAAGGGGGGCATGGGAAAAGAAAAGGGTGACTCATGGGAATCAGAGTAGGGAGGCGAAACAACCTCATCAGCAGAGCCTCACGTGCATGACACATTGTTGGATATAGTGCCCTCAAAGTCAATTATTGGATCACAGGCATGTGATTGCAATGATTGAGGGAGGACCTATTCCAGTAGGACAGTCTTACTCAAGATGATAGTATGCTATCTGGTTAATCTTTATCATCGTGTACAGTTTTAGGTGACCTTACAGATCACTATTACACATTGATAGAGCCCTTAGGATTCTTGCTTGACTACCAGCAGTATGATGGCGATCATATACGTGGGAGCTGGGATCTATAAGCACATCCTTAAAAGGTCCCTAGTCGAGGGAGTTTCGAGACAGGGCATAGATACTCCAGAGTAGACTAGTGTATACGGATCGAGACCCCGACGAGGGGCGGTGGCTGGTCTCACAAGCCATTGATGTCAGTTGATTCACCTAAGACGTATACAGGTGCTCATTGGGTTATGAGTACACCGGATAGGACTCGCCGGGAACATGCTAGTTGGTTTTATACCTAGCGTCAGATAGCAGTTCCCTGGTGACATTTGTACAGGTTAGTTCATCGACCTGAGATCGTCATTTGTCTCGTGTGAGTTCTCACTGTGCTTTGATTACTACCCTACTACGGCTCAAAGGAGTCGTGCAAACAGGTTTTAGTTGGGTACAGTCCCGAGCCACATGGAGGCAGTGAGCGGATCGACAGGGGTTTCGTCTCTTCCGGTATTGGGGGTGAGATCGCGCTGTGTCTAGGAGAGCCATTACATGAAGTCCTTGGCCAAGGTAGGAGATTTACTGGTAGGTATTCCAGTAGTATCTCAGGGTGTTCTGGGCTACACTCCTACACAACTTGTACCGCTTTTGGGGGTCTGACTTTTACCAACCCCCTAGGCCTGACATGCGATGCTCATAGACGAACGGACCGGACTGTACGGATATTATCACTGACAGGCTTTGTAAATCCCCGTTTCCGTTCTAAATAAAATTCTCCTTTTTCTAAATTCTAGTGACTTTCTTTTATTCTCCTTCATATAACTGAATTGGTTGTTTAAACTATATATTTATTTTTCCAAACCTAAAAGTTAAAGCCAAGAGTTAAAACCAAAGCCGATTAAACTAAAACCTAAGCTAAAACCCAAAATAAAATATATACTAACATACACTATTCCCCGCAGCCCAAAATCCTTATTAATAATTAAAAGAATTTACCCCCGGCCCATATATCCTCAGCCCACTGCCTTTTAAAGGAATTAATTGTTTTGTTTTTTGGGCGGCCCACAACTCCGGCCCAGCCTTCCTCCAGAACCCGACCCGACCCAAACCTTTCCTTCCTCCCCACTCCTTTCCCGCTCGTTTCCCTTCCTTCTCGCGACCCCCACGTCCCCGAGCCCCCACGTTGCCCTCGCCGCTGTCCACGTCCCCGCGACCCCCAACCACGTTTCCACGCATCTCGAACTCCCCGTCTCCAACTCCCCGCACGCTCTCTACCCCTCCAACCCACTCCTCTCCCATCACTCAAAAACCCACAGTGAACCCACTTCGAAACATTCCTCTGCACTCCACCCCGACGACGACGACGTCGCCGAAGACTGCAACCCCCTCTTTCATCCTCCCTCGCTCTCCTTCCTCCACCAACAGAGCATCCCTGCAGCCTCCTCCATCTGCAGAACATCCCCTACACGCAACCCAAACTGTTACCGAGCTCGGCCACGTTACACCCCTCGACGCCGGCGAACTCCCCACGACCTCCACTTCCTCAGCATCACCATCCTTATCACTCCTAACCCAAGCCCCCACTGCTCTCTCCCTCTCTCTTTCTCTCTCTCTCTCCAATAGAGAAACCCCCGTGCACTGTGCACGTCGCCGGAGCGACCACGGCCGACCACCGTCGACCCCAGCAAGTCCCAAGTGAACCACAGAGCCCCTCTAAGCTTCCAGCGCACGCGAGACGACTCCGGGAAATTCCGACGCAAAATCCGTGTTCGATCGAGGCTCGCGCGAACTTGTTCCGCGGCATACAACGCGCGTTCGTGACGACGTTGCCTGCCCCGTGACCCCGAGTCGTTACCAGGCAAGTGTTTACTTGCTTCATGCTAAAATATTAGTAGTATAAACCTAAAATATCTAGTTTACGGATTTGCCGAATACCGATACATAATATGACATAAGTGTTCGATGCTGGTCTCTCATGGAAATAATAGTTTATTTTGACGGAAACTGATACCTTCTATTGGCCTACTTGACAATGAATATTGTGTATAAATATCGTTGGAGAATACGATCGTTCGTGACAAAAATTGATATCCCCAAGTATGCCGTTAAAACTAGAATTTTCTCGTGTCTGAAAACGAATAAAATCACCATAAATTGTATTCAAACTGGATTGATGTGTTCTAGGGCTTAAATCGAAGCTGACTTGACGAACTTTAACCCTATGGAAAATCCTAATGATTTCTGTTCTGTAATCATGATGATAACTGGGTTGGAACACGACTCTGGACTGCAGTCCAGAGCGTTCCTGATTATTGTGCTCTGTTTAAAGATCTGCACCACTGTGTTTCTTGAAGTCGTGTGTTACGGAATCCTACTGTAGATTAAAGATAGTTCTGTTAGTTTAATGAACCAAGTGGTTCCATTTCATCGCCGTTTGCTATTTTAAAATGTATTTAAAAGGGCAGAACGTATATCTGTCCAGAACAGGTTCTGAAATGACACACTGAGATTAAACTGGTTATAACTTTCAACGTACAGATGCGATCGAGGATCCGTCTGTTGAGTTGAATACTTTATCAAAAACCCTAAATTTCATTTAAATGTGACATCACTAAATTCTGAGCCCAACTGGGTGCAATTCGTGCCGCGAAACAGACGTTCAGTTCTGAAATTGAAATTCCAGCCGCGAGCACTTAAACTGAAACGGTTATATTTTGAAAACCGAACCTCCGACTGAACTGAAACAAATTTTGATGAATTACAGACTGATTGTTCTATATATCTCACTTACATCGTTTCGCTGAATTCTTAACATAATAATTTGTGCAATTTATTTCAGTTCATGACATGCATGTTGATTCATGATATACAGAACTCATTGGTAGCATACATACATATATCATATCCTTGCCATATACTCAGTGTTAGTACGTGTGGACATTGCATTATCGTACGTGACAGATGTTGGTTTAGTTGTGACAAGTACATCAATGGAAAATGAACATTCGTGACAGTGATTGATACAGTGAACAGTGATAAAAATCGTGCCATTGATATACTTGTACATAACTAGATCAAGATCATAACTAGTGAGAACCTGGGGAAAAAGGGGAAATCAAAGTGGAAAGAGTATCGTATTTAGCGGGACCGATTTTAGAGGATGATCATTCGAACAGAGATATCGATACATGTAGGATAGGATCTAGCGATCCGGCTGACAGGGTTATGTCCCGAGCATGTGGGCCGTTGTCTCGGGTATGTACGAGACTCCTGTTAAACATGATCCTCCTTCCACTATGTGATTTCAAACTCGACCTAGAGACCGATAGGGACATATAACATATTCTGCATCATATAGTGACCTAGTGATTACTCGCATTGTTCTTATACCAGTATTACCTCATATACTTGTTTCACCTCATTATAATATAATTGTTATTGTGTCGCTCTGACGACCTGAGTATGCATGCTCAGATCCCGCGGAAGGACCAGCACAGGAGACGGATCTACCCTTCGAGTTCACGGAGATTTAGACTGGTGTACTTTCTATTTTCTGCTTTCCATAAAAGTGATCGTAAGTTTGACTTCGGTTAGTATCTGTTCTTGTCATCTGTAATTTGTGAACAATGGAATATCAATGTAATAGATTAGTGATGTGATTCCTTTACCACTGCGCTTTATTTACTGATTACTATGCAATGCTAGAAGCCGAAGTGTGACTACGGCGGGATGATTCCTTGACCGTAGGAGCATGGCTGGCCTAGTCATCCCTCGTCTTCCGTATTTTGGGAAGCGGGGCATGACATGGTTTAGTTGGTATCAGAGCCTGTGTTTAGTATCAAGGGATAACATTAACTATGCCGTATTACGATATTCTTGTTTCACTACTCCTGATTTCCATCCTTGAATCTGATCTTATCCTCTTGAATCTTCCAGTGATATGACGTCCCCGAACGACCCCTCCTCGGACTCTAGCTCTCAGGACCGTACGGAAAGAATACTCAGTGCACTGACCACTCTCGCGGAAGCTCAGGAAAGGAAGACCGACTTGCTCACTGAGGGACTCAGGGCGATTACCGCCACAGGAGGACCCTCCGCACTTATTACCGCCCCCGAGGGCGTTGTTCCACCAGCTTATCATGCTAGGGCTGGTACAGTAGCAGACTTCCGGCGGTTACACCCAGCTGCGTTTACAGGGCTAGCTGAACCCCTTGAGGCTGAACAATGGCTGGTGAACATGGAGAATTTATTGACCGCCGCCCGGGTCCCAGAGGAAGACAGAGTGGACGTGATAAAGATACAATTAGAAGACGAGGCTCGCACTTGGTGGTCGGTGGAAGAGAGCAGACTTGACAGGCCGATCGAATGGAGCAAGTTTAAGGAGTGCTTCCTAGATCATTACTTCCCTTCCACAGCCAAGGCAGAAATGGAGGAGAGATTTATTCTTTTGAAGCAGGATGGACGCCCAGTGGATGTTTATGCGGCAGAGTTCAACCGCTTGAGTCGTTTCGCTCCGTACATGGTCGCCTCAGAGGTCACCAGGGCCAGGCGTTTCCTTCAGGGGTTAGATTTTGAGTTGCAGCAGTTGATTGCATCGTTGGATTTACTGACTTTCGCTCAAGTACTCAACGCGGCGAGAGTTCAGGAGCAATTGATTAACAAGTTCAGGAGACCCCCGGTCGTTCCAGCACGTGCCCACACGCCATCTCGAGGAACCATACCAGTTCACAGAGCAGGAACGACACAAATGAAGCGCCCGTTCGTACCACAGCATCGCCCCCAGAGACATGGCGTAACTTGCGGCTATTGCGGTAGAGGAGGACATACCCAGAAGGACTGTCGCCGTGCCAAGGGACAGTGTTTGATTTGCGGTTCCAGTCAGCACCAGATTGGCAGTTGCCCTGAGCGAGCAGAGGTACAGGGAAGTTCTGGACCGCCACAGCAGAGGCCGCAGGAGCAGAGACAGCCCTTTTCAGGTCGCGGTCAGGGACGGGCTTTCACCTTGACCGCCGAGCAGGCAGAGGCATCAGAAGACGTGGTTACAGGTACTCTGCTCATACATTCCTTGCCAGCTAGAGTACTTTTTGATTCAGGAGCATCGCATTGTTTCTTGTCTGAGCATTTCACTGATACACACTCAATACCAAATGAACCACTAACAAAGGGATGGGAAATTCATACGGGTAATGGCGTTATCATATCTAGTCGAGAATGTAGATTATGCCCGGTTGTAGTGTGTGGCAGGGAATTCTATGCGAATTTCCTCTTAATTGGGACAGGCAGTTACGATGCAATTCTTGGGATGGATTGGATGAGCACTTTTCATGCTGTTATCGATTGTCGTGCGAGGAATGTGATCTTCCGCATTCCCAATCACCCGGAGTTCATTTTCGAGGGCGGAAGCGAATCTTTGGAGCCAGCTAAATACAGAGCAAAGCCTAAGGAGCTGACAGCTATGGAGATTGATGGGAACCCAGCCCCAGAAATTGTTCGGGACTTTCTGGACGTGTTTCCCGAGGATTTACCAGGTCTACCACCTCATCGAATCTTGGAGTTCTCAATCGACTTCATTCCAGGTACGGCCCCAGTATCCAGGGCCCCATACAGAATGGCACCGGTTGAATTAGCGGAATTGAAGAAACAGGTTGAAGAACTATTGGAGAAAGGATTCATTCGGCCAAGCGCTTCACCGTGGGGTGCACCAGTTCTATTGGTAAAGAAGAAGGACGGATCGTTGCGAATGTGTATAGATTACCGGGAGCTGAACAAGGTTACCATAAAGAACAAGTACCCAATACCGCGCATTGACGACTTATTTGATCAACTAAGTGGAGCCAAGGTTTTCTCGAAGTTGGACCTCCGTTCCGGGTATCATCAAATCAGGGTAGCAGCCGAGGATGTGTGCAAGACGGCTTTCAGGACCCGATACGGACATTACGAGTTCCTTGTGATGCCGTTCGGCGTTACCAACGCCCCAGCAATATTCATGGACTTGATGAACAGGGTGTTCGCGAAGTACTTGGACACGTTTGTCGTTGTGTTTATCGACGACATACTTGTCTACTCGAAGACTCAGGAGGAGCACGCGGAACATTTGCGCACAGTCCTACAAATTCTTCGGGAGGAGAAGCTGTATGCGAAGCTAAGCAAGTGTGAGTTCTGGCTCGACAAGGTACAGTTTTTGGGACATATTGTTTCGGGCGAAGGCATCTCGGTGGACCCGGCAAAGATAGAATCTGTCAGAGATTGGCCGACGCCGAAGTCAGTGGCTGAGATTAGGAGTTTTCTGGGATTAGCAGGCTATTATCGGAGATTCGTCCAAGATTTCTCAAGAATCGCGGAACCATTGACGAGGCTGACCCGGAAGGACGTGCCGTTTACATGGACAGAGGAGTGCACTCAGGCTTTCGACACATTAAAGCAGAAATTAACCACGGCGCCTATTCTTACTGTACCAGATGATTCAGGTGGTTTGGTGATACACAGTGATGCCTCAGGGAAGGGTTTAGGCTGTGTTTTGATGCAGCACGGACGTGTGGTTGCTTATGCCTCTCGACAACTGAGAAATCATGAGAAGAACTACCCCACACATGACTTGGAGTTAGCCGCGGTAGTTTTTGCATTGAAGATTTGGAGGCACTATCTATTGGGTGAGAAAGTGGAGGTGTACACAGATCACAAAAGTTTGAAGTATGTTTTCACCCAGAAGGAATTAAATATGAGGCAGCGCAGATGGCTAGAGCTGATGGCAGATTACGACTTGGACCTTCAGTATCATCCGGGGAAGGTGAATGTTGTACCAGATGCACTCAGTCGCAAGCCAGCGGTCATGATGTTGACCGATCAGCGGAGTATTATTGAGGATTTCCAGAGACTTGCACTTGAGGTCGTTACGCCGAACGCACTCAGTCAACTTTGGCAACTGCAGGTGCAATCTTCTCTGGTGGACCGCATCAAGACTGCGCAAGCGGACGATCCCCGATTGCAAAAGTTCAGAGAGGAAGTGAAAGCTGGATTGAGAACGGAATTGACTATACATGAAGATGGCTCACTGAGATTCGGTAGTAAACTCTGCGTACCTAAAGGAGGTGTTCGAGAAGAAGTGTTGGCTGAAGCATACAGTTCAGCTTATTCTGTGCATCCGGGAAGTACAAAAATGTATCAGGACCTCAAGCAACACTTTTGGTGGAACGGAATGAAACGGGAAATTGCGAGGTTCGTATCCAGGTGCTTGGTATGTCAACAGGTGAAGGCGGAGCATCAGAGGACAGCAGGATTGTTACAACCCCTGCCGATACCAGAATGGAAGTGGGAGCACATTACTATGGATTTCGTGACGGCCTTACCACGGAGCCCTAGGGGCAATAACGCCATTTGGGTTATCGTCGATCGCCTCACAAAAGTTGCACACTTTCTACCTTTCCGAGTAGGACAGTCGACAGAATCATTGGCAGAAAGATATATGCAGGAGATCGTACGACTTCACGGTGTTCCAGTCAGCATTGTGTCAGACCGGGACACGAGATTCTTGTCGCACTTTTGGAAGAGCTTACAGGAGAGCTTGGGTACTCGCCTAAATTTCAGCACAGCTTATCACCCGCAGACGGATGGACAATCCGAGCGTACGATTCAGACGCTCGAGGACATGTTGAGAGCCTGCATGCTGGACTTTCAAGGTTCCTGGGAGGACCATCTGCATCTAGTCGAGTTCTCTTATAACAATAGTTATCAAGCTAGTATTCAGATGGCCCCTTTTGAAGCATTATACGGGCGGAAATGTCGATCACCAGTATGTTGGGATGATGTGGGAGAGCGAAGACTACTGGGCCCCGAACTCATTGTTCAGACAGTTGACAAAGTCCAAATGATCAGGCAGCGTATCAAGGCGGCTCAGGATCGACAGAAGAGTTGGGCAGATACCAGCAGAAGGGCCCTTGAGTTCGAAATCGGAGATCATGTGTTCTTGAAGATTTCCCCTACTCGTGGAGTTATCAGGTTCGGAGGTCGGGGAAAGCTTAGTCCCCGCTTTATCGGACCTTTTGAGGTGCTAGAGCGAGTAGGAGAGGTGGCTTATCGACTTGCCTTGCCTCCATCGCTAGCTGGTGTGCACAATACCTTCCATGTGTCACAGTTGCGGCATTACGTTCGAGATGAGAACCATGTTCTGGACCATTCAGAGTTAGTTTTGGGGACTGATCTGTCATACGAGGAGCAGCCTACTACCATTCTCGACCGCAGAGAGAAAGTGCTGAAGAATAAGGTCATTCCGTTAGTCCGAGTGTCTTGGGGCGGTCGTTCCCCAGGAGAATCCACCTGGGAGCGGGAGGAAGATATCCGTGATCGTTATCCACAACTCTTTGTTTAGTACTTTGTTTCTTTGTATCCTTGTTAAATTTCGAGGACGAAATTTTTGTTAAGGGGGGTATGATGTAAATCCCCGTTTCCGTTCTAAATAAAATTCTCCTTTTTCTAAATTCTAGTGACTTTCTTTTATTCTCCTTCATATAACTGAATTGGTTGTTTAAACTATATATTTATTTTTCCAAACCTAAAAGTTAAAGCCAAGAGTTAAAACCAAAGCCGATTAAACTAAAACCTAAGCTAAAACCCAAAATAAAATATATACTAACATACACTATTCCCCGCAGCCCAAAATCCTTATTAATAATTAAAAGAATTTACCCCCGGCCCATATATCCTCAGCCCACTGCCTTTTAAAGGAATTAATTGTTTTGTTTTTTGGGCGGCCCACAACTCCGGCCCAGCCTTCCTCCAGAACCCGACCCGACCCAAACCTTTCCTTCCTCCCCACTCCTTTCCCGCTCGTTTCCCTTCCTTCTCGCGACCCCCACGTCCCCGAGCCCCCACGTTGCCCTCGCCGCTGTCCACGTCCCCGCGACCCCCAACCACGTTTCCACGCATCTCGAACTCCCCGTCTCCAACTCCCCGCACGCTCTCTACCCCTCCAACCCACTCCTCTCCCATCACTCAAAAACCCACAGTGAACCCACTTCGAAACATTCCTCTGCACTCCACCCCGACGACGACGACGTCGCCGAAGACTGCAACCCCCTCTTTCATCCTCCCTCGCTCTCCTTCCTCCACCAACAGAGCATCCCTGCAGCCTCCTCCATCTGCAGAACATCCCCTACACGCAACCCAAACTGTTACCGAGCTCGGCCACGTTACACCCCTCGACGCCGGCGAACTCCCCACGACCTCCACTTCCTCAGCATCACCACCCTTATCACTCCTAACCCAAGCCCCCACTGCTCTCTCCCTCTCTCTCTCTCTCTCTCTCTCCAATAGAGAAACCCCCGTGCACTGTGCACGTCGCCGGAGCGACCACGGCCGACCACCGTCGACCCCAGCAAGTCCCAAGTGAACCACATAGCCCCTCTAAGCTTCCAGCGCACGCGAGACGACTCCGGGAAATTCCGACGCAAAATCCGTGTTCGATCGAGGCTCGCGCGAACTTGTTCCGCGGCATACAACGCGCGTTCGTGACGACGTTGCCTGCCCCGTGACCCCGAGTCGTTACCAGGCAAGTGTTTACTTGCTTCATGCTAAAATATTAGTAGTATAAACCTAAAATATCTAGTTTACGGATTTGCCGAATACCGATACATAATATGACATAAGTGTTCGATGCTGGTCTCTCATGGAAATAATAGTTTATTTTGACGGAAACTGATACCTTCTATTGGCCCACTTGACAATGAATATTGTGTATAAATATCGTTGGAGAATACGATCGTTCGTGACAAAAATTGATATCCCCAAGTATGCCGTTAAAACTAGAATTTTCTCGTGTCTGAAAACGAATAAAATCACCATAAATTGTATTCAAACTGGATTGATGTGTTCTAGGGCTTAAATCGAAGCTGACTTGACGAACTTTAACCCTATGGAAAATCCTAATGATTTCTGTTCTGTAATCATGATGATAACTGGGTTGGAACACGACTCTGGACTGCAGTCCAGAGCGTTCCTGATTATTGTGCTCTGTTTAAAGATCTGCACCACTGTGTTTCTTGAAGTTGTGTGTTACGGAATCCTACTGTAGATTAAAGATAGTTCTGTTAGTTTAACGAACCAAGTGGTTCCATTCCATTTCATCGCCGTTTGCTATTTTAAAATGTATTTAAAAGGGCAGAACGTATATCTGTCCAGAACAGGTTCTGAAATGACACACTGAGATTAAACTGGTTATAACTTTCAACGTACAGATGCGATCGAGGATCCGTCTGTTGAGTTGAATACTTTATCAAAAACCCTAAATTTCATTTAACTGTGACATCACTAAATTCTGAGCCCAACTGGGTGCAATTCGTGCCGCGAAACAGACGTTCAGTTCTGAAATTGAAATTCCAGCCGCGAGCACTTAAACTGAAACGGTTATATTTTGAAAACCGAACCTCCGACTGAACTGAAACAAATTTTGATGAATTACAGACTGATTGTTCTATATATCTCACTTACATCGTTTCGCTGAATTCTTAACATAATAATTTGTGCAATTTATTTCAGTTCATGACATGCATGTTGATTCATGATATACAGAACTCATTGGTAGCATACATACATATATCATACCCTTGCCATATACTCAGTGTTAGTACGTGTGGACATTGCATTATCGTACGTGACAGATGTTGGTTTAGTTGTGACAAGTACATCAATGGAAAATGAACATTCGTGACAGTGATTGATACAGTGAACAGTGATAAAAATCGTGCCATTGATATACTTGTACATAACTAGATCAAGATCATAACTAGTGAGAACCTGGGGAAAAAGGGGAAATCAAAGTGGAAAGAGTATCGTATTTAGCGGGACCGATTTTAGAGGATGATCATTCGAACAGAGATATCGATACATGTAGGATAGGATCTAGCGATCCGGCTGACAGGGTTATGTCCCGAGCATGTGGGTCGTTGTCTCGGGTATGTACGAGACTCCTGTTAAACATGATCCTCCTTCCACTATGTGATTTCAAACTCGACCTAGAGACCGATAGGGACATATAACATATTCTGCATCATATAGTGACCTAGTGATTACTCGCATTGTTCTTATACCAGTATTACCTCATATACCTGTTTCACCTCATTATAATATAATTGTTATTGTGTCGCTCTGACGACCTGAGTATGCATGCTCAGATCCCGCGGAAGGACCAGCACAGGAGACGGATCTACCCTTCGAGTTCACGGAGATTTAGACTGGTGTACTTTCTATTTTCTGCTTTCCATAAAAGTGATCGTAAGTTTGACTCTGGTTAATATCTGTTCTTGTTATCTGTAATTTGTGAACAATGGAATATCAATGTAATAGATTAGTGATGTGATTCCTTTACCACTGCGCTTTATTTACTGATTACTATGCAATGCTAGAAGCCGAAGTGTGACTACGGCGGGATGATTCCTTGACCGTAGGAGCATGGCTGGCCTAGTCATCCCTCGTCTTCCGTATTTTGGGAAGCGGGGCGTGACAGGCTTAGTAGGATGTCAGGATGAGTTCGCTCATCGACCTCCCTTTTGGTCAATACCTGGTAGCCCGTTATGTACGGCTAGTACCACTAACGTGCTAGTGGTTAAATCCAAAGCCAAAATATTGACGAGTCTTTAGAGTCCCCCACAGACAGTTTCTCAAGTTTCGGGCGAAACGTTGTAGAGGCCGTATGATATATGGCAGGGTTTGATCATATACGTGCAGTAGTGCACGGATCATGATCGGACGGATCATACTAGTGGGCTTAGGTTTAAGCCGGATCATAGTATTAGATTTAATGGATTACTTTAGTCTCATCTCATTCGCATTCAGTCGGAATGCGAATGCAGGTATGTATATACAGGTGAGGGGTATCCTTGTGATCCGTCACGAGTTTACTTTAGATGTTTCCATATCTTTTTATTGTTGTAAACATTTGGATTAATGTTTACAAATGGTGGAAATTGTGAGTGGATTTCATCATGAGGAGTATTTAATGTTACATAGTCATGTTTAGTGACTCATGGTCTCTTTATTTGTGCTAATGTCACATTAGGATTTGTTTATTGTATTAAATTGATGGATGGAGAGAGAGAGGGCAGCCATATGGCTTGAGATGAGCTCTTGTATTATCATTCTAGCTCTCACAACAATTCAACACAACAACACAAGAAAAAGCTCCTCTCTTTTCTTTCTTCTTCTTGCTCATAATCTCCATTGATGGCATCATCTTCAACCTCCATCCATACACTCTCATGCATTGAGAATCAATGGATGCTTGAGACAAAGTGATCACACACATTCTCTACATCACCTTGGACACGTCGGCTAACAAACTTCGTGTCCGAGTTGCTTCGGACGAAGTGGGAGCCCGTAAAAATATTCGAAGATGTGGTGCCTTTTCCGACGAGGAGACCGGAGATCGGAGATGCCGTGAGAAGCTTGGGAAGGTGGCCAAAGACCGAACGACACGGATCGATCGGTATAGCCTTTCTAACCTTTCTCTAGTTGCTAGTTAATGTTAATGGTTCGATCCGGGTTTAAAGTATACGTTAGCGCCAGTTTCAAGTTTATGAAAAAGTTTTCGTTTCCGCATTTTGGCCTCGGATCGACGGCCGGGGCGCTACCGTAGACTTACATGGTATCAGAGCCACGCCATTAACCTTTACTAGCTTGTTCTAACGTGTTTAAAACAACGATCGAACGAAATTTCCAAAACCGTGATTCCAATTTATGCAGTTTCTGTCGAAATTTTTGTCGTCGAAAAATTATTTTGAGTGTTTCAGAAAATCGGGCAGGCTTTTTTAAGAACACTGTTGAAATTTGGCGAAGTGATCCTACAGTAGTGCCGCGGAATCGCGGCCATACCTACGTTTTGGCCGCGGTTCCGCCGCGAAGGGGCTTCTCTGCACCAACTTTTCTACAGTGGTCTTAAACTTGGAATTGGGGTTTCTGGAATATTTTGTTTGGGCCCAGATTTGTTACAGTACTGGATTTGTGCTTGGGGCCCACTTCGGGAAATTTTGTTGATCGAAAATTTTAAATAAGTTAGTTCACAGTACTTACATTACTATCTATGACCGTGATTGTCATTTGATCAGTAAATCTTGTCTAATTGCTATAGCTCTTTTACATGGATTTGCGAATGTGACATTCACGTTGATGTTCTGTGTTGTGCTGTGATGTTGCGGATTTGTCATGGTGGATAGCCTGGAGCAATGGTAGTACAGTTTGATTACATTTGTACATTTGATATTGTGGGGCGAGCGTCCGACATGTGGACTGCCGTCACTGCCTGTTTGTATATTATTCTTTTGGGACACGACCGGGCTGAGGTCGATGTACCCATTGTATATATTTTTCTTTTCTGTATTAGGATTACCCTGAGGGGGGGTGCACGGATAGCCGGGTTCTAGAGGGCAACGGGCCCGCATCTCATGGCTTTGAGACGGAGGGGGCTTCACTCTAGAATTGGCGGGCTATTCGCCGCACTCGTAGGGGGTACAGGTTGACCAAAGGAGGGGTGCTCAAGTTACCGGATTCCGTGAAGTGCTGGATGGTCCATTCACTTTGTTGAAGGGGTCTGCCTCACTTCAGGTTTTGGCGGGTAACTTGCCGCGCCCGTAGGGGTCTAGGACTTCATTGCACAGGCTATCCACACGACCAGGGGAACGTCGGGTTTCACTTGCGGTTTAAAGGAAACCCGGGGATCCCAGATTATCTGTATTGTTCTGTGATGCTTATTACTCTCTGTGATGTTGCATTTTATCACGCCATGAGCGAATATTATATATTGTTATATATACTAGTAGATGTTGTATATGTTTTACACCCGCGCTAGTCCAGTCCACGCTCTGTCATAAGTTAAGTAACCTAACGGGTAATGACGGGACCCAGTGGCGAATGCGGATGGTATATACGTACATCATAATTTCGTTCTTTTGTGGTGTGATCAATTAATGGGACTGCATTGATTCAGATCAATGCAAGCTAAACAAACATATTCTGATGTTGTTGGAACATTTTTCAAAAAGCTGTTATTGCAAGGAAATTTTCTTTTGTTTTGCATCGTGGTATTCGGTTAGGAATATCCAGCACCTCAGTCGTCGAGGCAAGGGCCGAGATCCCTTCACCGGGAGTGACCTCTTGGACAGAAGTTTGCGTCAGGGTAATAACTTCACTATAGTCGATTACTTTTTGCTTTGCATCGTGGTATTCAGTTGGAATATCCTGCACCTCATTCTACCGGGAAAGAGCCGAGATCCCTTCACCGGGAGTGACCTCTTTAGCAAAGGTTTTCGCCACTATATTTTTAGAAAGCTATCCGGTTCCTTCAACGATATCAAGTTCATTACGTTAAAGGTTTTTCGCCAAAAACCATTCATAGCCTTCCGTCATTTCAGAAAGGTAGCACTTAGTATTCATGCTATGTATGTTGGCCTTCGTCAAGGCATAGTGTATGGTAGCTATTTGTTACTTTTCTGTTACATAGATAGATGCGTTAGTTTGGCACAGTCGTACTACTATTTTGGCCTTCGTCAAGAGTATGTACGGGTGGGTTCAAATTAATCTGGATAATGATGGGTAGAACTTGACATGTGACTTATGATATGTTGGCCTTCGTCAAGGTCATAAGAGCATGGGGTAAAAATCACATCGAGAGTTTCTAAAGAAACTGAAACTTGCCAGACATGTGCATACCTTCTGAAGTGTGATAACGCGAGTGGATTCCATTATCATGCGATGATAGTTGGATCCCGATTCCCACTGATGAGTTGGTTTACTCCTCGGGTGATCCCGACTAATTCTTCTTTCAGGTTTGGAGGAGAATTTGAGGTTACAGTGGGAGGTTTCCTGATTAAATAAATTGATAACCATTCTGATCTAGGTTAGAGTGCACGCAGAGTGTTTCTTTTCTCTCTCTCTTGGCAGCGACCTTGGCCTGACCCTAGACTATGACTCAGTGACCAAGTTGACCGAACCTTCTTAAAACACTGGCTTTTGGATTGTCTGAGTTGCATACCTCATTGCCACTCCTGCTTTTACCCTTTTCTCCAGAACACCCCGTATTACTACGAACATCCACTTCCATTGGATAAAACCATCGTATGGTTATATACAAACTCGAAGGAACTTGTTCCAGATTCGAGGATGGTTTCCGGTTCTGGAGAAAATGAATAGGACTATTCAGTTGTCTTTTCCTTTTACCTTCTCTCATGTTGCGAGTGCTCCTTGGATTAGGATGGTACACCTATTATGCTAATTAGATAGTCTTCTTCCAAACCATATGCAGGTGCCGAATGGTGGAGAATGAAGAAAACCAATTAGCCTAACGATGGTGTACAGAAGGTAATAAGTTAAGACAAATAAAGGGATTAGAAAGAGGGCAAAGTAAACTGCGACTGCTATTCACGACCAAACCAAGTACTTCATCGCCACTCCTACTTCACCTTTGTATTTCTCCAGGACACTCCGTATCACTACGAAAATCCACAGTTATTTGGATACTCCATCGTATGGTTATATACGAACTCGAAGGAACTTGTTCCAGTTCGGGGATGGATTCTGGTTCAGGAGAAATAGGAATAAGGTTTTATTCAATTGTCTTTTATCTTCACCTTCTCTAAGGTTACGAGTGCTCCTAGGATTAGGACAGTACACCTATTACGCTTATTGGATAGTCTTCTTCCAAACCATAGGCTGGTGCCGAACGGGAGGGAGGGAAGAAAACCATTTAGCCTAAAGGGGTGTACAGAAGGTAACGAGTAAAGACAAATAAAGGGATTTTGAGAGATGGCAAAGAAATATACGGTTACAGTTATGAATCTGATAATGGAAGAGGCATTACTAGGAATACCCGGATACCCTTTCGAAACATTTACATGTTTCAGTTTCACTGTGTATTGTTAAAAGAAAACTGATTTCCCAATTAGCCCTTGCTCCAGGGTATGTATTTACCACGTTTGATTCTCACATCTGTATGGTTTTACAGATGATGAGTGGGAGTAAGTTATTGGAAATTGGGTGATCATCCTCATTATATCGGGATTCGTTGTAATTGGTGATATTTGAGGAAATCGCCTGGGTTATTTGCCGGACGGCAAATATTTGGTTTTGAATATCCGTTGTTATGCACCAACTTCAAATTGATATATTTGTACGTTTATTTTTATAAAGTGAGATATAACCTTTTGAAATTATGTCCATGACATTTACCTATATCAGTTGATGGCTAGGTAAGGAGCATTCAACAGCGGTGTAATTCTTCATAAGCATAGTACAGTTTTCAACCTACGACCCACAGGGTTTGAGTTATTCAACTCAGGGGACTCATACAAAGTATTGTATGTTGTCCAGTGTCCTTTAGGATAGAGCGGTTGGTACTCGTATTATATTCTGTTTACTTATGACTTCTCCAGTTCTTAGACATGTGTTTCATAGAAATAAAAGATCCAAGTTTTGAGAAGTTATAGGTATATAAAGAAAGTAGAGAACCAGGTGTTGCAAGTATCAGGATTCTTCAAGGTGATCGAAGATATAGATACTTGTGTAAAGTATTCATTTTATAGTAATGATTATGAGAACTTGCTTCTCTTTCAGGTTACTCATAATTGGATGCACTTCTAAGTTGAGTAATGCTGATCGGCCTCTCTCCATTTAGTTGATATGCACTGGAGACAGATGCATTTTTTGAATCTGGTTCCAATTAAATCAGTGCCTCTATTTCTATATTAGGATATCGAATAGTTCATATCTTAATAATGTTAAGGTACGGGGAGTTGTCCGGCTTATACTTAAAACTAGACTCTGGATAACTCAAGGCGCGTTTTCTGTAATGGCTGTTTGTGGGTTAATCCGGGCTATGACGAGGGTTGACTTTCTACCATCTGGAAGATCAATAGTGATATTGTTCTTGACTCGCCACAGTTTTAGTAAAATGGATTTTTTCAGAAAACAACAGTGGGAGTATGGTAGAACTGGAAGTGATTCCAGAACCGCAAACGATTACTGAAAATTTAATAGGACCTAAAGATTCAATCTGGGCTGACATTCCATTGGCCACTCCGCAGATATGGTGGGTAACCTCAGGCACTCGAGAGGTACTTCGGTATGCTCAAGGACGGTGACAGGGAGGTTCTTGTTTACCCAGACTTGACACTACTGTTGTTCCAGACTATGATACCCGGCAGGAGGATAAATATAGCGTCGTTCTAAACTAGCTTTAGAAGTGTACGTGTATATGACTCTGCCAGAGGGTTGTCGTAGTCAGTGGGAGCAGCGGAAGTATAGTGGACAAGTAGCTTATGTCTATTTATAGACTAAAGCAGATATAGCAGAGATAGATCATCTATTTCTGATGTGAAAGTCATAGGTTTGACTTCATCAGAATAGGGAATGGATCTGTTAAGAAGGCAGTAGGGTGTGATGTCCTGGTATTTGGATGACATACACAGAGTAGGAAGTGAAATTCCTATACTACGATCAGTTATACTTTGGTTGTCACACAGTGGTTTCTCCACATAGGACATGAATATTATATCAGACATTCTGGTTACTAGATCTATGGTTTTAGATCTAGATTTGGATAGTTTCCCAATCTGGGTACTTAAACAACATTCTAAAAGGTGTTTTAGAATGGACGACTCCTGGCACGGTAGTATACCTGCAGGTGATGGAGTCACCCTCTCTAAAGGTGTCTTACAGACTAAAGGGGAGAGGGATATGCATAATTGGCAAATCACTTGCTTAGGCAATTGAGTCAATCATGATATGTCAAGTACCACACAAGATATTATTTTTGCACGAGATGAAATAAGTTGATATTAATCCTATCCTGGAGAAACGTTCGGAAGCAGTTTTAGAACATAAGTGGATGTTCTAGGGATATGATAACGACAGCCTCCTTCGGGAGACGGTTATCATTCCAGGCTTCCAAGGTGACCTGGATGACAGAGTGACAGTCAGAATTATAGTTTTCCCTCTGACGAGGGGCAGTATTTTGGACAGGTGGTCCAAGTGGATACTGAGGGAGGTGTGGCACAGGAAACTGATTAGGTTCAGTTGATGATACAGTCTAAAGAAGTTTGGATTTGGAGTTCATTTATGAACTAGGTCCCATCAGATATCCAGACATATTCTAAGACAAGTATTGCTCATTTCAGGAGATCGCATTCTCCGCGAACTTGAGATAAAGAGAGACATAGAAAGAAACATCAGGGCGGATCCACTCACTGAGGCTATTCCTCGAACGCAATAGTTTCACAAATGGGCTTTGTGAGACTGATCAGTAGAGGAGTTGGGTGTTCGGTATCATACGGGCTGTGAGTATGCGACATCGCAATAATTAGCCTTGAGTGCAAGTGGGAGATTGTTGGATATAGTGCCCTCAAAGTCAATTATTGGATCACAGGCACGTGATTGCAATGATTAAGGGAGGACCTATGCCGGTAGGACAGTTTTACTCAAGATGATAGTATGCTATCTGGTTTACCTTTATCGTCGTGTACAGTTTTAGGTGACCTTACAGATCACTATTACACATTGATAGAGCCCTTAGGATTCTTGCTTGACTACCAGCAGTATGATGGCGATCATATACGTGGGAGCTGGGGTCTATAAGCACATCCTCAAAAGGTCCCTAGTCGAGGGAGTTTCAAGACAGGGCATAGATACTCCAGAGTAGACTAGTGTATACGGATCGAGACCCCGACGAGGGGCGGTGGCTGGTCTCACAAGCCATTGATGTCAGTTGATTCACTTAAGACATATACAGGTGTTCATTGGGTTATGAGTACACCGGACAGGACACGCCGGGAACATGCTAGTTGGTTTTATACCTAGCTTCAAATAGTAGTTCCCTGGTGATATGTGTACAGGTTAGTTCATCGACCTGAGATCGTCATTTGTCTCGTGTGAGTTCCCACTGTGCTTTGATTACTATCCTACCACGGTTCAAAGGAGTCGTGCAAACAGGTTTTAGTTGGGTACAGTCCCGAGCCACATGGAGGCAGTGATCGGATCGGCAGGGGTTTCGTCTCTCCCGGTATTGGGGGTGAGATCGCGCTGTGTCCAGGAGAGCCATTACACGAAGTCCTTGGTCAAGGCAAGAGATTTACTGGTAGGTATTCCAGTAGTATCTCAGGGTGTTCTGGGCTACACTCCGACACGACTTGTACCGCTTTTGGGGGTCTGACTTTTACCAACCACCTAGGCCTGACATGCGATGCTCATAGATGAATGGACCAGACTGTACGGATATTGTCGCTGACAGGCTCAGTAGGGTGTCAGGATGAGTTCGGTCATCGACCTCCCTTTCGGTCAATACCTGGTAGCCCATTACGTACGGCTAGTACCACTGACGTGCTAGGGGTTAAATCCACAGCCAAAGTATTGACGAGTCTTTAGAGTCCCCCACAGACAGTTTCTCAAGTTTCGGGCGAAACGTTCTAGAGGCCGTATGATATATGGCAGGGTTCGATCATATACGTACAGTAGTGCACGGATCATATACGTACACTAGTGGGCTTTGGTTTAAGCCGGATCCTAGTATTAGATTTTTTGGATTACTTTAGTCTCATAGCATTCACATTCAGTCGGAATGCGGTTGCAGGTATGTATATACAGGTGAGGGGTATCCTTGTGATCCGTCGCGAGTTTACTTTAGATGTTGCCATATCTTTTTATTGTTGTAAACATTTGGATTAATGTTTACATATGGTGAAAATTGTGAGTGGATTTCATCATGAGGAGTATTTAATGTGACATAGACATGTTTTATGACTCATGGTCTCTTTATTTGTGCTAATGTCATATTAGGATTTGTTTATTGTGTTGAATTGATGGATGGAGAGAGAGAGGGCAGCCATATGGCTTGAGGTGAGCTCTTGTATTATCATTCTAGCTCTCACAACAATTCAACACAACAACACAAGAAAAAGCTCCTCTCTTTTCTTTCTTCTTCTTGCTCATAATCTCCATTGATGGCATCATCTTCAACCTCCATCCATACACTCTCATGCGTTGAGAATCAATGGATGCTTGAGACAAAGTGATCACACACATTCTCTACATCATCTTGGACACGCCGGCTAGCAAACTTCGTGTCCGGGTTGCTTCGGACGAAGCAGGAGCCCGTAAAAGGATTCGAAGATGTGGTGCCCTTTCTGACGAGGAGACCGGAGATCGGAGATGCCGCGAGGAGCTTGGGAAGGTGGCCAAAGACCGAACGACACGGATCGATCGGTATAGCCTTTCTAACCTTTCTCTAGTTTCTAGTTAATGTTAATGGTTCGATCCGGGTTTAAAGTTTACGTTAGCGCCAGTTTCAAGTTTATGAAAAAGTTTTCGTTTCCGCATTTTGGCCTCGGATCGACGGCCGGGGCGCTACCGTAGACTTACACACGTGAGCACCAGCCTTGATCCCTTTTGAAAACTAAAACGGCACCGCACGTGCATAACATGTGAGCGCAGGCGATAGTGCAGGATTAAAATCCCCAGCGGTGCCTCATGCGCAAAACACGTGAACACCAACAGCAGTATAACAACACCTCATACAGAACACATGTAAACATAAAAAGAAAGGATGGTAAACATGAAGTTTTGTCATTCATACTCCAAGAACTTATACATGTTGAAAATGAAAGAAAATGTTTACAATGGTAAAACACTTGATCCTGGACATGGATTAAGGAACTCAGAAGCAAGGTTGAGTAAAGTGTTTCTGGCTTTTCTGACCATTCTCGTGTGCATCTTTTCGCGAATACAAGCATCAGGATTCTTGCTGATATCATCCGCCCTTTGATAGGCAGAGATTATCGTTGTCTGTCGGAAAACTTGATGCAAGATATCAACAAGACTATCTCACCGCCTCTTCGAGATTAAGCCCATCAGATACACTGAGTGTACCTTGTCTTCGGCGTTATCAAGCGCCTCCAGCGGCATGGTTTCGTAAAATCCAGGAAGGTCTTCCCAAATCGCTCCCACGATGATCTTCAACAAAGCAGAACGACGAGAGAGTAGTCGACTGTTGTATCCTTCGAGACGACGCATAACCTCAGCGCATTGAGCGTCCGTAAACTCGTGGTTTTGACAACAGCCTTGGACGCGAATGTCTTCATAAGAGATAATTTCGTCAAGATCATATAAATAAACGGCCATAGTATCTGAAAATAAAAATCAATAAGAGTTAATAATCAAAGTGATTAAGACAGGGTTTATTATGAGGATCTAAAAAGATTCTCATTTCAACTGACACGGGGGTTTAAATAACACTTGACATCCTCATAGAGAGAGCAAGTTCTGTTAAAATACTCAACAAATTTGAATTTACGCAAATAAGGATAACCCCTGTAAAAAGATTTTCAAGAACACTGGGGAATCAAATTCCCGAAGGGCCTTCTTGATCTTTCAGAGCTAAGCTCTTCGATGAGGAATTAAATTCCTTTTATGCAACAGAATTAAATTCAAGAAATCTCATAAAGAGGAAATGAAAAATTAAATGCCATGCCCAAAACATTGAGAGTTATTACTCAAAAATCACATCTCTGGATCTCTAAGAGATGGGTTTTAGAGGAGAGCAAAGCCCTCATGATGGATTTAAAATCCAGAGGCTTTCTTTAAAAAAAAAGGGTTCTCTGATGTTCAAGAGCTTTACCTAAAAAGGGGTTCTTTTTGGCAGAGTTAAACTCTGGAAATTTTCAATGGACAGAGAATTAAGCTCTGAAGAGGAGAATTAAATTCTAAAAAAGAAAGCAAAGAAGGAAGAAGATGAAGAAACATAGGCGTTGCAGAGACGAGACCCCTGCATTTATAAGACATGATGGGGAACGGTTCATCTTCCCCGTTCCCTAGGCAGATCAAAGGTGACAGCGTTGCACTTACGTGCAAGCCACGTAAGAACAACGCTGTGGGGGCATTTGTTCCTTTATAAAAATTCAGAAAGAAAAGGGGAAGGGAAAATTCCCCACTAATAAAAGCATCACGTGTACGCACATGATCATCGATCCCTTATAAAGAGACTCAGAGAGGGAAAAGAAAAACTTCCCGCTAGTGGAGTATCACGTGCAAGTACATGATGCATCTGTATACAGAGTAAGCGGCTCCACTTAGTAAGCAGCAATTAAAGCCTCACGTGCAAGCACGTGATCGTCTTTCACACAAAACGTGTAGGACCCGGTTATAAAACAAACAAAGAGCAGAAAAGCTCACGTGTTACCATGTGATGGCTTCCCTCAGTTGGGAATGCTGCATAAAAACGAACCAAGTTAATTCTGTGAAGGGTCACGTGCTGCACATGAGAGATCTCAAATGCCTTCTGAGCCGATAGAATTAAATTCTAAATACAAGGATCCAAATCCTATTTGGAAAATATTTACTCAATCTTTCTAAACAAGAAAGATTGTGCTCTGTAAATCAGAGCATCGTTGGATAAAAGATCCAATGGCGATTAAAAATCACCAAGATATAGAATAAGATCTGTATGGGAAAATATTTTCCCAATCTTGTTAAAAAAAAAGAGAAATGTCTTCTGTAAAACAGAAGTTCTGGGATCAAAAATCCAACGGTGGATAAATTCCTCAAATCAATTAAGAAATCTCTCAATGAGAGATTTTCGTAACTGAATCAACAAATCAGTCGCCTCTATATAAAGGACCCAAGACTTCAAGTCTGGGAGAGGAAAAAAACCCATAAAATGAAAGTTCAAAAGAAAAGAAGAAAACCTAAGTAAGAAGAAACAAAAACACAGAGAATATCTTACCTCTTATTCGTTTCCACAAGAGTTTAGCTCTTCTAAAAAGAACTTAGTTCTTCCTCTGGTTGATATCTGTAGAAGCAGATCTCCCCACAAGTTGAGAATTTAATTCTCATCGGGAAGATTCTGCCATGGAGATCTAAAACCTAGTGGAAGATTTAAGTTCAGAGAATTTAATTCTCCCAAAAAATATATAGGAATTTAATTCCTCTGATAAAACAAGGGTTTAACCTTTCATATAAGAACTTGGTTCTTCCTTATAGTGAAAGATCTGCAGAAGCAGATCTCCCTACAAGTTGAGAATTCAATTCTCTTCGGGGAGATTCTGCCATGCAGATCCCAAACCTAAGAGGAAAACTAAGTCCTAAGAATTTAATTCTTACAAAACAGTGAGTATGAAAGTCTCGAAACACAGGATCTCCATGCACGTAAAAAGATTGATACCCAACATGATAATGGCCGATCACGTGCTCCCACGTGAGCACCTTTGATGAACAAAAGAGGACAACCGAGATTGGCTCACGTGATCCCACGTGACCCCCAAGTAATGCCTAGCACTTATAAAGCAAAAAGGGAATAAATCAAAGGCAGTTTCCATTTTTTGGGGGTGCATCACGTGATCTCACATGACCCAATAGCGCTTAGCGCTCAGAAAAGAACAAGGGAGTAAACCCAAAGAAACAGTGCTTCAAATTTTTATTGTTTAACACTACTTCAAGCGTCTCACGTGACCCCACGTGAGCGCCTCAAATTTTTAGTGTTTAACACTACTTCAAGCGCCTCTCGTGGGAGCACGTGAGCGCTGAGCATATACTAGTGTTAAACACTATGAAAGGTCAATATTAGCCAAACTCAGACCAAATCTCCCGAGCACAGTCGATTGAGCCCCTCATGTTCAGGGTCCCTAAAACCGATCTCAGTCCCAAAGATAGCTAATGAGCTCCTAACATATGGCATCTAAAATGGTGTTCATCCCATCCCCCTTCAGTCGGGACATTGGTTCAAGGGTACATCTTTCCACACATCTGATACATATCGTTGTAATTCTTCAACGTCTTCAGAGAGGTGGAAGGTCCCAATAACCAATAACTCTTGGTATACCCCAATCTAACAAACCATAAATCCACTGGACCGCAACGTCCTTAAGACTAAAATTGTGGACTGTAATGTCCTCAAACTAAATTCCATGACCGTAACGTCTTTAAACTAAACCTTTTGGATTGTAACGTCCCTAAACTAAACTCTATAGACTATGATGTCTTTAAACTCTTTGGACTATGATGTTCTTAAACTCCACGGACTATGATGTCCTTAAACCCAATGGACCGTAACGTCCCTAAACTAAACTCTACGGACTATGATGTCCTTAAACTCCACGGACTATGTTGTCCTTAAACCCAATGGACTGCAACGTCCTTAAAACTAAAATTGTGGACCGTAATGTCCTTAAACTAAATTCCATGACCGTAACGACTTTAAACTAAACCCTTTGGACCGTAACATCCCTAAACTAAACTCTATGGACTATGATGTCCTTAAACTCCACGGACTATGATGTCCTTAAACCCAATGGACCGTAACGTCCCTAAACTAAACTCTATGGACTATGATGTTCTTAAACTCCACAGACTATGATGTCCCTAAACCCAATAGACCGTAACGTCCTGAAACCAAATTGATAGGGCCCAAATGCTCTTTCATTGGATCTAAATGATCCTAAAACCTTGTTAAGTAGATATTAGTCTAACATATTCTTAACAAATATTTAAGTTGATCTTAATCTCAAACGAGGTTAACGAGCCTTAAATCCACCAAACCCAAATCTAAGAAAATACGGATTTGGACTAATTCCCGCCCTACGGATAACTACCTAAATTAGTCTCCGTATACAATCCACGGAAAACCAAAAAATAAAACAAACACACACGACACGAAGTGACCTTCTGGAGCAGGAGAAAGTGGTTATCGCGATGCGGTAACGTAATTAACTGCATGGCCTTGCGCCTGCAGGGAAAAGCGTCCGCACAATCAAAAACCACTCATAAACGAGGGGGAATCTGACGAAGTCTGCTACAACGGCTGCTTCCATCCAAACCTCCGATACGCGGTGCCATAAATCAACTTGACATTTTCGGAGAGGTGGACGGATAAATCCAAATAGCATCTGCCATCAAATTCAGGCAAGATGACCTACGCGGTTTCGTCTCATTTTTCGGCGGTAAACAACGTCATTTCGAAATATGTGAAAAGACGATCAAGCCCCTGAAAATTTACATACAACGGCCACTAACTGACCGCAGAACCACTGCCTTTAGCCCTTTTTGGCCGCTGAACCGCCGCTGTTTGGTGGAATTCCTTCTCCAGATTTTTTGTGCTTTCTTCTCTTGATATTAGGAGATCCTTTCGATGAATATATTTTGAAAATATATTTTTCTCTCTGAAGTTGCGAGAATCTTCAATTTTCTCCTAAAATTTGGCAGATTTGGTTTGCTAACTTGATTTGATGTAGATCTCCTACTTATGTTGTAGCCCTGAACTGATTTATTATTTTAATACATGCACAATATCTCAAATCAAATCATTAGTAACATTTGGTTTATTTGAGATAATATTCCAACTAATTAAACTATGGATATGATATCTTAATAATAATGGTTAAGAATATTTGATATGACATGATATGCATATTTTCATAATTAAGAATCTCATGAATATTTTATTTAAATATGATATGCATATATTCCCCCAATTATATTAATTATAAATTAAGAAACATATGACAAAATATTTTTACAAATAAACCCACATATGTTCTTAAATTATAAATAACACTTTTTAGTAATTAATAATAATAGGGAAAATGATCGTTAAAATGTGCAATAAATATGACTGATCAGTAATGAACTTGATATCGTTAAAAGAACTTCAGTGGCTTTGAAAAAGAGTGGTTAAAGCTCCGCATTTTAAAACAATTGGTTTTGTAGAAAACCGATTGTTCTCCTCCGAACACAAAGACGCGACCGTGTAGGTTCGTCCTGCCTGAATTTGGGGGCAGATGCTATTTGGTTTTATTCGTCCACATCTCCGAAGATGCCAAATTGATTTATGGCACCGTATATCGGAGGTTTAGACGGATGCGGACGTTGTAGCAGACTTCTTCAGATTCCCCCTCGTTTGAGGGGGTTTTGATTGTGGGGACACTCTTCCTTGCAGGTGCAAGCCCCTGCAGTTAATTACGCTACCGCATCGCGGTAACCATTTTCTCATTCTCCAGATAGTCACTTCGTGTCGTGTGTTTTTGTTTTATTTTTGATTGCCCGTAGATTGTATACGGAGACTAATTTATGTTGTCACCCGTAGAGCATGGATTAGTCCAAATCCGTATTTTCTTAGATTTGGGTTTGGGTTGGGTTTAAGGATCGTTAATCTCATTAGAGACTAAGATCAACTTAAACGTTTGTTAAGGATACGTTAGTCTAATTTTAGACTAAGATCAACTTAACCATTTGTTAAGGATACGTTAGTCTAATTTTAGACTAAGATCAACTTAACGGGACCATTTAGATCCAACAAAAGAGAATTTAGGCTCTATAAGTTTAAGGACGTCATAGTCCGTTGAGTTTAAAGACATCATAGTCTAGTTTAGAGATATCATAGTCTGTAAAGTTTAAGGACATCATAGTCCATGAGTTTAAGGACCCCACAGTCCGTAAAGTTTAAGGTAAAATAGTCCATGAGTTTAAGGACCCCACAGTCCGTAGAATGTCTGGTTGTCAGGACCCATCGCCTCTCTGAAAACGTTGAAGGATTACAACGACAAATATCAGAGGAGTGACAAGATGTACCCTTGAACCAATATTGGTTGGGGGACCTGTAGTTGGATAGATTTAAGGATCGTTAGTCTCGTTTGAGATTAAGATCAACTTAAATGTTTGTTAAGGATACGCTAGTCTAATTTTTAGACTAAGATCTATTTAACAGGATCATTTATATCCAACAAAAGAGCATTAGGACTCTATTGTTTAGTTTAGGGACATTGCGGTCCGAATTCAGATGCAAACATGGGTTTGGAAATACACCAGATAGTTATTGGTCATTGGGACCCACCACCTCTCTGAAGACGTTGAAGAATTACAACGACATGTATCAGAGGTGTGAAGATATATACCCTCGAACCAAAGTTGATTGAAAGGCTCTGGGTTTTGCTTTGAATGTCATATGAGATGATCAATTTTGGAAGACAAGAGTGTGTTTGAGGTCAGTCAAAAGGGAGGGTCCTGCCTCTGGAAGACTTAGCTAATTTTGGCTAAGATTGACTCGAATATAGTATTAAACACTAGAGTACACTTGTATATCACGTGCTCCCACGTGATGCGCTTAAAATAGTTTTAAACACCAAGGATGAAACGCACAACATAGTATTAAACACTAAAAAAGAAGCGCTCATGTGGGGTCACGTGAGGCGCTTGAGTGTTAGGACAAACTTCCTTTATTTTATTCTCAGAATATGCAGGTAAGTATTAAACACTTAATCTTTATGGCTATCACGTGATGGGTACCCATACATTGGATATTAAAAGGATTTGTTAGGGGTCACGTGGGGACACGTGAGGGCGCCCATGCGTTGGATATTAATCCTTCAGTTTTTTCCCATCTTCTCTTTTTTTTAAAAAAGGTGTTCGTCAGGAGTCATGTGGGGACACGTGAGGCACCCAAAAGCGATTCTGCCCTTTTCACTTTGAGAAGTCTGTTCAAGGGTCACGTAGGAACACGTAACCTAATCTTATTCGTTCTCTTGTGATCATTGGAGGGGAAAGTCACGTGTTGCCACGTGATCATGTTTGGTACTCGATCCTTTTACGTGCATGGAGAGATAAATCTCTTGTTGAAGAATTAAATTCTCTTATAGGGTAAAACCCTAATTTTGTTTAAAGGAATTAAATTCCTATATGTTCGAAAGAATTAAATTTTTTAAACTCAATTCTCCCTCTAAGTTTTGGATCTGCATGGTAGAATCTCCCCGATGAGAATTAAATTCTCAACTTATGGGAAGATTTGCTTCTGCAGATCTATTACCATGAAGAAGAACTAAGTTCTTATATTAAGGGTTGAACCCTATCTTTTTTGGAGGAATTAAATTTCTATATGCTTTGTGGGAGAATAGAATTCTCTGAACTCCCTCAGATTTTAGATCTGCATGGCAGAATCCCCCTGATGAGAATTAAATTCTCAATTTGTAGGGAGATCTGCTTCTGCTGATCTTTAACCAAAGGAAGAACTAAGTTCTTATTCAGAAGAGTTAAACTCTTAATTTGAGAATTAAATTCTCTTTTGTTTTGTGGAAGCTTATAGAATGATCTCTTCCATTTCTTACCTGGGGTTTCTTTCTTTCCTGAAGAGATCTTCTTTTCTCTCTGGAGAATTAAATTCTTTTTTTTTGTATTCTCTCTCTGTTGTTGTATCTCCTCTTTTTTTCTTCTTGGCTCCTATTTATAGGAGAAAGAAAAGAATCAGTTTGTTCAGCCAATCTCTCATTGAGTGATTTTGATTGATTTTGCAACCAACGTGATCTTTTAGATCACTCGGTGAATTTTATTCACCATTGGATTTTTAATCCAAAAGATATTTTATTTGTTGTTCCTGGCAGATTTTAGGAAAATATTTCCTTATGTAGAATCTTTCTATAAACTGGTGATTTTTTAATCACCATTGGATTTTAATCCAACGATGCTCTTCTTTACAGAGTGCAATCTTTTTGTTTGGAAAGATCTAGAGAAATATTTTTCCAATTAGGGATTTTCTTTCCCTTTTAATTAGAATTTAATTCTATTGTTCAGAGGGTTTAAGAGCTCGTCACGTGTTGGCACGTGACCCCACTGATTAAGCAATTAATTAGAATTTAATTCTATTGGTTCAGAAGGCTCAGAGACCCGTCACGTGTTGACACGTGACCCCACTGATGCAGCATTTCCAATTGTTTATTTCATTCAGCGCATACATGCTTTGCCTGTAAAAGGCCACGTGTCTGCACGTAAGTCCTGGTCACGTGTGGGCACGTGATGCCACTGATTAAACATTTGTTTATTTTATTCAGTACCTACAGGCTTTGCCTGTAAAAGGTCACGTGTGAGCACGTGATGCCCGGTCACGTGTGAGCACGTGATGCCCCATTTGGGGGGTTTTCCTTGCTGCTGTATCTATATTTTATTTAATTCCCATGAGGGAACAAATGCCCCCACATCATTGTTATCACGTGTTTGCACGTGAGTGCAACGCTGTTACTTTTGTGGCCGTTGGATCTGCCTAGGGAATAGGGAAGATGAACCGTTTCCCATCATGTCCTATAAATGCAGAGGTCTTTTCAACAGCGCCTCCACTCCTTCATCTTCTTCCTTTCTCGTTCTTGCCTTGAGAATTTAATTCTCTTCCTCAGAGCTCAGTTCTCTGTTACAAAAAATTTCAGAGTTCAACTCTGTCCACACAAAGAATCCTTTTTCAGGTAAGGGTCTTGAACGGCCAAGGAACTTTTGTAGAAATTTTCTTTGGATTTTAAATCCACACAAAGGGTTTTTTCCTTTAAAATGAACTCATCTTTCTGAACTCCAAGAACGCACGATCTTTAGGTAGTAAGCCCCCAAACTTATTGCCTGTTTCAATAAGCTTTTCCTTAATCAGTCTGCCTACTAAACTCTCGCTGATTTTCCTTTTCAGACGTTATGGCTGCTCATCTGTATGATCTCGACGAGATTATTTCTTATGGATATATTCGCGCACTAGGCTGCTGCCAGAACCAGGAGTTTACAAACGCTCAGTGCGCCGAAATCATGCGTCGCTTTGATGAATACAATGGTCGACAGCTTCCTCGTCGTTCCGCTCTTTTGAAGCTCATTGTGAGAGCGATCTGGGAAGCACTTCCTTTATTCTATGACGGCATGCCGCTTAAAGCTCTGGATGACGCCGAAGATAAGGTACACTCGGTGTATCTGATGGGCCTAATCTCAAAGAAAAGGCGATACAATCTTGTTGATATTCTGCATCAGACTTTTCAACAGGCAACGATAATTGCTGTGTATCGAAGGGCGGAGGACATCAGTGAGGACCCTGATGCTTGTGATCGTGAGAAGAAGCACACGAGAATGGTTCGAGAGGCCCAAAACATTTTAGATGGCTTAACTTTTGAATTTCTCAATCCATGTCCTGGATTTGATGTCTTGCCATTGTAAACATTTTAATGATGTTTTTGTTTACCGTTTTCATCACTGTAAGAATTTTCTGAAGTATGAATAGACAATTCTTGTTTCCGCATGTTTATTTTATGCGCTAAACCTTTTCCGCACATACATAAATGGGTATGCTTCGAACGCTTAACTGGATACGAATCAAATGTTCTTCTTACTGTCATTCATAGTATGTGATTGACGTCCGTAGGTTACGCCTTTTCATCTCGATTTGACGCAGAGCAGTTTACGCACTCTTGAGTAGCACCTCCATTTCTCTGGCATGTAATTTTGGCAAATGTGGTCTGTAAATAGTCCATCTTGACCTCTTTGTAGGGTAGTGATGGCTTAGGTGTCAGGTTCAGGTCTGCCTCCTAAGGCTTTCCAACTTTATGAGCCGTGAGGGTCTCATAAAGTTTTTTTTCCCTACGGGTCGAGAGGATCTCGTAGGTGTATTTTCTCCTTAGGAATCGTGAAGATTCCTAAGTGTGTTTTTTATAGATTCGTAAGGATCTCCCAAGAAAATTTTCTTCCTTACAAGTCGAGAGGACTCGTAAGTGATTGATGAGTTGACCTGCTCTCGAATCAAAGCATTGCTTTGCCGGAGAGGTCGAGGGTTGACTTTGGCCATACGAGGTAAGTTGATGATGTATTTCCGTGACGAGGTCATTGGATGACGTATTTCTGTGACGGGGTCATTTGATGACGTATTTCCGCGACAGGGTCATTCGATGACGTATTTACGAGACGGGGTCATGTGGATGACGTATTTCCGAGACGGGGTCATGTGCTGATGTATTTCCGAGACGGGGTCATGTGCTGACGTATTTCTGAGACGGGGTCATGTGCTGACGTATTTCCGTGACGGGGTCATGTAGATGATGTATTTCCGAGACGGGGTCATGTGCTGACGTATTTCCAAGACGGGGTCATGTGCTGACGTATTTCCGCGACGGGGTCATGTGGATGACGTATTTCCATGACGGAGTCATGTGGATGACGTGTTTCCGCGATGGGATCATTTGGATGACGTATTTCCACGACGGGGTCATGTGCTGACGTATTTCCGACACGGGGTCATGTGCTGACGTATTTCCGAGATGGGGTCATTTGAATGACATATTTCCACGACGGGGTCATGTGGATGACGTGTTTCTGCGACGGGGTTATTTGGATGACGTGTTTCCGCGACGAGGTCATGTTTGATGACGTATTTCCGCTACGGGGTCTTGTGGATGACGTGTTTCCGCGACGGGGTCATTTTGATGACGTATTTCCGCGACGGGATCATTTGATGACGTATTTTCGAGACAGGGTCATTTGAATGACGTATTTCCGAGACGAGGTCATTTGTATGACGTATTTCCACGACGGGGTCATGTGGATGACGTATTTCCATGACGGGGTCATATAGATGACATGTCTCCGCGACGGGATCATGTGGATGACGTATTTCCGCGACGGGGTCATGTGTTGACGTGTTTCCGCGACGGGGTCATGTGGATGACGTATTTCTGTGACGGGGTCATGTGCTGACGTATTTCAGAGACGGGGTCATGTGCTGACGTATTTCCGAGACCGGGTCATGTGCTGACGTATTTCCGAGACGGGGTCATATGCTGACGTATTTCCGAGACGGGGACATTTGAATGACGTATTTCCGAGACGGGGTCATGTGCTGACGTATTTCCGCGACGGGGTCATATAGATGATGTATTTCCGTGACGAGGTCATATGAATGACGTGTTTCTGTGACGGGGTCATATGGATGACGTATTTCCGCGACGGGGTCATCAGCTGACGTATTTCCGAGACGGGGTCATGTGCTGACGTATTTCCGAGACGGGGTCATTGGATGACGTATTTCCGCAACGGGGTCAATCACTGACGTATTTCCGAGACGGGGTCATGTGCTGACGTATTTCCAAGATGGGGTCATGTGCTGACGTATCTCCACGACGGGGTCATTTGCTGACGTATTTCCGAGGCGGGGTCATATGCTGACGTATTTCTATGACGGGGTCATTTGCTGATGTATTTCCGAGACGGGGTCATTTGAATGACATATTTCCGTGACGGGGTCATGTGGATGACGTATTTCCGCGACGGGGTCATGTACGGACGTATTTCCGAGACGGGGTCATGTGCTGACGTATTTCCGAGACGGGGTCATTGGATGACGTATTTCCGCAACGGGGTCATGTGGATGATGTAGCGTCTGCTGTAATGAGACGAATGTCGAGAGGGTCTCTAGGTTGCCTGTGAACCGTCGAGATTTAGAACTAAGGACTTTGCCGTGGCTCCGCTTTGCTGACGTTGCGTCTGCTGTAACGAGACGAATGTCGAGGTGGTCTTTAAGTTGTCTGTGAACCGTCGAGACTTGGCTCTCTTTCTGATGGAGCCGGTGGGATGATATGGTTCCCTCTTTGTTTGCGCCCCTGGATTGTATATAGGGATCGATATGATCTCATCTGTAGGGCAAAAAGTTTCATTTCATTTTTCCTTTTTTTTTAATTTCTTTCCGCGATACTCTATCATTTCAGCTTTTTATATCGCGAAAGTCGCGATTGCCCAATCATTTCGGCTATTTTTCGCGGTGCCCAATCATTTTGGCTATTTTTTTACTCGCTGCTTTTTATTACGAGTTGCCCAATCATTTCGGCTATTTTATATGCATATATTTTACTTGCTGATTTTGTTGAAAGTTGCCCTATCATTTCGGCTATTTCATATGCATTTTTGGCTCGCTGATTTTTATCTCGGGTGTGAAACTTGGAATCTGGTGCCGATCTCAGCATCAGCATCGCTACGACTGGAATATTGCCAGGAGCGAATCATCATTTGCCGTGAAAGGGCTTGGAATGTGATACCAATTTAGACATCAGCATCACTACAACTGGGATATTGCCAGGTACGAATCATCATCTGCCTCTGTCGATGTCGAACAAAGGTGGCTTAGCAAATAGGGTTAGGATCCTGTCGACCAAGGCTTTTGACTTTACGAGTTGTAAGGGTCTCATAAAGGTGTTTCTTCCTATGAGTCGTGAGGATCTCGTAGGTGTCTTTTCTCCTTAGGAATCATGAGGATCCCTAAGTGTGTGTTCTCTTATAAGTTGTAAGGATCTTACAAGAATGTTTTCTCCTTATAAGTCGAGAGGACATACAAGTGTCGTTCGTTCACCGGGTGAGCATATCCCTAGTCGCTGGTAGGACTTTGTTAGGGAAATGTTTATTCGTGCCCGTATATTGTATACAATGGTCAATATTGAACCGCTTGTAGGGTGAAAGCGAGGTGTGTGACGGCTTAAAAACAGGTTCAGATCCCTATAGCTTAAGTCTTTTGAATCTCATGAACCGTGAGGGTCTCAAAGGGTAATTCTCCTTACGAGCCGTGAGGACCTCGTAAGTGTGTTTTCTCCTTAGGAATCATGGGGATCCCTAAGTGTGTTGCTCCTTTGTGAGTCGTAAGGATCTCACGCAGGTATTTTCTCCTTACAAGATCGAGAGGACCTTACAAGTGTCTTTTAACGAGATTGCGCCCTTTCGGGTTTTCACAAAACTCGCCGATAGCCCTGCTATTTTTACTCACGGAGCCCTTTCGGGTTTTCATCCGTGCCCATCTTGCTTATGGACGTACCCTTTTTTTTTGCGTCAGCCTTGGGATGCTGCGGCTTGTAGTAGTTTAACGACGTTTCGGTCAGTCGTTAGTTTAGGGACGTTTCGGTCCGTTACTAGTTTTATGACATCTCGGTCCGTTGTAAGTTTTAGGACATTGCGGTCCATTGTAATTTTTAGGACATTGCGGTCCATCGCACGTTTTCGAGGGAGGTTTCGTCGGATACTACTTATAGAGTTCAGGCTTGGGAAGATAGCGAGTGGACATAGGCGTTGTCATCTATCGTTGACCTCGGCCGTGACTCGTCAGGCATAGTATTTTTTCAAGAACCGGCCGTTTATTGGCCTGAAAGGTCTTTCGCCATGCATATCCATGAGCAAGTAAGCCCCACCTTGGTAGACTTTGTCTATAATGTATGGGCCTTCATAGTTCGGCTCGAATTTCCCCCGTTTGGCATGATTTGGGACCATAGGTCTCTTGACCACTAGCACGAGTTCGCCTTGGCGGAATGTTCTCGGTCTAGTCAATCTCTCGTATGAGCGCGTCATTTTTGCTTTGTAAGCTTCCAAGTTTTGTTGTGCCATGAGCCGGGTTTCATCAAGGGCGTCGAGCTCCTCAAGCCGAAGATGGGCATTCTCTTCGTCCATTAACTCGTAGTGAATTGCCACTCATAGAGAGTGTAACTCTATCTCCAAAGGAAGTACTGCTTCAGTGCCGAATACCAATGCATACGGCGTTGTATTTGTGGTTGTTTTGAACGTAGTTCGATACGCCCAGAGAGCTTCATGCAGCCTCTCATGCCGGTCCTTCTTATTTCGAGACACCGTCTTTTTCACGATCTTCGTCAAGGTCTTATTGAAAGCCTCAGCCAGACTGTTAGCTCGATGATTATAGACCGAAGAGTATCTCCAGTCTATATTATGCTGCTGTGCGAAGCAGATGATTTTGTGACTTCTATAGGCTGGCCCGTTATCGGAGATAATCCATCGCGGAGTGCCGAACCAATAGATGACGTGGGTCTTGAAGAAATGGAGGATATTATTCGTCTTCACTTCTCTTAGTGGTGCTTCTTCTGCCCACTTGGAGAAGTAATCGGTTGTTGCCAGTATGAACCGATGTCCTTTAGACGATGCTGGTTCAATGGGCCCGATTATGTCGGTTCCCCACATTTCGAACGGTCAGCTAGCCACCGTTGGATGTAGCGGATTTGGATGCTGGTGGATGAAGTCCCCGTGAATTTGGCATGAGTGGCACTGCTTCGCATATTCGAGACAGTCCTGAATCATCTTGGGCCAATAGTAGCCCATCCTTTTGATCTTCAGCTTCATCTTCGGCCCGGCTTGGTGAGAACCGCAGAGTCCGTCATGAGTTTCTTGGACGACTCTCATTTCTTTTTCAGGTCCCAGGCATCTTAGCAACAAAGAATCAAATGATCTCTTATATAGAGTATCATTGACGAAGGGGAAAGACAGGGCTCGTTTCATGAGCTGATGTCTTGAGGACGCATCTTCAAGTGTTCGACGGAATTTGAAGTAGTCTATAAAGACTTCTCTCCAATCCTTAGCCTTTTCTCGGTCTTTTATTTTTAGGGTCGCTTGCTCGTTCGCTCCCTTTTCTTCGGACGACTCCGGAAATATTTCTGCCGGTGCAAGAACTCGACGGCTTTGTACCACGATCCTTACGTCATCGAGGTTCTCGTCGGCCAGTTCTTTAATGAGTTTGGCTAATGCGTCCACCTTACTATTTTCCGCGCGCGGTATGCTTTTCAGGGCGTAGGAAGGGATTTGAGTCAGCAGTTGTTGCACTCTCTCACCGTACTTTACCAACTTTGGTTTGCACGTTTGATAGTCGCCATTTACTTGACTAACGACCAGCTGGGAGTCTCCCTATATGAGAAGGTTTTCGATCCCCATGTCGACAGTGATCTCAGGTCCTGCTATCAAAGCTTCATATTCGACTTCATTGTTTGTCCTCGGCTCTGTTAAGGACAAGGCAAAGCGCATTATCCCTCCTTATGCAGTCACGAAGATAAGGCCCACCCCAGATTTGATTATGGGGGAGTTGTGCTTTCGCTTCTTCATAGAAGATGCTCCATCGAAGTAGAGTTCCCATCGGGTATCACTCCCTCCTTTCTCCCCGTCAATCGTGTCAAACGCGTGCTCGTCTGGCAATTCACAGTTCAACGGAGAATCGGCAGGTATTGGATGCTCAGCGAGGAAGTCGGCGATGGCCTGGCCTTTCACTGCCTTGAGAGGTCGATAAATTATCGAGAATTCCATTAAGAGTAGGGCCCATTTAGCGAGCCTTCCCGTTAGTATGGCTCTTGACATCAAATACTTGAGAGGATCCACTTTTGACATGAGATGGACCTCATGCACCAACGCATAGTGCCTGAGCTTCGTTATCGCGTAGATCAACGCCAGGCAGTATTTTTCAATGGGGAAGTAATTGTTTTCTTCCCCCAGGAGCACTCGACTCAAATAGTAGAGGGCTCTCTCCTTCCCCTGGTCATTTTTTTGTTCCCATAATGCGCCTAGAGAACCCTCAAGGGCGGTTGTGTACAGGATGAAAGGCTTTCCCTTGACCGGAGCAGTCAGTACCGGCGGATTCTGCAAGTATTGCTTGATTTCGTCTAATGTGCTTTGGCATCTGCGATCCCAGACAAATGGGGTTCTCTTCTTCGTTAAGTGACTGTAGGGGTGACATTTTCCGGAGAGGTTAGCTATGAACCACCGGATATATGCAAGCTTTCCTTGGAGAGACCGCAGTTGTTTCAGAGTCCTTGGCGGAGGCATTTCCATGATTGCCTTGATCTTCGACGGGTCTATTTCGATACCTCGATGTCATACAATGAATCCTAGGAATTTGCCTGAGGAAACTCCGAATGCGCATTTGAGAGGGTTCATCTTCAAGTTGTATTTCCGAAGACGTTGGAACACTATTTTTAGATGCTCCCAATGCTCTTCGTGTGATTTGCTTTTTACGACGAGGTCGTCGATATAGCATTCGACGATTTCATGTATGAGGTTATCGAAAATCTTCGTCATGGCCCTCTGATAGGTAGCGCCGGCGTTTTTCAGACCGAAAGGCATCACTTTGTAACAGAATATGCCCAGAGGAGTCCGAAAAGCGGTATGCTTCTGGTCTTCTAGATGCATCTTTATTTGATTGTACTCTGATGAGCCGTCCATGAAGGAGAAGACTTCATGAGTGGACGTGTTGTCTATCATCAGCTCGGTAACTGGTATAGGAAAATCATCCTTTGGGCAAGCTTTGTTGAGGTCCCGAAAGTCCACGCATATATGCACCGTCCCATTTTTATCCATCACTGGGACGATGTTGGCGATCCGGTCAGGGTACTGAACCTCTTGAATGAAGCCGGAGTTGATTAGCTTCTTGACCTCGGCATTGATGCTTATTTCAAGTTCGAGCCGCATTCTTCTCGGCGCTTGTTTGGTTGGCTTGATGTCCGGAGATATTGCCAATTTGGGCACAACTACTTCTGGATCTAGTCCCGGCATCTCGGAATAGTTCCATACGAAACAGTCTTTATACTGCATAAGCACATCTTTGAGGGCAGCCACCTTTTCTTCAGACAACAGCTCACTGACGAACGTCAGCCGCGGGTCGTTTGCCGTTCCCAAGTCAATTTTTCTGAGGTTATCTGCATTAGTGTGTATCCCATCTTCCAGCTCTTTTGGCACTGATGGAAATTCTGAGATCACCTCGTCATCCTCGTTTTCAAAGCACCAGGAGAGGTCATCCATATCCTCATGTACTCCTTCTCCTGACAGCGTTATCGCGTGACAGGTACGAGATCGCTTCTAAGACCGATGTTGATCCGGCTCTACTCTCGTTGCATATGTGGCTTTCGGTTCATGCTTCTGTGGCGGGGTTATCCTCCAACTGCTGGATAAAGCGAACATGCCTTGCTGATACTGGTCTTCTACCCAGTCTTTGAATGTGAAGCAGTCTTCGAGAGGATGTCCTATCGCTCGGTGATAGGAGCAGTAATCCGGGTGACGAACCTTGTTTTCTTGATCGGGGTGTTTGGATTCCGGGAGGGTAATCATCTGATATTTAATGACAAGACTGAATATCTTTCTTGCCTTGTCTTGGGGAAAAGAATATGCATGACCCATCTTCTTAATAAGAGACGGACCCCGGTTGCTCAATTTTCGATCGTGGGGCTTCTTGGACCCGCTTTGCTGCTGTCGAACATTTTTTACGTTGTTCAGTTTGTTTCTACCTCTGCGTTGGGTCTTTTGTATGACAGGCTGGCGACGGAGGGCATCATCATTCTCCGTAGCCTGCTGAAGGAGGCGTTGAATCCTGGCTTTCTCGTAAATGGCCATTTCGCGGCTATGGTCATCCTGGACCTTTTGACCCGCTTCCCTTATTAGCTTGTCCATCCGTTCTTCGAATGATGGACTTAGCACTTTCATGGAGGGACCTCATTTTGGTTCAACTACAGTGTCTTTTAACAGAGCATCTCTTTCTTCATCGAAATCATGTATAACGTAGCAACCATGGAATCGCTTCCGTTTCTTGGATTGAACATATCCAAGCCCGATCGTTTCCATTCTTCCGTTGGGCAACTTTCGCTGAGTCCTGGGGACGTTCCAGATTTTATTGTAGAACTGAGCTTGTCGAGCAGTCTGCTTCAAGGGTATACCTTGGCGCCTCAATAGCCTTTTTAATCCTTCTGTATAGTATCTGGGCAGACGGATGGGTTGGAGTCTGTCAAGCGTAGAATCGGAGCCATGCCAGATTTCTTTCTCCACTTTGGTTTCCGTGGATCGATAAAAGAGGATCGCCTTTTCATCTTTTCGCCTTGGAGGGACATAGAACGTCTGCAGTTCTTGCACACTGTAGGTATCAAGTGCGTCGAGCTCTTTGTAATGCTCTTGCGGAACCATGGCGATCTGTAAACTTTGATCATCTCCAATGAAGGCTTGCACTGATGGACGAGCCGAGAATACTGCATTGACCTCATCTTCAGAATCGCTGCCGAAGACCAGAATAGGGGTGGATGGTCCGGGCTTATTGTATTGGAGCGGCCCCGAATAGACAATCTCCTCTTTCTCCTCGGTATCGCTCCCAAAGACTGGGACAGTGGGATAGTTTTCTGCTTATTATCCGGCTTATGGCACCTTTCCATGTCTTCAAAGTCTGGCAAGAAGTATTTTGCGTCCTCGTATTTGCGGACTTCATTCACGGAGAATGGGTTCAACTCCCCTGTCACAGTATACTCGAGACCATCCTTAAAATACTTCATACACTGATGTTGTGTAGAAGGGATGATGTTGTACTTGTGTAACCAAGGCATGCCGAGCAAAGCATTGTAGCATGTCTTGGCATCAATGACGTAGAACTTGATATTAGTGATGAGCAGTCTAAAGCGTAACGTCAGCATCACAGACCCGAGCGTCCGTGATGGCTGAGAGTCGAACCCGGAGATAGTAATTTTATCCCGAGCGAGGTGTTGAACGCTCATTAAGATTTCTTTTAGCACCCTCACATTTAGGAGATTGACAGAGGACCCATTGTTAACTAAGATCTTCCCTATCTTAATGTCATGACAGTATCCGATGACATACAAGGGACGGTTATGCTCGCATGTCCCGAGGAGGAGATCTTCGTCGCTGAAGGTGATGTCGGCTGTATGAACTTCTTCCAGCTCGTCCTTCATCTTTTCTTCGGCAAGGAAAGCTTAAAACTGGTCAGGTTCTTGTAATGCCTTGATTAAAGAATCTCTCACCTCTTTGGATAATACGAGGGCGTCGAGAATGCTTAGCTGCGAGGGTATCTTCCTCAGGTGTGCAAAAACGTTGTAATCCACCTTGTTTTTCTTGGGCGGATCCTTGGCTGCCAGCTCTTCGACAACTCGATCATCGAGGGTGATATCCTCAGGGACCTTTTCTTTCCGCTTATCCTTTTTGTTTGATCCCTTGTTTGCGGGTCCGAGATTCTTTTCAGGTAGCGTGCGATTGCACAGTTGAATGTTCTCGCAGGACTTCATCTCTTCTGTTTCAGAGATGGATTCCATAAAGAGAGAACCGAGAGCTATTTCTTCATCCGAATCGCTCCCGAAGGTGAGAATTTGCGATCCCCCGGAATCAACCATATAACAGTTGCCGGCAATTCTTTTGCGCTCATATGTCGTGCCCTTCTGCTCTTGACGCGTTTTGCGCTTTATCCTCTTGAACTGCTGCCGATAAGCAACGTATCCCTGCCACTAATTTTTAAAGGCATTACACTCTTCGGTAGGGTGCGTGATCTTCCGATGGTACAATCAGAATCTTGGATGTGCATCTAGTTCGTCGGGGCACGTATTTTCTGAAGTATCTTCTTTGCAAGGTAGTAACTTCATTCCCATTGATAGGACTTTAGCAAACCGCTTCCTTGTCCTGAACCCGCTTTTGTTGGTGGCGGATGTGGTTTGATCTGGTGGGAGTGTTTTAACCCTTTCGTCCAGTCGCCGGCGTTGGATATTAATCCCCCGATATTAAAAGGATTCGTTAGGGGTCATGTAGGGACACGGGAGGGCGCCCATGCGTTGGATATTAATCCTTCTGTTTTTTCCCATCTTCTCTTTTTTTTAGAAAAGGTGTTCGTCACGGGTCACGTGGGGACACGTGAGGCACCCAAAATCGATTCTGCCCTTTTCACTTTGAGGAGTCTGTTCAAGGGTCACGTGGGAACACGTGACCTAATCTTATTCGTTCTCTTGTGATCATTGGAGGGGAAAGTCACGTGTTGCCACATGATCATGTTAGGTACTCGATCCTTTTACGTGCATGGAGAGATAAATCTCTTGTTGAAGAATTAAATTCTCTTATAGGGTTAAACCCTAATTTTGTTTAGAGGAATTAAATTCCTGTATGTTCGAAAGAATTAAATTCTTTAAACTCAATTCTCCCTCTAAGTTTTGGATTTGCATGGCAGAATCCCCCCGATGAGAATTAAATTCTCAACTTATGGGGAGATCTGCTTCTGCAGATCTATTACCTTGAAGAAGAACTAAGTTCTTATATTAAGGGTCGAACCCTATCTTTTTTGGAGGAATTAAATTCCTATATGCTTTGTGGGAGAATAGAATTCTCTGAACTCCCTCAGGTTTTAGATTTGCATGGCAGAATCCCCCCGATGAGAATTAAATTCTTAACTTATGGGAAGATCTGCTTCTGCAGATCTTCAACCAAAGTAAGAACTAAGTTCTTATTCAGAAGAGTTAAACTCTTAGTTTGAGAATTAAATTCTCTTTTGTTTTGTGGAAGCTTATAGAATGATCTCTTCCATTTCTTTCCTAGGGTTTCTTTCTTTCCTGAAAAGATCTTCTTTTCTCTCTGGAGAATGAAATTCTTTTTTTTGTATTCTCTCTCTGTTGTTGTAACTCCTTTTTTTCTTCTTGGCTCCTATTTATAGGAGAAAGAAAAGAATCAGTTTGTTCAGCCATTCTCTCATTGAGAGATTTTGATTGATTTTGTAACCAACGTGATCTTTTAGATCACTCGATGAATTTTATTCACCATTGGATTTTTAATCCAAAAGATATTTTATTTTTTGTTCCTAACAAATTTTAGGAAAATATTTCCTTATATAGAATCTTTCTATAAACTGATGATTTTTTAATCACCATTGGATTTTTAATCCAAAGATGCTCCTTTTTACAGAGTGTAATCTTTTTGATTGGAAAGATCTAGAGAAATATTTTTCCAATTAGGGTTTTTGTTTCCCTTTTAATTAGAATTTAATTCTATTGTTCAGAGGGTTTAAGAGCTCATCACGTGTTGGCACGTGACCTCACTGATTAAGCAATTAATTAGAATTTAATTATATTGGTTCAGAGGGCTCAGAGACCCATCACGTGTTGACACGTGACCCCACTGATACAGCATTTCCAATTGTTTATTTCATTCAGCGCATACAGGCTTTGCCTGTAAAAGGTCACATGTCTGTACGTGAGACCTGGTCACGTGTGGGCACGTGATGCCACTGATTAAACATTTGTTTATTTTATTCAGTGTCTTCAGGCTTTGCCTGTAAAAGGTCACATGTCTGCACGTGAGACCTGGTCACGTGTGAGCACGTGATGCCCGGTCACGTGTGAGCACGTGATGCCCCATTTGGAGGGTTTTCCTTGCTGCTGTATCTGTATTTTATTTTATTCCCATGAGGGAACACCGATTGGTTTTGAAGAAAATCATGTATCATAGTAACATAAAATTTTGCTTAAGAGCGAACTCCCCGTGAAGGGATCAAGGCTCTTTCCTCATCGACTGAGGTGCAAGATATTCCTAACCGAATAGCTCTATGCAAAGTAAAAGAATATAAACATCATTTAGGTTTGTTTTTCTTGCATTAAACATATAACGCAGTCTCCATCGTAGTAAGTTTCCAAGCCACACCAAAACAACCAAAATAGTATGCTTTTATATGTCATCCGTATTCGCCACAGAGTCCCGTATCTTCACCGTAAGATTATTTAACTTATGGCAGGGCGGGGATAGGGCTAGCGTGGATGTAAAACATATAGAAACATCTAATATATAATATATATATATATATCATCATAGCCAAGTAATAATCATCACAGGAAGATAATAACCATCACAGACATGCAAACAACAATATGGAATAGCGGATAAACTAGGAGTCCCGCGTTTCATCTAAGCCATAAATGAGATGTGACGTTCTCTGATCATTTGGATAGCCCGTACAATATCGATCCTAGACCCCTACGAATGAGGCAAGGCACCTACCAATTTTAGAAACTGGGTAACCCGCCCTTAACACCAGGAGTCGGTCACCCGTCGCTTTCTAGAATTCGGTAACTTGGACACTCCTCCGCGTGTCAATACTATAATCCCTATAAGTGCGGCGAGCAAACTGCCAATTCTAGAACGAAGAGGCCCGGTCTCAAACACCATGAGATGGCCACCTACCGTACTCTAGATCCGGCTACTCGAGCACTTCTCTTTGGTTAATCCTAATACAGAAATGAAATATATACAAGGGTGACAACGACCGCATCCTGGTCGAGCCCCAATAAAAGAATATACATAATACGGAAACGGTGGCCATAAGTTGGAGCCCGTCCTGAACAAAAGAATACAACATTATATGTCAAGACTATACAAGCAATCACACGTGGGGCTATTTGTCTTGACAATCCATCTAAACCATCACAGAGATATATATACAATAACAAGCAACAAGTATGAAACCCTATCTAATCGAGCATACAGCTATTAGATGATGTTTAACAACACACACAAAACAGATCATAAACGATGCATTAGATTCGACCGAAAAGTTTCACGAACTTGCCCAAAAACAAATATAATCTTAACTGAAATCTGGGGCAAAAAGAAGTATACTAAAAATAAAGTTTCTTAATTTCCAAGCCACCACAAAAACCCCGGGACCTAATTCAAAATTTGAGGTATAAAAAGCGACCAAAAAGAATAAATAAGCGACCATATTTTGGAGTTATGTCGTCGGGTTTTGTGCCATGTTTTCTTGATCAAAGACTAGTCCTCTGCAATATTTAAAAAAATTTCAGGTGCGTTTTCAAAAATGGACAGAAACTTGGAATTTGAAAGTTGATCTGTGAAAAATTTTAGCGTCGAAACTATAACATTTTCTACAACTAGTTCTAATATTTGGTTGGCTCTGATACCATTAAATGTTCCTAGTGCCCTTGCTGCTACAACAGCGGCCAATGTGGAATCGAAAAACAAAATTTTTATGGGGAGCACTAGACACTAATCCCTAGCGATCGCTCCAAACACTAAACTAGAAAACAAAGCATGCAAGGTTTAGGGATTACAACTTTTGTCACATGTACACCCAATCATGGAAGACCCCTTCATGTTCATCGTAGACTGTCGGGAACATGCTTGAGAGGCGACCGCCCTTACTGAAGATGATCCACCAGAGGGAAACCGATCCAAGCTCCAGCTTCACTTAATGAAGTAACCGACGTTCCAAGCTTGCTAGAAATGGAGTGTGGGGATGTAGGATTTTTCCACTATCATTTTCACTCTAAAACAAAACTCAAGAGAGCAAATAAAGAAGGTGGATGAAGAGGATGGGAGCTAGCCATAATACAAATGAGCTAAGTATGGAATGAATGAGAGAATGGCTTCCATTCTATTTTCAACCATCAAAAAATATCACAACAATTTTTCAATAAACAATTGAAGCCCATCCCTCTCTACATGCCCTCAACAATACCTAAAGCCACCTCACCCTTCATCTCATTTCCTACCGATTTTCTAAAAATAAAATCAATAATGAGGTGTTCTCCTTCTAGACGGTATTCTGTATAAATACGAAATACAACCCTGGTATATATATCGAAATACAAATATGCGTATCCGTATAAAAATATGAATAGCCAAGAGAGAGAAAATGAATAGTGAACAAAATACTAGAATATATATATATATATATATATATATATATATATTAAATCAAAGTTTGATTTAATAATCCGGCTTAATCCTAGGCCGCCTAGTATTATCAACTGTCTGATTAAAGTCCGTCTAGCAAGTACACGTATTTAATTGGACCCCTGCATGTACCAACATATGGCCTCTACATCATATCACCTGAACCGGAAAACCCTCTGTGTGGGACTTTAAAGACTCGACAATATGCTCATAGTGAGTTACTGGATAAATCTATAACCACAACCACGTCAGCGACACTAGCTGTACGTAACGGCTACCCAGATATATGCCGAAAAGGAGGTCGACAATCAAGTCCGTCCTTACCCTACTAAGCCTGAATGTGACAATATCTGTACAGTCCGGTCTTTTCGTCTAAGAGTATCGCACACCAGGTTTAGGGGATGGATAACGTCAGACCCCTAATAACCCGATAAGTCGTGCCAGAGTCAAGCTCATCACCAACCGAGAAACTACCGAACTCCTATCAGTAAATCTCATCCACCATGGCCACAGATTTAGAGTGATGGCCAACCGAACATAGCGCGACATTGACTCCTAATACCAGGAGAGACGAATCCCTGACAATCGCTCACTGCCTCTATGTGGTTCAGGACTGTACCCAACTAAAACCTATTTAGAAGACTCCTTTGAGCTGTGGTAGGTGATTTGTGCGATTTATTGCACATTTTACATCACATTTATCGTTTATATTTCATATTTTATGCTGTTCCAGGTGTTTTTATGATTTATTGTAGATTACAGGAATTAATTGCAAAAAGACGGAAAAGTGTGCTAAAGTGAAGATAACATGCATGGAATGTACTTCAGGGAGATAATCGGAGAAACTAAAGAGCAATTATCACAATTGAAACAAGTTTTGGGAATTTCAACACAAAATAACAGAAGACGTAACAAACTGCTTACGTGCGTGCAATGGAGATTTAAATGGAGCTATTCAAGATATAGAGAATCAATTATCACAAATGGAACGAAGTCTAAAGATCTTGATATCAAATCACAAAATCTGAACAAAGCCAGAATATCAAATTCAATAAAATTTTGGATGAAATTAGCCCATGTGTAACAACCCTTAACTTTCTGTACAAAATTTTTCCAAAATACAGAAGGCATACCTTAGCCTGAGCACAAGTTATAAATTTGATTTGCTTTTGAACAGCAAGAAAGCACTTGTAACTCATTGGTAAAATCTTGCACTGCTGTAACGCAGCCCTGTGATCGAATCCTTCCAGCCACATATATTTTTATTGTATTTTTCTTTTAATCTTTTAGAAGCCCAAGGGTTTACGCATGCACTACACGTAAGATGAAGAATTACAGAATAAACAAACATGTGCACTGGAGCATATGAGGCGACAAGGACACGTGGTGAGAATCCCAGCCCCGACCTTACCAACTTGACCGGCCAAGATGTAGTTTAGACCGGTACCGCCGGTTCCCCCGTTCTTATTGCTCCCAAAATTTCACCCTAGCACCTCTTCGCCTAACCCACTACCCCCATATTGTTTGTTTACTCTGCATTCATCCAGAGAATGTTAAATAACCTTTTAATCCAATTTTAATGCATTCTTTAACCCTCTAAATCCTAATTTTTTCTATAAACACCACACTCCATTTCTCACATCCTCACTCAGAAATTCCCAGCCAAAACTCTATAAAAATTCCCAAGTCCTAGTTGTGCAAGTGGAGTTAGCAAGAGGCAAAGTTCCGGCGACGTTCCAAGAAGATTCCGGCGACGAAACGACACTATGACACTTTCCTAGTCTTCCTCCTTCTCCCCTATAACCCTGTAGCCAGTATGTCCCCTCTTCCCCTCTCTTTTTCTATAATAAAAACTTTCATTTTTAAAACTCGATGAAAGCGGAGTTAATCCGACTTCCGTTTCATTTTTCTTTAAAAAATTCTAAACTTTTCTTAAACCATCTAATACCGTACTCTCATATAAGGTTTAACAAACACATTAAAATAAGTTTCATCTCAAAAGAATCTTTTATGCAACTTTTATCGTATTTTTATGGTAAAATACCATATACTTTACATTTTGCCATAATTCTCAAATTTCTTTGTATTACCTTTAGAAAACTCACGAGGTAATGACCTACCTCATCACAACATACATATTGGACATAGCACGATTTACTTTTTGACAATATTTGTGGGAATATCACGAGTTACAATAAAATACCCTAAACTATTACAAAACCGTTTTCTTTAAAAAGAGTATTATCTAATTCCTTGCAATTACGCCTCTACAACCCTTTTTGGGGAACCCCGATCGTGATGGTGCGGGTTATCGCACGCTCTCGAGCCTAGTAGAGCGAGATGCAGACCTCCACAAGGAGCATTCGATCTCGATGGAATTTCTAACGCAATTTTTAAGAAAATGAGATTTATACAAAATAAATAAAAGATATTTTTGTTAAATATATATATATAACTATTATCAAAAGATCTATTTTAAATATAAAAAATATTCCATGTTTCCAAAATCCAAGAACAGAATCACCAATTTCATGAAACCACCATCAAGATCAAGAAGATTCTATTATTAGATTAAAATACCATGTGCAAATATTAATAGGTTTATATCAACTAAAAAATACTTCATATTTTAAAATATACAACTATAAAAACCCTAAAGATGATAATTAAATACTTGAGATGTATTTTGAAATTATACCAAAAATATTTTCACATAAAACCCCTTCAAGTTATGCTAAATTGCAATAAGGACCCTAGTAAATATAGGTTTAAGCGGGACCAATTCTCTTGAGCCTCAGGGAGCCGGTGAATATGGGTTCTTACCTATCTAAGGTAGACAATCTAACAAACAGGTTATCAATACGGTAATTATCTTAGAAAAAGACACAAATCCTGCCGTCCATATACAGCAGTTACCGATAACATAAAAAACAATCAGGACTCCAATTTTGTTTTAAAGGTCTGACTCAGTTCGATTCATGGTCAAATATGAAATCAATCTGACTTGAATATAATTCAAGTATAAACTACAATTCAACATGAATACTTCTGTTCAATCTATATCAATCTATTTTGACCGAACCGAACCATGGATATACTCCGTTTACATGATTATCCATTTTATCCATTCTATTTACTGATACCATAGTCTCGGCAGGTCTTCCATTTACTACAAGACAATATAATGCAATCAGTCATCCATCTATATAACCAATCAATACAATCAATACAATAACACATTACGGGGTTTATAAAGGGGTAGACTGGTACGGAACATATTAAAGGTGGCATGAGGTGGTCACTTAAGACGTAATTACATCCATGTCGTTGTTCCGTAGTATTTTCGACGGAGCCTTGTATTACGGGTTACCAAAATCCACAGTGTAAGTTGGACTCCTCTCGTATACACTGGCATATTCTGTACCAAACTATAAATACTACGTTAACCTATCAATCGAATATTATACCAGATATACTCTCTTTTCTGTCTATTCTATTTCTTCTATCTCTTCTTTCTTTGGGACTTACCAAGCGATTGTTCACTGACGACATTCCTTTTCTTTTTCTTTGGAATTTTGTCAGGTGGATCGGACGCACTGGAGATCGAGACCTGCCAGGAGAATTTGGAGCAGTACCGTGAAGACCCAGAACTATAGTCACTTGTTCATATTTTCATTTCAGTTATACCATTGTTTAGGCATTGCTTTCTACTCATGTATTTACATTTCCAGTTGTACCTGTAAAAGAATATTTAATAAATAAAAGTTGATGTTCAATTACATCTATTGTCATTTTTATTGTGTACATTAACTTTATATTGCTTAGATATGCTTAGCGTATTTACTTCTGAGTAAATACATAGCGGACCCGGTCACGTCCCCTTACCGTACACCGGAAAGCGGGGCGTGACACCATGTGAAGATTCGGCCGAAGTATTTTTGATCTGGGAGCTCGGATTTTTATGGAAATTTGAAATTATCTGCACCTTTTAGGAAGTTTGTTCATATTCTCGTGAAGTACTATAAAAAGCTCTATATAGTTTAGGATGTAAATCATCTCTCTTTTGGCAATAAACTTTAGGGTTTTCTTTTGAGAGATCAACTACTTGTAAATTCTCTATTTTTTTAAATAAAGATATTTAGTTTCTTTTTAACCATGCTTGGCTAAACTTTATATCTAGGGTTTTGATTTATGTTCTATTGTGGTGGGTATTTCAAATGTTCTTTTATTCTTGCTTTAATTTGAATATCTATTCTGATTTATATTATTCTCTCTTTGTTCTTAATTTAAAAAATCTAATTTTTACAATGAAAAGTTGATTCCATTAAGTTAGAATTAGAGATAGATAAGAAACCTAGAAACTAATTAGGTTTATAATAGTTGACGCCTAGAAATCTAATTTGGGACGGTGGAGATAATTATAAATCATAGATATTCAAACTAGTTATTAATTTAATATAAAAAAACCTAAAACATGGTAGTTGTAGATTCATGACCTACAAATATACATAGATGGTTAACTTAGATAATTTTAATAAACTAGAATTAGGGTTTTTAATTAAATCTAAATGATATAATACAAGTGATAGGATAAAATTAAATAAAATAATTTATCTTATTCTTGTATGTTATTAATAGATCATTAGTTAAAACTAAGAAAGAGAATAAAAGTTTATCATATAAACCACCACATTAGAAAAGCAAATAAAAATCCTAAAGTTTTCTCTCTCTTTGAAAACCAACTCTTATTTTAAATTGCACTTTTAAATTCTTAGATTTTTAAAATAACAAAAACTTTGCAACTTAGTTAAAATTGATTAAATCACACCTCTCTATGGATCGACCTATAAACACATTACTATAACAACCGTGCGCTTACGGTATTAAAATTTATAACAAACAGTAGGGTAGTAATATAAGTACAGTGGGAACTCACACGAGAAAAATGACGATCTCAGGTCAAAGGACTAACCTATACTCATGCCACTAGAGAAATGCTATCTGACAATATGTATAATACCATCTAGAAGTTCTCAGCGGTCTGTCCGGTGTATTCACCTCCAGTGATCACCAGTATAGTATCTTAGGTGATTCAACACCAATGACTTGTGAGACCGGCCACCGCCCCTCATCGGGGTCTAGAAACGTATACACCGGTCTACTTGGGAAATATCGATACGCAGTATTGACACTCCCTCGACTAGGGACATTTAAAAATGTGCTTTTATAGACCACCCAGCTCTTACGTATATGATCGCCATCATAATGCTGGTAGTCAAGCATGAATCCTACGGGTTTCATCATTATATATTAGCGATGCGTCATAACAAGTAAAACGTTTACACATCAATGATAAAGACAAACTAGATATCATACTATTATTTCACGTAATACCATTCTACCTGTATAGGTCCTCCTTCAATTATCAAAATCGCCTACCTGCAATCACAATAATTGCCTTGAGGGCACTATATCCAACAATATTTCTGTTAATTTCTCTTTACTGAAACAGATTGTTACAACTAATTACAAAGATGAAGATGACAAAAGGAAGAAGCAAATCGGAATGTAACCGAATATTCAAATTTAACGAAGTTCAGCCAATCGACCTACGTCCTCAAACGAAGAAGAAGCAATATATATAATCTTAAAAATTGTAAGGTTATAGCGATGTTGGAGAAACTCCTTGATTGTAAAAAGACAGCTGCCTTATTTTTCGAAGCAAATTTCATACGCTACCCTAAGCAATACGTAAATATATATAGTCTTCAATTACACGTGTCTTGTTACAGTTGGATCGTATTCAAGATTCGATGATGATGAGCGAAGCGGTTCATTGCAGAGTTGATAAAGTCCGAATCCCTTTAGGATTTGGTTTTGGTGAATATTCTTTTTGGAGATTAATTCGGAAAATTTGTTGGAGATTTATTTGAAGAGTTGTTGAAAAATTTATAAGAGATCTTTCAGGAGATTACTTAGAAAAGTTTGTTTGGAGAATTATTTGAAGATATGCTTAAAGATTTGTTAGATATTATTTTGAAGATTTGATGGGATCCTAATTAGAGTATTTCTATTATTTTGTGTTATAAATAGAGAAAGGTCTCATCAGAGAAAAGTGGCCAAACATGAGAAAGAGAAAAAGAAAGAGGAGACGAAAGAAAAGGCGAAGGGTGGGGGATTCACCAGAAAAGTAGTTTTTGTATTTGTATGAAGAAACAAAGGAAAAGACGAAAGGTAGTCATCCATAGATGAATGTGGAGGAATTTATTAAGAGTAGTCTTTGTGTTTGTATGAGCATTGAGATATGAGCGAGATGGGAGAGAATATAAAATGTACCGGTGTTCTTGATCATTAATAAATATTTTCTCATGTTTGCCTCATGGATGTAGGTCGTTGGTCGAACCACATTAAATATTAGTGTTGCGTGTTCTTATTTTTTCTCGTCTTCCTTGCATGCCTAGCGAAAACCCTAAAAAACTGGTATCAGAGCTATGGTGGAGATCAGAAGATGGCATGGAGGAAGTTCGGGTCAATGTGAAGTTTTGTTGAAATGAAAAGATTGAAGATGTCTCGTTGAATACAAACCAAGGTGGAAATTTGTTAGAGTTGGTCGTATTCAAGAATCGATGATGAAGAGCAAAGTGGTTCGTTGTAGAGTTGATAGAATCCGAGTCCTTCTAAAATTTGGTTTTGGTGAAAATTCGTTTTAGAGATTAATTAGGAAAATTTGTTGAACATTTATTTGAAGATTTGTTGGCAGATTTATAAGAGATCTTTCACGAGCTTAATTAGGAAAGTTTGTTTGGAAAATTATTTAAAGATTTGTTAGAGATTATTTTGGAGATTTGATAAGATTCTTATTGGAGTAGGAGTTCTATTATTTCGTACTATAAATAGAAAAGGGTCTCATCACAGAAAGGTAGCCAAACATAAGAAAGAGAAAAAGAAAGATGAGACGAAGGTAAATCCGAAGGATGAGAGATTCACCAGAAGAGTAGTTGTCACGCTTACTTCCTAAAAGAGTGGTAACTATACGTGAAAAGCCCGCGACGTATTTATTTCGAGAATATCGTTTCCCAAAACAAATATGCTAAGAGTATATAAGCAATATAAAATATCAAGAAATGACAAGTGAATAGAAATTTCAACAAACTGCTTTATTTACATTCAACTTCCACAAGTTTCAAACTGATACATGATGTCTGAAAACAAGATACAAAAACATAAAAATGCCTAAACATGTAGCATATTTAAACTGAAATTGGAAAGAAAATTTAAAGATTGGGTTTAGAAGCAAGCTGGACATAATCCTCTGTAGTCGCTTCAACCTCCTCTGTTCCTAGATCACCTGACGACCATTCCAAGAAAACAAAGATGAGTAGAATACACGTCAGCGACTTACGCTCGGTAAGTCCCCAAAAGGAGATATGATGTATATAAATGAAATGCAAGGTGACATGCAATATAGTCGCTTCAACCCCAGGAGCAAGGAATCACAAGCCCAAATCAAGTGTTAGTAACGAGATTTCAACCTAATATTGAATTATTCCAAACCCAAGAGTAGGGCCCCAGAATCTTGGAAACATGGGCCCTCATGATAGATTGCATGTGTTAGTAGACATGAATTCATGAACTAAGGGGACTCCTGAGATTTTGTTGGATTCACACTTAAACTGTCCCAACACCCCATGTAATCTAATTTACAATTATAGTCATAAGTCTTTTCCGAATCAATGAATATGTAACAACCCTAATTTTCCTATACACTTTTCTATACAATTTTTTTAAAATTTTTAAAAATCCATAAAGGAGTATTTTAACCTGAGCACAATATATATATATAAGTAATTATTTTGTTTTTAAATAACTCCATTTTTAGTGTACATAAAATTGTTTTAAAATTAAAGTACACTTGGGGTATTTAATGTTGCTGTTACCACTTTAAGTAGTTATTTTCCCACAATAATTACAAGAAAGAGCTTGTAGCTCATTGGTAATACCTTGCACTGCTGAACCAAGCCACCAGAGTTCAAATCCCATGCCCCACATTATTTTTGTATTTATTTTGTTTTAATTTCTTTTGGAAGTCAACAGTCAAAACGCCATAACTCACAAAACATGAACTGAAGACAAAAAAGTAAATATACCAAAATCTTCCTCTGGAAAACCCCCGGCCCCCGACACCCTGACTCGGCCCGACTCGGCGCCGCCGGCCGGCGAACCGGCCGACTCGGTCCAGCGCGGCCGGCCGGACTCGGCCGGACGGCCGAGCCGTCAACACGAAAAAGTTGCCCCTTGACCAGGTCCACCCTCCTGCAAACTCTAAATGCCTGGATCGGTTACCAAATGCCCAATAAATCCCTTTTACTCCAAGGTTTAAAGATTTTTTAATGATTTTATATATTTTAATATTTTTCTATTAAAATCCCTAACCCTAGCCTAACCCTATATAAACCCCCCATACCCTCTACCCTCTCATCACTTTTTCTAAGTCCACTCTCTCAAAATTCTAAGAGAACTTGGTACGTTAGAAAACGAGCGAAAGACGAAGCGCTGACGAAATCGACGGCGAAATCCCGGCGATCGTGCTAGGACCTCTCAACGACGATTCGACGCAGCGGAAAACCCTCTACCTCCCTCTCACTCTCTAGCGTTGTCCAAACCCGTAAGTCCCCTTTTTCTACCTTTCTTTTCCTTCATAAAATACGAACTTATAAACCCGACGGAAATCGGAACAAACCGATTTCCGATTCGGTTTTCTATAAAATCTCACTTATCACCAATTCTATAATGCTTAAACATCTTCATGTTGACTAGTAATCACTTAAAAATTAATTTGAACAAGTTTTCACATATGAAATGATAGCTTTTGCAATATATCGTATTTTTTCACTTAAATACCATAATCTTTAGTTTTCACATTTAACCCTTTAACATTGCTATACCTTAAAGTAGATCACGAGGTAATGACCTCCCTCCACACACGCTCATATACAATCATAACACGCTACCATGAAAACTTAGAACACGATAAAACAAGATTTTACATTAAAATACCACTTTCTTAATAAAACCTTTTCTAAAAGTTCTAAGTTATATAAAATTTTAAAACGGTATCTTTTAATAGGAAATACGATAAGTTATGGACATCGATCGTTTATCTAAACCTGACTTTGTGGTGTCCAGGCAAGTGTGTCTAAGGCGAGTGGTTACTTAATTAGGGCCACTACGTGTAGTGGAGAGCCTCCCACTCACCTGGCACTTACCAGGCCGCAATTGGCGGTGAAGAGGCGATTTGAAGCTTCTAATGACTTGTCGTTTAGACCATTTAGAAATAGGCTAGTTGGCTTAGGAAACCCTAGAATCTAAAATACGGAAATTTACACCTTTTACAAATAAATACCTTATCTTTATAAAACTGTTTTCTAAATGATTAGTATTTATTAAATCTTTACAAAGCGCCACTACAACCCATCTTTGGGGAACTCGTTAGGGATAGTACAGTTTATCGTGCAACCTCGGTCTTAGTAGTGCGAGATTCATAATTCCGCATGGAACATTCGGTCTCGAAAGGTTTAAAATACGACATTTAAGAAAAATGAGATTTTTGGAAAATAAAATATTTATTAAAAATTATTCTTGTATAAACATATGTATATTTATCATTTAAATACCTATTTTATTATAAGATAAAGTTTCCACCTTTTCCTAAAAAAATTACGAAATTAAAAGTTACATTAAAATACCATGAATTTCAAATAAATCAATATTACAAATTAATACCTTTATTTATGTTATTAGGATATTTTCATTAGAAATAAGACAAAATAAAATCACACTCATTATAACTATAAAGACGAATAATAAATACTTTAGGTGTATCTTGAAAACTATACAAAAGTATTTTTACATAAAACCCCCTCAAGTTTTATAAATTACAATAATGACCCTAACAAATATAGAATTTCGACTTACAATTCTTTTAGTCTGACTCGGGTTTGAGTCTGATTATTTCTGACTTGAATATGATTCAAGTCAATCTATATTCTTTAATATTCCAATTCAATATGAACACATGAATCCCAGAATCCGGTTAACATTCTATACAACTTGACTGAATCAAACCATGGATATGCATCCTTTATCCCATTATTCCATTTACCTGATTATGCCGTTATAATCTGTTTACTGATATCATGGTTTTGGTCAGTCATCCAACCTATACAATACAATACAACAATACAATCAAACTCTACGGGGTTTAAGGGGTAGATTGGTACTGAAGGTGTTAAAGGTGGCACGAGGTGGTCAGATTAAGACACCTAACCTATATTCCGTTGCTGTTGTACCATGGCTTAACGGTTTCTTGTACATTCCATTTGCCCTGGTCTCTAGCATATAAAGACCCCTCTCGTATACACTGGCATCCTTCTGTACCAAGCTATAAACAACAGCGTTAATACAACATTACAACAAATAGTATACAACTTTAGAAAATACCTCTAATTCTGTCTTTTCTAATTCTTCTTTATCTTTGGGACTTACCGAGCGACCTGTTCGCTGACGACATTCTATTTCTTTCTTCTTTGAATGTCGTCAGGTGTTTTGGACCCGGCGGAGATCGAGCCCACAGGTGAGGACTTGGAGCAATTTCACGAAGACCCCGAGCTCTAGACATTGTACCCTGTTCTATTCAGTATTTTCATTCCTGTTATGCCATTGTTTAGGCATCGCTTTTCATTCCAGTTGTATTTACTTTTCATGCATTGTACAAAAAAATGTTATTAATAAAATTGCTGTTATTTCTTTATCTCTTGTCTCTTGTGATTTACTTTTATATTGCTTAGATACGCTTAGCGTATGTACTTCTAAGTATATACCTAGCGGACCTCGTCGCGCCCCTTTCGCCGTACACTGGGAAGCGGGTGTAGGGTTCCTAGGCACACTCATGAGGTTCCACAAAGTATCAACCATGCCAAAATCAAAATTTTACATGTGCCGAGAAACCCTAATTGTGATCGTTAACTAGAGGTAAGGCGAAAGCATGCAAGTTAACTACTTTAACTACAAGTGAAAGAGATTACAACCTTTGTAGATCCGGTCCTCCACTTCTAAAGCTCCATGTTGACGTCCCTCCGCTGCGATCATCGGGATCCTGGACTCTAGCGATGGTTTCTTCGAAGAAACGAGCGGGCTAGGTCGTTGATTTCGATGCCGAAGATGATCTACGTCGAGGCAACTCAAACTCAAGCTCCATCTTCACTTGGTCATGAACCTTGTGAAGAAAACACACTCTACTACATGGCAAGTGGTAGAGGATGAAGAAATAGGAAGTGGGTTCACTTTGGATTTGGATTTCTCACTTGATTTCTTCACTTGAAATTTTCTTGCAAGCTTTCTTCACTTCATCAAGAAGAAGAAGAAGAAGAAAGTGAAAAAGAATTAATCAAAATAATAAATCAAGTGAAGTCTATCTACTTGCAACCATGGGTGAGTATTCTTTTGTAGAGAGTAAACTATAGTTTAGGTAATGGTTAGGTCAAACAATAAAACAAAATGGTTTAGACATTGTCAAAAAATGCTTGAAGTGTCATGAAGCTTCTAGCAAAGAAAAAGGAAAAAGACCATTTTGTTTTAACATAATAAATAAATAAAACCATAACCATTAACCTAAACAAGGTATAAATCATACAAACACCCAAGTTTGCATGTATCATCAAACATGATACAAATTAGTGCACAAACATATATCACATATACAACTTGTGCACATCAAGTGAGAAAATTAATCCTAAGTGAACAATACTAGTCAATGTAAAGTAATATATCCAATATATAATTATACATTAAATCATTAAATCAACACTTGATTTAATGATCCGGTCATACTGCATATAACCGACTAATATCAAGTGTATCAATATATCGAATCAACATTTGATTCGGTAACCCGGCTACATCTTATATAACCGTCCGATGATACAAATCGCGAGAATAGAATTCAGTATCACATACTGGTATTATTCTCGGTCCCGCACATATCTCATATGCGCTCCCATTTCTTTTCGCTTGAGCCAGGAAACCTCTGTGTAGGACTCTAAAGACTCGTCAATACGCCGGTAGTAGGTGATGATCATATCAAACACCCACAAGCTACAAGCGGTCTGCTAAACGTAACGGCCACCCGGGTATTGAGCGATCAGAAGATCAACGAGCAAGCCTGCTCACACTCTTGTGAATCCAACCAGTAACACTTACCGCACAGTCCGGTCTGTTCGTCTGATATGTCGCATATCTCGCCTAGGGGTGGTAAACGTCAGACCCCAGTAGCTCGATAAGTCATGCCGATGTAAGGTCCATAACCAGCACGAAACTACTGATAACACTTACCAGTAAATCAGTGCAACCCTGGCCAGGGATTTCCAGTTATGGCCAGTCGAGCATAGCGCAACATCAACCCCCAATACCGGGAGAGACGAATCCCCTCCTATCGCTCATTGCCTCCATGTGAATCGGGACTGTACCCAAAAACCACCTGTTTGCACGACTCAGTAGAGCCGTGGTAGGGTGGAAATCAAAGCACAGTGGGAGACACACAAGACTCTATGATGATCTCGGGTCAACAGACTAAGCTGTACCAGTGTCACCAGAGAACTGCCATCTGACGTAAGGTATAATACCATCTGGGAGTTCTCGGCGAGTCCGTTCAGTATACCCAGTCTCCACTGAGCACCCGCATACCATCTCTGATGTCAAACACCAATGGATATGGGATCATCCATCGCCCATCACATGGGTCGAGAAGATATACGCTAGTCTACTCTGGAATATCGATGCCTCGTCTCAATATTCCTACGACTAGGAACATTGAAGGATGTACTCACTTACTATCCAGGCCCCACTAGTATGATCTACATCATAGTCCTGGAAGTCGAGTATACATCCTAAGGGCTTTATCAACATGTAATAGAGAGACAACAAGTATACATGTTAAGATAAAGAGCAACCGGATAGCGTACTATCATGTCGAGCAAGAAAGTCCTACCTATATATGTCCCAGCATCCACTACAATATACATCTCATGTACAGTAATGGCCTCTAGGGCATATATATAAGTAACAATCTCCCACTTGCACTAGGGCCATCTGTAGCAGTGGTTGCAGTATCTCATACTCAACCATCCCATATGAGTCTCTCTTTGGGAAAAGGCCTTTGTGTGTGGATCCGCCATGTTGTCCTCTGAGTCTATTCTCCTAACCTCGATCATCCTGGAGATCAACTATCTCCATGATCAGGTGATGCTGCCTTAGAATATGTCTGGGTCGCTGATGGGACCGTGGTTCCTTGGCCAAAACCACACTTCCATTGTCACACAATGGTAGGAACCTAGTTCATCTCATGAACTAATATACACCCAAACTGCCTCTTTGGTAGTATCTTTGATAGCGATGTCACCTACCTTTATCGTCTAGTTTGTCACGGTATCTCTCTTGGAACTCTTCCAACATACCGTCCCTCCACTGAGGGTAAAGACAATACCTGCGACTGACATTCAGTCGTCCTTATCACCCTGGAACTTTTCCAGTGATTCTCCCTAGGATCAATTGATACCATCTCACTACAACTAGTGAGAATCCTAATATCCATTTAGATCTATCTCATAGATATAAAATCTAGGATTTAGGAGGTATCATTTAGATCCTTTATGGAGAATCCTTGTAATAAGCAGAGATTGACCGAGCGTAGCATAGGAAACTCTTTTCCTATCAAGAGTATGTTGTCCATGTACTATATGAGGATGACCACCTTACTCTCTACTACCTTTTTGTATATACAAGGTTCATCTACCATTTTGATGAAGTCAAACTCTTTGACTACCACATCAAAACAGACGTTCCAACTCCGCGATGCCTGCTTTATCCTGTAAAGCAACTCACATACGTTTCCGCTGCTCCCACTTTTTACGAAGCCCTCTGGCTGTGTACTTATAGACGTTCTCTTCTAAATCAATATTTAGAAAAATTGTCATGACACCCAACCGCCAGATATCGTAGTCATGGTATGTAGCCATGGCAAGTAGGATCTGGATGGACTTAAGCACAGCCATTGGAAAAGGTTTCATCATTATCCACGCCTGGTCGATGACGAAAAACTTTTAACAAGTCTAGCTTTGAAAGTCTCAACTTTTCCATCTACACCAAGTAATCTTCTCAAGATATACTTGCTCCTGATGGGGATTTAACCCTTCAGATATAGCAGCCAAAGTCCATACTTTGTTGGTGTACATGGTCCATCTCAGATCACTAAGCATCCAGCCATTCTTACAAAGTCCCCACTCTTGATGGCCTGCTCGAAACTAGTTGGGTCATCATCTCATGATGCAATCCTCGCTCCTACTGTTATCGAGAAACCGAAGTATCTTTCAGGCGGATGAGGAACCCTGCTAGATCGGCGGAGAGGCTGAGGTTCGTCGGAGACTATTGAATCCTTTGGTTCTATCAAATCATCGGCTGTAGTTTGTATAGCTAGAACTACTTCCAGTTCTACAGAACTGACCTTGCCTCGAGCTTGTTCGGATTTTGTTTTTGACATAGGCCGGACAACCCTAAATCTTAACTTGCTTAAGAGATGGGCTCTTCCCATACCATATCTCATATGGAATGGTAGGCAGTGATCTGATTCGAACCCAATTCAATAGGTATGCAACTTCCTAAGTGCATAACCCCCAAAAGGAAATAGGTAACTCAGCAGTACTCATCATAGAGCGCACCATATCATATAGGGTGTGATTGCTCCGCCCTGATACACCGACGTGCTGTGGTGTATACGGAGGAGTAATGCTGAGAGAGAATCCCATTCTCCTTTAGAATAGTCCAGGAATCCCATGCCAAGTATTCTCCTCCCTGGTCACATCAAAGGACATAATACTTATACCCGTTTTTGGTTCTCTACTTCTAACTTATATTCATTGAATTTCTCAAAAGCTTCAGACATGTGTTTCAACAGAAACATGTGTCCGAATCTTGAGAGATCATCAGTGAATGTAAAGAAGTACAAAGAAACAGTCCTGGCATATGTAGACTGGGGACCTTCATACATCACTATGTATTAGTCCCAAGAGTTCACTAACTCTTTCTCTGTTTCGAGTAAACAGAGCTATGGTCATCTTATCTTTGTGATATGACTGGCAAGTTTCATAAGATGTAAATTTAAACTGATTTAAATATGCATCTAAATGTAACTTAGCTAGTCGGGTCGCATTGATATGACCTAGTCTACAATGCCTCAAGAAGAATTCGTTCATTTCTGAACTCTTCCTCTTGTGTGTGTTCTGTACGTTAGGAACTGTAGTTTGATTTAGAATGTATATGCTTTTAGATAACGTGCCTAAACCGATCAACTATTGATATAGGAAATGTTCAAAACATTATCCAACAATATAAAATTATATCATTTCTTTACTAATAAAGAGACTGATATGATGTTGTATATCAGGTTCGGTATCTAATAACATTCGTGCAGAATCAATGTATTCTGGTAATACAGGATGATAGTGACCAACAGACTTGGCTGCAACACTTGCACCGTTTTCTGTCTCATGAAACTTTTCACCCGTTCTCAGTTCTCTAACTTTCTTTAGCCCATGTAACAGATTACATATGCGGGATCCTGATCCGGTATCTAATACCCATGGCGTAGAGAATACAGAGAAACAGTTCTTTGTAATGAACACACCCGAAGAAGATACATCATCATGCACTTTCTTCGTTTGGGCGGCACGGGAAATCTGGTATTCCCCTAATTCCTGCTCTGTCTTATAACAGTTATAAGTTGGAGCGGGACCAACGTTCCCCAGCTTAGTATAACAAACGGGTTCGGTCAATACATCCATATTATTATCTTGATTAAGGCGTGACATGGTCCCTACCTGGAGAGAGAGAGAAGAAAACACTCTGCGTGCGCTCTTGCAAGATTAGATTGGTTATATATTTTATCTAATCAGGATGGCTCCCACTGTTTTTATCAAATCTTCCTTCAAACCCTAAAAGGAAAGACTAGCCGGGATTAATTACACTCTACAAGTTCGCCAATCTTTCAGCCAGGCCAGTGTCGGTACTTTGAGTGAGGTTCCCCGTGCTTTCGCACGGACCTAATTAAAGTAAACCTCGTTTTCCCAGGGGCGTAACCCCATTGACACCTACTTGATCGGCTAATTGTAAAGTGCAAAAATCTCCCAGGAGTAACAATTACTCGCAGTGGGTATCAGGATCCAACTATCATATAGAAGGTATGCAATCTCATTGCAAATTTTAACACTTGAAACTCCCGATAAAGGTTTTTACCCCTAGTACTTATGACCTTAACTATGGTCAACAAATCATAAGTACTAGTCAAGTTCTACCCGTCATTTCGTGATTAATTAGACCCATCCACATGACCCTTAACTAAGGTCAACAAAGTCACGCGACTGTCCTAACTAATCGCATCATATGCGGTGTAGAAAGACATCACTTAGCTACCGTATACTGTGCCTTGACTATGGTCAACAAATACAGCATGAATACTAAGTACTCTACTTCCTAAAATGACGGAGGGTTGCGGAAGGTTTCTAAGAAAAACTTTAATGCTTTGAACTTGATCTCGTTGCGAAATCAAATGGTTTTTAAATGGAGTGTTTTTGAGGCTTTTCTAGTTTTGCTAAAGGGGTCACTCCCAGTGAAGGGATCGTCGGCCCTTTCCTTATCGAATAAGGTGCAGGATATATCATATATACCGCTGTGCAAAGAAAAAACTATAGAAGCAATCAAAAGACAAACCGAGGGTTGTAGCATCTGCTAATTATTGCTAAAGAGGTCACTCCCGGTGAAGGGATCGTCGGCTCTTTTCTCATCGAATAAGGTGCTGGATGTTCTACAAGGAACACCGCTATGCAAAGCAACAACTAGAGCTACCTTATTTTTGAAATTCGATTCCACAACATCTTTTAGATTTATTTTCTTTCATTAATCTCATTAATGAATGTCCCATCATTTAATTCCACCTAAACATCACAGATAAATACAACGTACGCTTATGCCATCTGCATTCGCCTCGATGTCCCGTCTGCACCGTTAGGTTAGGTAACTAACGGCAGAGCGGGACAGGGCTAGCGCGGGTGTAAAACATAAGCAACGTCTATATAATATATCATATATACTATATACAGTATCAATCTGAACATATCACATGATCTCATCACAGATAACGCAGCAGAAAATATCATATGAAATATTGGATATACTAGGACGTCCGTATTTTATTTTGAGCCTGTATAAAACACGGATTCCATGGTCGTGATGAATAGCCAATCCCACACCCCTAGACCCCTACGAGAGCGGCAAGCAACCCTACCAATTCTAGAGTTAGGAGACCCGGACTCGACTCCTCGAGATGGTCTCCCACTGGACCCTAGAACCCGGTTACTTGTGCTCCCCGTCTTGGGTCTATCCTAATGCGGAAAAGTAAATAATATACAATGGTGACATCATCCTCAACCCGGAAGTGCCCCAATAAAAGAATATTACATACAAGTTTTTACATGAATGAAAAAGGAAAAACACTCATCTCACATAAAAAAAACCCGGCTATTCAAACACGACGATCCAATATAACATATCCAGCAACACATAACATCACATGTCATCAACGTAAGTAAACGTGCGTATCCCAATTGTCGTTGACATATAGCAACGAAATCGGCGATATCACATATTACACTTACGGTCGCAGAAAAGAAAGTGTAAAACTACAACAGTTGGAATCCGCAACCTTCATAGATATCGCATGCTTAACCAAATGAATTCCTTAGACATCGCATGCCTAACAATTATAAACCCCGCATTTTAGTCTCATTATCGAAAACACTTTTCAATATCAAGTCGGGCAATTCAACAAGATTCCCGACATCCAGAATGAATGCTCATCGCAAACTTTAGTAGACGGGCGCACCCCTGATACCGTCGACGAAGTGCACTAAGGCGGAACACCGCTGCCGCGAGCACCCAAACAGATGCTTTTTGGCGACGGGGTTCTCCTACAGTCACTTGGTCGGGGCTATGGGGTGTAGCTGTCTGTTAAGTTTACCCGGCGAGTATCCGCGTACGCAACGTGATTGCGACGGACTTTTGATCACATCAAAATCCCGTAGCAACCGATCAAGTGAGACTAAACTGCTAGATTTATAACATTCAAAATAGTTATCTCATAACTACTAGTGGATTCCAAATATTGTATCACATTCCAGATAAATAGACAATGTCAAACTTTCCGATCGAATAATTAAACACCCAAGTTTTCCCGAAAAGCTCAACACTTGAAATAAGTTTAAAAACATCCACTTCATGCCACAGTACCAACGGTCCAGCCGTAGAAGGGTCAAGCCAACGCCTCACATGTGGCACGCCGTACTCCCCCAAACCCTAAGGTTCAAAGGGCAGTTCAAGACGGTCACATAATCGAGTTAAGGTTTGTTGTCTTCTAGAGGGTCCATCGCATTACTTGCAATACTTTGAACGTTCTTAAACTACGGAAAAATCCAACACTCGGAAATTTTCCGGCAGGGGAAAAAGTGGGTTATTTATATTCGGTCGAACTTTTTAACACGTTCTAGAATTACCCGGAAAAACATAAACAAAGTTAAACAATCCGATCAAAACATCGAGTCCCCAAAACAACCCAGAAAACTCAACTGTTGAGTATAGATTAAAAATTCCCAGAAAACAGAGGAAACTGCTACGGGCATTACTGTATGAAAAAGGGTCCCTAAGCATTACATACGGCCGCGGAACCGCCGCCAAAAGCAGGGTAAGGCCGCAGTTCCGCGGCGTTACAGTAGAGTTAGGGCTTCGTTTTCTACAGTTTTTCTTAGAATTTCCTGCTCTATTTTCTGAGCATTTTTAATTCACAAAAATCCACAGTTTCAGAAAATGTACAGAGAAGGGTGTAGTTTAGGGTTTCGGGGTTCGATCGGGTTTCTAACTTCGTCTACACTTCGCCTAAAGCTCTAGCTAGGCTCTAATACCACTGTAGGGTTCCTAGGCACACTCATGAGGTTCCACAAGGTATCAACCATGCCAAAATCAAAATTTTACATGTGCCGAGAAACCCTAATTGAGATCGTTAACTAGAGGTAAGGCGAAAGAATGCAAGTTAACTACTTTAACTACAAGTGAAAAGGATTACAACCTTTGTAGATCTGGTCCTCCACTTCTAAAGCTCCGTGTTGACGTCCCTCCGCTGTGATCATTGGGATCCCGGACTCTAGCGATGGTTTCTTCGAAGAAACGAGCGGGCTAGGTCATTGACTTCGATGCCGAAGATGATCTACGTCGAGGCAACTCAAACTCAAGCTCCATCTTCACTTGGTCATGAACCTTGTGAAGAAAACACACTCTACTACATGACAAGTGGTAGAGGATGAAGAAATAGGAAGTAGGTTCACTTTGGCTTTGGATTTCTCACATGATTTCTTCACTTGAAATTTTCTAGCAAGCTTTCTTCACTTCATCAAGAAGAAGAAGAAGAAGAAAGTGAAAAAGAATTAATCAAAATAATAAATCAAGTGAAGTCTATCTACTTGCAACCATGGGTGAGTATTCTTTTGTAGAGAGTAAACTATAGTTTAGGTAATGGTTAGGTCAAACAATAAAACAAAATGGTTTAGACATTGTCAAAAAATGCTTGAAGTGTCATGAAGCTTCTAGCAAAGAAAAAGGAAAAAGACCATTTTGTTTTAACATAATAAATAAATAAAACCATAACCATTAACCTAAACAAGGTATAAATCATACACACACCCAAGTTTGCATGTATCATCAAACATGATACAAATTAGTGCACAAACATATATCACATATACAACTTGTGCACATCAAGTGAAAAACTAATCCTACGTGAACAATACTAGTCAATGTAAAGTAATATATCCAATATATAATTATACATTAAATCATTAAACCAACACTTGATTTAATGATCCGGTCATACTTCATATAACCGACTAATATCAAGTGTATCAATATATCGAATCAACATTTGATTCGGTAACCCGGCTACATCTTATATAACCGTCCGATGATACAAATCGCGAGAATAGAATTCAGTATCACATACTGGTATTATTCTCGGTTCCGCACATATCTCATATGCGCTCCCATTTCTTTTCGCTTGAGCCAGGAAACCTCTATGTAGGACTCTAAAGACTCGTCAATACGCTGGTAGTAGGTGATGATCATATCAAACACCCACAAGCCGCAAGCGGTCTGCTAAATGTAACGGCCACCCGGGTATTGAGCGATCAGAAGATCAAAGAGCAAGCCTGCTCATACTCCTGTGAATCCAACCAGTAACACTTACCGCACAGTCCGGTCTGTTCGTCTGATATGTCGCATATCTCGCCTAGGTGTGGTAAACGTCAGACCCCAGTAGCTCGATAAGTCATGCCGATGTAAGGTTCATAACAAGCATGAAACTACTGATAACACTTACCAGTAAATCAGTACAACCCTGGCCAGGGATTTCCAGTTATGGCCAGTCGAGCATAGCGCAACCTTAACCCCCAATACCGGGAGAGACGAATCCCCTCCTATCGCTCATTGCCTCCATGTGAATCGGGACTGTACCCAAAAACCACCTGTTTGCATGACTCAGTAAAGCCGTGGTAGGGTGGAAATCAAAGCACAGTGGGAGACACACAAGACTCTATGACGATCTCAGGTCAACAGACTAAGCTGTACCAGTGTCACCAGAGAACTGCCATCTGACGTAAGGTATAATACCATCTGGGAGTTCTCGACGAGTCCGTTCAGTGTACCCAGTCTCCACTGAGCACCCGCATACCATCTCTGATGTCAAACACCATTGGATATGGGATCATCCATCGCCCATCACATGGGTCGAGAAGATATACGCTAGTCTACTCTGGAATATCGATGCCCCGTCTCGATATTCCTACGACTAGGAACATTGAAGGATGTACTCACTGACTATCCAGGCCCCACTAGTATGATCTACATCATAGTCCTGGAAGTCGAGTATACATCCTAAGGGCTTTATCAACATGTAATAGAGAGACAACAAGTATACATGTTAAGATAAAGAGCAACCGGATAGCGTACTATCATGTCGAGCAAGAAAGTCCTACCTATATATGTCCCAGCATCCACTACAATATACATCTCATGTACAGTAATGGCCTCTAGGGAATATATATAACTAACAGCGGGGCGTGACAGGTTTTGTTGGTGGCCAATGCAGATCAGAGCTGTATGAATTCTTATCATGCAGTTCTGGTCTGCGTGAATAACTTAAGCAATATAATACAAGAACCAGCAACTAAAACATTCTTTACAATTCATGTTTCTTGAATCTTACAAATTTCTACTCTTTGAATCTTATCATTTCATGTAATTGAATCTGTCCTAACCGAAAAATTTTCTTCAAGGTTATGGATTCCCCGAACAACACCAGCACCAATGTCAACAACACACCTCCAGCACTACCTCTCGCACCAGCTGTTCCTGCGCCACCCACAGAGCAAACAGTGCTACTTGAGGCGATCCGCAACCTTCTCGAAGGACAGCAACAACTCCTGAACCGTCCTGAGATCGACGCACCAGGGGTAAAACAATTAAGGGCTTTGCACCCCAAGCAATTCTCTGGTAAAGGAAGTCCTCTTGAAGCTGAAGAATGGGCATAAAGCATCGAAGATGATCTGGCAGCAACACAAGTGCCAGACATAGCTTGGGTCTGTGTGGCGAAGCTATAGCTCACGGATAATGCTCGCAACTGGTGGAAGGTGGAAGAAAGCCGTCTTGCACAACCTATTGAATGTAAGACTTTTTGCGAGAAGTTCGACGCGAAATACTTCCCGGTGACTGCCAAGTTTGCTATGGAGCAGCAATTCATTCATCTACATTAGGGTTCGATGTGGGACAAATCAGTAGATGAATACGATGCTGAATTCACCATGTTAAGCCGATTCGCGGCACACTTGATACCGACGGACGATATCAGAGCCCGTCGCTTTCAACAAGGACTGGACACGGAGATTCAGGCTGCTCTAGCCACGGGAAAATTTTTGACTCATGAGGATGCTCTGGAAGCTGCCCGCAGTTATGAAGCTGTGATAAAAGCAAGGGGCAGACCTCAATCTGCCGGTTTGAAACGCCCTGCCACTCAAATGACAGGAGGAGCCTCTCCAAGGCCATCGTTTGAACCCAGGAGACCAGAAGAAAACAATAACCATTCAAGTCCAGATTTCTGCTACTACTGCAGAAGAAAGGGACACTTGTGGAAGGACTGTAGGCGCGCAAAAGGCTTGGGTATAATTTGTTGCGCATCCAACCACGGAATTGGGAACTTTCCTTACAATAACAACTCAACTCACACATCCACCAACTACCCGCAGCGGCCAGCTATCCAGGCTCCTGCACCTCGTTATACACTACCTGCTCCACCACCTGCACAGCCTACTCGCCAATTTCAACAAGCAATGAGGGACATGCCTAGAGGGCAGAGAAAGAGGCCCCAAAGGAAGAATGTGCCTCCAGCTAGAAGGAATGTACCACGGCGGCAGGCATTCACCTTAGAAGCCGTAGAAGCCAAGACTGTAGGTCAAGGTAACACCGGTAAGCCTTTTTCACCCTTGTATCCCTTTGTCATTTTTATACACTATCTATACTGCAGTCATCAGACTTTCCTTGAAACTGTTACATTTTCCTTTTTCAAATTTCGATGACGAAATTTTTTTAAGGAGGGTAGAATGTAACAACCCTAATTTTCCTATACACTTTTCTATACAATTTTTTTTTAAATTTTTAAAAATCCATAAAGGAGTATTTTAACCTTAGCACAATATATATATATATATATATATATATAAAAGTAATTATTTTGTTTTTAAATAACTCTATTTTTAGTGTACATAAAATTGTTTTAAAATTAAAGTACACTTGGGGTATTTAATGTTGCTGTTACCAGTTTAAATAGTTATTTTCCCACAATAATTACAAGAAGGAGCTTGTAGCTCATTGGTAATACCTTGCACTGCTGAACCAAGCCACCAGAGTTCAAATCCCATGCCCCATATTATTTTTGTATTTATTTTGTTTTAAGTTCTTTTGGAAGTCAACAGTCAAAACACCATAACTCACAAAACTTGAACTGAAGACAAAAAAGTAAATATACCAAAATCTTTCTCTGGAAAACCCCCGACCCCCGACACCCTGACTCGGCCCGACTCGGCGCCGCCGGCCGGTGAATCGGCCAACTCGGTCCGGCGCCGCCGGCAGGACTCGGCCGGACGTCCGAGTCGTCAATACGAAAAAGTTGCCCCTTGACCTGGTCCACCCTCCTGCACACTCTAAATGCCTGGATCGGTTACCAAATGCCCAATAAATCCCTTTTACTCCAAGGTTTAATGATTTTTTAATGATTTTATATATTTTTATATTTTTTTTATTAAAAACCCTAACCCTAGCCTAACCTTATATAAACCCCCCATACCCTCTACCCTCTCATCACTTTCTCTAAATCCACTCTCTCAAAATTCCAAGAGAACTTGGTACGTTAGAAAACGAGCGAAAGGCGAAGCGCTGACGAAATCGACGGCGAAATCCCGGCGATCGTGCTAGGACCTCTCAACGACGATTCGACGCTACGGCAAACCCTCTACCTCTCTCTCACTCTCTAGCGTTGTCCAAACTCGTAAGTCCCCTTTTTCTACCTTTCTTTTCCTTCATAAAATACGAACTTATAAACCCGACGGAAATCGGAACAAACCGATTTCCGATTCGGTTTTCTATAAAATCTCACTTATCACCAATTCTATAATACTTAAACATCTTCATGTTGACTACTAATCAATTAAAAATTAATTTGAACAAGTTTTCACACATGAAATGATAGCTTTTGCAATATATCGTATTCTTTCACTTAAATACCATAATGTTTAGTTTTCACATTTAACCCTTTAACATTGCTATACCTTAAAGTAGATCACGAGGTAATGACCTACCTCCACACACACTCATATGCAATCATAACACGCTACCTTGAAAACTTAGAATACGATAAAACAAGATTTTACATTAAAATACCATTTTCTTAATAAAACCTTTTCTAAAAGCTCTAAGTTATATAAAATTTTAAAACAATATCTTTTAATAAGAAATACGATAAGTTGTGGACATCGATCATTTATCTAAACCTGACTTTGTGGTGTCTAGGCAAGTGTGTCAAAGGCGAGTGGTTACTTAATTAGGGTCACTACTTGTAGTGGAGAGTCTCCCACTCACCTGGCACTTATCTGGCCGCAATTGATGGTGAAGAGGCGATTTGAGGCTTCTAATGACTTGTCGTTTAGACCATTTAGAAATAGGCTAGATGTCTTAGGAAACCCTAGAATCTAAAATACGGAAATTTACACCTTTTACAAATAAATATCTTATCTTTATAAAACCGTTTTCTAAATGATTAGTATTTATTAAATCTTTGCAAAGCGCCACTACAACCCACCTTTGGGGAACTCGTTAGGGATAGTACAGTTTATCGTGCACCCTCGGGCTTAGTAGTGCGAGATTCAGAACTCCGCAAGGAACATTCGGTCTCGAAAGGTTTAAAATACGACATTTAAGAAAAATGAGATTTTTGGAAAATAAAATATTTATTAAAAATTATTCTTGTATAAACATATGTATATTTATCATTTAAACACCTATTTTATTATAAGATAAAGTTTCCACGTTTTCCTAAAAAATTACAAAATTAAAAGTTACATTAAAATACCATGAATTTCAAATAAATCAATATTACAAATTAATACCTTTATTTATGTTATTAGGATATTTTCACTAGAAATAAGACAAAATAAAATCACACTCATTATAACAATAAAGACGAATAATAAATATTTGAGGTGTATCTTGAAAACTATACAAAAGTATTTTTACATAAAAACCCCTCAAGTTTTATAAATTACAATAATGACCCTAACAAATATAGAACTTCGACTTACAATTCTTTTAGTCTGACTCGGTTTTGAGTCTGATTATTTCTGACTTGAATATGATTCAAGTCAATCTATATTCTTTAATATTCCAACTCAATATGAACACATGAATCACAGAATCCGGTTAACAATCTATACAACTTGACTGAATCAAATTATGGATATACATCCTGTATCCCGTTATTCCATTTACCTGATTATACAGTTATAAACTGTTTACTGATATCATGGTTTTGGTCAGTCGTCCAACTTATACAATACAATACAACAATACAATCAAATACTACGGGGTTTAAGGGGTAGATTGGTACGGAAGGTGTTAAAGGTGGCACGAGGTGGTCAGATTAAGACACCTAAGCTATATTCCGTTGCTGTTGTACCATGGCTTAACGGTTCCTTGTACATTCCGTTTGCCCTGGTCTCTAGCATATAGAGTCCCCTCTCGTATACACTGGTATCCTTCTATACCAAGCTACAAACAACAGCGTTAATACAACATTACAACAAATAGTATACAACTTTAGAAAAGACCTCTAATTTTGTCTTTTCTAATTCTTCTTTATCTTTGGGACTTACCAAGCGACCTGTTCGCTGACGACATTTTATTTCTTTCTTCTTTGAATGTCGTCAGGTGTTTTGGACCCGGCGGAGATCGAGCCCACAGGTGAGGACTTGGAGCAATTTCACGAAGACCCCGAGCTCTAGACATTGTACCTTGTTCTATTCAGTATTTTCATTTCCTGTTATACCATTGTTTAGGCATCGCTTTTCATTCCAGTTGTATTTACTTTTCATGCATTGTACAAAAGAATGTTATTAATAAAGTTGCTGTTATTTCTTTATATCTTGTCTCTTGTGATTTACTTTTATAGTGCTTAGATACGCTTAGCGTATGTACTTCTAAGTATATACGTAGCGGACCTCGTCGCGTCCCCTTCGCCGTACACTAGGAAGCGGGGCGTGACAGGTTTTGTTGGTGGCCCATGCAGATCAGAGCAATATGAATCCCTTAAATGCATTTCTGGTCTGCGTGAACAACCTAAACAAATATAACACAAGAACCAGCAACTAAAACATTCTTTACAATTCATGTTTCTTGAATCTTACAAATTTCTATTCCTTGAATCTTATCATTTCATGTATTTGAATCTATCCTAACCCAAAATTTTTCTTCAAGATTATGGATTCCCCGAACAACACCAGCACCAATGTCAACAACACACCTCCAGCACTACCTCTCGCACCAACTGTTCCTGCGCCACCCACAGAGCAAACAGTGCTACTTGAGGCGATCCGCAGCCTTCTCGAGGGACAACAACAACTCCTGAACCGTCCTGAGATCGAAGCAGTAGGGGTAAAGCAATTCAGGGCTTTGCACCCCAAGCAGTTTTCTGGTAAAGGAAGCCCTCTTGAAGCTGAAGAATGGGCACATAGTATCGAAGATGATCTGGCAGCAGCACAAGTGCCAGACATATCTTGGGTCCGTGTGGCGAAGCTACAGCTCACGGAAAATGCTCGCAACTGGTGGAAGGCGGAAGAAAGCCGTCTTGCACAACCTATTGAATGGAAGACTTTTTGCGAGAAGTTCGACGCGAAATACTTCCCGGTGACTGCCAAGTTTGCCATGGAGCAGCAATTCATTCATCTACAACAGGGTTCAATGTGGGACAAATCAGTAGATGAATACGATGCTGAATTCACCATGTTAAGCCGATTCGCGACACACTTGATACCGACGGACGAGATCAGAGGCCGTCGCTTTCGATAAGGACTGGACACGGAGATTCAGGCTGCTCTAGCCACGGGAAAATTTTTGACTCATGAGAATGCTCTAGAAGCTGCCCGCAGTTATGAAGCAGTGATAAAAGCAAGGGGCGGACCTCAATCTGCCGGTTTGAAATGCCATGCTACTCAAATGGCAGGAGGAGCCTCTCCGAGGCCATCGTTTGAACCCAGGAGACTAGAAGAAAACAATAACCAGTCAAGTCCAGATTTCTGTTACTACTACAGAAGAAAGGGACACTTGTGGAAGGACTGTAGGCGCGCAAAAGGCTTGTGTCTAATTTGTGGCGCATCCAACCACGTAATTGGGAACTGTCTTTACAATAACAACTCAACTCACACATCCACCAACTACCCGCAGCGGCCAGCTATCCAGGCTCCTGCACCTCGTTATGCACTACCTGCTCCACCACCTGCACAGCCTACTGACCAATTTCAACAAGCAAAGAGGGACATGCCTAGAAGGCAGAGAAAGAGGCACCAAAGGCAGAATGTGCCTCCAGCTAGAAGAAATGTAACACGGCGGCAGGCATTCACATTAGAAGCCGTAGAAGCCAAGACTGTAGGTCAAGGTAACACCGGCAAGCCTTTTTCACCCTTGTATCCCTTTGTCATTTTTATACACTATCTATACTACAGTCATCAGACTTTCCTTGAAACTGTTACACTTTCCTTTTTCAAATTTCGAGCAAGAAATTTTTTTAAGGATGGTAGAATGTAACAACTCTAATTTTCCTATACACTTTTCTATACAATTTTTTTTAAAATTTTTAAAAATCCATAAAGGAGTATTTTAACCTAAGCACAATATATATATATATAAGTAATTATTTTGTTTTTAAATAACTCCATTTTTAGTGTACATAAAATTGTTTTAAAATTAAAATACACTTGGGGTATTTAATGTTGCTGTTACCATTTTAAGTAGTTATTTTCCCACAATAATTACAAGAAGGAGCTTGTAGCTCATTGGTAATATCTTGCACTGCTGAACCAAGCCACCAGAGTTCAAATCCCATGCCCCATATTATTTTTGTATTTATTTTGTTTTAATTTCTTTTGGAAGTCAACAGTCAAAATGCCATAACTCACAAAACTTGAACTGAACACAAAAAATTAAATATACCAAAATCTTCCTCTGGAAAACCCCCGGCCCCCGACACCCTGACTCGGCCCGACTCGGCGCCGCCGGCCGGCGGACCGGCAGACTCGGTCCGGCGCCGCCGGCCGGACTCGGCCGGACGGCCGAGTCGTCAACACGAAAAAGTTGCCCCTTGACCTGTTCCACCCTCCTGCACACTCTAAATGCCTAGATCGGTTACCAAATGCCCAATAAATCCCTTTTACTCTAAGATTTAATGATTTTTTAATGATTTTATATATTTTTATATTTTTTTTATTAAAAACCCTAACCCTAGCCTAACCCTATATAAACCACCCATACCATCTACCCTCTCATCACTTTTTCTAAGTCCACTCTCTCAAAATTCCAAGAGAACTTGGTACGTTAGAAAACGAGCGAAAGGTGTAGCGCTAACGAAATCGACGGCGAAATCCCGACGATCGTGCTAGGACCTCTCAACGACGATTCGACGCACCGGCAAACCTTCTACCTCCCTCTCACTCTCTAGCGTTGTCCAAACCCGTAAGTCCCCTTTTTCTACCTTTCTTTTCCTTCATAAAATACGAACTTATAAACCCGACGGAAATCGGAACAAACCGATTTTCGATTCGGTTTTCTATAAAATCTCACTTATCACCAATTCTGTAATGCTTAAACATCTTCATGTTGACTGCTAATCACTTAAAAATTAATTTGAACAAGTTTTCACACATGAAATGATAGCTTTTGCAATATATCGTATTCTTTCACTTAAATACCATAATGTTTAGTTTTCACAATTAACCCTTTAACATTGCTATACCTTAAAGTAGATCACGAGATAATGACCTACCTCCACACACACGCATATGCAATCATAACACGCTACCTTGAAAACTTAGAATACGATAAAACAAGATTTTACATTAAAATACCATTTTCTTAATAAAACCTTTTCTAAAAGTTCTAAGTTATATAAAATTTTAAAACAATATCTTTTAATAGGAAATACGATAAGTTGTGGACATCGATCGTTTATCTAAACCTGACTTTGTGGTGTCTAGGCAAGTGTGTCTAAGGCGAGTGGTTACTTAATTAGGGCCACTACTTGTAGTTGAGAGCCTCCCACTCACCTGGCACTTACCTGGCCGCAATTGGCGGTGAAGAGGCGATTTAAGGCTTCTAATGATTTGTCGTTTAGACCATTTAGAAATAGGCTAGTTGGCTTAGGAAACCCTATAATCTAAAATACGGAAATTTACACTTTTTACAAATAAATACCTTATCTTTATAAAACCGTTTTCTAAATAATTAGTATTTATTAAATCTTTGCAAAGCACCACTACAACCCACCTTTGGGGAACTCGTTAGGGATAGTACAGTTTATCGTGCACCCTCGTGTAAGTCCGTGTTGCCCACCCCGGTGCTTACGGGGAGGCGGAAAACATAATAAAAAAACGGATTTTTATGGACTTAGGCAACATGGACTTTGCTTGTGAGGATCTTTGCTAAACGAAAACTAGCTAAAGTAAACTAACAACTAACTAAGTTGTAGAAAGGTTATACCTTGAGCTCGAACTCCTTCTCTCCTTGCTCGTCGGAATGGTAGAAAGGCCTCACCTTGCTTGTCTTCTTCCGTCAAAGAAAGATCCACTTGAAAGCCACCACCTTTAGCTTCAACTCCAAACTAGGAGTAACTAGAGTGCAAGAAATGCTAAGACTTGAACCCTAGAAGAGAGTAGAGAGGATCAAGTGAAGGTTTTTCTCAAGCTTTTTGTTTCTCAACTCATGAGAGGGAGAGAGCTTGAGGGAGAGGATGAACAAGAGAGAGAAATGATATGAGAGAATGAGAAAATAATAGAGCCATTCTCACTAATATCTGTGAATTAATTTAATTGAATAATTAGCTAGATAATTATCATGGTAAATCATGACATGACCATTATCATTTCAATTTGCAAAGATCAAAAAGCATCTTCCAAAAGAAATGATGATGGTCAAAGTGTCAACCTAGATCAACAAGTCAAAGAAGTCAAATGGTCAACAACCACAACCATGGATAATTATTAAACTAATTACTAATTAACAATAACACACACATAAATATTAGGGTTAATAAAATGACAATAGCCATTAACCCTAATCAAGGTCCTCTCCCTCAATCTCAAGCAACTGTGCATACGCACCCGCATTCGTGATCCGAGGAACACGAACACAATGAGAAAAACCAATCTCAAATCATAAACTAGGATCCGGCTTAAACCAAAGCCCGCTAGTATAAGCTGTCCGGACAGCAAACGTGCACAAGTGCGCGAATGTGAACGAACCCTGTCGCAAAACCATGCGACCTCTACTCATTTAGCCTAAAGGCGAATAGCTCTCTGTGTAGGACTCTAAAGACTCGACACTACGCTGGCAGTGGGTTTAACCACAGACCGCAAGCGGCACTAGCTGTACGTAACGGTCCCCAGGTAGATGTCGATAAGAAGACTGACGAGGTGAACCCCATCTGCACTCCTACTGAGCCTGTATGTGACAGTCTCCGTACAGTCCGGTCTGTTCGTCTGATACATCGCATGGCGGGCCTAGGAGGGCGGTGAACGTCAGTCCCCTAATAGCGGTACAAGTCGTGTCGGAGTGTAGCCCAGAACACCCTGAGATAACACTGGAAACCTACCAGTATATCTCGCTTGCCCTGGCCAGGGACTACTCGTGTAATGGCTCTCCTAGACACAGCGCGATGTCAACCCCCAATACCGGGAGAGAGGAATCCTGTCTAACCGTCACTGCCTCCAAGTGCTTCGGGACTGCACCCAAAAACTACCTGTTTGCATGACTCCTTTGAGCCGTGGTAGGGTAGTAATCAAAGTGCAGTGGGAACACACTCGAGGCGAAGTGACAGTGTCAAGTCAGCGGACTAAGCTGTACTCATGTCACCTGGGAACTGATAACTGACGATAGGTATATTACCAACCAACAGTTCCCGACGAGTCCTGTCCAGTGTACTCGTAACCTAACGAGCACCCGCATACTATCCCAAGTACGACGTACTAACGGCTGTGGGACAGACCGTCTCCCACACTGGGATGAGAAGCGTATACGCTAGTCTACTCCGGAGTATCGATGCCCTGTCTCGATAGTCCAATGACCAGGGACCTGTATAAGGATGTGCTTATAGATTACCCAGCTCCCACGAGTGCGAGCGCCATCACAACGCTGGTAATCAAGCAAAGATCCTAAGGGCTCTACTAATATGTATACCCGCAATATGCTAAAAGAAACACATGCACATATTAAAGCAGAGACAAACCAAGTAGCATACTACCATTTCGAGCAAGATTGTATATACAACTGTGAATATCCCAAGCTTCCATTAAGTAATATACAAACTAGTATGATACAGTAATGGCCTCTAGGGCATATACACTAACAATCTCCCACTTGCACTAAGGCCATGTACTGGCGTATCGAAGACCTATCATCTCGATCAGCCGCTCGAACTGAGTCTGGGGTAGGGCCTTCGTGAGTGGATCTGCAGTGTTGTTCTCCGTATTAACTCTCTTTACCTCGATCTCCTGGCGATCTATGATCTCCCTGATCAGGTGGTACCGCCTCAAAATGTGCCTGGACTTCTGATGGGACCTGGGTTCCTTCGCTAAAGCTATAGCTCCGTTGTTGTCGCAATACAGCGGTATTGGATCAAAAATGGTAGGAACCACCTGAAGCTCCGTGAGGAACTTCTTCATCCAGACAGCTTCCTTTGCGGCATCGCAAGCAGCTATGTACTCCGCTTCCATTGTTGAGTCTGCAACGGTCTCCTGCTTGGAACTCTTCCAGCAAACCGCCCCTCCATTGAGGGTAAAGACATAACCCGACATGGACTTGGAGTCATCCTTGTCACTCTGGAAGCTGGAGTCAGCAAAGGCCTCGAGCTGGAGGTCTTTTCCGCCATACACCAAGAACATCTCCTTAGTCCTTCTCAGGTATTTGAGAATGTTCTTTACCGCTATCCAGTGTTTCTCCCTGGGTTTGACTGATACCGGCTTACAACGCTCAATGCGTATGCTACATCTGGTCTGGTACACAACATCGCATACATTATAGAGCCTACCGCAGAAGCGTAGGGTATAATAGACATGCGATCCCTTTCCAAATTAGTCTTGGGAGACATCTCTTTGGAGAGGGTGATCCCGTGACAAGCCGGTAGATTACCGCGCTTGGAATCTTCCATACTGAACCTTTTCAGTATGGGGTCAATGTACCTTGACTGTGAAAGTCCCAACATCCTCTTAGATCTATCACGATAGATCTGGATCCCCAGAATGTAGTTGGCATCACCCAGGTCCTTCATGGAGAACCTCTGCGACAAGAATCCTTTGACTGACTGTAGCATAGGAATATCATTTCCTATTAGGAGAATGTCATCCACGTACAAGACGAGGAATACCACAGTTCTCCCTACAATCTTACTGTAAATGCATGGTTCATCTGGGTTCTTGATAAAGTCGAATTCTTTGACAGTATCATCAAAGCAGATGTTCCAACTCCGCGATGCCTGCTTAAGTCCATAAATGGACTTGAGCAACTTGCACACTCTACCGCTGCTCCCACTCTGATTGAATCCCTCCGGCTGATCCATATAGACGCACTCTTCCAAATTTCCATTTAGGAAAGCCGTCTTTACGTCCATCTGCCAGATTTCATAATCGTGGAAGGCAGCAATGGCAAGAAGGATCCGAATGGATTTCAGCATAGCCACTGGAGAAAAGGTCTCGTCATAGTCCAAACCAGGTCTTTGACGAAAACCCTTTGCTACAAGTCTAGCTTTATAGGTCTCAACCTGCCCATCTACACCAATCTTCTTTCTGAAGATCCATTTGCAGCCTACGGGTTTTACCCCTTCTGGTGCAAAGTCCAAAGTCCAAACTTTGTTGGTGTACATGGACTCCATCTCGGCCCGCATTGCATCCAGCCATTTTACCGAGTCGCCGCTCTGGATGGCTTGCTGGAAGCTAGTAGGCTCACCATAATCCATGGTGCAATCCTCTCTATCCCCGTCTATGAGAAAACCGTAGTATCTCTCGGGCGGATGAGATTGCCTACTACTCTTGCGGAGTGGCGTTGGGATGTCCGGTTCTCTTGAAACTTCTGGTTCTTCCAAGCTTTCAGTAATAGCTTGTGGTTCTGGAATTTCTTCCAGTTCTATTGCGCTCCCACTTATCTGATTTTCTAAAAATTCAGTTTCCAAGAAGTGGGCATGCTGAGAAACAAAAACCTTTTGTTCCTCTGCGGAATAGAAAAGATACCCCCTGGAGTTCTTCGGGTATCCCACAAACTTACACAGTACTGAACGTGCCTCGAGCTTGTCCGCATGCTGCTTTTTTACAAAAGCTGGACATCCCCATGTCTTAAGGTACTTGAGACAGGGTTTCTTCCCACTCCACATCTGATATGGGGTGGTAGGCACAGTCTTGGTGGGAGCCTTGTTCAAGAGATATGCAGCTGTTTCTAGTGCATAACTCTAGAAGGATCGCGGCAACTCAGCCTTACTCATCATGGAACGGACCATATCCAATAGGGTTCGATTCCTCCTTTCCGATACACCGTTGTGTTGTGGTGTGTATGGGGGAGTAAGTTGAGAGAGAATTCCATTCTCTTTTAAGAAGCCCAGAAACTCGGCACTTAAGTATTCTCCTCCTCGATCCGATCTTAGGATCTTGATACTTTTGCCTGTTTGTTTTTCAACTTCATTCTTATATTCTTGAAATTTCTCAAAGGCCTCGGATTTGTGCTTCATCAAGAAGACATGCCCATACCTAGAGAAATCATCGGTGAAAGTAATGAAGTATGAATAACCACTTCGCGCATGTGTAGACATTGGACCACACACATCACTGTGTATGAGTCCCAAGAGCTCGCTCGCTCTTTCTCCGTGTCCAGTGAACGGAGTCTTTGTCATCTTTCCCATGAGACAAGATTCACAAGTGGCATAAGACTGATACTCAAACGGATTCAAGTATCCCTCTTTATGTAACTTTGTTAACCGTGTCTCATTAATGTGACCCAGTCTACAATGCCATAAGAAAGCCTGATTTGTTTCCGGAGACTTTCTTTTAAGTGTGTTCTGGACACTGAAGATCTGAGCTTGATTCAGTACATATATCCTGTTCTGTAATGTACCTGACCCAATCAGAACTTGATTTAGGTGGATGTTAACTACATCGCTTACAAAAGTAAAATCATATCCTTCCTTAGAAATTAAGGATACAGATATGATATTACAAGTCGCACCTGGTACATAAAAACAGTTACGCAGAATCAATATCTGCCCAGTTGTCAGTCCTAGATGATATTCCCCTACGGATTCAGCATACATGCTCATTCCGTTAGCAACCCTGAGAGTCATATCACCTTTCCTGATAACCCTACGGTTTCTCAAAGCCTGTAATGAATTACAGATGTGAGATCCTGATCCGGTATCCAATACCCAGGAAGTAGGGTTAACTGACATACAGTTCTCAATCACAAACACACCCGAAGCCGAAGCCACAACATGCTTCAAATTCTGGCTACTGGCTTTACAAGCCCTGCAATCCTTCTGTCCATGTTCATTCCCGTAACAATAGGAACATCCTTCTTTTACTACATCTGCTCCTGAAACTTCTGCCCTTCCCTTTCTTTCTACTTCCCTAGTTTCCTTTAGGGTAGTAGGCAGAGACTGTTGAACTGAGTCAGCATCTGACCTGTTCTTCAACGTGGTCTTCAGGTCCGAGAGCTCAAAAGAGCTGGTCTCTGTAAGGACGTTGCCCCCTACAGATGACCCGATAGCCAACCTCGCTGGAAGCAATTCGTTCGAGGTCTCATATCTTGCGATACGAGATTGCTCTCCATATAAAACTTTGTTATGGAGGAAGATAGAAGCTAAGTCCATCTTCTCGTGCTGCCTCTGGTATATACCATCAACTGAGGCTAACACGAGGCACTTGGCTTTCGCACAGACTTCTTCTGATGTCCTACGAATATCAATATCCGAGACAGGGGAAACTGGACCTGAGACGGCAGGGGTTGGATCAGTTAAGAGGTGTCCCAGCTTGTCCTGGGTAATGGACATCTGGACAGACCTTTGCCAGTCAAAACAGTTAGATTCAGTCATCTTATTATCTAGATGTAACCTAGGTGTGGTCACAGGGTCGCTGCAATTAAGAGAGAGAGAAGAAAACACTTAGCATGTTGCTCTTGCAAGTTTAGATTGGTTTTTAATTTATCTAAACAGGATGGCTCCCACTGTCTCTCGAATCCCTTCTCAAACCGTAAAGAAAAGATTAGTCAGGATCAATCTCACCGTACAATACTTGCTTAACCGTTCAGCCAGGCCAGTGTCGGTACTTCGAGGGAGGTTTTCCAACGCTTTCGCGAAGTTCCTTAATTAAGTAACCTCTTTTCCCTGTGGGCGCAGCCCCGCTAACACCTTTCTAGGCACCTACTAGGTTTATAGCATTGATCGTTAAGTGAGAGTTTTCCCGAGGAGTAGCATATACTCACAGTAGGATCGGGATCCAAATATCATCGCGTGATAAAACCGAAGGAATCCTACCAGAATCATCACACTCCAAATGGTATGCAACGCTAGCAAGTTTCAGTACTTATGAAACTCCCGATGTGGATTTTTGCCCCATGCTCTTATGACCTTGACGAAGGTCAACAAATCATAAGTCACATGTCAAGTTCTACCCGTCATTATCCAGGTTAATTTAAACCCACCCGTACATACCCTTGACGAAGGTCAACAAGGTAGTACGACTGTCCCAAACCAACGCATCTATCTATGCTACATATGAACACCCAACAGCTACCAATCACTATGCCTTGACGAAGGTCAACAAACATAGCTTGAATACTATTGAATATTCATACGAAACGACAGAGGGCTACGGATGGTTTTGGCGAAACCGTGAACGTAGTGAACTTGATCTAATCGATGGAACGAGATAGCTTTTAAAAGGAGTGGTTCAAGCTCCGCGTTTAAAAGTTTAGTTTTGAAAAGAACCGAGTGGTTTTCAAAGTGTTCCAATCGACTTTTACTTGGTTTATTTCTTGCATTAGTTCTTTTAATGCGTCCCATCATTTAATCCTACCATTGCAGAAAACAACCAAAATATGACGTACGCTTATGCCATTCGCATTCGCCACGGGGCCCCGTCATCACCCGTTAGGTTACTTAACTAACGACAGAGCGGGGGCTGGGCTAGCGCGGCTGTAAAACATAAGCAACGCCTAAATAGTTATAATATATAAATATACAGCAATGATAGACATTACAGATCACAGATGAATACATTGGATATACTAGGAATCCGCAATGCGTTCGAGCCTGCAACGCAAAGCGGATTACACGGTCGCGGTGAATAGCCAAAACCCCACCCAAGACCCCTACGGGTGCGGCAAACTACCCACCAAGCACCCGAAGCGAAGCAACCTCCCTCACCACCGTGAGTAGGCCACTCGGCACTTCGAGATACCCGGTAGTTTGTGCACCCCCTCCATGGGTCTATCCTAGGAGCAAAAACAGTAAAAAGAATTATACAATGACGGCTACAACCCCGACCCGGTTGTGCGGCCATACAAACAATATTATTACATCAATTTACATGTTACAAATGAATGAAAGGAAAAAAACGCTCATCTCACATCCAACCCGGCTATTCACCCGCGACAATCCAATCCATTCATATCCACAAACCAATAACAATCACAGATCACAGAGATGTATAACCCCGACTAATCGACTTATAGCGATTAGCCGACGTTCAATACATACAAGCATCACAGATATAACCGATATAGTTAAAGTGTAGTGAAGTTCCGAAAAATACGGATTTATAGGCCCCCAAAAGTAAATTTTAGTTCTGGAAAATCTGGGCACATATAACATATCCTAAAAATCCTAAAACCAACATAGAAACATACTACACCAAAAACTATACAGAGAGGGGACAAGACGGCCGCGCTTCCGCGGCAAGAGCTTCCTTATGCCGCGGAAGCGCGGTCCTCTAGACTCCTCTCTGGTTCGTCTTTGGTGGTGTTTCACAAAAAACCCTGAGATAATTTTACAAGTATAAAGTTTTTCATTTTGACCAGAAAAAATTTTAACAGAAACTTGGATTTTGAAAAAGTTTGGTTTTAGGGTTTTTCGGTTTCGAAACTTCGTTACACTTAACTACTTAGCTAGTTTAGGTTTAGTTAGGCTCTGATACCACTGTAAGTCCGTGTTGCCCACCCCGGTGCTTACGGGGAGGCGGAAAACATAATAAAAAAACGGATTTTTATGGACTTAGGCAACATGGACTTTGCTTGTGAGGATCTTTGCTAAACGAAAACTAGCTAAAGTAAACTAACAACTAACTAAGTTGTAGAAAGGTTATACCTTGAGCTCGAACTCCTTCTCTCCTTGCTCGTCGGAATGGTAGAAAGGCCTCACCTTGCTTGTCTTCTTCCGTCAAAGAAAGATCCACTTGAAAGCCACCACCTTTAGCTTCAACTCCAAACTAGGAGTAACTAGAGTGCAAGAAATGCTAAGACTTGAACCCTAGAAGAGAGTAGAGAGGATCAAGTGAAGGTTTTTCTCAAGCTTTTTGTTTCTCAACTCATGAGAGGGAGAGAGCTTGAGGGAGAGGATGAACAAGAGAGAGAAATGATATGAGAGAATGAGAAAATAATAGAGCCATTCTCACTAATATGTGTGAATTAATTTAATTGAATAATTAGATAGATAATTATCATGGTAAATCATGACATGACCATTATCATTTCAATTTGCAAAGATCAAAAAGCATCTTCCAAAAGAAATGATGATGGTCAAAGTGTCAACCTAGGTCAACAAGTCAAAGAAGTCAAATGGTCAACAACCACAACCATGGATAATTATTAAACTAATTACTAATTAACAATAACACACACATAAATATTAGGGTTAATAAAATGATAATAGCCATTAACCCTAATCAAGGTCCTCTCCCTCAATCTCAAGCAACTGTGCATACGCACCCGCATTCGTGATCCGAGGAACACGAACACAATGAGAAAAACCAATCTCAAATCATATACTAGGATCCGGCTTAAACCAAAGCCCGCTAGTATAAGCTGTCCGGACAGCAAACGTGCACAAGTGCGCGAATGTGAACGAACCCTATCGCAAAACCATGCGACCTCTACTCATTTAGCCTAAAGGCGAATAGCTCTCTGTGTGGGACTCTAAAGACTCGACACTACGCTGGCAGTGGGTTTAACCACAGACCGCAAGCGGCACTAGCTGTACGTAACGGTCCCCAGGTAGATATCGATAAGAAGACTGACGAGGTGAACCCCATCTGCACTCCTACTGAGCCTGTATGTGACAGTCTCCGTACAGTCCGGTCTGTTCGTCTGATACATCGCATGGCGGGCCTAGGGGGGCGGTGAACGTCAGTCCCCTAATAGCGGTACAAGTCGTGTCGGAGTGTAGCCCAGAACACCCTGAGATAACACTGGAAACCTACCAGTATATCTCGCTTGCCCTGGCCAGGGACTACTCGTGTAATGGCTCTCCTAGACACAGCGCGATGTCAACCCCCAATACCGGGAGAGACGAATCCTGTCTAACCGTCACTGCCTCCAAGTGCTTCGGGACTGCACCCAAAAACTACCTGTTTGCACGACTCCTTTGAGCCGTGGTAGGGTAGTAATCAAAGTGCAGTGGGAACACACTCGAGGCGAAGTGACAGTGTCAAGTCAGCGGACTAAGCTGTACTCATGTCACCTGGGAACTGATAACTGACGATAGGTATATTACCAACCAACAGTTCCCGACGAGTCCTGTCCAGTGTACTCGTAACCTAACGAGCACCCGCATACTATCCCAAGTACGACGTACTAACGGCTGTAGGACAGACCGTCTCCCACACTGGGATGAGAAGCGTATACGCTAGTCTACTCCGGAGTATCGATGCCCTGTCTCGATAGTCCAATGACCAGGGACCTGTATAAGGATGTGCTTATAGATTACCCAGCTCCCACGAGTGCGAGCGCCATCACAACGCTGGTAATCAAGCAAAGATCCTAAGGGCTCTACTAATATGTATACCCGCAATATGCTAAAAGAAACACATGCACATATTAAAGCAGAGACAAACCAAGTAGCATACTACCATTTCGAGCAAGATTGTATATACAACTGTGAATATCCCAAGCTTCCATTAAGTAATATACAAACTAGTATGATACAGTAATGGCCTCTAGGGCATATACACTAACACCTCGGGCTTAGTAGTGCAAGATTCAGAACTCCGCAAGGAACATTCGGTCTCGAAAGGTTTAAAATACGACATTTAAGGAAAATGAGATTTTTGAAAAATAAAATATTTATTAAATATTATTCTTGTATAAACATATGTATATTTATCATTTAAACACCTATTTTATTAAAAGATAAAGTTTCCACCTTTTCCTATAAAAATTAGAAAATTAAAAGTTACATTAAAATACCATGAATTTCAAATAAATCAATATTACAAATTAATACCTTTATTTATGTTATTAGGATATTTTCACTAGAAATAAGACAAAATAAAATCACACTCATTATAACTATAAAGACGAATAATAAATACTTGAGGTGTATCTTGAAAACTATACAAAAGTATTTTTACATAAAACCCCCTCAAGTTTTATAAATTACAATAATGACCCTAACAAATATAGAACTTTGACTTACAATTCTTTTAGTCTGACTCGAGTTTGAGTCTGATTATTTCTGACTTGAATATGATTCAAGTCAATCTATATTCTTTAATATTCCAACTCAATATGAACACATGAATCCCAGAATCCGGTTAACAATCTATACAACTTGTCTGAATCAAACTATGGATATACATCCTTTATCCCGTTATTCCATTTACCTGATTATGCAGTTACAATCTGTTTACTGATATCATGGTTTTGGTCAGTCATCCAACTTATACAATACAATACAACAATACAATCAAACACTACGGGGTTTAAGGGGTAGATTGGTACGGAAGGTGTTAAAGGTGGCACGAGGTGGTCAGATTAAGACACATAACCTATATTTCGTTGCTGTTTTACCGTGACTTAGCGGTTCCTTGTACATTCCGTTTGCCCTAGTCTCTAGCATATAGAGACCCCTCTCGTATACACTGGCATCCTTCTGTACCAAGGTACAAACAACAGCGTTAATACAACATTACAACAAATAGTATACAACTTTAGAAAATACCTCTTATTCTGTCTTTTCTAATTCTTCTTTATCTTTGGGACTTACCGAGCGACCTGTTCGCTGACGACATTTTATTTCTTACTTCTTTGAATGTCGTCAGGTGTTTTGGACCCGGCGGAGATCGAGCCCACAGGTGTGGACTTGGAGCAATTTCACGAAGACCCCATGCTCTAGACATTGTACCTTGTTCTATTCAGTATTTTCATTTCCTGTTATGCTATTGTTTAGGCATCGCTTTTCATTCCAGTTGTATTTACTTTTCATGCATTGTATAAAAGAATGTTATTAATAAAATTGTTGTTATTTCTTTATCTCTTGTCTCTTGTGATTTACTTTTATATTGCTTAGATACACTTAGCGTATGTACTTCTAAGTATATACGTAGCGGACCTCGTCGCATCCCCTTCGCCGTACACTGGGAAGCGGGGTGTGACAGAATACATAAGAAGAGTGTAAGTTCGTGGTTCAAGTTGAGTTCATGTATTTATGTCAAATTCAAGTATTCATTTCAAGTGTTCAGGTCAAATCATTATGTATTCCTAATTCAGGTCAAGTCTACTCAAGTATGTAATAGGTTTTTATCGAGTAAGTCATGTAGATACAATTGAGTTCATTTCAAGATCAAGTAGTCATGTCAAGTGCAAGTATACAAGTAAGGTTGTATTCATGTGTTGGGTTTTTTTTGATTTAGTATTAAATTAATGTAATTTCTGTGAATATATGAATTTTATATCGGGAGATAAGTAAGTGATAACACTGATTGTTCCGGCTCCCCAAGGCTCAAGAGAGAATAGGTCACTTAAACCCATCTGCTACTTAAGTACTAGCTAGCTACTAGTTTTATAGATCTTGGTATTTATATGAAAATATATCATTTAGCAATTTTAAAGTATTTATGCAGATTAGTCCAATAAAAGCTCGAGGGGGTTTAATGTAAAATACTTTATGCTAAAAGTAAACCTCGAGGGTGATTTGGGAAAAATATATTGATTAGAATATCGAGAGTTTTTAATAAAAATATATTTTAAATTTCATAGTATTTTAGTGACAAAATCTAGTTTTTAAGAGTTTATGGTATTTTAATGAAAAATTTATCTTTTGGTATTTTATTAGAAAATTAAATCTTTTCATTTTAGGGTATTTTATTTAAAATCTAATTTTACAAATTTGTTTTCTTGAAATTAAAAATATATGATATTTAAGTTATTTTTAAATTTGTTTTATTTTGTTTCAAAAACCGTATTTTCTTTTCCTTCGAGAACGCGCTCCATGAAGTGCTCCAATTTCACCTACTGGACCCAAGATGTGCGATAATTCACACCATCTTCAATAAGGCTCTCCTAAAGAGGGTTGTGAGGGGAAAAATTGCCAGGGGAAAAATTGCCAGGGGAAAAAAGTATCGATTAAATTTCAATTTTGGTAATTTGATGGTATTTTAGTGAAATTCGATTTTATTAAAAATACACTACAATCACATGTTCGTGCAATGATCCAGAAGTGTACGTGTGGGGTGGGGCATTATCCAGTGCGCTATCTACATGAACATGTCATAAAAACTAGCATCGACAAAACAAATGATCATGGTATTTATCCGTATGTTTTATTCTAATATTGTTTTAACCATGGAAAAATTTCATTTTAAATTCATATAACATTTAGATGAAATATGGCATGCAAGGTTGATACGATGGTAAGTGATATGTTCTAGTTAACATAATCATGAGAATTATACCGGATATGTCAAAGTTTGCAACAATATAGTTTCAGGTTAACAATTAGTCTTCTTAATAATATTATGATGATGGTGTGGGTAGAACAAAAGAGAGAGAAGTCGAGGGGGAGATTTACAGGTTGCGCGTATACTAGAGGGGAAGTAGGAGATGAGAGAAGCTCAGTTGTAGAGCCGAGACCGACGACGCGAGAGGAATGCGAACTCAAGGGAACTCCTTACATCTACGGAAGGCAGCTTCTTGAGAAAAATAGAACTAGAGATGATTCGGATTATTAGAACTTAATATAAAAATTTTGTAGAGTGATTTTTTCAGAGGATATTTAGAGTAGAAAGATTTGGGAAAGCCATAGATATTTATAGGAGAAATGTAATGAAGAATGATGAATTAAAATAAAAGTTAAATACATTTAAAGAGATTTTTAATGGGAAAAAGTGGTGGGGCAGTTCTCTGGTTAAGTGGAGGAGTTTTGCGGAGTGGAAATGAAGAGACATCAGACCAAAGGACGCACGTGCACGGGCGAGGCCCGTGTACCAATGTTTGGGCTGACCAACAATTGCCCTTGGCGGCCAGAGTAGGGAGTTAGGGGCCAGAGCTCGTGTCGTAGGTTCGTGTCAGTGTATCAAGTCCATTTTCATATATATTTTGTTCTGAAACTTTTCGTAATTCCATGTATCGCCCGTGAAAGTTTCAGGATTCAAAAACGACAAAAAGAAATTAAATAAAATAATTTAGGATGTAAGGATTCGAACATGTGGGTTATAGGACAGCAGTGGAAGGATTTAACCAGTGAGCTACAAGTTGTTTCTTGCACTAATTTATCAAGAAATACTTATAGCTCATCATCAGAACATAAATACACGCTTTTATTAATATTGAATCAATAAAAGTGTATAAGAATTTTAGGGTCCTTACCATAGTCTTTGTGTCTATATGAAGAGGAGAAGGCAAAGGAGAAGGGTTGTAACGACCCTAAATTTCGTGTACCTTTGTAATTTTCGTCATTAAGAAAATGTCGTTTCCTTTCGAGTATAAGTTATATTTATACTTGATAACTAGGTTGAGACGGCTCAATATTAACTGAGCTGGCTCGTTATTCGCTTGGAAAGTTTTCTCCTACACTATCTGCATGAGACGGCTCAAGCTACTCTTGAGCCAACTCATGCCTCTCTCTATCCTGAAATGTTCCATACACCAAAAGACGAGTCCTTTGGGATCGTAACCTTTCATTTTCTCTTCTAAACCGCCACTTTAAGTCTGATAACTCTCCAACTCTTCATTTCCTCCATCAATTCTCATTTAATTCCTTTAATCCACCATCACTTTTAATTGTTATTTCTTCTTAATTCTTCATTGCTATCAAAACCTAATTTCCTCGGAAAATGTAACATTTCAGAAAATAGAAAATATTATTTTAGAATTTAAATAATAAAATAATGAGTTTTATGGATATTATACTGAGTATGGATTTGAGTTTGCGTAGATTGGTATAGTTATATACCTTTATTTTAGGAAAATAATTGGAAATTAAAATGAATTATTATTTATGAAAGCATTTATTTAATTGATCTTTTCATAAATTAATATATAATTATATCCACAAGTTTAATGTTAAAGTTAAATTGTATTTTCCTATTTTGTGCATTAAACCAAGTTTGATTTTTGTTAAACATGCTTAAAGTGATATGACATATTTATGAGAGGGTTAATATTTCATTTGTGTTTTAAATTTGGTTTTATTTTTTTTCAAAGAAAAGAAAATGAGTGAGGGGAGAGACATGAAAGCATGGGTGGCATTAAAATATTGGGAATGGGCAAGAGGGGGGGCTTTATTCTTAGCACCATGCATTTCTTCATACCATTTTTCCTCATCCCCTTCTTCATCATCTTCTCCTTCTCCTTCTCCACCTCCTCCACCTTCTCCACCTTCCACTATAACCATAAACATCCAAACAAAAGCTCTTCCAAACACCTTAAAGCCTTCACAAAAAATGTTCATATCTTCATCCTAAACATGGTGTAGTGTTCAAGTCTCAACTTTAAGGCCATCTCCTAAGCTTGGAACTTTCCTGCATCCGCATCTAGAGGTAAAATTCTCCCTTTTTGCCATGTTTTAAATATTCTTGCCATGACAACTAGTTTAGAGCTAAAAGGGTTATGTTTTCTAAGTTTTGAAAATTCAAAATTGAGTTTTTAGTGAATAAAACTTGTACTAGTGGGGTAGCAGAGGGTTAGTGGGTGATTACCACCTCATTAGTGACAAATGAGGGTGTTTTAGTGCAAGTATTATTAGTTTAAATGAGTTTTGGTGTTATAAAACTTTCTTTTCATAGAGGTTTTGAAATTCATATGAAATCTGGAGCAACTAGGGATCTTTGAAAATTATTTAGAGGATACTGTGAGATGTTTGGACCAGTAGAAGACCACCGTAGAAGCCTGAGCCCCTAGGTCCCCACCAAAACCGCATAAATATTCCTTTGGGCCGCAAATTTCTGCCAAGTTGTAGAATTAGGGTTTAGGGTTTGTTATGTAGCTCACTCACTCGATAACTAAGCCTATGTTATATGCTAAATTGCCCCAGATTCCCTGAGTAAAATTCTAGGAGCATTTAAACTTGGTTTTGGCAATATTTTGCGATATTTGAAACTTGGATTTCATATTTTTATGTCTTGACTCGGTTGTTCGACATTCATACGTCGATGTCGGGAGGTATTTTGTCGTTTTAGCATGCCTTGACCATAGCTTCTAAGCTATGTGCACTTCGCTTGTGATTTCGGTTTTGATATGGATTTTTATGCGATTCGATATGGTTTCGATTGTAGGTATGATTGCGGAAACTTCCGGGACGACGAAAAAGGGCAAGGCATCCGTCGGCTTCGACTAGGGTGAGACGTGTTTAGGTGAGTAGATGTATATCTACGGGCGAAGTCGGGTGGATGGCATATAACACTCCCGCAACCGTAGTAGTTAGGATACTATATATCCTAGAATTATATACCTAGTCTAATCATATGCGTATAGTAGTATACTTAGTAGATGATTATACCCCTAGTTTCTATTTCGTAGCCATTGAGCTACACACACACACATCAGTACGTTATATGATATAAGTACATATATGAAATGAGAATGGATATGGTATGAGTATACATGACATAGTATGATATGATATGATATGATTTGGCGTACGTGACTATTGATCCGTACCGTGTTGATTAGATGATATCGTACGAGGGATATTCTGTACGTGATATGATGAGGATTGATTCCCGAATACAGCCGATATTTATTTTGACTCGAGAAGTCTTGTTAATATTTCAAAAGGAAAATTCATGAGATATTTAGAGCCATACTTACTTTTAAAACTAACGATTCGTTACGTACTTTTAAGTGATAATGTCAAGAGAGCGCTACGACTTTTCAAATGATATTTATTTCAAAAATATCGTAGTCCCTTATTTTCAAAACAACGTTTCGTGCTATTTTAAACTATAACTGTATGGCTCATGCGTAGTTGGATATTTTAATACTTGTTCACATTACGATTTAATTATTCTGCATACGCTCACATTTCGATTTCTTACGATATATACCATGTTTATACCTTTAATTTTACCTAACTTCATTTGTTAGGACACGCGCACCATTACCGATGATTTCATGTTACACTTGCACATACTCGCATGTTACACCTACACCTCATCAGTAATTGCCATGCCACGTATACATATAGAACTTACTATGTCACCCATATCACATTATACACTGTTAGCATTATAGATTACTGTTTAGTACCCAGCACCATGTATTGTTCCGGATATTGTACTTTCTTTACATTACTTATATGAACACACTTATATGAACACACTTGCCATGCCATATCACATCATACTCTATTTCTGCCAGTACCTTAGATTGCTGCTCAATTCACATCAGTATACATTATATTAATGTTTTGTGCCTTTACATATTGTTGTTCCATTATTACCATAGTCTTATGAGATTATGTTTTCATGAGATTTCTGAGATTTGAGAAACCGCAGATACGATTTTATAAAACTTGTGAATGTTTTAAAAAAATGTGGTTTTCTCTTGATATGATATTTTGGCGTCCATCATGAGTTTTCTCGGTTCTAAGCTATAAGTATTATCCGATTCGAGGAGTGAGGAGTCACCGTTTACGGATACATGGTGGACCCGGTATAGTACCCAGGGACAAGAAGATCGTATAGAAAGACGTTGAACCTGGCTGGGAACACTGCCTACTGACTGTTTACCGCCGAAAACAGAAACGAAGTAGGATAGATCGTCTTTCCTAAATTTGGGGGCAGATGCTATTTGGACATATCCATCCACCTCTCCGAAAATACCAAGTTGATTTATGGCATCGTATATCGGAGGTTTGGATAGATACGACCGTTGTAGCAGACTTCATCAGATTCTCCCCCATTTGTGAGGGGTTTTTGATTGTGGGGACGCTCTTATCTGCAGGAATAAACCCCTACAGTTAATTATATTATCGCGTTGCGATAACCATTTTCTCTTTATCCAGCGGTTCACTTCGTGTCGTATATTATTTTGTTTGTTTAGGTTGCCCGTGGATTGTATACGGAGACTAGTTTTTGCCGTCGTCCATAGGGTGCGGATTAGTTCAAATCCGTATATTTTAGATTTGGGTATGGGTCAAGGATTTGCTTGACGGGATCCACATTGGTAGCTTGGTTTGCAAACGGGAACGAACTTAGGATGCAGATCTCATATAAATAAGGTCCATCAGTTCATATGATATTTGGGTTTGATCTAAGGATCGTTAGTCATATTTGAGACTAAGATCAACTTAGAAACAAATGAGTATATGGGCTCAATTATATTAGTATAAGGATATCACATTCCATTATCGCCATATTTGGGGCGAATATTAGTTTAAGGACATTTCGGTCCAACATTCTCATTTTGGCGATGAATGTTAGTTTAAGGACATTTCGGTCCAACATTCCCATGTTTGGGACGAAGTTTGGTTTAAGGACATTTCAGTCCATCATTCATCTTGCACGCACGTGTATTTGTTACATGGCGGAGTGAATGATGCTGACATGGAATGCGTCCAATTTGGGGTGCGATTCGATTTGAGGCATGTACGTCAATTTGGAAGTGTATCAATGTGAGATGTATCATTTCTGTCTTGATGAAATTTTACATCAAGTTGGGACGAGAAAAGAGTTGTTGGTTGTTAGGACTCACAACCTCTCTGAAGATATTGAGGAATTACAACGACATATATCAGAGCTATGAAGAGATGTACCCTTGAACCAAATCCCATATTTGAGGGAAAAGATCATGGTGGATCATCTAAGAATCATTAGTCAGATTTGAGACTAAGATTAACTTAGAAAGTATGGGATGAAGATCGTTATTCATGTATGGGACTAAAATCAGTTTGGATATCATGAATATAAGTTTAGCCAATTTGGGCTAAGATTGGGTTTCTGTAACACCCGGCAGTACTAAGCACTCAATTGCATATAACGCTCACGTGTATATCACGTGAGGCGCTATAATAGTGCTAAGCACTAATTTTTCTCCGGAGCTCGCGTGTGTTTCACATGAGGCACCGAGCTTTTAGCCATGGGCGCTCACGTGCTTTTCACATGAGACGCCGAGCTTTTGGCCTTGGGCGCTCACGTGCTTTTCACATGAGACGCCGAGCTTTTGTCCTTGGGCGTGCTTTTCACATGAGACGCTGAGCTTTTGGCCTTGGGTGTTCACGTGCTTTTCATGTGAGACACTGTTTTTTTTTAAGATTTAATCTCTGTTGATATTTTTAGAGAACTTAAATCTCTGTTAATGGCATTTTGACCATTAACGATCACCAAGGTCACTATTTTGAGGATCTTGGATCGGGTTCTTTTAAGAACTAAGTTTCTGAAGTATTATGGACTCCATCTTCTTTCTTTTCAAATTTGTTCTTTGTTGGGAATTCACCCGCACGCGCAAACGCGTATGTTATGGAAACGGATATGACTTTAAGGAAATGGAATGCGCACGCGAGATCGTTCTCGTTTTAAATATTTATAAACCGTAAGTGCACGACGCGTTGTAGCAAACCGACAAGTACGGGTCGATCCACAGGGAATTGTGTATTAGGTTTTGTGATTTAAGGTTCAACAAATAATGAATTGGGTTGGCTGTCACAAAATATAGAAAATATGAAAACAACGAAAACAAGCAAATAGGTTAAGAAAGAAATTGGCCGTGGCTTTGGCTCGGAAGGTCGAATCGCGACGATTCCTTGATCATGAGTTGTCCGTCCTTACGTCGATCCCGGCATGAAGCATGACTTGTCAACGCGGTTGCGGAGCACAAGTCATCAAATTCCAATGTTCGCCGCAAAACACGAAACGAGTCTGTTTGTTCACTTACCGTTTGTATGTCCATACTTGAGGTATCAACACTAAACACAAGGGTTAGCAAGCATACATCAACTTCAAAGATACAAGTTAGTGAGTGAGGGCAAATGATTTTAGTGTTAACTTTGCTAGGGGGTTGAGATAGTATACGGTATATGAAAACCGAGGGTTTATCAAGCTCTTGGTCACAAAATACCGTATCCAAACTTAGCAAACTTAACACCAAATTGATTTTAACTTAAACATTGTGAAATAGGGAAGATGAGTGAATATAGTATTTGAGGAGGTTACAAAGTAACCATGGGTTCAAAATACCATATCATATCAATATATAAAACAATCCTTAAGTTATAATCATGTTAAAGCACATTAAATATAAACAAGAGGAGGAGGAGGCAAAACCTTTCATCTCACTTCCTTACCATTACCACCACCAAGAAGATTGGTTAAGCATGATAAAGGAAAGCAAATAAGGAAAAGAAAGCAAGTATAAAAGAAACAACAATATTATTAACACTTGATGAAGAGTTACAAGATTTTGGTAACTTATTCAACATCCATAATGAAGCACTCCAAAGAAAGCTTCAAGAGGGAAGAAGAAGAAGAAACCAAGTTGAAACCCACTCACTCTCAAGCCTAAACAAACAAAAACAAAAAACTATATAATACATATGGTCACATATTACATTAATGAGAGAGAGACCTTCCCTTGCTCACTGGTCTGCTTTTATAGGCACAAAAGAAAAATAAACAAGCAGTAAAAATAAGGTGACGTGGCAGCAAGGGATGGACCACAGAAGTTTGGTGTTCATCTGAACAAGGGGGGCTGGCCTGCTCGGTTTTTGTATGGGTGTGGCCGGCCCAAATCCGAGCGTAGAGGCTCGGGTTGATGTGGTGGTCATGTGTACATCCCAATATCACTCTGGTGCTGCTAGTTTTGTCTGTAGAGGCCTTGGATGCACTCAGGGATTTGGAGGGAAACTAGATGCTTCAAATCACATCATAATCTTTAGTATTCAATGCACATTTAAAAATGCACATCACACCATACATATGCCTACTTGCATGAATTGTGCAAGGGCAGCCCCCATATGGTCCATGTCAAAGAGCTAGTGTCACACATGTATTGTGTTAGACCAAAAGTTGTATGCACACTTGTTTATTGTAAAAGAGCTCTTTGGATATCGGTCGGTTTTCTGTTCTGATTGCAGTGTCGGCTCCAAAATATTATATCCGTGATATTGAGTGTATTTTCAATGCTGTATCACGAATACCTGTAATCTATAATTACTGAGCAGACACTGGTTAAAGCACCGATAAATAACAAAATAGATAATGAATGAGCGGTATTAAAATGCAGTTTTCTGAGATGAACATTCTTCCCTGAATCTTTGATTCTTAAGAACAAGATATTCCCGATAAGAATTAAATTCTCAACTTGTGGGAGACTTGTCTTGTGGATCTCAGATCCAGAGAAAGAACTAAGTTCTTTAAGAAGGTTTAAACCCTTAGATATGTTAGGTAAAGGAGATATTTTGATCTCGATATTTTCTTTCCCTAGGGTTTTGAGGGGGAAGATCTTTCTTCTTTACTGAGAATTAAATTTTCTGTTGTTTTTTATGAAACCTTTTGAGATCCTTCTTTATTTTTTTACAGAAGCTTATGGGGGGTCTCCTTCTTTTTGATTTGATATTTTTGCTTCTATTTATAAGAGAAGAGAAAAATTAATTTTTTGAGAAAATCTCTTATTGAGAGATCACGATTGATTTCATAATCAATCAAAATAATCTTAAAGATCAACCGGTGAATTTTATTCACCGTTGGATTTTTAATCTAAACACTCTCTGTTTAATAGAGAAGTTTTCTTGTTTGTTTAATAAGATTAGGAAAATATTTTCCTAAGATAGAATTTTATTCTATCAGATGGTTTAATTGGTGATTTTATAATCACCGTTGGATCTTTGATCCAAGGGTCCTCTGTTTAACAGAGAGGATATTTCTAATTTGAGAAAGATCAGGGAAATATTTCCCAAATAGAATTTAATTCTATCACATAGAATTTAATTCTATCAGATGGTTTAATTGGTGATTTTATAATCACTGTTGGATTTTTGATCCAAGGGTTCTCTGTTTAACAGAGAGGATCTTTTTAGTTTGAGAAAGATCAGAAAAATATTTCCCAAATAGAATTTAATTCTATCATTGGATTTTTTATCCAGCAGAGAATATCTTCCTTATTTAGAAAGATCAGGGGGATGTTTTCCCCTAATAAAATTTTAGTTCTATCATTTGATATTTTTTAATCACTGTTGGATTCTTAATCTAACGGCTCTCTATTTGATCAGAGAAATATTTTTTTTCCGAATAGAATTTAATTCTATTATTTGATGATTTATTATCACCATTGGATTTTTGATCCAACGGCTCTGTTTAACAGAGAATATCCCAGATTTTAGGGAAATATTCCCCATGTAGAATTTAATTCGACCTGGATTAGTTTGGGTGCTGGTGCTCATGTGTGTTGGGGTCAAAAATTACACCCCGGTTGACCAAGTCAAAGTCAGTCAACCCCCAGCCAAGCAGGCCTAAGCTCAAGCGAAGTGGGCCCAACCCCAAGTCAAGACCAAGAATGGAAGGGGCCGGCTCCATGCTAAGAATGAAACAATAAATTAGTTCAATGCAATTCTTTAGAAATAAATGTATGAAAAATGGGCAGAAAGCCAAAATTTTGTAAACCCCATGGTTTATGTACAAAAAGAAATAAGCACATAAAGTATGGGGTGGCACAAGTGCTATTTGGGAAAGCCTAAGGGGCTATATGTAAAGTGTATAGCCTATAAAAATAAACATGATGAAAAAATCAACAACTTTTCATTCTCTCCAAAAGTTAGGGTTCTGTGCCTCCTTATCCTTCCTCAAAATTCTAAATCTTCTTCCCTTTTCTGGATTAATTCAAGTGTTTAACTCTTATTTTTCCAAAAAGAAATAGTTTTTCACCATAAAACCCTTGAAGGGGAATTTGGATCTTCCATTAAATCTCCAAAATGAGAGATTTGTAAGTCTCACCCCATTTTTCTCCAAGATCCAGCCAACACAAAGGAGGAAGTGGGAGACTCATCTCCAAACATCCCACTTTGGGAAGATCTAAGGCTCAAAAGAAGATCCAGAGCTAAATGGGAGGAGAAAGGGGTCCCCTTTGATCATCTCCGAAGATTTTTAGGAGTTCAACTCCATTTGTCAAAATCTTTTAAAGTCTTTAGGAGTTTACTCCATTCAAAATCTTTTGGACTCTAACTCCACAAATAAAATCTTTTTAGGAGTTTAACTCCATTTAAAATCTTTTGGAATTTATCTCCATGATAAAAATTCTTTTGGAGTTGAACTCCACAATAATAAAATAAAAATCCTTTTGGGAGTTTAACTCCAGATTCTGAGGCTAAGCCCCTTTTTCTGCAGGCGCCCACCGTCCACATGCCAGACGCATGAGATGCTGGCGCCCAGCGCCTATGCGCCTTATACGTGGCCCGCGGGCACCCAGCGCCCACGTGCCGAGCGCCCACGCGTCCTTAGAACGCTACTTACCCCTTTTTTTTCATACACTTCCTACTAAAAATACCTCTCTCGTTAGAAAAAAATTTCTAACGGGGCGCTGTCCCGCACCCTGCAAGGGGATTGCTAGCCCCTTTGACCCCCAGCCCACTATCCGGGTAGCAGGACCCCAGTAAATTTTGCGAGGCCTCCGATACGTCCAAATACCCTTCAAAACACAACACACGCTCATGGCATATTGAGTTCGCATGACCAGTTTGACTCGTCAATCGGAGGTTCTCTCGCTTCAAAAGCGAGGGGTAATTAACGGCAGCTTAGTCCGCGGCTACCGGAGATTCGGATCCCCATAATCAATAAACCCCGGCCTGCCCCAGGTAGGGGGAATCTGTACATGCCGGAGAAGCGCGCACATTTCCATCTTAATGGGGTGACGAAAAACACCCTACAACGTGCTATGCACGCTGGCGCCACTTAAAAATTTAATTCTTATATAACAGACGCTCATGTGCTTTGCACGCCGGTGCTCAGCTGTGTTCCACGTGAGGCGCCACTATAGGATTTTATCCTATAAGAGGCCGACGCTGGCGCTCACATGGGAAACACTTAAGGACCCAATATAAGATTTAATCCTATCTGAGGTAGTACCTATATGCTTTGCATGTGGCTGCACGTGTTTAACACGTGGGGGTTTCCCTTTATTTTTATAAGAGAACAACAAGCTCTAAGCCAAAAATTTTGGCGGGCACAAATTCCCCTCACTATTTTGCCCATGTAAGTTTGTACATGGGTTAAGTAGTGCTAAGTAATGCATTTCCATAAAATTGATGGCTTAGGAGACAAGTTTAGGATCTCTGTCGTCTAAGACTTTTTCATCTTCATGAGCCGTAAAGGTCTGAAGAAGGTTTTTCTCCCTATAAGTCATGAGGATCTCATAGGTGCGTTTTCTTTCTAGAAATAGTGAGGATTCCTAAGTGTTCATCATCTTCATAAGTCATAAGGATCTCACAAAAGCATTTTCCCCTTACGAGTCGAAAGGACCCGTACGTGGCTTCTCCTCCTCATCGGTATGCGACTTTAGATAATGTAGCCCGTGGATAGTATACAAGAGTCAGTTTGGACCTCCTTTTAGGGCCACAGTTCTTAGAAAACAGGTTGATATCCTTGTCGCCTAAGGCTTTTCACTTTCATGCGCTGAGAGGGTTTCATAAAGATGTTTTTCTCTACGAGTTGAGACAAGTCAAGAGGATCCCGCAGGTGTATCCTAACATGAAATATAGATAACCCTTTTTTTTATAGAGGTCTGTTAGGTTTGCAGTACTAGGTTTAAGTCCATCATACCATCGCGTTGGCTGATATATTCCTCGATATGCAGTCCTTTAAGTTGCTGCTCAAGTAGCCCCGCGACTGTCCTATCTCTAATCCCTTCTGAGGCTGGACAAAACGTCTTCAAGTAATTTTCTTAGGTCATATTACCGTTGGAAGAACAAACGTTAGGTATTTGCCATGGCGCTTTCTACTTGAGGTTAAACTCAATTTGGAGCCCCGATAAGTCATAACCGTACCTTTCTGGGGTGGGATGATCTCCAATGGTCTTTAGGCTTTATATATATTGCTGTCAAGATGCGGATCTAAGAATATGCCATCATTTCGTTTTTGCTTGATGATGTCGCGTCGATTCTTTGCTGAAGTAGGGTAGATATCTGTAGGACCTCTATATTGTATGTATTGCAATTGAGGTCAGGAGCTAGGAATATACCATTGCTCTAATTTTATTTGATAGTTGCGTATGCACCCTGTTGGAATGAGGGGGACACAAAGATAGTCTCTAGATTGTATATGTACTGTCAAGACTTGGAGCTAGAATTTTGCCATTACTTCATTTTTGCTTCGACCCTTGGGCCCTTGTTGACATCACGTCTGCATCCTACTGGTATAAGAAGCCTGTTGAGTTTATATCTTGGTAGTAGATGTCGCCATTGAGATCTGGAGCTAGGATTTTGCCGTTGCTCCGCTTATATTTGACCCTTAGGTCTTTGTTGACGTTGCATCTACACCGAGAATGAACATCGAGCTGGAGCTGGGATTTTTCCATTACTCCCTTTTGATTTGGCTCCTTAAAGCTTTGTCGACGTTGTTGGGGTCGAAAATTGCACCCCGGTTGACCAAGTCAAAGTCAAGGTCAACCCCAAACCAAGTGGGCCCAAGCCCAGATCAAGTGGGCCCATGCCCAAGTCGAGTCCGAACATGAAGCGGCCGGCCCCCCTCCATGCCAAAAAAAAATCATGTAATAAATAATTTTGATATTTTTTTTATGCATGAATGTAAGTAAAATGGGCATAAAGCCAAATTTTTATAAAGCCCATGACTTATGTGTAAAAGAAATGAGCACATGAGATATGGGATGGGCAAAATGCCATTTTACAAAGCCCAAGGGGCTATATTTAAATGTGTAAGTCTATATAAGGCAATATGATGATGAATAAAGCAGACACTTTTCATTCTCCCTAAAAAACTAGGGTTTGTGCCTCCACTCTCTCTTTTTCAAGTTCTTCCTCTTCCTTTTCATTTTTCCAAATAAATCAAGAGCTTAGCTCTCTTTTTTTAAAACTAAACAAAGTTTTACCATAAACCCACCTCCCAAGACTCCATCAAGAGAAGAAAAAAGGTCTCTTTTTTTATCATCCAAGATCTAGATCTTGGAGTTTCAAGAGAATCCATTTTGGGTTTCTTCTCAAAAGAGAAAGGAGAAAATCTTTTGGAGTTTAACTCCATAAATAAAATTATTTTAGAGTTTGACTCTATAATAAAAACTTTTTTTTATGGAGTTTAACTCCGAATAAAGTTGTTTTGAGAGTTTAACTCCAAATAAATTCTTTAGGAGTTTAACTCCATCCCAAAAAAAAATTCTTTTTGCAGCTCCAGCTTCTTTTCACGTGAGGGAGAGGGGAGCTCCCACTGAGTAGGAGCTTTCCCTCCTTCTCACATGAGGGGAAGGCTCCCCATTTAGTGGAGTTTAACTCCACACCAAATAAAAAATCGTTTTGGAGTTGAACTCCATTTAAAATTCTTTTGGAGTTTACCTCCACTATAAAAATTCTTTTGGAGTTTAACTCCACAATAAAAATTCTTTCGAAGTTCAACTCCGTTTAAATTCTTTTGGAGTTTAACTCCACAAACAAAAATTCTTTTGGAGTTTAATTCCACAATAAAAATCTTTTTTGGAGTTGAACTCCATTTAAAATTCTTTAAGGAGTTTAATTCCACAATAAAAATCATTTTAGAGTTAAAACTCCATTTAAAATTTTTTCGGAATTGAACTCCATATTTAAAATTATTTTGGAGTTTAACTCCATAAAAAAATATTTTCTTTTGGAGTTGAACTCCATGCAACAAAAAAAAAATTACCCCCATCGCATGCTAGCACGTGAGGGGGAGAGCTCCCATTTAATGGGAGCCCTTTTGGCCCCCTCACATGTCTCCCTCACATGCTAGCACACTAGCATGTGAGGGGTCACATGCTAGCATGTGATGTCTCCCTCACATGCGGAGGCTCCCTTTAAATGGGAGCCCAGGCCCCCCCTTTTTCTTTTCTTTTCTTTTCTTCTTCTTTCTTCCTTCTTTTCTTTATTTAATCTTTTTTATTTAAATTAAAAATAAAATAAAATAAATATTAAATAAATTATAAATAATATTTTAAAATTAAAAAAATAATAAATTAAAATAAAAAAACGTTTCTCTAAATATTTATTTACTTATTTATTTTTGTTTTTTTATTATATATAGAAAAATATATATATCTTTTTTTAACAAATGGAACAAAACAAAAAAACCAACGCATCGCATTGAGTTCGCATGTCCAGTTTGACCCATCAATCGGAGGTTCTCTCGCTCCAAAGGCGAGGGGTAATTAACGGCAGCTTAGTCCGTAGCTGCCGGAGATTTGGATCCCCACAATCAATAAACCCCAGCCTACCCTAGGCAGGGAGAATCTGTAATGCGTCTGACCAGCGCGCGCGTATTCCATCTCAATGGGGTGACGAAAACACCCTATAGATTCTGGCACGCCCGGTGGGACAGATCTCTCCTCCTATATTTCGGGTTAAACATTCATATGAACTCAATCAATATACATATCTATATTTATACTAAAATAATACTCTTTCATGCAGGTTTTCAAGCAATCACTTTTCAACAATGTCTTCAAAGATGAACTCAGCTCCCATCTCCTACACGATGAAGATGGATTCTCGGACGGTCCTTCCAGCCAGTCTTGGGCGGCAGTGGGAGGATCCGCTGCTACAGTTCGGCTCTATTCTGTTCATGCCGGCTAATGTCATCCCTGCTCCTCAAGCCCCGGTGACTAATAAACTGGCCTCAAAAAGGAAAAGGCCAAATGTCATGGTTGCAAAGGCACCTCAGCCCAAGCACAAATCCATCTCCGCACGACTCTCCGTTGATCCAGCTGGGGGCAAAGCCATCAACGCCAACAAAGCAATAAGGCACACCGGGCAAGTTCCAGCGGTGCCCTTGACAACTCCTCAATCGGGTGTTTTCTCTAAGCTCCCTGTCGATCGACCCATAACGGCTTCCTAGATAACGGATGCCCATCAAGCCCTCAAAATCGAGAAACTAAGACAGAAAAGGCTCAGATACAGAGCCAACAAAAGGGATAGGTCTTGTGCTGATTTGAACATCGTAGGGTTCCAAGAACGAGGTTACCCAGCAACGACAGCTGAAACGGCTGTAAATCTCGCTAACTCTTTTGAACCGCTGAAATTGGTTCAGAAGATTACCATGACCGCGAGGGTCAAGAAAGTTGCGATCCGGACAGCGCCGCCCAAAGATCCAGCCGGGCCAACCGTCTTCAGTCGCCTGTCCTTTCCAGAAGATGAAAAATCAACCGCCAAAGATAAAGAGATGGCTGAATATGTGGTCCACACTGTCTGCATGGTGGGCATGCGCAGCAAGAGCAAGGATGGGGCCACTACATCTTAAATCCAATCGGTGTGAATGTGGCTGTCACTTCCCAAGACCAGAACCCTCCGGAAGGTAATGAAAATCCTCCTAGTGAAGCTGATAAGCGGAGAGATCCCTCGATTCATGAGGAGTCGGGCTCGGAAAGCGAAGAGGAGACAATCTTCCGTCCTAAGAATGCAGAGCAGCAACTTCTCCAAGAGCTCCGAAAATAGCTCAGAAGCAAAGACAAAGAGATGGCCAAGCTCTACTAAAAAATTGACGGCTTGACGAATCTCGTGATGCAGCTCACGGCCTATGTTGCCTCTCAGCCGTCCAATCAAGCGCAGGGTTCAGCTCATGAACCGGAAAACAGTGTCCCGAGATAGCCGGCGCCTATTCCCTCGAATCCAAAGGTGGATGGACCACACGAAAGCCAGTCGCATCCTATCTCGGTAAATGTCTTGGCTACCGATGACAGCAACCCGCTAACTCAAGATCAAATCGTGGATTTGGTTGCCAACAAAGTCAAAACCTTGGTAGCCGAAGCCGAAGCGCAAAAAGATATCAGCCGTAGTGGAAGACTGTATCTTGCTCAGTATGATCTGGTAGAATTTCCTACTGGCTATGTCGTCCCCAAATTTGAAAGGTTCGATGGAACGGGAAATGCGAACCGGCACATTGCTCAATTTAAAGCATCATGTGCGAACACTGGGGGTAATGATGCGCTCCTTCTCCGTCAGTTTTTTAATAGCTTGACGGATGTTGCTTTCGATTGGTATGTAAGCCTACCGGATGACTCGATCACGACGTTCGCTCAAATAGAATCCATGCTCAAGCAAAGGTTCATGAGTGTCAGCGATAAAATCACCATTGCTGACCTCGTAAGGACCGAGCCGAAGAACAACGAAAGCAACATGGATTTTATAGTCCGATGGCGCAATCTCTCTATCAAATGTGAACCACCGTTGGAGCAAGACCTGTCCGTCAGTCTTCTTATAGAAAATCTGAACGATTGGATGAAACCTTTCATGTGCACCACAGGCCTAAAAACATTCCAAGAGCTGACCAAGAAAGTTTAAATGTTGGAACGCTCAAAGTCCGAGTCCACTCAGAATCTCCAATTCACAAACAGACCGAGACATCGGAGGGACGACAACCGGAAAGGCGAAAGTTCCAACAGCACCGATTCCCTAAATAAGCAGAGAGCGGGCAAAGCAAAGGCTAACAAACCCCGAGAGCCAACTTTGGAGGAAAAGAGAAATAAGGTCTACTCTTTCAGAAGGGACAAGGTCCACAAAATATTCAAAGATACTCTGAAGAATGGCCTGCGGCTACCAGAACCAAAATGGCTAAGTGAAGCGAACAGGACTGATCATCCCAACTTTTGCCTATACCACTGAGTGCTGGGACACACTATTGAAGACTGTTGCATCTTCAAGGATTGGGTCGAGAAACAATACAAGGTAGGAGAAATATCATTGTCCCCTGGCGTGTTAACAAACAGTCAAGCTGTGACCGCCAATTTCATACAAACGGAGACTGAAGTCCTTCAGAAACCTGATTCTCTCAGACATCTGCCTTTCTCTAAAAAGAGCGGACCAAGGCAACAAGCTAAGAGCCAAGCGAGTAACATTGCCGATGAAGAAGCAATGGACGGGTATACAACCCATACGGTCTACATGATGGAGCTCAGAGGAGTAAGTCCCTACTCATTATAGCCATGGCAATGACGTGGTTGTTGCCATCCAACACCGGCTCGATCCAAATGATGAAGAACCTGCTCAGGCCATTGAGCCAAAGGAACCCGTGGTTCTTATTGAATCAAGCTCAGGCGGTAAGGATGACCCCATTGTCGTACCCGGGACTATAGAACAAGCATTATTCCAATGGCTTCAAAAGCAGCTTCGGGACAGGGACCAGAAGATGGCCAAGGTCCATTCCAAAGTCAACGAGCTGGCAAACGTCGTGGCAGATCTCACACCCTAGTCGCCCGATTGCAATTACAGCAAAATCAAACTTTGGTTCATGAGATAGGGATTAATATCCGGAAGCAGCCAACAAATACTCCCTCCAGCTCAAAAGCAGGACACTTTTGCGAAAAACGGCCGTGATCAGCCTCCAGTCCCTCTGATACGTACACTGAACGTGGTAGGCAGATAGTAGGCGAACCAAAGAATGATCGTCCTCAGGGTCCAGCATCAGTAAGGGCACCTACTCTAATAGAGAGAAAGAAGAAAGTATATTACTTCAAGAGGGATGAAGTCCACAAAATATTCAAGGATGCCTTGAACAACGGTCTGCAACTGCCTATTCTAAAGAGGCCACATGAAATAAACATGACCGGCAATCTCATATACTGCCCATATCATAGAATGGTGAGTCATACCATTGAAGACTGCTATGTTTTTAAAGATTGGGTGGAGAACCAATACAAACTTGGTAAAGACTTACAGTCGTCAGATGTACCGACAAACCACAGAGCTACAGTCTTCAACACAGCTCCGCCAAGATCAAAGTTTGAGGAGCTGGGATAAGCAAATAGTCGACCACTACGTCGTTAAACTGGGGGACAACCGACTACCACGTCGTTAAAACTGGGAATGTAAAAAAATGTGTAAATAAAAAAAGATAATAATAAAAATAAATAAATAAATAAATAAAAAACCGAAATGATGGGGCAACTCGCAATAAAAATCAGTGATTAAAATAAAGATGAAAAATAAAGCTGAAATGATGGGGCAGCCGCGAATAAATAGCCGAAATGATAGGGCAATCGCAACTTTCGCGATAAAAAAAAGCTGAAATGATGGAGCAATCACGGTAAAAAAAAGGCGAATGATGAGTCGCTCCTGGCACCATATTCCAGTGCAGCGATGCAGACGCCGTCCAAAACTCTGAATACCCCAACGGCGAATGATGAGTCGCTCCTGCTACCATATTCCAGTGTAGCAATGCAGACGCCAACCAAAATTCAAATCTCCAGACGGCGAATGATGAATCGCTCTGGTACCATATTCCAGTGCAGCGATGCAAACGCCAACCAAATTCCAAATCCTATACCCCAACGGCGAATGATGAGTCGCCCCATGTACCATATTCCAGTGCAGCGATGCAGACGCCAAGAAAGTCCCAAAATTCTCCCAGCCTTACGGTTGGTCCCCAAACTGACTACCGTATACAATCCACGGGCTCAAATAATTCTCATCATACCCATACCTCACCGCAATCATCAGTCCAGCGGCCGGTCTCCGCCCTTGGAATTATGCTCCATTTAGGAATACCCACTCATGTGTCCTCACGATACATGAGGAGAACAAACTTTCGGTATCCTCACGACTCGTAAGAAAACACCTTCGTGGGATCCATACGACTCACGAAGGAAAAACATACTTGGGAGTCCCCACGACTCCTAAGGAGAAAGTACACCTATGGGATCCTTACGACCCGTAGGGAGAAAATAATTTTATGGGACCCTTACGGCCTATAAAATTGAAAAGCCTTAGGTGATAGGGATCTAAACCTGTCTCCTAAGCTATCGCTTCCCAACAGGGAAAGGCAAATGATGATTCGCTCCTGGTACCATATTCCAGTGTAGCGGTGCTGATGCCGACCCAAAAAACCATTACCAAATCCTCCCGGGGCAAATGATGAGTTTCTCCTGGCATTATTCCAGTGCAGCAATGCAGATGCCGAAAAAAACTAATCCCCAAATCCTCTCAAAGGCAAATGATGATTCGCTCCTGGTACCATATTCCAGTGTAGCGATGCTGATGTCAACACAAATCAAACCAACCAATTCCAACATCGACCTTTGCGTCAAACAGTCGACACTCCGTAATGGGGAAACGTCAAGCAGACACTCCGTGCTGGGGGCACGTCGACTATAGACACTCCGTCTTGGGGAAACGTCCAACAGCGACACTCCGTGCCGAGGACACATTAACCAGCAGACACTCCGTCTCGGGGACACGTCAAGAAGACACTCCGTACTGGGGACACGTCAACCAGCGACACTCCGTACCGGGGAAACGTCAAGCAGACACTCCGTACCGGGGACACGTCAACCAGCGACACTCTGTGCCGGGGAAACGTCAAGCAGACACTCCGTATCAGGGACACGTCAACCAGCCGACACTCCGTAATGGGGAAACGTCAAGCAGACACTCCGTTTCGGGGACACGTCAACAATCCGACACTCTGCCTCGAGGAAACGTCAAGCAGACACTCCGTGCCGAGGGCACGTCGACTACAGACACTCCGCCTCGGGGAAACGTCGACCAACGACACTCCATACTGGGGAAACGTCCAACAGCAACACTCCGTGCTGGGGAAACGTCAAGCAGACACTCCGTACCGAGGACACGTCAACCAGCCGACACTCCGTAATGGGGAAACGTCAAGCAGACACTCCGTCTTGGGGACACGACAACCAGCCGACACTCCGCTTCAGGGAAACGTCAAGTAGACACTCCGTGCCGGGGGCACGTCGACTACAGACACTCCTCTTCGAGGAAACGTTGACCAGCGACACTCCGTACCGGGGAAACGTCCAACAGCGACACTCCGTAACGGGGAAACGTCAAGAAGACACTCTGTGCCGGGGACACGTCAACCAGCCGACACTCCGTAATGGGGAAACGTCAAGCAGACACTCCGTCTCGGGGACACGTCAACCAGCCGACACTCCGCCTCGGGGAAATATCAAGCAGACACTCCGTGCCGGGGGCACGTCGACTACAGACACTCCGCCTCAGGGAAACGTCGACCAGCGACACTCCGTGCCGGAGGCACATCTACCAAATCACTCCGGGTCAGGGAAACATCTACCACAGACACTCCATCTCGGAGACGCATCAAGCGTCGACCGTCCATGTCGTTAAAAGGGCAGTGCATCCCAAAAAGTAGGAACCAAAGCAAGTCGCCTCCACGTGAAAGAAGATCCATCAATTTCATGCACACGACCCACATATGTGGTGTGCATTTATTGATGGGGTCGAAAATTGCACCCCGTTTGACCAAGTCAAAGTCAAGGTCAACCCCAAGCCAAGTGGGCCTAAGCCCAGATCAAGTGGGCCCACGCGCAAGTCGGGTCCGAATATGAAGCAGCTGGCCCCCCTCCATGCCAAAAAAACCATGTAATAAATAATTTTGGTGTTTTTTTTATGCATGAATGTAAGTAAAATGGGCATAAAACCAAATTTTTGTAAAGCCCATGGCTTATGTGCAAAAGAAATGAGGACATGAGGCATGGGATGGGCAAAATGCCATTTTGCAAAGTCCAAAGGGCTATATGTAAATGTGTAAGCCTATATAAGGCAACATGATGATGAATAAAGCAGACATTTTTCATTCTCCCTATAAAACTAGGGTTTGTGCCTCCACTCTCTCTTTTTCAAGTTCTTCCTCTTCCTTTTCATTTTTCCAAATAAATCAAGAGCTTAGCTCTCTTTTTTTTAAAAACTAAACAAAGTTTTACCATAAACCCATCTCCAAAGACTCCATCAAGAGAAGAAAAAGGGTCTCTTTTTTTATCATCCAAGATCTAGATCTTGGAGTTTCAAGAGAACCCATTTTGGGTTTCTTCTCAAAAGAGAAAGGAGAAAATCTTTTGGAGTTTAACTCCATAAATAAAATTATTTTGGAGTTTGACTCTATAATAAAAACTTTTTTTTGTGGAGTTTAACTCCGAATAAAATTGTTTTGGGAGTTTAACTCCAAATAAATTCTTTTGGAGTTTAACTCCATCACAAAAAAAATTCTTTTTGGAGCTCCTGCTTCCTCTCACGTGAGGGAGAGGGGAGCTCCCACTAAGTGGGAGCTTTCCCTCCTTCTCACGTGAGGGGAAGGCTCCCCATTTAGTGGAGTTTAACTCCACACCAAATAAAAAATCTTTTTAGAGTTGAACTCTATTTTAAATTCTTTTGGAGTTTAACTCCATTACAAAAATTCTTTTGAAGTTTAACTCCACAATAAAAATTCTTTCGGAGTTCAACTCCATTTAAATTCTTTTGGAGTTTAACTCCACAAACAAAAAATATTTTGGAGTTTAACTCCACAATAAAAATCTTTTTTGTAGTTGAACTCCATTTAAAACTCTTTTTGGAGTTTAACTCCACAATAAAAATCTTTTTAGAGTTAAAACTCCATTTAAAATATTTTCGGAGTTGAACCCTATATTTAAAATTCTTTTGGAGTTTAACTCCATAAAAAAATATTTTCTTTTGGAGTTGAACTCCATGCAACAAAAAATAAATTACCCCTATCACATACTAGCACGTGAGGGTGAGGGCTCCCATTAAATGGGAGCCTTTTTAGCCCCCTCACATGCATGTGAGGGGAGGCTCCCATTAAATGGGAACCCAGGTTCCCCCCTCCCCCTTTTTCCTTTTCTTTTCTTCTTTCTTCCTTCTTTTCTTTATTTTATCTTTTTTATTTAAAATAAAATAAATAAATATTAAATAAATAAAAATAAATTATAAATAATATTTTAAAATTAAAAAAATAATAAATTAAAATTAAAAAAACGTTTCTCTAAATATTTATTTACTTATTTATTTTTGTTTTTTTATTATATATAGAAAATATATATATGTTTTTTTAACAAATGGAACAAAACAAAAAAAACACACACCAACGCATCGCATTGAGTTCGCATGTCCAGTTGACCCGTCAATCAGAGGTTCTCTCGCTCCAAAGGCGAGGGGTAATTAACGGCAGCTTAGTCTGCGGCTGCCGAAGATTCGGATCCCTACAATCAATAAACCCCAGCCTACCCTAAGCAGGGGGAATCGGTAATGCGCCTGACTAGCACGCGCGTATTCCCATCTCAATAGGGTGACGAAAAACACCATACAGACGTCACGTCTGCACCCTGTTGGAATGAGAAGAATGTCGAGCTGATCCTTAGGCTGTAGATGTTGCCGTCAAGATCTGGAGCTAGGATTTTGCCATTGCTCCGCTTATATTTGATCCTTAGGTCTTTATTGACATTGCATCTGCACCGAGAAGGAACGTCGAGCTAGAGCTGGGATTTTGTCATTACTCATTTTTTATTTGGCTCCTTGGAGCTTTGTTGACGCCACGTCTGCACCCTGTAGGAATGAGAAGAATGTCGAGCTGATCTCTAGGCTGTAGATGTTACCGTCGAGATCTGGCTCTTCCTTTGATGGAGCCTGGTGGAAAATATGGTTCTCTTTCTTTCATTTGTGCCCATGGATTTTATACAGGGGTCGGTTTGGACCTACTTGCAGGGCAGAGAAGTTTCATTTTCATTTTTTTTCATTTTTTTATTTCTTTTCGCGATGCTCGATCTTTTTGGCTTTTCATATTGTGAAATTCGTGATTGCCCAATCATTTCGTATTTTTATCCGCGGTGCCCAATCATTTCGGCTATTTTTTTATTTTTACTCGCTGCTTTTTTTGCGAGTTGCCCAAACATTTCGACTTTTTTTGAGTTGGGAATTTGAAATGTGATATCAATCTTGGCATCAACATTGCTACCACTGGAATATTGTCAGGAGCGAATCATCATTTGCTCTGTGAGAATTTAAAGTTTGACACCTGTTTAGGCATCGGCATCGCTACAACAGGGATATTGCCAGGAGCGAATCATCATTTGCCTTTGTTAATTTAGACAAAGGTGGCTTAGCAAACAGGGTTAAGATCCTTTCGACTAAGGCTTGTTGACTTTATGAACCGTAAGGGTCTCATAAAGGTATTTCTCCCTATGAGTCGAGAGGATCTCAAAAGTGTATTTTCTCCTTAGGAGTCGTGAGAATTCCTAAGTGTGTTTTCTCTTATAAGTCGTAAGGATCTTACAAAAGTATTTTCTCTTTGTAAGTTGAGATGACTTACAGGTGTCGCTCACCATGTGGGGAAATTTTTTGCCATTGGTGAAACTTGGTGGGAGATTATTTATTTATGCCCGTGGATTGTATACAAGGGTCAATATTGAACCGCCTATAGGGCAAGAATGTTTTGTAGGGTTTTGATGGCTTAAGAACAAGTTTAGATCCCTGTAATTTAAGGCTTTTGAATCCAATAAGCCGTAAGGCTCTTATAGGGGGCATTCTCCTTACGAGTCGTGATGATCTCGTAAGTGTATTTTCTTTTTAGGAATCGTATGGATTCCCAAGTGTGTTACTCCTTTGTGAGTCGTAAGGATCTCATGCAGGTTTTTTGTAATGAGTTCACGCCCTTTCTGGTTTTCGCTAGCTTGCTGGCAGTCCTGCTGGTTTTACTCACGGTGCCCTTTCAGGTTTTCATCCGTGTCCATTTCGCTTGTGGACATTCCCTTTTTTTAACGAGTTCACGCCCTTTTGGGTTTTCGCTAGCTCGCTGGCAGTCCTGCTGTTTTTACTCACGGTGCCGTTTTAGCTTTTCATCCTTACCCATTTCTCTTGTGGACATACCATTTTTTAACGAGTTTGAACCCTTCCACGTTTTCACAAGTTCGCTAGTAGCCTGCTGTTTTTACTTATGACGCTCTTTCAGGTTTTCATCCGTGCCCATTTCGGTTGTGGACGTACTATTTTTTTCAAACAATGAAACTCTCGAAAGTAGCTTTGTCGCAGGTGACCCATCTATTTCCCGGTAGGACTTGGAGGTGGTTTCATCGTTAAAAAAGCTGTGTAGCTGATAGGACTTGAGTTGCACTCTTCATCGTTGGGACTTTAATTGCAATGTCGATCCCAAGAAGCATATCGCCATATTTGGGGCGATGTGCTAGTTCAGGGACGTTTCGGTCCATTATCGCCATGTTTGAGGCGACACTCTAGTTTAGGGATATTTCGGTCCATTATCGCCATATTTGAGACGACGCTCTAGTTTAGAGACAATTCGGTCCGTTATCGCCATGTTGGAGGTGACGCTATAGTTTAGGGACATTTCAGTCCATCATTATCATTTAGTCGAGGAGTTTCATAACTCATTCCTGCCAATGCTTGCTGGTCGAGACGTTGCTATATGTCCTTTGTATGCATGGACATTTCACACCTCAGGCTATCTTCACCCTCTTAGACTAGTTATTTTACCATCGCCACAATCGGGTTGTTTTGCGGGAAATACTGGGCATTTTACACGGCACCTGCCCCCTGCTCATCAATGTCGCTTTCTGATACTGATGGAGCATTTTCTTCAAATACGAAGGAATGAGATATCACGTCATTCTTTTTGCTGAGTCTTCCTCTTCCTTGAAAGAATGAACTTGACTTAGGGGTTTTTCCTCTCATCTTCTGATTCAGAGTGGGACATGGATTTCATATCCCTCCTATGGGTTTTTTTCAAGCGGAATATTCCACTTGATTGTAGGATCCATTTGTAGGTCCCTTAATATCCTTCCTGTTTTTAAAAAAAAAGACCATTTGGCACAGAGATTATTCCGCCAGTGAGCAATATGCCCCCTGCATATATCCCAGGGGAGCGAGTATTCGCTCCTGATTGGTAAGGTTTTTGTTTTGTATGCTAGTTTTACTTACCGCAATCAAGACGGTCTTGCTTGGTAGCTAGCCGGTTGAGTATGGGTCGATCCACGGAGAGATGAGAATCTTTTTATTAGTGTTTTAACAAGTTAAGTCTAATTTGTCCTAGTTTGTTCAAAGTTAACTATGTGCTTAGATATGTATGATAATAGAGCTTGTTAGGGTTAGGATTAGGTTAGTTTGAGTTAGGAGTTCGCTCACTTCTTTTGTTTGCCACTCTTGATATTGATGTTATGGTAATCGGCAACAACGGGGATTAGCACGACTAGGAAGGAAACTTGCGAGTATAAGTTCGGCTTTCCAACGCTTAGTTCCTTCCTTTTGGTCTTTATCTGTCCGTTCTTGGCTCTTAGCCATAACCTCCGGTCAATTCAATCACAACCGGTCACACTAGGATATCACCGCTATCATATAGGATGGGGTGCCATAAGAAGCGGATTGTGGTTGTCTTGACCTGAGTTTGAATCAAGTTGTTGGGCAAAGAAAAGAGTGAAAAAGATTTTCTTCTCTCAAACTTTACTTATCCTACCCTAACAAGTGAGAAACTACTTACTTATTATAGAAGAAAAAAATAAAACAAACAAAGAAGATAGAAAGAAATGAGGTAGAAAATTACAACTAGCTATTTGGGACCTCACGTAAGCAAGGATCACTCTTAAGTATTATGGTTGCAAGGATAAAAGAAAAGAGAAGAAGAAAAAGAATAAGAAAACCAACAACTACTTAACAAAGAAAATTACAGACAATATATGTAAAAACTACTTAACAAATTACAAGACACACAAATAAAACGAACTCTTCTTCATTTATCATCCACTCAAAAGCTCTCACTACAATTTTAATGGAGAAAAGATGAAGAAGAAAGAGAAGTTACACAAAATTCTAACACAAAACTAGTGAAAAAATATACATCCTTGATATGGCTCTGATCTGGAGTATTTATAGGCAGTGAAGTGAAATCCTAGGGTCATATTCTGAGCCCATACAAAATTACCGAACTACCCATGAAATACGAACAACACATGATATGGCATGGCCGCGGAACCGCCGCACAAAAGGCATATTGGTCGTGGTTCCGCGGCCGTTTGGTCTGTTTGTCTTCTCATTTTCTTTAGGGTGTCTTGTGTTTCTATATTGCTCTCTATATTGCTCTGATTAGTACACTTGTTTTTGCAGAAACATTCCATTTTTCTCCCAGATTTTCAACAGTCCAAAAGATGAAAGAGTGTGGACTTTTTGCCTTGATTTTCTTGAGTTCCGCATTGTCAACTTTATTCTCGTGCTACATCTCTCGTGCTTTGTGCATGAATAAACCTTGCTTGACTTTTGTCTTCGAACTGGTAGGCAGCACCTGACGGATGGTGAGCGGATCCATTGTTGGCAGTTGTCCTGAATTTGTCGTGACTGTTCATGATTTTCATTGTTTTGGACTGAGAACGTTTAACCTGCAATTATATAGCAAACACGGATCAAAAGTACCTACCTATATGCAATGCGATCAAGAATGGGTGGTATAAAAGTGCAAAATTCTGAGATGAACAAATACCTCCAAACTTATCTTTTGCTCGTCCCGAGTAAAGTCATTTTATTCCCAAAATGATCACTTTCGTAGGCATCACGGTTGCACTTAGCGTGTGCAATAAGCCGTTAAACCCCTAGGTTTCCCTAGAGGAGGAGTTTTGTCTCTTGAGGGTTTTCAGTGGATACTACCCACAAAATCCTGTCAAGTTGGTCGTCGACTCTAATTCTACAGTTCAGCATTCTAGCTAGAAACTTTATCTTCTATATTAGAAATATCAATCCCTTATTCTTCATACCTCCTATTCATTTAACTTAAGATCCTTTACGTTTTGTAAGTTTTATAAAGATCTCAGTATCTCTTGAGTTTTCCTTCTAAAGTGTAGTCTCCAATCCGGAATTTTTATCATCTTTATGGAAAACATAAGTCTTATTCTTTATCCCTATCTTTCCTTCAAATATCAATCGTATAATCCCGCGTGTGTGTAAATTTTCACCCCTGCACTTAAGAATTCAATTCAAGCTATAGTACTCTTGCCCTAATACCTAATACTACTTCTTTTCATTAATGATGGACGGATATGCTCACACATCTTTCATACGAAAATTACTGCTTCCTGAGACACTAATCAGCCGATTACTGAATGTGTGAGCTTAAAGCGTAAATAGCAATTTCCAAGTCTTGTACATTAGTTATTTTTCTTTTTTCTTTTTTTTTCTTTCAATACCGGATATATTTTTCAATGATGCTCTTATGGTGGTTAGCTTTAAATACCGTTTTTTCTTTTTATACTAGGCTTTCAGGTAAGAGTATTTCTAGGTATCTTTTACTATCCCAAGTTTCAAGGTGCGTGTATGTGCGATTTGTAGGGTATATACTTTTTGAATTTGGACTCTAGAATAGGAACTATTTTTCAAACTTATTCTTCAATAAGGCTTTCAACACTTTCCCTTCATTTCAACTTAACTCAATAACTGAACTCAAGATTACATACTTCTAAACAAACTTAAAGGACGTATATTTACTACAGTTATACTTTAAGTAAGGTTATTTTTAGGGTTTTCAATTACTAAACATAGGATTTAGTTATTTCTAGCTAGTCAAGCTTCATGTCGAACTCAAGTCTAAATAGCCAACCTTGACAAATTTTTTTTGTTTTTAGTTTTTTTTATACATTTTTTTTAGAGATAACAATGTAATGCAAAAATATAAAACATGATGCGATGCGTAATTTAAACATGCAAATAAAAGAACAAATATTTACAAAAAGAACGTGCAGATGCAGAATGTATGGATAGCTATTTACAACAAACCACATTCCCAAACTTACTCACAGTAGTGCCCTCACTGCTGCCTACTGCGTCTCCTAGAACCAGACGCAGTACCACTCGTGCCAGCACTACTCATGCCAGCTCCACTGGTGTCAGCACCACGACCCCTCTATCTCGCTCTCTCTTTCAGTGCCAACAAGGTAGACATCCGCTACTCAAGACTCGTAATACGCTAATCAAAAGTCGTCAGCATCCCCCTATGAGTACGCCGCAGTAAGCGTGCTTACTCTGCGGGGGTCAACTCCTTATCGCTCATTGTAGAACTCGAGCCGGGGGTGTCTGCCATCACATTCTCGGCCAGCTCGGTGCGCGAACATAACCCATGAAGTCTAGTGTATGACATGGACACACCCTCAAGCAGGGGTCGAATGGGAACCCCAATATGCATAAAAGTATCGAACTCCTCCACAGGAAGAAAATAGCGACACAATTGTGTCGCTAACATTGGGCACAGATAATTGGTTGCCTCTTTGCCGGCGCCAATCGAGTGTAAAAGTACGATGCACATGTCATAACTTGGGGTTTTCATCATCAATGTGTGCACAATGTTTAGAAATGGAGTGAAAAGAGTGGTATTATGCGAACTACCAAAGATGTTATTTTATGCCCAACGGCATACGATTAATACATTCGCATACAGCGTACGTCCCAAAATTCCTTTCCTGGGTTCTCTAGAACAACTATCACCCATCATTGGCATGTAATCCTCAAATTGGAGGGGTTGCTCATGGCGGGGATATGGGGTATCAAAGTGATTTCATGAATGAAGTTCCTATCTATTACAATTTCCCGATCTCCCCAAAACAAGCGTATAAACCCATAATTTGCTAAACATCCCTTCTCCATGTTCTCAAAAAATCAATCAACAAGATCCGGAAGCGTGAATGCGTTTGGATGGCTATACAATAGGCAATTCCATCCGCGTTTCTGGATTTCGTCGCCAAAATAAATACCATACACGTTGTGGGCGAACAATTCAGAGAAATCCCTCTCAAATTGAAAACTATGAGCCATGAACAGAAAATACAAATTTTACAGTTCTACAAAGAGGAGATTAAGAAAGCAAACATCCTCTGAAAAATTTCAAAGGGATCCGCGGCCACGGATTCTTTTTGTAGCGGTTCCGCGGCGGATTTGTTGGTTCTCTGGTGGAGCTTGCGGCCGCGGCTAGGTTTTTGGGGGAGAAGGGGGCTGAAGACTCGGGGTTGGAAAAAAAGGAAGAAAAGAGGGGGTTTTAAAAGGGAAAGTCAAGCTTTGGTCAAAATGGGACCACTTTTTGCACAAAAACCCTTCTAAATTTCTGTTTCTTTTTCTTTTCACATATTCTTGAATATTTACAAAAATATCCCCCCTTTTTTTCTTTTATCTTTTATCTTTTATTTTATTTTATTTTATTTTTATTTTTATTTTGTTTTTTTACAAAAGGAAATTTCACCGGGCAAGTAATATCCCGACACACAAAATTGAGTATTCATAAGACAGAATTGCTCTTCAGAAGAACAAAACAAAATGGATATACACCGGATAAGAATATCCATTATATATATATAACATGGCATATACATACCCCCAAGCTTATTTGAAACAGTGTTTCCACTGTTTATGGCTGGATAACCGAAGTTTGGTGGTAAATGGAGGAAGGTTAGTCAATATAAACCGGCTCCTGCAACATTAGGAGCTCCTAGGATGTTTCTGCAGTAAGGAACGGTTTTACTCTGTGTCCGTTCACTTTGAATAGTGAACCGTCCTTTAAATTCTCCAAATCCACTGCGCCGTGCGGGTATACTCACCGCACAATAAAAGGTCCCTTCCAGCGAGATCGAAGCTTACCGAGATGGAAATGGAGTCTGGTGTCGTAAAGAAGTACCTATTGTTCAGGCGTGAAAGTTTTGCGCGTAAGGTGTTTATCATGAAACACCTTCGTTCGGTTCTTTATAACAACCGCATTCTCGTAAGCCTCATCCCGAAGCTCGTTCAATTAGTTAAGTTGCAGTTTTCGATAGCTACCCGCATCTTTAATGTTGAAGTTCAGCTCTTTGATAGCCCAAAATGCTCGATGCTCGATTTCCACAGGGAAGTGGCAAGCCTTTCCGTACACAAGCCGATAGGGAGACATACCTAGATCAGTCTTGTACGCAGTTCGAAATGCCTAAAGGGCATCGGTTAGTTTCAAAGGCCAATCTTTACGGTTCTTAGAAACCATTTTCTCCAATATTTGCTTGATTTGCCGATTTGAAACCTCGGCTTGCCCACATGTTTGGGGGTGGTAGGGCGTGGACAGCTTATGATTAATCGAGTATTTCCGTATCAAGGACTCGAAAGACCTATTGCAGAAATGTATCCTATTGTCGCTAATGATAGCACGAGGGCGCACGAACCGAGAAAAAATATTTTCTTTCAGGAATCTAACGACAACCTTGTTGTTGTTCGTTCGGCTCGACATTGCCTCGACCCATTTGAATACATATTCAACAGCTAAAAGAATATACATGTTCCCAAAAGAGTTGGGAAACGGGCCCATGAAATCTATCCCCCAAACATCGAATATCTCAACAACCAGAATTGGTTGGAGCGGCATCTCGTTTCTCCTGAAAATCCGGCCCAAATGTTGGCACTGGGAGCAAGTCTTGCAGTAATCATGGGTATCTTTGAAAAGTTGTGGCCAGTAAAAGCCACTCTGCAAGACTTTCTCAGCTGTCTTTCTTGGGCCAAAATGCCCGCCATATACTTGATCCTGGCAAAACGACAACACACTCTTGAATTCATTATCAGGGACACACCAGCGAATGATTTGGTCTGGACAATACTTGGACAGGTAGGGTTCGTCCCAGTAAAAGTGTTTCACTTGGGATAAAAATCTAAATCTGTCCTGACTCGACCATTCGTTTAGTATGAGTCCTGTCGCCAAATAGTTCACAATATCTGCAAACCACGGTTCGCTAGATAATGTCATGAGTTGTTTATCAGGAAAAATATCGTTAATTGGGAGAGGAAGCGTTAGAGAAGAAGGAAGTCGTGAAAGATGATCGGCCACTACGTTTTCACACCCTCTTTTGTCCTTAATGACAAGATCAAACTCTTGAAGTAAGAGGATCCAACGTATTAGCCGGGATTTTGCATCTTTTTTCGCAAAAAGATGTCTCAGAGCAGAATGATCGGTGTAGACAACGACTGGGGAGCCAATAAGATATGGCGTGAATTTCTCCAAAGCGAATACAACTGCCAAGAACTCTTTCTCGGTTGTCATATAGTTCATTTGTGCATCATTCAGAGTTCGGCTCACGTAGTAGATTACGTGCGGTATCTTATCGATGTGCTATCCTAAGACCGCATCGATAGCAAAGTCGGATGCATTGCATATAATCTCGAAAGGATGAGTCCAGTCGGGTGAAGAAAGAATGGGAGCAGTGGTGAGTGAGCTTCTCAGTAATTCAAAAGCAGTCAAACAGCTCGAGTCGAAGTTGAACATGGTATCCTTGGCCAGAAGAAGAGTCAAAAGTCTAGCAATCTTGCTAAAGTCCTTAATAAACTGTCTGTAGAAACCGGCATGGCCAAGGAAAGCTCGGATATCTCTGACGCATTTGGGGGGAGGAAGGTTGGAAATGACATCAATATTTGCTTTGTCAACCTCGATGCCATTTCGCGAAATGATATGTCCTAAGACAATTCCTTCGCGCATCATGAAGTGGCATTTTTCCCAGTTTAAAGTGAGACTTTTATCCTTACACGGGTAAGGACAGTGTCAAGATGTTGCAGACACTCGTCAAAGGAATCGCCAAAGATGGAGAAATCATCCATGAATATTTTCAGAAATTTCTCAACCATGTCAGAGAATATTCCCATCATACACCGCTGAAAAGTAGTGGGAGTATTGCATAGCCCAAAGGGCATGCGACAATATGCGAATGTGCCGAAAGGACAAGTGAAAGTGGTTTTGTCCTGGTTTTTCTCGGCGATGGAAATCTGGTTGTAGCCTGAGTAACCGTCTAGAAAACAGTAGAACTCATGTCCAGCTAATCTCTCAACCATTTGGTCAATGAATGGTAGCGGAAAGTGATCCTTCCATGTTGCGGCGTTGAGTTTTCAATAATCAATGCATACTCGCCATCCAGTTTGAGTGCGAGTAGGGATCAACTCATTTGCCTCATTTTTTATGACCGTAATACCCGAATTTTTAGGGACAAAGTGTATAGGACTGACCCATTGGCTTTCTGAAATAGGGTAAATGATACCACTATCCAGACATTTGACGATCTCCTTTTTCACAGCCTCTATTTTGACTGGATTCAATCGCCTGTGTGGATCCTTAGCTGGTTTGGCATCATTCATCATATGAATGTGATGTTCAACGATTAGGGGACTAATCCCTTTAATGTCCGCCATCGTCCAGCCGAATGCTTGCTGATTTGATTGTAAGACCACAAGAAAGGCTTTTGCTTGCTCTAGAGCTAGAGAAGCCGAGATGATGACTGGGAGGGTCTCGTTTTCACCTAAGTAAGCATACTTGAGGTGTGTCGGCAGAGGCTTAAGTTCGAGCGTCGGAGGAGAAATGACTGAAGGCATGATTGAAGAAAATTTCTCGAACTCAAAGGATTCCAACAGGGGCTCAAAGCGAGTGTATGCAACCGAGCCGGATGGTTCAACTAACGTATCAGAAAATTCAAAAGATTCAAACTCGGGTGGTGACAAACCAAGATCGTTTAAAAACGTGAAGAACTCGTATTCGTTTTCGGAAGCGGAAGCAGTAGGTTCAAAAAGGAACGCACTAATGGTGTCAAGATCACTGTGATCAAACAGGAATTCTTCAAATTCACAGTCCTCGGGGGCGATCTCTTAAATGGAACAGACATCCAGTATATGAGAGTTCGGTTCGGATGGCTGACCTAACCTAAAAATGTTGAGTTTAATTGTCATATTGCCAAAAGATAGGTTCATGAAACCATTTCGACAATTGATCACCGCATTTGAGATTGCAAGGAATGGGCGACCTAGAATCACCGGAATTCGATTCCGGGGGTTGGTTACAGGTTGTGTATCTAAAACAATGAAATCTACAGGGAATATGAAGTCCCCCAACCTTGATCAACATATCCTCTAGCTCACTCCTAGGATGGGTGATAGATCGGTTAGCTATTTGAAGAGTACAATGTGTAGGTTTCAGTTCTCCGACACCGAGTTGCTCATATACTGAATAAGGAAGAAGGTTAACATTGGCACCAAGATCCAAAAGAGAACGATTGATGTTCTTATCCCCAATGGTTATTGAAATCGTAGGACAGCCAGGGTCCTTCCGTTTTTGTGGTAAATCTTGGGTAAGAGCATCACTCACGTTACTAGCCAAGAAAACTTTCTTTGGTACCTGAGATTTTCTCTTCTTAGTGCACAAGTCTTTCAAGATTTTTGCGTAAGACAGGACTTGCTGAATTGCATCTAAGAGGGGAATGTTGATGTTAACCTATTTGAACAAATCCATAATCTTCTCCATTTGTGAATTTTGTTTATTGGATCTCAACTGGTTTAGAAATGGAACATTTTTGAAATTGGTTGAGTCCAATACTTGTGGAGGAGATTGTGGAGATGGAAGGGAACCCAAAACTGGAGTTTGAGTGGAGTGAGATGTGGATCCATTCAAAGCAGCAGTTGAAGAAGAAGAGCCTTTTGAAGAATGGAGAATATGCTCAGAAGAAGAAGAAACGGCCGGGGTGTCATCATTATCAATTTGTGCATCGATATTGTTGTTCAGCATTCTTCCAGATCTCAACATAGTCACGGCACTCACATTATGGTTCTGTTGTTTAAGAGAAACATGTACATTATGTGGGTGATCAGGATTTGGGAGTGGTTGAGATGGAAGCCTTTCTTTCTTTCGCTCGCTTAAGGCCGCGTTCAACTGTGCAATCTGGCCTTCGATGGTCTTGATGTTTTGCCCGTGTGCAGCAATGTGTTGCACCAAAGACTGAATAGAAGACTGAATGTTGGTGGTGGATTGAGTCGATTGCTTTACAAAAGCCTTAAGACTCCGTTCTAGCGAGGAAAGCTTATCGTTATTTGACGGAACAAATTTGTTTTGGGGACAAGAATTGTTGTAAGGTGCAAAATTGTTCGTCGGATTCTGAAAAGGTTGAGGTTGGAAAGGCTGATGAAATTGTTGTTGATCTTGTTGTTGAGGAGGAGGAGGCCTCTGGAAGTTGTTCTGGCCTTGGAATTGATGCTGGTTCTGATTTCAGGAGAAATTAGGGTGGTTCCTCCAACCGGGATTGTATGTGGAAGAGTATGAATTGTTTCTTTGTCTTTGCTGAAATGCAGCATTAACCTGATCCTGTCCTTGAGATGGTGAATCGTAAGGACGCTCTTCGGTCAAATGAGTTAGATCCGAACAACAAGCACAAATGGTATGAGGGGGAGAAACAGGGACAGGAGAAGAAGATGAGAATTTGCTTTCAATTGCTTCCAGTTTCCACATGATTGCACCCATCTCGGCCTTCATTGCAATTGAGATATTGAGTTGGTGAACTCCTGTCTTAGAGAGACCTGAAGAAGAAGAAGAATTTGAAGCGTTTGGTCGGGTGATCTCCCACTGCAGCGTTTGTTCCACAAGATCGTCAAAGAATTGCCAAGCCTCCTCGTCAGATTTGGACAGGAAGTGGCCCTGACAGATGGTTTCCATCAACTGTCTAGTTGATGGATTCAGGTTCTCGTACTGAGTTTGGCAAAGCTGTCATTTCTCAATACCGTGATGAGGATACTGAACAAGGAGGTCCTTATACCGGTCAAAGAACTTCCAGAAAGGTTCAGTTGGAAGCTGGTTGAATTGGTTTATCTCGTTTCGTATCCGTGCGGTCTTACAATTCGGGTAGAATTTTATCAGAAACGCTTTTACAAACTCGTCCCAACTGGTTATCGAATGAGATCCGGTGCTATACAGCCACTTTTCAGCAAGGTCACACAGACTGAAAGTAATAACTCATAGCCGTATGGCATCATCAGACAGTTGGGTTGTCTTCATCATCGCACGCACGTTTTGGAATTTATTGATGAAGATGTATGCATCTTCGGATTCAAGACTGTGAAATTTGGGTAGCATGTTGATGAAGTGGGGCTTAATTTCGAAATTATCCCCATTTGTCAGTGGAAGAGAAAGACAAGTGGGGAGCATAGCACGGGTAGGATAAAAATGATCTTGGAGCGCGATTTGTTGCAGCGCTGCTTGATTAATCGTCTTTTTGTGATCGATTTGAAAAGTGTTATCACAATCAAAGAATTTATAACCACAATCAATAACGGTGTCAATATAGTTCGTTAATGAGTACGGGTCGTCCATTGGGATTCATGTATTTATTCGTTCTTGTTTTAGTTGAGCCAAAAGAAAATAGTAGAGAAAATTCAAGAAAATGAGATTTCAAGATTTAATTGAGTTTATCATTTCAAGAAAAATCAAGAAAGTGTCCAATATGAATTTTAGTTATCAAGAAAATTGAAGAATAGCTTGTAGGATTCGATAGGAATTAGTAGCAATGATGAATACTAATGATGACTCATCTTATCTATTGATGAATTATAGCAAGAACGATTGCGATGAATGAAGATTGGGGATCTATTGAAGAAACTAGGGTTTCTCCTTCATTATCTCTTGTTTTTTCATTAATCACTATTCAAATCTAGCCTTTAGCAAAGAGAATCATAAATCATTTAATCCCAAATTGTAACGAAATTATCAAGAACGGTGATCTCGCTCCAAATTTGGTCGTTGACGATTCTTTTTCCTAAAATTCATAATTCTCATAAGACTTAAGATGCGTATAGGATTTCATCACCATTTGATCTACCGAATTCCTTTGAATTCTTAGCAAGCGGAGATTTACTCACGCATCATAAAAATAAAAGAATCAAGAATTAAAAATTTCATAACGCGAAAATTTAAAGAAAGCGAGAATTAACAAATGATCACCTTTATTAATCAACTTCTAATTACACTTTCCTTCAATCCGAGATTACAAGAATTGCTCTCGATCGCTCCCTTGAAGAGGTAACTATTCCGTCGAATTTTGCTTTGCTTGATCTCCGTGAGACTTAGACCTGTCGAGGATCTCGTGCTCTTGATGACGATCGGGTTTGCGTAAAGGATCTTGAATGTCGTCGCTTGATTTTATTCTCAACGATTCTTGATTTAGATCTTGATTTAGAATTGGAGTTACAAGTTGTGTCACTCAACTTGTGTAATGAATTCTTCAACCCCTAAAATGAAGGCTTAGGTCCTTTATATAGCCCTTCACCAATCTTCCACTATAAGCTAGGTTAATCTTCCTCAAGAAGCTAGATAGTTGTAGGAAAACTTCTAGAATAAGGTAGTTATCAAGGTTCCTCAAGAAGCTAGGCTGTTGTAGGGAAGTTTCCAGAACAAGTTTGATACAATGGAGCGTCTTCAACAAGCTAAGAGGTTGTAGGGAAGCTTCTGGAAAAGTGTCGTCACCGGAGCCCCCAACTCGACCACGGATCCGCGGTCGTTTGGTGTTTTTGTGGCTTCAAACTTTCTGTGCATTCTGGTGTTGGCCCATTGGTGTTCAGGTGATATCTGGAATCTTTAAATCCTTTCTGAATCTCTGCCAAATTTTAACTTGTTGATTTCCTGTATTTTGTCGGCGAATTTGCGATTCCGATATCTGTCCTGAAATAATTTTCTGTACAAAATCTCACTGAAGATTGTTGAGATATACAATATCATGCTTAAAATAATAAACACACAATTTCTTTCTAAAATGTTGATTATAATGTATAACACGTGGTAATTGATATTTTCCAGACGAACTTGTAATACGTGTTATATTTATAACAAACATCATTAGATGATTAGAAAAGTGAGGAAATTGTTATGTTAAAAATTGCAATATTTTCGACTGAACACTGCTGGATGTGGTTGCGGGTTATTCGCACCAAGTGGAGGTGGAATTATTCCCAGGGGAGGTAAAGTGATGTTAGGAGGAAATCCCGACATCTCGAAAGAAGAATTGGGTAAAGGTGAAGGTGAAGGTGAAAATGTATGAACAGAATCGTGGTCAACGTCGGAGTTGGCTGGAAAAGGTAGGGGTGAAAGAGGCGTGGGAGGAGTTTCGATGTCGAAGTCGATCGAGTAGTCGGTAGCGACTAATGTAACGCGGAATAGGCGGGCACTAATATCCCGAGTCCAAACGGACATACACTAAACGAGTTTAGTGTAGTTAAAGCATAGAATGTGAGGGTAAGAAAACGTCAATGGAGAAAAGTCGGTGAAAGGTAGGTGAAATAGAAATTTGGCGACAAATGGCAAGTTTTTATAAAAGTTTTAGATTTTTTCTCTTTTTATTTACAGAGTTTTGAAAAATTTATACAGATTTATGGACACAACTTCAAACAATCACAGTCACAATATGCACAATGACACCTAGAGCTATGGTCTTCAAAGTCCACTAGACTGCTCCTAACTGTTCCAAAGTGACAAGTTGTGAGATCTCCCTCAAATCGCCTCTTCACTGCCAATTGTGGCTAGGTAAGCACAAGTGAGGTAAGGAGGGTTCCGCTCATGAATCGGCGTGAGACAGGCCTTTTAAAATTACCTCCTCACTTGTCTAGCCTAGGCACCAAAAAGTCAAGTTTAGATAAACAACCGAATGCCCACAATTTTTCTCTGTCCTATTGAGCACGACAAGTTCTGAAAACTGCTATTTATTCTTTAAGCTCACACATTCAGTAATCGGCTGATTTGTGCCTCAGGAAACAGTAATAGTCGCATGAAAGATGTGTGAGCAAATCTGTCCATCATTAATGAAAAGAAGTAGTATTAGGTATTAGGGCAAGGGTACTATGGTTTGAATTGAATTCTTAAGTGTAGGGATGAAAATTTACACACACGTGGGGGTATACGATCGATATTTGGAGGAAAGATAGGGATAAAGAATAAAACTTATGTTTTCCATAAAAATGATAAAAGTTCCGGATTAGAGACTGCGCTTTAGAAGGAAAACTTAAGAGATACTGGATCTTTATAAAACTGACAAAACGTATAGGATCCTAAGTTAAATGAATAGGAGGTGTGACGAATAAGGGATGGATATTTCTAACTTAGAATGATAGAGTTTCTAACTAGAATGTTGAGCTGTAGTATTAGAGTCGATGGCCAACTTGATAGGATTTTGTGGGAAGTATCCACTAAAAACCCTCAGGAGACAAAACTCCTCCTCTAGGGCAACCTAGGTGTTCAACGGCTTGTTGCACACGCTAAGTGCAACCATGATGCCTACGAAAGTGAGATTTTTGGGAATACAATGGGTTTACTTGGGACGAGCAAAAGAGAAGTTTGGGGGTGGGGTTTGTTGAGCTTGTTGTTGAGCCAACCGGGATTGTACGTGGAAGAGTATGGATCATTTCTTGGTCTTTGCTGAAATGCAGAATTAACTTGATCCTATCCTTGCGATAGTGGATTATAAGGACACTCTTCGGTCAAATAAGATGGATCCGAACAACAAGCGCAAATGGTATGAGGGGGAGGAACAGGGCAGGAGAAGAAGATGAGAATTTGCTCTTAATTACTTCCAGTTTCCGCGTGATTGCAGCCATCTCAGCCTTCTTTGCAATTGAGATATCGAGTTGGTGAACTCCTGTCCTAGAGAGACCTGAAGAAGAAGAAGTTGAAGCGTTCGGTCGGTTGCTCTCCCGCTGCAGCATTTTTTCCGTAAGATCATCAAAAAATTGCTAAGTCTCCTCGTCAGATTTGGACAGGAAGTGGCCATGACAGATGGTCTCCATCAACTATCTAGTTGCTAGATTCAGGCCCTCGTACAGAGTTTGGCAAAGTTGCCATTTCTCGATACTGTGATGAGGACACTGAACAAGGAGGTCTTTATACCGGTCAAAGCACTTCCAGAAATTTTCGGTTGGAATCTGGGTGAATTGGTTTATCTCGTTTCGGATCTGTGCGGTCTTATAATTCGGGTAGAATTTTTTCAGGAACGCTTTTACAAACTCATCCCAACTGGTTATCGAATGAGATGCGGTGCTATACAACCACTTTTGAGCAAGGTCACACAGAGTGAAAGGAATAACTCGTAGCCATATAGCATCATCAGACAGTTGGGTTGTCTTCATCATTGCACACACGTTTTGGAATTTATTGATGAAGATGTAGGCATTTTCGGATTCAAGCCTGTGAAATTTGGGTAGCATGTTGATGAAGTGGGGCTTAATTTCGAAATTATCCCCATTTGCCAGTGGGACTGAAAGACAAGTGGGGAGCGCAGCACGGGTAGGATAGAAACGATCTTGGAGCACGATTCATTGCGGCGCTGCTGGATGTAGTTGCGGGTTATTCGCACCAAGTGGAGGTGGAATTATTCCCGGGGGAGGTAAAGTGATGTTAGGAGGAAATCTCGACATCTCGAAAGAAGAATTGGGTGAAGGTGAAGATGAAGATGTATGAATAGAATCACGGTCAATGTCGGAGTTGGCCGGCAAAGGTAGGGGTGAGAGAGGCGTGGGAGGAGTTTCAACGTCGAAGTCGATCGCGCAGTCGGTAGCGACTAACGTAACACGGACTAGGAAAGCACTAGTGTCCCGAGTCCAAACGGACATACACTAAACGAGTTTAGTATAGTCAAAGTATAGAATGTGAGGGTAAGAAAACGTCAATGGAGAAAAGTCGGTGAAATGGAAATTTGGCGACAAATGGCAAGTTTTTATAAAAGTTTTGGATTTTTTCTCTTTTTTTTACAGTGTTTTGCAAAATATATACGGATTTATGGACACAACTTCAAACAATCACAGTCACAATATACACAATGACACCTAGAGCTATGGTCTTCAAAGTCCACTAGACTGCTACTAACTGTTCCAAAGTGACAAGTTGTGAGCCCTCAAATCGTCTTTTTACCTCCAATTGTAGCCAGGTAAGCACAAGTGAGGTAAGGAGGGCACTGCTCATGAATCACCATGAGACGGGCCTTTTAAAATTATCTCCTCACTTGTCTAACTTAAGCACCAAAAAGTCAAGTTTAGATAAACGACCGAAGTCTCACAACCTTCCTCTGTGCTATTGAGCACGACAAGTCCTTAGTTGGCTGAGTCTAGATATTTTTTAATTAAGCTCAAAGGTAATGCGTATGCTTTTAATGATTTTTTGGGTCTTAGGAAGGGTGATGAAATCCCCATCCAATCTGAATTGGTGTTATAGCCGCTTAAAGTCCGTATTATTTATGCAAAACGATAACAAACAAAAAATCTAAAACACTTACAAAAATTTTATTTGGCGGCGGCACAAAGAATCCTGCACAAAAACAGTTTATTAGAGAGGGAGAGAGAGTTTGCGCAAAGAATACTGCAGAAAAAATAGTTCAGTGGAGTTCAGAGGGGGTGGAGAGAAGGATGGAATACTCTTCTGTATGGTGGCGGTTTAGACGATCTAGAGCTTCAAATTTCTTTCCTGTGCTAAAGTTGATCTCCTCTTCTAGCTTGGAGCCTCTAAGTCTTGAATTATTCACTATATTTGCTCCAAAATTTGTACGGTTAGCCGCGGTTTCGTCTTGATCCGCCGTGGTATAAGCGCGAGATGTAGGTCTAACTTCCCACGACTTTGGCACTAAACTTGATTTTCTCTCTATTCTGCACACTTGCACAAAAAAGAATAAAAAATAACAAGATGATTTTTACAGTTATATATATATATATATATATATTCACAAATTAACCCGAAACAACACAAAGAAATAAACTACCGTCTCCCTGGCAACAACGCCATTTGATTGGTAAGGTTTTTATTTTGTATGCTAGTTTTAATTGCCGCAATCAAGACGGTTTTGCTTGGTAGCTAGCCGGTTGAGTACGGGTCGATCCACGGAGAGATGGGAATCTTTTTCTTAGTATTTTAACATGTTAAGTCCAATTTGTCTAAATTTTTTCAAAGTTAACTATTTGCTTAGATATGTATGATAATAGAGCTTGTTAGGGTTAGGATTAGGATTAGGTTAGTTTGAGTTAGGAGTTCGCTCACTTCTTTCATTTGCTACTCTTGATATCAATGTTACGGTAATCAGCAACAATGGGGATTAGCATGACTAGGAAAGAAACTTGCAAGTATAAGTTAGGCTTTCCAACGCTTAGTTCCTTCCTTTAGGTCCTAGTCCGTCCGTTCTAGGCTCTTAGCCATAACCTCCGGTCAATTCAACCACAACCGGTCTCACTCGGGTGTTACCGCTATCATATAGGATAAGGTGCCGTAGGGAGCAGATTGTGGTTGCCTTGACGGGAGTTCGAATCAAGTTGTTGGGCAAAGAAAAGAGTGAGAAAGATTTTCTTTTCTCAAATTTTCCTTATCCTACCTAACAAATGAGAAACTACTCACTCATTATAAAAGAAAAAGAAAATGAAACTAACAAAGAAGATAAAAAGAAATGAGATAGAAAATTACAACTAGCTATTTGGGATCTCACTTAGGCAAGGATCACTCTTAAGCATCATGGTTGTAAGAATAGAAGAAAAGAGAAGAAGAAAAAGAACAAGAAAACCAACAACTACTTAATAAAGAAAATTACAAACATATGTAAAAACTACTTAACAAATTACAAGACATGCATATAAAAAAAACTCTTCTTCATTTATCATCCACTCAAAAGCTCTCACTACAATTTTAATGGAGAAAAAATGAAAAAGAAAAAGAAGTTACACAAAATTCTAACACAAAACTAGTGAAAAAATATACATCCTTGATATGGCTTGGATCTGGAGTATTTATAGGCAGTGAAGTGAAACCCTAGGGTCATATTCTGAGCCCATACAAAATTACCAAACTACCCATGAAATACGAAAAACAGATGATATGACATGGCCGCGGAACAGCCGCACAAAAGGCATATTGGCCGCGGTTCCGCGGCCGTTTGGTGTGTTTGTCTTCTCGTTTTCTTTGGGGTGTCTTGTGTTGCTATATTGCTCTGTTTAGTACACTTGTTTTTGCAGAATCATTCCATTTTTCTCCCAGATTTTCAACAGTCCAAAAGATGAAAGAGTGTGGACTTTTTTTCTTGATTTTCTTGAGTTCCGCGTTGTCAACTTTATTCTCGTGCCGCATCTCTTATGCTTTGTGCATGAATAAACCTTGCTTGACTTTTGCCTTCGAACTGGTAGGCGGCACCTGACAGATAGTGAGCGGAACCCGTATTTTTATCCGTTGTTGGCAGTTGTCCTGATTTTGTCGTAACTGTTCATGATTTTCATTGTTTTGGACTGAGAACCTGTAACCTGCAATTATGTAGCAAATACGGATCAAAAGTACCTACCTATATGCAATGTGATCAAGAATAGGTGGTATAAAAGTGCAAAATTCTGAAATGAACGGCTCCTTAATCTTTTGAAAGGTAGAACCCGTGTTGTCGCTGTTTTGGCGACAGGTTGCTTCGGAGCCGCTCATTCTTTGTTGAGCGTTGGCGACAAACTCCACCTTGCCTTAGCTTTTCATACATCTTCATCGGATGAGGAAGAGTCTTGAACCATCTAATCCAATCGAGCCATTTTATCCATGAGTTCTTGGAAGGTTGTCGGCTTGAAGAGGGCCATATATGGAAACACCTTTGAATTTGTGTCAAAGGTGGCAATGAATGTTTCCACGGCTGCAGCTTCGTTGATGCATTGCTCGCATTTTGATCAGAGATTTCACCATCGGGTAACATATTAAACTCAGGTCTTATTCGGTCCAACCCTTTCGTTGACCAACACTGCCACGGTAGTGTATTTATTTACACTAGAGAATCTCTGACAGAAGAGCACCTCCATCTATTCGAAGATGTTCACGGAGTCATTTGGGAGTTCCGCATACCAATCGAAGGCAATGCATGCCAGACTGCCGACGAACTGTCGGAGGAGCGGTATATCATTTCTTCCAGTGTCACCACACATGGATTTAAAACGCGCGATATGCTGGTGAAGATTTCTGGTTCCTTTGTATATGTGGAACGTCGGAAGTATATATTCTGGCAGGTACTGTATTTGATCGTACCAGGCCAGGTATGGTCAACCAATCTTGATTAACCTATTTTCCGCTTTACTGACATAGTGAGCTTTGATTTGTTGAGCGATGTATGCATCCAAATTTGCTTTTGGGATCATTTCCTTCTCAGCCGTTGATGGGGCTTGCAGAGGATTTGAAATGTCACCCTTGTCTTTAAGAGCGACTACCGGCGGTTCGTCTGCCAATGGTTTCGATTAGACCATTATTCCAACCATATTCTGGATCAGAAGAGCCATCTGATTAATTTTACTGGACATTTCTGCCGCTTCTTCATCTCTCTTTTTGAGAGCGTGCTTTATGAAGTCAACATCCGACTCCTGTCCTGTTCTTTCTCCAGGCGCATCTTCGGGATTTTCCTTAGACGATGGATTAGCGAGTGTTGCCGCCTGAGCAAGTATCTTCTGCAACTTTTCATGTTGCAATTGAGCTTTTGTTGGAGACCAAGTATGCGGTCCGTGGTTAGTATAAGTGTGACCTTCGTCTTTGGAGTTCACCATGTAGACTGTGTGAACTACTATGCCCTCAGACATGGGGCATCTGGAATCTTGACCCTTGGAGTTTTCCTCGAGCATTTGGATTTTACTAGGCCTCTCTTTTTTGTGAGAAATCGTTTTGGCTTTGGGAGGAACCATTGTAGCAGGAACCACCTAGGGATGAGTCCCTGTTCAGTCGAAAATATCGCACTTTTGATATGACATTTTCCTTACCTTTCATAAATATCTAAAGAATATGACACATATGAGGGTTTATCTGTAAAAATACTATTTTCATATGTTTATATATTATAATTAACATTATGAAGGAAAATATATGCATATAATATTTATATAATATTTTGATAATTTAAATATGCATATCATATCAAATATTCTTAATTAATATTCTTAAAATATAATATAATATCAAATTGGTTAGGATAATATCTCAAAAATACTAAATATTACTAACATTATTCTTTGAGATATGGTGCAAGCTTTGGCTCAGGTCAGGAGATCGAGATGTTAAGATGTCGGAAATCAAAAATCTGCCGAAATATTAAAGAAAATCGAAGAATCAACTAAATCTCCATGTGTCACAAGAATAAAACCCCAGAAATTTGCACTCAAGATCTCACCAAACAGCCGCGGATCCGCGGCCAAACCATGCAATATGAGGCGGATCCGCGGCCGATTCACCGAATCAGGAGTTAGGATTTTCAGGTTGGATTTGCTACAACTAACTCTAATTCTGAGGATCTATGGTTTCTGGCTTTGGGGCTATATAAAGGACTGAGGGTTAAACTTAGAAATCATCAATTTTTTAGTCCCCTTGTATTTGAAAGGGGATTTTTCAGAATTTGGCTGACGTTTAGGGGAAGAGCCGCAAACGATGAATGAGTTCTTCACCAGCTTTCACACCTTATATATGGATGAGGACAGATCTCTCGGAGAGCGAACCGTTTTCTGCTCTCGTCGGATCTCCATGGGCTACGGAGATTTCTTCAATATTGTGGTGGGAGAATTTTGTCTGACCCTTCGCAACAGTTCAAAACTGTTTCTGATTAGAACAGCAGCATTCGCCTTTGGAGTTGAAGCGGATGGAGTCAACACGAATGGAGAACTGCCCACAGCTTGTTTTGTACGACGTCGATATCGATGTCGACCATTTCTTACTGCTGGAATTTTATTAGCCTCAGGATTTTGCTGATCCTGCCCCCTGTTTCCTTTGAGAGCTTGAATATTCTTCCCCCTACATCGACCTTAGTTTTTAGCAGGTGCCAGTTGTTTAAAACTGATTCCATCAGCAAAACTGAAGTTGAAGGATCCGGTCTATGGAAGACATACTTCTTCTGGGCTTCCACCTTCGGCGTTGAGGCACCGAGGGTAAAAGATGGGAACATAGACCCAAAGATAAGTCTATTGATTTCTTGAAGAGCTGGATTGTAGAGAGTTAAGACTGCAAGTGGCCCATATTTGACTCCACCAGATGTGACAGAGCCGGAGTTGCTGTGAGTGGAAGTAAATGCCATTCTACAAAGAGACGAAATGCCAACTTCAATATCCCATCACCTAAAGGCAACTACAAACATATATACCGTGATTATTTGATCGCGGAAAAACACGACACACGAAGTGTGGAGTGGAAAGAGGATGAGGTCCCATCCGGCGTGTCAGAATCTGTTTACCTCCAAAAACAGAGACGAACTGGGATAGATCGTCTTGCCTGAATTTGGGGGCAGATGCTATTTGGACATAACCACCCACCTCTCCGAAGATACCAAGTTGATTTATGGTATCGTATATCGGAGGTTTGGATAGATGCGACCGTTGTAGTAGACTTCATCAGATTCTCTCCCATTTGTGAGGGGATTTTGATTGTGGGGACATTCTTCCCTGTAGGCGTAACCCCTTGCAGTTAATTATGTTATCCCGTTGCGATAACCATTTTCTCTTTCTCCAGCGGTTCACTTCGTGTCGTGTGTTATTTTGTTTGTTTAGATTGCCCGTGGTTTGTATACAGAGACTAGTTTATGTCGTCGCCCGTAGGGTACGGATTAGTCCAAATCCGTATATTTTAGATTTGGGTTTGGATCAAGGATTTGCTTGACGGGATCCACGTTGGTAGCTTGGTTTGCCAACGGGAACGAACTTAGGACGCGGATCTCATATAAATGAGGTCCATCAGTTCATGGGATATTTGGGTTTGATCTAAGGATCATTGGTCATATTTGAGACTAAGATCAACTTAGAAACAAATGAGTATATGGGCTCAATTATATTAGTTTAAGAACATCGCGGTCCATTATTGCCGTGTTTGGGGCGAATATTAGTTTAAGGACATTTCGGTCCAACATTCCCATGTTTGAGACGAAGTTTGGTTTAAGGACATTTCAGTCCATCATTCATCTTGCGCGCTTGTGTATTTATTACATGGTGGAGTGAACGATGGTGACAAGGAATGCGTCCAATTTGGGGTGCGATTCGATTTGAGGTGTGCACGTCAATTTGGAAGTGCATCAATATGGGATGTATCATTTCTGTCTTGATGAAATTTTACATCAACTTGGGAAGAGAAAAGAGTCGTTGGTTGTCGGGACCCACAACCTTTCTGAAGACGTTGAGAAATTACAACGACATATATCAGAGGTGTGAAGAGATGTACCCTTGTACCAAATCTAATATTTGAGGGAAAAGATCATGGTGGATCATCTAAAAATCATTAGTTATATTTGAGACTAAGATTAACTTAGAAAATATGGAATGAAGATCGTTAGTCATGTATGGGACTAAGATCAGTTTGGATATCAGTGTGGATATCATGAATATGAGCTTAGTCAGGTTGGGCTAAGATTGGGTTCTATAACACCCGGCAGTGCTAAGCACTCAGTTGCATATAGCGCTCACGTGTATATCGTGTGAGGCGCTATAATAGTGCTAAGCACTAATTTTTCTCTGGCACTCACGTGTGTTTCACATGAAGCGTTGAGCTTTTAGCCTTGGGCGCTCACGTGCTTTTCACGTGAGACGCCGAGCTTTTGGCCTTGGGCGCTCACGTGCTTTTCACGTGAGGCGCTGTTTTTTTGGAGATTTAATCTCTGTTGATATTTTTAGAGAACTTAAATATATGTTAATGGCATTTTGACCATTAACGATCACCAAGATCACTATTTTGAGGAACTTGGATCGGATTCTTTTAAGAACTAAGTTCTTGATTTGAAAGAACTAAGTTCCTAGAGTATTATGGACTCCATCTTCATTCTTTTCAACTTTGTTCTTCTCTAAATCTTTGATTCTCAAAAATAAGATCTTTTCGGTGAGAATTAAATTCTCAATTTGTGCGAGACTTGTATTGTGGATCTCAGATCCAGAGAAAGAACTAAGTTATTTAAGATGGGTTAAACCCTTAGATATGTTAGGTAAATGAGATATTTTGATCTCGATATTTTCTTTACCTAGTGTCATGATCCGAATTTGGCACGTGACCGGAAATTACATTGTGTGACGTCTAAAGATGCTGACACAATCCAAGTAAGCCAGAAACCAAAATCCAAACCCTGTTTGCAAAAATAAGGAGGTACAGTTTTAAAAAGTAATGAAAATGAGACAACATTTTAAATTCAAAGATTGTTTAGTTTAAAGCATAAGCTGAATGTTTTTTTTTGAAATGAGGTTAAAACAATTGGTTTTAATGTTGGAAATTTTGACAGCGCCTCCTTCGTAATTTTTGAGAAAAACAAGTATATAAACATAATAATAGTAGCATCCCCTACTTGGGAGTAAAAATCAACGCCAATCGGCGGAAACAACCCACGCAAATAATATACGACGCTCAAAAGCGAAGAATCACATGCATAAGTAACAGAAAGCACAATAAAACATAACTAGTCAATTATACTCAATCGACCCAAAATACATACATAAGTATACCCTCGTTCTAAGTCAAATAATATACATGGTCTGATGGAGTGACGCTGGATACAAAATACAAAATACCCAAAAGAGGCGGTTACTAAACATGTAATCCACCTAACAAAATAAGTGATGAAAGATGTAATATATATGTCCGCAACGCCGCTATGCGTCCACGCGTCTCCTACAAGGAACTAAAGCGCAACAGGGGTGAGTTTCCAACTCAGCGAATAAACTAACATCCAATAGTTGAAATTGTATGCATAAACGAAATAGCGACCAAAACTATGCATCAGGTAGTCATGATATGTGATAGCAATGAACATGAATATAACTATAGTGCATGTTTAAAAGAAAACAGAAATCTCATCAAGTGTTCCAAAATCTTGGTCATTTTCATAAACTATCCTCAAATCCTGTCACGCCTCGCTTCCCAAAAGAGCGGTAACGGCATATGACAAGCCCGCGGCGTATTTATTCCGAGAAAGTCATTTCTCGAAACAAATACGCTAAGTATATATAAGCAATATAAAATGACAAGAAAAGACATGATAATGAAAATCCAACTTTATATATTAACATTCCCAACTTTCACAAGTTTCAAACTGAATACATGATGTCTGAAAATAAAGATGCATAAAAGAAAGTGCCTAAACAGGTAACATACAAGAAGTAAAAGCTGAAAAGAAAGAACTAATAGTCGGTCTGCTCTGCAAACTAAGAGTAATCCTCCTGACTCGGCTCGATCTCCTCAATCTCTAGATTATCTAACGAACATTCCAAGGAAATAAAGAAATGGGTGGAATGCCCGTCAGCGAACTTGCGCTCGGTAAGTCCCCAAAAAAGGTGGGATGTGAAAGTATATACATGAATATGCAAGGTGACATGTGATATAGTATGAATGGAAATAAAATATGAACAAGTATAACATGGTAATGTTAATGACAACTATGTAAGCATGGCAATATAACATGAACATAGTAAATAAGTATAGCATGACCGTGGAGTGTAGGTATAATGTACATGAAGTGAATGTAAGTGTTCTAAAAGGTCTCTAAAAGGGTAAAAGAAACTAACGTGAGTTCAAGTATGAATGTCAACAAATTTCAAAAGTATTCTCGAACCCAAGGCTATCGTCCAAGGGCAATGAATCACGGGCCCAAAATAGCGGGACTTCAATTATTATTGAAGTATTCCAAACCCAACCGGCTATCATCCAAGGGCTTGAAAACATGGGCCCTCATTCATGAATTCGTGATTTGTACTCTTTCAGCCCGATACTACAGCAACATTATTTATACCATTTTAGCCCGGCACAACAACAACATGATTTTGTACCGTTTCAGCCCGGTACCACAGCAACATGATTTTGTATTAATAGGACTCATGAGATTCCATTGGATTTATACTCAAACTACCCCAACACCCCATTTATATTAATTTATGATTAATTTTACGAGTCTTGATCGAATCCATGAATACAAAAGGTGATGTATGATATCAAGTTTTCAAGATTGAGTTCATGTAGTCATGTCAAGTGCAAGTCATGCCAATTGTATTCATGGTTCGAGTCAATTTGGTTCAAGTATACATACTGGGTTCAAGTATTCATGATTGAGTCGTGTCAATATCAAGTCAATTCTAACATGTAATGATTTAATCATAAGTCATATAAATAAAAAAAAATAAGCAATCACAGAACATGATATGAAATAAGTATACAAGTAACGTCCAAAACAATGTTGTAAATATATGATATGTATGACTAGTTAATCAAGTCATTTGAAATCAAAATATAAATGAAAACATAGCCTTAAGTGTTATGCATACGTGAGTTCCAGTCTCTCCTAAATAAGACTACCGGTTTTGGAGATATACATATTTTCGTATCGTCGCACAAAACAGATCAGAATCTATTATGCACCGTCATACATTTTTAAAACGCATTTTGAGTTAATTTCTATCGGGCTTCAGATTACAAAAATTATTAGAAAATTGTATGCCATTCGGATTAATTATCCAAAACACTAAGATTCGCGCGATTTGGATTTCTGAAGCTCTAGTTAAAATCGTTTTAACATCAGCGTTTAAAACAGAAATTCAGATTTCTGGATAGCAACCATATATTGTTTTGTAAAGCCTTTATCGGGTTATTTCATGCATTTATAAGTAATATAATATACATGAAATTATATTTCTATTAATTGTGCATCTACGCATCTAAAGTTTGTCATGAACGGATATCAGGAGTTCGAGTTATGTCCTATTTAAAAACAGTGTGCGAATCGGGACAGATTCTGTCTAGATTCGTCGCTTAATATTGTAACGCGGTTTTCTATACTTTACGTCAATTTTTAGTAAAATATTAAAACTAATAAAATCTAGATCTTTCGATGTAGATATACAAAACAATTGATTTTTCTCAATTTGGATATCCGTAGACCAAGTTATATGTCGTAGAAGTTGACCAATAAATACGGTTTTCTGTTTCTACAAACAGTAAATAAAAACGATATAGTTCCTAAACCGTTAAGTGATTCGATCTAAAAATTTTACAGCGTGTACACAAAAATATATTCTATAAAATATAAATTTCTTGAAATTTCCAGAAGTAAAAATTAATTTCTAAAAATTATTTTAAAGGTAAAAGTATTGATGTGTATACTAAAATCGGCAAAAAGATTAACTAGTATTTTTATGCAAGCTTCTATTTTTCTTTTAATAAGAAAACCGATTTCATGAGACATTAAAGATATATTGTGGCCTGAAATTTATGTTCTCACAACTCGTAATAAACATTCATAGTTATTAACAAAGAATTGAAAACACTTTAATTTGAACAAGAGGCAATAATGCATTATTAAACCATATAGAACCATATATATGTAGACTTATATATATGTATATGTTTATATTTATCTTCTCTTACAGATTACGATATGAAAAGAAGAAGGGGTTCACGAGGTATGACAAGAGGAGAATAAATAGATGGAGGGAGGGAGAGAGAAGGGACTTACAGGTTGTGTGAGTCGGTATAACAACCGGCTCACCGTTTAGATAAAATCTTCAACCGGATCTTTGACGTTTGATGGAACCGGTGCTTCTCCAAGCTCAAGGGAAAAGAGATTTTATTTTATTTTTAGAATTGATCAAAAAGAAATGTCTAAGGTGGGATGAAGAAGAAATGAAGAGAGAGATAGAAAATAATAGAAATATGAGATGAAGAAAAGAAAGGAGAGTGACATATAAAAAAAAGTTTATGACCACCATAATTCTAATAAATTATAGCTTATAACCATTCTAATTATTTTGGGAGTTAAAAGAAGATGAAATGAAAGATCTCATTTGTAGGTTATGAGAAGGATAAAAAACGATAAAAAAAATAATTGCAAGAATGAGAATTTGAACATGTGACCTATGGAATAACAATGCAAGAATTTAACCAATGAGCTATAAGGTTGTTCATGCACATATTTAATAAGAATTAAATATATGTTGTTGTTTAAAACGAAAGTGGCCTTTTGGACTCATAGTTTTATAAAAGAAAATGAAAATGAAATTGGATTTGGGTTATGTGCTGGGTCAGGTCTTGCGTTTAATTTGAAATTGGTTAAGATTTAGTTTAAAGAAATGAGTTTGGGAAAAATAGATGGAATAATAAAATAATATATTTAATAAAAACAAAATATACGGAAAAATACTAAGAATAATTAAATACAATATTTTACTAAAGAAAGAAAATACGAAGGTATAGTAATATTAGGATCGTTACAAATCTAGTGTCAAATATCGACACAAATCTTCAGTTTTAGCAGGTATCGTTCCCCGAACGATCCTGACAGCCAACAACATCGGTCGATATCCTCAAGATATCCGCCGTGTTTTCAAACTATCTCCAGTATCGAGTGTCCTCGCTAGGCTCTCTGCCTCTAATGAGACTTTCCTGTCCCTCGGTCTCGACCGGGTCAACCATATATCCGACTGTATACTTCCCCACTCAGTCTGGATAACGTAAAAATCCGCAGCCGTATAGATCCCCCACTCGGTTTGGAATAAAACCAAATCATAAAAACAATAACTCATGGTGGACGTATCATATAAATCACGGAGACCCGTAAAATTATAACATGTAGTGAATAAAAACTCAAAACAAGGAAAATCTCATAATTCAATATTTCATGATACAAGTAATAATAATGACAATGAGATATAATATGTGTCAAAATAATAGCAATACTGCGTGACAACGGTTATTAATGGTACTAGCAGTGCGCAATAGATTATAGGTGACATAACAAGTTCTAGGTGTCTACGTGACATGTTAATTACCGATGGAGTGTAGTGTAGTATGTAAGCATGTGCAGGTGCAACATAACTCATCGGTAATAGTGCAAGTGTCCTAGCAAGTGTTAAGCAATAGCGATTAATATGTATGAATGCATACAATGCAATACTAAGTCTAATTATGCAAACAACATGAATGGAAAACAAGTATAACAAAATTTCTGGTTTCGGGCGCTATACGCCATCCATACAATGTCGCCGGTAGATATTTAGTCTACTCACCGGAACAAGTCGTGATCTACTCGAATCCCATCGCTCCTGTTCCCTTTCTCGCTGCCTTCGAAGTCCCCGCGGTCAAACCTAACATCGAAATGAAACTTTCGTATATAAGCGGCTAAATTCCGATACGGCGAATACGTAAATTCTAAGTGACCTAACTTACGTAACGTGATACGTTTGCATATCGTGTGCTATACAGACCCAAAGCTAACTAGAGCTATCCCGACTCGTCGTATTTTGCGAAAACACAAAAACGTGACACGAAATGTCCGTATCATACGTTAAAATATTATAAAAAGCAAAGCAAAGCAATTAGCTTCCAGATTTTTTTTACAGACTATCTAAGAATATCAAAGTATATCAAAGACCTTATATAACCTACAGAGAGATACCCACTAAATTTCAAAACCCAACTCCTCAGGAAAACCGGCGGTGTCGGGAATTTCATGGATTTCGCCGGTCGAACTATGGAGGATGGGTCCGGGTTTCTAGGGGGACTTTAGATTCTAATATCATTCTACTGTACTGTTAGATTTACATATAGACTATAACTATAGCAGATACTAATAGAGCTAAAACTCTAAACTAAAAACGTTTTTTCCGATATCGTAAACGTTAATTTGTACAGAACTCTTAACAAACCAGAAAAGTTGGGTGTTATACTTGTTTGAAGAATTCCACAGATCAATTGTCAAGATGTGCACAAAGAGATGAGGAGTCCTAACTTGAGTGATTTGAACCAAGGAACATAAAAATTCTAGTCATTTTCATGAACTTGTGAAGAACTTTGAAGAAAAAGATGAGGATTTTGGTGAGAGATGTTTTTGTTCAGTTTGAAATGCTGGAAATGGTTTAAGTATGGAGTTTTGTTGGAAGGGTGAAGTGGCATGAGAGAAGGGTGAGGTGTAGGCTCAAGGTGCACTCAAGGTGTGGTGTATGTGAGGTAAAAGGTAAGCTTAACCATTTGCATATAAACCCTCACACAAAAGAGTTCTCACCATAAAACTTTCTTTACAATCTAAAAGTCAGCTAAACTAATTACAATAATGTTTAAATACCATAACCATTTATAAAAAGTCTTTTTATCAAAATTATAAAATTTAAAATAACCTTTTTTTAAAAATAAAATAAAATAATTAATTATCTAAAAAATTTCTGAAATGTTACAATATCCCCCCTTAAGAAAATTCGGTCCCCGAATTAAAACCTAAACACACATACCTTTGTAAAGATGCAGGAATTTCTTCCATATCACATCCTCGGCTTCCCAAGTGACCTCTTCGCTATTTGTTCTGCGCCATAAAACCTTTACAGATGGAAGTACGCTTGATCGTAGTTCTTCACCTGCCAGTCGAGAATAGCTACCGGCTGCTCAGTGTAAGATAAATAATGCTCAAGCTGTATAGTCTGATGCTGAATAGCATGAGAAAGATCATGAAGATACTTGAGAAGCATGGACATGTGTAACACAGGATGCACATCGGGAAAACTTGGTGGAAGTGCTAAACGATACGCTACATCTCATAGGGTCTAACATATCTGGGACTGAGCTTTCCCTTTTTCCCGAATCGCATCACACCCTTCATCGGAGAGACACGGAGAAATACATGGTCTCCCACATCAAACTCAAGTCTACGTCGATAGCGATCGGCATAAGACTTCTGCATGCTCTCATCCTATCCTGGATCATCTGGATTTACTCGGTAGTCTCCTGAACCAATTGAGGCCCTAGGAGGCTGCTCTCGCTAAGCTCGGTCGAACAAACTAGCGACCGACACTTCCTCACATATAACGCCTCAAATGGTGCCATCCGAATCATCTCCTGAAAGCTATTATTATAGAAGAACTCAATCAAAGGAAAGTGACGATCCCAACTGCCACTCAAATCCAGCATACAAGCTCGGAGTATATCATCAAGAGTCTGAATCGTACGCTCCGACTGGCCATCGGTCTGTGGGTGGAAGGCAGTACCGAAACTCAAGCGAGTGCCCAAAGCATCCTGAAGTTTCTGCCGGAGACGACTGGTAAACTGTGTGCCTCTGTCAAAAACAATACAGGTCGGAACTCTGTGCAACTGCACAATCTCATCAATATAGATCTAGGCGTACCGAGCATACCCGAAAGTAGTCTTCACTGAAAGAAAGTGAGCTGCCTTCATCAATCGATCCACAATCACCCAAATGGAGTCATACCTTCTGCTAGACCTGGGTAGACCCACAACGAAATTCCATGGAGATCTTCTTCCATTTCCACTCCGGAACGAGTAGAGGCTGCAACTCTCCGGCCAACCTCTGATGTTCGGCTTTGACTTGCCGATAAGTCAGGCATTTCAAAACGAAGTCAGACACATCGCGTTTCATCCATTCCCAACAGTATATGTATCGTAAATCGTGATACATCTTAGTAGATCCTGGATGAACGTTGTAGGAAGACTAATGTTCCTCCTTTAATATCATACGCTGTTCCCCTCCGAAAGACGGCCAAGACGACGTCTTGCCTGAGATTCGGGGCAAATGCTATTTGGTTTTATCCGTCCACCTCTCCGAAGATGCCAAGTTGATTTATGGCAACGTGTATCGGAGGTTTAGACGGATGCGGCCGATGTAGCAGACTTCGTCAGATTCCCCCTCGCTTGAGGGGTTTTTTAATTGTGGAGACGCTCTTCCCTGCAGGCGCAAGCCCCTGCGGTTAATTACGCTACCGCATCGCGGTAACAACTTTCTCCTTCTCCAGAATTTCACTTCGTGTCGTGGGTGTTTATTTTGTTTATGGTTGCCCGTGGATCGTATACGGAGACTAATTTATGTCGTCGCTCGTAGGACATGGATTAGTCCAAATCCGTATTTTCTTAGATTTGGGTTTGGGGTTTTGGTTTAAGGATACGTTAGCCGTATTTGAGGCTAAGATCAACTTAAACGTTTGTTAAGAATACGTTGGTCCAGTTTGAGACCAAGATCAACTTAACGGGATCGTTTAGATCCGACAAAAGAGCATTTGAGGCTCTATTTTCCAGTTTAGGGACATGGTGGTCCGTTGAATGTATGGCCGTCGGGACCCGTCACCTCTCTGACGACGTTGAAGGATTATAACGACAGATATCAGAGGAGTTCAGAGATGTACCCTTGAACCAAAGTTGATTGGGGGATCTATAGTCCAATTTGGGACTAAAGTCTGTTTGAAGGTTTAAGGATACGTTAGCCATATTTGAGGCTAAGATCAACTTAAACGGGATCATTTAGATCCGACAAAAGAGCATTTGGGGGCTCTATTGTTCTAGTTTAAGGACATAGTGGTCCATGTTCCAGTTTAGGGACGTGGGGGTCCATGTTCCAGTTTAGGGACATGGGGGTCTTGTTCCCCTCCGAAAGACGGCGACGACGTGAAGACGTCTTGCCTGAGATTCGGGGCAGATGCTATTTGGTTTTATCCGTCTACCTCTCCGAAGATGCCAAGTTGATTTATGACACCGTGTATCGGAGGTTTAGACGGATGCAGCCGATGTAGCAGACTTTGTCAGATTCCCCTTCGCTTGAGGGGTATTTTGATTTTGGGGATGCTCTTCCCTGCAGGTGCAAGCCCCTGCAGTTAATTACGCTACCACATCGCGGTAACCACTTTTTCCTTCTCCAGAAATTTCACTCCGTGTCGTGTGTGTTTGTTTGTTTGTGGATGCCCGTGGATTGTATATGGAGACTAAGTTATGCCGTCGCCCGTAGGACGTGGATTAGTCCAAATCCGTATTTACTTAGATTTGGGTTTGGTGTTTTAGTTTAAGGATACGTTAGCCATATTGAGGCTAAGATCAACTTAAACGTTCGTTAAGGATACGTTAGTCTGATTTGAGACTAAGATCGACTTAACGGAAAGAGCATTCCAGTTTAGGGACGTAGTGGTCCATTTAATATATGGTCGTCGGGACCCGTCACCTCTCTGACAACGTTGAAGGATCACAACGACAGGTGTCAGAGGAGTTCAGAGATGTACCCTTGAACCAAAGTTGATTGGGAGTTTTATAGTCCAATTTGATTGTTTAAGGATGCGTTAGCCAGATTTGAGGCTAAGATCAACTTAAACGGGATCGTTTAGATCCAACAAAAGAGCGTTTGGGGGCTCTATTGTTCTAGTTTAGGGATGTAGTGGTCCATAGGTAGTTTAAGGACATTGCGGTCCATTGCCAGTTTAGGGACATGGTGGTCCACTTTCCAGTTTAGGGACATAGGGGTCCATAGGTAGTTTAAGAACATTGCGGTCCATTGCCAGTTTAGGGACATGGTGGTCCATCGTTCCCGTTTTAGGGACGGATGTTATTTTAAGGACGCATTAGTCCATGGGTTTAAGGACCCCATAATCCATATAGATGTGTTTAAGGACGCATTAGTCCATTAGTTTAAGGACGCATAAGTCCATGGGTTTAAGGACCCCACAGTCCGTATGGGTGTGTTTAAGGACGCATTAGTCCATTAGTTTAAGGACGCATTAGTCCATGAGTTTAAGGACCCCACAGTCCGTATCGATGTGTGGTTGTCGGGACCCGTCACCTCTCTGACGTCGTTGAAGGATTACAACGATAGGTGTCAGAGGAGCTCAAAGATGTACCCTTGAACCGGATGTAAATTGATTTAAGAGAGCAGTCTTGCTCAGTCAATTTAATTTGAGGACTTACGGCCATGATTGGGCTAAGTCCAGTTGAGAATATTCAACGTTTTATCTTTGGCCTATTAGGCCTGTGCTAGGGCTTTGCCCCTATTTAATAATGCACTGCATTTTCTTTTGGCCTGCTAAGCCTTTTTGATTTGGGCTCTGTCCCTTTTAAATGATGCACAGCATCTGTTTTTGTTTGGGCTCTGCCCTTTTTAAAATAATGCATTGCATTTTATTAGGCCTGTTAGGCCCTTTTTAATTGGGCTTGGCCCTTCTGCAGTGCATTAATCAAACTGACAGTGGCTATGTGGCCTGTCAGGCGCTTTGCGCCAATTATTGAGTGCAAGCGCACGTGGAGGTGACACGTGTCACGCTCTAGTGAGCGCATGCGCAGTGCGCTGCTCTGTTGCGCTGCTGACACGTGGCACGCTCTGGTGAGTTGCGCCAATTTCAGAGAGCAATGCTCTATCTTAAAAGCGCATCGCGCAAGTTATTCGGGTGCTGACACGTGGTGCTCTCTGGTGGCTTGCGCCAAACCAGGAGCGCAACAGTGCAGAATTGCAAGTGCAAGGCACTATTTTAATTTCTTGATCCAAGAAAAGAATCTTTAAGATTCCAGAACCAATGGTTCATAAAAAAGACAATGCCTTTGTTATTATTTATTATTTTTTTATTGAAGATTCTTGATCTTGTTCTTAGATCAATGATCTATTCAGAAGAAGTTCTTCTTTTCTTATTCAAAGGTTTTACCTTTCTTTCTTTTTGAGTTCTTCTCAAAATTCTTCAGAGTTCTCTCTCTGTTTCTTGGGTTTCTCTATTCTCTGTGTTGTGTTGTCTTTTGGAATTGGGGTCTAGGGGCCTTTATATAGTGCCCATTAATTTGTTAAATTTGTTAGAGAGATCATTCTCTGAGTGATTTGGGGAATTTTCCCCATCGTTGGATCTTTGATCCAAGGGCTTCTGTTTTACAGAAGACAATCTTCTTGTTTTAACAAGAACAGAAAGATCTTTCTGGAATTTTAGTTCTGTTTGGCGCAGATACACCAGCGCTTGACACGTGTCACGCAGCGCAACTGCGCTGACACGTGTCGCGCAGCGCAGAGCGCAGCGCATCTGCGCTAGCGCAACTGCGCTGACACGTGTCGCGCAGCGCAGAACGCAGCGCATCTGAAGCATTGCTTCTTTTAATTTTGTTTTAAATAGAGCCTTGCTCTAATTGGGCGCGCTGCCTTGGGCGCTGCGCTGACGTATCAGCTTCTGACACGTGGCGCATTGCGCACAGCGCAAAGAATTTGAAGCGTTGCTTCAATTTTTGAATTTTTGAAATTCAAACAGAGCTTTGCTTTGATTGGGGGAAACAAATGCCCCCTACCGTTGCGCTCACGTGGCGCACACGTGAGTACAGCGGTGGCAAGATCCTAGCTATTGGATCAACTGATAAGTTGAAGGGGTACAAGCGCCTATAAATAGGACCCTTGGTCCTCAGTAAATAGTTACCTATTTTCAAGAACTTGAGTTTTCAGAGCCTTGCTCTTGTTTTTTAAGAATTTTAGAGCCTTGCTCTCGTTTCTTTTTAAGAACTTCAGAGTTCAAATTTTAGATCATTTTAGGTAAAATTTAACTTAAATTAAATTAAATTAAATTAATTTTAATTAACAGAGCCTTGCTCTCATAGATCTTTGATCTAAAGAAAACCCTTTTGGGGTTTCACCAACAGAGCCTTGCTCTCAAGAGTCCATGGATCTACAGAGATCTTGTTTCATGGGTTTTAACCCATGAACAGAGCTTTGCTCATGGATCACAAATGTAGATCTTTTTGATCTGAAAATGAAGAACTCCTAAGAGTTTTCATGTATTTTTTTAAGATCCCAAAATTTTTAATTCTCTCAAGAGTTAAATTTTTCTTTTGATGGATCTTTCCATCATTATTACAGAGCTAGGCTCTTTTTTAGGAAATTTTATTCCCTTGAGACCAGAGTTTCACAAATGTCACTCTGTGATAGAGCTTTGCTCTGAAAGAGGAGATTTTCTCCTTGTCTCTAGGGATTTCCCATTAATGAGGATATTCTCTTAGGGATCTCTTCATTAATTGACAGTCTCATCCAATGATGGGGCTGTCTTATTAACTGATGCACTGTCATCCAGATTTTGTGGGTCCCCCTTTGGTCCCCTACCCACTGCATTGCAGTGTGGTATAAATTTTAAAACGCCAAGCGTTGGAATTACAACACTGACGGCTAATTTTTGTCCCTCCACAGGAAACATGCCTGCTGATCTATCATTCCCGTTTGTTCGCTCGGAGGGAGGATTTCCCCAGGCACCAGTGGACCGAGAGGTGCTCACTCTCATCAAGGATCATGACCCTGAGCACAAAAATCTTCACCTGTGGGGTAGGTGGTATAACGAGATCATCCAGGGTCGCCGAAGCTTCGGTTCCGCTATGTCGTCTGAGCCCATATTTTCGATCCCCTATGCGGATGAACCCCCGGTGAAGTATGCCGTGGAGGTCAAAAATTGGAATTCGGATGACCTCCTCCAGCCTGCAATTGGTGTTATTCCCGTGCAGCCGCCGCCGGCAATAGACATTTTGGGGAGGCGAATCTGTCAGGGTGAAGCACGCCCTTGGGGACAGGCCTATAACATTGGATTGACCCCGCGACCACCCGCCGGATATTTGCAGTGGGCCCGGTACATCTTATCGGCGAAGAGGACTCGTCTGATGAAGATTGGTTTGTATTCGGCAATCTACGTCTCGCTTTTCGAGTACCCCTCTCCTCCAACGTGGTGGATTAAGGCTTTTATCGAACAATGGAATATCCCCACCCACACCTTCCTGATGACGGACATGGAAGTCTCTATCTCCTTGGAAGAGTTCGCCGATATCTCGGGTCTGCCGATGAGGGAGGAGCATTACGAGGAGCTGCTTCCTCCTGACGAATATGTCTTCGCCACCAAGCCGCTGGTGTTTGATCTGACGCCGAAGAAAGCTATCCAGGTGCTAGACATATATGAAGGGCTCTATCTGGAATCAGGGGTCCGGGGAGTCGGTTTCGCAGATTTTATCGCCCGCTTCATTCGACCGGAGTTTCTATCTGAGCGGAGCGAGAAGTTCGCCAAGCTTGATGACCCTTTCGGCTTCGGCTTGGACCGTCGACCAACATCGGAGGACGACCAGAAGGACTTTTATCTCCCCGGCGCCGCCGTCATGCCTTTGTCAGAAATCGCCGTCTCGGGCATGGATGAGGAGACCTTTTTTGTAGGGTTCCTGGGATTGTGGCTGTACAGCTCGCGCTCCCCATGCACCCGCGCCATATGCGTCCGTCCATTTTCTACCCAGCGCATCGGATGGTGGCTGGCCTGCAGTTGACAATAGGAATCGCCGGGTTGGCTCACTTATATAATGGACTTAGCATGGCGGCGGACGCTAATGAACCTGGGGTGCAGCCTGCTAATTTCCCGATGCACTACTTCACCTCGTGGATGGAAATGCATGTGCATGGGGTGTTCGGCATCTATAAGATCCCTCCGTTTTTTGAGAAGTGCAGACTCCCAAGAGTCATGCGGCTGGTCGGCGCCTCGATCGTGGTTGCGCCTCCGCGAGAGGCTAGGGGGTTGCTCCTTCGTCCACACCTGGTCGGAGCGAAGGTTTCTTTTTTGGATAAGGTCATAACCATAGGCTCAGAGACCTCCAAGTCGGTGGTGGCGCTGCGCGATGACTTCAAGGACGGGGCCTCCATATTGAAAGCCCGGGAGATCCTTCACCTCTACTCCATTCGACCGGACTACCTGGTGTTTAGGCAGAATGAGACGGCGCTTTTCATGAGGTATAACCCTCACCGGTTCACCCAACAATCCAGGTATCACCAGGGGATCCCGCTGGAAGCCTTTTTGGAAGAGCCCGTGGCCAGCCGGGAGGGGATAAGGAGTGCGATGCACTATTTCATGCGGCTTAACACGGGCTCCTATTTCTTCATCAGTGAGCCGAGCTGTGTTCCCAGGGTCCTCAACGCGTATGTGGCTTGGTACGCGCATGCAATGGGTCCAGTTATCCATATGGAGAAGCGCATGCTGGTTGACCGCAAGGGTGCGCCTCCCAGCGGCGACCGTAAGGCTCCCCTGAAGCCAAGGACCCCGGTCATTCCTCCGCTGAAAGATGCTGGAGCTGGGCCACCGCGCGTGTTGAGCCCTCCGCGCGGATTGCCGCCTCCTGATACTTTGGATGCGCCACCAGCACCCCGTGCTCCAGTGGAGACGGTAAATGTGATTTCGCCAGAGTCCGGCGTGGGTGCGGATATCGGGACCTTCCGCCCTAAGGTGCCTGCAAAGCGCAAGTTGATCTTGGGTGCACCCAAGGCTGGCGGGCAGAAGAGGAAGAAGAAGTCGCTCTTCTCAGCTGACGTTGCGTTTGGTCAGGAACCTCATGCTCCCTATAGCGAGGGCTTGGGCGAGTACAAGACCAATAAAGGATTGGTTATGCCGCCAGATGACACGGATCTGGCGGCCGCCATCGCAGCTTCAGAGCGATTGGCGAGGCGCGACGCGTAGCTAGCTAAGCTTGCGCAATCGGGTAATTACTAGTCGCACTTTTATCGCATCGTATCTTTGTTATTGTCTTTGACTAATGCTTTTCCCATCTTTAAACAGGCGTCACCACTGAAGAGGCTATTGCTGCTTCCCTCAAAACCTTTCAAAAGGAGGAACGACTCAGAGCATCGTTAGGGCTCGGTATGTTTCGATTCATTAAGTTTTTATTCTCCTTTGTTATGGTCAATCTAACATTTCCTTTGTTTTATTGCAGGGACTGCGGGACCTATTTTGCAAGCCGATGTGAGGACTCTCCCCGGGCCAACTACTGATGTCCCGACCTCATCAGGGCCGCCGCGAGAGTCTCACCTCGAAGAGTCGGTAAGGGATGCCTTGAAGGACTTGGAGGCATCTCTGTACACAGACGATGACGCCTCGATGAAGGAAGCTTCGAAGAGGTCCATCTTGACGGCTCGGGAGGAGAGAAAGCGGTTTAGGCGCGAGGTGAAGGCACGCAGAGCTGCTTTGGCCATGGGAGAAGGCCCAAGCACCGTTCCTCGTGCCGATACTATTTCGGAAGAGCCCCTGGTCGCCTTGTCTACAGCTCACAGACAGGTGGCGCGCGCGAATAGGGAAGCTAACGATAAGTCCACCTCAGGTAATGTATCTTTCAAGATTTTGTTGTAAGAATTGTAAACCTGTCGGTTCTTATATATCTTGTCCTGCAGGGCCAAGTCCAATCGAAGGGGAGGCGAAAACCATCGAACCTAAGGGGACAGAGGAAGAAGCATCGGCTGAACCCGAGCCGACGGTGGGCGACGTCGCCGGGGTTGCTGGACCTGAGCTGGGGGCTGAGGGAGCTGCACCAGAGAAGGTCGTTGATGCCGAGCCCGAGGTAGCGGCAAATGAGACGACTGCTATAACTGAGCCTGGGGCAGCAGCGAATGGAGCGCCTGAGACCGGCGACCCCATAGCGACGGCGGACGAGACAGCAGCGTCCACCGAGCCTGAAGGAGTAGCGGGTGAGACGGGCGTGACTCCCGGGGACAAGCCAGCCGCTCTTTCTCAAGAGTCTGGCAATGCTCCAATCATTGCTCTCCCCGTCTACAGTCCTCCGCCGTCTCCTGGTCGCGCGAGCATGACGACAGCCCCCGTTGAGTCGGGTGATGAGGCCACGGGCGGTGGACTCATGTCGATGGAGGAGGGAGACGCCTCCGTTTCGGCTGGCGGCTCATCAGGTAAATTTCGGGTTATTGTCCTTTTTTTTATTTTATAATCCTTCCTGACAGGTTTATCTTTGTTCTTAAACGCAGGTGCGGCCAGTGCTGACGATCCATTGCTCGAGGGGGCGCCGTCAACTACCGCCTTGGCGGTGGCCACCTCTAAGCCTTCCTTCGTACCATCACAGATGCTGGAAGGTATGGATTTGCAACCCATTAGTTTTATCTTTCAGCCGCATGATCTATGTACTAATGTCGTACTATTGCGTCTTTGCAGGAGCACTTTTTGATCACCTCTACCAGGTGTTGCACCCGCACTTCTCCTTCCCATCTGAACTCAATTCTTCCTCCAGTGGCACTGGTGAGTATAGTTTCCAATTGATGTCTTTCTTTTTTCAGTAATGGAATTATTTCTGACTCTTCCTTGTCCTGATTGCAATGCTACAAATCGAAGGAGATCGGACGCGCCACCGGCCCTCCCTGCCTTGCCGCCTGCTGCAGCTGGTATAGTAAACTATCCCGTCGATGACTTTTTCATATATCTTGAACCATCATCTAATCGTATTTTGTTTTTTCAGCTGTCGTTCTGATTCCGGCGCCCTTTGAGTCTCACGTTATAATGCCGGCAGGCCCCTTCCTGAGACGTCCGTCTTCAAAGGGTGCCGTAATGAGCTTGGGCATGCTGAGCGGATACGTCGAAGAGCTTGACGCAGACGCTCCCCCATCTGCTGCGGATTTCGCTGCGGAGGTTAACCCGATGTTGGCGGCGCTTGTGAATTTTCACGATGGAGGCGTCATCGAGCTTTGCGTTAATCATTGCAGGGAAATCGAGGTCCGCCTGCATCAATCGGAGTTTATGCACCCTGCTCCCGAGACCTTAGCCGCAAGCAATCAAAGAGCAGCATGGATCGAGCAAAGCGCTTCTTACTTCCATCACTTGGAACAAGAAGCGGCTTTAAGGCTGAGGGAATGCCAAGAGACCTCAAGCGAGACGGCTCGTCTGCGCGCTGAGGTTGAGGCGAACACTGTCCAGGTGAAGGCTATCTTCGAGGGTCTTCTGGAGCGTATCTCTAATGGGCTAAACCTGAAGCGGAAGCTCGATGCCGCCGAGCGTGATGCCCAAGGCCGCAAAGCAGCTCAGCAGGCAGTTGGGGAGCATCTTTCATCCTTCCTGCAACAACGGGCTCAAGTGGAAGCAGAACTGGCGGTGGTGGCCGATCAGGAGAAAGCATGGAAGGAAGTGCGTGAACAACTGATAGGGTTATTTAAGACGCTTCCTTCCCAGTAGCTGCCCTTGTATTGATATACTTGTAAAAAAAATTCTTTTTCGAATAAGATATATCCATTCTTTATTCTTTTGTACAATTCACCTTGTACTTGATTGAATTAATAAATAAAGATACACATTTTTTTCTTGCAATGTCTTATATCATTTCTTTGCTTTCTCCCTTCTCTTATTATCAGCATGCTATCTTGATAAACATGGTTGACAGATAATAGAGTAAGCATCTTGGTTTCTTCAAGAGATAGCGATGGCTTAGGCCGCAGATTCAGATTTGCTGCCTAAGACTTTTCAACTTTATGAGCCGTGAGGGTCTCATAGAGACTTTTCTCCCTACGGATCGAGAGGATCTCATAGGTGTATTTTCTCCTTAGGAATCGTGAGGATTCCTAAGCGTGTTTTCTCTTACAAGTCGTAAGGATCTTATAAGAGAATTTTCCCTCTTACGAGTCGAGAGGACGCATAAGCGGTTGTTTCCCTCCTTTTCGAGATTCGACTTTGGAGAGTGAGACCCGTGAATAGTATGCAAGAGACCGTTTTAGGCCAACTTGCAGGGTCCCAGTGCTTCTTAGGAAACAAGTTTTTTTTAATCCCTGATGCCTAAGGCTTTATCTTGCAAGTTGAGACGAATCGGGAAGTCCTCGCGAAGACACTAATTTCCTCACGAGTCGAGATGAATCGAGCAGTTCTCCTCAAGGACACTAATTTCCCTGAGTTGAAGTATTTTGCCAAGGACACTGGTTTCCTCGAAGTTGAAACAAATCGATGTACTCCTGCAAAGACATTGGTTTCACTGCGGGTCGATGTGGATCAAGATGTTCTTGTTAAGGACACTGGTTTTCCTGAGTCGAAGTATTTTGCCGAGGACGCTGGTTTCCTCGAAGTTGAAACGAATCGGAGTATTCCTGCGGAGACACTGGTTTCTCTGCAGGCCGACGCAAATCAAGAAGCTCTCATCAAGGACGCTAGTTTCCCTAAATTGAGGTATTTGCCAAGGACACTGGTTTCCCTGGGGTTGAAACGAATCGATGTATTCCTGCAAAGACGCTAGTTTCTCTGCGGGTCGACGCGAATCAAGGGGTTCTCGTCAAGGACACCGGTTTCCCTGAGTCGAAGTATTTTGCCTAGGACGCTGGTTTCCTCGAAGTTGAAACGAATCGGAATATTCCTGCGGAGACACTGGTTTCTCTGCAGGCCGACGCGAATCAAGAAGCTCTCATCAAGGACGCTAGTTTCCCTGAATTGAGGTATTTGCCAAGGACACTGGTTTCCCTGGGGTTGAAACGAATCGATGTATTCCTGCAAAGACACTAGTTTCTCTGCGGGTCGACGCGAATCAAGATGTTCTCGTCAAGGACACTGGTTTCCCTGAGTCGAAGTATTTTGCCGAGGACGCTGGTTTCCTCGAAGTTGAAACGAATCGGAGTATTCCTGCGGAGACACTGGTTTCTCTGCAGGCCGACGCGAATCAAGAAGCTCTCATCAAGGATGCTAGTTTCCCTGAATTGAGGTATTTGCCAAGGACACCGGTTTCCCTGGGGTTGAAACGAATCGATGTATTCCTGCAAAGACGCTAGTTTCTTTGCGGGTCGACGCGAATCAAGATGTTCTCGTCAAGGACACTGGTTTCCCTGAGTTGAAGTATTTTGCCGAGGACGCTGGTTTCCTCGAAGTTGAAACAAATCGGAGTATTCCTGCGGAGACACTGGTTTCTCTGCGGGCCAACGCGAATCAAGAAGCTCTCATCAAGGACGCTAGTTTCCCTGAATTGAGGTATTTGCCAAGGACACTGGTTTCCCTGGGGTTGAAACGAATCGATGTATTCCTGCAAAGACGCTAGTTTCTCTGCGGGTCGACACGAATCAAGATGTTCTCATCAAGGACACTGGTTTCCCTGAGTCGAAGTATTTTGCCGAGGACGCCGGTTTCCTCGAAGTTGAAACGAATCGGAGTATTCCTGCGGAGACACTGGTTTCTCTGCGGGCCGACGGGAATCAAGAAGCTCTCATCCAGGACGTTAGTTTCCCTGAATTGAGGTATTTGCCAAGGACACTAATTTCCCTGGAGTTGAGATGATCTCTGGTAGTCTTTCAGGTTTTATATGAGTTACTGTCAAAACCATGAAGCTAGGATTTTGATCTTCGCTTCATTTGCTGACACTGCGTCTGCTGTATCGAGACGAATGCCACGGTTGTCTCTAGGTTGTTGGTGAACCGTCGAGATTTGGCTTCGCTTTCTGGCGGAGCCTGTTAGGAAGGTATGGTTCCCTCTTTATTTGTGCCCTTGAATTGTATACAGGGATCGACGTGATCTCACCTATAGGGCAAAAGTTCATCATTTTTTTTATATTATTGTTTTATTTCCGCGATGCTCCATCATTTCAGCTTTATATCGCGAAAGTCGCGATTGCCCAATCATTTCGGCTATTTCTCGCGGTGCCCAATCATTTCGGCTGTTTATTTTATTTTTACGCGCTGCTTTTTATTGCGAGTTGCCCAATCATTTCGGCTATTTTGTGTGCATACGTTTTTACTTGCTGCTTTTTATTGCAAGTTACCCCATCATTTCGGCTATTTCGTATGCATGTGTGGCCTACTGGCTTTCCGCCGTAAACCTGAAATTAGACACCGATTTCGGCATCAGCACCGCTACAACTGGGATATTGCCAGGAGCGAATCATCATTTGCCCCTGTCGATGTCGAACAAAGGTGGCTTAGCGAACAGGGTTAAGGTCCTGTCGACTAAGGCTTTTGACTTCATGAGCCGTAAGGGTCTCACAAAGGTATTTCTCCCTACAAGTCGTGAGGATCTTGTAGGTGTATTTTCTCCTTAGGAATCGTGAGGATTCCTAAGTGCATGTTCCTCTGTAAGTCGTAAGGATCCTACAAGAGGGTTTTCTCCTTATAAATCGCGAGGACTTACAAGGGTTGTTCACCATGCAAGCATATCCCCAGTCACGGATGGGACTTTGTTAGGGAAATGTTTATTCGTGCCCGTGGATTGTATACAAGGGTCAGAATTGAACCACTTGTAGGGCAATATCGAAGGTTGTGGGGGCTGCTTAAGTACAGGTTTAGGTCTCTGTAACTTAAGACTTTCAAATCTTATGAGCCATGAGGGTCCCATAAGAGAGTTCTCCTTACGAGTCGTGAGGAACTCGTAAGTGTATTTTCTCCTTAGGAATCGTGAGGATCCCTAAGTGTGTTGCTCCCTTGGGAGTCGTAAGGCTCTCACACGGGTGGTTTCTCCTTACAAGGTCGAGAGGACCCTATAAGTGTCCTTTAACGAGGGTGCGCCCTTTCGGGTTTTCAAAAACACTCGCCGGTAGTCCTGCTGTTTTTACTCACGGAGCCCTTTCGGGTTTTCATCCGTGCCCATTTTGCTTATGGACATACCGTTTATTATTAATTTTTTTTATTCTCTTTTTTTTTACGAGGTCGCGCCCTTTCGGGTTTTCACGAACACTCGCCGGCAGCCCTGCTGTTTTTACTCACGGAGCCCTTTCGGGTTTTCATCCGTGCCCATTTTGCTTATGGACATACCGTTTATTTTATTTTTTTATCTTTTTTTTTATATCGGCTTTATGATGTTTCAATCCACCGTAGTTTATCAACATCTCGGTCAACAGCTAGTTTTAGGACGTGGTGGTCCGTCATTAGTTTAAGGACATTTCGGTCCGTCATTAGTTTAAGGACGTTTCGGTCTGTCATTAGTTTAAAGACGTTTCGGTCCGTGGTGTTGAAGGTCGGCTACTACTTATAGAGTTCGGGCTTAGGAAGATAGCGAGCGGACATAGTCGTCGTCATCTATCATTGACCTAGGCTGTGGCTCATTAAGCGTAGTTTTTCTTCAGGAAGCGACCGTTTATTGGCCTGAAAGGCCTTTCACCGTGCATATCCATGAGTGGATAGGCTCCACCTTGGTAGACCTTGTCTATTATGTACGGGCCTTCATAGTTCGGCTCGAATTTTCCCCGCTTGGCCCGATTGGGGATCATAGGCCTTTTGACCACTAGCACGAGTTCGCCTTGGCGGAATGTCCTCGGCCGGGTCAATCTTTCATATGAGCGCGTCATCTTTGCTTTATAAGCCTCCAGATTTTGTTGCGCTATGAGCCGTGTTTCATCAAGGGCATCAAGCTCCTCAAGCCGAAGGTGAGCATTTCTTCGTCCGTCAGCTCGTAGTGGACTGCCACTCGTAGAGAGGGTAACTCTATCTCGAGGAGGAGTACTACTTCGGTACCGAATACCAACATATATGGCGTTGTGTTCGTGGCCGTCTTGAACGTAGTTCGATACGCCCAGAGAGCTTCTTGCAGTCTCTCGTGCCAATCCTTCTTATTTCGGGACACCGTTTTCTTCATGATCTTTGTCAAGGTCTTGTTGAAGGCCTCAGCTAGACCGTTAGCTCGCGGATTATAAACTGAGGAATATCTCCAGTCTATGTTATGCTGCTGCGCGAAGCGACTGATCTTATGGCTTCTGTAGGCTGGCCCGTTATCGGAGATGATCCGTCGCAGAGTTCTAAACCGATATATGACGTGCGTCTTGAAGAAATGGAGGATATTCTCCGTCTTCACTTCCCTCAGCGGTACTGCTTCTGCCCATTTGGAGAAGTAGTCAGTCGTCGCCAGGATGAAACGATGTCCTCTAGACGATGCTGGTTCGATGGGGCCGACTATGTCAGTTTCCCACATTTCGAACGGCCAGCTAGCCACCGTTGGATGTAGTGGATTCGGATGCTGGTGGATGAAATCCCCATGGATTTGGCATGAGTGGCATTACTTCGCATATTCGAGGCAGTCCTGAATCATCGTGGGCCAATAGTAACCCATCCGCTTAATCTTCAACTTCATCTTTGGGCCTGCTTGGTGAGAACCACAGAGTCCGTCGTGAACTTCCTGAACAACTCTTTTCGCTTCGTCAGGTCCCAGGCATCTCAACCACAGAGAATCGAACGACCTCTTGTACAGAGTATCATTGACGAAGGCAAAAGACAGAGCTCGTTTCATGAGCTGATGTCTTGAGGACGCATCTTCAGGCGTCCGATGGGATTTGAAGTAGTCTATAAATACTTCTCTCCAATCCTCAGCCTTTTCCCGGTCTTTTATTTTCAGGGTCGTCTGCTAAGTCGCTCCCTTTTCTTCGGATGATTCCGGAGATATTTCTGCTGGGGCAAGCACCCGACGACTTTGTACCACGATTCTAACGTCATCGAGGTTCTCGTCAGCCAGTTCTTTAGCGAGCTTGGCCAACGCATCCGCTTTGCTGTTTTCCGCACGCGGTATATTTTCCAAAGTGTAAGAAGGAATTTGGGTCAACAGTTGTTGCACCTTTTCGCCGTACTTCACCAACTCTGGCTTGCACGTCTGGTAGTCGCCGTTTACTTGACTAACGACCAGTTGGGAGTCTCCGTATATGAGGAGGTTTTCAATTCCCATGTCGATGGCGATCTCGAGGCCTGCTATCAAAGCTTCATATTCGGTTTCATTGTTCTTCCTCGGCTCTGTTAAGGAGAAAGCAAAGCGCATTATCCCTCCTTGTGGGGTTACGAAGATAAGGCCTACCCCCGATTTGATTATAGGGGTGCTTTGTTTGCGCTTCTTCATGGAGGATGCTCCATCGAAATAAAGCTCCCATCGAGTATCACTACCGTCGATCGCATCAAACGCATGTTCGTCTGGCAGCTCGCAGTTTAGAGGGGAATCGGCCGGTATCGGGTGCTCAGCGAGGAAGTCGGCGATGGCCTGGCCTTTCACTGCCTTAAGAGGCTGATAAATTATTGAGAACTCCATCAAGAGCAGGGCCCATTTAGCGAGTCTCCCTGTCAATATGGCCTTCGATATTAAATATTTAAGAGGGTCCACCTTCGAAATGAGACGGACTTCATGCGCCAACGCATAGTGCCTGAGCATTGTCACCGCAAAGATCAACGCCAGGCAGTGTTTTTCGATAGAGGGGTAGTTGCTTTCTGCCCCCAGAAGAACTCGACTCAAATAGAAGAGTGCCCTTTCTTTCCCTTGATCGTTCTCTTACGCCCATAATGCGCCCAAAGAACCTTCGAGGGCGGTCGTATAGAGAATGAGGGGCTTTCCCTTGACCGGAGCAGCCAGTACTGGCGGGTTCTGCAGGTACTGCTTGATTTCGTCCAGCGCGTCTTGGCATTTATGATCCCAGACGAACGGAGTTCCCTTCTTCATCAGGTGGCTGTAAGGACGGCACTTGCCTGAAAGGTTGGCTATAAATCGCCGTATGTACGCGAGCTTCCCTTGGAGAGACCGCAGCTGTTTGAGAGTTCTTGGCGGAGGCATGTCCATGATCGCCTTGATCTTTGACGGATCTATTTCGATACCTCGGTGTCGGACGATGAATCCCAGGAATTTGCCTGAAGAAACTCCGAATGCACACTTAAGAGGGTTCATCTTCAAGTTGTATTGTCGAAGGCGTTGAAATACGGTCTTCAGATGCTCGAGATGTTCCTCGTATGATTTGCTTTTAACCACGAGGTCATCGATATAACATTCGATGATTTCATGTATAAGGTCATCGAAGATCTTCGTCATGGCCCTCTGATAGGTGGCACCGGCGTTCTTTAGACCAAAGGGCATCACCTTGTAACAGAATATCCCCAGAGGGGTCCGGAAAGCGGTGTGCTTCTGGTCTTCAGGATGCATCTTTATTTGATTATACCCTGATGAGCCGTCCATGAAGGAGAAAACCTCGTGAATGGACGTATTGTCTATCATCAGTTCAGTAACTGGCACTGGAAAATCGTCCTTCAGGCAAGTTTTATTGAGATCCCGGAAGTCCATGCATATGCGCACTGTCCCATTCTTCTTCATCACCGGGACAATGTTGGCGATCAAGTCGGGATATTGAACTTCTTGGATGAAGCCAGAGTCGATTAACTTCTTGACCTCGGCGTTGATGCTCATCTCAAGCTCGAGCCACATTCTCCTCGGCGCCTGTTTGACTGGCTTGACGTCCGGAGATATCGTCAATTTGTGCGCAGCAATTTCTGGATCTAGTCCCGGCATTTCGGAATAGTTCCATGCGAAGCAATCTCTATACTGTACAAGCACGTCTTTTAACGCAGCCATCCTTTCTTCAGATAGCAGCTCGCTGACGAATGTCGGTCGCGGGTCGTTCGCCGTCCCCAACTCAATTTTCTTGAGGTTATCTGCGGTAATATGTATTCCATCTTCCAGCTCTTTTGGCGCCGGTGGGAATTCTGAGATCACCTCGTCATTGCTATTTTCGAAGCACCAAGGAAGGTCATCCATATTCTCGGGCTCTTCTTTCGATATTGTTATCATATGACAAGTACGAGCCTGCTTCGAAGACCGATGTGAATCTGGTTCTGCTTTCGTGGCTTTGGGTTCGTGCTTCTGTGGCGGCGTTACCCTCCAACTGTCAGATAGAGCGAACTTGCCAAGCTGATACTGATCTTCAACCCAGTTCTTGAAGGTGAAGCAGTCTTCGAGAGGGTGCCCTATTACTCGGTGATAAGAGCAATAGTTTGGGTGTGAGACTTCGCCTGCTTGTTCAGGGTGTTTAGACTCCGGTAGTGTAAGCATCTGGTATTTTATAGCTCGGTCAAGTATCTTCTTCGTCTTGTCCCGAGGAAAAGAATATGCTCGACTCATATTCTTTACAAGGGACAGATCTGGACCGCTCGATTCCCGCTTGCGTGGCTTCTTAGTCCCGCTTTGTTGATGTCGAGCGCCTCTTTCGCTTTTTGACTTGTTTCTGCCTTTGCGTCGAGCCTTTTTTATAACAGGTTGACAGGGAGCGGCACTTTCGTCTTTCATGGACTGTTGGAGGAGGCGTTGCGTTTTGACTTTCTCGTGGATGGCCATTTCGCGGTTGTGGTCGTCGCGGACTTTTTGACCAGCTTCCCTTATAAGCTTGTTCATTTGTTCTTCGAATGACGGACTGGGGATATTTACGTCGGGGACTTTTTCCGGCTTAGGACTAGCATCTTCCCATTGAGCATCTCCTTGTTCATCAAAGTTATACACGACATAGCAGTCGCGGAGTAGCTCCCGTTTCTTGGACCGAACATATCCAAGCCCGATTGTTTCCATTCTCCCATTGGGCAATTTGTGCCGAGTTCCGGGAACGTTCCAGATCCTATCAAAGAACTTAGCTTTTCGAGCGGTCTGTTTGAAGGATATCCCTTGGCGCTTCAAGAGTCTCTTTAGTCCATCCGTGTAGTATCTGTGCAAACGGATTGGCTAGAGCCTGTCGAGCGTAGGATCCGCACCGTGCCAGATTTCTTTTTCCACTTTGGTTTCCCCGGAGCGGTAGAATAGGATCGCTTTTTCGCCTTCTCGCCTTCTCGCCTGGGAGGGACATAGAACGTCTGCAGCTCTTCTACACTGTAGGTATCGAGCGCATCCAGTTCTTTATGATGTTTAAGTAGAACCATGGCGACCTGCAGACTTTGCTCTTCATCAGCGAAAGTTTGTATTGAAGGCCGAGCGGAAAATATAGCATGGACTTCATCTTCCGAGTCACTGCCAAAGATCAACGTAGGAGCGGATGGTCCCGGCTTGTTGTATTGGGGTGGCCCGGAATAGACTATCTCTTCGTCCTCCTCGGTATCGCTCCCGAAGACCGGAATGGTGGCGTTAGCTTTGTTCTCCGGCTTGTGACACCTCCCCGTTTCTTCGAAATCCGGTAAGAAGTATTTTGCATCTTCATATTTGCGGACTTCGTTCATGGAGAATGGGTTCAGTTCTCCCATCACGGTATACTCGAGACCATCCTTAAAATATTTCATACACTGATGCTGTGTAGAAGGGTTGATGTTGTACTCGTGTAACCATGGCCAGCCGAGCAGAGCATTATAGCATGTCTTAGCGTCGATTACGTGGAATTTAATGTCCGTGACAAGTAGCCCGAAGCGTAGCGTCAGTATCACAGACCCAAGAGTCCGTGATGATTGAGAGTCAAACCCGGAGATGGTGATCTTGTCCCGAGTGAGGTGCTGGACGCTCATGCAGATTTCCTTCAATACCCGCACATTGAGGAGATTGACGGAAGACCCATTGTCAACCAAGATTTTGCCTATCTTTATATCGTGGCAGTACCCCGAGACATAGAGGGGCCGGTTGTGTTCGCACTTCCCAAGGAGAAGGTCTTCATCACCGAAAGTGACATCGGCCGTGTGCACTTCCTCCAGCTCGTCCTTCATCTTTTCTTCGGCGAGAAAAGCTTGGAATTGTTTCGGCTCCTGTAGTGCCTCGATTAATGAATCCCTTGCCTCTTTTGATAGTAAAAGGGCGTCAAGAATGCTGAGCTGCAAGGGTAGCTTCCTCAGATGCGCTAGAACGTTGTAATCCACCTTATTTTTCTTCGGCGGGTCCTTGGCGGCTAGCTCTTCCATGACTTGGTCATTTAGGGCAATATCCTCAGAGACCTTTTATTTCCCTTTATCTTTTTTATTTGAGGGTCCGAAATTCTTTTTAGGTAGCATACGATTACGCAACCGGATATTTTCACAAGCTTTTGGCTCTTCCTCCTTTCCCGAAGTGGACTCTTTAAAGAGAGGGCTAAGCTTCATTTCCTCGTCAGAGTCGCTCCCGAATGTGAGAACTTGCGCTTCCCCGACGTTAACCATGCGACAGTCGCCGGTAATTCTTCTAAGCTCTTCGGTCGTACTTTTCCACTCCCGACGAGTTTTGCGCTTTTCCCGCTTAAAATGTTGCCGGTGAGCGACATATCCCTGCCACCATTTATTGAAAGCTTTGCACTCTTCGGTGGGGTGCGAAATCTTCCGATGATACAAGCAGTAGGAAGGGTGCATTTCTGCTTCACCAGCAATGTTTCCTTCAGAGGGTGGTAGCTTCATACCCATTGATATGGCTTTAGCAAGCCTCTTCCTCATTTTGAATTTGATTTTGTCTGCGGTGGACGTACTTTGCTCAAGCGGGAGTGTCTCAACTCTTTCGTAAAGTCGCTGTCGCTTGGCCCTTTCAAATATGGCCATCTCGCGTTCCCGATCAACTTTACTTTTTAACAGAGCTTCTTTGAAGAATGCGTCAATTGTTTCATCTGATGGCCCCAGAATTTCCGGTTTAGGATCTGCCCCCAGCTTTTCAGTGCAAGGAGTTTCCTCATCGTCTGTAAACGAATGGGAAATCATATGACAGCTCGCCACGTATTCCTCGGATTCATCCGACGAACTCTCCCCCTCATCTTCCTCTTGAAAGACGTGGTTGAGGAACTCTTGGAGTGTGATGGGAGTCCGTTCCTTCTGGTTATATTCCTCCAGCACGTCAATCTGTCTTTGTAAGTCCGTGCGCTTATCGCTAGGCTTCACAGGCTTCTTGGATTTCTTCTTCTTCTTCTTCGAAGATTTTGACGGCTGGTTGTGAGTGCTTGGGCCACTACCATCGGTCTTTGGAGTTGGATGCGGCTTCAACATCCCTTCAATGATCTGAGGTTCCAACGGGTTTTTCCACCTGATCGCTGGGCATGTTTGAAGATCGTTCAGCATCCTCTTGGTTTTGGCTGATAGCACAACCTCCCATGGAGCTTCTTCAACGAGGGAGCACGTTTCCCCCGGCGTATTCACCCTTTTAGGGGTGTGAGGCTGCGGCGGATTCACCTTCTATCTGTCGGACAACACGAACTTGCCCTGTTGGTACTGGTCCTCTATCAAATTTTTGAAGACGTAACAATCCTCGATCGGATGACCCAGTACTCGGTGATAAGGACAGTAATTGGGATCATTGACGTCGTTTGGCTGCGACGGACGTCTTAGATCCGGCAGATTTATGAGTCGGTTGCGCAAGGCCAGCTTGAACAATCTTCTCTTTTTATCTCGAGGAAATGAGTAAGGACGTCCTAGCCTTTCCTCAATGGGTACGCGCGGACGCTATTATTTAGACGGACAGCCAGTTTCAAGTTGCTCGGCTGTCGTTGAGCATTGGCGACAATGATTGCTTTTCCCTTCCCCTTCTCATTTCGAGAGTCCGGCTTTGGAGGGGGCGGTCTATGGCCCATCTGGTCCATTTGAGCTAACTTGTCGATCAGGGCCTGGAAGGTAGTCGGCTTGAAGAACATAATGAATTGGGATATGGTTGCCTGCGGATCGAGGGTTCTGATTGATACGATTTCGGATTGTGTAGTTTAGAAAATTGTATAGAAATCACAACCAAAAATTATTTTGACCGCAATCAATAACGGTGTCGAGTGTAGCGCGTTAGTAAGTGCGGATCGTCCACAGGGAAAGTGTAATCGTTCTTGTTTCGATTTAGATGAGTTGAAACTTTAAAGAAAAGAAAACAAACAATTCATGATTTGTAAATTGAAGTTCAAGAATTAAAAAAAAATCTAGATCTAAGAAAACATTAAAATCAAGAATTGGGAGTTTGATGATTTTCCAAACCAAATATCAAGAATCGAAGTGAGACTCGTAGGAATCGATCGGATCTATAAATGTGATGAAATCTAGCGATTACGTATTCTTATCCATCGATGAATTGATACAAGATCGATGATGATCGACGAGAATTAGGGATTTCTTGTGAAACTAGGGTTTCATCATTTATCCCTTGTTCCTTCGTCGATATCATTCACATTCTAGCCTCTAGCAAATTCAAGAATCGATTGTGGATCCCTAATTTCAAGCGATCACAATCAAGAAAGTATCGCAATGAAACTAGGTCGTCGATTCTTCAATTTGCTAGGGTTTACAAAACTCGTAAGACTTAAGAATCGTTTTAAGATTTGTTACATTATCATTCTATTGATCGTCTCGACTCCTTTACGAGCGGAGTTTTACTCAAACATCACAATAAGAACCACAATCACAAATTGAGATCGAATCATGATGCAAGAATTTAAAGAAAGCAAGATTAAAGAATTTCACCTTTTATTTATCAACAATTCTGTTTACAATTCACTCAAGAACTACAAGAGGAAGAACTCGATCGTCGATTTGGCTTCGCTCATCTTCTTGAGTCGCGGATCGGCTTGGATCACTTGCTCGGTTGAAGATCGGCTCCGCTCCTAAAAGGTTGAAGGCTTCTTGCTTGATTTGGTACTCGGGATCTTGAATTTGGCTTTGGATTAGGGTTAGGGTTTGGCACAAGTCGTGTCACTCAACTTGTGTTAGAAATGGGGGGAGATTAGAGTGAAGAAGAACCTTAACCCTAGATCTAGGCTCCTTTTTATAGACCTCAAAACCCTAGATCTAGGATTTCAAATTTGAATTTCCCTCCAAAAGTTTGTTAAGGAGAGCCTTCTAGAAATAGTTTGTTAAGCCGAGCCTTCTAGATGAGCCACGTGGAGTATCGGGAGTCTTCTAGAAGCTTGGGTAGTTACAGGAGACACGTGGTAAAAATCTGAACTTCTGATGACGTCAGAGTGCCGCGGATCCGTGGCGCAAGCAGGCTCCCGCCACGGATCCGCGGCTCTTTATGGGCCTTAGGGCTTGGGCTCTCTGATACTCGTTTGGACTGACACTTGGGCCTTTTCCTGATATGTTGAATTTTATTTGGATTTCTGTATCACTACCAGATCTCAAATCTTGGAGTTGGTGTATTTTTTATCAGCTCTTTTCCCAATTTTGGCTTTGTTCCTGCAATTTCCTGCACAATTTCTCGAGACAAGTGTTGCGCTACACAAGAATGATGCGATGCCATGATAAACACACAATTTCCCTCGAAATGCCGGTTTTAGAGTATAACACATGCAATCTGGTATTTCAGGATTGTTTTGCTAATATGTGCAATATGAATACCGAACACTTCTAGATGAGTGCAAATGATAGGGAAATTGCTGTGTTAAAAATGCAATATTTTCGACTGATCAAATTCCCCCAAACTTATTTTTGGTCGTCTCGAGCGAACTGTTTTATTAAAAAGAGAAGGAGAAAATAAAGAAAGAGAAAAACTATCTAGCACACTTTCGTAGGCAACACGATTGCACTGAGCACGTGCAACAAGCCTTTAAACCTCTAGGTGTCCCTAGTAGGAAGAGTGTTGTCTCCTGAGGGTTTTCAGCGGATTGCACCCACAAAATCCAATAATAAAAGGAAGACCGTGAAAGTTACATTTAAAGACAAGAATTGTAAAAGAAAAGCCTTGAAAATTAGGGTTTCCAACTAAGCTAGATTTTCGGTTGTCATGATCCCTATCTTAATAGTCATGAAAAGATATTAGAAATCACGTCCTCCCTTAATAAAACATCGTCTTATTCTTCATTCCTATCTTTCTTCCAAACATCGATCATATAACCCTACGTATGTGTAAAGAACATCCCTACACCCGGAGAATTAAATTCAAGCTATCATACTCTTGTCCATCTGCCTCAGTACTTTTTAATTAATGAATATTTAGATGAATTTGCTCACACACTTTCATGCGACCGTTAATACTTCTTGAGATACTAACCGACCGATTACTCCTGTGCTTGCTTATTTGGTGTTTTTCCTCGTTTTGCACCACCTAAGGCTTAGCAGTGACTCCCAGACCAGTTGGCCTTAGGGCACTAGGTGAAGAGGCACTCTCGCTATATTTTTTTATTGCTGCCTTGGCGATAACAAAACCAGTGTTCATTTTTCTCACCACTTTATATTTTATTCATATTTTTATTTCCTTCATACATCGGCTTTTAGACAAGAGCATTTCAAGGTATCCTCTACTATCCCGGGCTTCAAGACGTGTGTAAGTGCGAATGGTAGGGTATCAACGTTCAAAATATTTGGCTTCCAGAATAGGAACTATTTTTCAGACTTATTTTTATCCTCAGATTAGTGACTTCCTTCATCTTACTAACCCTTGGGACAACGGCTCATAACTACTTATTACTAGTTCGTATAAGAAAACTTCTAATTTTCTTGTTTTTCTTAAATTTTTCTAATCTTTTGGATGTAATTTTTCACTATCTAATCTTTTATTATCTTATTTATATACAAAAATATTTATATTTTTGAAAATTTTTAAATTTTTATAGGTTTTAAAAATGTTTTGTGCTTATGCAAAGTATGATGCAAATGATGCGAAAATAAGCACAAACCTCCCCCAAACTTGTTTTCAACAGTGTCCTCACTGTTGCCATCAGCTAGATCTCGAAAAACCTGTAAGCTTGGAAGGAAATTTATTAACGGGGGCAAAATATTTAAGTGAAGATCCTCCCCCAAACTTATTTTTGGCTCAAAATTTTGTAAAAATTTTCTTTTCAAGAACCCGATTATACCCCCCCAAACTTGAGTTAAGCAATGTTAATCTTTGAAAATCATATGAAGGGGTCAAAAAATCATTGGTCGATGCCAAGCCTTGCAAAGACCGAAAGTTAACACCAACCATTCAAAAATTTTATCAATGCAGTGCTCGGGTTGGTAGAAGAAGTAGTGGGGAAAGGGTAAGTGGTGGAATAGAATGTGTGTGCGTCTCATTTTGGAGAGACAATGCAGTGAATGTGATGGATTGCTCGCATTCTTTTTACAGTTCAGAAGAAGGGGTGGAGGTTCAATTTCATTGATTGGGAGATGATTCATCTCAACACCCGTGTCATTCAAAAATGCGAGTTCATCAGCGAAGATCTCCTCAATACCCCGGAGAATAATGTCATCACAAAGTGCGGGGTGATCTTCAGACTCTAAAAGCAGTTCATACTCAGTGTTAGTTGTTGACCCGAACATCTCGGTGGAAGAGTCCGTATGTGTATGATACATAGTTGGGTCAAACAACAACATATGAAAAGAGTCTAGATCGGTATCAAGAGGATCATCAAATTCGCTGCTGTCGACATCCATTAAGTCGACAGAACAGACCTGAGTAGTAGGTTCGGAGGGTACAATTCCCAACTTGTAAATGTTCAGCTCTATTGACGTATTCCCGAAAGATAGGGTCATAGAACCATTACGACAGTTGAAGATAGCATTGGAAGTGTCCAAAAAGGGCCGACCTAAAATCACCGGAATTTGATTCCGTGGGTTCGCTACAGGTTGTGTATCAAGTACAATAAAATCCACAGGGAATACAAATTCCCCGATTTTTATTAACACATCCTCCAGTTCACCCCTAGGTTTGGTGATTGATCGGTCAGCCATCTAGAGAGTTATGCTCGAGGGCTTTAACACTCCGATACCTAGTTGCTCGTAAACCGAGTAAGGAAGCAAGTTAATACTAGCGCCAAGGTCAAGTAAAGCACGGTTGATGTGTTTCTCCCTAATAGAAATGGAAATAGTAGGACAGCCAGGGTCCTTACGTTTCCGTGGTAATTGTTGGGGAAAAGCCGTGTCTACAGTACTCGACATGAAAAAAAATTTAGGCACTTGAGTCTTCCTCTTCCTAGTGCATAAGTTCTTAAGAATTTTCGCATAGGACGGAACTTGTTGAATAGCATTTAGGAGAGGGATGTTGATATTAACTTCCTTAAACATGTCCACAAGCTTCTCCATTTAGGCATCATGTTTATTGGGCCTCAACCTATTTGGAAATGGAGCTCTATCAATAAGTGTTGGGTCCAACATTTGTGGAGAAGTTTGTGGGGGTGGAAAAGATGAGGTGGGTGGAGGGTTCGAACCTTTGGGAAAACAGAGAATAGGCTCGAAAGAAGACGGTAAATTAGACGAAATAGGGTAAGAAGTAGAAGTGTGAGTGGAAGTGGAAGTGGAAACCGGGGTGTTAATGATCAATTCATCATTATCAATTTGTTCACCCACATGATTGTCTAGCACTCTTCCTGATCTCAACGTTGTAAAAGCATCCACATTAGTGCAATGTGAAGGTCCAGGATCAGGCAGGGGTTGAGATAGAAGATTCCCTTTTTCTCTAACACTTATTTCGGCTGTTATTCGTTCAATTTGTGCTTCCATTGATTTAATATTCTCATTTTGAGTGAGAATGATCTTTATCATATTATCGATGGAAGATTGAAAACTTGCCGATTCTTGGATGGATTGTTTCATGAAAATAACCAAGGTTTGTACTAGTGCAGAGGTATTATCAGTACCGGCCAATTGCAAAGAGTTTTCATGTGGTGCAAAAGTGTTGGCCGGATTTTGAAAATTTTGTGGTTGGAAGGGGTGCTGACTCAATTGAAGTGGTTGCTGTTGTGGTGGAGGGACCCTTTGGAAATTGTTTTGGGTTGGAACCGTGTTTTGAGATTGTGATTGGTTCCAAGCAAAGTTAGGGTGATTTCTCCACTCTTGATTATATGAGGAAGAAGAAGGATCGTTTCCAGGTCTTTGCTGAAATGCAGCCTTGGTGTGACTTTGAAACGGTACATTCAAAGGACATTCTTCCGTCAAATGCGAAGGGTTTGAACAGCAGCCACACACGGTTTTGGGAAGTGTGGATTGGTTTAGGGAGGCTGAAGAGATTTTGTTTTCTATAGCGTCGAGTTTCCTTTGTATTGCAGCCATTTCGGCTTTCATTGTGACGGAAACATCGAGCTGATTGACATCTTCCCTAGGCGGTGGTGGTCTAACACTTTCCCATTATGATGTGTTTTGAGCTAAATCTTCTAGGTATTTCCAAGCTTCACCATCATCTTTAGATAGGAATTGGCAATGACACATGGTTTCAAGCATCTGTCTAGTAGTGAGATCAATACCCTCATAGATAATTCGACACAAATCCCATCTGGAGATTCCGTGATGAGGGCATTGGATAAGAAGATCCTTGAACCATTCAAAGCATTTCCAAAATGGTTCATTGGGAAGTTGGCTAAATTTAAAGATTTCGCTCCGAACACGGGCGGTCTTGTGATTGGGATAAAATTTCTTAAGGAATGCTGCAACGAATTCGTCCCATGTTGAAATAGAATGTGCGGGTGTGATGTAAAGCCACTTCTCGGCTAAGTCGCACAAAGTGAATGGGATAAGACGTAAACACAGAGCATCCAAAGACAGTTGTGAATTTCCCATCAAAGCACATACGTTTTCGAATTTGGAAATAAACATGTATGCGTTTTCAGAATCAAGACTGTGAAATTTGGGTAACAGTTTGATGAATTGGGGGTTAATTTCAAAATTTTCCCCGTTGGCAGGTGGTATAGAAAGACATGTGGGAAGGGGAACACGTGTAGGATAGCATCTCTCTTGGAGAGAAATGCGTGGAGGATTCTGCGCACCTGCGGGCGGTGGCAGAGTGGTATTTAAGTTTGATGGATTTGGGTCCATCGCGGTCGTGGTGGGTGGTGGGGGAGAAAACGGAGAATTACCGACTCTGGGGTCGATAAAAGAAACGCGGACAAGACGGGAAATGGAATCCTGTGTCCAGCCTAACATTGTGCTAAATGGTTGTAGCACAAGTGGCAGCGTTATAATTAGAGGAAATGAAGTGTTGGTGTTTGTTCTGAAAAAATGATACGGATTTTTGAAAAAATGATGCGATCACAACAAATGCAACAAGCAAAACCCTAATTCTAGTGGTCACCTAGGTCAAAGCTCTAGACCGCTCCTAACTGCCAAAAGACAAGTCGCAGGATCAATCCTCCACTGCCTCTTTGTCTCTCCTGTGGCCAGGTAAGTGCCAGGTAAGTGGGAGGTTCTCCACTACGTAAGTAGTGGGCCTAATTAAGTAACCACTAGCCTTCGACACACTTGCCTTAGACACCACAAAAGAAACGCAGATAAGCAATGAATTACCCACGGCCTTCTTCTGTCCTAAGTGAGCGCGACGGTCCTTAGAGTCATCTCAAGATATTTTTTAGTTAATGAGGGTAATGCGAATGCAAGTTTGTGATTTTTGGGGATTAGGAAGGGTAATGAACTCCCCACCTAATCTGGATTTGGTCGTGCCCCTTAATTTCCGTATTATTATGCAAACAACCAAAAATCAAAACACGCACAATTTATTTTGCTTTTGCGGCCCTGCGATTATTTGCAAAGAAACCTGCAACAAATTGTTATTTGGAGCAGACAGAGGAGGAGATAAGAAAGTTAGAGACTCACAGAGCAATTTTGGTGCAGTGATGACGTCAGCATGCGGCGGAACCGCGGTTTAAGTCGCCTATTGCCGCGGAATCGCGGTGGCTAAGACAGATCAATGCACAAAAAATTCAGTCTCTGTTCCTGTTCATCTTCTAAGCTCTCTGGATTTTTCAGAAAAAAAATTCCATAGCTCCAATAATTCCAGATTTCCTCGCAACAAATCACAACAACTCGTATTAGTGTTTGCACGAATTTTGATCTAAAAATATAGATGGAATAAACTTTTCAACTCAAATTTAAAAATACGAACAATTAGCGCACTATCCCCGGCAACGGCGCCATTTGATTGATACGATTTCGGATTGTGTAGTTTAGAAAATTGTATAGAAATCACAACCAAAAATTATTTTGAACGCAATCAATAACGGTGTCGAGTGTAGCGCGTTAGTAAGTGCGGATCGTCCACAGGGAAAGTGTAATCGTTCGTGTTTCGATTTAGATGAGTTGAAACTTTAAAGAAAAGAAAACAAACAATTCATGATTTATAAATTGAAGTTTAAGAATTAAAAAAAAAATCTAGATCTAAGAAAACATTAAAATCAAGAATTGGAAGTTTGATGATTTTCCAAACCAAATATCAAGAATCGAAGTGAGGCTCGTAGGAATCGATCGGATCGATAAATGTGATGAAATCTAGCGATTACGTATTCTTATCCATCGATGAATTGATACTAGATCGATGATGATCGACGAAAATTAGGGATTTCTTGTGAAACTAGGGTTTCATCATTTATCCCTTGTTCTTCGTCGATATCATTCACATTCTAGCCTCTAGCAAATTCAAGAATCGATCGTGGATCCCTAATTTCGAGTGATCACAATCAAGAAAGCATCGCAACGAAACTAGGTCGTCGATTCTTCAATTTGCTAGGGTTTACAAAACTCGTAGGACTTAAGAATCATTTTAAGATTTGTTACATCATCATTCTATTGATCGTCTCGATTCCTTTACGAGCGGAGTTTTACTCAAACATCACAACAAGAACCACAATCACAAATTGAGATCGAATCATGATGCAAGAATTTAAAGAAAGCAAGATTAAAGAATTTCACCTTTTATTTATCAACAATTCTGTTTACAATTCACTCAAGAGCTACAAGAGGAAGAACTCGATCGTCGATTTGGCTTCGCTCGTCTCCTTGAGTCGCGGATCGGCTTAGATCACCTGCTCGGTTGAAGATCGGCTCCGCTCCTAAAAGGTTGAAGGCTTCTTGCTTGATTTGGTACTCGGGATCTTGAATTTGGCTTTGGATTAGGGTTAGGGTTTGGCACAAGCGTGTCACTCAACTTGTGTTAGAAATGGGGGGAGATTAGAGTGAAGAAGAACCTTAACCCTAGATCTAGGCTCCTTTTTATAGACCTCAAAACCCTAGATCTAGGATTTCAAATTTGAATTTCCCTCCAAAAGTTTGTTAAGGAAAGCCTTCTAGAAATAGTTTGTTAAGCCGAGCCTTCTAGATGAGCCACGTGGAGTATCGGGAGTCTTCTGGAAGCTTGGGTAGTTACAGGAGGCACGTGGTAAAAATCTGAGCTTCTGATGACGTCAGAGTGCCGCGGATCCGCTGCACAAGCAGGCTCCCGCCGCGGATCCGCGGCTCTTTATGGGCCTTAGGGCTTGGGCTCTCTGATACTCGTTTGGGCTGACACTTGGGCCTTTTCCTGATATGTTGAATTTTATTTGGATTTCTGTATCACTACCAGATCTCAAATCTTGGAGTTGGTGTATTTTTGATCAGCTCTTTTCCCAATTTTGGCTTTGTTTCTGCAATTTCCTGCACAATTTCTCGAGACAAGTGTTGCGCTACACAAGAATGATGCGATGCCATGATAAACACACAATTTCCCTCGAAATGCCGGTTTTAGAGTATAACACATGCAATCTGGTATTTCAGGACTGTTTTGCTAATATGTGCAATATGAATACCGAACACTTCTAGATGAGTGCAAATGATAGGGAAATTGTTATGTTAAAAATGCAGTATTTTCGACTGATCAGGTTCCCACAAACATCCCTACTGCCGGCGCTTCTTCAATGCGTTGCTCGCATTTCGACCATAAGTTCCGCCACCGTATCGCATACCGAACCCATGTTTCGCCTGGCTTCACCCTGGCATTAATCAGTGCCGTTATCGGGGTTCGTTCGCTGGCGCTTACGAAACGCTGGGTAAACAACAGTTCCATCTCCGTAAATGTCTTGATAGAGTCGTTTGGGAGCTCAGAGTACCACTCGAATGCTGAATCCGATAAGATACCGACGAACTGGCGAAGTAACAATTTATCATCACCGCCGGTGTTGCCGCAAAGCGCCCTGAACTGGGCAACATGCTGATGGGGATTGCCAGTCCCCTTATACACATGGAATTTCGGTATTGTATAGCCCGGCGGGTACTTGATCTGATCGTACCAGCTCGGATATAGTCGCCCTGTTTTTACGACCTGACCGGCTGCCTCAGTCGCCTGGTGAACCCGTATCTGTTGAGCTATATATTCGTCCAGGTCAGCTTTGGAGATTGTCTCCTCCTTGGCTATTGACAGAGCCGGTGGAGGATTTGACGTTTCTCCCCTGTCGTCTTCAAGGACGATCGGAGGATCTTCAGCAGCAGGATCTTGTTGGATCATCATTCCCACCATGTCCTGGAATAGGAGGGTCATTCGCTTTATATTGGCTGCTTGTTCTGCAGTCTCTTTATCCTTCTTTTCCAGTATCCTGCGAAGGAATTCAGCGTCAGTCTCTTGCTCCTGGCGTTGATCAGAAGACGCTTCGGGGCTTTCTTTTGGCCCAGTGAGTGCGGCCATCGCGTTCATCATTTCCTGGAGCTTCTGCTGTTGCTCCTGAGCTTTGGTCACTGACCGTGTAAGCGGTCTATGACCTGCAAATGCACGGCTGTCCTCCTTCCCAGACGCCATGTAGGCAGTATGGACCACAATGCCCCCGGACTTAGGGCGTTTGGGCTCGCCGCCTTTGGCATTTGCCGCAGGCGTAGGGACCTTCTCCAGCCTTCTTCTCTTGTGGGTCGTTGAAGTTGAAGGGTCCGTTGCAGTTGAAGGGGCCGTTGCAGCGGGCACCCTGGCGGTTGTCGTCCTTTGCTGTTTGTCAGGACGGTTCTTTTCTTCCTGCACTTTCGCCCTTTTCTGCCGGCGAAAGTGATCTTGGTCGATCACGGAATCTTGAACCCTCCGCCAGACCTTATAAATTCTGGAGGACAGCCGTTGAGGGGGCTGCTCCAGCTTGGTTTCTGTAACTCTCTCCGCAGGTGGAGAAGATCTTTTTAGCGTAGCAGTCGGAGAGTTCTTACGTACCCTCCTTAGTGGTTCAAAGCTGTTCCTAGTTGGAACAGTAGCATTAACTTCCACCACTGGAGCAGGTGGAGTTAGCCCTGAGGGGGAGTTGCCCCGGGCCTTCCTTACTCGGCGCCAGTGGCGACGTCGAGTATGTCGAGCTGTTGGGACTGGCTCGGCGATAGGGACAGCTTCATCTTTCCCCATGTCCGGATGAGGCGCTGCCGGTGCCAGCCTCTTAAAGACTGACGTTGTCCTTTGAGTGGCGATGTTCAATCTGTCAAAGACAGACCCTCGAGCAGGAGCAGGAGTCGGAATAGTCAGCCTTGAAAAGACCGACTCTTTAACAGGAGAAGCCACCTTGACGACTTCAGGAGCAGAGGTGGCTGTCTTCCTTTGGACGGCCGCTTCAGGGTTCATGGGCATCTTGGCGGGCCCATCAGGGTTCTGGCTCAGCCTGGCAAAGACAGAGGCTGCCGGCTTGATATTGGATGACCCGTTGAAAGGGGCCGTTGTAGCAGTGAGCCGATCGAAAACCGACTTCTTGTGCGCTTCCGGTGCGGGCACTGGAATGGTGAAGCTTGCAGGCGGGAGCATGGTCCCGAAAAACAGACCGGTGGTGGCCTGGATCACTTGTTCCACCGGCATGGCAAGGATGGAGGCCGCTTAAGGCCCATAGGCTACACCTCCAGGTGAGGCGGAGCGTCGGTTACACTTGCATTTCGAGCAGCTCGAGCAGTTGGAGGCCATTGATGCTTGATTTCTACGCCAGGCAAAAGACCAAATCTTAGTAACTTGAAACCCAAAGGCAACCATTAATAAACCGCGATTCGTTCGCGAAGACGACACACGAAGTGTGGAGTGGAAAGAGGAAAAGGTCCCACCGGGCGTGCCAGAATCTGTTCCCCTCCGAAAGACGATGACGACGTGAAGACGTCTTGCCTGAGATTCGGGGCAGATACTATTTGGTTTTATCCGTCTACCTCTCCGAAGATCCCAAGTTGATTTATGACACCGTGTATCGGAGGTTTAGACGGATGCGGCCGATGTAGCAGACTTTGTCAGATTCCCCCTCGCTTGAGGGGTTTTTTGATTATGGGGACGCTCTTCCCTGCAGGCGCAAGCCCCTGCAGTTAATTACGCTACCATATCGCGGTAACCACTTTCTCCTTCTCCAGAAATTTCACTTCGTGTCGTGTGTGTTTGTTTGTTTGTGGATGCCCGTGGATTATATACGGAGACTAAGTTATGCCGTCGCCCGTAGGACGTGGATTAGTCCAAATCCGTATTTACTTAGATTTGGGTTTGTTGTTTTAGTTTAAGGATACGTTAGCCATATTGAGGCTAAGATCAACTTAAACGTTCGTTAAGGATACGTTAGTCTGATTTGAGACTAAGATCGACTTAACGGAAAGAGCATTCCAGTTTAGGGACGTAGTGGTCCATTTAATATATGGTCGTCGGGACCCGTCACCTCTCTGACGACGTTGAAGGATTACAATGACAAGTGTCAGAGGAGTTCAGAGATGTACCCTTGAACCAAAGTTGATTGGGAGTTTTATAGTCCAATTTGAATGTTTAAGGATACGTTAGCCAGATTTGAGGCTAAGATCAACTTAAACGGGATCGTTTAGATCCGAAAAAAGAGCGTTTGGGGGCTCTATTGTTCTAGTTTAGGGACGTAGTGGTCCATAGGTAGTTTAAGAACATTGCGGTCCATTGCCAGTTTAGGGACATGGTGGTCCACTTTCCAGTTTAGGGACATAGGGGTCCATAGGTAGTTTAAGGACATTGCGGTCCATTGCCAATTTAGGGACATGGTGGTCCATCGTTCCCGTTTTAGGGACGGATGTTAGTTTAAGGACGCATTAGTCCATGGGTTTAAGGACCCCATAGTCCATATAGATGTGTTTAAAGACGCATTAGTCCATTAGTTTAAGGACGCATAAGTCCATGGGTTTAAGGACCCCACAGTCCGTATGAGTGTGTTTAAGGACGCATTAGTCCATTAGTTTAAGGACGCATTAGTCCATGAGTTTAAGGACCCCACAGTCCGTATCGATGTGTGGTTGTCGGGACCCGTCACCTCTCTGACGTCGTTAAAGGATTACAACGATAGGTGTCAGAGGAGCTCAAAGATGTACCCTTGAACCGGATGTAAATTGATTTAAGAGAGCAGTCTTGCTCAGTCAATTTAATTTGAGGACTTACGGCCATGATTGGGCTAAGTCCAGTTGAGAATATTCAACGTTTTATCTTTGGCCTATTAGGCCTGTGCTAGGGCTTTGCCCCTGTTTAATAATGCACTGCATTTTCTTTTAGCCTGCTAAGCCTTTTTGATTTGGGCTCTGTCCCTTTTAAATGATGCACAGCATCTGTTTTTGTTTGGGCTCTGCCCTTTTTAAAATAATGCATTGCATTTTATTAGGCCTGTTAGGCCCTTTTTAATTGGGCTTGGCCCTTCTGCAGTGCATTAATCAAACTGACAGTGGCCATGTGGCCTGTCAGGCGCTTTGCGCCAATTATTGAGCGCAAGCGCACGTGGAGGTGACACGTGTCACGCTCTAGTGAGCGCAAGCGCAGTGCGCTGCGCTATTGCGCTGCTGACACGTGGCACGCTCTGGTGAGTTGCGCCAATTTCAGAGAGCAATGCTCTATCTTAAAAGCGCATCGCGCAAGTTATTCGGGTGCTGACACGTGGTGCTCTCTGGTGGCTTGCGCCAAACCAGGAGCGCAACAGTGCAGATTTGCAAGTGCAAGGCACTATTTTAATTTCTTGATCCAAGAAAAGAATCTTTAAGATTCCAGAACCAATGGTTCATAAAAAAGACAATGCCTTTATTATTATTTTTTATTTTTTATTGAAGATTCTTGATCTTTTTCTTAGATCAATGATCTATTCAGAAGAAATTCTTCTTTTCTTATTCAAAGGTTTTACCTTTCTTTCTTTTTGAGTTCTTCTCAAAATTCTTCAGAGTTCTCTCTCTGTTTCTTGAGTTTCTCTATTCTCTGTGTTGTGTTGTCTTTTGGAATTGGGGTCTAGGGGCCTTTATATAGTGCCCATTAATTTGTTAAATTTGTTAAAGAGATCATTCTCTGAGTGATTTGGGGAATTTTCCCCACCGTTGGATCTTTGATCCAAGAGCTTCTGTTTTACAGAAAACAATCTTCTTGTTTTAACAAGAACGGAAAGATCTTACTGGAATTTTAGTTCTGTTTGGCGTAGATGCACCAGCGCTTGACACGTGTCACGCAGCGCAACTGCGCTGACACGTGTCGCGCAGCGCAGGGCGCAGCGCATCTGCGCTAGCGCAACTGCGCTGACACGTGTCGCGCAGCGCAGAAGCGTTGCTTCTTTTAATTTTGTTTTAAATAGAGCCTTGCTCTGATTGGGCGCACTGCCTTGGGCGCTGTGCTGACGTATCAGCTTCTGACACGTGGCGCGTTGCGCGCAGCGCAAAGAATTTGAAGCGTTGCTTCAATTTTTGAATTTTTGAAATTCAAACAGAGCTTTGCTCTGATTGGGGGAAACAGGTCCATGTTCCAGTTTAGGTACATGGGGGTCCATGTTCCAGTTTAGGGACATGGGGGTCCATTGTATGTATGGCCGCCGGGACCCATCACCTCTTTGACGACGTTGCAGGATTACAACGACAGGTGTCAGAGGAGTTCAGAGATGTACCCTTGAACCAGGTGTAAATTGATTTAAGAGAGCAGCCATGCTCAGTCAATTTAATTTGAGGACTTATGGCCAGAATTGGGCTAAGTCCAATTGAAAATGTGCAACATTTTATTTGCATTTGGCCTATTAGGCCTTAATTAGGGCTCTGCCCCTGCACTGTATTTTATTCTGGCCTGTTAGGCCTTTTAAGTTGGGCTCTGTCCCCTTTTTTTATAATGCAAAGTATTTGTTTTGGTCCATTGGGCCTCTTAATTGGGCTTTGCCCCTTAATAATGCGTTGCATTAATTAGTCTGACAGACGCCACGTGGCTTGTCAGGCGCTTTGCGCCAATTGAGGAGCGCAATGCGTAAACTCATGTGGGGGTGACACGTGTCATGCTCGGATGAGCGCAAGCGCAGTGCGCTGCGACAGTGTGCTGCGCTGTTGCGCTGCTGACACGTGGCGCGCTCTGGTGAGTTGCGTCAATGAGAGCAGTGCTCTGTTTTTAGAAGCGCATAGCGCAGATCATTATGGGGCTGACATGTGGCGCTCTCTGGTGGCTTGCGCCAATCCGAGAGCGCAACAGTGCAGATTTTGCAAGTGCAGGGCACTGTTTTATTATTTTGATCAATTTTAGATCAAAGAAAATAAATTTTCTTGTTTTCAAAGAACCAGTGGTTCATCAAAAGGCAATGTCTTTATTATTATTATATTTTTATTGAAGATCTTTGATCTTGTTCTTAGATCAATGATCTTTTTAGAAGAAATTCTTCTTTATTCAGAGGTTTTTACCTTTTCTTTTTCTGAGCTTTTCTCAAAATTTTCTTTAGAGGAGTTCTCTATTTTTCTCTCTGTGTTGATGTCCTCATGTGTTGGGGTCTGGGGGCCTTTTTATAGTGCCAATGATTTGTTGAATTGGTTAGAGAGATCTTTCTCTGAGTGATTTGGGGATTTTTCCCCACCGTTAGATCTTTGATCCAAGGGCTTCTGTTTTACAGAAGACAATCTTCCTGTTTTAACAAGAATAGAAAGATCTTACTGGAATTTTAATTCTGTTTGGCGCAAACGCACCAGCGCTTGACACGTGTCACGCAGCGCAGAGCGCAGCGCAACTGCGCTGACACGTGTCGCGCAGCACAAGGCGCAGCGCAACTGCGCTAGCGCAACTGCGCTGACACGTGTCACGCAGCGCAGAGCGCTAGCGCAACTGCGCTGACACGTGTCGTGCAGCGCAGAGCGCAGCGCATCTGAAGCGTTGCTTCTTTTAATTTTGTTTTTAAATAGAGCCTTGCTCTGATTGGGCGCGCTGCCTTGGGCGTTGCGCCCCCTGCGCTGGCGTGTCTGATTTTGACACGTGGCGTTCTGCGCGCAGCGCAGGAGATCTGAAGCGTTGCTTCATTTATTTTAATTTTAATTTTCACTTTAGTTTTCGAAACAGAGCTATGCTCTGATTGGGGGAAACAGAAGCGTTGCTTCGTTTCCCGCCTTGGGATTTGAACAGAGTTTTGCTCTGATTGGGATAAACAAATGCCCCCCTACCGTTGCGCTTATGTGGCCCTCCAAACGTGAGCGCAGCGGTGGCAGAATTCCAACCGTCGCGGCAACTCTTGGAAGTTGAAAGGGCATTTGATGCCTATAAATAGGACCTCTGGTCCTCCACAGATGATCATCATCTTTTAAGATTTTTACTTTCAAAACTTCAAAGCCTTGCTCTTGCCTTCAAGAACCCCAAGAGTTAGAATTTCTTTAGAGAACACTTTTTAGGTAAAAAAAAATTTTAATTAAATTAAATTAATTTTCATTGTCAATAGATCCCTGATCTAAAGAAAACCCATTTAAGGTTTCACTTAGCAGAGCTTTGCTCTAAAAGGATCTAAAGAGAACTAAAGAGAACCCTGTTAGGATTCCATCAATAGAGTTCTGCTCTCCGAAAGATTTCATTTATAATTTCTTGATTCATTAATGGAGCTTTGCTCCTTTTAAATCATATAGCAGAACTCTTAAGAGTTGCTGATTTTTGTCGATCTTCTTTTATAGGAGTGATGAACGCCCACATGTACGACCTCGACAAGATTATCTCCTATGGGGACATCCGCCGACTCGGCCGTTCCCAAAATCGAGAATTTACTAATGCTGAGTGTGCCGAGATCATGAGTCGCTTCGACGCATACAACGGTCAGTTGCTTCCCCGACGTTCCTCTCTCCTGAAGCTTATCGTGGGAGCCATCTGGGAAGCGCTTCCCATATTCTGTACTGGTGTGCCACTTGGGGCATTGGATGTCGCCGAGGATAAGGTGCACTCAGTGTACCTGATGAACCTAATGTCGAAGAGACGGCGAGACAATCTTGTCAATCTCTTGCACCAGGCTTTTCAACAGTCCGCCATTCTTGCTGCCTATCGGAGGGTGGAGGACATCAGTGGGGATCCTGACGCCCGTGCTCGCGAAAGGAAGCACACTAGGATGGTTCGCGAGGCTTGGAAAGTTCTGGACAAGGTCACTTATGAGTTCCTCAATCCATGTCCTGAATTTGAGGTTTTGTCATTGTAACCATCTCGATAATGTCTTTGTTTATTGTCTTTATTGATGTAAAAGATTTCCAAGTATGAATGACAAATCTTTTGCCTCCTTCCTTTTATTTTCTGCTTTATTACTGGCACATTCTTTAAATAAGCATAGCCTGTAAGCGATATAGAACATTCTGTCTTGAACATCTTGGGGAGTAGTGATGGCTTAGGCAGTAGGTTCAGGTCTGCTACCTAAGGCTTTTCAACTTCATGAGTCGTGAGGGTCTCTCATAAAGATTTTTCTCCCTACGAGTCGAGAGGATCTCGTAGGTGTATTTTCTCCTTAGGAATCGTGAGGACTCCTAAGTGCGTTTTCTCTTATAAGTCGTAAGGATCTTATAAGAGAATTTTCCCTCTTATGAGTCGAGAGGACCCGTAAGCGGTTGTTTCCCTCCTTGTCGAAATTCGACTTCGGAGAGTGAGACCCGTGGATAGTATGCAAGAGACCGTTTTGGGCCGACTTGCAGGGTCCCGGTGCTTAGGAAACAGGTTTTTTAATCCCTACTGCCTAAGGCTTTATCTCACGAGTCGAGCCGCATCGAGAAGTTCTCGCAAAGACATCAATTTCCTCACGAGTCGAGACGAATCGAGCATTTCTCACAAGGATGTCCTAACGTCACAGTTAACCTCTGCTCTTTACGACAGAGGTCCGTTAGGGTCTGTGGTACTTAGGGTTTTGGCCGTCGTACCGTCGCGTTGGCTGATATATTCCTCGATATGCAATCTTGTTGTTCGAGTAGCCTTGCGATTGTCGTGTCTCTGATCCCTTCGGGGGCTGGACAAGACGTCTTCAAGTAATCTTCCAGGTAGTATTACCGTCGAAAGAGCAAGCGTAGGGATATTCCATGTCACTTTTTACTTGAGGTTAGGCTCATTTTGGAGAGCCCCGATGAGTCATAACCACTCCGCGCTGGTGTGGGATGATCTCCGATAGTCTTTCAGGATTTATATGACTTGCCGTCAAGACCCTGAAGCTAGGAATTTGGTCTTTGCTTCGTTTGCTGACATCGCATCCTCTATATCAAGACGAATGTCGCGGTTGTCTCTAGGTTGTTAGTGAACCGTAGAGGTTTGGAACTAAGGACTTTGCCGTGGCTCCGCTGTTTGACGATGTTGCGTCTGCTGTGTTGAGACGAACGTCGAGGTGGTGACCACTCCGTACTGGTGTGAGACGATCTCCGGTTGTCTTTCAGGCTTTATATGACTTGCCATTAAGACTTTGAAGCTGGGAATTTGGCCTTCGCTTCGTTTGCCGACATTGCGTCCTCTATATCGAGACGAATGTCGTGGTTGTCTCTAAGTTGTTGGTGAACCGTCGAGGTTTGGAACTAGGGACTTTGCCGTGGCTCCGCTGTTTGATTGTCGCGTCTGAATCCTGTTGGAGGAAGAACGCTGGGGTGACATCACGTCTGCTGTATCGAGACGAACATCAAGATGGTGACCACTCCTCACTGGTGCAAGATGATCTCCGATTGTCTTTCAGGCTTTATATGACTTGCCGTTAAGACCCTAAAGCTAGGAATTTGGCCTTTGCTTCGTTTGCTTTGTCACGTCCGAATCCTGTTGGAGGAAGAACGCTGGGGTGACATCACGTCCGCTGTATCGAGACGAACGTCAAGATGGTGACCACTCCGCACTGGTGCAAGATGATCTCCGAATGTCTTTCAGGCTTTATATGACTTGCCGTTAAGACCCTGAAGCTAGGAATTTGGCCTTTGCTTCGTTTGCTTTGTCATGTCCGAATCCTGCTGGGGGAAGAACGCTGGGGTGACATTTCATCTGCTGTGTTGAGACGATCGTTGAGGTGGTAACCACTCCGCGCTGGTGCGAGATGATCTCCGATTGTCTTTCAGCCTTTATATGACTTGCCGTCAAGACCCTGAAGCTAGGAATTTGGCCTTCGCTTCGTTTTCTTGCATTGCATCCGCTGTATCGAGACGAATGTCGCGGTGGATCTGGGATTTTGCCGTCACTCCGCTTTACTGACCATGGGGTCCTTTGTTGACGTTGCATCTGCACCCGGTGGACTTTGCGAAGGAATGCCGTTGCTGATATTGCATCTGCTGTAATAAGACGAATGTTGAGGTGGAGCTAGGATTTTGCCGTCACTCCGCATTGTTTCGACCACGGGGTCTTTCGTTGACGTTGCATCTGCATTCTGCTGGACTGCGAAGGAACGCCGTTGCTGATTCTTAGGCTGTAGATATTGCTGTTAAGATTTGGAACTAGGGACTATGCCGTGGCTCCGTTTCGTTGCGACTCCGAGGTCGGTTGTTGACGTCATGTCTGCATCTGGTTGGAATGAGGAGAAACGCCGTTGGTGATCTCTAAGTCATCGATGTTGACGTCGAGACCCTGAAGCTAGGGATCTTCCTTTGCTTCGTTTGTTAACATTGTGTCTGTAATATTGCGACAAATGTCACGGTTGTCTCTAGGTTGTCTATGAACCGTCGAGATTTGGCTTCGCTTTCTGGTGGAGCCTGTTGGGAAGGTATGGTTCCCTCTTTGTCTGTGCCCCTGGATTGTATACAGGGATCGATATGATCTCACCTGTAGGGCAAAAAGTTTCATTCTTTCATCATCATTTTTTCTATTCTTTCTGCGATGCTCTATCATTTCAGCTTTTTATATCGCGAAAATCGCGATTGCCCAATCATTTCGGCTATTTTTCGCGGTGCCCAATCATTTCGGCTATTTTTTTGTTTTCACTCGCTGCTTTTTATTGCGAGTTGCCCCATCATTTCGGCTATTTTGCATGCATAAATTGCTCGCTGATTTTCTTTTATCGCGAGTGTAGGATTTGGAATCTGATGCCAATCTCAGCATCAGCATCGCTACAACTGGAATATTGCCAGGAGCGAATCATCATTTGCTATGAAAGGGCTTGGAATTTGATACCGGTTTAGGCATCAGCATCGCTACAACTGGGACATTGCCAGGAGCGAATCATCATTTGCCTCTGTCGATGTTGAACAAAGGTGGCTTAGCGAACAGGGTTAGGATCCCGTCGACTAAGGCTTTTGACTTCATGAGCCGTAAGGGTCTCACAAAGGTATTTCTCCCTACAAGTCGTGAGGATCTCGTAGGTGCGTTTTCTCCTTAGGGATCGTGAGGATTCCTAAGTGTATGTTCCCCTGTAAGTCGTAAGGATCTTACAAAAGGGGTTTCTCCTTATAAGTCGAGAGGATTTACAAGGGTTGTTCACCGTATGGACATATCCCCAGTCACGGGTGGGACTTGGTTAGGGAAATGTTTATTCGCGCCCATGGATTGTATACAAAGATCAGTATTGAGCCGCTCGTAGGGCACTATCGAAGGTCGTGGGGGTTTCTTAAGAACAGGTTCAGATCTCTGTAACTTAAGACTTTCAAATCTTATGAGCCGTGAGGGTCCCATAAGAGAGTTCTCCTTACGAGTCGTGAGGATCTCGCAAGTGTAATTTCTCCTTAGGAATCGTGAGGATCCCTAAGTGTGTTGCTCCCTTGTGAGTCGTAATGATCTCACGCGGGTGGTTTCTCCTTACAAGGTCGAGAGGACCCTGTAAGTGTCCTTTAACGAGGTTGCGCCCTTTCGGGTTTTCACAAACACTCGCCGGTAGTCCTGCTGTTTTTACTCACGGAGCCCTTTCGGGTTTTCATCCGTGCCCATTTCGCTTATGGACATACCGTCTTTTTTTTTATTCTTTTTATTCTTTTTTCTAACAAGGTCGTGCCCTTTCGGGTTTTCACGAACACTCGCCGGTAGCCCTGCTGTTTTTACTCACGGAGCCTTTTCGGGTTTTCATCCGTGCCTATTTTGCTTATGGACATACCATTTTTTTTTGTTTTTTGTTTTTTTTTAACACCACGTCAACCTGGGGAAGCCGCGGGTTGGTAGTAGTTTAACGACGTTTCGGTCAATTGCAAGTTTTAGGACATTGCGGTCCGTCATTAGTTTAAGGACGTTTCGGTCCGTCATTAGTTTAAGGACGTTTCGGTCCGTCGTCGCCGTATTTGAGGCGAATCTCTAGTTTACTGACTTTTCGGTCTATGGGGCTTTCCCTATGAATGAGTATGATGCCCCCGGCGTATCCATCTTTCTCGGAGCGTGCGGTTGTGGCGGGCTCACCTTCCAGTTTTCGGAGATGACGAACTTGCCCTGTTGGTATTGGTCTTCAACCCAGTTTTTGAAAACGTAGCAGTTTTTTATCGGATGGCCCAATACTTGGTGGTAAGGGCAGTAATTAGGATTGTTGAGATCGCCTGGCTGCAACGGACGTTTTGGACTCGGCAGATTGATGAGCCTGTTGCGCACTGCCAGCTCGAACAGTCTCCTCGTTTTATCCTGGGGAAACGAGTAAGGACGTCCCAGTCTCTCCTCGAGGGATGGGCGTGGACGCACGTTGTTTTGACGAACAACCGGCTTTAAGTTACTCGGCCGTTGTTGAGTATTGGCAACGACGATCGCTTTCCCTTTTCCTTTCTCATTTCGAGGGTCCGGTTTTGGAGGAGACGGTCCATGCTCATCTGGTCCATTTGGGCCAACTTGTCAATCAAGGCCTGGAACGTGATTGGTTTAAAGAACATCATGAACTGTGAAATAGTTGCATGAGGATCTAAAGTGCCCACGAACATGCCCACCGCTGGTGCTTCTTCGATACGCTGTTCGCACTTCGACCACAAGTTTCGCCCGGCTTTACTCTTGCATTGATCAAAGCTGTTATTGGAGTACGCTCGCTGGCGCTTGCGAAACGCTGGGTAAACAACAACTCCATTTCAGCGAAAGTTTTGACGGAGTCGTTCGGAAGCTCGGAGTACCATTCAAACGCCGTCTCCGATAAGCTGCCGACGAATTGACGAAGCAGCAGCTTATCATCGCCGCCGGTGTTGCCACAAAGAGCCCTGAACTGGGCAACATGTTGATGGGGATTGCCTGTCCCCTTGTAGACATGGAATTTTGGGATCGTGTAGCCCGGCGGGTATTTGATTTGGTCATACCAGCCCGGGTAGGGTCGTCCGGTTCTAACAATTTGCCCAGCCGCTTCATTCGCCTGATGGACTCGTATCTGCTGAGCTATATAGTCATCCAGGGCGGCCTTGGAGATAGTTTCCTCTTTGGCTGTTGAAAGAGCCGGAGGTGGATTTGATGTTTCTCCTCTGTCGTTTTCGAGGATAATCGGAGGATCTTCAGCTGGGGGATCCGGCTGTAACATCATTCCTACCATGTCTTGGAAGAGGAGCGCTATTTGCTTTATCTTAGCCGCTTGCTCTGCGGCTTCTCTGTCCTTCTTTTTGAGGACTCTGTGTAAGAAATCAGCATCAGTTTCTTGTTCGTGACGCTGCTCTGATGATGCCTCCGGGCTTTCTTTTGGCCCGGTGAGTGCAGCCATTGCAGTCATCATCTCCTGAAGCTTATGTTGCTGCTTCTGGGCTTTTGTCACGGATCGGGTGAGCGGTCGGTGACCCGTCGAAGCGCGGCCATCCTCTTCCCCGGATGCCATATAGACAGTGTGCACCACCATACCCCCAGACTATTATGGTTTTCCATGTTCACAGGGGCTTTTCGCGGCCTCCTTTTCTTTTGAGTGATTGATGTTGAGGGAGCCGTTGCAGTGGGCACCCAGGTGGCCATCATCTTTTGTGGCTTAACAGGACGGCTTACTTCCTGTTGGACCTTCAGCTTCTTGTGCTGGCGGGAGGAATTTGGATCGATCACCGAGTCTCGGACCTGCCTCCAGACTTTGTAGATCTTGGAGGACAACCGCTGCGGGGACCGTTTTGGCTTTGCTTCCGTAGCCTTCTCCAGTTGAGGAGGAGTCCTTCTCAGTATAGTGGTAGGAGAATTCCTACGCACCTTATTCAACAGCTCAAAGTTGTTCCCAGTTGGAACAGCAGCATTAATTTCCGCCATCGGGGCTGGTGGAGTTAGCCCAGAAGGGGAGTTGCCCCCGGCCTTCCTCACTCGGTGCCAGTGACGACGTCGAGCATGTCGCGCTGATGGAATTGTTTCAGCTATAAGGGTGACTTCGTCATGCCCCCTGCTTTGAGGAGAGATTGTTATTGGTGCTAGCCTGTCGAAGACTGACACCCGTTGAGAAGCAATGTTTAATCTGTCAAAGACAGACCTCTGGGCAGGGGAAGCAGCTTTGAGGACCTCGCCTGGAGCAGCAACCGGAATGGCCAGCCTTGTAAAAACTAACTTCTTGGAAGGAGGAGCCTTTCCAATGATTTCATCCGCTTGAGCCGGGATGGCTATCCGCTTTGGGATGGCAGCTTCGGGTATCGCGGGCTTGTAGACGTTCTGGCCCAGTCTGTTGAAAACTGAGGTATTGAAGTTGGGCGACCCGTTGAGAGGGGTCGCGGCAGTGGTAAGTCGATCAAAGACCGGCTTCTTTGGAGCTTCTTGCGACGTCATTGGGGCATTGAAGCTCATCGGTGGGAGCATGGTCCCGAAGAATAGTCCAGCGGTGGCTTGAGTTACCTGCTCTACTGGCATCTTGAAAAGGGAGGCCGCTTAGGGCCCATAAGTCACTCCTCCAGCAAGGACGGAGCGAGAGTTGCAGTTGCAGGTAGTGCAATTTGAAGCCATTGATCTTCTGTTTTCTGCACGGAGCAAGACATCAAATCTAAGTACCTCAAATCTACATGCAACCATAGCAAACGGCGATTCATTCGCGAACACGACACACGAAGTGTGGAGTGGAAAGAGGAAGAGGTCCCACCGGGCATGCCAGAATCTGTTCCCCTCCGAAAGACGGCCAAGACGACGTCTTGCCTGAGATTCGAGGCAGATGCTATTTGGTTTTATCCGTCCACCTCTCCGAAGATGCCAAGTTGATTTATGGCAACGTGTATCGAAGGTTTAGACGGATGCGGCCGATGCAGCAGACTTCGTCAGATTCCCCCTCGCTTGAGGGGTTTTTTGATTGTGGGGACGCTCTTCCCTGCAGGCGCAAGCCCCTGCAGTTAATTATGCTACCGCATCGCGGTAACAACTTTCTCCTTCTCCAGAATTTCACTTCGTGTCGTGGGTGTTTGTTTTGTTTGTGGTTGCCTGTGGATCGTATACGGAGACTAATTTATGTCGTCGCCTGTAGGACGTGGATTAGTCCAAATCCGTATTTTCTTAGATTTGGGTTTGGGGTTTTGGTTTAAGGATACGTTAGCCGTATTTGAGGCTAAGATCAACTTAAACGTTTGTTAAGGATACGTTGGTCCAGTTTGAGACCAAGATCAACTTAACGGGATCGTTTAGATCCGACAAAAGAGCATTTGAGGCTCTATTTTTCCAGTTTAGGGACATAGTGGTCCGTTGAATGTATGGCCGTCGGGACCCGTCACCTCTCTGACAACGTTGAAGGATTACAACGACAGATATCAGAGGAGTTCAGAGATGTACCCTTGAACCAAAGTTGATTGGGGGATCTATAGTCCAATTTGGGACTAAAGTCTGTTTGAAGGTTTAAGGATACGTTAGCCATATTTGAGGCTAAGATCAACTTAAACGGGATCGTTTAGATCCGAAAAAAGAGCATTTGGGGGCTCTATTGTTCCAGTTTAGGGACATGGTGGTCCATGTTCCAGTTTAGGGACATGGGGGTCCATGTTCCAGTTTAGGGACATGGGGGTCCATTGTATGTATGGCCGCCGGGACCCATCACCTCTCTGACGACGTTGAAGGATTACAACGACAGGTGTCAGAGGAGTTCAGAGATGTAAACCAGGTGTAAATTGATTTAAGAGAGCAGCCATACTCAGTCAATTTAATTTGAGGACTTACGGCCAGAATTGGGCTAAGTCCAATTGAAAATGTGCAACATTTTATTTACATTTGGCCTATTAGGCCTTAATTAGGGCTCTTCCCCTGCACTGTATTTTATTCTGGCCTGTTAGGCCTTTTAAGTTGGGCTCTGTCCCCTTTTTTATAATGCAGGGCATTTGTTTTGGTCCATTAGGCCTCTTAATTGGGCTTTGCCCCTTAATAATGTGTTGCATTAATTAGTCTGACAGAGCGCCACGTGGCTTGTCAGGCGCTTTGCGCCAATTGAGGAGCGCAAAGCGCAACTCATGTAGGGGTGACACGTGTCACGCTCTGATGAGCGCAAGCGCAGTGCGCTGCGACAGTGTGCTGCGCTGTTGCGCTGCTGACACGTGGGGCTCTCTGGTGAGTTGCGCCAATGAGAGCAGTGCTCTGTTTTTAGAAGCGCATAGCGCAGATCATTATGGGGCTGACACGTGGCGCTCTCTGGTGGCTTGCGCCAACCCGAGAGTGCAACAGTGCAGATTTTGCAAGTGCAGGGCACTGTTTTATTATTTTGATCAATTTTAGATCAAAGAAAACAAAATTTCTTGTTTTCAAAGAACCAGTGGTTCATCAAAAGGCAATACCTTTATTATTATTATATTTTTATTGAAGATCTTTGATCTTGTTCTTAGATCAATGATCTTTTTAGAAGAAATTCTTCTTTATTCAGAGGTTTTTATCTTTTCTTTTTCTGAGCTCTTCTCAAAATTTTCTTTAGAGAAGTTCTCTGTTTTTCTCTCTGTATTGATGTCCACATGTGTTGGGGTCTGGGGGCCTTTTTATAGTGCCAATGATTTGTTAAATTGGTTAGAGAGATCTTTCTCTGAGTGATTTGGGGATTTTTCCCCACCGTTGGATCTTTGATCCAAGGGCTTCTGTTTTACAGAAGACAATCTTCTTGTTTTAATAAGAACAGAAATATCTTACTGGAATTTTAATTCTGTTTGGCGCAAACGCACCAGCGCTTGACACGTGTCACGCAGCGCAGAGCGCAGCGCAACTGCGCTGACACGTGTCGCGCAGCGCACATCGCTAGCGCAACTGCGCTGACACGTGTCATGCAGCGCAGAGCGCAGCGCATCTGAAGCGTTGCTTCTTTTAATTTTGTTTTTAAATAGAGCCTTGCTCTGATTGGGCGTGCTGCCTTGGGCGTTGCGCTTCCTGCGCTGGCGTGTCTGATTTTGACACGTGGCGTTCTGCGCGCAGCGCAGGGGATCTGAAGCGTTGCTTCATTTATTTTTATTTTAATTTTCACTTTAGTTTTCGAAACAGAGCTATGCTCTGATTGGGGGAAACAGAAGCGTTGCTTCGTTTCCCGCCTTGGGATTTGAACAGAGCTTTGCTCTGATTGGGGGAAACAGAAGCGTTGCTTCGTTTCCCGCCTTGGGATTTGAACAGAGCTTTGCTCTGATTGGGGTAAACATACTCCTCAGCCCATCAATGCCGGGTACACACAACTGGGTCCCAAACCATAGCAGTCCCTCACTGTCAATCATAAACTCAGAATCCCCATACTGCCAAGCTTGCTCCAAAATCTCTGAAAATCGTGCATCCTCGGACTGTGCCTCCCTGATACGATCAAGCAAAAGTGGACAAGCACGAAAATGGGCAAACTGTCCACCTACAAAGGTAAACTCAAACTGTATACCACTGTCGCACAAAATCTGCCAATCGGCATCCGACTACCTCCGAACCGAACCAAAATAAGACAAGCAAATCCCAGGTCTCCTACTCAATACACCAGCCACTACATTTGCCTTGCCCGGGTGACAAAAAATCTCACAATCATAATCTTTCACCAGCTCCATCCAGCGACGCTGCCTCAAGTTCAAATCCTGCTGCTGGAATATATACTTCAGACTCTTATGGTCTGTAAAGATCTGGCACGACTCTCCTTATAAATAGTGTCTCCAAATCTTCAGTGCAAAGACCACCACGGCCATCTCTAGATCGTGGACAGGGTAATTCTGCTCATTTTTCTTCAGTTGCCGAGAAGCATAAGCAATAACTCTGCCGTGTTGTATCAATACGCAACCTAATCCCATACGAAACGCATCATAATATACCGCAAATCCGCCTGAGCCTGAAGGTAAAAATAGAATGGGCGCAGTTGTCAGACGAGTCTTCAACTGCTGGAAACTCTGCTCACATCCTTCAGTCCATAAAAACGGAACACCCTTTCGGGTCAAACTGGTCATAGGTGTCGCAATACGAGAGAAGTCCTGTACAAAGCGACGGTAATAACCCGCTAAACCCAAAAAGCTACGAAGCTCAGTCACTGACACCGGTCTGGGCCAATGTTGTACAGCCTCAATCTTCTTCGGATCAACCTGCATCCCATCTCTCGTAACAATATGACCCAAGAATTCCACACAGTCAAGACAGAAAGTGCACTTCGAGAATTTGGCAAACAACTAATGCTCTCTCAGAGTCTGCAATGTAATCCACAAGTGCTGCTCATACTCTTCCCGACTCCTAGAGTAGACTAAAATATCATCTATAAAAACAATAATAAACTGGTCAAGGAACGGCTTGAAGATCCGGTTCATCATATCCATGAACGCTGCTGGGGTATTGGTGAGTCTGAACAACATCACCAGAAACTCGTAGTGCCCGTAGCGCGTCCGAAAGGCAGTCTTCGGAATGTCATCATCCCAGACTCGCAATTGATGATACCCGGACCGTAAATCAATCTTCAAGAAACAGCCGGCTCCATGCAGCTAATCGAACAAGTCGTCAATACGAGGTAATGGATACCTATTCCGCACCGTAACTCAATTCAGCTGCCGATAGTCGATACACAATCTCATGCTGTTGTCCTTCTTCTTAACGAACAGGACCGAAGCTCCCCATGGCGATACACTCGGACAAACAATTCCTCTATTGAGCAATTCTTGCAACTAACTCTTGAACTCCTTCAGCTCCGTCGGGCTATCCGATAGGGCGGTATAGAAATAGGCCCAGCACCGGAAATCAAGTTAATACTGAACTCAATATCGCGCTCTGGCGGCAACCCTGGCAACTCAGCAGGAAACACATCAAGAAATTCTCGTACAATCAGAACCTGGTTCAACGGGACCTTTGCAGCTCCCACATCTTGAATAAACGCCAAGAACCCATGACACCCCTTCCTCAAAAGTCGCCTAGCACTAAGTGCAGAAATCAGATTGGCAGGAGTGATGCTGTAGTCCCCCTGCACAACAAAAATCAGCTCACCAGGAAAACAGAATCTGACCGCTTTTCCCCGGCAATCAACATATGCATGAAAAGCGGCCAGCCAATCCATACCGAGAAGTACGTCGAAATCTAGCATATCGAGAAGAATCAAATCGACTAACGAATCTCTATCACCAATACATATGGAACATGACCTGAATACGTGTCGGGCTACGAAAGAATCTCCCACTGGAGTAATCACAACAAGCGGTAACTTTAACAACAACGAATCTCTCCCCAGAGAAAGTGCAAAGTGTGCAGACACGTATGAGTGTGAAGAACCAAAATCAAACAAAATGTGCGCATCTAAGGAACATACAGGAAGAGTACCTGTAACAACTGCATTGGATGCCTGGGCAACCTGGGGAGTCAAAGCGAAAACCCTAGCCTGACCCCTACCTGCATCCTGATATCTTCTCCCTCGGTTTCCTCGTCCTCTCTGAGTACGTCCAGCAAAACCACGGCCTCTCGGTGCAACTGCCTGGCGTAGAGTAGCAGCTGGTGGAGGAAGTAATGCCATCGAAGAAGAAGGTGGAGAGGGTAAAGCAGCCTGCGAAACTATAGTCCCTCCCTGGCGTCCACAATCTCTAGCGAAATGCCCTGGATGCCCGCAACTGAAACATGTCGACGGCGGCCTCTGCTCCTCGGGGTACGAGCCATACATCTGGCCCTGATCCCAACGTCGACCACTACTGCGTCCTGGAATGAATCTATCTCGGCCTTTGCCAAACTGCCCGGACGCTAATTCAATGGGACTGGCTCGCTTTGATTCTGGAACAACCGTCGTCTCGTTCAGACACTCCTCCACTCGAATCGCCATATCCATAGCCTGTGCATATGTATCGAAGTGCTCGGAGCCCATAGCAAGGAACAACTGCGTATCCAGGCTCTTCACAAATCTCTTCATCCTGAGCTCCTTCGTGGGAACTAAATATGGAGCATAACGCGACAAATGGGTAAACTGCAAATCATAATCTGCCATAGACATATCAGCAGGTTTCCACAATGCCTCAAAACTATTGGCTCTGGCGTCTCTCACGCTCTGCGAAAGGAATCTAGCAAGGAAAACCTTGGAAAACTCTACCCATGTCATCGGAGGAAGATCTGCTGCTCGACCTCTCTCCATCGACTCACACCATATTTGGGCAAGTCCCTCCAACCGAAAACTGGTTAGCTCCACCGACCTCGTATCTGAGCATCTCAAAGACCTCCCGATCCTAGCCATCCTATCAAGAAACGACTAGGATTCTCTGTTGTGTCTGTCCCTGTGAACACCGGAGGTATCAACCTCATGAACCCTGGGAGTGATACCTCCATAAACCTTGCGACTACTGGTGCGACTGTCTGAACGGGCTGTATTACGGGCTCTATAATAGTCGATGCCTGATCCTGCCTCTGAATATGGGTAGCCTCGGCCAACTGTCCTATCATCTGTTGTAAGCCCAACATGCCCTCCTCCAGTCTAATCATCCGATCGGGAAGAGGAGGATCAACATGTCCCTGTGTCGTAGGGATGTCCTATGGGTCAGTCGCCGTCACTCGCGGATCTGTCCTAGCTGCATCCATGGCTGCGGCTCGCCTAGCTCGCGTAGCCATGGCAACTGGAACAAGAAACGAGAGTTGGTAAGGTGTAAGAATAGGAACAAACAAATATAGAGAGTCAAAGGAAGAATTAACCAAGACATACATCCTAAAGTTACTTAGGCGGGGCATCGTATCGTAAATATACCGCGGAATATAGGTACGATACTCTTCCTGAGTCACATACTCCATCAAACCAAGGTAAGTCTAAATAACGAAAGTGCGAGCCTATTACTTCTAAAGTCAAGTATAGGTTCCGTAAGGTTAATCCTAAGGCTATGATACTAATTTTGTCACAACCCGAATTTGGCACGTGGCCGGCACTTACATTGTGTGACGTCTAAAGATGCCGACATAATCCAAGTAAGCCATTAACCAAGATCTAAATCCTGTTTGCAGAAATAAGGAGGTACAGTTTTAAAAAGTAATAAAAATGAGACCACATTTTAAATTCAAAGATTGTTTAGTTTAAAGCATAAGCCGAATGTTTTTATTTGAAATGAGGTTAAAACAATTGGTTTTAATGTTGGAAATTTTGACAGCACCTCCTTCGTAATTTTTTAGAAAAACAAGTACATAAACATAACAATAGTGACATCTCTTACCTGGGAGTAAAAATCAACGCCAATCGGCGGAAACAACCCACACAAATAATATACGATATTCAAAAACGAAGAATCACATGCATAAGTAACAGAAAGCACAATCAAATATAACTAGTCGATTCTACTCAATCGACCCAAAATACATACATAAGTATACCCTCATTCTAAGTCAAATAATATACATGGTCTTATGGAATGACGCTAGATACAAAATACAAAATACCCAAAAGAGGCGGTTAGTAAACATGTAACCCACCTAGCAAGATAAGCGACGAAAGCTATGATATATATGTCCGCAATGCCGCTATGCGTCCACGCGTCTCCTGCAAAGAATTAAGGCACAACGGGGATGAGTTGCCAACTCAGCGAATAAACTAATATCCAACAGTTGAAATTGTATGCATAAACGAAATAGCGACCAAAACTATGCATCAGGTAGTCATGATATATCCGTATCATACGTTAAAATATTATAAAAGGCAGAGCAATTAGCTTCCAGATTTTGTTTATAGACTATCTAGGAAAATCAAAGTATACCAAAGACCTTATATAACCTACAGAGAGATGCCCACAAAATTTCAAAACCCAACTCTTTAGGAAAACCGGCGGTAGCGGGAATTTCATGGATTCCGCCGGTCGAACTGTAGAGGGATGGGTCCGGGTTTCTAGGAGGGACTCTAGATTCTAATATCATTCTACTATACTGTTAGATTTATATAGAGACTAATATAACTATAGCAGATACTAACAGAGCTAAAACTCTAAACTAAAATACGTTTTTTCCGATATCGTAAACGTTAATTTGTACAGAACTCTTAACAAACCAGAAAAGTTGGGTGTGATATCTATTTGAAGAATTCCACAGAGCTCAATCGTCAAGATGTGCACAAAGAGGCGAGGAGTCCTAACTTGACTGATTTGAACCAAGGAACATGGAAATTCTATTCTTTTTCATGAACTTGTGAAGAACTTTGAAAAAAAAGATGAGGATTTTGGTGAGAGATATTTTTGTTCGGTTTGAAATGCTGGAAATAGTTAGTATGGAGTTTTGTTGGAAGGGTGAAGTGTCATGAGAGAGGGTGAGGTGTAGGCTCAAAGTGCACTCGAAGTGTGATGTTTGTGAGGTATAAGGTAAGCTTAACCCTACTTGCTCACCCATTTGCATATAAACCCTCACAAAAAAGAACTTCTCACCATAAAACTTTCTTTACAATCTAAAAGTCACCTAAACTAATTACAATAATGTTTAAATACCATAACCATTTATAAAAAGTCTTTTTATCAAAATTATAAAATTTAAAATAACCTTTTTTAAAAAAATAAAATAAAATAATTAATTATCGAAAAAAATTCCGAAACGTTACACCTAGGGTTTTGGGGGGGAAGATTTTTTTTCTTTACTGAGAATTAAATTTTTTGTTGTTTTTTTGTGGAACCTTTTAAGAGCCTTCTGTATTTTTTTACAGAAGCTTATGAGGGGTCTCCTCCTTTTTGATTTGATCTCTTTGCATCTATTTATAGAAGAAGAGAAAAATCAATTTGTTGAGAAAATCTCTTATTGAAATATCATGATTGATTTCATAATAAATCAAAATAATCTTAAAGATAAACCGGTGAATTTTATTCACCGTTGGATTTTTAATCCAAAAGCTCTCTGTTTAACAGAGAAGATTTCTTGTTTGTTTTAATAAGATTAGGAAAATATTTTTTTAAAATAGAATTTTATTCTATCAGATGGTTTAATTGGTGATTTAATAATCACCGTTGGATTTTGAACCAAGGGTCCTTTATTTAACAGAAAAGATATTTCTAGTTTGAGAAAGATCAGGGAAATATTTTCCAAATAGAATTTAATTCTATCATTGGATCTTTGATCCAGCAGAGAATATCTTTCTTATTTAGAAAGATCAGGGGATATTTTCCTCTAATAGAATTTTAGTTCTATCTTTTAATGATTTTTAATCCTCATTAGATTATTGATCCAACGGCTCTCTATTTGATCAGGAGATATTTTTTCCCTAATAGAATTTAATTCTATTATTTGATGATTTATTATCACCATTGGATATTTGATCCAGCGGCTCTGTTTAACAGAGAATATCCAGATTTTGGGGAAATATTCCCCGTGTAAAATTTAATTCTACCCGCTTTAGTTTGGGCGCTGGCGCTCACGTGTTATGCACGTCGGCACCACTTAAGAATTTAATTCTTATATAACAGGCGCTCATGTGCTTTGCATGCCAACGCTCACGTATGTTCCACGTGAGGCGCCACTATAGGATTTAATCCTATAAGAGGCCGACGCTGGCGCTCACTTTGGAAACACATGAGGACCCAATTAGGATTTAATCATATCTGAGACGGTACCCCACATGCTTTGCATATGGGTGCACGTGTTTAACACTTGGGGGTTTCCCTTTATTTTTATAAAAGAACAACAAGCTCTGAGCCAAAAAAATTTGGCAAGAACACCGGTGATACTATGGGACTCGACGGATATTCGGAGGATACCGACCGGAGTGATATGATACAGATGGATATGAAGGCCGATCTAATGAGACGACGCCTGAGAGAGGGCCAATCTGAGAGACGGCTCCTGACATATGAGGATTTTACGCGTCGATATTGGACACGGGATTTATGAGGATTTCGAGTGTCAATGCTGGACACTCAGATGTTTTATGAGGATTTCGAGTGTCGTTGATGGACACTCATTACAAGATACGCATTTATGTTATGGATGATATTTTTCCACATATTGATACTGACACGATATTATATATATACACGTTCGCATTCGTTATCGCATAGTATGATATTATTATACAGTATGACCTAAGTAAATCGTTATGCATTCGATTTCTACATGATGATGTTTTCTACTCACGAGTCCGTTGTGCCATAGTTTTCCTACAGAAACGGCCGCTTGAATCAGTAGCGGCTTGCTGGCACGTTTCTTCTTTTGGGTGATTGCTTGGTATGTGGGTTACATTACAGATCGTAACCGCTGCTTGTATATCATATTCATTTGTAATCTAGTTAAAAACTCCATCAACCAGACTTGTATATTCTTTTAGGACTTAAAAACGAGACTTGTATGTTATTCTTTTATATAACGAGCTGGATATAGTCGAGTTGATGATGCTTTTGATATTTCCTTTATTTTTCTTGTGTTGATCTTCGCCTTGAGCGTCGTATATACTGTGCGGTTGTGTTTCCGCCGATTGGGCGATGAGTTAGCTCCCGATTGGGGATGCTTATATTATGTTTATGTATATATACTGGTTTTCATCAAAATTTACAAAGGAGATGCTGCCAAAATTTTAAATGACGAAAATATTTTCAAATCTTAGTCTAAAACTCATTTGTATTTTAATGAACTTTACTTATACTTAAAAATCGGAACTTGATTTCATACATAACCCTTTTTCAATACTTCACCTCCATTATTTATTAAAAAGGTTTAGATTCCTGGTTTTCGGCTTATTTGGATTACAGTAGGGTCCTGTAGACTTCACGCGATTTAAGTGTCGGTTACGTGCCTTTTCCAGATCGTGACAGAAAATCCTCTCTGAAAAATTCCACTCAAAGAATTTCTCACCAAATCAAAGATCCCCCAAGGCCAATCGAAGATACACCTCCCAGACGTCGAAGTTTCCGCTCTTGAGTTATTATCCCTTATAACGGCGATACGGTTGTTATACCGTATCGCAACACGAGTAAGTCCCAATCTTCTCTTCGATCTCTCTATTCGTCTCCTTCTCTCCCCTTTCCTTGTCGTGCTCCTCTACGAAATTGCCGCCCTCACTTTGTCATAAATCCCAATGAATTGTAGTTTTATATGCATAGATTAGTAGTATATGGTTTAGTTAAATTTAATTGTTATGCTCATTAAAATCTATAATCAAATATTGCCTATCATGATAATGACAACTCATACATGCCATATTGAAAACACACATGTTTGACACTACGAAATGAATGTAACCCAATACTGCAATCTTTGCACTAATATAACTGAATCTCAAAACTTGATCGTCTGAATGAATAGTTTTTGAGCCATTTCAACATAACATGAGCCGTCTCATACACACAGAGAGGTAAAACCCACTTTTAGACATGATGTGAGCTGGCTCAAATTTGGATTTGAGCCGTCTCATGCTATGATTGAGCGGCTCAATATAACAGAGAGCTGTCTCATGGAAACAGAGTGAAATATATGGCTTCCCAAGTATTGTTAAGTCGTCTCAATAAATATTGAGCCGTCTTATAGTGGAAGTCGAGCCGTCTTAAGAAACTTTTGAGCCGTCTCTTGCAACCAGAGAATCAAATCATGATTAGAAATGACTTGTGAGCCGGCTCAAGTAATCTTGAACTGTCTCAAACTGATATGAAAACTGATATTCTATCTGATATATTAGAAGACCCATACTTACGATATATACACTGCTTGACATGTTACCAGACATTTAATATAATCTTAATATGATATTATATTGCTATGTGACTCCTTATTGTTGCATTTATATGAAGCTTGTGACTAGTACATGCTTGACTCGACTCGACTCGTACCATGAATACAACTTGACATGAGTACTTGAATATGACATGAATACTTGAACTTGATATGAATACATGCACTTGATATGAACTCAACTTGAAATCTGAATTTGTACTCTATTTTATATATTCATGGATTCGATCATGATTTGTGACGTTAACTTTAAATTAAACTACGGAGGGTGTTGAGGGTAGTTTGAGTTGTTAGTACAATATAATCTCAGGAGTCCTCCTGATACATGAATCTATGAATACCAACACATGCATACTCATGAGGGCCCGCGTTTCCTTTCCCCTGAATTTTAGCCTGTTGGGTTTGTCAATAGTTCAACAACGGTTGAATTCCCGTTACTAACACTCTTGATTCGGGCCCGTAATTCTTTAACCCTGAATTACAGTCTTGGGTTCAAAAATACTCTTGAGATTGGTTGATATTTACAGTTGAACTGACGTTAAGTTAGTTTATCTTTTTGTAGAGACTTCTTAAGACACATTATCAATTACTTTATATTTAGCAATTTTACTTATTACATGCTTTATTGTTATCGACACCATGTCTACATTACACTGCCATGTTATATAGAACTGCTATGCTAGATAGGATTTTCATGCTTAGTTTAATTACTATGCTTAACTATTAACCCTTGCTTGTTGACTGCTCCATAATTTTCCTTCTCAATGATATATCTTGCCCTTATACACTTATGCTTATAAACCCATCATATTGAGGACTTACAGAGCGTAATTTCGTTGACAAGCATTCCACTCTATTTTCTGTCTTTCCTTGAAATATTCGTCAGATGACGCAATGACAGAGGAGATAGAACCGACAGAAGAGGAGTAGTCTCAACTTTCATCACAAGCAGACTTCTTGTTTCCATTTCAGTTTTTTTTATTTCGGTATGCCTGTTGTTAAGGCTTCATTGTGTTATCGTTCCTTATATTCAGATACTTTATCAACTGTTGAACTCTATGGAATTTTGAATGTAATAATTAGCTGTTGGATTTTCATTCTATTGTTTGCTCTTTGTTATATTTATATTGTTTACTAAACGCTTAACGTATTTGTTGCGAGAAAAAACCTTCTCGGAATAAATACATCGCGGGTCTCGTTACGTACCCGTTACCGTTATTTAAATAAACGAGACGTGACGAGGGTAGTCATCCATAGATGAAAGTGGAGGGATTTACCAAAAGTAGTCTTTGTGTTTGTATAAGAATTGAGATATGAGCGAGATGAAAGAGAATATAAAATGTACCGGTATCTTGATTATTAATTAAGAGATTCTCATATTTCCCCCGTAGATATAGGCCGTTGGTCGAACCACGTTAAATATTGGTATTGCATATTCTTATTTTTGCTCGTCTTCCATGCATGCCTAGCGAAAACCCCAACACGTTTTAAATAAAAGTATGGGCGTCAGAGTCAGTCGATTCCTAAGAGGCCGAGTCCTTGGTCCATGGCACCGGCTTGCCCTACAGGCCTGACAACAAAAGAGGACAACAAAAGAGGACTCGAGTAACTTCATAGGCTAGACCATAACGCTGAGATGGAGCTCAGGTTGGGTCGATTTCCTAGGTGAGATATAGATCACTAAATTCAATTCAAGGCACATATAACACAAATATCTATTTATGACCCCGTGTTTTAGAAAATTGGAAATTGTACATAGTCTCACAATCAAGACATCTTTCACAAACTTCTCACTCAATCCATTAACAAATCAACTACCTTATACAACATATCTAGCTTCCATCTGCACAAGACCCAAGCTTCCAACTGATTGGATTACCCATCACAATTAAGAGCTGGATTAACGCGTACAAATGTACTTAACTTCTAATGTAAAGTATCATTAATTTATTTCTTAAATACTAAGCTTTTCTATTGTCCCATACAATTCTATGTTGCGTACATATGGTTTAAATAATTAACCGACAAAACAAAGAACATATATTAATCCTTAACCAAAGAGGACACATGTAAATTAAAATCAACGAAGTCATGCATTAGATCATCCAAAGAATTCAAATTAAGGATTTGATCATGTTATCAAACCACTTCTATGAGAATGTATATTTATAGAAAGGCATATGGATAAAGTGCGTTATTTATATGAAACACTTGACCGGATAATTTCGTGTTTGGCTTTTCAGTAACTTAAAGAAAATTTAACTCATTTATGAGCTCTGATTATAAGTAAAAATTGAAAATTATAAAGATGCAACTACCAAACTAATATGATAGCTCATATCATTTTATATCATATGAGTAGCATGATCCTCTTCAAATTCTAAATGGTATTAAAACAAACTAATATTAGTCCCCATTCTTAGGACTTGAAGATCTTGAATTCTATCTAAATATTCTAAAATTTGTGTTGGCCAAAGTTTAAATTATTAATGAGACACAATAACGGGCTACAATGCCTTTTTTCTCGTATATCAGTAATATTTTTTCTGCCCGCAATTTATCTGTCCAAACATTTACCAAAAAGACAAATAGGTAGGATCCACAACATCTAGGTAATAATGTAAAACAGGTGGGCCCATGATGTTTGTGTCTTTGTGAAACTTTTGGGGACGGGCAAAATATTTTTCTTGTATATGGCCATCAGTAAGTGGGTCCCTCCAATGGGAACCAAACAAGTGGACTAACTTGTGGGCCCAAGTGAAGGGCATGTGTGGTTTGAGATTGACCAGGTCCCTTGGGTTGTTAGCTAGTTATTGAATTAATTGGAGGCTAATGATATTATTTTTTTTTTGAAAATTAGGGTAATGATTTATGTACCCACTTCACTCTCCACTCTTTGCTCAAACCCAAAATGCATTGGATGCGTGGTGATGGCCATAAGATTTGAATGTCACATTGGGGGAAATATGTTTCAAATCTTGAACTGAATGTGATAACATAATTTACAGCTGCTGAGTTATTTGGTTGTTAACTGTGATATACTATTCGTTAATCTAGAGTAAGTAGCATGTTCTAGATGTTACTTTAATAGTCTAATCTAACGTCTACAAGAAGGTTATAATCACAGAGTGAAGGTTCATAAAGACACCCCCCAAATTCATCTCTCTAGCCATGATCATTTTATGTTTCTTAAAATCATATTTGCACCTAATTTGAGAGTCGGAGAGTTATATATCTAAGTAAAATCTTGCAGGCAAAACCCTAACCAGTCATATTCACCTTTATTTTTTTCAAGACGATTAATACATGATTGGATTTGAAAATTTAGCTTTTAATTAATAGAATTGTAAGATTGTATTTTAGATATATAAATTTGAGCATTTTGCCAAACATCTATTATGTGATAGCAGCCTATTAAGAATATAAAGATCTTGAGCTCCTTAGTTTTTAATTAATATCCTACATGTGTTTCGTTTTAAAATCATGTCTCAAATTCTCCTCTCAAATAAGAATCCACATGTTTTTTAAGTAATTGAGATACATCCTGCATATCCACACCATAATTATGTCATATCATATACCGAATGATGCAATTCAATGATTTTGAAAAAATGATCAATTTGTTTTATAAGAAAACAAGCCAACATTAACATACACATCCAAGCATTGTATTTTGTGACATGTGGCTATGAAACTCCTTGGGAACTCTTCGTGTGTGTCTCGATTGTAGCCATAATTAAGAAAATATTTTGAAGATCTAAAAACATTTAAATTGTGCATTAAGAGCTCTACTTCACTATTTGGATGTTATTATTTGACAACGATCGATGGACCCCAAATGCTTGTGATAAGCAACATGCCAAAAGTAAGAACAATTTCTTGAAAGAAACCGACCAAGAACGATATATTAGCTTTTTCGAGAAATAAAATAGGTTAAATCCCATAGTCCTCGATGCAAGATGCAAAATGACCGGGATGTTTGCTGCTATTTTGATATGTATAATAGGAAACCATGGTTTTCTTTGCCGGCCAGAGTTGAATTGTAAACCGAATGCGATTGAATATTAACTAAAATTACTGTGGTCGGATTGAGATGATACGAGGAAACGGGTTATCAGCTAGTTAGCTGATATTAAACCATCAACAAGCCTATTACATAGCCTAATCCGACTGTCAAATCGACGACCCGCTCTGTCCACTTTGTTCTACATATAGAGTGATCTTTATATATAAAATTTCAATTACTTTGACACCGTCTATGTCTTCGATCAAGTGTCTCAAATATATGATATTTTTATTGTGTTTTACAGCCATCCATTTTTTAAATACTTGATCCATCACTTGTAATGCATCATATCGATCAAAATTTCACATACATAGATCACTCCATGTGTGGAACAAGATGTCTGAAGCAGATCGTCGATTTAACGGTCGGATTGGACTATATAATAGGCTGGCTGACAGTTTAATATCAGCTAGCTAGCTAATAACCCGTTTCCGCTATTTATTGTTTGTCTATCTTATTTATCACAAAAGCTTTGAATGTAGCTGAATATTGCCATCTTTGTCATCTTTTTCAAATAGGAATATAGGCTTGTAAAGCATATTTAAGTGGTTACTCTATTTTAAGGACAGATTGGTTCAATTAGGCCCATTGTTTTGGGCCCAAAATTTGGGCTTTGCCTTCCCAAATTCTTATATGAAATGTAGGCCCTTATTTAAACCCGAAAAAAGGGAAGAAAGAAAGGAAAAAACCTAATAACGAGGTAAAACGGAGGTTTTGATAATAACTAAGGGTGTTTTGTTTCTGGGCCAAAAGTAGTAGTTTCGTAAATTGCGTCCACCCAGATTTGGGTAAATTAAGAAAAGCCTCCGGCCCGCTCAAAACTTGTGTAAAAACCCTGGGCTTTATGGCCTTGTTACAAAACCCCCGGGCACAATAAAAAAACTCCTGGCATACAATTCCCCACCTGTATTTTCGTATAACACCAAAATGCCTCTTACCTATTTGCGCTGATAGTTTTTTACAGCTGGATTTAAGATAGTTATAATACAGAGGAGCTGCATGTAATATCTAAAGACTTGCCCGTAACATCTAGAGATTCATATGTAATATTTATTCTGTTTTCATTTTTCCCTTCCAAATATACTTTTTCCCTACCAAAAATCTATTTTCCGACCATTTGCCTGTAATATCTAAGTACCGCGTGTAATATCTAAGCAATTGTATGAGTTGAATGCAATATCTAGGTAGTTGGGTGCAATATCTAATCAGCTGCATGTAATCCAAGCATCGACTGAGGAAAGGGAGGGATATTTTTTAATTGCATTTAAAATAAAATATAAGGCTTAAATGAAATACGACCATGGGGTTTTGTCACAAAGATGGTCCTTCCAAATAATTTTGAAATATCAGGGCTTTTTAGACAACTCCCAAACAAGCCGGGGGCCTTCTTCTTTTCGATTGGAAGGAAGAGAGCAGATTTTGTTAAGCAGGGGTCAACTGGACTGGGCCAACAAATTAAAAGAAAATGGTCAATTGTCAAAAAGCCCCCAGACGTCTTCAAACTTGTGTAAAACCCCTTGGCCTTTTGCTGTTGTTAAAAAACAACATGAGCCCGCTTAAAGCACCCTTTATACTAGTTATCTGTAATATCTAAGTAATTGCATGTAATATCTAAGTACTTGTAGGGGATAAAGGCCTAAACGAAAATTATAATGTTTTTTTTGTTTGCAAGCATGCATGCATACGTGGAAAATAATCCAATCAGAATGGCTTTTCTATGACGTTTTATCAATCTTTGTCGGCATATTTAAAAACAGACTTTGGTTATTTTCTCGGCCATTGTATTACCGTTCTTTACTTATCTTAGGTATTCTTTTATTTGATATCTAGGATTCACAACAACTCTAAGCTTTTAGGCTTTATTTCTATCGTTTTGCCTTACCAAGAATATATTCCTAATGAATTTGCTGGATTCTTCTCAAATTGGCTCCCCCCCTCCCCTCTAGGGGTGGTAGTTGAACGAGCCAGCTCGGGTTCGATTAAGGTTCGGCTCGGTCTCAGCTCGTTCAAATTCGGTTCATTTATTAATGAGCCGGACATGAGCCAGAAAGCCTGGCTCGTTTATTAAATGAACCGGAGTCGAGCTCAGCCCGGTTCGTTCGGTATTGACTCGGATTTGGCTGGGTTACACTTACACAGTTTGAAAAAAACCAGTAATATGTAATATATAGCAAATTCTATACAACTCTCAGAACACTTAATTCAATTAAATGACAGTATATAAAGTGTACTGAGATAAATATCAAACCCAGCACTTGACCCATTCAATGCCCTAGATGTTAATGTTTTTTAATTTTTCCATATCTCAAAACCCTGAGTTTTAAACATTATTGTTAATTATGTTTTTTTCTAGGAAGATACTATTAATACGAGTAAATGAGCTGAAAACGAGCCGAGCTCACAAACGAGCTCAGTTGAGCTCGGCTCGTGAACCTGGCTCGTTTAGTTAATGGGCCACAAATGAACCGAACACGAGCTGGGCATGTTTAATCGAACTGGACTTGAGCTGAGCATCTCTAGCTGGATTAACTAAACGAGCCGGACTTGGGCCGGCAAAAAGAACCACGAGCCGAGCTTGGCTGGCTCAAGTTCGGCTCGTTTACACCCTGCTCCCCTCTTTGAAAATCTTCAGGAAAAGTTCCGAAAACAAAAAAGCCATGTTGGGTCCATGCCTCAACAAGTTAAAAGCTTTAAAATAAAAAATTAGAAAAAGAACATGAATCCAAATAAAATAAAAAACCGCAAAAAAGGAAGGAAAGATGAAAACAACCCTAATTTGAATTGTGAAATTTGGATTCTCAAATATACAATTGAAATTTTTTGTATTAACTATTTTTGTGTTTGGTTGATATTGGATTCCTAATATTGAATTTGTAGAGCCTTATAATTCTTGTTCGGTTGGTGAAAATAAAGTGTGATTTGGATTTGAGGATTTTAAAAAGAGATGATTATTAAATAAATGAAAGTACAATTAAAATATCATGAATAGTGCAAATCCTTCTAAATCCTAAATTTTTTAAAGAATTCATGTACCCTTGTTTTTGGTGGATCCCTTAGATTAGAGATTTGCTAATCAAAATAGTGCTAAATCCAATACAATCTTACAACCAAAAAGGCCCTAATGGGCGAAAAAATCTTGTATGCAAGGATTTGCACCACGCAATTTGTTGCATAGCCTTTAAATGAGCTTCACTTTTGTACAAGAAGAACCCATACATGGTCTTTCCAAAGAAGATTTTTCCCATCACTTTTACACCTCCTCCAATCTTCAGCAGCTGCCAATCATGCACTGCCACCTGTCCCCAACACGCCACATGCACCACCCTTGAAAGTGAAATAATCTCAAAATCTGGTGCTGGGTTGTTCTCATCATTCCATAATAATTTCTTTCTTTACAAAAAAATTTATTCATCGAATATACTCAAAACTTTCTTCTTTTTTTCTCTCTGTCTTTGATCTTTTGGAAAACTAGGCTGCTGCTGCCTTTGCATTCCCTCGTGTGTATCCACTCATTCCAGCTCATTCTTCTCTAATCTTTCCTCTTTTTATTTCAGTAAAGAATCCTTTTATTTGTGCTCTTCTGCTTTTACCCTCTCTCTCTCTCTCTCAAGCTTGTGTTTTGCATCCATGGCGACTGAGGCTCTGGTTACAGATCAAACTGTTGAAGGGGTATGTGCAAATAAAGCTTCTCTCTTTTTACTCTCTTGCTAGGTTTTGATTTGAAATGAGGTAGTTGGTGGTTTTTAAGCATTGATGGCTAATCGGTACTGAAAAGTTGTGTCTTTTAGTTAGTTAATCATTAAAAGATCCGAGCGTTTTGTGTATTTATGAATTTGGAACAATACCCAGTTGAGATTTTACAAAGAAAGGTGTTAGCTTTATGTGTTATGATTGGAGAAATCTTCTTTAGTTTGCTGTCGATCTTTTATGTGTTGAGTATTTTTCTGTGACTGATGAGTGTTTGATTAAATTCCTGAAAGAGCATGGATTATAACTTCTTTTAGGACTCTACTTCACTTTTGCTTGGTGAATCAGGATCATGATATATAACTTCTAGGATCATAACCCAATAACTATATATACTTTGCATATATACAAACATAAGATTTCATCATAGAAGGAGTTTGCAGTCGTCTTCGGCTTTGCTGATGATTCTGAATGAACAGGTAGGATTCATCAATTATTTTCATGTCAAGATGCTAATAATTCAAAGATGAATGATGCAATAATGAAGAGAGAGATAAGCAAATTTTTGTGAACTTTTTTTTTAAAAACCTTCACTGTTAATAATCACAGTGTTTAGGAATACAAGTAGGATCTTATTATGCAATCTCATATTTAGTTATGAATCTCCTTTGCATTTTAGGTACTTGAGCTATAAAGCCTTGAGCACATATCTTCCTTAATGTCGTCTAATTTCATGTTAGTAAGGGTGTGACCTAGTATTGTTATTGGTAGAGCCCCCGATTCTTTTATGTAGCTTTCGTTGGTCCTTTTTATTTATTTTTACTGTTGATGGCAACCAACCTTTTTATTTTCATTAATATAGTTCACATACCCAATCAGATAGGTCAAGGAACTTCATTGTCAGTGTAATAATTGTGATTTAAATAATGTCTGAAGCCCTAATCCTTGTTAGTTAATGTGTTTTGCTTATAGTGCCTTTGAAATTGGTTTGACCCTTTTCCTTAATCAATTTTTTTGGGTTTTTTAATATATTTAATTTGGAGATGATAAGCGAGAGAAAACCACTCTAAAGTAAGGATGATCGACCTTATTTCAGTAATCAAAACAAATGAACATTATTTTCGTTTTATATTTTTTGACGAAATTTGGGAGAAACCGACCTTTTAAACGAGTTCTGTTATTTCATTGCAGTAAGTGTTTTTTTTTTGCATGTGGTCTTACTGAAAATGCACTTAAGATGTGCAACAAGGCAAAGGCATGCAACTTATGGAAGAGCTGATACTCGGAGATGATAGCGGTAGACTAGCGATTTCGACAATCAATTTAATAGGCTTCGAGAGAAAAAAAAGAAGTAGCATGATTAAACCCGTTTACTTTTATGTAATGCAATACAGTGATTGAATATGGCATCTCTAGTAGCTCTTTTCGTTACTTGTGTTACTTCTTATCAAATAATCTTGAGCTTTTCAAAGCAATACCTATGCAATCTGAGCTTAACTTCTTTCTTTTCATCTGTTTATAACTAGTAATTGATTTTTCTCCGAAAAGAAAAGAATAACTGATAATCTTCCTTGTTTTTTTTACAATGCTGCATTCAACTTCATAGTCTTGATGGGTATCTACCTTTTTGTAGAGTCACATACTCCCATGTTTATCAAATTGGTACTAGATTATGGCTTTACAATCCTCTATCAAATATTTGGAATGTAACAAGTATTTTTGTCAATCCCTAATTACAGCATTTCTTTAGTAATCGATTCTTTTTTTTTCTGAGGGGATCTGGGAGTATAGTACAGATTCCAAGTTTCGATTTTTTTTTTGTTTGTATAGCAAGATATGAGTACATCTGGTTATTTGGCTTTGGCTTATTATGACCCTCAAACTTGAAGGCATTTTCAATGGCAAACCTTATCAGTTTTTCTTGATATCTTGCTAGTTTTACAGTTCCTGATCTACAGGAATTCATAGAATAGCTCATCGGTTGCATATTAAGTCATATTTTGATGCACTAATCATCCTTCTTTATAATCTCTTTTGTAAGTAACCTGGTTAATATCTAACACTTTTGCCAATGTGTGATGTGATCGATGCCATCTGCCGATAATTACGAGCTTTTAATTTTACAGTTCCTAATCTTCAGGAATTTACATAATAGCTCCTTAATTGCATTAATTCATACTTTGATGTATTTATTATCCTTCTTTATTTACATTTTGCAAGTATCATGGTTAATAACTAACCAGCGTTACTCCTTTACAGCAAGTTGAGGAGGTGAAACTGACCACCGAGGTAAAAGATGTTGAGAAAGAGATTTCTCCAGAATCCAAAGATCTTGAAGCAAAAGCCGAGGAAAAAATCGGTGAATCAGAACCTGAAGTAGTATTAGAAGAAAAACCTGAGGAAATTAAGATGAGTGAGCCCGTGGCCAAGGAGGTGAAAAAGGAAGACGAAGAAGTCGACTCTTCAACTCTAGAAGCTAAAGAGGAGGCTGACTCCTCTGCATTATTGGAGCCTCCAGTTGAAGTTGATGCTCCTGAACTACCAAAACAATCAGTCGAAGCACCAACAGAAGATTCAGCGGCAACTATCGAGCAAGAATCAGAATCTGAAACAACCAAAGAGACAAATGTTCCAAAATCTGCAGCTGAAGAAGTGAAAACTATTGAAGTAGCTCATGAGATTTCTTCTGTAGTGACAAAAGGCAAAGAAGATGAAGAAACACCGGTAGTCTCTAATGTTACAGAGCCAACAGCCGATGTCAGTGAAACTGCTGAGATTACTTGGTCTCCAAAAGAAGAACCAGTGGTTAGTGATTCAAGCAAACCAGAAGAAGTATTTGTAAATGTTACAGAGACTATCCCCGAAGAGCCTGCTGTTCCAGAATCTGCAGCTGAAGAAGTGAAGAGTATTGAGGATATTCCAGACATTTCAGGTGAACCAGTGATCACTACTGTTACAGAGCCTAATCCAGATGAAATTACAACCGAAGGTGTTGGTGTGACTTCCGAGATATCTCAAGGAAAAACAATCTTAGAAGAACCGGTGGACGCGGAACTGAGCAAACCTGAAGAAATAGCTGAGATTGTTGTACCCGAAATTGCTGACGTGGTTGCTCCAGAAGCTGCTCCCATAGAGACACTCAAAGAAGATGCAGAAGAAATTGCTGTTAAGCCAGAAGACGAGGTTGAGGAAGAAATGCAAGAAAAAGCTGTTGTAGCTGAAGAACCAACTATTACCAACACTGCCGAAACTGATGCTGCTACCCAAGTAACTGAAGTTTTGTCCGAGGATTCTGCTGCTGTTGGAAAGGTTGAAGAGAAGAAGAAAACCAATTTGGAAGAGTCTGTTGTTGAAAACCCAACTATTACCGACACAACTAAAACTGAAGATACTATTACTCAGTTTACTGAAGTCTCACCCGAGGTTTCTAATGTAGCTGAGAAAGCTGAAGATAAAACAGAAGCCGAAGTGGAAGATTCTGTTTCTGAAGAATCAACTATCACCGAAGTCTCTTCCGAGAATTCTGCTGCTGTTGAAAAGGTCGAAGAGAAGAAGGAAGCCAGTCTGGGAGATTCTGTTGCTAAAGAACCAGTTGCCACGGACAAAATCAGTGCTGATGCTACCACCCAAGTTACTGAAGTTTCGCCTGAAGATTCTGGTGTTGCTGAAAAAGTCGAAGAAATGAAGGAAGCCAATTTAGAAGGTTCTGTTGTTGAAGAACCAGCTATTACCAACACACCAGTACCTGGCACTACTACCCAAGTTGCCGATGTTTTGTCCGAGGAGTCCGGTGTTGATAATAAGGCTGAGGAAACAAAGGAACCTGCTGCTGAGGTTCCTCAAGTCTCAGATCATAAGGTTGAAAATCTGGAAAGTGAAAATTTGACCTCGAGAGATATTGATGTAAATGAAAAGACGGAAAAGGACGAGGAAAAGTCTCCAGTTGATTTGAAAGAGGGCGATGAAGCTCCAAAATCAGAGGCTCCGGCAAAATCCTCTCATAAATCAAACAACATATTTTCAAAGGTGAAGCAGTCAATTGTGAAGGTAAAGAAGGCGATCATAGGGAAGTCACCGGCCTCGAAAACAAATTCGGCAGAAAATAAAGATGACGTGCAAGTGAGGTAGTGTGTGAAAAGTTAGCCATAGAATTGTTTGATGTGTTGTGAGCTTGTCGTGCATTGTCATGCTGTGTAAAGATCCGGATCCTCCTGTGCCCATGCGCGTGCTATGTGAATATACAATATCGGTATCTACATAGAAGATAGTTTTTGATGCAGGAGGCAGCACACTTTAAGGAATTGGATTGCAAGGTTTGGATCTCTGTTCTATTACTTTTTAGTATTATCTATTTATTTGTTTGTTATTTTTTTGCAGATGTTGTTGTGTTGTGCTTGATTTGTAATTTCTTTGCCATTGTTTATAGAATTGTTAAGACATTCTTTTGTTTGATCATATTGTATATATGTGTGCTTGTATTGAATATTAATAGATTGTAATTTGGCATGTGCATGTAATTGCTTTTGGTTCCGGCTACTATATTTTTCAGAGTTGTAACTGGGTATTTGTTTATTTCAGTTACCAGATTACTTTTTCACATTTACATGTGATATACTAGAAATGTTTAGCATATGCTTTGTGAGAGTTGCAATTTTGTTTGGTTGGCTAAAATATATTGTGGTCAGATTAAGTTCAGGCTAAAAGCTGATAACAATTTGCACCATTATACTAGGTCCCAATTTTGGAAGCTTTAAATTATCATGTTTTTAGCTCAAAAAAGTCATCTTTTGAATGTAGAAAAAACCTTGCTAGGGCTAGTGATGATGCTCGATATCGGCGATTTCCCAGATCATGACACGTGGCAGATGACGTGTCCCAGAGCATGTAAGAAAGGACCTACAACAGCCGACCATACCACCCCTATGCTCGTCCTACCGAGCAGACGCTGGCTCGCCCCAGCACGAGGAGCCTCTTCGGCCTCACAGCTCGTTCCCGAGCTATCGTAGAAACTAGATACCTCCGCTCGCCGCGAGCTCTCCCGCCGAGGTCATCTTTCTCGGTCTCATCGACCGACCAATAGCACCGCTTGCAGGCGTAACCGTCATCCCGCGAATCTCGCCATGCGCGAGATCTCCGCCGGCCACATCCCACGTTCCACGCCACCACGATCCCCCATTAACGAGCCTGTCTCGCCATTAATGGGAGGTCCTGCTCTTCACGCAGGCGTGACGTCGGGAGCGTAACGGCCGGCGTAATTCTCGCGCCTGCTGCACCTGCTGCCACCACTACTTAAACCCCTCTTTCAAACGGTCAAGGTAAACCATTTTTACTCCACTAAGCCGTTACTCTGCTCTGATCTCTAGACTAACTTGATCGTCGGAGGGTCCTCGGTGGTACAACCACCCCGGGACTTCCTTACAGGTATCTCGGCATCCACAACCTCAACCCATTGAGATCCACACGCTTGACAGCCTCCAGACCCAATCTCAGCCACACATCGCAGCCATCCGCAGATCAAACGGGAAGCAACATCTGAAGGAGATCCCACCCTCCATCAGCTGGCGCCGTCTGTGGGAAGCTAGATTCCACAAAAACAAAAGTTTGCCTCCCGATCTCACTCCAATGGCGAACGATCCTCAAGACGATCCAAGCGCCAGCCGCCGCCTTCCCCTCAGCGGAGGCGCGGATGAACCTCCCCCGGCGATTGTCATTAACGTCCTTGCTGGCCGAATAGACTGACTAGCGTCCATCGTGGAGGCGCTCGTCCGCGTCCAAACGGCAGGGCCTGAACCCCAGATCGTCGTTCCTTCGCCTCGAGAAGACTCTGGCCGCGTCGGCACGGCCGACCGCCGCCTCGCTGCCTCCTACGGCCGCGGATCCCCCGGGCCAGTACGTTCTGCGACCCGCTGGGCGCCCAACAGCTCGACACCGAGGTCCGTCGCTAGAGCGCCCCGCCGCGAGATCTTTCGCGCGCCTGTCCCTCCTGAAGAAATGTCGGTCAGCTTGTCTGTCACCAGGCATGACCGACACACCCTCCCCCGACGGGGCCGCGCAGACGGGGCTCGTCAAGGCAGCTCAAGGGCCACCTCACCCGGGGATTTGAGGAACCTCATTGAGAGAAACCGCGGCCGAGGCCAGACGCAGGCCGCTAACAACAGTGGCTTAGGATCAGAATGCACCGAGTCGTCGGGGTACCACGGCCGGCTTGACGCCCTCGAGAAGAAGATCGAGAGTCTGCATCGGGAAGGTCACCGTTCGAGCGAACGGGGCTAAGTATGTTGCCGACTCAGAGCTGCTCACCGTCCGCGTCTCCTCCCGCAACAAGCCCCCAAAGGTCTCCCTCTTCGACGACAAATCTGACCCGAAGGACCACTTGGATGCGTTCACCGTGGGAATGAGCTTCCAAGACCACTCCGATGCTGCCCGGTGCCGAGCTTTCCCAGCCACTCTCATCCGTGCCGGGCGAGACTGGTTCAGAGGACTCGAGCCGCGCTCGATCTCATCCTTTGACGAGCTGGCCACACAATTTCTCGGCCATTTTATCGGGAACAGGCGGCAGAAGCGCACAGTCGACCACCTCTTCACGATCAAGAGCGGGGACAGGGAGACGTTCAAGGCCTACGTCACCCATTTCTACAACGCCCTTCTCGAGGTCCCAGAGCACCAAGACGAAACGGTCATCACAGCTTTAAGGTCTGGTCTTAGGCACAAGGAGTGGTTACGCTCTTTTGCACTGGCGCAACCTAAGACCATGTCCGAGATAAAGTCCTGGACCGAGCGCGAGGTTCAGCTCGAGTCCGAGGTGAATGCAAGCCTCCCCCAAGCAGAGCAAGCCGACCAGAAAAAAAGGCCCAGGGACGAGAGAAGAGGACCGGAACGGCAAAAGCCCTATCCCCTGAAGTTCTAAGAGTACACGCCGCTTAATGTCTCCCAGACAGTGCTACTTGATGAGGCCAAGGGCGAAGGGTTCTTCAAGTTCCCCCCGATCCCATGCTCGGCTTCAAAACGAACCTGGGGCCCCTACTGCGGCTTTCATAGGTTGCTGGGCCACTCAACGGAGAGCTGCAAACAACTCCAAGATTACATCGAGGAGCTGATCCGTTCGGGGCACCTCGCGGCGTACCTGAGGGACAAGCGGCAGGCTGACCGCGAGCAGGAGCAGCGTCCCCTTCTAGCCAAGCAGACCATCGGCCAGATCATGTAGTGTCAGCAGAGCATGAGACCAGTACCCCATGCCGAGCACAGATACCAGCAGACGTATGGGGGGCTCAAGCTGCATGAATAAAAACATCTACCAGCATGTATTTTCTTTTCAAAGCAATGTACTATATTCCTAAGATCTTTTGTTTATACAATAAAAGGATCGATAGAGCATTGTAGAAAGAAAGAAAAAAATCTTATTCATTCATAAGGTACTGTCGGCTACTCAGCCGTACACAAAAAAGAAAAACTTATTATTACAACAGCGGGGGAATGGGGTGCAGAAAGCACTGCTAGTGGTACTCTGAGCATATCTCCTCCAGCCGAGCCCTCGCAGCGTCTAACCTCTGCCTCCGATTCCCCCCTGTGAGCTTCGGCGTCAAGCCTCAACTGGTAGCACTCACGGACGAGCACTTTCGAGCGGTTTAGCCGGTTTGCGGAGATCAGGCCGAAGCGCCTCAGAGACCTTAGCTTGCCTATGGCCTCATCGAACAACATTTCGGATAAGGGGTTGTAAAGCCCCGGCGAAGCCCTCCAGATGGAATACATCAGCAGCTGAAGGAGGGAGGACCGCCGGGGAAGCAATCGGCCGAAGTGGTCCTCGATCCTACTGATTTAAAACTGCACCGTGTCCTCAGTGCAATACGGGTCATATAGGTAGACATCCTCGAAGCTTACGATGTCTTCGATGGTGAAGGGGAAGTCCTGCATTTTTGCGTTTCGAGTGTGAGGAGGAAACAAACAGTTACTCCCTCCGTTTTATAGACAACGACGCTTGGGAGTCCAACGGTCGCCCGCTCCACCTGCAATGCAGGCGCCACGCGGCAAGCGTCGCGCCTCCCTATGAGAAACCGGAATAACGCAACTCCGGCTCTTCGCCTTCGCCACGCATCGCGACACGTGTCCCAAAGACTGTCCCACTGCTCGGTGCTCACCGTGGGAGGGGCGGACAAAGCCCTCACAAAGAGGCAGCCCTGCAGCTACCCTGCTCGGCTATCCCTGGCCGGTAGCTTCCCTACCCACAACGCCAGGGATCAAAGCCCTCACAAAGAGGCAGCCCTGCAGCCACCCTGTTCGGCTATCCCTGGCCGGTAGCTTCCCTACCCATAATGCCAGGGATCAAAGCCCTCACAAAGAGGCAGCCCTGCAGCTACCCTGCTCGGCTATCCCTGGCTGGTAGCTTCCCTACCTCACGACGCCAGGGATCAAAGCCCTCACAAAGAGGTAGCCCTGCAGCTACCCTGCTCGGCTACCCATGACCGGTAGCTTTCCTACCCACGACGCTGGGGATCAAAGCCCTCACAAAGAGGCAGCCTTGCAGCTACCCTGCTCGGCTATCCCTGGCCAGTAGCTTCCCTACCCACAACGCCAGGGATCAAAGCCCTCACAAAGAGGCAGCCCTGCGGCTACCCTGTTCGGCTATCCCTGGCTGGTAGCTTCCCTACCTCACGACGCCAGGGATCAAAGCCCTCACTAAGAGGCAGCCCTGCAGCTACCCTGCTCGGCTATCCCTGGCTGGTAGCTTTCCTACCTCACGACGTCAGGGATCAAAGCCCTCACTAAGAGGCAGCCCTGCAGCTACCCTGTTAGGCTATCCCTGGCCGGTAACTTCTCTACCCCACGACGCCAGGGATCAAAGCCCTCGCCAAGAGGCACCGGGTAGCAACCCTGCTCGGCCATCCTTAAGGACCCAAAATCCCTCGAAAGAGGCAACCGCTTAGCACAACCATACTCGGTTATCCTTGGCACACCACCAGGGATCAAAGCCCTCGCCATGAGGCACCGGGCGGCAACCCCGCACGAACATCCTTAGTAGGCCTCCCACGCCCTTCCCGCGCTAAGGATGAAAAGCCCTCGAAAGAGGCAACCGCTTAGCACAACCCGTGCTCGGTTATTCCTGGCACACCACCAAGGATCAAAGCCCTCGCCAAGAGGCACCGGGCGGCAACCCCGCTCGGGAATCCTTAAGGATCAAAGCCCTCGCCAATAGGCACCGAGCAGCTACCCTGCTCGGCCATCCTCAGCAGGCCTCTCACGCTGAGGATCAAAGCCCTCGCCAAGAGGCACCGAGCAGCTACCCTGCTCGGCAATCTTCCTCAGCAGGCCTCTCACGGCCCCTCCCGCGCTGAAGATCAAAGCTCTCTCCAAGAGGCACCGAGCAGCTACCCTGCTCGGCCATCCTCAGCAGGCCTCACACGGCCCCTCTCACGCTGAGGATCAAAGCCCTCGCCAAGAGGCACCGAGCAGCTACCCTGCTCGGCAATCTTCCTCAGCAGGCCTCTCACGGCCCCTCTCGCGCTGAAGATCAAAGCCCTCGCCACGAGGCACCGATCAGCTACCCTGCTCGGCCATCCTCAGTAGGCCTCTCACGGCCCCCTCAGCGCTGAGGATCGAAGCCCTCGCCAAGAGGCACCGAGCAGCTACCCTGCTCGGCAATCTTCCTCAATTGGCCAATTACGGCCTCTCCAACAATTAAGGAACATGAACTCAACAAGAGGCATCCGATCTATCAACGTCTTAGCGATCTACACTTCGACTTCGGGGCCATGGAGACACCGTCTTCCAGCCGGTCCTCGCACACTCGGCAAATGATCAGAGTCAAGTCGACGAGTAATCGCTAGACGAGGAACATGCCGACCATAAAGCAGTACTATGCAGATACAAGTGTCTACCAACAAAAGGAAACACAAGCACAAACACTACTGCAAAAACAAAAAGTTTTTATTCAAAAAGTCAAAGCTTTTACAAGGGTACTATGGGCTCCCCAGCCTTATCAAATTACCCGGAGGCTAACAAGAGAGAGAGGAGGAAAAACCAAAAAGATCGGGCAACAAGCCCCGCCTAGACCTCACTCCCCTCATCACTATCGGCCGGAGGCGGGACCACCGAGAGTGGGACCTGAGCATGGAGCTCACCGTCGGCGAACTCCGGAAGCTGCTTCTTGACGGCATCAGGAGCTTTGTTCCATGCAATGGCAGAGGCCTCGCCGAGGTCGACATAAAACTGGTCCGTCTCTTTGTAATCCGTCACCGCCCTCCTAGCCAGGGCTTCGGCGGCCTCCACCGCTTGACGCGCCGCGTCGACATCCTGCTTGCTGGCATCCCTCGCCCTCTTCATGGCCGCAAAACGACCGGCCAGTTCCACCAACTTCGCCTCAACAACTCGGTGGGACTCGCTCAGGCGGCGGTAGGACTCCCGACACTTCGAAACGGTAAGGTCCGCAACTTCCGACTGAGCTTTGAGGGCGAGTGACCTCTCCCTCTCCAGATGCAGCTCGAGTCACAGATCCTTGACCTCCGAAGAAGACTCTTCTGCTGACTCCACGGCCCGAATTGCCCCTTCGGCTTCCATACAAGTGATAAGGGCGCAGTGCTGAAGGACCTGGCGAAAAATTGCAGGAAAACCTAAGGACACCCGAACTAAGAAAAGGTCGCCCGAAACAACACCTGAGGGAGTGCATACCTGAACCGCCTCCTCTGCGATAGCAGCCATTTGGGCCCTCAAGGTCCCCCATGGCATCCGGCCCCCGGCCGACTCCTCCATGCCAGCGAGAAGACTGTCCGCAACGGAGAGTCCCAACGGAACCACGAACTGGGCGTCCCCCTCCTGCATGGGGGTCCCCTCCAGAATGTCCGCCGGCGGTGTACGAGAGACCGTCCTCTTCCGCTTGAGAGGAACCCCGTCTTCACTCTCTCCTGCGTCCCTCGTCTGAGAGTCGGGAACTTGTGTACGCCTTTGGTCGCCACCGGAACAATCACCAAGAGTCCGTGGCGGGGCAGGTGGCCCTGCCGTCGGGGGCACATCCAGCGTGGGGCTCGAGTCTGCCAGAGGAAAGTCTGCACCGCGGTCCCCCCTTCGAGACTGAGCGCCGAAGGCACCAAGAGTCTGGGATCGAACCATCCGCCCTGCCAAAAGGGAGAAGAGGCTCGACTCAGAAGGAGAAAAAGCAGAAGAAAGAAAAAAAACAATACATCTAACCTGATTGAGAAGCCCTCGGGAAGGCAGAAGATCCGACCTAAGATAAGAGCGCCGAGCTTACGAGATGAAAGATGAGAAAAATATGAAGAGAGATAGGCCCTGAAGAGGGCCCCACCTCTACTTATAGCCTCCGGCGCCCCCATCCAACGGCGACCATCGACTCCCGCCAAAAACAACCCCTCACATACGACGACCCGGATCGCCCCACCTGGCGCGCGCGCATTGGACAACATCCCATCAGACGCCGCAGGTCTGTAACACGTCGCGTCGCCCAACCGACGCTCGACATGTGGACTGCTGTTTCAGTGACGGAGCGCACGAACCGACGCACTCTCTTTAATGCAGAAGGTCTCATCCTGATTCGCCTGCGTCGCCCAGAAAAAGACAACGGATTGCCCGGGACACACCCGACGATATCTTCGGAAGAGAGCTCACCCCGGATGACCATGCAGACCACTCTCGACCCGACCCGTCAGCTGGTCGGGACGAGAGTGGGGGGCTAATGATGATGCTCGATATCGGCGATCTCCCAGATCATGACACGTGGCAGATGACGTGTCCCAGAGCATGCAAGAAAGGGCCTACAACAGCCGACCAAACCACCCCCTATGCTCGTCCTACCGAGCAGACGCTGGCTCGCCCCAGCACGAGGGGCCTCCTCGGCCTCACAGTTCGTTCCCGAGCTACCGCAGAAACTAGATACCTCGGCTCTCCCGCTCGTCCGTGAGCTCTCCCGCCGAGGTCATCTTCCTCGGTCTCATCGACCGACCAATAGCACCTCTTGCAGGCGTAACCGCCATCCCGCGAATCTCGCCATGCGCGATATCTTCGCCGGCCACATCCCACGATCCACGCCACCACGATCCCCTATTAACGAGCCTGTCTCGCCATTAATGGGAGGTCCCGCTTTTCATGCGGGCGTGACGTCGGGAGCGTAACGGCCGGCGTAATTCTCGCGCCTGTTGCACCTGCTGCCACCACTACTTAAACCCCTCTTTCAGACGGTCAAGGTAAGCCATTTTACTCCACTAAGCCGTTACTCTGCTCGGATCTCTAGACTAACTTGATCGTCGGAGGATCCTCGGTGGTACAACCACCCCGGGACATCTTTGCAGGTAGCTCGGCATCCACAACCTTAACCCATTGAGATCCACACGTTTCAGGAGCGACAGCCTCCAGATCCTGTCTTAGCCACACATCACAGCCATCCGCAGATCAAACGGGAAGCAACATCTGAAGGAGATTCCACCCTCCATCAGCTAGGGATAGACCGTAATCGCTCGGGGCGAATATTGTGATTGCAAATCTAACGGAGGCAGCGAATTGCAACAAAGAAAATGAATTCAATTATAACCGATCCTACGAAAAAAGTTGAGAATTATTTTCTTATAAGATGATATATTTTTATTTTGCTGAACTCACAAATTGTGGACAGATGTGTTATTTGATGGAGAATCTATCTAGCTATGTACGTATATAACATTATAAGACGTAGGTTGGGGGGTGGGAGAGAAAGTGGACTTTTAGAAAAATTACCTATATGTCCAGCAGTATACGTGGAAAACGAATTGGTTTATTTCAGAAATTTTGGATTTTCATTGCTGTTTTTACTATTTTATGCATTGAAGGTGTTTGTTGAAATGCCTAACCAACGTGATTGTGGTCTTTACTATTTTAGCATGATTAGTGCAGTCGAGTTCGAAGGAAGAATATCCTGCTAATTACTCATTTACTCTACCATGTGCCTCGATTAGAAAAGGAGAAGAAAGAAAACGAATTTAAATACATGTGATTCGGAAAAGGGGGGGAAAAAAACAATTCTAAATATGTGTGGATTTTTGTCCTTAATTTGGGAAAGGAAAGTGACCGACTTGTTCATGATTCCAAATTCGCGTTCACCATAATTTTGCACTAGAATGGAAATATTTTTAACTACTTAGGCAAATACATATCTCGGATGAGGTGCACTTCTTAGGGGCTGTGAGTTTCTTTCTAACTTTTCAGTACATAATTATTATTTGCTTGACCCATAGAATTCTCATCAATGGTTCTTAGGTAGGCACTAACCAGGCTTCTTCTCTATAGTTTAACGAAATCGATTGCTTTTTTCCCTATTTGTTTGAGTGTATTACCTCTGTTTATATTTCACTCATCCTCATTTATATAGTCACTAAAGGCTGAGGATGTTTCAAGAGCCAAAAAAAATAGCAAACTATCTTTGGAGAAGCTTAATTAAAAAAAAATATATAGGCACCTTTCTTTAATAAAAACCAAGGGATTTTGTGTGTTGAATAATTCTGTGGTCTTAACAATCTATTATCTGCATTATGTTTAATAGCTTTAAGTACTTTGCGGCGATGTTTTTTATTCTTCACTTATTGTAAATTAGTTGGGAGCAACTACGTAGGATAATTTACTATAAATTCCTTTTCTTTTCATGTGATAAGCTTACATGGAAGATCAACAAAGAGAACTTAAAGGTCACATTTCAGCTGCAGTTGTGGAGAGGAAGTATAAGAAAAGGTAGGTTGTATGATAAAGAGCTTTAACAAACACGAAAACGAGAAGAATTAGAAAAATCAACTTCCATATTAACATCAAGAAATTTGATAATGAGACGGCATACAGAAAAAAATCAACAAAAAGGGAAATCTAAAGTAGTAATCACTGCCGATGAATCTGATAATGTAGATCAAAATGGAATTCAGATGTTACAAATTGAAAGCTCAACTAATGAAACCACTGGTCAAAGAGGAAGAAAACGCAAAATATTGCCGCACCATCGGAAGAAAATAATACGAATATGAAAAGCATAGACTCTATTTGCATAGATTACATGAATATAGAAAATGATGATTACCAATTCCCAAACGATTACGAAGTGTCTCAGTCTATATACACAATACCCCCACATCAGAAGAATGCCCAAACTGTAAATCAATTGTATGGAAGGAGGAAATGGTTATAACATCACAGAAGAATAAATCTTACTATAGTCCTTGTTGTTGTCACGTCCTGTTCCCAGAATACGGGAGTGAAGATGTGATGAGGTTCACAACGTAACTATACTAAGTAAATACTCTACCTGATACAGTTACACTAAGCGTATAGTATGCAGGAGTATACAAAAGCAAGTAAATAAAAGAAATCTTTATTCATTAACTATTCTTTATTACAAACAAGATTCAAAGTCTTATTATATCAATAAAGAGGAAGACTTGAACTAAAACAAGTTTTAACAATTAAGCTGATACAAAAAAAAAACAGAAAAGACAACCATTCAAGTGAACCTAAGTGACTAAAACTCCATTTCGAAATGGTCGAGATCCCCCGCTGAAGCTTCCGCGTCGGTCGTTCCATCCTTGTTATCTTCTAGCCCTGACAGACATTTAAGGGGAAAAGAGAGAAATATTCGTCAGCAAGATTTTGCTAAGAGTAGGATTCCCAAAAGGGTTATATGTGACAATGTGAAATAAAATGTATATGAAAACTTGTCAGAGTATGCAGCTAGAAGTGTAGATAGACATTGTTTAGTACTATTATCCGTATTTTAGCTTGTTTTAGTTTGGTGTCGTAAGGATACACTTATGCCCGGGAGTATTCCATTCCACCGTGGAACAACGATGACGAGAATAAGATTGGTAATCCGTTCCACCATGAAACAACGGTGACTAGATGGGACTGTCGAGATATATCGTATGGCATTACTATCCAAACCACCCCATCCCGTGTCTTGTTTATTCATATATGAGTACAAGTAGTCATTTGAACGCGGTTCTACTAGGCATGGAATATGGGGGTTCGCTTTCCAAAGCAAGGTCATCCGTATATCGGAATCTTCAATAGTAATTAAGGTCAACCGTATATCGGAATATTCAATGATACTCCATGTCTAGGTTCACGCATCTAATCCTGGCCGTACAAGACAACATGTCATATAGTGTTACTTGTATCCAGTTAAAAGTTGTACTCAAGTTTTATAGAGTTTGTCAGTCTAGTTGTAAAAGTTAAGTATATGGTATTCTCAGGGAACTAGGGTTTGAATAAAAGTTTATGGTATTATTATGAAAATATCATTTTAGGAAAGTCACGGTATTTAAGTGAAATATTAAGTTTAGGAAAGTATATGGTATTTTATCGAAATAGTTAAGTATATGGTATTCTGAGGGAACTAGGGTTTGAATAAAAGTTTATGGTATTATTATGAAAATATCATTTTAGGAAAGTCACGGTATTTAAGTGAAATATTAAGTTTAGGAAAGTATATGGTATTCTATCGAAATAGGGTTTTTCAAAGTTCAAGGTATTAATAGGAAAGTGTTTTATGAAAGTTAAAGTATTTATTTGAAAATACGAATTTTGGTAAAGTCGATATATTTTTTTGGAAATACAAGATTTAGTAACATTAGGGTATTTATATCAAAATACGGGTTTCAGTAAACTTGGGGTATTTTTGTGAAAGTATGGGTTTTAGGAAACTTTAGGGTATTTTATCGAAAGGGTTTCATAATATCTTATATAAAAAGCCTACTAAGGTTTAGGCATTTGAATGAAACAATATAGTAAAGTATTTTAACGTACTAAATTTATTTTGAATTTAGCAGCATTCCGGCTTATAATAGGCATTTGATCAACAGTGACAGACCCAGAATTTTTGTAGAGTATGGACGTAATATAATATGATATTTATTTCTTGTACTCTTGCTTGTTGAGGATATGATTAGTTTAGAGCTTTAAGAACAATTTTATCAAATACTTGGTGAGCTTTAAAAGCAATTTTCTCCAACAAATCATTTCTATCTAGTATCTAAAGCAATTTATCAAACATTTGGTGTTCTTTCAAAGTCCCAACACTTCATCATCAAATAGACAAAGAATAATTCACCATAAGCTTTTGGAAAAAGACCAACTAATCAAAATTAGGTTTTTTACTTTAAAAAAATAGAAAACAAACCTTAAATAATGGAGACCGGAGTGTTAACGATCGAGGGGACTTTGTCCGACTTGGAGCAGTGGTCTGTGGAGGCTGTTTATTGCTTAGTGGGCTGAGAGAGAGAGAGGTGGGAAAAAAATTTGAAATAAAATGTCATGCTTACTGCTTAGGCGGATGAGGGAGAGAAGTGGGAAAAAATAGAATTAAAGTGCAAATTGTAAGATTTGAATCCACGCTAAAACAAACCAAGTCCCAAATTTGGTACCATCAACCATTAGGTCATCCTTCATTTTGTTATCTCTCTCTATAGAATTTTATATTACATAAAAATATATATACACACAAACCACTACATATAGGTCCTAAATTATTTTCGGAAAATGAGTGTGGGTGGCCGATTGATCGTGAAAAAGTGTTTTGTAAATAACCACAATCAAAACGGTGTCGCTAATAGCTAGTCGTGATGAGTACGAATCATCTGTAGAGAAACGTGAACTTCTTTTCTTACTTTAAACGAGTTGATAAAAGAGATGATGGTTTGTTGTCGTTTTATTTCAATATGGATATAAAATTTATAATAGAAGAACTTGTAGGGTTTATAGGACTTAGTAGTTAATAGATGAATATTTAGAAATGACTCATTTTATGTTTTAATAGTTTAAAACTAGAGAGATAGCGATGAATGTAGATTAGGGTTCTTGGAGAGAATTAGGGTTTCCCACTACTAACCCTTGTCCTTCCATTGATCTCTATTAACCTCAAGCCCTTAACAAAATAAGTGTTTAACTAATCTCAAATCCTGGTCGTGACTATCAATAAATTAATAGCGCGCCCGATAAAAAGCTTAACATTTATTTTGCTAAAATTTATAAATATCAAAATATCCAAAGAAGTTAAAAGATATTTCATCCATTATTCTACCCTATCCTACAAACCCTAGCAAGAAAAAAATTACTCGCTCATGGTTAGTAGCGATTTAGAAGAAAGGTTGAAGAAGAATGAAAGCATAATTAAGATGCAGAAAAGTAATGTGGACAAGTAATGCGTAAAGTAAACGCGGAAAAGTAAATGCAAATAGAATTAAAACAAAAACTGCTTTTATTTATCAACTATTGCATTACAATTTTCTTCTTAAAAAGTAGATTACAAGAATCCTAGTTACTCGCAAGATCTTTCTCAAGAATTCTGTGATGGATAGATAGATAATTATGTGATCACTTGGATGATTTTGAATGCACAGCTCTTAGTCCTTTATATAGTCTTTGAAACCGGAGACTTTAGATTCCATATGTGAGTAGATGCAGTTAAGATCATGCTCCAAAAATCCTGCATCCCACGGCCCAGATCCGATCGCGGAACCACCGCCCAAGCCCCTTGTTGACCGCGGATCCGCCGCCTCCTGATGGAATTGGGACTTAGGATTTTTTCTGGTTTTTGTATCGATATTTGGAGATTCTTATGATATATAGATTCTGAAAATATTGCTCCGAGTCTCTGCCGTTGCTAGATTCCTCGATTTGATTCTAAAATTTGGCAGATTCGGTTTCGATATCCTGACTTGACTTGGATCTCCTACATAGATTTCAGGCCTGAGCTATTATCTGTACAATATCTCAAATCAAAGTGTTAGTAGCATTTGGTATTTTTGAGATATTATTCCAACTATTTACATGATATAATATCTTAAGAATATTGATTAGAAATATTTGATATGATATGCATATTTTAATTACTAATACTTCATTTAAATATTATATGCATATATTTTCCCTAATTATATTAATTAAAATGAAGAAACATATGATAATAATTTTTTACAAATAAACCTACATATGTTCTACATTTACAATTAACATCTTTTAGCACTTAACAATACTAGAGAAAATGTTCATACAAATGTGCAATATTTTAGACTAATCAAATACCCCCAAACTTATCTTCGATCGTCCCGAGCAAATTATTTATTAAAAGGAAAAAGAAAAAAACCTAGCACACTTTCATAGGAAACAAACGATTGCACTTAACACGTGCAACAAGCCTTTAAACCTTTAGGTGTCCCTAATAGGAGGAGTGTTGTCTCGTGAGGGGTTTCAGCGGATTTCACGTACAAAATCCTATAATAAAAGAAAGAAGATGAAAATTACATGTAAAGATAAGAACATATAAAGGAAAAACTTGAAAAGAAGAGTTTTACATTACACTAGCTTTTTAGTTGTCATGAGCTCTATCTTAATGGTCTTGAAAAAATGTCAGAAATCACATCATCTCTCAATAAAACACCGTCTTTAGTCTTCCTCCATACTTTTCTTCCAAACATCGATCATATACTCGTACGTATGTGTAAAAGATATCCATACACTTAGAGAATTCAATTCAAGCTATCACACTCTTGTCTATCTTCCTTAGTACTTTTTAGTCGGTGAATATTTTATAGATGGAATTGCTCACACATTCTTCATACGACTGTTAATACTTCTTGAGGTACTAACCAACCGATTACCAAATGTGCTCACTTATTAAGGCGTAATTAGCAATATTCTCATCTTGCAACACCTAAGACTTAGCAGTGGCTCCCAAACCAGTTGGTCTAAGGTACTAGGTGATAAAGCACTCTCGCTATATTTTTTTATGCTGCCTTAAGTAATTACAAAACCAGTGTTCATTTTTTCACTATTTTCTTCTTTTATATTTTTATTTATATATTTATTTTCCTTCATACTAAGGCTTTTAGACAAGAGCATTTCAAGGTATCCTCTACTATCCCAAATTTCAAGATGTGTGCAAGTGCGTATAGTAGGGTATCAACGTTCAGATATTTGGACTCAAGAATATGGACTATTTTTCAGACTTATTTTTATCCGCAGATTCGTGATTTGCTTCATCTTACTGACCCTTGGGACAACAGCTCATGAATACCTATTACTAGCTTCGTTTTAAAACATTTAATTTTTTTGCATTTCTTAAATCTTTTCCTATCTTTCATATGTATTTTTCACTTTATAACTTTTATTTTCAAAAAAATAATTTTAGTGCTTATATTTAGTATACTGCAAAATGATACATGAATAAGCACAAACCTCTCCCCAAACCTGCTTGCAGTAGTGTCCTCACTGATATCATTCTTTAAGCTCAAAATCTGTAGATTTGGGAGGAAAAGTTCTCAGTAATTAGTAAAGGGGACAAGAGTTAATGACAGTGAAATTCTCCCCCAAAATTATTTTTGGCTCACAATCGTGCAAAAGTTTTCTTTTCTTTCAAGAGCTAAAATATTTTTCTCCGCCCAAACTTAATTAAAGTAGTGTTTTCATTACTACGCATTTAAAATCATAAGAAGGGGGGTGTAAATTATTGGTCTATGTAAAGTTTTACAAAGACCAAAAGTTAAAACCCACCATTCAAATATTTTATCAATGTAACACTATGGTTGGTAGAAGATCATATTACAGATAGACGTGGAGATATGGAGAGGAGATAAGAGGTGTATTTGAACGGGTTTACGTCTTGGTTTGCAGAGATGAAACAGTGATGGTGGATGAAAACACGAATGTGAAAGATAAGAAATAGGTGGAATATTCGCATTCTCGTACTTGGTAAGAAGAAGAGGTGGCGGTTCAACTTTTTCGGGTGGAGGTTGATTTATCACAACACCCATGTATTTTAGGAATGCGAGTTCTTCGGCGAAAATATTTTCAAAACTTTTATCGATATTCCGAATGATAATCTCATCGAAAAGAAAGGTATGATACTCGAACTCCATAAGAGGTTATTTCTAGTGAAAAAGATTGACTCGGATAGCTCGACTAAATTATTTGACAAGTCAAGTGATTCGGACTTAGGTGTAGACTTGTCGACAGAAGAGTCCTCACGTGTATAATAAATAGTAGGATAAAAAAATAACGCACTAGTGGCGTCGAGATCAATATCGTGAAGCTCCTCAAATTCGCAACTGTCGGAAGCTATCTTGTCGACAGAACATACATCAATTATATAAGCATAAGGATCGGAGGGTTGACTTCCTAACCTGTAAATGTTAAGCTCAATTGTCATCTTCCTAAAGGACAGGTTCATGAAACCATTACGACAATTGATTATCGCGTTGGAAGTTGCTAGAAAAGGTCGACCTAGAATCACTGGAATTTGATTCCGTAGGTTTGCCACAGGCTGTGTATCTATAACTATAAAGTCCACAGGGAATATAAATTTCCCGACTTTGATCAACACGTCCTCTAGCTCACCCCTAGGGTGGGTGATAGATCGATCGACCATCTGGATAGTGCAGTGCGCAGGTTTCAACTCTCCTATACCTAATTGCTCATAAACAAAATTAGGGAGCAAGTTAACATTAGCACATGAATTAAGTAGAGCGCGATTGATGTTTTTTTTACCTCCGATAGCAATAGATATTGTAGAACAACCGGGGTCTTTACGTTTCTTGGGCACATATTTGGTAAGAGAATTGCTCATATTACTCGTTAAGAAAACCATTTTAGGCACTTGGGTTTTCCTTTTCCTAGTGCACAAGTCCTTTAGAATTTTAGCATAAGATGGAACTTGTTGGATAATATCTAAAAGAGGAATATTTATGTTTACTTGCTTAAAAATTTCCACAATCTTCTCCATTTGGGGACTTGGTCTGTTGGGCCTCAACCGGTTTGAAAAATGAGCTTTGTTAACAAGGTTTGGGCCCAACTCTTGTGGAGAAGTTTGTACGGATGGAATGGATCCCAAAATTGGATTTGGGATGGTCATAGATGCTAATTCATTCAAGGAAGTAGGCTGAGGATTCGAGCCTAGTGAAGAACGGAGAATAGACCCGGAAGAAAATGTTGGATCAGACGAAGTAGGAGTAGAAGTAGTAGGCGGGGTATCATCAATGTCATCAACTTGTTCACCAACTTAGTTATTCAGCTCTCTCCTTGATCTCAACGTAGTTACGGCACCCACATTATGATTTTGTTGGTGAAGGATGAGATTTGCGTTTTGTGAGTAGCCGGGATTTGGTAGAGGTTGGATGGAAGTTTCTCTTTCTCTCTCTCACTCATTGCGGCATTTAACTGCGCAATTTGTGCTTCTATCGATCTTATGCTTTCACCGTGGGAAGCAATTTGTTGCATCAGCGTTTGGATAGATGATGTTAAATTAGCCGTCTTTTGTGTGGATTGTTTAATAAACGTTTCTAAGCTTCGTTTGAGTACAGAGATTTTATCGGTACCGGCCGTTGGAATATTAGTCTGTGATTGGAAAGATTTATTATAAGGGGCAAAATTGTTGGCCGAATTTTGAAAAGATTGCGGTTGAAAAGGCTGCTGCATTTGTTGTGGTGGCCGTTATTGCTGTAGAGAAAGCCTTTGATAGTTATTTTGGATTGGGAACTGATTTTGATTTTGAGATTGGTTTTGGTTCCAAGCAAAATTAGGATGATTCCTCCATCCCTGATTATATGTGGATGAGTAAGGGTCATTCCTAGGTTGTTACTGAAAAGCAGCATTGGTTTGTTCATGACCTTGAGACGGAGGATTCAAAGGACATTCTTTTGTTAAATGTGACGGGTCAAAACAGCAATCACACATGGTTTTGGGGAGCATAACTTGGTTTAGGGAGGCTGAAGAGAATTTGCTTTCCATAGCTTCGAGTTTATTTTGCATTGCAGCCATTTTGGCTTTCATTGCGATGGAAGCGTCGAGCTGATGGATACCTGTCCTAGATGAAGACGATGTGGTTGGTCTAGTGCTCTCCCACTGTAATGTCTGTTCCGTGATATCTTCTAGAAATTGCCATGCTTCGCCGTCGTCTTTGGATATGAAATGATATTGACAAATCGTTTCAAACATTTGTTTTGTGGCTGGATTGGTACCCTCATACATAATGCGGAAAAGTTTCCATCTATCGGTTCCGTGATGAGAGTATTGGACAAGAAGATTTTTAAACCGTTCAAAGCATTTCCAAAAAGGTTCGTTGAGAAGTTGGGCAAACTGGTTAATCTCGCTCCGAATATGGGCGGTCTTGTAATGAGGCTAGAATTTCTTAAGGAATGCTTTAACGAGTTCATCCCATTTACCGATAGAATGTGCGACGGTGCTATAAAGCCACTTTTCTGCGAGATCGCACAAGGTAAAAGGGAGAAGATGTAATCGCATAGCATCTCCTGAAATTTGGGTGGTACTCATCATAGCACATACATTTTCGAATTTGGTTATAAAAACGTATGCATTTTCGGATTCAAGCCCGTGAAATTTGGACGACAAGTTGATGAAGTGGGTTTAATTTCGAAATTATCCCCATTGGCTGGTGGAAGAGATAGACATGTAGGAAGGGGTCCGCGTATGGGGTAGCTTTTGTCTTGCAGAGTGATGTGTCGTGGATTTTGCGCACCTACGGGTGGTGGCAGGGGGTGTCATTAAAACTTGATGGAGATCCGTCCATCTCGGGAGATGTGGTAGGTGAAGGAGAAATAGAAGATGAAGAAGTATCGACTTCAGAGTCGACAGCAAAAACGCGGACTAGAGGGGCACTAGAATCCCGTGTCCAACCAATCATGCACTAAGCAGGTTTAGTGCATGTGGCAGCGTATGATATGTGTGAGAAATATTTTAAGAAGGCTTGTTTTGAAAAAGATGTCGGACGTGAGGCTTGACTCAACAAATCACAAAATGCACAATCAATCCATTAAGTTAGGGTCACCTAGGTCAAGTCACTAGACCGCTCCTAGACTTCCAAAGGAAAAGACGCAGGATCAATCCTCTACTACCTCCTTATCAATCTTGTGGCCAAGTACGTGCCAGGTAAGTAGGAGGTATCCGCTATACGAATCATCAAAATAGCGGGCCTAATTAAGTAACCATTTTCCTTAGTCACACTTGCCAAGACATCACAAAAAAATGCGGATAAGCAATAGATTACCCATGACCTTCCTTTGTCCTGATTGAGCGCGACTGTTCTTAGAGGCTTGGTCTAGATATTTTTTTATTAATGTAGGATGATAGTATGCTCGTTTGTGATTTGTGGGGCTTAGGAAGGGTGATGAAATCCCCATATAATCTGAATTTGGGTTTATTGCCTCTTAAAGACCAGTGTAAGCATGCAAAACAAAGCGAAATCAAAACACGCAAAATGATTTTTGAGCGGCGATATTTGTAAAGAATGCTGCAAGTAAAATCAGATTATTGGAGTTTTAGAGGAGAGAGAAAGGCTAAAGGAAAATACCACAGAAGATTGGTGGCCCAAATCTTTAAACAAGTCGCGGTTCCGTCGCCAAATGGAAGTAATAGCCGCGGTTTTGTCGCCTATTGGCAAGGTCTTCTGCTAAAATTTCTTCAAAGCATCCCGATGCTTCTCTGGTCCAAGTTTAAATCTCTGAATCTTTGTTGTCTTGCTCCAGTTATTTTAGATTCCCTTACAAAACTCACACAATAATCATTAGAAACACAAAATGCGGTTTTAGTTCTCGTTTATTTTATATTTGCTGGTTTTTATAAGAAATCAACCCGAATAACAGGAAAAAATTACGACCGTTTCCCAGGAAACGGCGCTATTTGATTGATCGTGCAAAAGTATTTTGTAAATGACCGCAATCAAGATGGTGTCGCTAATAGCTAGCCATGATGAGTACGGGTCGTCCGTAGGGAAACGTGAACTTCTTTTCTTTCTTTAGACGAATTGATAAAAGTGAGGATGGTTTGTTATCGTTTTATATTAATATGGATATAAAATTTATAATAGAAGAACTTATAGGGTTTATAGGACTTAGTAGTTAATGGATGAATGTTTAAAAATGACTCATTTTATCTTTTAATAGTTTAAAACTAGAAAAATAGCGATGAATGTGGATTAGGGTTCTAGGAGGAAATTAAGGTTTTCCACTACTAACCCTTGTCCTTCCATTGATCTCTATTAATCTCAAGCTCTTAATAAAACAAGTGTTTAACTAATCTCAAATCGTGGTCGTGACTATTAATAAATTGATAGCGCGTCCGATAAGAAGTTTAACATTTATTTTGCTAAAATTTATAAAAATCAAAATATCAAAAGAAGTTAAAAGATATTTCATCCATTATTCTACCCCATCCTACAAACCCTAGCAAGCAAGAAATTACTCGCTTATGGTTAGTTGCGATTTAGAAGAAATGTTGAAGAAGAATGAAAGCATAATTAAAATGCAGAAAAGTAAAATGTAAAATTAATGCAGATAAGTAATGCGTAAAATAAATGCAAAAAGAATTAAAACAAAAACTACTTTTATTTATCAACTATTGCATTACAATTTTCTTCTTAAAAAGTAGATTACAAGAACCCTAATTGCTCGCTAGATCTTTCTCTAGAATTCTGCGATAGATAGATAGATGATTATGTGATCACTTGTATGATTTTGTATGCACAGCTCTCGGTCCTTTATATATTCTTTGAAATCAGAAACCCTAGATTCCATATTGGAGTAGAAGCAGTTAAGATCATTCTCCAAAAATCCCACATCCAACGGTCCAGATCTGACCGCGGAACCGCTGCCCAAGCCCCTTGTTGACCGCGGATCCTCCGCTTTCTGGTGGAATTAGGACTTATGATTTTTTCTGGCTTTTTGTGTCGATATTTGGACATTCTTTTGATATATAGATTCTGAAAATATTGCTTCTAGTCTCTGCCGTTGCTAGATTCCTCGATTTACTTCTAAAATTTGGTAGATTTGGTTTCAATATCCCGATTTGACATGGATCTTCTACATAGATTTCAGGCCCGAGCTATTACCTGCACAATATCTCAAATCAAAGTGTTAGTAGCATTTGGTATTTTTGAGATATTATTCCAACCATTTACATGATATAATATTTTAAGAATATTGATTAGAAATATGTGACATGATATGCATATTTTAATTACTAATATTTCATTTAAATATTATATGTATATATTTTCCCTAATTATATTAATTAAAATGAAGAAACATATGATAATGATCTTTTACAAATAAATCCATATATGTTCTATATTTACAATTAACACCTTTTAGCACTTAACAATAATAGAAAAAATATTCATTTAAATATGCAATATTTTAGACTAGTCAGCGGCCGCCTACTCTCATCTCCATGTATGTCCATCCCTGCTGATCATTATATAAATGGGCAACATAACGGTTTGGGTAATGTAGAAAAAGTCCTTAAGTGCATAGTCACATAATTCACGAATTATTCGGCGAATTCGTGAATAATTCGCGAATTATTGATATGCCGATTAAATCTGCGAATTATTCGTCGTCGCCGAACAAGGGGAATTATTCAAAAAAACAACGAATTATTAAAAAAACAAAAATAATTCACAAAATCAAAATGTAGCGTTTCATATATTAATTTTTTGCTCGAAATCCTTCCCGAATATTTCCCGAACACTTACCGAATCTTTCCCGAATACCTGCCGATTTTTTCCGAATAGTTCTCCGAATCCGAATTTTCGACCCCGCCGAATTATTGTCGATTCACGAATTTATGACTATGCCTGAGTGTGGGAGTCATGAATTAGGTATACTTAACATGTGGTTCATCGCATTTTATCGACTAGAAACTAAACTAACATACATCTGTATTAAGTATTTGGAGTGAAGATTATCAACTGAATAGATTTAACATGCTAGAATTAGTGATGGGACTGAGAAAAGAAATGACAGATCCTACCTTTGAAACGAGTTTTGATCGGAGTCGAGAATCGTCGAGTCGTACCGTAATGCGATCCCCTCTCTCCTCAGAATTTTCTTGATTGTTTTAGCGGCACCTCTGTGTCGGTGACGAAAATACGAAGATAGGGATATTTTTCTTGAGTTTTTCCGTCGAGTAGAATGGGAGAAAAAGCAAAAACGGTGGGGGCTATATACAAGGGAAGCTTCTCGGGTCGTGACCTGTTAAGGGAAGCAGCCAGCCCCCAAACTGCACGCTCGTGGTGTAGGAGCCGGACACGTGGCCACCTTTTCATGCACCCATGCGGGCGCGTGGCCTCCACGTCTTTTATTTTCTTTTTTCTGTAAAAAAATCGTTTTAAACCATTTTTCTTCAATAAAACACTTTTAAAAATAGTTTTAAATACAAAAAAAATACAAATAAATACAAATAAATTCAAGAAAAATATATATAATTTTTTTTTTCATTTTTAATATTTGTATGTTTAAAAATGATTCCCTTTTTTTAATAAATCCCCTTTCCTTAAATTAAATTTTTTCCTTAATTAAATTTTTTTAGAAATAGTTTTAAATATCGTAAAAATGTAAATAAATTCTAGAAAATTCTAAATAATTATTTTCTCATTATTTAATAATTTTTATTTCTAAAAATAATTTCTTTTTCATAAATTCCGTTTTCAAATAAATCTTTCTCTTCAACAAATGCTTTAAAATAGTTTAAATATCGCAAAAATCTAAATAAATTCTAAACAATTATTTCCTTATTTTGTAATAATTTTTAGGCCAAAATGTATTATTTCCTAAATAATAAATTCCTTTACTTCTTCAATAAATTCTTAAAATATCTTTAAAAATCTAATAAATTTTCCATATATAATTAAAAATAATTTTCTCTATTTAAAAATACTAATAAGTTATTTTCCTAAAAATATTCTAATAAATTCTTTTATTCAATAAGAATTCTCTTTTAATTGAAACCAAATAAAATAAGGACACCACATAAACAATTAGCTTCAAAAATAAAAATATGTTTTCATTTACTATATGAAAGTTAAGGTCTTTACAATATAACTTATTAGTTATTTCATTATCTTTGGAGCAGCTTCTCTTTCGTACGAGGACACCGAGTCAGTCATCACTTTCAATCACTGGCTCAAGAATTCAGACGACGAGGTTTAGGGTAGACCTCCATAGGTTATATAGGCTGACATGGATCTCGAGGACGAGGTCGCTGCACCAGAGGTCGTCATAATCAGTGATGATGAGGAAGAAGGGGAACCAATGCAAGAGGACGGTTTTGAAGATGAGTTAGAAGAAGAGGAACAGGTGGAAGAGGAGGAGGCTGAGGAGGAAGATCCTGAAAAAGAGCCCGAGGAAGAGGTTCCGGCCGAAGAAGAAGAGCTCGAAGAAGAGGCTCCAATTGGAGAAGAGGCTCCAATTGGAGGAGGAGGCTTCAGAGACAGATGAGTCAGAGAAGGAGGCCCTCGAAGACTCGGACGACGAGGCTCTTCTTCCAGTTGAGCTGATCGAGGCTGAGGAGCCCCGAGCAGCAGCCCTAGCCATGCATGTTGGGGGAAACCGAGCTACCATGAGTGCAAGGGTCTATCGATACATGTTGAACCTCCACACAAATGCTGCACAAGTCCACCCTAACGCACGATTTGGGAGTGACACTGATTAGGGGAAGACCCTGACCCAATAAGACTTGTTTCTATTTTTGTCATAATAGGACGGTGTATAGTAGTAGGGCCTTATACTTCATTTTCAAGTTGTACTATTTTTTTTGGAATTATGGAAATAATAAAAATTTCAGTTTCAAGCAAATAATTCTTTCGTGTCTCTTACCTTTGGTTTGCATATTTTTTTTGCACTCTTAATTGTTCTTACACTTGTAATAATTATTATTCCGTCTTGCAAGTTACTATCATGTCTGATCCTTGGACTCATTGTAATCTAACTCCTGTACCTTTTCCTAGATATCAAATGGCAGGACGCAACGAAATCCGCAACCACATGGGGAACAAGTATGAGAATCAACAGGTTACAGCCTTAATGGGGATGATTCAGGGGCTGTTGGAGCAACAATAACAACAGACCGTTACACTTCAGAGAGAACTGCTCAAGAGCCTGCAACAACAGGCTACGATCCTTGAGAAAACTTTGGCCCCAAAAAACCAAGGAATAGCTGGAATTGAGCAATTCAAGTCTTTGCACCCCATGACCTTCACCGGAAAGAGGTTACCTCTGGAGGCCGAAGAATGGCTTCGGGGCACAGTCAACGATCTCGGCGCCGCACAGGTCCTAGTGGAAGCCTGGGTTGACATCGCAAAGCTACAACTAACAGATAGTGCATCCACCTGGTGGGATGCGGAGGAAAGTCGGCAGGAGAAGCCGGTCACCGGGGAGACATTCAAGGGGCATTTTGATGCCCAGTAATTCCCGGCCATAGCTAGCCTACCTAGAGATGGATAGGGAGTTTGTCCAACTCCAACAAGGGTTGATGTGGGAGAAGTCTATCGATGAATACACTACAGAGTTCGCCATATTAGTTCGCTTCTGTCACGCGCTTCTTTCCAATAGACGGAAACGGTGATGTGGCAAGCTTGCGATATATTTATCCAGAAAAGATCATTCCCTAAATAAATATACTAAGCGTACTGAAACAATAATACACAATGTAAGAATAAATTGAGACAGTAAAATTTTTCAATAAACATCTTTATTTACATTCAATTTCTAATATTTACAAATACAAGAGTTTATGCTGGAAAGTAAATATAATAAAGAAAATGCTTAAATAAGTGGCATACATAAACTGAAAGAAAAGAAGCTGAGCTAGCCCTGAGTAGCCATCTGGTCGTAATCATCCTATGTGGCTTCAACTTCCCTTGTCTCGACAGTATCTGTCGAACATTCCAAGAGAAGAAAAATGGATGGAATGCCCGTCAGCGAACTAGCGCTCGGTAAGTCCCAAGAATAGGTAAGAGTAATGAAAATGAAAAGAGTAGAATATATATATAACGAGTAAGAGTATATGATTATGGGTAAATATATACTATAGGTCTCTAGATGCTCATTATGTTAACGTTAAGTTCCAAGTGTGAATGTCAATGCAGCCATAGAAGTATCACGAGCTCAAGAGTGGGGCCCTAGGAGCAAGGAAATATGGGCCTATTTTATGTGTTAGCATCGGGGCTCTAGGCTGTGGATGAGTCAACCCAACTGATATTCGAGTAAAATAAAAAAGAGGTTAATACGGGACTCCTGAAACTCCGTTGGATTCACACAAGAAACTATCCCAAGCACCCCTTGTATAATATATTGTAACTGGTTAATATGATTATCTGATTTGATTGATGGATATATCTTGATCGAAATCCTAGATTGCAAAAGGTGTAAATTGTATTCGAGTGAGTCAAGTAATGTACGAGTCATGAAAATTGCAATATGTGTTCGAATCAAGTTGGTTCGAGTAGATTAGATTCGAGTTCATATTCGGGTTTAGATATGAGTTCGAGTTTGTATTCGAGTTCAAGTTCAAGTTTAGATTTGAGTTCATGTCTTTTCATGTGAATTGATATAAATTGTTAAACTCTTATGTTCAGGAGATATCGGCAACTGCTGTATATGGACGGAAAGATTTGTGTCTTTTTCCAAGACAATTGTCATTGATAACTCCGTTAAATTTTCTAACTTGAATAGGCAAACACTCACTTTCTCCGGCTCCCTAGGGATCAAGAGAATTGATCCCGCTTAAACCTATATTTATCTAAGGTCCTTAAAATATTGTTTACATATCTTGAGAGGATTTTATGATAAATATTTTAATATAGTTTCAAAATAAAGCTCGAGAGTGATTTATAACATTAAGGATTTTCATGAACATGTATTTTAATTATTGGGGTATTTTAATGATACGACCTAGTTTTTTTTTGAAAGTTTGTGGTATTTTTATGAAAACTACCATTTTTGGAAAATTGGTGGTATTTTATTTATAGTTTTTAATCTTTCATTTTAAAAACATAGTTTCTTAATATGCTTTTATTGAAAATAAGGGTTTAGATTTTTATATAACTTTTCCAAAAATTAGTTTTTTATTAGAAAAGTCACGTTTCTTAAAAACCGTATTTTTATTCCTTTCGAGACTGAATACTCCGTGAGGAGTTCTGTATCTCGCTCTACTATCCCAAGGATATGCGATAATCCATACCATCTATTAGCGGGTCTCCTAACGAGGGTTGTAGAGGCGTAATTGTCAAGAATTCGAAATACCGATTTAAAAAAACCCGTTTTGAAACGGTATGGTATTTTAATGAAAAGCTTATTTCTTTAATTTAGACATAGATCTAAAATACCGTGCTATAGAACCATAGTGTGCGTGTGGGGTAGGTCGTTACCCCGATATGTTTTTCTAAAGGTATTTAAACTAATTATCGATGAGATGGTGATACTAAAGTTCATGGTATTTTACAGAAAAAGTTTGTTATATGTTCGTTACATATGAAAATTTTGTTAAAACTAAAACTAAAAGATGTGAAATAAGGTTAGGATTATTGCAGCATGTTAGTTGATCTCGTTTGCTTATCACATGGCTTGCAAAAGTTAAAAAGAAAGCGATATCGGAGATAACTCCACTTTTGTCGGTTTGTTTTAAAAAGTGGTTTGAGATAGAAAGAGAGAGGGATGAAGGGAATTATGGTTTTTATATGATTAAGAAGAGATTGAAGAAACTCTCGAGGGTCGTGGTTTCGTCAGAGATGCTCCGGTCGCCTAGTTTGGCTCTCTACTCCACTTGAGGGGCTTAACTGTACTTGGAACTTAGAAGTTTTTAGAGAATTTTTGCTAGAATTTTAGAACAGGGGAGAGCTATGGCATAGAGTGGTATTTATAGTGGAGAATTAGGGTTTTGGGATTAAAATTGTGGATTAAAATGCATTAAAAAGATGTTAAATGGTGAATTGAAAGGTCTCTGTTTGATTTCAGGGAAATCAAACAGTACAGAGGAGTTAAGGGGAGCTGAAGAGACGAGTGTGCAAAGCACGGAGCCCATTGGAGCTCATCCGACTGTCGGCGCCGGCCCTAGAGGCATTTTTGGCCGGTCGGATCTCGAGCTCTGGCCTCGAGATTCGTGTTACGTGGGTTTTCTGTGTTTACTCCATTTTAAGCATGTTTGATTTTTTTGAATCTTTTCATGTCCCCGTGTATTGAACGTGCAACTCTCGGGCTTCCAAAAATTAAAAAGAAAAATCAGAAAAAAATAATTGTGTCTTATGGGAATCAAACACACATGCTACGTCACAGCAGTGTAGAGCCTTTACTAGTGAGCTACAAGTTACTTCTTGCTTTTATTAAGCAATTCTAACTTATAACTCTTACATGGGCTGTAATACCCTTTTTTGTATAATAACAAGAATTTTTTGTACAGTGATTTCAGAGTTGTTACATTTTACCCTCCTTATAAAAATTTCGTCCTCGAAATTTATAATTACATAGGGACTAATTTTCAAATAGATAATGGTATCGTATACGCATATCCTCTTCTCTTTCCCAAGTTGATTCTTTTGGCGAATCCTTTCTCCACATCACTCGGATCAAGTGTACCTCCTTGTTCCGTAATGTCTCCACCTTTTGGTCCAGGATCTCAACTGGTTGTTGCTCCCAGGTTAAATCAGTTTGTACTGTGAGCTCTGAGTGATCAAGTATATGGCTGGGGTCGCTTACATATCGTCATAGTTGAGATATGTGGAACACATTGTGCACTCCTTCCAATAAGGGTGGTAGTGCTAAACGGTATGCCGCTTCTCCAACTCGTTCGAGTATGTTGAACGGTCCTATGTATCCTGTACTGAGTTTACCCTTCTCACCAAAATGGATCACTCCTCTGTTTGGAGTGATATTCAGGAATACATGGTCTCCAGGTTGGAACTCCAGGTATCGGTGCTTTGTTTCTGCCTAATGTTTCTGTCGGTCTTGGGCTATGCGCATCCTTTCCCTGGTCGTGCAAACTACGTCCACAATTGCCGCGATCATCTTTGGTCCAAGGAGTTCAAAATCTTCAATGTCGTCCTAACTTAGCGGTGTACGACACGTCCATCCATAGAGTGCTGCGAATGGTGCCATTCCAATGTTTGCCTGATAGCTGTTGTTGTATGAAAACTCCACAAGGTGTAGGGGATCTTCCCACGAACCTCCAAAGTCTAACATATAGGCTCTTAGCATATCTTTCAGGATCTGAATTGTTCGCTCGGACCGTCCATTTATTTATGGATGATACGCTGTGCTGAAATTCAGATTCGTTCCCAGGCTAGATTGCAGAGTCTGCCAAAATTATGATCGGAATCTTGTATCATGATCGGAGACGATGCAAACAGGTACTCCATGTAATCTCACGATCTCCTGCATGAGCTTATGGGTATCAAAAATGGTACATCTTGAAGGTTTAAATCTTTGTTTAGATTTATGCTCACTTCCATGTACTTCTTTGCTAACGTCTCGGTCGACTGGCCAACTCAAAATGGAATAAAGTGAGCCGACTTGGTGAGTCGATCCATAATAACCCATATTGCGTCGTTACTCTTCGTGTTGCGAGGAAGGGCAGTCACGAAGTCCATGGTAATGTGTTTCCATTTCCATTCTGGGATTGGTAACGGATGAAGTAGACCAGCAGTTCTGTGATTTTCAGCCTTCACTTGCTGACACATCAAACACTTGGCTATGTTTCTTAGTACTTCTCACTTCATTCCATGCCGCCAGTAGTGTTGCCGTAGATCCTTGTACATTTTCGTGCCACCGGGATGTACCGAATAAGGAGAGCCGTGAGCTTCTTTCATCAACTCTTCTTGAATAGTTCCGACTGGCACACATAAACGACTTCCATATCGTAAGGATCCATCTTCGTGGATGATGAAGTCAGTTCGTAGTCCACTTTCTACTTGTTCTCGGATCTTTTATAGCTTGGCATCATTTGCTAGAGCTGCCTTGATTTGATTTACAAGAGTGGACTGTACTTGTAAATTCATCAAATATGAAGCGTTACCTAGCATAACTACTTCAATCTCCAATTCATGCAGTTCTTGCTGTAGCTTCCATTGAGCGGTGAGGTTTATTGCTAATGGCTGGTGACTAAGGGTATCAGGAACTACGTTCACCTTCCCAGGATGATACTGTAGGTTGAAGTCGAAGTCCGCCATGAGTTCTAGCCATCTTCTCTACCGCATGTTTAGTTCCTTCTGAGTAAATACATATTTCAGACTCTTGTGGTCAGTGTATATATCCACTCGTTCTCCTAAAAGATAGTGGCACCAAATCTTGAGTGCGAAGATGACGGCTGCCAATTCCAGATCATGTATTGGATAGTTGCGTTAATGTACCTTTAACTATCTTGATGCAAAAACTACAACTTTTCCATGCTAGTGTAGAACACCTCCTAATCCTTTACCGGACGCATCACAATGTACCTTGAATCCTCCAGAATGATCCGGTATTATAAGAATAGGTGCAGCGGTTAACCTCAATTTGAGTTCTACAAAAGCCTTTTCACATACTTTTGACTATACGAATGCTTCATCTTTACGTGTGAGCTTGGTCAGGGGTACTGTAATCTTTGAGAATCCTTCGATGAATCGTTGATAGTATCCTGCTAAGCCCAAAAAACTTCGTATATCTTTCACCGTCTTTGGTATCTGCCACTCGCTGATAGCTGACACCTTAGCTGGATCCACAGAGATTCCTTCGCCTGAAATATCATGTCTAAGAAATCCGACTTGATCGAGCCAAAATTCACACTTGTTGTATTTGGCGTAAAGCCGGTGTTGTCGTAATGTCTCTAGGACAATCTGTAAGTGCTCGGCGTGTTCTTTCTGAATCTTTGAATATACCAGGATATCGTCGATGAAAATGACAACGAACCTGTCTAAGTACTCTCTGAAAATTTTGTTCATCAGGTTCATAAAGATGGCAGGTGCATTGGTCACTCTAAATGGCATTACGAGATATTCATAATGGCCATAACGGGTCCTAGACACCGTCTTCGGAATGTCGAACTCTTTGACCTTCACTTAATGGTAACCCGAACGAAAATCTATCTTTGAAAAGACACAAGACCCACTTAACTGATCAAAAAGGTCATCGATGCGGGGTAGTGGATACTTGTTCTTAATCGTCACTTCGTTCAGATCTCGATAATCCACACATATCCTGTATGAACCTTCCTTCTTCTTCACCAGTAGCACCGGAGATCCCCAGCTTGAAGTACTTGGAAGAATCCAACCTTTCTTTAGGAGTCCATCTAACTGAATGCAGATCTTCTTCAATCCTTCCAGAATTAATCGGTATGGAGCTCTTATTACTGGTTGTTTGCTAGGTTGTAAATCGATGTTGAATTCAAGAGCTTGATCGGGAGGCAGACCTGATATGTCTTCTGGGAATATATCCTCGCACTCTCGAGCTGCTTCTGGTTTCGATTCTTCTGCTTGCAATGCAGCATCCTCTGCCTTCTTTGGTTTTACTTTGTAGATGCTAGGTTCCAAGGTACGGTCTCTACTCTTGAAACAGAACACTGGATGATATGGTATTTCGAACACTACCCTCTTTTGGCGATAGTCGATGGTAGCGAAGAAAGTTCCCAGCCAGTCCATTCCCAAGACTACGTCAAAGTTTGGTATGTCCAGCACCTTGAAGTCTACATAAAATTCTCGACTGCAGACAACCACTAGACACAGATCGTATCCCAAAGTTGCTTTTAGAACGCTGTTCCCTGAACTAATGTTCCAGTTGGATACGAGCGGTTTAACTCGAATCGCATAAGTTCGGACGAACCGTTGCGATATAAAGCAATGTGATGCCTCAGTGTCAAAGAGTGCTAGAGCAGGCAGAGAGGCTACTAAGATTGTACTTAAGTTGTGTGGGATATGTTTAGATATAGCAGGTATAAGATGACTATGAATTGAAATGACTTGAAAGAGAATAGGAAAGAGATAGATTTAAGGAATTTGAAATGCAAGGAATGTAAATGTTTGTTGAACTCATTAATTCTTGTGGTGTATTGTTTACGACTTCATGAAGAACTGACCTGCATGGGCCACCAATAAAACCTGTCACACCCCGCTTCCCAATAGACGTAAACGGTGACGTGGCAAGCCCATGATATATTTATCTAGAGAAGGTCATTCCCTATATAAATATACTAAGCGTATTGAAACAATAATACACAATGCAAGAATAAATTGAGACTGTAAAATTTTTCAACAAACATCTTTATTTACAATCAACTTCAAATATTTACAAATACAAGAGTTTATGCTGGAAAGTAAATACAATAAAGAAAATGCCTAAACAAGTGGCATACATAAACTGAAAGAAAAGAAGCTGAGCTAGCCCTGAGTAGCTATCTGGTTGTAATCCTCCTCTGTGGCTTCAACTTTCCCTGTCTCGACAGTATCTGTCGAACATTCCAAGAGAAGAAAAATGGGTGGAATGTCCGTCAGCGAACTAGCGCTCGGTAAGTCCCAAGAATAGGTAAGAGTAAAGAAAATGAAAAGAATATATATATATATATATATATATATATATATATATATATATATATAACGAGTAAGAGTATATGATCATGGGTAAATATATATTATAGGTCTCTAAACGCTCATTATGTTAACGTTAAGTTCCAAGTGTGAATGTCAACGCAGCCGCAGAAGTATTCACGAGCTCAAGAGTGGGGCCCTAAGAGCAAGGAAACATGGGCCTATTTTATCTGTTAGTATCGGGATTCTAGGCCGTGGATGAGTCAACCCGACTGATATTCGAGTAAAATAAAAAAGTGGTTAATACGGGACTCCTGAAACTCCATTGGATTCACACAAGAAACTATCCCAAGCACCCTGTGTATAATATATTATAACTGGTTAATATGATTATCTAATTTGATTGTTTGATATATCTTGATCGAAACCCTAGATTGCAAAAGGTGTAAATTGTATTCGAGTCAGTCGAGTAATGTACGAGTCATGAAAATTGCAATATGGGTTCGAGTCAAGTTGTTCGAGTAGATTAGATTCGAGTTAATATTTGGGTTTAGATTCGAGTTCGAGTTTGTATTCGAGTTCGAATTCAAGTTTAGATTTAGGTTCATGTCTTTTCATGTGAATTGATGTAAATTGTTAAACTTTTATATTCAGGAGATATCGGCAACTGCTGCATATGGACGACAGGATTTATGTCTTTTTCCAAGACAATTGCCATTGATAACTCCGTTAAATTGTCTAACGTGAATAGAAAAGCACTCACTTTCTCCGGCTCCCTGGGGATCAAGAGAATTGATCCCGCTTAAACCTATATTTATCTAAGATCCTTAAAATATTGTTTGCATATCTCGAGGGGTTTTTATGAAAAATATTTTAATATAGTTTCAAAATAAACCTCGAGGGTGATTTATAACACTTAGTGTTTTCATGAACATGTATTTTAATTATTGGGTATTTTAATGACACAATCTAGCTTTTTTGAAAGTTTGTGGTATTTTTATGAAAACTACCACTTTTAGAAACTTGGTGGTATTTTATTTACAATTTTTAATCTTTCATTTTAAAAACATAGTTTCTTAATATGCTTTTATTGAAAATACGGTTTTATATTTTTATATAACTTTTCCAAAAATTAGTTTTTTATTAGAAAAAGTCGCGTTTCTTAATAACCGTATTTTTATTCCTTTCGAGACCGAATACTCCATGAGGAGTTTTGCATCTCGCTCTACTGTCCTATGGATATGCGATAATCCACACCATCCATTAACGGGTCTCCTAACGAGGGTTGTAGAGGAGTAATTCCCAAGGATTCGAAATACCCCGTTTGAAACGGTATGGTATTTTAATGAAAAGCTTATTTCTTTAACTTAGCCATAGATCTAAAATACCGTGCTATGGAACCATGGTGTGTGTATGGTAGGTCATTACCCTGTGAAGTTTTCCTAAAGGTATTCAAACTAATTATCGATGATAGGGTGATACTAAAGTTCATGGTATTTTACAGAAAAAGTTTGTTATATGTTCGTTACATATGAAAATTTTGTAAAAAATAAAACTAAAAGATGTGAAATAAGGTTAGAATTATTGCAGCATGTTAGTCGATCTCGTTTGCTTATCACATGGCTTGCAAAAGTTAAAAAGAAAGCGATATCGGAGATGATTCCTCTTTTGTCGGTTTGTTTTAAAAAGTGGTTTGAGATAGAAAGAGAGAGAGATCAAGAGACTTACGGTTTTTATATGACTAAGAAGAGGTTCAAGAAACTCTCGGGGGTCATGGTTTCGTCAGATATGCTCCGGTCGCCGAGTTTGGCTCTCTACTCCAATTGAGGGGCTTAACTCTACTTGGCACTTAGAAGTTTTTAGAGAATTTTTGCTAGAATTTCAGAATGGGGGAGAGCTATGGCATGGGGTGGTATTTATAGTGGAGAATTAGGGTTTGGGACTTAAAATTGTGGATTAAAATGTATTAAAAAGATGTTAAATGGTGAATTGAAAGGTCTCTATTTGATTGCAGGGAAATCAAACAGTGCAGAGGAGTTAAGAGGAGCTGAAGAGACGAGTGTGCAAAGCACGGAGCCTATTGGAGCTCATCCGACCGTCGGCGCCGGCCCTAGAGGCATTTTGGCCAGTCGGATCTTGAGCTCTGGCCCCGAGATTCGTGTCACGTCGGTTTTTCTGTGTTTAATCCATTTTAAGCATGTTTGATTTTTCTGAAACTTTTCATGTCCCTGTGTATTGCACGTGCAACTCTTGGGCTTCCAAAAATTAAAAAGAAAAATAAAAAAAAAATAATTGTATCTAATGGGAATCGAACACACAGGCTGCATCACAGCAGTGTAGAGGTTTTACTAGTGAGCTACAAGTTGCTTCTTACTTTTATTAAACAATTCTAACTTAAAACTCTTACACAGGATGTAATACCCTTTTCTGTACAATAACAAGAATTTTCTGTACAGTGATTTCGGAGTTGTTACACGTTCCACCTGGTAGCTACTCCTGAGCTTTATGCAAAGAGATTTCGGCAGGGGCAGGATTTGAAGACTCGGTCTGCCATGTCTACTTCTGTCCTTCCTACCAACGTGCGATTCTTGATGCCATCCGAAGCTTTGAGGACCCAGAGAACCTCATTAGGAAGAATAACTAATCGGTTAGATCCAAGCGACCGGCAAATCAAGTATCAAGGGGGCATCTTTCCGATCCAATGGTAATCAACAGTTCAGGAGGCTAGCAGGGCTATCTTTCTTACGACCATCTACCATAATTTCAACCATTGCGGAAAGGCTGGGCATTGCATGTGAGATTGTTATGTACTGACCAAGATTTTCCTGGCTTGTAGGTCTCCCGACCATACGCTTGGGAGCTTCCTTCAGAATAGGAGACAACTTGGCATTGCCAATAGGCCGATCAACACTGGAGCACTGCAACATAGGGCCTGACCTGTCCCCATGGTTAGGCCAATCGGTCAGGAAGAACATCAGAGGGGACCACCCTTACCTCCACAGCAACGCGTTTTCCAGCAGGCCCAGCGCAACGCTCCCAAACTCCAGGCATTTGCCATGACAGCCGAGGAGGGTAAGGCTACATGGTAAGTTATAATAGGTATTTTTTTCTTTGAATCAATCTTCCTTTCCAGTACCTTACTTTTTTTTTTCTTTTGTTTGCGATTCTTAGTTATGCTCACCCGTAGCCCTTTCCCTTTATCAAACATAGGGTATCCTCTTAGTAGCTTCTACACCTATACTCGCACTTTTTGACTTAGGAGCATCTTACTGCTTCATGTCACAAAAGTTTGTGTCCGCCCACTCCATTCCGGTGGTGTCCCGTGGTACTGGTTGGAATGTTAATAGGGAAGTGGCGTAATAAAGTCAACTACGGGATACGACCTGTGTCCTGTAATGATTTGCGGCCAAGAGTTCTATGCCAACTTCATAGTTATAGATATGCCGAAGTTCGACATGGTTTTGGGCATGGACTAGCTGGGGATCTTCTATCTTTCCATTGACTGTCATTAAAGGAGGATAGTATTCAAGATTTTCAATCATCCAATGTTCATCTTCGAGAGTGGAAGTCAGTCATTAGAGCCAGAAACCTATAGAGCCAAACCGAAGGATGGAGTGTTGAACACCTTGCAGACAGAGTATGGGATGCCAATTGTGGTTCGGGAGTTTGAAGACGTTTTTGCAGAAGTATCGAGTCTACCACCGGATTGAGCAATTAAGTTCACCATTAACTTAATGCCCGGCACACATCCAATTTTGAAGGCACCATATCAAATCGGGCCTACAGAATTAACGGATCTCAGGACCCAGATTGATGACCACCTTCTGAAAGGCTTTATCCGGCCAAGCGTCTCACCCTGGGGTGCTCCAGTTCTTTTAGTACCAAAGAAGGATGGGACCAAGTGAATGTGTATAGATTATCAGGAACTGAACAAGGTCATTGTTTATCACAGAAAACTGCATTTTAATACTACTCATTCCTTATCTATTTTGTTATATATCGGTACTATTAACCAGTGTCTGCTCAGTAAATACAGATTACAGGTATTCGTGACAAAATACTGGAAAACATACTCAAAATCACGGATGTGACAGTTGTGAGCCGACACTGCAATCAGAACAGAAAACCCATCGTTATCCAAAGAGTTCTTTTGCAAATAAATATGTGTACACAATTTTGGTCCAACACAATACAAGTGTGCACATGCTCTTTGAGACTTAGACCATGGTGGGCCTGCCTTGGCGCATACAAATGATGAATTGTGCAAGTGGTGGGTATAAGTGGGCATGTGTGATTAATGTCCAAAAAGTTATGATGTGATATAAAGTTTAGTTTCCCTCCAAAATCCCTGAATGCAAACCAGACTTATATAGACAAATCAAATAGCACCAAGGAGATATTGGAGTGCACTCGAGTTCACCACACCAACACGAGCCCCAAACCCCAAGATTGGACTGGCGAGACTCATCAAAAAATCGGCATCGCCGGGCCCCCTAGCTCCATTTGTCACCATTTTTCTTCTAGTCATTTCTAGGCATCACATCATCCCATTTGTATTGTTTGTTTATTCTGGTTTGTTGCCTATAAATACTAGAACATATTTAGTGAGAGGGGGATGTAAAAATAGATGTATATACCCACTAGTTTAGTTTAGTTTTTGGTTTAGCTTGAAAGTTGTGTGAGCTCAACTTAGTTTTTTTTTCTTCTTCCCTCTTGGAGCTTTCTTTTGAGAGCTTCATTATGGAGGTTGAACAAGTAACCAACACTTTGTATCTCAACTCATTCCAGTGTTAATAATATTGCTTGTTGTTTTGTTTCTTTATTTCTTTTGTGTTTTCTTTTTTCTTTTCATTATGTGTAACTAATCTTTTGGTTGTGGTGATGGTGAGGATGTGAGATAAATGACTTTACCTTCTTCCTCCTCTTGTTAATGTTTAATATGCTTTAATGTGATTCTAAACTTAGTATTGTAACTTGGATTTGTTTGATATGGTATGTTGATTCCATGGTTAGTTGGTAAGCTCATCATATACCATATTCTCTCCAAAAATCCTATTTTGCAAGCTTAAGGTTAAATAAAGAACAAGTATCTGTTGTCCTGAATCAATGCCTTGTTCGACCAATTGGAAGGTTCTCGAGTGTTTTCGAAGCTAGATCACATGACAGGTTATCATCGGCTTAAGGTCAAGATGTCTGATATTCCCAAAAAAGCTTTCAGGACCAAGTACGGACACTATGAGTTCGTGGTGATGCCTTTTGGAGTGACCAATACTCCGGCCTTGTTCATGAATTTAATGAACCAGGTATTTTACGAACACTCCGATAAGTTCGTGGTCATCTTTATTGACGAAATTTTAGTCTACTCGAAGACCTTAGAAGAACCGCAGAGCACCTACACATTGTTTTGGACACATTGCGACAACATCGATTATATGCGAAGCTTAGTAAGTGCGAGTTTTGGTTGGAGCGAGTAACATTTCTTGGTCACATCGTAACTTGTAATACCCAGTCCTCTTTATACGCCAATACTCGTATTTAAATAAAATGTTTCTCCAAATAATTTACCCATTTATATTTTAATTATTTTATTTATATTTTTCTAATACCCTAATATTCTATTTATTTCCCAACACCCTAATCTATATTTTTACCTAAATAGTTTTACAAAACTAAACCTAACCTATGCCCCTCATCTCTTTTCTTTCATCTAAAGTGTAGTATAGCCCAAGCCTAAGCCCTAATAATCCAAACCCAAACCTCTCTCCAACTGCTACTTTCTCTTTTGAATTTCCTCTATTTAAATCCCACTTAATACTCAAATCAATTCCCATTTAATTTCTATATCTCAAATTAATCACCATAATTCTTATTTAATTCTTTTAATTAAATATTAAATTTTTTGCTCCATCTCACATCTCTCTCTTTGTTCACTATGTCTACTTCCTTCACTAACTCTCTCTCTCTCTCTTCTTGATCTCTCCCTCCAACTCATTTTCCCCCTCAAAACTTCTCCCAAATCCTACCGGATCCGCCGTCATCACCTCTGGCTCCCCACCATCGCCTTTGACAACCATCACTAGACCCCTTCGCCTTCGCTATGTCCCTCTTTCATCGGCCACCTTGCATCGTCGAGCACCCCATGAATGTCACCGACGAACCTATCACCTACATCTCCCTGAGCACCTCCCCTTCCACCGCTGCACAATCCTCCGCACCTCCACCGACAACACCGCACCACCACGTCTCCTCTGTCGCAACATCTTACCTCCCCATCTCCTCTCTATACCCTTCACCTCACCGAACTCCTCACACCACCTGGGCCTCCCTTCGTTGTTGAAAAACGCCGAGCCCTCATTGACGGCTACGCCGCCAACCTCCCTGCACTGCGCGCTCCAGCCAACGGCTGAGGCCAGGACCCGCGCCAAGCTTGAACCGAGGTCAAGCTTTCTGTGTCGTGCCTAGCCCGTACGTGCATTGTGCCGTGCCGTTCATCATCGTTCACTGCTGTAGCGTCGCCTAATTATGATCCCAACAAGGTGAAAAGTGTGTTATGAAATGAACTTTCAGTTCGGGTACTGAATTTCCAGCAGAGAACACTTAAAATGAAATGACTGTAATCTACAAACCCGAAACCCGATTGACCTGAAACTAATTTCGTTAGATTGCTAATTAAGTTTACTTTCTACCCCTTTTGTATCATTTTGCTTCATTATGATCGTGCGATTTAATGATTTTTTTCTAAATTCTTAAGACTCGTAATGACTTATATTGCATATGATTTGTTTAGCGGCATAATTCACATATTTACCCGACTATGATATCTTTAGCGAGGGCAAACGCCCTTATTGAGTCTTAGTGAATATTGCATTGTCAAACGTGAGTGGTATCAGATTTGTTGGGTCGAGTACGCCAGTGAAAAGTGAACAATTTGTGATAGTGAACAGTACAGTGAATAGTGAATAAAGCAGTGTTATTGATGCGTATTCATACACAACTATCTCATACTTACAGTTATTGAAACCTGGGGAAAAAGGAAAATCAAAGTGGAAAGGAACTTGTATTTAGCGAGGACTGCGATTTAGAGGATGATCATTCAAATATCGACTCTTATATATATTAGGATTGGACTTGGCTGTTCGGCTTACAGGGTTATGTCCCGGGAAACAGTGGGCCGTAGTCTCGGGTACGTATGGGACCCTTATTAAACATAATCACTTATTTCTATAATTCGATTTCAGATTGACCTAGAGACCAATAAGAACATAGCTTATATACTGCATCGACATTGATATATTGATTACTTGCATTCATTGTTATTACCTTTTATTTTCATGCTTCATTATAGTTATCATATTGTTGCTATTGTGTCGCACTGACGATCTGAGTATGCATGCTCAGAACTTGGTGAGGACCTAGTTCAGGAGTCAGATATACCATTCGAGCTCGCAGAGATTTAGACGGTCGTACTTTCAGCACTTTTACCGCTTTCCATAAATCAACCTTGTATTCGCAATTGGTTAGTAGTTTTCTTTTCTGTTGGACTCTTGTAAATTGTGAATAATGAAAGTTGATGTAATAAACTAGTGATGTGTTTTCTTTACTTCTATACTATGATTACTGAGTACCATGTAATGCTAGAAGCCAAAGTGTGACTACGGTGGGATTATTCCCTGACCGTAAGAGTATGGCTGGCCTAGTCGCCTCCCTTATTCTGTATTCTAGGAAGTGGGGCATGACATGGTATTGTTGGTATCAAATCCAGGTTAATATAAATGGATAACATGAACTATGCTTTATTATATTGTTTTCACCTCACTAACTTTTGCTTCAATTCTTGTATCAAATCATATCCTTTAATCTATCTTCCAGCGACATGACCTCCCCGAACGACCTCTCCTCAGACTCTAGTTCCCAGGATCGCATAGAAAGGATCCTGAATGCACTGACGAATCTCGCGGAAGCCCAAGAGAGAAAGACTGACCTTCTTACCGAGGGTCTCAGGGAAATTACCCCCTTAGGAGGATCCTTAGCTCACATTGCCGCCCCCTAGGGCGCCACTACACCTGCCAGAGCTGGCACTGTATCGGATTTTTGAAAGTTACACCTGGCTGTGTTTACAGGGTTAGCCGAACCACTTAAGACCGAGCAATGGCTAGTCAATGTGGAGAGCCTACTTACGGCCGCACGGGTCCCCGATGAAGAGAAAGTGAACGTGATAAAGATCCGGCTGAAAGACGAAGCTCGTACTTGGTGGTCCGTCGAAGAGCGCAGACTCGATGGGCCAATTGAAAGGAGAAAGTTCAAAGAATGCTTCTTGGACCACTCCTTCCCCTCCATCGCCAAAGCAGAAATGGAGGAAAGATTTATTTTGGTGTAGCAAAACGGCCGCACCGTTGACGTATATGCGGCAGAGTTCAACCGTCTGAGCCGATTCGCTCCCTATATGGTCATTTCAGAGGCCACCAAGGCCAGACATTTCTCGCAGGGACTTGATTTTGGGCTGCAGCAATTGATTGCGTCTCTCGAGTTGCAGACCTTCGCGCAAGTGCTCAACGCCGCATGAATTCAAGAGCATCACATTGTTTTATATCTACACAATTTGTCGACACTCACTCCATACCACATGAACCATTGACAAAGGGATACAAAATACATACGGGTAATGGTATTATAATGTCTAGTCGAGAATGTAAATCTAGTTCAGTTGTAGTGTGTGGTAGGGAATTCTATGCGAATTTCCTTTTAATCGTGACAGGTAGCTACGACGCAATTCTTGGGATGGATTGGATGAGTACATTCTATGTGATCATCGATTGCCGAGCTAGGAATGTAATTTTTCGCATCCCCAATCACCCTGAGTTTGTTATCAAAGGCGGAAGAAAATATTTCGAGCCAGCCAAGTATAGAGCTAAGCCAAAGGTATTGACGGTTATGGAGATTGGTGAGAACCCAGCACCGGAGATCGTTCAGGATTTCCTTGATGTGTTCCCTAAAGATTTACCAGGTCTACCACCTCCTCGTATCTTGGGATTCTTAATCAACCTGATTCCAGACACATCACCAGTTTCTTGGGCACCGTATAGAATGGCGCCAGTTGAATTGGCAGAATTGAAGAAGCAAATTAGAGATCTTTTAGAGAAAGGATTTATTCGCCCAAGCGCTTCTCCATGGGGTGCACCAGTCTTGTCGGTGAAGAAGAAGGATAGATCGTTGCGGATGTGCATAGACTATCGTGAGTTGAACAGAGTAACGATAAAGAACAAGAACCTTATTCTGCGCATCGACGACTTATTTGATTAATTAGGGGTGCCAAGGTGTTTTCAAAGCTGTATCTTCGTTCAGGTTATCATCGGATCAGAGTAACAACTGAAGATGTATGCAAGACGGGTTTCCGGACTCGATACGGGCATTATGAGTTTCTTGTGATGTCGTTCGGTGTTACTAATGCTCCAGCAATATTCATGAATATGATGAATAGAGTTTTTGCAAAATACTTGGACACGTTTGCCGTGGTATTCATCGACGACATACTAGTCTACTCTAAGACTCGAGAGGAGCACGACGAACATTTATGAACTGTACTACAAATTCTACGAGAAGAGAAGCTATATGCAAAACTGAGCAAGTGCGAGTTCTTGCTCGACAAAGTGCAGTTCTTGGGACACATTGTTTCGGACGAAGGCATTTCAGTGGACCCAGCGAAGATAGAATCTGTTAGAGATTGGCTAACACCGAAGTCAGTGGCCGAGATCAGAAATTTCTTGCGATTGGCAGGATATTATCGACGTTTCGTTTAAGACTTTGCATGAGTCGCTGAACCCTTGAAAAAGCTTACGCGGAAGGAAATACCTTATGTGTGGTCAGGGGAGTGTGCAAAGGCTTTTGAGTTACTGAAATAAAAGTTGACCTCAGCTCCTCTTCTTACAGTATCGGATAATTCAGGTGGTTTAGTGATATATAGCGATATTTCAGGGAAAAGTTTAGGCTATGTTTTGATGCAGCACGGTCAAGTAGTTTCTTATGCCTCATGATAGCTGAAGAATCACGAGAAGAACTACCCAACTCACGACTTAAAGTTAGCTGCAGTAGTTTTCTCCTTGAAGATCTGGAGACATTACTTACTGGGCGAAAAGGTAGAAGTGTACACAGATCACAAGAGTTTGAAATATGTGTTCACCCAGAAGGAATTGAATATAAGGCAATGCCGATGGCTAGAACTAATGGCAGACTACGAATTAGACTTACAGTACCATCCGGGAAATGTAAATGTCATACCCGACGCTCTCAATCGCAAGCCAGCAGTCATGATGTTGATCAGTCAGAGGAGCATCATTGAAGACTTTCAGAAGCTCGAACTAGAAGTTGTTACACTAAGTGCAACCGGGCAGCTTTGGAAACTCAGGTGCAGTCTTCTCTTATAGATGTTTCCTGATTAAAAAATCAGGAATTACCTCAATGAGGTATCACGTGTTCACACGTGACCAATGGTCACGTGATGACACGTGATTGTTAAAATCTCACTAAACAGAAACGAAAACAAACGGCTGAAAGATGACTTAATTGAGCACGTGACAGGCTTTGAAAGCCTTACAGCTTAATAGAATTTAATTCTAAAAATCAGAAAATACCTCAACGAGGTGTCACGTGCTCATACGTGACCAATGGTCACGTGTTGACACGTGATGGTTAAAACAACAACATAACCAAGCGGCTGTTAAATGGCTCAATTGGGGGTCACGTGCTCACACGTGACCAAGGGTCACGTGCCAGCACGTGACAGGCTTTGAAAGCCTTACAGCTTAATAGAATTTAATTCTAAAAATAGGAAATACCTCAACGAGGGTCACGTGCTCACACGTGACTAAGGGTCACGCGCCAGCACGTGACAGGCTTCGAAAGCCTTACAGTTTAATAGAATTAAAATTCTGAATTTTTCTAAAATCTTTCCAAATAGGAAAGGAGTAAGGAGAACCGTTGGATTAAAAATCCAGGGGTGATTAAATATCACCAATTTATGGAAAAATCATAGACAAGGAAAGATTTCCCTAAATCTCACCAGAAATAACAAACAGAATATCTTTGGATTGAAAATCCAACGGTGAATAAAATTCACTTAATGATTTAAAGGCTCATATTAACTATGAAAACAGACAAAATCTTTCAATAAAAGATTTGCTAAACTAATTGATTCCTTTCCTTCTCCAATAAATAGGAGCCAAGAGAAAAGAAATAGAGATAGAGTTTTGGAATCTTAAAATTTCAGAGAGAAAAGAAAGGAGAATATAATTCTCAACAAAGAAAAACCCTAGGTGAGAAAAGAAAGGAGATCAAAACTTCAAACAGAGAATTTAATTCTCAAATCTAAGAGTTTAACTCTTCTGCACAAAAGAACTTAGTTCTTCCTCTGGTTGAAGATCTGCAAAGAGCACATCTTCCCATAAGTTGAGAATTTAATTCTCATCGGGTTGAGATCCTGCCATGCAGATCCAAAACTTAGAGGGGAATTGAGTTTAGAGAATTTAATTCTCCCAAAACAAAACTAGGGTTTAACCCTATATGAGAATTTAATTCTCCCAAACTCACAGGAATTTAATTCCTTCAAGATGAAACTAGGGTTTAACCCTATATGAGAATTTAATTGTCCTAGAATTACAGGAATTTAATTCCTTCAAGATAGACAGAACTAGGGTTTAACCATAATTGAGAATTTAATTCTCTCAAATTCACAGGAATTTAATTCCTCTTAAAAAATGAAATTAGGGTCTCACCCTATACAAGAATTTAATTCTTTTACATATATAGGAATTTAATTCCTTCAAGAACTAGGGTTTAACCCTACATAAGAATTTAATTCTTCCGCATACATAGGAATTTAATTCCTCCAAAATCATAATTAGGGTTTTAACCTTACAGAGAATTTAATTCTCAAAATAAAATAAGGAGACTTAAAAGATCTCTGTAAAGACTAAGGTCAAGTGCCCCACGTGACCCCTGAAAAGATCCCCATAAATGAGAAGAAATTAGCTTTGAGGCAATGCCTCATGTGCTCCCACGTGACCCTCATTGTATATGGAACAAAAGCAATGGCAAAATCTGACTTGGACGCTCTCACGTGTCACCACGTGACCCCTAATAAATGTTCTAATAAATCAGGGCATCACGTGCCCATACGTGATGGCTATGAAAAGTGCTTAGCACTTGTTTGCAGAACAAAATAAAGCGGATCTGGCCCCACTTTTGATGGTATCACGTGCTCCCACGTAACCCCTCCCTCTTCTAGTGTTTAACACTAATCTGACAATTTTATTTTCAGTGTTTAACACTGTTATCTTTTAGTGTTTAACACTAAGTTGAGAACCACATTTCTAGTGTTTAATACTAATTTGATAATCTTATTTCCAGTGCTTAACACTGTTGTTCTTTAGTGTTTAACACAGCCTTAGCCAAATTGGTTAATTTTCTAGAGACAAAAATCCCTCCTCCAAATGAATCTCAAAATTGAGAAAATTAAAGATGAAAATGTTTAGCATTGCTAAATAATGCGGGATTGAACCCATACAAGTGTTGATGGTCCAACAAAGGGCTAATTCTTCAAACTTAATTGGACTTAGCCCAAGTTGGCCATAAGTCCTCAATTCAGACTCAACTGAGCCAATGTGCTCATAATTTAATTAACTGGTCTTAGTTCCAAACTGGGCTACAGACCACTTAATCCACATCGGTTTGAAGGTACATCTTTTCACTCCTCTGATATTTGTCGTTGTAATCCTTCAACGTCTTCAGAGAGGTGATGGGTCCCGACAACCACACATTTCATAGAGTATGACGTCTCTAAACTATGGATTGTGGGGTCCTTAAACTCATGGACTATGATATCCTTAACCTCGACCGTGATGTCTTAAAACTAACAACGGACTGTGGAGTCCTTAAATCCACAGACTATGATGTCCTTAATCTCGACCGTGATGTCTTAAAACTAACAACGGACTGTGGAGTCATTAAACCCATGGACTATGATGTCTTTAACCTCGACCGTGATGTCTTAAAACTAACAACGGATTGTGGAGTCCTTAAATCCACGGATTATGATGTCTTTAACCTTGACCGCGATGTTTTTAAACTAACATTGGACCGTAATGTCCTTAAACTAATTATCGACCGTAATATCATTAAACTAAACAACAAAGCCCAATAGCTCTTTGTTGGATCAAAACGATCCTGTTAAATTGATCTTAGTCTAAAATTAGACTAACATAACCTTAACAAACGTTTAAGTTGATCTTAGTCTCAAATGAGACTAACGTATCCTTAAACCCAACCCCCCAAACTCAAATCTAAGAAAGATACGGATTTGGACTTGTCCACGCCCTACGGGCGACAACATAACTTAGCCTCCGTATACAATCTACGGGCAACCAAACACAAAACAAACACCTACGACACGAAGTGACCATCTGGAGAAGAAGAAAGTTGTTACCGTGATACGGTAGCGTAATTAACTGCAGGGGCTTGCGTATGCAGGGAAGAGCGTCCCCACAATCAAAAACCCTTCAAGCGAGGGGGAATCTGACGAAGTCTGTTATATCGGCCGCATCCGTTTACACCTTCGATACATGGTGCTATAAATCAACTTGGCATCTTCGGAGAGGTGGATGGATAGCACCAATTATCATCTTCCCCGAATTTCAGGCAAGACGTCCGTCTTGCGCGTCTTTCAGAGGGGAACAGATTCTGGCACGCCCGGTGGGACCTTTTCCTCTTTCCACTCCACACTTCGTGTGTCGTATTTGCGAACGAATCGCGGTTTGCTAATGGTTGCGCTTGGATTTTGAGGTACTAAGATTTGGCGTTTGGCTTGGTGCAGAAAGCAAAGGATCAATGGCGTTCACCTGCTCAAAGTGTTCTACATGCAACTGCAACCCACGTCCTGCCTCAACTGGGGGCATATCTTATGGGCCCTAGGTGGCTTCCCTGTTCACAATGCCGGTGGAACAGGTCACTCAAGCCACCACAGGATTGTTTTTCGGGACCATGCTCCCGCCAACGAGCTTCACCGCTCCTATGCCAACACCAGAAGCTCCCAAGAAGTCGGTCTTTGACCGGCTTACAGCTACTGCGGGCCCTCTCAACGGGTCATCCAGCTCCAACACTTCAGTCTTCGCCAGATTGGGCCAGAGTTCCTGTGGGCCAATGATGAAGCCAGCAACTCAAGAAAAGGTTGCTTCGAAGAGAGTAACCATCCCTGCTCCCGAAGTCGTCAAGGAGACGTCTCCTGCAAAGGGGTCGGTCCTCACAAGACTGACTATTTCAGCTCCTCTTCCCGGCAAAATCATCAAGGTTGCTTTCCCTACTCGGATGTCTGCCTTCGATAGGTTGGCCATCCCCCACTCAGCGGACGTCATTCTTCAATAGGCTGACAACGGCAACTTCTGACCAACACATGGGGCATGAGGGAGTCACCCCTATGGCTGAGGCAATCCCATCCGCACGATATGCTCGCCGTCGTCACTGGCGCCGAGTAAGGAAGGCCGGGGGCAACTCCCCTTCTAGACTAACTCTGCCAGCTCCTACGATGGAAGTTAATGCTGCTGTTCCAACTAGGAACAGCTTCGAGTTGCTGAACAAGGTACGCAGGAACTCTCTTACCGCCGTACTAAAAAGATCCTCCAGCCGAAGACCCTCCGATCATTATTGAGGACGACAAAGAGGAAACGTCGAATCCTCCTCCAGCTCTTTCAGCAGCCAAAGAGGAAACTACCTCCAAGGCCACCCTGGATGACTATATTGCTCAGCAAATAAGAGTTCACCAGGCAAATGAAGCAGCCGGTCAAAACTGGGCAACCGTATCCAGGCTGGTATGATCAGATAAAGTACCCCCCAGGCTACACGATCCCCAAATTCCATGTATACAATGGGACAGGCAATCCGCACCAACATGTAGCCCAGTTCAGGGCTCTATGTGGTAATATCGATGGTGATGACAAGCTTTTGCTCTGCCAATTCATCGGCAGCTTATCGGAAACAGCATTCGAGTGGTACTCCGAGCTTCCAAACGACTCTGTCAAAACTTTTGCAGAGATGGAGTTGTTATTCACCCAGCGATTCGCGAGTGCCAGCGAACGCACCCCAATAACGGCGTTGATCAATGCAAGGGTGAAGCCGGGCGAAACTTGGGTTCAATACGCAATCCGATGGCGAAATCTGTGGTCAAAGTGCGAACAGTGCATCGAAGAAGCACAAGCGGTGGGCATGTTCGTGGGCACCCTAGACCCTCATGCAACTATTTCACAGTTCATGACATTCTTCAAACCGACCACATTCCACGCTTTAATCGATAAACTGACCCAAATGGATCAGATGGGTCATAGACCGTCTCCTCTGAAGCCGGAGCCGCGGAATGAAAAGGGTAAAGGGAAGGCAACATTCGTTGCGAATACTCAACAGCAACCCAGTGCATCAAAATTAACAGATCAACTGGAAGAGAGACGGCGCTATTATAATGAGAAAATGAAGCGTCCTTACTCGTTCCCACGGGATAAAACGAGGAGACTCTTCGAGCTGGCGATGCACAACAGGCTTATCAATTTGCCGAATCCAAAGTGACCACTGCACCCCGGCGAAGCGAATAATCCCAATTATTGCCCTTACCACCAAACGGTAATCCATCCAATTGAAGATTGCTTCGTCTTTAAGGGATGAATCGAGGATCAGTACCAACAGGGCAAGTTTTCGTTGTCTGAGAAGTGGAAAGTAAGCCCACCACAACCGCACTCTCCTAAGAAGATGGACACACCGGGGGCAACATGCTCTTTTATTGAAGAAGCTCCATGGGAGGTGGCTCTTTCGGCCAAAACCAAAAGGATGCTGAATGATCTCCAGATATGCCCGGCGATCAGGTGGAAGTATCCGTTAGAACCCCAGATCATCGAAGGAATGCTGAAGCCGTGCCCAACTCCAAAGGTTGGTGGTGATAGCCAAAGTGTTCGCATCCAGCCGTCAAAATCTTCGAAAAAGAAGAAGAAATTTAAGAAGTCCGTGAATCCTGACGACAAGCGCACGGACCTAAAAAAGTAGATTGACGCGCTAGAAGAGTATAACCAGAAGGCGCGAACTCCAATCACGCTCCAGGAGTTCCTCAGCCACGTCCTTGAGGACGGAAATGATGGAGAAGACACATAAGATGGATCTGAGGATTACGTAGCAAGTTGTTATGTGATCTCTCACTCATTGATAGATGATGAAGAGGCTCCTTGCACCAAGAGACTAGGGGCAGGTCCCGATCCGGAACTTCTATGGTCGTCAGACGAAATGATCGACGCCTTCCTGAATGAAATTCATTTGAAAAGCAAAGCTGATCGAGAATGTGAGATGGCCATATTTGAAAAAGCCAAACGCCGGTGACTGGACGAAAGAGTCGAGACATTCCTTCCGAATCAAAGGACATCTGTCGCAGATAAAAACAAGTTCAAGACAAGGAAAAAGTTTGCGAAAGCCATATCAGTGGGAATGAAGCTACCACCCTCTGAAGGAAGTACTCTTGGTGAAGCCGAAATGAATCCGAGCTACTGTTTATATCATCAGAAGATTGCGCACCTCACTGAAGAATGCAATGCTTTTAAAAGATGGTGGCAGGGATATATTGCTCACCGGCAACATTTTAAGCGGATGAAACGCAAAACTCGTCGGGAGCAAAGAAGTAGGACCGATGAGCATAAAAGAATTACCGGCAACTGTCACATGATCAACGTCGTGGGATCGCAGGTTCTCACCTTCGGGAGCGACTCTGAAGAGGAGATGGCTCTTGGCCCTCTCTTTAAGGAATCCGCCTTGGGGAAAGAGGAAGAACCGAAGGCCTGTGAAAATATTCAGCTGCGCAACTGTACGCTTCCAGAAAAGAATCTTGGACCCACGAATAGAAAAGATAAGGTAAAAGAAAAGGTCTCTGAGGATATCGCCCTAGATGACCAAGTCATGAAAGAGCTGACTGCCAAAGACCCGCCAAAGGAAAGTAAGGTAAACTACAATGTTCTGGCGCACTTGAGGAAGTTACCCTCAAAGCTCAGCATTCTCGACGCCCTTTTACTATCAAAAGAAGCAAGAGATTCATTGATCAAGGCGCTACAAGAGCCAGGACAATTCCAAGCTTTTCTTGCCGAAGAAAAGATGAAGGACGAGCTGGAAGAAGTGCACACAGCCAATATCACTTTCGGTGATGAAGATCTCCTTCTTGGGACGTGCTGTTAGTGTATATGCCCTAGAGACCATTACTGTATCATACTAGTTTGTATATTACTTAATGGAAGCTTAGGATATTCACAGTTGTATAGACAATCTTGCTCAAAATGGTAGCATGCTGCTTGGTTTGTTTCTACTTTAATGTGTGCATGTGTTTCTTTTAGCATATCGTCTATACACATTAGTGGAGCCCTTAGGATCTTTTCTTGATTACCAGCGTTGTGATGGCATTCACATTAGTAGGGCTGGGTAATCTACAAGCACATCCTTATACAGGTCCCTAGTCATAGGATTATCGAGAAGGGGCATCGATACTCCAGAGTAGACTAGTGTATATGCTTCTCATCCCAGAAGGGGAGATGGTCTATCCCACAGCCATCAGTACGTCGTACTGGAGATAGTATGCAGGTGCTCGTTAGGTTACGAGTACACTGGACATGACTCGCTGGGAACTGTTGGTTGGTACTATGCCTATCGTCAGTTATCAATTCCCAGGTGACATGAGTACAGCTTAGTCCGCTGACTTGACACTGTCACTTCGTCTCGAGTGTGTTCCCACTGTTCTTAGATTGCTACCTTACCACGACTAAAATGAGTCGTGCAGACAGGTAGCAGTTGGGTGCAGTCCCGAAGCACTTAGAGGCAGTGACGGTTAGACAGGATTCGTCTCTCTCGGTATTGGGGGTTGATATCGCGCTGTGTCTAGGAGAGCTATTACACAAAGTCCCTGGCTAGGGCAAGCGAGATATACTGGTAGGTTTTCCAGTGTTATCTCAGGGGGTTCCGGGCTACACTCCAACACGACTTGTACCGCTGTTAGGGGACTGATGTTTACCGCCCCCTAGGCCCGCCATGCGATATTCTTAGACGAACAGACCGGACTGTATGAAGATTGTCCTATTCAGGCTCAGTAGGAGTTCGGATGGGTTCACCTCATCAGTCTTCTTATCGGCATCTACCTAGGGACCGTTACGTACAGCTAGTACCGCTTGCGGCCTGTGGTTAAACCCACTGCCAGTGTATTGTCGAGTCTTTAGAGTCCCACACAGAGGGCTGTTCGCCTTTGGGCAAAACAGAGTAGAGCTCGCATGGTTTTGCGACGGGGTTCGTTCACATCGGCGCACTTGTGCACGTTTGGTATCCGGGCAGTTATTACTAGCGGGCTTTGGTTTAAGCCAGATCCTAGTATATGTTTTGGGATTGGTTTTATCTCATTGTATTCATGTTCTTCGGAACACGGATGCGGGTGTGTATGCACAGTTGACAGAGGCAGAGGAATCTCATTAGGGTTGTTGACCGTTGACTTTTTCTAAACCTTAATGAGAATGAGAAATATGCTCTCTGGGAAGAACTAAGTTCTTCATAGGAATTAAATTCCTTTTGAAAAAGGGCAATTAAATTCCCAGAAACATTTTTGAGATGGAATTAAATTCCATGGAAAAAGGTAAACATCACCATTGACCCCTGAAGATCAGAGAAACCTTAGCAAGATCTGTTGTTTAAGGATTGAAGGGTTTTCTTTTTAAAGAACTTAAAATAAAAAATGTGTGTTCTTGTTAAAGGGAAAAACCCTTGATCTCGATTTAAAATCCAACAAAGATTTCTACAAAAGTTCTTCAGCCATTCAAGATCATTACCTGAGAAAAGGGAATCTTTTTAACAGAGTTAAACTCTGGAAATTTTCGAAGCAGAGAACTAAACTCTGAGAAAAGAGAATTAAATTCTCAAAAGGAAAAGTTTCAAGGAAGAAGATGAAAGAGTGGAGGCGCTTCTGAAGAGACCCCTGCATTTATAGGATGTGATGGAAACACTTCATCTTCCCGATTCCCTAGATGGATCCAACGGTCACAAAAGTGACAGCGTTTCACTCACGTGCAGACACATGACAACAACGCTGTGGGGGCATTTGTTTCCTGATTAAAAAAAATCAGGAATTACCTCAATGAGGTATCACGTGTTCACACGTGACCAATGGTCACGTGATGACACGTGATGGTTAAAATCTCACTAAACAGAAACGAAAACAAATGGCTGAAAGATGACTCAATTGGGGGTCATGTGCTCACACGTGACCAAGGGTGACGTGCCAGCATGTGACAGGCTTTGAAAGCCTTACAGCTTAATAGAATTTAATTCTAAAAATCAGAAAATACCTCAACGAGGTGTCACGTGCTCACACGTGACCAATGGTCACGTATTGACACGTAATGGTTAAAACAGCAACATAAACAAGCGGCTGTTAAAGGGCCCAATTGGAGGTCACGTGCGCACACGTGACCAAAGGTCACGTGCCGGCACGTGACAGGCTTTGAAAGCTTTACAGCTTAATAATTTAATTCTAAAAATTAGGAAATACTTCAACGAGGGTTACGTGCTTACACGTGACCAAGGGTCACGTGCCGGCACGTGATAGGCTTCGAAAGCCTTACAGTTTAATATAATTAAAATTTGAATTTATCTAAAATCTTTCCAAATGGGAAAGGAGTAAGGAGAACCGTTGGATTAAAAATCCTGGGGTGATTAAATATCACCAATTTATGGAAAAATCTTAGACAAGAAAAGATTTCCCTAAATCTCACCAGAAATAACAAACAGAATATCTTTGGTGAAAATCCAATGGTGAATAAAATTCACTTAATAATTTAAAGCTCATATTAACTATGAAAACAGACAAAATCTTTCAATGAAAGATTTGCTAAACAAATTGATTCTTTTCCTTCTCCTATAAATAGGAGCCAGGAGAAGAGAAATAGAGATAGAGTTTTGGAATTTTGAAATTTCAGAGAGAAAAGAAAGGAGAATATAATTCTCAACAAAGAAAAACCCTAGGTGAGAAAAGAAAGAAGATCAAAACTTCAAACAGAGAATTTAATTCTCAAATCTAAGAGTTTAACTCTTCCGCACAAAAGAACTTAGTTCTTCCTCTGGTTGAAATCTGCAAAGAGCACATCTCCCCATAAGTTGAGAATTTAATTCTCACCGGGTTGAGATCCTGCCATGCAGATCCAAAACTTAGAGGAGGAATTGAGTTTAGAGAATTTAATTCTCCCAAAACAAAACTAGGGTTTAACCCTATATGAGAATTTAATTCTTCCAAACTCACAGGAATTTAATTCCTTCAAGATGAAACTAGGGTTTAACCCTATATGAGAATTTAATTCTCCTAGAATTACAGGAATTTAATTCCTTCAAGATGGACAGAACTAGGGTTTAACCCTAATTGAGAATTTAATTCTCTCAAATTCACAGGAATTTAATTTCTCTAAAAAAATGAAATTAGGGTCTCACCCTATACAAGAATTTAATTCTTTTACATATATAGGAATTTAATTCCTTCAAGAACTAGGGTTTAACCCTACATAAGAATTTAATTCTTCCACATACATAGGAATTTAATTCCTCCAAAATCATAATTGGGTTTTAACCCTACAGAGAATTTAATTCTCAAAATAAAATAAGGAGACTTAAAAGATCTCTGTGAAGACTAAGGTCACGTGCCCCACATGACCCTGAAAAGATCCCCACAAATGAGAAGAAATTAGCTTTGAGGCAATACCTCACGTGCTCCTACATGACCCTCATTGTATATAGAACAAAAACAAAGGCAAAATCTGACTTGGGCGCTCTCACGTGTCACCACATGACCCCTCATAAATGTTCTAATAAATCAGGGCATCATGTGTCCACACGTAATGGCTATGAAAAGTGTTTAACACTTATTTGCAGAATAAAACAAAGGGGATCTGGCTCCACTTCTGATGGTATCACGTGCTCCCACGTGACCCCTCCCTATTCTAGTGTTTAACACTAATCTAACAATTTTGTTTCCAGTGTTTAACACTGTTATCTTTTAGTGTTTAACACTAAGTTGAGAATCACATTTCTAGTATTTAACACTAATTTGATAATCTTATTTCTAGTCTTAACACTATTGTTCTTTAGTGTTTAACACTGTCTTAGCCAAATTGGCTAATTTTCTAGAGGCAAAAGTCCTTCCTCCAAATAAATCTCAAAATTGAGGAAATTAAAGATGAAAATGTTTAGCATTGCTAAATAATATGGGCTTGAACCCAGACAAGTGTTGATGGTCTAACAAGGGGCCAATTCTTCAAACTTAATTGGACTTAGCCCAAGTTGGCCATAAGTCCTCAATTCAGACTCAACTGAGCCAATGCGCTCATAATTTAATTAACTGGTCTTAGTTCCAAACTGGGCTACAGACCACTTAATCCACATCCGTTTGAAGGTACATCTCTTCACTCCTCTGATATTTGTCGTTGTAATCCTTCAACGTCTTCAGAGAGGTGATGGGTCCCGACAGCCACACATTTCATAGAGTATGACGTCTCTAAACTATGGACTGTAGGGTCCTTAAACTCATAGACTATGATATCCATAACCTTGACCGTGATGTCTTAAAACTAACAACGGTCCGTGGAGTTCTTAAATCCACGGACTATGATGTCCTTAACCTCGACCGTGATGTCTTAAAACTAACAACGGACTGTGGAGTCCTTAAACCCACGGACTATGATGCCCTTAATCTCGACCGTGATGTCTTAAAAGTAACAACGGATTGTGGAGTCCTTAAATCCATGGACTATGATGTCCTTAACCTCGTCCGCGATGTCTTTAAACTAACATTGGACCGTAATGTCCTTAAACTAATTATCGACCGCAATGTCATTAAACTAAACAACAGAGCCCAATAGCTCTTTTGTTGGATCTAAACGATCCTGTTAAGTTGATCTTAGTCTAAAATTAGACTAACGTATCCTTAACAAATGTTTAAGTTGATCTCAAATGAGACTAACGTATCCTTAAACCCAACCCCACAAACCCAAATCTAAGAAAGATACGGATTTGGACTTGTCCACGCCCTACGGGCGACAACATAACTTACCCTCCGTATACAATCCACGGGCAACCAAACACAAAACAAACACCTACGACACGAAGTGACCATCTGGAGAAGGAGAAAATTGTTACCGCGATGCCGTAGCGTAATTAACTGTAGGGGCTTGCGCTGCAGGGAAGAACGTCCCCATAATCAAAAACCCTTCAAGCGAGGGGGAATCTGACGAAGTCTGCTACATCAGCCGCATCCGTTTAAACCTTCGATATATGGTGCCATAAATCAACTTGGCATCTTCGGAGAGGTGGACGGATAGCAACAATTTGCATCTTCCCTAAATTTCAGGCAAGACGTCCGTCTTGCGCGTCTTTCGGAGGGGAACCATATATCGCATTAAGGCTGCATAGGCTGATGATCCTCGATTGCAGAAGTTTAGAGAGCAGGTGGAAGCCGGGTTGAGGATAGATTTACTCATACATCGAGACGGTTCTTTAAGATTCGGTAGCAGACTCTGCGTTCCCAAGGGTGGTGTTCGAGAAGAAGTACTAGCTGAGGCTCACAGTTCAGCTTATTCAGTGCATCTGGGAAGCACGAAGATGTACCGAGATCTGAGGCAGCACTATTGGTGGAACGGGACGAAGCAAGAGATTGCACAGTTTGTATCCAAGTGTTTAGTATGCCAACAAGTAAAGGCAGAACACCAGAGGATAGCTGGATTGTTACAACCGCTTCTGATACCTGAGTGGAAATGGGAGTACATCACTATGGATTTCGTGACTGCCTTACCATGGAGTCCAAGAGGCAACAACGCCGTCTAGGTTATCGTCGACCGTCTTATGAAAGCGGCACACTTTATACCTTTCCGAGTGGGACAGGCGACATAGTCACTTGCGGAGAAGTATATGCAGGAGGTAGTGCGACCTCACGGAGTTCCGATTAGCAAAGTATTGGATCGAGACACCATATTCGTTTCGTACTTCTAGAAGATCTTATAGGAGAGCCTGGGTACACGTCTCAAGTTCAGCACGGTTTACTATTCATAGACGGACGGACAGTCTGAGCATACTATTCAAATGCTTGAGGATATGTTGAGAGCATGCATGCTGGATTTTCAGGGTTCTTGGGAAGATCACCTTCATCTGGTAAAGTTTTCTTATAACAACAGTTTCCAATCTAGTATCCAGATGGTTCTGTTCGAAACTCTTTACGGACGGAAATGTCGATCCCTTGTTTTTTGGGATGACGTTGATGAGCGAAGATTACTGGGTCCCGAACTTATAGTTCAGATGGTAGACAAGATCCAGATAATTAGACAGCGCATTAAAATGGCTCAAGACCGACAGAAGAGTTGGGAAGATGCCAGCATGAGATCGTTAGAGTTTGAAGTCGGCGATCATGTATTCCTGAAGATTTCACCTACCCGCAGTGTTATCAGATTTGAGAATCACGGGAAACTCAGTCCCCGATTCATCGGACCGTTCGATGTACTAAAGCGAGTAGGGGAAGTGGCTTACCGACTTGTCTTACCCCCATCGTTAGATGGCGTGCACAACACATTTCATGTGTCACAGTTTCGGCGCTACATTCGATACGACTTATCGTACGTGGAGCAGCCTACTACTATACTCGATCGTAGAGAGAAGGTGATGAAGAATAAGGTCATTCTGCTAGTCCTAGTATCTTGGGGTGGCCGTTCGCCTGGGGAATCTACTTGGGAACGCGAGGAGGGTATACGTTAGTGGTCCCCACATCTTTTCGAGTAGAATTGTACCATTGTTTTCTATGTTTTCGTTCCTTTAAGTTCGAGGACGAAATATTTGTAAGGGTGGTATGATATAATACCCAGTCTCTTTTATACGCCGATACCCGTATTTAAATAAAATTTTGTTCAAAATAATTTACCCATTTGTATTTTATTTATTTTATTTATATTTTTCCTATACCCTAATATTCTATTTATTTCCCAACACCTTAATCTATATTTTTACCCAAATAGTTTTACTAAACTAAATCTAGCCCATGCCCCTCATCTCTTTTCTTTCATCTTAAGTGTAGTATAGCCCAAGCCTAAGCCCCAATAACCTAAACCCAACCCTCTTCCCAACTGCCACTTTCTCTTTTGCATTTCCCTCATTTAAATCCCATTTAATACCCAAATCAATTCCCATTTAATTCTTATATCCCAAATTAATCATCATAATTCTTATTTAATTCTTTTAATTAAATATTATATTTCTCTCTATCTCACGTTCTCTCTCTCTCTCTCTAAACTCTCTCTCTGTTCACTCTCTCTATCTCCCTCACTAACTCTCTCTCTCTCTCTTTTCAATCTCTCCCTCCCTCTCACTTTTCCCCTCAAAACTTCTCCCAAACCTCATCGGAGCTACTTTCATCACCTCCGGCTCCCCACCATCGCCTCCGACGACCATCATCGGGCCCTTTCGCCTTCACTATGTCCCCTCCTTCACCGGCCACCTTGCGTCATCAAGTACCTTGCGAACGTCGCCGACGAACCCATTGCCTACATCTCCTTGAGAACCTCCCCTGCCACTGCCGCACAACCCTTCGCACCTCTACCGACAACACCGCACCACCACGTCTCCTATGTCACAACATCTCACCACCCCATCTCCTCTCTATACCCCTCACCTCACCGACCTCCTCACACCACCAGGGCCCCCCTTATTGTTTACAAAAGCCGAGCCCTCGTCGATGACCACGCCACCGACCTCCTTCCACTATGCGCTCCAGCCAACGGCTGAGGCCAAGACCCGTGCTAAGCTTGAGCCGAGATCAAGCTTTCCATGTCATGCCTAGCCCGTGCGTGCGTCATGCCATGCTATTCATCATCGTTCACCACTGTCGTGTCGCTGATCGTCGTCGTCAGGAAAGTTCCAAGACTTGCTTATATGCTATAATACTTATATGTCAATATATGATCAGATAATATCGCGTGATTTGTATTAGACCGTATTCATTTAAATTAATTTGTATCTGGATATTAATCGATTCAAACACCTCTTGTTAACGTTGTATAGAAGTTCGTAAGTTATTTCTATGTGAATTGAGTGAACGTAATCGATATTCCGACCAATAATCGATTGCTTGGTCTAACTATTCGATATGGGACTTATAAGAAAACCTAATCTAGTGTGGCGGATTTATAGATACTGGATTACTTTAGTGATAATGGATAACGTATAAAAAATTTAGGTTGAAACTACGGGCTTTAACACCATGGAATGCCACCCCCATCTAGATCCATCAAATCTGAAATTTTCCGTACACCAAACTTGTGAAAATCATAGTAAATTGGATACATACTAGAATGTAGTGTTCGAGGGTTCGTTTTGAAACCGACTCGACAACATAGAACTCTTTGTGATTTATATTTCGATACTATTATAACACGATGATGAAAACTATTCGGGAATGCGGCTCTGGACTGCAGTCCAGAGCAATACTGCTTGTTGACACCTGAGCTAAAATGTTTTTATAACTTTGTATGAAAATTATATTATGTGGAACCCTATACCGTTGTGAAGATTAACCTGTTATCTAACTATATGTCATGATTTCGTTCATTTTTACCATCGTTTTCTATTTCAATTATATTTTAAATCATCGTTACATACTGCAGTCCCAGGCAGGGACAGAATGTATACCCTAATTTTAAACACTGTCTATCTCCCAGCACATAATGGATATTGTCGATCCTTATAATGAATTAGAAACCTAATTATTAGATCTAAGTATCACACAACTGTAGCTTTGCCTAATTATGATCCCAACATGGTGAAAAGTGTGTTACGAAATGGACTTTCAGTTCGGGAACTGAATTTCCAGCAGAGAACACTTAAAATGAAATGACCGTAATTCACAAAACCAAAACCCGATTGACCTAAAACCAATTTCTTTGGATTTCTAATTAAGTTTACTTTCTACCCATTTTGTATCATTTTGCTTAATTATGATCTTACGATTTAATGTGTTTATTCTAAATTCTTAAGACATGTAATGACTTATATTGCATATGATCTGTTTAGCGGCATAATTCACATATTTACCCGACTGTGATACCTTTAGAGGGAGAAAATGCCCTTATTTAGTCTTTGTGAATATTGCATTGTCGAACGTGCGTGGTATCAAATTAGTTGGCTCGAGTATGCCTGTGAAAAGTGAACGATTTGTGATAGTGAACAGTATAGTGAATAGTAAATAAAGCAGTGTTATTGGTGCGTATTCGTACACAACTATCCCATACTTATAGTTATTGAAACCTGGGGAAAAAGGGGAAATTAAAGTGGAAAGGAACTTGTATTTAGCGAGGACAACGATTAGAGGATGATCATTCGAACATCGACTCTTATATATATATTAGGTTTGAACTTGGCGGTTCAGCTGACAGGGTTATATCCCGGACAACAGTGGGCCGTAGTTTCAGGTACGTATGAGACCCTTATTAAACATGATCACTCATTTCCATAATTCAATTTCAGATTGACCTAGAGACCAATAGGAACATAGCTCATATACTGCATCGATATTGATATATTGATTACCTGCATTTACTGTTATTACCTTTTATTTTCATGCCTCATTATTGTTATCATATTGTTGCTACTGCGTCGCTCTGACGATCTGAGTATGCATGGTCAGAACTTGGAGTGGACTCAGCTTAGGAGTCAAATCTACCGTTCGAGCTCGCAGAGATTTAGACGGTCGTATCTTCAGCACTTTTACCGCTTTCCATAAATCAACCTTGTATTCGCACTTGGTTAGTAGTTTTCTTTTCTATTGGACTCTTGTAAATTGTGAACAATGAAAGTTGATTTAATAAATTAGTAGTGTGTTTCCTTTACTTCTATGCTATGATTACTGATTACCATGTAACGCTAAAAACCGAAGTGTGACTATGGCGGGATTATTCCTTAACCATAGGAGCATGGCTGGCCTAGTCGCCTCCCGTATTCCGTATTTTGGGAAGCGAGGCATTACATAACTGGTGAGGGAATTTCTGTAGACCCTTTCAAGATCGATGCCATACAAAAATGGCGGACTCCGTATTCAGTTACGGAGATCAGGAGTTTCTTGGGTCTTGCGCGGTATTATTGTCGGTTCATCGAGAACTTCTCCAATATTGCGGAGCCATTGATTATTCTGATGCGAAAAGATGTGCTGTATGTATGGTTTGAAGTTTGTGAACGAGCTTTTGGGGAGTTATCGACTCGTTTGACCATGGCCCCAATACTCACCATTCTTGAAAGATCATGAGGTTTCGACATTCATTGCGATGCCTTAGGAAAGGGGCTTGAGTGTGTGTTACATCAACATGGTAAGGTAGTGGCTTATTCGTCGAGGTGGTTGAAGATTCGTGAACGCAACTATCCAACTCCTGACTTGAAGCTAGCCGCAGTGATCTTCGCTCTAAATATTTGGAAGAACTTTCTGTTAAGGGAAGAGTGAAGATTTATATCGATTATAAGAGCTTGAAGTATATATTTACTCATAAGGAGATCAATATGCAGCAGTGAAGATGGTTCGAATTGATGTCGAACTTCGATATTAATCTATAGTATCATCCAAGGAAAGTGAATGTAGTCCCCAATGCGTTGAGTCGCCAACTAATGACTTTGAGTCTCATAACTCATTGGAGAAATCGGTAGGCTATCAATGAGTTAGAGACTGAGGTGATGCTTCCAGTAGTCCTCACAACACTCATGAATCTACAGATACAATTTCCGTTAGTCGATTGGATCAAAGAAGCACTGGTCAACGATACCGGTTGCGAAGAATTCAGGAGCAAGTAGAGGCAGGCCTACGGACAAACTTTGTGATACATGAGGATGGATCACTTAGGTATGGAAGCAGAATCTGTATGGCTGTAGGAGAGATCAGGAGGGAGTTACTGAAGGATGCTCGTAGTTCTCCATACTCCGTTCATCTAAGGGGAACGAAAATGTGTAAGGACCTCTAACAGCACTATTGGTGGTATAGGATGAAGCGATAAGTGGCAAAAAGCATGTTCATGTGCCTAGTTTGCCAACAAGTAAAGGTCGAACATACAGGACTGCAGGATTACTCCAGCCATTGCCAATCCCAGAATGGAAGTGGCAGAATATCATGATGGATTTCATGACTTTGCTCCCTCACATCACGATGGGCAACGATACAGTCTGGGTTATTATGGACCGTCTCAACAAATCGGCTCACTTCATTCCCTTTCGAGTTGGCCAATCCACTAAAGGCCTGGATAGAAGATATATGGAGGAGATTGTGAGATTACACGGAGTGCCAGTATGGATAGTCTTTGATCGAGACACCCATTTCTGATCTCAGTTCTGGCGTAGGAGAGTCTGGGTACAAGTCTAAGTTTCAGCACGACCTATCACCCTTAGACCGACGGCCAATCTGAGAGGGTCATCCAGATTCTTGAAGAAATGTTGCGGGCATGTATGTTCGACTTCAAGGGGTCTTGGGAAGACATTTGCATCTGGTAGAGTTCGCATACAACAACAACTACCAGGAAAATATCGGTCTCACCATTTGAAACCTTATACGGGAGGAAGTGCATATCTCCGTTGATTTGGAACGATGTTGGGGATTGAGAGCTCCTGGGGGTGGTGAGAACAACCAGAGAGTAGCTGAGGATAGCACAAGACATGCAGAAACACTAGGCGAATACAAGAAGTCACCTAGAATTCCAACCAGGCGATCATGTGTTTCTAAAGACTTCCTCGAACCGAGGATCATACACTTCGGGAGGCGCGGAAAGCTAAGCCCATGATACATCGGCCCGTTCGATATCCTAGAATGAGTTGGTGAAGTGGCTTATCATTTGATCTTGCCCATATCATTGGAGGGCGTGCACAACGTTTTCCATATCTTGCAATTGAGGAAATATGTCGGCGGCCATAGCCACATGGTGGATCATTCAGAGATCACTGTGGGGGCCGATCTAACTTATGAGTAGTAGCCGGTCGAGATTTTGGATCGGAAGGAGAAGGCGTTGAGAAACAAGACGTTTAGCTCGTTATGGTTATTCACCGCCGAAAGACCAAACCGATACGTTTGGATGTCTGGCCTAAATATTGGGGGCAGATACTATTTGGATTTATCCATGCATCTCTCCAAAGATACTAAGTTGATTTATGTTGCGACCGTTACAGCAGACTTCATCAGATTCCCTCTCATTTATGAGTGGTTTTTGATTGTGGGGATGCTCTTCCTTGCAGGCGCAAACCCCTGTAGTTAATTACGTCACCGTGTTGCGTTAACCACTTTCTCCTTCTCCAACAGTTCACTTCGTGTCGTGTGTTATTTTGTTTGTTAATATTGCCCGTGAATTGTATACGGGGACTAGTTTATGTCGTCGCCCGTAGGGCGCGGATTAATCAAAATCTGTATATTTGAGATTTGGGTTTAAGTTTTGAACTTAGGTTATGTATTCCTTTAGTTCAAAAATATTTTGTTTTATTCAAAGACCGTTAATCTAGTTTGAGATTAAGATCAACTTAAATATATGAGTATTTGGGCTTAATTTATTATTAACTAAAGATACGTTAGTCCTATTTGAGACTAAGGTCAACTTAGCAATATTTTAAGGATCATAAAATTTTATTAAGATCCAACAATAGAGCATTTGGAATCAGCTAAAAGAAACTTCAGAGATTTAGCCAATTTGGGCTTAGTCTGCTCAGTCTTTTTTTGTTCAAAAGGGCTAAGCACTTATTTGGGCTCTATTTGTTCAGCCCTCTCTTTTTTTATGCAAAAGTGCTAAGCAATTATTTAAAGCTCTGATGCTCATATGGGTATCATGTGAAGCCTTCAGTTATGGGCGCTGCCCAATCAGTGCTAACCACTTAGTTATTTTGACCGAATATATATATAGTGCTAAGCACCTTTTTTATATGGCGTCTACGTGAGGAGCATGTGCGGCACTATCCTATTTATTTTCTTGAGCGTCCACGTGTGTTTCACATGAGGTGCCGGGAACTGCCTAATTAGTGCTAAGCACTTAGCCATTTTGCTTGTATATGAAGTGCTAAGCACTTTTTATTCAGTGCTCACGTGTATTTCATGTGAGGCGCTCGCCTTCTGCTTTGGGTGCCCGCATGTTTTTCATGTAAGGCGTCGGGCGCTGTTAGTAGGGCGTCCACGTGGGAAGCATGTGAGGCACTAAGCTTTTCTTTTTCAGAGATTGAATCTCTATTAATAGCATTTTGACCATTAATGATCGCCAAGATCTTTATTTTGAAGATCTGGGATCAGGTTTTTTTTAAGAACTAAGTTCTTATGTTTTTTCTTTTATAAGAAATAAGTTCCTTTTAAGGTTAAACCCTATTTTCCAAGGAATTAAATTCCCATAGGATAGGTTCTTTCCTTTTTTTCTTTCTTTTTAATCTAGTTCTTTTCTGAATCTTTGATTCTCAAGAATAAGATCTTCCCGATAAGAATTAAATTCTCAACTTCTGAGAGACTTGTCTTGTGGATCTATGATCTAGAGAAAGAACTAAGTTCTTGAAAAGGGTTAAACCTTTAGATATGATATGATAGCTAAAAGAGATGTTTTGCTCTCTGTGGTTTCTTTATCTAGGGTTTGAGAGGAAAAAGATCTTCTTCTTTATTGAGAATTAAATTCTCTTTTGTTTTTAAGAGCCTTCTGTATTTTTGCAGAAGCTTATTGGAGGGGGTTTCCTCTTTATTTGGAAAGAGAGATCATTGGTCGTTGGGACCCACTAACTCTCCAACGATACTGAGGGATTACAACGCTATATATCGAAGGTGTGGAGGGATGTACCCTTTTAACCATGTCCCACTCATCAGGGGAAAGAACAAGTTGGAGCTTAAACTCCTAACTGCTGAAAAATGCTTCTTTACGTTCGCGCAAGTGTGCCGCAAGTGTTGGGCGCACGTGCCTTGCATATGTTGGGCGCACGTGCATCATACGTGTTGCGCACTTGGCGGGCGCACGTGGTACTTGTGCATATGCACATCATAGGGGGCAGCTAAAGCCCTAGCTTGGAGAACTAAGCTTCTATGGAGAACTAAGCTCCTTTGAGGATTGAATCCTCGCATGTGGTGCGCACGTGGTGGGAGCACGAGCATTGCACGTGGTGCACACGTGGCGGGCGCACGTGCATTGTACGTGGCGCTCATGGCGCTTGCGCATATGCTCATTATGGGGGGCAGCTAAGGCCCTAACTTGGAGAACTAAGCTCCTTTGAGGATTGAATCCTTTCACATGGTTCACACGTGGTGGCCGCATGTACGTTGCACGTGGAGGGTGTACATGGTGTGCACGTGGCGGACGCACGTGCGTCACACGTGGCACATATAGCGCTTGCGTATATGCGCATTATGGGGAGGGCATCTAAAGCCCTAATTTGGAGAACTAAGCTCCTTTGAGGATTGAATCCCCATTTTTTCTGAGAGGTATACCCTTTTATTATAGGGAAGTGGTAGAGAAGGAATTTTTTTTCTCAATATGGGACTAAAAATGTATCCCCCATGTGGTAGAGCATTACTTAGACTATATCTGCATAGCACATTTGCTCATAAATTTTGATTCCGGAAGAGTTATGAGGCCCGTAATATATCAAATCGAAAGATTTTTTGAGATGCTTTCGATTCCATCAGAATTTACCTGATTCTCATTCGGGAGTTTGGAAAAATACAGCCCAAAAAATACTGGTTTGCATTTTTTTAAGCGTATTGCTGCCATTTGATACCTCGGGCACTTTTGCGCAAAAGTTTTTGGCGGGAACAAATGCCCCCCACTATGTTGCCTACGTAGGTATGTACGTAGATTAAGTAGTGCAAAGTTATGCATCTCCATAGAATTGATGGCTCAGGAGACAGGTTTAGATCCCTATCGCCTAAGACTTTTTCATCTTCATTAACCGTAAGGGTCTTAAGAAGGTTTTTCTCCATATGTGTCACGCCCCGCTTCCCGGTGTACGGACAAGGGGACGTTGCGAGTCATGCGACGTATTTACTCAGAAGTAAACACGCTAAGTGTAAATAAGCATTATAATATAAATGTACACAAGAAAGACAACAGATGTAAATGAACAACAACTTTTATTTATTAAACATTTCTTTACAATACAACTGAAAGTAAATACAATAATGAAAAACAATGCCTAAACAATGGCATGAACTGAAAGAAAGTGAGTACAAGTGAAGCCTAGTGGTCATGCTGCTCAGTGGTCTGCTCCAATTGCTCCTGTCTAGTCTCGAACTCTTCAGAGTCGGGTCTTCCTGACAACATTCCAAAGAAAGAAGAGAAAAAGGAATGTCGTCAGCGAACAATCACTCGGTAAGTCCCAAAGAGAGATAGAAATAGAATAGACAGATAAGAGGATGTAACTGGTATAATGTTTGATTGTTATGCTAGCTTAGTTGTTTGTAGCTTGGTACAGAATATGCCAGTGTATACGAGAGGAGTCCAACTTACACCGTAGAATATCGTAACCCGTAGTACAAGGCTCCGTCGATAAAACCACGGAACAACGGCAATGGATGTATAGTTACGTCTTTTAAAGACCATCTTGTGCCACTTTTAACACATTCCGTGCCAATCTACCCCTTTAAAACCCCGTAATGTATTATGTATTGATCTATATTGTTTTGTTTACTAGATGAACGACTTATCGAAACTATGATATCAGTAGTTCATGTAAATGGAAAGGATATAGACGGGTAGTCATGTAGACCGGTCAAATCTATATCCATGGTTCGGTCAAATCATGTTCATGTTGATATAGATTGAATTCTGGTATAAATGGATTCATGTTGAATTGGAGTTATACTTGAATCATATTCAAGGATAGATTGATTGATTTCAGATTAGACTGAGACTCTGCCTGAGTCAGACACTTAAACAGAATTGAAGTCCTGGATGGTTTTGAAGTTATCGGTAACTGCTGCACATGGATGTCTGTATTTGTGTCTTTTTCTAAGACAATTACCGTATTGATAACACCGTTTTCAGGCTGTCTACCTTAAATAGGTAGGCTCCCAAATTCTCCGGCTCCCTGAGGCTCAAGAGAACTGGTCCCGTTTAAACCTATATTTACTAGGGTCCTTATTGTAATTTAATATAACTTGAGGGGTTTTATGAAAAAAATAGTTTTGATATATTTTCAAAATACACCTCAAGTATTTAATCATCGTCTTTAGGGTTTTCATAGATGTAATCTTTAATAGTGATGAGATAGTCTAGTGGATATAAACCTAACTTGAATAGTACATGATATTTTCATGTAATTTGACTTGTATTGATTCTTGATGGTATTTTCATGAACTTTTGTGACTCTTCTGATTTAAAAAAACATGGAATATAAATAATATATTTAAATTAGATATTTTGATAATATATATATATATATATATATATTTATAAAATAATAGAACTTATTTATTAAATAGAAATCACGTTTTTCTTAAAACTGTAATACAAATTCCATCGAGATCGTATGCTCCGTGAGGAAGTCTGCATCTCGCCCTATTAGTCCGATGGATGTGCGATAATCCGCACCAACCAAATTGGATTCTCCAAAATGTGTTGTAAGGACTTAATCGTATAGAATTTAAATAAGATAATTTAAAGAATACGGTTTTGTAATAGTTTAGGGTATTGTATTGTAAACTTGTAATTATCCTACAAACTAAAGTTCCAAAAACTATCGTGCTATGTCAAGAATGAGTATTGTGATAGGTAGGCCATTACCTCATGAGTTTTCTAAAGGTAATATAAAGGAATATGATGAAATATGTAGAATGTAAAGTTTGTTGTATTTAATCGTAAAAATGTGATATAAGTTGCATAACATGTTATTTTGAGATGAAACTTGTTCTAAAATGTTTGGTTATGATTGCTAAATAGTATATGAAGAATTGGTAGGTTTTTTACTAAGAAAATTTAGGTTTTTAAAGAAAAGAGAATCGAAAGTCGGAATAACTCCGCTTCTGATGAGTTTTGAGATGAGAGTGTTTTAGATTAGAATGAGAGGAGGGGAGAGGGGACTTACTGATTTAGAGAAGGGAGGAGAGGTAGAGGAAACTTTCAAAGGCGTCGTGGGGTCGCGTCGTTGCCGGATTTGTCCCAAATCGTCACCGGAACTGTCCCGAATCGTCGCCGGAACTTTGACCTTGGCTAACTCCACTTGTACTATTTTTGGACTTAGGAATTTTAGAGTGTTTTGGTAATGGATTTCAGAATGAGAAGGGCCAAAGTGTAGGGTAGTATTTATAGGATAGAATTAGGGTTTAGGGTGTGAATAGAGAATTAAAATGTATTAAATCTTGGATTAAAGAGATGAATTAACACTTTCTGTTCCTGTGCAGAAAAATCAAACAGAATAAGAGTAGTGGGGGAGGCAAAGGGTGTTAGGTTAAAATTTTGTAGCATTTGCTATGGGGGGACCGGCGGCGCCGGCCCCAAGCCCGATCTCGCCGATCCAATAGGGTAGGGGTGAGGTCTGGATTGAAGACACGTGTCCATGACTGTATAAATAACAATTTCCAAATGTTTGTTTTATGAGACTTTTCATTTTTACGTGTAGTGCACGTGCAAACTTTTGATCTTCTAAAAGTTTAAGAGAAAAATCAATAAAAATATTATGTGTCTGAGGGGATTCGAACACAAGGGCTATGTCACAGTAGTGCAAGGCTTTACCAATGAGCTACAAGTGCTTTCTTGCTGTTCAAAAGAAATTTAAATTTATAACTTGTGCTTAGGCTAAGGTATTCCTTTCAGTACTTTACAAAAAAAATTTTGTACAGAAGTTTAGGGTTGTTACAATATGAGTCGTAAGGATCTCATAGGTGCATATTCTCCCTAGAAATCGTGACTATTCTTAAGTGTCTTTCACTTTCGTGAGTCGTAAGGATCTTACGCAAGTATTTTCTCCTTACGGGTCGAGGAGACCCACAAGTAGTTTTTTCATTTTATTAGCGAATGTGGCATGTGGATAGCATACAAGAGTCTGTTTGGACTTTCTTGTAGGGCAGCGATAGCTTAGGAAATAGGTTTAGATCTGTCTCCTAAGGCTTTTCAATTTTATGAGCTGTGAGGGTCTCAAAAAGATTTTTCTCCCTACGAGTCGAAAGGATCTCGTAGGTGTATTTTCTCCTTAGAAGTCGTGAGGATCCCTAAGTGTGTTTTCTCTTGAGAGTCATAAGGATCTTACAAGAGTATTTTTCCCTTACGAGTCGAGAGGACTTGTATGTGGCTTCTTCTCCTCATCGATATGCGACTTTGGAGAATGTGGCCCGTGGATAGTATACAAGAGTTCAGTTTGGACCTACTTATAGGGCCACAGTACTTAGGAAACATGTTGATATCCCCGTCGCCTAAGGCTTTTCACCTTTATGAGCCGTGAGGGTTTCATAAAGATATTTTTCCCTACGAGTTGAGACGAGTCAAGAGGATCTCGCAGGTGTATTCTAACATGAAATATAGATAACCCCTATTTTTGATAGAGGTCCTCTAGGTTTGTGGTACTAGGTTTAAGTCCATCGTACCGTCGCGCTGGATGATGTATCTCTCGCGTTGGAAGAACAAGCGTTAGGTATTTGCCATGACGCTTTTTACTTGAGGTTAGGCTCAATTTGGAGCCCCGATGAATCATAATCGCACCCTTCTAGGGTTGGACGATCTCCAATGGTCTTTAGACTTTGTATGTATTGCCGTCAAGACCCAAATCTAGAAATATGTCGTCACTTCATTTTTGTTGACGATATCGCGTTGATTCTTTGCTGAAATAGGGCAGGTATCTATAGGACCTCTATGCTATATATATTGCAATTGAAGTCCGGAGTTAGGAATATGCTATTGCTCTAATTTCATTTGATAGTTGCATCCGCACCCTACTGAAATAAGGAGGAAACCCGGAATAGTCTCTAGGTTGTATATGTAATGTCAAGACTTGGAACTAGGATTTTGCCATTACTCTATTTTTTTGCTTTGACCCTTGGGTCTGTCTGCATCTAGCTGGAAAGAAAAGGAATGCCGTGATTGTGTTTAGATTGTATATGAACCGTCAAGATTTGGAGCTAAGATATTTCTATTACTCCATTTTTCTTTAACCCTTGGGTTTTTTTTGGATGACGACGTTGCGTCCGCATTTTGTTAGAATGAGAAGAAACACTGGGATAGTCTCTAGGTTTTATATGTACCGTCAAGACTTGGTTCTCCTTTTGACGAAGCGTGGTGGGAAAATAAGGTTCCCTTTCTTTCATTTATGCCTATGGATTGTATACAAGAGTCAATATGGACATACTTGCAGGGAAGAAAAGTTACATTCTCATCATTTTTTATTTCTTTCCGTGATGCTCTATCTTTTCAGCTTTTTGTTAGTGCATATGCCCTAGAGGCCATTACTGTATCATACTAGTTTGTATATTACTTAATGGAAGCTTGGGATATTCACCATTGTATAGACAATCTTGCTCAAAATAGTAGTATGCTACTTGGTTTGTTTCTACTTCAATGTGTGTACATGTGTTTCTTTTAACATATTGCCTATACACATTAGTGGAGCCCTTAGGATCTTTGCTTGATTACCAGCGTTGTGACAGCAGTCACACTCGTGGGGGCTGGGTAATCCACAAGCAAATCCTTATGCAGGTCCCTAGTCGTAGGACTATCGAGACAGGGCATCGATACTCCAGAGTAGACTAGCGTATGCGCTTCTCATCCCAGCAGGGGAGACGGTCTGTCCCACAGCCGTCAGTACGTCGTACTTGAGATAGTATGCGGGTGCTCGTTAGGTTACGAGTACACCGGACAGGACTCGTCGGGAACTGATTGGTTGGTACTATACCTATCGTCAGTTGTCAGTTCCCAGGTGACATGAGTACAGCTTAGTCCGCTGACTTGACACTGTCACTTTGCCTCGAGTGTGTTCCCACTGTACTTTGATTACTACCCTACCACGGTTCAAAGGAGTCATGCAAACAGGTAGTAGTTGGGTGCAGTCCCAAAGCACTTGGAGGCAGTGACGGTTAGATAGGATTCGTCTCTCCCGGTATTGGGAGTTGATATCGTGCTGTGTCAAGGAGAGCCATTACACACAGTCGTCCCTGGCCAGGGCAAGCGAGATACACTGGTAGGTTTCCAGTGCTATCTCAGGGTGTTCTGGGCTACACTCCAACATGACTTGTACCGCTATTAGGGGACTGACATTTACCGCCCCCTAGGCCCGCCATGCGATATTCTCAGACGAACAGACCGGACTGTACGGAGACTGTAACATTCAGGCTCAGTAGGAGTTCAGATGGGTTTCACCTCGTCCGTCTTCTTATCGGCATCTACCTGGGAGCCGTTACGCACAGCTAGTGCCGCTTGCGGTCTGTGGTTAAACTCACTGCCAGCATAGTGTCGAGTCTTTAGAGTCCCACACAGAGAGCTATTCGCCTTTAGGCAAAAGAGTAGAGGTCGCATGGTTTTGCGACAGGGTTCGGTCACATCCGCGCACTTGTGCGCGTTTGGTGTCCGGGCAGTAATTACTAGCGGGCTTTGGTTTAAGCCAGATCCTAGTATACGTTTTGGGATTAGTTTTATCTCGGTTGTATTCGTGTTCCTCGGAACGCGGATGCGGGTGTGTATGCACGGTTGACAGAGACAGAGGCAGAGGATTCTCATTAGGGTTGTTGACTGTTGACATTTGCTAAACCCTAATGAGAATAAGTAATATGATTAATGATAATATTAATTAAGTATTATTGTGCCATGGATGGGTTGAAAGGTTGACTTTGTTGACCGGTTGACTAGGTTGGGCTTGTTGATCACCATCATGACAATGGCTATCATTTCTTGGCATTGACTTTTGCTTGCTTGATGGTTCAAAAATTGCATTTAATGCATGAAATGATATTGCCATTTGATATGATAACAACCATCACATAATACTCAATTATTATTATGTGTTACGATTATTTTGGATTATGAGAGCAAGGGTGAGAAAAGTCTTGCTCATTCTCTCATTTCCATTCTCTCTCATGCTCAAGCTCTCTCCCTCTTCCTCTTGCTCTCTCTAGCTCAAGGAAACTCCCTCTCATGAGTTGAGAACCATTTCTTTAGAGATAAAAACCCAAAACACTTCTCTACTCATCCTAGTTCACAAGGCTAGCAAGCCAAGTGTTCTAGTTTCTTCTAGTTTGAAGTTGAAGCCAAAGGTAGAAGCTTTCGGGTGGATCCATCTTCGGCGCAAGGAGATGACGAGGTGAGGCCGATCCGACCACCGCAAGGAGTTGAAGAAGAAGGAGTTCAAGTTAAGGTATAACTCCCTAACCGAGTAGGTAAAACTCCTAGTTAGGTTGTTAGATAGTTGTTTAACAAAGATCCGTATTTTGAGTCCATGTTACCCCCAAAGAAAAAATCGTTTTTCACCATTTCCGCAACCCCAAAGAACCGGGGACGGGTAATGTGGACTTACAGTGGTATCAGAGCCAGGTCAAACACTATCTAACATGCTGGCAAAGTAACTAGAAGTTCGATCGGAGAAAAAGTCACGAAACACGCCTGAAAAGTATACTTTCTGCCGATTTTTTTTCTTGTTCAAAAAATAATTAATCTTACACTAAAAATCGGCTCAGACTTTTTAAAACTCACACAAGAAAATTGGTCCACGGACTCGGTCAAAGGTCCGCGGAAATGCGGCAGGAGCATGCTCCCGCCGCTGATCCGCGGCCGAGTTGACTTGGCCGTGGCACAATTTTCCTGCAGTGTTTTTCTGGGGGTGTTTTGGGATTTTTACAATATGATTTTTCTGCTCAGATTTTCCAGAAAGCAAAATTTGTTTTTGGGGTTTAGAAATCCGTATTTTGATCGAACTTCTAAAGACTTAAGCTAGCGGGTATATATCTGTGATGTGATATATGTATTGAACGTCTGCTAATCTCTATACGTCGATTAGTGGGGGTTATACATATCTGTGATTTGTAATGTTGATGGTATGTGTATATGAATTCATTGGATTGTCGCGGATGAATAGCCGGGGGGTTGTGAGATGAGAGTTTTCTTTTTCTTTCAATTCATGTAATTTGTAATTGATGTAATATTATTTATATGGCCGCACAACCGGGATGAGGTTGTGGCCGTCATTGTATAATTTCTTTTACTGTTTTTGCTCCTAGGATAGACCCATGGAGGGGGTGCACAAACTACCGGGTACCTCGAAGTGCCGAGTGGCCTGCTCACGTTGTTGAGGGAGGTTGCTTCACTTCGGTTATTTGGCGGGTAGTTTGCCGCACCCGTAGGGGTCTAGGGTGGGGTATTGGTTATTCACCGCGACCGTGTAATCCGCTTTTCGTTACAGGTTCGTACGGAATGCGGATTCCTAGTATATCCAATGTGTTCATCTGTGATCTGGAATGGCTATCATTGCTATATATCTATATATGATATTTATTTGGGCGTTGCTTATGTTTTGCATCCTCGCTAGTCCATCCCATGCTCTGTCGTTAGTTAAGTAACCTAACGGGTAATGACGGGGCCCCATGGCGAATGCGGATGGCATAAGCGTACGTTATATTTTTGTTGTTTTCTGCAATGGTAGGGGACACATTAAAATTAATACAAGAAAATAAACCAAAGTAAAGTCGTTGGAACACTTTCAAAACCACTCGGTTCTTTTTAAAAACCAACTTTTAAACGCGGAGCTTGAACCACTCCCTTTAAAAGCTATCTCGTTCCATCGATTATATCAAGTTCACTACGTTCACGGTTTTGCTAAAACCATTCGTAGCCCTCCGTCGTTTCATATGGATAGTCAATAGTATTCAAGCTGTGTTTGTTGGCCGAAGTCAATGTACAGTGTTTGGTAGCTATTGGGTATTCATATGCAGCATAGATAGATGCGTTGGTTTGGGACAGTCGTACTGCCTTGTTGGCCAAAGTCAAAGGTAGGTATGGGTGGGTTCAAATTAATCTGGAGAATGACGGGTATAACTTGACATGTGACTTATGATTTATTGGCCAAAATCAAGGTCATAAGAGCATGGGGCAAAAATCCACATCGGGAGTTTCAAAAGAACCTGAAACTTGCTAGCGCTGCATACCATCTGGAGTGTGATGATTCTGGTAGGATTCTTTCAGTTTTGTCACGCGATGATATTTGGATCCCGATCCTACTGTGAGTATATGCTACTCCTCGGGAAATTTCTCACTTAACGATCAATGCTATAAACCAAGTAGGTGTCTAGAAAGGTGTTAGCGGGGCTACGCTCCCAGAGAAAAGAGGTTCTTAAATTAAGAAACTTCGTGAAAGCGTTGGAAAACCTCTCTCGAAGTACCGACACTGGCCTGGCTGAACGGTTAAGCAAGTATTGTACGGTGAGATTGATCCCGACTAATTCCTCCTTTTTGGTTTGAGGAGGGATTCGAGAAACAGTGGGAGCCATTCTGTTTAGACAAATTAAAAACCACTCTAAACTTGCAAGAGCATCATGCTGAGTGTTTCTTCTCTCTCTCCTAATTGCAGCGACCAATCATCATGACCGGACTTAAGTTACTTCTGGATAAAAACATACTGACAGGGCCAAACTACAAAGATTGGCTCAGGAATGTCAAAATGGCAATCACTTACGACAAGCTGGGGTATCTCCTTACCACCAAAGCTCTCCTGTCCCAGGTCCCACCTCCAGCGTCGCGGATAAGGAAATCCGTAAGACCTGGGAGATCGATTGCGCGAAGGCCAAGTGCCTCGTACTTGCCTCTATGGACAATGAACATTAGAGGAGGCACGAGAATATGGACCTGGAATCCATATTTCTTCATACAAAAGAACTGTATGGAGAGCAATCCCGTATCGCCAGATACGAAGTCTCGAAAAAGTTGTTTTTGACGAGATTGGCCGTCGAATCATCGGTTGCGGAACACGTGCTTAAGATGATTGGCTTCATTGAGGAGCTCACGGACCTTGGGACCTCGTTAGAGAACAAGCTCTATATGGACTTGATTCTCCAGTCCCTTCCTTCCACTTACGCCCAGTTTATCCTGAACTTCAACTTGCAAGGAAATGAAGTTGAACTTCCGGAGCTCCTCAACATGTTGAGGAGTGCAGAGGGCACCCTACAGAAAGCTAGGGAAACATCCACTTTGTTTGTAGGAGGATCTTCCTCTTCTAAGTCCAAGGCGAAAGCCAAGGGAAAGAAGAAGAAAGCCTCCGCCAAACCAAGGGGCGGTGTTAGTAAAGTGGAAACGAAGGGAAAAGCAAAGGCAACAAAGATAGCGGGGCAGCTTGTGGGAAAGGAAGAATGCTTCTATTATCATAAGAAGGGACACTGGAAAAAGGATTGCAGGGCTTGGAAGGCCAGAAACCAGGATCCGAAGCAAGTTGCGGCTTCGGCTTCAGGTGTGTATGTTATTGAAAACTGTCTTTCAATAAACTCTACTTCCTGGGTATTGGATACCGGATCAGGATCTCATATCTGTAATTCTTTGCAGGCACTGAGAAGGCGTAGGGTTTTGAAGGCAGGTGATATGACCCTCAGAGTTGCAAACGGAGCTGGCATGGATGCTGAGTCCGTAGGGGACTATCACCTGGGAATGTCAGATGGACATGTTTTGGTTTTGCGTGATTGTTATTTTGTACCCAATGCAACCTGTAATATCATATCTGTATCTTTATTATCTAAAGAAGGTTATGAATTTGCATTTGTAAGCAATGTTGTAAACATTCACCTTAATCAAGTTTTGATTGGGTCAGGTACATTAAGCAATGGAATATATTTATTAAACCAGCCACAGATTTTCAATGTCCAGAATACACACAAAAGAAAGTCTCCGGAAACAAATCAGGCTTTCTTATGGCATTGTAGACTGGGTCACATCAATGAGAGAAGGTTGACGAAGTTGCATACAGAAGGATATTTGGATCCGTTCGAATATCAATCATATGCAACTTGTCAATCCTGTCTCAAAGGAAAGATGACAAAGACTACGTTCACTGGACACGGAGTAAGAGCGAGCGAGCTCTTGGGACTCATACACAGCGACGTGTGCGGTCCAATGTCTATGCATGTGCGAAGCGGTTATTCTTACTTCATTACTTTTACGGATGACTTTTCAAGGTACGGATATTTCTTCTTAATGAAACATAAATCCGAAGCCTTTGGAAAATTCCAGGAATATAAGAATGAAGTGGAAAAACAAACCGGAATAAGTATTAAGACACTGAGATCTGATCGAGGTGGTGAATACTTGAGTGCCGAGTTCCTGGATTACATAAAAGAGAATGGAATTCTCTCTCAGCTTACTCCTCTATACACTCCGCAGCATAACGGTGTATCGGAGAGACGGAACCGGACCCTATTGGATATGGTACGTTCCATGATGAGTAACGCTGAGTTACCGCGATCATTCTGGGATATGCACTAGAATCAGTTGGATATCTTTTGAACCGAGTTCCAACTAAGACTGTGCCTACCACACCATATCAGATATGGTGTGGGAAGAAACCCTATCTTAAGCACGTTAAGACATGGGGATGTCCAGCTTTCGTCAAAAAGCAGCATGCGGATAAACTCGAGGCACGCTTAGTACAGTGTAAGTTTGTGGGATATCCAAAGAACTCCAAGGGATATTTCTTCTATTGCGAAGAGGAACAAAAGGTTTTTGTTTCTCGTCATGCCTGCTTCTTGGAAACTGAGTTTTTGGAAAATCAGATAAGTAGGAACGCAGTAGAACTGGAAGAAATTCCAGAGCTACGAGCTATTACTGAAAGCTTAGTAGAACCAGAGGGTTCAAAAGAACAGGACATTCCTACGCCACTCCGCAGGAGTAGTAGGCAGTCTCATCCGCCCGAGAGATACTACGGTTTTCTCATAGACGGGGATAGAGAGGATTGCATCATTGATAGTGATGAGCCTACTAGCTTCCAGCAGGCCATTCAGAGCGCTGACTCAGTAAAATGGTTGGATGCAATGCGGACCGAAATGGAGTCCATGTACACCAACAAAGTATGGACTTTGGACATTGCTCCAGATGGGGTAAAACCCGTAGGATGCAAGTGGATCTTCAAGAAGAAGATTAGTGTAGATGGACAGGTTGAGACCTATAAGGCTAGACTTGTTGCAAAGGGTTTTCGTCAAAGACCTGGTTTGGACTATGATGAGACCTTTTCTCCAGTGGTTATGTTGAAATCCATTCGGATCCTTCTTGCCATCGCTGCCTTCCACGATTATGAGATTTGGCAGATGGACGTAAAGACCGCCTTTTTAAATGGAAATTTAGAGGAGCGTGTATATATGGACCAGCCAGAGGGTTTCATTCAAAGCGGGAGCAGCGGAAAGGTGTGCAAGTTGCTTAAGTCCATCTATGGACTAAAGAAGACATCGCGGAGTTGGAACATCTGCTTTGATGAGACAGTCAAAGAATTTGGCTTTATCAAAAATCCAGATGAACCATGCATCTATAGTAGATTTGCAGCAAGAACTGTCGTATTCCTCGTATTATAAGTGGATGACATTCTTTTGATAGGAAATGACATTCCTATGCTATAATCTGTCAAGGGGTTCTTATCACACAGGTTCTCCATGAAAGACCTGGGTGATGCCACTTACATTCTGGGGATTCGGATCCATCATGATAGATCCAAGAGGATGTTAGGACTTTCGCAGTCCAGGTACATCGACACCATACTGAAAAGATTCAGTATGGAAGATTCCAAGCGCGGTAATCTACCGGCTTGTCACGGGATCACCCTCTCCAAAGAGATGTCTTCCAAGACTGATTTGGAAAGGGATCGCATATTTATTATACCCTACGCTTCTGCGGTAGGCTCTATAATGTATGCGATGTTGTGTACCAGACCCGATGTAGCTTATGAATTGAGTGTGGTAAGCCGGTATCAGTCAAACTCTGGGGAGAAACACTGGATAGCGGTAAAGAACATTCTTAAGTACCTGAGAAGGACTAAGGAGATGTTCTTGGTGTATGGCGGAAAAGACCTCCAGATCGAGGCCTTTGCTGACTCCAGCTTACAGAGTGACAAAGATGATTCCAAGTCCATGTCGGGTTTTGTCTTTACCCTCAATGGAGGGGCGGTGTGTTGGAAGAGTTCCAAACAGGAAGCCGTTGCTGACTCAACGATGGAAGCGGAATACATCGCTGCTGCTGATGCCGCAAAAGAAGCCGTCTGGATGAGGAAGTTCTTGAAAGAACTTCAGGTGATTCCGTCCATTGTTGATCCAATACCTCTATATTGCGACAACAACGGGGCTATAGCTTTAGTGAAGGAACCCAGGTCCCATCAGAAATCTAGACACATCTTGAGGCGGTATCACCTGATCAGGGAGATCGTGGATCGCCAGGAGATCGAGGTTCGGAGGGTTGCTTCAGCAGATAACACTGTAGATCCATTCACAAAGGCCTTGCCCCAGAATCAGTTCGAGCGGCTGATCGAGATGATAGGTCTTCGATACGCCAGTACATGGCCTTAGTGCAAGTGGGAGATTGTTAGTGCATATGCCCTAGAGGCCATTACTGTATTATACTAGTTTGTATATTACTTAATGGAAGCTTGGGATATTCACCATTGTATAGACAATCTTGCTCAAAATAGTAGTATTCTACTTGGTTTGTTTCTACTTCAATGTGTGTACATGTGTTTCTTTTAACATATTGCCTATACACATTAGTGGAGCCCTTAGGATCTTTGCTTGATTACCAGCGTTGTAATGGTAGTCACACTCATGGGGGCTGGGTAATCCACAAGCACATTCTTATGCAGGTCCCTAGTCGTAGGACTATCGAGACAGGGCATCGATACTCCGGAGTAGACTAGCGTATGCGCTTCTCATCCCAGCAGGGGATACGGTCTGTCCCACAGCCGTCAGTACGTCGTACTTGAGATAGTATGCGGGTGCTCGTTAGGTTACGAGTACACCGGACAGGACTCGTCGGGAATTGATTGGTTGGTACTATACCTATCGTCAGTTGTCAGTTCCCAGGTGACATAAGTACTGCTTAGTGCGCTGACTTGACACTGTCACTTTGCCTCGAGTGTGTTCCCACTGTACTTTGATTACTACCCTACCACGGCTCAAAGGAGTCGTGCAAACAGGTAGTAGTTGGGTGTAGTCCCGAAGCACTTGGAGGCAGTGACGGTTAGATAGGATTCGTCTCTCCCGGTATTGGGAGTTGATATCGCGCTGTGTCAAGGAGAGCCATTACACACAGTCGTCCCTGGCCAGGGCAAGCGAGATACACTGGTAGGTTTCCAGTGCTATCTCAGGGTGTTCTGGGCTACACTCCAACACGACTTGTACCGCTATTAGGGGACTGACGTTTACCGCCCCCTAGGCCCGCCATGCGATATTCTCAGACGAAAAGACCGGATTGTTCGGAGACTGTCACATTCAGGCTCAGTAGGAGTTCAGATGGGTTTCACCTCGTCCGTCTTCTTATCGGCATCTACCTGGGGGCCGTTACGCATAGCTAGTGCCGCTTGCGGTCTGTGGTTAAATCTACTATCAGCGTAGTGTCGAGTCTTTAGAGTCCCACACAGAGAGCTATTCGCCTTTAGGCAAAAGAGTAGAGGTCGCATGGTTTTGCGACAGGGTTCGGTCATATCCGCGCATTTGTGCGCGTTTGGTGTCCGGGCAGTAATTACTAGCGGGCTTTGGTTTAAGCCAGATCCTAGCATACATTTTGGGATTGGTTTTATCTCGGTTGTATTCGTGTTCCTCGGAATGCGGATGCGGGTGTGTATGCACGGTTGACAGAGACAGAGGCAGAGGATTCTCATTAGGGTTGTTGACTGTTGACGTTTGCTAAACCCTAATGAGAATAAGTAATATGATTAATGATAATATTAATTAAGTATTATTGTGCCATGGTTGGGTTGAAATGTTGACTTTGTTGACTTTGTTGACCGGTTGAATAGGTTGGACTTATTGACCACCATCATGACAATGGCTATCATTTTTTGGCATTGACTTTTGCTTGCTTGATGGTTCACAAATTGCATTTAATGCATGAAATGATATTGCCATTTGATATGATAACAACCATCACATAATACTCAATTATTATTATGTGTTATGATTATTTTGGATTATGAGAGCAAGGGTGAGAAAAGTCTTGCTCATTCTTTCATTTCCATTCTCTCTCATGCTCAAGCTCTCTCCCTCTTCCTCTTGCTCTCTCTAGCTCAAGGAAACTCCCTCTCATGAGTTGAGAACCATTTCCTTAGAGATAAAAACCCAAAACACTTCTCTACTCATCCTAGTTCACAAAGTCTAGCAAACCAAGTGTTCAAGTTTCTTCTAGTTTGAAGTTGAAGCCAAAGGTAGAAGCTTTCGGGTGGATCCATCTTCGGCGCAAGGAGACGACGAGGTGAGGCCGATCCGACCACCGCAAGGAGTTGAAGAAGAAGGAGTTCAAGTTAAGGTATAACCCTCTAACCGAGTAGGTAAAACTCCTAGTTAGGTTGTTAGATAGTTGTTTAACAAAGATCCGTATTTTGAGTCCATGTTACCCCCAAAGAAAAAATCGTTTTTCACTATTTCTGCAACCCCAAAGAACCGGGGACGGGTAATGTGGACTTACACTTTTATGCCGCGAAAGTCACATTGCCCAATCATTTCTTATATTTTATCATCCATTTTTTTGAAATCTGATCCCAATCTTGACATCAGTATTGCTACCACTGAAATATAGCCAGGCATGAATCATCATTTGCCGTGAGAGAACATAAAATTTGATACCTATTTAGGCATCAGCATCACTACCACTAGGATATTGCCAGGAGCGAATCATTATTTGCTTTTGTCGATTTGAACAAAGATGGCTTAGCAAACAGGGTGAGAATCCTGTCGACTAAGGCTTTTGACTTTATGAGCAGTAAGGGTCTCATAAAGGTATTTCTCCCTACGAGTCGTGAGAATCTCGTAGATGTATTTTCTCCTTAGGAGTTGTGAGGATTCCTAAGTGTTTTTTTATAGGTCGTAAGAATCTTACAAGAGTATTTTCTCCTTATAAGTCGAGAGAACTTACAAGTGTTGTTCACCATACGGGGGCATTTCTCGCTATTGGTGAAACTTGGCGGGGGATATATTTATTTATGCCCGTGGATTGTATACAAGGGTCAATATAGGACCGTCTGTAGGACAACATTAGGGGAATATGACGGCTTAAGAATAGGTTTATATCTCTGTAGCTTAAGAATTTTGAATCCTATGAGCCATGAGGGTCTCATAGGGGGAATTCTTTTTACGAGTCATGAGGATCTCGCAAGTGTAATTTCTTCATAGGAATCGTGGGGATTCCTAAGTGTGTTACTCCTTTATGATTTGTAAGGATCTCACATAGGTATTTTCTCTTCACAAGGTCGAGAAGACCTTGCAAGTGCACACAAATTTTTTATTTTACGAGTTTGTGCCCTTTTCGAGTTTTCACAAACTCGCCAGCAGTCCTGCTGTTTTTACTCACGGTGCCTGTTCATATCAGATTTTTCCATTTTTATATCGCCCATTCTTAATCACATTGCAAATAAGTAGGTACTTTTGATCCATGTCTGCTAAATAGTTGCAGCTTACAGGTTCTCAACTCTTTACAGTGAGATTCGTGAAAAGTCGCAACAAATGTGGGACTACGACCAATAATAGATGAATACTGACCTGCATGATGCCCCATACCAGTTCAAGCGGAGTTCAAGGAAAAATTCCACTGCTGAATATCTGGAAGAGAACAGAAGAGATTCTGAGAATCCAAGTGAAGAAAACAGAAGATAAAAGCAACATAAAGAAACCCTGAAGAAATGGGCCCATGATTCCACCAAACGGCCGTGAAACCGCGGCCAAACAGGCACTTCTGCCGTGGAACCGCGACCGTGTTATGCACGTGTAGGTGGCAGTGTCAGTGCTTTGACTCGGTTCTCTTGGGGTAGTTTTGTAAATTAGTGATTGGATCAGAATATAAACCTAGGGTTTTCCTATCTATAAATAGGAGAGCTCAAAGCCAAATTAGGTGTGTCTCTTTCAGGGTGCCTCTTTTTGGAGGATGCCTCTCTTTATTTGTTTTTTATATTCTAGATCTAAATTTTAAATTCAATTGTAATGCGTTCTTGAGAGGTCATCAATAAAGTAAGTCTTTTATTTTATCTCTCATTCTTCTTATCTGCAATTTATTATCTGCACTTTTATCTGTTCTTTATCTATCTGCAATTTATGTCATCAACAAAATAAAAAATGAATTTTATTGTTATCTTCCTAATGATTGAGTAATTCCTCACTTGTTAGGGGTAGGAAAGGGAAGGTTTGAGAGAAGGAAATCTCTCTCACTCCTTTCTTTATCAAAATAATTTTAATACAGACTCCCTTTAAATAAACCATAATCCGCTCACTACGACACCCTATTCTACATGATAGTGGTGATTCTCTAGTTAGACCGGTTGTGGTTGAATTAACCGGAGGTTAGGACTAAGAGCCAAGAACGGACGGATAAGGACCAAAAGGAAGAAACTAAGTTTCTTCATAGTCGTGTTAATCCCCGTTGTTGCCGATTACTCTAACACCTTTATTCACAATTAAGGCATTGAAAGAAGCGAGAAGTTACTTATTTCGAACTGACCTAATCCAAACCCTAGCAAGACTTTTGATCAACTTATTCTCATTCATAGATCTTAAAACAAAACCCAACTTAATTGGACTTAACTCGTTAGAACTTAAAGAAAAGGATTCCTTCTCCCTGTGGATCGACTCGTACTCAACCGACTAGCTACCAAGTGACACCGTCTTGATTGCGGTAAATTTATACACAGAAAATCATCTGACAAATCAGCGCCCATTCGGGTTTTCATCCGTGCCTATTTTGCTTGTGGATATACCATTTTTTAATGAGATTGCGCCCTTTCGGGTTTTCATAAACTCGCCGGCAGTTTTGCTGTTTTTACTCACGGCGCCCTTTCCAGTTTTTATTTGTGCCCATTCGCTTGTGGACATACCGTTTTTTGTTTTTATACTTTTATTTTTAACGAGTTTGCGCCCTTCCGGGTTTTAACAATCTCGCTGGTAGCCCTGCTTTTTTATTCACGGTGCTCTTTCGGGTTTTCATCCGCGCCCATTTCGCTTGTGGACGTACTATTTTTTTTGCGAATGGTGAAACTCTTGAAAATAACTTTATCGCAGGTGACCCATCTGTTTGCCGGTAGGATTTAGGGGTGGCTTCATCGCCGGAGTAGCTGTGTAGCCGGTGAGACTTGAGTTGCAATCTTCGTCGTTGGGACTGTTCACCGCCGAAAGACGCAACCGGGACGTTGGGACGTCAGGCCTGAATTTTCAGGGCAGATGCTATTTGGTTTGATCCATCCACCTCTCTGAAGACGCCAAATTGATTTATGGCACCGTGTATCGGAGGTTTGGATAGATGCGGCCGTTGTAGCAGACTTCGTCAGATTTCCCCTTGTTGTGAGGGGTTTTTGATTGTGGGGACGCTCTTCCCTGCAGGCGCAAGCTCCTACGGTTAATTATGTTACTGCGTGGCCATAACTACTTTCTCCGGTTCCAGGTGTTCACTTCGTATCGTGTGTTTGTTTTATTTTTGGTTGCCCGTGGATTGTATACGGAGACTAATTTATATTGTCACCCGTAGGGCAGGGATTAGTCCAAATCCGTATTTTCTTATATTTGGGTTTGGTTGATTTAAGGATCATTAACCTCGTTTGAGATTAAGATCAGCTTAAATGTTTGTTAAGGATATGTTAGCCTAATTTTAGACTAAGATCTATTTAACGAGGGTTCAGGATCATTTTTGATCCAGCGAAAGAGCATTTGGGCTCCGTCGTTTTAGTTTAGGGACATTACGGTCCATAAATTTAAGGACATCACAGTCCGTGTTTAAGGACATCATAGTCCATAGAGTTTAGCTTAGGGATGTTGCAGTCCATAAATTTAAGGACATCATAGTCCATGGAGTTTAGTTTAGGGACGTTACGGTCCAAAAGTTTAAGGACATCATAGTCCATGGAGTTTAGTTTAGGGACGTTATGGTCCAAGAGTTATTGGTTATTGGGACCCTCCACCTCTCTGAAGATGTTGAAGAATTACAACGACATGTATCAGAGGTGTGGAGAGATATACACTTGAACCAGTTTTGGTTGGAAAACCTGTAGTTGGGTTTGGGGTTAAGACCAGTTTGGAAAATTATAAGCACATGGACTCGGTTGATCTGAATTGGGACTTTTGGTCAACTTGGACTCAACCTACTCAGTTTTGAATAAAGTGTTGAACACTTGTTTGGGCTCGGCCCCTTTTGTTCAACATTGTTGAGCATTGATATGAGCTTTGATGCTTACCCCCTTTCTTTGTTTTTTTATTGAGTGTTAAACACTCTTTATAGCGCCGAGCTCTATTTACAGAGCGCTATATGTTAAATAGCGCCCACATGAGAAACACGTGGGGCGCTTGGCGCTGACCAATGAGTGCAGAGCACTCTCTATTTTAGCAGCGCCCACGTGAGGGGCACGTGGAGCGTTTGGCGCCGGGCGTCAACCAATTGTTTCCTGATTTAAAATCAGGAAAGCCTACAGAAGAGGCATCACGTGCTAACACGTGACCAGCAGTCATGTGTTGGCACGTGACATTTAAAAGCAGCTTCAAAGGCACATCAGTTCCCTGATCAAATCAAGGAAAAGGCTTCAGAAGAGGTCACGTGCTCACACGTGACCAGGGGTCACGTGTTGGCACGTGACATTTAAAAGCAGCGGACTCATTCTCTGATTAAATCAAGAAAAAAGGCTCCAGACGAGGGTCACGTGCTCACATGTGACCAGGGGTCACGTGGTGGCACGTGACGGCTAAGCAGCGGCCAGAAGGCAAAGCGCAAAAAGAAGAAGAGGGCTCGTTCCAAGGGGGTCACGTGCCCACACGTGACCAGGGGTCACGTGGCCACACGTGACCGGCTTTCAAAGCCTATCTGTTAACAGAATTAAATTCTGAGAAAAGATCTCTCAAATCTTTCCAAAGGAAAATGATTATTTGGAACCGATTGAATTAAAAATTTAAAGATTCTTAAATATCACCTATCTATGGAAAAATCTTGAATTTGGGAAGATTTCCCCTTAAAATCTAACCGAAATAACAAAGGAAAATCTCTGAATTTAAAATCCAATGGTGAACAAAATTCCCCTAATAATCCAAAGGTCCAAACGAATGGTGAATACAAATCAAATCTCTCAGTGAAAGATTCATCAAAAAACTAATTGATTCTGCTGCTTCTCTTATAAATAGGAGCCAAGAGACACACAGAGGGAGATAGACAGGGAGATCGATATACAGAGAGAAAAAGAAAAAAGAGAAAAATTGAGTCTTGATACTTTGGAGGAATTTGGATCTTCTGTAAAAGAAAAGCTTAGGAAAGAAAAGGAAGGCCTTAAAAGAGAATTTAATTCTCAACAGAGTTTAACTCTGATATTAGACAGAAGAACATAGTTCTCTCTTTAGTGGAGGATCTGTAAAGTGCACATCTCCCCTTGAATTGAGAATTTAATTCTCATTGGGTTGAGATCCTGCCATGCAGGTCCAAAGCATAGAGAGGGAATGGAAGCTTGAGAATTTAATTCTCACAGAACTATAGGAATTTAATTCCTTTAAAATAAAATTAGGGTTTAACCCTATATTATGGGAATTTAATTCCTTCAGAATGAACAGAATCAGGTTTTAACCCTAGTTAAGAACTTAGTTCTGTTAAAATGACAGGAATTTAATTCCCTTAAGAAAGAAGAAATTAGGGTTTCACCCTATGACAGAATCTCATTCTTCAGAATAATTCTCTAAAAGAGAGTGGGAACTTAATTCCTTAAAGCTGTTATTAGGGTTTAACCCTATGATAGAATGCAGTTCTTCACATATATGAGGAATTTAATTCCTACAGAAAATTCAGAGTTCAACTCTGTCCCAGAATATAAATCTTCAGAAGGAAATAGGAATTTAATTCCTCAAAAAATTATTGTTAGGGTTCAACCCTGCGAAGAATTTAATTCTTAAAGGGATTAACAGATCTTCCAAAAAACACACAAAGAGGCAGGGTCACGTGCTACCACGTGACCTCCGAAAAGATCCACAGAAAAGGCCCTTTGAGGCAGTGCCTCACGTGACCCACGTGACCCTTGGCGGAAGCTTTAACATACAAGCACCAAGATGCCCATCACGTGACAGCACGTGATGCTCCAAAGTATTCAATGCTTTTGACAGAATAAAATAAAGGGAGGGCGCCCTCACGTGTTACCACGTGACCCCTCTTGCCTTAGTGTTTAACACTGAATTGGAACCCCTGAGCCCAGTGTTAAGCACTGTTTTGCCTTAGTGTTCAACACTAATTAAAGAGCTTTCTTGCAGTGTTTAACACTGAATTTCTTAGTGTTTAACACTAAATTAAATCTCTGTTAACAGAGTTTAACATTAATTTTCTTAGTGTTCGACACCAAATTAAAATCTCTGCCACCAGTGTTTAGCACTGATTATCTTAGTGTTTAACACTAATTTGAGATCCCTGTTGCTAGTGTCTAATACTGACTTGCCCTAGTGTTTAACACTAATTTGAACCCCCTGTTGCTAGCGTTTAACACTAATTTCAGCCCAATTGGTTAAATATCCAGAGGCAAAGCCTCTCCTCTAATGGACCAACAGAGGGCCAATATCCTAAACATGATTGGACTTAGCCCAAGCTGGCCATAAGTCCTTAATTCAAATTCAACCGAGCCAACGGGCTCATAATATAATTAATTGGTCTTGGTTCCAAATTGGGCCAAAGATTATTTAATCTACCCCGGTTCAAGGGTACATCTTTTCACTCTTTTGATACGTGGCGTTGTAATTCCTCAACGTCTTCAAAGAGGTGACGGGTCCCGATGACCACATATTGATACGGACTGTGGAGTCCCTAAATCCACGGACAATGAGGTCCTTAACCTTGACTGCAATGTCTTAAAACTAACAACGGATTGTGGAGTCCCTAAATCCATGGACTATGAGGTCCTTAACCTTGACCGCGATGTCTTAAAACTAACAACGGATTGTGGAGTCCCTAAATCCACGGACTATGAGGTCCTTAACCTTGACCGTGATGTCTTAAAACTAACATCGGACTGTGGAGTCCTTAAATCCACGGACTATGAGGTCCTTAACCTTGACCGTAACGTCTTAAAACTAACATCGGACCGCAATGTCCTTAAACTACCCATGGACCGCAATGTCCTTAAACTACCTATTGAACGCAATGTCACTAAACAAAACAACAGAGCCCCCTTTTATTGCTCTCTTGTCGGATCTAAACGATCCCGTTAAGTTGATCTTAGTCTAAAAACTAGACTAACGTATCCTTAACGAACGTTTAAGTCGATCTTAGGCTCAAATGAGGCTAACGTATCCTTAAAACCATTCCCCCAAACCCAAATCTAAGATAATATGGATTTGGACTAGTCCATGCCCTACGGGCGACGACATAACTCAGTCTCCGTATACAATCCACGGGCAACTAAACATAAAATAAATACACACGACACGAAGTGACCGGCTGGAGAAGGAGAAAGTTTTTACCGCGATGCAGTAGCGTAATTAACTGCAGGGGCTTGCGCCTGCAGAGAAGAGCGTCCCCACAATCAAAACCCCTCAAACGAGGGGGAATCTGACGAAGTCTGCTACATCGGACGCATCCGTCTAAACCTTCGATACACGGTGCCATAAATCAACTTGGCATCTTCGGAGAGGTAGACGGATAGCACCAATTAGCATCTGTCCCGAATCTCAGGCAAGACGCCTATGTCCTCGCCGCCATTCGGAGGGGAACCGATTCTGGCATGCCCGGTGGGACCTTTTCCTCTTTCCACTCGACACTTCGTGTGTCGTGATTCGCGAACCAACCGTGGTTCGCTAATAGTTGCCCTTGGGTTTCGAAGTACTAATATTTGGTGTTTCGTTTGCTGCAGAAAGCAAAGAATCAATGGCCTCCACTTGTGTGACATGCTCGGACTGCAACATCAACCAACGCTCTGCCTCGCCAGGAGGTATAGCCTACGGACCCCAAGCTGCTTCGCTATTCACAATGCCCGTGGAACAGGTCACTCGAGCCACCACAGGATTGTTTTTTGGGACTATGCTCCCGCCGACAAGCTTCGCCATTCCAGTGCCCGCACCGGAAGCGCAAAAGAAGTCGGTCTTCGATCGGCTCACTGCTACAACGGCCCCTCTCAACGGGTCGTCCAATGTCAAGCCGACAGCCTCGGTCTTTACCAGGCTGAATCTGAACTCTAATGGGCCTGCCAAGAAGCCCATGACCCCTGACGTGGCCATCGCAAAGAAGATAGCCATCTCCATTCCTAAAGTCATCAAGACGGATTCTCCTGCTAAAGAGTCGGTCTTTTCAAGGCTGACTATTCCGGCACCTGCTCCTGCTCGAGGGTCTGTTTTTGACAGATTGAACATCGCCCCTCAAAAGACATCAGCCTTCAAGAGGCTGGCGCCAGCGGCGCCTCATCAAGACAGGGGGCAAGACAAAGCCATCCCCATCGCCAAACCAGCCCCAACAGCTCGACACGCTTGACGTCGCCATTGGCGCCGAGTAAGGAAGGCCGGGGGCAACTCCCCTTCTAGGCTAACTCCTCCAGCCCCGATGGCAGAAGTTAATGCCGCTGTTCCAACTGGGAACAGCTTCGAAATGCTAAATAAGGTGCGTAGGAATTCTCCTACCGCGGTGCTAAAGAAGTCTCCCCATCCGCTGAAAAAGGCTATAGAAGTAAAGACAGAACAGCCCCAATCTCCTCAACGGCTGTCCTCCCGAAGCTATAAAGTCTGGTGGCAGGCCCGAGACTCGATGATCGATCCAAACTTCTCCCGCCAGCACAAGAAGCTGAAAATCCAACAGGAAGCCAGTCACCAGGCTAAGCCACGAAAAGCTGTCTGTGTGCCCACCTCAACGGCCCCCTCAACTTCCACTGCTCATAAAAAGAGGAGGCCGGAGAAGATCCCCGGGCCTGCAACGAGAGCTAAAAGCACTGAACCCAGGCGCCCTAAGGCTAGGGGCAGGATGGTCCATACTGTATACATGGCATCGGGGAAGGAAGATAGCCGTGCTTCTACAGGTCATAGACCGCTTACACGGTCAGTAACCAAAGCTCAGGAGCAACAGCAAAAGCTCCAGGAAATGATGATCGCAATGGCCGCGCTTACTGGGCCGAAAGAAAGCCCCGAGGCGTCCTTGGATCAGCAACAAGAACAGGAAACCGACGCTGAGTTCTTTCGGAGGATGTTGGAAAAGAAAGATAAAGAGGCTGCGGAACAAGCGACCAATATTAAGCAGATAGCCCACTTATTCCAGGATATGGTGGGAATGATGATCCAACAAGACCCACCCGCTGAGGATCCCTCGATCGTCCTTGAAGACGACAGGGGAGAAACGTCAAATCCACCACCGGCTCTCTCAACGGCCAAGGAGGAGACAATCTCTAGGGCTGACTTGGACGACTATATAGCCCAGCAAATCCGGGTTCATCATCCGACTGAGGCAGCTGGTCAAGTCATAAAAACGGGGCGGCCGTATCCAAGCTGGTACGACCAAATCAAATATCTGCCGGGTTATACAATACCAAAATTCCATGTGTATAAGGGGACCGGCAATCCCCACCAACATGTTGCCCAGTTCAGGGCCCTTTGCGGTAACACTGGCGGTGATGATAAACTGTTGCTTCGCCAGTTCGTAGGCAGCTTATCAGAAACAGCGTTCGAATGGTATTCGGAACTCCCGAACGATTCTATCAAGACGTTCGCTGAAATGGAGTTGCTATTCACTCAGCGATTCGCAAGCGCCAACGAACGCACTCCAATAACGGCATTAATTAATGCCAGGGTGAAACCAGGCGAAACGTGGGTCCAGTATGTTATACGCTGGCGAAATTTATGGTCGAAATGCGAACAGCGCATTGAGGAAGCGCCCGCGGTGGGCATGTTCGTGGGAACCCTAGACCCTCATGCAACTATCTCCCAATTTATGATGTTCTTTAAGCCAACCACATTCCAGGCTTTAATCAACAAGTTGGCTCAGATGGACCAGATGGGTCATAGACCGCCTCCCCCGAAGCCAGAACCTCGGAATGACAAGGGTAAAGGAAAGGCAACCTTCGTCGCGAATGCCCAGCAGCAACCCAATGCCCCAAAGCTGGAGGATCAACTGGAAGAAAGACACCGGTATTATAACAAGAAGATGAAGCGCCCCTACTCGTTACCACGGGACAAGACGAAACGGTTATTCGAGCTGGCAGTACGCAACAGACTTATAAACCTGCCAAATCCAAGGCAACCGCCACAATCCACTGAGGTGAATAACCCTAACTATTGCCCTTACCATAAAACGGTAAGTCATCCGATTGAGGATTGCTTCGTTTTCAAAGGATGAATTGAAGATCAATACCTCCAGGGGAAGTTTGCGCTGTCCGAAAAGTGGAAGGTGAACCCACCACAGCCGCATACTCCTAAGAAAGCAGATACACCGGGGGCAACCTGTTCCTTTATTGAAGAAGCTCCATGGGAGGTCGTGCTGTCAACTAAAACCAAAAGAAGGCTGAGGGACCTTCATGTGTGCCCGGCGGTCGAATGGAAGGACCCGCTTGAACCTCAAATTATCGAAGGGATGTTGAAGCCGCGCCCAACTACGAAGACTTATGGTGATGGCCCAAATACTCACACCCAACCGTCAAAATCTTCGAAGAAAAAGAAATCCAAAAAGCCCGTGAAGCCTAGAGACGAGCGCACGGATTTACAGAAACAGATTGACGCGCTGGAGGAGTACAATCAAGGCGTGGACTCCCGTCACGCTGCAAGAGTTCCTCAACCACGTCTTTCAGGAGGAAGATGATGGAGAGAGCTCATCGGATGAATCCGAGGGATATGTGGCGAGTTGTTATGTGATTTTCCACTCGGAAGATGAAAGAACTCCTGGCACTGAGAAACTGGGGGCACGACCTGAGCCAGAACTTGTATGGCCAACAGATGAAATGATCGACGCCTTTCTAGACGAGATTCGTTTGAAGAGTAAAGCCGATCAGGAGCGTGAGATGGCTGTATTGGATGGAGCCAAGCGCAGGCGACTAAACGAAAGAGTTGAAGTACTCCCGCCAGATCGAAAGGCATCCGACGCAGACAAAAAGATATTCAAGACGAGGAAACGGTTTGCCAAGGCCGTGTTAATGGGAATGAAACTACCACCCTCGGAGGAAAACACGCTCGATGGGGCGGAGATGTATCCTAATTACTGCTCATATCATCGGAAGATTTCACACCCCACAGAGGAGTGCGACGCTTTCAAGATGTGGTGGCAAGGATATGTTGCTCACCGGCAGCACTTTAAGCGCATGAAACGCAAGACTCGTCGGGAACGAAGAAGTACAACCGACGGGCACAACAGAACTGCTGGCAACTGTTACATGGTCGACGCCGGAGGATCGCAAGTTCTAACCTTTGGAAGCGACTCTGATGAAGAAATGACTTTGGGCCCTCTCTTTAAAGAATCCATTTTAGGGAAAGAGGAAGAACCAGAGGCCTGCGAAAACATTCAGCTGCGCAATCGCACGCTCCCGGAAAAGAATCTCGGGCCTGCAAATAGAAAAGATAAGGGAAAGGAGAAGGTCACTGGGGATATCGCCTTTGATGACCAAGTCATGAAAGAGCTGACTGCCAAGGACCCTCCCAGGAAGGGTAAGGTGGACTACAACATCCTAGCGCACCTAAGAAAGCTACCTTCTCAGCTCAGCATTCTCGACGCCCTCCTATTATCAAAAGAAGCGCGAGATTCATTAATCAAGGCGTTACAAGAACCCGAGCAATTCCAAGCCTTCCTCGCCGAAGAAAGGATGAAGAATGAACTGGAAGAAGTGCATACGGCCGACATCATTTTCGGTGACGAAGACCTCCTTCTCGGGACGTGCGACTGCAATCGTCCCCTATATGTCTCTGGATACTGCCATGATATCAAGATAGGCAAGATCCTGGTGGATAATGGATCCTCAGTCAATCTCCTTAATATTCGGGTGTTGAAGGAAATCTGCATGAGCGTATAGCACCTTGCTCGTGACAAAATTACCATCTCCGGTTTTGACTCCCAGTCGTCACGGACTCTCGGATCCGTAATATTAACATTACGCTTTGGACTACTCGTCACGGACATCAAATTTCACGTCATTGACGCCAAGACCTGCTACAACGCCTTGCTCGGTCGTCCTTGGTTACATGAGTACAACATCATCCCTTCTACACAGCATCAGTGTATGAAATACTTTAGGGATGGCTTCGAATATACCGTAACAGGTGAGCTGAACCCATTTTCCGTGAACGAAGTCTGCAAGTACGAAGATGCGAAGTACTTTTTGCCAGATTTCGAGGATACAGAGAGGTGTCGCAAGCCGGAGAACAAAGCCGCCGCCACCATCCCTGTCTTCGGGAGCGATACCGAAGAAGGAGAAAAGATAGTTTATGCTGGGCCGTCTCGACGCAACAACCCGGGAAAGCCCGCCCCCATGTTGATCTTCGGAAGTGACTCGGAAGATGAAGTTAATGCCGTGTTCTCCAGTCGGCCGTCAATACAGGCATCCCCCGGCGATGATCAGAGTTTGCAGGTCACCATGGTGCCGCGGAAACACTACAAAGATCTCGACACACTTCAAGCTTACAATGTGCGGGACCTGCAGACGTTTTACTTCCCTCCCAGGCGAAATGGTGAAAAGGTGATCCTATTCTACCAATCCACAGAAACGAGAGTGGAGAAAGAGATATGGCATGGCGCGGATGCTACACTCGACAGGCTCCAACCCATCCGTTTGCTTAGATATTACACAAATGGACTAAAGAGGCTATTGAAGCGCCAAGGAGTACCCTTAAAACAGACTGTTCGACAAGCTCGGTTCTACAACAGGATTTGGAATGTCCCTAGGACTCAGCGCAAATTTCCTAACGGGAGAATGGAAATGCTTGGGCTTGGATATGTGAGATCCGGGAAACTGGAGCAAGTCCACGGCAGCTACGCCATATATAACTTCGATGGGGAGGAGGACACCTCGTCGGAGAATGCTAACCCCTCGTCAAAATTGGATCCCGCGAGTGAAGTGCCGAGTCCGTCATTTGAAGAACAAGTGGACAAGCTTATCAGGAAAGCAGGCCAAAAGGCTCGGGAAGACCACAACCGTGAGATGGTCATCTATGAGAAGGCCAGGACGCAACGTCTGTTTCAACAGGCTGCAAAAGACAAAGATGCTCCTCCCTGTCAACCCGTCGTACAAAAGGCCCGATGCAAAAGCAGAAGTAAGTCAAGAAGCGAAAAAAGGAGTCGATAAAAACGACGCAGGATTAGAGAGTCGTGTGATCGGGCATTGCGCGGTCCGGATTTGCCCCTCATGAAGAAGATGAGTCGAGCGTATTCCTTCCCCCGAGACAAGACGAAGAAGTTATTCGAGCTCGCTATAAAACATCAAATGATCGCACTTCCGGAGTCTAAGCACCCTGAGCAAGCTAACAAATTTGCCCATCCGGGCTATTGCTCTTATCACCGAGCCATAGGACACCCTATCGAAGACTGCTTCACCTTCAAGAACTGTGTCGAAGACCAGTACCAACAAGGCAGATTTGCTTTATCCAGCAGCTGGGGGGTAACGCCGCCACAAAAGCACGAACCTAAAGCCGCAAGGGCAGAGCCAGATCCACACCCGTCTTGGAAGCGGATTCGCACTTGTCACATGATTGCAATGTTAAAAGAAAAGCCCGAGGACATAGATGAGCTCCCTTGGTGCTTCGAAAATAATGACAATGAGGTAATCTCAGAATTTCCACCGGCTCCGAAAGAACTGAAGATGGCATACATACCAACGCAGATAACCTCAAGAAGATTGAGTTGGGGTCGGCAGATGATTCGCGACCGACATTCGTTAGCGAGCTGCTATCTGAAGAAAGGGTGGCTGCGTTAAAGGACGTGCTTCTACAGTATAAAGATTGCTTCGCGTGGAACTATTCCGAGATGCCGGGATTAGACCCGGAGATTGCTGTGCATAAATTAGAAATATCCCCGAATATCAAGCCAGTCAAGCAGGCGCCGAGAAGGATATGGCTCGAGCTTGAAATGAGCATCAACGCCGAAGTCAAGAAGCTGATCGATTCTGGATTTGTCCAAGAAGTCCAATATCCTGACTGGATTGCCAACATTGTCCCGGTAATGAAGAAAAATGGGACGGTGCGCATATGCGTGGATTTCAGGGATCTCAATAAAGCCTGCCCGAAGGACGATTTCCTAGTACCGGTAACCGAGCTAATGATAGATAACACGTCCACTCACGAGATTTTCTCCTTTTTGGATGGTTCATCAGGGTACAATCAGATAAAGATGCATCCCGAAGACCAGAAGCATACCGCTTTCCGGACCCCTTTGGGTATATTACTATGGCTTTTGACTCTTCTTTCCCATTTGTTCGCTCATAGAGTGCATACACCGACGCGCCCGTGGATCGGGAAGTTTTTGCATTGATTAAAGATCACGACCCAGAGCAGAAGTCTCTTCACTTATGGGGGTTGTGGTAAAACCAAATTATTCAGGGTCGATATAGTTTCTCTTATGCGGTGCTTTCAGAGCCAATTTCCACCATTCATTATGCTGACTCACCCAGTTGTATTACGCGGCGATGGAGGTTAACTGGATTACAGATGGATGACTCCAGCCCTCGATAGGCTTGATACCTGTACAGCCGCCGATGGGTTTAGATATTCTGGGACGGCACATATGTTAAGGCGAGCCGTGCCTTTGGAGAAAGGCATACATGATAAGCTTGACTCTTCGCCATTCAGCCGGATACTTGCAGTGGGCTCGGTACATCTTGTCGGCTAAAAAGTCGCTGCTGCTGAAGCTCAGATTGTACCCTGCTATCTATGTGTCTCTTTTCCAATATCCCACGCCTCATGTATGGTGGGTCAAGGCTTTCTTGGAACAGTGGAATAATCCGACTCACACCTTTCTTTTATCGGACCGGGAGGTTTCGATTTCCCTGGAGGAATTCGCAGAAATTTCGGGCCTACCCGTCAGAGGGGAACATTACGAGGAAATACTTCCCCCTGACGAGTAAATCTTCGCCACCAAATCAGTGGTGATGGGTCTTACTCCGGAGAATGCTATTCAACATCGTTTCCCGAGTCTGATCAAGGTGTTAAATATTTACGAGAGCCAGTTTCTCGAATCCGGAGGATACGGGGTCAGCTTCACAGACTTCATCGCCCGCTTTCTTCTCCCGGATGTCTTGTCAAAACAAGCTGCGAAGTTCGCCAAGCTTGACGATCCTTTTGGTTTTGGCTTGGACAACCAGCCGATAGCGGAAGCGGTCAAAAGAATTTCTTCCTCCCAGATACCGCAGTCGTCCTCTTTGCAGAGCTTGCAACTTCAGACATCGATGATGAGGCATTCTTTTTAAGGGTTCCTCGGCCTATGGTTAAGTTGGTTTGTGCTCCCAATGCACCCTCGATATATGAGGTAATCCGTCTTCTTTCCGACTTACCGAATGGTTGCTGGTACGCGAGTGGCCGTTGGGATTGCTGGGCTGGCTCACCTGTACCATGGCCTCAGCTTAGCGGCAGACACCACTCAGCCAGGGGTACAGCCCGTAAATCTCCCGCTACATTATTTCACGCCGTGGATCGAGCTGCATGTTCTCGGTGCTTTTGGAGTCCAAAAAATGGCCCCGTTTCTACGACAATTATAATTTCCCTTGGGTTATGTTCCTAGTTGACGCTTCTGCTTTAGATCCGTCATAGCGAGAGGCTTGGGGTCTGGTCCTTCACCCGCGTACGGTCGGGGTAGCATGACCTTCGTCGATAAAGTCCTAACTATCGGCAAGGAATCCACTAAAACAGTGCAGCCGCCGCGTGATACCTTCAAAGACGGGGCTCCTACATTGAAAGCTCGGGAGATTCTGCATTTGTATTCAATCACGCCGGGCTTTTTAGTGTTTAGGCAGAACGACTCGGCGCTGTTCATGAGGTGCAACCCGCACCGTTTTGTTCCACAGTCAAGCTACGATCAGGGTGTCCCGCTAGAGGCTTTTTTAGCTGAGCCGGTTGCTACGGAAGAGGGTATCCGCAACGCGCTGCACCATTTCATGCGGCTAAACACCGGGTATAACTTTTTTATCAGTGAGCCGATCTGCACTCCAAAAGCCTCGAACGCATACGTGGCGTGGTGCCAGCATGCGACGGGTACTGTTATTAGGGAAGAAAGGCGGTTACTGCTCAATCTCAAGGGTGCAGTCCCTGCTGGTAATCTAGCTGTCCCCTTAAAGCAACGGACCACTGTTGGTCCTTCCTTAAGAGTAGCTGCCGCGGTTGCAGTCCCGCGCGTCTTTCCTGAGAAGCCTCTACCCCATTTTCATGTAGAAACGGTAGCTGCAGCGTCCCTGGAGTCTGGCGTGGGTATGGAGATCAGGACTCGTTGCCTAAAAATACCCGTCAAGCGCAAGCTCCTGTCATCGGCTGCCGGCGCTCGCTCGCAAAAGAAGAAGAAGTCTCTGTTTTCTGCTGACGTCATATTTGGCCAGGAGCCATATGCTTCTTACAGCGAGGGTTTGTGCGAGTATGGGACCAATAAGGGTTTATTCATCGCGCCTGCGGATGATATTGATCTTCAGGCTGCCTTTATTTCTTCCGAGCGACTGGCTCACGATGAAGCGGCACTGATCACTATCGCGAAGTCAGGTATACTTCGGTTACATTCTTTCACGGTTATCTTCTTTTCTTATGCTTCTATTGACACTTTCTTCTTCAACAGGTATCTCTGCCGAAGAGGCACTCACGGCTTCTCTTAAAACATTTGAAGAGGAAGAGAGGCTTCGCGCTTCTTTGGGCCTTGGTAAAATTCCATTCATTATGCCTTTATCCCTTTCTTTATTCGTGCTTTGACCCTTTCTTTCATCTTGTTGTCGGGACTACCTTGACTCGGGTTATTCCAAGTGTAGTGCCAATCCCGAGCAGTGATGTGGCAAAACTTCCGGAGCCAGCTGTTGTGACCCTAGCTCTCCCAACGTCCCAGCAGGAGGCTTTACTAAAGCAGTCGATGAAGGATGTCGTAACGGCTCCAGGTTCGGACGACGACGTCCCCTTATCAGAGGTCTTGAGGAGATTGCTTCTCACTGCTCAGATCGAAAGGAAGTGTAGGAAGCATGTGGTGAGGGAACACGATGCCGGTTTGGCCATGGGTGCAGGCTCAAGCATCATTCCGCTTGCTGATAGTCCTTCGGCGGATGTTTCCTCTACGTTGTCTACCGTCTATAAACAGATTGCGCGCGCAGCTCGGGAAGAAACCGAAAAGCTGCTCCAAGGTAACGTAACTCTGAGTCTTTTACTAGAACTTGATTTTCGAATTTTTATATATGAATTTTCTGCAGGGCCAAGTCTTGGCGATGGGATGACGGGTGAAACCCTGGCGGTTACCGTGCCAGGGGTTGCTATCCTCTCCCTAGAATCTGGGACTGTCCAGACCGCCGCTCTTTCCTCGTGTGGCTCTCTGGTATCGGCGGGCGTCGAAAGCATCACGATGGCCCTCGTCGAATCAGGGGATGAAGCCACAGGCGTAGAATATACTCTTCTGAGGGAGAGAGAGGAAGCCGCTACGCCTGGTGATTCTTCCGTCGCGGTTTTGGTTGATGTCCTATCAGGTAGGCCTTGGGTCACTATTCTCTTTATATTTCTCAATCCCGTTCAGCTCCTTCTGATGATATTTTGTTTGTAGATGCAGTGAATGCTGAGATTGTGCCATCTGAATCACCTCCAGTCGCCGACATGACGGTTGTTGTTCCTTCGCCTTCTCCTATGTCCTCCGAAATGCTGGAAGGTATAAGTTTGCGATTTATCGGTTTTTCCATGGGTACCATCCTCCTTGTATTGACAGTATATTATCACAACACATGAGTCCTTTTTGACCATCTGTATCAGGTGTTGAACCCGCATTTCTCCTTCCAGTCAGAAATCGTCCTACCTGCTGGTGTCGGTGAATATAGTTTTTAAACGACATCCTTTCCTTTCTTTTACTGGTGGCTATGTCGTTGCTAATTCTTCTTCATATTGACTATAGCGTCATGGGTCGAAGGAGGAGGCGAAGGAATAGCCGTGGCTCCAACACTCCCCTTCCTGCCGCCTGCCACAGCCGGTATAGTATACTCCATCGCTCGTGTATTTTCTTTACCTCTCGAGTCGACATTTGATCATAATTTGTTTTGCAGAAATCGCACCGGCTCCAGCTCCTTTTGAGTCTTACATCCCAATGCTGGCAGGGCCTTTTGCTAAACGCCCATTTTTCAGGGGCGCTGCAACTAGCCTGTGAATGTTGAGTGAATTCATCGAAGATCTTGACGCCGATGCCCTCACATTCGCTGCAGATTTTGCTGCTGAGGTTAATCTAATGCTGGCGACGCTCGTGAACTTCCATGACGAAGGTGTCGTCGAGTCTTGGGTTAATTACTGCAGAAAGATCGAGGCCTGCCTGATGAGATTGAGCTCAAGAGTCCCGCTCCTGAAGTATCAGCTTTGAACTCCCAGCGGGCTGCGTGGGTCGAGAGTAGCGTTCCTTTCATCCGCCATTTTGAAAAAGAGGCGACCCTGAGGCGAAAGGAATATGAAACAACTTCAAGCGAATCTGCCCGATTGCGCGCCCAGGTTGAAGCAAACGCTGCGCAGTTAAAAGCTGTCTTCGACAATCTCCAGCGATGCATTTTGGATGGGTTGACGCTGAGGCAGACGCTTTACTCTACCGAGCGGGTCGTGCAGGACTGCAAAGCTGCCTTGCTAGAAGCCGATAAAAAGCTTTCGTCCTGTCTACGGCAGCGGATTCAAGTTGAGGCGGAGTTGGCCGCGGCGGCTGACCACGAGAAAGGATTGAGAGGAGCGCGTGAGCAGCTGGCTGATTTGTTGAAGACGCCTCCCCCTCAATAACCATCTTTGTATCGACTGAAAATTTATAATCTATGAATAACATGCATTCATCATTTTTTTATTCTTTTATATGATGTATTTTGTACTCAATTGAATTCATGAATAATAGACACATTTTTTTATCTCCTACTATTGCTTTCTTTCCTCTGCTGTGTCGTTGCATGTCACTTTTAGCAAATGTGACCTATAGATGGTAGATAACAGTCCATCTTAACCTTCTTGTAGGGTAGCGATGACTTAGGAAACAGGTTCAGGTCTGCTGCCTAAGACTTTTCAACTTTATGAGTCATGAGGATCTCATAAATACTTTTCTCCCTACGAGTCGAGAGGATCTCGTAGGTGTAATTTCTCCTCAGGGGTCGTGAGGACTCCTAAGTACGTTTTCTCTCGAAAATTGTAAGGATCCTACAAGAGAATTTTCTTTATGCGCAGGGACACTAATTTCCCCGTAGGTCAAGACAAATCGAGAGATTCTCGCAAAGACACTGATTTCCTTGCGGGCCGAAACGAATCAAGAGGTTCTTGCCAAAGATGCTGATTTCTCTGAATCGAGAGGTTTTTACCAAGGACACTGATTTTCCTGGAGGTCGAGATGAATCGAGAGATTCCTGCAAAGACACTTATTTCCTTGCGGGTCGACGCGAATCGAGAGGTTCTCGCCAAGGACACCGATTTCCCTGAATCGAGAGGTTTTTGCTAAGGACACTTATTTCCCTGGAGGTCGAGACAAATTGAGAGATTCCTACAAAGACACTGATTTCATTGTGGGCCAACATGATTCGAGAGGTTCTCGCCAAGGACGCTGATTTCCCTGAATCGAGAGGTTTTTGCCAAGGACACCGATTTCCCTGGGGTCAAGACGAATCGGGAGATTCCTGCAAAGACACTGATTTCCCTGCGGGTCGATGCGAATCGAGAGGTTCTCGCTAAGGACGCTAATTTCCCTGAATCGAGAGGTTTTTGCCAAGGACACTGTTTCCCTGGAGGTCGAGACGAATCGAGAGATTCCTGCAAAGACACTGATTTCCTTGCGGGTCGACGCGGATCGAGAGGTTCTCGCCAAGTATGCTGATTTCCCTGAATCGAGAGTGAGTTGATTTGATTCCGAGACAGAGAGTTGCTCTGGCAGGGAGGTCATTGGCTGGCTTGTTTTCGAGATGGGGCATTGCTCCGGTAGGGAGGTCATTGGCTGACTTGTTTCCGAGACGGGGTGTTGCTCTGGCGGGGAGGTCATTGGCTGACTTGTTTCTCAGATGGGGCGTTGCTCCGGCAGGGAGATCATTGGCTGAATTGTTTTCGAGACGGGGCGTTGCTCCGGTGGGGAGGCCATTAGTTGACTTGTTTCCGAGACGGGGCGTTGCTCCGGCGGGGAGGTCATTAACTGACTTGTTTCCGAAACGGGGCGTTGCTCCGGTGGGGAGGTCATTGGCTGACTTGTTTCCGGGACGGGGTGTTGCTCCGGTGGGGAGGTCATTGGCTGACTTGTTTCCCATACGGGGTGTTGCTCCGGCGGGGAGGTCATTGGCTGACTTGCTCCACTTTTTGCGGTGTCTGGGTTGACTTGCTCCGCTTTCTGCGGTGTCGGGGTTGACTTGCTCCGCTTTCTACGGTGTCGGGGTTTGACTTTAGGTTGTCTGTGGACCGTAGAGTCTTGGAACCGGAGACTTTTCCGTGGCTTCGATCGGTGGTGTCGCATCCGTATCCTGCTGGAATGAGGAAGGACGCCGTTGTTGGTGTCTAGGCTATGGATGTGGCCGTCGAGATTTGGAACTAGGGACTTTGCCATGGCTCCGCTTCGTTGCGACCCTGAGGTCGGTTGTTGACGTTACGTCTGCATCTTGCTGGAGTTGAGAAGGAATGCCGTGTTGATCTTCTGGGATGCAGATGTTGCCGTCGAAATCTGACTCTCCCTTTGGCAGAGTCTGGTGGGGAAATGTGGTTCCCTTTTCGTTTATGCCCATGGATTGTTTACAGGGGTTAGTATGGACTTACCTGTAGGGCATAAGTTTCATCCTTCTTTTTTTGTTTTTCTTTTAACCGGCAATTTCCCTGTAGAAGGCAGCATGAGAAGACTGAAGCCCTAAGGCCACTACATAGCCGCGGTTCCGCGGCCTATGCCACCTTGTGCCGCGGAACCGCGGCGATAATGCCATGTCACCCCACCTGCTTTAGCCCACAACTCTTCCCTATGGCCCTACACCTCAGAAAGACACTTCAAATTCCAGAAAGCCCCAGGACATTCTGCCAGATCAGCAAGCCCTTGAGTTCCTAAACTAAACTAGCTTCCATTCTAGAACCTTCTCCCTAAACCCTAACATAAAGCCTAAGCTAAGCTCCTAACTAACTACTTCTAGAAGCCCTTCCTACAACAAACTTTTGGAGGGAATTGCAAATTCAAAACACAAGACCTAGGGTTTGTGGAAACCTATAAATAGACCCCTAGGCTCACTTATAAAATGATCTATGATCTTAGATATCATCTCATATCATTAGATCAATTCTTCATCTCTCCCAAATTCACCCACAAGTCTAGTGACAAGGCTTGTGTCAAAACCCTAGCCCTCTAGAAATACCCAATTCAAGATCCATGGAGTTCAAGCAAACCAAGTCTTCAAAGATCCTTTAGAAGCAGAACCAGTATTCAACGGAGCACGAGATCGAAGCGATCCAAGACTCAAGAAGCCGAGCGATGCAAGATTCGACGAGCGAAGTTCCTACCTCTTGTAATTCTTGAGAGTTGTAACTACTTGTTGATGTAATAAAGGTGAAGATTCTTTAAACTTGTTTACATTTCAATTCAAGCATCATGATTTCATTTCGATTCTTGAATGTATTCTTTGTGATGATGTGTGAATAAACTCCGCTCGTGGAGGAATCGAGATGATTGTAGAATGACGATGTTGATAAATCTTTAAACGTTTTCTTAAGTCCTATTGGAATTGTAAATTCTTGAAAATAGAATGATCGATGATCTAGATCGATGTGAAATGGGTTCTTGATTCTTTTCGTACGATCTAGAGAATCAACGATCGATCATTGGATTTTCAAGATGCTATCGAGTGAATGTGATTCATCGAAAGGACAAAGGATAGGATGAAGAACCCTAATTCTTCGCAAGATCCTTAAACCTCGATCAATCGACATCGAGTTAGCATCAATTCGTTAATGGATAAGAAACGTTAATCTTTAGTCTTCGTCACATCTACAATCTAATCGATTCCTACGAGCTTTACTACAAATCTTGAAACCCAAATCGATTGGAATTTTATCACTTCTTGATTCTTGATGTTTATCGTTTTCTTGATTCTTGATTAGAATAGTGACACTTGAAACACATCGATACAAATCTTGAATCATTTTGCTTTTCTTTTCTATTAAAGTTGTTAGTTATATGTATGCCCTAGAGGCCATTACTGCACACTGGATGTATATTGTAGTGGATGCTGGGATATATATAGGTAGGACTTTCTTGCTCGACATGATAGTACGCTATCTGGTTGCTCTTTATCTTAACATGTATACTTTCTGTCTCTCTGTTACATGTTGATAAAGCCCTTAGGATGTGTACTCGACTTCCAGGACTATGATGCAGATCATACTAGTAGGGCCTGGGTAGTCCATGAGTACATCCTTCAATGTTCCTAGTCGTGGGAATATCGAGACGGGGCATCGATATTCCAGAGTAGACTAGCGTATATCTTCTCGACCCATGTGATGGGCGATGGATGATCCCATATCCATTGGTGTTTGACATCAGAGATGGTATGCGGGTGCTCAGTGGAGACTGGGTACACTGAACGGACTCGCCGAGAACTCCCAGGTGGTATTATACCTCACGTCAGATGGCAGTTCTCTGGTGACACTGGTACAGCTTAGTCTGTTGACCCGAGATCGTCATAGATTCTTGTGTGTCTCCCACCGTGCTTTGATTTCTACCCTACCACGGCTCTACTGAGTCGTGCAAACAGGTGGTTTTTGGGTACAGTCCCGATTCACATGGAGGCAATGAGCGATAAGAGGGGATTCGTCTCTCCCGGTATTGGGGGTTGATGTTGCGCTATGCTCGACTGGCCATAACAGGAAATCCCTGGCTAGGGTTGCAGTGATCTACTGGTAAGTGTTATCAGTAGTTTCACACATGTTATGGACCTCACGTCAGCATGACTTATCAAGCTATTGGTGTCTGACGTTTACCACCCCTAGGCGAGATATGCGACATATCAGACGAACAGACCGGACTGTACGGTAAGTGTTACTGGTTGGATTCACAGGAGTGTGAGCGGGCTTGCTCGTCGATCTTCTGATCGCTTAATACCCGGGTGGCCGTTATGTTTAGCAGACCGCTTGCGGCTTGTGGGTGTTTGATATGATCATCATCTGCTGCCGGCGTATTGACGAGTCTTTAGAGTCATACACAGAGGTTTCCTGGCTCAAGCGAAACGAAATAGGAGCGCATATGAGATATGTGCGGGACCGAGAATAATGCGTGTATGTGATATCGTATTCTATTCTCGCGATGAATGTATCGATTGGTTGTATGCGATATAACCTAGTTATCGAATCAAGGATTGATTCGATAAGCCGATACATTGGATATTAGTCGGTTATATGCGATATGACCGGATCGTTAAATCAAGTATTGATTTAATGATTTAATGCATAATTATATATTTGATATATTAATTTGCATTAACTAGTATTTGTTCACTTTAAATGGATTTTCTCACTTGAAGTACACAAGTTGTATATGTGATATACTTTTGTGCACTTGTTTGTATCATGTTTGATGATACATGCTAACTTGGGTTTGTGTAAGACTTAAACCTTGGTTAAGTAAATGGTTAGGGTTTTATCATATTCTCTTAACTATTTCTTTTATTTATTTAATTTTAAGGCAAGAAACAAAAGGGTGGCTTGTTTTGTTTTTCCTTGAAACTTCTTGAAGCTTTGAAGCTTTGACCATTTTGTTTGTTTGCCTTAACCTAACCATTCAACCTAACCCTAGTTTAGTCTCTACACATAACCATGGTTGGTATATGATAAGTATTCATTTTATTTTCTATTTTAAATAAGACTTATCATATTCTTTTCTTCTTCTTCTTCTTCTTCTTCTTCTTCATCAACAAGAAGAAAAGCTTGCCTCCATCAATGGCAACTTGAGAAAAAGAGTGAGAAATCCAATTCTAAAGTGATCCCACTTCCTATTTCTTCATCCTCTACCACTTTCCAAGTAGTATAGGGTGTTTTCTTCACAAGTTTCATGACTTGGTGAAGTTGGAGCTTGATCTTGTGTTGCCTCGACGTAGATCATCTTCGGCATCGAAGTCGACGACCTAGCCCGATCATTTCTTCGATGAAACCACCGTGAGAGTCCGAGGTCCGATGGGTACAGCGGAAGGACTTCATCACGGAGCTATGGAGGTGGAGGACCGGATCTACAAAGGTTGTAGCCCCTTCCCTTTTAGTTAAAGTTGCTAACTTGCTTTGCATCGCCTATACATTTAGCTAACGATCCGTATTAGGGTTTGTAGGCACATGGAAAAATTTGAATTGGCCATGTTTGATCACATGTGAGACCTCATTAGTGTTCCTAGGAACCCTACAAAAGTTTCAATTCAAAACAAAACAATTAAGAACGAATCGCACAATCCCTGTGGACGATCAGCACTTGCTAACGAAATCTATACACGACACCATTATTGATTGTGGTCAAATATTTTTGGTTGTGATTTCTATACAATTTTCTTAAATATACACAACAAGAATTAGAACCAATCAAATGGCGTCGTTGCCGGGGATCATTTGATTTGATACACACAAACAAAAATCATTCAATCAAATGGCGCCGTTGCCGAAGATCGCGCGCTAATTCGTTCTATATTGAAATTTGAATTGAAAGATTTATTGCATTATAATTTTTTAATCAAAATTCGCGCAAAATCTAAACAATTTGTTGTGGTTTGTTGCAAGGAGATCTGGAGCTTGCTGTGAAATTGAAATAATATTTGGAGATTTCCAGAGAGCTGAGGAAGTATACAGTAGCTTGCTGCTGAATTTTGGTGCAGTGATCAGCACAGACGACCGCGGAAGCGCGGTTTAAGCCATCAATTGCCGCGGAACCGCGGCTTTATAAAGGGTTCTCTGTGCCAAAATTTCCTCTGTAAGTTCCTTACCTTCTTCTCTCTCCTCTTTTTGCTCCAACTAACAAATTTCTGCAGGCTTCTTTGCAAAAATTGCAGTGCCGCAAAAAGCAAATTAAATTTGTGCGTGTTTTTGTTTCTTGGTTGTTTGCATTATAAATACGGATATTAAGGGGCACGGCCAAATCCAAATTAGGTGGGGAGTTCATTACCCTTCCTAGGCCCCAAAAATCGCAAAATTTGCATCCGCATTGACCCACATTAACTAAAAAATATCTAAAGATGACTCTAAGGACCATCGCGCTCACTTAGGACAGAAGAAGGCCGTGGGTAATTCATTGCTTATCCGCATTTTCTTGTGGTGTCTAAGGCAAGTGTGTCGAAGGCTAGTGGTTATTAATTAAGCCCACTACTTACGTAGTGGAGTACCTTCCCACTTACCTGGCACTTACCTGGCCACAGGGGGACAAAGAGGCAGTGGAGGATTCTATCCTGCGACTTGTCTTTTGGCAGTTAGGAGTGGTCTAGAGCCGGACCTAGGTGACCACTAGATTCTAGGGTTTTTGTTGCTGCATTTGTTGTGTTGCATCATTTTTTCAAAAATCCGTCCCTTTTTCAAAGCAAACACCGCATTCATTCATTACCCCTAATTATAATTCACGCTGCCACTTGTACTAACCCTTTTTAGTGCAAGATAGGCTGGACAACGGGATTCTAGTGCCTGTTAGTCCGCGTCCTTTCGATCGACCCTAAAGTCGGTATTTCTCTATTTTCTTCTTCTTTACCCACTACCACACCCACATCGATGGATCCACCTCCATCGAATTTCTTTAACACTAATCTGCCGCCGTCCGTTGGTGCGCAGAATCCACCTCGCATCTCTCTCCAAGAGAGGTGCTATCCTACACGAGGCCCCCTTTCCACCTGTCTTTCCATTCTACCAGCCAACGGGGAAAATTTTGAAATTAAACCCCAATACATCAACCTTCTACCTAAATACCACGGTCTCGAGACTGAGGACGCATACGTGTTTATCACAAAATTTGAAAATGTATGCGCAATGATGGGTACTTCTCAACTTTCTGTGGATGCTATGCGTCTACGTCTTTTTCCATTTACCTTGTGCGATATAGCCGAGAAGTGGCTGTATAACACTACCGCACATTCCATTACGAATTGGGAAGAATTCGTTGCAGCATTCCTTAAGAAATTCTACCCTAATCACAAGACAGCTCGAGTCCGTAGCGAAATAAATCAATTCTCCCAGCTTCCAAATGAACCATTTTCAAAATATCTTGACCGCTTCAAGGATCTGTTGGTTCAATGCCCACATCACGGAATCCTGACATGGGAACAGTGCCGAATCATATATGAGGGCAGTAACCCTCAAACTAAACAGAGTCTTGAAAACATGTGTCAAGGAAATTTTATGACCAAAGATGATGGGAAAGCTTGGAAATACTTAGAAGATTTCGCTGAAAAATCTTTACAGTGGTAGAGTCCATCGTTTAGGAGTGGCAATAACCAATCGGATGTTTCCATAGGAGTCAGAGCTGACATTTCAGCTATACACAAGAAACTCGAGACTATGGAAAACAAATTTTTAGCTGCCGCCCTAAATCAAATGTCACTCTCCAAAACTGTATGTGGCTGCTGTTCTGATCCTTCTCATTTGACGGAAGAATGTCCACGAAATTCTCCGTTTCAAGGTCATGAGCATATCAATTCTGCTTACCAACAAAGACCTAGAAACGACCCATTTTCTTCCACATATAATCAGGGGTGGAGGAATCACCCTAATTTTGCTTGGAACCAATCACAATCTCAAAACACGGTTCCAAACCAAAACAATTTCCAAAGGGTCCCTCCACCACAACAGCAACCACAACTTCAATTGAGTCAGCACCCCTTTCAAGCACATAACTTTCAAAATCCGGTCAACACACCTGCACTGTCTAGTCCTTTACAGTTGACCGGAACTGATGAATCCTCTTCATTTGCACAATACATGAATTTGGTCTTAACAAATATCATGCAAGTTTCAGCTGAAATGAAGTCTTCTGTCGATAAAATTGAGAAAAACTCTGCGTCCCAAAGCGAGAGTATTAAATCGATGGAAGAAGAAATTGCACGATTAAAAGCCGAAATGAGTGCAAGAGAGAAAAGGAAACTTCCAGCTCAACCCTTCCCCAATCCTGGCTATTCACATCATGTGAATGTAATCACCACGTTGAGATCTGGAAGAGTGCTTGACAATCACGTTAGGGAAGAGATTGATGATACTGAAAAAGCTATCAATGATACCCCGGCTGAGACCTTTCCTTCCACTTCTACTTCTGACCCCAGTTCTTCTACCCCACCACCTTCTTCCGAGCCTATTCTTCGTTTCCCAAAAGGCTCGCCACTTCAGCCCACCGCTTCTACTCCTTCACGGACGATCCCCACTTCTATTCTGGGATCGGTTCCACACACACTTCCTTCTCCTATGATGGACCCAGCGTTTATTGCTAAAGCACTTTATCCTAATCGGTTAAGGGCTAACACACCAAGTCCACATATGGAGAAGATCACTGAGATGTTTAAACAGGTTAACATCAACATCCCTCTTCTAGATGCTATCCAACAAGTCCCCGCATATGCGAAAGTTCTTAAAGACTTGTGCACTAGAAAGAGGAAGAAACAAACGCCCAAGAAGATATTGTTAGTTATATGTATGCCCTAGAGGCCATTGCTATACATAAGATGTATATTGTAGTGGATGCTTGGACATATATAGGGAGGACTTTCTTGCTCGACATGATAGTATGCTATCTGGTTGCTCTTTACCTTAACGTGTACACTGATTGTCTCTCTGTTGCATGTTGGTAAAGCCCTTAGGATGTGTACTTGACTACCTGGACTATGATGCGGATCATACTAGTGGGGACATGGTAGTCCACAAGTGCATCCTTCAAGGTCCCTAGTCGTGGGTGTATCGAGACGGGGCATCGATATACCAGAGTAGACTAGCGTATACCTTCTCGACCTATATAGATGGGCGATGGATGATCCCATATCCATTGGTGTTTGACATCAGAGATGATATACGGGTGCTCAGTGGAGACTGGGTACACTGGACGGACTCGCCGAGAACTCCCAGATGGTATTATACCTTACGTCAGATGGCAGTTCTCTGGTGACACTGGTACAGAGTAGTCTGTTGACCCGAGATCGTCATAGAGTCTTGTGTGGTTCCCACTGTGCTTTGATTTCTACCTTACCAAGTCCAAGAGGGCGTGTAAAACGGTGGTTTTTGGGTACAGTCCCGAATCACATGGAGGCAATGAGCGATAGGAGGGGTTTTGTCTCTCCCGGTATAGGGAGTTGATGTTGCGCTGTGTTCGATTGGCTATAACCGGAAATCCCTGGCCAGGGTTGCTGAGATTTACTGGTAAGTGTTACCAGTAGTTTCTCGAACTGTTATAGACCTCATATCGACACGACTTATCGAGCTATTGGGGTCTGACGTTTACCACCCTTAGGCAAGATATGCGACATATCAGACGATCAGACCGGACTGTACGGTAAGTGTTACTGGTTGGATTCACAGGAGTGTGAGCGGGCTTGCTCGTCGATCTTCTGATCGCTCAATACCAGGGTGGCCGTTACGTTTAGCAGACCGCTTGCGGCTTATGGGTGTTTGATATGATCATCACCTGCTGCCGGCGTATTGACGAGTCTTTAGAGTCCTACACAGAGGTTTCCTGGCTCAAGCGAAATGAAATAGGAGCGCATATGAGATATGTGCGGGACCGAGAATAATGCATGTATGTGATACCGTATTCTATTCTCGCGATGAATGTATCGATTGGTTGTATGCGATATAACCTAGTTATCGAATCAAGGATTGATTCGATAAGCCGATACATTAGATATTAGTCGGTCATATGCGATATGACCGGATCGTTAAATCAAGTGTTGATTTAATGATTTAATGCATAATTATATATTTGATATATTACTTTGCATTAACTAATATTTGTTCACTTAAAAAAGGATTTTCTCACTTGATGTGCACATTGTATATGTCATATACTTTTGTGCACTTGATTGTATCATGTTTGATGATACATGAAAGTTTGTGTGTATGATTAGACCATGGTTATGTTAATGGTTAGGGTTTTGTTTATTTACTTATTCATTTATTTATTTTATTTATTCATTTATTTTGGCAAGAATAAAATGGTGGTTAGCTTTGTTTCTTTCTTGAAACTTTATGAAGCTTTGAAGCTTTGACCATTTTGTTTGTTTGCCTTAACCTAACCATTCAACCTAACCCTAGTTTAATCTCTACACTTAATCATGGTTGCCATATGATATGTATCATTGATTTTCTATTTTAAAAAGACTTATCATATTCTTTTTCTTCTTCTTCTTCTTCTTCTTCAAGAAGAATGAAGCTTGCTTGCTTCAATGGTGACTTGAGAAAAAGAGTGAGAAATCCAATTCTAAAGTGAACCGACTTCCTATTTCTTCATCCTCTACCACTTGCCAAGTAGTATAGGGTGTTTTCTTCACAAGTTTCATGGCTTGGTGAAGTTGGAGCTTGATCTTGTGTTGCCTCGACGTAGATCATCTTCGGCATCGAAGTCGACGACCTAGCCCGATCATTTCTTCGATGAAACCACCGCGAGAGTCCGAGATCCGATGGGTACAGCGGAGGGAATTCATCACGGAGCTATGGAGGTGAGGACCGGATCTACAAAGGTTGTATTTCCGTTCACTTATTAGTTAAGTTGTTAACTAGTTGCTTGTTTCGCCTAAAACTCTAGTCAACGATCGCATTAGGGGTTCTCCGCACCTAGAATTTTTGAAATTGGCATAGTTGATGCCTTGTGAGAGCTCATTTGTGTGCCTAGGAACCCTACAGATATTCATAGCAAAGACTGTAGACACGGCTTTCCCCCAGCAATTACCGAGGAAACGTAAGGATCCTGGCTATCCTACGATTTCCATCTCTATTGGGGAGAAACACATCAACCATGCTCTACTAGACCTTGGGGAAAGTGTTAACCTGCTTTCTTTCTCAGTCTATGAGCAGTTAAGGATCGGAGAGTTGAAACCATCTCCTTGCACTCTCCAGATGGCTGACCGATCAATCACCAAAACTAGGGGTGAACTGGAGGATGTGTTAATAAAAATCGGGGAATTTATATTCCCTGTGGACTTTATTGTAATTGATACACAGCCTGTAGCGAACCCACGGAATAAAATTCCGGTGATTTTAGGTCGCCCCTTTTCGGCCACTTCCAATGCAATAATAAACTGTCGTAATGGTTCTATGACCCTATCCTTCGGGAATAGGACAATTGAACTGAACATTTACAAGTTGGGAAGTGTACCCTCCGAACCTACTGCTCAGGTCTGTTCTGTCGATTTAATGGATGTCGACAGCAGCGAATTTGATGATCCTTATGATACTGATCTTGACTCTTTTCATACGTTGTTGTTTGATCCAACTATGTATCATACACATACGGACTCTTCCACCGAGATGTCCGGGTCAACAATTAATACGGATTATGAACTGTTCTTAGAGTCCGAAGATCATCCCGTGCTTTGTGATGACATTATTATTCGGGGTATTGATGAAACTTTTGAGGAAATCTTCGCTGATGAACTCGCATTTTTGAATGATACGGGTGTTGAGATGAATCATGTCCCAATCAATGAAATTGAACCTCCACCCCTTCTTCTGAACTGTAAAAAGAATGCGAGTAATCCATCATATTCACTGCATCGTCTCTCCAAAACGAGACGCACACACATTCTATTCCACCACTTACCCTTTCCCCACTTCTTCTTCCACCAACCCGGGCACTGCATTGATAAAATTTTTGAATGGTTGGTGTTAACATTCGTTCTTTGCAAAGCTTGGCATCGACCACTGATTTTTGACCCCCTCATATGATTTTCAAAGATTAACATTGCATAACTCAAGTTTGGAGGGTACATTATCTGGCTCTTGAAAAGAAAATTTTTATAAAATTTTGAGCCAAAAATAAGTTTGGGGGAGAATCTTCACTCAAATATTTTGCCCCCGTTAATAAATTTCCTCCCAAGCTTACAGGTTTTTCGAGATTTAGCAGATGGCAACAGTGAGGACACTGTTGAAAACAAGTTTGGTGGGAGGTTTATGCTTATTTTCGCATCATTTGCATCATACTTTGCATAAGCACAAAACATTTTTTGAAAACCTATAAAAATTTAAAAATTTTAAAAATAAAAAAATAATTTTTTTTTGTACATAAATAAGATAATAAAAGATTAGATAGTGAAAAATTACATCCATGAGATTAGAAAAATTTAAGAAAACTAAGAAAATTAGAAGTTTTCTTATTTGAACTAGTAATAAGTAGTTATGAGCCGTTGTCCCAAGGGTTAGTAAGATGAAGGAAGTCACTAATCTGAGGATAAAAATAAATCTGAAAAATAGTTTCTATTCTGGAAGCCAAACATTTTGAACGTTGCTACCCTGCTATTCGCACTTACACACGTCTTGAAGCCTGGGATAGTAGAGGATACCTTGAAATGCTCTTGTCTTAAAGCCAAAAGTATGAAGAAAATAAAAAAAAATGAAGAAAGTATAAAATGGTGAGAAAAATGGACACTGGTTTTGTTATCACCAAGGGCAATAAAAAATATATAGCGAGGGTGCTTCTTCACCTAGTGCCCTAAGGCCAACTGGTCTGGGAGTCACTGCTATGCCTGATGTGGTGCAAGACGAGGAAAATACACCAAATAAGTAAGCACATGAGTAATCGGTCGGTTAGTACCTCAAGAAGTATTAACGGTCGCATGAAAGTGTGTGAGCAATCTCATCTAAATATTCATTAATTAAAAAGTACTGATGCTGATGGGCAAGAGTATGATAGCTTGAATTGAATTCTCCGGGTGTAGGGATGTCCTTTACACACACGCAGGGTGATATGATCGATATTTGGAAGAAAGATAGGAATGAAGAATAAGATGATGTTTTATTGAGGGAGGACGTGATTTCTAACATCTTTTCATGACCATTAAGATAGGGCTCATGACAACCGAAAAGCTAGCTTAGTTGGAAACCCTAATTTTCAAGGGTTTTCTTCTATGCTTCTTTTCTTTAAATGTAATATTCATGATCTTTCTTTTATTATTGGATTTTGTGGGTGCAATCCGCTGAAAACCCTCAGGAGACAACACTCCTCCTACTAGGGACACCTAGAGGTTTAAAGGCTTGTTGCACGTGCTCAGTGCAATCGTGTTGCCTACAAAAGTGTGCTAGTTAGTTTTTCTCTTTCTTTATTTTCTCCTTCTCTTTTTAATAGAAAGTTCGCTCGAGACGATCGAAATTAAGTTTGGGGAATTTGATTAGTCGAAAATATTGCATCTTTTAACCGGCAATTTCCCTGTCATTTGCATTCATATAGAAGTGTTCGGCATTCATATAGCACATATTAGCAAAACCGTCGTAAAATATCAGATTACATGTGTTAGACCCTAAAACCGGCATTTCTAGGGAAATTGACTGCATTTCATAGCATGGCATCATTCCTATATATCGCAACTTGTGTTTCGAAGTCCGTGCAGGAATTCCAGAAGAATGATCAAATTTACAAAACAAAGACTGCTAAAGAATACGCCAACTCAAGGATTTGGAATCTGGTAGTGATCTAGAAGGAAGTTTGGGATTCAACATATCAGGAAATACATCAAAAGACAGTAGAAGGCAGCATGAGAAGACTGAAGCCCTAAGGCCACTACATGGCCGCGGTTCCGCGGCCTATGCCACCTTGTGCCGCGGAACCGCGGTGATAATGCCATGTCACCCCACCTGCTTTAGCCCACAACTCTTCCCTATGGCCCTACACCTCAGAAAGACACTTCAAATTCCAGAAAGCCCCAGAACATTCTGCCAGATCAGCAAGTCCTTGAGTTCCTAAACTAAACTAGCTTCCATTCTAGAACCTTCTCCCTAAACCCTAACTTAAAGCATAAGCTAAGCTCCTAACTAACTACTTCTAGAAGCCCTTCCTACAACAAACTTTTGGAGGGAATTGCAAATTCAAAACACAAGACCTAGGGTTTGTGGAAACCGATAAATAGACCCCTAGGCTCACTTATAAAATGATCTATGATCTTAGATATCATCTCATATCATTAGATCAATTCTTCATCTCTCCCAAATTCACCCACAAGTCTAGTGACAAGGCTTGTGTCAAAACCCTAACCCTAATCCAATATAGAAATACCCAATTCAAGATTCATGGAGTTCAAGCAAAGCAAGTCTTCAAAGATCCTTTAGAAGCAGAGCCATTATTCAACGGACCACGAGATCGAAGCGATCCAAGACTCAAGAAGCCGAGCGATGCAAGATTCGACGAGCGATGTTCCTACCTCTTATAATTCTTGAGAGTTGTAACTACTTGTTGATGTAATAAAGGTGAAGATTCTTTAAACTTGTTTACATTTCAATTCAAGCATCATGATTTCATTTCGATTCTTGAATGTATTCTTTGTGATGATGTGTGAATAAACTCCGCTCGTGGAGGAATCGAGATGATTGTAGAATGATGATGTTGATAAATCATTAAACGTTTTCTTAAGTCCTATTGCAATTGTAAATTCTTGAAAATCGAATGATCGATGATCTAGATCGATGTGAAATGGGTTCTTGATTCTTTTCGCACGATCTAGAGAATTAACGATCGATCATTGGATTTTCAAGAAGCTATCGAGTGAATGTGATTCATCGAAAGGACAAAGGATAGGACAAAGAACCCTAATTCTTCGCAAGATCCTTAAATCTCGATCAATCGACATCGAGTTAGCATCAATTCGTTAATGGATAAGAAACGTTAATCTTTAGTCTTCATCACATCTACAATCTAATCGATTCCTACGAGCTTTACTATAAATCTTGAAACCCAAATCGATTGGAATTTTATCACATCTTGATCTTGATGTTTATCGTTTTCTTGATTCTTGATTCGAATAGTGACACTTGAAACACATCGATACAAATCTTGAATCATTTTGCTTTTCTTTTCTATTAAAGTTTCAATTCAAAACAAAACAATTAAGAATGAATCGCACAATCCCTATGGACGATCCGCACTTGCTAATGAAATCTATACACGACACCGTTATTGATTGCGGTCAAATATTTTTGGTTGTGATTTCTATACAATTTTCTCAAATATACACAACAAGAATTAGAATCAATCAAATGGCGCCGTTGCCGGGGATCATTTGATTTGATACACACAAACAAAAATCATTCAATCAGTGCTCAATCATTTCGGCTGTTTTTCATTTTACTCGCTGTTTTTATTGTGAGTTGCCCAATCATTTCGGCTATATATATTTTTTTGTATTTTCGGCTCGCTAATTTTGCTACCAGTATAGAATCCCGAGGTCTGATACCAATCTTAGCATCAGCATCGCTGCGACTGGAATATTGCCAGGTGCGAATCATCATTTGCCGCGAAAGGACTTAGAATTTGATACCGATTTTGGCATCTGTATCGCTACAACTGGGATATTGTCAGGAGCGAATAATCATTTACCTTTGTCGATATCGAACAAAGGTGGCTTAGTAGACAGGGTTAGGGACCCGACGACTAAGGCTTTTGACTTTATGAGTCATAAGGGTCTCATGAAGGTATTTCTCCCTACGAGTCGTGAGGATCTCATAGGTGTAATTTCTTGTTAGGGGTCATGAGGACTGCTAAGTGCATTTTCTCTTGAGGGTCATAAGGATCTTACATGAGTGTTTTCTCTTTATAAGTCGAGAGGACTTACAAGTGTCATTCACCACATGAGGATATTTCGCGCCATTGGTGGAACTTGGTAGGGGAGACGTTTATTTGTGCCCGTGGATTGTATACAAGAGTCAATATTGAAACGTTTGTAGGACAGTCTGGGGAATGTGATGGCTTAAGAACAGGTTCAGATCCCTGTAGCTTAAGGCTTTTGAATCTTATGAGCTGTGGGGGACTCATAAGAGGACGATTCTCCTTACGAGTCGTGAGGATCTCGTAAGTGTAATTTCTCCTTAGGAATCATGGGGATCCCTAAGTGTGTTGCTCCCTTGTAAATCGTAAGGATCTTACATGGGTATTTTCTCCTTACAAGGTCAAGAGGACTTTGCAAGTGTGCATGATTTTTTTTACGAGTCTGCGCCCTTTTGGGTTTTCACAAACTCGTCGGTAGCTCTACTGTTTTTACTCACGGAGCCCTTTCGAATTTTCATCCGTGCCCATTTCGCATATGGACGTACCGTTTTTTAACATGTTAGCCTGAGGATGCTGCGGTTTGTAGTAGTTTAAGGACGTTACGGTCCGTAGCTAGTTTCAGGACGTTTCGGTCTGTTGTTAGTTTAGGGACGTTTCGGTCCGTTGTTAGTTTAGGGATGTTTCGGTCCGTAGCACCGTTTTTGTGGCGAAGCTTTGCCGGATAGCACTTATAGAGTTTTGTACTCAGGAAGATAGCGAGCGGACACAAGCGTCGTCATCTATCATTAACCTAGGCATGACTCGTCAGGCATAGTATTTCTTAAGGAATCAGCCGTTTATTGGCCGGAAGAGTCTTTCGCCATGCATGCCCATGAGCAAGTAAGCCCCGTCTTGGTAGAATTTGTCTATCATGTACGGGCCCTCATAGTTTGGCTCAAATTTTCTCCGTTTGGCACGATTGGGGATCATAGGTCTTTTTATGACTAGCACGAGTTCGCCTTGGCGGAATGTTCTCGGCCTAGTCGATATTTCGTATGAGCGTGTCATCCTTAATTTGTAAGCTTCTAGGTTTTGCTGTGCCATGAGTCGAGTTTCATCGAGGGCATCGAGCCCCTCAAGCCGAAGATGAGCATTCTCTTCATCTGTTAGCTCGTAATGGAACGCCACTCTTAGAGAGGGTAGCTCTATCTCGAGGGGGAGTACCGCTTCCGTGCCGAATACCAACGCAAATGGCGTTGTGTTTGTGGCCGTCTTGAACGTAGTCCCGATAGGCCCAGAGAGCTTCATGCAGTCTCTCGTGCCAGTCCTTTTTATTTCTGGACACCGTCTTCTTTATGAACTTCGTCAAGGTCTTGTTAAAAGCCTCAGCTAGACCGTTAGCTCGGGGATTATAGACCGAAGTGTATCTCCAGTCTATATTATGTTGCTGTGCGAAGCGGCTGATTTTGTGACTTCTGTAGGCCGGCCCGTTATCAGAGATAATCCATCGCGGAGTACCGAACCGATAGATGACGTGTGTCTTGAAGAAATGGAGGATGTTCTCTATCTTCACTTCTCTTAACGGTACTGCTTCTGCCTATTTAAAGAAGTAATCAGTTGTCGCCAATATGAACCGATGTCCTTTGGATGACGTTGGTTCGATGGGCCCAATTATATCGGTTCCCCACATTTCAAACAGCCAGCTAGCCACTGTTGGGTGTAGTGGATTTGGATGCTGGTGGATGAAGTCCGCATGAATTTGGCACGAGTGGCACTGTTTCGCGTATTTGATGCAGTCTTGAATCATCGTGGGCCAATAGTAGCCATCCTTTTGATCTTCAGCTTCATTTTCGGCCCGGCTTGATGAGAACCGCAGAGTCCGTCGTGAGTTTCTTGGACGACTCTCCTTGTTTCTTCCGGTCCCAGGCATCTCATCCATAGAGAGTCAAACGATCTCTTATATAAATTATCATTGACGAAGGCGAAAGACAGAGCCCGTTTCATGAGCTGATGTCTTGAGGATGCATCTTCCGGCGTTTTACGGGATTTGAAGTAGTCTATAAAGACTTCCCTCTAATCCTTAGCCTTTTCTTGGTCCTCTATTTTTTGGGCTATTTGTTTGGTCGCTTCCTTTTCTTCAGACGACTCCGGAGATATTTCTGCTGGTGCAAGAACCCGATGGCTTTGTACAATGATCCTTACGTCATCGAGGTTTTCGTCATCAATTTCTTTAGCGAGTTTGGCTAATGCGTCTGCTTTGCTGTTTTCTATGCACGGTATGCTTTCTAGGGCATAGGAGAGAATTTGAGTCAGCAACTGCTGCACTCTCTTGCCGTACTCTACCAACTCTGGTTTGCATATTTTATAGTCACCGTTCACTTGACTAACGACCAGCTGGGAGTCTCCGTATATGAGGAGCTCTTCGATTCCCATGTCGATAGCGATCTCAAGACCTGCTATTACAGCCTTATATTCTGCTTCATTGTTTGTCCTCGTCTCTGCTAAGGAAAAGGCAAAGCGTATTATCCCTCCTTGTGGAGTCACGAAGATGAGGCCTACCCCGGATTTGATCATGGGGGAGGTGTGCTTTCGCTTCTTCATGGAAGATGCCCCATCGAAGTAGAGTTCCCATCGGGTATCACTCTCTCCTCTTTCCCCGTCGATCGTGTCAAACGTGTGCTTGTCTGGCAATTCACAATTTAGGGGTGAGTCGGCAGGTATTGGATGCTCAGCGAGGAAGTCGGCGATGACCTGGCCTTTCACTGCCTTGAGAGGTCGGTATGTTATCGAGAATTTCATTAAGAGTAGGGCCCATTTAGCGAGCCGTCCCGTTAGTATGGCTCTTGACATCAAATATTTGAGAGGATCCACTTTTGACATGAGATGGACCTCATGCGCCAAAGCATAATGCCGAAGCTTCGTTATCGCGAAGATAGCATCAGGCAGTGTTTTTCGATAGGGGAGTAGTTTTTTTCTGCCCCTAGGCGAACTCGACTCAAATAGTAGAGGGATTTCTCTTTCCCTTGGTCGTTCTCCTGTGCCCATAACGTGCCTAACGAACCTTCAAGGGCTGTTGTGTACAGAATGAGACGTTTTTCCATGACCGGAGTGGTCAGTATCGGCGGATTTTGCAGGTATTGCTTGATTTCGTCCAGTGCACTTTGGCATTTAAGATCCCAAACGAACGGGGTTCCCTTCTTCATCAGGTGACCGTAGGGAAGGTATTTTCCGAAGAGGTTGGCTATGAACCGCCGGATATACGTGAGCTTCTCTTGTAGAGACCGCAATTGTTTTAAAGTTCTTGGAGTGGGCATTTTCATAATCCCCTTGATCTTCGATGGATCTATTTCGATGCCCCGGTGTCGTATGATGAACCCTAGAAATTTTTCTGAGGAAACCCCAAATGCGCATTTTAGAGGGTTCATCTTCAGTTTATACTTATGAAAACGTTGGGACACTATTTTCAAATGCTCCCAGTGTTTCTCATACAATTTGCTTTTCATTATGAGGTCATCAATATAGCATTTGACGATTTCATAGCTGAGGTCATCGAAAATCTTTGTCATGGCTCTCTAGTAGGTAGCGCCAGCGTTTTCAGACCGAAAGGCATCACTTTGTAGCAGAATATGCCCAGAGGAGTCCGGAAAGCGGTATGCTTCTGGTCTTCCGGATGCATCTTTATTTGATTGTACCCTGATGAGCCGTCTATGAAGGAGAAGACTTCGTGAGTGGACGTGTTGTTTATCATCAGCTCGGTAACCGGTACGGGGAAATCATCCTTCGGACAGGCTTTGTTGAGGTCCCGAAAGTCCACGCAGATGCGCACCGTCCCATTTTTCTTCATTACCGGGACAATGTTAGAGATCCATTCGGGGTATTGAACTTCTTGGATGAAGCCGGAGTCGATTAGCTTCTTGACTTCGGCGTTGATACTCATCTCATGTTCGAGCCGCATTCTTCTTGGTGCTTGTTTGACTGGCTTGACGTCCGGAGATATCGCCAATTTATGCACAGCTATTTCTGGATCTATCCCCGGCATCTCGGAATAGTTCCATGTGAAGCAGTCTTTATACTGCATGAGCACATCTTTTAGCGTAGCCACCTGTTCCTTAGACAGCAGCTCACTGACGAATGTAGGCCGTGGGTCGTTTGCCATCCCCAAGTCGATTTTCCTTAGGTTATCCGCAGTAGCATGTATTCCATCTTCCAACTCTTTTGGCTCCGGTGGAAATTCTGAGATCAACTCTTCTTCATTTTTGTTTTCGAAGCACAAGGAGAGGCCATCCATATTCTCGTGCACTCCTTCTTCCGACAGTGTTATCATGTGACAAGTACAAGATTGTTTCCAAGACCGATGTTGATCTGGTTCTACCATTTCTATATACGCTGCTTTTGGCAGATGCTTTTGTGGTGGGGCTATCCTCCAACTATTGAATAGAGCGAACTTGCTGAGTTGATATTGGTCTTCGACCCAGTTTTTGAAGATGAAGCAGTCTTCAAGAGGAAGTCCTATAGCTCGGTAATAGGAGCAATAATCCTGGTGATGAACCTCATTTGCTTGCTCGGGGTGCCGAGATTCCGGGAGTGTCATCGTTTGATGTTTTATGACAAGGTTAAAGATTCTCCTTGTCTTGTCTCGAGGGAAAGAATATGCTTGACCCATCTTTTTCATAAGAGATAGATTCCGGCTGACCTTTTCTCGATTGTGTGGCATTTTGGATCCGTTTTGCCGTTGCCGAAAGTTTTTTCTGTTCTTTAACTTGTTTTTGCCTCTGCGTCGGGCCTTTGTCTTATCTTGGCAATGCATGGCGGGCTGACGGTGAAGGGCATCGTCATCCTCTATAGCCTGTTTAAGTAGGCGTTGCGTCTTGGCTTTCTTGTAAATGGCCATTTCGCGGATGTAGTCGTTTCGAACTTTTTGACTCGCTTCTCTTATTAGCTTGTCCATCTGTTCTTCAAACGACGGACTCAATATTTTTATGGCAAGACCTCATTCTGGTTCAACGTCAGCGTCTTTTAAAAGAGCATCCTTTTCTTTATCGAGGTCATTTATGATATGGCAGTCATGGAATTGCTCCCGTTTCTTGGACTGGACATATCCAAGCCCGATCATTTCCATTTTCCCGTCGGGCAATTTTCACTGAGTTCCGGGGACGTTCCAAATCCTGTTGTAGAACTGAGCTTGTCGAGCAGTCTGTTTGAAAGGTATGCCTTGGCATCTTAATAACCTTTTCAATCCCTCCATATAGTATCTGGGCAGACGAATTGGTTGGAGCCTATCGAGCGCAAAATCGACACTATGCTAGACTTCTCTTTGGACTTTAGTTTCCACAGATTGATAGAATAGGATGTCTTTTTCACCTCTTTGCCTGGGAGGGACGTAGAACGTCTGTAGCCCTTGGACACTATATGTATCAAACATATCGAGCTCTCTGTAGTGCTGCAGCAGAATCATGGCGATTTGCAAACTCTAATCACCTCCAGTGAGGGCCTGTATTGATGGACGGACCGAGAACACCGCTTTGATCTCGTCTTCAGGGTCACTGCCAAAAACCATAATAGGGGTAGATGGTCCCGGCCTGGTGCATTGGGGTGGCCCCGAATAGACTATCTCTTCTTCCTCCTCAGTATCGCTCCCGAAGACCGGGATAGTGGTTATAGCTTTTTGCTTATTCTCCGGTTTATGGCATCTTTCCGAATCTTCAAAGTATGGTAGGAAATACTTTGCATCTTCGTATTTACGGACCTCATTTATGGAGAACGGGTTTAGTTCCTCCGTTACAGTATACTCGAGACCATCTTTGAAATACTTCATACATTGATGTTGTGTAGAAAGAATGATGTTGTACTCATGTAACCAAGGCCTGCCAAGAAAAACGTTGTAGCAGGTCTTGGCGTCAATGACATGAAATTTGATGTCAGTAACGAGTAGCCCAAAGCGTAACGTCAGTATTACAGATCCAAGTGTCCGTGATGACTGGGAGTCTAACCCGGAGATGGTGATTTTATCCCAAGCGACGTACTGAATGCTCATGCAAATTTCTTTTAGCACCCTCACATTTAGGAGATTGACAGAGGACCTGTTGTCAACTAAGATCTTCCCTATCTTGATGTCATGACAGTACCCAATGACATACATGGGACGGTTGTGCTCACACGTTTCGAGGAGAAGGTCTTCATCGCTGAAAGTGATATCAGCTGTGTGCACTTCTTCCAGCTCGTCCTTCATCTTTTTTCGGCAAGGAAAGCTTGAAACTGCTCGAGATCTTGCAATGCTCTGATCAGAGAATCTCATGCCTCTTTAGATAACAGAAGGGCATCCAAAATGCTTAGCTATGAGGGTATTTTCCTCAGGTGTGCTAGGACATTGTAATCCACTTTGTTTTTCTTGGACGGGCCTTTGGCTGCCAACTCTTCAACGACTCGATCGTCGAGGGCGATATCCTCAGGGACTTTTTCCTTCCCCTTATCTTTTTTGTTCGATCCCTTGTTTGTAGGTCTGAGATTCTTTTCGGGAAACGTACGACTACGCAGCTGAATATTCTTATAGTTCTTTATCTCTTCCTCTTTTCCTAAGGTGGATTCCTTGAAGAGAGGGCCGAAGGCTACTTCTTCATTAGAATCGCTTCCGAAGGCTAGAACTTGCGATTCCCCGGTATCAACCATGTGACAGTTGCCAGCAGTTCCTTTGTGCTCATCTGTCGTTCTTCGTTGCTCCCGACGAGTCTTGCGCTTCATCCGCTTGAAATGTTGTCGGTAAGCAACGTATCCTTGCCACCATTTCTTGAAGGCATTTGTAACAACTCCATTTTTAGTGTACAAAAATTTTGCTTAAAAATTAATGTATACTTGGGGTATTTACTTTTGCTGTGATTACTTTAAATAATTAATCCACTCCTTAATTACAAGAAGGAGCTTGTGGCTCATTGGTAATACCTTGCACTGCTGAACCAAGCCACCAGAGTTCAAATCCCATACCCCACATTATTTTTAATATTGTTTTATTTTGTATTTTTAGAATACCAAAGTTTACACGTGCATATCTCACAAAAACCCCACTACACATGAAAACTTAAATGTACCATAGAGTTAGTGAGACGACGACGCACCCTCCGACCGACCGACTCGGCCGGGATCGGCCGAATCGGCCGGCGGACCGGCCGACTCGGGCCGGCGCCGCCGGCTGGACTCGGCCGGACCGCCAAGTCGTCAACAGAGAAGATGTGGCTTTTTGTCTCCTCTACCCCTCTGTACACTTTAAATCTTCAGACCATTTCCAGAGACCTTTTAAATTCCCATTTACTCCACTTTTATTACATTTTAATATATTTTAATACATTTTTTTCAATTAAACTCTTCATCTACCCTAACCCTATAAATACCACCCCTAAACACTACCCCCTTACCCCAAAATACTGAGCCAACTCTTAAGAAATTCCTAGAAAACCCTAGTGTGTAATCGAAGTGAGCAAAGAGGCGAAACTCCGGTGAATTTTCCGGCGATAATCCTAGGAACTCCCGGTGACGAATCGACGCACCGGTGAAGCCTAAGTCTTTCTGTTCCTCTCATCTAACCTTGAAACCCGTAAGTCCCCCTCCCTCTTTTCTATTCTTGTTCTAAAAATACGGGTTCTAAAAACCGACGGAATCGGAACAAATCCGATTTCTGATTCGGTCCTTTCTCAAAATCCAATATTTTCATAAATACAATCGCATAAAACTATTACATGTTGACTATTAAACACTAACTAATCATATTGAACAAGTCATATATCAAAATAAATTGCTATTTCCATTTTACCATATTTTTTCATAAAAATACCATATAGTTTCATTTCGACATTTAAACCATCAAATCCTTGCTATACCTTTAAGTAGATCACGAGGTAATGACCTACGTCCTCACACACTCATATGCAATATAGCATAATACTTTCGGGAACATAAAATACGGGAAAACAACACCTTTTCAAATAAATACCATTACTAATATAACCATTTTCTAAACGATTTAGTATTTATACAAATCTTTGCAAAGCGCCGCTACAACCCATTTGGGGAACCCGTTTGGGATGGTGCGGATTATCGCACATCCTTGGGCTTAGTAGTGTGAGATGTAGACCTCCGCAAGGAACATTCGGTCTCGAAAGATTTAAAATGCGATATCTTAAGAAAATGAGATTTTTAGAAATATAAAATATATATTAAAATTATTTTTATATAATTATATATATATGTAACATTAGGATAACTATTTTGAAATGTTATAAATATTCCAACTCTTTTCAAAAATCACAAGAATCATTTTACATTAAAATACCATGAATTCCATACAAGTCAATATTACAAATAAATACCCTTTATTATGAAATTAGGATATTTTCACTAGAAATATCACAATATAAAATCTACATTCATTACAACTCTAAAAACGATTAATGAATACTTATGGTGTATTTTGAAAAGTGTATAAAAGTATTTTTACATAAAACCCCCTCAAGTTCTATAAATTACCCTAAGGACCCTAGTAAACATAGGTTTAAGCGGGACCAATCTCTTGAGCCTTACGGAGTAGGAGAAGTGGGTGCTTGCCTATTTAAGGTAGACAACTTAACAACGGTGTTATCAACACGGTAATCGTCTTTGAAAAAGACACAAATCTTGCCGCCCATGTGCAGCGGTTACCGATAACATCAAAACAATCAGAACTTCAATTTCTTTTCTAATTGTTCTGACTCAGACTGAGTCTTATTATAATAATCTGACTTGAATATGATTCAAGTACAATCTACAATCTACAATTCGACATGAATCCATGAATCCATATATTCAATCTATTCAATCTATATTGACCGAACCGAACCATGGATATACTTCCATTTACATGATTATCCAGTTACATCCATGATTCTCCTGTTACATCCATATACTGATATCATGGTTTTGGCAAGTCATCCAATTATATAATTTATATTACAAGACAACACAATACAAACAATACAAACGAGATATCGCTGGGTTTAAGGGGTAGATTGGTACGGAAGGTATTAGAAGTGGCACGAGACAGTAAGATTTAATACACCTAACCTAAATCCAGTTGCTGTTGTACCGTGGCATAAACGGTTCCTTGAACTATACTTGCCTCTAGTCTCTGGCATATAGAGACTCCTCTCGTATAAACTGGCATCTTTCTGTACCAAGCTACAAATAACAGCGTTAACACTAAAACAATATAATACAACTTTAAAAGCTACCTTCTCTTTCTGTCTATTCTATTTCTCCACTTATTTTTGGGACTTACCGAGCGATTTGTTCGCTGATGACATTCTCTTTCTTTTTCTTTGAATGTCGTCAGGTGATCTGGACACTCCGGAGATCGAGCCCACTAGTGAAGACTTGGACCACTTCATTGAAGACCCAGAGCTTTAGTTCATTATACACCTTTATTTCAGTACTTTTCCTTTTCTGTTATGTCATTGTTTAGGCATTGCTTTCATTAAGTTGTATTTACTTTTCCATGCATTGTACAGAAAGAATGTGAATAAATAAAGTTGTTGTTTTATTATATCTTGTCTCTTGTGCATTTACTTTTATATTGCTTAGATACGCTTAGCGTATTTACTTCATAGTAAATACGTAGCGGCCTCATCTCGTCCTCTGCCCGTACACTGGGAAGCGGGGCGTGACAGGTTTTGTTGGTGGCCCATACAGGTCAGAGTTATATGGAACACTGCCATGCAATTCTGTTCTGCGTGAACAACCTAAGCAAGATAACACAAGAACCAGCAACTAAAACATTCTTTACAATTCATGTTCCTTGAATCTTATCATTTCATATACTTTGAATCTATTCTAAACCAAATTTTTCTTCAAGGTTATGGATTCTCCAAACAACACCAGCACCAACTTCAACAATACTCCACCTCCACTACCAATTACACCTGCCGTTCCTGTTCCACCCAACGAGCAAACGGTTCCGCTTGAGGCAATCCGCAGCCTCCTAGAGGGACAACAGCAGCTCTTGAACCGTCCCAAGGCTGAAGCACCTGGGCTAAAGCAATTCAGAGGTTTACATCCCAAACAGTTCTTAGGAAAGGGAAGCCCACTGGAAGCTGAAGAATGGGCACAAAGTATAGAGGATGATCTGGCAGCAGCACAAGTGCTAGAAATAGCTTGGGTCCGTGCTGCGAAACTGCAGCTCACGGACAATGCACGAAACTGGTGGAAGGCGGAAGAAAGCCGTATTGAACAGCCCATTAAATGGAAGACTTTCCGCGATATGTTCGACGCGAAGTACTTCCCTGAGACTACTAGGTTCAACATGGAACAGCAGTTCATACATCTGCAACAAGGTTCAATGTGGACCAAGTCGGTAGATGAGTATGACGCTGAGTTCACCATTCTCAATCGGTAAGATATGTCTCAATAATTCAATTTATTCAATATATCACATATTACACAGCTAACACAATATTTTAATATATTTGCGGCACACTTGATACCGACGGACGGGATCGGAGCCCGTCGATTTCAACAGGGTTTGGATTCGGAGATCTAGGCTGCACTAGCCACATGAGATTTTTCGACTCATGAATCGGCTCTGAAAACTGCCCGGCGTTATGAGGTAGCGGTAAAGGCGAGGGGTAGACCTCAGTTTGCAGGAGTTAAGCGCCCTGTCAACCAGATGACAGGAGGAGCCTCGTCCAGGCCACCTTTTGTGCCAAAGAGATCAGGAGTACTAAACAACAGGCCCAGCCCAGCCTTTTGTAACTACTGGAAGAGAAATTGGCATCTGGCGAAAGATTGCCGGTGTGCGAATAACCTTTTCTTAATCTGCGGCTCAGCTGCTGATGATATTGGGTCTTGTCCTTATATACAAAATCTAATTACTGCACCCAGGCCAGCAAACACTTACCTACAGCGCCCAGCCAGTCAAGCACTTGCTCCAAGACTTGCACTACCTGCTCCACCACCTAGAGGACCACAAGCTGCACCTCCTCCTCGTCAGTTCCATCAAGCTCAAAGGAATGTTCCCAGGAATGCTCCTCAGGCCAGGAGGAATGTACCAAGGCGCCAGGCTTTCACAATGAATGTGGAAGAAGCTGAGGCCACTGGCCAAGTTATCACTGGTAACCTTTCTTTCTCAAATTTTCTTTCAGTCTTACTGCCTATCTACATACCTTTACCTACATCTAAAACATATCCCATATACCTTAGGTACAATCTTACTAGCCTTACTACCTGCACTAGCACTGTTCGATACTGGAGCATCCCACTGCTTTATGTCGCAACGGTTCATCCGAATCCATGCGATTCCAGTCACACCACTTGTATCCAGCTGGAATGTCAGTTTAGGAAATGGCGTTCTAAAAGCAACAATAGGATATAGCTTGTGTCCAGTAGTCGTCTGCAGCAGAGAGTTCTATGCTGAATTCAAAGTGCTGGACATACCGAACTTCGATGTGGTTCTAGGTATGGATTGGCTCGGAACTTTTTATGCTACCATCGAATGTCGTCAAAGGAGGGTAGTATTCGAGATTCTAGACCATCCGGTTTTCTATTTCAAAAGTGGAGGCCGTACACTAAAGCCAAGTACATACAAAGCGAAGCCAAGAGAAGCAGTAGTTGCAGCAACTCAAGTAGAGGAAGAATCAAGGCCAAATGTGGTTCGAGAGTTCGATGACGTGTTTCCTGATGATATATCAGGTTTGCCTCCCAATCGAGCTCTTAAATTCAGCATTGATTTAGTACCAGGAGCACAACCGGTGATCAAAGCACCTTATCGATTAAGCCCGGAAGGTTTGAAGGAAGTCCGAACACAGTTGGACGAATTACTGGTGAAAAGATTGATTCGTCCCAGCACTTCAAGTTGGGGATCATCTGTACTACTTGTGAAGAAGAAGGAAGGTTCATACAGAATATGCATCGATTACCGAGCCTTGAACGGAGTTACTATAAAGAACAAGCATCCACTCCCACGCATCGACGATTTATTCGATCAGCTATATGGATCTTGTGTTTTCTCTAAATTGGATCTTCGTTCAGGTTATCATCAGGTGAAGGTCAAGGAAGCCGATATTCATAAAACAGCTTTCAGAACTCGCTATGGTCATTACGAATTTCTAGTGATGCCATTTGGAGTGACCAATGTACCAGTAATATTCAGAAACCTAATGAATCAAGTTTTCCGGGAGTACTTAGACAGGTTTGTTGTCATCTTCATCGACGACATACTGGTGTATTCTAAGAGTCGGAAAGAGCATGCCGAGCACCTATGAATTGTCCTGGAAACTCTTCGTCAACATCAGTTATATGCCAAATACAGCAAGTGCGAGTTTTAGCTAAATCAAGAGTTTTCTTGGACATATCGTATCAGGTGAAGGAATCTCTGTGGATCCAGCGAAAGTTTTAGCAGTTAGTGAATAGCCGACACCAAAGTCAGTGAAGGACATTCGATGTTTCTTGGGTCTAGCTGGATATTACAGAAGGTTCATTGAAGGCTTTTCAAAGATAGCAACACCCCTGACCAAGCTCACATGTAAAGATGAAGATTTTGTGTGGTCGGAACCATGCGAACAAGCTTTCGTAGAACTCAAGTCAAGGTTGATATCAGAGCCTATTCTCATCATACCGGATCAATCTGGAGTATTCGAAGTGCATTGCGATGTATCCGGTAAGGGATTAGGATGTGTTCTACATCAGCACGGTAAGGTTGTGGCTTATGCTTCAAGACAGCTGAAGACTCATGAGCGCAATTATCCGACACATGATCTGGAGTTGGCAGTCGTCATCTTTGCTTTCAAGATTTGGCACCATTATTTACTTGGTGAACGAGTGAACATATACACAGATCACAAGAGCCTAAAATATGTGTTTACTCAGAAGGAGTTGAATATGCGGCAGAGAAGATGGTTTGAACTCATGGCTGACTTTGACATCAACCTGCAATATCACTCAGGGAAGGTGAATGTGGTTCCAGATGCTCTTAGTCGCCAACCATTAACAATGCATCTCACCGCTCAGTGGAAGCTTTAACAAGACTTGCATCAGATGGAGATTGAAGTAGCCATGCCTGGTAACATTTCAATTTTGATGAATTTACAAGTTCAATCAACCATTGTCAATCAGATCAAAGAAGCTCAAGAAATTCATGCTAAGTTGCAAAAGATCAGAGAACAAGTGGAGAATGGACTCAGAACAGACTTTATCATCCATAAAGGCAGATCTTTGAGATACGGCAGTAGATTGTGTGTACCAAAAGGTCCTGTTTGAGAAGAGTTAATGAAAGAAGCTCACAGCTCTCCCTACTCAGTACACCCTGAAGGTACAAAGATGTACAAAGATCTACGTCAGAATTATTGGTGGTATGGAATGAAGCGTAAAGTAGCCAGAAGCGTCGCAAAATGCTTGGTGTGTCAGCAAGTAAAGGCTGAACATCACATGACTGCTGGATTACTTCAACCGTTACCAATCCCAGAATGGAAGTGACAACACATCACGATGGATTTTGTGACTGCTCTTCCTCGTAGCACAAAGGGTAACGATGCCGTATGGTTCATTGTGGATCGACTCACAAAGTCGTCTCACTTCATCCCATTTCGAGTTGGCCAATTAACCGAGACACTAGCAAAGAAGTACATGGAGGTAATAATCTACTTAAGATTTAAACTCTTCATAATGTACTATCTCTGATACCTATGAACTCAAACAGAAAATTGTGAGACTTCATGGAGTACCGGTCTGCATTGTCTCCGATCGTGACACGAGGTTACGATCGCAATTTTGTCAGAGTCTGCAAGCAAACTTGGGAATAAGTCTGAACTTAAGCACGACTTATCATCCACAAACAGATGGTCAGTCTAAGCGAACTATTATAATCTTGGAGGATATGCTCAGAGCATGTATGTTAGACTTCAAAGGATCGTGAGAAGATCACCTACATCTTGTGGAGTTTTCGTACAACAACAGCTACCAAGAAAGAATAGGAATGGCACCTTTTGCAGCACTGTATGGAAGGAAGTGTCGATCGCCATTAAGTTGGGACGACATCGGAGATAGGGAACTTCTTGGACTGGAGATGATAGTAGCGACTGTTGATGTGGTTCGTACTATCAGAGAAAGAATGCGCATAGCCTAAGATCGACAGAAGCACTGGGCTTATGCAAAGAGACGTCACTTGGAGTTCCAGCCAGGAGATCATGTATTCTTGAAGATATCTCCGAACCGCGGAGTGATCTGATTTGGAAAACAGGGTAAGCTAAGTCCGAGATACATTGGACCGTTCGACATACTCAAACGAGTCGGTGAAGTGGCATACCGCTTAGTGCTTCCACCTTCATTGGAAAGAGTGCATAGTGTGTTCCATATATCCCAACTTAGAAGGTATGCGAGTGACCCCAGCCATGTCCTCGATCATTCCGAGCTCACTATACAGCTTGACTTATCTTGTGAGCAACAACCTGTGGAGATCCTGGACAGAAAAGTGAAGACACTTCGGAACAAGGAATTCAACTTGGTCCGAGTGATGTGGAGGAAAGACACTCCAGAAGAGTCCACTTGGGAAAGGAAAGATGAAATGCGTGCAAGATATCCACACCTCTTTGTAAACTAGTCCTCAGATAAAAGTTGTAAATTTCAAGGACGAAATTTTTGTAAGGAAGGTAGACTGTAACAACTCCATTTTTAGTGTACAAAATTTTTGCTTAAAAATTAATGTATATTTGGGATATTTACTTTTGCTGTGATTACTTTAAGCAATTAATTCACTCCTTAATTATAAGAAGGAGCTTGTGGCTCATTGGTAATACCTTACACAGAGTTCAAATTACATACCCCACATTATTTTTAATATTGTTTTATTTTGTATTTTTAGAATACCAACAATTTACACGTGCATATTTCACAAAAACCCCATTACACATGAAAACTTAAATGTACCAGAGAGTTAGTGAGACGACGGCGCACCCTCCAACCGACCGACTCGACCGGGATCGGCCGAATTGGCCGGCTGACCGGTCGACTCGGGCCGGCGCCACCGGCCGGACTCGGCCGGACCGCCGAGTCGTAAATATAGAAGATGTCGTTTTTTGTCTCCCCTACCCCCTGTACACTTTAAATCTTCAGACCATTTCCAGAGACCTTTTAAATTCCCATTTACTCCACTTTTATTACATTTTAATATATTTTAATACATTTTTTTTCAATTAAACTCTTCATCTATCCTAACCCTAGCCTAACCCTATAAATACCACCCCTAAAAACTACCCCATCACCCTAAAATTCTGAGCCAACTCTCAAGAAATTCCTAGAAATCCCTAGTATGCAATCGAAGTGAGCAAAGAGGCGAAGCACCGGCGAATTTTCTGGGGACAATCCTAGGAACTCCCGGCGACGAATCGATGCACCGGTGAAGCCTACGTCTACCTCTTCCTCTCATCTAACCTTTAAACCCGTAAGTCCCCCTCCCTCTTTTCTATTCTTTTTCTACAAATACGAGGTTCTAAAACCGGACGGAATCGGAACAAATCCGATTTCCAATTCGTTCCTTTCTCAAAATCCAATATTTTCTTAAATACAATCGCACAAAACTATTACATGTCGGCTATTAAATACTAACTAATCATATTTAACAAGTTCTATGTCAAAAGAAATTGCTATTTCTATTTTATCGTATTTTTTCATTAAAATACCATATAGTTTCATTTCGACATTTTAACCATCAAATCCTTGATATAGCTTCAAGTAGATCACGAGGTAATGACCTACCTCCTCACACACTCATATGCAACATAGCACAATACTTCCGAGAACATAGAATACGGGAAAACAACACCTTTTCAAATAAATACCATTACTAATAAAACCATTTTCTAAATGATTTAGTATTTATACAAATCTTTGCAAAGCGCCACTACAACCCATTTGGGGAACCCATTCGGGATGGTGTGGATTATCGCACATCCTCGGGCTTAGTAGTGCGAGATGCAGATCTCCGCAAGGAGCATTCGGTCTCGAAAGATTTATAATACGACATCTTAAGAAAATAAGATTTTTAGAAATATAAAATATATATTAAAATTATTTTTATATAATTATATATATATGTAATATTAAGATATCTATTTTGAAATATTATAAATATTCCAACTCTTTTCAAAAATCACAAGAATCATTTTACATTAAAATACCATGAATTCCATACAAGTCAATATTACAAATAAATACCCTTTATTATGAAATTAGGATATTTTCACTAGAAATATCACAATATAAAATCTACATTCATTACAACTCTAAACACGATTAATGAATACTTGTGGTGTATTTTGAAAAGTATATAAAAGTATTTTTACATAAAACCCTCTCAAGTTCTATAAATTACCCTAAGGACCCTAATGAACATTGGTTTAAACGGGACCAATCTCTTGAACCTTAGGGAGCCGGAGAAGTGGGTGCTTGCCTATTTAAGATAGACAACTTAACAACGGTGTTATCAACATGGTAATTTTCTTTGAAAAAGACACAAATTCTGCCGCCCATATGCAGCGGTTACTGATAACATCAAAACAATCAGGACTTCAATTTCTTTTCTAATTGTTCTGACTCAGATTGAGTCTTATTATAATAATCTGACTTGAATATGATTCAAGTAAAATTTACAATCCATAATTCAATATGAATCCATGAATTCATATATTCAATCTATTCAATCTATATTGACCAAACCGAACCATGGATATACTTCCATTTACATGATTATCCAGTTACATCCATGATTCTTCTGTTACATCCATTTACTGATATTATGGTTTTGGCAAGTCATCTAATTATACAATCTATATTACAAGACAACACAATACAAACGATACAAATAAGATATCGCGGGGTTTAAGGGATAGATTGGTACGGAAGGTGTTAGAAGTGGCACGAGACAGTAAGATTTAATACACCTAACCTAAATCCAGTTGCTGTTGTACCGTGGCATAAATGGTTCCTTGAACTATACTTGCCTCTAATCTCTGGCATATAGAGACTCCTCTCGTATGCACTGGCATCCTTCTGTACCAAGCTACAAACAACAACGTTAACACTAAAACAATATAATACAACTTTAAAAGCCACCTTCTCTTTTTGTCTATTCTATTTCTCTACTTATCTTTGGGACTTACCGAGCGATTTGTTCGCTGACGACATTCTCTTTCTTCTTCTTCTTTGAATGTCTTCAGGTGATCTGGACACTCTGGAGATCAAGCCCACTAGTGAAGACTTGGACCACTTCATTGAAGACCCAGAGATTTAGTTCATTGTACACTTTTATTTCAGTACTTTCCTTTTCTGTTATGCCATTGTTTAGGCATTGCTTTCATTCAGTTGTATTTACTTTTCCATGCATTGTATAGAAAGAAAGTGAATAAATAAAGTTGCTGTTTTATTATATCTTGTCTCTTGTGCATTTACTTTTATATTGCTTAGATACGCTTAGCGTATTTACTTCATAGTAAATACGTAGCGGTCTTGTCGCGTCCTCTGCCCGTACACTGGAAAGCGGGGCGTGACAGCATTGCATTCATCAGTGGGATGTGTAACCTTTCGATGGTACAAGCAGTAGCTCGGATGGACGTCCACTTAGTCAAGGTACATATCCTCAGGAATATTTTCTTTGAAAGGGGCCAGCTTCATTCCCATCGACAGGGCTTTAGCGAACCATTTCCTTGTGTTAAGCCTACTTTTGTCTACTGATTTTTAATAGATTTATGATCAAAAATATTTGTTAACCGCAATCAAGAACGGCGTCGCTTGGTAGCGAGCCGGTGAGTACGGGTCGGTCCACAGGGATGTTGTGTCTTTTCTAATTTGCTCAAACGAGTTAATTCCAAACGTTGTGAATGGATTATCTCTAAAATCTAAATTGATTTATACTAAGACTAGAATCTTGCTGGGGTTATGTTTAGGTTAAGTTTAGAAATTGAATGTTTCCTCACCGCTTTCAATGCCCTATTTTAGATCTATTAGGTGTTATGGTAATAATTAATAAAGGGGATTAGTACCATCGGGAAGAAACGATGTTTCTTCCTCTAGGTTCTTGTCCTTCCTTTTTTAATTCTTACCCTTATGTCCATAGAAAACATATACAACCGGTCCTTTATACTACGGTATCACCGCTACCTCGGGGGATAGGGTGCCGTAGGAATGGTGTGTTATGTATGCATGGAATCCTATAAAAACTTATGATGGGCAAGAAAGGGGTGAGAGATCTTCATCTCTCAAGCCTTCCCCAAAGATAACCCTAACAAGTGATGAGACTACTCGCTCATTAGGGAATTGAATGACATTCTAACTATCTAATTAGGGCAAATAATTATAAGTAAACTAAGGCAATGAAATAGAAATCTTACTTTATTGATGGCTCTCTCCAAACATCAACACAGGAATTACAGATCTAAATTTATGAAATGAAAAGAGGCATGACCTAAATCAGGTTTTTAGGGTTCTATTTATAGATTCATAGAAATCCTAGGTTATAATCACTTTATATCTGCTATTACAAAAATACCCCCTAAGAAAAGAACTAGTCAACGCACCGACGCCTCCTCAAGACTTTTTCCACCGGCACTTGTGCCACGTGGCCGCGGATCCGCGGCCGAAACCCATGTTTGGCCGCGGTTCCGCGGCCGTATGTGGTGCTTGTGGGCTCAATTTCTTCTGGTTGCTTCTGGTGCATGTTTCATTCAATTTTCTTTAGTTGTTTTCTCAGATTGGCTTCTAGGTTTCTTCCAGATCTCCACAGTGAATAATTGTAGTGGACTTTTACCGTTGCTTCGTGATGAAGTCTTGAACCTTGCGCTGCCTTGTACTTTGTGAACTGATCTTCGTGTAGGCTTGATCAAGATTCCACCATTTATTGGTCGTAGTCTCACTTATGTATCGTCTTTTGTCTTTTTCACTGTTTTTGTCCCGAGAATCTGTAACCTGCAACTATATAGCAGACATAGGTCAAAAGCACCTGTTTATTTGTAAAATGCATAAGAATGGGGAATATAATAATGCAATATTATGATATGAACAAATACCCCCAAACTTATCTTTTGCTCGTCCTTGAGCAAACCTAGTTTTGTTCTCAACAAAATCCTAACCTCACTTTCGTAGGGAAACGCGATTGCATTGAGCTCGTGCAACAAGCCGTTAAACCTCTAGGTGTCCATAGTAGGAGGAGTGTTGTCACCTGAGTGTTTTCAGCGGATACTACCCACAAAATCCTATCAATTTAGGCCTATTTACTTTTATTCTCCAATTTGGTTTTCTAACAAGGAATTCTATTATTTTCGACTCATAAATCATCCACCTGTATTCTTCATGCTTTCTTATCATTTAACTTAAAATTATATATGTTCTGTAGACTTACTTAGCTTTTAGCATCTCTTAAGTTTTCCTTCTAGGGTTTTATCTCAACTTAGGAATTTTTATCATCTCTATTAAAGATATAAGTCCTATTCTTCATTCCTTTCTCTTATCTAAACCCCAATCACATACCCCTACGTGTGTGTATATATCACCTCTACACTTGGAAATTCAAATCAAGCTATCATACTCTTGTCTGTTGTTTAAAACACTTCTTAATTGGTGAATTTTTAGATGAATTTCGCTCACACATCCTTCATGCGATAAATTAATACTTCTTGAGGTACCAACAACCGATTACAAGATGTGTTTGCACATTAAAGCATAATTCCTAGTCTTGCAACACCTAAGGCTTTAGCAGTGACTCCCAAACCAGTTGGTCTAAGGCACTAGGTGATGAAGCACCTTTGCAAAATATTTTTCTATTTTTGCAGCCTTAAGTAATCACAAAAACCAGTGTTCATTTTTTTATTATCTCTTTATTCACACTTGAATTTTTATTTTATTTTCTTCGTACTAAGGACTTTAGACAAGAGCATTTCAAGGTCTCCTCTACTATTCCAAGTTTCAAGGTGTGTGTTTGTGCAATTTGTAGGGTATATCTTTTCAGAATTTAGACTTAAGCTAGGAATTATTTTTCAAACTTATACTTTAATAAAAACATCAATACTCTTCCCTTGTTTTAACTTAGCCCAAGAAGTGAACTCAAAATTTGCCTATTTCTAAATAAACTACAAAGACATATACTTTCTACCGTTAAATTTTTAAGAAAGGTTATTTTTAGGGTTTTTAATTTACTAAGTCTAGAATCTAGTTGTTCCTAACTAGTTAACTTGTTTGTTAAACTCAAGTCAATTAAGGCCAAAATTGAATACTTTCATTTTTATAATTTTTGAAATTTTCAATTTTTTATGGGTTTTTAAAAATAAGAATGCAAATGCAAAAATATACACATGAATGCGAAGGAAGAAGGCTTAGCGAGCATACCCCCAAACTTAAACTTGACAGTGTCCTCACTGTCATGCTACACCAAGAGGGTCAAAATGTCTGCACTCCCCTGTTTATTTATTTATAATTATTTTTATATTTTTTTATTGTTAAAACGAAATATATATACAAAAAGCCCCCCCAAACTTCATTGAAACAATGTTAATCGTCATTGCCAAACTTTGCAAAGACCAAACGTCAACACCAACCAGTTGAAAAATTTATCTGTGTAGAGTATCGGTCGGTGGAAGAACATGTTGTACCGATCCAAAAAGAATTGGGGAAGATAGAAGTGGTGGTATGGAAAGTGTGGAAGTGAATAGATAGGAGGTGATGATGAATCAAAACGAGAATGTGAATAATCATAAATCAGTGGAATATTGGCATTCTCATAGCTTATTAAAAGAAAAGGGGGTGGTTCAACTTCTAAATGAGGAGGTTGATTATCCACACAATCCCCAAGATGTTTCTGTGGATCCTTTATTGACTTGGCATCATCCATCATATGAATATGATATTCAATTATGAGGGAACTAATCTCCTCGATGTCCGCCACAGTCCAGCCGAAAGCTTGCCGCTTATCTTGTAAGACCATTAAAATGGCTTTCTCTTGCTCGAGGGCTAGAGAGGCTGATATGATAACGGGAAAGGTCTCATTCTCACCTAGATAAGCATATTTAAGGTGAGATAGCAAGGGCTTGAGTTCGAGTTCGGAGGCGAAACAATCAAAGGTAAAATTGGGGAATCTACCTTGAACTCAAAGGATTACAACAAGGGTTCTAAATCACTGCAAACAACCGAATCGGATGGTTCAACTAACTCATCCAAAAATTCAAAGGATTCATATTCGGGCGGTGAGTCGTCAAAATCATCCGCAAAAGTGAATCATTCATAATCAATATCGGCTGTGTCAACTGTGTTAGATTCAAGGAGAGACGCACTAGTGGCGTCAAAACTGTTGTCATCAAACAGAAATCTTTCAAGCTCGCAGTCCTCCTGCGTGATTTCGTGAATAGAGCAAACTTCTTGTGTACTAGTTTTAGGCACGGGGGGCAGACTTCCTATATTGTAAATATTGAACTCACTAGATATCTTCCCGAAGGATAGAGTCATGGATCCATTGCGACAATTTATTACGGCATTGGAAGTGGCCAAAAATGGTCGACCGAGGATCACCGGAATTTGGTTCCGTGGGTTAGCAACAAGTTGTGTGTCCATAACAATAAAATCAACGGGGAATATGAAATCCCCTACTTTGATCAACACATCCTCTAACTCACCCCTAGGATGGGTGATTGATCGATCAGCCATTTGGAGAGTATAACGAGTGGGTTTCAACTCTCCAACCCCTAATTGCTCGTACACGGAGTAGGGAAGCAGGTTAACACTAGACCCAAGATCTAAAAGTGCTCTATTGATGTTCTTATCCCCAATTGTTATTGAAATTGTAGGACAGCCAGAGTCCTTTCGTTTTAGGGTAAGGGTTGACGTTGGTTAATAGCATTGCTTACGGCACTTGCTACTAGCACTTTCTTGGGTGTTTGTGACTTTCTCTTTGAGGAGCATAAGCCCTTTAAGATTTTCGCGTAAGAAGGGACTTGTTGGATTGTATCCAAGAGAGGTATATTTATACTAACCTGTTTAAATAAATCCACAATCTTCTCCATTTGTGGAGTTGGTTTATTGGAACTCAACCTGTTTGGAAATGGAGCATTTTGAAAATCTGTTGAGTCCAATGTCTGTGGAGTAGAATGTGGAATTGGAACGGATCTCGGTGTGGGTGTGTTCGTGAAGTGAGAAGTGGGTCCGTTCAGATTAGAAGAAGAGCCTTTTGAAGAATGAAGAATAGGCTCTAATGAAGAAGATGAAGGTGAAGAAGAAGAAGATGGAGAAGAAGAAGAAGAAGAAGAAGAAGAAGAAAAAGAAGATGAAGAAGAACCACCGGCGGGGGTGTCATCACTAATACCCACATTATTTTGCAACAATCTTCCAGATCTCAACGTGGTCACCGCATTAACATTATGATTTTGATATTCATATGCGACATGTGCGTTGTGTGTGTGACCGGGATTTGGCAATAATTGAGATGAAAGCTTTCCCTTTTCTCTCTCACTCAACGCAGCAGTTAGTTGTGCAATTTGTGCCTCAATAGATTTGATGCTTTGATCGTGTGAAGCATTGTTGTGCACCAAAGGCTGGATGGAAGTCTCCAACCTTGCTGCGGATTGTGTAGATTATTTGAGAAACGCATCTAGACTTTTTTCTAGCGAGATAACCTTATCATCATTTGGTTGAATAAAATTGTTTTGAGGGTAAAAGTTGTTAGGCACAAAATTGTTCGTTTGATTTGGATAAGATTGTGGTTGGAAAGGTTGCTGGTATTGAGTTTGTTGGGGTGCTTGTTGTTGTGGAGGAGGAGGCCTTTGAAAGTTGTTGTTTCCTTGGAATTATTGATTTTGATTCCAAGCAAAATTTGGGTGACTCCTTCAACCCGGATTATAGGTTGAAGAGTAAGGATCATTTCTTTGTCGTTGCTGAAAGGCAGCATTGACTTGATCTTGTCCTTGAACAGGTGGATTATAAGGACACTCTTCGGCAAGATGTGATGGATCCGAACAACAAGCACAAACAGTCTGTTGGGGTAAAGCAGGGGCAGGAGAAGGCGATGAGATTTTGGTCTCAATGGCTTCTAGCTTTTTCGTAAGTGCGGCTATCTCGGCCTTCATAGAAATCGACATATCTAATTGATGTATGCCTGACCTAGATTGACCAATAGAAGATGATGAGGTGGTCTTGGTGCTTTCCTACTGAAGTGTTTGTTCAGCAAGATCCTCATGAAACTGCCACACTTCCTCACTAGATTTGGTTAGAAAGTGACCTTGACAAATGGTTTCTACCAACTGCTTCATTGCTGGGTTCAATCCCTCATATAATGTTTGGCAAAGTTTCCAATTTTCGAACCCATGGTGAGGGCATTGAACAAGTAGGTCTTTGAATCTTTCAAAAAACTTCCAAAATGGCTCGGAAGGAAGCTGGGAAAATTGTATAATCTCATTGCGAATTCTCGCGATCTTGTGATGAGGATAAAACTTTTTAAGTAAAGCTTTAACAAACTCATCCCAATTTCTAATTGAATGTGATGCTGTGCTGTATAACCACTTCTCGGCTAAGTCACATAAGGTGAAAGGAATGACCCTTAGCCTTATATCATCATTTAATAATTGGGTTGTTTTCATCATGGCGCAAACGTTTTAGAATTTGTTTATGAAGATGTAGGCATCTTCGGATTCCAGTCCGTGAAATTTTGGCAGCATATTATTGAAGTGGGGTTTTATCTCAAAATTGTCCCCATTTTCCGGTGGGAGTGAAAGACAGGTAGGTAAGGCGGTGCGGACAGGGTAGAAGAGATCCTGGAGCGCGATTCGTTGGGGCGCTTCAACAGGAAGGTGTTGCGGGTTATTCGCACCTAACGGAGGTGGAATCAGTTCCGTGGGTAAGATGTTGTTAGGATTATATCCCGACATACCTTCGGACGAAGAATTTGGAAGGGAAGGTATGGAAGTGGAAAGAATTTCGACTCGGAGTCAAAAGCTTCGTCGGTCGGTACCAACGAAATACGGACTAATCGGGCGCTAGTGTCCCTAGTCTAACCAGACATACACTAAAGAGGTAGTGTAATCAAAAAGTGAAAAACAGAATGTGGGGGTAAGAAAACGTCAATGGAAAGAAGGTGAGTGGTGGTGGGGTGCACGGATTTTAAGCGACAAGTTGCAAGTTTTTAAAAAAAATTTACCTTTTTTCTTTTTCTCTTTATTTGGAACTTTTTGCAAAAAAGATTTTCGATAATGGGCTTTGACACACTTTCAATCAACCACAAATGCACAATCAGGCCTAGATCTAGGGTCACCTAGGTCAGCTAGACAGCTCCTAGCTGTTCTAAAGGGATAGAAATAGGACCTCAAACCGCCTCTTTACTGCCAATTGCGGCCAGGTAAGTGCCAGGTGAGTGGGAGGCTCTCCACTACAAGTAGTGGCCCTAATTAAGTAACCACTCACCTTAGACACACTTGCCTAGACACCACAAAGTCAGGTTATGATCAACGGCCGATGCCTACAACTAGTCCTCTGTCCTATTGAGCACGACGTCCTTAGGGCCGAGTCTAGTATTTTTTTAATTAAATAATGGTCAATGAATATGCCTTATGTGATTTCTGGGGCCCTGGGAAGGGTGATGAAATCCCTACCCAATCTGAATTGGTCTCAAGCCGCTTAAAGTCAGATTAAAAATAGGCAAAGCAGTAACAATCACTTGCAATCAATTTTTTTTTATTTTTAGCGCGGCGCAAAGAATCCTGCATAAGATCAATTATTGGAAGGGGGAGACATTTCTTTAAGCGCAAAGAATCTCGCAGAAAATTTGACAGAAGAGATATGGGGATTTGTAGAGGAGGAGAGAGAAAACATACAGTGGAAATTTCTTTTGCTGAAGTCACCAGATAACCGCGGATGCGCGGTCGCAGCAGGGCTATGGCGGCGGAATCGCGGTCTCCTGGACTGTTCGGTGCCTAAAAATTTTTCTGGTCTGCTGATGACGTCAGCAGACCGCGGATGCGCGGCGGGAAGTAGGATCAGGCGGCGCTTCCGCGGTAGAAGCGACGGCACAGTTCCAAAAAAGTTTTCTGTTGTTCTGTTGGTAAAATCCTCTGCTGTTCAGCTCTGCCTTTTTCTGTTTTGATCTTTGGAATTTTCCAGATCCGAACTTCTTTGTTGTTCCTGCAAAATTTACAAGATAAACCCTTCAAACAATAAAAGAATGATAAAATTTTTATATATTTTTATTTTCTGTGTTTATGATTTTTTAATTTATATTAACCCGAAATTGCAAAAAGAAAATACTACACCATCCCCGGCAACGGCGCCGTTTGATTTTTAATAGATTTATGATCAAAAATATTTGTTAACCGCAATCAAGAACGGCGTCGCTTGGTAGCTAGCCGGTGGGTACGGGTTGGTCCATAGGGATGTTGTGTCTTTTCTAATTTGCTCGAACGAGTTAATTCCAAACGTTGTGAATGGATTATCTCTAAAACCTAAATTGATTTATACTAAAGACTAGAATTTTGCTAGGATTAGGTTTAGATTAAGTTTGGAAATTGAATGTTTCCTCACCGCTTTCAATGCCCTATTTTAGATCTATTAGGTGTTATGGTAATAATTAATAAAGGGGATTAGTACCATCGGGAAGAAACGATATTTCTTCCTCTAGGTTCTTGTCCTTCCTTTCTTAATTCTTACCCTAACGTCCATGGAAAATATATACAACCGGTCCTTTATACTACGGTATCACCGCTACCTCGGGGGATAGGGTGCCGTAGGAATGGTGTGTTATGTATGCATGGAATCCTATAAAAACTTATGATGGGCAAGAAAGGGGTGAGAGATCTTCATCTCTCAAGCCTTCCCCAAAGCTAACCCTAACAAGCGAGGAGACTACTCACTCATTAGGGAATTGAATGACATTCTAACTATCTAACTAGGGCAAATAATTAAAAGTAAACTAAGGCAATGAAATAGAAATCTTACTTTATTGATGGCTCTCTCCAAACATCAACACAGAAATTACAGATCTGAATTTATGAAATGAAAAGAGGCATGACCTAAATCAGGTTTTTAGGGTTCTATTTATAGATTCATAGAAACCCTAGATTACAATCGCTTCATATCTGCTATTACAAAAATACCCCCTAAGAAAAGAACTAGTCAACACACCGACGCTGCCTCAAGACTTTTTCCCCCGACACTTGTGCCACGTGGTCGCGGATCAGTGGCCAAAGCCCACGTTTGGTCGCGGTTTTGCGGCTGTATGTGGTTCTTGTAGGCTCAATTTCTTCTGGTTCCTTCCGGTGCATGTTTCCTTCAATTTTCTTTAGTTGTTTTCTCAGATTGGCTTCTAGGTTTCTTCCAGATCTCCACAGTGAATAATTATAGTGGACTTTTACCGTTGCTTCGTGACGAAGTCTTGAACCTTGCGCTGCTTTGTACTTTATGAACCGATCTTCGTGTAGACTTGATCAAGATTCCACCATTTATTGGTCGTAGTCTCACTTTTGTATCGTCTTTTTTATTTTTCACTGTTTTTGTCCCGAGAATCTGTAATCTGCAACTATGTAGCAGACATGGGTGAAAAGCACCTGTTTATTTGTAAAATGCATAAGAATGGGGAATATAATAATGCAATATTATGATATGAACATCTACCGCGGGCATGTTTCGACCTGGTTGGAGTGCATTGTGACTCATCCCTACCATGACTTTTCAACTTGATGCCGACGCCTGGCCCTTTCGAATATGGCCATTTCACACTCTTGATCAGCTTTGCTCTTCTGACGGGCTTCGTTCAGCAGCATGTCAATCATCTCGTCTGACGGTTCCAAAGATTTTGGTACCGATCCTGCCCCTAGCTCCTCTATATTATCTTCTGATGCCGAGTGGGCTTCTTCATCATTTACTGGTGAAAGAGAGATCATGTGATAACTTGCCACATAATCTTCGGGTTCTTCTGACGAGTCTTCTCCCTCATCATTGTCATTATTTCAGTTCTCAAGGATATGGTTGAGAAACTCTTGGAGTGTGACTGGGGTTCGCATCTTCTGGTTATATTCCTTCAGTGCGTCAATATGCTTTTGCAGATCCATGTGCTTGTCGTCAGGCTGCACGGGCTTCTTGGCCTTCTCCTTCTTCTTCGAAGACTTCGACGGCTGGTGTAACACCTTACAATGCGATTAGTGTTAATTAAACGATGATGCGGGTTTTTAATTAAAAGATTACCAAAATAGCTTTCTCACATTTTTTTAAAGATTAATCAATATTTTATTATTATTTGTTTTGGCTTGCACACACTTGTGCATGTTTCCTTGGGGGTTATTTAGTGTTAACTTTATTTAGTAGCCATGTCACCTTAAATAAATCCATGCCATGTTAACCTTGCACTTAGCCTTTGTTGTGATGGTTATCCACTTGTTTTGAAATGAGGGAGGTGGTAAGGTGACTCATGGAGAAAGCATGCTTGCATTTATGAAGTGAGGGAGAGAGTATGTGTAAGGATACACTCACCCTACACTCACCCTATCATCCTTATCTCATTTCAATTCTCATTTCAATCCCTCATTCTCACCTCACTCTCTTATTCTCTATTATTCTTCTTCTTCTCTTCTCTCAACTGAAACCCTCACTACTTCATCACAAAACCTTGCAAAACTTCATTAAACACCACTAAAACACTTCTCAAGTCTTGACTTAGCCACTAAGATGACATGAAGTTTGGAAAGATTGGATTTTTGAGCAAGAGTGGATAGGTAATGACCTCTATCTGATAATTAGGTGTTTATATTGTTGTGTTGCCTTGTAGTTGTGGTTTAGAGCACAAAATGTATAGTTTTGTGCACATATCGTATTTTTTAGTGTCATATTGGAGTCTCTTTGATCTGCTGTGATCCCGAGTGTGTACAGTAAAATCTAGCAATGTAGTAGTTATGTACTAGTGACCCTGAGTGTACACCTGAAGCATGAACCCACCTGATCGGTTTTGGCCGGCGACAATAGGGAAAAATTCCGGCGACCTCGGTCCTTTGGGGGAGTTGGGCCTTGTGTTTTACAGGTTTGACCCTCAGAGTAGTCGCGGCAGGGCGTCTTTTTGTACCTATTTCAGTGGATACCGCTACGGTCGGTTGTGATACCTTTTGCTATAGGTAGGTTTACGGTTATTCGATGATGTTCATTGTATATCTTTTGTATCCAGTACTCTCCATCTATTACCTTCATGTATTGACTTAGAAACGAGTTGTGAGGATCGAAATTGTATATTCTTGTAACTCTGGGTGTCGTGCTCGAGTGAGCCGGCCTTTACTATGTTGCTTATCACTAGTATGATGTTTCATTTATTTTGTTTATATCTTCGCTACGACGTCGTATATCTGCTGGGAATGTAATACCCCAGGTGGAGTTGGGGCTGAATACCACCTACCCCGTGAGAAGTGAGATGTTATCCGGTATCGAGGTGGGGATGTAACCGATATGGATCCACACGGGGACCCACCAGAACAATGGGGAGTATCGAATTCCATTCCGAAAGAGAGCACAATCTGAACTATAAATGGAATGATACCACTCTTATAACACAGAGGTGCCTTTTGGATGAATCGGAACTCCAGAGTTCCGGAGTTTGAAGAACTCCATAGTTAAGCGTGCTTGAGCCAGAGAAATTCTGGGATGGGTGACCTTCTAGGAAGTAGCCCCGGGTTCATTCAAAGGGACAAAACCGTGCGGTTTCGGCCAGAGCGGACAATACCATTTGTGTTTAGGGGTGGGTCGTGACAAATATGGTATCAGAGCCGGTCCCTTAAAAATAGGTCTGCGGTTCGAGGATGAACTATTGTTCTAAGTGGGGGGGAGGAATGTAATACCCCAGGTGGAGTTGGGGCTGAATACCACCTATCCCGTGAGAAGTAAGATGTTATCCGGTATCGAGGTGAGGATGTAACCGATACGGTTGCACACGGGGACCCACCAGAACAATAGGGAGTATCGAATTCCATTCCGAAAGAGGGCACGATTTGAACTATAAATGGAATGATACCACTCTTATAACCGGAGGTGCCTTTTGGTTGAATCGGAACTCCGGAGTTTGAAGAACTCCGTAGTTAAGCGTGCTTGAGCCAGAGAAATTTTAGGATGGGTGACCTACTAGGAAGTAGCCCCGGGTTCATTCAAAGGGACAAAACCGTGCAGTTTAGGCCAGAGCGGACAATACCATCTGTGTTTGGGAGTGGGTCGTGATAGCTGAGCCAAGGTATTTTGTCCATCGTTACCAATTCTCGGTGTTGGGTGCGGTTTCAGCATCTCTTCAATAATCTCTGGCTCTAGCGGGCTTTTCCACCTGATCGTCGGACATGCTTGAAGATCCTTCAGTATTTTTTTAGTTTTAGCCAACAGAACAACTTCCTACAGATTCCTCTAAAAATGAGCATGATTCCCCCGGCGTGTCCATCTTTTTAGGAGCGTGCGGTTGTGGCGAGTTCACCCTCCAGTTTTCAGACAACGCGAATTTGCCTTATTGATACTGGTTCTCAATCCAGTTTTTGAAAATGTAGCAATTTTCGATTGGGTGACCCACTACTCTATGGTAGGGATAGTAATTAGGATTGTCGACGTTGCCTGGTTGCAGTGGGCGTCTTGGATCCGGCTGAGTGATGATCCTGTTGCACACCGCCAGTTCGAACAGTCTTCTCATTTTATCCCGAGGGAATGAGTAAGGACTTCTCAGCTTTTCTCTGAGTGATCGCTGTTTATCGTTTTGGAGAACAACTGGCTTCAGATCTCTCGGCTGTTGCTGAGCGTTGGCGACGAAGGTCGCTTTCCCTTTGACCTTTTCATTTCAAAGCTCCATTTTCGAGGAAGGCGGTCTATGGCCCATCTGGTCCATTTGGGCCAGCTTGTCGATCAAGGCTTGGAAAGTGGTTGGTTTGAAGAACATCATGAATTGGGATATAGTTGCCTATGGATCTAGGGTCCCCATGAACATGCCCACGGCAGGAGTTTCTTCTATGCGTTGTTCGCATTTCGACCATAGGTTCCACCACCGAATTGCATACTGAACCTATGTCTCTCCTGGCTTCACCCTGGATTTGATCAATGCCGTGATCGGGGTGCGTTCGCTGGCGCTTGTGAAATGCTGGGTGAATAGCAACTTCATTTCTGTGAATTTTTTGATGGAGTCATTCGGAAGCTCCGAGTACCATTCGAATGCCGTCTCCGCTAGGCTGCCGACGAACTGGCAAAGTAGCAGTTTTTCATCACCTCCAGTATTGCTGCAAAGATCCCTGAACTGAGCGACGTGCTGATGGGGATTGCCCGTCCCTTTATACACGTGAAATTTAAGGATTGTATATCCCGGTGGGTACTTAATTTGATCGTACCAGCCTGGATATGGTCGCCCAGTTCTGACGACGTAGCCAGTAGCTTCACTTGCTTGATGAGCTTGTATCTGTTGAGCTATGTAGTCATCAAGCGCAGCTTTCGAGATTGTCTCCTCCCTGGCTGCCGATAAAGACGGAAGAGGGTTTGATGTCTCCCCTCTGTCGTATTCAACGATTATTGGGGGATCTTCGGCTGGAGGGTCCAGCTGGATCATCATCCCTACCATATCTTAGAACAGGAGCGCCATTTGTTTTATATTAGCCGCTTGTTCTGCGGCTTCTTTATCTTTCTTTTTAACCATTCTTCGGAGGAACTCGGCGTCGGTTTCGTGTTCCTGGCGTTGATCCGACCATACTTCTGGGCTTTCTTTCTGCCCAGTAAGTGCGGCCATCTTTGTTAGCATCTCCTGAAGTTTCTATTGTTGCTCCTGAGCCTTTATTACAGACCGTGTAAGTGGTTGATGACCCTTAGAAGTACGGCTTTCCTCTTTTCCGGAAGCCATGTAGACGGTGTGCACTACCATGCTCCCAGACTTGGGGCGTTTTGGTTCAGTACCCTTAAGATTTGTCGTAGACATGGGGATCTTCTCCGGCCTTCTCCTTTTATGGGCGGTCGAAGTTGAGGGGGCTGTTGCAATAGGCACCCGTGCAGACAATACCATCCGTAGCATGGCGGCGGGGTGATCCTATTCTTGTCGTACCTTCATTTTCTTTTGTCGGCAGGAGTAATCTTTGTTAATTATAGAGTCTTGGACTCTTCGCTAGACCCTATGGATTTTGGAGGACAGCCGCTGAGAGGGCTGTTCCGGGTTTTCCTTTGTAACGTTCTCCACAGGTGGAGGAGACTTTTTCAGTACGACAATTGGAGAATTCTTGCACACCCTTCTGAGTGGCTCAAAGCTATTCCCAGTTGGAATAGCAACATCAACTTCCATCATTTGAGCTGGTGGGGTAAGTCCAGATAGGGAACTACCCCCAGCTTTCCTCACTCGGCGACAGTAGCGACGTCGAGCGTGTCGTGTAACCGGGATCACCTCTATCGTCAGAGTGGCTTCATCATGCTCCCTGCTTTGAGGAGATGCTGTTATTAGCGCTAGCTTGTCAAAGACTGACATCCACTCGGAAGGAATGATCAACCCGTCGAAGGCTGACTTTCAAGTAGGGGAAGTAGTTCGGACGACCCCATCTGTATCAGGAGTTGGGATAGCCTTCTCTGGTATTGCGAGCCTATTTGCGGGCCCATTTGAGCTTAAGCTCAGCCTGTCGAAGACTGAGGCCGTGGCTTGGACGACCCGTTGAGAGGGGCCGTGGTAGTTGCAAGCCGATCGAAGACCAACTTCTTTAGATTTTCCTGTGATGGCACTGGGGAGTTGAAGCTATTGGTGGAAGCATTGTCCCGAAGAACAATCCAGTGGTGGCCTATGTCACTTGTTGTACGGGCATTGCGAAGATGGAGGCCGCTTGGGGCCCATAAGTTACTCCTCCAGCAGGGACGGAGTGGCAATTGTTGTTGCAATTTGTGCAGTTAGAAGCCATTGACGTCATCTTCTTTTCTTCATGGAGCAAGACACCAAATCTTAGTACCTCGAATCCACAGGCAACCATAGCAGATCACGATTTGTTCGCGAAACACGACACATAAAGTGTGGAGTGGAAAGAGTAAAAGGCCCCACCGGGCGTGCCAGAATCTGTTCACCGCCGAAAGATGCGACCGGGACGTTGGGACGTCTGGCCTGAATTTTGGGGGTAGATGCTATTTGGTTTGATCCATCTACCTCTCCGAAGATACCAAGTTGATTTATGGCACCGTGTATCGGAGGTTTGGACAGATGCGGCCGTTGTAGCAGAATTCGTCAGATTCCCTCTTGTTGTGAGGGTTTTTTGATTTTGGGGATGCTCTTCCCTGCAAGCGCAAGCTCCTACAGTTAGTTATGTTACCGCGTAGCGATAGCTACTTTCTCCTGCTCCAGATGTTCACTTCGTGTCGTGTGTGTTTGTTTTATTTTTGGTTGCCCGTGGATTGTATACAGAGACTAATTTATATTGTCGCCCGTAGGGCGCGGATTATTCCAAATCCGTATTTTCTTAGATTTGGGTTTGGTTGATTTAAGGATTATTAATCTCGTTCGAGATTAAGATCAACTTAAATTTTTGATACGTTAGCCTAATTTTAGACTAAGATCTAGTTAACGAGGGTTTATGATCATTTTTGATCCAGCGAAAGAGCATTTGGGCTCCGTCGTTTTAGTTTAGGGACATTACGGTCCATAAGTTTAAGGAAATCATAGTCCGTGTTTACGAATATCATAGTCTATAGAGTTTATTTTAGGGATGTTTTGGTCCATAAGTTTAAGGACATCATAGTCCATGGAGTTTAGTTTAGGGACGTTAATGTTCATAAGTTTAAGGACATCATAGTCCATGGAGTTTAGTTTAGGGACGTTACGGTCCATAAGTTTAAGGACATCATAGTCCATGGAGTTTAGTTTAGGGACGTTAAGGTCCAAGAGTTATTGGTTATCGGGACCCTCCACCTCTCTGAAGACGTTGAAAAATTACGACGACATGTATCAAAGGTGTGGAGAGATGTACCCTTGAACCAGTTTTGGTTGGAAAACCTGTAGTTGGGTTTGGTGTTAAGATCAGTTTGGAAAATTATAAGCACATTGTGGAAGTTTCTAGAAGTAGTGACTAGGATTTGTGAGTCATCCATTTGCATTAATGTTTCGATGATGTGTTAAGATGACTCATTGTTCATTTAATGTTTTTTGCAAGGTGTTTTCTATGACTCATTGTTTCTATTAATGTTATGATAAGCTTTTATTTATGGCCATCTTCTTCTCCCTCTTACACTCACCCCCCTTCCTCACTTATAGTGGCCGGCCCCTCATTGTAAAGGGGGTGTGTGGTTGATTAAAATGATTATGGATTTGATTCATGAAAATTTGTATGCTTATTTCTTATTTACTCAATCCAAAAGGCAACTTCATTAACCGTTCATCCATAGTTTTGGATGTAACAAGACAAAGTGTTCTACTCATTCTCTACATCAATCTTGGTCATATCTTTTAGTAAACTTGATGACCGAGTTGCCTCGGGTCAGAGGCGGGAGCCCGTTTAAAAATCCGCTGACGTGGTGCCACGTGGACGAGGAGACCGGAGATCGAGCGAGATCGGATCAGCCGCAACAAAGCGTGGGATGATGGTTAAAGACCGAAGAACTCAGATCGTTTGGTATAACATTTCTACCCACTTAGTAGTTTGTTAGTCTAGCGATAATGGCGGATCCGGGTTATAGTATACAATAGCGCCAGTTAAAAAGATTTTGTTCCGTATTTGGCGTCTGAAAGACGGCCGGGGCGCTAGCGTAGACTTACATTGGTATCAGAGCCACGCCATTAAGTTTTACTAACTTGTGCTAACGCGTTTAAAATATCGATCGAACGGAATTTCGAAAACTACAATTTTCTGTACAAAGTTTCTTTCGATTTTAAAACTGGTCTAAAAATGATTTTAAGCATCACAGAAATTCATGCAGGTTTTTATAAAAAAACTGGTGAAATTTGGTCACGCGATCCCACAGTACGGCCGCGGATCCGCGGCTCAAACCAGGGTTTGGCCGCGGATCCGCCGCGAGTTTGTGAGAACAGTGAGCCAAATTTCTACAGCGTGTTCTTCATGGTAAATTGTGGTTTCTGGAATATTTCTTTTGGGCCCATATTTTGTTACTGTACAACAGATGTTCGTGGGGCCTACTTCGGGAAGTTTTGTCGATCGAAATTTTAAACTTGTTAGTTTACAGTACTTACATTATATCTCCGACCGTGAATGTCATTCTAGCGGTAAATTGCGTCTAATTGCTATAGCTCTTTTAGACGGGTTTGCGAACGCGACATTCGCGTTGATGTTCTGTGTTGTGCTGTGATGTTGCGGATTTGTCGTGGTGGATAGCAGTGTGCAATGGTAGTGCAGTTTGAATTTATTTGTACATTTGATATTACGTGGCGAGCGTCCAACATGTAGACTGCCGTCACTGCCTGTTTGTATAATATTCTTTTGGGGCACGACCGGGCTGAGGTCGATGTACCCGTTGTACATATTTTTCATTTCTGTACTAGGTTTTACCCCGCGACGGAATGCACGGATAGCCGGGTTATGGAGGGCAACGGTTTCGCATCTCATGGCTTTGAGAGACAGAGGGGCCTTACTCTAGAATTGGCAGACTATTCGCCGCACTCGTAGGGGGTACAGGTTGACCCAAGGAGGGGTGCTCAAGTTACCGGATTCCGTGAAGTGCAGGGTGGTCCATTCACTTCGCTGTAGGGGGCTGCCTCGCTTCAGGTTTTGGTGGGTAACTTGCCGCATCCGTTGGGGTCTAGGTTTCATTGCACAGGCTATCCACACGACCAGGGGAACGTCGGGTTTCAGTAGCGGCTCTGTGAAACCCGGGGATCCCAGATTATCTGTATTGTTCTGTGATGCTTATTACTTTTCTGTAATGTTGCATATTATCACGCCTGGAGCGATTATTGTATATTGGTATATATATACTATTAGATGTTGTATATATTTTACACCCACGCAAGTCCAGTCCCCGCTCTGTCGTTAGTTAAGTAACCTAACGGGTGATGACGGGACCCAGTGACGAATGCGGATGGCATATACGTACATTTTATTTTCGTTCTTTTCTGGTGTGATTAATTGATGGGACTGCGTTGATTCTGATCAATGTAAAGGAAACAAACCTGTTTGGCAGTTGTTGGAACAGTTTTAAAAGGTGTTATTACAAAGACGTTTTCTTTTGTTTTGCACAGTGGTATTCAGTTGGAATATCCTGCACTTCATTCGACGAGGCAAGGGCTGATATCCCTTCATCGGGAGTGACCCCTTGGGCAGAAGTTTGCATCAAGGTAATAACTTCGCTATAGTCGATTACAAGTTGCTTTGCATCGCGGTATTCAGTTGGAATATCCTGCACCTCATTCTACAAGGAAAGAGCCGAGATCCCTTCACTGGGAGTGACCTCTTTAGCAAAGGTTTTCGCCACTAAATTTTTATAAAAAGCTATCAGGTGCTTTTAGCGATATCAAGTTCATTACGTTAAAGGTTTTTCGCCAAAAACCAGCCGTAGCTCTCCGTCATTTCTTTTGGGTATTCAGTAATATTCAAGCTATGCATTTTGGCCAAAGTCAAGGCATAGTGTTTGGTAGCTGCTGGGTATTCATTTGTTGCATAGATAGATGAGTTGGTTTGGGACAGTCATTCTGCCGATTGGCCAAAGTCAGGGGCATGTGCGAGTGGGTTCAAATTGATAAGATAGTGACGGGTAGAACTTGGCATGTGACTTATGACATTTTGACCAAAGCCAAGGTCATAAGAGCATGGGGAAAAAATCATATCGGTAGTTTCTAAAGAAACTGAAACTTTCCAAGTATTCGCATACCTTATGGAGTATGATAACATGAGTGGATTCCGTCACGTTATCATGCGATGAGAGTTGGATCCCGATTCCTACTGATGAGTTAGTTTACTCTTCGGGTGATCCCGATTGATTCTTCTTTCAGGTTTGGAGGAGAATTTGACAGTACAGTGGGAGGTTTCCTGATTAGATAAAGTGATAACCATTCTGATCTAGGTTAGAGTGACGCAGAGTGTTTCTTTTTTCTCTCTCTTTGGCAGCGACCTTTGACCGACCCTAGACTATGACTCAGTGACCAAGTTGACCGAACCTTCTTAAAATACTGGCTTTTGGATTGTCTAAGTTGCATAAGTCATTGCCACTCCTTCTTTTACCCTCTGCATTTCTCAGAATACCCCGTATTACTACGGACATCCACTTCTATTGGATAGATCCATCGTATGGTTATATACGAACTCGAAGGGACTTCTTCGAGGATGGATCAAGGTTCAGGAGAAATAAAATTGGTTTATTCAGTTGTCTTTTATTATCACTTTCTCTCAGGCTGCGAGGGCTCCTTAGTTTAGGAGAGTACACCTATTACGCTTATTGGATAGTCTTATTCCAAACCATAGGCAGGTGCCGAAAGGTAGGGAATGAAGAAAAACCAATTAGCCTAAGTAGGGTGTGCAGAAGGTAATATGTAAAGACAAAATAAAGGGATTAGAAAGAGAGCAAAGTAAATTGCGACTGTTATCATTCACGACAAAACCGCCTACTTCATCGCCACTCCTATTTCACCTTTAATAGAATAAGGTATTATTCAGTTGTTTTTTATCATCACCTTCTCTCAAGCTGCGAGTACTCCTTGGTTTAGGAGAGTACACCTATTATGCTTACTAGATAGTCTTCTTCCAAACCATAGGCTGGTGCCAAACGGTAGGGAAGGAAGAAAACCACTTAGCCTAAAGGGGTGTACAGAAGGTAATGAATAAAGACAGATAAAGGGATTTGAAGAGATGGCAAAGAGATATACAGTTAAAGTCATGAATTGGATTATAGAAGAGGCATTACTAGGAATACCAGTATACCCCTACGAATCATTTTCATATTTCAGTGCATTGTTAAAGGAAAACTGTTTTCCCGATTAGATACTTACTCCAGGGTATGTATTTACCAGGTTTCATTCTCATATCTGTATGGTTTTATAGATGATGAGTGGGAGTAAGTTATTGGGAATTAGGTGATCATCCTCATTATATCGGAATTCGTTGTAATTGGTGATATTTGAGGAAATCGCCTGGGTAAAGTTTTCAACCTACGACGCACAGGTTTTGAGTTATTCAACTCAGTGGACTTATACAGAGTATTGTATGTTGACCAGTGTCCGTAAGGACAAAGGGGTTGGTCCTCGTATTATGTTCTGTTTACTTGTGACTTTTCTAGTTTTTAGACAAGTGTTTCGTAGAAATACAATGTTTAAGTTTTTGAGAAGTTGTGGGTATAGGAATAAAGTAGAGAACCAGATGTCGCAAGTATCGGGATTCTTCAAAGAGATCGAAGATGTAGATTCTTGTGATTGGTATTCAGTTGATAGTAATGATTTTGAGAAACTTGTTTCTCTTTCATGTTACTCATAATTGGATGTATTCCTAAGTTGAGTAATGCTGATTAGTCTCTTTCCATTAAGTTGATATGCACTGGAGACAGCTGCATGATTTGAATCTGGTTCCAATTAAATAAGTGCCAAAGTTTCTATATTGGATATAGAATGGTTCATATCTTAACGATGTTAAGGTATGGGGAGTTGTCCGGCTTATGCTTAAAACCAGAATCTGGATAACTCAAGGCACGTTTCTGTAATGGCAGTTTGTGGGTTGACCCTGGCTATAACGAGGGTTGATTTTCTACCATCTGGAAGATCAATAGTGGTATTGTTCTTAACTCGCCATAGTTTTAGTAAAATGGATTTTTTTTTCAGAAAACAGTAGTGGGAGTATGGTAGGACTGGAAGTGATTCCAGAACCGCAAACGATTACGGAAAATTTAATTGGGCCTAAAGATTCAATCAGATTTGACATTCCATTAGTAACTCCACAGATATGGTGGGAAACCTCAGACACCCAAGAGATACTCCGGTAGCCTCAAGGACGGTGACAGGGAGGTTATTGTTTACCCAGACTTGACACTACCGTTGTTCCAGGCTATGAGACCCGGCAGGAGGTTAAGTATAGCGTCGTTCTAAACTAGCTTTAGAAGTGCACGTATATATTATTCTGCAGAGGGTTGTTGTGGTCAGTGGGAGCAGCGGAAGCATAGTGGGCAAGTAGCTTATGTCTATTTATAGACTTGAGAAAATATAGCGGAGATAGATCATCTATTTTTGATGTGACAGTCATAGGTTTGACTTCATCAGAATAGGGGATTTTAAGAAGGTAGTAGGGTGTGATGTCCTGATATTTGGATGACATACACAGAGTAGGAAGTAAAATTCCTATACTACGATCGGTTATACTGTGGTCGTCACACAGTTGTATCTCCACAAAGGATATGGATATAATATCTGACATTCTGGTTACTAGATTTATGGTTTTAGATCTAGATTTGGGTAGTTTCCCAATTTGGGTACTTTGACAGTATTCAAATAGTATTTTAGAATAGATGACTCCTGGCATGGTGGTGTACCTGCAGATGATGGAGTCACCTTCTCTAAAAGTGTCTTACAGACTAAAGGGTAGAGGAATGAGCATGATTGACATCTTACTTGCTTAGGCAATTGAGTCAATCGTGAGATGTCAAGTACCACACCAGATGTTGTTTTTGCACTAGATGCGATAAGTTTATATTAATCCAATCCTGGAGAAACATAAGGAAGCGGTTTTAGAACATAAGTGAATATTCTGCGGATTTGATGACGGCAGCCTCCTTCGGGAGACGATTATCATTCCTGGCTTCAAAAGTGACATAGATGACAGAGTGATTGTCATAGTTATAGTTTTCCATCTGATGAGTGACAGTATTATGGATAGGTGGTCCAAGAGGATACCGTGGGAGGCATAGTGCTAGACACTGATTAGTTTCAGTTGTGGATATAGTCTAAGAAGTTTGGATTTGGAGTTCATTTATGAACTAGGTCCCATCAGATATCCGGAAATATTCTAAGACAGGTATTACTCAATTCAGGAGATGGCTTTCTCCACGAACTTGAGATTAAGAGAGACGTAGAAAGAAACATCAGGGCGGATCCACTCACTGAGGCTGTTTCTCGAACACAATAGTTTTACAAATAGGTTTTGTGAAACTGATTAGTAGAGGAGTTGGATGTTCGGTATCATACGGGCTATGAGTATGCGACATCGCAATAATTACCCTTAAGTGTAAGTGGGAGATTGTTGCATATTGTGCCCTCAAAGTCAATTATTGGATCGCAGACACGTGATTGCAATGATTGAGGAGGACCTATACCGGTAGGACAGTCTTACTCGAGATGATAATATGCTATCTGGTTTGCCTTTATCAGTCGTTTACAGGTTCAGGTGACTGATCACTTTTACACGTTGATAGAGCCCTTAGGATCTTGCTTGACTACCAACAGTATGATGGCGATCATATACGTGAGAGTTGGGTAGTCTATAAGCACATCCTTAATTGTGGTCCCTAGTCGTGGGAGTTTCGAGACAGGGCATCGATACTCCAGAGTAGACTAGTGTATACAGTCGAGACCCCGACGAGGGGCAGTGGCCGGTCTCACAAGCCATTGGTGTCAGTTGGATCACCTAAGATGTATACATGTGCTCATTGGATTATGAGTACACCGGAAAGGACTAGCCGGGAACCTGTTAGTTGGTATTATACCTATCATCAGATAGCAGTTCCCTGGTGACATGTGTACAGGTTAGTTCATCGACCTGAGGTCGTCATTTGTCTCGTGTGAGTTCCCACTGTGCTTTGATTTCTATCCTACCACGGCTCAAAGGAGTCGTGCAAACAGGTATTTTTTGGGTACAGTCTCGAGCCACATGGAGGCAAGTGAGCGGATCGACAGGGGATTCGTCTTTCCCGGTATTGGGGGTGAGATCGCGCTGTGTCTAGGAGAGCTATTACACAAACCCCTTGGCCGAGGCAGGAGATTTACTGGTAGGTACTCCAGTAGTATCTCAGGGTGTTCTGGGTTACACTCCAACACGACTTATACCGCTATTGGGGGTCTGACATTACCAGCCCCCTAGGCCGATATGCGATACTCATAGACGAACGGACCGGACTGTATGTATATTGTCACTGTTAGGCTCAGTAGGGTTCCTGGATGAGTTCACTCATCGGCTTCCCTTGAGGTCAGTACATGGGCAGCCGTTACGCACAGCTAGTGCCGCTGACGGCTTGTGGTTAAACCCACTGCCATGGTACTGACGAGTCATTAGAGTCCCCCACAGATAGTTTCCCAAGTTTGGGTGAAACATTGTAGAGGCCGTATGGTTTTATGGCAGGGTTCGGAAAATGCACGTGCGTTTACGCACGTGTCATATTTCGGGCAGATAATACTGGTGGGCTTTGGTTTAAGCCGGATCCGAGTATTATACTGTGTAGATATAATATCTTTGTCTCAGTTGCATTTGTATTCGGTCGTAATACAAATACGGGTATGTTTATACTGTTACGGGGTTATCCTGAAATTCGTTTCGGGATCGCTTTTGGAAGTTGCCAGTTTTATATCACCCGTATTAAACATTTGGTTTAATGCGGATTTATATTTTCTTCACTTGGGTGAATCATGAGGGTGATGAGTGTGGAAGTTTCTAGAAGTAGTGACTAGGATTTGTGAGTCATCCATTTGCATTAATGTTTTGATGATGTGTTAAGATGACTCATTGTTCATTTAATGTTTTTTGCAAGGTGTTTTCTATGACTCATTGTTTCTATTAATGTTATGATAAGCTTTTGTTTATGGTCACCTTCCTCTCCCTCCTACACTCACCCCCCTTCCTCACTTATAGTGGCCGACCCCTCATTGTAAAGGGGGTGTGTGGTTGATTAAAAAGATTATGGATTCGATTCATGAAAATTTGTATGCTCATTTCTCATTTACTCAATCCAAAAGGCAGCTTCATTAACCGTTCATCCATAGTTTTGGATGTAACGAGACAAAGTGTTCTACTCATTCTCTACATCAATCTTAGTCATCTCTTTTAGCAAACTTGATGACTGAGTTGCCTCAGGTCAGAGGCGGGAGCCCGTTTAAAGATCCGCTGACGTGGTACCACTTGGACGAGGAGACCGGAGATCGAGCGAGATCGGAGCAGCCGCAACAAAGCGTGGGATGATGGTTAAAGACCGAAGGACTCAGATCGTTCGGTATAACATTTCTACCCACTTAGTAGTTTGTTAGTCTAGCGATAATGGCGGATCCGGGTTATAGTATACGATAGCGCCAGTTAAAAAGTTTTGTTCTGCATTTGGCGTCTGAAAGACGGCCGGGACGCTAGCGTAGACTTACACACATAGGCTCGGTTGATCTGAATTAGGGACTTTTGATCAACATGGACTCAACCTACTCAGTTTTAAATAAAGTGTTGAACACTTGTTTGGGCTCGGCCCTTTTGTTCAATAATGCTGAGCACTGATATAAGCTTTGATGCTCACCCCCTTTCTTTGTTTTTTTATTGAGTGTTAAACATTCTTTATAGCGTTGGGCTCTATTTACAGAGCGCTTTATATTAAACATTGCCCACGTGAGAAAAACGTGGGGCGCTTGTCGCTTGGCGCCGACCAATGTGTGCAGAGCACTCTTTATTTTAGTAGCGCCCACGTGAGGGGCACGTAGAGCGCTTGGCGTTGTGCGCCAACCAATGAGTGCAGAGCGCTTCCTCTTAAATAGCACCCATGTGAGGAGCACGTGGAGCGCTTGGCGCTGAGCACTAGACTTTGAGTGCTAAGCACTGAGTTTTAAATAGCGCCCGCGTGAGGAGCACGTGGAGCGCTTGTCGCTGAGCGTCAGACTTTGAGTGCTAAGCATTGAGCCTTAAATAGCTCCCGCATAAGGAGCACATGGAGTGCTTGACACCAGACTTTGAGTGCTAAGCACTGAGTTTTGTGTTCTGCCCAATTTAATTCTTTGAGAATTGGATTCTCACTTATGAAAGACTATGTCTTATAGATCTGAGATCTGGAAAAAGAACTATGTTTTTCTGATGTGAGAGTTAAACTCTTAAATATGGAGGAGTTGCTGCGATCTCCCTTATTTTTATGAAAGACTTTATCTTATAGATCTGTGATCTGGAAAAATAACCAAGTTCTTCTGATGTGAGAGTTAAACTCTTAAATATGGAGGAGATGCTAAAATCTCTCTTCTTTTTATTTACCTTGAGGAGAAATTGTTGTCGTCTTGAAATTTGAAGTTTATGGGGGTTCCCTCTGTTCAAGAATAGAAGTCTTGGTTCCTTTATATAAGGGAGGCTGATTTGTTGAATCAGTTAAGGAAATCTCTCATTGAGAGATTTATTAATTGATGTGGGGAATTTATCCACCGTCGGATCTTTGATCCAAGGACTTCTATTTTACAGAAGATATTTTTCTTGTTTTTAACAAGATTGGAAAATATTTTTCCATACAGAACTTATTCTGTATCTTGGTGATTTTTTAATCACCATTGGATCTTTGATCCAACGGTGCTCTAATTTACAGAGCATAATCTTTCATGTTTAGAAAGATTTAAGCAGCATTTTCTCAATCAGAATTTAATTCTGTATCTGATGATTTATCATCTCCGTTAGATCTTTGATCCAACGGTACTCTTTACAGAGCACAATTTTTCTTATTCAGAAAGATTTGAGGAGTATTTCCTCAATCATAATTTAATTCTGTATCTGATGATTTATCATCTCCGTTTGAACTTTAATCCAACGGTGGTGAACTTTTAGTTCTGCCGCTGCCTCAGAGTTTTTAACTCTGAGAGCCGACGCTCTCGTGCTTTGCATGTGAGGCGCTGCCTCAGAGTTTTTAACTCTTAGCGCTGCCTTAGATTTTTTAACTCTGAGCGCTGGCGCTTTCGTGCTTTGCACGTGAGGCGCTGCCTCTGTTCAAATTTTGAACAGAGCCTTGCTCTCTTATTGGGGGAAACAGAAACTTTAATTCCAATGTCGATCTAAAGAAGTATATCGCCGTATTTAGGGCGAAGTGCTAGTTTAGGGATGTTCCGGTCCATTATCGCCAAGCTTGAGGTGGATTTTTAGTTTAGGGACTTCTTGGTCCATTATCGCTATGCTTGAGGCGGATTTTTAGTTTAGGGACTTCTCGGTCCATTTTCGCCATATTTGAGGCAAAATTTTAGTTGAAGGACTTTTCGGTCCAGCATTCCCATCTTGGGGATGAATATTAGTTTAAGGACATTTCGGTCCAATATTAGTTTAGGAACGTTTCGGTCCAATACCGCCATATTTGAGGCGGATTGTTAGTTTAGGGACTTCTCGGTCGATTGTCGCCATGTTTGAGGTGACTGATTGTTAGTTCAGGGACTTCTCAGTCCATTATTGCCATGTTTGAGGAGACGGGGTTTTTTGGATACTATTCTCAGAGTTCTGACTCAGGAAGATAGCGAGTGGACATAAGCGCCGTCATCTACCATTGACCTAAGTCATGACTTGTTAGGCATAGTACTATTTGAGGAATTGCCCGTTTATTGGCTGGAAGGGTCTTTCTCCACGCATGTCCATGAGCAGGTAGGCTCTATCTTTGTAGACTTTGTCTACGATGAACGGGCCTTCATAGTTCGGCTCGAACTTCCCCGTTTTGCATGATTGGGGATCATTGGTCTTTTGACAACTAGCATGAGTTCGCCTTGGCGAAATGTTCTTGGCCTGGTCAGTTTTTCATATGACTGTGTCATCCTTTCCTTTTAAGCCTCCAGATTTTGCTGTGCTATAAGGCGAGTTTCGTCGAGGGCATCGAGCTCCTCAAGCCGAAGATGAGCATTTTCTTCATCTGTCAGCTCGTATCGAACCACTACTCGTAGAGAGGGGAGTTCTATCTCCAATTGGAGCACTGCTTTCGTGCCGAACACTAATGCATACGGCGTTGTATTCGTGGCCAACTTGAACATTGTTCGGTACGCCTAGAGAGCTTCATGCAACTTTTCGTGCCAGTCCTTTTTGTTTTCGTACATCGTATTTTTTATAATCTTTATCAAGGTCTTGCCAAAAGCATCAGCTAGACCGTTGGCCCAAGGATTATAGACTGAAGAGTATCTTCAATCTATTTTATGTTGCTGTGCGAAGCGGCTGATTTTATGACTTCTATAAGATGGCCTATTATCCGAGATTATCCGTCGTGGAGTGCCAAACCGATAGATGACACGGGTTCTGAAGAAATAGTAGATATTCTCCGTCATCACCTTGCTTAGTGGTACTGCTTCTGCCCACTTAGAGAAGTAATCGGTCGTTTCTGAAGAAATGGAGGATATTCTCCGTATTCCCCTTGCTTAGTGGTACTGCTTCTGCCCACTTAGAGAAGTAATCAGTCGTTGCCAATATAAACCGATGTTCTTTATAGGACGCTAGTTCAATAGGGCCAATTATATTTGTTCCCCACATCTCGAACGGCCAGCTGGCCACTGTTGGGTGTAGAGGATTTGGATGTTGATGGATGAAGTCCCTATGAATTTGGCATGAGTGACACTGCTTCAAATATTCGAGGTAGTCTTGAATCATTGTGGGCCAATCGTAACCCATTCTTTTTATCTTCAGCTTCATCTTTGGTCTAGCTTGGTGAGAACCGCAGAGTCCATCGTGTATTTCTTGGACGACTTTCTTTGCTTCCTTCGGCTCCAGACATCTTAACCATAAAAAATCAAATGATCTCTTATATAGAGTATCATTGACGAAAGCGAAAAACAGTGCTCGTTTCATGAGCTGATATCTAGACGACACATCTTCGGGCGTTCGTTGGGACTTAAAGTAGTCTATAAAGACTTCCCTCCAGTTCTTGACCTTTTCTTCATCCTCTATTTGAAGGGATACTTGTTCGGTCGCTTCTTTTCCTTCGGATGGCTCTATTAGGTCTTCTGAAGATATATCTGTTGGTGCAAGAATCCTGCGGCTTTGCACAATGATCCTCATATCATTGAGGTCTTCGTCGGTCAATTCTTTAGCCAATTTGTCCAATGAATCCGCCTTGTTTTTTTCTGCACGCGGTATACTCTCCAGAATGTAGGAAGGGATTTGTGTCAACAGTTGCTGCACTCTTTTGCCATACTTTTTCAGCTCAGGATTGCAAGTCTGATAGTCTCCATTTACTTGGCGAACGATCAGCTGGGAGTCTGCATATATGAGGAGGTCTTTGATTCCCATGTCGATAGTGATCTCTAGACCCGCTGTCAAAGCTTCGTATTCAGCCTCGTTATTAGTTCTTGGCTCTGTTAAGGAGAGGCATAACGCAATATCCTTTCTTGCGGAGTCACGAAGGTAAGGCTCACCCCGGCTTTGATTATGGGGGTGTTTTGCTTTCACCGCTTCATGGAAGATGCTCCATTGAAGTAGATTTCCCATTTCTTTTTCGGAGGCGGAATCTTTGAAGAGAGGGCTGAGGGGTGTTTCATCCTCAGAATCGCTCCTGAAAGTAAGAACTTGGGGGTTTTTCCCCTTCCGAACAGGTACTAACCATATGAAAGTTGCCAGTCGTTTTTCATACGTGTTTGTCGCACTATTTTGCCGTCGATGGGCACGAGCTTCGCGCTTCATCCTCTTGATGTGTTTTTGATGGGAAACATATCCTTGCCACCACTTCTTGAAGGCATTGTATTCCTCGGTGGGGTAGGTGAACCTCCAATGAAGTAGGCAGTAGTTTGGATGTGATCCTTCTCTATTGAGGCTTATGATCCTGGGAGTGTTCCTTATGAGAGGTGGCCGCTTCATCCTTATTGACAAGGTTTTGGCGAACCGCTTCTCTTTTTTGGTCCTGCTCTTATTTGTAGCAGGTGCGCTTTGGTTTGGTCTGCAGCTTCTTTATCTTGAATCTGACGCTTAGCCTTTTCATATATGGTTGTCTCGCGTTCTCGGTCAACTTTGCTTTTTTGAAAGGCTTCGTTTAACAGCCTCTTGATTGGGTCTTCTGGAAGTTCCAAGGATTTTAGCGCCGATTCTGCCCCCAGTTCCTCTGCGTTATTTTCTGACACTGAGGGAGCTTCTTCGTCATATAATGAAGAATGGGAAACCGTGTGGTAACTTGATACACGGTCTTTGGTGTCTTTTGATGAGTCATTTCCCCCATCATTGTCACTGTCTTTGCCCTCAAGAATATGCTTGAGGAATTCTTTGAGCGTGACCAGTGTCCGCGCCTTCTGGATATACTCCTTTAGCGCTTCTATGTATTTTTGTAGATCTGTACGCTTGTTGTCATACTCGGCAGGCTGCACAGGCTTTTTGGTTTTCTTCTTTTTCTTTGAAGACTTTGAAGGCTTGACTTGGGGGTTTTTCTCTTTGTAAAAAATTTTCGGTGCGGGATGAGGTTTTAGTATCCCTTCGATTATTTCGGGTTCAAGTGGGCTTTTCTACCTGACCACCGGACATGTTTGCAGATTCTTCAGCATTCTTTTGGTTTTCGCTGAAAGAACGACTTCCAATGGAGTTTCTTCCACGAGCGAGCATGATTCTCCATGTGCGTCCATCTTTTTGGGAGTGTGCTTCTGGGGTGGGTTTACCTTCCAATTATCCGACAGCGCGAATTTCCCCAGTTGATACTGATCTTCGATCCAGTTCTTAAAGATGTAGCAATCTTCAAATGGGTGGCTTACCATTCTATGATAGGAGCAGTAGTTAGGATTGTTGACGTCGCCAGGTTGTGGTGAATGCCGCGGGTCGGGCAATGTGATGAATTTATTACGCATTGCCAATTCAAACAGTCTCTTCGTCTTGTCACGGGGAAATAAGTAAGCGTGTCCTAGTCTTTCCTCTAAGGATGGGCTCAGACGTATGCTGTTTTGACGAGCAGATGGTTTTGGACCACTCGGCTGTTGTTGCGTATTGGCAATGAAGGCCGCTTTCCCTTTACCCTTGCTATTTCAAGGGTCCTTATTCGAGGAGGAAGGCTCGTGGCCCATCTGGTCCATTTGAGCTATTTTATCAATCAGAGCCTGAAAGGTTGCTGGTTTGAAGAATTTCATGAACTGGGACACAGTCGTTTGAGGATCAAGGGTCCCGATGAATATGCCCACGGATGGGGATTCTTCAATGCGTTGTTCACACTTAGACCACAGGTTCCTCCACCGGATCACGTATTGGACCCATGTTTCTCTCGGCTTTACCCTGGCATTGATTAATGTCATGATCGGGGTGCGTTCGATCGCGTTAGAGAAACTCTATGTGAACATCAGCTCCATTTCTGCGAATGTTTTCATGGAGTCATTTAGGAGCTCCGAGTACTGTTCGAAGGCTATTTCTGACAAGCTGTAAACGAAGTGGCAGAGCAACAGTTTGTCGTCGCCTCCAGTGTTGCCACACAGAGCTCTGAATTGCGCGACGTGTTGATGAGGGTTGCCTATTCCTTTGTATACATGGAACTTAGGGATCGTATATCCCGGCGGGTATTTGATTTGATCATACCAGTCTGGATATGGTCGTCCAGTTCTGAAAATTTGGCCAGCGGCCTTATTAGCTTGATGAGCTCGCAATATAATCATCAAGGACGGCTTTGGAGATCATTTCCTCCTTGGCTTCCGATAAGGTTAGAGGAGGGTTTAATGTCCCCCCTGTCATCCTTGATGATTAACGGTGGATACTCGGCCGGGGGTTTTGGTCGGATCATTATTCCAACCATGTCTTAGAATAAGAGAGCCATCTGCTTTATGTTAGCAGCTTACTTAGCGACTTCTTTGTCGTTTCTCTCGAGCACCTTTCGCAGGAACTCTGTATCGGTCTCCTGCTCTTGGCATTGTTCAGCTTCCTTGTCTGGACATTCTTTCTATCCGGTAAGTTCTACCATTTTGGTCAGCATTTCCTGGAGCTTTTGTTGTTGCTCCGGAAAGTATGTCTTAGCATCACAACTAGGTTTCAAGGAGCATCAAGTATGCAATTTTAAAAAATCTGGAGTGCTAAGGCATACAATGCATGAATCGAACTAGAGAATTAGGGTTTTAGTGTAAGTAAACAAGTTCTACAATACTTGAAAAGGTTATCCCGAAATGGATAGCCATTCCGGCTCAAGTAGAGGAAATCGTCCAAGCGGCTTCTCCTGCTAAAGGACCAGTCTTTGCAAGACTGACCGTTTCGGCTCCCGCTTCGGGCGAAGTCACCAAGACTGCTTTCCCTGCTCAAAAGTCAGTCTTCGATAGGTTGGACGTTTCTTCTCGGCATACGTTAGTCTTCGATAGGCTGGCACCGGCAGCAACCCTTCACCAGAACAGGGGTCATGATAAAGCTGCCCCGACAACGGAGATGATCCCATCTGCAAGACGCGCTCGCTGTCACCACTGGCGCCGAGTGAGGAAATCTGGGGCAGTTCCCCTTCTGGACTGACTCCATCAGCTCCAATGGTGGAAATTGATGTTGTTGTTCCAACTGGGAACAGCTTTGAACCACTTAGGAAGGTGCACAAAAACTCTCCAACTGCTATGTTAAAAAGGTCTCCTCCACCTGCTGAAAATGTTACAAAAGCGGAGCCAGAGCAGCCTCCTCAGCGGCTATCCTCCGAAATCCACAGGATCTGGCATAGGGTCCAAGACTCTGTGATTAACCAAGACTTCTCCCACCGACCGAAGAAAATGAATGTTCGGCAAGAGAAGGATCATCCCATCGTACCACAGAAGGTGTCATCTACATGGGTTCCCGCTGCAACGGCCCCTTCAACTTCAACCGCCCATAAAAAGAGAAGGCCAGAGAAGATCCCTGTGTCTGCGACGAATCTCAAGGGCACTGAACCTAAACGCCCCAAGTCTGGGGGCATAGTAGTACACACCGTCTATATGGCTTCCGGAAAGGAGGAAAGCCGCGCTTCCACGGGTCATCGACCACTTACACGGTCTGTGACAAAGGCTCAAGAGCAACAATGGCAAAAGCTCCAGGAGATGCTAATGAAGATGGCCATGCTTACTGGGCCGAAAGATAGCCCGGAGACGTCGTCAGAACAACGCCAAGAATAGGAAACTGATGCCGAGTTCCTCCGAAGAATGCTCGAGAAGAAAGACAAAGAGGCCGCGGAACAAGCGGCTAACATAAACCAAATGGTGCTTCTATTCCAAGATATGGTCGGGATGATACAGCCGGATCCTCCAGCTAAAGACCCTCCAATTATCCTTGATAACGATAGAGGGGAGATATCAAACCCTCTTCCGGTCTTTTTAGCAATAAAGGAGGAAACAATCTCAAAGGCTGCGCTCGATGATTATATAGATCAACAGCTACGAGCTCATCAGGCAAGTAAAGCTACTGGCCAAGTCGTCAGAACTGGGAGACCATATCCTAGCTGGTACGATCAGATTAAATACCCTCCAGGATACACGATTCCTAAGTTTCACGTATACAAGGGGACAGGCAATCCCCATCAACATGTCGCTCGGTTCAGGGCTCTGTGCGGCAACACTGGACGTGACGATAAGCTACTGCTTCGCCAATTTGTCGGTAGCCTAGCGTAGACGGCCTTCGAATGGTATTCGGAGCTTCCGAACGACTCCGTCAAAATGTTTAAAGAAATGGAGTTGCTATTCACTCAGCGTTTCGCAAGCGCTAGCGAACGCACCCCAATCAATGCGCTGATCAATGCCTTGGTGAAGCCAGAGGAGACATGGGTTCAGTATGCGATTCGGTGGTGCAACCTATGGTCGAAGTGCGAACAATGCATAGAAGAGGCTCCTGTAGTAGGCATGTTTATGGGAACCCTCGATCCGTAGGCGACCATATCCCAATTCATGATGTTTCTCAAGCCAACCACCTTCCAGGCCTTGATTGACAAGCTGGCCCAAATGAACCAGATGGGCCATAGACCGCCTTCTTCAAAGACAGAGCTTCAAAATGAAAAAAGGCAAAGGGAAAGCGACCTTTGTCGCCAAAGCTCAACAACAGCCGAGTGAGCTGGAACCAGTTGTTCGCCAAAGCAACAAGCGGCGATCCCTCGATGAGAAGTTGAGACGTCCTTACTCGCTTCCCCGGGATAAAACAAGGAGACTGTTCGAACTGGCAGTGCGCAACGGGCTCATCACTCTACCGGAGTCGAGACACCCACCGCAACTGAATGACGTCAACAATCCCAATTACTTCCCCTACCACCGAATATTGGGTCATCAATTCGAAGAATGTTACGTCTTCAAAAACCGGGTTGAAGACCAGTACCAACAGGGCAAGTTCGCGCTGTCCGAAAACTGGAAGGTAAATCCGCCACAACAGCACACTCCTAAAATGGTATACACTCCAGGGGCATCATGCTCATTCATAGAGGAAGCTCCATGGGAAGTAGTTCTTTCGGCAAAAACGAAAATAATGCTGATGGATCTTCAAGCATGCCCCACAATCAAGTGGAAAAGCCCGCTAGAGCCCGAGATCATTGAGGGAATACTGAAACCGCGCCTAACATCGAGAATGGGCAGCAATGGGCAAAATACCTAGGTCCAACCATCAAAGCCTTCGAAGAAGAAGAAGAAGATCAAGAAGCCCGCACAGCCTAATGACAAGCGCACAGACCTACAAAAGAATATTGACGCACTGGAGGAATACAACCAGAAGGCGCGGACCCCAGTCACACTCCATGAGTTTCTCAACCATATCCTTGAGAACAGAGGCAATGACAATGACGAGGGAGACGGCGCGTCATAAGAACCTGAGGATTACGTGGCAAGTTGTCACATGATCTCTCATTTGTCACTAAATGATGAAGAAGCTCACTCAGTATTAGAAGATGACATAGAGGAGCTGAGGGCAAAATCGACACCAAAATCCTTAGAACCGTCCGATGAGCTGATTGACGTGCTGCTAACTGAAGCCCGTTAGAAGAGCAAAGTTGATCGAGAACGTAAAATGGCCATATTCGAAAAAGCCAGGCGTCGACGTCAAGTGGAAGAAGTCGCGGTGAGGATGGATCACAAAACACCCCAACCGAACCAAATCACACCCTAAATGGGTGTATCCCACTTTATCGTTATGTATCCCGTCACGTGACAAATACATGTGCATACAGGATGAACAATGGACCGCAATGTCCTAAAACTAACGATAGTACGTCCACAAGCAAAATGGGCACGGATGAAAACCGAAAGAGCACCGTGAGTAAAGACAGCAAGGCTACTGGCGATGGTTATGAAAACCCGAAAGGGCGCATAAAAAAACGGTACGTTCATAAGAAAAATGGGCACGAAGGAAAACCCGAAAGGGCTCCATGAGTAAAAACAGCAGGGCTACCGGCGAGTTTGTGAAAACCCGAGAGGGCGCAGGCTCGTAAAAAAATTCGTGCGCACTTACGAGGTCCTTTCGACCTTGTAAGGAGAAAACACCTGTGCGAGATCCTTACGACTCACAATGGAGCAACACACTTAGGGATCTCCACGATTCTTAAGGAGAAATTACACTTACGGGATCTTCACGACTCGTAAGGAGAAACCTCTTATGAGACCCTCACGGCTCATAGGATTCAAAAGCCTTAAGCTACAGGGATCTGAACCTGTTCTTAAGCCGTCATACATCCCAATACTGCCCTACAAGCGGTCCAATATTAACCCTTGTATACAATCCACGGGCACAAATAATCATTTCCTTGCCGAGTCCCACCGACGACGAGGAATGCCCGCGTTTGATGAACAAACATTTGTAGGTCCTCTCGATATACAAGGAGAAAACACTCTTGCAAGATCCTTACGACTTACAAGAGAACATACACTTAAGAATCCTCACGATTCTTAAGGGGAAAACACACCTACGAGATCCTCATGACTCTTAGGGAGAAACACCTTTATGTGACCCTTACGGCTTATGAAGTCAAAAGCCTTAGTCAACAGGATCTTAACCCTGTTTGCTAAGCCACCTTTGTTTGAACCGAAAAAGGCAAATGATGATTCACTCCTGATAATATCCCAGTTGTAGCGATGCTGAAGTCTAAATCGGTATCAAATTCTAAGTCCCTTTCATGGCAAATGATGATTCGCTCCTGGCAACATTCCAGTCGCAGCGATACTGATGCAAGATTGGTATCAGACCTTGAGTTCCATACTTGAAAAAAATGCATATGAAATGGCCGAAATGTTTGGACAACTCGTAATAAAAATCAGCGAGTAAAATATATGCATACAAAAATAACCGAAATAATGGGCAACTCGCAATAAAAAGCAGCGAGTAAAAAGAAAAAAAAACAGCCGAAATGATTGGGCACCGCAAAAAATAGCCAAAATGATTCGGCAATCATGACTTTCGCGATACAAAAAGATGAATGATAGAGCATCGCGGAAAGAAAACAAAAAATTACATATAAAATGAAAATTTTGCCTACAGGTAAGTCCACACTGACCCCTTTATACAATCCATGGGCATAAATGAAAAGGGGAACCACATTTCCCCATCAGACTCTGTCAAAGAGAGAGTCAGATCTCGACGACAACATCTGCATCTCGGAAGATCAACACCGCGTTCCTTCTCAACTCCAATAGGATGCAGACGCAACATCAACAACCGACCTCAGGGTCGCAACGAAATGGAGTCAGAGCAAAAACCCTGTTCCAAATCTCGACAACAATATCTACAGCCTAGAGACCCACAATGGCGATCCTCCTCATTCCAGCAGGATTCGGATGTGTCACTACCAATCGGAGCCATGGTGAATTCCCCAGTTCCAAGACTCTTCGGTTTACAGACAACCTAGAGTCAACCACCGACACCGTAGAAAATGGAGAAAGTTGATCCCGACACCGTAGAAAACGGAGAAAGTCAACCCCGACACCGTAGAAAACGGAGAAAGTCGATCCCGACACCGTAGAAAACGGAGAAAGTCAACCCCGACACCGTAGAAAATGGAGAAAGTCGATCCCGACACCTAAAAAACGGAGAAAGTCAACCCCGACACCGTAGAAAACGGAGAAAGTCGATCCCGACACCGAAGAAAATGGAGAAAGTCAATCCCAACACCGTAGAAAATGGAGAAAGTCGATCCTGACACCGAAGAAAATGGAGAAAGTCAACCCCGACACCGCAGAAAGCGGAGAATGTCAACCCTGACACCGAAAAAATGGAGAATGCCAACCCTCACATCACAGAAAGCGGAGTAAGTGAACCAATGACCTCCAACCCCAGGGAAATCAGTGTCCTTGGCAAAAATCTCAATTCAGGAAAATCAGCGTTTCTGACGAGAACATCTCTATTCGCGTCGACCCGCAGGGAAATCAGTGTCTTTGCAGGAATCTCTCGATTCGTCTCAACCCCAGGGAAATCAATGTCCTTGGCAATGTTAGTTATATGTATGCCCTAGAGGCCATTATTGTCCATGCGATGTATATTATAGTGGAGACTTGGACATATATAGAGAGGACTTTCTTGCTCGACATGATAGTATTCTATCTGGTTGCTCTTTATCTTAACATGTTGACTTGTATATGTGATGTTGTCTTGCTCTCATATGTTGATAGAGCCCTTAGGTTGTGTACTTGACTACCAGGACTATGATGGAGATCATACTAGTGGGGGCCAAAGGTAGTCTACAAGTACATCTTAAAACTGTTCCTAGTCGAGGGTGTATCGAGACAGGGCATCGATATTTTGGAGTAGACTAGCGTGTACGCATCTTGACTCATATGATGGGCGATGGATGATCCCACATCCATTGGTGTTTGACATCAAAGATGGTATACGGGTGCTCAGTGGAGACTGGGTACAATGAACGGACTCGCCGAGAACTCCTAGTTGGTATTATACCTATCATCAGATAGCAGTTCTCTGGTGACATTGGAACAGGTTAGTCTGTAGACCCAAGATCGTCATAGAGTCTTGCGTGATTCCCACCGTTCTTTGATTTCCACCTTACTACGTTCATGAGAACGTGCAAAACGGTGGCTTTTGGGTACAGTCTCGAATCATATGGAGACAATGAGCGATAGGAGGGGATTCTTCTCTCCTGGTATTGGGGGTTGATGTTGCGCTGTTCTCAATTGGCTATAACAGAAAAGTCCTTGGCTAGGGCCGATACAGTGATTTACCGATAAGTGTTATCAGTAATTTCTCGACCCGTTATGAGCCTCACATCGGCACGACATATCGGTTATTGGGGTCTGAAGTTTACCACCCCTATACTGGATATGTGACATATCAGACGAAGAGACCGGACTGTACGGTAGTGTTACTAACAGGCTTTTGCAGGAGTTAGAGCAGGTTAGCTTGTTGTCTTCTGATCGTTCAATACTTGGGTAGCCGTTATGTCCAGCTAGTACCGCTGACGGCTTGTGGGTGCTTGATGTGATCATCACCTACTGCTGGCGTATTGACAAGTGTTTACAGTCTTACACAGAGGTTTCACTGGCTCAGGCAAAACGAAGTAGGAGCACATATGTGATATGTGCGGGACCGAGATTAATACGAGTATGTGATACCGTATTCTATTCTCGCGATATATTGTATCGATCGGTTATATGTGATATAGCCGGGTTATTGAATCAAATGTTGATTCGATAAGTTGATACAATATCGGTCGGTTATATGTGATATAACCGGATTATCGAATCAAGTGTTGATTCGATATAATGATACAAATAATATTAGTCGGTCATATGAGATATAACCGGATTATTAAATCAAGTGTTTATTTAATGATTTAATGTATAATTATATATTTGATATATTAATTTACATTAAGTAATATTAGCTCACTTAAACATTTATTTTTCTCACATGTGCACACTTAATATATATGTGATATATATTAATTGTATTTTATTTATGTGTCATGCATGGTTGATGATACATGCAACATGGTTGTATGAGACTTACACCATGATGAAGATAATGTAGGGTTTATTTATTTATTGTAATTCAATTATTAGGTAGAAATTTGCCACATGGCATGAAGCTTCATGAAGATTTGAGTCCATTTGACTTAGTCCACTAGTTTTGTCTTACACTAGATATTTGTTAACCTAACCATTATCTAAACTCATGGTTAAGTCTCTACAAGGGTAATATTAGATATTTTCCCACCCATGGTTTCCATTCTCTCTCACAACATTATCTTGATCTTCTTCCTCAAAGTTCAAGAGCTCTCTAGGTTTTGTAAAAGTGAGAAACTTTAGTGAGAAAAAGAAATCCAAAGTGAGCTAAAATCCTACTTCATCATCCTATACTTGATTAGCACTTTAGTATAGGGTGTTTGCTTCACTAATCCCATATTAGTGAAGAGGGTAGCTTGGGTTAGTGTCTCCTCGACGTAGATCATCTTCGGCCTCGAAGATTTCAAGCAAGTTCGTTGCTTTCTTCTCATGGAGCCTTTCAAGAGTCCGCAAGATCACTTCATCGCAGCGAAGGGACTACTTCAAGGAGCTATTGAAGTGAAGCACCGGTCTACAAAGGTTGTATTCCGTTATCACTTAGATGTAATGTAGTTTACAGTTAGTTTCGTATGATTCTCTAGTTAACGATTCTAGTTTAGGGTTCATTGAAACGAATTTTTTTTAAATATGGCATGGACGATGCCTCTCGAAACCTTCCTTTCATTTATAGGAAACCTACAGTGGTATCAGAGCCTAGCTAGAAAAGTAGATGGATTGTGTAGGATTACGAAACCGAAATACTCCGAAACTTGAAAATCCAAAACTGCAGTTTCTGTCGTTTTTTAAAGTTGTCAAATTTTTTTTTCAAACAAGTACAGAATGTTGTATGTGATATAACATGAACACTGCAGAAATTTGAGGCATTTCTGAGGAAAAGTTGCCGGCCACACCCTCCCCATCTCAGCCAAAAACCGAGCACAACCCCTCAAATTTTGCCTGTGTTCCAGTCTCTGGGTTTTGATGTTTCAGGTGTCGTTTGATTTTGCTAAATTTTCATGTGATGTTAACTTTCTGCAAAAGACAACTCGGAGTGTTTCGTAGTCGTAATTCTAACTAGAATTCGGGTTATTTTAGACGGTGTTAAAAAGTTTGAACGGATATCAAATACCCACTTTTTCCCTTACCAGAAAAATTTCCAAGTGTTGGATTTTTTCCGAGTTAAAAAACATTCAAAAATCATGCAAGTAATACGATGGACCCTCTAGAAGAATGAAACCCTTACTCGATTATGTGACCATCAGAATCGAAACTGAACCTAAGGGTTTGTGGTAGTTCAGCGGTGCCACATGTGAGGCCTAGGTTGACCCTTCTACGGCCGGTTCATTGGTACTGTGGCATGTGCTGAATATTTTTAAACTACGCTCAAGTGTTGAGCTTTTTAGGTAATTTTGGGTGTTTGTTGATTCTATCGGAATGTTTAACATCGACTAGCTATTTCTGTAATGTGATACAATATATGGAATTCGTATAGTTAGGCATGAAATCTAATGTATGTGTTATTTTGGGTTTATGATGTCTAAGGTTAATATGGATTTCAAATGTTGTAGTTTGATATTTTCTTTTCTATAACCATAAATGTAATATGTTATGTATTGCCGGTTTCATTGGTATATGTCAACGACAATTGGGATACACATATTTACTTACGTTGATGACATGTGATGTTATGTGTTGCTGTAATATGTTATATTGGATCGTCGCTTTTGAATAGCCGGGGGTTTTATGTGAGATGAGAGTTTTTTATTTTCATTCATGTAAAATTCAATGTATGCAATATTCTTTTATTGGGGCACTTCTGGGTTGAGGATGATGTTACCATTGTTGAATATTATTTACTTTTCCGCATTAGGATAGACCCAAGGAGGGGAGCACAAGCCGGGTTCTAGAGTCCAGTGGGAGACCATCTCGAGGAGTCGAGTCCGGGTCTTCTAACTCTAGAATTGGTAGGGTTGCTTGCCGCTCTCATAATGGTCTAGAGATATGGGTTTGGCTATTCATCATGACCGTGAAATCTGTGTTTTATACAGGCTCAAAATAAAACACAGACCTCCTAGTATATCCAATATTTCATATGTTTCTTCTGCTACTTCGTGATGTGATCACTGTGGATTCTGAGACAAATGGATATACAATATATATGAGATATATAGTAGACGTTGCTTATGTTTTGCACCCGCGTTAGTCCCGTCCCGGTATGCCGTTAGTTAAGTAACCTAACGGTGCATAACGGGATACTGTAGCGAATGCGGATGGCATAAGCGTACGTTGTATTTTCGTTTCTTCTGTGATGCTTAGGAAGAATAAGTGATGGGATTTCATTAATGAGATTAATGAAAAGAAAAGAAACCTAAAACATGTTGTGGAATCATATTTTCAAAAAGGGTAGCTCTAGTTTTTGCTTTGCAAAGTGGTATTCCTTATAGAATATCCAGCACCTCATTCGATGAGGAAAGAGCCAAGATCCCTTCACCGAGAGTGACCTTTTTAGCAAAAGCTAGCAGATGCTACAACCAACTCAGTTTTGTTTTTGATTGCCTCTTCTAGATCTTGCTTTGCATAGCGGTATTCATGAAATATCCTGCACCTTATTTGATAAGGAAAGAGTCGAGATCCCTTCACCGGGAGCGACCTCTTTAGCGAAACTAGTAAAAAGCCTCAAAAACAATCCTTTTCAAAAATCACTTGTTTCTACAACTATATCAAGTTCATTACGCTCATGGTTTTCTTAAAAACCTGCGTAGCCTTTCGACATTTCAGATAAGTAATAGTTAGTAACGTACTACGTTTATTGACCTTGTCAAGGCATAGTGTACGGTAGCTAATTAGTGCTTATCTGTTAAAGCATGAGATGTGATTGGATTAGGGTAGTCATACAGCCTTGTTGACCTTGTCAAGGGTCGTGCGGGTGGGTTTAATTCAATCATGAAATGTACGGGTTGAACTTGACTTGCGATTTATGGTTTGTTGACCTTGACAAGGTCATAGATCGCTTGGGGTAAAATATTCGGGAATTTCAAGTGTTGAAATTTGCAATGAGATTGCATACCTTCTATGTGATAGTAGGATCCCGATCCTACTGTGAGCAAGAGCTGCTCCCGGAAGAATTTTGCACTTTACAATTAGCTAACCCATTAGGTGTCTAGAAAGGTGTCAACGGGGCTATGCCTATGGGAAAATGAGGTTTATTTTAATTAGGTCCGTGCGAAAGCACGGGGAACCTCCCTCAGAAGTACCGGCACTAGCCTGGCTGAACGGTTAGCGAAATTATAGAATGCAATTAATCCTGGCTGAATTTTCCTTTTAAAGTTTGAAGGAAAATTTGAGAATAGCAGTGGGAGATATCGATTAGAAAAGATAAATAACCAATCTGATTTTTGCAAGAGCATACGCTAAGTTTTCTTCTCTCTCTCTCTCCAGGTAGCGACCATGTCAGGCCCTAATCAAGATAATAATATGGATGTATTGACTGAACCCACTTTTTATGTTGAGTAGGGGAACGTTGGTTCCGTTCATTCTTATAATTGTTATAAGACTGAGTAGGAAATTGGAATATATCTGGATTTCCACGCCACCCAAATGAAGAATGAGCATGTTGATGCATCTTTTTCGGGTGTGTTAGTAACCAAGAATTGTTTTTCAGTACACTCTACGTCCTGGGTATTAGATACCGGGTCATGATCCCACACATGTAATATGTTACATGGGCTACGGAAAGATAGAGAACTGGGAATGGGTGATCATTCCGTAAGAGTAGGGAATGGGGCAAATATTGCAGCCAAAGCAGTTGGCGAATATCACATTGTATTATCAAATGGTAATTCATTGATTCTGAATGAATGCTATTACATTCTGACCCTGATATGCAATTTTATATCAGTTTCTTTATTGAGTAAAGAAGGATATAATTTTGTAGTATGGGATAATGTTATGAACATCTTCCTAAATCAATAGTTGATTGGATCAGGCTCGTTAAATAATGGCATATATGTTTTAGATCAAACCACAGTTCTTAACGTACAAAACACATACAAGAGGAAAAATTCAGAAATGAACGATTCCTTCTTGTGGTACTGTAGACTGGGTCATATCAATACGACACGACTAGCTAAGTTACATAAAGATGGATATTTGAATTCGTTTGAATTTTCTTCTTATGACACTTTCCAGTCATGTCTCAAAGGCAAGATGACCAAAACTCCGTTTACAGGATATGGAGAAAGAGCTAGTGAGCTCTTGTGACTGATACATAGTGATTTATGTGGTCCTATGTCTACACATGCCAGGAATGGTTCTTCCTACTTTATTACATTCACTAACTATCTCTCAAGATACGGACATGTGTTCCTGATGAAATACAAGTCTGATGCTTTTGAGAAATTCAAGGAATATAAATCCGAAGTCGAGAACCAAACGGGCAAAAGTATTAAAATCCTACGATCCGATCGAGGAGGTGAATACTTGAGCACGGAGTTCCTGGACTTTCTAAAAGTGAATGGGATTCTCTCTCAGCTTACTCCTCCGTATACACCACAGCACAACGGTGTATCGGAATGGAGGAATCTTACCCTATTAAATATGGTGCGCTCTATGATGAGCTCTGCTGAGTTGTCTATTTCCTTTTGGGGTTATGCGCTTGAGACAACAGCATACCTATTGAATCAAGTTCCATCTAAATCAGTACCTACCACACCATATGAGATATGGAGTGGGAAGAGACCATATCTTAAACGAGTTAAGATATGGGGTTGTCCGGCCTATGTCAAAAGGCAAAATATGGACAAACTCGAGGCACGATCAGTTCTTTGCAAGTTTATGGGATATCCAAAGAATTCATATGGATATTTTTTCTACCACAGTGAGGAACAAAAAGTGTTTGTTTCTTAACATGCCACCTTTTTAGAAAAGGAATTTCTTATAAAAGAAATTAGTGGCAAAGAGGTAGAACTGGAAGAAGTTCTAGATACACAAACTATAACTGAAGATTTAGTAGAGCTGGAGGATTCGATAGTTCCCAACGAACCCCAGCCACTTCGCCGATCTAATAGGGTTCCTTATCCACTTGAGAGATACTACAGTTTTCTCATTGATGGTGGAAGCGAGAATTGCATCATGGAGGATGATGACCCAACTAGCTTCGAGTAGGCCATCACGAGTGGGGACTCAGTGAAGTGGCTGGATACAATGCGATCTGAGATGAAATCCATGTACACCAACAAAGTATGGACTTTGGAAGTTGCTCCTGAAGGGGTAAAACCCATTGTGAGAAAATGGACCTTTAAGAAGAAACTTGGTGTAAATGGAAAAGTTGAGATTTTCAGAGCAAGACTTGTTGCAAAAGGTTTTCGTCAGAGACCAGGTGTGGACTATGATGAAACCTTTCTCCAGTGGCTATGCTTAAGTCCATCCGGATCCTGCTTGCCATCGCAGCATACCACGACTATGAAATTTGGCAAATGGATGTTAAGACTGTCTTTTTAAATGGTGATTTAGAAGAGTGCGTGTACATGACTCGGCCAGAGGGCTTCGTGGATAGTGGGAGCAGCGGGAAGGTGTGAAAGCTGCTTAAATCTATTTACGGGTTAAAGCAGGCATCGCTGAGTTGGAACATCTGTTTTGATGAGGTGGTCAAAGAGTTTGACTTCATCAAAAACATAGATGAAGTTTGCATATACAAGAAGGTGGTAGAGAGTAAGGTTGTCTTCTTCATATTGTACGTGGATGACATACTCTTGATAGGAAATGATGTTCTTATGCTGCACTCGGTCAACCTCTTCTTATCACATAGATTCTCAATGAAAGATCTAGGTGATGCCTCCTACATCTTGGAAATTAAGATCTATAGAGATAGAACTAAACGGATACTGGGATTGTCCCAATCCAGGTACATTGACACTATACTAAAGAGGTTTAGTATGGAAGAATCCAAGCGTGGGTTTTTACCCACGATCTCAGGATTCACTCTCTCTAAAGAGATTTCTCCTAAGACTGATTTGGAGAGAGCTCGCATGTAAGGGATACTCTATGCTTCGGCAGTAGGCTCTATCATGTACGCGATGCTATGTACCAGACCGATGTAGCATACTCACTAAGTGTAGTGAGTAGGTATCAAGCGGATTCAGGAGAGAGTCACTGGACAACTGTGAAGAACATTCTCAAGTACTTGAGAAGGACTAAAAAGATGTTCTTGGTGTATGGTAACGGAGAACTCCAAGTGGAGTCCTTTACCGATTCGAGCATCCAGAGTGATTAGGACGACTCTAAGTCGCACTCGGGTTTTGTCTTTACCCTCAATAGAGGGGCAGTTTGTTGGAAGAGTTCCAAACAGGAAACCGTTGCAGATTCGACGATGGAGGATGAATACATCGCTGACAACGATGTCGCCAAAGAGGCTGTCTGGATGAAGAAGTTCATAACTGAACTTGGTGTAGTTCCATCCATTGAGCGTCCAATACCTTTGTATTGCGATAACAATGGAGCAGTGGCTTTGGACAAGGAACCCAGGTCCCATCAGCAATCAAGGCATATTTTGATGCGGTATCACCTGATCCGGGAGATAGTTTATCGTCGGGAGATCGAGGTCAGGAGAGTTGACACGAAGGACAACACGACAGATCCACTCACCAAGGCTATTCCCCAAATACAATTTGAGAGACTCTTCGGGATGTTGGGTATGAAATACTACAACAACTGACCTTAGTGCAAGTGGGAGATTGTTAGTTATATGTATGCCCTAGAGGCCATTATTGTACATGCAAAGTATATTATAGTGGATGCTTGGATATATATAGAGAGGAATTTCTTGCTTGACATGATAGTATGCTATCTGGTTGCTCTTTATCTTAACATGTTGACTTTTATATGTGATGTTGTCTTTCTCTCATATGTTGATAGAACCCTTAGGTTGTATACATGACTACCAGAACTATGATGGAGATCATACTAGTGGGGGCCAAAGGTAGTCCACAAGTACACCCTAAAACTGTTCTTAGTCGAGGGTGTATCGAGACAGGGCATCGATATTCCGGAGTAAACTAGCGTGTACGCATCTTGACTCATATGATGGGCGATGGATGATCCCACATCCATTGGTGTTTAACATCAAAGATGGTATACGGGTGCTCAGTGGAGACTGGGTACACTGAACGGACTCGCCAAGAACTCCTATTTGGTATTATACCTATCATCAGATAGCAGTTCTCTGGTGACACTGGTACATGTTAGTTTGTAGAGTCGAGATCGTCACAGAGTCTTGTGTGATTCCTACTGTGCTTTGATTTCCACCTTACCACATCATGAGAACGTGCAAAACGGTGGATTTTGGGTACAGTCTCGAATCACATGGAGGCAATGAGCGATAGGAGGGGATTCTTCTCTCCCGGTATTAGGGGTTGATGTTGCGCTGTGCTCGATTGGCCATAACAAAAAATTCCCTGGCCAGGGCTGATACAGAGATTTACTGATAAGTGTTATCAGGAGTTTCTCGATCCGTTATGAGTCTAACATCTGCACGACTTATCGGTTATTGGGGTCTGACGTTTACCACCCCTATACTGGATATGTGACATATCAGACGAAGATACTGGACTGTACAGTAGTGTTACTAACAGGCTTTTGCAGGAGTTAGAGTGGGCTAGCTTGCTGATTTTTTGATCGTACAATACCCGGTAGCCGTTACGTCTAGCTAGTACCGTTGACGACTTGTGGGTGCTTGATGTGATCATCACCTACTGCCGGCGTATTGACGAGTCTTTAGAGTCCTACACAGAGGTTTCACTGGCTCAGGCAAAACGAAGTAGGAGCACATATATGATATGTGCGGGACCGAGATTAATACGAGTATGTGATACCGCATTCTATTCTCGCGATATATTGTATCGATCGGTTATATGTGATATAGCCGGGTTATCGAATCAAATGTTGATTCGATAAGTTGATACAGTATCGGTCGGTTATATCTGATATAGCCTGGTTATCGAATCAAGTGTTGATTCGATATAATGATACAAATAATATTAGTCGGTCATATGAGATATAACCGGATTATTAAATCATGTGTTGATTTAATGATTTAATGTATTATTATATATTTGATATATTAATTTAAATTAACTAATATTAACTCACTTAAACATTAATTTTTCTTACATGTGCACACTTAATATATATGTGATATATATTAATTGTATTTTATTTATGTGTCATGGTTGATGATACATGCAACATGGGTGTATGAAACTTACACTATGATGAAGATAATGTTGGGTTTATTTATTTATTGTAATTCAATTATTAGGTGTAAAATTTTCACATGTCATGAAGCTTCATGAAGCTTTGAGACCATTTGACTTAGTCCATTAGTTTTGTCGTACACTAGATATTTGTTAACCCAACCATTATCTAAACTCATGGTTAAATCTCTACAAGGGTAATATTAGATATTTTCCCACCCATGGTTTCCATTCTCTCTCACAACATTATATCTCTTGATCTTCTTCCTCAAAGTTCAAGAGCTCTCCAGGTTTTGTAAAAGTGAGAAACTTTAGTGAGAAAAAGAAATCCAAAGTGAGCTAAAATCCTACTTCATCATCCTATACTAGATTAGGACTTTAGTATAGGGTGTTTGCTTCACTGATCCCACATTAGTGAAGAGGGTAGCTTAGGTTAGTGTCTCCTCGACGTAGATCATCTTCGTCCTCGAAGACTTCAAGCAAGTTCGTTGCTTTCTTCTCATGGAGCCTTTTAAGAGTCCGCAAGATCACTTCATCACAGCGAAGGGACTACTACAAGGAGCTATTGAAGTGAAGGATCGGTCTACAAAGGTTGTATTTCGTTATCACTTAGATGTAAAGTAGTTTACAATTAGTTTTGTATGATTCTCTAGTTAACGATTCTAGTTTAGGGTTCTTTAAAACGGCAAATTTTTAAATATGGCATGGACGATACCTCCCGAAACCATCCTGTCGTTTATAGGAACCCTACAGGCAAAAACCTCGATTCAGGGAAATCAGCGTCCTTGATGAGAACATCTCGATTCGCGTCGACCCGCAGGGAAATCAGTGTCTTTGCAGGAATCTCTCGATCCGTCTCAACCCCAGGGAAATCAAAGTGCTTGGCAAAAACCTCGATTCAGGGAAATCGGTGTCCTTGGCGAGAACCTCCCGATTCGTATCGATCCGCAAGGAAATCAGTGTCTTTGCATGAATCTCTCGATTCATCTCAACCCCAGTGAAATCAGTGTCTTTGGAAAAAACCTCGATTCAAGGAAATCAACGTCCTTAGCGAGAACCTCTCGATTCGCATCGACCCACAGAGAAATCAGTGTCTTTGCAGGAATACTTTGATTCGTCTCAACCCGGGGAAATCAGTGTCCTTGGCAAAAACCTTGATTCAGGGAAATCAGCGTCCTTGGAGAAAACCTCGATTCGTTTCAACCCGCAAGGAAATCATTGTCTTTGCGAGAATCTCTTGATTCGTCTCGACCTGCGGGGAAATTAGTGTCCCTACGCATAAAGAAAATTCTTTTGTGGGATCCTTACGATTCTCAAGAGAAAACGCACTTAGGAGTCCTCACGACTCCTAAGGAGAAAAGACACCTACGGGATCCTCTCGACTCGTAGGGAGAAAAGTCTTTATGAGACCCTCATGGCTCATAAAGTTGAAAAGTCTTAGGTGGGAAATCATAATCCTATCTCCTAAGCCATCACAGCCCTGCAAGAAGGTCAAGATGGACTATTCACAGGTCACACTCTCCCAAGTCGAATATCGACAAAGGGGGAAACAAGCACTTACGTGTCCTTTCGACTTGTGTGGGAGAAAATTTTCTTGTGAGATCCTTACAACTCTCAAGAGAAAACTCACTTAGGAATCCTGATGATTCCTAGGAAAAAATACACCTACAAGATCCTCACGACTCGTAGGGAGAAAAGTCTTTATGAGACCCTCACGACTCATAAATTTGGAAAGTCTTAGGCAACATATCCTAACCCTGTTTCCTAAGCCATCACTACCCTATAAAGAGTTCAAGATGGACAACTATTTACTATCTACAGGCCACATTTACTAAAATCACATGCCGACAACACAACAGAGGAAAGAAAGCGATAGTCGGAGATAAAAAAATGTGTCCTTTATTCTTGAATTCAATTGAATACGAGACACATTATATAAAATAAAAAATGAAATGAATACTTGTTATTCATAAATTACAATCGATACAAAGATGACTATTGAGAAGAAGGCGGTTTTAGCAAATCAGCAAGCCGCTCGTGCACTCCTCTCAGCTCTTTTTCATTATCAGCCGCCGCGGCCAACTCCGCTTCGACTCGGGCCCGTTGCTGCAAACAGGATGAAAGGTTCTCATCGATTTCCCGCTGAGCTGCCTCACGACTCTGCGCATCCCACGCAGTGAGATCGAGCTTCTGCCTCAGCGCTAGCCTGTCAGAAATACATCGTAGGTGGCCCTCAAAGATAGCTTTCAGCTGTGTAGCATTCGCGTCAAACTGGACGCGCAGCCGGAAGGATTCTCCTGAAGTCTCCTTACATTCTTTCTGTCTCAAGGTCTCCTTTTGTTCGAAATGGCGAACGAAAGGAACATTCTGCTCAACCCATGCAGCCCACTGGGAGTTCAGAGCCAGAACCTCGGGAGCAAGACGATTGAGCTCAATCTCATGCAAGCAGGCTTCGAGCTTTCTGCAATAATTAACCCAAGACTCGACGACGCTCTCGCTATGGAAGTGCACAAGTGTCACCAGCATGTGATTAACCTTAGCAACAAAATCTGCAGCGAATGGAGGGGCCTCCGTGTCAATCTCCTCGATGGATTCATTCAGCATACACAGGCTGGTCGCAGCGCCCTTGGAAGATGGACGTCTAGAAAAGGCCTTGTCGGCATAAGGATGCGAGACTCGAAGGGAGCCGGAGCTGGTGCGATTGCTGCAAGACAAGTTATGGTCAAAGGTAGGCTCAAGAGATAAAGAAAATGCACGAGCAATGGTGCCTATTATACCGGCTGTGATAGGTGGTAAAGTTGGGAGTACCGGTGACGCAACTATTCTCTCGTCCCCTCCTTCAATTTGTAACGCTGTAATCAATTCGAAGAAGAATTAAAAACGACATGGTCACCCGTAAAAGGAAGGAAAGGATGTCAGTTAAAAAACTATACTCACCAACACCAGTAGGCATATTGACTTCTGACTGGAAGGAGAAATGCGGGTTCAGCACCTGATACAGATGATCAAAGAGGACTCCTGTAAGGTTGCGATGATACATGGTCAGTACAAGGAAGGCGGTGTTCATAGTTAAATTAAATAGACTACAAATCCATACCTTCCAACATTCTGGAAGACACGGGAGAAGGCGAGGGAACAACATCAGTCATTGCGGCGACCCGAGGTGCTTCAGAGGGCAAAATTTCAGCAACGGAAGCATCACTAGGCCTAGTGACTTCTTCTCTCTCCTTCAGTGGGACGGTCTCGGCACCCATGGCTTCGTCCCCTGATTCGATAAGGGCCGTCGTGACACTCGCGATGCCTACCGACGCCAGAAAGCCATAATGGGAGAGAGAAACGGTTTGGGCAGTCCCAGACTCCGTGGAGAGAGTAGCTACTTTGGGCTCCATGGTCGCCGTCGCCTCACCTACCGCCTCATCGCCAATACTTGGCCCTGCAAGATATAGTATATCACAATTTACGGATCGAGTAAAAATGAAAAGACCGGGCATTACCTTACCTTGCAATGGATTCTCAGTTGCCTCTCGAGCTGCACGCACAACCTGTCTATGAGCGGTAGACAGGGCAGCTGAAGCATCCTCAGGAGGAATAGCGACAGAGGGAGTAGTACTTGAGCCTGCACCCACATCCAAGCTGGCATCACGTTCCCTCGCCGCATGCTTCCTATGCTTCCTTTCGGTCTGAGCGGTGAGAAGCGATCACCGCAAGACCTCCGTCAAAGGGACGTCATCGTTCGAACCATGTTCCGCCTCTGGAGCCGCTATGGCATCCATCATCGGCTGTTTAAGTGAAGCCTCTTGCGCTACTGACGGAGGAGCTGGGGCCACGATAACCGGCTCTAGAAGCGTCGCCGCATCACCGCTCGGGATCGGCACCGCGCTTGGGATAACCCGCGTCAAAGTAGTCCTTGCAACAAAATGAAAGAGGGGGTTAGATTACAAATAAAGAAAAGGGGAATGAAGGCATAATAAGACGAATTATACCAAGGCCTAAAGAAACACGGAGCCTCTCTTCCTCTTCAAATGTTTTGAGGAAAGCAGCGAGAGCCTCTTCGGCAGAGATACCTGTTGAAGAAGAAAGCGTCAGTCAAAGCATAATAAGAAAAAGATAACAGCGGAAAGATGCGACTGAAGTCTACCTGACTGTGCGATAGTAATCAGCACTGCATCATCGCGAGCCAGTCGCTCGGAAGCCACAAGGGCAGCTTGAAGATCGGTATCATCTGCAGGTGCGATGAATAGAACCTCATTAGTGCCGTATTCACTTAAGCTTTCGCTGTAAGGAGCATGAGGCTCCTGGCCGAATGCAACGTCCGCAGAAAATAGCGACTTCTTCTTCTTCTTCTGTGAGCGGATGCCGATAACCGGCAATAGGAGCTTTCGCTTGGCGGGCAACTTTGGGCGACGAGTCTCGATCTCTGTACCCACACCAGAATCGGGAGACACTGCTGCCACCGCTTCTACAGGCGCACGAGGTAGATGTTTATCAGGAAAAGCAAGCGGGACAATAGCCACAACAACTTCTCTTAAAGTAGGACCAACAGTGGTCCGTTGCTTTAAAGGAACAGCTAGATTGCCGAAGGGGACGGCACCTTTATGATCAAGCAAAAGCCATCTTTCTTCCCTAATAATGGCGCCCATCGAGTGCTGGTACCATGCCACATATACATTCAAGACCCTTGGAACACAGCTCGACCCACTGATAAAAAGCTGGACTCGGTGTTAAGCCGCAAAAAATGGTGCAGTGCGCTACGAATACCCTCCTCTGTAGCAGCCGGCTCAGCCAGGAAATCCTATAGCGAAGCACCCTAATCGTAGCTCGATTGTTGAGCGAACCGATGTGGGTTATACCTCATAAACAGCGTCGAATCATTCTGCCTGAACACCAAAAAGCCCAGCCTGATTGAGTACAGGTGCAGAATCTACCAGGCTTTCAATGTAGAAGCCCCATCTTTGAAGGTGTCCCGCAGCGGCTGCACCGTATTAGAGGACTCTTTGCCGATAGTTAAAACCTTATCGATAAAGGTCATGCCATCTCCGACCGTACACGGACGAAGGACCATACCCCTAGCCTCCCGCTGTGTCGGGTTTAAAACTGAAGCGTCAACTAGCCGCATAATTTGAGGGAAGTTATAACTGTCATAGAAACGAGGCCGTTTGTGGGTTCCAAAAGCGTCAAGAACGTGCAGCTCGATCCATGATATAAAATAGTGCAGCGAGAATGTGACGGGCTGTATGCCTAGCTGAGTGGTGTCCGCCGCTAAGCTGAGACCATGATACAGGTGTGCCAACCCTGTGATCCCGACGGCCACTCGAGTTCCCACAACCATACGATGGGCTGGGTAAACGAGGGTGCATCGGAAGCATGAATTAGTTTAGCCATAGGCCAATAAATCCCAGCAAGAATGTCTCTTCATCAACGTCCGAAGCAGCAAGCTCTGCAAAAGGAACGACAGGGGCATCCGGAATAAAGAAGTTTTTTAAATCCGCCTCCACTGTCGGTTGGTTATCCAAACCGAAACCAAACGGATCGTCAAGCTTGGCGAACAGTGCAGCTTGCTTCGATAAGACTTTCGGTCGAAGAAAGCGAGCGATGAAGTCCGTGTAGCTGACTCCGTGCCCTCCGGACTCTAGATATAGACTTTCGTAGATATTCAACACCTTGATCAAGCTCGGGAATCGGTGTTGAATGGCGTTCCCCGGGGTAAGGCCCATTATCACTGATTTGGTGGCAAAGATGTATTCGTCCGGAGGAAGTAGCTCCTCGTAGTGTTCTCCCCTGACGGGTAAGCCGGATATCTCTGCGAACTCCTTTAAAGAAATTGAAACTTCCCGATCCGACAGAACGAAGGTGTAAGTCAGAATATTCCATTGCTCCAGAAAAGCTTTGACCCACCATACAGGAGGCATAGAATATTGGAAGAGAGACACGTAAACTGCGGGGTACAGCCCAAGCTTCAGCAGCTCCGATTTCTTGGCCGACAAAATGTACCGGGCCCACAGCAAATATCCGGCTGGATGGTGAGGAGTCAAGCCTATCATATACGGCTGTCCCCAAGGGCGCGACTCACCTTGACAGATACACCACCCCAGAGTATCTAAAGCCATCGGCGGCTGTACGGGTATCGCGGCCATAGATGGCTGAAGGCTACACTCCGAAGTCCAATTGACCTCCTCTATGGCAAAGTTAACTGGGGGTGGGTCGGCATTGTGGATCGCCGGAATAGGATCCGAAGGCACTGCACAAAAGAAGCTGCGTCGACCCCGGATGATTTGATTGCACCACGTCCGCCATAAATGAAGGATCTTTTGCTCCGGGTCATGATCTTTGATCAACGCGAAGACTTCCCTATCCACAGGTGCTTCAGAGGATTCGCTTTCCGAATGAATAAACGAGAAAGAAGTGTCGAAAGACATAGTACTTGCACGTAACAGAACAAGAGTTGGCCGTCAATGCTACAGTTCAAGTTTGGTACTTGGTATTTTAAATTTGTACTACACTGCAATGCAGTGGAAGGGGACCAAAAGGGACCCACAAAATCTAGATGACGTCTTATCATTGATGAGACCGTCATTCATTAAATAGAAAATCTTAAAAGGATTCTCATTTAATGAGAGGCCCCTCGGGCCATGGAGTTAATCTCCCTTAAGAGTAGCGCTCTACAACAGACATGATATATGTCAGAATTAATGATGAAGGGAATAAAATTTCCCCCAAAAATTCTAAGGAGCCATGCTCTGCGAAGAAGATGGAATATTCCATCAAAAACCCTAAACGCAAATTTTTTAATGAATTAAAAATTCCATGATCTTCAAGATCTATGAACAAACTCTAAGAGTTCTTCATGGAAATTGAACAGTGTTCCAGTTTATGGGTTAAAATCACCCTAAAAGGATTATATATTGAAGATCTATGATCTAAAGATGAGCACGGCTATGTTAATGGGTAAAAATCTAAAACATTTTTGTTAAGATCTATGATCTGAGAAGAGCAAAGCTCTGTTAATTAGTTTAATTCTTACCAAAGATTAGGCAGAGTTTTGACTCTTAAGAAGTCCCTTAAGGCAGAGAGCTTGGCACTGAAGGATAATTAATTCTCAAGAAAAACAAGAAGATGAACAAACAGTCATCTCAAGGGCCAAAGGACCTATTTATAGGCGCTGAGAGCCAATCCAACTTCCAAGTTGATCCAATGGAGGAAAAGCTTCCACCGCTGCACTCACATGTGAGTCACATGAGCGCAACGGTGGGGGGGCATTTATTTCCCCCAATCAGAGAGAAAAACTCTATTTAAAAATTTCAATATTTGAAATTTGAAATGAGGCAGCGCCTCATAAGAGCGCCAGCGCCAAGAGCGCCGGCACCAAGAGTCAAAGACTCTGAGGCAGCACCTCGCGTGCAAAGCACGAGAGCGCCAGTGCCAAGAGCGCCAGCGCTAAGAGTCAAAGACTCTGAGGCAGCGTCTCATGTGCAAAGCACGAGAGCGCTCCCGCCAAGAGCGGCAGCACTAAGAGTCAAAGACTCTGAGGCAGCGCCTCATGTGCAAAGCACGAGAGCGCCAGCGCTAAGAGTCAAAGACTCTGAGGTAGCGCCTCACGTGAAAAGCACGAGAGCGCCAAGCGCTAGAACTAAATGTTCTCCACCATTGGATCAAAGATCCAACTGAGATAAATAAATCATCAAATTATAGAATAAAATTCTGTTGAGGAAATACTCCTCAAATCTTTCCAAACAGGAAAAATTGTGCTCTGTAAATCATAGGACTGTTGGATCAAAGATCCAATGGTGATTAAAAATCACCAAGATACAAAATAAGTTCTGTATGGAAAAATATTTTCCCAATCTTGTTAAAAATAAGATGATTGTCTTCTGTAAAACAGAAACCCTTGGATCAAAGATCCAACGGTGGGGAATACCCCCAAATCATTAAGAAATCTCTCAATGAGAGATTTCCTTAACTGATTCAACAAATCAGCCTCCACTATATAATGGACCCAAGACTTGAAGTCTTGCAGAGAGAGAGAGACCTCCCCATAAGTTCTCAAATCGAAAGAAGAAGAACAGAGAGGAACTCCCCATAAACTTCAAAAAGAAAAAGAGAAGAGCAAGCTCTAAGAAGAAGAAATTTTCTTCAAGGTATATGATAATAAGTGAGATCATAACATCTCCTCAATTTTTGAGAGTTTAACTTTCACATCAAAAGAACTTAGTTCTTTTTCTAGATCACAGATCTACAAGACAAAGTCTTTCACAAAAACAGAAGAGATCATAGCATCTCTTCATAAAAAGAAGAACTTAGTTCTAAGATCCATGAGACAAAGTCTCTCTTCATAGATAGAAGAACTTAGAACTTAGATCTGTGAGACAAAGTCTCTTATAAATGATAATTTAATTCTCAGAGTGCAGAACTGACCAGAACTGCCAAAGAAGCGCTTCAGCGCTCCAAGTTTGACCTTCAGCGCCAAGTGCACCACGTGTACCCCACATATGCGTTATTTGAAAAGAAGCGCTTCAGCGCTCCAAGTCTGGCGCTCAGTGCCAAGTGCACCATGTGCTCCTCATGTGTGCGCTATTTCACAAGAAGCACCTTAGCGCTCCAGGTCTGGCACTCAGCGCCAAGCGCACCACACGCTCCTCACGTGTGCGCTATTTCACAAGAAGCGCCTTAGCGCTTCAGGTCTGGCGCTGAGTGAACAGACCTGAAGATTTTAGCAAATAAGCAAGCCGCTCGCGCACTCCTCTCAGCTCTTTTTCATGATCAGACGCCGCGGCCAACTCCGCTTCGACTCGGGCCAGTTGCTGAACACAACGATGAAAGTATCTCATCGATTTCCCTCTGAGCTGCCTCATGACTCTGCGCATCCCGCTCAGTGAGATTGAGGTTCTGCCGCAGCGTTAGCCCGTCAGAAATACATCGTAGGAGGCCCTCAAAGATAGCTTTCAGCTGTGCAGCATTCGCGTCAACCTGGGCGCGCAGCCGGGCGTATTCGCCTGAAGCCTCCTCACGTTCCTTCCGCCTCAAGGTCACCTCTTGTTCGAAATGGCGGAGGAAGGGAACGCTCTGCTCAACCCACGAAGCCCACTGGGAGTTCAGAGCCAGAACCTCGGGAGCAGGACGCTTGAGCTCAATTTCATGCAAGCAGGCTTCGAGCTGTCTCAAATAATTAATCCAAGACTCGACGATGCTCTCGCTATGGAAGTGCACAAGCGTCGTTATCATGGGATTAACCTCAGCAGCAAAATCTGTAGTGAATACAGGGGCCTCCACGTCAAGTTCCTTGATGGATTCATTCAGCATATGCAGGCTGGTCGCAACGCCCTTGGAAGATGGACGTCTAGAAAAGGCCTTGTCGGCATCTGGATACGAGACTCAAAGGGAGATGGAGCTGGTACGATTGCTACAAGACAAGTTATGGTCAAAGGTAGGCTCAAGAGATAAAGAAAATGCACGAGCAATGGTGTCTAATTTACCGACAGTGACAGGTGGTAAAGTTGGGAGTATCGGTGGCACGGCTATTCTCTTGTCCCCTCCTTCAATTTGTAATGCTGTAATCAATTCAAAGAAGAATTAAAAATGACGTGGTCGCCCGTAAAAGGAAGGAAAGGATGTCGGTTAAAAAACTATACTCACTGACACCAGCAGGCAGATTGATTTTCGACTGGAAGGAGAAATGCGGGTTCAGCACCTCATAAAGATGATCAAAGAGGACTCCTGTAAGGTTGCGATGATACACGGTCAGTACAAGGAAGGCGGTGTTCATAGTTTAATTAAATATATCGCTAATCCATACCTTCCAACATTCTGGAAGACACGGGATAAGGCGAGGAAACAACAACCATCATTGAGGCGACCCGAGGTACTTCAGAGGGCATAATTTTAGCAACGGAAACATCACTAAGCCTAGTGACTTCTTCGCTCTCCTTCAGTAGGATGGTCTCGACGCCCATGGCTTCGTCCTCTGATTCGACAAGGGCTGTCGTGACACTATCGATGCCTGCCAACGCTAGAGAGCTACAAGGGGAGAGAGCAGCGGTTTGGGCAGTCCCAAAATCCCTGGAGAGAGTAGCTACTTCGGGCTCCATGGTTGCCGCCGCCACACCTGCTGCCTCATCGCCAATGCTTGGCTCTGCAAGATATAGTATATCACAATTTGCGGATCGAGTAAAAATGAAAAGACCGGGCGTTACATTATCTGGAAATGGATTCTCAGTTGCCTCCCGAGCCGTACGCACGACCTGTCTATGAGCGGTAGACAGGGCAGCTGGAGCATCCTCTGGAGGAATAGCGACAGAGGGAGTAGTACTTTAGCCTGCACCCACAGCCAAGCTGGCATCACGTTCCCTCGCCGCACGCTTCCTACACTTCCTTTCGGTCTGAGCGGTGGGAAGCGATCTTCGCAAGACCTCCGTCAAAGGGACGTCATCATTCGAACCAAGTTTCGCCTCTGGAGCTGATACGAAATCCATCATCGGCTGTTTAAGTGAAGCCTCTTACGATACTGACGGAGGAGCTGGGGCCACGATAGCCGGCTCTGGAAGCATCGCCGCATCACCGCTTGGGATCTGCACCGCGCTTGGGATAACCCACGTCACAGTAGTCCCTGCAACAAAATGAAAGAGGGGGTCAGACTACAAATAAAGAAAAAGGGAATGAAGGCATAATAAGCCGAATTATACCAAGGCCTAAAGAAGCACGGTGCCTCTCTTCCTCTTCAAATGTTTTGAGGGAAGCAGCGAGAGCCTCTTCAGCAGAGATACCTGTTGAAGAAGAAAGCGTTAGTCAAAGCATAATAAAGAAAATATAACAGCGGAAAGAGGCGACTGAAGTCTACCTGACTGTGCGATAGTAATCAGCGCTGCTTCATCGTAAGACAGTCGCTCGGAATCCATAAGGGCAGCTTGATGATCGGTATCATCTGCAGGCGCGATGAATAGACCCTCATTAGTCCCGTACTCACTTAAGCCTTCTCTGTAAGGAGCATGAGACTCCTGGAAGAATGCAACGTCCGCATAAAATAGCGACTTCTTCTTCTGTGAGCGGACGCTGGCAACCGGTAAGAGGAGCTTGCGCTTGGCTGTTAACTTTAGGCGACGAGTCCCGATCTCTGTACCCACGCGAATCGGGAGACGCTGCAGCCACCGCTTCTACAGGCGCATGAGGTAGAGGCTTATCAGGAAAAGCAAGCGAGACAACAGCCACAGCAGCTTCTCTTAAAGTAGGACCAATAGTGGTCTGTTGCTTTAAAGGAACAGCTGGATTGCCGGCGGGGACCGTACCTTTACAATCGAGCAAAAGCCATCTTTCTTCCCTAATAACGGCGCCCATCGAGTGCTGGCACTACGCCACATATACGTTCAACACTCTTGGAACGCAGCTCAGCTTACTGATAAAAAAGCTGGACTCGGTGTTAAGCCGCATAAAATGGTGTAGTGCGCTACGAATACCCTCCTCTGTACCAGCCGGCTCATCTAGGAAAGCCTCTAGCAGAACACCCTGATCGTAGCTCGGTTGTTGAGCGAACCGATGCGGGTTATACCTCATAAACAACATTGAATCATTCTGCCAGAACACCAAAAAGCCTGGCCTGATTGAGTACAGGTGCAGAATCTCCCGGGCCTTCAATGTAGAAGCCCCGTCTTTGAAGGTGTCCCGCAGAGGCTACACCGTATTGGAGGACTCTTTGCCGATAGTCAAAACCTTATCGACAATGGTCATGCCATCTCCGACCGTACGCGGAAGAAGGACCACACCCCTAGCCTCCCGCTGTGTTGGGTTTAAAATGTAAGCGTCAACTAACCGCATAATCCGAGGGAAGTTATAACTGTCGTAGAAACGACGCCGTTTGTGGTCTCCAAAAGCGCCAAGTACATGCAGCTCGATCCATGACGTAAAATAGTGCAGCGAGAAAGTGACGGACTGTACGTCTGGCTGAGTGGTGTCCGCCGCTAAGCTGAGACCATGATACAGGTGTGTCAACCCTGCGATCCCGACGACCACTCGAGTTCCCGCAACCATACGATAGGTTAGGTAAAAGACTGATGGCCTCATATAACGAGGGTGCATCAGAAGCACGAACCAGTATAGCCAGGCCAATAAATCCCAACAAGAACGTCTCTTCATCAACGTCCGAAGCAGCAAGCTCTACGAAAAGAACGACAGGGGCTTCCGGAATAAAGAAGTTTTTAAAATCTCCTCCACTTTCGGTTGGTTATCCAAACCGAAACCAAAAAGATCGTCAAGCTTGGTGAACAGCTCAGCTTGCTTTGATAAGACTTCCGGACGAAGAAAGCGAGCGATGAAGTCTGAGTAGCTGACTCCATGCCTTCTGGACTCTAGATCTAGACTCTCGTAGATATTCAACACCTTGATCAAGCTCGGGAATCGGTGTTGAATAGCGTTCTCTGGGGTAAGGCCCATTACCACTAATTTGGTGGCAAAGATGTATTCGTCCGGAGGAAGTATCTCCTCGTAGTGTTCTCCCCTGACGGGTAAGCCGGAGATCTCTGCGAACTCCTCCAATGAAATTGAAACTTCCCGATCCGACAGAAGGAAGATGTGGGTCGAAATATTCTATTGCTCCAGAAAAGCTTTGACCCACCATACAGGAGGCGTAGAATATTAGAACAGAGACACGTAAAATGCAGGGTACAGCCCAAGCTTCAGCAGCTGCGATTTCTTGGCCGACAAAATGTACCGGGCCCACAGCAAATATCCGGCTGGATGGAGAGGAGTCAAGCCTATCATATACGGCTGTCCCCAAGGGCGCGACTCACCTTGATAGATATGCCTCCCCAGTGTATCTAAAGCCATCGGTGGCTGTACGGGTATAGCGGCCATAAAGGGCTGAAGACAACCCTCCGAAGTCCAATTGACCTCCTCTACGGCAAAGTTCACTGGGGGTGGGTCGACGTAGTGGATCGCCAGAATAGGCTCCGAAGGTACCGCACAAGAGAAGCTGCGTCGACCCCAGATGATTTGATTGTACCAGGTCCCCTATAAATGAAGGGTTTTTTGCTCCGAGTCGTGATCTTTGATCAACGCGAAAACTACCCTATCCACAGGCGCTTCAGGGAATCCTCTTTCCGAACGAATAAACGGGAAAGTAGTGTTGAAAGGCATAGTACATGCGCGAAAAAGAACAAGAGTTAGCCGTCAATGCTACATTTCAAGTTTGTTACTTGGTACTTTAAATTTGTACTGCACTGCAATGCAGTGGAAGGGGAGTAAAAGGTACCCACAAAATCTAGATGACGTCTCATCATTGATGAGATAGTCATTCATTAAATAGGAAATCCTAAAAGGATTCTCATTTAATGAGAGGCCCCTCGGGCCAAGGAGTTAATCTCCCTTGAGAGCAGCACTCTACAACAGAAATGACATCTGTCAGAATTAATGATGAAGGGAATAAAATTTCCCCCAAAAATTCTAAGGAGCCATGCTCTGCGTAGAAGATGGAATAATCCATCAAAAACCCTAAAAGAAAAGCTTTTAATGAATTAAAAATTCTAAGATCTTCAAGATCTATAAACAAACTCTATGAGTTCTTCATGGAAGATGAACAGTGTTCCAGTTTATGTGTTAAAATCACCCTAAAAAGATTATATCTTGAAGATCTATGATCTAAAGATGAGCGCGGTCATGTTAATGGGTAAAACCCTAAAACATTTTTTTTAAGATTTATGATCTGAGAAGAGCAATGCTCTATTAATAAATTTAATTCTTACTAAAGATTAGACAGAGTTTTGACTCTTAAGAAGTTTCTTAAGGCAGAGAGCTTGGCTCTGAAGGAGAATTAATTTTCAAGAAAAAAAGAAGATGAAAAAACAGTCATCTCAAGGGCCAAAGGCTCTATTTATTGGTGTTGGGAGCCGATCCAACTTCTAAGCTGATCCATTGGTGGAAAAGCTGCCACCGCTACACTCACGTGTGAGCTACGTGAGCGCAACGGTATGGGGACTTTTGTTTTCCCCAATTAGAGAGCAAAGCTCTATTTAAAAGTTTCAAAATTTGAAATTTTAAATGAGGCAGCACCTCATAAGAGCGCCAGCGCCAAGAGCGCCAGCACTATGAGTCAAAGACTCTGAGGCAGCGTCTCACGTGCAAAGCACGAGAGCGCTAGCGCTAAGAGTCAAAGACCCCGAGAGACCGTCTCATGTGTAAAGCACGAGAGCGCTCGCACCAAGAGCGCCAGCGCTAAGAGTCAAAGACTTTGAGGCAGCGACTAACATGCAAAGCACGAGAGCGCTCGCGCTAGGAGCGCCAGCGCTAAGAGTCAAAGACTTTGAGCTAGCGCCTCACGTGCAAAGCATGAGAGCGCCAAGCGCTTGAAGTAAATGTTCTCCACCATTGGATCAAAGATCCAACTGAGATGAATAAATCATCAAATTACAGAATAAAATTCTGTTGAGGAAATACTCCTCAAATCTTTCCAAACAGAAAAGATTGTGCTCTGTAAATCAGAGCACCGTTGGATCAAAGATCCAATGGTGATTAAAAATCACCAAGATACAGAATAAGTTCTGTATGGAAAAATATTTTCCCAATCTTGTTAAAAACAAGAAGTTTGTCTTCTGTAAAACAGAAGCTCTTGGATCAAAGATCCAACGGTGGGGAATACCCCCAAATCATTAAGAAATCTCTCAATGAGAGATTTCCTTCACTGATTCAACAAATCAGCCTTCACTATATAAAGGACCCAAGACTTCAAGTCTTGCAGAGAGAGAGAGAGAGAGACCTCCCCATAAGTTCTTAAATCGAAAGAAGAAGAACAGAGAGGAACCCCCCCAATAAACTTCAAAAAGAAAAAGAGAAGAGCAACCTCTAAGAAGAAGAAATTTTCTTCAAGGTAAATGATAATAAGTGAGATCATAACATTTCCTTGATTTTTGAGAGTTTAACTGTCACATCAAAAGAATTTAGTTCTTTTTCTAGATCACAGATATACAAGACAAAGTCTTTCACAAAAACAGAAGAGATCATAGAATTCATAAAAAGAAGAACTTAGTTCTTAGATCCTTGAGACAAAGTCTCTCTTCACAAAAAGAAGAACTTAGATCTGTGAGAAAAAGTCTCTTATAAATGAGAATTTAATTCTCAGAGAACAGAACTGACTAGAACTGCCAAAGAAGTGCTTCAGCGCTCCAAGTTTGATGCTCAGCGCCAAGCGCACCACGTGCTCCTCACATATGCATTATTTCAAAAGAAGCGCTTCAGCGCTCTATTTCTGGCGCTCAGCGCTATTTCACAAGAAGCGCCTTAGCACTCCAAGTCTGGCGCTCAGCGCCAACCGCACCACATGCTCCTCACGTGTGTGCTATTTTACAAGAAGCGCCTTAGCGCTTCAGGTCTGGCGCTCAGCGCCAAGCGCACCACGTGCTCCTCACGTGTATGCTAAGGGAACACAAAGTGTTCTTTAAATAAAGCCTAGTGCCATAAAAAGTGTTCAACACTCAGTAAAAGACAAAAGAAAAAGGGGTGTCAGAACCTAATTTAATGCTCATGATTATTGAACCAAAAGGGGCTGAGCCCAAACAAATGCTCAACATTTTATTCAAATCTAAGTGGACTGAGCCCAAGTTGTCCATAAGTCCTCTATTCAGATTAATCGAGCCCATATTCTCACAATCACTTTAATTAGTCATAGTCCCAAACCCTAACTACAGATCTCTCAACCAATATCAGTTCAAGGGTACATCTCTTCACACCTCTGATGTATGTCGTTGTAATTCTTCAACGCTTTCAGAGAGGTGGCGGGTCCCGAAAACCAGAAACTTTATAGACTATGATGTCTTTAAACTTTATAGACTATGATGTCTTTAAACTCCATGGACTATGACGTCCCTAAACCCAGTGGACCGCAATGTCCCTAAACTAAAATGATGGAGTCCAAATATTCTTTCGTTGGATCTAAATGATCCCAAAATCCCGTTGAGTAAATCTTAGTCTAAAATTAGACTAGCGTATCCTCAACAAACGTTTAATTTGATCTTAATCTCAATGAGATTAACGATCCTTAAACCCAATTCAAACCTAAATCTAAGAAAATACGGATTTGGACTAATCAATGCCCTACGGGCGACAACATACATTAGTCTCCGTATACAATCCACGGGCAACCAAAAATAAAACAAACACACACGACACGAAGTGACCATGTGGAGAAAGAGAAAGTAGTTACCACGATGCGGTAGCATAATTAACTGCTGAGGCTTGCGCCTGCAGGGAAGAGTGTCCCAACAATAAAAAAACCCTCGTACACGAGGAGGAATCTGACGAAGTCTGCTACAACGGCCGCATCTGTCTAAACCTCCGATACACGGTTCCATAAATCAACTTGTCATCTTCGGAGAGGTGGACAGATAAAACCAAATAGTATCTACCCCCAAATTCAGGCAAGACGACCTACGCGGTTTCGTCTTTGTTTTCGGCGACGAACAGGGGTGGATAACGTTAGACCCCTACTAACCTGATAAGTCGTGTCTGAGTCTAGCTCATCACCAACTGAGATACTACTGATCAACCATCAGTAAATCTCTCCTACCGTGGTCACGGATTTCTGATGATAGACAATCGAACACAGCACGATATCGAATCCAAATGCCAGGAGAGACGAATCCCTGACAGTCGACCACTGCCTTTATGTGGCTCGGGATTGTACCCAACTAAAACTTGTTTGCATGACTTCTTTGAACCGTGGTAGGGTAGTAATCAAAGTACAATGGGAACTCACACAAGACAAATGACGACTTCAGGTCAAAGGACTAACCTTTACTCATGCCACCTGAGAACTTCTATCTGACGATAGGTATAATACCATCTAGAAGTTCTCGATGATTCGGTCCAGTCTACTCACCTCCAGTGAGCACCTTTATACTATCTTAGGTGACATAACACCAATGGCTTGTGAGACCGGCCATCGCTCCTCATCGGGGTCTCGAAACATATACACTAGTCTACTCCGGAATATCGATGCCCAGTCTCAATACTCCCACGACTAAGAAAATTTAAGGATGTGCTTATAGACCACCCAACTCTCATGTATATGATTGCCATCATAATGTTGGTAGTCAAGCAAGAATCCTACGGGCTTCATCATTATGTATTAGCGACACGTAATAACAAGTAAAACTTGTACACATCAATGATAAAGACATACCAGATAGTATACTATCATTTCGAGTAAGATTGTTCTACCTGTATGTTGGATATATATGCCCTAGAGGCCTACATTGTATAGGATGCTTGGGATATGTATGTACATGACAGTCTTGCTTGATATGATAGTACGCTATTTGGTTTGACTTTGTCTTAACGTATGATATATTTTACTTGGTATTTATATATATATGTTGATAAAGCCCATAGGGTGTTTGTCTGACTACCGGCGTTGTGATGGCAGTCATACTAGTGGGAGCTGGATAGTCAATAGGCACACCCTTAGATGTCCCTGGTCGCAGGAGTATCGAGATTGGGCATCGATACTCCGGAGTAGACTAGTGTATACATATCTAGACCCTGACGAGGGGAAATGGATTGGTCCCGCAACCATTGGTGGTGTTCACCTAAGATTGTATACAGATGCTCACTGGGTGTGAGTACACCGGACAGGACTCGCCGAGAACTGACTGGATGGTATTATACCTGACGTCAGATAGCAGTTCTCAGGTGACATGTGTGCAGATAGTCCGTTCACTTAAGGTCATCATTTGTCTCGTGTGAGTTCCCACTGTGCTTTGATTGTTACCCTACCACGGCTCAAAGGAGTCGTGCAAACAGGTTTCAGTTGGGCATAGTCCCGAGCCACGTGGAGGCAGTGAGCGACTGTTAGGGATTCGTCTCTCCCGGTATAGGGAGTTGATATCGCACAGTGGTCGTTTGGTCATTACCATAAGTCCCTGGCCAGGGCTGATTGAGAATTACTGATAGGTTGATCAGTAGATTCTCGGATGGTGATGAAGCCATACCGACACGACTTGTATGGTTATTAGGGGTCTGACGTCCACCACCTCCCTAGACCGTACATGCGATACTCTTAGACGAACAGACCGGACTGCGCGGATATTGTCACAGACAGGCTCAGTAGGATTTCAGATGGGTTACCTCATCAGCTTTCTTATCGACAACTACCTGGGGACCGTTACGTACAGCTAGTGCCGCTTGCGGTCTGTGGTTAAACCCACTGCCAGCGTAGTAGTCGAGTCTTTAGAGTCCCACACAGAGATTTCCCAAACCCAGGCGAAAAGATATAGAGGTCGTATGGTTTTACGACAAAGGTTCGGACGCATACGTGTTTGATCGCACGTGCGGCATTCGAACAGTTTTTACTAGCCGGCTTTGGTTTAAGCCAGATTCTAGTATCAGGTTATTGGATTTATACATTCTAAAGTTTTTCCGTGTTTTCACGGATGAGAGGGGCGTTCTCGTAATTTTCCGAGAAGCTTCTAGAAGGATGTGACATAAAGAGAGAGGTGGCATTTTCATTTAATGAATAAGTGACTCATTGTGAATGATTCATCACATCATTAATGCATTATTAAATGCTTAATGACTCATGTAATGAATCACCCACTTGCATTAATGAAACATGATGAATATTCACTTATTATTCATTTATCTTATATTTCATTATGTTTCATATATATCAAGTGAGAAACATTTATTCATATAATAATTCATTATCATCTTCTCACTCTCTCTCTTCAAGTTCTCTCTCCTTCACTAAAGCCTAATCCTACCCCTCATGAGTTGAGAACAAGGATTAGGAAAGACTAATTACTCCATAACCTATCTCTACATCATCTTAGCAACTCTATTTAGCAACTAGAGAAACTAAGTAACCTCAAGTTTAGAGGTTATAGCTTGGATTAGGGTTCTCGGGTGGATCATCTATCACGGGAGAAAGCCGAAGAGGACGTGGAGATCCAAAGAGGCCGTAGACAACATCAAGACGAAGGACTAGAACCGTTTGGTATAATTCCTTCGCATAGTAGATTAAAACGCTAAAGCTTTCGTTTAAAACTTGTATAGCAAATGATTCGTACGGTTAATCGATGTTTGATCATAGAACTTAATTGTTATTCATATTTCCGCCTCCCCATATGTATTGGGGTGTTGAACATCGACTTACAGTGGTATCAGAGCCTAGCTAAACAAGTTTTAACTTAATCGCAAATTTGTACGAATTTCGAACGGAAAAACGAAGCCGGAAAACCCTAAAAATAACAAGTTTCTGTCGAAATTTAAATGAAGTCCAAAAATTTTTCAGGCATGTTCAGAAAGCTAGTTATGACACCAGAAGAACACCCAAGAAATTTGGGGCCATGACTCGGCCAATCGACCGCGCTTCCGCGGCGGATCCCACCGATCCGCCGCGCTTGCGCGGCCGAGTTGCCGAGTCATGATCCCAGTTTTCTTTGGTGGGTTCACTGTTCAATTTGGGATTTTCTGGAATAATTAATTATTGCTCAGGTTTCAGTTTTACAGAGCAGATTTTGGAGCAATATTTAAGGTGTTTAATCGATCGAAATTGTACAGTATTTGCATATTGGATTATATCTGTGATTGTATAATGTGTTCGTAAACCTCCCCTAACTGCTAGTATGTCGGTTGGCAGGGGGTTGCACATTTCTGTAATGGTTTTATCTGTTTGTGCATATAAACTGTATTGGACTGTTGTGGTGATTAGCCGGGGTTTTGTGATGGGTTATTGTTTTAATTCATTTGATGTAATTGTAACAAGTTGTAATATTATTTTGCGGGGCACATCCAGGTTGCGGTTGTAGCTACCGTTGTATTATTTCTTTTTACTGTTTTTGCTCCTAGGACAGACCCAAGGTGGGGTGCACAAACTGCCGGGCGGGTAGTTTGCCGCACCCGTAGGGGTCGAGGGTGGGGTAATGGCTATTCATCACAACTGTGTAATCTGTCTTTTCTTGCAGGCTCAAAAGAAATACAGATTGCTTGCAAATCCAATATTGTTTATCTGTGTTCTGGAATGTATATCATTGCGTCAGACGAATGTAAAATATCTATATATATGATAGCTATTTAGACGTCGCTTATGTTTTACACCCGCGCTAGCCCAGCCCCCGCTCTGTCGTTAGTTAAGTAACCTAACGGGTGATGACGGGACCCCGTGGCGAATGCGGATGGCATAAAAGGACGTCATATTTTCGTTGTTTTCTGTAATGGTAGGTTAAAGATGGGACGCATTATTATTAATGCAAAGAAAATAAAACCTAAACTGAATCGTTGGAACAATTTCTAAAAACCACTCGGTTTTCTTGAAAAAGCAAATTTTAAATGCGGAGCTTAAACCACTCCTTTTAAAAGCTATCTTAGTTCCTTCGATTAAATCAAGTTCATTACGTTAACGGTTTTTTGCCAAAAACCAGCCGTAACCCTCCGTCGTTTCAGATAGACAGCACATCGTATTCATGCTATGCTTGTTGGCCTACGTCAAGGCATAGTGTATGGTAGCAGTGTGTGTGCCTATTTGTTGCATAGATAGATGCATTAGTTTAATACAGACGTACACCTTGTTGGCCTACGTCAAGGGCTTGTACGATGTATTTAAATTGATCAGGACAACGACGGGTAGAACTTGACTTGCGTCTTATGACTTGTTGGCCTACGTCAAGGTCTATAAGAGCTTGGGGTAAAAATCACATCGGGAGTTTCAAACATAAAGGAAACTTGCAGATTTAGCTTACCTTCTGGAGTGTGGTGACTAGAGTGGCTTCCATCTAGGGCATCATGCAATGATAGTTGGATCCCGATCCCACTGATGAGTAGGATTACTCTCGGGAATTTCTCTCACTTAACGATCAATGCTATAAACCAAGTAGGTGCCTAGAAAGGTGTTAGAGGGGCTACGCCTCCAGGGAAAAGAGGTTCTTTAATTAAGGAACTTCGCGAAAGCGTTGGAAAACCTCCCTCGAAGTACCAACACCAGCCTGGCTGAAAGGTTAAGCAAGTATTGTGACGTGTGATTAAATCCTGACTAGTTCTTCTTTTAGGTTTTGAAGAAGGATTTGAGGAAACAGTGGGAGCCATCCTGTTTAGATAAATTAATAAACCAATCTAAACTTGCAAGAGCATATGCTGAGTGTTTTCTTTTCTCTCTCTCTGGCAGCTACCATGACTGGACTAAAACTATTACTCGAAAAGAATATACTAACCGGGCAGAACTATAAAGACTGGCTAAGAAACGTCAATATTGCGCTGACTTATGACAAAGTTGCATATGTTACCACCGCTGTTCCTCCCCTTATCCCAGGACCAGATTCCTCAGTTGCGGACAAGGAAGTTCGTAAAACCTGGGATCTAGATTGTGAGCGAGCTAAGTGTATCGTGCTGGCGTCCATGAATAATGAACTCCAGAAACAGCACGAGAGTATGGATATTGCATCCATATTCCTCCATTGCAAGGAATTGTATGGTGAACACTCCCGTATCGCGAGGTACGAAACCTCAAGGAAACTCTTCCAGATGAGGTTAGCTCCAGGATCGCCTGTTGGAGAGCACGTCCTCAAAATGATCACCCTCATTGAGGAACTCGCAAACTTGGGATGCGTGCTAGAAAATGATTTGTATATCGACTTGATTTTGCAGTCCCTTCCCCACACCTTCTCTCAGTTCGTGCTGAACTTCAACATGCACGAAATGGAAGCAGATCTTCCAAAGCTCCTCAATATGTTGAGGGTAGCAGAGACCTCCTTGAAAAAGGAGAAGACCCCTGTTCTGTATGTTGGCCAATCATCTTCTTCCAAAACTAAAGCGAAAGCTAAAGGGAAGAAGAAGATGAAAGCCACCAAACCGAAGGGTGGGGTCAAGAAGGTGCAGGGAACGAACAAGGCAGGAAGGGTGAAGGCAGAAAAGAACGAGTGTTTCTATTGTCACAAGCAGGGGCACTGGAAGAAGGATTGTCAGGCCTTCAAAGCCAAGGACATGAAGCAAGTTGTTGCTTCTACTTCAGGTGTGTTCGTAATCGAAAATTGTCTTTCAGTAAACTCTACTTCATGGGTACTTGATACCGGTTCTGGTTCTCACATCTGTAATTCTTTGCAGGATCTGAGAAATAGTAGAGTACTGGGGGCAGGTGATATGACTCTCCGGATGGGCAATGGAATGCATGTAGATGCAGTTGCAATAGGGGAATATCACCTAGGGTTGAATAGTGGAAACATTTTGGTATTGTATAACTGTTTTTGTATTCCCAGTATGTTGTGTAATATTATATCAGTATCTTTATTGTCTAATAAAGGATATAATTTTGTGCTTGAAAGAAATGTCATGAACATTATCCTAAATCAAGAACTGATTGGGTTTGGCACACTGGAAAACGGAATATACATACTTAATCAACCATAAATTTTCAATATTCAAAACACGCGTAAAAGAAAGGCTCCAGATTCAAATCAAGCCTTCCTATGGCATTGTAGACTTGGTCATATAAATGAAACAAGGTTGACTAAGTTGCATAAAAATGGATATCTAGATTCGTTTGAATATTCATCATATGCAACTTGTCAATCATGTATCAAAGGAAAAATGACCAAATCTCCGTTCACCGGACACGGAGAAAGAGCCACCGAACTCTTGGGACTAGTACACAGTGATGTATGTGGTCCGATGTCTATACATGCACGAAGTGGTCACTCCTACTTCATCACTTTTACTGATGACTTCTCTAGGTATGGACATGTGTTCTTAATAAAGCATAAATCCGAGGCTTTTGAGAAGTTTAAGGAGTATAAAAATGAAGTAGAGAAACAAACTGGTAAAAGCATCAAGACACTTCGATCTGATCGAGGTGGAGAATACTTAAGTACCAGTTTCCTTAAATACTTGAAAGCAAATGGAATACTCTCTCAGCTTACTCCTCCTTATACACCTCAGCATAATGGTGTATCAGAAAGAAGGAATCGCACGCTATTAGATATGGTGCGATCAATGATGAGTAGTGCTGAGTTGCCACTTTTCTTCTGGGGATTTGCTCTAGAATCAGCCGCATATCTATTAAATAGAGTTCCAACTAAGTCAGTACCTACCACTCCATATGAAATGTGGTGTGGGAAGAGACCATATCTCAAGTATATCAAGATATGGGGGTGTCCGGTATATGTCAAAAAGCATAATCCGGACAAGCTCGAGGCACGATCGGTTTTGTGCAAATTTGTAGGATACCCCAAGCATTCAAGGGGGTACATGGTCTACCACACTGAAGAACAAAAGGTGTTTGTCGCTCGTCACATTGTCTTCTTAGAAAGCGAATTTCTTGCAAAAGAAATTAGTGGGAGCGCGGTAGAACTGGAAGAAATTCCAGAACCTCAAACTGCAACCGAGGACTTAGAAGAATCTCAGATTTCAATAGAACATGACGAACCAACGCCACTCCGCAGATCTAATAGGCTTTCTCATCCTCCTGAAAGATACTATGGTTTCCTTCTTGATGGGGATCGAGAGGATTGCATCATCGATGATGATGAGCCTACTAGTTTTCAGCAGGCTATCACAAGTAGCGACTCAGTAAAGTGGCTGGATGCCATGAGATCCGAAATGGAATCCATGTATACCAATAAAGTATGGACTTTAGAAGTTGCTCCTCCTGGGGTAAAACCAGTTGGGTGCAAATGGATCTTCAAAAAGAAGATTGGTACATTTGGACAAGTGGAAACGTACAAAGCTAGACTGGTAGCAAAAGGTTTTCGTCAAAGACCAGGATTGGACTACGATGAAACTTTTTCGCCAGTAGCTATGATTAAATCCATTCGGATCATGCTTGCCATTGCTGCCTTCCATGACTATGAAATCTGGCAAATGGATGTAAAAACAGCTTTTCTAAATGGACATCTAGAAGAGAGTGTTTACATGGATCAACCAGAAGGTTTCATAGACAGTGGGCGCAGCGGAAGAGTGTGCAAATTGCTTAAATCCATTTATGGGTTAAAGCAAGCATCGCGGAGTTGGAACATCTGTTTTGATGAAACAGTCAAGGAATTTGACTTTATCAAAAATATAGATGAACCATGTGTTTATAGGAAGATTGTAGAAAGAGCAGTAGTCTTCCTCGTTTTATACGTCGACGACATACTGCTGATAGGGAATGATATCCCTATACTACAATCAGTAAAGCTCTTCTTGTCACAGAAATTCTCTATGAAAGACTTGGGAGACGCATCATACATTCTGGGCATTAAGATCTATCGAGATAGATCTAATAGGATATTGGGACTTTCACAGTCCAGGTATATAGACACTATACTAAAGAGATTTAGTATGGAAGATTCCAAGCGCGGCAATATGCCCGCTTGTCACGGAATCACCCTCTCCAAAGAGATGTCTCCAAAGACTGATGAAGAGAGGGCTCGCATGGGCACTATACCCTACGCTTCGGCGGTAGGATCAATAATGTATGCGATGTTGTGTACCAGACCAGATGTAGCTTACGCACTTAGTGTGGTAAGCAGGTATCAATCGGACCCAGGTGAGAAACATTGGATAGCGGTGAAGAACATTCTCAAGTATCTGAGAAGGACTAAGGAGATGTTCTTGATTTACGGCAATAAGGACCTCCAGGTAGAGGCTTTTACCGACTCCGGCTTCCAAAGTGACAAGGATGATTCTAAATCTATTTCGGGTTTTGTGTTTACCCTCAATGGAGGGGCGGTAAGTTGGAAGCGTTCCAAACAAGATACCGTCGCAGACTCAACTATGGAGGCTGAGTATATAGCTGCTAGTGAAGCCGCAAAAGAGGCTGTCTGGATAAGGAAGTTCATTTCTGAACTTCAGGTAGTTCCGTCCATTGCCAATCCAATACCATTGTATTGCGATAACAATGGCGCTGTAGCTTTAGCGAAGGAACCAAGGTCCCATCAGAAATCCAGGCATATCTTAAGGCGGTTTCACCTGATCAGGGAGATCGTGGATCGTCGGGAGATCGAGATACGGAGAGTAGATACAAAAGACAACACGGCAGATCCATTCACCAAGGCCATTCCTCAAGTACAGTTCGAGAGGCTTTTTGAGATGTTGGGCATGCGGTACGCAAGCAACTGGATCTGGTAGAGACAGTGGGTACTCATTGCGCCAATTATAGGCCTTAGTGCAAGTGGGAGATTGTTGGATATATATGCCCTAGAGGCCTACATTGTATAGGATGCTTGGGATATGTATGTACATGACAGTCTTGCTTGATATGATAGTACGCTATTTGGTTTGACTTTGTCTTAACGTATGATATATTTTACTTGGTATTTATATATATATGTTGATAAAGCCCATAGGGTGTTTGTCTGACTACCGGCGTTGTGATGGCAGTCATACTAGTGGGAGCTGGATAGTCAATAGGCACACCCTTAGATGTCCCTGGTCGCAGGAATATCGAGATTGGGCATCGATACTCCGGAGTAGACTAGTGTATACATATCTAGACCCTGACGAGGGGCAATGGATTGGTCCCGCAACCATTGGTGGTGTTCACCTAAGATTGTATACAGATGCTCACTGGGTGTGAGTACACCGGACAGGACTCGCCGAGAACTGACTGGATGGTATTATACCTGACGTCAGATAGCAGTTCTCAGGTGACATGTGTGCAGATAGTCCGTTCACTTAAGGTCATCATTTGTCTCGTGTGAGTTCCCACTGTGCTTTGATTGTTACCCTACCACGGCTCAAAGGAGTCGTGCAAACAGGTTTCAGTTGGGCATAGTCCCGAGCCACGTGGAGGCAGTGAGCGACTGTTAGGGATTCGTCTCTCCCGGTATAGGGAGTTGATATCGCACAGTGGTCGTTTGGTCATTACCATAAGTCCCTGGCCAGGGCTGATTGAGAATTACTGATAGGTTGATCAGTAGATTCTCGGATGGTGATGAAGCCATACCGACACGACTTGTATGGTTATTAGGGGTCTGACGTCCACCACCTCCCTAGACCGTACATGCGATACTCTTAGACGAACAGACCGGACTGCGCGGATATTGTCACAGACAGGCTCAGTAGGATTTCAGATGGGTTACCTCATCAGCTTTCTTATCGACAACTACCTGGGGACCGTTACGTACAGCTAGTGCCGCTTGCGGTCTGTGGTTAAACCCACTGCCAGCGTAGTAGTCGAGTCTTTAGAGTCCCACACAGAGATTTCCCAAACCCAGGCGAAAAGATATAGAGGTCGTATGGTTTTACGACAAAGGTTCGGACGCATACGTGTTTGATCGCACGTGCGGCATTCGAACAGTTTTTACTAGCCGGCTTTGGTTTAAGCCAGATTCTAGTATCAGGTTATTGGATTTATACATTCTAAAGTTTTTCCGTGTTTTCACGGATGAGAGGGGCGTTCTCGTAATTTTCCGAGAAGCTTCTAGAAGGATGTGACATAAAGAGAGAGGTGGCATTTTCATTTAATGAATAAGTGACTCATTGTGAATGATTCATCACATCATTAATGCATTATTAAATGCTTAATGACTCATGTAATGAATCACCCACTTGCATTAATGAAACATGATGAATATTCACTTATTATTCATTTATCTTATATTTCATTATGTTTCATATATATCAAGTGAGAAACATTTATTCATATAATAATTCATTATCATCTTCTCACTCTCTCTCTTCAAGTTCTCTCTCCTTCACTAAAGCCTAATCCTACCCCTCATGAGTTGAGAACAAGGATTAGGAAAGACTAATTACTCCATAACCTATCTCTACATCATCTTAGCAACTCTATTTAGCAACTAGAGAAACTAAGTAACCTCAAGTTTAGAGGTTATAGCTTGGATTAGGGTTCTCGGGTGGATCATCTATCACGGGAGAAAGCCGAAGAGGACGTGGAGATCCAAAGAGGCCGTAGACAACATCAAGACGAAGGACTAGAACCGTTTGGTATAATTCCTTCGCATAGTAGATTAAAACGCTAAAGCTTTCGTTTAAAACTTGTATAGCAAACGATTCGTACGGTTAATCGATGTTTGATCATAGAACTTAATTGTTATTCATATTTCCGCCTCCCCATATGTATTGGGGTGTTGAACATCGACTTACACTGTATAGGTCCTCCCTCAATTATCATAATCACATGCATGCAATTACAATAATTGCCTTGAGGGCACTATATCCAACAATCTCCCACTTGCACTTAAGCCTAATTATTGCGGTATCGCATACCCATAGCTCGTGTGCTACCGAATACCCAACTTCTCTACTAATCAGTTTCTCAAATCTCGTTTGAGGAACATCCGTGTTCAAGAAATAACCTCAGTGAGTGGATCCACTATCAACTTCTTCTCTCTATATCTCAACATTTCAGAGATTAACAATCTCCCAAATTGAGCGATACCCCGCCACAAGAATATGTCTGGACACTTGATGGGACCAAGTTCATCAATGAACAACTCCTATCCAACAAACTTCTTGGGATGTATCCTCTGTTGAGTTATAACCAGCATCTTGCACCATGATTACCTCAGTATCTCTATTGGAAGATTATCCAATATACTGATCCTCAGAAGAGGCTAAACTCAAAACTTGACAGCATCTCTGTCATCCAGGTCACCTTGGAAGCTGTAACCGATAAGCGCTTCCCGGAGGGGGCTACCGTTACCAAATACCAAGAGCGTCCTCTAATGTTCATAATTTCTTCCCTTTGTTTCTATAGGATTGGATTAATATATATTTGTTGCAACTATTGCAACAACAATATCTGGTGTTGTACAAGACTTTGCATGATTGACTCAATTGCCTAAGCAAATGATGTGTCGTTTATGCCTGTTTCTCTCCTCATCAGTCCAAAAAGACATCCTTTTAGAGAGGGTGACTCCATCACCTGCGGGTACACTACCACATCAGGAGTCGCCCATTCTAAGATACTTTTACAATGCTGTCCAAGTACCTGATTGGGGAACTTCCCAAATCTAGATCTAAAACCATTGATCTAGTCACCAGAACTCCTGATATACTATCCATATCCAACATGGAGAAAACACTATGTGACAACCAAAAATCTGACCGATTGTAATATAGGAACATCACTTCTTATCCGGAATATGTCATCTAAAACATGGACAATACTCTATACATCTTTCTTACTAGGTTCACCTTTGTTTTGACGAAGTCAATCACCTTGACTGTCACATCAATAACAGATGACCCGTCTCCGCTATTCTTGCTTTATTCTATGAATAGAAAAAAGCTTCTTGCACACCTTTCGCTACTCCCACTTGTAGGGTTCTTAGGCACTCCCAAGAGGTCTCACAAGGCATCAACCATGCCAATTTCAAATTTTACGGGTGCCGAGAAACCCTAATACGGATCGTTAACTAGATGTCTAGGCGAAAGATGCAACTAGTAAACTACTTTACTAAGAGAACGGAAATACAACCTTTGTAGATCCGGTCCTCCACCTCCATGGCTCCGCGATGATGTCTCCTCGCTGTACAAAATGGATCTTGGGCTCTAGCGTTGGCTTCATCGGAGAAAAAGCGGGCTAGGTCATCGACAACGATGCCGAAGATGATCTACGTCGAGGCATCGCTAGATCAAGCTCCAACTTCACCAAGTCATGAAACTTATGAAGAAAACACACTCTACTACTTGGCAAGAGGTAGAGGATGAAGAAATAGGAAGTGGGTACACTTTAGAATTGGATTTCTCACTCATTTGCTCAAGTTGCCATTGTTGAAGCAAGCTTTCTTCAAGTGAAGAAGAAGAAGAAGAAAGAAAAGAATATATGATAAGTCTTTTTCAAAAAGGAAATAAAATGAATACTTATCATAATGTAACCATGGTCAAGTGTAGAGAATAGACTAGGGTTAAGTGGAATGGTTATGGTTAAGCATGAGACAAAATGGTGACTTAGGTCAAAGCTTCATGAAGCTTCAACTAGAAAACAAAGTTAGCCACTATTTTCTCTTAATGCTAATCATTTTCCAAATGAATAACTAAATAAGATAAATGAAAAAGAAAACAAAACCCTAACCATTCATATAACCATGGTTTAATCCTTTACACAAACCCTAGCAAACATGTATCATCAAACATGATACAATCAAGTGCACGAAAATATATCACATATACAATGTGCACACCCGAGTGAGAAAATCCATTTAAAGTGAACCGATATTAGTTAATGCAAAGTAATATATCAAATATATAATTATGCATTAAATCATTAAATCAACAGTTGATTTAATGATCCGGTCATATCGCATATAACCGACTAGTATCCTATGTATCGGTTTATCGAATCAATGCATGAATCGATAACTAGGTTATATCGCATACAACCAATCGATACATTTATCGTGAGAATGGAATACGGTATCATATACACGCATTATTCTCGGTCTCGCACATATCTCATATGCGCTCCTATTTCGTTTCGCTTGAGCCAGGAAACCTCTGTGTAGGACTCTAAAGACTCGTCAATACGCCGGCAGCAGGTGTTGATCATATCAAACACCCACAAGCCGCAAGCGGTCTGCTAAACTTAACGGCCACCCGGGTATTGAGCGATCAGAAGATCGACGAGCAAGCCCGCTCACACTCCTGTGAATCCAACCAGTAACACTTATCGTACAGTCCGGTCTGATCGTCTGATATGTCGCATATCTTGCCTAGGGGTGGTAAACGTCAGACCCCAATAGCTCGATAAGTCGTGTCGATATGAGGTCTATAACAATTCGAGATACTACTGGTAACACTTACCAGTAAATCTCAGCAACCCTGGCCAGGGATTTCCTGTTATAGCCAATCGAACACAGCGCAACATCAACTCCCTATACCGGGAGAGACGAATCCCCTCCTATCGCTCATTGCCTCCATGTGACTCGGGACTGTACCCAAAAACCACCGTTTTGCACGCCCTCTTGGACGTGGTAAGATGGAAATCAAAGCACAGTGGGAACCACACAAGACTCTATGACGATCTCGGGTCAACAGACTACTCTGTACCAGTGTCACCAGAGAACTGCCATCTGACGTAAGGTATAATAGCATCTGGGAGTTCTCGGCGAGTCCGTCCAGTGTACCCAGTCTCCACTGAGCACCTGTATATCATCTCTGATGTCAAACACCAATGGATATGGGATCATCCATCGCCCATCTGTATGGGTCGAGAAGGTATACGCTAGTCTACTCTGGTATATCGATGCTCTGTCTCGATACACCCACGACTAGGGACTTTGAAGGATGTACTTATAGACTATCTGTCCCCACTAGTATGATCTGCATCATAGTCCAGGTAGTCAAGTACACATCCTAAGGGCTTTACCAACATGTAACAGAGAGACAATCAGTGTACACGTTAAGGTAAAGATCAACCAGATAGCATACTATCATGTTGAGCAAGAAAGTCCTCCCTATATATGTCCCAGCATCCACTACAATGTACATCCTATGTACAGTAATGGCCTCTAGGGTATATATATAACTAACAATCTCCCACTTGCACTAGGGCCATCTGTAGCAGTGGTTGCAGTATCTCATACTCAACCATCCCATAAAAATCTCTCTCTGGGAATAGGCCTTCGTGAGTGCATCCACCGTGTTGTTCTCTGAGTCTACTCTCCTAACCTCGATCATCCTGGAGATCAACCATCTCCATGATCAGGTGATACTGCCTTAGAATATGTCTGGATCACTGATGGGACAGGCGTTCCTTGGCATAAGCCACAACTCCATTGTCACACAATGGGAGGAACTAAGTTCATCTTATGAACAAATATACATCCAAACTGCCTCTTTGGTAGCATCTCAAGTAGCGATGTATCCTGCCTTTATCGTCTAGTTAGCCACGGTATCTAGCTTGGAACTCTTCCAACATACCGTCCCTTTACTGAGGGTAAAGACAATGCCTGTGACTGACATTCAGTCGTCTGTATCACCCTGGAACACTTCCAGTGATTCTCCCCAGGATCGGTTGATACCATCTCACTACAACTAGTGAGAATCCTAACATCCAATTAGATCTATCTCATAGATCCAAAATCCAGGATTTAGGAGGCATCATTTTGATCCTATATGGAGAACCCTTGTGATAAGCGGAGATTGATCGAGCGTAGCATAGGAAACTCCTTCCCTATCAAGAGTATGTCATCCATGTACTCTACGAGGATCATCACCATACTCCCTACTACCTTTTTGTATATACAAGGTTCATCTACCATTTTGATGATGTCAAACTCTTTGACTAACACATCAAAACAGATGTTCCAACTCCGCGATACCTGCTTTATCCTATAAAGCATCTTGTACACGTTTCCGCTGCTCCCACTGTCTACGAAGCCCTCTGGCTGTGTACTTATAGACGTTCTCTTCTAAAACATCATTTAGAAAAGCAGTCATGGCACCCAACCGCCAGATATCGTAGTCATGGTATGTAGCCGTGGCAAGTAGGATCTGGATGGACTTAAGCATAGCCACTTGAAAAGGTTTCATCATTATCCACGCCTGTTCGATGACGAAAAGCTTTAACAAGTCTAGCTTTGAAAGTCTCAACCTTTTCATCTACACCAAGTAATCTTCTCAAGATATACTTGCTCCTGATGGGGATTTAACCCTTCAGATATAGCAACTAAAGTCCATACTTTGTTGGTGTATAAGGATTCCATCTCAGATCACTAAGCATCCAGCCATTCTTACAGAGTCCCACTCCTGATGGCCAGCTCGAAACTAGTTGGGTCATCATCTCATAATGCAATTCTCGCTCCCACTGTCATAGAGAAATCGAAATATCTTTCAGGTGGGTGAGGAACCCTACTAGATCGGCGGAGAGGCTGAGGTTCGTTGGTAACTATTGAATCCTTTGGTTTTATCAAATCATTAGCTGCAGTTTGTATAGTTGGAACCTTTCCAGTTCTACATAACTTACATTGCCTCGAGCTTGTCCGGATTTTGCTTTCAGACATAGGCCGGACAACCCCAAATCTTAACCAACTTAAGATATGGGCTCTTCCCTTTCCATATCACATATGAAATGGTAGGCAACTGATTTGATTTTAACCTTATTCAATAGGTATGCAGCTTCTCAAGTGCATAACTCCCAAAAGGAAATAGGTAACTCAGCAGTACTCATCATAGAGCACACCTTATCATATAGGGTTTGATTGCTCCACCCCGATATACCATCGTACTATGGTGTATACGGAGGAGTAATGCCGAGAGAGAATCTCATTCTCCTTTAGAATTGTCCAGGAATTCCATGCACAAGTATTCTCCTCCTTGATCTTATCATAGGACATAATACTTATACCCGTATTGGTTCTCTACTTCTAACTTATATTCTGTGAATATCTCAAAAGGTTCGGACTTGTGTTTCAACAGGAACATAGGTCTGAATCTTGAGAGATTATCAGAGAATGTAACGAAGTACAAAGAACCGGTCTTGGCATGTGTAGACAGGGGACCTTACATACATCAACATGTATCATCCCAAGAGTTTACTAACTCTTTCTCTGTTTCCAATAAACAGAGCCGGTGTCATTATATCTTTGTGACATGACTGGCAAGTTTCATAAGATGTAAATTCAAACAGATTTAAATATACATCTATGTGTAACTTCAGCCAGTCGGGTCGCATTGATATGACCTAGTCTACAATACCTCAAGAAGAATCTGTTCATTTCTGAACTCTTCCTCTTGTGTGTGTTCCGTATACTAAGAACCGTAGTTTGATTTAGAACATCAATGCTTTTAGATAACGTGCCTGAACCGATCAACTATTGATATAGGAAATTTTCAAAACATTATCCAATAATACAAAATTTTATCATTTCTTTACTAATAAAGAGATAGATACGATTTTGTATATCAGGTTCGGTATCTAATAACATTCATTCAGAATCAATGTATTTGGAATACAGGGTGACAGTGACCAACAGACTTGGCTGCAACACTTGCCCCGTTTTCTGCCTCATGAAACTTATCACTGTAGGGTGTTTTTCGTCACCCCATTGAGATGGGAATACGCGCACGCTTGTCAGGCGTATTACAGATTCCCCCTGCCTAGGGTAGGCGGGGGTTTAATGATTGTGGGGATCCGAATCTCCGGCAGCCGCGGACTAAGCTGCCGTTAATTACCCCTCGCCTTTGGGGCGAGGGAACCTCCGATTAACGGGTTAAACAGGGCATGCGAACTCAATATGCAGTGTACGTGTGTTCTGTTTTGAAAGGGGGGTTTTGGATATACCGGGAGCCACGCAGAGTTTTTACGGGGGTCCCGCTACCCGGATAGCGGGCTGGGGGTCAAGGGGGCTAGCAGCCCCCTTGCGGGGTTCGGGGCAGCGCCCCGGCCCGAAATTTTTTTTGAGGGGGAGAATGTTGCGGAGTATGTATATGTGTGAATTTGTATACATATGTATATGTATATGTATGTACATGAAAAGATGGGGAAAAGGCATCCAAGGGATGCGTGGGGCCAGCGCCTTGAGCGCTGTGCGCTTAGGTGCTGTGCGCTCAGGCGCAAGCAGGCCACGTGTCGGCACGTGGGCGCTTTGCGCATGAGCGCTGCGCGCAGGAGCGCAAGCGCGCGCGCACGCGCCACGTGTCGGCACGCGGGCGCTTTGCGCAAGAGCATTGCGCGCTGGAGCGCAAGCGCGCGCGCGCCACGTGTCGGCACGCGGGCGCTTTGCGCACGAGCGCTGCGCGATGGAGCGCAAGCGCGCAGGAGCGCAAGCGCACGCGCCACGTGTCGGCACGCGGGCGCTTTGCGCACGAGCGCTGCGCGCTGGAGCGCAAGCGCGCGCGCCACGTGTCGGCACGTTGGCGCTTTGCGCTCGCGCGCAGTGCGCTGGAGCGCAAATGCGCCACGTGTCGGCACGTAGATGGTTTGCGCTCGAGCGCTAGCGCGCCGGCAAGGATAAGAGGCTTTTAGCCTAAAAAAAGGGGTTTCTCAAAAGAGAAATCAGAGAGGAGTTGGACTCCTGAATGTTTTTTTTTGTTGGGTTTAGTGAAAGGGGTTCTTCTTCTTCCTCCTCTGTTAGCTGGATCTTGAAGATCAAGAGATATGGGATTTTAAAAATCACTCCTTTTTGAGATCTAATGGAAGATCTGAGTTCCCCTTGATAAGTTTTGTGGTGAAAAACTAATTTGTTTTATAAAAAGGAGAGTAGAACTCTTGATTTAATTCAAAAGAAAGAAGAAGGTTTTGGAACCTTGAAGAAAGAAGAAAGATCTCAGATCTGAAACTTTTTTTTTTGGAGAGAAAAAGTTGTGAGATATTTTCATTATCTTTTGCCTTTATAGGCTATACACTTTACACATAGCCCCTTGGGCTTCACAAAATGGCATTTTGCCTATCCCATGGCTCATGTGCCATTTCTTTTTGCACATAAGCCATGGGGTTTACAAAAATTTGGTTTTATGCCTATTTTTCTTACATTTATCCATAAAACAAAACAAAAGAAATACAACAAAATTATTTATTACAAAATTTTAATCTTAGCATGGGGGGAGGCCGGCCGTTTCATGTTCGGGCTCGACCCGGGCATGGGCCCACTTGGCTTGGGGTTGACTTTGATTTTGACTTGGCCAACCGGGGTGTAAATTTTTACCCCAACAAATTGCCCCCCATCAATACATGCACACCACATATGTGGGTCGTGTGCATGAAATTGATGGATCTTCTTTTACTTGGAGGCGACCTGATTTGGTTCCCGCTTTTTGGGAAGCTAGCACTGCCCTTTTTATGACATGGACAGTCGTTGCTTGACATGTCTCCGAGATGGAGTGTCCGTGATAGACGTTTCCCTGGCCCGTAGTGATTTGGTTCCCGCTTCGTAGGAATCCTGCGCTGCCCTTTTTATGACATGGACGGTCAATGTTGCCCTTTTTGCGACTTGGACGGTCGATGCTGCCCTTTTTGCGACTTGGACGGTCGATGCTGTCCTTTTTGCGACGTGGACGGTCGGTTCTGCCATTTTAGTGACGTGGACGGTCGATGCTGCCATTTTAGAGACGTGGACGGTCGGTTCTGCCCGATTTGCGACTTGGACGGTCGATGCTGCCATTTTAGCGACGCGGACGGTCGGTTCTGCCCTTTTTGCGACTTGGACAGTCGATACTGCTCTTTTTGGGACTTGGACGGTCGGTGCTTCCCTTTTTGCGACGTGGACGGTCGGTGCTGCCCTTTTAGCGACGTGGACGGTCGGTTCTGCCCTTTTAGCGACGTGGACGGTCGGTGCTGCCCTTTTAGCGACGTGGACGGTCGGTTCTGCCCTTTTAGCGACTTGGACGGTCGGTTCTGCCCTTTTAGCGACGTGGACGGTCGGTGCTGCCCTTTTAGCGACGTGGACGGTCGGTTCTGCCCTTTTTGCGACGTGGACGGTCGATGCTGCCCTTTTTGCGACTTGGACGGTCGATGCTGCCCTTTTAGCGACGTGGACGGTCGGTTCTGCCCTTTTTGCGACGTGGACGGTCGATACTGCCCTTTTTGCGACTTGGACGGTCGGTTCTTAATTTGACTTGCTCTGCTTCTTGCAGTATCAGGGGTAAACTTGACTTGCTCCGCTTCTTGCGGTGTCGAGATTGGATTCTGACTTGCTCCGCTTTCTGCGGTGTCGGAGTGGATGTTGACTCGTTGATTTTGATTTGGGTTGACATCAGCATCGCTATACTGGAATATGGTAACAGGAGCGAATCATCTGTCATTGAGAGGATTTTGGGATTTTGGTTTTTGTTTGGCATCTGCATTGCTGCACTGGTATAATGCCAGGAGCAACTCATCATTTGCCCCGGGAGGATTTGGGATTTTTTTTTTGGACTTTGAATGTGGTCTCACCGGTAGGACTTGGGAGAGGTTGGGATTGTTTTACGCCCATGGATTGTATACGGTTTTGTAGGATGTATGATCCAGACCGTAGGGCCGGAAAAATTTCAGGGCTTTGTTGGCGTCTGCATCGCTGGACTGGAATGTGGTACCAGGAGCGACTCATCATTCGCCGTTGGAGTATGGGATTTGGAATTTGGTTGGCGTCTGCATCGCTACACTGGAATAATGCCAGGAGCGACTCATCATTCGCCACTTTGGGGTTGGGGACTTGGAATTTGGATCTTGTTTGGCATCAGCATTGCTGCACTGGAACAATGCCAGGAGCAACTCATCATTTGCCTTGGGAGGACTTGGGATTTGGGTTTTTGGTCGGCATCAACACCGCTAACACTGAAGCGAAATGCCATGAGCGACTCATCATTTGCCGTTGCCCGTTGGGGAACGATGGCTTAGGAGACAGGTTTGGGTCCCTATCACCTAAGGCTTTTCAATTTTATGGGCCGTGAAGGTCCCATAAAGTATTTTCTCCCTACGAGTCGTAAGGATCCCGCAGGTGTATTTTCTCCTTAGGAATCGTGAGGATTCCTAAGTGTGTTGCTCTATTGTGAGTCGTAAGGATCTCACGCAGGGGTTTTTCCTCACAAGGTCGAGAGGACTTTGCGAGTGTATTTCATCTCTTTTCACGAGTTTGCGCCCTTTCGGGTTTTCATAGACTCGCCGGTAGTCCTGCTGTTTTTACTTACGGAGCCCTTTCGGGTTTTCATCCGTGCCCGTTTTGCTTGTGGACATACCGTTTATTTCTTCTTCTTTTTTTTTTCCTTTCTTTTTCTGTTTTTTTTTGCCGCTGGTGGGACTTTAAAAGTAGTCTCACCGGCAGGATTTGGGAGAAATAGGGGTCATTTACGCCCGTGGATTGTATACGGTTTTGCAGGAGTCTGATCCAGACCGTAGGGCTGATGTGCTCAATTCGCCTGCGACTTGGAGCATTCATGTGTAGTATTTCTTGAGATATCGGCCATTGATGGGTGGCATGGGCCTTTCTCCCTCGGCACTTATTAGCTGGTAGGATCCTCCGTCGAACACTTTCTCGATGACGTATGGTCCTTCCCAGTTCGGCTCGAATTTTCCCTTGGCATGTCGATTGGGGATGATCGGTCTTTTGAGGACCAACACCAATTCACCTTTCTTGAAAGCGCGGAGACGGGTTATTTTGTCATAGGCCCGTGACATTTGGGCTCGGTATAGCTCTAGATTTTGCTGCACCGCGAGCCTCTTTTCTTCGAGGGAATCGAGCTCTTCAAGTCGAAGGAGCACGTTTTCCTCCTCTGTCAACTCGTGCTGAACGGCCATTCTTAAGCTTGGAACTTCGACTTCGAGGGGGAGGACCGCCTCCACTCCGAAGAGCAATGAGTATGGAGTGGACTGAGTTGGAGTACGGTGCGTGGTACGATATGCCCACAACGCCTCATGAAGCTTGAGATTCCAGTCTCTCTTGTTGGCTGAAGCATTTTTCCTGAGGAGCTTGCATAGAGTCTTATTGAAGGCTTCGGCTAGCCCATTGGCCCTTGGATTATAGATGGAGGAATATCTCCAGTCTATCTTATGCTGGGTAGCGAACCTTGAGACATTGAAGCTCTTGAAAGAAGGCCCGTTGTCAGAAATGATTCTTCTTGGTGTATCGAAGCGGTATAGAATATTATGCTGGAAGAATGCCAGAATATCTTTTGTCTTGACTTCTTTTAGCGGGACAGCTTCAGCCCATCTGGAGAAGTAGTCTGTCGCAGCCAGTATGAACCGGTGGCCTTTGGATGACGGAGGATCAATTGGACCAACAATGTCGGTGCCCCAGACTTCGAAGGGCCACGACGCCACTGTAGGATGCAATGGATTGGGATGCTTGTGAATAAAATCACCGTGAATTTGGCAGATATAACATTTCTTTGCATGCTCTCCGCAATCCCGTATCATGGTGGGCCAGTAATACCCAAGCCGTTTAATTTGCAGTCGCATCTTGGGGCCAGATTGGTGAGCACTGCAAACGCCTGAGTGAACTTCTTTCATGACTTTTTGGGCTTCGGCCGATGACAGGCACCTGAGCCAGAGTTGGTCATATGACCTGCGGTATAACGTGTCATTTACAAACACGTATCGGAGAGCTCTTTTCTTCAGCTGGATCCTCGCAGATTTTTCTTCGGGCAGCTTGTCGTATCGGAGGTACTCTATGAAGGGTTCTCTCCAATCGGGCTCGTCTTGGATGATCGAAGCTTCTTCGGCAGGACTGCTCTTCTGTTCCGTGCTTTCCTCTTCTCGTAGAGAGACTGGGGGTAGAATTTGTCAGCTTCTGACTGTGATCAGAATTTCGTCCATGTCAGGATCAGCCAGCTCCTTGGCTAGGCGAGCGAGTATGTCGGCTTTTCCGTTCAATGCTCTGGGGATTTTCATTAGTTCAATGTGAGTGAACCGTTTCATGAGTTCCACCACTCGGCCTCTGTACCGAGCTAACTCGGGTTTGTATATCTTATAGTCGCCGCTTACTTGGTTGACGACAAGCTGGGAGTCACCGTAAACCCGTAGCCGACGGATTTCCATTTCTATGGCGAGTTCCAAACCAGCTATCAGGGCTTCATACTCAGCTTCGTTGTTCGTTCGAGGCTCGGTGAGAGCAAAAGAACGCCGTAGGGTTCCCATTGATGGTGTGATAAACACCAATCCTATCCCTGCTTTTATCTCCGGGACGCTTGATTTACTGGAGGTCCTTATTGATGAGGCTCCATCGAAGTAGAGCTCCCAACATGGCTCATCTTCCTCGAGGTGCAACACTTGTTCGTCGGGCAACTCGCAATTGAGTGGTGACCCCTCTGGTATAGGATGAACAGCGAGAAAGTCTGCAAGAGCTTGCCCTTTTACTGCTTTCTGAGGAGTATAAACTATGTCAAACTCAAGTAGCATGACAGCCCATCTTGCCATCCTGCCGGCTAGGCTTGCTTTGGTCATCAAGTGTTTGAGCGGGTCGACCTTGGAGATCAGCATAACCCGATGAGCGAGAAAATAGTGCCTCAGCTTCTTCACAGCAAATATTAGAGCCAGGCATTGCTTTTCGATTGGGGAGTAGTTGTGTTCCGCCCCGACTAGAGTTCGACTGAGGTAGTAGAGGGCATTTCTTTTCCATCCTCGTTATTCTGGGCAAGGAGCGCACCGAGTGACTTGTCCAGCGCGGCAGTGTAGAGAATCAGCGGTTTATTTGGAATGGGAGCGGCCAGCACTGGAGGGTGCAACAAGTATTGTTTGATACTTTCGAATGCTGCTTGACATTCGGCATCCCAGATAAAAGGAGCTCCTTTCTTCATGAGCTTTGAGAAAGGCCTACATCTCCCCGATAAATTTGAGATAAACCTCCGTATATAAGCAAGTTTGCCTTGAAAAGATCTTAGCTGCGTCAGACTCTTCGGAGGGGGCATCTCCATGATGGCCTTTATCTTCGACGGGTCAACTTCGATCCCTCGATGTCGGACTATGAAGCCCAGGAATTTTCCCGATGACACGCCAAAAGCGCACTTCAGAGGATTCATCTTCAGATCGTATTCCCTCAGTCTGGTGAGAACGGTCCTAAGATCTTGGATATGATCGGCCCTGGTTTTAGTCTTGACGACCAGATCATCGACATAACATTCGACGACTTTATGGATCAGGTCATCAAAGATATTGGTCATTGCCCTTTGATATGTAGCACCTGCGTTCTTCAGTCCGAACGGCATTACCTTGTAGCAATATATTCCGATCGGGGTTCGAAATGCTGTGTGTTTCTCATCCTCAGGCGACATCTTGATCTGATTATATCCAGATGAGCCATCCATAAAGGTGAACAGTTCGTAATTTGAGGTGTCATCGACCATCATTTCCATGACCGGTAGCGGGAAGTCGTCTTTAGGACATGCTTTGTTGAGGTCCCTGAAATCGACACAAACTCGGATCTGCCCATTTTTCTTCTTCACTGGGACTATGCATGCGATCCAGTCCGCATATTTCTCTCCCCTGATGAAGCCGGCATCGATGAGCTTCTTAGTTTCCTCGATGACCTTTTCTTCTAGTTCCCTTCTCATTCTTCGGGGAGCTTGTTTGACTGGCTTAGCATCAGGAGATATAACCAACTTGTGTACGGCCACTTCAGGGGAAAGGCCAGGCATTTCTTTGTATGTCCACGCGAAGCAGTCGACGAACTCATGCAGCAGGGCAATTATCTGCGCTTTCATTTCCTCTGACAAGTGCGAGCTGATGTAGGTCGGCCTTGGATTATCGGGCATTCCTAAGTCAATCTCGGTTAGCTCATCAAAGGTTGCTTGTCCTCCATCTTCAATCTCTTGAGGAGCTTCTTCTGGCTCGGCTATTTCGTCATCATCATTTGATCTTTGCTGGCCTCACCAACATGGATCATGTAGCACGCTTTGGAATCAGGTTGAACGTGGCCTATGCCCCGCCTATCTGGAATTCGTCCATCGATGAGTGCTCGGACCTGGGGCGGATGCCATAGCCCTTCGTAAAACTTTGCTTCGGACTCCGTTTGATATAACCGGCATCCGCACTTCTTAAAGTATTCCCGCATCTCGGGCGCATAGTATCTGGGATTGAGAACGGTTCTTATGCCTCTCTCATACGGAAGGCACGCGACAGACAAATCGTCCGGGTGCGCAACGGGGTTTGACCCATAAAACAAGATGCCCTTCTGTCCACTTTTCTTCCCGGGAACGTAGAAAGTTTTCAGCTGGTCCACGGTGGAGATTGATAATGCATCGAGCTCTTTGCACATTTGCTCTGGTACCCTTGTAACGGCTAGGGACCCTTCTGCAACTTCGAAGGTCTCTCGTAGTTTCGCTTGTTGTGTGGGGGTCCAATCTGCACCGCTGTTGCACGACAGGTCCTCCTCCTCTGACTCTTCAGTGTCGCTGCCAAGATGAGGGCGGACTTTACTGCTAGACGGGGCTTCAGTGACGGATTCATCCGTATCGCTGCTGAAACGAGGGCGAGTTTTATGGAAGGACGGGCTTCCAGCTTCGGACTCATCAGTGTCGCTACCGAAATGCGGACGCACTTGGGCATTTTTGCTTTTGAAAGTGACAGCCGGCGCAGATTTGCTTTTGAGCCTTGGGGCTGGTCTATCCTCAGTCAGTTGTGGCTTAGCATTTTGGTGGTTCATAAAGTACCGAGAATCTTCATATCGGACTTCATGCACACCGAACGGTTGGATGTCTCTGTCAATGCGTCTTTCTTCGCCATTTTTAGTATACTTCATGCATTGATGGAGAGTTGACGGAATGATGCCGTAATCGTGGAGCCACGGCCGCCCCAAGAGAATCTTATAAGACGTATCAGCGTCGATCACGTATATCTTAGCTTCAGTTTGCAGATCCCCGAATTTGATTGGCAGAGCTATGGACCCCAGAACTTGCTGGCAATTTTGGTTGAAGCCTTGAATGACAATCCTTTCCCTTGACAGGTGTCGAACGTCCATTGATAAACTCTTCAGAGTTCGCAAGTTCATGATGTTCACTGAGGACCCCGGATCAATCAATATGCGATTAATTCGATCTCCGTCACTGTACCCGGTCACGTAAAGCGGCCGATTATGCTCAGCCGTTCCCAGTAGCAAGTCTTCATCCTTAAATATGACTGCGGCGGCATGCAAAGCATGCTGGGCTTCTTTCATATTAATTTCCGCAAAGTGAGCCTGATACCGCTCGGGGTTTTGTAGAGCGTGAATGAGAACATCTCTAAGCTCCTTAGATAGGACCAAGGCGTCGTAGATGCTCAGGAGAGATGGAAGCTTCCGGAGATGTGCCAAGACATTATAGTCCACCGAGGAAGGACTTATGTTTTCATCAGCCGGTTCTCTGCCATCTTCTTCATTAGCGACTTGTTTTTCCTTCCCTTTTGGGGCGTTGCCCTGATTTTGCGGTAGAGCCCTGTCGCTTCTAAGCTGGATTTGATTGGCCTTTGTGGTGAGCTCCTCGTCCTCTTCGGGAAAACAGAGCTCATCCTCGGAGTCGCTGCCAAGATGGATGGCATAGCAGGTCACTACTGGGATCTCTTCATTGGAGTCTTCTTCTAACTCCTCCAGAATTTCAGCCGCTTGTACAGGGAAGAACTCCTTCAATTGAATCAATGTTCTTTCCTTTTGTTCATATTCTTCGAGGGAATCGATATATTTTTGAATGGTCGATCTCCCTGCAGACTCTTTTTCGCGCCGAGCTGCACTTTTCTTCTTCTTCAGCTTCTTGGATTTTGAGCCTGATGGAGCTGCATTGGCAGCTGGACTGGTAGGCTTCTTCTGCCCTTCACATTCCGTCCTGGATTCTTTCCGAAGTAGCTTTATCATCTTCTTCGTCTTATTAGATATGTGCGTACTCCACGGAGGCCGCGATGAGTCCGTTTCATTTCTCTGGGCAGCGGGTTCGGCTGTCTGCTCCCAGAAGGCTTCAGTTTCTGTCTGTATAAAATTGGTGGTTGCAACTTGATTATTCACCAACACACTTTTGGACAGCTCGATCTCTCCAGCCTTGTACTGCTTCTCGACCCAGTCTTTGAAGATATAGCAATCCTCGATCGCATGGCTCACTACTCGGTGGTACGGGCAATACAGAGGATTGTCGGTCATTTTTGCTTCTTGGGGTCTTTTCGACTCCGGCAATTGTAGGCCGTTGTTCAAGGCATCTTTAAATATCTTACGGACCTTGTCCCTTCTGAACGAGTAAACCTTGTTCTTCTTCTCCTCTAGGGAAGGCCCATCTCCTCCCAACAATGGCTTTCGAGACCGGTTAGTTTTGGATTCGGCCGTCCTTCGCTTTTCTTCATTGTCGGATGCATTGAAGACATTGGTACTGCTGGAACTCCCGCCTCTACGGTTGTCGTCCCTCTTGCTTTTCCAAGTTTTGTCTCTCTGAGAGTCCTGCGGGGACTCTTGCTTTGAGCGTTCCAGTATTTGGACTTTCTTGGTTAGCTCCTGAAATGTCTTGAGGCCCGCTGTACACAAGAATGGGACCATCCAATTGCTGAGGTTCCCAACGAGAAGGCCGACGGACTGGTCCTGCTCCAGCGGAGGTTCACACTTGACTGTGAGATTACGCCATCGAGCGATAAAGTCGGTGTTGCTTTCATTCTTCCCCGGCTTGGTCCTCACAAGGTCGGCAATGGAGATTTTATCACTGACAATTATGAACCTTTGCCGAAACAGGGACTCCATTTGGGCAAAGGTAATGTCGGACCCGTCCGGTATACTCGCATACCAGTCGAAGGCGACGCCGGTCAGGCTGTTGACAAACTGACGAAGAAGGAGCGCGTCATTGCCCCCTGTATTTCCGCACGATGCTTTGAAGTGGGCGACGTGCTGATTTGCATTCCCCGTTCCATCAAATCTTCCGAACTTAGGAATGACGTAGCCGCTTGGGAACTCAATCAGATCGTACTGCACAGGGTATGGCCGCCCACTACTGCCGATTTCTTTCTGAGCTTCAGCTTCGGCCACCAATGTTTTAACCTTGCTGGTGACCAAATCCATTATCCGATCCTGTGTTAGCGGGATAGTGCTATCTGGGGCCAAGGCGTCCCCAGAAGCGGAATGTGGCCGGCTTTCATGCGGCTCGACCAGTCTTGGTCCCAAAGGAACAGGCATTGGCTGCCTCGGATTGTCATCACCCGGCTGATTAGTAGCGGCTTGTGCTTGATTGGGAGGCGCTCGAGCAATTTGAGCCGTAAGCTGCATCACAACGTTTGTTAGGTCGTCAATTTTCGAATAGAGCTTGGCCATCTCTTTATCCTTGCTCCTAAGCTGTTTTCGAAGCTCTTGAAGCAGCTCTTGCTCTGCGGTCCTTGGGCGGAAAGTCGGCTCTTCCTCGCTGTCCGAGCTTGACTCTGCATGGACCGAGAGGTCTTTCTGCCCATCTTCCTCCTTGAGAGGGTTTTCTTCATCCAACGGGGGCGGCTGTTCTTGGGCAGCGGCAACCACATTCGGGCTAGATTGAGCTTGGGATATGGTGGCCCCATCCTTACTTTTGCTGCGAAGGTTGTCGCTGGGGCGACCGCCCGCTATATAGACCGTATGGATGATATATCCGGCCGTCTTTCTATCATTGGCAGCTGATTTCATGGATTGCTGTCTTGACCCCCTTGTTTCGGTAGCTGGTAGTCGATTGAAGGCGGCTGGCCTAACCAGGTTCTTGAATGGTGCTGGCGCTTCTTTTCTGGGTTTGCCCCGCTGCTTTCGTGCGGCACAGAGTGCTTGATAGACTCTTAAAGAGACAGTGTCATACTTCTTCTGTTGGGGCCGGGACACGTCTCTTTGTGGCACTATTCGGACCGCTGTCTTCTTGATTCTGGCGGTCATGGCATTTTTCTGAACCCACTTCAGAGGCTCGAAGGAATTGCTGATTCTTACGTCCGACTCAGCCGTCGTCGCTGGGCAACCCTGCACTTGGAACTTCACACGATTCCATTTGGCCGAAGCCTTGGCCCTCTTGTTGGCTCGATACCTGAGCCGCTTCTGCCTTAACTTTTCTGTTCTAAGCACCTGGAAGACTTCGGCTTTTTAGGAAGACGCCGCAGACCGGGCGATGGAGGGCCTTGGAGATACGCTCGATTGTGCGTTTGTTGGAGTCATCGCTTGAGCTCGTCCGCGACATTTGTTGTTGCCCTTCGCACCGGAAGTCTTGCCCCCAGCTAGAGCGTCAGGGAATCGTTCAGACACCATCTTAAGTTTCGGTTGTGGTGCCTTAGCAATCACAACATTCGGCCTCTTGCCCCTTGGGACCGGCTTGACCACCTGTTCCGCCGGGATTTCCGCCAGATGAGCGCTTCCAGCAGGGTAGATAATGACGGAGCCAAACTGGCGGGGCGGTTCCTCCCACTGTCGACTGAGGCTTGCAGGGAGAACCACACGAGCGTTGATCTTGACCACGTATGGAATCGGGGTCACGTTGGAAGCTGAATTCGTCTGGAGAGACATTGTCGTCGTAGGTTGATTGCTGCATAGAAAAGAAAATATCATTTCAGTATAGACAATAGATATGTATATTAATTGAGTTCGCATGAACGTTTAACCCGAAATATGGGAGGAGAGAAAGGTCCCACCGGGCGTGCCAGAATCTGTAGGGTGTTTTTCGTCACCCCATTGAGATGGGAATACGTGCACGCTTGTCAGGCGTACTACAGATTCCCCCTGCCTAGGGTAGGCGGGGGTTTAATGATTGTGGGGATCCGAATCTCCGGCAGCCGCGGACTAAGCTGCCGTTAATTACCCCTCGCCTTTGGGGCGAGGGAACCTCCGATTAACGGGTTAAACAGGGCATGCGAACTCAATGTGCAGTGTACGTGTGTTCTGTTTTGAAAGGGGGGTTTTGGATATATCGGGAGCCACGCAGAGTTTTTACGGGGGTCCCGCTACCCGGATAGCGGGCTGGGGGTTAAGGGGGCTAGCAGCCCCCTTGCGGGGTTCGGGGCAGCGCCCCGGCCCGAAATTTTTTTTGAGGGGGAGAATGTTGCGGAGTATGTATATGTGTGAATTTATATACATATGTATATGTATATGTATGTACATGAAAAGAGGGGGAAAAGGCATCCAAGGGATGCGTGGGGCCAGCGCCTTGAGCGATGTACGCTTAGGTGCTGTGCGTTCAGGCGCAAGCGCGCCACGTGTCGGCACGTGGGCGCTTTACGCATGAGCGCTGCGCGCAGGAGGGCAAGCGCGCGCGCCACGTGTCGGCACGCGGGCGCTTTGCGCAAGAGCGCTGCGCGCTGGAGCGCAAGCGCGCGCGCCACGTGTCGGCACGCGGGCGCTTTGCGCATGAGCGCTGCGCGATGGAGCGCAAGCGCGCAGGAGCGCAAGCGCGCAGGCCACGTGTCGGCACACGGGCGCTTTGCGCACGAGCGCTGCGCGCTGGAGCGCAAGCGCGCGCGCCACGTGTCGGCACGTTGGCGCTTTGCGCTCGCGCGCAGTGCGCTGGAGCGCAAATGCGCCACGTGTCGGCACGTAGATGGTTTACGCTCGAGCGCTAGCGCACCGGCAAGGATAAGAGGCTTTTAGCCTAAAAAAAGGGGTTTCTCAAAAGAGAAATCAGAGGGGAGTTGGACTCCTGAATGTTTTTTTTTTGTTGGGTTTAGTGAAAGGGGTTCTTCTTCTTCCTCCTCTGTTAGCTGGATCTTGAAGATCAAGAGATATGGGATTTTAAAAATCACTCATTTTTGAGATCTAATAGAAGATCTGAGTTCCCCTTGATGGGTTTTGTGGTGAAAAACTAATTTGTTTTATAAAAAGGAGAGTAGAACTCTTGATTTAATTCAAAAGAAAGAAGAAGGTTTTGGAACCTTGAAGAAAGAAGAAAGATCTCAGATCTGAAACTTTTTTTTTTGGAGAGAAAAAGTTGTGAGATATTTTTATTATCTTTTGCCTTTATAGGCTATACACTTTGCACATAGCCCCTTGGGCTTCACAAAATGGCATTTTGTCTATCCCATGGCTCATGTGCCATTTCTTTTTGCACATAAGCCATGGGCTTTACAAAAATTTGGCTTTATGCCTATTTTTCTTACATTTATCCATAAAACAAAACAAAAGAAATACAACAAAATTATTTATTACAAAATTTTAATCTTGGCATGGGGGGAGGCCGGCCGTTTCATGTTCGGGCTCGACCCGGGCATGGGCCCACTGGATCTGGGCTTGGGCCCACTTGGCTTGGGGTTGACTTTGATTTTGACTTGGCCAACCGGGGTGCAAATTTTTACCCCAACAATCACCCGTTCTCAGTTCTCTACCTTTCTGTAGCCCTATGTAATAAATTACATATCTGGGATCTTGATCTGGTATCACATACCCAGGACGTAGAGAATACAGAGAAACAGTTCTGTGTAACGAACACACCCGAAGATGATGCATCAGCATGCACTCTCTTCGTTTGGGCGGCACGGGAATTCTGGTAATCCCCAATTTCCTGCTCTGTCTTATAACAATTATAAGTTGGACCGGGACCAACGTTCCCCAGCTCAGTATAACAAGCGGGTTCGGTCAATATTCCGTATTATTATCTTGATTAAGGCGTGATATGGTCGCTACCTGGAGAGAGAGAGAAGAAAACACTCAGCGTATGCTCTTGCAAGAATAGATTGGTTATTATTTTATCTAATCAGGATGGCTCCCACTGCTTTTTATCAAATCTTCTTTCAAAACCTAAAAGGAAAGACTAGCCGGGATTAATTACACACTACAAGTTCGCCAATCTTTCAGCCAGGCCAGTGTCGGTACTTTGAGGGAGGTCCCCCGTGTTTTCGCACGAACCTAATTAATGTAAACCTCGTTTTCCCAGAGGCGTAACCTCGTTAACACCTTTCTAGACACCTACTTGATCGGCTAATTGTAATGTATAAAACTCTCCCAGGAGTAACTCTTACTCGCAGCGGGTATCGGGATCCAACTATCTCATAGAAGGTATGCAATCTCATTGCAAATTTCAACACTTGAAATTCCCGATAATATTTTGCCCCTAACCTCCTATGACCTTGACAAAGGCCAACAAACCATAGGATGCTAGTCAAGTTCAACCCGTCATTTCCTGATTGAATTAAACCCACCTGCACGACCCTTGACAAAGGCCAACAAGGTCGCACGATTAACCTAACCCAATCTGCATCATATGCATAAGCAGATAAGCACCAGTTAGCTACCGTACATTGTGCCTTGACAGAGGCCAACAAACGCAGCACGAATACTAACTACTACTTATCTGAAATGACGAAGGGCTACGACAGGTTTTTCTGAAAACCTATTGCGTAATGAACTTGATATCGTTGTAGAATCAAATGATTTTAAAATGGAGTGTTCTTGAGGCTTTTCTAGTTTTGCTAAAGGAGTCACTCCCGGTGAAGGGATCGTCGGTCCTTTCCTCGTCGAATGACGTGCGGGATATATCATATATATCTCTGTGCAAAGCAGAACTCTTAAAAGCAATCAAAAGACAAACCGAGTGTGTAGCATCAGCCAGTTATTGCTAAAGGAGTCACTCCCGGTGAAGGGATCTCCGTCCTTTCCTCATCGAATAAGGTGCAGGATATATCACATATACCTCTGTGCAAAGCAAGAACTGTAGCTACCTGTTTTATTTTGAAATTCGATTCTACAACATCTTAGGTTTCTTTTATTTCATTAATCACATTAATGAAGTCCCATCATTTAAGTACCTAAACATCACAGATAAATACGACGTACACTTATGCCATCCGCATTCGCCTCGATGTCCCCTCGTGCACCGTTAGGTTAGGTAACTAACGGCAGAGCGGGGCAGGGCTAGCACGGGTGTAAAACATAAGTAACGTCTATATAATATATCATATATACTATATATAGTATCCATCACAGAACATATCACATGATCACATCACAGATATCGCAGCAGAAGAATCATATGAAATATTGGATATACTAGGACGTCCGTGTTTTCAATACGAGCCAGTATAAAACACGGATTCCACAGTTGTGATGAATAGCCAAACCCACACCCCTAGACCCCTACGAGAGCGGCAAGCAACCCTACCAATTCTAGAGTTAGGAGACCCGGACTCGACTCCTCGAGTTGGTCTCCCACTGGACTCCAGAACCCGGTTACTTGTGCTCCCCTCCTTTGGTCTATCCTAGTGCGGAAAAGTAAATAATATACAGAGGGTGACATCTTCCGCAACCTGGAAGTGTCCCAATAAAAGAATATTACATACAAGTTTTTACATGAATGAAAATGAAAAACACTCATCTCACATAAAAACCCCCGGCTATTCAAACACGACGATCCAATATAACATATCCAGCAACACATAACATCACATGTCATCAACGTAAGTAAATATGCGCATCCCAATTTTCGTTGACATATAGCAACGAAACCGGCGATATCACATATTACACTTACGGTCACAGAAAAGAAAGTGTAAAACTACAACAGTTGGAATCCGCAATCTGCATAGACATCGCATGCCTAATCAAATGAATTCCTTAGACATCACATGCCTAACAATTATAAACCCCGCATTTTAGTCTCATTATCGAAAACTCTTTTCAATATCAAGTCAGGCAATTCAACAAGATTCCCGACATCCTGATCGAATGCTCGTCGCAAACTTCAGTAGGCGGCCGCACCCCTGACACCGTCGACGAAGTGCACCAAGGCGGAACACCGCTACCGCGAGCACCCGGATGGATGCTTTCGGCGACGGGGTTCTCCTACAGTCACTTGGTCGGGGCTATGGAGTGAGGCTGTCTATTAAGTTTATCCGGCGAATATCCGCGTACGCTACGTGATTGCGATGGACTTTTGATCACATCAAAATTCCGTGGCAACCGATCAAGTGAGACTAAACTGCTATGTTTATAACATTCATTCAGTTATCTCATAACTTCTTGTGAATTCCAATTATTGTATCCCATTCCGGATAAATAGAAAATTTTAAACTTTCCGATCGAACAATCGAACACCCAAGTTTTCCCGAAACAGATCAACACTTGAAATAAGTCTAACAACATTCAGTTCGTGCCTCAGTACCAATGGTCCAGCCATAGAAGGGTCAAGCCAACGCCTCACATGTGGCACGCCGTACTGCCCCAAACCCGAAGGTTCTAAGGGCAGTTCAAGACGGTCACATAATCGAGTTAAGGTTTGTTGTCTTCTAGAGGGACCATCGCGTTACTTGCACTACTTAGAACGTCGTTAAACTACGGAAAAATCCAACACTTGGAAATTTCCCGACAGGGGAAAAGTTGGGTATTTATATCCGGTCGAACTTTTTAACATATTCATAAATTATCCGGAAATCCACATAGACAAAATCTAATACTCCGATCGAAATACCGAATCCCCAAAATAACCCCAGAAAATTCAACTCTTGAATAAAATATTAAAAATTCCCAGAAAACTCAACACCTGAAAACATGAATTACTGTGCAAAAATTAAACAGTGATAACACTTATTAGCCGCGGAACCGCCGCAGAAGCCAAGCTTCTGCCGCGGTTCCGCCGCACTGTAGCAGCTTTACTCAAAAAATTTTGCATCGTAATTCTTAGTTTTTCCTGCTGAATTTTTTAAGAATTTTTAATCTGGAAAAAACCCAGTTTTTAGAAAAAGTCCAGAGAGCCGTTTTGAGTTGGGGTTTCGGGTCGATCGGACTTCAAACTCTGTCTAGACTTCGCCTAAGGCTCTAGCTAGGCTCTGATACCACTATAGGGTTCCTAGGCACTCCCAAGAGGTCTCATAAGGCATCAACCATGCCAATTTCAAATTTTACGGGTGCCGAGAAACCCTAATACGGATCGTTAAGTAGATGTCTAGGCGAAAGATGCAACTAGTAAACTACTTTACTAAGAGAACGGAAATACAACCTTTGTAGATCCGGTCCTCCACCTCCATGGCTCCGCGATGATGTCTCCTCACTGTACAAAACGGATCTTGGGCTCTAGCGTCGGCTTCATCGGAGAAAAAGCGGGCTAGGTCATCGACGACGATGCCGAAGATGATCTACGTTGAGGCATCGCTAGATCAAGCTCCAACTTCACCAAGTCATGAAACTTGTGAAGAAAACACACTCTACTACTTGGCAAGAGGTAGAGGATGAAGAAATAGGAAGTGGGTACACTTTAGAATTGGATTTCTCACTCATTTGCTCAAGTTGCCATTGTTGAAGCAAGCTTTCTTCAAGTGAAGAAGAAGAAGAAGAAAGAAAAGAATATATGATAAGTCTTTTTCAAAAAGGAAATAAAATGAATACTTATCATAATGTAACCATGGTCAAGTGTAGAGAATAGACTAGGGTTAAGTAGAATGGTTAGGGTTAAGCATGAGACAAAATGGTGACTTAGGTCAAAGCTTCATGAAGCTTCAACTAGAAAACAAAGTTTGCCACCATTTTCTCTTAATGCTAATCATTTTCCAAATGAATAGCTAAATAAGATTAATGAAAAAGAAAACAAAACCCTAACCATTCATATAACCATGGTTTAATCTTTTACACAAACCCTAGCAAACATGTATCATCAAACATGATACAATCAAGTGCACGAAAATATATCACATATACAATGTGCACACCCGAGTGAGAAAATCCATTTAAAGTGAACCGATATTAGTTAATGCAAAGTAATATATCAAATATATAATTATGCATTAAATCATTAAATCAACACTTGATTTAATGATCCGGTCATATCGCATATAACCGACTAGTATCCTATGTATCGGTTTATCGAATCAATGCTTGAATCGATAACTAGGTTATATCGCATACAACCAATCGATACATTTATCGCGAGAATGGAATACGGTATCACATACACGCATTATTCTCGGTCCCGCACATATCTCATATGCGCTCCTATTTCGTTTCGCTTGAGCCAGGAAACCTCTGTATAGGACTCTAAAGACTCGTCAATACGCCGGCAGCAGGTGTTGATCATATCAAACACCCACAAGCCGCAAGCGGTCTACTAAACGTAACGGCCACCCGGGTATTGAGCGATCAGAAGATCGACGAACAAGCCCGCTCACACTCCTGTGAATCCAACCAGTAACACTTACCGTACAGTCTGGTCTGATCGTCTGATATGTCGCATATCTTGCCTAAGGGTGGTAAACGTCAGACCCCAATAGCTCGATAAGTCGTGTCGATATGAGGTCTATAACAATTCGAGATACTACTGGTAACACTTACCAGTAAATCTCAGCAACCCTGGCCAGGGATTTCCTGTTATAGCCAATCGAACACAGCGCAACATCAACTCCCTATACCGGGAGAGACGAATCCCCTCCTATCGCTCATTGCCTCCATGTGACTCGGGACTGTACCCAAAAACCACCGTTTTGCATGCCCTCTTGGAAGTGGTAAGATGGAAATCAAAGCACAGTGGGAACCACACAAGACTCTATGACGATCTCGGGTCAACAGACTACTCTGTACCAGTGTCACCAGAGAACTGCCATCTGACGTAAGGTATAATACCATCTGGGAGTTCTCGGCGAGTCCGTCCAGTGTACCCAGTCTCCACTGAGCACCCGTATATCATCTCTGATGTCAAACACCAATGGATATGGGATCATCCATCGCCCATCTGTATGGGTCGAGAAGGTATACGCTAGTCTACTCTGGTATATCGATGCCCCGTCTCGATACACCCACGACTAGGGACTTTGAAGGATGTACTTATAGACTATCTGTCCCCACTAGTATGATCTGCATCATAGTCCAGGTAGTCAAGTACACATCCTAAGGGCTTTACCAACATGTAACAGAGAGACAATCAGTGTACACGTTAAGGTAAAGATCAACCAGATAGCATACTATCATGTTGAGCAAGAAAGTCCTCCCTATATATGTCCCAGCATCCACTACAATGTACATCCTATGTACAGTAATGGCCTCTAGGGCATATATATAACTAACACCACTAACTACGATAACCCTTCGACAAAGTCATATACACGTGCACTTCCAAATCCTATTTGGAAAGACGTTATAGTCATCCACCTGCCAGATATCATAGCCATGAACTGCATCAGTGCCAAAATATATCCATATGGACTTCCGGATAGACACTGATGTAAAAATCACATCACAATCCACAACGATTATTTGATGAAAACTCTTTACAACAAGTCTAGCCTTATTAGGTTAGCACCTTTCCACCTGCATAAATCTCGAAAGATCTACTTGCTCCTAATAGGTTTTACCCCTTCAGAAGCACCCAGCAAAGTCTTAAATCCATGATTTTCTGAAGTACGTGGAGTCCATCTTGGGTATGGAAAAACTGGTCACCTGGAAGTTATCAGTTCCTATAACCTGTTGATAATAAGTAGGGGGAATAGCAGTGTCAAGTCATATCCATGTGGACTTCAGCAAAGACACTGAAGTAAAATTCACATCACAATCCACAAAGGGTAATTGATGAAAACTCTTTACAACAAGTCTAGCCTTATTAGATTTATAACTTTCTACCTGCACTGATCTCGAAAGATCTACTTGCTCCTAATGGGTTTTACCCCTTAAAGAGAACTCAGCAAAATCTAAAATTCATAATTTACTAAAGTGCGTAGAGTCCATCTTAGATATGAAATACTGGCCACCTGGAAGTTACCACTTCCTGTGATCAACTGATAACTAGTAGGACCATCATCTCCATGATACTGACCTCCCTATCACCATCTACGAGAAAACCGAAATGTCTCTTGGGTGTCTGAGGTCACCTACTAAAATCTGCGGAGTGGCTAATGGTTTGTCAAGTCCAATTGAATCCTTAGGTTATACTAAATTTTCGATAACCGTTTGTTGTCCTGGAATTACTTCTAATTCTACCATACTCCCAACTTTTGCAAAAAGATCCTTTTATAAAATGGTGGCGAGTCAAGAACAATATAACTATTGATCTTGAAAATGGTAGAAACAAAATAATAGCGATTGCTCGGGATAATCTACAAACTGTCATTACCGAAGCGTGCCTCGAATTTTTCCCGATTCTGCTTTTAGACAGAAACCAGATACCGAACCTGAAGATATGTAACCATTCTATATCTATATAGAATCAAGGCACTAATTTAGATAGAACCAGATTCAAATGTCATGAAGCTATTTCCAGTGCATATTACCTAATGGCAAAAGTCCAATACAACATTACTTATCATGGAGCGCGTCCACCAATGAGTAACCAGTGAGAGAATCAAGTTCTCGATATTACTATAATGGAATTCCTTGCATAAATATCTACATCTTCGATCACCTCGAAGAATCTCGATACTTCCAACGTATGGCTCTCTACTTTATTCTTATACCTACAAACTTCTCAAAATCTTTGGACCTTACATTACTAAGAATGCATGTCTAAAACCAGAGAACTCATAGGTAATCCTGAAGGAAGTAAGAGTACCAACCCTTATCTCGAAGGACACTGAATAACATACATCTCCATGTATAAGTCCCAAGAGTATACTAACTCAAATTCTGTGTTTTGTAAACTGAAAACTGTATTTTGGTTAAGAATGTCTTACACCATTATTTAATGCACCTTACCCTATCCTCAACTGATAAAGGTAAATGTTTACAACATAATTTTCAAAATGTATATCTTACTTTATAAAAATAAAGGTACAAATATTTCATTTTAAAATCTGGTACAAAACAACGGTTATTCGAAACCAAATATTTGCCGTCAGGAAAAATCCAGGCGATTTTATCTAATATCACCAATTACAACGAATTTCGATATTTAGGATCAAATCGTCCATTTCCCAATATTCTACTCCTACTCATCATCTATAACACCGTACAGATGTGACATCCAAAACTAGTAAATACATACCCTGGAGTCAGAATTGATTGGGAAAACAATTCTCTATTACATATACACGGAAAAACTGGAATATGAAAATGTTTCATAGGGGATGGTCAGGTATTCCTAGTAATGCCTTTTCCATTATCCAGATTCATGACAGTAGTCACAATTTCCTTTGCCCTCACTTCAGTCCTTTTATATATCTCTACATCTTACCTTCTGCACATCATCCCTGCGCTAACTGGTTTTCTTCCTTCCCTACCTTTCGGCACCATCCCGAGGTTTGGAAGAAGACTATCCAATAAGAGTAACAGGTGTACTCTCCTAATCAAGGAGCTCTCGCAACATGAGAGAATGTAAAGGGAAGAGACAACCGAATAATCCTATTCAATTTCTTCAGAACCTGTAGCCATCCTCGACTGAAGTAACTTCTTCGAGTTCGTATATAACTATACGATGGCCATTCCAAGCAATATGCATCATTGTAGTGATACGACGTGTTATGAAGAAATGCAAAGGGTAAAGTAGGAGTGGCAGGGATATATATGACTTTGTCATGAATCAAGACAAACTAAAGCCAATGGGTGTAAGAAGGTTCGGTCAAATTGGTTCATGAGTTTTTAAGGTAAGTCATGGGTCGATGTACCAGAGAGAGAGAAAAGAAACACTAAGCATGCACTCTATCAAGATCATATTGGCTATCAATTTTTCTGATCAGGATGGCTCCCACTGTTTCCATGAATTCTCCTTCAAACCCTAAAAGGAGAACTAGTCGGGATCATTTAAGTGAAAAATCTCCCGAGGAGTAATACATACTTATTAGTAGGAATCGGGACCCAACTATCATCATGTGATAATCTGACGGAATCCACTCAAGTCACTATATTTTAGAAGGTATGTGCATGCCTGGCAAGTTTCCCGTATATTTGAAACTCCCAATATGCTTTTTGCCCCTAACGACTTCATGGCCTTGATAGAGACCAACATGCCATAAGTCGCTAGTCAAGTTCAACCCGTCATTATCTAAGATTGATCTAAACCCACCCACACAAGCCCTTGATAGAGACCAACGCGATTATGCGGCTGTCTTAGATAATCACATATCCATGCTACAGACAAGTATCACGTAGCAACCGTAAATTATGCCTTGATACAGACCAACGTACATAGCACGAATACTACAAGGTACTTATCTAAAATGACAGAGGGCTACGGCTGGTTTTTGGCGAAAAACCTTTAAGGTAATGAACTTGATATCGTTGAAGGAACTCGAGTGGCTTTGAAATGGAGTTGTTTAAGCTCCGCTTTTTAAAACTAGTAACATAAACTTTTGCTTAAGAGCGAACTCCCAATGAAGGGATCAAGGCTCTTTCCTCATAGAATGAGGTGCGGGATATTCCTAACCGAATATCTCTATGCAAAACAAAAGAATACGACTATGAGTTTTGAAGAAAACCGAGTAGTTTTAAAATTGGTTCCAACAACATCATTTAGGTTTATTTTTCCCTGCATTATTTCGATAATGCGTTCCCATCATTTTATGTTTCCAAGCCACAAAAGAAACAACAAAAATAATATGCTTTATATATGCCATCCGCATTCGCCATGGGGCTCCGTCATGCACCGTTATGTTACTTAACTAATGGCAGAACGGGGGCTGGACTAGCGCGGATGTAAAACATATAGAAGAATCTACTGTATGTATGTATGTATGTATGTATGTATATATATATATATATATCAACATCACGGGTAGATAATAGCCATCACAAGCAGACAAAATCATCATAAGCATACGAACAACAATATGGAATAGCGGATAATCTAGGAGCCCCATGTTTCTTTTGAGCCATATATAAGACATGATGTTCCCCGGTCGTATGGATAGTCAGTGCAATGAAGATCCTAGACCCTACAAGTGCGGCAAGTTACCCGCCAATCCCCGAAGTGAGGCAACCCCAATCAACAAAGTGATTATGCCACCCAGCACTTCACGGAATCCGGTAACTAGAGCACCCCTCCATAGGTCAACCTATACCCCCTACGAGTGCAGCGAATAACCCGTGAATTCTAGAGTAAGTCCCCCCGATCTCAACGCCATGAGATGCATGCCCGTTGCCCTCTAGAACCCGGCTATTCGAGCACTCCTCCATGGGATAATCCTAGTACAGAAAAGAAACTATATATACAACGGCGACATCGACCTCAACCCGATCATGCCCCAATAAAAGAATATACAAACTGGCAGTGACGGCAGTCCACATGTCGGATGCTCGGCCCGTAATAATGAATATACAAATGAATCTGAACTGTACATCTAACATTGCACACAAGGGTATCCATCACGACAATCCGCACAAACCATAACTATATATATATGTATATATATATATATATATATATATATATATATATATATATATATATATATATAACCGCAGAAGCAAGCAACACCAGAATGTGTGCAACCCCGTCTAAATGAACATATTGCAATTAGACGACGTTCAGCAACACATATATCACATCACAGATACCGACGATGCAAAAGTTTCGAGTTTTTAAAAAACCCGAGTTATCCCGAAGCAAAGATGACACAAAGTAAAATCTGGGACAAATAAAATAACACCAAAAATACCAACTTACAAAACCCAAGACACAACATGAAAACGAGCCCCAAAGTGAACAGTTAAATGGGTGAGGCCAGCCAAATCCCCATTCTCGCCGGTCCAAACTTGATGGAATGTGCTCGTTTTCATTTTGTGTTTCTATCTAGTCTAGATGAAACTTCTGCACTTGTTTAAAAAAAATTTTGAGACCAAAAATATTTCGAACAGAAACTGGGTTTTGAAAATGGTGTTTTCGGGTTTGAAACTTAAGCATCGTCAAACACTAGTTTATGGTGTTTGGGTGGTTCTATACCATGTTGGGATCCGATGCCCGCGCCACGGAGGCCGCGGGCAAGGTGAAAGAGAAAACATAATCTTTTTGCGGGCACCGGATGCCCGAACCCAAGAATTCGATCAAAACACCCTAAACTAGAATACTAAAACATGCAAGGTTTGAGAAATACAACATTTTTCATGTGTCCATCCAATTGTGGAAGATCCCTCCAAGCTCGTAGCTACCGGGATCGCGCTTGAGCATCGACCACCCTTTTTCGAAGACGATCCATCTGAGGGAACGCGGAGGAGGCTATAACCGACAGTCCAAATTTACTAGGTTTGGATGGCCGGTGATGTAGGAGTACTCCACTAAATTTTCTCTCTAGAATCTTGCTTAAAAATAAGAGCAAGAAGAAGAAGGAGAAGTAGAAGATGAAGAATGGAGCATGGTGGGAGGAGATGAAGAAAATCTCATTAAGTGAACTTGCAGAAAGAGAATGGCTACCAAAAATCATCCATGCACTAATAGTGCAACCAAATGAAATAATCATTTAAAAAACAACAAGCTATGCCTTTCAACCACGTTTGCACCATGCCTCATTGTCTCCAATGCTACCTCATTTCCCATTTAATTTCCAAAATAGAAAATTAAATATGAGGTGCCCTTCTTCTAGAAATATTCCCGTATAAATACGGAATACTTCATCTGGTATATGTATCGCTACATATACGCATATTCGTATAAAAATACGATAGCACCAAAGAGAGAAAATAAATAGTGAACAATAATACTAAAATATATGTATCAAAATATATATATAAATTATTAAATCAAAACCTGATTTAATAATCCGGCTTAATCCTAAGCCGGCTAGTATCATCAACCATTTGATTAAAGTCCGTATATTGCGTACACGTATTTAATCGAACCCCTACACGTACCATCGTACGGCTCCTACAACTGTCGCCTGAATCGGTAAAACCCTCTGTGTGGGACTCTGAAGACTCAACAATATGCTGGCAGTGAGTTTAATCATAAGCACATCAGTTGCACTAGCTGTACGTAATGGCTACCCAGGTAGTTGTCGAAAGGGAGGTGGATAATCAAGTGCATCCTTACCCTACTAAGCCTGAATGTGACAATCTCCATACAATCCGGTCTCTTCGTTAAAGAGTATCGTATATCGGGTCTAGAGGGTGGACAACGTCAGACCCCTACTAACCTAATAAGTCGTGTTTGAGTCTAGCACATCACCAACTGAGATACTACTGATCAACTATTAGTAAATCTCTCCTACCGTAGTCATGGATTTCTGGTGATAGCCAACCGAACACAGCGCGGCATCGACTCCTAATACTAGGAGAGACGAATCCCTGACAGACGACCATTGCCTCCATATGGCTCGGGACCGTACCCAACTAAAACCTGTTTGCATGACTCCTTTGATCCGTGATAGGGTAGTAATCAAAGTACAATGGGAACTCACACGAGACAAATGAAGACTTCAAGTCAAAGGACTAACCTGTACTCATGCCACCTGAGAACTTCCATCTGACGATAGGTATAATAACATCTAGGAGTTCTCGGGGAGTCCGTCCAGTGTACTCACCTCCAGTGAGCACCTGAATATTATCTTAGGTGACATAACACCAATGGCTTGTGAGACCGGCCACCGTCTCTTGTCGCGGTCTCGAAACGTATACACTAGTCTACTCCGGAATATCGATGCCCAGTCTCGATACTCCTACGACTAGGGACATTTAAGGATGTGCTTATAGACCACCCAGCTCTCACGTATATGATCACCAACATAATGCTGGTAGTCAAGCAAGAATCTTACAGGCTTCATCATTATGTATTAGCGAAACATAATAACAAGTAAAATATATACACATCAATGATAAAGACAAACTATATAGCATATTATTATTTCGAGTAAGATTGTTCTACCTGTATAGGTCCTCTCTCAATTATCATAATCACGTGCCTGCAATTATAATAATTGCCTTGAGTGCAGTATATCCAACACAAAGTATTAATGAAGAAAACAACCTAAACTAATAGGCTAGATTAGTGTAGGTTGATGAAGTAGGAGATTTGCTCACTCTAAATATTTTTCTCTTTTCTTTTTCTCACCTCAAGAAATTTCTAGAGAGGAAATTGAAGTAGAAGATAAGATGAACTTGGATGAGAGAGGGAATCATGAGGTGAAGTGATAAGATGAGATGGTGAAAATATATATGAATAAAACAAAGAGCAAGAGGTGAGTCATGGCTTCTCAAGGCTTCTACAAGCATCTTGAAAGAAATGACTCATTCTCCATATTTTTTAATTCTTAAATAAAAACCATTATCTACTCATCATTTAACTCATGTGTGACTCTCATACATCTTAGTTCTATGTATAATCAACCATGATACAATAGTGTGTGTGTGTGTGTATAATGAGAAGAAAATCTTAAGTGGGCATATATTAGTTAATATATATAAATATATCAAATATATAAATATATATTAAATTATTAAATCAACACTTGATTCAATAATCCGGTTATATCAGATATAACCGACTAATATCATTTAATATAAGTATATCAAATTATTAAATCAACACTTGATTCAATAATCCGGTTATATCACATATAACCGTCAAATATTCAATACTAGTTAATATATATATATATATATATATAATTATTAAATCAACACTAGATTCAATAATCCGGCTATATCAAATATAATTCGGCTAATATCAAATATAAACAACATACACATATATCATTGAATCAACACTTGATTCAATAATTCGGTTATATCACATATAACCTGACCGATATCAAATATTGCTAGATTAGAATACGGTATAACATACTCATATTCAATCAAGATCCCGCACATATCTCCATATGTGCCCTATTTCATTTCGCTTGAGCTAGGAAACCTCTGTGTTGGACTCTAAAGACTCGTCAATACGTCAGTAGTAGGTAATGATCATATCAGATACCCCCAAACTGTCAGGGGTACTCGCTGGACGTAACGGCTACCCATGCATTGAACGAATAGAAGATCAACAAGAAAACTTTTCCAAACTCCCGTAAAGCCTATAAGTAACGCTTACCGTACAGTCCGGTATCTTCGTCTGATATGTCACATATCGAGTCTAGGGGTGGAATCGATAGACCCCAGTAACTTGATAAGTTATGCTGATGTGTGGCCTGTAACCTTTTGAGAAATTACTGATAACACTTACTAGTAAATTTCATTATCCCTGGCCAGGGACTTTCCGTTTTAGCCAATCGAACATACCGCAACATCAACTCCCAATACCGGGAGAGACGAAACCCCTCCTATCACTCACTGCCTCCATGTGACTCGGGACTGTACCCAAAATCCACCTGTTTGCATGACTTCTTTAAGCCGTCGTAGGGAGGAAATCAATGCAAAGTGGGAACCACACAAGGCGCTATGACAATCTCGGGTCTATAGACTAACTTATATAAGTGTCACCAGAGAACTGCTATCTGACGATAGATATGGTACCATCTAGGAGTTCTCAACGAGTCCTGTTCAGTGTACCCATTCTCTAATGAACACCTATATACAATCTTTGATGTCAAACACCAATGGTTATGGGATCAACCATCTCCCCATACAGGGTCAAGAAACATACACACTAGTCTACTCTGGAATATCGATGCCCTGTCTCAATACTCCCTCGACTAGGAACTGTTAAAGGACGTGCTTACAGACTACATAAGCCTCACTAGTCTGATCTGCATCATAGTCCTGGTAGTCAAGCCAACATCTTAAGGGTTTTATCAACATGTATCAGAGAGACGGTATAAAAATACAAGTGGCATGTTAAGATAAACAACAACCAGATAGCATACTATCATGTCGAGTAAGAAAGTTCTGTATATATGTCCAAGCATCCACTATATCATACAATAATGGCCTCTACAACATACATATTCCTAACAATCTCACACTTGCACTAAGGCCAGTTGTTGTAGTATCTCATACCAAACATCCCAAAAAGTCTCTCAAACTGTGTCTGGGGAGGGCCTTCGTGAGTGGATCCGCCGTGTTGTCCTTCGTATCAACTCTCCTGACCTCGATCTCCTGGCGATCAGCTACCTCCCGGATTAGGTGATACCGCCTCAGAATATATCTGGATCGCTGATGGGACCGGGGTTCCTTGGTAAAAGCCACAGCTCCATTGTTATCACAATACAAGGATATTGGATCCTCGATGGATAGAACCACACCAAGTTCAGCAATGAACTTCTTCATCCAGACAGCCTCTTTGGCAGCATTGTTAGCAGCGATATATTCAACGTCCATCGTCGAGTCTGCTACGATATCTTGCTTAGAACTCTTCAAGCATATCACCCCTCTATTGAGGGTGAATACAAAACTCGAGACTGACTTGCTGTCGTCCTTAGCACTCTGGATGCTCGAATCGGTAAAGGACTCCACCTGGAGTTCACCGTTACCATACACCAAGAACATTTCTTTAGTCCTTCTCAAGTACTGAAGAATGTTCTTCACAGATGTCCAGTGCTTCTCTTCTGGGTCTTATTGATATCTACTTACCACACTAAGTTTGTAAACTACATCTAGTCTGGTGTATAACATCGCGTACATGATAGACCCAACTGCAGAAGCATAGGGTATCGCTTACATGCGAGCCCTCTCCAAATTAGTCTTGGGGGACATCTCTTTGGAGAGAGTGATTCTTGAGCAAGCGGGTAAATTACCACACTTAGAATCTTCCATATTAAATCTCTTTAGTATGGTGTCTATGTACCTGGATTGGGACAATACCAACATCCTTTTAGATCTATTCCTATAGATCTTTATCCCTAGGATGTAGGAGGCATCACCCAGATCTTTCATAGAGAACTTTTGTGATAGGAAGAGTTTGGCAGAGTGCAGCATAGGAACATCATTTCCTATCAAGAGTATGCCATCCACGTACAATACGAGGAAGACAATCTTACTCTCTACAACCGTTTTATATATACAAGGTTCATTTACGTTTTTTATGAAGTCAAACTCTTTGACCGCCACATCAAAATAGATGTTCCAGCTCCATGATGCCTGCTTTAATTCATAGATTGATTTAAGCAGCTTGCACACCTTTCCACTGCTCGCATTGTCTACGAAGCCCTCTGGCTGTATCATATACACGCTCTCTTCTAAATCACCATTTAGAAAAGCGGTCTTGATGTCCATCTGCCAGATTTCATAGTCATGATATGCAGCAATGGAAAGTAAGATCCTCATGAACTTAGGCATAGCCACTGGAGAAAAGGTTTCATCATAGTCGACACCTGGTCATTGACGAAAACCTTTTGCTACGAGCCTAGCATTGAAGGTCTCAACCTTTCCATCTACACCAAGTTTCTTCTTAAAGATCCACCTGCTCCTGATGGGTTTTATCCCTTCAGGAGCAACTTCCAAAGTTCATACTTTATTAGTGTACATGGATTCCATCCCATATCGCATAGCATATAGCCATTTCACAGAGTCCTCACTTATGATGGACTGCTCGAAACTAGTTGAGTCATCATCTTCCATGATGCAATCCTCGCTCCCACCGTCTACGAGAAAATCATAGTATCTCTCAGGTGGATGAGGAACCCTACTAGATATGCGAAGTGCTGAGGTTCGTCGGGGACTATTGAATCCTCCGGTTCTACCAAATCATCAGTTGTAGTTTGTGTAGCTAGAACTTCTTCCAGCTCTACCTCATTACCACTAATTTCTTTTACAAGAAATTCCTTTTCTAAAAAGGTGGCATATTGAGAAAAAAAACATCTTTTGTTTCTCAGTGTGATAGAAGATATATCCATGTGAATTCTTTGGATATCCTACAAACTTGCAAAGAACTGATCGTGTCTCGAATTTGTCCGGATTCTAGTTTTAAACATTGGCCGAATAACCTCATATCTTAACTCGTTTAAGATATGTCTCTTTCCACTCCATATCTCATATGGTGTTTTAGGCACATATTTTGATGGAACTTAATTCAATAGGTATGCAGGCGTCTCAAGTGCATAACCCTAATAGGAAATAGGTAACTCAGCAACACTCATCATAGAGTGCACCATATCTAATAGGGTGCGATTCCTCCACTTCGATACTCCATTGTGCTGTGGTGTATATGGAGGAGTAAGCTGAGAGAGAATCTCGTTCTCTTTTAGATAGTCTCGGAATTCCGTGCTTAAGTATTCTCCTCCTCAATCAGATCGAAGAATTTTAATACTTTTACCCGTCTGGTTCTCTACTTCGTTCTTATATTCCTTGAATTTCTTAAAAGCTTCAGATTTGTGTTTCAATAGGAACACATGTCCGAATCTTGAGAGATCATCGGTGAATGTAATGAAGTACGAGTTACCATTCCTGGCATGTATAGACATAGGACCACATGCATCACTATGTATCAGTGTCAAGAGTTCAGTAGCTCTATCTCCGTGTCCAGTAAACAGAGTTTTAGTCATCTTGCTTTTGAGACATGACTAGAAAGTTTCATAAGATGTAAATTCAAACGGATTCAAATATCCATCTTTATGCAGCTTGGCTAGTTTTGTCGTATTGATATGACTAAGTCTATAATGCCACAAGAAGGCTTAGTTCATTTCTGAACTTTTCCTCTTATGTGTGTTCTTTATATTAAGAACCGTTTTTTGATTTAAAACTTGTATACCGTTATATAACGTACCAAACCCAATCAACACTTGATTTAGGAAAATGTTCATAAAATTTTCCTCTAATGCAAAGTTATATCCTTTTTTATGTAATGAAGAAACGGATATTATATTGCACATCATTTTTTGTACAAAATAACAGTGGTTTAGAATCAATGTATTACCATTTGGTAATACTAGGTGATATTCGCCAACTGCTTTGGCTGCAACAATTGCTCCATTCCCTACTCTGAGGGACATATCACCTTTTTCCAGTTCTCTACTTCTCTTTAACCCATGTAACTGATTACAAATATAGGATCCTGATCCAGTATCTAATACCCCAAGACGCAGACTGAGAAACAGTTCTCAATATCTAACACACCCGAAGAAGATGCATCCCAATTCTCTTTCTTCATTCGGGTTGCATGGAAATCCGTGCATTCCCCTATCTCTTGCTCAGACTTATGGTAGTCATAAGATAGAGCGGAACCAATGTTCTCTAGCCCAGTATAATAAGCGGGTTCGGTCAATGCATCCATATTATTATCTTGATTAAGGCATGTCATGGTCGCTACCTGGAGAGAGAGAGAAGAAAACACTTTAGCGGGCCCTCTTGCAAGATTAGATTGGTTATTATCTTATCTAACCAGGATGGCTCCCACTGTTTTTATTAAATCTTTCTTCAAACCCTAAAAGGTAAGATTAGTCAGGATTAATTACACCTACAAGTTCACCAATCAGTCAGCCAGGCAGGTATTGGTACTCCGAGGGAGTCTCCCATGCTTTCGCATGGAACTAGTTAAATAACCTCGTTTCCGCAGGGGCATAACCCCGTTAACACCTATCTTAGACACCTACTGGATTAGCTAATTGTAAAGTAGAAAACTCGCTCAGGAGTAACACTTACTCGCAGTGGGTATCGGGATCCAACTATCATGAAGAAGGCATGCAATCTCATTGCAAATTTCAACACTTGAAATTCCCAATATCTGATTTTACCCTATGCGGTTTGTGATCTTGATAAGGTCAACAAAGTATAAACCGCAAGTCAAGTTCAACCCGTCATTTTGTGATTGAATTAAACCCACCCGCACAACCCTTGACAAGGTCAACAAGGCCGTACGGCTACCCTAATCCAATCGCATCATATGCGGAAGATAAGCACTAATCAGCTACCGCACACTACGTCTTAACAAGATCAACAAATGCAGTATGAATACTAAATAGTACTTATATAAAATGACGGAGGGATACGACTGGTTTTGAAGAAAACCTTTAGTGTAATGAACTTGATATCATTGTAGAATCTAGTGATTTGAAAAGGAGTGGTTTAAGCTCCACTTTAAAATTGAGTAGTTTTCAAAACAAACCGAGTGGGTTGCAGCATATGCTAGTTTTGCTAAAGAGATCATTCCCGGTGAAGGGATCTAGGCTCTTTCCTCATCGAATGAGGTGCTGGATATTCATAATGGAATACCTCTATGCAAAGCAAGAACTAAAACTACCTTTTTGAAAAATTTGATTCTACAACATCTTTAGGTTTCTTTTATTTTCATTAATCACATTAATGACGTCCTATCATTTATGTTTCCAAAACATCACAGAAGAAACGAAAATAAAACACACATATATGCCATCCGCATTCGCTAAAGAGACCTGGGTCTTCACCGTAAGGTTACTTAACTTACGGCAGGGTAGGGTCAGAACTAGCACGAATGCAAAACATATATAATGTCTACTAGTATATCATATATATAAGTAGCATTCGTCTCACGCCGTTATATAATCACATCATATCAGAAATCAGCAGAAGCAAACATATGAAATATATGATATACTAGGAGGTTCGTGTTTTAGATTAAGCCAGTAATGAAAAAACGGATTCCACGGTCGTGATGAATAACCAAACCTACATCCCTAGACCCCCTACGAGAGCGGCAAGCAACCCTGCCAATTCTAAAGTTAGGTGACCCGGTCTCGACTCCTCGAGATGGCCTCCCACTGGACTTTAGAACCGGGTTACTTGTGCTCCCCGCCTTGGGTCTATCCTAATGCGGAAAAGTAAATAATATACATCAATGGAGACAACAACCTTAACCCGGAAGTGTCCCAATAAAAGAATATTACATGCAATGAAAATTGAAAAACTCTCATCTCACGCAAAACCCCCAGGCTATTCAAATACGACGATCCAATATAACATACCAATAGCAACATAATAACATAACATGTCATCAACGTAAGTAAATATGCGTATCCCTAATGTCGTTGATGTATAGCAACGAGATCGGGATTACATCACATATTTCACTTACGGTCACAGAAAAGAAATGAAAACTACAATAATTAGAATCTGCATTCATCCTTACACATCATAAACCCGGAATATCACATACTCCAGATTTCATGCCTAACCCTATAAACCTTGCATTTATGTCTCGAATTGAAAACACTTTTCAAAAACAAGTCGAGTAATTCAACAAGATTCCCGATTATATGATCGAATGCTCTTCGGGAACTTTAGTAGATGACCGCACCCCCGATACTGTCAACGAATGCACTTGGGTGGAACACCGTGGCCGCGAGCACCTGAGTGGATGATTTTGGCCACGGGGTTCTCTTATAGTCACTTGCTCGGGGCTATGGGGCGTGGTTATCTAGTAGTGTCTCCTAGCGAGTGTTCACGTACGATACGAGATTGCGACGGAGTTTTGATCCGAATCGAAACTCCGTGGCAATCGATCAAATAAGACTAAAATGCTAGATTTACAAATTGATAACAAGTTTTCACAAAACTAATCAATGTGGATTCCAAAAATTGTATCACATATCATAAGTACTAAACGATGTTAAATATTTCGATCGATATTTCAAACACCAGAAAATCACAGTGATCTCAACAACTTGAGCCTCTCTAAAAATACCCAGAAAGCCAGAAATGTCACAATAGAGCAACAGAAGAAATACGAGTCCTAACTCTCCAAATTGACGACGGAACCGCGGCCAAACCCTAGGTTATACGGCGGTTCCGTAGCCATTTGGTTGAGATAGGCCCTCGTACTTCTTGGGGCTCCATACAATTACCTATATGATTTTCTGAATATTTTTAATCTGTAAAATTCCAACTTTTGAAAAAATGGATAGAAACTATGAAATTAGGGTTTCAAAATTTTCGATCGAACACTTTAACGTTGTTTAGACTATGCTTAAGTCTCTAGCTTGACTCTGATATCATGAAAGTATATCTTAGCACCACCACTAAGTTTCAAGGAGCATCAAGTTTGCAATTTAAAAAAATCTAGAGTGCTAAGGCATAAATGCAAGAATCGGACTAGAGAATTAGGGTTTTAATGTAAGCAAATAAGTTCTACACTAAGTGATGAAGGTTTAAAACCTTTGTAGACTGGTCCTTCACTTCTAAAACTCCAAATAGTAGTCCCAAGAACTCTTCCTTGACTCCACTTGATGAAAGGAACGAGCTTACTTGTTTTCTTCAAGACCGAAGATAATCCACCTTGAAATCTCTCTAACATAAGCCCACTCTTCACTAATCAAAATATTAGTGAAGCAAACAACCTAAACTAATGGGCTATATTAGTCTAGGTTAATGAAGTAGGAGTTTTGCTTACACTAAATATTTTTCACTTTTCTTTTTCTCACCTCAAGAAATTTCTAGAGAGGAAATTGAAGAAGAAGATGAGATGAACTTGGATGAGAGAGGGAACAATGAGGCGAAGTGATAAGATGAGATGGTGAAAATATCTATGAATAAAACAAAGAGCAAAAGGTGAGTCATGGCTTCTCAAGGGTTCTACAAGCATCTTGAAAGAAATGACTCATTCTCCATATTCTTTAATTCATAAAAAAAAACATTATCTACTCATCATTTAACTCATGTGTGATTCTCATACATCCTAGTTCTATGTATAATCAACCATGATACAATAGTGTGTGTGTGTGTGTGTGTACACATAATGAGAAGAAAATCTTAAGTGAGCATATATTAGTTAATATATATAAATATATCAAATATATAAATATATATTAAATTAGTATATCAACACTTGATTCAATAATCCGGTTATATCATATATAACCGACTAATATCATTTAATATATGTATATCAAATTATTAAATCAACACTTGATTCAATAATCTGGTTATATCACATATAACCATCAAATATTCAATACTAGTTAATATATATATATATATATATATATAAAATTATTAAATCAACACTTGATTCAATAATCCGGCTATATCAAATATAATACGGCTAATATCAAATATAAACAACATACACATATATCATTGAATCAATACTTGATTCAATAATCTGGTTATATCACATATAACTTGACTGATATCAAATATCGTTAGATTAGAATATGGTATCACATGTTCATATTCAATCAAGCTCCCGCGCATATCTCCATATATGCCCTATATCGTTTCGCTTGAGCTAGGAAATCTCTGTTTGAGACTCTAAAAACTCGTCAATACGCTAGCAGTAGATAATGATCACATCAGATACCAACAAACCGTCAGTGGTACTACTGGATGTAACGGCTACCCAGGCATTGAACGAATAGAAGATCAACAAACAAACTCGGCCAAACTCCTGTAGAGCCTATAAGCAAAACTTACCGTACAGTCTAGTCTCTTCGTTTGATATGTAGCATATTGAGTCTAGGGGTGGAATCGTTAGACCCCAGTAACTTGATAAGTCATGCCGATGTGTGGCCTATAACCTTTCGAGAAACTACCGATAACATTTACTTGTAAATCTCATCAGCCCTGGCCAGGGACTTGCTGTTATAGCCAATCAAGTATAGCGCAACATCAACACCCAATACCGGGAGAGACGAAACCCCTCCTATCACTCATTGCCTCAATATGACTTAGGACTGTACCTAAAATCCACCTGTTTGCACGACTCCTTTGAGCCGTGGTAAGGAGGAAATCAAAGCACAGTAGGTATCACACAAGACACTATGACGATCTCGGGTCTACAGACTAACCTGTATAAGTGTCACCAGAGAACTGCTATCTGACGATAGGTATGGTACCATTTAGGAGTTTTCGGCGAATCCTGTTCGATGTACCCATTCTCTAATGAGCACTTGTGTACAATCCTTGATGTCAAACAACAATGGCTATGGTATCAACCATCTCCCCATATAGGGTTAAGAAACGTACACACTAGTCTATTCTGGAATATCGATACCTGTCTCGATACTCGCTCGACCAGGAACTTTTAAAGGATGTTCTTGCAGACTACACAAGCCCCACCAGTATGATCTGCATCATAGTCCTGGTAGTCAAGCCAATATCTTGAGGGCTTTATCAACATGTATCAGAGATACAATATAAAATACAAGTGTACATATTAAGATTAAGAGCAACAAGATAGCATACTATCATGTCGAGCACGAAAGTCCTCTATATATATGTCCAAGTGTCCACTATATCATACAATAATGGCCTCTAGGGCATACATATTCCTAACAGCTCCCGAGCCTTAGTCGGCGACCGTGTTTGCGGTCGGTGACACACCGAAGCACGACTTTCTTCTTTTCCCGAAGCCATGTAGATCGTATGTATTGTTATGCCCCCGGCCTTGGGGCGTTTAGGTCTATCGCCTTTGGAATTTGCCGCAGGCGGTAGAATTTTCTCCAGCTTTGTTCTTCTATGAGAGATTGGAGTTGAATGAGCCGTTGTGATAGGCACCTATTTAGGAGAAGTCCCCATCGCATGGTGGAGGTGTGATCTTTTTCTTTTCGGCCCTTAGATTTCTCTGGTCGACGAGAGTAGTCTTTGTCAATCACAGAATCTTGGACTTTCCGCCAGACCCTATTGTCACGACCCGGAAAAGGCACGTGACTGGCACTTGAATCATGTGAAGTCTATAGGACCACACCTAATTCAAGTAAGCCAAAAAGCCCAGAAATCTAAACCTTTTTAGGGAAAATAGCGTAGGTGCAATTTGAAATGAGGTTTTACACAAATCAACTTCCTTCTATATAATATAGATAATAGTACACGAAAACACATTGTATGTATTTTACTTGAAAACATTTTCGTCTTTGAAAATTTGGGCAGCACCTCCTTTGTAATTTTTAACCCGAAAACAGTACAAGCAATAATAAATAAGGCATCCCCAAGCGGGAGCTAGCTCTTCGCCAAATGGCAGAAACAACCATGCAGGATATTATAAATATACAACGCCGAAGGGCGAGGATCAAAACTCGGAAAGAAAGCGAGAAAACTAAACATCATAAAGAAAACCATAAACAATAATAAAATACATGAGCACGACTCTAAGGCCGAAAGAATATAGAAACTATAGTTATCTAAGTCTACTAAAAATACAAGTCTGGTTGATGGAGTTTTTAACTAGATACAACTGAAATATAATGTTCATGTGCAACAGTGGTCACGATGCAAGTGAACCCACTTACTAAGCAATCACCCGAAAGAAATGATGTGCCAGCAAGCCGCAACGGAACCTATACGGCCGAACCTGCAAGAAACTGTGGCACAACGGGGGTGAGTTTCCAACTCGTGAGTAGAAGACATCACCGATAGAAATCGCATGTATGACGATCTCCTAGGTTATACAGTAACATACTCAAATATAACACAGAAACATCTAGTAGTGGCAAGGGTAATAATCTAAGCATAAGTGTAATACCAAGTTCTCATGTCAGTACCTCAAGTAGTAACATGTCATATATATGATGTAAGAATGCATCAAGAATGAAATCAGAATATATCTTAATGAGAAAACTGTGTTCTTATCTCACTAAAATTTTATTATAAAAACTAGAGTATCATCAATGAAATCGACAGAAATCCGTGTCAAACATCAACACAAAATCCTCAAATCCCGGGCTCCGACAGTCCGGATCGGTCCATATCATCTAATCTCAAGACTACGGTCGATATCCTCCAGATATCCGCCGTGCCAAATATCACCGGTAGGTTTTCCTCCTCTGCAAGGCTCATCGTCTATATCTTGAGCTTCTTGCCTCGGGGTACCTTACCGGGTCCACCATGTACCCGAAACGGTTCATCCTACTCCTCGAATCAGGTCTCGAAAACCAACTCAATCAAGAAAACTCATGGTGGACGCCATATACATCATATCAAGAGAAAACCGCAACTTGCGTTTTTAAAATGATAATGAGTTTATAAAATTGTTGTGGTTTTCCCCAAATCCAGAAATCTCATGGAAAATTCAAAATCCCAAAATCAAGAGTCAATAAGCAGTGAATATCGGTATAAAGCCCTATAATGTTGCATAACAGAATGAATATATAAATGCATGGGGTATCTAAGTAAGGAATGCGATATCTAAACTAGCATATAAGAGCAAGCATACTAATAATATGTTGAAACTATCAGCTAACAGGTTACACCAATGAAGTGACATTTTCTAAAGTGTACGTGACATGACAATTACCGATGATGATGTGTGTGAGCTAGCAGGAAAGTGTATGTGGAACATACGCATCATCGGTAATGGAGCTGGTGTCCTAACAGATAGGATTCATAATAGCTAAAGAAACACATGTAATAAATATGCAATGCAACGAAAACAACATAAATATAATAGAAAAATGAATAGTAAATGTAACATTAATTAATATACATGTCGGTGTACGAGTCATACGGTTTTAGTGTTTTGAAATAGCACGAATCGTGGTTTTTAGAAAAGTAGGGGGTACGGTGTTTTTGAGAAAATATATGTCCATTGAAAAATCTGTGGCATCCCTCGGGTTTTCCTTTGAAAATACTCGTGATTCGTTAGTTTTGAAAATAGGTATAACTCGAGCCTAGTCTCGCATCCATTTAAACAACTAAAAGACTAAACTAAGGAAATAGTCGGATGGATAAGAAAATCTACATATATTCCGAGTCGATATACCTCGTAATCGGCGATCCAGCCTCATAGCGTTACGTACTTTATAATACATAGTACGACATCCTCGAGTCAAGAGTGCGGATCAATCTTATACGTCTCGTACGGTAATATCCATCGTACGACATCCTCAAAATCAAGGGTACGGGTCAAAATCATACATAATATCATCATTCGTGCAATATCATGATCATGGGTACGGTTCTAAAGTCTCGTACATTAAAATATTATCAACTTACATATTATCTTATGTATGAATACATATCGCCCAATGATCCATTATAATATCATATCATATACCATATCACGACTCAATCACATATCAAAATCTCACGGCATCATGCCCGATCATATTGACTCATCTCCAGATGCCACATACTATGCTCATCACCCGTGTATATGTATACACACGCGCGCACACACACACACACGCATACATACATACATACATACATACATACATACATATATATATATATACACGTATACACACAAAAACAAGTGTGTGCGCGCACGCGTGCGTGCGTGTGTGACTACAATAACTTGTGATCCGCCACCAAGGTAATCATCTTATGGATATGTCTTCCTAGATCAACCTAATCTAACCTAAGGTTTTCTAAATACCCTATTCTCTAAGTATACAAATATGGCATCCAAACTTACTAATATAGTAATACCCTATTCTACTGTTGCGGGGGTGCTATACGCCATCCGCCCGACTTCCCCCATAGATATACATCTACTCGCATTGATCCTCGCTTACCGAAGTCGATGACGCCATGCTCTCCCTTGTCATACGAAATCCACGCGGGGTACCTACAGTTTTCAATACGTTATATCGTAAACGCGAATCAAACACAAAAACCAAAACGGCACATGAAATACACATAGGTTAGAACCTATGGTCTACGCATGCAAGAACAACCAAAACAACCCTCGTTGTCGACGTACAAATGTCCAACGATCGAGATGAAACACAATATCAAAACTCAAGTTATTAAAAATCACGAAACCTAAAAGAGCGACTTAGAAAACTAGCTCCAGATTTTGACTCAGGTAATTTGGGGTTAAACAAACAATATAGGGGATAGGTTATAGGGTAATTAAACTACAGGCAAAGTCCCAACACCAGATACCTACATAGGCCCGACGAGAAGCCCAGTTTACCCTGTGCTGCCGTCTGAAGAAGGAGTTTTGGGTTCGTTTTGTGTGGCTGGTCTCCTAAGGTTCTGGTTAGTTACAACACTTGTTTGATTTTCCTATGAAGATCCCAGATTACACCAGATTCCCTGCATATCCTCAAACCTTTCATAAAACTGACATTGAAATATTTCTAACTCAAGCATTGGGTTTTACTCTCTGTTTTGGTCCAATAAAATAACACTACAAGGGTTGTAGTCCCTAACCAAACCTCAAATCTACCTTCACAAGTCAAGAAATCACCTACCCTAAACTAGGAATTTTTCAAAGTTCACTAAACCACATCGGTTAACCTCTAAACTATGGTAGGATATAAGAAACTCTAAAACTTAACTAAAATGTTAGTGATTATACCTAATTTGGCAACTCATGAATTTTCTTGAGTTGCTCAAAGTCTTCAAAGTAGCAAATTGATCACACTATGGTCTTTGTAGTGAGCTTGTGCACCATTTTTAGGAAGGGGGTATAAGGTTTTGTTTGAGTTTTTGGGGTGACCATAGAGGTAGAGGAGGAGGATGAGAAGGAGATGAAGAAGATGAGGAAATGAGAAAATAAAGAAATGAAGGTAGGAGAAAGGTGTAGAAGCCTCTCACCCCCCCCCCTCTCTCACCCTCACATGACACAAGTCACTTCACTCTCTCTCTCATCTAAATATCTCCTCCTTTTCTTTTACTTTTTTTTATTTTAAACCTTATAAAAATTTCATTTAATAAAAAGGAGAACCATGGTGCATATCAACAAAAATATAACAAGTATTTGTAACATGGTATGTTGCATGTCAATAGCATAAACCGGATTAATGCATGATTAGCGAAATACTAATCCAGTTTAACATAATTGTATATAATTAATTTATAAAATGTCTAAATCACATAATTTTTTTCAAAATCATTATTTGATATAAACTTTCAAATATTTTCCAAACTATCGGTATATACTTATACCCTTTCATTAAAACTAATTCTCATACTTAATAGTATTCATAGAAATTATTATTTTAATTATTTAAATCCCCAAAAATAATATTTTATTTTCTGAAATATTACAATCTTCCCCTCTTAAATAAATTCGGTCCCCGAATTTAAATTTAAATCCCCCTAAAACTTAAAACAATTCAGTCAGTAGATCAAATCAACGGGGCTCCGAGTATCATGAATACATAAAACATATCTTAACGCAATGCACGCGCATGAAAACGAGTGTAAAACTCAAGTCAAAACTCTGTCAAGCATCACGCAATTTTCGGAGTTATGGCGAAAATACGAATGTCAAAATCCAATACGAAAACCAACATGATATAATTAAAACTATAGCATGTATATAATACGCATTGTTGTAAAATTGTCAAATCATCCAAATAGAAATACATGCAAAACTTTTTTTTTCAAATCGTTGTGCGATGCGCGTATCATGGCACAAATAGTGGACGTTCATTATAAGGAAAATAGCTACACATATATATCCTTTGTTTAATATATACGTTCCGCCTTTTGAAAACGATTTAGAAGGGTTCCTTTTATAAAGTTTTCGTGTCATCTTGGACACGTAGGAAAATATTGAAACTATAGCTCCTTTTTGGAAATCCCTTCGGCAATTATCGATGCATGCAAAAACACTTAGGTATTGTTCTCAAAACAGTCATGTTTGGTTACTAAACCACATAGCATATAAGTCATGAAAACATGATGCTCGAAAGAAATCCAATTCAAATAGCGTATGCAAAAGTGTCATGTGCGTCTGGTGCGTACGGAAATCGAAACCAAATACAGATGCCACAAATATGTACAAAAACATAACTAAGTGCAACGGGCATGCACAACAACATGTGTCAAGTGCAACGGGCGTGCACGACAACAATATTAGATGCATCTGATATGCACGAAGAATCCCGATTTGGTGCATCTGGTGTGCATAAAATCACATCAGGTGCGCCAAGTGTGCGCAAGAATCTCAATCGAGTACACAAGGTGTACGAAATCGAACATCGAGCAACAAAATCGAAATCAATGGTATACCACATACCCCAAATCAAATTAAGTATACCGTGGTATATAAAACCATAAGAATGTGCATCTGCGTGCATAAAATCATACCAATACTGAAAACTCATGTAACTATACCGAATGCAACAAGTCAATTCATGTGCACACTGTGTGCATGAAATCAAAATCAAATATCTCGAAAGGCATAAAAATCAAAATCAAGTGCAACTGTGGTGCACATAAGAAATATCAATTATACAACGAATCGTCGAAATACCAAAAATCCAGAACAACAAAAATGTCAAATCCGAATCACCAAATCGCAAATCATAATTACTGTCGTCGATGTGTCCCTCCTTCAATGTCGAAGGGTGCCGGTATATCCAAAGCTGGCAGAGCAAGAATATCTACTTGCCTCTTGCCCACGGTCTGGCATCCTCTGCTCTTAGATCTGTGTTTTCTCTCTCTATGGATTGCCAGTTATACGCCCTCTCGGCTCGATAGCTTGATTCGGGGTACTAACGGAAACTGTCCCGTTTTGGCACTTCTCTGAAGATTTCTTGACCAATTACATGGCCACTAGTAACGTATCCCGTCAGTGATGGCAAACTCTGGCCCACTAAGTATGCGTGATACGACCGATCCTGGGTCTAAGTCTTTATCATGTAATATATTTGAAAGATCCTATCAAGGTCTCCTCCCAATCTTATCTCTGCAGAACTGCCTAGAAGTTGGCACTCTTTACTCAATCCATATCTTGTTTCGGGACGGTTGTATTCTCATCATGACTTTCCTATGGAATCATGACTATATACAATGCCTCTGCATGCATATCAAGTTCCTGGCATCTACGGAGTGGAACGACAACTCTTGAAAAGCCCGCACAAACTTCTTACTTTGCTTTCCTTCAGTAAGGACCAATTTGGAATCATCTTCTTATAGCTGTGTGCACTGCGCTCCAATTGGCTGTACTCATATTTAGAGTCTCTTTCGAAGTTATGAACTCGGTATCTCTAATATCCTATAGAAGGCATCTGGCCAATTACATTCTCGGGAACTCGTCCAAATCATCGGAGTAATGCACTCACGCTCGTCCTGTCTCGATCGACTCACAATACGCCTGTGTGAGGTCCATTTCTAGCTGAAGTTAGTCAATCTTATGATCTCGCATCGGAGTATCCAAACGAACCACATGTCCTAGTCATTCATCCATGGGTGACTAGCGATCTTCTATCATATCCCTAAGTATAAACTCATGCTACAATAGCTTCAAACATCTTGGGTGATATCTTGTCAGTCGCAGCAACAGCTGGCTCATCCATCCGTACGATAGAAAATGCTTCAATCATCAAGAATATACGGTACATTAACAGTCATCACATTCTGCCTGGCCTCTAGCGGTGGCCTGATCATCTGGTGTAGGTCTGCTCTTGCATCAACAAGAAATCTTTGCAAAAAAACGCATCGAAATGCTCACGTCAATGGAAAACATAATAAAATGATATATCAATGCAATCGTGTGTCACCGGAATTATGCCCTGGTCAGTCCTCGTTCATGACGAGCTCGTGTTGACTGCACCTCTAGCCGTAGCTCTCTTTGCTTGTGTAACCGTGGTAACAGAAACCATAATCCGACATCGATGAGGATAGATCACAAGAATGAATAGAATTACAGTGCCTAAAAAAATGTATATCCTAAGGCTTCTTAAGTGGAGTAGCGTATCGTAAGTATGCCGCAGAACATACACACGATACGTCACTCTACTTAAGTTGCCTACTCCATTAACCAAGGTTAACCTACATGATGAATATTCGAGTCTAATACCCCCTCAGCCAAGTCTAAGTTCCGTAAGTTCAAGCCTAGGTTCCGAATATAATTTACGCCATAGACTCCGTTTAGTCAATCCTAGACTCGAATCAAGATTAAACCTAACGCTCTGATACCAACTTTGTCATGACCGGAAAAAGGCACGTGACTGGTACTTGAATCATGTGAGGACCCTACCTAATTCAAGTAAGCCAAAAAGCCCAGAAATCTAAACCTGTTTAGGGAAAATAGTGGAGGTGCAATTTGAAACGAGGTTTTACTGAAATCAACTTCCTTCTACATAACATAGATAATAGTATACGAAAACACATTGTATATATTTTACTTGAAAACATTTTCGTCATTGAAAATTTGGGCAGCACATCCTTTGTAACTTTTAACTCGAAAACGGTACAAGCAATAATAAATAAGCCATCCCCAAGCGGGAGCTAGCTCTTCACCAAATGGCAGAAACAACCACGCAGGATAATATAAATATACAACGCCGAAGGGCGAGGATCAAAACTCAGAAAGAATGTGAGAAAAATAAATATCATAAAGAAAACCAAAAACAATAATAAAATACATTAGCGCAACTCTAAGGATGAAAGAATATACAAACTATGGTTATCTAAGTCTACTAAAAATACAAGTCCGGTTGATGGATCCTTTAACTAAATACAACTGAAATATAAAGTACATGTGCAATGGTGGTCACGATACAAGTGAACCCACCTACCAAGCAATCACCCGAAAGAAATGACGTGCCAGCAAACCACAACGGAACTTGTACGGCCAAACCTGCAAGAAACTGTGGCACAACGGGGATGAGTCGCCAACTCGTGAGTAGAAGACATCACCGAGTAGAAATCGCATGTATGACGATCTCCTAGGTCATGCGGTAACATACTCAAATATAATACTGAAACATCTAGTTGTGGCAAGGGTAATAATCTAAGCATAAGTGTAATACCAAGTACTCGTGTCAGTGTCTCAAGTAGCAACATGTCATATATATGATATATGAATGCATCAAGAATGAAATCAGAATATATCTGTATGAGAAAGCTGTGTTCTTATCTCAGTAAGATTTTAGTATAAAAACTGAAGTATCATCAATGAAATTTATTGAAATCCGTGTCAAATATCGATACAAAATCCTCAAATCCCGGGCTCCGTCAGTCCGAATCGGACCATATCATCCAATCTCACGACTACGGTCGGTATCCTCCGGATATCCGCCGTGCCAAATATCACCGATAGGTTTTCCTCCCTTTCCACGCTCATCGTCTACATCTCGAGCTTCATGCCCCGGGATACCTTACCGGGTCCACCATGTGTAAGTCCATGATGCACACCCCTCGGGTCGTGGGGAGGCGGAATACTTTAAAAACATTTTTCTCATACCAAAAGAAACTAGTTTTTGCTTTGCATCATAGACTTTTTCCCACTTTGGATCTTGATTAAACCTTAGCTAACAAAAACTAAACTACTAGAGAGTGCTAACTAGTAGGTTGAGAAGTTATACCCTCGTTCCTAGTCCTTCGGGTCTTCAAGTGGCTCCTTGCTCCTTGGTTCAAGCTTCCTCTTGATCTCCTTTCTTTTGCTTCTTCTAGGTCTTGAAAGAGTTTGGTTGCCGGTCTCCTTTGTGTTGAAGATGGATCCACCCGAGGGCCTATCATCAAGCTCCAACCTCCATGAGATAACTTAGTGATCTAACTTGCTAGGAGAGATTACTAAGTGGATGTAGAGAGTGCGTATTGGACTAGTTGATCTCAAAGCTCATTGTTTTGCAACACATGCAAGTGTATGAGCTTGACGAAGAAGGAGAGAAGAAAACCTAGGAGAGAGAATGCTTTTGTGATAATGATAATAGAAATGAGAAGAGAGAATGGTTAAGTCTTGAGCCAATAATTCAATCATGGCATTATTAAATCATATAATCTACAACCATGCTTGAATAGTGGCTCTAAATGAAATAAATAAATACTTAGCCATTCTTCAACCTATGCCTCCTAATTTCCACCTCATTAATTCTTTAATGAAAAAGAATAAAACAATAATGAGGTGTCTCCTTCTAGAAGGTCAATCTTGTGAATTTACAAGAATTCCATTTTCCGTATTTTCAAACCCGTATCCGTATTCCGAAAAATACGGATACACTGAGATCAGTATAATCCAATACTACAATACTAGTATCTGACTTAAACCAAAGCCTACCAGTATTATCCATCCGATCGTCATTCGAGTAGCCAGTACACGAATGAGATCGAAACCTTGCCGTAAGACCATACGGCGTCTACATCGTCTCGCCTGATCCAGGGAAACCCTCTGTGTGGGACTCTAAAGACTCGACAGTATGCTGGCAGTGGGTTTAACTACAAGTCCGTCAGTGGCTCTAGCTGTACGTAACGGCAACCCAGGTACCTATTGAAAAAGAGCCCGATGAGCGAACTCGTCCGTAACCCCTACTGAGCCTATCCGTGACAATATCCGCGCTGTCCGGTCTGTTCGTCTGAGAGTATCGCATGTATAGTCTAGGGAGGTGGTGAATGTCAGACCCCTAACAACCGTACAAGTCATGCCGGTATGGCTCAAGATCATCCGAGAATCTACTGGTCAGTCCACCAATAATTCTCAATCAGCCCTGACCAGAGACTTATGGTAATGACCAACCGATCACAGTGTGATATCGACTCCCTATACCGGGAGAGATGAATCCCTAACAGTCGCTCACTGCCTCCATGTGGCTCGGGACTGTACCCAACTAAAACCTGTTTGCACGACTCCTTTGAGCCGTGGTAGGGTAGTAATCAAAGCACAGTGGGAACTCACACGAGACAAATGACGACCTTAAGTCGACAGACTATCTGCACACATGTCACCTGAGAACTGATATATGACGCTAGGTATAATACCATCTAGTCAGTCTCGGTGAGTCCTGTCCGGTGTACTCACACTCAGTGAGCATCTGTATACAATCTTAGGTGCACATCACCAATGGCTGCGGGACCAATCCATCGCCCCTCGTCAGGGTCTAGATATGTATACACTAGTCTACTCTGGAGCATCGATGCCCAATCTCGATACTCCTGCGACCAGGGACATTCAAGGATGTGCCTATTGACTATCCAGCTCCTACAAGTATGACTGCCATCACAACGCCGGTAGTCAGGCAAACACCCTACGGGCTTTATCAACATGTATATAAATACAAAGTAAAATATATCACACGTTAAGATAAAGACAAACCAAATAGTGTACTATCATATCAAGCAAGATTGTCATGTACATACATATCCCTAGCATCCTATACAATGAAGGCCTCTAGGGCATATATATATCCAACAATCTCCCACTTGCACTAAGGCCTATAATTGGCGCAATGAGTACCCACTGTCTGCACTAGATCCAGTTGCTGGCATACCGCATGCATAACATCTCAAACAGCCTCTCGAACTGGACTTGAGGGATGGCCTTGGTGAATGGATCTGCCGTGTTGTCTTTTGTGTCCACTCTCCGCACCTCGATCTCCCGGCGATCCACGATCTCTCTGATCAGGTGATACCGCCTCGAGATATTCCTGGATTTCTGATGGGACCTTGGTTCCTTCGCTAATGATACAGCCCCATTGTTATCACAATACAAAGGTATTGGATTGGCAATGGACAGAATCACCTGAAGTTCAGGGATGAACTTCTTCATCCAGAAAGCCTCTTTCATGGCATTGCTAGCAGCTATATACTCAGCCTCCATGGTTGAGTCTGCGACGGTATCCTGTTTGGAACTCCTCCAACATACCACCCCTTCATTGAGGGTAAACACAAAACCCGAAACGGATTTAGAGTCATCTTTGTCACTTTGGAAGCTGGAGTCGGTAAAAGCCTCGACCTGGAGGTCCCCATTACCGTAAACCAAGAATATCTCCTTAGTCCTTCTTAGGTACTTGATAATGTTCTTTACCGCTATCCAATGCTTCTCACCTGGGTCAGACTGATACCTGCTTACCACACTAAGTGCGTAAACTACATCTGGTCTGGTACATAGCATCGCATACATTATGGATCCTACTGCCGCAGCGTAGGGTATAATGCCCATGCGAGCCCTCTCTTCATCAATCTTTGGAGACATCTCTTTGGAGAGGGTGATCCCGTGACAAGCTGGTAAATTACCACGCTTGGAATCTTCCATACTAAATCTCTTTAGTATAGTGTCAATATACCCGGACTGTGAAAGTCCCAACATCCTTTTGGATCTATCACGATAGATCTTAATGCCCAGAATGTAGGATGCATCTCCCAAGTCTTTCATGGAGAATTTCTGTGACAAGAAGAGCTTTACTGATTGTAGCATAGGGACATCATTCCTTATCAGTAGTATGTCATCGACGTACAAAACGAGGAAGACTACTGCTCCTTCTACAACCTTCCTATAAATGCATGGTTCATCTACATTTTTGATAAAGTCAAATTCTTTGACCGTCTCATCAAAGCAGATGTTCCAACTCCGCGATGCTTGCATCAATCCATAAATGGATTTAAGCACTTGCACACTTTTCCACTGCTCCCACTGTCTAAGAAACCTTCTGGTTGATCCATGTAAACACTTTCTTCTAAATGTCCATTTAGAAAAGCTGTTTTTACGTCCATCTAGCAGATTTCATAGTCATGGAAAGCAGCAATGGCAAGCAGGATCCGAATGGATTTAAGCATGGCTATTAGGGAAAAGGTTTCATCATAGTCCAATCCTGGTCTTTGACGAAAACCTTTTGCAACGAGTCTAGCTTTGTAGGTTTCCACTTGTCCAAATGCACCAATCTTCTTTTTGAAGATCCATTTGCATCCAACTGGTTTCATCCCAGGAGGAGCAACATCTAAAGTCCAAACATTATTGGTGTACATGGATTCCATTTCAGATCTCATAGCATCCAGCCACTTCACCGAGTCTTTACTCGTGATAGCCTGCTGAAAATAAGTAGGCTCATCATCATCGATGATGCAATCCTCTCGATCCCTATCTACAAGAAACCCATAGTATCTTTCAGGAGGACGAGAAAGCCTACTAGATCTGTGTAGCGGCGTTGGTTCGTCAGGCTCTATTGAAACCTGAGGTTTTACTAAGTCCTCGGTAGTAGTTTGAGGTTCTGGAATTTCTTCCAGCTCTACCGCGCTCCCACTAATTTCTTTTGCAAGAAATTCGCTCTCTAAGAAGACAATGTGGCGAGTGACAAACACCTTTTGTTGTTCAGTGTGGTAGACAATATATCCCCTTAAATGCTTGGGGTATCCGACAAACTTGCACAAAACCGATCGTGCCTCCAGCTTGTCCGGATTATACTTTTTAACAAATGCCGGACACCCCCATATCTTGATATACTTGAGACATGGTCCGCTCCACATTTCATATGGAGTGGTAGGCACAGACTTAGTCGGAACTCTATTCAATAGGTATGCTGCTGAGAGAGAATTCCATTCTCTTTTAAGCATTCAAGGAAACTGGTACTTAAGTATTCTCCACCTCGATCAGATCGAAGTGTCTTGGTGCTTTTACCAGTCTGTTTCTCTACTTCATTTTTATACTCCTTAAACTTCTCAAAAGCCTTGGACTTATGCTTCATTAAAAACACATATCCATACATAGAGAAGTCATTAGTAAAAGTGATGAAGTAGGAGTGACCGCTTCGTGCATGTGTAGACATCGGACCACATACATCGCTGTGTACAAGTCCCAAGAGTTCTGTGGCTCTTTCTCCGTGTCCGGTGAACGGAGATTTGGTCATTTTTCCTTTGATACATGATTGACAAGTTGTATATGATAAATATTCAAACGGATCTAAATATCCATCTTTATATAACTTAGTCAATCTTATTTCATTTATATGACCAAGTCTACAATGCCATAGGAAGGCTTGGTTTGAATCTGGAGCCTTCCTTTTAAGTGTGTTTTGAATATTGAAAACTTGAGGTTGATTAAGTATGTATATGCCATTTTCCAGTGTGCCAAACCTAATCATTTCTTGATTTAGGAGAATGTTCATGACATTTCTTTCAAGTGCAAAATTATATCGTTTATTAGATAACAAAGATACTGATATAATATTACACAGCATACTGGGGATACAAAAACAGCTGTACAACACCAAAATGTGCCCACTAGTCAACCCCAGGTGATATTCCCCCATTGCAACAGCATCTACGTGCATTCTATTGCCCATCCGGAGAGTCATATCACCTGTCTTCAGTGCTCTATGGTTTCTCAGAGCCTGCAAAGAATTACAGATGTGAGAACCAGAACCGGTATCAAGTACCTATGATGTAGAGTTTACTCAAAGAGAACATTCGATTACAAACACACCTGAAGCAGAAGCAGCAGCTTACTTCGTGTCCTTGGCTTTTAAAGCCATGCAATCCTTCTTCCAGTGCCCTTTCTTGTGACAATAGTAGCATTCGTTCTTATTCGCCTTCACCCTTCCTGCCTTGTTTGTTCCCTGCACCTTCTTGACCCCGCCTTTCGGTTTGGTGGCTTTCATCTTCTTCTTCCCTTTATCTTTCGCTTTAAATTTTGAAGAGGATGATTGGACAACATACAGAATAGGGGTCTTCTCCTTTTTCAAGGAGGTCTTTGCTACCCTCAATATGTTGAGGAGCTTTAGAAGATCAGCTTCCATTTCGTGCATGTTGAAGTTCAGCACGAACTGAGAAAAGGTGTGGGGAAGGGACTGCAAAATCAAGTCGATGTACAACTCATTCTCTAGCACACATCCTAGGTTTGCGAGTTCCTCAATGAGGCTGATCATTTTCAAGACGTGCTCTCCTACAGGTGATCCTGGAGCTAACCTCATCTGGAAAAGTTTCCTTGAGGTCTCGTAACTCGCGATACGGGAGTGCTCTCCATACAGTTCCTTGCAATGGAGAAAGATGGATATAATATCCATACTCTCGTGCTGTTTCTGGAGTTCATTGTTCATGGACGCCAGCAGGATACACTTAGCTCTCTCACAGTCTAGATCCCAGGTTTTGCGAACTTCCTTGTTCGCAACTGAGGAATCTGGTCCTGGGATAGGGGGAGGAACAGCGGTGGTAACATATGCAACTTTGTCATAAGTCAGTACAATGTTGACGTTCCTTAGCCAATCTTTATAGTTTGGCCCGTTCGGTGTATTTTTTTCATATAATAGTTTTAGTCCTGTCATGGTAGCTGCCAGAGAGAGAGAAAAGAAACATTCAGCATATGCTCTTGCAAGTTTAGATTGGTTTATTAGTTTATCTAAACAGGGTGGCTCCCACTGTTTCCTCAAATCCTTCTTCAAACCCTAAAAGAAGAATTAGTCAGGATTAATCATACGTTACAATACTTGCTTAACCTTTCAGCCAGGCCAGTGTTGGTACTTCGAGGGAGGTTTTCCAACGCTTTCACGAAGTTCCTTAATTATATAACCTCTTTTTCCTGGAGGCGTAGCCCCACTAACACCTTTCTAGACACCTACTTGGTTTATAGCATTGGTTGTTAAGTGAGAAAATCTCCCGAGAGTAATCCTACTCATTAGTGGGATCGGGATCCAACTATCATCGTGTGATGCCCTAAATGGAAGCTACTCTAGTCACCACACTCCAGAAGGTATGCTAAATCTGCAAGTTTCCTTTATGTTTGAAACTCCCGATGTGATTTTTACCCCCAAGCACTTATGACCTTGACGTAGGCCAACAAATCATAAGATGCAAGTCAAGTTCTACCCGTTGTTGTCCTGACTAATTTAGATCCATCCGTACTCGTCCTTGACGTAGGCCAACAAGGCTGTACGATCGTCCTAAACTAATGCATTTATCTATGCAAAAAATAAGCAACACATTGCTACCATACACTATGCCTTAACGTAGGCTAACAAACATAGCATGAATACGATGTGCTGTTTATTTGAAACGACGGAGGGTTACGGCTGGTTTTTGGCGAAACCGTTAACATAGTGAACTTGATATGATCGAAGGAACTATGATAGCTTTTGAAAAAGGAGTGGTGTAAGCTCCGCATTTAAAATTTGCTTTTTGAAGAAAACCGAGTGGTTTTGAAATTGTTCCAACGATTTAGTTTAGGTTTATTTTCTTTGCATTAATGAATTAATGCTGTCCCGTCATTTAATCCTACCATTGCAGAAAACAACGAAAATACAACGTACGCTTATACCATCCGCATTCACCACTGGGCCCCGTCATCACCCGTTAGGTTACTTAACTAACGACAGAGCGGGGGCTGGACTAGCGCGGGTATAAAACATAAGCAACGCCTAATAAATATCATATATAGATATATCCATTCGTCGCACACAACAATAAGCATTTCAGATCACAGATGAACATATTGGATATACTAAGAATACCGCACTTCGTTTAAGCCCATAACGAAGAACGGGTTCCACGGTCATGATGAATAGCCAAAACCCCACCGTAGACCCCTACAGGTGCGGCAAACTTCCCGCAAAGTACCAGAAGTGAAGCAGTCTCCCTCAACAACGTGAGTAGGCCACTAAGCACTTCAAAATACCCGGTAGTTTGTGCACCCCATCTTGGGTCTATCCTAGGAGCAGAAACAGTAAAAGAAATAATACAACGGTGGCTACAAGCTCAACCCGGATGTGCCCCGCAAAAACAATATTACATCAATTTTACAAATTACATTGAATGAAAGAAAAGAAAACACTCATCTCACACCCTCCGGCTATTCATCATCGACGATCCAAGAAGATTCATATACACAAACCAATCAAACATAGATATGTGCAACTCCCACTAATCATCGTATAGCGATTAGCAGACGTTTCAAAACACATATAACATTACAAAAGAACCGATTAGCTAAAGCAATTAGAATTTCGACCGGTTAAGCAAATTTGAATCTACCCTCAGTTTAACACAGTACACAAAATATCTGGGCAGAAACAAAATATCCCAAAAATCATAATTCCAGAAAATAAGAATAACAGAAAAAGTTTGGACTGAATCGGAGTCGACTCGGCCGTGGATCGGCGGCAGAACGCATGGTTCTGCCGCGGATCTGCGGCGGTCTAACCGATTCACGAGTCCAAATTTTTTCTGTGTTGTTAAAAAAGCCTGCATGAATTTTTAAGCTCTCTGAAAAACAATTTAGACCAGTTTTCAAAATCGACAGAAACATGCTTTTTCGGATGCGATTTTTGGGTTTTTCCGGCGATCGAATTTCTAACACTTTGCTAACAAGTTAGTTAAGGTTTAATATGGCTCTGATACCGGTGTAAGTCCATGATGCACACCCCTCGGGTCACGGGGAGGCGGAATACTTTAAAAACGTTTTTCTCATACCAAAAGGAACTAGTTTTTGCGTTGCATCATAGACTTTTTCCCACTTTGGATCTTGGTTAAATCTTAGCTAACAAAAAGTAAACTAGTAGAGAGTGCTAACTACTAGGTTGAGAAGTTATACCCCCGTTCCTAGTCCTTCGGGTCTTCAAGTGGCTCCTTGCTCCTTGGTTCAAGCTTCCTCTTGATCTCCTTTCTTTTGCTTCTTCTAGGTCTTGAAAGAGTTCGGTTGCCGGTCTCCTTTGTGTCGAAGATGGATCCACCCGAGGGCCTATGATCAAGCTCTAACCACCATGAGATACCTTAGTGATCAAACTTGCTAGGAAAGATTACTAAGTGGATGTAAAGAGAGTGTGTATTGGACTAGTTGATCTCAAAACTCATTGTTTTGCAACACATGCAAGTGTATGAGCTTGAGGAAGAAGGAGAGAAGAAAACCTAGGAGAGAGAATGTTGGAGATAGTGCCCTCAGAGTCAATTATTGGATCACATGCACATGATTGCGATGATTGAGGGAGGACCTATCCCGGTAAGACAGTCTTACTCGAGATGATAGTATACTATCTGGTTTACCTTTATCATCGTGTACTGCTTTAGGTGACCTGACATGTCACTATTGCACGTTGATAGAGCCCATAGGATTCTTGCTTGACTGCCGGCAGTATGAGGGCTATCATATAAGTGAGAGCTGGAGTCTATAAGCACATCCTTAAAAAGGTCCCTAGTCGTGGGAGTTTCGAGACAGGGCATCGATTCTCCAGAGTAGACTAGTGTATACAGTCGAGACCCCGACGAGGGGCGGTGGCCGGTCTCACAAGCCACTGGTGTCAGTTGGTTCACCTAAGATGTATACAGGTGCTCATTGGGTTATGAGTACACCGGACAGGACTCGCCGGGAACATGCTAGTTGGTCTTATACCTGACGTCAGATAGCAGTTCCCAGGTGACATGTGTACAGGTTAGTTCATCGACCTGGGGATCGTCATTTGTCTCGTGTGAGTTCCCACTGTGCTTTGATTACTACCCTACCACGGCTCAAAGGAGTCGTGCAAACAGGTTTTAGTTGGGTACAGTCCCGAGCCACATGGAGGCAGTGAGCGGATCTTCAGGGGTTCGTCTCTCCCGGTATTGGGGGTGAGGTCGCGCTGTGTCTAGGAGAGCCATTACACGAAGTCCTTGGCCAAGGCAGGAGATTTACTGGTAGGTATTCCAGTAGTATCTCAGGGTGTTCTGGGCTACACTCCGACACGACTTGTACCGCTTTTGGGCGTCTGACTTTTACCCACCCCCTAGGCCCGACATGCGATGCTCATAGACGAACGGACCGGACTGTACGGATATTGTCACTGACAGGCTCAGTAGGGTGTCAGGATGAGTTCGCTCATCGACGTCCCTTTTGGTCAATAGCTGGTGGCCCGTTACGTATTGGCTTATACCTCTGACGTGCTAGTGGTTAAATCCACAGCCATAGTATTGACGAGTCTTTAGAGTCCACCACATTTTCAGTTACTCAGCTTTCGGGCGAAACGCTGTAGAGGCCGTATGGAGATATGGCAGGGTCCGATCAGATACGTGCGGTATTGCACGGATCAGGATCGGACGGTTTGTACTAGTGGCCGTATGGTTATATGGCAGGGTTCGATCAGATACGTGCGGTATTGTACGGATCAGGATCGGACGGATATTACTAGCCGGCTTTGGTTTAAGCCGGATCCTAGTATAGTACAGTGTAGTTTTGTCTCATTGCATTTGTATCCGGACGGAATACAGATGCGGGTGCGTATGCACAGTATCGGGGTTTTCCTGTAATTTATTACGGGACCCGTTTTCTGGAGTTGCCATTTTGCATTCCGTTCCGGCCGGTTTTCCTTTGTTCTTTCCCGGCCGGACTTTTCCGATGGAGGGTGTTATTTGCAAGTTTGCAAATAACACTTTGTGGAAGATTTATTTGCATAAGGATTGATATGTTAAGCATCTTTGCTTTTCATGCATTTATTGTGAAGTGAATGGATTTGATATGGATTTGAGTTTAGTGATCATTATGTTTAGGATGTGGTCACCACTTGCTTTACACTACCATCACCTCCCTTCTTGAGTTGTTGTTTTCCACCACCATATTTCAAAAAGGGGGGCCGGCCAAATATGAGAGATGAGAAGAGGAAATATGAGAGAGCTTCATTTTTGGTGTGGGAAATTCTTCATCCATCTCATTTTTCCATTGCTACCAAAATCACCTCAAAGTTCATTCCTCCTTCACCTCCATCAATGGCAACATAACCCCAAAGTGAGACATGCACTCTACACTACATTCTACAGCAAATCTTGGACGCGTCGGCTAGCCTACTTCGCGCCCGAGTTGCCTCGGTATTGAGGCGGGAGCCCGTAAAAGATGCAGACGATGTGGTGCCCTTCCGGCGAGGAGGCGACGACCGGAGATCCCGCGAGGAGATCGGAGTGGAGATGAAGACCGGAGGACTCGGATCAGTCGGTATATCTCTAACCCATCTTCTAGTTAGCTTAGACTTGTTAATGGTTACGATCCGGGTGTTTAGTGCGCGGTGGTGCCGGTTTGCTAAGTCCGCAAAAATTAAAGTTTATCACCGTTTCCGCATTTGGCCGTCGGATTGACGGCCGGGGCGCCGCCGTGCACTTACAGTGGTATCAGAGCCTCGCCATTAATTTCGTCTAGCTTCGTTTGATGTATTTTTCAGTTCCGATCGACCAAAATTCCAAAAACCCAATTTTAGTTCACGACAGTTTTCTGTTGAAATTTTTTGGTCTCCAAAAATTTTTCAGGTTGTATAAAATTGATGTACTGGAGACTATAAGACTACTGGAAAAATTCGATACATTCAGTCGACGATTGGAGCGCGGAACCGCGGCCAAACCCCCCCTGGGGCCGCGGTTCCGCCGCACATTGGAGTCGTCAATGCATCATTTTTTTTCCAGTGGGCTTCTGGGCTATTTTTAGGGGTTTTGGAATATTAAAATTGGGCCCAGGTTTTCTGTGAGTGCTACAGTTTTGATTGGGGGCCCACTTGTTAATTTTTGATCGATCGGATATTTTAAACACATCTTTCATAGTATTTACATTATATCTGCGACCGTGAATGTCACTCGATCGGTAAATCCGGTCTAACTGCTATAGCCCGGTTAGACGGATTTGCGAACGTGATTTTCACGTTGATGTTCTATGTTTATGCTGTGATGTTGCGGATCGGTCGTGGGGATAGCCTGTTTGCAATGCTAGTACAGTTGTGGTTGTATTATGTACTTTTGATATTGCGGGGCGAGCGTCCGACATGTGGACTGCCGTCACTGCCTGTTTGTATTATTCTTTTGGGGCACGACCTGGTTGCGGTCGATGTACCCGGTGTATGTATATTTTACTTTCTGTACTAGGATTACCCCGCGGAGGAGTGCACGGATAGCCGGGTTCTGGAAGGCAACAAGCCCGCATCTCATGGCATTGAGACGGAGGGGGCTTCACTCTAGGATTGGCGGGCTATTCGCCGCACTCGTAGGGGGTACAGGTTGACCCAGGAGGGGTGCCCAAGTTACCAGATTCCGTGAAGTGCTGGGTGGTCCATTCACGGCACTGAAGGGGGCTGCCTCGCTTCAGGTTTTGGCGGGTGACTTGCTGCGCCCGTAGGGGTCTAGGATTTCATTGCACAGGCTATCCACACGACCAGGGGAACGTCGGGTTTCAGTAGTGGCTCTGTGAAACCCGGGGATCCCAGATATCTGTTTTGTTCTGTGATGCTGTACATTTCTGTGATGTTGCATTTTATTCACGCCTTGAGCGAAATATAATATATTGGTATATATATTAGTAGATGTTGTATATGTTTTTCATCCGCGCTAGTCCAGTCCCCGCTCTGCCGTTAGTTAGATAACCTAACGGGTGATGACGGGACCCAGTGGCGAATGCAGATGGCATATACGTACGTCAGTATATTTTCGTTCTTTGTGGTATGATCAATTGATGGGACTGCGTTGATTCAGATCAATGCAAGTTAAACAAACCTATTCTGATGTTGTTGGAACACTTTTCAAAAAGCTGTTATTGCAAGGACGTTCACTTTTGTTTTGCATCGTGGTATTCATTTAGAATATCCTGCTCCTCAGTCGACGAGGCAAGGGCCGAGATCCCTTCACCGGGAGTGACCCCTTGGACAGAAGTTTGCGTCAGGGCATTAACTTCACTATAGCCGATTACTTTTGCTTTGCACAGTGATATTCGGTTATGAATATCCAGCACCCCATTCGACGGGGAAAGAGCCGAGATCCCTTCACCGGAAGTGACCTCTTTAGCGAAGGTTTTTCGTTACTATATTTTCTAAAAAGCTATCCGTTCCTTCAACGATATCAAGTTCATTACGTTAAAGGTTTTCGCCAGAAACCATTCGTAACCCTCCGTCGTTTCATATGGATAGTCAATAGTATTCAAGCTGTGTTTGTTGGCCATAGTCAAGGCACAGTGTTTGGTAGCTGTTGGTTATTCATATGCAGCATAGATAGATGCGTTGGTTTGGGACAGTCGTATAGCCTTGTTGACCCTAGTCAAGGGCTTGTACGGGTGGGTTCAAATCAACCTGGATAATGACGGGTAGAACTTGACATGTGACTTATGATTTGTTGGCCATAGTCAAGGTCATAAGAGCATGGGGTAAAAATCCACATCGGGAGTTTCAAAAGAACTGAAACTTGCCAGATATGCGCATACCTTCTGGAGTGTGATAGCGTGAGCGGATTCCGTCACGTTATCATGCGATGATAGTTGGATCCCGATTCCTACTGATGAGTTGGTTTGCTCCTCGGGTGACCCCGACTAATTCTTCTTTTAGGTTTGGAGGAGAATTTGAGGTACAGTGGGAGGTTTCCAGATTAGATAAATTGGTAACCATTCTGATCTAGGTTAGAGTGCACGCTGAGTGTTTCTTTTCTCTCTCTCTGGCAGCGACCATTGACCCGACCCTAGACTATGACTCAGTGACCAAGTTTACCGAACCTTCTTAACACTGGCTTTTGGATTGTCAGAGTTGCAGACCTCATTGCCACTCCTACTTTTACCCTTTTCTCCAGGACACCCCGTATTACTGCGAACGTCCACTTCCATTGGACAAAACCATCGTATGGTTAGATACGAACTCGAAGGAATTCGAGGATGGTTTCCGGTTCTGGAGAAAACGGATAGGATTATTCAGTTGTCTTTTCCCTTTTACCTTCTCTCAAGTTGTGAGTACTCATTGGTTTAGGAGATAGTACACCTATTATGCAAATTGGATAGTCTTCTTCCAAACCATAGGCTGGTGCCGACCGGTAGGGAATGAAGAAAACCAATTAGCCTAAACGATGTGCAGAAGGTATTAAGATTAAGACAAAGCAAGGGATTAGTAAGAGGGCAAAGTAAATTGCGACTGATATTCACGACCAAACCAACTATTTCTTCGCCAATCCTAAATCACCTTTGTATTTCTCCAGGACACTCCGTATCACTACGAAGATCCACAGTTTATTGGATACTCCATCGTATGGTTATATACGAACTCGAAAGGAACTTGTTCCAGTTCGGGGATGGATTCTAGTCCAGGAGAAATAGGAATAAGGTTTATTCGGTTGTCTTTTATCTTCACCTTCTCTCGCATTGCGAGTGCTCCTAAGACTAGGACAGTACACCCATTATGCTTATTGGATAGTCTTCTTCCAAACCATAGGCTGGTGCCGAACGGTAGGGAAGGAAGAAAACTATTTGGCCTAAGGGGTGTGCAGAAGGTAACGACTAAAGACATATAAAGGGATTTGGAGAGGTGGCAAAGAATTATGCGGTTATAGTTGTGAATCTGGATAATGGTAGAGGCATTACTAGGAATACCAGGATACCCCTTCGAAACATTTTAATGTTTCAGTTCAACTGTGTACTGTTAAAAGAAAACTGTTTTCCTGATTAGACACTTGCTCCAGGGTATGTATTTACCAGTTTTGATTCTCACATCTGTATGGTTTTACAGATGATGAGTGGGAGTAAGTTATTGGGAATAGGGTGATCATCCTCATTATATCGGGATTCGTTGTAATCGGTGATATTTGAGGAGATCACCTGGGCTGTTTGCCGGTCGGCAAATATTTGGTTTTGAATATCCGCTGTTGTGCACCAATTTGAAATTGATATATCTGTACGTCTATTTTCATAGAGTGAGATATACCTTTTGATATTATGTCGATGACATTTACCTATATCAGTGGATGGTTAGGTAAGGAGCATTAAACAGCGGTGTAATTCTTCTTAACCATAAGTACAGTTTTCAACCTACGACACACAGTGAAAGAGTTGTTAGACTCAGCGGATTTATACAGAGTATTGTATGTTGTCCAGTATCCATTAGGACAGAGGGGTTGGTTCTCGTACTATATTCGGTTTACTTATGACTTCTCTAGTCTTTAGACAAGTGTTTCGTAGAAACACAGGGTCCGAATTTTGAGAAGTTATAGGTATTTGAATAAAGTAGAGAACCAAGTATTGCAAGTATCGGGATTCTTCAAAGTGATCGAAGATGTAGATACTTGTGTATGGTATTCAGTTGATAGTAATGATTAAGAGAACTTGCTTCTCTTTCAGGTTACTCATAATTGGAAGCATTCCTAAGTTGAGTAACGCTGATCGGCCTCTCTCCATTTAGTTGACATGCACTGGAGACAGTTGCATGATTTGAATCTGGTTAAATTAAATCAGTGCCTCTGGTTCTATATTGGATATAGTACAGTTCATATCTTAACATTGTTAAGGTACGGGGAGTTGTCCGGCTTATGATTAAAACCAGACTCTGGATAACTCAAGGCACGTTTCTGTAATGGCTGTTTGTGGGTTGACCCAGGCTATGACGAGGGTTGATTTTCTACCATAAGAAAGATCAATAGTGATATTGTTCTTGACTCGCCACAGTTTTAATAAAAATGGATTTTTTCAAAAACAGTAGTGGGAGTATGGTAGAACTGGAAGTGATTCCAGAACCGCAAACGATTACTGAAGATTTGATAAGGAACCTAAAGATTCAATCTGGTTTGACATTCCATTGGCCACTCCGCAGATAAGGTGGGTAACTTCAGGCACCCGAGAGGTACTCCGGTAGCCTCAAGGACGGTGACAGGGAAGTTCTTGTTTACCCACACTTGCCATTGTTGTTGTTCCAGGCTGCGAGACCCGGCAGGAGGATGAGTATAGCGTCGTTCTAAACTAGCTTTAGAAGTGCACGTCTATATGACTCAGCCAGAGGGTTGTCGTAATCAGTGGGAGCAGCGGAAGCATTGGTGGACATCAGGCTTATGTCTATTTATAGACTAAAGCAGATGTAGCGGAGATAGATCATCTATTTCTGATGTAACAGTCATAGGTTTGACTTCATCAGAATAGGGGATGGATCTGTTGAGAAGGTAGTAGGGTGTGATATCCTGGTATTTGGATGACATACACGTAGTAGGAAGTGATATTCCTATACTACGATCGGTTATACTTTGGTCGTCACACAGTGGTTTCTCCACAAGGGACTTGGAAATTATATAAGACATACTGGTTACTAGATCTATGGTTTTAGATCTAGATTTGGATGGTTTCCCAATCAGGGTACTTTGACAGCATTCTAAGAGTATTTAGAATGGACGACTCCTGGCACGGTAGTGTACCTGCAGGTGATGGAGTCACCCTCTCTAAAGGTGTCTTATAGACTAAAGTAGAGAGGGATGTGCATGATTGGCAGATCACTTGCTTAGGCAATTGAGTCAATCATGAAATGTCAAGTACCACACCAGATATTGTTCTTGCACTAGATGCAATAAGTTGACATTGATCCAATCCTGGAGAAACAGTCGGAAGCAGTTTTAGAACATAAGTGGATGTTCTAGGGATATGATAACGGCTGCCTCCTTTAGGAGACGGTTATCATTCCAGGCTTCCAAGGTGACCTGGACGACAAGGAGGTTGTCAGAGTTATAGTTTTCCTTCTGACGAGGGGCAGTATTTTGGACAGGTGGTCCAAGGCAATACTGAGGGTGGCATGGCGCAGGATACTGATTAAGTTCAGTTGATGATACAGTCTAAGAAGTTTGGATTTGGAGTTCATTTATGAGCTAGGTCCCATCATACATCCAGACATTCTAAGACAGGTATTGCTCATTTCGGGAGATAGTTTTCTCCGCGAACTTGAGATATAGAGAGACATAGAAAGAAACATCTAGGCGGATCCACTCACTGAGGCTATTCCTCGAAGGCAAGAGTTTCGCAAACAGGCTTTGTGCGACTGACTAGTAGAGGAGTTGGGTGTTCGGTATCACACGGGCTGTGAGTATGCGACATCGCAATAATTAGCCTTGAGTGCAAGTGGGATATTGTTGGAGATAGTGCCCTCAGAGTCAATTATTGGATCACAGGCACATGATTGCGATGATTGAGGGAGGACCTATCTCGGTAAGACAGTCTTACTCGAGATGATAGTATACTATCTGGTTTACCTTTATCATCGTGTACTGCTTTAGGTGACCTGACATGTCACTATTGCACGTTGATAGAGCCCCTAGGATTCTTTCTTGACTGCCGGCAGTATGAGGGCGATCATATAAGTGAGAGCTGGAGTCTATAAGCACATCCTTAAAAAGGTCCCTAGTCGTGGGAGTTTCGAGACAGGGCATCGATTCTCCAGAGTAGACTAGTGTATACAGTCGAGACCCCGACGAGGGGCGGTGGCCGGTCTCACAAGCCACTGGTGTCAGTTGGTTCACCTAAGATGTATACAGGTGCTCATTGGGTTATGAGTACACCGGACAGGACTCGCCGGGAACATGCTAGTTGGTCTTATACCTGACGTCATATAGCAGTTCCCAGGTGACATGTGTACAGGTTAGTTCATCGACCTGGGGATCGTCATTTGTCTCGTGTGAGTTCCCACTGTGCTTTGATTACTACCCTACCACGGCTCAAAGGAGTCGTGCAAACAGGTTTTAGTTGGGTACAGTCCCGAGCCACATGGAGGCAGTGAGCGGATCTTCAGGGGTTCGTCTCTCCCGGTATTGGGGGTGAGGTCGCGCTGTGTCTAGGAGAGCCATTACACGAAGTCCTTGGCCAAGGCAGGAGATTTACTGGTAGGTATTCCAGTAGTATCTCAGGGTGTTCTGGGCTACACTCCGACACGACTTGTACCGCTTTTGGGGGTCTGACTTTTACCCACCCTCTAGGCCCGACATGCGATGCTCATAGACGAACGGACCGGACTGTACGGATATTGTCACTGACAGGCTCAGTAGGGTGTCAGGATGAGTTCGCTCATCGTCGTCCCTTTTGGTCAATAGCTGGTGGCCCGTTACGTATTGGCTTATACCTCTGACGTGCTAGTGGTTAGATCCACAGCCATAGTATTGACGAGTCTTTAGAGTCCACCACATTTTCAGTTACTCAGCTTTCGGGCGAAACGCTGTAGAGGCCGTATGGAGATATGGCAGGGTCCGATCAGATACGTGCGGTATTGCACGGATCAGGATCGGACGGTTTGTACTAGTGGCCGTATGGTTATATGGCAGGATTCGATCAGATACGTGCGGTATTGTACGGATCAGGATCGGACGGATATTACTAGCCGGCTTTGGTTTAAGCCGGATCCTAGTATAGTACAGTGTAGTTTTGTCTCATTGCATTTGTATCCGGACGGAATACAGATGCGGGTGCGTATGCACAGTATCGGGGTTTTCCTGTAATTTATTACGGGACCAGTTTTCTGGAGTTGCCATTTTGCATTCCGTTCCGGCCGGTTTTCCTTTGTTCTTTCCCGGCCGGACTTTTCCGATGGAGGGTGTTATTTGCAAGTTTGCAAATAACACTTTGTGGAGGATTTATTTGCTTAAGGATTGATATGTTAAGCATCTTTGCTTTTCATGCATTTATTGTGAAGTGAATGGATTTGATATGGATTTGAGTTTAGTGATCATTATGTTTAGGATGTGGTCACCACTTGCTTTACACTACCATCACCTCCCTTCTTGAGTTATTGTTTTCCACCACCATATTTCAAAAAGGGGGGCCGGCCAAATATGAGAGATGAGAAGAGGAAATATGAGAGAGCTTTATTTTTGGTGTGGGAAATTCTTCATCCATCTCATTTTTCCATTGCTACCAAAATCACCTCAAAGTTCATTCCTCCTTCACCTCCATCAATGGCAACATAACCCCAAAGTGAGACATGCACTCTACACTACATTCTACAGCAAATCTTGGACGCATCGGCTAGCCTACTTCGCGCCCGAGTTGCCTCGGTATTGAGGCGGGAGCCCGTAAAAGATGCAGACGATGTGGTGCCCTTCAGGCGAGGAGGCGACGACCGGAGATCCCGCGAGGAGATCGGAGTGGAGATGAAGACCGGAGGACTCGGATCAGTCGGTATATCTCTAACCCATCTTCTAGTTAGCTTAGACTTGTTAATGGTTACGATCCGGGTATTTAGTGCGCGGTGGTGCCGGTTTGCTAAGTCCGCAAAAATTAAAGTTTATCACCGTTTCCGCATTTGGCCGTCGGATTGACGGCCGGGGCGCCGCCGTGCACTTACAGAGAATGCTTTTGTGATAATGATAATAGAAATGAGAAGAGAGAATGGTTAAATCTTGAGCCAGTAATTCAACCATGGCATTATTAAATCATATAATCTACAACCATGCTTGAATAGTGGCTCCAAATGAAATAAACAAATACTTAGCCATTCTTCAACCCATGCCTCCTAATTTCCACCTCATTAATTCTTTAATGAAAAAGAATAAAGCAATAATGAGGTGTCTCCTTCTAGAAGGTCAATCTTGGGAATTTACAAGAATGCCCTTTTCCGTATTTTCATACCCGTATCCGTATTCCGAAAAATACGGATACACTGAGATCAGTATAATCCAATACTACAATACTAATATCCGGCTTAAACCAAAGCCAACCAGTACTATCCATCCGATCGTCATTCGAGTAGCCAGTACACGAATGCGATCGAAACCCTGCCGTAAGACCATATGGCGTCTACATCGTCTCGCCTGATCCAGGGAAACCCTCTGTGTGGGACTCTAAAGACTCGACAGTGCGCTGGCAGTGGGTTTAACCATAAGTCCGTCAGTGGCACTAGATGTACGTAATGGCAACCCAGGTACCTGTCGAAAAGGAGGCCGACGAGCGAACTCGTCCGTAACCCCTACTGAGCCTGTCCGTGACAATATCAGCGCAGTCTGGTCTGTTCTTCTGAGAGTATCGCATGTATGGTCTAGGGAGGTGGTGAACGTCAGACCCCTAACAACCGTACAAGTCGTGCCGGTATGGTTCAAGACCATCCGAGAATCTACTAGTCAGTCCACCAGTAATTCTCAATCAGCCATGGCCAGGGACTTATGGTAATGACCAACCGATCACAGTGCGATATCGACTCCCTATACCGGGAGAGACGAATCCCTAACAGTCGCTCACTGCCTCCATGTGGCTCAAGACTGTACCCAACTAAAACCTGTTTGCACGACTCCTTTGAGCCGTGGTAGGGTAGTAATCAAAGCACAGTGGGAACTCACACGTGACAAATGACGACCTTAAGTCGATAGACTATCTACACACATGTCATGTTTTATTCGAAAGAGTGTGTTTGTAGTTTACCGCAATCAGAACGGTGTCGCGCGTAGCTAGACCGAGATGAGTACGGGTCGTCCTCAGGGAAACGTTGAACTTTTTACTTTTACTTTAGATGTGTTGAAAAAGAAAGGAGGAATAAAGAGTTTTATGAAAAGTTTCTAGATCTACGTTTAAGCAAGAATGCAAAAATATAGATCTAGATTGTTTTAGAGATGTAGATAATATAATAAGAGGGCTTGTAGGGTTCGTTCGGATTTAGTAGTTATAGACGATTAATTAAAAGTTTCCCTTTTTATCCATTAATAGATTTAAAACTAGAACGACGGTGATGCATGTAGATTAGGGTTTCTGGAGGGAAAAGGAATCCCACTCTTAACCCTTATCTCGACACAGAACTCCGTTCATATCTAGCCTTTACCAAAATAATCATTAATCTAATCTCTAATCGCGGTCGGAACTAGCAAAGAATTGCTAGTGCGCCCGATTAGGATGTTAATAATTCTTTTGATAAAGTTCATAAACTTTAGAGGACTTAAAAAGGGTTTAGGGATCTTTATCGTCCATTAGCCTACCCTAATCCTACGAACCCTAACAAGCGGAGAATTAATCGCGCATGTTGGGAGAAGAAGATGAAAAGATAGAGAGGGAAAACATAATGTAAAATGCAAAAGAATTAAATAAAATAACTACCTTTATTAATCAACTTGAACAATCTACACTTTATTCCGTAGAAAATGATTACAAACTAGTTGCTTCTCGATCTTTCCTATGGAGGTAGACGAACAGTTGATGATCTGCCTGGATGCGTGAGCGTCTGGGGCTTCATGATCTCGTCGGCTTGATAAATTTTCCAAGAGGCTCTCGGTGCCTTTTTATAGTGCAAAGCCAGAATCATTAGCTTCAAAATTAGGTAAAATTCGTCATAGATTCACCCCAGAAAAGCGCAGACTCTATCTCCAATATCCTGCCGCGGATCCGCGGCATCAAGGAGCTAATGCCGCGGATCCGCGGCCTTCTTATCTCAGCCGTTGATCAATTTTTAGGTGCTGGCTCTCTTTGACATTTGGCGATCCTAGGAATCTTCAGAATTTAGAAATCTTCTCGTGGTTACTGCCAGACTTGGTCCCCAAGTTTTGATTTTTAATTAGGCAAGTCTTCTTCAACAACTTGATTTGCTTGATTCTAGTCTTTGAAAAATTCTGCACACTTGGAAAAAATTCTGCACAACAACTCAAATAATATTTAGCAGACTTTTTTCTACTAGGATTTGGTCAATGAATTTATTTGCATACATTTTCCTACCAAATGCTAATTAAAATATATTAACACATGAAAAATAATGTTTTTACACATAAACCCCCATATGTATGATATATTATAATAAAGTCATTTTTTAATATGAAAATGGTAGGAAAAATGTAATACAAATGTGCAGTTTTATCAACTGAACAAATACCCTCAAACTTATCTTTGATCGTCCCGAGCAAACTAGTTTATTCAAGAGAAAGAGAAGAAAAAGAAAGGAGAAAACTAAGCACACTTTCGTAGGCAAACACGATTGCACTGAGCATGTGCAACAAGCCGTTAAACCTCTAGGTGTCCCTAGTAGGAGGAGTGTTGTCTCCTGAGGGTTTTCAGCGGATTACACCCACAAAATCCTATAACAAAAGAGAGATGATGAAATTTACATATAAAGATAAGAACCATAAAAGAAATACTTTGAAAATTTAGAGTTTCCAACTATGCTAGTTTTTCAGTTGTCATGAGCCCTATCTTAATGGTCATGAAAAGATGTTAGAAATTCCATTATCCCCCAATAAAACATCGTCTTTATTATTCATTCCTACCTTTCGTCCAAACATTGATCATATACCCCTACGTGTGTGAAATGACATCCCTACACTCGGAGAATTCAATTCAAGCTATCATACTCTTGTCCATCTATCTTAGTACTTTTTAATTTGATGAATACTTAGGTTTGATCACACCTTTTCATGCGACCGTTAATACTTCTTGAGGTACTAACCGACCGATTACTCATGTGCTTGCAGATTAGGTGATAATATTTTTCTCGTCTTGCACCACCTAAGGCTTAGCAGTGACTCCCAGACCAGTTGGCCTTAGGGCAATAGGTGAAGAGGCACCCTTGCTATATTTTTTTTATTACTGCCTTGACGATACAAAACCAGTGTTCATTTTTTTCTTTCTTTTCACCATTTTTATATTTTCTTCATTTTTTTATTTATTTCCTTCATACTTTGGCTTTTAGACAAGAGCATTTCAAGGTAACCTCTACTATCCCGAGTTTCAAGACGTGTGTAAGTGCATATAGTAGGGTATCAACATTCAAATGTTTGGCTTCCAGAATAGAAAGTATTTTTCAGACTTATTTTTATCCTCAGATTAGTGACTTCCTTCATGTTACTAACCCTTGGGACAACAGCTCATAACTACTTATTACTAGTTCGTTTAAGAAAACTTCTAATTTTCTTGGTTTTCTTAAACTATTCCTATCTTTTGGATGTAATTTTTCACTTTCTACTCATTTTTTATAAAAAAAAAATTTTAATGCCCAGTGTCAAAGATAATTTAGTGAATACAACCCCCCCAAACCTGTTTTCGGCAGTGTCCTCACTGATGTAGCCTTTTGAGAACATGGACCTGTATACTAAGGGAGAGATACAAGGGGTAAAATAATAGTTAAATGAAAAAATTCCCCCAAACTTGTTTTTTTTGACACGCACAGATATTCAATCAAATCCATTTTTACTCACCTCCATTTTTAAAATGAGAAAATGTTATAAAAACATGGAGGTGAGGCGGAGGAATTTTAGTTTTGATAAAGCAGCTCCTGTAAAAACAGGAGCTCCTCCGTGGGGTCAGCAGAAAAATACGGTTTTAATCTATGCCCATTTACTTTAAAAATTGAACCGTTTTTCAAATTTTCGATTTCAACTGCCCCGTGCGGATGTACATACCGCACCACAAAAGGTCCTTTCCAACGAGATTTAAGCTTACCCGGATGAAGATGGAGACGGGAATCGTAAAGAAGGACTTGTTGCCCCGAAGTGAAGGTTTTTCTAAAAAGATTTTTATCGTGGAACATTTTAGTTCTGTTCTTTACTATCACCGCATTATCATAAGCTTCATCGCGGAGTTCGCTTAGCTCATTCAACTGCAGCTTCCGATAGCTGCCTGCATGATCAAGATCAAAATTAAGTTCTTTAATAGCCCACATTGTTTTATGTTCGATCTCGACAGGAAGGTGGCATGCCTTCCCAAACACAAGACGGTATGGAGACATACCAAGATCGGTCTTATAGGCGGTGCGGAATGCCCAAAGTGCATCCATCAATTTGGTTGACCAATCTTTATGGTTTTTCGAAACCGTCTTCTCCAATATCTGTTTGATCTGCCTATTTGAGATCTCAGCTTGCCCGCTTGTTTGGGGATGATAGGGCGTAGAAAGCTTGTGAGTGATTGAATATTTCCGCATCAAGGCCTCGAAAGACCTATTGCAGAAATGTGTCCCGTTGTCGCTAATGATAGCGCGAGGGTGTCCGAATCGAAAAGATGTTTTCTTTAAGGAACTTAATGACAACTTTGTTGTCATTAGTGCGACACGGTATAGCTTCCACCCACTTCGAGACATAATCAACCGCTAACAAGATATATAGATTCCCAAAGGTGTTGGGAAAAGGGCCCATAAAATCAATACCCCAAACATCAAATATTTCTACAACCAATATAGGTTGGAGCGGCATCTCATTCCTTCGTGAAATCCGACCTAAATACTGACATCGCGAACAAGTTTTGTAATGTTCAAATGCATCTTTAAATAATGTTGGCCAATAAAAGCCACATTGCAAAACTTTCTCCGCCGTTTTGCGAGGACCAAAATGACCGCTGCATGCCTGATCATGACAAAATGATAACACGCTCTTGAATTCATCGTTAGGGACACACTTGCGAATGATTTGATCAGAACAATACTTGAATAGATAAGGCTAATCCCAGTAAAAATATTTTACTTGGGATAGAAATCGATGTTTGTCTTGCTTCGACCAATCACTAGGAATAAGTCCCATCGCAAGATAGTTCACGATATCCACGAACCAAGGTTCGTAGGATACATTCAAGAGCTGTTCGTTAGGAAATGAGTCATTTATCGGCACGGTCACAGTTGGCGAAGAAGTGATGCGTGAAAGATGGTCGGCTACAACATTTTCACATCCACTCTTGTCTTTGATGACAAGATCAAATTCTTGTAACAATAGGATCCAACGTATTAGCCTGGCCTTCGCCTCCTTCTTCGATAAAAGATGTCGTAGGGCGGAGTGATCTGTGTAAACCACAATAGGCGAGCCAATCAAGTAGGGCCTGAATTTCTCTAATGCAAATACAACTGCCAAGAGTTCTTTTTCGGTAGTTGTGTAATTTATTTGTGCATCATTCAAGGTCCTACTTGCATGGTAAATTACATGTGGCATCTTATCAATGTGCTGTCCTAAAACAGCACCAATAGCAAAATCTGATGCGTCACACATAAGCTCGAACGGGTGGTTCCAATCCGGAGATGATAGAACGGGGGCTGTAGTGAGTGATTCTTTAAGCGATTCAAAAGCAGCCTCACAATCCGAATCGAAGTGAAAAGTAGTGTTCTTGGACAATAGAAGGGTTAAGGGTCTAGCAATTTTGCTAAAATCCTTAATAAATCTCCTATAAAATCCTGCATGACCAAGAAAGGATCGTATATCTTTGACGCAATTGGGACGAGGAAGGTTTTGAATGACATCTATTTTAGCTCTGTCAACCTCAATGCCTTTATGTGAAATTATATGTCCAAGTACAATACCTTCTTGGACCATAAAATGGCATTTTTCCCAATTCAAAGTCAAGTTCTTATCCTTACAGCGGGTAAGAGCAGCGTCAAGATTACGAAGGCAGTCCTCAAAGGAGTCCCCAAAAATGGAGAAATCGTCCATAAAAATTTCTAGAAAATTTTCCACCATATCTGAAAATATCCCCATCATGCACCGCTGAAATGTAGCGGGAGCGTTGCATAACCCAAAGGGCATGCGTCTATAAGCAAAAGTTCCGAAAGGACAAGTAAAAGTGGTTTTATCTTGATCCTTTTCGGTGATGGGGATCTGGTTATTGCCAGAGTATCCGTCTAAGAAACAGTAGTAATCGTATCCAGCTAATCGTTCTAACATCTGGTCAATGAAAGGTAGAGAGAAGTGATCTTTCCTCGTCGTGGCATTGAGTTTCCTGTAATCAATACATACGCGCCACCCAGTTTGGGTGCGTGTTTGGATTAACTCATTAGCCTCATTAGTGATGACCGTGATGCCAGACTTTTTAGGGACCACATGAATTGGACTTACCCATTGGCTGTCAGATATAGGGTAAATTATTCCACTATCAAGGCACTTGACGATTTCTTTCTTTACCACCTCCTTCATAACGGGATTTAACCGTCTTTGTGGGTCTCGGGTTGGTTTGGCTTCATCCATCAGATGTATGTAATGTTCAACAATTAAGAGACTAATCCCTTTGATGTCGGCCATTGTCCAACCAAATGCTTCCCGATTCGATCTCAACACTGCCAAAAGTGCATTCTCTTGCTCTAAAGCTAGAGAAGCGGAAATAATCACTGGCAAAGTCTCATTCTCTCTTAAATATGTATATTTAAGATGAGAAGGTAGCGGTTTGAGATCAAGAATTGGCGGAGAGACAATAGAAGGTGGGGTAAGCGAATGATATTCGGACTCCCGAAGAGGTTCAAAACTTGCATAAGATATTGACTCGGAAAGTGCTGCTGACTTTTGGAACAAGTCAACGGGTTCAATCTCAAGTTCGGAATCATTGAACATATCCTCACTATAAAGTGGTGCAAGATCAAACGATGTCTCATTAGTGTTGTCGAGAACATCAAAGCAAAGCTTCTCATCCATGCAGCTTTTGGAAGCTATCTCCTGGATGGAACAGACATCCAGCAAATGAGCAGAAGGTTCTGATGGATGACTTCTTAGCTTGTAAATATTAAGCTCAATTGTCATTTTCCCGAAGGATAAGTTCATAGAACCGTTACGACAATTAATTACAGCGTTAGAAGTTGTTAGGAAGGGTCGACCAAGTATCACCGGGATTTGATTGCGTGGGTTTGCCACAGGTTGTGTATCTAAAACAATAAAGTCTACGGGAAATATGAATTCCCCGACTTTAATTAACACATCCTCAAGTTCGCCCCGAGGTTTAGTGATAGATCGGTCTGCCATCTGGAGAGTACAATGGGCGTGTTTTAACTCTCCAATTCCTAACTGCTCGTATACTGAATAAGGAAGCAAGTTGACGCTAGCGCCTAGATCGAGTAAAACACGATTAATATTTTTACCCCCAATAGAAATAGAGATTGTAGGACAGCCGAGGTCCTTACGTTTCTTTGGTATTTGTTGGGTAAAAGCTGTGCTAACATTACTCGTCATGAAAACCTTTTTAGGCACTTGAGTTTTTCTCTTCCTAGTGCACAAGTCTTTAAGGATTCTTGCATAAGATGGGACTTGTTGAATAGTATCTAGGAGAGTAATTTTCACGCTAACTTGCTTAACATTTCCACAATCTTCTCCATTTGCGGGTTAGGTCTGATGGCCCTTAATCTGTTTGGAAATGGAGCTTGATCAATAAGTTTTGGGTCCAACGTTTGTGGAGAAGACTGTGGGGACGGATTCGATCCCAAAATTGGAGTGGGAATCGACTTAGATAGATTTGGTGAAATGTTCGAGCCTTGGGGAAAACAGAGAATAGGCTCGGATGAAGGTGGGAGACTAGACGAATTAGGGAAAGAAGAAGAAGAAGCTGGGGTATCAAATGTGTCACTAACATCAAATTGCTCACCTACTCGGTTATTCAGCACTCTCCCCGATCTCAACGTAGTAACGGCATTCATATTATGATTTTGTGAATGGCCAGGATTCGGTAGGGGTTGAGAAAGGAGTTTCCCTTTCTCTATCGCACTCATTGCGGCGTTTAACTGTGCGATTTGGTTTTCTAATGATTTAATACTCTCACCATGGGAGGCGGAGTTTTTCGTTATGGTATCAATAGAAGACTTTATCTCAGCCGACAATTGCATGGATTGTTTCTTGAACATATCCAAAGTTTATGCAAGTGAGTTGTCAGTACCGACCACTTGTGGTGGAGAAATATTGGCCGGATTTTGGAAATTCTGTGACTGAAAGGGGTGCTGATTCTGTGGTTGTGGTTGCTGTGGAGGAGGTCATTGATAATTGTTTTGTTGGTTTTGGTTCCAAGCAACGTTAGGATGATTCCTCCATTCTTGATTATACGTGGAAGAATAAGGGTCGTTTCTAGGTCGCTGCTGAAAAGCAGCATTAGCTTGAAACGATGCATTCATAGGACATTCTTCCGTTAAGTGTGAAGGATCCGAACAGCAACCACAGACGGTCTTAGGAAGCGTGTCCTGATTTAGGGAGAATGATGAGAACTTGTTTTCAATAGCATCGAGTTTCTTCTGTATCACTGCCATTTCGGCTTTTACTGCGATAGAAACATCGAGCTGGTGAATACCTCCCTTAGTTGAAGGTGGTCTTACGCTTTCCCATTGCAACGTGTGTTCAGCGAGGTCTTCCAGATATTTCCATGCTTCACCGTCATCTTTAGACATGAAATTGCATTGACACATTGTTTCAAGCATCTGCTTTGTCGCTGGATTAATGCCCTCATATATAATCTGACATAAATCCCATCTTTGTATTCCGTGATGGGGGCATTGGACAAGCAGATCTTTGAAACATTCAAAGCACTTCCAAAATGGTTCATTGGGAAGCTGGGTGAACTGGTTGATCTCGCTCCTAATATGGGCAGTCTTGTGGTTTGGGTAAAACTTCTTAAGAAATTCTATGACAAATTCATCCCAATTAGTGATAGAATGTGCGGTAGTATTATAAAGCCATTTTTTTGCCAAGTCGCATAGTGTGAATAGGAGAAGACGTAAGCGTATAACATCTAAAGTCAATTGTGAAGTACCCATCATTGCGCATACGTTCTCGAATTTGGTGATGAAAACGTACGCGTCTTCCGACTCAAGCCCGTGAAATTTGGGTAGCAGATTGATGTAGTGGGGTTTAATTTCGAAATTATCCCCGTTAGGTGGTGGAAGAGACAGACAAGTGGGAAGAGGACCACGGATAGGATATCATCTCTCTTGGAGAGAGATGCGTGGTGAATTCTGCGCACCTTCGGGCGGTGGCAGCGTGGTGTTATAATTTGATGGAGTTCCGTCCATCTCGGTCGTGGTGTGTGGTGGTGGAAAAGAAGATGAAGAAGTACCGACTTCGGCGTCGATAGCAGGAACGCGGACAAGACGGGCACTAGGATCCCGTGTCCAGCCGAGCATGCACTAAGCGGGTTTAGTGCAAGTGGCAGCGTGTGTGTGATTTAAAATTGGCTTGTTTTGAAAAGTGGGACTCAAGACAAATCTCCCTAAGATGCACAAGCAACCCTAGAACTAAGGTCACCTAGGTCCAGTCTCTAGACCGCTCCTAGACTTCCAAAGGACAAGCCGCAGGATCAATCCTCTACCGCCTCCGTACTACCCTTGTAGCCAGGTAAGTAGGAAGGAACCACAGTAGTGGGCCTAATTAAAAACCACTAGCCTTTGACACACTTGCCTAGGCACTACAAAAGTAATGCAGATAAACGATAGATAACCCACGACCTTCCTCTGTCCTTAATGAGCGTGACAGTCCTTAGAGTCTGGTCTAGATATTTTTTAAATTAATGAAGGGTTGATCTAGATGCTCGGTTTGTGATTTGTGGGGCTTAGGAAGGGTGATGAAATCCCCACCTAATCTTGATTTGGTCTTTTCCCCTTAAGGTCCGTATTACAATATGCAAAACAAAACCAATAACAAAACTTTTGCAAAAAGATTTTTTTGAGCGGCGCTATTTTGCAAAGAATCCTGTAGAAGATAGATTTTATTGGATTTGAGAGGAGAGAGAATGAGTTAAGAAAGATACCAGAGAGTTTTTTTAGCCCTAACTCCTCTAAACCACCGCGTTTCTGCCGCAGGAAGTACCTTTGTGCCACGGTTCTGCCGCGAGGTGGAAGGAACAGTTGATGAAAATTTTTCTCAAGCCCTCTGTGCTCCTCTGGATCTCGATGAATGTCTCTGTCTTCTGTTTTCCTCAATTCTGTGACTCCAGATTTCCTTGCAAAAATTCATGCACAAATCGTTAAATATGCAATTTGCAGTTTTGTGTTAATAATGATATGACTCGTCTAAGAATCCAACACAAATAGTAAAAATAAAAAATTACGCACGTATCCCCAGCAACGACGCCATTTGTTTTATACGAAAGAGTGTGTTTGTAGTTTACCGCAATCAGAACGGTGTCGCGCGTAGCTAGACCGAGATGAGTACGGGTCGTCCTCAGGAAAACGTTGAACTTTTTACTCTTACTTTAGATGTTGAAAAAGAGAGGAGGAATAAAGAGTTTTATGAAAAGTTTCTAGATCTACGTTTAAGCAAGAATGCAAAAATATAGATCTAGATTGTTTTAGAGATGTAGATAATATAATAAGAGGGCTTGTAGGGTTCGTTAGGATTTAGTAGTTATGGACGATTAATTAAAAGTTACCCTTTTTATCCATTAATAGATTTAAAACTAGAACGACGGTGATGCGTGTAGATTACGATTTCTGGAGGGAAAAGGAATCCCACTCTTAACCCTTATCTCGACACGGAACTCCGTTCATATCTAGCCTTTACCAAAATAATCATTAATCTAATCTCTAATCGCGGTCGGAACTAGCAAAGAATTGCTAGCATGCCCGATTAGGATATTAATGATTCTTTTGATAAAGTTCATAAACTTTATAGGACTTAAAAAGGGTTTAGGGATCTTTATCGTCCATTAGCCTACCCTAATCCTACGAACCCTAACAAGCGGAGAATTACTCGCGCATGTTGGGAGAAGAAGATGAAAAGATAGAGAGGGAAAACATAATGTAAAATGCAAAAGAATTAAATAAAATAACTACCTTTATTAATCAACTTGAACAATCTACACTTTATGCCGTAGAAAATGATTACAAACTAGTTGCTTCTTGATCTTTCCTAAGGAGGTAGACGAACAGTTGATGATCAGCCTGGATGCGTGAGCGTCTGGGGCTTCGTGATCTCGTCGGCTTGATAAATTTTCCAAGAGGCTCTCGGTGCCTTTTTATAGTGCAAAGCCAGAATCATTAGCTTCAAAATTAGGTAAAATTCATCATAGATTAACCCCAGAAAAGCGCAGACTCTATCTCCAATATCCTGCCGCGGATCCGCGACATCAAGGAGCTAATGCCACGGATCCGCGGCCTTCTTATCTCAGCCGTTGATCAATTTTTAGGTGCTGGCTCTCTTTGACATTTGGCGATCCTAGGAATCTTCAGAATTTGGAAATCTTCTCGTGGTTGCTGCCAGACTTGGTCCCCAAGTTTTGATTCTTAATTAAGCAAGTCTTCTTCAACAACTTGATTTGCTTGATTCTAGTCTTTGAAAAATTCTGCACACTTGGAAAAAATCTGCACAACAACTCAAATAATATTTAGTAGACTTTGTTCTACTAGGATTTGGTCAATGAATTTATTTGCATACATTTTCCTACCAAATGCTAATTAAAATATATTAACACATGGAAAATAGTGTTTTTACACATAAACCCTCATATGTATGATCTATTATAATAAAGTCCTTTTTTAATATGAAAATGGTAGGAAAAATGTAATACAAATGTGCAGTTTTATCAGCTGAACATGTCACCTGAGAACTGATATCTGACGCTAGGTATAATACCATCTAGTCAGTTCTCGGCGAGTCCTGTCCGGTGTACTAACACTCAGTGAGCATTTGTATACAATCTTAGGTCCATGATCAATCGAAAATACTGCATTTTTAACACGGAAATTTCCTTATCTTTTGCATTCATCTAGAGGTGTTCGGTATTCATATTGCACATATTAGCAAAACACCTGTAAAATACTAGATTACCTGTACTGTATATTAAAACCGGCATTTTTAGGGAAATTGACGGTTTATCATGGCATTGCATCATTCTTATGTAGCGCAACATGTGTTTCGAACTCTGTGCAGGAAATTCCAGAAGAATGGCCAAATTTGTATAACAGTGCTGTTAAAAAAATACGCCAACTCAATGACTTGAGATCTAGAATTAATCTAGAAGGAATTCAGGAAATAAACATATCATAAAGGACACCTAAAGACCGAGGAAGACACTACATGAAATTTAAAGCCCTAGCTCTCCTATTTAGCCGCGGATCCGCGGCAGGAGCCAGCTTGAGCCGCGGATCCGCGGTGGCCTTGACACATCAGCAGCAGTTCTTCAGCTCAGCTATTTTCTCTCAAGTCAAGTACCCCTTTAAGCTACTGCAATTTCCAGAACACTCCTGAACTTTCTGCCATATCGGCAAAGGTTCCTTGTGCAAGCTAATGAAGTCCAAGCTTCCAAAGCAAGCTTCACCTAAACTACCTTAAGAGCCTAGAACCTTCTCCCTAACCTCCTAGCTTAAGGTAGAAGCTAAATCCTAACTAACTAGTTCTAGAGACTTCTACCTAACTAACTAGCTTACAAGGGAAGCTAACCTAATCCAAGCTTCTTAAGGAAGCTAATCATTCCTAAGCCTATAAAAGGGACCCTAGGCCTCACTTGAAAAGGTTGTTGATTGTTGTTGAAACTCTATCACTCTATCAACCCAACACTTGCCACCTCCAAACCTTAACCCTAATCCAATCAAGAAACCAAAAGTTCAAGATCTTTGAGTTCAAGAAAAGCAAGCCTTCAACCATCCTTTAGAAGCGAAGCCGGTCTTCATCGGAGCATGAGATCCAAGCCGATCCGCGACTTAAGGAGCCGATGCAACGCTAGATTCGAAAATCTTGTTCCTTCTCAAATTCTTGTAGTCTTGAGCAATGTGTAACAAATTGTTGAATAAATAAAGGTGACGATTCTTTTAACTTGCTTGTCTTTCAATTCAAGCATTATGATTCAACTTCGATTCTTGAATGTATTCTTTGTGATGATGTTTGAATAAAACTCCGCTCGTGGAGGAGTCGAGACGATCGGTAGAATGATGATGTTGACGAATCTTTAAACATTTTCTTAAGTCCTATAACGATTGCAAATTCTTGAAAATTGAATGATCGATGATCTAGATCGATGCGAAATGAGTTCTTGATTATTTTCGCACGGATCTAGAGATCAACGATCGATCATTCGATTTCCTAGAAGTTATCTTGTGAATGTGATTCATCGAAAGGACAAAGGATAGGATGAGAAAACCCTAATTCTTCCCAAGATCCTTAATCCTCGATAAATCGACATCGATTTAGCATCAATTCGCTAATGGATAAGAAAAGCTAATTGCTAGTCTTCTTCACATCTATGATCTAATCGACACCTACGAGCTTCATTTCAATTCTTGAAACTTTAATCGATTGGAATTCTATCAATTCTTGTTCTTGATTTTTTTAATGCTTTCTTGATTTTCGATGAGATTAGATGATTCTTGAAATTCATTGATATAAATCATATAATCAAGTTTTCTTTTCTCTTCTCATTAATTTTCAATTCAAAACAAAACAAATACGAACGAATCGCACAATCCCTGTGGACGATCCGCACTTACTAACGCGCTACATTTCGACACCGTTATTGATTGCGGTCAAATAATTCTTTGATTGTGAATTCTATTCATTTTCTAAACCGACACACAAAGAACTAGATCAATTCAATCAAATGGCGACGTTGCTGGGGATCGTGCGCTAATTCGTTCTTTATTTGAAATTTGAGTTGAAAGATTTATTCCATTACAATTTTGAGATCAAAATTCGCGCAAAAATCTAAATGTGTTGTTGTGATTTGATTATGAGGAAATCTGGAAGCTGTGGAGCAAGTGAAATTTTTTTCAGAATATTGCAGAGGACTCAGGGGCTGAACAGAAGCTCTCTGGAAAAATTTCTTGAAGTGAACAGTACATACGGCCGCGATTCCGCGGTTTTAGCCATCATTTGCGGCGGTTCCGCGGCTTGGTGAAGGGTTCACTGTACCATTTTCTCTCAGGTCCTCTAAAACTTTCTTATCTCCTCCTTTGTCTGCTATAATTTGCAAAAATCGCAGCGCCGCAGAAAGCAAAATAAATTGTATGTGTTTTTGGTTTTTTGTTGTTTGCATTCTAATACGGATATTAAGGGGCACGGCCAAATCTAGATTAGGTGGGGAGTTCATTACCCTTCCTAAGCCCCAAAAATCACAAACTTGTATCCGCATTTACCCTCATTAACTAAAAAAGATCTAGAGATGACTCTAAGGACCGTCGCGCTCACTTAGGACAAGAGAAGGCCGTGGGTAATTCATTGCTTATCCGCGTTTCTTTTGTGGTGTCTAAGGCAAGTGTGTCTAAGGATAGTGGTTATTAATTGTTCTCACTACTTACGTAGTGGAGTACCTTCCCACTTACCTGGCACTTACCTGGCCACAGGGGAGACAAAGAGGCAGTGGAAGATTTATCCTGCGACTTGTCTTTTGGCAGTTAGGAGCGGTCTAGAGCTTTGACCTGGGCGACCAATAGAATTAAGGTTGTGCTTGTTGCATTTGTTGTGCTCGCATCATTTTTCAAAAAAAAATCCGTCTATTTTTCAAAACAAACACCGCATTCATTCATTTCCCTTAATTATAAGTCACGCTGCCACTTGTACTAACCCTTTTTAGTGAAAGATAGGCTGGACACGGGATTCTAGTGCCCATTTAGTTCGCGTCCCCCCGATCGACTCTGAAGTCGGTATTTCTACATTTACCTCTCTTTTACCCACCACCACACCCACATCGATGGATCCGTCTCCATCGAACTTGTTTACCACTACTCTGCCGCCGTCTATTGGTGCGCAGAATCCACCCCGCATCTCTCTCCAGGAGAGGTGATACCCTATGCGAGGTCCTCTTTCGACCTGCTTATCCACACCACTAGCCAACGGGGATAATTTTGAGATTAAACCCCAGTACATCAATCTTCTACCCAAATTCCACGGTCTCGAGTCTGAGGACGCATACGTGTTTATCACGAAATTTGAAAATGTATGCGCAATGATGGGTACGTCAAAACTTTCAGTGGATGCTATGCGTCTACGTCTTCTTCCATTTACTTTGTGCGATATAGCCGAGAAGTGGCTATATAACACTACCGCACATTCCATTACGAATTGGGAAGAATTCATTGCGGCATTCCTTAAGAAATTTTACCTTATGCAAAAGACAGCTCGAGTCCGTAGCGAACTCAATCAATTCACCCAGCTTCCGAATGAACCGTTCTCGAAGTGCTTTGAACGCTTCAAGGATCTTTTGGTTCAATGTCCTCATCACGGCATCCCGAGATGGGATCTGTGCCGAATCATTTATGAGGGCATTAACCCAAACACTAAACAGAACCTTGAAGCTATGTGTCAAGGCAATTTTATGACTAAGGATGATGGGGAAGCTTGGAAATTTTTAGAAGAGTTCGCTGAAAAATCTTTACTGTGGGAGAGTGGAAACATATCATCGTCTAGGGGTAGCGTACACCAAATTGATGTGTCCATAGGTGTTCGAGCTGAGATGGCAGCAATGCAAAAGAAGCTCGAGGCTATGGAACATAAATTTTTAGCAGCCTCCCTAAACCCAATGTCGCTCTCCAAAACTGTATGTGGGTGTTGTTCTTATCCTTCTCACTTAACGGAAGAATGTCCATTAAACTCTCCGTTTCAAGGTCACGAGCATACCAATGCCGCATTTCAAAGACCTAGAAATGATCCATATTTTTCCATGTACAATCAGGGTTGGAGGAATCACCCGAACTTTGCTTGGAACCAATCCCAATCTCAAAACACGGTTCCAAACCCGAATCATTTCCAAAGGGCTCTTCCTCCACAACAGCAACCACTTCAACTCACTCAGCACCCCTACCAGTCACAAAATTTCCAAAATCAGGTCAACACTCCTGCACCGTCTAATCTTATGACCTGTTCTGACGAATTCTCTCAATTCACTCAAACCATGAAATCACTCTTGTCAAATTTCATAGAGGTGTCGCTGAGGTTAGATCTTCCGTCAGTGAGATAAAGAAAAACTCAGCGTCCTAAGCTGAGAGTATCAGAGCGATGGAAGCTGAAATTGCACGACTTAAAGCCGAAATGAGTGCGAGAGAAAAAGGGAAATTTCCGTCTCAACCCCTACCGAATCCTGGGCATTACAATGTAAATGCCATCACAACGTTGAGATCAAGAAGAGTGCTGAATAACCATGTTTGGGAAGAAGTTGATGATATTGAAAATCCTATCAACACCCCGGCTGAGACCTTTCCTCACACACACACTTCTACTTCTGATCCTTGTTCTTCTACCCCACCACCTTCTCACGAGCCTATTCTCTATTTCCCTCTAGTCTCGACACCTCAGCAACCCTCTTTTAGTTCTCCACAGACGATCCCCACTCCTCTTTTGGGATCACGTCTACCCCCACTTCCTTCTCCTATGATGGACCCAGCGCTTATTGCTAAAGCTCCTTACCTAAATCGGTTAAGGGGTAACAAATCGAGTCCGCATATGGAGAAAATTATAGAAATGTTCAAACAGGTTAACATCAACATCCCTCTCCTAGATGCGATTCAACAAGTCCCCGCTTATGCGAAAATTCTTAAAGACTTGTATACTAGGAAGAGAAAGACTCAAGTGTCGAAGAAGGTCTTCATGTATAATAATATTAGCACTGCTTTTATCCCACAGCTACCAAAGAAACGTAAGGACCCAGGATGTCCTACGATATCAATTTCTATTGGGGGTAAAAATATAAACCGTGCTCTTTTAGACCTTGGCGCAAGTGTTAACCTACTTCCATATTCTGTCTATGAGCAGCTAGGGATTGGAGAGTTGAAACCAGCTCACTGCACTCTCCAAATGGCAGACCATTCGATCACCAAATCTAGGGGTGAACTAGAGGATGTGTTGATAAAGGTCGGGGAATTTTTATTCCCCGTGGACTTCATTGTTCTCGACACACAACCTGTAGCAAACCCCCGGAGTCAAATTCCGGTGATTTTGGGCCGACCATTCCTTGCCACTTCCAATGCTGTCATTAACTGTAGAAACGGTTCAATGAACTTATCCTTTGGAAATATGACCATTGAACTGAACATCTACAAAGTTGGAAGTCAGCCATCAGAACCCTCTGCTCATATTCTTGATATGTACTCTGTCCATGAGATTGCTCCCGAAAGTTGCGGAGTTGATGAACTTTGCTTTACAGATCTCGACGACACTACCACATCACTGTTTGACCTTGCACATGATCTTAGTGAGGATACCTTTCCCACGCTTGAGTCCGACACTCCTGACTTATCACCACCCGAATCTGTATCTTTCACAGGCTATGAGCTTCTTTGTGACTCCGAAAATCACTCGATGATCCCACCTTCTATTATTTCTCCGCTAGCATTAGATCTCAAAATTTTACCTTCTCATCTTAAATATGCATATTTAGGTGAGAATGAGTCCGTACCGGTTATCATATCCGCTTCTCTAGCATCAGAGCAAGAGAATGCACTTTTATTGGTACTGAGATCTAATAGGGAGGCGTTTGTTTGGACCATGGAGGACATCAAAGGGATTAGTCCCTTGATTGTAGAACATCATATACATGTGATGGATGATGCCAGACCAACCCGAGAACCACAGAGACGGTTGGACCCCGTCATGAAGGAAGCAGTGATGAAAGAGATCGTCAAATGCCTTGATAATGGTATTATATACCCAATCTCCGATAGCCAATGGGTGAGTCCAATACATGTCGTCCCTAAGAAATCTGGCATCACTTTTATTACCAATGAGGCAAATGAGTTGATTCAGACACGCGCCCAAACTGGGTGGCGTGTATGTATTGATTGCAGAAAACTCAATGCCGCCACGAGGAAAGACCACTTTCCTCTAACTTTCATTGATCAGATGCTGGAACGCTTAGCTAGACGTGAGTATTATTGCTTTATGAACGGATACTCTGGCTATAATCAGGTCCCCATAGCCAAAAAGGATCAAGATAAAACCACTTTTACTTGTCCTTTTGGTACCTTTGCTTATAGACGCATGCCTTTTGGGTTGTGCAATGCTCCCGCTACCTTTCAGCGGTGTATGATGGGGATATTCTCTGACATGGTCGAGAATTTTTTGGAGATTTTTATGGGCGATTTCTCAATTTTTGGAGACTCTTTTTCTGACTGCCTATCGAATCTTGACGCAGTTCTTACTCGTTGCAAAGAGAAGAACTTAATCTTGAATTGGGAAAAATGGCATTTCATGGTCCAAGAGGGAATTGTGCTTGGACATGTTATTTCACGAAAAGGCATTGAGGTTGACAGAGCTAAGATAGATGTCATTCAAAACCTTCCTCATCCCAAAAGCGTCAAGGACATTCGATCATTTCTTGCCATGCGGGCTTTTATAGGAGATTCATTAAGGATTTTAGCAAAATTGCTAGACCTTTAACTCTTCTGTTGGCCAAGGATACGACCTTCCACTTTGACTCGAATTGTGAGGCAGCATTCGACTCACTTAAACACTCCCTCACTACAGCCCCCGTTCTATCGTCTCCAGATTGGGACTACCCCTTTGTGCTTATATGTGATGCATCAGATTTTGCAGTTGGTGCAGTCCTAGGACAGCATATTGAAAAGATGCCACACGTGATCTATTACGTAAGTAAGACCCTGAATGATGCTCAAATTAACTATACAACTACTGAAAAAGAAATTTTGGCGGTTGTATTTGCATTAGAAAAATTCAGGCCTTACTTGATTGGCTCATCAATAGTTGTGTACACTGACCATTCCGCCTTGAAACATCTTTTGGCGAAGAAAAATGCAAAAGGTAGGCTAATACGTTGGATCCTTCTATTACAAGAATTTGATCTTGTTATCAAAGATAAGAAAGGATGTGAAAACGTTGTAGCCGACCATCTTTCACGCATCTCTTCTTCCCCTGTGACCCTGCCGATCAATGATTCTTTCCCAGACGAACAACGCTTGAACGTATCTGAGGAACCTTGGTTCAGGGATATTGTGAACTATCTTGCCACGGGGCTGATACCCAGCGATTGGGACATTGACTTTATGGGTCCCTTTCCCAACTCCTTTAGGAATTTTTACATACTGCTTGCGGTTGATTACGTCTTAAAGTGGGTTGAAGCCATTCCATTTCGCACTAATGACAAAAAGATTGTCATTAAGTTCTTAAAAGAAAACATCTTTTCGCGATTTGGACACCCACGCGCTATCATTAGCGATAACGGGACACATTTTTGCAACAGGTCTTTCGAGACTCTGATGCAGAAATACGCAATCAACCACAGACTTTCTACACCCTATCATCCCCAAACGAGCGGGCAGGCTGAGATTTCGAATAGACAGATCAAACAAATCCTAGAGAAAACTGTTGCGAAGAATAGAAAAGATCGGTCGACCAAACTGACGGATGCTCTTTGGGCATTCAGAACTGCATATAAAACCGATCTAGGGATGTCTCCATATAAATTAGTGTTTGGGAAGGCATGTCACTTGCCAGTCGAGATTGAGCATAAAGTATTGTGGGCTATTAAGGAAATCAACTTTGACTTAAACCAAGCCTGCAACTTTCAGAAGCTGCAATTGAATGAGCTAAGAGAACTCCGCGATGAAGCTTATGATAACACTGTAATTGTAAAGAATAGGACTAAAGTTTTTCATAATAAAAACATTTTGAGGAAAACATTTACACCTGGTCAACAAGTCCTTCTTTATGATTCACGACTACACCTTCACGCGTGTAAGCTTCGATCTCGGTGGAAGGGACCTTTTATTGTGCGGTCTGTATAACCGCATGGGGCAGTAGAAGTAGAAAATGTTAAAAACGGCACATTTTTCAAAGTTAATGGACATAGGTTAAAGCCGTATTTTTCCACTGACCCCACAGAGGAGCTCCTGGTCATGCAGGAGCCATTTTATTTGGATTAAAATTCTCCCGTCTCACCTCCATGTCCTGTATATTACTGCATCATCTTTTGAATGGAGGTGAGTGAAAAGAATAAGTTTGGTGGAAGATCTTCACTTAAATATTTTGCCCCCGCTAATAAATTCCTCCCAAGCTTACGGGTTTTTTGTAGGTATAGCGGTTGACAGCAGTGAGGACACTGTTGAAAACAAGTTTGGGAGAGGTTTGTACTTATTTTTTGCATCATTTGCATATCATTTGCATAAGCACAAAACATTTCTTTAAAAACCTATAAAAATTTAAAATTTTTCCAAAACCCATAAAAATTAAAAAAAAATTCAAAATTTCAAAATATTTAATATTTAAACATTTTTGTACATAAATAAGATAATAAAAGTTTAGATAGTGAAAAATTATATCCATGAGATTAGAAAAATTTAAGAAAACCAATAAAATTAGAAGTTTTCTTATACGAACTAGTAATAAGTAGTTATGAGCCATTGTCCCAAGGGTTAGTAAGATGAAGGAAGTCACTAATCTGAGGATAAAAATAAGTCTGAAAAATAGTTCCTATTCTGGAAGCCAAACATTTTAAACGTTGATACCCTGCTATTCGCACTTACACACGTCTTGAAGCCCGGGATAGTAGAGGATACTTTGAAATGCTCTTGTCTTAAATCCAATGTATGAAGGAAATAAAAATAAAAAAATTGAATAAAATATAAAATGGTGAGAAAAATGGACACTGGTTTTGTTATCGCCAAGGGCAATAAAAAAATATATAGCGAGGGTGCCTCTTTACCTAGTGCCCTAAGGCCAACTGGTCTGGGAGTCACTGCTAAGCCTTAGGTGGTGCAAGACGAGGAAAAACACCAAATAAGCAATCACAGGAGTAATCGGTCGGTTAGTACCTCAAGAAGTATTAACGGTCGCAGAAAGTGTGTTAGCAATCTCATCTAATATTCATTAATTAAAAAGTACTGAGGCTGATGGGCAAGAGTATGATAGCTTGAATTGAATTCTCCGGGTGTAGGGATGTCCTTTACACACACGCAGGGTTATATGATCGATGTTTGGAAGAAAGATAGGAATGAAGAATAAGACGATGTTTTATTGAGGGAGGATGTGATTTCTGACATCTTTTCATGACTATTAAGATAGGGCTCATGACAACCGAAAATCTAGCTTAGTTGGAAATCCTAATTTTTAAGGCTTTTCTTTTACGACTCTTATCTTTAAATGTAATATTCATGATCTTCCTTTTATTATTGGATTTTGTGGGTGTAATCCGCTGAAAACCCTCAGGAGACAACACTCCTCCTACTAGGGACAACTAGAGGTTTAAAGGCTTGTTGCACGTGCTCAGTGCAATCGTGTTGCCTACGAAAGTGTGCTAGTTAGTGTTTCTCTTTCTTTATTTTCACCTTCACTTTTTCATAAAATAATTCGCTCTAGACGACCGAAAATAAGTTTAGGGGAATTTGATCAGTCGAAAATACTGCATTTTTAACACGGCAATTTCCCTATCTTTTGCATTCATCTAGAGGTGTTCGGTATTCATATTGCACATATTAGCAAAACACCTGTAAAATACTGGATTACCTGTACTGTATACTAAAACCGGCATTTTTAGGGAAATTGACTGTTTATCATGGCATTGCATCATTCTTGTGTAGCGCAACATGTGTTTCGAAGTCTGTGCAGGAAATTCCAGAAGAATGGCCAAATTTGTATAACAGTGCTGTTAAAAAAATACGCCAACTCAATGACTCGAGATCTGGAATTAATCTAGAAGGAATTCAGGAAATAAACATATCAGAAAGGACACCCGAAGACAGAGGAAGACACTACATGAAATTTAAAGCCCTAGCTCTCCTATTGGGCCGTGGATCCGCGGCAGGAGCCAGGTTGAGCCGCGGATCCGCGGTGGCCTTGACACGTCAGCAGCAGTTCTTCAGATCAGCTCTTTTCTCTCAAGTCAAGTACCCCTTTAAGCTACTGCAATTTCCAGAACACTCCTGAACTTTCTGCTAGATCAGCAAAGGTTCCTTATGCTAGCTAATGAAGTCCAAGCTTCCAAAGCAAGCTTCACCTAAACTACCTTAAGAGCCTAGAACCTTCTCCCTAACCTCCTAGCTTAAGGTAGAAGCTAAACCCTAACTAACCAGTTCTAGAGACTTCTACCTAACTAACTAGCTTACAAGGGAAGCTAACCTAATCCAAGCTTCTTAAGGAAGCTAATCATTCCTAAGCCTATAAAAGGGACCCTAGGCCTCACTTGAAAAGGTTGTTGATTGTTGTTGAAACTCTATCACTCTATCAACCCAACACTTGCCACCTCCAAACCCTAACCCTAATCCAATCAAGAAACCAAAAGTTCAAGATCTTTGAGTTCAAGCAAAGCAAGCCTTCAACCATCCTTTAGAAGCGAAGCCGGTCTTCATCGGAGCATGAGATCCAAGCCGATCCGTGACTCAAGGAGCCGATGCAACGCTAGATTCGACAATCTTGTTCCTTCTCAAATTCTTGTAGTCTTGAGCAATGTGTAACAAATTGTTGAATAAATAAAGGTGACGATTCTTTTAACTTGCTTGTCTTTCAATTCAAGCATTATGATTCAACTTCGATTCTTGAATGTATTCTTTGTGATGATGTTTGAATAAAACTCCGCTCGTGGAGGAGTCGAGACGATCGGTAGAATGATGATGTTGACGAATCTTTAAACATTTTCTTAAGTCCTATAACGATTGCAAATTCTTGAAAATTGAATGATCGATGATCTAGATCGATGCGAAATGAGTTCTTGATTATTTTCGCATGGATCTAGAGATCAACAATCGATCATTCGATATTCTAGAAGCTATCTTGTGAATGTGATTCATCGAAAGGACAAAGGATAGGATGAGGAAACCCTAATTCTTCGCAAGATCCTTAATCCTCGATAAATCGACATCGATTTAGCATCAATTTGCTAATGGATAAGAAAAGGTAATTGCTAGTCTTCTTCACATCTATGATCTAATCGACTCCTACGAGCTTCATTTCAATTCTTGAAACTTTAGTCGATTGGAATTCTATCAATTCTTGTTCTTGATTTTTTTTAATGCTTTCTTGATTTTTGATGAGATTAGATGATTCTTGAAATTCATTGATATAAATCATATAATCAAGTTTTCTTTTCTCTTCTCATTAATTTTCAATTCAAAACAAAACAAATACGAACGAATCGCACAATCCCTGTGGACGATCCGCACTTAATAACGCGCTACATTTCGACATCGTTATTGATTGCGGTCAAATAATTCTTTGTTGTGAATTCTATTCATTTTCTAAACCGACACACAAAGAACTAGATCAATTCAATCAGTGCACATCACCAATGGCCGCGGGACCAATCCATCGCCCCTCGTCAGGGTCTAGATATGTATATACTAGTCTACTCTGGAGTATCGATGCCCAGTGTCGATACTCCTACTGTTAGTTATATGTATGCCCTAGAGGCCATTACTGTACATTGGATGTATATTGTAGTGGATGCTGGGACATATATAGGTAGGACTTTCTTGCTCGACATGATAGTATGCTATCTGGTTGCTCTTTATCTTAACATGTATACTCTCTGTCTCTGTGATTACATGTTGATAAAGCCCTTAGGATGTGTACTCGACTTCCAGGACTATGATGAAGATCATACTAGTGGGGCCTGGGTAGTCAATGAGTACATCCTTCATTGTTCCTAGTCGTGGGAATATCGAGACGGGGCATCGATATTCCAGAGTAGACTAGCGTATATCTTCTCGACCCATGTGATGGGCGATGGATGATCCCATATCCATTGGTGTTTGACATCAGAGATGGTATGCAGGTGCTCAGTGGAGACTGGGTACACTGAACGGACTCGCCGAGAACTCCCAGATGGTATTATACCTCACGTCAGATGGCAGTTCTCTGGTGACATTGGTACAGGTTAGTCTGTTGACCCGAGATCGTCATAGAGTCTTGTGTGTCTCCCACTGTGTTTTGATTTCCACCCTACCACGGCTCTACTGAGTCCTGCAAACAGGTGGTTTTTGGGTACAGTCCCGATTCACATGGAGGCAATGAGCGATAGGAAGGGATTCGTCTCTCCCGGTATTGGGGGTTGATGTTGCGCTATGCACGACTGGCCATAACAGGAAATCCCTGGCCAGGGTTGCAGTGATATACTGGTAAGAGTTATCAGTAATTTCATGATAGTTATGGACCTCACGTCGGCATGACTTATCGAGCTACTGGGGTCTGACGTTTACCACCCCTAGGCGAGATATGCGACATATCAGACGAACATACCGGACTGTACGGTAAGTGTTACTGGTTGGATTCACAGGAGTGTGAGCGGGCTTGCTCGTCGATCTTCTGATCGCTCAATACCCGGGTGGCCGTTACGTTTAGCAGACCGCTTGCGGCTTATGGGTGTTTGGTATGATCATCATCTGCTGCCGGCGTATTGACGAGTCTTTAGAGTCCTACACAGAGGTTTCCTGGCTCAAGCGAAACGAAATAGGAGCGCATATGAGATATGTGCGGGACCGAGAATAATGCGTGTATGTGATACCGTATTTCATTCTCGCGATGAATGTGTCGAATGGTTGTATGCGATATAACCTAGTTATCGAATCAAGGATTGATTCGATAAGCCGATACATTAGATACTAGCCGGTTATATGCGACATGACCGGATCATTGAATCAAGTGTTGATTTAATGATTTAATGTATAATTATATATTTGATATATTACTTTGCATCAACTAGTATTGGTTCACTTTAAATGGATTTACTCACTTGAAATGCACATTGTATATGTGATATATTTTTTTGTGCACATGATTGTATCATGTTTGATGATACATTCTTGCTTGGGTTTGTGTAAAGAATTAAACCATGGTTAGTTAGTGATTAGGGTTTCATTTCATTTACTTATTCTTTTAACTATTTATTTATTTATTTATTTTAGAATAGAAGAAAAGAGAATGGTGGCTTGTTTTGTTTGCTTGTTGAAGCTTCTTGATACTTTGAACAAGTCCACCATTCTTGTCTCTTCTCTAACCCTAACCACTCATCTAACCTTAGTTAAATCTCTACACTAAACCATGGTTGAAGACATGATAAGTATTCATTTTTTTATTTTCTTTTTGAATAACTTATCATATATCTTCTTCTTCTTCTTCATCTTCTTCTTTTATGAAGAAAAGCTTGCTACATCAATGGCAAGTGATGAAAACAAGTGAGAAATCCAATTCTAAAGTGAACCCACTTCCTATTTCTTCATCCTCTACCTCTTGCCAAGTAGTATAGGGTGTTTTCTTCACAAGTTTCATGACTTGGTGAAGTGGGAGCTTGATCTTGCGATGTCTCGACGTAGATCATCTTCGGCATCGTAGTCGATGACCTAGCCCGCCCATTTCTCCGATGAAGCCGATGCTAGAGCCCGGGATTTGATTTGGACAGCGAGGATACTTCATCGCGGAGCTTATGAAGTGGTGGACCGGATCTACAAAGGTTGTAGCTCCTTTCTTTTAGCATTTAATTCGTTTACATGCTTGCATCGCCTCATTATCTAGTTAACGATCCGTATTAGGGTTTGTAGACACTTGTAAAATTTGAATTAGCCATGTTTGATCACTTGTGAGACTTCATTAGTGTGCCTAGGAACCCTACACCTACGACCAGGGACATTCAAGGATGTGCCTATTGACTATCCAGCTTCCACAAGTATGATTGCCATCACAACGCCGGTAGTCAGGCAAACACCCTACGGGCTTTATCAACATGTATATAAATACAAAGTAAAATATATCACACGTTAAGATAAGGAAAAACCAAATAGCGTACTATCATATCAAGAAAGATTGTCATGTACATACATATCCCTAGCATCCTATATAATGAAGGCCTCTAGGGCATATATATCCAACACCATGTACCCGAAACGGTTCATTCTACTCCTCGAATCGGGTCTCGGAAACCAACTCAATCAGAAAAACTCATGGTGGACGCCATGTACATCATATCAAGAGAAAACCGCAACTTGCATTTTAAAATGATAATGAGTTTATAAAATTCCTGCAGTTTTCCCCCAAATCCAGAAATCTCATGGAAAATCAAAAATCCCAAAATCAAGAGTCAATAAGCAGTGAATATCGGCATAAAGCCCCATAATGTTGCATAACAGAATGAATATATAAATGCATGGGGTATCTAAGTAAGGAATGCAATATCTAAACTAGAATATGAGAGCAAGCATACTTATAATATGTTGAAACTACCAGCTAGCAAGTTATACTAATGAAGTGACGTTTTCTAAAGTGTACATGACATAGCAATTACCGATGATGATGTGTGTGAGCCGACAGGCAAGTGTACGTGGAACATACGCACCATCAGTAATGGTACTGGTGTCCTAACAGAAGGGATTCATAATAGCTAAAGAAACACATGTAATAAATATGCAATGCAATGAGAAAAACATAAATATAACAGAAAAGTAAATAGTAAATGTAACATTAATCAATATACATGTCGGTGTATGAGTCATGCGGTTTTAGTGTTTTGAAATAGCACGAATCGTGGTTTTAGAAAAGTAGGGGCTACAGTGTTTTTGAGATAAGATATGTCCTTTAAAAAATCTATAGCATCCCTCGGTTTGTCCTTTGAAAATACCCACAATTCGTTAGTTTTGAAAATAGGTATATCTCGAGCCTAGTTTAGCATCTATTTAAACAACTAAAAGACTATACTAAGGAACTAGTCGGAAGGATAAGAAAATCTACATATATTCCGAGTCGATATACTTAGTATTCGGTGATCCATCCTTATAGCGTTACGTACTATATAATATATAGTACGACATCCTCGAGTCAAGAGTGCGGATCAATCATCTTATACGTCTTGTACGGTAATATCCATCGTACGACATCCTCAAAATCGAGAGCAGGGGTCAAAATCATACATAATATCATCACTCGTACAATATCATGATCATTGGTACGGTTCTAAAGTCTTGTACATTCAAATATTATCAACTCACATATTATCGTATGTATGAATACATATCACCCAACGATCCGTTATAATATCATATCATATACCATATCACGACTCAATCACATATCAAAATCTCACGGTATCATGCCCGATCATATCGACTCATCTCCATATATCACATATTATCCTCATCACCTATGTATATGTATATATATATACACATACACACATATACACACATATATAGAGACACACACACACACACACACACACACGTATACACACAAAAACAAGTGTGTGTGTGTGCGCGAGCACGCGCACGCGTGCGTGCTTGTGTGACTACATATAACCTGCGATTTGCCACCAAGATAATCATCCTATGGATAGGTCTTATTAGATCAACCTAATCTAACCCAATGTCTTCTAAATACCCTATTCACTATGTATCCAAATATCGCATCCATACTTACTAATATAGTAATACCCTATTCTATTATTGCGGGGGTGATATATGTCACTCACCCGACTTCCCCTTAGATATACATCTACTCACCTTGATTCTCGCTTGCCGAAGTCGATGACACCATGCTCTCTCTTGTCGTACGAAATCCACGCGAGGTACCTACAGTTTTCAATACGTTATATCGTAAATATGAATCAAACACGAATACCAAAACGTCACACGAAACACACATAGGTTAGAACCTATGGTCAACGTGTGCAAAAACAACCAAAACAACCCTCGTCGTCGACGCACAAACGTCCAACGATCGAGATAAAACATAATATCGAAACTCAAGTTATTAAAAATCACGAAACCTAAAACAGCGACTTAGAAAACTAGCTCCAGATTTTGACTCAGGTAATTTGGGGTCAAACAAATAATATAGGGGATAAGTTATAGGGTAAGTTAACTACAGGAAAAGTCCTAACACCATATACCCACATTGGCCCGGCGAGAAGCCCTGTTTACCCAGCGCCGCCGTTCTGAAGAAGGAGTTTTGGGTTCGTTTTGGTGTGGGTGGTCTCCTAGGGTTCTGCTTAGGTCACAGTACTTGTTTGATTTTCCTATGAAGATCGCAGATTACACCAGATTCCCTGCATGTCCTCAAACCTTTCATAAAATCGACATTGAAATATTTCTAACTCAAGCCTTGGGTTTTACTCTCTGTTTTGGTCCAAGAAACTAACACTATAAGGGTTGTGGTCCCTAACCAAACCTTAAATCTACCTTCACAAGTCAAGTGATCACCTACCCTCAACTAGGAATTTTTCAAAGTTCACTAAACCACATCGGTTAACCTCTAAACTATGGTAGGATATAAGAAACTCTAAAACTTAACTAAAAGGGTAGTGATTATACCTCATTTGGCGACTCAAGAATTTTCTTGAGTTGCTCAAAGTCTTCAAAGTAGAAACTTGATCACACCATGATCATTGTAGTGAGCTTGTGCACCATTTTTGTGAAGGGGGAATAAGGTTTTGTTTGACTTTTTGGAGTGATCATGGAGGTAGAGGAGGAGGATGAGAAGGAGATGAAGAAGAAAAGGAAATGAGGAAATAAAGAAATGAAGTTAGGAGAAAGGTGTAGAAGCCTTTCACCCTTCCCTCTCTTTCTTACCCTCACATGACACAAGTTACCTCTCTCTCTCTCTCACATCTAAATATCTCCTCTTTTTCTTTTCCTTTTTTTATTTTAAAAATTATAAAAAAATCATTTAATAAAAAGGAAAACCATGGTGCGTATCAACAAAAATATAACAAGTATTTGTAACATGCTATGGTGCATGTCAATAGCATAAACCGGATTAATGCATTATTATCGAAATATTAATCCAGTTTAACATAATTGCATATAATTAATTTATAAAATGTCTAAATCACATAAATTCTTTCAAAATCAATATTTGATATAAACTTCCAAAATATTTTCCAAATTATCGGTATATAATTATACCCTTTCATTAAAACTAATTCTCATACTTAATAATTTTCATAGAAATTATTATTTTAATTATTTAAATCCCCAAAAATAATATTTATTTTCTGAAATGTTATACATATGAATTTGCGAGGAGAACCGCTGATATCCGCTCTGGCTTTGCTTGCTCAGAGACCTCTATTGGCATAGGTGACTTCTTCAGCACCGCCGTCGGAAAGTTCTTACGTACCCTACTGAGTGGATCAAAGTTGTTCCTGGTTAGAATAGCAGCGTCGACTTCCACTATTGGAGCTGGTGGGGTGAGTCCAGAGGGAGAGTAGCTTCCAGCTTCTCTCACTCGGCGCCAGTGGCGATGTCAAGCGTGCTTTACAGAAGGGACCGCCTTAATTTTGGAAGCGGCTTCATCATGCCCCTGGTTTTGCTAAGGAGCTTTGATCGGTGTCAGCCTGTTGAAGAACGACGTCCTTTTTGAATTTTGAGGTGAAGCAGTCAGCCTTTCGAAAACCGACCATCTAGTGGGGGAAACGCCTTTGACGGCTTCGCTTGTAGGAGGAGTTGGGAGGGCTATCCATTTTGGGATAGCCCTTTCAGGTATCACGGTCATCTTTACAGGCTTGTTTGTGCTTTTGCTCAGCCTGTTGAAGACTGAGACGCCAGATTTAGATGGCCCGTTGAGAGGGGCCATTGTGGTTGCCGATCGATCGAAAAATGATCTTTTAGGAGCTTCCTCTTGCGGCGCTGAAGTACCGAAACTCACATGTGGGAGTATAGTCTTAAAGAACAATCCAGTAGTAGCTTTTGTGACTTTTTCCAATGGCATTCAGAAAATAGAGGCTGTGTTGGGCCCATAAGTCATTCCTACCGTTGGTGTAAAGTGAGAGTTGCTGTTGCATGCAGTGCATTGAGAAGCCATTGATTTTTTGTATAGGAACAAGACACCAAGTTTTAGCACCTTGAATCCGAAGGAAACTATAGTGAACTGCCATATATCGAAGGTGTGGAGGGATATACCCTTTGAACCATGTCCCACTAATTAGGGAGAAGAACAGGTTGGAGTTGAAACTCCTAACTACTAAAAAAGGCTTCTTTGCGTTCATGGATGCGCGTCGCACTTGGCGGGCCCACGTGCGTCGTGCATGCTGCGCACTTAGCGGGCCCGCGTGGGTGCACGTGCTGCGCACGACGTGGGCGCACGTGCGTCGCATGTGTTGCGCACTTGTCTTATGCACGTGCATTGCACGTAGTATGCACTTGGAGGGTGCATATGGCGCTTGCGCATATGCGCATCATGGGGGTAGCTAAGGCCCTTGCTTGGAGAACTAAGCTCCTATAGAGAACTAAGCTCTTTTGAGTATTGAATTCTCGCACATGGTACGCACGTGGCGGGCACACGTTCGTCGCACGTGGTGCGCACATGGGGGATGCACGTGCGTTGCACGTGGTGTGCACGTGACGCACATGGCACTTGTGCATATGCGCATTCTGGGGGGCAGCTAAGACCCTAACTTGGAGAACTAAGCTCTTATGAAGAACTAAGCTCCTTTGAGAATGGAATCTCCATTTTTTCTGAGAGGTATCACCTCTTATTTATAGGAGAGTGGTAGAGAAGGGATCTCTTTTTTTCTCGATGTGGGACTAAAAATGTATCCCCCATATGGAAGGGCATTACTTAGACTATACATGCATAACACATTTGCTCATGATTTTTTTATTCCGGAAGAGTTATGAGGCCCGTATATTTCAAATCGAAGGATTTTTCGAGACGCTTTCAATGCTATAAGAATTTACCTGATTCTCATTCAAGAGTTTGGTAAAATACAGCTCGGAAAATAATGGTTTGTACTTTCTTAAGCGTATTGCTGCCATTTAATGCCTTGGGTTCTTTTGCGCAGAAATTTTTGGCGGGAACAATGGTTATGTAGAGGAAAGACTCCCCAGGCGAGTCTACCTGGAAGAAAGAGGATGAGATGAGTGAATGTTTACCGCCGAATACCGTACTGAGACGTAGAGATGTCTAGCCTGAACTTGGGGGTAGATGCTATTTGGACATATCCATCCACCTCTCTGAAAATACCAAGTTGATTTATTGCACTGTATATCGAAGGTTTAGATAGATACGACCGATATAGCAAACTTCATCAGATTCTCCCTCATTTGTGAGGGTTTTTTTATTATGTGTACGCTCTTCCCGGCAGGCGCAAGCCCCTGCAGCTAATTACGTTATCGCGTTGCCATAACTACTTTCTCCTTCTCCAGCAGTTCACTTCGTGTCGTATATTATTTTTTTTTTGGCTGCCCGTTGATTTTATACGAAGACTAATTTATGTCGCCGCCCGTATCTAGGGTTACTAGGCACACTAACAAGGATCTACAAGGCATCGACCATGCCAAAATTAAAATTTTATGTGCTGCGCAACACTAAGCAAGCTCGTTAACTAAAGTTTAGGCGAAACTAATGGCATGTAAACAACTTTACACTAAAGGAAATGCGATATACAACCTTTGTAGATCGGTCCTCCACTTCATTTGGTCCTTGTTAAAATCCCTTCACTGCGATCAAGGTTCTCCCGGGCTCTTGCATGGCTTCACGACGCGAAAGATGCGACCTTGCTTGAAGTCTCTGAGGCCGAAGATGATCTACGTCGAGAGAATTCCGACTCAAGCTCCTACTTCACTAACTAAAGAATTAGTGAAGTAAACACCCTAAACTAAAGTGCTAGTCTAGTAGAGGATGGAGAAATAGGAAGTGGGTTCTCTTTAGAATTTTGTTTCTCACTTTGGATCAAACCCCAGTTTTCTTTTTCCTTTTCACAATGAAGAAGAAAAAGAAAAGAAAGAGATGAGGATAATGATCAAGTGAGAAGAGTAACCATGGTGAGTGAGTATCATATACTAACCCTTGTAGAGCCATAACCATAGCTAATTGATTATGGTTGGGTTAAAAGGAATCTAAGGTAAAGACAAAGCTAGTAGACTTTGTCAAAGCAAGTTAAGCTTCTACAAGTTTCATGCTCATTCCAAAACTCCACTAATTTTGTAATTATCTTAAATAATCTTAACCTTTCATAATACATAGAATGGTGTATGTCTCATACATGCATGAATTGTGTATCATCAACCATGATACAATATGATAACACATTTTAAACATATATCATATATATGTTAAAGTAGTGTACAAGTGAGAAAAATCCTAAAGTGAACAAGTGTTAGTAAATGTAAACCAGTATATCTAATATACAATTATACACTTAATTATTAAATCAACACTTGACTAAATAATCCGGTCATATCTCATATAACCGGCTAACATCCATTGTATCGACTTATCGAATCAACACTTGATTCGATAACCCGGCCATATCATATATATAACCGACCGATACATATAGTTGCGAGAATAGAATACGGTATCACATACACGCATTTATTCTTGGTCTCGCACATATCACATACGTGCTCCTATTTCGTTTTGCCTGAGCCAGTAAAACCTCTGTGTAGGACTCTAAAGACTCGTCAATACGCCGGCAGTAGGTGATGATCACATCATGCACCCATAAGCCGTCAGCGGTACTAGCTGGACGTAACGGCTACCCGGGTATTGAACGATCAGAAGATCAGCACGCAAGACCGCTCCAACTCCTGTAAAAGCCAGCCGGTGACACTTCCCGTACAGTCCGGTCTCCTCGTCTGATATGTCGCATATCAAGTCTAGGGGTGGTAAACGTCAGACCCCAGTAACCGATAACTCGTGCCGATGTGAGGCTCATAACGGGTAGAGAAACTACTGGTAACACTTACCAGCAAATCTCTAATCAGCCCTGGCCAGGGACTTCCCTGTTACGGCCAATCGAACACAGCGCAACATCAACCCCCAATACCGGGAGAGACGAAACCCCTCCTATCGCTCATTGCCTCAATGTGACTAGGGACTGTACCCAAAAACCACTGTTTTGCACGCCCTCATGGACGTGGTAAGGTGGAAATCAAAGCGCAGTAAGAATCACACAAGACTTCATGACGATCTCGGGTCTACAGACTAAGCTGCACAAGTGTCACCAGAGAACTGCCATCTGACGTAAGGTATAATACCATCTGGGAGTTCTCGGCGAGTCCGTCCAGTGTACCTAGTCTCCACTGAGCACCCGTATACCATCTCCGATGTCAAACACTAATGGATATGGGATCATCCATCGCCCATCTCATGGGTCGAGAAGCGTATACGCTAGTCTACACTGGTATATCAAGGCCCCGTCTCGATACACCCACGACTAGGGACCTTGAAGGATGTACTTATGGACTACCATGTCCCCACTAGTATGATCCGCATCATAGTCCAGGTAGTCAAGTACACATCCTAAGGGCTTTACCAACATGTAACTATAAGACAGTATAAAGAGACAGGTATACATGTTAAGATAAAGAGCAACCAGATAGCATACTATCATATCGAGCAAGAAAGTCCTCTCTATATATGTCCAAGCATCTAATATAATATATATCATCTGTACAATACTGGCCTCTAGGGCATACATACAACTAACAATCTCCCACTTGCACTAGGGCCAGCTGCTGTAGTATCGCATACCGAGCATCCCGAAGAGTCTCTCAAGTTGTAACTGGGGAATGGCCTTCGTGAGTGGATTCGCTGTGTTATTCTTCGTGTCAACCCTCCTGACCTCGATCTCCCGGCGATCAACTATCTCCCGGATCAGGTGATACCGCCTCAGAATATGCCTGGATCGCTGATGGGACCTGGGTTCCTTGGCCAAAGCCACCGCTCCATTGTTATCGCAATACAAAGGTATTGGATGCTCAATGGATGGAACCACTCCAAGTTCAGTAATGAACTTCTTGATCCAGATAGCATCTTTGGCAGCATCGTTGGCAGCGATGTATCAGCCTCCATCGTCGAGTCTGCCACGGTTTCCTGCTTGGAACTCTTCCACCTAACCGCTCCTCAGTAAAGGGTAAAGACAAATCCCGACTGCGACTTAGAGTCGTCCTTATCACTCTGGAAGCTCGAATCGGTAAAGGACTCCACTTGGAGTTCTCCGTTACTATACACTAAGAGCATCTCTTTAGTCCTTCGTAAGTACTTGAGAATGCTCTTCACAGCTGTCCAGTGACTCTCTCCAGGATCAGCTTGATACCTGCTCACTACACTTAGTGAGTATGCTACATCGGGTCTGGTACATAGCATCACGTACATGATAGAGCCTACAGCCGAAGCATAGGGTATCCCTTGCATGCGAGCTCTCTCCAAATCAGTCTTGGGAGACATCTCTTTGGAAAGAGTGAGCTCTGAGATCGTGGGTAAAAACCCACGTTTGGACTCTTCCATACTAAATCTCTTTAGTATGGTGTCAATGTACCTGGATTGGGACAATCCCAATATCCTTTTTAGATCTATCTCTATAGATCCTAATCCCCAATATGTAGGAGGCATCACCAAGATCTTTCATTGAGAATCTTTGTGATAAGAAGAGCTTGACCGATTGCAGCATAGGAATGTCATTTCCTATCAAGAGTATGTCGTCCACGTACAATACGGGGAAGACAACCTTACTCTCTGCCACCTTCTTGTAGATACAAGGTTCATCTATATTTTTGAAGAAATCAAACTCTTTGATAATGACGTCAAAGCAGATGTTCCAACTCCGCGACGCTTACTTTAATCCATAAATGGATTTAAGCAGCTTGCACACCATCCCGCTGCTCCCACTATCTACGAAGCCCTCTGGCTGAGTCATGTACACGCACTCTTCTAAATCACCGTTTAGAAAGGCGGTCTTAACATCCATTTGCCAGATTTCGTAGTCATGATATGCAGCGATGGCAAGCATGATCCGGATGGATTTAAGCATAGCCACTGGAGAAAAGGTTTCGTCATAGTCCACACCTGGTCTTTGACGAAAACCCTTTGCAACAAGTCTAGCTTTGAAAGTCTCCACTTTCCCATCTACACCAAGTTTTTTCTTGAAGATCCACTTGCTCCCAATGGGTTTTACCCCTTCAGGAGCAACTTCCAAAGTCCATACTTTGTTGGTGTACATGGATTCCATCTCGGACCGCATTGCATCCAGCCATTTCACTGAGTCCCCACTCGTGATGGCCTGCTCGAAGCTAGTTGGGTCATCATCAACCATGATGCAATCCTCGCTCCCACCATCAATGAGAAAAACGTAGTATCTCTCAGGTGGATGAGAAACCCTACTAGATCGGCGGAGAGGCTGGGGTTCGTCGGGTACTACTGAATCCTCTGGTTCTACCAAGTCTTCTGTTATAGTTTGTGTCACTGGAACCTCTTCCAGTTCTACCTCAATGCCACTAATCTGCTTCATAAGAAAACTTTTTTCTAAGAAAATGGCATGTCGAGAAACAAACACCTTTTGTTCCTCGGGGTGGTCGAAGATATACCCTTGTGAATTTTTGGGATATCCTATAAACTTACATAAGACAGATCTTGCCTCGAGTTTGTCTGGATTTTGTCTTTTGATATAGGCTGGACAACCCCAAATCTTAATGTAATTAAGATGTGGTCTCTTCCCTTTCCATATCTCATATGGAGTGGTAGGCACAGATTTGGTAGGAACTCTATTCAATAGGTCTATGGCTGTCTCAAGCGCATATCCCCATAAGGAAATAGGTAACTCGGTTGTACTCATCATTGAGCGCACCATATCTAATAGGGTGCGGTTCCTCCGTTCCGATACACCGTTGTGCTGTGGTGTATAAGGAGGAGTAAGCTGAGAGAGAATCCCATTCTCTTTTAGATAATTCATTGCTCGAGTATTCTCCTCCTCGATCAGATCGAAGGATCTTAATACTTTTGCCCGTTTGGTTCTCTACTTCGTGCTTATATTCTCTGAATTTCTCAAAAGCTTCAGACTTGTGTTTCATCAGGAACACATGTCCGAATCTTGAGAGATCGTCAGTGAAGGTAATGAAGTAGGAAGAACCGTTCCTGGTATTTGTAGACATGGGACCGCATACATCACTATGTATCAGCCCTAAGAGTTCGGTAACTCTTTCTCCGTGTCCCGTAAACGGAGTTTTGGTCATCTTGCCTTTGAGACATGACTGACAAGTGTCATAAGATGAAAATTCAAATGAATTCAAATATCCATCCTTATGCAACTTAGCTAGTCGTGTCGCATTGATGTGACCCAGTCTACAATGCCACAAGAAGGATTCGTTCAGTTCTGAACTCTTCCTCTTGTGTGTGTTTTGTAAATTGAGGACTGTATTTTGATTGAGAATGAATATGCCATTATGTAACGAGCCTGATGCAATCAACTTTTGATCTAGGAAGATATTCATAACATTATCCTGTACTACAAAATTATATCCTTCTTTACTCAGTAAAGAAACTGATATAATATTGCACATCATGTTCGGTATATAATAGCACTCATTCAGAATCAGTGTATTATGACTTGGTAATACAAGGTGATATTCGCCAACTGCTTTGGCTGCAATACTTGCACCATTCCCTACTTGAACGGAATGATCACCTTTTCCCAGTTCTCTCCCTTTCCGTAGCCCATGTAACTGTTTACATATGTGGGATCCTGATCCGGTATCTAATACCCAGGACGTAGGGTGAACTGAAAAACAGTTTTCAATGACTAACACACCCGAAGAAGGTGCATCAACATGCATGTTCTCCGTTTGGGCGGCGTGAGAATCCAGATATTCTCCTGATTCCTGTTCAGTCTTATAACACTTATAAGATAGAACGGGTCCAACGTTCCCCTGCACAGTATAACATGCGGGTTCGGTCAATACACCCATATTATTATCTTTATTAAGGCATGATATGGTCGCTACCTGGAGAGAGAGAGAGAAGAAAACACTTTAGCGTATGCTCTTGCAAGATCAGATTGGTTATTTATCTTATCTAATCAGGATGGCTCCCACTGTTTTTATCAAATCTTCCTTCAAACCCTAAAAGGAAAGACTAGCCGGGATTAATTACACCCTACAACTTCGCCAATCTTTCAACCAGGCCAGTGTCGGTACTTTGAGGGAGGTTCCCCGTGCTTTCGCAAGGACCTAATTAAAGTAAACCTCATTTTTCTAGAGGCGTAACCCCGTTGACACCTTTCTAGACACCTACTTGATCGGCTAATTGTCCTGTGTAAAACTCTCCCAGGAGTAACAATTACTCGCAGTGGGTATCGGGATCCAACTATCTCATAGAAGGTATGCAATCTCATTGCAAATTTCAACACTTGAAATTCCCGATAATGCTTTTGCCCCTAGCGTGCTGTGACCTTGATGCATGCCAAACAACCTATAGTCCGCTAGTCAAGTTCAACCCGTACAATTCGTGATTGAATTAAACCCACCCGTACGACCCTTGACGTATGCCAAACAACGCCGTACGAATACCCTAATCCAATCGCATCTCATGCTACAGATAAGTAATAATCAGCTACTGTACACTACGCCTTGACGCATGCCATACAACCGCAGCACGAATACTAAATATTACTTATCTGAATTGACGGAGGGCTACGCAGGTTTTTCAGAAAACCATGAGCGTAATGAACTTGATATCGTCGTAGAATCAGGTGAAATTTTGAAATGGAGTGTTTTTTAGGATTTCATTAGTTTTGCTAAAGAGGTCACTCCCGGTGAAGGGATCTCGGCGCTTTCCTCATCGAATAAGGTGCAGGACATATCATATATATCACTGTGCAAAGCAAAACTCTAAAAGCAATCAAAAGACAAACCGAGTTTTGTAGCATCTGCCAGTTTCGCTAAAGAGGTCACTCCCGGTGAAGGGATCTCGGCTCTTTCCTCATCGAATAAGATGCAGGGTATATCATATATACCGCTATGCAAAGCAAAACTGTAGCTACCCTTTTTATAAAGTTTTGATTCTACAACATCTTTTAGGCTTCTTTTCTTTCATTAATCACATTAATGAAGTCCTATCATTTAAGTCACCTAAACATCACAGATAAATACGACGTACACTTATGCCATCCGCATTCGCCTCGATGTCCCCTCGTGCACCGTTAGGTTAGGTAACTAACGGCAGAGCAGGGCAGGGCTAGCGCGGGTGTAAAACATAAGTAACGTCTATATAATATATCATATATACTATATATAGTATCTATCACATCTCATCACATGATCACGTCACAGATATCGCAGCAGAATAAACATATGAAATATTGGATATACTAGGTCGTCCGTGTTTTATTTTGAGCCTCTATAAAACACGGATTCCACGGTCGCGATGAATAGCCAAACCCACACCCTTAGACCCCTACGAGAGCGGTAAGCAACCCTACCAATTCTAGAGTTAGGAGACCCGGACTTGACTCCTCGAGTTGGTCTCCCGCTGGACCCTAGAACCCGGTTACTTGTGCTCCCCTCCTTGGGTCTATCCTAGTGCGGAAAAGTAAATAATATACAAAAGGTGACATCAACCTCGACCCAGAAGTACCCCAATAAAAGAATATTACATACAGTTAAATTTTACATGAATGAAAATAAAAACTCTCATCTCGCATAAAAACCCCCAGCTATTCAGAACGCGACGATCCAATATAACATATCCAGCAACACATAACATCACATGTCATCGACGTAAGTGAATATGCGCATCCCAATTGTCGTTGACATATAGCAATGAAACCGGAGATATCACATATTACACTTACGGTCATAGAAAAGAAAGTGTAAAACTACAACATTTAGAATCCACAATCCTTTTAGACATCGTAAATCCGAAATATCACATATTTCGCATTTCATGCCAAACTGTGTGAATTCCACATATTGTATCACATTCCAGACAAATAGACAGTATTAAACTTTCCGATCGAATATTCAAATACTCAAGATTTCGATAATAGCTCAACTCTTGAGCGGAGTTCAAAGATTCCAGAATACGTCACAGTAGCAACGGTCCAGCCGTAGAAGGGTCAAGCTAACGCCTCACATGTGGCACACCGTACTGCCCCAAACCCTAAGGTTCAAAGGGCAGTTCAAGACGGTCACATAATCGAGTTAAGGTTTGTTGTCTTCTAGAGGGTCCATCACATTTCTTGCACGTTTTTCCGAAAGATTTAAATCCGAGAAAAATTCAACACTTGAATATTTTTCGTGCCAGGAAAAATTGAGTTAATGATATCCGTTCGAACATTTTAATACTTTCTAAATTATCCGAAATAACAGAACAAAATTAAATTCTCCGATCGAATCGACGATTACAAAATAAACCCCAGAATACTCAACACTTGAGTTAAAATAAAAACACCCAGAAAAACTAAATCACAGAAATAAGAATTACTGTGCATAAAAAAGTCCATAATCCCACTGTACGGCCGCGGTTCCGCGGCACAAGCATGGTATTGCCGCGGAACCGCGGCGGTCCGTACGGATGAAGTCATAAAATTTGCATCGTAATTCTTAGAAAACCCTGCTGAATTTTTTAGGTATTTTTAATTCGGAAAAAAACCCAGTTTTTAAAAATTGTACAGAGAGGGGTTGATTTTGACGTTGTCGGGTTCGATCGGGGTTTTAACTCTGTTAACACTTCGCCTAATACTCTAGCTAGGCTCTGATACCACTGTAGGGATACTAGGCACACTAACAAGGCTCTACAAGGCATCGACAATGCCAAAATTAAAATTTTATGTGCCGTGCAACCCTAAGCAAGATCGTTAACTAGAGTTTAGGCGAAACTAATGGCATGTGAACAACTTTACACTAAAGGGAATGCGATATACAACCTTTGTAGATCGGTCCTCCACTTCATTTTCTCCTTGTTGAAGTCTCTTCGCTGCGATCAAGGTTCTCCCGGGCTCTTGCATGGCTTCACGACGCGAAGGATGCGACCATGCTTGAAGTCTCCGATGCCGAAGATGATCTACGTCGAGGGAATTCCGACTCAAGCTCCTACTTCACTAACTAAAGAATTAGTGAAGTAAACACCCTAAACTAAAGTGCTAGTCTATTAGAGGATGGAGAAATAGGAAGTGGGTTCTCTTTAGAATTTTGTTTCTCACTTTGTTTCTCACTTTGGATTAAACCCTAGTTTTCTTTTTCCTTTTCACAATGAAGAAGAAGAAGAAAAGAAAGAGATGAGGATAATGATCAAGTGAGAAGAGTAACCATGGTAAGTGAGTATCATATACTAACCCTTGTAGAGCCATACCCATAGCTAATTGATTATGGTTGGGTTAAAAGGAATCTAAGGTAAAGACAAAGCTAGTAGACTTTGTCAAAGCAAGTTAAGCTTCTACAAGCTTCATGCTCATTCCAAAACTCCACTAATTTTGTAATTATCTTAAATAATCTTAACCCTTCATAATACATAGAATGGTGTATGTCTCATACATGCATGAATTGTGTATCATCAACCATGATACAATATGATAACACATTTTAAACATATATCATATATATGTTAAAGTAGTGTACAAGTGAGAAAAACCCTAAAGTGAACAAGTGTTAGTAAATGTAAACGAGTATATCTAATATACAATTATACACTTAATTATTAAATCAACACTTGACTTAATAATCCGGTCATATCTCATATAACCGGCTAACATCCATTGTATCGACTTATCGAATCAACACTTGATTCGATAACCCGGCTATATCATATATATAACCGACCGATACATATAGTCGCGAGAATAGAATACGGTATCACATACACGCATTTATTCTTGGTCTCGCACATATCACATACGTGCTCCTATTTCGTTTTGCCTGAGCCAGTAAAACATCTGTGTAGGACTCTAAACACTCGTCAATACGCCGGCAGTAGGTGATAATCACATCACGCACCCACAAGCCATCAGCGGTACTAGCTGGACGTAACGGCTACCCGGGTATTGAGCGATCAGAAGATCAGCAAGCAAGCCCGCTCCAATCCTGTAAAAGCCAGCCGGTAACACTTCCCGTACAGTCCGGCCTCCTCGTCTGATATGTCGCATATCAAGTCTTGGGGTGGTAAACATCAGACCCCAGTAACCAATAAGTCGTGCCAATGTGAGGCTCATAACGGGTCGAGAAACTTACCAGTAAATCTCTAATCAGCTCTGGGCAGGGACTTCCCTGTTACGGCCAATTGAGTACAGCGCAACATCAACCCCCAATACCGGGAGAGACGAAACCCCTCCTATCGCTCATTGCCTCCATGTGACTCGGGACTGTAGAAAAAAACCACCGTTTTGCACGCCCTCATGGACGTGGTAAGGTGGAAATCAAAGCACAGTGGGAATCACATAAGACTCTATGACGATCTCGGGTCTACAGACTAACCTGCACAAGTGTCACCAGAGAACTGCCATCTGACGTAAGGTATAATACCATCTGGGAGTTCTCGGCGAGTCCATCCAGTGTACCCAGTCTCCACTGAGCACCCGTATACCATCTCCGATGTCAAACACCAATGGATATAGGATCATCCATCGCCCATCTCATGGGTCGAGAAGTGTATACGCTAGTCTACACTGGTATATCGATGCCCCGTCTCGATACACCCATGACTAGGAACCTTGAAGGATGTACTTATGGACTACCATGTCCCCACTAGTATGATCCGCATCATAGTCCAGGTAGTCAAGTACACATCTAAGGGCTTTACCAACATGTAACTATAAGACAATATAAAGAGACAAGTATACATGTTAAGATAAAGAGCAACCAGATAGCATACTATCATATCGAGCAAGAAAGTCCTCTCTATATATGTCCAAGCATCCAATATAACATCATCTGTATAATACTGGCCTCTAGGGCATACATACAACTAACACCGTAGGGCGCAAATTAATCCAAATCCATATGTTTTTGATTTGGGTTTAGGTCAAGGATTTGCTTGACGGGGTCCATGTTGGTAGTTTGGTTTGCCAACAGAAATAAACTTAGGACGCAGATCTCATATAAATGAGATCCATCAATTCATGGGATATTTGGGTTTGATCTAAGAATCGTTGGTTATATTTAAGACTAAGATCAACTTAGAAACAAATGAGCATATGGGCTCAATTATTTTAGTTTAAGGACATCAGGGTCCAACACTCCCTGTTTGGGACGAATGTTAGTTTATGAACATTTTGGTCTATTATTGCCATGTTTGAGACGAATATTAGTTTAGGGATATTTCGGTCCATTATTCCCTGTTTGGGACGAATGTTAGTTTAAGAATATTTCGGTCCAACATTCCTTATTTGGGATGAATGTTAGTTTAAGGACATTTTGGTCCATTATTTCCATGTTTGAGACAAAAATTAGTTTAGGGACATTTCGGTCCAACATTCATCTTGCGCGCATGTGTATTTGTTACGTGGCGGAGTGAACGATGGTGACATCAAATGCGCCCAATTTGGAGTGCAATCCGATTTGAGGTGTGCACATCAATTTGGAAGTGCATCAATATGGAATGTATCATTCCCTGTCTTGATGAAATTTTACATCAAGTTGGATGAGAAAGGAGTTGTTGATTGTCTGGACCGGCCACCTGTTCATACCATAATATTGCATTATTATATTCCCCATTCTTATTCGTTTTATAAATAAACAGGTGCTTTTGACGCATGTCTGCTACATGTTACAGGTTACAGGTTCGTGGATCTAAAACAGTGAAAACGATGAAAAGATGATGCAAAAGTGGACTTTGACCAACAAACAGAAGGATCTTGATCAAGCCTACATGAAGATCAGTTCACAAGTAAGGTTCAAGACGTCGACACAAAGTGAACGGTTAAAGTTCACTACAATCATTCACTGGAAAATCTGGAAGATAACCAAAAGCTATTTTAAATAAAGAACCAAGGAATTAGGGAGACCAATGATCCAGCAATCGGCCCAAGAGAAACCAGATGCCAAATCCACAGTTTGACTGCGGAACCGCGGCCAAACCCTGGCTTCGGCCACGGTTCCGCGGCGGTCACGAGAGATTGATGGAATATGTTTTTATCATAACTCATGGGCGGCGCTGACTAGTCAACCTAAGGGTTATTTTTGTAATTACAGACTCGCGGATCAATTGTAACCTAGGGTTTCTATCTCCTTATAAATAGAACCCAAATCATTGTAACTTCTTATGCCTCCTTTTTATAATAAATTTCAGAATTCTTTATGGAGAGCATCGGTGCCTCTTTTCAATTCATGAATTCAGATCTGACAACCCTGCGTTGATGTTTGGAGAGAGACATCTGTAAGTAGATTTATTTAATTGCTCTAGTTTAGATTTCAATTCTTTGCCCTAGGTGGATTTAATTTCTTGCCGTAGATAATTGTTTAGAGTTATCTTTGGGGAAGGCTTTTGAAAGATGAGATCTCTCATCCCTTTCTTACCCGTTATATATTTTCAATAGGACTCCATGCATACACGCACACACCGCGCCCTACGGCACCCTACCCCTCGAGATAGCGGTGATACCGTAGTATAAAGGCCCGGTTGAACGCGTTTTCCATGGAGGTTAGGGTAAGGATCTCTAAAGGAAGGACAAGAACCTAGAGGAAGGAACACTTTCCCGAATGGATCTAATCCCCTTTATTAATAATTACCATAACTCCACATAGATCTTCTATTGGGTATAGAAAGCGTTGAGATTTACTTGCATTTCCAAACCATCCCTAAACCTAACCCTAACAAGACTAGATCTAGATAATCGTAGTATAGAATAATTTAAGTTTTTAGATTTAATAATCAATCCGAACACCCTTCGGAATTAACTCGTTAGCACGATTAGGAAATTCACAACATTCCTGTGAACCGACCCGTACTCACCGGCTAGCTACCAAGCGATGCCGTTCTTGATTGCGGTTATAGATAGTTTTTGAGATAAATCAAATGGCGCCGTTGCCGGGGATGGCGTGTTATTTCCTTTTTGCAATTTCGGGTTAATCTTAATACAAAAAATCATAAAAATCTGAAAAATCAAAAAAAATATATATATCTATATCATCTGTTATTTTTGGAAGGGGTATTGTTTGTGAGAATTTTGCAGGATCTACGAACAACTTCGGATCTAGAAAAATCCAGAAAGCGAAACAGAAATCAGAAGATCGGAACAGAGGGGGATTTTCAAAACAGAGCAATAGAAAAATTTTGGGGCATTGAACCCCCAAAAGCGCCGCCTTTCCGCGGCCATAACCTGCTTTAGGCCGCGGAACCGCGGCCTACTTGTTGAGTCGTCGCGTGAAAAAATTTTGGGGATCCACGCCGCTTCGACCGCCGCCCTTCCGCCACAGGAACCCACATAAAGCCGCGGAAACGCGGTATGCTTGTGTCTTCAGCTCGTGAAAAAAGCTCTGTAAGCTTCTCTGTTCCTCCTCTGCAAAAATTTCCATATATCTTCTGAAAAATCCCTGCAGGATTCTGTGCATTTAATAAATCTTCCACCTTCTAAATAACAAGTCTTGTGCAGGATTTGTGCGCTTCGCTTAAAATAGAAATTGATTGCAAGTAATCTTTTCTGTTGCATATCTTTTCTCGAAAATCTTTTTGCAACAAATCAAATAAAAGATAAAAAGGAAAAGGAAAAATTTTATAGAAACTTGCAAATTTTTGCCGCAAATAAATCCTTGCACCACCACCCAACCTTCTTTCTTTCACCCTTTCTTCTAACATGGGTACCCCACATAATAAATCACTTGCCGAACTTTGGTATCCCGAACATAATTTTGCGTCGTATGTCAATTTGTTCGGTCAATTTAAAGACAATCCTTCCATGCCTAAAATATCTTTGAAAGATCAAATAGAAGCGTCTAGGAGAAACAGTTTGACCTTGCAACCCACTTTGTGTCAACCAAGTCAACCTTTACTACCTCCATATGTTGATACCACTTTTTCAAGTGCTACTGTAACTCCTAAACCGATGTCCATTGCTGAGCATATTGCTCAATCTCGTAGCCGATCTTTCAACCCTCTCCACACATCTAGTTCTAGGGATCCACAAAACTATTCACCTTTTTATCCACATGTTGACCCTACCCCTGTCCAACCACCCACTTCCTACCAGTCCTGCCCGACTTTCCCACCTTCACTAGACACTGTTTCTACACAGCCATTAGGGAGTTTCACATATCCAAACAATTTCGAATCTTTTACCGAAACTCCCTTACCACCCAAGTCTAGTTTGGAAGAGTCGTTGGAGGCTTATATCTTAGCAACAAACAAAATGACTAGGAATGTGGAAGCGTCCGTGGCCGCCCTTATGCAACCTAGTGAACAGGTAGCTAGTTTTCCACTAGCATCAAATTTTTCAATGTATAAGGAGGCGGTTGGACAGAGTGAGAATGTGAGAGGATTTCCAAATCAAACCTACCCATACCCTATTGAATCCAACAACTCCAATTTTCAAACATGTGTCCAAAATGATGAGTTGTGCGACTTTGAAGTGTTTGATTTGCCAAATTGTGAAGGACCCCTTTCGAGTGAAACCACACTTAATCCTTTCGATCTTTACACCTCCACTCTAGAACCTAAATTGATAAATATCCATGCTTTTGATGAGGTGTCTAAAGAAATTGATTTTCACTTGATTGAGGATATAGACGCCGGGAATATTTCGGATGATGAACCTATCGATTTGCTTGAAATTTTATGTCCAATTCATCATCCCGAGTCATTAAATGCTTCTCCCGAACTTCATATGCGTCTTGATGTTGATGATAATGGCATGGATGAGTTAAATATTGAGGAGAATTATGAGGATAGTATTGAGGAGAGTTTTGAGGATCGTATTGAGGTTGAACCATTTTTGTTTGATGTGTCTGATTTTCTAATCCATCCTCTTGAACCTTTAACTAAATCACCCTCCCTCCTTTCCATCATTCCGACCACGTCTAATATCACGCTTGAAGACTGTGAGTTTGAAAAATTTTCCTTTGAATCTGACACAGTTCTCACAGACGATAACACTTACGAGTGTTTCACTTTTTCGGACGATGTTGATGACTCACCACCCGATTTTGAGTTCTTTACATTTTCAGATGAGTTAGTTGAACCATCAGACTCGGTTGCTTACAGTTGTTTCGAACCATTGTTGGAATCTTTCAAGTTCGAGACAGTTTACTACGGTGAGAATGAGACTATCCCTAATTCACCCCCTTTCGTCCTTCTTATAATTCCGACCGTGCAAGAGACCGTTACGCTTTCATCTCCAATATCAAGTTCGGCGTACCCATGTTTTCTTGCGAATCTTGAGGGATTTGATCTCATTTCTCGACGGGTTGATAGGTTAGCGCAATCGCTTTTAACACATCGGTCATCACCAATTGCGCTAATTTATTCACTCGATTTATACCCTCAAGATCGCGTGACCTTTCTTTCTCCTTTCCGCCATTCTTCTCTTCCACCGAGACCATATTCTACCCTTCTTCCCACACGGTCTCGTGTGTTTCTCATTTCTTTCCTCTACACCCTATTATTTCACCAACTCGGCCATTACCACGATAAGATTTTTGAATGGTTGGTGATAACCTTTGGATTGTGCAAGGTCAAGCTTAAGTTTGGGGGGAACCGTGTTGTATATATATTTTTGTTTTTCTTTTAACAATAAAATAAAAAAATTCAAAAAAATAAAAAAATTTTATAAATAAATAAACAGGGGAGTGCCGACATTTTGACCCTCTTGGTGTAGCATGACAGTGAGGACACTGTCAAGTTTAAGTTTGGGGGTATGCTCGGTACGTTTTCTTCCTTCGCATTCATTTGTACATATTTTTGCATTTGCATACTTATATAACAAACCATAAAAATTGAAAATTTTCAAAAATTATAAAAATTATTGTATTCAATTTTGTCCATATTTGATTTGAGTTTGACAAATAGGTTAACTGGCTAGGAACAACTAGATCTTAGACTTAGTAAATTAAAAAACCCTAAAAATAACCTTCTTTAAAGATTAACGGTAGAAAGTATATGTCTTTGTAGTTTATTTAGAACTAGGCAAATTTTGGGTTCACTTCTTGGGCTAAGTCGAAACGAAAGAAAAGTATTGATGCTCTTATTAGAGTATAAGTTTGAAAAATAATTCCAAGCTTAAGTCTAGATTCTGAAAATGTATACCCTACAATTTGCACAATCACGCACTTTGAAACTTGGAATAGTAGAAGAGACCTTGAAATACTCTTGTTTAAAGTCCTTAGTACAAAGAAAATAAAAAAAAATGTGAATAAAGAAAAAAAATGGACACTGGTTTTTGTGATTACTTAAGACTGCAAAAATAGAAAAATATTTAGCGAGGGTGCTTCATCACCTAGTGCCTTAGACTAACTGGTTTGGGAGTCACTGCTAAAAGCCTTGGGTGTTGCAAGACTAGGAATTACGCTTTAAAGTGCAAACATATCTTGTAATCGGTTGTTGGTACCTCAAGAAGTATTAACGGTCGCATGAAGGATGTGTAAGCAAAATTCAATTAAAAATTCACCTACTAATAAGTGCTTTGGACAACGGACAAGGGCATGATTGCTTGATTTGAATTTCCAAGTGTAGGGGTGACTTATACACATACGTGGGGATATGTGATTGGAGTTTAGATGAGAGAAAGGAGTGAAGAATAGAACTTGTATCTTTAGTAGAGTTGATAGAAATTCCTAAGTGGAGATGGAACCCTAGAAGGAAAACTTAGGAGATGCCGAAAGCTAAGTAAATCTATAAAACATATATAATCTTAAGTTAAATGATGAGGAAGTGTGAAGAATATGGGTGGATGATTTACTAGTCGAAGATAATATAATTCCTTGTTGGAAAACACTTTTGGAGAACAAAAGTCGAAAAGTCGAATTGATAGGATTTTGTGGGTAGTATCCGCTGAAAACCCTCAGGAGATAACACTCCTCCTACTAGGGACACCTAGAGCTTTAACGGCTTATTGCACGTGCTCAGTGCAATCGCGTTTCCCTGCGAAAGTGCGGTTAGGTTTTGCAGTGAATAAAAAATAAGTTTGCTCGAGGACGAGCAAAAGAAAAGTTTAGGGGTATTTGTTCATACCATAATATTGCATTATTATATTCCCCATTCTTATTCGTTTTATAAATAAACAGGTGCTTTTGACGCATGTCTTCTACATGTTACAGGTTACAGGTTCGTGGATCTAAAACAGTGAAAACGATGAAAAGATGATGCAAAAGTGGACTTTGACCAACAAACAGAAGGATCTTGATCAAGCCTACATGAAGATCAGTTCACAAGCAAGGTTCAAGACGTCGACACAAAGCGAACGGTTAAAGTTCACTACAATCATTCACTGGAAAATCTGGAAGATAACCAGAAGCTATTTTAAACCAAGGAATTAGGGAGACCAAAGATCCAGCAATCGGCCCAAGAGAAACCAGATGCCAAATCTACAGTTTGACCGCGGAACCGCGGCCAAACCCTGGCTTCGGCCGCGGTTCCGCAGCGGTCACGAGAGATTGATGGAATATGTTTTTACCATAACTCATGGGCGGCGCTGACTAGTCAACCTAAGGGTTATTTTTGTAATTACAGACTTGCGGATCAATTGTAACCTAGGGTTTCTATCTCCTTATAAATAGAACCCAAATCATTGTAACTTCTTATGCCTCCTTTTAATAATAAATTTCAGAATTCTTTATAGAGAGCATCGGTGCCTCTTTTCAATTCATGAATTCAGATCTGGCAACCCTGCGTTGATGTTTGGAGAGAGACATCTGTAAGTAGATTTATTTAATTGCTCTAGTTTAGATTTCAATTCTTTGCCCTAGGTAGATTTAATTCCTTGCCGTAGATAATTGTTTAGAGTTAGCTTTGGGGAAGGCTTTTGAGAGATGAGATCTCACATCCCTTTCTTACCCGTTTTATATTTTCAATAGGACTCCATGCATACACGCACACACCGCGCCTTACGGTACCCTACCCCTCAAGGTAGCGGTGATACCGTAGTATAAAGGCCTGGTTGCACGCGTTTTCCATGGAGGTTAGGGTAAGGATCTCTAAAGGAAGGACAAGAACCTAGAGGTAGGAACACTTTCCCGAATGGATCTAATCCCCTTTATTGATAATTACCATAACTCCTCATAGATCTTCAATTGGGTATAGAAAGCGTTGAGATTTACTTGCATTTCCAAACCATCCCTAAACCTAACCCTAGCAAGACTAGATCTAGATAATCGTGGTATAGAATAATTTAGGTTTTTAGATTTAATAATCAATCCGAACACCCTTCGGAATTAACTCGTTAGCGCGATTAGGAAATTCACAACATCCCTGTGGACCGTCCCGTACTCACCGGCTAGCTACCAAGCGACGCCGTTCTTGATTGCGGTTATAGATAGTTTTTGAGATAAATCACCACCTCTCTGAAGACGTTGAGGAATTACAAATACATATATCAGAGGTGTGAAAAGATGTACTCTTGAACCAAATCCCGTACTTGAGAGAAACGATCATGTTGGATCATCTATGAATCATATGTCTTGTTTGAAAATAAGATTAACTTAGAAGGTATGGGATAAAGATCAGTTTGGATATCACGAACATAAGCTTAGCCAATTTAGGCTAAGATTGGTATTTTGTAACACCCAGCGATGCTAAGCACTCAGTTACATATAGCGCTCATGTGTATATCACGTGACGCGCTATAATAGTGCTAAGCACTAACCTTTTGTGGCACTCACATGTGTTTCACGTGAGGTGCTGAGCTTTTGGTTTCTTTTGAGCGCTCACGTGTATTTCACGTGAGGTATTGAGTTTTAGCGCTCACTTGTATTTCACGTGAGGCACTGTACTAGTGCTAACCACTAAATTTTTTTGTTTTTTAGCGCTCACATGTGTTTCACGTGAGGTGCTATGTAACTTTGCCTTGGGGGCTCACATGCTTTTCATGTGAGGCGCTGAGTTCTTTTGGAAATTTAATCTCTGTTGATATTTTTAGAGAACTTAAATCTCTATTAATGATACTTTGAATATTAACAATCACCAAGATCACTATTTTGACGATCTTGGATCGGGTTCTTTAAGAACTATATTCTTGTTTTGTGAGGGAACTAAGTTCCTGGAGTACTATGGACTCCATGTTCTTCATGTTCATACTTTCAAAGAGGTTAAACTTTTGTTAATGGCATTTTGATTATTAGCGATCACCAAGATCACTATTTTAAGGATCTTGGATTGGATATTTAAAGAACTAAGTTTTTGATTTGAAAAAACTAAGTTCCTGAAGTATTATGGACTCCATCTTCTTTCTTTTCAACTTTGTTCTTCTTTGAATTTTTGATTCTCAAGAACAAGATCTTCCCAATGAGAATTAAATTCTCAACTTGTAGGAGACTTGTCTTGTAGATCTCAAATCCAAAGAAATAACTAAATCCTTGAGAAGGGTTAAAACTGTAGATAGGTAAAGGAGATATTTTGATCTATACTTTTTTCTTTACCTAGGGATTTTACGAGGAAGACTATCTCTGAGAATTAAATTCACTGTTGTTTTGTGGAACATTTTGGAGAGCCTTATGTATTTTTACGGAAGCTTATGTGGTTTTTTTCCTCTCTCCTTAGATTTAATCTCTTTGCTCCTATTTATAAGAGAAGAGAAAAATCGATTTGTTGAGCAAATCTCTCGTTGAGAGATCATGATTGATTTCATAATCAATCAAAATGATCTTTTAGATCAATTGGTGAATTTTATGCACCGTTAGATTTTTAATCTATAGGCTCTCTGTTTAACAGAGATAATTTCTTGTTTGCTTTAATAAGATTAGAAAAATATTATCCTAAGATTAAATTTTTTCTATCAGATGAATATATTGTTAGTTTAACAAGATTAGAAAGATATTTTCCTAAAATAGAATTTTATTCTATCATATGAATATTTTATTAGTTTAGAAAGATATTTTCCTAACATAAAATTTTATTCTATAATATGAATATCTTGTTAATTTAACAAGATTAGGAAGATATTTTTCTAGCCATAAAATTTAATTCTGTTTAATAAAGAAGATCTTTCTTATTTTAGAAAGATCGGGAAAATATTTCCTACATAGAATTTAATTCTATTAGATGGTTTAATTACTGATATTTTGATCACAATTGGATTTTAAATCTAAGATTCTCTGTTAGAGAAATATCTTTCCATATTAGAAAAATCAGGAAAAATACTTCCCAAAAATAGAATTTAATTCTATATAGAATTCAATTCTATCCTTAGAAAGTATTTTAAATTGCGGCGCTCACGTGCTTTGCATGTAAGCGCTACCAAAAGAATGCGGCAAAAGAACTCACGTGTTTAACACGTGACCCCTAGTATGGGTTTTAGCCTGTTTATTTTCAGCGGTCATATGCTTTGCATATGAGCGTCATGTGTTTAACACGTGAGGCATGTTTGGCCTTTGGTTATTTATGTTCAGCACTCATATGCTTTGCATATGAGCGCTCATATATTTAACACGTGATGCCTGTTTGACTTTTTTGTTATTTGCTTTCAGCGCTTATATACTTTTCTTATAAGCGCCCACGTGTTTAACACGTGATGCCAAACTGTGGGAATTCTTTTCCTCTTTCTTTTCTCCCATTTTTATAAGGGAACAAATAGCTCTTAGCCAAAAAAATGGCGGGAACAAATACCCCCCACAACTTTGCCCATGTAAGTATGTACGTGGGTGAAATAGTGCAGAATTATGCATGGCCATAGAATTGATGGCTTAGGAGATAAGTTTAGGATTCTTGTAGCCTAAGGCTTTTTTTATCTTCATGAGCCGTAAGGGTCTCAAGAAGGTTTTTCTCCCTATGAGTCGTGGGGATCTTATAGGTGCGTATTCGCCTAGAAATCTTGAGGATTCCTAAGCGTCCATCACCTTCGTGAGTTGTAAGGATCTAACTCAGTTATTTTCTCATTATGATTCGTGAGGATCCGTAAGCGTATTTTCAGCTTATTGGCGAATATGGCCCGTGGATAGTACACAAGAGTCAGTTTGGACCTCCTTATAGAGCAGCGATGGCTTAGAAAATAGGTTTAGATCTGTTGCCTAAGGCTTTTCAACTTTATGAGCCATAAAGGTCTCATAAAGACTTTTCTCCCTACAAGTCGAGAGGATCTCGTAGGTGTATTTTTTCCTTAGGAGTCGTTAGGACTCTTAAGTGAGTTTTCTCTTGAGAGTCATAAGGACCCCACAAGAGTATTTTCCCTTTAGTAGTCGAGAGGACTCGTCAGTGGTTTCTCCTCCTCATTGGTATGCGACTTTGGAAAATGTGGCTCGTGGATAGTATACAAGAGTCAGTTTGGACCTACTTATAGGGCCACAGTGCTTAGGAAACAAATTAATATCCCCTCCGCCTAATCTCATGGGTCATGACGGTCTCATAAAGATGTTTTTCCCTATTGTTCTCTACCGAAAACCAGAAAAACAAACGTCTCGCCTAAATTTGGGGGCAGATGCTATTTGGTTTTATCTATCCACCTCTCCGAAGATACCAAGTTGATTTATGGCACCTTATATCGGAGGTTTAAACAGATGCGGCCGTTGTAGCAGACTTCGTCAGATTCTCCCTCGTGTATGAGGGGTTTTTGATTGTAGGGATGCTCTTCCCTGTAGGCGCAAGCCTCTACAGTTAATTACGCTACCGCATCGCGGTAACCACTTTCTCCTTCTTTAGATGGTCACTTCGTATCGTGTGTGTTTGTTTTGTTTTTGGTTGCCCATGGATTGTATACGGAGACTAATGTATGTTGTTGCCCGTAGGGCGTAGATTAGTCCAAATCCGTATTTTCTTAGATTTAGTTTTGGTTGATTTAAGAATCGTTAACCTCGTTTGAGATTAAAATCAACTTAAATGTTTGTTAAGGATACGTTAGTCCAATTTTAGACTAAGATCTACTTAACAAGGTTTGAGGATCATTTAGATCCAATGAAAGAGTATTTGGGCTCTATCGTTTTAGTTTAGGGACGTTACGGTCCATTGGGTTTAAGGACATCATAGTCCATAGAGTTTAAGGACATCATAGTCCACAGTTTAAAGACGTCATAGTCTATAGAGTTTAGTTTAAGAACGTTGCGGTCCATGGTTTAAGGACATCATAGTCCATAGAGTTTAGTTTAGGGACGTTCAATCCATAGTTAGTTTAAGGACATTACGGTCCATTGGGATGTATCCATGGATTTGGAAATGTATTAAAAAGTTGTTGGTTGTCGGGACCCGCCAGCTCCCTGAAGACGTTGAGGAATTACAACGACATGTATCAGAGGTGTGGAAAAATGTACCCTTGAACCAATGTCCTGACTGAGGGGAGATGGGATGAACATCATTTTGAATGCCATCTGAGATAACTAATTTTAACAGACCTGAGTATAATGTGGGCTCAGTTAAAAAGGATTTTGACTTTAGTAGACCTAGTTGATTTGGGCAAAGATCAGTCTCATTATAGTAATAAACACTAGAGTATGTTCGGCGCTCACGTGTTCCCACGTGAGGCGCTTAAAATAGTGTTGAAAGCTGAAGATTTGAGGCGCTTACGTGGGGTCACGTGAGGCGCTTGAAAATTAGCAGAGCTTCTTTAGATTAGTTCTCTCATTCTTTTCTGAGTGCTGAGCACAATCGGGTCATGTGAGATCACGTGAGGCGCCCCGGAGAATGAAAGCTGCATTTGTTTTACTCTCTTTTGTTCTGAAAGTGCTAAGTTCTATTACGGGTCGCATGATGTCATGTGAGTTGCCCTAAAATAGAAACTACCTTGGCTTTATTCCCCCTTTTTCTTCTGAAGGGCTTGTTCAGGGGTCACGTGGGAGCACGTGAATTGATCTCATTTGTTTTCTCTCGTTCAACAAGGATGCTCATGTGGGAACACGTGATCATTTTTGGATGCTAATCTTCTTTTTTACGTGCATGGAATTCTTGAGTTTTGAGACTTTCAGGTCCCTTGTTTAATAAAAATTAAATTCTTTTGTAGGGTTAAACCCTAGTTTTATTTAGAGGAATTAAATTCATAGATGTTCTGTTGTAAGAATTAAATTCTTTGGACTTAATTCTCCTCCTAAGTTTTGAATCTGCATAACAGATCTCCCCGATGAGGATTAAATTCTCAACTTGTGGGGAGGTCTGTTTCTGTAGATCTTCAACCAGAGGAAAAACTAAGTTCTTTTTAGAAGAGTTAAACTTTTGTGAATATGAAGAAGAGATAAGAGGTTCTGTCTTTTGTTCCTTCTCTTACCTAGGGTTTCTTTTCCTTGAGGAGATTTTCTTCTCTCTGAAGAATTAAATTCTCTTTTCTTTTTCTTACGAGGGGGGTTTTCTCTCTCCTTCTCCTTTTTTTTCTTTTTCTGGCTCGTATTTATAGGAGAAAGAAAAGAATCAATTTGTTTAGAGAATCTCCCATTGAGAGATTTTGATCAACCAACACGATCTTTTAGATCATTCGGTGAATTTTATTTACCGTTGGATTTTTAATCCAAGGACTCTGTTTTACAGAAGATGTTTCTTTTGTTGTTCTTAACAAGTTTAGGAAGATATTTCCTTGCACAGAATTTTTCTGTAGATTGGTGATTTTTAATCACCTTTGGATCTTTAATCTAGCGGCGCTCTGTTTTATAGAGCGTAATCTTTCTTGTTTAAAAAGATCCAAGGAAATATTTTCCCAATAAAGTTTTTGATCCCTTTTAACTAGAATTTAATTCTACCGGTTCAGAAGGCTTAGGAGCCCATCACGTGTAGCACGTGACTTAACAAATTAAGCATAAAGCTTTTGATTCCTTTTAATTAGAATTTAATTCTATCGGTTCAGAAGGCTTAGGAGCCCATCACGTGTAGCACGTGACCTCACTAAATTAGGCATACCAAAGAGCGTCACGTGCTATCACGTGGGTTTTTTCTCTGGCCAATTGTTTGTTTTAGATAAGCGCTCATATACTCTGTATATAAGGGTTACATGTCTGCACGTGAGGCTTAGTTTCGGCTTATTTTGTTAAGCGTGGTTCCTATCACGTGTGGGCACGTGATGCTCCATTTGGGGGGTTTTCTCATTGCTTTTTTATTTATTATTCAGTTTTTTTATCAGAGAACAAATGCCCCTACAGCGTTGTTCTCACGTGGTTTGCACGTGTGTGCAACGCTGTCACATTTACAGCCGTTGGATTGCCTAGGGGAATGGGAAGATGAACCGCCCTTGTCACGTCTTATAAATGCGAGGGTTTGGTTTCTTATATAGCCACTAGTTCCTTCATCTTCTTCCTCTTTCGTTTTCTTTGAGAATTTAATTCTCCTCCTCAGAGCATAGTTCTCTGCCATTGCAATCCCAGAGTTAAACTCTGTCAAAAAGAAACCTTTTTTAGGTAAATATCTTGCACATCAGAAAAACTATTCTTTTTGGACAAAAATTCTCTGGATTTTGAATCCATCATGAGAGCTTTGCTCTCCTCTGAAACCCATCTACTTAGGGATCCAAAGATGTGATTTTTGAGTAGTAAACCTCCATATCTCGAACATTCACCTCTGTTTTTTGAGGGTTCATGGAATTTTATTTCTCATATATGTTTTTTGTGAGTTTTGGAATTTAATTCCATCATATAAAGGAATTTAATTCCTCAGGCGAAGAGCTTAGCTCTGAAAGATCAAAAGGGCCCTTTAGGAATTTTATTCCCTGGTACTCTTGAAAATCATTGCATAGGGTTTTACCCTTATTTGCGCAAATTTTAAATTTGTTGTGTGCCTTAGCAGAGTCTGTTTTCCCAAGAGTTGTTTGGAATTCCAATGTCTATTTAATGAGAATCTTTTTGATTCTCATAATGATTTCCCTGTCTCATCATTGGTGCGATGCCATATTGATTTTGTGGGGTCCATGTGTTTTGTAGGCAGTGGTCCCACAAAACAGACATCCTGTTTTATATATATATATATATATATATATATGTATGTATGTATGTATGTATGTATGTATGTATGTATTTATGTATGTATGTGGGTTTCACTAATGCTTCTTCCTTTCCGTATTTTAGGAATAATGGCTTCTCTTCCTTATTTCCCTTACACCCGCTCGGATGCCGCCTTTCCACAATCACCGTCGGATGAGGAGGCAATGGCGATGATCAGAGCTTATGATAAAGACCAAACAAGTCTGCTATTATGGGGCACTTGGTATGGCCACATCATCCGGAGGCGCCGAAGTTTTATTTGTGAAGAGCCAGCGGAACCTCTTTGCCCTATACTGCTGATGGAATGCCCATAGACTGCTTACGCGGTGGAGGTGACCAATTGGACTTCTTCGGGCCGGCTTGAGCCCTTTACACCCGGGATACCCAACTAGCCCTTGCCGGCTATAGATATCTTGAGGCGTCGAATTTGCCAAGGTGAAGCTCGACCTTGGGGGCAGGTCTATAAAGTGGGTGTTACTCCCTGGCACCCGGTGGACTACCTTATTTCGGCTCGCTACATTCTTTCCGCCCATCGCGCAAGACTGTAAAAAGTCGGGCTGTATCAGGCAGTATACGCGTCGCTATTCCACTATCAGGCTCCTCACGTCTGGTGGATCAAAGCTTTTGTAAACCAATGGAATCTTCCTACCAACACCTTTTTGCTAGGGATCGAGAGGTGTCTATTTCATTGGATGAGTTTCGTGAGATTTCAGGGTTGCCAATCAGCGGTGAGCATTATGAGGAGTTGCTGCCTCCAGATGAATATGTTTTCTCCACCATGCCGGCTACGCTTGACGGCCTGACACCCGAAACTGCTGTCCATCATAAGTATCCTAGTCTAATCAAGACTCTGGGTTCTTTGACAGATTGTTTGCGACGTCAGAGAGGCAGGGCGTCACTTTCGAGAGTTTCATTACCTGCTTCATCCGGGAAGATGCTCTATCCAAGGTTGCCCCAAAGTTTGCGAATATCGACGACCCTTTTGGGTTTAGGTTGAATAAGCTGCTAGCCAAAAAAGAAGATTTACCGCAGTTTTACATCCTGATCACGTCGACCTTGTCTTTTGATGCAATTGCGGCCCCCGGCATAGACGAAGAGACCTTCTTCGTCGGCTTTATTAGCCTCTGGCTCAGTTGGTTTGCGATACCAACCCACCGCCGCTTCATGAGAGCTTCTGCCTTCTACCCCGCCCATCGTGCAGCTGAAGGGGCAAGGTTGACCGTTGGTATTGCAGGATTATTGCACCATTATCATGGGTTAAGTGTTGCAGCCAACACTTCGACTCCAGGTGTAGATGTTGTGAATCTCCCCCTTCATTACTTCACATCTTGGATTGAAATGCATGTGCTAGGGGCATTCGCAGCACATCGACGACCGAGTTTCTATGACTCCTACACCTTCCCGCGAGTTATGAGATTGGTGGATGCCTCCACTCCCGATCCGACTCAGCTAGGGGCCCTCCACGTTCTGCTCAATACATATGCTAATGAGGGTGGGATGTGTTTATTGATCGAGTTCTTTCTGCCCTGGCAGGGCCCTTCCAATAGCTATTCAACTTGTCGAAAGGGGAAGCGCCATCTTTAAAGCCTAAGGAGGTCATGCATTTGTATTCGATTAGGCCGGGCTATTTGGTGTTCCGACGGAATGATACGGCTCTCCTCATGTGGTATAATCCGCACCGCTTCGCTCGGCAATTGGGTTATAATCAGGGCGTCCCCTTCAAACCGTTTTTGGTTGAGCCTACCTCATCTCTAGGAGTTATTCGCGACGTCATTCATCACTTCATGCGGCTGAACACTGGCTTTGTGTTCATGATCCCAGAACCAGAACACTGGCTTTGTGTTCATGTAGGGTCCTTTGTGGGCTGGTATCGCCATCAGGTTGGTCTTGTTATTGCTGAGGAGAGGCGGGTACTATTCGAGTATAAGACTCCATCTCCAACCCAAGCTGCCAGCGTTCCGTTGCGACCGCGGTCATTCGTTCGCCCACTCTTAAGGGATGGTGGCGTGGTCCTTATCTCGCAAGTCGCAGAAACCGAATCGATTCCTCCCACTGTAGGGATGCCAATGCGCACTAGAGCTCAATCAAAGGCTTCCGCCGAAGCACCAGCGGCAGTGCAATTAGTGGTGACGCTATCAGCAGTGGTGTCTCCAAAAGTGGATAGTGAAGGGAAGTGGGTCAACATCGCGCCAAAGTGCCGAAGGGAAGGAAATGATCTTCTTCCAGCATTAATTCTGGGTCGAAGAGGAGAAAGAAGACGGTCACCGGTCTGCTTGACCTTTTGCTGGAATCTGAGCCTATTGTTCAAGACGAGCCAATATCCATGCAAGAGCCGGATGACGGTCTTCTCTTTTCAGGTTCGTCTGCCAAGGAAGCCGCACAATTGGCTGAGGCTATAAGGCGCTCACAAGACGAAACTGAGAATGTGGGTGTCCTGAAGAAACCTTACCCTCGCGTCATATTCTATGAAGATCCCCATCACTACGGAAGGTACATATGGGTCCCCTACGATGGGAAGATGAGATAGCCCTCAAGCAACCTATCTCAGCCGCTTCCGAAGATGAGCTGGCATTAAAGACCAGTGGCCATGAATCTGCATTTGAACCCCGGCGAGCACACTTCCTCAAGAAGGAACGACGGCTTGAAGAAGCCATACTAGAAGCATCTTGGCACATCGGTATGTGTGCTTTCCATATTTTTTCCTTTCAGCAAATAATTTGTATTGCTTTTATATCTCCTTATCTTCGTGAAAAACTTTGCAGGGACTTCAGTGATGACAGAGGATTTGAGTCCAAGTCGTGCTCCGCCTGTGGATTTTACAAATGTCTCCGATAAGGCATTGGCAGGTGCGGAAGAGATTGTTATAGCTACTATTCCTGCTACGGAGCTTCCGATGATAGCCATTACTTCTTCATTGCTTACACCTTCCATAGAGGCGGCCTTGTCGGTTATAGACCCGATGGATGTTTCTGTTGGCGCCTTGAAGATTATAGAAAGTACTTCCATGGCCATGTTCCCTCGTTGGGGCTTGAAATGGAAAATGTCGTTTTACGACTGGAAGCTGCTACGCCAGCCCACGTCCTCGGTGATGCGCCTGAGGATATGGAGGAGGCTGCCGGAGCTGCTATCCCTCCAGTTCAAAGCGGGAGGAGCATCGAAGGTAGTCTTCTATATTTTATTTTAATGATCTTTCCATTATCTGAATCTTTCTGCCTTTTCAGAATTACGAGGGTTGGTGACGTCCATCGTGGATCTATCCCCAGAAAGTCTTTTCAGCGTTTACTCGAGATGGCCGCCCCACAGGCAATATCCCCGCAAAGCTTTTTCCTCTCTTCTGGGAAAGGTTGGTGTTATTTGACCCCTTCATTGTATTATCATTATTTCGTATAACGATTCTAATATGTCTTCTGTAGTTCTGGAAGCTGACGACGAAGTTGAGATCCTCGACGGGCCTGGGGATATTTTAAACCCTCCTTGCATGACTGTGGGTAAGTAAGGTTCTAACGTTGTTCCATTTATTCTTTGTTTACAAATCTCGCTGATTGTTCACGAATCTTAACAGTTTTGCCCGCTCTTACCCCGCTGGAGACTCGCATCATTATGCCACCAGGCCCTTATGCCCAGTGTGCGTCTGAACGGATGGCGAAACAAAGCATCCACTCAATGTCGGCTCTTATCGAAGATCTTCATGCTGATAGTTCGATCACAGCCAAAGAATTTGCTGCCGAAGCCAACATCTCTTTACCCTTTCTTGCCCCTTACCACGATGAAACCTTAGTGCATGTCTAGGTAGAGTATTGTCGCTGAGTGGAGGCTTGCTTACATGTTCTTGAATGCGTACACCTTCCCTCAGAGGTCCTTGCTGCAAAGACGGACTTGCGGGGGTTGATTGAACGGTGCACCGCGAATCTGCAATCATGTGAGAAGAGGCTCAACCGAAAATTTTCGGCGAGGGAGTTAGCCTCGAATGCTTTAGGAGAACTCCAGGCTCAACTCACTACCAAGGCCACTCATGCCCATGAAATCTGGCGAGTACTTCAAGAAGTTATCACTGAAGTAGTCGCTCTCGACAAAGCCGTCATTTTTACCCATGAGATGGTTAAAGCTCATCAGACCACCGAAAGGGAGCTCGAGAGCCGGTTCACATCATATCAGACCCAATAGCCCCAGGCGGAGACCAGTCTTGTGGCAATAACAAAACATGAAGCCGAGGCCCAGCGGAAGAATGATGAACTGACGAATTTATTACACCATCCACCGGCTTGAAGATTTTTTGTACACTCTCCTTTTCTTGTATTCACTTCTGAATGAGAGACTATTTTGTATCCATTTTGATTCTTTTTATGAAATGTATCTTGTATTCATTTTGAACTCATTAATAAAAGATGTATACTTTATTTCATATTAGCGTGTCCCTTTTAGCAAATGTGTTCCGTAAATAGTCTATCTTGATCTCCTTGCAGGACAACGACGGCTTAGGAAACAGGTTCAGGTCTGTTATCTAAGACTTTTCAACTTTATGGCCCACAAAGACTTCTCCCTACGAGTCGAGAGGCTCTCGCAGGTGTATTTTCTCATTAGGAATCGTGAGGATTCCTAAGTGCATTTTCTCATGAGATTCGTAAGGATCTGTAACACCCGAGCCCAATAATACTATTCATATTACTAGTTGAGGGTTGTTTATTGCTCATTCCAATTTTCCTGATTTTCTGGTGTTTGTTGCTAAATTTTACCCGGTTAAGTCATTTTGGCACATAAAATTTTAACTCCTAAAATGAAATTTAAGATGTCCATGTTAGCCTACTCGTCGCCACTAGTCGCGTGGTAGCGTCCGCGTGTCGAGATTCCGTTCCGTTTGGCTAAACGGGCCAGTTTGGGCGACTACGCGCGCGTGCAAGTGTCCGACTTGGGGGCATGCATTTTAATCATTAAACACCTATTTTCAAAATTTGGAACCCGCTTAAAATCTATAATTTGAATTTGGAACATTTGGGCACAACCCGGGCGCGATTTGGAAATGTTTCATTTCGCGCCAAAAAGGGCCCGTTTCAATTTAATATCTAAAACTAAAATCATATACGAATATTAATTCCTAACTGTTAAATCCTTCACGAATCCTACTAAAATCCTTCTCATATTTTTTCCCAGCCAATCACGAGCTCCCATTGAGCTCGTGGGCCCCGCCTCCTGTTCCCCATCTCTCTCTCTCTTCCTTCAATCTCTCTTTCTCTCTCCAATCCCTCTCTCTCTCTCTCTTCCCTCAATCTCTCTTTCTCTCTCCAATCCCTCTCTCTCTCTCCCTCTATATTTAAAACCCTACGCTGCAGCCGCCTCAACCCATCTTCCTCCATCACGAAACCCTAACCCTAACCCTCGCGACCTCACTGCCGGCCTTTCCGTGACCTCGTCGCCACCAGAAACACACCCTCGACCTAACCGCACCTCCATTCCCTCGCTTCTCCCGCTCCTTCCCGCACTGCACCCAACTCCCGGCGTCGCCTCCAACCCTGCACAGCCGACGTCGACTCCGCCCCTCGCCGCCGACGCCTCCCACGACTCCCTCTCACCCTCCTCGTCGAGACCTCGTCAGCACCTCCCTTCCTCTCCTTGCCGGACCACCAACCCGAGCCTTCATCCATTGCCTACCCGCTGTTCACCGGAGAACGCACCGGCGACCTCGCCGTCGTCACCAGGGCCGCCTCCTTCTCCCCCTCGACCACCAGAGCCGACCCCCTCTCCTCCAGCTTGCCGCAGCACCCTCTCCCGCGCACCCCGAAGCCTTCAAACCTTGCTGCAGCCGCTGCCGTTGCTTCGCCGGCGTTCCAGCGCCGTCGAGCTCGCCGGGGTCACCTGGTACACCTCTCTGTAAGTGTCCCCTTTCCTTCCTTTGTGCAAATCATCCCCCTTGCTGGTCGTAGTCGCTTGTATCCTATCATATTGCTAACTTCGCTCCCTTTTGTCGTTGCCGGAATCCGACCGTGCCGTCTTGGCGAACCCGACGCTCAAGAAAGGTCTCCTGGTCCGTGTGATCTCGTTGATCCCTGTTGGGACTCGATCCGTGGCCCGTGCTTTCATATCGCGTTTTCTGCCGACATCGCATCCGTGTTCCCGTTTGCAGACCGTCGAGGCAAGTATCTGAATACTTGCTTGAACATGCTAGCGTGCGAGATCTAGTCTTGCCACGCAATTTAATTCAAACTATTTAATACCGTAACTTAGTGATGGCATTCGATATCGTATTATTGCTGTTATCTTTATAACGGAATCGTTACAACAGTTCCTCGAAATCAATTAACCCACATCAATCCATGCTTTAACTAAACAAAACGACTAAATCATATCTGCTTAAACTGTTAAACCATTCATGAGACAATTATTATTATTTAGTATGATTTCATGTAGTTCCTTAATTTATAATTGCGGATATTGCTTTACCTTGTGGCTATTACACCCTAAAGATGATTGAACATGTTAATAAGAGAATGTAAACATCACTGTGGTTATATGGAATATTGTGGTTAAATACCGTTTCCTGCTGTTGTTCGTTATTGATTGTGTACCTGTTGTGAGCACTTACCCGATTGCACGACATATTGGCCTGACCCTGATACACCTGACATATACATACATACCGACTCACCCTGTCGTACCATGACATTACCTGTTTCATGATTTCATGCCTAATGCCGACAAACCTAACCATTCCTGCTGTCGATCCAGACAGACCTACTTTTACTTGACTTTGTGTTGGTATTAGTCCTTGACTACTGAACACCTGACCTGACATACATAGTTTGGGGGTATGGGGAAATCAAAGGTGAAACCGACTTGTAACTCAATAGTTCGATACATTGTTCTGATCAGTCTTACGGGCTTGGCCAGTCCGGGAGTGATGATGCTGACATCACTCGTCCATCCTACTACCTACTTTTACTGCTTAGCGGCACGTCTCGGGTTCAGCCCCGAGGATCATGACCGTGGTCCCGGGCACGCACGGGATACTATTGAGTTACATCGACGATTCATCAATTGGTTTCAAAGACTATAGAGTAGAAAACCTGATAGGACAGTTTAGTCACCATTGCACATTACCCTGCTTGTTACTTCTTATTACTGCTTTATTCATGTTCATGCTTGCATTGTTTATTACCATGTTTATACTGTATACTTGATATCATGACGCGCTGACGTCTGGGGTTTTGCATGGCCCAGATTCCGTACCCTTGTCGTCGACCGAGCAGGAGTACTTCAGCCAGCAGGCTGAACTGTGAGTTCCTTAGAGTTTAGTTTATTTATTTTCATTTCCAGTTGTGAGCCCGCATTATGGGACGTACTGTTTATTCATTGTATTGGATCATTAGCTTCCGCACTTATTGTTTATTGATTCTTGTTATTATGGATTTGGACATGTATTAGTTTAGTTTATTTTACTGATTTCTTGATATCTCTACAACCGAAATGTGACTGTGGACGGATGCGTCCTACCCGCAGGTAGCATGGTTGGCTATGTCACGTGCCCAAGTTTGCGTACTCTGGGAAGCGGGGCGTGACATGGTTTTATGGTTTCAGAGCCATAGGTTAGTTGGGTTGATTCTTTGTAGTTGGGTATTGTACCCAATACACGAATCAGAATACCCGTGTTTAGGAAACATGTCCAGCCACATTGACCGTTTTACCATTCTTGAATCACATTCTTCCTGATTATATCTTTTACGACGTGCAAACTTACTTTGCATGTCGACTCGGAAACCTGATTTCTTGTTATCCCTAGGACTTTGGCGACTTGGGTGGAGTTAAGTAATTGTGGCTATGATACCGCAGCATAGCTACAATGCAGTACTCTATTTAAGTATCTTGGAGTTCTAGCCTTGATCTATACTCGAAATCTATCATCATGCTAATGTTGGGTACTTTGATTTCCAGGAATATGGCCGGTCAGAATTTGGAGATGGACCCAGGGCGTGCGGTCTTAGCCGCCAGGCAAAGAGTGATAAGGGGATTGCTGGAGAAACTAAAGGAACAAATCGAGCTGGAACCAGCATTTGCACGGGACCCCACATCCGTACGTAGAAGTATTTCGGTGAACAGGCGCAGCGTGGTGCCAATGAAGAAGCCTGTGATCGCTGATCGAAGAAAGAGCATAAGTTGTAACTACTGCAATTTACCGGGCCACATGAAAAGGGATTGTCGAAGAAGACTGGGACTCTGTTTTAGATGTGGAGCGGCAGATCACGCCGTTAATGCTTGTCCGTCGAAGCCTCCGCAGGGTTCGTTCCAAGGGCGGGAACGGCTTACCCAAGGACCAAATCAGACTCGAGCGTTCACGTTGACAGCTGAGGAAGCTAAGGCATCGGGAGAAGTGGTTTCAGGTAATTTACTCGTTCATGGTTTTCCCGCTTGGCATTACTTAATTTCGGAGCATCCCACTGTTTAGGTCATCCAAATTTATAACTACACACTCGATCACCTGCACGACCCTGTCTAGTTTCTGGGACATACACACTGGGAATGGGAAAATCATAGCTAGTAAGGAATGTAGAGATTGTACAGTTGTTGTTTGCGGACGAGAGCTTTTTGCAGATTTCTTGGTGATAGATACGGGCAGTTTTGAGGTTGTCTTGGGGATGGATTTTCTTGGCACTTTCCACGCCCACATTGACTGTAGGGCAAGGAACGTAATTTTCCAGATTCCCGGACATCCTAAGTTTACTTTCATTGGAGAAAGCAGTTCTGTCGGGCCAGTCGAGTTTAGGGCTAGGCCGACGAACAATGTTCTTGCGGCTATGGTAGTGGATAGTAATGAAGAGCCGGCAGTTGTTCGCGACTTTATGAATGTGTTTGAAGATATTTCGGGCTTACCGCCGAAGCGAGATGTGGAGTTTGCGATTGACCTTATTCCTGGTGCAGCGCCAGTATCAAAATCTTATTATTCGATGGCACCGGTGGAATTGGAAGAAGTTAAGAAACAAGTGGGTGAATTACTCGAGAAGGGATGGATTCGAAGCAGCAACTCGCCGTGGGGAGCTCCAGTTCTTTTAGTAAAGAAGAAGGATGGCACGAGAAGGATGTGCATTGATTATCGAGAATTGAACCGGGTGACTGTTAAGAATAAGTACCCGATCCCTCGCATTGGAGAATTCTATGAGCAGTTTAGTGGCGCGAGGGTATTCTCGAAACTGGATTTGCGATCCGGATATCATTGGGTCCTACAGATGTGGAGACAGGAGAAATTATTTGCGAAGATGAGTAAGTGCGAATTCTGGCTGGAGGAAGTGAAGTTTCTGGGGCATGTTGTGTCGGGCAATGGAATCGCCGTTGATCCCGAGAAGATTGCAGCAGTTCGAGATTGGCCTATTCCGAAGAATGTTGCGGAGATAAGGAGTTTTCTTGGACTCGCCAGTTACTACAGAAGATTTGTGGAGAACTTCGCTCGCGTAGCCGAGCCGTTAACCAAGCTTACGCGTAAGGAGGTACCGTTTGTTTGGACGGATGGATGTGCATTGGCCTTCGAGACGTTGAAGCAGAAGTTGATAACCGCCCCGATCCTGACCGTACCGGATAATTCAGGAGGACTGGTGATTCATAGCGACGCATCTGGAAAAGGATTGGGATGTGTTTTAATGCAGAACGGGAAAAGTCGTCGCTTACGCATCGAGACAGCTGAAGACTCATGAGAAGAACTATCCGACTCACGACTTGGAGCTTGCAGCCGTGATCTTCGCCCTGAAGATTTGGAGACACTACCTTCTGGGCGAGAGAGTTGAAGTCTTTACGGATCACAAGAGTTTGAAATACGTGTTCACTCAGAAGGAGTTGAACATGAGGCAACGCAGATGGTTGGAGCTGATAGCCGACTACGACCTTGATCTTAAGTACCATCCGGGAAAAGTTAACGTCGTGCCAGATGCGCTAAGTCGGTTACCAGCAATTCAGTTATTGACTGCACACAGAGAGATTGTTGAGGAGTTTCGAAGATTTGACTTGGAGGTTGTGCTACCACATGCTACAGGACAGTTGATGCAGTTGCAAGTACAATCGTCCTTAGTTGAGAAGATTAAAGCGGCGCAATCGCAGGATCCTAGACTGCAAAAGTTTCGAGAGCAGGTTGGAGCCGGACTACGAACCGATTTATTGATCCACGAAGATGGTTCGTTGAGGTATGGTATCCGTGTGTGTGTGCCAAAAGGGGATGTGCGTGAAGAGCTTATGAAGGAGGCACACAATTCAGTTTACTCTGTACATCCAGGAGGGACAAAGATGTATCAAGATATTCGACAGCACTTCTGGTGGGAAGGTATGAAACGGGAGATTGCTCGCTTCGTGGCTAAGTGCTTGGTGTGTCAGCAAGTCAAGGCTGAGCACCAAAGGGTTGCTGGTTTATTGCAACCATTTCCGATTCCTCAGTGGAAGTGGGAACATATAACCATGGATTTCGTAACGGCTTTACCCCGGAGTCCAAAGGGCAACAATGCAGTATGGGTGATTGTCGATCGGTTGACCAAGGCAGCTCACTTTATTCCGTTTCGGGTTGGTCAATCGACGGAGACTTTGGCAGAGTGGTACATGCAGGAGATTGTCAGATTGCATGGAGTACCGATAAGCATCGTGTACGATCGGGACACTCGGTTCTTGTCGCACTTTTGGAGGAGTTTACAAGAAAGTTTGGGGACTCGACTGAAGTTTAGCACAGCTTATCATCCTCAGACTGATGGGCAATCGGAGAGGATGATCCAGACCCTTGAAGATATGTTGAGGGCTTGCATGTTGGATTTCAAAGGTTCTTGGGAAGATCATCTACACCTGGTGGAGTTTTCATACAACAACAGCTTCCAAGCAACTATTCAGATGGCCCCGTTTGAAGCACTGTATGGTCGTAAGTGCCGTTCACCTGTTTGTTGGGATGATGTTGGTGAACGAAGGTTACTAGGACCAGATTTGGTGGTACAGACAGTCGAGAAGGTGAATACAATCAGGAAGCATATGAAGGCAGCTCAAGACAGACAGAAAAGTTGGGCCGACACGTCAAGAAGACCTCTAGAGTTCGCCGTGGGTGATTTGGTATTCCTGAAGATATCACCGACTAGAGGGGTGATTCGCTTTGGAAGTCGGGGAAAGCTTAGTCCCCGATTCGTTGGACCCTTCGAGATATTGGAGCGTGTTGGAGAGGTATCGTACCGGTTGGCGTTACCACCGTCATTAGCAGGAGTTCACGATGTGTTTCATGTGTCTCAACTACGGAGGTATGTTCGTGATGAGACTCATGTCTTGGATCATTCAGAGTTGACCGTACAGGAGGACCTGACTTTCGAGGAGCGACCAGTTGAAATCAAGGATCGAAGAGAAAAGGTTCTTAAGATCAAGGTTATCCCTCTTGTGCTAGTTTCTTGGGGTAATCGATCGCATGGAGAATCCACTTGGGAGCGAGAAGACGAGATCCGGCAGAAATTCCCTCATCTTTTCTAGTAGTTAGCTATCTTGTATTCTTGGAATTTCGAGGACGAAATTCTTTTTGTAGTTGGGTATGATGTAACACCCGAGCCCAATAATACTATTCATATTACTAGTTGAGGGTTGTTTATTGCTCATTCCAATTTTCCTGATTTTCTGGTGTTTGTTGCTAAATTTTACCCGGTTAAGTCATTTTGGCACATAAAATTTTAACTCCTAAAATGAAATTTAAGATGTCCATGTTAGCCTACTCGTCGCCACTAGTCGCGTGGTAGCGTCCGCGTGTCGAGATTCCGTTCCGTTTGGCTAAACGGGCCAGTTTGGGCGACTACGCGCGCGTGCAAGTGTCCGACTTGGGGGCATGCATTTTAATCATTAAACACCTATTTTCAAAATTTGGAACCCGCTTAAAATCTATAATTTGAATTTGGAACATTTGGGCACAACCCGGGCGCGATTTGGAAATGTTTCATTTCGCGCCAAAAAGGGCCCGTTTCAATTTAATATCTAAAACTAAAATCATATACGAATATTAATTCCTAACTGTTAAATCCTTCACGAATCCTACTAAAATCCTTCTCATATTTTTTCCCAGCCAATCACGAGCTCCCATTGAGCTCGTGGGCCCCGCCTCCTGTTCCCCATCTCTCTCTCTCTCTTCCCTCAATCTCTCTTTCTCTCTCCAATCCCTCTCTCTCTCTCTCTTCCCTCAATCTCTCTTTCTCTCTCCAATCCCTCTCTCTCTCTCTCCCTCTATATTTAAAACCCTACGCTGCAGCCGCCTCAACCCATCTTCCTCCATCACGAAACCCTAACCCTAACCCTCGCGACCTCACCGCCGGCCTTTCCGTGACCTCGTCGCCACCAGCAACACACCCTCGACCTAACCGCACCTCCATCCCCTCGCTTCTCCCGCTCCTTCCCGCACTGCACCCAACTCCCGGCGTCGCCTCCAACCCTGCACAGCCGACGTCGACGCCGCCCCTCGCCGCCGACGCCTCCCACGACTCCCTCTCACCCTCCTCGTCGAGACCTCGTCAGCACCTCCCTTCCTCTCCTCGCCGGACCACCAACCCGAGCCTTCATCCATTGCCTACCCGCTGTTCACCGGAGAACGCACCGGCGACCTCGCCGTCGTCACCAGGGCCGCCTCCTTCTCCCCCTCGACCACCAGAGCCGACCCCCTCTCCTCCAGCTTGCCGCAGCACCCTCTCCCGCGCACCCCGAAGCCTTTAACCCTTGCTGCAGCCGCTGCCGTTGCTTCGCCGGCGTTCCAGCGCCGTCGAGCTCGCCGGGGTCACCTGGTACACCTCTCTGTAAGTGTCCCCTTTCCTTCCTTTGTGCAAATCATCCCCCTTGCTGGTCGTAGTCGCTTGTATCCTATCGTATTGCTAACTTCGCTCCCTTTTGTCGTTGCCGGAATCCGACCGTGCCGTCTTGGCGAACCCGACGCTCCAGCAAGGTCCCCTGGTCCGTGTGATCTCGTTGATCCCTGTTGGGACTCGATCCGTGGCCCGTGCTTTCATATCGCGTTTTCTGCCGACATCGCATCCGTGTTCCCGTTTGCAGACCGTCGAGGCAAGTATCTGAATACTTGCTTGAACATGCTAGCGTGCGAGATCTAGTCTTGCCACGCAATTTAATTCAAACTATTTAATACCGTAACTTAGTGATGGCATTCGATATCGTATTATTGCTGTTATCTTTATAACGGAATCGTTACAACAGTTCCTCGAAATCAATTAACCCACATCAATCCATGCTTTAACTAAACAAAACGACTAAATCATATCTGCTTAAACTGTTAAACCATTCATGAGACAATTATTATTATTTAGTATGATTTCATATAGTTCCTTAATTTATAATTGCGGATATTGCTTTACCTTGTGGCTATTACACCCTAAAGATGATTGAACATGTTAATAAGAGAATGTAAACATCACTATGGTTATATGGAATATTGTGGTTAAATACTGTTTCCTGCTGTTGTTCGTTATTGATTGTGTACCTGTTGTGAGCACTTACCCGATTGCACGACATATTGGCCTGATCCTGATACACCTGACATATACATACATACCGACTCACCCTGTCGTACCATGACATTACCTGTTTCATGATTTCATGCCTAATGCCGACAAACCTAACCATTCCTGCTGTCGATCCAGACAGACCTACTTTTACTTGACTTTGTGTTGGCATTAGTCCTTGACTACTGAACACCTGACCTGACATACATAGTTTGGGGGTATGGGGAAATCAAAGGTGAAACCGACTTGTAACTCAACAGTTCGATACATTGTTCTGATCAGTCTTACGGGCTTGGCCAGTCCGGGAGTGATGATGCTGACATCACTCGTCCATCCTACTACCTACTTTTACTGCTTAGCGGCACATCTCGGGTTCAGCCCCGAGGATCATGACCGTGGTCCCGGGCACGCACGGGATACTATTGAGTTACATCGACGATTCATCAATTGGTTTCAAAGACTATAGAGTAGAAAACCTGATAGGACAGTTTAGTCACCATTGCACATTACCCTGCTTGTTACTTCTTATTACTGCTTTATTCATGTTCATGCTTGCATTGTTTATTACCATGTTTATACTGTATACTTGATATCATGACGCGCTGACGTCTGGGTTTTGCATGGCCCAGATTCCGTACCCTTGTCGTCGACCGAGCAGGAGTACTTCAGCCAGCAGGCTGAACTGTGAGTTCCTTAGAGTTTAGTTTATTTATTTTCATTTCCAGTTGTGAGCCCGCATTATGGGACGTACTGTTTATTCATTGTATTGGATCATTAGCTTCCGCACTTATTGTTTATTGATTCTTGTTATTATGGATTTGGACATGTATTAGTTTAGTTTATTTTACTGATTTCTTGATATCTCTACAACCGAAATGTGACTGTGGACGGATGCGTCCTACCCGCAGGTAGAATGGTTGGCTATGTCACGTGCCCAAGTTTGCGTACTCTGGGAAGCGGGGCGTGACAGGATCTCATAAGAGAATTTTCTCCCTTACAAGTCGAGAGGACTCGTAAGTGGTTGTTTCCCTCTTTGTCAATGTTCGACTTCAGAGAGTGTGGCCCATAGATAGTCCATCTTGACCTCCTTGCAGGACAATGATGGCTTAGGAGATAAGGTTAGGCTCTGCCACCTAAGACTTTTCAACTTTATAAGCCATGAAGGTCTCATAAAGACTTTTCTCCCTACGAGTGAGAGGATCCCGTAGGTGTCTTTTCTCCTCATGGGTCATGAAGACTCCTAAGTACGTTTTCTCTTGAGAATCGTAAGGATCCCACAAGAGAATTTTCTTTATGCGTAGGGACTCTAATTTCCCTGTAGGTCAAGACGAATCGAGAGATTCCTGCAAAGACACTGATTTCCTTGCGGGTCAAAGTGAGTCGAGAAATTCCTGCAAAGACACTGATTTCCTTGCGGGTCGACACGAATCGAGAGGTTCTCGCCAAGGACGCTGATTTTCCTGAATCGAAAAGTCTTGCTAAGGACACTGATTTCCTTGGAGATTGGTTGACTTTTTTCCGAGATGAAGTCATTGGATGACGTATTTTCGAAACGGGCTCATTGCTGACGTATTTCCGAGACGGGGTCATTGGATGACATATTTCTGAGACGGGGTCATTGGATGACATGTTTCCACGACGGGGTCATTTGATGACGTATTTCCGCGGCGGGGTCATTTGATAACGTGTTTCCGAGACGGGGTCATTTGCTGACTTGTTTTTGAGACGGGGTCATTGGATGAAGTGTTTCCGAGATGGGGTCATTGGATGATGTGTTTCCGCAACGGGATCATTGGATGACGTATTTTCTCGACGGGGTCCTCGAATGACGTATTTCCGCGATGGGGTCATTTGAAGACGTATTTCCGAGACGGGGTCATTTAAAGACGTATTTCCGAGACGGGGTCATTTGCTGACGTATTTCCGAGATGGAGTCATTGGATGACGTATTTCGGAGACGGGGTCATTGGATGACGTATTTCCGCGACGGGGTCATTTGCTGACGTGTTTCCAAGACGGGGTCATTGGATGACGTATTTCCGCGACGGGGTCATTGGATGACGTATTTCCGCGACAGGGTCATTTGCTGACGTATTTCCGTGATGGGGTCATTTGCTGACGTGTTTCCGAGACGGTTTCATTGGATGACGTATTTCCACGACGAGGTCATTGGATGACGTATTTCCACGACGGGTCATTTGCTGACGCATTTCCGCGATGGGGTCATTTGCTGACGCATTTCCGCGACGGGGTCATTTAATGACATATTTCCGCGACGAGGTCATTTGCTGACGTATTTCCACGACGGGATCATTTGATGACGTATTTCCGCTTTCTGCGGTGTCGGGTTGACTTGCTCCGCTTTCTGCGATGTCGGAGCTGACTCTAGATTGTCTGTGAACCGTAGAGTCTTGGAACTGGGGATTTTGTCGTGGTTCCGATTGGTGGTGTCGCGTCTGTGTCCTGCTGGTAGGAGGAGGAACTTCGTTGTTGGTATTGTGGGATGCAGATGTTGCTGTCGAGATCTGACTTTCCCTTTGACAGAGTTTGTTGGGACATGTGGTTCCCTTTTCGTTTATGCCCATGGATTGTATACAGAGGCTAGTATGGACTTAGCTGTAGGGCAAAAGTTTCATTCTTTCATCATTTTTTTTTATTTATTTCCACGATACTCTATCATTTTAGCTTTTTATACCGCGAAAGTCACGATTGCCTAATCATTTAGGCTATTTTTTGCATTGCCCAATTATTTCGGCTATTTTTCTTTTTACTCGCTGCTTTTTATTGCAAGTTGCCCAATCATTTCAGCTATTTTTGTATGCATATATTTTACTTGCTGATTTTGTTGCAAGTTGCTCTATCATTTCTGCTATTTCATATGCACTTATGGCTCGCTGACTTTTGCCGCGAGTATGGAACTTGGAATTTGATACCAATTAAGGCATCAGTATCGCTATAACTGGGTTATTGCTAGTAGCGAATCATCATTTGCCTTTGTCGATTCGACCAAAGGTGACTTAGCAAACAAGATTGGGATCCTGTCGACTAAGGCTTTTGACTTCATGTGCTGTAAAGGTCTCATAAAGATATTTCTCCTTACGAGTTGTGAGGATCTCGTAAGTGCGTTTTCTCTTTAAGAATCGTGAGGATTCTTAAGTGTGTGTTCTCTTATAAGTCGTAAGGATCTTGCAAAAGTGTTTTCTCCTTATAAGTCGAGAGGACTTACAAGTGTCATTCACCACATGAGGAAATTTCACGCCATTGGTGGAACTGGGTGGGGAAACGTTTATTTATGCCCGTAAATAGTATAAAAGGGTCGATATTGACCACCTGTAGGGCAGTTTGGGGGATATGATGGCTTAAGAACAAGTTCAGATCCCTGTATCTTAAGACTTTTGAATCCTGTGAGCCATGAGGGTCTCATAGGGGGGACATTCTCCTTACAAGTCATGAGGATCTCGTAAGTGTAATTTCTCCTTAGGGGTCGTGAAGATTCCTAAGCGTTTTGCTCCCTTGTGAGTCGTAAGGATCTCACGCGGGTATTTTCTCCTTACAAGGTCGAGAGGACCTTGCAAGTGCACATACAGATTTTTTTTCTTATGAGTCTACGCCCTTTTGGGTTTTCACAAACTCGCCGGTAGCCCTGCTGTTTTTACTCACGGAGCCCTTTCGGGTTTCATCCGTGCCGGTTTCTCTTATTGACATACCGTTTTTTTCTTTTTTTTTACGAGTCTGCGCCCTTTCGGGTTTTCATGAACTCGCCGGTAGCCCTGCTTTTTTTACTCACGGAGCCCTTTCTAGTTTTCATCCGTGCCCATTTTTCTTATGGATGTACCGTTTTTTTTTACCACGTCAGCCTGGGGATGCCGGGGGTTTGTAGTAGATTAAAGACGTTTTAGTCCATTGTTAGTTTTAGGACATTGTGGTCCATAGCTGGTTTAGGGACGCTTCGGTCCGTTGTTAGTTTAGGGACGTTTCGATCCATTGTTCATCATGTATACACGTGTATTTGTCACGCGACGGGATACATAACGATAAAGTGGGATACACCCATTTACGTTGTGATTTGGTTTGGTTGGGGTGTTTTGTGATCTATCCTTACCGCGACTTCTTCCACTTGACGTCGACGCCTGGCTTTTTCGAATATGGCCATTTTGCGTTCTCGATCAACTTTGCTCTTCTGACGGGCTTCGTTTAGCAGCACGTCAATCAGCTCATCGGACGGTTCCAAGGATTTTGGTGCCGATTCTGCCCCCAGCTTCTCTACATCAGGAGCTTCTTTATCATCTATTAACGAGTGAGAGATCATGTGACAACTTGCCACGTAATCTTCAGGTTCTTCTGACGCGTCGTCTCCCTCGTCATTGTCATTGCCTCTATTCTCAAGGATATGGTTGAGAAACTGAAGGAGTGTGACTGGGGTCTGCTCCTTCTGGTTGTATTCCTCCAGCGTATCAATATGATTTTGTAGGTACATGCGCTTGTCATTAGGCTGCGTGGGCTTCTTGGTCTTCTTCATCTTCTTCGAAGACTTTGACGGCTAGACCTGGGTATTTTGCCCCTTGCTACCAACACTCAGTGTCGGGCGCAGTTTCAGCATTCCCTCAATGATCTCGGGCTCTAGCGGGCTTTTCAACCTGATTGCGGTGCATGCTTGAAGATCCTTCAGCATTCTTTTCGTTTTTGCTGAAAGAACTACTTCCCTTGGAGCTTCCTCTATGAATGAGCATGATGCCCCCGGCGTGTCTACCATTTTAGGAGTGTGCTGTTGTGGCAGATTTACCTTCCAGTTTTCGGACAGCGCAAACTTTCCTTGTTGGTACTGGTCTTCAACCCAGTTTTTGAAGACGTAGCAGTCTTCGATCGTATGGCCCAATAATTGGTGGTAGGGGCAGTAATTGGGATTTTTGACGTCATTCGGTTACAGCGGGTGTCTCGACTCCGGTAGGGTGATGAGCCCATTGCGTACTGCCAGCTCGAACAGTCTCCTTGTTTTATCCCGGGGAAACGAGCAAGGACATCTCAGCTTCTCATCGAGAAATAGCCGCTTGTTGCTTTGGCGAACAACCGAACTCGGGCCACTCGGCTGTTGTTGAGCATTGGCGATGAAGGTCGCTTTCCTTTTCCCTTTTTCATTCCGAGGCTCCGTCTTTTAAGAGGAAGGCATATGGCCAATCTGGCCTATTCGGGCTAGTTTGTCAATCATGGCCTGGAAGGTGGTTGGCTTGAAAAACATCATGAATTGAGATATGGTCGCCTGCGGATCGAGGGTTCCCACAAACATGCCTACTGCAGGAGCCTCTTCTATTCGTTGTTCGCACTTCGACCATAGGTTGCGCCATCGAATTGCATACTGAACCCATGTCTCTCCCGGCTTCACCCTGGTATTGATCAACGCCGTGATTGGGGTGAGTTCGCTGGAGCTTGCGAAACGCTAGGTGAATAATAGCTCCATCTTCGTGAATGTTTTGACGGAGTCGTTGAGAAGCTCTGAATACCATTCGAAGGTCGTCTCCGCCAAGCTGTCGATGAATTGGCGAAGCAGCAGCTTATCGTCGCCTCCAGTACTGCCGCAGAGGGACCTGAACTGGGCGACATGCTGGTGAAGGTTTCATGTCCCCTTATATACATGAAATTTAGGGATTGTGTATCCTGGAGGGTGCTTAATCTGATCTTACCAGCTGGGATGGGGTCGCCCAGTTCTGACGACTCAGCCAGCAGCTTCGTTCGCTTGATGGGCTCGTATCTGTCGAGCTATATAGTCGTCAAGGGCGGCTTTGGAGATGGTCTCTTCCTTTGCCGCTGATAGAGCCGGAAAAGGGTTTGATGTCTCTCTTCTGTCGTCTTCCAGGATAATCGGAGGGTCTTCAGCTGGGGGATCCGGCTGTATCATCATCCCGACTATATCTTGAAACAGAAGCGCCATTTTCTTTATGTTAGCCGCTTGTTCCACGGCCTCTTTGTCTTTCTTCTCGAGCATTCTTCGGAGGAATTCGGCATTGGTTTCATGTTCCTGGCGCTACTCCGACGACGTCTCCGGGTTTTCTTTTGGCCCGGTGAGTGCGGCCATCTTCGTTAGCATCTCTTGGAGCTTTTGCTGTTGCTCCTGAGCCTTTGTCACAGATCGGGTGAGTGGTCGATGACCCGTAGAGATGCGGCTATTCTCTTTTCCGGAAGCCATGTAGACGGTGTGCACTACCATGCCCCCAGACTTGGAGCATCTGGGTTCAGTGCTCTTGAGATTCGTCGCAGGCATAGGGATTTTCTCCGCCTTCCTCTTTTTATGGACGATTGAAGTTGAGGGGGCTGTTGATGTAGGCACCCATGCAAACGACACCTTTCGTGGCGGGGCGGAGGGATGGTCTTCCTTTTGCTGAATCTTTATTTTCTTCTATCGGCTGGAGTAGTCCTTATCGATTACGGAACCTTGGACTCTCCGCCAGACTTTATGAATTTTGGAGGACAGCCGCTGAGGAGGCTGCTCCAGCTCCGCCTTTGTAACATTTTCAACAGGTGAAGGAGACCTTTTTAATACGGCAGTTGGAGAGTCCTTGCGCACCCTCCTAAGCGGCTCAAAGATGTTCCCAGTTGGAATAGCAGCATCGACTTCCACCATCGGAGCTGGTGGTGTCAATCCAGAAGGGGAACTTCCCCCAGCTTTCCTTACTCGGCGCTAGTGGCGACGTCGATCATGTATTGCAGACGGTACTGGCTCAGTTACGGGGGTGGCTTCATCATGCCCCCTGTTCTGGTGAAGGGTTGTTATTGGTGCCAGCCTATCAAAGACTGACGTCCGCTGAGAAGAAACATCCAACCTGTCAAAGACTGACCTTTGGGCAGGGGAAATAGTTTGGACGAACTCACCCGAAGCAGGAATTGGGGTGTCCAGTCTCGCAAAGACCGATCCTTAGCAAGAGAAGCCTCTATGATGACTTCGTTTACTAGAGCTGGAATAGCTATCCGCTTCGGGATAACTCCTTCGGGTATTATAGGCTTCTTCACGGGCCTACTGGAGCTCAGGCTCAGCCTGTCGAAGACTGATACAGTAGACTTAGAGTTGGACGGCCCGTTGAGAGGGGCCATGGTAGTGGTAAGCCGATCAAAGACTGACTTCTTCGGAGCTTCCTGTGACGGTATTGGGACACTGAAGCTTGCCGATGGAATCATGGTCTCAAATAACAGTCCAGTGCTAGCCAGAGTCACCTGTTCCACTGGCATGGCGAAGATGGAGGCCGCTTGGGGCCCATAGGTCACTCCTATAGCGAGGACGGGGTGGGAGTTGTTGTTGCAGTTGGCGCAGTTGGAAGCCATTTTCTCTGCACAGGAGCACGGCACCAAATCTTAGTACCTCAAATCCAAGGGCAACCACATTAAACCGCAATTCTTTCGCGAACACGAAACATGAAGTGTGGAGTGAAAAGAGGAAAAGGTCCCACCGGGCGTGCCAGAATCTGTTCTCCGTCGAAAACCGGGAAGACAAACGTCTCGCCTGAATTTGGGGGCAGATGCTATTTGGTTTTATCTGTCCACCTCTCTGAAGATGCCAAGTTGATTTATGGCACCTTATATCGGAGGTTTAGATAGATGTGGCCGTTGTAGCAGACTTCATCAGATTCCCCCTCGTGTACGAGGGGTTTTTTATTGTGGGGACGCTCTTCCCTACAGGCGCAAGCCCTGCAGTTAATTACGCTACAGCATCGCAGTAACCACTTTCTCCTTCTCCAGATGGTCATTTTGTATCGTGTGTATTTGTTTTGTTTTTGGTTGCCCGTGAATTGTATACAGAAACTAATGTATGTTGTCGCCCATAGAGCGTGGATTAGTCCAAATTCATATTTTCTTAGATTTGGATTTGGTTGATTTGAGGATCATTAACCTCGTTTGAGATTAAAATCAACTTAAATGTTTGTTAAGGATACATTAGTCCAATTTTAGACTAAGATCTACTTAACAAGGTTTGAGGATCATTTAGATTCAATGAAAGAGCATTTGGGCTCTATCATTTTAGTTTAAGGATTTTACGGTCCATTGGGTTTAAGGACATCATAGTCCATGGAGTTTAAGGATATCATAGTTCTCAGTTTAAAGACATCATAGTCTATAGAGTTTAGTTTAAGGACATTGCGGTCCATGGTTTAAGGACATCATAGTCTGTGGAGTTTAAGGATATCATAGTCCATAGAGTTTAGTTTATGGACGTTGCAGTCCATAGTTAGTTTAAGGACATTACAGTCCATTGGGGTGTATCCATGGGTTTAGAAATGTACTAAAAAGTTGTTGGTTGTCGGAACCTGCCACCCCCCTGAAGACGTTGAAGAATTACAACGACATATATCAGAGGTGTGGAGAGATGTACCCTTGAACCAATGTCCCGACTGAGGGGGGGTGGGATGAACATCATTTTGAATGCCATCTGAGATAACTAATTTTAGAAGACTTGAGTATAATGTGGGCTCAGTTAAAAGGGATTTTGACTTTAGCAGACCTAGCTGATTTGGGCTAAGATCAGCCTCATTATAGTATTAAACACTAGAGTATGTTCGGCGCTTAGGTGTTCTTACGTGAGGTGCTTAAAATAGTGTTGGAAGCTAAAGATTTGAGGTGCTCATGTGGGGTCACGTGAGGCGCTTGAAAATTAGCAGAGCTTCTTTGGATTAGTTCCCTCATTCTTTTCTGAGTGCTAAGCACTATCGGGCTACGTGAGATCATGTGAGGTACCCCAGAGAATGAAAGTTGCATTTGTTTTACTCTCTTTTGTTCTGAAAGTGCTAAGTACTATTAAGGGGTCATGTGATGTCACGTGAGTTGCCCTAAAATAGAAATTTCCTTGGGTTTATTCCGCATTTTCTTTTGAAGGGCTTGTTCAGGGGTCACGTGGGAGCACGTGACCTGATCTCATTTGTTTTCTCTCGTTCAACAAGGCTGCTCACGTGGGAACATATGATCATGATAGGGTGCTAATCTTCTTTTTTACGTGCATGGAATTCTTGAGTTTTGAGACTTTCAAGTCCCTTGCTAGTTTTTTTCTCCATCTTTGACCAGTTCTGACTCTCGCACCTCTTCTAAATTCTTTTGTAGGGTTAAACCCTAGTTTTATTTAGAGGGATTAAATTACTAGATGTTCTGTTGTAAGAATTAAATTCTTTGGACTCAATTCTCCCCCTAAGTTTTGTATCTGCATAACAGATCTTCCCGGTGAGAATTAAAATCTCAACTTGTGGGGAGGTATGCTTCTGCAGATCTTAACCAGAGGAAGAACTAAGTTTTTTTTAGAAGAGTTAAACTCTTGTGAATATGAAGAAGAGGTAAGAGGTTTTTTCTTTTTTTCCTTCTCTTACCTAGGGTTTCTTTTCCTTGAGGAGATCTTCTTTTCTCTGGAGAATTAAATTTTCTTTTCTTTTTCTTACGAGGGGGGTTTTCTCTCTCCTTCCCCTTTTTTTCCCTTTTTTGGCTCCAATTTATAGGAGAAAGAAAAGAATCAATTTGTTTAGAAAATCTCGCATTGAGAGATTTTGATCTATCAACATAATCTTTTAGATCATTCGGTGAATTTTATTTACGGTTGGATTTTTAATCCAAGGACTTCTATTTTACAGAAAATATTTCTTTTGTTATTCTTAACAAGTATAGGAAGATATTTCCTTGCACAGAATTTTTCTGTAGATTGGTGATTTTTAATCACCTTTGAATCTTTAATCCAACGGCGCTCTGTTTTACAGAGCGTAATCTTTCTTGTTTAAAAAGATCCAAGGAAATATTTTTCCAATAAGGCTTTTGATCCCTTTTAATTAGAATTTAATTCTATCGGTTCAGAAGGCTTAGGAGCTCATCACGTGTATCACGTGACCTCACCAAATTAAGCATAAAGCTTTTGATTCCTTTTAATTAGAATTTAATTCTATCGGTTCAGAAGGCTTAGGACCCATCACGTGTAGCACGTGACCTCACCAAATTAGGCATACTAAAGAGCGTCACATGCTATCACGTGGTTTTTTGTCTCTGGCCAATTGTTTGTTTTAGATAAGCGCACATATACTCTGTATATAAGGGTCACGTGTCTGCACGTGAGGCTCAGTTTTGGCTTATTTTTTAAGCGCGGTGCCTATCACGTGTGGGCGCGTGATGCTCCATTTGGGGGGTTTTCTTGTTGCTTTTTTATTTATTATTCAGTTTTTTTATCAGAGAACACCTATAAGTCGAGACAAGTCGAGAGGATCTCGCAAGTGTATCCTAACGTGAAATATAGATAACCCCTTTTTTGATAGGGGTCCGTTAGGTTTGTGGTACTAGGTTTAAGTCTATCGTACCGTTGTGTTGGCTGATATATTTCTCGATATGCTGTCCCTTAGGTTGCTGCTCGAGTAGTCCCGCAACTGTCGTATCTTTGATCCCTTCTGAGGTTGGACAAGACGTCTTCAAGTAATCTTCTTAGATTGGAATATCCATTTTACCGTCGGAAGAGCAAGCGTTAAGTATTTTCCATGGCACTTTTTACTTGAGGATGGGCTTAATTTAAAGCCCTAATGAGTCATAACCGCACCCTTCTGGGGTAAAATGATCTCCAATGGTCTTTAGACTTTGTATGCATTGCCGTCAAGATCCAAAGCTAGGAATATGCCATCACTTCGCTTTTGCTTTGATGATGTTGTACTGATTCTTTGCTGAAGTAGGGTAGATATCCATTTGACCTCTATGATGTATGTATTGCCATCAAGGTCTGGAGTTAAGGATATGCCGTCACTCCAATTTTATTCGACCCTTAGTTGACGTCGCGTCTGCATTCTGCTGGCGTGAGAAGCATGTCGATATGATCTCTAAGCTGGAGATGTTGCCATTAAGATTTGGACCTAGGATTTTTCCATTGCTCTACTTTTATTTGACCCTTGGGTCCTTTCTTGACGACGCGTCTGTACCGAGAAGAAACGTCGAGATGGAGCTAGGATTTTGCCATCACTCCACTTTTATTTGATTGTTGCATCCGCACCATGCTGGAATGAGAGGAACGTCGAGCTAGTTTTTAGGTTGTATATGTACCATCAAGACTTGGAGCTAGGACTTTGCCATTACTCCATCTTTGCTTTGACCCTTGCGTCTTTTTTTGATGATGTTGCGTCTGCATCCTGCTGGAATGAGAAGAACGTCGAAGTGATCTCTAGGCTGTAGTTGTTGCCATTAATATCTGGAGCTATGATTTTTCCATCACTCCACTTTTGATTTAGTGATGTCGTGCCAATTCTACGTTGAAGAGGGGTAGACATCCATAAAACCTCTATGTTGTATGTATGAAGGTCCGGAGCCAGGATTTTGCCGTCACTCCACTTTTGTTTGACCCTTAGGTCCTTATTAACGTTGCATCTACATCGAGAAGGGACATCGAGCTGATTTCTAGGCTGTAAATGTTGTCATCGAGATTTGGCTCTCCCTTTAACAGAGTCTGGTGGGATGATATGGTCTCCTTTATTTCATTTAAGCCTATGGATTGTATACAGGGGTCGGTGTGGACCTACCTGTTGGGCAGAAAAATTTTCATCATTTTTTTATATATATATTTTTATATTTCCTCGATACTCTATCTTTTCATCTTTTCTAACGTGAAAATCACGATTGCCGAATCATTTCGGCTTTTTATCCGCGGTGTCCAATCATTTCGACTATTTTTTATTTTTACTCGCTGCTTTTTATTGCAAGTTGCCCAAACATTTCGGCTGTTTTTTTACTCGCTGATTTTGTTGCGAGTCGGGGACTTGGGTCCTGATACCAATTTTGGTATCAGTATCGCTATGAATGGAATATTGCTAGGAGCGAATTATCATTTACCATGAGTGGAGTTGAAGTTTGACGCCTGTTTAGGCATCAACATCGCTACAACTGGGATATTGGCAGGAGCGAATCATCATTTGCCCTTGTCGATTTGAAAAAAGGTAGCTTAGCAAATAGGGTTAAGATCCTTTTGACTAAGGCCTTTTGACTTTATGAGCCATAAGGGTCTTATAAAGGTATTTCTCCCTACGAATCGTGAGGATCTCATAGGTGTATCTTCTCCTTAGGAATCGTGGGGATTCCTAAGTGTGTTTTCTTTTATAAGTCGTAAGGATCTTATAAGAGTATTTTCTCCTTATAAGTCGAGAGGACTTACAAGTGTCATTCACTATATGGGAATATTTCTTGCCATTGGTGGAACTCGGTTGGAATATATTTTTTTATGCCCGTGGATTGTATACAAGAGCCAATATCGAACTACTTTTAGGGCAGCTTAGGGAATATGACGGCTTAAGAACAGATTTAGATCCCTGTAACTTAAGCCTTTTGAATCTCATGAGCCGTGAGGGTCTCATAGGGGGAATTCTCCTTACGAGTCGTGAGGATCTCGCAAGTGTAATTTCTTCATAGGAATCGTATGGACTCCTAAGTGTGTTGATCTTTCACGAGTCGTAAGGATCTCACGTAGGTATTTTCCCCTCACAAGGTCGAGAGGACCTTGTAAGTGCACGTAATTTTTTATTTTACGGGATTGCGCCCTTTCGGGTTTTCACAAACTCGCCGGCAGTCCTGCTGTTTTTACTCACGGCGCCCTTTTGGGTTTTAACAAACTCACCGGCAGTCCTGCTGTTTTTACTCACGGCACCCTTTCGGGTTTTCATCTGTGCCCATTTCGCTCATGGACATATCAATTTTTTTTGCGAACGATGGAACTCTCGAAAGTAGGTTCGCCGCAAGTGACCCGTCTATTTGTCGGTGGGACTTGGGGGTGGCTTCATCGCTGGAGTAGCTATGTAGCCTGTAGGACTTGAGTTTCAACCTTCACTGTTAGGACTTCGATTGCAATATAGATCTCAAGAGAGCATATCTCCGTATTTGGGGTGACACGCTACTTTAAGAGCATTTCGGTCCTTCATCGCCGTATTTGGAGCGACGCCCTAGTTTAGGGACATCCCGGTCCATCATTCCTATGTTCAGGACGAAATGCTAGTTTAGGAAACATCTCAGTCCAACATCGCTGTGTTTTAGGGCGACGCACTAGTTTAGAGACTTCTCGGTCCATCATTCTCATGTTCGGGATGAAATGCTAGTTTAGGGACATCTCGGTCCAACATCACCATGTTTGGGACGACGCACTAGTTTAGGAACTTCTCGGTCCATTATCGCCGTGTTTAGGGCAAAATGCTAGTTTAGGGATGTTCCGGTCCATTATCGCCATGTTTAGGGAAAAATGCTAGTTTAAGGATATTCTGGTCTAATATTATCATTTGGTCGGGGAGTTGCACAACTCATTCCTTCCAACGCTTATTTTCTTAGGCATTGATGCTTCTCCTTTGCATGTATGGACACTTCACACCTTAATCTATTTTCACCCTCTTGGACTGCTTCGTTTATTATCGTACCAATCGGGTTGTTTTTGCGGCAAATACAGGGCACTTTACACGGCACCTGCCCATTTTCATCAGTGTCACTTTCTGACGCCGACGAAACATCTTCACATACTAAGGAACGAGATATCATGTCACTTATTTTGCTGAATTTTCTTCTTCCTTGGTAGAATGAACTTGACATTTCCCCACATCGTCTGATTCGGAGTGGAATATGGATTTCACATCCTTCCCATGATTTTTTTGGTTCAAGCGGGATATTCCACTTGATTGTAGGACCCGTTTGTAAGTCCCTTAATATCCTTCATATTTTTGAAAAAAGAACCATCTGGCGTAGAGATTATTCCGCCAGTAAGCAATATGCCCCCTGCATATATCCCAGGGGAGCGAGTATTCGCATCCCAATCTTTCGAAAGGTAGAATCCGTGCTGTCGCTGTTTTAGCGACAGGTTGCTTCGGAGCCGCTCATTCTTTGTTGAGAGTTGGCAACAGACACCATCTTGCTTTTGCTTTTCATACATCTTCATCGAAAGTGGAAAGGTCTTGACCTATTTGATCCAATCGAGCCATTTTATCTATGAGCACTTGGAAGTTCGTCGGCTTGAAGAGGGCCATATATAGGAACATCTTTGAATTTGAGTCAAGGGTGGCTATGAACATTCCTATGGCTGGAGCTTCGTCGATACGTTGCTCACATTGTCACCAGATATTTCGCCATCGGGTAGCATATTGAACCCAGGTCTCATTTGGTCTAACCCTTTCATTGACCAAGGTTGCTACGGTAGTGCGTTTATTCACACTAGCGAATCTCTGACAAAAGAGAATCTCCATCTCGTCGAAGGTATTCACGGAGTCATTTGGGAGTTCTGCATACCATTCGAACACAGTTCCCGCCAAACTGCTGACGAACTATCGAAAGAGCAGTATATCATTTTCTCCAGTGTTGCCTCATTTTCTCCAGTGTTGCCGCATATAGATTTAAATCGCGTGATGTGCTGGTGAGGATTCCCGATTCTTTTGTATATATGGAACGTCGGAAGTATATATTCTGGCGAGTACTGTATTTGATCATAGCACGCCGGATACGGTTGACCATTCTTGATTGACCTATTTGCGGCTTCACTGGAATAATGAGCTTTGATTTGTTGAGCGATATATGCGTCCATCTTTGGTTTTGGGATCATTTCCTTTTCAGCCGTTGATGAGGCTCACAGAGGATTTGAAATGCCATCCTTGTCTTTAAGTGAGACTACCAGCGGCTCATCTGCTCGTGGTTCCGAATGGACAATCATTCTAGCCATATTCTGGATCAGAAGGGCCATCTGGTTCTTTTTAGTGGACATCTCTGCCACTTCTTCACCTCTCTTTTTGAGAGCTTGCTTCAGAAAATCAATATCCGACTCCTGCTCTATCCTTTCTTCAGGTGTGTCTTCGGGGTTTGCCTTAGGCGGTGCACTAAAAAGTGTCGCCGCTTGAACAAGTATCTCCCACAACTTTTCATATTGTTGTCGAGCTTTTGTCAGAGACCGAGTATGTGGCCTGTGACTAGTAGAGACATGATCTTCGTCTATGGAGTTCACCATATAGACTGTGTGAACTACCATGCCCCCAGGCTTGGGGCGTTTGGAGTCTTGGCCTTTGGAATTTGCCTCAGGCACTTGAGCTTTATCTGGCCTCTCTTCTTTGTAAGAAGTTGCTTTGGGAGGAGCCATCGTATTAGGACCCGCCTTGGGGTGAGTCCCCTTGTATTTGAGAGGGGGGTCGTTAGAATTTTGCTGACGTTTAGGGGAAGAGCGACAGACGATGAATGAGTCCTTCACCTGCTTCCACACCTTATATATAGATGAAGAGAGATTCTTCAGAGAGTGAACTAGCTTCTGTTCTCATTAGATCTCTATGGACTGCGGAGACCTTTTGAGTGCTGCAGTGGGGGAATTTTTTCCGACCCTTCACAGCCATTCAAAACTGTTCCCGGTTGGAACAACAATATTCATCTTAGGAGTTGAAGCGGGTAGAGTCAACACGAATGGAGAACTGCCCACAGCTTGATTTTTATGACGTCAATATCGACGCCGAGCATTTCTTACGGCCGGAATTTGATTAACCTCAAGATTTACTGAGCATGTCCCCTGTTTTCTTTGATATCTTGAATATTCTGCCCCATGTGTTGACCTTGGTCCTCGGCTGGTGCTAGTCGTATGAAAACTAATCCTGTCGGCAGAACTGGAGCTTGAGGAGTCAGCTTGTGGAAGACAGACTTCTTCTAGGCTCTCCCGTTTGGCGTTGAGTCACCGAGGGTAGGACGTGGGGGCATAGACCTAAAGAGAAGCCTCTTCATTTCTTGAATGTCATGACCCGAAATAGCCCGTGACTGGCACTTGAATCATATGAAGCCTATAGGACCCCATCTAATTCAAGTAAGCCAAAATCCCAGAAATCTAAAACCATTTTAAATTATAACTGAAGGAAAAATAGTTTTAAGAAGTAAAGAAACATGTTTTAAAAACAAGGTTTTTAAATAAGTAGCCGAATATGCATTTTTAAAATCTATATTCTTTTCAAAAAAAATTCGGCAGAGTTTCCTTTGGAAATAATGGCCCCGAACGGAGTACAATAAGAATAATATATATACAATGATAAAAGGCATCCCCAAGCGGGAGCTAGCTCTTCGTCAATCGACGGTCACAACCACGCAAGTAATATAATATACAACGCCAAAGGGCGAGGATCAAAACTCAAAAGAAAACTCAAAATCAACATGAAAACCCATAATACTACAACGCGCGACTCTAAGGTCGAAATAATACATAACAGGTTTTCTAAGTCTGAAACAATATAGAACTTTTGGTTGATGGTATTACTAGATACAACATAATAAAATAAATACAAGGGTGGTCACGATGCGAGTGAACCCACCTACCAATGCAATCATCCAGAAAGGGAGCAGTGTGCCAGAAAAGCCGCAATGAAATCTGTACGGCAAAACCTGCAAGAACTGTGGCACAACGGGGGTGAGTTTCCAACTCGTGAATAGAAAACATCGCAGAGTAGAAATCCTATGCATGACATAATCATAGGTCAATACGATCAGTAACAATATATCCTCAATATGAATAAGTCTGAAGCATGATAAGGTGGCTAGGGTAAACATCTATACATGAGTGTAGTGCCAAGTGCTCATGCCAGCGCCTCAGGTAATAACATATCATAAATATGAGGTATGATCAATGCCGACTATATCATGAAGTCTATGAAAAAGTGGATATCATCCAACTATGTGATCAATGTCATCAATGTCAATATATGTATGTGGAAATCGTCCACGTGTCACCCAATGACAATAAGCATCATGCATGTAAACATCATAAACATATGCATGGAAGTGTGAGGATGTAAATCAACATGTATCGCTCGCGACATAACAAAATCATGGAACCTGAGTGTCAAGCATAGACAATCGAAAACATCAAGAAACATGTGCCTAGCATCGGCACGTAAATCCTCATATATCGGGCTCCATCAGTGCGGATCGGCTCACATCATCTCTCGACTCCGGTTGGTATCCTCCGGATATCCGCCAAGCCCAAATACTATCACCGGTAGGTACTTTCCACCCTGCCAGGCTCATCGTCTACTCCACGAAAAAGATTTCTCGCCCCGGGAAACCATACCAGGTCCACCATGTACCGGCAATCGGCCTCATCCGCCTCCCCGAATCGGGTTTCACATGTCGCTCTTAGAACCGAGAAAACACATGGTGGACGCACTGAAATATTATATCAAGGGTAACCGGGTTTCTAAAACAATACATACTCACTTTTGAAATACCCACGGTTCCCAAATCCAGAAATATCATGGAAACAACATATCTCAATACGTATAATCATAAAGCATGATGTATGCGACATGTAAAGGAAATGTAAGCATATCAGTATATCATGCAACATGGAATAGTAATATGCACATATTGAGGGAAACCGTTCTTTTGAAATGAATCAGTTTTAAAAGTATCTTGCGGTTCCCCAAATCTCTAATCAAGCCAGAATCATCTATGTATGTGCAAATATGTATATACAATGGGTATGTGCATAAGTATGACATGCAAGGGATCATATCCTGATGCAATAATCCTACTGTATAGTGACATGGCAATTATCGATGATGAAGTTTGTGAGCCGGCAAGCAGGTGTACGTGGAACATATGCATCATCGATAATGGTGCTGGTGTCCTAACAGCATGATTTTTATATAACAATAACCAATTGCACATGCAATGTGATATGAATAACAAGAGTATGCAGAAATCGACTAATAAATGCAACAGTGACGCATCTACATCAATATAAAAAGGGTCATACAGTTTGCCATTTGAAATAAGACGAATTGGGGCTTTAGTAAAATAAGGGCTACGGTGTTTTTTAAGAAAAGATGCGTCTTTTGAAAATATCCGTAGTATCCCTGTGCCCATTCTGAAATACTCCCGATTTGTTAGGTTTGAAATAGGTATGACTCGGGTCTAGTCTAACATCTACAAGGTAACTACAGATCTAACTAATCAACTAATGGGAATGGTATGGAAACCACCTAAATCTGAGTCGATACATATATACATATAATAGTCGGTGATCCCGCCTCAGTGGTACCGCGTACGATACAATATCATATGACATCCTCGAGTCATGAGTGCGGATCTATCATCAATATATAGCTCGTACGGTAAATCATCGTACGGCATCCCAAAAGCTGGGTACGGGTCAATATCACATTCAGCTCATCAATTATCAGGTATCCTTATCATCACCTCTCATGATCTGGGTACTGATCTATGTAACACCCGTGTTCATCTATACCAATTCCAGCTTCCATTTTTTTTACCTACCTATGGCCTTTCTTGATTTAGCATGTTTGGGTGCGAATGGTATTCTACATATTACTTTGCATTCGACCCGACCCGCTTGCTTGAACCTGGTTAACTTTTATTTATAGATTATCTTAACATATTACATGGACGGATGCATCTCATAATTTAGTATTTACCGGCATTTTATCTGGTATCGCATCTGTTGCATATAGCAATTTAAATCACGAAAAATAATTTAAAATTGCATTTCATAGCCTGCTTGATACCCCTAACCCTGTGGTAGCGTCCTTGCATCGTGTTCTCGTCCCGTTCAGTGAAACGGACGTGTTTGGATGGCTACGCGCACGTGCGTGCGTCCGTTCTTGGGGGTATGCATTTCTGTTACATAATCTTTCATTTTAATTTTTGGAACTTGCTAATAATTTCCATATTTCAAATCCAAAATTTTAGACCCGACCCGGACATGTTTTGGATTAAATTTTTATTTAACAGAAAATCCAATTTTTATTTCATCTAATATCTTTATTAAAATTTAACAGTTTAAAATATTTATAACTTACAAAATCTTTTTAAATTAAAATCTAAACCTTAATAACAACCCCTTTCTCTCTCTCTCTCTCCTCCGCATATATATATATTTATATATGTTTTATTTATTTATTTTTCTTTTCTTGTTTAATATACAGCCTCTTCTTCTTCTTTCTTCATTCTTTTCTTGATCTTGTTTCTTGATTCCGGTGATCACCGCCGGAGCCATGCTCGTCGCTGAAGATTCGAGTGATCCAGTGAACGTACCTAACTTGCGTGATCACCCTCGTGCGTTTTTTGGAACCTTCCGTATACCGTGCGCGCGTCACGACGTTTCGCCGACGAAGGACGTTCCGTACACATCCGTTCTTGTTCCGTCTAGGCAAGTTAATCTTGCTACATGCTATATAATTCATTTTATACCTATTTAAATAAATACCATACCTATAGTTTAAATCTAGTACCCCATGTTTAATTTTATAGCGTTTCGATGTTCCGTTTGCATCCGTTTATATCATTTTAAATCTTGATCATGAAAACTTATCTTGTGACATACTAGTTTACATTATACTGCATCCATATTATTTAAAATATATATCGTCGTAATATTTCTTATTATTATCTTTAATTAGTTTATAATCTGCATTTTATAATGTTATACATTTGAAAATATTATAGTTTACGCATGAAACGTCATCGCAAAGCGGATACGACAAATCTGAAATTTACTGTATACCTTACCTTATAAAATTCATTATAAATCATAGAAAAATCATTAGTATACGTTCTTTAGTTTGTTGAGAATCTAACTCAAAGTACCATAACTCTATGAAATATTTACTTGCAAAATAAATTGTTTAAATAACGTAAAATGCAAATGATTATGTCTCTAAACTGCTGTCCAGGGAAATTCCAGCAGCAAACTTTCAACTTCGAATGTTCATAACTTTTTGTAGGGACAACCTGCGATACTTATACTTATAAAAATAAAAACCTTATTGAATTATCTTTGTTTTGGTATAAGACACGTCCCTTTTGGAGAACATTTGTTATTTTTAAGCTATTTTACAAATCAGAATGACGCTGAATTTCTGAACGGAACTTTCTTGTGCTTGGTTAATCAATACCACTTTTATAGTTATTAATCGCTTTGAATATGCTATCCATACTAATATTATTATATCATATTTATATCACATATTGCTTAGTTGTACATCCCACATTGTCATTTTATAGCTTTATAACTTTTCGGATACCCGTTTGCATCCATCGCATTTAAGATACATATAATTGCATCCATAGATCACATTACTACATAATACTATGATATTAATACTCCATGTTTAATAAATTGCATCCTAATTAATATTGAAACTATAAATGTAACCCTAATCGATAACTGTGCATCCATATCCTTGAAATTATATCTATTTGCATACCATATCACATTATTCCATTTTGTTGTTATATTAGTACCCCATACTTGTTTTGTGTACCCATACTGATTATAGTTTGATTATGAGCACCCACGTGATACTTGTGCACCCTGACATGACTTGCTACACCTATTACTTGACCCGACATGGTACCGTACACTACTTGACTTGACCTGATGTACCATGGCTTGACCCGTTACCTGATCTTGTGTCTAATGCCAACAAACCTGACATGTAGTCCTCACGGACCGTTCCTGTTGTCTATCCAGACAAACCTGCTCTTACCTGATCCTGTGTTGGCATTAGTTCTTGATTACTGAATACCTTACTTGACATACACAACTTAGGGGTATGGGGAAATCAATGATGAAACCTGACTTGTAACTCGACAGTGTACTACCTTTACTGATCAGTTTTAGAGGTTAGGCCAGCCTTGGGATGCTGCTGCTGACATCATTCATCTGTACATATTTCCTATTTTAGTGCCTAGCGGCATGTCTCGGATTCAGCCCGAGAATCTTGACTGTGGTCCCGGGTATGCACGGGATACTATTGAGTTACATCGATGATTCATCAAATTGATTTCAAAGACTTTAGAATAGATAACCCAATAGAACAGTTTAGTTTACTCACTGCACACTACCCTTCACTGCCCTGATTTACATTACTGTTACATCTGCTTTTCATTCATGATTATATTTTCATTGCCTGTTACCCTGTTTATATTTTATTGCTTGATGACATGATGCGCTGACGTCTGGGTTTTGCATGGCCCAGATTCTTCAACCTTGTTGCAGACTGATCAGGAGTATTGCCGCTGTTAGACTGAGCGGTGAAGTTCCTGTCAGTATGTAGTCTTACTTTCAGGTTTCATTATTGTACTTCTTGGCTTCCGCACATTGTTATTTCCCAACTCTTTTGCTCTGGCTTATGGACATGTACTAGATAGTTGGTTTACTTTCCTGTTCTTGATATCTCTACAGCCGTAATGTGACTGTGGAGGGATTTTTCCTGTCCACAGGTAGCATGGTTGGCTATGTCACGTGCCCATCTTAGCGTACTCTGGGAAGCGGGGCATGACATGGTTCTTTTGGTATCAGAAAATAGGATATAGGTTAATCGGGTTTGATTCTTTTGTAGTTGGGTATTGGACCCAATACACGAATCAGAATACTCTTGATTAGGAACATGTCCTGCCATCTTGACTATCGTGATTGTTGAATCATATCCTTCTTTTGATCCTTTGTTTGGGCGATATGCAAACCACTTTACATTTCGACCTGAAATCTTTTGGTTCTCTATTATTTCTCCCTGTTTCTTGATTCTGATACTAGGATTTGGGCAACTTGGATGGAGTTATGTAATTGTGCCTATGAACTGCAGCATGGTTACAATGCGGTACTCTATCTAAGTAACTTGGAGTCCTGGTCCTGATTCACTTCCATGTTCCTTGAACGTTGTACTACCTTGTCCCTTCGGTTTCATTGCTTACCAGTTTCATCGCCAACTTGAATCATGTTTACTGTGGTTAACCCTCTTCAGTATCTTGACTTTGGATGAAGTCATCTCGATATCTTACTTGTTCTTGTTCTCCCCGCATTAGGACTATTCAATCCTAGTGCGTTCCCTTGTTTGTTGTTGTCTTGGGAATGGATTTTTGCGGCACTTTCCTTGCTCATATTGATTGTAAGGAAATGAAAGTGATTCTCCAGATTCCCGGACATTCGGAAGTTGTTTTGCTGGAGGAAGCAGTTCTGTCGGGCCAGGCGAGTTAGGGCTAGGCCGATAAACAAGGTTCTTTCGTCAATGGCAGTGGATAAGGAAGAATCGCCGGCTATATTTGAGGGTTTCATGGACGTGTTTGAAGACATATCAGGTTCACCGCCGAAGCGAGACGTAAAGTTCGCAATTGAACTTGTTCCTGGTGCAACGCCAATCTCAAAGGCGTACTATCCAAGGGCACCAGTGAAGTTAGAAGAAAGTCAAGAATCAGGTTACCGAATTTCTAGAAAAGAGGTGGATTCGCAGCAGCAACTCACTTTGGAGAGCTCCGGTTCTTCTAGTAAAGAAGAAAGACGGCACCAGGAGGATGTGCGTTGATTATCGAGAATTTAACCGAGTGACTATTATGAACAAGTATCCGATCCTTGGCATTGGCGAAGTGTTTGAGCAACTTAGTGGCGCGAGGGTATTCTCGAAACTGGATTTGCGGTTCGGATATCATCAGGTCCGAGTTAAATCAGAAGATATTTGCAAGACTGCATTCCGAACTCAGTATGGACATTACGAGTATAAGTGATGCCCTTCGGAGTAACGAATACACCGGCAATATTTATGGACTTGATGAACGGAATCTTTTTACCATTCTTGGACCAGTTTTAGTAATAGTCATGGAAGATATTCTGGTCTACTCGAGGAACATTGAAGAGCATGCAGAACACTTGAAGATCGCACTGCAGACATTGAGGCAAGAAAGATTATATGCAAAGATGAGCAAGTGCAAGTTTTGGCTTGAAGAAGTGAAGTTTTTGGGGCACGTCGTATCCGGAGATGGAATCGCCGTTGACCCCGAAAAGATTACAGCAGTTCGAGATTGGCCGATTCTGAAGAACGTTGCTGAGATCAGAAGCTTTCTTGGACTTGCAGGGTATTACAGAAGGTTCGTGGAGAATTCTGGTCGTTTGGCTGAGCCTCTGACCAAGCTTACGCGCAAAGAAGTACCATTTGTGTGGACGGATAGGTGTGCGTCAACTTTTGAGGCGTTGAAATAGAGATTGATAACCGCTCCTATTCTGACCGTGCCAAACAGTTCCGGAGGATTGGTGATTCACAGCGACGCATCTGAAAAAGGATTGTGATGTGTTTTGTTGCAGCATGGGAAAATTATAGCTTATGCATCGAGGTAGTTGAAGACCCATGAGAAGAATTACTCAACTCATGACTTGGAGGTAGCAGCTGTGATTTTCGCATTGAAGATTTGGTGACACTACTTGTTGGGCGAAAGGGTCGAAGTATTCACCGATCACAAAAGCCTAAAGTACGTGTTCACACAGAAAGAGCTTAACATGAGGCAGCGTAGATGGTTGGAGCTGATGGCTGACTACGATCTTGATCTTAAGTACCATCCGGGGAAAGTTAATGTAGTGCCGGATGCGCTTAGTCGGTTGCCAGCAATTCGGATGTTGACTGCACAGAAGGAGCTTATCAAGGATTTTCGGAGATTCGAGTTGGAGATCATGCTACAGCATTCTTCGGGACAGTTGATGCAGCTACAATTACAGTCGTCGTTAATCAAAAGTATTAAAGCAGCAAAATTGTAGGACCCAAGATTGCAAAAGTTTCAAGAACAGGTTGAAGCTAGACTTCGAACGGACTTATTGATTCATGAGGATGGTTCGTTGCGGTATGGTAGCCGTTTGTGTGTGCTAATGGAAGACATCCGCAAAGAAGTTATGAAGGAGGCGCACAGTTCCGCATATTCCGTACATCCAGGAGGTATGAAGATGTACCAAGATATACGGCAGCATTTCTGGTGGGAAGGCATGAAACGGGAGATTGCCCGCTTTGTGGCAAAGTGCTTGGTGTGTCAGCAAGTCAAGGCTGAACATCAAAAGGTTTCCGGTTTGTTGCAACCACTTCCGATTCTTCAGTGGAAGTGGGAACATATAACCATGGATTTCGTGACGGCTATACCGCGGAGTCCAAAAGGCAAATGCAGTTGGATGATTGTTGATCGATTGACTAAGGTAGCTCATTTTATAACATTTCGAGTCGGTCAATCAGCAGAAGCTTTGGCAGAGCGGTACATGCAGGAGATAGTAAGATTGCATGGAGTACCGGTGAGCATCGTGTCCGACCGTGATACTCGTTTCTTATCACATTTTTGGAGGAGCTTAAAGGAAAGTTTAGGGACTCGATTGAAGTTTAGCACAGCTTATCATCCTCAGGAAGATGGCCAGTCGGAGAGAACGATCCAAACTCTTGAAGACATGTTGAGAGCTTGCATGTTAGACTTCAAGGGTTCTTGAGAGGATCATCTACATTTGGTGGAGTTTTCTTACAATAACAGTTTCCAGGCGACTATTCAGTTGGCTCCATTCGAAGTATTGTATGGTCGCAAATGTCGTTCACCTGTTTGTTGGGACGATGTTGGGGAACGAAGATTTTTTGGACCGGATTTGATCGTGCAAACAGTTGAGAAGGTTAACACTATCCGGAATCATATGAAAGCAGCACAAGACCGACAGAAGAGTCAGGCAGATACGTTAAGAAGACCTCTAGAGTTCGCCGTTGGTGATTTGGTATTCTTGAAGGTATCACCGACTAAAGGGGTGATTCGTTTCGGAAGTCGAGGAAAGCTTAGTTCTCGATTCGTTGGACCTTTTGAGATTTTGAGCGTGTTGGAGAAGTGGCATATCGTTTGGCGATACCGCAATCCTTGGCGAATGTTCATGACGTGTTTCATGTATCTCAACCTCGTAGGTATGCTCGAGATGAAATACATGTATTGGATCTTTCGGAGATGACTGTACGAGAAGATTTAACTTTTGAGGAGCGACCGATATCAAGTGTGGATCGAAAGGAAGAGGTTCTTAAGAACGAGGTTATCACTATTGTACTTGTTTTCTTGAAGTAATCGCTCACATAGAAAATCAACTTAGGGACGAAAGATGAAGTCCGGCTGAAGTTTCCACATCTATTCTTGAAATCTCTTGTTTATTTATCTTATCTTGTTCTTGGAATTTCGAGGATGAAATTCTTTTGTAGTTGGGTATAATATAACACCCGTGTTCATCTATACCAATTCCAGCTTCCATTTTTTTTACCTACCTATGGCCTTTCTTGATTTATCATGTTTGGGTGCGAATGGTATTCTACATATTACTTCGCATTCGACCCGACCCGTTTGCTTGAACCTGGTTAACTTTTATTTATAGATTATCTTAACATATTACATGGACTAGTGCATCTCATAATTTAGTATTTACCGGCATTTTATCTGGTATCGCATCTGTTGCATATAGCAATTTAAATCACGAAAAATAATTAAAAATTGCATTTCATAGCCTGCTTGATACCCCTAACCCTGTGGTAGCGTCCTTGCATCGTGTTCTCGTCCCGTTCAGTGAAACGGACGTATTTGGATGGCTACGCACATGTGCGTGCGTCCGTTCTTGGGGGTATGCATTTCTGTTACATAATCTTTCATTTTAATTTTTGGAACTAGCTAATAATTTCCATATTTCAAATCCAAAATTTTAGACCCGACCCGGACATGTTTTGGATTAAATTTTTATTTAACAGAAAATCCAATTTTTATTTCATCTAATATCTTTATTAAAATTTAACAGTTTGAAATATTTATAACTTACAAAATCTTTTTAAATTAAAATCTAAACCTTAATAACAACCCCTTTCTCTCTCTCTCTCCTCTGCATATATATATATATTTATATATGTTTTATTTATTTATTTTTCTTTCCTTATTTAATACACAGCCTCTTTTTCTTTTTTCTTCTTTCTTTTCTTGATCTTGTTTCTTGATTCCGGTGATCACCGCCGGAGCCATGCTCGTCGCTGAAGATTCGAGTGATCCAGTAAACGTACCTAACTTGCGTGATCACCCTCGTGCGTTGTTTGGAACCGTTCCGTATACCGTGCGCGCGTCACGACATTTCGCCGACGAAAGACGTTCCGTACACATCCGTTCTTGTTCCGTCTAGGCAAGTTAATCTTGCTACATGCTATATAATTCATTTTATACATATTTAAATAAATACCATACCTATAGTTTAAATCTAGTACCCCATGTTTAATTTTATAACGTTTCGATGTTCCGTTTGCATCCGTTTATATCATTTTAAATCTAGATCATGAAAACTTATCTTGTGACATACTAGTTTACATTATACTACATCCATATCATTTAAAATATATATCATCATAATATTTCTTATTATTATCTTTAATTAGTTTATAATCTGCATTTTATAATGTTATAAATTTGAAAATATTATAGTTTACGCATGAACATCGTCGCAAAGCGGATACGACAAATCTGAAATTTACTGTATAGCTTACCTTATAAAATTCATTATAAATCATAGAAAAATCATTAGTATACGTTCTTTAGTTTGTTGTGAAGCTAACTCAGAGTACCATAACTCTATGAAATATTTACTTGCAAAATAAATTGTTTAAATAACGTAAAATGCAAATGATTATGTCTCTAAACTGCTGTCCAGGGAAATTCCAGCAGCCAACTTTCAACTTCGAATGTTCATAGCTTTTTGTAGGGACAACCTGAGATACTTATACTTATAAAAATGAAAACCTTATTGAATTATCTTTGTTTTGGTATAAGACACGTCCCTTTTGGAGAACATTTGTTATTTTTAAGCTATTTTACAAATCAGGGTGACGCTGAATTTCTGAACGGAACTTTCTTGTGCATGGTTAATCAATACCACTTTTATAGTTATTAATCGCTTTGAATATGCTATCCATACTAATATTATTATATCATATTTATATCACATATTGCTTAGTTGTACATCCCACATTGCCATTTTATAGTTTTATAACTTTTCGGATACCCGTTTTCATCCATCGCATTTAAGATACATATAATTGCATCCATAGATCACATTACTACATAATACTATGATATTAACACTCCATGTTTAATAAATTGCATCCTAATTAATATTGAAACTATAAATATAACCCTAATCGATAACTGTGCATCTATATCCTTGAAATTATATCTATTTGCATACTATATCACATTATTCCATTTTGTTGTTATATTAGTACCCCATACTTGTTTTGTGTACCCATACTGATTATAATATTATTATGAGCACCCACGTGATACTTATGCATCCTGACATGACTTGCTACACCTATTACTTGACCCGACATGGTACCATACACTACTTGACTTGACCAGATGTACCATGGCTTGACCCGTTACCTGATCTTGTGTCTAATGCCAACAAACCTGACATGTAGTCCTCACGGACCGTTCCTGTTGTCTATCTAGACAAACCTGCTCTTACCTGATACTGTGTTGGCATTAGTTCTTGATTACTGAATACCTGACTTGACATACACAACTTGGGGGTATGGGGAAATCAATGATGAAACCTGACTTGTAACTCGACAGTGTACTACCTTTACTGATCAGTTTTAGAGGCTAGGCCAACCTTGGGATGATGCTGCTGACATCATTCATCTGTACATATTTCCTGTTTTAGTGCCTAGCGGCATGTCTCGGATTCAGCCCGAGAATCTTGACCGTGGTCCCGGGTATGCACGGGATACTATTGAGTTACATCGATGATTCATCAAATTGATTTCAAAGACTTTAGAATAGATAACCCAATAGAACGGTTTAGTTTACTCACTGCACACTACCCTTTACTGCCCTGATTTACATTACTGTTACATCTGCTTTTCATTCATGATTATATTTGCATTGCCTGTTACCCTGTTTATATTTTATTGCTTGATGACATGACGCGCTGACGTCTGGGTTTTGCATGGCCCAGATTCTTCTACCTTGTTGCAGACTGATCAGGAGTATTGCCGCTGTTAGACTGAGCGGTGAAGTTCCTGTCGGTATGTAGCCTTACTTCCAGGTTTCATTATTGTACCTCTTGGCTTCCGCACATTGTTATTTCCCGACTCTTTTGCTCTGGCTTATGAACATGTACTAGATAGTTGGTTTACTTTCCTGTTCTTGATATCTCTACAGCCGTAATGTGACTGTGGAGGGATTTTTCCTCTCCACAGGTAGCATGGTTGGCTATGTCACGTGCCCATCTTAGCGTACTCTGGTAAGCGTGGCATGACAATCTAAGTCTAGTACAAATCGATACCGTCTATATAAATATAAATGCGTGTGTGGAACATACGTCCAAAGGCCCGCTAAAATCACATGTCGTATCCCAAATACGAATCACAATATATCACCGATATCATGGAACTATGCCCAATCTCATCGACCCATCTCCAAATATCATCCACAACCCTCATCATCTAGGTATAACTATAACAAATAAGCATGTGTGTGCGTGTGGGTGTAAACCTATTCTAGGGTTCGCAACTAGAAACTATACTAGTTTACTTCTACGCCCTAATCTAAGCATAGTACACCTAATCTCATCTCAAATATCCATGACACACTATAAGCTATCATAAATAGTACATATATCCTACTAAACATCGAACTGTGGGGGTGTTATACGCCATCCACCCAACTTCTCCCGTATATATAATCTACTCACCTTGCATCCTGAGTGTCGGGGTCGATGTCGCCTTCATCTTCTTCATCATATGAAGCCCTCGAGAAGGTACCTACAAGATAACGCAATCGCAAATAAACCTTAAAATCACATCGAGAAAACCAAACGATGAGCTAAGGCCTATAGGTTAGAACCTATGGACTACGCTTTCTAAACCATCAAACAACCCTCGATGTCGTCGTCCAAACGTCAAGCGATCGAGGTAAAACAGAAATACGTAAATCCAGAATTCAAAATACGAGAAACGAAATACGAATCCAAAACAGCAAATACAGAAAAAGGTCCCAGATTTCACCCTAGGTCAAATCAAACAATTTTGCATATGCCAGGGGTCTAATTTACATGAAATAAAGCTACAGAACCAACACGAACCAATTTGGTGCGACCCAGGCCGCAATTTGCGGCCAATTGGATTAAATCTGTGGCCAAAAGAAGGAATCAGGGACTGCGGTCTTAGGGTTAGCTTCCTGGGTGCCTGCACATCTCTCAGTGTTCGCAAAATAATATTCAGAGTCTCGGGGTGATAGCAGATTTCATATAACCCTCACAGAAACCATAAATTTCCGATATCGGCTTTTCTAAATCCGTATTCCGGGTTTCTAGTCTCTGGTTTAGGTTTGGATTCTAGCACTAGGGGGTTTGTATGGCCTCTACTGAGCTCAATTGTCCATCACAACTCAAAGTTTCCCTAAACCCTAACTAGAGTTTTCAAAGTTCACCCAAACCACACGATATCGATTCCATTCTAACATGGGGGTAAAAGTAATGGAAACACTAAGCTAATGGTTCAGAAATTATCTTATTTGGCAACTCAAGAAAATTCTTGAGTTGCCCCAAGTGGCCAAAACCTTTCCTTTCTTGGTCCAAAGCGTTCTCCATAAGCTTGTGCACACTTTTTGTGAAATGGGATTTGGTTTTTGAGTTGTTTAGCATGGAGTTTTGGGGGATTTTGTGGAGAAGAAGAGGAGGGGCAGCAGCAGCAGCAAAAATGAGGAAGAAGGAGAGGAAATGAGGAAATATGATGGAGGAATGGCTCATAGGTCAAAGATGAACCCTCACCTTTCTCTCTCTTCACCATATCTCAATATAATACTCTTTTCATTTTCTTTTCTTTTCTTTTCCCTGTTTCCCCCAATCAGAGCAAGGCTCTGTTTGAATTCAAATTTTGAAGCAACGCTTCAAATCCCGTGCGCTGCGCGCAACGCGCCACGTGTCAGAAGTTGATACGTCAACGCAACGCCCGAGGCAGTGCGTCCAATCAGAGCAGAGCTCTTTTAAAAACAAAAAGTAAAAGAAAGCAACGGTCAGTTGCACAAGCGCTGCGCTGCGCGACACGTGTCTGCGCAGTTGCGCAAGCGCAGTTGCGCAAGCGCTGCACGACACGTGTCTGCGCAATTGCGCACAAACAGCTGCGCTTGTGTCGCGCAATCGCGCAAACACAGCTGCGCAAGCGCTGCGCTGCGCGACACGTGTCTGCGCAGTCGCGTAAGCGCAGCTGCGCTGCACGACACATGTCACGCGCTGGGGGAGTTGCGCAAAAACAAAATGGAGATTTAAGGAAATCTTTTCTGTTCTTGTTAAAACAAGAAGATTTTCTTCTGTAAAACAGGGGCCTTTGGATCAAAGATCCAACGGTGGGGAAAATTCCCCAAATCACTTAGAAAAATATTTCCTTAACAAATTTAACTAATTTATGAACACTATAAAAAGGACCCCAGACCTCAATTCAAGAGAATATAAACTTTTGGCTAAAAAAAAAAGAGAAGAGAAGAGAACTCTTGGGCACTCCTCAAGAACATAAAAAAAGGTAAAGACCTTTAAAAGAAGAGAAAAATCTCTGATGAACAGATCATTGATCTTCAATAAATAAATAAATAAATAAAAATAGTGCCTTGCACTTGTTATGAACCTCTGGTTCTCTGAGATAAGGAAAAACAAGAGAAAAACTTGTTTTTCTTTGATCTGAATTTAGATAAAAAAAATGCTTTGCACTTCTGTTCTTGAATCTAAAAGATTCTTAGTGATCTGCACAAATACAGTACATTATTTAAAGGGCCAGGCCCAAATCAAATAAATTGCAAAGCAGTAAAAAGGGCAGAGCCTCATTTGAATTGATACTCTGTCTGAGCAGAGCCCAAAATAAATGAACAGCCCTGGTATAGGTCTAACAGACCAACAATAAATAAAAATTAGACTTAACCCAATAATGGCCATAAGTCCTTAAATTAAATTGACTGAGCAAAATGGCTTTCCTAAATCAATCTAAATCCGGTTCGAGGGTACATCTCCGAACTCCTTTGACATTCATCGTTGTAATTCCTCAACGACGTCAAAGAGGTGCGGGTCCCAACGACCACACACCCACTCGGACCGAAACGTCCCTAAACTAATATCGGACCGAGACGTCCCTAAACTAATGATGGACCCCCATGTCCCTAAACTGGAACACGGACCACTACGTCCCTAAACTTGAACAATAGAGCCTTCAAATGCTCTTTTGTCGGATCTAAACGATCCCGTTTAAGATGATCTTAGCCCCAAACACGGCTAACGTATCCTTAAACATTCAAACGGACTATAAAACTCCAAATCAACCTTGGTTCAAGGGTACATCTCTGAACTCCTCTGACATCTGCCGTTGTAATCGTTCAACGACGTTAGAGAGGTGACGAGTCCCGATGGCCAGATATTAAATGGATTATTCCGTTAAGTTGATCTTAGTCTCAAAACAGGACTAACGTATCCTTAACGAACGTTTGAGTCGATCTTAGCCGCAACGCGACTAAGGCATCCTTAAACTAAAAACACCAAACCTAAATCTAAGTAAATACGGATTTAGACTAATCCACGTCCTACGGGCGACGGTATTACTCAGTCTCCGTATACAATCCATGGGCAACCACAAACAAAACAAACACACACGACACGAAGTGAAATTCTGGAGAAGGAGAAAGTAGCTACCGCGATGCGGTAGCGTAATTAACTGCAGGGACTTGCGCCTGCAGGGAAGAGTGTCCCTGATCAGTCGAAAATATTGTATATTTTAGCCGGCAATTTCCCCATCTTTTGCATACATTTAAAAGTGTTCGGTATTCATATTTCACATATTAGCAAATCAATCGTAAAATACCAGATTGCATGTATTAGAATTTTAAACCTACACTTTAAAGGAAATTGACCGCATTTCATGGCATCGCATCATTTCTGTATTTGCGCAACACTTGTCTTGAGTCTGTGCAGGAAATACGGAAGAAAAGCAAAAGAGCTGATCAAAAATACGCCAACTAAATCATTTCAGATCTGGTAGCAATTCAGAAGGAATTATACAATTCTATATATCAAACCAAGGCCCAGACAACAGCCCAAGACCACACCAGAGAGCCCAAGCCCCAACTCACCAAAGGCGCCGCGGATCCGCGGCGGGAGCCTGTTTGAGCCGCGGATCCGCGCCTCTTCTGCCACGTCATCCGTCTAATTTCAGTGCAGAATCTCAATCTATGGGCCCACATTCATTTCTGATACCACAAATTCCAGAATTCTCGCGAAGCTACTGCCAGATCAGCAAAGAAGATTAAGCAAGGCTAATCCTAATTAAGCTCCTAATTAATCCTCTTCTAGAAGCTCCCTCCTAACTAATCACATCTAGAAGCTTCTCCCCTAACTAACTTTTGGAGGGAAATTTGAATTTCCTCAACAAACTTTAGGAGGGAAACTTAGAATTTGAAATCCTAGATCTAGGGTTTAGTTATCTATAAATAGGAACCTAGACCTAGGGTTAAAGGCTAATCAATCTTTAGGTAATCAATTTTAGTTAATCTTTCCCTCTTTCATCATCTTCTTCCACAAGTCTAGTGACAAGGCTTGTGCGAAACCCTAACCCTAATTCCACTCCAAATTCAAGATCTTGAGTACCAATCAAGCGAGAAGCCTTCAACCTTTTAGGAGCCGAGCCGATCTTCAATCGGGCAAATGATCCAAGCCGATCCGCGATCCACGGAGACGAGCGAAGCCAAGTCGACGATCGAATTCTTCCTCTTGTAGTTCTTGAGCGAATGTAATGAAATTGTTGATATAAATAAAAGGTGAAATTCTTTAATCTTGCTTTCTTTTAATTCTTGCATCATGATTAGATCTCAATTTGTAATTGTTGTTCTTGTTGTGATGTTTGAGTAAAACTCCGCTCGTAAAGGAGTCGAGACGATTGTAGAATGATGATGTAACAAATCTTAATACGATTTTTAAGTCCTACGAGTTTTGTAAACCCTAGCAAGTTCAAAAATCGATGACCTAGTTTCGTAGCGATGCTTTCTTGATTGTGATCGCTCGAAATTAGGGATCTACGATCGTTTCTTGAATTTACTAGAGGATAGAATATGAATGATATCGACGAAAGAACAAGAGATAAGATGAAACCCTAGTTTCACAAGAAGTCTCTAATTCTCATCGATCATCATCGATCTAGTATCAATTCATCGAAAGATAAGAATACGTAATTCTAAGATTACATCACATCTATAGATCCGATCGATTCCTACGAGCCTCATTTCGATTCTTGATATTTGGTTTGGAAAAATCATCAAACTATCAATTCTTGATTCTATCTTTTCTTGTTATTAGATCTAGATTTTCTAATTCTTGAACTTCAAATATAAAATCATGAATTGTTTGTTTTCTTTTCTTTAAAGTTTCAACTCATCTAAATTCGAAAGACGAACTATTACACTTTCCCTGTGGACGATCCGCACTCACTTACAATCTACATCCGACACCGTAGTTGATTGCGGTCAAATAATTTTTGGTTGTGATTTCTTTACAATTTTCTCAAAACTATACATCAAGAATTCTTTTCAATCAAATGGCGCCGTTGCCGGGGATAGTTTGCTAATAGTTCGTATTTTGAAATTTGAGTTGAACAATTTATTTCATCATAATTTTTAGATCTAAACTCGTACAAACCCTAATACGTGTGTTGTGATTTGTTGCGAGAAAATCTGGAATCATTGGAGCTGGAGAAAAATTTTTCTAAAAATTCCAGAGAGCTAAGCAGTTCAAGTGAAACAGTGACAGAAAGTTTTGTGCAGAGATCAGCACATACGGCCGCCCTTCCGCGGCTAAAGACCCTCATCCGCGGCGGTTCAGCGCTTCTGTGGAAGGTTCTCTGCACCAATTTTCCTCTGTGAGTGCCTCACTTTCTTATCTCTTACCTCATCTGCTCCAATAACAATTTTGTTGCAGGTTTCTTTGCAAATAATCGCAGCGCGCAAAAGCAAAATAAAAATTTGTGCGTGTTTTTGATTCTTGGTTGTTTGCATATTAATACGGAATTTAAGGGGCACGACCAAATTCAAATTAGGTGGGGATTTCATTACCCTTCCTAGGCCCCGAAAACCGCAAAACTTGCATCCGCATTGACCCTCATTAATTAAAAAATATCTAGAGATGACTCTAAGGACCGTCGCGCTCAATTAGGACAAGAGAAGGCCGTGGGTAATTCATTGCTTATCCGCGTTTTCTTGTGGTGTCTAAGGCGAGTGTGTCTAAGGCTAGTGGTTTTTAATTAGGCCCACTACTTACGTAGTGGAGTACCTTCCCACTTACCTGGCACTTATCCGGCCACAGGGGGACAAAGAGGCAGTGGAGGATTCTATCCCGCGACTTGTCTTTTGGCAGTTAGGAGCGGTCTAGAGCCGGACCTAGGTGACCACTAGATTCTAGGGTTTTGCTTGTTGCATTTGTTGTGTTGCATCATTTTTTCAAAAATCCGTATCATTTTTCCAAACAAACACCGCATTCATAACATTCCCCTAATTATAAATTCACGCTGCCACTTGTACTAACCCTTTTTAGTGCAAGATAGGCTGGACACGGGTTTCTAGTGTCCGTTAGTCCGCGTTTCCCTCATCGACCCTAAAGTCGGTATTTCTACATTTACCTTTCTTTTACCCACCACCACACCCACATCGATGAATCCACCTCCATCGAATTTCTTTTCCACTACTCTGCCGCCGTCCGTTGGTGCGCAGAATCCACCTCGCATCTCTCTCCAAGAGAGATGCTATCCTACACGAGGTCCACTTTCCACATGTCTTTCCATTCCACCAGCCAACGGGGAAAATTTTCAAATAAAACCCCAATACATCAACCTTCTACCAAAATTTCACGGTCTCAAGTCTGAAGACGCATACGTGTTTATCACGAAATTTGAAAATGTATGCGCAATGATGGGTACTTCACAGATTTCTGTGGATGCTTTCCGTCTACGTCTTCTCCCTTTTACCTTGTGCGATCTAGCCGAGAAGTGGCTATATAACACTACCGCACATTCCATTTCAAATTGGGACGAATTCGTTAAAGCATTCCTTAAGAAATTCTATCCACACCACAAAACAGCTCGAGTCCGTAGCGAAATCTATCAATTCACCCAGCTTCCAAATGAAACATTTTCAAAATGTCTTGAACGTTTCAAGGATCTGTTAGTCCAATGTCCACATCACGGCATCCCGAAATGGGAATTATGTCGAATCATTTATGAGGGCATTACTCCTTACACAAGACAGACCCTTGAATCTATGTGTCAAGGCAATTTTATGACCGAAGATGATAGGGAAGCCTGGAAATTTCTAGAAGATTTTGCTGAAAAATCTTTACAGTGGGAGGGTGTGAGTCAATCATCTAGGGATGGCAATGATATTTCCATAGAAGTTAAAGCTGACATTGCAGCTATCAATAAGAAACTCGAGAATATGGAAAATAAATTTTTAGCCGCCGCCCTAAGTCAAATATCACTCTCCAAAACTGTATGTGGATGTTGTTCTGATCCGTCTCACTTGACGGAAGAATGTCCGTTTCAAGGCCCTGAGCATACCAATGCCTCATTTCAAAGACCTAGAAACGATCCATCTTCCTCCACATATGATCAGGGGTGGAGGAATCACCCTAACTTTGATTGGAACCAATCCCAATTTCAAAACACGGTTCCAAACCAAAACAATTTCCAAGGGACCCCTCCACCACAACAGCACCCACAACTTCAATTGAGTCAGCACCCCTTCCAAGCACAAAACTTTCAAAATCCGGCCAACACTTTTGCACCGTCTAGTCCTTTGCAATTGACTGGTACAGATAATACCTCTGCACTAGCACAAACCTTGGATACTTTCATGAAACAATCCATCCAAGGGACGGCAAGTTTGAAATCTTCCATCGAGAATGTAATGAAGATCATTATCTCTCAAAATGAGAACATCAAATCGATGGAAGAACAAATTGCACAACTAAAAGCCGAAATGCGTGCAAGAGAGAAAGGGAAACTTCCAGCTCAACCTTTACCTAATTCTGGCCATTCACATGATGTGGATGCAATCATGTTGAGATCTGGAAGAGTGCTTGACACTCACGTTGGGGAAGAGTTTGATGATACCGATAAATCAATCAATAACACCCCGGCTGAGACCTTTCTACACACATACACTTCTTACCCCAGTTCTTCTACCCCACCATCTTCTTCCAAGCCTATTCTCCATTTCCCAAAAGGCTCGCCACTACAGCCCACCTCTTTTACCCCTCCTCGGATGATCCCCACTTCTATTCCGGGATCGGTTCCACACCCACTTCCTTCTCCTATGATGGACCCAGCGCTTATTGCTAAAGCACCTTATCCTAATCGGTTAAGGGCTAACACACCGAGTCCACATATGGAGAAGATTATGAACATTTTTAAGCAAGTAAACACCAACATCCCTCTCCTAGATGCTATCCAACAAGTTCCGTCTTATGCAAAAACTCTTAAGAACTTGTGCACTAGGAAGAGGAAGAATTCAGTGCCCAAGAAGATTTTCATGGAAAAAACAATAGATACGGCTTTCCCCCAACAATTACCGAGGAAACGTAAGGATCCTGGATATCCTACTATTTCCGTTTCTATTGGGGAAAAACACATTAACCGTGCTCTACTAGACCTTGGCGCTAGTTTTAACTTGCTTCCATATTCTGTTTATGAGCAATTAGGGATCGGAGAGTTGAAGCCAACCAATTGCACTCTCCAGATGGCTGACCGATCTATCACCAAATCTAGGGGTGAACTGGAGGATGTGTTAATAAAAATCGGAGAATTTATATTCCCGGTAGATTTTATTGTAATTGATACACAGCCTGTAGCGAACCCACGGAATCAAATTCCGGTGATTTTAGGTCGCCCCTTTTTGGCCACTTCCAATGCAATAATCAACTGTCGTAATGGCTCTATGACCCTATCTTTCGGGAATAGGTCAATAGAGCTGAACATTTACAAGTTGGGAAGTGTACCCTCCGAACCTACTGCTCAGGTATGTTCTATCGACTTAATGGATGTCGACAGCAGCGAATTTGATTATCCTCCTGATACCGATCTAGACTCTTTTCATATGTTATTGTTTGACCCAACTATGTATCATACACATACGGACGCTTCTACTGAGATGTCCGGGTCAAAAATTAACACGGATTATGAACTGCTCTTAGAGTCTGAAGATCACCCCGCACTTTGTGATGACATTATTCATCGGGGTATTGATGGAACTTTTGAGGAGATCTTCGCTGATGAACTCGCATTTTTGAATAACACGGGTGTTGAGATGAATCATGTCCCACTCACTGAAATTGAACCTCCACCCCTTCTTCTGAACTGTAAAAAGAATGCGAGCAATCCATCACATTCACTGCATCGTCTCTCCAAAACGAGACGCACACACACTCTCTTCCACCACTTAACCTTTCCACACTTCTTCTTTCACCAACCAGAGCACTGCATTGATAAAATTTTTGAATGGTTGGTGTTAACGTTCGGTCTTTGCAAAGCTTGGCATCGACCAATAATTTTTGACCCCCTCATATGATTTTGAAAGATTAACATTGCATAAGTTTGGGGGGGGGGACATTTTTTCTGGCTCTCGAAAAGAAAATTTTACAAAATGATGAGCCAAAAATAAGTTTGGGGGAGGTTCTTCACTTAAATATTTTGCCCCCACTAATAAATTCCTCCCAAGCTTACAGGTTTTTTCGAGATTTAGCAGATGGCAACAGTGAGGACACTGTTGAAAACAAGTTTGGGGGAGGTTTGTGCTTATTTTCGCATCATTTGCATATCATTTGCATAAGCACAAAACATTTTCGAAAACCATAAAAATTTAAAAATTTTCAAAATTATAAAAATATTTTTTGTACATAAATAAGATAATAAAAGTTTAGATAGTGAAAAATTACATCTATGAGATTAGAAAAATTTAAGAAAACCAAGAAAATTAGAAGTTTTCTTAGACGAACTAGTAATAAGTAGTTATGAGCCATTGTCCCAAGGGTTAGTAAGATGAAAGACGTCACTAATCTGAGGATAAAAATAAGTCTGAAAAATAGTTTCTATTCTGGAAGCCAAACATTTTGAACGTTGATACCCTGCTATTCGCACTTACACACGTCTTGAAACCTGGGATAGTAGAGGATACCTTGAAATGCTCTTGTCTTAAAGCCAAAAGTATGAAGGAAAAAAAAATGAATGAAAAATATTTAAAGTGGTGAGAAAAATGAACACTGGTTTTGTTATCACCAAGGGCAATAAAAAAATGTATAGCGAGGGTGCCTCTTCACCTAGTGCCCTAAGGCCAACTGGTCTGGGAGTCACTGCTATGCCTGAGGTGGTGCAAGACGAGGAAAATATACCAAGTAAGCAAGCACAGGAGTAATCGGTCAGTTAGTACCTCAAGAAGTATTAACGGTCGCATGAAAGTGTGTGAGCAATTTCATCTAAATATTCATTAATTAAAAAGTACTGAGGCTGATGGGCAAGAGTATGATAGCTTGAATTAAATTCTCCGGGTTTAGGGATGTCCTTTATACACACGCAGGGTGATATGATCGATGTTTGGAATACAGATAGGAATGAAGAATAAGACGATGTTTTATTGAGGGAGGACGTGATTTCTAACATCTTTTCATGACCATTAAGATAGGGCTCATGACAACCGAAAAGCTAGCTTAATTGGAAACCCTAATTTTCAAGGCTTTTCTTTTACGATTCTTTTCTTTAAATGTAATATTCATGATCTTTCTTTTATTATTGGATTTTGTGGGTGCAATCCGCTGAAAACCCTCAGGAGACAACACTCCTCCTACTAGGGACACCTAGAGATTTAAAGGCTTGTTGCACGTGCTCAGTGCAATCGTGTTGCCTACGAAAGTGTGCTAGTTAGTTTTTCTCTTTCTTTATTTTCTCCTTCTCTTTTTAATAAAACATTCGCTCGAGACGATCGAAATTAAGTTTGGGGGTATTTGATCAGTCGAAAATATTGTATATTTTAGCCGGCAATTTCCCCATCTTTTGCATACATTTAAAAGTGTTCGGTATTCATATTTCACATATTAGCAAATCAATCGTAAAATACCAGATTGCATGTATTAGACTTTTAAACCGACACTTTAAAGGAAATTGACCGCATTTCATAGCATCGCATCATTTCTGTATTTGCGCAACACTTGTCTTGAGTCTGTGCAGGAAATACGGAAGAAAAGCAAAAGAGCTGATCAAAAATACGCCAACTAAATCATTTCAAATCTGGTAGCAATTCAGAAGGAATTATACAATTCTATATATCAAACCAAGGCCCAGACAACAGCCCAAGACCACACCAGAGAGCCCAAGCCCCAACTCACCAAAGGCGCCGCGGATCCGCGGCGGGAGCCTGTTTGAGCCGCGGATCCGCGCCTCTTCTGCCACGTCATCCGTCTAATTTCAGTGCAGAATCTCAATCTATGGGCCCACATTCATTTCTGATACCACAAATTCCAGAATTCTCGCGAAGCTACTGCCAGATCAGCAAAGAAGATTAAGCAAGGCTAATCCTAATTAAGCTCCTAATTAATCCTCTTCTAGAAGCTCCCTCCTAACTAATCACATCTAGAAGCTTCTCCCCTAACTAACTTTTGGAGGGAAATTTGAATTTCCTCAACAAACTTTAGGAGGGAAACTTAGAATTTGAAATCCTAGATCTAGGGTTTAGTTATCTATAAATAGGAACCTAGACCTAGGGTTAAAGGCTAATCAATCTTTAGGTAATCAATTTTAGTTAATCTTTCCCTCTTTCATCATCTTCTTCCACAAGTCTAGTGACAAGGCTTGTGCGAAACCCTAACCCTAATTCCACTCCAAATTCAAGATCTTGAGTACCAATCAAGCGAGAAGCCTTCAACCTTTTAGGAGCCGAGCCGATCTTCAATCGGGCAAGTGATCCAAGCCGATCCGCGATCCACGGAGACGAGCGAAGCCAAGTCGACGATCGAATTCTTCCTCTTGTAGTTCTTGAGCGAACGTAATGAAATTGTTGATATAAATAAAAGGTGAAATTATTTAATCTTGCTTTCTTTTAATTCTTGCATCATGATTAGATCTCAATTTGTAATTGTTGTTCTTGTTGTGATGTTTGAGTAAAACTCCGCTCGTAAAGGAGTCGAGACGATTGTAGAATGATGATGTAACAAATCTTAATACGATTTTTAAGTCCTACGAGTTTTGTAAACCCTAGCAAGTTCAAGAATCGATGACCTAGTTTCGTAGCGATGCTTTCTTGATTGTGATCGCTCGAAATTAGGGATCTACGATCGTTTCTTGAATTTACTAGAGGCTAGAATATGAATGATATCGACGAAAGAACAAGAGATAAGATGAAACCCTAGTTTCACAAGAAGTCTCTAATTCTCATCGATCATCATCGATCTAGTATCAATTCATCGAAGGATAAGAATACGTAATTCTAAGATTACATCACATCTATAGATCCGATCGATTCCTACGAGCCTCATTTCGATTCTTGATATTTGGTTTGGAAAAATCATCAAACTATCAATTCTTGATTCTATCTTTTCTTGTTATTAGATCTAGATTTTCTAATTCTTGAACTTCAAATATAAAATCATGAATTGTTTGTTTTCTTTTTTTTAAAGTTTCAACTCATCTAAATTCGAAAGACGAACTATTACACTTTCCCTGTGGACGATCCGCACTCACTTACAATCTACATCCGACACCGTAGTTGATTGCGGTCAAATAATTTTTGGTTGTGATTTCTTTACAATTTTCTCAAAACTACACATCAAGAATTCTTTTCAATCAGTCCCCACAATCAAAAACCCCTCAAGCGAGGGGGAATCTGACAAAGTCTGCTACATCGGCCGCGTCCGTCTAAACCTTCGATACACGGTGCCATAAATCAACTTGGCATCTTCGGAGAGGTAGACGGATAAAACCAAATAGCATCTGTCCCGAATCTCAGTGCCAGGACTTCGCAGTCGTGTGCGCCGCCTTTCGGAGGGGAACAGATTCTGGCACGCCCGGTGGGACCTTTTCCTCTTTCCACTCCATACTTCGTGTGTCGTCTTCGCGAACCAATCGCGGTTTGTTAAATGGTTGCCTTTGGATTTCAAGTCTACTAAGATTTGGTCTCTTATTTGGTGCAGAAGAGAAATCAAGCATCGATGGCCTCAACCTGTTCGAAGTGCTCCAACTGCAGTTGCAGCTCGCGTCCGGCCTTAACTGGGGGCATAACCTACGGGCCCCAAGCGGCCTCTTTGTTCACCATGCCAGTGGAACAGGTAACTCAAACCACCACTGGGCTCTTCTTCGGGACCATGCTCCCACCAACGAGCTTTAGCACTCCTGTGCTCGGACAAGAAGCTCCTAAGAAGTCGGTCTTCGATCGACTTTCAACTACTACGGCCCCTGTCAACAGGTCGCACAATGCCAAACCAACGGCCTCTGTTTTCACCAGGCTAGATCAAAACTCTAAAGTGGCTATCCCAAGGAGGGCAACGACCACTTCTCCAGAAGTCGTTAAGGCGGCTTCTCCCATCAAAGAGTCAGTCTTTGCAAGACTGACGACTCCTACTCTTGCCCCTGCTGGTCAAATGACATCAGTCTTCGACATGCTGACATCGGCAATCGCCCCGCACTCAAACAGGGGGCAAAAAGAAATTATCTCAGTCTCTGAGCCAATCCCAACGGCTCGTCGTGCTCGACGTCGCCATTGGCAACGAGTGAGGAAGGCAGGGGGCAACTCCCCCTCAGGGCTAACTCCACCTGCTCCAGTAGTGGAAGTCAACGCTGCTGTTCCAACTGGGAACAGCTTTGAACTACTGAGGAGGGTGCGTAAGAACTCTCCAATCGCTACCTTGAAAAGATCTCCTCCACCAGCGGAGAGAGTTATGGAAATGAAGCAAGAACAGCCCCCTCAACGGCTATCTTCAAAAGTTTATAAAGTTTGGCCGAGGGTTCAAAACTCTGTGATTGATCCAGACCAATTTCGTCGCAAGAAGAAGGCGAAAGTGGAAAAGGACAAGGACCGCCCCATTAAACAGCAGGGGACAGCAGTTGCTAGGATGCACACTTCAACGGCTCCTTCAACCCCAACGGCCCACAAAAGAAGGAGGCCAGAGAAAGCTCCCGCGTCAGCGGCAAAGGTTAAAGATGGTGAACCTAAACGCCCCAAGTCAGGGGGCATAACAGTTCATACGGTTTACATGGCATCGGGAAAAGAAGACAGCCGTGCATCAACGGGTCATAGACCGCTTACACGGTCAGTGACCAAGGCTCAGGAGCAACAACAGAAGCTCCAGGAGATGATGAACGCTATGGCCGCACTTACAGGGCCGAAAGAAAACCCTTAGACGTCCTCCGATGAACACCAGGATTAAGAGACTGACGCCGAGTTCCTTCGCCGAATATTGGAGAAGAAGGACAAAGAGGCCGCCGAACAAGCAGCCAACATACAGCGTATGGGCCTCCTCTTCCAAGATATGATAGGGATGATGATACAACAAGATCTTCCGGCTGAAGAGCCCCCGATCGTCCTTGGAGATGATAGGGGAGAGACATCAAATCCTCAGCCCGCTCTATCAACGGCTAAAGAGGATACAATCTCTAAAACTGATCTGGACGAATACATAGCCCAACAAATACGGGTTCACCATGCGACTGAAGCAGCCGGCCAGGTCGTAAAAACGGGGCGGCCATATCCGAGCTGGTACGACCAAATCAAGTACCTGCCGGGTTACACAATCCCCAAGTTCCATGTCTATAAGGGGACTGGTAATCCTCACCAGCATGTCGTCCAGTTCAGGGCGCTTTGTGGCAACACCGGCGGTGACGACAAGTTGTTGCTTCGCCAGTTTGTTGGAAGTTTATCAGATACAGCGTTCGAGTGGTAGTCTTAGCTCCCTAATGACTCTATTAAAACCTTCGCGGAAATGGAGCTGCTGTTTACTCAACGTTTTGCGAGTGCCAGTGAACGTACCCCGATGACGACACTGATTAACGCCAGGGTAAAACCCGGTGAGACATGGGTTCAGTACCATACGGTGGCGTAATTTATGGTCAAAATGCGAGCAGCGCATAGAAGAGGCTCCCGCGGTGGGAATGTTTGTTGGAACTCTTGATCCACAAGCAACCATCTCACAGTTTATGATGTTCTTCAAGCCGACTACCTTCCAGGCTTTGATTGACAAACTAGCGCAGATGGACCAGATGGGCCATAAACCCCCTCTCCCAAAGCCGGACTCCCGAAATGACAAAGGGAAGGGAAAAGCGATTGTTGTCGCTAATTCTCAACAACAACCGAGCGACTCAAAGCCGGTTGCCCGTCCAAATAATATGCGCCCGTACGTACCCCTTGAGGATAGGATGGGACGTCCTTATTCCTTTCCCCGCGATAAAATGAGGAGGTTATTCGAGCTGGCGTTGCGCAACAGACTCATAAATCTGCCGGATCCAAAACGTCCGTTGCAGCCAAGTGACGTCAACGAGCCCAACTACTGTCCTTATCATCGAGTACTAGGCCATCCGATCGAAGATTGCTACGTTTTCAAGAATTGGCTTGAAAACCGGTACCGACAGGGCAAATTTGCGTTGTCTGACAAATGGAAGGTGAATCCCCCGCAGCCCCACACCTCTAAAGGGACGAATACGCCGGGGGCAACATGTTCCGTCGTTAAGGAAGCTCCTTGGCAGGTTGTATTGTCAGCTAAAACGATGAGGATGCTAAATGATCTTCAAACATGCCCGGCAATCAAATGGAATAACCCATTAGAGCCGCAAATTATTGAAGGAATGCTAAAGCCTCGTCCGACTCAAAAGATTGGTGGAAATGTCCCGAACACTCATAACCAGCCATCGAAGTCTTCGAAGAAGAAGAAGAAGTCGAAGAAGCTCGTGAAGCCTAACGACAAGCGCACGGACTTGCAAAAACAAATTGACGCGCTGGAGGAATACAACCAGAAGGCGCGAACCCCCATTACATTCCAAGAGTTCCTCAGCCATGTCTTTCGAGAGGAAGATGAGGGAGGTAGTTCATCGGATGAATCCGAGGAATATGTGACAAGCTGCCATATGATTTCCCATTCGTTCATAAACGATGAGGAGACTCCTCGTGCTGAAGAGCTGGGGGCAAATCCTGAACTAAAAATTCCAGAGTCGTCGGATGAAATGATTGACACGTTCCTCAATGAAGCGTTCTTAAAAAGCAAAGCTGATCGGGAACGCGAAGCGGTTATATTCGAAAGGGCCAAACGCCAGCGCCTTGACGAAAGAATTGAGATACTCCCGCTGGGGCAAAGTGCACCCACCGCGGATAAAAGCAAATTCAAGATAAGGAAGAGGCTTGCTAAGGCCGTCTCTATGGGCATGAAGCTGCCATCCTCCGAGGGAAGCGTTACTGGTGAAATGGAAAGCCACCCCTCCTATTGCTCATATCATCGGAAGGTTCGCACCCCACTGAAGAGTGCCAAGCTTTCGCTAAATGGTGGCAAGGATATGTTGCTCGCCGGCAACAGTTTAAGCGGGAAAAGCGCAAAGCTCGCCGAGAGCAGAGTGGAACGATCAAGGTGCTCAACAGAACTACCGGTGATTGTTGCATGATTGACGCCGGAAGATCACAAGTGGCCACATTTGGGAGCGATTCTGATAAGAAGTTAGAGCTTGGCCCCCTCTTTAAAGAATCCACTTTAGGAAAAGAAGGACCGAGGGTTTGCGAGAATATCCAGCTACGCAATCGGACGCTACCTGAGAAGAATCTCGGACCTTTAAACAAGAAAGACAAAGGGAAAGAGAAGGTCTCTGAAGACATCGCCTTAGACGACCGAGTTGCAGAAGAGTTGACCGCAAAGAACCCGCCGAAGAGAAATAAAGTAGATTACAATGTCTTAGCGCATTTGAGAAAGCTACCCTCGCAACTCAGCATCCTTGATGCCCTGTTGCTATCAAAAGAGGCGAGGGATTCTTTGATTAAGGCGCTACAAGATCCGGACCAGTTCCAAGCCTTCCTGGCCGAAGAAAAGATGAAGGATGAATTGGAAGAAGTGCACACGGCCGACGTTGCTTTTGGCGATGAAGACCTTCTCCTCGGGACGTGTGAACACAATCGTCCCCTTTATGTCTCAGGATACTGCAATAACATAAAGATAGGTAAAATCTTGGTCGATAATGGATCGTCTGTTAATCTACTCAATGTGCGGGTGTTAAAGGAAATTTGCATGAGTGTCCAACACCTCGCCCGAGACAAGATCACCATCTCCGAGTTCGACTCCCAATCATCAAAAACCCTTGGATCTGTGATATTGACGCTACGATTCGGGTTGCTCGTCACAGATATTAAATTCCATGTTATAGATGCCAAGACATGCTACAATGCTCAGCTCGGCCGACCATGGTTACACGAGTACAATATCATCCCTTCTACACAGCATCAGTGTATGAAATATTGTAGGGATGGTCTCGAGTACACTGTGACAGGAGAATTGAATCCGTTTTCCGTGAATGAAGTTCGCAAGTATGAAGATGCCAAATACTTCTTGCCGAGTTTCGAAGACACGGAAAGGTGTCACAAGCCGGAGAACAAAACTAACGCAACCATCCCTGTCTTCGGCAGTGATACCGAGGAGGAGGAGGATATAATTCATTCGGGCCTCCCCCAATACACCAAGCCGGGATCATCCGCTCCTTCATTGATCTTCGGTAGTGATTCGGAGGATGAAGTTCATGCTGTATTCCCTGCTCGGCTTTCAATACGAGCTTCTGCTGATGAAGAGCGAAGTCTGCAGCCAGCCATGGTGCCGCTTGAACATTATAAAGAACTGGATGCACTCGACACCGACAGCGTGGAAGAATTGCAGACATTTTATATCCCTCCCGGACGAAAAGGCGAGAAGGCAATCCTATTCTACCGTTCTGAAGAAAACAAGGTGGAAAAAGAAATCTGGCATGGCGCGGATCCCACGCTCGACAGGCTTCAGCCTATCCGTCTTCCCATATATTATACAGAAGGTTTGAAGAAGCTGCTGAAACGCCAGGGGATATCCTTCAAACAGACCGTTAGAAATGCCAAATTCTATGACAGGGTCTGGAATGTCCCCGGGACTCAACGTAAACTGCCTAACGGGAGAATGGAAACAAAAGGGCTCGGATACATCTGGCCAAGGAAACGAGAGCTACTAAACAGATGTTACGTCATATATGACTTCGATGAAGAAGCGGATGCTCAATGGGAGGACGCTAATCCTAAGCCAGTAAAAGTTCCTGATGAGAAATTGCCCGGTCCATCATTTGAAGAACAAATGGACAGGCTTATAAGGGAAGCTGGTCAAAAAGTCCGAGATGATCACAACCGCGAGACGGCCATCTACGAGAAAGCCAAGACGCAACGCCTTCTCCAACAGGCCGTGAAGGATGAAAATGCCGCTCCTTGTCAACCTGCTATAAAAAGGGCTCGGCGCGAAGGCAGAAACAAGTCGAAAGGCCAAAAAGGCGCTCAACAACAACAAAGCAGAGCTAAGAAACCACGCATACGGGAGTCGAGCGTTATTGACCTATCCCTCATGAAGAAAATGGGTCGAGCATACTCGTTTCCTCGGAACAAGACGAAGAAGATATTTGATCTTGCTCTAAAACATCAAATGCTTACACTGCCAGAATCCAAACACCCTAAGCAAGCAGGCGAAGTCTCCAACCCAAATTATTGCTCTTACAATCGAGTAATAGGGCATCCTCTTGAAGATTGCTTCACCTTCAAGAATTGGGTTGAAGATCAGTATCAGCTTGGCAAATTCGCTTTGTCCGACAACTGGAAGGTAGCGCCACCACAAAAGCACGAGCCCAAGGCCACGAAAGAAAAACCGATTCCACATTGGGATTGGAAGCGGATTCGCACCTGTCACATGATAACAATACTAAGAGAAGAATCTGAGAACAGGGACAGCCTTCCCTGGTGCCTCGAAAACAGCAATGATGAGGTGATCTCAGAATTTCCCCCAGCTCCGAAAGAACTGGAGGATGGAATACATACCACTGCAGATAACCTCAAGAAAATTGAGTTGGGGACGGTAAACGATCCGAGACCGACATTTGTCAGTGAGCTACTCTCTGAAGAAAGGGTGGCTGCGTTAAAAGACGTCCTTGTACAGCATAAAGATTGCTTCGCATGGAACTATTCCGAGATGCCAGGACTAGATCCAGAAGTTGCTGTACATAGACTGGCGATATCCCCGGGTGTCGAGCCAGTTAAACAAGCGCCGAGAAGAATACGGCTTGAACTCGAGATGAGCATCAACGTTGAAGTCAGAAAGCTGATAGACTCTGGCTTTATCCAGGAGGTTCAATACCCTGAATGGATCGCTAATATCGTCCCAGTGATGAAGAAAAATAGAACGGTGCGCATATGCGTGGACTTTCGGTATCTTAACAAAGCCTGCCCGAAGGATGATTTCCCAGTACCAGTCACCGAACTGATAATAGACAATACGTCCACGCATGAGATTTTCTCCTTCATGGACGGCTCATCAGGATATAATCAAATAAAAATGAATCCTGAAGACCAGAAACATACGGCTTTCCGGACTCCTTTGGGAATATTCTGTTACAAGGTGATGCCCTTCGGTTTAAAGAACGCCGGTGCCACCTACCAAAGGGCCATGACGAAGATCTTCGATGACCTTATACACGAAATCGTCGAATGCTATATCGATGACCTCGTTGTTAAAAGCAAATCATACGAGGAACATCTCGAGCATCTAAAGACTGTGTTTGGACGCCTTCGACAATACAATTTGAAGATGAACCCTCTTAAGTGTGCATTCGGGGTTTCCTCGGGAAAATTCCTGGGGTTCATCGTTCGACACCGAGGTATCGAAATAGATCCGTCCAAAATCAGGGCGATTATGGAAATGCCTTCGCCAAGAACCCTTAAGCAACTGCGATCTCTCCAAGAAAAGCTCGCATACATTCGGCGGTTTATAGCTAATCTTTCAGGAAAGTGCCATCCTTACAGCCACCTGATGAAGAAGGGAACCCCATTCGTTTGGGATCACAAATGCCAAGGCGTGCTGGACGAGATTAAGCAGTACCTGCAAAACCCTCCAGTGTCGGCTGCCCCGGTTAAGGGGAAACCTCTTATCCTTTATACAACTGCCCTCGAAGGTTCTTTAGGCGCATTATAGGCACAAGAGAATGACCAGGGAAAAGAAAGAGCACTCTACTACTTAAGTCGAGTTCTGCTGGGGGCAGAAAGCAACTACTCCCCCATTGAAAAACACTGCCTGGCATTAATCTTCGCAATAACAAAGCTTAGACATTACGCATTAGCACATGAAGTCCGTCTCATTTCAAAAGTGGACCCTCTCAAATATCTAATGTCAAAGGCCATATTGACGGGACGACTCGCTAAATGGGCCCTGCTCTTAATAGAGTTCTCGATAACGTATCAACCTCTTAAGGCAGTGAAAGGCCAGGCCATCGCCGACTTCCTTGCTGAGCACCCGATACCTGCTGATTCTCCTCTGAATTGCGATTTACCAGACAAACATGCGTTTGACGCAATCGACGGTGGTGATACCCGTTGGGAGCTTTATTTCGATAGAGCGTCTTCCATGAAAAAGCACAAACAAAGTACGCCAATGATCAAATCGGGAGTAGGCCTTATCTTCATGACCCCACAAGAAGGAATAATGCGCTTCGCTTTCTCCTTAACAGAGCCGAGAACGAATAATGAAGCTGAATATGAAGCTTTGATAGTAGGTTTCGAGATCGCCATTGACATGGGAATTGAAAGCCTCCTCATATATGGGGACTCCCGGCTAGTCGTTAGTCAAGTGAACGGCGATTACCAAACATGCAAACCGGAATTGGTAAAATACAGTGAAAAGGTGCGACAACTGCTGACCCAAATTCCCTCCTATACTTTGGAGAACATACCGCGTGCGGAAAACAGCAAAGTGGACGCGCTGGCCAAACTTGCTAAAGAAATGGCTGACGAGAACCTCGATGATGTTAGAATCATGGTACAAAGTCGTCGGGTGCTCGCCCCCGCAGAAATACCTCCGGAATCATCCGAATAGAAGGGAGCGACTGAACAAGCGACCTTACAAATAAAAGACCATGAGAAGGTTGAGGATTGGAAGGAAGTCTTTATAGACTACTTCAAGTCCCACCGAATGCCCGAAGAGGCGTCCGCAAGACATCAGCTCATGAAACGAGCTCTGTCCTTCGCCTTCGTCAATGATACTTTATACAAGAGGTCATTTGATTTTTTGTGGCTGAGATGCTTAGGACCGGATGAAGCGGAAAGAATCGTTCAGGAAGTTCACGACGGAATCTGCGGTTCTCACCAAGCGGGCCCAAAGATGAAGTTGAAGATCAAACGGATGGGCTACTACTGGCCCATGATGATCCAGGATTGCCTTGAATATGCGAAGCAATGTCACTCATTCCAAATTCATGGAGACTTCATCCATCAGCATCCAAATCCATTACATCCAACGGTGGCTAGCTGGCCGTTCGAAATGTGGGGAACTGATATAGTCGACCCTATCGAACCAGCATCGTCTAGGGGACATCGTTTCATCCTGGCGACGACTGACTACTTCTCCAAATGGGCAGAGGCGGTACCGCTGAGAGAAGTGAAAACAGAGAATATCCTCCATTTCTTCAAAACACACGTCATATATCGGTTTGGAACACCGAGACGGATTATCTCCGATAACGGGCCAGCTTACAGAAGCCACAAGATCAATCGCTTCACGCAACAACACAATATAGACTGGAGATATTCCTCGGTTTATAACCCGCGAGCTAACGGTCTCGCCGAGGCCTTTAACAAGACCTTGACGAAAATCATAAAGAAAACGGTGTCCCGAAATAAGAAAGACTGGCACGAGAGACTGCAAAAGGCTCTTTGGGCGTATCGAACTACATTCAAAACGGCCACGAACACAACGCCCTACGCGTTGGTGTTCGGCGTGGAAGCAGTACTCCCCCTCGAAATAGAATTACCCTCTCTGCGTGTGGCAGTTCACCATGAGCTGACGGATGAAGAAAATGCTCACCTACGGTTTGAAGAGCTTGACGCTCTTGATGAAACCCGGCTCCTGGCATAACAAAATCTGGAAGCTTATAAAGCAAAGATGACGCGCTCATATGAGAGACTGACCCGGCCGAGGACATTCCGCCAAGGCGAACTCGTGCTAGTGGTCAAAAGGCCCATGATCCCCAATCACGCCAAACGAGGAAAATTCGAGCCAAACTATGAAGGCCCGTACATCATAGATAAGGTCTACCAGGGTGGGGCCTATCTGCTTATGGATATGCATGGTGAAAGGCCTTTCAGGCCAATAAACGGTCGCTTCCTAAAGAAATATTACGCTTAATGAGTCACGGCCTAGGTCGATGATAGATGACGACGACTATGTCCTCTCGCTATCTTCCTAAGCTCGAACTTTATAAGCATGTAGCCTGTCTTCTCACTGTCGGACCGAAATGTCCTTAAACTAATAATAGACCGAAACGTCTTTAAACTACTACCGCAGCATCTTTAGGATGATGAGATATATAAAAAAACATATAAAAATAAAAAGAATAAAAAAAATGGTATGTCCATAAGCAAAAAGGGCACGGATGAAAACCCGAAAGGGCTCCGTGAGTAAAAACAGCAGGGCTACTGGCGAGTGTTCGTGAAAACCCGAACGGGCGCGACCTCGTTAAAAAAAAAAGAAAAGAGAGAAGAAAATAAAAAAAAAGAGAAAGACGGTATGTCCATAAGCATAATGGGCACGGATGAAAAACCAAAAGGGCTCCGTGAGTAAAAACAGCAGGACTACCGGCGAGTGTTTGTGAAAACCCGCAAAGGCGCAACCTCGTTAAAAGGCACTTACAAGGTCCTCTCAACCTTATAAGGAGAAACCGCCCGCGTGAGATCCTTACGACTCACAAGGAAGCAACGCACTTGGGAATCCTCATGATTCCTAAGGAGGAAATACACTTGCGAGATCCTCACGACTCGCAAGGAGAACTCTCTTATGGGACCCTCACGGCTCGTAAGACTTGAAAGTCTTAAGTTACAGAGACCTAAACCTGTGCTTAAGCGATTCCCACAACTTTCGACAATGCCCTACAAGTAGTCCAATATTGAACCTTGTATACAATCCACGGGCGCGAATAAACATTTCCCTAACTAAGTCCCATCCGAGACTAGGGATATGTCTGCATGGTGAACAACCCTTGTAAATCCTCTCGACTTACAAGGAGAAAACCCTCCTGTAGGATCCTTACGACTTACAGAGGAACAAAACACTTAGGAACCCTCACGATTCCTAAGGAGAAAATACATCTACAAGATCCTCACGACTTGTAGGGAGAAATTCCTTTGTGAGACCCTTACGGCTCATGAAGTCAAAAGCCTTAGTCGACAGGACCTTAACCATGGTCGCTAAGCCTCCTTTGTTCGACAACGACAGAGGCAAATGATGATTCGCTCCTGGCAATATCCCAGTTGTAGCGGTGCTGATGCCGAAATCAGTTTCCAATTTCAGGTTTACGACGAAAAGCCGGTAAGCCACACATGCATATGAAATAGCCGAAATGATGGGGCAACTTGCAATAAAAAAACAGCAAGTAAAATGTATGCATGCGAAATAGCCGAAATGATGGGGCAACTCGCAATAAAAAGCAGCGAGTAAAGATAAAATAAATAGCCGAAATGATTGGGCACCGCGAAAATAGCCGAAATGATTGGGCAATCGCGACCTTCGTGATATAAAAGCTGAAATGATAGAGCATCGCGGAAATAAAATAAAAAAAAATGATGATAAAACTTTGGCCCTACAAGTTAAGATCACATCGATCCCTGTATACAATCCAAGGGCGTAAACAAAGAGGGAGCCGTACTTTCCCAACAGACTCCGTCAGATGATGAAGCCAAACCTCGACGGTTCATTCCAAAGAAACCAGTGTCTTCAGCAAACTCCTCGACTCACGGATATAAACACTCCTTGACGAGAGCCTTCTGATTCGCGTCAACTCGCAGAGCCACCTGTGCCTCCGTGGGAACCCTCGACTCGTTTCAAACCCCAAGGAAACAAATAATCCCTAGAAAACTCCTCGACTCACGGATACAAACACTCCTTGACGAGAGCTTCCTGATCCGCGTCGACCTGCAGAGCCACCAGTGCTTCTGTGGGAAATCCTCGACTCGTTTCAAACCCCAAGGAAACAAATAATCCTTGGTGCTTGGGAAACAAATAATCCCTAGCAAACTCCTCGACTCACGGATACAAACACTCCTTGACGAGAGCCTTCTGATTCGCGTCGACTCGCAGAGCCACCTGTGCCTCCGTGGGAACCCTCGACTCGTTTCAAACCCCAAGGAAAAAAATAATCCTTGGCGCTCGGGAAACAAATAATCCCTAGCAAACTCCTCGATTCACGGATACAAACACTCCTTGACGAGAGCCTTCTGATTCGCGTCGACTCGCAGAGCCACCTGTGCCTCCGTGGGAACCCTCAAATCGTTTCAAACCCCAAGGAAACAAATAATCCTTGGCACTCGGGAAACAAATAATCCCTAGCGAACTCCTCGACTCACGGATACAAACACTCCTTGACGAGAGCCCCCTGACCCACATCAACTCGCAGAGCCACCACTGTCTCCGCGGGAGAATTACCGGTTCGTCTCAACTTGCAAGATGAAGTCTCGGGCAGCAAAGATTGAAAAGCTTGCTTCCTGAACAATGGAGCCCTGCAAGTCAATCCAAAATGGTCTCTTACATACTATTCACGGGTCTCACTCTCCGAAGTCGATTTTCGACAAGGAGGGAAACAACCGCTTACGGGTCCTCTCGACTCGTAAGAAGGAAAATTCTATTATAGGATCCTTACGACTTATAAGAGAAAACCACACTTGGGAATCCTCACGATTCCTAAGGAGAAAATCCACCTATGAGATCCTCTCGATCCGTAGGGAGAAAAGTCTCTATGAGACCCTCACGGCTCATAGAGTTGAAAAGTCTTAGACGGCAGATCTGAACCTGCGGCCTAAGCCATCGCTATCTCTTGGAGAAATTAAGTTATCCGCCAATCAGATTCATCGAAAAAATCATAATGAAAAGGGAGAAAGCAAAGAAATAGTACAAGACATTGCAAGAAGGAATGTGTATCTTTATTCATAAATTCAATCAAAATACAAGGCGAATCGTATAAAGAACAGAGAATGTATATATACTATATACAAATTACAAGTGTGTAAATGATACAAAATATTCAGGGAGAAGGAAGCTTCTTGAACAGCTCTATCAATTGCTCGCGTACTTCCTTCCACGCCTTCTCTTGATCAGCTGCCACCGCCAGTTCGGCCTCTACTTGAGCCCGCTGCTGCGTAAAGGATGCGAGCTGTTCCCCAACGACCTGCTGAGCTGCTTCTTGGCCTCGGGCATCACGCTCAGCGGCATTAAGCTTCCGCTTTAGTGCTAGCCCATTAGAGATACGCTCCAGAAGGCCTTCAAAGACGGCTTTCACCTCGGCAGCATTCGTCCTAACTTCAGCGCGCAGGCGAGCGGTTGCGCTTGAAGATTCCTGACGCTCCTTCAACCGTAAAGCGGCTTCCTGCTCCAAATGGCGGAGATAAGAAGCGCTTTGCTCGAGCCAAGCTGTCCGTTGGGTGCTCATGGCCAAAACTTTAGGAGAAGGACGCGTCGACTCCAACCGATGCAGGCAGGCCTCGATCTCTCTGCAATGGTTAACCCAAGATTCGACGACACCTTCGTTGTGAAAGTTTACAAGCGTTGCCAACATAGGGTTAACTTCCATAGCGAAATCTATGGCAGAAGGGAGATCGTCCATGTTAAGCTCTTCGATATACCCGCTCAGCATGCCCAAACTCATCACGACACCCTTTGAAGATGGACGTTTCAAGAAAGGGCCTGCCGGTGAAAGGACACGAGACTCAAAAGGGACCAGAGCCGGGACGATAGCTGCAAAACGAAACATGGTTAAACAATGATTCAAGAGATGTTGAAGGGTCATAAAAAAAAGGGAAATATACTATACCAGCTGCGACGGACGGCAAAGCCGGAAGGGCCGGTGGCATGGCAGGCCTTGCGTCCCCTCCCTCGATTTGTGGCACTACAATAAGGAAAAGGAAAGGTCAGAAATAATGCCATTGCTAAAAAGGGGGAAAAAGAAAGACATCAAAATGAAAATGTACTCACCGGCACCACTAGAGGGAGAAGCGAGTTCGGATGGAAAGGGAAAGTATGGGAGCAACACTTGGTATAGACGATCAAAGAGCACTCCTGAAAGGACACAGTGGTATAACGTTAGTACATAAGCTACACGTTTAAAAGATTAACTCATGAGTCGTAAATCCATACCTTCCAACATCCGCGATGGCACAAGGGAAGGCCGGGAGGTGACCACCGCCAAAGCAGTAGTTGACGGTGCTCCTTCGAGCAATGGAGCGTCGGCACTGGCCGCACCTGCGTTAAAAGCAAAGACAAACTTGTTAGAAAAGATCACAAGATATATAAAAAGAAGAACGATGGTAACTCGAAATTTACCCGACGAGCTGCCAGCCGAAACTGAAGCAATCCCCTCCTCCATTGACATGAGGCCACCGCCCGTAGCCTCATCACCCGACTCGATGGGAACCGTTGTTGTGCTCGCAAGCCCTGGAGACGGCAGGGAACCATACGCGGGGAGGGCTATGATTGGAGCATTGCCAGATTCCTGAGAAGGAGCGGTTAGCTCGTCCTCAGGAATCGTGGCCGCTTCACCCGCTACTCCCTCGGGTTCTGCGGTCGCGGTTGTCTCGTCCATCGTCACCGCGAGGTCTCCAGCCTCAAGCGCCTCGCCCTCTACTGCCCTCGACTCGATTACGACGATCATTTCATCTGCCGCAACTTCAGGTTCGGCATCAATGACCCTCTCGGCTGTAGATCCCCCAACTTCTGTTTCAAGCCCCGTAACCCCAACGACGTTGCTTACCGTCAGCTCGGGTTCGGCAAGCACCGCTTCCACCGCTTCCCTGGGTTCGACGGTCTCCGCCTCCCCCTCGGTCGGACTTGGCCCTACAAGATGGGATGCATAAGAGCCAATGGCTTTATAATTCTTACAACAAGGTTCTGAAAGAAATGCTACCTGAAGAGGATTTATCATTTGCACTTCGGACCGCGCGCGCCACTTGCCTATGAGCAGTAGATAGGGCGACAGGGGCCTCTTCAGAGGGAGTATCAGCTCGAGGGATGGTGCTAGGGCCCGCTCCCGTGGCCAAAGCAGCTCTACACGCCTTTGCTTCGCGCCTCAACCGCTTCCTCTCCTCACGGGCCGTTGAGACGGATGCCATTAGGGCTTCTTTGATTGAGGCATCTTCGTCCGTGAATAGGGATGCCTCCAGATTTTTCAGGGCATCCCTCGTCGTTTTGTCAAGCCGAGGCTCTTGCAGCAGCCTCGACGAGACTGGGACTTCAGTAACAGGCTCGGGGAGGATCCCCGCATCAACTGATATAGCCCCTGCAAAGAAACAAAAGAAGAAGGTTAGGTTGACCATCAGAAGAGATAACAAACTTTCCTTATAAAAGAGAAAGGGGTGGGTCATACCAACGCCTGCTAGAGCACGTTTCTCCTCCTCCTCTTGGAAGGTTTTCAAAGAGGCAGCAATAGCCTCTTCAGTAGAGACACCTGTTGAAAATGGGGCAAATATTAGTTGAAGATAATAATAAAAAGTGCAATAAAATGACGAAGAAAGCGGCTGATGATTACCTGACTCAGCGAGTTTACTTAACATCGCTTCGAGCCTCGCCGATCGCTCCGAAGCTACAATGGCGGCAGCCAAATTGGTGTCTGCAGGGTCTACCAAGAAGCCCTCGTTGCTGCCATATTCACTTATGCCTTCGTTGAGAGGAGCCGTAGGCTCTAAGTTGAGGATCGCATCAAGGGAAAGGATGGAATTTTCCTTCTTCTGTCCGCCAGCTTTAGATCCACCCGGAATAGATTTGCGCTTGGCAGTTACTTTAGGGCGGCGGGTTCCAATATCTGCTCCTGCGCCGGACTCTGGCGATACTACATTAGCCGCCTTTGTGGGAGCACGGGGCTCCGGTGGTGCATCCACCGTAGCGGGCAGTGCCAATCCACGCGGGGGGCTCAACACGCGTGGTCGATCGACTCCGGCATCTTTTAGCGGAGGGATGATCGGGATCCTTGGCTGCAAGGGGGCCTTTCGATCACCGCCAGGAGGCGCACCCCTACGGTCAACCAGCATACGCTTCTCCGTTAAGATGATTGGGCCCATCGCATGCGCATACCAGGCTACATATGAATTGAGCATCTTAGGGGCACAGCTGGGTTCACTGATAAAGAAATAGGAACCTGTATTAAGCCGTATGAAATGATGCATTGCATTCTTTATCCCCTCTTGGCTGGCCACGGGCGTTTCCAGGAAAGCTTCCATCGGGATCCCTTGGTTGTAGCTCGATTGCCGGGCAAATCGGTGTGGGTTATACCTCATAAACAGGGCTGTCTCATTCTGCCTAAACACTAGATAGCCTGGCCGGATAGAGTAAAGGTGAAGGATTTCCCGAGCTTTCAATACAGAGGCCCCATTTTTAAAATCATCACGCAGTGGCACCACGGACTTAGTGGTCTCTGAGCCTATGGTTAAGACCTTATCTACAAAGGAAACCTTCGATCCGACCAGATGTGGGCGAAGGAGCAACCCCCTAGACTCCCGCGGAGGTGCAACCACAATTGAAGCCCCGACCAACCGCATGACTCTGGGGAGTCTGCATTTCTCAAAGAAAAGAGGAGTCTTATGGGCACCAAACACCCCTCGCACATGCAGCTCCATCCAAGAAGTGAAGTAGTGCATTGGGAAGTTAGCAGGCTGTACCCCAGGCTCACTAGCGTCCGCCGCTACGCTAAGTCCATTGTAAAGGTAAGCCAGCCCGGCGATTCCTACCGATAACTGCAAACCAGCCACCATCCTGTAAGTCCATATTGCGACCCCCGGTACTTACGGGGAGGCGGAAACGGTATAAAAAACGAATTTTTATCGCAAGAGGCAACATGGACTAAACTTTGTCGGGATCGTTGTCTAAACTAAAACTAGTTAACAAGCTAAAGAGAGTTAGCTACTATGGAAGATGGTTATACCTAAACTTGAACTCCTTCTTCTTCAAACCTTGTAGAGGTTGATGGTTCTCTTTTCGTCGCCTTCTCCCGTCGAAGATGGATCCACCTCGAAGGTTCGACTTTGGGCTCTTCCTCGATCTTTGAGTGAACTAGGGTTTCCGGCTTGCTAAACCTTCATCCTAGAATGAGTAGAGAGTGATTAGGGTTTGCTTTTCTATCTAAAGAGAATGATTCTCAACACATGAGAAGGTTTCTCTTTTCAAGAGGAAGAAGAAGATGAAATGAGGAGAGAGAGTGAGAATGATAGAATGAGCTCAATTTTCTCTTTCTTGCAACCATATTGCAAAAAGAAAAGAATTATCTAAATGATAATAATTGAAATAAGAATAGTTGATGGTTATTTTAGGAATGACCACTATCATGCTTCTTTAAATGAAGTGTAAGCATGAATCAAGGAGGATCTTCAAAGCATGATGGTGGTCAAAGGTCAACAAGTCAACCAAGGTCAACAAGTCAACAAAAAATCAACCATAACATAATTCTCATTTAATTACTATTATTAATAGATAATATACAAATCCATTAGGGTTTGGAAAAAGATAACTGTCAACTGTGCATACGCACCCGATCCGAAACCCTAATGAAAAACCTCATTCTCCGCCTCAAGCAACTGTGCATACACACCTGCATTCTCGTTCCGAGGAACAAGAATACCAAGAATAAAAAGCAACCCCAAAAACATATACCAGTATCTGGCTCAAACCAGAGCCTGCCAGTATAATCCGTCCGGACTCCAAACGTGCACAAGTGCGCGGATGAGAATGAACCCTGTCGCAAAACCATGCGACCTCTACTCTGTTTTGCCCAGAGACGAATACCCTCTGTGTGGGACTCTAAAGACTCGACACTACGCTGGCAGTGGGTTTAACCACAGACCGCAAGCGGCACTAGCTGTGCGTAACGGTCCCCAGGTAGATGCCGACAAGAAGGCTGACGAGGTGAAACCCCATCTGAACTCCTACTGAGTCTGAATGTGACATTCTCCGTACAGTCCGGTCTGTTCGTCTGATACATCGCATGGCGGGCCTAGGGGGCGGTAAAACGTCAGTCCCCCAATAGCGGTACAAGTCGTGTCGGAGTGAAGCCCAAAACACCCTGAGATAACACTGGAAACCTACCAGTATATCTCGCTTGCCCTGGCCAGGGACTACTCGTGTAATGGCTCTCCTAGACACAGCGCGATGTCAACCCCCAACACCGGGAGAGACGAATCCTGTCTAACCGTCACTGCCTCCAAGTGCTTCGGGACTGCACCCAACCACCACCTGTTTGCACGACTCCTTTGAGCCGTGGTAGGGTAGTGATCAAAGTGCAGTGGGAACACACTCGAGGCGAAGTGTCAGTGTCAAGTCAGCGGACTAAGCTGTACTCATGTCACCTGGGAACTGATAACTGACGATAGGTATAATACCAACCTGTCAGTTCCCGACGAGTCCTGTCCAGTGTACTCGTAACCCAACGAGCACCCGTATACTATCTCCAGTACGACGTACTGATGGCTGTGGGACAGACCATCTCCCACACTGGGATGAGAAGCGCATACGCTAGTCTACTCCGGAGTATCGATGCCCTGTCTCGATAGTCCTACGACTAGGGACCTGTATAAGGATGTGCCTATAGATTACCCAGCCCCCACTAGTGTGACTGCCATCACAACGCTGGTAATCAAGCAAAGATCCTAAGGGCTCCACTAATGCGTATAAGTGATATACTGAAATAAACACAAGTACACATTGAAGTAGAAACAAACCAAGTAGCATACTACTATATTGAGCAAGATTGTTTATACAAGGTGAATATCCCAAGCTTCCATCAAGTAATATACAAACTAGTATGATACAGTAATGGCCTCTAGGGCATATACACTAACAATCTCCCACTTGCACTAAGGCCATGTACTGGCGTATCGAAGACCTATCATCTCGATCAGCCGCTCGAACTGAGTCTGGGGTAGGGCCTTGGTGAATGGATCTGCCGTGTTCTCTTCTGAAGCAACCCTCCGAACCTCGATCTCCTTGCGATCCACGATCTCCCTGATCAGGTGATACCGCCTCAAGATGTGCCTGGATCTCTGATGGGACCTGGGTTCCTTTGCTAAAGCTATAGCCCCGTTGTTGTCGCAATACAGAGGTACTGGGTCAACAATGGACGGAACCACCTGAAGTTCTTTTAAGAACTTCCTTATCCAGACAGCTTCTTTTGCGGCATCAGATGCAGCGATGTATTCCGCTTCCATAGTCGAGTCTGCAACGGTTTCCTGTTTGGAACTCTTCCAACACACCGCCCCTCCGTTGAGGGTAAAGACAAAACCCGACATGGACTTGGAATCATCCTTGTCACTCTGGAAGCTGGAGTCAGCAAAGGCCTCAATCTGGAGGTCTTTTCCGCCATACACCAAGAACATCTCCTTAGTCCTCCTCAGGTACTTGAGAATGTTCTTTACCGCTATCCAATGTTTCTCCCCAGGGTTTGACTGATACCGGCTTACTACACTCAGTGCATAAGCTACATCCGGTCTGGTACACAACATCGCATACATTATAGAGCCTACCGCAGAAGCGTAGGGTATAATAGACATGCGATCCCTCTCCAAATCAGTCTTGGGAGACATCTCTTTAGAGAGGGTGATCCCGTGACAAGCCGGTAAGTTACCGCGCTTGGAATCTTCCATACTGAATCTTTTCAGTACGGTGTCGATGTACCTGGACTGTGAAAGTCCTAATATCCTCTTGGATCTATCACGATGGATCCGGATCCCCAGGATGTAAGAGGCATCACCCAGGTCTTTCATGGAGAACCTGTGTGACAAGAAACCCTTGACAGATTGTAGCATAGGAATGTCATTTCCTATTAAGAGAATGTCATCCACGTATAAAACAAGGAATACCACAGTTCTCGCTACAAATCTACTATAGATGCACGGTTCATCTGGATTTTTGATAAAGTCAAATTCCTTGACCGTCTCATCAAAACAGATGTTCCAACTCCGCGATGCCTGCTTTAGTCCATAGATGGACTTAAGCAACTTGCACACCTTTCCGCTGCTCCCACTCTGAATGAAACCCTCTGGCTGATCCATATAGACACACTCCTCTAAATTTCCATTTAGAAAAGCGGTCTTTACGTCCATCTGCCAAATCTCATAATCGTGGAAGGCAGCAATGGCAAGAAGGATCCGAATGGATTTCAGCATAGCCACTGGAGAAAAGGTTTCGTCATAGTCCAAGCCAGGTCTTTGACGGAAACCCTTTGCTACAAGTCTAGCTTTATAGGTCTCAACCTGTCCATCTACACCAATCTTCCTTTTGAAGATCCACTTGCATCCTACGGGTTTTACCCCGTCTGGAGCAATGTCCAACGTCCATACTTTGTTGGTGTACATGGACTCCATTTCGGTCCGCATTGCATCCAGCCATTTTACCGAGTCAACGCTCTGAACGGCCTGCTGGAAGCTAGTAGGCTCATCATAGTCTATGATGCAATCCTCTCTATCCCCGTCTATGAGAAAACCGTAGTATCTCTCGGGCGGATGAGACTGCCTACTACTTCTGCGGAGCGGCATAGGAATGTCCTGTTCATTTGAACCCTCTGGTTCCATTAAGCTTTCAGTAATAGTCTGTGGTTCTGGAATTTCTTCCAGTTCTACTGCGCTCCCACTTAATTCTTTTTCTAAGAACTGATGTTCTAGAAAGTGGGCATGACGAGAAACAAGAACTTTTTGTTCCTCTTCGTAGTAGAAGAGATATCCCTTAGAATTCTTTGGATATCCCACAAACTTACACAGTACTGAGCGCGCCTCGAGCTTGTCCGCATGCTGCTTTTTAACAAAAGCTGGACTTCCCCAAGTCTTAATGTGACTGAGATGGGGTCTCTTCCCACACCACATCTCATATGGTGTAGTAGGCACAGTCTTAGTAGGAACTCGGTTCAAAAGGTACGCAGCTGATTCTAGTGCATACCCCCAGAATGATCGCGGTAACTCAGCGTTACTCATCATGGACCGTACCATATCCAATAGGGTCCGGTTCCGTCTCTCCGATACACCGTTATGTTGCGGGGTGTATGGAGGAGTAAGCTGAGAGAGAATCCCATTCTCTTTTAAATAATTCAGGAACTCGGCACTTAAGTATTCTCCACCTCGATCCGATCTTAGAATCTTGATACTTTTGCCGGTCTGTTTTTCTACTTCATTCTTAAATTCCTGGAATTTTTCAAAAGCTTCGGACTTATGTTTCATTAAGAAGACATAACCGTATCTTGAAAAATCATCCGTAAAAGTAATGAAGTAAGAATAACCGCTTCGTGCATGTGTAGACATTGGACCGCACACGTCGCTGTGTACGAGTCCCAAGAGCTCGCTCGCTCTTACTCCGTGTCCAGTGAACGGAGTCTTTGTCATCTTTCCTTTGAGACAGGATTGACAAGTGGCATATGATTGATATTCGAACGGATCCAAATATCCTTCTGTATGTAACTTAGTCAACCTTCTCTCATTGATGTGACCCAGTCTACAATGCCATAAGAAAGTCTGATTAATATCTGGTGACTTTCTTTTGTGTGTATTCTGGACATTGAAAATCTGTGGTTGGTTTAATACGTATATACCATTGCTCAATGTACCTGACCCAATCAGAACTTGATTAAGGTGAATGTTAACAACATTACTTACAAACGCAAATTCATAACCTTCTTCAGAAACCAAAGATACAGAAATGATATTACAAGTTGCGTTGGGTACAAAAAAGCAATTACGCAAAACCAAAATATGTCCATCTGACATTCCTAGGTGATAGTCCCCCACGGCTTTAGCATCCATGCTAGCTCCGTTCGCAACTCTGAGGGTCATGTCACCTTCCTTCAAAAACCTACGGTTTCTCAACGCCTGCAAAGAATTACAGATATGAGATCCTGATCCGGTATCCAATACCCAGGAAGTAGAGTTTATAGAAAGACAGTTTTCAATAACATACACACCTGAAGCTGAAGCTGCAACCTGCTTCAGTTCCTGTGTCCTGGCTTTCCAAGCCCTGCAATCTTTCTTCCAGTGTCCACTCTTGTGACAATAGAAGCATTCCTCTTTACCAACAAGCTTCCCCGCTATCTTTGTTGCCTTTTCCTTTCCCTTCGCACCCACTTTACTAACACCGCCCCTTGGTTTGGTGGGGGCTTTCCTCTTCTTTCCCTTGGCTTTCGCCTTGGACCTAGAAGAAGAAGATCCTCCTACAAACAAAGTGGATGTATCCCTACCCTTCTGTAGGGTGCCCTCTGCGCTCCTCAGCAGGTTGAGGAGTTCTGAAAGTTCAACTTCCTTTTCTTGCAAGTTGAAATTCAGTATGAACTGGGCGTAAGTGGATGGAAGGGACTGGAGAATTATATCTGTGTAGAGTTCACTATCCAACGTGGTCCCAAGTTCCGCGAGCTCCTCAGTGTAGCCAATCATCTTAAGCACGTGGTCCGCTACCGATGATCCGACGGCCAACTTAGTCGAAAATAACTTCTTCGACACTTCGTATCTTGCGATACGAGACTGCTCTCCATACAGTTCTTTTGTATGAAGAAATATGGATTCCAAATCCATATTCTCGTGCCTCCTCTGATGGTCATTGTCCATCGAGGCAAGTACGAGGCATCTGGCCTTCGCGCTGTCAATCTCCCAAGTCTTACGGATTTCCTTATCCGCGACGCTGGAGGTGGGACCTGGGACGGGGGGAGCTTTGCTGGTAAGAAGATACCCCAGCTTGTCGTAAGAGATTGCCAATTTGACATTCCTGAGCCAATCTTTGTAGTTTGGCCCTGTCAATATGTTTTTATCTAGAAGTAACTTAAGTCCAGTCATTTCGATTTGGTCGCTGCAGGGGGAGAGAAGAAACACTTAGCACGATGCTCTTGCAAGTTTAGAATGGTTTTTAATTTGTCTAAACAGGATGGCTCCCACTGTCTCTCGAATCCCTCCTCAAACCACAAAGGAAGAATTAGCCGGGATCAATCCCACCGTACAATACTTGCTTAACTGTTCAGCCAGGCCAGTGTCGGTACTTCGAGGGAGGTTTTCCAACGCTTTCGCGAAGTTCCTTAATTTAAGAACCTCTTTTCCCTGGGGGCGTAGCCCCGCTAACACCTTTCTAGGCACCTACTAGGTTTATAGCATTGATCGTTTAGTGAGAAATTTCCCGAGGAGTAGCATATACTCACAGTAGGATCGGGATCCAAATATCATTGCGTGACGAAAATGAAGGAATCCTACCATAATCATCACACTCCAAATGGTATGCAAATCTAGCAAGTTTCAGTACTTATGAAACTCCCGATGTGGATTTTTGCCCCATGCTCTTATGACCTTGACTTTGGCCAAAATATCATAAGTCACATGTCAAGTTCTTCCCGTCACTTTCCAGGTTAATTTGGATCCATCCGTACATACCCTTGACTTTGGCCAAAATGGCAGCACGACTGTCCCAAACCAACGCATCTATCTATGCTACACATGAACACCCAATAGCTACCAATCACTGTGCCTTGACTTTGGCCAAAATACACAGCTTGAATACTATTGCCTATTCATGCGAAACGACGGAGGGCTACGAATGGTTTTGGTAAAACCGTGAACGTAGTGAACTTGATATAATCGATGGAACGAGATAGCTTTTAGAAGGAGTGGCTCAGGCTCCGCATTTAAAAGTTAGTTTTGAAAAGAACCGAGTGGTTTTTCGAAAGTGTTCCATCGACTTAAACTTGGTTTATTATCTTGCATTAGTTCTTTTAATGCGTGATATTCTTGCATTAGTTCTTTTAATGCGTCCCATCATTTAATTCCTACCATTGCAGAAAACAACCAAAATATGACGTACGCTTATGCCATTCGCATTCGCCACGGGGTCCCGTCATCACTCGTTAGGTTACTTAACTAACGACAGAGCGGGGGCTGGGCTAGCGCGGCTGTAAAACATAAGCAACGCCTAAATAGAAAGCAATGATAGACATTACAGATCACAGATGAATACATTGGATATACTAGCAATCCGCATTCCTTTCGAGCCTGAAACGAAAAGCGGATAACACGGTCGCGGTGAATAGCAAATACCCCACCCAAGACCCCTACGGGTGCGGCAAACTACCCTCCATGTTCCCGGTAGTTTGTGCACCCCACCATGGGTCTATCCTAGGAGCAAAAACAGTAAAAAGAATTATACAATGACGGCTACAACCCCGACCCGGTTGTGCGGCCAAACAAATAATATAATTACATCAATTTACATTTACAATGAATGAAAGAAAAACAAAAGCTCATCTCACATCCACCCCGGCTATTCACCCGCGACAGTCCAACACATTCATATACACATTCCAGAACATTACAGATCATGTATAACCCCGACTAATCGACTTATAGCGATTAGCCGACGTTCAATACATGCAAACATCACAGATATAACCAACATAGCCAAAGTGCAGTGAAGTTCGGAAAAAAAAATACGGAATTATAGGACCCCAAAAATGAATTTCAGTTCTGGAAAATCTGGGTACATATAATATATCTTAAAAATCCCAAAACCAACACAGAAGAACACTGCACGAAAAACGATGCAAAGAAGACACCAACTTGCGGCGGTTCCGCGGCCAGATGAGTAGGTGAGGCCGCGGAAGCGCGGCGGTTTGGAGGAAACATGATATCGTTTTTCTTGTGTGTTCTTAGAAAACCCTGAGACAATTTTACAAGTATAAAGTTTTTCATTTTGAGCAGAAAAAATTTCAACAGAAAGTTAGGTTTTCGTTTTTCCGGTTTTGCGATTTTTCGGTTCCGAACTTCGTTACACTTCACTACCAAGCTAGTTTAAGTTTAGTTAGGCTCTGATACCACTGTAAGTCCATATTGCGACCCCCGGTACTTACGGGGAGGCGGAAACGGTATAAAAAACGAATTTTTATCGCAAGAGGCAACATGGACTAAACTTTGTCGGGATCGTTGTCTAAACTAAAACTAGTTAACAAGCTAAAGAGAGTTAGCTACTATGGAAGATGGTTATACCTAAACTTGAACTCCTTCTTCTTCAAACCTTGTAGAGGTTGATGGTTCTCTTTTCGTCGCCTTCTCCCGTCGAAGATGGATCCACCTCGAAGGTTCGACTTTGGGCTCTTCCTCGATCTTTGAGTGAACTAGGGTTTCCGGCTTGCTAAACCTTCATCCTAGAATGAGTAGAGAGTGATTAGGGTTTGCTTTTCTATCTAAAGAGAATGATTCTCAACACATGAGAAGGTTTCTCTTTTCAAGAGGAAGAAGAAGATGAAATGAGGAGAGAGAGTGAGAATGATAGAATGAGCTCAATTTTCTCTTTCTTGCAACCATATTGCAAAAAGAAAAGAATTATCTAAATGATAATAATTGAAATAAGAATAGTTGATGGTTATTTTAGGAATGACCACTATCATGCTTCTTTAAATGAAGTGTAAGCATGAATCAAGGAGGATCTTCAAAGCATGATGGTGGTCAAAGGTCAACAAGTCAACCAAGGTCAACAAGTCAACAAAAAATCAACCATAACATAATTCTCATTTAATTACTATTATTAATAGATAATATACAAATCCATTAGGGTTTGGAAAAAGATAACTGTCAACTGTGCATACGCACCCGATCCGAAACCCTAATGAAAAACCTCATTCTCCGCCTCAAGCAACTGTGCATACACACCTGCATTCTCGTTCCGAGGAACAAGAATACCAAGAATAAAAAGCAACCCCAAAAACATATACCAGTATCTGGCTCAAACCAGAGCCTGCCAGTATAATCCGTCCGGACTCCAAACGTGCACAAGTGCGCGGATGAGAATGAACCCTGTCGCAAAACCATGCGACCTCTACTCTGTTTTGCCCAGAGACGAATACCCTCTGTGTGGGACTCTAAAGACTCGACACTACGCTGGCAGTGGGTTTAACCACAGACCGCAAGCGGCACTAGCTGTGCGTAACGGTCCCCAGGTAGATGCCGACAAGAAGGCTGACGAGGTGAAACCCCATCTGAACTCCTACTGAGTCTGAATGTGACATTCTCCGTACAGTCCGGTCTGTTCGTCTGATACATCGCATGGCGGGCCTAGGGGGCGGTAAAACGTCAGTCCCCCAATAGCGGTACAAGTCGTGTCGGAGTGAAGCCCAAAACACCCTGAGATAACACTGGAAACCTACCAGTATATCTCGCTTGCCCTGGCCAGGGACTACTCGTGTAATGGCTCTCCTAGACACAGCGCGATGTCAACCCCCAACACCGGGAGAGACGAATCCTGTCTAACCGTCACTGCCTCCAAGTGCTTCGGGACTGCACCCAACCACCACCTGTTTGCACGACTCCTTTGAGCCGTGGTAGGGTAGTGATCAAAGTGCAGTGGGAACACACTCGAGGCGAAGTGTCAGTGTCAAGTCAGCGGACTAAGCTGTACTCATGTCACCTGGGAACTGATAACTGACGATAGGTATAATACCAACCTGTCAGTTCCCGACGAGTCCTGTCCAGTGTACTCGTAACCCAACGAGCACCCGTATACTATCTCCAGTACGACGTACTGATGGCTGTGGGACAGACCATCTCCCACACTGGGATGAGAAGCGCATACGCTAGTCTACTCCGGAGTATCGATGCCCTGTCTCGATAGTCCTACGACTAGGGACCTGTATAAGGATGTGCCTATAGATTACCCAGCCCCCACTAGTGTGACTGCCATCACAACGCTGGTAATCAAGCAAAGATCCTAAGGGCTCCACTAATGCGTATAAGTGATATACTGAAATAAACACAAGTACACATTGAAGTAGAAACAAACCAAGTAGCATACTACTATATTGAGCAAGATTGTTTATACAAGGTGAATATCCCAAGCTTCCATCAAGTAATATACAAACTAGTATGATACAGTAATGGCCTCTAGGGCATATACACTAACACATCCGATGCGCTGGGTAAGAGACGGAGGGCCGCATGAGGCGTGGGTGCATGGGGAGTGCAAAGCTGCATAGCCACAAGCCCAAGAACCCAATAAAAAAGGTCTCCTCATCCATGCCTGGGACGGCGATTTCTGAGAAAGCGGCGGTAGCAGTGCTGGGAAGATAAAAATCCCTCTGGTCATTTTCCGATACGGGTCGGCGGTCCAAGCCGAAACCAAAAGGGTCATCAAGCTGAGCGAACTTCTCACTCTGCTCTGATAGGAACTCCGGGCGAATGAAGCGAGCAATAAAATCTGCGAAACTGACGCCCCGGTCGCCCGATTCCAGATGGAGTTCCTCATAGATCTCCAATACCTTCACCAAGCCCGGATACTGATGCTGAATGGCATTCTCCGGGATCAAGTCAAACACCAGCGGCTTGGTAGCAAAGATGTATTCATCAGGAGGAAGCAGCTCCTCGTAGTGCTCCCCCCTCATTGGTAGACCCGAAACTTCAGCAAACTCCTCTAAGGGGATGGAGACCTCCCTATCCGTCATCAGGAAGGTGTGGGTGGGGATATTCCATTGTTCAATGAAGGCCTTGATCCACCACGTTGGAGGAGAGGGATACTCGAAAAGCGAAATGTAGATGGCCAAATATAAACCAATCTTCGTTAGATGAGTCCTTTTCGCGGATAAGATGTACCGGGCCCATTGCAAATATCCGGCGAGCGGTCGCGGGATCAGTCCAATATTGTAAGCCTGTCCCCAAGGGCGTGCTTCACCCTGACAGATTCGCCTCCCCAGAATGTCTATCGCCGGCGGCGGCTGCACAGGGATGGCACCGATTGAGGGCTGGAGGAGGTCGTCAGAATTCCAATTTTTAACCTCCACAGCATACTTCACCGGGGGTTCGTCCGCATAAGGGATCGTAACTATGGGCTCAGAAGGCGAGGCGGAACTGAAGCTGCGACGGCCTTGGATGATCTGGCTGTACCACCTTCCCCACAGGTGGAGCTTTTTGCACTCAGGGTCATGATCTTTAATGAGAGCGAACGCCACCCGGTCCACTGGCGAATGGGGGAACCCTCCTTCCGAGTGAACGAAGGGGAAAGACAAGTCATCAGACATGTTTCCTGTGGAAAGACAAAAATAACCATTAGTGTTCTAACGCTTGGCATTTTAAATCTTATTCCACACTGTGATGTAGTGGGTAGGGGACCAAAGGGGGACCCACAAAATCTGGATGACAGTACATCATTTAATAAGATAACCCCATCATTAGATGAGACTGTCAATTAATGAAAGGGTTCCCAAGAGAATACACTCAGTGATGGGAGATCCCTAGAGACAAGGAGAAAATCTCTTTTTTTTTTTAGAGCAAAGCTCTGTCACAGAGTGACATTTGTCAAACTCTGGTCTCAAGGGAATAAAATTTCCTTAAAAAGAGCCTAGTTCTATAATAAGGATGGAAAAATCCATCAAAAAGGAAACTTTAACTCCTAAAAGATTAAAAATTTGGGATCTTAAAGATCCATGAAAACTTTTAGGAATTCTCCATTTTCAGATAAAAAAAAAATCTACATTTGATCCATGAGCAAAGCTCTGTTCAGGGGTTAAAACCCATGAACAAGATCTCCGTAGATCTATGAACTTTAAGAGCAAGGCTCAGTTGAGGAAACCCCAAAAGAGTTTTAGATCAAAGATCTATGAGAGCAAGGCTCTACTAATCAACTTTAATTTAATTTAATTTTATTTTATTTTATTAATACCTAAGATGGTTTTAAGTTCTGAACTCTGGAGTTCTTGGGAAGAAGCAAGAGCAAGGCTCTAAAATTCTTAAGCAAGAGCAAGGCTCTGAAAATCAAGATTCTTGAAAACGGTAAAAAATTACCAAGGACCAAGGGTCCTATTTATAGGCGCCTGCGCCCCTTCAGATCACCCATTGATCCAACGGCCAGGATCTTGCCACCGCTGCACTCACGTGCGCGCCACGTGAGAGCAACGGTGGGGGGGCATTTGTTTCACCCAATCAGAGCAAGGCTCTGTTTGAATTCAAATTTTGAAGCAACGCTTCAAATCCCATGCGCTGCGCGCAACGCGCCACGTGTCAGAAGTTGATACGTCAACGCAACGCCCGAAGCAGTGCGTCCAATCAGAGCAAGGCTTTTTTAAAAACAAAAAGTAAAAGAAAGCAACGGTCAGTTGCGCAAGCGCTGCACTGCGCGACACGTGTCTGCGCAGTTGCGCAAGCGCAGTTGCGCACACACAGCGTTGCGCGACACGTGTCTGCGCAGTCGCGCAAGCGCAGCTGCGCAAGCGCTGCGCTGCGCGACACGTGTCACGCGCTGAGGGAGTTGCGCAAAAACAAAATGGAGATTTAAGGAAATCTTTTCTGTTCTTGTTAAAATAAGAAGATTTTCTTCTGTAAAACAGGGGCCTTTGGATCAAAAATCCAACGGTGGGGAAAATTCCCCAAATCACTTAGAAAAAGATTTCCTTAACAAATTTAACTAATTTATGAACACTATAAAAAGGACCCCAGACCTCAATTCAAGAGAATATAAACTTTTGGCTAAAAAAAAAGAGAAGAGAAGAGAACTCTTGGGCACTCCTCAAGAATATAAAAAAAGGTAAAGACCTTTAAAAGAAGAGAAAAACCTCTGATGAACAGATCATTGATCTTCAATAAATAAATAAATAAATAAAAATAGTGCTTTGCACTTGTTATGAACCTCTGGTTCTCTGAGATAAGGAAAAACAAGAGAAAAACTTGTTTTTCTTTGATCTGAATTTAGATAAAAAAGTGCTTTGCACTTCTGTTCTTGAATCTAAAAGATTCTTAGTGCTTTGCACAAATACAGTACATTATTTAAAGGGCCAGGCCCAAATCAAATAAATTGCAAAGCAGTAAAAAGGGCAGAGCCTCATTTGAATTGATACTCTGTCTGAGCATAGCCCAAAATAAATGAACAGCCCTGGTATAGGTCTAACAGACCAACAATAAATAAAAATTGGACTTAACCCAATAATGGCCATAAGTCCTTAAATTAAATTGACTGGGCAAAATGGCTTTCCTAAATCAATCTAAATCCAGTTCGAGGGTACATCTCCGAACTCCTTTGACATTCATCGTTGTAATTCCTCAACGACGTCAAAGAGGTGACGGGTCCCAACGACCACACACCCACTCGGACCGAAACGTCCCTAAACTAATATCGGACCGAGACATCCCTAAACTAATGATGGACCCCCATGTCCCTAAACTGGAACACGGACCACTACGTCCCTAAACTGGAACAATAGAGCCTTCAAATGCTCTTTTGTCGGATCTAAACGATCCCGTTTAAGTTGATCTTAGCCCCAAACACGGCTAACGTATCTTTAAACATTCAAACGGACTATAAAACTCTAAATCAACCTTGGTTCAAGGGTACATCTCTGAACTCCTCTGACATCTGCCGTTGTAATCCTTCAACGACGTTAGAGAGGTGACGAGTCCCGATGGCTAGATATTAAATGGATTATTCCGTTAAGTTGATCTTAGTCTCAAAACAGGACTAACGTATCCTTAACGAACGTTTAAGTCGATCTTAGCCGCAACGCGACTAAGGCATCCTTAAACTAAAAACACCAAACCCAAATCTAAGTAAATACGGATTTGGACTAATCCACGTCCTACGGGCGACGGTATTACTCAGTCTCCGTATACAATCCACGGACAACCACAAACAAAACAAACACACACGACACGAAGTGAAATTCTGGAGAAGGAGAAAGTGGCTACCGCGATGCGGTAGCGTAATTAACTGCAGGGGCTTGCGCCTGCAGGGAAGAGCGTCCCCACAATCAAAAACCCCTCAAACGAGGGGGAATCTAACAAAGTCTGCTACATCGGCCGCGTCCGTCTAAACCTTCGATACACGGTGCCATAAATCAACTTGGCATCTTCGGAGAGGTAGACGGATAAAACCAAATAGCATCTGTCCCGAATCTCAGTGCCAGGACTTCGCAGTCGTGTGCGCCGCCTTTCGGAGGGGAACATTCCCTTTCCAATAAATTATCAACCATGATAAAAACATGTAGGAAAACCATGGAAAATGTGTAACAAGTGTAAAAATGATACGGTGCATTGCACAAAATACGCTTAATGCGCAAATTAGCAATTTTTAATCGCGATTAGCACTAAATTAGTGTCAAATTAATCCTAAAAACTTAAAATTTTCATAATTCACATAAAACACGCTCTTTTAGTAATTTTTAAAATTTTCAAAATTTTTCCCTAATTTATCGGTATTTAATTATACCGAAATATTAAAATATTCATTAAAAATAATATTAAATTATAAAAATTCCCAAAATAATATTTTATTTTATTTGAAATGTTACATTGAAGGGCCGGATTGTAGAGTTTTGAGGCTGCAACTGGCCCATACTTGACTCCACCAGATGTGACAGAGCCTGAGTTGCGGTGAGTAGAAGCAAACGCCATTCTGCATAAAGATGAAATACCAGCTTCAGTATCCAATCACCAAAGGGCAACTATAAACATATATACCGCGATTATTTGATCGTGGAAAAACACAACACACGAACTATGGGGTGGAAAGAGGAAGAGATCCCACCGGGCGTGCCGGAATTTGTTTACCGCCGAAGACCGGACTAAGATGCGGAGACATCTAGCCTGAATTTGGGGAAAGATGCTATTTGGACATATTCACCCACCTCTCTAAAGATACCAAGTTGATTTATGACACCTTATATCAGAGGTTTGGATATAAGTGACCGACATAGCAGGACGTTCTTCCCTGTAAGTGCAAGCCCCTACAGTTAATTACTTTATCGCATTGTGATAACCACTTTCTCCTTCCCTAGTAGTTCACTTCATGTCGTGTATTATTTTGTTTTTTTTTGTTGCCCGTGGATTTTATACGGAGACTAATTTATTTCGTCACCCGTAGGACGCAGATTAGTCCAAATCCGTATGTTTTAGATTTGGGTTTGGGTCAAGGATTTGCTTGACGGGGTCCATGCTAGTAGCTTGGTTTGCCAACGGAAATGAACTTAGATGTAGATCTCATATAAATGAGATCCATCAGTTCATGAGATATTTGGGTTTGATCTAAGGATCGTTAGTCATATTTGAGACTAAGATCAACTTAGAAACAAATGAGCATATGGGTTCAATTATTTTAGTTTAAAGACATTACGGTCCAACATCCCTGTTTGGGAAGAATGTTATGTTGGGTTATGCAAGCGCCCCGGCCATCAAACTGTGGCCATTACGGAACAAAAATTTTCAAAAACCGGCGCTACCACAACCAATTACCCAGATCTACCCATAAGCCCTAGATAACAAAACATGCAAAGGAGTTAGAATGGTTATACCGAATAGATCCGTGTCCTCCGGTCTTCAACCATCATCCCAAGATCCTAGGGGCTTCCTTGATCAAGCTTAATCTCCGGTCTCCCTCCATCGAAGATGATCCACCCGAGAGTCTATGCAACGAGCTCCAACCTCAGATCCGAGAAAACTAGGGCATCTAGATCACTACTCTAGATACCGTAGATGAAGTAGAGAGTGATGAAGGATTAATTTGTCTCAAGACACCCAAGGATTCTCAACTCATGAGAGGGTTTTGGTGGAGCTAGAGAAAGAAGAAGATGTCATGAGAATGAGGTGTTGAGAGAAACTTAAAAGAAAGAAAAAAAATGAATAATGGCTTGTTGTTTTGTGTGTTGTGAGTGTTGATAAGAAATAATGGAGCCATCATAATAAACATGTCAAGTCTCCAAAATATCTAGAGTTAACAAAAAATATCTCAAGTCAATATAATCTCACAACTAACAAAAACCCTAAGCATGCTAGAATAGTAACCATGGGCCACTAATTAACCATGCCACAAAAATGCAATAAACACCTCATCCTACACCTCAATAACCTTTTAATCCAAAAGGGTCCATGATGAGGTGTAATCTTCTAAAAGTAATCTTGTAATAAACTACAAGAATACCCCTCAACCGTATATACATACCTGCATCCGTATTCTGAAGAATACGAATACAATGAGACGAAAATAATCCAACAATATAATACTAGAATCCGGCTTAAACCAAAGCCCACTAGTATTATCCATCCGAACATCATGCGTGAACAAGTACACGTATGTGATCGAACCCTGCCGTAAAACCATACGGCCTCTACATCATTTCGCCCGAAGCAGAGAAACCCTCTGTGTGGGACTCTAAAGACTCGTCAATACGCTGGCAGTAGGTTTAAACACAAGCACGTCAGTGGCACTAGCTGTATGTAACGACTACCCAGGTATTGAGCGAAAGGGAGGCCGATGAGCAAACTCATCCTGAAACCCTTACTGAGCTGAGCCTGATAGTGAAAATATCCATACAGTCCAGTCCGTTCGTTTATGAGTATCGCATATCGAGTCTAGGCGGTGGATAAAGTCAGACCCCTGATAACACGACATTTAGTTTCGGTATGAAATCCATCACTACCTGAGAAACTACCGATCCTAGTTCAGTAATTCTCGACTGCCTTGGCCAAGAATTTCTTGTGATGGCCACCCATGCACAACCGCGACATCAACCCCCAATACCGGGAGAGACGAATCCCCCGACGATCCGTTCATTGCCTCCATATGGCTCGGGACTGTACCCAACTAAAACCTATTTGCACGACTCCTTTGAACCGTGGTAGGATAGTAATCAAAGCACAGTAGGAACTCACACGAGAAAAATGACGATCTCAAGTCGATAGACTAACCTGTACACATGTCGCCAGGGAATTGTTATCTGACAATAGGTATAATACCAACTAGCATGTTCCCAGCGAGTCCGTCCGGTGTACTCATAACCCAATGAGTACCTGTATACATCTTAGGTGAACAAACTAACACTAATGGCTTGTGAGACCGGCCACCGCCCCTCGTCGAGGTCTCGATAAGTATACACTAGTCTACTTTGGAGTATCGATGCTCAGTTTCGAAACTCCCACGACTAAGGACATTTAAGGATGTACTTATAGACCACCCAGCTCCCATATATATGATCGCCATCATAATGCCGGTACTCAAGCAAGAACCCTATGGGCTCTATCAACATATAATAGTGATCAGTAAAGCCACCTAAAGCAGATATATGATGATAAAGACAAACCAGATAACATACTATCATCTCGAGTAAGACTGTTCTACCGGTATAGGACCTCCTTTAATCATCACAATCACGTGCCTGTGATTCAATAATTGACTTGAGGGTACTATAGCCAACAATCTCTCATTTGCACTTAAGGCTAATTATTGCGGTGTCGCATACTCACAGCCCGTATGATACCGAACACCCAACTTCTCTACTAATCAGTTTCACAAAGCTCTATTGTGAAACTATCACGTAGTGAGTCGATCCGCTCCAATGTTTCTTTCTATATATCTCTTTATCTAAAGTTCACGGAGAAAACCATTTCCTGAAATGAGCAATACCTGTCTTAGACTATGTCTGGATATCTGATGGGACCCAGCTCACAAATGAACTCCAAATTCAGTAAACTTCTTAGACTATATCGTCCACTGAATTTAATCAGTATCCTGCGCCATGGCTTCCTCGGTATCCGTTTAGACCACCTGTTCAAACTGTTACCCCTCAAAAGAGGGAAAACTAAAACTCTGACAGTCGCTCTGTTATCCAGGTCATCTTGGAAGCCTGGAATGATAGCCGTCTCCTAAAGGAGGCTGCTGTTACCATATCCCATGAACATCCACTTATGTTCGTAAGCTGCTTCCCAACATTTCTCCAGGATTGGATCAATATAAACTTATTGCAGCTTGTGCAAAAACAACATCTGGTGTGGTACTTGACATCACATGATTGACTCAATGGCCTAAACAAGTGATATGCCAATCATGCACATCCCTCTCTCCTTTAGTCTGTAAGACACCTTTAGAGAGGGTGGATCTATCACCTGCAGGTACACCACCATACCAGGAGCCGTCCATTCTAAAACACCTTTTGAATAGTGTCAAAGTACCCAGATTGGGAAACTACCCAAATCTAGATCTAAACTCATAGATCTAATTACCAAAATGCCTGATATATTATCCATATCCAATATGGAGAAACCACTATGTGATAACCACAGTATAACCGATCGTAGTATAGGAATTTCACTTCCTATAAAGTGCATGCCATCCAAATACTAGGACATCACACCCTACTACTTTCTTAACAGATCCATCTTCTATTCTGATGAAGTCAAAGCCTATGAATGTTGATCGCACGCTTTTGGCGTGTCGAGTTTTAAGAGTTCTAAAGTTTAATCGCGATCAGGACGGTGTCGCTTTGCAGCTAGCCGCGATGAGCACGGGTCGATCCACAGGGAGACGGAGCGTTTTATGTTCATGTCATAACGAGTTAATGCGCGTGGGCGGAAAGTTCGTATCTATCCTAAGTGTATATATGCAAAGTAAATGCTTGTTAGGATAAGATAGGATAGTGTAAGTTAACGAAATCTGTATTCAAGTCCTTTGAGCCGAGTCTTGACCAATTGAAGCTAGAGCAATCGGCAACAACGTGGATTAGGGTACTTAAGCACGGTATTTGTGGAATCCGACTTATTGACCCTTGTCCTTCCGTTCTTGTCTCTTGCTTTCGCTTCCGGCGAAACCGAACGCAACCAATCGCGGTTAGGGATCACCGATACCTTGGTAGGGTAGGGTGCCTAACGGAGCGCTTGCGTAAGGTTTGGGCGGAGTTCAATGGAAAATAACGGGAAAAGGAATGGGAAACGAAATCCTTAACTTACAATATCGTATTCTTTTACTAACAACACATATTTATAACCATTACAAAACAACAACAAAAAGAGCAAAAGAAAAGAGAAAAGAAAAGAAAAGAAAAAGGCATTACAAGTAAGTAAAGGGCATGGTAATAAATTGCAAGGTAAGTAAAGCAAGAATTAAAAGAGAAAGAAAGAAAGAACTAGGAACCAAAAAGCAAAATACAAGACATGGGTTCAATAACCTAATCTTAAACTTGCAAGCTCAATTAAGAGCTTGCAAGATCAAGAAGAGATAAAGAACTCATGGTGAATGAAGGCACAAAAAGAGAACTTTATTAATCTTCAAGAATGATATAACCTTTGAAATCAATAACCAACCCTTAAACTTGCAAGCTCAATGAAGAGGTTGCAAGATCAAGAGAAGGTTAAGAACTCAAGGAGGAGCTATATACAAGAGAACTAAAAAGAAAACAAAAGAGTAACAAAAATGAAGCAAAAGAATGACCCTTGACCCCTTGCCCACTGCCTGCTTTTGTAGACTCAGAAACTAAATAAGCAAACAATAAAAATAAGCTGTCGTGGTGGGAATGGGGGGCCTACAGAAGTCTGGGAGCCTTTAGGGAAAAATTGGCCGGCCACAATGGTGGTGTGCTCGGCCCAAATCCGAGCTCTCTGGCTCGAATTTGGTGTGTGGTCAATTGTTATATCCCACATCACTCTGGTGCGGTTTTTTTTTCTCAGTAAAGGCTCTGGATGTACTCAGGGCTTGGAGGGAACATGGATCTTTAAGTCAACACACAATCTTTTGCATTGAATGCACATCACTTCATGCCCACTTGTGCCTTGCATTAGGCAGCCCTCCACTAGGTCAAAGCCATCAAAGAGCTAGTGTACAACTTTTTATGTGTTGGACCAAAATGTGTGTACACTAGTTTATTTACAAAAACTCTTTGATTCTTGATCGGTTTGCAGTTCTGGTTGCAGTGTCAGCTCAAAAATGTAATATCCGTGATTCTGGATGTATTTCTAGTATTTTGTCATGGATACCTGTAATCTGTATTACTGAACAAAAACCGGTTAATAGTACCGATATATACAAAAAATAGATAATGAATGAGCGGCATTAAAATGCAATATTCTGGTCTGAACAAATACCCCTAAACTTATCTTTTGCTCGTCCCGAGCAAAACAAAATCCTAGCCTTACTTTCGCAGGGAACGCGATTGCACTGAGCGCGTGTAACAAGACGTTAAACCTCTAGGTGTCCCTAGTAGGAGGAGTGTTGTCTCCTGGGGGTTTTCAGCGGATACTACCCACAAAATCACGTCAAGTAAGTTTCGTAAGTTAACGTCGATTCTACTCCTACAGTTTAGCTCTAAGTTAGAAATTATATTATCCTAAGTTAGAAATATCCAACCCTTATGTTTCACACCTCCTGTCTATTTAACCTTAGATCCTATACGTTTCAAAAAAGTTTAGAAAGATATTGGTATCTCTTGAGTTTTCCTTCTAAAGTGCGGTCTTAAATCATGGATTTTTATCAACTTTATAGAAAACATAAGTCTTATTCTTTATTTCTATCTTTCCTCCAAACATCGATTGTATACTCCTACGTGTGTGTATTTTTTCACCCCTACACATGAGAATTCAATTCAATCTATAGTACCCTTACCTTAATACCTAATACTACTTCTTTTCATTAATAATGGTCGGTATTGCTCATACACCTTTCATGCGACTATTAATAGTTCTTGAGGCACTAACGGCCGATTACTGAATGTGTGAGCTTTAAAGCGTAAATAGCAGTTTCCAGGTCTTGACCTTATTTATTTTCCTTTTTCTTTTCTTTTTCTTTTTCTTTTTCAAGACCGGATATATTTTTCAATATGCTATTTAGGTGGTTAGCTTTAAATACCGTTTTTTCTTTCATACTAGGTTTTCAGGAAAGAGTATTTCTAGGTATCCTCTACTATCCCAAGTTTCAAGGTGCGTGTAAGTGCAGTTTGTTGGGCATATACTTTCTAAATTTGGAATTAAGAATTGAAACTATTTTTCAGACTTTATCCTTCAGTAAAGTTTCAATACTTTCCCTTCATCTTGACTTAACTCAAGAACTGAACTCAAGATTACCTACTTCTAAAAAAACTGTAAGGACGTATAATTACCAAGGTTAAAAAGAATGAGGGTTATTTTTAGATTTTTTAATTCTTAAGCCTAGGATTTAGTTATTTCTAATGTATTAACTAAGCTTTCGGAATAAAAATCTAAGTTACCATATTAGCTAACTTGAAGACAAAGTTTTTATATTTTGGAAAAAATTTCGATTTTTATAAGTTTTTTTAATAAGAATGCAAATGCAGAATATGCATATGAATGCGAAAGTAGAAAGCTTACCGAGCACACCCCCAAACTTAAACTTGACAGTACCCTCACTGTCAGGCTACACCAAGAGGGTCAAAATTGTCGGCGCTCCCCTAAAGAAAATATATACAAAGCAAAAAAGCAAACCAATACACACACACACACACACACACACACACCCCAAAAAGATCCCCCCCAAACTTAAATGAAACAGTGTTTCCACTGTTAAGCGTTGATGTTCAGGATTAGGGGGAGAGAACAATATTCATCTATACAAGGCCTTACACAGGCCAAAAGTGAGCACCAGCCATTCAAAAATTTTATCAGGGTAAGGCCTGGGCTGGTGAAAGAATACGGTGAGGAAAGAAATGGAGAATACGCGAGACTGTATGAGAATAGAAGTGGTATACGGTCCTGGTATATGAGAGGAAGAATGTCGGAAGGGAAAAATAAATGGAGTACGAACTTGAGGGTGAAAATGGAGTGAATAAATTAGCACAATTTGTAATGAACGATGTGTAAAAAGCGATTGTGCTAATTTATCAATTCGTCGAGAAATTGGGTCAAATCCCTCAAGATTCGTAAGAAAACATGGGTACGCCGAACTTGGTAAACCAGACATAGTAAATGAAAGTGATATGGTGTCTTGCAAGGTCGGAACGATGGAAAGGATGGAGGGAAGTGATTGAGGAAGGGTATCAGGTAAAGGTTCAGGAGGGTGTACACAGTCAATGAAAGAGATAGGATGAATTGGAAAATCTGACTCATCAAGCAAAACTGGTTCATCCTCAATACTATTCTCAAAAGTCTCCTCAAAAATTATTTCATCCATGCATTTATCATCAATATCAAGATGCATATGAAGTTCGGGAAAAATATTTAATGACTCGGGATGATAAATTGGAGAGAAAAACTCAGCCAAATCTGCGGATTCATCATCCAAAATATCCCCAGCGTCGATATCCTTAATCAAGTGAAAATCAATATTCTCAGACACCTCATCAAAAGCATGGATTTCAATCAATTCAGGTTCTAAGATGGAGGTGTAGAGGTAAAAAGGATTGGGTGCGGTTTCACTCGAAAGGGTCCCTTCACAATCAGGTAAATCAAATACTACAATGTCGCACAACTCATTAATTCTTCTATCTTCAATCGGCGAATCGTTTGGAACACTAGATAGACATTCAAAACTGGAGTTGTGGGATTCAATTTGCAATGGGTAGGTTTGATTTGGAAGGGTGTACAGCTTATTCTCTCCACTCAAATTCTCAGCCTGTCCTACCGCCTCATCATACATTGGAAAATGTGGAGCTAGTTGGAAACTAGCTACCGAGTCAGTAGGTTGTATGAGGGCGGCCATGGACGCATTCAAATTCATCATCTGTTGGCATGACGCTATCCTAAAGTCTTCCAACGACTGTTCCAAACGAGATATAGATTGTGACGGGGTTTCATTAAAAGATTTGAAGTTGTTTGGATACTGGAAACCCCCAAAAGGTTGTTCAGAAGCAATGTCTAGGGAAGGTGCAAAAGTTGGGTAGGATGGATAGGAATTGAATAGTTGGACAGGGGTAGGATCAACATACGGATAAGAAGGTGAATAGAATTGTTGATCCAAAGAATTCGCAGTGGTGAAAGGAATGAAAGATCGGTTATGAGATTGTTCAATACATTCAGTAAGAGACATAGGTCTTGGGGTTACAACTGGACTCTCAAAAGGGGTATCAACGTAAGAAGGTGGTGAAGGTTGAAATGGTTGTTACAAGGTAGATTGCAGAGTCCAATTGGTTGTCCTAGACGCGTCTATCCGATCTTTCAAAGAAATTTTTGGCATGGATGGATCGTTCAACGTTCGGCTAAAGCAAGAACCGTAAGAAGTGATGTCTGGTTGTGGGTACCAAAGTTCGGCAAGAGTTTTATGATGTGGGGTACCAATGATATGAAGAGAATAAGAAGAGAGGAAAGGAAGGGAAAAAGAATGCAAATTTTTTTAGTTAGTTATTAACAAAAGAATGAAATATACAAAAAAAAAATCTGGACAAAAACAATCATGACACAAAAATACCACACACCTAATCGGTCTAGGGTTCACCTAGGTCAACTAGACCTGCTCCAGAACTTGACTGTTAACGTAAAACTGAGTCGAGAAGCGGGCTCAAGATATACTGATCACGAGGCCAGGTAAGTGCAGAGATAAGGGGAGGTTTTCCGACGCTTTCGTGATAGTCCTTAATTAAATAACCCCTTTCTCTTTTGGCGGTTGCGCGTTAACACTTTCCTGGACACCCCGTAAACGATATACCGTTAAGCGGTGTTCTAAACACAATTAACTTCTCCTAGTGAGCGCGAAGTCCTTAAGGCTTAAAGTCTAGATTCTTTTAAAATTTGTGCGGGTAATCGTTATGTTCAAGTTCATGATTTGTGGTTTACGGAAAAGGGGATCAAATCCTTTACCGTATGTTGTGGGGTTCACTTGCCCTTAAGTCCGTATTAATGTATGCAATGCGTAATTCAATAAAAAAAAATTGTTCAAAACATCAAACAATCTTTTTTACGTTAAGCACGGCCCTACAACAAATACGGGTTAGTCAAGTTTAGCGTTTGCTAGCGAACTTGCAAAGAATCCTACAAAGATATTATATTGGATGTGTCGGATTTGAGAAGAAGGTGTTAGTAAGTATCGTTAAGTTTTAGGTTAGGAAACCCCTGTTGTATCAAATCCGGTAAGCTTGAAAAGTTCGTTTGCGCGGGTCAAACTACCCGGATCTTTGGCACTGTACTTCACAATCATCTTAGACTGGAATGTACACTTTGCTCCACACGTTCGTAGTTCGCAACTCCGCAAAAATATGAAATGTCGGAAAAAACGGATTTTTAGTGCAAAAAAGCGATACGAATGCCCAAATACCTGCACACTAAAAATTACAAAAAAAACAATAAAAATGGGACAAAACCAGAACAATGGAGCACAGAGGAAAAATTGGAGGCAGATGGAGATGAATAGGCTGGCGAGCTCGGATCCTGAGGGTATATCGCCGGTCCAACTTTGGAGATTGGGCTCCAAACTTCTTCTGCGATCACACTGTTCAAGTAATATCTCACCGGTATTGTTTATCTTTTATGTTTACTTACAGAGTGCAAGCAGGTCAAAATCCAGAGAACAAAAAAGTTAGATGTGTTAGTTTTTGTTTTGGTTTTGGTTTTTTGAAATTTTTAGTTTATTTTGAAAATAGAGTTAGTTGTATAAATGAGATGTACAGAGATTAACCCGAAATTACAAGAATTAAAACGTTATCGTCTCCTCGGCAACGACGCCATTTGATCGCACGCTTTTGGCGTGTCGAACTTTAAGAGTTCTAAACTTTAACCGCGATCAAGACGGTGTCGCTTTGCAGCTAACCACGATGAGCACGGGTCGATCCACAGGGAGACGGAGCATTTTATGTTCTTGTCGTAATGAGTTAATGCGCGTGGGTGGAAAGTTCGTATCTATCCTAAGTGTATATATGCAAAGTAAACGCTTGTTAGGATAAGATAGGATAGTGTAAGTTAAGGAAATCCATATTCAATTCCTTTGAGCCGAGTCTTGACCAATTGAAGCTAGAGCAATTGGCAACAACGTGGAAAAGGGTACCTAAGCACGGTATTTGTGGAATCCGGTTTATTGACTCTTGTCCTTCCGTTCTTATCTCTTACTTTCACCTCCGGCGAAACCGATCGAAACTGGTCACAGTTAAAGATCGCCAATACCTTGGTAGGGTAAGGTGCCTAACGGAGCGCTTGCGTAAGGTTTGGGCGGAGTTCAATGGAAAATAACGGGAAAATGAATGGGAAACGAAATCCTTAACTTACAATATCGTATTCTTTTACTAACAACACATATTTACAACCATTAGAAAACAACAACAAAAAGAGCAAAAGAAAATAGAAAAGAAAAGCAAGGAAAAAGGCATTACAAGTAAGTAAAGGGCATGGTAATAAATTGCAAGGTAAGTAAAGCAAGAATTAAAAGAGCAAGAAAGAAAGAACTAGGAACCAAAGAGCAAAATACAATACATGGGTTCAATAACCTAATCTTAAACTTGCAAGCTCAATTAAAAGGTTGCAAGATCAAGAAGAGGCAAAGAACTTATGGTGAATGAAGGCATAAAAAGAGAACTTTATTAATCTTCAAAAATGATACAACCCTTGAAATCAATAACCAACCCTTAAACTTACAAGCTCAATGAAGAGGTTGCAAGATCAAGAGAAGGTTAAGAACTCAAGGGGGAGCTATGTACAAGAGAACCAAAAAGAAAACAAAAGAACAACAAAAATGAATCAAAAGAATGACCCTTGACCCTTTGCCCACTGCCTGCTTTTATAGGCTCAAAAACTAAATAAGAAAATAATAAAAATGAGTTGTCGTGGTAGCAATGGGGGGCCCACAGAAGTCTGGGAGCCTTTGGGGAAAAAGTGGTAGGACACAATGGTGGTGTGCTCGGCCCAAATCGGAGCTCTCTGGATCGGATTTGGTGTGTGGTCAATTGTTGTATCCCACATCACTCTGGTGCAATTTTTTTTCTCAGTAAAGGCTCTGGATACACTCAGGGCTTGGAGGGAACATGGATCTTTAAGTCAACACACAATCTTTTGCATTGAATGCACATCACTTCATGCCCACTTGTGCCTTGCATTAGGCAGCCCCCCACTAGGTCAAAGCCATCAAAGAGCTAGCACACAACTTGTTATGTATTGGACCAAAATGTCTGTACACTAGTTTATTTACAAAAACTCTTTGATTCTTGATCGGTTTGCAGTTCTGGTTGCAGTGTCAGCTCGCAAATGTAATATCCGTGATCTGGATGTATTTCTATTATTTTGTCATGGATACCTGTAATCTGTATTACTGAACAATAACCAGTTAATAGTACCGATATATACAAAATATAGATAATGAATGAGCGGTATTAAAATGCAATATTCTGATCTGAACAACTGTCACATCAAAAATAGATGATCTATCTCCGTTATACCTTGTTTAGTCTATAAATAGACACAAGCTTCTTGTCCACTATACTTCCGCTGCCCCTCTGACTACAACAACCCTCTGGCAAAGTCATATACACGTGCACTTCTAAAGCTAGTTTAGAATGATGCTATACTCATCCTCCTTTCGGGTCTCATAGTCTAGAACAGCAGTAATGGAAAGTCTGGGTAAACAAGAACCTCCCTGTCACGGTCTTTGAGGATACCGAAGTTCCTCTCGGGCGCCTGAGGTTTCCCACCATATCTGCGGAGTGGCTAATGGAATATCAAACCCGATTGAATCATTGGGTTCTATTAAATTTTCAGTAATCGTTTGTGGTTCTGGAATCACTTCCAGTTCTACAATACTCCCACTAATGTTTTCTGAAAAAATTCCATTTTGCTAAAACTGTGGCGAGTGAAGAACAATATCACTATTGATCTTCCAGATGGTAGAAAGTTATCCTTTGACATAGCCCAGGATAACCCATAAACAGCCATTACTGAAACGTGCCTTGAGTTTATCCAGAGTCTGGTTTCAAGCATAAGCCGGACAACTCCATATACCTTAATATCGTTAAGATTATATACTATATAGAAACAGAGGCACTAATTTAATTGGAACCAGATTCAAATCATGTAACTGTCTCCAGTGCATGTCAACTAAATGGAGAGAGGTCGATCAGCATTACTCAATTAGGAGTGCATCCAAATATGAGTAACCTGAAAGAGAAGCAAGTTCTCAAAACCATTACTATCAATGGAATACCAAACACAAGTATCTATATCTTCGATCACCTTGAAGGATCCCGATACTTGCAACACATGGTTCTCTACTTTATTCTTGTACCTATAACTTCTCAAAATTTGGACCTTGTATTTCTAGGAAATACTTGTCTAAAAACTAGAGAAGTCACAAGTAAATAGAATATAGTACGAGTACCAACCCTTTTGTCCTAATGGACACTGGACAACATACAATACTTTGTATAAGTCCTCTGAGTTCGATAACTTAAACCCTATGCGTCGTAGGTTGAAAACTGTACTATGGTTAAGAAGAATCACACCGTTGTTGAATACTCCTTACCTAACCATCAGCTGATATAGGTAAGTGTCATAGACATAATTTCAAAAGGTTATATCTCACTTTATAAAATAAACGTACAAATATATCAGTTTGAAACCGGTGCATAACTACGGACATTCAAAACCAAATATTTGCCGTCCGGCAAAAACCCGGTTGATTTCCTCAAATATCACCAATTACAACGAATTCCGATATAATGAGGATATAATCACCTAATTTCCAATATCTTACTCCCACTCATCATCTGTGATCCATACAGATGTGAGAATCAAACCTGGTAAATACATACCGTGGAGTCTAAATCTAATTGGGAAATCAGTTTTCAATCAACACTGCACAGGAAAACTAAAACATGAAAATGTTTCGAAGGGGTATCCAGATCTTCCTAGTAATGCCTCTTCCACTCTCTTGATTCATGACTGTAACCGTATATTCCCTTGCCATCTCTCCAATCCCTTTATTTGTCTTTATTTATTACCTTCTATACATCGTACTTAGGCTAAATGGTTTTCTTCCTTCCCTACCTTTTGGCACCAGCCTAAGCTTTGGAAGAAGACTATCCAATAAGCGTAATAGGTGTACCCTCCTAATCCTAAGAGCCCTCGCAACCTGAGAGAATGTAAAAGGAAAAGACAACTGAATAATCCTTATTCTATTTTTCCTGAACCAGAAACCATCGTCGAAATGGAACAAGTTCCTTCGAGTTTGTATGTAACTATATGATGGCTTATCCAATAAATATGGATCTTCATAATGATACAGAATATTCAGGAGAAATGCAAAGGTGAAGTAGGAGTGGCGATGATATACACGGTTTCGTCGTGAATGGTAGCAGTCGTATTTTACTTTGCCCTCTTTCTAATCCCTTTATTTATCTTTACTTATTATCTTCTGTACACCACACTTAGGCTAATCGGTTTTCTTCCTTCCCTACCTTTCGGCACAAGCCTATAGTTTAGAAGAAGATTATCTAATAAGCATAATAGGTGTAACCTCTCCTATTCCTAGTGTAGGGTATTTTTCTTCACCCCATTGAGATGAGAATACAGACGCGCTTGTCAAGCGCATTACAAATTCCCCCTGCCTAGGGCAGGACGGGGTTTATTAATTGTGGAGATCCGAATCTCCGGTAGCCGTGGACTAAGCTGTCGTTAATTAACCCTCGCTTTTGGAGCGAGAGAACCTCCGATTGACGAGTAAAACTGGTCATACGAACTCAATGCGATACAATGGTGTGTACGTTTTTTTACATGGAGTTCAACTCCAAAAAAATATTTTTGTGGAGTTATACTCCAAAAGAATTTTTAATGTGGAGTTAAACGCCAAAAGAATTTTAAATGGAGTTCAACTCCTAAAAGATTTTTATTACGGAGTTAAACTTCATAAGAATTTTAAATAAATAAATATTTAGAGAAATGTTTTAAAAAAATTATTATTTATAATTTATATTTGTTTATCTAATATTTTTTAAATAAAAAGATTAAAAATAAAACAAAAGAGAAAAAAGGGGTTCCCCCCACTCACGTGAGGGGAGGAAAGAGGCTCCCATTTAGTGGGAGCCTCCCCCTCACGTGAGGGGAAAAAAGGCTCCCACTAAATGGGAGCCTCACCCTCACATTGGGGTGCTCTAAATTAAATTTTTTTAATTATTAATTTTTTTAACATGAAGTTCAACTCCAAAAGAATATTTTTATGGAGTTAAACTCTAAAATAATTTTAAATGTGGAGTTAAACTCCAAAATAATTTTAAATGGAGTTCAACTTCAAAACGATTTTTATCACGGAGTTAAACTCAAAAAGAATTTTAATTTGAGTTGAACTCCGAAAGAATTTTAAATGTGGAGTTAAACTCCAAAAGAATTTTAAATGGAATTAAGCTCCAAAAGAATTTTTATTGTGGAGTTGATCTCCGAAAGAATTTTTATTATGGAGTTGAACTCCGAAAGAATTTTAAATGGAGTTAAACTCCGGAATTTTTTTTTATAATGGAGTTAAACTCCAAAAGAATTTTTTTTATTGTAGAGTTAAACTCCAAAGTCAAAAACCCCTCCCCCTTTTTTTTAAAAGGAAGCTCCCACAGAGTGGGAGCTTCCCTCTTTCACATGAGGGGAGAATAAAACGGGCTCTTAAAAATGAGAACCTCCCACTCACATGAGAGGGAATAAAGGGGCTCCCAAAATGGGAGCCTCCCACTCACAGAAAGGGGGCCTCCCCCTCACATGAGAGGAAAAAAAGATGCTCCCAAAATGGGAGCCTCCCCCTCACATGAGAGGGAATAAAGGGGGCTCCCAAAATGGGAGCCTCCCACTCGCATGAGAGGAAGCCGTCCCCTCACATGAGAAGAAGAAATGGGCACCAAAAGATTTTTTTTAATTTTCTTTTTTAAGGAGTTAGACTCCAAGAACATTTGTATGGAGTTAAACACCAAAAGAATTTTTTATTTGTGGAGTTAAACTCTAAAAGAATTTAAATGGAGTTAAACTCCGAAAGAATTTTAAATGGAGTTAAACTCCTAAAATGATTTAATGTGGAGTTAAACTCTACAGAAGATTTTTATTGCAGAGTTAAGGTCCAAAAGAACTTTTATTGCAGAGTTAAACTCTGAAAGGGGTTTAAAATGAAGTTCAACTCCAAAAAGATTTTTATTGTGGAGTTAAACTCCAAAAGAATTTTAAATGGAGTTGAACTCCCAAAAAGATTTAATGTGGAATTAAACTCCCAAAAAAGAATTTTATTGTGGAGCTAAACTCTAAAAGAATTTTAAATGTGGAGTTTAAACTCCAAAAGATTTTAAATGGAGTTTAACTCCAAAAAGATTTTTATGTGGTGTTGTGTTAAAATCCACTAAATGGGGAGCCTCCCTCTCACGTGAGAGGGAGAAAGCTCCCACTTGGTGGGAGTTCCCTCTTCCTCACGTGAGAGAGAGCAGGGGCTCCCAAAAGATCTTTTATTTTGTGATGGAGTTAAACTCCAAAAAAATTTATTTGGAGTTAAACTCCCAAAACAATTTTATTCGGAGTTAAACTCCAAAAAAAATTTATTATAGAGTTAAACTCTAAAAGAATTTTATTTGTGGAGTTAAATTCCAAAATATTTTCTCCTTTCTCTTTTGAGAAGAAACCCAAAATGAGTTCTCTTGAAACTCCAAGATTTAGATCTTGGATGATAAAAAAAGAGACCATTTTTCTTTTCTTGATGGAGTCTTGGGAGGTGGGTTTATGGTGAAATTTTATTTAGTTTTAAAAAAAAGGATAGCTAAGCTCTTGATTCAATTGGAAAATGAAAAAGAAGAAGAAAAACTTAGGGGGAGAGGGTGGAGGCATAAACCCTAGTTTTTGGGGAGAACGAATTGTATTCTTTATTTCATTATCATATTGCCTTTTATAGACTTACAAATTTACGTATAGCCCCATTGAGCTTTACAAAATGGCATTTTACTCATCCCATGCCTCACGTGCTCACTTCTTTTGCACATGAGCCATGGGATTTACAAAAATTTGGCTTTATGCCCATTAAAAATTACATCAAAATTATTTATTACATGATTTTTATTTTGGCATAAAGGAGGCCGACCATGGGGCTCGACTTGGGCATGGGCCCACTTGAACTATACTTGGGCCCACTTGGTTTGGGATTGACTTTGACTTTGACTTGGTCAACCTGGGTGTAATTTTTGACCCCAACAAAGTGCCCCGATCAATAAATGCACACCACATATGTCGGTCGTGTGCATGAAATTGATGGATTTTCTTTCGTGTTAAGGCGACTTGATTTGGTTCCCGCTTTATGGGAAGCCGACACTGCCCTTTTTACGACATGAACGGTCGACGCTTAACGTGTCTCCGAGACGGAGTGTCGGTGGTTGACGTGTCCCCAGGCGGAGTGTCTTTTTGATATGTCCCCGGCATGGAGTGTCTTTGTTCGACTTGTCCCCGGCACGGAGTGTCGCCAGTCGATGTTTCCCCGTCTCAGAGTGTCGTTGGTCGACGTTTCCCCGAGACGGAGTGTCTCTAGTTGACGTCTCCCCTGCACGAAGTGCCGCTGGATGTTCGACTTGTCCCCGGCATGGATTGTCGCTGGTTGACTTGTCTCCGGCATGGAGTGTCACTGGTTGACCTGATTCTGAAGCGGAGCATGATTCCGATAGGGAGGTCGCTGGTCGACTTGTTCTCGGCGCGGAGTGTCACTGGCCATTCAACTTGTCCCCGGAACGGAGTGTCGTTGGTCGACTTGTCCCCAGCACGGAGTGTCACTGTTCGACTTGTCCCCGGCGTGGAGTGTCGCTGGATGTTCGACTTGTCCCCGGCACGGAGTGTCGCTGGTCGACTTGTCTATGACACGGAGTGTCGCTGGTTGTTCGACTTGTCTGCAGCACGGAGTGTCGTTGGTCGACTTTTCCCCGACACGGAGTGTCTCTGGCTGTTCGACTTATCCCTGGCACGGAGTGTCGTTGGTCGACTTGTCCCTAGCATGGAGTGTCACTGGTAGACTTGTCCCCGGCGTGGAGTGTCGCTGGATGTTCGACTTGTCCCCGGCGTGGAGTGTCGCTGGATGTTCGACTTGTCCCCGGCACGGAGTGTCGCTGGTCGACTTGTCCCCAGCACGAAGTTTCGTTGTTCGACTTGTCCCCGGCATGGAGTGTAGCTGGTCGACTTGTCGCTGATCGACTTGATTCCGAGGTGAAGCATAATTCTGGCAGGGAAGGTAGATATCCCAGGGTGAAGCATGATTTCGACATGGGGCACATTCTGGGACGAAGCATGATTCCGCCGCAGAGGTTGTTGGTTTGATTTGGGTTGACATCAGCATCGCTACACTGGAATATGGTACCAGGAGCGAATCATCATTTGCCATGAGTGGATTTGGGGATTTTGGTTTTGGTTTGGCATCAGCACCGCTTACACTGGAATATGGTACCAGGAGCGAATCATCATTTGCCATGAGGGATCTCCCTTGTTTCCAGTTTAATGACTTATGGGTCATCTGTTCCCATTTTAATGACTTAGAGATCATCTATTCCCAGTTTAAAGACTTAGGGGTCTATTGTATCGGAAGCTTGGAATTTTGGGGTAGGGGTCGGTATCTGCATTGCTGCACTGGAATAATGCCAGGAGCAACTCACCATCCTATTGGGAAGCGATAGCTTAGGAGATAGGTTTAGATCCCTATCACATAAGGCTTTTCAATTTTATAGGCCGTAAGGGTCCCATAAAAGAATTTTCTCCCTACGAGTCGTAAGGATCCCATAAGTGCATTTTCTCCTTAGGAGTCGTGAGGACCCCCAAGTGTGTTTTCTCCTTAGGAGTCGTGAGGACCCCCAAGTTTTTTTTTAGTCATAAGGATCCCACGAAGGTGTTTTCTTACGAGTCATAAGGATCTCGCAAGTTTTGTTCTCCTCATGTATCGTGAGGACACATGAATGGGTCTTTCCGGATGGAGCATAATTCCAAGGGCGGAGACCGGCCGCTGGACTGGTGATTGCGGTGGGGTATAGGTTTGATGAGAATTATTTGAGCCCGTGGATTGTATACGGTAGCCAACTTGGGGACCAACCGCAGGGCTGGGAGAATTTTGGGAAATTTAATTTTGGTTGGCGTCTGCATCGCTGCACTGGAATATGGTACCAGGAGCGACTCATCATTCGTCGTTTGGGGATTAGGAATTTGGTTAGCATCTACATCACTGCACTGGAATATAGTACCAGAAGCGACTCATCATTCGCCGTTTGGGGATTTGGAATTTGGTTGGCGTCTGCATCGCTGCACTGGAATATGGTACCAAGAGCGACTTATCATTCGTCGTTGGGACATTCAAAGTTTGGTTGGCGTCTGCATCGCTGCACCGGAAATACAGGTACCAAGAGAGACTCATCATTCGCCGTTGGGGATTTGAGTTTTGGACGGCGTCTGCATCTGCATCGCTGCACTGGAATATGGTACCAGGAGCGACTCATCATTCACCATTTTTTTATCGCGATTGCTCTATCATTTCAGCTTTCTTATCGTGAAGGTCGCGATTGCCCTATCATTTCGGCTACTTATTCACGGTTGCCCCATCATTTCGGCTTTATTTTCATCTTCTTTTTTACTCGCTGATTTTTATTACGAGTTGCCCCATCATTTCGGCTTCTTTTTTTTCTTTATTTTTGTTTTATTTACACATTTTTACATCCCTAGTTTAACGACTTAGAGGTCGGCTGTTCCTGGTTTAACGACGTGGTGGTCATCGGTTCCCAGTTTAACGATGTGGTGGTCGGTTGTCCCCCAGTTTATCGACGTAGTTGTCGATTAGGAGCAACAGATTCCCAAAGGGCTTCGATTTCCATTTGTATGAAATTGGTGGTCGCAGCTTGACTGTTTATTAACACGCCTTTAGACAGTTCTATCTCTCCTGCCTTGTATTGCTTTTCGACTCAATCTTTAAAGACGAAGCAATCCTCAATGGCATGACCTATCACACCGTGATAGGGGAAATATTTGGGGTCGTCGGTCATATTCGCTTCTTGCGGTCTCTTTGATTCTGGCAGTTATAGACCGTTTCTTACGACGCCCTTGAATATCCTGTGGACTTTGTCCCTTTTGAAGGAATAGACCTTATCCAGTTTCTCTTTCAAAGGCGATTCCCCTCCCCCTCCCAACACCGGTTTTCAAAGTTGGTTGGTATTAGTTCGTCTGCTATCCGCTTACGACGTTCGGTGTACGTATCGAAGGGACTGGAGGCTGATCGCGGCCGTTTTTCGCGAAGGCGCTCTACTCTTAGGTAGAATGGGGTATCAGTTGGCTGCCTCAAGGTATCAATCCCTGTCTCATGAACCAAAATTTGATTTTCATATAATTGCTATCGGGCAATTTGAGTCATGAGATCTGCCACGGCATTTGCCAGCTCGTCGACTTTGGAATGGACCTTGGCCAACTTCTCGTCCCTATCCTGAAGCTATTTTTGAAGCCATTTGAATAACACTTGTTCTATAGTTCCGGACGTAATAATGGGGTCATCATTACCGCCTGAGCTTGATCCGGCGAGAACCACGGGCTCCTTTGGCTTATCGGCCTGAGCGGGCTTTTTATTATTTAGACCGAGTCGACGTTGGGTAGCGTCAACCATATCATCACCATGGCTATGAAGCATAGGAGGGTTCGTATCTTCATGTCCGACTATATAGACAGTGTGGACCACATATCCAGCCATCTCTTTATCTTTGGTGGCTGATTTTGTAGAGCGGTCTGGGCTTTGGAAATTCACAAATTTTAACATGGCCAGAGCCCTAGCCCTTTTGTTGGCTCTGTATCTGAGCCGCTTCTGCCTCAGCTTCTCTGTTTTGAGCACTTGGCAGGCTTCTGCTTTTCGAGAAGTCGCCATAGGCCGAGTGATGGGGAGTCTTGAGAAGACATCCGCTCGCGTATTAGTTGAAGGTATCTCCTGGGCTTGCCCGCGACGTCTAGCAACTTCTTTTGTTCTGATGGCTTTTCCCCTAACTGGGACCATAGAGAGCCGTTTGAACACCGACTCGCGTTTAGGTTGGGGTGCTCTCGAGACCACCACATTTGGCCTCTTGCCTTTCGAGGCCGGTTTGTCGGTTACCGGAGCTTGAAGAGCAGGGACGGCGTTAGCTGGCACGAACAGAATACAGCCAAATGGCAGCGGTGGCTCCTCCCACTGTCGCCCGAGATTGGCCGGAAGGACCGTCCAGGTGTCCATCTTCATCGTGTAGAAGATGGGAGTTATGCTGAGAGCTGAGATCGTCCTTGGAGACATTTTGCTGTGTTCGAAAATTGCAATTGGAAATTGTTAACCCTGTAAATAGAAACATGATTTCAGTATAGGCAATCGATATGTATATTGATTGAGTTCGCATGAACGTTTAACCCGAAATCTGGGAGGGGAGAAATTGGGTCTCACCGGGCGTACCAGAATCTGTAGGGCGTTTTTCGTCACCCCATTGAGATGGGAATACGCGCGCGCTTGACAGGCGCATTACAGATTCCCCCTACCTAGGGCATGCAGGGGTTTATTGATTGTAAGGATCCGAATCTCCGGCAGCCACGGACTAAGTTGCCGTTAATTAACCCTCGCTTTTGGTGCGAGAGAACCTCCAATTGACGGGAAAAACTGGTCATGCGAACTCAATGCGATACATTGGTATATACGTTTTTTTTACATGGAGTTCAACTCCAAAAGAATATTTTTGTGGAGTTAAACTCCAAAAGAATTTTAAATGTAGAGTTAAACTCCAAAAGAATTTTAAATGGAGTTCAACTCCAAAAAAGTTATTCCGGAGTTAAACTCCAAAAGAATTTTTAATAAATAAATATTTTTTTTAAAAAAATATTATTTATAATTTATTTATTTTTTTTTAAATAAAAAGATAAAAAAAAGAGAGAAAAAGGGGCTCCCCCCACTCACGTGAGGGGAGGAAAGAGGCTCACATTTAGTGGGAGCCTCCCCCTCCGGAGGGGAGGGGAGGCTCCCACTCCGGGGGGGGAGCCTCCCCCTCACATGGGGTGCTCCAAATTAATTTTTTTATTATTAATTTTTTTAACATGGAGTTCAACTCCAAAAGATTATTTTTGTAGAGTTAAACTCCAAAATAATTTTAAATGTGGAGTTAAACACCAAAATAATTTTAAATGGAGTTCAAATCCAAAAAGATTTTTATCATGGAGTTAAACTCCAAACGAATTTTAAATAGAGTTAAAATCCAAAAGAGTTTTTATTATGGAGTTGAACTGCAAAAGAATTTTAAATATGGAGTTAAAATCCAAAAGAATTTTAAATGGTGTTAAACTCTAAAAGAATTTTTATTGTGGAGTTGATCTCCGAAAGAATTTTTATTATGGAGTTGAACTCCGAAAGAATTTTATATAGTGTTAAACTCCGGAATTTTTTTTATAATGGAGTTAAACTCCAAAAGAGTTTTTTTTTATTGTGGAGTTGAACTCCAAAGACAACCGCCTCTTCCCCCTCCCCCACCCCTTTTTTTAAAAGGAAGCTCCCATAGAGTAGGAGCTTCCCTCTCTCACATGAGAGGAAGAATAAAGAGGGCTCCCAAAAATGAGAGCCTCCCACTCACATGAGAGAGAATAAAGAGGCTTCCAAATGGGTGCCTCCCACTCACATGAGAGGGGCCTCCCCCTCACATGAGAAGAAGAAAGGGGCTCCTAAAATGGGAGCCTCCCGCTCATATGAGAGGGAGTAAAGAGGGCTCCTAAAATGGAAGCCTCCCACTCACATGAGAGCGAGCCCCCCCCCCCCCTCACATGAGAGGAAGAAATGGGCTCTAAAAGAATTTTTTATTTTATTTTATTTTATTTTTTAAGGAGTAAGACTCCAAGAACATTTGTATAGAGTTAAAATCCAAAAGAATTTTTTATTTGTGGAGTTAAACTCCAAAAGAATTTAAATGAAGTTAAACTCCGAAAGAATTTTAAATGGAGTTAAACTCCTAAAATGATTTCATGTGGAGTTAAACTCCCCAGAAAGATTTTTATTGCTGAGTAAGCTCCAAACAATTTTTATTGTGGAGTTAAACTCCAAAAGGGGTTTTAAATGGAGTTCAACTCCAAAAAGATTTTTATTATAGAGTTAAACTCCAAAAGAAATTTAAATGGAGTTGAACTCCTAAAAAGATCTAATGTGGAGTTAAACTCCCCAAAAAGAATTTTATTGTGAAGTTAAACTCCAAAAGAATTTTAAATGTGGAGTTAAACTCCAAAAAGATTTGTATGTGGTGTGGAGTTAAACTCCACTAAATGGGGAGCCTCCCCCTCACGTGAGAGGGAGAAAGCTCCCACTTGGTGGGAGTTCCCTCTTCCTCACGTGAGAGGGAGCAGGGGATCCCAAAAGATCTTTTTTTTTTGTGATGGAGTTAAACTCCAAAAAATTTTATTTGGAGTTAAAACCCCAAAACAATTTTATTCGTAGTTAAACTCAAAAAAAAATTTATTATAGAGTTAAACTCCAAAAGAATTTTATTTGTGGAGTTAAAGTCTAAAAGATTTTCTCTTTTCTCTTTTGAGAAGAAATCCAAAATGGGTTCTCTCTTGAAACTCCAAGATTTAGATCTTTGATGATAAAAAAAAAGAGACAATTTTTTCTTCTCTTGATGGAGCCTTGGGAGGTGGGTTTATGGTGAAACTTTATTTAGTATTTAAAAAACTGAGAGCTAAGCTCTTAATTCAATTGGAAAAAGAAAAGGAAGAGGAAGAACTTAGGAAAGAGATGATGGAGGCACAAACCCTAGTTTTTTGGGAAAATGAATTGTATCCTTTATTTCATTATCATGTTGCATTTTATAGGCTTACAAATTTACATATAGCCTCTTGGGCTTTACAAAATGGCATTTTACCCATCCCATGCCTCATATGCGCACTTCTTTTGCACATAAGCCATGGGCTTTACAAAAATTTGGCTTTATACCCATTAAAAATTACATCAAGATTATATATTACATGATTTTTATTATGGCATAGAGGAGGCCGGCTATGAGGCTCGACTTGGACATAGGCCCACTTGAACTGGGCTTGGGCCTACTTGGTTTGGGGTTGATTTTGACTTTGACTTGGTCAACCGGGGTGTAATTTTTGACCCCAACACCTAGAAGCCCTCACAAACTGAGAGAAGATAAAAGGAAAAAGCAACCGAATAGTCCTATTCAATTTCTTCAGAACCGGAAACTATTCTCGAATCTGAAAAAAGTTTCTTCGAGTTCGTATGTAACTATACAATGGTTATATCCAATCAATGTGGATCTTCGTAGTGATACAGAATGTTCCGGAGAAAAGAAAAGGGTAAAAGTAGGAGTGGCAATGAAATATGCAACTCTGACAATCCAAAATCCAGTGTGTTTTAAGAAGGTTCGGTTAACTTGGTTTATGAGTTCTAGTCTAGGGGCGGGCCATGATCGCTTCCAAAGAGAGAGAAAGAAAAGAAATACTCAGCGCGCACTCTAACCTAGATCGGAATGATTAATCACTTTATCTAATCAGAATGTCTCCCACTGTATCCTCAAATTCTCCTCCAAACCCAAAAGAAGAATTAGTCGGGATCATCTAAAATCACCCGAGGAGTAAACTAACTCATCAGTGGGAATCGGGATCCAACTATCATCGCATGATAACCTGATGGAATCCACTCAAGTTATCATACTCCAGAAGGTATGTGCATGCTTGGCAAGTTTCCTGTATGTTTGAAACTCCCAATTTGATTTCTGCCACATGCTCTTATGACCTTGACGAAGGCCAACATATCATAAGTCACATGTCAAGTTCCACCCGTCATTGTCCAGCTTAATTTGAACCCACCCGTACATACTCTTGACGAAAGCCAACATAGTAGTACGACTATCCCAAACCAACGCATCTATTTATGCAACAGAAAAGTAACAAATAGCTACCATGCACTATGCCTTGACGAAGGCCAACAAACATAGCATGAATACTAAGTACTACCCGTCTGAAATGACGAAGAGCTACGAATGGTTTTTGGTGAAAAACCTTTAACGTAATGAACTTGATATCGTTGAAGGAACCAGATGGCTTTATAAATATATAGTGGCGAAAAATTTTGCTAAAGAGGTCACTCCCGATGAAGGGATCTCGGCTTTTTTCTCGTCGAATGAGGTGCAGGATATTCCCAACTAAATACCTCGATGCAAAGCAAAAAAGTAATCGACTATAGTGAAGTTATTCCCCTGACGTAAACTTCTGCCCAAGAGTCACTCCCGGTGAAGGGATCTCGGCTCTTGCCTCGTCGAATGAGGTGCTGGATATTCATAACCGAATACCACTGTGCAAAACAAAAGTAAACGTCCTTGTAATAACAGCTTTTGAAAATTGTTCCAAAAACATCATAAGTTTTTTTTCCTTGTATTGATCAGAATCAACGCAGTCCCATCAATTAATCACACCATAAAAGAACAAAAATATGATATACGTATATTCCATCCGCATTCGCCACTGGGCCCCGTCATCACCCGTTAGGTTACTTAACTAACGATAAAGCGGGGGCTGAACTAGCGCGGGTGCAAAACATATACAACATCTAGTAGTATATATATACCAATATATAATAATCATTCTAGGCATCATATATGCAACATCACAGATAAGCGATAAGTATCACAGAACAATACCGATAATCTGGGAGCCACGGGTTTCCTTTGAGCCACAAGTGAAACCCGACGTTCCCCTGATCATGTGTGTAGGGTTCCTAGGCACACTAGTGAGGTCTCACAAGGCATCGAACATGCCAAATTAAAATTTTAACGGTGCCGAGAAACCCGACTACGGATCGTCGGCTAGAAGTTTAGGCGAAAAAGCTAACTAGTTAACACTTAACTAAGGGAATACGGAAATACAACCTTTGTAGATCCGGTCCTCCACCTCCACGGCTCCGAGACGAGGTCCTCTCCGCTGTCCAAATCAAATCCGGGCTCTAGCGTCGGCTTCGTCGGAGAATGGGCAAGCTAGGTCGTCGATGTCCATGCCGAAGATGATCTACGTTGAAGCATCGCAAGATCAAGCTCTCACTTCACCAAGTCATGAAACTTGTGAAGAAAACACACTCTACTACTTGGCAAGAGGTAGAGAATGAAGAAATAGGAAGTGGGTAGACTTTAGAATTGGATTTCTCACTCATTTCATCAAGTTGCCATTGATGGTCAAGCTTTTCTTCACTTGAAGGAAAAAGAAGAAGAAGCTAAAATATATGATAAGTATATTAGAATAGAAAAGAAAAATCCATCCTTATCATATTATGAACCATGGTTAGATGTAGAGAGCTAACTAAGGTTTAAGTGAGTGGTTAGGGTTAAGCATGAGACAAAATGGTCATAAAGTCAAAGTCTTCATGAATGTTCATGAATGAACAAAAGAAAGCAACCATTTTCCTCATTTTGCCTTTTCTTTTTCCAAAAAGATAAATGAATAAAATGAAATCAAAAACCCTAATCACCCACTTAACTATAGTTTAATTCTTTACACTTAACCATAAGGCATGTATCATCAAACATGATACAAGCAAGTGCACAAAACTATATCGAATATACAATGTGCACACCCGAGCGAGAAAATCCATTTAAAGTGAACCGATACTAGTTAAATACAAAGTAATATATCAAATATATAATTATGCATTAAATCATTAAATCAACACTTGATTTAACGATCTGGTCATATCGCATATAACCGACTAATCTCAACAGTAACAACTTATCGAATCAACACTTGATCCGATAACCCGGCTATATCGCATATAACCGATCAATGTCACATATCGCGAGAATCGAATACAGTATCACATACTGGTATCATTCTCGGTCCCGCACATATCTCATATGCACTCCTATTTCATTTCGCTTGAGCCAGGAAACCTCTGTGTAGGACTCTAAAGACTCGTCAATACGCCGGCAGCAGATGATGATCATATCAAACACCCACAAGCCGCAAGCGGTCTGCTAAACGTAACGGCCACCCGGGTATTGAGCGATCTGAAGATCGACGAGCAAGCCCGCTCACACTCCAGTGAATCCGACCAGTAACACTACCGTACAGTCCGGTCTGATCGTCTGATATGTCGCATATCTTGCCTAGGGGTGGTAAACGTCAGACCCCAATAGCTCAATAAGTTGTGTCGATATGAGGTCTATAACAATTCGAGAAACTACTGGTAACACTTACCAGTAAATCTCAGCAACCTTGGCCAGGGATTTCCTGTTATAGCCAATCGAACACAGCGCAACATCAACTCCCTATACCGGGAGAGACGAATCCCCTCCTATCGCTCATTGCCTCCATGTGACTCGGGACTGTACCCAAAAACCACCATTTTGCATGCCCTCTTGGACGTGGTAAGATGGAAATCAAAGCACAGTGGGAACCACACAAGACTCTATGACGATCTCGGGTCAACAGACTACTCTGTACCAGTGTCACCAGAGAACTGCCATCTGACGTGAGGTATAATACCATCTGGGAGTTCTCGGCGAGTCCGTCCAGTGTACCCAGTCTCTACTGAGCACCCGTATATCATCTCTGATGTCAAACACCAATGGATATGGGATCATCCATCGCCCATCTGTATGGGTCGAGAAGGTATACGCTAGTTTACTCTGGTATATCGATGCCCCGTCTCGATACACCCACGACTAGGGACTTTGAAGGATGTACTTATGGACTACCATGTCCCCACTAGTATGATCCGCATCATAGTCTAGGTAGTCAAGTACAGATCCTAAGGGCTTTACCAACATGTAACAGAGAGACAATCAGTATACACGTTAAGGTAAAGTTCAACCAGATAGCATACTATCATGTCGAGCAAGAAAGTCCTCCCTATATATGTCCCAGCATCCACTACAATATGCATCCTATGTATAGTAATGGCCTCTAGGGCATACATATAGCTAACAATCTCCCACTTGCACTAGGGCCATCTGTAGCAGTGGTTGTAGTATCTCATACTCAACCATCCCATAAAAGTCTCTCTCTGGGAACAGGCTTTGTGAGTGGATCCGCTGTGTTGTCCTCTGAGTCTACTCTCCTAACCTCGATCTTCCTGGAGATCAACCATCTCCATGATCAAGTGATACTGCCTTAGAATATGTCTGGATCACTGATGGGACGGACGTTCCTTGGCATAAGCCACAACTCCATTGTCACACAATGGCAGGAACATAGTTCATCTTATGAACCAATATACACCCAAACAGCCTCTTTGGTAGCATCTTAAGTAGCGATGTATCGTGCCTTTATCGTCTAGTATGTCACGGTATCTAGCTTGGAACTCTTCCAACATACCGTCCCTTTACTGAGGGTAAAGACAATGCCTGCGACTGACATTCAGTCGTCTTTATCACCCTGGAACTCTTCCAGTGATTCTCCCCAGGATCGATTGATATCATCTCACTACTACTAGTGAGAATCCCAACATCCAATTAAATCTATCTCATAGATCCAAAACTCAGGATTTATGAAGTATCATTTTGATCCTACACGGAGAATCTTTGTGATAAACGGAGATTGATCGAGCGTAGCATAAGAAACTCCTTTCTTATCAAGAGTATGTCATCCACGTACTCTACGAGGATCACCACCATACTCCCTACTACCTTTTTGTTTATACAAGGTTCATCTAACATTTTGATGATGTCAAACTCTTTGACTAATTCATCAAAACAGATGTTCCAACTCCGCGATGCCTGCTTTATCCTATAAAGCATCTTGCACACGTTTCCGCTGCTCCCACTGTCTACGAAGCCCTCTGGCTGTGTACTTATAGACGCACTCTTCTAAAACATCATTTAGAAAAGCATCATGACACCCAACCACCAGATATCGTAGTCATGGTATGTAGCCGTGGAAAGTAGGATCTGGATGGACTTAAGCATAGCTACTTGAAAAGGTTTCATCATTATCCACGCCTGGTCAATGAAGAAAACCTTTAACAAGTCTAGCTTTGAAAGTCTCAACTTTTCCATCTACACCAAGTAATCTTCTCAAGATATACTTGCTCCTGATGGGGATTTAACCCTTCAGATATAGCAACCAAAGTCCATACTTTGTTGGTGTATAAGGACTCCATCTCAGATCGAAAAACATCCAGCCATTCTTACAGAGTCTTACTCTCGATGGCCTGCTCGAAGCTAGTTGGGTCATTATCTCATGACGCAATCCTCGCTCCCACTGTCATAGAGAAACCGAAGTATCTCTCAGGTGGGTGAGGAACCCTACTAGATCGGCGGAGAGGCTGAGGTTCATTGGTAACTATTGAATCCTTTGGTTCTTTCAAATCATCAGCTGCAGTTTGTATAGCTGGAACATTTCCAGTTCTACATAACAGACCTTGCCTCGAGCTTTTCCGGATTTTGCTTTTAGACATAGGCCGGACAACCCCAAATCTTAACTAACTTAAGATATGGGCTCTTCCCTTTCCATATCTCATATGGAGTGGTAGGCAACTGATTTGATTCGAACCTATTCAATAGGTATGCAGCTTCTCAAGTGCATAACTCCCAAAAGGAAATAGGTAACTCAGCAGTACTCATCATAGAGCACACCGTATCAAATAGGGTGAATCTGCTCCGCCCCGATATACCATCGTGCTATGTTGTATACGGAGAAGTAATGTTGAGAGAGAATCTCATTCTCCTTTAGAATAGTTCAGGAATTTCCGTGCTCAAGTATTCTCCTCCTTGATCTCATCAAAGGACATAATACTTTTACCCGTATTTTGGTTCTCTACTTCTCGCTTATATTCTGTGAATATCTCAAAAGGTTCGGACTCATATTTCAGCAGGAATATATGACTGAATCTTGAGAGATTATCAGAGAACGTAACGAAGTACAAAGAACCGGTCTTGGCATGTGTAGACAGGGGACCTACATACATCAACATGTATCATCCCAAGAGTTCACTAACTCTTTCTCTGTTTCCAGTAAACGGAGCCATGGTCATCTTATCTCTGTGACATGACAGGCAAGTTTCACAAGATGTAAATTCAAACTAATTTAAATATACATCTAAATGTAACTTCAGCTAGTCGGGTCACATTGATCTGACCTAGTCTACAATACCTCAAGAAGAATCCGTTCATTTCTGAACTCTTCCTCTTGTGTGTGTTCTGTATACTAAAGAACTGTAGTTTGATTTAGAACATCAATGCTTTTAGATAACGTGCCTGAACCGATCAACTTTTGATATAGGAAATGTTCAAAACATTATCCAACTATACAAAATTATATCGTTTCTTTACTAATAAAGAGACAGATATGATTTTGTATATCAGGTTCGGTATCTAATAACATTCGTTCAGAATCAATGTATTCTGGTAATACAGGGTGACAGTGACCAACAGACTTGGCTGCAATTCTTGCCCCGTTTTCTGTCTCATGAAACTCATCACCCGTTCTCAGTTCTCCACCTATCTGTAGCCCTATGTAACATATTACATATCTGGGATCCTGATCTGGTATCACATACCCAGGACGTAAAGGATACTGAGAAACAGTTCTCTGTAATGAACACACCCGAAGATGATGCATCAGCATGCACTCTCTTCGTTTGGGCGACACGGGAAATCTGGTATTCCCCAATTTCCTGCTCTGTCTTATAACAATTATAAGTTGGAACGGGACCAACGTTCCCAGCTCAGTATAATAAGCGGGTTCAGTCAATAATCCGTATTATTATCTTGATTAAGGCGTGATACGGTCGCTACCTGGAGAGAGAGAGAAGAAAACACTCAGCGTGCGCTCTTGCAAGAATAGATTGGTTATTATTTTATCTAATCAGGATGGCTCCCACTGCTTTTTATCAAATCTTCCTTCAAACCCTAAAAGGAAAGACTAGCCGGGATTAATTACACACTACAAGTTCGCCAATCTTTCAGCCAGGCCAGTGTCGGTACTTTGAGGGAGGTCCCCCGTGCTTTCGCACGAACCTAATTAATGTAAACCTCGTTTTCCCAGAGGCGTAACCTCGTTGACACCTTTTTAGACACCTACTTGATAGGCTAATTGTAATGTATAAAACTCTCCCAGGAGTAACACTTACTCGCAGCGGGTATCGGGATCCAACTATCTCATAGAAGGTATGCAATCTCATTGCAAATCTCAACACTTGAAATTCCCGATAATATTTTGCCCCTAGCGTCCTATGACCTTGACGCAGGCCAACAAACCATAGTCCGCTAGTCAAATTCAACCCGTCATTTCCTGATTGAATTAAACCCACCCGCACGACCCTTGACGCAGGCCAACAAAGTCGCACGACTACCCTAATCCAATCTGCATCATATGTATAAGCAGATAAATACCAGTTAGCTACCGCACACTACGCCTTGACGCAGGCCAACAAACGTAGCACGAATACTAACTACTACTTATCTGAAATGACGGAGGGCTACGAAAGGTTTTTCTGAAAACCTATTGCGTAATGAACTTGATATCGTTGTAGAATCAAATGATTTTGAAATAGAGTGCTTTTGAGGCTTTTCTAGTTTTGCTAAAGGAGTCACTCCCGGTGAAGGGATCGTCGGTCCTTTCCTCGTCGAATGAGGTGCGGGATATATCATATATATCACTGTGCAAAGCAAAAACACTTAAAAGCAATCAAAAGACAAACCGAGTGTGTAGCATTTGCCAGTTATTGCTAAAGGAGTCACTCCCGGTGAAGGGATCTCGGTCCTTTCCTCATCGAATAAGGTGCAGGATATATCACATATACCGCTGTGCAAAGCAAGAACTGTAGCTACCTGTTTTATTTTGAAATTCGATTCTACAACATCTTAGGTTTCTTTTATTTCATTAATCACATTAATGAAGTCCCATCATTAAAGTACCTAAACATCACAGATAAATACGACGTACACTTATGCCACCCGCATTCGCCTCGATGTCCCCTCGTGCACCGTTAGGTTAGGTAACTAACGGCAGAGCGGGGCAGGGCTAGCGTGGGTGTAAAACATAAGTAACGTCTATATAATATATCATATATACTATATACTGTATCTATCACAGAACATCACATGATCACATCACAGATATCGCAGCAGAAAAATCATATGAAATATTGGATATACTGGGACGTCCGTGTTTTCAATACGAGCCAGTATAAAACACGGATTCCACGGTCGCGATAAATAGCCAAACCCATACCCCTAGACCCCTACGAGAGCGGCAAGAAACCCTACCAATTCTGGAGTTAGGAGACCCGGACTCGACTCCTCGAGTTGGTCTCCCACTGGACTCCAAAACCCGGTTACTTGTAGTCTCCTCCTTGGGTCTATCCTAGTGCGGAAAAGTAAATAATATACATCAACGGTGACAACTTCCGCAACCTGGAAGTGCCCCAATAAAAGAATATTACATACAAGTTTTTACATGAATGAAAATGAAAAACACTCATCTCATATAAAAACCCCCGGCTATTCAAACACGACGATCCAATATAACATATCCAGCAACACATAACATCACATGTCATCAACGTAAGTAAATACGCGCATCCCAATTGTCGTTGACATATAGCAACGAAACCGGCGATATCACATATTACACTTACGGTCACAGAAAAGAAAGTGTAAAACTACAACAGTTGGAATCCGCAATCACCTCAGATATCGCATGCCTGACCAAATGAATTACTTAGACATCGCATGCCTAACAATTATAAACCCCGCATTTTAGTCTCATTATCGAAAACACTTTTCAATATTCAATTCGGGCAATTCAACAAGATTCCCGACATCCTGATCGAATGCTCGTCGCAAACTTCAGTAGGCGGCCGCACCCCCGATACCGTCGACGAAGTGCACCAAGGCGGAACACCGCTACCGCGAACACCCTGACGGATGCTTTCGGCGACGGGGTTCTCCTACAGTCACTTGGTCGGGGCTATGGAGTGAGGCTGTCTAGTAAGTTTACCCGGCGAGTATCCGCGTACGCTACGTGATTGCGATGGACTTTTGATCACATCAAAATTCCGTGGCAACCGATCAAGTGAGACTAAACTGCTATGTTTATAACATTCATTCAGTTATCTCATAACTTCTTGTGAATTCCAATTATTGTATCCCATTCCGGATAAATAGAAAATGTCAAACTTTCCGATCGAACAATCGAACACCCAAGTTTTCCCGATACAGATCAACACATGAAATATGAGTCTAACAACATTCAGTTCGTGCCTCAGTACCAACGGTCCAGCCGTAGAAGGGTCAAGCCAACGCCTCACATGTGGCACGCCATACTGCCCCAAACCCGAAGGTTCAAAGGGCAGTTCAAGACGGTCACATAATCGAGTTAAGGTTTGTTGTCTTCTAGAGGGACCATCGCGTTACTTGCACTACTTAGAACGTCGTTAAACTACGGAAAAATCCAACACTTGGAAATTTCCCGACAGGGGAAAAATTGGGTATTTATATCCGGTCGAACTTTTTAACATATTCTAAAAATTATCCGGAAAGCCACACAGACAAAATTTGATACTCCGATCGAAACACCGAACCCCAAATCAATCCCAGAAAATTCAACTCTTGAATTAATATTAAAAATTCCCAGAAAATCCAGCATAATTTAATAAGAGTTACTGTGCAAATTTGTATGCCACAAAGGACAAAACAGCCGCGGATCCGCCGCACGAGCCAAGCTCGTGCCGCGGAACCGCGGCTCATTGAAGGAATTACGCACACGAATTTTACAGTTTCCCTTAGAATTGCCTGCTGATTTTTCTGCATATTTTTAATGTTGAAAAATCCTCGAAATTAGAAAATGTACAGAGAGCATATTTTGAGATGGGTTTCGGGTCGTTCGGACTTCAAATTCCGTCTAGACTTCGCCTAAGGCTCTAGCTAGTCTCTGATACCACTGTAGGGTTCCTAGGCACACTAGTGAGGTCTCACAAGGCATCGAACATGCCAAATTAAAATTTTAACGGTGCCGAGAAACCCGACTACGGATCGTCGGCTAGAAGTTTAGGCGAAAAAGCTAACTAGTTAACACTTAACTAAGGGAATACGGAAATACAACCTTTGTAGATCCGGTCCTCCACCTCCACGGCTCCGAGACGAGGTCCTCTCCGCTGTCCAAATCAAATCCGGGCTCTAGCGTCGGCTTCGTCGGAGAATGGGCAAGCTAGGTCGTCGATGTCCATGCCGAAGATGATCTACGTCGAAGCATCGTAAGATCAAGCTCTCACTTCACCAAGTCATGAAACTTGTGAAGAAAACACACTCTACTACTTGGCAAGAGGTAGAGGATGAAGAAATAGGAAGTGGGTAGACTTTAGAATTGGATTTCTCACTCATTTCATCAAGTTGCCATTGATGGTCAAGCTTTTCTTCACTTGAAGGAAAAAGAAGAAGAAGCTAAAATATATGATAAGTATATTAGAATAGAAAAGAAAAATCCATCCTTATCATATTATGAACCATGGTTAGATGTAGAGAGCTAACTAAGGTTTAAGTGAGTGGTTAGGGTTAAGCATGAGACAAAATGGTCATAAAGTCAAAGTCTTCATGAATGTTCATGAATGAACAAAAGAAAGCAACCATTTTCCTCTTTTTGCCTTTTCTTTTTCCAAAAAGATAAATGAATAAAATGAAATCAAAAACCCTAATCACCCACTTAACTATAGTTTAATTCTTTACACTTAACCATAAGGCATGTATCATCAAACATGATACAAGCAAGTGCACAAAACTATATCGAATATACAATGTGCACACCCGAGCGAGAAAATCCATTTAAAGTGAACCGATACTAGTTAAATGCAAAGTAATATATCAAATATATAATTATGCATTAAATCATTAAATCAACACTTGATTTAACGATCCGGTCATATCGCATATAACCGACTAATCTCAACAGTAACAACTTATCGAATCAACACTTGATCCGATAACCCGGCTATATCGCATATAACCGATCAATGTCACATATCACGAGAATCAAATACAGTATCACGTACTGGTATCATTCTCGGTCCCGCACATATCTCATATGCACTCCTATTTCGTTTCGCTTGAGCCAGGACCTCTGTGTAGGACTCTAAAGACTCGTCAATACGCCGGCAGCAGATGATGATCATATCAAACACCCACAAGCCGCAAGCGGTCTGCTAAACGTAACGGCCACCCGGGTATTGAGCGATCTGAAGATCGACGAGCAAGCCCGCTCACACTCCAGTGAATCCGACCAGTAACACTACCGTACAGTCCGGTCTGATCGTCTGATATGTCGCATATCTTGCCTAGGGGTGGTAAACGTCAGACCCCAATAGCTCAATAAGTCGTGTCGATATGAGGTCTATAACAATTCGAGAAACTACTGGTAACACTTACCAGTAAATCTCAGCAACCCTGGCCAGGGATTTCCTGTTATAGCCAATCGAACACAGCGCAACATCAACTCCCTATACCGGGAGAGACGAATCCCCTCCTATCGCTCATTGCCTCCATGTGACTCGGGACTGTACCCAAAAACCACCGTTTTGCACGCCCTCTTGGACGTGGTAAGATGGAAATCAAAGTACAGTGGGAACCACACAAGACTCTATGACGATCTCGGGTCAACAGACTACTCTGTACCAGTGTCACCAGAGAACTGCCATCTGACGTGAGGTATAATACCATCTGGGAGTTCTCGGCGAGTCCGTCCAGTGTACCCAGTCTCTACTGAGCACCCGTATATCATCTCTGATGTCAAACACCAATGGATATGGGATCATCCATCGCCCATCTGTATGGGTCGAGAAGGTATACGCTAGTCTACTCTGGTATATCGATGCCCCGTCTCGATACACCCACGACTAGGGATTTTGAAGGATGTACTTATGGACTACCATGTCCCCACTAGTATGATCCGCATCATAGTCCAGGTAGTCAAGTACAGATCCTAAGGGCTTTACCAACATGTAACAGAGAGACAATCAGTATACACGTTAAGGTAAAGTTCAACCAGATAGCATACTATCATGTCGAGCAAGAAAGTCCTCCCTATATATGTCCCAGCATCCACTACAATATGCATCCTATGTATAGTAATGGCCTCTAGGGCATACATATAACTAACAATGTGGATAGCCAATGGAATGAAAACCTAGGCCCCTACGAGCACGGCAAGTTACCTGCCAATCTCAGAAGTGTGGCAACCCCAATCAACAACGTGAATGGCCCACCTGGCACTTCACAGAATCCGGTAACTTGAGCACCCCTCCTTGGGTCAACATGTACCCCCAACGAGCGCGGCGAGTATCCCGCCAATTCTAGAGTGAGGCCCCCTCCATATCACCGCCGGGCCCATTGCCCTCTAGAACCCAGCTATTTTTGCACTCCACTATGGGGTAATGCTAGTACAGAAAATAAAAGAATATGTATAACGGTGACATCGACCTCAACCCGGTTGTGCCCCAAACAAATAATATACAAACTGGTAGTGACGGCAGTCCACATGTAGGACGCTCGCCCCGCAATATCAAATGTACAAATAAACCCAAACTGTACTACCATTGCACCCAAGCTATCCACCACGACGATCCAACCACAACCGCAGCACAACACAGAACATCAACGAGAATGTCACGTTCGCAAACCCGTTTAAAAGTCATATAGCAATTAGAAGAGTTGTACCTCTCTAATGACATTCACGGTCGCAGATAGTAATGTATGTACTGAAAACTACGATATTAGAATTCCGCATGCAATTAGCAAACTAAAAAAATCTCCAAAACCATGAAAAAACAGTGAGCTAAAATTCCAAAAACCGGCCGTTTAAAGTCGATTCGGAAGTCCGAATCAAAACGAAACACGGCTGAACCTTCACAGGGAGTTAGAGAAAGAAATTAACTTCGAGTCGGGGGGCCTAGAGGGGTACCCCACCCCCTGAGTCCCCCACGAGGTGGCCACGGGGTGAGGCAGACCCGAAATTGCCCAAGGTGCGGCAGTTTCGGGTCCCCACTGCGAAGACCACCTTGTGGTGGTCTTGGGGAGTGGGCCCAGCTATTCAGTCCCCCCAGGGTTCCTCGGGGTGCCCATGCATCACCCTGCGGCTTCTCAGTTCAAACCGTGAGCCCGCGGGGTGTGTAAACATCCCAAACATTCAGTTTTCAGAACTGTTTTTGTTAGCAGTTTTTGCATGACAAAAATGACGGGTTTCTAATGTCGCAATGAGTTAACTAAGGGTTATGGAGTGGCTCTAATACCATGTTGGGTTATGCAAGCGCCTCGTCCATCAAACTGTGGCCATTGCGGAACAAAAATTTTCAAAAACCGGTGCTACCACAACCAATTATCCGGATCTACCCATAAGCCCTAGATAACAAAACATGCAAAGGAGTTAGATTGGTTATACCGAATAGATCCGTGTCTTTCGGTCTTCAACCATCATCCCAAGATCTGAAGGGCTTCCTTGATCAAGCTTGATCTCCGGTCTCCCTCTATCGAAGATGATCCACCTGAGAGTCTATGCAACAAGCTCTAACCTCATATCCAAGACAACTAGGGCACCTAGATCGCTACTTCGATACCGTAGATGAAGTAGAGAGTGATGAAGGATTAATTTATCTCAAGACACCAAAGAATTCTCAACTCATGAGAGGGTTTGGGTAGACCTAGAGGAAGAAGAAGATGCCATGAGAATGAGGTGTTGAGAGCAACTCAAGAGAGAGAGAGAGAGAGAAAATGAATAATGGCTTGTTGTTTTGTGTGTTGTGAGTGTTGATAAGAAATAATGGAGCCATCACAATAAATATGTCAAGTCTCCAAAATATCTAGAGCCAACAAAAAATATCTCAAGTCAACATAATCTCAAAACAAACAAAAACCCTAAGCATGCTAGAATAGTAACCATGGGTCACTAATTAGTCATGCCACAAAAATGCAATAAACACCTCATCCTACACCTCAATAACCTTTTAATCCAAAAAGGTCTAAACCATGATGAGGTGTACTCTTCTAAAAGTAATCTTGTAATAAATTACAAGAATACCCCTCAACCGTATATACATACCCGCATCCGTATTCTGAAGAATACAAATATAATGAGACAAAAATAATCCAACAATATATTACTAGGACCCGGCTTAAACCAAAGCCCACTAATATTATCCGTCCGAACATCATGCATGCACAAGTACACGTATGTAATTGAACCCTGCCGTAAAACCATACAGCTTCTACATCGTTTCGCCCGAAGCAGGGAAACCCTATGTGTGAGACTCTAAAGACTTGTCAATACATTGGCATTTGATTTAACCATAAGCACGCCAGCGGTACTAGCTGTACGTAACGCCTACCCAGCTATTGAGCGAAAGGGATGCCGACGAGCAAACTCATCCTGAAACTCTTACTGAGCCTGACAGTGACAATATCCGTACAGTATTGTCCGTTTTTCTATGAGTATCGTATATCGAGTATAGGGGGTGGATAAAGTCAGACCCCTAATAACGCGACATTTAGTGTCGGTATGAAGCCCATCACTACCTGAGAAACTACCGATCCTAGATGAGTAATTCTCGACTACCTTGGCGAAGAATTTCTGGTGATGGCCACCCGTGAACAACCGCGACATCAACCCCCAATACCGGGAGAGACGAATCCCTCAACGATCCGCTCACTGCCTTCAAATGGCTCGGGACTGTACCCAACTAAAACCTGTTTGCACGACTCCTTTGAGCCGTGGTAGGGTAGTAATAAAAGCACGGTGGGAACTTACACGAGAAAAATGACGATCTCAGATCGATAGACTAACCTGTATACATGTCACCAGGGAACTACTATCTGACAATAGGTATAATACCAACTAGCATGTTCCCGGCGAGTCCATCCAGTGTACTCATAACCCAATGAGCACATGTATACATCTTAAGTGAACAAACTAACACCAATGGCTTGTGAGACCGGCCACCGCCCCTCGTCGGAGTCTCGATCAGTATACACTAGTCTACTCTGGAGTATCGATGCCCAGTCTCGAAACTCCCATGACTAGGGACATTTAAGGATGTGCCTATAGATCACCCAGCTCTGACGTATATGATCTCCATCATAATGTTGGTAGTCAAGAAGGAATCCTATGGGCTCTATCAACATGTAATAGTGATCAGTAAAGCCATCTAAAACAGATACATGATGATAAAGACAAACCAGATAGCATACTATCATCTCGAGTAAGACTGTTCTACCGGTATAGGTACTCCTTCAATCATCGCAATCGCGTGCCCGCGATCCAATAATTCACTTGAGGGCACTATAGCCAACATGTTAGTTTAAGGACATTTTGGTCCATTATTTCCATGTTTGAAACGAATATTAGTTTAGAGACATTTCGGTCCATTATTTCCTGTTTGGTACAAATGTTAGTTTAAGAACATTTCGGTCCAACGTTCTCTGTTTGGAACGAATATTAGTTTAAGAATATTTTGGTCTATTATTGCCATGTTTGAGGCGAATATTATTTTAGGGACATTTCGGTCCAACATTCATCTTGCGCGCTCTTGTATTTGTTACGTGGCGGAGTGAACGATGGTGACATGGAATGCGCCCAATTTGGTGTGCGATCTGATTTGAGGTGTGCACGTCAATTTGGAAGCACATCAATGTGGGATGTATCATTTCCTGTCTTGATGAAATTTTATATCAAGTTGGGACGAAAAAGGAATTGTTGGTTGTCGGGACCTGCCATCTTTCTGAAAATGTTAAGGAATTATAACGACATATATCAGAGGTGTGAAGAGATGTACCCTTGAACCAAATCCCATATTTGAGGAAAAAGATCATGTTGGATCATCTAAGGATCATATGTCTTGTTTGAGACTAAGATTAATTTAAAAGGTATAGGATGAAGATCGGTTTGGATATCACGAACATAAGTTTAGCCAATTTAGGCTAAGATTGGTTTTTTGTAACACCCAATGGTGCTAAGCACTCAGTTAGCGCTCACGTGTATATCACGTGAGGCTCTATAATAGTGCTAAGCACTAATCTTTTGTGGCACTCACGTATTTTTCACGTGAGGCGCTGAGCTTTTGGATTCTTTTGAGCGCTCACGTGTATTTCACGTGAGGCATTGAGTTTTGGCGCTCACGTGTGTTTCACTTTCACGGAGGCGCTGCACTAATGCTAAACACTAAACTTTTCTGTTTTCTGGTGCTCACATGTGTTTTACGTGAGGCGCTATGTAACTTGGTTTTGGGTGCTCAGGTGTTTTTTACGTAAGGCGCTGAGTTTTTTTGGAGATTTAATCTTTGTCGATATTTTTAGAGAACTTAAATCTCTATTAATAGTATTTTGACCATTAACGATTATCAAGATCACTATTTTGATGATCTGGGGTCGGGTTCTTTAAGAACTATATTCTTGTTTTGTGAAGGAACTAAGTTCCTAAAGTATTGTGGACTCCATATTCTTCATGTTCATGCTTTCAAAAAGATTAAACCTCTGTTAATGGTATTTTGACCATTAACGATCACCAAGATTACTATTTTAAGGATCTTTGATCGGATTTTTAAAGAACTAAGTTCTTGATTTGAAGGAACTAAGTTCCTGGAGTATTATGAACTCCGTCTTCTTTTTTTTCAATTTTGTTCTATCCTGAATCTTTGATTCTTAAGATTAAGATCTTCCCGATAAGAATTAAATTCTCAACTTGTGGAAAACTTGTGTTGTGGATCTCAGATCCAGAGAAAAAACTAAGTTCTTGATAATGGTTAAACCCTTATATAGGTAAAGGAGATATTTTGATCTCTGCTTTTTTCTTTACCTAGGGATTTTACGAGGAAGACAATCAATAAGAATTAAATTCTCTGTTGTTTTGTGGAACTTTTTGGAGAGCCTTCTTTATTTTTACAGAAGCTTATAGGGTTTTTTTTCCTCTCTCCCTAGATTTAATATCTTTGCTCCTATTTATAGGAGAAGAGAAAAATCAATTTGTTGAGAAAATCTCTTATTGAAAGATCATGATTGATTTCAAAATCAATCAAAATGATCTTTTAAATCAATCGATGAATTTTATTCACCATTGGATTTTTAATCCAAGGGCTCTCTGTTTAACAGAAAAGATTTCTTATTTCCTTTAATAAGATTAGGAAAATATTTTCTTAAGATAGAATTTTATTCTATTAGATGAATATATTGTTGGTTTAACAAGATTAGAAAGATATTTTCCTAATATAAAATTTTATTCTATTATATGAATATTTTGTTAGTTTAGGAAGATATTTTCCTAATATAGAATTTTATTTTATCATATGAATATCTTGTTAATTTAACAAGATTAGGAAAATATTTTTCTAACCATAAAATTTAATTCTGTTTAACAGAGAAAATCTTTCTTATTTTAGAAAGATCGGGAAATATTTCCTACATAAAATTTAATTCTATTTTATGGTTTAATTGGTGATATTTTTTTATCATAATTGGATTTTAAATCCAAGATTCACTGTTAGAGAAAAATCTTTTCATATTAGAAAGATCAGGAAAAATATTTCCCAAAAATAGAATTTAATTCTATATAAATTTCAATTCTATCCTTAGAGGGTATTTTAAATTGCAGCGCTCACGTGCTTTGCATGTGAGCGCTGCTAAAAGAATGCGGAAAGGGAAATCACGTGTTTAACACGTGACCCCTAGTGTGGGTTTTAGCCTGTTTATTTTTCAGCGCTCATATGGTTTACATATGAGCGCTCACGTGAGGCCTATTTGACATTTTTGTTATTTGCTTTCAACGCTTATATACTTTGATATAAACGCTCACGTGTTTAACACGTGATGCCAAACTGTGGGAATTCTTTTCCTCTTTCTTCTCTCTCTTTTTTTTATAAGAGAACAAATAGCTCTTAGCCCAAAAAAATTTGGCGGGAACAGTTAACGATATTCCTTCTTTTTGCAACCCCCTCTATATAAACTTTTCCTTCTTGCCACCACCTGTAATTCCGAGGACGAAATTAATTCAAGGAGAGTAGATTGTAATGTCTGCGATTTTCAAACACTTTAAATTTGTTGCTCTAACTTTAAAATTAATTAGTATGATTTTTAAGAATTTTTAAAGCATTTATTTTTAATCTTAAGAAGAGAATAAGACTTAGGGGAATATTTTAATATTAGGAACATATAATTGCTTTTAACCCAAACATTTCCCCAAGATGAAGAGCACTTTAAAATAAAATTTTCAAGAATTTTCTAATAGTTCTTTTGATTTTAAAATGTATTTTTAATGATTTTTTCAAAAATTAAAATAGTTTGAAAAATTATTTTTAAAAAGAAAAAAAAAAGATGTTGAGTTCGGGTTGAATTCGACTCGATCCGACCCGACTCGGCAGCTGCCGCTGCCGCTGGCACGTGGGTGCTACGTCCACGTGCACGAGCAGACACGTGGCGAGACATGGATGCATCTCGAGTGTCCACCTCTCGTATCCAATGGCCGAAACGGGCCGGGGGACAGCTGGGCGCGATTTGGGACATGGGTCCACTCCGAATCTGGCTCGGAGTTAGGGTTTTTGAACCCTATATAAAACCCCTCACTACCTTTTGTTTTCTTCCTGATTTCAACTCGAAAAAAAATCAAGTAAAGATACATGACTTATCGATTTTTCAACGCCGACACAGTGGTGCTTCCCGTTTTGCCGGAAACAATCTGAGCGCAAAGCTATTCACGTTTCCATATCAAGCGACGTTTCTGACATCCATTCGTTAACCGTCTCAATGTAAGATTCTCCGTTCCTTCTCTCTTGATCTCGACGCGGTTCTCTAAGTATGTTAATTACAGTAATCTCTTGATCTCCTAAGTTTAACACGGGTGTTAGTTTGACTCTCGTTCTACTTATGTTACATAAACAACCGAAAACCTTAATACCTTTAATAACTTTCGATGTACTCTTATACTAGAACCCTTCATTTGTTAAAGTTAGGATAATGACCTATCCTAATCCTTTTTAATCTTAGTCTCATGAACTCTACCACGCCGTTGTGCTGCTCAAATTGAAACTAAGAAAACACTATTTTTTAAGCCGTTATGCCGCCCACATTGAAACTAAGAAAACACCTTGCTATAGGCCGAAGTGCTGCTCAATTTGAAAGTGAATTTTTGTCGCTAAAATATCCTATAATTAAATAATTCATATTTTATTAAATATTTATTCGAAATTATAACTTTGTTTTATTAAAATACCTTAAACTATTTTGTTCTACTAAAATACCCTAAAGTTCCTAAAACCTGTATTTCATAGTTCTCTTTTTCTAAAATAATACTTCGACTTCCTAAAGTCATATTTTCTAAAATAATACTTCGACTTCCTAAAGTCATATTTTCTAAAATAATACTTCGACTTCCTAAAGTCATATTTTCTAAAATAATACTTCGACTTCCTAAAGTCGTATTTTTTCTAAAATAATGCCTTGAACTGGAAAACTCTTTATCGCTAATAACATAAACCTTTCTAAAACTATTATTTCACAAAAATTCCATAAACTTCCTTAAATTATATTTTTGCTAACATACCATAAACTAGTTACTTGAGTATACCTTATACTTAACCCAACTCATGATATACCATATGACATGTCACCTTATAAAGTTAGGGTTAGATGCGAGCATCTAAGCATGGGGGTCCTTGTAGATTCCGTCTTCACGGATGACCAGTGGATTCCGTCTTCACGGATGACCAGAAGATTCCGTCTTTACAGATGATCAGAAGGGAACCCCTCTTTGTGACACCGCCTAGTTGTTCCGCATGCTAATACCGACATGTACTCCTATATCACTGTATAGGATTGGGGTGGGGTAGTTTAATTAGGCAAGACTGTATTAAGGGTCTCGGATTTCCCCTTAGATTAACCATGGTTCGGGGAGTGAAACAAGTGTTGTTCACTCCCGATTGCTGTTGTTCAGTGGCCCCAACGGAATAATCGTGAAAGACCGATACTCTTGCCTACCAAACTGATATGTCCATAATACTTAGTAGCTACTTAACATTCCTTACCATTACACACATATAGCATCATGCATCGCACACACATGTTACCTTACTTGTCCTTTATGCAATATCCTATCTGAGTATAACTCGCCGAAGGACTTTCTTTCCTCCTATCTCTTCCTGGAACGTCCATTAGATGAGAACGGAGCACACGATGTAGGTGCAGGAGTGGAACCTACCGAAGAAGACTACGCGGAATTTTCCACCTACTATTAGGATTGGTTTCTTTTCCTTTTTCAGTTGCCCACCTGTTTAGGGCCTGTCTTCTTTTATTGGATGTAATAAACAATATGTTTTATTTCGTATCCCTGGGATGTAATAAGTGCTTAATTAACGAGAATAAATGTTTTTTTCCTTTATTTGTGGTTTCGGTACATTGCCTGAATGTATCTACACTTAACACTTAACGTAACCGTGTCAATCTTACGACAGACCATCAAGCGATGAAATAGCAGCTCTTATGATCGGTGATACACTGGAAATCGCAACTGAACGAAATGTAACCATTCTACACCAGAAAAAATGTTTTCAAAATATCAGTGAGATTTATCCTGCATAAATGCCTTTACAATATCCATTACTATTTCCATATGGAGAGCTTGGTTTTCCATATGGAGAGCATGGTTGGCATAAACATTTACGAAACTTCCGTGTTATTCCAAGTGAAAATGGTAGGAGTAGAGTTTCAATGAGAGATTACTGCGCATTTAGATTTCATCAACGAATCAATGAAGGAAAAACATTGTTTTTAGGAGGAAAACTCTTTCAGCAACATTAATTAAGTTGATGGATATGCTGCAGTAGAACAAAATAATCTAAGATGGATACCAACCAACAACAAATACGTTCTGATATTTTTTTTAGGTGTTAAAGATGCTGTTGATGATAAAGACTATAATCCTATTGAAATTGGAAAAAAGGTGGTCCTTCCATCTTTGTTTACAGGCGGCCCAAGATATATGATGCAAAATTATCAAGATGCAATGTCAATATGCGCTTAGGCCAGTCTACCAAATTTTTTCATTACATTCACATGTAAACCCAAATGGATCGAAGTTCATGATTTTCTGAAGTTGATAAAACGGTAAAAACCAGCTGAAAGATCAGATATTTTTGCAAGAGTCTAAATATTTAAAGGACTGCAGAGAAATTGATAACATTATTAAAGCTGAACTTACAAATCCAACATTCGAACCTGAACTATATTTGTTGATAACAAATTATATGATTCGTGGACCATGTGGAAACTATAATCCAAGTGCACCATGCATGGTGGACGGAAAATGTAGTAAAGGATATCCAAATTCATATGTCGAGCTAACATACGTAGATGACAAAGGTTTCACTATCTACAGAAGACACACTACTGGAATCACAACAAAGATTAAATTAGCTAAAGTTGATGATCGATGGGTGGTAGTGTATAATCCAAGCCTTCCGATACATTTTCAATGCCATCTCAATGTAAAAAATGTAATCATAGAAAAATGATTAAATAGTTGTTTAAATATGTTCATAAATTAAGGACCTGATTCCGCTACTTTGATGATTACATCCTCAAATTCTGAAGATAACAATGAGATCAAACGCTACTTAGACTCTAGATACACATTGGTGCATCAGAGACGGCATGGAAATTATTTATTTTTCGAATGCACATGCTCCATTGCTGTAGAGCGTTTAACATACCGTCTCCCAAATGAACAACTAGTCTATTTTTATGAGAGTGCCGATCTAAGAAAAGTTTTGAATTATCCACGAAGCAAACGAACGATGCGGGGGGCATGGTTTGAAATGAATAGTAATTGTAAAGAGTCTAGAAAATTTTTATACACCGAGTATCCATTACATTATGTATGGAATAAACAATCATTGCAACGGACTAAGCGTAAACAATGTTTAACTATTGGTCGTCTTCCATATGCCCAACATGCATCAGGAGATCTTTTTCACTTGAGAATGCTACTCACAGTGGTAAGAGGTGCAACTTCATTTGTTCATTTGACGACTTACGAACAGTTAATGGTCTCAAGTATGCGATCTTTAAGGAAGCATGTATTGCACTTGGCTTATTAGAAGATGACACGGAATGGGACTTAGCCTTAGCTGAAGCTTCGAATTGGGAAACTTTAAAACAATTGCGACGATATTTATTTGCAATTATGCTCATGCACTCCAATGTAAGCAGTCCATTTGAGATATGGAACGGACATTCGATATCCATGATTGATGATTATGAATATTGGTTTAGAAAAAGAAATCCAAATGCTAAAACACATTTAACTGAACAACAATTAAAGAATCGATCCATAATAGATATAGAAGAGATGTTACAACAAAATTAAAAAGGGAAATTTCATCAAAACCACCATGAGCTTTAGCATATGTTCTCACAATCCCGTAAGGTTTTTTCCCCTCACAGAACCCCCATAACGTTACCTTCTGTTAAATCTGACTTCTCTTTTAATTCCCAAACTACCCTTTTTTCTATTTTTACAGCCTCTTCTTCTCTCAACTCAGTTTATTTTCATTTGTAGAGTTCGCTTGTGTTGGAGATTGACGACGAAGATGGCACAATCCTCACGACTAAGGAACCCAAGGGCGAACCCGCTGTCTCGACGAGACGGGTGATGGCCAAAACTCCTGATATTGATGTGGACGAGGCCCCGAAAGTATCGAATATGAGGAGAAAGGTAGGCTCTGCGATAAGCGGAAAACGAGACAAACGATGAAGAAAGAAGCTAAGGATACTATTAGCATGGGGTTGAGGAGTTCATTTGGTTGCTGCCATGGAAAACCCTTATAATGTCCTTTTTCAATATTTCTTTTCTCATAGTAATAAGCTTATCCTCAAGTATGTTTTTAAATTTTATACATTGAAGTCGAGAAGAAACAACACGGGGATGGATGAAAATTTGAAAATATTGAAATTACAGGACATCTATTAGCGCTTTTTTAATTTTTGAACTGAAAGAAAGCACAATACAAGTGTTCAAGAGGCAACATCACTTTGATCTGAAGCACTGCAAACTTGCTCATTAAATAAGTTAATATTACAAGGAGAGATTATAGTCGGCAGAACAATACCAATCAGACCTTCTGTTATATCAAATTTAATATTAAAATGATTGGAATGGATTTTTGTTGATCAGAATAATGATATTTGTTGTGAAGTGGCGGTTGTTGAGAACAAGAAGAAGAGAAATGCAAATTCTTATGTTTTTTCTTCTTCCAATTAGGGTTGATTGAAATTATGAGTTCTTGTTCTCAAAATCTTACTATGATTTAACAATTGGAGGAGCTAGAGATTTTGTGATCAAAATAATTATCTTTGCATTGAAAAGGTGACAATAGAAACCAAAAAAGAAGAGAAAATTGATGACGAAGGTGAGTTCTTTAGCATGTATTTTTTGTGTGTGTATTATTTTTTTGTATTTTGGGTTGTTTAATCTAATGCCATAATATTTTTATTGGCACAAATTAAGGAAATTGACTCCTTAGAAGTAGTGATGTATATCCTCGCGATGAATCGATTCAAAATGTTCTGATTTCTACGGATCTTAATATAGAAGAGGAAGTTTTGATTGAAAGCACTGAACTGGAACATCAAAATCATCCAAAGGATAGCTTTTTGCAGCAAGCAGAGGATAAGGTCACGTCCGGCTATGTGGCGGGCTTGATTAGCCGACGGGTACACGACCGCTCTCTTAATCTCCTGAGCCACATCTATACTTAGTGAGCTATCATGTCGGCCTTCGCTAGCGGATGTGGTGTGAATATGTGGAATCATTTGTTTAGAGAGGAACGACATTTCGAGATGGTAGCTGAAGCAGATTCTCAGTTGGTCGAGCTTGACAATAAACCTGTGTACCCCTGTCTATCCGAAATGTAGTTGATGAATGAATGAATGAATAAAACAAAAATTTAAAATTCTTTTTGTGTTGAAAGCGAGTAACCTACATCGGCTACTACCATTCGGAAAATGTAAATTTCATTTCTTTCTACCAAACACTTGGGGTGCATATATGCAGCAAAAAAAAGCTTCTCACATTCTCAAATCTCCAAAATTTATACAAACGCAATCTTTATATACAAACAAAGAACTCTCAAGTATTTATATAAATACATTCCAAACACCATTATCTCCAAGATCTATACAAACATATTCCAAACATTAGATAACTTAAGAAAAACTCTCTCAAGAATTTACACAAACACTTTCAAAGTATCATTCCCCTTTCACACTTTTTCAACCCATTGAAGAGCATCTTGTGAAAGAGGATGATGGCGGAGGAGATGAAGGAAGACTTGTAGGTGACCTCGATGAGGATGGTGTAGGTGAAGATGTTAGGGATGATATCTCTCTGCGGCATTTCGTCGAGCAGGTCGAGAGCCAGTGGAGGATAATGTTGTAGCATAACTCACCATTCTCTTCTTCTTGTTGTTCTTCTTTGTTCTTAACAACCACCGCTTCACAACAAAGATCATTTTTCAGATCAACAACATCCCTAACTTGTGCCATAATCAAATCTATTTAGAAAACATGAACAAATGAAAATTTATGTTAAAAGAAATTTCAATTAATAAAAAGAGAAGCAATTAACCCACCTCTCTTCTCTTTCTCTGCTTCTTACTTTTTAACCAAAGAAGACATCTTGACAACACTCTTGCCTCCGACTTTAGCACTCCTTCTCAACCCCATGGTAATAGTCTCACCAATTGAATGATTACAATAAGGCATCATATGTACATCGATGTATCATTGGATTATGAAGATATTGAGTGTATCGTACTTGAAAAGGTTGTACAGTTAGGTATCATTGGATTCTATTAACATTTATATACCAAGATAAATTTATTCAAATTCAGCTCATTTAGTGATCCAAATCAAGTATTTAAAGAATACAAGAAAAAATATTATAGATAACAAGTCTTATAAAATTTAGTAGTAAATCCCTTCAGTCTTCACTACTAAACTCATAAAAAAGGACACAACAAATTAATATTTTCCCATTAACTCAAGAACAATTATCACACATCAAGCTCATATTCTTTGATATATAACCTTCATTACATCAAAATATAATTAAAAAAGATCATCAATTCGGACTTACCATACTCTTTGTAAAGAAGACAACCAATTTTTGTATAAGCTCTGAAGCCTCATCACACTCGGGCTCCACGAGATGAAACACATGAGTTTTCCACTAGGACTCCACTACTATCGCCTTCTCCCCATCCCATCTGCTCTCCTTCATTGCCGCTTAGTCATAACTCCTCTTCTTTATTCATAGAGAGAGAGATGGAGGAGAGGATGGCCTCAACCCATGTTCATAGTCTTCTCTGCTTCTTTCTTCGTAAAGAGAGATAGAAGAGAGGAGTATGTGTTGAGAAAATGGAGGCATAAAAAGTGAAAATGGAAGAAAAGAAAGGAGAAAGGATATTTTGGTCATTTAATAAGCAACTTAACGGGAGGAGGTCGCAGGGGGGTTGGGGTTAACAGAAGGTAACGTTAAGGGGGTGCTGTGATGGGGAAAAACCTTAGGATGGTAGTGTGATCATATGTTAAATCTTAGGGTAGTTTTGGTGTCTATACCTGCAAAAGGTGGGTTCTCGTACTTCATCACATTCACTGACGATCTCTCTAGCTTCGGATATGTGTATCTTATGAAACAAAAATCTGATGCTTTTGAGAAATTCAAAAATTACAGAAATGAAGTAGAGAACCAAACTGAAAAAAATATCAAGATCCTCCGATCTGATAGAGGAGGGGAATATTTAAGTACAGAATTCCTAGAATACCTAAGAGAGAATGGAATTCTCTCTCAGCTTACTCCTCCGTATACACCACAGCACAACGGTGTATCGGAGCGGAGGAATCGTACCCTATTGGACATGGTTCGCTCCATGATAAGTAACGCCGAGTTGCCTTTTCATTTTAGGGTTTTGCGCTCGAAGGAACATCATATCTATTGAATCAGGTTCCGTCTAAATTAGTGCCTAAGACTCCATATGAAATATGGAGTGGTAAAAGGCCATGTCTTAAATATGTTAAGATATGGGATTGTCCGGTCTATGTTAAAAAACAGAATCCGAAAAAACTTCAGGCACGATTAGTTCTATGTAAATTTATGGGATATCCAAAGCATTCAAATGGATATCTGTTCTATCATACCAAGGAACAGAAGGTGTTTGTTGCTCAGTATGCCACTTTTTTAGAGTTGCAATTTCTTGCAAAAGAAAAAAAGTGAGAGCATGGTAGAACTGGAAGAAAATTTTGAACCACAAAATGTAACTGAAGATTTGGTAGAACCACAAGATTCAGTAATCCGAGACGAACCTCAGCCACTTCGCAGAACTAGTAGGATTTCTCATCCGCCCGAGAGATACTACGGTTTTCTTATAGATGGCGATCGAGAGGATTGCATCTTGGAAGAAGTTGATCCTACTAATTTCAGGCAGGCCATTATCAATAGGGACTCTGATAAATGGTTGGATACTATGCGATCCGAAATGGAGTCTATGTACACCTATAAAGTGTGGACCTTAGATATTACTCCACCTGGGGTAAAACTCGTCGGATGCAAATGGATCTACAAAATGAAATTTGGTGTAGATGGACGGGTGGAAACCTATAAAGTTAGACTTGTTGCAAAAGGTTTTGTCAAAGACCAGCTGTGGACTATGACGAAACCTTTTCTCCAGTGGCTATGCTCAAATCCATTCGGATCCTACTTGCCATTGCTGCCTTCTATGACTATGAGATCTGGCAGATGGACATAAAAACGGCTTTTTTGAATGAAAGTTTAGAAGAGTGTGTTTATATGGATCGGCCGAAAGGTTTTGTAGCCAGTGGGAGCAGCGGGAAGGTGTACAAGTTGCTTAAATCCATTTATAGATTAAAGTAGGTATCACGAAGCTGGAACATCTGTTTTGATGAAATAGTCAAGGAATTTGACTTCATCAAGAACGAGGATGAGCCTTGTATATATAAGAAGATTGTAGGACAAACTGTCATATTCCTAGTCTTGTACGTGGACGGCATTCTTTTGATAGGAAATGAAATTTTTATGCTACAATCGATCAAGTTGTTCTTGTCACAAAGGTTCTCCATGAAGGACCTGGGTGATGCCTCGTACATTCTGGGGATTAAGATCTACAGAGATAAATCCAAGAGATTACTGGGACTTTCACAGTCCAGGTACATAGAGACCGTACTAAAGAGATTTAGCATGGAAGATTCCAAGCGCGGTAACATACTTGCATTGCATGGAATCACCCTTTCCAAAGAAATGTCTCCCAAGACTGATAAGGAAAGGGTTCGCATGAGCACTATACCCTACACTTCGGCTGTAGGATCTATAATATATGCGATGCTATATACCCGACCAGATGTAGCATACGCGCTTAGCGTGGTGAGCCGGTATCAGTCTAACCCAGGTGAGAACTACTGGACAGCTGTTAAGAACATTCTTAAGTACCTGAGAAGGTCTAAAGAACTGTTCCTGGTATTCGGTAATGGGAACCTCCAGGTGGAGTCTTTTACCGATTCAAGCTTCCAGAGTGACAAGGATGACAACAACTATGTCTTGGGTTTTATGTTTACCCTCAACGGAGGGGCGGTCTGTTAGAAGAGTTCCAAGCAGGACACCGTCGCAGACTCGATGATGGAGGCTGAATACATTGTTGCCAACGATGCCGCAAAAGAAACTGTCTGGATTAAGAAGTTCATTACTGAAGTTCAGGTGGTTCCATCCATTGGTAACCCAATACCTTAGTATTGCGACAATAATGGAGCTATGGCTTTAGCAAAGGAACCACGGTCCCATCAGAAATCCAGACACATCTTGAGGCGGTATTACCTGATCAGGGAGATCGTTGATCACCTGGAGATCGAGGTACGGAGAGTGGACACGAAAGACAACACGGCGGATCCATTCATCAAGTGCCTTCCTCAAGCATAGTCCGAGAGACTTTTTGACATGTTGGGTATGTGGTATGCCAACAGCTGGCCTTAGAGCAGAAGTTAGGTATTCGGTACGCCAATATATATGGCCTTAGTTCAAGTAGGAGATTGTTGGATATGTATGCCCTAAAGGCCATTATTATATATGTATACATGTGGATGCTTGAACATATATATGTACAGGACAGTCTTGCTCGATATGATAGTATATTATTTGGTTTGTTTTTATCATAACATGTGTATATGTTTTACTTGCTATTACGTATCATTCATACATGTTGATAAAGCCCGTAGGATCATTGCTAGACTGCCTGTGTTATGATGGCGATCATACTTGTGGGGGCTGGGTAGTCGGTACGCACATCCTTAAATGGTCCCCAGTCGTTGGAGTATCGAAATTAGGCATCGATATTCTGGAGTAGACTAGTGTATACGTTTCTAGACCCCGATGAAGGGCGATAGTATGGTCCTTTGCACCTAAGATCGTATACAGGTGCTCACTGGGTGTGAGTACACCGGACAGACTCACTGAGAACTTTCAGATGGGACTATACCTATCGTCAGATGGAAGTTCTCAGGTGACATGAGTACATGTTAGTCTTTAGACTTGAGATCGTCATTTGTCTCGTGTCAGTTCTCACTGTGTTTTGATCACTATCCTACCACGGCTTTACTGAGTCATGCAAACAGGTTTTGGTTGGGTACAGTCCCGAGCCACATGGAGGCAGTGACCGATTGTAGGGGATTTGTCTCTCCCGGTATAGGGAGTCGATATCGCACTGTGTTCGATTGGTCAGGACCATAAGACCTTGGCCAAGGCAGTTGGGATTTCTTGATAGGTTGATCAGTAGTTTCCCGGATTGGTCCTGAGCTGTATCAGCCCGAATTATTGGGTTATTAGTGTCTGACTTTTACCACCCCTTAGACCCAGTATGCGATACTCTCAGACGAAGAGACCAGATTTTACGGAGATTGACACGGATATGCTCAGTAGGGATCCAGATGAGTTTGCTCGTCGGCATTCCTTTTCGACAGGTACCCGGATAGCCGTTACGTAGAGCTAGTGCCGCTGACGTGCTTATGGTTATGGATTTATCTAGTAACTCACTGCCGGCGTACTGTCAATGTTCGCCGCCGAAAACAGAGACGAGACAGCGTAGGTTCGTCTTACCTGATTTTGGGGAAGATGCTATTTGGTTTTATCCGTCCACCTCTCCGAAAATACCAAGTTGATTTATGACACCATGTATCGAAGGTTTAGACGAATGCGGCCGATGTAGCAGACTTCGTCAGATTCCCCCTCATTATGAGGGTTTTTTTTATTATGGGGACCTTCTTCCTTGCAGGCGCAAGCCCCTGTAGTTAATTACGCTACCGCATCGTGGTAACCATTTTCTCCTTCTCCAGATGGTCACTTCGTGTCGTTTGTGCTTGTTTTGTTTTTGGTTGCCCGTGGATTGTATACGGAGAATAATTTATGTTGTCGCCTGTAGGGCGTGGATTAGTCCAGATCCGTATTTTATTAGATTTGGTTTTGGGTTAGGTTTAAAGATTGTTAATCTCATTTGAGACTAAGATCAATTTAAACGTTTGTTAAGGATAGTTAGTCTAATTTTAGACTAAGATCTACTTAACAGGATTATTTAGATCCAATAAAAAAACATTTGGAATCTATTGTTTTAGTTTAGGGACATTGCGGTCCATAAGTTTAAGGACATCATATTCCGTGACAGTTTAAAGATGTCATAGACTGTAAAGTTTAAAGACATCATAGTCTATGAGTTTAAGGACCTCACAGTCCATAAAGTTTAAGGACATCATAGTCCATGAGTTTAAGGACCACACAGTCCGTAAAGTTTAAGAATATCATAGTCCAGTTTAAAGACATCATAGTCTGTGTGGTTTTGGTTCAACCGTTTGGGGATGCACCAAAAGTTATTGGTTATTGGAACCCTCTATCTCTCTGAAAACGTTGAAGAATTATAACGACATATATCAGAGGTATGAAGACATGTACCCTTGAACCAATGTCGACTGGGAGATATGTAGTCAAGTTTGGGACTAAGATCAAAGATTTATGAGCATATGAGCTCAATTAAGGATCTGTGGCCAACTTGGGCTCGACTCATTCAGTTAAAATGTTGGACATTTAATTAGGCTCGGTCCTTTTTCATTTAACAATTCTAAGCATTGGTTTGGGTTCAGACAACATTTTTGTCTTTTATTGAATGTTGAGCACTCATTATAGCTCTGGGCTTTTATTTAAAGAACAGTTTATGTTCTCTCAGCGCACTCATGAGGAGCACGTGGTGCGCTTGGCGCTGAGCGCCAATTAATGAGTGCAGAGCACTCCTTATGAAATAGCGCACATGTGAGGAGCACGTGGCGCGCTTAGCGCTGAGCGCAAGTTAATGAGTGTAGAGTGCTCATTGTAAAATAGCGCACACATGAGGAGCACGTGGCACGCTTGACTCTGAGCGCCAGTTAATGATTGCATAGCGCTTCTTGTGAAATAGCGCACACGTGAGGAGCACGTGGTGCGCTTGGCGCTGAGCGCCAACCTTGAAGCGCGGGGCGCTTCTTTGAATTGGAGCGCTGTGGCGCTATGCGCCAGTTTTAGAGTGCTAAGGCACTTCTTTGAATTGGAGTGCTAGGAGCGTTGCAGCGCTGTGTGCCAGTCTTGGAGCGCTAAGGCGCTTCTTTTTAATTTGGAGCGCTAAGGCTCTTTTTTAGACAACTTTGATCAGTTCTGCGCTCTGAGAATTAAATTCTCGTTTATAAGAGACCTTGTCTTATGGGTCTAAGAACAAAGTTCTTATTTTTATAAGAGATATTACAATCTTTTATTTTTTTGTGAAAGGCTTTACCTTTATGGATCTGTGATCTTAAGAGAATTGAATTCTTCTTCTCCCCTTTTTATGATGAGATGTTATGATCTCTTTTGGGAAAAACATCTGTCTTATAGATCAATGATCTGGAAAAAGAAACTAAGTTCCTCTTCATTTGATGAGATGCTTTGATCTCTCTATTTTATTTACTTTGAAGAAATTTTTCTTCTTCCGAGAGCTTGCTCTTCTCTATGAAATTTCTCTAAGTTTGTGGGGGGGTTCCTCTCTCCAAGACTTGAAGGCTTCGGTCCTTTATATAGGGGAGGCTGATTTGTTGAATCAGTTAAGGAAATCTTTCCTCTGATTGATTTGGGGATGTTTCCCACCATTGGATCTTTGATCCAAGGGCTTCTGTTTTACAGAAGGCAATATTCTTATTTTTTTAACATGATTGGGAAAATATCTTTCCATACAGAATTTGTTCTGTACCTTGGTGATTTTTAATCACCATCGGATCATTGATCTAACGGTGCTCTGATTTACAGAGCACAATATTTCCTTTTTGGAAAGATTCTGAGGAGTATTTCCTTAACAGAATTTTATTATGAATTTTGATGATTTATCATCTTCGTTGGATCTTTCATCCAATGGTGGAGAACATTTAGTTCTAGCACTTGGCGCTCTCGTGCTTTGCACGTGAGTGCTGCCTCAGAGTCTTTGACTCATGGCGCTGGCGCTTAGCGCTCTCGTGCTTTGCACGTGAGGCGCTGCCTTAGAGTCTTTGACTCATAGTACTGGCGCTCAGCACTCTCGTACTTTGCACGTGAGGCGCTGCTTCAGAGTCTTTGACTCTTTAGCGCTGGTGCTCAGCGCTCTCATGCTTTGCATGTGAGGCGATGCCTCATTACTGAAGGTGTCTTTTCACCTTCCTTCTCCACTTTTCCTGAGTCAAGCTTCTCTTTCCCAGAGCTTGGAAATAGTTCCATCATGCACAGCATTTTCTGTGCCTAGACTTAAATGTCTCCCTTCATAATCTGAAGCAATGCTTCTTTTCCCTCTCATTTTCAGAGAATCATTTTAACAGAGAAGAGCTATGGCTTGTAATCGCCCACATGCTCACCGTCATCCATGGGAGGTGCCCATTGAGGAAATTGTTTCTCGTGTTGCTGCGCGCTTGGTGAACCCTACTCTTACGGATGACCAATGCGACACGGTGCTGCACGAGCTCTTGACTCATATAGGATCTCCTCTCTCCATCGGCTCCATTTGGCTCCGGATGGTTTTCTTGTCTGTGATCAATGATATTCCCCCTCTTCCAGCGGAGATGACTCCGGCAATGTTCGACGCCGCGGAAGACAAGATCGAGTGCTTCCACGAGGCACTTTTGATCACTACACCTCTGAGGGATCGCTTTGTCCGGCTGCTAAGACAGATACGGGCTCAGCGAGTCGTCATGTCTGCCTTTGCTGATGGGTACGATGCTGACGATGGGTAGCTACGCTTTATGAAGATCGCCGCTTTGTCATGGTGGAGAAGGCAGAGAGGGAGTTAGATAATTTTATCCATAGTTTTGTGAATCCTTGTACTTTCGATTCCATGTTTGGTGATCTATTTCCTGTAGAATAAAATGTTCAATTAAATGCTTTGTTTTTGTCGTTGAACACCTGTTCTTCCTTTGATGTATGCATGTGCGTATATGAATGAGCTTGGTTTCACACATATCTGTAAATGAAACTTAATCCGTCATAAACAGGAACTAATAGCTCTTGGCCGAAGATTTTGGCGGGAACAAATTCCCCCCACTATTTTGCCCACGTAAGTATATACATGGGTGAAGTAGTGCAGAGTAATTCATAACGTATGACCATTTTCGGGTTGGTATAGAACTTTCAGAATCTTGATCTGAGAAGATAACGAGAGGACATAAGCGTCGTCATTTATCATTGACTCAAATCTCGACTCTTAATGGATATAGTTCCAAACCCTCTGCCCCATGAGCCGCACCCTTCTATTTCTTTATGTCTTACTCTGGCGTGAAGTAGTTTATATGCTTATGAGTAACTTCTCCATTTCAGTGGCATGTAGCTTTGGCAAGTGTGGCCCATAGATGGTAAATAACAATTCATCTTGAACTCTTTGTAGGGTAGCGATAGCTTAGGAAACAGGGTTAGGATCTGTTGCCTAAGACTTTCCAACTTTATGAGCCGTGAGGGTCTCATAAAGACTTTTCTCCCTACAAGTCGTGAGGATCTCGTAGGTGCATTTTCTCCTTAGGAATCATAAGGATTCCTATGTGCGTTTTCTCTTGAGAGTCGTAAGGATCTCACAAGAGAATTTTCTTCCTTACAAGTCGAGAGGACTCGTAAGTGGTTGTTTCCTCCCTTGTCGATATTCGACTTGGGAGAGTGTGGCCCGTGAATAATGTACAAGAGTCAATTTGGACCTACTTTAGGGCAGCGATAGCTTAGGAAACAGGGTTAGGATTTGCCGTCTAAGAATTTTCAACTTTATGAGCCGCGGGGGTCTCATAAAGACTTTTCTCCCTACGAGTCGAGAGGATCTCGTAGGTGTATTTTCTCCTTAGGGGTCGTGAGGACTCCTAAGTGCGTTGTCTTTTGAGAATCATATGGATCTAACAAGAGAATTTTCTTTTCATGTGCGAGGACACTAATTTCCCTGCCGGTCGAGACGAATAGAGAGATTCTCGCAAAGACACTGATTTCCTTGCGGATAGAAACAGATCGAGAGATTCTCGCCAAGGACATTGATTTTCCTGAATCGAGAGGTTTTGCCAAGGACACTGATTTCCCTGGAGGTCGAGACGAGTCGAGGTATTCCTGCAAAGACACTGATTTCTCTGTGGGTCGACGTGAATCGAGATGCTCTCGTCAAGGATGCTGATTTCCGTGAATCGAGGTTTTTGCCAAGGACACTGATTTCCTCGGAGTTGAGACGAATCGAGAGATTCCGGCAAAGACATTGATTTACTTGTGGGTTGACGCTAATCGAGATGCTCTCGTCAAGAACGCTGATTTCCCTAAATCGATATTTTTGCCAAGGACACTGATTTCCCTGGGGGTCGAGACGAATCGAGGTATTCCTGCAAAGACACTGATTTCTCTGCGTGTCGATGCGAATCGAGATGTTCTCGTCAAGGACGCTGATTTCCCTGAATCGAGATATTTTGCCAAAGACACTGATTTCCCTGGGGGTCGAGATGAATCGAGGTATTCCTGCAAAGACACTAATTTCTCTGCGGGTCGACGCGAATCAAGATGCTTTCGTCAAGGACGTTGATTTCCCTGAATCAAGATATTTGCCAAGGACACTGATTTCCCTCGGGTTGGTTGACTTGTTTCCGAGTCGAAGTGCTGCTTCGACGGGGAGTTTGAGGGTTGACTTTCTCCGTTTTCTACGGTGTCGGGATCGACTTTCTCCGTTTTCTACAGTGTCGGGGGGTTGACTTTCTCCGTTTTCTACGGTGTCGGGATCGACTTTCTCCATTTTCTACAGTGTCGAGATCGACTTTCTCCGTTTTCTACGGTGTCGAGGGTGGACTTTCTTTGTTTTCTACGGTGTCGGGGGTCGACTTTCTCCGTTTTCTACGGTGTCGGAAGTCGACTTTCTCCATTTTCTACGGTGTCGGGGATCGAATTTCTCTGTTTTCTACAGTGTCGGGGATAGAATTTCTCTGTTTTCTACGGTGTCGGGGATCGACTTTCTCCGTTTCCTACGGTGTCGGGATCGACTTTCTCCGTTTTCTACGGTGTCGGGGATATTCTCCATTTTCTACGGTGTCAGGATCGACTTTCTCCGTTTTCTACGGTGTCGGGGATTGACTTTCTCCATTTTCTACAGTGTCGGGGATCGACTTTCTCCGTTTTCTACGATGTCAAGATCGACTTTCTCCATTTTCTACGGTATCATGGGTTGACTTTCTCCGTTTTCTACGATGTCAAGATCGACTTTCTCCGTTTTCTACGGTATCATGGGTTGACTTTCTCCGTTTTCTACGGTATCAGGGGTTGACTTTCTCCGTTTTCTACGGTGTCGGGGTCGACTTTCGGTTGTCTGTTAACCGCAGAGTCTTGGAACTAGGGACTTTGCCGTGGCTCCGATTGGTAGTGTCACGTCCGTATCCTGCTGGAATGAGGAGGAACGTCGTTGTAAGTCTGCAGGCTGTAGATGTCGCCGTTGAGATTTGACTCTCCATTTGAAAGAGCCTGGTGGGGAAATGTGGTTCCCTTTTTGTTTATGCCCATGGATTGTATACAGGGATCGGTATGGACTCGCCTGTAGGGCAAAAGTTTCATTTCATATATATTTTTTGTTTTCTTTCCGCGATGCTCTATTATTTCAGCTTATTGTATCGCGAAAGTCGCGATTGCCCAATCATTTTGGCTATTTTTCGCGGTGCCCAATCATTTCGGCTGTTTTTTTTACTCGCTGCTTTCTATTGCGAGTTGCCCAATCATTTCGGCTATTTTTGTATGCATATATTTTACTTGCTAATTTTGTTGCAAGTTGCCCCATTATTTCAGCTATTTTACATGCATTTTTTTCGAGTACGGAACTCAAGGTCTGATACCAATATTAGCATCAGCATCGCTGCGACTGGAATATTTCCAGGAGCGAATCATCATTTGCCGTGAAAGGACTTGGAACTTGATACCGATGTAGGCATCAGTATCGCTACAACTGGGACATTGCCAGGAGCGAATCATCATTTTCCTTTGTCGATTTAGACAAAGATGGCTTAGCAAACAGGGTTAGAATCCTGTCGACTAAGGCTTTTAACTTCATAAGCTATAAAGGTCTCATAAAGGTGTTTCTCCTTACGAGTCGTGAGGATCTCGTAAGTGCATTTTCTCCTTAGGAATCGTGAGGATTCCTAAGTGTGTATTCTCTTATGAGTCATAAGGATCTTACAAGAGTGTTTTCTTCTTATAAGTCGAGAGGACTTACAAGTGTTTGTTCATCAAATGAGGGCATTCCTTGTCGTTGGTGGGACTCGGAAAGGAAATGATTATTTGCGTCCGTGGATTGTATCCAAGGGTCAGTATTAGACCGCTTGTAGGGCAGTTTGGGAAAGGTGATGGCTTAAGAACAGGTTCAGATCCCTGTAGCTTAAGGCTTTTGAATCTTATGAGCCGTGAGGGTCTCATATGAGGGTTCTCCTTACGAGTCGTAAGGATCTCGTAAGTGTAATTCTCCTTAGGAATCGTGGGGATCCCTAAGTGTGTCGCTCCTTTGTGAGTGGTAAGGATCTCATGCAGGTAGCTTTCTCCTTATAAGGTCGAGAGGACCTTGCAAGTGTCTTTTAACGAGATTGAGCCCCTTCAGGTTTTCACAAACTTGCCGGTAGCTCTGCTGTTTTTACTCACGGCGCCCTTTCGGGTTTTCATCCGTGCCCATCTTGCTTATGGACGTATCATTTTTTTATGAGTCTGCGCATTTTCGGGTTTTCACAAATATCGCCGGTAGCCTTGCTGTTTTTACTCACGGAACCCTTTCGGGTTTTCATCCGTGCCTATCTTGCTTATGGACGTACCGTTTTTTTACGAGTCAGCCTAAGGATGCTGCGGGTTTGTACTAGTGTAAAGAAGTTTCGGTCGGTTGTTCGTAGGTCCAAGATTTTTCCCGGGAAACATACGATTACGCAGCTAGATGTTCTTGCAAGTCTTCGTATCTTTTGTGTCGGAGGTGGATTCCTTGAAGAGAGGGCTGATGGCTATTTCTTCATCAGAGTCGCTTTCAATGGTGAGAACTTGCGATCCCTTGGTGTCAACCATGTGACAGTTGCCTGCAGTTCTTTTACACTCATCTGTCGTGCTTCTCTGTTTCCGACAAGTCTTGGGCTTCACTCGCTGGACGTGTTGTCAGTGGGAAATATATCCCTGCCACCAGTTTTTAAAGGACATGCACTCTTCGGTAGGGTGCGTGATCCTCCAATGGTATAAGCAGTAATTTGGATGTGCATCTGCTTCGTCAAGGTGTATGCTGCCAGGAGTATTTCCTTTTAAAAGGCGGCAACTTCATTCCCATTGACAGGGCTTTGGCGAATTGCTTCCTTGTTTTAAACCTGCTTTTGTCTGTTGTAAGCGTGCTTCGATCTAGTTGGGGTACTCCACGGTTTCTCAATACCGGAGCTTCTTCAACTTGACACCGACTCTTGTCCCTTTTGTACATGGCCGTTTCCCGCTCTTTGTCAGCTTTGCTTTTCTGAAGAGCTTCGTTTAGCAGCATGTCAATCAACTCATCGGGTGGTTCCAAGGATTTTGGTGCTGATTCTGCTCCTAGCTTCTCCGTATCGGAAGCTTCTTTATCATCTATTGATGAGTGAGAGATCATGTGACAACCTGCCACGTAATCTTTGGATTCTTCTAACGCGCCGTCTACCTCGTCATTATCATTGCCTCTGTTCTCAAGGATATGGTCGAGAAATTCCTGGAGTGTGACTGGGGTCTGCGCCTTCTGGTTATATTCCTCCAGCGCGTCAATATGCTTTTGCAGATCCATGCGCCTGTCGTCAAACAGCGCAGGCTTTTTGGTCTTCTTCTTTTTCTTCGAAGACTTTGACGGCTGGGCCTGGGTGTTTTGTCCATCGCTATTAACTCCCAGTGTTGGGCGTGGTTTTAGCATCCCCTTAATGATCTCGGGCTCTAGCGGGCTTTTCCACCTGATTGTCGGGCATGCTTGAAGATCCTTCAGCATTTTTTCGTTTTTGCCGAAAGAACTACTTCCGATGGAGCTTCCTCTATGAATGAGCATGATGCCCCCGGCGTGTCCACCCTTTTAGGAGTGTGCTGTTGTGGCGGATTTACTTTCTATTTTTCAGACAGCACGAACTTGCCCTGTTGATACTGGTCTTCAACCCAATTTTTGAAGTCGTAGCAGTCTTACCCAATACTCGGTGGTAGGCCAGTAATTGAGATCGTTGACATTGTTCGATTGTAGTGGGTGTCTCGGTTCCGGTAGAGTAATGAGCCCGTTGCGCACTGCTAGTCCGAACAGTCTCCCTGTTTTATCTCAGGGAAATGAGTAGGGACGTCTCGACTTCTCATCAAAGGATTGCCGCTTGTTGCTTTGGCGAACAACCGGTTTCAGGCCACTTGGTTGTTGTTGAGCGTTGGCGACAAATGTCGCTTTCCTTTTGCCTTTTTCATTTCGAAGCTCCGTCTTTTAAGAGGGTGGCCTATGGCCCATCTGGTCCTTTTAGGCTAGCTTATCGATCAAGGCCTGGAAAGTGGTCCGCTTGAAGAACATCATAAACTGGGATATGGTCGCCTGTGGATCGATGGTTCCCACAAACATGCCTACTGCAGAAGCCTCTTCTATGTGCTGTTCTCACTTGACCATAGGTTCGGCCACCGTATCGCATACTGAACCCAGGTTTCTCCCTGCTTCACTCTAGCGTTAATTAGTGCGGTGATCGGAGAGCGCTCACTAGCGCTCACGAAACGCTGGGTAAATAGCAATCCATTTCCGTAAAAGTTTTGATGGAGTCGTTGGGAAGCTCTGAATACCATTCGAACGCCGTCTCCGACAAGCTGCCAACGAATTGGCGAAGCAGTAGCTTATCGTCACCTCCAGTGTTGCCGCATATAGCCCTGAACTGGGCGACATGCTGGTGGGGGTTGCCTGTCCACTTGTATACGTGGAACTTAGGAATCATGTATCCTGGCGGGTACTTAATCTGATCGTACCAGCCTGGATATGGTCGCCCAGTTCTGAAGACTTGGCCAGCGGTTTCGTTCGCTTGGTGAACTCGTATTTGTTGAGCTATATAATTATCGAGCGCCGCTTTTGAGATTGTTTCCTCCTTTGCACATGACGAGTCCGGAAGAGGATTTGATGTCTCCCCTCTATCGTCTTCAATTATTATTGGATGCTCTTCGACTGAAGGGTCCGGCTGGACCATCATGCCGACCATGTTTTGGAATAAAAGCGCCATTTGTTATATATTAGCCACTTGTTCCGCGACCTATTTGTCTTTTCTCTCGAGGATTCTGCAGAGAAACTCGGCATTGGTTTCTTGCTCATAACGCTGCTCCGACGATGTTTTCGGGCATTCTTTTGGCCTAGTGAGTGCGGTCATCTTCGTTAGCATCTCCTGGAGCTTTTGCTGTTGTTGCTCTGATTAACTCCAAAAATTATAAGTTTAACCGTAATCAGAAACGGCGTCGCTTTGCAGCTAGCCGGTGAGTACGGGTCGATCCACAGAGATGTGTAATTTTCTGATTTGTGTTTTTACGAGTTGATTCGGATGGTGGTTTGGTTTTTGTTGATTGATTTAAAACTAATTAATACGATATTAAAGAACTTGTTAGGATTAGGTCTAAAGTAGGGTTGAGTAGATAAAGATTAACACCTCTTTCAATGCTTTTTGATTCAAACCTGTTTTAGAAGTTATAACAATTATTAGCAAAGGGGATTAGGATGATTGGGAAGAAACAAAGTTTCTTCCTCTTGATCCTTGTCCGTCCTTTCCTACTAATGGCTATAACCTTCATGGACGTAACGCATGTCCGGTCCTTTATACTACGGTGTCACCGTTACCTCGTGGGTAGGGTGCCGTAGGGAGCGGATCATGCATGCGTGCATGAAGTTCTATTTAAAAATATTCGGCATTGTATTGGGGGTTGATGTCGCTCAGTGCATGGGTAGCCATCACCAGAATGTTAAGATAAAGTGCAACTTGATAGCATACTATCATGTCGAGCAAGAAAGTCCTCTATATATATATGTCCAAGCATCCACTATAATATACAATAATGCCCTCTAGGGCGCAGATCATACTAGTGGGGCTTGTGTAGTCAATAAGCACATCCTTTAAACAGTTCCTAGTCGAGAGGATATCAAGACAGGGCATCGATATTCCAGAGTAGACTAGTGTGTACGTTTCTTGACCCTGTATGGAGTGATGGTTGATCCCACAACCATTGGTGTTTAACATCATAGATTGTACACAGGTGCTCATTAGAGAATGGGTACACCGAACAGGACTCGCCGAGAATTCCTAGATGGTACCATACCCTTCGTCAGATAGCAGTTCTCTGGTGACACTGGTACAGGTTAGTCTGTAGACCCAAGATCGTCATAGAGTCTTGTGTGGTTCCCACTGTGCTTTGATTTCCTCCCTACCACGGCTCAAAGGAGGCATGCAAACAGATGGATTTTGGGTACAGTCTCGAGTCACATGGAGGCAATGAGCGATAGGAGGGGTTTCGTCTCTCCCGATATAGGGAGTTGATGTTGCGCTATACTTGATTGGCTATAACAGCAATTCCCTGGCCAGGGCTGATGAGATTTACTAGTAAGTGTTATAAGTAGTTTCTCGAACAGTTATAGGCCATACATCGACATGACTTATCAAGTTACTGGGGTATGAAGTTTCCACCTCCAGACTCGATATGAGACATATCAGACGAAGAGACCGGACTTTATGGTAAGTGTTGCTTATAGGCTTTGCGGGAGTTTGGACAAGCTTGCTTGTTGATATTCTATTCGCTCAATACCTGGGTAGCCGTTACGTCCAGCTAGTACCGCTGACGGCTTGTGGGTGACTGATGTGATCATTACCTACTGCTGGCATATTGACGAGTCTTTAGAGTCCCACACAGAGCTTTCCTAGCTCAAGTGTAACGAAGTAGGGCACATATGTGATGTGTGCAGATGCTTGATTAAATACGTGTATGTGATGTCGTATTCTAATCTCGCAATATATGATATCGATAAGGTTATATGTGATATAACCGAGTTATTGAATCAAGTGTTGATTCGATAAATTGATATACATATAAGTGATATTAGTCGGTCATATTTGATATAACTGGATTATTGAATCAAGTGTTGATTTAATAATTTGATATATATTTATATATTTGATATATTAATATATATTAACTAATATTAGCTCACTAAAAAGAATTTCTTCTCTTGTATATATATAATGATATATATATATATGTGAGATATATATATATATATATAATGATATATATGTGTGTGTGTGTGTGTGTGATATATATATATATATATATATATATATATATATACATTATTCACAATTGTGTCATGCTAGATGATACATAGAACATGGGTGTATGGGACTCACACCAAGCCAAGGATAATATTGGGTGATTTATATTTAAAGTAAAAGGAAATTAGTGGAAAATGAGCATGGCTTAAGATGCTTCATGAAGCATGTAGAAGCCATAACTCATCCCACTAATTTTGTTTTACTTTAGATATTTTATAACCTAACCTTTATCCTTAGCCATGGTTAACTCTCTACAAATATCACTTGTGATATTTTTTTCATCCTAGTTCTTCACAAGCTTCATCTTCTTCCTCCTCTTGATATTTCCTTGAGTGAAAAAGAAAAGGAGAAAAGAAATTCTAAAGTGAGAAAAATTCCTACTTTATCAACCTATTCTCATCTAGCCCTTTAGTGTAGGTTGTTTACTTCACTAATTCCTTAATTAGTGAAGAGCTGGCTTGAGTTAGAGATTGTTCAAGGTGGATCATCTTCGGCTTCGAAGACGACTAAGCAAGCTCGTTCCTTTCGCCAAGTGGAGCCTAAGAAGAGTTCTAGGGACTACTACTTGGAGCTTTAGAAGTGAAGGACTAGTCTACAAAGGTTGTATTCCCTTTTCACTTAGTATAGAATGTCTTTACTTGTTTATAAACCCTAATTCTCTAGTTCGTTTCTAGGTTAGCATGCTTTAGCACACTAGATTTTTTAAAGTTGTATACTTGATGCTTGTTAAAACCTAGTAGTGGTGCTAAGGAATACTTTCAAAGAAATCCTTAGCCAAGGTAGACGAGAATTACTAATTTGGATCAGTAGTTTCTCAGAAGGTGATGGGCTTCATACCGACACGAAATATCGCGTTATTAGGGGTCTGATTTTATTCACTCCCTAGACTCGATATGCGATACTCTTAGACAAATAGACCATACTGAATGGAGATTGTCACGGACAGGCTCAGTAGGGGTTCAGATGAGCTTGCTCGTCGGCCTTCCTTTCGCTCAATACCTGGGTAGCCGTTACGTACAGCTAGTGTCGCTGACGTGCTTATGGTTTAACTCACTGCCAGCGTATTGACGAGTCTTTAGAGTCCCATACAGAGGGTGTCCCTAGTTCTGGAAAAATGATGTAGTAGCCGTATTGGATACGTGCAGGGTTCCGATCGAATGAGTGTGCTATGTACTCGGACTTTCGATCGGACGGTTGATAATACTATCTAGCTCGGGTTTGAGCCGGATTATTAAATCAGGTATTGATTTAATAATTTACGTATATGTATTCCGATATGTATATTCTAGTATTATGTTCTTTGTGTTATTCTATCTTTACGGGTATTTGTATTTCGGTACGAATACAGATATGTATATACAGTAGAATGTAATCCGTATTTTTTACAGATAACATTATAAAATGTGGACACCTCATTTTGGATTTGATCATTTATTTTAAATGGATAATGAGGTGGATTATTGAGAGAGGGGAGTATGGTGAGAACCATGCTTGCATAGTGTGCACAAATGAATTATTAATTCATTTGTGCAAACTATTCAAGCATAGGCTTGATTTTAAAATGAAAAAAATATGTTTTACAAAACCTAGCATGCTCATTTTCTCTCACATGGTTGGCTCATTATTTTTGAGAGATGGGATTTTCTTCACCTCACCATCATGCTTCACTTCCCTCTCTTGAGTTTTCATGAGTTCCTCCACCTTCAAGTTTAACCTCCTCACTACAATCTCATGAGTTGAGAATCAAGAGAGGAGGTGAGATAGATAAACACATGGATCCATTCACTGGATCCTAGGCACTCTAGACTAGCCATATTGAGTGCCTAGTTGCTTCACTTGATTATGGTGTGGAGCTAGAGCCAAGAGCTACATCCCTCAGGTGGATCATCATCGACGAAGGAAGACCAGCGACCAAGTTCATTCGAGGATGCCTCAAGGAGCTTGGGAAGATGGTAGAAGACCGCAGGACTTAGTTCATTCGGTATAACCATTTTTACCTTGTAGTTTAGCATTTATTGTTACCTAGTAAAGGTTTATGGTTTCGATTCTAGTCGGTTTCGTTAGTGCCAGTTTTTTAAACGCCAGTTTTTGTTCTGCACCGGCCACGGTTGATGGCCAGGGCTGCTGGGGTCAAAAATTGCACCCGGGTTGACCAGGTCAAAATCAAAATCAATCCCAAGTAAGCGGGCCCAAGCCCAGCTCAAGTGGGCCCATGCCCAAGTCGAGCCCCATGGCCAGCCTCCCCCATGCCAAAATAAAAATCATGTAATAAATAATTTTGATGTAATCTTTATGGGCATAAAGCTAAATTTTTGTAAAGCCCATGGCTCATCTGCAAAAGAAATGAGCACATGAGACATGGGATGGGCAAAATGCCATTTTCTAAAGCCCAAGGGGCTATATGTAAATGTGTAAGCCTATATAAGACATCATGACAATGAAATAAAAGGGGAGAACTTTTCATTCCCCTCAAAATCAAGAGTTTTTGTGCCTCCTTCTCCTTCCTCAAGGTTCTAAAGCTTCTTCCCCTTTTCAATTAAATCAAGAGTTTTACTCTTCCTTTTCCAAAATTAAATAGTTTTTCACCACAAAACCCACAACGGAGAGCTCAGATCTTCCATCAGATCTCAAAAAAGGCAGATTTTTAAATCTTACCTCATTTCTCCAAGATCCGGCCAATCGAGAGGAAGAAGAAGGAGACCCATCTCCAAAAATCCCATCTTGAGAAGATCCAGGGCGAAAGGGGAAAGAAACAAAGGGTCCCCTTTGATCATTTCTAAAGATTTCTAGGAGTTTAACTCCATTCAAGATCTGTTGGAGTTCAACTCCATAAATTAATCTCTTTTTAGGAGTTTAACTCCAGAAGTAAAATCAGGAGCACAGCTCCTAATACAGGGACAAAGTCCCTTTTCCTGCTGACGCCCAGCACCTGCGTGCCAAGCACGTGGGACGCTGGCGCCCAGCGCCCACGTGCCAATCACGTGAGACACCCGCGCCCAGCGCCCACGTGCCAAGCGCGTGAGACGCCCATGCCTTGCGCCCGCGTGCTAGGCGCGTGAGGCACTGGCACCCACGCGTCCTTTGGACGCTATTCTTCCCTTTTTTTAGCGGGACCCCCGTAAAACTCTGCGGGGACCCCGATATATCCAAAACCCCTTAAGACACACATACAAACACTGCACATTGAGTTCATATGACTTGTTTGACCCATCAATTGGAGGTTCCCTCGCTCCAAAGGCGAGGGGTAATTAACGGCAGCTTAGTTCGCAGCTGCCGGAGATTCGGATCCCCACAATCAATAAACCCCAGCCTACCCTAGGCAGGGGAATCTGTAGTACGCCTGACAAGCGTGGTATTCCCATCTCAATGGAGTGACGAAAAACACCCTACAGATTCTGGCACGCCCGGTGGGACCTTTTCTCTCCTCCCATATTTCGGGTTAAACGATCATGCGAACTCAATCAACATATACATTGATTGCCTGTACTGAAATCATGCTTCTATTTGCAGGTTAACGACTTTTGACTGCAATCTTCGGACGCAACAAAATGTCTCCAAGGACAATTTCAGCTCTCGATGCAGCTTCCGTCTCCTACACGATGAAAATGGATGCCAGGACGGTCCTCCCGACCAGTCTCAGGCGACAGTGGGAGGAACCGTTGCTACCATTTGGCTCTATTCTGTTCATGCCTACTAGCGCCATCCCAGCTTCTCAAGCTCCAGAAACAGACAGACCGAACTCGAAAGGCAAGAGTCCAAATGTGGTGATTTCGAGGGCACCACTACCCAAACGCAAGTCGGTGTTTGAACGACTTTCCTTGGCCCCAGCTGGGGGCAAGGCCATCAACACCAACAAAGCAACAAGGCATCTCGAGCAAGCTCTGGTGGTTCCCCTGACAACCGCTCGATCAGGTGTATTCTCTAAGCTCCGCGCTAATCAACTCACAATAACTTCCTGGATAACGGATGCCCGCCAAGCCCTCAAAATCGAGAAGCTAAGACAGAAAAGGCTCAGATACAGAGCCAACAAAAGGGCTAGGGCTCCTTCTAGGCTGAACTTCAGGAGGTTCGAAGAACAGGGTTACCCCGCCAAAGATGAGGAAATAGCTGGATATGTGGTCCATATTGTTTACATGGTGGGCACGCGCAGCAAGAGCAAGGACGGGGCCACCACATCTCAAATCCAATCTGGTGTGAATGTCGCTGTCACTTCCCATGATCAGCATCCTCCGGAAGGTGATGAAAATCCTCCCAGTGAGGCTGATAGGCAGAGAGATCCCTCGGTTCATGAAGAGTCGGGCTCGGAAAGCGAAAATGAGCCAATCTTCCATCCCAAGAATGCAGAGCAGCAACTTCTACAAGAGCTCCGAAAATAGCTCAGAAGTAAAGACAAGGAGATGGCCAAACTTTACTCCAAAATTGACGACTTGACGAATGTCGTGATGCAGCTCATAGCCGAAGTTGCCTCTCAGCCGTCCAATCAAGCGTAGGGTTATGCTCATGAACCGGGAAACGGTGTCCCGAGACAGCCGACGCCTATTCCCTCAAATCCAAAGGTAGACGGACCGCATGAAAGTCAATCGCATCCTATCTCGGGAAATGTCTTGGCTACCGATGACAGTAGCCCGCTAACTCAAGATCAAATCATGGATTTGGTTGCCAACAAAGTCAAAACATTAGTAGCCGAAGCCGAAGCGCAAAAAGATATCAGCAGTAGTGGGAGACCATATCCTGCTCAGTATGATCTGGTAGAATTTCTTAGCGGCTATGTCATCCCCAAATTCGGAAGATTTGATGGGACAGGAAATGCGAATCAGCACATCGCCCATTTTAAAGCCTCATGCGGGAAAACTGGGGGAAATGATGTGCTTCTCCTCCGCCAGTTCGTTAATAGCCTGACCGATGTCGCTTTCGACTAGTATGCGAACATACCGGATGGATCCGTTACAACTTTCGTCCAAATAGAATCTTTATTTTGACAAAGGTTCATGAGTGTCAGCGATAAGATTACCATCGCCGACCTTGTAAAGACCAAGCCAAAGAACAACGAAAGCGGCATGGATTTTATAACCCGATGGCGCAATCTCTCCGTCAAATGTGAACCGCCGATAGAGCAGGACCAATCTGTCAGCCTCCTCGTCGGAAATCTCAACAATTGGATGGCCTCGTTTCTATGCACCGCGGGTCTAAAAATATTTCAAGAGCTGACCAGGAAAGTCCAGATATTGGAGCGCTCAAAGCAGGAGTCTGCCTCTGATTCCCAAAATAACAATAGGTCCTGGAGAAACCGAAAGGACGATAATCGCAAAGGCGGAAATTCAGACGATGCTGAATCTTTTAGCACTTCGGCTAACCGAAATAAGCGATGGATGAGCAGGCCTAATGCCAATCAGCCTCGGAAGCCAGTGTTCAGAGAGGGAGGAGAAGCTCCACCGAAAGAGAAACTGGATAAGGTTTATTCTTTCAGATGGGACAAAATCCGTAAAATATTCAAAGATGCCCTAAGAAACGGTCTACAATTGCCAGAATAAAAAAGACCGCATGAAGCGAATATGACCGACGACCCCAAATACTGTCCCTATCATAGAGTGACAGGTCATGCCATTGAGGACTGCTTCATCTTCAAAGATTGGGTCGAAAAGCAATACAAGGCAGGAGAGATAGAACTGTCTAAAAGTGTGTTAACAAACAGTCAAGCTGCGACCGCCAATTTCATACAAATGGAGACCGAAGTCCTTCGGGAACCTGATTCTCTCAGACCTCTACCTTTCTCTAAAAGGAGTTGACCACCACGTCGTTAAACTAGGAACAGTCGACCTCTAAGTCGTTAAACCGGGGATGTAAAAATGTGTAAATAAAACAAAAAAAACAAAACAAAAAGCCGAAATGATAGGGCAACTCGCAATAAAAATCAGCGAGTAAAAATAAAGCCGAAATAATGGGGCAACTTGCAATAAAAATCAGCGAGTAAAATAAAAATGAAAATAAACAGCCGAAATGATGGGGTAGCCGCGAATGAATAGCCGAAATGATAGGGCAATCACGATCTTCGCGATAAGAAAAGCTGAAATGATAGAGCAATCGCGGTAAAAAAAATGGCAAATGATGAGTCGCTTCTGGTACCATATTCCAGTGTAGCGATGCAAACGCCAACCAAAATCTAAGTTCCAAATGGCGAATGATGAGTCGCTCCTTGTACCATATTCCAGTGCAGTGATGCAGACGCCAATCAAAATTTCAAATCTCTGAATGTCCCAACGACGAATGATGAGTCGCTCCTGATACCATATTCCAGTGCAGCGATGCAGACGCCAACAAAATCCCAAAATTCTCCCTGCCCTACGGTTAGTCCCCAAATTGACTACTGTATATAATCCACGGGCTCAAATAATTCTCATCGTGCCCATACCCCACCGCAATCACAAGTCCAGCGGCCAGTCTCTACCCTTGGAATTATGCTCCATTGGGAATACCCACTCATGTGTCCTCACGATACATGAGGAGAACAAACCTTCGTGGGATCCTTACGACTCACAAAGGAAAAACACACTTGGGAGTCCTCACGACTCCTAAGGAGAAAATACACCTGCGGGATCCTTTCGACTCGTAGGGAGAAAATGATTTTATGAGACCCTTACGGCTCATAAAATTGAAAAGCCATAGGTGATAGGGACCTAAACCTGTCCTCTAAGCCATTGCTCCTCAACAGGCAAAGGCAAGTGATGAATTGCTCCTGGTACATGTGCTTCAGTGTTAGCAACGCTGATGCCTACCCTAACCCTAAAATTCCAAACTCCAATCCAATAGACCCCTAAGTCTTTAAAATGGGAACATATGACCTCTAAGTCGTTAAACTGGGAACATATGACCCCTAAGTCGTTAAACTGGAAACGAGGGAGATCCCCTCATGATGATTCGCTCCTCGAAGCATATTCCAGTGTAAGCGGTGCTAATGCCAAACCAAAACCAAAATCCCCAAATCCACTCATGGCAAATGATGATTCGCTCCTGGTACTATATTCCAGTGTAGCGATGCTGATGTCAACCCAAATCAAACCAACAATCTCTGCGACGGAATCATGCTTCATCCCAGAATGTACCCCGTATCGAAATCATGCTCCTCCTCGGAATCATGCTCCGCCTAGGAATCAAGTCAACCAGCGACACTCCGTGCCGGGGACAAGTCGAACATCCAGCAACACTCAGTGCCGAAGACATGTCGAACAGCCAGCGACACTCCTTGCCGGGGACAAGTCGAATAGCCAGCGACACTCCGCGCCGGGGACAAGTCGACCAGCAATCTCCCTGTCGGAATCATGCTCCGCCTCGGAATCAGGTCAACCAGCGACACTCCGTGCCGTGGACAAGTCGACCAGTGACACTCCATGTCGGGGACAAGTCGAACAGCCAGCGACACTCCGCGCCGAGGACAAGTCGACCAGCGACACTCCGCGCCGGGGACAAGTCGACCAGTGACCTCCCTGTCGAAGTCATACTCCGCCTCGGAATCAGGTCAACCAGCGACACTCCGTGCCGGGGACAAGTCGACCAGCGAAACTCCGTGCCGGGGATAAGTCGAACAGCCAGCGACACTCCGTGCCGGGGAAACGTCTACCATGGACACTCGGTCTCGGGGACATGTCAAGCATCGATCGTCCATGTCGTAAAAAGGGCAGTGCCATCTTCCCACAAAGCGGGAACCAAATCACTCCGTGCCAGGGAAACGTCTACCATAGACACTCCGTCTCAGAGATGCGTCAAGCGTCGACCGTCCATGTCGTAAAAAGGGCAGTGCCGGCTTCCTACAAAGCGGGAACCAAATCACTCTGTGCCGGGGAAACGTCTACCACGGACACTCCGTCTCGGAGACGCGTCAAGCGTCGACCGTCCATGTCGCAAAAAGGGCAGTGCCAACTTCCCATAAAGCGGGAACCAAATTACTCTGTGCCAGGGAAACGTCTACCACGAACACTCCGTCTCGGAGACGCGTCAAGCGTCGACCGTCCATGTCATAAAAAGGGCAGTGCCAGCTTCCCAAGAAAGCGGGAACCAAATCATTCCATGCCGGGGAAACGTCTACCACGGACACTCCGTCTCGGGGACATGTCAAGCATCGACCGTCCATGTCGTAAAAAGGGCAGTGCCAACTTCCCAAAAAGCGGGAACCAAAGCAATTCGCCTCCACGCGAAAGAAGATCCATCAATTTCATGCACACGACTCACATATGTGGTGTGCATTTATTGATGGGAGGCACTTTGTTTGGGTTAAAAATTGCATCCCGGTTGACCAAGTCAAAATCAAAGTCAACCCTAAATAAGCCGGTCCAAGCCCAGCTCAAGTGGGCATATGCCCAAGTTGAGCCCCACGGCCAGCCTTCCCCATGCCAAAATAAAAATCATGTAATAAATAATTTTGATGTAATCTTTATGGGCATAAAACCAAATTTTTGTAAAGCCCATGGCACATGTGCAAAAGAAATGAGCACATGAGACATGGGATGGGCAAAATGCCATTTTGTAAAGCCCAAGGGGCTATATGTAAATGTGTAAGCTTATATAAGGTATCATGACAATGAAATAAAAGGGGAAAGCATTTCATTCCCCTCAAAATCTAGGGATTTTGTGCCTCCTTCTCCTTTCTCAAGGTTCTAAACCTTCTTCCCATTTTCAATTAAATTAAGAGTTTTACTCTTCATTTTCCAAAATTAAATAGTTTTTCACCACAAAACCCACAAAGGGGAGGTTAGATTTTATATCAGATCTCAAAAGGGGGAGATTTTTAAATCTCACCCCCTTTCTCCAAGATCCGGCCAACCGAGAGGAAGAAGAAGGAGACCCATCTGCAAAAATCTCATCTTGGGAAGATCCAGGGCCAAAGGGTGTCACGATCCGAAATAGCACGTGACTGGCACTTGAATTATGTGAAGCCTATAGGGCCCCATCTAATTCAAGTAAGCCAAAAGCCCAGAAATCTAAACCATTTTAAGTAAGAAGTGAAGGAAAACTTGTTTAAAAGCAAGTGGTTTAAATAACATAAGTGGCATTAAACATTTAAAAGAAATGTCATATTTTCCCGAAAATTTCGGCAGAGTTTCCTTTGTAAATACTGGCCCCAAACGGGTACAACAGGAACAAATATCAGTAATGAATAAAGGCATCCCCAAGCGGGAGCTAACTCTTCGCCAATTGGCGGATACAACCATGCAAGCAATATAATATACAACGCCGAAGGGCGAGGATCAAAACTCAGAATGAAAACCATCATCATCAAGAAAAAAAACCGGAGAAAAACTATAATAATACAGTGCGCGACTCTATGGCCGAAAGAATATACATACTGGTCTTCTAACTCAATAAATTAATACAAGTATGGTTGATGGAGTTACTAGATACAACTGAATATAAATAAGGTACAATAGTGGTCATGATGCGAGTGAACCCACCAACTAAGGCAATCACCCGGAAGGAAGCAGTGTGCCAGCAAGCAGCAACGGAACCTATACGGCAAAACCTACAAGAAACTGCGGCACAACGGGGGTGAGTTGCCAACTCGTGAGTAGAAAACATCACCGAGCAGAAATCTCATGTATGAATCAATCCTAGGTCATACGATAATAATATCTTCAAAATAATATATATAATCTGAAGCATCTAAAAATTACGAGGTAATCATCTAACATCGGTGTAATACCAAGTGCTCGTGTTTGTGCCTCAGGTAATAACATATCACAACTATGATGAACCAATGCATTATGAATGAAAACAGAATACATCTTGAATGAGAAAAACTGTTTTCATATCTTAGTGAGATTTCTGTATAAAAATCGAAGTATCATCAATGAAATCAACAGAGAATCCGTGTTAAGCATCGACACAAAATATAAATCCCAATATCTTAATATCTCAATATCTCGGGCTCCGGCAATCCGGACTGGCCCATATCATAAAATATCAATATCTCTGTGTCTCAATATCTCAGGCTCCGGCAATCCGGACTGGCCCCGGGCTCCGGCAATCCGGACTGGCCCAAATCATCAAATCTCACGACTACGTCGGTATCCTCCGGATATCCGCCGCGTCACAAATAACCGGTCGGTAGTGCTTCCCTGCCGGGCTCAACGCCATCATCTGCGACCATCTTGCCTCGGGGTACCGCACCGGGTCCACCATGCACCCGCAGACGGTTCCTCCTCCTCCTCGAATCGGGTGTATGATACCGCTCAAAAGCCGAGAAAACTCATGGTGGACACCTCTCAAATCATATCACGAGAAAACCGCAATTTTCTATCTTTAAAATGATAATAAATTTATAAAATCTTTGCGGTTTCTCCAAATCCAGAAATCTCATGGAAATCCGAAATCCCAATCTCAAGAGTAAATAAACAATGAATTACCGGCATAAAGCTCCATAATATTGCATGAAAAATAAATATATGAATGCATCGGATATCAAGCAAAGAATGCAATAAGTAAACTAGCATATAAAAGCAATAACATGTTGGAACTACCAGCTAGCAAGTTATATCAATAAAGTAATACTTCTAAAGTGTACGTGTCATGGCAATTACCGATGATGATGTGTGTGAGCCGGAAAGCAAGTGTTCGTAGACATATGCATCATCGGTAATGGTGCTGGTGTCCTGACAACATGGGTTTATAATGACTACGGAAACGCAGGTATAAGCATACAATGCGATGAATATAACATGAATAAACGGAGAATGAATAGTAAACGCAACAATAAAGAATATACATTTTTATATACGAGTCATACAGTTTTTGTTGTCTGAAATCGCATGAATCGTGGCGTTTAGAAAATAGGGGCTACGGTGCTTTTAAGAAAAGGTACATCCTTTGAAATATCCGTAGTATCTCTTGGCCTGTCTTTAAAATACTCACGATTCGTTAGTTTTAGAAATAAGTATGACTCGCGCCCAACTCTAACATCTACTAAGTAAACTACAGGACAAGCTAAACGACTAAACAAAGGGTAAGAAAATTCACCTAATTCTGAGTCGATATATATATATCTAGTAGTCGGTGATCCCGCCTCAATAGCGTCACATACGATAAAATATATAATACGACATCCTTGAATCAAGAGTGCGGATCTATTATCATAATTATATCTCGAACGGTAAATCCATCATACGGCATCCCAAAATCGGGGTACGGGTCGCCTATCACATATATCTCAATATCCATATGGTAGCATTATCATAATATCATGAACAGGGTACTGATCTAAGTCTAGTACATACCGATACCATCAATATATATCCGCGTGTGTATGAAAACACATCGCCTATCAATCCGCTAATATAATATGTCGTATCTCATAACACGACCCAATCACATCACCGATCTTACGGCATCATGCCCAATCACATCGACCCATCTCCAAGTATCATATACTATCCTCATCGTACGTGTATACGTATATGTATATATATATATATATAGCAACACACACACACACACACATATACATATATCACATACACCAAAACATAACCCATGTGTGCATGTGTGTGCGTGTATACCTTATTCTAGGGTTCGCAAATAAGAACTAACTAAAATACTATCTTCCGAAAACGCTAACACTAACCCAAAGTCACCTAGAGCATTACTTGCTAAGTATGCACATCTCATAACAACACGTATATATATATATATATATAAATATCATAACGCATCAAATGCTACGAACTTGCGGGGGTGCTATACGCCATCCACCCGACTTCCCCCGTAGATATATATCTACTCATCTTGATCCTTGCTTGCCGAAGTCGATGTCGCCATTCTCTTCCTCATCGTCCGAAGTCCACTTGAGGGTGTCTACACATAAACTTATAATATCGTAAACCGGAATCGCGGATAAAAACCAAAACGGCGCACGAATCGTACATAGGTTAAAACCTATGATCTATGCACCCAAAAGAACCAAACAACCCTCGATATCGACGTACAAACGTCAAGTGATCGAGATAAAACATAAATACCAAAGTTCAAGTTCACAGAATTCACAAACTGAAATCAGAAACTATGAAAAACACTTCCAGATTTTACCCCAGATGAAATTAGCCAATTTTGCATATGTGGAGGGTCTAGTTTACTGAAGATAAAGCCATGGACTAAGAACGAACCAAAATGGAAGTACCCAGGCCGCAAATTGCGGCCATAAGAGATATATTTGCAGCCAAGATGAAGGGGTTAGGGCTCGGGTCTCTATGGTAGCTTCCAGGTTGCCTGCACGCCTCACAGTAATCGCTAAATAATTTTCCAGGTCCCCGAGTCATAGCAGATTTCTAAATTCATCACTATTCCTACACAAATCCGATGTCGGGGATTTCTAAGTTCATGTCTCGGGGTTTTAGTCTCTGATTTAGTTCAATATACTATCACCACAAGGGTTGTATGGCCTCTACTAATCTCAATTTACACTTCACAACTCATAAAATCCCCTAACCTTTTCTAGGAATTTTCAAACATCATAAAACCTCACTAAACAAACTCTAAACATGTATATATGCTAAAGGAAGTGGATTACTACACTAATGGTTAAAGAATTACCTCATTTGGAAACTCAAGAATTTTCTTGAGTTGCCCCAAGTGCTCAAAATCCAAACTTTCTTGGTTCCCCATACTTGTAGTGAGCTTGTGCATGTTTTCTGTGAAAGGGATACATGGTTTTGATGTAGTTTTGGGGGTGAAGTGAGATGGTAGAGGTGGTGGAGGGAGAGAGCAGCCATGGTGTGAAGAGGGAGGAGAAAATGATGAAGAATGAAGGAAGAAACAAATGAGAGCCTTGGTCAAATTGTTGGGATTCCTTAGCACCCTACTGGGTTTTCAAGACATCAAGCATGCCAATTTCAAAAATTCTAAGGTGCTAATCAATCCTAAGCTAGGATCAAGCTAAAGTAATTAGACAATAAAGCATGTAATCTGCCATTACACTAAGTGAATGAGGAATACAACCTTTGTAGACCGGTCCTTCACTTCTAAAGCTCCGTGTAGTAGTCCCTTCGCTGCGAGTTGTGATCTCCCGAACTCTAGAAAGGGTTCTCCCGGAGAAATGAACAAGCTTGCTCGAAGTCTTCGAGGCCAAAGATGATCTACGTCGAGGAGACTCAAGCTCATGCTACCTCTTCACTAATTGTGAAATTAGTGAAGCAAACACCATAAACTGAATGGAAAGTAGTAGAGGATGATGAAGTAGGAAATGGGCTCTCTTTAGTTTTATTTTTCTCACAATATTTTCTCACCTTGAGAAAAGCTAGTAAGCTTTTCTCATGAGGAAGAAGAAGTACAAGTGAAGAGATGAGAGAATGAACTCATTGAAGTGAGAATGTGAACCATGGGTGAGTTAGTGTCATACACTAACCCATGTAGAGAGTTTACCATGGCTAGTTAATAATGGTTAGGTTAATAAATATCTACAAGTAAAACAAATTTAGTGGACTTGGTCAATGGTTCTACAAGCTTCTACAAGCTTCAACCGTGTGAATTAATCCTACTAATTTTGATTAACTTAGATAAATATAAACCCATCACATTATTAAGCATGGTGCAAGTCTCATACACCCATGTCACATGTGGCATCTAGCATGACACAAAAGTTGTACATTAATATATATCACATATACACTAATGCACACAAGTGAGAAAAGAAATCATAAGTGAGCTAATATTAGTTAATGTAATCTAGTATATCAAATATACAATCATACATTAAATTATTAAATCAACACTTGATTTAATAATCCGGCTATATCTCATATAACCGACTAATATCAAATGCAACAACTTATCGAATCAATACTTGATCCGATAACCCGGCTATATCTCATATAATCGACCGATGTCACAAATCACGAGAATAGAATGCGGTATCACATACGCGCATTAATCTCGGTCCCGCACATATCACATATGTGCTCTTACTCCGTTTCGCATGAACCAGGAAACCTCTGTATAGGACTCTAAAGACTCGTCAATACGCCGGCAGTAGGTGATGATCATATCAAACACCCATAAGCCGCAAGCGGTCAGCTAAATGTAACGGCCACCCGGGTATTGAGCGATTAGAAGATCAACAAGCAAGCCTGCTCATACTCCTGCGAATCCAATCAGTAACACTACCGTACAGTCCGGTCTCTTCATCTGATATGTCGCATATCTCGTCCAGGGGTGGTAAACATCAGACCCCAGTAACTCGATAAGTCATGCCGATATGAGGCTCATAACGGGTCGAGAATCTACTGGTAACACTTACCAGTAAATCTCTGAAACAGCCCTGGCCAGGGACTTCCTGTTACAGCCAATCGAGCACAGCGCAACATCAACCCCCAATACCGGGAGAGACGAATCCCCTCCTATCACTCATTGCCTCCATGTGACTCGGGACTGTACCCAAAAACCACCGTTTTGCACATTCTCATGAACGTGGTAAGGTGAAAATCAAAGCACAGTGGGAATCACACAAGACTCTATGACGATCTCGGGTCGACAGACTAACCTGTACCAATGTCACTAGAGAACTGCCATCTGACGTGAGATATAATACCATCTGGGAGTTCTCGGCGAGTCTGTCCAGTGTACCCAGTCTCCACTGAGCACCCGTATACCATCTCTGATGTCAAACACCAATGGATATGGGATCATCCATCGCCCATCTACATGGATCGAGAAGCTATACGCTAGTCTACTATGGTATATCGATGCCCCGTCTCGATACACCCACGACTAGAGACTTTAAAGGATGTACTTACCGACTATCTTTGTCCCACTAGTGTGATCTCCATCATAATCTAGGAGTCAAGTACGCATCCTATGGGCTTTACCAACATGTAACAGAGAGATAATCAGTGTACATATTAAGATAAAGAGCAACCAGATAGCATACTATCATGTCGTGCAAGAAAGTCCTCCCCATGTATGTCCAAGCATCCACTAAAATGTACATCTCATGTACAGTATGAAGGGTTCCTAGGCACTCTCAAGAGGTCTCACAAGGCATCAACCATGCCAATTTCTAAAATTACGGTGCCGAGAAACCCTAATACGGATCGTTGGCTAGAAGTTTAGGCGAAAAAGAAACTAGTTAACAACTTAACTAAATGGTAAACGGAAATACAACCTTTGTAGATCCGGTTCTCCACCTCCATGGCTCCGCGATGAAGTCTCCTCACTGTACAAATCGGATCTTGGGCTCTAGCGTCGGCTTCATCGGAGAAAAAGCGGGCTAGGTCATCGACGACGATGCCGAAGATGATCTACGTCGAGGCGTCGCAAGATCAAGCTCCCACTTCACCAAGTCATGAAACTTGTGAAGAAAACACCCTATACTACTTGGCAAGAGGTAGAGGATGAAGAAATAGGAAGTGGGTTCACTTTAGAATTGGATTTCTCACTCATTTTCATCAATCACCATTGATGGAATCAAGGTTCTTCATCTTGAAGAAGAAGAAGAAGAAGATGCAAAGAATATGATAAGTGTTTTAAAAAGTAAAATAATATGAATACTTATCATATCCTAATCCTAGTTAAGTGTAGAGAATAGACCATGGTTTGTTTAAATGGTTAGGGTTAAGCATGAAGACAAAATGGTTACAAAGTCAAACCTTCATGAAGATTCAACTACAAACAAAGAAAGCCACCATTTTCTCTTTATTCTTTCCAAAATAAATAAATAAATAAATAAATAAGAAAGAAAAATAAAACCCTAATCATTAACTTAACCATGGTTTAATCTTTACACTTAACCAAGTTAACATGTATCATCAAACATGATACAAACAAGTGCACAAAAGTATATCACATATACAACTTGTGCAAAGCATGCGAGAAAATCCATTTAAAGTGAACCAATACTAGTTAATGCAAAGTAATATATCAAATATATAATTATGCATTAAATCATTAAATCAACACTTGATTTAACGATCCGGTCACATCGCATATAACCGACTAATATCCAATGTATCGACTTATCGAATCAATCCTTGATTCGATAACTAGGTTATATCGCATACAACCATATCGATACATTCATCGCGAGAATAGAATACGGTATCACATACACGCATTATTCTCGGTCCCGCACATATCTCATATGCGCTCCTATTTCGTTTCGCTTGAGTCAGGAAACCTCTGTGTAGGACTCTAAAGACTCGTCAATACGCCGGCAGCAGGTGATGATCATATCAAGCACCCACAAGCCGCAAGCGGTCTGCTAAACGTAACGGCCACCCGGGTATTGAGCGATCAGAAGATCGACGAGCAAGCCCGCTCACACTCCTGTGAATCCAACCAGTAACACTTACCGTACAGTCCGGTCTGATCGTCTGATATGTCGCATATCTCGCCTAGGGGTGGTAAACGTCAGAGCCCAATAGCTTGATAAGTCGTGTCGATATGAGGTCTATAACAGTTCGAGAAACTACTGGTAACACTTACTAGTAAATCTCAGCAACCCTGGCCAGGGATTTCCGGTTATAGCAAATCGAACACAGCGCAACATCAACTCCCTATACCGGGAGAGACGAATCCCCTCCTATCGCTCATTGCCTCCATATGATTCGGGACTGTACCCAAAAACCACCGTTTTGCACGCCCTCTTGGACGTGGTAAGGTGGAAATCAAAGCACAGTGGGAATCACACAAGACTCTATGACGATCTCGGGTCAACAGACTACTCTGTACCAGTGTCACCAGAGAACTGCCATCTGACGTAAGGTATAATACCATCTGGGAGTTCTCGGCGAATCCGTCCAGTGTACCCAGTCTCCACTGAGCACCCGTATATCATCTCTGATGTTAAACACCAATGGATATGGGATCATCCATCGCCCATCTGCATGGGTCGAGAAGGTATACGCTAGTCTACTCTGGTATATCGATGCCCCGTCTCGATATACCCACGACTAGGGACTTTGAAGGATGTACTTATGGACTACCATGTCCCCACTAGTATGATCCGCATCATAGTCCAGGTAGTCAAGTACACATCCTAAGGGCTTTACCAATATGTAACAGAGAGACAATCAGTGTACACGTTAAGGTAAAGAGCAACCAGATAGCATACTATCATGTCGAGCAAGAAAGTCCTCCCTATATATGTCCCAGCATCCACTACAATATACATCCTATGTATAGTAATGGCCTCTAGGGCATACATATAATTAACAATCTCCCACTTGCACTAGGGCCATCTGTAGCAGTGGTTGTAGTATCTCATACTCAACCATCCCATAAAAGTCTCTCTCTGGGAATAGGCCTTCGTGAGTGGATCCGCCGTGTTGTCCTCTGAGTCTACTCTCCTAACCTCGATCTCCTTGGAGATCAACCATCTCCATGATCAGGTGGTACTGCCTTAGAATATGTCTGGATCACTGATGGGACGAACGTTCCTTGGCTTAAGCCACAACTCCATTGTCACACAATGGGTGGAACTAAGTTCATCTCATGAACTAATATACATCCAGACTGCCTCTTTGGTAGCATCTTAAGTAGCGATGTATCGAGCCTTTATCGTCTAGTATGCCACGGTATCTAGCTTGGAACCCTTCCAACATACCGTCCCTTTACTGAGGGTAAAGACAATGCCTGTGACTGACTTTCAGTCGTTCTTATCATCCTGGAACCCTTCCAGTGATTCTCCCCAGGATCGATTGATGCCATCTCACTACAACTAGTGAGAATCCTAACATCCAATTAGATCTATCTCATAGATCCAAAACCCAGGATTTAGGAGGTATCACTTTGATCCTATATGGAGAATCATTGTGATAAGCGGAGATTGACCGAGCGTAGCATAGGAAACTTCTTCCCTATCAAGAGCATGTCATCCACGTACTCTACGAGGATCGTCACTATACTCCCTACTACCTTTTTGTTTATACAAGGTTCATCTACCATTTTGATGATGTCAAACTCTTTGACTAAGACATCAAAACAGATGTTCCAACTCCGCGATACCTGCTTTATCCTATAAAGTATCTTGTACACGTTTCCGCTGCTCCCACTGTCTACGAAGCCCTCTGGCTGTGTACTTACAGACGTTCTCATCTAAAACATCATTTAGAAAAGCAGTCATGACACCCAACCACCAGATATCGTAGTCATGGTATGTAGCCGTGGCAAGTAGGATCTGGATGGACTTAAGCATAGATCCTTAGAAAAGGTTTTAACATAATCCATACCTGGTCAATAATGCAAACCCTTTAATAAGTCTAGCTTTGAAAGTCTCAACTTTTCCATGTACACCAAGTAATCTTCTCAAGATATACTTGCTCCTGATGGGGATTTAACCCTTCAGATAAAGCAACTAAAGTCCATACTTTGTTGGTGTATAAGGATTCCATCTCAGATCACTAAGCATCCATCCATTCTTACAGAGTCCCACTCCTGATGGCCAGGTCGAAACTAGTTGGGTCATCATCTCATGATGCAATCCTCGCTCCCACTGTCATAGAGTAACCGAAGTATCTCTCAGGTGGGTGAGGAACCCTACTAGATCGGCGGAGAGGCTGAGGTTCGTTGGTAACTATTGAATCCTTTGGTTTTATCAAATCATCTGCTGTAGTTTGTATAGCTGGAACCTTTCCAGTTCTACATAACTGACCTTGCCTCGAGTTTGTCCGGATTTTGCTTTTATACATAGGCCGGACAACCCCAAATCTTAACTAACTTAAGATATGGGCTCTTCCCTTTCCATATCACATATGAAGTGGTAGGCATTGATTTGATTCGAACCTAATTCAATAGGTATGCATCTTCTCAAGTGCATAACTCCCAAAAGGAAAATAGGAAACTCAGTAGTACTCATCATAGAGCACACCTTATCATAAAGGGTGTGATTGCTCCACCCCAATATACCATCGTGCTATGGTGTATACGGAGGAGTAATGCTGAGAGAGAATCTCATTCTCCTTTAGAATAGTCCAGGATTTCCGTGCTCAAGTATTCTCCTCCTTGATCTCATCAAAGGACATAATACTTATACCCGTTTTGGTTCTCTACTTCTAAATCATATTCTGTGAATATCTCAAAAGGTTCGGACTTGTGTTTCAACAGGAACATATGTCTGAATCTTGAGAGATTATCAGAGAATGTAATGAAGTACAAAGAACCGGTCTTGGCATGTGTAGACAGGGGACCTTTATACATCAACATGCATCATCCCAAGAGTTCACTAACTCTTTCTCTGTTTCCAATAAACAGAGCTGGTGTCATTATATCTTTGTGACATGACTGGCAAGTTTCACAAGATGTAAATTCAAACTGATTTAAATATGCATCTACATGTAACTTTAGCTAGTCGGGTCGCATTGATATGACCTAGTCTACAATGCCTCAAGAAGGATTCGTTCATTTCTGAACTCTTCCTCTTTTGTGTGTTCCGTATACTAAGAACTGTAGTTTGATTTAGAACATTAATGCTTTTAGATAACGTGCCTGAACCGATCAACTTTTGATATAGGAAATGTTCAAAACATTATCCAACAATACAAAATTTTATCATTTCTTTACTATTAAAGAGAGTGATATGATTTTGTATATCAGGTTCGGTATCTAATAACATTCGTTCAGAATCAATGTATTTGGAATACAGGGGGACAGTGACCAACAGACTTGGCTGCAACACTTGCCCCGTTTTCTGCCTCATGAAACTTATCACCCGTTCTCAGTTCTCTACCTATCTGTAGCCCTATGTAACAGATTACATATATGCGATCCTGATCCGGTATCATATACCCAGGATGCGGAGGATACTGAGAAACAGTTTTTTATAACGAACACACCCGAAGATGATACATCAGCATGCACTCTCTTCATTTGGGCGGCACGGGAATTCTGGTAATCCCCAATTTCCTGCTCTGTCTTATAACAATTATAAGTTGGAGCGGGACCAACGTTCCCCAGCTCAGTATAACAAGCGGGTTCGGTCAATACATCCATATTATTATCTTGATTAAGGCGTGATATGGTCGCTACCTGGAGAGAGAGAGAAGAAAACACTCAGCGTGCGCTCTTGCAAGAATAGATTGGTTATTATTTTATCTAATCAGGATGGCTCCCACTGCTTTTTATCAAATCTTCCTTCAAACCCTAAAAGGAAAGACTAGCCGGGATTAATTACACACTACAAGTTCGCCAATCTTTCAGCCAGGCCAGTGTCGGTACTTTGAGGGAGGTCCCCCGTGCTTTCGCACGAACCTAATTAATGTAAACCTCGTTTTCCCAGAGGCGTAACCTCGTTAACACCTTTCTAGACACCTACTTGATTGGCTAATTGTAATGTGTAAAACTCTCCCAGGAGTAACTCTTACTCGCAGCGGGTATCGGGATCCAACTATCTCATAGAAGGTATGCAATCTCATTGCAAATTTCAACACTTGAAATTCCCGATAATATTTTGCCCCTAGCGTGCTATGACCTTGACGCATGCCAAACAACCCATAGTCCGCTAGTCAAGTTCAACCCGTACATTTCTTGATTGAATTAAACCCACCCGCACGACCCTTGACGCATGCCAAACAACGCCGTGCGAATACCCTAATCCAATCGCATCGTATGCTAGCAGATAAGCACTAGTTTGATACCGTACACTACGCCTTGACGCATGCCAAACAACCGCAGCACGAATACTAACTAGTACTTATCTGAAATGACGGAGGGCTACGACAGGTTTTTCTGAAAACCTATTGCGTAATGAACTTGATATCGTTGTAGGATCGAATGAATTTTGAAATGGAGTGTTTTTTAGGCTTTTCTAGTTTTGCTAAAGGAGTCACTCCCGGTGAGGGATCGTCGGTCCTTTCCTCGTCGAATGAGGTGCGGGATATATCATATATATCACTGTGCAAAGCAAAAACTCTTAAAAGCAATCAAAAGACAAACCGAGTGTGTAGCATCTGCCAGTTATTGCTAAAGGAGTCACTCCCGGTGAAGGGATCTCGGTCCTTTCCTTATCGAATAAGGTGCAGGATATATCATATACACCGCTGTGCAAAGCAAGAACTGTAGCTACCTGTTTTATTTTGAAATTCGATTCTACAACATCATTAGGTTTCTTTTATTTCATTAATCTCATTAATGAAGTCCCATCATTTAAATTACCTAAACATCACAGATAAATACGACGTACACTTATGCCATCCGCATTCGCCTCGATGTCCCCTCGTGCACCGTTAGGTTAGGTAACTAACGGCAGAGCGGGGCAGGGCTAGCGCGGGTGTAAAACATAAGTAACGCCTATATAATATATCATATATACTATATACTGTATCTATCACAGAACATCACATGATCACATCACAGATATCACAGCAGAAGAAACATATGAAATATTGGATATACTAGGACGTCCGTGTTTTCAATACGAGCCAGTATAAAACACGGATTCCACGGTCGCGATGAATAGCCAAACCCACACCCCTAGACCCCTACGAGAGCGGCAAGCAACCCTACCAATTCTGGAGTTAGGAGACCCAGACTCGACTCCTCGAGTTGGTCTCCCACTGGACCCCAGAACCCGGTTACTTGTGCTCCCCTCCTTGGGTCTATCCTAGTGCGGAAAAGTAAATAATATAAAAAGGGTGACAACTTCCGCAACCTGGAAGTGCCCCAAATAAAAGAATATTACATACAAGTTTTTACATGAATGAAAATGAAAAACACTCATCTCACATAAAAAAAACCCCGGCTATTCAAACACGACGATCCAATATAACATATCCAGCAACACATAACATCACATGTCATCAACGTAAGTAAATATGCGCATCCCAATTGTCGTTGATATATAGCAACGAAACCGGCGATATCACATATTACACTTACGGTCACAGAAAAGAAAGTGTAAAACTACAACAGTTGGAATCAGCAACCTGCATAGACATCGCATGCTTAATCAAATGAATTCCTTAGACATCGCATGCCTAACAATTATAAACCCCGCATTTTAGTCTCAAAATCGAAAACACTTTTCAATATTAAGTCGGGTAATTCAACAAGATTCCCGACATCCTGATCGAATACTCGTCGCAAACTTTAGTAGGCGGCCGCACCCCTGATACCGTCAACGAAGTGCACCAAGGCGGAACACCGCTACCGCGAGCACCCGAACGGATGCTTTCGGCGATGGGGTTCTCCTACAGTCACTTGGTCGGGGCTATGGGGTGTAGCTATCTATTAAGTTTACCCGGCGAGTATCCGCGTACGCTACGTGATTGCGACGGACTTTTGATCACATCAAAATTCCGTGGCAACCGATCAAGTGAGACTAAAGTGCTTGATTTATAACATTCATTCAGTTATCTCATAACTACTTGTGAATTCCAATTATTGTATCACATTCCAGATAAATAGAAAATGTTAAACTTTCCGATCGAACAATCGAACACCCAAGTTTTCCCGATACAGCTCAACACATGAAATAAGTCTAACAACATTCAGTTCGTGCCTCAGTACCAACGGTCCAGCCGTAGAAGGGTCAAGCCAACGCCTCACATGTGGCACGCCGTACTGCCCCAAACCCTAAGGTTCAAAGGGCAGTTCAAGACGGTCACATAATCGAGTTAAGCTTTGTTGTCTTCTAGAGGGTCCATCGCGTTACTTGCACTACTTAGAACGTCTTTAAACCATGGAAAAATCCAACACTTGGAAATTTCCCGGCAGGGGAAAAAGTGGGTATTTATATCCGGTCGAACTTTTTAACAGTTTCTAAAATATCCGGAAAAACATAAACGAAGTTAAATTATCCGATCAAATTAACAAATCCCCAATAAAACCCTAGAAAACTCAACACTTGAGTGGAATTAAAAAAATTCACATAAAAATTTGCCAATAAAGGACCTAAGAATAAATATATGAAATTTGAGGGACTAAGTCCAAATTTGGGCCGCGGAAGCGCCGCCAAACCCCTGGTATGGCCGCGGTTCCGCGGTCGAATTATGGAATTAGGGGCCCAAACTTCACAGTAATTCTTAGTTTTTCCTGCTTACTTTTCTGCATATTTTTAATTCACAAAAATCCACGAATTTCAAAAATGTACAGAGAGCATTTTAGGGTTTGGGTTTCGGTCCGATCGGACTTCTAATTCCGTCTACGCATCGCCTAAGGCTCTAGCTAGGCTCTGATACCACTGTAGGGTTCCTAGGCACTCTCAAGAGGTCTCACAAGGCATCAACCATGCCAATTTCTAAAATTACGGTGCCGAGAAACCCTAATACGGATCGTTGGCTAGAAGTTTAGGCGAAAAAGAAACTAGTTAACAACTTAACTAAATGGTAAACGGAAATACAACCTTTGTAGATCCGGTTCTCCACCTCCATGGCTCCGCGATGAAGTCTCCTCGCTGTACAAATCGGATCTTGGGCTCTAGCGTCGGCTTCATCGGAGAAAAAGCGGGCTAGGTCATCGACGACGATGCCGAAGATGATCTACGTCGAGGCATCGCAAGATCAAGCTCCCACTTCACCAAGTCATGAAACTTGTGAAGAAAACACCCTATACTACTTGGCAAGAGGTAGAGGATGAAGAAATAGGAAGTGTGTTCACTTTAGAATTGGATTTCTCACTCATTTTCATCAATCACCATTGATGGAATCAAGGTTCTTCATCTTGAAGAAGAAGAAGAAGATGCAAAGAATATGATAAGTGTTTTAAAAAGTAAAATAATATGAATACTTATCATATCCTAACCCTAGTTAAGTGTAGAGAATAGACCATGGTTTGTTTAAATGGTTAGGGTTAAGCATGAAGACAAAATGGTTACAAAGTCAAACCTTCATGAAGATTCAACTACAAACAAAGAAAGCCACCATTTTCTCTTTATTCTTTCCAAAATAAATAAATAAATAAATAAGAAATAAAAACAAAACCCTAATCATTAACTTAACCATGGTTTAATCTTTACACTTAACCAAGTTAACATGTATCATCAAATATGATACAAACAAGTGCACAAAAGTATATCACATATACAACTTGTGCAAAGCATGCGAGAAAATCCATTTAAAGTGAACCAATACTAGTTAATGCAAAGTAATATATCAAATATATAATTATGCATTAAATCATTAAATCAACACTTGATTTAACGATCCGGTCACATCGCATATAACCGACTAATATCCAATGTATCGACTTATCGAATCAATCCTTGATTCGATAACTAGGTTATATCGCATACAACCATATCGATACATTCATCGCGAGAATAGAATACGGTATCACATACACGCATTATTCTCGGTCCCGCACATATCTCATATGCGCTCCTATTTCGTTTCGCTTGAGTCAGGAAACCTCTGTGTAGGACTCTAAAGACTCGTCAATACGCCGGCAGCAGGTGATGATCATATCAAGAACCCACAAGCCGCAAGCGGTCTGCTAAACGTAACGGCCACCCGGGTATTGAGCGATCAGAAGATCGACGAGCAAGCCCGCTCACACTCCTGTGAATCCAACCAGTAACACTTACCGTACAGTCCGGTCTGATCGTCTGATATGTCGTATATCTCGCCTAGGGGTGGTAAACGTCAGACCCCAATAGCTCGATAAGTCGTGTCGATATGAGGTCTATAACAGTTCGAGAAACTACTGGTAACACTTACTAGTAAATCTCAGCAACCCTGGCCAGGGATTTCCGGTTATAGCAAATCGAACACAGCGCAACATCAACTCCCTATACCGGGAGAGACGAATCCCCTCCTATCGCTCATTACCTCCATGTGATTCGGGACTGTACCCAAAAACCACCGTTTTGCACGCCCTCTTGGACATGGTAAGGTGGAAATCAAAGCACAGTGGGAATCACACAAGACTCTATGACGATCTCGGGTCAACAGACTACTCTATACCAGTGTCACCAGAGAACTGCCATCTGACGTAAGGTATAATACCATCTGGGAGTTCTCGGCGAGTCCGTCCAGTGTACCCAGTCTCCACTGAGCACCCGTATATCATCTCTGATGTCAAACACCAATGGATATGGGATCATCCATCGCCCATATGCATGGGTCGAGAAGGTATACGCTAGTCTACTCTGGTATATCGATGCCCCGTCTCGATATACCCACGACTAGGGACTTTGAAGGATGTACTTATGGACTACCATGTCCCCACTAGTATGATCCGCATCATAGTCCAGGTAGTCAATTACACATCCTAAGGGCTTTACCAATATGTAACAGAGAGACAATCAGTGTACACGTTAAGGTAAAGAGCAACCAGATAGCATACTATCATGTCGAGTAAGAAAGTCCTCCCTATATATGTCCCAGCATCCACTACAATATACATCCTATGTATAGTAATGGCCTCTAGGGCATACATATAATTAACACAGTAATGGCCTCTAGGGCATACATATAACTAACACAAATGACCCCTCACCTCTCTCTCTCTTCTCTCTCTTGCCCTTACACATTTCTTTATTCAATTTCTCTTTATTTTTCTTTTCCTTAAAACAAAATTCAAACCCCATTTCTTTGCAATTGAAACTATGGTCACATAAATAAAAATTTAATAAGGTTTGTAACATGCAATGGTGCATGTCATGCACAAAACCGGATTAATGCAAGATTAGTGAAATTTAATCGAGATTGGCATTAAAATAGAATATAATTAATCATAAAGAATTTATAATTTTCTTAAATCACATAAATTCTTCCAAAAATCACCATTCAATTTAACTTCCCAATAATTCCCAAATTATCGGTATTTAATTATACCACGCCTTTAAAATATTCCTAATATTTATTATTTTAATTATATAATTTCCCAAAAATAATATTTTATTTTTTTGAAATGTTACAAAGGGGAAAGAAACAAAGGGGCCCCTTTGATCATTTCTAAAAATTTCTAGGAGTTTAACTCCATTCAAGATCTGTTGGAGTTCAACTCCATAAATTAATCTCTTTTTAGGAGTTTAACTCCAGAAGTCAAATCAGGAGCACAGCTCCCAGTGCAGGGACAAAGTTCTTTTTCCTGCTGACGCCCAACGGCCGGGTGCCAAGCATGTGGGGCGTCGGCGCGCAGTGCCTAGCACCCATGTGCCAAGCGCATGAGACGCCAGCACCCAGCACCCGCATGCTAGGTACGTGTGGCGCTGGCACCCACGCGTCCTTTGGACGCTATTCTTCTTTTTTTGAGTTCGTATGACTTGTTTGACCCGTCAATCGGAGGTTCCCTCGCTCCAAAAGAGAGGGGTAATTAACGGTAGCTTAGTCCACGGCTGCCAGAGATTCAGATCCCCACAATCAATAAACCCCAGCCTACCCTAGGTAGGGGGAATCTGTAGTACGCCTGACAAGCGTGCATATTCCCATCTTAATGAGGTGACGAAAAACACCCTACAAGGGCACTATCGTAACCCAACATGGTATCAGAGCCACCCCATAAACCATTACTAGCTAGTTTGCACACAGTTAAAATATCAATCGACCATTTTTTCCGAATCGTATTTCCATTTTAACATGCTTGCTGTCGATTTTAAAAGTTGTTCAAAAAATCTTTTAGAGGGTCTTAAAATTATTTTCAGGCATAACTAGAGCTAAGAAAAAAAATTTGGACACCTAACTCCAAAATTCAGCCGCGGAACCGAAGTAAAATGGCACATTTTGCCGCTGAACCGCTGCGTCTTTTGGGCTACAGTGCCCCAAATTTTTTCTGGGGCTTTAGTTCATGGAAATATGATTTTTTTGATGTATGGTTTTGGCCCAGATTTGTTTGAGTGCTGATTTGCATTTGGGGCCAATTTGAAAAGTTTTAGCCGATCGAAATTTTAAGTGCGTGTTTATCAGTGCATGTGAATATATCTGCGACCATGAATATCATTTAGCGGTACAACCCGACTAGTTGCTATATGTTCGACTAGACGGGTTTGCGATCGTGATATTCACGTTGATGTTCTGTGTTGTGCTGATTTTGTGGTTGGATTGTCGTGATGGATACCTTGCGGTGTAATGGTAGTAGTACAGTTGAGATTCATTTATATATTTGTTATTGAGGGGCGAGCGTCCGACATGTGGACTGCCGTCTCTTCCAAATTGTACATTCTTTTATTGGGTCACGACCGGGTTGAGGTCGATGTCGCCATTGTATATATATTTCTTTTCTGCACTAGGGTTACCCCGCGGTGGAGTGCTCGAATAGCCGGGTTTTAGAGGGAAACAGGCCTGCATCTCATGGCGTTGAGACGGAGGGGGCCTCACTCTAGAATTGGCGGGCTATTTGCCGCCCTCGTAGGGGGTATAGGATGACCCAAGATAGGATGCTCAAGATACTGGATTCGGTGAAGTGCTGGGTGGCCTATTCACTTTGTTGATTGGGGTTGCCTCACTTCTGGGATTGGCGGGTAACTTGCCGTACTCGTAGGGGTCCACGTTTTCATTGCACGGGCTATCCACACGACCGGGAACGTCGGGTCTCATTTGCGGCTCAAATGAAACCCGAGGCTCTAAGATTATCCACCATTCTGTGTTGCTTGTTGATGTTCTGTGATGTTGCTTATATCATGCCTGGGACAAATGTTATATATATATTTATATATACTAGTAGATGTTGTATAAGTTTTGCATCCACGCTAGTCCATCCCCCGCTCTGTCGTTAGTTAAGTAACCTAACGGTGCATGACCGGGCCCCGTGGTGAATGCGGATGGCATATACGTACATTGTATTTTCATTTTTTTCTGGTGTGATATGGTTTAATTGATGTGACTGCATTAATTCTGATTAATGCAAGGAAAACAAACTTATATGATATTATTGGGGCCAATTTTTAAAACCTGACATTACAGACGTTTCCTTTTGTTTTGCACAGTGGTATTCGGTTATGAATATCCAGCACCTCATTCGACGAGGCAAGAGCCGAGATCCCTTCTCAGGAAGTGACCTCTTGAGCAAAAGTTTACTTCATTGTAATAACTTCACTATAGTCGATTCTTTTGCTTTGCATCATGGTATTCGGTTAGGAATATCCTGCACCTCATTTGATGAGGAAAGAGCTAAGATCCCTTCACAGGGAGTGACCTCTTTAGCAAGTGTTTACATCACTATATATTTGTAAAAATGCTCAGGTTCCTTCAACGATATCAAGTTCATTACGTTAAAGGTTTTTCCCCAAAAACAAGTCGTAGCCCTCCGTCATTTCCTATGAGTAGTGCTTAGTATTCATGCTGCATTTGTTGACTCCGTCAAGGTGTAGTGTATGGTAGCTAAGTGGTGCTTGTTTGTAGCATACGATGCGATTGGTTAGGACAGTCATGCGGCCTTGTTGACTCCGTCAAGGACTCGTGCTGGTGGGTTTAATGCAATCAAGATAATGACGGGTTGAACTTGACTAGGACTCTATGATTTGCTGACTCCGTCAAGGTCACTAGGGTCCTAGGGGTAAAAACTACATCGGGAGTTTCAAACATACAGGAAACTTGCCGGGCATGTGCATACCTTCTGGAGTGTGGTGACTTGAGTGGCTTCCATCAAATTATCAAGCGATGATAGTTGGATCCCGATTCCCACTGATGAGTAGGTGTTACTTCTTGGGTGGTTTTGAGATGATCCCGACTAATTCTCCTTTTAGGGTTTGAAAGAGAATTCGAGGAAACAGTGGGACCCATCCTGATTAGATAAAGTGATTAACTAATCTAATCTAGGTTAGAGTGCACGCTGAGTGTTTCTTTTCTCTCTCTTTTTGGCAGCGGCCATGGCCTGACCTTAAAAACTCATGAACCAAGTTAACCGAACCTTCTTAAAACACTTTGGCTATTGGATTGTCATTTAGTCGCATATATCATTGCCAATCCTACATCCCCTTTGTATTTCTCCAGAACACTCCATATCACTACGAAGATCCATATTGCTAGGATATTCCATCGTATAGTTATATATGAACTCGAAGGAATTTGTTCCAGTTCGAGGATGGATTCTGGTTCTGAAGAAATTGAATAGGATTATTCGGTTGTCTTTTCTCTTTACTTTCTCTCAGGTTGCGAGAGCTCCTGGTATTAGGAGAGTACACCTATTGCGCTTATTGGATAGTCTTCTTCCAAACCTTAGGCTGGTGCCGAAGGGTAGGGAAGGAAGAAAGCCAATTTGCCTAATTGTGGTGTACAGAAGGTAATAAGTAAAGACATATAAAGGGATTAGATTGAGGGCAAAGGAAATTGCGACTACTATCATTCACGACGAAACCGCGTATACCCCTGCCACTCCTACTTCCCCTTTTGCATTTCTCCAGAACACTCCGTATCACTACGAAGATCCACATTTATTGGATATGCCATCGTATAGTTACATACAAACTCGAAGGAACTTGTTCCAGATCTAGAATGGATTCCGGTTCTGGAGAAATTGAATAGGATTATTCGGTTGTCTTTTATCTTTATCTTCTCTCAGGTTCTAGGGCTCCTGGTATTAGGAAAGTACACCTATTGTACTTATTGGATAGTCTTCTTCCAAACTATAGACAGGTGCCGAAAGGTAGGGAAGGAAGAAAACCAATTCGCCTAAGTATGGTGTACAGAAGGTAATAAGTAAAGACATATAAAGGGATTGGAGTGAGGGCAAGGAAATATACGGTTACTTTCATGAATTTGGATAGTGGAAAAGGAATTACTAGTGTAAGTCCACGTTGCCCACCCCAGTGCATGCGGGGAGGCGGAAACGTTATGAAAAATTGGATTTTTACAACACTAGGCAACATGGACTAGCTAAAGGAGGGATCTTTGCTAAACAAAACTAACTACCAAAGCTAAAAGAGTTAGCTACTCGGAAAAGGGGTTATACCTAGGTCTTCAAGTCCTTCTCTTCTTGCTCCTTGGAGTGAAAGAACAGGTTCTCCTTGTCGCTTTCTGTTACCAAAGAAAGATCTACCCAAGGGCCTCTACCTTTGGCTCCAACCTCAAACTAGAAGTAACTAAGGTGCTTGGTGTGCTAAATCTAGGACCATAGAAGGAGTAGAGAGTATTTTTGAAGGGATTATCTCAAGCTCAAATGGTTTTCAACTCATGAGAGGGGAGAGCTAGAGAGAGAGAGGAAGAGGATGAGAGAGAATGAGAATGATAAAGTGAGAAGAATAATCCAACCTTCTCACATATATGTGAATTATGAAAAATAGATAATTAGCTAAAGATAATTGTGATGGTTAATCAAGAAATGACCATTATCATTTCACATTAAATGCTTTTGCAAGGATCAAAGAGCATCTTTCATATGGAATGATGATGGTCAACTTGTCAACCTAGGTCAACAAGTCAAGTATAGTCAAATGGTTAACAACCCTAACCATGCACAATTATAATTAACTAATATTAATAAATCATATTTCACACATAAACATTAGGGTTAAGAAAATGACAATGGTCATCAACCCTAATGAAAGTCCTATGCCTCTGCCTCAGTCAACTGTGAATACACACCCATATCCGTGTTCCGAGGAACACGAATACAATGAGATAAAACCAATCCCAAATCATATACTAGGATCCGGCTTAAACCAAAGACCGCTAGTATAAGCTGTCCGGACACCAAATGTGCACAAGTGCGCGGATGTGAACGAACCCCGTCGCAAAACCATACGACCTCTACTCATTTTGCCTAAAGGCGAATAACCCTCTGTGTGGGACTCTAAAGACTCGACACTATGCTGGCAGTGGGTTTAACCACAGACCGCAAGCGGCACTAGCTGTACGTAACGGTCCTCAGGTAGATGCCGATAAGAAGACTGACGAGGTAAACCCATCTGAACTCCTACTGAGCCTGAATGTGACAGTCTCCGTACAGTCCGGTCTGTTCGTCTGATACATCGCATGGAGGGCCTAGGGGGTGGTGAACGTCAGTCCCCTAATAGCGGTACAAGTCGTGTCGAAGTGTGGCCCAGAACACCCTGAGATAACACTGGAAACCTGCCAGTATATCTTGCTTGCCCTGACCAGGGACTACTCGTGTAATGGCTCTCCTAGACACAGCGCGATGTCTACCCCCAATACCGAGAGAGACGAATCCTGTCTAACCGTCACTGCCTCCAAGTGCTTCGGGACTGCACCCAACTACTACCTGTTTGCCCGACTCCTTTGAGCCATGGTAGGGTAGTAATCTAAGTACAGTGAGAACACACTCGAGGCGAAGTGACAGTGTCAAGTCAGCGGACTAAGCTGTACTCATGTCACCTGGGAACTGATAACTGACGATAGGTATAATACCAACCATCAGTTCCCGACGAGTCCTGTCCAGTATACTCGTAACCTAACGAGCACCCGCATACTATCTCCAGTACGACGTACTGATGGTTATGGGACAGACCACCTCCCGTGCTGGGATGAGAAGCGTATACGCTAGTCTACTCCGGAGTATTGATGCCCCGTCTCGATAATCCTACAACTAGGGACCTGTATAAGGATGTGCTTGTAGATTACCCAGCCCCCACTAGTGTGACTGCCATCACAACGCTGGTAATCAAGCAAAGATCCTAAAGGCTCTACTAATATGCATAAGCGATATGCTAAAAGAAACACATGCACATATTGAAGTAGAAACAAACCAAGTAGCATACTACTATTTTGAGCAAGATTGTCTATACAACTGTGAATATCCAGCTTCCATCAAGTAATATACAAACTAGTATGATACAGTAATGGCCTCTAGGGCATATACACTAACAATCTCCCACTTGCACTAAGGCCATGCACTGGCGTATCGAAGACCTATCATCTCGATCAGCCGCTCGAACTGAGTCTGGGGTAGGGCCTTCATGAGTGGATCTGCAGTGTTATTCTCCGAATCTACTCTCTTCACCTCGATCTCCTGGCGATCTACGATCTCCCTGATCAGGTGGTACCGCCTCAAAATGTGCCTGGACTTCTGACGGGACCTGGGTTCCTTCGCTAGAGCTATAGCGCCGTTGTTGTCGCAATACAGCGGTATTGGATCAACAATGGTAGGAACCACCTGAAGCTCTGTGAGGAACTTCTTCATCCAGACAGCTTCCTTTGCGGCATCGCAAGCAGCTATGTACTCCGCTTCCATAGTTGAGTCAGCAACGGTCTCCTGCTTGGAACTCTTCCAGCAAACCGTCCCTCCATTGAGGGTAAAGACATAATCCGATATGGACTTGGAGTCATCCTTGTCACTTTGGAAGCTGGAGTCAGCAAAGGCCTCGATCTGGAGGTCTTTTCCGCCATACACCAAGAACATCTCCTTAGTCCTTCTCAGGTACTTGAGAATGTTCTTTACCGCTATCCAGTGTTTCTCCCCTGGGTCTGACTGATACCGGCTTACAACGCTCAATGCGTATGCTACATCTGGTCTGGTACATAACATCACATACATTATAGAGCCTACCGCAGAAGCGTAGGGTATAATAGACATGCGATCCCTTTCCAAATCAGTCTTGGGAGACATCTCTTTGGAGAGGGTGATCCCGTGACAAGCCGGTAAATTACCGTGCTTGGAATCTTCCATACTGAATCTTTTCAGTATGGTGTCGATGTACCTGGACTGTGAAAGTCCTAACATCCTCTTAGATCTATCACGATAGATCTGGATCCCCAGAATGTAGTTGGCATCGCCCAGGTCCTTCATGGAGAACCTCTGTGACAAGAATCCTTTGACTGACTGTAGCATAGGAATATCATTTTCTATTAGGAGAATGTCATCCACGTACAAGATGAGGAATACCACAGTTCTCCCTACAATCTTACTGTAAATGCATGGTTCATCTGGGTTTTTGATAAAGTCGAATTCTTTGACAGTATCATCAAAGCAGATGTTCCAACTCCGCGATGCCTGCTTCAGTCCATAGATGGACTTGAGCAACTTGCACACTTTACCGCTGCTCCCACTCTGAATGAATCCCTCTGGCTGATCCATATAGACGCACTCTTCTAAATTTCCATTTAGAAAAGTTGTCTTTACGTCCATCTTCCAGATTTCATAATCGTGGAAGGCAGCAATGACAAGAAGGATCCGAATGGATTTGAGCATAGCCACTGGAGAAAAGGTCTCGTCATAGTCCAAACCAGGTCTTTGACGAAAACCCTTTGCAACAAGTCTAGCTTTATAGGTTTCAACTTGCCATCTATACCAATCTTCTTTCTGAAGATCCATTTGCAGCCTACGGGTTTTACCCTTTCTGGAGCAAAGTCCAAAGTCCAAACTTTGTTGGTGTACATGGACTCCATTTCGGTCCGCATTGCATCCAGCCATTTTATCGAGTCACCACTCTGAATGGCTTGCTGGAAGCTAGTAGGCTCACCATAGTCAATGGTGCAATCCTCTCTATCCCCGTCTATGAGAAAACCGTAGTATCTTTCGGGCGGATGAGACTGCCTACTACTCCTGCGGAGTGGCGCTGGGATGTCCGATTCTCCTGAACCTTCTAGTTCTTCCAAGCTTTCAGTAATAGCTTGTGGTTCTGGAATTTCTTCCAGTTCTACTACGCTCCCACTTGTTTCTTTTTCTAAAAACTGATGTTCCAGAAAGTGGGCATGACGAGAAACAAAAACCTTTTGTTCCTCTGCGTAATAGAAAAAAAAACCCGGAGTTCTTTGGGTATCCCACAAACTTACACAGTACTGAGCGTGCCTCGAGCTTGTCCGCATGCTGCTTCTTTACAAAAGCTGGACATCCCCATGTCTTAAGATACTTAAGACAGGGTTTCTTCCCACACCATATCTGATATGGGGTGGTAGGCACAGTCTTGGTTGGAGCCTTGTTCAAGAGATATGCAGCTGTTTCTAGTGCATAACCCCAGAAAGATCATGGCAACTCAGCCTTACTCATCATGGAACGAACTATATCCAATAGGGTTCGATTCTGCATTTCCGATACACCGTTGTGTTGTGGTGTGTATGGAGGAGTAAGCTGAGAGAGAATACCATTCTCTTTTAAGTAGCCCGGAAACTCGGCACTCAAGTATTCACCACCTCGATCAGATCTTAGTGTCTTGATACTTTTGCCTGTTTGTTTTTCAACTTCATTCTTGTATTCCCGAAATTTCTCAAAGGTCTCGGATTTATGCTTCATTAAGAAGACATGTCCATACCTAGAGAAATCATCTGTGAAAGTAATGAAGTATGAATAACCACTTCGCGCATGTGTAGACAATGGACCACACACATCACTGTGTATGAGTCCCAAGAGCTCGCTTGCTCTTTCTCCGTGTCCAGTGAACTGAGTCTTTGTCATCTTTCCCATGAGACAAGATTCACAAGTGGCATAAGACTGGTACTCGAACGGATCCAAGTATCCTTCTTTATGTAACTTTGTCAACCGTGTCTCATTAATGTGACCCAGTCTACAATGCCATAAGAAAGCCTGATTTAATTCCGGAGACTTTCTTTTAAGTGTGTTCTAGACACTGAAAACCTGAGCTTGATTCAGTACGTATATTCTGTTTTTCAATGTAACTGACCCAATCAGAACTTGATTTAGGTGGATGTTTACTACATCGCTTACAAAAGTAAAATCATATCCTTCCTTAGAAAGTAAGGATACAGATATGATATTACAAGTCGCACCTGGTACATAAAAACAGTCACGCAGAATCAATATCTGCCCAGTTGTCAGTCCAAGATGATATTCCCCTACGGATTCAGCATACATGCTCATTCCGTTAGCAACCCTGAGAGTCATATCACCTTTCTTGATAACCCTACGGTTTCTCAGAGCCTGTAACGAATTACAGATATGAGATCCTGATCCGGTATCCAATATCCAGGAAGTAGCGTTAACTGACATACAGTTCTCTATTACAAACACACCCAAAGCCGAACCCACAACATGCTTCGAATTCTGGCTACCGGCTTTGCTAGCCCTGCAATCCTTCTGCCAATGTTCATTCCTGTAACAATAGGAACATCCCTCTTTTACTACATCCAGTCCCGAAACTTCTGCCCTTCCTTTTCTTTCTACTTCCCTGGTTTCCTTCAGGGTAGTAGGTAGAGACTGTTGAACTAAGTCAGCATCTGACCCGTTCTTCAACGTGGTCTTCAGGTCCGTGAGCTCAAAAGAGCTGGTCTCTATAAGGACGTTGCCCCCTACAGATGACCCGATAGCCAACCTCGCTGGAAGCAATTCGTTCGAGGTCTCATATCTTGCGATACGAGATTGCTCTCCATATAAATCTTTGTTATGGAGGAAGATAGAAACTAAGTCCATCTTCTCGTGCTGCCTCTGGTATGCACCATCAACTGAGGCTAACACGAGGCACTTGGCTTTCGCACAGTCTTTTTCCGATGTCTTGCGGATATCAATATCCGTGACAGGGGAAACTGGACCTGAGACGGCAGGGGTTGGATCAGTTAAGAGGTGTCCCAGCTTGTCATGGGCAATGGACATCTGGACAGACCTTTGCCAGTCACAACAGTCAGATTCAGTCATTTTATTATCTAGATGTAACCTAGGCGTGGTCACTGGGTCGCTGCAATTAAGAGAGAGAGAAGAAAACACTCAGCATGATACTCTTGCAAGTTTAGATTGGTTTTTAATTTATCTAAACAGGATGGCTCCCACTGTCTCTCGAATCCCTCCTCAAACCATAAAGGAAGAATTAGTCAGGATCAATCTCACCGTACAATACTTGCTTAACCGTTCAGCCAGGCCAGTGTCAGTACTTCGAGGGAGGTTTTCCAACGCTTTCGCGAAGTTCCTTAATTAAGTAACCTCTTTTCCCTGTGGGCGTAGCCCCGCTAACACCTTTTTAGACACCTACTTGGTTTATAGCATTAATCGTTAAGTGAGAAATTTCCCGAGGAGTAGCATATACTCACAGTAGGATCGGGATCCAAATATCATCGCGTGACAAAACTGAAGGAATCCTACCAGAATCATCATACTACAAATGGTATGCAGCGCTAGCAAGTTTCAGTTCTTTTGAAACTCCCGATGTGGATTTTTGCCCCATGCTCTTATGACCTTGACGAAGGCCAACATATCATAAGTCACATGTTAAGTTCTACCAGTCATTGTCCAGGTTAATTTGAACCCACCCGTACATACCCTTGACGAAGGCCAAAATAGTAGTACGACTGTCCCAAACCAACGCATCTATCTATGCTACAGATAAATATTTAGCAGCTACCAATCACTATGCCTTGGCGAAGGTCAAAATACATAGCTTGAATACTACTGAATATTTAACTGAAATGACGGAGGGCTACGAATGGTTTTGGCGAAACCGTGAACGTAGTGAACTTGATATAATCAATGGAACGAGATAGCTTTTAAAAGGAGTGGTTCAAGCTCCGCGTTTAAAAAACTGGTTTTTGAAAAGAACTGAGTAGTTTTGAAAGTGTTCCAACGACTTTTACTTGGTTTATTTTCTTGCATTAAATTTAATGCGTCCCATCATTTAATCCTACCATTGCAGAAAACAACCAAAATATGGCGTACGCTTATGCCATCCGCATTCGCCACGGGGCCCCGTCATCACCCGTTAGGTTACTTAACTAACGACAGAACGGGGGCTGGACTAGCGCGGATGCAAAACATAAGCAACACCTAAATAGATATCATATATAGATATATAGCAATGATAGTCAATCCAAATCATAGATGAACACTTTGGATATACTAGGAATCCGCGATTCGTTCGAGCCTGCAACGAAAAGCGGATTACACGGTCGCGATGAATAGCCAATACCCCACCCTAGACCCCTACGGGTGCGGCAAACTACCCGCCAAGTACCCGAAGCGAAGCAACCTCCCTCAACCCGTGAGTAGGCCACTCGGCACTTCGAGATACCCGGTAGTTTGTGCACCCCATCTTGGGTCTATCCTAGGAGCAAAAACAGTAAAAAGAAATTATACAATGGCGGCTACAAGCTCAACCCGGATGTGCGGCCAAACAAATAATATTACATCAATTTACATATTACAAGAATTGAAAGAATAAGAAAACTCTCATCTCACAACCCCCCGGCTATTCATCGGCGACAATCCAACGAATTCATATACACAAACCATCAACATTACAGATCACAGATATGTATAACCCCCACTAATCGACGTATAGCGATTAGCAGACGTTCAATACATATATCACATCACAGATACAACCCATTAGCCAAAGTGTAAATAAGTTCGATCAAAATACGGATTTGTGACCACCCCAAAAACTAACTTGTTCTCTGGAAAATCTGGGCAGAAACAAACAATCACAAAAATCACAAAACAGCAACAGAAGAACTCTGCAAGGAAAATGACCCACGGCCGAGTCAACTCGGCCACGGATCCGCGGCAGGAGCAAGCTTCTGCCGAGGATCCGCGGTGACTCGGCCGAGTCAGTGGATCGTTTTCTTTGTTTGTTCTGTAAAAACCCTGAGCCGATTTTTAAGGTATGATTTATTAATTTTAAAGCAGGTTTAAAATTCGGCAGAAACTTAGGGTTTTTGAAAAGTGTTTTGCGATTTTTTCCGATCGAAGTTCTAGATACTTTGCTAACTAGTTAGTTTGTGTTTAGTTAGGCTCTGATACCACTGTAAGTCCACGTTGCTCACCCCGGTGCTTGCGGGGAGGCAGAAACGTTATGAAAAATCGGATTTTTACAACACTAGGCAACATGGACTAGCTAAAGGAGGGATCTTTGCTAAACAAAACTAACTACCAAAGCTAAAAGAGTTAGCTACTTGGAAAAGGGGTTATACCTAGGTCTTCAAGTCCTTCTCTTCTTGCTCCTTGGAGTAAAAGAACGGGTTCTCCTTGTCGCCTTCTTTTGCCGAAGAAAGATCCACCCGAGGGCCTCTACCTTTGGCTCCAACCTCAAACTAGAAGTAACTAAGGTGCTTGGTATGCTAAACCTAGGACCTTAGAAGGAGTAGAGAGTATTTTTGAAGGGATTATCTCAAGCTCAAATGGTTCTCAACTCATGAGAGGGGAGAGCTAGAGAGAGAGAGGAAGAGGATGAGAGAGAATGAGAATGATAAAGTGAGAAGAATAATCCAACCTTGTCACATATATGTGAATTAAGAAAAATAGATAATTAGCTAAAAATAATTGTGATGGTTAATCAAGAAATGACCATTATCATTTCACATTAAATGCTTTTGCAAGGATCAAAGAGCATCTTTCATATGGAATGATGATGGTCAACTTGTCAACCTAGATCAACAAGAAGTATGGTCAAATGGTCAACAACCCTAACCATGCACAATTATAATTAACTAATATTAATAAAAAATATTTCACATATAAACATTAGGGTTAAGAAAATGACAATGGTCATCAACCCTAATGAAAGTCCTCTGCCTCTGCCTCAGTCAACTGTGCATACACACCCGTATCCGTGTTCCGAGGAACACGAATACAATGAGATAAAACCAATCTCAAATCATATACTAGGATCCGGCTTAAACCAAAGACCGCTAGTATAAGCTGTCCGGACACCAAACGTGCACAAGTGCGTGGATGTGAACGAACCCCGTCGCAAAACCATACGACCTCTACTCATTTTGCCTAAAGGCGAATAACCCTCTGTGTGGGACTCTAAAGACTCGACACTACGCTGGCAGTGGGTTTAACCACAGACCGCAAGCGGCACTAGCTGTACGTAACGGTCCCCAGGTAAATGCCGATAAGAAGACTGACGAGGTAAACCCATCTGAACTCCTACTGAGCCTGAATGTGACAGTCTCCATACAGTCCGGTCTGTTCGTCTGATACATCGCATGGCGGGCCTAAGGGGGTGGTGAACGTCAGTCCCCTAATAGCGGTACAAGTCGTGTCGGAGTGTGGCCCAGAACACCCTGAGATAACACTGGAAACCTGCCAGTATATCTCACTTGCCCTGGCCAGGGACTACTCGTGTAATGGCTCTCCTAGACACAGCGCGATGTCAACCCCCAATACCAGGAGAGACGAATCCTGTCTAACCGTCACTGCCTCCAAGTGCTTCGGGACTGCACCCAACTACTACCTGTTTGCATGACTCCTTTGAGCCGTGGTAAGGTAGTAATCTAAGTACAGTGGGAATACACTCGAGGCGAAGTGACAGTGTCAAGTCAGCGGACTAAGCTGTACTCATGTCACCTGGGAACTGATAACTGACGATAGGTATAATACCAACCATCAGTTCCCGACGAGTCCTGTCCAGTGTACTCGTAACCTAACGAGCACCCGCATACTATCTCTAGTACGACATACTGATGGCTATGGGACAAACCACCTCCCGTGCTGGGATGAGAAGCGTATACTCTTGTCTACTCCGGAGTATCGATGCCTCGTCTCGATAATCCTACGACTAAGGACCTGTATAAGGATGTGCTTGTAAATTACCCAGCCCCCACTAGTGTGACTGCCATCACAACGCTGGTAATCTATCAAAGATCCTAAGGGCTCTACTAATATGCATAAGCGATATGCTAAAAGAAACACATGCACATATTGAAGTAGAAACAAACCAACTAGCATACTACCATTTTGAGCAAGATTGTCTATACAACTGTGAATATCCCAAGTTTCCATCAAGTAATATACAAACTAGTATGATACAGTAATGGCCTCTAGGGCATATACACTAACAACTAGGAATACCAGGCTACCCCTTTGAAACATTTTAATGTTTCAGTGCGGTGTTAATTGAAAATTGTTTTCCCAGTTAGATTCTATCTCCAGGGTATGTATTTACCAGATTTGATTCTCACATCTGTATGGCGTTACAGATGGTGAGTGGGAGTTAGATATCGGGAATTGGGTGATTAGATCCTCTATATATCAGAATTCTTTGTAATTGGTGATATTTGAGGAAATCACCTGGGTTTTACCTGACGGCAAATATTTGGTTTTGAATATCCGTTGTTATGCACCAATTTCAAATTGATATATCTATACGTTTATTTTATAAAGTGAGATATAACCTTTTGAAATTATGTCTATGGCATTTACCTTTATCAGTTGATGGTTACGTAAGGAGCATTCAACAACGGTGTAATTCTTCTTAACTATAGTACAATTTTTCAACCTACAACGCACAGGGTTTGAGTTTTTAAACTCAGTGGACTTAGACAAAGTGTTGTATGTTGTCCGATGTCCGTTAGGACAAAAGGGTTGGTACTCGTACTATATTCTGTTTACTCATGATTTCTCCAGTTCTAGACAAGTATTTCGTTGAAATACAAGGTCCAGATATTGAGAAGATATAAGTATAAGAATAAAGTAGAGAACCATATGTTGCAAGTATCAGGATTCTTCAAGTTGATCGAAGATGTATATACTTATGTTAGGTATTCCGTTGTAAGTAATAATTTTGAGAACTTGCTTCTCTTTCAAGTTACTGTTCCCCTCCGAAAGACGGCCAAGACTGAACGTCTTGCCTGAGATTCGGGGCAGATGCTATTTGGTTTTATCCGTCCACCTCTCCGAAGATGCCAAGTTGATTTATGGCACCGTGTATCGGAGGTTTAGACGGATGCGGCCGATGTAGCAGACTTCGTCAGATTCCCCCTCGCTTGAGGGGTTTTTGATTGTGGGGACGCTCTTCCCTACAGGCGCAAGCCCTTGCAGTTAATTACGCTACCGCATCGCGGTAACAACTTTCTCCTTCTCCAGAATTTCACTTCGTGTCGTGTGTGTTTGTTTTGTTTGTGGTTGCCCGTGGATTGTATACGGAGACTAAGTTATGTCGTCGCCCGTAAGACGTGGATTAGTCCAAATCCGTATTTACTTAGATTTGGGTTTGGTGTTTTGGTTTAAGGACACTTTAGCCATATTGAGGCTAAGATCAACATAAACATTCGTTAAGGATACGTTAGTATGATTTGAGACTAAGATCAACTTAACGGGATCATTTGGATCCGACAAAAGAGCATTTGGGGGCTCTATTGTTCCAGTTTAGGGACGTAGTGGTCCATAGGTAGTTTAAGGACATTGCGGTCCATTGTAGTTTAAGGACACATAAGTCCGTGGGTTTAAAGACCCCACAGTCCGTATCTTGGTTTAAGGATGCATAAGTCCGTGGGTTTAAGGACCCCATAGTCCATATCTTAGTTTAAGGACGCATAAGTCCGTGGGTTTAAGGACCCCACAGTCCATATCTTCGTTTAAGGACGCATAAGTCCGTGGGTTTAAGGACCCCACAGTCCATATCTTGGTTTAAGGACGCATAAGTCCGTGGGTTTAAGGACCCCATAGTCCATGTTGATGTGTGGTTGTCGGGACCCGTCGCCTCTCTGATATCGTTGAAGGATTACAACGATAGATGTCAGAGAAGTTTGGAGATGTACCCTTGAACCCGATGTAAATTGATTTAGGAGAGCAGTCTTGCTCAGTCAATTTAATTTGAGGACTTACGGCTACGATTGGGCTAAGTCCAGTTGAAAAATGTTCAATATTTTTATTTGTCTTTGGCCTATTAGGCCTGTGCTAGGGCTTTGCCCTTGTTTAATAATGCACTGCATTTTTTTGTTTTGTATGGGCTCTACCCTTTTATAAATGATGCAGAGCATCTATTTTGTTTGGGCTCTGCCCTTTTTATAAATGATGCAGAGCATCTACTTTGTTTGGGCTCTGCCCTTTTAATGCATTGCATTTTTATTTTGTTTGGGCTCTGCCTTTTTAATGCATTGCATTTTTATTTTGGCCTGCTAGACCTTTTTGATTTGGGCCTGGCCCTTCAGTAAATAATGCAGTGCATTTGTCAGGCGCTTTGCGCCAATCATTAAGCGCAAGCGCTTGTGGTAGTGACACGTGTCACGCAAGCGCAGTGCGCTGCGCCAGTGCGCTGCGCTTACGTTGCTGACACGTGGCGCGCTCTGGTGAGTTGCGCCAATTTCAGAGAGCAATGCTCTATCTTAAAAGCGCATAGCGCAAGTGGTTCTGGTGCTGACACGTGGCACTCTCTAGTGGCTTGCGCTAACCCAGGAGCGCAACAGTGCAGTTTTCCAAGTGTAAGGCACTGTTTCAATAACTTGATCTAATTTTGGATTCAAGAAAAGAATCTTTAAGATTCCAGAACTAATGGTTCATAAAAAGTGCAAGGCACTATTATTATTTGTTTTTTTTATTGAAGATCATTGATCTTGTTCTTAGATCAATGATCTATTCAGAAGAAATTCTTCTATTTTATAAAGGTTTTTTACCTCTTTCTTGAATTTTCTTCAGAATTCTCTCTGTTTTGAAGTTCTTGATCTCTCACAATGTTGATGATCTTTTGAGTTGGGGTCTAGGGGTCTTTATATAGTGCCCGTAGACTTGTTAAGTTTGTTAAGGAGATCATTCTCTGAGTGATTTAGGGAATTTTCCCCACCATTGGATCTTTGATCCAAGGGCTTCTGTTTTACAGAAGACAATCTTCTTGTTTTAACAAGAACAGATGGATCTTACTAGAAGTTTAATTCTGTTTGGCGCAAACGCCCCAGCGCGTGACACGTGTCACGCAGCGCAGAGCGCAGCGCAGCTGCGCTTGCTCAACTGCGCTGACACGTGTCGCGCAGCTGCGCTTGCGCACCTGCGCTGACACGTGTCACATAGCGCATAGCGCAGTGCAACTGCGTTTGCGCTGACACGTGTCGCGCAGCGCAGCGCTTGCGCAGAAGCAACTGCGCTGACACGTGTCGCGCAGCGCAGCGCTTGCGCAACTGAAGCTTTGCTTCTTTAATTTTGTTTTTTAATAGAGCCTTGCTCTGATTGGGCGCACTGCCTCGGGCGCTGCGCTGACGTATCAGTTTCTGACACGTGGCGCGTTGCGCGCAGCGCACGGAATTTGAAGTGTTGCTTCAAATTTTGAATTTTCGAAATTCAAACAGAGCCTTGCTCTGATTGGGGGAAACAAATGCCCCCCCCCACCATTGCGCTCACGTGGCGCGCACGTGAGAGCAACGGTGGCAAGATCCTGGCCGTTGGATCAAAGGGGTAAGCTGAGGGGGCGCAGGTGCCTATAAATAGGACCCTTGGTCCTTGGTAATTTTTTACCATTTTCAAGAACTTGAATTTCAGAGCCTTGCTCTTGTTTAAGAATTTTTAGAGCCTTACTCTCGTTTCTTTCCATGAGCTCCAGAGATCAGAACTTAGAATCATTTTAGGTAAAATTAAATTATATTAAATTTAATTTAATTAACAGAGCCTTGCTCTCATAGATCTTTGATCTAAAGAAAACCCTTTTGGAGTTTCATCAACAGAGCCTTGCTCTCAAAAGTTCATAGATCTACAGAGATCTTGTTCATGGGTTTTAACCCATGAACAGAGCTTTGCTCATGGATCAAATGTAGATCTTTTTTGATCTGAAAATGGAGAATTCCTAAAAGTTTTCATGGATCTGTAAGATCCCAAATTTTTAATCTTTAGGAGTTAAAGTTTTCTTTTTGATGGATTTTTCCATCATTATTATAGAGCTAGGATCTTTTTTAGGAAATTTTATTCCCTTGAGACCAGAGTTTGACAAATGTCACTCTGTAACAGAGCTTTGCTCTAAAAGAGGAGATTTTCTCCTTGTCTCTAGGGATTTCCTATCAATGAGGATATTCTCTTGGGGATCTTTTCATTAATTGACAGTCTCACCCAATGATGGGGCTGTCTTGTTAAATGATGCACTGTCATCCAGATTTTGTGGGTCCCCATTTGTTCCCCTACCCACTGCATTGCAGTGTGGTGTAAAATTTTTAAAAAAAACGCCAAGCGTTGGAGTTACAACACCGTCGGCTGACTTTTGTCTCTTTACAGGAAACATGCCTGCTGACTTGTCGTTCCCGTTCGTTCGCTCGGAGGGAGGATTTCCCCAGGAACCAATGGACCGAGAGGTGCTCACTCTCATCAAGGATCATGACCCCAAGCATAAGAACCTTCACTTGTGGGGTAGGTGGTATAAGGATATCGTCCAGGGTCGCCGAATCTTTGGTTTTGCTACGCCGTCTGAGCCGATATTTTCTATCCCTTATGCGGATGAACCCCCAGTGAAGTATGCCGTGGAGGTTAAAAATTGGAATTCAGATGACCTCCTCCAGCCTGCAATTGGTGCTATTCCCGTGCAGCAGCCGCCGGCAATAGACATTTTAGGGAGGAGAATCTGTCAGGGTGAAGCACGCCCTTGGGGACAGGCCTATAATATTGGATTGGTCCCGCGACCGCCCGCCGGATATTTGCAGTGGACCCGGTATATCTTATCGGCGAAAAGGACCCATTTGACGAAGATTGGCTTGAATTCGGTTATCTACGTTTCGCTCTTCGAGTATCCCTCTCCTCCAACGTGGTGGGTTAAGGCTTTTATCGAACAATGGAATATCCCCATCCACACCTTCCTGATGGAGGATAAGGAGGTCTCTATCTCCTTGGAGGAGTTCGCCGAAATCTCGGGTCTGCCGATGAGGGGGGAGCATTATGAGGAGCTGCTTCCTCCTGACGAATATTTCTTTGCCACCAAGCCGTTGGTGTTCAACCTGACGCCGGAGAACGCTATTCAGCACCAGTTTCCGGGCCTGGTGAAGGTGCTGGAGATCGATGAAGGGCTCTATCTGGAATCGGGCACCCGGGGAGTCAGTTTCGCGGACTTCATTGCCCGCTTCATCCGACCGGAGTTTCTATCGGAACAGTGTGAGAAGTTCGCCAAGCTTGACGACCCTTTCGGCTTCGGCCTGGACCGTCGACCAACATCGGAGGGCGATCAAAAGGATTTTTATCTCCACAGCGCCACCGTCACGCCGTTATCGGAGATCGCCGTCTCGGGCATGGATGAAGAAACCTTTTTTATAGGGTTCCTGGGATTGTGGTTGTGCAGCTTTGCGCTCCCCATGCACCCGCGCCTCATGCGGCCATCCGTTTTCTACCCAGCGCATCGGATGGTGGCTGGCCTGCAGTTAACAATAGGAATTGCCGGGTTGGCTCACCTCTATAATGGACTTAGCGTGGCGGAGGACGCTAATGAACCCGGGGTGCAACCTGCTAATTTCCCGATGCACTACTTCACCTCTTGGATGGAAATGCACGTGCACAGGGTGTTCGGCGTCCACAAGGTCCCTCCGTTTTTTGAAAAGTGCAGACTCCCGAGAGTCATGCGGCTGGTCAGCGCCTCGATCGTGGTTGCGTCTCCACGAGAGGATAGGGGGCTACTCTTTCGTACACACCTGGTCGAAGCGAAGGTTTCTTTTTTGGACAAGGTCGTAACCGTAGGCTCAGAAAACACTAAGTCGGTAGTGCCGCTGCACGATGTTTTTAAGGACGGGCCTCCATATTGAAAGCTCGGGAGATCCCCCACCTCTATTCCATTCGGCCGGGCTACTTGGTCTTTAGGCAGAATAAGACGGCACTCTTCATGAGGTATAACCCTCACCGGTTTGCTCAGCAATCGAGCTATCACCAGGGGATCCCGATGGAAGCTTTCTTGGAAAAGCCCATGGTTAGCCGAGAGGGGATAAAGAATGCAATGCACCACTTTATGTGGCTTAACACGGGTTCCTATTTCTTCATCAGCAAGCCGAGCTGCGTCCCCAAAGTCCTCAACGTGTACGTGGCCTGGTACGCACATGCAATGGGTCCTGTTATTCTTGTGGAGAAGCGCATGCTGGTTGACCGCAAGGGTGCGCCTCCCGGCGGCGATCGCAAGGCTCCCTTGAAGCCAAGAACCCCGGTCATTCCTTCGCTAAAAGATGCCAGAGCCATGCCACCGCGTGTGTTGAGCCTTCCACGCGGACTGCCGCTCCGTAGTACTGCGGATGCACCACCAGCGCCCCGTGCTCCAGTGGATACGGTAGATGTGGTTTTGCCAGAGTCCGGCGTAGGCGCGGATATCGGGACCCGCCGCCCTAGGATGCCTGCCAAGCGCAAGTCAATCTCGGGTGCACCCAAGGCTGGTGGGCAGAAGAGGAAGAAGAAGTCGCTCCTCTCTCTCAATGCTATCCTCGGTTTAGAGGAGCCTCAGGCCTCTCTTACCGAAGGTATAAGCGAATATGGCAACAATAAGGGCTTCTCGGTAGACCCGGCAGACACCGATCTAGCGGCCGCCATTGTGGCCTCTGAGCGATCAGCCAGACTTGAAGCGTGGTTGGATAAACTCGCTCGAGCAGGTAATCATTAGCTGTACTCTCCATCATTTTATATCATTTTTATCATTATCCTCGACTAATGCGTTTCCCCCTTTTTTAACAGGTGTCACTACCGAAGAAGCCATCGCTGCTTCTTTGAAAACCTTCCAGGAGGAGGAAAATAAGCGCGCTTTAACGGGTGTTGGTACGTTTCGTCTTATTGAGTTTTTATCCTCCTTTCTGATGGCCAATCTAACCTTCTTCCTTTGTTTCTTTGCAGGGGCTGCGCCAGCTGATGTGGGAACTCTCCCCGGACCCTCTACTGAAGTCCCAGCCTCTTCGGGGCTGCCGCAAGAATCTCGACTTGATAAATCGATGAGGGATGCCTTGAAGGATTTGGAGGCATCCCTGTTTACGGACGAGGATGCCTCAATGAGGGAAGCCTTGGAGAGCTCCGTCCTGACGGCTCGAGAGGAGAGAAAGCGGCTAAGGCGCGAGGCGAAGGCACACAGGGCTGCTTTGGCCGTGGGAGCAGGCCCAAGCACCGTCCCTCGTGCTGATACTCCCTCAGAAGAGGCCCCCGTCGCCCTATCCACCGCTCGCAGACAGGTGGCGCATGCTGCTCGGAGTGCCAACGATAAGTCTACCTCAGGTGACGCATCTTTCAAGATTTATTTGTAAGAATTGTAAACTTGCCGGTTCTTATATATCTTGTCTTGCAGGGCCAAGTCCAACCGAGGGGGAGACGGAGACCGTCGAACCTAAGGAAATAGAAGAGGAGGCACCGGTCGAATCCGAGCCGACGGTGGGCAACATCGCCAGGGTTGCCGAGCCTGAGCTGGGGGATAAGGGAGCTGCACCCGAGAAGGTCGTTGATGCTGAGCCTAAGGTGGCGGCAAATGAGACGACCGCTACAACTGAGCTCGGGGCAGCGGCGGACGAGGTGCTTGAGACTGGCGAACCTGCGGTGATGGCGGATGAGACGATGGAGACCGCTAAGCCCGAAGAAGTAGCGGGTGAGATAGGCATGACTCTTGGGAAGAGCCAGCCGCTCTTTCTCAAGAGTCCGGCAATACTCCGATTATTGCCCTCCCCGTCTACGGTCCTCCGCCGTCTCCTGGCCGCGCGAGCACGACAACAGCCCCCATTGAGTCGGGTGATGAGGCCACGGGGGGTGGCCTCATATCGATGGAGGAGGGAGACGCCTCCGTTTCGGCCGGCAGCTTATCAGGTAAATCTCGAGTTACAGTCCCCCTTTTTTTATCTTGCAACCGCTTCTGACAAGTTTATCCTTGTTTTTAACGCAGGTGCGGCCAGTGCCGCTGCCCCATTGCTCGAGGGAGCGCCGCCAACTACTGCCTTGGCGGTGGTCACCTCTCAGCCCTCCCTTGTACCATCAAAGATGTTGGGAGGTATGGGTTTGCAACTTACCAGTTTTATCTTTCAGACGCATAACTTATGTACTAAAGTCGTGCTGTTGTGTCTTTTCAGGAGTGCTTTTTGACCATCTTTATCAAGTGTTGCTCCCACACTTCTCCTTCCCATCTGAACTCGCTTCTTCCTCCAGTGGCGTTGGTGAGTGTAGTTTCCAATTGATGTCTTTCTTTTTCAGTAATGGAATTATTTCTAACTTTCTCTCGTCCTGATTGCAGTGCTACAAATCGAAGGAGGAAATGAAAGATCGGTCACGCCACCGGCCCTTCCGGCCTTGCCACCTGCTGCAGCTGGTATAGTAGACTATCTTATTAATGACTTTTTCATATTTCTTGAACCGTCATCTAATCACATTTTATCGTTTCAGCTGTCGTTCCGATCTCGGCACCTTTTGAATCTCGCGTTACGATGCCAGGGGGCCCTTTCTTGAGACGTCCATCCTCGAAAGGCACCGCGAATAGTCTGCGCATAGTGAGCGACTACATTGAGGAGCTCGACATCGAAACTCCTACGTCTTCCGCAGATTTTGCTACGGCGGTTATCCCAATGCTGGTGATACTCGTGAACTTCCATAACGAGGACATCGTCGCGTCTTGGGTTAACCACTGCAAGGAGATCGAGGCCTGCCTGCATCAACTGGAGCTTATGCGCCTGCTCCCGAGATCTTAGCCGCAAGCACTCAAAGAGCTGCGTGGATTGAGCAAAGCGCTTCTTACGTCTACCACTTGGAACAAGAAGCAGCTTCGAGGCTGAGGGAATACCAAGAGACCTCGAGGGAAACGGCTCGGCTGCGTGCTGAGGTTGAGGCGAATGCTGCCCAAGTGAAGGCTATCTTTGAGGGCCTCCTGGAACGCATCTCTCATGGGCTAAACTTGAAGCGGAAGCTTGATGTCGCCGAGCGTGACACCCCAGGCCGCGATGCAGCTCATCAGGCCATGGGGGAGCAGCTTGCCTCTTTCTTGCAGCAGCGGGCTCAAGTGGAGGCGGAACTGGCGGTGGTGGCCGATCAGGAGAAATTGTGGAAGGATGTGCGCGAACAATTGATAGAGCTATGCAAGACGCTTCCTTCCCAGTAGCTGCCCTTGTATCAATATATTTGTAAAAAAAAAAAAAATTCGAATAAGATGTATCCATTCTTTATTCTTTTGTATGATTCACCATATATTTGATTGTATTAATAAATAAAGATACACATTTTTTCTTTGCAATGTCTTGTATGCTCTTTTGCTTTCTCCCTTTCTCACATTATAAGCATGCTGTCTCAACAAACACGGTCGACAAATAAAAGAGTGAACATCTTAGTTTTTTTTTTGAGAAATAGTGAGGGCTTAGGCAGCAGGTTCAGATCTGCCGCCTAAGACTTTTCAACACTATGATCCGTGATGGTCTCATGGAGACTTTTCTCCCTACGGATCGAGAGGATCTCGTAGGTGTATTTTCTCCTTAGGAATCGTGAGGATTCCTAAGTGTGTTTTCTCTTATAAGTCGTAAGGATTTTATAAGAGAATTTTCCCTCTTATGAGTCGAGAGGACCCGTAAGCGGTTGTTTCCCTCCTTGTAGAGATTCGACTTTGGAGAGTGAGACCCATGAATAGTATGCAAGAGACCATTTTAGACCGACTTGCAGGGTCCCGGTGCTCAGGAAACAAGTTTTTTAATCCCTGCTGCCTGAGGCTTTATCTTGCAATTTGAGACGAATCGGGAATTTCCCGCGGAGACACTGGTTTCTCTGCGAGCCGACGCGAATCAGGAGGCTCTCATCAAGGACGCTAGTTTCCCTGAGTTGAGGTATTTGCCAAGGACACTTGTTTCCCTGGGGTTGAAACGAATCGAGAATTTCTCGCGGAGACACTGGTTTCTCTACGGGTCGACGCGAATCAGGATTTTCTCGTCAAGGACACTGGTTTCCCTGAGTCGAAGGATTTTGCCGAAGACACTGGTTTCTTCGAGGTTGAGACGAATCTGGAATTTCTCACTGAGACACTGGTTTCTCTGCGAGCCGATGCGAATCAGGAGGCTCTCATCAAGGACGCTAGTTTCCCTGAGTTGAGGAGTTTGCCAAGGACACTTGTTTCCCTGGGGTTGAAACAAATCGAGAATTTCTCGTGGAGACGCTAGTTTCTCTACGGGTCTACGCGAATCAGGATTTTCTTCGTCAAGGACACTGGTTTCCCTGAGTCGAAGGATTTTGCCGATGACACTGGTTTCTTCGGGGTTGAGACAAATCGGGAATTTCTCGCGGAGACACTGGTTTCTCTGCGAGCCGATACGAATCAGGAGGCTCTCATCAAGGACTCTAGTTTCCCTGAGTTGAGGAGTTTGCCGAGGACACTTATTTCCCTGGGGTTGAAACGAATCGAGAATTTCTCGCGGAGACGCTAGTTTCTCTGTGGGTTGGCGCGAATCAGGATTTTATCGTCAAGGACACTGGTTTCCCTAAGTCGAAGGATTTTGCCAAAGACACTGGTTTCTTTGGGGTTGAGACGAATCGGGAATTTCTCGCAGAGACACTGGTTTCTCTGCGAGCCGATGCAAATCAGGAGGCTCTTATCAAGGATGCTAGTTTCCCTGAGTTGAGGAGTTTGCCAAGGACACTTGTTTCTCTGGGGTTGAAACGAATCGAGAATTTCTCGCGGAGACGCTAGTTTCTCTGCGGGTCGACGCGAATCAGGATTTTCTTCGTCAAGGACACTGGTTTCCCTGAGTCGAAGGATTTTTCCGAAGACACTGGTTTCTTCGGGGTTGAGACGAATCGGGAATTTCTCGCGGAGACGCTAGTTTTTCTGCGGGTCGACGCGAATCAGGATTTTCTTTGTCAAGGACACTTGTTTCCCTGGGGTTGAAACGAATCGAGAATTTCTCGCGGAGACGCTAGTTTCTCTGCGGGTCGACACGAATCAGGATTTTCTTCGTCAAGGACACTGGTTTCCCTGAGTCGAAGGATTTTGTCGAAGACACTGGTTTCTTCGGGGTTGAACGAATTGGGAATTTCTCACGGAGACACTGGTTTCTCTGCGAGCCGATATGAATCAGGAGGCTCTCATCAAGGACACTAGTTTCCCTGAGTTGAGGAGTTTGCCAAGGACACTTGTTTCCCTGGGGTTGAAACGAATCGAGAATTTCTCGCGGAGACGCTAGTTTCTCTGCGGGTCGACGCGAATCAGGATTTTCTTCGTCAAGGACACTGGTTTCCCTGAGTCGAAGGATTTTTCCGAAGACACTGGTTTCTTCGGGGTTGAGACGAATCGGGAATTTCTCGTGGAGACGCTAGTTTCTCTGCGAGTCGATGCGAATCAGGAGGCTCTAATCAAGAACGCTAGTTTCCCTGAGTTGAACTGATCTGTGGTGGTCTTTCAGGTTTTATATAAGTTACCATCAAAACCGTGAAGCTAGGAATTTGATCTTCGCTTCGTTTGCTGGCACTGCGTCTGCTGTATCGAGACGAATGTCGCGGTTGTCTCTAGGCTGTTTGCGAACCGTCGAGATTTGGCTTAGCTTTCTGGCGGAGCCTGTTGGGAAGGTGTGGTTCCTTCTTTGTTTGTGCCCTTGGATTGTATACAGAGATCGATGTGATCTCACCTGTAACGCGAAAGTTTCATCATATATTTTTTATTGTTTTATTTCCGCGATGCTCTATCATTTCAGCTTTTATATCGCAAAGGTCGCGATTGCCCAATAATTTTGGCTATTTTTTCGCGGTGCCCAATCATTTCGGCTATTTATTTTATTTTTACTCGCTGCTTTTCATTGCGAGTTGCCCAATCATTTCGGCTGTTTTGTATGCATGCATTTTCTTTACTTGCTGCTTTTTATTGCAAGCTGCCCCATCATTTCGGCTATTTCGTATGCATGTGCGGCTTATTGGCTTTTCACCGTAAACCTGAAATTAGATACCGATTTCGGCATCAGCACCGCTACAACTGGGATATTGCCAGGAGCAAATCATCATTTTCCTCTGTCGATGCGAACAAAGGTGGCTTAGCGAACAGGGTTAAGGTTCTGTCGACTAAGGCTTTTAACTTCGTGAGCCGTAAGGGTCTCACAAAGGTATTTCTCCCTACCAGTCATGAGGATCTTGTAGGTGTATTTTCTCCTTAAGAATCGTGAGGATTCCTAAGTGTATGTTCCTCTGTAAGTCGTAAGGATCCTACAGGAGGGTTTTCTCCTTGTAAGTCGAGAGGACTTACAAGGGTTGTTCATCATGCGTACATATCCCCAGTCACGGATGAGACTTGGTTAGGGAAATGTTTATTTGCGTCCATGGATTGTATACAAGGGTCAGTATTGAACCACTTGTAGGGCAATATCGAAGGTTGTGGGGGGTTTGCTTAAGCACAGGTTTAGGCCTCTGTAACTTAAGACTTTCAAATCTTATAAGCCGTGAGGGTCTCATAAGAGAGTTCTCCTTACGAGTCGTGAGGATCTCACAAGTGTATTTTCTCCTTAGAAATCGTGAGGATCCCTAAGTGTGTTGCTCCCTTGTGAGTCGTAAGGATCTCATGCGGGTGGTTTCTCCTTACAAGGTCGAGAGGACCCTGTAAGTGTCCTTTAACGAGATTGCGCCCTTTCAGGTTTTCACAAACACTCGCCGGTAGTCCTGCTGTTTTTACTCACGGAGCCCTTTCGGGTTTTCACACGTGCCCATTTTGCTTATAGACATACCTTTTTTTTATTCTTTTTATTTTTATATTTTTTTTTACGAGGTCTCGCCCTTTCGGGTTTTCACGAACACTCGCCGGTAGCCCTGCTGTTTTTACTCACGGAGCCCTTTCGGGTTTTCATCCGTGCCCTTTTTGCTTATGGACATACCGTTTTTATTATTTTTTTATATTTTTTTCTTTTTCTTTTTTTTAATTCATCTCGTCAGCCTAAGGATGCTGCGGTAGTAGTTTAAGGACGTTTCGGTCCTTTGTTAGTTTAAGAATGTTTCAGTCCGTCCAGGAGAAGGCTGGCTACTGCTTATAAAGTTTGAGCTTAAGAAGATAGCGAGCGGACATAGTCGTCGTCATCTATCATTGACCTAGACAGTAACTCGCTAAGCGTAGTATTTCTTTAGGAATCGACCATTTATTGGCCTGTAAGGCCTTTCACCGTGCATATCCATGAGTAGATAGGCTCCACCCTGGTAGACCTTGTCTATGATGTACAGGCCTTCATAGTTTGGCTCAAATTTTCCCCGCTTGGCGCGATTGGGGATCATAGGCCTTTTGACCACTAGCACGAGTTCGCCTTGGCGGAATGTCCTCGGCCGGGTCAATCTTTCGTATGAGCGCGTCATCTTTGCTTTATAGGCCTCCAGATTTTGTTGCGCTATGAGCCGGGTTTCATCAAGGGTATCAAGTTCCTCAAGCCGAAGGTGAGCATTTTCCTCGTTTGTTAGCTCATAATGGACTACCACTCGTAGAGAGGGTAACTCTATCTCGAGGGGGGGTACTGCTTCTGTACCGAATACCAACGCATATGGCGTTGTGTTAGTGGCTGTCTTGAACGTAGTTCGATACACCCAGAGAGCTTCTTGCAGTCTCTCATGCCAGTCCTTCTTATTTCGGGACACCGTCTTCTTCATGATCTTTGTCAAGGTCTTGTTAATGGCCTCGGCCAGACCGTTAGCTCGCGGATTATAAACCGAGGAATATCTCCATTCTATATTGTGTTGTTGCACGAAACGACTGATTTTGTGGCTTCTGTAAGCTGGCCCGTTGTCGGAGATAATCGGTCTCGGAGTTCCAAACCGATAGATGACGTGCGTCTTGAAGAAATGGAGAATATTCTCCGTCTTCACTTCTCTCAACGGTACTGCTTCTGCCCATTTGGAGAAGTAGTCAGTCGTTGCCAGGATGAAACGATGTCCCCTGGACGATGCTGGTTCGATGGGGCCGACTATGTCAGTTCCCCACATTTCGAATGGCCAGCTATCCACCGTTGGATGGAGTGGATTTGGATGCTGGTGGATGAAAGTCCCCATGAATTTGGCATGAGTGGCACTGCTTCGCATACTCGAGGCAGTCCTGAATCATCGTGGGCCAGTAATAGCCCATCCGTTTGATCTTCAACTTCATCTTTGGGCCTGCTTGGTGAGAACCGCAGAGTCCGTCGTGAATTTCCTGAACGACTCTTTTTGCCTCTTCAGATCCCAGACATCTCAACCACAGAGAATCAAATGACCTCTTGTACAGAGTATCATTGACGAAGGCGAAAGACAGAGCTCGTTTCATAAGCTGATGTCTTGAGGACGCATCTTCGGGCGTTCGATGGTATTTGAAGCAGTCTATAAAGACTTCCCTCCAATCCTCGGCCTTTTCCCGGTCTTTTATTTGCATAGCCATTTGCTCAGTCGCTTCCTTCTCTTCGGGCGATTCCGGAGATATTTCCGCTGGGGCAAGCGCCCGACGGCTTTGTACCACAATTCTGACGTCATCAAGGTTCTTGTCAGCCAGTTCTTTAGCAAGCTTGACTAATGCGTCCGCTTTGATGTTTTCCACGCGCGGTATGTTTTCCAAAGTGTAGGAGGGAATTTGGGTCAACAATTGTTGCACCTTTTCGCCGTACTTCACCAGCTCTGGTTTGAATGTCTGGTAGTCACCGTTTACTTGACTAACGACCAGTTGAGAATCTCCGTATATGAGGAGGTTTTCAATTCTCATGTCGATGGCGATCTCGAGGACTGCTATCAAAGCTTCGTATTCGTCTTCATTGTTTGTCCTCGTCTCTGTTAGGGAGAAAGCAAAGCGCGTTATCCCTCCTTGTGGAGTTACAAAGATGAGTCATACCCCCGATTTGATTATAGGGGTACTTTGTTTGCGCTTCTTCATTGAAGATGCTCCATCGAAATAAAGCTCCCATCGGGTATCACCACCGTCGACTGCATCAAACGCATGTTCTTCTGGAAGATCGCAATTCAAAGGAGAATCGGCGGGTATCGGATGCTCAGCGAGGAAGTCGGCGATGGCCTGGTCTTTCACTGCCTTAAGAGGTTGATACGCTATCGAGAACTCCATCAAGAGTAGGGCCCATTTAGCGAGTCGCCCCGTCAATATGGCCTTCGACATTAAATACTTAAGGGGGTCCACCTTCGAAATGAGACGGAATTCATGTGCCAACGCATAGTGCCTAAGCTTTGTTATCGCGAAGATCAACGCCAGGCAGTGTTTTTCAATAGGGGAATAGTTGCTTTCTGCCCCCAGTAGAACTCGGCTCAAATAGTAGAGTGCTCTTTCTTTCCGTTGATCGTTCTCTTGCGCCCATAATGCGCCTAAGGAACCTTCGAGGGCGGTTGTATAAAGAATGAGGGGCTTTCCTTTGACCGGAGCAGCCAATACTGGCGGGTTTACAGGTATTGCTTGATCCCGTCTAGCGCGCTTTGGCATTTTTAGTCCCAGACGAACGGGGTTCCCTTCTTCATCAGGTGGCTGTAAGGACGGCACTTTCCTGAAAGGTTGGCTATAAATCGCCGTATATACGCGAGCTTCCCTTAGAGAGACCGCAGCTGTTTGAGAGTCCTTGGCGGCTGCATTTCCATGATCGCCTTGATCTTTGACGGATCTATCTCAATACCTCGGTGTCGGACGATGAATCCCAGGAATTTGCCCGAGGAAACTCCGAATGCACACTTGAGAGGGTTCATCTTCAAGTTGTATTGTCGAAGGCGTTGAAATACGGTCTTCAAATGCTCGAGATGTTCCTCGTATGATTTGCTTTTAACCACGAGATCGTCGATATAGCATTCGACGATTTCGTGTATAAGGTCATCAAAGATTTTCGTCATGGCCCTCTGATAGGTGGCACCGGCGTTCTTTAGACCGAAGGGCATCACCTTGTAGCAGAATATACCCAAAGGGGTCCTAAAGGCGGTGTGCTTCTGGTCTTCGGGGTGCATCTTTATCTGATTATACCCTGATGAGCCATCCATGAAGGAGAAAACCTCGTGAGTGGGCGTATTATCTATCATCAGCTCGGTGAATGGCATTGGGAAATCGTCTTTCGGGCAAGCTTTATTGAGATCCCGAAAATCTACGCGTATGCGCACTGCCCCATTTTTCTTCATCACGGGGACGATGTTGGCGATCCACTCGGGATACTGGACCTCCTGGACGAAGCCAGAGTCGATCAGCTTCTTGACCTCAGCATTGATACTCATCTTAAGCTCGAGCCGCATTCTCCTTGGCGCTTGTTTGACCGGCTTGACGTCCGGAGATATCGCTAATCTGTGCACAGCAATTTCTGGATCTAGTCCCGGCATTTCGGAATAGTTCCATGCGAAGCAATCTCTATGTTGTACAAGCAAGTCTTTTAACGCGGTCACCCTTTCTTCAGATAGCAGCTCGCTGACGAATGTCGGTCGCGGGTCGTTCACCGTCCCCAACTCAATTTTCTTGAGGTTATCCGCAGTGGTATGTATTCCATCTTCCAGCTCTTTTGGCGCTGGTGGGAATTCTGTGATCACCTCGTCGTTGCTGTTTTTAAAGCACCAGGGAAGGTCATCCATGTTCTCGGGATTTTCTTTTGATATTGTTATCATGTGACAAGTACGAATTCGCTTCCAAGCCCAATGTGGAACTGGTTCTGCTCTCATAGCTTTGGGTTCGTGCTTCTGTGGCGGCGTTACCCTCCAGTTGTCAGACAGAGTGAACTTGCCGAGCTGATACTGATCTTCGACCCAATTCTTGAAGGTGAAGCAGTCCTCGAGAGGGTGCCCTATCACTCGGTGATAAGGGCAATAGTCCGGATGAGAGACTTTGCTTGCTTGTTCGGGGTGTTTAGACTCCGGCAGTGTAAGCATCTGATGTCTTAGAGCGAGGTCAAGTATTTTCTTCGCTTGTCTCGAGGAAAAGAGTACGCTCGACCCATTTTTCTTATGAGGGATAGATCGGAACGGCTCGATTCCCGCTTGCGTGGCCTCTTAGTCCCGCTTTGTTGCTGTTGAGCGTCATTTTCGCGTTTCAACTTATTTCTGTCTTTGCGCTTTGCCTTTTTTATAACAGGTTGACAGGGAGCGGCATTTTCATCTTTCACAGCCTGTTGGAGGAGGCGTTGCGTTTTGGCTTTCTCGTAGAGGGCCATTTCGCGGTTATGATCGTCTCGGACTTTTTGACCAGCTTCCCTTATAAGCTTGTCCATTTGCTCTTTGAACGACGGACTGGACACTTCTGCATCAGGAACTTTTACTGGTTCAGGATTAGCGTCCTCCCATTGAGCATCTGCTTCTTCATCGAAGTCATGCACGACGTAGCAATCATGGAGTAGCTCTCGTTTCTTGGACCGAATGTATCCAAGCCCAATTGTTTCCATTCTCCCATTAGGCAATTTGCGCTGAGTCCCAGGAACATTCCAGACCCTGTCATAGAATTTGGCTTTCGAGCGGTCTGTTTAAAAGATATCCCCCGGCGCTTCAATAGCCTTTTCAAGCCTTCTGTATAATACATGGGGAGACGAATGTGCTGAAGTCTGTCAAGCGTAGGATCCGCGCCGTGCCAGATTTCTTTCTCCACTTTGGTTTCTTTAGAGCGGTAGAATAGAATTGCTTTTTCGCCTTTTCTCCTGAGAGGGACGTAGAACGTCCGCAGCTCCTCTACACTGTAGATATCAAGTGCATCTAGTTCTTTACGGTGTTTAAGCAGCACCATGGCGACTTGCAGACTTTGCTCTTCATCAGCGAACGTTTGTATTGAAGGTCGAGCAGAGAATACGGTATGGACCTCATCTTCCAAGTCACTACCAAATATCAACGTTGGAGCAGATGGTCCCGGCTTGTTGTGTTGGGGTGGAACCGAATAAATCATCTCCTCTTCCTCCTCGGTATCACTGCCGAAGACAGGATGGTGGCATTAGCTTTGTTCTCCGGCTTGTGACACCTCTCCGTGTCTTCAAAATCCGGTAAGAAGTATTTGGCATCTTCATATTTGCGGACCTCGTTCATAGAGAACGGGTTCAGTTCGCCCGTCACGGAATACTCGAGACCATCCTTAAAATACTTCATACACTGATATTGTGTAGAAGGGATGATGTTGTACTCGTGTAACCATGGTCGGCCGAGCAGAGCATTGTAGCACGTCTTGGGGTCTATGACGTGGAACTTAATGTCCGTGACGAGTAGCCCAAAGCGTAGCGTCAGTATCACAGACCCAAGAGTTCTTGATGATTAGGAGTCGAACCCGGAGATGGTGATCTTGTCCCGAGCAAGGTGCTGGGCGCTCATGCAGATTTCTTTTAACACCCGCACATTGAGGAGATTAACGGAGGATCCATTGTCGACCAGGATTTTGCCTATCTTTATATCGTGGCAGTATCCTGAGACATAAAGGGGGCGATTGTGTTCGCACATCCCAAGGAGAAGGTCTTCATCGCCAAAAGTGACATCGACCGTGTGCACTTCCTCCAATTCATCCTTCATCTTTTCTTCAGCCAGGAAAGATTGGAATTGTTCCGGCTCCTGTAGTGCCTTGATTAACGAATCTCTCGCCTCTTTTGATAGTAAAAGGGCGTCAAGAATGCTGAGCTGCGAGGGTAGCTTTCTCAGATGCGCTAAGACGTTGTAATCCACCTTATTTCTCTTCGGCGGGTCCTTGGCGGCTAGCTCTTCCATGACTTGGTCATCTAGGGCGATATCCTCAGAGACCTTTTCCTTCCCTTTATCTTTTTTATTTGAGGGTCCGAGATTCTTTTCGGGTAACGTGTGATTGCGCAACGGGATATTTTCGCAGGCCCTCGGTTCTTCTTCTTTTCCCGAGGTGGACTCTTTAAAGAGGGGGCTAAGAGCCAGCTCTTCGTCGGAATCGCTCCCGAATGTAAGCACTTGTGATCCTCTGGTGTTAACCATGCGATAATTGCCGGTAGTTCTGTTAAGCCCTTCGGTCGTATTTTTCCGCTCCCGACGAGTTTTGCGCTTATCCCGCTTAAAATGTTGTCGGTGAGCAACATATCCTTGCCACCATCTATCGAATGCTTTGCACTCTTCAGTAGGGTGCGAAATCTTCCGATGATACAAGCAGTAGGAAGGGTGCATTTTCGCTTCACCAGTAATGCTTCCTTGAGAGGACGGTAGTTTCATTCCTATTGACATGGCTTTAGCGAACTTTTTCCTCGTCTTGAATTTGGTTTTATCTGCAGTGGACGTACTTTGCTCCAGCGGGAGTATCCCAACTTTTTCGTCAAGTAGCTGGCGTTTAGCCCTTTCAAATATGACCACCTCGCGTTCCCGGTCAGCTTTACTTTTTAAAAAAGCTTCATTGAGGAATGCGCCAATTACTTCATCTGATAGCCTCAGAATTTTTGGTTCAGGATCTGCCCCCAGCTTTTCAGTGCAAGGAGTCTCTTCATCGTCCGTGAACGAAAGGGAAATCACATGACAGCTCGCCACGTATTCTTCAGATTCATCCGACGAACTTTCTCCTTCATCTTCCTCTTGAAAGACGTGGTTGAGGAACTCTTGGAGTGTAATGGGAGTCCGTGCTTTCTGGTTGTATTCCTCCAGCGCGTCAATTTGTTTTTGTAAGTCCGTGCGCTTGTCGCCTGGCTTCACGGGCTTCTTGGATTTCTTTTTCTTCTTCTTTGAAGATTTTGATGGCTGGTTGCGAGTGCTTGGGCCACCACCATCGGTATTTGGAGTTGGACGCGGCTTCAACATCCCTTCAATGATCTGAGGTTCCAACGGGTTCCTCCACTTGATCGCTGGGCACGTTTGAAGATCGTTCAGCATCCTCTTTGTCTTGGCTCACAACCTCCCATAGGGCTTCTTCGACGAGAGAGCACGTTGCCCCCGGCGTATTCATCCTTTTAGAGGCGTGAGGTTGCGGCGGACTCACCTTCCATCTGTCGAACAACGCGAACTTGCCATGTTGGTACTGATCTTCAATCCAATTTTTGAAGACGTAGCAATCTTCGATCGGATGACCCAGTACTCGGTGATAGGGACAGTAGTTGGGCTCATTGACATCATTTGGCTGCGACGGACGTTTTGGATCCGGCAGATTTATGAGTCGGTTGCGCAACGCCAGCTCGAATAATCTTCTCTTTTTATCTCGGGGAAACGAGTAAGGACGTCCTAGCCTCTCCTCAAGGGGTACGTGCGGACGCATATTATTTTGACGAACAACCGGCTTCGAGTTGCTCGGCTGTTGTTGAGCATTAGCGACAACGATCACTTTTCCCTTCCCCTTTTCATTTCGGGAGTCCGGCTTTGGAGGGGTGGTCTATGACCCATCTGGTCCATTTGGGCCAGTTTGTCGATCAGGGCTTGGAAGGTAGTCGGCTTGAAGAACATCATAAATTAGGATATGGTCGCCTGCAGATCGAGGGTTCCCACAAACATACCCACTGCTGGCGCTTCTTCAATGCGTTGCTCGCATTTTGACCATAAGTTCCGCCACCTTATAGCATATTGGACCCATGTCTCGCCCGGCTTCACCCTGGCATTAATCAATGCCGTTATCGGGGTACGCTCGCTGGCACTCGTGAAACGTTGCGTAAACAGCAGTTCCATCTCCGCAAAGGTCTTGATAGAGTCGTTCGGGAGCTCGGAATACCACTCGAATGCTGTATCCGATAAGCTACCAACGAACTGGCGAAGCAACAATTTATCATCATCGCTAGTGTTGCCGTAAAGCACCCTGAACTGGGTAACATGCTGGTGGGGATTGCCAGTCCCCTTATACACATGGAATTTTGGTATTGTATAGCCTGGCGGGTACTTGATCTGATCGTACCAGCTCGGATACAGTCAACCTGTTTTTACGACCCGACCGGCTGCTTCAGTCGCCTGATGAACCCGGATCTGCTGAGCTATGTATTCGTCCAGGTCAACTTTGGAGATTGCCTCCTCCTTGGTTGTTGACAGAGCCGGTGGAGGATTTGACGTTTCTCCCCTATCGTCTTCAAGGACGATCGGAGGATCTTCAGCAGGAGGATCTTGTTGAATCATCATACCCACCATGTCCTGGAATAAGAGGGCTATTTTCTTTATGCTGGCTGCTTGTTCCGCAGCCTCTTTATCCTTCTTCTCCAATATCCGGCGAAGGAATTCAGCGTCGGTTTCTTGTTCCTGGCGTTCATCCGAGGACGCTTCAGGGATTTCTTTTGGCCCAGTGAGTGCAGCCATCGCGGTCATCATTTATTGGAGCTTCTGCTGCTGCTCCTGAGCTTTGGTCACTGACCGTGTAAGCGGTCGATGACCTGTAGATGCACGGCTGTCCTCTTTACCAGACGCCATGTAGACGGTATGAACCACCATGCCCCCAGATTTAGGGCATTTGGGCTCGCCGCCCTTGGCATTGGCCGCGGGCGTGGGAATTTTCTCTGGCCTCCTTCTCTTATGGGCCATTGAAGTTGAGGGGGCCGTTGCTTTGGGCACCCAAGTGGTCGTCGTCTTTCGTTGCTTGACAGGAGGATTTTCTTCCTGCCGACCTTTCGACTTCTTATGCTGATGAGAGAAATTCGGATCAATCACCGATTCTCGGACTCGTCGCTACGTCTTGTAGATCCTGGAGGACAGCCATTGAGGAGACTGCTCCGGCTTTTCTGGTTCTGCTTCTACGGCGGTCTCTACCGGTGGGGGAGATCTTTTGAGCACCGCAGTTGGCGAATTTCTGTGTACCCTGTTTAGCAGCTCAAAATTGTTCCCAGTTGGAACAGCAGCATTAACTTCCACCGTTGGAGTTGTTGGAGTTATCCCAGAGGGGGAGTTGCCCCCGGTCTTCCTTATCCGGCGCCAGTGGCATCGTCGGGCGTGACGAGTTGTCGGTATTGGTTCAGCGACAGAGACAGCTTCTTCTTGCCCCCTGTCGGAATGAGGCGCCGCTGGTGCCAGCCTCTTAAAGACTGAGGTCGTCCTTTGAGTGGCAATATTTAATCTGTCAAAGATAGATCCTCGAGCTAGGGCAGGAGTTGGAATAGTCAGCCTCGAAAAGACTGACTCCTTGACAGGAGAAGCCGCTTTGGAGACTTCGGGAGCAGACGTCTTCTTTGGGATGGCCTTCTCAGGTATCATGGGCTTTTTGGTAGGCCCTTTGGAGTTGAGGCTCAGTCTGGTGAAGACCGAGAAGTTGGACGACCCGTTGAGAGGGGCCGTGGGAGTAGCAAGTCGATCGAAGACCGACTTCTTTGAGGCTTTCGCTACGGGCACAGAGATGGTGAAGCTTGCTGGCGGGAGCATGGTCCCGAAGAACGGGCCAGTGGTAGCCTGAGTCACTTACTCCACAGGCATAGCAAGGAAGGAGGCCACTTGAGGCCCATATGCTACGCCTCCAGGTGAGGCGGAGCGTCGGTTGCATTGGCACTTCGAGCAGTTCGAGCAATTGGAGGCCATTGATGCTTGATTTCTACGCCAGGCAAAAGACCAAATTTTTGTAACTTGCAACCCAAAGGAAACCATTAACAAACCGCAATTCGTTCGCAAAGACGACACATGAAGTGTGGAGTGGAAAGAAGAAAAGGTCCCACCAGGCGTGCCAGAATCTGTTCCCCTCCGAAAGACGGCCAAGACTGAACGTCTTGCCTGAGATTCAGGGCAGATGCTATTTGGTTTTATCCGTCCACCTCTCCGAAGATGCCAAGTTGATTTATGGCACCGTGTATCGGAGATTTAGACGGATGCGGCCGATATAGCAGACTTCATCAGATTCCCCCTTGCTTTAGGGGTTTTTGATTGTAGGGACGCTCTTCCCTGCAGGCGCAATCCCCTGCAGTTAATTACGCTACCGCATCGTGGTAACAACTTTCTCCTTCTCCAGAATTTCACTTCGTGTCGTGTGTGTTTTTTTTGTTTGTGGTTGCCCGTGGATTGTATACGGAGACTAAGTTATGCCGTCGCCCGTAGGACGTGGATTAGTCCAAATCTGTATTTACTTAGATTTGGGTTTGGTGTTTTAGTTTAAGGACACGTTAGCCATATTGAGGCTAAGATCAACTTAAACGTTCGTTAAGGATACGTTAGTCTGATTTGAGACTAAGATCAACTTAACGGGATTGTTTGGATCCGACAAAAGAGCATTTGGGGACTCTATTGTTCCAGTTTAGGGACATAGTGGTCCATAGGTAGTTTAAGGACATTGCGGTCCATTGTAGTTTAAGGACACATAAGTCCGTGGGTTTAAAGACCCCACAGTCCGTATCTTGGTTTAAGAACGCATAAGTCCGTGGGTTTAAGGACCCCATAGTCCTTATCTTGGTTTAAGGACGCATAAGTCCGTGTGTTTAAGGACCCCACAGTCCATATCTTCGTTTAAGGACGCATAAGTCCGTGGGTTTAAGGACCCCACAGTCTATATCTTGGTTTAAGGACGCATAAGTTCGTGGGTTTAAGGACCCCATAGTCCATGTTGATGTGTGGTTGTCGGGACCCTTCGCCTCTCTGACGTCGTTGAAAGATTACAACAATAGGTGTCAGAGAAGTTCGGAGATGTACCCTTGAACCGGATGTAAATTTATTTAGGAGAGCGGTCTTGCTCAGTCAATTTAATTTGAGGGCTTACGGCCATGATTGGGCTAAGTCCAGTTGAAAAATGTTCAACATTTTTATTTGTCTTTGGCCTATTAGGCCTGTGCTAGGGCTTTGCCCTTGTTTAACAATGCACTGCATTTTTTTGTTTTGTTTGGGCTCTGCCCTTTTATAAATGATGCAGGGCATCTATTTTGTTTGGGCTCTACCCTTTTTATAAATGATGCAGAGCATCTACTTTGTTTGGGCTATGCCCTTTTAATGCATTGCATTTTTATTTTGTTTGGGCTCTGCCCTTTTAATACATTGCATTTTTATTTTGGCCTACTAGACCTTTTTGATTTGGGTCTGGCCCTTCAGTAAACAATGCAGTGCATTTGTCAGGCGCATTGCGCCAATCATTAAGCACAAGTGCTTGTGGTAGTGACACGTGTCACGCAAGCGTAGTGCGCTGCGCTTGCGCTGCTGACACGTGGCGCACTCCGGTGAGTTGCGCCAATTTCAGAGAGCAATGCTCTATCTTAAAAGCGCATAGCGCAAGTGGTTCTGGTGCTGACACATGGCACTCTCTGGTGGCTTGCGCTAACCCAGGAGCGCAACAGTGCAGTTTTACAAGTGCAAGGCACTGTTTCAATAACTTGATCCAATTTTGGATTCAAGAAAAGAATCTTTAAGATTCCAGAACCAATGGTTCATAAAAAGTGCAAGGCACTATTATTATTTGTTTTTTTATTGAAGATCATTGATCTTGTTCTTAGATCAATGATCTATTCAGAAAAAATTCTTCTATTTTATAAAGGTTTTTTACCTTTTTCTTGAATTTTCTTCAGAATTCTCTCTGTTTTGAAGTTCTTGATCTCTCACAATATTGATGATCTTTTGAGTTGGGGTCTAGGGGTCTTTATATAGTGCCCGTAGACTTGTTAAGTTTGTTAAGGAGATCATTCTCTGAGTGATTTGGGGAATTTTCCCTACCATTGGATCTTTGATCCAAGGGCTTCTGTTTTACAGAAGACAATCTTCTTGTTTTAACAAGAACAGAAAGATCTTACTAGAATTTTAATTATGTTTGGCGCAAACGCCCCAGCGCGTGACACGTGTCGCGCTGCGCAGAGCGCAGCGCAACTGCGCTGACACGTGTTGCGCAGCGCACAGCGCAGCGCAACTGCGTTTGCGCTGACTGCGCTGACACGTGTCGCGCAGTGCAGCGCTTGCGCAGAAGCAACTGCGCTGACAAGTGTCGCGCAGCGCAGCGCTTGCGTAACTGAAACTTTGCTTCTTTAATTTTGTTTTTTAATAGAGCCTTGCTCTGATTGGGCGCACTGCCTCGGGCGCTGCGCTGATGTATCAGCTTCTGACATATGGCGCGTTGCGCGCAGCGCACAAAATTTGAAGCGTTGCTTCAAAATTTGAATTTTCGAAATTCTAACAGAGCCTTACTCTGATTTGGGGAAACAGTTACTCATGTGTGGATGCATTCCTTGATGTGTAATGTCGCTTGTCTTTCTTCCATTTGGTTGATATGCACTGGAAACAGCTGTATGATTATTGAATCCGGTTCCAATTAAATTAGTGCATTTGTTTCTATATTAGATATAGAATGGATTCATATCTTAATGATGTTAAGATATATGAGTAGTCTGGTTGATGCTTAAAACCAGAATCTGGACAATCTCAAGGCACGTTTCAGTAATAGCAGTTTGTGGGTTATCACGGGTTTTGATGAGGGTTAACATTCTACCATTTGGAAGATCAATAGTTATGTTGTTCTTGACTCGCCACAGTTTTAGTAAAATGGATTCTTTTTCAAAAACCATTAGTGGGAGTATGGTAGAACTAGAAGTGATTCCAGAACCATAAACGATTACTGAAAATTTAATAGAACCTAAAGATTCAAATGGTTTCGACGATCCATTAGCCACTCCGCAGATTTGGTAGGTGTCACGACCCGAAATTTAGTTCGTGACCGGCACTTAAATCACGCCACGTCTAAAGGCGTAACATAAATTAAGTAAGCCGAAGCCCAGAAATCTAAACCTTTTTTTAAAAAATAAAAGAGGTGAAGTTTGAAATAGAGGTATGATGAAATCAAATGTTTTCTTAAATGCATAGATACAGGGGACATGAAAATTGCAGGTGGATTTTACTAGTTGAAAAACATATTTCGTCTTTTAAAAATTTGGGCAGCACCTCCCTTGTATATTTTGATCCAAAACCACATATACATGATAATATAAAAGGCATCCCTAAACGGGAGCTAGCTCTTCGCCAATCGGCGGAATCACAACCACGCAAGACAGAAATATATGTATACGACGCCCGATGGCGAAAATCAACACAAAAGGATAATGTAAAGCAAGACATCAAACCCACCAAGAGAACATATAACCCCTCGCTCTAAGTATCGCAACCACAAGTCTCTTCTAAGTCTTACTACTTGTAAAAATACTGGTTTCTGATTGATGGAGTTAATTAGATACAACGGAATAGTAAATATAAGAGTGGTACGAATACCAAAGCAAATCACCCGAATGCCAGCTGGGTGTCAGCGATGCCGCTACTGATCCATGCGGTCAACCTGCAAGAGCTGTGGCACAACAGGGGTGAGTTGCCAACTCGTGGGTAGAAAACATCATCAGGTAGAAATCAACGATTTCCTAGGTCAACTATATCATAAAGGTAATACTATGATATCTAGGGTGACCGTGTCTGCATAAATGCCAACAATAATCAATGCCTGTATGCCTGTAGATAACATCCAACAATATAATCAATGCCTGCATGCATGTGGATCTCGTCCAACAATATAATCAATGCATGTATGCATATGGATAACATCTACGTGTCCATCAATGACACCACAACATCATGCATGTAAATATCATAAAAGCATATGCATGTAAATATGAGGATATCCATCAATGTGTGTCCATCAACGACACATCAAAATCATGGAACTTGAGTGTCCAACATCGACACTCGAAACATCATGAAACCCGTGTCCAATATCGACACGTAAATCCTCATATCTTAGACACCGCATCCTTAGATCGGCCCTCAGGCGCCGCATACTCTGGTCGGCCCTCATATCCATCTCACGACTCTGGTCGATATCCTCCGGATAACCGCCAAGTCTAAATACTATCACCGGTAGGTAGTGTTCCCTCCGCCAGGCTCATCGGCTACCCCACGAAAATCATTTCTTGCCCCGGAGTACCTTACCGTGTCCACCATGTACCCGCAGACGGTGCCTACCGCTCCTCGAATCGGGTTTCACATATCAATCTCAGAACCGAGAAAACACATGGTGGACGTCTCGAAATATCATATCAAGAGAAACCGGGTTTTTAAAACAATACATAATTTCCTTTGAAATATAACCACGGTTCTCAAATCCAGAATCTCATGAAAACAACATCTCAATGCGTAATATCATAAATTATGATGTATGCAAACATATAACCGAAATGTGAGCATATCAAGTATATCATGCAACCAGGTATAGTGATGTGAGCATAGCAAGTATATCATGAAACGAGTCATGTGACAATACTGAACAATCAAGATTAGTAGCATGATGCTGCAATTCTACTGTGTAAATGACATAGCAATTATCGATGATAAAATGTGTGAGTCGGTCAATCTTTGTAAGTGTAACATACGCATTATCGATAATGGTGTAGGTGTACTAGCACAGGTATATATAATGCAATGAGAATGACATGAACGTAGCATAAGGTACATCGTAAGGTATATGTATCTATAACATATCCGAGTCGATGAATCTATCAATCGGCATCCAGCCTCATAACATCATGTATGGCATAATCCATCGTACGGTATCCTTTAGTCAAGGGTATGGATCAATCATCATATACACTCATCACGTACGGTAATCCATCATACGGCGGCATTAAACAATTAGGGATTTTATCAACCTATATGACAATGAGGGTACGGACCTAACGTCTCGTACGGCATATCACTCATGATCCACAACATTATCCATATATATATACCTATCTCTCATGTCACATCCGTATCAATTTCATATCGACTCGCATCCATATAACGACATATCAAACCAAGTCATCATATCACATCTTATACTCTTTTTATCACATCAATATCTCACATCAACTCATCTTATTAATCTCATGTCATATTTATCGACCTCATAACATGTTACTATAATCTCCTATTGATTCTCTTTGCAACTACATATCTATATATCATGATTCACATTTACGTTTCATATCCTTATGTATTAATTCGAGACATCATTTCTATCATATCTTGTCAAGGAGTCATATCCCTATAGCTTTCATCTCATATCTCGATATATATATTCAATCATTCATATCATCTCTAACTATCTTTTTAACCATATCCATAGTTTTCTAATATAGGTTTCCTTAACCATATTCTATATATCGGTTTCCATCAAAATTTGCGGGAGTGCTATATGCCATCCACCCGACTTCCCCCGTAGATATAAATCTACTCACCTGTGGAACTCCTTGTTCAGCCGTAGTCGATGTGCTTCGTCGTCTCGGAATCCACGCGAAGGTACCTACAAATCAACACATATCGCCACATTATGAAAACCAAATCCGGAAAACCGATACGGCACACGGTGCGCTCATAGGTTAGAACCTATAGCCTACGCATGCAAAAACGACCAAACAACTCTCGTCGTTGACATACAAACATCAAACGACCAAATCTCATAACTAATATCAAAACCAAGAATATACGTCCACAAGATAGACACATTGTGCACTTAGTGCACAAAACGCGTACGACATCGCCACAACCTCAACCACGATCTCTAAACGACACAACCTCCAAGCCTAGAACCCGATCGTACCGATCGCGCATTCACAACACACTAAATATTATAAGAAATAGGTTGTATATCATCAATACCTAAAACTTAATCAAAATCGATTTATTCCAAAACCTAGTGTAACACCCGGGCCCTTTTATACCAAAGTCCGTATCTTGTTACTTTAGAATCCTCTTTATTCTTATTTGTGAATTATTTATTTTATTTATAAATTTATTATTATATTTTATTTTTCAAACCCCATTTCTTTTTCTAACAAATTCCTTAGGACCAGCCCTCATTCCTTTTCTACCATTTTCTTCATTCCCCAGCTCCCGGCCCATTCTTTCTCTATTTTGTTAAATTAATTAATTAAACTCTCTTGAGCCACAGCTTAAGCCCCGGGCCCTCTCCATTATCATTTCTTATATTCATTAAGATTTAAACCCAGCCCAACTCCCCTACTTCTTTTATTTGAAAGTTAAACCATAAAACCTAACACCATTTTCTCTTTACTGTTAAATCCCCCAGCCCACTGTTCTTTAACTTAAATTCCATTTCTCTTATTTTGGCCGAGCCCAGCCCCTATTCTCTATGATTTTTCCCCCTCAAATTTTCCCTGGCCCGTTCTTTTTTTCCTCTATTTCTTTTATTAACTATTTCTGGCCCAGCTCTCTCCCCGGCCCGCTCCTTATTTTTCCATTTAAAATTGTTTTTTTTCCAGACTGGGTCGGCCCAGGCCCACTTCAGCCCACGCCCGCTACCTCACCCATCTCCTTCCTCGCAACGGTAACTTCTTCCGCGCGCGTTTCCTTCGCGAGCGCGCTTCTCGCGCCGCCTCCTCCGCCTGCGCCCACGTCGCCTGGCCGTTACTCCCCACAACGCGCACCCCCTCTCTAACCCCCGTCGCCTCCATTCCCTCGCGTCACTCGTTCTCTTTCCTCCTTCCTCTCTCCTCCCTCCTAAACCCCGAGCCCCTCCTCTCTCTGCCTGCCTTACTCTCTCCTCCCACCAACTCCGCTCGCCCGACGGCGACGACCACGACCTCGCTCCTCTCTCCATCCTCCACCCTCGTTCACCGCAGCCGACCACCCTCGCCCACATCGTCGCCGGCACCTCCACGGAACCCCTGCAGTCAAACTCGAGTCCCTGCACCCTCAACGACGGCCACTGCATCTCATCGACCCATCATCGTCATCGTCGACGTCGTCGTCGTCATCACCTCTCTCAGCTCTGTCTCTCTAGCCCTCTCTTTCCCTCACTATTTCTCTGCTCCTTCTCTCTCTGTTCTCTCACTGTCTTTCTCTCCAATTCCCAGCTCTCTCTCTCTTCCTTTTTCACTTCCCTCTCTCTCGTTCTCTGCATCTCTACATTTCTCTCTCTCTCTCTCTCTCACTGCTACTCCCTCTAACTCCTCACTCACTGTATATCTCTCCTTCCCTCTTGCACTCTCTCTCCTTCACTCCCAATCTCCCCTCTCTCAAATCTCTCTCTCTCTCTCACAGCCAAATTCTCCCTAATCTCCCCTTACCTCTCAGCCCTGTACATCTCTCTCTAACCCTTTCTCTCTGGCCTTCCCTCACTATCTCTCTCTCTCTGTCTACATACCCTCTCGGCCTACTCCCTCCCTCCAACACTCTCTCAAAACCACCCAAAACATATTTTTCCCTTACAAACCCTCACTGCGGCCATTACCGGAGCGACACCGTCGACCGTCGTCGACCCCAGTACACTCGCAAAGGATCATCAAGCAACCCTCAATCTCCAGTAACCGTGCAACGGCTCCGGACAACTCCGACGCGAGATCCGCATCTCGACCCAAGCTCGCGCGAATCGGTTCCGCGGCGTATATCACGCGTTCGTGACAACGTTGCTGCCCTGCAACTCCGAGACGTCCCCAGGCAAGTATTCTACTTGCTTACATGCTATTTATCTAAATTACAATCGTTAAATATATGAATTACAATGTTACAAGTTTAAAATTATTATGTGCCGTAACTGTTCGATGCTTGTTCCCTTAGGAAAATAATATCAAATTTGACGGAACTCAATGGTGTAGGTTGGCCCGTAGGGTTGTGAACACAGTGTGTGAATTTTGTTGAATGATGTAATCGATAATGACTAAAACAACTGCCCCCAAGTTTAACCATAAAACTGTAATTCTGTTACACCTGAAAACCGTTAAATTCTCCATAAATCATATACATAGTAGAATGGTGCGTTCGAGGGGTCAAATCGAAGCCTACTCGATGAACTTTAACCCTATACTATTTTCCAGACAATCCTGTACTTAAACTGTGATGATTTTCGGATCGGAGTGCGACTCTGGACTGCAGTCCAGAGCGACTCCAGTTATTGGTTGCTGTTCCATAATGTGTACCACAAGACTTGCTTAACACTTAGGTTGCGGAACTCCGCTGCTTATTGTAGGTAACTCTGTTAGCTAGACAACACAATTAGTTTCATCCTGTTTCGTTATCATTTACTATTTAATCTGTAATTTAGAAGATCGGGACACATAACAGTCCCAGCAGAACCAGAACTGACATGTCAATATTAAACAGATTTTAACTCCTAACGTACAGACGCGATTGAAGATCCGTTTGTTGCGTTGAAAACTTTACTGAAAGTCCTAGAATTCATCCAACTGTAGCGTCGCTTGAATCTGATCCCAACTGGGATTAAAATGCGTTGCGAAATGGATTCCTGATTCTGAAACCGGATTTCCAGCCGCGTGCGCTTAAAATGAAACAGTTATAACTAATGATCCTGAAACCCGATTGGCTCGAAACCAAATTAGATGGATAGATAACTGAACATATTAATTACTACCTGTTTGTCTTTTCGCCAAATTATATACATATGTTTCATGATAAATCGTGCAAGTGGAAGAATGCGGTTTCATAACATCCTCACCATGTTTATATACTTGTTCACGCATCATATCATACCCATGTCATTGTATTGATAACCTAGTGACATCGTGCATTTACCCAGTGTTAGATTTTAGTGTTGATTGTGGCAAGTACGTCAGTGTTCGTGTATTCGTGATTAAGTGTAAGTGATACGTACTTGTGCACAATCAGTGTCCCTTTTATTTTATTGCATTGTCGACGTCTGTGGGATGCGTGTACGTGTGACTATAAGTGGTATGGGACACTTATGGAAGCGCTTGCACGGATGTCACAGATAAGGCATCCGACACTGCCATTTATCTTAGGTATTAGTCGGGACGTGCTTGATGGAGGTCCTGCCTCCAGTTCTCGCGCAGACTTGTCACGGATCGATTAGTATTTAGGGTTATGGTTAGCGTTTGATGTAGACCACGGGATGTGGGGTAGTTCAAGTGTGAATTCAACAGAATCTCGGGAGTCCCATGCCGGCTTATATATTTAGGGAGTTATATGGAGATTTACAGGGTATGTGCTATATACACCGTGATACATTCGTTACATGTTGGGCCCGTGGTCCCTTGCCCTTGGGTTCTACCCTTGGGTGGAGGACACTCACGAGTGGTTGACTCTCACACTTGGACTGACGATAGGCTTAGTGACCTGTACAGTGAGACTTAGAGACTGATAGGGTTACTGTTGTTTACATTCCTTGTACTGTGTTGACATACATGACATATCGTTATACTGCTTTACTGCTCCGCTGCATTTATCTCTGCTCATTTATATTCATGCTGTTATTGATTTACTGTTATTCATATCCTTCACCACTGTTAGAACTGTTACTTGATTATATGCATTATATTGCTATTGTGTCGCTCTGACGACCTGAGTATGCATGCTCGGTGTGAGGAGAAGATTTAGCTTGGACCAGATCTAGACGTGTATCACAGACTTCTTGACTTGCCTTCCCGATTTACATTCATTTGTTCTACTTCAGGTCAGTCTTTATATTGTTTCCTTCAGTTACTGCATTTCTCATTACCTGCGCATCGTTTACTGTTTACCATGATAAACTAGAAGCCGAAGTGTGACTACGGCAGGACATTTCCTTGACCGTAGGAGCATGGCTGGCCTTGTCTACCCCTCGTATTCCGTATTTTGGGAAGCGGGGCGTGACATGGTTTAGTTGGTATCAGAGCCAGGTTTTGCATCAATTGGGATTGCAGTTTTCCGTGTACAGTTTGGCAATCTAAGACATCCTTCGGTCTAGGTTGAAAACTGTCATTCTTGATCCATATTCACATCATGCGTTCAGCTATCCATTCGCTATGGTTTCGGATGACTTGATAAGGGTACGTGGTGGCAATTGCACTACCGTACTCTATTCAAGTGACTTAAAGTGATACCGTTGATTCCTCACTTGTAATGATATACATCATCTCTGATATTCTTGAATCCTTGTTCTATCCATATCATATTTTGATTCATTTAGCGTGTGACTCATGTCATTCTCGAAATTGTTGTTTCAGGATCATGTCTTCCAACGACTCTTCATCTTTATCCGCTCCCCAGAATCAGACTGTTGAGATTCTGAGTGTACTGCAAGGTTTAAAGGAAGCCCAGGAGCGAACAAACGACTTATTAGCTAAAGGACTGAGAAGACAGGCGAATCAGGCACCAGCGGGAGTCTCCTATCATAAAGGGATCTCTATTAGACGAGGAAAGGAGAAGAAGATGAAGCGTCAACAGAAGCATCAGAAGAACCTTTGCTGTGGATATTGTAAGAGGCCAGGACACCTTCAGAGGGATTGTCGCCGCGCTCAAGGGAAATGTCTGATATGCGGTTCCGACAAACATCGCATCAACGGTTGTCCAGAAAGGAAAGAGCTAAAAGGGGGAGACTCATCCACACCCTCCACTGATGCCAAGTGAGGATTACTGCGTAGTTCAAATTTCGAGGATAAAGCGGACCCAACCCAAGATTAAACTCGCATGACGATGATGCGGCGTTCTGGCAATCAAAGAAGAATTTTTATGTTTTCCAATTTCATTGTTAGGTTGTCATCTTTTTATGAATGTTTCTTTCCGTTTAAAATATTGTATCCGTTGAACTTTTGGTTGAATGTAACAAAATTTTGGATCATAATATATGTATCATTCTTATGCTTTCTCTATATCAAATTCTATTCATTATCACAGTATTTCAAATTCTGATCTTTCAACTCCTGCAACCGCATATTTTCATATACTTCATACCTTGAGCTTCTTCCTTGATGTATCCCACTATCTGATCATGACTTTCTTTTCTGACCATGGCTCACCCTGGAGCAGCGCCGCACCTGGATGAGAATGCCCAATCTTGCATTTCGTTAGACCACACGCTGGTGAGTTCCGACGATGAGATCAACGGTCCCCAAGTCAATTTCGGAAACAACGATTCAGAGGACGAAGGAGTAGCCACCCCAGAGTTTAACATGATAGCTGATTCCGACGAAGAACGAGATCCTGAAGCGAAACCTTTAGAGGAAGACCCGATAGAGGAAGACCCCGAGGAGGAACCGATAGAAGAGAATCCAGCGGAGGAAAACCCCGTGGGAGAAAATCCAGAAGAAGAGGATCACATGGAATCGGATCTCGATGAAGAAGCTCTATCCGAGGAAGAAGGACCAGAAGATCAAGACCCCATGGTAGAAGGACTTCCAATAGAGGTACCTACGAGACGCTATGGAAATGGACGCCCCTATCTGAGTACGCGAGCCTACCACAACCTGCTGAATCTCCACAACCGCGACTGATGGAATATCTTTTGATGTTGTCTTTGTGGCCAAATAAAATGTATATAGTTTAGGGCCACTCTCCGTCTTCGAGAATGCTTTGTTTCAGATTTTCTTGAATGAAATAAAATCTTCTGAATTCGTAAACCTTTGATTATTGGTTCGCTTGACACTTGTTTATTGCCCGTATCCATTTATTTTTCTGCTGAGATTCCTGACTGTCCACCCCTATTCATTGCATAGTTTTCACCCTCGTTTCGATTAGAAAGTACCGCACCCTGATCCTTGGAATGAGACACCCTCCATCCCTCGTCTGTGCCCCGTGTGACATCCTTCTGGGAGGAGAACAGTTCTTGTGAAACTTCCGAGTTCACTAACTCTTCAAATTTTGATTCGTGTACCGTACCGACTGTTGTTTCCCCCATACTTTTCCTTTCGTATTCCTTGTTGCTCATCCTTACTTCCGGTGCTAACCCTATCCTAATCTCCTTAACATTCATCCATAAGCCGCCATACTCCGACCTTTTGTTTGAGCCACACCTTCTTGTAATCACTATCCTAGCTAGCCCAATTCATATTGGTGATTTCTCTATTATCCCAAATATATTTAGAGACATTATTATTCAAGATTTAGTTTTCATTATTTTAAATTTATCAAAGAGTGTGTGTTATTGATTATTCTGTTTTACGTATTTTAAGTACACTATTAGTATTTTCATTTTCAGTAGCGCAACCTTACACCGCGCACATTTTGTTCCATGTTTCTTATTTTCAATATATGGGTTTTCTAAGCTATTTTAAAACTATTCGATCGATACGTCTCCTAAAATGGTTTAACCTACTGGCTAAATTTCCACTACTTTATTCTTGTTATCTTATTTTCGGGTTGTGTGCTTATGATTCCTATTATAAATAATTGTGCATTATACTTAGTTTTCTGTCGTGCTATCTTTAATATACTTATACGTGCACATGTTTGGGTTTCGACTTTTATCGAGTGCGCCTCGAATAATATTGTTCGTTATGGTTGTTAATTATATTTTCGTAATTATATTTGTTCTTACGTATTTATACCTTCAAATTTCTTCGTCCACTGACTACTAGCAAGTCTTTGTGTGTTAGTTTGCAAAATAATAGCTTTCGCCTATGTTTGTGTAACTTATCGTTTCTTTTAAATTTCGAGAACGAAATTTTTGTAAGGGTGGTGTGATGTAACACCCGGGCCCTTTTATACCAAAGTCCGTATCTTGTTACTTTAGAATCCTCTTTATTCTTATTTGTGAATTATTTATTTTATTTATAAATTTATTATTATATTTTATTTTTCAAACCCCATTTCTTTTTCTAACAAATTCCTTAGGACCAGCCCTCATTCCTTTTCTACCATTTTCTTCATTCCCCAGCTCCCAGCCCATTCTTTCTCTATTTTGTTAAATTAATTAATTAAACTCTCTTGAGCCACAGCTTAAGCCCCGGGCCCTCTCCATTATCATTTCTTATATTCATTAAGATTTAAACCCAGCCCAACTCCCCTACTTCTTTTATTTGAAAGTTAAACCATAAAACCTAACACCATTTTCTCTTTACTGTTAAATCCCCCAGCCCACTGTTCTTTAACTTAAATTCCATTTCTCTTATTTTGGCCGAGCCCAGCCCCTATTCTCTATGATTTTTCCCCCTCAAATTTTCCCTGGCCCGTTCTTTTTTTCCTCTATTTCTTTTATTAACTATTTCTGGCCCAGCTCTCTCCCCGGCCCGCTCCTTATTTTTCCATTTAAAATTGTTTTTTTTCCATACTGGGTCGGCCCAGGCCCACTTCAGCCCACGCCCGCTACCTCACCCATCTCCTTCCTCGCAACGGTAACTTCTTCCGCGCGCGTTTCCTTCGCGAGCGCGCTTCTCGCGCCGCCTCCTCCGCCTGCGCCCACGTCGCCTGGCCGTTACTCCCCACAACGCGCACCCCCTCTCTAACCCCCGTCGCCTCCATTCCCTCGCGTCACTCGTTCTCTTTCCTCCTTCCTCTCTCCTCCCTCCTAAACCCCGAGCCCCTCCTCTCTCTGCCTGCCTTACTCTCTCCTCCCACCAACTCCGCTCGCCCGACGGCGACGACCACGACCTCGCTCCTCTCTCCATCCTCCACCCTCGTTCACCGCAGCCGACCACCCTCGCCCACATCGTCGCCGGCACCTCCACGGAACCCCTGCAGTCGAACTCGAGTCCCTGCACCCTCAACAACGGCCACTGCATCTCATCGACCCATCATCGTCATCGTCGAAGTCGTCGTCGTCATCACCTCTCTCAGCTCTGTCTCTCTAGCCCTCTCTTTCCCTCACTATTTCTCTGCTCCTTCTCTCTCTGTTCTCTCACTGTCTTTCTCTCCAATTCCCAGCTCTCTCTCTCTTCCTTTTTCACTTCCCTCTCTCTCGTTCTCTGCATCTCTACATTTCTCTCTCTCTCTCTCTCTCACTGCTACTCCCTCTAACTCCTCACTCACTGTATATCTCTCCTTCCCTCTTGCACTCTCTCTCCTTCACTCCCAATCTCCCCTCTCTCAAATCTCTCTCTCTCTCTCACAGCCAAATTCTCCCTAATCTCCCCTTACCTCTCAGCCCTGTACATCTCTCTCTAACCCTTTCTCTCTGGCCTTCCCTCACTATCTCTCTCTCTCTCTGTCTACATACCCTCTCGGCCTACTCCCTCCCTCCAACACTCTCTCAAAACCACCCAAAACATATTTTTCCCTTACAAACCCTCACTGCGGCCATTACCGGAGCGACACCGTCGACCGTCGTCGACCCCAGTACACTCGCAAAGGATCATCAAGCAACCCTCAATCTCCAGTAACCGTGCAACGGCTCCGGACAACTCCGACGCGAGATCCGCATCTCGACCCAAGCTCGCGCGAATCGGTTCCGCGGCGTATATCACGCGTTCGTGACAACGTTGCTGCCCTGCAACTCCGAGACGTCCCCAGGCAAGTATTCTACTTGCTTACATGCTATTTATCTAAATTACAATCGTTAAATATATGAATTACAATGTTACAAGTTTAAAATTATTATGTGCCGTAACTGTTCGATGCTTGTTCCCTTAGGAAAATAATATCAAATTTGACGGAACTCAATGGTGTAGGTTGGCCCGTAGGGTTGTGAACACAGTGTGTGAATTTTGTTGAATGATGTAATCGATAATGACTAAAACAACTGCCCCCAAGTTTAACCATAAAACTGTAATTCTGTTACACCTGAAAACCGTTAAATTCTCCATAAATCATATACATAGTAGAATGGTGCGTTCGAGGGGTCAAATCGAAGCCTACTCGATGAACTTTAACCCTATACTAGTTTCCAGACAATCCTGTACTTAAACTGTGATGATTTTCGGATCGGAGTGCGACTCTGGACTGCAGTCCAGAGCGACTCCAGTTATTGGTTGCTGTTCCATAATGTGTACCACAAGACTTGCTTAACACTTAGGTTGCGGAACTCCGCTGCTTATTGTAGGTAACTCTGTTAGCTAGACAACACAATTAGTTTCATCCTGTTTCGTTATCATTTACTATTTAATCTGTAATTTAGAAGATCGGGACACATAACAGTCCCAGCAGAACCAGAACTGACATGTCAATATTAAACAGATTTTAACTCCTAACGTACAGACGCGATTGAAGATCCGTTTGTTGCGTTGAAAACTTTACTGAAAGTCCTAGAATTCATCCAACTGTAGCGTCGCTTGAATCTGATCCCAACTGGGATTAAAATGCGTTGCGAAATGGATTCCTGATTCTGAAACCGGATTTCCAGCCGCGTGCGCTTAAAATGAAACAGTTATAACTAATGATCCTGAAACCCGATTGGCTCGAAACCAAATTAGATGGATAGATAACTGAACATATTAATTACTACCTGTTTGTCTTTTCGCCAAATTATATACATATGTTTCATGATAAATCGTGCAAGTGGAAGAATGCGGTTTCATAACATCCTCACCATGTTTATATACTTGTTCACGCATCATATCATACCCATGTCATTGTATTGATAACCTAGTGACATCGTGCATTTACCCAGTGTTAGATTTTAGTGTTGATTGTGGCAAGTACGTCAGTGTTCGTGTATTCGTGATTAAGTGTAAGTGATACGTACTTGTGCACAATCAGTGTCCCTTTTATTTTATTGCATTGTCGACGTCTGTGGGATGCGTGTACGTGTGACTATAAGTGGTATGGGACACTTATGGAAGCGCTTGCACGGATGTCACAGATAAGGCATCCGACACTGCCATTTATCTTAGGTATTAGTCGGGACGTGCTTGATGGAGGTCCTGCCTCCAGTTCTCGCGCAGACTTGTCACGGATCGATTAGTATTTAGGGTTATGGTTAGCGTTTGATGTAGACCACGGGGTGTGGGGTAGTTCAAGTGTGAATTCAACAGAATCTCGGGAGTCCCATGCCGGCTTATATATTTAGGGAGTTATATGGAGATTTACAGGGTATGTGCTATATACACCGTGATACATTCGTTACATGTTGGGCCCGTGGTCCCTTGCCCTTGGGTTCTACCCTTGGGTGGAGGACACTCACGAGTGGTTGACTCTCACACTTGGACTGACGATAGGCTTAGTGACCTGTACAGTGAGACTTAGAGACTGATAGGGTTACTGTTGTTTACATTCCTTGTACTGTGTTGACATACATGACATATCGTTATACTGCTTTACTGCTCCGCTGCATTTATCTCTGCTCATTTATATTCATGCTGTTATTGATTTACTGTTATTCATATCCTTCACCACTGTTAGAACTGTTACTTGATTATATGCATTATATTGCTATTGTGTCGCTCTGACGACCTGAGTATGCATGCTCAGTGTGAGGAGAAGATTTAGCTTGGACCAGATCTAGACGTGTATCACAGACTTCTTGACTTGCCTTCCCGATTTACATTCATTTGTTCTACTTCAGGTCAGTCTTTATATTGTTTCCTTCAGTTACTGCATTTCTCATTACCTGCGCATCGTTTACTGTTTACCATGATAAACTAGAAGCCGAAGTGTGACTACGGCAGGACATTTCCTTGACCGTAGGAGCATGGCTGGCCTTGTCTACCCCTCGTATTCCGTATTTTGGGAAGCGGTGCGTGACACCTAGTAAGCATCGATTTACCATTTTAGTCCAAAACTAGATATTTCAACAAAACTAGTGGCCACAATAATCACATAATAGCTTAATTAAGCCACACAAACCCTTACTAAAATTTTAATCTCACCCATTTTAGATTTACTAAAAGTTAGTTTGCAAAAAGCTTAGTTTGGACAATTTGGAAAATAACAATTTACAATTTAACAACTAGGCTAGATTTTGCATGTCTAAAGATATTAAACTACACACATAACCATATCCATGTAATAAAAACCCTAACTTGATCTCAAACTCTCTTCTTAAAATTTCTAACATCCAATTAACACCATATTTAAACACCTAATAAGCTAGATTAAAGTAATTAACTAACAATTAAACCTTAGGGTTAGGATTTATACCTCACAAACTTGATATCAAACTTGCAAATTTGACTCCCAAAATGGCCTCCAAAATGCTAACTTGCTCCTTGATCCAAGCTAGATTCGGTTAAGGAATAATGGGTAAGGATTTGATTTAGAGTTTGTGGGATTTTGTATTGATTTTTTATGGATTTTTGGAGCTTTGAGTTGGAAATGGAGGTGGGGAAAATTTAGGGCTGTTGAAGGGGGGCTCGGCCAAGTGAGGAGAGTGTTGTGTGTGTGTGTGGAAAATTCTAGATTAAGTTAACCCTTAAGCCTCCATTAATGCACCTCACTTCAATCTTATCTCTAATTCATTTTCTTTTCAATTTTCCTTAATCTTAGAAAAGTCTAGAAGCATAGAGATAATTGGAGAAAAAGAAAAACAATTTGTAAACTTATATTTAAGTTGACATGGTTCACATTTGTATATTTAACACATTCTAATTTGTAATTACCACTAATTAAATGTTTAGTCAAAGCTTATAATAATATTTGAAATAATTAATTACGGAAAAAAATATTTAAGTGAACTAATAATTGTAAGTGACTAAATAAATACCACATACTAGCAATTTCATAGTTAAACTATGTGCATTTAAGTCTATATTGAAAAATGATTATATCTTGGTTTTCATGGAAAACACAAATTATTTTACCGATTAACGGAAAATTCGCCTAAACGATTTCTAAAACGTTACAATCTTCCCCCCTTAAAGAAATTATATCCCCGAATTTAAATTTAAACCCCCAAATACTAACACATTAGTAATCAGCTCAAATCACGGGGCTCCGAAATCACGGAAGATACAGAAATACCACAGCGCATCGTGTGCGCCTGAAAACGGGTATGAAACTCTAAATCGAACTCCGTCAAGCGTAATGCAATCATCGGAGTTACAATGGAGATACAGATCTCGAAATCCACTATTGAAATCCAATATACACTAGTCGAATACTGTAATACGTATATATTACGCATCCTTAGAAAAATCTCCTAAAACTGAATAAAACACATGAAAAATCTTTTCTGAATCGCCGTGTGATGCGTAACTCATGGCACAAGTGACAGACGCTCATTTGTAAAGTAATAAATATACGTTCATATGTGTTTTGCTCAAATATACGTTCCGCCGTTTTGAAATATCCCAAAAGGTTTTCCTTTATAAACATTCGTGTCGCTCGCGGACATGTAGGAAATAGCGAGACTATAGCTCCTTTTTTTGAAAAGCTCTTGTTAAACTTTTAATGCATTCAAAGTACTCAGGTACTGTCCTCAGATCAGTCCTGTTCGTCCACTATATACTATAGTGCCCATCATGAAATCAAAGTGCTCAAGAGCAAAATCAGCCTCAAAAGGCGTATCCAACAATCACGTGCGTCTGGTGCACATGGAAATCAAAACCAAATACAAGTGCTACGAATGTGTACAAAACCAAACTAAGTGTAGCAGGTGTGCACAAAAGCATCTATCAACTGCAACGGGTGTACATGACAACAACATCAAGTGCACCTAGAGTGCACGAAAACCTTAATCCAGTACAACTAACCTGCACGAATGAAAATCCCAATCGAGTGCATCCGGTGTGCACAAAATCACATCTCATATCATGCGCCCAACATGCGCGAAAATCCAAATCAAGTGCATCTGTCATACACGAATGAAATCTAAATCAAGTGCATCCAACATGCATGAATAAAATATAAATCAAGTGCGCCCGGTGCGCCCAAAATCCCGCACTGTGCGCCTATTATGCGCAAAAATCCAACCCAAGCGCGCCAAGTCTGTATAAATCATCTAGTGCAGTCGCATGCACGAAACGAACGTCAAGTGAAAACGCGCACAAAAATATAAATCTGGTAAAACAATTGCTCAAGACATAAATCGGGTGCAACCAATGTACGGGGTATAGATCTAGTGCAACTATTGCACAAAATATAAATCCAGTGCAACAAATGCACGAAATACAAATCGGGTGCAACAAGTGCATGGAAACTCATCAATAACTCAAATGCGTATAAAAACAACACCGAGTGTTACAAGGTGTATAAAAATCATAAGCGTGTGCAACAGCGTGCACAAAACACGTATCAATGCACTGCAAGCACATATAAGCTATACCGAGTGCAAAAACCAAATCGATCGCGTATCACATGCACAAAATCAAATCGATAGTATCGAAATCCATAATCCTAAGTACGTGCAGCCAAGGCACAAAATCAATATCAAGTGCAATAGATATGCACAAATCGCAAACCGATGTAGCGGTGTATAAACATAAATCAAGTGCAATAACTGTACACAAAAGAATTATCCAATAGGTGCAGCCATGGTGCACAAAAACAATACCATGAAATTCAACCATCAAAACTCAAACCCAGCGATATAAACATGATACTCGGATCAGAAAACACAAATCGCAATAAATGACATTGAGCTACACCTCCTACAATGTCGAAAAATATGTCGGTGCGCCCAAAACTGGCGGAGCAAGAACATCCGCTTGCCTCCTGCTCACGGTCTGGCGTCCTTTGTATCTGGGTCCTCATTTTCTCTGTGGATTACCAATCTCGCAATCCATCAGCTCGTCGATCCGGTCAGGTGTGCTAACGGAAACGATTCCGCTCTGGCACTCCTCTAGTCATCTCTCGGCCAATTAGCATGACCACTCGTAAAGCAGCACGTCACTGGCGTCGGCCTCTGGCCCTCTGAATACACGTGACACATCTGATCCTCGGTGCAACTCTTATCGCAGCAGTATCCTGGAAGTCACCTGCTCAAGGTCTCTTCCGATCTCGCCTATGTCGAACTGTACGGAGGCTGGTACTCTTGCATAATCTTTTCTCGTTTTCTGGACATCTGCATTCTCAGCACAACATTTCTTCGGGAACTGTCCATATCCCAATGCCTCTGTATACATATCAGATCTCTAATCTCAACGGGGAGTAACAACAGCTCGTTAACATCTCGCACGAAGCTCTTGTTCCACTCGTCTTTATTTTTGTCCACTTCGACGTCACGTCTTGCTATCTGCGTACTGCAATTGTTCTCGGCTACAGTCAATCTGGAGTCTCTCACACGGACTCGAAGTTACGAACTCGGTATCTTCATCACTCTGTAGAAGATATCTAGCCGAACACATCCTCGGGAACTCGTCCAAATCATCGAAGGAATACTCCATATTCGTCCGCTCTCGATCAACTCATAATGCATCTGAGTGAGGTCCTTTATCCGATGCCGGTCAACTTACTGATCTCTTATCAGATCATCCAATGAACAATGTCATCTCTGGGTCGATCTACTCTAGATCTGAGTAAGATTCTCCATACTGGAAATCTTCAACTCGACTTTGCCTGCGTCGGCGCATCAAATCAGAAAAATCATCTCAGTCGCTCAACTCAACTCAAGATAGACTAGCTATCATCTGTCGCATCTCTGCCTGGAAGCTCCAGCGATCTCAACTCATAAGCTCTGGAAGCGACATCCCATCAATCTCAGCAACAGCTGGGTCATCCGTCTGTACGATAGACAATATCACGATCTCTGAGGTAGGATGTACATCAACAGTCCTTTCACAACAGGCAGCCTCTATCAGTGGCCCGATCATCCGGTGCAAAATCGAATACTCGCCTCAAACGAGAGGTCACAACACAAACACTAAATCGATACGTTCCCATGTCACCAGAAAACACGATGGTCAGTCCTCATCCATGACGAGCTCACCCTGACCGCATCACTAGCAGCAGCTCAATCTGGGCTCAAACCATGGTGACAGGAACCTCGAGCATGTATTAATGAAGATAGATCAAAGGGATGAAAAGAATCAACGGATCCCAAAATGGATACATGATCATAAGGAGGAACGGAATCACTGAGAATATGATCATTGGAATGAATAGAATCAAGGGTCTCAAATGGAGGTATGATCAAGGGAACGAAGAGAATCACAAGTCTCAAGATATATACATCCTAAGGTCACTTAAGCGGAGTATCGTATCGTAAGCGCGGAATATACGCACGGTACGTCACTCTACTTGAGTTACCTACTCCATCAATCAAGGTCAACCTATATAACGAAAGTTCGGGTCTAATACCCCCATATTCAAATCTAAGTTCCGTAAGGTCAAGCCTAGGTTCCGAAATAGATTACGCCCCAGACTCCACATAGTCAAACCTAGACTCGAACCAAGGTTAAACCTAGCGGTCTGATACCAACTTTGTCACGACCCGAAATTTAGTTCGTGACCGGCACTTAAATCACGCCACGTCTAAAAGCGTAACGTAAATTAAGTAAGCCGAAGCGCAGAAATCTAAACCTTTTAAAAGAAAATAAAAGAGGTGAAGTTTGAAATAAAGGTATGATGAAATCAAATGTTTTCATAAATGCATAGATAAAGGGGATATGAAAATTGCAAGTGGATTTTACTAGTTGAAAAACATGTTTCGTCTTTTAAAATTTGGGCAGCACCTCCCTTGTATATTTTGATCAAAACCACATATACATGATAATATAAAAGGCATCCCCAAGCGGGAGCTAGCTCTTCGCCAATCGGAGGAATCAAAACCACGCAAGACAGAAATATATGTATACGACGCCCAACGATGAAGATCAACACAAAAGGATAATGTAAAGCAAGATATCAAACCCACCAAGCGAACATATAACCCTTCGCTCTAAGTCTCGCAACCACAAGTCTCTTCTAAGTCTTACTACTTGTACAAATACTAGTTTCTGATTGATGGAGTTAACTAGATACAACGGAATAGTAAATACAAGAGTGATACGATCCAACATGTACCACCTACCAAAGCAAATCACCCGAATGCCAGCTGGGTGCCAGTGATGCCGCTACTGATCCATGTGGTCAACCTGCAAGAACTGTGGCACAACGGGGGTGAGTTGCCAACTCGTGAGTAGAAAACATCATCAGGTAGAAATCGAATAAAACAACGATTTCCTAGGTCAACTATATCATAAAGGTAATACTATGATATCTAAGGTGACCGTGTCTGCATAAATGCCAACAATAATCAATGGATGTATGCTTGTGGATAACATCCAACAATATAATCAATGCCTGTATGCATGTGGATAACATCCAACAATATAATCAATGCCTGTATGCATGTGGATCTCGTCCAACAATATAATCAATACATGTATGCATGTGGATAACATCTACGTGTCCATCAATGACACCACAACATCATGCATGTAAATATCATAAAAGCATATGCATGTAAATATGACGATATCAATTAACGTGTGTCCATCAACGACACATCAAAATCATGGAACAAGAGTATCCAACATCGACACTCGAAACATCATGAAACCCGTGTCCAGCATCGACACGTAAATCCTCATATCTCAGGCGCCGCACCTCAGATCGACCCTCAGGCACCGCATACTCTGGTCGGCCCTCATATCCATCTCACGACTCCGGTCGATATCCTCCGAATAACCGCCGAGTCCAAATACTATCACCGGTAGGTAGTGTTCCCTCCACCAGGCTCATCGGATACTCTCCGAAAATCATTTCTTGCCCCGGGGTACCTTACCGGGTCCACCATGTACCCGCAGATGGTGCCTACCGCTCCTCAAATCGGGTTTCACATATCAATCTCAGAACCGAGAAAACACATGGTGGACTTCTCGAAATATTATATCAAGAGAAACCAGGTTTCTAAAACAATACATAATTTCCTTTGAAATATAACCACGGTTCTCAAATCCAGAATCTCATGAAAACAGCATCTCAATGCGCAATATCATAAAGCATGATGTATGCAAACATATAACCGAAATGTGAGCATATCAAGTATATCATGCAACCAGGTATAGTGATGTGAGCATAGCAAGTATATCATGCAACCACGTATAGTGATGTGAGCATAGCAAGTATATCATGCAATGAGTCAAGTGACAATACTGAACAATCAAGAGTAGTAGCATGATGCTGCAATTCTACTGTGTAAGTGATATAGCAATTATCGATGATAAAGTGTGTGAGCCGGCCAATCTGTGTAAGTGTAACATACGCATCATCGATAATGGTGTAGGTGTACTAGCACAGGTATATGTAATACAATGAGAATGACATGAACGTAGCATAAGGTACATCGTAAGCTAAATGCTAAAAGGTATACTATATATAACATATCCAAGTCAATGAATCTATCAATCGGCATCCAGCCTCACAACATCATGTACGGTATAATCCATCGTACGACATCCTCTAGTCAAGGGTATGGATCGATCATCAGATACACTCATCACGTACGGTAATCCATCGTACGGCGAAATTAAACAATTAGGGATTCTATCAACAGATATGACAACGAGGGTACGGACCTAACTTCTCGTACGGTATATCACTAATGATCTACAACATTATCCATATAATATATATATACCTATCTCTAAGGTCACATCCGTATCAATCTCATATCGACTCGCATCCATATAACGACATATCAAACCAAGTCATCATATCACATCGTATACTCTTTTCATCACATCAATACCTCACATCAACTCATCTTATTAATCTCATGTTGTATTTATCGACTTCATAACATGCCACTATAATCTCCTATTGATTCTCTTTGCAACTGCATATCTATATATCGTGATTCGCATTCACGTTTCACATCCTTATGTATCAATTCGAGACATCATTTCTATCATATCATGTCAAGAAGTCATATCCCTATAGTTTTCATCTCATATCTCGATATATATATTCAATCATTCATATCATCTCTAACTACATTTTTAACTATATGCATAGTTTTCTAATATAGGTTTCCTTAACCATATTCTATATATCGGTTTCTATCAAAATTTGCGGGGGTGCTATACGCCATCCACCCGACTTCCCCCGTAAATATAAATCTACTCACCTGTGGAACTCCTTGTTCAGCCGTAGTCGATGCGCTTCGTCGTCTCGGAATCCACACGAAGGTACCTACAAATCAACACATATCGCCACGTTATGAAAACCAAATCCGGAAAACCGATACGGCACACGGTGCGCTCATAGGTTAGAACCTATAGCCTACGTATGCAAAAACGACCAAACAACCCTCGTCGTTGACGTACAAATATCAAACGACCAAATTTCATAACTAATATAAAAACCAAGAATATACGCCCACAAGATAGACACATTGTGCACTTAGTGCACAAAACGCGTACGATATCGCCACAACCTCAACTACGATCTCTAAACGACACAACCACCAAGCCTAGAACCCGATCGTACCGATCGCGCATTCACAACACACTAAATATTATAAGAAATAGGTTGTATATCATCAAAACTTAAAACTTAATCAAAATCTATTTATTCCAAAACCTAGTAAGTATCGATTTACCATTTTAGTCCAAAACTAGATATTTCAACAAAACTAGTGGCCACAATAATCACATAATAGCTTAATTAAGCCACACAAACCCTTACTAAAATTTTAATCTCACCCATTTTAGATTTAGTAAACGTTAGTTTGCAAAAAGCTTAGTTTGGACAATTTGGAAAATGACAATTTACAATTTAACAAATAGGCTAGATTTTGCATGTCTAAACATGTTAAACTACACACATAACCATATTCAATTAATAAAAACCCTAATTTGATCTCAAACCCTCTTCTTGAAATTTCTAACTTTCAATTAACACCATATTTAAACACCTAATAAGCTAGATTAAAGTAATTAACTAACAATTAAACCTTAGGGTTAGGATTTATACCTCACAAACTTGATATCAAACTTGCAAATTTGACTCCCAAAATGGCCTCCAAAATGCTAACTTGCTCCTTGATCCAAGCTAGATTCGGCTAAGGAATAATAGGTAAAGATTTGATTTAAAGTTTGTGGGATTTTGTATTGATTTTTGATGGATTTTTGGAGCTTTTTGAGTTGGAAATGAGGTGGGGAAAATTTGGGGCGGTTGAAGGGGGGCTCGGCCAAGTGAGAAGAGAGGAGAGTGTTGTGTGTGTGTATGGAAAATTCTAGATCAAGTTAACCCTTAAGCCTCTATTAATGCACCTCACTTCAATCTTATCTCTAATTCATTTTCTTTTCTATTTTCCTTAATCATAGAAAAGTCTAGAACCATAGAGATAATTGGAGAAAAAGAAAAACAATTTGTAAACTTGTATTTAAGTTGACATGGTTCACATTTATATATTTAACGCATTCCAATTTGTAATTACCACTAATAAATGTTTAGTCAAAGCTTATAATAATATTTGAAATAATTAATTAAGGAAAAAAAATATTTAAGTGAACTAATAATTGTAAGTGACTAGATAAATACCACATACTAACAATTTCATAGTTAAACTAGGTGCATTTAAGTCTATATTGAAAAATGATTATATCTTGGTTTTCACGAAAAACACAAATTATTTTATCGATTAACGAAAAATTCGCCTAAACTATTTCTAAAACGTTACAGTGGGTAACCTCAGGCACCCGAGAGGTACTTCGGTCTCCTCAAAAACGGTGACATGGAGGTTTTTGATTACCCATACTTGACACTACTGTTGTTCTAGACTATCGGATCTGGCAGGAGGATGAGTATAACGTCGTTCTAAATTAGCTTTAGAAGTGCACGTGTATATGACTCTGCCAGAGAGTTGTTGTAGTCAATGGGAGCAGCGGAAGTATAGTGGGCAAGTATCTTATGTCTATTTATAGGCTAAAGTAGGTATAGCGAAGATAGATCATCTAGTTTTGATATAACAGTCATAGAGTTTGACTTCATCAGAATAACAGATGGACCTGGTAAGAAGGTAGTAGGGAGAGATGTCATGGTATTTGGATGATATGCTCTTGATAGGAAGTGATATTCCTATACTACGATCGGTTATACTGTGGTTGTCATAATGTGTTTCTTCACATAGGATCTGAATAAAATATCAGGGATTCTGGTGACAAGATCTAGATTTGGGAAGTGTCCCAATTCGAGTACTTGACACTATTATAAAGTGTTTTAGAATGGATGACTCCTGGCGTGGTGGTGTACCCGCAGGTGATGGAGTCACCCTCTCTAAAGATATGTCTTCTAGACTGATGAGGAGATGAGTTTGCATGATTGGCATATCACTTGCTTAGGCAATTGAGTCAATCATTAGATGTCAAGTACAACACCAGATATTGTTTTTGCACTGGCTGCAATAAACATATATTAATCCAATCCTGGAGAAACATTGGGAAGCAGTTATGAACATAAGTGGATGTTCTTGGTATATGGTAACGGCAGCCTCCTTTGGAAGGCGGTTATCATTTTAGGCTTCCAAGGTGACATGGATGACAGAGTGACTATCAGAGTTATAGTTTTCCCTCTTTTGAGGGGAAGTATGTTGGACAGATGATCCAAGAGGATACTGTAGAAGGCATGGTGCAGGATACTGATTAAATTCAGTGCACGATACAGTCTAAGAAGTTTGTTAGATTTGGAGTTCATTTGTGAACTGGTCCCATCAGATATTCAGACAAATTCTAAGACAGGTATTGCTCATTTCGGGAGATAGTCTTTCTCCGCGAAGTTGAGATATAGAGAGATAAAGATATAAACACTAGAGCGGATCCACTCACTGAGGCTATTTATCAAACGCAATAGTTTCACAAACGGGCTTTGTGAGACTGATTAGTAGAGAAGTTGGGTGTTCGATATCACACAAGCTGTAAGTATGCGACACCGCAATAATTAGCCTTAAGTACAAGTGGGAGATTGTTGGCTATAGTGCCCTCAAGTCAATTATTGTAATCACAGGCACGTGATTGTGATGATTGAGAGAGGACCTATACGGTTAGAACAGTCTTATTCGAGATGATAGTATGCTATCTGGTTTGTCTTTATCATCATGTACTTACATTATGTGGTATTACAGATCACAATTACATGTTGATAGAGCCCATAGAATTCTTTCTTGACTACCAGCATTATGATGGCGATCATATACATGGGAGCTGGGTGCTCTATAAGCACATCCTTAAATTTCCCTAATTGAGGGAGTATCGAGACTGGGTATCGATACTCCGGAGTAGACTAGTGTATACTTATCGAGACCCTGACGAGGGGCGGTGGCCGATCTCACGAGCCATTGGCGTCAGTTAGTCACCTAAGATAGTATACATGTGCTCATTGGGTTATAAGTACACTGGACGGACTCGCTGGGAACATGCTAGATGGTATTATACCTATTGTCAAAAAGCAGTTCCTAGGTGACATGTGTACAGGTTAGTCTGTTGACCTAAGATCGTCAATTGTCTCGTGTGAGTTCCCACTGTGCTTTGATTACTACCCTACCACGGCTCAAAGGAGTCGTGCAAACATGTTGTAGTTAGATACAGTCCCGAGCCACATGGAGGCAGTGAGCGGACCGTCAGGGATTCGTCTCTTCCGGTATTGGGGGTTGATGTCGCACGGTGCACGGGTGGCCATCACCAGAAATCCTTGGCCAAGGTAGACGAGAATTACTAATTTGGATCATTAGTTTCTCAGAAGGTGATGGGCTTCATACCGACACGAAATATCGCGTTATTAAGGGTCTGACTTTATCCACCCCCCTAGACTCGTTATGCGATACTCTTAGACGAATAGACCAGACTGTACGGAGATTTTCATGGATAGGCTCAGTAGGGGTTCGGATGAGCTTGCTCGTCGGCTTTCCTTTCGCTCAATACCTAGGTAGCCGTTACGTACAACTAGTGTCGCTGACATGCTTGTGGTTTAACCCACTGCCAGCGTATTGACGAGTCTTTAGAGTCCCTCACAGAGGGTTTCCCTGGTTCTGGAAAAATGATGTAGTAGCCGTATTGGATACGTGCAGGGTTCCGATCGAATGAGTATGCTATGTACTCGGACTTTCGATCGGACGGTTGATAATACTAGCCGGCTCGGGTTTAAACCGGATTATTAAATCAGGTATTGATTTAATAATTTACGTATATATATTTCGATATGTATATTCTAATATTATGTTCTTTGTGTTATTCTATCTCTACGGGTATTTGTATTTCGGTACAAATACAGATATGTATATACAGTAGAATGTAATCCGTATTTTTTACAGTTAACATTCTAGAAGGTGGACACCTCATTTTGGATTTGATCATTTATTTTTAGTGGATAATGAGGTGGATTATTGAGAGAGGGGAGTATGGTGAGAACCATGCTTGCATAGTGTGCACAAATTAATTATTAATTCATTTGTGCAAACTATTCAAGCATGGGCTTGATTTTAAAATAAAAAAAAATATATGTTTTACAAAACCCAATATGCTCATTTTCTCTCACATGGTTGGCTCATTATTTTTTAGAGATGGGATTTTCTTCACCTCACCATCATGCTTCACTTCCCTCTCTTGAGTTTTCATGAGTTCCTCCACCTTCAAGTCCACCTTCAAGTTTAACCTCCTCATTACAATCTCATGGGTTGAGAATCAAGAGAGGAGGTGAGATAGATAAACACATGGATCCATTCACTAGATCCTAAGCACTCTAGACTAGCCATCTTGAGTCCCTAATTGCTTCACTTGCTTATGGTGTGAAGCTAGAGCCAAGAGCTACATCCCTCAGGTGGATCATCATCGACGAAGGAAGACCGGCGACCAAGTTCAGCCGAGGACGCCTCAAGGAGCTTGGGAAGATGGTTGAAGACTGAAAGATTTGGTTCATTCGGTATAACCATTTTTACCTTGTAGTTTAGCGTTTATTGTTAGCTAGTAAAGGTTTATGGTTTCGATTCTAGTCGGTTTTGTTAGCGCCAGTTTTTTAAGCGCCGGTTTTTTAAACGCCAATTTTTGTTCCGCACCGGCCACGGTTGCAGATCCAACAAAAATTTGTTTTTCCCCGAAATCAAGGATTACAATTATAAATCAAAATAATGCTGGTTTTTTATCCACTAAACAATCTCTTAATCAAGCGTAATGAACTCGCAATCGACCAATAAAACCCTACAAAAAGCAATAAATCATGCAAATTTGAACGAAAGCATAGAAAGATGAACCTTAAATCGAAAGAAATCATGGAACTTTTTAGAAGAGATTAGGGTTAGGGTTTGGAGAAGAGAGAAATGGTAGCCTTTTGTGAGGAGATGAAACAGAAAGGGGCGACGGTTCTCGAGGAATGAAACAATCAACGATGGACGGGATCAAGGCTTGAGGTGATCGGCGATGGCGGATCACAAGGCGATCGCGTGGCGGAGCTCGGTTTTTCTCTGCCATTTCCGTAAGGTCAACCGAAAAAGTTAATTTTTTCTCTAAACTTTTCCGGACGGTTCCCACCATAGGGACACTGTTTTCCCCCATGGTGGAAACCGTAGGGTCAAGCCATCTTTATACTAGTGTATCACTATAAACAAATAACAATCCAACAACATCAACAATTCTCATCCCAATCCATTCCTTTATCAAAAATTCTCACCACAACCCTCCCATCACAATCAACCAAGCAAATAACTACATCCATTATTAACATTCTAACCACAATCAACCAATTCATTATCAATCAAAGAAAAAACCACTCACCCTTGCCTCAGAAGCAAACAAATAAACAATTCAACATCACCCAAAGAATTTAATTAAAGAAAATTTTAATTAAAGAAAATTTAATTTTCCATTTGAAAAAAATTCAATTAAAACGACGCGGGTTGCTTAAGCTTCAAAAGAGGCAGTGGCGGGATCGTCGAGAAGAAGAGAGTGGCCGTTAGGGCTTGGTGTTGAAGAGAGGAGGTGGTGGCGGCTGCGAGAGAGTGTGTGAGTGAGAGAGAGAGAGAGAGAGAGAGAAAGAGGAGGCTTACGCTTGGAGGAGGAGGGGGTCGACGGCTTGGAGGGGGACGGGAAGGGGGAATGCGTTTGGGGGAAGAGGAGGGGGTATGCTTCGAGGAGGAGGGGGCCGATCGTCGCCGGCGATAGGAGGAGGAGGAGGAGGTCGGAGCTCTGTGAGAGGAGGGTGAGGGATTTGGGAGATGAACGTTTTTTTGTTTGTGAAAAGGGGATCTGATCTCAAACCCGAGACATTATATTTAATTGGATTATTCGGTTGACTAATACCCGACAAAATAACCCAATTATATTTTAAAATGATTTCTTAGGCGGGTTTGGTTTACCGGGGGTTTATTTCGTCGGATAGCCGACAAAATAAACCTCTGATGAAATAGGTGTTTTTTTTTTCTTGCAGTGTTAATTGCACGACTATTTCTGAGGAGGTTAAAGGGATTAATTAAATTAAATCTTCTAGAAACATAAAATTCCATTTTATAAGAACTTTAGATAAAATATGCTCAGCTTTCATTTCTTTTGTCTCAGACTAAATAATTAATTTTTTATATACATTGTATTTATTAATGGTACTAAAAGAAGCATATTATACCATTATGTACTCAAATAATAACTAAAAATTAAAAAAGAAAAGAAGAAGAATCCTAGATCGATTTTATAATGAAAGAATCCAGTAAACAAAGGACATTTAGTGAAAGAATCCAATAAACAAATTATCGATATAATAATGAAAGAATCTAATAAACAAGGGAAATTTAGTGAAAACCACGTGCTCTTAAAAAACACTAGTACTTCTGCACGTGCGATGAACGTCATATCTGATTTTTTCCCTTCTCTATTCTCCTATCCATTTTTGTTAGATACCATATCTTTTTAAATCTGGCCTGACCCATTTGCCATCTTGACGTGGCGCTAACGTGGCACAACCAAACGGTGCTAAATTTGACAGTTAAAAATATAGGTTCTCGGCCATTTTAAAACTTTAGGGTAGTTATTTGATTTTTCAGGACAGCTTTTGGTGAATAAGCCTGATAGTATTGATAAAGATTAGATCGGAAATATTTAAAATTTCTTGTCAACTTCAAACAGCACACTGCTTAACCCTTTAAATATCCAACGGTCCTTGGAAATTTCTCAAAACGCAAAAAAAAAAAGCAATAAAAGTAAAAAATGGGTTATTATGGTTTGATTCTTGGAGCTTTGGTTGTGATATTGGCAACAAACATATGGAGATTTGTAGTGGTTGTAGCATGGAGACCTTATGCTGTCACAAGGAAGATGAGGGAGCAAGGGGTGGTGGGGCCCAAGCACAAGTTTTGGACAGGGAGTCTTGAAGAAATCAGGAGCTTGAAGAAGGATGCATGGGGGATTGAATTGGGTATACATTCTCATGACATCACTCCTAAAGTTCTTCCCCATTATTTCAAGTGGATGAAACAATATGGTATGTTTCTATGATCAATACACTATTTTTCATTTTTTAAATACTTTTTGCCAAAAAATGTTTATGAAAAAAAAAGGGCTTCATGCAATTTAATTATAGCATTGTCATTATTCTCTTAATTTTTATTTGGGCATTTTACTTAAAGCCGTTATACTTAGCTAATTACTGAAAAGCCCTCATACTTCATTTACTTAAAAGATCGCTCATACATTTAAATTGCACCAAAAAAACCTCCCACACTAGTTTTCCATCAAACGTTAGTTTCCCTTTAGAAAGATAGAACTGGAGTTTATGTTTGAGCTATTCTCTTACCTTCTAAGTATTGTAGTCAGGTGTTTCTTGCATAAAAAAAAGAACTCACATTCTCATTTAGTTGACAATTGGGATTTTGGTGCAACTAAATAATCGCTCTCCTTTCAAATGTGCTTGTTCATAAACTCAAAACTTGCTTTTGAAGGGACAACGGCACTCGATAAGGTTGTTGATAGAGAAGATTGAGAAAAACAAGCCGGTTAAGAGATCTTTGATCGAAACCCTAAGGCTAAAGCCAATTTGGGGAAAAATTTATAAATTTTAAGAAAAGAAGAATGATTGGGAAGATTTTAAAACACTAACCAATACTCATCGTTAGCCTTTTAACAAAGTGATGGGAAGATGCCAAAAATTTCTTTTTTTCGCCTGTTCGAATGCAATTTAAATGTATGGAGAGTTTTTTAAGTAAATATAAAGTATGAAGGGATTTTTTTTAGTAATTAGCGATATATGAGTGGGCTTTTCAATAAAAAGCCCTTTTTATTTTGATGTTTCTCTCTTTCCTTTCCATATATAGGAAGAACATTTTTGTATTGGAATGGATCAGATCCAAGGGTGTGCATCACTGATGCAGCGCTAGCAAAGCAAGTTTTATCAGACAAGTCAGGTTACTACACAAAGGGCAGAGTAAGTGGGCCTGTTTTAGCCATCTTGGGTAGAGGTTTAATTCTCACCGAAGGTTCCGAGTGGGCGAGGCACCGACGGGTCGTTAGCCCTGCCTTCACCATGGACAAACTCAAGGTATATATAAAACTCCATCATTTATCCTTCAACTCATCAAACTCTCTAGGGTGAGTTTCACCAAATAATCCTCAACAATCATTGTTTGTCCCTAAACTCTCTATTGAAGTTTTCATTATTGCGCTTAATCTCTCCTTATATATAGTGCTACATATTTAATGGTATTTTGATGGAACAACCTTCTTAAAACCAATTGTAAGGGAGTTTGTTGTATTAGACCAGCTTTAAGGTAGTTTAGTGAAATTTTTTACTAATACATAGATTAAGAATAGAAATGTCTAAATACAAAAATCAATTTGGTTTCATGTAAGATAATTCTAACATGAAAGTGATTTATTTATTATATTTTGATGGGCTCTTGAAAAGAAATTAGTGTGTCCAAAATGTATTGATGTGATTAAGCATTTGTATGATAGATTGACTGGTATGCTGTATGAACTTAGGGAACTTTGAAATTGAAAGGAAAGTCATATAATAACTGTGTAAGGTTAGCAATTTTTTATATATCAGATTGTTGGACAATTAAGAAACAACATGTGCATTAAGTATGACTGAAATGAGAATATTAAGATAGATTAATGATAATATACTAAAGAGCAAAGTATTGCTGTGCAAAAGCTACGCAACACACCCTGCTCTTGGGTGTTGGGTCCACATGAGCCGATGCAATTAATTGTGGGGTCCACTTGGGTTGGGTCCTGTTGCTTATGCGGAATAATTGTGGCCTGGTAACACTATGCTTTATACTAAAAGATGGGATAAAGAATAATTATATTTATAACTAGTTGGAGTCGTATCCATATAAGATAGCATAAGAGTGAACTAATTGAGATGATTTAAACATGTACAATGAGACTGATAATCATCTTAGTTAGAACAAGTAACAAAACTAAGTTAATGACGTAATTTAGGATAGCGGTAGACTTAAGCCAATATGGGTAGAGATAATTAAGAACAATATGTTAATTGTTAATTTAACCGAAAAGACGGTATTTAATAAAGCAGAATAAAAGAAACGAGTTCATATACGGGTTAAGGCTTTTTTCCCGTCCTCTCTCTCCCTCTCTCGATTTTTCGAAAAAGGCTTCTTGTTGTTATAGTTGTTACCAAAATCTTTTTCAAACAACCCATGGTAAATTTCTTTACAATGTTACATTTTCATCGTTTAACTCATCCTTCTCTCTTAGGGTAAATTAATGCCCTTAAATATTGTGTTTTTTAGTAAATAGCCTTGATGTTTTTTAATTATAGTAAGATCCAATCCAAAAAAGAAGAAGAAGAAGTCAAGCTCCCTTAAAGTGCGACATTAAGTAAATTTTAGTAAAAGGCTTTCTTAAAACAAATGTAATATAAAAACTTAATGTGGTTTAGTGAAAAACAACTATATTTTCAGGGTAAATTTAGTGAAATTTACATCCCTCTATATACTACTTGTTATTATACAATTAGGGCATTAACTAGCAAGGTGCCACCACTCACATGCGTGGTGATTGGAAATTCATTGAAAAGTTGGGCGCTGAGCAAAAATTTGTTCGGAATTGTCAGAATTGAGATAGGCCAAGAAAAGGCCAATGTAAATTTATAGGGAAGCCAGGGGACGGAGCTGACTTTGCCGGTGATTTTTATCTGAATGCATTCTAAGTTTTTTGGGGGCCAAATACGAATTACCATAGAAACCTGGGGGTTGGGGATAATTTTCCACAGTAAACAAAAGACAAAAAATGGCTTGATTCAGCCCCTAATAGAGCTTTCTATATAATATAATAGTTTATTCTAAATACTGTAAGGTTATGGTTTGGGTAAGCAGAATTGATCTTGTGCAAACTGGCATGCACACAAACTGAACCATAGATGTGATCAAAATTATTCTTCTGAAAGTGAAAAGATAAATATGACACATTTCTTCTTGATGGAGCCTCGGGATCTCCTTCAGATGTTGTCCTCCGTCGATCCTGCGATGGCGGTCTTGGACGGCTGAGATTTGGTTTTGGTGTTGTTGGGTGTGGATCTCAATGGGTTGGAGTTGGACTCCGAGCTACCTGCAAAAAAGTCCCGGGATGGGTGAGCACCGTAGGACCCTCCGACGATCAAGTTAGAACCGAGTAATAGGCGCAGAGTAGCGGCGTATTAAGATAATTCGAGTTACCTAAGTCGTCTGAGAAAGGGTTTATATAGGGGTCACGTGGAGCGAGCGGGCGCGGGATCACCGCCGCCAGTTATGCCCCAGCGTTATCTTCGTCTTGAATAGCGGGATATGTCCATTAATGAAGGGATGCGCTAGCGTGGGACGTGGATCGTGAGGAGGCGGGCAATATACGCGGAGTCGTTGCGGGACGCATGGGATCTGTGCTCCCTGTAGATCTGGGGAGGCCGAGGAAGCTCGGAATGTCGGAGGCTCGGAGACGAGCTTGGAGGCCGAGGAAGCTCGGCACGTCGGAGGCTCGGAGACGAGCTTGGAGGCCGAGGAAGCTTGAGACTGAGATAGCTCGGAGGCAAGCTGTTAGTAGATTCCCCGGTGAAGCTGGAATGTATTCAGGGAGGTCTCCTGAAAGGCCGGGCACGTTCCTCGGGACTTCGTCCCGAGGAATCATCAGAATGCAACTCATTTATTTCACCTCCGTAGCCTTCGGGACACGTCATCCGCCATGTGTCGTAATCCAAGGAGACACCACTTGTGAGCATCTTCACTTCTCGGCACTTCATGCTAAACAATCCTTATAGAAATTTATATAGCACCATGTATATATACCAATTAATGGCTCACTTCCACATTCAATTTCAACTGAAAATTATATTCTTAAAACATACAATTCAACCCAAGAGCTGATAGCTGCAGGTGTAATTTGCAGCTAATGACTGAGAAAATGGCAGAATGCACAGAATCAATGCTAGATACCTGGCAAGCTAAGATGGTTGAATCTAATGCAATAGAAGTGAACAGTCAATTTCAGGATCTCACAGCAGATGTGATCTCTCATGCTGCTTTTGGTAGCAGCTACAATGAGGGAAAAGAAGTTTTCTTAGCACAAAAAGAGCTCCTAGCTCATGTCTTCGCTACTATCCACAACGTGCGGATTCCTGGAATGAGGTAAAAATTTCATTATTAGTAAGTACACATTAAAGAGTTTTGTAAGATGCATACTACACTGACGCTAATGTGATAAAATTCTATAAGTTAAATACTGGTTGGAGGGTGGGTGGGTGTTCGGGGTGTGTGTATGAGAGAGAGAGAGAGAGAGAGAGAGACGGGGAGGAGGGAAGGGTGTGGTTGGAGGGAGGAGGGGGAGTGGGTGTTAGGATGCCGGGGTCGACTGCAGGGGTGAGGGGGAGGTGGTTTTCTAGAGGAGGGAGGGATTTGGAGGTTGAGGAGGAAGAAGACGAAAACTGTGTTTAGGATTAGGGATTTAATTGTCAAAAGGAGGTGGAAAAGCGCGGCGGCTGCGGTGACCAAAGATGGAGGCCGATACCGTTCTAGGAGTAGACAGAGAAGGATAGTTAGGATTAGGATAGAGGAAAGGAGGAAGTTTAGGTTTTCTTTTTAAATCTTACGCCGATATGGCAACTTAAATAACGCGGTGGTGATGTTGCACTGTATCCATGACAACTTTCTTTAGTTTTAAAATGTATTGATAATTTACTGTCAAAAGTGTTGGTAGCTTTTGATAAATAAATCTTGATTTTATTTAAATGCAACACCCAACCAGGTATTTGACATCTCAACTACACCTTAAGGTCCCCTAAAAGAAACAAAAAAAACACCCGGCCGGCGACACTTTAGTCCATTTTTCCTCATTGTTTTGACAATATAAAAAAAATCTTTACTTTTGCAGCTATCTTCCTACTAAGCAGAATATAAGGATATGGAAGCTAGAACGAAAAATGAAGGACACGCTCCTTGGCATCCTCAAAAGTCGATTAAATTCAAAGGATTCGAACTATGGTAATGATCTATTGGGGTTAATGATGGAATCGACTCAGAAGCAAGAGGGTATGAGGCTGAACATGAACGAGATCATCGATGAGTGCAAGACTTTCTTTTCCGCAGGACACGAGACGACGTCGCAGTTGCTGACATGGACTATGTTCCTGTTGAGCACAAACCCAGAATGGCAAGAGAAGCTTAGAGAGGAGGTTGTGAGAGAATGCGGCAAGGAGATACCCACCACTGATAACTTGAGCAAGTTCAAATTGGTAATCCTAATGAACAATATTATACTTGCATATCTAATTTAAGATTGGACTTGTTTAATCCTAGCCTCAAAATTCTTGAATCTCCGTATCTGAATCAGATTAGTGTTTCCAAAGCGAAGCCCACTCCTCTAATTCTGAGTTAAAACAATAAAAATAGCTTTCTTATTCTAACCAAACATTATCTGCAGATGACTATGGTTCTCTTTGAAGCTCTACGGCTCTATTGTCCTATAATCATGATCCTAAGAAAGGCAACAAAGGACATGAACCTCGGAGACCTGATGATACCTAACGGAATAGCCATAACTATTCCATTCACAATCATTCACCGAAACAAAGAGCTTTGGGGTGAAAATGCAAACGAATTTGATCCACTACGGTTCGAGAATGGCATCACAAATGCCGCTAAGAATCCAAATGCATTTCTCGCGTTCTCGACGGGGCCCAGAGCTTGTGTCGGTCAAAACTTTGCGATGCTAGAAGCCAAGATGGCCATCGCCATGATTCTTCAAAGGTTTTCATTTTCTCTCACCAAAGATTACGAGCATAAGCCTGCGAATTTGATTACTTTACAACCTCAGGCTGGTCTTCCTGTTGTTCTTAAAACCTTTGATTGCTTGAGAACCCATATTGTGTGTTAGATTATGAGATATATAAATATAATTGTATTAGATATTATGGTTATCCTAAATTAAATAAGTTCTCATTTATGCCGTTGAGATTATGATTAGTGTGTTAGATTGTTAAGATTATTAATTATCAGTTTGTTATATTATGAGATGTATAAATTGAGATGATTTATATCCTAGTACAATTTATCGATTTTATTGTTTTCTAATTATGGTATCAGAGCCTGTGGTTCAACCCAAAATTTATCTTTATTTATATTTTTAATTTATTATTCCAAAATAAATAAAGTTGCGTCAATAATATCTAATTCAGAAATATGTTCTCTCAGTTTGATCATAAGCAGTTTACTCCATCAATATCAATTCCAAACAGCTATTTTTATGACGTTTTCTAGCAGCATAATTTCCTTCCATCCAAGCAGCTATTATTTTCTTATAACATTTTTTAGCAGCATGATTTTCTTTTTTTAGCATATCCAGCGACAGAGACTGTGGTTATTAGGTCCACCTTGCAAATTGCAAGTTATTCAGTTCATCTTGCAATCCGCGAAAGAGACCAAGGGGTATTAATCCGCCATGCTTAAAGGTTTAGATCTGTTATTCTTCTCCGTCGTTCAACAAGTATTATATTTTGGTTCAAGATATTATCCAAACTCTCGGTTATATACCGTGAGTTTGAGAGAAGATATTAAATTATGAAATATTTGGTTCAAGGTCTTATCCAAACTCTCGATTATCTACTGTGACTTTGAGAGAGACTGTTAGATTATGAGATATTAAAATATAACTGTATTAGATATTATGGTTATCATAAATTAGATAAATTCTGATTTATGTTGTTGAGATTATGATTAGTGTGTTAGATTGTTAGAATTATTAATTATCAGTTTCTTATGTTATGAGATATATCAACTGAAATGATTTATCACTTAATAAAATCGATCGAGTTTATTACTTTTTTATCACTTGAATTTATATTCATATACTTAGATTAAATTTCTTTCTTAACAACCAAAATGATCCAAGTTATTAATTAACATGCAAATATATAATGGATTATTCACTAAATTTCCCTTGTGCAAAAATACTAGTTTTTTTAAGAGCATGCAGTTTTCACTAAATTTCCCTTGTTTAATGGATTCTTTCATTATTATATCGATAATTTTCACTAAATGTCCTTTGTTTATTGGATTAATTCTTTCATTATAAAATCGATTTAGGATTCTTCTGCTTTACTTTTTTAACATTTAGTTATTATTGGAGTACAATAATGATACAATATGCTTCTTTTAATTAGCACCATTGACAAATACAATGTATATGAAAACTTAATTATTTAGTCTGAGACAAAAGAAATGAAAGCTGAGTCTGTTTTATCTAAAGTTGTTATAAAATGGAATTTTATGTTTCTAGAAAATTTTATTTAATTAATCCCTTTAACCTCACACTTTCCGATTGACATCTTACCATGCACTTGAACCTAGTTCTAGCTATATTCCACAGCCATGTTCTGGTTCTAGACACATTCCAGACAACACATTATGGGTTTCACAATCCATCTTCTAATCCTCTGACATCGTAGATAACCTTCCTATCGACGAAGAACCCAGCAGGAAGACTACTTCGTATATACGGTGGTTGCAAAAATATTGTTTGGAGTACTTGAAAAGAATGAAACAATAAACTCTAAAGGTTTAAGACTTCAACTGTAGGTTTTCAGGGATCGATTGTTTTTTTTGTGATATTATCTCCAAGTCTTTCACTAAGGAAGCAAAGTACTTTAGATGATAAAGATCTTAGTACTGAATCAATTGTTTGTTGCTGCAACATGCTACCCCCTTTATAAGATATTGGTCTTGAGCTATTGTATTCCAATAGCTTAGATTTTTTGCTTTTTTGTAGTTAATTTTCTTGTATATTATGTGGTTGAGATCATGATTAGCGTGTGAAATTGTTATGATTATTAATTATTGATTTCTTATGTTATGAGGTGTATAAATTGAAATGATTTATCTCTTAATACAATTGATCGAGTTTATTACTTTCTTATCACTTGAATTTATATTCATGTATTTAGATTAAATTACTTTCTTAACAACCAAAATATCCAAGTTATTAATTAACATGCAAATATATAAGGGATTATTTTAACAGTTATATAACATTTTCGAAGAGTGATAAATTGCAGGACAAATTCTGAGAAGGTTAAAGGGATTAATTAAATAAAATTTTCTAAAAACATAAAATTCCATTTTTATAAGAACTTTAGATAAAACATACTCAGCTTTCATTTCTTTTGTCTCAGACTAAATAATTAAGTTTTCATATACATTGTATTTATCAATGGTGTTGATTAAAAGAAGCATATTGTATCATTATGTACTCCAATAATAACTAAGAGTTAAAAAGGTAAAGCAGAAGAATCCTAATTAAATCGATTTTATAATGAAAGAATTAATCCAATAAACAAAGGACATTTAGTGAAAATTATCGATATAATAATGAAAGAATCCATTAAACAAGGTAAATTTAGTGAAAACTGCATGCTCTTAAAAAAACTAGTATTTTTGCACAACAAATGGAAATTTAGTGAAACCTGCATGCTCTTAAAAAAAATTAATATTTTTGCATGTGTGATGAACGTCATATATTTGATTTTTTCCTTCTCCATTCTCATATCTATTTTTGTTAGACACCTTATTTTTTTTAATCAAATATTTGCTCCATAAATACTTTTATTGGCGTGTAGAAAACTCCAAACTCTTTAATAAAGACTTTAGCTCCATATGTTTGAATTTAAAATTTAAAAGTTATTCAGAATAGATGGGGGTTGTAATTATTATTAACTAGTATGATGCCCATGCTACAAGTGTATAGTAAATTAAGTTTTTTAATGGATATTCATATTATCCTAACTAAAAGTCTATAATCTGTTATTTTAACTAAATATCTTTAAAAATCTTTATTAATCTTTTTAAATTTATGACAAACCATCTTTATACTAGTGTTATTCTATTTTAATTTTTTGTTTGTATTTTATTCTTAATTTTTTTTTGTTTTCAAATTTTATTAAAATTTCACATGGCATCCATATGTTGTCTATTAGTCTAATTTGAAATTCTAATTCCAACCACCCTAAGAATTATAGTTATAATAGTTGAGATTTAAAATATCTTTTAATTGCGATGCACCTGTGTAAATTAAAAATGTAGGTATGAAAACTTAATACCAAATTATCACCAAATTATCGGTGATTATGTATATTAGTAATTTTCTGCTTAAAACCAAAATAAAATGTAAGATAAGAATTAAATTAAAATAGTTTATATATTGGATGTGGTTATAGTTTTTTCAACAAAGAAACCATAATACAGAAGTAACAACTCTTTAGAATTTTATTTTTTTTGCATTTTTTAAACACGCTAAACAATAACCTCTATAAAAAATAAAACCTTAATAAATAAAAATATAATAGAAAACTAACAAAATCAAATATCGGTCATATCGGCCGATGAACCAGTCGCGATATGTCGTTTTAGGACTGCTAGCGATACAATAAAACTGATATAATATCGTCTGATATTGTAATGTCTTAAAATTTATTAAAGTTAATTATAACTTAATTAGCAATATAACATGGGTTTTTCTATGAAACTTACTTAATAATCATCCTTTTATATATATATATATATATATATATATATATATATAACCTAGAATTGATAATATGTTAGTTTAGGACAAAACACAAATTAGTATCCATGACTCTTAAACTTTTAACTAATTAATTGTTTCAGAATACAAAACAAAAGAAAAGAAAAAGAAAAATAACAATAAATGGGAGGACATGAGAGCATGGTGCATTTAATGAGAGGAAATGATTGCATGGCTAATATTAGGTTTTTCCTCATCTCATTCATTTTCTCTTCCTTCTTCTTCATTCTCTCTTCTTCTTTCTTCAACTCCCCTTCACAAATCCTTCCCTACCTTTCGAATCAATCCTCACACACCCTTAAAATGCATCACAATTATCATATCTTTTCTCTCTTGAAGACTATGGTGGAAGCCCAAATCCTTAATATAGAGGTCACCTTATAAGCTTAGAACCACCATCAAGTTAATTTAGAGGTAATGAGCCAACCATCTCATATTTAAGCAAATTACTTGCCTTAACACCCCTTAATTAAGTTAAAGAGTATGTTTATATTGTTTTAAAACTTGAAGTGAGGTTTGGAGTGAGTTTCGGGTTTATGAAAATTCTTGGGTTGACCAAAACTTAATCTAGGTTAGATGAGGGTACTTTAGTGTTAATTATCCTTCGTTTAAACCCAAGACTTCATTAATCTACTTTAATATTTGAATTAGTGTCAAAAACTAATTTTTGGTTAAGGTTAGGGTTTCAAATTAAATCTGTTATTAAACCAGTAGCCTCAGAATTATTTTGCGATTACTGGGAGATAGTTATTAGGCCCTGAGTGCACCATAGAAACTCGGGCCCCTTCCTCCATCTTCTGGCCGCTAATTTATTAGAAATGACCGCAAATTGCGGGTCGTCTAAGAAGTTAGGGTGTAGATTTTTATCGGGGGCTCATTAAGACATTAATTAGATCTCTGGTATATGCAACTTTTTCAAATTTTGTGTATACAAAAATCTAAGAGCTTTTCACCTTACTTTTGGCGATATTTTAACATACGATACGGATATGCCGACTCTCGTTTTAGTCTTTTAGTTGGTTAACAGCCCTTCGGGGTAGTCCTAGGTGTTTGTTGCACATGTATAGTACACTAAGTTCATACGTATTAATTTGTGAGAGTTTAGTTTGTTAGTGTATTGTATATATGTGTTGTATCAGGATTCTAGCCCTCACGTGCTAAGATTTTGTTCGATGCTAGGATCGGTTGCGGGGACTTCGGATGCGGTAAGGAAAGGGAAGGAGGTAATTGGATTCGAGTAAGTCGAGACCGTTCCAGTGAGTAGATTTAATATCTACGGGGGAATCGTTTGGATGGCGTTAAGCGCCCGATGTCTAGATTCAAGTTATACAATCTTATATATTTTTACATTCATATGCTGCATAATCATTATCATGCGCATTTTATTTCTTGCTACACTTTGATACATCCTCGATAGGACTCTTGCACCATAACTAATGGGTTTTATACCACACCCACACACACACTCACACACCATTGGTAATTTCCATGCCACGCACACTATAGAATTTTCCATGTTATCTTGCATTGTACCATATCCTTGTTGGTAGTTAGATCTTCGCTTATTTCATACCAGCATACATCATGCCGATATCATGTACATTTGCTATTATCACTATATTCTTATATGATGTTGTTTCGTGGGATTTCTGTTTTTCATAAGATTTTTGGATTTGAGAAACCGCTGATATTATTTAAAAACTTGTGATTGTTTTAAAAACGCGGTTTTTCTTGATATGATATTTCGACGTCCACCATGAGCTTTCTCAGTTCTGAGCTATGATATTACCCGATTTAAGGAGTGAGGAGTCACCATTTGTGGGTATATGGTGGACTCGGTATGGTACACCGGGACAAGAAGATCGTATAAAAAGACGTTAAGCCTGGCAGAGGAACACCACCTACCGGTGATAGTATAAACACTACTATAATATGGGGTTGCCCGTACGGCTACATGAATCTGTAGGGGCAACTTTTTATTTCCCCTACGGACTAATCCGTAGGTCCCCATGGTTGTCCCTACGTTACCCTACGTTTTAATTTAAAAATATTAAATCGTAATTTGTTATTTGGCCCTACGGAGCTGCAAACAAATGACCTACGGTGAAGTTCGTAGGGGCATATAAATGGGTATTTAATAAAAAAAGGCGCAGAAAAGCCCTACGCCTCAATCTCGTTCCCAAAATTCTCTCTCTCAATCTCTCCTGCGTCTCGATCTCGTTCCCGCGCCTCCAATTTTTTCCTCGTCGCCACCGCCATCCTCCCTCGGCCCGCCACCGCCCTCGTTCCCAAAACTTCCTCGTCGACTTCCTTGTCGCCACTACCCGCGAGTCGTCGCCGATTGCGTCGTCGACCACTGGTCTCCTCCGTCGTCTCCTCCACCGCCCGCTACAGGTTAGTAAATCTCCAATTACTTTTAATTTCGATGATGTTAGGGCTAGGGTTCTTGGTTCTGCAGGGTTCGGGTGGGGGTCTGAGGGTTAGGGTTAGGCTTCGGGTTAAGTTTAGGTTAGGGTTAGGGTTAGGGTTCGGTTAGGGTTGGAGTTGGGGTTGGGGTCAGGGTTCGGTTGGGGTTAGGGTTGGGGTTGGGGTTAGGGTTAGAGTTCAGTTGGGGTTAGGGTTAGGGATTGGGTTCGGTTGGGGTTGGGATTGGGATTGGGGTTGGGGTTGGGGCTAGGGTTAGGGTTAATTAGTTGGGCTTAGGGTTAGGGTTTGGTTCAGGTTTAGGGTTAGAGGCTAGGGTTAATTAGAGGGTAGGGTTAATTTGGATTAATTAGCGATAATTTGAAAGGGTTAGGGTGTTGATTAGGGTTAATTAGGTAAATTTGGGTAAGTTTGGGTTGATTAGGGTTAATTAGGTTAATTTGGGTAAATTGGGTTAAGTTTGGGTTAATTAGGGATAATTTGTATTAGGGTAACGATTATGGTTAATTGTGGTTAATTAGGTTAATTTGGGTTATTTAGGGTTAGGGTTTAGGGTGCACTAGTTCATTGCAGTAGGATACTCGATGATAACGTAAACGTACAACTTTACCGTAAACGCAAGAACAATTTACCATAAACTTGAAATTTCGAACCCTTAATAACGAAACGTAAACGTAAAACCACAATAAACGCATCATTAGAGAGCGATTCAAGATGTTCAAGTTAAAACCAATATATGATACTCGATGATAATATGAAACTTTCATATTCTCATCGATACTCATATATGAAACTCAAAGCGCCACTTAGTCCCCGTCTATCGGTTAACATACGTTTGATGTTCGTTGTGACATAGAACTATACGAAAGTTGTTAAATATCGGACGGTATAGATCGGTACTAACAACTGTCGTATAGTCTATATGACGAGAAGATTCAATCGTATGATAACCGATAGATTTGTCCCGTGTGGACAAGTTAGGAATGTATAAAGCAAACACCTGTATTCACTTGTGTTTTCGTCCATTTCGAGATATTTTTTCGGTACTTTTCCGCTGGTTCTCCATGTACAAAGATAAATTAGATCTTCATTTCAACGTTGTTTCATAGCTTTGAAATGATTATCTATTCTATTACAGTATACCCAGAGAAAAGCGGGGAGGTGCTGCCGAAATTTACTCGAAATGATTGAAAGCACAAGCGAATGAGTGTCCGCTCTATACATTTTTAATGGGATAGAAGCCTTACCCCCGACAGCCGAAACACATACATACAACACGAATACACAACAAACGCATCATTAGAGAGTGATTCAAGATGTTCAAGTTAAAAACCAATATATGATACTCGATAATAATATGAAACTTTCATATTCTCATCGATACTCATATATGAAACTCAAAGTGCCATTTAGTCCCCGTCTATCGGTTAACATACGTTCGATGTTCGTCGTGACATAGAACTATACGAAAGTTGTTAAATATCGGATGGTATACCTCGGTACTAACAACCGTCGTATAGTCTATATGACGAGAAGATTCAATCGTATGATAACCGATAGATTTGTCCCGTGTGGACAAGTTAGGAATGTATAAAGCAAACACCTACATTCACTTGTGTTTTCATCCATTTCGAAAAATTTCGTCGGTACTTTTCCGCTGGTTCTCCGTGTACAAAGATAGATTAGATGTTCATTTCAACGTTGTTTCACAGCTTTGAAATGATTATCTATTCTGTTATAGTGTACTCGAAGAACGGCGGGGGGATGCTGCCAAAATTTACTTGAAACGGTTGAAAGCACAAGCGAATGGGTGTCCTCTCTATAAATTCTTAATGGGATAGAAGCCTTACCCCCAACAGCCGAAACACACACATACAACACGAATACACAACAAATGCACACACATCACATACACACTAACAACCCTACACTTAAGCAAAATCATAAATTGAAATACACATATATAGAATACAACCCATACATGGGTATCCTCAAATCTAACTTTGATTATCGATAATTTATTCTTTTCAACGACAAACACACACACAAAGCATATACACGGATTTTCTCCTTTGTCAGCAACCATCCCATTTTTAGATTTCTCAATATAATCATCATAATCTACAATTTATATGTTATATAGTCTAACATGGCCCATGAGTACTTAAGAGTTAAGGACTGGATGTAAGTGGATTGGCAACAAAGTATGCAAGCTATGTTTGTCGCAGGAGTTGCTGCTTTTATTTAATTTTCACGCGCACATAATAAGATCGTGATAGAGAAGATTCTCTGTCCATGCGATAGATGTGGGAATAAGTACTGGCAGAAGGTAGAATTGGCAGAGCTTCATATCGTAAAACATGGTTTTACTAGACTTTATACAACTTGGCTATATCATTGGGAAGGAGAAGAACACAGTAATGCGGCAGAAGAAGAAGGAGAAGACGATAATGCGGCAGGAGAAGACGGTAATGCGGAAGAAGAAGAAGACGGTAATTTCTTTCCATCTGAAGAAATGGAGGATATGGTAGAGGCCGCCCTAGGTGAATCTATTCGTACCGAAGATGACATTCCTTCCGGTCAAGAACCGCGGGCGGATAAATATGAAAATTTCATGAATGATGCTAGAAAACCAATTTATGAGAATGCAAAGTATTCCACATTCTCATGGTTCGTCCAACTTTTCCAGAATAAGTGCCTAAATGGATGGAGCAACAAGTCATTCATAATACTTCTTTCGTTCTTGAAAGATTCTATACCCCCAGGAAATAACATGCTCGACAGCTGGTACGGAGCCCAGAAGATGATGTATGATTTGGGTCTGAAGTGTGGAAAGATTCAAGCATGTCCTAAAAATTGCGTGTTGTACCGGAAAGAGAATTCAGATTTGAAAGAGTGTCCAACATGCGGAGAGGCCAAGTATAAGCCAAAAGATTCTGATAAGAAGCCCGATATACTTGTTAAGATAGCACGATATTTTCCCATAACACAGAGGCTGCAGAGACTATTCAGGTGCAAGAAAACAGCCGAGGCAATGATTTGGCATCACCGTGCTCCTCCAAGTGAAGATGGAAAAATGAGTCATCCAAGAGATTCACCGGCATGGAAGGATTTCTATAGGAGGCACGCAATATTCAGTAGCGATCCTCGCAATGTCAGGCTCGGACTGGGGCTTCTGCCCATTCAACTATATGGCTGGAAGCCACAGCAAATGGCCCGTTGTAATAATAGTTTATAATCTGTCGCCTTAGTTGGTTATGGACCAATCATACTTTATGATGCCTCTTCATATCGACGGACCAAAATCACTGGGAAACAATATCGATGTCTATCTCCGACCTCTGATCGAGGAGATAAATCTTTGTTCATTGATGGTATAGAGACTTACGATGCAAACACAAATAGAACCTTCATACTACGTGCGGCTTTAATGTGGACAATTAATGATTTTCTTGCGTATGGAATGCTATCAGGTTGGTCCGTACATGGTCACAAAGCATGTCCTCATTGCCATCAACATACAACATTGAAATTCTTGAATTTTAGCAGGAAGGTTTGTTATTGCGGCCATCGACGTTTCCTGCCTTTAGACCACCCCTAGACTTTATCCACCCCCCTAGACTCGTTATGCGATACTCTTAGATGAATAGACCAGACTGTACGGAGATTTTCATGGATAGGCTCAGTAGGGGTTCGGATGAGCTTGCTCGTCGGCTTTCCTTTCGCTCAATACCTAGGTAGCCGTTACGTACAACTAGTGTCGCTGACATGCTTGTGGTTTAACCCACTGCCAGCGTATTGACGAGTCTTTAGAGTCCCACACAGAGGGTTTCCCTGGTTCTGGAAAAATGATGTAGTAGCCGTATTGGATACGTGCAGGGTTCCGATCGAATGAGTATGCTATGTACTCGGACTTTCGATCGGACGGTTGATAATACTAGCCGGCTCGGGTTTAAACCGGATTATTAAATCAGGTATTGATTTAATAATTTACGTATATATATTTCGATATGTATATTCTAATATTATGTTCTTTGTGTTATTCTATCTCTACGGGTATTTGTATTTCGGTACGAATACAGATATGTATATACAGTAGAATGTAATCCGTATTTTTTACAGTTAACATTCTAGAAGGTGGACACCTCATTTTGGATTTGATCATTTATTTTTAGTGGATAATGAGGTGGATTATTGAGAGAGGGGAGTATGGTGAGAACCATGCTTGCATAGTGTGCACAAATTAATTATTAATTCATTTGTGCAAACTATTCAAGCATGGGCTTGATTTTAAAATAAAAAAAAAAAATGTTTTACAAAACCCAATATGCTCATTTTCTCTCACATGGTTGGCTCATTATTTTTTAGAGATGGGATTTTCTTCACCTCACCATCATGCTTCACTTCCCTCTCTTGAGTTTTCATGAGTTCCTCCACCTTCAAGTCCACCTTCAAGTTTAACCTCCTCATTACAATCTCATGGGTTGAGAATCAAGAGAGGAGGTGAGATAGATAAACACATGGATCCATTCACTAGATCCTAAGCACTCTAGACTAGCCATCTTGAGTCCCTAATTGCTTCACTTGCTTATGGTGTGAAGCTAGAGCCAAGAGCTACATCCCTCAGGTGGATCATCATCGACGAAGGAAGACCGGCGACCAAGTTCAGCCGAGGACGCCTCAAGGAGCTTGGGAAGATGGTTGAAGACTGAAAGATTTGGTTCATTCGGTATAACCATTTTTACCTTGTAGTTTAGCGTTTATTGTTAGCTAGTAAAGGTTTATGGTTTCGATTCTAGTCGGTTTTGTTAGCGCCAGTTTTTTAAGCGCCGGTTTTTTAAACGCCAATTTTTGTTCCGCACCGGCCACGGTTGCATATCCAACAAAAATTTGTTTTTCCCCGAAATCAAGGATTACAATTATAAATCAAAATAATGCTGGTTTTTTATCCACTAAACAATCTCTTAATCAAGCGTAATGAACTCGCAATCGACCAATAAAACCCTACAAAAAGCAATAAATCATGCAAATTTGAACGAAAGCATAGAAAGATGAACCTTAAATCGAAAGAAATCATGGAACTTTTTAGAAGAGATTAGGGTTAGGGTTTGGAGAAGAGAGAAATGGTAGCCTTTTGTGAGGAGATGAAACAGAAAGGGGCGACGGTTCTCGAGGAATGAAACAATCAACGATGGACGGGATCAAGGCTTGAGGTGATCGGCGATGGCGGATCACAAGGCGATCGCGTGGCGGAGCTCGGTTTTTCTCTGCCATTTCCGTAAGGTCAACCGAAAAAGTTAATTTTTTCTCTAAACTTTTCCGGACGGTTCCCACCATAGGGACACTGTTTTCCCCCATGGTGGAAACCGTAGGGTCAAGCCATCTTTATACTAGTGTATCACTATAAACAAATAACAATCCAACAACATCAACAATTCTCATCCCAATCCATTCCTTTATCAAAAATTCTCACCACAACCCTCCCATCACAATCAACCAAGCAAATAACTACATCCATTATTAACATTCTAACCACAATCAACCAATTTATTATCAATCAAAGAAAAAACCACTCACCCTTGCCTCAGAAGCAAACAAATAAACAATTCAACATCACCCAAAGAATTTAATTAAAGAAAATTTTAATTAAAGAAAATTTATTTTTCCATTTGAAAAAAATTCAGTTAAAACGACGCGGGTTGCTTAAGCTTCAAAAGAGGCAGTGGCGGGATCGTCGAGAAGAAGAGAGTGGCCGTTAGGGCTTGGTGTTGAAGAGAGGAGGTGGTGGCGGCTGCGAGAGAGTGTGTGAGTGAGAGAGAGAGAGAGAGAGAGAGAGAGAGAGAGGAGGCTTACGCTTGGAGGAGGAGGGGGTCGACGGCTTGGAGGGGGACGGGAAGGGGGAATGCGTTTGGGGGAAGAGGAGGGGGTATGCTTCGAGGAGGAGGGGGCCGATCGTCGCCGGCGATAGGAGGAGGAGGAGGAGGTCGGAGCTCTGTGAGAGGAGGGTGAGGGATTTGGGAGATGAACGTTTTTTTGTTTGTGAAAAGGGGATCTGATCTCAAACCCGAGACATTATATTTAATTGGATTATTCGGTTGGCTAATACCCGACAAAATAACCCAATTATATTTTAAAATGATTTCTTAGGCGGGTTTGGTTTACCGGGGGTTTATTTCGTCGGATAGCCGACAAAATAAACCTCTGATGAAATAGGTGTTTTTTTTTTCTTGCAGTGTTAATTGCACGACTATTTCTGAGGAGGTTAAAGGGATTAATTAAATTAAATCTTCTAGAAACATAAAATTCCATTTTATAAGAACTTTAGATAAAATATGCTCAGCTTTCATTTCTTTTGTCTCAGACTAAATAATTAATTTTTTATATACATTGTATTTATTAATGGTACTAAAAGAAGCATATTATACCATTATGTACTCAAATAATAACTAAAAATTAAAAAAGAAAAGAAGAAGAATCCTAGATCGATTTTATAATGAAAGAATCCAGTAAACAAAGGACATTTAGTGAAAGAATCCAATAAACAAATTATCGATATAATAATGAAAGAATCTAATAAACAAGGGAAATTTAGTGAAAACCGCATGCTCTTAAAAAACACTAGTACTTCTGCACGTGCGATGAACGTCATATCTGATTTTTTCCCTTCTCTATTCTCCTATCCATTTTTGTTAGATACCATATCTTTTTAAATCTGGCCTGACCCATTTGCCATCTTGACGTGGCGCTAACGTGGCACAACCAAACGGTGCTAAATTTGACAGTTAAAAATATAGGTTCTCGGCCATTTTAAAACTTTAGGGTAGTTATTTGATTTTTCAGGACAGCTTTTGGTGAATAAGCCTGATAGTATTGATAAAGATTAGATCGGAAATATTTAAAATTTCTTGTCAACTTCAAACAGCACACTGCTTAACCCTTTAAATATCCAACGGTCCTTGGAAATTTCTCAAAACGCAAAAAAAAAAAGCAATAAAAGTAAAAAATGGGTTATTATGGTTTGATTCTTGGAGCTTTGGTTGTGATATTGGCAACAAGCATATGGAGATTTGTAGTGGTTGTAGCATGGAGACCTTATGCTGTCACAAGGAAGATGAGGGAGCAAGGGGTGGTGGGGCCCAAGCACAAGTTTTGGACAGGGAGTCTTGAAGAAATCAGGAGCTTGAAGAAGGATGCATGGGGGATTGAATTGGGTATACATTCTCATGACATCACTCCTAAAGTTCTTCCCCATTATTTCAAGTGGATGAAACAATATGGTATGTTTCTATGATCAATACACTATTTTTCATTTTTTAAATACTTTTTGCCAAAAAATGTTTATGAAAAAAAAAGGGCTTCATGCAATTTAATTATAGCATTGTCATTATTCTCTTAATTTTTATTTGGGCATTTTACTTAAAGCCGTTATACTTAGCTAATTACTGAAAAGCCCTCATACTTCATTTACTTAAAAGATCGCTCATACATTTAAATTGCACCAAAAAAACCTCCCGCACTAGTTTTCCATCAAACGTTAGTTTCCCTTTAGAAAGATAGAACTGGAGTTTATGTTTGAGCTATTCTCTTACCTTCTAAGTATTGTAGTCAGGTGTTTCTTGCATAAAAAAAAGAACTCACATTCTCATTTAGTTGACAATTGGGATTTTGGTGCAACTAAATAATCGCTCTCCTTTCAAATGTGCTTGTTCATAAACTCAAAACTTGCTTTTGAAGGGACAACGGCACTCGATAAGGTTGTTGATAGAGAAGATTGAGAAAAACAAGCCGGTTAAGAGATCTTTGATCGAAACCCTAAGGCTAAAGCCAATTTGGGGAAAAATTTATAAATTTTAAGAAAAGAAGAATGATTGGGAAGATTTTAAAACACTAACCAATACTCATCGTTAGCCTTTTAACAAAGTGATGGGAAGATGCCAAAAATTTCTTTTTTTCGCCTGTTCGGATGCAATTTAAATGTATGGAGAGTTTTTTAAGTAAATATAAAGTATGAAGGGATTTTTTTTAGTAATTAGCGATATATGAGTGGGCTTTTCAATAAAAAGCCCTTTTTATTTTGATGTTTCTCTCTTTCCTTTCCATATATAGGAAGAACATTTTTGTATTGGAATGGATCAGATCCAAGGGTGTGCATCACTGATGCAGCGCTAGCAAAGCAAGTTTTATCAGACAAGTCAGGTTACTACACAAAGGGCAGAGTAAGTGGGCCTGTTTTAGCCATCTTGGGTAGAGGTTTAATTCTCACCGAAGGTTCCGAGTGGGCGAGGCACCGACGGGTCGTTAGCCCTGCCTTCACCATGGACAAACTCAAGGTATATATAAAACTCCATCATTTATCCTTCAACTCATCAAACTCTCTAGGGTGAGTTTCACCAAATAATCCTCAACAATCATTGTTTGTCCCTAAACTCTCTATTGAAGTTTTCATTATTGCGCTTAATCTCTCCTTATATATAGTGCTACATATTTAATGGTATTTTGATGGAACAACCTTCTTAAAACCAATTGTAAGGGAGTTTGTTGTATTAGACCAGCTTTAAGGTAGTTTAGTGAAATTTTTTACTAATACATAGATTAAGAATAGAAATGTCTAAATACAAAAATCAATTTGGTTTCATGTAAGATAATTCTAACATGAAAGTGATTTATTTATTATATTTTGATGGGCTCTTGAAAAGAAATTAGTGTGTCCAAAATGTATTGATGTGATTAAGCATTTGTATGATAGATTGACTGGTATGCTGTATGAACTTAGGGAACTTTGAAATTGAAAGGAAAGTCATATAATAACTGTGTAAGGTTAGCAATTTTTTATATATCAGATTGTTGGACAATTAAGAAACAACATGTGCATTAAGTATGACTGAAATGAGAATATTAAGATAGATTAATGATAATATACTAAAGAGCAAAGTATTGCTGTGCAAAAGCTACGCAACACACCCTGCTCTTGGGTGTTGGGTCCACATGAGCCGATGCAATTAATTGTGGGGTCCACTTGGGTTGGGTCCTGTTGCTTATGCGGAATAATTGTGGCCTGGTAACACTATGCTTTATACTAAAAGATGGGATAAAGAATAATTATATTTATAACTAGTTGGAGTCGTATCCATATAAGATAGCATAAGAGTGAACTAATTGAGATGATTTAAACATGTACAATGAGACTGATAATCATCTTAGTTAGAACAAGTAACAAAACTAAGTTAATGACGTAATTTAGGATAGCGGTAGACTTAAGCCAATATGGGTAGAGATAATTAAGAACAATATGTTAATTGTTAATTTAACCGAAAAGACGGTATTTAATAAAGCAGAATAAAAGAAACGAGTTCATATACGGGTTAAGGCTTTTTTCCCGTCCTCTCTCTCCCTCTCTCGATTTTTCGAAAAAGGCTTCTTGTTGTTATAGTTGTTACCAAAATCTTTTTCAAACAACCCATGGTAAATTTCTTTACAATGTTACATTTTCATCCTTTAACTCATCCTTCTCTCTTAGGGTAAATTAATGCCCTTAAATATTGTGTTTTTTAGTAAATAGCCTTGATGTTTTTTAATTATAGTAAGATCCAATCCAAAAAAGAAGAAGAAGAAGTCAAGCTCCCTTAAAGTGCGACATTAAGTAAATTTTAGTAAAAGGCTTTCTTAAAACAAATGTAATATAAAAACTTAATGTGGTTTAGTGAAAAACAACTATATTTTCAGGGTAAATTTAGTGAAATTTACATCCCTCTATATACTACTTGTTATTATACAATTAGGGCATTAACTAGCAAGGTGCCACCACTCACATGCGTGGTGATTGGAAATTCATTGAAAAGTTGGGCGCTGAGCAAAAATTTGTTCGGAATTGTCAGAATTGAGATAGGCCAAGAAAAGGCCAATGTAAATTTATAGGGAAGCCAGGGGACGGAGCTGACTTTGCCGGTGATTTTTATCTGAATGCATTCTAAGTTTTTTGGGGGCCAAATACGAATTACCATAGAAACCTGGGGGTTGGGGATAATTTTCCACAGTAAACAAAAGACAAAAAATGGCTTGATTCAGCCCCTAATAGAGCTTTCTATATAATATAATAGTTTATTCTAAATACTGTAAGGTTATGGTTTGGGTAAGCACCATTGATCTTGTGCAAACTGGCATGCACACAAACTGAACCATAGATGTGATCAAAATTATTCTTCTGAAAGTGAAAAGATAAATATGACACATTTCTTCTTGATGGAGCCTCGGGATCTCCTTCAGATGCTGTCCTCCGTCGATCCTGCGATGGCGGTCTTGGACGGCTGAGATTTGGTTTTGGTGTTGTTGGGTGTGGATCTCAATGGGTTGGAGTTGGACTCCGAGCTACCTGCAAAAAAGTCCCGGGATGGGTGAGCACCGTAGGACCCTCCGACGATCAAGTTAGAACCGAGTAATAGGCGCAGAGTAGCGGCGTATTAAGATAATTCGAGTTACCTAAGTCGTCTGAGAAAGGGTTTATATAGGGGTCACGTGGAGCGAGCGGGCGCGGGATCACCGCCGCCAGTTATGCCCCAGCGTTATCTTCGTCTTGAATAGCGGGATATGTCCATTAATGAAGGGATGCGCTAGCGTGGGACGTGGATCGTGAGGAGGCGGGCAATATACGCGGAGTCGTTGCGGGACGCATGGGATCTGTGCTCCCTGTAGATCTGGGGAGGCCGAGGAAGCTCGGAATGTCGGAGGCTCGGAGACGAGCTTGGAGGCCGAGGAAGCTCGGCACGTCGGAGGCTCGGAGACGAGCTTGGAGGCCGAGGAAGCTTGAGACTGAGATAGCTCGGAGGCAAGCTGTTAGTAGATTCCCCGGTGAAGCTGGAATGTATTCAGGGAGGTCTCCTGAAAGGCCGGGCACGTTCCTCGGGACTTCGTCCCGAGGAATCCTCAGAATGCAACTCATTTATTTCACCTCCGTAGCCTTCGGGACACGTCATCCGCCATGTGTTGTAATCCAAGGAGACACCACTTGTGAGCATCTTCACTTCTCGGCACTTCATGCTAAACAATCCTTATAGAAATTTATATAGCACCATGTATATATACCAATTAATGGCTCACTTCCACATTCAATTTCAACTGAAAATTATATTCTTAAAACATACAATTCAACCCAAGAGCTGATAGCTGCAGGTGTAATTTGCAGCTAATGACTGAGAAAATGGCAGAATGCACAGAATCAATGCTAGATACCTGGCAAGCTAAGATGGTTGAATCTAATGCAATAGAAGTGAACAGTCAATTTCAGGATCTCACAGCAGATGTGATCTCTCATGCTGCTTTTGGTAGCAGCTACAATGAGGGAAAAGAAGTTTTCTTAGCACAAAAAGAGCTCCTAGCTCATGTCTTCGCTACTATCCACAACGTGCGGATTCCTGGAATGAGGTAAAAATTTCATTATTAGTAAGTACACATTAAAGAGTTTTGTAAGATGCATACTACACTGACGCTAATGTGATAAAATTCTATAAGTTAAATACTGGTTGGAGGGTGGGTGGGTGTTCGGGGTGTGTGTATGAGAGAGAGAGAGAGAGAGAGAGAGACGGGGAGGAGGGAAGGGTGTGGTTGGAGGGAGGAGGGGGAGTGGGTGTTAGGATGCCGGGGTCGACTGCAGGGGTGAGGGGGAGGTGGTTTTCTAGAGGAGGGAGGGATTTGGAGGTTGAGGAGGAAGAAGACGAAAACTGTGTTTAGGATTAGGGATTTAATTGTCAAAAGGAGGTGGAAAAGCGCGGCGGCTGCGGTGACCAAAGATGGAGGCCGATACCGTTCTAGGAGTAGACAGAGAAGGATAGTTAGGATTAGGATAGAGGAAAGGAGGAAGTTTAGGTTTTCTTTTTAAATCTTACGCCGATATGGCAACTTAAATAACGCGGTGGTGATGTTGCACTGTATCCATGACAACTTTCTTTAGTTTTAAAATGTATTGATAATTTACTGTCAAAAGTGTTGGTAGCTTTTGATAAATAAATCTTGATTTTATTTAAATGCAACACCCAACCAGGTATTTGACATCTCAACTACACCTTAAGGTCCCCTAAAAGAAACAAAAAAAACACCCGGCCGGCGACACTTTAGTCCATTTTTCCTCATTGTTTTGACAATATAAAAAAAATCTTTACTTTTGCAGCTATCTTCCTACTAAGCAGAATATAAGGATATGGAAGCTAGAACGAAAAATGAAGGACACGCTCCTTGGCATCCTCAAAAGTCGATTAAATTCAAAGGATTCGAACTATGGTAATGATCTATTGGGGTTAATGATGGAATCGACTCAGAAGCAAGAGGGTATGAGGCTGAACATGAACGAGATCATCGATGAGTGCAAGACTTTCTTTTCCGCAGGACACGAGACGACGTCGCAGTTGCTGACATGGACTATGTTCCTGTTGAGCACAAACCCAGAATGGCAAGAGAAGCTTAGAGAGGAGGTTGTGAGAGAATGCGGCAAGGAGATACCCACCACTGATAACTTGAGCAAGTTCAAATTGGTAATCCTAATGAACAATATTATACTTGCATATCTAATTTAAGATTGGACTTGTTTAATCCTAGCCTCAAAATTCTTGAATCTCCGTATCTGAATCAGATTAGTGTTTCCAAAGCGAAGCCCACTCCTCTAATTCTGAGTTAAAACAATAAAAATAGCTTTCTTATTCTAACCAAACATTATCTGCAGATGACTATGGTTCTCTTTGAAGCTCTACGGCTCTATTGTCCTATAATCATGATCCTAAGAAAGGCAACAAAGGACATGAACCTCGGAGACCTGATGATACCTAACGGAATAGCCATAACTATTCCATTCACAATCATTCACCGAAACAAAGAGCTTTGGGGTGAAAATGCAAACGAATTTGATCCACTACGGTTCGAGAATGGCATCACAAATGCCGCTAAGAATCCAAATGCATTTCTCGCGTTCTCGACGGGGCCCAGAGCTTGTGTCGGTCAAAACTTTGCGATGCTAGAAGCCAAGATGGCCATCGCCATGATTCTTCAAAGGTTTTCATTTTCTCTCACCAAAGATTACGAGCATAAGCCTGCGAATTTGATTACTTTACAACCTCAGGCTGGTCTTCCTGTTGTTCTTAAAACCTTTGATTGCTTGAGAACCCATATTGTGTGTTAGATTATGAGATATATAAATATAATTGTATTAGATATTATGGTTATCCTAAATTAAATAAGTTCTCATTTATGCCGTTGAGATTATGATTAGTGTGTTAGATTGTTAAGATTATTAATTATCAGTTTGTTATATTATGAGATGTATAAATTGAGATGATTTATATCCTAGTACAATTTATCGATTTTATTGTTTTCTAATTATGGTATCAGAGCCTATGGTTCAACCCAAAATTTATCTTTATTTATATTTTTAATTTATTATTCCAAAATAAATAAAGTTGCGTCAATAATATCTAATTCAGAAATATGTTCTCTCAGTTTGATCATAAGCAGTTTACTCCATCAATATCAATTCCAAACAGCTATTTTTATGACGTTTTCTAGCAGCATAATTTCCTTCCATCCAAGCAGCTATTATTTTCTTATAACATTTTTTAGCAGCATGATTTTCTTTTTTTAGCATATCCAGCGACAGAGACTGTGGTTATTAGGTCCACCTTGCAAATTGCAAGTTATTCAGTTCATCTTGCAATCCGCGAAAGAGACCAAGGGGTATTAATCCGCCATGCTTAAAGGTTTAGATCTGTTATTCTTCTCCGTCGTTCAACAAGTATTATATTTTGGTTCAAGATATTATCCAAACTCTCGGTTATATACCGTGAGTTTGAGAGAAGATATTAAATTATGAAATATTTGGTTCAAGGTATTATCCAAACTCTCGATTATCTACTGTGACTTTGAGAGAGACTGTTAGATTATGAGATATTAAAATATAACTGTATTAGATATTATGGTTATCATAAATTAGATAAATTCTGATTTATGTTGTTGAGATTATGATTAGTGTGTTAGATTGTTAGAATTATTAATTATCAGTTTCTTATGTTATGAGATATATCAACTGAAATGATTTATCACTTAATAAAATCGATCGAGTTTATTACTTTTTTATCACTTGAATTTATATTCATATACTTAGATTAAATTTCTTTCTTAACAACCAAAATGATCCAAGTTATTAATTAACATGCAAATATATAATGGATTATTCACTAAATTTCCCTTGTGCAAAAATACTAGTTTTTTTAAGAGCATGCAGTTTTCACTAAATTTCCCTTGTTTAATGGATTCTTTCATTATTATATCGATAATTTTCACTAAATGTCCTTTGTTTATTGGATTAATTCTTTCATTATAAAATCGATTTAGGATTCTTCTGCTTTACTTTTTTAACATTTAGTTATTATTGGAGTACAATAATGATACAATATGCTTCTTTTAATTAGCACCATTGACAAATACAATGTATATGAAAACTTAATTATTTAGTCTGAGACAAAAGAAATGAAAGCTGAGTCTGTTTTATCTAAAGTTGTTATAAAATGGAATTTTATGTTTCTAGAAAATTTTATTTAATTAATCCCTTTAACCTCACACTTTCCGATTGACATCTTACCATGCACTTGAACCTAGTTCTAGCTATATTCCACAGCCATGTTCTGGTTCTAGACACATTCCAGACAACACATTATGGGTTTCACAATCCATCTTCTAATCCTCTGACATCGTAGATAACCTTCCTATCGACGAAGAACCCAGCAGGAAGACTACTTCGTATATACGGTGGTTGCAAAAATATTGTTTGGAGTACTTGAAAAGAATGAAACAATAAACTCTAAAGGTTTAAGACTTCAACTGTAGGTTTTCAGGGATCGATTGTTTTTTTTGTGATATTATCTCCAAGTCTTTCACTAAGGAAGCAAAGTACTTTAGATGATAAAGATCTTAGTACTGAATCAATTGTTTGTTGCTGCAACATGCTACCCCCTTTATAAGATATTGGTCTTGAGCTATTGTATTCCAATAGCTTAGATTTTTTGCTTTTTTGTAGTTAATTTTCTTGTATATTATGTGGTTGAGATCATGATTAGCGTGTGAAATTGTTATGATTATTAATTATTGATTTCTTATGTTATGAGGTGTATAAATTGAAATGATTTATCTCTTAATACAATTGATCGAGTTTATTACTTTCTTATCACTTGAATTTATATTCATGTATTTAGATTAAATTACTTTCTTAACAACCAAAATATCCAAGTTATTAATTAACATGCAAATATATAAGGGATTATTTTAACAGTTATATAACATTTTCGAAGAGTGATAAATTGCAGGACAAATTCTGAGAAGGTTAAAGGGATTAATTAAATAAAATTTTCTAAAAACATAAAATTCCATTTTTATAAGAACTTTAGATAAAACATACTCAGCTTTCATTTCTTTTGTCTCAGACTAAATAATTAAGTTTTCATATACATTGTATTTATCAATGGTGTTGATTAAAAGAAGCATATTGTATCATTATGTACTCCAATAATAACTAAGAGTTAAAAAGGTAAAGCAGAAGAATCCTAATTAAATCGATTTTATAATGAAAGAATTAATCCAATAAACAAAGGACATTTAGTGAAAATTATCGATATAATAATGAAAGAATCCATTAAACAAGGTAAATTTAGTGAAAACTGCATGCTCTTAAAAAAACTAGTATTTTTGCACAACAAATGGAAATTTAGTGAAACCTGCATGCTCTTAAAAAAAATTAATATTTTTGCATGTGTGATGAACGTCATATATCTGATTTTTTCCTTCTCCATTCTCATATCTATTTTTGTTAGACACCTTATTTTTTTTAATCAAATATTTGCTCCATAAATACTTTTATTGGCGTGTAGAAAACTCCAAACTCTTTAATAAAGACTTTAGCTCCATATGTTTGAATTTAAATTTTAAAAGTTATTCAGAATAGATGGGGGTTGTAATTATTATTAACTAGTATGATGCCCATGCTACAAGTGTATAGTAAATTAAGTTTTTTAATGGATATTCATATTATCCTAACTAAAAGTCTATAATCTGTTATTTTAACTAAATATCTTTAAAAATCTTTATTAATCTTTTTAAATTTATGACAAACCATCTTTATACTAGTGTTATTCTATTTTAATTTTTTGTTTGTATTTTATTCTTAATTTTTTTTTGTTTTCAAATTTTATTAAAATTTCACATGGCATCCATATGTTGTCTATTAGTCTAATTTGAAATTCTAATTCCAACCACCCTAAGAATTATAGTTATAATAGTTGAGATTTAAAATATCTTTTAATTGCGATGCACCTGTGTAAATTAAAAATGTAGGTATGAAAACTTAATACCAAATTATCACCAAATTATCGGTGATTATGTATATTAGTAATTTTCTGCTTAAAACCAAAATAAAATGTAAGATAAGAATTAAATTAAAATAGTTTATATATTGGATGTGGTTATAGTTTTTTCAACAAAGAAACCATAATACAGGAGTAACAACTCTTTAGAATTTTATTTTTTTTGCATTTTTTAAACACGCTAAACAATAACCTCTATAAAAAATAAAACCTTAATAAATAAAAATATAATAGAAAACTAACAAAATCAAATATCGGTCATATCGGCCGATGAACCAGTCGCGATATGTCGTTTTAGGACTGCTAGCGATACAATAAAACTGATATAATATCGTCTGATATTGTAATGTCTTAAAATTTATTAAAGTTAATTATAACTTAATTAGCAATATAACATGGGTTTTTCTATGAAACTTACTTAATAATCATCCTTATATATATATATATATATATATATATATATATATATATAAAACCTAGAATTGATAATATGTTAGTTTAGGACAAAACACAAATTAGTATCCATGACACTTAAACTTTTAACTAATTAATTGTTTCAGAATACAAAACAAAAGAAAAGAAAAAGAAAAATAACAATAAATGGGAGGACATGAGAGCATGGTGCATTTAATGAGAGGAAATGATTGCATGGCTAATATTAGGTTTTTCCTCGTCTCATTCATTTTCTCTTCCTTCTTCTTCATTCTCTCTTCTTCTTTCTTCAACTCCTCTTCACAAATCCTTCTCTACCTTTCAAATCAATCCTCACACACCCCTAAAATACATCACAATTATCATATATTTTCTCTCTTGAAGACTATGGTGGAAGCCCAAATCCTTAATATAGAGGTCACCTTATAAGCTTAGGACCACCATCAAGTTAATTTAGAGGTAATGAGCCAACCATCTCACATTTAAGCAAATTACTTGCCTTAACACCCCTTAATTAAGTTAAAGAGTATGTTTATGTTGTTTTAAAACTTGAAGTGAGGTTTGGAGTGAGTTTCGGGTTTATGAAAATTCTTGGGTTGACCAAAACTTAATCTAGGCTAGATGAGGGTACTTTAGTGTTAATTATCCTTCGTTTAAACCCAAGACTTCATTAATCTACTTTAATATTTGAATTAGTGCCAAAAACTAGTTTTTAGTTAAGGTTAGGGTTTCAAATTAAATCTGTTATTAAACCAGTAACCTCAGAATTATTTTGCGATTACTGGGAGATAGTTATTAGGCCCTGAGTGCACCATAGAAACTCGGGCCCCTTCCTCCATCTTCTGGCCGCTAATTTATTAGAAATGACCGCAAATTGCGAGTCGTCTAAGAAGTTAGGGTGTAGACTTTTATCGGGGGCTCATTAAGACTTTAATTAGATCTCTGGTATATGCAACTTTTTCAAATTTTGTGTATACAAAAATCTGAGAGCTTTTTACCTTACTTTTGGCGATATTTTAACATACGATACGGATATGCCGACTCTCGTTTTAGTCTTTTAGTTGGTTAACAGCCCTTCGGGGTAGTCCTAGGTGTTTGTTGCACATGTATAGTACACTAAGTTCATACGTATTAATTTGTGAGAGTTTAGCTTGTTAGTGTATTGTATATATGTGTTGTATCAGGATTCTAGCCCTCACGTGCTAAGATTTTGTTCGATGCTAGGATCGGTTGCGGGGACTTCGGATGCGGTAAGGAAAGGTAAGGAGGTAATTGGATTCGAGTAGCTCGAGACCGTTCCAGTGAGTAGATTTAATATCTACGGGGGAATCGTTTGGATGGCGTTAAGTGCCCGATGTCTAGATTCAAGTTATACAATCTTATATATTTTTACATTCATATGCTGTATAATCATTATCATGCGCATTTTATTTCTTGCTACACTTTGATACATCCTCGATAGGACTCTTGCACCATTACTAATGGGTTTTATACCACACCTACACACACACCCACACACCATTGGTAATTTCCATGCCACGCACACTATAGAATTTTCCATGTTATCTTGCATTGTACCATATCCTTGTTGGTAGTTAGATCTTCGCTTATTTCATACTAGCATGCATCATGCCAATATCATGTACATTTGCTATTATCACCATATTCTTATATGATGTTGTTTCGTGGGATTTCTGTTTTTCATAAGATTTTTGGATTTGAGAAACCGCTGATATTATTTACAAACTTGTGATTGTTTTAAAAACGCGGTTTTTTTTATATGATATTTCGACGTCCACCATGAGCTTTCTCAGTTCTGAGCTATGATATTACCCGATTTAAGGAGTGAGGAGTCACCATCTGTGGGTATATGGTGGACTCGGTATGGTACACCGGGGCAAGAAGATCGTATAAAAAGGCGTTAAGCCTGGCAGAGGAACATTACCTACCGGTGATAGTATAAACACTACTATAATATAGGGTTGCCCGTACGGCTACAGGAATCTGTAGGGGCAACTTTTTATTTCCCTTACGGACTAATCCGTAGGTCCCCATGGTTGTCCCTACGGTACCTACGTTTTAATTTAAAAATATTAAATCGTAATTTGTTATTTGGCCCTACGGAGCTGCAAACAAATGACCTACGGTGAAGTCTGTAGGGGCATATAAATGGGTATTTAATAAAAAAAGACGCAGAAAAGCCCTACGCCTCGATCTCGTTCCCAAAATTCTCTCTCTCAATCTCTCCCGCGTCTCGATCTCGTTCCCGCGCCTCCAATTTTTTCCTCGTCGCCACCGCCATCCTCCCTCGGCCCGCCACCGCCCTCGTTCCCAAAATTTCCTCGTCGACTTCCTCGTCGCCACCACCCGCGAGTCGTCGCCGATTGCGTCGTCGACCACTGGTCTCCTCCGTCGTCTCCTCCACCGCCCGCTATAGGTTAGTAAATCTCCAATTACTTTTAATTTCGATGATGTTAGGGCTAGGGTTCTTGGTTCTGCAGGGTTCGGGTGGGGGCCTGAGGGTTAGGGTTAGGCTTCGGGTTAAGTTTAGGTTAGGGTTAGGGTTAGGGTTCGGTTGGGGTTGGAGTTGGGGTTGGGGTCAGGGTTCGGTTGGGGTTGGGGTTAGGGTTAGAGTTCAGTTGGGGTTAGGGTTAGGGTTAGGGTTTGGGTTCGGTTGGGGTTGGGATTGGGATTGGGATTGGGGTTGGGGTTGGTGTTGGGGTTGGGGTTAGGGTTCGGTTGGGGTTGGGGCTAGGGTTAGGGTTAATTAGTTAGGCTTAGGGTTAGGGTTTGGTTCAGGTTTAGGGTTAGAGGCTAGGGTTGATTAGAGGGTAGGGTTAATTTGGATTAATTAGTGATAATTTGAAAGGGTTAGGGTGTTGATTAGGGTTAATTAGGTTAATTTGGGTAAATTTGGTTAAGTTTAGGTTGATTAGGGTTAATTAGGTTAATTTGGGTAAATTGGGTTAAGTTTGGGTTAATTAAGGATAATTTGTATTAGGGTAACGATTATGGTTAATTGTGATTAATTAGGTTAATTTGGGTTATTTAGTGTTAGGGTTTAGGGTGCACTAGTTCATTGCAGTAGGATACTCGATAATAACGTAAACGTACAACTTTACCGTAAACGCAAGAACAATTTACCATAAACTTGAAATTTCGAACCCTTAATAACGAAACGTAAACGTAAAACCACAATAAACGCATCATTAGAGAGTGATTCAAGATGTTCAAGTTAAAACCAATATATGATACTCGATGATAATATGAAACTTTCATATTCTCATCGATACTCATATATGAAACTCAAAGCGCCACTTAGTCCCCGTCTATCGGTTAACATACATTTGATGTTCGTTGTGACATAGAACTATACGAAAGTTGTTAAATATCGGACGGTATAGATCGGTACTAACAACTGTCGTATAGTCTATGTGATGAGAAGATTCAATCGTATGATAACCGATAGATTTGTCCCGTGTGGACAAGTTAGGAATGTATAAAGCAAACACCTGTATTCACTTGTGTTTTTGTCCATTTCGAGATATTTTGTCGGTACTGTTCCGCTGGTTCTCCATGTACAAAGATAAATTAGATATTCATTTCAACGTTGTTTCATAGCTTTGAAATGATTATCTATTCTATTACAGTGTACCCAGAGAACAGCGGGGAGGTGCTGCCGAAATTTACTCGAAATGATTGAAAGCACAAGCGAATGAGTGTCCGCTCTATACATTTTTAATGGGATAGAAGCCTTACCCCCGACAGCTGAAACACATACATATAACACGAATACACAACAAACGCATCATTAGAGAGTGATTCAAGATGTTCAAGTTAAAACCAATATATGATACTCGATAATAATATGAAACTTTCATATTCTCATCGATACTCATATATGAAATTCAAAGTGCCACTTAGTCCCCGTCTATCGGTTAACATACGTTCGATGTTCGTCGTGACATAGAACTATACGAAGGTTGTTAAATATCGGATGGTATAGCTCGGTACTAACAACCGTCGTATAGTCTATATGACGAGAAGATTCAATCGTATGATAACCGATAGATTTGTCCCGTGTGGACAAGTTAGGAATGTATAAAGCAAACACCTACATTCACTTATGTTTTCATCCATTTCGAAATATTTCGTCGGTACTTTTCCGCTGGTTCTCCGTGTACAAAAATAGATTAGATGTTCATTTCAACGTTGTTTCACAGCTTTGAAATGATTATCTATTCTGTTATAGTGTACTCGAAGAACGGCGGGGGGATACTGCCAAAATTTACTTGAAATGGTTGAAAGCACAAGCGAATGGGTGTCCTCTCTATAAATTCTTAATGGGATAGAAGCCTTACCCCCAACAGCCGAAACACACACATACAACACGAATACACAATAAATGCACACAGAGCACATACACACTAACAACTCTACACTTAAGCGAAATCATAAATTGAAATACACATATATAGAATACAACCCATACATGGGTATCCTCAAATCTAACTTTGATTATCGATAATTTATTCTTTTCAACGACAAACACACACACAAAGCATATACACGGATTTTCTCCTTTGTCAGCAACCATCCCGTTTTTAGATTTCTCAATATAGTCATCATAACCTACAATTTATATGTTATACAGTCTAACATGGCCCATGAGTACTTAAGAGTTAAGGACTGGATGTATGTGGATTGTCAACAACGTATGCAACCTATGTTTGTCGCAGGAGTTGCTGATTTTATTGAATTTTCACGCGCACATAATAAGATCGTGATAGAGAAGATTCTCTGTCCATGCGATAGATGTGGGAATAAGTACTGGCAGAAGGTAGAATTGGCAGAGCTTCATATCGTAAAACATGGTTTTACTAGACTTTATACAACTTGGCTATATCATGGGGAAGGAGAAGAACACAGTAATGCGGCAGAAGAAGAAGGAGAAGACGATAATGCGGCAGGAGAAGACGGTAATGCGGCAGAAGAAGAAGACGGTAATTTCTTTCCATCTGAAGAAATGGAGGATATGGTAGAGGCCGCCCTAGGTGAATCTATTCGTACCGAAGATGACATTCCTTCCGGTCAAGGACCGCGGGCGGATAAATATGAAAATTTCATGAATGATGCTAGAAAACCAATTTATGAGAATACAAAGTATTCCACCCTCTCATGGTTCGTCCAACTTTTCCAGAATAAGTGCATAAATGGATGGAGGAACAAGTCATTCATAATACTTCTTTCGTTCTTGAAAGATTCTATACCCCCAGGAAATAACATGCTCGACAGCTGGTACGGAGCCCAGAAGATGATGTATGATTTGGGTCTGAAGTGTGGGAAGATTCAAGCATGACCTAAAAATTGCGTGTTGAACCGGAAAGAGAATTCAGATTTGAAAGAGTGTCCAACATGCGGAGAGGCCAGGTATAAGCCAAAAGATTCTGATAAGAAGCCCGATATACTTGTTAAGATAGCACGATACTTTCCCATAACACAGAGGCTGCAGAGGCTATTCAGGTGCAAGAAAACAGCCGAGGCAATGATTTGGCATCACCGTGCTCCTCCAAGTGAAGATGGAAAAATGAGTCATCCAAGAGATTCACCGGTATGGAAGGATTTCTATAGGAGGCACGCAATATTCAGTAGCGATCCTCGCAATATCAGGCTCGGACTGGGGCTTCTGCCCATTCAACTATATGGCTGGAAGCCACAGCACATGGCCCGTTGTAATAATAGTTTATAATCTGTCGCCTTAGTTGGTTATGGACCAATCATACTTTATGATGCCTCTTCATATCGACGGATCAAACTCACCGGGAAACAATATCGATGTCTATCTCCGACCTCTGATCGAGGAGATAAATCTTTGTTCATTGATGGTGTAGAGACTTACGATGCAAACACAAATAGAACCTTCATACTACGTGCGGCTTTAATGTGGACAATTAATGACTTTCTTGCGTATGGAATGCTATCAGGTTGGTCCGTACATGGTCACAAAGCATGTCCTCATTGCCATCAACATACAACATTGAAATTCTTGAATTTTAGCAGGAAGGTTTGTTATTGCGGCCATCGACATTTCCTGCCTTTAGACCGCCCCTACAGGTTAGACGATGTTCACTTTGATGGTCATCAGGAGCTTCGTGGACCTCCAACCCCATTGTCCGGAGAGGACGTGACTGCTCAGTGGGATGGTTACAATAATGTGACCTTCGGGATGGATTTGATAAAACAGGTCAAACCACCATTCTGGAACAAGTTAAGCATTTTCTTCGAGCTTCCATACTGGTCAACAAATTTAGTGTGTCATTGTCTGGACGTCATGCACATAGAGAAGGGAGTATCCGAGCACGTACTCAACTTGCTTCTTTGTAAAGACGGGAAATCGAAAGACAACCGTAATGCTCGGATGGATCTATAGGACTGGAGAAATAGAAGTGAATTGCATCCTAAATCGGTAGCGGGTAAACCAGGCAAGTTTGTACTTCCCAATGCCGCTTATCATATGTCACAAACGGAGAAGAAAAGATTCCTGCAGGTGTTGCATGATTTGAAAGTTTCTACAGGTTTCTCAGGATCATTTAGCAAGAAGATAAAAATTGTGAAAGGCAAAATCGATGGGCTGAAAAGTCATGATCACCATATTATTATGGAGCACCTTCTCCCATTAGCCCTCAGGACTTCCCTCCCCGAATCGGTTGTTCTAGTAATCAATGACCTATATTGTTTTTTCAGAGAATTATGCGCTAAAACACTGGATGTTGTGACGCTGGAGAAACTAGAATATTCTATTGCGTTGATACTTTGCAAGTTTGAGCGTATTTTCTCACCGTCATTCTTCGATATTATAATACACCTGACGATTCATCTTGCAACTGAGGCTAAGTTAGCCGGATCGGTACAATATCGATGGATGTATCCCGTTGAGAGGTACGTGGAATTTTTTGTCTCGCGCAATTTTTAAAATTATTATTGTCCTGTATGCCCGTATTTATTTTTTTAACATATTTTTCTTTAGGTACCTCTACACTCTTAAAAAGTATATACACAATAGAAATCGATCAGAGGGTTCTATCATGCAAGGTTATCTTCTAGATAAAGCAACCATATTTTGTTCTCGCTATCTGGACGAGAACATTGAGACGAGACTTAACCGGCCTCGAAGAATTCAGGACGAGCCATATGGTAAAGCCGATTATAAGAGGGTAGACGCTATATTTATCAACAAGATATACCGGTTTATCCTCCTCAATAGCGCATGTCTCGAAAAAATTAGAGAGTATGTTTTTTGTATTAATTGTTATATTTGTGTTTGTGTGTATGAAATGATATAATATTAATGTCATAATTTATTGTCGAGAATAGAATTCATTTTAATGAGGTACGTGAGGGGCATCCTGATTGAAACGATGAACTATTGGAAAAATATCATCAGGATAATTTTTGCGATTGGATTGCAGATCATGTAAGTTATTCGAATCACATGTTATTGCTATCAGTTTTAATCTAAACTTATATCGTTATGTATTTGTCGTAAAATTTGGTTTGTTAGATTCATGATCCGAACTTGTCTGCATCATTAGAGAGTGACTCAAGATATTTAGCTCAGTTTCCCAGTATGGAGGTTGCAAATTATAAAGGATTCGGTGTCCTTGGATACAAATTCGAAGTTAAGGACATAGAAACATTTAGAACCACTTAGAATAGTGGGATTGCGACGGTAGGATCGGATAGTGTGATTTATTATGGATACTTAAATTGTATACTCGGCATCCAATATCCCGGACGATCAGAACCCTTTTATATATTTCAGTGTACTTGGTACGATACACGAACTGATACGGATAAGTGGAGAAGCAATCTTAGGACTTGGAAAGATGAATATGGATTGACCAATGTGAACACACTTCGATTTTACGGTCAGGAAGATCCGTTTATCTTTCCGAACCAAGCGTTCCAAGTATACTACTCACAGTGTTTGAAGCATCCAGGATGGAGCATCGTATGCCATTGGAAACCAAGGGATGTTTACGATATCCCAGAATTCGAGGACAACGATGAGGATGAAGAAGAGAAAAGACTTAGAGTGTTCCGACCGTCTATTTCGAAAGACGGGTTGTCTTCGGCTGATCATGAAGTTACGTAGGTTAGAAATGATATCGATGATGAAATCCAAGTAGATATGTTTAATGCGTCCACGAAACGAAAAAGGTTGTTTCCTGATTTAAAATCAGAAAAGCTTATGGAAAAAGCTTCAGAAAAGGGTCACGTGCTTACACGTGACCAGCAGTCACGTGTTGGCACGTGACACCTAAAAGCATCAGCAAGACAAGTTCAGTTTCCCAACTACATCGAAGAAAAGGGCTTCAGAAAGAGTCACGTGCTCCCACGTGACCAGGGTCACGTGTCGGCATGTGACATTTAAAAGAAAGCGGCATAGGCACATTGGTTCCCTGATCAAATCAAGGAAAATGATTCAGAAGAGGTCACGTGCTCCCACGTGACCAGGGTCACGTGTTGGCACGTGACGCTCAAAACATCAGACTCATTCTCCAGTTAAATCAAGAAAAAGACTCCAGACGAGGGTCACGTGCTCACACGTGACCAGGGGTCACGTGGTGGCACGTGACGGCTAAGCAGCAGAAGAAGGCAGAGTGCAAAAGAAGAAAAGGGCTCGTTACAAGGGGGTCACGTGCCCACATGTGACCAAGGGTCACGTGGCCGCACGTGACCAGCTTTCAAAGCCCATTTGTTAAACAGAATTAAATTCTGAGAAAAGACCTCTCAAGTCTTTCCAAAAGCAACCGATTAAATTAAAGATTTAGAGTGATTAAATATCATCTATCTATGGGAAAATCTTGAATTTGGGAAGATTTCCCTTTTAAATCTAACAGAAATCACAAAGGAGAATCGCTGGATTTGAAATCCAATGGTGAATAAAATTCACCTAATAATCCAAAGGTCCAGAACGAATGATGGATGCAAATCAAATCTCTCAGTGAAGATACGTCAAAAAACTAATTGACTCGGCTGCTTCTCCTATAAATAGGAGCCGAGACACAAAAAAAAGGAATATACACGCAGAGGGAAGAAAAGGGAGAGAGCTTTGATACTTTGAGGAATCTGGATCTTCTGCAAAAGAAAACCCTAGGTAAGAAAGGGAAGGCTTTTTGAAAGAAAGAGAATTTAATCCTCAACAGAGTTCAACTCTGATATAAAACAGAAGAACATATTTCTTCTCTCTTAGATGGAGGATCTGTAAAGCGCACATCTCCCCTTGAAGTTGAGAATTTAATTCTCAATGGGTTGAGATCCTGCCATGCAGATCCAAAGCATAGAGAGGGAATGGAAGCACGAGAATTTAATTCTCACAGAACTATAGGAATTTAATTCCTTTAAAATAAAATTAGGGTTTGACCCTGTGTCATGGGAATTTAATTCCTTCAGAATAAAAAGAAACAGGGTTTAACTCTAATTAATAACTTAGTTCTGTTAAAACAACAAGAACGTAATTCCCTTAATCTTATTCCCCAGAATAATTCTCTAACAGAGAGTGGGAGTTTAATTCCTTAAAGCTTTTATTAGGGTTTAACCCTATTCAGTTCTTCATATATATGAGGAATTTAATTCCTACAGAAAATCCAGGGTTCGACTCTTCAAAAGGAACTAGGAATTTAATTCCTCTGGAATTATTGTCAGGGTTCAACCCTACGAGGAATTTAATTCCTGAAAGGGATTAACAGATCTTCTAAACAACTACAGAAAAGAAGGGTCACGTGTCACCACGTGACCCCCCCAAAAGATCTACAGAAAGTCCTTTGAGGCAGTGCCTCACGTGACCCATGTGACCCTTGACAGAAGCTTTAACATACCTCATTTAAACACCCGTCACGTGATGACACGTGATGCTCCAAAAGATGTGATCTTTTCAGCAGAACAAACGAGGGGAGGGCGCTCTCACGTGTTGCCACGTGACCCCTCTTGCCTTAGTGTTTAACACTAAATTGGAACTCCCGAATCCAGTGTTAAAATATTGTTGGGCCTTAGTGTTCAACACTAATCAAAGAACTTTATTTGCAGTGTTCGACACTGATTACCTTAGTGTTTAACACTAATTTGAGATCTCCGTTGCCAGTGTTTAACACTGATCTGTTTTAGTGTTTAATGCTAATTTGAAAGCCTTGTTGCTGGTGTTTAACACCAATTATCTTTTAGTGTTAAACACTAACCTGTCAATTTCATTCCCAGTGTTCAACACTGATTGGTCTGTAGTGTTTAACACTAGGCTTTGGCCCAATTGGCTAAATGGATAGAGGCAAAGCCTCTCCTTCAAGGGACCAACAGGAAGTCAATATTCCAGACATGATTGGACTTAGCCCAAGCTGGCCATAAGTCCTCAATTCGTAATTAACTGGGCTAATGGGCTCATAACATAATTAATTGGTCTTGATCCCAAATTGGGCCAAGGACTATTTAATCCACTCCGGTTCCAGGGTACATCTCTTCACTCCTTTGATACTTGGCGTTGTAATCCCTCAATGTCTTCAAAGAGGTGATGGGTCCCGATGACCACACATTGATACGGACTGTGGGGTCCTTAAACCCATGGACTACGACGTCCTTAACCTCGACTGAGATGTCTTAAAACTAACAATGGACTGTGGGGTCCTTAAACCCATGGACTACGACGTCCTTAACCTCGACCGCAATGTCCTTAAACTACCCACGGACCGCAATGTCCTTAAACTAGCAATGGACCACTATGTCCTTAAACTGGAACAATAGAGCCCAAATGCTCTTTTGTCGGATCTAAACGATCCCGTTTAAGTTGATCTTAGCCTCAAATATGGCTAACGTATCCTTAAACCTTCAAACAGACTGGACTATGAATCCCCCCATTCAACTTCGGTTCAAGGGTACATCTCTGAACTCCTCTGACATCTGTCGTTGTAATCCTTCAACGTCGTCAGAGAGGTGACGGGTCCCGACGGCCACACATTCAATGGACCACTATGTCCCTAAACTGGAACAATAGAGCCCAAATGCTCTTTTGTCGGATCTAAACGATCCCGTTAAGTTGATCTTAGTCTCAAGTTAGACTAATGTATCCTTAACAAACGTTTGAGTTGATCTTAGCCTCAAATATGGCTAACGTATACTCAAACCAAACCCCCAAACCCAAATCTAAGATAAATACAGATTTGGACTAGTCCACGCCCTACGGGCGACGACATAACTCAGTCTCCGTATACAATCCACGGGCAACCACAAATAAAACAAAAACACACGACACGAAGTGACCATCTGGAGAAGGAGAAAGTTGTTACCGCAGCGCGGTAGCGTAATTAACTGCAGGGGCTTGCGCCTGCAGGGAAGAGCGTCTCCACAATCAAAAACCCTTCGTGTGAGGGGGAATCTGACGAAGTCTGCTACATTGGACGCATCCGTTTAAACCTTCGATACATGGTGCCATAAATCAACTTGGCATCTTCGGAGAGGTGGACGGATAGCACCAATTAGCATCTGCCCCGAACCTCAGGCATGGACGTCCCCGCGTCCCGGCCGCCGTTTGGAGGGGAACAGATTCTGGCACGTCCGGTGGGACCTTTTCCTCTTTCCACTCCACACTTCGTGTGTCGTGATTCGCGAACCAATCGCGGTTCGCTAATGGTTGCCCTTGGGTTTCAAGATACTAAGAATTGGCGTCTCGCTTATTGCAGAAAGCAAAGGATCGATGGCTTCTACTTCCGTGAAATTCTCCAACTGCTCAGACTGCAATTGCGACCAACGCTTTGCCTCGCCAGGAGGTATAGCCTACGGACCCCAAGCTGCTTCGTTATTCACAATGCCGGTGGACCAGGTGACTCAGGCCACTACCGGATTGTTCTTCAGGACTATACTCCCACCAACAAGCTTCGCGGCGCTGGTGCTGACAAAGGAAGCTCTCAAGAAGTCGGTCTTTGATCGTCTCACCCCTGCCGCGGCTCATCTCAACGGGTCGCCCAACATCAGCGCCTCGGTCTTCTCTAGATTGGGCCAGAAATCCGGTTGACCCATCATGAGGTCTACAATCCCAGAGAAGGCTGCTCCTAAGAAAGTGGCTGCTCCTGCTCCCGAAATCGCCAAGGCGGCTTCTCTGGCCAAAAAGTCGGTCTTTACAAGATTGACGGCTTCAGCTCCCGCCCCTGCTACCCAAAAGACGTCGGTCTTTGACAGGCTAACACCAACAGCGACCCCCCACCTACACAGGGGGCAAGACGAAACCATTCTTACCACTGACCCAACGCCGTCCGCTCGACACACTCGACGTCGCCATTGGCGCCGAGTAAGGAAGGCTGGGGGCAACTCCCCCTCCGGGTTAACTCCATCAGCCCCGATGGCAGAAGTTAATGCTGCTGTTCCAACTGGGAACAGCTTCGAGATACTAAACAAGGTGCGAAGGAATTCTCCTACTGCGGTGCTAAAGAGGTCTCCTCCTCCACTAAGAAAGGTTGCGGAAATAAAGTCAGAACAGCCCCGATCCCCTCAACGGCTGTCTTCCAAAATCTATAAGGTTTGGCGGCAGGCCCGATACTCGATCATCGATCCAAGCTTCTCCCGCCAGCACAAGAAGCTGAAAATCCAACCGGAAGCTGGTCACCAGGATAAACCCCGAAAGGATGTCTGGGCACCCACCTCAATGGCCCCTTCAACCTCCATGGCTCATAAAAGTAGGAAGCCAGAGAAGATCCCCCAGCCTGCAACGACAGCTAATAGCACTGAGCCCAGACGCCCTAAGTCTAGGGGCATGATGGTCCACACCGTATACATGGCGTCAGGAAAAGAAGACAGCCGTGCGTCCACGGGTCATAGACCGCTTACACGGTCGGTGACCAAAGCTCAGGAGCAACAGCAAAAGCTCCAAGAAATGATGAATGCTATGGCCGCACTTACCGCGCCAAAAGAAAGCCCAGAAACGTCCTCAGACGCACGCCAGGAGGAAGAAACCGACGCTGAATTCCTTCGCCGGATACTGGAGAGAAAGGACAAAGAGGCTGCTGAACAAGCAGCCAACTTACAGCGTATGGGCCTTCTCTTCCAAGATATGATAGGAATGATGATCCAGCAGGACCTACCCGCCGAGGATCCCCCAATCGTTCCTGAAGACGACCGAGGAGAAACGTCAAATCCACCACCAACCCTCTCAACGGCCAAGGAGGAGGCAATCTCTAAGGCTGACTTGGTTGACTATATAGCCCAGCAAATCCGGGTTCATCATGCGACTGAGGCAGCTGGTCAAGTCGTAAAAACGGGGCGGCCGTATCCAAGCTGGTACGACCAAATCAAATACCCGCCAGGTTATACGATACCAAAATTCCACGTGTATAAGGGGACCGGCAATCCCCATCAATATGTCGCCCAGTTCAGGGCCCTTTGCGGTAACACCGGCGGTGATGATAAACTGTTGCTTCGCCAATTCGTGGGCAGCTTATCAGAAACAGCGTTCGAATGGTATTCGGAACTCCCGAACGATTCTATCAAGACGTTCGCTGAAATGGAGTTGTTATTCACTCAGCGATTCGCAAGTGCCAGCGAACGCACTCCAATAACAGCACTGATTAACGCCAGGGTAAAACCAGGCGAAACCTGGGTCCAGTATGCTATACGCTGGCAGAATTTGTGGTCAAGATGCGAGCAACGCATTGAGGAAGCACCTGCAGTGGGCATGTTCGTGGGAACCCTAGACCCCCATGCAACTATCTCCCAGTTTATGATGTTCTTTAAGCCAACCACATTCCAGGCTTTAATCGACAAGTTGGCTCAGATGGACCAGATGGGTCATAGACCACCTCCCCCGAAGTCGGAACCTCGGAATGACAAGGGTAAAGGAAGGGCAACCTTTGTCGCAAATGCCCAACAGCAACCTAACGCCCCGAAGCTGGGAGATCAATTGGAAGAAAGACGCCGGTATTATAACGAGAAGATGAAGCGTCCATACTCGTTCCCACGAGACAAGACGAAATGGTTATTCGAGCTGGCAATACGCAACAGACTTATAAACCTACCAAATCCAAGGCGACCGCCGCAACCCACGGAGGTGAATAACCCTAATTATTGCTCTTACCATCAAACGGTAAGTCATCCGATCGAAGATTGCTTCGTCTTCAAAGGATGGATTGAAGATCAGTACCTCCAGGGGAAGTTTATACTGTCCGAAAAGTGGAAGGTGAACCCACCACAGCCGCATACTCTTAAGAAAGCAGATACACCGGGGGCAACCTGTTCTTTTATTGAAGAAGCTCCATGGGAGGTCGTGCTATCAACTAAAACCAAAAGAATGCTGAGAGACCTTCATGCGTGCCCTGCGATCGAATGGAAGGACCCTCTTGAACCTCAAATCATCAAAGGGATGTTGAAGCCCCGCCCAACTACGAAGACTCGCGATGAGAGCCCAAATACTCACGCCCAACCGTCAAAATCTTCGAAGAAAAAGAAGAAGAAATCTAAGAAGCCCGTGAAGCTTGGAGACGAGCACACGAACTTGCAGAAGCAAATCGACGCGCTGGAAGAGTACGATCAAAAGGTGCGAACTCCTGTCACACTGCAAGAGTTCCTCAACCACATCTTTCAAGAGGAAGATGATGGAGAGAGCTCGTCGGATGAATCCGAAGGATATGTGGCGAGTTGTAACGTAATCTCCCACTCGTTTACCGATGATGGGAAAACTCCTGGCACTAAGAAGCTGGAGGCAGAGCCTGTACCAGAGCGTGCATGGCCAACAGACGAAATGATCGACGCTTTTCTAGACGAGATTTGCCTAAAAAGTAAAGCGGATCAGGAGCGTGAGATGGCCGCTTCAGAAGGAGCCAAACGCAGGCGACTGAATGAAAGAGTTGAACTACCCCTGCCAGTGCGAAAGGCATCCAAAGTAGACAAGAAGATATTCAAGACGAGGAAACGGTTTGCCAAAGCCATGTCAATGGGAATGAAGCTACCACCCTCGGAAGGAAACACGCTCGATGGGGTAGAGAAGCACCCTGATTATTGCGCATATCATCGGAAAATTTCACATCCCACGGAGGAGTGCGACGCCTTTAGGATATGGTGGCAAGGATATGTTGCTCATCGGCAACATTTTAAGCGCATGAAACGCAAGATTCGTCGGGAACGAAGAAGTACTGTCGACGGGCACAATAGAACTACTGGCAACTGTTACATGGTTAACGCCGGAGGGTTACAAATTCTCACCTTTGGGAGCGACTCTGATGAAGAAATGGCTCCGGGCCCTCTTTTTAAAGAATCTGTTTTAGGAAAAAAGGAGAAATCGGAGGCCTGCGAGAACATTCAGCTGCGCAATCGCACAATCCCAGAAAAGAATCTCGGGCCCGCGAGTAGGAAAGATAAGGGAAAGGAAAAGGTCATTGAAGATATCACTTTAGATGACCAAGTCATGAGAGAGCTGGCTGCCAAAGACCCTCCTAGAAAGGGTAAAGTGGACTATAACATCCTAGCGCACCTAAGGAAGCTACCTTCTCAGCTTAGCATTCTCGATGCCCTCCTATTATCAAAAGAGGCGCGAGACTCACTAATTAAGGCGTTACAAGAACCTGAGCAATTTCAAGCCTTCCTCGCTACTGAAAAGATGAAGGATGAACTAGAGGAAGTGCACACGGCCGACATCACTTTCGGTGACGAAGACCTCCTTCTCGGGACGTGCGACCACAACCGTCCCTTATATGTCTCTGGATACTGCCATGATATCAAGATAGGCAAAATCCTGGTGGATAATGGATCCTCCGTCAATCTCCTCAATGTTCGGGTGTTAAAAGAAATCTGCATGAGTGTGCAACACCTCGCTCGTGACAAGATTACTATCTCCGGTTTCGATTCACAATCGTCACGGACTCTCGGATCTGTGATACTAACATTACGCTTTGGACTTCTCGTCACAGACATCAAATTCCATGTCATTGAAGCCAAGACCTGCTACAACGCCTTGCTCGGTCGTCCTTGGCTACACGAGTACAACATCATCCCTTCTACACAACATCAGTGTATGAAGTACTTTAAGGATGGTTTCGAGTATACTGTAACAGGTGAGTTGAACCCGTTTTCCGTCAACGAAGTCCGCAAATACGAAGATGCGAAGTACTTTTTGCCAGATTTCGAGGATACAGAAAGGTGTCGCAACCCGGAGAACAAAGCCGCCGCCACCATCCCTGTTTTCGGGAGCGATACCGAAGAAGAGGAAGAGATAGTTTATGCAGGGCCATCTCAATGCAACAACCTAGGGACGTCTGCCCCCATCTTGGTCTTCGGAAGTGATTCAGAAGATGAAGTTAATGCCGTGTTCTCCAATCGGCTGTCGGTACAAGCACCCCCTGGCGATGACCATAGTTTGCAAATCACCATGGCACCGCGAGAACACTACAAAGATCTCGACGCACTTCAAGCCCACAATGTGCAGGACCTGCGAACATTTTACGTCCCTCCCAGGCAAAGGGGTAAGAAGGTGATCCTATTCTACCGATCCTCAGAGTCGAAAGTAGAGAAAGAGATCTGGCATGGTGCGGATGCGACACTCGACAGGCTCCAACCCATCCGTCTGCCTAGATACTATACAAAGGGATTAAAGAAGCTATTGAAACGCCAAGGGGTACCCTTAAAACAGACTGTTCGGCAGGCCCGGTTCTACAACAAGATTTGGGACGTCCCTGGGACTCAACACAAATTGCCCAACGGGAAAATGGAAACACTTGGGCTTGGATATGCGAGAACCGGAAAAAGAGGACGGGCCCGCAGCAGCTACGCTATATATACCTTTGATGAGGAAGAGGACGCCCTGTCAGGAGATGCCAACCCCTCATCAAAACTAGACCCCGCGATTGAAGCGCCGAGTCCGTCGTTTGAAGAACGAATGGACAAATCGATCAGAAAAGTGGGTCAGAAAGCTCGGGAAGACCACGACCGCGAAATGGCCATCTACGAGAAGGCTAGGACGCAACGCCTATTTCAACAGGCTGCAAAAGACAATGATGTTCGCCTTTGTCAACCCGTTGTACGAAAGGCCCGATGCGGAGACAGAAATAAATCAAGAAGCGGAAAAAGGAGCCGACAACAACAACGCAGGATTAGGGGGTTGCGTGAACGGGTATTGCACGGCTCGGATTTGTCCCTCATGAAGAAGATGAGTCAAGCGTACTCCTTCCCCCGAGACAAGACGGAGAGGTTACTCAAGCTAGCTCTAAAACATCAAATGATCACGCTTCCAGGATCTAGACACCCTGAGCAAGCTAACAAGGCTGCTCATCTAAGCTATTGCTCTTATCACCGAGCCATAGGACATCCTACCGAAGACTGCTTCGCCTTCAAGAATTGGGTCGAGGATCAGTATCAGCTTGGCAGATTCGCCTTATCCGACGGCTGGAGGGTAACGCCGCCACAAAAGCACGAACCCAAAGCCGCAAAAGCAAAACCAGATCCACCTCAGTCCTGGAAGCGGATTCGCACCTGTTACACGATTATGATATTAAAAGAAGAGCCCGAGAACATGGATGACCTTCCCCGGTGCTTTGAAAACGGCGATGATGAGGTGATCTCAGAATTTCCGCCAGCTCCGAAAGAACTGGAAGATGGTATACATACTACTGCAGATAACCTAAAGAAGATTGAGTTGGGATCGGCAGATGACCCGCGACCGACATTTGTCAGCGAGCTGCTATCTGAAGAAAGGGTGGCTGCATTAAAGAACGTGCTTCTACGGTATAAAGACTGCTTCGCATGGAACTACTCCGAGATGCCAGGACTAGATCCAGAGATTGCTGTGCATAAATTAGCAATATCCCCGGATATCAAGCCAGTCAAGCAAGCGCCAAGAAGGATGCGACTCGAGCTTGAAATGAGCATCAACGCCGAAGTCAAGAAGCTGATCGATTCTGGATTTATCCAAGAGGTCCAATATCCCGACTGGATCGCCAATATCGTCCCGGTAATGAAGAAGAATGGGACGGTACGCATATGCGTGGATTTCAGGGATCTCAATAAAGCCTGTCCAAAAGACGATTTCCCAATACCAGTAACCGAGCTAATGATCGATAACACGTCCACTCACGAGGTTTTCTCCTTTATGGACGGTTCGTCAGGATACAACCAGATAAAGATGCATCCCGAAGACCAGAAGCACACCACTTTCCGGACCCCTTTGGGTATATTCTGCTACAGGGTTATGCCCTTTGGTCTAAAGAATGCTGGCGCCACCTATCAAAGGGCCATGACAAAGATCTTCGACGACCTCATACATGACATCGTCGAGTGCTATATCGATGACCTCGTAGTAAAGAGCATGTCATATGGAGAACATTTAAAGCATCTGGAGACTGTATTTCAACGCCTTCGGCAATATAATTTGAAAATGAATCCCCTCAAATGCGCGTTTGGAGTCTCCTCGGGCAAATTCCTGGGATTCATCATTCGACACCGAGGTATTGAAATAGATCCGTCAAAGATTAAAGCGATCATGGAAATGCCTCCGCCAAGAACCCTCAAACAGTTGCGGTCTCTCCAAGGGAAACTCGCATACATCCGGCGGTTTATCGCTAATCTTTCAGGCAAGTGCCGTCCCTACATCCACCTGATGAAAAAGGGAACTCCATTCGTTTGGGATCATAAATGCCAAGGTGCACTAGACGAGATCAAGCAGTACCTGCAGAACCCTCCGGTATTGGCTGCGCTGGTCAAGGGAAAACCCCTCATTCTTTATACAACCGCCCTTGAAGGTTCCTTAGGCGCATTATAGGCACAAGAGAACGACCAAGGGAAAGAGAGAGCACTCTACTACTTAAGTCGGGTTCTACTGGGGGCAGAAAGCAATTACTCTCCCATTGAAAAACATTGCTTGGCGTTAATCTTCGCGATAACAAAGCTCAAGCACTATGCGTTGGCACATGAAGTCCGTCTCATCTCGAAGGCGGACCCTCTTAAATATCTGATGTCAAAGGCTATATTGACAGGTCGACTCGCTAAATGGGCTTTACTCCTGATGGAGTTCTCAATAACGTATCGACCTCTTAAGGCAGTGAAAGGCCAGGCCATTGCCGACTTCCTCGCTGAGCATCCAGTACCTGCTGGTTCTCCTCTGAACTGCGAGTTGCCAGACGAGCATGCATTTGATGCGATTGGCGGCAGTAGTACCCGATGGGAACTCTATTTCGATGGAGCGTCCTCCGTAAAGAAACGGAAACAAGGTATCCCAATGATCAAATCAGGGATAGGCCTCATCTTTGTAACTCCACAGGGAGGGATAATGCGCTTCGCCTTCTCATTAACAGAACCGAGGACAAACAATGAAGCTGAATATGAAGCTCTGATAGCAGGCCTCGAGATCGCCATCGACATGGTAATTGAAGTCCCCTTATATACGGGGATTCTCAACTGGTCGTTAGTCAAGTAAATGGTGACTACCAAACGTGCAAACCGGAGTTGGTGAAGTACGGCGAAAAGGTGCAACAACTATTGACCCAAATTCCCTCCTATACTCTGGAGAACATACCGCGTGCGGAAAACAGCAAAGCAGACGCGCTGGCCAAACTTGCTAAAGAACTGGCTGACGAGAACCTTGATGACGTCAGAATCGTGGTACAAAGCCGTCGAGTGCTCGTCCCAGCAGAAATATCTCCGGAATTGTATAAAGAAAAGGGGGCGACTGAGCAGACGACCCTACAAATAAAAGACCGTAAGAAGGCTGAGGACTTGAGGGAAGTCTTCATAGACTACTTTAAGTCCTACCGAATGCCCGAAGAAGTATCCTCAAGGCATCAGCTCATGAAACGAGCTCTGTCTTTCGCTTTCGTCAACGACACTCTATACAAGAGATCGTTTGATTCTCTATGGCTAAGATGTTTAGGACCGGACGAAGCAGAAAGAGTCGTTCAAGAGGTTCATGACGGAATCTATGGTTCTCATCAAGCAGGCCCGAAGATGAAGTTAAAAATTAAACGGATGGGTTACTATTGGCCTACGATGGTCCAAGACTGCCTCGAGTATGCGAAGCAATGCCACTCGTGCCAGATTCATGGAGACTTTATCCACCAACATCCGAATCCACTACACCCAACGGTGGCTAGCTGGCCATTCGAAATGTGGGGGACTGACATAGTCGGCCCCATCGAGCCAGCATCGTCCCGAGGACATCGTTTTATCCTGGCGACAACTGATTACTTCTCCAAATGGGCAGAACCAGTACCGCTGAGGGAAGTGAAGACGGAGAATATCCTCCACTTCTTCAAGATGCACGTCATCTATCGGTTTGGAACTCCACGGCGGATTATCTCCGATAATGGGCCAGCCTACAGAAGCCATAAGATTAGCCGCTTCGCGAAGCAGCACAATATAGACTGGAGATATTCTTCAGTTTACAATCCGCGAGCTAATGGTCTAGCCGAGGCCTTCAATAAGACCTTGACAAAAATCATGAAAAAGACCGTTTCCCGGAATAAGAGAGACTGGCACGAGAGGCTACAAGAAGCCCTATGGGCCTATCGAACTACGTTCAAGACGGCCACGAACACAACGCCGTACGCGTTGGTATTTGGGACGGAAGCAGTGCTCCCCCTCGAGATAGAGATACGCTCTCTATGAGTGGCAGTCCACTACGAGCTGACGGACGAAGAAAATGCTCACCTTCGGCTTGAGGAGCTTGATGCCCTCGATGAAACTCGGCTCATAGCGCAACAAAATCTAGAGGCCTACAAAGCAAAGATGACACGCTCGTATGAAAGATTGACCAGGCCGAGGACATTCCGCCAAGGCGAACTCGTACTAGTGGTCAAAAGACCTATGATCCCCAATCGTGCCAAGCGGGGAAAATTCGAGCCGAACTATGAAGGCCCGTACATCATAGATAAGGTCTACCAGGGAGGAGCCTATCTACTCATGGACATGCATGGTGAAAGGCCTTTCAGGCCAATAAACGGCCGCTTCCTAAAGAAATACTACGCTTAATGAGCCACAGCCTAGGTCAATGATAGATGACGACGACTATGTCCGCTCGCTATCTTCCTAAAGCTCAAAGAGTAGTAGCTGGCTCTCTTTTCGAACGGACCGAAACGTCTTTAAACTAACGATGGACCGAAACGTCCTTAAACTAACGACGGACCGAAACGTTCTTAAACTAATAGCGGATCAAAACGTCCTTAAACTAATACCGCAGCATCCTTAGGCTGACGAGATAAAAAAAAATATAATAAATAAAAACGGTATGTCCATAAGCAAAAAGGGCACGGATGAAAACCCGAAAAGGCTCCATGAGTAAAAACAGCGGGGCTACCGGCGAGTGTTCGTGAAAACCCGAAAGGGCGCGGCCTCATAAAAAAAAAGGAGAAAAAGAAAATGAAAAGAATAAAAAAAAAACGGTATGTCCATAAGCAAAATGGGCACGGATGAAAACCCGAAAGGGCTCCGTGAGTAAAAACAGCAGGACTACCGGCGAGTGTTTGTGAAAACCCGAAAGGGCGCAACCTCGTTAAAAGACACTTATAGGGTCCTCTCGACCTTGTAAGGAGAAACCACCCGCGTGAGATCCTTACGACTCACAAAGGAGCAACACACTTAGGAATCCTCACGATTCCTAAGGAGAAAATACACTTGCGAGATCCTCACGACTCGTAAGGAGAATTCTCTTATGGGACCCTCACGGCTCATGAGATTTGAATGTCTTAAGTTACAGAAACCTAAACCTGTTCTTAAGCAGATCCCCCATAACCTTCGATACTGCCCTACAAGCGGCTCAATACTGACCCTTGTATACAATCCACGGGCGCGAATAAACATTTCCCCAGCAAAGTCACACCCGTGACTAGGGACATGTCCATATGGTGAACAACCCTTATAATTCCTCTCGACTTATAAGGAGAAAACCCTCTTGTAGGATCCTTACGACTTACAGAGGAACATACACTTAGGAATCCTCACGATCCCTAAGGAGAAAATACACCTGCAAGATCCTCACGACTTGTAGGGAGAAATACCTTTGTGAGACCCTTACGGCTCATGAAGTCAAAAGCCTTGGTCGACAGGACCCTTAACCCTGTTTACTAAGCCACCTTTGTTCAATATCGACAGAGGCAAATGATGATTCGCTCCTGGCAACATTCCAGTTGTAGCGGTGCTGATGCCGAAATCGGTGTCTAAAATCCAAGCTCGCGGCGAAAAAGCTAGCAAGCCATACATGCATACGAAATAGCCGAAATGATGGGGCAACTTGCAATAAAAAGCAGCAAGTAAAAATGTATGCATGAAAAATAGCCGAAACGATGGGGAAACTCGTAATAAAAAGCAGCGAGTAGAAAATAAATAAATAGCCGAAATGATTGGGCACCGCGAAAAATAGCCAAAATGATGGGGCAATCGCGACCTTCGCGATATAAAAGCTGAAACGATAGAGCATCGCGGAAAAAGAAATAAAATAAAAATAAAATGTATGCCTTACAGGTGATGTTCCATCACACCCTGTATACAATCCAATGGCATAAACAAAAAGGGAACATACCTCTCTCCCCCAGGTTTCACCAAAGAAAGAAGCTAAATCTCGACAGGCCACAAGCGACCTAGAGATCATCCCAATACTCGTCTCGTAACAACGGACACAACTTCAAGCTAAGCGGAACAGCGGCAACTCCCAGTTCCATGGCTCGGTGGTATACATATCGCCAACAGTCAAACCTCCATCCCATGAAATGCGGATACAATCAGCAAAATTCCTGGTTACGTGGAACGCGGATAACGTCACTCTTTGACCCCGTGGAAAACGTCCAGAGCGGATCCTGGTCCTCGCAGAGCACGGCAGTGAACCCGTGTGAAGCATCCAGAGCGGAGCCTAGTCCTCGCCGAGCACGGCAGTGAACCCGTGTGAAGCATCTAGTGCAAAATTCCTGGTTACGTGGAACGCGGATAACATCACTCTCTGACCCCGTGGAAAATGTCCAGAGCGGAGCCTAGTCCTCGTCGAGCACGACAGTGAACCCGTGTGAAGCATCTAGTGCAAAATTCCTGGTTACGTGGAACGCGGATAACGTCACTCTCTGACCCCGTGGAAAACGTCCAGAGCGGAGCCTAGTCCTCGCCGAGCACGGCAGTGAACCCGTGTGAAGCATCTAGTGCAAAATTCCTGGTTACGTGGAACGCGGATAACGTCACTCTTTGACCCCGTGGAAAACATCCAGAGCGGAGCCTAGTCCTCGCCGAGCACGGCAGTGAACCCGTGTGAAGCATCTAGTGCAAAATTCCTGGTTACGTGGAACGCGGATAACGTCACTCTCTGACCCCGTGGAAAACGTCCAGAGCGGAGCCTAGTCCTCGCCGAGCACGGCAGTGAACCCGTGTGAAGCATCTAGTGCAAAATTCCTGGTTACGTGGAACGCGGATAACGTCACTCTTTGACCCCGTGGAAAACGTCCAGAGCGGAGCCTAGTCCTCGCCGAGCACGGCAGTGAACCCGTGTGAAGCATCTAGTGCAAAATTCCTGGTTACGTGGAACGCGGATAACGTCACTCTTTGACCCCGTGGAAAACGCCCAGAGCGGATCCTGGTCCTCGCAGAGCACGGCAGTGAACCCGTGTGAAGCATCCAGAGCGGAGCCTAGTCCTCGCCGAGCACGGCAGTGAACCCGTGTGAAGCATCTAGTGCAAAAATTCCTGGTTACGTGGAACGCGGATAACGTCACTCTTTGACCCCGCGGAAAACGCCCAGAGTGGAGCCTGGTCCTCGCCGAGCACGGCAGTGAACCCGTGTGAAGCATCCAGAGCAAATACCGGACTGTGGAGTCCTTAAAATCCACGGACTATGACGTCCTTAACCTCGACCGCAACGTCTTAAAACTAACGATCAACCACCTCGATTCCCTACGGATTCTTCCTTGGTTAAAGGGTACATCTCTTCACTCCTTTGATACTCGGCGTTGTAATTCCTCAACGTCTTCAAAGAGGTGACGGGTCCCTGCGACCAAACATCGGACTGTGGAGTCCCTAAATCCACGGACTATGAGGTCCTTAACCTTGACCGTGATGTCTTAAAACTAACATCGGACTGTGGAGTCCCTAAATCCACGGACTATGAGGTCCTTAACCTTGACCGTGATATCTTAAAACTAACATCGGACTGTGGAGTCCTTAAATCCACGGACTATGAGGTCCTTAACCTTGACCGTGATGTCTTTAAACTACGATACCTTGAGCGACCCCTGACCCCGTGAAACACGGATAAGGGCGACCACATCCAACACTTGCAGGTCCTCATGACCTGCGAGGAAGAAAAACTCTCTTGTGAGATCCTTACGACTTTCAAGGGAACTTAAGAACCTTCACGGTTCTTAAGAAAGACTTACACCTATGGGATCCTCTCGACCCGTAGGGAGAAAACCTCTTTATGAGACCCTTGTGGCTCATAAAGTGCAAAAGTCTTAGGAAGCGGATCTTAACCCTGAGTCCTAAGCTATCGCTGCCCCGCGAGGAGGTCAAGATAAATTGTCCGCAAACGCATTCAGTGAAAGGGGACACACCATTAAGAAGAAAAATGTATCTTTTATTCATAAACCAAAATAGATACAAAGTACAACTTACGAAAGAAATGAAAGAAAAAAGGAGATACTCTCATTCATGAGTACGTACAAAAAGGGGGAGAAAAGATACAAGTCCTCTAGCCGGCGGGCGGTGCAGTAATTTTACCAGCTCATCGTTCTGTTGCTGATCACGGCTTCATGACGCAAGATCTCCAGAAGACGAGCCTCCGCCTGAGCTTGCTGAGCCTGATACGAAGCAAGCCGAGCTTCGAGCTCTTTCTTGGTGGCTTTATGAGCCTCGACCCTTTCACGAGTGAACGTGGCAGCTTTATCGAGAGCCACTACCTCTTTTATGGACTCCCGAAGCATCCGCCAGAGTTCGTATGCCTTGTTGGCTTTGGCTGTGAGGCTGGCATGAAGCTCGCTCAGCGCCTTAGCAGCTAGCTCTCTCTCCGAAAATTTACGGCCGAACCCTTTTCTCGCACAACAATATGTTCGCTACGTGTCGCTCTATCAGGCCACGTAAGCTCGCTTTTGTGACCACAACCTTGGAAACAAGACATTTACAAGACCGTATAAATGGGCTTCCAGTCGACGGGAATAATCGATCTAAAACGCGCTCACATCACCTGACGTGAAAGGCAAAAAGAAAGATTTCCGACATATTTCAAGCATGCGTTCGCAATCATATGAGTATTCAAAAAGAAAATAATAATAATAATAATAGCATTTGCAATCGCATGAACGTTCATAATACCCAAAAAGGTCTGATGCGCAGGAAAGTAATGATAGCATTTGCAACTAAAGAAAATTCTCATGAGAAGAATATGAAGTTTATTTATGCAAGCGGAAACATACATACTAGTGCCAAGCCTACATGGAAGTTCGGCATAAAGCGTAAAAAAAAAAAGGAGGGACTAATTTAAAAATGTTCTACGCTAACGGAAAAGGTCACCAAACATGGGATCAACGGCACAGGGGTTAACGAAGCAGAGGACAAAATTCTCCATCTCTCTCTCTGCTTTCTCCAGCACATCAAAGCGACGGTTCTCACGAGGAGTCGCTCCCCATCGATTGGTGCCGTGTTCGTCCGCGAAAGCAGACATAATAGCTCGCCGGGCCTTGATTTGGCTCAGCAGATGAATTGAGCAATCCTTCAAAGCCTGAGTAATCAGGCACGCTTCATGAAAGCCCTCGAGCTTTTCTTCCGCCGCGTCGAGCATCGCCAGGGTCATCTCCGCCGGGTGAGGAGGGATGTCGGCAAGCACGGCCGTGAGAATCATCCAGAGCCAGAAGGAACCCATCGGGAGGGGGGACCCCCTACGGATCGAGAGTTCATGCATAGCTGAGTCGCATTCGTCGTCGGTAAGAAGTGGATCCACTAACCGAGCAGCAAAGCGGGGGATCATCTCCTCGATAGGCACTTCCCATGGCTGTCGACGAGCGTATGGACGGTTGCAGGCCATAGCACTCAGATACTCCTCAAATTAAATCACGTCAATATGGGAATGAATTTCTCTGTGAGAAGAAAATAGGCTATGGCCTCGAGAATATAAAGAAGTGCATTAAGTGCTGTGCGTGGAAGATCTTGCATGGTGAAGCTATTTCCAAGGCCCAAAAAAGGAAAGGCATCGAAAATCAAGGAGATGGAACTATTTCCAAGGCCCTTTTTTCTGCGTCTGATATTGTGCACTGAAAATAGGGCATGGGAAGATTTTGTGAATAGCCCCGTCAAGGGACCCCACGTGCAGAATACGTGAGGCCTAAACCTGATGTACATTAAAACAAAAGAAAAATGGAGTAACACCCTGCATATTGAAAGCACCACCAACAACAGTGGCAAAATGATAAAATCCCAGAGAAAGGCATGCAAACATGGAAAGACATAATAAAACTTGTCACTCATACTTCAAGAAGTTCATACAAAATAAAGAGGACACATTTACAATGGTAAGACTTCAGACGCGGGGCATGGGTTGAGAAACTCAAGCTTGACCTTGTCCAAGATCCTCCAGGCATTTCGAACCGCCCGAGTATGTTTTCTCTCGCGATCGCAAGCGTCTGGGTCCTCGCGGATGTTCTCCACCCTCCGGTAGGCAGCAAGTATGGCCGACTGCTGAAACGCCTGGTGCAAAAGATCAATGAGGTTGTCACGCCTTCTCTTCGAGATCAAACTCATTAGATACACCGAATGTATCTTATCCTCGGCAACGTCCAATGCCCTGAGTGGCACACCGGCGCAGAAGAGAGGAAGCGCCTCCCAAATCGCCAGCACGATGAGCCTCAGAAGAGAAGAGCGACGGGGGAGTAGCCGATGGTCGTACTCGTCAAAGCGGCTCATAATCTCAGCACACTGAGCATTGGTGAACTCCTGATTCTGACTACGGCCCAGGGCACGAAAATTCCCGTAGGAAATGATTTCGGTGAGATCATACAAATGAGCGTCCATGATACCTGAAATAAAAAATCAGGACGATTTATTACAAACCCTCTTCTTCTTCACTAATCACAGAATGACTTATTAAGAAAAGGGAATTAAATTCCCAGAAACATTTTTGGATGGAATTAAATTCCATGGAGTTGAACCGCCATCATCATCTCCCCAAGGATCATCCGACCCTAAGAGATCTACTGATGGAGGTTAAAGAAATTGAAGAAAAAATGGGTTCTTTGTGAAATCCTTAATGTGGATTTAAAATCCAGAGAGTTCTTTTAAAACGAAGGTGCTTCAGCCGTTCAACATTATTACCTGAGGAAAATGGATCCTTCAACAGAGTTAAACTCTGGAAAATGTCTGAGGCAGAGAACTAAGCTCTGGAAACGAGAATTAAATTCTCAAAGGAAAAAGCTCTCGAGGGAAGAAAGATGAGCAAAGTGAAGGCTCTTCTGAAAAGACAGTGGTATTTATAGAAGGCGATGGAAACGCTTCATCTCCCCAAATCCCTAAAGGAATCCAACGGTCACAAAAGGTGACAGCGTTGCACTCACGTGCTGACACGTGAGAACAACGCTGTGGGGGCATTTGTTTCCTGATTTAAAATCAGAAAAGTTTATGGAAAAAGCTTCAGAAAAGGGTCACGTGCTTACACGTGACCAGCAGTCACGTGTTGGCACGTGACACCTAAAAGCATCAGCAAGACAAGTTCAGTTTCCCAACTACATCGAAGAAAAGGGCTTCAGAAAGAGTCACGTGCTCCCACGTGACCAGGGTCACGTGTCGGCACGTGACATTTAAAAGCAAGCGGCATAGGCACATTGGTTCCCTGATCAAATCAAGGAAAAGGCTTCAGAAGAGGTCACGTGCTCCCACGTGACCAGGGTCACGTGTTGGCACGTGACGCTCAAAACATCAGACTCATTCTCCGGTTAAATCAAGAAAAAGACTCCAGACGAGGGTCACGTGCTCACACGTGACCAGGGGTCACGTGGTGGCACGTGACGGCTAAGCAGCAGAAGAAGGCAGAGTGCAAAAGAAGAAAAGGGCTCGTTACAAGGGGGTCACGTGCCCACACGTGACCAAGGGTCACGTGGCCGCACGTGACCAGCTTTCAAAGCCCATTTGTTAAACAGAATTAAATTTTGAGAAAAGACCTCTCAAGTCTTTCCAAAAGCAACCGATTGAATTAAAGATTTAGAGTGATTAAATATCATCTATCTATGGGAAAATCTCGAATTTGGGAAGATTTCCCTTTTAAATCTAACAGAAATCACAAAGGAGAATCGCTGGATTTGAAATCCAATGGTGAATAAAATTCACCTAATAATCCAAAGGTCCAGAACGAATGATGGATGCAAATCAAATCTCTCAATGAAGATACGTCAAAAAACTAATTGACTCGGCTGCTTCTCCGATAAATAGGAGCCGAGATAAAAAAAAAGAAGGAATATACACGCAGAGGGAAGAAAAGGGAGAGAGCCTTGATACTTTGAGGAATCTGGATCTTCTGTAAAAGAAAACCCTAGGTAAGAAAGGGAAGGCTTTTTGAAAGAAAGAGAATTTAATCCTCAACAGAGTTCAACTCTGATGTAAAACAGAAGAACATATTTCTTCTCTCTTAGATGGAGGATCTGTAAAGCGCACATCTCCCCTTGAAGTTGAGAATTTAATTCTCAATGGGTTGAGATCCTGCCATGCAGATCCAAAGCATAGAGAGGGAATGGAAGCACGAGAATTTAATTCTCACAGAACTATAGGAATTTAATTCCTTTAAAATAAAATTAGGGTTTGACCCTGTGTCATAGGAATTTAATTCCTTCAGAATAAAAAGAAACAGGGTTTAACCCTAATTAAGAACTTAGTTCTGTTAAAACAACAAGAACGTAATTCTCTTAATCTTATTCCCCAGAATAATTCTCTAACAGAGAGTGGGAGTTTAATTCCTTAAAGCTTTTATTAGGGTTTAACCCTATTCAGTTCTTCATATATATGAGGAATTTAATTCCTACAGAAAATCCAGGGTTCGACTCTTCAAAAGGAACTAGGAATTTAATTCCTCTGGAATTATTGTCAGGGTTCAACCCTACGAGGAATTTAATTCCTGAAAGGGATTAACAGATCTTCTAAACAACTACAGAAAAGAAGGGTCACGTGTCACCACGTGACCCCCCCAAAAGATCTACAGAAAGTCCTTTGAGGCAGTGCCTCACGTGACCCATGTGACCCTTGACAGAAGCTTTAACATACCTCATTTAAACACCCGTCACGTGATGACACGTGATGCTCCAAAAGATGTGATCTTTTCAGCAGAACAAACGAGGGGAGGGCGCTCTCACGTGTTGCCACGTGACCCCTCTTGCCTTAGTGTTTAACACTAAATTGGAACTCCCGAATCCAGTGTTAAAATATTGTTGGGCCTTAGTGTTCAACACTAATCAAAGAACTTTATTTGCAGTGTTCGACACTGATTACCTTAGTGTTTAACACTAATTTGAGATCTCCGTTGCCAGTGTTTAACACTGATCTGTTTTAGTGTTTAATGCTAATTTGAAAGCCTTGTTGCTGGTGTTTAACACCAATTATCTTTTAGTGTTAAACACTAACCTGTCAATTTCATTCCCAGTGTTCAACACTGATTGGTCTGTAGTGTTTAACACTAGGCTTTGGCCCAATTGGCTAAATGGATAGAGGCAAAGCCTCTCCTTCAAGGGACCAGCAGGAAGTCAATATTCCAGACATGATTGAACTTAGCCCAAGCTGGCCATAAGTCCTCAATTCGTAATTAACTGGGCTAATGGGCTCATAACATAATTAATTAGTCTTGATCCCAAATTGGGCCAAGGACTATTTAATCCACTCCGGTTCCATGGTACATCTCTTCACTCCTTTGATACTTGGCGTTGTAATCCCTCAACGTCTTCAAAGAGGCGACGGGTCCCGATGACCACACATTGATACGGACTGTGGGGTCCTTAAACCCATGGACTACGACGTCCTTAACTTCGACCGAGATGTCTTAAAACTAACAATGGACCGTGGGGTCCTTAAACCCATGGACTACGACGTCCTTAACCTCGACCGAGATGTCTTAAAACTAACAATGGACTGTGGGGTCCTTAAACCCATGGACTACGACGTCCTTAACCTCGACCGCAATGTCCTTAAACTACCCACGGACCGCAATGTCCTTAAACTAGCAATGGACCACTATGTCCTTAAACTGGAACAATAGAGCCCAAACGCTCTTTTGTCGGATCTAAACGATCCCGTTTAAGTTGATCTTAGCCTCAAATATGGCTAACGTATCCTTAAACCTTCAAACAGACTGGACTATGAATCCCCCCATTCAACTTCGGTTCAAGGGTACATCTCTGAACTCCTCTGACATCTGTCGTTGTAATCCTTCAACGTCGTCAGAGAGGTGACGGGTCCCGACGGCCACACATTCAATGGACCACTATGTCCCTAAACTGGAACAATAGAGCCCAAATGCTCTTTTGTCGGATCTAAACGATCCCGTTAAGTTGATCTTAGTCTCAAGTTAGACTAATGTATCCTTAACAAACGTTTGAGTTGATCTTAGCCTCAAATATAGCTAACGTATACTCAAACCAAACCCCTAAACCCAAATCTAAGATAAATACAGATTTGGACTAGTCCACGCCCTACGGGCGACGACATAACTCAGTCTCCGTATACAATCCACGGGCAACCACAAATAAAACAAAAACACACGACACGAAGTGACCATCTGGAGAAGGAGAAAGTTGTTACCGCAGCGCGGTAGCGTAATTAACTGCAGGGGCTTGCGCCTGCAGGGAAGAGCGTCTCCACAATCAAAAACCCTTCGTGTGAGGGGGAATCTGACGAAGTCTGCTACATCGGACGCATCCGTTTAAACCTTCGATACATGGTGCCATAAATCAACTTGGCATCTTCGGAGAGGTGGACGGATAGCACCAATTAGCATCTGCCCCGAACCTCAGGCATGGACGTCCCCGCGTCCCGGCCGCCGTTCGGAGGGGAACAAAGGTTATCAGTAATGTTATATTATTACTTCATATTTTACGATCTATACATATATAGCATGCATATGTAATGATTGTCTAATGCGTACACGAACCGTTTTATCTAGATTTGATGACGACGACAGGAGCAGCGAGGGGCGGAAGGAGCTCCAGCCACGGAACCGATAGAGGCATAGGCAGAGGCAGAGGCAGAGTGGTTCTGCCGCCCGGAGAGCTGCGTAGGGAGCTTCAGAGGGTAGTTCTTGCACCCTGATCGGAGACCCCTTCCGTGTGGACTTTGCCACACCTCCAAGTATATTGCATGCATATTCATTTTGAATGTAATACCTATTATAGATATACATGCATATTCATGTCAAAATTACTTACATAGTCAATGTTTGATTGTCTAGTTGTTGGCGGTGCGTCCACATCAGGGACAAAGGCCACTCCCGCACCTCCAGATATGTTACACCCTATTCATTTTGAATGTAATATTATAAATATACATGCATATTCATGTCAAAATTACTTACATAGTCAATGTTTGATTGTCTAGCTGTTGATGCCTCCACATCAGGGACAGAGGCCACTCCCGCACCTCCAGGTATGTTTATATATCATATAGTGCATGTATATTGATTTAGAATGCTATATCATAAATATACATACATTCTTTTTGCTTTTACGTACTTACATCAGGGACAGAGCCCACCACCGCACCAGCAGGTATATTTATATATCCTATAGTATATACATATTGATTTAGAATGTTATATTATTGATATACGCATTCTTTTTGCAATTACTTATATAGTCAATGTTTGATTGTCTAATTATAGGTGGTGCGTCCACGTCTGGTGCAGGAGGCACTCCCGGTGCAGGGGCCACTCCCGTCACTTCCATACCCTCCGCTCAGTCTACAGGTTTGTATGAATAAATATAAAATGTTTATTCATTTTACATATCCTTTAAATATTCATGTAATTTTATCGATATTTATTTTCTAGTTGGAGGGGATGCGTCCACGTCCGGGTCACCGGCTATTCCTCACCGGAGGAACTATCGCCCCGCTCGTGCTGCTGCCGGGGCCCAGGCTCGTGCTTCTGTCGCCGGAAGTATATATCACACTTCAATTTTCGTTAAACCTTGATTTCTTAATACCACTTTGTCTTAATATTGATTGTCTTGATATCTCTTGTAGACGCAGGGTATCCCCATCCCGAGAGGGGGACTCGAGGCCCGAATCAATCTCACAGGTTGAGGCCCGACAGAGCCAAGGGGGAGGCAGCATTCTCCCTCTTCTTTACCCCTGATTATCGCTATACCAATGATTATACCGAGAGGTTCGGTCGGTATATGGGGGATGAGAGCCACCCCGTGAATAAGTATCCATTTCACGTTGAGTGGGGCGACTAGCACCGGTGCTCATTCGCCCTCTTCTGGGATCAGGCTCGGGTATTAATATATATTTTCATTTGATTTATCCAATATATTTATTATTAACACTTGCAATTTAATAACATTGTTTTTTTGTATTTGCAGTTGGATTACGATTTTCAGCCTGTACCCGACCCTGATCACCTTGGGAGGGTGCTCGATCTTCACGCTCTGTACCATGGCCTGATGAAGAACATGCAATCGAAGGTCTGATACAATAGGAACGAGCTGAAGATCGACTGCTATTCCCTGTGGATGGCGACCCCCGAGGCAGCGAGAGCAGCCCTCCTACATACTCCGGCCTTTGCGAGAGTTGACGTAGATACATGGCCTCTATTGTGCCAATATTTCGTCTCTCAGCACAAACAGGTATGTATTTTAAATGTAATTTATTGTTTAGTATATAATTTATTTTTTTGTGTTGCTTAATTAGAAAACTAAATCTGAATGTGTTGTGCAGAAACATGCGGATCAAAATAAAGAGAATAGAAAGTCGGCGAAGAGGGGTCGCCCCATTTATACAGGTGGCTCAAGGAATATTACTCGTGCCATGGAGGCATCGGTAAATTACAATAGATCTATTTTAATATAATGTGAACTTAAGTGTTATTTTATAATAAATATAAATTTTTGGCGAATTGCAGAGAGCTCAGACCCTGGCGCAGGGTGGTACACCGAGCGTGCTGTCCATGGTACCTCGACAGAACAAGCCACGGGCGAGCTTCAATACCCCGACACCGCTACCCAGGAGTATTGCGTAAGTGTTAATATTTATTCAACCCCTATTTCAAGTTTTGTTTTGAAAAGTTCAAATTTAAATGATATACTTATATTTTACTGGTTAATGTGGGTGTAGGAACGGGTGGTTGAGCAGGCCGAGACATCGGGGATCGATTTTACTGGATAGAACGATCCGATACTGCTGACCCCAGTCATAGACATCATACACGGAGGGCACCACGGAGGTTGGGAGAGAGGCCGGGGACTGGGTCCTAGCAGGGCCCATATGAGGTTGGACTCCACTCCGGCGGTTACTTCCTTTATATCCCGTAAGCGACGTCTAGAGCAAGAACTTGACACCTTGAAGGCCACCGTCCAGGAGTTGAAGGAGATGATGGTATGTATACTACTTAATAGTAAAATATTATGTCATATTATAGATAGCAACATATCCAATATTAGTACGTAGCCTGAGCTTATTTGGTTGTTGACTTAGCTTTGATTAATCATACATACATAGAACTGTGTAATTAAAATAAACTACGGTTTTCCAAACTAGATATTCATAGATTGGGGTTTTGTAATAACCTGATAATGATACGAATTCGACTAATACACAGTTCTTACTCGTTTATTACACGCAAAACTGAACAGACGCGACAGGGTACTTCGGCTGAGGTTCCACATGCATCTCCTTCGGCTCCAACAGCTCCACAGCCCGCTCAGACTCCTGCAGCTGCGGCTCCGCAAGCCACTATCTCGGCTGCGGTTGTGCACACCTGCTCCACAGCTCCACAGCCCGCTCAGACTCCCGCACCGTCCGCATTGCTCGAGTTGTTGACTCAGGGTTTATCCGAGGAGCAGATGCGCCAGATTACAACGATTATCAGAGGTGGAGCTGGACCGAGCTAGGGTAGCTTTTTGATTTTTATATTTTAAACATGTATTTACTTATATGATACATATTGTATATATTTTGGACGATATTGGTGGTGTTCATATTGATTTAGATTGATATCGTATTCTGCTTGTTGATTTCTTTTATATATTATGCGTGAGATGTTGATTATGAATACTGCTGTATATATTCTTCTTGTTGATTACTTTCATATATGATGTATATGTTATTGTGTACAGGGCGAGGAAAAAACAGGCAGCACTTTTTTAAAAAAAAACCCTGCTAATATGTCCCTACGGATTAATCCGTAGGTACAAATATTGCACCTACCGTTTAATCCGTAGGGTCCAGCTTTGCCCCTACACATTTATCCGTAGGGACAATATATCAGGATACCTGATATTTTAACCTTATGGACTCAATAACAGAGGTTAGGCTTGTCCCTACGGAGTAATCTGTAGGGGCATAGCTTTACCCCTATAAATTTACCCGTAGGGACAAAATATCAGGATACCTGATATTTTGCCCCTACACATCTGTACCTACGCCTTAAGCCGTAGGGGCATATGATTTATTGATGGAACTTCTGTTTTTACCTTATTAGAATTGTTATGACATATTCAGTTTCATATAGTTACTACATCCCTGATATTATACTTCACTCATTTATTTATATTGCATCCTTACTATTATACATCGTTATAACCTCATACTTAGGATTGTCGCTGTTACGTTCATGCATACGATTGCCATTTACGATATTATTTACTACTCACGAGCTGGCAACTCACCCCCGTTGTGATACAGTTTCTTGCAGGGCCGATCCTCCAGTGTAGTTGCGGCGGGGGGATCTACCACTACTACCACTACTTTTGGGCGTGATCTTTTGTTAGGTGGGTTGTGAGTATTCTTTTGTCCGCCATCTTATGCATTTGTTCATTGTATCTAGTATACTCCCACTGCTACAATAAGGGGTTGCCCCTACGGATTTATCTGTAGGAGCAAAGCACTTCCCCTACGGACCATAGGGGCAAAAAAAACCCCGTAGGTGCAAAGGCCGTAGGTGTAAGTCTTCACCCTGAATATGCCCCTAAAGAGTAATAATTGCCCCTATGTCTTAATCCGTAGGGACACTTATCCCTACAGAGTAATCCGTAGAGCATGATAAATATTTTAATTTATTAGTTTATAAAATAAAATACTTGCCCCTACGGATATATCCGTAGGGCCTTATTGGTGTCCCTACGGATACATTCGTAGGTCCAGATAAATACCTCTACGGATAAATTCGTAGGGGAAAGTTTTACTGAGTCCATAGGGACAAAATAGCAGGTATCCTGATATTTTGTCCCTACGGCTAACTGTGTAGGGGCAAACATTGGACCTACGGATTAATCCGTAGGTGCAACAGATGGACCTACGGATTAATCTATAGGGACAAAATATCAGGGTTTTTTTTTAAAATGGCTTCCTTTTTTTCCCCGTCCTGTATACAATAATATATACATCATATAACCAAATGCAGAAATATTCATAATCAACATTTCACGCATAATATATTAAAGAAATAGACAAACAAAATACGATATCAAACTAAATTATCGTGAACAAGCAAGCAACCACCAATATCATCCAAAATTTATACAGTATGTATCAGATAAGTATATACATCCTAAAAAATATAAATAAAACTACCCTAGCTCGGTCCAGCTCCTCCAGCTCTGATAATCGCCGTAATCTGGGGCATCTGCTCTTCGGTGCAGCCCTGAGTCGTCAAAAACTCGACTAATGAAGGAGCAGACTGTGCGGGAGTCTGAGCAGGCTGTGGAGCTGCAGGAGTGGTCTGAGTAACCGCAGCCGAGGTAGTGGCTTGCGGAGCCGCAGCCGAAGGAGATGCATGTGGAGCCGTAGGCGAAGTAACCTGTCGCACCTGTTAAATTTTGTGTGTAATAAACGAGTAAGAACGCTGTATTAGATTTTAATCGAGTTCGTATCATTATCAGGTATTCCCCTCCGAAAGACGGCCGAGACTGAACGTCTTGCCTGAGATTCGGGGCAGATGCTATTTGGTTTTATCCGTCCACCTCTCCGAAGATGCCAAGTTGATTTATGGCACCGTGTATCGGAGGTTTGGACGGATGCGGCCGATGTAGCAGACTTCGTCAGATTCCCCCTCGTTCGAGGGGTTTTTGATTGTGGGGACGCTCTTCCCTGCAGGCGCAAGCCCCTGCAGTTAATTACGCTACCGCATCGCGGTAACAACTTTCTCCTTCTCCAGAATTTCACTTCGTGTCGTGGGTGTTTGTTTTGTTTGTGGTTGCCCGTGGATTGTATACGGAGACTGAGTAATGCCGTCGCCCGTAGGACGTGGATTAGTCCAAATCCGTATTTACTTAGATTTGGGTTTGGTGTTTTTAGTTTAAGGATACGTTAGCCGCGTTGCGGCTAAGATCAACTTAAACGTTCGTTAAGGATACGATAGTCCTGTTTGAGACTAAGATCAACTTAACGTGATAATTCATTTAATATCTGGCCATCGGGACTCGTCACCTCTCTAACGTCGTTGAAGGATTACAACGGCAGATGTCAGAGGAGTTCAGAGATGTACCCTTGAACCAAGGTTGATTTGGAGTCTTATAGTCCGTTTGAATGTTTAAGGATACGTTAGCCGTGTTTGGGGGCTAAGATCAACTTAAACGGGATCGTTTAGATCCAGCAAAAGAGCATTTGGAGGCTCTATTGTTCCAGTTTAGGGACGTAGTGGTCTGATATTAGTTTAGGGACGTTTCGGTCCGACATTAGTTTAGGGACGTTTCGGTCCGATATTAGTTTAGGGACGTTTCGGTCCGACATTGATATGTGATTGTCCGGGCCCGTCACCTCTCTGACGTCGTTGAAGGATTACAACGACATGTGTCAGAGGAGTTCAGAGATGTACCCTTGAACCCGTAGTAAATTGATTTAGGAGAGCAATCTTGCTCAGTCAATTTAATTTAAGGACTTATGCCCAAAATTGGGCTAAGTCCAGTTTCAACATTTTTTGTCTTCGGCCTGTGCTAGGGCTTTACCCCTTTTTAGTAATGCACTGCATTATTCTTGTTTTGATTGAGCTTTGCCCTTTTATAAATGATACAGAGCATCTATTTTTTTTTGTTTGGGCTTTGCCCCCTTTTTAAAATGCATAGCATTTTTTATTAGGCCTGTTAGGCCTTTTAATTGGGCTCTGTCCCTTCTCTTTAATAATGCAGAGCATTAAATACTCTGACAGTGCCCCACGTGGCTTGTCAGGCGCTTTGTGCTAAGTATTGAGCACAAACTCATATGGTGGTGACACGTGTCACGCTCTGGTGAGCGCAAGCGCACTAGCGCAGTGCGCTGCGCCAGTGCGCTGCGCTGTTGCGCTGCTGACACGTGGCGTGCTCTGGTGAGTTGCGCCAATTCCAGAGAGCAAAGCTCTATTTCAAGAGCGCGTAGTGCAAGTGGTTCTATAGCTGACACGTGGCGCTCTCTTAAGAGCGCAACAGCGCAGTTTGTAAGTGCAGAGCACTAAGAATCTTTTAGATTCAAGAACAGAAGTGCAAAGCACTATTTAATTTCTTGATCTAATTTAAGAAAAATAAATTTTTCTTTTGTTTGAAGAACCAGAGGTTCATAAAAGTGCAAAGCACTATTTTTTATTTTATTGTTTTCTTGTTTTAAAGAACCAGAGGTTCATAAGAAGTGCAAAGCACTGTTTATTATGTAAAGCTCATTGATCTTGTTTTTAGAAGAAATTTCTTCTATTTCATGAAGGTCTTTACCTTTTTCTTGAAATTTTCTCAAAGTTCTCTCTGTTTGAAGCTCTTGACCTTTTTTTTAAAGAAATGTTCATGCCTTTGAATTGAGGCCTAAGGTCCTTTTTATAGTGCCCATAAATTAGTTAAATTTGTTAAAGAGATCCTTCTCTGAGTGATTTGGGGAATTTTCCCCATCGTTGGATCTTTGATCCAAGGGCTTCTGCTTTGCAGAAGAAAATCTTCTTGTTTTAACAAAAAAAGAAAAGATTTCTTAGAAATTTAATTCTGTTTGGCGCAGATGCCGCAGCGCGTGACACGTGTCGCGCAGCGCACAGCGCAGCGCAACTGCGCTAGCGCATCTGCGCTGACACGTGTCGCGCAGCGCAGTGCTTGCGCAGCTGAAGCGTTGCTTCATTAAAATAGAGCTTTGCTCTGATTGGGCGCGCCTTCTTGGGCGCTGCACTGACGTATTAGCGCCTGACATGTGGCGCGTTGCGCCTGAGATTTGAAACGTTGCTTCAAAGTTTTGAATTTTGAATTTCAACAGAGTTTTGCTCTGATTGGGCATAACATCAGGTTATTGCGAAAGCCCAATCTAAGAATACATAGGGACTTATGCCTCGTTTGGGTATCTAGTTTGGAAAGTTGTAGTTTATTTTAATTAGATAGTTTTATGTACGTATGATTAATCAAAGCTAAGTCTACAATCAAATAAGTTCAGGCTACTAATATTGCATATGTTACTATCTATAATGTGATATAAAATTTTACTATTAAGTAGTATACGTACCATCTCCTTCAACTCCTCGACGGTGGTCATCAAGGCGGCAACATCATGCTCCAGACATCGCTCATAGGGGGTAGGGGAAATAACCGCCGGAGTGGAGTCCAACCTCATATGGGCCCTGCTAGGACCCAGTCCCCGGCTGTTCATATCAGTTTTTTTGCATTTTTATACCGCCCAATTTTTATCATATTGCTTATCGGTAGGTACTCTTGAGCCGTGTTTTCTAGTCAATTGCAGGACACAGGTTCTCGGCTCTAAACGGTGGAATTCATGTAAAAGCACGACAAATTCCGGATTACTGCCAACCACAGATAAAACACGGGTCTCCGCTCTCTATCCGTATGTTGCCGCACACCAGTCTAAAGGACAAAATGGCAAATCGATTTCATTTTCGTGCACAAAGCTCAATGTCAACACAAGATCCAACATATCTACGCGGAGCTCAAGAAAAATCATGGCAAAAGATCCACATCACATCACCTTTCGATCAGCAGAAATTCTGGAAAAATCGTGAAGAAATTCTGAGAAAAAACATAAACCAGACTGAAGGGCACTGCAAACCAGTGGACCCCACAAAATCCGAGGAGCCAACTCCTCTACATGGCCGCGGAACCGCGGCATAAGCATGCTTAGGCCGCGGAACCGCGGCTGTACGGCCTTTGCAGAAGTTCATATTTTAGGGGCGGATTGGTAATTTCATATATGGACAGATTGTTGCCCTAGGTTTCCAGTTCCCTGTCTATAAATAGTCCAGAACTTGCCAAAGCCAAGGGTGCTTATTCTTGTATTTAGATTTTAGAATACATGTTGTTGTTCTTCATTCTCTTCTCATCTCTTCTCCATTAAAAACTTGTAGTGAGCTTTTGTGAGTGAAGGATGAATAAAGGAGTTCTTTTTGTTACCATGCTTGTCTTGTTATTTTGTTAATTATAATTGCTTGTATTTTTCATTTGCTAATCTAGTTGTTGTTATTTGTTGTTTGTTTCTTTCTTATTCTCTTTTTCTTTATCCTTAAACAACAATGATGCTTAAGCTTGATCCTTGCCAAGGTGGGGTCTCAAATAGCTAGTTGTAATCTTCTAACCTCTTTCTTTCTATCTTCCTCCTTTTGTTTTATTTTCTTTTTCTTATAATGGATGAGTAGTTTTCATACTTGTTAGGGTAGGATAAGGAAAGTTTGAGAGAAGGAAATCTCTCTCACTCTTTTCTTGCCCAACATCTTAATTCGGACTCCCGTTAATTGAACCACAATCCGCTCCCTACGACACCCTATCCTACATGATAGCGGTGATTCCTTAGTGAGACCGGTTGTGGTTGAATTAACCGGAGGTTAAGGCTAAGAGCCAAGAACGGACGGACAAGCACCAAAAGGAAGAACTTAAGCGTTGGAAAGCCTAGCTTATACTCACAAGTTCCTTCCTAGTCGTGCTAATCCCCGTTGTTGCCGATTACCGTAAAACCGATATTAAGAGTGGCAACGAAAGAAGTGAGCGACTCCTAACTCAAACTAACCTAATCCTAACCTTAACAAGCTCTCTTTATATATCATTTTAGCACATAGTTAATCTCAAAACAAACCTGGACATTTGGACTTAACTCGTTAAAGCATATAGAAAAAGATTCCCATCTCCCTGCGGACGACCCGTACTCAACCAGCTAGCTACAAGCGAAATCGTCTTGATTGCGGTAATAAACTAAGCACGCAAAAAATTTACCAATCAAATGGCGCCATTGCCGGGGAGACGGTAGTTTATTTCTTTGTGTAATTTCGGGTTAATTTGTGAATATAAATATAACCGAAAAACAAAACAAAAAATCTACATTGTAAAAAACCATCTTGTTATTTTTGATTAGTTTTTGTGCAAGTGTGCAGGAAAAAATGACGGTCGAGTTCAGTTCCAAAGACGTGGGAAGTTAGACCCATATCTCGCGGCTACACCGCGACGGATCAAGACGGAGCCAACGGTCTACTGCAAAATTCTGAAGCATATTCAGTGAGCAAATCAAGATTCAGGAGCTCCATACAAGAATAGGACAGCCAAGGCAGCACACACAAAAATTTCAGAAGCCCAATTCCACCTTATTGCCGCGGAACCGCGGCATAAGCAGGCTTAGGTCGCGGAACCGTGGCCGTTTGGTGCCTTCAGGGTGCCAAATTCCCTGTGAGTGTTCCTTATCTCCTCCCCACTCCTCTGAACTCCACTTAACTGTGTTTTCTGCAGCATTCTTTGCGCAAATTCTCCTTCCCCTTCCAATAAATTGTTTTTGTGCAGGATTCTTTACGCCGCGCTAAAAAATAAAAATTGATTGCAGTTGATTGTTACTGCTTTGCATTTATTAATACGGACTTTAAGGGGCTTGAAACCAATCCAGATTGGGTGGGGATTTCATCACCCTTCCCAGGACCCCAGAAATCATAAAAAACATATGCATTGACCATTGTTTAATTAAAAAATACTAGACTCAGCCCTAAGGACTTCGCGCTCAATAGGACAGAGGACTAGTTACAGGCATCGGCCGTTTATGCTATCCTGACTTTGCGGTGTCTAGGCAAGTGTGTCCAAGGCAAGTGGTTACTTAATTAGGACCACTACTTACGTAGTGGGGAGCCTCCCACTTACCTGGTACTTACCTAGCCGCAATTGGCAGAGAAGAGGCGGTTTGAGGTCCTATTTCTAGCCCTTTGGAACAGTTAGGAGCTGTCTAGTTGACCTAGGTGACCCTAGATCTAGGTGTGATTGTGCATATCTTGTTTGTGATTGCTTGAAGCCGTAATTCCGTACATATTTCTGTAAAGCTCTTTCTAAAAAAAACACAAAACCAAAACTTTTATAAAAACTTGCCCTTTGTCGCCAGAATCCATTTTTTCACCCACCACCCATCGTATTTCTCCATTGACGTTTTCTTACCCTCACCTTCTCCGCTTTGACTATACTAAACTCGTTTAGTGTATGTCCATTTGGACTCGGGACACTAGCGCCCGCCTAGTCCGCGTTACGTTAGTCGCTACCGACTACGCGATCGACTCAGACGTCGAAACTCCGTCCACGCCTCTTTCACCCTTACCTTTGCCGGCTAACTCCGACGTTGACCGGAATTCTGTTCATACATCCTCACCTTCACCATCACCAATCTCTTCTTCCGTGATGTCAGGATTTAATCCGAACATCTCTTTGACTCCCCCGGGATTGATTCCACCTCCTATGGATGCGAATAACCCACCACCACAGCCTGTTGTAGCGCCGCAGCGAATCGCGCTCCAGGATCAGTTCTATCCCACCCGTTCTGCACTTCCCACCTGTCTTTCCCTTCCACCGGCCAATGGGGATAATTTTGAAATTAAGCCCCACTTCATTAACATGCTTCCGAAATTTCATGGGCTTGAATCTGAAGATGCCTATATCTTCATCAACAAGTTCCAAAATGTTTGTGCCATGATAAAAACTACCCAGCTGTCGGACGATGCTATACGGCCACGGGTCATTCCGTTCACTTTCTGCGATCTTGCTGAAAAATGGCTGTATAGCACCGCTTCCCACTCCATAACCAGTTGGGACGAGTTTGTGAAAGCGTTTCTCAAGAAATTCTATCCGAATCATAAAACCGCAAGGATCCGTAACGAAATCAACCAATTCTCTCAGCTTCCTACTGAACCCTTCTGTAAGTGCTTTGACCAGTATAAAGACCTTCTTGTTCAGTGCCCTCACTATGGTATCGAGAAATGGCAACTTTGCCAAACCTTATATGAGGTCCTGAACCCAGCAACCAAGCAGTTGTTGGAAACCATTTGTCAGGGCCACTTCCTATCGAAATCTGACGAGGAAACATGGCAATTCTTCGACGACCTTGCGGAACAAACACTTCAATGGGAGAGCACCAGACCAACTTCTTCTTCTTCCTCCTCCACTTCTACTGGTCAGTCTAGGGTAGGAATTCACCAACTTGATGTCTCTATTGCGATGAAAGCTGAAATGGCTGCAATAATGAGAAAACTTGAAGCGATAGAGAGCAAATTTTCATCTCCTGCTCCCGTTCTTCCCCTTCGTACCATTTGTACGTGTTGTTCCGATCCTTCTCACTTAACCGAAGAGTGTCCTTACAATCCACCATCTCAAGGACAGGATCAGGTTAATGCTCCATTTCAGCAAAGACCGAGAAATGATCCATACTTTTCCACCTACAATCCCGGTTGGAGGAACCACACCAATTTCGCCTGGAATCAGAATCAGCATCAATTCCAAGGCAACAATTTCCAGAGGCCCCCTCCTCCGCAACAACAAGCGCAACAACAAACTCAACATCAGTTTCAGCAGCCCTTCCAACCCCAACATTTTCAAAATCAGACGAACAACTTTGCACCCAACAATTCTTTTCCACAAAACGACGTTGTTCCCTCAAACAACGATAAGGTTTCCTCGCTAGAACGAAGTCTGGAGGCGTTCGTTAAACAATCGACACAATCCACCGCCAACATCCAGTCATCTATTCAATCTTTGGTGCAACACACTGCTGCACATGGGCAAAGCATCAAGACCATCGAAGCCCAGATTGCACAGCTGAATGCGGCGTTAAGCGAGCGAGAAAAGGGGAAGCTTCTATCTCAACCACTCCCAAATCCCGGTCACCCACATAATGTACATGTTGCTCTTGAACAACAGAACCATAATGTGAGCGTCGTGACTACATTGAGATCGGGAAGGATGCTGCACAACAACATCGGCACAGCAATTGAGGATAATGATACCCCGGCCGCTTCTTCTTCTTCTCCTTCCTCGTCTTCTGAGCCTATTCTTCATTCTTCAAAAGGCTCTTCTTCTTCTTCTTCTTCTGCTCTGAACAGACCCACTTCTCACTCCACGAAAACACCAGCTCTGGGATCCGTTCCAACTCCACAATCTCCTCCACAAGCATTGGACTCAACCAATTTTAAAAATGTTCCATTTCCAAACCGGTTGAGGTCCAATAAACAAAATCCACAAATGGAGAAGATTCTGGAGTTGTTTAAGCAGGTTAACATCAACATTCCCCTTTTAGATGCTTTCCAACAAGTCCCGTCCTACGCGAAAATCTTAAAGGACTTGTGCACGAAAAAGAGGAAATCTTAGGTACCTAAGAAAGTTTTCTTGGCTAGTGCTGTGAGTGATGCTCTTACCCAATCTTTACCTCAAAACGGAAGGACCCTGGCTGTCCTACGATTTCTATTACCATTGGGGATAAGAACATCAACCGCGCACTATTAGATCTTGGTGCCAGTGTTAACCTGCTTCCGTACTCAGTATATGAGCAACTAGGTGTAGGAGAGCTAAAACCCACACATTGCACTCTCCAAATGGCCGACCGATCAATCACCCATCCTAGGGGTGAGCTAGAGGATGTGTTAATCAAGGTTGGGGACTTCATATTCCCCGTTGACTTCATTGTATTAGATACACAGCCTGTAGCTAACCCCCGGAATCAAATTCCGGTGATACTCGGTCGCCCATTCCTTGCAACCTCAAATGCTGTGATCAATTTTCGCAATGGTTCGATGAACCTATCTTTTGGAAACATGACAATTGAACTCAATATTTTTAGGTTGGGGAATCAGCCCACCGAACCTAATGCTCATATACGTGCTCATATACTAGACGTTTGCTCAATTCAAGAGATCGTCCCAGAAGAGTGTGAATTCGAGGAGTTTTTGTTCGATCACGATAACCTTAACACCACTAGTGCGTTCCTCTTCGAACCTGCTGCTGTTTCTGCGCTCGACAATGACTATGAGTGTTTCACTTTCTCGAACGATCTTAGCCACTCACCACCCGAGTTTGAATCCTTCGAATTTCCGGATGAGTTACCTGAACCATCTAACTCGGTCGCTTACACTCGTTTTGAACCTTTGCTGGAATCCTTTGAGTTCGAGACCTTTTCACCAATCTTGCCTTCAATCGTTTCACCTCCAACGCTCGAACTTAAGCCTTTGCCATCTCACCTTAAGTACGCTTACTTGGGTGAGAACGAGACCCTCCATGTTATCATCTCGGCTTCTCTAGCTCCAGAGCAAAAGAAAGCCCTTCTTGCGGTCTTGCACAGCAATAGGCAAGCTTTTGGCTGGTCCATGGCGGACATCAAGGGGATTAGTCCCCTGATCGTTGAACATCGCATTCATCTGATGGATGATGCCAAACCAGTCAGGGATCCACAAAGGCGACTCAACCCAGTCATGAAGGAGGCTATGAAAAAGGAAATCGTAAAGTGTCTAGATAGTGGTATCATTTACCCTATCTCTGATAGCCAGTGGGTTAGCCCCATTCACGTTGTCCCCAAGAAATCAGGCATAACGGTCATCACTAAAGAGGCGAACGAGTTAATCCCTACTCGCACCCAAACTGGGTGGCGAGTATGCATCGATTACAGAAAACTCAACGCCGCAACGCGAAAGGACCACTTTCCGCTACCTTTCATTGACCAAATGTTTGAACGATTGGCCGGACACGAGTACTACTGCTTTCTTGATGGCTACTCCGGCTATAATCAGATTCCCATCGCCGAAAAAGACCAGGACAAGACCACATTCACTTTTCCTTTCGGCACGTTTGCATATCGTCGCATGCCCTTTGGGTTATGCAATGCGCCCGCTACCTTCCATCGGTGTATGATGGGAATCTTTTCAGACATGGTGGAAAAATTCCTGGAGATCTTCATGGACGATTTCTCCATCTTCGGCGATTCCTTTAACGAGTGTTTGCTGCATCTTGACGCTGTCCTTACCCGATGTAAGGACAAGAACCTCACTTTGAATTGGGAGAAGTGCCACTTCATGGTGCGCGAAGGTATTGTCTTAGGACATATCATTTCGCAAAATGGCATAGAAGTTGACAAAGCGAAGATTGAGGTCATTTCCAATCTCCCTCCTCCCAGATGCGTCAGAGACATCCGAGCCTTCCTTGGCCATGACGGTTTCTATAGACGGTTCATCAAGGACTTTAGCAAGATTGCTAGGCCCTTGACTCTTTTGCTGGCCAAGGACACGCCATTCGACTTCAACTCGAGCTGTGTGACTGCGTTAGAGTCATTAAAAAGCTCACTCACTTCTGCTCCCGTTCTTTCTTCACCTGACTGGATGCACCCATTTGAGATTATGTGCGATGCATCCGACTTTGCCATTGGTGCTGTCCTTGGACAACACATCAACAAGATGCCACACGTGATCTATTATGCTAGCCGAACCCTGAACAACGCCCAACTTAATTATACAACAACTGAGAAGGAATTCTTGGCTGTTGTATTTGCTTTAGAAAAGTTCAGGCCCTACCTCATCGGCTCTCCAATCATTGTCTACACAGACCATTCTGCTCTGCGCCATCTTTTTGCGAAGAAAGATGCAAAATTTCGGCTAATACGTTGGATCCTCTTGCTTCAAGAGTTTGACCTTGTCATTAAGGACAAAAGAGGATGTGAAAACGTAGTCCCCGACCATCTCTCACGACTTCCTTCTTCTCCATCGCCTCAACTTCCAATCAACGACGTTTTTCCGGATGAACAGCTCTTGACAGTATCTCGCGAACCCTGGTTCGCAAATATTGTGAACTATTTGGCCACAGGGCTACTACCGACTGAATGGTCGAGTCAGGACAGACTTCGATTCTTATCCTAAGTAAAATACTTTTACTGGGACGAACCCTATCTGTTCAAGTACTGTCCCGACCAGATTATTCGTCGGTGTGTCCCTGACGATGAATTCAAGAGTGTGCTGTCATTTTGCCACGATCAAGCATGTGGCGGGCATTTTGGCCCCAGAAAGACAGCTGAGAAGATCTTGCAATGTGGTTTCTACTGGCCACAACTCTTCAAAGACGCTCATGACTATTGCAAGACTTGCTCCCGGTGCCAACACTTGGGCCGTATATCCCGGAGGAACGAGATGCCGCTCCAACCAATCTTGGTTGTGGAGATTTTCGACGTTTGGGGGATAGATTTCATGGGGCCGTTTCCCAGCTCTTTCGGGAACTTATACATCCTTCTCGCTGTTGATTACGTCTCTAAGTGGGTCGAGGCTGTGCCCAGCCGGACTAACGACAACAAGGTTGTCGTTAGATTTCTTAAGGAAAACATTTTCTCCCGGTTTGGGCACCCCCGAGCGATCATTAGCGACAATGGAACTCATTTCTGCAATAAGACTTTCGAGGCCTTGATGCAGAAATATTCCATTAATCATAAGCTATCTACGCCCTACCACCCCCAAACCTTTGGGCAGGCCGAAGTTTCAAATCGGCAAATCAAGCAGATACTGGAGAAGACGGTTTCCAAGAACCGTAAGGATTGGTCGTTGAAACTCATGGATGCCCTTTGGGCATTTCGAACAGCTTATAAGACCGATCTTGGCATGTCTCCCTATCGGCTTGTGTACGGAAAGGCTTGCCACCTCCCTGTCGAAATAGAGCATCGTGCATTTTGGGCGATAAAAGAACTGAATCTGTCTCTCGAAGATGCGGGCAGCCATCGGAAACTGCAGTTGAACGAATTGAACGAGCTTAAGAATGAGGCTTACGATAACGCGGCTGTCGTTAAGAACCGAACGAAGGTGTTTCACGATAAACACCTTTTGCACAAAACTTTCGTACCTGGTCAATAGGTACTGCTTTACGACACCCGGCTACACTTCCATCCAGTAAAGCTCAGATCTCGCTGGAAAGGGCTGTATTTTGTGCGGAATGTGTATCCGCATGGCACTGTGGATTTGGAGAATCCAAAGGACGGTTCATTTTTCAAAGTAAACGGACACCGACTTAAACCGTACCTTAGTGCCGAACCAACAGAGGAGCTCCTGATCTTACAGGAGCCGGTTTACCCTGCATAATCTTCCTCTGCCTACCACCAAACTTCGGTTAACCAGCCAAGAACAGTGGACACTGTTCCAAATAAGTTTGGGGGTATGTATCTAACATTTTGTATATATTTGTGGATATTCTTTTCCATTTTTACTATTCTTCTTTTCTTTAAAAACAAAAACATAAACAAAAAAAAATTGTGTATATCTAACCGAAAATTTTGACCCTTCAAATGATCTCTTCATGCAATGACAGTGAGGACACTGTCCAGTTTAAGTTTGGGGGTACACTCGGTACGCATTTCTAACCTTCGCATTCATATGTATATTTTGCATCTGCATATTAACATCCATAAAATCCATAAAAATCAGAAAATTTTCTAAAAACATAAAAACTTTTCTGTCAAGTTAGCTAGTGGGAGAACTCTGATTCAACATTTCGACGGTTTTGTTTGATAAGATAAGAATAACTAAATCTTATTTTTAGATTTTGAAAACCTGAAAGATAACTCTCCTTTGAAATTAACTATAGCTGATATACGTCTTTACATCACACTACACGTGTCGTGAGTTTGGGAAATTAGATGACAAGTCTTTTATGTCAAAAAAAAAACTTTTAAATGGATAAATGATTTTCTGAGGATCTAATAGGTTTGTTCTGAAATAAGTAATATCAAGAATAGTTTATGAAGTGAAGCGAATATGAAGGAATGTTATTGATGCCTTAATTAGAACTAATTTTGAAAAATAACCCATCTGAAACTTGATTGGAATGATTACACACCTAACCCACTAAAACACGTCTTTTAACCAAAAAAATAATTGAACTGCCGGTTATATCTCCGTTCGCATTGAATCATCATGATTTTCACGCTAATTGTCTTTTGTTTTTGGGCCTAGGTAACTTGAATAATTAAGTCCGCTGGGGTGTCTCTACACCTAATGCCCTAAAGCCAACTGGTTTGGGTGCATTGGCCCAAAGCTCGTTAAGAAGCCTAGAAAGTCCAGATTAAAACAAAGTCAAGCAAGTGTTCTCTCCGAGTTAAAATTCCTAACGGTTCTTTGTGTGAGAATAATCTTGACCAAAGACAGGTTTTTATAAAAAAATATTTCTAGCTGAGATATGAAGGTTTTATTCTATGATAAAGACTATTGCACGTTCACAGACAAGTTTCTGGAACTCTGATAGCACTGGAGGTGTGTATGAACTGAAAACAAGAAAAGGGTGGAGTGAAGGATAAGACCTAGTTTCCTGTTAAGAAAGATAGAAATTCTGAAATTGAAACCTTACTGAAAACGAAACTTGAAAAATGCTTAACTCTTTATAAAACTTATGTGATCCTTTTAAAAAAATTTATCTGGGCTTTATTGTGTGACATGATGACTTTAATCGATCCTTCTGGAACTTAACGACACTATTTGCACTGCACGTAAAGACATATAAAATCTTAAGTTAAATAAGAAGCGAGGTGTGAAAAATAAAGGTTCGATAGTCTAGACTTAGGATAATAGAATTGTTATTTTCTGAAACAAAACTTTAGGGTTTGAATCATAGTTATTTTGCAAAACTAGCTTGACCGGATTTTGTGGGTAGTATCTACTGAAAACCCTCAGGAGACAACACTCCTCCTACTGGGGACACCTAGAGGTTTAACGGCTTGTTGCACATGCTTAGTGCAATCGCGTTCTCTGTGAAAGTGAGGTTAGAATTTTTTGTGAACAAATTGGCTTTGCTCGGGATGAGCAAATGATATGTTTGGGGGTATTTGTTCATATCAGTTTTTTGCATTTTTATACCGCCCAATTTTTATCATATTGCTTATCGGTAGGTACTCTTGAGCCGTATTTGGTAGTCAATTGCAGGATACAGGTTCTCGTCTCTAAACGGTGGAATTCATGGAAAAGCACGACAAATTCCGGATTACTGCCAACCATAGATAAAACACGGGTCTCCGCTCTCTATCCGTATGTTGCCGCACACCAGTCTAAGGGACAAAATGGCAAATCGATGTCATTTTCGTGCACAAAGCTCAATGTCAACATAAGATCCAACATATCTACGCGGAGCTCAAGAAAAATCATGGCAAAAGATCCACATCACATCACCTTTTGATTAGCAGAAATTCTGGAAAAATCGTGAAGAAATTCTGAGAAAAAACATAAACCAGACTGAAGGGCACTGCAAACCAGGGGACCCCACAAAATCCGAGGAGCCAACTCCTCTACATGGCCGCGGAACCGCGGCATAAGCATGCTTAGGCCGCGGAACCGCGGTCGTACGGCCTCTGCAGAAGTTTATATTTTGGGGGCAGATTGGTAATTTCATATATGGACAGATTGTTGCCCTAGGTTTCCAGTTCCCTGCCTATAAATAGTCCAGAACTTGCCAAAGCCAAGGGTGCTTATCCTTGTATTTAGATTTTAGAATACATGTTACTGTTCTTCTTCCTCTTCTCATCTCTTCTCCATTAAAAACTTGTAGTGAGCTTTTGTGAGTGAAGGATGAAGAAAAGAGTTCTTTTTGTTACCATGCTTGTCTTGTTATTTTGTTAATTATAATTGCTTGTATTTTTCATTTGCTAATCTAGTTATTGTTATTTGTTGTTTGTTTCTTTCTTGTTCTCTTTTTCTTTATTCTTAAACAACAATGATGCTTAAGCTTGATCCTTGCCAAGGTGGGGTCTCAAATAGCTAGTTGTAATCTTCTAACCTCTTTCTTTCTATCTTTCTCCTTTTGTTTTATTTTCTTTTTCTTATAATGGGTGAGTAGTTTTCATACTTGTTAGGGTAGGATAAGGAAAGTTTGAGGGAAGGAAATCTCTCTCACTCTTTTCTTGCCCAACATCTTAATTCGGACTCCCGTTAATTGAACCACAATCCGCTCCCTACGGCACCCTATCCTACATGATAGCGGTGATTCCTTAGTGAGACCGGTTGTGGTTGAATTAACCGGAGGTTAAGGCTAAGAGCAAAGAACGGAAGGACAAGCACCAAAAGGAAAAACTTAAGCGTAGGAAAGCCTAGCTTATACTCGCAAGTTCCTTCCTAGTCGTGCTAATCCCCGTTGTTGCCGATTACCGTAATACCGATATTAAGAGTGGCAACGAAAGAAGTGAGCGACTCCTAACTCAAACTAACCTAATCCTAACCCTAAAAAGCTCTCTTTATATATCATTTTAGCACATAGTTAATCTCAAAACAAACCTGGATATTTGGACTTAACTCGTTAAAGCACATAGAAAAAGATTCCCATCTCCCTGCGGACGACCCGTACTCAACCGGCTAGCTACAACCGAAACCGTCTTGATTGCGGTAATAAACTAAGCACGCAAAAACTTTACCAATCACTAGCCTCTCTCCCAACCTCCGTGGTGCTCTCCGTGTGCGGCGTCTAGGACTGGGATCAGCAGCATCGGATCGGTCTGTGCAGTAAAATTGATCCCCGATGCTTCCGCCTGCTCCACCACCCGTTCCTACACCCACATTAACCATTAAAATATAAGTATGTCTTTTAAATTTGAACTTTTCAAAACAAAAATTTCAAACTTGTTGGAATAAATAATAACACTTACGCAATACTCCTAGGTAGCGGTGTCGGGGAATTGAAGCTCGTCCGTGACGGGATCTGTCGAGGTGCCGTGGACGGCAAGATACGCGTTCAGCACGCTCGGTGTACCACCCTGCGCCAGGGTCTGAGCTCTCTGCAATTCACAAAAAATTTACATATATTATAAAATAACTCTTAATATTACATTATATCAAAATAGATCTATTGTAATTTACCGATGCCTCCATGACACGAGTAATGTTTCTCGAGCCACCTGTATAAGTGGGGCGACCCTTCTTCGCCGACTTCCTATTCTCTTTATTTTGATCGGCATGTTTCTGCACAATACATTAAGATTTAGTTTTCTAATTAAGCAACAAAAAATAAATTATATACTAAACAATGAATTACATTTAAATTACAAACTTGTTTACACTGAGAGTCAAAATATTGGCACAAGAGAGGCCATATATCTACGTCGACTCTTGCAAAGGCCGGAGTATGTAGGAAAGACGCTCTCTCTGCCTTGGGGGTCGCCATCTACAAAGAATAGCAGTTGATCTTTAGCTCGTTTCTATTGTATTGGACCTTTGATTGCATGTTCTTCATCAGTCCATTGTACAGAGCGTGAAGGTCGAGCACTCTCTTAGGGTGATCAGGGTCGGGTACAGCCAGAAAGTCGTAATCTAAATGCAAATACAAAAAACAATGTATTTAAATTGCAAGTGTTAAATAATAATAAATATATTGGATAATTCAAATGAAAATATATATTAATACCCGAGCCTGATCCCAGAAGAGGGCAAATGAGCGTCGGTGCTGATCGCCCCACTCAACGTGAAGTGGATACTTCTTCACGAGGCGGCTCTCATCCCTCATATAACGGCCGAACCTCTCGGAATAATCGCTGGTATAGCGATAATTGGGGGAATGCTGCCTCCCCCCAACTCTGTCGGGCCTCAGGATGTGGGACTGATTCGACCCTCGAGTCCCCCTCTCGGGATAGGGATGCCCTGCATCTACAAGAAATATCAAGACAATCAATATTAAGACAAAGTGGTATTAAGAAATTTAAGGTTTAACAAAAATTAAAGTGCAATATATACCTCCGGCGACAGCAGCACGAGCCTGGGCCCGGGCAGTAGCACGAGCGGGAAGATAGTTCCTCTGGTAAGGAACAGCCGGTGACCCAGACGTGGACGCATCCCCTCCAACTAGAAATTAAATATTGACGATAAAATTACATGAAGTTCGTGTTTATTCTTAAAGGATATGTAAAATGAATAAATATTTTATATTTATTCATACTAACCTGCAGACTGAGCCGAGGGTACGGAAATGGCGGGAGTGGCCCCTGCGCCAGATGTGGACGCACCACCTATAATTAGACAATTAAAAATAGATTATATAAGTAATTTCAAAAAGAATATGCAGATCAATAATATAACATTCTAAATCAATATGCATGTACTATAGGATATATAAACATACTCGCAGGTGCGGTGGTGGCCTCTGCCCGAGATGTGGAGGCACCACCTACAACTGGACAATAAAAAATGATTATTTAAGTAAAAGCAAAAAGAATGTGTGTATATTTATGATATAACATTCTAAATCAATATGCATGAACTATAGGATATATAAACATACCAGGAGGTGCGGGAATGGCCTCTGCCTCTGATGTGGACGCACCACCAACAGCTAGACAATCAAACATTGACTATATAAGCAATTTTGAAAAAAATATGCGTGTATATCTATAATATTACATTCAAAATGAATATGCATGCAATATACCTGGAGGTGTGGCAAAGTCCACACGGAAGGAGTCATCCGAAGGAGTCTCCGATCGAGGTGCAAGACCGGCCCTCTGAAGCTCCCTACGCTTTCTCCAGGCGGCAGAACTGCTCTTCCTCTGCCGCAGCTGGTGCTCCTGCTGCCCCTCGTTGCTCCGGTCGTCGTCATCAAATTTAGACAAGAGTATAATCATTACATATGCATGCTATATATATATATATCGTAAAAATGTGAAGTATAACATTACTGATAACCTTTTTCGTTTCGTGGACGCGTTAGACATATCTACTTGGATTTCATCCTAGATATCATTTCTAACCCACGTAACTTCACGATCAGCCGAAGACAACCCTTATTTTGAAACAGACTATCGGAGCACTCTAAGTCTTCTCTCTTCTTCGTCCTCATCGATGTCCTCCATACGGTCATCGAATTCTGGGACATCGTAAACATCCTTGATTTTCCAACGGCATACGACACTCCATCCCGGATGCTTTAAGCACTGTGAGTGGTATACTTGGAACGCTTGGTCCGGAAAGATAAATGGATCGTCCTGACTGTAAAATCGAAATGTGTTCACACTAGTCAATCCATATTTATCTTTCAAGTCCCGAGATTGTTTCTCCACTTATCCATATCGGTTCATGTATTGTACCAAGTACATTGAAATAAAACGGTTTTGATCGTCCCGGATATTGGATGCTAAGTATGCAATTTAAGTATCCATAATAAATCACACCATCCGATTCTACCGTCACAATCCCACTATTCTGAATGGTTCGAGATATTTCTATGTCCTTAACTTCAAATTTGTATCCAAGGATACCGAATCTTTTATAATATGCAACCTCCATATGAGGAAACCGAGCTAAACATCTTGAATCACTCTCTAATGATGCAGACAAGTTCGGATCATGGATCTGACAAAACAAATATTACGAAAAATACATAACGATATATGTTTAGATTAAGAGCAATAACATATTATTCGAACTTACATGGTCTGCAACCAATCTGCAACCTAATTTTTGGAGGAATTACATTCCCATATGTTCCTGTTATTTCTTTTTAACTTAGTTTTTTCCCCTTAAGTTTTGAATCCGCGGAACAAAATCTCCCCGATAAAAATTAAATTCTCAACTTGTGGGGAGATTTGCTTCTACAAATCTCAACCAGAGGAAGAACTAAGTTCTTATATGAAGGGTTAAGTTTACAGTAAAGTTGTACGTTTACGTTATCATTGAGTATCCTACTGAATAAACTAGTGCACCCTAAACCCTAACCCTAATTTTTAGAGGAATTAAATTTCCATATGTTCCTGTTATTTCTTTTTAACTTAGTTCTTTTCCCCTAAGTTTTGAATCTGCAGAACAAAATCTCTCCGTTGAGAATTAAATTCTCAACTTATGGGGAGATTTGTTTCTGTAAATCTCAACCAAAAGAAGAACTAAGTTCTTATATGAAGGGTTAAGTATACGGTAAAATTGTACGTTTACGTTATCATCGAGTATCCTACTGAAAGAACCAGTGCACCCTAAACCCAACCCTAATTTTTGGAGGAATTAAATTCCCATATGTTCCTGTTATTTTTTTTAACTTAGTTCTTTTCCCCTAAGTTTTGAATCTGCAGAATAAAATCTCCCTAATGAGAATTAAATTCTCAACTTGTGGGGAGATTTGCTTCTGCAAATCTCAACGAGAGGAACAACTAAGTTCTTATATGAAGGGTTAAATTTACAGTAAAGTTATACGTTTATGTTATTATCGAGTATCCTACTAAAGGAATTAGTGCACCCTAAACCCTAATCCTAATTTTTGGAGGAATTAAATTCCCATATGTTCCTGTTATTTCTTTTTAACTTAGTTCTATTCCTCTAAGTTTTGAATCTGCAAAGCAAAATCTTCCCGATGAGAATTAAATTCTCAACTTGTGGGAAGATTTGCTTCTGCAAATCTCAATCAGAGGAAGAACTAAATTCTTATATGAAGGGTTAAGTTTACGGTAAAGTTGTACGTTAACGTTATCATCGAGTATCCTAATGAAGGAACTAGTGCACCCTAAACCCTAACCTTAATTTTTGGAGGAATTAAATTCCCATATGTTCCTGTTATTTTTTTTAACTTAGTTCTTTTCCCCTAAGTTTTGAATCAGCAGAAAAAATCTCCCCGATGAGAATTAAATTCTCAACTTGTGGGGAGATTTTCTTCTGCAAATCTCAACCAGAGAAAAAACTAAGTTCTTATATGAAGGGTTAAGTTTACGGTAGAGTTGTACATTTACGTTATCATCGAGTATCCTAATGAAGGAACTAGTGCACCCTAAACCGTAACCCTAATTTTTGGAGGAATTAAATTCCCATTTGTTCCTGTTATTTTTTTTTAACTTAGTTCTTTTCCCTTAAGTTTTGAATCTGCAGAACAAAATCTCCCCGATGAGAATTAAATTCTCAACTTGTGGGAAGATTTGCTTTTGTAAATCTCATCCAGAGAAAGAACTAAGTTCTTATGTGAAGGGTTAAGTTTACGGTAAAGTTGTACGTTTACGTTATCATCAAGAATCCTAATGAAGGAACTAGTGCACCCTGAACCCTAATCCTAATTTTTGGAGGGCACATTTTTTTAGCAGCATTTGCATAGTATTTGATGTCTCAATATACTGTTTATAATAAATTCTTTTTTAGTGGAATATGTAAAGATAGCATGTTTATAACTGCAAAAAGTAGAAGAAGAATTTTGCCATTATGGTATCCGCACTAAACCAATTGAGAGATGAATGTTGTTGATTTTGTGATAGGTTTGTAAGCTTGTTCATCTCCAATCAATAGTATCAAGAGTCAGATATTGAATGATGTAGTTGGATATAAAATTTTAGCTCAAATTGACTAACCCCACCTAGTCGTTGATAGGATTCGGGATCTCTACTATAATGAAAGAATGGTACAAAAGCTATTAGCAATCAACAGCTGCAATTAGTGTATAACAAGTAGGCTCAAGGGAAATCCTTGATGAGGGGCCAAGATCATCAGAGCATAGGAAATGATAGCGGACTCCGTTAGTCCCATTTTTCGAGTGGTTGTTTGTGCTGTTATTTCATGTTAAAATGACTTGCTAGTTTGAACTTTCAGAGTCTTTATGAAAACATGGACAATAAATTCGCAATCAATCTGGTAAATACCTGTACAAGTATGCAATTGACGAATTGTAATTAAGTTGTTTCCAGTTCAGTATTATTATAACTTGACCTTCATAGAGATTTTGACAAAAAAGTCCAGTCATCCTAATGTACTATTTTTGATAGGGATAAAAGTATTACCTACAGGTAGGGTTGTGGGTGGCAGTGGAATATGATGCTTAGTGAAAAAGAATTGATTAATGACTTGAGATTAGATAACACGAGAATCGTAGACAGGGATTTTTCTATGTTAACCTTATCTTGTCCTTGGACATAAAAGATAATTGCTGAAAGTCCAAATGGATACTTAGTGCCATACAATAATCACTTAAAAATATAAGTTTGATATGGAGAGCAGTGAGCTTTGCAAGCATATATATTAAAGATTTTTTAATATGAATCTTGTATTGAAAATGTGATTTTCTTTACTTTTGATGAAATTTGTTATTAATTTTCCACTGTAACACGAAAATCTTAGTTCTCATAAGAACAACTAACCTCCTATATATTGCTGAAATTTGTTATTAACCCTAACCCTAAACCGAAACTTAGCCTTAACCCTATCCCTAACCCTAACCCTAACCCTAACCCCCAATTAACACAGAACTAACCCTAACCCTAACACAAAAATCAACAATAACATAAAAATTAAGAATAATTAATAGTTCAAAATGGAATTAACTCACCTTACTTGTAGTTTTGCCGGCGGTTGGAACTTGACGAGGTGGAGGAGGCTGGTCCTGGAACTCGACGAGATCGAAAATTTTCGCGACGAGCAATTCCGGCGACGAGACAGAGGTCGAGGCAGCGGTTAACGGGAAATTTTGGCGATGAGAGGCTCCGGAGGCGGCTGACGAGAGGTGGAGGAGGCGCGGGTGACCAGCAATTATGCGCGCGGGAAGTGTTGGTGAGAGGAAATATTTTGGGGACGGTGGGGAAATTACCGAGTTTTATTTTTTTATGAATAACCCTTTTATGCCCCTACGGATTAATCCGTAGGGGCATTCTTTTGCGGCTCCATAAGGCTAACTAAAAGATTACATTTTAATATTTTTTTAATTAATCCGCTGGGCACCGTAGGGGCAAAACGGTGGCCCTATGGATTAATCCGTAGGGGCAATATAAACTTGCCCCTACGGATTCCCATCTCCATAGGGCAACCCTTATTGTAGTAGTGTCCATCTACCACATGTATATTTGACTTAGATATGAGACTGAGAGATTGTATTATACGTGACTCTGAGTGTCGTGCTCGTACGAGCCGACTTTTGTGATTATGTTGTGGTTATTGTTTTCTTTTCTTATTTGCTTATTTCTTTGCCTATTTTACTGTGTGGTTGTGTTCCACCAAGTAGGCGTTGAGATTGCTCCCAAGTGGGGATGCTTTTATATTATTTCTTATGTATCGGTTTGGACCAAATTTTACAAAGCAGATACTGCCAAAAATTTTAACGATAACTTATTTTCTAAATTGGTTTGCAACAACTCTTTACGCTTTAAATTAACTTCTCTTTTTCAAAAGAATTTCACCTCTTTACCTTAATTACTGTTTAGATTCTGGGTTTTTGATTTACTTGAATTACGTTACGTCTTTAGACGTTGCGTGATTTAAGTACCGGTCACGTTCCATATTTGGGTCATGACAAAGTTGGTATCAGAGCGTTAGGTTTTACCTTTCTGAGTCTAAGATGACCTTGGTAAATGGAGGAGGTAGCTTAAGCAGAGTAACGTAACATGTGTATGTTCCGCGGCATATTCATGATATGATACTCCGCCTAAGTGACCTTAGGGTATATGTCTTGTGATTTCTTTCTTGATTCCACGCATCCTTTTGTTTCGGTTATTATGTTCTTAACAATTCTTGTTTCTTGTTCCAGCCACCATGCCGCCAAAGACTACGAGGGTCAAGAGGGCTGCCGCCAGAGACGAGATCAGGGGGCTCATCCGAGACGAGGACCGACCAGGACGGTACGCCTACCCCTCAGGAGCAGATTGATCGTCCTTCTCTATGCAGGATATCTAGGCTGGGGGCGAGTATTCAGGATTTACACCAGATGGTAGGATCGTTGGTTGAGGCCAGCCGGGCACAGAGGTCAAATATTGTTCCGTCTACTACGGGGACCGTGGTACTATCTACTGCTCAGACAGCTGTACCTGCCGCTACCGGGACTATTGTGGTACCACTTCCGGAATTCATGAGATTGAAGCCTCCAGTGTTCACTGGGACAGACGCAGCAGAGGATCCTCAGTCGTTCCACGACAGGATGGCCAGGATTAGTCGTTCTTTGAAGTGTTCTGATGTGAAATCGGCTGAGCTTGCTAGTTTCTATCTGGAGGGTCTTGCCCATACTTGGTGTGAGTCTGTTGAGAGAAGCTGAGCTGCAGGTTTTCCTCCTATGACATTGCATGATTTTTCAACGGTTTTTCTTGCTTGTTTCCTTCCAGAAAGCCTCAGGGATGCTCAAGCTTGCAGTTTTGAGTCTTTGCGCAAGACTCCTTGCATGACCGTGGCCGAGTATGATCTCCAATTCACTCAGCAGTCCAGATATGCTCCTTATTTGGTGGAAACTGAGGAGAAGCGTGTCAAGAGCTTTGTGCGGGGCCTTGATACACAGCTATTCCTCTTTATTGGCACCCAGCATTTTGACACTTATGCAGTGGCGATGGACGCAGCTACGCTAAAGGAGGAGAGTATTACCAAGACTATGACTGTTCTGGAACTGAAGCGGGTTCGTACTGGTGTATCATTTTTCGGCCAGTTTGGTAGAGGTATGGCAGGCAAAAGCCGCGACGGATTCTTTCTAAGCCGTGGAGGTGGCAGAGGCCTGATACGGCGCCAGTTATTTAGCTCTTACCTACTGGGTCAGCAGCTGTCGCCTGGATGTTATCAGTGTGGGAGCCCGTACCATATCGTCATGCATTGTACCGTAAGACATCAGGGTGGGGCAGCAGTTCCACAGGTCTCCTTACCCCCTGCACCTCCTCCTTCATGAGCATTGCCTCCTCTTCCCGTCGCTACTTCATGCCAGACAGATGCTCAGAGGGGCTGTGGTCATGGAGGTCCTGTTTAGAGGGGATGAGGCGGCAGAGGCAGAGGGCATTAGGGTGCTGGTAGGGGACATGCCAGAGTTTTTTCTTTGACTCCTTAGGATGCGTAGGCATCGAATGTTTTTGTGACAAGTAATCTTTCCGTGTGTTCTTTCGACGCGCGTATATTGTTCGACCCTGGTTCCACACACTCATATGTATCCATGCACTTCGTACCGAAATTGGATCGAGATTCTTCCTTGTTAGATCAGCCTCTCGTTGTGCTTACTTCCGTAGGAAAGTCTTTTATCGCCTAGCACATGTTCCGGTCATGTTCCATTTGGATTGGGGATAGGGACACTTCTGTTGATTTTATCCTTCTCGATATGTTAGACTTCGACGTTCTTCTCGGTATGGATTGGTTAGCCACTTGTTATGCATCTGTGGACTGCCGTGAGAAGACGGTCAGATTTTGTTTTCCGAGAGAGCCAGTTCTTGTTATGCAAGGGGACCGTAGTGTCTCCCTTCATAGTCTGATTTCTTCCCTTTACGCTAGTCGGCTCTTGAGGAAAGGATGTTGGGAATTCTTAGTTTATATTCGTGATGCTAGAGCCACATAGGTCCAGTTGGACCAGGTTCCGATTGTAAGAGAGTTTCCTAATGTATTTTCTGATGAGTTATCTGGATTACCGCCAGAGCACGATATTGAGTTTTGTATCGATTTGATCCCCGGCATGGGGCCTATTTCTATACCGTCTTATCGGATGGCCCCGGCAGAGCTTAAAGAGCTCAAGAATCAATTGCAAGATTTGCTTGATAAAGGACTTGTACGACCGAGTGTGTCACCTTGGGAAGCCCCTGTCCTGTTTGTTAAGAAGAAGGACGGTAGTATGAGATTGTGTATCGATTATCATCAACTGAACCGAGTTACGGTGCGGAATAGGTATCATTTATCTCACATTGACGATTTGTTCGATCAGCTCCATGGAGCGGGATACTTTTCAAAGATTGATTTGCGGTCGGGTTATCATCAGTTGCAGGTCCGGAATGATGACATTCCGAAGACAGCCTTTCGGACGCGCTACGGGCATTACAAGTTCTTGGTGATGTCGTTCGGGCTCACAAATGCCCCAACAACGTTCATAGATTTGATGAACCGGATCTTCACGTTGTTCCTTGACCATTTTATCATCGTATGAAGTATGTCTTAGCACCTCTACTAGGGTTCTATGAGAATCAAGTATGCAATTAAAAAAATTCTAGAGGGCTAATTATACCAAACAAGAATCGAATTAAAGAATTAGGGTTTCAAAATTAGCAAACTAGGTTCTAAACTAAATGAAGAGAAACTACAACCTTTGCAGTCTAGTCCTTCACTTCAAATGCTCCGAGTAATAGTCCTAGAACTTTTCTTTGAATCCACTTGAAGGATGGAACTTGCTTGCTTGTAATCTTCGTCGTCGAAGATGATCCACCTTGAGGCAACTCACACTCAAGCTCACACTTCACTAATCAAGCTATTAGTGAAGAGAACAAACTATACTAATTTGCTAGAATAGTATAGGTTGATGAAGTAGAAATTTTTCTCACATAAAATATTTCTTTTCTTTTTCTTTTTCTCATCTTAGAAAAACTAGTAAGGAGATAAAGATGAACTTGGAAGTGAGAGAGTAAACCATTGAGGATAAGATGAGAGCTTAGAATAATGATTAATATATATGAATAAAATAAAGAGAAGGGGTGAGTCATGGCTTTTCTATGCTTCTCAAAGCATCCAAGGAATAATGACTCATTTTTCTTTTCTTTAATTCATATATCTTAGTCATTATCTTCTCATCTTTCCTTTAATGTGATTCTCACACATCCTAGTTCTATGTATCATCAACCATAGTACAATGCGCGCGCGCGCACTCGGATATATATATATATATATATATATATATATATATATATAAAGAGAAGAAAATCTTAAGTGAGCTTATATATATATATATATAAAGAGAAGAAAATCTTAAGTGAGCTTAAATATATATATATATATATATATATAATTATTAAATCAACACTTGATTCAATAATCTGGTTATATCATATATAACCCGGCTAATATCAAATATATGTGTATGTGTGTGTGTGTATCAAATCATTAAATCAACACTTGATTCAATAATCCAGTTATATCATATATAACCGGTTAATATTTAATATTAGTTTATATATATATATATATATATATAATCATTGAATCAACACTTGATTCAATAATCTGGTTATATCAAATATAACCCGACTGATATCATATAACACTATATTAGTATACGGTATCATAAACTCATATTTAATCAAGCCCCCGCACATATCTTCATACGTGCCCTATTTCGTTTCGTTTGAGCTAGAAAATCTCTATGTTGGACTCTAAAGACTCACCAATACGCTAGCAGTAGGTAATGATCAGCAGTACTAGCTGAACGTAACGACTACCTAGGTATTGAATGAATAGAAGATCAACAAGAAAACTTGTCCAGACTCCAGTAGAGCCTATAAGCAACACTTACCGTACAGACCGGTCTTTTCGTTTGATATGTTGCATATTGAGTCTGGGGGGTTGAATCGTCAGACCCTAATAACTCAATAAGTCATGCTGATGTGTGGCCTATAACCTTTCGAGAAACTACTGATAACACTTATCTGTAAATCTCATCAGCCTTGGTCAGGGACTTGCTGTTATATCCAATCGAGCATAGTGCAATGTTCAGTCGAAAATATTGCACATTTGATGGAACATTTTTCCTTACTTTTGTTAAGTACTTAAAGGTGTTTATCGTAAATATGGAACATATGTGGGTTTATCTACAAACTACTTTTTATCATATGTTTATACACTATACTTAATATTATGAAGGAAAATATATGCATATAATATTTATATGGTATTTTGATAATTTAAATATGCATATCATATCAAATATTCCTAATCGATATTCTTAAAATATTGTATCATATATAATATTTTAAGAATATCTCAAATATAACAAATATTACTTATACTATGAATAGAGATATTATGCAGATTTAGCTCAAGTCAGAAGATCGAGATATCCAAGATGTCGGGAATGAAATATGCCGATAAAGTTGAATCAAATCGTAAAATCAATAATGGCAGAGACTCAGAGAAAATATAAAGAATCCAGACATCACAACAATCTCCACGTATCAACATGAGGCAGCACCAGAATTTTGGACACCTGGCCCCACCAAACTGCCGCCCAACCGCGGCTAATACCCTACATACGCGGCGGATCCGCGGCTGTATAGTGGAAGTAGGAAATGATATTTTCTGGCTTGGATTCTAACAAAAAATAATATTATATGGAATCTAGGTTTTTTTTCTTCTAGGGCTATAAAAAGGACAGAGAGCTAAAACTTGGAACTCATCTATCTAATCTATCTAATCTCGAAAATAGATCACTAAAAGCATCACCTAATAGATCTATCGAAAGCGATCAAGAGGTCCACAGCGATCCACGAATCCAGGAGATCAATCGACGCATCATCTACTTCCAACAAGAACAGATCGGGAGCATAAACTAAGGTTCTTGTACTCTAAATTCGACGAATTTGTAAATGATAATTGATTAATAAAAAGGTAGATCTTTAGTTTTTTCTTTGCATTTTACTTTCTGCATTTACATTATGATCTCCTTCTTCATCTTCCCTTCTATCTCAACCATGCATGAGTAATTCTACGCTTGATAGGGTTCGTAGAATTATGGTAGATCAATGGATGATAAAATCACTGAACTCCTTTTACATCTTTTAAAGTTTATAAACTTTAGCAAAACAATTGTTAACGTCCTTATCAGGTGCGCTACTAATTTATTGATAGTCTCGACCGCGATTTGAGATTAGATTAACAATTGTTTTGATAAAGGATAAACATGAATAGAGGTCAATGAAAAGATAAGGGTTAAGAGTGGGAACCATATTCCCTCCAAAGAACCCTAATTTTTATTCACCACTACCGATCTAGTTTTAAATCTATTAAAAGATAAAAGAAATCATCTTTAATTAATCATCCATTACTACCAAATTCTATGAACCCTACAAGCCTCTTCTTCATAAATTCTACATCCGTGTTCAACATATCTAAAAACTATTCTTTCTATTTTCAATCAACTCGTCTGAAGCAAGTAAAACGTCCGACGTTTCCCTAAGAACGAACCGTACTCATCTCGTCTAGCTATGAGCGACACCGTTATTGATTGCGGTTAACTTTACTAAAACTCTTTCTAAAAACCAGAATCAATCAAATGGCGTCGTTGCCGGGAAAACGGCAGTAATTTTTTTTCTTGCTATTCAGGTTAAAATCTTATTAATCCATGCTAAAATAATCAAAACCGCATCTTGTGTATTTAATGATTAGTGTGCGGATTTTACGAGGGAATATGGAGTCACTGGAGCAAGGAAAAAGAGATTCAGAGACATTCAACATAGTCCAGAGGACCATAGGGAAGCACTGTGGAAAAATTGTTAAGAGAACCCTCCACCCTGCGGCGAAACCGCGGTATTTGCAAGCAATTGGCCGCGGTTGGGCAGCGGCTCTGTGGATTTGTGCCCCCAAAATCTTCAGGTATCTTTCTCTGATCTTTATCTCTCTTCGCAAATCCAATATTTTGAATTTTCTGTAGGATTCTTTGCAAAAAGCGCTGCTCAAAAATCTTTTTGCGTGTTGTGATATTGGGTTGTTTGTGCATATTTTAAAAACGGATTTTAAGGGGCAAAACCAAAATTCAGATTAGGTGGGATTTCATCACCCTTCCTAGGCCCCACAAATCACAAACAAGCATCCGTATAACTTTACATTAATTAAAAAAATATCTAGACCAAGACTCTAAGGACCGTTACGCTCAATTAGGACAGAGGAGGGTCGTGGGTAATCTATCGCTTATCCGCATCTCTTTTATAGTGTCTAGGCAAGTGTGACTAAGGAAAGTGGTTACTTAATTAGGTTCGCTATTTCGGTGATTCGTATAGAGGATACCTTCTACTTACCTGGCCACAAGAGTGATAAAGAGGTGGTAGAGGATAGATCCTGCGACTTGTCCTTTGGAAGTCTAGGAGCGGTCTAGTGCTTGACCTAGGTGACCTTAGTTCTAGGGTTGATTGTGCATTTTGTGATTTGTTGAGTCAAACCTCAAGTCCGACTTTTGTTAAAACAATCCTTTTTAAATCGTTCTCACACACGCTGCCACGTACACTAAACCCGCTTAGTGTATGATCGGCTGGACATGGGATTCTAGTGCCCGTCTTGTCCGTGTTTCTTCTATCGATTCCGAAGTCGGTACTTCTTCATCTTCTTTTTCCCCTCCACCCACCACATTGACCGAGATGGACGGTTTTCCATCAGATTTTACCAACACACCCCTGCCACCACCCGTAGGTGTGCAGAATCCACCGCGCATCTCTCTCCAAGAAAGATGCTACCCCGTGCGTGGACCCCTTCCTACTTGTCTTTCGATTCCACCGGCCAATGGGGATAATTTTGAAATTAAACCCCATCACATCAACTTGTTGCCCAAATTTCACGGGCTTGAATCCGAAGACGCATACATTTTTATCACCAAATTCGAAAACGTATGCGCAATGATGGGCACTACACAACTTTCTGTGGATGCTATGAGATTACGTCTTCTCCCTTTTACCTTGTGCAATCTAGCAGAAAAATGGCTTTATAGCACAGACGCACATTCTATCATCAAATGGGACGAATTTGTTATAGCATTCCTTAAAAAATTTATCCCAATCATAAGACCGCCCGTGTTCGAAGTGAGATTAACCAGTTTACCCAACTTCCCAATAAACCATTTTGGAAATGCTTTGAGCGGTACAAGGATCTTCTTTTACAATGCCCCCATCACGGAATTGATAAATGACAACTTTGCCGAATTATATATGGGGGTGTTAATCCAGCGACAAAACAGATGCTTGAAACCATTTGTCGATGCCATTTCATGTCTAAAGACGATGGTAAAGCTTAGCAATTTCTGGAAGATCTCGCCGAACAAACCTTATAGTGGGAAAGCGTTAGACCAACTTCATCTTCATCTAGGGCAGGTATTCATCAGCTCGATATTTCCATCGCAGTGAAAGCCGAAATGGAAGCGATACAAAAGAAACTCGACGCTATCGAAAACAAATTCTCGTCTGCATCCCTAAACCAAGTTACGCTACCTAAAACCGTGTGTGGTTGCTGTTCTGACCCATCACATTTAACAAAAGAATGTCCTTTGAATCCTCCGTTCAAGGTCAAGAACAAACTAATACCGCTTTTCAGCAACGACCTAGAAACGATTCTTATTCTTCTACAAACAATCAGGGATGGAGGAATCATCCTAATTTTGCTTGGAACCAAAACCAAACTCAAACTCAAAACGTGTTCCCAAGCCAAAATAACTATAAAAGACCTCCTCTACAGCAACAGAAACCACCACAACCTAGTCAGCATCCCTTTTAACCGCAAACTTTTCAAAATCCGGCCAACAATTTTGCACCTTATAATAATTCTTTCCCAACGGTCGGTACCGAAAAATCCTCTGCACTCGAACGAAGCTTGGAAACGTTTATAAAACATTCCACGCAAACGACGGCTAATTTAATGTCTTCTATCCAAACGTTAGTGCAGCACACCGCCTCTCACGGTGAAAACATAAAATCGATAGAAGCACAACTTGCACAGTTAAATGCCGCGAGTTAGAGAGAGAAAGGGAAACTTCCATCTCAAACTCTACCGAATTCTGGCCATTCACAAAGTCATAATGTGAGTGCCATAACCACGTTGAGATCGGGAAGAGTGCTGAATAACCAAGTGGGTGAACATGTTAATGTTGATGATATTAATGATACCCTGGCTTCTAATTCTTCTCCTCCTTCGTCTAATCCAACAACTTCTTCTGAGCCTATTATCCATTTTCCATTAGGCTCAAACCCTCCGCCCACTCCTTTTAATCAACCTAAAATGATTCCAAATCCAATTTTGGGATCCATTCCATCCCTACAAACTTCTCCTAAAAAGTTGGACCTAACCCTTATTGATAAAGCTCTTTTTCCACTTAGGTTGAGGGCCAAAAAACCAAGTCCCCAAATGGAGAAGATTGTGGACATTTTAAAGCAAGTTAACGTAAATATCCCTCTCCTAGATGCTATCAAACAAGTTCCGTCCTATGCGAAAATTTTAAAGGACTTGTGCGCTAGGAAGAGGAAAACTCAAGTAAAGGTCTTCTTAGCGAATAATATGAGCAATTCTCTTACCCAATTGGTGCCCACGAAACGTAAGGACCCCGATTGCCCTACAATATCTATAACCATTGGTGATAAAAATATCAATCGTGCTCTACTCGACTTAGATGCTAGTGTTAACTTGCTTCCATATTCTGTTTATGAGCAATTAGGGATATGAGAGTTAAAACCTACGCATTGCACTTTCCAGATGGCCGATCGATCTATCACCCAATCTCGGAGTGAGCTAGAGGATGTGTTAATCAAAGTCGGGGAATTTATATTTCCTGTGGACTTTGTAGTTATAGGTACACAGCCTGTAGCGAACCCACGAAACCAAATTCCGGTGATCGTAGGTCGACCTTTCCTAGCTACTTCAAACGCGATAATCAATTGTTGTAACCGTTCAATGAACCTATCCTTCGGGAAGATGACGATTGAGCTTAACATATACAAGCTAGGAAGTCAACCATCCGAACCCTATGCTCATGTGTGCTCTGTCAAAAAGGCAGCTTCCGACAGTTGCGAATTCGAGGACCTTCACGATACCGACCTACTATTTATTATACACGTGAAGACCCTTCTGTCGACAAGTCCATACCTAAGTCCGAACACTTTGACTTTTCGAATGATTTAGTCAAGCTATCCGAGTATCATGACTTCCTTTCCGATAAGACTATCATTCGGAATATAGATGGAAGTTTTGAAGACATTTTTGCTGATGAACTCGCATTCCTAGAAGACTTGTGAGTTATGATGAATCAACTCCCACCTAAAGAAGTTGAGCCTCCATCCCTTCTTCTTATCAAGAACGAGAATGCGAGTAGTGCACCATCACTGTTTCATCTCTACCATCCGAGACATAAACCCGATCGATTCCGCCTCCTATCTCCCCACTTCTTCACATCTATAATCTTCCACCAACCAGTGCATTACATTGATAAAATTTCGAATGGTTGGTGTTGACTTTTGGTCTTTGTAAAGCTTTGCATAGACCAATAACTTTACCCCCCTCTTATGATTTTAAAATGCTTAATACTTTTTATTTTACTCAAGTTTGGGGGGAGAAAAATATTTTGGCTCTTGAAAGAAAATAATTTTTTTACAAATTATGAGCCAAAAATAAGTTTGGGGACGGTTTTCACTGTCATTAATTCATGTCCCCGCACTAACTTTTCCTCCCAAGTCTATAGGTTTTTTAAGTTCAACAGATGACATCATTGAGGACACTGCTGCAAATAGGTTTGGGGAAGCTTTTTGCTTATTCATGCATCAACTTTTGCATTATACTACATAAAAGCACAAAAAAAATTCTTTGATAATAAAAGATTAGAAAGTGAAAAAATTACATATGAAAGATAAGAAAAGTTTGAGAAAAGTAAGAAAATTAGATATTTTATAACGATGCTAGTAATAGGTAGTTATGAGCTGTTGTTCCAAGGGTTAGTAAGATGAAGGAAATTACTAATCTGAGAATAAAAATTAGTCCGAAAAATAGTCCCTGTTCTGGAATCTAAATATTTGAATGTTGATACCCTACTATACACACTTGCACACATCTTAAAACTTGGGATAGTAGAGGATACAGTGAAATGCTCTTGTCTAAAAACCTTAGTATGAAAAATAAAGAAAATATAAATGGTGAGAAAAAAATGAACACAGGTTTTGTAATTACTTAAGGCAACATAAAAAAATATAGCGAGAGTGATTTATCCTCTAGTGCCTTAGACCAACTGGTTTGGGAGCCACTGCTAAGCCTTCGGTGTCGCAAGACTAGGATATTGCTAATTACGCCTAATTGGGTGAGCACGTTTAGTAATTGGTCGGTTAGTAACTCAAGGATGTACTTGTGGACTACACAAGCCCCACCAGTATGATCTGCATCATAGTCCGAGTAGTCAAGCCAACATCCTAAGGGCTTTATCAACATGTGACAATGAGATAGTAAACCAAAATAAGTGCACATGTTAAGATAAAGAGCAACCAGATAGCATACTATCATTTCGAGCAAGAAAGTCCTCTATATATATGTCCAAGCATACACTATAATATACAATAATGGCCTCTAGGGCATACATATTCCTAACAGTATTCATAAACGACATTCTGGTCTAATTCAGGAGTCGAGAGGAGCACAAGCAACACTTGAGGATTACATTGCAGACACTGAGGGAGCACCAGCTGTTCGCTAAATTTTCGAAGTGCGCTTTTTGGCTTAATAGTGTGGACTTCTTAGGTCACGTAGTTATGAGATATGGTATACGAGTGGATCCGAAAAAGATCGAGGCAATACAGCATTGGCCCAGACCCATTTCGGTGACAGATGTTCGCAGCTTCTTGGGCTTATCCGGTTACTACCATCGTTTTTTAAAGGATTTCTCTCGTATCGCTGCACCGATGACCGGGCTAACCTGGAAGGGAGTTCCATTTCTATGGACTGAGGCATGTGAGTAGAGTTTCTAGCAGTTGAAGACTCATTGACGACTGCACCGGTTTTATCCTTTCCTTCAGGCTCAGGCGGTTATGTTGTTTATTGTGATGCTTCTCGAGTGGGTCTAGGTTGTGCGGTGATGCATCATGGTAGAGTCATCGCTTATACTTCTTTGCAGTTGAAGAAGCACGAGCAAAACTATCCCACTCACGATTTAAAGATGGCCGCGTGGTCTTTGCGCTTAAAATTTAGAGACATTACCTGTATGGTGAGTCGTGTTAGATCTTTACATACCACAAGAGCTTGAAATATATCTTCCAACGGCGGGATTTGAATTTGAGGCAACGCCATTGGATGGAGCTCATAAAGGACTATGATTGTGAGATCCTTTATCATCCGGGCAAGGCAAACGTTGTAGCAGATGCTTTGAATCGGAAGCCCGGAGGTAGTTTATCTCATTTGAGTGCAGTTCAGAGACAGTATTCTGTGGATTGGCAAATTTATGCGACAGCGGAGTACAATTTAAGTTCACTTCCATAGGAGGACAGCTTGCTCATGTCCGTTCTCATCCACTTTTGCTTGATCGCATCAGAGAAGCACAGTCTGACGATGCCCGTTTATTTGAGATTATGGAGAAAGTTCGTCATGGGAGAGATTCGGAGTTTGCGATCGATAGCGAAGGAGTGCTATGGTTTGGGACTCGTTTATGTGTACCAGATACTGAAGGGCTGAGACACGAGATCTTAGAGGAGGCACATCAGTCAGCATACAGCGTTCATCCAGGTTCCACCAAGATATATCATGATTTGAGAGATGTCTACTGGTGGGAAGGGATGAAAAGAGATGTTTTTGATTTTGTTTCGAGATGCCTAACTTGCCAGCAAGTCAAGGCTGAGCATCAGAGGCCGGCGGGAGAGTTACAGCCTTTACCCATTTAGGAGTGGAAATGGGAAAAGATCTCCATAGACTTCGTTGTGGGTCTACCTAGGTCCAGTCGAAAGTATGACTCCAATTGGCTGATCGTAAATCGGTTGACGAAAAAAGCTCACTTCCTCCCAGTGAAGACCACTTTTGGATATGCATAGTATTCTCAGCTTTACATTGATGAGATTATGTGATTGCACGGCATTCCGACATGTATTGTTTCCGATAGAGGCACTCAGTTTACCAGACGTCTCTGGCAAAAATTTCAGGATGCTTTGTGTACACGTTTGAATTTCAGTACCGCTTTTCACCCACAAACCGATGGTCAGTCGGAGCGGACTATTCAGACTCTCGAGGATATGCTCCGAGCATGTGCACTAGATTTAGGTGGCAGTTAAGATCGTCACTTGCCCTTGTTCGAGTTCTCTAACAATAACAGTTTTCAGGAGACGATTCAGATAGCACCTTTCGAGGCTTTATATTGGAGAAAATGTCAATCGCCGGTCTGTTGGACCGAGCTCAGCGAGAGCAGGATTCAGGACTGCGATTGGTCCAGAAGACTACGGAGAAGATCCAGTTGATCCATGATAGGATGAGAGCAGGAAGAAGTCATATGCTGATCGTCGTCGCCGCAGACTTGAGTTCGCTGTGGGTGACTATGTTTTCTTATGGGTCTTTTCGATGAAGGGTGTGATGAGGTTTGGAAGGAAGGGAAAGCATAGTCCCAGATATGTAGATCCCTTCGAGATTCTTAAGCGAGTCGGTACCATTGCCTATTGTTAAGAACTTCCGTCTAGTTTCCCAGATGTATATCCTTTATTTCATATATCTATACTTCACAAATACCTTCATGACCCTTCTTACACGATTTAGCATCAGATGATCTAGCAGGAGCGCGATCTTTTTTCACCGAGCAGCCTGTAGTCATCCTGGACCGGCAGGTGAAGAAATTACGATCAAAGGTATTACCGTCCATGAAAGTTCTGTGGTGTGGCCCGAACAGCGAAGAGGTCATATAGAACGCCGAGAGTGGGATATGGAAGAAATTTTCCCATCTCTTCGAAGGTACGCGTAATTAGATTTTAAATTCGGGGACCGAATTTCTTTAAGGAGGAAGATTGTAACGTCTTAAAATTTATTAGAATTAATTATAATTTAATTAGAGATATTACATGGGTTTTTCTATGAAACTTAGTTAATATATATATAAACATACACACATAGTTAACCTAGAATTGATAATATATTAGTTTAGACCAAAACAAAAATTAGTAGCCATGACACTTAAACTTTTAGCTAATTAATTGTTTAAGAATAGAAAACAAAAGAAAAGAAAAAGAAAAATAACAATAAATGGGGGGACATGAGAGCATGGTGCAATTAATGAGAAGAAATGACTCCATGGCTAATATTAGCCATTGTTTTTCCTCATCTCATTTATTTTCTCTTCCTTCTTCTTCATTCTCTCTTCTTCTTTCTTCAACTCCCCTTCACAAATCCTTCTCTACCTCCCAACTCAATCCTCACACGCACCTAAAATTCATCACAATTATCACATCTTTTCTCTCTTGAAGACTATGGTGGAAGCCCAAACCCTTAATCTAGAGACCACCTTGCAAGTTTAGGATCGCCATCAAGTTAATCTAGAGATAATGAGCCAACCATCTCATATTTAAGCAAACTACTTGCCTTAACACCCCTTAATTAAGTTAAAGAGTGTGTTCATGTTGTTTTAAAACTTGAAGTGAGGTTTGGAGTGAGTTTCGGGGTTATGAAAATGCTTGGGTTGACCATAACTTAATCTAGGCTAGATGAGGATATTTTAGTGTTAATTATCCTTTGTTTAAACCTAAGACTTCACTAATCTACCTTAATATTTGAATTAGTGTCAAAAACTAGTTTTTAGTTAAGGTTAGGGTTTCAAATTAAATATGCTATTAAACCAGTAACCTCAGAATTATTTTTGTGATTACTGGGAGATAGTTATTAGGGCCTGAGTGCACCCTGGTAACCCGAGCCCCTCCCTCCATCTTCTAACTTCCAATTTATTGGAAATGACCGCAAATTGCGGGTTGTCTAGGGAGTTAGGATTTAGGTTTTTGTCGGGGCCTCTCTAATACTCTAATTAGACCTCTGATATATGCAAATTTTCCAATTTTGCATATACAAAAATCTTGGAGCGTTTTACCTTACTTTTGGTGATATTTTAACATACAATATGGATATCCCGACTCTCGTTTTAGTGTTTTAATTGGTTAACGGCCCTTCGGGGTAGTCCTAGCTGTTTTTTGCATACGTATAGCACACTAAATTCACACGTGTTAACTTGTGAGAGTTTAGTTCGTTAGTTTATTGTATATATGTGTCGTATTGGGATTCTAGCCCTCACGTGCTAAGGTTTTATTCGATGCTAGGATCGGTTGCGGGTATTTCGGATGCGGCAAGGAAAGGGAAGGGGTGATCATATTGGAGTAGCTCAAGGCCATTCTGGTGAGTAAATTTAATAACTATAGGGGAATCGTTTGGATGGCGTTAAGCACCCGATGTCTAGATTCAAGTTATACAATCTTATACACACACACTCACACACATTCATATGTTGCATAATCATTATCATACGTATTTGATTTCTTGCTACGCATTAATACATTCTCGATAGGACACTTGCACCATTACCAATGGGTTTTATGCCGTACATGCACAAACACATATGTAAATACACACCATTGGTAATTGCCATGCCACTCACACTGTAGAATTTGCCATGTTATCTTGCATTGTACTATATTATTGTTAGTAGTTAGATCTTAAGTTATTTCATACTAGCATGCATCATGCCGATATCATGTACATTTGCCATTATCACCATATTCTTATATGATGTTGTTTCATGGGATTTCTGTTTTTCATGAGATTTCTGGATTTAAGAAACCATTGATATTATTTAAAAACTTATGATTGTTTTAAAACACGGTTTCTCTTGATATAATATTTTGACGTCCACCATGAGATTTATCGGTATACTACCCGACTCGAGGAGTAAGGAGTCACCGTCTGTGGGTACATGGTGGACCCAGTACGCTACCCCGGGATAAGAAAATCGTATAGAAAGGTGTTAAGCCTGACAGGGGAACATTATCTGCTGGTGATAATATGGAAAATCGGCGAATATCCAGAGGATACCGAACGGAGTTATATGATCAGATGGAGGGACGATCCGAGTGACAGCGCCTGAGATATTGGGATTTCGAGTGTCGATACTGGACACAGGTTTTATGATGATTTATTAATGGTACCTATGTTTTTACTTCATTAGAATTGTTATGACATGTTCAGTTTCATATACCTGTTACATCCCTGATATTATACTTCGTTCATTTATTTATGTTGTATCCATACTATTATACATCGTTATAACTTGATACTTAGGATTATCACTATTACGTTCATGCATATGATTGCCATTTACGATGTTATTTACTACTCATGAGCTGGCAACTCACCCCCGTTGTGCTACAGTTTCTTGTAGGGCCGATCCTCTAGTATTGTCGCGGCGGAGGCATACTACTAGTACTACTACCGCTAATTTCGGGAGTGATCTTTTGTTAGTTGGGCTGCGAGTATTCTTTTGTCCGCTACCTTATATATTTGTTCATTATATCTAGTCTACTCCATCTACCATATGTATATTTGACATAGAAACGAGGCTGAAAGATTGTATTATGTGACTCTGGGTGTCGTGCTCGTGTGAGCCGACTTTTGTGATTATATTGTGGTTATTGTTTTCTTTCCTTATTTACTTATTTCTTCGCCTATGGCGTCGTATATTTTACTGTGTGGTTGTGTTCCGCCAAGTAGGCGTTGAGATTACTCTCAAGTGGGGATGCTTTTATATTATTGCTTATGTATCGGTTTGGACCAAATTTTACAAAGGAGATGCTGCTGAAAATTTTAACGATGCCTTATTTTCTAAAATGGTTTGCAACAACTCTTTATGTTTTAAATTAACATCACTTTTTCAAAAGAATTTCACCTTTTTACCTTAATTACTGTTTAGATTCTGGGTTTTTGGCTTACTTGATTTACGTTACGCTTTTAGACGTTGCGTGATTTAAGTGTCGGTCGCGTTCCGCATTTGCGTTGTGACAGATATATCGACCGATATGATTATATCACCAGATATTTCGATGATCTCAGCTATATGAAGCATCTCTCCTATACATTTTCGATACTTAAAACCTTGGAAAACTTACAAATAGTCATAAAAAATTCTTTAAAACAAAAAAGAGTTAGAGAAAAGATTGATAAAGATGTGGCTATCTGTAGCTTAAATGTCAAAGATTATATATTCGAAAAAAATTGTTATAAAATGAATAGGCTAAAATAATTATACGATGAATATGTAAAATATGTAAAATCATAAAATAAGGATGCTATTTGTAATTCTTTTCCTAAGAAGCTGCATTAGTTTTTTAATGGTGAGAGAGAGAGAGAGAGAGAGAGAGAGAGATCATACAGGGGTTTGTGTAGAGAGAAAGAGAGAGAGAGAGAAAGAGATCGGGAGGAGGAATGAGGTTGCATTCTCTAGATGGAGTATATGGTAAAGAAAATATCTAGGTTTTTTGGAATTTATTTTTTTGACAATAGACATTATGATATCATATCCGGCCCACGAGTTCTAGTTACTAGTACTAGCATTTTGCATGTGCGATACATATGTGTGTATATTAAATGTCGTGGACGAAGACAAGAATTTTTTTTTAAAAAACGAAAAAAATATTTAAGGGGTTATCTATAAATTGTTTAAATTCATGATGCATATATTTGAATTTTTTAAAATCTTTTTATTAATAATAAATGAGAGTGCATGCGTGTGTGTGAGATAGAGAGGGGGAGGAGGGAGTGAGGTTTGAATTTTGAATTCAAAAGAACATTTAAAAATGCTAAGTGTGGTGATATTGATATTAAAAAAATACGGTTAGTAGTAATATAGACATCTTGATAAAATAAGAACATTTTGAACATTTTTTGACATTTTGAACATTTAAAAATGCTAAGCGTGATGATATTGATAAAATAAGAACATTTTGAACATTTTTTGAGATCACATCAAAATTTCTATAGACATCTTTAGTTTTTCTAAATTTATATTAAATAAATACGGTTGGTAGTAATATTATGATTGAGAAATTTATGAGTTAAAGAAAATAATAAGGAAAAATGGGTCTAACTCTCTAAACTTGAAAAGCAATAGGAAAAACTCTCTAGGCAAAAAGATCTAGTGAAAAACTTCATGGATCCAAAATATTATTGGTTTAAGTTCTTATGGTACAACCAAGAACTTTTTACATTTTAATATTTCTATATTACCCTTATAAACTACTAGCAGATAACTGCCACATTTAGTAGGTAAACTACTATATTTATCAGATATTGCAGCTTACATAATTGCTAAATTTAGTAGATAACTGCTATATTTATCTAATGTAGCAGTGTACATATTAAACATAGCAGTTTACGTGCTAAATATAGCAGTTATCTGTCAGAAGTTGATAAAGATAATATGAGAATATTAAAATGTAAAATGTGATTGGTTGTAATATATGAACTTACATACAAGTGTAACATTTCCTAAGTAATCTATTTCTTCAATTTTACTAAATTACACTAAAATACCCTTAACTATTGTTGGTTTTTCACTAAACTAGCTTAAAAATTTAAATAAACAATTCATCATCTTAAATTAACTAAATTACTAAAAACTCACCAAAATACCCTTAACTATTGTTGTTTTCTCACTTAACTATCATTAAAAATTTTAGTAAAAAACCTCCTTTTGCTCAATTTTACTTTTCTACACTAAAATACCCTTAATTATTATTGCAATTTCACTAAAATACCCTTAACTACCGTTGCTTGTCACCTAACTACCCAGAAAAATTAGCTAAATTACCTGAACCCTAACCCTAACACTTAACCCTATCCCTAACCGTAAACCTAAACTGGCCCTGACCCCAAACCCAAACCCTCCCTAATCCATCAATAATAACAACATCATAAACAGCGCAGCAGCAGCAACACAATTTTTGGCCGGAGCAAAAAATTTAAAATTAAACAAAAAAAATTAAAATTAAACCAATTATACTTACCTCTTGATGACTACAGAGCAATAATCTCCCAAGATCGGGGCTAGGTCTTCGTTCGACGGCGGCGGCGAGCTCGATCGAGGGCTAGGGCTTCGATCAACGAGGCCGAGCTCAACCATGGAGGCAAGGCGGCAAGAGCTTCGACGGGGGAGCAACGACGGCGGGCTCGACTGTGTAGGCGACACGCGGCGGCCGAGGAAGCGAGAAGAGGAGGCGGGAGATTTGGCCCCAATTTTTTTCTAAGGAGGGAAATAAAAGGCTCGAAGAATTTTTGGAGGAATTTTGGGTTTTATCTCCATAGGGTTCTGGGCCGTACCACATATTGGATTTGGTAGCGTTTGGAACCGTTACCAATACCATTGCAACCGTTATGATATATTGGTAACGGTTCAAACCGCTATCAATATCCCGTTACTATTGTCCATATTTGCAGTAGTGGAGGGAATGGCGTGGTTGGAGGGAGGAGGGGGAGTGGGGGTTAGGATGCCGGGGTCGACTGCGGGGATGAGGGGGTGGCGACATTCAAGATGAGGGAGCGATTTGGAGGTGGAGGTGGAGGTGGAGGTGGAGGAGGAAGAAGATGAAAACTGGGTTTAGGATTAGGGATTTAAGTCTAGGAAGGAGGAAGAAGAGTGCGGCGGCGGCAGTTGTCACGCCCCGCTTCCTAGAGTGCGCTAAGAGCGGCACGTGACAGAGCCAATCATGCTACCTGTAGCTAGGAAACATCCCTCCATAGTCACATTACGGCTGTCTATAAGATATTAAGAACAGTAAAATAAAATAAACTATCTAGTACATGTCCATCTGCCAGAATAAACGAGTCAAGAAATATAAATGCAGAAGCAATAAAATCTAATAAACAATAACATATGGAAACACGTCCCAAATACGGGCTCACATCAGGGAATAAAACTGCGGAAAGGAAACTAACTAAACTAAATACTAACACGATCCTCACTGCTCAGCCTGACGGCTGAAATACTCCTGGTTAGCCTGTGAAAGAGATAAAGGAACTGGGCCATGCAAAACCCAGACGTCAGTGCGTCAAAATATGAACAATAATAAATAACCAGGATACAAAAGATATGCAGGCATGAATATAAACGATAACATGAATATAACCAGTAAACATGGATATGCAATAGTGAAGTGTATACGTGCAGGTGAAGTGCAGTGAGTAATCTAAACTATACTACTGGGTTATCTATTCTAAAGTCTTCGAAATCAATTAATGTAATTCTCATCGTAACTCATCATTCTATGCCCCATTCATTCCCCAGGGGACCACGGTAACAGGATTATTCCGTAACGCCCGGAAAAACGGCGAACAATATATTCCGTAATGCCCAGAAAAACGGCAAACAATATATTATAGCCTTTTGAGTTACGTTCGGTTACATTCTTGATTTCCCCTTACCCCCAAGGTTATGTGTTCAAATCAGGTATTACCAATCGATATCTAATGCCAACACAGGATCAAGCAAGTACAGGTTTTGTCTATACAGACAACAGTAACGTCCATCGGGACAATAGGTCAGGGTTGTCGACATTAGTAACAGGATTAGGTATCAAGTCAAGCAGTGGTGTATTGGGTCATGTCAGGTGGTGCACAGTGTATCAAATGGATGCTCAACAGTAAAATGTAGCAAGTATCAATCACGGTAAAACACGGATGCACAAGTGTTTATCAGGGATCACATCTACAACTCCATGACTACGTATGATGCACATTATCAAGTATGGGGTACTAACATAACAGTAACATGAAATTATATGATATGGCATGTAACTAGAGATGCAATAAATGATACGGATGCGAACGGGTATCGCAAAACAGTAAAACGATAACATGGATACACGATACAATAAACATGTAATATTTTTATTCATATGGATGCAAAATATATATCATAGCATGTAGCAAGATAAACGTGCATGCGACTATATAGGTAATAAATGATACGGATACAAACGCATATCCGAAAATAGTAAAACAGAAACATGAACGTACAATGCAGTAAACATGTGATATTTTTATTCATATGGATGAAAAATATGTATCATAGCATGTAGTAAGGCAAACTTTCCTGATCGGATCTTACGACAGGGTGCGTACGTCGCGTACGATATCGATAACTGTCCCGATGCACACACGGGCATACAGAACAGGACCAGACAAAGCAAGAACACGACCACACTGGCTGGGGACGTCCACTGGGTCGCCCGGATCGTCGTCTACGGTCATGGCTCAGGCGATCGACCAGAAACGCGAATCCAAGAAAGCAAGAGAAGAAAAGAAGAAGAAGAAGAAAAGGAAGGGCCGTGGTTCTCCGGGTTGGGTGCTCTGGGGTCAGAGGCAAGGGGGTGATGACGATGATGGGTCATCGACGATGAGGCCCCCTATAGGCAGTGGGTTTTTGGCGATGTGCAGAGGCTACGGTGCTAGGGTTCTTGGTGTGCAGGGTTCTGGTCGAGGTGCAGGGAGGAGGAGAGGAGGTCGTGGTGATGGGGATGGTGATAAGGCCGACGAGGGAGGTCGGCGGCGAGGGGAGATCGCGGCGACGCGGGTGCAGGCGGGGGTTGCAAGGGGTCGTGGGTTTGGGTTTTAGTGGGTTCTCGTCGGGAAAAGGTTGCAGGGGAGAAAGAGATGAGCGGGGAGAGAGGAAGTGAGGTCGGCGACGAGCGGTGAGGAGAGACGAGGCGAGGCGTGGGTTCGAGCTCTCGGAGGAGGGAAAAAGAAGTGGGGAAGAAGAGAAGGTGAGGAGAGAGAAAAGAACGTGGGGTGGCTTAATATGGGGTTTTCAATAAATAGGTTTAAAATTTTTGAAAAGAGAATATGTAGTAATAATAATAGAAGAGAGTGTGTGTGCTGAGATGGATTGGTGAGATTTAGGATGTTAGGAAAATATTTTTAAAATATTTTTTTGGTTAAAGAAAATTTTAACGTATATAATTTATATGTTAAACAGTATAATATTTAAAGAATATAATATTAGGTAAATTTGAGATTTTGGTTAATACAAAATTACTCCAAAACACTCCCGGGTCGGGTCTAAAATTATGGTTTGAAAATATGGATAATATACGTGTCAACCAAAATCAAAATAGGATATCCGGGTAATGAAAATGCATACCCCTAAGAACGGATACACGTAGCATGCACGTAGCTATCCAAACGAGTCAGTTTCATTGAACGGGACAAGAACATGATGTACGGATGCTACAACAGGGTTAGGGGTATGATACAGGCCATGCTAGATATTTTTAAAATATTTTATTTGACTTTAAATGTTATATTGAAAAATGCATATGCTAGATATAATGCATTTATACAACATGAAAGTGCACGGATCCTTAAAACTAGCCGGGATAAATCATAAAAAGGAATCAAGACGAGTTCTAGCAAGCGGGTTGGGTCGGATGCAAATACAGATACCAACTATACTATAAGCACCCAAAACACAATAAATCAAGAAATAGCCATAAATAAAAAATACCCACAACAGAATTGGCATAAATGAACTAGGGTTTACAGCAGTGACCAAATATGGAAGGCCGACGCCGTGCTGGTAGCAGACAGAGGAGGATAGCTAGAATTAGGATAGAGTAAAGGAGGAATGTTGGGTTTTCTTTTTAAATCTTAGGCCGAATGGTAACTTAAATAATGCGGTGGTGACGTTGCACCGTATCCATGACAACTTTCTTTAGTTTTAAGAAGTAGTGTCTCCAAATCTTCAAAGCGAAAATCACTGCTGCAAACTCCAAATCATTAGTTGGGTAATTCTTCTCATGGGTCTTCAACTGTCTCGATGCGTAGGCTATAATCTTCCCATGCTTCATCAAAACACATCCCAAACCTTTCCCAGACGCATCGCTGTGAATCACCAATCCTCCGGAACCGTCCTGTACGGTCAAAATAGGAGCGGTTATCAATCTTTGCTTCAACGCCTCAAAAGCTGACGCATATCTATCCGTCCATACGAACGGTACCTCCTTTCACGTAAGCTTGGTCAAAGGCTCAGCTAAATGAGCAAAATTCTCCATGAACCTTCTGTAATATCCGGCAAGTCCAAGAAAACTTCTGATCTCTGCTACGTACTTCGGAATCGGTCAATCTTGAACTGCTGCAATCTTCTTAGGGTCAACGGCGATTCCATCTCCGGATACGACATGCCCCAAAAACTTCACTTCTTCAAGACAAAACTCGCACTTGCTCATCTTTGCATATAATCTTTCTTGCCTCAACGTCTGCAGTGCGATCTTCAAGTGTTCTGCATGCTCTTCTAGGCTCTTCGAGTAGACCGGAATATCATCGATGAACACCACTATAAACTGGTCCAAGAACGGTGAAAAGATTCATTTCATCAAGTCCATAAATATCGCCGGTGCATTCGTGACTCCGAATGGTATCACTAAATACTCGTAATGTCCATATCGAGTTCGGAACGCAGTCTTGCAAATATCCTCTGATTTAACTCGAACTTGATGATATCCGGATCGCAAATCTAGCTTCGAGAATACCCTTGCGCCACTGAGTTGCTCGAATAATTCGCCAATGCGAAGGATCGGGTACTTGTTCTTAATAGTCACCCGGTTTAATTCTCGATAATCAATGCACATCCTTCTTGTGCCATCTTTCTTCTTGACTAGAAGAATTGGAGCTCCCCAAGTGAATTACTGCTGCGAATCCAACCCTTCTCTAACAATTCAGTAACCTGCTTCTTTACTTCTTCCAACTCTACTGGTGCCATCGGATAGTACGCCTTTGAGATTGGCGCTGCACCAGGAACATGATCGATCGCGAACTCCACATCTCGTTTTGGCGGTAAACCCGAGATGTCCTCGAACACGTCCATGAACTCTCGAACTACAGCTGGTGCTTTCTCCTTATCAACTTCCATCGATGAAAGAACAATGTTTGTCGGCCTAGACTTAAACTCGATTGGCCTGACAGAACTGCTACCTCCAGCAAAAACAAACTCCGGATGTCCGGGAATCTGGAAAATCACTTTCTTTGCCCTACAATCAATGTGGGCGTGGAAAGTGCCAAAAAATCCATTCCTAAGACAACATCATAACTGCCGGTATCGATCACCGAGAAATCTGCAAATAACTCTCGTCCTCAAATAACAACAGAACAATCCTTACACTCACTACTAGATACGATCCTCCCGTTCCCAGTGTGTATGTCCCAACAACTAAACAGGGTCGTGCAATAAATCGAATGTGCAGCAATAAACTTGGATGACATAAAACAATGGGATGCACCAGAATCGAATCGAATAATGCTAATGCGGGAAAATCATGAACAAGTAGGATACCTGAAACGACTTCCCCTGAAGCCTTGGCCTCTTCGGCCGTCAGAGTAAAGGCTCGAGCTTGATTGGGCCCCTAAGTTATCTGCTTCTGCCCCTGAATTTGCTTCTGCGGTGGCCTCTGAGTATCTTCCTTCAAATGTAGCTTCGACGGAAAAGTATCAATGGTATGATCAGCTGATCCGCAAATAAGATAAAGTCCAAGCCTCTTTCGACAATCTCTCCGAAAGTGACCCGATCGCTGGCAGTAGTCGCAAAACACCCTTTCTTTCTGCTCGGGTGTGACGGGCCTCTTCATAGGTACAACACCATGTCGATTCACTGGAATACCTCTGCGTAAAGGAGCTCGATTTAGCGTAAATGCCGGTTTCCGTACCGCAACTGCCTGCTGCTGCGTACCCCTTGTCTTCATTGATAAGCTCTGCTGCTCTCTGGCTGCTTTAAGAACATGCGAGAAAGTGGTTAATCCCAGAGATATAACGTGCCTCTGGATTTCCACGTCCAAACTGCGCATGAACTTTTGTGCCCTATCAGCATCGTTGGCAACCAAAGGTCCCGTGAATCGGCTGAGCCGTGTCCACTCAGCCGCAGGCGCGTCCACGGATCTGCCATTCTGCTTCAGACTGATAAATCTTTCTTCCATTTCTTCCCGAACAGTCTGCGGAAAGAACTTCTCCAAGAAACTCTGGGAGAAAGTTGCCCAACTGATCGACTTGGGCAAACGGGTCTCTTCCATAAGCCACCACTCACGGGCATAGTCCACCAATTGGATGCATACAACATCCACTCTCTGGTCCTTCGGAATTTGTGCTGCAATGAGCAGATTCTCCGTATCGACTAGCCACTGCTCCGCTAGCAACGGCTCCTCCAAACCAGTGAAAGTGGATAGACCAAGTCTCATGAAATCCGCCACGGAACCCACACGCTGTACTGGTTTGGCTGCAACAGTGTTTACGGACTGCTGGACGATCCTCAAACCTTCCTGAAAAGCTTCGGCTTGCCGCTGTTTCAGCTCGGTTTGCCGCGTCTGGTTCTCCAGCATCCCACGAATTACTCAAAGCAATGCGGCGTCATCAACACGCCTATGGTACGATCGCAGTTCTCTATCCGCTATGATCCTGAAACCAAGACACCGAAGAGGATCAGCATTGATAAACAAGATTCAAACTTGCGATAAAACATAAACTGGTAAGCAATGAAACCGTGAGGAGCAGGTAATATAATGACCATAAAACAAGGAAGTGAATCAAGACTAAGACTCCAAGTTACTTAAATAGAGTACCGAATTGTAACCATGCTGCAGTTCATTGTTACAATCACATAACTCCGTTCAATTCGCCCAAATCCTACTATCAGAATCAAAGGAATAGGACAGGAGAAACAATGAAGAATCAGGCGGATTCCAGGTTGAGATGCAAAGTCATTCATCTCGTCAAGATAAAGGGTCAAGAGAAAGATAAGATTCAAGAATGGAAAGATAGTAAAGTGGCAGGACATGTTCATAATTACGGGTTTTCTGATTTGTGTATTGGGTCCAATACCCAACTATAAAAAATCAAACCCGATTAACCTAATTCCTATGGCTCTGATACCAAACAAACCCTATCACGCCCCGCTTCCCAGAATGCGGTAAGATCGGCACGTGACAGAGCCAACCATGCTACCTATGGCTAGGAAACATCCCTCCACAGTCACATTACGGCTGTCTATAAGATATCAAGAACAGTAAAATAAAATAAACTTTCTAGTACATGTTCATCTGCCAAAATAAACGAGTCAAGAAATATACATGCGGAAGAAATAAAATCCAATAAACAATAACATATGGAAACACGTCCCAAATACGGGCTCACATTAGGGAATAAAACTGCGGAAAGGAAACTAACTAAACTAACTACTAACACGATCCTCACTGCTCGGCCTGACGGCAGAAATACTCCTGGTCAGCCTGCGAAAGAGATAAAGGAACTAGGCCATGCAAAACCCAGATGTCAATGCGTCATAATATCAACAATAATAAATAACCAGGATACACAACATATGCAGGCATGAATATAAACGATAACATGAATATAACCAGTAGACATGGATATGCAACAGTGATGTGTATATGTGCAGGTGAAGTGCAGTGAGTAATCTAAACTATACTACTGGGTTATCTATTCTAAATTCTTCGAAATCAATTAATGTAATTCTCATCGTAACTCATCAGTCTATGCCCCGTTCATTCCCTACGGGACCACGGTAACAGGATTATTCCGTAACGCCCGGAAAAACGGCAAACAATATATTCCGTAACCCCCGGAAAAATGGAAACTAATATATTATAGCCTTTTGAGTTACGTTCGGTTACATTCTTGATTTCCCCTTACCCCCAAGGTTATGTGTTCAAATCAGGTATTACCAATCGATATCTAATGCCAACACAGGATCAAGCAAGTACAGGTTTTGTCTATACAGACAACAGTAACGTCCATCGGGACAATAGGTCAGGGTTGTCGACATTAGTAACAGGATTAGGTATCAAGTCAAGCAGTGGTGTATTGGGTCATGTCAGGTGGTGCACAGTGTATCAAATGGATGCTCAACAGTAAAATGTAGCAAGTATCAATCACGGTAAAACACGGATGCACAAGTGTTTATCAGGGATCACATCTACAACTCCATGACTACGTATGATGCACATTATCAAGTATGGAGTACTAACATAACAGTAACATGAAATTGTATGATATGGCATGTGATTAGAGATGCAATAAATGATACGGATGCGAACGGGTATCGCAAAACAGTAAAACGGTAACATGGATACACGATACAATAAACATGTAATATTTTTATTCATATGGATGAAAAATATATATCATAGCATGTAGCAAGATAAACTTGCATGCGACTATATAGGTAATAAATGATACGGATACGAACGGCTATCCGAAAACAGTAAAACAGTAACATGGACGTACAATGCAGTAAACATGTGATATTTTTATTCATATGGATGCAAAATAGCAAGGTAAACTTGCCTGATCGGATCTCACGACGGGGTGCGTACGTCGCGTACGATATCGGTAACTGTCCCGATGCACACACGAGCGTACATAACAGGACCAGGCAAAGCAAGAACAAGACCATGCTGGCTGGGGATGTCCACTGGGTCACCCGGATCATCGTCTACGGTCACGGCTCAGGCGATCGACCGGAAACGCGAATCCAAGAAAGCGAGAGAAGAAAAGAAGAAGAAGAAGAAGAAGAAAAAGAAAAGGAAGGGTTGTGGTTCTTTGGGTTGGGTGCTCTGGGGTCAGAGGCAAGGGGGTGATGACGACGATAGGTCATCGACGACGAGGTCCCTTGCAGGCAGCGGGTTTCCGGCGATTGGCAGAGGCTGCGGTTCTAGGGTTCTTGGTGTGCAGGGTTCTGGTCAGGGTGCAGGGAGGAGGAGAGGAGGTCGTGATGATGGGGATGGTGATGAGACCGACGAGGGAGGTCGGCGGCGAGGGGCGATCGCGGCGACGTGGGTGCAGGCGGGGGTTGCAAGGGGTCGTGGGTTTGGGTTTCAGTGGGTTCTCATCGAGAAAAGGTTGCAGGGGGGAGAGAGATGAGTGGGGAGAGAGGAAGTGAGGTCAGCGACGAGAGGAGGCGACGAGCGGTGAGGTGAGGCAAGGCGTGGGTTCGAGCTCTCGGAGGCGGGAAAAATAAGTGGGGAAGAAGAGAAGGTGAGGAGAGAGAAAGGAACATGGGGTGGGTTAATATGGGGTTTTCAATAAATAGGTTTTAAATTTTTAAAAAGAGAATATGTAGTAATAGTAATAGAAGAGAGAGAGAGAGAGAGAGAGAGAGAGAGAGAGAGAGTGCTGAAATGGATTGGTGAGATTTACGATGTTAGGAAAATATTTCTAAAATATTTTTTTGGTTAAAGAAAATTTTAAACGTATATAATTTATATATTAAAAAATATAATATTTAAAGAATATAATATTAGGTAAATTTGAAATTTTGGTTAATAAAAAATTACTCCAAAATACGCCCGGGTCGGGTCTAAAATTATGGTTTGAAAATACAGATAATATACGTCTCAACTAATACCAAAATAGGATATCCGGGTAACGAAAATGCATACCCCCAAGAACGGATATACGTAGCGTGCACGTAGCTATCTAAACGTGTCAGTTTCATTGAACGGGACAAGAACATGATGTACGGATACTACAATAGGGTTAGGGGTATGATACAGGCCATGCTAGATATTTTTAAAATATTTTATTTGACTTTAAATGTTATATTAAAAAATACAGATGCAAGATATAATGCAGTTATACAACATGAAAGTGCACGGATCCTCAAAAATAGCCGAGATAAATCATAAACAGGAATCAAGACGGGTTTTCAGTAAGCGGGTCAGGTCGGATGCAAATACATATACCAACTATACTATAAGCACCCAAAACACAATAAATCAAGAAATAGCCATAAATAAAAAATACGCACAACAGAATTGGCATAAATGAATTAGGGTGTTACAGCAGTGACCAAATATGAAAGGCCGACGCCGGGCTGGTAGCAGACATAGAAGGATAGCTAGGATTAGGATAGAGTAAAGGAGGAATGTTGTGTTTTCTTTTTAAATCTTAGGCCGAATGGTAACTTAAATAATGCGGTGGTGATGTTGCACCGTATCCATGACAGCTTTCTTTAGTTTTAAGAAGTATTGATAATTTACTGTCAAAGGTGTTGGTAGTTTTTGATAAATTAGCCTTCATTTTATTTAAATGCAACACCAAATGAGGTATTGACATCTCAACTACACCTTATGGTCCCACCAAAAGAAATAAAAAACACCCACCCAACGATACTTTAGTCTGTTTTTCGTTCATTTGTGTATTGTTTCTACAATATAAAAATCTCTACATTTGCAGCTATCTTCCTACTATGCAGAATATAAGATATTGTCACGCCCCGCTTCCCAGTAGACAAAATGGTGACATGGCAAGCCCACGGCATATTTATCCAATGAAGGTCGTTCCCTAAATAAATATGCTAAACGTATTGAAAACAATAATACACAATATAAGAATAAATGGAGACTGTAAATTATTCAACAAACATCTTTAATTACATTTAAACTTGAAATATTTACAATACAAGAGTTCAACTAAAAAGTAAATACAATAATAGAAATGCCTAAACAGTTGGTATACAAAAGCTGAAAGAAAAAGTAAGCTAATCTAAGCCTGAGCAGCGATCTGGTCATACTCCTCCTCTGTGGCGTCCACCTCCTCAGTCTCAACCGCATCTGATGAACATTCCAAGAAAACAAGGGTGGGTGGAATGTCTGTCAGCGAAATAGCGCTCGGTAAGTCCCAAAGATAGGATAAAAATGAAGAGTAGCAGGTATAGTATAAAATGAAGTAAGTAAATGACAAGTAAAAGTATGTAGGAATGACTATGGGTATATACACTATATGTCTCTATATGGTCATTATGTTAACGTTAAATTCCAAATGTGAATATCAACGCAACCGTAGAAGTATTCACGAGCTCAAGAGTGGGGGCCCAGGAGCAAGGAAACATGGGCCCATTTCATGTGTTAGTATCGGGACTCCAAGCTGTGGAGAAGTCGATCCGACTAATATTCGAGTAAATAGAATTCGAGTAGATTAATACGGGACTCCTGAAGTTCCGTTGGATTCACATTTGAAACTATCCCAAACACCCCGAGTATAATAGATTATAACTATTGTATTGACTTGTTGATTTGATTGGTTGATTATAATATGTCTTAATCGAAACCATAAATTGCAAAAGTGGATAATATAGTCGAGTAAGTCAGGTAGAGTGCAAATCATTTCAATTGCAATCCTAGTCGAGTCAAGTTAGTTCGTGTTGAGTTCGAGTTTATGTTCAACTTTAGATGCAAGTTTGGATTCGAGTTTGAGTTTAAATTCAAGTTGGATTCGAGTTGTAGTCATTTCATATTACTAGATCTTCAGTTCGAGAATAATCGGACAACCGCTGCACATGAACGGCAGAATTTGTGTCTTTTTCTAAGACGATTGCCATTGATAACTCCTTTAATTTGCAGTGTTATCTAACCTGAATAGGCAATCACTCGCTTTCTCCACCTCCCTAAGGCTCAAAAGAAATGATACCACTTAAACCTATATTAATTTAGGGTCCTTAAAAATTTATTCAAGTTGTTTAATATGTATTTTCATTGTTTGCATTTCTCAAGAGGGTTTTATGTAAAATATTTTAATATTGTTTTAAAAAACAAACCTCAAGAGTGTTTTAGAATATTAAGAGTTTTTATAAAAATATATTTTAGTTTTAGTGTTATTTTAGTGATGAAACCTAGATTTTTAAAAGTTTATGGTATTTTTATGAAAACTATACATTTAGAAACTTGATGGTATTTTTGTGTAACTTAAATTTTTCATATTAAAAAGATAGTTTTCAAAAATTGGTTTTCATAGAAAAATACGGATTTATGATTTATGAAAATTTTCAAATGATTTAATTTGTTGAAAAAGTCGTATTCTTTAAGATCGTATTTTTATTTCCTTTTGAGACCGAATTCTGCGTGAGAAGTTCTGTATCTCACTCTACTATTCTAAGGACGTGCGATAACCCGCACCGTCTGTAAATGGGTTCCCCTAAAAGGGTTGTAGAGATCTAATTGCAAAAGATTTAAAAATAGCGATTAGAAAGTATTTTTAAAAGAGAGGGTATTTTAATATAAATTGTTTCATTTAGGATAAAATATTGTATCTAAAATATCGTGCTATAAAACCATAGTATATGTGATGGGGTAGGTCATTACCACGTGACTTTTCTATAGTTATAGTTGATGATGATGTTAAAAAGGTATAAGCAAATTTCATGGTATTTTTTTTTGTAAAAGTTCAATTCTTATTTTATTTATATGAAATTCTAACAATTCAAAGAGTAATTAGATGGTCAACGTTAAGGTTGTTGTTAACAAGGTTATGGTAATTTAATTAGCATAGCAAAACGATAAAAGTTATTTAAAAGAAGATTTATTTAGACTAACTCCACTTTAGGCGATGTTGTTTATAAGAAAGCGGTTTGAGACGAAACAAAAGAGAGAAAAAGGGACTTACGGGGTTTTGAGCATTGCAAAGAGAGGAAAAAGAGAGAGGGGGTCTTCTTGGATCATGCTAGCGTCGAGGATGGCTCCAGTCTTCAAAAGAATGAACTTGGCTTGAACTAACTCCACTTGACTAGCTTAACTCCTCTTGAACTTGAAAATTTTTAGAGAATTTTTTCTGTGGATTTTCATAATAGGGGAGAGTAAGAGGATGGGGTGGTATTTATAGGGTAAAATATGAGAATATGGGAAATTAAAAATTGACTTAAAAATAGATTTAAATGGTGTTAATGGAGGAATTGAAGGGTTGTGAAGTCTCTGGTTTAAATCAGAGGAAATAAAGTGGAAAAAGGAGTAGAGGGGAGCTGAAGGAGTGCACGGGCGAAGCATAGAGGCGAACGAGCAAACTCCAACCGCAAATTGCAGTTTTGGGGCTTTTTAGCGGTCAAATCACGACCGCGTGTCCCGAGGCTTTGGTCATGTATTATATTTCCTCTTAACTGCTCATTTCTCCAATTAGTTTTCTTTGAAACTTTTCGTTTCTCCGTGAATTGTACGTGCAACTCTTGAGCTTCCAAAAAGTTATAAAGAAAAAAATATTAAAAATATTTCGAATCGGTGGGATTCGAACACGTGGGCTATGGCATAACAATGAAGAGTATTAACTAATGTGCTACCTGTTGTTTCTTTATTTTATTGAACAATTTTAACTTATAACTCCTAGTCATGCTGAAATACCCTTTCTATCCATTGAACAAGTTACATTTGTACAGGGATTTCAGGGTCGTTGCGGATATGGAAGATAGAATGAAAAATGAAAGACACACTAGTCGGCATCATCAAAAGACGATTAAATTCAAAGGATTCGTTATATGGTAATGATCTATTAGGTTTAATGATGGAATCGACTCAGAAGCAAGAGGGTATGAGGCTGAACACGAATGAGATCATCGATGAGTGCAAGAATTTCTTTTCCGCCGGACACGAGACGACGTCGCACTTGCTGACATGGACTATGTTCTTGTTGAGCACAAACCCAGAATGACAAGAGAAGCTTAGAGAGGAGGTTATGGCGGATTGTGGCAAGGAGATACCTACCGCTCATAACCATCGATGAGTGAAAGAATTTCTTTTCCGCCAGACACGAGACCATGTCGCACTAGCTGACATGGACTATGTTCCTGTTGTTGGGGGAGAATGTAGCAAGGAGATACCTACCGCTGATAACTTGGGCAAGTTCAAACTGGTAATCCTAATGAACAATATTATACTTGCATATCTAGTTTAAGTGAGGACTTGTTTAATCCTAGTCTTAAAATTCTTGAATTCCATGCCTGAATCAAATTATTTTTTCCAAAGCGGCGCCCACTCCTCCAATTCTGAGTTAAAACAATAAAAAATAGCTTTCTTATTCTAACCAAACATTATCTGCAGGTGACTATGGTTCTCCTCGAAGCTCTACGACTCTGTTGTCTTATAATCATGATTCTAAGAGAAGCGGCAAAGGACATGAACCTCAGAGACTTAATGATACCTAATAGAATAGCCATAACTATTCCATTCATGATCATTCACCGAAACAAAGAGCTTTGGGGAAAAAATGCAAACAAATTTGATCCACTAAGGTTTGAGAATGGCATCACAAATGCCGCTAAGAATCCAAATGCATTTCTCACGTTCTCGACGGGCCCAGAGCTTGCGTCGTTCAAAACTTTGCAATGCTAGAAGCTAAGACGACCATCGCTATGATTCTTCAAAGGTTTTCATTTTCTCTCAACGAAGATTACAAGCATAAGACCGTGGATTTGCTTACTTTACAACCTCAGGATGTTCTTCATGTTGTTTTTAAAACCTTTAGTTGCTTGAGCAAATATATTATGTGTTCGATTATGAGATATTTAAATATAATTGTATTAGATATTATGGTTATCATAAATTAGATAAGTTCTGATTTATGTCATTGAGATTATGATTAGCGTGTTAGATTGTTAAGATTATTAGTTATAAGTTTTGTAACGACCCTAAATTTCGAGTACCATCACTTTTGTTTTTATTAATATAAGGTCGTATTTTCTGTTCTGGTATTGAGTTATAAGTAATTCTTGATAACTTAAGAACAAGAACAACTTGTAGCCCATTGGTTAAGTTTCTACATTGATGTTCCATAATCCGTGTGTTTGAATCTATATAGCACAATTTTTTTATTTTAATTTCTCTTTGGTCATTTTCAAATCCTGAAAGTTTCACAAGCGTTACACGGAGTTCTAGTTAATTAAACGAAAAACGATATATGTTTTTAGACCAACCCTGATGACCCGAGCCTAGATGCGAAGATCGAATCCGTTGCCCGTGACGGACCCGCACCGGGTGGCCGAACCAGTGCTTTAGGCGACCAGACTTGCATGACACGTGCTCTGCCCATGAGCATGCAACCTTTGGCCTCTTGAATATTCATTTCGACTACCCAAACTGCCACACTCCAACTCGAGAACTGCCACCCCTTCAATTCTCAATTAAATTCCTATTAATGTATTTAAATTCTTTTTTATCCATCATATCTTCTTTTCCTTCTCGTATATAAACCCAATTCTGTCCAAAGCTTCCTCCCCCTCTGAAATTATTCTGAAAAATCCTCGAAAATGCCTTAAAGATCTTTTCCAAGCTCTCGAACATCGAAGCTCCGCTCAAGAACCCTCCTTCCTTTGAATCGGTGAATCGGTTGTTAAACCGATTCACACCAAGAGTAAGTCCCTTCCCACTCTTCCTTCCTTCTCGCTCTCCTTGCCTTGTTATGACTCCATTAAAACGCCGTCTTATCTCGTCGTAATCCCTAAAATATACCTTTTTATATGCAAATAATTTAGTTTCTATGAAATATTTAACATATTGATTGCTTTGTGTCATGCCCCGCTTCCCAGTAGATGAAAACGGTGACGTGGCAAGCCTGCGATATATTTATTTAAAAAAATTCATTCTCTAAACAAATATGCTAAGCGTATTGAAACAAAAATACACAATGCAAGAATAAATGGAGACCGAAAATTTTTCAACAAACTTTTTTATTTAAATTCATATTTGAAACATTTACAATACATGAGTTCAACTGAAAAGAAAATACAAAAACAGAAATGACTAAACATGTGGTATATATAAACTGAAAGAAAAAATAAGCTAAGCTAAGTTGGTGTAGCAATCTGGTTGTAATCCTCCTCCGTGACGTCCACTTCCTCCGTCTCAACAGTATCTGACGAACATTCCAAGAAAATAAAGGCGGATGGAATGCCCGTCAGCGAACTAGTGCTCGGTAAGTCCCAAGGTAAGGTAAATGTGAAAAGTGACAGATATAGCATAAAATGAAGTAATATATATGTAAGTGCATGGTGCTTTTTACCGTGACTACTACAGTTTTGCGGAATCAAAAACTTTAAAAATCAACACTATACACTTGAAACCCTAGAATACAAGCCCAAGTACTAAACTAAACAACACTAACCAGAGTTTTAACTACTAGGTTAGTGTAACAATCTTTGTAGACGGTCCTTCTAACCTTGAAAAGTTCACTCCTCAAGCTCCTAGGGTACTCTAATCAAGCTCTCGAAGTCGAACTTCCTGCGTAAAAGACGGTCCACCTGAGAATGCTGATTTAAGTGATAGCTTCCACGAAACAACTAAAGCTCGAGTCTGGCTACGACAAGATGCTTAGAAGTGTGGTTTATAATCAAGATGCTCTCTTTTATCCTTCAAATCTCTAGTGAGCGAGGAAGAAGAAGAAGAGGAGATGAAGATGGCAACTCAAGAAAAATCAATACTTAGATAATTTCCTACACTCTTACCATTCTTATCTCTTCATATGCTATAAACAAAAAAGGAGGGTGAGTGGGTTGTGACTCACTAGTGTGAGTCATAAGCCCACAATACCATAGAAGAGATGAGAACAAGTGAGAGTGTGAGAGGCCACCTCACCATGGTATACATACACATACAAATACTTGTATATATGTATATAATCAAGTATACCAAATCCATATTTATAATAAATACGTATACCATATTTCTACCAAAATACGAATACTGTATTTGTACCGAAAATACAAAATACGCGTATTCATATTTAGAAAGAAATACATGTATTTGTATTAAGACACAAACACCCGTATTCATACAAATACTCGTATTCGTATAAATACTGTATTCATGTTAAAATACAAATACTCAAAAGAGAGCAATATAATACCAGCATCAAAATTGGCTGTCTTTCAAACCTGTTAATACTAAAAAATAGTCCAATTAAAACACGGGTATAAATACACATGTTCAATTGAACACCCGAGCGTATCGAATACACAAACTACACTGTTTCACTTGAACCAGGAAACCCTCTGTGTGGGACCCTAAAGACTCGACAATACGTTGGCAATGGGGTTAACGACAAGAACGTTAGTGGCACTAGCTATACGTAACGGCTATCCATGTATCTGTCGAAAGGAAGATCAACAAGAAAACCCATCTGAATCCCTACTGAGCCTATAGGTAACATTCTCTATACAGTCCGGTCTGTTCGTCTAAGAGTATCGCATATCGGGCCTAGGGGTGGTAAAAGTCAAACCCTTAATAGCGCGACAAGTCGTGTCGATGTGGAACCCAATATAACCTGAGAAATTACTGGTGTACTTACCAATAAATCTCACTTACCCTGGCCGGGAACCTGTAGTATCGGCCAACCATACACAGCACGATATCAACTTCCAATACCGGGAGAGACGAATCCCTTCTATCACCTACTGCCTCTAAGTGCTTCGGGACTACACCCAATTACTACCTGTTTGCATGACTCTTTAAAGCCGTGGTAGGGTAGTAGTCTAAGTACAGTAGGAACACACTCGAAACGAATAGTGATGTCAAGTCATCGGACTAACCTGTACTCATGTCACTGGAGAACTGCTATCCGACGATAGGTATAATACCAACCAGTAGTTCCCAGCGAGTCCGTCCATTATAACTCATAACCTAATGAGCACCCGTATACCATCTTTGGTACTGTATACCAATGGCTGCAGGACTGGCTATCTCCCCTGACAAGAATAAGAAACATATACACTAGTCTACTCTGAAGTATCGATACCATGTTTCGATAATCCTATAACTAGGGACAAGTTTAAGGATATGTTTATAGACTACCCAACCCCCATTAGTGTGACTGCCATCACAATGCTGGTAGTCAAGCAAAGATCATACAGGCTCTATCAACATGTATCAGCGATACGTTAAAATAAACATATACACATGTTAAGATAGATACAAACCAGATAGCATACTATCATATTGAGCAAGACTGTTATATATCTGTATATATCCCAAACTTCCAAAATGTAATATGCAATCCTGTACTATACAATAATGACCTCTAGGGCATATATCACTAATAGTATATGACGAGTAAAAGTGTGTGGAAGTGAACATGGGTATATGTCTTATAGGTGTCTATATGGTAATTATGTTAACGTTAAGTTCCAAGTGTGAATGTCAATGCAACCCTAGAAGTATTCACAATCTCAAGAGTGGGGCCCCAGGAGCAAAGAAACACAGGCTCATTTCATGAGTTATCATCGGGACTCCAAGCAGTGGAGGAGTCGACTTGACTGAGATTCGAGTAAATAGAATTCGAGTAGGTTAATATAGGACTCCTGAAGTTCCGTTGGATTCACACTTGTAACTACCCTAAACACCCTGAGTATAATAGATTATAACTGTTAGATTGATTTAGTTGATTTGATTAGTTGATTATAACATGTCTTGATCAAAACCATAAATTGCAAGAGGTGAAGAATGAAGTCCAGTAAGTCAAGTAGAATGCGAGTCATATCAGTTGCAATCCTGAGTCGAGTCAAGTTAGGTGTTCAAGATTAGGTTCGAGTTTGGATTCAAGTTCACGTTCAAAACAAGTTCGAATTTGGTATTCAGGTTATAGTCATATCATATTACTATATTTAATCTTGTGAATTTATTGAGTTTGGAAAATATCTATAACCGCTGTATATGGACGGCATGATTTGTGTCTTTTTTAAAGACGATTTTCTTTTGATAATTTCCACCATAAGGTTGTGATCTATATTTAGGGAGAGATAACTGGTGCATCATTGTCTCCGGCAACCCTGATGCAACAGACAAGAGAAGATGTCACTCAAACCAACATGCAACCTAAAATACGTAACCTAGATTAATATTTTGATTTCCACGGTATTTTAGTAAAAATGTCTTCTTGAGGGTTTTTAATTCATCCTAAAGTCTCGAATAAGTTTTAAATAAAAATATGTTGTTTAAAGGTCAAGATTTTTGTATAAAAACGTATTTTATATTTTGTGGTATTTTAGTATAAAAATCTAACTCTTAAACTTTATGGTATTTTAATGAAAACTACCACTTTTGGAAACTTGATAGTATTTTGGTGGAACTTTAATCTTCCATTTTAAAAATAAATTTTTAACACTTTGTTTTCATAGAAAAGTACAGATTTATAATTTATATAATTTTCCAATAATTTAATTTGTTTTAAAAGTCGTATTTCTTTAAAATCGTATTTTTATTCCTTCGAGACTGAATTCTCTGTGAGGAGTTCTGTCTCGCTCTACTATTCCAAAGACGTGCAATAATCCACACCATCCACAAATGGGTCCCCTAACGAGGGTCGAAAAAGCGTAATCGCAAAGATGTTAAAAATAGCAATTAAAACGTATTTTTATAAAAGGAGAGTATTTTCTTGAAAATTGTTTCCTTTAGAATTAAACATGTATCTAAAATATTGTGCAATGAACCATAGTATATTTGAGTGGGGTAGGTCATTACCCCGTGAATTTTCTATAGGTATATATATCAAGATATCGATAAAAAGATACTTTTATTGTTCATGGTATTTATTCGTTATTTGTAATCTACATATTGTTTGACATAACAAACATCATATAAAATTTTGTGAGACAAGGATTGTAAAATCCTAGGGTTGTAAATTGATATCATGGCATGAAAATTTATGATGAACATGTTGAAGTACAATGAATATATTTTTAAATTAAACTTTGTTTTAAAAAACCGTATTTCCTTTCGCGTCGATGTGAGAGGAGAAACAAAAAGAGAAAGAAGTCTATGGAGGACTTACGGGTTTTTGTGCTTGATCTAGGTGGAAGAAGATGAAGGAGGAGATACTGACGACGCAAGAGGAAGGACGCGAGCTTGGGATTTCTTGGCTTCAAAAGGAACTTGGCTTGGAACTTAGACTTGAGAATGAACTTTTGAGAGGAATTTTAGATTAATTTCATAAATGAGAGGAGACTAAGATAGCTTAGTATTTATAAAGAAGGAATATAGATGTATGTTGAATTAAAAAATTAATTCAAATGAATTAAAAGTGTGGTTAATATGGTAGATGAAGAAGTTGCAAAATCTCTGGATTAAATGGGGAGTTTTGATATATGAAAATGAAGAGTCCAGAGACCAAGAGTTGCACGAGTGGGGCCTGTGCACCAACTTCCTGGCCGCCAAAACCTAGCAAATCTCGGCCCCAGGGGTTGGGTCTTGGGATTTGGGGTTGGGTCTGGGTCTGGGTTCTATTTTTATATATCTTTTATTTGATGACTTTTTGTAACCCCACGTGAAGCCCGTGCAAACTCTTAATCTTCCAAAAGTCAAAAAGAAAAATATTATAAATAATTGGTGCTGATGAGATTCGAACACGCAGGCTCAAGAGTTTGCACTGGCTTATTCTCAAACTTATAACCAAGGTTGGAGGAACCACCATTATTTACAATGGAATCAAGATAACACCAGCCAATAATTGCGAAACATAAGACAAGGTCCTCCACCCAACCCATCCTAACCCAACACACAACAAAAGTATGGGAACGAGAATACTAGACTTAATAGGGTTGAAAAGCTGCTGGAAAATATTGAAAAGCAAATTCGTCAGCTAGTTGTAGTATTAGGAGGACGAGAAATGGGCACCTTACCTAGTCAACCTATAAAAAATCCAAAAGATCCATGTGCAAATCTCACGCAAGCAAATTCTATAATTACTTTGCGATCGAGAAAACAGGTTGATAATCAGGTTAGGATACCCGAAGATTCGGAAGAGATACCGGCTAATGTGGAGCAACAGTCTCCTACCCTACTTACACTGCATACATCTATTGATACACCCACATTCCATCCATCTTTTATGGATACCCTTCTTAAGCCTAGAGTACCATATCCAAAACGTTTAAAGGCCAAGAAGTAAGATTCTAACGTGGCGAAGATGATGGAGACATTTAAACAAGTCAAGATCAACGTCTCTCTTTTGGACATGATTGACCAAGTTCCTTCCTATGCTAAATTTCTTAAAGACGTATGCACTAAAAAAAGACAAGCACAAGTGCCAAAGAAGGTTTTTCTAGCCGGCAATGTTAGTGACGTCATCCGTAATGCAATACCCATAAAATATAAGGACCCCAGTTGTCCTACCATTTCTTGCTTTATAGGTGTCAAAGTCATAAATCGAGCTTTACTTGTTTTAGGAGCTAGTGTGAATCTTCTACCTTTTTCGGTCTATAAACAGCTAGAATTAGATGATCTTCAACCCACGAAAATTACTTTACAATTGGCCGACCGATCCATTAAGAAACTGAAGGATGAAATTAAGGATGTGTTACTTAAGATAGAGGAATTTATATTCCCTGTAGACTTCATTATTCTAGAAACACAGCCTGTATCTAACCCTAAGAACTAAATTCTTGTGATCTTGGGTCGACCATTTTTAACCACCTCAAATGCGTTGATCAACTGTCGTAATGGTTCTATGCAGCTTACCTTTAGGAATCTAAAAATGGAATTGAATATTTTTAACCTAGGAAGCCAATATAGCGACATATATGATCAAAATCGCGAAGTCAATATGACTCAAGGAGTTTCTCACGATAAGGTGGTTTAACTTTGAGGATGTTGAGTTGAAAGAGCTAAAAGAAACATCTAGAGTGGATGCATTTAATAGTGATGATGATGAGAGCGGTTCTTTTGTTGTTGATACACATGACCTACTTAATGATACTTCTCCTAATCTTCATCATCAACTTAATACGGTAATGTCTCAAAATAGTTTCCTTGAAAATAAAATTTTGTTGTTAGAAAAGGAGAAAAAGGAATTGGTTTCGTTGAATGAATTTTTGAAAAGCGAAAAACAAAATTTGATTTTGTATCGAAATTCTTTGAGGGGAGAAAATGATGGTTTGATTGAAATTTTTACAAGTGAAATTGATATTTTAAAATTTTCCACTAGTTCATAAGAAATTTTGAAAAATGTTGTTTTTATTGATAGATTAGAAAAGGACAAAAATGATTTTCTGGCACAAATCGATAAATTTGAGAAGGAGAATATTGAGTTTCTTTCACAAATTGATATTCAATAAAAAAAACTATTGATGCTTTAAACGATGAAAATGAGAATTTGATTTTATCATGTGATATTTTAAGAAATGATCATGAAAATTTGGTTTCATCTTTTAAAAGAGAGATTGATTCTTTAAAATTGTCCTGTATTTCTCAAAGAATGTTGATCGAGGAAATTACTTCCTTCAAGAAACAAAATAATAATTTAACAGTTTCTTTTGCTAAGTTTTTAAAAAGACAAGAAACGATTGATCCTTTACCAAGTAAAGAGAAGAAATTTTTAAATAAAGGAGATGTTAATCTTAAAACTTCGAAATTCAAAACTCCTTTTCATCTAAAATTTTCAACCACTATTCTAAATATAAATTTAGTCCCATGGGTACATCTAATCACAGTCGTCACTATTGTGGTGCACATGGTCACTTTACATATTCTTGTGAATTGAAAAGAAATATATTTTTATATACCAATTTGAAATGGGTCCCTAAAATTTACCCCCATAAACCCAAGTTAGTTTGGGTACCAAAATGCACACCCACATTTTCTTTTGTAGGTATTGAGAATTTGAAACCAAAGAGAATTCAACAAAGGTAAGCATAACTATATGGGTGTAACAAGGTATGTACTCTAACACAATGAGAATATTGTTTGATTTAAGTGTGGGGGTGGTTTTGTACAAAAATTTTCTTTTATTTTTAGGTTCTTTATAAAAATTAGAAAATTTTGAAAAGGAAAATTAAAAAATTAAAAAAAAAAAGAGAGAAAGAGATTTTAAGAAAAATAAGAAAAAGAGATGGTTAAATGGATCTAGTAATAAGTTGTCATGAGCATAAAGACTAGTATCATGAAGTAGCTACTAGGTTTAAGAAGATACAAGTGGAGCCTATTTTTGAGTCCAAACATTTGAATGTGGATACCCTACTATACGCATATACACACATCTTGAAACTTAAGATAGTAGAAGAGACCTGGCATGCTCGTCTGTAATGCCCTAATACGAAAAAAATTTGATATAAATGTAGGGGTGGTTTGGTACAAAAATTTTCTTTTATTTTTAGGTTCTTTAAAAAAATTAGAAAATTTTGAAAATTAAAATTAAAAAATGAAAAAAGAGGGAAAGAGATTTTAAGAAAAATAAGAAAAAGAGATGGTTAAATGGATCTAGTAATAAGTTTCATGAGTCTGTTCCCAAAAGGCTAGTATCATGAAGGAGTTATTAGGTTTGAGAAGATATAAGTAGAGCCTACTTTTGAATCCAAATATTTGAATGTGGATACCTTACTATACACACATGCACACTTCTTGAAACTTGAGATAGTAGAAGAGACCTGGAATGCTCTTATCTGTAATACCCAAATACGAAAAAAATTTGATATAATAAAAAAAATGAACTCTGGCTTCCAATTATCAAGGTAGCATGAAAAAATTCAGTGAGGGTGCTTCATTACCTAGTGACTTAGACCAACTGGTTTGGAATTATTTGTCGTGCCTTAGGTGTTACAAGATTAGGATACTGTTATTTACGCCCAATAAGTGATCACATTCGGTAATCGGTTGGTTAGTGGCTCATTAAATATTAACGGTCATGTGAAAAATGTAGGAAAAAATCCATCAATTTGATCATCGATTAAAAAAATAATAGGGAGCTAAGGGAAAGAGTATGGGAGCTTGAATTGAATTTTCGAGTGTAAGGATGATTTTTTCACACACGTAGGGGTATATGATCATGTTTGGAAGAAAAAAAAGGTAGGAAAGATTAGAAGAATGATGAGGAAGTAATTTTCAGCATAGATCAAAGTCTATTAAGGCATGATTCATGACGACTGAAAATCTAGTAAAATTTAAACTCTTGTTTTTCGTATTTTTCTTATCTATTCCTATCTTTGTATATAGTTTTTATTTTCTCATTTTTGTTTTCTTTATTTTCTTTTATAAGAATAGGAGTAGGAGTAGAATTTAGTTAGATAGTAGTTTAGTTTAGTTTAGAGTTTGAAACCCAAGATTTGCTCGAGAACTAGCAAAATATAAGTGTTGGGGTATTTGACAGGTGTAATTTATTGTACATTTTTCTAACCTATTTATCATGTTATTGTCATATATTATGTTGTTTCGGGTATTTTTTATGAATTATTACAGATAACAGGGCTTGGATGCAAAAGGACGAAAAATTGTCCTAAAAGAATGATTATGTGTGTATAATGGAGACTTAAGGGAATTATTAAGAAAATCAAAAAACAATTTGCAAATTTTGAATGAATTTGGGAATATCATTATATATCAGCAAAGGTTGCAATAAATAGAGGTGAATCAATCATTACAACAACAAATCAGTTGGAGAAACCAAATCAAATCAAAAGCAACAAATCAATCTTCCTAATTATATACCAAATTTAGGAACAATTCGGAGATCCACGCAACTATAGAAATACAGAGAGATATTCATGATTTTATGAGCTCAAAAATCATCTAAATTGAAGATAAAACCACAGAAAAAATCTAGAGCCACGACGCCAAGATACCGCGGCGGATCCGCGGTGCAATCTGGGCCGTTCATCTTCAATTTTTATGGTTACAATCGTCTTAGCACATACATTGTTTTGAGATATATCTTATTATTTTTCGAAGATTCTAAAGGCTCGTAACAGCATTCAATAGAGCAATTAGATTAGATTATCATAGTTAGCAAGTAGATTCTCTTCTATATTTTATTACTTGTTCTCCAAACTTCCTTATCCCTATATAAATACTTATATAGTCTTAGTGTTTCATCTCTCTCATATCTCTCTCATCTCTCTCATAGGCTTCTCATTAGGGTTTTCAAGGAGAAGAGATCGAGTCTATTGTAAGTACTCTTGATTATGAATAAGATTTATTTTTCTTTTATAAACATGAGTAACTAATTCTTTTCTAGGGTTTTCTTTGTATTTATTTTGTGGTTGGGTAATCTTTTATCTCTTCTTTTCTATACTTTTATGATGAATGTCTTATGATTTAATTATTCTCTTTATAGTTTTTCATCTAATAAACTAATCTCATAATGAAAGTTGACGTCTAAAATAAGATTAAGGAAGGGTGATAACACCAATAATCTAATTAGGTTAAGGAAAATTTGCAAAACTAGAAACTTAATTAGGGAAGGCAAGAAAATAATTTAATCACAAGATATTCAATTTAGGTAGTTAAAAGGGATCTAGATTAATCGATAAGACATTATTTGTAGACTCATGACCTACATAGTTTTGTGGAAGATTAAAACTAGGTTACTTCTAATTAACTAAAACTAGGGTTTTAATATGATCTAGATGATATTATAATTTTGATAAGCTATATTTATAATTTAAATATAACCTATGCTTAGTTATAATTAATGGAAACTGTTTCCCCCAATCAGAGCAAAGCTCATTTCAAAATTTCAAATTTTGAAATGAAGCAGCGCTTCATAGCAGCGCTAGCGCTGAGAAAGAGCCAAAGACTCTGTGGCAGCGCTCACGTGCAAAGCACATGAGCGCTAGCGCTAAGAGCGCTGCACTCTAAGCAGCGCTGTCGCGACCCGAAAGTACGGAACGTGACCGGCACTTAGATTACGAAACGTCTAGAGGCGCAACGTAACCTAAGTAAGCCAAAGCCCAGAAATCTAAACCATGAAAAAAGAAGAAGAAGCAGTAAAAGAAAACATGAAGGAACAAGTTTAAAACATCAGCAAATTTTCCCAAAAATTTCGGCAGAGTCTCCTCTACAAAAACTGGCCCCCAAACGGGTACAACAAGTATAATATACATAAACAATAAAAAGCATCCCCGAACGGGTGCAAGCTCAACGCCAACAGGCGGAAACAACCATAACAAGCACAATAATATACAACGCCAAAGGGCGAGGCTCAAAACTCAAAAGAAAACAAACTACCAGATCAGAATAATACATGCGCGACTCTAAGCTCGAAATAAAAAAAATACTGGTCCAATAAACTTATCAAGTAATACAAGTATGGTTGATGGAGCTTACTAGATACAAATGAAAGAATAAAAATACAATGGTGGTTCAGATACAAGTGAACCAACCTACCGTGCAAATCACCCTGAAGAAAAGATGTACCAGCAAGCTGCCAGGGAAACCTGTACATCGAACCTGTAAGAAAATTTGGCACAACGGGGGTAAGTTGCCAACTCGTGAGTAGAAGACTTCTACGAAAAGAAATCGAATGCACGACGCTATCCTAAGTCATAATAATACACTATTATATCCCAATCATCTAGTAATAGCAGGGTAAAACTACGTGTAAATGCAGATACTCCGTGCTCGTGTCAGTGCCTCATATAGTACTATGTCATATGAATGGATATGCATGCACCACGAATGTAAAATAACCAATTCTGAAATCCAGGTATATCTGTATAAGAAATCTTTAGCTGTTATCATAGTAAAACGGGTATAGAAACCTGAAATATCATCAATGAAATCCATGGAAATCCGTGTCAAGCATCGACACAAACATGTAAATCTCAAGTCTCATAGTCTCAATATCTCGGGCTCCGTCAGTCCGGATCGGCCCATATCATCAAATCTCACGACAACGGTCGGTATCCTCCGGATATCCGCCGCGCCAGACATCACCGGTAGGTAGCCTTCCCCTGCCAGGCTCATCGTCTACAACTCGATCTTCTTGCCCCGGGGTACCATACCGGGCTCACCATGTACCCGAGACGGTTCATCCACTCCTCGAATCGGGTCTCGAAATCCATCAGAAAACATGAGATCTCATGGTGGACGACACATACATCACGAGAAAACCGCATCTTATTTTAAAAAGAGAAGAGGAGAGAGAGAGAAGTTTTTATATATTCTTGCGGTTTTCCCTAAAAATCCAGAAATCTCATAGAAATCCAAATCTTAAAATCATGAGTGAGTATATGATAAGTGTCGGCATATGCCCATGATACTGCATGATAACATGAAAATATGAATGCATGAATGTCTAAGTAATAAATATCATGTCTATACTAACATCATAGAGTAATCACAATATTATATATCGATCTAGTTTCTAGCTGATTCTATCAATAAAAGATAATAAGATCTAAAGTGTACGTGACATAGCAATTACCGATGATGATGTGTGTGAACCGGCAAATAAGTGTGCGTGGAATATGCGCATCATCGGTAATGGTGCTGGTGTCCTAACAGGTAAAGTTTATACTGATTATAGCAACATATGTATGAACATGCAACATTATGATTACAGTGAAAAAGTAAAGAAGGATGTGTGTTATCCACTCATTTGATATACAATTATCACTAGCACTATATGACTCGAACCTAACCTAGTGTTCATCTAACCCTCCTAAGGAAAACTAAACCTAAGAACTGATCGATAGAAGTACACCTAACGCCTGAGTCCATATCTCTAATAGTCGGCGATCCTGCCTCAATAGCGTCATGTACATAGTACGACTTCCTCAAAACAAGAGTGCGGATCAATCATCATATCTATGCTTCGTACGGTAAAATCCATCGTACGTCATCCCAATATCGGGGTACGGGTCAAGTATCTCCTAGGTGTCTCATCATTCGTAAAATGTCATCATCAACACATCTCATGATCAAGGTGCTAAACTGTAACCGCCTACATCAATTATATATCATTGCCATCATAATATGCATCATTAGTTTATCCTCAGAAATATCATGTCATATGTATCATATTGTGATTAAGTCATACTGATATCATATCGTCATCAAGTCACACTTATATGATATCGACATCTGGTCACACCTATATGATGTCGTAATCAAGTCATACATATATCATATCGTGATCAGTCACAAGTTACAGTCCGGGTACTATTTTAGAGTCCTATGTACCTCAATATCATCACCACCCATTATAATTTATCTATATATGTTCATTATCTCATTTTCTAATGATCCGCTAATACTTAATACGACTGTATAGCCAAGAATCACGGCATCAAGCCCTGTTATACTGTTTCATCATACCTCGGATATCATATCACATCAATGTATCCCATATACGTGTTGTATATATATATATACCTATAACTCGTCCTATATATATATATACACATGCACGTATACACCATGTCGTGTTTCAGTGTGTGCGTGTGTGTGTTTCTACCTGAAACCTACGAACCTCTTCCAAGGTATTCATCTTCTGATATGTCTTCCTAAATCAGTCTAGTCCAGCCTAGGGTCATTACTAGGGTCCTACTCATTAAGAATCTAGGGTCACATCTTGTTTCCTAATGTCAATAAGTACTATTCCTATTCTACGTTGCGGGGGTGCTAAACGCCATCCACCCGACTTCCCCCCGTAGATATATATCTACTCACCTGGTCCATGTCTGCCGAAAACGGTGTCGCCATCCTCCTCTTCATCGCCCGCAGTCCACGTGAGGGTACCTAAACGCAAACATATAAATAGTATCGTAAACTGAATCACATACAAAAGTCAAAACGATGCAAGGAACCAGCATAGGTTAAAACCTATGTCCCGTCCACGCAAAACAACCAAATATCGCTCGATATCGGCGTACAGACTCCGATGGATCGAGATAACATCAACAAATAACTCGTAGTTTTAAAACACATTACTTATATTATAAAACATGATTAAATCCATCGAAACCCTAAAATCCATCAAACCGTCCAATTTCGTAAAACCCGAAAATGCCAATTTACCGTTTTTCATCAAAAATTGACATTTAAATGAAACCAATGGTCATAAAACTCATTAAATAGCATAACTAGACTATACAAACCATTACTATATTTTTATTACACAAATTTGTATTAATTTGAATTCTCTAGTTTGCAACCTTTAACAATTTTTAACATTTTTCAAGCAAAATACCACAATTCCACCACAAAACGTGATTTTGCATGAATTAATGTATTAAACCATAATTCATGATAATGATTTAATGAAACCATAAATTATATTTTTAATCTCATTTATTTAGGAATTTCTAAAATCTAGTTTACAAAATAGCAATTTTTATCACAATTTATCAATTATCAATAGAAACTAGCAATCAATTTAAGTTTCCATTGCACCAACAAGTTAATACCATTATTAAGACCACAATCTAGTGTTACAAATATTAATTGAAATTTTATTTCACCAAAAATTATGTTTTATAGAAACCTAGTTAGCAAAATTCCTAATTTAAACAATTTTAAATGAAAAATTTACAATTCAACAACCATGCAAGATTTTCCAATTCTAAAAGTGTTAAACTAACTATTATAACCCTAATTAATTAATAAAAATCATAACTTGAATTTACAAACCCTAACTTGTATTTTAAAAATTGAACATAGAATTAATTCATTAAATCTAAACATGCTTAAAAGAAACATCTAATAACAAATAAACAAAAGAAGGAAATTTATACCTCCAAAATATGAAATCCAAACAAGAAAATGAGCCACCAAAATGCATGCTTTCCATCTCCAAATTCCATATAAAAATGAGCAAGGAATAAAGGGTATGAAATAAATAGGATTTTGTGGATTTTTAATTGAATTTTTAAAGGATTTTTGATGAATTTTGGAGAAAAATAAAATGAGGAAAATGGGGGCCACCATGGGGGGTGAGGCCGGCCACTTTTTTGGAGGTGAGGGAGAGAATGAAGAGGGTGAGAAAATGTGTAAAAGCCTCCACCAAAATATCACTTCATTATGTCTTTTCATGCATTTCTTTATTTTATTTTATTTCTTTATTATAGCAACTCAAGAAAGCTCTAGAAAAATGGAAAAATTTGCAAATAAATTTTGCATGATACACACTAAATTATAATATGCCATGGTTCATTTTTACAAATTAAAATCATTCAAATTTGTAATTTACACTAATTTAGTGTAAAAATAAAGCTTATGTTAATATTTAAAATAATTAATTTAGGAAAAATATTTAATTAAACAAAAAATTTATAAGTGGCTAAATAAACACCATTTACTAGTAATTACATAATTAAAATAGGTATTTTTGAAATTATAATGAAAAACAATCACGGTTTAATTTTACGAAAAATACATTTTACTTTACCGAAATTCATAAAATTCACCTAAACAATTTTATTCATTTAATTATTTATTTAATTATTTTTAAAACGTTAAAATCTTCCCCCCTTAAAGAAATTCGGTCCTCGAATTTAAATTAAAACTCCCCCTCCAAATACTAAAACATTTAGCAAAACACTCAGATCGTCGGGGCTCCGAAATTATCAATACATAACAAAAATCAACTCCATCATGCATAACGCAATCATCGAAGTTATGGCGAGAATAAAATATCAAAACACAATATGAAGACCATCATAATATACATCAATCTATAACTTATATATAGTTCGCATCATAGTAAAATCGCATAAACATCATAATAAAGAAGCATACAAAAACCCCTCTTGAAAATCGCCGTGCAATGCACGTGTCACGGCATAAGTAGCGGACGTTTATTTATTTATTTTTAAAAAAAATAGCTATATATATATATATCTTTTATTTAACATACACGTCCCGCCTGGTTACAAAATCAAATAATAATGATTATGAAAACATACTGCTCAAACTGAAATCAATCCCAATCACATCAATAAAATATCATGTGCGTCCGGTGCGCACTGAAATCGAAACCAAATACAGATACCATGAATACACACAAAAACAAAATAAGTGCAACAGGTGTGCACCAAAACATCTGTCAAGTGCAACGGGCGTGCTCGACTCACTATCAGGTGCATCTAATCTGCACAAAACCCCGATTTAGTGCATCTGGTGTGCACAAAATCGCATCAAGTGCGCCAAGTATGCGCAAGAATCCTAATCAGGTGCACATGGTGCACGAAAACATACATCGAATATCAAAATCGAAATCACAGCACAAAAATGCATGAAAACTAGGTCGAAACATATGTCAAAATCATAGGTAACCCCTATGCACGAAATCAAATCAAAAATCTCAAAATATATAAAACCAAATCAAGTGTAATGGGTGTGTACTAAACAATATCAATACAACTGATATATGAAACACAAATAGAATGTAATGAAGGTACACACATGAAATACCAATCGTAGAAAAAAGTCCTCAAAATATCAAAATCCAATCAACGAAAATATGAAATTCAAATCACTAAATCACAATCGTAAACACTGCCGTCAATGCACGCCTCATTCCTCTGATGTCGATTGCTTCAAACTTGTCTCTTCATAAGTGTGCTGACTGCGCTACCAACGGCAATACTCACATCTAGAGTCTCCCACGTAGTCGATCCCTTCATCTGATATCCGGACTACATTAAACTTTTCGATCGATCCATCAAAATCCCAAAATTCGCCGAGAGCTCAACACTCAAGTACAGCTTAAAAATATCCGGTACATACCCCAGCATCGATGATCCAGCCGTAGAAGGGTAAACCCAAGCCTCACTAATGGCACCGCGGAACTGCCGTAAACCCTAAGGTTCAAGGGCGTTCTCATGGTCATTATGTCGAGTTAGGGTTTCATTCTTCTAGAGGGTCCATCGAAATACCTGCATGTTCTTCCGAATACTTTAAACTTAGGAAAATGGTTTTCTGATAATCGTTCGAACCCTTTAACTTCATCCGGACGGCATGTGAATACCCTTCGTCCGCACGCTATGCAATGCTTCAATCCTCAAGAATAACCAATACTCTAATGGTAATCGCATTCGAGCCGCAGCTCCATCTGCCAGTGTGCCCGTGGTAACAGAAACCACCCTCCAACATTGACGAAGATAGATCAAAAGAACGAATGGAATACGGTGCAAACAATTGTACATCTTAAGGCTCCTTAAGCAGAGTAGCGTATCGTAAGTATGCCGCGGACCATACCCACGGTACGTTACTCTACCTAAATCGCCTACTCCATCAACCAAGGGCCACCTAGACTTATACAAGGTTAAACCTAGCGCTCTGATACCAACTTTGTCGTGACCCGAAAGAACGGAACGTGACCGGCACTTAGATTACGAAACGTCTAGAGGCGCAACGTAACCTAAGTAAGCCGAAGCCCAGAAATCTAAACCATGAAAAAAGAAGAAGAAGCAGTAAAAGAAAACATGAAGGAACAAGTTTAAAACATCAGCAAATTTTCCCAAAAATTTCGGCAGAGTCTCCTCTACAAAAACTGGCCCCCAAACGGGTACAACAAGTATAATATACATAAACAATAAAAAGCATCCCCGAACGGGTGCAAGCTCAACGCCAACAGGCAGAAACAACCACAACAAGCACAATAATATACAACGCCAAAGGGCGAGGCTCAAAACTCAAAAGAAAACAAACTACCAGATCAGAATAATACATGCGCGACTCTAAGCTCGAAATAAAAAAAAAATACTGGTCCAATAAACTTATCAAGTAATACAAGTATGGTTGATGGAGCTTACTAGATACAAATGAAAGAATAAAAATACAATGGTGGTTTAGATACAAGTGAACCAACCTACCGTGCAAATCACTCTGAAGAAAAGATGTGCCAGCAAGCTGCCAGGGAAACCTGTACATCGAACCTGTAAGAAAATTTGGCATAACAGGGGTGAGTTGCCAACTCGTGAGTAGAAGACATCTACGAAAAGAAATCGAATGCACGACGCTATCCTAGGTCATAATAATACACTATTATATCCCAATCATCTAGTAATAGCAGGGTAAAACTACGTGTAAATGCAGATACTCCGTGCTCGTGTCAGTGCCTCATATAGTACTATGTCATATGAATGGATATGCATGCACCATGAATGTAAAATAACCAATTCTGAAATCCAGGTATATCTGTATAAGAAATATTTAGCTGTTATAATAGTAAAACGGGTATAGAAACCTGAAATATCATCAATGAAATCCATGGAAATCCGTGTCAAGCATCGACACAAACATGTAAATCTCAAGTCTCATAGTCTCAATATCTCGGGCTCCGTCAGTCCGGATCGGCCCATATCATCAAATCTCACGACAACGGTCGGTATCCTCCGGATATCCGCCGCGCCAGACATCACCGGTAGGTAGCCTTCCCCTGCCAGGCTCATCGTCTACAACTCGATCTTCTTGCCCCGGGGTACCATACCGGGCCCACCATGTACCCGAGACGGTTCATCCACTCCTCGAATCGGGTCTCGAAATCCATCAGAAAACATGAGATCTCATGGTGGACGACACATACATCACGAGAAAACCGCATCTTATTTTAAAAGAGAAGAGGAGAGAGAGAGAAGTTTTTATATATTCTTGCGGTTTTCCCTAAAAATCCAGAAATCTCATAGAAATCCAAATCTTAAAATCATGAGTGAGTATATGATAAGTGTCGGCATATGCCCATGATACTGCATGATAACATGAAAATATGAATGCATGAATGTCTAAGTAATAAATATCATGTCTATACTAACATCATAGAGTAATCACAATATTATATATCGATCTAGTTGCTAGCTGATTCTATCAATAAAAGATAATAAGATCTAAAGTGTACGTGACATAGCAATTACCGATGATGATGTGTGTGAGCCGACAAATAAGTGTGCGTGGAATATGCGCATCATCGGTAATGGTGCTGGTGTCCTAACAGGTAAAGTTTATACTGATTATAGCAACATATGTATGAACATGCAACATTATGATTACAGTGAAAAAGTAAAGAAGGATGTGTGTTATCCACTCATTTGATATACAATTATCACTAGCACTATATGACTCGAACCTAACCTAGTGTTCATCTAACCCTCCTAAGGAAAACTAAACCTAAGAACTGGTCGATAGAAGTACACCTAACGCCTGAGTCCATATCTTTAATAGTCGGCGATCCTGCCTCAATAGCGTCATGTACATAGTACGACTTCCTCAAAACAAGAGTGCGGATCAATCATCATATCTATGCCTCGTACGGTAAAATCCTTCGTACGTCATCCTAATATCGGGGTACGGGTCAAGTATCTCCTAGGTGTCTCATCATTCGTAAAATGTCATCATCAACACATCTCATGATCAAGGTGCTAAACTGTAACCGTCTACATCGATTATATATCATTGCCATCATAATATGCATCATTAGTTTATCCTCAGAAATATCATGTCATATGTATCATATTGTGATTAAGTCATACTGATATCATATCGTCATCAAGTCACACTTATATGATATCGACATCTGGTCACACCTATATGATGTCGTAATCAAGTCATACATATATCATATCATGATCAGTCACAAGTTACAGTCCGGGTACTATTTTAGAGTCCTATGTACCTCAATATCATCACCACCCATTATAATTTATGTATATATGTTCATTATCTCATTCTCTAATGATCCGCTAATACTTAATACGACTGTATAGCCAAGAATCACGGCATCAAGCCCAGTTATACTGTTTCATCATACCTCGGATATCATATCACATCAATGTATCCTATATACGTGTTGTATATATATATATACCTATACCTCGTCCTATATATATATATATATACACATGCACGTATACACCATGTCGTGTTTCAGTGTGTGCGTGTGTGTGTTTCTACCTGAAACCTACGAACCTCTTCCAAGGTATTCATCTTCTGATATGTCTTCCTAAATCAGTCTAGTCCAGCCTAGGGTCATTACTAGGGTCCTACTCATTAAGAATCTAGGGTCACATCTTGTTTTCTAATGTCAATAAGTACTATTCCTATTCTACGTTGTGGGGGTGCTAAATGCCATCCACCCGACTTCCCCCCGTAGATATACATCTACTCACCTGGTCCATGTCTGCCGAAGACGGTGTCGCCATCCTCCTCTTCATCGCCCGCAGTCCATGTGAGGGTACCTAAACGCAAACATATAAATAGTATCGTAAACTGAATCACATACAAAAGTCAAAACGATGCAAGGAACCAGCATAGGTTAAAACCTATGTCCCGTCCACGCAAAACAACCAAATATCGCTCGATATCAGCGTACAGACTCCGATGGATCGAGATAACATCAACAAATAACTCGTAGTTTTAAAACACATTACTTATATTATAAAACATGATTAAATCCATCGAAACCCTAAAATCCATCAAACCGTCCAATTTCGTAAAACCCGAAAATGCCAAATTACCGTTTTTCATCAAAACTTGACATTTAAATGAAACCAATGGTCATAAAACTCATTAAATAGCATAACTAGACTATACAAACCATTACTATATTTTTATTACACAAATTTGTATTAATTTGAATTTTCTATTTTGCAACCTTTAACAATTTTTAACATTTTTCAAGCAAAATACCACAATTCTACCACAAAACGTGATTTTGCATGAATTAATGTATTAAACCACAATTCATGATGATAATGATTTAATGAAACCATAAATTATATTTTTAATCTCATTTATTTAGGAATTTCTAAATCTAGTTTACAAAATAACAATTTTTATCACAATTTATCAATTATCAATAGAAACTAGCAATCAATTTAAGTTTCCATTGCACCAACAAGTTAATACCATTATTAAGACCACAATCTAGTGTTAAAAATATTAATTGAAATTTTATTTCACCAAAAATTATGTTTTATAGAAACCTAGTTAGCAAAATTCCTAATTTAAACAATTTTAAATGAAAAATTTACAATTCAACAACCATGCAAGATTTTCCAATTCTAAAAGTGTTAAACTAACTATTATAACCCTAATTAATTAATAAAAATCTTAACTTGAATTTACAAACCCTAACTTGTATTTTAAAAATTGAACATAGAATTAATTCATTAAATCTAAACATGCTTAAAAGAAACATCTAATAACAAATAAACAAAAGAAGGAAATTTATACCTCCAAAATATGAAATCCAAACAAGAAAATGAGCCTCCAAAATGCATGCTTTCCATCTCCAAATTCCATATAAAAATGAGCAAGGAATAAAGGGTATGAAATAAATAGGATTTTGTGGATTTTTAATTGAATTTTTAAAGGATTTTTGATGAATTTTGGAGAAAAATAAAATGAGGAAAATGGGGGCCACCATGGGGGGTGAGGCCGGCCATTTTTTTGGAGGTGAGGGAGAGAATGAAGAGGGTGAGAAAATGTGTGGAAGCCTCCACCAAAATATCACTTCATTATGTCTTTTCATGCATTTCTTTATTTTATTTTATTTCTTTATTATAGCAACTCAAGAAAGCTCTAGAAAAATGGAAAAATTTGCAAATAAATTTTGCATGATACACACTAAATTATAATATGCCATGGTTCATTTTTACAAATTAAAATCATTCAAATTTGTAATTTACACTAATTTAGTGTAAAAATAAAGCTTATGTTAATATTTAAAATAATTAATTTAGGATAAATATTTAATTAAACTAAAAATTTATAAGTGGCTAAATAAACACCATTTACTAGTAATTACATAATTAAAATAGGTATTTTTGAAATTATAATGAAAAACAATCACGGTTTAATTTTACGAAAAATACATTTTACTTTACCGAAATTCATAAAATTCACCTAAACAATTTTATTCATTTAATTATTTATTTAATTATTTTTAAAACGTTACAAGCGCACTACGTGCAAAGCACGTAAGCGCTAGCGCTAAGAGCGCTGCACTCTAAACAGCGGATCAAAAATCCAACAAACATGATTAAAAATCATCAATTAACCAGAATAAAATTCTGTTAAGGAGAGATTCCTCAAAATCTTTCCAAACAAAAAGATTGTGCTCTGTAAATCAGAGCATCGTCGGATCAATGATCCAGTGGTGATTAAAAATTACTAAAATACAGAATAAATTCTGTGTGGGGAAAGATTTCCCAATCTTGTTAAAAACAAGTCGCCTTCTGTAAATCAGAAGCCCTTGGATCAAACATCCAACGGGGGAGACATCCCCAAATCAATTAGAGAAAAGATCTCTTCAACTGATTGAACAAATCAGCCTTGCCCTATATAAAGGCTTCAAGACTTCAAGTCTCAAATAGAGGAACCCCCCTATAAACTTGGAGAAGTCTCAGAAAGAAGTGCAAGTCCTCGGAAGAAGAAGATTTTCTTTAAGGTAAAAAGAACAGAAAGACGAAATCTTCTCGTATAAAAGAAGAATTTACTTCTGTTTTCTAAGATCATAGATCTATAAGACCAAGGTCTTTCACAAAGAGATCAAAGTATCTCATCACAAAGAATAAGAAGAACATAATTCTTCTCACAGATCAAAGATCTATAAGACTAAGGTCTTTTATAAAAAAGAGATCATGAACATCTCATTATAAAAAGAAGGGGGATAATAATTCAATTCTCTTAGGATCATAGATCCATAAAGGCAAAGCCTTTCATCAAAATAAGAGATTGAAACATCTCCTATAAAAATAAGAACTTTGTTCTTAGAACCTAGAGACAAAGTCTCTTATAAAAAGAGAATTTAAATCTCAGAGCGCAAAATTGATTTAAGTTGTATAAAAGAAGAGCCTTGGCGCTCCTAATTCAAAAGAGCTTCAGCGCTCCGCATTTAGCGCAAAGTGCTGCAAAGCTTTAGCGCTCTAAATTTAAAGAAGCGCTCTGCGCTCAAGACTGGCGCACAGCGCCAAGCGCACCACGTGCTCCTCACGTGTGCGCTACTTAACAGAAGCGCCTCAGCGCTCCAAATCTAGCGCAAAGCGCTGCAGCGCCTCAACACTCCAAATATAGCGCACTGCGCTCATTGACTGGCGCTAGCGCCAAGCGCGCCACGTGTCTTTCACGTGTGCGCTGATAGAACATAAACTGTTCTCTAAAATAAAGCCCTAGAGCTATGATGAATGCTCAGCATTCAATAAAAGACAAAAATATTGTCAGAATTCAAATCAATGCCCAGCATTGTCAAATGTTTAACATTTTAACTGAGTGGGCCGAGCCCAAGTTGGCTATAAACCCCTCATTCAGATTAATTGATCCCATATGCTCATAAATCTTTTAACAGATCTCAGTCCCAATTGGACTATAGATCTCCCAACCAAAATTGGTTCAAGGGTACATCTCTTCACTCCTCTAATATTTGTCATTGTAATCCTTCAACGTCTTCAGAGAAGTGACGGGTCCTGACAACCATACATTCCATAGACTATGACGTCTTTAAACTGGACTGTAGGGTCCTTAAACCCATGGTCTATGATGTCCTTAATCTTGGACTGTGGGGTCCTTAAACCCATGGACTATGATGTCCTTAACCTTGGACTGTGGGGTCCTTAAATCCATGGACTATGATGTCCTTAACCTTGGATTGTGGGGTCCTTAAGCCCATGGACTATGATATCCTTAACCTTGGACCGTAATGTCGCTAAACTAATTATGGACCGCAAAGTCCCTAAACTAAACAATAGAGCCCAAATGCTCTTTTGTTGGATCTAAATGATCTTGTTAAGTTGATCTTAGTCTAAAATTTGACTAACGTATCCTTAACAAACGTTTAAGTTGATCTTAGTCTCAAATGAAACTAACGTATCCTTAAACCCAACCCCAAACCCAAATCTAAGAAGATACGGATTTGGACTAATCCACACCCTACGGGCAACAACATAAATTAGTCTCCGTATACAATCCACGGGCAACCAAAAACAAAACAAACACCCACGACACGAAGTGACCATATGGAGAAGGAGAAAGTGGTTACCGCGATGCGGTAGCGTAATTAACTGCAGGGGCTTGCGCCTGAAGGGAAGAGCGTCCCCACAATCAAAAACCCCTCAAATGAGGGGGAATCTGACGAAGTCTGCTATATCGGCCGCATCTGTCTAAACCTCCGATACACGGTATCATAAATCAACTTGGCATCTTCGGAGAGGTGGATGGATAGCACCAAATAGCATCTGCCCTCGAAATTCAGGCAAGACGAACCTACCCGGTCTCGTCTCTGTTTTCGGCGAAGAACAGAAACATATTAGAACTAGATTAGAAAAGAAGATGAATCGTTTAAACTAACCATAGAAATAAAGCAAATAAAAACCCTAGATTTTTCTTTCTCTTGAAAACCAACTTTCATTTTATTTTGCATTTAAATCTTTAGATTTAAAAAAAAACTCAACTTTAACTTAATTTAAAAGTAGTTAACACAACTCTATGTGGAAACGATCCTCAAGTACAACTGCGATAAACTGTATACTTGCGGTTAAAATTGAAGGAATAATAAAATTCACATCAGATACAGACAGGTACCCCATGTAATCTCACGATATCCTGCATGAGTTTATGTGTATCAAGACAAGTATAATATATCTTGGATGTTGAAATCCTTACTTTAGATTTTTACTCACCTCCATGTATTTTCTTGCCATCGTTTCGGTCGATTGGCCAACTCTGAAAGGAATAAAGTGAGCTAACTTAGTGATTCGATCCACAATAACCCAAACTGTGTCATTAATCTTCATGTTGCGAGCGAGTGCAGTTATGAAGTCCATGGTAATGTGCCGTCATTTCCATTCTGGGATCGGTAACTGTTGATGTAGGCTAGCAGTTATGTGATGTTCAGTCTTCACTTACTGACAGATTAAGCACTTAGTTACGCTCCTTGCTATTTCTCGCTTTATTTCATGTCACCAGTAATGCTGCTTTAGATCCTTGTACATCTTCGTACCGCCGGGGTGTACAGAATACGGAGGGCTGTAAGCTTCTTTCATCAACTCTTCTTGAACAGGGCTGATTGGCACACATAAACGGCTCTCATACCGCAATGATCCATCTTCATGAATGATGAAGTTGGTTCGAAGACCACTTTCTACTTGTTCTCGGATCTTTTGTGGCTTAGCATCATTTGCTTGAGCTGCCTTGATCTGATTAACAAGAGTGGACTGGACTTATAAGTTCATTAAGGATGATGCGTTACCTGGCATAACTACTTCAATCTTGAGTCCATGCAGTTCTTGCTGGAGCTTCTACTGAGTGGTGAGGTTCATTGCTAAGGGCCGGCGACTAAGTGCATCGGGAACTATGTCCATCTTTCCAGGATGATATTGTAGATTGATGCCGAAGTCCGCCAAGAGTTCTAGCCATCTTCTCTGCCGCATGTTGAGTTCTTTCTGAGTAAATGCATGCTTCAGATTCTTGTAGTTGGTATATATATCCATTCGCTCTCCCAAAAGATAGTGACGCCAAATTTTGAGTGCGAAGATAACGGCCGCTAATTCCAGATCATGTGTTGGATAGTTGTGCTCATGAATCTTTAACTATCTTGATGCAAAAACCATAACTTTTCCATGTTGATGCAGAACACATCCTAATCCCTTACCGGATGCATCACAATGTACATCGAATCAGCCAGATCGATCCGGTATTATGAGAATAGGTGCGGAGGTTAACCTCGATTTGAGTTCTACGAAAGCCTTCTCATATGTTTTTGACCACACGAATACTTTGTATTTAGATGTAAGCTTGGTCAGGAGTGCTGTGATCTTTGAAAATCCTTCGATGAAGCGTCTATAATATCCTGCTAAGCCCAAGAAGTTACTTATATTTTTGACTGAATTTGGTGTCAGCCACTCACTGACAATTGACATTTTAGCTGGATCCATAAAGATTCCTCCGCCTGAAATGATGTGTCCGAGAAATCCGACCTGGTCAAGCCAAAATTCACACTTGTTGTACTTGGCATAGAGCTAATGCTGTCATAGTGTCTCCAGAACAATGCGTAAGTGCTCGGCATGTTCTTTCCGATTCTTGGAATACACCAGGATGTCATTGATGAAGATAAAAACAAACCTATCTAAGTACTCACGGAAAACTTGGTTCATCAGGTTCATAAAAATAGTTGGTGCATTGATCACTCTAAATGACATTACGAGATATTCAAAATGGCCATAACGATTCCTAAACACCGTCTAAATGTCGGACTCCCTGACATTCACTTGATGATATCCTGAATGAAGATCTAACTTAGAGAAGACACAAGATCCACTTAGTAGATCGAAAAGGTCGTCGATACGAGGTAGCGGATACTTATTCTTAATTGTCACTTCGTTCAGTGCCCGATAATCCACACACATCCGGTAAGTACCTTCTTTCTTCTTCATTAGCAGCATCGGAGATTCCCAACTTGGGGTACTGAATCTGATCCATCCATTCTTTAGGAGTTCATCTAACTGGATATGAAGTTCTTTTAATCCTTCCATACTTAGTCAATATAAAGCTTTTATTACATGTTGTGCACCAGGTTCTAAATCAATGCCAAACTCTAGAGCTCGGTCGAGAGGCAAACCTGCTATGTCTTCAGGGAATACATTCTCGAACTTTATGACAACCTCTAGCTTCAATCCTTCCGCTTGCAACGTTGTAATCTCTGCTTTCTTTGGTTTTTCTCCATAGATACTAGGCTCCAAAGTCCGGTCTCCCCTTTTGAAATAGAATACCGGGTGATCTAGTATTTCAATCACTACCTTCTTTTGGCAACAGGCGATAGTAGTGAAGAAAGTTCCTAGCCAGTCCATTCCCAAGACCACGTCGAAATTCAGTATGTCCAGTGCCTTGAAGTCTGGATAGAATTCTCGACTGCAGAAGACCACTGGACACAGATCATATCCCAAGGTTGCTTTTAGACCGTCGTTCCTTGAACCGACATTCCAGCTGGATACGAGCGGCTTACCTGGGATCGCGTGAGTTCTTATGAACCGTTGCGACATGAAACAATGTGATGACCCAGTATCGAAGAGCACGAGTACAGGTAGGGTGGCTACTAAGATTGTACCTAAGTCGCGTGGGATGGGTTTAGGTATAACAAGTAAAAATATAGATAGTTAGGAATTGAAATGACTTGAAAAGAAAAGAAGGAAGTGATTTACCAGTGATAACCTGACCCGTGGCTTCAGCCTCTTCGACCGACATAGTGAATGCTTGGTGTCGCGACACGTTCCTCTGTTCCTGGTTAAACACGCAACATTGAGGTTCAACGGTCTGGGTGGTGGGAGTTGGAGCTGGTAGAGCTAACCGGGTAAAAGGATCTTGGACCACCGGTCTAGCTGGGAGGTTAGTAGTTCCTCGGTTCTAGAGGCATGCTTCAATAGTGTGAGTCGAAGACCCATAAATTAAGCACAAGTTGTTCACCCTACGACAGTTCTTCACTAAATTCCTTATTCTTTTGAAGTAGTTGCAAAAGTCTGGCTTATTGGTAGCGAATGAACATCCGGGCCTCCGAGATGGTCCGTTTAACGCTGGCCTGGAAGAGGCCCCTCTTGTGATTTGGTGCACAGGGCATTTCACACCGGTCAACTGTGGCCTGCCCTTCTTCTTCACAACTACCTCATAATGTTAGGCAGCTTTCAAAGCGAGTTTGTAGGTTGGGAAATCCTCTGTTACCAGTGCAGGTTAGATTTCAGGGTCCAACCCCTGCTGGAATCTCCATGCGCCGACGTCGGCAGTGGGAATGAGGTAGGCAGCGAAGCTGTTACGACCTTGTGTTAATAGTATTTAAGTGAGATAGGAAAATTTAACTTGAGACTATAATGTACCTGCCGAGCATGGTAAATTCAGCATTATATTCATCCATAGACTTAACCCACATCGAGCACTACTGTAGATAGATGAATTGCTGCTCTATGTCAAAACGGGCAGTCTTCGAAAAGTACTTTGCATCGAAGAGATCTCGAATTATTTTCCACTCTATTGATTGTTCGAGATGGCTCTCTTCTGTCTTCTACCATACCCTGGCGTTATCTGTTAGTTGCAACTTAGCAACTCTTACCTAACTATATCTAGCACTTGAGCCGCTATCAGGTCATTCTCAATCTCTTGAGCACATTCCTTTGCTTCAAACAGGCTCTCTTTACCCGGGAATTTCTTTGGGTGCAGTGCCCGGAACTACTTGACTCTGTGTGCTTCCGCCTCAGGGCGAGCAAGTCCTTGATGCATGAGAGTTGTCTGCTCCCGCTGTCCCTCCAATAGGCTTTTGATAGCTTCGAGAAGCACCGTCTGTTTGTTGATAGGTGTTGTAACGGTAGGTGGAGGTGGTAGTGTAGGCAGTTGTGTGTTGCCATTGATGTTGGTGCTGGTATTGTTGGGAGAATTCATCACCTTGATAGAAAAGAAGGATTATGATAGATTCCAGAAATTTGAAATTTAAGGAATGTAAATGTCTGTTGAATTCATTAATTTTTGTGGTATTTTGTTTTAGACTTCATGCAGAACAGACCTGCATGGGCCACCAATAAAACCTGTCATGCCCCACTTCCCAGTAGACGGAAACGGTGACGTGGCAAGCCCACGACATATTTCTTCAGAAAAGGTCATTCCGTAAATAAATATGATAAGCATATTGAAACAAAAATACACAATGTAAGAATAAATAGAGACCGAATTTTTTTCAACAAACTTCTTTATTTACATTCAAACTTGAAACAGTTACAATACATGAGTTCAACTAAAAAGAAAATAAAAGAATAGAAATGCCTAAACAGGTGGCATACATAAGCTAAGCTAAGTCAGTGTAGTAATATGGTCGTAATCCTCCTCCGTGGAGTGCACTTCTTCCGTCTTAACAGTATCTAATGAACATTTCAAGAAAACAAAGGTGGGTGGAATGCCCGTCAGCGAACAAGCACTCGGTAAGTCCCAAGGTAAGGTAAATGTGAAAAGTGACTGGTATAGCATAAAATGAAGTAATGTATATGACAAGTAAAAGTTTGTGGAAGTGAACATAGGTATATTTCCTATTGGTCTCTATATAGTAACCATGTTAACGTTAAGTTCCAAGTATGAATATCAACGCAGCCGTAGAAGTATTCACGAGCTCAAGAGTGTGGCCCCAGGTGTAAAGAAACATGGGCTTATTTCATGTATTAGCATCGGGACTCAAAGTTATAGAGGAGTCAACCCAACTGAGATTCGAGTAAATAGAATTCGAGTAGATTAATATGGGACTGCTGAAGTTCCGTTGGATTCACACTTGTAACTACCCCAAACACCCCGAGTATAATAGATTATAATTGTTAGATAGATTTGGTTGATTCGATTGGTTGATTATAGCATGTCTTGATCGAAACCATAGATTGCAAAAGATAAAGAATTAAGTCGAGTAAGTCAAGTAGAATGTGGGTCAAGTCAGTTGCAATCCTGAGTCGCATCAAGTTAGGTGTTCAAGTTCAAGTTCAAGATTATGTTCAGGTTTGGATTCAAGTTCGAGTTCAAACAAGTTCGAATTTGGTATTTAGGTTATAGTCAAATCATATTACTAGATTTAATCTTGTGAATTTCTTGAGTTTGGAAAATATCGATAACCACTGCACATGAACGGCAAGATTTGTGTCTTTTTCAAAGATGATAACCATAAGGTTACGATTTATATTAAGGGAGAAGCAAGTGGTGCATCATTGTCTCCGACAACTCCGAGGAAGCTGACAAGAGAAGATGCCACTCAAACCAATCTGCAACCTAAAATACGTAATCTAGACTAGTATTTTGATTTCTAGGGTATTTGAGTAAAAATGTCATTTAGAAATTCTCGAGGGTTTTTAATTCTTCCTAAAACCTCGAATAAGTTTTTAATAAAAATATGTTGTTTAAAGGTCAAGATTTTTGTATAAAAACATATTTTATATTTTGTGGTATTTTATTGTAAAAATATAACTTTTAAAGTTTATGGTATTTTAATGAAAACTACCACTTTTGGAAACTTGATGGTATTTTGGTGTAATTTTAATTTTTCATTTTAAAAATATAGTTTTCACACTTTTTTCATAGAAAAGTATGGATTTGTAATTTATATAATTTTCTGATGATTTAATTTGTTTTAAAAGTAGTATTTTTTTAAATCGTATTTTATTCCTTTGGAAACCGAATTCTCCGTGAGGAGTTCTGCATCTCGCTCTACTATCCTAAGAACATGCGATAATCCGTATCATCCACAAATGGGTTCCCTAACGAGGGTTGTAGAGGCGTAATTGCAAAGGTGTTAAAAATAGCGATTAAAACGTATTTTTATAAAGTGAGGGTATTTTCTTGAAAATTGTTTCTTTTACAAATAAACATGTATATAAAATAACGTGCTATGAACCATAGTGTATGTTAGTGGGGTAGGTTGTTTCCCTGTGAATTTTATATAGGTATATATATCAAGATATCGATAAAAAGATACTTTTAAAGTTCATTCATGGTATTTATTCATTATTTGTAATCTACATATTGTTTGACATAACAAACATCATATAAAATTTTGTGAGACATGGATTGTAAGATCCTAGGGTTGTAAATTGATATCATGGCATAAAAATTTATGATGAACATGTCAAATTACAATGAATATATTTTTTAAATTAAACTTTGTTTTTAAAAAAACATATTTCCTTTCGCGTCGATGTGAAAGGAGAAACAAAAAGAGAGAGTAGTCGTTGGAGGACTTACGGATTTTTGTGCTTGATCTAGATAGAAGAAGATGGATAAGAAATCGACGACGCGAGAGGAAGGACGCGAGCTTGGGACTTCTTGGCTCAAAGGAACTTGGCTTGGAACATGGACTTGAGAATGAACTTTTGAGAGGAATTTTAGATTAATTTTAGAAACGAGATGAGGCTAAGATAGCTGGGTATTTATAGAGAAGGAATATAGGTGTATGGTGAATTAAAAGTGAGGTTAATGGGATAGATGAAGAGGTTGCAGAGTCTCTAGATTAAATGGGGAGTTTCGATATACAAAAATGAAGAGTTCAGAGATGTGCACGGGCAGGGCCCATGCACCAACTTCCTGGTCGCCGAAACCTAGCAAAACTCGGCCTTAAGTCAGCCCCAGGGGCTGGGTCTTGGGGTTTGGGTTCGGGTTGGGGTCTGGGTTCTATTTTTATATATCTTTTATCTGATAACTTTTCGTAATCCCGCATAAAGCCCGTGCAAACTCTTGAGTTTCTAAAAGTCAAAAAGAAAAATATTAAAATTAATTGGTGCTGATGGGATTTAAACACGCAGGCTCAAGAACAGCAGTGTAGAGGCTTAACTAGTGAGCTATAAGTTGCTTCTTGCTTTTTTGGGACAAATTTAACTGATAACTCTTAACCAGACTGAAATACACCTTTCTATACATTGACTGTGTTACAATTGTACATGGATTTCAAGGTCGTTACACATTGTTTTAAAATTATGATCACATGTTATTTTCCATGATAATGATAACACTTGCATGCCATGGAACTAGATGAATGACAATGCTAAATGAACATGAACGAAAACTATATCTTTACCCAAGTTTTTATATGTGAATTGTTAGGATAATGTTTAGCACTTAAATCTACAAACTTTTATTTGTTAAACTCTAGTTGTAGATATCGCACGGGGTAATGACCTACCCCGCACTCACATTTGAAACCTAATCCACTAAAATTCTATAGCAATTTTGAAACTGCCTTGCACAAAAATACCATCGAGTTTCCTTTGAACTAGTTTTACATTAAAACCCCGTATTTTTCAAAAGTTGAATTTTTATATAAAATCCCCCAACTTTTCCAAAACTACATTTTAAAATAAATATCAATAATTAATCTAAGATTAGATTTTCAAACAAACACCACTATTTTACAATAATTAAAATACCCTTAACTTCAAAAGGTTAAGTTTTTATTAAAACACCCTCAACTTCTAAAGGTTAGAATTTTATGAAAACACATTTTTTTTTTTACCAAAATCCCCTTGAGACTTTAATTGCCATATTTTCACATAAATCCCCTAGGATTTCTAAGACCGGTATTCTCAATTAATAAGAATAGTTGGTAAGTTTATGTGGTATCTTACCTTTTGAACCTCAGGGAGCCGGAGCTAAGGAATCACTAAAATATCATGAACTTTTAGGGAAACCTACTTTCTTAGAATGAAGTGAGTCGGAACAAATCAGATCGAGCCGTCTCAAGTCGTGTCGAGTCGGCTTAAGAGTACTTGAGCCATCTCAAACTGATATCCCAACTGAATCAATATCTGACATTTAATCCGATATACATCTACATGCTTATTTTACTATACTATACATGTCCCGTCTCATGATATGCACCCCTTGTGTAATGTATCTACATGATTTACACGAATAAATCTATTAAATGCTAGACTTAACTTGACCTAAATCATGAATACAACCTGACACGAATACTTCGACTTGACATGAATACTGAACTCGACTTGATAGTTGAACTTGTGCTCTTCTTATGTATTCATGGATTCGAACAAGACTTGTAACTTTAACTATAATCTAGAATACGCGAGGTGTTCAGGTAGTTTGAGTCATGAGTTTAATATAATCTCATGAGTCCCATTACTACAAATCATGTTACTGTCATACTAGGCTGAAACGGTACAAGTCACGTTGCTATGGTGCCGGGCTGAAACAGTACAAATCACGTTACTGTGGTACCGGACTGAAACGGTACATTACTAAATCTTGAATCGGGTCTGTGGTTCTTTACCCCTGTATTATATCCTGTTGGGTTCGAAAATACTCTTGAGATTTGGTTGACCCTCACTCTTGAATTGACGTTAGATTAGTTTCTCCTTGTAGAGTTCTTTTAGGACATATTGACATTCACTTCATGATCACCAATACACACGTAATACATACTCATTCGACCAACACATGCTATACCTTATTGCCATACTCATGTTATCTTACCATGTTTATACAGTTGACATGAACACTATCATGTCATACTTGTTCATATATTCATGATTTCTATTCACGTTATATCAAATATCACCTAGCACTTTATACATATAATTCTCATCCTTATTGTAGACTTACCGAGCGCAAGTTCGCTGACGGGCATTCCACCATATTTCTTTCTTTCCTTAGAATATTCGTCAGGTGACTTAGGGACAGAGAAAATCGAGGCAACGAAAGAGAAGTATTCACAGCTAACTTCACAGGTCAACTACTAAATTTCTTTTAGCATTTTACCTTTCCTATATGCCTATTGTTTAAAGCATCTTGTTATTGTATTTTTGTTTAAGACATCTTATATCCGTTTAAAACTCTGTGAAATGTGGAATGTAAGTATATAATAGTTGTATTTTTCATTATCATGTTTGTTGGGGTCAAAATTTACACCCTTTTACCCAAAAAGCCAAAATTAGAAAGTCGGCAAGTCAACGCCCGGACAATTAGGCCCAGGCCCAAGTCAAGTTCGAGCCCTAGCAGAACCAGCCCCTTTTTAAGAGAATCAAGGGATTTTTGCAATAAATAAGTTTAATGTTTTTTACTATACGAATAAACATAAAAGAATGGGTAAAAAGTCAAAATTGTAAAGCCCAAATGAAAGTGTAAATGCTATATAAAGCCAACCCTGTGATGAAATAAACAGGTCTCTTCTCAATTTCTAGGGTTTTTGTGTTGTCCTTGCTTTTCCTCTATGCCTCCTCACGTTCTTCTCTTTCTCAATTTTTTTTTGTTTGGATAAAGTCTTCTTTCTTCTTAATACAAAATAGATCTAAACCAATAGAAAAAAAGAGAGAGAATCATGGTTTTATTTAATCTTGAAAGAGTATTTTCGTTGTATTCTTTTTTTCTCTCATCAAGATCCAGAGATGAAAAAGATAGAGCTTTCTCTTATTCAAAAACAGGATCCAATACAGAATCTTGAAGATTCAAAAGAATTATTTTTTTTGAGACCCACATCGAATGCGGTGGTGGGTGATCCCATCAAATGGAAAGTCATCAGGCTTTTCCCTTAGGGAAACCCTCAAAAATATGGATTTCGATCCGTATTTCCCTTTCGGTGGTTTGGGAATGCGGAGTTTAATCAGTATTTTCCTTTCGGTAAATCTGGGATGTGTATTTCGGTTCGTATTTCCCTTTAGAATATGGATCTCGATCCATATTCCTTTTTGGTGGGTATGGAGTTTTCCGTATTTCACATCTCCATACAATATTTCGACGGGTGCAGCAATCATGCTGCCAAAATTTCATTGAAATGCATACGTTTAACTCCGTTTACAAAGTTAAACAAAATATAAAAAGAAAACAGATAATAAAAGCGTACATGTGTTTTAAATAAAATACATGCTATCAAATTTTGACATGAATTGTCGGGGACCCCGCAAGCAGAGAAGTTCCTACTCTTAAAAGAAAACCAAACAAATAAACAAATAAACAAAAGGAAAAATAAATAAGAATAAAAAAATATATGTATAAAATAGATTCTTTGGAGCCTCGCGCAAGAGAGGGAGGCTCCTGCCCAACATGCGGGAAGGTCCCCACTTGTGGGGACCTCCCCCCACGTGAGTGGGAACTTCTCTCCCACTAATAATTTTTTTATAAAAAAATCACATAAACATAAAAATAAATGAAACTAAAAAAATTATATATACATAGGTAAATCAAAATCACACAAACGTAAAAATAAAAATAAAATGATGAGAATAAAAATAATAAAATGAACACGCCTTCATATTTATTTTCAAATACAAATATTCCATATTGAGTTGCATGATTCACACAACCCTTTAATCAGAGATTCCCTCATTTCAAAGCGGGGTATAATTAACAGTAGCTTAGTCTGTAGCTGCCGGAGACTAGGATCCCCACAATCAATAAACCCTGGCCTATTCTAGGTAGGGGAATCTGTACAACGCCTGACAAGCAAGCGCATTTCTATCAAAATAAGGTGAAAAAAAACACTCTACAATGTTCATTCTTGTTCTATTCTATATTGATTATAAAACACTTAGCGAATTTATTTCAATAAAGGACCTTCTTGGAATAAATACTTCGCGGTCCTCATCACGTGCCTGCTCCCATCTTTTAGGAAGCGATGCATGATAGGTTTTGTTGGTGGCTCATGCAAATCAGTTCTCATGAATATCATAAGCAATGTATTACAAGAATTATAAGAATCTGATAAATTTTACATTCGTTGCATTTTTGAATTTAATCCAATCCATTTTCCTCTATCTAAGGTGATAGCTTCTTCTGACCACTCCAACATCAACGGCGAAATGCCACCACCACCACCAACTGTTTCAACTCTACTCACTGAACAGATAGTACTTCTAAAGGCTATCAAGAGCCTACTCGAAGGTCAGCAGACTTAAGGCAAAATTCAGTAAGAGCGGACCACTCTCCTTCCATAGGGTATTGTCCACCCTGAAGCAAAAGCACCGAGATTGAAGCAATTCTAAGCGCTAAACCTAAAGAATTTCTCTGTAAAGGAGAGCCTTCTAAAGGCTGGAGAATGAGATCAAAGTATTGAAGATGATCTAGCAGCAGTTCAAATTCAAGAAGCAGCTTGGGTTTGAGTGACAAAACCCCATCTTACAGATAATGCCAGGGTCTGATGGAAGGCCGAAGAGAGTCAAATTACCCAGCCTATCTAGTGGAAGACGTTTTGTGAACTCTTCGACGCCAAGTAATTTCTTAAGACTGCTCGTTTTGAAATGGAGCAACGGTTTTTCCACCTACAACAAAAATCCATGTAGGACAAATTGGTAGAAGAATACAATACCGATTTCACTTTGATCGACAGGTTCGCTGTCCACCTGATTCCTACTGCCGAGATCCTCGCCAGACACTTCCAGCAGGGCTTAGACCTTGAGATCTAGGCTTCTCTGAAGACGGGAGATTATTTGACCAATGAGGCAGCTTTGAAAGTAGCCTGTCGTTATCAAGAAAAAAGGAAGTTCACAGTCGGCTGGAGAGAAACGCCCTGTTAGCCAAATTTCTGGAGGAGCTTCCTCGAAGCCAACTGTTACAGTGCCACCTATGAGACTAAAAAGGTCATTTTCCAACTATGGATCAAACGTCTACAATTACTGCAAGAGCTCGGGACACCTGGTAAAGGATTACAGACGAACTAACGGTCTTTGTATGATTTGTGGATTACGTACGCACTCTTTAAGAGCATGCCCACAGTACACGCAACTCGTGCACCAAGACCAACTATACAAGCTCTTACTCATCGTTTAGCCCTCCCTGCACCACTACAGTGCGGACCGCCCTTACCTCGTCAGCCATCAGTGTACCAGCAGGCACAGAGAAACCTGCCAAGACTTCAGGCTTTCATTATGTCGGCCGTAGAGACCGAAGCCATGGGTCAGGATAACACTGGTAAATGTCCTTCCATCTTTTTCAGCCATTTTAAATTCTTGCATTCTTTTGTTCCTCCTTTTACCTGAACTTTCCAACGTAACTTAGATATGATACTAGCAGTCCCTACCCCATCCTTTACAACAACATTACTAGTTACTTAAATAAAAAATGATATATGTTTTTGGACCGACCACGATGACCCGAGCCTAGCATGCGAAGATCGAATCCATCTTCCGTGAAAGCCCTGCCCTGGGTTGCCGAACCAGTTCTTCGGGCGGTCAGACTTGCACGACACGTGCTCCGCCCGTGAGTATGCGACCTTTGGCTTCTTGACTGTTCGTTTTGACTACCCAAACTCCCTCACTTCAACCTGAGAACTGCCACACCTTCAATTCTTAATTAAATTCCTATTGATGTATTTAAATTTCTTTTTTATTCATCACATCTTCTTTTCCTTCTCCTATATATACCCAATTCTGTCCAAATCTTCCTCCCCCTATGAAATTATTCTTAAAAATCCTCCAAAATACCTTGATGATCACTTCCAAGCTCTCAGACGTCGAAGCTCCGCTCAAGAACCCTCCTTCCCTTGAATCGGTGAATCGATTGTTAAACCGATTCACACCGAGAGTAAGTCCCTGCCCACTCTTCCCTCCGCCTCGCTCTCCTTGCCTCTTGTTATGACTCCACTAAGAGCCTGTTTGTTTGCACAGAAGTATTGGAAGTGTCGGAAGTAACCTTGAAATTACTTCTGAAAGAAGTTCATGGAAGTAGTAACTTCTTGCACGTTTTGGTTTGTTTTGTTTGTGAAATTAGTCCTAATGAAGTGATGAATGCAATTATTTTATGCACACCTTTATGTAAAAATGGATGAGAGAAAAGGAAAAAACTTAGAAGTAATTAATGTTTGGAATAAATTATTATTTTTCTTTCTCTTTCCTTATACTCCATGCCACTTCCAAGCCCAAAAGGTTATAAAGAGAAATCTTGAAGTAGAGACTCCACATATGATCCACGTCAACATATGGAAGTAACTTCAAATGCTATATCTTGTCAAAACAAACACTTGAAGTACTGGAAGTAAGCCTCCTTCTGGTACTTCCATACTACATCATGGTAAACAAACATACCCTAAAATGCTGTCTTATTTTGTCATAATCCCCAAAATATACATTTTTCTATGCAAATAATTTAGTTTCTATGGAATATTTAACATATTAGTTGTTTTGTTTTAAAATTATGATCACATGTTGTTTTCTATGATAATGATAACACTTGCATGCTGTGGAACTAGATAAATGACAATTCTAGATGAACATGAACAAAACTACACTGTTATCCAAGTTTTTATATGTGAATTGTTAGGATAATGTTTAGCACTTAAATCTACAAACATTTATTTTTTAAACTCTAGTCGTGGATATCACATGGAGTAACAACCTACCCCACACTCACGTTCGAATCCTAATTCACTAAAATTCTATAGCAATTTCGTAAGAGTAGCCTTGCACAAAAATACCATGGAGTTTCCTTTGAACCGGTTTTATATTAAAAACCCGTATCTTTCAAAAGTTAATTTTTTTATAAAATCCCCCAACTTTTCCAAAATTACATTTTAAAATAAAATATCAATAATTAATCCAAGATTAGATTTTCAAACAAACACCACTATTTTACCATAATTAATTTTCACTAAAATACCTTTAACTTCAAAAAGTTAAGTTTTTATTGAAACACCATCAAACTCTAATGATTAGGATTTTATCAAAACATCCTCGATATTTTAAATAGTATATTTTTACTAAAGTCCCCTCGAGAATTTAATTGCCATATTTTGATATAAATCCCCTAGAATTTCTAAGACTAGTATTCTCAATTAATTAGAATAGTTGGTAAGTTTATGTGGCATCTTATCTCTTGAGTCTCGAGAAGCCGGGGATAAGGTTGTCTTTCTCGTATTGTACATGGATGACATACTCTTGATAGAAAATGATATTCCTATACTGCACTCGGTCAAACTCTTCCTATCACAAAAGTTCTCTATGAAAGATCTGGGTGATGCCTCATACATCCTGGGGATAAAGATCTATAGAGATAGATCTAAAAGGATGTTGGGATTGTCCCAATCCAAATACATAGACACCATACTAAAGAGATTTAGTATGGAAAATTCTAAACGTGGTAATTTACCCGCTTGTTCAGGAATCACTCTCTCCAAAGAGATATCTCCCAAGACTGATTTGGAGAGGGCTCGCAGGCACGTGATACCCTATACTTCTGCAGTTGGGTCTATCATGTACGCGATGTTGTGCACCATACTGGATGTAGCTTACGCACTCAGTGTTTTAAGTAGGTATCAATCATACCCAGTGGAGAAGCACTGGACAGCTGTGAGGAACATTCTTAAGTATTTGAGAAGGACTAAAGAGATGTTCTTGGTGTATGGTAACGGAAAACTTCAGGTGGAGTCCTTTTACCGATTTGAGCTTCCAGAGTGATAAGGACGACAGTAAAGTCTGTCTTGGGTTTCTTCTTCACCCTTAATGGAGGGGCGGTATGTTGGAAGAGTTTCAAGCAAGATACTGTAGCAGACTTGACGATGGAGGCTGAATACATAGCTGCTAACGATGCTGCCAAAGAGGCTGTCTGTATGAAGAAGTTCATTATTGAACTTTGTATGGTTCCATCCATTGAGGATCCAATACCCTTGTATTATGATAACAATGGAGTTGTGGTTTTGGCCAAAGAACCTCGGTCCCATCAGCGATCCAGACATATTCTGAGGCGGTATCACCTGATCCAGGAGATAGTTGATCACCGCGATATCGAGGTCAGGAGAGTAGATACGAAGGACAATACAGTGGATCCACTCACGAAGGCCCTCCTCCAAATGCAGTTTGAGAGACTTTTTGGGATGTTGAGCATGAGATACTACAACAACTGACATTAGTGCAAGTGGGAGATTGTTAGGAATATGTATACCCTAGAGGACATTATTGTATGATATAGTGGATGCTTGGACATATATATATATATATAGAACTTTCTTGCTCGACATGATAGTATGCTGTCTGGTTGCTCTTTATCTTAACATGTACACTTGTATTAGTATACTGTCTCTCTGATATATGTTGATAAAGCCCTTAGGATGTTGGCTTGACTACCAGGACTATGATGCAGATCATACTAGTGGGGCTTGTGTAGTCTGCAAGCACATCATTTAACAGTTCCTAGTCGAGAGAGTATCGAGACAGGGTATCGATATTCCAGAGTAGACTAGTGTGTACGTTTCTTGATCCTGTATGGGGCGATGGTTGATCCCACAACCATTGGTGTTTGACATCAAAGATTGTATACAGGTGCTCATTAGAGAATAGGTACACCGATTAGGACTCGCCGAGAACTCCTAGATGGTACTATACATATCGTCATATAGCAGTTCTATGGTGACACTTATACAGGTTAGTCTGTAGACCTGAGATCGTTATAGTGTCTTGTGTGGTTCCCACTGTACTTTGATTTCCTCTTTACCACGGCTCAAAGGAGTCGTGCAAACAGATGGATTTTGGGTACAGTCCCGAATCACATGGAGGCAGTGAGCGATAGGAGGGGTTTCGTCTTTCTCGGTATTGGGAGTTAATGTTGCGCTATGCTAGATTAGCTATAACAGCAAGTCCCTGGCCAGGGTGATGAGATTTACTGGTAAGTGTTACTAGTAGTTTCTCGAAAGGTTATAGGCCACACATTGGCATGACTTATCAAGTTATTGGGGTCCGACGATTCCACCGTCAGACTCGATATGCGACATATCAGACGAAAAGACCGGACTGTACGGTAAGTGTTGTTTATAGGCTCTACGGGAGTTTAGATAAGTTTACTTGTTGATCTTCTATTCGTTCAATACCTGGGTAGCCGTTACGTCCAGCTAGTACCGCTGACGGCTTGTGGATATCTGATGTGATCATTACCTACTGCTGGCCTATTGACGAGTCTTTAGAGTCCCACACAAAGGTTTCCTAGCTCAAGCAAAATGAAGTAGGGCACATATGGAGATATGTACGGGAGCTTGATTGAATATGAGTATGTGATACCGTATTCTAATCTAGCGATATTTGATATCAGTCGGGTTATATGTGATATAACCGGATTATTGAATCAAGTGTTGATTCAATGATATATGTATATGTTGTTTATATTTGATATTAGCCGGATTATATTTGATATAGCCAGATTATTGAATCAAGTGTTGATTTAATAATTTGATATGTGTGTGTGTGTGTTATATACTAATATTGAATATAAGTCAGTTGTATGTGATATAACCAGATTATTGAATCAAGTGTTGATTTAATAGTTTGATATACATATGTATAATTGATATTAGTCGGTTATATATGATATAACCGGATTATTGAATCAAGTGTTGATTTAATAATTTGATATATATTTATATATTTGATATATACATATATTAACTAATATCAAGCTCACTTAAGATTTTCTTCTCTTTATATATATTTATATATATGTGATATATAAATATATGTAGTAATTATTGTATCATGGTTGATGATACATAGAACTAGGATGTATGAGAATCACACTTGAAGTGAGATGAGTAGATATTGATTTAATTGATGAATTAAAAAGAAAAGGAAATGAGTCATTTTCTAAATATGCTTGTAGAAACCTTGAGAAGCCATGACTCATCACTTCTCTCTTGGAATTATTCATTGATATTGATCACTATCTCATCTCATCTCATCACTCACCTCATGGTTGATTATTTCTCATCCAAGTTCATCCTCATCTCCTTCTTCCTTTCCTCTCTTGTTTTTCTTGAGGTGAGAAGAGAAAAAGAAAAGAAGAAAAATAAGTGAGCTAAATTCTTACTTCATCAACCTACACTTTTCTAGCCTATTAGTTTAGGTTGTTTGCTTCACTAATACCTTGATTAGTAAAGAGTGAGCTTGAGTGAGAGAGACTTCAAGGTGGATCATCTTCGGCATCGAAGACAACAAGTAAGCTCGATTCTTTCTCAAGTTAATTCAAAGAAGAGTTCTAGGGACTACTACTTGGAGCTTTAGAAGTGAAAGACCGGTCTACAAAGGTTGTAAACTTCCATCACTTAGTTTAGAACTTGTTTGGTTACACTAAAACCCTAATTCTCTAGTTCGATTCTAAGTTAGTATACTTAGACCTCTAGATTTTTTAAAATTGCATACTTGATACTTGTTGAAACCTAGTAGAGGTGCTAATACATACTTTCATTCCGTTTAAAAGATCCTTGTGTCATCCCAAACACGTCAAAAATAATGAGACTATAGCTCATTTGGAAACCACTTTATGTCTATCAACATGTGAAAATAGTATTTAGGTACTATCCCCTGGATCAGTCATGTTCGGCTCCTATATAGCATAACTATAACACCGCATCACGATGGATCGCGCAATATCAACATATGTGTGTCCAGCATCGACACTCTAAATCTTACGAGTGTCCATCATGGGCACTCAACTCATCATCTACCGAGTGTCCAGTATCGACACTCTAAATCTCACGAGTGTCCATCACTGGCACTCAACTCATCATCTACCGAGTGTCCATCATCGACACTCAAAATCAACATCTACCGAGTGTCCATCACCGACACTCAAAATCATCATAAAGCTCGTGTTTATCACTGACAAGTAACTCCAGATATCTTAGGCACTGTCTCGTCAGACCAGTCCTCCCTCCATATCAATATCCCCGGTCGATATCTCTTGGATATCCGCCGTGCTCTAAACTATCTCTGGTATCGAGTATCCTCGCTAGGCTCTCTGCCTCAAATGCGGCTTTCCTGCCCCTCAGCCTCGACCGGGTCCACCATATATCCGATTATATACTACCCTAATCAGTCCGAATATATAGCATGTCTGCTACCATATAGCTCACCCACTCGATTCAGAATAAAATCAAATCCAAAAATATCAAGCTTATGGTGGACGTCAAATCATCGTATCCAGATAAAATATCAAGTGAAGAAGAACAATAATTGCATAATTCATTCTGATGATATAATATATATATAGCAGCGTCCTATACCACTACGATATATCATCGCAGATAAAAACATCATAAAACTCATAACAATCACATACGAATACCCATGGTAATGGTATTCGCAACTTAATCAACATGTAACAAAATGCGTCGTACGTAAATATAATCAATCATGCAAACAGATGCGACAGTTTTATTGTGTAATGTCAATACTAATAATTTGTAGTGTAGCATATGCTTCTGTGTTCATGCATCATGGCAATCATTAGTATTTGTACAAGTGTTCTATCAAAGGTGTTCATACATCACTATTATATGGTTATGTCAATCATCATATTCATATAATAACATTATCGCTACCAAGCATGAAAATCCTACAGTGTCATGGTAGTACCAATGAGGTGTAGTGTAACATGTGCGTTTGTGATTTGTGCATAATACTCATTGATAGTTATGCAGTATTCTATTAGTGTGTTCGTATAAGAATAATAACGCAACATATATAACACAACTAACGTATATAACAGGAAATCGTATCACGAGTGTATAAAGGTAATCGAATCGTAACGTGTATAATTATTTAAACGCAAATAATTATTATGAGATATACCGTTACCAGTGAAAATGGAACGAAACGTTATTTTGTAAATAAGGAAGCTGCAGTGTATTTAAATATATATCCATTTTGGAAATATCGGCACATCCTTGTTATTTATCATTTAAAAGTTGAAACGAACTGTTGGTTTTAAGAGTATAGCTCAAGAAATCTTAATGTCCTAAGTCAGGATAAACGCATGAATCCGCGAGTCTAAATGAATCTCGGCCGTGTTGGCCACACCATCCTCGTCATCACAAGTACGGTATAATTCCTCATACAATATCCATCCAATGTCACATCCATGTTGTATGAATCTATAGTCGCATGCATATGTCTCCACACTCATATATCAAGATATAACCATACCCATATGTAATCTACTAGATACCAACTATACATTAATTTAGTTGTAGGCTAAGTTATCTAACATATCACTATAGACTAGCTATATATCATAAGTATACTAGTTAATCAGTTGCGGGGGTTCTATACGCCATCCACCCGACTTCACCTATAGATATAAATCTACTCACTTACGTATCGAGCTAGTTGAAATCCACAATCGCTTTTCCCATCCTTGTCGTCTAATAAATCTTCTTGATCATTCCTAAAATCATAATCATGATATAACGTCGTAAATATCAAATAAAAAGTGATACAACGAGCTAAGCGTGCATAGTTTAGAACCTATAGCTCAATTACTCCAAATACGACCAAATTTCCCCAACATCAACGTACGATCGTCGAACAATACGGTCAAGAGATAGAAATACGAAAAAACAAGTTTTAAATGTCGGAAACATCACCAAAACCATACTAAAACACTCCCAGATTTCTCTATATGTAATCTGGGACAAAACAAACAATTCTGTAGCCTAATTACTACCAAAAGAAGCTACTGACCAAAATTCAAAAGCCAACTCATTAAAACCCGCTGGTTGCGTTTTTTACCAATATTCCGGTGATTTTTGTGAGAAGTTAGGGGCTCGGGCTTTGAAGGTGGTCTCCTACTGGTCTTACCATATCCCAGTATTGTTAGTTTTTCTTATAGATAAGCCTACTAGTTCCAAATTCAATTTGATCATCACAAATATCATACAAAACCTATTTTTTGATATTTGAACTAGGAAAACCGATATTTAACAAAAAGAAACTTGCAAGAAAGAGGGTATTTACCACTAAAGAATGTGCACAAGGGATTTCCAGCTCATGAAGTGGTTGCTTGAGGTTTCTTGAGGTGATAGTGACTCTAGCTTGAGGATATGAACAATTTCCATGAAGGGGTTATCAACTTCCTTGGTTTGGTGAAGAACTTGTAACTAAGGTGATGGAGGTTGAAAGAGAAATGTTTTGTTTAGTTTGAGACTTGCAAGATTATCATAAGTGTTGTAATAGAATGGAAGGTGAAGGTGTAAAGATTTTGTTTAGAGAAAGGAGGAGGTGGAGGAATGAGAGTGTTTGGTTTGTTAAGTTATGTATGAAGGAAATTTCTAACCTAACATATATCATACCCTCACTCACAACAAAAACCCTTTTTACCAATAAATACTTTTACACAACCCCATCTTACACCAAAATCTCATATCTTGTTAAAAACAAAATACTTATCATTTTTAGGATATCACATATTTTCATTTTTCCTAAAATAATTATATTTTTATGGATACCAATCCGAAACCAAAAATACATACACGATATTATTTCGTAAACTCATAATACCCTTATTAAAATTATAAATTAATATTTATAATTTTCCAAAATGTTACAATATCCCCCTTAAAGAAATTCGGTCCCTGAATTTAAATTTAACCTCAATCTTAAAACATTTTACCTACTCAAATCAACTCACCGAGGCCCAAATCCTGAAAACATATAGTCCGTTCCAATCAACGGAACTCAGAAGTCCCGCACAAGCTAAGACTACACTAACGCAACTCATGCGTATGAAAACTCAAAAGCATATACTCCCATAACCGTAACTCTAGCAGATGCTATGAGAATTACACCAATTATGATACAAAATACAAAACGCAAAATCAATTGTGTACATCGAGTACACAATCATTGCCATATCCGTAGTGCAATATCTATAGCACACGACCAAACGAAAATATATAATCAAAGCTATAATATATCTCCTCAAGTGCAATGCACGAAAATGGAATCAACCTTAACAGGTTTGCATGAAAACCAAATCACATGCCCACGGGTGTGCTTGAAAATGAAAACAGTGTCAAGTGCAATAGGTGTGCATGACAACAACATCCACTGCATCGAATGTGTATGGAACCAATATCAAGTGCATTTTGAGTCCACGAAATCAACATCAAATGCATTGGGGTGCACGAAATCAATTCCGAGTGCATTAGGGTGCACAAAATCAACACCGAGTACATCAAGGTGCACAAAACATAAATATCAACACGTGCAACTGGTGTGTACAAATAATATCAAATGAGTGTAGAGTGTACAAAAATCTCAATCAAGTGCAACCGATGTGCACGAAAACATCAATCTAGTGCATCTGGTGTGCACAAAATGTCAATCAAGTGCTGCTACCATACACGAAAAATCTCATACAAGTGCACTTGGTGTGCACAAAATCATATGTGTGGCCCTCAAATCATCAAAACACATAAGTTAAAATAACGGATATCGAATCATCTTTTCTTCAACATCAAAAACGTGATATTCGGATCACCAAAACGCAAATAAAAAACAAATGACATTGAAGTACACCTTCTTCAATGTCGAAAGGTGTCTGTACACCCGGAACTGGCAGAGTAAGGATTCTTACTTTCCTTCTGCCCATGGTCTAACGTTCTCTGTCTCTGGATTATTGTTCTTTCGGTGGATCACTTATACCACGACCTCTCAATACAATCGCATGCTGAGGAGTAGCAATAAAAACCGTCCCACGCTAACGTCTCTTAGAACATTTCCTGACCAAGTAGCCTGGCCTCTCGCAATGTATCTATGAACGATGGCGGCCTCTAGACCTCAGAGTACACATCATACCACTGGCCCTGTGTCATGCCCCGCTCTCCAGTATATGGGCAGAGGACGCGACGAGGCTGCTACGTATTTACTCTGAAGTAAACACGCTAAGCGTATCTAAGCAATATATGTAAAATGCACAAGAGATAGTGACAATAGATATAATTGAGCAGCAACTTTATTTATTAACATTCTTTTTACAATACATCTTAAAAGTAAATACATGGAATGAAAAGTAATGCCTAAACAGTGGCATAACAGAAATGGAAAGTACTGAAATGAAATGTACAAGTAACTAGAGCTCCGGGTCGAAAGCTAACTGGTCCAAATCCTCGCTGGTGGGCTCGATCTCTAGTGAGTCCGAATCACCTGACGACATTACAAAGAGGAAGAAAGAGAATGTCGTCAGCGAAAAAATCGCTCGGTAAGTCCCGTAAATAGACAAGAATGGAATAGAAATAATAGAGTATTTAATATTATAATGTTGTATTTAGTGTTAACATTGTTGTTTGTAGCTTGGTACAGAAGAATGCCAGTGTATACAAGAGGAGTCCCACTATTCCGGAGACTAAGGTATACGGAGCACAAGGAACCGTTCAACCAAGGTACAACAGCATATGAATTCAGGTTAGGTGTATTATGGTTACAGTCTCGTGCTACTTCTAACACCTTCCGTACCAGTCTACCCCTTATAAACCCCGTGATATCTTGATTGTATTGATGTATTGTTTGAATTGTATATTGTATAGAGATGGGTGACTTGCCAAAATCATGATATCAGTAAATGGATATAACTGGAGAATCATGTTGATGGATGTATATCCATGGTTCGGTTCATATTCAAGTCAGATTCATAAATCCATGTTGTATTGAAGTTTGATACTTGAATCATATTCAAGTCAGATTAATTATATTGAGACTCAGTCTGAGTCGGAAAATTTTAAAAGAAATTGAATCCTGAATTATGTTTTGGTGTTATCGGTAACCGCTGCACATGAACGGTAGGATTTGTGTTTTTTCAAAGACGATTACCGTGTTGATAACACCGTTTGCTAAGTTGTTGTTTCCCCCAATCAGAGCAAAGCTCTGTTCAAATTTTCAAATTTAAAATAAAGCTGCGCTTAATAAAAGCGCTCGCGCCAAGAGTGCCAGCGCTAAGAGTCAAAGACTCTAAAGCAGCGCACCACGTGCAAAGCACGTGAGCGCTGGCGCTAAAAGCGCTGCACCTTAAGCAGCGCACCACGCGCAAAGCACGTAAGCTATAGCGCTAAGAGCGTTGGACTTTAGGCAGCGCACCACGTACAAAGCATGTGAGCGCTAGCGCTAAGAGCGCTGCATTCTAAACAGCGCACCACATGCAAAGCACGTGAGCGCTAGCGCTAAGAGCGCTACACCCTAAGCAGCGCACCATGTGCAAAGCACATAAGCGCTAGCGATAGAATAAAATGTTCTCGGCCTTTGGATCAAAGATCCAATGAACATGATTAAAAATCATCAATTGGCCAGAATAAAATTCTGTTAAGGAAACATTCCTCAGAATCTTTCCAAACAGGAAAGATTGTGCTCTGAAAATCAGAGCACCGTTGGATCAATGATCCAATGGTGATTAAAATTCACCAAAATACAGAATAAATTCTGTAGGGGAAAAGATTTCCCAATCTTGTTAAAAACAAGAAGATTGCCTTCTGTAGAACAGAAGCCCGAGGATCAAAGATCAAACGATGGAGAAATCCCCAAATCAATTAAAGAAAAGATCCCTTCAACCGATTCAACAAATCAGCCTCTACTATATAAAGGACCCAACACTTCAAGTCTCATATAGAAGAACCCCCCCCCATAAACTTTGAGAAATTTCAGAGAGAAGAGCAAGCTCTCAGCAGAAGAAGAATTTCTTCAAGGTAAAAATAAAGAGATCAAAGTATCTCATTAGAAAAAGAACTTAGTTTTTTTGCCAGATCATAGATCTATAAGACAAATTGTCTTTCACAAAAGAGATCATAACATCTCATTATAAAAAGGGGGGAGAATAATTCAATTCTCTTAGGATCATAGATCCATAAAGGCAAAGCCTTTCACCAAAAACATAAGAGATTGAAACATCTCCTATAAAATAAGAACTTTGTTCTTAGATCCATGAGACAAAGCCTCTTATAAGAGAAAATTTAATTCTCAGAGAACAGAATTGCCTAAAAAAAGCCCTAGCGCTTCAATTTAAAGAAGTGCTTCAGCGCTCCAAATCTAGCACACAGCGCTGCAGAGCCTTAGCACTTCTAATTTAAAAGAGCCTTAGCGCTCTAAATTAAAATAAACGCCTTAGCGCTCTAAATATAGCGCACAGCGCTGCAGAGTCTTAGCGCTCCAAATTAAAAGAAGCGCTCTGCGCTCATTGACTGGAATACAGCGCCAAGCGCGCCACGTGCTCCTCACGTGTGCGCTACACCAGGAGCGTTCTGCGCTCATTGACTGGCGCTCAGCGCCAAGCGCGCCACGTGCTCCTCACATGTGCGCTACATCACAATAAGCACTCTGCACTCTTTAACTGGCGCTCAGCGCCAAGCGCGCCACGTGCTCCTCACGTGTACGCTGAGAGAACATAAATTGTTCTTTAAATAATAAAGCCCAGAGCCGTAATGAGTGCTCAGTATTCAATAAAAGATAAAAAGTTGTCAGGACCAATGCTCAGCATTGTTAAAAGACTGAGCCTAATTAAATGTCTAACATTTTGAATGAATGGGCTGAGCCAAAGCTGGCCACAGATCTCTAATCTTAGTCCTAAATTGGACTATAGATCTCCCAACCAATATCGGTTCAAGGGTACATCTCTTCACTCCTCTGATATTTGTCGTTGTAATCCTTCAACATCTTCAAAGAGGTGAAGGGTCCCGACAACCAGACATTCCACGGACTGTAGGGTCCTTAAACTCATGGACTATGATGTCCTTAAACTTTATAGACTATGACGTCTCTAAACTTCTACGGACTGTGGGGTCCCTAAACTCATGGACTATGATGTCCTTAAACTTTACAGACTACGATGTCTTTAAATTGGACCGCAATGTCCCTAAACTAAAAAAATATAGCCCAAATGCTCTTTTGTTGGATCTAAATAATCCTGTTAAGTAAATCTTAGTCTAAAATACGACTAACGTATCCTTAACAAATGGTTAAGTTGATCTTAGTCTAAAATTAGACTAACATATCCTTAACAAACGTTTAAGTTGATCTTAGTCTCAAATAAGATTAACGATCCTTAAACCCAACCCAAAATCCAAATCTAAGAAATTACAGATTTGAACTAATCCACGCCCTACGGGCGACAACATATATTAGTCTCCGTATACAATCCACGGGCAACCAAAAACAAAACAAACACACACGACACGAAGTGACCATCTGGAGAAGGAGAAAGTTGTTACCACCATGCGGAGGCGTAATTAACTGCAGGGGCTTGCGCTTGCAGGGAAGAGCATCCCCACAATCAAAAACCCCTCAAATAAGGGGGAATCTGACGAAGTCTGCTACATCGGCCGCATCCGTCTAAACCTCCGATACACGGTGCCATAAATCAACTTGGCATCTTCGGAGAGGTGGACGGATAAAACCAAATAGCATTTGCCCCCAAATTCAGGCAAGACGAACCTACGCGGTTCCGTCTCTGTATTCGATGGTGAACAGATTCTGGCACGCCCGGTGGGACCTTTTCCTTTTTCCACTCCACACTTCGTGTGTCGTATTTCGCGAACGAATCGCGATTTGCTATGGTTGCCCCTAGATTCGAGGTACTAAGATTTGATGTCTTTCTCCGTACAGAAAACAGAAGATCAATGGCTTCCAACTACAACAGCTGCAACAACTCTCACTCTGTCCTCGCTGGAGGAGTGACTTACGGGCCTCAGCCGACCTTCGTTTTCAAGATGCCATAGGAACAGGTGACGCAAGCCACCACTGGGCTGTTCTTTAGGACCATGCTCCCACCCATGAGCTTCAACACCCCATTGTCGGCGCAGGAGTCTCCAAAGAAGTCGGTCTTTGATCGTCTTACCACCACCGCGGGCCTTCTCAACGGGTCGCCCAAATCCAGCACCTCGATTTTCAACAGACTGGGCCAAAGCTCAAGTGAGCCTATAAAGAAGCCCGCGATACCTGAAGCGGCCATCCAAAAATGGATAACCATCCCTGCTCCAGTGGAAGAAGTCGTCAAAGCGGCTTCTCCTGCTAAAAGATCAGTCTTTGCAAGACTGACTGCTCCAACTCCCGTTCCGGACGAAGTCACCAAGGCTGCTACCCCTGTCCGAAAGTCTGCCTTTGACAAGTTGGCCATCCCTTCTCAGCGGGGTTTTCGACAGGCTAACGACGACAACATCTTCTTATCAGAGCAGGGGGCATGAAGAAGCCACCCCATAGCTGAGCCAGTCCCGTCTGCTCGACACGCTCGACGTCGCCACTGGCGCCGAGTGAGGAAGGCTGGGGGCAGTTCCCCTTCTGGACTGATTCCGCCAACTCCAACGGTGGAAGTTGATGCTGCTGTTCCAACTGGGAACAGCTTTGAACTACTTAACAGGGTGCACCGGAATTTGCCAACTGCCGTGCTCAAAAAGTCTCTTCCGCCTGTTGAAAAGATCACAAAGGCGAAGCCCGAGCAGCCCCCTCAGCGGCTGTCCTCTAAAATCCATAATGTTTGGCGACAGGTCCAAGACTCGGTAATCAACCAAGACTACTCACACCAACCGAAAAAGATGAAAGTTCGGCAAGAGAAGGACCACCCTGTTATACCATAGAAGGTGTCGTCTACTTGGGTGTCCGCTGCAACGGCTCCCTCAACTTCGACCGCTCACAAAAGGAGAAGGCCAGAGAAAATTCCCGTGTCTGCGACAAATCTCAAGGGCACTGAATCTAAACGCCCCAAATCTGGGGGCATGGTGGTGCACACTGTTTATATGGCATCCGGAAAAGAGGATAGCCGTATCTCTACGGGTCACTGACCACTCACCAGATCTGTAACAAAGGCCCAGGAGCAACAACATAAGCTCCAGGAAATGTTAACACAAATGGCCGCACTCACTGGGCCAAAAGAGAGCCCGGAGACATCGTCAGAGCAGCGTCAAGAACAAGAAACCGATGCTGAGTTCCTCCGCAGGTTCCTTGAGAAGAAGGACAAAGAGGCAGCGGAACAAGCTACCAACATAAAACAAATGGCGCTTTTGTTTCAAGACATGGTCGGAATGATGTTACAGCCGGATCCTCCAGCTGAAGACCCCCCGATTGTCCTTGAAGACGATAGGGGAGAAATATCGAACCCTCTTCCATCTTGTTCAGCAGCCAAGGAAGAGACCATTTCCAAAGTCGTCCTGGATAACTATATAGCTCAACAGATACGAGCTCATCAAGCGAGCGAAGCGGCTGGCCAAATTGTTAAGACCGGACGACCCTATCCGGGTTGGTACAATCAAATAAGGTACCCGCCAGGATATACGATCCCTAAATTCCACGTATATAAGGGGACGGGAAATCCACACCAATACATGGCTCAATTCAAGGCTCTGTGCGGCAATACCGGAGGTGACAATAAACTGCTGCATCGCCAGTTTGTTGGCAGCTTGTCGGAGACAGCGTTTGAATAGTACTCCGAGCTCCCGAACGACTCTGTTAAGACATTGCAGAAATGGATTTACTGTTCATACAAAGGTTCGCAAGTGCTAGCAAGCGCACCCCGATCACCGCATTAATTAACGCCAGAGTGAAGCCAGGCGAAACATGGATGCAGTACGCGATACGGTGGCGGAATCTATGGTCGAAGGGCGAGCAGCGCATCGAAGAAGCGCCTGCGGTAGGCATGTTCGTGGGTACTCTTGATCCGCAAGCAACCATATCCCAGTTCATGATGTTCTTCAAGCCAACTACTTTCCAGGCCTTGATTGACAAGCTGGCCCAAATGGATCAGATGGGTCATAGACCATCTTCTTCGAAGTTGGAATCTCGAAACGAAAAGGGGAAGGGGAAAGCGACCTTCATCGCCAATGCTCAACAGCAGCCTAGTGGTCCAAAACCAGCTTATCTCCAAAGTGATAGACAACGATCCCTTGAAGAAAAGATGAGACGCCCTTACTCATTCCCTCGGGATAAGACAAAGTGGTTATTCGAGCTAGCGCTGCACAACAGGCTCATCACTCTGCCGGAGCCAAGACACCCAATGCAACCAGGCGACGTTAACAATCCTAATTACTGCCCTTATCACTGAATATTGGGTCATCCAATCGAAGATTATTATATCTTCAAAAGCTGGATTGAGGACCAATACCAGCAGGGCAAGTTCGTGTTATCCGAAAACTGGAAGGTGAATCCGCCACAACTACATGCTCCTAAAAAGGTGGACACGCCGGGGACATCATGCTCATTTATAGAAGAAGTTCCATGGGAGGTCGCTCTTTCAGCCAAGATGAAAAGGATGCTGAAGGATCTCCAAAGATGCCCAGCAATCAGGTGGAAAAGTCCGCTGGAACCCGAGATCAATGAGGGAATGCTGAAGCCGCGCCTAACTCCAAGAATTGGTAGCGATAATCAAAATGCTCAGGCTCAGCCGTCAAAGTCTTCGAAAAAGAAGAAGAAGACCAAAAAGCCCGTGAAGCCTAATGACAAGCGCACGAACGTGCAAAAACATATTGACGCGCTAGAAGAATATAACCAAAAGGCACGAACCCTGGACACACTCTAAGAGTTTCTCAACCACATTTTTGAAGATGAGGGAGAAGACTTGTCAGATGAACCTGAGGATTATGTGGCAAGCTGTCACGTGATCTCTCATTCGTCAATAGATACCGAAGAAGCTCCTGATGCAGAGAAACTGGGGGCAGATCCTAAACCGGAACTCCTAGGACTGTCAGACGAGATGATTGACGTATTCCTGAACGAAGCTCTTCAGAAGAGCAAAGCTGATCGAGAGCGTGAAACGGCCATATTTGAAAATGCTAAACGTCGACGACTGAATGAAAAGGTTGAAGCACTCCAACCAGATCGAAGCACGCCTGCGGTAGACAAAAGCAGGCTTAAGACGAGGAAACGATTCGCTAGAGCCCTATCAATGGGAATGAAGTTGCCCTCTTTCAGAGGAAATTCTCTTAGTAGTATACATTTTGATGAAGCGGACATGCATCCTAACTTCTGTTTATACCATCAGAGGATTGCACACCCTACCAAAGAGTGCATGGTCTTTAAAAACTGGTGGCAGGGATATGTTGCTCACCGACAACACGTTCAGCGAATGAGGCGCAAGGCTCGTTGAGAGTAGAAGTGTAGGGTTCCTAGGCACGCTAAAGAGGTCTCACAAGACATCAACCATGCCAATTTCAAATTTTACAAGTGCCGAGAAACCCTAATACGGATTCGTTGACTAGAGTTTAGGCGAAAAGTGAAACTAGTTAACAATTTAACTAAAAGAAAGAGGCTACAACCTTTGTAGATCCGGTTCTCCACTTCCTTAGCTCCATGTAGACGTCCCCTCGCTGTCCATATCGGATCTTGGACTCTGGCATCGGCTTCATCGGAGAAATGTGCGGACTAGCTTGTCGACTTCGATGCCAAAGAAGATCTACGTCGAGGGAACTCAAGATCAAGCTCCAACTTCACCAAGTTGTGAAACTTGTGAAGAAAACACCCTATACTACTTGGCAAGAGGTAGAGGGTGAAGAAATAGGAGGTGGGTTCACTTTAGAATTGAATTTCTCACTCTTTTTCTCAAGATGCCATTAAAGCTAGTAAGCTTTTCTTCTTGTCAAAGATGATGAAGAAGAAGAAAGAATATGATAAGTGTTGCTTTAAAATGAAAATAATATCAATACTTATTATATCCTAACCTTGGTTAGGTGTAGAGAAAAGACCATGGTTAGTTTGAATGGTTAGGGTTAAGCATGAAGACAAAATGGTCACTTTAGTCAAAGCTTCATGAAGCTTCAACAACAAACAAAGAAAGCCACCATTTTCTCTTTTATCTTTTCCAAAATAAAAAAATAAATAAGTAAGTAAGGAAAAGAAAAACCCTAACCATTATATAACTATGGTTTAATCCTTACACATACTCAAGTAAACATATATCATCAAACATGATACAATCAAGTGTACATAAAAATATATCACATATACAATGTGCACATCAAGTGAGAAAAACCTTTTAAAGTGAACCAATACTAGTTAATGCAAAGTAATATATCAAATATATAATTATACATTAAATCATTAAATCAACACTTGATTCAATGATCCGGTCATGTCGCACATAACCGACTAGTATCTAATGTATCGATTTATCGAATCAATGATTCGATAACTAGGTTATATCGCATACAACCAAGCGAAACATTCATCGCGAGAATGAAATACGGTATCACATACACGCATTATTCTCGGTCCCGCACATATCTCATATGCGCTCCTATTTCGTTTCGCTTGAGCAGGAAACCTCTGTGTAGGACTCTAAAGACTCGTCAATACGCCGGTAGCAGATGATGATCATATCAAGCACCCACAAGCCGCAAGCGGTCTACTAAACGTAACGGCCACCCGGGTATTGAGCGATCAGAAGATCGACGAGCAAGCCCGCTCACACTCCTGTGAATCCAACCAGTAACACTTACCGTACAGTCCAGTCTGTTCGTCTGATATGTCGCATATCAAGTCTACGGGTGGTAAACGTCAGACCCCAATGACCGATAAGTCGTGCCGATGTGAGGCTCATAACGGGTCGAGAAACTACTGGTAACACTTACCAGCAAAACTCTGACCAGCCCTGGCCAGGGACTTCCCTGTTACGGCCAATCGAGCATAGCGCAACATCAACCCCCAATACCGGGAGAGACGAAACCCCTCCTATCGCTCATTGCCTCCATGTGACTCGGGACTGTACCCAAAAACCACCGTTTTGCACGCCCTCATGGACGTGGTAAGGTGGAGATCAAAGCACAGTGGGAATCACACAAGACTCTATGACGATCTCGGGTCTACAGACTAAACTGCACAAGTGTCACCTGAGAACTGCCATCTGACGTGAGGTATAATGCCATCTGGGAGTTCTCGGCGAGTCCGTCCAGTGTACCCAGTCTCCACTGAGCACCCGTATACCATCTCTGATGTCAAACACCAATGGATATGGGATCATCCATCGCCCATCTCATGGGTCGAGAAGCATATACGCTAGTCTATACTGGTATATCGATGCCCCGTCTCGATACACCCACGACTAGGGACCTTGAAGGATGTACCTATGGACTACCATGTCCCCACTAGTATGATCTGCATCATAGTCCAGGTAGTCAAGTACACATCCTAAGGGTTTTACCAACATGTAACTATAAGACAGTTTAAAGAGACTAGTGTACATGTTAAGATAAAGAGCAACCAGATAGCATACTATCATATCGAGCAAGAAAGTCATCTCTATATATGTCCAAGCATCCAATATAAAATACATCATCTGTACAATACTGGCCTCTAGGGCATACATACAACTACCAATCTCCCACTTGCACTAGGGCCAGCTGCTGTAGTATCGCATACCGAGCATCCCGAAGAGTCTCTCAAACTGTATCTGGGGAATGGCCTTCGTGAGTGGATCCGCCGTGTTGTTCTTCGTGTCAACCCTCCTGACCTCGATCTCCCGGCGATCAACTATCTCCCGGATCAGGTGATACCGCCTCAGAATATGCCTGGATCGCTGATGGGACCTGGGTTCCTTGGCTAAAGCCACCGCTCCATTGTTATCGCAATACAAAGGTATTGGATGCTCAATGGATGGAACCACACCAAGTTCAGTAAAGAACTTCTTGATCCAGACAGCCTCTTTAGCAGCATCGTTGGCAGCGATGTATTCAGCCTCCATCGTCGAGTCTGCCACGGTTTCCTGCTTGGAACTCTTCCAGTTAACCACCCCTCCATAAAGGGTAAAGACAAATCCCGACTGCGACTTAGAGTCGTCCTTATCACTCTGGAAGCTTGAATCGGTAAAGGACTCCACTTGGAGTTCTCCGTTACCATACACCAAGAGCATCTCTTTAGTCCTTCGCAAGTACTTGAGAATGTTCTTCACAGCTGTCCAGTGACTCTCTCCAGGATCAGCTTGATACCTGCTCACTACACTTAGTGAGTATGCTACATCAGGTCTGGTACATAGCATCGCGTACATGATAGAGCCTACAGCCGAAGCATAGGGTATCCCTTGCATGCGAGCTCTTTCCAAATCAGTCTTGGGAGACATCTCTTTGGAGAGAGTGACTCCAGAGATCGTGGGCAAGTTCCCACGCTTGGATTCTTCTATACTAAACCTCTTTAGTATGGTGTCAATGTACCTGGATTGGGACAATCCTAATATCCGTTTGGATCTATCCCTATAGATCCTAATTCCCAATATGCAGGAGGCATCACCAAGATCTTTCATTAAGAATCTTTGTGATAAGAAGAGCTTGACCGATTGCAGCATAGGAATATCATTTCCTATCAAGAGTATGTCGTCCACGTACAATACGAGGAAGACAACCTTACTCTCTGCCACCTTCTTGTAGATACAAGGTTCATCTGGGTTTTTGACGAAATCAAACTCTTTGATAACGACGTCAAAGCAGATGTTCCAACTCCGCGATGCTTGCTTTAATCCATAAATGGATTTAAGCAGCTTGCACACCTTCCCGCTGCTCCCACCGTTTATGAAGCCCTCTGGCTGAGTCATGTATACGTACTCTTCTAAATCACCATTTAGAAAGGCGGTCTTAACATCCATTTGCCAGATTTCGTAGTCATGATATGCAGCGATGGCAAGCATGATCCGGATGGATTTAAGCATAGCCACTGGAGAAAAGGTTTCGTCATAGTCCACACCTGGTCTTTGACGAAAACCTTTTGCAACAAGTCTAGCTTTGAAAGTCTCCACTTTCCCATCTACACCAAGTTTTTTCTTGAAGATCCACTTGCTCCCGATGGGTTTTACCCCTTCAGGAGCAACATCCAAAGTCCATACTTTGTTGGTGTACATGGATTCCATCTCGGACCGCATAGCATCCAACCATTTCACTGAGTCACTACTCGTGATGGCCTGCTCGAAGCTAGTTGGGTCATCATCCTCCATGATGCAATCCTCGCTCCCACCATCCATGAGAAAACCGTAGTATCTCTCAGGTGGGCGAGGAACCCTACTAGATCGGCGGAGAGGCTGAGGTTCATTTGGAGCCACTGAATCTTCTGGTTCCACTAAATCTTCAGTTATGGTTTGTGTATCTGGAACCTCTTCCAGCTCTACCACTTTGCCACTAATTTCTTTTTCAAGGAATTCCTTTTCAAAAAGGTGGCATGTTGAGCAACAAACACTTTTTGTTCCTCACTGTGGTAGAAAAAATACCCATATGAGTTCTTTGGATATCCCACAAACTTGCAAAGAACTGACCGTGCCTCGAGCTTGTCCGGATTTTGTCTTTTGACATAGGCTGGACAACCCCATATCTTAACTCGTTTAAGATATGGCCTCTTCCCACTTCATATCTCATATGGTGTGGTAGGTACAGATTTAGTTGGAACTTGATTCAATAGGTATGCTGCTGTCTCCAGCGTATATCCCCAGAAGGAAATAGGTAACTCAGCTGTGCTCATCATAGAGCGCACCATATCTAATAGGGTGCGGTTCCTCCGTTCTGATACACCATTGTGCTGTGGTGTATATGGAGGAGTCAGCTGAGAGAGAATCCCATTCTCTTTTAAGAAGTCCAGGAATTCATTGCTCAAGTATTCACTTCCTCGATCAGATCGAAGGATTTTAATACTTTTTCCGGTTTGGTTTTCAACTTCTTGTTTATATTCTCTAAATTTCTCAAAAGCTTCTGATTTGTGTTTCATCAGGAACACATATCCGAATCTAGAGAGATCGTCAGTGAATGTAATGAAGTATGAAGAACCATCCCTGGCATGTGTAGACATGGGACCGCATACATCACTATGTATCAGTCCCAAGAGTTCGGTAACTCTTTCTCCGTGTCCCGTAAAAGGAGTTTTGGTCATCTTGCCTTTGAGACATGACTGGCAAGTGTCATAAGATGAAAATTTGAACGGTTTCAAATATCCATCCTTATGTAACTTAGCCAGTCGTGTCGCATTGATGTGACCCAGTCTACAATGCCACAAGAAAGATTCGTTCAGTTCAGAACTCTTCCTCTTGTGTGTGTTTGTTATGCTCAGAACTGTTGATTGATTTAGAACATAAATGCCATTGCACAACGTGCCTGATCCAACCAACTTTTGGTTACGGAAAATGTTCATAACATTATCCTGTAATACAAAATTATATCCCTCTTTACTCAACAAAGAAACCGATATAATGTTGCATATCAGGTTCGGCATGTAATAGCATTCGTTCAGAACCAATGTATTACCAGTTGGTAATGCAAGGTGATATTCCCCGACAGTTTTAGCTGCAACAATTGCACCATTTCCAACTCTAATGTCTTTATCACCTTCTCCAAGTTCTCTACCTTTCCTGAGCCCATGTAACTGATTACATATATGGGATCCTGACCCGGTATCTAATACCCAGGATGTAGAGCAAATGGAGAAACAGTTCTCTGTAACGAACACACCCGAAGAAAATGCATCATCATGTACTTTCTTCATTCGGATGGCTTGGGAATCCTGGTATTCCGCTATGTCCTGTTCATTCCTATAACTCTTATAAGAAAGAACGGAACCAACGTTCCCCAGCACAGTATAACATGCGGGTTCAGTCAATACATCCATATTATTATCTTTATTAGGGCATGACATGGTCGCTACCTGGAGAGAGAGAGAGAAGAAAACAGTTTAGCGTATGCTCTTGCAAGATCAGATTGGTTATTATCTTATCTAATCAGGATGGCTCCCACTGGTTTTTATCAAATCTTCCTTCAAACCCTAAAAGGAAAGACTAGCCGGGATTAATTACACCCTACAACTTCGCCAATCTTTCAGCCAGGCCAGTGTCGGTACTTTGAGGGAGGTTCCCCGTGCTTTCGCACGGACCTAATTAAAGTAAACCTCGTTTTCTCAGAGGCGTAACTCCGTTGACACCTTTCTAGACACCTACTTGATTGGCTAATTGTAATGTGCAAAACTCTCCCAGGAGTAACTCTTACTCGCAGTGGGTATCGGGATCCAACTATCTCATAGAAAGTATGCAATCTCATTGCAAATTTCAACACTTGAAATTCCCGATAATGCTTTTGCCCCAAACGATCTATGACCTTGACAAGGTCAACAAACCATAGACCGTAAGTCAAGTTCAACCCGTCATTTCTTGATTGAATCAAACCCACCCGCACGACCCTTGACAAGGTCAACAAGGCCGTACGACTACCCTAATCCAATCTGCATCATATGCATAAACAGATAAATACTGGTCAGCTACCGCACACTGCGCCTTGACAAGGTCAACAAACGCAGCACGAATACTAAACAGTTCTTATCTGAAATGACGGAGGGCTACGACAGGTTTTTCTGAAAACCTATTGCGTAATGAACTTGATATCGTTGTAGAATCGAATGATTTTGAAATGGAGTGTTTTTGAGGCTTTTTCTAGTTTTGCTAAAGGGGTCACTCCCGGTGAAGAGATCGTCGGCCCTTTCCTTATCAAATAAGGTGCGGGATATATCACATATACCTCTGTGCATCGCAAGAACTGTAGCTACCTATTTTATTTAAAATTTGATTCTACAACATCTTTTAGGTTTCTTTTCTTTCATTAAACACATTAATGAAGTCCCATCATTTATGTCACCTAAACATCACAGATAAATACGACGTGCACTTATGCCATCCGCATTCGCCTCGATGTCCCCTCATGCACCGTTAGGTTAGGTAACTAACGACAGAGCAGGGCAGGGCTAGTGCGGGTGCAAAACATAAGTAACGTCTATATAATATATCATATATACTATATACCATATCCATCAGAACATATCAAATGATCACATCACAGATATCGCAGCAGAAAATATCATATGAAATATTGGATATACTAGGACGTCCGTGTTTTTAATACGAGCCAGTATAAAACACGGATTCCACGGTCGTGACGAATAGCCAATCCCACACCCCTAGACCCCTACGAGAGCGGCAAGCAACCCTATCAATTCTAGGGTTAGAAGACCCGGACTCGACTCCTCGAGATGGTCTCCTACTGGACCCTAGAACCCGGTTACTTGTGCTCCCCTCCTTGGTTCTATCCTAATGCGGAAAAGTAAATAATATACAAAAGGTGACATCTTCCGCAACCTGGAAGTGCCCCAAATGAAAGAATATTACATACAAGTTTTTACATGAATGAAAATGAAAAACACTCATCTTACATAAAAACCCCCGGCTATTCAAACATGACGATCCAATATAACATATCCAGCAACACATAACATCATATGTCATCAACGTAAGTAAATATGCGCATCCCAATTGTCGTTGACATATAGCAACGAAACCGGCGATATCACATATTACACTTACGGTCACAGAAAAGAAAGTGTAAAACTACAACAGTTGGAATCCGCAACCTCTTTAGACATCGCATGCCTAATCAAATGAAATACTTAGACATCACATGCCTAACAATTATAAACCCCGTATTTTAGTCCCATTATCGAAAACTCTTTTCAATATCAAGTGAGACTAAACTGCTAGATTTATAACATTCATTCAGTTATCTCATAACTGTTTGTGAATTCCAATTATTGTATCACATTCCGGATAAATAGAAAATATTAAACTTTCCGATCGAACATTCGAACACCCAAGTTTTCCCGAAACCGTTCAACACATGAAATAAGTTCAAAGACATTCACTTCATGCCTCAGTACCAACGGTCCAGCCGTAGAAGGGTCAAGCCAACGCCTCACATATGGCACGCCGTACTGCCCCAAACCCTAAGGTTCAAAGGGCAGTTCAAGACGGTCACATAATCGAGTTAAGATTTGTTGTCTTCTAGAGGGACCATCGCGTCACTTGCACTACTTAGAACGTCATTAAACTACGGAAAAGTCCAACAATTGAAAATTTCCCGGCAGGGGAAAGATTGGGTATTTACATCCGGTCGAACTTTTTAACATATTCTAAAATTATCCGGAAAAACACATAGACAAAATTTGATAATCCGATCGAATCTTCGATTCCCAATACAACCCCAGAATACTCAACTCTTGAGTCATAATAAAAATACCCAGAAAATATAGCATTTAAATATAAGAATTACTGTGTAGAAATCAACAGGAGAAGAGACAAAGTGGCCGCGGAACCGCCGCAGAAGCTAGGCTTATGCCGCGGTTCCGCCGCGGTTTAGAGTTATCTTTTGGCCAATTTTGCACCGTAATTCTTAGAACTTCCTGTTGAATTTTTTAAGCATTTTTAATCTGGAAAAAACCCAGTTTTTGAAAAAAGTCCAGAGAGCATTTTGGAATTAGGGTTTCGGTTCGATCGGACTTCAAACGTCGTCTACACTTCACCTAAGGCTCTAGCTAGGCTCTGATACCACTGTAGGGTTCCTAGGCATGCTAAAGAGGTCTCACAAGGCATTAACCATACCAATTTCAAATTTTACAAGTGCCAAGAAACCCTAATACGGATTCGTTAACTAGAGTTTAAGCGAAAAGTGAAACTAGTTAACAATTTAACTAAAAGAAAGAGGCTACAATCTTTGTAGATCTGGTTCTCCACTTCCTTAGCTCTACGTAGACGTCCCCTCGCTGTCCATATCGGATCTTGGACTCTGGCATCGGCTTCATCGGAGAAATGTGCGGACTAGCTTGTCGACTTCGATGCCGAAGAAGATCTACGTCGAGGGAACTCAAGATCAAGCTCCAACTTCACCAAGTTGTGAAACTTGTGAAGAAAACACCCTATACTACTTGGCAAGAGGTAGAGGGTGAAGAAATAGGAGGTGGGTTCACTTTAGAATTGGATTTCTCACTCTTTTTCTCAAGATGCCATTAAAGCTAGTAAGCTTTTCTTCTTGTCAAAGATGATGAAGAAGAAGAAAGAATATGATAAGTGTTGCTTTAAAATGAAAATAATATCAATACTTATCATATCCTAACCTTGGTTAGGTGTAGAGAAAAGACCATGGTTAGTTTGAATGGTTAGGGTTAAGCATGAAGACAAAATGGTCACTTTAGTCAAAGCTTCATGAAGCTTCAACAACAAACAAAGAAAGCCACCATTTTCTCTTTTATCTTTTCCAAAATAAATAAATAAATAAATAAGTAAGGAAAAGAAAAACCCTAACCATTACATAACCATGGTTTAATCCTTACACATACTCAAGTAAACATGTATCATCAAACATGATACAATCAAGTGTACATAAAAATATATCACATATACAATGTGCACATCAAGTGAGAAAAACCTTTTAAAGTGAACCAATACTAGTTAATGCAAAGTTATATATCAAATATATAATTATACATTAAATCATTAAATCAACATTTGATTCAATGATCCGGTCATGTCGCACATAACCGACTAGTATCTAATGTATCGATTTATCGAATCAATGATTCGATAACTAGGTTATATCGCATACAACCAATCGAAACATTCATCGCGAAAATGAAATACGGTATCACATACACGCATTATTCTCAGTCCCGCACATATCTCATATGCGCTCCTATTTCGTTTCGCTTGAGCCAGGAAACCTCTGTGTAGGACTCTAAAGACTCGTCAATACGCCGGTAGCAGATGATGATCATATCAAGCACCCACAAGCCGCAAGCGGTCTGCTAAACGTAACGGCCACCCGGGTATTGAGCGATCAGAAGATCGACGAGCAAGCCTGCTCACACTCCTGTGAATCCAACCAGTAACACTTACCGTACAGTCCGGTCTGTTCGTCTGATATGTCGCATATCAAGTCTACGGGTGGTAAACGTCAGACCCCAATGACCGATAAGTCGTGCCGATGTGAGGCTCATAACGGGTCGAGAAACTACTGGTAACACTTACCAGCAAAACTCTGATCAGCCCTGGCCAGGGACTTCCCTGTTACGGCCAATCGAGCACAGCGCAACATCAACCCCCAATACCGGGAGAGACGAAACCCCTCCTATCGCTCATTGCCTCCATGTGACTCGGGACTGTACCCAAAAACCACCGTTTTGCACGCCCTCATAGACGTGGTAAGGTGGAGATCAAAGCACAGTAGGAATCACACAAGACTCTATGACGATCTCGGGTCTACAGACTAACCTGCACAAGTGTCACCTGAGAACTGCCATCTGACGTGAGGTATAATGCCATCTGGGAGTTCTCGACGAGTCCGTCCAGTGTACCCAGTCTCCACTGAGCACCCGTATACCATCTCTGATGTCAAACACCAATGGATATGGGATCATCCATCGCCCATCTCATGGGTCGAGAAGCATATACGCTAGTCTATACTGGTATATCGATGCCCCGTCTCGATACACCCACGATCAGGGACCTTGAAAGATGTACCTATGGACTACCATGTCCCCACTAGTATGATCTGCGTCATAGTCCAGGTAGTCAAGTACACATCCTAAGGGCTTTACCAACATGTAACTATAAGACAGTTTAAAGAGACTAGTGTACATGTTAAGATAAAGAGCAACCAGATAGCATACTATCATATCGAGCAAGAAAGTCATCTCTATATATGTCCAAGCATCCAATATAAAATACATCATCTGTACAATACTAGCCTCTAGGGCATACATACAACTAACAAGAAGAGCACGACAGATGAGTGCAAAAGAACTACCAGCAACTGTCACGTGGTCGATTTCGAGGGATCGCAAGTTATCACCTTTAGGAGCGATTCCGATGAAGAACTAGCCCTCGGCCCTTTCTTTAAGGAATCCATCTCCGAAACAGAAGAGACAAAAGCCTACGAGAACATTCAGCTGGGCAATCGCACGCAACCCGAAAAGAATCCCAGACCCACAATCAGAGGATCGAATAGAAAAGATAAGGGGAAGGAAAAAGTCCCTAAGGATATCTCCCTCAATGATCGACTCATCGAAGAGCTGGCAGCTAAGGACCCGCCTAAGAAAAACAATGTGGATTACAACGTTTTGGCACACCTGAGGAAAATACCCTCGCAACTAAGCATTCTCGATGTCCTCCTGCTGTCTAAGGAGGCGAGAGATTCTTTTATCAAGGCACTACAAGAGCCCGAGCAGTTCCAAACTTTCCTTGCCAAAGAAAAGATGAAGGACAAGCTGGAAGAAGTACACACAGCTGACATCATTTTCGGCGTTGAAGATCTCCTCCTCGGGACGTGCGAGCACAACCGTCTCCTGTATATCACTGGATACTGTCATGATATCAAGATAGGAAAAATCCTGGTCGACAACGAATCCTCCGTCAACCTTCTCAATGTGAAAGTGTTGAAGGAAATCTGCATGAGCGTTCAACACCTCGCTCGAGATAAAATCACTATCTCCGGATTCGACTCCCGGTCATCACGGACGCTCGGGTCTATAATTCTGACATTACACTTTGGGATGCTCGTCACTGACATTAAATTTCATGTCATTGACATCAAGACATGCTACAACACTTTGCCTTGGTTGCACGAGTATAGCATCGTCCCTTCTACACAACATTAGTGTATGAAGTATTTCAAGGATGGTCTCGAGTACACTGTGACAGGGGAGCTGAACCCATTCTCCGTAAATGAAGTCCGAAAATATGAAGTGCAAAATACTTCTTACCAGACTTCGAAGACACAGAAAGGTGTCATAAGCCCGAGAATAAGCAGAAAGCTATCACCACTATTCCGGTCTTCAGGAGTGATACCGAGGAGGAAGAAGAGATAGTCTATTCGGGACCGCCCTAATGAAACAAGCCTGGACAGTCTATCCCTATGTTGGTCTTCGGCAGCGACTCTGAAGACGAGGTCAACGCAGTATTCTCGGCTCGTCCATCAGTACAAGCCTTCATTGGAGATGATCAGAGTTTGCAGATCGCCATGGTTCCACGGCGGCATTACAAAGAGCTCGACGCACTCGATACCTATAGTGTGCAAGAACTGTAGACATTCTACGTCCTTCCCAGGAGAAAAGATAAAATGACGATCCTTTTTTATCGATCCACGGAAACCAAAGTGGAGAAAGAAATTTGGCATAGCGCCGTTTTTTCACTTGACAGGATCCAGCCCATCCGTCTGCCCAGATACTATACAGAAGGATTAAAAAGGCTGTTAAGGCGCCAAGGTGTACCCTTCAAGCAGACCGCACGACAAGCTCAATTCTACAATAGGATCTGGAACGTCCCCGGAACTCAGCGAAAATTGCACAACGGGAGAATGGAAACGATCGGGCTTGGATATGTTCAATCCAAAAAACGGGAACGATTCCAGGGTTGCTACGTTATACATGACTTCGATGAAGAAGGAGATGCTCTGTTAGAAGACGCTAACCCTGAACCAAAATGAGATCTCGCCATGAAAATGCCAAGTCCGACGTTCGAAGAACAAACAGTCAAGCTAATAAGAGAAGCGGGTCAAAAGGTCCGGGATGATCATAGCCGCGAAATGGCCATCTATGAGAAAGCCAGGATGCAGCGCCTCCTTCAACAGGCTACAGAAAATGACGATGCTCTTCGTCGCCAGCCTGTCGTACAAAAAACCCGACACGGAAGCAAAAACAAACTGAAGAATAGAACAGCAGCAAAGCGGATCCAAGAAGTCACGTGATCGAAAATCGAGTAGCCGAGACCCGTAGCTTATAAAGAAGATGAGTCGAGCATATTCTTTTCCTCAAGACAAGACAAGGAAGATATTCGGTCTTGTCATGAAACATCAGATGATTACCCTCCCAGAGTCCAAGCACCCCGAACAAGCAGACGAGGTTTCTCATCCGGATTACTGCGCCTATCACTGAACGATAGGACATCCTCTTGAAGACTGCTTCACCTTCAAAAACTGGGTCGAAGACCAACAACTCAGCAGGTTCACTCTATCCAACAGTTGGAGGATAGCCCCACCGCAGAAGCATGAACCGAAAGCCACGTATGCAGCGAGAGTAGAACCAGATCAATATCAGTCTTAGAAACGATCTCGTACCTGTCACATAATAACGTTGACAGAAGAGGGAGTACCTGAAAATATGGACGACCTTTCCCGGTGCTTCGAAAATGATGATAATGAAGTGATCTCAGAGTTTCCACCGGCACCAAAAGATCTGGAAGATGGGATACATACTACTGCAGATAACCTCAGAAAAATCGACTTGGGAACGGAAAATGACCCACGGCCTACGTTCGTCAGTGAGCTGCTGTCTAAAGAACGGGTGGCTACACTCAAAGACGTGCTCACGCGGTATAAAGACTGCTTCGCATGGAACTACTCTGAGATGCCGGGGCTAGATCCAGAGATAGTTGTGCATAAATTGGCGATATCTCCGGACGTCAAGCCAATCAAGCAAGCACCAAGAAGAATGCGGCTCGAACTTGAAATGAGCATCAAAGCCGAAGTCAAGAAGCTAATCAATTCCGGCTTCATCCAAGAGGTTCAGTACGCTGAATGGATTGCCAACATTATCCCAGTGATGAAGAAAAATGGGACGGTGCGCATTTGCGTAGACTTTCGGGATCTCAACAAAGCATGCCCAAATGATGATTTTCCCGTACCGGTCACCGAGATGATGATAGAAAACATGTCCACTCACGAAGTCTTCTCCTTCATGTACGGTTCATCAGGATATAATCAAATAAAAATGCATCCCGAAGACCAGAAGCATACCGCTTTCCGGACTCCTCTGGGCATATTCTGCTACAAAGTGATGCCATTCGGCTTGAAGAACGCCGGCGCTACCTATCAGAAGGCCAGGACGAAGATTTTCGATGACCTTATACACGAGATTGTCAAATGTTATATCGACGACCTTGTGGTGAAAAGCAAATCGCACGAAGAACATTGGGAGCATCTAAAGATAGTGTTCCAACGACTTCGGAAATACAACCTGAAGATGAACCCTCTCAAATGCGCATTCGAAGTTTCCTCGGGAAAATTCCTAGGATTCATCGTACGACCTCGAGGCATCGAAATAGACCCGTCGAAGATCAAGGAGATCATGGAAATGCCCTCGCCAAGAACTCTTAAGCAACTGTGGTCTCTCCAAGGGAAGCTCGCGTATATTCGGCGGTTCATAGCCAATCTTTCCGGCAAATGCCGTCCCTATAGTCACTTGATGAAGAAGGGAACCCCGTTCATTTGGGATCACAAATGCCAAAATGCACTGGACGAAATCAAGCAATATCTGCAGAATCCGCCAGTACTACCGCTCCAGTCAAAGGAAAACCCCTCATTCTGTACACAACCGCCCTGGAGGGTTCCTTAGGCACGCTATGGGCACAAGAGAATGATCAAGGGAAGGAAATAGCCCTCTACTTTTTGAGTCGAGTTCCCCTAGGGCCAGAAAACAACTACTCCCCCATCGAAAAACACTGCCTGGCGTTAATCTTCGCGATAACGAAGCTCAGACACTATGCGTTGGCGCATGAGGTCCACCTCATATCAAAAGTGGATCCTCCCAAATATTTGATGTCGAGAGCCATACTAACAGAATGGCTCTCTAAATAGACCTTACTCTTGATGGATTTCTCGATAACATATCGACCGCTCAAGGCAGTGAAAGGCCCGGCCATCACCGACTTCCTCGCTGAGCATCCTATACCTGCCGATTCACCCCTAAATTGCGAATTGCCAGACGAGCACGCGTTTGACAAATCGAAGGGGAGAAGGGAGAGAGTAACACCCGGTGGGAACTCTACTTCGACGGAGCATCTTCCATGAAGAAGTGAAAGCACAGCACCCCCATAATCAAATCTGGGGTAGGCCTTATCTTTGTGACTCCACAAGGAGGGATAATGCGCTTTGCATTTTTCTTAACAGAGCTGAGGACAAACAATGAAGCCGAATATGAAGCTCTGATAGAAGGTCTTGAGATCGCCGTTGACATGGGAATCGAAAACCTCTTCATATACGGAGACTCCCAGCTGGTCGTTAGTCAAGTAAACGGCGACTATCAAACGTGCAAGCCCTAGTTGGTAAAGTACGGCGAGAGAGTACAACAATTGCTGACTCAAATTCCTTCCTACGTTTTGGAAAGCATACCACGTACGGAAAATAGCAAAGCGGATGCGTTAGCTAAACTCGCTAAAGAACTGGCTGACGAAAACCTCGATGACGTAAGGATCGTTGTGCAAAGCCGTCGGGTTTTTGCACCGGTAGAAATATCTCCGGAGTCGTCCGAAGAAAAGGGAGCGACCGAGCAAATGGCCCTACAAATAAAAGACCAAGAAAAGGCTGAGGATTGGAGAGAAATCTTTATAGACTACTTTAAATCCCTTCGAACACCTGAAGATGCGTCCTCAAGACATCAGTTCATGAAACGTGCTCTGTCTTTCACCTTCGTCAATGATACTCTATATAAGAGATCATTTGATTCTCTATGGTTAAGATGCCTGGGACCAAAAGAAGCGAGGAAAGTCATCCAAGAAATTCACGACGAACTCTGCGGTTCTCATCAAGCTGGGCCGAAGATGATGCTGAAGATCAAAAGGATGGGCTACTATTGGCCCACAATGATCCAAGACTGCCTCGAATACGCGAACCAGTGCCACTCGTGCCAGATTCACGGGGACTTTATCCATCAACATCCAAATCCGCTACACCCGACGGTGGCTAGCTGGCCATTCGAAATGTGGGGAACAGACATAATCGGACCCATTGAACCAGCATCCTCCAGAGGACATCGGTTTATACTGGCGACAACTGATTACTTCTCTAAGTGGGCAGAAGCAGTACCGCCAAGAGAAGTGAAGACGGATAATATCCTCCATTTCTTCAAGACACACGTCATCTGTCGGTTCGGCACTCCGCGACGGATTATCTCCGATAACGGGCCGGCCTACAGAAGCCATAAAATCTGCCGCTTCGCACAGCAACATAATATAGACTGGAGATACTCTTCGGTCTATAATTCTCGAGCTAATAGTCTAGCTGAGGCCTTCAAGAAGACCTTGACGAAGATCGTGAAAAAGACGATGTCCAAAAATAAGAAGGACTGGCATGAGAGACTGCATGAAGCTCTCTGGGCATATCGAACTGCGTTCAAAACAGCCACAAACACAACGCCGCATGCATTGGTATTCGGTGCTGAAGCAGTACTCCCCTTGGAGATAGATCTGCCCTCCTTACGAGTGGTAGTTCATTACGAGCTAACGGACAAAGAGAATGCTCATCTTTGTCTTGAGGTGCTCAACACCCTTGAAGAAACCCGGCTCATAGCGCAACAAAACTCGGAAGCTTACAAAGCAAAGATGACGCGCTCATACGAGAGATTGATTAGGCCAAGAATATGTTAGTGTATATGCCCTAGAGGCCATTACTGTATTATACTAGTTTGTATATTACTTAATGGAAGCTTGGGATATTCACCTTGTATATACAATCTTGCTCAAAATAGTAGAAGGCTACTTGGTTTGTTTCTACTTCAATGTGTACATGTGTTTATTTTAGTATATCGCCTATACACATTAGTGGAGCCCTTAGGATCTTTGCTTGATTACCAGCGTTGTGATGGCAGTCACACTAGTGGGGGCTGGTTAATCTATAAGCACATCCTTATGCAGGTCCCTAGTCGCAGGACTATCGAGACAGGGCATCGATACTCCGGAGTAGACTAGCGCATGCGCTTCTCATCCCAGAGTGGGAGATGGTCTGTCCCACAGCCATCAGTACGTCATACTGAAGATGGTATGCGGGTGCTCGTTGGGTTACGAGTACACTGGACAGGACTCGTCGGGAACTGACTGGTTGGTATTATACCTATCGTCAGTTATCAGTTCCCAGGTGACATGAGTACAGCTTAGTCCGCTGACTTGACACTGTCACTTCGTCTCGAGTGTGTTCCCACTGTACTTTGATTACTACCCTACCACGGCTCAAAGGAGTCGTGCAAACAGGTAGTAGTTGGGTGCAGTCCCGAAGCACTTGGAGGCAGTGACGGTTAGACAGGATTCGTCTCTCCCGGTATTGGGGGTTGACATCGCGCTGTGTCTAGAAGAGCCATTACACAAGTAGTCCCTGGCCAGGGCAAGCGAGATATACTGGTAGGCTTCCAGTGTTATCTCAGGGTGTATTGGGCTTCACTCCGACACGACTTGTACCGCTATTAGGGGACTGAAGTTTACCGCCCCCTAGGCCCGCCATGCGATGTATCAGACGAACAGACTGGACTGTACAGAGATTGTCACATTCAGGCTCAGTAGGAGTTCAGATGGTTTCACCTCGCCAGTCTTCTTGTCGGCATCTACCTGGGGACCGTTACGCACAGCTAGTGCCGCTTGCGGTCTGTGGTTAAACCCACTGCCAGCGTAGTGTCGAGTCTTTAGAGTCCCACACAGAAAGCTATTCGCCTTTAGGCAAAAGAGTAGAGGTCGCATGGTTTTATGACAGATCGCATGGTTTTGCGACAGGGTTCGGTCACATCCGTGCACTTATGCACGTACAGTGTCCGGACAGTTAACACTAGCGGGCTTTGGTTTAAGCCAGATCCTAGTGTACGTTTTGGGATTGGTTTTATCCAGTATGTATTCGTGTTCCTCGGAACGCGGATGCGGGTGTGTATGCACAGTTGACGGAGAGACAGAGGCAGAGGATTCTCATTAGGGTTGTTGACCGTTGACTGTTGACTATTGACTTTTTGCTCAACCCTAATGAGAATATGATATGTAATTAACAATAATATTAATTAAGTATTATAGTGACATGGTTGTTGAGGGGTTGACTTTGTTGACTTGTTGACTTTGTTGACCGGTTGACTAGGTTGGACCAGTTGACCATCATGATGACAATGGCTATCATTTCATGGCAAAGACTTTTGCTTGCTTATTCTCTTGTGCAAAATGAGTGCATGAAATGATATGGCTATTGTAGCTTAAACCATCACTAATACTTGATTGCTATTATTGGTTATGATGTTTTTGGATTATGAGAGCCAAATGAGAAAAGTCTTGCTCATTTTCTTTAATTTCCTTTCTCTCTCTTGTGTTCTTGAGATCTCATCTTCTTCCTCTTGCTTTCCCTCTGTTTAGTCTATGGTTCACTTGTCTGATGTGTTGAGAACCAAGAACCATAGAGAAAATCCCAACACACTCTCCTCTACTCACTCTAGTTCACAAGGTTTGGCAAACCGAGTGAACTAGTTTCTTCAAAGCTCGAAGAAGAAGCCAAAGGTAGAAGCTTTCAGGTAGATCGATCTTCGGCGCAAGGAGACGACGGGGTGAAGCCGATCCGGACAACCATCGAGGCTTGGAGACGAAGGAGTTCAAGAAAGAAAGGTATAACCCCCTAACCGAGTAGTTAACAACTCCTAGTTAGGTTGTTAGTTAGATATTTAGCAAAGATCCGGTTTTGAGTCCATGTTACCGCCTCTAGAAAATTGTTTTTCACCAAATTCCGCATGCCCGAAAGTACCGGGAGAGGTAGCATGGACTTACAGTGGTATCAGAGCCTAGTTAAACTATATCTAACATGTTAGCATAGTAGCTAGAAATTCGATCGGAGAAAAAGTCCCGAAATGAACCCGAAATTCATGCTTGCTGTCGATTTTCAAAGTACTGTAAAAGTAATAAATCATGCTTTAAAAATCGACTCAGGGTTTTTATAGTCTACTGTAGAAAAACGGTCCAGAGATCTCACCAAACCACCGCGGAAACGCGGCAATAGCTTGCTATTGCCGCGGTTCCGCGGCCGATTGAGCTCCTCTCTGGATCGTCTTCACTGCAGTTTGTTATATGGGGTATTTTGGGAATTTTGGTATATGTTTTTTCAGTCCAGATTTTCTAGAAAGAAAATTTTGTTTTTGGGGCTTTAAAAACCGTATTTTAATCGAGTTTCTTATGACTTAAGCTGACGGGTTTTTATCTGTGATGTGATATTTGTATTGAACGTCTGCTAATCGCTATATGTCGATTAGTGGGGGTTATACAAATCTGTGATCTGTAATGTTGCTGGAATGTGTATATGAATTCATTGGATTGTCGTGGGTGAATAGCCGGGGGTTGTGAGACGAGAGTTTTCTTTTCTTTCAATTCATGTAAATTTGTAAATTGATGTAATAATTATTTGTATGGCCGCACAACCGGGTCGGGGTTGTAGCCGTCATTGTATAATTTCTTTTTACTGTTTTTTCTCCTAGGATAGACCCATGGAGGGGGTGCACAAACTACCGGGTATGCCGAAGTGCCGAGTGGCCTACGCACGGAGTTGAGGGAGGTTGCTTCGCTTCGGGTACTTGGCGGGTAGTTTGCCGCACCCGTAGGGGTCTTGGGTGGGGTATTGGCTATTCACCGCGACCGTGTAATCTGCTTTTCGTTACAGGCTCGTACGATTGCGGATTCCTAGTATATCTAGTGTGTTCATCTGTGATCTGAAATGGCTATCATTGCAATATATCTATATATGATATTATTTAGGCGTTGCTTATGTTTTACAGCCGCGCTAGCCCAGCCCCCGCTCTGTCGTTAGTTAAGTAACCTAACGGGTAATGACGGGGCCCCGTGGCGAATGTGAATGGCATAAGCGTACGTCATATTTTGGTTGTTTTCTGCAATGGTAGGATTAAATAATGGGACGCATTAAAAGAACTAATGCAAGAATATCACGCATTAAAAGAACTAATGCAAGAAAAATAAACCAAGTAAAAGTCGTTGGAACACTTTCGAAAAACCACTCGGTTCTTTTCAAAACCAACTTTTAAATACGGAGCTTGAGCCACTCCTTTTAAAAGCTATCTCGTTCCATCGATTATATCAAGTTCACTACGTTCACGGTTTCGCCAAAACCATTCGTAGCCCTCCGTCGTTTCACATGAATAGTCAATAGTATTCAAGCTATGTTTGTTGGCCAAAGTCAAGGCATAGTGATTGGTAGCTATTGGGTATTCATGTGCAGCATAGATAGATGCGTTGGTTTGGAACAGTCGTATTGCCTTGTTGGCCAAAGTCAAGGGTAGGTGCGGGTGGATTCAAATTAACCTGGAGAACGACGGATAGAACTTAACATGTGACTTATGATTTGTTGGCCAAACTCAAGGTCATAAGAGCATGGGGCAAAAATCCACATCGGGAGTTTCAAAAGAACTGAAACTTGCTAGTGTTGCATACCATTTGGAGTGTGATGATTCTGGTAGGATTCCTTCAGTTTCGTCACGTGATGATATTTGGATCCCGATCCTACTGTGAGTATATGCTACTCCTCGGGAAATTTCTCACTTAACGATCAATGCTATAAACCAAGTAGGTGTCTAGAAAGGTGTTAGCGGGGCTACGCCCATAGGGAAAAGAGGTTATTTAATTAAGGAACTTCGCGAAAGCGTTGGAAAACCTCCCTCGAAGTACCGACACTGGCCTGGCTGAACGGTTAAGCAAGTATTTTACGGTGAGATTGATCCTGACTAATTCTTCCTTTTTGGTTTGAGGAGGGATTCGAGAAACAGTGGGAGCCATCATGTTTAGACAAACTAAAAACCATTCTAAACTTGCAAGAGCATCATGCTGAGTGTTTCTTCTCTCTCTCCTAATTGCAGCGACCAATCGACATGACTGGACTTAAGTTACTTCTAGATAAAAACATACTGACAGGGCCAAACTACAAAGATTGGCTCAGGAATGTCAAGATGGCAATCACTTACGACAAGCTGGGGTATCTTCTTACCACCAAAGCTCCCCCTGTCCCAGGTCCCAAAACCAGCATCGCGGATAAGGAAATCCGTAAGACCTGGGAAATCGATTGCATGAAGGCCAAGTGCCTCGTGCTTGCCTCTATGGACAACGAACATCAGAGGAGGCACGAGAATATGGACCTCGAATCCATATTTCTCCATACGAAAGGACTGTATGGAGAGCAGTCTCGTATCGCAAGATACGAAGTGTCGAAGAAGTTATTTTCGGCAAGGTTGGCCGTCGGATCATCGGTAGCGGAACACGTGCTTAAGATGATTGGCTACATAGAAGAGCTCGCGGACCTTGGGACCACGTTGGAGAATGAGCTCTATACTGACTTGATTCTCCAGTCCCTTCCTTCCACTTACGCCCAGTTTATCCTGAACTTCAACTTACAAGAAAAGGAAGTTGAACTTTCAGAACTCCTCAACATGCTGAGGAGCGCAGAGGGCACCCTACAGAAAGGTAGGAAAACATCCACTTTATTTGTAGGAGGATCTTCCTCTTCTAGGTCCAAGGCGAAAGCCAAGGGAAAGAAGAAGAAAGCCCCCGCCAAACCAAGGGGCGGTGTTAGTAAAGTGGATACGAAGGGAAAGGCAAAAGCAACAAAGAATGTGGGAAAGCTTGTGGATAAAGAAGAATGCTTCTATTGTCATAAGAAGGGACACTGGAAGAATGATTGCAGGACTTGGAAAGCCAGAACACGGGAACTGAAGCAGGTTGCGGCTTCAGCTTCAGGTGTGTATGTTATTGATAACTGTCTTTCAATAAACTCTACTTCCTGGGTATTGGATACCGGATCAGGATCTCATATCTGTAATTCTTTGCAGGCGTTGAGAAACCATAGGTTTTTGAAGGCAGGTGACATGACCCTCAAAGTTGCGAACGGAGCTAGCATGGATGCTAAGGCCGTGGGGGACTATCACCTGGGAATGTCAGATGGACATGTTTTGGATTTGCGTAATTGCTTTTTTGTACCCAACGCAACTTGTAATATCATTTCTGTATCTTTGGTTTCTAAAGAAGGTTATGAATTTGCGTTTGTAAGCAATGTTGTAAACATTCACCTTAATCAAGTTATGATTGGGTCAGGTACATTGAGCAATGGTATATACGTATTAAACCAACCACAGATTTTCAATGTCCAGAATACACACAAAAGAATGTCTCCAGAAATCAATCAGACTTTCTTGTGGCATTGTAGACTGGGTCACATCAATGAGAGAAGGTTGACGAAGTTACATACAGAAGGATATTTGAATCCGTTCAAATATCAATCGTATGCCACTTGTCAATCCTGTCTCAAAGGAAAGATGACAAAGACTCCGTTCACTGGACACGGAGTAAGAGCGAGCGAGCTCTTGGGACCAGTACACAGCGACGTGTGCGGTCCAATGTCTACACATGCGCGAAGCGGTTATTCTTACTTCATTACTTTTACGGATGACTTTTCAAGGTACGGTTATGTCTTCTTAATGAAACATAAGTCATAAGCCTTTGGAAAATTCCAGGAATATAAGAATGAAGTAGAAAAACAAACCGGCAAAAGTATCAAGATTCTAAGATCGGATCGAGGTGGTGAATACTTGAGTGCCGAGTTCCTGAACTATTTAAAAGAGAATGGAATTCTCTCTCAGCTTACTCCTCCATACACTCCGCAACATAACGGTGTATCGGAGAGACGGAACCGAACCCTATTGGATATGGTACAGTCCATGATGAGTAACGCTGAGTTGCCGCGATCATTCTGGGGGTATGCGCTAGAATCAGCTGCATACCTTTTGAACCGAGTTCCCACTAAGACTGTGCCTACCACACCATATGAGATGTGGTGTGGGAAGAAACCCTATCTTAAGCACATTAAGACATGGGGATGTCCAGCTTTTGTTAAAAAGCAGTATGCGGACAAGCTCGAGGCACGCTCAGTACAGTGCAAGTTCGTGGGATATCCAAAGAACTCCAAGGGATATTTCTTCTACTGCGAAGAGGAACAAAAGGTTTTTGTTTCTTGTCATGTCTACTTCTTGGAAACTGAGTTTTTGGAAACCCAGATAAGTGGGAGCACAGTAGAACTGGAAGAAATTCCAGAACCATGAGCTATTACTGAAAGCTTAGTGGAACCAGAGGGTTCAAAAGAACAGGACATTCCTACGCCGCTCCGCAGGAGTAGTAGGCAGTCTCATCCGCCTGAGAGATACTACGGTTTTCTCATAGACGGGGATAGAGAGGATTGCATCATAGATTATGATGAGCCTACTAGCTTCCAGCAGGCCGTTCAGAGCATTGACTCGGTAAAATGGCTGGATGCAATGCGGACCGAAATGGAGTCCATGTACACCAACAAAGTATGGACGTTGGACATTGCTCCAGACGGGGTAAAACCCGTAGGATGCAAGTGGATCTTCAAAAGGAAGATTGGTGTAAATGGACAGGTTGAGACCTATAAAGCTAGACTGGTTGCAAAGGGTTTTCGTCAAAGACCTGGTTTGGACTATGACGAGACCTTTTCTCCAGTAGCTATGCTGAAATCCATTCGGATCCTTCTTGCCATTGCTGCCTTCCAAGATTATGAGATTTGGCAGATGGACGTAAAGACCGCTTTTCTAAATGGAAATTTAGAGGAGTGTGTCTATATGGACCAGCCAGAGGGTTTCATTCAGAGTGGGAGCAGCGGAAAGGTGTGCAAGTTGCTTAAATCCATCTATGGACTAAAGCAGGCATCACGGAGTTGGAACATCTGTTTTGATGAGACGGTCAAGGAATTTAGCTTTATCAAAAATACAGATGAACCATGCATCTATAGTAGATTTGTAGCGAGAACTGTAGTATTCCTCATTTTATACGTGGATGACATTCTCTTAATAGAAAATGACATTCCTATGCTACAATCTGTCAAGGGGTTCTTGTCATACAGGTTCTCCATGAAAGACCTGGGTGATGCCTCATACATCCTGGGGATCCGGATCCATCGTGATAGATCCAAGAGGATATTAGGACTTTCACAGTCCAGGTACATCGACACCATACTGAAAAGATTCAGTATGGAAGATTCCAAGCGCGGTAATCTACCGGCTTGTCACGGGATCACCCTCTCCAAAGAGATGTCTCCCAAAACTGATTTGGAAAGGGATCGCATGTCTATTATACCCTACGCTTCTGCGGTAGGCTCTATAATGTATGCGATGTTATGTACCAGACCAGATGTAGCTTATGCACTGAGTGTGGTAAGCCAGTATCAGTCAAACCCTGGGGAGAAACACTGGATAGCGGTAAAGAACATTCTCAAGTACCTAAGAAGGACTAAGGAGATGTTCTTGGTGTATGGCGGAAAAGACCTCCAGATCGAGGCCTTTGCTGACTCCAGCTTCCAGAGTGACAAGGACGATTCCAAGTCCATGTCGGGTTTTGTCTTTACCCTCAATGGAGGGGCGGTGTGTTGGAAGAGTTCCAAACAGGAAACCGTTGCAGACTCGACGATGGAAGCGGAATACATCGTTGCATCTGATGCCGCAAAAGAAGCTGTCTGGATGAGGAAGTTCTTGAAAGAACTTCAGGTGGTTCCGTCCATTGTTGATCCAATACCACTGTATTGCGACAACAACGGGGCTATAGCTTTAGCGAAGGAACCCAGGTCCCATCAGAGATCCAGACACATCTTGAGGCGGTATCACCTGATCAGGGAGATCGTGGATCGCCAGGAGATCGAGGTTCGGAAAGTTGCTTCAGAAGATAACACTGCAGATCCATTCACCAAGGCCTTGCCCCAGACTCAGTTCGAGCGGCTGATCGAGAAGATAGGTCTTCGATACGCCAGTACATGGCCTTAGTGCAAGTGGAAGATTGTTAGTGTATATACTCTAGAGGCCATTACTGTATCATACTAGTTTGTATATTACTTAATGGTAGCTTGGGATATTCACCTTGTATATACAATCTTGCTCAAAATAGTAGTATGCTACTTGGTTTGTTTCTACTTCAATGTGTACATGTGTTTATTTTAGTATATCGCCTATACACATTAGTGGAGCCCTTAGGATCTTTGCTTGATTACCAGCGTTGTGATGGCAGTCACACTAGTGGGGGCTGGGTAATCTATAAGCACATCCTTATGCAGGTCCCTAGTCGCAGGACTATCGAGACAGGGCATCGATACTCCGGAGTAGACTAGCGCATGCGCTTCTCATCCCAGAGTGGGAGATGGTCTGTCCCACAGCCATCAGTACGTCGTACTGGAGATAGTATGCGGGTGCTCGTTGGGTTACGAGTACACTGGATAGGACTCGTCGGGAACTGACCAGTTGGTATTATACCTATCGTCAGTCATCAGTTCCCAGGTGACATGAGTACAGCTTAGTCCGCTGACTTGACACTGTCACTTCGTCTCGAGTGTGTTCCCACTGTACTTTGATTACTACCCTACCACGGCTCAAAGGAGTCATGCAAACAGGTAGTGGTTGGGTGCAGTCCCGAAGCACTTGGAGGCAGTGATGGTTAGACAGGATTCGTCTCTCCCGGTATTGGGGGTTGACATCGCACTGTGTCTAAGAGAGCCATTACACGAGTAGTCCCTGGCCAGGGCAAGCGAGATATACTGGTTGGCTTCCAGTGTTATCTCAGGGTGTATTGGGCTTCACTCCGACACAACTTGTACCGCTATTAGGGGACTGACGTTTACCGCCCCCTAGGCCCGCCATGCGATGTATCAGACGAACAGACCGGACTGTACGGAGATTGTCATATTCAGGCTCAGTAGGAGTTCAAATGGGTTTCACCTCGTCAGTCTTCTTGTCGGCATCTACCTGGGGACCATTACGCACAGCTAGTGCCGCTTGCGGTCTGTAGTTAAACCTACTGCCAGCGTAGTGTCGAGTCTTTAGAGTCCCACACAGAAAGCTATTCGCCTTTAGGCAAAAGAGTAGAGGTCGCATGGTTTTGCGACAGGTCGCATGGTTTTGCGACAGGGTTCGGTCACATCCGTGCACTTATGCACGTACAGTGTCCGGACAGTTAACACTAGCGGGATTTGGTTTAAGCTAGATCCTAGTGTATGTTTTGGGATTGGTTTTATCCAGTATGTATTCGTGTTCCTCGGAACGCGGATGCGGGTGTGTATGCACAGTTGACGGAGAGACAGAGGCAGAGGATTCTCATTAGGGTTGTTGACCGTTGACTGTTGACTATTGACTTTTTGCTCAACCCTAATGAGAATATGATATGTAATTAACAATAATATTAATTAAGTATTATAGTGACATGGTTGTTGAGGGGTTGACTTTGTTGACTTGTTGACTTTGTTGACCGGTTGACTAGGTTGGACTAGTTGACCATCATGATGACAATGGCTATCATTTCATGGCAAAGACTTTTGCTTGCTTGTTCTCTTGTGCAAAATGAGTGCATGAAATGATATGGCTATTGTAGCTTAAACCATCACTAATACTTGATTGCTATTATTGGTTATGATGTTTTTGGATTATGAGAGCCAAATGAGAAAAGTCTTGCTCATTTTCTTTCATTTCCTTTCTCTCTCTTGTGTTCTTGAGCTCTCATCTTCTTCCTCTTGCTCTCCCTCTCTTTAGTCTATGGTTCACTTGTCTCATGTGTTGAGAACCAAGAACCATAGAGAAAATCCCAACACACTCTTCTCTACTCACTCTAGTTCACAAGGTTTGGCAAACCGAGTGAACTAGTTTCTTCAAAGCTCGAAGAAGAAGCCAAAGGTAGAAGCTTTCAGGTGGATCGATCTTCGGCGCAAGGAGACGACGGGGTGAAGCCGATCCGGACAACCATCGAGGCTTGAAGACGAAGGAGTTCAAGAAAGAAAGGTATAACCCCCTAACCGAGTAGTTAACAACTCCTAGTTAGGTTGTTAGATAGATGTTTAGCAAAGATCCGGTTTTGAGTCCATGTTACCGCCTCTAGAAAATTGTTTTTCACCAAATTCCGCATGCCCGAAAGTACCGGGAGAGGTAGCATGGACTTACAGAATATTTCGCCAAGGCGAACTCATGCTAGTGGTCAAGAGACCTATGATCCCCAATCGTGCCAAAGGGTGGAAATTCGAGCCGAACTATGAAGGCCCGTACATCATAGACAAAGTCTACCAGGGTGAGGATTACTTGCTCATGGATATGCATGGTGAAAGACCCTTCGGGCCAATAAACTGCCATTTCTTGAAAAAATACTACGCTTGACCGAGACGTCTATAAAATGCTACGGACCGCAGCACCCCAAGGCTGACGCAAAAAAAAACGGTACGTCCATAAGCGAGATGGGCATAGATGAAAACCCGAAAGGGCTCCGTGAGTAAAAACAGCATGGCTACTGGCGAGTTTGTGAAAACCCAAAAGGGCGCAATCTCGTTAAAAGACACTTGCAAGGTCCTCTTGACCATTTAAGGAGAAAATACCTGAGTGAGATCCTTACGACTCACAAAGGAGCAATATACTTAGGGATCCCCATGATTCCTAAGGAGAAAACGCACTTACGAGATCCTCAGGACTCGTAGGGAGAATTCCCCTTTGAGACCTTCACGGCTCATTGGATTCAAAAGCCTTAAGTTACAGGGATCTGAACCTGTTCTTAAGCCATCATCTTTCCCAGACTGCCCTACAAGCGGTTCAATGTTGACTCTTATATACAATCCACGGGCACGAATAAATATTTCCCTAACAGAATCCCACCAGCGACTAGGGATATGCTCACACGATGAACAACCCTTATAAGTCCCCTCGACTTATAAGGAGAAACACTCTTGTAAGATCCTTACGACTTATAAGAGAACACACACTTAGGAATCCTCACGGTTCCTAAGGAGAAAATGCACCTACAAGATCCTCACGACTCGTAGGGAGAAGTAAATTTATGAGACCCTTACGGCTCGTAAAGTCAAAAAGGCCTTAGTCAACAGGATCCTAACCATGTTTGCTAAGCTATCTTTATTCGACATCGACAGAGGCAGATGATGATTCGCTCCTGGCAATATCCCAGCTGTAGCGATGTTGATGCCTGAATCGGAATCAAGTTCTAAGTTTTTTCACGGCAAATGATGATTCACTCCTGGCAATAATCCAATCGCAACGATGCTGATGCTGAGATTGGCACCAGAGTCCAAGTTCCACACTCGCGATAAAAATCAGCGAGTCAAAAATACATACAAAATAGCCGAAATGATGGAGCAACTTACAACAAAATCAGCAAGTAAAATATATGCATACAAAATAGCCGAAATGGTTGGGCAACTCGCAACAAAAAGAGCGAGTAAAAAAGAAAAAATAGCCGAAATGATTGGGCACCGCGAAAAATAGCCGAAATGATTGGGCAATCACGACTTTTGCGATATAAAAAGCTGAAATGATAGAGCATCACGGAAACAAATAAAAAAAATGAAATGAAACTTTTTTGCCCTACAGATGAGATCACATCGATCCCTGTATACAATCCAGGGGCATAAACGAAAAGGGAACCACACGTCCTAACAAACTCTGTCAAAGGGAAAGTCAGATCTTGACAGCAACATCTGCATCCCAGAAGACCAACAACGGCGTTCCTCCTCATGCCAGCAGGGCACGAAAGCGACACCACCAATCGGAGCCATGGCAAAGTCCCTAGTTCCAAATCTCAACGGTTCACAGACAACCTAGAGACCACCTCGACATTCGTCTCGTTACAGCAGACGCAACATCGGCAAAGCAGAGCCACGGCAAAGTCCCTAGTTCTAAATCTCGACGGTTCACAGACAACCTAGAGACCACCTCGGCAATCGTCTCGTTACGGCAGACGTAAAATCATCCAATGACCCCATCGTGGAAATACGTCAGCACATGACCTCCATCTCAGAAATACGTCAGCCAATGACCCTGTTGCGGAAATACGTCAGCCAATGACCCCGTCGCGGAAACACGTCATCCAATGACCCCGTCGCGGAAACACGTTAGCAAATGACCTCCGTCTCGGAAATACGTCAGCCAATGACCCCGTCGTGGAAACACGTCAGCAAATTACTTCCGTCTCGGAAATACGTCAGCCAATGACCCCGTTGCGGAAATACGTCATTCAATGACCCCGTCGCGGAAATACGTCAGCCAATGACCCCGTCTTGGAAATACAAAGCACATGACACCGTCGCGGAAATACGTTATCCAATGACCCCGTCGCGGAAACACGTCAGCAAATGACCTCCGTCTCGGAAATATGTTAGCCAATGGCCCCGTCTTGGAAATACGTCATTCAATGACCCCGTCGCGGAAATACGACAGCCAATGACCGCGTTGCGGAAATACGTCAGCCAATGACTCCGTCGCGGAAATACGTCAATCCTGATCCCGTAGAACACGACCAAATTCAACCCTCGACCTCCCCCATCGAAGCAATGCTTTGATTCGGGAGCAGGTCAACTCATCAATCACTTACGAGTCCTCTCGACTTGTAAGGAAGAAAATTCTCTTGGGAGATCCTTACGACTCTCAAGGGAAAGCACACTTAGGAGTCCTCATGATTCCTAAGGAGAAAATACACCTACGAGATCCTCTCGACTCGTAGGGAGAAAAATCTTTATGAGACCCTCACGGCTTATAAAATTGAAAAGTCTTAGGCAGCAGACCTGAACCTGTTTCCTAAGCCATCGCTGCCCTACAAAGAGGTTAAGATGGACTGTTATCTACTATCTACAGACCACATTTGCCTAAATTATATGCAAAATGGAGGTTGTTTCCCCCCATCAGAGCAAAGCTCGGTTGCGCTGCGCTTTGCGCTGCGCGACACGTGTCAGCGCAGATGCGCTAGCGCAGTTGCGCTGCGCTTTGCGCTGCGCGACACGTGTCAGCGCAGATGTGCTAGCGCAGTTGCGCTGCGCTGTGCGCTGCTTGACACGTGTCACACGCTGGGGCATTTGCGCCAAACAGAATTAAGATTTTAAAGAAATCTTTCTGTTCTTATTAAAACAAGAAGATTGCCTTCTGTAAAATAGAAGCCCTTGGATCAAAGATCCAATGGTGGGGAAAATTCCCCAAATCACTCAGAGAAAGATCTCTTTAACAAATTTATGGGCACTATATAAAGGACCCTAGACCTCAAAAAAAAGATCATCATTGAAAACTCTGAAGAATTGGAGAGAATTGCTCAAGAGCAAAAAAGGTAAAAACCTTTAGAAAGAAGAGAAAATTCTCTTAAAAACAGATCATTGATCAGAGAAGAAGATCAATGATCTCCAATAAAAAAATAATGATAATAGTGCTTTGCACTTTCTCATGAACCATTGGTTCTTTGAAAACAAGAAAAACTTGTTTTCTTTGATTTAAAATCGATCAAAACATAAAAACAGTGCTTTGCACTTGAAAATCTGCGCTGTTGCACTCCTGTGTTGGCGCAAGCCACCAGGGCACGCCACGTGTCAGTAGCGCAACAGCGCAGCGCACTGACACAGCGCACTGACACAGCGCACTGCGCTGTTGCGCTTGTGCTCCTCAAATCTTGACACGTGTCACCACCATATGAGTTTGCGTCTTGCGCTCCTCAATTGGCGCAAAGCGCCTGACAAGCCACATGGGGCACTGTCAGAGTAAATAATGCTATGCATTATTTAAAGGGCAGAGCCTAATTGAGAGGTCCAATGGACCAAAACAAATGCACTGCATTATTAAACAGGCTTAACAGGCCAAATGCAAATAAAAATGTTGAACATCTTCAACTGGACTTAGCCCAATCATGGCCGTAAGTCCTCAAATTAAATTGATTGAGCACGGCTGCTCTTTTAAATCAATCAACTTTGGTTCAAGGGTACATCTCCGAACTCCTCTGACACCTGTAGTTGTAATCCTTCATGACGTCAGAGAGGTGATGGGTCCCGACGGCCATACATCCTCTGGACCACCACGTCCCTAAACTGGCAATGGACCACTACGTCCCTAAACTGGAACAATAGAGCTCCCAAATGCTCTTTTGTCGGATCTAAACGATCCCGTTTAAGTTGATCTTAGCCTCAAATATGGCTAACGTATCCTTAAACATTCAAACAGACTTTAGTTCCAAATTGGACTATAAGACCCCCAATCAACTTAGGTTCAAGGGTACATCTCCAAACTCCTCTGACACATGTCGTTGTAATCCTTCAACGTCGTCAGAGAGGTGACGGGTCCCGACGGCCATATATCAAATGGACCACTACGTCCTTAAACTGGAAATGGATCTAGACGATCCCGTTAAGTTGATCTTAGCCTCAAATCAGACTAACGTATCCTTAACGAACGTTTAAGTTGATCTTAGTTTCAAATGCGGCTAACGTATCCTTAAACTAAAAACACCAAACCCAAATCTAAGTGAATACGGATTTGGACTAATCCACGTCCTACGGGCGACGGCATTACTCAGTCTCTGTATACAATCCACGGGCAACCACAAACAAAACAAACACCCACGACACGGAGTGAAATTCTGGAGAAGGAGAAAGTTGTTACCGCGATGCGGTAGCGTAATTAACTGCAGGGGCTTGCGCCTGCAGGGAAGAGCGTCCCCACAATCATAAACCCCTCAAGCGAGGGGGAATCTGACGAAGTCTGCTACATCGGCCGCATCCGTCTAAACCTCCGATACACGGTGTCATAAATCAACTTGGCATCTTCGGAGAGGTAGACGGATAAAACCATATAGCATCTGCCCCGAATCTCAGGCAAAGACGCCCATGTCTTGGCCGCCATTCGGCGGGGAACAGATTCTGGCATGCCCAGTGGGACCTTTTCCTCTTTCCACTCCACACTCCGTGTGTCGTGTTCGCGAACAAATCGTGGTTTGCTGTGGTTGCCTATGAATTCGAGGTACTTAGATTTGGTGTCTTGCTCCGTGCAAAAAACAGGAGATCAATGGCTTCAAACTGCACTGCCTACAACTGCAACTGCAACTCTTGCTCTGTCCTCGCTGGAGGAGTGACCTATGGGCCCCAAGCGGCCTCCCTTTTCAAAATGCCGGTGGAGCAAGTAACTCAAGCCACCACTGGACTATTCTTCAGGACCATGTTTCCACCGATGAGCTTCAATGTCCCAATGTCGGTACAAGAAGCCCCAAAGAAGTCGGTCTTTGATCGACTTACCACTGCTGCAGCCCCTCTCAACGGGTCGCCCAACTCCAAGACCTCAGTGTTAAACAGACTAGGCCAGAGTGCCTACAAGCCCGCGATACCCGAAGTTGCCATCCCAAAGCGGATAGCCATCCCGGCTCAAGCGGATGAAATTATTGGAAAGGCTTCTCCTTCCAAGAAGTCAGTTTTTACAAGGCTGGCCATTCCGGTTGCTGCTCCAGGCGAGGTCCTCAAAGCTACTTCCTCTGCCCAGAGCAGGGGGCACGACGAAGTCACCCTTATAGCTGAAACAGCTCCATCCGCAAGACACGCCCGACGTCGCCACTGGCGTCGAGTAAGGAAAGCTGGGGGCAACTCCCTCTCTGGATTTACGCCACCAGCTCCGATGGTGGGGATCGAGGCTGTTGTTCCAACCGGGAACAGCTTTGAATTGCTGAACATGGTGCGCAGAAACTCTCCTACTGTGGTGTTGAAACGAACTCCTTCACCTGTGAGGAATGACATAGAAAAGAAGCTGGAGCAGCCCCCTCAGCGGTTGTCCTCTAAGATTCACAAAGTCTGGCGTCAAGTCCAAGACTCAGTTGTTGATCAAGACTACCTCTGCCGACAGAAAAAGATGAAGGTTCGGCAGGAAAGGGACTACTCTGTCAAGCCGGAAAAAGCAACAGCTGGCCGGGTGCCCACTGCAACGGCTCCCTCAACGTCAATCACTCAGAAGAAAAGGAGGCCGCAAAAAGCCCCCGTGAACATGGCAAACCGTAAAAGCGCTGAACATAAACACCCTAAGTCTGGGGGCATGGTGGTGCACACTGTTTATATGGCTTCCGGAAAGGAGGAAAGCCGTGCTTCGATGGGTCACCGACCGCTCACCTGATCCGTGACAAAAGCCCAGGAGCAGCAACAGAAGCTTCAGGAAATGATGACTACAATGGCTGCACTTACCGAGCCAAAAGAAAGCTCGGAGGCATCATCAGAGCAGCATCATGAGCAAGAAACTGACGCTGACTTCCTACGTAGAGTCCTCGAAAAGAAGTAAAAAGAAGCCGCAGAACAAGCGGCTAACATAAAACAAATGGCACTCCTCTTCTAAGATATGGTAGGGATGATGTTACAGCCGGACCCTCCAGCTAAAGACCTTCCGATCATTGTCGGAAACGACGGAGGGGAAACATCTAGTCCTCCTCCAGCTCTTGCAGCAGCCAAGGAAGAAACCATTTCCAAAGCTGCACTGGAGGACTATATAGCTCAGCAAATACGAGCTCATCAGGCGAGTGAAGCGGCTGGGCAAATTGTTAGAACTGGACGACCCTATCCTGGCTGGTATGACCAAATCAGTTACCTGTCGGGATATACGATCCCTAAATTCCACATATATAAAGGGACAGGGAATCCACATCAGCATGTCGCTCAATTCAGGGCCTTATGCGGCAATACTGAAGGCGATGACAAATTGTTGCTTCGACAGTTTGTCGGCTGTAGGGTTCCTAGGCACACTAATGAAGTCTCACAAGGCATCAACCATGCCAATTTCAAATTTTACAAGTGCCGAGAAACCCTAATACGGATCGTTAACTAGATATTTAGGCGAAACATGCAACTAGTTAACAACTTAACTAAAAGAACAGAAATACAACCTTTGTAGATCCGGTCCTCCACCTCCATAGCTCCGTGTAGACGTCCCTCCGCTGTACAAATCGGATCTTGGACTCTGGTGTCGGCTTCATCGGAGAAATAGGCAGGCTAGGTCATCGACTACGATGCCGAAGATGATCTACGTCGAGGCATCACAAGATCAAGCTCCCACTTCACCAAGTCATGAAACTTGTGAAGAAAACACCCTATTCTACTTGGCAAGAGGTAGAGGATGAAGAAATAGGAAGTGGGTTCACTTTAGAATTGGATTTCTCACTCTTTTCATCAAATCACCATTGATGGAAGCAAGGTTTTCTTCTTGAAGAAGAAGAAGAAGAAAATGAATATTATGATAAGTTTTTGAATAGAAAAGAATAATAAATCTTATCATAATTTTAACCATGGTTTTGTGTAGAGAACTAACTTGAGTTTAGATGAATGGTTAGGGTTAAAAGAAGAAGACAAAATGGTCACTTGGTCAAAGCTTCATGAAGCTTCAACAAGCTTCATGAAAGAAAGAAAGAAACCATTTTGTTCTTTTATCTATTTCTCAAAAATAAATAGATAAAAAAATAAGTGAATTAAATCAAAACCCTAACCATTATCATAACCATGGTATAAGTCTTTACACAAACCCAATTTTGCATGTATCATCAAACATGATACAAACAAGTGCACAAAAGTATATCACATATACAATGTGCACAACCGAGTGAGAAAATCCATTTAAAGTGAACCGATACTATTTAATGCAAAGTAATATATCAAATATATAATTATGCATTAAATCATTAAATCAACACTTGATTTAACGATCCGGTCATATCGCATATAACCGACTAATATTCAATGTATCGGCTTATCGAATCAATACTTGATTCGATAACTAGGTTATATCGCATACAACCATTCGATACTTTCATCGCGAGAATAGAATACGGTATCACATACATGCATTATTCTCGGTCCCGCACATATCTCATATGCGCTCCTATTTCGTTTCGCTTGAGCCAGGAAACCTCTGTGTAGGACTCTAAAGACTAGTCAATACGCCGGCAGCAGGTGATGATCATATCAAACACCCACAAGCCGCAAGCGGTCTGCTAAACGTAACGGCCACCCAGGTATTGAGCGATCAGAAGATCGACGAGCAAGCCTGCTCACACTCCTGTGAATCCAACCAGTAACACTTACCGTACAGTCCGGTCTGTTCGTCTGATATGTCGCATATCTCGCCTAGGGGTGGTAAACGTCAGACCCCAACAGCTCGATAAGTCGTGTCGATATGAGGTCTATAACAGTTCGAGAAACTACTGGTAACACTTACCAGTAAATCTCAGCAACCCTGGCCAGGGATTTCCGGTTATAGCCAATCGAACACAGCGCAACATCAACCCCCTATACCGGGAGAGACGAATCCCCTCCTATCGCTCATTGCCTCCATGTGACTCGGGACTGTACCCAAAAACCACCGTTTTGCACGCCCTCTTGGACGTGGTAAGGTGGAAATCAAAGTACAGTGGGAACCACACAAGACTCTATGACGATCTCGGGTCAACAGACTACTCTGTACCAGTGTCACCAGAGAACTGCCATCTAACGTAAGGTATAATACCATCTGGGAGTTCTCGGCGAGTCCGTCCAGTGTACCCAGTCTCCACTGAGCACCCGTATATCATCTCTGATGTCAAACACCGATGGATATGGGATCATCCATCGCCCATCTGTATGGGTCGAGAAGGTATACGCTAGTCTACTCTGGTATATCGATGCCCCGTCTCGATACACCCATGACTAGGGACTTTGAAGGATGTACTTATGGACTACCATGTCCTCACTAGTATGATCCGCATCATAGTCCAGGTAGTCAAGTACACATCCTAAGGGCTTTACCAACATGTAACAGAGAGACAATCAGTGTACACGTTAAGGTAAAGATCAACCAGATAGCATACGATCATGTCGAGCAAGAAAGTCCTCCCTATATATGTCCAAGCATCCACTACAATATACATTATGTATAGTAATGGCCTCTAGGGCATACATATAACTAACAATCTCCCACTTGCACTAGGGCCATCTGATAGCAGTGGTTGTAGTATCTCATACTCAACCATCCCATAAAAGTCTCTCTCTGGGAATAGGCCTTTGTGAGTGGATCCGCCGTGTTTATCCTCTGAGTCTACTCTCCTAACCTCGATCACCCTGGAGATCAACTATCTCCATGATCAGGTGATATTGCCTTAGAATATGTCTGGATCACTGATGGGACGGACGTTCCTTGGCATAAGCCACAACTCCATTGTCATACAATGGGAGGAACTAAGTTCATCTCATGAACAAATATACACCCAGACTGCCTCTTTGGTAGCATCTTAAGTAGCGATGTATCGAGCCTTTATCGTCTAGTATGCCACGGTATCTAGCTTGGAACTCTTCCAACATACCGTCCCTTTACTGAGGGTAAAGACAATGCCTGTGACTGACTTTCAGTCGTCCTTATCACTCTGGAACCCTTCCAGTGATTCTCCCCAGGATCGATTGATACCATCTCACTACAACTAGTGAGAATCCTAACATCCAATTAGATCTATCTCATAGATCCAAAACCCAGGATTTAGGAGGTATCACTTTGATCCTATATGGAGAATCATTGTGATAAGCGGAGATTGACCGAGCGTAGCATAGGAAACTCCTTCCCTATCAAGAGTATGTCATCCATTTACTCTACGAGGATCATCACCATACTCCCTACTACCCTTTTTGTTTATACAAGGTTCATCTACCATTTTGATGATGTCAAACTGTTTGACTACTACATCAAAACAGATGTTCCAACTCCGCGATACCTGCTTTATCTTATAAAGCATCTTATGCACGTTTCTGCTGCTCCCACTGTCTACGAAGCCCTCTGGCTGTGTACTTATAGACTCTCTCTTCTAAAACATCATTTAGAAAAGCAGTCATGACACCCAACCGCCAGATATCGTAGTCATGGTATGTAGCCGTGGCAAGTAGGATCTGGATGGACTTAAGCATAGCCACTTGAAAAGGTTTCATCATTATCTACGCCTGGTTGATGACGAAAAAGCTTTAACAAGTCTAGCTTTGAAAGTCTCAACTTTTCCATCTACACCAAGTAATCTTCTCAAGATATACTTGCTCCTGATGGGGATTTAACCCTTCAGATATAGCATCCAAAGTCCATACTTTGTTGGTGTACATGGATTCCATCTAAGATCGCTAAGCATCCAACCATTCTTACAGAGTCCCACTCCTGATGGCCAGCTCAAAACTAGTTGGGTCATCATCTCATGATGCAATCCTCGCTCCCACTGTCATAGAGTAACCGAAGTATCTCTCAGGTGGGTGAGGAACCTTACTAGATCGGCGGAGAGGCTGAGGTTCGTTGGTAACTATTGAATCCTTTGGTTCTTTCAAATCATCAGCCGTAGTTTGTATAGCTGGAACATTTCCAGTTCTACATCACAGACCTTGCCTCGAGCTTGTCCGGATTTTGCTTTTATACATAGCCCGGATAACCCTAAATCTTAACCAACTTAAGAGATGGGCTCTTCCCTTATCATATCAAATATGAAGTGGTAGGCAACTGATTTGATTTGAACCCTATTCAATAGGTATGCAGCTTCTCAAGTGCATAACTCCCAAAAAGGAAATAGGTAACTCAGTAGTACTCATCATAGAGCACACCTAATCACATAGGGTGTTATCGCTCCGCCCCGATATACCATCGTGCTATGGTGTATACGGAGGAGTAATGCTAAGAGAGAATCTCATTCTCCTTTAGAAAAGTCCAAGAATTTCATGCTCAAGTATTCTCCTCCTTGATCTCATCAAAGGACATAATACTTATACCCGTATTTTGGTTCTCTATTTCTAACTTATATTCTGTGAATATCTCAAAAGGTTCGGACTTGTGTTTCAACAGGAACATATGTCTGAATCAAAAGAGATCATCAGAGAATTTAATGAAGTACAAAGAACCGGTCTTGGCATTTGTAGACAGGGGACTTTACATACATCAACATGTATCAATCCCAAGAGTTTACTAACTCTTTCTCTGTTTCCAGTAAACAGAGCTATGGTCATCTTATCTCTGTGACATGACTGGCAAGTTTCATAAGATGTAAATTCAAACTAATTTAAATATGCATCTATATTTAACTTCAGCTAGTCGGGTCGCATTGATATGACCTAGTCTACAATACCTCAAGAAGGATTCGTTCATTTCTGAACTCTTCCTCTTGTGTGTGTTCCGTATACTAAAGAACTGTAGTTTGATTTAGAACATCAATATTTTTAGATAACGTGCCTGAACCGATCAACTTTTGATATAGGAAATGTTCAAAACATTATCCAAGTATACAAAATTTTATCATTTCTTTACTTATAAAGAGACTGATATGATTTTGTATATCAGGTTCGGTATCTAATAACATTCGTTCAGAATCAATGTATTTAGAATATAGGGTGACAGTGACCAACAGACTTGGCTGCAACACTTGCCCCGTTTTCTGCCTCATGAAACTTATCACCCGTTTTCAGTTCTCTACCTAGCTGTAGCCCTATGTAACAGATTACATATCTGGGATCCTGATCTGGTATCACATACCCAGAACGTAGAGGATACAAAGAAACAGTTCTGTGTAACGAACACACCCGAAGGAGATGCATCATATGCACTTTCTTCGTTTGGGTGGCACGGGAAATCTGGTATTCCCCAATTTCCTGCTATGTCTTATAACAATTATAAGTTGGAGCAGGACCAACGTTCCCCAGCTCAGTATAACAAGCGGGTTCGGTCAATATATCCGTTTTATTATCTTGATTAAGGCGTGATATGGTCGCTACCTGGAGAGAGAGAAAAGAAAACACTCAGCGTGCGCTCTTTCAAGAATAGATTGGTTATTATTTTATCTAATCAGAATGGCTCCCACTGTTTTAATCAAATCTTCCTTCAAACCCTAAAAGGAAAGACTAGCCGGGATTAATTACAAACTACAAGTTCGCCAATCTTTCGGCCAGGCCAGTGTCGGTACTTTGAGGGAGGTCCCCCGTGCTTTCGCACGAACCTAATTAATGTAAACCTCGTTTTCCCATAGGCGTAACCTCGTTAACACCTTTCTAGACACCTACTTGATCGGCTAATTGTAATGTGTAAAACTCTCCCAGGAGTAACTCTTACTCGCAGCGGGTATCGGGATCCAACTATCTCATAGAAGGTATGCAATCTCATTGCAAATTTCAACACTTGAAATTCCCGATAATATTTTGCCCCTAGCACTCTATGACCTTGACGGAGGTCAACAAACCATAGGCTACTAGTCAAGTTCAACCCATCATTTCTTGATCGAATTAAACCCACCCGCACGACCCTTGACGGAGGTCAACAAGGCCGCACGACTACCCTAATCCAATCTGCATCATATGCATAAGCAGATAAATACTAGTTAGCTACTGCACACTACGCCTTGACGGAGGTCAACAAACGTAGCACAAATACTAAATAGGACTTATCTGAAATGACGGAGGGCTACGACAGGTTTTTCTGAAAACCTATTGCGTAATGAACTTGATATCGTTGTAGAATCAAATGGTTTTAAAAAAATAGAGTGTTATTGAGGCTTTTCTAGTTTTGCTAAAGGAGTCACTCCCGGTGAAGGGATCGTCGGTCCTTTCCTCGTCGAATGAGGTGCGGTGTATATCATATATATCACTGTGCAAAGCAAAAACTTAAAAGCAATCAGAAGACAAACCGAGTGTGTAGCATCTGCCAATTATTGCTAAAGGAGTCACTCCCGGTAAAGGGATCTCAGTCTTTTCCTCATCGAATAAGGTGCAGGATATATCACATATACCGCTGTGCAAAGCAAGAACTGTAGCTACCTGTTTTATTTTGAAATTCGATTCTACAACATCTTTAGGTTTCTTTTATTTCATTAATCTCATTAATGAGGTCCCATCATTTAAATCACCCAAACATCACAGATAAATACGACGTACACTTATGCCATCCGCATTCGCCTCGATGTCCCCTCGTGCACCGTTAGGTTAGGTGACTAACGGCAGAGCGGGGCAGGGCTAGCGCGGGTGTAAAACATAAGCAACGTCTATATAATATATCATATATACTATATACTGTATCAATCACAGAACATATCACATGATCACATCACAGATATCGCAGCAGAAGAATCATATGAAATATTGGATATACTAGGACGTCCGTGTTTTCAATACGAGCCAGTATAAAACACGGATTCCACGGTCGCAATGAATAGCCAAACCCACACCCCTAGACCCCTACGAGAGCGGCAAGCAACCCTACCAATTCTAGAGTTAGGAGACCCGGACTCGACTCCTCGAGTTGGTCTCCCACTGGACTCCAGAACCCGGTTACTTGTGCCCTCTCCTTGGGTCTATCCTAGTGCGGAAAAGTAAATAATATACAAAAGGTGACATCTTCCGCAACCTGGAAGTGCCCCAATAAAAGAATATTACATACAAGTTTTTACATGAATGAAAATGAAAAACACTCATCTCACATAAAACCCCCGGCTATTCAAACACGACGATCCAATATAACATATCCAGCAACACATAACATCACATGTCATCAACGTAAGTAAATATGAGCATCCTAACTGTCGTTGACATATAGCAACGAAACCGGCGATAACACATATTACACTTACGGTCACAGAAAAGAAAGTGTAAAACTACAACAGTTGGAATCCGCAATCTGCATAGACATCGCATGCCTAATCAAATGAATACCTTAGACATCACATGCCTAACAATTATAAACCCCGCATTTTAGTCTCAAAATCGAAAACACTTTTCAATATCAAGTCAGGCAATTCAACAGGATTCCCGACATACTGATCGAATGCTAGTCGCAAACTTTAGTAGGCGGCCGCACCCTCGATACCGTCGACGAAGTGCACCAAGGCGAAACACCGCTGCCACGAGCACCCGAACGGACGCTTTCAGCGACGGGGTTCTTCTACAGTCACTTGGTCGGGGCTATGGAGTGAGGCTGTCTATTAAGTTTACCCGGCGAGTATCCGCGTACGCTACGTGATTGCGACGGACTTTTGATCACATCAAAATTCTGTGGCAACCAATCAAGTGAGACTAAACTGCTATGTTTATAACATTCATTCAGTTATCACATAACTACTTGTGAATTCCAATTATTGTATCACATTCCAGATAAAATAGAAAATGTTAGACTTTCCGATCGAACATTCAAACACCCAAGTTTTCCCGATACAGCTCAACACATGAAATAAGTCTAAAAACATTCAGTTCGTGCCTCAGTACCAACGGTCCAGCCGTAGAAGCCAACGCCTCACATGTGGCACGCCGTACTGCCCCAAACCCTAAGGTTCAAAGGGCAGTTCAAGACGGTCACATAATCGAGTTAAGGTTTGTTGTCTTCTAGAGGGACCATCACGTTACTTGCACTACTTAGAACGTAATTAAACTACGGAAAAATCCAACAATTGGAAATTTCCCGACAGGGGAAAAAGTGGGTATTTATATCCGGTCGAACTTTTTAACATATTCAAAAATTATCCGGAAAACACATAGACAAGTTTAGACAATCCGATCGAATCTACGAACTCCCAATACAACCCAGAAATTTCAACTCGTTAATAAATATTAAAAATTCCCAGGAAAACCAGCACTGCAAAGTAGGAGTTACTGTGCTAAATTTAATGCATAATAAGACAAATTGGCCGCGGAACCGCCGCACGAGCATGGCTCGTGCCGCGGAACCGCGACGGATTGATGGAATTAGGGCATCGAATTTTACAGTAACTCTTAGATATTCCTGCTGATTTTTCTGCATATTTTTAATTCTCAAAAATCCACAATTTTCAAAAATGTACAGAGAGCAATTTTGGGTTTAGGGTTTCGGTTCAATCGGGTTTCTAACATCGTCTAAGCATCGCCTAAGGCTCTAGCTAGGCTCTGGTACCACTGTAGGGTTCCTAGGCACGCTAATGAAGTCTCACAAGGCATCAACCATGCCAATTTCAAATTTTACAAGTGCCGAGAAACCCTAATACGGATCGTTAACTAGATATTTAGGCGAAACATGCAACTAGTTAACAACTTAACTAAAAGAACGGAAATACAACCTTTCTAGATCCGGTCCTCTACCTCCATAGCTCCGTGTAGACGTCCCTCCGCTGTACAAATCGGATCTTGGACTCTGGTGTCGGCTTCATCGGAGAAATAGGCGGGCTAGGTCATCGACTACGATGCCGAAGATGATCTACGTCGAGGCATCACAAGATCAAGCTCCAACTTCACCAAGTCATGAAACTTGTGAAGAAAACACCCTATACTACTTGGCAAGAGGTAGAGGATGAAGAAATAGGAAGTGGGTTCACTTTAGAATTGGATTTCTCACTCTTTTCATCAAATCACCATTGATGGAAGCAAGGTTTTCTTCTTGAAGAAGAAGAAGAAGAAAATGAATATTATGATAAGTTTTTGAATAGAAAAGAATAATAAATCTTATCATAATTTTAACCATGGTTTTGTGTAGAGAACTAACTTGAGTTTAGATGAATGGTTAGGGTTAAAAGAAGAAGACAAAATGGTCACTTGGTCAAAGCTTCATGAAGCTTCAACAAGCTTCATGAAAGAAAGAAAGAAACCATTTTGTTTTTCTTTTATCTATTTCTCAAAAATAAATAGATAAAAAAATAAGTGAATTAAATCAAAACCCTAACCATTATCATAACCATGGTATAAGTCTTTACACAAACCCAATTTTGCATGTATCATCAAACATGATACAAACAAATGCACAAAAGTATATCACATATACAATGTGCACAACCGAGTGAGAAAATCCATTTAAAGTGAACCGATACTAGTTAATGCAAAGTAATATATCAAATATATAATTATGCATTAAATCATTAAATCAACACTTGATTTAACGATCCGGTCATATCGCATATAACCGACTAATATTCAATGTATCGGCTTATCGAATCAATACTTGATTCGATAACTAGGTTATATCGCATACAACCGTTCGATACTTTCATCGCGAGAATAGAATACGGTATCACACACACGCATTATTCTCGGTCCCGCACATATCTCATATGCGCTCCTATTTCGTTTCGCTTGAGCCAGGAAACCTCTGTGTAGGACTCTAAAGACTCGTCAATACGCCGGCAGCAGGTGATGATCATATCAAACACCCACAAGCCGCAAGCGGTCTGCTAAACGTAATGGCCACCCGGGTATTGAGCGATCAGAAGATTGACGAGCAAGCCCGCTCACACTCCTGTGAATCCAACCAGTAACACTTACCGTACAGTCTGGTCTGTTCGTCTGATATGTCGCATATCTCGCCTAGGGGTGGTAAACGTCAGACCCCAACAGCTCGATAAGTCGTGTCGATATGAGGTCTATAACAGTTCGAGAAACTGCTGGTAACACTTACCAGTAAATCTCAGCAACCCTAGCCAGGGATTTCCGGTTATAGCCAATCGAACACAGCGCAACATCAACCCCCTATACCGGAAGAGACGAATCCCCTCCTATTGCTCATTGCCTCCATGTGACTCGGGACTGTACCCAAAAACCACCGTTTTGCATGCCCTCTTGGACGTGGTAAGGTGGAAATCAAAGTACAGTGGGAACCACACAAGACTCTATGACGATCTCGGGTCAACAGACTACTCTGTACCAGTGTCACTAGAGAACTGCCATCTGACGTAAGGTATAATACCATCTGGGAGTTCTCGGCGAGTCCGTCCAGTGTACCCAGTCTCCACTGAGCACCCGTATATCATCTCTGATGTCAAACACCAATGGATATGGGATCATCCATCGCCCATCTGTATGGGTCGAAAAGGTATACGCTAGTCTACTCTGGTATATCGATACCCCGTCTCGATACACCCACGACTAGGGACTTTGAAGGATGTACTTATGGACTACCATGTCCTCACTAGTATGATCCGCATCATAGTCCAGGTAGTCAAGTACACATCCTAAGGGCTTTACCAACATGTAACAGAGAGACAATCAGTGTACACGTTAAGGTAAAGATCAACCGGATAGCATACTATCATGTCGAGCAAGAAAGTCCTCCCTATATATGTCCAAGCATATTAATGGCCTCCAGGGCATACATATAACTAACATCGGCAGCTTAGCAGAAACAGCCTTTGAATGGTATTCGAAGCTACCTAACGACTCTGTCAAAACATTTGCAGAGATGGAGCTACTGTTTACACAAAGATTCACGAGTGCTAGTGAACGCGCCCCGATGACAGCACTGATAAATGCCAGGATAAGGCCAGGTGAAACGTGGGTCCAATACGCAACACGATGGCGGAACCTATGGTCGAAATGCGAACAACGCATAGAAGAGGCACCTGCAGTAGGCATGTTCATGGGTACCCTTGACCCTCAAGCGACCATCTCGCAATTCATGATGTTCTTCAGGCCGACCACCTTTCAAGCGTTGATTGACAAGTTAGCCCAAATGGACCAGATGGGCCATGGACCGTCTCCTCCGAAACTCGACTCTCGAAATGAGAAGAAAGGAAAAGCGATCGTTATTGATAATACTCAACAACAGCGGAATAATTCAAAGCCGATTTTTCGCCAAAACAACATGTGTCCACGCCTATCCCTCGAAGAGAGACTAGGACGTCCTTACTCGTTTCTTCAGAATAAAACGAGAAGACTGTTTGAGCTGGCAGTGCGCAACAGACTCATCAATCTGCCGAGTCCAAAACGTCTGTCGCAGCCAGGCGATCTCAATAATCCCAATTATTGCCCTTACCACCAAACGGTAAGTCACCCGATCGAGGATTGTTTCGTCTTTAAGGGATGGATCGAGGATCAGTACCTACAAGGCAAGTTTGCGCTGTCTGAAAACTGGAAGGTAAACCCACAACAGCCACACACTCCAAAGAAGACGGACACGATGGGGGCAGCTTGTTCTTTTGTCAAGAACAAAAACGATGGAGAAGACTCATCAGATGAATCCGAAGACTACGTAGCGAGTTGTCATGTGATCTCTCACTCATTGGTGGATGATGAAGAGGCTCCTTGCACCGAGCAACTGAGGGCGGACCCTGAACCAGAAATTCCGTGGCCCTCAGACGAGTTGATCGATGTTTTCCTGAATGAGATCCGTTTGAAATCAAGAGCGTGAGATGGCCATACTGGAAGGAGCCAAACACCGCCGACTAGACGAAAGAGTCGAGGCGCTCCCGTCAAATCAAAAGCCATCCACTGCGGATAAAAACAAATTCAAGACGAGGAAAAGGTTTGCTAAAGCCCTGTCAGCGGGAATGAAGCTACCACCCTCTGAAGAAAATACTCTCGGTGGAGTAGAGATGCATCCTAACTTCTGCTTATATCATCAGGAGATCATACATCCTACCGAAGACTGCGACTCCTTTAAGTGTTGGTGGCAAGGGTATGTCGCTCAAAAGCAATACTTCAACAGGACAAAATGTGGAGCTCGTAGATATCGGAAAAATGCGATAGATGAGAGCAAAAGAGCCGACGACGACTGTCACATAGCCGACTCCAAGGGATCGCAAATTATCACCTTTGGAAGCGACTCTGACGAAGAAGTTACCCTCAACCCTCTCCTCAAGGAATCCATTTCAAAAATGAAAGAATTAAGGAGTTGCGAGAACATTTAGCCGTGCAATCGCCCGCTACTCGAAAAAAATCTCGGCCCCACAAACAAAGGATCGAGCAAAAAGGATAAAGGAAAGGGGGAAATGACCTTCGTCGCCAACACTCAACAACAGTCGAGTGGCCCTAGACCGGTTGTTCGTCAAAACAATATGCGTCCACGCATATCCCTCGAAGAGAGGCTAAGACGTCCTTACTCATTTTATCAGGATGAAACAAGGAGGCTGTTCGAAATGGCAGTGCATAACAGGCTTATCACTCTACCGGAGCCGAAACACCAACTACAACTGGATGATGTCAACAGTTCTAATTATTGCCCTATCACCAAGTATTGGGCCATCCGATCGAATACTGTTACGTCTTCAAAAACTGGGTTGAAGACCAATACCAACAAGGCAAGTTCGTCATCTCCGAAAACTGGGAGGTGAACCCGCCACAACCGCACGCTCTGAGAAAGAAGGATACGCCGGGGGCATCATGCTCAGTTATAGAGAAAGCCCCATAGACCGAAAAGTCAGTAAAATAGAGATTCGCCTCAAATACGGCGACAGCCGACCGAAACGTCCTTAAACTAATGAAGGGCCGAAACGTCTTTAAACTACTACCGCAGCATTCTTAGGCTAACGAGATTAATAAAAAAAAAGAAGAAAAAGAAAATAAAAAAAATATGATAAAAACGGTATGTCCATAAGCAAAATGGGCACGGATGAAAACCCGAAAGGGCTCCGTGAGTAAAAACAGCAGGGCTACCGACGAGTGTTCGTGAAAACTCGAAAGGGCGCGACCTCGTAAAAAAAAAGTAAATAAAAATAAAAAGAATAAAAAAGAGGTATGTACATAAGCAAAAAGGGCATGGATGAAAACCCGAAAGGGCTCCGTGAGTAAAAATAGCAGGACTACCGACGAGTGTTTATGAAAACCCGAAAGGGCGCAACCTCGTTAAAGGACAGTTACAGGGTCCTCTCGACCTTGTAAGGAGAAACCACCCACGTGAGATCCTTACGACTCACAAGGGAGCGACACACTTAGGGATCCCCACGATTCCTAAGGAGAAAATACACTTGCAAGATCCTCACGACTTGTAAGGAGAACTTTCTTATCGGACCCTCACGGCTCATAAGATTTGAAAGTCTTAAGTTATAGAGACCTAAACCTGTGCTTAAGCAACCCCCACAACCTTTGATATTGCCCTACAAGTGGCTCAATACTGACCCTTGTATACAATCCACGGGCGCGAATAAATATTTCCCTAACCAAGTTTCATCCGTGATTGGAGATATGTGCGCATGATGAACAACCCTTATAAGTCCTCTCGACTTACAAGGAGAAAACCCTCTTGTAGGATCCTTACGACTTACAGAGGAACATACACTTAGGAATCCTCACGATTCCTAAGGAGAAAATACACCTACGAGATCCTCACGACTTGTAGGGAAAAATACCTTTGTGAGACCCTTACGGCTCATGAAGTCAAAAGCCTTAGCCGACAGGACCTTAACTCTGTTCGCTAAGCCACCTTTGTTCGACATCGACAGAGGCAAATGATGATTCTCTCCTGGCAATATCCCAGTTGTAGCGGTGCTGATGCCGAAATCGGTGTCTAATTTCAGGTTTACAGCGAAAAGCCAGTAGGCCGCACATGCACACGAAACAGCCGAAATGATGGGGCAACTTGCAATAAAAATCAGCAAGTAAAAATATATGCATGCAAAATAGCCGAAATGATTGGGCAACTCGCAATAAGAAGCAGCGAGTGAAAATAAAATAAATAGCCGAAATGATTGGGCAACTCGCAATAAAAAGCAGCGAGTGAAAATAAATTAAATAGCCGAAATGATTGGGCACCGCAAAAAATAGCCGAAATGATTAGGCAATCGCGACCTTCGCGATATAAAAGCTGAAATGACAGAGCATCGCAGAAAGAAATAATATATATATATATATAACGAAATTTATGCCCTACAGGTGAGATCACATCGATCCCTGTATACAATCCAAGGGCACAAACAAAGAGGGAACCATACCTTCCCAACAGGCTCCATCAAAAAGTGAAGCCAAATCTCGACGGTTCACAAGCAACCTAGAGACAACCTCGAGATTTTGTCGCAATATTGCAGACACAATGTCAACAAACAAAGCAAAGGAAGATCCCTAGCTTCAGGGTCTCGACGTCGATATCCCTACAGGTGAGATCACATCGATCCCTGTATACAATCCAGGGGCACAAACAAAGAGGGAACCATACCTTCCCAACAGGCTCCATCAAAAATCGAAGCCAAATCTCGACGGTTCACAAGCAACCTAGAGACAACCTCGAGATTTTGTTGCAATATTGCAGACACAATGTCAACAAACAAAGCAAAGGAAGATCCCTAGCTTCAAGGTCTCGACGTCGATATCGACAACTTAGAGATCACCAACGGCGTTCCTTCGCAGTCCATCAAGATGTGGATGCGACGTCAACAAAAGACCCCACGGTCAATAAAGCGGAGCGACGGCAAAATCCCAGCTCCACCTCAGCATTCGTCTCGTTACAGCAGACGCAATGTCAACAACAGTGTCCTTCCCCCAACAAGATTTGGGCATGACAAAACTAACGAAGCAAAGGTCAAATTCCTAGCCTCAAGGTCTTAACGGCAAGTCATATAAATCCTGGAAGACAACTGGAGATCATCTCGCACCAGTGCGGGATGGTCACCACTTCGACGTTCGTCTCGACACAGCAGACGCAACATCATCAAACAAACGGAACCACGGCAAAATCCCTAGTTCCAAACCTCGACGGTTCACAAGCAACCTAGAGACAACTACGACGTCCGTCTCGATACAGCAGACGAGATGTCACCCCAGCGTTCTTCCTCCAGCAGGGTTCGGACGCGACAATCAAACAACGGAGCCACGGCAAAATCCCTAGTTCCAAACCTCGACGGTTCACAAGCAACCTAGAGACAACTATGACATCCATCTCAATACAGCAGATGAGATGTCACCCCAGCGTTCTTCCTCCAGCAGGGTTCGGACGCGACAATCAAACAAACGGAGCCACGACAAAATCCCTAGTTCCCACCGCGACATTCGTCTCGATACAGCAGACGCGATGCCAAAAAACGAAGCAAAGGCCAAATTCCTAGCTTCAGGGTCTTGACGGCAACTCACATAAAACCTGAAAGACTATCGGAGATCATCCCACACCAGCGCGGAGTGGATATGACTCATCGGGGCTCACCAAAATGAGCCTAACCTCAAGTAAAAAGCGGCATGGCAAAATACCTAACGCTTGCTCTTCCGACGGTCAAACTTCCAAGGAGGATTGCTTGAAGACGCCTTGTCCAGCCCCCGAAGGGATCGGAGACACGGCAGTCGCAGGGCTACTCGAACAGCACGATTGCCTATCGAGGAATATATCAGCTTATGCGACGGTACAACGGCCAAAACCCTGAGTACCACAGACCCTAACGGACTTCTGTCGTAAAGAGCAGAGGTTAACTGCGATGTTAGGATATTCTTGCGAGAAATTCTCGTTTCGTCTCGACTTGTGAAGAAATTGATGTCTTTGTGAGAAATTCTCGATGCGGCTCGACTCGTGAGATAAAGCCTTAGGCAGTAGACATAAAAGAAGCCTGTTTCCTAAGCACTGGGACCCTGCAAGTTGGCCCAAAACGGTCTCTTGCATACTATCCACGGGTCTCACTCTCCAAACTCGAATCTCGACGATGAGGGAAACAACCGCTTACGGGTCCTCTCGACTCGTAAGAGGAAAAAATTCTCTTATAAGATCCGTACGACTTATAAGAGAAAACACACTTAGGAATCCTCACGATTCCTAAGGAGAAAACCCACCTACAAGATCCTCTCGATCCGTAGGGAGAAAAGTCTCTATGAGACCCTCACGGCTCATAGAGTTGAAAAGTCTTAGGAAGCAGATCTGAACCTGTGGCCTAAGCCATCGATATCTCTTTAAAAAAAAACTAAGTTATCTGCCAATTATGTTTATCGAGTCAATACGCTGATAATAAGAGAAAGGGAGAAAGCGAAAGAGCATACAAGACATTGCAGAGAAAAATGTGTATCTTTATTCATTAACTCAAAGAAGTACAAGGTGAACAGTATAAAAGAATAAAGAATGGATACATGTTATTCGAAAAAGAAAATTTTTACAAGTTTATTGGTACAAAAGCAGCTATTGGGAAGGAAGCGTCTTGCATAATTTTAGCAATTGTTCGCGCACTTCCTTCCATGCCTTTTCTTGATCTGCCACCACCGCCATTTCTGCTTCCACCTGAGCCCTTTGCTGCAAGTGAGATGCAAGCTGCTCTCCAACGGCCTGCTGAGTGGCTTCGCGGCCTTGGGCATTACGCTCGGCAGCATCAAGCTTCTGCTTCAGATTCAGCCCATGTTGATGGGCTCCAGAAGACCTTCGAAGACAGCCTTCACCTCAGCAGAGTTCGCCTCAACTTCAGCACGTAGGCGAGCAGTTTCGCTTGAAGACTCCTGGCACTCCTTCAGCCTCAAAGCTGCTTCTTGTTCCAAATGGTGGAAATGAGAAGTGCTTTGCTCGAGCCACACTGCCCGTTGAGTACTCACGGCCAAAACCTCGGGGGCAGGACGCGTCGACTCCAGCTGATGAAGGAAAGCCTCAATCTCCCGGCAGTGATTAACCCAAGATGCGACAATGCCCTCGTCATGGAAATTAGCAAATATCACCAGCATTGGGTTAACCGTCGTGGCAAAGTCTGCAGCAGACGTGGGAGTCTCGACATCGAGTTCCTCGATGTAGTCGTTCAACATGCGCAGACTATTCGCGGCACCTTTCGAGGACGGACGTCTCTGGGAAGGGCCTGCCGGCATTGTAATGTGAGACTCAAAAGGCGCCGAGACCGGAGCGATAGCTGAAAAGACAAAATGCGATTAGATGACGGTTTGAGAAATATGGAAAAAGTCATTAGTGAGATAGTCGACTATACCAGCAGATGGCAAGGCCGGAAGGGCCGGTGGCGCGACCGATCTTTCGTCTCCCCCTTCGATTTGTAGCACTGCAACCGGGACGAGAAAAAGTTAGAAATAATCCCATCACTGGAAAAGAAAGATATCGGTTGGGAACTATACTCACCAGCGCCACCAAAGGGAGAAGCGAGTTCAGGTTGGAAGGAGAAGTGTGGGAGCAACACTTGATAAAGATGGTCAAAGAGCACTCCTGAAAAGACATAACAGTACGATTTTAGTACACGAATTATATGTCTGAAAGATAAGATTAATAAGTTGCAAACCCATACCTTTCAACATCTTCGATGGTATGAGAGAGGGTTGAGAGGTGACCACGGCCAAGGCAGTCGTTGAAGGCGCTCCCTCGAGCAGTGGGGTATCGGCGCTGGCTGCACCTGCGTTACGAACAAAAGTGAACTTGTCAGAAAGGATTGTAAGGTAAAGAAAGATAGCAACTTGGGATTTACCTGATGAGCTGCCGGCTGAAACGGAAGCAACTCCCTCCTCCATCGACATGAGGCCACCGCCCATGGCCTCATCACCCGACTCAATGGAGGCCGTCGTCGTGCTCGCGCAGCCAGGAGATGGAAGAAGAGCGTAGGCGGGGAGGGCAATGATCGGAGCATTGCCGGACTCTTGAGAGAGAGCGGCTGACTCTTCCCCAAGAGTCGTCCCCATCTCACCCTTTACTCCTTCGAGCTCCGCGATCTCCATCGGCTCATCCGCCGTCACCACGAGGTCGCCGGCCTCAAGCGCCTCGTCCGCCACTACCCTGGGCTCAGTTATAACGATCATTTCATTTGCCGCCACTTCAGGCTCGGCATTAATGACCTTCTCGGCTGCAGATCCCTCAACCTCCATCTCAGGCTCCGCAACCCCAGCAACGTTGCCCACCGTCGGCTCGGGTTCGGCAGGTGCCGCCTCCTCTGTTTCCTTGGGTTCAACGGTCTCCGCCTCCCCCTCAGTCAGACTTGGCCCTGCAAGATAAGACACATAAAAACCGGCGAGTTTACAATTTTTACAAACAAATCTTGAAAGATTCATTACCTGAAGTAGATTTATCGTTAGCACTCCGAACTGCACGCGCCACCTGTCTGTGAGCAGTGGATAGGCAGACAGGTGCCTCTTCTGACGGGGTATCGGCACGAGGAATGGTGCTTGGGCCCGCTCCAATAGCCAAGGCAGCTCTACATGCCTTTGCTTCGCGCCTCGACCGCTTCTTTTCCTCCCGGGCTGTCGCGATGGACCTCCTCGACGCTTCCTTCATCAAGGCGTCGTCGTCCTCGTTCAGAGATTCCTCCAGAGCCTTTAAGGCATCTCTCATCGGCTCTTCAAGACGGACCTCCCGCGGTAGCCGCGAGGAAGCAGGAACATCGGCAGCTGGCAGAATGTCCGCGTCGCTTGGCGGGAACGGCATTGAGGTTCCTGCAATAAAAAGGGAGAGGTTAGATCGACCATAATACAAGGGAAATAAAAAATTGATGAATTAAAACTTACTAAGGCCCATGGACGCTCTAAGACGTTCCTTCTCTTGGAAAGTCTTCAGGAAAGCGGCGATGGCTTCTTCAGTTGTGATGCCTGTTGGAAGAAAAGAAGGAAAAATGTTAATCAAAGGCAATAATAAAGATATGATGCAAGGGAAAATGCGACCAGTGGTTACCTGATGCCGCAAGCTTAGCCAGCCATGCGTCACGCCTCGCCAACCGCTCCGAAGCTTCGAGGGCGGCCTCTAAATCCGTGTCATCCGGCATGACTAATCCCTCGTTAGTTCCGTATTCACTCAGGACCTCAGCATAGGGAGCGTGGGGTTCCTGACCGAACGCGACGTCAGCGGCAAAGAGCGACTTCTTTTTCTTCTTCTGCCCACCAACCCTAGGTGCACCCGGGATCGACTTACGCTTGGCAGCCACCTTGAGGCGGCGGGTCCCGATGTCCGCACCCACGCCAGACTCCGGCGGGGCTACAACCACTGTCTCCACTGGAGCACAGGGCGCTGGAGGTGCATCCGCAATGTCGAGGAGTGGCAATCCGTGCAGAGGACTTTGCGCATGCGGTGGCCCGGCTCTAGCATCTTTTAAAGGGGCAACTACTGGGGTCCTTGGCACTAAAGGAGCATTGCGGTCGCTACCTGGAGGCGCACCCTTACGGTCGACCAGCAATCGCCTTTCCTCCTTTATAACGGCTCCCGTCGAATGACTGTACCATTCTATATATACCCTGAGGAGTCGTGGGGCGCAAGCCGGCTCACTGATAATGAAGTGGGAGCCTGTGTTTAGACGCATGAAATGATGCAGCGCGCTCTCTATCCCTTCTTCGGTCGCAGCAGGTTCCGATAAGAAGGCCTCCAGCAGTACCCCTTGATTGTAGCTCAGCTGTTGGGCGAAACGATGCGGGTTATATCTCATGAAAATCGCCACACCGTTCTGCCTAAACAACAAGAAGCCCGGTCTGATAGAATATAGGTGGAGGATCTCCCGGGCCGTTAAAACTGAAGCTCCATCCTTGAAAGTGTCTTGCAATGGCCGCACCGCAATGGTAGATGCATTTCCAATAGTCAACACCTTGTCGACGAAAGACACACCGGCTCCAACAGTGTGGGGGCGAAGGAGTAAACCCCTGGCATTTCTTGGCGATGGACTCACAATTGATGCGCCAATCAACTGTATGATGCGAGGGAAGCTGCACCTGTCATAAAACGACGTCCTTTTGTGCATGCCGAAGACACCCGATGTATGTAGCTCGAGCCACGATATGAAATAGTGCATCAGGAAGATCACATGCAGCACCCCAGGCTCATTAGCATCCGCCGCTCTACTGAGGCCATGATATAAGTGTGCCAAGCCAGCGATCCCAACGGCCACTTTTACCCCGATGGTCATCCGGTGGGCTGGGTAAAAGACAGAAGGCCGCATATGGCGAGAGTTCATTGGGACCGCAAACCAACTCAGCCACAACCCGAGAAATCCTAAGAAAAAGGCCTCCTCGTCCATCCCAGGGGCTGCAATTTCTGCAAAAGACATGGTCGGGAAGTCCGGAAGGAAAAAACCCTTTTGGTCTATTTCCTTCGCTGACAGGTTATCCAAACCTAGACCGAAAGGGTCATCCAGGGTAGCAAACTTGGCAGCTTCTAATGAGAGGACGCTTGGGCGAAGGAACCGAGCGATGAAATCCTCAAAGCTAACTTCGCGACTCCCATGTTCGATGAAAAGGGCCTCATAGATGTTCAACACTTTAATCAAGCTTGGGAATTGGTGTTGAACAGCTTTCTCCGGCGTGAGCCCTCTTACCACCAGCTTAGCACCGAAGACATACTCGTCTGTCGAGAGCAACTCCTCATAGTGTTCCCCTATAACCGGTAAACCGGATACCTCCGTGAACTCCTCCAGAGAAATTGACACTTCCCGATCCATGGCGAGGAAAGTGTGGGTAGGAATGTTCCACTGCTCCAAGAAAGCCTTGAACCACCAGGTGGGGAGCGTGGGATACTGGAAGAGAGAGACGTAAACCGCAGTGTACAATCCTAACCTTATCAACTGCGACTTCTTCGTCAACAGGATATACCGGGCCCACGGCAGATAGCCGATCGGGTGGCGGGGGATCAGACCAATGTTATATGATTGCCCCCAAGGTCGTGCCTCGCCTTGACAGATGCGGCGTCCTAGGATATCCAAAACCATAGGATGCTGAACCGGAATCGCATCTATAGCGGGATGAAGAAAGCCCTTCGAGGTCCAATCAACCATCTCCATGGCATACTACACCGAGGGTGGGGTGGCATAATGAATTGTCGTAATCGGTTCTGACGGTACGGCGCACGTGAAGCTCCGTCGACCCACAATAATCTGATTGTACCACGACCCCCAAAGGTGGAGACTCTTATATTCCAGATCGTGGTCCTTAAGCATGGCTAGAACTTCGCGGTCCAAGGGCGCTTCAAGAAACCCTTCCTCCGAGCGGGCGAACGGGAATGAAGTATCGGGAGACATGGTCACTGCAAGGGAACAAAAAATAGCCGTTAGTGCTGCAATTCCAACGCATGGCGTTTAAAAAACTTTTAATTAACTGAATTTAAAAATTAATTAAATTAAAATTAATCACACCACAATGCAGTGCAATGGGTAGGGGACCAAATGGGGACCCACAAAATCTGGATAAAAGTGCCTCATTTTAATAAGACAGTCCCATCATTGGGTAGGGCTGTCAATTAATGAAAAGATCCCCAAGAGAATATTCTCATCAATGGGAGATCCCTAGAGACAAGGAGAAAATCTTCTCTTTCAGAGCAAAGCTCTGTCACAGAGTGACACTTGTCAAACTCTGGTCTCAGGAGAATAGGATTCCTTAAAAGAGCATAGCTCTGTGGTAATAATGGAAAGATCCATCAGAAATTTTTAACACTTAAAAGAATTAAAAATTTTGGAATCTTGAAAAATCCATGAAAACTTATAATAAGTGCTTCATTTTTCAGATCTAAAAAGTCTACATTTGATCCAAGAGCAAAGCTCTATTCATAGGTGAGAACCCATAAACAAGATCTCTGTAGATCTATCAGTTTTTGAGAGCAAAACTCTATTTATGAAACCCCGATGGGGATTTCTTTAGATCAAAAGATCTGTGAGAGCAAAGCTCTTTTAGTTAAGATTGATATGAATTAATATTGAATTAATTTAATTTAATTTAAATTAATTTTACCTAAAGTTTCTAACTTTGGAAATGAGCAAAGCTCTGAAGTTCTTAAGCAAGAGCAAAGCTCTGGAAAATCAAAATCTTGAAAAATGGTGAAGATTTTCTGAGGGCCAGAGGTCCTATTTATAAGACGCTTGCGCCCCTTCAGCTCACCCGTTGATCCAACGGTCAGGAGCTTGCCACTGCTGCACTCACGTGCGCGCCACGTGAGCGCAACGGTGGGGGGCATTTGTTTCCCCCAATCAGAGCAAAGCTCTGTTGAAATTCAAAATTCAAATTCTGAAGCAACACTTCAAATCCTGGGCGCAACGCGCCATGTGTCAGGCGCTGATACGTCAGCGCAGCGCCCGAGGCAGCGCGCCCAATCAGAGCAAACCTCTATTTAAAGCAAAATTAAAAGAAGCAACGCTTCAGCTGCGCAAGCACTGCGCTGCGCGACACGTGTCAGCGCAGATACGCTAGCGCAGTTGCGCTGCGCGACACGTGTCAGCGCAGATGCGCTAGCGCGGTTGCGCTGCGCTTTGCGCTGCGCGACACGTGTCAGCGCAGATGCGCTAGCGCGGTTGCGCTGCGCTGTGCGCTGCTTGACACGTGTCACACGCTGGAGCATTTGCGCCAAACAGAATTAAGATTTTAAAGAAATCTTTCTGTTCTTATTAAAACAAGAAGATTGCCTTCTGTAAAACAGAAGCCCTTGGATCAAAGATCCAATGATGGGGAAAATTCCCCAAATCACTCAGAGAAAGATCTCTTTAACAAATTTATGGGCACTATATAAAGGACCCTAGACCTCAAAAAAAAGATCATCATTGAGAACTCTGAAGAATTGGAGAGAATTTCTCAAGAACAAAAAAGGTAAAAACCTTTAGAAAGAAGAGAAAATTCTCTTAAAAACAGATCATTGATCTGAGAAGAAGATCAATGATCTCCAATAAAAAAAATAATGATAATAGTGCTTTGCACTTTCTTATGAACCATTGGTTCTTTGAAAACAAGAAAAACTTGTTTTCTTTGATTTAAAATCGATCAAAACATAAAACAGTGCTTTGCACTTGAAAAATTGCGCTGTTGCGCTCCTGTGTTGGCGCAAGCCACCAGGGCACGCCACGTGTCAGCAGCGCAACAGCGCAGCGCACTGCGTTGTTGCGCTTGCGCTCCTCAAATCTTGACACGTGTCACCACCATATGAGTTTGCGCCTTGCGCTCCTCAATTGGCGCAAAGCGCCTGACAAGCCATGTGAGGCACTGTTAGAGTAAATAATGCTATGCATTATTTAAAGGGCAGAGCCTAATTGAGAGGTCCAATGGACCAAAACAAATGCACTGCATTATTAAACAGGCTTAACAGGTCAAATGCAAATAAAAATTTTGAACATCTTCAACTGGACTTAGCCCAATCATGGCCGTAAGTCCTCAAATTAAATTGATTGAGCACGGCTGCTCTTTTAAATCAATCAACTTTGGGTCAAGGGTACATCTCCGAACTCCTCTGACACCTGTCGTTGTAATCCTTCAACGACGTCAGAGAGGTGATGAGTCCCGACGGCCATACATCCTCTGGCCCACCACGTCCCTAAACTGGAACAATAGAGCTCCTAAATGCTCTTTTGTCGGATCTAAACGATCCCGTTTAAGTTGATCTTAGCCTCAAATATGGCTAACGTATCCTTAAACATTCAAACAGACTTTAGTCCCAAATTGGACTATAAGACCCCCAATCAACTTAGGTTCAAGGGTACATCTCCGAACTCCTTTGACACATGTCGTTGTAATCCTTCAACGTCGTCAGAGAGGTGACGGGTCCCGACGGCCATATATTAAATGGACCACTACGTCCTTAAACTGGAAATGGATCTAGACGATCCCGTTAAGTTGATCTTAGCCTCAAATCAGACTAACGTATCCTTAACGAATGTTTAAGTTGATCTTAGTTTCAAATGCGGCTAACGTATCCTTAAACTAAAAACACCAAACCCAAATCTTAAGTGAATATGGATTTGGACTAATCCACGTCCTACGGGCGACGGCATTACTCAGTCTTCGTATACAATCCATGGGCAACCACAAACAAAACAAACACCCACGACACGAAGTGAAATTCTGGAGAAGGAGAAAGTTGTTACCGCGATGCGGTAGCGTAATTAACTGCAAGGGCTTACGCCTGCAGGGAAAAGCGTCCCCATAATCAAAAACCCCTCAAGCGAGGGGGAATCTGACGAAGTCTGCTACATCAACCGCAAACGTCTAAACCTCCGATACACGGTGTCATAAATCAACTTGGCATCTTCGGAGAGGTAGACGGATAAAACCATATAGCATCTGCCCCAAATCTCAGGAAAAGACGCCCATGTCTTGGCCGCCATTCGGCGGGGAACAGAGGTGCTACTCAAGAACGCGTAAAACTGCTTCGCGCCAAGTCAAAACAAAGGCATAACCTACAGGCATCAACCACATACCATGCAAGACAATAAAGAGAACATTTGATTCGTATTCAGTTAAGCATTCGGAGCGCGCTCGTTCATGTATATATGAAAAGGTTTAACGCAGAAAGTAAAAGAACGGAAACGAAAAATTTGCCATTCATACTTCAGAAAATTCTTACATTGATGGAAACAGTAAACAAAAGCATCATTAAAATGTTTACAATGGCAAGACATCAAACCAAGGACATGGATTAAGAAATTCGAAAGTAAGGCCATCTAAAATGTTTCTGGCCTCTCTGACCATTCTCGCATGCTTCCTCTCATGCTCGCAAGCGTCAGGATCTTCACTGATGTCCTCCGACCTTCGATAAGCAGCGATTATCGTCGCCTGTTGAAAAGTTTGATGCAGAATATCAACAAGTTTGTCTCGCCTTTTCTTTGAGATTAGGCCCATCAGATACACTGAGTGTACCTTATCTTCGGCATCATTCAATGCCTTAAGCGGCATGCCTACATAGAATAAAGGAAGTGCTTCCCAAATCGCTCTCACATTGAGCTTCAAAAGAGCGGAACGACGAGGAAGCAGTCGACCATTGTATTCATCAAAGCGACGCATGATTTCAGCGCACTGAGCGTTGGTGAACTCCTGATTTTGGCAGTGGCCTAATGCGCGAATGTCCCCATAAGAAATAATTTCGTCAAGGTCATACAAATGAGTGGCCATAGCACCTGAAAATGAAAATCAATGAGAGTTTAGCGGACAGACTGAAACACGGGGATTCAAACAACTCTTGATATCCGCATGAAGAAAACAAGTGTTGATTAAAACACCCAACAGATTCAAATTTGTGCAATTAAGAGGGGATCCTAAAAAGGATTCTCATTTAATAAGAGACTCCTCAAGTCAAGGAGTTAAACTCCTTGAGAGCAGTGCTCTGCAACAAACAGACATCTGTCATAATTAATCATGAGGGGAATAAAATTCCCCCCAAAATTTTTAAAGAGCAATGCTCTGTAAGGAAGATGAAACAATCCATCAAGAAACCCTAAAAAGTAAAGCTTCTACAGAGTAAAAACTCCAAGATCTTCAAGATCTGTGAATAAACCCTTAAGTTCTTCATGAACAATATTCCAGTTCATGGGTTTAAATCACCCTAAAAAGATTATATCTTGGAGATGAGCATAGCTCTGTTAATGGGTAAAACCCTAAAGATATATTTTTGGATCTATGATCTAAGGAGAGAAAAGCTCTGTTAAAAAGTTCAATTTTTACCTAAGTTGGACAGAGTTTTGACTCTTAAGAAATTTCTTAAGGGAAAGAGCTATGCTCTGAAGGAGAATTAATTCTCAGAAAACAAGAAAGAAGATGAACAGAGATCATCTCAAGGGCCAAGGGTCAAGGAGAATTAATTCTCAGAAAACGGCTCTCATTTGTATGATCTCTGTTCATCTATGTATATCTTGGAGATGAGCATAGCATCTATGCCATAGGCACTGAGAGCCGTTTCAACTTTTGAATTGATCCAATGGCATAGATGCTGCCACCGCTGCACTCACGTGTAGGCCACATGAGCGCAACGGTGGGGGCATTTGTTTCCCCCAATCAGAGCAAAGCTCTGTTCAAATTTTGAAATTTAAAATAAAACTGCGCTTCATAAAAGCGCTCGCGCCAAGAGTGCCAGTGCTAAAATTCAAAGACTCTGAAGCAGCGCACCACGTGCAAAGCACGTGAGCGTTGGCGCTAAAAGCGCTGCACCTTAAGCAGCGCCCCACACGCAAAGCACGTGAGCGCGAGCGCTAAGAGCGTTGGACTTTAGGCAGCACACCACATGCAAAGCATGTGAGCGCTAGCGCTAAGAGCGCTGCACTCTAAACAGTGCACCATGTGCAAAGCACGTGAGCATTAACGCTAAGAGCGCTGCACCCTAAGCAGCGCACCACGTGCAAAGCACATAAGCGCTAGCGATAGAATAAAATGTTCTTGGCCTTTGGATCAAAGATCCAACGAACATGATTAAAAATCATCAATTGACCAGAATAAAATTCTGTTACGGAAATATTCCTCAGAATCTTTCCAAACAGGAAAGATTGTGCTCTGAAAATCAGAGCACCGTTGGATCAATGATCCAATGGTGATTAAAATTCACCAAAATACAGAATAAATTTTGTAGGGGAAAAGATTTTCCAATCTTGTTAAAAACAAGAAAATTGCCTTCTGTAGAACAGAAGCCTTAGGATCAAAGATCCAACGGTGGGGAAATCCCCAAATCAATTAGAGAAAAGATCCCTTCAATCGATTCAACAAATCAGCCTCTACTATATAAAGGACCCAAGACTTCAAGTCTCATATAGAGGAAACCCCCCCCCCATAAACTTTGAGAAATTTCAGAAAAAAGAGCAAGCTCTCAGCAGAAGAAGAATTTCTTCAAGGTAAAAATAAAGAGATCAAAGAATCTCATCAGAAAAAGAACTTAGTTCTTTTGCCAGATCATAGATCTATAAGACAAATTTTCTTTCACAAAAGAGATCATAATATCTCATTATAAAAAGGGGAGAGAATAATTCAATTCTCTTATGATCATAGATCCATATAGGCAAAGTCTTTCACCAAAAATATAAGAGATTGAAACATCTCCTATAAAATAAGAACTGTGTTCTTAGATCCATGAGACAAAGTCTCTTATAAGAGAAAATTTAATTCTCAGAGAACAGAGTTGCCTAAAAAGAGCCCTAGCGCTCCAATTTAAAGAAGCGCTTCAACGCTCCAAATCTAGCGCACAGCGCTGCAGAGCCTTAGCGATCTTAATTTAAAAGAGCCTTAGCGCTCTAAATTAAAAGAAGCGCCTCAGCGCTCCAAATATAGCGCACAGCGCTGCAGAGCCTTAGCGCTCCAAATTAAAAGAAGCGCTCTGCGCTCATTGACTGGCGCTCTGCGCTCATTGACTGGCGCACAGCGCCAAACACGCCATGTGCTTCTCACGTGTGCGCTACTTCACTAGGAGCGCTCTGCGCTCATTGACTGGCGCTCAGCGCCAAGCGCACCACGTGCTCCTCACGTGTGCGCTACATCACAATAAGCGCTCTGCGCTCTTTAACTGGCGCTCAGCGCCAAGCGCGCCACGTGCCCACGCTGAGAGAACATAAATTGTTCTTTAAATAATAAATCCCAGAGCCATAATAGTGCTCAGCGTTCAATAAAAGACAAAAAGTTGTCAGGACCAATGCTCAGCATTGTTAAAAGACTGAGCCTAATTAAATGTCTAACATTTTGAATGAATGGGCCGAGCCCAAGTTGGCCACAGATCTCTAATCTTAGTCCTAAATTGGACTACAGATCTCCCAACCAATATCGGTTCAAGAGCACATCTCTTCACTCCTCTGATATTTGTCGTTGTAATCCTTCAACGTCTTCAGAAAGGTGATGGATCCCGACAACCAGACATTCCACGGACTGTGGGGTCCTTAAAATCATGGACTATGATGCCCTTAAACTTTATAAACTATGACGTCTCTAAACTGCTACGGACTGTGGGGTCCTTAAACTCATGGACCATGATGTCCTTAAACTTTACAAACTACGATGTCTTTAAACTGGACCGCAATGTCCCTAAACTAAAACAATAGAGCTCAAATGCTCTTTTGTTGGATCTAAATAATCCTGTTAAGTAGATCTTAGTCTAAAATTAAACTAACGTATCATTAACAAACGTTCAAGTTGATCTTAGTCTCAAATGAGATTAACGATCCTTAAACCCAACCCAAACCCAAATCTAAGAAAATACGGATTTGGACTAATCCACGCCCTACGGGCGACAACATACATTAGTCTCCGTATACAATCCATGGGCAACCAAAAACAAAACAAACACACACGACACGAAGTGTCCATCTGGAGAAGGAGAAAGTTGCTACCGCGATGCGGTAGCGTAATTAACTGCAGGGGCTTGCGCATGCAGGGAAGAGCATCCCCACAATCAAAAACCCCTCAAACGAGAGGGAATCTGACGAAGTCTGCTACATCGCATCCGTTTAAACCTCCGATACACGGTGCCATAAATCAACTTGGCATCTTCGGAGAGGTGGACAGCTAAAACCAAATAGCATCTGCCCCCAAATTCAGGCAAGATGAACCTACGCGGTTCCGTCTCTGTATTCGGCGGTGAACAGTTGTCTATCTTAAATAGGCAAGAACCCATATCTCTGGCTCCGTGAGGCTCAAGAGACTGGTCCCCTTATTATAATTTAGTATAACTTGAGAGGGTTTTATATAAAAATAATTTTGTATAATTTTCAAAATACACCTCAAGTATTTTATTATTGTCTTTAGAGTTTTCATGGATATATATTTTATCAATATGACATTTCTAGTGAATGAAACCTAATTTCATAATATATGGTATTTATTTGTAATATTGGAATTGTATGGTATTTTCTTGTAAATGAGACATTTTTCTTGAATTTTGAAAATGTGGAATTTTATAAATATTAAAAATAGATATTTTGATATTAATTACATATACATTTATTTATTAAAAATATAACTTTTAATTATAATAGAATTCATAATTTCTAAAGAAAATTGTATTTTAAATCTTTCGAGATCATATGCTCCTTGCGGAGGTCTGCATCTCGCTCTACTAAGCCCAAGAATGTGCGATAATCCGCACCATTCAGAACGGGTTCCCTAAAATGGGTTGTAAAGGCGTATTTGCAAAGATTTGTTAAAATACACATCTTGAATAAAAGGGTTTTTTATAAGTTGGAGGTAGTTATGTGCAATATCGTATTGTTCCCAAATCTATGTTCCCAAATTTCATCGTACTATATTACATATGAGTGTTGTGAGGAGGTAGGTCATTCCCTCATGAGTTTTCTAAAACTAGCATGGTTTAAAGGTATAAACATATCGATATGAAACATAAAGGTATTTTAATGTAAAATTGAAATAAAACTAGCTATGGTTATCATTTTAATGTCAAACTTGTTCAATTGTCTTAGTTAATGAGTATTAAACAAGATAGAAAAATCTGTATGTTTGTTATTAAGAAAATACTGTATTTTTGAAAGAAAAGGGAATTGGAAGCCGGATAACTCCGCTTCTGACACGTTTTAAGAATTAAGAATTTGAGAATGGCAAAAGAGAGAGAAGGGAGACTTACCGGATTAGGGTCAAGAGAAGAGGAAGAGGAAGATTGGGAAAACACCGGTGCGTCGTTTCGTCGCCGGAAACTCCTCGGATTGTCGTCGGAAGTTCGTCGGAGCTTCGCCCTTTGCCAACTCCACTTGCACACAAAAATTCTTGAGAATTTTCTTGAGAGTTTGGGCAGCGATTTGGAAGTGAGGAGGGGTGATTTTAGATGTGGTATTTATAGGAAAAATTAGGGTTTAGGGCAATGAAAGGGTGTGATAAAAATTGTATTTAATTTTGCATTAAAAAAATTAAAATGGGGTATTTTAATTATCTGTTTAATTGCAGAGAATTTAAATAGTGTAGGAGGAGTGGGGTAGTCCAAAGGGTGCAGAGGAAAGAAGAAAATTGGAGTTTCGACCAAGTCAGACCGGCGGCGCCGGCCGAGTCGACCGAGTCGCCGCGTCTCTTTTCCACGTGTCCCCGACGCTTAGTCTACTGCAGTGGACTCGTTTGTTTTATGTGTGACTCTTCAGTTTACGTGTTGAGCACGTGTAGACTCTTAGGCTTCTAAAAGAATTTTAAATAAAAAATGTGTGGTTGATGGGATTTGAACTCTGGTGCTTTGGTTCAGCAGTGCAAGGTCTTACCAATGAGTTACAAGCTCCTTCTTGCTGTTCAAAAGCAAATCAAACTTATAACTTGTGCTCAGGCTTAAGTACCCCTTTCTGTAATTTTGAAAAAATTGTACAGAAAGTTTAGGGTTGTTACATTCTACCCTACTTATAAAAATTTCATCCTCGAAATTTGTAAAAAGGAAAGTGTAACAGATTCAAGGAAAGTTTGGTGATAGAAATATTGGTAGTGTATGAAAAATTTGTGAAAGATTTGAAAAGAGTTGAGGAAATTACCAGGATTACCTTGATCTACGGCCTCTGCTTCTTTGGCCGCTAAAAGGAAAGCCTGACGCCGTGGTACATTCCTTCAAACTGGAGGCACATTTCTCTGTCCTTGGAGCATGTTTCTCTGCCCTCGAGGCATGTTTCTCGGTGCCTGATGGAATTGGCGAGTAGGTTGTGCAGGTGGTGGAGTTGGGAGTGCAAGACGAGGTGTAGGAACCTGGATAGCTGGCCGCTACGGGTAGTTGGTGGGTGTGTGAGCTGAGTTGCGTCTATAAGGACAGTTTCCAATTCCGTAATTGGATACGCTACAAACTAAGCATAGGCTTTTTGCGCACCTACAGTCCTTCCACAAGTGTCCTTCCTTCTTGCAGTAGAAACAAAAACCTGGACTTGACTGGTTAATTGTTGCTTTCTGTCTCTTGGGTTTTGAAGGTTGTATAGGGTAGGCTCCTCCTGCCATCTGGGTGGCAGAGCGCTTTATACCGGTTGCTTCCACTTATGGTCGGTTCAATAATATAGCAGTCTCCTGCTGCAGTCATTCTAGGAGGCTGCGGATTGCCTCAAGCAGAACCGTCTGCTCGTTGATCGGAAAAGCGACGGTAGGTGTGAGTGGTAGTGGTAGGGGAGTGTTTTTGACATTCGTGCTGGTGTTGTTTGGGGAATCCATGACCTTGAAAGAAAATTTTGGTTTAGGATATATTCAAAGTATATGAAATGATAAGATTCAAGGAATATGAATTGTAAAGAATGTTTTCAGTTGCTGGTTCTTGTGTTATATTGCTTAGGTTGTCCAAGCAGAGCTAAACTGTATGGTAGGGTTCCATACAGCTCTGACCTGCATAGGCCACCAACAAAACCTGTCACGCCCCACTCTCCAGTATACGGGCAAAGGACGCGACGAGGCCGCTACGTATTTACTCTGAAGTAAACATGCTAAGCGTATCTAAGCAATATAAGTAAAATGCACAAGAGACAGTGACAATAGATATAATTGAGCAGCAACTTTATTTATTAACATTCTTTTTACAATACATCTGAAAAGTAAATACATGGAATGAAAAGCAATGCCTAAACAGTGGCATAACATAAATGGAAAGTACTGAAATGAAATGTACAAGTAACTAGAGCTCCGGGTCGAAAGCTAACTGGTCCAAATCCTCGCTGGTGGGCTCGATCTCTAGTGAGTCTGAATCACCTGACGACATTCCAAAGAAGAAAAAAGAGAATGTCGTCAGCGAACCAATCACTCGGTAAGTCCCATAAATAGACAAGAATGGAATAGACAGATAGAGTATTTATTATTATAATGTTGTATTTAGTATTAACGCTGTTGTTTGTAGCTTGGTACAGAAGAATGCCAGTGTATACAAGAGGAGTCCCACTATTCCGGAGACTAAGGTATACGGAGCACAAGGAACCGTTCAGCCACGGTACAACAGCAATTGAATTTAGGTTAGGTGTATTATGGTTAAAGTCTCGTGCCCACTTATAACAGCTTCCGTACCAGTCTATCCCTTATAAACCCCGCGATGTCTTGATTATATTGATGTATTGTTTGAATTGTATATTGTATATACGTGGATGACTTGCCGAAACTATGATATCAGTAAATGGATGTAACAGGAGAATCGTGTAGATGGATGTATATCCATGGTTCAGTTCAGTCAATATAGATTGATTAGATTGAATAGACGGATTCATAGATCTATGTTGTATTGAAGTTTGATACTTGAATCATATTCAAGTCAGATTAATTATATTGAGACTCAGTCTGAGTCAGACAATTTGAAAAGAAATTGAATCCTGAATTATGTTTTGGTGCTATTGGTAACCGCTGCACATGGACGGCGGGATTTATGTCTTTTTCAAAGACGATTACCGTGTTGATAACACCGTTTGTTAAGTTGTCTACCTTAAATAGGAAAACACCCATATCTCCGGCTCCCTGAGGCTCAAGAGATTGGTCCCGTTTAAACCTATGCTTATTAGGGTCCTTATTATAATTTAGTATAACTTGAAGGGGTTTTATATAAAAATAATTTTGTATAATTTTCAAAATACACCTCAAGTATTTTATTATCGTCTTTAGAGTTTTCATGGATGTATATTTTATCAATATGACATTTCTAGTGAATAAAGCCTAATTTCATAATATATGGTATTTATTTGTAATATTGGAATTGTATGGTATTTTCGTGTAAATGAGATACTTTTCTTGAATTTCGGAAATGTGGAATTTTATAAATATTAAAAATAGATATTTTGATATTAATTACATATATATTTATTTATTAAAAATATAAGTTTTAATTATAATAGAATTCACAATTTCTAAAGAAAATTGTATTTTAAATCTTTCGAGATCGTATGCTCTTTGCGGAGGTCCGCATCTCACTCTACTAAGCCCGAGATGTGCGATAATCTGCACCATCCCGAACGGATTCCCAAAAATGTGTTGTAAAGACGCATTTGCAAAGATTTGTTAAAATACACATCTTGAAGAAAAGGGTTTTTTATAAGTCGGAAGTAGTTATGTGTAAAGTCGTATTTTTCCCAAATCTATGTTTCCAAATTTCATCGTGCTATGTTACATATGAGTGTTGTGAGGAGGTAGGTCATTACAGCGTGAGTTTTCTAAAACTAGCATGGTTTAAAGGTATAAACATGTCGATATGAAACATAAAGGTTTTAATGTAAAATTGAAATAAAACTGGCTATGGTTATCATTTTAATGTCAAACTTGTTCTATTGTCTTAGTTAATGAGTATTAAACAAGATAGAAAAATTTGTATGTTTGTTATTCAGAAAATATTGTATTTTTGAAAGAAAAAGGAATCGGAAGCCGGATAACTCCGCTTCCGACACGTTTTAAGAATTAAGAATTTGAGAATGGCAAAAGAGAGAGAGAAGGGGGACTTACCGGATTAGGGTCAATAGAAGAGGAGGAGGAAGATTGGGGAAACACCGGTGCGCCGTTTCGTCGCCGGAAACTCCTCGGATTGTCTTCGGAAGTTCGTCGGAGTTTCGCCCTTTGCCAACTCCACTTGCACACAAAAATTCTTGAGAATTTTCTTGAGTTTGGGCGGTGATTTGGAAGTGAGGAGGGGTGGTTTTAGGTGTGGTATTTATAAGAAAAATTAAGGTTTAGGGTAATGAAAAGGTGTGATAAAAATTGTATTTAATTTTGCATTAAAAAATTAAAATGGGATATTTTAATTATCTGTTTAATTGCAGAGAATTTAAATAGTGCAGGGGGAGTGGGGTAGTCCAAAGGGTGCAGAGGAAAGAAAAAAATCGGAGTTTCGACCAAGTCAGACCGGCGGCGCCGGCCGAGTCGATCGAGTCGCTGCCCCGAGTTGGCCGAGTTGGGCCGCGTCTCCTTGCCACGTGTCCCCGACGCTTAGTCTACTGCAGTGGACTCGTTTGTTTTATGCGTGACTCTTCAGTTTATATGTTGTGCACGTGTAGGCTCTTGGGCTTCTAAAAGATTAAAAGAATTTTAAATAAAAAAAATGTGTGGTTGATGGGATTTGAACTCTGGTGCTTTGGTTCAGCAGTGTAAGGTCTTACCAACGAGCTACAAGCTCCTTCTTGCTGTTCAAAAGCAAATCAAAGTTATAACTTGTGCTCAGGCTCAAGTACCCCTTTCTGTATTTTTGAAAAAATTGTACAGAAAGTTTAGGGTTGTTACACCCTGGGTCCAATTTTTGTCACTATAGCATTCCGGAAAGAACCCGTCACGGCTTCTGCCGATATCATCCTTACAGAACTGGCCGAAAACTAGCACTCCTTAATGAACCCACTTCCGTTCCGGAACAACTACAATCTCATCAAGACTTTCCTCTGAAAGTATGGCCGTATACATTGCCTCTGCATATGTATCAAATCCCCAGTATCGATGGTGAGAAACAACTACGCATCGGGACTTCAAACAAATCTCATAATCCATTTCTTTTCAGTATCAATCAAATAGGAAGCGTATCGCGACAGCTATGCGAACTGCAAGTCATACTCGGCTACGATCATACCCGGAGTCTTACACAAAGACTCAACAATACAAATTCGGAATCTCTGACACTCTACGGGAGAAATCTGGCTAAGTACACCATCGAGAACTCGTCCTAAGACATCGGAGGAAGACCTACTACTCGGTCTTTCTTGAGCGACTCAAACAAGGTCTGAGCAAGACCTCAAAAAGAAGCTAGTCAACTTCACCGATCACGCATCAGAGCATCACAACATACTAATTATCCTAGCCATCATATCCTGAAATGACTAAAGATCCTCTGTCATATCTATACTCATAAACAACGGAGGCTTTAGCTTCATGAACTCTGGGAGAGACACCTCGATACCCTCATTAATGGCTGGTACCACTGTCTGAATGGTAAGAAATACAACGATCTCTAGAGTAAGCTGAATAACATAAGGCCTCCAACTCGGGCTGGTCTCAAGCAATGACCCGACCCTCTGATACGGATCCCAAAGAAAACTCGCCTCAAAACTAGAAATCCTATCATATAAGGATAAACAATATGTTCCTATGTCATCAGAATATCACCCCGGTTAGTCCTCATCCCAGATAAGCCTACCTTGACGCGTCTCTAACCGCAACCCTCTCGACTCGTGTAGACATGGTGACCGGAACAACCAACACGTATCGATGAGGATAGATTAACTAAACGAATAGAAAGAAAAGATCTCAAGATATATATCCTAAGGGTACTTAAGCGGAGTATCGTATCGTAAATATTCCATGGAACATACGTACGGTATGTCACTCTACTTAGTACCTACTCCATCAATCAAGGTCAACCTACATAATGAAGTTCGGGTATAAGACCCCCAAACTCAAGTCTAAATTCCGTAAGGTCAAGCCTAGGTAACGAAAGTGTATGCCCTAGACTCCACATAGTCAAAGCTAGACTCGAACAAAGGTTAAACCTTACGCTTTGATACCAACTTTGTCATGACCCGAAAGCAGCACGTGACTGGCACTTAGATCACGTGACGTCTAAAGATGTCAACGCAATCCAAGTAAGCCAAAACCCCGGAATCTAAATTTTTTTATTAAAATAGTGGAGGTGAAGTTTAAAAAGAGTCATTAGATGGAATCAAGTTTCCCTTAAAGTTTAAATAAGTTGGTTTGAAAAAACATCTATAACGTTTGAAAATCGTGCAGCACCTCCTTTGTAAATTTTAAACAAAACCAAGTACAAAACATAATAAATATAAAGCATTCCCAATAGGAGCTAGCTTCCATACCCAAACGGCGAAGCAACCACGCAGATAATATACTATGTCCAAAGCGAAGAAAAAGAAAGCGAAACATAATCAACAATAATATAAAGTCGACTCCAACAGTGCGATGCCTATAAATACAAAACCTCTAAGTCTCGCTTCTAAGTCTACAAATATACAAGTTTGGTCAATGGAGTTTTTAACTAGATACAAAAGAATATTTACATATACAATGTGTGGTTATAATAAGACATGTAACCCACCAACCAAAGCAATCACCATAGAAAGAAGTGTACCGGCAAGCCGCTACTGATCCGATCGGTAAATCCTGCAAGAAACTGGGGCACAAAGGGGGTGAGTTTCCAACTCAATAAATAAAATTATATCGCCAGGTAGAAATCGAAATGTATAACGATCTGCCTAACTCATAAAGTATAGTACTATCATATCTTGTACTAATAAATGTATAATGCACAAGTACTATGAACGCATCAATAACGATCGCGTAAACCTGAAAATATATCACTATCTTATATGTATATAACATGCATCCATGTATAAGCCTATAAAGTAGCCGAAAAATATATGTAAAACCCTTTCAAAATAGCCGCATGGTACGTATGTCACGGCACAAGTAGCAGACGTAGTTTATGAAGTATTATATGTGTTTTGTTTAAAATATACGTCTCGCTTTTTAGAAATGAGTTTTAAGAAGGTTTCCGTTTAAAAGATCCATGTGTCATCCCAGACACATCAAAAATAGTGAGACCATAGATCATTTGGATACCTCTTAATATGTATCAACATGTGAAAATAGTATTCAGGTACTATCTCCTGGATCAGTCCTGTTCGACTACTATATAGCATAACTATAACAGCGCATGTCAACGGATCACGCAACATCAACATATAAGTGTCCAGTATTGACACTCTAAATCTCACGAGTGTCCATCATCAGCACTCAACTCATCATCTACCGAGTGTCCATCATTGACACTCAAAATCAACATCTACCGAGTATCCATCACCGACACTCAAAATCATCATAAATCCCGTGCCTATCACCAACACGTAACTCCAGATATCGTAGGCATTGTCTTGTCAGACCAATCCTCCCTCGATATCAATAATCCCGGTCGATATCCTCCAGATATCTGCCGTGCTCTAAACTATATCCGGTATTGAGTGTCCTCGCTAGGCTCCCCACCTCAAATGCGACTTTTATGCCACTCGGTCTCGACTGGGTCTACTATGTATCCGACTGTATACTTTCCCACTCAGTCCGGATATGTAGCATGTCCACTACCGTAGAGCTTCCTCACTCGGTTCGGAATAAAATCAAATCAGAAAATATCAAGCTCATGGTGGATGTCAAATCATCGTATCTAGATAAAACATCAAGTGAAGAAGAACAAAATTGCGTAATTCATTCTGATGATATAATATATATATAGCAACGTCCCATACCACTACGATATATCATCACAAATAAAAACATCATAAAACTCATAACAATCACATACAAATACCCATGGTAATGTTATTCACAACTTAATCAACATGTAACAAAATGTGTCGTACCGTAAATATAGTTAATCATGCAAACAGATGTGACAGTTCTACTATGTCATGGCAATACTAATGATCTGTAGTGTAGTATACACGTCTGTGCTCGTGCATCATGACAATCATTAGTATTTGTGCAAGTGTTCTATCAAAGGTGTTCATACATCACTATCACATGGTTATGTCAATCATCACATTCATATAATAACATTATCGTTACCAAGCGTGGAAATCCTACAGTGTCATGGTAGTACCAATGAAGTGTAGTGTAACATATGCGTTTGTGATTTGTGCAGCATAATACTCATTGGTAGTTGTGCAGTGTTCTATCAGTGTGTTCGTATAAGAATAATAATGCAACATATATAACGCAACTAACGTATATAACAGGAAATCGTATCATGAGCGTATAAAGATAATCGAATCATAACGTGTATAATTATTTAAACTTAACTAATTATTATAAGCTATACCGTTACCAGTGAAAATAGAACGAAACATTATTTTGTAAATAAGGAAGTTGCAATATATTTAAAAATATATCAGTTTTGGAAATAGCAGCACGTCCTTTTTATTTATCATTTAAAAGTCGAAACTAATCGTTGGTTTTAAAAGAGCATAGCTCAAGAAATCTTAATGTCCCAAGTCAGGATAAATGCATGACTCCGTGAATCCAAATGAATCTCGGTCGTATTGGGCACACTATCCTCGTCATTACATGTACGATATGATTCATCGTACAATATCCATCCAATGTCACATCCATATCGTACGGATCTATAGTCGCGTACATATGTCACCATACTCATATATAAAGATATAACCATACCCATATATAATCTACTAAATACCTACTATACACCAATTTAGTTGTAGGCTAAGTTATCTAACATATCACTATAGACTAGTTATATATAATATCCTAGTTCATCGGTTGCGGGGGTGTTATATGCCATCTACCCCACTTCCCCCGTAGATATAAATTTACTCACCGACATATCGAGCTGTTAAAATCCACAATCGCTTTGCCCGTCCTTGCCGTCTCGGAAATCTCCTCGATCGTTCCTACAATCATAATCATGATATAACAGCGTAAATATCAAATCAAAAGTGATACAATGAGCTAAGCGCACATAGGTTAGAAGTTATAGCTCACTTACTCCAAATACGACCAAATATCCCCGGCATCAACGTACGAACGTCGAACAATTCAGTCGAGATATAGAAATACAAAAAACCAAGCTTTAAATGTCGGAAACATCATCAAAAGCATACTAAAGCACTCCCAGATTTCACTATATGTAATCTGGAACAAAACAAACAATACAGTAGCCTAATTACTACTAAAAGAAGCTACTGACCAAAATTCAAAAGCCAACTCATACCAATATTCCGGCGGTTTTTGTGAGGAGTTAGAGGCTCAGGTTTTAAGGGTAGTCTCCTACTGATCTCACTATATCTCAGTATTCTTAGTTTTCCTTATAAAAAAACCTACTAGTTCCAGATTCAATTTAATCATCACAAATATCACACAAAACCTGTTTTCTAATATTTGAACTAGGAAAACTGATATTTAACAAAAGGAAACTTACAAGAAAAAGGATATTAACCACTAGAGAATGTGCATAAGGGATTTCCATCTCATGAAGTGGTTGCTTGAGATTTCTTGAGGTGATAGTGGCTCTAACTTGATGATATGAACAATTTCCATGAAGGGAACATCAACTTCTATGGTTTGGTGAAGAACTTGTAACTAAGGTGATGGAGCATGAAAGAGAAATGTTTTGTTCAGTTTGAGACTTATAAAATTATCATAAGGGTTGTAATAGAATGGAAGGAGGAGGTGTAAAGATTTTGTGTAGAGAAAGGAGGAGGTGGAGGGATGAGAGTGTTTGATTTGTTAAGTTGTGTATGAAGGAAATTTCTAACCTAACATATACCATACCCTCACTCACAACCAAAACCCTTTTTACCAATAAATACTTTTACACAAAAATACCCCCACCTTACACCAAATTCACATATCTTGTTAAAAGCAAAATACTTATCATTTTTAAGATATCATATATTTTCATTTTTCCTAAAATAATTACATTTTTACGAGCACCAATCCAAAACCAAAAATACATACACGATATTATTTCGTAAACTCATAATACCCTTATTAAAATTATAGATTAATATTTATAATTTTCCAAAATGTTACAATATCTCCCTTAAAAAAATTCGGTCCCCGAATTTAAATTTAACCCCATTCTTAAAATATTTTGCCTACTCAAATCAACTCACTGGGGCCTAAATCTTGAAAACATATAGTCTGCTCCAATCAATGGAACTCCGAAGTCTCACACGAGCTAAGACTGCACTAACGCAACTCATGCGTATGGAAACTCAAAAGCATATACCCCCATAACTGTAACTCTAGCAGATGCTATGAGAATTACACCAGTTATGTTGAAAATACAAAACGCGAAATCAACTGTGTATATCAAATACACAATCATTACCATAGCCGTAGTGGAAAATCTATAGCACACGACCAAGCGAAAATATATAATCAAAGTTATAATATATCTCCTAAAGTGCAATGCACGAAAACGGAATCAACCCTAACGGGTTTGCACGAAAACCAAATCACATGCCACGGGTGTGCATGAAAACAAAAACAGTGTTAAGTGCAACAGGTGTGCATGACAACAACATCCACTGCATCGAATGAGCATGGAACCAATATCAAGTGCATTTAGAGTGCACGAAATCAACACCGAGTACATCAGGGTGCACAAAATCAATATCGAGTACATCAGGGTGCACAAAACATCAACATCAACATGTGCAATTGGTGTGCATAAATAATATCAAATGCGTCTAGGGTATCTCAATCAAGTGCAACTAATGTGCATGAAAATCAATCTAGTGCATCTGGTGTGCACAAAATGTTGATCAAGTGCAGCTACCATGCACGGAAAATCTCATACAAGTGCACCTGGTGTGCACAAAATCATATGTGTGACCCTCAAATCATCAAAACACATAAGTTAAAATAACGGATATCGAATCATCTTTTCTTCAACGTCGAAAACGTGATATTCGGATCTCCAAAACGTAAATAAAAAACAAATGACATTGAAGAACACCTTCTTCAATGTCGAAAGGTGTCTGTACACCAGGAACTGACAGAGCAAGGATTCCCACTTGCCTTCTGCCCATGGTCTAACGTTCTCTGTCTCTGGATTCTTGTTGACTCGGTGGATCACTTATACCACGGCCTCTCAATACAATCGCCTGCTGAGGAATAGCAATGAAACCGTCCCACGTTGACGTCTCTCAAAACATTTCCTGGCCAAGTAGCCTGGCCTCTCGCAATGTACACGTCAAGGAAAGTGACCTCTAGACCCCTGAATATACGTCATACCACTAGCCCTGGGTCCAATCTCTATCACTATAGCATTCCGGAAAGAACCCATCATAGCTTCTGTCGATATCATCCTTACCGAACTGACTGGAAACTAGCACTCCTTAATGAATCCACTTCCATTCCGGAACAACTACAATCTCATTAAGACTTTCCTCTGAAAGTATGGCCGTTTACAACGCCTATGCATACATATCAAACCCCCAGTATCGATGGAGAGAAACAACTACGCATCGGGACTTCAAACAAATCTCATAATCCATTTCTTTTCAGTATCGATCAAATAGGAAGCGTATCGCGATAGCTACGTGAACTATAAGTCATACTCGGCTACGATCATGCCCGGAATCTTATACAAAGACTCAACAATACGAAGTCGGTATCTTTGAAACTCTATGGGAGAAATCTGGCTAAGTACACCATCGAGAACTCGTCCCAAGCCATCGGAGGAAGACCTACTACTCGATCTCTCTCGAGCGACTCAAAAAAGGTCTGAGCAAGACCCCTCATAAAGAAGCTAGTCAACTTCACCGATCTCACATTGGAGCATCACAACATACTAATTATCCTAGCCGTCATATCCTGAAATGACTAAGGATCCTCTGTCACATCTATACTCGTAAACACCGGAGACTTTAGCTTCATGAACTCTGGGAGCGACACCTCGATACTCTCAGCAATGGCTGGTACCACTATCTGAATAGTAGGAAACACAACAAACTCCGGAGTAAGCTGAATAACATCAGGCCTCCAACTCGGGCTGGTCTCAAGAAATGACCCGACCCTCTGGTACGGATCCCAAAGAAAACTCGTCTCAAAACTAGAAATCCTATTATATAAGGATAAACTACATGTTCCTATGTCACCGGAATATCACCCTGGTCAGTCCTCGTCCCAGACAAGCCTGCTTTAACGCGTCTCTAACCGCAGCCCTCTCGGCTCGCGTAGACATGTGAACGGAACAACCAACACATATCGATGAGGATAAATCAACTTAACGAATAGAAAGAAAAGATCTCAAGATATATATCCTAAGGTTACTTAAACGGAGTATCGTATCATAAATATGCTGCGGAATATACGTACGGTACGTCACTCTAGTTAGTAGCTACTCCATCAACCAAAGTCAACCTACATAACGAAGTTCGGGTATAAGACCCCCAAAGTCAAGTCTAAGTTCCGTAAGGTCAAGCCTAGGTAACGAAAGTGTATGCCCCAGACTCCACATAGTCAAACCTAGACTCGGACAAAGATTAAACCTAACGCTTTGATACTAACTTTGTCACGACCCGAAAGCGGCACGTGACCGGCACTTAGATCACGTGACGTCTAAAGATGTCAACGCAATCCAAGTAAGCCAAAACCCCGGAATCTAAACCTATTTATGAAAATAGTGGAGGTGAAGTTTAAAAAGAGTCATTAGATGGAATCAAGTTTCCCTTAAAGTTTAAATAAGTTGGTTTGAAAAAACATCTATAACGTTTGAAAATCGGGCAGCACCTCCTTTGTAAATTTTGAATAAAACCAAGTACAAAACAAAATAAATATAAACCATTCCCAACGGGAGCTAGCTTCCACACCCAAATGACGGAGAAACCACGCAGATAATATATGACGCCCAAGGCGAAGAAAAATAAAACGAAACATAATCAACAACAATATAAAGCCGACTCCAACAAGTGCGACGCCCACAAACACAAAACTTCTAAGTCACGCTTCTAAGTCTATAAATGTACAAGTTTTGGTCGATGGAGTTTTTAACTAGATACAAAAGAATATATACATATATAATGTGTGGTTACAATACAGCATGTAACCCACCTACCAAAGCAATCACCGTAGAAAGAAGTGGGCCAACGCATTTTTAGAAATGAGTTTTATGAGGGTTTCCGTTTAAAAGATCCTTGTGTCATCCCAGACACGTCAAAAATAATGAGACTATAGCTCATTTAGAAACTTCTTTATGTGTATCAACATGTGAAAATAGTATTCAGATACTGTCCCCTGGATCAGTTTTTTTCGGCTACTACATAGCATAACTATAACAACTCATCTCAACGGATCGCGCAACATCAACATATGAGTGTCCAGTATCGACACTCTAAATCTCACAAGTGTCCATCATCGACACTCAACTCATCATCTACCGAGTGTCCATCATCAACACTCAAAATCAACATCTACCGAGTGTCCATCACCGATACTTAAAATCATCATAAATTTCATGTCTATCACCGACACGTAACTCCAAATATCATAGGCACCGTCTCGTCAGACTAGTCCTCCCTTGATATCAATAGCCCCGGTCGGTATCTCTCGGATATCCGCCGTGCCCTAAACTATCTTCGGTATTGAGTGTTATCACCAAGCTTCCCGCCTAAAATGCGGCTTTCCTGCCCCTCTGTCTCAACCGGGTCCACCATGTATCCGACTGTATACTCCCCCACTCAGTCCGAATATGTAGCATGTCCGCTACTGTATAGCTCCCCCACTCGGTTCGAAATAAAATCAAATCAGAAAATATCAAGCTCATGGTGGACGTCAAATCATCGTATCCAGATAAAACATCAATTGAAGAAGAACAATAATTGCATACTTCATTCTGATGATATAATATATATATATATATAGCAACGTTCCATACCACTGCGATATATCATCATAGATAAAAACATCATAAAACTCATAACAATTACATACGAATACCCATGGTAATGGTATTCGCAACTTAATCAACATGTAACAAAATGTGTCGTACGTAAATATAGTCAATCATGTAAACAGATGCGACGGTTCTACTATGTCATGGCAATACTAATGATGTGTAGTATAGCATACACGTCTATGCTCGTGCATCATGGCAATTATTAGTATTTGAGCAAGTGTTCTATCAAAGGTGTTCATACATCACTATCACATGGTTATGTCAATCATCACATTCATATAATAACATTATCGTTACCAAGCGTGGAAATCCTACAGTATCATGGTTGTACCAATGAGGTGTAGTGTAATATGTGCGTTTGTGATTTGTGCAGCATAATACTCATTGGTAGTTGTGCAGTGTTCTATCAGTGTGTTCGTATAAGAATAATAACGCAACTAATGTATATAACAAGCAATCGTATTGCGGGCATATAAAGGTAATCGAATCGTAACATGTATAATTATTTAAACATAACTAATTATTATGAGCTATACCGTTATAAGTGAAAATGGAACGAAACGTTATTTTGTAAATAAGGAAGCTGTGGTGTATTTAAATATATATCCGTTTTGGAAATAGCAGCGCATCCTTATTATTTATCATTTAAAAGTCGAAACAAATCGTTGGTTTTAAAAGAGTATAGTTCAAGAAATCTTAATGTCCCAAGTCGGGATAAACGCATGACTCCGCGAGTCCAAATGAATCTCGGCCATATTGGGCACTGTTACGCCCCGCTTCCCAGTGTACGGGCAGAGGACGCGACGAGGCCCGCTACGTATTTACTCAGAAGTAAACACGCTAAGCGTATCTCAGCAATGTAAAGTAGAATACACAAGAGACAGGAATGAAAATGAACAGCAACTTTATTTATTAACATTCTTTTACAGGTACAACTGGAATTGTAAATACATAGATGGAAAGCAATGCCTAAACAATGTCATGAACTGAAATGAAAATATGTAAAAGTAAAGTCTAATGCTCTGGGTCTTCAGTATACTGCTCCAAATGCTCCTGGTTGGTCTCGAGCTCAAGTGCGTCTGATCCACCTGACAACATTCTAAAGAAGAAGAGAAATAGGAATGTCGTCAGCGAACAATCGATCGGTAAGTCCCAAAGGTGAAAAGAGATAGAATAGACAGAAGGAGAGTATAATTATTTAATGTTTTATTATAATGTTAGCGTAGTTGTTTGTAGCTTGGTACAGAAGATGCCAGTGTATACGAGAGGAGTCTAACTTACACCGTGGACTTTGGTAACCCGTTGTACAAGGCTCCGTTGAAAATACCACGGAACAATGGCATGGATGTAATTACGTCTTAAGTGACCACCTCGTGCCACCTTTAACATATTCCGTACCGGTCTATCCCTTTATAAACCTCGTAGTGTTTTATTGTATTGATTGTATTGTATTGTCTATATTGTCTTGTAGTAAATGGAAGACCTTCCGAAACCATGATATCAGTAATTAGAATGGATGTAAATGGAGAGTCATGCAGACGGAGTATATCCATGGTTCGGTTCAGTTAACACAGATTGATATAGATTGTATAGACGGATTCATGTTGGATTGTAGATTATACTTGAATCACATTCAAATCAGATTGATTAGATTGAGACTCAGTCTGAGTCAGACACTTTGAAAAGAACTTGAAATCCTGAATTAGTTTTGATGTTATCAGTAATTGCTGCACATGGACGACAGGATTTGTGTCTTTTTCCAAGACAATTACCGTGTTGATAATACCGTTTGTTAGATTATATACCTTAAATAGGCAAGCACCCATATTTCCGGCTCTTTGAGGCTCAAGAGACTGGTCCCGCTTAAACCTATATTTACTAGGGTCCTTATTGTAATTTAGTATAACTTGAGGGGGGTTTTCTGTAAAAATAGTTTTGGTATAATTTAAAAATATATCTCAAGAATTTAATTATCGTCTTTAGGGTTTTCATAGATGTATATTTTATAAATGTAAAATTTCTAGTGAGTAGAACCTAATTTCATAATATATGGTATTTTCTTGAAATATTGGAATTATGTTATATTTGGATGGTATTTTCATGTAATAGTGATTCTTTTAGAAAACTTAGAATATTTATATAATTAAAATAGATATTTCGATAATATATATATATATATATATATAATGAAAATAATTTATTTATTTTCTTGTACAAATCTCATTTTCTAAAGAAAAATGCATAAAAATTCCATTGAGATCGAATGCTCCTTTCGGAGGTCTACATCTCACTCTACTAGGCCCGAGGACGTGCGATAATCCACACCATCCTGAACGGGGACCCCAAAAGTTGGTTATAGAAGCGCAATTGCAAGGAATTGTTTAATATTTTTTTTTTATAGAAATGGTTTTGTAAGTTAATGGTATTTATTTGTAAAGTCGTTTTATCCCAAGAATAAATTCTTAAAACTTCATCGTGCTATATCAAAGATGTGTATTGTGATGACGTTGATCGTTACCTCATGAGTTATCTAAAGGTAATACAAATTTATATTGTTTTATATTGGAAAATGAAGTATGTGGTATTTTACTGTACAGCTACAATAAAAATTTCAATAAAGAATATTTTGATATGAAACTTGTTTTAATAGATTTATTTATGTTTTTTATACAATATGTGAGAGTATGAAATTTTATTGATTAAGAAAAGTAACGTTTTAAAGAAAAACCGAATCGGAAGTCGGATTAACTCCGCTTCCATCGGGTTTTAGAAATGAATGTTTTTAAAGTAGAAGAAAAGAGGGGAGAGGGGACTTACAAGATAGGGAACAAGAGGAGGAAGAGAGGAAACTAATGAAGGCTTCGGGGCGTCGTTTCATCGCCGAAAACTCCTCGGAACTTCGCCCTTTGCTAACTCCACTTGTACACAATTGGACTTAAAAGTTTTTGAGAGTTTTGGCAGGGAAATTCTGAATGAGGATGAGTGAAATGGAGTGTGGTATTTATAAGGAAAATTAGGGTTTAGAGGTGATGAAGAATGCATTAAAATTTGCATTAAAATTGGATTAAAGGGGCAGTTTATTGTTCTCTGGATAAATTCAGAGTAAACAAACAATATGGGGGAAGTGGGGTAGGCCAAGAGTTGCAGGGGGAAAATTGGGGGCATTACCATCGGATTGAACCGATGGTGCCGGTTTTCAAGCAATAACGCCGGCCCAAACTTTGGGGTGGGGGCTCGGATTCTCGCCACGTGTCCCTGTCACTTGGTATAACCTAGTGCACGTGTTTGTTTATTCTGTGTCTTTTCAGTTTACGTGTAGTGCACGTGTAAACCCCTGGGCTTCTAAAAGATTAAAAGAAATTTTAATAAAAAGATAATGTAGCTGATGGGATTTGAACTCAGGTGTTATATCTCAGAAGTGCAAAGTCTTACTAATGAGCTATAAGCTCCTTCTTGCTGTTCAAAAGTAAAACAAACTTATAACTCGTGCTCAGGTTTAGGTGTACCTTTCTGTATTTTGAAAAAAAATCGTACAGAAAGTTAGGGTTGTTACAGGAACACTATCTCGTCATCATAAGTACGGTAAGATTTCTCATACAATATCCATCCAATATCATATCCATATCGTACGGATCTATAGTCGCATACATATGTCACCATACTCATATATCAAGATATAATCATACCCATATGTAATCTAATAGATACCCACTATACACTAATTTAGTTGTAGGCTAAGTTATCTAACATATCACTATAGACTAGCTATATATCATAAGTATACTAGTTAATCGGTTGCCGGTGTGTTATATTCCATCCACCCGACTTCGCCCATAGATATAAATCTACTCACCAACATATCGAGCTAGTTGAAATCCATAATCGTTTTGCCCGTCCTTACCATCTCTGAAATCTCCTCGATCGTTCTTACAATCGTAATCACGATATGACGGCGTAAATATCAAATCAATAGCGATACAATGAGCTAAGCGCACATATATTAGGACCTATAGCTCACTTACTCTAAATACGACCATATACCCCCGACATCAAGTACGAACGTCGAACAATCCAGTCGAGGTATAGAAATACGAAAAACCAAGTTTTAAATGTTGGAAACATCACCAAAACCATACTAAAACACTCCTATATTTCTCTATATATAATTTAGGACAAAACAAATAATACAGTAGCCTAATTACTACCAAAAGAAGCTACTGACCTAAATTCAAAAGTCAACTCATCAAAACACCCGCCAATGGCGGTTTTTACCAATATTCCGGCTGTTTTCATGAGGAGTTAGGGGCTTGGGCTTTAAGGGTAGTCTCCTACTAATCTCACCATATCCCAGTATTGTTAGTTTTTCTTATAGATAAATCTAATAGTTCCAAATTCAATTTGATCATCACAAATATCACACAAAACCTATTTTCTGATAATTGAACTAGGAAAACTGATATTTAACAAAAAGAAACTTGCAAGAAAGAGGGTATTTACCACTAGAGAATGTGCACAAGGGATTTCCAGCTCATGAAGTGATTGCTTGAGATTTCTTGAGGTGGTAGTGGCTCTAACTTGATGATATGAACAATTTCCATAAAGGGACCATCAACTTCCTTGGTTCGGTGAAGAACTTGTAACTAAAGTGATGGAGCTTGAAAAAGAAATGTTTTGTTCAGTTTGAGACTTGCAAAATTATCATAAGTGTTCTAATAGAATGGGAGGAGGTGTAAAGATTTTGTGTATAGAAAGGAGAAGGTGGAGGGATGAGAGTGTTTGGTTTGTTAAGTTGTGTATGAAGGAAATTTCTAACCTAACATATACCATTACCCTCACTCACAACAAAAACCCTTTTTACCAATAAATACTTTTACACAAAAATACCCCCACCTTACACCAAAATCTTATATCTTGTTAAAAGCAAAATACGTATCATTTTTAGGGTATCACATATTTTCATTTTTCCTAAAATAATTACATTTTTACGGATACCAATCCGAAACTAAAAATACATACACAATATTATTTTGTAAACTCATAATACCCTTATTAAAATTATAAATTAATATTTATAATTTTCCAAAATGTTATTGGAATGTAGAATGTAAATATATCATAGTTGGATTTTTCATTATCATGTTCATTCTTGTTCTATTTTATATTGCTTATAAAACGCTTAGCGTATTTGTTTCGAAAAAAGACCTTCTTAGAATAAATACGTCGCGTGTTTGTTCCTGTATTTTAGGAAGCGGAACGTGACAGGTTTGTTATGTTATGAGATGTTTAAATTAAGATGATTTATATCCTAGTAAAATTTATCGAGTTTATTGTTTTCTAATCATGATATCGGCGGCAATGGCTCGATCAAAAATTTGTCTTCATTTATATTTTTAATTTATTATTCCAAAATAAATAAAGTTGCGTCAATAATATCTAATTCAGAAATAGTTTCTCTCAGTTTGATCATAAGCAATTGAGTCTATCAATATCAAGTTCAAGCAGTTATTTTTTTATGACGTTTTCTAGCAATACGATCTTCTTCCTTCCAAGCAGCTATTATTTTCTTATAACATTTTCTAGCAGCACGATCTTCTTCTTTTTGTATTTCCGGCGAAAGAGGCTGCAGGTTATTCGGTCCTCCTTGCAATCCACGAAAAAAACCAAAGAGTATTAATCCACCATGCTTTATGCTTTAGATCTGTTGTTTTTCTCCGTCGTTCTACAAGTATTATATTTTGGTTCAAGATATTATCCAAATATTCGGTTATCCACCGTGAGTCTGAGGGAGCCTGTTAGATTATGAGATATTTGGTTCAAGATATTATCCAAACTCTTGGTTATCCACTATGTGTTTGAGGAAGGTTGTTAGATTGTGAGACATTAAAATACAACTGTATTAGATATTATGGTTATTATAAATTAAATAAGTTTTGATTTATTCTTTTGAGATTATGATTAGTGTCTTAGATTGTTAGGATTATAAGTTATCAGTTTCTTATGTTATGAGATGTATAAATTGAAATGATTTATCTCTTAATAAAATTGATTGAGTTTATTACATTATTATCATTGTGGATTCCAGCACTTGAATTTATATTCATGTATTTAGATTAAATTACTTTTCTTAACAACCAAAATGATCCAAGCTATTAATTAACATGCAAATATAATATAAGGGGTTATTCTAACAGTAATATGAAATTTTCAAACAGTGATTACACTACAAGAATTACACCCTTATTTCGTTTGGGTGTCACCCGACCAAATAAATTGACACCCGATGAAATAAGCTTATTTCGTCGGCTGATGTCCGACGTAATAAATTATGAAGAAATAAAATTATTTTGTCAGGTAACTAATTTATTTCGTCGGGCACCTTATTTCATTGGACTTTATCCGACGGAATAAGTTCGAGCATTCTGGGCAAAATTTCCCTGTAACCAGCTTATTTCGTCAGATAATGCCCGACGAAATAAGCTGGCTACAGAGAAAAAAGAGAGAGCATGTTTTGCATGGTTTTCGAGCATTCGATATAAATTCAATTCAATTACTGATATACAAATAACCACAACTCAATTCAATTCAATTCAATTCAATTACAAATTCAACGACTGATATACAAACAACCACAACTCAATTCAATTCAATTACAATTTTAATTACAAATTCAACGTATGAAATGGAGTGATTCGTCGATGCGCGCGTTTTGCCCTTTTCCACTCCATCTCAAGCTCATTCGGCGCCGTCGTCGTCTGAAAAGTCATGGAAATCGAGCAGGTACCATAGTGTTATCAATAGACAAGTATTAGTATACAATATTCTCGATAATTATATGAAAATTGTATGAAACCAAGAATTATCAAACTTACATCTGAAACCTTCTTTCCGTAAGATCTCAAATTCCGGATGATCTCTATCTTCATCTCAAGAGCGCCATAGACTTCTTGTTCCGACATCCTCCTTTGTGAACCCGAAGTCGACAAGAGTCTAGATGCATGAGGAGATGAGAAGTCACGTGCCGAAGAACCCGGAGGGGTATGAGGAGATGAACCTTCTCCATGGAATACCGGAGTGGACGGAGATGCAGATTGGGCCGTAGGGATGCGGGCGCGGGCTCCTAAGCGAATATCCCTGAACATACCTAAGTAAGATGCAGGTCCGGACCCTGATAGGCGTGATATACCGTAGACGAAATGCCCTGACCATCTAGATGAACTCTCCCATGACGATCCGGGTTGTATCGCTGAATGACATTCTCGTTAATCTCATGAAGCTTAACGGAAGTAGGATCTCGGCCATGATCCTCGACAAAATCCGCTACCAGCGATCCATCTCTCTGCTCATCTCTTACTGCACGAAATTAAGTAATTTAAATAACTAAAAAAAACCAGTATAGGAGCATACTTACGTAATGCTCGGTCGCCTCATGTGAGCTGGGGAAACTGAAGTGAAGCGCAAACCCCATACCATAAATGTCCACACAACTAAGCATTTCTCCCGTTTTTCTCGCCTGCTATTTAGACAAAAATTCGATTTAGATCAAGTTTACGAAATAAACAAAATTCAGAATATTTGATTTGCTCTTACATGAACAATTCCATATTGGGAGTTCATTCCTCCGCCTACCCAATGATCAGTATTTGCACTCTACACCACCGATCCGCGCTCGCTCCTCGCCTGCCATTTAGATATGATATAATATCTCATACTAAATGACAGATTAATGTCTAATATTTTTACAGTTTAAGCCATATACGTGCCTTAAATTCATTCGAACTGAAGTGTTGAATCATGGTGGCCTAGCACTCGTGTGTCCAGGCCATGGGTCTCTCCGTCCATTTTGCCTCATCGGTAGCAGCGTCCTTCCATTTCCTGTGGCCCTGGTGTTTATGACAACGCCAACCCCCCGACATGTATATAAACAATCGGTCTCAGATGACATGCAGAGGTACATGAGAGCTGTTATTCCACCAGAAAATGGTAAAGCGCACCTACAAAGAAACACCGAAAATGTAGCATTATATATATATATATATATATATATATATATATATATATATATATATATATATATGCAACAATTAATAAACAAATGCTTAATTAAATAATCTTACCAAAATCTTATCTAAAAGTTTGTTTGCTTCTTGGCCTTCAGAGCTTTCGCTGACAAATCCACCGGTGCATAACTGGTACCGACATTCACGTAATGTTGCATTCTTTTTTTTATTGTTGCAGATACAGGCACCGAATTTTTTTAGCTGTTTTCCCCGGGCTCAACAAAATCCCTAAGTCGCCGATATATGCACCTCAACCTTTAGATCGTCTGGCCCGCGACCCCATATATCATGAGCCTGTGTGGGGCCTCTTTTCCTAGGACCCCGACTGGACGAACCGGTCCGCGACCCCATCATAACTTGCAAGAAAGGAGAAATGGCTTTCATAGGTCATTTGTAAGAAATGGACAAATACCTAATTATGTTAAGTATCCTGCTCCTTACATAACTTTTAACTTTTTCTATTTCAGAAGAAAAAAGTCTCAACTTTCTAAAACCTTCCTCTCTTCTCTCTCCATCCCAACTCCTTCATCTACTTTTGTCTCCCCTTTCTCCTTTTTCTCTTTTTCTCTTTTTAAATACTAAAACTAACCAACAATACTCACCTCTACAAATATGGCTAGTCCCAATGGTTAGAACCATAGAAGCAAACCATAGAACCTACGGTTGAACCGTAGGTACAAAATTTTAAACGGCACAATCCATAAGGCCTGATAAATGGCCCTATCGTTATAAATTTTCCCCTACGGTTATACCCGCTGGGGTAATTGTACATACGGTTCTAACCGTAGGTACAATTGTTTTTGTTTTGTTTTTTAAAAGAAAATAATATTATCTTGTCCCTACAGTTTCCACCGTAACCGTAGGAGCATAGTAATAGTTTTTTCTGATACTTTGCCCCTATGGTGGAACCCGTAGGGGCTAAGTATGCCCCAACGGTGGAAGCCATAGGTACCAACTTTAAATTTTTTTAAAAATAAATACTGCCGGCTGTTTTTTGTGCGCCCTTTATACAATAATATATCTCACACTATATTATATACCCATTTACAAAAATATATATCAATAACATCCCAAACGGAATATATAACGAAATACATAAATGCAAAAACACAATAAGCAAACACAATACAAAATCACTCTAAAATCATGATCATGATCATCATATACAACCGATATCCAAAATATACAACATGTTGCAAATAGAATTCAGGCATCCTACAAAAATCTCAAAAATATTTTTAAAAAAAATAAAAATCACTGTTGGCGATCCAGATGCTCCATCTCTGAGTATCTAGCGTATCTGGTGAAGCCGATCTGCGCTGTAGCCCATACGCCTCAAATGCTCCATAACTGATGCTAGAGTGTACCAAGTGGAGCTGAAAATTAGAATAAGCTTTTAATGTGCTCAGCATACAAGGAACACTAATAACAACCTATCATTTGACAAGAATGCCCTAACCTTTTTAACTTCACTGATTTGACAGCTAAAGAAGGATTTTCGAACTTCGATCTTGATATACCTATTAAGAGTGATACAATATGTAAATTTATAATAGTTTCATTCAACATAGAATTTAAGAAAAAGCGTGTTCTTATAAAGATTAAAAAAAAAGTGAAGTGCAAATATTTTTCTAAATATTGCTTTAAAAATATTTATCACATTCTATTTTCCGATGAAACCAACATTGGACTGATCCAATACATATAATCAATCAGTAGGGCTCGTTTTCACTTTGCACACAAAACCCCTAAATCTGATGGTTAACCGAAACCAGGAAAATATTTAAATTAAACCGGAAGGCTTATAAATGCGGTTTAGATGTGACATCTACAATCCTAATGTCATCTAGGATTTGTCAATGGATTTGGAAACCTTTGAGAATCCAACCAGCTTTCTATCTATGTTGGATCTATGTTGGATGAGGTTTTTACCTGTGATGACTTGTCATTATATGTCATAACACTACATGAATGCATTCGAATAAAAATTTCCTTACTATTCCGAATCTTCCTTAACACTAGATTGATAAATTGTTTGCTTCATTGTGTACAAGAATGATCGCCCAGTGAAACATTCATGTGACAACTCAGGCCTAAAAGTTGAATTGAAGCCTTATTTGAATTATTACTTGTAGCAACGCTTCTCAGTAGTTTCTTGAGTCCTAGATGCTCAAATGTCAACTCATATTTATGTTCACCAGGGTCTTATTTGCGTTATTTTTAATGCTTTTACGAATTTCAGTTTCTCGAGTCCTAAGGAGTAAGGAGACAACAAATTTTTTACCTATAGGTAAATACCCATGTCTGTGTTTGTCATGTTGAAATTTACTGATAAAACCTTACGTTCTTGCGTTGTAAATTCTTGCTACTTGAAGTGGCTCTAAGCATTGCGGAGGACTGTGGGTGCAACACTAGAACATGCTTCAATATACCTAATGTGAAGCCTTAGAATTGTGTATGGTAAGGAGGTGTTCACTTTTCAAAGCAATCCCTTTTCTAATAGTATTAGTATTTGGAATAGCCTCCGCCAGAAAAACTTGAAGATCGGTTATATACCAGCTATTCCTAATTACATACTTGCAAGACCATTTTGATTCCCACATTTAATTGCATCATTTTCTCTTTAATAAAAGAAATCCTCTTTGTTGATCTACTTAAACAGTTGCACGAAAATCTTGTAAGTGATGCAATGCATGCAGATGATAAGATATGTCCTATAATAGAATCTCATCTCAATCCATCAGAGCTTAAACGTCATCCTAACGACAATAAGTCGTACTTAAGAAAGGGAAATAACTAATATGGTATAATGTACAAATCTCACATCTACCACCTGAGAGTTTTCTAGACTAAGTAAATGGTTATAATAGATGGCATAAATTATGTAGTTCGCTGGCCCCAATTCCTATATATCAAAATTTTATGCTTTTAGTCGAGATTTCAATTTGGAATGGCCAACTAAAAGCTTGCAAGTTTTCGAAGAATAAATGACAACAATCCATCAACATAAACATAAATTTTGAATAACTAAATTACCTATTCCCTTTGGAATTGGGAAGTATGGAGTGGAATTTGCCAGGAAAAGCCAGCCCCACCCATACCCAACCCCAAAAGCAACTCCATTGCAACCTGCATAAACAAAATCCCCAAAATTTTCCTTCTAAATGTAAAAATTCCCCAAAAATAGTAACAAAGGATATGGTTTTTATCCGATTACATAGAGGGGAGGGCCTGAGAACTCTTCTTCCATGATCTTGAGCATGCCTCTGTCTGCAAAAGGAGATCAGCAGAAAAATTATGTGTTTTGAGAGCAAGAAAGGAATATTCAATCAACTAGATGGAGTATAATTTAGCATGGGTAGGTGAAACAAAAATTCAACCAATTTCCAAATAAAATGAAAACCTTAAACCTTCAGTCCTCACTCTTAGGTGTTTGCATGTTTAAACATGGTATTTTGCTTTTTGGCTAGATAGTCAATAAAGGACCGAGTCAGATTTAATGCTTGTTAAGATTCAAGTAGATAAGTCATCAAACTAAATGAAAGGAAATTCTAGACATGGATTATGAATTATCAAGTATGAAGGTAAGCTGCTACATGCAAGTTAAATTATGAGAAATAACAAGATAGAGTCAGAGCAAGGATTAAGGACGTATAAATCGAAGGATGGGGAAATAACAAGATAGTGTTATTGACTTGACATATTCTTTTCTATGGTAGGAAAGTATAAGCTTAGTAATTTGAAATAGTCGGCCAATTTGTTTTGAAAATATTACAGGTATAGCTATAACTTTAGTAAAACCTATGTTTCATGACTTCAAGACTTGTGTGGCTATTCTTCGAAACATCGGTAGCTCACAAAGGTTGAAGTTATCAAAATATTATTTTTCCAGAAGGCTTCTTCCTGTATTTACTCACACATTTATTCTGTTTGCACCAAAAAATCAAATCGTCAGGCACATTCACAATAACTTATGATTTTTTCCATCTTTACTTTCAATTGATATCACAAAGTTTTGCAATTTTCATAGAAATTCCATTCCCAAGATCTACTGATAAAAATGACAACTTTCACAAGAATTACCTCATTCGATCGCTGAAAGAAGCGCAACCTGTTGCTCTTCCGAAAGAAACTGGCGGCAAATCTAGTGGCCATTGATCCCTTTCTTTAAGTCTACTGTTAGAGGAACTACTACTGCTCCTTCACTTTCTTTAAGTTTCAGTAACCAATCAATGACAGCAATACGAAGTCAATAGACGATGCTGATCTCAGCTACTTGTCTTGGAGAAATCATTGATGTCTAATTAAAAACTAAAGTACACGATCCAACAAAAATTTGTTTTTCCCCCAAATCAAGGATTACAATTATAAATCAAAATAATACAGGTTTTTTATCCACTAAACAATCTCTTAATCAAGCGTAATGAACTTGCAATCGACCAATAAAACCCTAGAAAAAGCAATAAATCATGCAAATTTGAACGAAAACATAGAAAGATGAACCTTAAATCGAAAGAAATTACGGAACTTTTTAGAAGAGATTAGGGTTAGGGTTTGGAGAAGAGAAAGAAATGGTGCCCTTTTGTGAGGAGATAAAACAGAAAGGGGCGACGGTTCTCGAGGAATGAAACGATCGGCGATGGACGGGATCGAGGCCTGAGGCGATCGGCGATGGCGGATCTCGAGGCGATCGCGTGGCGGAGCTCGATTCTATCGGCGATGGCGGAGTTTACCGCGAGGCGGCGATGATGCTCGAGCTAGGATTTTGGGTTTTTCTGGCGTGAGGCGATCGGTGATGGAGATCGAGCTAGGGTTGTATAGGCGTGAGAATATCGGCAATGGCGACGGAGGTTGAGAATTGAGGAACGAGAGATAAAAGAGAGAGAAGCCTCGGAATATTTGAAAAAGAGGAAAAGAATTTCTGTTTTATCTCCTTCTATAAAAAATAAAAAAAAAATAAAAACCTAACATTGCCTCCGGTTAGCTCGGTTTTTCACTGCCATTTCGGTAAGGTTAACCAAAAAAGTTAATTTTTTCTCTAAACTTGTCCCGACGGTTCCCACCATAGAGGCATTGTATGCCTCTATGTTAGAAACCGTAGGGTCAAACCATCTCTGTACTAGTGTATCACTATAAACCAATAACAATCCAACAACATCAACAATTCTCATCACGTTCCACCCCTTCATCAAAAATTCTTACCATAGCCCTCCCACCACAATCAACCAAGCAAATAACCACATCCACTATTAACATTCTAACCACAATCAACCAATTCATTATCAATCAAAGAAAAAACCACACTCACCCTTCACACAAAAGCAAACAAATAAACAATTCATCATCACCCAAAAAATTTAATTAAAGAAAATTTTAATTAAAGAAATTTTAATTTTCCATTTGAAAAAAATTCAGTTAAGACGATGCAGGTTGCTTAAGATTCAGAAGAGGCAGTGGCGTCGTCGTCGAGAAGAGGCAGTGGCGGCGGCGTCGAGAAGAAGGGAGTGGCCGTTAGGGGCTTGGTGTTGAAGAGAGGAGGTGGTGGCGGCTGTGAGAGTGTGTGAGTGAGTGAGAGAGGGGGGAGGCTTACGCTTGCAGGAGGAGGGGGTCGGCGGCTTGGAGGGGGACAGGAAGGGGGACTGCGTTTGGATGAAGAGGAGGGGGTATGCTTCGAGGAGGAGGGGGCCGATCATCGCCGGCGATAGGAGGAGGAGAGATCGGAGCTCTGGGAGAGGAGGGGGACGGATTTTGGGAGATGAACGTTTTTTTGTTTGTGAAAAGGGGATCTGATCTCAAACCCGAGATTTATATTTAATTGGGTTATTCGGTTGGCTAATACCCGACAAAATAACCCAATTATATTTTAAAATGATTTCTTAGACGGTTTTGGTTTCCTGGGGTTTTATTTCGTTGGATATGAAATAGGAGTTTTTTTCTTGTTGTGTTAATTGCAGAACTATTTCTGAGGAGGTTAAAGGGATTAATTAAATAAAATCTTCTAGAAACATAAAATTCCATTTTATAAGAACTTTAGATAAAATATGCTCAGCTTTCATTTCTTTTGTCTCAGACTAAATAATTAAGTTTTTATATACTGATGATGCTCAATATCGGTAATCTCCCAGATCGTGACACGTGGCTAATGACGTGTCCCGAATCCCATAATGAAGGACCAAGGACAGCACGTCGGAGGAACACCCGGGTCTGCGACCCATGGACGTGGCCGACCTTCTGAGCCGTCCACACCACTCCTATGCCCGCCTTGCAAACAACCGTTGGCTTGCCTCTGAGCCTCCTGTACATTTGGCCTCCTCGGCCCTCTCAGCTCGTCTCCGGGCTACCACAAAACTAAGGCAGCTTGGCCCCCCGCTCTATCCCGAGCCCCCGCCGAGCTCATCTTCCTCAGTCCCTTCGACCAACCAACGACATCATTCGCAGGTGCTTCCGCCTCACCTCCACGAATCCGCCATGCGCGAGATATCCGCTGCCCACGATCCCGCGTTCCACGCCATCACGATCCCCATTAACAAGCATGTCTCACCATTAATGAGAGATCCCGCCTATCACACAGGCGTGACGTCGGGGACGTAACGGCCAGCGTGATTCTCGCACCTGCCTGCCTGTTACCACCGCTATATAAACCCCTCTTTCAGACGGTTCAAGTAAGTCATTTTCCACTCACTAGGACGTTACTCTGCTCGGATTTCCTGTCTAACTTGATCATCGGAGGGTCCTCGGCGGTACAACCACCCCGGGACTTTTTTGCAGGTAGCTCGGCCCCAACAACCTCAAACCCATTGAGATCCACACACTTCAACAGCTATCCTCCAACTTGAATCTCGGCCGTCCATCATCGCCAGCAGCAGATCAACGGAAGGTAACATCTTGACGCGATCCACCCCGCGTCAGCTGGCGCCGTCTGTGGGAACTCTTGATTCCACTCAACAAAATTCATCTTCCGATCTCAACCTAATGGAGAGCGGTCATCATGACGATCCAAGCACTAGCCGTCGCCTCCCCTACAACGGAGGCGCGGACGAATCTCCTCCCCCGAATGCCATCAACGCCCTAGCCGTCCGGATAGATCGACTCGCGTCCGTCGTGGACGCGCTCATCCGTGTCCAAACGGAGGGGCAAGCTCCCCGGGTCGCCGTCCCGCTTCGGGACCGGGACCCCTACAGAGGGAGAGAAGACTATGCCCGCGTCGGCACTGCCGACCACCGCCTCACTACCTCCCACGGCCGCCAATCTACCGGGCCAACATATTCTATGACCCGATGGGCACCCGGCAGTTCAACACAGAGGTCTGTCGCCCGAGTGCCTCGCCCCGAGCCCCTACGCGCTCCTGACCCTCCCGAGGAGATGTCGGTCAGCTCACTTGCTCCCAGGCATGACCGACACCCCCTCCCTCGACGGGGACGCATGGACGGGACTCATCACGGCAGCTTGAAGACTACCTCGCCGGGCGACCTAAGAAACCTCATTGAAAGGACCCGAGGCCGCGGCCAAACGTAAGTCTCCAACGGCAGGGGCCGAAGATCGGAATGTGTCGAATCTTCGGGGTATCATGGTCGGCTCGACGCCCTCGAAAAGAAGATCAAGGGCATGCATCGAGAAGGTCGCCACTCGAGCGATGGGGCTAAATACGCCGCCGACTCGCTCACAAAGCCTTTCACCGAGGAGCTTCTCGTCGTTCATGTCTCCTCCCGGAACAAGCCCCCCAAGGTCTCGCTCTTTGACGGGAAGTCAGACCCGAAGGACCATCTGGACGCGTTCACGGCCGGGATGAGCTTCCAAGACAACTCTGACGCCGCCCAATGCCGAGCTTTTCCGACCACTCTCGTCCGCTCCGGACGAGACTGGTTCTGAGGACCCGTGCCATGCTCGATCTCAACCTTCGATGAGCCGGCCACCCAATTCCTTAGCAATTTCGTCGAGAACAGACGGCAGAAACGGACCGTCGGCCATCTCTTCACGATCAAGAGCGGGGACAAAGAAATGTTCAAAGCGCACGTCACCCGCTTCTACAATGCCCTTCTCGAGGTCTCTGAACATCGGGACGAGACAGTCATCACAGCCCTGAGGTCTGGTCGTAGGCACAAGGAGTGGTTGCGCTCCTTTGTATTAGCGCAACCTAAGACCATGGCCAAGGTAAAGGCCTGGACCGAGCGCGAAATCCAGCTCGAGTCCGAGGTGATCGCAAATCTCCCCGGGGCAGAGCAAACTGACCAGAAGAAAAGGGTGAGGGAAGAGAGAAAAAGACTTGAACGGCCAAAGCTCTACTCCCCGAGGTTTCAGGAATACACCCCACTCAATGTCTCCAAGATGGTACTGCTTGAGGAGGCTAAGGGCGAGGGGTTCTTCAAGCTCCCCCCGATCTCGCGCATGGCGGCAAAGCATACTCGGTGCCCCTACTGCGGTTTTCACAGATCGCTAGGCCACTCCACAGAGAGATGTTAGAAGCTCCGAGACTACATCGAGGAGATCATCCGTTCGGGGCACCTTATAGCGTACTTGCAGGACAAGCGGCAAGATGACCGCGAGCAGGAGCAGCGTCCCTCTCCCGGCGAGTTGACAATCGGCCAAATCATGGTCGTGTCAGTGGAGGGTACGTCGGATACCTACGAGGCTCAACAACCCGCGCCGGTCGCGAAGGCCAACAGACATCCGAGGGGCTCAAGCTGCGCAAATAAAAAGAATAACTACTAGCTTGTACTTCTTTTACTAAGGCAATATAAACTTTCTCAGGATCTTTCTGTTTATATAATAAGAAGAGATCAATAAAACATTGCAAAAAGAAGAGTTTGTTTATTCAAAGGGTACTATAGGCTCCTCAGCCGTACACTGAAAAGGAAAAATTACAATAGCAGGGGAAGGGGGTCCAGGAACACTGCTCGTGGTACTCCGAGCCTATTTCCGCCAGCCGAGCCCTCTCCGCTTCAGCCCTTTTTCCTATGATGCCGCTCACGAATTTCGGCATAGTGCCTCAATTGATAGCACTCAAGGATGAGCACCACCGAGCGATCCCGCCGACCCGCAGAGATCAGGCCGAAACGCCGCAAGGACCTTAGCTTACCAACCGCCTCGTCCCTTAACTGTTCGGACAAGGGGTTGTAGAGCCCCAGCGATGCCCTCCAAATGGAGTACATCAGCAGCTGGAGCAGGGGGAGCTCCGGGAGCAGTCGGCTGAAATGATCCTCAATGCGGCCAACCACTAGCTGCACCATGTCCTCGGTGCAGTACTGGTCATAGAGGTACACGTCCTCAAAATTCACGATGTCGGGGATTGTAAAAGGGAAGTCCTCCATTCTTACGTTTTGGGTGTGAAGAAAGGAGTGATCAACGCTCCCTCCGCTTTATAGCCCGCTACGCCCTCGAAAATCCAACAGTCTCCCATTTCACCCACAGTTGTGCCGCAACACGACAGACCTCGAGCCTCTCTTGGCAAAATCGAAATGATGCGGCTCCGGCGCTTTCACCTCCCCTATGCGTTCGATACACGTGTTTCCCGTGACTATTAACCTTTCCGATGCACACATGTCAGGAGGGTCGGGCGAACCCTTGCGCGACCGGGCAACAACCCTGCTCGGTCCATCCTTACCAAGCCTCTTACGAGCCCTCCCGCGCTAAGGATCGAAGCCCTCATCAAGAGGCAACCGAGAAGCTACTCCGCTCGGCTATCCCTGGCCGGTAGTTTACTGCCATACAGCACCAAGGATCGAAGCCCTCATCAAGAGGCAGCCGAGCGGCTACCCTGCTCGGCTAACCTCGACTGGTAGTTCACTGCCACACAGCACCAATGATCGAAGCCCTCATCAAGAGGCAGCCGAGCGGCTACCCTGCTTGGCTATTCCCGGCTGGTAGTTCACTGCCACACAGCGCCAAGGATCGAAGCCATCGTCAAGAGGCAGCCGAGCGGCTACCCTGCTCGGTTATCCCTGGCTGGTAACTCCTTACCCACAGCGTCAGAGATCAAAGCCCTCACCAAGAGGAAGTCGAGCGGCTACCCTGCTCGGTTATCCCTGGCTGGCAGTTCCCTACCCCCACGACGCCAGGGATCAAAGCCCTCACCAAGAAGCAGCCGAGCGGCTACCCTGCTCAGCTATCCCTGGCTGGTAACTCCTTACCCACAGCGCCAGAGATCAAAGCCCTCACCAAGAGGCAGCCGAGCGGCTACCCTGCTCGGCTATCCCTGGCTGGCAGTTCCCTACCCCACGACGCCGGGGATCAAAGCCCTCACCAAGAGGTAGCCGAGCGGCTACCCTGCTCGGCTATCCCTGGCTGGTAGTTCCCTACCCCACGATACCAGGGATCAAAGCCCTCACCAAAAGGCAGCCGAACGTCTACCCTGCTCGGCTATCCCTAGCTGGTAGTTCCCTACCTCCACGATGCCAGGGATCAAAGCCCTCACCAAGAGGCAGCCGAGCGGTTCCTCTGCTCGGCTATCCCTGGCTGGTAGTTTCCTACCCCACAACGCCAGAGATCAAAGCCCTCGCCAAGAGGCACTGGGCAGAAACCCTGCTCGGCCCGTCCTTAAGGATCAAAGCCCTCGCCAAGAGGCACCGGGCAGTAACCCTGCTCAGCCCGTCCTTAGTAGACCTCTTACGTCCCCTCCCACGCTAAGGATCAAAAGTTATCACGCCCCGCTTCCCAAAATACGGAATACGAGGGGTTGATAAGGCCAGCCATGCTCCTACGGTCGAGAAAATATCCCTCCGTAGTCACACTTCGGCTTCTAGCACTACGTGGTAATCAGTAATCAATGCACAGGTAATGAGAAATGCAGTATTTAAATCAAAAGAACTAACCAGATGGAGATCAAGGAAGTATAGCTCTGGGTCGCTGATCAAGATGTCCGCGATGTCCTCGAGGCACGTCAGGTCCTGGTCCAAGTTAGATCCACTTCTCACTCAGAGCATGCATACTCAGGTCGTCAGAGCGACACGATAGCAATATATATATATATATATATATATATATATATATACAAATGTGAACTCGTGCAATAATAATGAATATGAAACAGTAATCATGGAATAATAACGTGAACATGACATAGCCAGTGCAGGTAGCTAGTAGAGCAGGTAAGCAGTAAAGCAGTAAACAGTATGGCAGGTATGTTGAATAATTAAGCAATGCATGTCAATGTCATTATTCCCTGATTAAAAATCAGGAGTTACATCAATGAGGTATCACGTGTTCACACGTGACCAAAGGTCATGTGTTGACACGTGACGTTTTTACAAAATTAAAATCTGTCAAGAAAAAGACAATCAAGCGGCTGAAAGAGGACCCAATTGGGGGTCACGTGCTCACACGTGACCAATGGTCACGTGTTGACACGTGATAGTTAAAACAAAAATAAAAAAAACAGCTGAAGGAGGACCCAATTGGGGGTCACGTGCTCACACGTAACCAATGGTCACATGTTGACACGTGACAGAAATTAAAAACAAACGGCTGAAGGAAAACCCAATTGGGGGTCACGTGCTCACACGTGACCAATGGTCACGTGTTGACACGTGGCAGAAATAAAAAACAAACGGCTGAAGGAGGAACCAAGGGTCACGTGCTCCCACGTGACCAAGGGTCACGTGCCAGTACGTGACAAGCTTTGAAAGCCTTACAGTTTAATAGAATTAAAATTCTAAATTTCTCTAAAATCTTTCCAAATGAAAAAGGATTATGGAGAACCGTTGGATTAAAAATCCAGGAGTGATTAAATACCACCAATTGATGGAAAAATCTTAGACAAGGAAAAATTTCCCTAAATCTCACCGAAAGTAACAAACAGAATATCTTCGGATTGAAAATCCAACGGTGAATAAAATTCACCGAATGATCTAAAGGATCATATTAATTATGAAAACAAACAAAATCTTTCAATGAAAGATTTATTAAACAAATTGATTCTTTTCCTTCGCCTATAAATAGGAGCCAAGAGGAGGAAAAAAGGGAGTTTTTTTTCTTGGAGATATAGAATTTGGATATCTTGAAAATTTAGAGAGAAAAGAAAGGAGAATTTAATTCTCAGTAAAGAAAACCCTAGGTGAGAAAAGAAAGGGGATTAAAACTTCAAAAAGAGAATTTAATTCTCAAGATCTAAGAGTTTAACTCTTCTGCAAAAGAACTTAGTTCTTCCTCTGGTTGAAGATCTGCAGAAGCAAATCTCCTCATAGGTTGAGAATTTAATTCTCATCGGGTTGAGATTTTGCCATGCAGATCCAAGACTTAGAGGGAGGATTGAGTTCGGAGAATTTAATTCTCCCAAATTTATAGGAATTTAATTCCTCCAAGATGAAATTAGGGTTTAACCCTATATGTGAATTTAATTCTCCTACAATTATAGGAATTTAATTCCTTCAAGATGGACAAAAACCAGGGTTTAACCCTAATTGAGAATTTAATTCTCCCAGATTTATAGGAATTTAATTCCTCCAAGACAGAACTAGGGTTTCACCATATATAAGAATTTAATTCTTTAACATATATGGAATTTAGTTCCTCTAAAATGAAACTAGGGTTTAACCCTACATAAGAATTTAATTCTTTCAAAATGGGAATTTAATTCCTCCAAAATCATAATTAGGGTTTAACCCTACAGAGAATTTAATTCTCAAAATAAAATAAAGAGACTTAAAAGATCTCCATGCATGCAAAGAACCAAGGTCACGTGTCCCCATGTGACCTTTGAAAAGATCCCTGAAGAAAAGAAGCTTTGAGGCAATGCCTCACGTGCTCCCACGTGACTCCCAAAACGCAGAAAGAAAAAGCAAAGGAAATGAAGGCTTTGGGCACTCTCACGTGTTACCACGTGACCCCTTGGCAAACGCTTTAACAGTCAGCGCATAAATCCCCATCACGTGTCAACACGTGATGCTCAAAATAAAAATATAAAAAGTGTTTAACATTTAATTGCAGAACGAAGAAAAGGGATCTGGCCCCACCTTTGGGCGCCCTCACGTGTCCCCACGTGACCCCTTTTACTTTAGTGTTTAACATTAATTCGAGAGCTTTATTTCCTGTGTTTAACACTGATTGTCTTCTAGTGTTCAACACTAATTTGAGAATCTTATTTCTAGTGTTTAACACTACTTTGAGAATCTTATTTCTAGTGATTAACACTGTTATCTTCTAGTATTTAACACTAATTTGAGAGCTTTATTTCCAGTGTTTAACACTGCTGTTCTTTAGTGTTTAACACTAGTTTTAACCAAATTGGCTAATTTTCCAGAGGCAAAAACCTCCCCTTCAACTGAATCTCAAAATTGAGTAAAATTCAGAGCTATAATGTTTGATGCCCAGTCAAAGATAAAAATGTTATTAGAGCCCTCAAACTCTTGTTTAGCATTGCTAAGTGGTGAGGGGCTGAACCCAGACAAATGTCTAATGGTCCAGCAAAGGGCCAATATTTCAAACTTAATTGGACTTAGCCCAAGTTGGCCATAAGTCCTCAATTCAGACTTAACTGAGCCAATGTGCTCATAATATAATTAATTGATCTTAGTTCCAATTTGGACTACAGATCACTTAATCCACTTTGGTTTGAAGGTACATCTCTTCACTCCTCTGATATTTATCATTGTAATTCTTCAACGTCTTCAGAGAGGTGACGGGTCCTGACAACCACACATTTCACAGACTATGACGTCTCTAAACATCGGACTGTGGGGTCCTTAAACTCATGGATTATGATGTCCTTAATCTCGACCGTGATGTCTTTAAACTAACATCGGACTGTGGGGTCCTTAAACCCATAGACTATGATGTCCTTAACCTCGACCGCGATGTCTTTAAACTAACATCGGACTAGGGGGTCCTTAAACCCATAGACTATGATGTCCTTAACCTTGACCGTGATGTCTTTAAACTAACATTGGACTGTGGGGTCTCTAAACCCATGGACTATGATGTCCTTAACCTTGACCGTGATGTCTTTAAACTAACATTGGACCGAGATGTCCTTAAACTAACAATGGACCACCATGTCCTTAAACTGGTAATCAACCGCAATGTCCCTAAACTAAACAATAGAGCCAAATTGCTCTTTTGTTGGATCTAAACGATCCCGTTAAGTTGATCTTAGTCTAAAAATTAGACTAACGTATCCTTAACAAAAGTTTAAGTTGATCTTAGTCTTAAATAAGACTAACGTATCCTTAAACCCAAACCCTCCAGACCCAAATCTAAGAAAGATACGGATTTGGACTAGCCCACGCCCTACGGGCGACAGCATTACTTAGTCTCCGTATACAATCCACGGGCAACCAAACACAAAACAAACACCAACGACACGAAGTGACCATCTGGAAAAAGAGAAAGTTGTTACCATAATGCGGTAGCGTAATTAACTGCAGGGGCTTGCGCCTGCAGGGAAGAGCGTCCCCACAATCAAAAACCCCTCAAACGAGGGGGAATCTGACGAAGTCTGCTACATCAGCCGCATCCGTTTAAACCTTCGATACATGGTGCCATGAATCAACTTGGCATCTTCGGAGAGGTGGACGGATAGCACCAATTAGTATCTGCCCCGAATTTCAGGCAAGACGGACATACGAGGTCGCGTCTCCGTGATTCGGAGGGGAACAGTCACTAACCCTATCTGTCTCTAAGTCTCACTGTACAGGTCACTAAGCCAATCGTCAGTCCAAGTGTGAGAGTCAACCACTCATAAGTATCCCCCACCCAAGGGTAGGACCCAAGGGCAAGGGAACACGGGCCCGAGTCGCTCGCTAATAATCAGTAATATCACCCATATATCTCCAGAATTGTTGTATGTGCAGGCAATGGGACTCCCGATATTCTGTTGAACTCACACTCAAACTATCCCACACTCCGTGGTCTACATCAAACACTAACCATAAACTCAAATACTAATCGGTCCATGACAAGTCTACGCGAGAACTGGAGACAGGATCTCCATCAAGCATGTCTCGACTGATACCCAAGATAAATGGACAGTGTTTGGTGCCTTACCTATGACACCTATATAAGTGCTTCCATAATCGTCCCATACCAATTATAATTACGCTTATACATGTCTCATAGATGTCGACAATGCAATAAATCAATCGGGTCCGCTGATTGTGTATAAGTACGTGTCACTTTCACTTATTCATTCACGCTTAAACACTACGTACTTGCCACAATCAGCCCACTAATACCTAACATTAGGTAATGCACACGATTACTAGGTTACCAATGCAATGACATCTACATGATATGGTGAGAGTACAATAATTATAATATGAATAGAATATCATCAGCCAGTGTCCTACCACTTGCATAATTTACTATAAATCATACATGCAGAATTAAACGAAACAATGTAAAAGGGATAAGCAGTATGTTTAGTTATATATCCACAAAAATTTGTTTCGCATCAATCGGGTTTCAGGTTCGCTAGATATGGCTATTCCAATTTAAGTGTTCACTGCTGGAAATCCGGTTTCAGAACTGGAAGTCCGTTTCGTAACACACTTTAATCCCAAAATGCTATATTTGAACAATGTTTAGGGTTATCAGTTAGGTTTCCACCGCAATTTGAGGATAAGTAATATACTATGTCTACAGGGATTTATGGACAGGTTATGTTCGAGGTATAAAATCTGCCTCTGCAGAATTCAACAAAATGTATCGACATTGTAAAATGAGTTAAAAATATCAAACAGTTGAGGAATCCAGTGAGACCAGTAGAGTGAGAAAGCTAACTCAAATTACTACGCAACGATATAGGGTTTCGTGCATTCTCATATTTGAACAGGAATATACAGGGGTTTAGAAACAGGGGTTAACTGGGATTTCCGTCCTAGACTGCAGTCCAGAATCTTAATCCTCCGCAATTATCTCTAACATAGTTTGTTAAAATCCAGTGACCAACTATAGAATACTGTAGGTTAATCAGTTATCTTAGATACGAGCCATGGAACGTTAAAATTTGATTTGTACATAATTTAATATAAATTTTACAGTTTATCATGTACGAAAGTTTTCAGGTTTTACGACAGAGATCGGGACATCGTTTTACGTGAGCAAACGGCGTCGTATTGTAACCAAAGTCTTAAGGGACATTTATTATAACTCGGTCCATCACATGTTATTTGTTGTCGTCAATTTAATGGGGTCTTCCACTCGGGTTTTGCATTGAACACTTGAACCATAACGATTCACACGAAAAGTATATGCGGGAATTTTTGGTAATTTGAATTGTAATATAAAATTAGCATGAAGCAAGTATTAAACTTGCCTGAAGACGTGTCAACGACGGTACGGCAGCGGCAACGGCACGATCGCGTCATGACCGCAGCACAGGTTTAGCCTTGTCGGATCTTGCAACTTAGACTCGATGGCTCGGTGGGTGCAACGGGCGTGCGCTGGCATTGCGATGAATAGCGTGTTGATGACGATGACGGCTTAGGGGATCGAGGCTAAAAATTTGATGGCGACGTTGGTAACCAGAATAGAGGCAATAGCGATCGATGTAGGTGTTCGACGAAATGTCGGGGGCTCGACTGTGAGATTGGGTTAGGTTTGGTCTAAGGTTCTTTTTGAAGAAGAGCAGAGAGAGAGATATGCTGCTGTGAGAGTGAGAGAGAGAGAGAGATGTTGCTGTGGTAGAGAGAGAGGGAGATGTTGCTGACGGAAAGAAAGAGAGAGATGCTGCTGAGGTTGCTGAGGGGGAGAGAGAGAGAGAGCTTGGTGGTGACAATGCGAGGTTGACGGAGGCGCCGGCGAGGTGGCCTGCAGGCGTGGTTTCCTGCGTGCAGGTGAGGGGGTGCGCTCGGGTCTGCAGCTTGGAGGGGCGCAGACGAGGGCTCGGCATCGGGGGTGGTCGGCGGTGAGGATCTCGTGGTGAGCAGGGCTGCAAAGTGATGGTGACGAGGGGGGGGAGAGGAGGAAGTGGGTGAGATTGAGAGTTGGGAGAGAGGAGGCAGTGGGTGAGATCGAGAGGTGGTGATGGTGAACTGGTGTCGGTGTAGGCGTGGTGAGAATGCGATGGGGATCATGGGATAGCTGTAGCGAGGAGCGGGTCTCGGGGCGTGAGTACGAGGAGAGGGGAACGCGGGGAAACATTGGTGGAAGTTGCGAGGTAAGGCGAGACGTGGGCGAGGGGCCATGATTGCGAGAGAAGCGGGGCGAGGAGGAGAAAGAGAGAGAGCAGGCGAGGGGGATTGCGGCGGTTGCGACGACGTGGGAGCACGGCGGGGTCGTGGCAAGCGGGAGCCGTTGGAGATACGCGGGCGGGAAAAGAGAACGAAGGAGGAAGAAGGGTAGGAAGCGGGTTGGGTTGGTGATTTGGGAGTGGGCTGGGCTGAGAAGAGAGGGGAGAGTGGCTGGGCTCGGGGAAAATGAGAAAAGGAAAAGGGAAATAATAAAAGAAAAGGGGAGTGAGGGTTTGGGCTTGGGCTGGATAGGAAAGGAAAATAAAAAGGAAAAATAAAAGGGATTTAAGTAATAGGATTAGTTTTAGGTTAGGAGTCTAATAAATTAATTTAACTAAAAATTATACACACATATATATATTTAGATCGGAATAAATCTAGATTAAATTTTGGAAAAATATACGGGAAATTTGTAGGAAATTTGGGAAAGTATCTGAAGACGTTATTTATTAAAATACGCTATTATTTATAGGGACTGGGTATTACAAAAGCCCTCATCAAGAGGCAACCGGGCCCGCCCTTGCTCGGTTATCCCTAGCTGGTAGTTTCTTACCCCACGACGCCAGAGATCAAAGCCCTCGCCAAGAGGCACCAGGCAGTAACCCTGCTCGGCCCGTCCTTAAGGATCAAAGCCCTTGCCAAGAGGCACCAGGAAGTAACCCTGCTCAACTCGTCCTTAGTAGGCCTCTCACGTCCCCTCCCGCGCTAAGGATCAAAAGCCCTCATCAAGAGGCAACCGGGCCCCCTTGCTCGGTTATCCCTGGCTGGTAGCTCCCTATCGCACGATGCCAGGGATCGAAGCCCTCACCGAGCGGCAGCCGAGCGGCTACCCTGCTCGGCTATCCCTGGCTAGTAGTTCCCTACCCCACGACGCCAGGGATCAAAGCCCTCGCCAAGAGGCACCGGGAAACAACCCTGCTTGGTCCATCCTTAGCCACCTCTTACGGCCCTTCCAGCGCTAAGGATTGAAGCCGTCACCAAGAGGCAACCGAGCAGCTACCATGCTCGGTTATGATGGATGTCGTTCACTACCCCCACGAAGCCAGATACCTAAGACCTTGACAAGAGGCAACCGAGCATCTACCATGCTCGGTCATCCGTAGCTGGTGTTACTAACCGCCGACACCACGGTCCAAGCCCTCGCCATGAGGCCATCCACGTCTAAACGATCCCAACCTCGACTTCGGGGCCATGGAGATACCAACCCTTCACCGGTCTTTGCACACCTGGAAAATAGTCGAATTCAACTCGACGTGCGATCTCCAGATGAAGAACCGACTCGACGTGAAGGCAGTACTGTGCAAATAAAAGTGTTTACCGACAAAGAAAAATATGTGCGCAAATACTACTGCAAAAAGTTTTTATTCACAAAGCCAAAAGTCTTTACAAGGGTATTGTGGGCTCCCCAGCCTTACAAATTGCCCGGAAGCCTACGAAATTTCCAATGCAACAAAAGAAAAGAAATAAGAAGTCGAAGGGCTTCAGGCCTCAGGGCCGGGCGCAACCCCAGGAAGCTCAACGTCCACCGTGACTGGGGCTGCGCCCATCACAGGAGCCTCGGCATTGCCCTCGACGGGAGTCCCTTCCCCTGCAGTGCTCCCGGAGGCATCCCCCTGCGCGTCATCCCCGCGAGGATATTCATTCCGGAGCTCTTCATCGGGGAACTCCGGCATCCGAGCCTTAACGGCGTCGAGGGCCTCGTGCCAAATGAGGGTAATGGCTTAGGCTAGGTCGGCGTAAAAATAGTCCGACTTTTTGTAGTTCTCCACCGCCTTCGCCGCCCTGAGCTCGACCCGCTTCGTCCCCTCTACTTCCGCCTCCAGCTCCTTCCGAAGGGCGCCCGCCGACTTCTTCGGATGCCGACGAGCAACTTGGAGTCCTGAAGCTTGGCCTCGGCGACCTGGGTGGCCTCGCGGTACCTGGCGACCTCCTGCTTCCCGGCCGCAACCTCCTGCTTCCCGGCCGCCACCTCACCCTCTAAGACGGCGACCCTCGCCATCGCCGCCTCCAGCTCCAACTTCGAGCTCTCCTCCAGCGAGGAAAGATCGCCCGTGGCCCGCCTCGCCGGGGCAATTTCCCCGTCCTCCATCTGGACGACGAGGGTAACGTGCTGGAGGACCTGAAGAAATCATAGGGGGGTCAGAAAGAAAAGGGAGACACCAAATTTCACGAATAGTAAGACGCTGAGAGAAAAATCAAGTAAGGTGCGAGCACTAACCTGCACGGCCTCTTGGGCGATCGCCGCCATCTGCGCCCTTAGGGTCCCCCGAGGAACCTTGCCTCCGTCCGACCTCTCCATGTCCGTCAGCAAGGTGTCACCAACGGAGAGCTCTGAGGGCACCTCAAAGCAGAGGTTCCCCTCGTCCACCAAGATCGGGGAGGCCGGAGTCCATGGAACCGTCCGGGGGAACCTCTTGAGAGACGACGCCGGGGAGCCGGTCTCCATCTCCGAAGCCTCGGCCTCCTGTTCCCGAACCCGCTTTCGGCTCGGCACCTGGTTGGGCTCCAGGGCACGGCCAGCACTCGAACGCCGGGGCGGGGCGGCTGCCGGGGGAGCCGGGGCCGACGTCGGACGGGAAGAGTTGGCACCTCCAGCCTTCGATCTCTTCTTCGGCTCGCGCATGGCTGCTCGAAGTTTGCTGGCGTCCATGGGTTCTGCACAAGACAAGATACAATAGAGTCAGCAATACAAGTACAAGTAAAATAAATGCAAGTTTAACAGGTCGCCTGCAAACTCCTAACTTACCCGCGAACTGGGCGGGGCTGAGCCCAGCCTAACTCAGGGCCTGCTCAGAAAGCAGCACGTCGGCTCGAGGAATGGGCTCCCACTCCGCCACTTTCAGCGCGTCGGGATCGCTCGACTGGCCCTCTCGCCGATACCTATCCCTAGACCACTGGGTGAGCACGGGCCAGTCCTCACCTTCGGGCGGCCCAACAAAGAAAAACTTCTTCTTCCAATTGTGGATGGAAGAAGGCACGACGACGACCCCCGATCCGGGAGCACTTACCCGCTGCTTCCTAAACAAGAGGTATACCCATCTCGGCTCGCCCGCACGAGTGCCAGGGTGGATTTTGTAAATGAGAGAAGAGGCAAGGGTGGACAGTCTGAAAGGGATTGACTGCAACTTCAGGCAGACCAAGAACCCAAGGAGAATCCTCCAGGAGTTCGGCACTAGCTGGCCCGGGGCTATCCCGAAATGGTTCAGTGCTTTAACAACCTCGGGAGAGAAAGGCAGGCGCATTCCGGCCTAAAATACTTCCAGGTACAAGGCAATCTCTTTACCCCGTACCTAATCTGCCCTCTCTCCTTCCTCTGCCATACGTAGCGTATAGCCGGAAGGAATATGGAAATGAGCCTGAGCGGTGGCAAGCTCATCCTCATACCTCACCGAGGATGACACGCCAGGGGCGTCCACGACCTCCGCTCTGGGAACTGCCCCCATCTCACGACCCCGACAAGAAGATCTGACCCTAACTTCCCGGGAAGACTCCGACTCAGTGGAAGAAGAAGCAGAGGAAGAAGAAGAAGAAGAATCTACAGGGGGATCCCTAGACCGTACCCGATCTATTTCTACAAACTCTTCAGAAGAAGACATCTAACCTGATTAAGAGGATGGGTCCTCGAAAGGGGAAATGTAGAAATCCGACCTAAAAAGCAGAGCGCCGAGCTAACGAGACCCAGGATGAGGAAAATTTATAGAGGTATGGGCCTTGATGGGGATCCCACCTCTATTTATAGCTGCCCACGTACACATCCTACGGCGACAGTCATCTCCCGCCGAAACGACTAAGTGCATTCGACGGCCACGATCGCCCCACCTATCGCACGCGCATTGGCCATATCCCATTAGACGCCAGAAGCCTGTGGCCCGTCGCGTCAGCTAACCAGCGCCCGACACATAGGCTATCGCTTCGATGAACGTATGCACGATCCGGCGCATCCTCTTTAATGCGAGATCTGGCCCCTGATCCCCTGACATCACCAAGAAAATACAGTTGATTTCCCGGGAACACACGCTCACGATATCTACGACGAGGAGCTCACCTCGGGTGACCCGGCAGACCACCCTTGTCCTGACCCTTGAACAGGTCAGGACGAGAGTGGGGGGCTAATGATGATGCTCGATATTGGTGATCTCCCAGATCGTGACACGTAGCTAAGGATGTGTCCCGAAGCCCACAAGGAAGGACTAAGGACAGAACATCGAAGGAACACCCGGGTCTGCGACCCATGGACGTGGCCGACCTTCTTGTTAGTGTATATGCCCTAGAGGCCATTACTGTATCATACTAGTATGTATATTACTTAATGGAAGCTTGGGATATTCACCTTGTATTGACAATCTTGCTCAAAATGGTAGTATGCTACTTGGTTTGTTTCTACTTTAATATGTGCATGTGTTTCTTTTAGCATATCGCTTATACATATTAGTAGAGCCCTTAGGATCTTTGCTTGATTACCAGCGTTGTGATGGCAGTCATACTCGTGGGGGCTGGGTAATCTATAAGCACATCCTTATGCAGGTCCCTAGCGCAGGACTATCGAAACAGGGCATCGATACTCCGGAGTAGACTAGCGTATGCGCTTCTTATCCTAGCTCGGGAGACGGTCTGTCCCACAGCCGTCAGTACGTCGTACTTGAGATAGTATGCGGGTGCTCGTTAGGTTACGAGTACACTGGACAGGACTCATCGGGAACTGTTGGTTGGTATTATACCTATCGTCAGTTATCAGTTCCCAGGTGACATAAGTACAGCTTAGTCCGCTGACTTGACATTGTCACTTCGCCTCGAGTGTGTTCCTGATTAGTATGAAAACTTGTATTTACCGTAATCAGAAACGGCGTCGCTTTGCAGCTAGCCGGTGAGTACGGGTCGATCCACAGAGATGGGTAATTATCTTAATGTGTTTTTACGAGTTGATTCCAAATGTTGTTTGGATTGATTAAATCTAAAAAAACCTATATCTAAATTAATCTGATTTAAAGTCTTGCTAGTGTTAGGCTTAGGGGAAGTTTTGGAGATTAACGTTTTCCTCACCGCTTTCAATGCCTTCTTTTAGCTCTATTAGATGTTATAGTAATTATCAATAAAGTGGATAAGAATCTTTTGGGAAGATGTTTCTTCCTCTAGATCCTTGTCCTTCCTTTATCGATAATTACCTTAACCTCCATGGAAAATGCGCGCAACCGGCCCTTTATACTACGGTTCACCGTTACCTCGAGGGGTAGGGTGCCGTAGGGAGCGGTTGTGCGCGTATGCATGGAGTTCTAATTCATTAGGTGAATGTGGCATTGAAAGGGGTGAGAGATCTCATCTCTCAACCCTTTCCCTAAGGCTAACCCTAACAAGCGAGGAGATTACTCGCTTATTAGGGGATGATAAAACATATCAATTAAAAGAGAATTAAAAAGCATAAAACTATTTACTAGTGTGACGGCTCCCCCCAAGCAATATAGAACAGATCTGAATAATAATCCCAGCGATTCTGAATTTTATTGATTGAAAAGAGGCATAGGGTTTTACAATTTTTTTGATTACAATTTATAAGCAAACAGGAGAATTAGGGTTACAGACTCTCGCACATGTGAAAATACAGATTTGCCCACTGAAAATCCAAACCCCCGCACCGACGCACCGACACCCGAAATTTACACCGACGTGCGTACTAGACGGCCGCGGAACCGCGGCAATAGGGCGCTTGGGCCGCGGTTCTGCGGCCCTTTGGTGAGCTTAGCTCACCCAACTTCTGGGCTTGGTTCAGGACTTCTTGGGCTTCCTTTTTTTATACTTCTTTTCTCTGTTAGGCTTCTTAGTCTTCTCCAGATCTTCAGTGAAAACTTGTAAGGATCTTTTGACCGTTTCACTTTCGTCTTTTTGGACCTTGCACTGTTCTTCGTCTCGGCTTGAGTAAGATCCGTCTGCTTGTTGGTCAAAAGTCCCTTTTCTGTATCAACTTTCGTCTTTTTCACTGTATTTGCTCCAAGAGCCTGTATCCTGTAACATGCAACAAACGTGCGTTAAGAGTACCTGTTTATTTATAAAACGGATAAGAATAGGGGAATGAAAAATGTAATATTATGGTCTGAACAAATACCCCCAAACTTATCTTTTGCTCGTCCTCGAGCAAACTTATTTTTTTATTCACTAAAATCCTAACCACACTTTCGCAGGGAAACGCGATTGCACTGAGCACGTGCAACAAGCCGTTAAACCTCTAGGTATCCCTAGTAGGAGGAGTGTTGTCTCCTGAGGGTTTTCAGCGGATACTACCCATAAAATCCTATCAACTTGGCCCATTTACTTTTGTTCTCCAATTAGGTTTTCTAACAAGGAATTCTACTATCTTTTGACTTGCAAATCATCCACCCACAATTTTCACACTTCCTCATTATTTAACTTAAGATTATATATGTTATGTAGACCTACTTAGCTTTCGGCATCTCTTGAGTCTTCCTTCTAGGGTTTCATCTCTACTTAGGAATTTCTATCAACTCTACTAAAGATACAAGTTCTATCTTTCATTCCTTTCTCTTATCTAAACTCTAATCACATATCCCCACGTGTGTGTATAGATCACCCCCACACTTAGAAATTCAAATCAAGCAATCGTACTCTCGTCCATTGTCCAAAGCACTTATTAATTCGTGAATTTTGAATTTCGCTTACACATCCTTCATGCGACTGTTAATACTTCTTGAGGTACCAACAACCGATTACAAGATGCGTTAGCACTTTAAAGCGTACTTCCTAGTTTTTGCAACACCCAAGGCTTTTAGCAGTGACTCCCAAACCAATTGGTCTAAGGCACTAGGTGATGAAGCACCCTCGCTAAAGATTTTTCTATTTTTACAGCCTTAAGTAATCACAAAAACCCAGTGTCCATTTTTCCTTTATTCACTTTTTTTTTCTTTTATTTTCATTGTACTAAGGACTTTAGACAAGAGCATTTCAAGGTCTCTTCTACTATTCCAAGTTTCAAGGTGCGTGATTGTGTAGGGTATACATTTTCAGAATTTAGACTTAAGCTAGGAACTATTTTTCAAACTTATATTCTAATAAGAATGTCAATACTCTTCCCTTGTTTCGACTTAGCCTAAGAAGTGAACCCAAAATTTGCCTATTTCTAAATAAACTACAAGGCATATACTTTCTACCGTTAAACTTTAAGAAAGGTTATTTTCAGGGTTTTTAATTTACTAAGTCTAAGATCTAGTTGTTCCTAGCTAGTTAACCTATCTGTCAAACTCAAATCAAATATGGCCAAAATTGAATACACTATTTTTATGATTTTTGAGATTTTTCAAATTTTTATGGGTTTTCAAATAAATATGCAAATGCAAAAATATGTACAAATGAATGCGAAGGAAGAAAACGTACCGAGCATACCCCCAAACTTGAACTTGACAGTGTCCTCACTGTCATACTAAACCAAGAGGGTCAAAATACCGGCACTTACCTGTTTATTTATTTATAATTTTTTATTGTTAAGGAAAACAAAAATATATACAGAAAGGCCCTCCCCCAAACTTCATTTAAACTATGTTAGACATTACTGCCAAACTTTGCATAGACCAAAAGTCAATACCAACCAGTTGAAAAATTTATCAGTAAAGAGTATTGGTTGGTGGAAGAATAAGTTGTGGCGGTGCAAAAAGAATTGGGGAAGATAGAAGTGGTGGTATGGAAGGTATGGAGGTGAATAGACAGGAGGTGGTGATGAATCAAAACGAGAATGCGATTGATCAGCAATCAGTGGAATATTGGCATTCTCGTAGCTCCTTAAAAGAAATGGGGGTGGTTCAACTTCTAAAAGAGGAGGTTGACTAACCACAATATCCCCAAAATGTTCCTGTGGGTCCTCTATTGACTTGGCATCATCCATCAATTTCATATGATATTCAATTATAAGGGAACTGCTCTCCTCGATGTCCGCCATAGTCCAATCGAAAACTTGCCGCCTATCTTGTAAGACTTTTAAAATAGCATTCTCTTGCTCGAAAGCTAGAGAAGCTGATATTATAATGGGAAGGGTCTCATTCTCACCTATGTAGGCATATTTAAGGTGAGGCGGTAAGGACATGAGTTCGAGTTTCGGAGGTGAAAGGATCATTGCGGAATCTACCTCGAACTCAAAGGACTCCAACACAGGTTCGAAATCACTGCAAACAACCGATTCGGATGGTTCAACTAACTCATCCACAAATTCAAAAGACTCATATTCAGGTTGTGAGTCGTCATCTGATTGTTAGGATACGAGCGTGTTCAAGTTCTAGTTTAAATACCGCAATCAAGACGGTTTCGCACGTAGCTAGCCGGTTGAGTACGGGTCGTCCGCAGGGAGATGGGAATCTTTTTCTATGTGTTTTTCGACGAGTTAAGTCCGGTTGTTCAGATTTTGTTTGTAGTTATCTAAGTGTTGAGTTGATATTTAAAGAGAGCATGTTAGGGTTAGGATTAGGTTAGTTTGAGTTAGGAGTCTCCACATCTTTCGTTGCCCTTCTTAATATCGTGTTACGGTAATCGGCAACAACGGGGATTAGCACGACTAGGAAGGACTTTGCGAGTATAAGCTAGGCTTTCCAACGCATAAGTCTTCCCTTTGGTGCTTGTCCGTCCGTTCTTGGCTCTTAGCCATAACCTCCGGTTAATCCAACCACAACCGGTCTCACTACGGAATCACCGCTATCATGTAGGATAGGGTGCCGTAAGGAGCGGATTGTGGTTGGGTTAACGGGAGTCGATTTAAGCTGTTGGGCAAGGAAAGAGTGAGAGAGATTTCCTTCTCTCAAACTTCCCTTATCCTACCCTAACAAGAATGAACTACTCACACATCATAATACGGAAAAATAAAACAACACAAAAGAGGAAGATAGAAAGAAGAAGATTAGAAGAATACGACTAACTGTTTGCGACCTCACCTTGGCGAGGATCAAGCGTAAGTATCATTGTCGTATGTAAGGATAAAGAAAAAAGAGAAGAAAGAAATAACAAGGAAATAACAACAACTACTTAACAATTGAAATTACAACACATTACAACAAGTAAAAGAAAGAGACAAGCATGATATAAAATGGTCTTCTTTATTCATCACTCTTCACTCAAAAGCTCACTTACAAGTTTAATGGAGAAGAGGTGAGAAGAGGAAGAAGAACATGTAACTAAAACCTAGCCAAAAGAAATACAAGAATTGGGCCCCTTCCTTCACAAACTTCTGGGGTATTTATAGGCTGAAAGATGAGAAACTAGGGCAACAATACGGGCCCTCATGAAAAGACCAAAGAGCCCCTGAAAACCCTAACCGTTTGGCGCCAAGATGGCCGCGGAAGGGCGGCCAAAACCCCCCTTTGGCCGCGCTTCCGCGGCCGTTTAGAGGAGTTGGGCCCATATCTTTTTGGTGCTGGCCTGGTTTGGTGTGTAATGCATTCTGGTATATGTATTTTCTCATAATTTCTTCACGAATTTTCCAGAATTTCTGTTGAGGGAAAGGTGGACTTTTTGTCAAGATTTTGTCATGATTGCCTCGAGCTCCGCGTAGATCTCTTGGATCTTGTGCCACCATTGAGCCTTGTGCATAGATTTGACATTTTGTCTTCCTACTGGTATCTGGCAACATACGGATGAGGGACGGAGACCGTGTTTTATCTGTGGTCGGAAAGAACCCGGATTTTTTTTCGTCTTTTCCATGAATTTCATCGTTTTGGAACCGAGAACCTGTATCCTGCAATTGACTAGCAAACACGGCTCAAGAGTATCTACGGATATGCAATGTGATAAAAATTGGGCGGTATGAAAATGCAAAAATCTGATATGAACAAATACCCCCAAACTTATCATTTGCTCGTCCCGAGCAAAGTCCATTTATTCTCAAAAAAATTTCCTAACCTCACTTTCGCAGGAACGCGATTGCACTGAGCATGTGCAACAAGCCGTTAAACCTCTAGGTGTCCCTAGTAGGAGGAGTGTTGTCTCCTGAGGGTTTTCAGCGGATACTACCCACAAAATCCGGTCAAGTTGGTTTGTAAAAATGACTAAGTTTCAAACCCTAAAGTTTTGTTTTAGAAAATAACAATTCTATAATCCTAAGTCTAGACTATCGAACCTTTATTTTTCACACCTCGCATCTTATTTAACTACAGATTTTATATGTCTTTACGTGCAGTGTGGATAGTGTCGTTAAGTTCCAGAAGGATCGATTAGAGTCATCATGTCGCACAATAAAGCCCAGATAACAATTTTAAAAGGATCACATAAGTTTTATAACGAGTTAAGTATTTTTCAAGTTTCGTTTTCCAGTAAGGTTTCAACTTCAGAATTTCTATCTTCCTTAACAGGAAACTAAGTCGTATTTTTCACTCCACCTTTTTCTTGTTTTCATTTCATACACACCACTGTGAACGTGCAATAGTCTTTATCATAGAATAAAACCTTCACATCTCCGTTAAAATTTTTTTTTAAAAGCCTGTCTTTTATCAAGATTATTCTCACACAAAGAACCGTTAGGAATTTTAACTCGGAGAGAACACTTGCTTGACTTTGTTTTAAACTGGACTTTCTAGGCTTCTTAGCGAGCTTTGGGCCAATGCACCCAAACCAGTTGGTTTTAGGGCATTAGGTGTAGAAACACCCCAGCGGACTTAATTACTCAAGTTACCTAGGTCCAAAAACAAAAGACAGTTTGGCGTGAAAATCAGATGATTTAATACGAACGGAGATATAACCGGTCAGTTCAATTATTTTTTTGGATAAAAGACGTGTTTAGTGAGTTTGATGTGTAATCATTCCAATCAAGTTTCAGATGGGTTATTTTTCAGACTTAGCTCCAATTATGGCATCAATAACATTCCTTCATATTCGCTTTACTTCATAAACTATTCTTGACATTACTTATTTCAGAACAAACCTATTTGATTCTCAGAAAATCATTTATCTGTTTAAAAGTTTGAACATGAAAGACTTGTCATCTAATTCCCAAAACTCACGACACGTGTAGTGTGATGTAAAGACGTATATCAGCTATAGTTAACTTCAAAGGAGAGTTATCTTTCAGGTTTTCAAAATCCAAACATAAGATCTAGTTATTCCTATTTTTTCAAAAAAACCGTCGAATGTTGAATCAGAGTTCATCCACAAGCTAACTTGACAAAAAAGTTTTTATATTTTTGGAAAATTTTCAAATTTTTATGGTTTTTATGGATTTAATATGCAGATGCAAAATATACATATGAATGCGAAGGTAAGAAATGCGTACCGAGCGTACCCCCAAACTTAAACTGGACAGTGTCCTCACTGTCGTAGCATGAAGAGAGCAGTTGGAAGGTTCAAAATTGTCGGTTAGTGATACACAAATTTTTATTTGTTTTTTTGTTTTTAAAGAAAAGAAAAAGAATATACACAAATATAAACAAAATGGTTTGTACATACCCCCAAACTTATTTGGAACAGTGTCCACTGTTCTTGGCTGGATAACCGAAGTTTGGAGGTAGGCAGAGGAAGATCAAGCAAGGTAAACCGGCTCCTGTAAGAACAGGAGCTCCTCTGTTGGTTCGACGCTAAGGTACGGTTTGCATCGGTGCCCGTTCACTTTGAAAATAGAACCGTCCTTTGGATTCTCCAAATCCACAGCGCCCTGCGGATACACATTCCGCACAAAATACGGCCCTTTCCAGCGAGATCGGAGCTTTCCAGGATGGAAGTGAAGTCGGGTGTCGTAAAGAAGTACCTGCTGACCAGGTACGAAGGTTTTGCGCAAAAGGTGTTTATCATGAAACACCTTCGTTCGATTCTTAACGACAACCGCGTTGTCGTAAGCCTCATCCCTAAGCTCGCTCAGTTCGCTCAGCTGCAGCTTCCGATGGCTGCCCGCGTCCTCCAGAGACAGATTCAGCTCCTTTATCGCCCAAAACGCGCGATGCTCGATTTCGACCGGAAGGTGGCAGGCTTTTCCGTACACAAGCCGATAGGGAGACATGCCAAGGTCGGTCTTATAAGCGGTTCTAAATGCCCAAAGGGCATCAGTGAGTTTCAGAGACCAATCCTTACGGTTCTTGGAAACCGTTTTCTCCAGTATCTGCTTGATTTGCCGATTTGAAACTTCGGCCTGCCCACAGGTTTGGGGGTGGTAGGGCGTAGAAAGCTTATGATTAATGGAGTATTTCCGTATCAAGGCCTCGAAAGTCCTATTGCAGAAATGACTTCCATTATCGCTAATGATCGCTCGGGGGTGCCCAAACCGGGAGAAAATGTTTTCTTTAAGGAACCTAACGACAACCTTGTTGTCGTTAGTCCGGCTAGGCACAGCCTCGACCCATTTAGAGACGTAATCAACAGCTAGAAGGATGTACAAGTTCCCAAAAGAGCTGGGAAACGGCCCCATGAAGTCTATCCCCCAAACATCGAAAATCTCCACAACCAAGATCGGTTGGAGCGGCATCTCATTCCTCCGGGATATCCGGCCCATGTGTTGGCACCGGGAACAAGTCTTGCAATAGTCGTGAGCGTCTTTGAAAAGTTGTGGCCAGTAGAAACCACATTGCAAGATCTTCTCGGCTGTCTTTCTGGGCCCAAAATGCCCGCCACATGCTTGGTCGTGGCAAAATGACAGCACACTCTTGAATTCCTCATCTGGGACACACCGACGAATAATCTGGTCGGGACAGTACTTGAACAAGTAGGGTTCGTCCCAGTAAAAGTGTTTTACTTGGGATAAGAAGCGAAGTCTGTCCTGACGTGACCATTCGGTCGGTAGCAATCCCGTGGCCAAATAGTTCACAATATCTGTGAACCAGGGTTCGCAAGATACTGTCAAGAGTTGTTCATCCGGGAAAACGTCGTTTATCGGAATTGGAAGCGAAGGCGAAGAAGGAAGTCGCGAGAGATGGTCGGCAACCACGTTTTCACATCCTCGTTTGTCCTTAATGACAAGGTCAAACTCTTGAAGCAAGAGGATCCAACGGATTAACCGAGATTTGGCATCTTTCTTCGCAAAAAGATGGCGCAGAGCTGAATGGTCAGTGTAGACAATGACTGGAGAGCCGATGAGGTAGGGCCTGAACTTTTCTAAAGCAAATACAACAGCTAAGAATTCTTTCTCAGTTGTCGTATAGTTAAGTTGGGCGTCGTTCAGGGTTCGGCTTGCGTAATAGATTACGTGCGGCATCTTGTTGATATGCTGTCCAAGGACAGCACCGATGGCAAAGTCGGATGCATCGCACATGATCTCGAATGGGTGCGTCCAGTCAGGAGAAGAAAGAACGGGAGCAGAAGTGAGTGAGCGTTTCAGTGACTCGAATGCAGTCACACAGCTCGAGTTGAAGTCAAAAGGCGTGTCCTTGGCCAGCAAAAGCGTCAAGGGCCTAGCAATCTTGCTAAAGTCCTTGATAAACCGTCTATAGAAACCGGCATGGCCAAGGAAGGCTCGGATATCTCTGACGCATCGGGGAGGAGGCAGATTGGAAATGACCTCAATCTTTGCTTTGTCAACCTCTATGCCATTTTGCGAGATGATATGTCCTAAGACAATACCTTCGCGCACCATGAAGTGGCATTTCTTCCAGTTCAAAGTGAGATTCTTGTCCTTACATCTGGTAAGGACAGCGTCGAGATGCAGCAGACACTCGTCAAAAGAATCGCCAAAAATGGAGAAGTCGTCCATGAAGATCTCCAGAAATTTCTCCACCATGTCTGAGAAAATTCCCATCATACACCGCTGGAAGGTAGCGGGCGCATTGCATAACCCAAAGGGCATGCGTCGATATGCAAACGTGCCGAAAGGACAAGTGAAAGTGGTCTTGTCCTGGTCTTTTTCGGCGATGGGAATTTGATTATAGCCAGAGTAGCCATCAAGAAAACAATAGTACTCATGTCCGGCCAATCGTTCCAGCATCTGGTCAATGAAAGGTAGCGGAAAGTGGTCTTTCCGCGTTGCGGCGTTGAGTTTTCTGTAATCAATGCAAACTCGCCACCCAGTTTGGGTGCGAGTAGGGATTAACTCGTTTGCCTCATTGGTGATGACCGTAATGCCCGACTTCTTGGGGACAACATGAATGGGGCTAACCCACTGGCTATCAGAGATAGGGTAAATGATACCACTATCTAGACATTTGACGATCTCCTTTTTCACAGCCTCCTTCATGACTGGATTAAGACGTCTTTGTGGATCCCGGGCTGGTTTGGCATCATCCATCAGATGAATGTGATGCTCAACGATCAGGGGACTAATCCCCTTGATGTCCGCCATGGACCAGCCAAAAGCTTGCCTGTTGCTGTGCAAGACCGCGAGAAGGGCTTTCTCTTGCTCGGGAGCTAGAGAAGCCGAGATGATGACAGGAAGGGTCTCGTTCTCACCTAAGTAAGCATACTTAAGGTGATACGGCAACGGCTTGAGTTCGAGCGTTGGAGGTGAAATGATGGAAGGCAAGACTGGTGCAAAGGTCTCGAACTCAAAGGACTCCAGCAAAGGTTCAAAACGAGTGTAGGCAACCGAGTCGGATGGTTCAGGTAACTCATCCGAAAAGTCGAAAGATTCAAACTCGGGTTGTGCGCGGCTAAGATCGTTCACGAACGTGAAACACTCGTATTCGTTATCGGGCGCAGAAGCAGCAGCAGGTTCGAGGAGAAACGCACTAGTGGCGTCAAGATTATCGTGTTCAAACAGAAACTCCTCGAATTCACACTCTTCGGGGGTGATCTCCTGGATCGAGCAGACATCCAGTATATGAGCATTAGGTTCGGCGGGCTGATTCCCCAACCTAAAAATGTTGAGTTCAATTGTCATATTTCCAAAAGAGAGGTTCATTGAACCATTGCGACAATTGATCACAGCATTTGAGGTTGCGAGAAATGGGCGACCGAGTATCACCGGAATTTGATTCCGGGGGTTAGCTACAGGCTGTGTATCTAAGACAATGAAGTCGACGGGGAATATGAAGTCCCCGACTTTGATTAACACATCCTCTAGCTCACCCCTAGGATGGGTGATCGATCGGTCGGCCATCTGGAGAGTGCAGTGTGTGGGTTTCAGCTCTCCGACGCCTAATTGCTCGTATACTGAATACGGAAGCAAGTTAACACTGGCACCAAGATCTAATAGTGCGCGGTTGATGTTCTTATCCCCAATAGTAATTGAAATCGTAGGACAGCCAGGGTCCTTCCGTTTTTGTGGTAAAGATTAGGTAAGGGCATCACTCACAGCACTAGCCAAGAAAACTTTCTTGCGTACCTGAGACTTTCTCTTTTTCGTGCACAAGTCCTTTAAGATTTTTGCGTAAGACGGGACTTGTTGGACAGCATCTAAAAGAGGAATGTTAATGTTAACTTGCTTGAATAACTCCAAAATCTTCTCCATTTGTGGATTTTGTTTGTTAGACCTCAATCGGTTTGGAAATGGAACATTTTGAAAATTGGTTGAGTCTAAAGCTGGAGGAGGAGATTTTGGAGTTGGAACAGATCCCAGAATAGGTGTTTTCGTGGAGTGAGAAGCGGGTCTGTTCAGGGCAGAAGAAGAAGAGGGAGAGCCTTGTGAAGAACGGAGAATAGGCTCGGAAGACGAAGAAGAAGAAGGAGAAGAAGCAGAAGAAGAAGCGGCCGGGGTGTCATCGTTGATTTGCTTGCCAATGTTGTTTTGCAGCACCCTCCCTGATCTCAGTGTGGTCACGGCACTCACATTATGGTTTTGTTGTTCAAGAGCAACATGTGCATTATGTGGGTGGCCGGGATTTGGAAGTGGCTGGGACGGGAGCTTCCCCTTCTCTCGCTCGCTCAAGGCCGCGTTCAGTTGTGCAATCTGGGCCTCGATGGTCTTGATGCTCTGCCCGTGTGCGGCGGTGTGTTGCACTAAAGATTGGATCGAAGACTGGATGTTGGCGGTGGATTGAGTCGATTGTTTAACAAACGCATCCAGACTTCGCTCGAGCTAGGAAACCTTATCGTTGTTCGACGGAACAAAGTTGTTTGGTGGAAAGGAATTGTTCGGTGCAAAGTTGTTCGTCTGGTTTTGGTAAGGTTGGGGTTGGAAGGGCTGCTGATACTGAGTTTGTTGTTGCGCTTGTTGTTGCGGTGGAGGGGCCCTTTGGAAATTGTTGCCCTGGAATTGATTCTGATTCTGATTCCAGGCGAAATTGGGGTGGTTCCTCCAACCGGGATTGTAGGTGGAAGAGTATGGATCATTCCTCGGTCTTTGCTGGAATGCATTAACCTGATCTTGTCCTTGCGAGGGTGGATTGTAAGTACACTCTTCAGTCAAGTGGGACGGATTGGAACAACAAGCGCAGATGGTACGAAGGGGGAGAACAGGTGTGGGGGCAGGAGCAGAAAATTTGCTCTCTATTGCTTCAAGCTTTCGTGTTATTGCAGCCATTTCAGCTTTCATTGCAATAGAGACATCGAGTTGGTGGATTCCTACCCTAGACTGACCGGTAGAAGTGGAGGTAGAAGAAGAAGAAGTCGTTCTGGTGCTCTCCCACTGTAGCGTTTGCTCCGCAAGATCGTCAAAGAACTGCCACGCTTCCTCGTCAGATTTGGATAGGAAGTGGCCTTGACAGATGGTTTCCAGCAACTGCTTCGTTGCTGGGTTCAGCCCCTCGTATAAGGTTTGGCAGAGTTGCCATTTCTCTATACCGTGGTGAGGACACTGAACAAGAAGGTCTTTGTATCGGTCAAAGCACTTCCAGAAGGGTTCAGAAGGAAGCTGGGAGAATTGGTTGATCTCATTTCGAATTCTTGCGGTCTTATGATTTGGGTAGAATTTTTTCAGAAACGCTTTAACAAACTCGTCCCAGCTGGTGATTGAGTGGGAAGCGGTGCTATACAGCCATTTTTCTGCGAGATCGCATAAAGTGAACGGAATGACCCGTAGACGTATAGCATCGTCCGACAGCTGGGTTGTTTTCATCATGGCACAGACGTTTTGAAATTTGTTAATGAAGATATAGGCATCTTCAGATTCAAGCCCATGAAAACGTGGAAGCATGTTGATGAAATGGGGCTTAATTTCAAAGTTGTCCCCATTGGCCGGAGGAAGAGAAAGGCAGGTTGGAAGTGCAGAACGGGTAGGGTAGAAACGATCCTGGAGCGCAATTCGCTGCGGCGCTACAACAGGCGGAGGTGGTGGAAGATTGGTCTCCGTAGGAGGTGGAGCCAATCCAGGGGTGGTCAAAGAGATGTTCGGATTAAATCCCGACATCGCGGAAGAAGAGGTTGGTGAAGGTGAAGGTGAAGGTGAAGATGTATGAACAGAATTCCGGTCAACGTCGGAGTTGGCCGGCAAAGGAAGGGGTGAAAGAGGAGTGGACGGAGTATCGACTTCGGAGTCGATCGCGTAGTCGGTCGCGACTAACGTAACGCGGACTAGACGGGCGCTAGTGTCCCGAGTCCAAGCGGACATACACTAAACGAGTTTAGTAAAGTCAAAGCGAAGAAGGTGAGGGTAAGAAAACGTCAATGAAGAAAGGCGATGGGTGTTGGGTGAAAATGGATTTGGCGACAAAAGGGCAAGTTTTTATAAAAGTTTTTGATTTTTTCTTTTTTTTTTTTTAGAAAAAGATTTACAGAAGTATGTACGGGAATACGGCTTAAGCAATCACAAACAAGATATGCACAATCACACCTAGATCTAGGGTAACCTAGGTCTACTAGACCTGCTCCTGAACTTGATTGTCGAAGTTAAACAATGTCGAGAAACGGGCTTAAAAATACACTGATCACGAGGCCAGGTAAGTGCAGAGATAAGGGGAGGTTGTCCAACGCTTTCGCCAAGTTCCTTAATTAAATAACCCTTTCTCTTTCGGCGGTTGCGCCTTTAACACTTTCCTAGACACCCCGTAAACAATATACGGTTAAGCAAGGTTCTAAACAAGGTTTATCTTCTCCTAATGAGCGCGAAGTCCTTAGGGCTGAAGTCTAGTATTTTTTTTTAATTTACAATGGACAATGCATATGCTTTAGTGATTTCCGGGGTCCTGGGAAGGGTGATGAAATCCCCACCCAATCTGGATTGGTTTCAAGCCCCTTAAGTCCGTATTAAAGAATGCAAAACAGTAACAATATCAACAGCAAACAATTTTTATTTGCGGCGCAAAGAATCCTGCATAAGAACAGTTTATTGGAAGGGGGAGAAGAATTTGCGCAAAGAAGGCTGCAGAAGACACAGTTTATTGGAGTCCAGAGGAGTGGAGAGAAGAGAAAGACTCACCAGAAAAAAAAATGGGACCCTGAAGCCACTAAATGGCTGCGGTTCCGCGGCCAAACATGTGCTAAGGCCGCGGTTCCGCGGCAAGATGGTGGTATTGGGCTTTGAATTTTTGTGGAGATGCTGGTGTGTGTCTCCTCTGGTTGTCTGGATGTCCTGAATTTGGATTTGCTCACTGGAACAGCTCCAGATTTGTACAGTAGACCGGATGCTTCGTTTTTGTCCGTCGCGGTGTAGCCGCGAAATGTGGGTCTATCTTCCCACGTCTTTGGCACTGTACTTGAACTCCGTATTTCCAATGTCTTAGGCGTCGATCTTGAGCTTCGTATTTCCTGCACACTTGCACAAAAACTAATCAAGAATAACAAGATGATTTTTACAAAGTATATATTTTTTTGGTTTTTGGTTGTTTTTATATTCACAAATTAACCCGAAATTACACAAGGAAATAAACTACCGTCTCCCCGGCAACGGCACCATTTGATTGTTAGGATACGAGCGTGTTCAAGTTCTAGTTTAAATACCGCAATCAAGACGGTTTCGCACGTAGCTAGCCGGTTGAGTACGGGTCGTCCGCAGGGAGATGGGAATCTTTTTCTATGTGTTTTTCGACGAGTTAAGTCCGGTTGTTCAGATTTTGTTTGTAGTTATCTAAGTGTTGAGTTGATATTTAAAGAGAGCATGTTAGGGTTAGGATTAGGTTAGTTTGAGTTAGGAGTCTCCACATCTTTCGTTGCCCTTCTTAATATCGTGTTACGGTAATCGGCAACAATGGGGATTAGCACGACTAGGAAGGACTTTGCGAGTATAAGCTAGGCTTTCCAACGCATAAGTCTTCCCTTTGGTGCTTGTCCGTCCGTTCTTGGCTCTTAGCCATAACCTCCGGTTAATCCAACCACAACCGGTCTCACTACGGAATCACCGCTATCATGTAGGATAGGGTGCCGTAAGGAGCGGATTGTGGTTGGGTTAACGGGAGTCGATTTAAGCTGTTGGGCAAGGAAAGAGTGAGAGAGATTTCCTTCTCTCAAACTTCCCTTATCCTACCCTAACAAGAATGAACTACTCACACATCATAATACGGAAAAATAAAACAACACAAAAGAGGAAGATAGAAAGAAGAAGATTAGAAGAATACGACTAACTGTTTGCGACTTCACCTTGGCGAGGATCAAGCGTAAGTATCATTGTCGTATGTAAGGATAAAGAAAAAAGAGAAGAAAGAAATAACAAGGAAATAACAACAACTACTTAACAATTGAAATTACAACACATTACAACAAGTAAAAGAAAGAGACAAGCATGATATAAAATGGTCTTCTTTATTCATCACTCTTCACTCAAAAGCTCACTTACAAGTTTAATGGAGAAGAGGTGAGAAGAGGAAGAAGAACATGTAACTAAAACCTAGCCAACAGAAATACAAGAATTGGGCCCCTTCCTTCACAAACTTCTGGGGTATTTATAGGCTGAAAGATGAGAAACTAGGGCAACAATACGGACCCTCATGAAAAGACCAAAGAGCCCCTGAAAACTCTAACCGTTTGGCGCCAAGATGGCCGCGGAAGGGCGGCCAAAACCCCCCTTTGGCCGCGCTTCCGCGGCCGTTTAGAGGAGTTGGGCCCATATCTTTTTGGTGCTGGCCTGGTTTGGTGTGTAATGCATTCTGGTATATGTATTTTCTCATAATTTCTTCACGAATTTTCCAGAATTTCTGTTGAGGGAAAGGTGGACTTTTTGTCAAGATTTTGTCATGATTGCCTCGAGCTCCGCGTAGATCTCTTGGATCTTGTGCCACCATTGAGCCTTGTGCATAGATTTGACATTTTGTCTTCCTACTGGTATCTGGCAACATACGGATGAGGGACGGAGACCGTGTTTTATCTGTGGTCGGAAAGAACCCGGATTTTTTTTCGTCTTTTCCATGAATTTCATCGTTTTGGAACCGAGAACCTGTATCCTGCAATTGACTAGCAAACACGGCTCAAGAGTATCTACGGATATGCAATGTGATAAAAATTGGACGGTATGAAAATGCAAAAATCTGATATGAACATCATCATCCGAAAAAGTGAAACATTCATAATCAATATCGGTTGTGTCAATGGTGGTAGGCTCAAGGAGGGACGCACTAGTGGCGTCAAGACTGTTTTCATCAAATAGAAATCTTTCAAGCTCGCGGTCCTCCTGCGTGATTTCGTGAATAGAGCAAACTTCTCGTGTACTAGTTTTAGGCACGGGGGGCAGACTTCCCATCTTATAAATATTGAACTCACTAGACATTTTCCTAAAGGATAGAGTCATGGAGCCATTGCGACAATTTATTACAGCATTGGAAGTGGCCAAAAATGGTCGACCAAGAATCACCGGAATTTGGTTCCGTAGGTTAGCAATAGGTTGTGTATCCATAACAATAAAATCAACGGGGAATATGAACTCCCCAACTTTGATCAACACATCCTCTAGCTGACCCCTTGGATGGGTGATTGATCGATCAGCCATTTGGAGAGTACAACGAGTGGGTTTCAACTCTCCAACCCCTAATTGTTCGTACACGGAGTAAGGAATCAGGTTAACACTAGACCCAAGATATAAAAGTGCTCGATTAATTTTCTTATCCCCAATTGTGATTGAGATCGTAGGACAGCCGGGGTCCTTTCGTTTTTGGGGTAAGGTTTGATGGTGGTTAATAGCATTGCTCACTGCACTAGCCACTAGCACTTTCTTGGGTACTTGAGATGCCTTTCTCTTTGAGGTGCATAATCCCTTTAAAATTTTCGCATATGAAGGGACTTGTTGGATTGCATCCAAGAGAGGTAAATTTATGCTAACCTGCTTAAATATCTCCACAATCTTCTCCACTTGTGCAGTTGGTTTATTAGGACTCAACCTGTTTGGGAATGGAGCATTTTGAAAATTCGTTAAGTCAAATGTCTGTGGAGTAGAATGTGGAGTAGGAACGGATCCCGGTGTAGATGTGTTCATATTGTGAGAAATGGGTCCGTTCGAGCTAGAAGAAGTAGAGCCATGTGAATGGTGGAGAATAGGCTCTAAAGAAAAAAATGAAGAAGAAAGTGAAGAAAATGAAGAAGGGGAGGATGACGATGGAGAAAAAGAAGAAGAAGAAGAAGAACCACCGGCGGGGATGTCATCACTAGTTCCCATATTATTTTGCAACACTCTTCCGGATCTCAACGTGGTCACCGCATTTACATTGTGATTGTGATATGCGTTTTGTGTGTGACCGGGATCTGGCAATGGTTGAGATGGAAGCTTTCCCTTTTCTCTCTCGCTCAACGCAGCAGTTAATTGTGCAATTTGTGCCTCAATAGATTTGATACTTTGATCGTGTGAAGCATTGTTATTCATCAAAGACTGAACATAATTTTCAAATCTTGCTGCTGATTCAGTAGATTGCTTGAGAAATGCATCTAGACTTTTTTCTAGCGAGATAACCTTATCATCATTTGGTTGAACAAAATTGTTCGTTTGATTTGTATAAGGTTGTTGTTAGAAAGGTTGCTGGTTTTGAGTTTGTGAAGGTGCTTGTTGTTGTTGTGGAGGAAGTCTTTGAAAATTGTTATTCCCTTGGAACTGTTGATTTGGGTGACTCCTCCACCCCTGATTGTATGTCGAAGAGTATGGATCGTTTCTTTGTTGTTGCTGAAATGCAGCATTGACTTGATCCTGTCCTTGAATAGGTGCATTATAAGGACACTCTTCGGTTAGATGCGATGGATTCGAACAACAAGCACAAACAGTTCGTGTGGGTAAAGCAGGGGCAGGAGAAGACGATGAGATTTTGGTTTCAATGGCTTCTAGCTTTTTCATAAGTGCGGCCATCTCGGCCTTCATAGCGATTGACATATCTACTTGATGTATGCCTGCCCTAGATTGACCAACAGAAGAAGATGATGTGGTCTTGGTACTCTCCCACTAAATTGTTTGCTCACTAAGATCCTCAAGAAACTACCAAGCTTCGTCGCTAGATTTGGAAAGAAAATGACCTTGACATATGGTTTCTAGCAACTGCTTCGTTGCCGAGTTCAATCCCTCGTATAATGTTTGGAAAAGTTGCCAACTTTCGATCCCATGATGAGGGCATTGAACGAGTAGGTCTTTAAATCTCTCGAAGCACTTCCAAAATGGTTCGGAAGGAAGCTGTGAAAATTGTATAATCTCGTTGCGGATTCTAGCAGTTTTGTGATGAGGATAGAACTTTTTCAGAAAAGCTCTCACAAACTCGTCCCAATTTCTAATGGAATGTGATGCAGTGCTATATAGCCACTTCTCGGCTAGGTCACATAAGGTGAAAGGAATGACCCTTAGCCTTATAGCGTCGTCACTTAATTGGGTCGTTTTCATCATAGCGCAAACGTTTTGGAATTTATTGATAAAGATTTATGCATCTTCGGATTCCAAACCATGAAATTTTGGAAGCATATTGATGAAGTGTGGTTTTATTTCAAAATTGTCCCCATTTGCCGGTGGGGGTGAAAGACAAGTAGGTAAAGAAGTGCGGACGGGATAAAAGAGATCCTGGAGCGCAACTCGTGCGGGCGCTACAACAGGCGGAAGATTCGGGTTATTCACACCTAACGGAGGTGGAATCATTCCCGTCGGTAAGGTATCGTTGGGGTCGTGTCCCGACATACCTTCGAAAGAAGAATTTGAAGGTGGAGGTAAGGAAATGGAGGGAATTTCGACTTCGGTGTCGAAAGGTTCGTCGGTCGGTACCAACGAAACACGGACTAATCGGGCGTTAATATCCCTAGTCCATAGTAACATACACTAAGTAGTGTAGTCAGAAAAATAGAAAAAACAGAATGTGGGGGTAAGATAACGTCAATGGATGGAAGTAGTGGAAGTGAGTTGCAAGGTTTCATAGCGACAAGTTGCAAGTTTTGAAAAGATTTTTCCCTCTTTTTTTTTATTTATGTGAGAGTTTTGCAAAGAAGTTTTGAAAAGAGACTCGTGACACAAATGTATCAACCACACATGCACAATCAGGCCTAGATCTAGGGTCGCCTAGGTCTGCTAGACAGCTCCTAACTAGGGCTAGAAATAGGATCTCAAACCGCCTCTTCACCGACAAGTACGGCCAGGTAAGTGGGAAGGAACCACAGTAGTGGGCCTAATTAAAAACCACTAGCCTAGACACCGCAAAGTCAGTTAGGATAAACGGTCGATGCCTATACTAGTCCTTTTTCTATTGAACTCGATGTCCTTAGGGCTGAGTCTAGTATTTTTTAATTAATTGTGGTCGATGCAAAATGCTTTAAGTGTTTTCTGGGGTCCTGGGAAGGGTGATGAAATCCCCACCCAATCTGAGTTTGGTCAATTAGCCCCCTTAAAGTCCGATTAAATTATGCAAAACAATAAAATTCACTTGCAATCAATTTTTAGCGCGGCGCAAAGAAAGCTGCAGAAAATCTGTTATTTAGAAGGGGAGAGAAGATTTTTAGCGCAAAGCATTCCTGCAGAAAATTTCACAAAAGATATATTGAGGTAGGAAGAGAAAGGGTTTAGAAAACAAACAGAGCAGTTTTTGCGCAACGAGGCCACGTGGCCGCCGCGGAACTGCGGTCTGGGGGGCGGTTTTGCCGCGGAAGGGCAGTCGGTTGAGGGAGTCAGGCTCTGGAAAAATTGGTACTGCTCTATTATGATAATTGCTCTCTGTTCTGATATACAACTTTCTGTTTTCCTCTCTGTAAATTTCCAGATCCTAAAATCCTCGCTATTCCTGCAAGATTCAAAAGATACACCCTTCAAACAGATCAAAATTGATAATTTTTTAATTTTTTTTATTTTCAAATTTTTATAATTTTTAAAATTTATATCAACCCGAAATTACACAAAAGAATTTTTACGCCATCCCCGGCAACGGCGCCATTTGATTAGTATGAAAACTTGTATTTACCGTAATCAGAAACGGTGTCGCTTTGCAGCTAGCCGGTGAGTACGGGTCGATCCACAGAGATGGGTAATTATCTTAATGTGTTTTTACGAGTTGATTCCAAATGTTGTTTGGATTGATTAAATCTAAAAAAACCTAGATCTAAATTAATCTGATTTAAAGTCTTGCTAGTGTTAGGCTTAGGGGAAGTTTTGGAGATTAACGTTTTCCTCACCGCTTTCAATGCCTTCTTTTAGCTCTATTAGATGTTATAGTAATTATCAATAAAGTGGATAAGAATCTTTTGGGAAGATGTTTCTTCCTCTAGATCCTTGTCCTTCCTTTATCGATAATTACCTTAACCTCCATGGAAAACGCGCGCAACCGGCCCTTTATACTACGGTTCACCGTTACCTCGAGGGGTAGGGTGCCGTAGGGAGCGGTTGTGCGCGTATGCATAGAGTTCTAATTCATCAGGTGAATGTGGCATTGAAAGGGGTGAGAGATCTCATCTCTCAACCCTTTCCCTAAGGCTAACCCTAACAAGCGAGGAGATTACTCGCTCATTAGGGGATGATAAAACATATCAATTAAAAGAGAATTAAAAAGCATAAAACTACTTACTAGTGTGACGGCTCCCCCCAAGAAATATAGAACAGATCTGAATAATAATCCCAGCAATTCTGAATTTTATTGATTGAAAAGAGGCATAGGGTTTTACAATTTTTTTGATTACAATTTATAAGCAAACAGGAGAATTAGGGTTACAGACTCTCGCACATGTGAAAATACAGATTTGCCCACTGAAAATCCAAACCCCCGTACCGACGCACCGACACCCGAAATTTGCACCGACGTGCGTACTAGACGGCCGCGGAACCGCGGCAATAGGGCGCTTGGACCGCGGTTCCGCGGCCCTTTGGTGAGCTTAGCTCACCCAACTTCTGGGCTTGGTTCAGGACTTCTTGGGCTTCCTTTTTTTATACTTCTTTTCTCTATTAGGCTTCTTAGTCTTCTCCGGATCTTCAGTGAAAACTTGTAAGGATCTTTTGACCGTTTCACTTTCGTCTTTTTGGACCTTGCACTGTTCTTCGTCTCGGCTTGAGTAAGATCCGTCTGCTTGTTGGTCAAAAGTCCCTTTTCTGTATCAACTTTCGTCTTTTTCACTGTATTTGCTCCAAGAGCCTGTATCCTATAACATGCAACAAACGTGCGTCAAGAGTACCTGTTTATTTATAAAACGGATAAGAATAGGGGAATGAAAAATGCAATATTATGTTCTGAACAGTTCCCACTGTACTTTGATTACTACCCTACCACGGCTCAAAGGAGTCGTGCAAACAGGTAGTTTTTGGGTGCAGTCCCGAAGCACTTGGAGGCAGTGACGGTTAGACAGGATTCGTCTCTCCCGGTATTGGGAGTTGACATCGCGCTGTGTCTAGGGGAGCCATTACACGAGTAGTCCCTGGCCAGGGCAAGCGAGATATACTGGTAGGTTTCCAGTGTTATCTCAGGGTGTTCTGGGCTTCACTCCGACACGACTTGTACCGCTATTAGGGGACTGACGTTTACCGCCCCTAGGCCCGCCATGCGATATATCAGACGAACAGACCGGACTGTACGGAGACTGTCACATTCAGGCTCAGTAGGAGTTCAGATGGGTTTCACCTCGTCAGTCTTCTTGTCGGCATCTACCTGGGGGCCGTTACGCACAGCTAGTGCCGCTTGCGGTCTGTGGTTAAACCCACTGCCAGCGTAGTGTCGAGTCTTTAGAGTCCCACACAGAAAGCTATTCGCCTTTAGGCAAAAGAGTAGAGGTCGCATGGTTTTGCGACAGGTCGCATGGTTTTGCGACAGGGTTCGGTCACATCCGTGCACTTGTGCACATTTAGTGTCCGGACAGTTAACACTAGCGGGCTTTGGTTTAAACCAGATCCTAGTGTACGTTTTAGGATTGGTTTTATCTCGTATGTATTCGTGTTCCTCGGAACGCGGATGCGGGTGTGTATACACAGTTGACGGAGAGACAGAGGCAGAGGATTCTCATTAGGGTTGTTGACTGTTGACTGTTGACTATTGACTTTTTGCTAAACCCTAATGAGAATATGAAATATAATTAACAATAATATTAATTAAGTATTATGGTGACATGGTTGGTGAGGGGTTGACTTGGTTGACTTGTTGACTTTGTTGACCGGTTGATTAGGTTGGACTAGTTGACCATCATCATGACAATAGCTATCATTTCATGGCAAAGACTTTTGCTTGCTTGTTTATCTTGTGCAAAATGAGTGCATGAAATGATATGGCTATTTTGACTTAAACCATCACATAATACTTGATTGCTATTATTGATTATGATGGCTTTGGATTATGAGAGCCAAGAGAGAAAAAGTCTTGCTCATTCTATCATTTCCACCTCTCTTTCTTGAGCTCTCACCCTCTTCCTCTTGCTCTCTCTCTTTCTCTAGTCTATGGTTCACTTGTCTCATGAGTTGAGAAGAAAGAACCATAGAGAAAAATCCCAACACACTCTCCTCTACTCACTTTAGTTCACAAGGTTTAGCAAACCGAGTGAACTAGTTTCTTCAAAGCTCGAAGAAGAAGTCAAAGGTAGAAGCTTTCGGGTGGATCGATCTTCGGCGCAAGGAGACGACGGGGTGAAGCCGATCCGTACACCATCGAGAGTCGAAGATGAAGGAGTTCAAGAAAGAAAGGTATAACCCCCTAACCAAGTAGATAACAACTCCTAGTTAGGTTGTTAGGTAGATAGTTTAACAAAGATCCGTTTTGAGTCCATGTTACCGCCTCTAGAAAATTGTTTTTCATCAAATTCCGCATGCCCGTAAGTACCGGGAGAGGTAGCATGGACTTACAGTGGTATCAGAGCCTAGTTAAACACTACCTAACATGTTAGCATAGTAACTAGAAATTCGATCGGAGAAAAAGTCGCGAAATATACCCGGATATCAAACTTGCTGTCGATTTTCAAAGTGCTGTAAAAGTAATAAATCATGGTTTAAAAATCGACTCAGGGTTTTTATAGTCTACTATAGAAAAACGGTCCAAAGATCCCACCAAACCGCCGCGGAAACGCGGCAATAGCTTGCAATTGCCGCGGTTCCGCGGCCGATTTAGCTCCTCTGTGGATCGTCTTCATTGCAGTTTGTTCTATGGGGTATTTTGGGATTTTTGTTATATGTTTTTTCAGCCCAGTTTTTCCAGAGAGAAAAATTTGTTTTTGGGGCTTTAAAAACCGTATTTTGATCGAGTTTCTAAAGACTTAAGCTGACGGGTATTTATCTGTGATGTGATATTTGTATTGAACGTCTGCTAATCCTTATATGTCGATTAGTGGGGGTTATACAAATCTGTGATCTGTAATGTTGATGGTATGTGTATATGAATTCATTGGATTGTCGCGGGTGAATAGCCCGGGGTTGTGAGATGAGAGTTTTCTTTTCTTTCAATTCATGTAAATTTGTAAATTGATCTAATAATTATTTGTATGGCCGCAGAACCGGGTCAGGGTTGTAGCCGTCATTGTATAATTTCTTTTTACTGTTTTTGCTCCTAGGATAGACCCATGGAGGGGGTGCAAAAACTACCGGGTATCCCGAAGTGCCGAGTGGCCTACTCACGGAGTTGAGGGAGGTTGCTTCGCTTCGGGTACTTGGCGGGTAGTTAGCCGCACCCGTAGGGGTCTTGGGTGGGGTATTGGCTATTCACCGCGACCGTGTAATCTGCTTTTCGTTACAGGCTCGTACGAATTGCGGGTTCCTAGTATATCCAATGTGTTCATCTGTGATCTGAAATGGCTATCATTGCAATATATCTATATATGATATTATTTAGGCGTTGCTTATGTTTTACAGCCGCGCTAGCCCAGCCCCCGCTCTGTCGTTAGTTAAGTAACCTAACGGGTAATGACGGGGCCCCGTGGCGAATGCGAATGGCATAAGCGTACGTCATATTTTGGTTGTTTTCTGCAATGGTAGGATTAAATGATGGGACGCATTAAAATAACTAATGCAAGAAAATAAACCAAGTAAAAGTCGTTGGAACACTTTCGAAAAACCACTCGGTTCTTTTTAAAACCAACTTTTAAATGCGGAGCTTGAGCCACTCCTTTTAAAAGCTATATCGTTCCATCGATTATATCAAGTTCACTACATTCACGGTTTCGCCAAAACCATTCGTAGCCCTCCGTCGTTTCACATGAATAGTCAATAGTATTCAAGCTATGTTTGTTGGCCAAAGTCAAGGCATAGTGATTGGTAGCTATTGGGTATTCATGTGCAGCATAGATAGATGCGTTGGTTTGGAACAGTCGTACTGCCTTGTTGGTCAAAGTCAAGGGTAGGTACGGGTGGATTCAAATTAACCTGGAGAACGACGGGTAGAACTTGACATGTGACTTATGATTTGTTGGCCAAAGTCAAGGTCATAAGAGCATGGGGCAAAAATCCACATCGGGAGTTTCATAAGTACTGAAACTTGCTAGAGTTGCATACCATTTGGAGTGTGATGATTCTGGTAGGATTCCTTCAGTTTCATCATGCAATGATATTTGGATCCCGATCCTACTGTGAGTATATGCTACTCCTCGGAAAATTTCTCACTTAACGATCAATGCTATAAACCAAGTAGGTGTCTAGAAAGGTGTTAGCGGGGCTACGCCCATAGGGAAAAGAGGTTATTTAATTAAGGAACTTCGCGAAAGCGTTGGAAAATCTCCCTCGAAGTACCGACACTAGCCTGGCCGAACGGTTAAGCAAGAATTGTACGGTGAGATTGATCCTGACTAATTCTTCTTTTTTGGTTTGAGGAGGGATTCGAGAGACAGTGGGAGCCATCCTGTTTAGACAAACTAAAAACCACTCTAAACTTGCAAGAGCATCATGCTGAGTGTTTCTTCTCTCTCTCCTAATTGCAGCGACCAATCGACATGACTGGACTTAAGTTATTACTAGATAAAAATATACTGACAGGGCCAAACTACAAAGATTGGCTCAGGAATGTCAAGATGGCAATCACTTACGACAAGCTGGGGTATCTTCTTACCACTAAAGCTCCCCCTGTCCCAGGTCCCAAAACCAGCGTCGCGGATAAGGAAATCCGTAAGACCTGGAAACTAGACTGCGCGAAGGCCAAGTGCCTCGTGCTTGCCTCTATGGACAATGAACATCAGAGGAGGCACGAGAATATGGACCTCGAATCCATATTTCTCCATACAAAAGAACTGTATGGAGAGCAATCTCGTATCACAAGATACGAAGTGTCGAAGAAGTTGTTTTCGGCAAGATTGGCCGTCGGATCATCGGTAGCGGAACACGTGCTTAAGATGATTGGCTACATTGAGGAGCTCGCGGACCTTGGGACCACGTTGGAGAATGAGCTCTATACAGACTTAATTCTCCAGTCCCTTCTTTCCACTTACGCCAGTTTATCCTGAACTTCAACTTACAAGAAAAGGAAGTTGAACTTTCAGAACTCCTCAACATGCTGAGAAGCGCAGAGGGCACCCTACAGAAAGGTAGGGAAACATCCACTTTATTTGTAGGAGGATCTTCCTCTTCTAGGTCCAAGGCGAAAGCCAAGGGAAAGAAGAAGAAAGCCCCCGCCAAACCAATGGGCGATGTTAGTAAAGTGGATACGAAGGGAAAGGCAAAAGCAATAAAGATAGCGGGGAAGCTTGTGGGAAAAGAAGAATGCTTCTATTGTCATAAGAGTGGACACTGGAAGAAAGATTGCAGGGCTTGGAAGGCCAGAACACATGATCTGAAGCAAGTTGCGGCTTCAGCTTCAGGTGTGTATGTTATTGATAACTGTCTTTCAATAAACTCTACTTCCTGGGTATTGGATACCGGATACCGGATCAGGATCTCATATCTGTAATTCTTTGCAGGCGTAGAGAAACCGTAGGTTTTTGAAGGCAGGTGACATGACCCTCAAAGTTGCAAACGGAGCTAGCATGGATGCTAAGGCCGTGGGGGACTATCACCTGGGAATGTCAGATGGACATGATTTGGTTTTGCGTAATTGCTTTTTTGTACCCAACGCAACTTGTAATATCATTTCTGTATCTTTGGTTTCTAAAGAAGCTTATGAATTTGTGTTTGTAAGCAATATTGTAAACATTCACCTTAATCAAGTTCTGATTGGGTCAGGTACATTGAGCAATGGTATATACGTATTAAACCAACCACAGATTTTCAATGTCCAGAATACACACAAAAGAAAGTCTCCAGAAATCAATCAGACTTTTTATGGCATTGTAGACTGGGTCACATCAATAAGAGAAGGTTGACTAAGTTACATACAGAAGGATATTTGGATCCGTTCGAATATCAATCGTATGCCACTTGTCAATCCTGTCTCAAAGGAAAGATGACAAAAACTCCGTTCACTAGACGCGGAGTAAGAGCGAGCGAGCTCTTGGGACTCGTACACAGCGACGTGTGCGGTCCAATGTCTACACATGCGCGAAGTGGTTTTTCTTACTTCATTACTTTTACGGATGACTTTTCAAGGTACGGATATGTCTTCTTAATGAAACATAAATCCGAAGCCTTTGGAAAGTTCCAGGAATATAAGAATGAAGTAGAAAAACAAACCGGCAAAAGTATCAAAACACTAAGATCTGATAGAGGTGGAGAATACTTAAGTGACGAGTTCCTGGATTACTTAAAACAGAATGGAATTCTCTCTCAGCTTACTCCTCCATACACTCCGCAACATAACGGTGTATCGGAGAGACGGAACCGAACCCTATTGGATATGGTACGGTCCATGATGAGTAACGCTGAGTTACCGCGATCATTCTGGAGGTATGCTCTAGAATCAGCTGCATACCTTTTGAACCGAGTTCCCACTAAGACTGTGCCTACCACACTATATGAGATGTGGTGTGGGAAGAAACCTTATCTTAAGCACATTAAGACATGGGGATGTCCAGCTTTTGTTAAAAAGCAGCATGCGGACAAACTCGATGCACGCTCAGTACAGTGTAAGTTCGTGGGATATCCAAAGAACTCCAAGGGATATTTCTTCTACTGCGAAGAGGAACAAAAGGTTTTTGTTTCTCGTCATGCCTACTTCTTGGAAACTGAGTTTTTGGAAAACCAGATAAGTGGGAGCACAGTAGAACTGGAAGAAATTCCAGAACCACGAGCTATTACTGAAAGCTTAGTGGAACCAGAGGGTTCAAAAGAACAGGACATTCCTACGCCGCTCTGCAGGACTAGTAGGCAGTCTCATCCGCCCGAGAGATACTACGGTTTTCTCATATACGGGGATAGAGAGGATTGCATCATAGATTATGATGAGCCTACTAGCTTCCAGCAGGCCGTTCAGAGCGTTGACTCGGTAAAATGGCTGGATGCAATGCGGACCGAAATGGAGTCCATGTACACCAACAAAGTATGGACGTTGGACATTGCTCCAGACGGGGTAAAACCCGTAGGATGCAAGTGGATCTTCAAAAGGAAGATTGGTGTAGATGGACAGGTTGAGACCTATAAAGCTAGACTTGTTGCAAAGGGTTTTCATCAAAGACCTGGTTTGGACTATGACGAAACCTTTTCTCCAGTGGCTATGCTGAAATCCATTCGGATCCTTCTTGCCATTGCTGCCTTCCACGATTATGAGATTTGGCAGATGGACGTAAAGACCGCTTTTCTAAATGGAAATTTAGAGGAGTGTGTCTATATGGACCAGCCAGAGGGTTTCATTCAGAGTGGGAGCAGCGGAAAGGTGTGCAAGTTGCTTAAATCTATTTATGGACTAAAGCAGGCATCGCGGAATTGGAACATCTGTTTTGATGAGACGGTCAAAGAATTTGGCTTTATCAAAAATCCAGATGAACCATGCATCTATAGTAGATTTGTAGCAAGAACTGTTGTATTCCTCGTTTTATACGTGGATGACATTCTTCTGATAGGAAATGACATTCCTATGCTACAATCTGTCAAGGGGTTCTTGTCACACAGGTTCTCCATGAAAGACCTGGGTGATGCCTCATACATCCTGGGGATCCGGATCCATCGTGATAGATCCAAGAGGATATTAAGACTCTCACAGTCCAGGTACATCGACACCATACTGAAAAGATTCAGTATGGAAGATTCCAAGCGCGGTAACCTACCGGCTTGTCACGGGATCACCCTCTCCAAAGAGATATCTCCCAAGACTGATTTGGAGAGGGATCGCATGTCTATTATACCCTACGCTTTTGCGGTAGGCTCTATAATGTATGTGATGTTGTGTACCAGACCAGATGTAGCTTATGCACTTAGTGTAGTAAGCAGGTATCAGTCAAACCCTGGGGAGAAACACTGGATAGCGGTAAAGAACATTCTCAAGTACCTGAGAAGGACTAAGGAGATGTTCTTGGTGTATGGCGGAAAAGACCTCCAGATCGAGGCCTTTGCTGACTCCAGCTTCCAGAGTGACAAGGATGATTCCAAGTCCATGTCGGGTTTTGTCTTTACCCTCAATGGAGGGGCGGTGTGTTGGAAGAGTTCCAAACAGGAAACCGTTGCTGACTCGACTATGGAAGCGGAATACATCGTTGCATCTGATGTCGCAAAAAAAGCCGTCTGGATGAGGAAGTTCTTGAAAGAACTTCAGCTGGTTCCGTCCATTGTTGATCCAATACCTCTGTATTGCGACAACAACGGGGCTATAGCTTTAGCGAAGGAACCCAGGTCCCATCAGAAATCCAGACACATCTTGAGGCGGTATCACCTGATCAGGGAGATCGTGGATCGCCAGAAGATCGAGGTTCGGAGGGTTGCTTCAGAAGATAACACTGCAAATCCATTCACCAAGGCCTTGCCCCAGACTCAGTTGGAGCGGCTGATCGAGATGATAGGTCTTCGATACGCCAGTACATGGCCTTAGTGCAAGTGGGAGATTGTTAGTGTATATGCCCTAGAGGCCATTACTGTATCATACTAGTATGTATATTACTTAATGGAAGCTTGGGATATTCACCTTGTATTGACAATCTTGCTCAAAATGGTAGTATGCTACTTGGTTTGTTTCTACTTTAATATGTGCATGTGTTTCTTTTAGCATATCGCTTATACATATTAGTAGAGCCCTTAGGATCTTTGCTTGATTACCAGCGTTGTGATGGCAGTCATACTCATGGGGGCTGGGTAATCTATAAGCATATCCTTATGCAGGTCCCTAGTCACAGGACTATCGAGACAGGGCATCGATACTCCGGAGTAGACTAGCGTATGCGCTTCTTATCCCAGCTCGGGAGATGGTCTGTCCCACAGTCGTCAGTACGTCGTACTTGAGATAGTATGCGGGTGCTCATTAGGTTACGAGCACACTGGACAGGACTCATCGGGAACTGTTGGTTGGTATTATACCTATCATCAGTTATCAGTTCCCAGGTGATATGAGTACAGCTTAGTCCGCTGACTTGACATTGTCATTTCGCCTCGAGTGTGTTCCCACTGTACTTTGATTACTACCCTACCACGGCTCAAAGGAGTCGTGCAAACAGGTAGTTTTTGGGTGCAGTCCCGAAGCACTTGGAGGCAGTGACGGTTAGACAGGATTCGTCTCTCCCGGTATTGGGGGTTGACATCGCGCTGTGTCTAGGGGAGCCATTACACGAGTAGTCCCTGGCCAGGGCAAGCGAGATATACTGGTAGGTTTCCAGTGTTATCTCAGGGTGTTCTGGGCTTCACTCCGACATGACTTGTACCGCTATTAGGGGACTGACGTTTACCGCCCCATAGACCTGCCATGCGATGTATCAGACGAACAGACCGGACTGTATGGAGACTGTCACATTCAGGCTCAGTAGGAGTTCAGATGGGTTTCACCTCGTCAGTCTTCTTGTCGGCATCTACCTGGGGGCCGTTACGCACAGCTAGTGCCGCTTGCGGTCTGTGGTTAAACCCACTGCCAGCGTAGTGTCGAGTCTTTAGAGTCCCACACAGAAAGCTATTCGCCTTTAGGCAAAAGAGTAGAGGTCGCATGGTTTTGCGACAGGTCGCATGGTTTTGCGACAGGGTTCGGTCACATCCGTGCACTTGTGCACGTTTAGTGTCCGGACAGTTAACACTAACGGGCTTTGGTTTAAGCCAGATCCTAGTGTACGTTTTGGGATTGGTTTTTATCTCGTATGTATTCGTGTTCCTCGGAACGCGGATGCGGGTGTGTATGCACAGTTGACGGAGAGACAGAGGCAGAGGATTCTCATTAGAGTTGTTGACTGTTGACTGTTGACTATTGACTTTTTGCTAAACCCTAATGAGAATATGAAATATAATTAACAATAATATTAATTAAGTATTATGGTGACATGGTTGGTGGGGGGTTGACTTTGTTGACTTGTTGACCGGTTGACTAGGTTGGACTAGTTGACCATCATCATGACAATAGCTATCATTTCATGGCAAGGACTTTTGCTTGCTTGTTTATCTTGTGCAAAATGAGTGCATGAAATGATATGGCTATTTTGACTTAAACCATTACATAATACTTGATTGCTATTATTGGTTATGATGGCTTTGGATTATGAGAGCCAAGAGAGAAAAAGTCTTGCTCATTCTATCATTTCCACCTCTCTCTTGCTTGTGCTCCCACCCTCTTCCTCTTGCTCTCTCTCTTTCTCTAGTATATGGTTCACTTGTCTCATGAGTTGAGAAGCAAGAACCATAGAGAAAAATCCCAACACACTCTCCTCTACTCACTCTAGTTCATAAGGTTTAGCAAACCGAGTGAACTAGTTTCTTCAAAGCTCGAAGAAGAAGCCAAAGGTGGAAGCTTTCGGGTGGATCGATCTTCGGCGCAAGGAGACGACGGGGTGAAGCCAATCCGTACACCATCGAGAGTCGAAGACGAAGGAGTTCAAGAAAGAAAGGTATAACCCCCTAACCGAGTAGTTAACAACTCCTAGTTAGGTTGTTAGATAGATAGTTTAACAAAGATCCATTTTGAGTCCATGTTACCGCCTCTAGAAAATTGTTTTTCATCAAATTCCGCATGTCCGTAAGTACCGGGAGGTAGCATGGACTTACACTTCTGGGCCATCCAGACCACTCCTATGCCCTCCTTGCAAACAGCCGTTGGCTCGCCTCCTGCACATTTGTCCTCCTCGGCCCTCTCAGTTCGCCTCCGGGCTACCACAAAACCGAGGCAGCTCGGCTTCCCGCTCGGTCCCGAACCCCCGTCGAGCTCATCTTCCTCGGTCTCTTCGACCGACCAACGGTATCATTCGCAGGTGCTTCCGCCTCGCCTCCGCGAATCTCGTCATGCGCGAGATATCCGCTGCCCACGATCCCGCGTTCCACGCCTTCACGATCCACATTAACGAGCCTGTCTCGCCATTAATGGGAGATCCCGCCTATCACGCGGGCGTGACGGCGGGGGCGTAACGACCGGTGTGATTCTCACACCTGCCTGCCTGTTGCCACCGCTACATAAACCCCTCTTTCAGACGGTTCAAATAAGTCATTTTCCACTCACTAGGCCGTTACTCTGCTCGGATTTCTGTCTAACTTGATCGTCGGAGGGTCCTCGGTGGTACAACCACCCCGGGACTTCCTTGCAGGTAGCTCAGCCCCAACAACCTCAAACCCATTGAGATCCACACACTTCAACCGCTATCCTCCAACTCGAATCTCGGCCGTCCATCATCGCCAACAGCAGATCAACGGAAGGTAACATCTTGACGCGATCCATCCCGCGTCATATACATTGTATATTTATTAATGGTACTAAAAGAAGCATATTATACCATTATGTACTCGAATAATAACTAAAAATTTAAAAAGAAAAGAAGAAGAATCCTAGATCGATTTTATAATGAAAGAATCCAGCAAACATAGGACATTGAGTGAAAGAATCCAATAAACAAATTATCAATATAATAATTAAAGAATCCAATAAACAAGGAAAATTTAGTGAAAAGGCGCATGCTCTTAAAAAAAACTAGTATTTTTTGCACGTGAGAAGATGAAACGTCATATTTGATTTTTTCCCTTTTCAATTCACATATCCATTTTTGTTAGATACCATATCTTTTTAAATTTGGCCTGGCCCATTTGCCATCTTGATGTGGCGCTAATCGTGCCACAACCACGGTGCTAAATTTGACCGTTAAAAATAGATGTTATTGGCCATTTTAAAACTTTCACACTGCTTAACCCTTTAAATATCCAACCTTTCTTGGAAATTTCTCAAAACGCCAAAAAAAAAAAAACAATAAGAAAAAAAAAATGGGTTATTATGGTTTGATTCTTGGAGCTTTGGTTGTGATATTGGCAACATGCATATGGAGATTTGTAGTGTTTGTAGCATGGAGACCTTATGCTGTCACAAGGAAGATGAGGGCGCAAGGGGTGGTGGGGCCCAAGCACAAGTTTTGGACAGGGAATCTTGAAGAAATCAGGAGCTTGAAGAAGGATGCATGGGGGATTGAATTGGGTATACATTCTCATGACATCACTCCTAAAGTTCTTCCCCATTATTTCAAGTGGATGAAACAATATGGTATGTTTCTATGATCAATACACTATTTTTCATTTTTTAAATACTTTTTGCCAAAAAATGTTTATGAAAAAAAAAAGGCTTCATGCAATTTAATTATAGCATTGTCATTATTCTCTTAATTTTTATTTGGGCATTTTACTTAAAGCCCTTATACTTAGCTAATTACTGAAAAGCCCTCATACTTCATTTACTTAAAAGATCCCTCGTACATTTAAATTGCACCAAAAAAATCTCCCGCACTAGTTTTCCATCAAACGTTAGTGTCCTTTTAGAAAGATGGAACTGGAGTTTATGTTTGAGCTATTCTCTTACCTTCTAAGTATTGTAGTCAGGTGTTTCTCGCATAAAAAAAAGAACTCACATTCTCATTTAATTGACAATTGGAATTTTGGTGCAACTAAATAATCGCTTTCCTTTCAAATGTGCTTGTTCATAAACTCAAAACTTGCTTTTGAAGGGACAACGGCACTCGATAAAGTTGTTGATAGAGAAGATTGAGAAAAACAAGCCGGTTAAGAGATCTTTGATCGAAACCCTAAGGCTAAAGCCAATTTGAGGAAAAATTTATAAATTTTAAGAAAAGAAGAATGATTGGGAAGATTTTAAAACACTAACCAATACTCATCGTTAGCCTTTTAACAAAGTGATGGGAAGATGCCAAAAATTTCTTTTTTTCGCCTGTTCGGATGCAATTTAAATGTATGGAGAGTTTTTTAAGTAAATATAAAGCATGAAGGGATTTTTTTTTTGTAATTAGTGATATATGAGTGGGCTTTTCAATAAAAAGCCCTTTTTATTTTGATGTTTCTCTCTTTCCTTTCCATATATAGGAAGAACATTTTTGTATTGGAATGGATCAGATCCAAGGGTGTGCATCACTGATGCAGCGCTAGCAAAGCAAGTTTTATCAGACAAGTCAGGTTACTACACAAAGGGCAGAGTAAGTGGGCCTGTTTTAGCCATCTTGGGTAGAGGTTTAATTCTCACCGAAGGGTCCGAGTGGGCGAGGCACCGACGGGTCGTTAGCCCTGCCTTCACCATGGACAAACTCAAGGTATATAGAAAACTCCATCATTTATCCTTCAACTCATCAAACTCTCTAGGGTGAGTTTCACCAAATAATCCTCAACAATCATTGTTTGTCCCTAAACTCTCTATTGAAGTTTTCATTATTGCGCTTAATCTCTCCTTATATATAGTGCTACATATTTAATGGTATTTTGATGGAACAACCTTCTTAAAACCAATTGTAAGGGAGTTTGTTGTATTAGACCAGCTTTAAGGTAGTTTAGTGAAATTTTTTACTAATACATAGATTAAGAGAAGAAATGTCTAAATACAAAAATCAATTTGGTTTCATGTAAGATAATTCTAACATGAAAGTGATTTATTTATTATATTTTGATGGAGAATTATATAAATAAGAAAAAAGATCCACATATGTTTTTGTCATGGATCTTGAAAAGGCTTATGACAAGGTGAAATAATTTGATGGGCTCTTGAAAAGAAATTAGTGTGTCCAAAATGTATTGATGTGATTAAGCATTTGTATGATAGATTGACTGGTATGCTGTATGAACTTAGGGAACTTTGAAATTGAAAGGAAAGTCATATAAGAACTGTGTAAGGTTAGCAATTTTTTATATATCAGATTGTTGGATAATTAAGAAATAATAGGTGCATTAAGTATGACTGAAATGAGAATATTAAGATAGATTAATGGTAATATACTAAAGAGCAAAGTGTTGCTGTGCAAAAGCTACACAACACACCCTGCTCTTCGGTGTGGGGTCCACATGAGCCGATGCAATTAATTGTGGGGTCCACTTAGGTTGGGTCATGTTGCTTATGCGGAGTAATTGTGGCGTGGTAACACTATGCTTTATACTAAAAGATGGGATAAAGAATAATTATATTTATAACTAGCTGGAGTCGTTTCCATAGAAGATAGTATAAGAGTGAACTAATTGAGATGATTTAAACATGTACAATGAGACCGATAATCGTCTTAGTTAGAATAAGTAACAAAACTAAGTTAGTGACGTAATTTAGGATAGTGGTAGACTTAAGCGAATATGAGTAGAGATAATTAAGAACAATATGTTAATTGTTAATTTAACCGAAAAGACAGTATTTAATAAAGCAGAATAAAAGAAACGAATTCATATAAGGGTTAAGGCTTTTTTTCCCCTTCCTCTCTCCCTCTCTCTCTCTCTCTCTCTCTCTCGATTTTTCGAAAAAGGCTTCTTGTTGTTATAGTTGTTACCAAAATCTTTTTCAAACAACCCATGGTAAATTTCTTTACAATGTTACATTTTCATCCTTTAACTCATCCTTCTCTCTAGGGTAAATTAATGCCCTTAACTATAGTGTTTTTTAGTAAATAGCCTTGACGTTTTTTAATTATAGTAAGATCCAATCCAAAAAAGAAGAAGGAGAAGTCAAGCTCCCTTAAAGTGCGACATTAAGTATATTTTAGTAAAAGGCTTTCTTAAAACAAATGTAATATAAAAACTTAATGTGGTTTAGTGGAAAACAACTATATTTTCAGGGTAAATTTAGTGAAATTTACATCCCTCTATATACTACATGTTATTATACAATTAGGGCATTAACTAGCAAGGTGCCCCCACACACATGCGTGGGGTGATTGGAAATTCATTGAAAAGTTGGGCGCTGGGCAAAAATTTGTTCGGGATTGTCAGGATAGATATAGGCCAAGAAAAGGCCAAATGTAAATTTATAGGGAAGTCGGGGGACGGAGCTGACTTTGCCGGGGATTTTTATCTGAATGCATTCTAAGTATTTTGGGGGCCAATTACAAATTACCATAGAAACCTGGGGGTTGGGGATAATTTTCCACAGTAAACAAAAGACAAAAAATGGCTTGATTCAGCCCCTAATAGAGCTTTCTATATAATATAATAGTTTATTCTAAATACTGTAAGGTTATGGTTTGGGTAAGCACCATTGATCTTGTGCAAACTGGCATGCACACAAACTAATGTGATCAAAAATATTCTTCTGAAAGTGAAAAGAGAAAAATGACACATTTCTCCTTGATGGAGCCTCGGGATCTCCTTCAAATGCTGTCCTCCGTCGATCTTGCGATGGCGGTCTTGGACGGCTGAGATTTGATTTTGGTGTTGTTGGGTGTGGATCTCAATGGGTTGGAGTTGGACTCCGAGCTATCTGCAAAGAAGTCCCGAGATGGGTGACCACCGTAGGACCCTCCGACGATCAAGTTAGAACCGAGTAATAGAAGCAGAGTAGCGGCGTATTGAGATAATTCGAGTTATCCAAGTCGTCTGAGAAAGGGTTTATATAGGGGTCACGTGGAGCGAGCGGGCGTGGATCATCGCCGCCGGTTATGCCCCAGCGTTATCTTCGCCTTGAATAGCGGGATATGTCCATTAATGAAGGGATGCGCTAGCGTGGGACGCGGATCGTGAGGAGGCGGATATCTCGTCCTGGCAATATACGCGGAGCCGTTGCGGGGCGCATGGGATCTGTGCTCCCGATAGATCGGGGGAGGTTGAGGAAGCTCGGAATGTCGGAGGCTCGGAGACGAGCTTGGAGGCCGAGGAAGCTCGGCACGTCGGAGGCTCGGAGACGAGCAAGAGACTGAGATAGCTCGGAGGCGAGCTGTTAGTAGATTCCCCAGTGAAGCTGGAATGTATTCAGGGAGGTCTCCTGAAAGGCCGGTCACGTTTCTCGGGACTTCGTCCCGAAGAATCCTTAGAATGCAACTCATTTATTCCACCTCCGTAGCGTTCGGGACACGTCATCCCCCATATGTCGTAATCCGAGAAGACACCACTTGTGAGCATCTTCACTTCTCGTCACTTCATGCTAAACAATCCTTATAGAAATTTATATAGCACCATGTGTATATACCAATTAATGGCTCACTTCCACATTCAATTTCAACTGAAAATTATATTCTTAAAACATACAATTCAACCCAAGAGCTGATAGCTGCAGGTGTAATTTGCAGCTAATGACTGAGAAAATGGCAAAATGCACAGAATCAATGCTAGATACTTGGCAAGATAAGATGGTTGAATCTAATGCAATAGAAGTGAACAGACAATTTCAGGATCTCACAGCAGATGTGATATCTCATGCTGCTTTTGGTAGCAGCTACAATGAGGGAAAAGAAGTTTTCTTAGCACAAAAAGAGCTCCTAGATCATGTCTTCGCTACCATCCACAATGTGCCGGTTCCTGGAATGAGGTAAAAATTTCATTATTAGTACGTACACATTAAAGAGTTTTGTAAGATGCATACTACACTGACGCTAATGTGATAAAATTCTATAAGCTAAATACTGGTTGGAGGGTGGGTGGGTGTTCGGGGTGTGTGTGTGTGTGTGTGAGAGAGAGAGAGAGAGAGAGAGAGAGACGGGGAGGAAGGAAGGGTGTGGTTGGAGGGAGGAGGGGGAGTGGGTGTTAGGATGCCGGGGTCGACTGCAGGGGTGAGGGGGAGGTGGTTTTCTAGAGGAGGGAGGGATTTGGGGGTTGAGGAGGAAGAAGACGAAAACTGTGTTTAGGATTAGGGATTTAATTGTCAAAAGGAGGTGGAAAAGCGCGGCGGCTGCGGTGACCAAAGATGGAGGCCGATACCGTGCAATGAGTAGACAGAGAAGGATATTTAGGATTAGGATAGAGGAAAGGACGAAGTTTAGGTTTTCTTTTTAAATCTTACGCCGATATGGCAACTTAAATAACGCGGTGGTGATGTTGCACTGTATCCATGACAACTTTCTTTAGTTTTAAAATGTATTGATAATTTACTGTCAAAAGTGTTGGTAGCTTTTGATAAATAAATCTTGATTTTATTTAAATGCAACACCCAACCAGGTATTTGACATCTCAACTACACCTTAAGGTCCCCTAAAAGAAACAAAAAAAACACCCGGCCGGCGACACTTTAGTCCATTTTTCCTCATTGTTTTGACAATATAAAAAAAATCTTTACTTTTGCAGCTATCTTCCTACTAAGCAGAATATAAGGATATGGAAGCTAGAACGAAAAATGAAGGACACGCTCCTTGGCATCATCAAAAGTCGATTAAATTCGAAGGATTCGAACTATGGTAATGATCTATTGGGGTTAATGATGGAATCGACTCAGAAGCAAGAGGGTATGAGGCTGAACATGAACGAGATCATCGATGAGTGCAAGACTTTCTTTTCCGCAGGACACGAGACGACGTTGCAGTTGCTGACATGGACTATGTTCCTGTTGAGCACAAACCCAGAATGGCAAGAGAAGCTTAGAGAGGAGGTTGTGAGAGAATGCGGCAAGGAGATACCCACCACTGATAACTTGAGCAAGTTCAAATTGGTAATCCTAATGAACAATATTATACTTGCATATCTAATTTAAGATTGGACTTGTTTAATCCTAGCCTTAAAATTCTTGAATCTCCGTATCTGAATCAAATTAGTTTTTCCAAAGCGACGCCCACTCCTCTAATTCTGAGTTAAAACAATAAAAATAGCTTTCTTATTCTAACCAAACATTATCTGCAGATGACTATGGTTCTCCTTGAAGCTCTACGGCTCTACTGTCCTATAATCATGATCCTAAGAGAGACAACAAAGGACATGAACCTCGGAGACTTAATGATACCTAACGGAATAGCCATAACTATTCCATTCACGATCATTCACCGAAACAAAGAGCTTTGGGGCGAAAATGCAAACGAATTTGATCCACTAAGGTTCGAGAATGGCATCACAAATGCCGCTAAGAATCCAAATGCATTTCTCGCGTTCTCAACGGGGCCCAGAGCTTGTGTCGGTCAAAACTTTGCGATGCTAGAAGCCAAGACGGCCATCGCCATGATTCTTCAGAGGTTTTCATTTTCTCTCACCGAAGATTACAAGCATAAGCCTGCGAATTTGCTTACTTTACAACCTCTGGATGGTCTTCCTGTTGTTCTTAAAACCTTTGATTGCTTGAGCACACGTATTGTGTGTTAGATTATGAGATATTTAAATAAATATACGAGGAATATGCAAAATATGTAAAAGGATAAAATAAAGGTGCTATTTGTAATTTTGTTCCTAAGAAGCTGCATAAGTTTTATTTTAATGATGGGGGGGGGGGGAGAGAAGAGAGGGTCACATCCAGCTTTCCAAAATACGGAATACGAGGGGTGACTAGGCTGGTCATACTCTTACGGTTAAAAAAAGATCCTATCATAGTCACACTTCAGTTTCTAGCAGTATATGATAAGTAGTAATCTAACACAGATAATGAGATATACGGTCACTAAGTCTATCATATTTAAACGAATCAAAGTGCAACGGATACAAACAAAAGAGATAGCTAATCAGATAGTGATAAAGAAAAGATAGTACTGACGTCGCCGATCTAGATCTTTGTAATATTCTCGAAGTAAGGTAGGTCCTGATCTGAGCTTAGTTCACTTCTCACTCTAAGCATGCATACTCAGATCGTCAGGACGACACAATATAGCAATATATATAATATGTACATTAATGATAAATATGGAGTAGCAAGCACAGGGTAATAACATGAGCAAGAAATAACAGGTATAGGTAACAGTAACGCATGCGTATCAGTTTGGTAATCAATGCAATGTCTATGTCACTAAATCTATCAGTCTCTAAGTCTCAAAATTCATGTCACTAAACTTATCATCAGTTCGAGTGTGAGTGTCAACCACTGCAAGAGTATTCTCAAACTCAAGGCACTAAACACCTATCCCACGGCTTGCAAACACGGATCCGAATCACAATCAGTAAGAGTCAATAACACGATAAATAACAATATCATGAAATCACGAAATATATCGATAAAGAGACTCATGAGATTCCGTTAATCGAACTCACACGCAAACTACCCCACACTCCGCAGTCTACATCAAGCACCGACCATGAATTTAAATACTAGTCGTTCCATAACAAGTCTATGCGAGAATTGGGGATAGGGTCTCCATCAAGTATGTCTCGACTGGTATTGAAGATAAGTGGATAGTTCTCGATATCTTACCTATGAAACTAATATAAGTGCTTCCATTCCCACCCCATTCCAGTTATAGTTACACTTATATATACTTCATAAACGTCGACAATACAATAACTAAATGGTTCTGCTGATTGTGTATACGTACGAGTCACTTCCACTATTCAATCACACATTTACACTAATGTACTTGCAACAATCCAATCATTAACACTTATCATTCGGTAATCTAAAACGGTCACTAAAGTATCAATGCAAATGATCACTAATTACTGAGGGTATAACAGTCACGCAATATGATAGAAATGCATTAAAATATATTATGAGTAAAATATGGGTAGCCAGTGTCATTCAGGTTAGAAAATTCACAGTAATTTATAAGTGTAGAATCAAGCGAAACAATATAAAATTCATAAACAGTAGACCCAATTATATAGATAATAAAATTGGTTTCACATCGATTGGGGTTCTTTAGTGAGATACGGTCGTTTTAAAACAGATATTCACGGCTGGAATTTCAATTTCTGAACTGAAAGTCTAACTTAGAACGCATTTTGCCATTAGTTATGTTAAGAATTAAGCGTTGCTACAGTTCAATTAAATATAGACTTACCAGTTAAGATTCTAATACAAGATACAGATCAGTAATATCTATCGTATGCTAGGAGTTACGGTCTGTTTAGTGTCACCACATATAAAATGTTACTGTAGTAAACAACCAGACATGTCGACAGTATACATTATGTTATAAATATCAAAATATGATGGAATTTGGTGAAACCAGTGGCATATGAAAGCTAATTCAATTATCTAAACAACGATATAGGTCTCCACACAATAAAAATTATATACTGAGATATACAAGGGTTTAAATACAGGTAACAACAGAAAATACTACTCCGGACTGCAGTCCAGAGCCGTATTTCCCTTCAGTTTTCATTATTGTAAAATGTCGATAATAAATAAAAATTTTCATAGGGTTCTAGGTTATCTATTTGGCTTCGATACGGGCCCTAGAATATTACACTCCGATCTTTATTTAATTTACAATGAATTTAATATGTTAGCTGGTACAGTGAATTTCAAGTTTGATGACGCCTTTTAGGGCATAATTTCATGATCGAATCACTAACGTTCATATCCCAATTTTCTACATGTTGTTGATTATCATTAACATGAACTATTCATCATGTATTGGGAGTTCTAAATCAAAGGAAAATTTATATATTGTAATAATTTTTACTGAATGTTAATAAACCATAATTATGTCGATAAGAGATTTAATAACAATTAACCCACGTGTATATATACACAAACACATATATATTATATGTATAAATTTAGAATGATAATCAAGTTAGGGGGTTCACTTGCCTTGGTCGCTGATATAAAAGTGACACCACGTGACGAGTATCCGTCTCGACATATGAGGTGACGTATACGCGACGCGGAGCGAGTGAGGCTCGAACAAGACGTGGGCTACGGCGGACGTGTGCCGGTGTTGCGACGGAAACCGTGTTAACGATGGTGATTTCTACGGAGACCGAGGCCACGGATAGGACAGCGATGACGATGACTGGAACAACGGCGATTACGACATTTATAAGTGCTCGAAGAAATGCAGAGGCTCGATTTTGGCGTCGATTGATGTTGTAGAGGGTGCGATTGTGGCAAAACATGGTGGGCACGACTAGTCTGGAGGTGGGTTCACTTGCCTTGGTCGCTGATATAAAAGCGATACCACGTGACGAGTATTCGTCTCTACATACGAGATGACGTATACGCGACGCTGAGCGAGTGAGGCTCGAACAAGACGTGTCCTACGACAGACGTGTGCCGGTGTTGCGACGGAAACCGTGATAACGATGGTGATTTCTACGGAGACCGAGGCCACGGCTAGGACGGCGACGACGGCGACTGGAATAGTGGCGATTGCGACATTTATAAGTGCTCGAAGAAATGCAGGGGCTCGATTTTTGCGTCGATTGATGTTGTAGAGGGTGCGATGGTCGCAAAACTTGGTGGGCATGACTAGTCTGGAGGTGGGCACTAAGAGGCGGCGGTGGGTCTTGGCGGTCATGGGGCTTGGCTCTTGCAGTAGCTGGCAATGAAGGAGGTGTTGTGGTGTGGTGTTGTCGAGGGAGGAGACGGGTCGGTGTTGCTTGTAATGTGGAGTGAAGGAGTGGATCAGTCTCGTCGGTTGAGGTGAAGAGATCGTCCAGCGCTATCGGGGATCGCCGGCGATGGAGCATGGAAGGTTTGGTTGGTGGTCATTGGAGGAAGTGGTTGCAGCCACTTGCTGATGGAGGTGGGGAGCTAGTATGCTATGGTAGGAGGAGCTGTCGCTGAAGGTAGCAGGGCTCTAGTGGAGGTTGACGGAGGAGGGTGTCGGCATGGTGCTCAGGCGGTAGAGCTCAGGGTTTGTGAGGAGTTGGGGTGTAGTGTCAAGGAGATGAAGGAGGTGGAGGAGTGAGGGGGTGCAGCAGGCGGACGACGGTGAGAGGAAGTGGTGCAGGCAGTGGTGCGAGGTGGTGATCCTTCGACTGGTGCTTGGGTGAAGGAGTGTTCGACGGTGGTAAAGAAGGTTGCAGGTGGCGCCGGAGTCTCGTCATGATGGGTAATGACGACAGTGGGTGTGTAGAGGTAAGGTGGAAATGGTGAGCTAAGGGTGTTGGTGGTGATGCATGTGGCAGCGATGATGTGCACGCATCGGCTATGGTGAGGTCTTCGATGAAGGGTTGAGGGTGTAGGCAGTGAGTCAAGGGTGCTGGTGGTGGTGTTGGGATCTGGGGCAGCGCCGACGATGAGTTTGAGAGATGGAGAGATAAATATTTTAAGAGAGAGAGAGTTGGAGATAGAGAGGGGAGAAGTTGTTGAAGAGCTCGAGGAGGGGATCTTGAGGGGGCAGTGGTGTGGGTGAGCGGGTCATGAGGAGCGGTTGTAAGAAGATGAGAGGCGTTGGCGAGGGCTTGGGGTTTAAGGTTAGGATATCAAATTAGCTAGGGTTAGGGTTTTAGGTATATAGATATCTTTAAATTAAAATACAAATTAATATCAATCAATGACAATTAATGATAGTAATTCACAGTTAATATCAATTAATGGTAATTAACACAAACCAATAACAATTATTAAAATTAAAACAATCAATACAAATTAGTAACCATAAAAACCAAATTAATCATCATTAATAAATATCAATAACATGAGTGAATATATATATGGTATGGGACCTTTCCACAAATCCCCTCACCAAAATCAAGTTTGCATTAAACCCCCTTCACAAAATTTACAAACATGAACATATTAAGTAATGTCCAAAATATATGAATCATAATATAGAAACAACTAACAGTATAAATAATTTATTTAATTATAAATAAAACCGTATAACGGACATGGATATTACACAGAGAGAGAGAGAGAGAGATCACATAGGGGTTTGTGTAAATAGAGAGAAAGAGAGAAAAATAGAGCGGTAAGAGGAGTGAGGTGGCATTCTTTAGATGGAGTATAAGGTAAAGAAATTTTCTAGTTTTTTTGGAAATTTTTTTTGACAAAAGATATTATGACATCATATATGGCCCATGGGTTCTAGTTACTGGTACACGTATTTTGTATGTGCGACGCACGTATGTGTATATATTAGATGTCGTGGACAAAGATTTGCAAATTTTTAAAACAACGAAAAAATATTTAAGGGGTTATCTATAAATTGTTTAATTCATGATGCATATATTTGATATATTTTTTAAAATCTTTTTATTAATAATAATGAGAGTGCATGTGTGTGAGGGGGAGGGGAGGGAGTGAGGTGTGAATTTTGAATTCAAAAGAACATCTAAAAATTCCAAGTGTGATGATGTTGACAGCTTGAATGATAGAATATATTTTATTTTTAATTTTTATTAAGATGATGTGTATAGCCTAGTTGATCATCTTTACTTGTAGGAATTTTTCCTTTTCTTCTAATTATTTATCTTGTAAATTGATGTTATAATTACATCACCACCCAACGACTTTGGGTTATAATAGTAAGGACTAGTATTTTGCACGTGCGATGCATGTGTGCATATTTTGAACAATATATATACAATACAGTGAAGACTTTTGTAATATTTTTTACCCATAAATATCACATATAAATTTCTAAAGATGCATATATGATTTTAATTAAATGAATACGGTTAGTGGTAATATTAGAATTGAGAAATTTATGAGTCATATAAAATAATAAAGATATAAAAGTTTACGTATAAATTTATAAGGCATGTCTTCTTAGGTTTTGAAGCATGAGAGAGAGTGAAAGAAAGAGCATTGTTGACTTTTCATTTACCTCTTTTTGTCTTTTGTTTATCCGGAAGAAATAAAAAGGGTAGATGAGGTGGACATCTTCTATTCTCAACTTTGGCTATATGAATTTTGTCATTTTTTCTATTTTTTATTTTGCAAATTAATGACATTATACAAGAGACTTCTGGTTGTAATAGTAAAGATTTTGCACGTTTGATGCACGTGGGTATATTTTGAACTTGTGCTAAGGCGTGAGTAAATTATTTTTACCCTAGACATTACATGAAAATTTCTACAGACATCTTTAGTTTTTCTAAATTTATATTAAATAAATTTGGTTAATGGTAATATTATGATTGAGAAATTTATGAGATATACAAAATAATAAGGGAAAAATGGGTCTAACTTCCTACACTTGAAAAGCAATAGGAAAAACTCTCTAGGCAAAAAGATATAGTGAAAAACTCCTTAGATCTAAAAAGTTATTAGTTTAAGTTCCTGTAGTTTAATAAACCACTTTTTACATTTTAATGTTTCTATATTACCCTTATCAACTACTGGCAGATAGCTGCTATATTTTGCAGATAAACAGATACACTTAGCAGATAAGTACTGCTATATTTATCAGATGTAGCATTTTACATAACCGCTACACTTAGTAGATAACTGATATATTTATCGAATGTAGCAGTGTACATGTTAAATATAGAAGTTTACGTGTTAAATGTAGCAGTTATCTGCCAGAAGTTAATAAGGATAATATTAGAATATTAAAATATAAGAAGTGATTGATTGTATTATATTGATTTACATACATGAAATTTGGGTATTAAGGAGTTTTTAGCAATTTTTAAAAGACAAGAGATCTAGTCCTTTTCTTTTTTGGTCATAGGGAGTTTGACCCATTTTCCCCAAATAATAAACATACAAGGACTTATGAATAAATTTGTAATGCATCTATCTTTTTAGGGGTTTTGAGTATGAGAAAGAACGTGTAATGAATGAGAGAGAGAAATATGGTTGTTGAATTTTTAATTTTCTTATTTTTGTCTTTTGTGATAGATGATGTGAACATCAGCAATTCTCTACTTTGGCCAATGGAATTTTATCATTTTTTTAGTTTTTATTTTGTTTATTAATGACATCATCTAGGGGCTTCTAGTTGTAATAGTAAGGCCTATTTACCAAAAACTACCTTAAAGTTTCCACATTTTTCAAATAACTACCCTAAAATTTCAAAATCGAGAATAATCCTCATTTTTAACGGCCAAATTTAATATCATTAAATTCCATATCAAAGGACTATTTTGCCCCTCTCATAATACATTATTAACAATTTTAAATTATTAAATATTTATTAAATAAAAGATTATTAGTTTGGGGATGAGATAAGGGGCTGGGGGCGGCGGAGGGAGGAGGAGGCGGTATTGGAGCCGGGGAGGGAGGAGGTGAGGGTGAGGTGGCGGAGTGTGGGGGAAGGAGAGGTCGGGAGGAGGGCACGGGGAAGGAATAAGAAGAAGAAAGATGATGATGATGGTGATGGTGAAAGATGATGGTGGTGGTGGTGTAGAAGAGGGGAGGGATGGTGGGGTGGGGTAAGATGATGGTGATGGAGGGAGGGGTGGGGGTTGATAAAGAAGATGACGGTAGCGGTGGTGATGATTCTGATAATGGTGGTGGTGATGGGGGTGGTGACAAGGGAGGATGGGGTGGAAGGCATGTGGGGATAAAGAAGATGATGGTGGTGGTGATGATGATGGTGATTGTTATGATTGGATTTGATTGATGAGGTGGTGGTGATCCGAGGGGTGTGTGACGGCGGTGAAAGGGTGAAGGTGAAGGGGTGAGAGAAGAGGGTAGGGGTGGTGGGGTGGCGTTATGGAGATGTCGATGGCGATTGGGAAAGAGGGTGAGGATGAAGAAGATGATGGTGATGGTGATGGTGATGGTATGGTGATGATTATGAAGGAAGGGGCGAGGATGGAGGAGGTGGTTGCGTTGTCGGAAGCAGGTGGTGGTGCCGTTAGAGGGAGGAGGTCGAACGTGGTGGCGCCGGATGAGGCGCCGTTGCCTGCAATGAGCTTTTTTAAAATAATAATTTTTAACTTTTTTAGAAATTGTTTTAGGGTTAGATGAGGGTATTTCTGGATTTTTGATTTTTTTGCCGACATGGCGAGCATGTTGATGTGGCGCTGACATGGCACAAATAGTATTAAATTTGACCGTTAAAAATGGGGGTTATCCGTCATTTTGAAAGTTTAGGGTAGTTATTTGAAGAAACCCTAAAATTTTAGGATAGTTTTTGGTAAATAAACATGATAGTAAATATAAAGATAAGATTGGAAATATTTGGAATTTCAACTTCAAACATCACACTGATAACCCTTTAAATATCCAACCATCCTTAGAAATTTCTCACACAAAAAAATAATAAAAAGAAGAAATAAAAAAAGGGTTATTATGGTTTGATTGTTGGAGCTTTGGTTGTGACATTAGCAACAAGCATATGGAGATTTGTAGTGTTTGTAGCATGGAGACCTTATGTTGTCACGACGAAGATGAGGGAGCAAAGGGTGGCCCATTTCAAATTTTTTAAAGTTTATGTTAGATTTCAAATAACGATATTATGAGTTTTATTAAAATGATAATATTTATTGAATTGGATTTTCGTAAATGGGTATATATAAATATATCTATATAATTTGTGATAATAAAACCAATATTTTCTTTTTCTAATTAACACTTACTAAGCATGACGCTTGTGTTAATATTAATGTTTCCATTATTTTCTCAAAATAAAATTCGGTGATTTTCTTCATGGTTGATGGCAATCTGGATAGGAAGGCATGTGAAATAAAATAATGGGAGAGGTGTGGGAGAGGGAGGCATGAGCTCACCTCACCATGTCTATATTGCACCATTTCCTTTTCTTTTGGACTTCTTCTCCAAAATTATCTTTCTCATTCTCTCACACAAAACCTTACCTCTCTCGCACTCTTTCTCAAATACTTAACTCCTTCAAGTAGCCTCATCTAAGTCTTGGATCTCCTCCATTGCTCTAATTCTTCCAAGGTAAACCCCATTAATTTCAAGTTTTAAGTTTTGATAACATAAAAAACCTAGTTTTATATGAAAACTACTTCTTTAACTATTAAATCTTGTGCTAATGAGGTTTTAATGTTTATGTTTAGTTGTAGTAGTGTTAGTTTAGCTATCTTGGTTATTTCCACTTGTGTTGGCTTGAAAGAGTTAGAATTTTGGGGTAAAACTTAGTTTTCAGAGTTCTTACACGAAAAACTATAACTTATGAATAAAACTCACGTTTTTAATTCATAAATCTTGCACCAAAGGAGTTTTAAATGGTTACTCATAGTTGTAGTGTGTTAGTGCAAATTTTCTTGTTGTTACAACTTGTTTTGGATTGCAGAGTGTAGTTTTAAGAAAAAGTTTTAGTTTTCAAGTGTTTTACAAATTTCAGTTTTTCGGTCAGCGGTTTTCTTCTTTAGACGTTCAAGACTTGAGCTTCAGACGTCTGCATTGCTTCTGTTTTAAATTCATTTTGGTTGTCAGACGTCTGAGATTAAAGCTTCAGACGCCTGCTCTTTCTTTTGGGTTCCTTTGTGTTTTTGGGCTGACATCCAGAGAGACGTCGGACATCTACACCTTGTTATTCAAACGTTTGCCCACGCTCTGGGACTTTTTGTATTTTTGGTGCTTCAGAAGCTTGACACTTGTTCATCAGACGTCTAAAGTTCACTTTTGATATCGTTTTGCTTTTCTACTTAGTGTTTTACTCTCTATCCTTCTCGACTAATCTCTACATGAGTATACATCGATTTAGGGAACTAGATATGCATTTTTATTATAGTTTTTAGCTTCGATATCGGTATTTATTTTGTGAATCCACATAAATAGGGTTGATTGGGGAGACTCCCGAGTTGACAAGGAAGGGTAAGGCGGTCGTAAGGCTTAGATTAGATCGAGCCGTATTTCGGTGAGTAGATTAACATCTACATAGGGAAAATCGGGTGGATGGCGTATAGCACCCCCAAAAATAAAATTCTTTTGAACACTTCATATTCATTAAAATTCATGTCTCATATGCTCAGTTTATAATTATATATTTCATTTCCCTTGTTATGCTTGTACGAACATACTTGATAGAACACTTGCACAATTACTAATGATTACCATGAGAGATCATCACAGACTCACATACTATACGTATACATCGTTGTAACTACCATAACATGTATAGAATTTTTCATATTTATTCGAATATATTTTGCGAACACACTTATTAGAATATTTGCACAATTACTAATGATTACCATGCGACATCATCATAGACTCACATGCTACACATACACATTATTAGTGACTTCCCATAACATATATAGATATTGCCATGTTTATTCACGTTGTATTACATCCATGCTAATATCGTATACTGCTTATCATGTTTTCGTTATGTTGGTACAATTACTCCATACATTCTTATATTTTAGTTTCCGTTGTTGCAAAGTTAATTATGCATTTTTGTTTCTATGAATTTTATGTTTTCCATGAGATTGAGAAACCACGTAGTTTTATTTTATAAAACTTGGTTATATTTGCAAATTATGGTTTACTCTTGAAATGATGATGATGTGTCCACCATAAGTTTTCTATGTATTTATTGTTTGATGATATCCGATATCGAGGTGGGGATAGTAGTCGATTACGGATACATGATGGACTGGTTTGATAATATCCGATATTGAGGTGGGGATAATAGCCGATTATGGATACACGGTGGGCTGATTTAGTGATATCCAATACCGAGATAGGGATAGTTGCCGGTTACGGATATATGGATAATGAAATGAGGGCTGGTCCGAGACAACACCTTACGAGATTGAGGTATTTGAATGTCGATAATTGACACATGAGATTTGATGATGATTTTATTAATGATGTTTTCTGTTGTGCTCAATTCGTTATGATGTGCTTACATTTACTTATGTTACATACATGTTATCACATACATGTTAGTCTCATATCTTATGATTGGCTGATGGTTCATCTATGCAGGCGAAATCTATTTTGTGATGTTTTTCTACTCAAGAGTTGGCAACTCACCCTTGTTATGTTATAGCTTCTTGCAAGATCGTCCTCCTGGATTAGTAACGACTTCGTTAGCACACTTCTTTCTTTTGGGGGTGTGATCGTTTTTGCAAGGTGGGTTATGAAGTTGCATCATAACCGTCTCTTTTATACTTATCTTTGTATCTAGATAAAACTATATCTACCACTTGTATATTCGTTTGACTTAGAGAGATGCGATGAGACTTAGATAGACATTCTTTTGAGTCAAACTTGGGTAAAGTCGGCTATAAGCTTTTATTTATATAATTACTCATATTTGCTTGTGTTATTCTTCGTCTTGAACGCCGTATGTTATTGCGTGGATTGTGCCTCCCCCGTGTGGGTGTCGAACTACCTCCCGTGTGGAGATACTTTTATATTTTATTATTGTACTGAAATTTATTCAAAATTTACTAATGCTTTCAAACAAAACTTCTTTTGTTTTTACTACAAGTTTTACTTCATTTTATAACTCTTTTATTAAAACTTCATCTCTATTACTTTCAATTTATAAGTTTTGATCTTGACTTAGGCTTATTTGGGTTACGGTGGGATCCACTGGACTTTACGTGATCCTTATGCCGGTCATGTGCTTCAGGTCGTGACAGTCCCCAGCACAAGTTTTAGTCAGGGAGTCCTGAAGAAATCAGGAGCTTGAAGAAGGATGCATGGGGGATTGAATTGGATACACATTCTCATGACATCACTCCAAAAGTTCTTCCCCCTGTTATTTCAAGTGGATGAAACAATATGGTATGTTTCTACGATCAATACACTAATTTTCATTTTTAAATCCATTTTGCCAAATTAATTGAAGGAAACGGTCTTGATTTACCCCAATTCTTTAGTTTTCCATATTTTCAACAATTTATTTATTTTCCCTTTTTTTTTAAATATTCGAGGATTATCGATATATATCTATTATTTTAATTATGTAAGATAGTAGTTCATTTCTAGATTAAACATATGTGTGGTCTTCTGCTATTCAGCCAAAAAATGTTTGTGAAAAAAAAAAGGTTTCATGCAATTTAATTATAGCATTGTCAAGATTCTCTTAACTTTATTTGGGCTATTTATTTAGCTAATTACTAATAAGCCCACATACTTCATATTTACTTAAAAGACACATCATACATTTAAATTGCACTAAAAAGCCCCCTCATCAGTTTTCCATCAAACGTTAGCGTCCCGTTAGGACAGTTGTTTTTTTAATTTATGGTTATAACAGTAGGGGAAACCGTCTCTACGGTTTCATACGTAAGGACATTTTTTTTTTAAATTTACATTAAAAAATAGCAATTTCTTTCCCCTACGGTTGAGACCGTATGACCAAATTAAAATTATCTGTAGGGACATACTTTCATTTTAATAAAATGTCTTTTTAAAAAAAATGGTAATTTATTCCCCTACGGTTAAAACCGTAGGGGCAGAATTTTGGCCCTACGGATTACACCGCAGGGCCATACTTTCATTTTAATAAAATATTTTTTTTTATAATTTACGTCTCTATGGCTTACTCCGTAAGGGCATATATTTAGCCTTGCAGAATTTACACGCTAAAGTTTTCCCTACGGTTATAACAGTAGGGGAAACTGTCTCTACGGTTTCATACGTAAGGACAGTTGTTTTTTTAATTTACGTTAAAAAATAGCAATTTCTTTCCCCTACGGTTGAGACCGTATGACCAAATTAAAATTATCTGTAGGGACATACTTTCATTTTAATAAAATATTTTTTTAAAAAATGGTAATTTATTCCCCTACGGTTAAAACCGTAGGGGCAGAACTTTGGCCCTACGGATTACACCGCAGGGCCATACTTTCATTTTAATAAATTTTTTTTTAATTTACGTCTCTACGGCTCACACTGTAGGGGCATATATTTAGCCCTACGAAATTTATCGTAGGGACAAAATATCATTTTTTCCTGATATTTTGCCCTTACAGTTGCAGCTCCAGGTTAATGCATTGCCCTACGGTGGCAACCGTAGGAGCAACTTTGCATTTAAAAAAAAAGTTTTTCCCATTTTTTCTCCGTCCTGTGCACAATAATATATATATCGTACAGTATATCATATAACCAAATATTTAAATATTTATAAACAACATTCCACGTATAACATATAACGAAATAAACAAAAACAAAACTAAATCGATCGGATATACAATAACCGATATCCAAAATATACAATATGTATCAAAAAAGTACATACATCCTCCATAAATTCAAAAAATATAAATAAATCTATGCTAGCTCCGTCCAGATGCTTCACCTCCAAGTATGTACAAAATGTAGCGCATCTGCTCCTCGCTGCAGCCCTATGTCGAAAAAATCTCGAGTACTGAAGCTGCAGGAGTAGGAGTGGCATGCAGAACCGAAGCCGAAGGAATGGCTTGTGCAGAAGAAGCTGGATGAGTGGCCTGTAGAGCCGCAGCCGAAGGAATGGCCTGCGGAGCCGCAGCCGAAGGAGTGGGTTGCACAGCTGCATCTGAAGGAGTGGCCTGTGCAACTGCAGCAGAAGGAGTGGTCTGCCGAATCTGTAATGATTTTAAGTTTGTGAAATAAAAGAATATAGAACGGTGTAGTAGATTCAGTTTATATGTCTTATTGTGAAATTCTAAGTCTATAAATTAAACATATAGCTATAAATATTGATCTATAGGATTTGTGTTGGATTTGTATCAATATCGGATTGAAATGATGTGTTATTGATCTATAGGATTCGTGTCAGATTTGTATCAATATCTGATTCTTGCGAATCCACGCAATCCTAGTCGTATCCGTATTTTAATTTGTGCTATGTAGATTATAACTATAAGGATATAGATATAAATATTGATTTATAAGTATAAACGAGTAAGGAACGGTGTACTAGATTTAGTCTATATGTATAGTTGTGAAATTCTAAGTCTAGAAATCAAGTCTTGCGAATTGAAATGATGTGTAATTGATCTATAGGCTCGTCGCTCAGGTTTGTTTTTGTGATTCTTATTGTTATCGTAATTGCTGTTGTTGTGTGCGCGCGCGCTTGCTTTTGTGTGTATATGTATGTATGCGTGTCTCTCGGTCTATGTGTGTATGTCTCTGAGTGTGCACGCGCTTGTGTGTGTATGTGTGTGTGTCTGTAATATATGTACCATCATTTCTTGCAACGCTTCAAATTTGGAGTTAAGCACGTCTAATGCTGCTCCAGACGTCACTCGTGGGGTGGGGGAGGGGTGGGGGAGGGGGAGGGGTAAGAGTAGTAACCGCCGGAAAGGAGGACAACTTCAGATAGGCCCTACTGGTACCAAGTCCCCGGCCTCTTTCCTAACCACCATGGTGCCCTCCATGTACGATGTCTAGGATAGGGATCAGCACGGCCGGATCAGTCTCCGCGGTGAAATCAATCCCTGATGACTTCGCCTGCGGTACCACCTGCTTCTACACCATGTAAAGCATTGAAATGTAAGTAAACCATTTAAATTTAAACTATTCTGAACAAAATTTCATTCGAATTAGAAGAAATTTTAACACTTACGCAGTACTCCTGGGTAGCAGTGTCGGGATATTGAAGCTCGCCCGTGGCCGGCTCTGTCGATGTGGTGTGGAAGGACAAGTAATCCGTTAACACGCTCGGTGTACAACCCTCCGCTACGGTCCGAGCTCTCTGCAATTCACCAAAAACTTACATATATAACATAACTTTTCACATTGCATTATATGAAAATAGATTTATTGTAATTTACCGCTGCCTCCATGGCACGAGTGATGTTCCTCTAGCCACCCGTGTAGGTAGGTCGACCCCTTTTCGCTGACTTCCTGTTATCTTTATTTTGAATGCCCTGTTTCTACACAACACAATTAGATTTAATTTTCTAATTAATTAACAAAAAAATAAATTATATGCAAAACACTGAATTACATTTAAATTACACACCTGCTTGCGCTCAGAAGCAAAAAACTGGCACAAAAGAGGCCATGTATCTACATCGATCCTGCTAAAGGCCGGAGACTGCAGCATAGCCGCTGTAACGTCCTAAAAACGTGATTAAAAATAATTATACGTAAATTAAGCGTTATGACATGGGTTTTCTATAAAGCTTAGTTAGTAATTATTTTCACATATTTTTAGTCAATTATTTATTATTTATTTATTTAATTAATTAATTAATTATTTACTTGGTTCTATATCCACACACATATGTCTATGCTAATCTAGTTTTAATAACATATTAATTTAAGTTAAAACATATTTTTGTAACCATAACAACTTGACCCCATTCATTTTGTTTCTTAACTATTTTAAGTAATTAAATGTTTAAAAAAAGAGAAAAGAAAATGATGAAGGAAACATGGAGGTGATGGGCATTTAGTGAGGAGAGAAGATATATAGGCATGGCTCTCATAAGCCATCTCTCCCCCTCCCTTTCATTTCTCACTCCTCATCCTAATCCTTTCTCCTCTCTTCTTTTCTTCTTTTTCCTTTTCACTTTCTCTCTTGGAAAATTATCCCACAACTAGTGAGCTCTTAATCACCACAAACCATCACTAACCATCACCTTAATCATGGTTTAGTCTCTTTATGAGTCTTGGAGCTTTGCATGGTTAGGGTATCCTTCAAGTCTTGGTGAGGTAAGGATCAAAACCTTAAGTATGCTTTAAAAAATTTTTGTTTTAACAAATTTTTGCTTAAACAACTCCTAGTCCTAATTAAAGTTTATGTTTTGTGATATTTAGACTTAACATAGGTTTTTGGGGTTATGAGAGTTCTTAGGTTAGCTATGACCTAATCTAGATTAGATAGAGAGTTTTGGTAGCTAATCATCCTTATTTAAACACTAAGTTTTCACTAAACTACCTTAATATTCAATTTAGTGTCAAAACTAGTTTTAGTTAGAGATTACGGTTTCAAACGTAACCTGCTATCAAACCTGTGATTACAGAAGAAAGTTGCAATTACTGGAAGCTAGTTATAGGACTAGGAATACACTCTCAAACCTTAGCCCCTAACTCCATTTTCTGGCCGCCAAAATATTGTTTTTGGCCGCTAAAATATTGTTTTTGGGCGCAAATTGTGGCCCAGTTGGGGAGTTTGGTCTTAGGATTTTGTCGTGGGCTTTTTGGAACTCCAATTAGGCCTCTAAAATGTGCAACTTTTTTTAATTGTATCTATGTAAAAATCTGGGACCATTTTATCTTATTTTAGGCATTTTGTTAACGTGCGATACAAATATTCCGATTCCCGTTTTATGCGTTTTGTGTGGTTAACTACCCTTAGGGGTAGTCTGTCACGACCCGAAAGTACGGAACGTGACTGGCACTTAGATTACGAGACGTCTAAAGGCGTACCGTAACCTAAGTCAGCCAAAGCCCAGAAATCTAATCCAAAATCAAAAGAGAGTGAAGGAAAACCTTTAATGAAAACGATTTTCAAATCAATTAAGTTGCAAAGAATCCCTTTTTAAAACGTCAAAAATTTCCGAAAATTTCGGCAGAGTCTCCCCTGTATTTTCTATCCCCCAAAATGGGTACAACAAGATAATAAACCTGTAATCATAAAAATGGCATCCCCAAGCGGGAGCTAGCTCTTCGCCCAAGGCGGATCACAACCACATGCAATATAATAGTAATATCAAGAAAAAGAGCATAAAAGAAGTGCAAAATACCAGAAAACACACGTCGGCTCAAGTGAGCTCGACCCAAAAGAAACCATAAATATACAAATCTCTCAGTCTCATCACTAGGTCGCATATACAATATAAAGTGGTAGATGGAGAATACTAGATACAATGATAAAGCAAAAATAAATAAAGTATACTCGCAACCCACCTACGGGCGATGTCGCGAGTCTGAGCAAAAGAAGCTGATGATAAGATAGCCCGCCGCTACAAGGGTGACGGGTCCGACCTGCAAGACACTGTGGCACAACGGGGGTGAGTTGCCAGCTCGTGAGTAAATATAACATCTAATAAGGCAATCGTAAGAATGCACGCAATGCACCACAACATGTATATCCATATGTGATATACTATCTTTAGTATGCATGCACAGGTATGCAATATCATTATTAAGTCTTTAGTGTTTTAATTGCTAAGGGTATTGAATTCTTAACTTTTTAAAACATGAATATCTGTATAATAGCTAAGTACCATCAAGAAATCATCTGAAAACCCGTGTCAAGCATCGACACCAAATAGGAATCATATCTGTCTCAATATCGGGCTCCGTCAGTCCGGATCGGCCCATATCATAAATCTCACGACAACGGTCGGTATCCTCCGGATATCCGCCGCGCCAGACATCACCGGTAGGTAGTCTTCCCCTGCCAGGCTCATCGTCTATATCTCGATCTTCTTGCCCCGGGGTACCATACCGGGCCCACCATGTACCCGAGACGGTTCATCCACTCCTCGAATCGGGTCTCGAAATCCAACAGAAAACATGAAAACTCATGGTGGACGACACATACGTCACGAGAAAACCGCAACTTTGTTTTAAAAATGATAAATATAAGGTTTTGTTAAATTCTTGCGGTTTTCCCCAAAAATCCAGAAATCGCAGCAAAACTGAAATCCTCAAGAAAATCATAATGTCCACATATTATATATATGATAAATGTCTATGATATCAATGTGTATGATGTGAATTTTGGCTAGAGTTCTATGTAAATATGATGATGATGCGAGATATGTGCATGCAATGCAGTTTCATATATCAAGTATGAATGCAGGTGACGATATTAAGATAAACAGGTTCTATCGTGCACGTGGCATGGCAATTACCAAAGGCGTGTGTGTCACATGAATAGTGCGCATGCTACAGATGCCAATGGTAATGGTGTTCGTGTCCTACAAAGTGATATCGCATAAGTATGGATGAATGTCCATACAATCTAATATACTGTTCGCTATTAGGGTATGCAGTGTACATGAATGGATAAGCTAACTAACAATATGAATCTTGCAAGGGATAAGGAAATCCTAACTAGGGGGGGCGCATCGCGCCATTCGAACGATTCCCCCATAGATGAATACATCTACTCATCTGAAATCTCCGCTAATCCGATCCGGCCACCGCCTTGCCTTTTCGCGCCGTGTCCGAAGTTTCCCCGACTGATCCTATATTTGCACAATACCAAGCATAAGATTACAAAACCTAACACAATGCAAGTCACAACATACAATTATCCACGCTCTCGTATTAATCATAGCATGCACTCGGTGCGCGGAAAAACGCACGAAAATCGCTAATCGTTAAACTAGAATTGTCATTTCAGGAAAATCGGCAAAACTACAACCCGACTAGACGAAACCCCGCGTTCGTGCACTCTAATAGTCCTATACGAAGCTAATTATATCGCTAACATAACGCATTACGGTCGCATTCTAATTTCTACAAAAATCTAGTAAGCGATTTTCTAGCCGATTCGATACAAACATCGTAATTTGTCGATTTAGCAAGCATATCATTTCACAATTTACCATTCTAATCAATTAGACAACCAAAACCCTAACTTAATTTTGATAACCATGTTTCAAACCCAAACTCAACATCAAAACCCATTCTTGATTTTTCATGAACAAGGATTTACACTAAATCAATACTTCAAAATTAGATTCTAGCATATATAAACTACAAGTTAGCAACTAGTTTAGAATTTTCACCTCTCAAGCTTGAACCCTAGCTTGATCAAGTCACCAAGAAGCCCCCTTTCATCATGTTTTTGAACTAATTTGGGTTGAGAGAGAAAGGATTAGGGTTTTGGTTTGAATGGAGAAAGAAATTTGTGAATTTTTATGAATTTTTTGCAAGAAAATGAAGCAAAATCAAGTGAGGAAGTGGGGAAAAACTGCAGGTGAGGGATCGGCCAGCAGGTGGGGAGAGGGGTGTGGGAATTTTTGAGAAGTTTCTAGGTCATTACAACATCATATGATATCATTTCATGCTTTCATATCAACCTTTTTACAAAAAAACCCTTTTTTCATCATTTTTTTCATAATTTTCTCACCAAAAAACTAAAAGTTTGCAAGCCATGTTATAATTTTATTAACACCATATTTTAGCTTATAAAGATTCCTAATTATGAAATTTACCTAATTAAATTTGTATTTATCCCTAATTTAATGTATTTTAAAAAGGCTTAAAATAATAAAAAAATAATTAATTACGATTTTTTTTTATTTAACTAGAAAATTATAAATAACATTTTAGTGACAAAATTATAGTAATATCTTATTTAAATTTTGTATAATTAGGTCTACAATGAAAAATATCAATTTTGACTTTTTACGGAAAAAGCCGAAAAATTAGCCGATTACCGAAAAACTGCCTAAACGATTTTCGAAGGGTTACAATCTTCCCCCCTTAAAGAAATTCGGTCCCCGAATTTAAAATTTAACTACGTGTACCTTCAAAAAGATGGGGATATCTCTTCCTCATCTCGACCTCGGTCTCCCAGGTGACCTCCTCGCTGTTCAGGCCACGCCAAAGAACCTTGACAGACGGTATGACCTTCGACCTCAATTTCTTCACCTGCCGATCCAAGATGACAACCGGCTGCTCGGTGAAAGAAAGATCACGCTCTAACTGGATCGTCTGGTGCTGAATCGCCTGGGAAGGATTATGAAGGTACTTGCGGAGCATCGAGACATGGAATACGGGGTGAACATCGGGGAAGCTGGGCGGAAGAGCTAACCGATAAGCGACTGGACCAACACGCTCTAGGATCTCGAAAGGACCAACATATCTAGGACTCAGTTTCCCTTTCCGCCCAAATCTCATCACACCCTTCATCGGAGAGACCTTCAGGAAAACATGATCGCCAACAGCGAACTCGAGTCGGCGACGACGCTTGTCAGCATATGATTTCTGCCTGCTCTGTGCCGCTCTCATTCTGTCTCGAATCAGCTGTATCTTCTCGGTCGTCTCCTGTATGATCTGCGGCCCCAAAATACTGCTCTCCCTGAGCTCTGTCCAACATACCGGCGATCGACATCTCCTCCCATATAAAGCCTCGAAAGGTGCCATCTGAATCGTCTCTTGGAAGCTATTATTGTAGGAGAACTCGATCAAAGGCAAATGACGATCCCAGCTACCACCGAAATCTAAAACACAAGCTCTGAGCATGTCCTCAAGAGTCTGAATCGTACGCTCCGACTGACCGTCAGTCTGAGGATGAAAGGCTGTGCTAAAACTCAATCGGGTGCCCAAAGCTTCCTGTAGTTTCTGCCACAATCGGCTGGTAAACTGGGTGCCACGGTCGGACACGATGCAAGTCGGAACACCATGCAGTCGCACTATCTTATCAATATAAACCTGGGCGTACTGAGAAAATCCAAAAGTGGTCTTTACTGGCAGGCAGAAAGTGAGCCGCTTTCGTCAGTCGATCCACAATCACCCAAATAGAGTCATACCCTCGACTGGTCCTGGGTAGACCCACAACGAAGTCCATGGAGACCTGCTCCCACTTCCACTCAGGGATGGGCAAAGGCTGTAACTCGCCGGCTGGTCTCTGGTGCTCGGCCTTGACTTGCTGACAAGTCAGGCATCTCGACACAAAGTCTGTAACATCCTTCTTCATCCCGTCCCACCAGTAAACCTCTCTCAAATCACGGTACATCTTGGTGGAACCTGGGTGAACACTGTATACTGATCTATGTGCCTCCTCGAGAATATCACGCTTCAGTCCCTCTGAATCTGGCACGCACAGTCGAGTCCCAAATCGAAGTATCCCCTGATCATCAATCACGAACTCGGAAACTCTGCCCTGCCGAATCTGCTCAATAATCTCTAATATACGGGCATCGCCGGACTGTTCCTCGCGGATACGGTCAAGTAACTGTGGGCGTGCTCTGAAATGGGCCAGCTGTCCCCCTGTAGGAGTAAACTCGAACTGCACTCTGCTATCACATAACACCTGCCAATCCGCCGACGACTGCATCTGCACTGCGCTCAAACAAGATAAGCTACCTCCAGGCCTTCTACTCAAAGCATCTGCCACCACATTTGCCTTGCCCAGATGGTATAAAATCTCACAGTCATAATCCTTCACCAGCTCCATCCAACGGCGCTGTCTCAGGTTCAAATCTCGCTGCTGGAAGATATATTTCAAACTCTTGTGGTCAGTGAATATCTGGCACGACTCACCGTATAGGTAATGTCTCCAGATCTTAAGTGCAAATACCACTGCAGCCATCTCTAAATCATGGGTGGGGTAGTTCTGCTCGTGTTTCCTCAGCTGCCGAGAAGCATACGCGATAACTCTGTCGTGCTGCATCAATACACATCCCAGCCCCACTCGAGAAGCATCACAATAAACCACGAACCCGCCTGATCCTGAAGGCAATGCTAACACTGGAGCAGTAGTCAGACGAGTCTTCAACTGCTGGAAGCTATCCTCACATGCCTGGGTCCAATCAAAAGGAACCCCCTTCCGGGTCAACCCGGTCAACGGTGCAGCAATGCGGGAGAAATCCTGGACAAAACGTCGATAATAGCCGGCCAGACCTAGAAAGCTACGAACCTCTGTAACTGATACCGGTCTAGGCCAACGCTGAACTGTCTCAATCTTCTTCGGGTCCACGCAAATACCATCTCTCGTCACCACATGACCCAAGAAGTCGACACTGTCTAACCAGAATGCGCACTTGGAGAATTTGGCGAACAGCTGATGCTCCCTTAAAGTCTGCAATGTGATACGTAAGTGCTGCTCATGCTCCTCCCGGCTCCGAGAATAAACCAAGATGTCGTCAATGAACACAATGATGAACTGATCGAGATACGGCCTGAATACGCGGTTCATCAAATCCATAAATGCTGCCGGGGCATTGGTGAGCCCGAACGACATCACCAAGAACTCGTAATGACCATATCGAGTACGGAAGGCGGTCTTCGGAATATCCTCCTTCCGAACTCGCAACTGGTGATAACCTGACCGTAAATCAACCTTCGAGAAGAACCCTGCATCCTGGAGCTGATCAAATAAGTCATCAATGCGGGGTAGGGGATACCTGTTCCGCACAGTAACCCGGTTCAGCTGACGGTAATCAATGCATAAACGCATACTTCCGTCCTTCTTCTTAACAAACAGGATGGGAGCACCCCAAGGTGACACACTCGGTCGGATAAGCCCTTTGTCCAGCAAGTCCTGTAACTGATCCTTTAACTCTCTCAGCTCCGCCGGGGCCATCCGATAAGGCGGTATAGAGATAGGCCCCGTGCCAGGGATCAAGTCAATACAGAACTCAATCTCGCGCTCTGGTGGCAGGCCAGGCAGCTCGTCAGGGAATACATCAGGAAACTCTCTCACAACAGGGACCTGGTCCAACGGAACTTCTGTGGAGCTAGTATCACAAATATAAGCTAAGAATCCCTGACACCCTTTCCTTAAGAGCTGACCAGCGCGAAGAGATGAAATCAAGCTGGGAAGGGTAGCGCTACGATCTCCCTGAATAATAAGAACCGGCTCACCAGGAAAACTGAATTTGACTGCTTTCTCACGGCAGTCCACGGATGCATAACAGGTGGCTAGCCAGTCCATACCAAGAAGAACGTCAAAGTCTAGCATATCGAGGAGAATCAAATCAACTGAAGAATCTCTCTCCCCGATACGAACGGAACACGATCGGTACACAAAACGGGCAACAAAAGACTCGCCTACCAGGGTAATAACGACGAGCGGCTGATCTAACGGAGAAGACTCTCGGCCCAACCTCGGTGCAAAATACGTGGAAACATAGGAATGTGTGGAGCCTGGATCAAATAATACCCGTGCATCAAAAGAACATACTGGCAGAGTACCTGTCACGACGGCATTGGATGCCTGTGCATCCTGAGGAGTCAACGCGAACACTCGGGCCTGTCCACCACTAATAGCTGGCTGTGCTCTGCCTCTACCTCGGCCTTTGCTTCTGCCTCTGTCGCCCCGTCCTCTCTGAACCGGACCGCCACGCCCACGGCCTCTAGAAGCATCTGGCTGGCGTGGAACATCATCAGGAGTAAGGAGTAAAGCTCTCTGAGAAGGTGGTGAGGGTGGTAAAGTCACATGCGGGACTGTCGCCGCGCCCTGACGTCCCATGGTACATTCTCTGATACGGTGGTACTGACTCCCACACCGAAAACATCCTGGAGACGACTGCTGGGTCTGTGGATATGAGCCAAATAACTGACCTCGTCTCAATCCTCTGCCTCCGACATCTCCCGGAAATAATCTATCACGATGTCTGCCTATCTGCCACTGAGCTGGCGTATCAGTACGGATCCTCTTCGGCCCAGAAACGACCGGAGTCTCAGAAATACGCTCCTCCAAAAGTAAGGCTGCATCCATCGCGGCAGCGTATGTATCAAAGTGCTGGGTGCCGATGGCAAAGAATAGCTGTGTATCAAGCCCTCGTACAAACCTCTTTATTCTCTTCTCTTCTGTGTCGACTAGGTACGGAGCATATCGAGCCAACTGGGTAAACTGTATATCATACTCCGACACTGTCATCCCAGGAGTCTTGCGCAAAGACTCAAAACTGCGGGCTCGAGCATCTCGGACACCCTCCGGAAGAAAACGGGCAAGAAATGCAGCTGTAAACTCATCCCAGGTCATAGAAGGCAGACCTGCAGCTCGGCCTCTCTCTACTGAGTCGTACCATGTCTGGGCAAGACCCTCCAGACGAAAACTCGCAAACTCCACCAATCTATCATCAGAACACCTCAACGAACGGCAAATCCGAGCCATCCTATCAAGAAATGCTTGTGGGTCCTCTGTCGCATCAGTACCGGTAAAAGCTGGAGGTCTCAATCTCATGAACTCCTGTAGTGAAACAGGGATAGTCTCCGTAGTAGCAGCAGGAGTGACCATCTGTGCAGCAGGTACGATCGTGGTCTGTGCGGTGGAAGGAACGTCCTCGGATCTCTGTGCCCGGCTGGACTCAACTAAAGATCCCATCATCTGCCGCAACTCTTGCATACCGGCCTCTAGTCTGGCAATACGGTCAGGATAAGGCGGATCAGTAGGACCCTGAGGGACAGGCGTATCATCCCGCTCGATCCTCGCCTCAGACGGGCCCGCCCGAATCTCATCCCTAGCGGCAGCCCGCTGAGCTCTCGTAGTCTTTGGCAGCATCGAAGCTGGAATAAGAAACAGGACTGATAAGGACATTGCAATTGAATCAAGGAATGCAAGGAATCAAGAAAGGAAATACAAGCAATTATGTCCTAAGGTCACTTAGGCGGAGTACCGTATCGTAAGTATGCCGCGGATCATACCCACGCTACGCCACTCTGCTTAAGTCACCTACTCCATCTACCAAGGTCGTCCTACACTCAGAAAGGTAAAACCTACGCTCTGATACCAACTTTGTCACGACCCGAAAGTACGGAACGTGACTGGCACTTAGATTACGAGACGTCTAAAGGCGTACCGTAACCTAAGTCAGCCAAAGCCCAGAAATCTAACCCAAAATCAAAAGAGAGTGAAGGAAAACCTTTAATGAAAACGATTTTCAAATCAATTAAGTTGCAAAGAATCCCTTTTTAAAACGTCAAAAATTTCCGAAAATTTCGGCAGAGTCTCCCCTGTATTTTCTATCCCCCAAAATGGGTACAACAAGATAATAAACCTGTAATCATAAAAATGGCATCCCCAAGCGGGAGCTAGCTCTTCGCCCAAGGCGGATCACAACCACATGCAATATAATAGTAATATCAAGAAAAAGAGCATAAAAGAAGTGCAAAATACCAGAAAACACACGTCGGCTCAAGTGAGCTCGACCCAAAAGAAACCACAAATATACAAATCTCTCAGTCTCATCACCAGGTCGCATATACAATATAAAGTGGTAGATGGAGAATACTAGATACAATGATAAAGCAAAAATAAATAAAGTATACTCGCAACCCACCTACGGGCGATGTCGCGAGTCTGAGCAAAAGAAGCTGATGATAAGATAGCCCGCCGCTACAAGGGTGACGGGTCCGACCTGCAAGACACTGTGGCACAACGGGGGTGAGTTGCCAGCTCGTGAGTAAATATAACATCTAATAAGGCAATCGTAAGAATGCACGCAATGCACCACAACATGTATATCCATATGTGATATACTATCTCTAGTATGCATGCACAGGTATGCAATATCATTATTAAGTCTTTAGTGTTTTAATTGCTAAGGGTATTGAATTCTTAACTTTTTAAAACATGAATATCTGTATAATAGCTAAGTACCATCAAGAAATCATCTGAAAACCCGTGTCAAGCATCGACACCAAATAGGAATCATATCTGTCTCAATATCGGGCTCCGTCAGTCCGGATCGGCCCATATCATAAATCTCACGACAACGGTCGGTATCCTCCGGATATCCGCCGCGCCAGACATCACCGGTAGGTAGTCTTCCCCTGCCAGGCTCATCGTCTATATCTCGATCTTCTTGCCCCGGGGTACCATACCGGGCCCACCATGTACCCGAGACGGTTCATCCACTCCTCGAATCGGGTCTCGAAATCCAACAGAAAACATGAAAAATCATGGTGGACGACACATACGTCACGAGAAAACCGCAACTTTGTTTTAAAAATGATAAATATAAGGTTTTGTTAAATTCTTGCGGTTTTCCCCAAAAATCCAGAAATCGCAGCAAAACTGAAATCCTCAAGAAAATCATAATGTCCACATGTTATATATATGATAAATGTCTATGATATCAATGTGTATGATGTGAATTTTGGCTAGAGTTCTATGTAAATATGATGATGATGCGAGATATGTGCATGCGATGCAGTTTCATATATCAAGTATGAATGCAGGTGACGATATTAAGATAAACAGGTTCTATCGTGCACGTGGCATGGCAATTACCAAAGGCGTGTGTGTCACATGAATAGTGCGCGTGCTACAGATGCCAATGGTAATGGTGTTCGTGTCCTACAAAGTGATATCGCATAAGTATGGATGAATGTCCATGCAATCTAATATACTGTTCGCTATTAGGGTATGCAGTGTACATGAATGGATAAGCTAACTAACAATATGAATCTTGCAAGGGATAAGGAAATCCTAACTAGGGGGGCGCATCGCGCCATTCGGACGATTCCCCCATAGATGAATACATCTACTCATCTGAAATCTCCGCTAATCCGATCCGGCCACCGCCTTGCCTTTTCGCGCCGTGTCCGAAGTTTCCCCGACTGATCCTATATTTGCACAATACCAAGCATAAGATTACAAAACCTAACACAATGCAAGTCACAACATACAATTATCCACGCTCTCGTATTAATCATAGCATGCACTCGGTACGCGGAAAAACGCACGAAAATCGCTAATCGTTAAACTAGAATTGTCATTTCGGGAAAATCGGCAAAACTACAACCCGACTAGACGAAACCCCACGTTCGCGCACTCTAATAGTCCTATACGAAGCTAATTATATTGCTAACATAACGCATTACGGTCGCATTCTAATTTCTACAAAAATCTAGTAAGCGATTTTCTAGCCGATTCGATACAAACATCGTAATTTGTCGATTTAGCAAGCATATCATTTCACAATTTACCATTCTAATCAATTAGACAACCAAAACCCTAACTTAATTTTGATAACCATGTTTCAAACCCTAACTCAACATCAAAACCCATTCTTGATTTTTCATGAACAAGGATTTACACTAAATCAATACTTCAAAATTAGATTCTAGCATATATAAACTACAAGTTAGCAACTAGTTTAGAATTTTCACCTCTCAAGCTTGAACCCTAACTTGATCAAGTCACCAAGAAGCCTCCTTTTATCATGTTTTCGAACTAATTTGGGTTGAGAGAGAAAGGATTAGGGTTTTGGTTTGAATGGAGAAAGAAATTTGTGAATTTTTATGAATTTTTTGCAAGAAAATGAAGCAAAATCAAGTGAGGAAGTGGGGAAAAACTGCAGGTGAGGGGTCGGCCAGCAGGTGGGGAGAGGGGTGTGGGAATTTTTGAGAAGTTTCTAGGTCATTACAACATCATATGATATCATTTCATGCTTTCATATCAACCTTTTTACAAAAAAACCCTTTTTTCATCATTTTTTTCATAATTTTCTCACCAAAAAGCTAAAAGTTTGCAAGCCATGTTATAATTTTATTAACACCATATTTTAGCTTATAAAGATTCCTAATTATGAAATTTACCTAATTAAATTTGTATTTATCCCTAATTTAATGTATTTTAAAAAGGCTTAAAATAATAAAAAAATAATTAATTACGAATTTTTTTTTATTTAACTAGAAAATTATAAATGACATTTTAGTGACAAAATTATAGTAATATCTTATTTAAATTTTTTATAATTAGGTCTACAATGAAAAATATCAATTTCGACTTTTTACGGAAAAAGCCGAAAAATTAGCCGATTACCGAAAAACTGCCTAAACGATTTTCGAAGGGTTACATAGTCTTAGACATTGTTGCACGCGTTTAACTCACAAAGTTCACACGCGATAACTTGTAGGAGTTGGTTCATTCGTGTAGCGTATGTGTACGTGTCATATTAGAAATTTATTAGCCTCATGTGTTATGGTTTTGTGCGATGCTAGGATCGGTTGCAGAGACATCGGACGTGGCTAGGAATGGGAATGAGGTGGTCAGATTCGAGTAGCTCGAGACTGTTCTGGTGAGTAGATTTAATATCTACAGGGGAATCTCCTGGATGGCGTTAAGCGTCGATGGCTAGATTCTAGTTATAAAACCTTTATGTTATATGCATATACATTTATGATTTGCGCAAGAGTATCATAATGTGCATCATATTACTTGTTACGCATTGACATATCCTCATTAGGACACTTGCACCATTACCAATGGTTCATGTCGCACGTGCACTAACTCATATGTACACACACACCATTGGTAATTGCCATGCTACGTACACTATAGAACTTGCCAAGATATCCGACATTTGCACTACATCTTTATTGGTAGTTAGATTTTTGTTCATTTGTACTAGCATGCATCATGTCCATATCATGCTCATTGCCATTATTACCATATTCTCATATAATGTTTCGTGAGATTTCAATTTTCGTGGATTTGAGAAACCGTAAAGCACATTTTCAAAACTTGGATTATTTAAAACGCGGGTTTCCTTTGATATGATATTTGGTGTCCACCATGGGTTTTCTTGGTTTTGAGTGATGAGTATACCCGATTCGAGGAGTGAGGAGGCACCGTCTGTGGGTACATGATGGACCAGGTACGCTACCCCAGGGCAAGAAGATCATATAGAAAGGTGTTGAACCCGGCAGGGGAATACTACCTACCGGTAATTATATGGAAACTCAGCGGATATCCGGAGGATACCGACCGGAATTATACGATCAGATGGATATGAAGGCCGATTAGAGTGACTGTGCCTGAGATATTGGGATTTTGAGTGTCGATGCTTGACACCGGTTTTATGATGATTTATCGATGGTGCCTCTGTTTTAATTCACATTCGGAACTTATTATGACATGCTCTATTTCATATAGTTGTTACACCCTGATGTTTTATTTTGCTCATTATTTATGTTGCATCCATACTGTTATATGTGCAGTCATAATCTCATACTTAGGATTTATCGCTGCTATGTTCATGCTTGCGATTACCACGCATGATGTTATTTACTACTCACGAGTTGGCAACTCACCCTCGTTGTGCCACAGTGTCTTGCAGGGCCGATCCTCGGTGTAGTCGTGGCGGGGCACACTACTTTTGCTACTACTGCTGCTACTGTTACTTTTGGGCGTGATATATTTTGTAGGTGGGTTGCGAGTATTCATGTGCCTTCTACTTTGTACCCTTTTCATTGTATCTAGTATACTCCATCTACCACATGCATACATTGACTTAGAGATGAGACTGGGAGATTGTATTATATTTGACTCTGGGTGTCGTGCTCGTGTGAGCCGACTTTTGCTTTTATGTTGTGGTTATTCTTTGCATTTCAAATTTTCTTATTCCTTTGCCCATGGCGTCGTATATTTAGCTATGTGATTATGTTCCGCCGGATGGCATGGAGATTGCTCCTAAGTGGGGATGCTTTTATATATATTATGTTATGTATCGATTTGGATCAGTTTTTACAAAGAAAATGTTGCCGAAAATTTTAACAACAATTTGAGATTTAAAAAGCTTTGAAATAACACTTCTATTTTTAAAATTGATACTTTGAAACAAATATTTTACTACTCCAGTTTATTTCACGGTTTAGATTCTGGGTTTCAGCTTACTTGAATTATGTTACGCCTTTAGACGCTGCGTGATTCAAGTGCCGGTCATGTTCTTGATTTGGGTTGCGACAAAGTTAGTATCGGAGCGTTAAGTTTTACCTTTCGGAGTGTAGGATGACCCTTGGTATGATGGAGCAGCTAACTTAAGAAGAGTGTGTGTGTATGTTCCGCGGCATACTTACGATACGATACTCTGCCTAAGTGACCTTAGAACATATGTCTTGTGATTCTTTCCTTGATTCCATGCATCCTTTTGTTCTGGTTGCTATATTCTTACAGAATCATGTTTCTTGTTCTAGTCACCATACCGCTAATGACTATGAGGGCTTAGAGGGATGCCGCTAGAGGTGAGGTCAGGACGGGCTCGTCCGAGATGAGGGCCGACCAGGGCAGTACGCCTACCCCTCGGAGCAGCCCGATCCACCTTCTCTAGGCCGGATTGCTAGGCTGGAGGTGAGTATTCAGGATTTACGCCAGATGGTTGGATCTTTGGTCGAGGCTATCCGAGCACAGAGATCAGATGATGTTCTGCCTACTGCGGAGACCGTGATAGTACCTACTGCTCAGACAGTTGCACTTGTCGCTACTTAGACTATCGCCGTATCATTATCGGAGTTTATGAGGCCGAAGCCTCCGGTTTTCACTGGCACAGACACAACGCAGGATCCACAGTCATTCCTCGACAGGATGGCCAGGATTTGTCGTTCCCTGAGGTGTTCTGATGCGAGATCGGTCGAGCTTGCTAGTTTCCGTCTGGAGGGTCTTGCCCAGACTTGGTGTGAGTCCATTAAGAGAGGCCGAGCCACAGGTATTCCTCCTATGACTTGGGATGAGTTCATGACGGGTTTTCTTGCTCGTTTCCTTTTGCAGAGCGTCAGAGATGCCCGAGCTCGCAGTTTCGAGTCTTTGCGCAAGACTCCCAGTATGACAATGGCTGAGTATGATATCTAGTTCACCCAACTATCTATATATGCTCCTTATTTGGTGGACACCGAAGAGAAGCGCGTCAAGAGGTTCATGCGAGGTCTTGATACACAGTTGTTTCTCTCTATTGGTGCCCAGCACATTGATAGGTATGCAGCGTCGATGGACTCAGCCACGCTAGTAGAGGATCGTATTGCCGAGACTACGTCTGTTCCGGGACCGAAGCGGATTCACACCGGTGTATCAGCTCCTGGGAAGTTTGGCAGAGGTATGGCAGAGGCCGCGGCAGATTCTTTCTAGGCCGTGGCAACGGAAGAGGCTTGATACGCGGCTAGTTATTTAGCTCTTACTTACTGGGTCAGCAGCCGTCGCCAGGATGTTTTTGGTATGGGAGTCCGCATCACCGCATTAGGCATTGTACTATGAGATGCCAGGGCAGGGCAACAGTTCCACAGGCCACTTTATCTCCTTCACCCTTTCCTTCGCGAGCATTGCCTCCTCTGCCTATCACCACTCCGCACCAGGCAGATGTTTAGAGGAGCCATGGTCATGGCAGTCCTGTTCAGAGGGGATGAGGCGGCATAGACAAAGGACAGCAGGATACCGGTTGGGGACAAGCCAGAGTTTTCGCTTTGACTCCTTAAGATTATTCACCGCCGAAAGACGGACCGGGACGTTGGGACGTCTGGCTTGAATTTTAGGGGCAGATTCTGTTTGGATTTATCCATCCACCACTCCGAAGATACTAAGTTGATTTATGGCACCATATATCGGAGTTTTGGACGGATGCGGTCGTTGTAACAGACTTCATCAGATCCCCCCTTATTTTATGATGGGTTTTTGATTGTGGAGACGCTCTTCTGTGCAGGCGTAAGCCCCTGCAGTTAATTACGTTACCACATTGCGACAACCACTTTCTCCTTCACCAGTAGTTCACTTCATGTCGTGCGTGTTTTTGTTTGTTTGTTTTGGTTGCCCGTGGATTGTATATGGAGATAAGTTTATGTCATCGCCCGTAGGGCGCGGATTAGTCTAAATCCGTATATTTTAGATTTGGATTTGAGTTATTTAAGAACCGTTAATCTAGTTTGAGATTAAGGTCGACTTAAATATACGAGCATTTGGGCTCAATTTATTTTTATCCAAGGATACATTAGCCATATTTGAGACTAAGATCAACTTATCAAACAAATGAGCATATGTGCTCCATTATTTTAGTTTAAGGACATCACGATGTTGGATATGTATGTTCTAGAGGCCATTATTGTATATGTATACATATGGATGCTTGGACATATATATATATACAGGACAGTCTTGCTCGATATGATAGTATGCTATCTGGTTTGTTTTTATCTTAACATGTGCATGTTTTACTTACTATTACATATCTTTTATACATGTTGATAAAGCCCATAGGATCATTGATAGACTACCTGCATTGTGATGGCGATCATACTTATGGGAGCTGGGTAGTCGGTATGCACATCCTTAAATAGTCCTAGTCGTGGGAGTATCCAGACTGGGCATCGATATTCCGGAGTAGAATAGTGTATACGTTTCTAGACCCCGACGAGGGGCGATGGTTTGGTCCCTCAACCATTGGTCTTTAAACCTAAGATCGTATACATGTGCTCATTATGGGTGAGTACACCGGACGGACTTGCCGAGAACTTCCAGATGGTACTATACCTATCGTCAGATGGAAGTTTTTAGGTGACATGAGTACATGTTAGTCTTTAGACCTCAGATTGTCATTTGTCTCGTGTGAGTTCCCACTGTGCTTTGATCACTACCCTACCACGGCTCTACTGAGTTATGCAAACATGTTTTCGTTGGGTACAATCCCGAGCCACATGGAGGCAGCGAGCGATTGTCGGGGATTCGTCTCTCCTGGTATTGGGAGTCGATATCGCACTGTGTTCGATTGGTTAGGACCATAAGACCTTGGCCAAGGCAGGTGGGATTTACTGATAGACTGATCAGTAGTTTCCCGGATTGGTCTTGGGCCGCATCAGCACGAATTACCAGGTTATTAGGGTCTAACGTTTATCACCCCCTGGACCCGGTATGCGATACTCTCAGACGAAGAGACCGGACTGTACGGAGATTGTCACAGATAGGCTCAGTAGGGATCCGGATGAGTTTGCTCGTCGGCCTTCCTTTTCGACATGTACCCGGGTAGCTGTTACTTACAGCTAGTGCCGCTGACGTCCTTGTGGTTATAGATTTATCCAGTAACTCACTGCCGGCGTACTGTCGAGTCTTTAAAGTCCCACAGAGAGGGTTTCCCTGGTTTAGGCGAAATGATATAGTAGCCATATTGGATACGTACAGGGTCTCGATCGATTGATGTACTTTGTACTCAGACTTTCGATTGGACAGTTGGTAATACTAGCCGGCTCGGGTTTGGGCCAGATTATGAAATCATGTATTGATTTAATAGTTTACATATATGTATTTCGATATGTATATTCTAGTATTACGCTCTTTGTGTTATTCTATCCTTTGAGCATTCGTGTTTTTATCCGAATGCAGGTATGTATATACAGCAGACTGTAATCCGTATTTTATTATAGATTACCTTCTAAAAGGTGGACACCTCATCATGGACTTTTCCATTTATTGATAAATGGAAATGAGGTGGAAATTAAGGAGAGGGGGCATGGTGAGTGGCATGGCTTCAATAGTTCACAAATGAATTCTTTATTCATTTGTGGTTACTATTGAAGCATGGCTACACTTGTTTATTAATGAGAATTCATACGCAAAACCTTTGTGTTGATTTTCTCTCTCATGCATGCTTCATAATTCTTGAGCTCCCATTTTTCTTGATCTCCTCCCTCCTCTTGAGTTTCCTCCACCTTCATCATCTTCCACTTCACTACCCTTCTCATGAGTTGAGAAACAAGTGAAGAGGCAAGAAAGAGATAGAAAACACTTAGATCTTCACACCACATCCTAAACTACTTGGTTTAGCAACCCAAGTTCTCTAGTTGCTCCACTTGACATATTGTGAGGAGCTAGAGCCGTGGATCATATCCCTCAGATGGATCATCTACGACAAAGGTGGACCGGAGAGCAAGATCGATCGCGGAGAACCAAAGGAGCCAACAAAGAAGATCAAGCATGTTCAAGGTGGCCACTTGGAGCTAACGAAGAGGAAAGAAGACCGAAGGACTTGGATCGTTTGGTGAGACTTCTTTCATAGTAGATAGCACTGCAAGTTTTTCTAGATAGGTTTATTGAAAGATCCGGGTTAAAGGTCATTCTAGCGCCATGTTCTAATCGTTAGAAAAAATTTTGTTCCGCATTTGGCCACAGTAGTTGGCTGGGGCGCTAGCGTAACCTTTCATGGTATCAGAGACAGCCCATAAACCCTACACTAGCAAGTTTAAATAATGTTAAAACAACGAAACCGAAACAACTCCATAATATTGAAACCAAACTTCCAGTTTCTGTCAATTTTTTAAAGGCTTCAAATTTTTTTTAAGAGAATGCAGAGTGATCCTTTGACTGTGAGATGAACCCTGAACAAAAACGAATCAATTCTACCAAGTTTTGTCCGGCCATACCCTTAAAAAATCTGGCCTCACCGGTTTTCTTATGGTGGATTGCCTCGTGTTTTGGTCTGTGTTCTTATCTCGTGGAGTTTGGGTTTCAGGTGTTATTTGTTTTTACTCAAGTTTGATGTTCTGTTGTTTTTCAGTTTGGGGCAATTTGGAGTGTTTCGAAGTCGTTATGTTTGACACTATTTAATAGTTTTCAGTACATTCACTTTTATCAGCGACCGTGAATGTCATTCGATCGGTACAACTCGTCTGATTGCTATATGTTCTTTCAGACGGGTTTGCGAACATGACATTCGTGTTGATGTTTTGTGCTTGTGCTGTGATTGTGGTTGGATAGTCGTGGTGGATAACATGTGTTGCAATGTTAGTGGTATAGTTAAAGATTCATTTGTATATTAGTATTGCGGGGCGAGCGTCCGACATGTGGACTGCCGTCTTTGCCGGATTGTATATTATTTGTTTGGGGCACGATCGAGTTGAGGTTGATTTCACCATTTGTACATATTATTTTCCTTTTCTGTACTAGGATTACCCCGCGGTGGAGTGCACGAATAGCCGGGTTCTAGAAGGCAACAAGCCCGCATCTCATGGCGTTGAAACGGAGGGGGCTTCATTCTAGAATTGGAGGGCTATTCGCCACACTCGTAGGGGGTATAGGATGACCCACGGAGGGGTGCCCAAGTTACCGGATCCCGTGAAATGCTGGGTGGTTCATTCACTTTGTTGAAGGGTATTGCCCCACTTCTGTGATTGGTGGGTAACTTGCCGCGCTCGTAGGGGTCCAGGTTCTCATTGCACAGGCTATCCACACGACCGGGAACGTCGGGTTTTATTTGCGGCTCTAATAAATCCCGGGGTTCCAAGATTATCCACCTTTCTGTATTGTTGGCTGAGATTCTGTGATGTTGCTTATTATCATGCCTGGGACGAATGTTATATATACTTATATATATACTAGTAGATGTTGCATATGTTTTGCACCAGCGCTAGTCCAGCCCCCGCTCTGTCATTAGTTAAGTAACCTAATGGGTGATGATAAGGCCACGTGGCGAATGCGGATGGCATATACGTACATCATATTTTCGTTCTTTTCTGGTGTGATAGGATTAAACTGATGGGACCACATTAATTTTTATTAATGCAAGAAAGTAAACCTACAAGATGTTGTTGGAACAAATTTTGAAAAATTGTAGTTATATTCTTTCGCTTTGCACAGTGGTATTCGGTCATGAATATCCGGCACCTTATTTCAGGACAGAAGAGCTAAGATCCCTTCACGGGGAGTGACCTCTTGAGCGAAATTCTATACTGTAGATTACTTGGTTCTTTCAAAAACAGAAGTTTTTCAAAAAGCGGAGCCTAAACCACTCTTTTTCAAAACTGCTCAGGTTCCTTCAACAATATCAAGTTCATTACGTTAACGGGTTTTTCGCTAAAAACCCAGCAGTAGCCCTCTGTCATTTCCTATGAGTATTACTCAATATTCGTGCTGCGTTTGTTGACCTTGTCAAGGCATAGTGAACAGTAGCTGGGTGGTGTTTGTTTGTAGCACATGATGCGATTAACTAGGACAGTCACATAGCTTTGTTGACCTTGTCAAGGGCTTATACGGGTGGGTCTAGGGTAATCAAGATAATGACAGGTTGAACTTGACTAGCAATTTATGATTTGTTGACCTTGTCAAGATCATAGGTTGTTAGGGGCAAAAACCACATCGGGAGTTTCAAATATACAAGAAACTTGCTAATGTTGCATACCTTCTGCAGTGTGGTGACTAGAGTGGCTTTCATCTAGGTTATTATGCGATGATAGTTGGATCCCGATCCCACTGATGAGTAGGATTACTCTTGGGAAATTTTCTCACTTAACAATCAATGCTATAAATCAAGTAGGTGTCTAGAACGGTGTTAGCGGGGCCAAATCTCCAGGGAAAAGAGGTTATGTAATTAAGGAACTTCACGAAAGCGTTGGAATACCTCCCTCGAAGTACTGACACTAGCCTGGCTGAAAGGTTAAGCAAGTATTGTGACATGTGATTAATCCCAACCGATTCTTCTTTTAAGGTTTGAAGAAGAATATGTGGAAACAGTGGGAGCCATCCTGATTAGATAAACTAATAACCAATCTAATCTTGCAAGAGCGCACGTTGAGTGTTTCTTTTCTCTCTCTCAAGGTAGCAACCATTTCACACTCTAATCAAGATAATAAAATGTATCGGTTGACCGATCCTAATTCTTATTCGGGGCTGGGGAACGTCGGTTTGGCTCTAACTTATGACAACAGTCATAAGTATGAGCAAGGGAAAGAGGATTGTTTGAATTTCTTGATGACCACATCGAAGAAGAAATATACTATTGTGTCTTCTTCAGGTGTTCTTGTTATTGAGAACTGTTTTTCGGTCAGTCCTACCTCCTGGGTACTCGATACCGGATCGGGATCTCATATCTGTAATTTATTACGGGGATTGAGAAAAAGTAGGATGATTGGAACTGGTGATATGTCCCTCAGAGTAGGGAACGGAGCACAGGTTGATGCTTTTGCCGTCGGTGAATATCACTAGCATTGCCAAATGGCAATTCTATTATTTTGAACAATTGCTACTATGTACCTTCCATGGTTTGCAATATCATATTAGTTTCTTTACGTGATAAAGATGGATATAAGTTTGTTCTTGATAGAAATATCACGTACATTTACCTTAATCAGGTATTGGTTGCAGAAGGTACACCATATAATGGTATCTATGTTTTTAATCAAAACACGGTTCTCAGTATATAAAACACATGCAAGAGGAGGAATTCAGAAGTGAACGAATCCTACTTGTGGTATTGTAGACTTGTTCATATCGGAGAGAAAAGACTAAGTAAGTTGCATAAAGATGGACTTTTGAATTCGTTTGAATTTTCATCTTATGAAACTTGTCAGTCTTGTCTCAAAGGAAAAATGACCAAATCTCCATTCACCGGACACGGGGAAAGAACAACAGAGCTCTTGGGACTCATACACAGTGATGTATATGGTCTAATTTCTATACATGCAAGGGGTGGGTTCTCGTACTTCATCACATTCACTGACGATCTCTCTAGGTTCGGATATGTGTATCTTATGAAACACAAATTTGAAGCTTTTGAGAAATTCAAAGAAATCAGAAACGAAGTAGAGAACCAGACTGGAAAAAGTATCAAGATCCTCCGATCTGATAGAGGAGGGGAGTACTTAAGCACGGAATTCCTAGAATACCTGAAAGAGAATGGAATTCTCTCTCAGCTTACTCCTCAGTATACACCACAGCACAACGGTGTATCAGAGAGGAAGAACCATACCCTATTGGATATGGTTTGCTCCATGATGAGTAACGCCGAGTTACCTCTTTCATTTTGGGGACATGCGCTTCAAATAGCGGCACATCTGTTGAATCATGTTCCATCCAAGTCCGTGCCTAAAACACCATTTGGGATGTGGAATGGTAAGAAACCATATCATATAAAATTTAAGACATGGGGTTTTCCGGTTTACTTTAAAAAGAATAATCTGGACAAACTTGAGGCACGGTCAGTTCTATGTAAATTTGTGGGATATCTAAAGAATGGTTATGGATATCTGTTCTACCACACTGAGAAACAGAAGGTGTTTGTATCTCGCCACGCTACCTTTTTGGAAAGGGAGTTTGTTGCAAAAGAAGCCAATGGATGTACGGTAGAACTGGAAGAAACTTCTGAACAACAAAATGTAACTGAAGATTTGGTGGAACCACTAGATTCAGTGATCCCAGACAAACCTCAGCCATTCCGCAGATCTGGTAGGATTTCTCATCCGCCCGAGAGATACTACGGTTTTCTCATAGACGGGGATCGAGAAGATTGTATCTTGGAAAAAGATGATCCTACTAGTTTCAGGCAGGCCATTATCAGTAGGGACTCTGATAAATGGCTGGATGCTATGCGTTCCGAAATGGAGTCTATGTACACAAATAAAGTGTGGACCTTGGATATTGCTCCACCTGGGGTAAAATCCGTTGGATGCAAATGGATCTACAAAAAGAAATTTGGTGTAGATGGGTAGGTGGGAACCTATAAGGCTAGACTCATTGCAAAAGGTTTTCGTCAAAGACTAGGCGTGGACTATGGCGAAACCTTTTCTCCAGTGGCTATGCTCAAATCCATTCGAATCCTACTTGCCATTGCTGCTTTCCATGACTATGAGATCTGGCAGATGCACATAAAAACGGCTTTTCTAAACGTAAGTTTAGAAGAGTGCATTTATATGGATCAGCCGGAAGGTTTCGTAGACAGTGGGAGCAGCGGGAAGGTGTGCAAGTTGTTTAAATCCATTTATGGATTAAAGCAGGCATCGCGGAGCTGGAACATCTGTTTTGATGAAACAAGTCAAGGAATTTGACTTCATCAAGAACGAGGATGGGCCTAGTATTTATAAGAAGATTGTAGGATGAACTGTCTTGTTCCTAGTCTTGTACGTGGACGACATTCTTTTGATAGGTAATGACATTCCTATGCTACAATCGGTCAAGCTATTCTTATCACAAAGGTTCTCCATGAAGGACCTGGGAGATGCCTCGTACATTCCGGGGATTAAGATCTACAGAGATACATCTAAGAGATTACTCGAACTCTCGCAGTCCAGGTACATAGAGACCGTACTAAAGAGATTTAGTATGGAAGATTCCAAGCGCGGTAACATATCCGCATTGCACGGAATCACCCTCTCCAAGGAGATGTCTCCCAAGACTGAAGAGGAGAGAGTCCGCATGAGCACTATACCCTACGATTCGGCGGTAGGATCTATAATGTATGCGATGCTATATACAAGGCCAGATGTAGCTTATGCGCTAAGCGTGGTGAGCCGGTATCAATCGAACCCAGGCGAGGACTACTGGACAGCAGTAAAGAACATTCTCAAATACCTGAGAAGGACTAAGGAGATGTTCTTGGTTTACGGTAATGGAGACCTAAAAGTTGAGTCCTTTACCGATTCAAGCTTCCAGAGTGATAAGGATGACAACAAGTCTATCTCGGGTTTTGTATTTACCCTCAACAGAGGGGCGGTATGTTGGAAGAGCTTCAAACAGGATACTGTCGCAGACTCGACGATGGAGGCTAAATATATTGCTGCAAGCGATGCCGCAAAAGAGGCAGTCTATATGAAGAAGTTCATTAGTGAACTTCAGGTAGTTCCGTCCATTACTGACCCAATACCTTTGTATTACGATAACAATGGGGCTATAGCTTTAGCGAAGGAACCACGGTCTCATCAGAAATCCAGGCACATCTTAAGGCAGTATCACCTGATCAGGAAGATCATAGATCGCCAGGAGATCGAGGTCCGGAGAGTGGATACAAAAGACAACACTGCGGATCCATTCACCAAGGCCCTTCCTCAAGCACAGTTCGAGAGATTTTTTGAGATGTTGGGTATGCGGTACGCCAACAGCTGGCCTTAGAGCAGACGTTGGATACTCGGTACGCCAATATATGGCTTTAGTGCAAGTGGGAGATTGTTGGATATGTATGCCCTAGAGGCCATTATTGTATATGTATACATATGGATGCTTGGACATATATATATACATGACAGTCTTGCTCGATATGATAGTATGCTATCTGGTTTGTCTTTATCTTAACATGTGCATGTTTTACTTACTATTACATATCTTTTATACATGTTGATAAAGCCCATAGGATCATTGCTAGACTACCTGCGTTGTGATAGCGATCATACTTGTGGGAGCTGGGTAGTCGGTACGCACATCCTTAAATGGTCCCTAGTCGTGGGAGTATCGAGACTGAGCGATATTCCGGAGTAGACTAGTGTATACGTTTCTAGACCCCGACGAGGGGCGATGTTTTGGTCCCGCAACCATTGGTCTTTAGACCTAAGATCGTATACAGGTGCTCATTATGGGTGAGTACACCGGACGGACTCACCGAGAACTTCCAGATGGTACTATACCTATCGTCAGATGGAAGTTCTCAGGTGACATGAGTACATGTTAGTCTTTAGACCTCAGATTGTCATTTGTCTCGTGTGAGTTCCCACTGTGCTTTGATCACTACCCTACCACGGCTTTACTGAGTCATGCAAACAGGTTTTGGTTGGGTATAGTCCCGAGCCACATGGAGGCAGTGAGTGATTGTCAGGGATTCATCTCTCCCGGTATTGGGAGTCGATATCGCACTGTGTTCGATTGGTCAGGACCATAAGACCTTGGCCAAGGCAGCTGGGATTTACCGATAGACTGATCAGTAGTTTCCCGGATTGGTCCTGAGCCGCATCAGCACGAATTACCAGGTTATTAGGGTCTGACGTTTACCACCCCCTGGACTCGGTATGCGATACTCTCAGACGAAGAGACCAGACTGTACGGAGATTGTCACAGATAGGCTCAGTAGGGATCCGGATGAGTTTGTTCATCGGCCTTCCTTTTCGACAGGTACCCGAGTAGCCGTTACGTACAGCTAGTGCCGCTGATGCGCTTGTGGCTATAGATTTATCCAGTAACTCACTGCCGACGTACTGTCGAGTCTTTAGAGTCCCCCACAGAGGGTTTCACTGGTTCAGATGAAATGATGTAGTAGCCGTATTGGATACGTGCAGGGTCTCGATCGATTGATGTACTTTGTACTTGGACTTTCGATCGGACAGTTGGTAATACTAGCTGGCTCGGGTTTGAGCCGGATTATTAAATTAGGTATTGATTTAATAGTTTACATATATGTATTTCGATATGTATATTCTAGTAGTACGTTCTTCGTGTTATTCTATCTCTTTGGGCATTCATGTTTTTATCCGAATGCAGGTATGTATATACAACAGACTGTAATCCGTATTTTATTACAGATTACCTTCTAGAAGTTAGACACCTGATCATGGACTTTTCCATTTATTGATAAATGGAAATGAGGTGGAAATTAAGGAGAGGGAGACATGGTGAGTGGCATGGCTTTAATAGTTCAAAAAGGAATACTTTATTCATTTGTGGTTACTATTGAAGCATGACTATACTTGTTTATTCATGAGAATTCATACGCAAAACCTTTGTATTGATTTTCTCTCTCATGCATGCTTCATAATTCTTGAGCTCCCATTTTTCTTCATCTACTCCCTCCTCTTGAGTTTCCTCCACCTTCATCATCTTCCTCTTCACTTCCCTTCTCATGAGTTGAGAAACAAGTGAAGATGCAAGAAAGATATAGCAAACACTTAGATCTTCACACTACATTCTAGACTACTTAGTTTAGCAACCTAAGTTCTCTAGTTGCTCCACTTGACATATTGTGAGGAGCTAGAGCCATGGATCATATCCCTCAGATGGATCATCTACGACAAAGGAGGACCGAAGAGCAAGATCGATCGCGGAGAACCAAAGGAGCCAACAAAGAAGATCATGCATGTTCAATGTGGCCACTTGGAGCTAACGAAGAGGAAAGAAGACCGAAGGACTTGAATCGTTTGGTGAGACTTCTTTCATAGTAGATAGCACTACAAGTTTTTCTAGATAGGTTTATTGAAAGATCTGGGTTAAAGGTCATTCTAGCGCCATGTTCTAATCATTAAAAAAAATTTTGTTCCACATTTGTCCACGGTAATTGGCTGGGGTGCTAGCGGTACTTTTCACACGGTCCAACATTCCCTATTTGGGATGAATGCTAGTTTAAGGACGTTTCGGTCCATTATCGCCATGTTTTAGACGAGTATTTGAGGTGTGTATGTCAATTTGGAAGGGCATTAATGTATGGCGAGAGGAGTTGTTGGTCGTCGGGACCTGCCATCTCTCTGAAGATGTTGAGGAATTACAACGACATATATCAGAGGTGTGTAAAGATGTACCCTCGAACCAAATCCCATATTTGAGAGGAAAAGGGGTTATGATGGACCTAAGAATCGTTAGTCATATTTGAGACTAAGATTATCTTAGGAGATATAGGATGAATATCATTTTTGATATCATCAATGAGAGATCATTAATCATATTTGAGACTAAGATCAGTTTAAAAATGTTTTTAAGGATCATTTTTACTTAAGATGCATCAAAAAAGCATTTGGTCTCAGCTACAAGAAACTTCAGAGACTTAGCCAATTTGGGCTTAGTCTTCCTACTCTTTTTCTTTTTTATTCAAAAAGTGCTAAGCACTCATTTGGGCTCTGTTTGTTCAGCCATTTTCTTTTTATGAAAAAGTGCTAAGCACTTATTTGACACTTTGACACTTGTATGGGTGTTATGTGAAGCATTTAATTATGGGCGCCGCACAATGAGCGCTGATCACTCTGTCACTTTGGCTGTTTATGGAGTGCTAGGAACTTTTCTCTCTTCTTTTCTTTCTTGGGGACGCCTACGTGAGGAACACGTGAGGCGCTGGGCGCTGCCCAATCAGTGCTAAGTACTCAGCCGTTTTGGTGTTCTATGAAATGCTAAGCACTCTTATTATTTTTGTGGCGCCTGTTTTCCGCCGAAAGCTGGGAAGACAAACGTCTTGCCTGAATTTGGGGGCAGATGCTATTTGGTTTTATCCGTCCACCTCTCCGATAATACCAAGTTGATTTATGGCACCATGTATCAGAGGTTTAGACAGATGCGACCGATATAGCAGACTTCGTCAGATTTCCCCTCATTTTGAGGGGTTTTTGATTGTGGGGACGCTCTTCCCTGCAGGCGCAAGCCCGTGCAATTAATTACGCTACCGCATCGCGGTAACCACTTTCTCCTTCTCCAGATGGTCACTTCATGTCGTGTATGTTTGCTTTGTTTTTGGTTGCCCGTGGATTGTATATGGAGACTAATTTATGTTGTCGCCCGTAGGGCGTGGATCAGTCAAAATCCGTATTTTCTTAGATTTGGGTTTGGGGGTTGGGTTTACGGATACTTTAGTCTCATTTGAGACTAAGATCAACTTAAACGTTTCTTAAGGATACGTTAGTCTAATTTTAGACTAAGATCAACTTAACCGTTTCTTAAGAATACGTTAGTCTAATTTTAGACTAAGATCAACTTAACAATTTGTTAAGGACACGTTAGTCTAATTTTAGACTAAGGTCAATTTAACCATTTGTTAAGGATACGTTAATTTAATTTTAGACTAAGATCTACTTAACAGGATCATTTAGATCCGACAAAAGAGCATTTGGGCTCTATTGTTTTAGTTTAGGGACTTTACGGTCAATTACCAGTTTAAGAACATGGTGGTCCAATGTTAGTTTAAGGATATCTCGGTCCATTGTTAGTTTAAAGACATTGCGGTCAATTGTTAGTTTAAAGACATCAAGGTTGAGGTTAAGGACATCATAGTCCGTGAGTTTAAAGACCTCACAGTCAAGGTTAAGGACATCATAGTCCGTGAGTTTAAAGACCTCACAGTCAAGGTTAAAGACATCATAGTCCGTGAAATGTGTGGTTGTCGGGACCCGTCACCTCTCTGAAGACGTTGAAGGATTACAACGACAAATATCAAAGGAGTGAAGAGATGTACCCTTGAACCAAAGTGGATTAAGTGATCTGTAGTCCAATTTGGAACTAAGATCAATTAATTAGATTATGAGCACATTGGCTCAGTTAAGTCTGAATTGAGAACTTATGGCCAACTTGGGCTTAGTCCAATTAAGTTTGAAATATTGGCCCTTTGTTGGACCACTAGACTTTTGTCTCGGTTCAGCCCCTCATCATTTAGCAATGCTGAACAAGAGTTTTGAGGGCTCCGATACATTTTTGTCTTAGACTGAGCATTAAACATTGTGGCTCTGAGTTTTACTCAACTTTGAGATTTAGTTAAAGAAGAGGTTTTTGCCTCTGGAAACTTATCCAATTTGGCTAAGATTGGCTTTAAAATAGTGTTAAACACTAGAGGACAACAGTGTTAAACACTGAAAATGAAATGCTCAAATTAGTGTTAAACACTAGGGAGGAAGGGGTCACGTGGGGACACGTGAGGGCACCTAAAGGTGGGGCCAAATCTCTCTTACTTTGTTCTTAGAACTGCAAATAAGTGTTAAACACTTCTAATTTCCATAGTTATCACGTGTGGGCATGTGATGGGTACTCATGCCCTGGTTTGTTAGAATGTTTATTAGGGGTCACGTGGGAGCACGTGAGAGCGCCCAAAGCCAGTATTGCCTTCGCTTTTATTCTTTTTTTTTGGAGGTCACGTGGGAGCACGTGAGGCATTGCTTCAAAACTTTTTCTTCTTATTTTTGGGGGATCTGTTTAGGGGTCACGTGGGGACACGTGATCTAGTTCTTTACATACATGGAGATCTTTCAAATCTTTTTATTTTTTTAAGAATTAAATTCTCTGTATGGTTAAACCCTAATTTTGTTTTTAGAAGAATTAAATTCCTATGTATGTGGAAGAATTAAATTCTTATGCAAGGTTAAACCCTAATTTCATTTAGAGGAATTGAATTCTTTATGAATTTGGGAGAATTGAATTCTCATATAGGGTTAAACCTTAGTTCTATCTGTCTTGGAGGAATTAAATTTCTATGAATTTGGGGGAATTAAATTCCTTAAACTCAATTCTCCCTCTAAGTTTTGGATCTGTATGACAGAATCTCCCCGATGAGAATTAAATTCTCAACTTGTGGGGAGATCTGCTTCTGCAGATCTTCAACCAAAGGAAGAACTAAGTTCTTATTCAGAAGAGTTAAACTCTTAAATTGAGAATTAAATTCTCTTTGTTTTATGGAATTTAGATCTCTTTTCCCCTTCTCACCCAGGGGTTCTTTTCTCTGAAAAGATCTTTTTTTCTCTTGAGAATTAAATTCTCCTCTCTTTTTTTCTCTCTGGTGTTGTTATCGCCCCAAAAAAGTAGATCCTTTCTTTTCTCTTCTTGGTTCCTATTTATAGGAGAAAGAAAATAATCAATTTGTTTTGTCAATCTTTCATTAAAAATTTTTAATTGATTTTGTAACCAACATGATCTTTTAGATCACTCGGTGAATTTTATTCACCATTGGATTTTTAATCCAAAAGATCTTTTATCTGTTATTCCTGGCAAATTTTAGGGAAATCTTTCCTTGTATAAAATCTTTCCATAAATTGGTGATTTTTAATCACCATTGGATTTTTAATCCAACGGTGCTCCATTTTACAAAGCACCATCATTTTTTTTTGGAAAGATTTAAAGAAATATTTTTCCAGTTAGGGTTTTTGATTCTCTCTTAATTAGAATTTAATTCTATTAATTCATAGATCTTTAGGAACCCATCACGTGTTGGCACGTGACCCCCTGATTAAGCATTTGACCAGAACTTAATTCTGTTGTTTTAAAGAACTCAGGAATCATCACATGTCAGCACGTGACCCATGGTCACATGTTGGCACGTGATGCCCCATTGGAGTTTTTCCTTGTTATTTTATTATACCTTTAATTCTTTTCAGTGGGTTTAAAGGCCCATCACGTGTTGGCTCGTGACCCCACTGATTAATTATTTCCAATTATTTATTTTATTCAGTGCCTACAGGCTTTGCCTGTAAATGGTCACGTGTCTGCATGTGATGCCTGGTCACGTGTGGGCACGTGATGTCCGGTCACGTGTGGGCACGTGATGTCCGGTCACGTGTGGGCACGTGATGCCTCATAATTTTTGATCCCGGATGAATTATGAGCCCCATAATTTATCAAATCGAAGGATTTTTTGAGAAACTTTCGATACCATTAGAATTTAGCTGTTTCTAATTCGGGAGTTTGTCAAATTGCATCCCGGAAAATACTGGTTCGCATTTTCTTCCTTAGATTACACGTGCATAGAATATTTGCTCATAACTTTTGATCCCGGATGAATTATGAAGCCCATAATATATCAAATCGAAGGATTTTTTGAGACTCTTTCGATATCATCAGAATTTAGCTGTTTTTCATTCGGGAGTTTGTCAAAATACAGCCCAGAAAATACTGGTTCACATTTTCTTAAACGTATCGCTGCCATTTGATATCTTGGGCTCTTTTGCGCAAATTTTTTTTTGGCTGGAACAAATGCCCCCCACTACTTTTCCCATGTAAGTATATACGTGAGTGAAGTAGTGCAGAGTAATTCATAGCGTATGACCAGTTTTGGGTTGGTATATAATTTTCAGGATCTTAATCTGAGAAGATAACGAGCGGACACAAGCGTCGTCATTTATCATTGACTCAAATCTCAACTCTTAAGGGATATAGTTCCAAACCCTGAGGTCCATGAGCTGCACCCTTATGTTTCTTTATATCTTACTCTGGCATGAAGTAGTTTATATGCTCATGAGTAACTCTCCATTTCAGTGGCATGTAGCTTTGGCAAGTGTGGCCCATAGATAGTAGATAACAATTCATCTTGAACTCTTTATAAGATAGCGATGGTTTAGGAAATAGGGTTAGGATCTGTTGCCTAAGTGTTTCCAACTTTATGAGCCGTGAGGGTCTCATAAAGGCTTTTCTCCCTACGAGTTGTGAGGATCTTGTAGGTGTTTTTTTCTCCTTAGGAGTTGTGAGGAATCCTAAGTGTGTTTTCTCTTGAGAATTGTAAGGATCCCACAAGAGAATTTTCTTTATGCCTAGGGACACTAATTTCCCCGCAAGTTGAAATGAATCGAGAGATTCTCGCAAAGACACTGATTTCTTTGCCGGTCGAAACGAATCGAGAGGTTCTCTCCAAGGACGCTGATTTTCCCTAAATAGAGATAAGAAGCGATGGCTTAGGAAACAGGTTCAGATCTGCTGCCTAAGACTTTTCAACTTTATGAGCCGTGAGGGTCTCATAAAGATTTTTTCTCCTTACGAGTCGAGAGGATCTCGTAGGTGTATTTTCTCCTTAGGAATCGTGAGGATTCCTAAGTGTGTTTTCTCTTGAGAGTCGTAAGGATCTCATAGGAGAATTTTTTTCCTTACAAGTCGAGAGGAATCATAACTGATTGATGAGTTGACCTACTCTCGAGTTAAAGCATTGCTTCAATAGGGAGGTCGAGGGTTGATTTTGGTTTGTCTGTACACCGCCGAGTCATGGAACTGGGAAATTTGCCGTGGCTCCGCTTTGCTGACGTCGTATATTCCTGCAGAGACACTGATTTCTCTATGGGTCGGCGCGAATCGAGATGTTCTCGTCAAGGATGCTGATTTCCCTGAATCGAAGTTTTTGCCAAGGACACTGATTTCCCTGGAGTCGAAACGAATCGAGGTATTCCTGCAAAGACACCGATTTCTCTACGGGCCGACGCGAATCGAGGTGCTCTCGTCAAGGACGCCGATTTCCCTGAATCGAGGTTTTGCCAAGGACACTGATTTCCCTGGAGTTGAAACGAATCGAGATATTCCTGTAAAGACACTGATTTCTCTGCGGGCCGACACGAATCGAGATGCTCTCAAGGACACTGATTTCCCTGAATCGAGGTTTTTGCCAAGGACACTGATTTCCCTAGGGTTGAGACGAATCGAGGTATTCCTGCAAAGACGCTAATTTCTCTGCGGGTCGACGCGAATCGAGATGCTCTCGTCAAAAGACGCTGATTTCCCTGAATCGAGGAGGTTTCCAAGGACACTGATTTCCCTGGGGGTGACACGAATCGAGGTATTCCTGCAAAGACGCTGATTTCTCTGCGGGTCGACGCGAATCAAGATGCTCTCGTCAAGGACGCTGATTTTCCTGAATCGAGGAGGTTGCTAAGGACACTGATATCCCTAGGGGTAAGACGAATCGAGGTATTCCTGCAAAGACGCTGATTTCTCTGCGGATCGACGCGAATCGAGATGCTCTCGTTAAGGATGCTGATTTCACTGAATCGAGGAGGTTTCCAAGGATACCGATTTCCCTGGGGGTGAGACGAAGCGAGGTATTCCTGCAAAGATGCTAATTTCTCTGCGGGTCGACACGAATCGAGATGCTCTCGTCAAGGACGCTGATTTCCCTGAATCGAGGAGGTTGCCTAGGACAGTGATTTCCCTAGGGGTTAGACGAATCGAGGTATTCTTGCAAAGACGCTGATTTCTCTGCGGGTCAACGCGAATCGAGATGCTCTCGTTAAGGACGCTGATTTCCCTGAATCGAGGAGGTTGCCAAGGACACTGATTCCCTGGGGTTAAGAAGAATCGAGATATTCCTGCAAAGACGCTGATTTCTCTGCGGGTCGACGTGAATCAAGATGCTCTCGCCAAGGACGCTGATTTCCCTGACTCGAGGTTTTTTGAAAAGGACACTGATTTCCTCGGAGTTGAAAGGAATCGAGGTATTCCTGCAAAGACGCTGATTTCTCTGCGGGTTGACGCGAATCGAGATGCTTTCGTCAAGGATGCTGATTTCCCTGAATCGAGGTTTTTGCCAAGGACACTGATTTCCCTGGGGTTGAGAAGAATCGAGGTATTCCTGCAAAGACGTTGATTTCTCTGTGGGTCGATGCGAATCGAGATGCTCTCGTCAAGGACGCTGATTTCCCTGAATCGAGGAGGTTGCCAAAGACACTGATTTTCTTGGAGTTGAAACGAATCGAGGTATTCCTGCAAAGACACCGATTTCTTTGCGGGTCGACGCGAATCGAGGTGCTCTCGTCAAGGACGCTGATTTTCCTGAATCGAGATTTTTGCCAAGGATACTGATTTCCCTGGGGGTTGGTTGACTTGTTTCCGAGACGGAGTGTTGATCCGGCAGGGTGGTCATTGGTTGACTCTAGGTTGTCTGTGGACCGTAGAGTCTAGGAACTAGGGAATTTGCCGTGGCTCCGTTTGGTGATGCTGTGTCCGAATCCTGTTGGAATGAGGAGGATCGCCGTTGCTGATTTTTAGGCTGTAGATGTTGCCGTTAAGGTTTGGAACTAGGGACTTTGCCATGGCTCCGCTTCGTTGCGACTCTGAGATCGGTTGTTGACATCATGTCTGCATCTGGTTGGAGTGAGGAGAAACGCCATTGGTGATCTCTAGGCTGTCTGTGAACCGTCGAGATTTGGAACTAGAGGACTTTTCCATGGTTCCGTTGTTTTGACCCTGGGGTCGTTTGTTGACGTCGCATCTGCATCCTGCTGGAGTAAGGAGAAACGCCGTTGGTGATTCCTAGGCTGTCTATGAACCGTCGATATTTGCAATTATAGGACTTTGTCATGGCTCCGATTGATGGTGTAGCATCTGTGTCCTGCTGGAATGAGGAGGCACACTGTTGTTGTTCTTCGGGCCATAGATGTGGCCATTGAGATTTGGAACTAGGGACTTTGCCATCGCTCCGCTTCGTTGCGACTCTGAGATCGGTTGTTGACGTCACGTCTGCATCTGGTTGGAGTGAGGAGAAACGCCGTTGGTGATCTCTAGGTTGTCTGTGAACCATCGAGATTTGGAACTAGGGGACTTTGCCATGGTTTCGTTGTTTTGACCCTGGGGTCGTTTGTTGACGTCGCATCTGCATCCTGCTGGAGTAAGGAGAAACGCCGTTGGTGATCTCTAGGCTGTCTGTGAACCGTCGAGATTTAGAACTGGGGGACTTTGTCGTGGCTCCGTTTATTGATGTTGCGTCTCCATCCGATTAGAGGGAGGAAGAACGCCCGTGTTGATCTCTAAGTTGTCGATGTTGACGTCAAGACCCTGAAGCTAGGGATCTTCCTTCACTTCGTTTGTTGACATTGTGTCTGCAATATTGCGACGAATGTCGAGATTGTCTTTAGGTTGTCTATGAACTATCGAGATTTGGCTTCTCTTCGACGAAGCCCGGTGGGACGATATGGTTCCCTTCTTGTTTATGCCCATGGATTGTATACAGGGGTCACTGTGACCTCACCTGCAGGGCAAAATGTTTCATTCTTTCATTTCATTCATCTTTTTTAATTCTTTCCGCGATACTCTATCATTTCAGCTTTTTATATCGCGAAAATCGCGATTGCCTAATCATTTCGGTTATTTTCGTAGTGCCCAATCATTTCGGCTATTTTTTTTAATTTTTACTCGCTGCTTTTTATTGCGAGTTGCCCAATCATTTCGGCTATTTTGTATGCATACATTTTTACTTGCTGATTTTGTTGCAAGTTGCCCCATCATTTCGGCTATTTCATATGCATTTTTGGCTCATTGATTTTTTATCGCGAGTGTGGAACTTGGAATCTGGTGCCAATCTTAGCATCAATATCGCTACAACTGGAATATTTCCAGGAGCGAATCATCATTTGTCATGAAAGAACTTGGAATTTGATACCGATTTAGGCATCGGCATCGCTACAACTGGGATATTGCCAGGAGCGAATTATCATTTACCTCTGTCGATGTCGAACAAAGGTGGCTTAGCAAATAGGGTTAGGATCCCATCGATTAAGGCTTTTGACTTCATGAGCCGTAAGGGTCTCATAAAGGTGTTTCTCCCTACAAGCCGTGAGGATCTCGTAGGTGTGTTTTCTCCTTAGGAATTGTGAGGATTCCTAAGTGTGTTCTCTTATAAATCGTAAGGATCTTACAAGAGTGTTTTCTCCTTGCAAGTTGATTGATCTATAATTTAGTGTGTTGTAGTTAACCGCAATCAATAAAGGTGTCGTGCGTAGCTAGACCGAGATGAGTACGGATGGTCCTCAGGGAAACGTTGAATCTTATACTCTTACTTTAGATGTGTTGAAAGAGATGAGGGATAAAGAATTTTGTGGATTTGTTTCTAGATCTACGTTAAGCACTATTGCAAAATATAGATCTAGATTATTTAATGATGTAGTTAATATAATAAGGGGGCTTGTAGGGTTCGTTAGGATTTAGTAGTTATGGATGATTAATTAAAAGTTATCCTTTTATCCTTTAATAGATTTAAAACTAGAACGACGGTGATGCGTGTAGATTAGGGTTTCTGGAGAGAAAAGGAATCCCACTCTTAACCCTTATCTCGACACGGAACTCCGTTCATGTCCAGCCTTTACCAAAACAATCATTAATCTAATCTCTAATCGCGGTCGGAACTAACAAAGAATTGTTAGCGCGCCCGATTAGAATGTTAATGATTCTTTTGATAAAGTTCATAAACTTTATAGGACTTAAAAAGGGTTTAGGGATGTTCATCATCCATTAGCCTATCCTAATCCTACGAACCCTAACAAGCGGAGAATTACTCACGCATGTTGGGAGAAAAAGAGATGGAAAGAAATTGCATAATTAAACTACGAAGAAATAGAATAAGAAAAAGAAAGCTACTTTTATTAATCAACAATATTCATTACACTTGAATCCTTAGAAATTGATTACAATTTCTAGTTGCTTCTCGATCTCTTCTAAGGAGGTAGACGAACAGTTGATGATCAGCCTGGATGCGTGAGCCGTCTTGGACTTCGTGATCTCGTCGGCTTGATAAATTTTCCAAGAGGCTCTCGGTGCCTTTTTATAGTGCAAAGCCAGAATCATTTGCTTCAAAATTAGGTAAAATTCATCATAGATTCACCCCAGAAAAGCGCAGACTCTATCTCCAATATCCTGCCGCGGATCCGCGGCCCAAGGGGGGTATGGCCACGGATCCACGGCCATTCGATCTCCTCCCTTCATCAAATTTCAGGAGTTCTGTCTTTGTGACATGTGTACTTCTCTGGAACCTTTGTATCTTTGAAATCTTCTCGTGTTTACAGCAGTGTCCTCACTGATGTCATCCGTTAAGCTCAAAAACCTGTAGACTTGGGAGGAAAAAGGGGACAAGAAATAATGCAAGTGAACTCCTCCCCCAAACTTATTTCTTGGCTCACAATTTTGTAAAAATCATTTTCTTTCAAGAGCCAAAATATACCACCCCCCAAACTTGAGTTAAACAATTTTAATCTTTTAAAATCACACGAGGGGATCGAGGTTATTGGTCAATGCCAAGCTTTGCAAAGACCGAAAGTCAACACCAACCATTCAAAAATTTTATCGATGAAGCATCAAGGTTGGTGGAAGAACATGTCACCTTTCGACAAGAAGAAGTGGGGAGGTGATAAGAGGTGTAATGGAAAAGGATTGCGTCTCAATTTGGAGAGACGACACAATGAAAGTGATGATGGATTACTCGCATTATCGTGACTGTCAAGAAGAAGGGGTGGAGGTTCAATTTCTTTATCTTGGAGTTGATTCATCTCAACACCCGTGTCTTTTAAATATGCGAGTTCATCAGCGAAAATTTCCTCAAAGCTTTCATCGATACCCCGAAGAATAATGTCATCAGGAAAAACAGGGTGATCGTCAGACTCTATAAAAAGTTCCTCATCAGCGTTAGGTGTTGACCCGGACAACTCGGTGGAAGAGTCCGTGTCAAGCAACAACATATGAAAAGAGTCAGAATTATGAGGTTGATCAAATTCGCTGCTGTCGACATCCATTAATTCGAAAGAACACACATGAGCATAGGGTTCGGAGGGTTCACTTCCCAACTTATAAATGTTAAGCTCAATTGAATTCTTTCCAAAGGATAGGGTCATAGAGCCGTTTCTACAATTGATTACTGCGTTGGAAGTGGCCAAAAAGGGTCGACCGAGTATCACCGGGATTTGATTGCATGGGTTTGCCACAGGTTGTGTATCAATAACGATAAAGTCCACAGGAAATATGAATTCCCCGACTTTGATTAACACATCCTCTAGCTCACTCCTAGGTTGGGTGATAGATCGATCGGCCATCTGAAGAGTGCAATGTGCCGGCTTTAACTCTCCGATCCCTAATTGCTCATAAACAGAATACGGAAGCAAGTTAACACTAGCACCTAAATCGAGTAGAGCACGATCGATATTTTTACCCCCAATAGAAATTGAAATTGTAGGACTTCCGGGGTCCTTTCGTTTCTTGGGAAGTTGTTGTGTAAAAGCTGTGCTCACATTACTCGCAAGGAAAACTTTTTTAGGTACTTGAACTTTTCTCTTCCTAGTGCACAAGTCCTTTAGGATTTTCGCATATGACGGAACTTGTTGAATAGCATCTAGGAGGGGAATGTTTATGTTAACTTTCTTAAAAATTTCTACAATCTTCTCCATTTGTGGACTTGGTCTGTTGCCCCTTAACCTGTTTGGATAAGGTGCTTGATCAATAAGTTTTGGGTCCAACGTTTGTGGAGAAGACTGTAGGGACGGATTCGATCCCAAGACTGTAGTGGGAATCGACTTAGATAGATTTGGCGAAATGGGAGAAGGGTTCGAGCCTTGGGGAAAACGGAGAATAGGCTCGGGTGAAGGTGGGAGACTAGACGAATTAGGGGAAGAAGAAGAAGCTGGGGTATCATTGGTGTCACTATCATCACACTGCTCACCCACTCGGTCATTCAGCACTTTTCCCGATCTCAACGTGGTAACGGCACTCACATTATAACTTTGTGAGTGGCCAGGATTAGGTATGGGTTGAGATGGGAGTTTCCCTTTCTCTCCCGCACTCATTGCGGCGTTTAACTGTACGATTTGGTTTTCTATGGATTTAATACTCTCACCATGGGAGGCGGAGTTTTTCGTTAGGGTATCAATAGAAGACCTCATCTCAGCCAAAAATTGCATGGATTGTTTCATGAACATATCCAAAGTTTGTGCAAGTGAAATTTGGGTGTAGAAGTTGTCAGTACCAGCCACTTGTGGTGTAGAAGTGTTGGCCGGATTTTGGAAATTCTGTGACTGAAAGGGGGGCTGATTCTGTGGTTGTGGTTGCTGTGGAGGAGGTCTTTGATAATTGCTTTGTTGGTTTTGGTTCCAAGCAAAGTTAGGATGATTCCTCCATCCTTGATTGTACGTGGAAGAATAAGGGTCGTTTCTAGGTCACTGCTGAAAAGCAGCATAGCTTGAAACGAAGCATTCATAGGACATTCTTCCGTTAAGTGTGAAGGATCCGAACAGCAACCATAGACGGTCTTAGGAAGCGTGACCTGATTTAGGGAGAATGATGAGAACTTGTTTTCAATAGCGTCGAGTTTCTTCTGTATCGCTGCCATTTCGGTTTTTACTGCGATAGAAACATCGAGCTGGTGAACACCTCCCCTAGATGATGGTGGTCTTACGCTTTCCCACTGCAAAGTGTGTTCAGCGAGGTCTTCCAGATACTTCCAAGCTTCACCGTCATCTTTAGACATGAAATTGCATTGACAATTTGTTTCAAGCATCTGCTTTGTCGCTGGATTAATGCCCTCATATATAATCCGACATAAATCCCATCTTTGTATTCCGTGATGGGGGCATTGGACAAGCAGATCTTTGAAACGTTCAAAGCACTTCCAAAATGGTTCATTGGGAAGCTGGGTGAACTGGTTGATCTCGCTCCTAATATGGGCAGTGTTATGGTTTGGGTAAAACTTCTTAAGAAATGCTATAACAAATTCATCCCAATTAGTGATAGAGTATGCGGCAGTATTGTAAAGCCATTTTTCTGCCAAGTTGCACAGTGTGAATGGGAGAAGACGTAAGCGCATAGCATCTAAAGTCAATTGTGAAGTACCCATCATTGCGCATACGTTTTCGAATTTGGTGATGAAAACGTACGCGTCTTCCGACTCAAGCCCGTGAAATTTGGGCAGCAGATTGATGTAGTGGGGTTTAATTTCGAAATTATCCCCGTTAGGTGGTGGAAGAGATAGACAAGTAGGAAGGGGACCACGGATAGGATAGCATCTCTCTTGGAGAGAGATGCGCGGTGGATTCTGCGCACCTTCGGGCGGTGGCAGCGTGATGTTATAATTTGATGGAGTGCTGTCCATCTCGGTTGTGTGTGGTGGGGGAAAAGAAGATGAAGAAGTACCGACTTCGGCGTCGATAGCAGGAACGCGGACAAGACGGGCACTAGGATCCCGTGTCCAGCCGAGCATGCACTAAGCGGGTTTAGTGCGAGTGGCAGGTGTGTGTGATTTAAAATTGGCTTGTTTTGAAAAAGTGAGACTCAAGACAAATCACCCTAAGATGCACAAGCAACCCTAGAACTAAGGTCACCTAGGTTCAGTCTCTAGACCGCTCCTAGACTTCCAAAGGACAAGCCGCAGGATCAATCCTCTACCGCCTCCGTACTACTCTTGTAGCCAGGTAAGTGCCAGGTAAGTGGGAAGGAACCACGGTAGTGGGCCTAATTAAAAACCACTAGCCTTTGACACATTTGCCTAGGCACTACAAAAGTAATGCGGATAAACGATAGATTACCCACTACCTTCCTTTGTCCTTAATGAGCGCGACAGTCCTTAGAGTCTGGTCTAGATATTTTTGAAATTAATGAAGGGTTGATCTATATGCTCGGTTTGTGATTTGTGGGGCTTAGGAAGGGTGATGAAATCCCCACCAAATCTTGATTTGGTCTTTGCCCCTTAAAGTCCGTATTAAAATATGCAAAACAAAACCAATCACAAAACTTTTGCAAAAAGATTTTTTTTTGAGCGGCGCTATTTTGCAAAGAATCCTGCAGAAAATAGATTTTATTGGATTTGAGAAGAGAGAGAAGGAGTTGAGAGTCTTGCCAGAGAGTTCTGTAGCCCTAATCCCTCTAAACTGCTGCGATTCCGCCGCACCAAGGGTACTTTTGCCGCGGTTCCGCCGCGTGGCAGAGGTATTGCTTGATGAAATTTTTGTATAACCCTTCTGTGCTCCTCTGGATCTCTAAAAATGTCTCTGTTTCCTATTTTCCTTAATTCTGTGACTCCAGATCTCCTTGCAAAAATTCACGCACAAATCGTTAAATATGCAATTTGCAGTTTTGTGTTAATAATGATATAAATCGTCTAAGAATTCAACACAAATAGTAAAAATAAAAAATTATGCACGTATCCCCAGCAACGACGCCATTTGATTGGTTTATAATTTAGTGTGTAGTAGTTAACCGCAATCAATAACGGTGTCGCGCGTAGCAGACCGAGATGAGTACGGGTCGTCCTCAGGGAAACGTTGAATCTTATACTCTTACTTTAGATGTGTTGAAAGAGATGAGGGATAAAGAATTTTGTGGATTTGTTTCTAGATCTATGTTAAGCACTATTGCAAAATATAGATCTAGATTGTTTAATGATGTAGTTAATATAATAAGGGGCTTGTAGGGTTCGTTAGGATTTAGTAGTTATGGACGATTAATTAAAAGTTATCCTTTTAATCCTTTAATAGATTTAAAACTAGAACGACGGTGATGTGTGTAGATTAGGGTTTCTGGAGGGAAAAGGAATCCCACTCTTAACCCTTATCTCGACACGGAACTCCGTTCATGTCTAGCCTTTACCAAAATAATCATTAATCTAATCTCTAATCGCGGTCGGGACTAACAAAGAATTTTTAGCGCGCCCGATTAGGATGTTAATGATTCTTTTGATAAAGTTCATAAACTTTATAGGACTTAAAAAGGGTTTAGGGATGTTCATTATCCATTAGCCTACCCTAATCCTACGAACCCTAACAAGCGGAGAATTACTCACGCATGTTGGGAGAAAAAGAGATGGAAAGAAATTGCATAATTAAACTACGAAGAAATAGAATAAGAAAAAAAATCTATCTTTATTAATCAACAATATTCATTACACTTGAATCCTTAGAAATTGATTACAATTTCTAGTTGCTTCTCGATCTCTTCTAAGGAGGTAGACGAACAGTTGATGATCAGCCTGGATGCGTGAGCCGTCTTGGACTTCGTGATCTCGTCGGCTTGATAAATTTTCCAAGAGGCTCTCGGTGCCTTTTTATAGTGCAAAGCCAGAATCATTTGCTTCAAAATTAGGTAAAATTCATCATAGATTCACCCCAGAAAAGCGCAGACTCTATCTCCAATATCCTACCGCGGATCCGCGGCCCAAGGGTGGTATGGCCGCGGATCCGCGGCCATTCGATCTCCTCCCTTCATCAAATTTCAGGAGTTCTGTCTTTGTAACATGTGTACTTCTCTGGAACCTTTGTATCTTTGAAATCTTCTCGTGGTTGCTGCCAGACTTGGTCTCTAAGTTTTGCTTCTTAATTAGGCAAGTCTTCTTCAACAACTTGATTTGCTTGATTATAGTCTTTGAAAAATTCTGCACACTTGGAAATCTTTTGCACAACAACTCAAATAATATTTAGTAGACTTAGTTCTACTAGGATTAGGTCAATGAATTTATTTGCATACATTTTTCTACCAAATGCTAATTATAATATATCAACACATGGAAAATAGTAGTTTTACACATAAACCCTCATATGTATGATATATTATAATAAAGTCCTTTTTTAATATGAAAATTGTAGGAAAAATGTAATACAACTGTGCAGTTTTATCAAATGAACACAAGTCGAGAGGACCTACAAGTGTTTGTTCACCGTATGAGCATATCCCTAGTCGCTGGTGGGCTCTGTCAGGGAAATGTTTATTCGTGCCCGTGGATTGTATACAAGGGTCAGCATTGAACCGCTTGTAGGGCAAAAGCGGGGTGTATGAAGGCTTAAGAATAGTTTCAGATCCCTATAACTTAAGGCTTTTGAATCCTATGATCTGTGTGGGTCTCAAAGGGGAATTTTCCTTACGAGTCGAGAGGATCTCGTAAGTGTATTTTCTCCTTAGGAATCGTGAGGATTCCTAAGTGTGTTGCTCCCTTGTGAGTCGTAAGGATCTCACGCAGGTATTTTCGCCTTACAGGGTCGAGAGGACCTTGCAAGTGTCTTTTGACGAGATTGCGCCTTTTCGGGGTTTCACAAAACTCGCCGGTAGTCCCGCTGTTTTTACTCACGGAGCCCTTTCGGGTTTTCATCCGTGCCCATCTTGCTTATGGACATACCATTTTTTTGTTTTGTTTTTGTTTTTTTAACACCGCGTCAGCCTGGGGACGGCGCGGGTTGGTAGTAGTTTAACGACATTTCGGTCATAGGTCCAAGATTTTTTGGGCAACGTACGATTACGAAGCTAGATTTTCTCGCAAATCTTCGCATCTTTTGTGTTGGAGGTGGATTCCTTGAAGAGAGGGCTGAGAGCGATTTCTTCGTTAGAGTCGCTTCCAAAGGTGATAACTTGCGATCCCTTGGTGTTGACTATATGACAGTTGCCAGCAGCTCTTTTGCGCTCATCTGTCGTGCTTTTCTGTTCCCGATGAGCCTTGCTCTTCACTCGTTGAACGTGTTGTTGGGGGGCAACATATTCCTACCACCAGTTTTTAAAGGCTATGCACTCGTCGGTAGGGTGTGTAATCCTCTGATGGTATAAACAGAAGTTAGGATGTATGTCCGTTTCATCAAGATGTATACCGCCAGGAGAATTTCCTCTGAAAGAGGGCAACTTCATTCCTATTGACAGGGCCCTAGCGAATCGTTTCCTTACTTTAAGCTTGCTTTTGCTGGCGATAGGGATGCTTCAATCCGGTTGGGGTGCCTCGACCTTTTCATCCAGTCGTCGGCGTTTGGCTTTTTCGAATATAGCCAGTTCACGCTCTCGATTGGCTTTGGTTTTCTGACAGGCTTCGTTCAGTAGCAAGTCAATCATCTCGTCAGACGGTTCCATAGGTTTTGGCTTCGATCCTGCCCCATGCTCTTTTATGCCGTCTTCTATCGCCGAGTGATCTTCTTCGTAGTTAACGTCGAATGAGAGATCATGTGGCAACTTGCCACATAGTCTTCAGATTTTTCTGACGAGTCATCCCCGTCGTTATTGTCGTTATCTCCGCTCTCAAGGATATTGTTGAGAAATTCTTGGAGTGTGACCGGGGTTCGCGCCTTCTGGTTATATTCCTCCAGTGTGTCAATATGCTTTTGCAGATCCGTGCGGTTGTCATCAAACTGCGCAGGCTTTTTGGTTTTCTTCTTTTTCTTCGAAGACTGTGACGGTTGTGCCTGGGTGTTTTGCCCATTGCTATTAATTCCCGATATTGGGCGTGGTTTCAGCATCCTGTCGATGATCTCCGGCTCCTGCAGGCTTTTCCACCTGATCGCCAGACATGTTTGAAGATCCTTCAGCATTCTTTTCGTCTTGGCTGAAAGAGCGACCTCCCACGGAGCTTCTTCTATAAAAGAGCACGATGCCCCCTGCATGTCCATCTTTTTCGGAGCATGTGGTTGTGGCGGGTTCATTTTCCAATTTTCAGACAACGCGAATTTTCCTTGCTGGTATTGGTCTTCAACCCAATTTTTGAAGACGTAGCAATCTTCGAGTGGATGGCCTACTACTCGATGGTAGGGGCAGTAATTGGGATCATTGACGTTGTTCGGTCGCGATGGGTGTCTCGACTCCGGTAGAGTAATGAGCCCATTGCGCACTGCTAGTTCAAACAGTTTCCTTGTTTATCCCGGGGAAAAGAGTAAGGACGTCTCAACTTCTCATCGAGGGATTTCCGCTTGTTGCTTTGGCGAACAACCGGTCTCGGGCCACTCGGTTGTTGTTGAGCGTTGGCGACAAAGATAGCTTTCCCTTCACCCTTTTTCATTTCAAGTCTCCGACTTTGAAGAGGAAGGCCTATGGCCCATCTGGTCCATTTGGGCTAGCTTGTCAATCAAGTCCTGGAAGGTAGTCGGCTTGAAAAACATCATGAATTGGGATATGGTCGCCTGCGGATCGAGAGTTCCCACAAACATGCCCACCGCAGGCGCTTCTTCTATACGCTGTTCGCACTTCGACCATAGGTTGCGCCACCGTATCGCATACTGAACCCATGTTTCGCCTGGTTTCACCCTGGCATTTCTCAATGCCGTGATTGGGGTGCGTTCGCTGGCGCTTGCGAAATGCTGGGTGAATAACAGCTCCATCTCCGTGAATGTTTTGACGGAGTCATTTGGAAGCTCCGAATACCATTCGAAGGCCGTCTCTGCCAAACTGCCAATGAATTGGCGAAGCAGTAGCTTATTGTCACCTCCGGTGTTGCCGCACAGAGCCCTAAATTGAGAGACATGTTGATGCGGATTTCTAGTCCCCTTATATACGTGGAATTTGGGGATCGTGTATCCCGGCGGGTACTTTATTTGGTCATACCAACCTGGATAGGGTCGTCCAGTTTTAACAATTTACCCAGTCGCTTCATTCGCCTGGTGAACTCGTATCTACTGAGCGATGTAATCATCCAGGGCAGCTTTGGAGATTGTCTCCTCCTTGGCTGTTGACAGAGTCGGCAGAGGATTTGATGTCTCTCATCTATCATCTTCAATTATTACTGGAGGATCTTCGGTTAGGGGATCCGGGTGGATCATCATGCCCACCATCTCTTGGAATAGAAGGGACATTTTTTTATATTGGCCGCTTGTTCCGCGGCCTCTTTTTCCTTCTTCTCAAGCATTCTCCGAAGGAATTCGGCATCAGTTTCCTGCTCACGGTGCTGCTCCGAGAATGTTTCCGGGCTTGTTTTCAGTCCCGTAAGTGCAGCCATAGCTGTTTGCATTTCTTGAAGCCTCTGTTGCTGCTCTTGGGCTTTTGTCACGGGTCGCGTAAGCGGTCGATGACCTGTATAGATACGGCTATCCTCTTTTCCGGATGCCATATAGACGGTATGTACCACCATGCCCCAAGACTTAGGGCGTTTAGGCTCAGTGCCCTTGACATTTGTCGCAGACATGGGGATTTTCTCCGGCCTTCTCCTCTTGTGAGCAGTCGAGGTTGAGGGGGCCGTTGCAGTGGGCACCCAAGTAGCTGTCGTTTTCTGTGGTTTGACAGGGTGATCATCTTCTTACCGAACCTTCATCTTTTTTCTGTCGGAGGAAATAGTCTTGATCTATCACGGAGTTTTGGACCTGTCGCCAAATTTTGTAAATTTTAGAGGACAGCCGCTGAGGGGGCTGCTTCAGCTTTGCCTATGTGATCTTTTCAACGGGCGGAGGAGACATTTTTAGCACGGCAGTTGGCAAATTCCTGCACACCGTGTTAAGTAATTCAAAGCTGTTCCCGGTTGGAACAGCAGTATCGATTTCCACCGTTGGAGCTGGCGGAGTCAGTCCAGAAGGAGAGTTGCCCCCAGCCTTCCTTACTCGGAGCCAGTGGCGACGTCGAGCGTGTCGAGCCAACGGTACTGGCTCAGCTATGGGGATGGCTTTATCATGCCCCCTGTCTTGTTCAGGAATTGTCGTTGTCAGCCTATTGAAGACTGATGTCCGCTGAGTGGGGATGACCAACCTATCGAAGGCAGGCTTCCGAGCAGGGGAAGCAGCCTTGAAGATTTCGCCTGGAACGGGAGCTGAAACAGTCAGTCTTGTGAAGACCGACCCTTTGGCAGGAGAAGCCGCTTTGACGACTTCGGGAGCAGGAATGGCTATCCTTTTCGGGATAATTCTTTCTAGTATTGCAAGCTTCTTCATGGGCCCTTATGAGTTTTGGCCCAATCTGTCAAAGACTGAGGCGCTTGGTTTGGACAACCCGTTAAGAAGGGCCGCAGTAGTTATAAGCCGATCAAAGACCGACTTCTTTGAAGCCTCTTGCAATGGTACAGGGGTGTTGAAGCTTGTTGGCGGGATCATTTGTCCCGAAGAACAATCCAGTGGTTGCCTGAGTCACCTGTTTCAGCGGCATAGCGAAGATGGAGGCCGCTTATGGCCCGTAAGTCACTCCTCCGGACGGGACGGAGTGAGAGTTGCAGTTAGTGCAGTTTGAACCCATTGATCTTCTGTTTTCTGCACGAAGCAAGATACCGAATCTTAGTACCTCGAATCCACAGGCAACCATAGCAAACCGCGATTCGTTCGCGAACACGACACACGAAGTGTGGAGTGAAAACTGGAAGAGGTCCCACCGGGCATGCCAGAATCTGTTCTCCGCCGAAAGATGGGTGTTCATACTATAATATTGCATTAATTTACAGGTACTCTTGACGCACGTTTGTTGCATATTACAGGATACAGGCTCTTGGAGCGAATACAGTGAAAAAGACGAAAATTGATACAGAAAAGGGACTTTTGACCAACAAGTAGACGGATCCTAGTCTAGCCAGGCTAATAACAGTTCACATAGGTACAAGGTGACGCAAGGTCCAAACATGTCAAAGTGAAACGGTTAAAAGAACAATACGAATTTTCACTGAAGATCTGGAGAAGAATAATGAGCCAAACAGAGAAAAGGAGTGAATAATAAAGAAGCCCTAATACCCAAGATTCAGCCCAAGAAGTTTGGTGAGCTGAGCTCACCAAAGGGCCGCGGAACCGCGGCCCAAGCCCAATAATGTCGCGGTTCCGCGGCTATTTAAAGCCCGTGTCGGTGGAAACTTTTGGTGTCGGTGCGTCGGTGCGGGGGTTTTGATTTTTCGTGGGCATATCTGTAATTGCACATGCGCGAGACTCTGTGACCCTAATTTTCCCTGTTTACTTATAAATTGTAATCACAGATCTGTAAAACCTATGCCTCTTTTCAATCAATAAAATTCAGAATTGTTGGGAGATCAAGAGCATCATTTCGTAAGTCTTTTTTTTCCTGCCTTAGTTATAATTTCATTATTTGCCATAGATCTATAATTTTATTCTTGCCATAGATAAGTCATTGCTTGCCTTAGTTAATTATAGTACAGAATCTTTTAAAACTGCAGTAGGAAATTAATCCAATTTAGATTTAATAATGAACCTCAAATTGATATTGCTGATAAATCCCCTAATGAGCGAGTAGTTTCCTCGCTTGTTAGGGTTAGGAATAAAGGGAGTGATTGAGAGATGAATATCTCTCAGCTCTTTCAATGCGAATAATTTTCATAAGTAGAACTTCATGCACGCATGCATGATCCGCTCCCTAGGGCACCCTACCTACGAGGTAACGGTGACACCGTAGTATAAAGGACCGGACATGCATGACGTCCATGAAAGTTGTAGCAATTAGTAGGAAAGGACGGACAAGGATCAAGAGAAAGAAACTTCGTTTCTTCCCAATCATCCTAATCCCCTTTACTAATAATTGTTATAGCTTCTAAAAAAGGTTTTAATCTAAAGCATTGAAAGAGGTGTAAATACCCATCTTATCAAACCCTACTTTAAACCTAACCCTAACAAGTTCCTTAACCAGCATACAACTTAGTTCTTAAAATCATTCAACAAAAACGAAACCACCATCGGAATCAACTCGTAAAAACACAAATCAGAAAATTACACATCTCTGTGGATCGACCCGTATTCACTGGCTAGCTGCAAAGCGACGCCGTTTCTGATTACGGTTAACTTAATATTTTTTAATTAATCAAATGGCGCCGCTGCCGGGGATGGCGTAAAATTTCTTTTATGTGATTTCGGGTTGATATAAATTTTTAAAATTATAAAAATCTGAAAATAAAAAAAAAAAAAATTATTATCAATTTTTATCTGTTTGAAGGGTTTTATTGTTTGAATCTTGCAGGAACAGCGAAGAATCGCGGATCTGAAAATTTACAGAGGGCAAACCAGGAAAATTCACATCAGAACAGAGAAGAATTGGTGAAAAGAGTAGTACAAATTTTTTTCAGGAGCCGATCCCATCAACAGAGCGCGAAACCGCGGCCAATTGGGGCATAAAGCCGCGTAACCGCGGTGGTTTAACCGGATCTCTGCGTGGAAATTGCATGGTTTGATCTCTTGTTCTCCCCTCTGCAACCTCCATATATCTGTCTGTAAAAAATTTCTGCAGAAATTCTTTGCGCTAAAAATCTTCTCTCCCCTTCTAAATAACAGATTTTCTGCAGGTTTCTTTGCGCCGCGCTAAAAATTTGATTGCAAGTGAATTTTATTGTTTTGCATAATTTAATCGGACTTTAAGGGGCTAATTGACCAAACTCAGATTGGGTGGGGATTTCATCACCCTTCCCAGGACCCAGAAAACATTTAAAGTATTTGCATTGACCACAATTAATTAAAAAATACTAGACTCAGCCCTAAGGACATCGAGCTCAATAGGAAAAGGACTAGTATAGGCATCGGCCGTTTATCCTAACCTGACCTTGCGGTGTCTAGGCAAGTGTGTCTAGGCTAGTGGTTATTAATTAGGCCCACTACTGTGGTTCCTTCCCACTTACCTGGCACTTACCTGACCGCAGTGTCGGTGAAGAGGCGGTTTGAGGTCCTATTTCTAGCCCTAGTTAGGAGCTGTCTAGCAGACCTAGGTGACCCTAGATCTAGGCCTGATTGTGCATGTGTGGTTGATACATTTGTGTCACGAGTCTCTTTTCAAAAACCTTTTTGTAAACATTCTCACATATAAAAAAAGAAAAAAAGAGAAAAATCTTTTCAAAACTTGCAACTTGTCGCTAAGAAAACTTGCAACTCACTTCCACCACTTTCCTTCACTGACGTTATCTTACCTCCACATTCTGTCTTTCATTTTTTTTCTCTGACTGCACTACCCCTTTAGTGTATGTCACTTTAGACTAGGGATACTAACGCCTGATTAGTCCATGTTTCATTGGTACCGATCGACGAACCTTTCGACACCGAAGTCGAAATTCCCTCCATTTCCTTACCTCCACCTTCAAATTCTTCTTTCGAAGGTATGTCGGGACACGACCCCAACGATACCTTACCGACGGGAATGATTCCACCTCCGTTAGGTGCGAATAACCCGAATCTTCCGCCTGTTGTAGCGCCCCAACGAATCGCGCTCCAGGATCTCTTCTACCCCGTCCGCACTTCTTTACCTACCTGTCTTTCACCCCCACCGGCAAATGGGGACAACTTTGAAATAAAACCACATTTCATCAATATGCTGCCAAAATTTCATGGTTTGGAATCTGAAGATGCGTATATTTTTATCAATAAATTCCAAAATATGTGCGCTATGATGAAAACGTCCCAATTAAGTGATGACGCTATAAGGCTAAGGGTCATTCCTTTTACCTTATGTGACCTAGCCGAGAAGTGGCTATACAACACCGCTTCACATTCCATTAGAAATTGGGACGAGTTTGTGAAAGCTTTTCTGAAAAAGTTCTATCCTCATCACAAAACTGCTAGAATCCGTAACGAGATTATACAATTTTCACAGCTTCCTTCCGAACCATTTTGGAAGTGCTTCGAGAGATTTAAAGACCTACTCGTTCAATGCCCTCATCATGGGATCGAAAGTTGGCAACTTTGCCAAACATTATACGAGGGATTGAACTCAGCAACGAAGCAGTTGCTAGAAACCATATGTCAATGTCATTTTCTCTCCATGTCTAGCGACGAAACTTGGTAGTTTCTTGAGGATCTTAGTGAGCAAACAATTCGGTGGGAGAGTACCAAGACCACATCAACTTCTTCTTTTGGTCAATCTAGGGTAGGCATACATCAAGTAGATATGTCGATTGCTATAAAGGCCGAGATGGCCGCACTTATGAAAAAGCTAGAAACCATTGAGACCAAAATCTCATCGTCTTCTCCTGCCCCTGTTATGCCTCCACGAACTGTTTGTGCTTGTTGTACGGATCCATCGCATCTAACCGAAGAGTGTCCTTATAATGCATCTACTCAAGGACAGGATCAAGTCAATGCTGCATTTCAGCAACGACAAAGAAATGATCCGTACTCTTCGACATACAATCCGGGGTGGAGGAGTCACCCAAATTTCGCTTGGAACCAAAATCAACAAGTCCAAGGAAATAACAATTTTCAAAGACCTCCTCCTCCACAACAACAACAAGCACCTTCACAAACTCAAAACCAACAACCTTTCCAACAACAACCTTATACAAATCAAACGAACAATTTGGTTCAACCAAATGATGATAAGGTTATCTCGCTCGAAAAAAGTCTAGATGCATTTCTCAAGCAATCTACAGAATCCGCAGCAAGATTTGAAAATTATGTTCAGTCTTTGATGCATAACAATACCTCACACGATCAAAGTATCAAATCTATTGAGGCACAAATTGCACAATTAACTGCTGCGTTGAGCGAGAGAGAAAAGGGAAAGCTTCCATCTCAACCATTACCAAATCCCGGTCACACACAAAACGCATATCACAATCACAATGTTAATGCGGTGACCACGTTGAGATCCGGAAGAGTGTTGCAGAATAATGTGGGTATTAGTGATGACATCCCCGCCGGTGGTTCTTCTTCTTCTCCATCGTCATCTTTCCCTTCTTCATTTTCTTCACCTTCTTCTTCACCTTTTTCTTTAGAGCCTATTCTCCACCCTTCACACGGCTCAACTTCTTCTAACTCGAACGGACCCATTTCTCACAACACGAACACATCTACACGGGGTGTCTTTCCTACTCCACATTCTACTCTACAGACATTTGACTCAACAAATTTTCAAAATGCTCCATTTCCAAACAGGTTGAGTCCCAATAAACCAACTGCACAAGTGGAGAAGATTGTGGAGTTATTTAAGCAGGTTAGCATAAATATACCTCTCTTGGATGCAATCCAACAAGTCCCTTCATACGCGAAAATCTTAAAGGGCTTATGCACCTCGAAGAGAAAGGCATCTCAAGTACCCAAGAAAGTGCTAGTGGCTAGTGCAGTGAGCAATGCTATTAACCACCCTCAAACCTTACCCCAAAAACGAAAGGACCCCGGCTGTCCTACGATTTCAATCACAATTGGGGATAAGAAAATTAATCGAGCACTTTTAGATCTTGGGTTTAGTGTTAACCTGCTTCCCTACTCTGTGTACAAACAATTAGGGGTTGGAGAGTTGAAACCCGCTCGTTGTACTCTCCAAATGGCTGATCGATCAATCACCCATCCAAGGGGTGAGCTAGAGGATGTGTTGATCAAAGTTGGGGAGTTCATATTCCCCGTTGATTTTATTGTTATGGATACACAACCTGTTGCTAACCCACGGAACCAAATTCCGGTGATCCTCGGTCGACCATTTTTGGCCACTTCCAATACTGTAATAAACTGTCGCAATGGCTCCATGACTCTATCCTTTGGGAAGATGTCTAGTGAGTTCAATATTTATAAGATGGGAAGTCTGCCCCCCATGCCTAAAACTAGTACACGAGAAGTTTGCTCTGTTCACGAAATCACGCAGGAGGACAGCGAGCTTGAAAGATTCTTGTTTGATGAAAACAGTTTTGACGCCACTAGTGCGTCCCTCCTTGAGCCTACCACCGTTGACACAACCGATATGGATTATGAATGTTTTACTTTTTCGGATGATGACGACTCACAGCCCGAATATGAGTCTTTTGAATTTGTGGATGAGTTAGTTGAACCATCCGAATCGGTTGTTTGCAGTGATTTCGAACCTGTGTTGGAGTCCTTTGAGTTCGAGGTAGATTCCGCAATGATTCTTTCGCCTCGGAAACTCGAACTCATGTCCTTACCGCCTCACCTTAAATATGCTTACATAGGTGAGAATGAGACTTTTCCCATTATAATATCAGCCTCTCTAGCCTTCAAGCAAGAGAACGCTATTTTTAAAGTCTTACAAGATAGGCGGCAAGTTTTCGGTTGGACTATGGCGGACATCGAGGAGACCAGTTCCCTTATAATTGAATATCATATGAAATTGATGGATGATGCCACGTCAATAGAGGACCCACGGGAACATTTTGGGGGTATTGTGGTTAGTCAACCTCCTCCTTTAGAAGTTGAACCACCCCCATTTCTTTTAAGAAGCTACGAGAATGCCAACATTCCACTGATTACTGATCATTCGCATTCTCGTTTTGATGCATCACCACCTCCTGTATATTCACCTCCACACCTTCCATACCACCACTTCTATCTTCCCTAATTTCTTATGGATCGCTACGACTTATTCTTCCACCAACTGATACTCTTTACTGATAAATTTTTCAACTGGTTGGTGTTAACGTTTGGTCTATGCAAGGTTTGGCAGTAATGTCTAACATAGTTTAAATGAAGTTTGGGGGGGGGCTTTCTGTATATATTTTTGTTTACCTTAACAATAAAAAAAATTATAAATAAATAAACATGGAAGTGCCAGTATTTTGACCCTCTTGGTTTAGCATGACAGTGAGAACACTGTCAAGTTTAAGTTTGGGGGTATGCTCGGTACGTCTTCTTCCTTCGTATTCATTTGTACATATTTTTGCATTTGCATATTTATTTGAAAACCCATAAAAATTTGAAAAATTTCAAAAAATTATAAAAATATTGTATTCAATTTTGGCCATATTTGATTTGAGTTTGACAAATAGGTTAACTGGCTAGGAACAACTAGATCTTAGACTTAGTAAATTAAAAACCCTAAAAATAACCTTCCTTAAAGTTTAACGTAGAAAGTATATGCCTTGTAGTTTATTTAGAAATAGGCAAATTTTGGGTTCACTTCTTGGGCTAAGTCAAAATGAGGGAAGAGTATTGATGTTCTTATTAGAGTATAAGTTTGAAAAATAGTTCCTAGCTTAAGTCTAGATTCTGAAAATGTATACCCCACAATTTGCACACTCACGCACCTTGAAACTTGGAATAGTAGAAGAAACCTTGAAATGCTCTTGTCTAAAGTCCTTAGTACGAAGAAAATAAAAGAAAAAAATACAAGAATAAAAAAATGGACACTGGTTTTTGTGATTACTTAAGGCTGCAAAAATAGAAAAAAATATTTAGCGAGGGTGCTTCATCACCCAGTGCCTTAGACCAACTGGTTTGGGAGTCACTGCTAAAGCCTTGGGTGTTGTAAAACTAGGAAGTACGCTTTAAAGTGCTAACACATCTTGTAATCGTTCGTTGGTACCTCAAGAAGTATTAACGGTCGCATGAAGAATGTGTAAGCGAAATTCAATTAAAAATTCACCTACTGATAAGTACTTTGGACAACGGACAAGAACATGATTGCTTGATTTGAATTTCTAAGTGTAGGGGTGATCTATATACACATGTGGGGATATGTGATTAGAATTTAGATAAGAGAGAGGAATGAAAGATAGAACTTGTATCTTTAATGGAGTTGATAGAAATTCTTAAGTGGAGATGAAACCCTAGAAGGAAGACTTAAGAGATGCCGAAAGCTAAGTAGGTTTACATAACATATATAATCTTAAGTTAAATAATGAGGAAGTGTGAAGAATGTGGGTGGATAATTTGCGAGTCAAAAGATAATAGAATTCCTTGTTAGAAAACCTAATGGGAGAACAAAAGTCAATGGGCTTAGTTGATAGGATTTTGTGGGTGTAATCCGCTGAAAACCCTCAGGAGACAACACTCCTCCTATTAGGGACACCTAGAGGTTTAACGGCTTGTTGCACGTGCTCAGTGCAATCGCGTTTCTCTGCGAAAGTGCGGTTAGGTTAGGATTTTAGTGAATAAAAAATAAGTTTGCTCGAGGACGAGCAAAAGATAAGTTTGGGGGTATTTGTTCATATTATAATATTGCATTAATGTACTCCCCATTTTCATTCATTTTATAAATAAACAGGTACTCTTGACGCACGTTTGTTGCATATTACAGGATACAGGCTCTTGGAGCGAATACAGTGAAAAAGACGAAAGTTGATACAGAAAAGGGACTTTTGACCAACAAGTAGACGGATCCTAGTCTAGCCAGGCTAATAACAGTTCACATAGGTACAAGGTGACGCAAGGTCCAAACATGTCAAAGTGAAACGGTTAAAAGAACAATACGAATTTTCACTGAAGATCTGGAGAAGAATAATGAGCCAAACAGAGAAAAGGAGTGAATAATAAAGAAGCCCTAATACCCAAGATTCAGCCCAAGAAGTTTGGTGAGCTGAGCTCACCAAAGGGCCGCGGAACCGCGGCCCAAGCCCAATAATGTCGCGGTTCCGCGGCTATTTAAAGCCCGTGTCGGTGGAAACTTTTGGTGTCGGTGCGTCGGTGCGGGGGTTTTGATTTTTCGTGGGCATATCTGTAATTGCACATGCGCGAGACTCTGTGACCCTAATTTTCCCTGTTTACTTATAAATTGTAATCACAGATCTGTAAAACCTATGCCTCTTTTCAATCAATAAAATTCAGAATTGTTGGGAGATCAAGAGCATCATTTCGTAAGTCTTTTTTTTCCTGCCTTAGTTATAATTTCATTATTTGCCATAGATCTATAATTTTATTCTTGCCATAGATAAGTCATTGCTTGCCTTAGTTAATTATAGTACAGAATCTTTTAAAACTGCAGTAGGAAATTAATCCAATTTAGATTTAATAATGAACCTCAAATTGATATTGCTGATAAATCCCCTAATGAGCGAGTAGTTTCCTCGCTTGTTAGGGTTAGGAATAAAGGAAGGGATTGAGAGATGAATATCTCTCAGCTCTTTCAATGCGAATAATTTTCATAAGTAGAACTTCATGCACGCATGCATGATCCTCTCCCTACGGCACCCTACTCACGAGGTAACGGTGACACCGTAGTATAAAGGACCGGACATGCATGACGTCCATGAAGGTTGTAGCAATTAGTAGGAAAGGACGGACAAGGATCAAAAGGAAGAAACTTCGTTTCTTCCCAATCATCCTAATCCCCTTTGCTAATAATTGTTATAGCTTTTAAAAAAGGTTTTAATCTAAAGCATTGAAAGAGGTGTAAATACCCATCTTATCAAACCCTACTTTAAACCTAACCCTAACAAGTTCCTTAACCAGCATACAACTTAGTTCTTAAAATCATTCAACAAAAACCAAACCACCATCGGAATCAACTCGTAAAAACACAAATCAGAAAATTACACATCTCTGTGGATCGACCCGTATTCACCGGCTAGCTGCAAAGCGACGCCGTTTCTGATTACGGTTAACTTAATATTTTTGAATTAATCAATGGGAAGACAAACGTCTTGCCTGAATTTGGGGGCAGATGCTATATGGTTTTATCCGTCTACCTCTCCGATAATGCCAAGTTGATTTATGGTACCATATATCGGAGGTTTAGACAGATGCGACCGATGTAGCAGACTTCATCAGATTCCTCCTCATTTTGAGGGGTTTTTGATTGTGGGGACGCTCTTCCCTGCAGGCGCAAGCCCTTGCAGTTAATCACGCTACCGCATCGCGGTAATCACTTTCTCCTTCTCCAGATGGTCACTTTGTGTCGTGTATGTTTGTTTTGGTTTTGGTTGCCCGTGGATTGTATACAGAGACTAATTTATGTTGTCGTCCGTAAGGCGTGGATTAGTCCAAATTCGTATTTTCTTAGATTTGGGTCTGGGGGTTGGGTTTAAGGATACGTTAGTCTCATTTGAGACTAAGATCAACTTAAACGTTTCTTAAGGACACGTTAGTCTAATTTTAGACTAAAATCAACTTAACAGTTTGATAAGGACACCTTAGTCTAATTTTAGACTAAGGTTAACTTAACCATTTGTTAAGGATATGTTAGTCTAATTTTAGACTAAGATCTACTTAACAGGATCATTTAGATCCGACAAAAGAGCATTTGGGCTCTAATGTTTTAGTTTAGGGACTTTGCGGTCAATTACCAGTTTAAGGACATGGTGGTCCAATGTTAGTTTAAGGACATCTCGGTCCAATGTTAGTTTAAAGACATTGCGGTCAATTGTTAGTTTAAAGACATCACGGTCGAGGTTAAGGACATCATAGTCCGTGAGTTTAAAGACCTCACAGTCAAGGTTAAGGACATCATAGTCCGTGAGTTTAAAGACCTCACAGTCAAGGTTAAGGACGTCATAGTCCGTGAAATGTGTGGTTGTCGGGACCCGTCACCTCTCTGAAGATGTTGAAGGATTACAACGATAAATATCAAAGGAGTGAAGAGATGTACCCTTGAACCAAAGTAGATTAAGTGATTTGTAGTCTAATTTGGAACTAAAATCAATAAATTAGATTATGAGCACATTGGCTCAGTTAAGTCTGAATTGAGGACTTATGGCCAACTTGGGCTTAGTCCAATTAAGTTTGAAATATTGGCCCTTTGTTGGACCACTAGACATTTGTCTGGGTTCAGCCCCTCATCATTTAACAATGCTAAACAAGAGTTTTGAGGGATCCGATACATTTTTGTCTTAGACCGAGTATTAAACATTGTGGCTCTGAGTTTTACTCAACTTTGAGATTTAGTTAAAGAAGAGGTTCTTGCCTTTGGAAACTTAGCCAATTTGGTTAAGATTGGCTTTAAAATAGTGTTAAACACTAGAGGACAACAGTGTTAAACACTGAAAATGAAATGCTCAAATTAGTGTTAAACACCAGGGAGGAAGGAGTCACGTGGGGACACGTGAGGGCACCCAAAGGTGGGGCCAAATCTCCCTTACTTTGTTTTTAGAACTGCAAATAAGTGTTAAACATTTCTAATTTCCATAGACATCACGTATGGGCATGTGATGGGTACTCATGCCCTGGTTTGTTAGAATGTTTATTAGGGGTCACGTGGGAGCACGTGAGAGCGCCCAAAGCCAGTATTGCCTTTGCTTTTATTCTTTTTGTTTTGGAGGTCACGTGGGAGCACGTGACGCATTGCCTCAAAGCTTTTTCTTCTTATTTTTGGGGGATCTGTTTAGGGGTCACGTGGGGACACGTGACCTCGTTCTTTACATGCATGGAGATCTTACAAGTCTCTTTATTTTTTTAAGAATTAAATTCTCTGTAGGGTTGAACCCTAATTTTGTTTTTAGAGGAATTGAATTCTTATGTATGTGGAAGAATTAAATTCTTATGCAGGGTTAAACCCTAATTTCATTTAGAGGAATTGAATTCTTTATGAATTTGGGAGAATTGAATTCTCATATAGGGTTAAACCCTAGTTCTGTCTGTCTTGGAGGAATTAAATTTCTATGAATTTGGGGGAATTAAATTCCTTAAACTCAATTCTCCCTCTAAGTTTTGGATCCGTATGGCAGAATCTCCCCGATGAGAATTAAATTCTCAACTTGTGGGAAGATCTGCTTCTGCAGATCTTCAACCAAAGGAAGAACTAAGTTCTTATTCAGAAGAGTTAAACTCTTAAATTGAGAATTAAATTCTCTTTTTTTTATGGAACTTAGATCTCTTTCCCCTTTCTCACCTAGGCTTTCTTTTCTCTGAAGAGATCTTTTTTTTCTCTTGAGAATTAAATCCTCCTTACTTTTTTTCTCTCTGTTGTTGTTATCTCCCCAAAAAAGTAGATCCTTTCTCTTCTCTTCTTGGCTCCTTTTTATAGGAGAAAGAAAAGAATCAATTTGTTTTGTCAATGTTTTATTGAAAATTTTTAATTGATTTTGTAACCAACATGATCTTTTAGATCACTCGGTAAATTTTATTCACCATTGGATTTTTAATCCAAAAGATCTTTTATCTGTTATTCCTGGAAAATTTCAGGGAAATCTTTCCTTGTATAAAATCTTTCCATAAATTGATGATTTTAATTACCATTGGATTTTTAATCCAACGGTGCTCCATTTTACAGAGCACCATCTTTTTGTTTGGAAAGATTTAGAGAAATATTTTCCAGTTAGGGTTTTTGATTCCCTCTTAATTAGAATTTAATTCTATTAATTCATAGATCTTTAGGAACCCATCACGTGTTGGCACGTGACCCCCTAATTAAGCATTTGACAAGAACTTAATTCTGTTGTTTTAAAGAACTCAGAAATCATCACGTGTCAGCACGTGACCCATGGTCACGTGTTGGCACGTGATGCCCCAATGGGGTTTTTCCTTGTTATTTTATTATACCTTTAATTCTTTTCAGTGGGTTTAAAGGCCCATCATGTGTTGGCACGTGACCCCACTGATTAATTATTTCTAAATATTTATTTTAATCAGTGCCTACAGGCTTTGCCTGTAAATGGTCACGTGTCTGCACGTGATGCCCGGTCACGTGTGCGCACGTGATGCCTTATAACTTTTGATCCCGGATGAATTATGAGGTCCATAATATATCAAATCAAAAGATTTTTTGAGAAACTTTTGATACCATTATAATTTAGCCGTTTCTCATTCGTGAGTTTGTCAAAATGTAGCCCGAAAAATACTGGTTCGCATTTTCTTCCTTAGATTACACGTGCATAGAATATTTGCTCATAACTTTTGATCCCGGATGAATTATGAAGCCCATAATATATCAAATCGAAGGAGTTTTCGAGACTCTTTCGATACCATCAGAATTTAGATGTTTCACATTCGGGAGTTTGTCAAAATATAGCCCGGAAAATACTGGTTCACATTTTCTTAAACGTATCGCTGCCATTTGATATCTTGGGCTCTTTTGCGCAATTTTTTTTTGGCTAAAACAGGGCCCATGTGAGGAGCACGTGAGGCGCTGGACGCTGCCCAATCAGTGCTAAGCACTCAGTCATTTTGGCTGTTTGTGAAGTGCTAAGCACTTTTTATGTGGCGTCCATGTGAGGAGCACGTGAGGCGCTGAGGGCTGCCAATTAGTGCTAAGCACTCAGCCGTTTTGGTTGTTTATGAAGTGATAAGCACTCTTTTGTGGCGCCGACGTAAGCAGCACGTGAGGCGCTGCGCGCTGCCCAATCAGTGCTAAGCACTTAGCTGTTTTGGCTTTTTATGGAGTGCTAAGCACTCTTACTATTTTTGTGGCGCTCACGTGAGGAGCACGTAAGGCGCTGCCCAATCAGTGCTAAGCACTCAGTTGTTTTGGCTGTTTGTGAAGTGCTAAGCACTCTTATGTGGCATCCACATAAGGAGCACGTGAGGCGCTGGGCACTATCCAATCAGTGCTAAGCACTCAGCCATTTTAGCTGTTTATGAAGGGCTAAGCACTCTTATGTGGAGTCCACGTGAGAAGCACGTGAGGAGCTAGTTTCTTTTATATGGAGATTTAATCTCTGTTGATGTTTCTGTTAATGGTATTTTGACCATTAACGACCACTAAGATCATTATTTTGAGGATCTGGGATCATGTTTTTTAAGAACTAAGTTCTTGATTTGAAGGAACTGAGTTCCTAGAGTATTATGGACTCCATATTCTTTCTTTTTAAATTTGTTCTTCCCTGAATCTTTGATTCTTAAGAACAAGATCTTCCCGATGAGAATTAAATTCTCAACTTGTGGGAGGCTTGTCTTGTGGATCTCGGATCTAGAGAAAGAGCTAAGTTCTCGATTTTTAAAAAAAAAGGTTAAACCCTTGGATGTGATGTTGCAGAGATATTTCGATATCTTTTCTTTACCTAGAGTTTCGAGAATGAAGCTCTTCTTCTTTTCTTGAGAATTGAGTTCTCTGTTATTTTGGAAGCTTTCTGTATATTTTCAAAAGCTTATGGGGGGGGGGTTCCCTCTATCCGTCTGTTCTCTCTCTCTCTCTCTCTGTCTTTTCTGTGAGAGTTGAAGTCTCGGGTCCATTATATAGTGGAGGCAGATTGTTAATTAGTTTTGTGAAAATCTCTCATTAAGAAATTTCAATTGATTTAATTGGTCTCAAAATTGATTTGGTGAATTTTACCCACCATTGGATCTTTGATCCAAAGACTTCTGTTTTTACAGAATATGATTTTTGGGGAAATATTTTCCCCTATACAGAATTTATTCTGTAAAACGGTGATTTTTAATCACCATTGGATTATTTTAATCCAATTGTTCTTTGATTTATAGAGAGCAATCTTTCTTATTTAGAAAGATTGAGAGAATATATTCCAAAATAGAATTTTATTTTATAATTAGATCCTTGATCCAACCGAAAATATCATTCTTATTTTAGAAAGATTTGGGAAATGTTTTCTCCCAACAGAATTTAATTCTGTATTTTGATGATTTATCATCTCCGTTGGATTTTTGATCCAACGGCTCTGTTTAACAGAGTGTATTGTAGAATTTAATTCTACCTGAGCGTTGGCGCTCACGTTTCGTGCACGTGGGCGCCACTTAAGAATTTAATTCCTAAGATAGGTATTCCTTTGCTTTGCACACTGGCACCCACGTGAAGAGCACGTGCGGTGCCACCATAAGATTTAATTCTATAAGACTGGCTCTGGCGCTGGCGCCCTCATGGAGAGCACGTGAGGCGCTGCCTTATTAAATTCAACAGTGCTTTGCTATTTTATTAGGTTAAATATATTTGGGAAACAAATGCCCCTATTTTGCCCATGTAGGTATGTACGTGGGATAAGTAGTGCAAAGTTATTCATCTCCATAGAATTGATGGCTCAGAAGACAGGTTTAGGTCTCTGTCGTCTAAGAATTTATCATCTTCATGAGTCGTAAGGGTCTCAAGAAGGTTTTTTCTCCATATGAGTCGTGATGATCTCATAGGTGTGTATTCTCCCTAGAAATCGTGAGGATTCCTAAGTGTCTTTCATTTTCGTGAGTCGTAAGGATCTCACGCAAGTATTTTCTCCTTACGAGTTGAGGGAACCCGCAAGTGGTTTCTTCACTTTATTAGCGAATGTGGCCCGTGAATAGTGTATAAGAGTCAGTTTGGACCTTCTTGCAGGGCAGCATGGCTTAGGAAACATGTTTAGATCTGTTTCCTAAGACTTTTGAACTTTATGAGCCATGAGGGTCTTATAAAGACTTTTCTGCCTACGAGTCGAGAGGATCTCGTAGGTATATTTTCTCCTTAGAAGTCGTGAGGACTCCAAAGTGCGTTTTCTCTTAAGAGTCGTAAGGATCTCACAAGAGAATTTTCCTCTTACGAGTCGAGAGGACTCGTAAGTGGTTTCTCCTTCTCGTCGGTATGCGACTTTGGAGAATGTGGCCCGTGGTTAGTGTATAAGAGTCAATTTAGATCTACTTGTAGGGCCACAGTGTTTAGGAAACAAGTTGATATCCCCGTCGCCTAAGACTTTTCACCTTCATGAGCCGTGAGGGTTTTCTAAAGATGTTTTTCCCTACGAGTTGAGACGAGTCGAGAGGATCTTGCAGGTGTATCCTAACGTGAAATTTAGATAACCCCCATTCTTTTATGATAGAGGTCCATTAGGTTTGTGGTACTAGGGTTTTAGTCCATGGTACCGTCGCATTGACTTATGTATTCCTTGATATGCAGTCTTTAAGCTGCTGTTCGAGTATCCCCGCGACTGTCATATCTCTGATCCTTTCTGAGGCTGGACAAGACGTCTTCAAGTAATCTTCTTAGGTCATATTACCGTTGGAAGAGCAAACGTTAGGAATTTGCCATGATACTTTTTACTTGAGGTTAGGCACAATTTGGAGCCCCGATGAGTCGTAATCACTCTGCTCTGGTGTGGGATGATCTCCAATAGTCTTTTAGGCTTTATATGAGTTGCCTTCAAGACCCGAAGCTGGGAATATGCCGTTGCTTCATTTTTTCTGACGATGTCGTGCCGATTCTTTGCTGAAGTAGGGCGGACATCTGGTAGGACCTCCATGCTATATGTATCGCAGTTGAAGTCCGGAGCTAGGAATATGCCATTGCTCCATTTTTGTTTCGACCCTTGGGTCTTTTGTTGACGTTGCGTCTACATCCTGCTGGAGTGAGAAGGAACGCCGGAATAGTCTCTAGGTTGTATATGAACTGCTAAGACTTGGAGCTAGGATTTTGTTGTGACTCCATTTCTATTTGACCCTTGGGTCTTTGTTGACGTCGTTTCTACACTCTGTTGGAATGAGAAGAACATCGAGATAGTCTCTGGGTTGTATATGAACCGTCAAGATTTGGATCTAAGATTTTGCCATGGCTCCCTTTTTGTTTCGACCCTTAGGTCTTTTTTGATGTTGTGTCTGCATCCTGCTGGAATGAGAAGGAACGCCGAGTTGATTCTAGGCTGTAGATATTGCCATCGAGATCCGGCTTTCCCTTTGACGGAGCCTGGTGGAAAATATGGTTCCCTTTTCATTTGTGCCCATGAATTGTATACAAGGGTCAGTGTGGACTCACCTGTAGGGCAGAGAAAATTTCATTTTATATATTTTTTTTTCTGCGATGCTCTATCTTTTCAGCTTTTATGTCGCGAAAGTTGCGATTGCCCAATCATTTCGGCTTTTTATCCGTGATGCCCAATCATTTCGGCTATTTTTTTATATATTTTTACTCGCTGCTTTTTATTGCGAGCTGCGCAAACATTTCGGCTATTTTTATATATTTTTACTCGCCGCTTTTTATTGCGAGCTGCCCAAACATTTCGGCTATTTTTATATGCATACTTTTTGCTACTCACTGCTGTTTTTATTGCGAGTTTGGAATCTGATACCAACCCTGGCATCAGCATCGCTACGACTGGAATATTGCCAAGAGAGAATCATCATTTGCCGTGAAAGGACTTGGAGTTTGACACTTATTTAGGCATCAACATCGCTGCAACTGGGATATTTCCAGGATTGAATCATCATTTGCTTTTGTTTATTTGAACAAAGGTGGCTTAGCAAACAGAGTTAGGAACCTGTCGACTAAAGCTTTTTAACTTTATGAGCCATAAGGGTCTTGCAAAGGTATTTCTCCCTCTGAGTCGAGAGGATCTCGTAAGTGTATTTTCAACTCAGAAATTGTGGGGATTCCTAAGTGATATTTTCTCTTGTAAGTCGTAAAGATCTTACAAGTGTATTTTCTCCTTATAAGTCAAGAGGACTTACAAGTGTCGTTCACCATATGAGGACATTTCTTGTCATTGGTGGACCTTGGTGGGAGAATATTTATTTATACTCGTGGATTGTATACAAGGGTCAATATTGGACCGCCTGTAGGGCAACGGGGATATGACGGCTTAAGAACATGTTTATATCCCTGTAGTTTAAGGATTTTAAATCTTATGAGCCATGAGGGTCTCATAAGAGGAGTTCTCCTTACGAGTCTTGATGATCTCGTAAGTGTAATTTCTCCTTAGGAATCGTGAGAATTCCTAAGTGTGTTGCTCCTTTGTGAGTCGTAAGGATCTCACACAGGTATTTTCTCCTCACAAGGTTGAGAGGACCTTTTAAGTACACATGAATTTTTTTATTTTACGAGTTTGCGCCCTTTTCGGATTTTCACCAACTCGCCGGTAGTCCTGCTGTTTTTACTCACGGCGCCCCTTCGGGTTTTCATCCGTGCCTATTTTTCTTTTGGACATACCGTTTTTTTTATTATTATTTTTTTAACGAAACTCTCGAAAGTAGTATCATCGTAAATGACCCATCTGTTTGTCAGTGGGATTTGAGAGTGTCTTCATTGCCGGAGTAGCTGTGTAGCCGGTAAGACTTGAGTTGCAATCCTCACCTTCGAGACTTGGATCACAATATATATCTCAAGGGAGCATATCACCATATTCGGGGAGATGCGCCATGTTTGAGGTGACGCACTAGTTTAGGGACGTTTCGGTCCATTATCGCTATGTTTGAGGCGAATTTCTAGTTTAAGGACTTTTTGGTCCATTGTTAGTTTAGGGACATCTCAGTCTGTTGTTAGTTTAGGGACATCTCGGTCCGATGTCGCCATGTTTGAGGTGGATAATTAGTTTAAGGACTTCTCGGTCGATTATCGCCATGTTTGAGGCGAATAATTAGTTTAAGAACTTCCCGGTCCGTTGTCGCTGTTTTTGAGGCGTATAATTAGTTTAAGGACTTCTCGGTCCGTTATCGCCGTTTTTGAGGCGTATAATTAGTTTAAGGACTTCTCGGTCCGTTATCGCCGTTTTTGAGGCGTATAATTAGTTTATGGACTTCTCGGTCCGATATCGCCATGTTTGATGCGAGGTTCTTCTCTGCATACTGCCCTTAAAGTTTTGACTCAGGAAGATACTGAGCGGGCACGAGCGTCGTCATCTACCATTGACTTAAGTCGTGACTCGTCAAGCGTAATGTTTTTTGAGGAATCAGCCGTTTATTGGTCGGAAGGGTCTTTCGCCATACATATCCATGAGCAGGTAGGCTCCACCTTGGTAGACTTTGTCTATGATGTACAGGCCTTCATGTTTGGCTCGAATTTCCCCCGTTTTGCACGATTGGGGATCATTGGTCTTTTGACGACTCGCACGATTTCGCCTTGGCGGAATTTTCTCGACCTGGTTAGTCTTTCATATGACCGTGTCATCCTTGCCTTATAAGCCTCCAGATTTTGCTGTGCTATAAGACGAGTTTCGTCGAGGGCATCGAGCTCCTCAAGCAGAAGATGAGCATTTTCTTCATCGGTCAGCTCGTATCGACCCGCTACTCATAGAGAAGGGAGTTCTATTTCTAGGGAAAGTACTGCTTCCATGTCGAATACCAACGTGTATGGTGTTGTATTCATGGCCGTTTTGAACGTTGTTCGGTATGCCCAGAGAGCTTTATGCAGCCTTTCGTGCCAGTCTCTTTTGTTTCTCGACACTGTTTTCTTTATAATTTTTGTCAAGGTCTCGTTGATAGCTTCAGCTAAATCGTTGGCACGAGGATTATAGACTGAAGAGTATCTCTAATCTATCTTATGCTGTTGTGCGAAGCGGCTGATTTTATGGTTTCTATATCCATTATCCGAGATAATTTGTCATGGAGTGCCGAACCGATAAATGACATGTATCCTGAAGAAAAGGAAGATATTCTCCGTCTTCACCTCCTTTAGTGGTACTGCTTCTACCCACTTAGAAAAGTAGTTGGTCGTTGCCAGTATGAACCGATGTCCTTTGAACGACTCCGGTTCAATGGGGCCAATTATATCAGTTCCCCACATTTCGAACGGCCGGCTAGCCACTGTTGGGTGTAGCAGATTTGGATGCTGGTGGATGAAGTTCCCATGAATTTGGCATAAGTGACACTGCTTCGCATACTCGAGGCAGTCCTAAATCATTGTGGGCCGGTAATAACCCATTCTTTTGATCTTCAGCTTCATCTTTGGTCCGGCTTTATGAGAACCGCAGAGTCCGTCGTGAGTTTCTTGGACGACTTTCTTTGCTTCCTTTGGACCCAGGCATCTTAGCCACAGACAGTCGAACGATCTCTTATATAGAGTCTCATTGACGAAGTCGAAGGACAAAGCTCGTTTCATGAGCTGATGTCTAGACGACACATTTTTGGGCGTTCATTGGGATTTGAAGTAGTCTATGAAGAATTCTCTCCAATCCTTAACCTTTTCTTTGTCCCTTATTTGAAGGGTTACTTATTCAGTCGTTTCTTTTCCTTCGGATGGCTCTGTTAAGTCCCTCGAAGATATTTCTGTTAGCGTGAGAACCTTGCGGGTTTGCACAATGATCCTTACGTCGTCGAGGTCTTCGTCTACCAATTCCTTAGCTAATTTGGCCAATGCATCTGCCTTGCTATTTTCTGCACGCGGTATACTCTCCAAGGTGTAGAAGGGGATTTGTGTCAGCAGTTGCTGCACTCTTTCGCCGTACTTTATCAGCTCCGGCTTGCACGTCTGATAGTCACCATTTACTTGACTAACGATCAGCTGGGAGTCTCCATATATGAGGAGGTCTTTGATTCCTATGTCGACAGCGATCTTGAGACCTACTATCAAAGCTTCATATTCAGCTTCGTTATTAATCCTTGGCTCCGTTAAGGAGAGAGTGTAACGTAATATCCCTCCTTGCGGAGTCATGAAGATAAGGCCCACCCCGGCTTTAATTATAAGGGTGTTTTGCTTTTGTCTTTTCATGGAAGATGCTCCATCGAAGTAGAGTTCCCATTGGGAATCATTTTCTTCTCTCTCTCTTTTGATTGTGTCGAACGCATGTTCATCCGGCAACTCACAATTTAAGGGGGAGTCGGCTTGTATCGGATGTTCCGCGAGAAAGTCGGCAATGACCCGGCCTTTCATTTCTTTGAGGGGTCGTTACATTATCGAAAACTCCATCAGGAGGAGGGCCTATTTGTCAAGCCTCCCTGTTAGTATTTCCCTTGACGTCAGATATTTGAGAGGATCCACTTTTGATATGAGATGGACCTCATGTGCCAAGGCGTAATGTCTGAGCTTCGTTATCGCGAAGATCAGTGCCAGGCAATGCTTTTCGATGGGGGGTAGTTGTTTTTTGCCCCCAAAAGAACTCGACTCAAATAGTACAGAGCTCTCTCCTTTTCTTGATTATTCTCTTGTGCCTATAGCGCGCGTAGAGAACCCTCAAGGGTTGTTGTATATGGGATAAGGGGATTTCCCTTAACCAGAGTGGTCAATACCGGCGAATTTTGCAGGTATTGCTTGATTTCGTCTAGTTCATTTTGGCACTTTTGATCCCAGATGAACGGGGTCCCCTTCTTCATTAGATGACCGTAGGGACGGAATTTTCCGGAGAGGTTGGTTATGAACCGCCGGATATACGTGAGATTTCCTTGAAGAGATCGTAATTATTTGAGAGTTCTTGGCGTGGGCATTTCCATAATCGCCTTGATCTTTGAGGGATCGATTTCGATACCCCGGTGCCGTATGATGAATCCTAGGAATTTTCCTGTGGAGACTCCAAACGCGCATTTTAGAAGATTCATCTTCAGATTATACTTCCGAAGATGTCGGGACATTATTTTTAGGTGTTCCCAATATTCCTCATGAGATCTGCTTTTAACTACAAGGTCGTCGATGTAGCATTCGAAGATCTCATAGATGAGGGCATCGAAGATCTTTGTCAAGGTCCTCTGATAGGTAGTGCCAGCGTTCTTCAGACCGAAGGGCATTACTTTATAGCAGAATATGCCCAGCGGAATCCGGAAGGTGGTATGCTTTTGATCCTGTAGATGCATTTTTATTTGATTGTATCCTGAAGATCCATCCATGAAGAAGAACACCTCATGGGTAGACGTGTTATTGATCATCAGCTCGGTAACAGGTACTGGGAATTCATCCTTCAGGCAAGCTTTGTTGAGGTCCCGAAAGTCCACGCAGATGCGCACTGTTCCTTTATGAAAAATGAATAATAAATAAAAAGCAATAGGAAAAGTCCCCAAATGGAGCATCACGTGCCTACACATAATAGGCATTGCGCTTAACAAAATAAGACTGAAACTGAGGCTCACGTGCAGGCGTGAGCATCTATATACAAAGTATATAGGCGCCTTCCTAAAAGACAAACAATTGGCCAGAAAAACACACGTGACAGCATGTGACGCTCTTTGGTGGGCTTAACTTTAGGAGGTCAAATGCTACACGTGAGGGCTTCTATACATTCTAAGCCGATAGAATTAAATTCTAAATAAAAGGGATCAAAAGCACTATTGGGAAAATATTTACTTAGATCTTTGTAAACAAGAAAGATTACACTCCGTAAAACAGAGCACCGTTGGATTAAAAATCCAATGGTGATTAAAAATCACCAATCCACAGAAGAAAATTCTGTACGGGGAAATATTTTCCTAAATATTGTTAAAAAAACAAAAGAAATATCTTCTGTAAAGCAGAAGTCCTTGGATTAAAAATCCAACGGTGAATAAAATTCACCGATTGATCTAAAAGATCATTTTGGTTGATTATAAAATCAATCAAAATCTCTCAATGAGAGATTTTCTGAACAAATTGATTCTTTTCTTTCTCCTATAAATAAGAGCCAAGAAACAGAAAAAAGGATATACAGAGATAGAGAGAAAAACGCCCTCGTAAGCTAAAAAGAAAAGAGAATTTAATTCTCCTGAGAGAAGAAGATCTCCTCAAAGAGAAAAATAAACCCTAGGTAAGAGAAGAAACAAAACACAGAGAATATATTAACTCTTCTTCGCCTCCACAAGAGTTTAACTCTTCAAAAAAGTACTTAGTTCTTTCTCTGGTTGAGATATGCAGAAGTAGATCTCCCCACAAGTTGAGAATTTAATTCTCATCGGAGAGATTCTGTTATGTAGATTCAAACCGAGGGGAAAGAACTAAGTTTAAAGAATTTAATTCTTACAAGAACATATAGGAATTTAATTGCTCTAATAAAACTGTTAGTGTATATGCCCTAGAGGCCATTACTGTATCATACTAGTTTGTATATTACTTAATGGAAGCTTGGGATATTCACCTTGTATATACAATCTTGCTCAAAATAGTAGTATGCTACTTGGTTTGTTTCTACTTCAATGTGTACATGTGTTTATTTTAGTATATCGCCTATACACATTAGTGGAGCCCTTAGGATCTTTGCTTGATTACCAGCGTTGTGATGGCAGTCACACTAGTGGGGCTGGGTAATCTATAAGCACATCCTTATGCAAGTCCCTGGTCGCAGGACTATCGAGACAGGGCATCGATACTCCGGAGTAGACTAGCGCATGCGCTTCTCATCCCAGTATGGGAGACGGTCTGTCCCACAGCCGTCGGTACGTCGTACTTGAGATAGTATGCGGGTGCTCGTTGGGTTACGAGTACACTGGACAGGACTCGTCGGGAACTGACTAGTTGGTATTATGCCTATCGTCAGTTATCAGTTCCCAGGTGACATGAGTACAGCTTAGTCCGCTGACTTGACACTGTCACTTCGCCTCGAGTGTATTCCCACTGTACTTTGATTACTACCCTACCACGGCTCAAAGGAGTCGTGCAAACATGTGGTAGTTGGGTGCAGTCCCGAAGCACTTGGAGGCAGTGACGGTTAGACAGGATTCGTCTCTCCCAGTATTGGGGGTTGACATCACGCTGTGTCTAGGAGAGCCATTACACGAGTAGTCCCTGGCCAGGGCAAACGAGATATACTGGTAGGCTTCCAGTGTTATCTCAGGGTGTTTTGGGCTTCACTCCGACACGACTTGTACCGCTATTGGGGGACTGACGTTTACCGCCCCCTAGGCCCGCCATGCGATGTATCAGACGAACAGACCGGACTGTACGGAGAATGTCACATTCAGGCTCAGTAGGAGTTCAGATGGGTTTCGCCTCGTCAGTCTTCTTGTCGGCATCTACATGGGGACCGTTACGCACAGCTAGTGCCGCTTGCGGTCTGTGGTTAAACCCACTGCCAGCGTAGTGTCGAGTCTTTAGAGTCCCATACAGAAAGCTATTCGCCTTTAGGAAAAAGAGTAGAGGTCGCATGGTTTTGCGACAGGTCGCATGGTTTTGCGACAGGGTTCGGTCACATCCGTGCACTTGTGCACGTACAGTGTCCGGACAGTTCACACTAGCGGGCTTTGGTTTAAGCCAGATCCTAGTGTACCTTTTGGGATTGGTTTTATCCAGTATGCATTTGTGTTCCTCGGAACGCGGATGCGGGTGTGTATGCACAGTTGACGGAGAGACAGAGGCAGAGGATTCTCATTAGGGTTGTTGACCGTTGACAGTTGACTATTGACTTTTTGCTCAACCCTAATGAGAATATGATATGTGATTAACAATTATATTAATTAAGTATTAAGGTGACATGGTTGTTGAGGGATTGACTTTGTTGACTTGTTAACTTGTTGACTTTGTTGACCGGTTGACTAGGGTTGACTAGTTGACCATCATGATAACTATAGCTATCATTTCATGGCAAAGACTTTTGCTTGCTTGCTCTTTTGTGCAAAATGAGTGCATGAAATGATATGGCTATGGTTGCTTAAACCATCACATAATACTTGATTGATATGAGGTGTTATGATTGTTTTGGATTATGAGAGCCAAATGAGAAAAAGTCTTCTCTCATTCTTTCATGCTCATTTCTCTCTCTTGTTCTTGAGCTCTCATCTCCTCCTCTTGCTCTCCCTCTCTTGACTCTATGGTTCACTTGTCTCATGAGTTGAGAACCAAGAACCATAGATAAAATCCCATACAAACTCTTCTCTACTCTAGTTCACAAGGTTTAGCAAACCGAGTGAACTAGTTTCTTTAAAGTTCGAAGAAGGAGCCAAAGGTTGAAGCTTTCAGGTGGATCTATCTTCGGCGCAAGGAGACGACGGGGAGAAGCCGATTCGGACGACCATCGAAGCTTGAAGACGAAGGAGTTCGAGAAAAAGAAAGGTATAACCCCCTAACCGAGTAGTTAGCAACTCGTAGTTAGGTTGTTAGTTAGATGTTTAACAAAGATCCGGGTTTTAAGTCCATGTTACCACCTCTAAGAAAATCGTTTTTTATCAAATTCCGCTTGCCCGAAAGTACCGGAAGAGGTAGCATGGACTTACAGTGGTATCAGAGCATAGTTAAACTCTATTTAACATGTTAGCAAAGTAGCTAGAAGATCGATCAAAGAAAAAGTCCCGAAATGAACCCCGTTTTCAAACTTGCTGTCGATTTTTTATGTTCTGTAAAAATGATAAATCATACACCAAAAATCGACTCAGGGTTTTTAGAGCATACTGTAGAAAGACGGTCCCCTGATCACATCAAAGAGCCGCGGAAACGTGGCAATAGCTTGCTATTGCCGCGGTTCCGCGGCCGTCTTGGCTCCTCTCTGGGTCTTCTTTGCTACAGTATGCTTATAGGGGTATTTTGGGATTTTTGGAATATATATTTTCTGCCCAGATTTTCCAGAACGAAAATTTTATTTTTGGGGTCCTGAAAATCTGTATTTTTGATCGAACTTCTAAAAGACTTTAGCTGACGGGTTTTTCTGTAATGTGATATTTGTATTGAACGTCTGCTAATCGCTATATGTCGATTAGTGGGGGTTATACAAATCTGTGATCTGTAATGTTGCTGGAATGTGTATATGAATATGTTGGATTGTCGCGGGTGAATAGCCGGGGGGTTGTGAGACGAGAGTTTTTTTTTCTTTTCTTTCAATTCATGTAAATTTGTAAATTGATGTAATATTATTTGTATGACCGCACAAACGGGTCGGGGTTGTAGCCGTCATTGTATAATTTTTTTTTACTGTTTTTGCTCCTAGGATAGACCCATGGAGGGGGTGCGGTGCACAAACTACCGGATATCTCGAAGTGCCGAGTGGCCTACTCACGGTGTTGAGGGAGGTTACTCCACTTCGGGTACTTGGCGGGTAGTTTGCCGCACCCGTAGGGGTCTTGGGTGGGGTATTGGCTATTCACCGCGACCGTGTAATCTACTTTTCGTTACAGGCTCGTACGAATTACGGATTCCTAGTATATCCAATGTATTCATCTGTGATCTGAAATGTCTATCATTGCAATATATCTATATATGATATTATTTAGGCGTTGCTTATGTTTTACAGCCGCGCTAGCCCAGCCCCCGCTCTGTCGTTAGTTAAGTAACCTAACGGGTAATGACGGGGCCCAGTGGCGAATGCGAATGGCATAAGCGTACGTCATATTTTGGTTGTTTTCTGCAATGGTAGGATTAAATGATGGGACGCATTAAAAGAACTAATGCAAGAATATCACGCATTAAAAGAACTAATGCAAGATAATAAACCAAGCAAAAGTCGTTGGAACACTTTCGAAAAACCACTCGGTTCTTTTCAAAACCAACTTTTAAATGCGGAGCTTGAGCCACTCCTTTTAAAAGCTATCTCGTTCCATCGACTATATCAAGTTCACTACGTTCACGGTTTCACCAAAACCATTCGTAGCCCTCCGTCGTTTCACATGAATAGTCAATAGTATTTAAGCTATGTATGTTGGCCAAAGTCAAGGCATAATGATTGGTAGCTATTGGGTGTTCATGTGGAGCATAGATAGATGCGTTGGTTTGGGACAGTCGTACTGCCATTTTGGCCAAAGTCAAGGGTAGGTGCGAATGGATCCAAATTAACCTGGATAATGACGGGTAGAACTTGACATGTGACTTATGATATTTTGGCCAAAGTCAAGGTCATAAGAGCATGGGGCAAAAATCCACATCGGGAGTTTCATAAGTACTGAAACTTGCTAGATTTGCATACCACTTGGAGTGTGATGATTCTGGTAGGATTCCTTCAGTTTCGTCACGCGATGATATTTGGATCCTGATCCTACTGTGAGTATATGCTACTCCTCGGGAAATTTCTCACTAAACGATCAATGCTATAAACCTAGTAGGTGCCTAGAAAGGTGTTAGCGGGGCTACGCCCCCAGGGAAAAGAGGTTCTTGAATTAAGGAACTTCGCGAAAACGTTGGAAAACCTCCTTCGAAGTACCGACACTGGACTGGCTGAACAGTTAAGCAAGTATTGTGCGGTGGGATTGATCCCGACTAATTCTTCCTTTATGGTTTGAGGAGGGATTCGAGAAACAGTGGGAGCCATCCTGTTTAGACAAACTAAAAACCACTCTAAACTTGCAAGAGCATCATGCTGAGTGTTTCTTCTCTCTCTCCTAATTGCAGCGACCAATCGACATGACTGGACTTAAGTTACTTCTAGATAAAAACATACTGACAGGGCCAAACTACAAAGATTGGCTCAGGAATGTCAAGATGGCAATCACTTACGACAAGCTGGGGTATCTTCTTACCACCAAAGCTCCCCCTGTCCCTGGTCCCACTTCCAGCGTCGCGGATAAGGAAATCCGTAAGACTTGGGAGATTGATAGCGCGAAGGCCAAGTGCCTCGTACTTGCCTCTATGGACAATGAACATCAGAGGAGGCACGAGAATATGGACTTAGAATCCATATTTCTTCATACAAAAGAACTGTATGGAGAGCAATCTCGTATCGCAAGATACGAAGCGTCGAAAAAGTTATTTTCGGAAAGGATGGCCGTCAGATCATCAGTAGCAGAACACGTGCTTAAGATGATCGGCTACATTGAGGAGCTCGCGGACCTAGGGACCACATTGGAGAGTGAGCTCTATACGGACTTAGTTCTCCAGTCCCTTCCTTCCACTTACGCCCAGTTTATACTGAACTTCAACTTACAAGAAAAAGAAGTTGAACTTTCAGAGCTCCTCAACATGCTGAGGAGCGCAGAGGGCACCCTACAGAAAGGTAGGGAAACATCCACTTTGTTTGTAGGAGGATCATCTTCTTCTAGGTCCAAGGCGAAAGCCAAGGGAAAGAAGAAGAAAGCCCCCGCCAAACCAAGGGGCGGTGTTAGTAAAGTGGATACGAAGGGAAAAGCTAAAGCAACAAAGAAAGCGGGGAAGCTTGTGGATAAGGAAGAATGCTTCTATTGTCATAAGAAAGGATACTGGAAGAATGATTGCAGGGCCTGGAAGGCCAGAACACAGGAATTGAAGCAGGTTGCAGCTTCAGCTTCAGGTGTGTATGTTATTGAAAACTGTCTTTCAATAAACTCTACTTCCTGGGTATTGGATACCGGATCAGGATCTCATATCTGTAATTCTTTGCAGGCGTTGAGAAACCGTAGTGTTTTGAAAGCAGGTGACATGACCCTCAGAGTTGCGAATGGAGCTAGCATGGATGCTAAAGCCGTGGGGGACTATCACCTGGGAATGTCAGATGGACATGTTTTGGTTTTGTGTAATTGCTTTTTTGTACCCAACGCAACTTGTAATATCATTTCTGTATCTTTGGTTTCTAAAGAAGGTTATGAATTTGCGTTTGTAAGCAATGTTGTAAACATTCACCTTAATCAAGTTCTGATTGGGTCAGGTACATTGAGCAATGGTATATACGTATTAAACCAACCACAGATTTTCAATGTCCAGAATACACACAAAAGAAAGTCTCCGGAAATAAATCAGAATTTCTTATGGCATTGTAGACTGGGTCACATTAATGAGAGAAGGTTGACAAAGTTACATACAGAAGGATATTTGAATCCGTTCGAATATCAATCGTATGCCACTTGTCAATCCTGTCTCAAAGGAAAGATGACAAAGTCTCTGTTCACTGGACACGGAGTAAGAGCGAGCAAGCTCTTAGGACTCGTACACAGTGACGTGTGCGGTCCAATGTCTACACATGCGCGAAGCGGTTTTTCTTACTTCATTACTTTTACGGATGACTTTTCAAGGTACGGTTATGTCTTCTTAATGAAACATAAGTCCGAAGCCTTTGGAAAATTCCAGGAATATAAGAATGAAGTAGAAAAACAAACCGGCAAAAGTATTAAGATTCTAAGATCGGATCGAGGTGGTGAATACTTGAGTGCCGAGTTCCTGGACTATTTAAAAGAGAATGGAATTCTCTCTCAGCTTACTCCTCCATACACTCCGCAACATAACGGTGTATCGGAGAGACGGAACCGCACCCTATTGGATACGGTACGGTCCATGATGAGTAACGCTAAGTTACCGCGATCATTCTGGGGGTATGCGCTAGAATCAGCTGCGTACCTTTTGAACCGAGTTCCCACTAAGACTGTGCCTACCACACCATATGAGATATGGTGTGGGAAGAGGCCCCATCTTAATCACATTAAGACATGGGGAAGTCCAGATTTTGTCAAAAAGCAGCATGCGGACAAGCTCGAGGCACGCTCAGTACAGTGCAAGTTTGTGGGATATCCAAAGAACTCCAAGAGATATTTCTTCTACTGCGAAGAGGAACAAAAAGTTATTGTTTCTCGTCATGCCCACTTTCTAGAACACCAGTTCTTAGAAAAGGAAATTAGTGGGAGCGCAGTAGAACTGGAAGAAATTCCAGAACCACAGACTATTACTGAAAGTTTAGTGGAACCAGAGGGTTCAAAAGAATAGGACATTCCTACGCCGCTCCGCAGGAGTAGTAGGCAGTCTCATCCTCCCGAGAGATACTACGGTTTTCTCATAAACGGGGATAGAGAGGATTGCATCATAGATTATGATGAGCCTACTAGCTTCCAGCAGGCCGTTCAGAGCGTTGACTCAGTAAAATGGCTGGATGCAATGCGGACCGAAATGGAGTCCATGTACACCAACAAAGTATGGACGTTGGACATTGCTCCAGACGGGGTAAAACCCGTAGGATGCAAGTGGATCTTCAAAAGGAAGATTGGTGTAGATGGACAGGTTGAGACCTATAAAGCTAGACTTGTGGCAAAGGGTTTTCATCAAAGACCTGGTTTGGACTATGACGAATCCTTTTCTCCAGTGGCTATGCTGAAATCCATTCGGATCCTTCTTGCCATTGCTGCCTTCCACGATTATGAGATTTGGTAGATGGACGTAAAGACAGCTTTTATATATGGAAATTTAGAGGAGTGTGTCTATATGGACCAGCCAGAAGGTTTCATTCAGAGTGGGAGCAGCGGAAAGGTGTGCAAGTTGCTTAAGTCCATCTATGGACTAAAGCAGGCATCGCGGAGTTGGAACATCTGTTTTGATGAGACGGTCAAGGAATTTGGCTTTATCAAAAATCCAGATGAACCATGCATCTACAGTAGATTTGTAGCGAGAACTGTAGTATTCCTCGTTTTATACGTGGATGACATTCTCTTAATAGGAAATGACATTCCTATGCTACAATCTGTCAAGGGGTTCTTGTCGCACAGGTTCTCCATGAAAGACCTGGGTGATGCCTCATACATCCTGGGGATCTGGATCCATCGTGATAGATCCAAGAGGATATTAGGACTTTCACAGTCCAGGTACATCGACACCATACTGAAGAGATTTAGTATGGAAGATTCCAAGCACGGTAACCTACCGGCTTCTCACGGGATCACCCTCTCTAAAGAGATGTCTCCCAAGACTGATTTGGAGAGGGATCGCATGTCTATTATACCCTACGCTTCTGCGGTCGGCTCTATAATGTATGCGATGTTGTGTACCAGACCGGATGTAGCTTATGCACTGAGTGTGGTAAGCCGGTATCAGTCAAACCCTGGGGAGAAACACTGGATAGCAGTAAAGAACATTCTCAAGTACCTGAGAAGGACTAAGGAGATGTTCTTGGTGTATGGCGGAAAAGACCTCCAGATCGAGGCCTTTGCTGACTCCAGCTTCCAGAGTGACAAGGATGATTCCAAGTCCATGTCGGGTTTTGTCTTTACCCTCAATGGAGGGGCGGTGTGTTGGAAGAGTTCCAAACAGGAAACCGTTGCAGACTCGACGATGGAAGCGGAATACATCGCTGCATCTGATGCCGCAAAAGAAGCTGTCTGGATGAGGAAGTTCTTGAAAGAGCTTCAGGTGGTTCCATCCATTGTTGATCCAATACCTCTGTATTGCGACAACAACGGGGCTATAGCTTTAGCGAAGGAACCCAGGTCCCATCAGAGATCCAGACACATCTTGAGGCGGTATCACCTGATCAGGGAGATCGTGGATCGCCAGGAGATCGAGGTTCGGAGAGTCGCATCAGAAGATAACACTGCAGATCCATTCACCAAGGCCTTGCCCCAGACTCAGTTCGAGCGGCTGATCGAGATGATAGGTCTTCGATACGCCAGTACATGGCCTTAGTGCAAGTGGGAGATTGTTAGTGTATATGCCCTAGAGGCCATTACTGTATCATACTAGTTTGTATATTACTTAATGGAAGCTTGGGATATTCACCTTGTATATACAATCTTGCTCAAAATAGTAGTATGCTACTTGGTTTGTTTCTACTTCAATGTGTATATGTGTTTATTTTAGTATATCGTCTATACACATTAGTGGAGCCCTTAGGATCTTTCCTTGATTACCAGCGTTGTGATGGCAGCCACACTAGTGGGGCTGGGTAATCTATAAGCACATCCTTATGCAGGTCCCTGGTCGCAGGACTATCGAGACAGGGCATCGATACTCCGGAGTAGACTAGCGCATGCGCTTCTCATCCCAGTGTGGGAGACGGTCTGTCCCACAGCCGTCGGTACGTCGTACTTGAGATAGTATGCGGGTGCTCGTTGGGTTACGAGTACACTGGACAGGACTCGTCGGGAACTGACTAGTTGGTATTATGCCTATCGTCAGTTATCAGTTCCCAGGTGACATGAGTACAGCTTAGTCCGCTGACTTGACACTGTCACTTCGCCTCGAGTGTGTTCCTACTGTACTTTGATTACTACCCTACCACGGCTCAAAGGAGTCGTGCAAATAGGTGGTAGTTGGGTGCAGTCCCGAAGCACTTGGAGGCAGTGACGGTTAGACAGGATTCGTCTCTCCCGGTATTGGGGGTTGACATCGCGCTGTGTCTAGGAGAGCCATTACACGAGTAGTCCCTGGCCAGGGCAAACGAGATATACTGGTAGGCTTCCAGTGTTATCTCAGAGTGTTTTGGGCTTCACTCCGACACGACTTGTACCGCTATTGGGGGACTGACGTTTACCGCCCCCTAGGCCCGCCATGCGATGTATCAGACGAACAGACCGGACTGTACGGAGAATGTCACATTCAGGCTCAGTAGGAGTTCAGATGGGTTTCGCCTCGTCAGTCATCTTGTCGGCATCTACCTGGGGACCGTTACGCACAGCTAGTGCCGCTTGCGGTCCGTGGTTAAACCCACTGCCAGCGTAGTGTCGAGTCTTTAGAGTCCCACACAGAAAGTTATTCGCCTTTAGGCAAAAGAGTAGAGGTCGCATGGTTTTGCGACAGGTCGCATGGTTTTGCGACAGGGTTCGGTCACATCCGTGCACTTGTGCACGTACAGTATCCGGACAGTTCACACTAGCGGGCTTTGGTTTAAGCCAGATCCTAGTGTACCTTTTGGGATTGGTTTTATCCAGTATGCATTCGTGTTCCTCGGAACGCGGATGCGGGTGTGTATGCACAGTTGACGGAGAGACAGAGGCAGAGGATTCTCATTAGGGTTGTTGACCGTTGACAGTTGACTATTGACTTTTTGCTCAACCCTAATGAGAATATGATATGTGATTAACAATTATATTAATTAAGTATTATGGTGACATGGTTGTTGAGGGATTGACTTTGTTGACTTGTTGACTTTTGTTGACTTGTTGACTTTGTTGACCGGTTGACTAGGCTTGACTAGTTGACCATCATGATAACTATAGCTATCATTTCATGGAAAAGACTTTTGCTTGCTTGCTCTTTTGTGCAAAATGAGTGCATGAAATGATATGGCTATGGTTGCTTAAACCATCACATAATACTTGATTGATATGAGGTGTTATGATTGTTTTGGATTATGAGAGCCAAATGAGAAAAAGTCTTCTCTCATTCTTTCATGCTCATTTCTCTCTCTTGTTCTTGAGCTCTCATTTCCTCCTCTTGCTCTCCCTCTCTTGACTCTATGGTTCACTTGTCTCATGAGTTGAGAACCAAGAACCATAGATAAAATCCCATACAAACTCTTCTCTACTCACTCTAGTTCACAAGGTTTAGCAAACCGAGTGAACTAGTTTCTTCAAAGTTCGAAGAAGGAGCCAAAGGTTGAAGCTTTCAGGTGGATCTATCTTCGGCGCAAGGAGACGACGGGGAGAAGCCGATTCGGACGACCATCGAAGCTTGAAGACGAAGGAGTTCGAGAAAAAGAAAGGTATAACCCCCTAACCGAGTAGTTAGCAACTCGTAGTTAGGTTGTTAGTTAGATGTTTAACAAAGATCCGGGTTTTAAGTCCATGTTACCACCTCTAAGAAATTCGTTTTTTATCAAATTCCGCTTGCCTGAAAGTACCGGGAGAGGTAGCATGGACTTACAAAAACTAGGGTTTAACCTTATAAAATAATTTAATTCTTATATAACAAAGGGGCTCGAACGTCCTAAAACTCAAGACTTCCATGCTCGTAAAGTAAAGATTAGTGCTTGAACATTACAATGACAACTGAGATTGGTTCACGTGATCCCACGTGACCCTCAAATAATGCTTAGCACTTATAAAGCAAAAAGGGAATAAATCAAAGGCAGTTTCCATATTTTTGGGGCACCTCACGTGATCCCACGTGACCCAGTTGTGCTTAGCACTCAGAAAAAATAATAGAATAAACCCAAAGGAGCAGCGCCAGCTTTCAAGTACCTCATGTGACCCTACGTGAGCGCCTTAAATTTTCAGTGTTTAACACTACTTCAGGCTCCTCATGTGACCCGACGTGAGCGCCTTAAAATTTTTAGTGTTTAACACTACTTCAAGCGCCTCACGTGACCCCACGTGAGCGCCTCAAATTTTTAGTGTTTAACACTACTTTAAGACCTCACGTGGGAACACGTGAGCGACGAGCATACAATAGTGTTTAACACTGTCAGATGCTAACCTTAGCCTAAATTAGCCAAGTCTCCCGAGGCCAAAAACCTTTTGACCATCGACCAATCAAGCCCTCCTATACTCAGGTCTCCCCCAGATAGGTCTTAGTTCTAAAAGATGACTAATGATCTCCTAATATATGGCATATAAAATGATGTTCATCCCACATCTTCCCTCGATCTGGAAATTGGTTCAAGGGTACATCTCTCCACACCTCTAATACATGTCGTTGCAATTCTTCAGCGTCTTCAGAGAGGTGGAGGGTCCCAACAACCAATAACTCTTGGCGGACCCTCAAACTGATGGGCCAAAATCTATGGACTATGATGTCCTTAAATATGGACTATGATGTCTTTAAATTTCATGGACTATGATGTCCTTAAACTGTGGACCGCAACGTCCTTAAACTAACAATGGACCGCAACGTCCTTAAAACTACTGTAGACTGAAACGTCCCTAAACTAACAATGGACCGCAATGTTCTTAAACTAATGATGGACTATGATGTCCTTAAACCTAATGACCGTAACGTCCTTAAACTAAACCCCATGGACTATGATGTCCTTAAACATGGACTATGATGTCTTTAAACCCAATGGACCGTAATGTCCCTAAACTAAAACGATAGAGCCCAAATGCTCTTTCGTTGGATCAAAAATGATCCTGAACCCCCGTTAAGTAGATCTTAGTCTAAAACATAGACTAACGTATCCTTAACAAACATTTAAGTTGATCTTGATCTCAAACGAGGTTAACGATCCTTAAATTAAACCAAACCTAAATCTAAGAAAATACGGATTTGGACTAATCCCCATCCTACGGGCGACAACACAAATTAGTCTCCATATACAATCCACGAGCAACCAAAAATAAAATAAACACACGACACGAAGTGACCTTCTGGAGCAGGAGAAAGTGGTTATCGCTACGCGGCAACGTAATTAACTGCAAGGATTTCCCCAGTGCCATCACAGGAAGCTCCGAAGAAGTCGGTCTTCGATTGGCTTGCAACTATCACGACTCCTCTCAACGGGTCGTCCAAGTCTACTGCCTCAGTTTTCGACAGGCTGAGCCTAAGCTCAAATGGGCCCGCGAAGAGGCTCGCAATACCGGAGAAGGCTATCCCAACTCCTGCTGCAGGTGAAGTCATCCAAACTATTTCCCTTACTCGAAAGTCGGCCTTCGACAGGTTGACCATTCCTTCCCAGCGGATGTCAGTCTTTAACAGGCTGGCGCCAATAACAGCCTCTCCTCAAAGTAGGGGGAATGATGAAGCTACTCCAACGATATAGGTGATCCCGAGTATATGACATGCTCGACGTCGTCACTGGCGCCGAGTGAGGAAAGCTGGGGCAGTTCCACTTCTGGAATTACCCCACCAGCTCCGATAGTGAAAGTTGATGCTGCTGTTCCAATTGGGAACATCTTTTAGCCACCCAACAGGGTGCGCAAGAACTCTCCAACTGCCATGATGAAAAAGTCTCCTCCACCTGCTGAAAATGTTACAAAGGCAAACCCAGAACGGCCCTCTCAGCAGCTGTCCTTCAAAATCCACAGGGTCTGGCGAAGAGTCCAAGAATCTGTAATCGATAAAGATTACTCCCGCCGATCTAAGAAAATGAAGGTCCGGCAAGAGGAGAATCATCCCGCCGTCGTACCACGGAAAGTATCGTTTGCGATAGCCCCCTCAACTTCGACCGCCCGTAAAAGGAGAAGGCCAGAGAAGATCTCCATGTCTGCGACAACTCTCAAGGGCACTGAATCCAAACGCCCCAAGTCTGGGGGCATGGTAGTGCACACCATTTACATGGCTTCCGAAAAAGGGGAGAGCCATCTTCTGGGGGTCATCGACCACTTACGCTGTCCATAACAAAGGCTTAGGAGCAACAACAGAAACTCCAAGAGATGCGGACAAAGATAGCCGCACTTACTGGGCAGAAAGAAAGTCCGGAAGTATCGTCGGATCAATGCCAGGACCAGGAAACTGACGTCGAGTTCCTCCAAAGAATGCTCAAAAAGAAAGATAAAGAAGCCGTGGAACAAGTGGCTAACATAAAACAAATGGTTCTCCTGTTCCAAGATATGGTGGGGATGATGATCCAGCCGGACCCTCCAGCCAAAGATCCCCCCAATAATCATTGAAGAAGATAGAGAGGAGACATCAAACCCTCTTCCTGCTTTATCAGCAGCCAGGGAGGAGATGATCTCGAAAGCTATGCTTGATGACTACATAGCTTAACAAATACGAGCTCATTAGGCAAGCGAAGCCGCTGTTCAAGTCGTCAGAACTGGGCGACCCTATCCAAGCTGGTACGATCAAATTAAGTACCCGCCAGGATACACGATTCCTAAATTTCATGTGTCTAAGGGGACAGGCAACCCCCATCAGCATGTCGCTCAGTTCAGGGTTCTCTGCGGCAATACTGGAGGTGACGACAAACTGCTGCTTCGCCAATTCATAGGTAGCTTAGCGGAGACGGCCTTTGAATGGTACTCGGAGCTTCCGAATGACTCCATCAAGATGTTCACAGAAATGGAGTTGCTATTCACCCAGCGTTTCGCAAGCGCTAGCGAACGCACCCCGATCACGGCATTGATCAATGCCAGGGTGAAGCCATGAGAGACATGGGTTCAATATGCAATCCGGTGGCGGAACCTATGGTCAAAATATGAACAACGCATAGAAGAATCTCCTGCCGTAGGCACGTTTGTGGGAACCCTCGATCCGCAGGCGACTATATCCCAATTCATGATGTTTTTCAAGCCGACCACTTTCCAGGCCTTGATTGACAAGCTGGCCGAAATGGATCAGATAGGCCATAGACCGTCCTCTTCAAAGATGGAGCCTCGAAGTGAAAAGGGCAAAGGGAAAGTGACCTTCGTCGCCAACGCGCAGCAACAGCCAAATGGCCCAAGATCGATTGTTCGCCAAAGAAACAAGCCACGATCCCTCGATGAGAAGTTAAGACATTCTTACTCGTTTCCCCGGGATCAAACGAGGAGACTGTTCGAACTGGCGGTGTGCAACGGGCTCATCACTCTGCTGGATCCGAGATGCCCATTGCAACCGGACAACGTCAACAATCCCAATTACTGCCCCTACCACCGAATAATGGGCCACACAATCGAAGATTGCTATATCTTCAAAAACTGGGTTGAAGACCAGTACCAACAGGGCAAGTTCGCGCTGTCCGAAAACTGGAAGGTAAATCTACCACAACATCACACTCCTAAAAGGGTAGACACGCTGGGGGCATCATGCTCATTTGTAGAAGTAGCTCCGTGGGAAATTGTCCTTTCAGCAAAAATGAAAAGAATGCTGAAGGATCTTCAAGCATGCCCCGCGATCAGCTGGAAAAGCCCGATAGAGCCAGAGGTTATTGAAGAGATGTTGAAACCGCGCCCAACACCGAGAGTTGGTAGAGATGGGCAAAATACCTAGGCCCAGCCAATCAAAATCTTCGAAGGAAATGAAGAAGATCAATAAGCCCGCACAGCCTGATGGAAAACGCACGGACTTGCAAAGGCATATTGATGCGCTGGAGGAATACAATCAGAAGACGCGAATCCCAGTCATGATCCAAGAGTTTCTCAACCATATCCTTGAGAGCGGAGATAATGAAAATGATGACGGGGATGACTCGTCAGAAGAACCCGAGGATTATGTGGCAAGTTGTCGCATGATCTCTCAAAGGGGAGCTGGGGGCAGGATTGGTACCAAAATACTTGAAACCGTCAGATGAGGGGATTGACACGTCGCTGAACGAAGCCCGTCAAATCACACCCTAACTGTGTGTATTCCACGTCATTGTTGTGTATCCCGTCATGTAACAAATACACGTGCATGTAGAATAAACTATGGACCGAAACGTCCTTAAGCTAACTACGGACCGAAACGTCCTTAAACTAACTACGGACCGTAACGTCCTTAAACTAACTATGGACCGAAATGTCCTTAAACTAACTACGGATCGTAACGTCCTTAAACTACTGCGAACTGCACCATCCTTAGACTAGCGCGGTTTAAAAAAAGGTATGTCCATAAGCGAAACGGGCATGGATGAAAACCCGAAAGGGCTCTGTGAGTAAAAACAGAAGGGCTACCGGCGAGTTTGTGAAAACCCGAAAGGACGCAGACTCATTAAAAAAATAGGTATGTCCATAAGCAAAACTGGCACGGATGAAAACCCGAAAGGACTCCGTGAGTAAAAACAGTAGGGCTACCGGCGAGTTTGTGAAAACCCGAAAGGGCGCAGACTCGTAAAAAATTTCCTGTACACTTGTAGGGTCCTCTTGACCTTGCAAGGAGAAAATACCCGCGTGAGATACTTGCAACTCATAAGGGAGCAAAACACTTAGGCATCCTCACGATCCCTAAGGAGAAATTGCACTTACGAGATCTTCACGACTTGTAAGGAGAATGTCCCCCCTATGAGACCCTCACGGCTCACAGGATTCAAAATCCTTAAGATATAGGGACCTGAACCCGTTCTTAAGCCATCGTATTCCCCAAATTGCTCTACAGGCGGTCAATATTGACCGTTGTATACAATCCACGGGCATAAAATAGTGTTCCTTCGCCCAGTTCCACCAATGGTGTGAAATTCCCCTATTCGGTGAACACACTTGTAGGTCCTCTCGACTTGCAAGGAGAAAACGCTCCTGTGCGATCCTTACGACTCTCAAGAGAAAACGCACTTAGGAGTCCTTATGACCCCTAAGGAGAAAACACACCTACGAGATCCTTTCGACTCGTAGGGAAAAACACCTTTATGAGACCCTTACGGCTCATGAAGTCAAAAGACTTAGTTGACAGAATCCTAATCCTGTTTACTAAGCCACCTTTGTTCGAATCGACACAGGCAAATGATGATTCGCTTCTGCCAATATTCCAGTCGCAGCGATGTTGATGCTAAGATTGGTATCAGATCTCACATCCATACTTGCAATAAAATCAGCGAGCCAAAAATACGAAAAAATATATATAGCCGAAATGATTGGGCAGCTCGCAATAAAAAGCAGCGAGTAAAAAAGAAAAATAGCCGAAATGATTGGGCACCGCAAAAAACAGCCGAAATGATTGGGCAATCGCGACTTTCGTGATATGAAAAGCTCAAATGATAGAGCATCGCAGAAAGAAAATAAAAAAGTAATAATAAAATGAAACTTTTTCCCTGCAGGTAAATACATAGTGACCCCTGTATATAATCCATGGATATAAACGAAAAAGGAACTACATTTCCCCATCGAGCTCTTTCAAACGGAGAGTCAGATCTCAAAGGCCACATTTATAGCCTAGAGATCAGCAACGGCGTTTCTCCTCAATCCAGCAAGATACAGACGCGACACTACCAATCGGAACCACGGCAAAGTCCCTAGTTCTAAGACTCCACGGTTCACAGACAACTTAGAGTCAACCCTGACACCGCAGAAAGCGGAGCAAGTCAGTCCAGACACCGCAGAAAGCAGAGCAAGTCAACCCCGACACCGCAGAAAGCAGAGCAAGTCAACCCCGACACCGCAGAAAGTGAAGCAAGTCAACCAATGACCTTCTCGCCGGATCAATGCTCCATTTCGGAAACAAGTTAACCACTGACCTCCCCACCGGATCAATGCTCCGTCTCGAAAAAAGTCAACCAATGACCTCCCTGCCGGATCAATGCTCCATCTCAGAATCAAGTCAACTCACAAACTTCTCGATTCAGGGAAATCAGTGTCCTTGGCAAGAACCTCTCGATTTGTGTTGATCCGTAAGGAAATCAGTGTCTTTGTAGGAATCTCTCGATTCGTCTCGACCCCAGGGAAATCGGTGTCCTTGGCAAAAACCTCTGGGTTCAGGGAAATCAGCGTCCTTGGCAAGAACCTTTCGATTTGTGTCGACCCGTAAGGAAATCAGTGTCTTTGCAGGAATCTCTTGATTCATTTCGACCCCAAGGAAATCAGTGTCCTTGGCGAGAACCTTTTGATTCGCGTCGACCCGCAAGGAAATCAGTATCTTTGCAGGAATCTCTCGATTCGTGTTGACCCCAAGGAAATCAGCGTCCTTGGAAAAAACCTCTCGATTCAGGGAAATCATCGTCCTTGGCGAGAACCATTCGATTCGCGTCGACCCGTAAGGAAATCAGTATCTTTGCATGAATCTCTCGATTCGTCTCGACCCCAGGGAAATCAGTGTCCTTGGCAAAAACCTCTCGATTCAGGGAAATCAGCGGCCTTGGCGAGAACCTTTCGGTTCGCGTCGACCCACAAGGAAATAGTGTCTTTGCAGGAATCTCTCAACTCGCCTCGACCCTAGGGAAATCAGTGTCCTTGGCAAAAACCTCTCGATTCAGGGAAATCAGCGTCCTTGGCGAGAACCTCTCGATTCACGTCAACCCGTAAGGAAATCAGCTTCTTTGCAGGAATCTCTCGATTCGACTCGGCCCCAGGGAAATGAGTGTCCTTGGCAAAAACCTCTTGATTTAGGGAAATCAGCGTCCTTAGCGAGAACCTTTCGATTCGCGTTGACCCGCAAGGAAATCAGTGTCTTTGCAGGAATCTCTCGATTCACCTCGATCCTAGGGAAATCAGTGTCCTTGGTAAAAACCTCTCGATTCAGGGAAATCAGCGTCCTTGGAGAGAATCTTTCGATTCGCGTCGACCCGCAAGGAAATCAATGTCTTTGCAGGAATCTCTTAATTTGTCTCGACCCCAGGGAAATCAGTGTCCTTGGCAAAAACCTCTCGATTTAAGGAAATCAGTATCCTTGGAGAGAACCTCTCGATTCGCGTCGACCCGCAAGGAAATCAGTGTCTTTGCAGGAATCTTTCGATTCGTTTCGACCCCAGGGAAATCAGTGTCCTTGGCAAAACATCTCGATTCAGGGAAATCAGTGTTCGTGGCGAGAACATTTCGATTCGCGTCGACCCGTAAGGAAATCAGTGTCTTTGCAGAAATATCTCGATTCGTCTCGACCCCAGGGAAATCAGTGTCCTTGGCAAAAACCTCTCGATTCAGGAAAAGCAGCGTCCTTGGTGAGAACCTTTCGATTTGCATCGACCCGCAAGGAAATCGGTGTCTTTGCAGGAATCTCTCGATTTGTCTCGACCCCAGGGAATCAGTGTCCTTGGCAAAAACCTCTCGATTCAGGGAAATCAGCGTCCTTGGCGAGAACCTTTAGGTTCGCGTCGACCCGCAAGGAAATTAGTGTCTTTACAGGAATCTCTCGATTCGCCTTAACCCTAAGGGAATCAATGTCCTTGGCAAAAACCTCTCGATTCAGGGAAATCAACGTCCTTAGTGAGAACCTCTCGATTTGCGTCGACCCGCAAGGAAATCAGTGTCTTTGTAGGAATCTCTCGATTCGTCTCGACCCCAGGGAAATCAGTGTCCTTGGCAAAAACCTCTCGATTCAGGGAAATCAGCGTCCTTGGCGAGAACCTTTCGATTCGCGTCGACCCGCAAGGAAATCAGTGTCTTTGCGGGAATCTCTCAATTCGTTTCGACCCCATGGAAATCAGCGTCCTTAGCAAAAACCTCTCGATTCAGGGAAATCATCTTCCTTGGAGAGAATCTTTCGATTCACGTCGACCCTCAAGGAAATCAGTGTCTTTGCAGGAATCTCTCGATTCGTCTCGACCCCAGGGAAATCAGTGTCCTTAGAAAAAACCTCTCAATTTAAGGAAATCAACGTCCTTGGCGAGAACCTCTCTATTCGCGTCGACCCGCAAGGAAATCAGTGTCTTTGCAGGAATCTCTCGATTCGTCTCGATCCCAGGGAAATCAGTGTCCTTAGCAAAACCTCTTGAATCAGGGAAATCGGTGTCCTTGGCGAGAACCTTTCGATTCGCGTCGACCCGCAAGGAAATCAGTGTCTTTGCAGGAATCTCTCGATTCGTCTCGACCCCAGGGAAATCAGTGTCCTTGGAAAAAACCTCCCGATTAAGGGAAATCAACGTTCTTGGCGAGAACCTCTCGATTCGTTTCGATCCGCGAGGAAATCGGTGTCTTTGCGAGAATCTCTCGATTCGTCTCGACCGGCAGGGAAATTAGTGTCCCTGCATATAAAGAAAATTCTCTTGAGAAATCCTTACGAATCTTAAGAGAAACGCACATAGGAGTCCTCACGACCCCTAAGGAGAAATTACATCTAGGAGATTGTTCCCCTCTGAAAGACGGCACGACAGACGTCTTGCCTGAGATTCGGGGCAGATGCTAATAGGTTCTATCCGTCCACCTCTCCGAAGATGCCAAGTTGATTTATGGCACCGTGTATCGAAGGTTTAAACGGATGCGGCCGATGTAGCAGACTTCGTCAGATTCCCCCACGTTTGAGGGGTTTTTGATTGTGCGTTAATTACGCTACCGCATCACGGTAACAACTTTCTCCTTCTCCAGATGGCCACTTCATGTCGTGGGTGTTTGTTTTGTGTTTGGTTGCTCGTGGATTGTATACGGAGACTAAGTTATGTTGTCACCCGTAGGGCGTGGACTAGTCCAAATCCGTATCTTTCTTAGATTTGGGTTTGGGGGGGGTTTGTGTTTAAGGATACGTTAGCCTTATTTGAGGCTAAGATCAACTTAAACGTTAGTTAAGGATATGTTAGTCAAATTTTAGACTAAGATCAACTTAACGGGATCGTTTAGATCCGAGAAGAGAGCAATTGGGCTCTGTTGTTTAGTTTAATGACATTGCGGTCAATAAGTAGTTTAAGGACGTTGCGGTCCAATGTTAGTTTTAAGAAATTACGGTCAAGGTTAAGGACATCATAGTCCGTGGATTTAAGGACTGCACAGTCCAATGTTAGTTTTAAGACATCACGGTCGAGGTTAAGGACATCATAGTCCATGAGTTTATGGACCCCACAGTCCATTGTTAGATTTAAGACATCATGGTCAAGGTTAAGGACATCGTAGTCCATGAGTTTAAGGACCCCACAGTCCGTGAAATGTATGGTCGTTGGGACCTGTCACCTCTTTGAAGACGTTGAGGAATTACAACGAAAAATATCAAAGGAGTGAAGAGATGTACCCTTGAATCAAGGTGGATTAAATGATCTGTAGCCCAATTTGGAACCAAGACCAATTAATTATATTATGAGACCATTGGCTCAGTTAAGTCTGGATTGAGGACTTATGGCCAACTTGGGCTAAATCCAATTGAGTTTGACCCTTTGTTGGACTATTTGACATTTTTCTGATTTCAGTCCACATTATTTAGCAATGCCAAACAAAAGTTTTAAGGGCTTTGATAACCTTTCCATATTTGACCGAGCATTATAGCTCTGTATATTATTCAATTTTGAGATTCAGTTGAAGGGGAGGCTTTGCCTCTGAAAAATCAGCCAAATCGGTTAAAAGTAGTGTTAAACACTAAAGATCAAAAGTGTTAAACACTAAAGATAGAATTCTCAAACTAGTGTTAAACACTAAGAGTACAATCAGTGTTAAAAACTGGAAATATAGTTCTCGATTTAGTGTCAAACATTAGAAAATAACAGTGTTAAACATTGCAAATAGGGTTTTCAAATTAGTGTTAAACACTAAGAAAATCAGTGTTAAACACTGGGAATAAAGATCTCGAATTAGTGTCAAACACTAAAGAAAGAGGGGTCACGTGTGGACACGTGAGAGCGCCCGGATTCACCTTATTTTGCTCTGCAAAAAGTATTGAATACTTTTTATATTTTATTTTGGAGTATCACGTGCCGACACGTGACGGGGATTTGTGTACTGATTGTTAAAGCTTTTGCCAAGGGGTCATGTGGTAACACATGAGAGCGCCAGAGCTTCTATTTCTGTTGCTTTTTCTTTCTGTGCTTCAGGGGTCACGTGGAGCACGTGAGGCGTTGCCTCAGAGCTCTTTCCTTTTCATTTGTGGGGTTCTTTTCAGGGGTCACGTGGGGACACGTGACCCGGATTCTTTGCATGCTTGAGGATCCCTTCATCCTTTGAGAATTAAATTCTCTGTGGGTTTAATCTCAACTATAACTTCAGAGGAATTAAATTCCTATTTTCTTTGGAAGAATTTTATCCTTATGTATAGTTAAACCCTAATTTTCTTTTAGAAGAATTAAATTCCCATATATGCAAAAGAATTAAATTCTTATAGAGGGTGAAAACCCTAATTTTAAGAGGAATTAAATTCCTATGAATTTAGAGAATTAAATTCTCGATTAGGGTTAAACCCTAGTTTTGTCCACCTTGAAGGAATTCAATTCCTGTAAACTTGGGAGAATTAAATTCTCATATAGGGTTAAACCCTAATTTTTTTTGGGAGAATTAAATTCTCTATACTCAATTCCCCCTCTAAGTTTTAGATCTGCATGGCAGGATCTCGACCCGATGAGAATTAAATTCTCAACTTATGGGGAGATGTGCTCTGTGCAGATCTTCAATAAGGGGAAAAACTAAGTTCTTTGCAAAAGAGTTAAACTCTTAGATTCTTTGAGAATTAAATTCTCTTTCTCTGAAGTTTTTATCCCCTTTCTTTTCCTTACCTAGGGTTTTCTTTCTGAATTTTCAAGATGCCAAAATTCTCTATCACGTTTTCTCTCCAAAGTTCTCACTCTCTTTTCAATTCTCCCTTCTCGACTCCTATTTATAGGAGGAGGAAAAGAATTAATTTCTTTAGTAAATCTCTCATTGAAAGATTTGATTTGTTTTCATCATTAATCTGAGCCTTTAGATTATTAGGTGAATTTTATTCACCGTTGGATAGTTTAATCCAAAGATATTCTATTTGTTATTTCGGTGAGATTTAGGGAAACTCTTTCCTTGTCCACGATTTTTCCATAAATTGGTGGTATTTAATCACCCTTGGATTCTTAATCCAACGGTTCTCCTTAATTTTTTTCCATTTTGGAAAGATTTAAATGATCTTTTTAGAATTTAATTCTATTAAACCGTGAGGCTTTTAAAGCCAGTCACGTGTTGACATGTGACCTTTGGTCACGTGTGAGCACATGACCCTCGGTCATGTGTAAGCACGTGACCCCCGAATGGCTTCTCTTCTCTGCGCTATTGCACTGCTGCTTTAACCATCACGTGTCAACACGCGACCATTGGTCACGTGTGAGCACGTGATGCCTCTTTTGAAGTTTTTTTTATTTTTAATCAGGGAACAAATGCCCCCACAGTGCTGCTCTCACGTGTCTGCATGTCAGTGCAACGCTGTCATTTTTGTGACCGTTGGATCTGTCTAGGGAGTAGGGTAGATGAAACGTTTTCCATCACATCCTATAAATGCAGGGGTCTCTTCAGAAAAGCCTCCACTTTTCATCTTCCTCCTTTGCTAACTTTCTTCCTTTGAGAATTTAATTCTCCTTTTCCAGAGCTTAGTTCTCTGCTCCAAAATCTTTAGAGTTTAACTCTGTTCAGGGAAGACCCATCTCTTCAGGTAGTGATCTTTGAACGATCGAGGCACTTTCATACACATACAACTCTCTGGATTTTAAATCCATACCAAGGGGTTTTTCCCCTTTTCAACAAGAACCCATTTTTCTTCAAACAGAAAACTATTTAATCTTCAAACAGTAGATCTCTTAGGGTTTCTCTAATCTTTAGGGAGATGATGGTGTCGGTTGTCTTTTCCATGGAATTTAATCCCATCCCAAAAAAATACTTTGGTTCTGAAGAGTGTCTCTAGGAATTTAATTCTCCTCTTTTAACAAGGAATTTAATTCCTATGAAGAACTAAGTTTCTTCCCATGGGGACTTCTTGGGGTTTTCTTGCCCTGAGTTGTCTCTTTCACATCCGAGAAGAAGAATTTTGCGATGTCCCTTCCTGGGAATTTAATTCCCTTGATTCTGTTTGATTTGTCACAGAGTCCAAAATGGATTTCTTTTCAGGGGAATGTGTAGGGTCACTTGAAATCCACTGCTTATTTAATGAGAATCTTCTTTTTGTCTCATTATAATTGCTTAGCCTCATTATTAACGAGCCGTCATCTTGATTCTGTAGGACCCATGTGTTTTGTAACCAATGGTCCCATAAAAAAGGAATCCGCTGTCAGTTTCTTCAACTGTCTTTTTATACATATATATTTATAATCATATATATATACTGTTGGGTTCACTTTTAACAGTTTTCCCCCTATTTTATTTCAGGTACAATGACTTCTGTTCCGTACTTTCCTTTCACTCGCTCGGAGGCCGCCTTTCCTCAGTCACCATCTGATGAGGAAGTGATGGCGATGATCAAGGCTCATGACCCGACCTGCACCAACTTGCTTTTGTGGGGGACCTGGTATGGTCATATTATCCGGGGTCACCGAAGCTTCCTTTGCGAAGTACCAACGGAGCCCACCTTTCCGTTTCTGCCAATGGACCCTCCAAAGACAGTCTTTGCCGGGGAGATGCCGAATTGACTCCGATGGGGCGGCTCGAGCCTTCGACGACTGGTATCCCGAACCATCCGATCCCAGCTATAGATATTCTAGGACGGCGTATTTGCCAGGGTGAGGCCCAACCATGGGGACAAATCTACATGATAGGGCTCACCCCTCGACACCCAACGGGCTATCTCCTCTGGGCTCGTTACATCCTTTCTGCCAATCGCGCGCGGCTGCAGAAGGTCGGGCTTTACCAGGCGATGTATGCGTCGCTCTTCCACTACCAATCTCCACATGTCTAGTGGGTTAAGGCATTCTTAAACCAATGGAATCTCCTCACCAACACTTTTCTTCTAGGGGACCACGAAGTTTCGATCTCTTTGGAAGAATTTTATGAAATCTCGGGACTGCCAATTCGGGGGACACTTTATGAGGAATTGTTGCCTCCCGATGAGTACGTCTTTGAGACCGAGCCTGCAATCTTCGACGGCTTGTCAAGCGAGAATGCCGTTCGCTACAACCGTCCAACTCTGATCAAGGCGTTGGGTATCTTCGACCGGCTGTTCACAGAATCTGAGGAGCAAGGCGTTACTTTTAAGAGCTTCATTGCTCGCTTCCTTCGCGAGGATGTCTTGTCGAAGACGTCTCCGAAGTTTGCCAATATCAATGACCCCTTTGGGTTCAGTCCGAAGAAGCTGTCGGCCAAGGAATCGGATTTACCACAGTATTACATTCTTATAATGTCACCGGTGTCTTTCGAATCCATTGCAGCTCCCGGCATGGATGAGGAGACATTCTTCATAGGCTTCGTCAGTGTCTGGCTCAACTGGTTCGTCATCCCCATGCATCGCCGCTTCATGAGAGTCTCGGTTATCTATCCGGCTCATCGTATTGCTGAGGGACACGGCAGGCCGTCGGTATCCCAGCATTGGCGCATCTCTATCACGGGTTGGGCGCTGCGGCCAATACTTCTACTCCTGGCGTAGATGTAGTAAACTTTTCTCTCCATTACTTCACGTCTTGGATCGAAATTCACGTGTTGGGGGCTTTTGCTATGCATCAGAGGCCTGCATTTTACGACACCTACACCTTCCCGCGACTTATGCGATTGGTGAATGCTTCTGCCTCTGACCCGACTCAATTTGGGGCCATTCGGGCGTTGATTGCTCCTTATGCTACTGCTGGCGAATTAGTATTTACCGACCGGGTTTTATCTTCTCCTTCACGTCCAGCTCATCAATTCTGGGACCAGTCAAAGGACAATGTGTCTTCTTTGAGGCCCCGGGAGGCCACGCACTTGTATGCAATTAGACCAGGCTATCTGGTATTTCGCCAAGATAATGCGGCCCTTTTCATGTGGTACAACCCGCATCGCTTCGCCCGGAAGCTTGGATACGACCAGGGCGTCCCTTTCGAGGCTTTCATAGTCGCTCCGGTCCCTTCACTCGACGCCGTTCGCGATGTCGCTTATCATTTTATGAGGTTGAACACCAGCTCCCACTTCATGATCCCTGAAGCTGACCATCTTTCCCGGTGCGTGGGGTCGTTTACGGGTTGGTACCTTCATCGGGTCAACCCGATTATTGTTGAGGAGAGAAGGGTACTCCTTGGACATGGTGCTCCTACTCAGGTTCGGCGATGGGGGAGGTTCCTACGGGCTTGCTGAAGATAGAGCCTGTTGACACCCCCAATGAAACATTGCTCGATGTGGAGGGGGTTGACGGCACTGTCCCTCTCACGATAGAGCCTCCTGTGGCGGTTCTTGATCTCGCAGCACTCGCTCCTTTGGGAGAAGCACCCTTGGTGGTCTCCGTCCCAACGGCTCTTCTTGCGGGTGGCCCAGGGACTGGGATGGAGGTAGTCAGGACCACCCTCCCTTTGTTGGAGCCCGAGGTCACGGCGGAGGCCGTTGAAGCTGCTATCCCCCAGCTCAGAATGGAAGGAGCGTCGAAGGTAACCTTCTACATTTTAAACTAGTAATCTTTCTGTTATCTAAACTCTTTTGTCTTTTTTCAGAATTGCGTGGACTGGCGGCTTCTATTGCCGATCTGTCTCCCCGGCAATCCTTTCAGCCTCTGCTGGAGATGACCGCTCCGCAGGCGATATCTCCTCAACACATCGTCCTCTCTTCTGGGCAAGGTTAGTATTGTTCACCATCTTTTCATAGCATCATTGTTATTTTGCGGAATGACATTGATGTCTTTTACAGTTCTGGAGGCTGATGACGAGGTTGAGGTCCTCAAAGGGCCATGGGAACCTTCAGCTCCTTCTTGCATGAATGTGGGTAAGTGAAGTCTCAATATGGTCCCACTTATTCCGTTCCTTAAGAGTTTCACTGATCTTTTATAAATCTGAACAGCCCTGCCAGCTCTCACAGCGCTGGAGTCGCGCATCACCATGCCGCCCGGCCCTTATGCTTTGCGAGCCTCAGAACGCTTGGCCAAGTTAAGCCTTGTCTCCCTGTCGTCTTTGATCGAGGAGCTTCACGCTGGCAGCGCAATCACAGCTGAAGCATTTGCTACCGAAGCTAATGGTTCTCTTCCTTTTCTTGCCACCTACCATAGCGAAGCGGTGGTGCGAGTCTGGGTTGAGTTCTGTCGGCAGGTGGAGGCTTGCTTGCACGCACTTGAGTGTTCCCGCCTTTCTTCGAAGGCTGTGGCTGCAAAGGCGGGCTTGCGGGAGCTGATAGAGCGGTGCGCGGTGAACATGGTGTCGTACGAGAAGAGGCTCGGCCGTAAATTCTCGGAGAGGGAGCTGGTCTCTAAGGCACTGAACAAGCTCCAGGCCAGCCTTACTGCTAAAGCCAACAAAGCGTATGAACTCTGGCGAGTACTTCAAGAGTCTATCAAAGAGGTGTGGCCCTCGGTAAAGCTTCCGTGTTCACTCGCGAAAGGGTTGAGGCTCACAAGGCTACCGAGAAAGAGCTTGAAGGCCAGCTTGCCTCGTATCAGGCTCAGCAGGCTCAGGCGGAAGCCCGTCTTCTGGCGATATTGAACCACGAATGCGAGGCCCAGCGGAAAAGGGATGAGCTGACCACTCTGCTGAATCGCCCGCCGTCCTGAAGATTTGTATATCTTTTTTTTTTATACATAGTCTTGAATGAGAGTATATATTTTTTTGTTCTTTCACAAATTGTACTTTGTATCCATTTTGGTTCATGAATAAAAGGCATATTTTTCTTTTCGATGGCGTGTCCCTTTTTATTGAATGTATTTTGCGGATAGTCTATCTTGATCTCCTTGCAGGGCAACGATGGCTTAGGATTCAGGGTTAAGATTTGCCTCCTAAGACTTTTGGGCTTTATGAGCCGTGAGGATCTCATAAAGAGTTTTTCTCCCTACAGGTCGAGAGGATCCTATAGGTGTAATTTCTCCTTAAGAATCGTGAGGATTCTTAAGCGTGTTTTCCCTTGAAAGTCGTAAGGATCTCACAAGAGAATTTGCTTCCTTACGGGTCATGAGGACCCGTAAGTGTGCAGTTGCCCTTATCCGTATTTCATGGGGGTAGGGGTTGCTCTGGATGTTTTCCAGGGTATCATAGTTTAAAGACATCGCAGTCGAGGTTAAGGACATCATAGTCCGTGGATTTAAGGACTCCACCGTTCGTTGCTAGTTTTAAGACATTATGGTCGAGGTTAAGGACATCATAGTCCGTGGATTTAAGGACTCCACAGTCCAATATTAGTTTTAAGACATTACGGTCGAGGTTAAGGACATCATAGTCCGAGGATTTAAGGACTCCACAATCCACGAAATATGTGGTTACTGGGACCCGTCACCTCTTTGAAAACGTTGAGGAATTACAACGACAAATATTAAAGGAGTGAAGAGATGTACCCTTGAACCAAGGTAAAATCAGTTTAGAATCATTATGGTTGATTGTTAGTTTTAAGACATCACGGTCGAGGTTAAGGACATCATAGTCCGTGGATTTTAAAGACTCTACAGTTCGATGTATGCTCTGGATGCTTCACATGGGTTCACTGCCGTGCTCTGCGAGGACCAGGCTCCGCTCTGGATGCTTCACACGGGTTCACATCCGTGCTCTGCGAGGACCAGGATCCGCTCTGGACGTTTTCCACGGGGTCAGAAGTGACGTTATCCGTGTTCCACGTGACCAGGAATTTGAACTAGATGCTTCCCATGGGTTCACTGCCGTGTTTGGCGAAGACTAGGCTCCACTCTGGATGCTTCACACGGGTTCACTACCGTGCTCTGCGAGGACCAGGATCCGCTCTAGACGTTTTCCACAGGGTCAGATGTGACGTTATCCGTGTTCCACGTGACCAGGAATTTGCACTAGATTCTTCCCACGGGTTCATTGCCGTGTTCGGCGAGGACTAGGCTCCACTCTGGACGTTTTCTACAGGGTCAGAAGTGACGTTATCCGTGTTCCACATGACCAGGAATTTTGCTCTGGATGCTTCCCACGGGGTCAGAAGTGACGTTATCCGCGTTCCACGTAAACATGAATTTTGCTCTGGATGCTTCCTACGGGTTCACTGCCGTGTTCGGCGAGGACCAGGCTCCGCTCTGGATGCTTCGCATGGGGTCAGGAGTGACATTATCCGTGTTCCACGTGACCAGGAATTTTGCTCTGGATGCTTCCCATGGGTTCACTGCCGTGTTCGGCGAGGACCAGGTTTCGCTCTGGATGCTTCACATGGGGTCAGAAGTGACGTTATCCGCGCTCCACGTAGCTAGGAATTTTGCTCTAGATGCTTCCCATGGGTTCATTGCCGTGTTCGGCGAGGACTAGGCTCCGCTCTGGATGCTTCACACGGGGTCAGAAGTGACGTTATCCGTGTTCCACATGACCAGGAATTTTGCTCTAGATGTTTCACACGGGTTCATTTCCGTGTTCGGCAAGGACTAGGCTTCGCTCTAGATGCTTCACACGGGGTCAGAAGTGACGTTATCCGTGTTCCACGTGACCAAGAATTTTGCTCTAGATGCTTCCCACGGGTTCATTGCCGTGTTCGGTGATGACTAGGCTCCGCTCTGGATGCTTCACACGGGGTCAGAAGTGACGTTATCCGTGTTCCACATGACCAGGAATTTTTTACTTTGTCTGTACTTCACGAAGTCGGAATTTGACTCTCTGTCGGCTGTACGCCGCCGAGTCATGGAGCTGGGAGTTGCCGCTGTTCCGGTTTGCTTGATGTTGTGTCTGCTGTAATGAGATAAGTGTTGAGATGATCTTTAGGCCGTCTGTGACCCGTCAAGATTCGGCTTCTTCTTTGGATGAAACCCGGGGGTGGGGGAGGAATGTGATTCCTTCTTTGTTTGCGCTCCTGGATTGTATAGAAGTATTGAAATGATATCACCTGTAGGGCATAAATTTCATTTTTATTTTATTTCTTTTTCCGCGATGCTCTATCATTTCAGCTTTTATATCGCGAAGGTCGCGATTGCCCCATCATTTCAGCTATTTTTTGGGTGCCCACTCATTTTGGTTATTCATTTTATTTTTACTCGCTGCTTTTTATTGCGAGTTGCCCAATCATTTCGGCTATTCATTTTATTTTTACTCGTTGCTTTTTATTGCGAGTTGCCCAATCATTTCGGCTATTTTTCATGCATACATTTTTACTTGCTGATTTTGTCTGCAAGTTGCCCCATCATTTTGGCTATTTCGTATACATGTGTGGCTTGCTGGCTTTTCGCCGCAAGCTTTGGATTAGACATTGATTTCGGCATCAGCACCGCTACAACTGGGATATTGCCAGGAACGAATCATCATTTGCCTTTGTCGATGTCGAACAAAGGTTGTTTAGTAAACAGGGTTAGGGTCCTGTCGACTAAGGCTTTTGACTTCATGAGCCGTAAGGGTCTTACAAAGGTATTTCTCCCTACAAGTCGTGAGGATCTCGTAGGTGTGTTTTCTCCTTAGGAATCGTGAGGATTCCTAAGTGTATGGCTCCTTGTAAGTTGTAAGGATCTTACAAGAGAGTTTTCTCCTTATAAGTCGAGAGGACTTACAAGTGTTGTTCACCGTATGGACATATCACTAGTCAAGGGTGGGATTTGGTTAGGGAAATGTTTATTCGTGCCCGTGGATTGTATACAAGGGTCAGTATCGAGCCACTTGTAGGGCAATATCGAAGGTTGTGGGGGTTGCTTAAGAACAGGTTCAGGTCTCTGTAACTTAAGACTTTCAAATTTTATGAGCCGTGAGGGTCCCATAAGAGAGTTCTCCTTACGAGTCGTGAGGGTCTCGCAAGTGTAATTTCTCCTTAGGAATCATGGGGATCCTTAAGTGTGTTGCCCCCTTGTGAATTGTAAGGATCTCACGCAGGTGGTTTCTCCTCACAAGGTCGAGAAGACCTTGTAAGTGTCTTTTAACGAGGTTGCGCCCTTTCGGGTTTTCACAAACACTCGCCGGTAGCCCTGCTGTTTTTACTCACGGAGCCCTTTCGGGTTTTCATCCGTGCCCATTTTGCTTACGGACATACCGTTTTTATTTTTATTTTTACTCTTTTTTTTATATCAGCTTTGGGATGCTGCAATCCGCCGTAGTTTCTCGATATCTCGGTCAATATCTAGTTTTAGGACATAGTGGTCCGTTATTAGTTTAAGGACGTTTCGGTCCGCTGTTAGTTTAAGAACGTTTCGGTCCTCTGTTAGTGTAAGGACGTTTCGGTTCGTTAACCAGCTACTACTTATAGAGTTTTGGGCTTAGGAAGATAGCGAGCGGACATAGTCGTCGTCATCTATCATTGACCTAGGCTGTAACTCGTTAGGCGTAGTATTTCTTCAGGAAGCGGCCGTTTATCGGTCTGAAAGGTCTTTAGCCATGCATGTCCATGAGTAGATAGGCTCCACCCTGGTAGACCTTGTCTATAATGTATGGGCCTTCATAATTTGGCTCAAATTTTCCCCGCTTGGCGCGATTGGGGATCATGGGTCTTTTGACCACTAGCACGAGTTCGCCTTGGCGGAATGTCCTCGGCCTGGTCAACCTTTCATATGAGCGCGCCATCTTTGCTTTATAAGCCTCCAGATTTTGTTACGCTATGAGTCGGGTTTCATCAAGGGCATCAAGCTCCTCAAGCCGAAGGTAAGCGTTTTCTTCGTCCGTCAGCTCGTAATGGACTGCCACTCGTAGAGAGGGTAACTCTATCTCGAGGGGGAGTACTGCTTCTGTACTGAATACCAACGCGTATGATGTTGTGTTCGTGGCCGTCTTGAACGTAGTTCGATATGCCCAGAGAGCTTCTTGCAGCCTCTCGTGCCAGTCTTTCTTGTTTCGAGACACCGTCTTCTTCACGATCTTTGTTAAGGTTTTGTTGAAAGCCTCAGCTAGACCGTTAGCTCGGGGATTATAGACCGATGAATATCTCCAGTCTATGTTGTGCTATTGTACGAAGCGGCTGATCTTGTGGCTTCTGTAGGCTGGCCCGTTATCAGATATGATCCGTCGGGGAGTTCCAAACCGATAAATGACGTGCGTCTTGAAGAAATAGAGGATATTCTCCGTCTTCACTTCCCTCAGCGGTACTGCTTTTGCCCATTTGGAGAAGTAATCAGTTATCGCCAAAATGAATCGATGTCCTCGGGACGATGCCGGTTCGATGGGGCCGATTATGTCAGTCCCCCACATTTTGAACGGCTAGCTAGCTACCGTCGGATGTAGTGGGTTTGGATGCTAATGGACAAAGTCCCCATGGATCTGGCACGAGTGGCATTGCTTCGCATATTCGAGGCAGTCCTGGATCATCGTGGGCCAGTAGTAGCCCATCCGTTTAATCTTCAACTTCATCTTAGGGCCAGCTTGATGAGAACCGCAGAGTCCGTCATGAACTTCCTGGATGACTCTCTTTGCCTCTTCAGGTCCCAAACATCTTAACCACAAAGAATCAAATGACCTCTTGTATAGAGTATCATTGACGAAGGCGAAAGATAGAGCTCGCTTCATGAGCTGATATCTTGAGGACGCATCTTCAGGCGTTCGACGGGATTTGAAGTAGTCTATAAAAAATTCTCTCCAATCCTCAACCGTTTCTTGGTCTTTTATTTGCAGGGTCGTCTGCTCGGTTGCTTCCTTTTCCTTGGATGATTCCGAAGATTTTTCTGCCGGAGCAAGAACTCGACGGCCTTGTACCACGATTCTTACGTCATTGAGGTTCTCGTCGGCTAGCTCTTTAGCGAGCTTAGCTAATGCGTTCGCTTTGCTATTTTTCGCACGCGGTATGCTTTCCAGAGTGTAGGAAGGAATTTGGGTCAACAGTTGCTGCACCTTTTCGCCGTATTTCACCAACTCTGGTTTGCATGTTTGGTAGTCGCCATTTACTTGACTGACGACCAGTTGGGAATCTCCGTATATGAGGAGGTTTTCAATCCCCATGTCGATGGAGATCTCGAGACGTACTATCAAAGCTTCGTATTCGGCTTCATTGTTCGTCCTCAGCTCTGTCAAGGAGAAGGCGAATCGCATTATCCCTCTTTGTGGGGTTACGAAGATAAGGCCTACCCCTGATTTGATTATAGGGGTGCTTCGTTTGCGCTTTTTCACGGAAGACGCTCAATCAAAATAAAGTTCCCACCGGTTACCACCACCGTCGATCGCATCAAACGCGTGTTCGTCTGGCAGTTCGCAATTCAAAGGGGAATCGGCCGGTATCGGATGTTCAGTGAGGAAGTCGGCGATGGCCTGGCCTTTCACTGCTTTAAGAGGTTGATAAGTTATCGAGAACTCCATCAAGAGCAAGGCCCATTTAGCGAGCCGACCTGTCAATATGGACTTTGACATCAAATATTTGAGAGGGTCCACCTTTGATATGAGATGGACTTAATGCGCCAAAGCATAATGCCGGAGTTTCGTTATCGTGAAGATTAACGCCAGGCAGTGTTTTTCGATGGGAGAGTAATTACTTTCTGCCCTTAGGACTTGACTCAAGTAGTAGAGAGCTCTCTCTTTCCCTTGGTCGTTCTCTTGTGCCCATAATGCGCCGAAGGAAACTTCGAGGGCTGTTGTATAAAGAATAAGGGGTTTTCCCTTGACCGGAGCGGCCAACACTGGTGGGTTCTGCAGATACTGCTTGATTTCGTCTAGCGCGCCTTGGCATTTGTGATCCCAGACGAACGGGGTCCCCTTTTTCATCAAGTGACTGTAGGGGCGGCACTTGCCAGAGAGATTGACTATAAATCGCCGGATGTACGCGAGCTTTCCTTGGAGAGACCGCAACTGTTTGAGAGTCCTTGGCGGGGGCATCTCCATGATCGCCTTGATCTTCGATGGGTCTATCTCGATGCCTCGATGCCGGACAATGAATCCTAGGAATTTGCCTGAGGAAACTCCGAATGCGCATTTGAAAGGGTTCATCTTCAAGTTGTATTGCCGAAGGCGTTGAAACACGATCTTCAGATGCTCGAGATGTTCCTCGTATGATTTGCTTTTTACCCCGAGGTCGTCGATATAGCATTCGACTATTTCATATATGAGGTCATCGAAGATCTTTGTCATGGCTCTCTGATAGGTGGCGCCGGCGTTTTTCAGACCAAAGGGCATCACCTTGTAGCAAAATATACCCAAAGGGGTCCGGAACGCAGTATGCTTCTGGTCCTCGGGATGCATTTTTATCTGATTGTATCCTGATGATCCGTCCATGAAGGAGAAGACTTCGTGAGTGGACATATTGTCTATCATCACCTCGGTGACCGGTACTGGGAAGTCGTCCTTTGTGCAAGCTTTATTGAGATCCCGGAAGTCCACGCATATGCGTACTGTCCTATTTTTCTTCATCACCAGGACGATGTTGGCGATCCAATTAGGGTACTGAACCTCTTGGATGAAGCCAGAGTCGATTAGCTTTTTAACCTCGGCGTTAATGCTCATCTCAAGCTCGAGCCGCATTCTTCTCGGTGCTTGTTTGATCGGCTTGACATCCGGGGATATGGCCAGTTTGTGGACAGCAATCTCTGGGTCTAGTCCTGGCATCTCGGAATAGTTCCAGGTGAAGCAATCTTTATGTTGCATAAGCACGTCTTTTAGTGCAGCTACCCTTTCTTCAGACAGCAGCTCACTAACGAATGTCGGCCACGGGTCATTCGCCGTCCCCAAATCAATTTCTTTGAGGTTATCTGCAGTGGTATGTATTCCATCTTCCAGCTCTTTTGGCGCCGGTGGAAATCCTAAGATCACCTCGTCATCATCATTTTTGATGCACTAGGGGAGTTCATCCATATTCTCAGGTTCTTCTTTTGATAGTGTTATCATATGACAAGTACGAGCCCGCTTCCAAGACCGATGTTGATCTGGTTCTACTCTCGCTGTGCGCGCGGCTTTTGGTTCAAGCTTCTGTGGCGGATTTATCCTCCAGCTGCTGGATAGAGCAAACCTGCCTTGTTGATATTGATCTTCGACCCAGTTCTTGAAGGTGAAGCAGTCTTCGAGAGGGTGTCCTATTGCTCGGTGATAAGAGCAATAGTCTGGATGAGAGATCTCGTTAGCTTGCTCAGGGTGTTTGGACTCCGGAAGTGTAATCATTCGATGTTTTATGGCAAGATCAAGCATCTTCTTTGTCTTTTCCTGAGGAAAAGAATATGCTCGACTCATCTTCTACATAAGAGACAAATCCGGACCGCTTGATTCCTGACAGCGTGGCTTCTTGGTCCCGCTTTGTTGCTGTCGAGTGCCTTTTCCGCTCTTTGACCTGTTTCTTCCTCTGCGTTGGGCATTTTACACAACAGGTTGGCAGGGAGGAGAATTTTCATCTTTCGCAGCCTGTTGAAGAAGGCGTTGCGTCCTGGCTTTCTCATAGATGGCCATTTCGCGATTATGGTCGTCTCGAACTTTTTGACCCGCTTTCCTGGTAAGCTTGTCCATTCGTTCTTCAAATGACGGACTCGACATTTTGATTGCAGAATCTTGTTTTGGTACGGGGTCGGCGTTTTCTGACAGGGCGTCCTCTTCTTCATCGAAGTTATATATGGCGTAGCTACCATGAACTCGTTCCCGTTTCCCGGATTTCACATATCCGAGCCCGAGCGTTTCCATTCTCCCGTTGGGTAGCTTGCGCTGAGTTCCAGGGATATCCCAAATCCTGTTGTAGAACCGAGCTTGTCGAATGGTCTGTTTGAAGGGCACCCCTTGGCGCTTCAAGAGCCTTTTTAGTCCGTTCGTGTAATATCTGGGCAAACGGATGGGTTGGAGCCTGTCAAGTGTAGAATCCGCGCCGTGCCAGATTTCTTTCTCCACTCTTGTTTCTGTGGACCGGTAGAATAGGATCGCCTTTTCATCCTTTCGCCTGGGAGGGACGTAAAATGTCTGCAGGTCTTGCACACTATAAGCTTCAAGTGCGTCGAGATCTTTGTAGTGCTCCCGCGGAATCATGGTAATTTGCAAACCCTGATTATCACCAGCGAATGCTTGTATTGACGGCCGAACGGGGAACACAGTATTAACCTCATCTTCCGAGTCGCTTCCGAAGAACAACATAGGGGCGGACGGTCCCGGGTTGTTGCGTCGAGACGGCCCAAAATAAACTATCTCTTTTTCTTCCTCGGTATCACTCCCGAAGACAGGAATGGTGGCGACAGCTTTGTTCTCCGGTTTGTGACATCTGCCCGTGTCCTCGAAATCTGGCAAAAAGTATTTTGCATCTTCGTACTTACGGACTTCGTTCACGGAGAATGGGTTCAGCTCTCCTGTTACGGTATACTCGAGACCATCCTTGAAATACTTCATACACTGATGTTGCATAGAAGGGATGATGTTGTACTCGTGTAACCAGGGACGACCGAGCAAAGCATTATAGCAGGGCTTGGCGTCAATGACGTGAAACTTAATATCCGTGACGAGTAGTCCGAAGCGTAATGTTAGTATTACAGATCCGAGAGTTCGTGATGACTGGGAGTCGAAACCGGAGATGGTAATTTTATCACGAGCGAGATACTGAACGCTCATGCAGATTTCCTTCAACACCCGTACATTAAGGAGATTGACGGAGGATCCATTATCGTCCAGGTTTTTTCCTATCTTGATATCGTGGCAGTATCCAGAGAATATAGGGGACGGTTGTGATCGCACGTTGTTCATATCATAATATTGCATTATTTTATTCCCCATTCCTAGACATTTTACAAATAAACAGGTGCTTTTGACCAATGTCTGCTACATAGTTGCAGATTACAGATTCTCAAGACAAAAAAGTGAAAAAGACATAAGACGATACAAAAGTGAGACTACGACCGATAAATGGTGGAATCTTGATCGTGCCCACATCTTGAGGAACATTGAAGATCAATTAACAAGTTCACAAAGAACAAAAGCAGCGCAAGGGTCAAGACTTCGTCACGAAGCAACGGTAAAAGTCCACTACAATTATTCACTATGGAGATCTGGAAGAGAACCAAAAGACATTCTGAAGAACAAACTATGGAAAGAAGAAGACAAAGCCAACCAGGAGATTCCCAAAGGAAATTATCCCACAAGGCCAATATAAGGCCGCGGAACAATGGCCAAACGTGGGCTTTGGCCGTGGATCCGCGGCCGGGTGATACCCGTGTCGGTGCGAACTTCTGGAAACGGCTGGCGGGCGTTGACTAGGTCTTTTTCTTAGGGGTATTTTTATAATAGCAGATGTGCGAGTCAACTGTAACCCTAGGGTTTCTATCCTCTATAAATAAGAACCCTAAATCTTATATTAGGTTATGCCTCCTTTCATTAATAAAATTCAGATTTCTTTTGGAGAGCATCGATGCCTCTTTTCATTTCATCTATTCAGATCTGAAAAGTCCTGTGTAAATGTTTGGAGAGAGCCATCAATAAAGTAAGTAGTTTATTTAATTGCCTTAGTATAGATCTTTAATTCCTTGCCCTAGTTAGATAGTTAGATATGTTCTTCAATTCCCTAATGAGCGAGTAGTCTCCTCGCTTGTTAGGGTTAGCTTTGGGGAAGGCTTGAGAGATGAAGATCTCTCACCCCTTTCTTGCCCATCACACGTTTTTATAGGAATCCATGCAAAACATGCACACTCCGCTCCCTACGGCACCCTATCCCATGAGGTAGCGATGATACCGTAGTATAAAGGCCCGGTTGAGTGTGTTTTCCATGGAGGTTAGGGTAAGGATCGATATAGGAAGGACAAGAACCTAGAGGAAGAAACATTTCGGTTTTCTGTTTCGCTTTCTGGATTTTTCCAGATCCGAACTCGATTGTAGATCCTGCAAAATTCAAACAAAAATACCCTTCACAAAATAACAAAATGATAAATTTAATATTTTTTATTTAATTTTTCAGTTTTTTATAATTTTTTAAATTTTATATTAACCCGAAATTGCAAAAAGAAAATAACACGCCATCCCCGGCAACGGTGCTATTTGATTGAAAGATTTTAATTAGCTTATGCGGTTTTAAAAGATGAATCAAAGAATTTAGTAACCGCAATCAAGAACAGCGTCGCTTGGTAGTTAGCCGGTGAGTACGGGTCGGTCCATAGGGATTTTGTGAATTTCCTAATTGGTTTAACGAGTTAATTCCGAACGGTGTGAACGGATTGATTTAATCTAAAAACTAAATTATTCTAGATCTAAATCTTGCTAGGATTAGGTTTAGGGTAAGTTTGGCAATGTAATAAATCCCACCGCTTTCTATACCCAAATTAAGATCTATGAGGTGTTATGGTAATTATTAATAAAGGGATTAGAACCATCGGGAAGATCTGAACAACAGAGGATTTCCATAACAGAACAACAGAAGAAATTGAGAGGACCGAGTCAACAAGTTAACCGCGGAACCGCAGTCAAAGGTGCGTTTCGGCGGCGGAACCGCGACGATCTGGTGACATCATCAGAAAAAGAAAAAAAAACGGCCGCGGAACCGCGACCGTAGCACTACTTTGGCGGCGGAAGCGCGGTTAAAAAAAATCACCGTAAGTTTTCTCTCTCCTCCTCTGCAAATCTCTGATATCTCCTCTGAAAAATCTCCTGCAGGATTCTTTGCGCTTAAAAATCTCTCCCCTTCCAATAATTAATCTTGCGCAGGATTCTTTGCGCCGCGCCAAAAAAATAAAATTTTTATTCTAAGTGGTTGTTATTGTTTTGCATATTTTTAATCGGACTTTAAGGGGCTTGAGACCAATCCAGATTGGGTGGGGATTTCATCACCCTTCCCAGGACCCCAGAAATCACATAAGGCATATGCATTGACCATTTTTAATTAAAAAATACTAGACTCAGCCCTAAGTACTTCGCGCTCAATAAGACAGAGGACTAGTTTTAGGAATCGGCCGTTGATCCTAACCTGACTTTGCGGTGTCTAGGCAAGTGTGTCTAAGGCGAGTGGTTACTTAATTAGGGCCACTACTTGTAGTGGAGAGCCTCCCACTCACCTGGCACTTACCTGGCCGCAATTGGCGGTGAAGAGGCGGTTTGAGGTCCTATTTCTAGCCCTTTGGAACAGTTAGGAGCTGTTTAGCTGATCTAGGTGATCCTAGATCTAGGCCTGATTGTGCATTTGTGGTTGATTGAAAGTGTGTTTAAGCCCTTTATCGAAAATATTTTTTGCAAAAAAGTTCCAAATAAAAGAAAAAAGAGGAATTTTTTTTTAAAAAGACTTGCAAATTTTGTCGCTAAGAACTCCTTGCACCACCCACCTTCCACCCCACTTACACCCACCTTCTTTCTCTTCTCCTTCTTACATCATGGGTACCCCACCTCACAAATCTCTCGCCGATCTTTGGTACCCTAAACTAAACTTTGCCTCTTACGCGAATTGTTTCGGTCGATTTAAGGACGACCCCTCCATGCCCAAAATTTCTTCGAAAGATCGAATAGAAGCGTCTAGGAGAAACGGTTCGACTTTGCAATCCACTTTGTATCAACCATCTCAAACTTCACCACCTTCGTACGTTGATAACACTTTTTTGAGTCCTATTGTAACTCCTAAACCCATGTCTATTGCCGAGTATATTGAACAATCTCGTAGCCGATCTTTCACTCCTCTCAACACATCTAGTTCTAGGGATCAACAAGTCCATTAACCTTTTTATCCAAATGTTGATCCTACTCCTGTCCAACTATCAAATTCCTACCAGTCCTACCCGACTTTCCCACCTTCACTAGAAATTGCTTCTACACAGCCATTTGGGAGTTTCACGTATCCAAACAATTTTGAATCTTTTACCGAAACCCCTTCACAACCCATGTCTTGTTTGGAACAGTCGTTGGAAGATTATATTTTAGTAACAAACAAAATGATGAGGAATGTGGATGCGTCCATGGCCGCCCTTATACAACCTATTGAACCGGTAGCTAGTTTCCAACTAGCTCCAAAAATTCCAATGTATGAGGAGGCGGTTGGACAGAGTGAGAATTTGAGAGGAGAGAGTGAGTTCTACACACTTCCAAATCAAACCTACCCATACCCAATAGAATCCCACAACTCCGGTTTTCAAATAAGTGTCCCAAATGATTCACCAGTTAAAGACAAATCATTCAATAAGTTGTGCAACTTTGTAGTGCTTGATTTGCTAGATTGTGAAGAATCCCTTTCGAGTGAAACCACACCTAATCCTTTTGAACCTTACACCTCCACTCTAGAACCTGAATTGATAAATATCCATGCTTTTGATGAGGTGTCAGAAAAAATTGATTTCCACTTGATTGAGGATATAGACGCCGGGAATATTTTGGATGATGAACCCATAAATTTGACTGAAATTTTATCTCCAATTCATCATCCCGAGTCATTAATTGTTTCTCCCGAACCTCATATGTGTCTTGATTTTGATGATAATGGCATGGATAGGCTAAATTTTGAGGAGAATTATGAGGATAGTATTGAGGAGAATATTGAGGATAATATTGAGGATGAACCATTTTTGTTTGATGTGTCGGATTTTCCAATTCATCCTCCTGAACATTTAACTGTTATACTTCCTAAATCACCCTCCTTCCTTTCCATCGTTCCGACCACGCAAAAGATCATGCTTGAAGACCGTGAGCTTGAAAAATTTCTCTTTGAATCTGACACAGTTCTCACAGCTAATAACGATTATGAGTGCTTCATTTTTTCGGACGATGTTGAAAACTCACCTCCCGAGTTTGAGTCCTTTACATTTTCAGATGAGTTAGTTGAACTATCAGACTCGGTTGCTTACAGTCATTTTGAACCATTGATGGAATCTTTCAAGTTCGAGACAGATTACTTAGGTGAGATTAAGACTATCCCTAAATCACTCCCTTTTGTCCTTCCTATCGTTTCGACCACGCACGACTCCGTCGCGTTTCCATTTTCAATGTAGGGTTTACCAAGTTCGACGTACCCATGTTTTCTTGCGATTCTTGCGGAATTTGACCCCATTTCTCGACGGGTTGATAGATTAGCACAATCAGTTTTAACACATCGGTCATCACAAATTGCGCTAATTTATTCACTCGATTTACACCCTCAAGATCGTACTAGACTTCTTTCTCTTTTCCGCCATTCTTCTTCTCCACCGAGACCATATTCCACTCTTCTTCCCACACGGTCTCGTGTGCTTATCATTTCCTTTCTCTCACTCCATTCTTCCACCAACCCCACCATTATCATGATAGAATTTTTGAATGGTTGGTGCTAACTTTTGGTCTGTATAAGGCCTTATATAGTTTGATTTTTCTCCTCCCTAACTCTAAACTTTAACGCTTAAACAGTGGAAACATTATTTCGCTTAAGTTTGGGGGGAACCTTGTTGTATATATATTTTGTTTTTCTTTTAAATAAAAAATAAAAAATAAAAAAAATTTATAAATAAATAAACAGGGGAGTGCCGACATTTTGACTCTCTTGGTGTAGCATGACAGTGAGGACACTGTCAAGTTTAAGTTTGGGGGTATGCTCGGTAAGCCTTCTTCCTTCGCATTCATGTGTACATATTTTTGCATTTGCATACTTATTTTAAAACCCATAAAAAAATTGAAAATTTTAAAAATTATAAAAATTAAAGTATTCAATTTTGGCCATAATTGACTTGAGTTTGACAAAAAGGTTAACTAGCTAAGAACAACTAGATTCTAAACTTAGTAAATTAAAAACCCTAAAAATAACCTTTTTTAAAATTTAATGGTAGAAAGTATATGTCTTTGTAGTTTATTTAGAAATAGGCAAATTTCGAGTTGACTTCTTGGGCTAAGTTAAAACAAGGGAAGAGTATTGATATTTTTATTAAAGTATAAGTTTGAAAAATAATTCCTAAGCTTAAGTCTAGATTCTGAAAAGATATACCCTACAAATTGCACAAACACGCACCTTGAAATTTGGAATAGTAGAGGAGACCTTGAAATGCTCTTGTCTAAAGTCCTTAGTACGAAGAAAATAAAATAAAAATTCAAGTGTGAATAAAGAGATAAAAAAATGAACACTGGTTTTTTTGATTACTTAAGGCTGCAAAAATAGAAAACAATATTTTAGCGATGGTGCTTCATCACCTAGTGCCTTAGACCAACTGGTTTGGGAGTCACTGCCAAAGCCTTAGGTATTACAAGACTAGGAATTATGCCTTATTGTGCATACACATTTTGTAATCGGTTGTTGGTACCTCAAGAAGTATTAACGATCACATGAAGGATGTGTGAGCAAAATTCATTTAAAAATTCACCAATTAAGAAGTGCTTTGGACATAGGACAAGAGTATGATTGCTTGATTTGAATTTCCAAGTGTAGGGGTGATATACACACACACGTAGGGGTATGTGATTGGGATTTAAATAAGAGATAGGAATGAAGAATAGGACTTGTATCTTTAATAGAGATGATAAAAATTCCTAAGTTGAGGTAGAACCCTAGAAGGAAAACTTAAGAGATGTCGAAAGCTAAGTAAATTCACAAGAATATATATAATCTTAAGTTAAATGATAAGGAAGCGTGAAGAATATGGGTGGATAATTTACGAGTCGAAGATAATAGAGTTCTTGTTGGAAAACCTAATTGGAGAATAAAAGTTAATGGGCTAAATTGATAGGATTTTGTGGGTAGTATCCGCTGAAAACCCTCAGGAGACAACACTCCTCCTACCAGGGACACCTAGAGGTTTAACGGCTTTTTGCACGAGCTCAGTGCAATTGTGTTTCCCTGCAAAAGTGAGGTTAGGTTTTTGTTGAGAATAAAACTAGGTTTGCTCGAGGACGAGCAAAAGATAAGTTCGGGGGTATTTGTTCATATCATAATATTGCATTATTATTTTCCCCATTCCTAGACATTTTACAAATAAACAGGTGCTTTTGACCCATGTCTGCTACATAGTTGCAGGTTACAGATTCTCAAGACAAAAATAGTGAAAAAGACATAAGACGATACAAAAGTGAGACTACGACCGATAAATGGTGGAATCTTGATCGTGCCCACATCTTGAGGAACATTGAAGATCAATTAACAAGTTCAAAAAGAACAAAAGCAGCGCAAGAATCAAGACTTCGTCACGAAGCAACGGTAATAGTCCAATACAATTATTCACTGTGGAGATCTGGAAGAGAAACAAAAGACATTCTGAAGAACAAACTATGGAAAGAAGAAGACAAAGCCAACCAGGAGATTCCCAAAGGAAATTAGCCCACAAGGCCCACATAAGGCCGCGGAACCACGGCCAAACATGGGCTTTGGCCACGGATTCGCGGCCGGGTGATACCCGTGTCGGTGCGAACTTCTGGAAATGGCTGGCGGGCGTTGACTAGGTCTTTTTCCTAAGGGTATTTTTGTAATAGCAGATGTGCGAGTCAATTGTAACCCTAGGGTTTCTATCCTCTATAAATAGGAACCCTAAATCTTGTATTAGGTTATGGCTCATTTCATTAATAAAATTCAGATTTCTTTTGGAGAGCATCTATGCCTCTTTTCATTTCAGCTATTCAAATCTGAAAAGTCCTGTGTAAATGTTTGGAGAGAGCCATCAATAAAGTAAGTAGTTTATTTAATTGCCTTAGTATAGATCTTTAATTCCTTGCCCTAGTCAGATAGTTAGATATATTCTTCAATTCCCTAATGAGCGAGTAGTCTCCTCGCTTGTTAGGGTTAGCTTTGGGGAAGGCTTGAGAGATGGAGATCTCTCACCCCTTTCTTACCCATCACACGTTTTTATAGGGCTCCATGCAAAACATGCACACATCGCTCCCTACGGCATCCTATCCCATGAGGTAGCGGTGATACCGTAGTATAAAGGACCGGTTGAGTGTATTTTCCATGGAGGTTAGGGTAAGGATCGATAAAGGAAGGAAAAGAACCTAGAGGAATAAATATCTTCCCGATGGTTCTAATCCCCTTTATTAATAATTACCATAACGCCTCATAGATCTTAATTTGGGTATAGAAAGCGGTGGGATTTATTTCATTTCCAAACTTACCCTAAACCTAATCCTAGAAAGATTTAGATCTAGATTAATTTAGATTTTAGATTAAATCAATCCGTTCACACCGTTCGGAATTAACTCGTTAGACCAATTAGGAAATTCACAAAATCCCTGTGGACCGACCCGTACTCACCGGCTAGCTACCAAGCGACGCCGTTCTTGATTGCGGTTACTAAATTCTTTGATTCATCTTTTAAAAGCGCATAAGCTAATTAAAATCTTTCAATTACACGTCCTGAGGAGAAGGTCTTCATCACCGAAAGTGACATCGGCTGTGTGCACTTCTTCCAGCTCATTCTTCATCTTTTCTTCGGCGAGGAAAGCTTGGAATTGCTCGGGCTCTTGCAGTGCCTTGATTAATGAATCTCTTGCTTCTTTTGATAATAAAAGGGCGTCGAGAATCCTGAGCTGAGAGGGTAGCTTCCTCAGGTGCGCTAGGAAGTTGTAGTCCACCTTACTTTTCTTTGGCGAGTCCTTGGTAGTCAGCTCTTTCATGACTTGGTCATCTAAGGCGATATCCTCAGAGACCTTTTCTTTTTCCTTATCTTTTCTACTTGTAGGTCCGAGATTCTTTTCTGGAAGCGTGCGATTGCGCAGCTGAATGTTTTCGTACGCCTTCGGTTCTTCCTCTTTCCCCAAGATGGATTCTTTAAAGAGAGGGCCCAGAGCCATTTCCTCGTCAGAGTCGCTCCCGAAAGTGAGAACCTACGATCCTCCGGTGCTGACCGTGGGACAGTTACCGGTAGTTCTTTTGTACTCCTCAGTCATACTTATTTGCTCTCGACGAGTTCTGCGTTTCATCCGCTTAAAATGTTGCCGGTGAGCAACATATCCCTGCCACCATCTTTTAAAAGTATTGCACTCTTCAATAGGGTGCGCAATCTTTTGGTGATATAAGAAGTAGCTAGGATGCATCTTTGCTTCATTGGGAGAGTTTCCTTCAGAGGGTGGTAGCTTCATTCCCATTGATATGGGTTTAGCAAACCATTTCCTCGTCTTGAACTTGATTTTATCCGTGACGGATGTTCCTTGATTTGGCGGAAGTGTCTCGACTCTTTCGTCTAGCCATCGGCGTTTGGCTCTTTCCAATATGGCCATCTCGCGTTTCCTATCAGCTTTACTTTTCAAAAGAGCCGTGTTCAGGAATGCATCAATTATTTCATCCGATAGCCCCAGAAGTTCCGGCTTAGGATCTGCCCCCAGCGTCCCAGTGCCAGGAGTTTCTTCATCATTTATCGATGAGTGAGGGATCACGTGGCAACTTTCCACGTACTCCTTAGATCCATACAACGAGTCTTCTCCATCATTTTCGTCTCAAGGACGTGGCTGAGGAACTCTTGGAGCATGATTGGAGTCCGCTCCTTCTGGTTGTATTCTTCCAGCGCATCAATCTGTTTCTGTAGGTCCGTGCGCTCGTCGCCAGGCTTCACGGGCTTCTTGGATTTCTTTTTCTTTTTCGAAGATTTTGACGGCTCGGTGTGAGCACTTTGGCTATCACCACCAATCTTTGGAGTTGGGCGCGGCTTCAGCATCCCTTCGATGATCTGGGGTTCCAACGGGTTCTTCCACCTGATCGCTGGGCATGTCTGGAGATCATTCATCATCCTTTTGGTTTTGGCTGAAAGTACGACCTCCCATGGAGCTTCTTCAACAAAAGAGCACGTTGCTCCCGATGTGTCCGTCTTCTTAGGAGTGTGTGGTTGTGGTGGGTTTACTTTCCACTTCTCAGACAGCGCAAACTTGCCTTGTAGGTACTGATCCTCAATCCATCCCTTAAAGACGAAGCAATCCTCAATCGGATGGCTTACCGTTTGGTGGTAAGGGCAATAATTGGGATTATTCACCTCGCTGGGTTGCGGCGGTCGCCTTAGATTTGGTAAGTTAATAAGCTTGTTGCGCACTGCCAGCTCGAACAGCCTCTTCGTTTTATCCTGTGGGAATGAGTAGGGGCGCTTCATTTTCTCATTGTAATAGCGCCGTCTCTCTTCCAATTGATCCGCTAGTCATGGAGCACTGGGCTGCTGTTGGGTGTTCGCAACGAAGGTTGCCTTCCCTTTACCCTTATCGTTCCGCGGTTCCGGCTTTGGGGGAGACGGTTTGTGACCCATCTGATCCATATGGGCTAGCTTATCGATTAAAGCCTGGAAGGTGGTCGGTTTGAAGAACATCAAGAACTGTGTGTTGGAGATAGTGCCCTCAGAGTCAATTATTGAATCACAGGCACGTGATTGCAATAATTGAGGGAGGACCTATCCCGGTAGGACAGTCTTACTCAAGATGATAGTATGCTATCTGGTTTATCTTTATCATCATGTACTGCTTTAGGTGACCAGACAGGTCGCTATTACACGTTGATAGAGCCCCTAGGATTCTTGCTTGACTGCCAGCAGTATGAGGGCGATCATATACGTGGGAGCTGGTAGTCTATAAGCACATCCTTAAAAGGTCCCTAGTCGTGGGAGTTTCGAGATAGGGCATCGATACTCCAGAGTAGATTAGTGTATACAGTCGAGACCCCGACGAGGGGCGGTGGCCGGTCTCACAAGCCACTAGTGTCAGTTGGATCACCTAAGATGTATACAGGTGCTCATTGGGTTATGAGTACACCGGACAGGACTCGCCGGGAACATGCTAGTTGGTCTTATACCTGATGTCAGATAGCAGTTCCCTGGTGACATGTGTACATGTTAGTTCATCGACCTGAGGATCGTCATTTGTCTCGTGTGAGTTCCCACTGTACTTTGATTACTACCCTACCACGCTCAAAGGAGACGTGCAAACAGGTTTTAATTGGGTACAGTCCCGAGCCACATGGAGGCAGTGAGCGGATCTGCAGGGGTTCGTCTCTCCCGGTATTGGGGGTGAGGTCGCGCTGTGTCTAGGAGAGCCAGAACATGAAAAGTCCTTGGCCAAGGCAGGAGATTTACTGGTAGGTATTCCAATAGTATCTCAGGGTGTTCTGGGCTGATCTCTGACACGACTTGTACCGCTTTTGGGGGTCTGACTTTTACCAACCCCCTAGGCCCGCCATGCGATGCTCATAGACAAACGGACCGACTGTACGGATATTGTCACTGACAGGCTCAGTAGGGTGTCAGGCTGAGTTCGCTCACAGACGTCCCTTTTGGTCAATACCTGGTAGCCCGTTACGTATAGGCTAATACTTCTGACGTGCTAGTGGTTAAATCCACAACCAAGGTGTTGACGAGTCTTTAGAGTCCCCCACAGACAGTTGCTCAAGTTTCGGGCGAAACGTTGTAGAGGCCGTATGGAGATATGGCAGGGTTCGATCAGATACGTGCGGTATTGCACGGATCATGATCGGACGGATAATACTAGCCGGCTTTGGTTTAAGCCGGATCCTAGTATTGTATAGTGTAGATTTTGTCTCATTGCATTTGTATTCAGTCGGAATACAAATGCGGGTGTGTTTACACAGCAGCGGGGTTTTCCTGTAATTTATTACGGGATCAGTTTTTTGGAGTTGCCAGTTTGTTTTCCGTTTCGGCCATATTTCTTTGTATCTTTCATTGGCCGAAAATTGGTGGAGGAGGGCTTATTTGCATTTGTGCAAATAAGCATTTTGGAGGGTTGTTTTTGCATATTGTTGTTCATGATGGTTTAGCCTCCATTGACTTCTTGACTTCATCATGGCTTGACTTTTGTGTGTGATGATGGAGGGTCATGATGATGGGTTTGAGTGTTGGATTTACTTGTGATCATTTCTTCACATCATTACCTTTCTCTCTCTTTCTTGCATGATGAGATACCCCCCTTGGAATTTTTCCTCACTCATATTTTTGATCCACTCACTCTCTTCACTCACTCTCTCCTTGCCAAGGCCGGCCAAGGGATGGGGCTGTCCAAATTTGTGGTGTGGGAAAATCCTCTCATTTGGATTTGCAAAATGATATAGCTCCTCCTCCAAAAGTCCATATCATTTCCTCCACCATATGGCAACTCCCTCAACCCCTAGAGACACATATAGCACTACACTATATTTTACAGCAAACCTTAGGCACGTCGACTCGCCAACTTCGTGTCAGAGTTGCCTCGGACCAGAGGCGGGAGTCCGTAAAAGAAGCCGGTGACGTGGTGCCCTTCCGGCGAGTTGGTGGAGACCGGAGATTCCGCGGGGAGATCGGGATGACGACGAGACGACCGAAGGACACGGATCGCTCGGTATATCTCTCTACCCGTTCTCTAGATAGCTAGGACTAGATTAATGGCCCGATCCGGGTTTATAGTGCGCGGTGGTGCCGGTTTGAAAAGTTAAAGAAAAGCATCGCTTCCCCATTCCGGCGTCAGATTGACGGCCGGAGCGCCGCCGTGCACTTACAGTGGTATCAGAGCCTCGCCATTAACCTAGTCTAGCTTTGTCTAATGTGTTTACATTTCGATCGAACGGATTTTCCGAAAACCCGATATCATGCACATCAGTTTTCTGTCGATTTATTTTTGGCTCCAAAAATTTTTCAGTATGTTGCAGAATGATGTGCAGGGAATTTTAAGAGTTCTGGGAAAATTTGGTCTCGTGAACAGTCTACACCACCGCGGAACCGTGGCCAAACCCATGCTTGGGCCGCGGTTCAGCCGCTCTTTTCACTGTTCATGGTACCAAAATTTCACAGAGAGCTCCTGAGTGGAAAATGGGGTTTTTGGAATGTTATTTTTTGGGCCCAGATTTCTTTAAGTGCTACAGTAAAGTTTGGGGCCCACTTAGTAAAATTTGATCGATTGAAAACTTTAAACACATTAGTTCACAGTATTAACATTATATCTGCGACCGTGAATGTCACTTGATCGGTAAATCCTGTCTCACTGCTATAGCCCGGTTAGACGGATTTGCGAACGTAACATTCACGTTGATGTTCTGTGATTGTGCTGTGATGTTGCGGATTGGTCATGGGGGATAGCCTGGATGCAATGCTAGTACAGTTTTTGTTGTATTATGTACATTTGATATTGCGGGGCGAGCGTCCGACATGTGGACTGCCGTCACTGCCTGTTTGTATTATTCTTTTAGGGCACAACCAGGTCGAGGTCGATGTACCCGTTGTATGTATATTTTACTTTCTGTACTAGGATTACCCCAAGGTGGGGTGCACGGATAGCCGGGTTCTAGAGGGCAACAAGCCCGCATCTCATGGCATTGAGACGGGGATGGGGCTTCACTCTAGAATTGGCGGGCTATTCGCCGCACTCATAGGGGGTACAGGTTGACCCAGGAAGGGTGCTCAAGTTACCGGATTCCGTGAAGTGCTGAGTGGTCCATTCACGTTGCTGAAGGGGGCTGTCTCGCTTCAGGTTTTGGCGGGTAACTTGCCGCGCCCGTAGGGGTCTAGGATTTCATTGCACAGGCTATCCACACGACCAGGGGAACGTCGGGTTTCAGTAGCGGCTCTGTGAAACCCGGGGATCCCAGATATCTGTATTGTTCTGTGATGCTGTACATTTCTGTGATGTTGCATTTTATCACGCCTTGAGCGAAATATTATATATTGATATATATACTAGTAGATGTTGTATATGTTTTGCATCCGCGCTAGTCCAGTCCTCGCTCTGTCGTTAGTTAGCTAACCTAACGGGTAATGACGGGACACAGTGGCGAATGCGGATGACATATACGTACGTTATTATTTTCGTTCTTTGTGGTGTGATCAATTGATGGGACTGCGTTGATTCAGATCAATGCAAGTTAAAAACAAACCTATTCTGATGTTGTTGGAACATTTTTCAAAAAGCTGTTATTGCAAGGGCGTTCTCTTTTATTTTGCACAGTGGTATTCAGTTGGAATATCCTGCTCCTCAGTCGACGAGGCAAGGGCCGAGATCCCTTCACCGGGAGTGACCCCTTGGACAAAAGTTTGCGTCAGGGCAATAACTTCACTATAGCCGATTACTTTTGCTTTGCATCGTGGTATTCAGTTGGAATATCCTGCACCTCATTCTACGGGGAAAGAGCCGAGATCCCTTCACCGGGAGTGACCTCTTTAGCAAAGGTTTTCGTCACTATATTTTCAAAAAGCTATCCGGTTCCTTCAACGATATCAAGTTCATTACGTTAAAGGTTTTCGCCAGAAACCATTCATAGCCCTCCGTCGTTTCATATGGGTGGTCAATAGTATTCAAGCTGCGTATGTTGGCCAAAGTCAAGGCACAGTGATTGGTAGCTATTGGGTATTCATATGCAGCATAGATAGATGCGTTGGTTTGGGGCAGTCGTACTACTATTTTGGCCAAAGTCAAGGGTATGTACGGATGGGCTCAAATTAACCTGGAGAATGACGGGTAGAACTTAACATGTGACTTATGATATGTTGGCCAAAGTCAAGGTCATAAGAGCATAGGGCAGAAATCACATTGGGAGTTTCTAAAGAAACTGAAACTTGCTAGATATGCACATACCTTCTGGAGTGTGATGATGTGAGCAGATTCCGTCACGTTATCGTGTGATGATAGTTGGATCCGATTCCCACTGATGAGTTGGTTTACTCCTCGGGTGATCCCGACTAATTCTTCTTTCAGGTTTGGAGGAGAATTTGACGGTACAGTGGGAGGTTTCCAGATTAGATAAATTGGTAACCATGCTGATCTAGGTTAGAGTGCACGCTGAGTGTTTCTTTTCTCTCTCTCTTTAGCAGCGACCATTGACCCGACCCTAAGACTATGACTCAGTGACCAAGTTGACCGAACCTTCTAAACACTGGCTTTCGGATTGTCAGAGTTGCAAACCTCATTGCCACTCCTACTTTTACCCTTTTCTCCAGGACACCCCGTATTACTACGAACGTCCACTTCAATTGGACAAAACCATCGTATGGTTATATACAAACTCGAAGGAATTTATTCGAGGATGGTTTCCGGTTCTAGAGAAAACGGATAGGACTATTCAGTTGTCATTTCATTTTACCATCTCTCAGGTTGCGAGTACTCCTTGGTTTAGGAGATAGTACACCTATTACGCAAATTGGATAGTCTTCTTCCAAATCTTAGGCTGGTGCCGAACGGTGGGGAATGAAGAAAACCAATTAGCATAACGATGGTGTACAGAAGGTATTAAGTAAAGACATAACAAGGGATTAGTAAGAGGGAAAAGTAAATTGCGACTGCTATTCACGACCAAACCAAGTATTTATTCTCCAATCCTAAATCACCTTTGTATTTCTCCAGAACACTCCGTATCACTACGAAGATCCATAGTTTATTGGATACTCCATAGTATGGTTATATACGAACTCGAAAGGAACTTGTTCCAGTTCGGGGATGGATTCTGGTTCAGGAGAAATAGGAATAAGGTTTATTCGGTTGTCTTTTATTTTCACCTTCTCTCATTGCGAGTGTTCCTAGGATTAGGACAGTACACCCATTATGCTTATTGGATAGTCTTCTTCCAAACCATAGGCTGGTGCCGAACGGTAGGGAAGGAAGAAAACCATTTGGTCTAAAGGGGTATGCAGAAGGTAATGACTAAAGACATATAAAGGGATTTGGAGAGATGGCAAAGAATTATATGGTTACAGTTGTGAATCTGGATAATGGAAGAGGCATTACTAGGAATACCAGGATACCCCTACGAAACATTTCAATGTTTCAGTTTCACTGTGTACTGTTAAAAGAAAACTGATTTGCCAATTAGCACTTGCTCCAGGGTATGTATTTAGCAGGTATGATTCTCACATCTGTATGGTTTTACAGATGACGAGTGGGAGTAAGTTATTGGGAATTGGGTGATTATCCTCATTATATCGGGATTCGTTGTAATCGGTGATATTTAAGGAAGTCACCTGGGTTGTTTGCCGGACGGCAAATATTTGGTTTTGAATATCCGTTGTTGTGCACCAATTTCAAATTGATATATTTGTACGTCTATTTTCATAGAGTGAGATATACCTTTTTGAAATTATCTCTACGACATTTACCTATATCAGTGGATGGTTAGGTAAGGAGCATTAAACAGCGGTGTAATTCTTCTTAACCATAAATACAGTTTTCAACCTACGACATACATGGAATGAGTTATTAGACTCAAGGGACTTATACAGAGTATTGTATGCTGTCCAGCGTCCATGAGGACAAAGGGGTTGGTTCTCGTACTATATTCGGTTTACTTATGACTTCTCTAGTTTTTAGACAGGTGTTTCACGAAAACACAGGGTCCGAATTTTGAGAAGTTATAGGTATATGAATAAAGTAGAGAACTAGGTGTTGCAAGTATCGGGATTCTTCAAGGTGATCGAAGATGTAGATACTTGTGTATGGTGTTCAGTTGATAGTAATGATTAAGAGAACTTGCTTCTCTTTTCAGGTTACTCATAATTGGTAGCACTCCTAAGTTGAGTAACGCTGATCGGCCTTTTTCCATTTAGTTGACATGCACTGGAGATAACTGCATGATTTGAATCTGGTTCAATTAAATCAGTGCCTCTGGTTCTATATTGGATATAGAACAGTTCATATCTTAATGATGTTAAGGTACGGGGAGTTGTCCGGACTATGCTTAAAACCAGACTCTGGATAACTCAAGGCACGTTTCTGTAATGGCTGTTTATAGGTTGACCCAGGCTATGACGAGGGTTGACTTTCTACCATCTGGAAGATCAATAGTGCTATTGTTCTAGACTCGCCACAGCTTTAACAAAAGTGGATTTTTTCAGAAAACAGTAGTGGGAGTATGGTAGAACTGGAAGTGATTCCAGAACCGCAAACGATTACTGAAGATTTGATAAGAACCTAAAGATTCAATCTGATTTGACATTCCATTGGCCACTCCGCAGATACGATGGGTAACTTCAGGCAACCGAGAGGTACTCCGGTAGCCTCAAGGATGGTGACAGGGAAGTTCTTGTTTACCCAGACTTGCCATTGCTGTTGTTCCAGACTGTGAGACCCGGCAGGAGGATGAGTATAGCGTCATTCTAAACTGGCTTTAGAAGTGTATGTCTATATGACTCTGCCAGAGGGTTGTTGTAGTCAGTGGGAGCAGCGGAAGCATTGGTGGACAGGTGGCTTATGTCTATTTATAGACTGAAGCAGATGTAGCGGAGATAGATCATCTATTTCTGATGTGACAGTCATAGGTTTGACTTTATCAGAATAAGAGATGGATCTGTTAAGAAGGTAGTAGGGTGTGATGTCATAGTATTTGGATGACATACACAGAGTAGGAAGTGATACTCCTATACTACGATCGGTTACATTTTGGTCGTCACACAGTGTTTTCTCCATAAAGGAAATGGATTTCATATCAAACATTCTGGTTACTGGATTTATGGTTTTAGATCTAGATTTGGGTAGTTTCCCAATCTGGGTACTTAGACAGCATTCTAAGAGTATTTAGAATGGACGACTCCTGGCACGGTAGTGTACCTGCAGGTGATGGAGTCACCCTCTCTAAAGGTGTCTTACAGACTAAAGGGGAGAGGGATGTGCATGATTGGCAGATCACTTGCGTAGGCAATTGAGTCAATCAAGAGATGTCAAGTACCACACCAGATGTTGTTTTTGCAGTAGGTGCAATGAGTTGATATTGATCCAATCCTGGAGAAACAGTCGGAAGCAGTTTTAGAACATAAATGGATGTTCTACGGATATGATAACGACAGCCTCATTCGGGAGACAGTTATCATTCCAGGCTTCCAAGGTGACCTGGATGACAAGGAGGTTGTCAGAGTTATAGTTTTCCTTATGACGAGGGGCAGTATTTTGGACAGGTGGTCCAAGGCAATACTGAGGGAGGCATGGTGCAGGATACTGATTAAGTTCAGTTGACGATACAGTCTAAGAAGTTTGGATTTGGAGTTCATTTATGAGCTAGGTCCCATCAGACATCCAGACACATTCTAAGACAGGTATTGCTCATTTCGGGAGATGGCATTCTCCGCGAACTTGAGATATAGAGAGACAAAGAAAGAAACATCAAGGCGGATCCACTCACTGAGGCTATTCCTCGAACGCAATAGTTTCGCAAACGGGATTTGTGAGACTGACTAGTAGAGGAGTTGGGTGTTCGGTATCACACGGGCTGTGAGTATGCGACATCGCAATAATTAGCCTTGAGTGCAAGTGGGAGATTGTTGGAGATAGTGCCCTCAGAGTCAATTATTGGATCACAGGCACGTGATTGCAATGATTGAGAGAGGACCTATCCCGGTAGGACAGTCTTACTCAAGATGATAGTATGCTATCTGGTTTATCTTTATCATCGTGTATTGCTTTAGGTGACCAGACAGGTCGCTATTACACGTTGATAGAGCCCCTAGGATTCTTGCTTGACTGCCAGCAGTATGAGGGCGATCATATACGTGGGAGCTGGTAGTCTATAAGCACATCCTTAAAAGATCCCTAGTCGTGGGAGTTTCGAGATAGGGCATCGATACTACAGAGTAGACTAGTGTATACAGTCGAGACCCCGACGAGGGGCGGTGGCCGGTCTCACAAGCCACTGGTGTCAGTTGGATCACCTAAGATGTATACAGGTGCTCATTGGGTTATGAGTACACCGGACAGGACTCGCCGGGAACATGCTAGTTGGTCTTATACCTGATGTCAGATAGCAGTTCCCTGGTGACATGTGTACAGGTTAGTTCATCGACCTGAGGATCGTCATTTGTCTCGTGTGAGTTCCCACTGTACTTTGATTACTACCCTACCACGCTCAAAGGAGACGTGCAAACAGGTTTTAGTTGGGTACAGTCCCGAGCCATATGGAGGCAGTGAGCGGATCTGCAGGGGTTCGTCTCTCCCGGTATTGGGGGTGAGTTCGCGCTGTGTCTAGGAGAGCCAGAACATGAAAAGTCCTTGGCCAAGGCAGGAGATTTACTGGTAGGTATTCCAGTAGTATCTCAGGGTGTTCTGGGCTGATCTCTGACACGACTTGTTCCGCTTTTGGGGGTCTGACTTTTACCAACCCCCTAGGCCCGCCATGCAATGCTCATAGACGAACGGACCGGACTGTACGGATATTGTCACTGACAGGCTCAGTAGGGTGTCAGGCTGAGTTCGCTCACAGACGTCCCTTTTGGTCAATACCTGGTAGCCCGTTACGTATAGGCTAACACCTCTGACGTGCTAGTGGTTAAATCCACAACTAAGGTGTTGACGAGTCTTTAGAGTCCCCCATAGACAGTTGCTCAAGTTTCGGGCGAAACGTTGTAGAGGCCGTATGGAGATATGGCAGGGTTCGATCAGATACGTGCGGTATTGCACGGATCATGATCGGACGGATAATACTAGCCGGCTTTGGTTTAAGCCGGATCCTAGTATTGTATAGTGTAGATTTTGTCTCATTGCATTTGTATTCAGTCGGAATACAAATGCGGGTGTGTTTACACAGCAGCGGGGTTTTCCTGTAATTTATTACGGGATCAGTTTTTTGGAGTTGCCAGTTTGTTTTCCGTTTCGGCCATATTTCTTTGTATCTTTCATTGGCCGAAGATTGGTGGAGGAGGGCTTATTTGCATTTGTGCAAATAAGTATTTTGGAGGGTTGTTTTTGCATATTGTTGTTCATGATGGTTTAGCCTCCATTGACTTCTTGACTTCATCATGGCTTGACTTTTGCGTGTGATGATGGAGGGTCATGATTATGGGTTTGAGTGTTGGATTTACTTGTGATCATTTCTTCACATCATTACCTTTCTCTCTCTTTCTTGCATGATGAGATACCCCCTTTAGCTTTTTCCTCACTCATATTTTTGATCCACTCACTCTCTTCACTCACTCTCTCCTTGCCAAGGCCGGCCAAGGGATGGGGCTGTCCAAATTTGTGGTGTGGGAGAATCCTCTCATTTGGCTTTGCAAAATGATATAGCTCCTCCTCCAAAAGTCCATATCATTTCCTCCACCATTTGGCAACTCCCTCAACCCCTAGAGACACATATAGCACTACACTATATTTTACAACAAACCTTGGGTACGTTGACTCGCCAATTTCGTGCCCGAGTTGCCTCGGACCAGAGGCGGGAGCCCGTAAAAGAAGCCGGCGACGTGGTGCCCTTCCGGCGACTTGGTGGAGACCGGAGATTCCGCGGGGAGATCGGGACGACGACGAGAAGACCGAAGGACACGGATCGCTCGGTATATCTCTCTACCCGTTCTCTAGATAGCTAGGAGTAGAATAATGGCCCGATCCGGGTTTATAGTGCGCGGTGGTGCCGGTTTGAAAAGTTAAAGAAAAGCATCGCTTCCGCATTCCGGCGTCGGATTGACGGTCGGGGCGCCGCCGTGCACTTACACTGTGAAATAGTTCCATGAGGGTCTAGGTTGCCCACGAACATGCCCACCGCTGGGGCTTCTTCGATGCGTTGTTCGCACTTCGACCACAAATTCCGCCATCGGATTGCGTACTGAACCCATGTCTCGCCTGGTTTCACCCTGGCATTGATCAACACCGTGATTGGAGTACGTTCGATGGCGCTTGCGAAACGCTAGGTAAACAACAATCCTATTTCAGCGAAAGTTTTGATGGAGTCATTTAGAAGTTCAGAATACCACTCAAATGCCGTCTCCGATAAACTGCCGACGAATTGGCGAAGCAAGAGCTTATCATCGCCGCCGGTGTTACCATAAAGAGCCCTAAACTGGGCGACATGTTGATGGGGATTGCCTGTCCGCTTGTAGATATGGAATTTCGGGATCGTGTAGCCCGGCGGGTATTTTATCTGATTATACCAGCACGGATATGGTCGCCCTGTTTTGATAACTTGGCCGGCTGCCTCATTTGCCTGGTGAACTCTTATTTGCTGAGCAATATAGTCATCCAGGGCGGCCTTAGAGATTATTTCCTCTTTGGCTGTTGACAGAGCCGGAGGTGGATTTGACGTTTCTCCTTTGTCGTCTTTGAGGACAATCAGAAGATCTTCGGCTGGAGGATCCGGCTGGATCATCATACCTACCATGTCTTGGAACAGAAGGGCTATTCTTTTTATATTGGCTGCTTGTTCCGCAGCCTCTCTGTCCTTCTTTTCAAGTATTCTCCGAAGTAATTCGGCATCGGTTTCTTGCTCCTGGCGTTGATCCGAGGATGCTTCTGGGCTTTTTTTTGGCCCGGTGAGTGCGGCCATCGCGTTCATCATCCCTTAGAGCTTCTGGTGCTACTCTTGAGCCTTAGTCATTGATCGCATAAGCGGTCGATGACCTGTGGATATACGGCTATCCTCTTTCCCGGACGCTATGTAGACGGTATTTACCACCATGCCCCCGGACTTTGGGCGTTTAGGCTCACTGCCTTTGACATTTGTAGCAGGCGTGGGGAATTTCTCCGGCCTTCTTCTCTTGTGGGCGATCGAAGTTAAGGGGGCCGTTGCAGTGGGCACCCAGGTAGCCGTCGTCTTCCGTGGCTTAACAGGACGGTTTTCTTCCTGTCGGACTTTCGACTTCTTATGCTGGTGGGAGAAATTCGGATCAATCACCGATTCTCGGACTCGTCGCCAAATTTTGTAGACCTTGGAAGACAGCCGTTGAGAGGACTGCTCCGGCTTTGTTTCTACGACGGTCTCTACCAGTGGAGGAGATCTTTTGAGCACAGCAGTTGGTGAATTCCTGCGTGCCCTGTTCAGCAGCTCAAAGCTGTTCCCGGTTGGAACAACATTAATTTCCGCCGGTGGAGTTAGCCCCGAGGGGGAGTTGCCCCCAGCCTTTCTTACCCGGCGCCAGTGGCGACGTCGAGTGAGCCGTGCTGATGGAATTGGCTCGGTAACGGGGATGGCCTTGTCTTGCCCCCTGTTCAGGGGAGGGGCTGTTGCCGGTGTCATCCTATTAAAGACTGATGTCTTTTCAGTAGCAGGAGCGGGAATGGGAGTTGGGATGGTCAGTCTTGTAAAGACAGACCCCTTAGCAGGAGAAGCCGCCTTGACGACTTCAGGAGCAGGTTTGGTCACTCTCTTCGGAATAACCTTTTCTGGGACTGCAAGTTTCATTGTGGACCCGCGGGAATTTTGGCCCAATCTGGAGAAGACCGAGGCGCTGGTATTGGATGACCCGTTGAGAGGGGCCGCAGTAGGTGTAAGACGATCAAAGAATGACTTCTTGGGAGCTTCCGGTGTTAGCACAGGAGCAGTGAAGCTCGTTGGCGGGAGCATGGTCCAGAAAAACAGCTCTGTGGTGGCTTGAGTACTCTGCTCCACGGGCATCCTGAACAAAGAGGCCGCTTGGGGCCCTAGGTTATGCCCCCAGTCGAGGCGGAGCGTAGGTTGCAGTTGTATGTGGAACACTTTGAGCAGGTGCCAGCCATTGATCCTTTGCTTTCTGCAGCAAGCAAAACACCAAATCTTAGTTCCTCGAAACCCAAGGGCAACCATTGGCAAACCGCGATTAGTTCGCGAACACGACATACGAAGTGTGGAGTGGAAAGAGGAAAAGGTCCCACCGGGCGTGCCAGAATCTGTTCCCCTCCGAAAGACGGCGCGACAGACGTCTTGCCTGAGATTCGGGGCAGATACTAATAGGTGCTATCCGTCCACCTCTCCGAAGATGCCAAGTTGATTTATGACACCGTGTATCGAAGGTTTAAACGGATGCGGCCGATGTAGCAGACTTCGCCAGATTCCCCCTCGTCTGAGGGGTTTTTGATTGTGGGGACACTCTTCCCTGCTGGCGCAAGCCCCTGCAGTTAATTACGCTACCGCATCGCGGTAACAACTTTCTCCTTCTCCAGATGGTCACTTCGTGTCGTAGGTATTTGTTTTGTGTTTGGTTGCCCGTGGATTGTATACGGAGACTAAGTTATGTTGTCGCCCGTAGGGCGTGGACTAGTCCAAATCCGTATCTTTCTTAGATGTGGGTTTGGGGGGGTTTGTGTTTAAGGATACATTAGCCTTATTTGAGGCTAAGATCAACTTAAATGTTAGTTAAGGATATGTTAGTCTAATTTTAGACTAAGATCAACTTAACGGGATCGTTTAGATCCGACAAGAGAGCAATTGGGCTCTGTTGTTTAGTTTAATGACATTGCAGTCGATAAGTAGTTTAAGGACGTTGCGGTCCAATGTTAGTTTTAAGACATTGCGGTTAAGGTTAAGGACATCATAGTCCATGGATTTAAGGACTCCACAGTCCAATGTTAGTTTTAAGACATCACGGTCGAGGTTAAGAACATCATAGTCCATGAGTTTAAGGACCCCACAGTCCATTGTTAGTTTTAAGACATCAAGGTCAAGGTTAAGGACATCATAGTCCATGAATTTAAGGACCCCACAGTCCGTGAAATGTATGGTCGTTGGGACCTGTCACCTTTTTGAAGACGTTGAGGAATTACAACGACAAATATCAAAGGAGTGAAGAGATGTACCCTTGAACCAAGGTGGATTAAATGATCTGTAGCCCAATTTGGAACCAAGACCAATTAATTATATTATGAGCCCATTGGCTCAGTTAAGTCTGGATTGAGCACTTATGACCAGCTTGGGCTAAGTCCAATTGAGTTTGACCTTTTGTTGGACTATTTGACATTTGTCTGGTTTCAGCCCACATTATTTAGCAATGCCAAACAAAAGTTTTAAGGGCTTTGATAACCTTTCCATCTTCGACCGAGCACTATAGCTCTGGATAATATTCAATTTTGAGATTCAGTTGAAGGGGAGGCTTTGCCTCTGAAAAATCAGCCAAATCGGCTAAAAGTAGTGTTAAACACTAAAGATCAAAAGTGTTAAACACTAAAGATATAATTCTCAAACTAGTGTTAAACTCTAAGAGTACAATCAGTGTTAAACACTGGAAATATAGTTCTCGATTTAGTGTCAAACATTAGAAAATAACAGTGTTAAACACTGCAAATAGGGTTTTCAAATTAGTGTTAAACACTAAGAAAATCAGTGTTAAACAATAGGAATAAAGATCTCGAATTAGTGTCAAACACTAATGAAAGAGGGGTCACGTGAGAGCGCCCAGATTCCCCTTATTTTGCTTTGCAAAAAGTATTGAATACTTTTTATATTTTATTTTGGAGCATCACGTGCCGACACATGACGGGGATTTGTGTACTGATTGTTAAAGCTTTTGCCAAAGGGTCACGTGGTAACACGTGAGAGCACCCAGAGCTTCTATTTCTGTTGCTTTTTCTTTCTGTGCTTCAGGGGTCACGTGGAGCACATGAGGCGTTGCCTCAGAGCTCTTTCATCTTCATTTGTGGGGTTCTTTTCAGAGGTCACGTGGAGACAAGTGACCTGGGTTCTTTGCATGCTTGAGGATCCCTTCATCTTTTGAGAATTAAATTCTCTGTGGGTTTAATCTCAGCTATAATTTCAGAGGAATTAAATTCCTATTTTCTTTAGAAGAATTTTATCCTTATTTAGGGTTAAACCCTAATTTTCTTTTAGAGGAATTAAATTCCTATATATGCAAAAGAATTATATTCTTATAGAAGGTGAAAACCCTATTTTTAAGAGGAATTAAATTCCTGTGAATTTAGAGAATTAAATTCCCGATTAGGGTTAAACCTTAGTTTTGTCCACCTTGAAGGAATTAAATTCCTGTAAACTTGGGAGAATTAAATTCCCATATAGGGTTAAACCCTAATTTTGTTTTGGGAGAATTAAATTCTCTAAACTCAATTCCCCCTCTAAGCTTTAGATCTGCATGGCAGGATCTCGACCCGATGAGAATTAAATTCTCAACTTATGGGGAGATGTGCTCTGTACAGATCTTCAACAAGGGGAAGAACTAAGTTCTTTGCAAAAGAGTTAAACCCTTAGATTCTTTGAGAATTAAATTCTCTTTCTCGGAAGTTTTTATCCCCTTTCTTTTCCTTACCTAGGGTTTTCTTTCTGAATTTTCAAGATGCCAAAATTCTCTGTCACGTTTTCTCTCCAAAGTTCTCTCTCTCTTTTCAATTCTCCCTTCTCGACTCCTATTTATAGGAGGAGGAAAAGAATCAATTTCTTTAGTAAATCTCTCATTGAAAGATTTGTTTTGTTTTTAGCATTAATCTGAGCCTTAAGATTATTAGGTGAATTTTATTCACCGTTGGATGTTTTAATCCAAAGATATTCTATTTGTTATTTCGGTGAGATTTAGGAGAAATCTTTCCTTGTCCAAGATTTTTCCATAAATTGGTGATATTTAATCACCCTTGGATTCTTAATCCAACGGTTCTCCTTAATTCTTTTCCATTTTGGAAAGATTTAAATGAACTTTTTAGAATTTAATTCTATTAAACCGTGAGGCTTTTAAAGCCAGTCACGTGTTGATACGTGACCCCCGGTCACGTGTGAGCACGTGACCCCCTGTCACGTGTAAGCACGTCCCCCCGAATGGCTTCTCTTCTCTGCGCTATTTTGCGCTGCTGCTTTAACCATCACGTGTCAACACGTGACCATTGGTCACGTGTGAGCATGTGATGCCTCTTTTGAAGTTTTTTTTTGATTTTTAATCAGGGAACATAGATCCTCTCGACTCCTAGGAAGAAAGTCTTTATGAGACCCTCACGGCTCATAAAGTTGAAAAGTCTTGGGCAGCAGACCTGAACCTGCTTCCTAAGCCATCGCTACCTAACAAAGAAGTCAAGATGGACCGTTGTCTACCATTTATGGGCCGCATTTACTAAAGTAACATGCCAACGACACGACAAAGAATAGGAAGCGCTAATATGAGATAAAATATGGTTCTTTATTCATGAATCCAAATGAATACAAAGTAATCTCATAAAAAGAATCAAAATGAATACAAGATATTCCTCTTCATAAATGAATACAAAAAAATATACAACAAACAAAAAAAATCTTTAAGCCGGCGGTGTTAGTTATTTGTATGCCCTAGAGGCCATTACTATACATAGGATGTATATTGTAGTGGATGCTGGGACATATATAGGGAGGACTTTCTTGCTCGACATGATAGTATGCTATCTGGTTGATCTTTACCTTAACGTGTATACTGATTGTCTCTCTGTTACATGTTGGTAAAGCCCTTAGGATGTGTACTTGACTACCTGGACTATGATGCGGATCATACTAGTGGGGACATGGTAGTCCATAAGTACATCCTTCACAGTCCCTAGTCGTGGGTATATCGAGACGGGGCATCGATATACCAGAGTAGACTAGCGTATACCTTCTCGACCCATACAGATGGGCGATGGATGATCCTATATCCATCGGTGTTTGACATCAGAGATGATATACGGGTGCTCAGTACAGACTGGGTACACTGGACGGACTCGCCGAGAACTCCCAGATGGTATTATACCTCACGTCAGATGGCAGTTCTCTGGTGACACTGGTACAGAGTAGTATGTTGACCCGAGATCGTCATAGAGTCTTGTGTGGTTCCCACTGTGCTTTGATTTCCATCTTACCACGTCCAAGAGGGCGTGCAAAACGGTGGTTTTTGGGTACAGTCCCGAGTCACATGGAGGCAATGAGCGATAGGAGGGGATTCGTCTCTCCCGGTATAGGGGGTTGATGTTGCGCTGTGTTCGATTGGCTATAACAGGAAATCCCTGGCCAGGGTTGCTGAGATTTACTGGTAAGTGTTACCAGTAGTTTCTCGAATTGTTATAGACCTCATATCGACATGACTTATCGAGCTATTGGGGTCTGACGTTTACCACCCCTAGGCGAGATATGCGACATATCAGACGATCAGACCGGACTGTACGGTAGTGTTACTGGTCGGATTCACTGGAGTGTGAGCGGGCTTGCTCGTCGATATTCAGATCGCTCAATACCCGGGTGGCCGTTACGTTTAGCAGACCGCTTGTGGCTTGTGGATGCTTGATATGATCATCATCTGCTGCCGGCGTATTGACGAGTCTTTAGAGTCCTACACAGAGGTTTCTTGGCTCAAGCGAAACGAAATAGGAGTGCATATGAGATATGTGCGGGACCGAGAATGATACCAGTATGTGATACTGTATTCGATTCTCGCGATATGTGACATTGATCGGTTATATGCGATATAGCCGGGTTATCGGATCAAGTGTTGATACGATAAGTTGTTACTGTTGATATTAGTCGGTTATATGCGATATGACCGGATCATTAAATCAAGTGTTGATTTAATGATTTAATGCATAATTATATATTTGATATATTACTTTGCATTAACTAGTATCGGTTCACTTTAAACGGATTTTCTCGCTCGGATGTGCATATTGTATATTTGATATAGTTTTGTGCACATGATTGTATCATGTTTGATGATACATGTTAACTTGGATTTGTGTGAAGATTAAACCATGGTTGTGAGAGTGGTTAGGGTTTTGTTTCTTCTCCTATTATTTATTTATTCATTTATTTGTTTATTCTTTTGGAAAATAAATGGAAAGGAGATAAGAATGGTGGCTTATTTTGGAGTTTAGTTGAAGCTTCATGAAACTTTAATCAAGTCAACCATTCTTATCTCATCCTTAACCCTAACCATTCCCACTAACCATGATTCATTCTCTACACTTGACTAGAGTTAATATTATGATAAGTATTGTTATTTCTTTTCTTTTTGAATTAACTTATCATAATTAGCTTCTTCTTCTTCTTCATTTCTTCACATGAAGAAAGCTTGCTCCATTAATGGAAAGTGATGAAAAAGAGTGAGAAATCCAAAACTAAAGTCTACCCACTTCCTATTTCTTCATCCTCTACCTCTTGCCAAGTAGTAGAGTGTGTTTACTTCACAAGTTTCTTGACTTGGTGAAGTCGGAGCTTGATTTAGCGATGCCTCGACGTAGATCATCTTCGGCATGGACATCGACGACCTAGCCCGTCCATTCTCCGACGAAGCCGACTCTAGAGCCCGGATTCCTTTTGGACAGCGGAGATGACTTCGTTGCGGAGCTATGGAGGTGGAGCACCGGATCTACAAAAGTTGTATTTCCGTATCTCTTAGTTAATTGTTAACTAGTTAGCTTTTTCCCCTAGAATTCTAGCCAACGATCCGTAGTCGGGTTTCTCGGCACCGTTAAAATTTTAATTTGGCATGATCGATGCCTTGTGAGACCTCATTAGGGTGCCTAGGAACCCTACAGGCGGGTGGTGCAATAAGCTCATCAATTCATCGCTCTTCCACTAGGCCTCGGCTTCAAGCTTTGTTATTTCCACAAGACGGGTCTCCGCCTGAGACTGTTGGGTCTGATATGAAGCAAACCGACCTTTTAGCTCCTTTTCAGCAACTTTATGAGCCTCAATCATCTCGCGGGTAAAGGCGACAGCTTTATCAAGAGCGACCACCTCAGTGATAGCTTCTTGAAGCACTCGCCAAATTTCGTACGCACGAGTGGTCTTGGTTGTGAGCTGAGCTTGAAGTTACCCTAAGGAATTCGAGACTACTTCCCTCTCCGAAAATTTCCGGTTGAGCCTTTTCTCACATGATTGTATATTGGCGGCGCACTGTTCGATCCACCCACACAGGCTCGCCTTTGCAATTAAGAGCTCAGAGGAAAGGTGTTTTCACTCAAGGCCATCTAAGCAAGCCTCTACTCGGCGGCAATACTCGACCCAGACATGGAACAATGTTTCGTCGTGATAGGTGGTGAGAAAAGGCAAAGAAATGTTGGCTTCAGCAGCAAATTCTTCGGCCATAACAGAACTACCAGTGCGAAGATCTTCAATAAATGCCGACAAGGAATGAATGCTTTGTCTCGCCATCCTTTCAGACGCACGTCGAGCATAAGGGCCCTGTGGGATGGCGATTCGAGATTCTAACGGGGTCAGGACTGGCAAAGCTGTCAAGATTCATGTACAATCAGTGAGATCTGCAAACAAAGAATGGATAAAACAACGTCAAAACCTTACTTACCCGCAGTCATGCAAGGAGGGTTGGAAAGATCTTCAGGCCCGTCGAGGATCTCAACTTCATCACCGACTTCCAGAACTGCAGAAGACATATTAGCATTGTTATACAAAGTAATGATAATACAATGAAGGGGTCAGATAACACAAACCTTGCCCGGAAGAAAGAACTATGCGTTGCGGAGATATTGCCTGTGGGGCGGCCATCTCGAGCAGACGTCGAAAGGATTTTCTGGGAGATAGATTCACGATGGACGCCGCTAACCCTCATAATTCTGGAAAGAAAAAGAGTTCAGATAACGAGGAGATCATTAAAATGAAATGTAAAAGATTACCTTCGATGCTCCCTTCGCCTTAAACTGGAAGGATAGCAGCTTCGGCAGCCTCCTCCGCGCCCTCAGGAATATCACCAGGGACGTGTGCTGGTATAGCAGCTCCCAGTTGCGAAACGATAGCCGCCACTTCAGGATCTAAAGAGGGAACAATGGTCTTGGCGGTATTTCCTACAATCTTCAACACGCCACCGGAAAGATCCACTAGGTCTATGACCGGCAAGGTCTCCTCCGTGGAAAGTGCAGATGATGATGAAGTGGAGTTCATCATTGGGAGCTCCAAGATAGAACCAACCACTTTGACAATCTCTTCTATACCTTTCGGTGCGCCATTAGAGACATCCATAGGATCCACGGCCAATGGGGCTACATCCGCTGAAGGAATTGACACCGAAGGAACATAGGCTATCATCGGAAGCTCCACGCAGGAATAACAGCTATAACGATCTCCCCCGCACCTGCTGGTGTCTCATCGGAGACATTTATAGAATCCTCAGTCGAGACACGACTTGGGCTCAAATCCTCTATCATTTCCGAAGTCCATGCAAAGTGTTCACAATGATAAGAAGACATAAAAAAGTGATACAAATTACTTGCCAAAGGAAAATACGGAAAACATGCATACCGATACGCTAGGGTGCTTCTAGTATAGCTTTTTCAAGCCGTCGTTGCTTCCTCAGGAAATATGCTCGCCGGGCTTCAAATGCGGATTCATGCCCACCGGTCTTCAATGCCAGCTCATTTTCAGAAGCAGCCGAAATGGGTTGCTTGAAGGCTCTTTCGTCTTCCCTTTGCAAAGGACCCATATGTACTCTCCGTAGCAATGGGGGATCTTCGTAAAAGATAACCGGAGGGTAGGACTTCTTCGGGATGTGCACATTCTCAGTCTCATCCTGTGAACGCCTTAAAGCTTCAGCCAATTGCGCGGCTTCCTCAGCAGACGAGCCAGGGTAAATAAGACCATCATCTGGCTCTTGCATCTATAATGGCTCGTCTTGAACAGTAGGCTCAGATTCCAGCAAAAGGTCAAGCAAGCCAGCAACTGTTTTCTTCCTCCTTTTCGTACTGGAGCCAACACTGAAAGAGGATCGCTTCCTCCCCTTTGGTGCTGTGTTACGGCGCTGCCCAACCTCGCCTTCAATATCCTCTTTTGGCGGTACTACCAGTGATGACACCGTTATTGATGATGCCGAAACTGATGAAACTACTGCTGGCGCCTTATCGGAAGCCTTTGCCTGGGCTCTAGTGCGCATTGGTATACCAACTGTGGGAGGAGTCGATTCCGCATCCGCCACCTCAAGGATAAGTAAGGCACCGTTACCCCTCAATGGAGGGCGAACCACGATCCACTGTCGTGGCGGAACGCCCGTGGCTTGGGTCGGGGCGGGAGCTCTATATCCAAAGAGTATCCGTTTCTCCTCGGTAATTATGGGACCAACTTGATGACGGTACCAACCCGTAAAAGACCCCGCACACCTTGGAAGATGGTCAGCCTTAGGCATCATGAAACGGGAACCAGTGTTCAGCCGTATAAAATGCTGGATAGCATCGCGAATACCCATCAGTGATGAAGTAGGCTCGATTAAGAACGCCTCAAAAGGAACACCTTGGTTATAACCCAACTGCAGGGCAAAGCGGTGCGGATTATACCGCATAAAAAGAACCACATTACTCTGATGAAATACCAAGAAACCCGGCCTAATCGAGTATAAATGCATAATCTCCTTAGGCTTTATGGATGGTGCTCCCTCTTTCGATAAATCGAATAGTTGCTGAACAGGTCCCGAAGGAGCAGAGAGGACTCGGTCGTTGAATACCATCCCACCTTCGTTAGCATACGGGTTAAGAAACACACGAAGGGCCCCTAGCTGAGTTGGATCAGGAGCAGAAGTATCCACCAACCTCATGAGACACGGGAAGGTATAAGCGTCATAGAAATCTGGCCTCCAATGCACTGCGAATGCCCCCAATACATGCATCTCGATCCACGACGTAAAGTAGTGGAGGGAGAAACTTACAACATCTACACCCGGGGTTGAAGTATTAGCTGCAGCGCTCAGCCCATGGTATAAGTGTGATAGCACCGTGATGCCCGCGGCTAGTCGCATCCCTTCAGCCACGCGATGAGCAAGATAGATGACCGAAGCTCTCATGAAGCGATGATGCGTTGGAATGGCGAACCAACTGAGCCAAAGGCTGATAAAGCCGACAAAGAAGGTCTCTTAGTCCATGCCGGGAGCCGCAATCGAATCAAAGGACACGACCGACAAGATCGGGATATAAAACTGCGGTAAATCTTCTGCTTTTGCCGGCAGTTTGTCTAGCCCAAACCCAAAAAGGTTGTCGATGTTCGCAAACTTTGGAGCCATCTTGGACAAAGCATCTTCACGGATAAAGCACGCAATGAAGCTCTCAAAAGTGATGCCATGCCCTTCCGACGCTGCGAACAGTTTATCAAAAATAACCAAAACCTTGATTAAACTAGGGTACTTATGGCGGACGGCGTTTTCAGTCATCAAGCCGTCAAGCGAAGCTGACATCGTCTCAAACACATACTCATCGGGAGGCAGCAACTCTTTATAATGCTCTCCCCTGATTGGTAGTCCCAAAACCTCGCAAAACTCTTCTAATGAAATAGAGACCTCGCGATCCCCTTGAAAGAAGGTGTTGGTGGGAAGATTCCACTGGTTCACAAAATCCTTAACCTACCAGACATGAGGGAACTGATAATGAAAAAGGGACGCATACACCGCCGATAGAGCCCAACTTTCTGCAATCACGCATGATGGGCGGACAGAACATATCGAGCCCGGGGAAGATAGCCCGTTGGGTGGCGAGCGGTAAGCCCTATCATATAAATTTGTCCCTAGGGTTGGGCTTCACCCTGACAAATGTGATGCCCCAAAATGTCTATGGCCGGCAAAAGCTGGTTGGGTATCCCAGTTGTCGACGGCTCAAGCCGCCCTATAGGAGTCCAATCAGCCACCTCCACCGCAAAAGCAGTCTGCGGACGCTCCATCGGCGAAATTGAGCGAAAAGGCTCTGCTGGCACTTCGCAAATAAAGCTGCGGCAGCCCCGGATGATATGTCCATACAAAGTTCCCCAAAAGAGCAAACTGGTACAGTCCCTATCATGGGCGCTGATTATCGCCATTACTTCTTCGTCCAACGGCGATTGTGGAAAAGCAGCGTCTGAGCAAGTAAAAGAAAATTAGGGAAGAGAAGGCATTGTTCCTAAAATATAGGGAGGAAAAACTATTTATGCAACCTATACGCGCGCAGCGCGCGCGCGTGTTAGTTATATGTGTGCCATAGAGGCTATTATTGTATATACGATGTATATTGTAGTGGATGCTTGGACATATATAGGGAGTGTTGCGCCACGGCAGCGCCCCGGCCTTCTACTCGAGGCCAAAAAGCGGAATCAAAAATTTTCTTAACTTTAGAACCGGTGCTACCGCGGACAATAAACCCGGATCGTAACCATTAACCTAATCCTAGCTAACAAGAGAGAGGGTAGAATGCTATACCGAGCGATCCGTGTCCTTCGGTCTTCGTCTCCACTCCAATCTCCCGCGGAGTCTCCGTCCGTCACTTCCTCGTCGGAAAGGGCACCACGTAGCCGGATTCTTTTATGGGCTCCCACCTCTGGATCGAAGCAATTCGGGAGCGAAGTTGGCTATCCGACGCGTCCAAGGGTACTGTAGGTGTAGTGTAGTGGCTTTTCTCTTTGGGGTTTGTGAAGTTGCCATAGATGTGGAGGTGTAGGAAGAAAATAAACTTTGGAAAAAATGGAGCTATCTTTTCTTGCTTGGAATGAGATGAGGAAATATGCTACACCTCAAAAAGAACCTCTCTCATTCTACCCAATATGTGGCCGGCCCCCCATATCTTAAAATGGTGGAGGGAATCTCAAAACAAGAAGGAAGGTGAGTGTAGGAAAAGAGAATGGGTGGCCATAAGCAAAAGGTTATGATAACAATATCATATCAACATCAAATCCATCCTAATCCTTTCTAATCTCAATAAAGCAAGCCATCATGAAAAAGCAAAGATGCTTAACCTTTCATAATGCCACAAAAGCAAGAAACCCCTCCACAATAAGTTATTTGCAAACTTGCAAATAACCCCCTCCATCGGAAAGTCCGGCCGTGAAGGAACAAAGGAAAATCGGCCGGAACGGAATGCAAACTGGTAACTTCAGAAAACTGATCCCGTAATAAATTACAGGAAAACCCCGCGACTGCATATACATGCCCGCATTTGTATTCCCACTGAACACAAATGCAAAGAGAAAAATCTACACTGTTTAATACTAGGATCAGGCTTAAGCCAAAGCCGGCTAGTAAAAACCGTCCGATCACGATCCGTGCAATACCGCACGTATCTGATCGAACCCTGCCATATCTCCATATGGCCTCTACAGCATTTCGCCCGAAACCTGAGTAACTGTGTGTGGTGGACTCTAAAGACTCGTCAATACTATGGTTGTGGATTTAACCACTAGCACGTCAGAGGTATTAGCCATACGTGACGGGCTACCAGCTATTGACCAAAAGGGACGTCGATGAGCGAACTCATCCTGACACCCTACTGAGCCTGTCAGTGACAATATCCGTACAGTCCGGTTCGTTCTTCTATGAGTATCGCATGGCGGGCCTAGGGGGTTGGTAAAAGTCAGACCCCCAAAATCGGTACAAGTCGTGTCGGAGTGTAGCCCAGAACACCCTGAGATACTACTGGAATACCTACCAGCAAATCCCCTGCCTCGGCCGAGGGCTTTGTGTAATGGCTCTCCTAGACACAGCGCGACCTCACCCCCAATACCGGGAGAGACGAACCCCTGCAGATCTGCTCACTGCCTCCATGTAGCTCGGGACTGTACCCAACTAAAACCTGTTTGCACGACTCCTTTGAGCCGTGGTAGGGTAGTAATCAAAGCACAGTGGGAACTCACACGAGACAAATGACGATCTCTGGTCGATGAACTAACCTGTACACATGTCACCAGGGAACTGCTATCTGACATCTGGTATAATCCCAACTAGCAGGTTCCCGGCAAGTCCTGTCTGGTGTACTCATAACCCAATGAGCACCTGTATACATCTTAGGTGAACCAATTGACACCAGTGGCTTGTGAGACCGGCCACAGCCCCTCGTCGGGGTCTCGACTGTATACACTAGTCTACTAATGGAGTATCAATGCCCTGTCTCGAAACTCCCACGACTAGGGACCTTTTAAGGATGTGCTTATAGACTCCAGCTCTCACATATATGATCGCCTCATACTGCTGGCAGTCAAGCAAGAATCCTAGGGGCTTTATCAACGTGTAATAGCGACTCGTAAGGTCACCTAAACCAGTACACGATGATAAAGATAAACCAGATAGCATACTATCATCTTGAGTAAGACTGTCCTACTGGGACAGGTCCTCCCTCAATCATTGCAATCACGCGCCTGTGATCCAATAATTGACTCTGAGGGCACTATCTCCAACAATCTCCCACTTGCACTCAAGGCTAATTATTGCGATGTCGCATACTCACACCCCGTGTGATACCGAACACCCAACTCCTCTACTAGTCAGTCTCACAAAGCTCGTTTGTGAAACTATTGCGTTTGAGGAATAGCCTCAGTGAGTGGATCCGCTCTGATGTTTCTTTCTTTGTCTCTCTTTATCTCAAGTTCGCGGAGAAAGCCATCTCCCGAAATGAGTAATACCTGTCTTAGAATGTGTCTGGATATCTGATGGGACTTAGCTCATAAATGAACTCTAAATCCAAACTTCTTAGACTGTATCGTCAACTGAACTTAATCAGTATCCTGCGCTATGCCTTCCTTCAGTATCCACCTGGATTACCTGTCCAAAATACTGCCCCTCGTCAGAGGGAAAACTATAACTCTGACAGTCACTCTGTCATCTAGGTCACCTTGGAAGCCTAGAATGATAACTGTCTCCTAAAGGAGGCTGCCGTTATCAATTCCCTAGAACATCAACTTATGTTCTAAAACTGCTTCCGATTGTTTCTCCAAGATTGGATGAATATCAACTTATAGCACCTACTGCAAGAACAACATCTGGTGTGGTACTTGACATCTCATGATTGACTCAATTGCCTAAGCAAGTGATCTGCCAATCATGCACATCCCTCTCCCTTTTAGTCTGTAAGACACCTTTAGAGAGGGTGACTCCATTACCTGCAGGTACACCACCATGCCAGGAGTCGTCCATTCTAAATACTCATAGAATGCTGTCTAAGTACCCTGATTGGGAAACCACCCAAATCTAGATCTAAAACCATAGATCTAGTAACCAGAATGTCTGATATAATATCCAAGTCCCATGTGGAGAAACTACTGTGTGGCAACCAAAGTATAACCGATCGTAGTATAGGAATATCACTTCCTACTCTGTGTATGTCATCCAAATAACAGGACATCACACCCTACTACCTTCTTAACAGATCCATCCCCTATTCTGATGAAGTCAAACCTATGACTGTCACATCAGAAATAGATGATCTATCTCCACTGTATCTGCTTTAGTCTATAAATAGACATAAGCCACCTATCCACCAATGCTTCCGCTGCTCCCACTGACTACGACAACCCTCTGGCAGAGTCATATAGACGTACACTTCTAAAGCTAGTTTAGAACGACGCTATACTCATCCTCCTGCCGGGTCTCATACTCTGGAACAACAGCAATGGCAAGTCTGGGTAAACAAGAACCTCCCTGCCACCGTCCTTGAGCATACCGAAGTACCTCTTGGGTGCCTGAGGTTACCCACCATATCTGCGGAGTGGCCAATGGAATGTCAAACCAGATTGAATTTTTAGGTTCTTATCAAATCTTCAGTAATCGTTTGCGGTTCTGGAATCACTTCCAGTTCTACCATACTCCCACTACTGTTTTCTGAAAAAAAAATCCATTTTTAATTAAAACTGTGGCGAGTTAAGAACAATATCACTATTGATCTTCCAGGTGGTAAAAAGTCAACCCTCGTCATAGCCTAGGTCAACCCACAAACAGCCATTACAGAAACGTGCCTTGAGTTATCCGGAGTCTGGTTTTAAGCATAAGCCGGACAACTCCCCGTACCTTAACAATGTCAAGATATGAACTGTTCTGTATCCAATACAGAAACAGAGGCACTGATTTAATTGGAACCAGATTCAAATCATGCAGCTGTCTCCAGTGCATGTCAACTAAATGGAAGGAGGCCGATCAGCGTTACTCAACTTAGGAATGCTTCCAATTATGAGTAACCTGAAAGAGAAGCAAGTTCTCTTAATCATTACTATCAACTGAATACCATTCACAAGTATCTACATCTTTGATCACCTTGAAGAATCCCGATACTTGAAATACCTGGTTCTCTACTTTACTCATATACCAATAACTTCTCAAAACTCAGACCCTGTGTTTCTACGAAACACCTGTCTAAGAACTAGAGAAGTCACAAGTAAATAGAATATAGTACGAGGACCAACCCCTCTGTCATAATGGACACTGGACAATATACAATACTCTGTATAAGTCCCTTGAGTCTAATAACTCATTCACTGTGTGTCATAGGTTGAAAACTGTACTATGGTTATGAAGAATTACACCGCTGTTCAATGCTTCTTACCTAACCATCCACTGATATAGGTAAATGTCATGGAAATAATTTCAAAAAGTTATATTTCACTCTATGAAAATAGACGTACAGATATATCAATTTGAAATTGGTGCATAACAACGGATATTCAAAACCAAATATTTGCCGCCCGGCAAACAACCCAGGTGACTTCCTTAAATATCACCAATTACAACGAATTCCGATATAATGAGGATGATCACCTAATTCCCAATAACTTACTCCCACTCATCATCTGAAAAACCATACAGATGTAAGAATCATACCTGGTAAATACATACCCTGGAGCAAGTGTCTAATTAGGAAATCAGTTTTCTTTTAACAGTACACAGTGAAATGAAACATTAAAATGTTTCGATAGGGTATCCGGGTATTCATAGTAATGCCTCTTCCATTATCCAGATTCACAACTATAACCGTATAATTCTTTGCCACCTCTCCAAATCCCTTTATATGTCTTTAGTCATTACCTTCTGTACACCCCTTTAGGCCAAATGGTTTTCTTCCTTCCCTACCGTTCGGCACCAGCCTATGGTTTGGAAGAAGACTGTCCAATAAGCATAATGGGTGTACTGTCCTAATCCTAGGAGCACTCACAATGCGAGAGAAGGTGAAGATAAAAGACAACCGAATAAACCTTATTCCTATTCCTCCTGAACCAGAATCCATCCCCGAACTGGAACAAGTTCCTTTCGAGTTCGTATATAACCATACGATGGAATATCCAAATAAATAGTGGATCTTCGTAGTGATACGGAGTGTCCTGGAGAAATACAAAGGTGATTTAGGATTGGCGAAGAAATACTTGGTTTGGTCGTGAATAGCAGTCGCAATTTACTTTGCCCTCTTACTAATCCCTTTCTTTGTCTTAACTTAATACCTTCTGTACACCGTTTAGGCTAATTGGTTTTCTTCATTCCCTACCGGTCGGCACCTGCCTATGGTTTGGAAGAAGACTATCCAATTTTCATAACAGGTGTACTACTCCTAAACCAAGGAGTACTCGCAACCTGAGAGAAGGTAAAAGGAAAAGACAACTGAATAGTCCTATCCGTTTTCTCCAGAACCGGAAACCATCCTCGAATTCCTTCGAGTTCGTATATAACTATACAATGGTTTTGTCCAATGGAAGTGGACGTTCGTAGCAATACGGGGTGTCCCGGAGAAAAGGGTAAAAGTAGGAGTGGCAATGAGGTCTGCAACTCTGACAATCCAAAAGCCAGTGTTAAGAAGGTTCGGTCAACTTGGTCACTGAGTTATAGTCTAGGGTCGGGTCAATGGTCTCTGCCAAAGAGAGAGAAAAGAAACACTCAGCGTGCACTCTAACCTAGACCAGAATAGTTATGTCACGACCCAAAGTTTGGCCCGTGACCGGCACTTAACCACGTAACGTCTATAGGCGTAACGCGACTAAGTGAACCGAAAACCCAGAAAACAAACCAGATTAAGTATAGAGTGTTATAAGTTTTAAATGAAAGCACTTACTAACATGATAAGAAATCTAAGTAAACAATCACCAAGATAACAATATATGACGCCGTAGCGAAGATCCAAATCCACGAGTGGGAACATCACAGAAAGGATAAACTGCAAGTACAGTCGGCTCACAACGAGCTCGACACCAGAATACAAATAAAATACATCATCGTCCTCACACTGCCTCTAAGTCAAATACATACATAGTAGATGGAGAATACTAGATACAACAATGTACATACAGAAAGATAAACAGATACCGCACAAAACCCACCTATCAGCAAAAGAGCTAGTACACCAACTATGGGGGTATCTGTGTCAAAAGATGCAACCGCAGCCTGCCGCGACTACTCCGAAGGGCAACCTGCAAACACTGTGGCACAACGGGGGTGAGTTGCCAACTCGTGAATAGAGATAACATATAAAGGTAATCGCGAGCATGCACGTACTACGCTACTCTATCATATGCCAACAGATGATATCAATATGTGATAAGCAGTATGTGCAATAATCATGCAAGTGCTCTATCAGGTACTGTACTACCGGATGAGGTACAAATGCTCTATCAGGTAATGTATCTACAGGATGAGGTACAAATGCTCTATCAGGTAATGCATCTACAGGATGAGGTATATTAGTAAATGCTGAGCAGGGGTAATATAATATCTACACGGAATGTCAACGTGGAATATACAATCGGTGTCCCTCAATGCACCCAGACCTCCTAAATAGCTCAGGCGCCGGCCCTCTCATCGGCCCTCAAATCCTGTACATCTCTGTGAATCCCGAGTGCCCAACATCGGCACCCAAATATCATAAATACTCGTGTCCAGCATCGACACGCAAATCCTCATCCACCGGGCCCCGTCAGTCCGGGTCAGCCCACGGGCTCCGTCTGCGGTATCGGCCCTCGGCCCCGGCAGTACGGATCGCTCCACATCCATCTATCGAGTCTGATCAGTATCCTCCGGATGACTGTCAGGTCCAACCAATCACCGGTAGGTAGTAGTCCCTCTGCCAGGCTCACCGTCTACTGCACAGCGAAACCGTTCTCGCCCCGGGTTACCATACCGGGTCCACCATGTACCCGTAATCGGCCTCAACCAGCTCCTCGATTCGGGTTCACATATACCACTCTAGCACCGAGAAAACACATGGTGGACGCACCGAAATATCATATCAAGGGAACCGGGTTTTTAAATGATTATATATTTGCAATAGCCACGGTTCCCAAATCCAGAAATCACGTGTAATCCAAACCAAAATACAAGCCAATGATCCGATATGATATGTGCGTCAAATATAAATAGCATGTCAAGTCACATATAGATGAGCTACAATGCAATGATCCGATGTGATATAGGCATCAAGTATGAATATCAAGTCATGTCATATATAGATGAGCTACAATGCAATGATCCGATGTGATATAGGCATCAAGTATGAATATCAAGTCATGTCATATATAGATGAGCTACAATGCAATGATCCGATGTGATATAGGCATCAAGTATGAATATCAAGTCATGTCATATATAGATGAGCTACAATGCAATGATCCGATGTGATATAGGCATCAAGTATGAATATCAAGTCATGTCATATATAGATGAGCTACAATGCAATGATCCGATGTGATATAGGCATCAAGTATGAATATCAAGTCATGTCATATATAGATGAGCTACAATGCAATGATCCGATGTGATATAGGCATCAAGTATGAATATCAAGTCATGTCATATATAGATGAGCTACAATGCAATGATCCGATGTGATATAGGCATCAAGTATGAATATCAAGTCATGTCATATATAGATGAGCAACAATGCAATGATCCGATGTGATATAGGCATCAAGTATGAATATCAAGTCAATTACTAACGGTGTGTGTGTAACATACAAGATAGTGCTCGTGCACATGGACCGTTAGTAATGGTGCGGTGTTCTATCAATTCTAGTTTATATCCGTGTAGTAGGGAATGCAATATGCACTAAATAGTAGCCATGAACAGTCAAAGTATACTAAGGAAACTATAAGGTCCTATCAGCCCTGACGTAGAACGCCATGCGGGCGATATCCCCATAGATGTGAAATCTACTCACCGTAGTCTCTCGCTAGGTGTAGCCAACAACTTGTTTCCCTTTCTGCGCGGCGTCCGCCGTACTCGCCTGTGAACCTAGAATTACACAATATATCAAACGTAAGCTTGAAGTCACACAAACGCGACATTAAAGCCGAACTAGTAACTCGTGTCGTGAACCAAGCGCGCGTGTGCGCGATACGTTAAAACGTGCGGTTACACGCCTGAACCCACTCCGACGCGTCGCGATACGCAGAAACCCTAAACCCACACACACGTATCACGCGTGTCGCGAAAGATTGAAAATACGGGAAAATAGGTAATCACCTCCAGATTTTGATACAAGAAAGATATAGCAAAAATATATATACCAAAACAACCCACATAGTAGCAGACACCTACACCCCAAACCCCAACCCCAATCTCTCCCATCTGGCCGCAATTGGCGGCCAGAATGCACATTTTGACGGCCAGACTTGGGAATTGGGCTCCCAGGTTTGGTGTGTGCACTCTACACCCCCTGTGTATGCTACAGTAACATCTAGATTTACACTGAAAAGTCTCGGGTAACAGCAGATCCTACAGGGCCTTATTTCTAGTTAAAATCACACATATCCGACAAAAATGGAACTTTATGGTATTTTGCTGAAATCTGAAACAAACCTTGGTCTAATCCCACACTAATAACTCATTAACAAGCTAATCAAGCCACAACAACATAAATTTTAACATATTAACACTAACCCCCTTCAATAGCACTAAAATTGCACAAAAAGATGATATTTTAAACTAAACATGCAAGTTATGAAGATTGGGTGCTAGGATTGAGATTTATACCTTCAAATGATCTTAAAAACACCAAAAGTTTCAGCTTTCCCCCTCTAGTGAGCAGATTGCTTCAAAACACCTCAAAAAGCTCACTTTTACTAAGGTTTAGTGAAGAAAAAGAGTAGTTTTTGTGTAGGATTTGTGTAGATCCAAAATGGAAATTGAAAAGAGAAGAAAAGAGGAAGAAAGAGGTGTTGTTGCTGCTGTTATTCTGCAGGAGGTGCAGAAAATGATAGAAAGAGAGAGAAGAGAGAAAGAAAAGGTCAAAGAAAGTCAAATTTCTCACCTAACACCATGCTCATTTGTTTTATTAGGATTTTGAATTTACAAAAATGGTTTATGAAAGGATTAAATGGTGGGGAAAAAATAGATTTGCAACCATGCACAAAAGAATGGTTAACAAGTCACAAAAAGTCTAAATATGCAAGTGTGCACAACACAAGAAAATTCCCAATATGCTAACACTACTAAATAACTAATAATCCTAGGAACATATATAATAACACGTGCAATCACTAATTATCATAAAAGACATTCAAACGGAAATCCAAAGTGTTACAATCTACCCCCCTTAAAGAAATTCGGTCCCCGAATTTAAAAAAATCTAACTATACGCACCTTCAAAAAGATGGGGATACCTCTTCCTCATCTCGCTCTCGGTCTCCCAAGTGACTTCCTCGCCGTTCTGGCCATGCCAAAGTACTTTGACGGACGGTATCTCCTTCGACCTCAGTTTCTTCACTTGCCAATCCAAGATCATCACTGGCTGCTCTGCATAGGAAAGGTCGCGCTCAAGCTGGATCATCGGGTGCTGAATCGCATGCGAAGGATCATGAAGATATCTGCGGAGCATCGAAACGTGAAATACGGGGTGCACGTCTGGAAAACTGGGCGGAAGGGCTAATCGATACGCAACCGCACCAACACGCTCAAGGATCTCGAAGGGGCCCACGTATCTGGGACTAAGTTTCCCCTTCTTCCCAAACCTCATCACGCCTTTCATTGGGGAGACCCTCAAGAAAACATGATCACCAACAGAAAACTCAAGTTTGCGCCGATGACGGTCCGCATAAGATCTCTGCCTACTCTGGGCTGCTCTCATCCTATCGCGAATCAACTGGATCTTCGCGGTCGTCTCCTCCACAATCAGCGGCCCTAAGATAATGCTCTCACTGAGCTCCGTCCAACAGGTGGGCGATCTGCATCTCCTCCCATAAAGAGCCTCAAACGGTGCCATCTGAATGGTCTCCTGGTAGCTGTTGTTGTAGGAGAACTCTACTAAGGGCAAATGATGATCCCAGCTACCTCCGAAGTCTAATACGCATGCTCTGAGCATGTCCTCGAGAGTCTGAATAGTCCGCTCTGACTGTCCGTCGGTCTGCGGATGGAATGCTGTGCTGAAACTCAAGCGAGTGCCCAAAGCCTCCTGAAGCCTTTGCCATAGCCGGCTGGTAAACTGGGTGCCTCTATCGGACACGATGCATGTCGGAACTCCGTGCAGTCGTACAATCTCATCAACGTAAATCTGGGCAAACTGAGCAAATCCGAAAGTCGTCTTCACCGGTAGGAAGTGAGCCGCTTTCGTCAAACGATCCACGATCACCCAGATGGAGTCATACCCTCGACTAGTCCTGGGTAGACCCACAATGAAATCCATAGATATCTGTTCCCATTTCCACTCCGGAATGGGTAACGGCTGTAGCTCTCCCGCGGGCCTCTGGTGCTCAGCCTTGACTTGCTGACAAGTCAGGCATCTCGACACAAAATCTGCAATATCCCTTTTCATACCGTCCCACCAGTAAACTTCTCTCATATCGTGGTACATCTTGGTGGAACCGGGATGAACACTATATAACGACCGATGTGCCTCCTCAAGAATCTCGCGCCGCAATCCCTCAGCATCTGGTACGCACAGTCTAGCTCCAAATCGTAGTATCCCCTGATCATCGATCACGAACTCGGAAAATCTGCCATGTCCCATCTGTGTCCTGATCTCTGAACAGCGGTCATCACGGTGCTGTGCCTCAAGTAAACGGTCGAGCAACTGTGGGCGGGCACGAACATGCGCAATCTGTACTCCGATCGGCGTAAACTCGAACTGTACCCGGCTGTCGCATAAGGTCTGCCAATCCGCCGCCGACTGCCTCTGCACTGCGCTCAAACAGGATAGACTACCCCCGGGCCTCCTGCTCAAAGCATCCGCCACTACATTCGCCCTGCCCGGGTGATACAAGATCTCACAATCATAGTCCTTCACTAACTCCATCCATCGGCGCTGTCTAAGGTTCAGGTCTCGCTGCTGAAATATGTACTTTAAGCTCTTGTGGTCGGTGAATATCTGGCACGACTCCCCATACAGATAATGTCGCTAGATCTTGAGTGCAAAAACCACCGCAGCCATCTCCAGATCATGAGTGGGGTAATTCTGTTCATGTTTCTTTAATTGCCGCGAAGCATACGCAATCACCTTATCATGCTGCATCAAAACACACCCTAATCCCACTCGTGAAGCATCACAGTAGACCACGAATCCGCCCGATCCTGAAGGCAACGATAGCACTGGTGTCGTAGTCAGTAGAGCCCGTAGCTGCTGGAAACTATGCTCGCACTCCTCTGTCCAATCGAAGCGAACTCCCTTCCGGGTTAACCCGGTCAAAGGTGTAGCAATGCGAGAGAAATCCTGCACAAATCGCCTGTAATAACCGGCCAGCCCTAAAAAGCTGCGAACCTCCGTCACTGACGTGGGTCTAGGCCAACTCCGAACTGCCTCTATCTTTCTCGGGTCGACACATATACCATCTCGTGTAATCACGTGCCCCAAGAAGTCTACGCTGTCTAGCCAGAAGGCACACTTGGAGAATTTGGCGAAAAGCTGATGCTCCCTCAAGGTCTGCAGTGTAATCCGCAGGTGCTGCTCGTGCTCCTCTCTACTCCGAGAATACACCAAGATATCGTCAATAAACACTATAATGAACAGATCAAGATACGGCCGGAAAATACGGTTCATCATGTCCATAAATGCCGCTGGCGCGTTGGTGAGTCCGAACGACATCACCAAAAACTCATAATGGCCGTAACGTGTGCGGAAGGCTGTCCTAGGAATGTCCTCCCGTCGAACCCGCAGCTGGTGGTAGCCTGATCGCAAATCGATCCTCGAAAAGTATCCTGCCCCCTGAAGCTGGTCGAACAAATCGTCGATACGTGGCAAAGGATATCTGTTCCGCACTGTCACCCTGTTCAGCTGGCGGTAGTCGATACACAAACGCAAACTGCCTTCCTTCTTCTTGACGAACAGGACTGGAGCACCCCAAGGAGAAACACTGGGTCGAATAAGTCCCTTATCCAGCAAGTCCTGCAGCTCACCCTTCAACTCTCTAAGTTCCGCCGGGGCCATCCGATAAGGCGGTACTGAAATAGGCCCCGCGCCAGGAACCAAATCAATACAGAAAGAAATATCACGCTCGGGCGGTAGCCCAGGAAGCTCATCAGGGAAATATGCTACACCTCAAAAAGAACCTCTCTCATTCTCCCCAATATGTGGCCGGCCCCCCATATCTCAAAATGGTGGAGGGAATCTCAAAACAAGAAGGAAGGTGAGTGTAGGAAAAGAGAATGGGTGGCCATAAGCAAAAGGTTATGATAACAATATCATATCAACATCAAATCCATCCTAATCCTTTCTAATCTCAATAAAGCAAGCCATCATGAAAAAGCAAAGATGCTTAACCTTTCATAATGCCACAAAAGCAAGAAACCCCTCCACAATAAGTTATTTGCAAACTTGCAAATAACCCCCTCCATCGGAAAGTCCGGCCGTGAAGGAACAAAGGAAAATCGGCCGGAACGGAATGCAAACTAGCAACTTCAGAAAACTGATCCCGTAATAAATTACAGGAAAACCCCGCGACTGCATATACATGCCCGCATTTGTATTCCCACTAAACACAAATGCAAAGAGACAAAATCTACACTGTCTAATACTAGGATCCGGCTTAAGCCAAAGCCGGCTAGTAAAAACCGTCCGATCACGATCCGTGCAATACCGTACGTATCTGATCGAACCCTGCCATATCTCCATACGGCCTCTACAGCGTTTCGCCCGAAACCTGAGTAACTGTGTGTGGTGGACTCTAAAGACTCGTCAATACTATGGTTGTGGATTTAACCACTAGCACATCAGAGGTATTAGCCATACGTGACGGGCTACCAGCTATTAACCAAAAGGGACGTCGATGAGCGAACTCATCCTGACACCCTACTGAGCCTGTCAGTGACAATATCCGTACAGTCCGGTCCGTTCGTCTATGAGTATCGCATGGCGGGCCTAGGGGGTTGGTAAAAGTCAGACCCCCAAAAGCGGTACAAGTCGTGTCGGAGTGTAGCCCAGAACACCCTGAGATACTACTGGAATACCTCCAGCAAATCTCCTGCCTTGGCTGAGGGCTTTGTGTAATGGCTCTCCTAGACACAGCACGACCTCACCCCCAATACCGGGAGAGACGAACCCCTGCAGATCCGTTCACTGCCTCCATGTGGCTCGGGACTGTACCCAACTAAAACCTGTTTGCACGACTCCTTTGAGCCGTGGTAGGGTAGTAATCAAAGCACAGTGGGAACTCACACGAGACAAATGACGATCTCAGGTCGATGAACTAACCTGTACACATGTCACCAGGGAACTGCTATCTGACATCTGGTATAATCCCAACTAGCAGGTTCCCGGCGAGTCCTGTCTGGTGTACTCATAACCCAATGAGCACCTGTATACATCTTAGGTGAACCAACTGACACCAGTGGCTTGTGAGACCGGCCACCGCCCCTCGTCGGGGTCTCGACTGTATACACTAGTCTACTAATGGAGTATCGATGCCCTGTCTCGAAACTCCCACGACTAGGGACCTTTTAAGGATGTGCTTATAGACTCCAGCTCTCACGTATATGATCGTCCTCATACTGCTGGCAGTCAAGCAAGAATCTTAGGGGCTTTATCAACGTGTAATAGCGACTCGTAAGGTCACCTAAACCAGTACACGATGATAAAGATAAACCAGATAGCATACTATCATCTTGAGTAAGACTGTCCTACTGGGACAGGTCCTCCCTCAATCATTGCAATCATGCGCCTGTGATCCAATAATTGACTCTGAGGGCACTATCTCCAACAGGGAGGACTTTCTTGCTCGACATGATAGTATGCTATCTGGTTGCTCTTTATCTTAACATGTACAATGATTGTCAATATATTACATGTTGATAAAGCCCTTAGGATGAGTGCTTGACTGCTAAGATTATGATGCAGATCATACTAGTTGGGACAAAGTAGTCATTAAGTACATCCCTCAAATGTTCCTAGTCGTGGGTGTATCGAGACAGGGCATCGATATACCAGAGTAGACTAGCGTATAGCTTCTCGACCTATGTAGATGGGCGATGGATGATCCCATATCCATTGATGTTTGACATCAGAGACGGTATACGGGTGCTCAGTGGAGACTGGGTACACCAGACGGACTCGCCGAGAACTCTCAGATGGTATTATAGCTCACGTCAAATGGCAGTTCTCTTATGACACTGGTATAGGTTTGTCTGTAGACCCGAGATCGTCATAGAGTCTTATGTGATTCCCACTGTGCTATGATTTTCACCTTACCACGTTCAAGAGAACGTGCAAAACTGTGGCTTTTGGGTATAGTCCCGAATCACATGGAGGCAATGAGCGATAGGAGAGGTTTTGTCTCTCCCGGTATTGGGAGTGGATGTTGCGCTGTGCTCGATTGGCTATAACAGGAAGTCCCTGGCCAGGGCTGCTTCAGAGATATACTGGTAAGTGTTATCAGTAGTTTCTTGACTCGTTATGAGTCTCATATCGACACGACTTATCGAGTTACTGGGGTCTGACGTTTACCACCCCTAGACGAGATGTGCGACATATCAAGCGAAGAGACCGGACTGTACGGTAGTGCTACTGATCGGATTCGAAAGAGTATGGGCAGGCTTTCTTATTGATCTTCTGATCGCTCAATACCCGGAAGGTTGTTATGTTTAGCAGACCGCTTGCGGTTTGTGGGTGTTTGATTTGATCATCACCTACTGCTGGCGTATTGACGAGTCTTTAGAGTCCTACACAGAGCTTTCCTGGCTCAAGCGAAACGGAATAGGAGCGCATATGTGATATGTGCGGGACCGAGATTAGTACGATATGTGATACCGTAGTCTATTCTCGCGATTTGTGACATTGGTCGGTTATATTCGATATAGCCGGGTTATCGGATCAAGTGTTGATTCGATAAGTTGTTACATATTATATTAGTCGGTTATTTGTAACATAGCCGGATTATTAAATCAAGTGTTGATTTAATAATTTAATGTATAATTATATATGTGATATATTAAATTACATTAACTAATATAAGCTCACTTAAATGATTCTTTTTCTCACTTGATGATACATTGATATATATGTGATATATGTTAATTGTATTATTTTCTTTTGTTACAAAATATTATATATGTGATATATGATATTGTGAAATGCTAGGTTATATATGCAAGCAGGGTTTATGAGATTAACACCATGGTTAGGTTTATGTTTAGGTTAATTATCTTAATTAGTTTTAAATTGTGGATTAAAGTTATGATATTTTGTCATGGTTGACTTGGTCCACTCTTTAGATATTTATAAAGATATTTGTTAAGCTAACCCTAACCCTAGCCTATGGTTTATTCTCTACATGAGTTAGCCATGATACTTTTAATCCTTGGTTACATTTCTAACCTCCATCACAATTCATTCTCACTTGAGCTTTGAGCTTCTTCTTCTTCTCCATTGATTTTGCTCCCTTGATTTCTTCATGTGATGAAAAAAGAGTGAGAATTAAAATAAAAAAGTGAGAAAAATTCCTACTTCATCATCCTTTACTACTTTCCATTTAGTATAGGGTGTGTGCTTCACTAATTTTATGATTAGTGAAGAGATAGCTTGGGTTAGTGTCTCCTCGACGTAGATCATTTTTAGCCTCGAAGACTTTGAAGTAAGCTCGTTCTATTCTTCTTCTGGAGCCTCTCTAGAGCCTGGAGTTCATGATCGCAGCGAAGGGATGACTACACGGAGCTAATAAAGTGAAGGACCGGTCTACAAAGGTTGTATTCCTTGTTCTCTTTTAATTGCAAAGTGTTTGCATTTACATTCCGTCAGATTTCTAGTTAACGATTCTTAGTTAGGGTTAGCTAGAATGGCAAATTTTTGAATTTGACATGGACGATACCTCCTGAAACCTTGCTGCCGTCTTAGGCGACCCTACAATGGTATCAGAGCCATGCTAGAAATTTTTACGGATTTTGTTAGGATTATGAAACCGAAATACTCTGAAACTTGAAACGCGAAAATGAAGTTTCTGTCGTTTTTAAAAGTTGTTCAAATTTTTTTTAAACAAGTACAGAATGATATATGAGATATATCAAGAACACTATGAAAATTTCAGGAAAAAACAAGATTTTTTGGCCGGCCACCAACTAGTTGATCTCGGCCAAAATCCGAGTGTTTCCCCAATCAGAGCAAGGCTCTGTCTTGAATTTCAAAAATTCAAATTTTGAAGCAACGCATCAAATCCCGTGTGCTGCGCGCAACGCGCCACGTGTCAGAAGCTGATACGTCCGCGCAGCGCCCGAGACAGTGCGCCCAATCAGAGCAAGGCTCTATTAACAAACAAAATTAAAGTAAGCAAAGCTTCAGTTGCGCAAGCGCTGCGCTGCGCGACACGTGTCAGTGCAGTCGCTTTTGCACTGCGCTGTACGCTGCGCGACATGTGTCAGCGCAGCTGTGCAGGCGCAGCTACGCTGCGCTGTGCGCTGCGCGACACGTATCAGCGCAGCTGCGCAGGCGCAGCTGCGCTGCGGTGTGCGCTGCGCGACACGTGTCAGCGCAGTTGTGCAAGCGCAGCTGCGCTGCGCTCTGCGCTGCGTGACACGTGTCAAGCGCTGATGCATTTGCGCCAAATAGAATTAAAATTTTAGAGAAATCTTTCTGTTCTTCTTAAAACAAGAAGATTTTCTTCTGTAAAACAGAAGCCCTTGGATCAAAGATCCAACGGTGGGGAAAATTCCCCAAATCACTCAGAAAAAGATCTCTTTAACAAATTTAACTAATTAATGGGTACTATATAAAGGCCCCTAGACCCCAATTCAGAGGGCATCAAGCAATCAATCAATCAATCATCCTCATCAAGATCAAGAAGAAAAGAACTCTGAAGAATTTGAGAGAACTCTTTAAGAACAAAAAGAAAAGGTAAAAACCTTTAGAAAAAGAGAAGATTCTCTTATGAACAGATCATTGATCTAAGAACAAGATCAATGATCTTCAATAAAAAAGAAAAAGAAATAAGAGCAGTGCCTTGCACTTTTTATGAACCACTGGTTCTTTGAAAATAAGAAAAACTTGTTTTCTTTGATCTAAAATTGATCCAAAGATAAAACAATGCCCTACACTTGCAAAGACTGCATTGTTGCGCTCCTGCGTTGGCGCAAGCCACCAGGAAGTGCCACGTGTCGGCAGCGCAGCAGCGCATCACACAGACACAGCGCACTGCGCTGTTGCGCCTCCGCGACACGTGTGAGCAGCGCAAGCGCAGCGCACTGCGCTTGCGTGACACGTGTCGCCACCATAAGCGTTTGCGCTCAATAATTGGCGCAAAGCGCCTGACAAATGCACTGCATTATTCACTGAAGGGCCAAGCCCAAATCAAAAAGGCCTAGTAGGCCAAAATAAATTGCAATGCAATAAAAGGGCAGAGCCCAAATAAAATTGATGCTCTACATCGTTTATAAAAGGGCAGAGCCCAAGCAAAATTGATGCTCAGCATCATTTATAAAAGGGCAGATCCCAAACAAAATAAGAAATGCAGTGCATTATTTAAAAAGAGGCAAACCCTAGCACAGGCCTAATTAGCCAAAGACAAATAAAAACGTTGAATATTCTCAACTGGACTTAGCCCAATCATGGCCGTAAGTCCTCAAATTAAATTGACTGAGCAAGACTGCTCTCCTAAATCAATTTACATCCAGTTCAAGGGTACATCTCCGAACTCCTCTGACACCTATCGTTGTAATCCTTCAACGACATCAGAGAGGCGACGGGTCCCGACAACCACACATTAATACGGACTGTGGGGTCCTTAAACTCATGGACTAATGCGTCCTTAAACACACCCATACGGACTGTGGGGTCCTTAAACTCATGGACTTACGCATGCTTAAACTAATGAACTAATGCGTCCTTAAACACATTCATATGGACTATGGGGTCCTTAAGCCCATGGACTAATGCGTCCTTAAACCAATGGACCGCAACGTCCTTAAACTACCTATGGACCACCATGTCCCTAAACTGGAATATGGACCCCATGTTCCTAAACTGGCAATGGACCACAATGTCCTTAAACTACTTATGGACCACTACGTCCCTAAACTGGAATAGTAGAGCCCCCCCTAAACACTCTTCTGTCGGATCTAAACGATCCCACTTAAGTAGATCTTAGCCCCAAACACGGCTAACGTATCCTTAAGCATTCAAACAGACTACATATTCCCTAATCAACTTTGGTTCAAGGGTACATCTCTGAACTCCTCTGACACCTATCGTTGTAATCCTTCAACGACGTGAGAGAGGTGACGAGTCCCGACGGCCATATATTAAATGGATCACCACGTTAAGTTGATCTTACTCTCAAACAGGACTAACGTATCCTTAACGAACGTTTAAGTTGATCTTAGCCTCAGCACAGCTAACGTATCTTTAAACTAAAACACCAAACCCAAATCTAAGTAAATACGGATTTGGACTAATCCACGTCCTACGGGCGACGGCATCACTTAGTCTCCGTATATAATCCACGGGCATCCACAAACAAAACAAACACACACGACACGAAGTAAAATTCTGGAGAAGGAGAAAGTGGTTACCGCGATGTGGTAGCGTAATTAACTGCAGGGGCTTGCGCCTGCAGGGAAGAGCGTCCCCACAATCAAAAACCCCTCAAGCGAGGGGGAATCTGACGAAGTCTGCTACATCGGCCGCATCCGTCTAAACCTCCGTTACACGGTGTCATAAATCAACTTAGTATCTTCGGAAAGGTAGACGGATAAAACTAATTAGCATCTGCCCCGAATCTCAGGCAAGACAGCCTCACGTCGTCTCCGCCGCCATTCGGAGGGGAATAGATTCTGGTACGCCCGGTGGGAAATTTTCCTCTTTCCACTCCACACTTCGTGTGTCGTCTTCGCCAACGAATCGCGATTTGTTAATGGTTGCCTTTGGGTTTCAAGTTACTAATATTTGGTCTTTTGCCTGGCGCAGAAATCAAGTATCAATGGCCTCTAACTGCTCGAACTGCTCGAAGTGTCAATACAACCGACGCTCCACCTCACCTGGAGGTGTAGCTTATGGACCTCAAGCGGCCTCCATCCTCGCCCTGTCGGTAGAACAGGTGACCCAGGCCACCACCGGCCTGTTTTTCGGGACCATGATCCCGCCTGCAAGCTTCACTATGCCAATACCCGCACCAGAAGCGAACAAGAAATCGGTCTTCGACCGGCTCACTGCTAGGACGGCTCCTTTCAACGGGTCGTCCACTACAAAACCAACAGCCTTTGTCTTCGCCAGGCTAGATCAGAACTCTGAGGGGCCCACCAGGAAGCCCATGAACTCTAAAATGGCTGCCCCAAGGAAGGCAACAACCGCTGCTCCACAAGTCGTCAAGGCAGCTTCACCTGTCAAAGAGTCAGTCTTTTCAAGGCTGACTATTCCGGCTCCTGCCCCTGCTCGAGGATCTGTCTTTTACAGATTAAATATCTCCACTCAAAAGACAACATTAGTCTTTAAGAGGCTGACACCGGCAGCACCTCATTCAGACAGGAGGCAAGAAGAAGCCGTCTCTATCACCGAGCCAGTCCCAACGGCTCGTCATGCTCGACGTCGCCATTGGCGACGAGTGAGGAAGGCAGGGGGCAACTCCCCATCAGGGCTAACTCCACCTGCTCCAGTGGTGGAAGTCAATGCTGCTGTTCCAACTGGGAACAACTTTGAACTGCTGAGGAGGGTATGTAAGAACTCTCCAACCGCTACACTGAAAAGATCTCTTCCACCTGCGGAGAGAGTTTCGGAAATGAAGCAGGAGCAGCCCCCTCAACGGCTGTCCTAAAAAATATACAAGGTTTGGCGGAGAGTTCAAGACTCCGTAATTGACCCAGATCATTCTCGTCAACAGAAAAAGGCGAAGGTGCAAGAAGAAAAGAAACGTCCGGACAAACAGCAAAGGACGACCACCACCTGGGTGCCTACTACAACGGCCCCTTCAACTTCAACGGCCCATAAAAGAAGAAGGCCAGAGAAAATCCCCGCACCCGCGGCAAATGCTAAAGGCCGTGAGCCTAAACGCCCTAAGTCCGGGGGCATAATAGTTCATACAGTATACATGGCGTTGGGAAAGGAGGACAGCCGTGCATCCACAGGTCATAGACCGCTTACACGGTCAGTGACCAAAGCTCAGGAGCAATAGCAAAAGCTCCGAGAGATGATGAACGCGATGGCCGCACTGACTGGGCCAAAAGAAACCCCTGAAACGTCCTCGGATGAACGTCAGGAACAGGAAACTGACGCTGAGTTCCTTCGCCGGATATTGGAGAAGAAGGATAAAGAGGCTGCGGAACAAGCAGCCAGCATAAAGAAAATGGCCCTCCTGTTCCAAGATATGGTGGGTATGATGATTCAACAAAACACTCCAGCTGAAGATCCCTCGATCGTCCTTGAAGACGATAGGGAAGAAACGACAAATCCTCCACCGGCTCTGTCAGCAGCCAAGGAGAAGGCAATCTCTAAAGCTGACCTGGACGAACGACTGAAGCCGTCGGTCAGGTCGTAAAAACGGGGCGACCGTATCCGAGCTGGTACGATCAAATCAAGTACCCGCCAGGTTATACAATACCAAAGTTCCATGTGTATAAGAGAACTGGCAACCCCTACCAGCATGTTGCCCAGTTCAGGGCGCTTTGTGGCAACACTGGAGGTGATGATAAATTGTTGCTTCGCCAGTTCGTCGGTAGCTTATCGGAAACAACATTCGAATGGTATTCCGAGCTCCCGAACGACTCTATCAAGACCTTTGCGGAGATGGAGTTGTTATTTACACAATGTTTCACGAGTGCCAGCGTGCGTACCCCGATAACGGCATTGATTAATGCTAGGGTGAAGCCGAACGAGACATGGGTCCAATATGCTATACGGTGGCGGAACTTATGGTCAAAATGCGAGCAACGCATTGAAGAAGCTCCTGCAGTGGGTATGTTTGTGGGAACCCTCGATCCGCAGGCAACCATCTCGCAATTTATGATATTCTTCAAGCCGACCACCTTCCAGGCACTAATCGACAAGCTGGCGCAAATGGATCAGATGGGCCATAGACCTCCTCTTCCAAAGCCGGACTCCCGAAATGAGAAGGGGAAGGGGAAAGCGAACGTTGTCGCTAATGCTCAACAACAGCCGAGCAACTCGAAGCCGGTCGTTCGTCAAAATAATATGCGCCCGCACGTAGCCCTTGAGGAGAGGCTAGGACGTCCTTACTCGTTTCCCCGAGATAAAACGAGAAGATTATTCGAGCTGGCGTTGAGAAACCGACTCATAAATCTGCCGGATCCAAAACGTCCGTCGTAACTAAGTGATGTCAATGAGCCCAACTACTGTTTTTATCATCGAGTACTGGGTCATCCGATCGAAGATTGCTACGTCTTCAAAAATTGGCTTGAAGACCAGCACCAACAGGGCAAGTTCGCATTATCTGACAGATGGAAGGTGAATCCCCGCAGCCCCACACCTCTAAGAGGATGAATACGCCGGGGGCAACATGCTCTGTCGTTGAAGAAGCTCCTTAGGAGGTTGTATTATCAGCCAAGACAAAGAGGATGCTAAACGATCTTCAAAAATACCCGGCGATTAGGTGGAAGAACCCGTTGGAACCTCAAATCATTGAAGGAATGTTGAAGCCGCATCCAACTCAAATGATCGATGGAGGTGGCCCAAGCATTCACAACCAGCCGTCGAAATCTTCAAAGAAGAAGAAAAAGAAATCAAAGAAGCCTGTGAAGCCTGGCGACAAGCGCACGGACTTGCAAAAACAAATTGACGCGCTGGAGGAATACAACCAGAAGGCATGGACTCCCATTACATTCTAAGAGTTTCTCAACCACGTCTTTCAAGAGGAAGATGAGGGAGAAAGTTCATCTGATGAATCTGAAGAATACATGGCGAGCTGTCATGTGATTTCCCATTCATTCATGGACGATGAGGAGACTCCTTGTACTGAAACGCTGGGGGCAGATCCTGAACCAAAAATTCTGGGGCTATCGGATGAAGTAATTGACGCATTACTTAATGAAGCTCTCTTGAAAAGTAAAGCTGATCGGGAGCGTGAGGCGGTCATATTCGAAAGGGCCAAACTCCAGCGCCTCAACGAAGGAGCTGAGACACTTCTGCTGAAGCAAAATACACCCACTGCGGATAAAATCAAATTCAAGATGAGGAAAAGGTTTGCTAAAGCCGTGTCAATGGGTATGAAGCTACCATCCTCTGAGGGAAGTGTTACTGGTGAAGCGGAAATGCACCCCTCCTACTGCTTATATCATCGGAAGATTTCGCACCCCACTGAAGAGTGCAAAGCTTTCGATAGATGGTGGCAAGGATATGTTGCTCACCGGCAGCATTTTAAGCGGGAAAAGCGCAAGACTCGCCGAGAGCAGAATGGTACGACCGAAGGGCTTAACAGAACTACCGGCAATTGTCGCATGGTTAACGCCGGGGGATCACAAGTGCTCACATTCGGGAGCGATTCCGACGAGGAGCTGGCTCTTAGCCCCCTCTGTAAAGATCCACTTCGGGAAAAGAAGAAGAGCCGAAGATTTGTGAAAATATCCGGCTGCGTAATCGCACGCTGCCCAAAAAGAATCTCGGACCCTCAAACAAAAAAGATAAAGGGAAAGAAAAGGTCTCTGAGGACATCGCCCTAGATGACCAAGTCATGGAAGAGCTAACTGCCAAAGACCCGCCGAAGAAAATAAGGTGGATTACAACGTCTTAGCGCATCTGAGGAAGATACCCTCGCAGCTCAGCATTCTTGATGCCCTTTTACTATCAAAGGAGGCGAGAGATTCGTTAATTAAGGCACTACAGGACCCAGAGCAGTTCCAAGCTTTCCTGGCCGAAGAAAAGATGAAGGATGAATTGGAGGAAGTACACACGGCCGATATGACTTTTGGCGATGAAGACCTTCTCCTTAGGACGTGCGAACACAATCGCCCCCTCTATGTCTCAGGATACTGCCACGATATAAAAATAGGCAAAATCCTGGTCGACAATGGATCGTCTGTTAATCTACTTAACGTGCGGGTGTTAAAGGAAATCTGCATGAGCGTCCGGCACCTTGCTCGGGACAAGATCACCATCTCCGGGTTCGACTCCCAATCGTCAAAAACTCTTGGATCTGTGATACTGACGCTACGCTTTGCGTTGCTCGTCACGGACATTAAATTCCACGTCATAGATTCCAAGACGTGCTACAATGCTCTGCTCGGCCGACCATGGTTACACGAGTACAACATCATCCCTTCTACACAGCATCAGTGTATGAAATATTTTAGGGATGGTCTTAAGTATACCGTGACGGGAGAACTGAATCCGTTTTCCGTGAACGAAGTTCGCAAATATGAAGATGCCAAATACTTCTTACCGAATTTCGAAGACACGAAAAGGTGTCACAAGCCGGAGAACAAAACCAACGCTACCATCCCTGTCTTCGGCAGTGATACTGAGGAGGAAGAGGAGATAGTTTATTCCGGTCCGCCCCAATACACCAAGCCGGGACCATCCGCTCCTACGTTGATCTTTGGTAGTGATTCGGAGGATGAGGTCCATGCTGTATTCTCTACTCGACCTTCAATACGAGCTTCCGCTGACGAAGAGCAAAGTCTGCAAGTCGCCATGGTGCTGCTTAGACATTATAAAGAACTGGATGCGCTCGATACCGACAGTGTAGAGGAGCTGCAGACGTTCTATGTCCCTCCTAGGAGAGAAGGCTAAAAGGCAATTCTATTCTACCGCTCTGAAGAAAACAAAGTGGAGAAAGAAATCTGGCATGGTGCGGATCCTACGCTGGACAGGCTTCAACCCATCCGTCTACCCAGATATTATACAGAAGGCTTGAAGAGGCTGTTGAAGCGCCAAGGGATACCCTTCAAACAGACCGCTAGAAAGGCCAAATTCTATGACAGGGTCTGGAACGTACCCGGAATTCAGCACAAGCTGCCTAGTGGGAGGATGGAAACAATCGGACTTGGATACATTCGGTCCAAGAAACGAGAGCTACTTCGTGATTGTTACGTCGTACATGACTTCAAGGAAGAAGCAGATGCTCAACGGGAGGACGCTAACCTTGAACCAGTAAAAGTTCCTGATGCAAATGTGCCCAGTCCGTCGTTCGAGGAACAAATGGACAGGCTTATAAGGGAAGCTGGTCAAAAAGTCCGAGACAATCACAACCGCGAAATGGCCATCTACAAGAAAGCTAAAACGCAACGCCTCCTTCAACAGGCCGTCAAATATGAAAGTGCCGCCATTGTCAACCTGTTATAAAAAAGGCTCGACGCAGAGGTAGAAACAAGTCGAAAGGCCAAAAAAGCGCTCAACAGCAACAAAGCGGGGCTAAGAAGCCACACAAGCGGGAATCGAGCGGTCATGATCTATCCGTCATGAAGAAAATGGGTCGAGCGTACACGTTTTCTCGGGACAAGACGAAGAAGATACTTGATCTTGCTCTAAAACATCAAATGCTTACACTGCCGGAGTCCAAAACCCCCCAAACAAGCAGGCGAAGTCTCTCACCCAAACTATTGCTCTTACCATCGAGTAATAGGGCATCCTCTCGAAGACTGCTTCACCTTCAAGAATTGGGTCGAAGATCAGTATCAGCTTGGCAAGTTCGCTCTGTCTGACAACTGGAGGGTAACGCCGCCACAGAAGTACGAACCCAAAGCCACAAGAACAGAACCAACTCCACATTGGGATTGGAAGCAGATTCGCACTTGTCACATGATAACAATATTAAAAGAAGAGCCTGAGAACATGGATAACCTTCCCTGGTGCTTCGAAAACAGCAATTATGAGGTGATCTCAGAATTTCCACCAGCTTCGAAAGAACTGGAGGATGGAATACATACCACTGCAGATAACCTCAAGAAAATTGAGTTAGGGACGGCGAATGATCCGTGACCGACATTTGTCAGCGAGCTGCTATCTGAAGAAAGTGTGGCTGCGTTAAAAGACGTCCTTGTACGGCATAGAGATTGCTTCGCATGGAACTATTCCGAAATGCCGGGACTAGATCCAGAAATTGCTATGCACAAATTGGCGATATCCCCGGACATCAAGCCGGTCAAACAGGCGCCGAGAAGAATGCGGCTCGAGCTTAAGATGAGTATCAATGCCGAGGTCAAGAAGCTAATCGACTCTGGCTTTATCCAGGAGGTTCAATATCCTGAGTGGATCGCTAACATCATCCCGGTGATGAAGAAAAATGGGACAGTGCGCATATGCGTGGACTTCCGGGATCTCAATAAAGCCTGCCCGAAGGATGATTTTCCGGTGCCAGTCACCGAACTGATGATAGACAATACGTCCACTCATGAGGTTTTCTTCTTCATGGACGGCTCATCAGGGTATAATCAGATAAGGATGCATCCCGAAGACCAGAAGCACACCGCTTTCCGGACTCTTTTGGGAATATTCTGTTACAGGGTGATGCCCTTCGGTCTAAAGAACGCCGGTGCCACCTATCAGAGGGCCATGACGAAGATCTTCGATGACCTTATACATGAAATCGTCGAGTGCTGTATAGACGACCTCGTGGTTAAGAGCAAATCATATGAAGAACATCTCGAGCATCTAAAGACCGTATTCAACGCCTTCGACAATACAACTTGAAGATGAACCCTCTCAAGTATGCATTCGGAGTTTCCTCGGGCAAATTCTTGGGATTTATCGTCCGACACCGAGGTATTGAGATAGATCCGTCAAAAATCAAGGCGATCATTGAAATGCCTCCGCCAAGGACTCTCAAACAGCTGCGGTCTCTCCAAGGAAAGCTCGCGTATATACGACGATTTATAGCCAACCTTTCAGGCAAGTGCCGTCCTTACAGCCACCTGATGAAGAAAGGAACCCCGTTCGTCTGGGACCAAAAATGCCAAAGCGCGCTAGATGAGATCAAGCAATACCTGAAGAACCCGCTAGTACTGGCTGCTCCGGTCAAGGGAAAGCCCCTCATCCTTTATACAACCGCCCTCGAAGGTTCCTTAGGTGCATTATGGGCACAAGAGAACGATCAAGGGAAAGAAAGAGCACTCTACTACTTAAGTCGAGTTCTTCTGGGGGAAGAAAGCAACTACTCTCCCATTGAAAAACACTGCCTGGCGTTGATCTTCGCGATAACAAAGCTCAGGCACTATGCGTTGGCGCATGAGGTCCGTCTCATTTCGAAGGTGGACCCTCTTAAATATTTTATGTCAAAGGCCATATTGACGGGGCAACTCGCTAAATGGGCCCTGCTCTTGATGGAGTTCTTGATAACGTATCAACCTCTCAAGGCAGTGAAAGGCCAGGCCATCACCGACTTCCTCGCTGAGCATCCGATACCCGCCGATTCTCCTTTGAATTGAGATCTTCCAGACGAACATGCGTTTGATGCGATCGACGGTGGTGATACCCGATGGGAGCTTTATTTCGATGGAGCATCTTCCGTGAAGAAGCGCAAACAAAGTACCCCTATAATCAAATCGGGGGTAGGACTCACCTTTGTAACTCCACAAGGAGGGATAATGCACTTTGCTTTCTCCCTAACAGAGCCGAGGACAAACAATGAAGCCGAATACGAAGCTTTGATAGCAGGCCTCGAGATCGCCATCGTCATGGGAATTGAAAACCTCCTCATATACGGAGACTCCCAGCTGGTCGTTAGCCAAGTAAACGGCGACTACCAGACGTGCAAGCCAGAGTTGGTGAAGTATGGCGAAAAGGTGCAACAGCTGTTGAACCAAATTCCCTCCTATACTTTGGAAAGCATACCGCGAGCGGAAAACAACAAAGCAGACGCGTTGGCCAAGCTCGCTAAGGAACTGGCTGATGATAACCTCGATGACGTAAGAATCGTGGTACAAAGCCGTCGGGTGCTCGCCCCAGCAGAAATATCTCCGGAATCACCCGAAGAGAAGGAAGCGACTGAGCAAATGACCCTGCAAATAAAAGACCGGGAAAAGGCTGAGGATTGGAGAGAAGTCTTTATAGACTACTTCAAATATCGTCGAACACCCGAAGATGCGTCCTCAAGACATCAGCTTATGAAACGAGCTCTGTCTTTCGCCTTCGTCAATGATAATATGTACAAGAGGTCGTTTGATTCTTTGTGGTTGAGATGTCTGGGACCTGAAGAAGTGGAAAGAGTCGTTCAGGAAGTTCATGACAGACTTTGTGGTTCTTACCAAGCGGGCCCGAAGATGAAGTTGAAGATCAAACGGATGGACTACTACTGGCCCACGATGATTCAGGACTGCCTCGAATATGCGAAGCAATGCCACTCATGCCAAATCCATGGGGACTTTATCCACCAGCATCCGAACCCATTACATCCAACGATGGCTAGCTGGCCATTCGAGATGTGGGGAACTGACATAGTCGGCCCCATCGAACCAGCATCGTCTAGAGGACATCGTTTCATCCTAGCGACGACTGATTACTTCTCCAAATGGGCAGAAGCAGTACCGCTGAGAGAAGTGAAGACGGAGAATATCCTCCATTTCTTCAAGACGCACATCATATACCGGTTTGGGACTCCGCGACGGATCATCTCCGATAACGGGCCTGCCTACAGGAGCTACAAGATCAGCCGCTTTGCACAGCTACATAATATAGACTGGAGATATTCCTCAGTTTATAATCCGCGAGCTAATGGTCTAGCCGAGGCCTTCAACAAGACCCTGACAAAGATCATGAAGAAGACGGTGTCCCGAAATAAGAAAGACTGGCACGAGAGACTGCAAGAAGCTCTCTGGGCATATCGAACTACATTCAAGACAGCCATGAACGCAGCGCCATATGCGTTCGTATTTGGTACAGAAGCAGTACTTCCCCTCGAGATAGAGTTACCCTCTCTACGAGTGGCAGTCCACTACGAGCTAACAGATGAAGGAAACGCTCACCTTCGGCTTAAGGAGCTTGATGCCCTTGAAGAAACACGGCTCATAGCGCAGCAAAATCTGGAAGCTTATAAAGCAAAGATGACGCGCCCATATGAAAGATTGACCCGGCCGAGGACATTCCGCCAAGGCGAACTCATGCTAGTGGTCAAAAGGCCTATGATCCCCAATCGTGCCAAGCGGGGAAAATTCGAGCCGAACTATGAAGGCCCGTACATCATAAACAAGGTCTACCAGGGTGGAGCTTATGTACTCATGGATATGCACGGTGAAAGGCCTTTCAGGCCAATAAACGTCCGCTTCCTAAAAAAATACTACGCTTAATGAGCCACAGTCTAGGTCAATGATAGATGACGACGACTATGCTTGCTCTCTATCTTCCTAAGCTCAAGCTTTATAAGCAGTAGCCAGCCTTCTCCATGACGAACCGAAACGTCCTTAAACTAATGACGGACCGAAACGTCCTTAAACTAATAACGGACCGAAACGTCCTTAAAAATACTACCGCATCATCCGTAGGCTGACGAGATATAAAAAAACGATAATAAATAAAAATAAAAACGGTATGTCCATAAGCAAAAAGGGCATGGATGAAAACCCGAAAGGGCTCCGTGAGTAAAAACAACAGGGCTACCGGCGAGTGTTCGTGAAAACCCGAAAGGGCGCGACCTCGTAAAAAAAAAGAAGAAAATAAAAAGAATAAAAAAAACGGTATGTCCATAAGCAAAATGGGCACGGATGAAAATCCGAAAGGGCTTCGTGAGTAAAAACAGTAGGACTACCGGCGAGTGTTTGTGAAAACCCGAAAGGGCGCAACCTCGTTAAAAGACACTTACAGGATCCTCTCGACCTTGTAAGGAGAAACCACCCGCGTGGGATCCTTACGACTCACAAGGGAGCAACACACTTAGGGATCCCCACGATTTCTAAGGAGAAAATACACTTGCGAGATCCTCACGACTCGTAAGAAGAACTCTCTTATGGGACCCTCACGGCTCATAAGATTTGAAAGTCTTAAGTTACAGAGACCTAAACCTGTGCTTAAGCAACCCCCACAACCTTTAATATTTCCCTACAAGCGGTCCAATACTGGCCCTTGTATACAATCCATGGGCGCGAATAAACATTTCCCTAACCAAGTCCCATCCGAGACCGGGGATATGTTCTCATGGTGAACAACCCTTATAAATCCTCTCGATTTATGAGGAGAAAACCCTCCTGTAGGATCCTTACGACTTACAGAGGAACATACACTTAGGAATCCTCATGATTTCTAAGGAGAAAATACACCTACAAGATCCTCACGACTTGTAGGGAGAAATACCTTTGTGAGACCCTTACGGCTCATGAAGTCAAAAGCCTTAGTCGATAGGACCCTAACCCTGGTCGCTAAGCCACCTTTGTTCGACATCGACAGAGGTAGATGATGATTCGCTCCTGGCAATATCCCAGTTGTAGCGGTGCTGATGCCGAAATCGGTGTCTAATTTAAGATTTACGGCGAAAAGCCAGTAAGCCGCACATGCATACGAAATAGCCGAAATGATGGGGTAACTTGCAATAAAAAGCAGCAAGTAAAAACGTATGCACACAAATAGCCAAAATGATTGGGCAACTCGCAATAAAAAGCAGCGAGTGAAAACAAAATAAATAGCCGAAATAATTGGGCACCGCGAAAAATAGCCGAAATGATTGGGCAATCGCGACCTTCGCAATATAAAAGCTGAAATGATAGAGCATTGCAGAAATAAAAAAAAAGAAATGATAAAACTTTGGCCCTATAGTTGAGATCACATCGATCCCTGTATAAAATCCAAGGGCGCAAACAAAGAGGGAACCATACTTTCCCAACAGGCTCCGCCAGAAAACGAAACCAAATCTCGACGGTTCATCCCAATCCCGAAGAAACCAGTGTCTTCGGCAAAATCCTTCGACTCAGGGAAACAAGTGTCCTTGACGAAGAAAATCCTGATTCGCGTCGACTCGCAGAGAAACCAGTGTCTCCGCGGGAAATTCTCGATTCGTTTCAACACCAGGGAAACAAGTGTCCTTGGTAAACTCCTCAATTCAGGGAAAATAGCGTCCTTGATGAGAGCCTCCTGATTCGCGTCGGCTCGCAGAGAAACCAGTGTCTCCGCGGGAAATTCCCGGTTCGTTTCAACCCTGAAGAAACCAGTGTCTTCGGCAAATCCTTTGACTCGAGAAAACAAGTGTCCTTGACGAAGAAAATCCTGATCCGCATCGGCTCGCAGAGAAACCAGTATCTCCGCGGGAAATTCCCGATCCGTCTCAACCCCGAAGAAACCAGTGTCTTCGGCAAATCCTTCGACTCGAGGAAACAAGTGTCCTTGACGAAGAAAATCCTGATTCGCGTCGACTCGCAGAGAAACCAGTATCTCCGCGGGAAATTCTCGATTCGTTTCAACACCAGGGAAACAAGTGTCCTTAGCAAATTCCTTAACTCAGGGAAACTAGCATCCTTGATGAGAGCCTCCTTATCCGCATCGGCTCGCAGAGAAACCAGTGTCTCCGCGGGAAATTCCTGGTTCGTTTCAACTCCGAAGAAACCAGTGTCTTCTGCGAAATCCTTCGACTCAAGGAAACAAGTATCCTTGACGAAGAAAATCCTGATTCGCGTCGACTCGCAGAGAAACCAGTGTCTCTGCGGGAAATTCTCGATTCGTTTCAACCCCGAAGAAACCAGTGTCTTCGGCAAATCCTTTGACTCATGGAAACAAGTGTCCTTGACAAAGAAAATCTTGATTCGCGTCAAATCGCATAGAAACCGGTATCTACGTGGGAAATTCCCGATCCGTCTCAACCCCGAAGAAACCAGTGTCTTCGGCAAATCCTTCGACTCGAGGAAACAAGTGTCCTTGACGAAGAAAATCCTGATTCGCGTCGACTCGCAGAGAAACCAGTATCTCCGCGGGAAATTCTCGATTCGTTTCAACACCAGGGAAACAAGTGTCCTTGGCAAATTCCTCAACTCAGGGAAACTAGCGTCCTTGATGAGAGCCTCCTGATCCACATCGGCTCGCAGAGAAACCAATGTCTCCGCGGGAAATTCCCGGTTCGTTTCAACCCCGAAGAAACCAGTGTCTTCGGCAAAATCCTTCGACCCAAGGAAACAAGTTTCCTTAGCGAAGAAAATCCTGATTCGTGTCGACTCGCAGAGAAACCAGTGTCTCCGCGGGAAATTCTCGATTCGTTTCAACACCAGGGAAACAAGTGTCCTTGGCAAATATCTCAATTCAGGGAAACTAGCGTCCTTGATGAGAGCCTCCTGATCCGCATCGGCTCGCAGAGAAACCAGTGTCTCCGCAGGAAATTCCCGGTTCGTTTCAACCCCGAAGAAACCAGTGTCTTCGGCAAAATCCTTCGACTCAAGGAAACAAGTGTTCTTGACGAAGAAAATCCTGATTCGTGTCGACTCGCAGAGAAACCAGTGTCTCCGCGGGAAATTCTCGATTCGTGTCAACACCAGGAAAACAAGTGTCCTTGGTAAACTCCTCAACTCAGGGAAACTAGCGTCCTTGATGAGAGCCTCCTGATCCGCATCGGCTCGCAGAGAAACCAGTGTCTCCGCGGGAAATTCCCGATCCGTCTCAACTCCGAAGAAACTAGTGTCTTCGACAAAATCCTTCGACTCAAGGAAACAAGTGTCCTTGACGAAGAAAATCCGAATTCGCATCGACTCGCAGAGAAACCAGCGTCTCCGCGAGAAATTCTCGATTCGTTTCAACCCTAGGGAAACAAGTGTCCTTGGCAGATACCTCAATTCAGGGAAACTTGCATCCTTGATGAGAGCCTCCTAACTCCCGTTGGCTCGCAGAGAAATCAGTGTCTCTGCGGGAAATTCCCGATTCGTCTCAAATTGCAAGATGAAGCCTCAGGCAGCAGGGATAAAAAAAACTTGTTTCCTGAGCAATGGGACCCTGCAAGTCGGTCTAAAACGGTCTCTTGCATACTATTCACGGGTCTCACTCTCCAAAGTCGAATTTCGACAAGGAGGGAAACAACCGCTTACGGGTCCTCTTGGCTCGTAAGAGGGAAAAATTCTCTTATAAGATCCTTACGACTTATAAGAGAAAACACGCTTAGGAATCCTCACGATTCCTAAGGAGAAAATACACCTACGAGATCCTCTCGATCCGTAGGGAGAAAAGTCTCTATGAGACCCTCACAGCTCATAGAGTTGAAAAGTCTTAGGCGGCAGATCTGAACCTGCAGCCTAAGCCATCGCTATCTCTTGTAAAAAACTAAGTTATCGGCCAATTATGTTTATCAAGACAACATGCTGATAATAAGAGAAAGGGAGAAAGCAAAAGAGCATAAAAGACATTGCAGAGAAAAAATGTGTATCTTTATTCATTAATTTAAAGAAGTACAAGGTGAATCGTATAAAAGAATAAAGAATGGATACATGTTATTCGAAAAAGAAAAAATTTTTTTTTTACAAGTTTATCGGTACAAAGGCAGCTATTGGGAAGGAAGCGTCTTGCATAGCCCTATTAATTATTCGTGCACTTCCTTCCACGCCTTTTCCTGATCTGCCACCACCGCCATTTCGGCATCCACCTGAGCCCTTTGCTGCAAGAGAGATGCAAGCTGCTCCCCGACGGCATGTTGAGTGGCTTCGCGGCCTTGGGCATTACGCTCGGCAGCGTCAAGTTTCTGCTTCAAGTTCAGCCTATTTGAGATACGCTCCAGAAGGCCCTCAAAGACAGCCTTTATCTCAGCAGCGTTCGCCTCAACTTCAGCACGTAGGCGAGCAGTTTCGCTTAAAGACTCCTGACACTCCTTCAGCCTTAAAGCTGCTTCTTGTTCTAAATGGTGGAAATGAGAAGTGCTTTGCCTGCCATGCTTCCTGTTGAGTACTCACGGCCAATACCTCAGGGGCAGGACGTATCGACTCCAGCTGATGCAAGCGAGCCTCGATCTCCCTGCAATGATTAACCCAAGACGCAACGATGCCCTCGTCATGGAAATTTACGAGTATCACCAGCATCGGGTTAACTGTCGCAACGAAATCTGCAGCAGACGTAGGAGTCTCGACGTCGAGTTCCTCGATGTAGTCGCTCAACATGCGCAGACTATTCACGGCGCCTTTCGAGGACGGACGTCTCAGGGAAGGGCCCGCCGGCATTGTAATGTGAGACTGAAAAGGCGCCGAGACCGGAACGACAGCTGAAAAGACAAAATGCGATTAGATGAAGATTCAAGAAATATGGAAAAATTCATTGATGAGATAGTCTACTATACCAGTTGAAGCAGGTGGCAAGGCCGGAAGGGTCGGTGGCGCGATCGATCTTTCGTCTCCCTCTTCGATTTGTACCACTGCAGTCAGGACGAGAAAAAGTTAGAAATAATTCCATCACTGAAAAAGAAAGATATCATTCGGAAACTATACTCACCAGCGCCACTAGAGGGAGAAACGAGTTCAGATGGAAAGGAGAAGTGTGGGAGCAACACCTGATAGAGATGGTCAAAAAGCACTCCTGAAAGACACAACAGTACGACTTTAGTACACAAATTATACGTCTGAAAGATAAGATTAATAAGTTGCAAACCCGTACCTTCCAATATCTTCGATGGTATGAGAGAGGGCTGAGAGGTGACCACCGCCAAGGCAGTAGTTGAAGGTGCTCTCTCGAGCAATGGGGCATCGGCACTGGCTGCACCTGCGTTACGAACAAAGGTGAACTTGTCAGAAATGATTGTAAGATAAAAAAGATAGTAACTTGGGATTTACCTGATGAGCTGCCGGCCGAAACGGAGGCGACTCCCTCCTCCATCGACATGAGGCCACCGCCCATGGCCTCATCACCCAACTCAATAGGGGCTGTCATCGTGCTCACGCGGCCAGGAGACGGCGGAAGATCGTAGACGGGGAGGGCAATAATCGGAGCATTGCCAGACTCTTGAGAAAGAGCGGCTGGCTCCTCCCCAAGAGTCGTGCCCATCTCACCCGCTACTTCTTCGAGCTCAGCGGTCTCTGTTGTCTCATTCGCTATCACAGTGGGGTCGTCGGCCTCAAGCGCCTCGTCCGCCGCTACCTCGGGCTCAGCGGTCTCCATCGTCTCATCCGCCGTCACCATGAGGTCGCCGGTCTCAAGCGCCTCATCCGCCGCTGCCCCGGGCTCAGTTGTAGCGGTCGTCTCATTTGCCGCCACCTCAGGCTCGGCATCAACGTCTTTCTCAGGTGCAGCTCCCTAGGCCCCCAACTCAGGCTCCGCAGCCCCAGCGACGTTGCCTACCGTCAACTCAGGTTCAGCCGATGCCTCCTCCTCTGTCTCCTTGGGTTCGACGGTCTCCACCTCCCCCTCGGTTGGACTTGGCCCTGTAAGGCAAAATATATAAGAACCGACGAGTTGACAATTTTTACAAACAAATCTCGAAAGATACATTACCTGAAGTCGATTTATCGTTAGCGCTCCGAACTGCACGCGCCACCTGCCAGCAAGCAGTGGATAGGGCGACGGGGGCCTCTTCTGAGGGAGTATCAGCACGAGGGACGGTGCTTGGGCCCGCTCCAACAGCCAAAGCAGCCCTGCGTGCCTTCTCCTCGCGCCTTAGCTGCTTTCTCTCTTCCCGAGCTGTTAAGACGGAGCTCTCCAAGGCTTCCCTCATTGAGACATCCTCATTCGTGAATAGGGATGCCTCTAAATCCTTCAAGGCATCCCTCGTCGATTTGTCAAGTTGAGGCTCTCGCGGCAGCCCCGAAGAAGTTGGGACTTCAGTAGAGGGTCCGGGGAGAGTCCCCACATCAGCTGGCGCCACCCCTATAAAGAAACAAAGGAAGAAGGTTAGATTGGCCATCAGAAAAGAAGACAAAAATTTCTGATAAGGCGATACGTACCAATGCCCATTAAAACGCGCTTATTTTCTTCCTCCTGGAAGGTTTTCAAAGAAGCAGCGATGGCTTCTTCGGTAGTGACACCAGTAAAGAATGGGGAAAATATTAGTCAAAGTTAATGATAAAAAATACGACAAAATGACGAAGGATGCAACTAATGATTACCTGCTCGAGCAAGTTTATCCAACCACGCTTCAAGTCTGGCTGATCGCTCAGAAGCCGCAATGGCGGCCGCCAGGTCAGTGTCTGCGGGGTCTACCGAGAAGCCTTCATTACTGCCATACTCGCTTATTCCTTCGGTAAGAGGGGCCTCAGGCTCTAAACCGAGGATCGCGTCAAGGGAGAGGAGCGACTTCTTCTTCCTCTTCTGCCCACCAGCCCTGGGCACACATGAGATTGACTTGCGCTTTGCCGGAACCTTCGGGCGGTGGGTCCCGATATCCGCGCCCACACCGGACTCCGGTGAAGCCACATTTACCGTCTCCACTGGAGCATGGGGCGCTGATGGCAACTCCACAGTATCAGAAGGCAGCAATCCACGTGGAGGGCTTAGCACACGCGGAGGTTCGGCTCCAGCATCTCTCAACGGAGCGACTATGGGGGTCCTGGGCACCAAGGGAGCTTTACGGTCGCTGGCGGGAGGGGCACCCTTATGGTCGACCAACAACCGTTTCTCTTCCTTTATAACAGCACCCATCGAATGAGTATACCACGCCGTATATGTGTTAAGGATGCGTGGTTTGCAAGCCTGTTCGCTAATGAAGAAATGAGAACCCGTATTAATACGCATGAAGTGGTGAGGCGCGCTCCGCATCCCTTCTTCAGTAGCGATAGGTTCTAGCAAGAAAGCCTCCAACGGCACCCCTTGATCGTAGCTCAGTTGTTGGGCAAAACGATGCGAATTGTATCTCATGAAAAGCGCCGCACCATTTTGCATAAACACCAGGAAACCCGGTCTGATGGAATATAGATGAAGGGTCTCCCGGGCCGTTAGAACTGAGGCTCCATCTTTAAAAGTATCCTGCAATGGCCGCACCGTGGTGGTAGACGCATTTCCAATGGTCAGCACCTTGTCGGTAAAAGACATCCCGTCTCCGACTGTGTGGGGACGGAGGAGCAAACCCCTGGCATTCCGTGGTGATGGAGTTACGATTGAAGCGCCGATCAGTCGTAGAATTCGGGGGAAGCTGCACCTGTCATAAAACGATGGCCTTTTGTGCATACCAAAGACGCCCAATGTGTGTAGCTCAAGCCATGATATGAAGTAATACATCGGGAAGATCACATGCAGTACTCCAGGCTCATTAGCATCCGCTGCTTGGCTAAGGCCGTGATACAGGTGTGCTAAACCAGCGATCCCAACGGCCACTTTCACCCTAATGGTCATCCGATGAGCTGGGTAAAAGACAGAAGGCCTCATATGGCGAGAATGCATCGGGAATGCAGACCAACTCAACCATAGCCCAAGAAATCCTAAGAAGAAGGCCTCTTCGTCCATCCCGGGGGCTGCAACTTCCGCAAAAGACACAGTCGGGGAGTTAGGAAGGAAAAAACCCTTTTGGTTTATTTCCTTCGCCGGCAGGTTATCCAAACCTAGACCGAAAGGGTCATCAAGTGTCGCAAACTTGGCAGCTTCTGCCGAGAGGACATTTGGGTGAAGGAACCGAGCGATGAAATCCTTGAAGCTAACTCCGCGACTCCCACGTTCGATAAAAAGGGCCTCATAGATGTTCAACACTTTGATCAAACTCGGGAATTGATGTTGAACAGCATTCTCCGGAGTGAGGCCCCTTATTGCCAACTTGGCACCGAAGACATACTCGTCTGTAGGGAGCAGTTCCTCATAGTGCTCCCCTATAACCGGTAAGCCGGAGACCTTTGTGAATTCTTCCAAAGAAATCGAAACTTCCCGGTCCATTGCGAGGAAAGTGTGAGTAGGGATGTTCCATTGCTCCAAAAAGGCCTTAAGCCACCAGGTGGGAAGCGTGGGATACTGGAAAAGGGAAACATAAACTGCAGTGTACAACCCTAGCCTTATCAACTGCGACTTCTTCGCCGACAGAATGTAGCGAGCCCATGGCAGATAGCCGATCTGAGGGCGGGGAATCAGACCTATGTTATATGATTGCCCCCAAGGTCGCGCCTCGCCTTGACAAATACGGCGTCCCAGGATATCTAAAACCATAGGACGCTGAACCGGAATTGCGTCTATGGCGGGATGAAGAAAACCCTTTGAAGTCCAGTCGGCCATCTCTACGGCATACTTCACCGAGGGTGGGCTGGCATAGTGAATCGCCGTAATAGGCTCTGAGGGTACTGCGCACGAGAAGCTCTGTCGACCCATGATGATTTGGTTGTACCACGACCCCCAAAGGTGAAGATTCTTACAGTCCGGATCGTAGTCCCTGATCATGGCCAAGACTTCCCGGTCCACGGGTTCTCCGGGGAATCCTCCTTCCGAACGAATAAACGGGAATGAGGTATCGAAAGACATATTTCCTGCAGAGAGACAAAAATTAACCGTCAGTGTTGTAATTCCAACGCTTGAAATTTTAAAATTTATACCACGCTGCAATGCAGTAGGTAGAGGACCAAATGGGGACCCACAAAATCTGGATGACAGTGCATCATTGAATAAGACAGCCCCATTATTGAATGAGACTGTCAATTAATAAAAAGATCCCCAAGAGAATATCCACATTGAGGGGAAATCCCTAGAGATAAGGAAAAAATCTCCTCTTTTAGAGTAAAGCTCTGTCACAGAGTGACATTTGTCAAACTCTGGTCTCAAGGGAATAAAATTTCCTTAAAAAGAGCTTAGCTCTATAATAATAATGGGAAAATCCATCATAAGAAAACTTTAACTCCTAAAGATTAAAAATTTGGGATCTTAAAGATTCCCCATGAAAACTTTTAGGAGTTCTCCATTTTTCAGATCAAAAAAGATCTCTGTAGATCTATAAATTTTTTGAGAGCAAGGCTCTGTTAATAAAACCCCAAAGGGGTTTTCTTTAGATCAAAGATCTATGAGAACAAGGCTCTGTTAATCAAATTTAATTTAATTTAATTTAATTTAATTTTACCTAAGTTTATTCAAAGTTCTGAACTTTGAAGTTCTTGGGAAGAAACGAGAGCAAGGCTCTAAAATTCTTAAGCAAGAGCAAAGCTCTGAAATTCAAGTTCTTGAAAATGGTAAAGGATTTTTCAAGGACCAAGGGTCCTATTTATAGGCGCCTGCGCCCTTTCACCTTACCCCTTTGATCCAACGGCCAAGATTTTGCCACCGCTGCACTCACGTGTGCGCCACGTGAGCGCAACAGTGGGAGGGGCATTTGTTTCCCCAATCAGAGCAAAGCTCTGTCTTGAATTTCAAAAATTCAAATTTTGAAGCAATACTTCAAATCCCGTGCGCTGCGCGCAACGCGCCACGTGTCAGAAGCTGATACGTCAGCGCAGCGCCCGAGGCAATGCGCCCAATCAGAGCAAGGCTCTATTAACAAACAAAATTAAAGGAAGCAAAGCTTCAGTTGCGCAAGCGCTGCGCTGCGCGACACGTGTCAGCGCAGTCGCTTTTGCGCAAACGCTGTGTGCTGCACGACACGTGTCAGCGTAGTTGCGCAGGCGCAGCTGCGCAGGCGCTGTGCGCTGCGCGACACGTGTCAGAGCAGTTGTGCAGGCGCAGCTGCGCTGTGCTCTGCGCTGCGTGACACGTGTCAAGCGCTGATGCATTTGCACCAAACAAAATTAAAATTTTAGAGAAATCTTTCTGTTCTTGTTATAACAAGAAGATTTTCTTCTGTAAAACAGAAGCCCTTGTATCAAAGATCCAACGGTGGGGAAAATTCCCCAAATCACTCAGAGAAAGATCTCTTTAACAAATTTAACTAATTAATAGGCACTATATAAAGGCCCCTAGACCCTAATTCAGAGGGCATCAAGCAATCAATCAATCAATCATCATCATCAAGATCGAGAAGAAAAGAACTCTGAAGAATTTGACAGAACTCTTCAAGAACAAAAAGAAAAGGTAAAAACCTTTAGAAAAAGAGAAGATTCTCTTATGAACAGATCATTGATCTAAGAACAAGATCAATGATCTTCAATTAAAAAGAAAAAGAAATAAGAGCAGTGCCTTGCACTTTTTATGAACCACTGGTTCTTTGAAAACAAGAAAAACTTGTTTTTTTTTATCTAAAATTGATCCAAAGATAAAACAGTGCCCTGCACTTGCAAAGACTGCATTGTTGCGCTCTTACGTTGGTGCAAGCCACCAGGAAGCGTCACGTGTCGGCAGCGCAGCAGCGCAGCGCACTGACACAGCGCACTGCGTTGTTGCGCCTCCGCGACATGTGTCGGCAGCGCAAGCGCAGTGCACCGGCGCAGCGCACTGCGCTTGCGTGATATGTGTCGCCACCATAAGCGCTTGCGCTCAATAATTGGCGCAAAACGCCTGACAAATGCACTGCATTATTCACTGAAGGGCCAAGCCCAAATCAAAAAGGCCTAGTAGGCCAAAATAAATTGCAATGCAATAAAAGGGCAGAGCCCAAACAAAATTGATGCTCTGCATCGTTTATAAAAGGGCAGAGCCCAAGCAAAATTGATGCTCTGCATCATTTATAAAAGGGCAGAGCCTAAACAAAATAAGAAATGCAGTGCATTATTTAAAAAGGGGCAAACCCTAGCACAGGCCTAATAGGCCAAAGACAAATGAAAACATTGAATATTCTCAACTGGACTTAGCCCAATCATGGCCGTAAGTCCTCAAATTAAATTGACTAAGCAAGACTGCTCTCCTAAATCAATTTACATCCGGTTCAAGGGTACATCTCCGAACTCCTCTGACACCTATCGTTGTAATCCTTCAACGACGTCAGAGAGGCGACGGGTCCCGACAACCACACATTAATATGGACTGTGGGGTCCTTAAACTCATGGACTAATGCGTCCTTAAACACACCCATACGGACTGTGGGGTCCTTAAACTTATGGACTTACGCGTCCTTAAACTAATGAACTAATGCGTCCTTAAACACATTCATATGGAGTGTGGGGTCCTTAAGCCCATGGACTAATGCGTCCTTAAACCAATGCACCGCAACGTCCTTAAACTACCTATGGACCACCATGTCCCTAAACTGGAATATGGACCCCCATGTCCCTAAACTGGCAATGGACCGCAATGTCCTTAAACTACTTATGGACCACTATGTCCCTAAACCGGAACAATAGAGCCCCCCCTAACGCTCTTCTGTCAGATCTAAACGATCCCGCTTAAGTAGATCTTAGCCCCAAACATGGATAACGTATCCTTAAGCATTCAAAAAGACTACATATTCCCTAATCAACTTTGGTTCAAGGGTACATCTCTGAACTCCTCTGACACCTATCGTTGTATTCCTTCAACGACATCAGAGAGGTGACGAGTCCTGACGGGCATATATTAAATGGATCACCACGTAAAGTTGATCTTAGTCTCAAATAGGACTAACGCATCCTTAATGAACGTTTAAGTTGATCTTAGCCACAGCACGGCTAACGTATCCTTAAACTAAAACACCAAACCCAAATCTAAGTAAATACGGATTTGGACTAATCCACGTCCTACGGGCGACGGCATCACTTAGTCTCCGTATACAATCCATGGGCATCCACAAACAAAACAAATACACACGACACGAAGTGAAATTCTGAAGAAGGAGAAAGTGGTTACCGCGATGCGGTAGCGTAATTAACTGCAGGGGCTTGCGCCTGCAGGGAAGAGCATCCCCACAATCAAAAACCCCTCAAGCGAGGGGGAATCTGACGAAGTCTGCTACATCGGCCGCATCCGTTTAAACCTCCGATACACGGTGTCATAAATCAACTTGGTATCTTCGGAGAGTTAGACGGATAAAACCAATTAGCATCTGCCTCGAATCTCAGGCAAGACGGCCTTACGTCGTCTCCGCCGCCATTCGGAGGGGAACACCGAGCTCCCCCCCGGAAATTTTTTGTGTGTTCCATTGACTTGGTTTTGATATTTCAGGTGTTTGTTTTTACTAATTTTGTATGTGATTTGATCTTACATTATAAGCAATTCGGAGTGTTTCGTATTTGTAGTTTTAACATTGTTTCGGGTTATTCGCATGTTGTCTAGGCGAAGTTAAAAAGTTCGATCGAATGTCAAAAACACATTTTTCCAAGTTTAACGTATTCGAAAAAACATGCAAGTAATTCTATGAACCCTCTAGAAGAATGAAACCCTAACTTGACTTTTTGGATCGCGAAACCGCGGTCATACCCTAGGGTTTGCCGCAGTTCCATAGCGACATGAGTGAGGCTTGGGTTTGCCCTTCTACGGCTGGTGCATAGGTACTGTGGCATATTCTGGGTATTGTTGAACTATGCTCAAGTGTTGAGCCGTCGGGAAATTGTGGGACTTTGATGACTCGATCGAAAAGTTTAACGTCGTCCGGATATTATGTGATGGGATATAATATTTGGAATCCACAAATGTAGTTATGAGATAACTAGTTTGAGTTTTATAAATCTAGTAGTTTAGTCTTATTTGATCGGTTGCCACGAGATTTTGATGTGATCAAAAGTCCGTCACAATCACGTAGCGTACGCGGATACTCGCCGGGTAACCTTATTAAATAGACACACCCCATAACCCCGATCAAGTGACTGTAGGAGAACCCCGTAGCTAAAAGCATCCGTTCGGGTGCTCGCGGCAGTGGTGTTCCGCCTTAGTGCACTTCGTCGATGGCATCGGGGGTTGCGGCCGTCTACTAAAGTTTCCGATGAGCATTTGATCAAGATGTCGGGAATCTTGTTGAATTGCCCGACTTGTGATTGGAAAGTTTTTTCAATATCGTTACTAAAATGCGGGGTTTATAATTGTTAGGCATGCGATGTCTAAGAAATTCATTTGGTTAGGCATGCGATGTATAAGGTGGTTGTGGATTCCAACTGTTGTAGTTTTACACTTTCTTTTCTGTGACCGTAAGTGTATTATGTGGTGTATCGCCGGTTTCGGTGCTATATGTCAACGGAAATTGGGATACGCATATTTACTTACGTTGATGACATATGATGTTATGTGTTGCTGTGATATGTTATATTGGATCGTCGTGTTTTGAATAGCCGGGGATTTTATGTAAGATGAGAGTTTTTCATTTTCATTCATGTAAAATTCATTGTATGTAATATTCTTTTATTGGGGCACTTCCGGGTTGAGGATGATGTCACCATTGTAAATTATTTACTTTTCCGCATTAAGATAGACTCAAGGCGGGGAGCATAAGTAACCGGGTTCTAGAGTCCAGTGGGAGACCATCTCGAGGAGTCGAGACCGGGTCTCCTAACTCTAGAATTGGTAGGGTTGCTTGCCGCTCTCATAAGGGTTTAGGGATGTGGGATTGGCTATTCATCACGACCGTGGAATCCGTGTTTTATACAGGCTTAATCTAAAACACGAAAATCCTAGTATATCCAATATTTCATATGTTTTATTCTGCTGCGATATTCTGTGATGTGATCATTGATTATATTCTGAGACGAATGCTTATATTATATATATATATGATATATATTATATATTGTTGGTTTCGTTTCATATGTGATGCTTGGGAAGCATAATTTGATGGGACTTCATTAATGAGATTAATGAAAGAAATAAACCTAAAGATGTTGTAGAAACTTGTTTAAAAACTGGTAGCTCTAGTTCTTGCTTTGCATAGTGGTATTTGTGAAATATCCTGCACTTTATTCGATAAGGAAAGAGCCGAGATCCCTTCACCGGGAGTGACCTTTTTAGCAAAACTAGTAAAAGCCTCAAAAACACTCCTTAACAAAATCACTCGATTCTACGACGATATCAAATTCATTACGCAAAAGGTTTTCTTAAAAACCTGTCGTAGCCCTCCATCATTTCAGATAAGTAATAGTTAGTATTTATGCTGCGTTTGTTGATATTGTCAAGGCATAGTGTGCGGTAGCTGATTAGTGCCTATCTGCATAAGTATATGATGCGATTGGATTAAGGTAGTCGTGCGACCTTGTTGACCTTGTCAAGGGTCATGCAGGTGGGTTTAATTCAATCAGGAAATGACGGGTTGAACTTGACTTGCGGTCTATGGTTTGTTAACCTTGTTAAGGTCATAGATCGTTCGGGGCAAAACATTATCGGCAATTTCAAGTGTTGAAATTTGCAATGAGATTGCATACCTCCTATGAGATAGTTGGATCCCGATACCCACTTGGAGTAAGAGTTACTCCCGGGAGAGTTTTACACATTACAATTAGCCGATCAAGTAGGTGTCTAGAAAGGCGTTAATGGGGTTAGGCCCTTGGGAAAATGAGGTTTAGTTTAATTAGGTCCGTGTGAAAGCACAGGAACCTCCCCCAAAGTACCAGCACTGGCCTGGCTGAAAGATTGGCGAAATTGTAGGGTGTAATTAATCCCGGCTAGTCTTTCCTTTTAGGGTTTGAAGGAAAATTTGATAAAAACAGTGGGAGCCATCCTGATTAGATAAATTAATAACCAATCTAATCTTGCAAGAGCATACGCTGAGTGTTTCTTCTCTATCTCTCCAGGTAGCGATCATATCACGCCTTAATTAAGATAATAATATGGATGTATTGACCGAACCCACTTGTTATACTGAGCTGGGGAACGTTGGTCCCACTCTAACTTATAATTTTTATAAGACCGAGCAGGAAATAGGGGATTACTAGGATTTCCGTGCCACCCAAACGAAGAAAGTACATGATAATGCATCTTCTTCGGGTGTGTTCAATACCGAGAACTGTTTCTCAGTGTCTTCTATGTCCTGGGTATGTGATACCGGATCAGGATCCCGCATATGTAATATGTTACATGGGCTATAGAAAGGTAGAGAACTGAGAATGGATGATAAGTTTCAAGAGTTGAAAACGGTGCAAGTGTTGCAGCCAAGTTTGTTGGCGATTATCACCTTGTATTACTAAATACATTGATTCTGAGCGAATGTTATTAGATACTGAAGCTGATATACAACATCATATTAGTCTTTTTATTTAATAAAGAAGGATATAATTTTGTATTGTTGGATAATTTTTTGAATATTTCCTATATCAAGAGTTGATCGGTTCAGGCACATTATCTAAAAGCGTATACGTTCTAAATCAAACCACAGTTCTTAACGTACAGAACACACATAAGAGGAAGAGTTCAGAAATGAACGAATCCTTCTTGAGGTATTGTAGACTAGGTCATATCAATGCGACCCGACTAGCGAAGTTACATTTAGATGCATAATTAAATCAGTTTGAATTTACATCTTGTGAAACTGTAGGGTTCCTAGGCACTCTAGTGAGGTCTCACAAGACATCAACCATGCCAATTTAAAAAATTCTAGGTGCCGAGAGACCCGACTACGGATCGTTGGCTAGAAAACTAGGCGAAAACATAACTAGTTAACACTTAACTAAGAGATACGGAAATACAACTTTTGTAGATCTGGTCCTCCACCTCCACGGCTCCGAGATGAGGTCATTTCCGCTGTCCAAATCAAATCCGGGCTCTAGCGTCGGCTTCATCGGAGAATGGGCAAGCTAGGTCGTCGATGTCCATGCCGAAGATGATCTACGTCGAGGCATCGCTAAATCAAGCTCCACCTTCATCAAGTCTTGAAAACTTGTGAAGGAAACACACTCTACTACTTGGCAAGAGGTAGAGGATGAAGAAATAGGAAGTGGGTAGACTTTAGAATTGGATTTCTCACTCATTTCATCAATCCACCATTGATGAAGTGAAGGTTTCTTCTTGAGTTCAAGGAAGAAGAAGAAGGAAAAAATGATATGATAAGTTATCTTAAAAAAGAAAAGAAAATGAATTCTTATCATAAAATTAACCATGGTCAAGTGTAGAGACTAAACTAGGGTTAGTGGGAATGGTTAGGGTTAAGGATGAGATAAGAATGGTTGACTTGATCAAAGCTTCATGAAGCTTCAACTAAAGAACAAAATTAGCCACCATTCTTTTCTCTTTTCTTTTATTCATTTATCAAAAATAAAAAGGATAATTAAATAAGATAAATGAATAACAAATAATAAACCCTAACCATTTCATTAACCAAGGTTTAATACTTTACACTTAACCAAAAAGCATGTATCATCAAACATGATACAAGCAAGTGCACAAAATCATATCACATATATAATGCGCACACCCGAGTGAGAAAATCCATCTAAAGTAAACCAATATTAGTTAATGCAAAGTAATATATCAAATATATAATTATACATTAAATCATTAAATCAACACTTGATTTAACGATCCGGTCATATCGCATATAACCGGCTAATATCCAATGTGTCGATTTATCGAATCAATCCTTGATTCGATAACTAGGTTATATCGCATACAACCATTCGACACATTCATCGCGAGAATAGAATACTGTATCACATACACGCATTATTCTCGGTCCCGCACATATCTCATATGCGCTCCTATTTCGTTTCGCTTGAGCCAGGAAGCCTCTGTGTAGGATTCTAAAGACTCGTCAATACGCCGGCAGCGGATGATGATCATATCAAACATCCACAAGCCGCAAGCGGTCTACTAAACGTAACGGCCACCCGGGTATTGAGCGATCTGAAGATCGACGAGCAAGCCCGCTCACACTCCAGTGAATCCGACCAGTAACACTACCGTACAGTCCGGTCTGATCGTCTGATATGTCGCATATCTCGCCTGGGGGTGGTAAACGTCAGACCCCAATAGTTGATAAGTCGTGTCGATATGAGGTCTATAACACTTCGAGAAACTACTGGTAACACTTACCAGTAAATCTCAGCAACACTGGCCAGGGATTTCCTGTTATAGCCAATTGAACACAGCGCAACATCAACCCCCTATACCGGGAGAGACGAATCCCCTCCTATCGCTCATTGCCTCCATGTGACTCGGGACTGTACCCAAAAACCACCGTTTTGCACGCCCTCTTGGACGTGGTAAGATGGAAATCAAAGCACAGTGGGAACCACACAAGACTCTATGACGATCTCGGGTCAACAGACTACTCTGTACCAGTGTCACCAGAGAACTGCCATCTGACGTGAAGTATAATACCATCTGGGAGTTCTCGGCGAGTCCGTCCAGTGTACCCAGTCTTTACTGAGCACCCGTATATCATCTCTGATGTCAAACACCAATGGATATGGGATCATCCATCGCCCATCTGTATGGGTCGAGAAGGTATACGCTAGTCTACTCTGGTATATCGATGCCCCGTCTCGATACACCCTCGACTAGGGACTTTGAAGGATGTACTTATGGACTACCTGTCCCCACTAGTATGATCCGCATCATAGTCCAGGTAGTCAAGTACACATCCTAAGGGCTTTACCAACATGTAACAGAGAGACAATCAGTATACATGTTAAGGTAAAGAGCAACCAGATAGCATACTATCATGTCGAGCAAGAAAGTCCTCCCTATATATGTCCCAGCATCCACTACAATATACATCCTATTTATAGTAATGGCCTCTAGGGCATACATATAACTAACAGAAACTTGTCAGTCATGTCACAAAGATAAGATGACCATAGCTCCATTTATTGGAAACAGAGAAAGAGTTAGTGAACTCTTGGGATTGATACATGATGATGTATGTAGATCCCCTGTCTACACATGCCAGGATTGGTTCTTTGTACTTCATTATATTCACCGATGATCTCTTGAGATTCGCACATGTGTTCCTGTTGAAACACAAGTTTGAAACTTTTGAGAAATTCAAAGAATATATGATAGAAGTAGAGAACCAAAATGGGTATAAGTATTGTGTCCTTTGATGTGATCAGGGAGGAGAATACTTGAGCACGGAATTCCTGGACTATTCTAAAGGAGAATCAGATTCTCTCTCAGTATTACTCCTCCGTATACACCATAACACGTCGGTGTATTGGGGCGGAGCAATCGCACCCTATGTGATATGGTGTACTCTATGATGAGTACTACTAAGTTGCCTATTTTCTTTTGGGGGTTATGCACTTGTGAAGCTCCATACTATTGAATAGGGTTTCAACCAAATCAGGTGCCAACCACTCCATATGCGATATGGTATGGGAAGAGCCCATCTCTTAAGAAAGTTAAGATTTGGGGTTGTCCGTCCTATATCTAAAAGCAAGATCCGGACAAGCTCGAGGCAAGGTCTGTTCTGTGGAAGTTTGTTGGATATCCCAAGTATTAGTAAGGGAATATCTTCTACCGCACTGGGGAGCAAAAAGTGTATTGTTTCTCAGCATGCCACCTTTTGGAAAGGGAATTTCTTGTGAAGAAATTAGTGGTCATGAGGTAGAACTGGAAGGAGTTCCAGCTATACAAACTGCAGCTGATGATTTGGTAGACCGGAGGATTCAATAGTTCCCGACGAACCTCAGCCTCTCTGCCAATCTGGTAGGGTTTTTCATCCACTTGAGAGATACTGTGGTATTCTCGGTGACAGTGGGAGCGAGGATTGCATTATGAGATGATGACCCAACTAGTTTCGAGCAGGCCATCAAGAGTGGGGACTCTGTAAGAATGGCTGAATGCTAAGCGATCTGAGATGGAATCCATATACACCAACAAAGAATGGACTTTGGTTGCTTTATCTGAAGGGTTAAATCCACATCAGGAGTAAGTATATCTTGAGAAGATTACATGGTTACATGGAAAAGTTAACACTTTCAAAGCTAAGACTTGTTGCAAAAGGTTCTCGTCATCCACCAGGTGTGGATAATGATGAAACCTTTTCTAGTGCTTATACTTAAGTCCATCCGGATCCTACTTGCCATTGCTACATACCATGACTACAATATCTGGCGGTTGGGTGTCATGACTACTTTTCTAAATAGTGATTTAGAAGAGAGCGTCTATAAGTACACAGCCAGAGGGCTTCATAGACAGTGGGAGCAGCGGAAATGTGTGCAAGTTGCTTTATAGGATAAAACAGACATCGTGGAGTTGGAACATCTGTTTTGATGTGGTAGTCAAAGCGTTTGACTTCATCGAAATGGTAGATGAACCTTGTATATACAAAAAGGTAGTAGGGAGTATGGTGGTGGTTCTTGTATTGTACGTGGATGACATACTCTTGATAGGAAAGGAGTTTCCTATGCTACACTCGGTCAATCTCCTCTTATCACAAGGATTCTTCATACAGGATCAAGGTGATACCTCCTAAATTTTGGGTTTTGGATCTATGGGATAGATCTAAATGGATGTTAGGATTCACACTAGGTGTAGTGATATAGTATCAATCGATCCTGGGGAGAATCACTGGATAGCTTCCAGGGTGATAAGGTCGACTGAATGTCAGGCACATGTATTGTCTTTACCCTCAGTGGAGGAACGGTATGTTGGAAGAGTTCCAAGCTAGATACCGTGGCAAACTAGATGATAAAGGCTGGATATATCGCTACCAAGGATGCTACCAAAGAGGCAAGTCTAGATATATATTTGTTCATGAGATGAACTTCGTTCCTACCATTGTGTGACAAAGGAGTTGTGGCTTATGCCTAAGAACCCCCGTTCCAACAGTGATCCAGACATATTCTTAGGCAGTATCACTTGATCATGGAGATGGTTGATCTCCAGGGAGATCGAGGTTAGGAGAGTAGATACAGAGGAGAACAAGGCGGATCCATTCACAAAGGCATTTTCCTAAAAGAGACTTCTATGGGATGGTTGATTATGGGATACTACAACCACTGATGATTGTTGGGTATGGGATACTACAACAGATGGCCCTAGTGCAAGTGGGAGATTTTTAGTTATATTTGTATCGTAGAGGCCATTACTGTACATACGATGTATATTGTAGTGGATGCTTGGACATATATAGGGAGGACTTTCTTGCTCGACATGATAGTATGCTATCTGGTTGCTCTTTATCTTAACATGTACACTGATTGTCTCAATATTACATATTGATAAAGCATTTAGGATGAGTACTTGACTACCAGGATTATGATGCAGATCATACTAGTGGGGACAGAGTAGTCGTTAAATACATCCTTCAAATGTTCCTAGTCGTGGGCGTATCGAGACAGGGCATCGATATACCAGAGTAGACTAGCGTATAGCTTCTCGACTCATATAGATGGGCGATGGATGATCCCATATCCATTGGTGTTTGACATCAGAGACAGTATACGGGTGCTCAGTGGAGACTGGGTACACCGGACGGACTCGCCGAGAACTCCAAGATGGTATTATACCTCACGTCAGATGGCAGTTCTCTGGTGACACTGGTACAGGTTAGTCTGTAGACCCGAGATCATCATAGATTCTTGTGTGATTCCCATTGTACTTTGATTTCCACCTTACCACTTTCAAGAGAACGTGCAAAATGGTTGCTTTTGGGTACAGTCCCGAATCTCATGGAAGCAATGAGCGATAGGAGGGGTTTCGTCTCTCCCGTTATTGGGAGTGGATGTTACGCTGTGCTCTATGGGCTATAACAGGAAGTCCCTGACCAGGGCTGCTTCAGAGATATACTGGTTATCAGTACTTTCTCGACCCGTTATGAGCCTCATATCGACACGACTTATAAAGTTACTGGGGTGTGACGTTTACCACCCCTAGAGGAGATATACGACATATCAAGTGAAGAGACCGGACTGTACAGTAGTGTTACTGATTGGATTCGCAAGAGTATGGGCAGGATTTATTGTTGATCTTCTGATCGCTCAATATCCGGGTAGCCGTTACATTTAGCAGACCGCTTGTGGCTTGTAGGTGTTTGATATGATCATCACCTACTGCCGGTGTATTGACGAGTCTTTAGAGTCCTACACAAAGGTTTTCTAACTCAAGCGAAACGGAGTAGGAGTGCATATGTGATATGTGTGGGACCAAGATTAGTACGATATGTGATACCGTATTCTATTCTCGCGATTTGTGACATTGGTCGGTTATATGCGATATAGCCGGGTTATCGGATCAAGTGTTGATTCGATAAGTTGTTACATATTATATTAGTCGGTTATTTGTAACATAGCCGGATTATTAAATCAAGTGTTGATTTAATAATTTAATATATAATTATATATGTGATATATTACATTATATTAACTAATATAAGCTCACTTAAATGATTCTTTTTCTCACTTGATGATACATTGATATATATGTGATATATGTTATTTGTATTATTTTATTTTGTTACAAAATATTATATATGTGATATATGATATTGTGACATGCTAGGTTATACATACAACTAGGGTTTATGAGATTAACACCATGGCTAGGTTTATGTTTAGGTTAATGATCTTAATTAGTTCTAAATTTTGGATTAAAGTTATGATATTTTGTCATGGTTGACTTGGTCCACTCTTTAGATATTTATAAAGATATTTGTTAAGCTAACCCTAACCCTAGCCTATGGTTTATTCTCTACATGAGTTAGCCATGATACTTTTAACCCTTGGTTACATTTCTAACCTCCATCACAATTCATTCTCACTTAAGCTTTGAGCTTCTTCTTCTTCTCCATTGATTTTGCTCTCTTGATTTCTTCATGTGATGAAAAAAGAGTGAGAATTAAAATACAAAAGTGAGCAAAATTCCTACTTCATCATTCTCTACTACTTGCCATTTAGTATAGGGTGTTTGCTTCACTAATTCCATGATTAGTGAAGAGATAGCTTGGGTTAGTGTCTTCTCGACGTAGAACATCTTCGGCCTCGAAGACTTCGAAGCAAGATTGTTCTATTCTTCTTGTGGAGCCTCTCTAGAGCCCGGAGTTCATGATCGCAGCGAATCGACGACTACACGGAGCTAATGAAATGAAAGACTGGTCTACAAAGGTTGTATTCTTTGTTCTCTATTAATTGCAAAGTGTTTGCATTTACATTCCATCGGATTTCTAGTTAACGATTCTTAGTTAGGGTTATCTAGAACGACAAATTTTTGAATTTGGCATGGACGATACCTCCCGAAACCATGCTGCCGTCCTAGGCAATATATATATATATATATATATATAAACAGCAGAAGAAAATGACAAGAAGCTTATTCCATGGGACCATTGATTACAAAAATAATGGACCCCAACAAATCAGTATGACGGTTCACCAATCATGAGGCATGGTAATCATTGCGAGAATAAAAAAAAGATTCTCAATAAATGCACATTGGAGTTTAAACAACTTGGGACATCCTCACAAAAGAACACCCATTACAACTCTGTCAAATGGGTGAAAATAAAGGAAAAATCCCATGAAAAGATTTTCAAGAACACTGGGAATCAAATTTCCGAAGGGCCCTCTTAATCTTTCAGAGCTAAGCTCTTCGGTGAGGAATTAAATTCCTTTTATGTGATGAAATTAAATCCCAGAAACCCCATGACATTAAGGTCTACTATTCAAAGATCACGTTTTTAAATCCCTAAGCAGATGGGTTTCAGAAGAGAGCATAGCACTTATGGTAGATTTAAAATCCAAAATTTTTTTGTTCAAAAAGGTTTCTCTGATGTGCAAGATCTTTACCTAGAAAGGGTTTCTTTTTCCAACAGAGTTTAACTCTGGAATTGCAATGATAGCGTTGCACTCACGTGAAAGCCACGTAAGAACAACACTGTGGGGGCATTTGTTCCTTTATGAAAAATGAATAATAAATAAAAAGCAATGGGAAAAGTCCCCAAATGGAGCATCACGTGCCCACATGTGATAGGCATTGCGCTTAACAAAATAAGGCTGGAACTGAGCCTCACATGCAGCCAGGTGAGCATTTATATACAAAGTATATGGGTGCCTTCTTAAAAAACAAACAATTGGCCAGAAAACTCACGTGACAGCACGTGACGCTCTTTGGTGGGCTTAATTTTGGGAGGTCACGTGCTACACGTAAGGGCTCCTATGCCTTCTAAGCCGATAGAATTAAATTCTAAATAAAAGGGATCAAAAGCCCTATTTGGAAAATATTTTCTTAGATCTTTCTAAACAAGAAAGATTATACTCCGTAAAACAGAGCACCGTTGGATTAAAAATCCAATGGTGATTAAAAATCACCAATCAACAGATGAAAATTCTGTACGGGGAAATATTTTCTAAATCTTGTTAAAAAAAACAAAAGAAATATATTCTGTAAAACAGAAGTCCTTGGATTAAAATTCCAACGGTGAATAAAATTCACCACCGATTGATCTAAAATATCATTTTGGTTTATTATAAAATCAATCAAAATCTCTCAATGAGAGATTTTCTGAACAAATTGATTCTTTTCTCTCTCCTATAAATAAGAGCCAAGAGACAGAAAAAGGATATACATAGATAGAGAGAAAAAAACCCCTCGTAAGCTAAAAAGAAAAGAGAATTTAATTCTCCAGAGAGAAGAAGATCTCCTCAAAAAGAAAAAGAAACCCTAGGTAAGAGAAGGAACAAAACACAGAGAATATCTTACATCTTCTTCGCCTCCATAAGAGTTTAACTCTTCAAAAAAGAACTTAGTTCTTCCTCTAGTTGAGATCTGCAGAAACAGATCTCCCCACAAGTTAAGAATTTAATTCTCATCGAGGAAATTTTGTTATGTAGATTCAAACCTAGAGGAAAGAACTAAGTTCAAAGAATTTAATTCTTACAAGAACATATAGAAATTTAATTCCTCTAATAAAACTAGTGTTTAACCGTAAAAAAGAATTTAATTCTTATAAAACAAAGAGGCTCGAACGTCCCAAAACTCAAGACTTCCATGCTCGTAAAGAAAAGATTAGTGCTTGAAAATTACAATGGCAACTGAGATCGGCTCACATGATCCCACGTGACCCTCAAATGTGCTTAGCACTTATAAAGCAAAAAAAGAATAAATCAAAGGCAATTTCCATTTTTTTGGGGCACCTCACGTGATCCCACGTGACCCAGTAGTGCTTAGCAGTCTGAAAAAACAAGGGAATAAACCCAGAGGAGCAGAGCCAGCTTTCAAGCGCCTCACGTGACCCCATTTATGCGCCTTAAATTTTCAGTGTTTAACACTACTTCAAGCGTCTCACGTGACCCCACGTGAGCGTCTCAAATTTTTAGTGTTTAACACTACTTTAAGACCTCACATGGGAACACGTGAGCGACGAGCATACACTAGTGTTTAACACTGTCAGAGGCTAACCTTACCCTAAATTAGCTAAGTCTCCCGAGGCCAAAAACCTTTTGACCATCGACCAATCAAGCCCTCCTATACTCAGGTCTCCCTAGATAGTTCTTAGTTCTAAAAGATGACTAATGATCTCCTAATACATGGCATATAAAATGATGTTCATCTCACATCTTCTCTCGATTTGAATATTGATTCAAGGGTATATCTTTCCATACCTCTGATACATGTTGTTGTAATTCTTCAACGTTTTTAGAGAGGTGGAGGGTCCCAACAACCAATAACTATTGGCGCACCCTCAAACTGATGAGCCAAAATCTATGGACTATGATGTCCTTACTATGATGTCCTTAAACATGGACTATGATGTCCTTAAATTCCATGGATTATGATGTCCTTAAACTGTGGACCGCAACGTCCTTAAACTACTGTGGACCGAAACATCCCTAAATTAACAATGGACCACAATGTCCTTAAACTAATGATGGACTATGATGTCCTTAAAGCTAATGGACCGCAACGTCCCTAAACTAAACTCCATGGACTATGATGTCCTTAAACATGGATGTAATGTTTTAAAAATAAATAAATAAATAAATAGATAAATAAAACCCTTTAGGTGAATTTTCTGATAATCGGTAAAATAAACCGTATTTTTCCGTAAAACTTAACTATAATTATTTTTCATCATAATTTAAAAAGACCTATTTTAACTATATAATTGCAAGTATTTGGTATTTATTTAGTCAATTATAAATTATTAGTTTACTTATATATTTTTCCTAAATTAATTATTTCAAATATTTACATAAGCTTTTAATTATACATTAAAATAGCGCAAATTACAAATTGGAGTGGGTTAATTTTACAAAAGTGGACCATGACAATTTAAAACAAGTGTGTAATATGCAAAATTCTTTCTCAAAATATCTTCATGGTTCTAGATTTTTCTAGGATTATTTTTGGAAAAGAAAATTTAATAAATAAAGAAAATGATGAAAAGACTTAAAAGATGTATCATTTGGAGAAGTTTCTACACAACTCCTCACATCTTTTTCTTTCTCTCTTTCTCCCCATGCCTTGGCCGGCCTCACTATGGGCAGCCCCACCCATTTCTCCACTTCTTTTCCCTTCAAAAATTCATCAAAATTCATGAAAAATCCACAAAAACATCACAAATTCCTAATTTAACCTATACCCACCATTCTTTGCTCACTCTAGCTTGGATTCTTGAGGCAAGAGAGCCATTTGGGAGGCTATGTGAGCATGCTAGATCTCTTGATTTGTGAGGTATAATTCTTATCCCAGTGATTAATTATGGTTAAATGCTTTAATCTAGCTTATTTATATTATTCTTAATTGATTCTAATTGCAAGATTTAATATTCAAGAAGGGGTTTAAAACTAAAATTAGGGTTTTTATAACTTGCTAATGGTTTTAATATGTGGTTTAATATCTTGAGTCATACAAATTTTAGTCTAATTGTTAATTTGTAAAGTGTTACTTTAAAATTGTTAAAATTAGAAGATTTTGCAAACTATGTTTTTACAATATATATATATATATATATATATATATATATATATATGTATATTGGTGAGATAAATTCTAATTAAGGTTTTTATCATTAAATTATAGTTTTAATGAGGATATTAACATGTTAATGGAATGCAAAACCTAATCTAGTTATTAGTTTCAAATTGTTAGTTAATAAAATGTGTTAAATATGCTAATTATGCTAGTTTTTGCAAACTAGGTTTTTGGAAATGGACTAAATAATGGGGATTAAAATATAATTATGGTTTTCATGATATGATTAACATTTTAGCTTGTTGTTTAGCAACATAGATCATGCAAACTTAGTTTAGTCGATGATTGGTGAATTTTTGCTTAAAAAGTTTTAAAATTTGATATTTTTGCAAACTAGAATTTTCAGTTCAATACAAATTGATGAGGATAAATTATAGGAATGGTCTATATATTCTAGTTATGATATTTAGTGAATATTATGGCCATTAGTTTCGTTTAAACATCAAGTTTTGAAGTGAAACGGTTAATTGACGCTTTCTAGGTTTTCGGAAATAAACCGATTTGATTTATTTTGAATTTTCGATGAGTTGCAATCTATTGTATATTATAATTAATAAGTTTTGGAACTACGATTTGTATGTTTGGGTTATCTCGTACAATCGGCGTTTGTATGCCGATGTCGAGGGCTATTTGGTTATTTTGCATAAGCGGGTCATAGGTTTTAACCTATGCGCGTTTCGTGCGTCATTTTGGTTTTATCCGCGATTCGGTTTACGATGTACATATATGTTTGCATATAGGTACCTCTCACGTGGAATTTGGATGATGAAGAAGAGGATGGCGGTATCGACTTCGGCAGACCAGGTGAGTAGATGTATATCTACGGGGGAAGTCGGGTGGATGGCGTTTAGCACCCTGGCAAACGTAGAATAGGGATATTATTTACTGTTATTAGGAAGTCGGACGTGACCTTAGATTCTTGGCGAGTAGGGTCCTATTAAAGACTTTAGGTTGGACTAGACTGATTTAGAAAGACTTAACCAGAGAATGAATGCCTTGGAGGGAATTCGTAGGTTTCAGGTAGACACACACACGCACACACATACATTTGACTTGGTGTATAGGGGTGTGTGTGTGTGTATATGAATGTGTGTATGTTTCTATATGTGTGTGTGTGTGTGTGTACATATATAACATATACACGTGATATGGGGAGGTTATATGATACCTGGGGAGGAGTCAGTATGATTGGGCGTGATGCCGTGAGTTAAAGATATACGATCGAGTATGATATGAGATGTACTATGATATTAGCGGATCGTTGGGAAATGAGAAAATGGATATTTATACATAAACGATAGTAGGTGATGATGACATTGAGATGTACGAGACTCTAAAATAGAACCCGGATTGTAATATATGACTTAATCACGATATGATATATGTGACATGATATTTCTGAGGACCATTTGACGATGTATATTTACACAGACAATGATATATGTTTGATGATATTGGGATATATACGATTATAGCACAGTACCCTTGATCATGATATTATTTGATGATGATATTATACGAATGATGATGTACATAGGTGATAGTTGACCCGTACCCCGATTTTGGGATGCCGTATGATGGATTTTACCTTACGAGGCATAGATGTGATGATTGATCCACACTCTTGTTTCGAGGAAGTCGTACTATGTACGTGACTCTATTGAGGCTGGATCGCCGACTATTAGAGATATCAACTCAAACTTTAGGTGGATTCTTATTTCCTATCGACTGGTTTCTTTAGTTTAGTTCCTTAGTGGGTTAGATAGATACTAGTTTAGGCTCGAGGCATATAGTTTGTAGTTAGATATGTACATTCTAAATGAGCGGTTAATACACATTCACCTTTATATTCAGATGGTAATCATCGCATCGCATGTTCATATATATGTTTCTTTAGCCAATATGAAACTCTGCTTGTTAGGACACCGGCACCATTACCGATGATGCGCATGTTCCACGTACACTTATTTGCCGGCTCAGACACATCACACTTTAGAACATATTATCTTTTATTGATAGAATCAGCTAAAGGCTAGATCAATATGATATTTTGTGATTACTCTCATGTGCTAGTTTAGACATTGCATTTATTACTTAGACACTTCATGCATTCACATTTTCATGTTATCATGCAGTATTGTGGGGCTTATGCTGATACTCATTATTACACACTCATGAATTTGGGATTTTGGATTTCTATGAGATTTCTGGATTTTGGGGAAAACCGCAAGAATATATATAAAAACTTCTCTCTCTCCCTCTCTTTTTAAAATACAAGTTGCGGTTTTCTCGTGATGTATGTGTCGTCCACCATGAGATTTCATGTTTTCTGTTGGATTTCGAGACTCGATTCGAGGAGTGGATGAACCGTCTTGGGTACATGGTGGGCCCGGTATGGTACCCCGGGGCAAGAAGATCAAGTTGTAGATGATGAGTCTGGTAGGGGAAGACTACCTACCGATGATGTCTGGCGCGGCGGATATCCGGAGGATATCGACCGTTGTCATGAGATTTGATGATGTAGGCCGATCCGGACTGACGAAGCCCGAGGGATTGAGACTATTAGATATTGAGACTATGAGCTATTGAGATTTTGAGTTTTACATGTTTTGTGTCGATACTTGACACGGATTTCCATGGATTTCATTGTTGTTTCAGATTACCATACAAATTTTAGTATGATAAAAGTTAAAGATTTCTTATACAGATATATCCAGATTTCATGGTTGATTGTTTTACATTCATGGTGCATGCATACTCATACACATGACATGTTACTACTTGATGTACCGACACGAGCACTGAGCATGGCACTTGCGCATAGTTTATTACCCTGCCACTACTAGATGACTAGTGATATATTAAGTATATTATTATGGCGTGGGAGAGTGTCGTGCATTCAATTTCTACTCGCAAATGTCTTCTACTCACCCCCGTTGTGCCAAATTTTTCTTACATGTTCAGATGTACAGGTTTCCGTGACAGCTTGCTGGCACATCATTTCATTTAGGATGATTTGCTTGGTAGGTTGGTTCACTTGTATCAGGACCGTCGTTGTACTTTTATTATTTCATTTGTATCTAGTAAGCTCCATCAACCAGACTTGTATTACTTGTTAGATTTAGTAGACCAGTTGCTTATTCTTTCGACCTTAAAGTCGCGCTTGTACTATTATGGTTTCCTGGTGGTTTGGTTTTCTTTTGAGTTTTGAGCCTCGCCCTTCGGCATTGTATGTTATAGTACATTGTGTGGTTGTTTCCGTCTTTTGGCGTAGAGCTAGCTCCCGCTTGGAGATGCCTTTTTATTTTTGCTTATGTATATAGCATTATTTATACCCGTTTGGGGCCAGTTTTTACGAAGGAGACTCTGCCGAAATTTTTGAGCTTAGATTACGTTTTCCTTTACTTCTTCTTTTAAGTGGTTTAGATTTCTGGGCTTCGGCTTACTTAGATTACGTTGCGCCTCTAGACGCTTCGTAATTTAAGTGCCGGTCACGTTCCATACCTTCGGGTCATGAAAATCGACTATGATGTCTTTAATCCCAATGGACCATAATGTTTCTAAACTAAAACGATAGAGCCCAAATGCTCTTTTGTTGGATAAAAAATGATCCTGAACCCCCGTTAAGTAGATCTTAGTTTAAAACTTAGACCAACGTGTCCTTAACAAACATTTAATTTGATCTTGATCTCATATGAGGTTAACGATCCTTAAATTAAACCAAACCCAAATCTAAGAAAATATGGATTTGGATTAATTCCCGTCTTACGGGCGACAACACAAATTAGTCTCCGTATACAATCCACAGGCAACCAAAAATAAAACAAACACACACGACACGAAGTGGCCTTCTGGAGCAGGAGAAAGTGGTTATCGCTACGCGGTAACGTAATTAACTACAGGAATTGCGCCTGCAGGGAAAAGCGTCCCTACAATCAATAACCCCTCGCAAACGAGGGGGATCTGACGAAGTCTGCTACATCGGCCGCATCTGTCCAAACCTCCGATACGCGGTGCCATAAATCAACTTGGTATCTTCAGAGAGGTGGACGGATAAATCCAAATAGCATATACCCCCAAAATTTAGGTCGGGCGTCCCAACGTCTCGGTCGCGTCTTTCGGTGGTAAACAGGCACCGTCCTATTTTTCTTCATCACCGGGACAATGTTGGCGATCCAGTCAGGATATTGAATTTCTTAGATGAAGCTGGATTCAATTAGTTTCTTGACCTCAGCGTTGATACTCATCTCAAGCTCGAGTCGCATTCTTCTTGGTGCTTGTTTGAATGGCTTTATATCCGGCGATATGGCCAGTTTATGTACTGCTACCTTTGGATCTAGACCCGGCATCTCAGAATAGTTCCACGCGAAGCAGTCTTTATATTGCATAAGCACGTCTTTTACCGTGGCTACCTATTTTTCAGATAGTATCTCACTGACGAACGTTAGCCTCGGATCGTCTTCCGTTCCTAAGTCAATTTTTCTTAGATTGTCTGCCATTGTGTTTACCCATCTTCCAGCTCCTTTGGTGCTGGTAGAAACTCAGAGATTACCTCCTCCTCGTCTTCATTTGCGAAGAACATGCGGGGGTTATCCATAGTCTTGTGCCGTCCCTCTTTTAAGAGTGTTATCATATGGAAGGTACGAGTTCGCTTCCATCCTTGATGTTGAGCTGGTCCTGCCCTCATGGTATAGGTTCTTTTTGGCTCATGCTTTTGCGGCTAGGTTACCCTCCAGCTGTTGGATAAAGAGAACCTGCCCTGTTGATATTGGTCTTCCACCCAGTCTTCGAAGGTGAAGCAGTCTTCGAGGGGATGACCTATTGCTCGGTGGTAGAAGCAATAATCCGGATGATGGACCTCGTTTATTTGTTCGAGGTGCCAAGACTCCGGGAGCGTCACCTTTTGATGCTTCATGACAAGGTTGAATATTTTCCTTGTATGGTCTTGGGGGAAAGAGTATTCTCGACCCATCTTCTTTATAAAGGATGGGTTCCAATCGACTTTTTCTCGATTGCACGGCTCCTTAGATCCACTTTGTTCTTTTCAAACGTTATTTGTGTTCTTTTCCCTGTTTGTGCCGTTATTTCGGGCTTTTCCTCTGTCGCGAGAACGTACAACGGGCTAGGGATAAAGAGCATTGTAGTTTTCTTTCTCTGCAGATTGTTGATTGAGACGCTGTGTCCTGGCCTTTTCATAAATGACCATTTCACGGCTATGGTTGTCTCGGCTCTTTTGACAAGCTTCTTTTATTAGCTTGTCTATTTATTCTTCGAGCAACGGACTTAACGTTATTAGAGCGGGATTTCGCTCTGTTCCAACATCACGGCCATTTGGAAGAACGTTTTCCTCTTCGCTGGAGCTATTTATGACGCGGCAGCTGTGGAACTGCTCCCGTTTCTGAGACTGAAGGTATCCGAACCTGGTTGTCTCCATCTTTCCGTTGGGCATTTTTCGCTGAGTCCCGGGAATATCCCAAATCTTTTTGTAGAATTGGGCTTGCCGAACAGTTTGTTCGAAGGGTACACCTTAGCATCTCAACGGTGTTTTCAACCCCTCCGTTTAGTATCTTGGCAAACGGATTGGTTGAAGCCTTTCAAGTGAAAAATCAACACCATGCCAGACTTCTTTTTCTACTTTAGTCTCTGTAAATTGGTAGAAGAGGATTGCCTTTTCACCTCTTCGCCTGGGAGGGACGTAGAAAGTATATAGTTCTTGTATGCTGTATGTATCAACCAAATCAAGTTCTTTGTAATGCCGAGGCGGAGCCATTGTGATTTGCAGACTCTGATCTGCTCCGACGAAGCTTTGCATTGACGGGCGGATAGAGAACACTGCGTTGGCCTCATCTTTAGAGTTGCAGCTAAAGACCAGGACAGGAGTAGATGGTCCGGGCCTATTGTTTTCTTTTTATGGTTGCCCCGAGTAGACTATTTCTTCATCTTCCTCGAAATCAATCCTAAAGATCGGGATAGTGGAGGCAGACTTTTTTTTTATCCTCCGGCTTATGACACCTTTCCGTATCTTCGAAGTCTGGTAGGAAGTATTTTGCGTCTTCATATTTTCGGACCTCGTTTATGGAGAACGGATTTAGCTCCCTTCTGACGGTGTACTCCAGGCCGTCTTTGAAATACTTCATACACTGATTTTGTGTAGAAGGGATGACGTTGTACTCATGTAACCAGGGCCTACCGAGCAAAGCGTTATAACAAGTCTTGGCATCAATGACATGAAATTTGATGTCAGTGACGAGCAAACCGAAGCACAACATCAGTAGTACGGACCCAAGCGTCCGTGATGACTGCGAGTCGAATCTGGAGATGGTAATTTTGTTTCGGGCCAGGTACTGAACGTTCATGCAAATCTCCTTCAGTATTCTTACGCTGAGAAGGTTGGCGGAGGATCCATTGTCGATAAGGATTTTCCCTATCTTGATGTCGTGGCAGTATCCGGTGACGTATAATGGACGATTATGTTCGCACGTACTGAGGAGGAGGTCTTCATCGCTAAATGTAATGTCAACTGTGTGAACTTCTGCCAGCTCATCCTTCATCTTCTCTTCTGCGACGAAAGCTTAGAACTGATCAGGCTCTTGTAATGCCTTGATCATAGAATCTTATGCCTCTTTGGAAAGGAGGAGAGAATACAATATGCTCAGTTGTGCGGGTATTTTCCTCAAATGTGCTAGGACATTGTAATCCACCTTGTTTTTCTTAGGCGGGTCCCTGGCTGTGAGTTCTTTGACAACTCCATCATCAAGAGCAATTTCCTCAGGGATTTTTTCTTTCCCTTTGTCCTTTTTGCTCGAACCTTTGTTTGTAGATCCGAGTTTCTTCTCAGGCAGCGTGCAGTTATGCAGCTGAATGTTCTCACAGTTCTTCTCCTCCTCTCTTTTTCGGAGGTGGAGTCTTTGAACAGAGGGCTGAGGGGTATTTTGTCCTAAGAATCTCTCCCGAAGGTAAGAACTTGGGGTTTCCCCCTTCTGGGCAAGTTTCAACCATATGACAGTTGCCAGTTGTTTTGTCATGCGCATCTGTCATACTTTTTGCCGTCAATGAGCCTCACGCTTCATCCTCTTGAAGTGTTTTTGATGGGCAACATATCCTTGCTACCACTTCTTGAAGGTACTGCATTCCTCGGTAGGGTAGGTAATCCTCAGATGATATAGGCAGTAGTTTGGATGTGAATCCTCTCCGTCGAGGCATATGACCCTGGGAGTGTTTCTTACGAGAGGTGGCAGCTCCATTCCCATGGACAGGGCTTTGGCGAGCCGCTTCTCTGTCTTGATCCTACTCTTATTTGTGGCAGGTGTGCTTTCGTTTGATTGGAGTACTTTACGACTCATTCTCGCCGCGGCTTCATCATCCTGACGCTGACACTTATCCTTTTCATATATGGCTGTTTCGCGTTCTCGGTCAGCTTTTCTTTTTCGAAAGGCTTCATTTAACAGCCTATCGATCGGGTCTTCTAGCAGTTCCAGGGATTTTAGCGCCGATCCTGCCCCTAGCTTCTCTGCGTTGTTTTCCGATGCTGAGAGAGTTTCTTCGTAATTTAACAACGAATGGAAGACCATGTGGCAACTTGCTACATAGTCTTCGGTTTCTTCTGATGAGTCATTTTCCTCATCGTCGTCACTATCTTCGTTCTCAAGAATATGCTTGAGGAATTCTTCGAGGGTGACCGGTGTCCGCTCCTTCTGGTTGTACTCCTCTAGCGTGTCAATGTATTTTTGTAGGTCTGTGCGCTTATCGTCATACTCGGCAGGCTGCACAGGCTTCTCGGTCTTCTTCTTTTTCTTTAAAGCCTTTGAAGGCTTGACTTTGGGATTTTATCCTTTGTTAACAATCTTCGGTATGGGGCACGGTTTCAACATCCCTTTGATGATTTCGGGTTCAAGTGGGCTTTTCCACCTGACTCCCAGACATGCCTGTAAATCCTTCAGTATTCTTTTGGTTTTAGCTGAAAGAAGGACTTCCCATAGAGTTTCTTCCACGAGCGAGAATGATGCCCCTGGCGCATCCACCTTTTTAGGAGTGTGCTTCTGGGGCGGGTTTACCTTCCAGTTTTTAGACAGTGCGAACTTCCCCTGTTGATACTGGTCCTTGACTCAGTTATTGAATACGTAGCAATCCTCAATTAGGTGGCTCACCATTCTGTGATAGGCGCAGTAGTTGAGGTTGTTAACGTTGCCGGGTTGCGGTGGATGCCGTAGGTCTGGCAATGTGATGAGTTTGTTATGCACTACCAATTCAAATAATCTCCTCGTCTTGTCGCGGGGAAACGAGTAAGCGCTTCCTAGCCTTTCTTCTAGGGATAAGCGTGGACGTGCGTTGTTTTGGTGAATAGCCGGTTTTGGACCACTCGGTTGTTGTTGATTATTGGCAACGAAGGCCGCTTTCCCTTTACGCTTTGCATTTCGAGGGTCCTTACTTGAGGAGGAAGGCCCGTGGCCCATCTGGTCCATTTGGGCCAGTTTATCTATCAGAGCCTGGAAGGTGGTTGTCTTGAAGAATATCATGAACTGGGACACAGTCATTTGAGGATCTAGGGTCCTGATGAACATGCCCACGGTGGGTGTTTCTTCGATGCTCTATTCGCACTTTGACCATAGGTTCCGCCACCGGATCGCATATTGGACCCAAGTTTCTCCTGGCCTTACTCTGGCATTGATTAATGCCATGATCAGGGTGCGCTCGCTTGCGCTGGCGAACCGCTGTGTGAACAGCAGTTCCATCTTCGTTAATGTTCTCACGGAGTCATTTGGGAGCTCCAAGTACCATTCAAAGGCTGTTTCTGAAAGGCTGCCAACGAACCGGCGAAGCAACAGTTTGTCGTTGTTTCCAGTGTTGCCACACAAAGCTCTGAACTGCTCTACGTGCTGGTGTGGGTTGCCTGTCCCCTTGTACACATGGAACTTGGGGATCGTATATCCCGGCGGGTGCTTGATTTGATCATACCAGCCTGGATACGGTCGTCCGGTTCTGACGATTTGGCCAGCCGCTTCACTAGCTTGATGAGCTCTTATTTTTTGAGCTATATAATCATCAAGAGCATCCTTGGAGATCGTTTCCTCCTTATCCGTTGATAAAGCCGAAAGAGGGTTTGATGTTTCCCCTCTGTCATCCTCGATGATTATCGGCGGATCCTCGGCTAGGGGTTCTGGATGGATCGTCATCCCAACCATGTCTTGGAACAAAAAAAACCATCTGCTTTATGTTAGCAGCCTGCTCAGCAACTTTCTTGCCCTTTCTTTCAAGCACCCTTTGCAGGAACTCTATATCGGTCTCCTGCTCTTGGCGCTGTTCGGTTGTTGTGTCCGGGCTTTTTTTCTACCCGGTAAGCGCTGCCATTTTGTCAGCATTTCCTGGAGCTTTTGTTGTTGCTCCTGAGAATTTTTCAGCGACCGAGTTTGCTGTCGATGACCTACGGAGGCACAACTTTCTTCTTTTCCGGAAGCCATATAAACCGAATGCATGATCATGCCCCAGACTTGGGGTGTTTGGATCTATTGCCTTTGTAATTTGCTACAGGCAGTTGGATTTTCTCCAGTCTTATCCTTTTGTGGAAGGTTGAAGTTGAAGGAGCCGTTATGACATGCACCTGTATAGAAGAAGTCCCTCGCTGTATGACGGAGGGATGGTCTTTCTCTTGTCGAGTCTTTGATTTCTTCGGCCGAGGAGAATGATCTTTCTTGATCAAAGAGTCTTGGACTTTCCGCCAGACCCTGTGAATTTGCGAGGAGAGCTGTTGATGGCACTGCTCTGTCTTTGCCTGCACTGTGGCTTCTGTAGGTGGGGGCAATTTCTTTAGCACCACCGTTGGAGAGTTCATGCACACCCTCTTGAGCAGATCAAAGTTGTTCCCTGTTAGAACAACAGCATTAACTTCCACCATTAGAGCTGGTGGGGTAAGTCCAGAGGGGGAGTTGCCCCCAGCTTTTCTCACTCGGCGCCAGTGGCGACGTCGAGCGTGTCTTGCAGACAGGACCGCCTTAGATTTAGAAGAGGCTTCTTCATGCCCCCGGCTTTGCTGAGGGGCTGCTGTTGGTGTCAGCCTGTTGAAAAATGACGTCCTGATTGGAGTTTGGGGAGGAACGACCAATCTTTCAAAGACCGATCTTCTGATGGGGGAAGAGCTTTTGACCGCTTCACCCGTAGCAGGAGTTGGGAGGGCTATCCATTTTGGGGCAACCCCTTCAGGTATCATGAGCCTCTTTGAGGGCCTGTTTGGGTTCTTTCCCAGCTTGTTGAAGACTGAGACATCAGATTTGGACGGCCTGTTGAGAGGGGCTGTTGTGGTTGCAAGTCGATCGAAGACCGACCTCTTAGGAGCTTCCTCTTGCAGCGCTGAGGCACCGAAACTCATTGGTGGGAGCTTGGTCCTAAAGAACAGTCCAGTAGTGGCTTGTGTAACTTTCTCCACAGGCATTGAAAAGATAGAGGCCGCGTTGGGCCCGTAGTTTACTCCTCCAGCTGGGGTGGAGCGAGTGTTGCTGTTGCATGTTATGCAGTTGGAAGCCGTCGAATTTTTTTGCACAGGAGCAAGACAACAAATTTTAGTACCTCAAATCCAAGGGCAACCATAGCGAACTACGATTTTGTTCGCGAAACACGACATATGAAGTGTGGAGTGGAAAGAGGAAAAGGTCTCACCGGGCGTGCCAGAATCTGTTCACCTCTAAAAGACGGACCGGGACGTTGGGACATCTGGCCTGAATTTTGGGCGCATATGTTATTTGGATTTATCCATCCACTTCTCCGAAGATACCAAGTTGATTTATGGCACCATATATCGGAGTTTTGGACAGATGCGGCCGTTGTAGCAAACTTCATCAGATTCCCCCTCATTTTATAAGGGGTTTTTGATTGTGGGGACGCTTTACCCTGCAGGTGCAAGCCCCTGTAGTTAATTACGTTACCACATTGCGATAACCACTTTCTCTTTCTCCAGCAGTTCACTTCGTGTCATTCGTGTTTTTTTTTGTTTTGGTTTCCCATTGATTGTAAACGGAGACTAGTTTATGCCGTCGCCCGTAGGGCACGGATTAGTCCAAATCTGCATATTTTAGATTTAGGTTTGAGTTATTTAAGGATCGTTAATCTAATTTGAGATTAAGTTCGACATTAATATATGAGCATTTGGGCTCAATTTATTTTTAGCTAAGGACACGTTAGCCATATTTGAGACTAAGATAAACTTAGCAAACAAATGAGCATATAGGCTTAATTATTTTAGTTTAAGAACATCATGGTCCAACATTCCCTATTTGGAACGAATGCTAGTTTAAGGACGTTTGGATCCATTATCGCCATGTTTGAGGCGAGTATTTGAGGTGTGCACGTCAATTTGGAAGTGCATCAATTTATGACGAGAGGAGTTGTTGGTCGTCGGGACCTGCCACCTCTATGAAGACGTTGAAAAATTACAACGACATATATCATAGGTGTGTAAAGATCTACCCTCGAACCAAATCCCTTTTTTGAAGGAAAAAGGGGTTGTGATGGACCTAAGAATCGTTAGCCATAATTAAGGCTAAGATTGCCCTAGGTGATATATGATGAATATCATTTTTGATATCATCAATGAGAGATCATTAATCATGTTTGAGGCTAAGATAAGTTTAATAATGTTTTTAAGGATCATTTTTACCTAAGATCTATCAAAAGAGCATTTGGGCTCAGCTGCAAAAAACTACAGAGACTTAGCCAATTTGAGTTTAGTCTGCCTACTCTTTTTCTTTTTTATTCAAAAAGTGATAAGCACTCATCTGGGCTCTATTTGTTCAGCCATTTTCTTTTTATGAAAAAGTGCTAAGAACTTATTTGACGCTCTGACAGTCACATAGGTGTCATGTGAAGCATTTAATTATAGGAGCCGTCTAATGAGCGCTGAGCACTCTGCCACTTTGGCTGTTTATGGAGTGCTAGGCACTTTTCTCTCTTCTTTTCTTTTTTGGTGACGTCTACATGAGGAACACGTGAGGCGCTGAGCGTTGCCCAATCAGTGCTAAGCACTCAGTTGTTTTGGCTTTTTATGGAGTGCTAAGCACTCTTATTATTTTTGTGGCGCCCACGTGAGGAGCACGTGAAGCGCTGGGCACTGTCCAATCAATGCTAAGCACTCATCCGTTTTGGGTGTTTGTGAAGTGCTTAGCACTTTTTATGTGGCGCCCACATGAGGAGCACGAGAGGCGCTGAGCGCTGCTCAATCAATGCTAAGCACTCAGCCGTTTTGGCGGTTTATGATGTGCTAAGCGCTCTTATATGGCGTCCAAGTGAGGATCACGTGAGGTGCTGGGTGCTGCCCAATCAGTGCTAAGCACTCAGCTATTTTGCTATATGTGAAGTGCTATGCACTTTTATGTGGCGCTCACGTGAGGAGCACGTGAGGCGCGCTGCCCAATCGGTGCTAACCACTCTGCCGTTTGTGAATTGCTAAACACTCTTATGTGGCGTCCACATGGGGAGCATGTGAGGCCCTGCCCAATCAGTGCTAAGCACTCAGCCCTTTTGGCTGTTTGTGAAGGGCTAAGCACTCTTATGTGGCGCCCACCTAAAGAGCACATGAGGCGCTAGTTTCTTTTATATGGGGATTTAATCTCTGTTGATGTTTATCTATTAATGGTATTTTAACCATTTTGACCATTAACGATCACCAAGTTCATTATTTTGAGGATATGAGATCATGTTCATTAAGAACTAAGTTCTTGATTTGAAGGAACTGAGTTCCTAGAGTACTATGGACTCCATATTCTTTCTCTTTAAATTTGGTCTTCCCTAAATCTTTGATTCTCAAGAACAAGATCTTCCCGATGAGAATTAAATTCTCAACTTGTGGGAGACTTGTCTTGTGAATCTCAGATATAGGGAAAGAACTAAGTTCTCTTTTTTAAAAAAAGGGTTAAACACTTAAATGTGATGTTGCAGAGATATTTTGATCTCTTTTCTTTACCTAGAGTTTCGAGAATGAAGCTCTTCTTCTTTTCTTGAGAATTGAGTTCTCTGTTGTTTTGGAAGCTTTCTGTATATTTTCAAAAGCTTATAGGGGGTTCCCTCTATCTGTCTGTTCTCTCTCTCTCCGTCTCTTCCGTGAGACTTGAAGTCTCGGGTCCTTTATATAGTGGAGGCAGATTGTTAATCAGTTTTGAGAAAATCTCTCATTGAGAGATTCCAATTGAATTAATTGGTCTCAAAATTGATTTGGTGAATTTTACCCACCATTGGATCTTTGATCCAAGGACTTCTGTTTTTGCAGAATATGATTTTTGTTTTTAACGAGATTGGGGAAATATTTTCCCCAATACAGAATTTATTCTATAAAACTGTGATTTTTAATCACCATTGTACTTTTTTAATTCAATGGTTCTTGTTTTACAGAGAGCAATCTTTCTTATTTAGAAAGATTGAGAGAATATATTCCAAAATAGAATTTTATTATATAATTAGATCCTTGATCCAACCGAAAGTATCTTTCTTATTTTAGAAAGATTTGGGAAATGTTTTCTCCTAACAGAATTTAATTCTGTATTTTGATGATTTATCATCTCCGTTGGATTTTTAATCCAACGGCTCTATTTAATAAAGAGTATTGTAGAATTTAATTCTACCTGTGCACTGGCGCTCACGTGTCATGCACGTGGCCGCCACTTAAGAATTTAATTCCTAAGATGGGTATTCTTGTTCTTTGCACACTGGCGCCCGTGTGAGGAGCACGTGCGTAGCCACCATAAGATTTAATCCTATAAGATTGGCTTTGGCGCCGGCGCCCTCATGGAGAGCATGTGAGGCGATATCTTATTAAATACAACAGAGCTTTGCTCTTTTATTAAGTTAAATATATTAAGGAAACAAGGATAGTTAGGCATCGAATGCTTTTGTGACAAGTACTCTTTCTGTGTGTTCTTTCAATGCGCGCATATTGTTCGACCCTGGTTCCACGCACTCTTATGTATCCACACACTTCATACTGAGATTGGGTTGAGATTCGTCCTTATTAGATCATCCACTCGTTGTGCTTACTCCCATAGGAGAGTCTTTTATCGCTTGACATGTGTTTCGGTCATGTTCAGTTCGTATTGGAGATAAAGATTCTTCCGTCAATTTGATCCTACTTGATATGTTAGACTTCGACGTCCTACTTGGCATGGAATGGTTAACCACTTTCTATGCGTCTGTGGAATGCCGTAAGAAGGTGGTCAGATTTTTTTTTCCGGGAGAGCTAGTTCTTATTGTACAGGGGGCCGCAGTGCCGCCCTTCAGGGTCTGATCTCTGCACTTTGCGCTAGTCGGCTCTTGAGGAAAGGATGTCGGGGATTCTTAGCTTATATTCATGATACTGGAGCAATAGCGGTCCCATTGGAACAGGTTCCGATTGTGAGAGAGTTTCCCGATATATTTCCTGATGCGTTACCTGGGTTGCCGCGAGAGCGCGATGTTGAGTTTTGCATCGACTTGATTCCCAGCACGGAGCCTATTTCTATATCGTCTTATCGGATGGCTCCGGCGTAGCTTAAAGAGCTTAAGGAGCAGTTGCAAGATTTTCTTGATAAGGGACTTATTCGACCGAGTGTCGCCTTGGGGAGCTCCTGTCCTGTTCGTTAAGAAGAAGGACAACAGTATGAGGTTGTGTATCGACTATCGTCAACTGAACTGAGTCACGGTGAGAAATAGATATCCTTTACCCCGTATTGACGATTTATTCGACAGCCCAGGGAGCGGGATACTTTTCAAAGATTGATTTGCGATCAGGTTATCATCAGTTGCAGATCCGGAATGATGACATTCCAAAGACTGCTTTTCGGACGCGCTATGGGCATTACGAGTTCTTGGTGATGTCGTTCGGGCTCACCAATGCCCCGTCAGCATTCATGTATTTGATGAACTGAATGTTCAGGCCGTTCCTCGACCAGTTTATCATTGTATTCATAGAAGACATTCTGGTCTACTCTAGGAGTCGAGAGGTGTATGAGCAGCACTTGAGGATTAAATTGCAGACATTGAGAGAGCAGCAACTGTTTACTAAGTTCTCGAAGTGCACTCTCTGGCTCGACAGTGTTGACTTCTTGGGTCACGTAGTTAGAGAGATGGTATCTGAGTGGACCCAAAGAAGATAGAGGCGGTACAGCATTGGCCCAGACCCGTTGCAGTGACAGAGGTTCACAGCTTCTTGGGCATAGCCGGTTATTACCGCCGTTTCATGCAAAATTTCTCTTGTATCGCTGCACCGCTGATCGGGCTGACCTGAATGGGAGTCCCATTTCTTTAGACTGAGGCATGTGAGCAGAGTTTTCAGCAATTGAAGACTCGTTTGATGACTGCACCAGTTTTATCTTTGTCTTCAGGATCAGGCGGCTATGTTGTTTATTGTGATGCTTCTCGAGTGGGTCTAGGTTGTATGTTGATGCAACACGGCAGAGTCATCACTTATGCTTCTCGTCAGTTGAAGAAGTACGAGCAGAACTATCCTACTCACGATCTGGAGATGGCCGCGGTGGTTGTTGTTGGGTTTTCTTAGCACCACACAGGGGTTTTTCTTATATCAAACATGCTACAATTAAAATTTTGGAGTATTAAGTAAACTAACCTAGAATCAAAACTAGAAATTTAGGGTAACTAAATAGTATCACATACTATAACTAGTGTCTAACACTAAGTGGGGAATAATACAATCTTTGTAGACCTCCTTGCTAGACTCCTTAGAACAACAAGAGTTTGAACCGGTCTGCTTGAATCCTTCGTTGTCCATGACGATCCACCCGGAGTTCCTTTGCTCAAGCTCCAAGCTCCACTTGATCAAGGATGAAGATGAAGCAAACACTCCACACTAGTGGGCTAGACTAAAGTAGAATGGTGATGTGGGTTTTTAATCTCACTCAAAAGCCTTTTCTTTTTAATTCTTTCTCTTTCTTTTCAAAACCTAGAGAGCTTTGAGGAAAGAGAGGAAGAAGGAGATGTGAGTTAAACTTGACTCAAGTAAAAAGAATAATGAGACATAATCCCAAATGAGAATAATAATCCTCATGCTTAATTATGGTTACAAAATATTTAGATATTTTGTGACTTGAGCTTAAGCAAAAACCATGGGCTACAAAACCATGGGCAACAAAAACATGGTATTGACTTTGGTCAACACAAGAGAAAAGAATTGACTAGTCAACCATGATTTTGTTCTCATTTTTCTTTTCTCAAATAAACAAAATAATAAATATATGTAACCATGTGAGTCTTGTATTGCCACCACCAATGTATCATCTACCATGACACATGTATGCTTGCAAGTGTGCATCCATATCAACATATACATACACTCATGCATGCATCATAAAGAAATAGGCTTTAAGTAAAAAGGCTAATGGTCGTTAATATTAAATCAACAACTGATTTAATAAACCGGTCATATCTCATACGACCCGACCAATAGAAATGGACAGATTATAATGCGGTATCATATACACACATTTAATCAAGCACCCGCGCATATCACCATATACACCCCACATCGTTTTTCCTGAGTTAGGTAACCCCTTTGTGGGACTCTAAGACTCGTCAATATGCCGGAAGTAGGTGATGATCATATCAAATACCCACAAGCCATAAGCAGTAAGCTAAACGTAACGGCCACCCGGGTATTGAGCGAGCAGAAGAAAAACAAGTGAACCTGTCAAAACTCTTTTCGAGCCAACCGGCAACACATACCGTACAATCCGGTTTCTTCGTCGGATATGCTGCATATTGAGTCTAGGGATGGCATCGTCGACCCCAATAACTCAATAAGTCATGCCGATGTATGGCCTATAACAGATCAAGAAACTACTGATAACACTTATCAGTAAATCTCATCAGCCCTGGTTAAGGACTTGCTAATATAGCTAATCGAGCACAGCGCAACATCAACCCCAATACCGGGAGATACGAAACCCCTCTTATCGCTCATTGCCTCCATGTGTCTTGGGACTGTACCCAAAAGCCACCTGCTTGCACGACTCAGTAGAGCCATGGTAGGGTGGAAATCAAAGCACAGTGGGAGAACACACAAGACTCTATGACGATCTCGGGTCTACAGACTAACCTGTACCAGTGTCACCTGAGAACTGCTATCCGATGATAGATATAATACCACATAGGAGTTCTCGGCGAGTCCGTCCAGTGTACCCAGTCCCTACTGAGCACACATATACAATCTTGGTGTCAAACACCAGGTCAAGAATCGTATATGCTAGTTTACTCTGGAATATCGATGCCCCGTCTCTATACACCCACGACTAGGGACATTTCAGGATATCCTTATAAACTAGACACGTCATACTAGTATGATCTGCATCATAAACACAGTTGTCAAGCAAATATCCTCAGGGCTTTATCAACATGTACCAAATGAATAAAAGCATGATCAAGTGAACATGTCCAGATAAAGAGTAACCAGATAGCATAATATCATGTCGAGTAAGAAAGTTCCCTGAATATATATATATATATATATATATATATATATATATATATATATATATACATACATCCACTATCAAATAATGGCCTCTGGGGCATACATATATCCAACAGTTTTTGCGCTCAAGTTTTGGAGATATTACTTATACGGTGAGTTTTGTCAGATCTTTACGGACCATAAAAGCCTGAAGTAAATTTTCCAGCAGCGAGATATGAATTTTAGGTAGCGCCGTTGGATGGAGCTCATAAAGGACTATGACTGTGAAATCCTTTATCACTCGGGAAAGGCGAATGTTGTAGCTAATGCTTTGAGTCGAAGGCCCGGAGGTAGTTTGTTCCACTTGAGCACAGTTCAAAGATAGTTTTCTACAGATTAGCAGATCTTATGCAAAAACGGAGTACAGTTTGAGTTCACTTCCACAGGAGGACAGCTTACTCATGTTCACGCCCGTCCACTTTTACTTGATTGCATCCGGGAGGCACAGTGCGATGATGCTCGTTTATCTGAGATTATGGAGCAGGTTCGGCAAGGAAGAGATTCGGAGTTCGTGATTGATGGCCAGAGAGTGCTACGATTTGGGAATCATATATATGTACCAGATTCTGAGGGGCTGAGACGTGAGATCCTAGAGTAGGCACATCGTTCAGTGTTAGTTATATGTATGCCCTAGAAGCCATTACTGTACATTGGATGTATATTGTAGTGGATGCTGGGACATATATAGGTAGGACTTTCTTGCTCGATATGATAGTACGCTATCTGGTTGCTCTTTATCTTAACATGTATACTTTCTGTCTCTCTGATTACATGTTGATAAAGCCCTTAGGATGTGTACTCGACTTCCAGGACTATGATGTAGATCATACTAGTGGGGCCTGGGTAGTCCATGAGTACATCCTTCAATGTTCCTAGTAGTGGGAATATCGAGACGGGGCATCGATATTCCAGAGTAGACTAGCGTATATCTTCTCGACCAATGTGATGGGCGATGGATGATCCCATATCCATTGGTGTTTGACATCAGAGATGATATGCGGGTGCTCAGTGGAGACTGGGTACACTGAACGGACTCGCCGAGAACTCCCAGATGGTATTATACCTCACGTCAGATGGCGGTTCTTTGGTGACACTGGTACAGCTTAGTCTGTTGACCCGAGATCGTCATAGAGTCTTGTGTGTCTCCCACTGTGCTTTGATTTCCACCCTACCACGGCTCTACTGAGTCGTGCAAACAGGTGGTTTTTAGGTACAGTCCCGATTCACATGGAGGCAATGAGCGATAGGAGGGGATTCGTCTCTCCCGGTATTGGGGATTGATGTTGCGCTATGCACGACTGGCCATAACAGGAAATCCCTGGCCAGGATTGCAGTGATATACTGGTAAGAGTTATCGGTAGTTTCACGAATGTTATGGACCTCACGTCGGCATGACTTGTCGAGCTATTGGGGTCTGACGTTTACCACCCTTAGGCGACATATGCGACATATCAGACGAACAGACCGGACTGTACGGTAAGTGTTATTGGTTGGATTCACAGGAGTGTGAGTGGGCTTGCTCATCGATCTTCTGATCGCTCAATACCCGGGTGGCCGTTACGTTTAGCAGACCGCTTGCGGCTTGTGGGTGTTTGATATGATCATCACCTGCTGCCGACGTATTGACGAGTCTTTAGAGTCCTACACAGAGGTTTCCTGGCTCAAGAGAAACGAAATAGGAGCGCATATGAGATATGTGCGGGACCGAGAATAATGCGTGTATGTGATACCGTATTCTATTCTCGCGATGAATGTATCGATTGGTTGTATGCGATATAACCTAGTTATCGAATCGAAGATTGATTCGATAAGTCGATACATTGGATACTAGTCGGTTATATGCGACATGACCGGATCATTGAATCAAGTGTTGATTTAATGATTTAATGCATAATTATATATTTGATATATTACTTTGCATTAACTAGTATTTGTTCACTTTAAATGGATTTTCTCACTTGAAATGCACATTGTATATGTGATATATTTTTTGTGCACAAGATTGTATCATGTTTGATGATACATGAATGTTTGGGTGTATGTTTAGTTTAAACCATGGTTATGTTAATGGTTAGGGTTTTGTTTATTTACTTATTTATTCATTAATTCTTTTTTGGGGCAAGAATGAAATGGTGGCTTAGTTTGTTTCTTTCTTGAAAGTTCATGAAGCTTTGACCATTTTGTCTCTTAGCCCTAAACCTAACCATTCAACCAAACCATGGTTTATTCTCTACACCTAACTATGGTTGCCATTATGATAAGTATCATATTATTTCCTATTTTAAAAGACTTATCATAATTCTTTTTCTTCTTCTTATTCATCATCAACAAAGAAGAAACCTTGCCTCCATTAATGGCAACTTGAGAAAAAGAGTGAGAAATCAAATTCTAAAGTGAACCCACTTCCTATTTCTTCATCCTCTACCACTTGCCAAGTAGTATAGGGTGTTATCTTCACAAGTTTCATGACTTGGTGAAGTTGGAGCTTGATCTTGAGTTGCCTCGACGTAGATCATCTTCGGCATCGAAGTCGACGACCTAGCCCGATCAATTCTTCAATGAAACCACCTCGAGAGTCCGGGATCCGAAGGGTACAGCGGAGGGTCATCAACACAGAGCTATGGAGGTAGAGAACCGGATCTACAAAGGTTGTAGTCACTTTCCTTTAGCAATAAAGTAGCTAACTTGCATTGCACCGCCTATACATCTAGTTAACGATCCGTATTAGGGTTTGTAGGCACATAAAAAATTTGATTTGGGCATGTTTGATCACTTGTGAGACCTCATTAGTGTGCCTAGGACCCCTACAGTGGTATCAGAGCTACTAGGCATTGGATGTCGACCTATGGGGGGTTCTCACAGTGTGACAGTGTGGCAAAGCATAGGCTCTTACCCCCAGGGTGTCCCGAGACCGGAAGGTGTTCCGGCGGGTTGTAGTCCTCACGAAGGGGCATGCGTAAAAAGTAGCTGCTGAGAGACCTGTTGGTGCCATGGCGACCCCATTGGATGGGGTGGCTGCCTGACCTACAGTGGTATCAAAGCCTAGCTAGAGCCTTAGGCGATGCGTAGACGGAGTTAGAAGTCCGATCGAACCGAAACCCTAACTCAAAAATGCTCTCTGTACATTTTTTGAAATCGGGGATTTTTGAGAATTAAAAATATGCAGAAAAATCATCAGAAGATTCTAAGAACTACTGTGAAGCCCGTACTCCTGATTCCATAAAAGCGCGGCGGAACCGCGACATTAGCATGGCTAATGTGGCGGTTCCGCGGCCGTTTAGTCTCTTCTTGCATTCAATTTTGTACAGTAATTCCTATTTTGCAGTGCTGGTTTTCCTGGGAATTTTTAATCTGTATTCAAGAGTTGAATTTTCTGGGTTGTATTGGGGACTCGGTGTTTCGATCGGATTGTCTAATTTTGTCTGTGTGTTTTTTCTGGGTAATTTTAGAATATGTTAAAAAGTTCGACCGGATATAAATACCCAATTTTTCCCCTGCCGGGAAATTTCCAATTGTTGGATATTTCTGTAGTTTAATCACGTTCTAAGTAGTGCAAGTAACGCGATGGTCCCTCTAGAAGACAACAAACCTTAACTCGATTATGTGACCGTCTTGAACTGCCCTTTGAACCTTAGAGTTTGGGGCAGTACGGCGTGCCACATGTGAGGCGTTGGCTTAACCCTTCTACGGCTGGACCGTTGGTACTGAGGCACGAAGTGAATGTTTTTAAACTTATTTCATGTGTTGAGCTGTGTCGGGAAAACTTGGGTGTTCGATTGTTCGATCGGAAAGTTTAACATTTTCTATCTTATCCGGAATGTGATACAATAATTGGAATTCACAAGTAGTTATGAGATAACTGAATGAATGTTATAAATCTAGCGGTTTAGTCTCACTTGATCGGTTGCCACGGAATTTTGATGTGATCAAAGTCCGTCGCAATTGGGTAGCGTACGTGGATACTCGCCGGGTAAACTTAATAGACAGCCTCACCCCATAGCCCTGACCAAGTGACTGTAGGAGAACCCCGTCGCCGAAAGCATCCGTCCGGGTGCTCGCGGCAGCGATGTTCCGCCTTCGTGCACTTCGTCGACGGTATCGGGGGTGCAGCCGCCTACTAAAGTTTGTGACGAGCATTCGATCAGAATGTCGGGAATCCTGTTGAATTGCCCGACATGATATTGAAAAGTGTTTTCGATAATGAGACTAAAATGCGGGGTTTATAATTGTTACGCATGCGATGTCTAAGGAATTCATTTGATTAGGCATGCGATGTCTAAAGCGGTTGCGGATTCCAATTGTTGTAGTTTTACACTTTCTTTTCTGTGGCCGTAAGTGTAATATGTGATATCGCCGGTTTCGTTGCTATATGTCAACGACAATTGGGATACGCATGTTTACTTATGTTGATGACATGTGATGTTATGTGTTGCTGGATATGTTATATTGGATCGTCGTGTTTGAATAGCCGGGGGGTTTTTTATGTGAGATGAGTGTTTTTCATTTTCATTCATGTAAAAACTTGTATGTAATATTCTTTTATTGGGGCACTTCCAGGTTGCGGATGTTGTCACCATTTGTATATTATTTACTTTTCCGCATTAGGATAGACCCAAGGAGGGGAGCACAAGTAACCGGGTTCTGGGGTCCAGTGGGAGACTATCTCGAGGAGTCGAGTCCGGGTCTCCTAACCCTAGAATTGGTAGGGTTGCTTACCGCTCTCGTAGGGGTCTAGGGGTGTGGGATTGGCTATTCATCACGACCATGGAATCCATGTTTTATACTGGCTCGTATTAAAAACACGGATGTCCTAGTATATCCAATATTTCATATGATATTTTCTGCTGCGTTATCTGTGATGTGATCATGTGATTTGTTCAGATAGATATTATATATAGTATATATGATATATTATATAGACGTTGCTTATATTTTACACCCGCGCTAGCCCTGCCTCACTCTGGCGTTAGTTACCTAACCTAACGGTGCAGACGGGACATCGAGGCGAATGCGGATGGCATAAGCGTACGTTATATTTATCTGCGGTGTTTAGGTGGACTTAAATGATGGGACATTCATTAATGAGATTAATGAAAGAAAATAAACCTAATTGATGTTGTGGAATCGAATTTCAAAATAAAACAGGTAGCTACAGTTCTTGCTTTGCATCGCGGTGTTCCTTGTAGAACATCCTGCACCTTATTCGATGAGGAAAGGACCGAGATCCCTTCACCGGGAGTGACTTCTTTAGCAATAACTGGCAGATGATACACACTCGGTTTGTCTTTTGATCGCTTCTATAGTTTCTGCTTTGCACAGTGATATATATGATATATCCCGCACCTCATTCGACGAGGAAAGGGTCGACGATCCCTTCACCGGGAGTGACCCCTTTAGCAAATATAGAAAAGCTTCCAAAACATTCCATTTAAAAAACATTTGATTCCGCAACGAGATCAAGTTCAAAGCGTTAAAGGTTTTCATAAAAACCATTCGCAACCCTCCGTAATTTTAGGAAGTAGAGTACTTAGTATTCGTACTGTGTTTGTTGACCATAGCCAAGGCACAGTGTACGGTAGCTAAGTGATGTCTTCCTACACCGCATATGATGCGATTAGTTAGGACAGTCGCTTGACTTTGTTGACCTTAGTTAAGGGTCATGTGGGTGGGTCTAATTAATCACGAAATGACGGGTAGAACTTAACTAGTACTTATGATTTGTTGACCATAGTTAAGGTCATAGGTGCTAGGGGTGAAAATCTTTATCGGGAGTTTCAAGTGTTGAAATTTGCAATGAGATTTCATACCTTCTATGTGATAGTTGGATCCCGATACCCACTGCGAGTAATTGTTACTCCTGGGAGAGTTTTGCACTTTACAATTAGCCGATCAAGTAGGTGTCTAGAAAGGTGTCAACGGGGTTACGCCTCTGGGAAAACGAGGTTTACTGTAATTAGGTCCGTGCGAAAGTACGGGGAACCTCCCTCAAAGTACCGACACTGGCCTGGCTGAAAGATTGGCGAACTTGTAGAGTGTAATTAATCCCGACTAGTGTTTCCTTTTAAGGTTTGAAGGAAGATTTGATAAAAACAGTGGGAGCCATCCTGATTAGATAAAATAAATAACCAATCTAATCTTGAAAGAGCGCACGCAGAGTGTTTTCTTCTCTCTCTCTCCAGGTAGCGACCATATCACGCCTTAATCAAGATAATAATATAGATGTATTGACCGAACCCGCTTGTTATACTGAGCCGGGGAACGTTGGTCCCGCTCCAACTTATAATTATTATAAGACAGAGCAGGAAATAGGGGAATACCAGAATTCCCATGCCGCCCAAACGAAGAAAGTGCATATGATGCATCTCCTTCGGGTGTGTTCATTACAAAGAACTGTTTCTCAGTATCCTCTGCATCCTGGGTATTTGATACCGGATCAGGATCCCAGATATGTAATCTGTTACATAGGGCTACAAAAAGGTAGAAAACTGAGAACGGGTGATAAGTTTCATGAGACAGAAAACGGGGCAAGTGTTGCAGCCAAGTCTGTTGGTCACTGTCACCCTGTATTACCAATACATTGATTTTGAACAAATACTATTAGATACCGAACCTGATATACAAAATCATATCAGTCTCTTTATTAGTAAAGAAATGATAAAATTTTGTATTGTTGGATAATGTTTTGAACATTTCCTATATCAAAAGTTGATCAGGTTCAGGCACATTATCTAAAAGTATTGACGTTCTAAATCAAACTACAGTTCCTAGTATACAGAACATACACAAGAGGAAGAGTTCAGAAATGAGCGAATCCTTCTTGAGGCATTGTAGACTAGGTCATATCAATGCGACCTGACTGGATGAAGTTACATTTTAGATGCATATTTAAATCAGTTTGAATTTACATCTTGTGAAACTTGCCAGTCACGTCATAAAGATTAGATGACCATAGCTCTGTTTATTGGAAACAGAGAAATAGTTAGTAAAACTCTTGGGACTGATACATGATGATGTATGTAAGGTCTCCTGTCTACATATGCCAGGACCGGTTCTTTGTACTTCATTATATTCTCTGATAATCTCTCAAGATTCAGTCATATGTTCCTGTTGAAACATAAGTCCGAAGCTTTTGAGGTATTCACAGAATATAAGTTGGAAGTAGAGAACCAAAATACGGGTATAAGTATTATGTCCTATGATAAGATCAGGGAGGAGAATACTTGTGCATGGAATCCTTGGACTATTCTAAAGGAAAATGAGATTCTCTCTCAGTATTACTCCTCTGAATACACCACAGCACAACGGTGTATCGGGGCGGAGCAATCGCACAATATTAGATATGGTGTGCTCTATGATGAGTATTACTGAGTTACCTATTTCCTTTTAGGGGTTGTGCACTTGAGAAGCTGCATACCTATTGAATTAGGTTCGAATCAAATCAGTGCCTACCACTCTATATAAGATATGGTATGGGAAGAGCCCATCTCTTAAGTAAGTTAAGATTTGGGATTGTCCGGCCTATGTCAAAAGAAAAATCCGGACAAGATCGAGGCAAGGTCAGTTCTGTAGAACTGGAAAGGTTCCAACTATACAAAACTGCAGCTGATGATTTGATAGAACCAAAGGATTCAATAGTTCCCGACGAACCTCAGCCTCTCCGCCGATCTGGTAGGGTTTCTCATCCACCTGAGAGATACTTCGGTTTCTCGATGACAGTGGGAGCGAGGAATGCATCATGAGATGATGCCCTAACTAGTTTCGAGTAGAGACTCTGTAAGGATGGCTGGATGCTTAGCGATCTGAGATGGAATCCATGTACACCAACAAAGTATGGACTTTGGTTTCTATATCTGAAGGGTTAAATCCCCATCAGGAGCAAGTATATCTTGAGAAGATTACTTGGTGTAGATGGAAAAGTTGAGACTTTCAAAGCTAGACTTGTTAAAGGTTTTCGTCATCGACCAGGCGTGGATAATGATGATACCTTTTCCAGTGGCTATGCTTAAGTCCATCCGGATCCTACTTGCCACGGCTACATACCATGACTACGATATCTGGCGGTTAGGTGCCATGACTACTTTTCTAAATAATGATTTAGAAGAGAATGTCTATAAGTACACAGCCAGAGGGCTTCGTAAACAGTGGGAGCAGCGGAAACATGTGCAAGTTGCTTTACAGGATAAAGCAGGCATCGCGGAGTTGGAACATCTGTTTTGATGTGGTAGTCAAAGAGTTTGACTTCATCAAAATGGTAGATGAACCTTGTATATACAAAAAGATAATAGAGAGTAAGGTGGTCATCCTCGTATTGTACGTGAACAACATACTCTTGATAAGAAAAGAGTTTTCTATGCTACGCACGTTCAATCTCCGCTTATCACATGGATTCTCCAATAGGACCAAAGTAATACCTTCTAAATCCTGGGATTTGGGTCTATGAGATAGATCTAAATGGATGTTAGGATTCTCACTAGCTATAGTAAGATAGTATCAATCGATCCTGGGGAGAATCACTGGAAGTGTTCCAGGATGATAAAGACGACTGAATGTCAGTCACATGCATTGTCTTTACCCTCAGTAAAGGGACGGTATGTTGGAAGAGTTCCAAGCTAGATATCGAGGCAAACTAGACAATAAAGGCTGGTAACATCGCTATTAAAGATACTACCAAAGAGGCAGTTTGGGTGTATATTGGTTCATAAGATGAACTAAGTTCCTACCATTGTATGACAATGGAAGTGTGGCTTTGGCCAAGGAACCCTGATCCCATCAGTGACCCAGACATATTCTGAGGCAGTATCACCTGATCATGGAGATAGTTGATCTCCAGGGTGATCGAGGTTAGGAGAGTAGACTTAGAGGACAACACGGCGGATCCACTCACGAAGGCCTTTTCCTAGAGAGAGACTTTTAGGGGATGGTTGAGTATTAGATACTACAACTGCTGCTACAGATGGCCCTAGTGCAAGTGGGAGATTGTTAGTTATATGTATGCCCTAGAGGTCATTACTATACATTGGATATATATTGTAGTGGATGCTGGGACATATATAGGTAGGACTTTCTTGCTCGACATGATAGTACGCTATCTGGTTGCTCTTTATCTTAACATGTATATTTTTTGTCTCTCTGATTACATGTTGATAAAGCCCTTAGGATGTGTACTCGACTTCCAGGACTATGATGTAGATCATACTAGTGGGGCCTGGGTAGTCCATGAGTACATCCTTCAATGTTCCTAGTCGTGGGAATATCGATACGGGGCATCGATATTCCAGAGTAGACTAGCGTATATCTTCTCGACCCATGTGATGGGCGATGGATGATCCCATATCCATTGGTGTTTGACATCAGAGATGATATGCGGGTGCTCGGTGGAGACTAGGTACACTGAGCGGACTCGCCGAGGACTCCCAGATGGTATTATACCTCACGTCAGATGGCAGTTCTCTGGTGACACTGGTACAGCTTAGTCTGTTGACCCGAGATCGTCATAGAGTCTTGTGTGTCTCCCACTGTGCTTTGATTTCCACCCTACCACGGCTCTACTGAGTCGTGCAAACAGGTGGTTTTTGGGTACAGTCCCGATTCACATGGAGGCAATGAGCAATAGGAGGGGATTCGTCTCTCCCGGTATTGGGGGTTGATGTTGCGCTATGCATGACTGGCCATAACAGGAAATCCCTGGCCAGGGTTGCAGTGATATACTGGTAAGAGTTATCGGTAGTTTCACGAATGTTATGGAACTCATGTCGGCATGACTTGTCGAGCTATTGGGGTCTGACGTTTACCACCCTTAGGCGAGATATGCGACATATCAGACGAACAGACCGGACTGTACGGTAAGTGTTACTGGTTGGATTCACAGGAGTGTGAGCGGGCTTGCTCGTCGATCTTCTGATCACTCAATACCCGGGTGGCCGTTACGTTTAGCAGACCGCTTGCGGCTTGTGGGTATTTGATATGATCATCACCTGCTGCCGGCGTATTGACGAGTCTTTAGAATCCTACACAGAGGTTTCCTGGCTCAAGCGAAACGAAATAGGAGCGCATATGAGATATGTGCGGGACCGAGAATAATGCATGTATGTGATACCGTATTCTAATCTCGCGATGAATGTATCGATTGGTTGTATGCGATATAACCTAGTTATCGAATCGAAGATTGATTCGATAAGTCGATACATTGGATACTAGTCGGTTATATGCGACATGACCGGATCATTGAATCAAGTGTTGATTTAATGATTTAATGCATAATTATATATTTGATATATTACTTTGCATTAACTAGTATTTGTTCACTTTAAATGGATTTTCTCACTTGAAATGCACATTGTATATGTGATATATTTTTTGTGCACAAGATTGTATCATGTTTGATGATACATGAATGTTTGGGTGTATGTTTAGTTTAAACCATGGTTATGTTAATGGTTAGGGTTTTGTTTATTTACTTATTTATTTATTTATTTATTCATTAATTCTTTTTTGGGGCAAGAATGAAATGGTGGCTTAGTTTGTTTCTTTCTTGAAAGTTCATGAAGCTTTGAAGCTTTGACCATTTTGTCTCTTAGCCCTAAACCTAACCATTCAACCAAACATGGTTTATTCTCTACACCTAACTATGGTTGCCATTATGATAAGTATCATATTATTTCCTATTTTAAAAGACTTATCATAATTCTTTTTCTTCTTCTTCTTCATCATCAACAAAGAAGAAACCTTGCCTCCATTAATGGCAACTTGAGAAAAAGAGTGAGAAATCCAATTCTAAAGTGAACCCACTTCTTATTTCTTCATCCTCTACCACTTGCCAAGTAGTATAGGGTGTTATCTTCACAAGTTTCATGACTTGGTGAAGTTGGAGCTTGATCTTGAGTTGCCTCGACGTAGATCATCTTCGGCATCGAAGTCGACGACCTAGCCTGATCAATTCTTCGATGAAACCACCTCGAGAGTCCGGGATCCGAAGGGTACAGTGGAGGGTCATCAACACGGAGCTATGGAGGTGGAGAACCGGATCTACAAAGGTTGTAGTCACTTTCCTTTAGCAATAAAGTAGCTAACTTGCATTGCACCGCCTATACATCTAGTTAACGATCCGTATTAGCGTTTGTAGGCACATAAAAAATTTGAATTGGGCATGTTTGATCACTTGTGAGACCTCATTAGTGTGCCTAGGAACCCTACAGTCAGCATACAGCGTTCATCCGGGTTCTACCAAGATGTATCGTAATTTAAGAGTTATATACTGATGGGAAGGAATGAAGAGAGATGTTTCAGATTTCGTTTCGAGATGCCTGACTTGCCAGCAAGCCAAAACCGAGCACCAGAGACCGGCGGGAGAGTTACGGCCTTTGCCTATTCCAGAGTAGAAATGGAAGCAGATCTCCATGGACTTTGTTATGAGTCTACCTAGGTCCAGTCGTGGGTATGACTCCATTTGGGTGATTGTAGATCGGTTGACGAAAGCGGCTCACTTTCTTCGTCCACTTTCGGGTTTGCTTAATATGCTCAGTTCTACATTGAGGAGATTGTGCGTCTACACGGAGTTTCGACATGCATTGTTTCCGACAGAGGCACTCAGTTTACTAGCCATCTTTGGCAGAAACTTCAGGAGGCTTTGGGTACCCGTTTGAGTTTCAACACCGCTTTCTATCCGCAGACCGATGGGCGGACTATACAGACTCTTGAGGATATGCTCCGAGCATGCGTACTAGATTTTGGTGGCAGTTGGGATCGTCACTTGCTCTTGATAGAGTTCTCTTACAATAACAATTTTCAGGAGACGATTTAGATAGCACCTTTCGAGGCCTTGTATGGGAGAAAGTGTCGATCGCCAGTATGTTGGACCAAGTTCAGTGAGAGCATAATTTTGGGACCGCAGCTAGTTCGGGAGACTACAGAGAAGATCCAGTTGATCCAGAATAGGATGAGAGCAGCCCAGAGCAGGCAGAAGTCTTATGCCAATCTCTATCGTCACAGACTTGAGTTCACAATACGTGATCATGTTTTCCTACGGGACTCGCCGATGAAGGGTGTGATGAGGTTCAGAAGGAAGGGGAAGCATAGTCCCAGATATGTGGGTCCTTTTGAGATCCTTGAGCGAGTCGGCACCGTTGCCTATCTTTTAACACTTCCGCCCAGTTTTTCCGATGTACACCCCGTATTTCATGTATCGATATTTTGCAGGTACCTTCATGACCCTTCTCATACGATTCAGCACCAGACGATCTAGCTGGAGCACGATCTTTCCTTCACCGAGCAGCCGGTAGTTATCCTGGACCTGCAGGTGAAGAAACTACGGTCAAAGGTATTACCATCCATGAAGGTTCTATGGCATGGACCGAACAACGAAGAGATCACATGAGAAGCCGAGAGCGAGATCCAGAAGAAATTTCCCCATCTTTTCGAAGGTATGCATAATTAGATTTTAAATTCGGGGACCAAATTTCTTTAAGGGGGAAGATTATAACGTCCTAAAAACGTGATTAAAGCTAATTATACGTAAATTAAGCATTATAAAATGGGTTTTCTATAAAGCTTAGTTAATAATTATTTTCACATAGTTTTAGTCAATTATTTATTATTTATTTATTTATTTAATTATTTACTTGGTTCTATATGCACACACATATGTCTATACTAATCTAGTTTTAACAACATGTTAATTTGAGTTAAAACATATTTTTGTAACCATGACAACTTGACCCCATTCATTTTGTTTCTTAACTATTTTAAGTAATTAAATGTTTTTTTTAAAAAAAGAAAAGAAAATGATGAAAGAGATGTGGAGGTGATGGGCATTTAATGAGGAGAGAAGAAATGGGCTTGGCTCTCATAAGCCATCTCTCCCATCCCTATCATTTCTCACTTCTTCTCATCCTAATCCTTTCTCCCGTCTTTTCTTCTTCTTTTTCCCTTTCACTCCTCTCTTGGAAAATTATCACACAACTAGTGGGCTCTTTATCACAACAAACCATCACTAACCCTCATCTTAATCATGGTTTAGGCTCTTTATGAGGCTTGGAGCGTTGCATGGTTAGGGTTTCTTTCAGGTCTTAGTAAGGTAAGGATTAAACCCTTAATTATGCTCTAGAAAACTTTTGTTTTTACAAGTTTTTGCTTAAACAACTCCTAGTCCTAATTAAAGTTTATGTTTTGTGATATTTAGACTTAAGATAGGTTTTTGGGGTTATGAGAGTTCTTAGGTTAGCTATGACCTAATCTAGGTTAGATAGAGGGTTTTGGTAGCTAATCATCCTTGTTTAAACACTAAGTTTCACTAAACTACCTTAATATTCAATTTAGTATCAAACCTAGTTTTAGTTAGAGATTAGGGTTTCAAACGTAATCTGCTATCAAACCTGTGATCACAGAGGAAAGTTGCAATTAATAGAAGTTAGTTATAGGACTAGGAATATACCCTCAAAACTTGAGCCCCTAACTCCATTTTCTGGCCGCCAAAATATTGTTTTTGGCCGCAAATTGTGGCCCAGTTGGTGAGTTTGGTCTTAGGTTTTTGTCGTGGGCTCTCTGGAACTCCAATTAGGCCTCTAAAATGTGTAAATTTTTCTAATTGTACCTATATAAAAATCTGAGACCATTTTATCTTATTTTAGGCGTTTTGTTAACGTGCAATACGGATATTCCGATTCTCGTTTTATGCATTTTGTGTGGTTAACAGCCCTTAGGGGTAGTCTTATATGTTGTTGCACGCATTTAACACGCTAAGTTTACACGCGATAACTTGTGGGAGTTGGTTTGTTCGTGTAGCGTATGTGTACGCGTCATATCAGGAATTTATTAACCTCATGTGTTATAGTTTTGTACAATGCTAGGATCGGTTGCAGAGACTTCGGATACAGCTAGGAAAGGGAAAGAGGTGGTCGGATTCGAGTAGCTCGAGACCGTTCCAGTGAGTAGATTTAATATCTACGGGGGAATCTCCTGGATGACATTAAGCGCCAATGGCTAGATTCTAGTTATAAAACCTTTATACTATATGCATATACGTTTATGATTTGTGCATGAGTATCATAATGTGCATCCTATTACTTATTACGCATTGACATATCCTCATTAGGACACTTGCACCATTACCAATGGTTCATGTCGCACGTGAACTAACTCATATGTACACATAAACCATTGGTAATTGTCATACTACGTACACTATAGAACTTGCCACAATTATCCGACATTTGCACTACATCTTTATTGGTAGTTATATTTTTGTTCATTTGTACTAACATGCATCATGTCCATATCATGCTCATTACCATTAATACCATATTCTCATATAATGTTTCGTGAGATTTCGATTTTCGTGGATTTGGGAAACCGTAAAGTACATTTTCAAAACTTAGATTATTTAAAACGCGGTTTTCCCTTGATATGATATTCGGTGTCCACCATGGGTTTTCTTGGTTTTGAGTGATGAGTATACATGATTCAAAGAGTGAGGAGGCACCGTCTGTAGGTACATGGTGGACCCGGTATAGTACCCGGGGCAAGAAGATCATATAGAAAGATGTTGAACCCGGCAGGGGAACACTATCTACCGGTGATTATATGGAAACTCGGCGGATATCCGGAGGTACCGACTGGAATTATATGATCAGATGGATATGAGGGCCGATCAGAGTGACGGCGCCTGAGATATTGGGATTTTGAGTGTCGATGCTTGACATCGGTTTTATGATGATTTATCGATGGTGCCTCTGTTTTAATTCACATTCGGAACTTATTATGACATGCTCTATTTCATATAGTTGTTACACCCTAATGCTATACTTTGCTCATTATTTATGCTGCATCCATACTGTTATATATGCCATCATAATCTCATACTTAGGATTTGTCGCTGCTACGTTCATGCTTGCGATTACACGCATGGTGATATTTACTACTCACAAGTTGGCAACTCACCCCTACTGTGCGAAAATGTCTTGCAGGGCCGATCCTCGGCGTAATCGCGGCGGGACACACTACTTTTGCTACTACTGCTGCTACCGTTACTTTTGGGCGTGATATATTTTGTAGGTGGGTTGCGAGTATTCATGTGCCTTCTACTTTGTACCCTTTTTCATTGTATCCAGCATACTCCATCTACCACATGTATATATTGACTTAAAGACAAGACTAAGAGATTGTATTATATTTGACTTTGGATGTCGTGCTCGTGTGAGTCGACTTTTGCTTTTATGTTGTGGTTATTGTTTGCACTTCGCATTTGCTTATTCCTTCACCTATGGCATCGTATATCTTGCTATGTGATTGTGTTCTACCGGATGGCATGGAGATTGCTACCAAGTGGGGATACTTTTATATATATTATGTTACGTATCGGTTTGGATCAGTTTTTACAAAGGAAATGCTGCCGAAAATTTTAACAACAATTTGAGATTTAAAAGGCTTTGAAATAACACTTCTACTTTTAAAATTGATACTTTGAAACAAATATTTTACCACTCCACTTTATTTCACGGTTTAGATTCTGGGTTTCGACTTACTTGAATTATTACGCCTTTAGACGCTGCATGATTCAAGTGCCGGTCACGTTCCTGATTTGGGTCGTAACAGCCGCTCTATCCTCCTTTAGGGTTGCTCGTCACAGCTCGTAGCAATCATTCTTCAGCTCATTCCTATGATATCAGAGCTTTTCCTACATGTTATTCATGAGGCCCCGGTAAAGAGCATGAAGATCGAGCGCTCGATCAAGAACAGGTACGGGCTGAAAGACGTAATCCGACTGCAAATACAAGAAATTAATGTTTTTAAATTATAAGTGCCAAATGATAGTAAATTTATTTGAAAAATCAAATTAAAATATATAATAATACATAGGCCTACTCCTAGAACAAGGCAAAGGAGCGGGTGTGTTGCTTGCCTCAGTCAATGTGCAGAAAATACTTCTTTTGGATGTGGCTCTCATCCCCATATATCGGTCGAACCTCTCGGCATGATTTCCAATATAGCGATGATCGGAGGTAAAGAAGAGGGGGAATGGTCCCTGGCCCCTAGCTGTATCGGGTTTAAACCTATGAGACTGATTGGGCTCTCGAGTCCCCCTCTCAGGTCGTGGCTATTCAACATCTTAAAAATATATAGATACAAGCAATATTAAGACAAAACAATATTTAGACTAAGAGTATTAGTGAAAAGTGAATTGCAATATATGCCTGCGGCGATATCACCACGAGCTTGAGCCCGGACATCAGCACGAGCGGGTCGATAGTTCATCTGGTGAGGAACAGCCGGTGACCTGGATATAGATGCATCCCCTCCAACTAGATAATAAACAATGAAGATATAAGTAACTTTTGAATAAAATAATAGATAATCAAATTGACATATTAAAATAATACTAACCTGTCGACTGCGCGGAGGGTATGGATCGTGTGGGAGCGTCTTGTGCCTCGATGTGGAGGCACCACCAACAATAAAGAGTAAAAAATGAATATATAAATAACTTAAAAATGAATATGCTTGTATATCTATGATATAACATTCAAAATGAATTTATATGGGTGCAATATACCTGTAGGTGTGGCAAAGTACACACGGAATGACTCGTCTGGGGAGGGTACAGATGGAGTGGCTGCATCCACACGTCTGGGGAGATCTGGAGGGGGTACGGACAGGGGTGCAATGATATTCCTTTGCTGTAGGATCTGCTTCCTACGTTGATCCCTGAGTGCCAGAATCCCTCGGCCGGTGCCCTTGCCTTTGCCGGTGCCTCTGTGTTGGATACAGTGCCCTCAAGAAAATTATTATAATCGCAGAGAGGCGATTATGATGATTGAAGGATTACCTATACCGGTAGGACAGTCTTACTCGAAATGGTAATATGTTATCTGGTTTTACTTTATCTTCATGTATATGTCTTGTGTGGTATAGCATATCACTATTACATGTTGATAGAGCCCATATGATTCATGCTTGACTACCAGAGTTATGATGGCGATCACACTTGTAAGAACCGGGTAGACTAGAAGCACATTCTTAAATGTCCCTAGTCGTGGGAATATCAAGACTAGGCATCGATATTCCAGAGTAGACTAGTGTATACATTTCTTGACCCCAACGAGGGGTGATTGCCGGTCACATAGCAATTGGTGTCAGTAAGTCACCAAAGATTGTATACAGGTGTTCATTTGGTTTTGAATTACACTAGACAGACTCACCGAGAACATGCTAGATGGTATTATACCTATTGTCAGATAGCAATTCTCAGGTGACATTAGTACAGCGTAGTCTGTCGATCCGAAATCATCATTTTTCTCGAGTGTGTTCCCACTATACTTTGATTGCTACCCTACTACAGATTTAAAGAGTCGTGCAAACAGGTAGTTTTTGTTAGTTATATGTATGCCCTAGAGGCCATTACTGTACATAGGATGTATATTATAGTGGATGCTGGGACATATATAGGGAGGACTTTCTTGCTCGACATGATAGTATGCTATCTGGTTACTCTTTACCTTAACGTGTATACTCATTGTCTCTCTGTTACATGTTGGTAAAGCCCTAAGGATGTGTACTTGACTACCTGGACTATGATGCGGATCATACTAGTGGGGACATGGTAGTCCATAAGTACATCCTTCAAGGTCCCTAGTCGTGGCTGTATCGAGACGGGGCATCGATATTCCAGAGTAGACTAGCGTATACCCTCTCGACCCATACAGATGGGCGATGGATGATCCCATATCCATTGGTGTTTGACATCAGAGATGATATACGGGTGCTCAGTGGAGACTGGGTACACTGGACGGACTCGCCGAGAACTCCCAGATGGTATTATACCTTACGTCAGATGGCAGTTCTCTGGTGACACTGGTACAGGTTAGTCTGTAGACCCGAGATCGTCATAGAGTCTTGTGTAATTCCCACTGTGCTTTGATTTCCACCTTACCACGTCCAAGAGGGCGTGCAAAACGGTGGTTTTTGGGTACAGTCCCGAATCACATGAAGGCAATGAGCGATAGGAGGGGATTCATCTCTCCCGGTATAGGGAGTTGATGTTGTGCTGTATTCGATTGGCTATAACCGGAAATCCCTGGTCAGGATTGCTGAGATTTACTGGTAAGTGTTACCAGTAGTTTCTCGAACTGTTATAGACCTCATATCGACACGACTTATCGAGCTACTGGGGTCTGACGTTTACCACCCCTAGGAGAGATATGCGACATAGCAAACGAACACTGGACTGTACGGTAAGTGTTATTGGTTGGATTCACAGGAGTATGAGCGGGCTTGCTCGTTGATCTTCTGATCGCTCAATACCCGGGTGGCCGTTACGTTTAGCAGACCGCTTGCGGCTTGTGGGTGTTTGATATGATCATCACCTGCTGCCGGCGTATTGACGAGTCTTTAGAGTCCTACACAGAGGTTTCCTGGCTCAAGCGAAACGAAATAGGAGCGCATATGAGATATGTGCGGGACCGAGAATAATACCAGTATGTGATACTGTATTCTATTCTCGCGATTTATGACATTGATCGGTTGTATGCGATATAGCCGGGTTATCGAATCAAGTGTTGATTCGATAAGTTGTTACTGTTGATATTAGTCGGTTATATGCGATATGACCGGATCATTAAATCAAGTATCGATTTAATGATTTAATGTATAATTATATATTTGATATATTACTTTACATTAACTAGTATTGGTTCACTTAAGATTATTTTCTCACTTGATGTGCACATTGTATATATGATATATTTTTGTGCACTTGATTGTATCATGTTTGATGATACATGCAAACTTGGGTGTGTGTATGCTTTGAACCATGTTTAGGTAAATGGTTAGGGTTTTAATTCATTTATTCATTTTGGCATGAAATAAAATGGTGGCTTTCTTTGGATTTTATTTGAAGCTTCATGAAGCTTTGAAAAGTTCAACCATTTTGTTTTTTGCTTAACTTAACCATTTGCCTAAACCCTAGTTTATTCTCTACATTAGTTTACTTCACCCATGGTTGCATTATGATAACTTCACTTGATTATTATTTTTCTATTATTAATTATTCATTCTTTTCTTCTTCTTCTTCTTCTTGATGAAGAAGAAGAAAGCTTGCTTGAATATTATCAAGTGTTGAAATCAAGTGAGAAATCCAATTCTAAAGTGAACCCACTTCCTATTTCTTCATCCTCTACCACTTGCCATGTAGTATAGGGTGTTTTCTTCACAAGTTTCATGACTTAGTGAAGGTGGAGCTTGAGTTTGAGTTGCCTCGACGTAGATTATCTTCGGCATCGAAGTCAACGACCTAGCCCGCCCATTTCTCCGATGAAACCGACGCTAGAGTCCGGGATTCCGATGATCGCAGCGGAGGGACGTCAACACGGAGCTAGAGAAGTGGTGGACCGGATCTACAATGGTTGTATTTCCATTCACTTAGTAGTTAAGTTGTTAACTTGCTTGTAGTTTCGCCTATCCTCTAGTTAACGATCGCATTAGGGTTTCTCGGCACATAGAAAATTTTGAATTGGCCATGTTTGATCAGTTATAGAACCTCATAGGAGTGCCTAGGAACCCTACAGTGGTATCAGAGCCTAGCTAGAGGTTTAGGCGAAGTGTAGACGATGTTAGAAGTCCGATCGAACCTGAAACCCTAATCCAAAACCCTTCTCTGTACAATTTTTCAAAACTGGGATTTTTGTGAATTAAAAATATGCAGAAAAATAAGCAGGGTTTTCTAAGAGTTACTGTGCAGCACGTGGGCATAAGTCGATTAAAGCACCGTGGAACCGCGGCACGAGCATGGCTCATGCGGCGGTTCCGCGGCCATGTAGTCGCTTAATTCATTTCTGTTTGCACAGTAATATTCTTCTGTCATTCCTGATTCTTCTGGATATTTTTAATTTATACTCAACAGTTGAGTTTTCTGGGGTGTATTGTGGACTTGATGTTTCGATCGGAAAGTTAAACTTCGTCTACGTGTTTTTCCGGATAATTTTTGAATATGTTAAAAAGTTCGACCGGATATAAATACCCGATTTTTCCCCTGCCGGAAAATTTCCAAGTGTTGGATTTTTCCGTAGTTTGAGAACGTTCTAAGTAGTGCAAGTAACGCGATGGTCCCTCTAGAAGACAACAAACCTTAACTCGATTATGTGACCGTCTTGAACTGCCCTTTGAACCTTAGGGTTTGGGGCAGTACGGCGTGCCAGATGTGAGGCGTTGGCTTGACCCTTCTACGGCTGGACCGTTGGTACTCTAGCATGAAGTGAATGTTTTTAAACTTATTTCATGTGTTGAGCTGTTTTGGGAAAACTTGGGTGTTTGATTGTTCGATCGGAAAGTTTAACATTTTCTATTTATCTGGAATGTGATACAATATTTGGAATCCACAAGTAGTTATGAGATAACTGATTTGGATGTTATAAATCTAGCACTTTAGTCTCACTTGATCGGTTGCCACGGAATTTTGATGTGATCAAAAGTCCGTCGCAATCATGTAGCGTACGCGGATACTCGCCCGGTAAACTTAATAGACAGCCACACCCCATAGCCCCGACCAAGTGACTGTAGGAGAACCCCGTCGCCGAAAGCATCTGTTCGGGTGCTCGCGGCAGCGGTGTTCCGCCTTAATGCACTTCGTCGACGGCATCGGGGGTGCGGCCATCTACTAAAGTTTACGACGAGCATTCGATCAGGATATCGGGAATCTTGTTGAATTGCCTGACTTGATATTGAAAAACAATTTTCGATTTTGAGACTAAAATGCGGGGTTTATAATTGTTAGGCATGCGATGTCTAAGTAATTCATTTGATTAGGCATGCGATGTCTAAGGAGGTTGCGGATTCCAATTGTTGTAGTTTTACACTTTCTTTTCTGCGACCATAAGTGTAATATGTGATATCGCCGGTTTCGTTGCTATATGTTAACGACAATTGGGATACGCATGTTTACTTACGTTGATGACATGTGATGTTATGTGTTGCTGGATATGTTATATTGGATCGTCGTATTTGAATAGCCGGTGGTTTTTATGTGAGATGAGTGTTTTTCATTTTCATTCATGTAAAAACTTGTATGTAATATTCTTTTATTGGGGCACTTCCAGGTTGCGGAAGATGTCACCATTTGTATATTATTTACTTTTCCGCACTAGGATAGACCCAAGGAGGAGGGCACAAGTAACCGGGTTCTGGAGTCCGGTGGGAGACCAACTCGAGGAGTCGAGTCCGGGTCTCCTAACTCTAGAATTGGTAGGGTTGCTTGCCGCTCTCGTAGGGATCTAGGGGTGTGGGTTTGGCTATTCATCGCGACCGTGGAATCCGTGTTTTATACTGGCTCGTATTGAAAACACGGACGTCCTAGTATATCCAATGTTTCATATGATTCTTCTGCTGCGATATCTGTGATGTGATCATTTGATATGTTGTGATAGATACTGTATATAGTATATATGATATATTATATATACGTTACTTATGTTTTACACCCGCGCTAGCCCTGCCCCGCTCTGCCGTTAGTTACCTAACCTAACGGTGCACGAGGGGACATCGAGGCGAATGCGGATGGCATAAGTGTACGTCGTATTTATCTGTGATGTTTAGGTGATTTAAATGATGGGACTTCATTAATGTGATTAATGAAAGAAAAGAAACCTAAGATGTTGTGGAATCAAATTTTCAAAAACAGGTAGCTACAGTTCTTGCTTTACATCGCGGTGTTCCTTGTAAAACATCCTGCACCTTATTCGATAAGGAAAGGGCCGAGATCCCTTCACCGGGAGTGACCCATTTAGCAATAACTGGCAGATGCTACAACCCTCGGTTTGTCTTTTGATTGCTTTTGGAGTTTTTGCTTTGCATAGTGGTATATATAATATATCCTGCACCTTATTCAATGAGGAAAGGGCCGACGATCCCTTCACCGGGAGTGACCCCTTTAACAAAACTAGAAAAGCCTCAAAAACACTCCATTTTAAAATCATTTGATTCTACAACGATATCAAGTTCATTACGCGATAGGTTTTCTTAAAAACCTGTCGTAGCCCTCCGTCATTTCAGATAAGTTGTATATAGTATTCGTGCTATATTTGTTGGCTTTCGTCAAGGTGTAGTGTGCGGTTGCTATATGCTGCTTATCTGCTGCATATGATGCGATTGGATTAGGGTAGTCGTGCGGCTTTGTTGGCTTTCGTCAAGGGTCGTGCGGGTGGGTTTAATTCAATCAAGAAATGACGGATTGAACTTGACTAGCGGGCTATGGTTTGTTGGCTTTCGTCAAGGTCATAGCACGTTAGGGGAAAAATTATCGGGAATTTCAAGTGTTGAAATTTGCAATGAGATTGCATACCTTCTATGAGATAGTTGGATCCCGATACCCGCTGTGAGTAATTGTTACTCCTGGGAGAGTTTTACACATTACAATTAGCCGATCAAGTAGGTGTCTAGAAAGGTGTTAACGGGGTTACGCCTCTGGGAAAACGGGGTTACGCCTCTGGAAAAACGAGGTTTACTGTAATTAGGTCCGTGCGAAAGCATGGGGAACCTCCCTCAAAGTACCGACACTGGCCTGGCTGAAAGATTGGCGAACTTGTAGCGTGTAATTAATCCCGGCTAGTCTTTCCTTTTAGGGTTTGAAGGAAGATTTGATAAAAACAGTGGGAGCCATCCTGATTAGATAAAATAATAACCAATCTGATCTTGCAAGAGCGCACGCAGAGTGTTTTCTTCTCTCTCTCTCCAGGTAGCGATCATATCACGCCTTAATCAAGATAAAAAAATATGGATGTATTGACCGAACCCGCTTGTTATACTGAGCTGGGGAACGTTGGTCCCGCTCCAACTTATAATTGTTATAAGACAGAGCGGGAAATTGGGGAATACCAGATTTCCCGTGCCGCCCAAACGAAGAAAGTGCATATGATGCATCATCTTCGGGTGTGTTCGTTACATAGAACTGTTTCTCAGTATCCTTTACGTCCTGGGTATGTGATACCGGATCAGGATCCCGCATATGTAATCTGTTACTTGGGCTACAGATAGGTAAAGAACTGAGAACGGGTGATAAGTTTTATGAGACAGAAAACGGTGCAAGTGTTGCAGCCAAGTCTGTTAGTCAGTGTCACACTGTATGACCAGTACATTGATTCTGAACGAATGTTATTAGATACCGAACCTGATATACAAAATCATATCAGTCTCTTTATTAGTAAAGAAATGATAAAATTTTGTATTGTTGGATGATTTTTGAACATTTCCTATATCAAAAGTTGATCGGTTCAGGCACGTTATCTAAAAGCATTGATATTCTAAATCAAACTACAGTTCTTAGTATACGGAACACACACAAGAGGAAGAGTTCAGAAATGAACGGATCCTTCTTGAGGCATTGTAGACTAGGTCATATCAATGCGATCCGACTGGATGAAGTTACATTTAGATGTATATCTAATTAGTTTGAATTTACATCTTGTGAAACTTGCCAGTCATGTCCCAAAGATTAGATGACCACAGCTATGTTTATTCGAAGCAGAGAAAGAGTTAGTGTACTCTTAAGATGATACATGTTGATGTATGAAAGGTCCCCTGTCTACACATGCCAAGACCGGTTCTTTGTACTTCATTACATTCTCTGATGATCTCTTTAGATTCAGACATATGTTCCTGTTGAAATACAAGTCCGAACCTCTTGAGATATTCACAGAATATAAGTTAGAAGTAGAGAACCAAAACGGGTATAAGTATTATGTCCTTTGATGTGATCAAGGAGGAGAATACTTGAGGATGGAATTCTTGGACTTTTCTAAAGGAGAATGAGATTCTCTCTCAGCATTACTCCTCTGTATACACCACAGCACGTCGGTGTATCGGGACGGAGCAGTCACACCCTATATGATATGGTGTGCTCTATGATGAGTACTACTGAGTTATCTATTTCCTTTTGGGAGTTATGCACTTGAGAAGCTGCATACCTATTGAATAGGGTTCAAATCAAATCAGTTGCCTACCACTTCATATGAGATATGGAAAGGGAAGAGCCCATATCTTAAGTTTGTTAAGATTTGGGGTTGTCCGGCCTATGTCTAAAAGCAAAATCCGGACAAGCTCGAGGCAAGATCTGTTATGTAGAACTGGAAATGTTTCAGCTATACAAACTGCAGCTGATGATTTGGTAGAACCAAAGGATTCAATAGTTACCAACGAACCTCAGCCTCTCCGCCGATCTGGTAGGGTTCCTCATCCACCTGAGAGACACTTCGGTTTCTCGATGACAGTGGGAGCGAGGAATGCATCATGAGATGATGACCCAACTAGTTTCGAGCAGGCCATCAAGAGTAGGGACTCTGTAAGAATGGCTGGATGCTTAGCGATCTGAGATGGAATCCATGTACACCAACAAAGTATGGACTTTGATTGTGATATCTGAAGGGTTAAATCCCCATCAGGAGCAAGTATATCTTAAGAAGATTACTTGGTGTAGATGGAAAGGTTGAGACTTTCAAAGCTAGACTTGATAAAGGTTTTCGTCATCAACCAGGCGTGGATAATGATGAAACCTTTTCAAATAGCTATGCTTAAGTCCATTCAGATCCTACTTGCCACGGCTACATACCATGACTACGATATCTGGCGGTTGGGTGTCATGACTGCTTTTCTAAATGATATTTTAGAAAAGAGCGTCTATAAGTACATAGCCAGAGGGCTTCGTAGACAGTGGGAGCAGCGGAAACGTGAGAAAGATGTTTTATGTGATAAAGCAAGTATCGCGGAGTTGGAACATCTGTTTTGATGTGGTAGTCAAAGAGTTTGACTTCATCAAAATGGTAGATGAACCTAGTATAAACAAAAAGGTAGTAGGAAGTATGGTGGTGATTCTCGTAGAGTACGTGGATGACATACTCTTGATAGGGAAGGAGTTTCCTCTGCTACGCTCGATCAATCTCCGCTTATCATAAGGATTCTCCATAAAGGATCAAAGTGATACCTCCTAAATCCTGAGTTTTGATCTATGAGATAGAAGTAATTGGATGTTAGGATTCTCACTAGTTGTAGTGAGATGGTATCAATCGATCCTGGGGAGAATCACTGGAAAGTTTCCAGGGTGATAAGGACGACTGAATGTCAGTCACAGGCATTGTCTTTACCTTCAGTAAAGGGACGGTATGTTGGAAGAGTTCCAAGCTAGATACCGTGGCATACTAGACGATAAAGGTTGGATACATCGCTACTTAAGATGCTACCAAAGAGGCAGTCTGGATGTATATTTGTTCATGAGATGAACTTCGTTCCTCCCATTGTGTGACAATGGAGTTGTGGCTTATGCCAAGGAACGCCCGTCCCATCAATGATCCAGACATATTCTAAGGCAGTGTCACTTGATCATGGAGATGGTTGATCTCCAGAGGATCAAGGTTAGGAGAGCAGACTCAGAGGACAACACAGCGGATCCACTCACAAAGGCCTTTTCCCAGAGAGAGATGATTATGGGATGGTTGAGTATGAGATACCGCAACCACTGCTACAGATGGCCCTAGTGCAAGTGGGAGATTGTTAGTTATATGTATGCCCTAAAGGCCATTACTGTACATAGGATGTATATTGTAGTGGATGCTGGGACATATATAGGGAGGACTTTCTTGCTCGACATGATAGTATGCTATCTGGTTACTCTTTACCTTAACGTGTATACTCATTGTCTCTCTGATACATATTGGTAAAGCCCTTAGGATGTGTACTTGACTACCTGGACTATGATGCGGATCATATTAGTAGGGACATGGTAGTCCATAAGTACATCCTTCAAGTTCCCTAGTCGTGGGTGTATCGAGACGGGGCATCGATATACCAGAGTAGACTAGCGTATACCCTCTCGACCCATACAGATGGGCGATGGATGATCCCATATCCATTGGTGTTTGACATCAGAGATGATATACGGGTGCTCAGTGGAGACCGGGTACACTGGACGGACTCGCCGAGAACTCCCAGATGGTATTATACCTTACGTCAGATGACAGTTCTCTGGTGACACTGGTACAGGTTAGTCTGTAGACCCGAGATCGTCATAGAGTCTTGTGTGATTCCCACTGTGCTTTGATTTCCACCTTACCACGTCCAAGAGGGCGTGCAAAACGGTGGTTTTTGGGTACAGTCCCAAATCACATGGAGGCAATGAGCGATAGGAGGGGATTCGTCTCTCCCGGTATAGGGAGTTGATGTTGTGCTGTGTTCGATTGGCTATAACCGGAAATCCCTGGCCAGGGTTGCTGAGATTTACTGGTAAGTATTACCAGTAGTTTCTCGAACTGTTATAGACCTCATATCGACACGACTTATCGAGCTACTAGGGTCTGACGTTTACCACCCCTAGGCGAGATATGCGACATATCAGACGAACAGACCGGACTGTACGGTAAGTGTTACTGGTTGGATTCACAGGAATGTGAGTGGTGATTGGAAGAATTAAAGTTAACCGCAATCAAGACGGTGTCGCTATGCAGCTAGCCGGTTGAGCACGGGTCGATCCACAGGGAGATAGTTGTATGTCCTTTCTTGTTTTAGACGAGTCAATAAAGAATGAGTATGAGTTTGTTCAATCTAACCTATGTGTTTATTTGCAAGTATAAAGTTGTTAAGAAAAGATATGAAATTGTAAGCTAAAGAAATCCGTACTCAAAACCTTTGAGCCGAGTCTTGACCAATTGAAGCTAGAGCAATCGGCAACAACGTGGATTAGGGGATTGAAGCGCGGTATTCGTGGAATCCGGCTTATTTACCCTTGTCCTTCCGTTCTTGTCTCTTGCTTTCGCCTCCGGCCAAACCGAACGCAACCGGTCGCGGTTAGGAATCACCGTTACCTTGTCAGGGTAGGGTGCCTAACGGAGCGCTTGCGTATGGTTTGGGCGGAGTTCAATGGAAAATAACGGGAAAAGGAAAAGAGAAAAGAAAATCTTTAACTTATAATATCGTATTTCTTCTTAACAATAATAATTACAACATTCACAAAATGAACAAAAGAGAACAAAAAGAAAAGAACAAAGAAAAGAATACAAGTAATTAAGTGCATGAATATAAATTGCAAGTAATTAAAGTGCATGGAAATAAATTGCAAGTAATAAAAAGAAATAAAAAGAACAAGAAAGTAGAACTCAAAACAAGCATGAGATCAATAGCCAACCCTTAAACTTGCAAGCTCAATCAAGAGGTTGCAAGATCAAGAGAAGGGTAGAGAACGCATGTGAATTGAAGTGCTAATTCCATAAGAAAATACGACCCTTGAGATCAATAACTAACCCTTAACCATTCAAGCTCAATGAAGAGGTTGAATGATCAAGAGAAAGCAAGAATCTCAAGGGGAAGAAAGAACAAAAGAGAATGATACAAAAGCCTCATCTTCATTAATCTTCCACTCAAAAAGCTCTCACTACAATTTTAATGGAGAAAGAATGAAGAAGAAGAAGAAGAACTATACAAAAGACTACAAAAGAGTGGACATGAATTTGGACCCTTGGCTTAGCTCAAATCTGCTGTATTTATAGGCAGGGAAAATGAAATCTAGGGCAACAAACTGGACCCACATGAAAAGACCATCCTACCCCCCAAAGCCCGTGCCCTGAACCCTGTGTACTGTCGCGGATCCGCCGCCTATTCCCCTTATTGGCCGCGGATCCATGCCCCTACAGTAGGGTTAGGGTGTGGGCAACTTGGTACTTCCCTGGTCTGCTGTCCCCTGTTTTCTGGTACATGTATTTTCTGATAATTTCATCCAGAATATCTTCAGATTCTTAGTCCAAGATTGCATTATCTTTTTCACTTTTGACTTCTATCTCCCTCGAGCTCCGTGCACCCATTGATTCTTGTGCAGCCCCTCTCGTGCTCTGTGCTTGTCCGAGACACGAATGACCGCTGTCATATGCCTTGTCCCTGGAACCGGTACGCAGCACCGGACGGATATGGATGACCGGAACCCGGCTTTTATCTGTTGTCAACAGATGTTCTGTATTTGGTGTAACTGTGGAGATTTTGTCTTGAATTGCAATATTTGTACTGGAAACCTGTATTCTGTAAATATGTAACAAACACGGATTAAAAGTACCTACCTATAAACACACGAGCATAAGAATGGGCGGTATAAAATGCAGTATTCTGTGATGAACAAATACCCCCAAACTTAACTTTTGCTCGTCCCGAGCAAAACCAATTATTCACAAAAAAGTATAAAATCCTAACCGCACTTTCGCAGGGAACGCGATTGCACTGAGCACGTGCAACAAGCCGTTAAACCTCTAGGTGTCCCTAGTAGGAGGAGTGTTGTCTCCTGAGGGTTTTCAGCGGATACTACCCATAAAATCCGGTCAAGTTGGTTTTGTAAAATAACTAAGATTCAAACCCTAAAGTTTTGTTTTAGAAAATAGCAATTCTATAATCCTAAGTCTAGACCATCGAACCTTTATTTTTCACACCTCGCTTCTTATTTAACTACAGATTTTATATGTCTTTACGTGTAGTGCAAATAGTGTCGTTAAGTTCCAGAAGGATCGATTAAAGTCATCATGTCGCACAAAAAAGCCCAGATAACAATTTTAAAAGGATCACATAAGTTTTATAAAGAGTTAAGCATTTTTCAAGTTTCGTTTTCCAGTAAGGTTTCAACTTCAGAATTTCTATCTTCCTTAACAGAAAACTAAGTCGTATTTTCCACTCCACCTTTTTCTTGTTTTCATTTCATACACACCTCTGTGAACGTGCAATAGTCTTTATCATAGAATAAAACCTTCATATCTCCGTTAAATTTTTTTTATAAAAGCCTGTCTTTTATCATGATTATTCTCACACAAAGAACCGTTAGGAATTTTAACTCGGAGAGAACACTTGCTTGACTTTGTTTTAAACTGGACTTTCTAGGCTTCTTAGCGAGCTTTGGGCCAATGCACCCAAACCAGTTGGTTTTAGGGCATTAGGTGTAGAAACACCCCAGCGGACTTAATTACTCAAGTTACCTAGGTCCAAAAACAAAAGACAGTTTGTCGTGAAAATCAGATGATTTAATACGAACGGAGATATAACCGGCAGTTCAAATATTTTTTTAGATAAAAGACGTGTTTAGTGGGTTTGGTGTGTAATCATTCCAATCCAGTTTTAGATGGGTTATTTTTCAGACTTAGCTCCAATTACGGCATCAATAACATTCCTTCATATTCGCTTTACTTCATAAACTATTCTTGATATTACTTATTTCAGAACAAACCTATTTGATCCTCAGAAAATCATTTATCTGTTTAAAAGTTTAAACATGAAAGACTTGTCATCTAATTCCCAAAATCTTACGACACGTGTAGTGTGATGTAAAGACGTATATCAGCTATAGTTAACTTCAAAGGAGAGTTATCTTTCAGGTTTTCAAAATCCAAACATAAGATCTAGTTATTCCTATTTTTTTCAAACAAAAACCGTCGAATGTTGAATCAGAGTTCTTCCACAATCTAACTTGACAAAAAAGTTTTTATATTTTTAGAAAATTTTCAGATTTTTATGGATTTTATGGATTTAATATGCAAATGCAAAATATACATATGAATGCGAAGGAAGAAAGCTTACCGAGCACACCCCCAAACTTAAACTTGACAGTGCCCTCACTGTCAGGCTATACCAAGAGGGTCAAAATTGCCGGCGCTCCCTAAAAACAAATTATATACAACAAAGAAAACAAAAAATATATACAAAAAAGAGTGTCCCCCCCAAACTTAAGTAAAACAGTGTTTCCACTGTTAAGCGTTGAAATTCAGGGTTAGGGGGGAAAGAGAACAGTATCAAGCTATACAAGGCCTTACACAGGCCAAAAGTTAACACCAACCATTCAAAGATCTTATCGCTATAATGTACCGGTCGGTGGAAGAAGGCGTAGAGAAAAGAGATGGAGAATACGCGAGACCATATGCGGAGAGAAGCGGAATATGGTCTCGGTATATGAGAGGAAGAAGAATGGCGGAAGGGAAAAAGAAGTGGAATACGAGCTTGAGGGTGCAATTGGAGTAAATAGATTAGCACAATTTGTGATGACCGATGTGTGAAAAGTGATTGTGCCAATATATTTACTCGTCGAGAAATTGGGTCAAATCCCTCAAGATTCGTAAGAAACCATGGGTACGCCGAACTTGGTAAACCAGACACAGGAAATGAAAGTGAGACGGGTCCTTGCAAGGTCGGAACGATGGAAAGGATGGAGGGAAGTGATTGAGGAAGGGCATCGGTTAAGGGTTCTGGAGGGTGTACACAGTCAGTGAAAGGAATAGGATGAATTGGAAAATCCGACTCATCATCTAGAACTGTTTCATCCTCAAAAATATCCTCAAAATTCTCCTCAAGGTTAAGCTCATCCATGCATATTTCATCAAAGTCCAGACGCATATGTTGTTCGGGAAAAACATTTAATGACTTGGGATGATGATTTGAAGAGACAAACTCAGCCAAATCTACGGGTTCATCATCCAAAATATTCCCAGCGTCAATATCTTTAATCAAGTGAAAATCAAAATTCTCTGACACCTCAACCAAAGCATGGATATTTATCAATTCAGGTTCTAAGATGGAGGTGTAGAGGTCAAAAGGATTGGGTGTGGTTTCACTTGGCAAGGTCCCTTCACAATCGGGCAAATCAAACACTACAAAGTCGCACAACTCATTAAACATTCTATCTTCAACTGATAATTCATTTGGGACACTTGATAGACTTTCATCACAGGAGTTGTGGGATTCAATTTGAGACGGGTAGGTTTGATTTGGACGGGGGTACAGCTCACTCTCTCCACTCAAATTCACAGCCTGTCCTACCGCCTCATCATACATTGGAAAATTTGGAGCTAGCTGGAAACTACCTACCGGGTCAGTTGGTTGTATGAGAGCAGCCATGGACGCATTCAATTCCATCATCTGTTGGCTTGACGCTACCCTAAAGTCTTCCAAGGACTGTTCTAAACTAGACATTGGTTGTGAAGGGGTTTCAGTAAAAGATTCAAAGTTGTTTGGATACTGAAAACTCCCAAATGGCGGTTCTGATGCTATGTCTAGGGAAGGTGCAAAAGTAGGGTAGGATTGGTAGGAATTGAATAGCTGGACAGGAGCAGAATCAACATTTGGATAAGAAGGTGAATGGAATTGTTGATCCCAAGAATTTGAAGTGGTGAAAGGAGTGAAAGATCGGCTACGGGATTGTTCAATACGTTCAGCGATGGACAAAGGACGACTTGCAACAAGGGTATCAACATAAGCGGGTGCGGGAGGTTGAAAAGGTTGATACGAAGTGGAATGAGGAGTGCAAGTGTTTGTCCTAGACGCTGCTATGCGATCTTTCAGTGAAACTTTGGGCATGGAGGGGTCGTTTGAAGTTCGACCAAAACAAGAACCGTAAGAAGTAATGTCTGGCTGGGGGTACCAGAGTTCGGCAAGACTTTTTTGAGGTGGGGTACCCATGATATGAAGAGAGAGAAAGAAAGGTAGAGAAAAGGAGGGGAAAAAGAATGTGATATTTTTTATTTTTTTTATATATTAACAAAAGAATAAAAAACAATATGGACAAAAATAATCACGACACAAAAAATACCACACACCTAATCGTTCTAGGGTTAACCTAGGTCAACTAGACCTGCTCCAGAACTTGATTGTCGAAGTAAAACTGTGTCGAGAAACAGGCTCAAGATACACTGATCACGAGGCCAGGTAAGTGCAGAGATAAGGGGAGGTTTTCCAACGCTTTCGCGAAGTTCCTTAATTAAATAACCCTTTCTCTTTTGGCGGTTTCGCCGTTAACACTTTCCTAGACACCCCGTAAACAATATACCGTTAAGCAAGGTTCTAAACACAGTTAACTTCTCCTAGTGAGCGCGAAGTCCTTAAGACTTAAAGTCTAGTTTCTTTTAAATTTTGTGCGGGTAAACGTTATGCTTAAGTTCGTGATTTGTGGGCCACGGAAAAGGTGATGAAATCATTTACCGTATGTTGTGGGGTTCGCTTGCCCTTAAGTCCGTATTAATGTATGCAATGCGCAATTCAAAAATTCTATAAAGAATCAAACAATCGTTTTTTAGTTTAAGCGCGGCGCTGCAACAAATACGGGTTAGTCAATTTTTTTAGCGTTTGCTAGCGAACTTGCAAAGAATCCTGCAAAGAATAGTATATTGGAAGCGTCGGATTTGAGAAGAAGGTGTTAGTAAAATACGTACCGTTAAGTTTTGGGTTAGGAAACCCCCGTTGAATCAAATCCGGTAAGCTTGAAAAGTTCGCTTGCGCGGGTCAAACTACCCGGATCTTTGGCACTGTACTTTGCAATCACCTTGACTTTGAACGTACACTTTGCTCCCACAATCGCAGTTTGCAAATCTGCAAAAATCTGCACTCTTGCCCACAAAAATGATCAAAAAAAAAAACAAAAAGATATTTTTTTTTTATATATACAAAAAGAATATTAACCCGAATAACAAGAAAGAAAATACGCTACCGTCTCCCCGGCAACGGCGCCATTTGATTGGAAGAATTAAAGTTAACCACAATCAAGACGGTGTCGCTATGCAGCTAGCCGGTTGAGCACGGGTCGATCCACAGGGAGATGGTTGCATGTCCTTTCTTGTTTTAGACGAGTCAATAAAGAATGAGTATGAGTTTGTTCAATCTAACCTATGTGTTTATTTGCAAGTATAAAGTTGTTAAGAAAAGATACGAAATTGTAAGCTAAAGAAATCCGTACTCAAAACCTTTGAGCCGAGTCTTGACCAATTGAAGCTAGAGCAATCGGCAACAACGTGGATTAGGGGATTTAAGCGCGGTATTCGTGGAATCCGGCTTATTTACCCTTGTCCTTCCGTTCTTGTCTCTTGCTTTCGCCTCCGGCCAAACCGAACGCAACCGGTCGCGGTTAGGAATCACCGTTACCTTGTCAGGGTAGGGTGCCTAACGGAGCGCTTGCGTATGGTTTGGGCGGAGTTCAATGGAAAATAACGGGAAAAGGAAAAGAGAAAAGAAAATCTTTAACTTATAATATCGTATTTCTTCTTAACAATAATAATTATAACATTCATAAAATGAACAAAAGAGAACAAAAAGAAAAGAACAAAGAAAAGAATACAAGTAATTAAGTGCATGAATATAAATTGCAAGTAATTAAAGTGCATGGAAATAAATTGCAAGTAATAAAAAGCAATAAAAAGAACAAGAAAGTAGAACTCAAAACAAGTATGAGATCAATAGCCAACCCTTAAACTTGCAAGCTCAATCAAGAGGTTGCAAGATCAAGAGAAGGGTAGAGAACGCATGTGAATTGAAGTGCTAATTCCATAAGAAAATACGACCCTTGAGATCAATAACTAACCCTTAACCATTCAAGCTCAATGAAGAGGTTGAATGATCAAGAGAAAGCAAGAATCTCAAGGGGAAGAAAGAACAAAAGAGAATGATACAAAAGCCTCATCTTCATTAATCTTCCACTCAAAAAGCTCTCACTACAATTTTAATGGAGAAAGAATGAAGAAGAAGAAGAAGAACTATACAAAAGACTACAAAAGAGTGGACATGAATTTGGACCCTTGGCTTAGCTCAAATCTGCTGTATTTATAGGCAGGGAAAATGAAATCTAGGGCAACAAACTGGACCCACATGAAAAGACCATCCTACCCCCCAAAGCCCGTGCCCTGAACCCTGTGTACGGCCGCGGATCCGCCGCCTATTCCCCCTATTGGCCGCGGATCCGCGCCCCTACAGTAGGGTTAGGGTGTGGGCAACTTGGTACTTCCCTGGTCTGCTGTCCCCTGTTGTCTGGTACATGTATTTTCTGATAATTTCATCCAGAATATCTTCAGATTCTTAGTCCAAGATTGCATTATCTTTTTCACTTTTGACTTCTATCTCCCTCGAGCTCCGTGCACCCATTGATTCTTGTGCAGCCCCTCTCGTGCTCTGTGCTTGTCCGAGACACGAATGACCGCTGTCATATGCCTTGTCCCTGGAACCGGTACGCAGCACCGGACGGATATGGATGACCGGAACCCGGCTTTTATCTGTTGTCAACAGATGTTCTGTATTTGGTGTAACTGTGGAGATTTTGTCTTGAATTGCAATATTTGTACTGGAAACCTGTATTCTGTAAATATGTAACAAACACGGATTAAAAGTACCTACCTATAAACACACGAGCATAAGAATGGGCGGTATAAAATGCAGTATTCTGTGATGAACAAGTGGGCTTGCTCGTTGATCTTCTAATCGCTCAATACCTGGGTGGCCGTTACATTTAGCAGACCGCTTGCGGCTTGTGGGTGTTTGATATGATCATCACCTGCTGCCGGCGTATTGACGAGTCTTTAGAGTCCTACACAGAGGTTTCCTGGCTCAAGCGAAACGAAATAGGAGCGCATATGAGATATGTGCGGGACCGAGAATAATACGAGTATGTGATACAGTATTCTATTCTCGCGATTTGTGACATTGATCGGTTGTATGCGATATAGCCGGGTTATCGAATCAAGTGTTGATTCGATAAGTTGTTATTATTGATATTAGTCGGTTATATGCGATATGACCGGATCATTAAATCAAGTATCGATTTAATGATTTAATGTATAATTATATATTCGATATATTACTTTACATTAACTAGTATTGGTTCACTTAAGATTATTTTCTCACTTGATGTGCACATTGTATATATGATATATTTTTGTGCACTTGATTGTATCATGTTTGATGATACATGCAAACTTGGGTGTGTGTATGCTTTGAACCATGTTTAGGTAAATGGTTAGGGTTTTAATTCATTTATTCATTTATTTATTTATTCATTTTGGCAAGAAATAAAATGGTGGCTTTCTTTGGATTTTATTTGAAGCTTCATGAAGCTTTGAAAAGTTCAACCATTTTGTTTTTTGCTTAACCTAACCATTTGCCTAAACCCTAGTTTATTCTCTACATTAGTTTACTTCACCCATGGTTGCATTATGATAACTTCACTTGATTATTCTTTTTCTATTATTGATTATTCATTCTTTTCTTCTTCTTCTTCTTCTTCTTGATGAAGAAGAAGAAAGCTTGCTTGAATATTATCAAGTGTTGAAATCAAGTGAGAAATCCAATTCTAAAGTGAACCCACTTCTTATTTCTTCATCCTCTACCACTTGCCATGTAGTATAAGGTGTTTTCTTCACAAGTTTCATGACTTAATGAAGGTGGAGCTTGAGTTTGAGTTGCCTCGATGTAGATCATCTTCGGCATCGAAGTCAACGACCTAGCCCGCCCATTTCTCCGATGAAACCGACGCTAGAGTCCGGGATTCCGATAATCGCCGAGGAGGGACATCAACACGGAGCTAGAGAAGTGGTGGACCGGATCTACAAAGGTTGTATTTCCATTCACTTAGTAGTTAAGTTGTTAACTTGCTTGTAGTTTCGCCTATCCTCTAGTTAACGATCGCATTAGGGTTTCTCGGCACATAGAAAATTTTGAATTGGCCATGTTTGATCAGTTGTAGAACCTCATGGGAGTGCCTAGGAACCCTACAGTTTTTGAGTGCAGTCTCGAATCACTTGGAGGCAGTGAGTGATTTAGGGGATTCGTCTCTCCCGGTATTGGGAGTTGATGTCGCGCACTGTACGGTTGGCCATCACCATAAGACCTAGGCCTAGGCGGATGGAATTTACTGATTGCAATCAGTAGTTTCTCGATTGGTGATAGGGTTTGACTCCGGCATGACTTATTAGGTTATTAGGGGTGTGACGTTATCCACCCTCTAGATCGAATATGAGATACTCTCAGACGAACAGACCGAACTGTATGGTACATGTCGCTGATGGCTTAGTACGGTTTCAGACGAGCTTGCTTGTCGGTCTTCTTTTCGTCAATACCTGGGTAGCCATTACGTACTACTGGTGCCGCTGACATGCTTGTAATTAAACCTACTGCCAGCGTATTGTCGAGTCTTTAAAGTCCCACACAGAGAGTTTCTGGCTTTGGCGAAATGTTGTAGTTGCGGAACAATGGTACACGCTTGGGTTTGATTAAAACTAGTGTATTTTATATATTGACGGTAATCAGATGGTTGTAATACTAGCCGATCTTTTTAGAAAGACGGATATTAAATTGAGTGATGATTTAATGTTTTATACATATATATTGTATATGTATTTACTAGTATTAAATCACTATTAATTAATCTCTCCTTTATGTATTTTAAATACCTTGAATAACAATTACAAGTATATGTATTTAGTATATTATATATATATATATATATATATATATATATATATATATATATATATATATATATATATATATATTGTTTTTGTTCATTCTTTTTTCTTTTGTTTTCTTTAGTTTATGTTATTCCTTGAGCATAATATATCCTCACCATATTGTAGTATGGTGACATGTATAATCAAGAGGAGATTGTGGACACTTGGATAGTTGGTTTAATCCAAGGGCTTGGATTGTTTTTGAGGAAATATATTTGTAACCATTTCTTTAGAAATGGTTAAGGATTTTTCTTCATTCACACTCTTTTTTTTTCCCATGAGAACTCCCATCTCCTTCTTCCTCCTTTCTTTGCACTTGAGAAAACAAATTAGAAAAGAAAAATAAAAGGAGAGAAAATTATAGTGAAGAAGAAAGTACAACTCCTACCTAGTTAGATTAGCAACCTTACTATTTAGGTTAACTCTAGTTTGAGTTTGGAGCCATTGCACTTGAGCTTTCAAGATGGATCATCTTTGATGGAGGAGGTGGGCTTGCAAGTATGTTCCATGGAGCATCAAGGAGCCTACAATGAAGTCTAACACAATTTAAGAGCACTTGAAGATACTACAAAAATTGTAGCTTCTACCTAGCAGCTAATTTGCTCCTTTTTGTTGGTTATAAGTTATTATCTTTAGACTAGATCTTCATGGTTGGAATAATTGCTCTCTTGATTTTTTAAAACCCGATGTCTTCTTCTTTTAAAATTACTATTTAGAGTGCACTAGTTCTTTCAAGTGGTACAGAACCTAACTAAAGATTTGAACTTGTTTGGATGACTTTAGAATTATCAAAACCCATTTTAGTAAAAACTTGTTTTGAAAATTTGTGTGAAACGCTCTAATTTTTGCTTGTGCCAGAACCACCGGATTATTGGTTTGGACCAAGATTTCTAATAGTCTAATGCGCATCCAAACCCACCCCTTTTGTGCTTGGTTCGGCCTCGAAATGGGGCAGAACCGAGGCTGATTCAGCCCTATATCGGGGGCTGAATCAGCTATTGGGGCTTATTCAGCCTCGATGTGGGGCCGATTCGACCCGTGATTCTGCTCAAATAGTGTGGGGTTTTGGGTGGGTTAACCGGGTTCAATTTCTTGCAAAATGAGGGGGGTTTCGTTGCCAGGGATGCTTGAATTTCAATATTTGGAAATTTCGAGTGACCGTCTCACGGGTTTTGTGATTCTAGCTATCATTGTTTTGGTTTCTTCTACGACTGTGTGTATCATAGTGTTTAGTAAAACGTCATCTAATTGCTATATGTATTAATTAAACGGGGTTACGAAATTGATACTCGCATTGATATTCTGTGATGTTTCTTGATTATGGTTGTGTTAGATTATCGTGATAGATAGTCTGGTGTATGTAGTATTAGTAGTTCTGTGATGATATAATATTTATTCATATTGCGCGGCGAGCGTCCGATATATGGACTACCGTCATTGCGACTTGTACTATATTCTTTAGGAAGCATCCTGGTTGCGAACGTAGTCACCTTGTATATTTATTTTCATTACATGCACTAGATTTTCCCCATGGTGAAGTGCTCGAGCAACCGGGTTCTAGGAGGCAACAGGTGGCTATCTCAAAGGTGTTGAGACTGGGTCATCCCATTCTAGAATTGGTAGGGCTGCTCGTCGCACTTGTAGGGGGTATAGAATTGACCCACAAAGGGGTGCCCAAGTCATCAGATTTTAGAAGTGCTGGGTGGCCCACTCACTTCGTTGATTGAGATTGCTTCGCTTATGGGATTGGCGGGTGGATTGCTGCACTCGTAAGGGTCTTGGTTCTGATATTACGGTCTGTCAACACGATTGGGAAAATTACATTTCATACAAGGCTCTATTAAAATGTATTTTTTCTAGTTTATCCGCATTTCCATATTGGGATTGCTTCTGCTATGATACTTGTGTTATATCATGCCTCTGAGACGAATGATGATATAATATATATATATCTAGCAGAAGCTATATATGTTTTGCATCGGTGCTAGTCTTGACCCCGCCCTGCCGTAAGTTAAGTAACCTTACGGTGAAGACCTGGATCCATGTGGCGAATGCCGATGGCATATTTATGCATGGTTATTTTGGTTTCTTCTGGAGAAGACCTGGATCCATATTTATGCACTAGTTAGTCCTTTTAGTGTTTGAAGGAGAATTCGAGGAAACAATGGGAGCCATCCTAATTAGATAAAGTGATTAACTAATCTAATCTAGATTTGTGTGCACAAAGAATGTTTCTTTTCTTTCCCTCTGGCTGCGACCTTGACTCGTCTTAAACTAAAACTCATTATCAAGTTAAACCGAATCTTTTACCATCAGGATTTTGGATCGTCTAGATTTACGACAAAGTCACGTATATCTATGCCCCTCATACTTTACCCTTAGCTTTCTCCAGAACATTCCGTATCACTACGAAGATCCTGATAGAATGGATAAAACCATCTCGTATAATTACATACGAACCCGTAGAAATTTATTTCTGTTCGAGAATGGATTCCGGTTCTAGAGAAATTGAATATGATTATTCAGTTATCTCTACGCTTTACCTTCTCTCAGGTTGTGAGAGCTCCTCGTATTAGGAAAGTACATCTATTATTTTTATTGGATAGTCTTCTTCTAAATCTTAGGCATTTTCCAAAATGTAGGGAAGAAAGAAAGCCAATTAGCCTACGTACGATGTACAGAAGATAACAAGTAAAGACAAATGAAGGGATTGAAGTGAGGGCAATGAAAATTGCAACTAGTGTCATGGATCTGGATAATGGAAGGGGCATTACTCAGAATATCCAGCCACCCTCTCGAAACATTCCCATATTTCAGTTTTCCTGTGCAGTAGTTATTGAAAACTACTTCTCCAATTACATTCTGACTTTGGGGAAATAGATTTTGGCATAGGAAACATTATCTCTGCTCTTTTTTTTAATTTAATACACCAACATTGTCCCTACGGTACCAACTGCAGGGTTTCTCTTCCGGTATCGTAGGGGCAATTATTAATTTTATGTTTTATTTATTTTTTATTTATAACTTCCCCTACAGTTTGCACCATAGGGACATTGTTTGCCCCTACGGTGACAAACATAAATTGCCCCTAAGGATTTTCCCATCCGCAGGGGCATCCCCTATTTATAGTAGTGATTCTTAAAACCTATCGTGAAGGAGTTTGTTGTATTAGACTAGCTTTAAGGTAGTTTAGTGAAAAATAGCTTTAGTGTTTTTTTTTATAATTCATAGATTAAGAAAAGAAATGTCTGCGAAAATCAATTTGGTTTCATGTAAGAAAATTCTTACAAGAAAGTGATTTATTTATTAAATTTTGATGGAGAATTATATAAATAAGAAAAAAGATCCACATATGTTTTTGTTATGGATCTAGAAAAGGCTTATAACAAGGTCATGGAAATAATTTGATGGGCTCTTGAAAAGAAATTAGTGTGTCCGACGTATATTGATGTGATTAAGCATTCGTACGATAGATTAACTAGTAGAGCATTTGTATGATAGATTAACTATTAGATTGAGTAGAATTGGAGAAGTGACATAGTCCTCTACATTAAGTACTTATCTCTTTACAATTCATGGATGAATTTTGTAGACATATTCAAGATAGCACCACATGGTATTTGTTATTGTTGATAATATTGTTTTAGTAGATGAATCCAAAGAAAAATATAATTTATAAAATAGAACTTTAGAAGAAATGAAGGGGTTGTTTGATATTTAATAGATTCAGAATTAGCAGAACAAACATAAATTATATAAAATGTAACTTCAGGAAAAAAAGTATGAAAAGATGGACGAACGATGCAGGTTCAATGGCTAGAAATTATCTAAAATTTTTCGATTTTTAGACTCTATAATTAATTATGACAGGAAGATATGAGAGGACAAAGAATATAGGATCAAAAAAGGAGAAAGTAGAAGTGCTTCTAGAATGTTGTGTGACCTTTGAAATTGAAAAGAAAGTCATATAAGACAGGTATAAAGTCAGCAATTCTTTATATATCAGATTGTTGTAGAATTAAGAAACAACATGTCCATTAAGTTAGTGTGGTTGAAATGTCAATGCTAAGATATATTAATATTAATATACTAAAGAGTAAAGTGTTGCTATGCAACACACCCAGCTCTTGGGTATGGGGACCACGTGAGCCCCTGCAATTAATTGTGGGGCCCACAGGGGTTGGGTCATGTTGTGCAGTGTTTGGTGCTGTTATAGTTGCATGGTAACACTATGGTTTATACTAAAAGATGGGATGAGAAATAATTATATTTATAACTAGTTGGAGTCGTTTCCATAAAAGATAATATAAAAGAGAACTAATTGAGACGATTTAAACATGTATAGTGGGACCGATAATCGTCTTAGTTAGAATAAGTAACAAAACTAAGTTAATGACGTAATTTAGGATAGTGGTAGACTTAATCGAATATGAGTGGAGATAATTAAGAACAACGTGTTAATTGTTAATTTAACCGAAAAGACAGTATTTAATAAAGCAGAATAAAAGAAATGAATTCATATATGGGTTAAGGCTTCCCCTCCCCCTCTCTATTTTCGAAAAAGGTTTCTTGTTGTTATAGTGTTACCAAAATCATTCTTCAAACAACCCTTGGTAAATTTCTTTACAATGTTACATCTTCATCCTTTAACTCATCCTTCTCTCTAGTGTAAATTAATGCCCATAACTCTAGTGTTTTTAGTAAACCACCTTGATGTTTTTTAAGCATAGTAAGATCCGATCCAAGAAACAAAAACAAAAAAAGAAAGAAAAGAAGTCGAGCTCCCTTAAAGTGCGACATTAAGTGTATTTAGTAAAAGGCTTTCTTAAAACCAATGTAATATAAAAACTTAATGTGGTTTAGCAAAAAACAACTATATTTTTCAAGGTAAATTTAGTGAAATTTACATCCCTCTATATACTACTTTTTATTATACAATAAGGACATTAACTAGCAAGGTGTCCCACACACATTTCGTGGGGCGATTGAAAATTCACTGAAATGTAGGAGGCTGAGTAAAAATTTGTTCAGAATTGTCAGAATTGAGATAGGCCAAGAAAAAGCTAAATGTAAATTTATAGGGAAGCCAGGGGAAGAAGTTGAATTTGCTGGGGAATTTTATCTGAGTGCATTCTAAGTTTTTTGGGGCCAATACGAATTGCCATAGAAATCTGGGGGTTGGGGATAAGTTTCCACACTAAATAAAAGCCATAAAATGGCTTGATTCAGCCCACTTTCTATATAATATATATAATATAATAGTTTATTCTAAATACTGTAAGGTTATGGTTTGGGTAAGCACAATTGATCTTGTGCAAACTGGCATGCACACAAACTAAACCATAGATGTGATAAAAAAAATATTCTTCTGAAAGTGAAGATAAAAGTGACACATTTCTTCTTGTCACGTCATGGTAAACAATCCTTAGAGAAATTTATATAGCACCATGTATATATACCGATTAATGGCTCACTTCCACATTCAATTTCAACTGAAAATTATATTCTTAAAACTTACAGCAACCCAAGAGACGATTGTTGGGATGGAGAAGCCGGGGCACCGAACAATACTCGCGATAAACCAATCATGAATTAACAACGAAAAGACAAATTAATAATGATACGAAAATAAATAAATAAGAATAAAAAACCAAACAAGAGAGATTTTTGTTAACGAGTTTCACCCACCGTATGGCTCGTCTCCGGAAGAGCGGAATCTGCAATGTCTGCTATAACCTTGAATCAAGTACACAACGAGTAAACCATAGGAGATTTCTCTCAAATCTTTCTAGATCTAAACCGCCACTCTCTCATACAATGCTCTCTCTTCTATTTGGCTGTACTTAAAACATATAAGAGGTCTCTATTTATACATGAATCAATTCCTTAATTAAAAAACTACCATAATTAAGATGCTGTCATAAGGCATTTCTTAATTAAGAAACTGCCATAATTATAAAACTGCAATAAGAAAATTCATAATTAAGAAATTGTGGTTTTGGTAAAACCTGATATGGCTTTTGTGCACGTCCAGACATCTGCCGGAAGTTTCTCAATAATTTCAGCAATCTCCCACTTGGAGATATTTCAACCTTGATTTCCAACGCTGGTAGATTTCACATGACTCCGCTCTACTCTCTTCTCATCCGATTTTCATGGAGAGCTTCACCAACCTGCAACAGAAATCTAGCTTAACTCTGTTTACGTCCTTGGTGAACATATCCGCTAGATTCTTTTCTCCCGCGATCTTCCACAGTATCAACCCGTCTTCTTCTACCACTATGCATCTGAAGTGGTACCGCACCTTGATGTGCTTCGTCCGAGAGAGATATGCCACATTATTTGCCAAATGTATCACATTTTGGCTGTCTCTCTACAAGGTATTGAAGTCTACCTTTTTTCCCAATTCTTCAAGTAGCACTTGCAATCATATTATCTTCTTGTTGGATTCCGTAATCGCCACGTATTCAGCCTCTGTAATCGACAATGCCACCACCTTTTGCAATTGAGGGACCCAACTTACCATTGTTCTCTCAATCGTGAATACGTACTCTATTGTGCTCTTCCAACTATCTCGATCTTCCGGGTAGTCCGCATCAACATAACCTTGCTTCTTTAGAGAGTCACCCCCAAAATATAAACAGTGACTTGACGTATCCTTAAGATAGCTCAACATCCACTTCACCACATTCCAATGCTCATTCCCCGGGTTTTGCACATGCCTGCTAACAACTCCCACTGCATGTGCAATATCTGGCCTCGTACTCACCATCGCTTACATCAAAATCCCCACCGCAGATACATAAGGCATGCTTGCCATCTCATCTTTCTGCTCTTGAGTTGTCGGGCAAAACTCTTTGCTGAGATTGAAATGCTTCGCTAAGGGCGTATTCACTGGTTTTGACTTGTCCGTATTGAACCGCTTCAAAACTTTCGCGATGTATCCCTTTGCTATAACCACAGCTTCCGCTACTTCCTATTTCTCACGATTTTCATGCCCAACATTTGCTTTGCCGCTCACAAATCCTTCATAGAGAATTTCTCAGCCATCATCTTTTTCAAACTTTGAATTTTCTCAAAATTTGAACCTGCTGCCAACATACCATTCATGTATAGTGACAAAATAATGTAGTCTCCATCTTTGAAAGTTTAAACGTACATGAAGTGATCTGATTAACAACGCACAAATCCCGTCTCCAACATAAACTGATCGAACTTAAGATACCACTGTCTTGGAGCTTTCTTGAGGCCTACAAACTGTAATGACTCTGAAATTCCTGTACAGAAATTTCTTGTTATTATATAGAAAAGGGTGTTTCAGCATGTGTAAGAGTTAAAAGTTATTTTTGTTAAATAAAAGCAAGAAATAACTTATAGCTCACCGGTAAAACCACTACGCTACTGCGACATAGCCTGTATGTTCGATTCCCATTAGACCCAATTATTTTTTCAGATTTTTCTTTTTAATTTTTCGGAAGCCCAAGAGTTTCACATGCAATACACGAAAGAACAAAAAGTTTCAGAAAAATCAAACAGGCGTAATGAGGTGTACACACCCAAATTTACACGTGCCACAAATATCGAGACGGATCACCAAGATACGACCGCCCAAACTCTCCAAAGGGCCGGCACCGACGGTTCGATGGAGCCCAAATCTCTCCGTGCTTTGCACACTTGACTCTTCAACTCCTTTCAACTCCCCTGCATTGTTTGATTTTCCTGTAATCAAACAAAGACTCTTCAATTCACTATTTAACACCATTTAAATCTTTTTAATTCACATTTTTAATTCCCAAACCCTAATTTTTCACTATAAATACCACCCCATGCGCTAGCTCTTCTCTATTCTGAAATTTCTAGCAAAAATTCTCTCAAATTCTCTAAGTACCAAGTGGACTTAAGCACCCCAAGTGGAGTATCAAGCTAAACCCGACGACCGGAACATTTCCGACGACGCTACGACACTCGAAAGCTTCCTTTCTCTCTTTCTAACCACCTAAAACCGTAATTCCCTTCATCTCTATCTTTTTCCATCTCAAAACAACTTTTTAAAACAACTCGACAAAAGTGGAGTTATTTCCGATTCAATCTTTTTTTAATTTTTGTAATCCACTTGATAAACAAATTAGATCAAACTAACATCCTATATTAATCTTAACCTTATTTCATATCATTTAGTTTTTAGTTTAACAAAAATTTCATAGGAAACAAACATATAACGAACTTTTTCATTAAAATACCATGAACTTTAGTATAACCCTTTTCAATAATTGTTAAATACTTTTAAGAAAACTTCATGGGGTAACGACCTATCCCACACGCACATTATGGTTACATAGCACGATGATCTAAACAAATGACTAAGTTAAAGAATAGGTTTACATTAAAATACCACACCTTTACAAAACGGGTTTCTTTTAATCGGTATTTTGTAGTACTTGGCAATTACGCCTCTACAACTCTCGTTAGGGAACCCGCTAATGGATGGTGAGGATTATCGCACATTCTTAGGAAAGTAGAGCGAGATGCAGAACTACTCACGGAGTATTTGATCTTGATAGCAAATAAAATACGGTTTTTAAGAAATGCGACTTTTCTAAACAAAACTAATTTTTGAAAAATTATATAAAAAATATTAATCCGTATTTTCAATAAAAACAAATTAATAAACTATATTTTTAAAATGAAAGATTATTTTTTTTAAATAAAATACCACCAAGTTTCTAAAAATAGTAGTTTTCACAAAAATACCATAAGTTTTCAAAAAGGCTAGGTTTTATTACCAAAACACCACAACAATTAAAATACATGTTCATGAAAACCCTAAATATTACAAATCACCCTCGAGGTTATTTTTAAAATAATATTAATATATATTTTTCATAAAAACCCCTCAAGATATGCAAATGATATTTTAAGGACTCTAGAATTAATATAGATTTAAGCGGTATCATTTCTCTTGAGCCTCAGGGAGTGGGAGAAAGTGAGTGCTTGTCTATTCAGGTTAGACAACTTAACAGAGTTATCAAATGGCAATTGTCTTGGAAAAAGATACAAATCCTGCCGTCCATGTGCAGCAGTTGTCGATTTCTCCCGAACATAAGATATTTAACAATTTATATCAATTCACATGAAAAGACATGACTCGAATCCAAATTCGAATCTAAACTTGAACACAAACTCGAACTCTAATCTAACTTGAATCTAAACTTGAATATATACTCGAACCCAACTTGAACACAAACTCGAACTCTAATCTAACTCGACTCTAAACTCGAATATATACTCGAACTCAATTACTTGAACCAACATGACTTGAACTAAGATTGCAATTGTCATGACTCGCATATTAATCGACTCACTCGAATATATACTAACCATTTTGCAATCTATGGTTTCGGTCAAGACATATTAATCAATCAATCAAATCAATTAAGTATATTAACCAATTATATATATTATACTCTGGGTGTTTGGGATAGTTTCTTGTGTGAATTCAACGGAGCTTCAGGAGTCCCGTATTAAGCTCTCTTTTTTATTTTACTCGAATATCAGTCGGGTTGACTCATCCACAGCCTAGAGCCCCGTTGTTAACACATGAAACAGGCCCGTGTTTTCTTGCTCCCGGGCCCCACTCTTGAGCTCGTGAATACTTCTACGGATGCGTTGACATTTGCATTTGGAACTTAGCATTAACATAATGACCATATAGAAACCTATAGAATATACTTACCCATGAACATATACTCTTACTCGTTATATATATTCTACACTTATCATTTTCTTTACTCCTACCTATCTTTGGGACTTACCGAGCGCTAGTTCACTAACAGACATTCCACCCATTTTTCTTCTCTTGGAATGTTCATCAGATACGGTCGAGACGGAGGAAGTTGAAGGCACAGAGAAGGACTACAACCAGATCGCTACTTAGGGCTAGCTCAGCTTCACTTTTTCTTCAGTTTATGTATGCCACTTATTTAGGCATTTTCCTTATTGTATTTACTTTCCAGCATAAACTTATGTATTTGTAAATATTGAATGTTGAATATATATAAAGATGTTCGTTGAAAATTTTTACAGTCTCCATTTATTCTTGCTTTGTGTATATTTGTTTCAATACGCGTAGTATATTTATTTAGGGAATGACCTTCTCTGGATAAATATGCCGTGGGCCACGTCACCATTTCCGTCTACTGGGAAGCGGGGTGTGATACAAACTATTTCGCAGTTTGTACACCATATCTGCTTTCCCTTTCACCTCGTATCCCTGTGGCTGCATTATATAAATCTCCTCCACTAAATCTCTATGAAGGAACATGGTCCTCACATCAAGCTGTTCTAAGTGAAAGTTCTCCATCGCCACGATACTAAAAATCATCCGAATTGATATCATCTTCACCACATATTTGCTTTTGCAAGTATCCCTTGACTGCCAAGCGAGCCTTGTACCGCTTCACACCATCAGCCTCATCTTTAATCCTGTACACCCATCTATTTAGCAATTTCTTCTGACCCTTGGATAGTTTCACTAGGTCCCACATACTATTCTTCTTCAAAGAATCCATCTCCTCATCCATATCTCGCTCCCACTAATTGCTTGCATCATTTCTTGTGGCTTCTTCAAAGGATTTGGGCTCCCCTGAATCTGTGTACAATACGAAGTTGGTCACAAGTCTTTCAGGTAGCCGCCTATCTCCTTAGAATTGATACATCTGGTTGCTGAACATGCTCACCATCTTATTCTTGAACCTGATCCTGCACTATAACTTCCTCCATATTCTGATCTCCATCTGTAGGTACCTGAATGCTCTCTTGAGTTACGTCCAACACGACGAACTCCAATACCGCACCATCCTTGGGCTGCTTTTCTTCTTTGTACAAGTGCTACTCATCAAAAATAACGTTCCGACTTCGTATTACTTTCTTATGTGTGTAATCTCACATCTTATATCCGAACTCGTCTCCACCATACCCGATGAAAGCATACTTCTTAGATTTGGAGTCGAGCTTACTCCTTTCTGCCTTATCAACCAATGAATATGCAATACAACCAAATACTTTTAGGTGTGCGTAATTAACCGGTTTACCTGAAAAAATTTCTTCCGGAATGTCTCCTGTTCATCGCCGGATACGGAAACGGACCGGGATGGGTCGTCTTGCCTGAATCTGGGGGCAGATACTATTTGAATTTATCCATCCACCTCTCCGAAGATGCCAAGTTGATTAATGACACCATATATCGGAGGTTTGGACGGATGCGGCCGTTGTTGCGTGACTTTATCAGATTCCCCCTCGTTAGTGAAGGGTTTTTGATTATGGGGACGCTCTTCCCTTCAGGCGCAAGCCCCTACAGTTAATTACGTTACCATATTGCAATAACCACTTTCTCCTGCTCTGGAAGTTCTCTTCGTGTCGTGTGTTTTTTTGTTTATTTTGGTTTTGGTTGCCCGTAGATTGTATACGGAGACTAATTTATGTCATCGCCCATAGGTCGTAAATTAATCCAAATCCGTATATTTTTAGATTTTGGTTTGGGTTGATTTAAGGATCGTTAATCTGGTTTGAGATTAAGATCGACTCAAAACGTATGAGCGTTCGGGCTCAATTATTTTAGTTTAAGGACATCGCAGTCCATTATCGCTATGTTTGAGGCGAGCTGTTAGTTTAAGAACGTTTCGGTCTTTTATTGCCGTATTTAGGGGTGAATATTAGTTTAAGGACATTTCGGTCCATTATCCATCTTGCGCGCGTATGTATTTGTTACGTGACAAAGTGAACAATGGTGATATGGCATGTGCCCAATTTGTGGCACGATCCAATTTGAGGCGTGCACGTCAATTTAGAAGTGCATCAACGAAAGAAGTTGTTGGTCTTCGGGACCCGCTACCTCTCTGAAGACGTTGAGAAATTACAACGACATGTATCGGAGGCGTGAAGAGATGTACCCTTAAACCAAATCCCTTATTTGAGGGAAAAGGGGTTGTTGTGGAGTTAAGAATTTATGGTCATATTTGAGACCTTGGAAATCAAGAGCATATGGGCTCGATTGATTTAAAAACAAAGAGGTTTGATCTCAGGAAACTTAACCAATTTTGGGCTGAGTTTGAGTTTCCATAATTACCTAACAATGCTGAGCAGCGCTCACGTGTGAAACGCGTGGGGTACTGGATTATAGCTAAGAATTAGAGTCTTGTGATACACACGTGTGAAACACGTGAGGCGCTCAGATGTGAGCATTTTTAGTCATTTTTGACTAATCATGGAGTGCTGAGCACTCTGCATAATACTCACGTGGGAAGTACGTGAGTGCTGGGCTTTGGGCTTTATTTGTTCATTTCCCTCTTTTTACAGAAGTGCTAAGCACTTGGATAGAGCTCACATGCATTTCACATGACTTCTTCCTTTTGGGGCGGCTGCCTAATTGACAATGAAGTTTTTCTTTGCTCTTTAGGCGCTCACGTGAGAAACACGTGAGCCAGATTTGGTTGTTCTTAATGTTTGTTTTTAAGCGCTTCTCGTGGGAAAACCGTGAGGCTTCAAAATAGTGCTAAGCACTAATCGAGTTACCAAGTTGTTCTTGTGTTTTCTCAGAGATATTGATCTCTGTTAATGACATTTTTAGTCACTGATAATCATCAAGATTTCAGTTTTGAAGGTCTTGGACCATCATTATCATTTGTATTGAAGAACCAAGTTCTTTTTCACTTTTCTAAGAACCGAGTTCTTTATGTAAGGTTAGACCCTAATTTTTGGAGGAATTAAATTCCCATATATTCCTGTTCTTTCTTTTTTAACTTAGTTCTTTTCCCCTAAGTTTTGAATCTGCAGAACAGAATCTCTCTGATAAGAATTAAATTCTTAACTTGTGGGGAGATCTGTTTCTGCAAATCTCAACCAGAAAAAGAACTGAGTTCTTATATGAAGGGTTAAACCCTTAGAGAGGCAAAGGAGACATAATATGATCTCTGTGTTTCTTTACCTAGGGTTTCAACTAGACAGGTCTTCTTTGAGAATTAAATTCTCTTTTCTATCAATGGCTCACTGTATTCTTTAAAAGCTTGTGGGAAGTTCTCTCTGTATATTCTCTCTCTTTTTTCTCTGTCCTCCCTTCTTCATTCCCTATCTATTTATAGGAGAAGAGAAAAGATTAACTTGTTAACAAAATCTATGATTGAGAGATCGTGATTGATTTCATAATCAATCCAAAATGATCTCTTAGATCACTTGGTGAATTTTATTCACCATTGGATTTTTAATCCAAAGGCTCTCTATTTAACTGAAAAGTTTTCTTGTTTATTTAACAAGATTAGGAATTTTTTTTCCTAAGATAGAATTTTATTATATCAGATGATCGGTGGGTGATTTTATAATCATTGTTGGATCCTTGATCCAAGGGTCCTCTGTTTAACAGAGAATATTTTTCTAGTTTGAGAAAGATCAAAGAAATATTTCCCACATAGAATTTTATTCTATCAGATAGTTCATTTGGTGATATTTTATCACAATTGGATTTTAAATTCAAGATTCTCTGTTAGAGAAAAAAATTTCCATATTAGAAAGATCAGGGAAAATATTTCCCAAATAGAATTTAATTCTATCAGATGGGATCATTTTAAATTGGGGCGCTCACATGCTTTGCATGTGAGCGCTGCCAAAGAATGTGGTAAGAGAACTCACGTGTTTAACATGTGACCCATAGTGTGGGTTTTAGCCTGTTTATTTTCAGTGCCCATATGCTTTGCATACGAGCGCTCACGTGTTTAACACGTGAGGCTTGTTTGGCCATTGGTTATTTATGTTCAGCACTCATATGCTTTGCATATGAGCGCTCATGTGCCAATTTGGTCTTTAAGTTTATTTTATTCAGCGCTCATATGCTTTGCATATGAGCGCCCACATGATTAACACGTGAGACCAGTTTGGCCCTTAGTTATTTGTTTTCAGCACGTATATGCTTTGCATATGAGCACTTACGTGGGCCAGTTTGGCCTTTGGTTATTTATGTTCAGCGCTCATATAATTTTCTGTTGGTGCACGGCGGCGCCCCGGCCGTCAATCCGACGCCGGAATGCGGAAGCGGTGAAAACTTAAATTTTGCGGACTTAGCAAACCGGCACCACCGCGCACTAAACACCCGGATCGAAACCATTAACTAGTCTAAGCTAACTATAAGATGGGAAAGAGATATACCGACGATCCAAGTCCTCCGGTCTTCTCATCATCGTCCCGATCTCCTGCGGAATGTCCCGTCTCCTCCCCGTCGCCGGAAGCGCACCACATCGCCTACTTCTTTTACGGGCTCCCACCTCAATGCCGAGGCAACTCGGGCACGAAGCCGGCTACTCGACGTGCCCAAGGTTCGCTGTAGAATATGTAGTGAACTATTTATCTCATTTTGGGGTTACCGGAATTGCCTTTTGGTGGAGGGATGAAACAAGAACTATGTGGAGGAATTTGGGGACATTTTTGGAGCATGAAATGAACCATATACCCTCACCAAAATATTTGGACAGCCCCCTCCTATACATGGCCGGCCATCTCAAGAGGAATGGAGAGAATGAGAGAGTTCTATCAAAAAATGGGAGCCTCACTCATATGATACAAGAGAGAGAGAGAGAGGAGTCTATCATGCAAAAGGAAATGATTATCAACAAATCCAACACTCCAAGGCAACCATCATCTCAAGCATGATGGCTTCAAAAAGTCAAGCCATCATGAGAAGAAGAAGTCAAGGTAAGGTGCTCATCATGAAAACCATCATGATGTAACAAGATGCAAAGAACCCCCTCCACTAATGCCTATTTGCAACAATGCAAATAAACCCTCCTCCACCAATCTTCGGCCAATGAACGGAACAATGGAAATTGGCCGAAACGGAAAGCAAATTGGCAACTCCAGAAAACTGGTCCCGTAATAAATTACAGGAAAACCCCGATACTGTGCATACACACCCGCATTTGTATTCCGACCGAAATACAAATGCAATGAGACAAAGTCTACACTGTACTATACTAGGATCCGGCTTAAACCAAAGCCGGCTAGTAATATCCGTTCGATCCTGATCCGTGCAATACCGCACGTATCTGATCGAACCCTGCCATATAACCATACGGCCTATAGTACAAACTGTCCGATCCTGATGCGTGCAATACCGCACGTATCTGATCGGACCTTGCCATATCTCCATACGGCCTCTACAACCTTTCGCCCGAAAGCTGAGTAACTGAATGTGGGGGACTCTAAAGACTCGTCAACACCTCGGTTGTGGATTTAACCACTAGCACGTCAGAGGTATAAGCCAATACGTAACGGGCTACCAAGTATTGACTAAAAGGGACGTCTGTGAGTGAACTCAGCCTGATAACCCTACTGAGCCTGTCAGTGACAATATCCGTGCAGTCCGGTCCGTTCGTCTATGAGTATCGCATGGCGGGCCTAGGGGGTTGGTAAAAGTCAGACCCCCAAAAGCGGTACAAGTCGTGTCGGAGTGTAGCCCAGAACACCCTGAGATACTACTGGAATACCTACCAGTAAATCTCCTTGCCTTGGCCAAGGACTTTGTGTAATGGCTCTCCTAGACACAGCACGACCTCACCCCCAATACCGGGAGAGACGAACCCCTGAAGATACGCTCACTGCCTCCATGTGGCTTGGGACTGTACCCAACTAAAACCTGTTTGCACGACTCCTTTGAGCCGTGGTAGGGTAGTAATCAAAGTACAGTGGGAACTCACACGAGACAAATGACGATCCCCAGGTCGATGAACTAACCTGCACACATGTCACCAGGGAACTGCCATCTGACGTCTGGTATATGACCAACTAGCATGTTCCCGGCGAGTCCTGTCCGGTGTACTCATAACCCAATGAGCACCTGTATACATCTTAGGTGATCCAACTGACACCAGTGGCTTGTGAGACCGGCCACCGCCCCTCGTCGGGGTCTCGACTGTATACACTAGTCTACTAATGGAGTATCGATGCCCAGTCTCGAAACTCCCACGACTAGGGACCTTTTAAGGATAAGCTTATAGACCCCCAGCTCCCACTTATATGATCGCCCTCATACTGCTGGTGATCAAGCAAGAATCCTAGGGGCTCTATCAACGTGTAATAGCGACGTGTCAGGTCACTTAAAACAGTACACGATGATAAAGGTAAACCAGATAGCATACTATCATCTCGAGTAAGACTGTCCTACCAGGATAGGTCCTCCCTCAATCATTGCAATCACGTACCTGTGATCCAATAATTGACTCTGAGGGCACTATCTCCAACAATCTCCCACTTACACTCAAGGCTAATTATTGCGATGTCGCATACTCACAGCCCGTGTGATACCGAACATCCAACTCCTCTACTAGTCAGTCTCACAAAGCTCGTTTGCGAAACTATTGCGTTCGAGGAATAGCCTCAGTGAGTGGATCCGCATAGTTGTTTCATTCCATGTCTCTCTATTTCTCAAGTTCGCGGAGAAACCCATCTCCCGAAATGAGCAATACCTGTCTCAGAATATGTCTGGATGTCTGATGGGACCTAGCTCATAAATGAACTCCAAATCCAAACTTCTTAGACTGTATCGTCAACTGAACTTAATCAGTATCCTGCGCGCCATGCCTCCCTCAGTATTGCCTTGGACCACCTGTCCAAAATACTGCCCCTCATCAGAAGGAAAACTATAACTCTGACAACCTCCTTGTCGTCCATGTCACCTTGGAAGCCTGGAATGATAACTGTCTCCTGAATGAGGTTGTCGTTATCATCTCCCTAGAACATCCACTTATGTTCTAAAACTGCTTCCGACTGTTTCTCCAGGATTGGATTAATGTCAACTTATTGCATCTAGTGCAAGAACAACATCTGGTGTGGTACTTGACATCTCACGATTGACTCAATTGCCTAAGCAAGTGATCTGCCAATCATGCACATCCCTCTCTACTTTAGTTTATAAGACACCTTTAGAGAGGGTGACTCCATTACCTGCAGGTACACTACCGTGCCAGGAGTCGTCCATCCTAAATACTCTTAGAATGCTGTCAAGTACCCTAATTGGGAAACCACCCAAATCTAGACCTAAAACCATAGATCTAGTAACCAGTATGTCTGATATAAAATCCATTTCCTTTGTGGAGAAACAACTGTGTGACGACCAAAGTATAACTGATTGTAGTGTAGGAGTTTCTTTTCCTACTTTGTGCATGTCATCCAAATACCAGGACATCACACCCTACTACCTTCTCAACAGATCCATCCCCTATTCTGATGAAGTCAAACCCATGTCTGTCACGTCAGAAACAGATGATCTATCTCCGCTACATCTGCTTTAGTCTATAAATAGACATAAGCTACCTGTCCACCAATGCTTCCGCTGCTCCCACTGAGTACGACAACCCTCTGGCAGAGTCATATAGACGTACACTTCTAAAACTGGTTTAGAACGACGCTATACTCATCCTCCCGCCGGGTCTCGTAACCTGGAACAACAGCAATGGCAATTGTGGGTAAACAAGAACTTCCTTGTCACCGTCCTTGAGGCTACCGTAGTGCCTCTCGGGTGCCTGAAGTTACCCACCTTATCTGCGGAGTGGCCAATGGAATGTCAATCCAGATTGAATCTTTAGGTTCCTTATCAAATCTTCAGTAATCGTTTGTGGTTCTGGAATCACTTCCAGTTCTACCATACTCCCACTACTGTTTTCTGAAAAAATCCATCTTTAATAAAACTGTGGCGAGTCTAGAACAATATCGCTATTGTTCATCCAGATGGTAGAAAGTCAACCCTCGTCATAGCCTGAGTCAACCCACAAACAGCCATTACAGAAACGTGCCTGGAGTCGTCCAGTGTCTGGTTTTAATCATAAGCCGGACAACTCCCCGTACCTTAACATCGTTAAGATATGAACTGTTCTATATCCTATATAGGACCAGAGGCACTGATTTAACTGAACCAGATCCAAATCATGCAACTGTCTCCAGTGCATGTCAACTAAATGGAAGGAGGCCTGATCAGCATTACTCAACTTAGGAATGCTTCCAATTATGAGTAACCTGAAAGAGAAGCAAGATCTCTTTATCATTACTATCAACTGAATACCATACACAAGTATCTACATCTTCGATCTCTTTGAAGAATCCCGATACTTGCTATACCTGGTTCTCTACTCTATTCAAATACCTATAACTTCTCCAAATTCGGACCCTGTGTTTCCACGAAACACCTTGTTCCCCTCCGAACGGCGGCCTGCGACGTCAGGACGTCACGTAGCCTGGGGTTCGGGGCAGATGCTATTTGGTTTTTATCCGTCTATCTCTCCGAAGATGCCAAGTTGATTTATGGCACCGAGTATCGGAGGTTTAGACGGATGCGGCCGATGTAGCAGACTTTGTCAGATTCCCCCTCAGGGTGAGGGGTTTTTGATTGTGGGGACGCTCTTCCCTGCAGGCGCAAGCCCCTGCAGTTAGTTACGCTATCGCGTTGCGATAACAACTTTCTCCTTCTCCAGAATTTCACTTCGTGTCGTGTATGTTTATTTTGTTTGTGGTTGCCCGTGGATTGTATACGGAGACTTAGTGATGTCGTCGCCCGTAGGACGTGGATTAGTCCAAATCCGTGTTTGCTTAGATTTGAGTTTGGTGTTTTTTAGTTTAAGGATGCATTAGTCGCATTGCGGCTAAGATCAACTTAAACCTTCGTTAAGGATACATTAGTCATGTTCTAGACTAAGATCGACTTAACATAGTGACTGATTTAATTATCTGGGCGTCGGGACTCGTCACCTCTCCGACGTCGTTGAGGGATTACAACGACAGGCGTCTGAGGAGTTCAGAGATGTACCCTTGAACCAAAGTTGACTTGGGGTTTTATTTAAAGATCTAAGGACACGTTAACCGTATTTGGGGTTAAGATCAACTTAGACGGGACCGTTTAGATCCGACAAAAGAGCGTTTGGGCCCTATGGTGTCAGTTTAGGGACGTAGCGGTCCATGTTCCAATTTAGGGACGTGGTGGCCCATTATTAGTTTAGGGACGTTTCGGTCCGTCGCCAGTTTAGGGACGTAGTGGTCCGTCATTAGTTTAGGGACGTTTCGGTCCGATTTTAGTTTAGGGACGTTTCGGTCCGTCGCCAGTTTAGGGACGTAGTGGTCCGTCATTAGTTTAGGGACGTTTCGGTCCGATTTTAGTTTAGGGACGTTTCGGTCCGTCTCCAGTTTAGGGACGTAGTGGTCCATGTTCCAATTTAGGGACGTGGTGGCCCATTATTAGTTTAGGGACGTTTCGGTCCGTCGCCAGTTTAGGGACGTAGTGGTCCGTCATTAGTTTAGGGACGTTTCGGTCCGATTTTAGTTTAAGGACGTTTCGGTCCGTCGCCAGTTTAGGGACGTAGTGGTCCGTCATTAGTTTAGGGACGTTTCGGTCCGATTTTAGTTTAGGGACGTTTCGGTCCGTCGCCAGTTTAGGGACGTAGTGGTCCGTCATTAGTTTAGGGACGTTTCGGTCCGATATTAGTTTAAGGACGTTTCGGTCCGATATTAGTTTAGGGACGTTTCGGTCCGATATTAGTTTAGGGACGTTTCGGTCCGATTTTAGATGAGTGGTCGTTGGGACTCGTCGCCTCTTTGACGTCGTTGAGGAATTACAACGACAGATGTCAAAGGAGTTCGGAGATGTACCCTCGAACCGGTCATGACTTAGTTTGTGAGAGGCATTTAATTTAAGGACTTACAGCCAGGATTGGGTTAAGTCCAATTTTTATTTTAGGCTCTGCCCGATTAAAAGAATCAATCTAAACATGGCTCTGCCTCTTTTTATTCTTGCAGTTTGATTTGGGCCAAGCCCTCAAGCATTTCCAAACAGGGCTCTGCCCTTTGTATGATTTGATTTGGGCCAGGCCCTCAAGAATTTTCCAAATAGGGCTCTGCCCTTTTATTTTTGTGATCTGCTTTGGGCCAGGCCCTCAAGAATTTTTTTTTTAAATAGGGCTCTACCCTTTTATTTCTGATTTGGGCCAGGCCCTTTTAAATAATGAGTTGCAGGAACTCAAGAATCTTCTGATTGAAGAAACAAAAGTGCATAGCACTTTTGATCTACATTTAGATCAAAAGAAAACAAGTTTTTCTTCTTGTTTTCTTTTCACAGAACCAAGGGTTCATATCAAGTGCAAGGCACTATTTATTATTCTTTTATTTTTTAGAACCAAGGGTTCATATCAAGTGCAAGGCACTATTTATCTTTTTATTTTCTGTTCTTCAGAAATTTTACCTTCTTTTTTTTTTTGTTCTTGATTAATCTTCAAGAGCTCTCTTTTTTCAGAAGCTTTTTCCCTCTCTCGATGATGATTGATTATCTGATGCCCTTTGAATGAGGCCTGGGGTCTTATTTATAGTGCCCACCAATTTGTTGGATTTGTTAACAAAATCTTTCCTGAATAATTTTGGGAATTTTCCCACCATTGGATCTCTGATCCAAGGGTTCCTGTTTTACAGGAGAACAGAAAAGATTTGTCTAAATCTTCATTCAGTTGCTGCGCAACTCACCAGCGTGTGACACGTGTCACGCATCCGTGCGCTTGCGCAGTTGTGGTTGCGCAACTGCGCAGACACGTGTCGCGCATCCGTGCGCTTGCGCAGTTGCGATTGCGCAACTGCGCAGATACGTGTCGCGCATCCGTGCGCTTGCGCAGTTGCGATTGCGCAGACACGTGTCGCGCTCCCGTGCGCTTGCGCAGTTGCGCAGACACGTGTCGTGCATCCGTGCGCTTGCGCAGTTGCGATTGCGCAACTGCGCAGACACGTGTCGCGCTGCCATGCATTTGCGCAGTTAAGTCTTTAATTACGTTTTCTGAAGAGCCTTGCTCTGATGGGACGCACCGTCTCGGGCGTTACGCTGCCGAATTGGCTTCTGCCACGTGGCAGATTGCGCACTGCGCACGGAAACCGAAGCGTTGCTTCAAATTTCGAATTTTCAAAATTCAGTAGAGCCTTGCTCTGATTGGGGGAAACAGATGCCCCCCACCGTTGCGCTCACGTGGCGCGTACGTGAGTGCAGCGGTGGCAAGATCCTGACCATCGGATCGACGGGTCAGGTGAACAGGCGCAGGCGCCTATAAATTGGACCCTTGGTCCTTGGTAATTTTTACCATTCTCAAGAATTTTTACCCAGAGCCTTGCTCTTGTTTAAAACTTCAGAGCCTTGCTCTTGTGATTTCCTTAAGAACTTCTAAGTTCTAACTTCAGAACCATTTTAGGTAAATTAATTTAATTTAAATCAAATTTAAATAATCAGAGCCTTGCTCTTATAGATCTCTGATCTAAAGGAAACCCCTTTGGGGTTTCTTCAACAGAGCCTTGCTCTTATAGATCTTTGATCTAAAGGAAACCCCTTTGGGGTTTTTATTCACAGAGCCTTGCTCTCAAAAATTTGCAGAGACTCTGTTCTTAGGTTTTAACCCATGAACAGAGCCCTGCTCATAGGTCAATTAAAAAACTTTTTAAAAGTTTCCAAGGATTTTTAAGATCCCAAAATTTTAATCCTTGGTTATAAATTTTTATTACTGCTACAGAGCTAGGCTCTCTTTTTTTTTAAGAAGTTTTATTCTTTTGAAACAGGAGTTTGACAAGTGTCACTCTGTGACAGAGCTTTGCTCTGAAAAGAGGAGATTTTCTCCTTGTCTCTAGAGATCCCCCAGTGAGGATATTCTCTTGGGGGTCCTTTTTATTAACTGACAGTCTCATCCAATGATGGGACTGTCTTATCAAATGATGCGCCGTCATCTTGATTTTGTGGGTCCCCCTTTGGTCCCCAACCCACTGCATTGCAGTGTGATGTATGCCTTTGATATGTGAAGCATTGGAACACTAACAGTTGTTATTATTTTTTTTTATCTACAGGAAACATGTCTGAAGATTTGTCTTTCCCCTTTGTTCGCTCAGAAGGAGGGTTCCCACATGCACCAGTGGACCGGGTAGTGTTCGCCTTGATTAAAGATCACGATCCTGAGTGCAAGAGACTCCACCTATGGGGAAGGTGGTACAGCCAGATTATCCAAGGCCGCCGCAGTTTTAGTTCCGCCTCGCTTTCCGAACCCATAGTTACGATCCCCTATGCGGACAAACCCCCGGTGGAGTATGCCGTGGAGGTAAAAAATTGGAATTCAGACGACCTTCTCCAGCCTGCAATCGGCGCTATTCCGGTACAGCCGCCGCCGGCCATAGATATCTTGGGAAGGCGAATCTGTCAGGGTGAAGCACGCCCTTGGGGACAGGCTTACAATATTGGATTGAATCCGCGACCGCTTGCTGGATACCTGCCATGGGCCCGGTACATTTTAGCGGCGAAAAGAGCTCACCTGACGAAGATAGGTTTATATTCCGCCGTCTACGTCTCGCTTTTCGAGTATCCTACTCCTCCAACGTGGTGGACAAAGGCCTTCATCGAACAATGGAATATCCCCACGCATACTTTCCTGGCAGCGGATAGGGAAGTTTCAATTTCTCTAGAGGAATTCGTTGAGCTTTCAGGTTTACCGGCGAGGGGGGAGCACTACGAAGAGCTGCTTCCTCCTGATGAGTACGTCTTTGCCACCAAGCAAGTGGTACTCGACTTGACTCCGGAAAATGCCATCCAGCATCAGCATCCGGGCCTGGTGAAGGTGTTGGAGATTTACGAGGAGCTTCATTTGGAATTGGGCGACCGAGGAGTTAGTTTTGCGGACTTCATTGCTCGTTTTATTCGCCCGGAATTTTTATCAGAGCAGGGTGAGAAGTTTGCCCAACTTGCTGATCCTTTTGGTTTCGGCCTGGACCGCCGACCTTCATCGGAAATTGATCAGCGAAGTTTTTACCTTCCCGGCACTGCTAGCGTCCCTTTCTCAGAGATCGCCGTTCCTGGCATGGATGAGGAGACCTTCTTCATCGGGTTCTTAGGTCTGTGGCTGTGCAGCTTCGCGCTTCCCATGCACCCACGCCTCATGCGGTCTTCTGTCTTCTACCCGGCGCATCAAATGGTGGCCGGTCTGCAGTTATCAGTGGGGATCGCCGGGTTGGCTTACCTCTATAATGGACTTAGCGTAGCGGCGGACGCTAACGAACCTGGGGTACAGCCTGCTAACTTCCCGATGCACTACTTCACTGCTTGGATGGAGCTGCATGTTCGAGGAGTGTTTGGTGCCCACAAAACTCCTCCCTTCTTTGAGAGATTCACACTTCCAAGAATCATGCGATTGGTCGGGGCTTCCATCGTGTTTGCGCCTCCGCGGGAGTCTAGGGGACTGCTTCTGCGTTCGCATCTAGTCGGGGCGAAGACCTCTTTTGTGGATAAGGTCATCACCATAGGTTCCGAGACCACTAAGTCGGTGGTGCCGCTGCGTGATGACTTTAAGGGCGGTGTCTCCGTGTTGAAGGCTCGGGAAATCCTCCATCTTTATTCCATTCGGCCGGGCTACTTGGTATTTAGGCAAAATGAAACGGCCCTCTTCATGAGGTATAATCCGCATCGATTTGCTCGGCAATCGAGTTATAACCAAGGGGTCCCGTTGGAAGCCTTCTTGGGAACACCTGCAGTCGGCTTAGAGGGGGTACGGAATGCAATGCATCACTTCATCCGGCTGAACACCGGCTCCTACTTTTTCATCAGTGAGCCCAGCTGTACCCCTAAGATACTCAATTCGTATGTAGCCTGGTATGCGCACGCGATGGGCCCAATTATCTTGATGGAGAAACGTCTACTGGTCGATCGTAGGGCTGCGCCTCCCGGCGGCAATCGCAAGGCTCCATTGCAGCCTAGGGTCCAGGTTATCCCTCCGACGAAAGAGGCCGGAGCAGATCGACCACGCGTGTTGGCCCCTCCGCGTGGACTGCCACTGCCTACTACGGTGGATGCCCCAACGGCACCCCGTGCTCCGACAGAGACGGTTAAAGCGGCATCGCCGGAGTCGGGTGCAGGAGCGGACATCGGGACTCGCCGCCCGAAAGTGACTGCCAAAACTGGCAAGCGCAAAGCTGCTCCGGGTGGATCCAAGGCTGGTGAACAAAAGAAGAAGAAGTCCACCTTATCCCTCGATGCGATTCTTAACTTGGAGCCCGCGGCTCATCCTGCCGAGACTATATGTGAGTACGGCAGCAACGAGGGTTTCGTGGTGGATCCTGAGGACACCAACCTAGCCGCCGCCATTGCAGAATCAGAGCGATCAGCGAGGCTCGAAGCGATGCTGAGTAAACTCGCCGAGTCCGGTAATCATCAGACGCCTTATTTGTTATCTCATTGCACTCTATATTGTTACATTTAACTAACTTTTGCTCCCTTTTTTAACAGGTATCTCCACTGAAGATGCTATCGCTGCATCCTTGAAGACCTTCCAAGAGGAGGAGAAGAAACGTGCCCTGGCAAGCGTCGGTATGTTCTATCCCTTTCTCTTTTATAAGGAAAGTTTGTTGTCTTTTTATGATAGCCGACCTGACCTTCTCTTGTTTCTTTACAGGGGTGGTATTAATCGGCGCCAGGACCCTTCCCAAGCCCGTCATCGAAGTCCCAGCTCCATCGAAGCTGCCGCAAGAGCCTCGGCTTGATGCAACAACGAGGGATGCTCTGAAAAATCTGGAGGCATCCCTCTACACGGATGAGGAGGCTTCGCTCAAGGAAGCTCTGATGGCATCTGTCTCATCGGCTCAAGAGGAGCGGAAGCGGTCCAGACGCGAAGCTAAGGCGCGCAGAGCTGCTCTGGCCGCAGGAGCGGGCCCTAGCACTGTTCCTCACGCTAGTACTCCTTCTGAAGAGCCCCCTGTGGCTCTGTCTACCGCTCATCGGCAAGTTGCACGCGCGGTTCGGAACGCTAATGATAAATCCGCTTCAGGTAGTACTCCTTTCATAGCCTTGTTGTATGACTTGTAAAACTATTGGCTTATACATATCTCATCTTGCAGGGTCAAGTCCAACTGAGGGGGAGGCGGAGACGACCGTCGAACCCAAGGGAGCGGAAGAAGCGGTATTCGCCGAACCCGAACCGACAGTGGACAACTTTGTCGAGGCCATGGGGCCTGGAGCCGAGATTGAGGAACCTATCGCGGAGAAAGTCATTGATGCCGTACCCGAAGTGGCGGCAGATGAGATGATTGTCTCGACCGAGCCGAAGGCGGTAGAGGGTGAGGTACTTGAGGCTGGGGACCTCGTAGTGCCGATGGACGGGGCAGCTGTAATCGCTGATCCTGAGGGAGCAGCAGGTGAGGCGGCCATGATTCCTGAGGACGAGCTAGGCGCTCCTTCTCAGGAATCTGGCAATGTTCCTATCTTGGCCCTCCCTGTCATGGTTCCCCGCCGCCTGCAGAGCTTGAGAGCATAACAACGGTTCCCCTTGAGTCGGGTGATGAAGCTACAGGCGGTGGTCTTCCGTCAGTGGAGGAAGGGACCGCCTCAGTTTCTGCTGGCAGCTCGTCGGGTAAAATTTTTTTTTTTTTTTTTCACCAGCATTTCTCCGTTTTTTTTTGTATATATCTTGTGATCTCTTCTAACAAACTTGTTCTTGCAGGTGCCGCCAGTACTGATGCTCCACTGCTCGAGGGGGCGCCGTCAACTACTGCTTTGGCAGTAGTCACCTCCCCGTCTTCCCTTGTACCGTCACGGATGTTGGAAGGTATGGATTTACGACTCATGCATTAATCTTTCAAAAATGCGGCTTTTGTACTAACGTTACACCGTTGTGCCTTTGCAGGAGTGCTTTTTGATCACTTGTATCAAGTGTTGCTCCCGCACTTTTCTTTCCCATCCGAACTCGCTTCTCCTTCTAGTGGCGCCGGTAATATCTTTATTTACTCCTTTTTTCTAGCAATGGGACGATTTCTGACTTTTCCTTTTCTTTATTGCAGTGCCACAAATCGAAGGAGGGGATGCAAGCCCTGTCGCGCTACCGGCCCTCCCGGCTCTGCCGTCCGTTGCTGCTGGTATAGTAGATCTCCTTTTTGGTAATCCTTTAACATCTTTTGAACCATCGTTTAACCCTGTTTTGTTTTGCAGCTATTGTTCCGGTTCCGGTCCCCTTCGAGGCTCGCGTCCTTTTACCGGCAGGCCCCTTTCTGAGACGTCCGTCTTCAAAGGGTGCGGTGATGAGTCTAGGCATGCTGAGCGGGTATATTGAAGAGCTCAGCATGGACGCTCTCCCTTCTGCTGTCGATTTCGCTGCGGATGTTAACCCAATGTTAGCGGCGCTCGTAACTTTTCATGACGAGGGCGTCGTTGAATCTTGGGTTAACCACTGCAGGGAGATCGAGGCCTGCTTGTATCGGCTGGAGTTGACGCGCCCTGCTCCCGAAGCTTTAGCTCTGAGCGCCCAACGCACAACTTGGCTCGAGCAAAGCACTTCGCACTCCCGCCACTTGGAGCAAGAAGCAGCTCGGAGACTAAGGGAATGCCAAAAGACCTCAAACGAAACGGCCCATCTGCGCGCTGAGGTTGAGGCAAATGCTGCCCAAGTGAAGACTATCTTTGAGGGTCTCTTGGAGCGCATCTCCCATGGGCTAAACTTAAAGAGGAAGCTTGACGTGGCTGTGCGCCATATCCCAAGTCGGGAGGCTGCTTATCAGGGCGTGAGGGAGCAGCTTGCAGTGGTCTTGCGACAACGAGCCCAAGTGGAGGCAGAGCTGGCGGTGGTAGCCGATCAAGAGAAGGCATGGAAGGACATCTGCGAGCGATTGCTACACCTATGCAAGACGCTTCCTTCCCAATAACTGCCATTGTATCAATATACTTGTAATTTTCTTTTTTGAATAAGATGTATACATTCTTTATTCTTTTATACGATTCGCCATGTACTTGATTGAGTTAATAAATAAAGATACACATTTTTTTGCAATGTCTTGTATTATTTCTTTGCTTTCTCCCTTCTCTTATTATCAGCATGCTGTCTTGATAAACATGATTGACAGGTAACAGAGTAAGCATTTTGGTTTCTTCAAGATATAACGATGGCTTAGGCCGCAGGTTCGGATCTGCTGCCTAAGACTTTTCAACTCTATGAGCCGTGAGGGTCTCATAGAGACTTTTCTCCCTACGGATCGAGATGATCTCGTAAGTGGATTTTCTCCTTAGGAATCGTGAGGATTCCCAAGTGTAGCTTTCTCTCATAGGTCGAAAGGATCTTATGAGAGAATTTCTCCCTCTTACGAGTCGAGAGGGCTCGTGAGCGGTTGTTTCCCTCTTTGTCGAGAATCGACTTCAGAGAGTGAGACCCGTGAATAGTATGCAAGAGACCATTTAGGATTGACTTGCAGGGTCCCATTGCCCTTCTTACGAGTCGAGAGGGCTCGTAAGCGGTTGTTTCCCTTTTTGTCGAGAATCGACTTCAAAGAGTGAGACCCGTGAATAGTATGCAAGAGACCATTTAGGATTGACTTGCAGGGTCCCATTGTTCAGGAAGCAAGTTTTTTTTTGAATCTTTACTGCCTGAGATATGAGTCAGAGAAGCTCTCGTCACGGAGTGTTTGTATCCGTGAGTTGAGAAGTTTTGCGAGGGATTATTTGTTTCCCAAGCGCCAAGGATTATTTGTGTCCTTGGGGTTTGAAACGAGTCGATGGTTCCCACGGAGGCGCTGGTGGCTCTGCGAGTCGACGCGGATCAGAAGGCTCTCGTCAAGGAGTGTTTGTATCCGTGAGTCGAGGAATTTGCTGGGATTATTTGTTTCCCAAGCGCCAAGGATTATTTGTGTCCTTGGGGTTTGAAACGAGTCGATGGTTCCCACGGAGGCGCTGGTGGCTCTGCGAGTCGACGCGGATCAGGAGGCTCTCGTCAAGGAGTGTTTGTATCTGTGAGTTGAGAAGTTTTGCGAGGGATTATTTGTTTCCCAAGCGCCAAGGATTATTTGTGTCCTTGGGGTTTGAAACGAGTCAAGGGTTCCTACGGAGGCACTGGTGGCTCTGCGGGTCGACGCGGATCAGGAAGCTCTCGTCAAGGAGTGTTTGTATCCGTGAGTCGAGGAAATTGCTGGGATTATTTGTTTCCCAAGCGCCAAGGATTATTTGTGTCCCTGGGGTTTGAAACGAGTCGATGGTTCCCACAAGGGCGCTGGTGGCTCTGCGAGTCGACGCGGATCAGGAGGCCTTCGTCAAAGAGTGTTTGTATCCGTGAGTTGAGAAGTTTTGCGAGGGATTATTTGTTTCCCAAGCGCCAAGGATTATTTGTGTCCCTGGGGTTTGAAACGAGTCGATGGTTCCTACGGAGGCACTGGTGGCTCTGCGGGTCGACGCGGATCAGGAAGCTCTCGTCAAGGAGTGTTTGTATCCGTGAGTCGAGGAATTTGCTGGCTTCTTCGGTTGAAATGAACCGTTGAGGTTTGGCTTCGTCATTCGACGGAATCCGCTGGGGAAGTATGGTTTCCTCTTTGTTTGCGCCCTCGGATTGTATACAGGGATCGATGTGATCTTAACTGTAGGGCCGAAGTTTCATCATTTCTTATTTTTGTTTTATTTTATTTCCGCGATGCTCTATCATTTCAGCTTTTATATCGCGAAGGTCGCGATTGCCCAATCATTTCAGCTATTTTTCGCGGTGCCCAATCATTTCGGCTTTTTACTTTATCTTTACCCGTTGCTTTTCATTACGAGTTGCCCAATCATTTCGGCTATTTTCCATGCGTACATTTTTTATACTTGCTATTTTTTATTGCAAGTTGCCCTATCATTTCGGCTATTTTGTATGCATGTGCGGTCTATTGGCTTTCTCCGTAGACCTAAGATTGGACACCGATTTCGGCATCAGCAGCGCTGCAACTGGGATACTACCAGGAGCGAATCATCATTTGCCTCTGTCGTTGTCGAACAAAGGAGGCTTAGCGACCAGGGTTAAGATCTTGTCGGCTAAGGCTTTGGACTCCATGAGCCGTAAGGGTCTCGTGAAGGTATTTCTCCCTACAAGTCGTGAGGATCTTGTAGGTGTATTTTTCCCTTAGGAACCGTGAGGGTTCCTAAGTGTTTTGTTCTTCTGTAAGTCGTAAGGATCCTACAGGAGGGTTTTCTTCTCATAAATCGAGAGGACTTACAAGGGTTATGCAAACATATTCCCAGTCACGGATGGACCTTGATTAGGGAAACGTTTATTCGCGCCCGTGGATTGTATACAAGGGTCAATATTGAACCACTTGTAGGGCAACATTGGAAGTTTGTGGGGGTTTGCTTAAGCACAGGTTTATGTCTCTGTGACTTAAGACTTTCAAATCCTATGAGCCGTGAGGGTCCCATAAGAGAGTTCTCCTTACGAGTCGTGAGGATCTCGCAAGCGTGTTTTCTCCTTAGGAATCGTGGGGATTCCTAAGTGTGTTGTTCCTTTGTGAGTCGTAAGGATCTCACGCGGGTGGTTTCTCCTTACAGGGTCGAGAGGACTCTGTAAGGGTTCTTTAACGAAGTGGCGCCCTTTCGGGTTTTCACAAACATTCGCCGGTAGTCCTGCTGTTTTTACTCACGGAGCCCTTTCGGGTTTTCATCCATGCCCATCTTGCTTATGGACATACCGTTTTTTTTTATTCTTTTTATTTTCTTTTTTCTCTTTTTTTTTTACGAGGTCGCGCCCTTTCGGGTTTTCACGAACACTCGCCGGTAGCCCTGCTGTTTTTACTCACGGAGCCCTTTCGGGTTTTCATCCGTGCCCTTCTTGCTTATGGACATACCGTTTTTTTTTTTTTTTTTTATATTATTTTTTTTTTTATTTTTTTTTTTTTTATCTCGTTAGTCTAAAGATGCAGCGGTAGTAGTTTAAAAACATTTCGGTCTGATATTAGTTTAAGGACATTTCGGTCCACCGTTGAGAGGGTCGGCTACTGCTTATAAAGCTTGAGCTTAGGAAGATAGTGAGCGGACATAGTCGTCGTCATCTACCATTGACCTAGGCTGTGGCTCATTAAGCGTAGTATTTCTTTAAGAAGCGACCGTTTATTGGCCTGAAAGGCCTTTCACCGTGCATGTCCATGAGTAGATAGGCCCCGCCCTGGTAGACCTTATCAATGATGTACGGTCCTTCATAGTTTGGCTCAAACTTTCCCCGCTTGGCGCGATTGGGGACCATGGGCCTTTTGACGACTAGCACGAGTTCGCCTTGGTGGAATGTCCTCGGGCGACTCAATCTTTCATATGAGCGCGTCATCTTTACTTTATAAGCTTCCAAATTTTGTTGTGCTAGAAGCCGGATTTCATCAAGGGCGTCAAGCTCTTCAAACCGAAGGTGAGCATTTTCTTCGTCCGTCAACTCGTAATGGACTGCCACTCGTAGAGAGGGTAATTCTATCTCGAGGGGGAGTACTGCTTCCGTCCCAAATACCAACGCGTACGGCGTTGTGTTTGTGGCCGTTTTAAATGTAGTTCGATACGCCCAAAGAGCTTCTTGCAATCTTTCGTGCCAATCTCTCTTATTTCGTGACACCGTTTTCTTCATGATTTTCGTCAAGGTCTTGTTGAAGGCCTCAGCTAGACCGTTAGCTCGGGGGTTATAAACTGAGGAATATCTCCAGTCTATATTGTGCTGCTGTGCGAAGCGGCTAATCTTATGACTTCGGTAGGCTGGCCCATTGTCAGAGATGATCCTTCTTGGGGTTCCAAACCGGTATATGACATGCGTTTTGAAGAAATGGAGGATGTTTTCCGTTTTCACTTCCCTCAACGGTACCGCTTCTGCCCATTTGGAGAAGTAATCAGTCGTCGCCAAGATGAAACGATGTCCCTTTGACGATGCTGGTTCGATGGGACCGACTATGTCAGTTCCCCACATTTCAAATGGCCAACTAGCCACTGTTGGATGCAGTGGGTTGGGATGCTGATGGATGAAGTCTCCATGAATTTGGCATGAATGACATTGCCTCGCGTATTCTAGGCAATCCTGCATCATCGTGGGCCAGTAGTAGCCCGTCCGCTTTATCTTTAACTTCATCTTAGGGCCTGCTTGGTGGGAACCGCAGAGTCCGTCGTGAACTTCTTGGACGACCCTTCTCGCTTCGTCAGGTCCTAAGCATCTCAACCACAGAGAATCGAATGACCTCTTGTACAGAGTATCATTGACGAAGGCGAAAGACAGAGCTCGTTTCATGAGCTGATGTCTTGCGGACGCATCTTCGGGCATTCGGTGGGACTTGAAGTAGTCTATAAAGACTTCCCTCCAATCCTCAACCTTCTCATGGTCTTTTATTTGTAAGGTCGACTGCTCAGTCGTTCCTTTTTCTTCGGACGATTCCGGAGATATTTCTGTTGGGGCGAGCACTCGACGGCTTTGTACTACGATTCTAACGTCGTCGAGGTTCTCGTCAGCCAGTTCTTTAGCAAGTTTGGCTAGTGCGTCTGCTTTGCTGTTTTCCGCGCGCGGTATACTTTCCAATATGTAGGAGGGAATTTGGGTTAGCAGTTGCTGCACTTTTTCACCGTATTTTACCAATTCCGGTTTGCATGTTTGGTAATCACCGTTCACTTGACTGACGACTAGTTGGGAGTCCCCATATATGAGGAGGCTTTCAATCCCCATATCGATGGCGATCTCGAGGCCTGCTATCAAAGCCTCATATTCAGCCTCATTATTCGTTCTCGGCTCCGTCAAGGAGAAGGCGAAGCGCATTATCCCTCCTTGTGGAGTCACGAAGATGAGTCCCACTCCCGATTTGATCATTGGCGTACTTTGTTTGTGCTTTTTCATAGAAGATGCTCCATCGAAATAAAGCTCCCAACGGCTATCACCACTGTCGATTGTGTCAAACGCGTGTCTGTCTGGCAAATCGCAATTTAAAGGAGAGTCGGCAGGTATGGGATGCTCAGCAAGGAAGTCGGCGATGGCCTGGCCTTTTACCTCCTTGAGAGGTTGATATGTTATCGAAAATTCCATCAAGAGCAGGGCCCATTTAGCGAGTCGTCCCGTCAATATGGCTTTTGACATTAGATATTTGAGAGGGTCCACTTTTGAAATCAGACGGACCTCGTGGGCCAACGCATAGTGCCTAAGCTTTGTTATTGCGAAGATCAATGCCAGGCAGTGTTTTTCAATGGGAGAATAGTTGCTTTCTGCCCCCAGCAGCACTCGACTTAAGTAATAGAGTGCCCTTTCTTTCCCTTGATCGTTCTCTTGTGCCCATAGTGCGCCTAAGGAACCTTCAAGGGCGGTTGTATAAAGAATAAGAGGCTTTCCCTTAACCGGAGCAGCCAACACCGGCGGGTTCTGCAGGTATTGTTTGATCTCATCCAGTGCGCCTTGGCATTTTTGATCCCAAACGAATGGGGTTCCTTTCTTCATCAGGTGACTATAAGGACGGCACTTTCCTGAAAGGTTGGCTATAAATCGCCGTATGTATGCGAGTATCCCTTGGAGAGACCGCAACTGTTTGAGAGTCCTCGGCGGAGGCATCTCCATGATCGCTTTGATCTTTGACGGATCTATTTCAATACCTCGGTGTCGAACGACGAATCCTAGGAATTTGCCCGAGGAAACCCCGAACGCACATTTAAGAGGATTCATCTTCAAGTTGTATTGCCGAAGGCGTTGAAACACGATCTTCAAATGCTCGAGATGTTCCTCGTATGATTTGCTTTTAACTACGAGATCGTCGATATAGCATTCAACGATTTCATGTATGAGGTCGTCGAAGATCTTTGTCATGGCCCTCTGATAAGTAGCACCGGCGTTCTTCAAACCGAAGGGCATCACTTTGTAACAAAATATACCAAGAGGAGTCCTGAAGGCTGTGTGCTTCTGGTCTTCGGGATGCATTTTTATCTGGTTATACCCCGACGAGCCGTCCATGAAGGAGAAAACCTCATGAGTGGATGTATTGTCTATCATAAGTTCAGTGACTGGCACTGGGAAATCATCTTTCGGGCAGGCTTTATTAAGATCCCGAAAGTCTACGCATATGCGCACTGTCCCATTTTTCTTCATTACTGGGACGATGTTGGCAATCCATTCAGGGTACTGAACTTCCTGAATGAAGCCAGAGTCGATTAACTTTTTGACTTCGGTGTTTATGCTCATCTCAAGCTCGAGTCGCATTCTTCTCGGCGCCTGTTTGATCGGCTTGACGTCTGGGGATATTGCTAGTCTATGTACAGCAACTTCTGGATCTAGTCCCGGCATCTCGGAATAGTTCCATGCGAAGCAATCTTTATGCTGCACAAGGACGTCTTTTAACGCAGCCACCCTCTCTTCAGACAGCAGCTCGCTGACGAATGTCGGTCGCGGATCATCTACTTTCCCCAACTCGATTTTCCTGAGGTTATCTGCGGTGGTATGGATTCCGTCCTCCAGTTCTTTCGGAGCTGGGGGAAATTCTGAGATCACCTCATCGCTGCCGTTTTCAAAGCACCAAGGGAGGTTGTTCATATCGTCGGACCCTTCTTTTAATATTGTTATCACATGACAGGTGTGAATTTTCTGCCCACTCCGATGTGGAACTGGTTTTTCTTTCGCGGTTTCGGGCTCGTGCTTCTGTGGTGGTGCTACCCTCCAGTTATCAGACAACGTGAACTTGCCAAGTTGATATTGATCTTCGACCCAATTCTTGAAGGTGAAGCAATCTTCGAGCGGATGCCCTATTACTCGATGGTAAAAGCAATACTTTGGGTTGGAGACTTCGCCTGCTTGCTCAGGGTGTTTAGACTCTGGCAGAGTAAGCATTTGATGTTTCAGAGCAAGCTCAAGTATTTTCCTTGTTTTGTTCTGAGGAAATGAGTATGCTCGACCCATTTTCTTCATGATGGCTTGGTCAACAACGCTCGACTCTCGGATGCGTGGCTTCTTAGCTTTGCTTTGTGGTTGTCGAGCGCTTCTCTTGCCTTTCAACTTATTTCTGCTTTCGAGTCGAACCTTCTTCATAGCAGGTTGACAAGGGGCGGCGTTTTCGTCTTTCATCGCCCGCTGAAGGAGGCGCCGTGTCTTGGCCTTCTCATAGATTGCCATTTCACGATCGTGATCATCTCGGGCTTCTCGACTGGCATCCCTTGTAGGTTTGCTCATTTGGCCTTCAGACGATGGGTTAGGAGGTCTCGCATCGGGAACTTTTACTGATTCAGGATTAGCGTCTTCCCAGTGAGCGTCTGCTTCTTCATCAAAGTCATACATGGCATAACAGCTGTTTATTAGCTCACGTTTCTTTGAGCGAATATACCCGAGTCCTTTCGTCTCTGTTCTCCCGTTAGGCAGTTTGCACTGAGTCCCGGGAACGTTCCAGACCTTGTCATAGAATTTGGCTTTTCTAGCGGTCTGTGTGAAGGACATCCCTTGGCGTTTCAGCAGTTTCTTTAAACCTTGGGTGTAATATCTGGGAAGACGGATAGGTTGGAGCCTGTCGAGCGTGGGATCCGCGCCGTGCCAAATTTCTTTTTCCACCTTGTTTTCTTCAGAACGGTAGAATAGGATTGCTTTCTCGCCTTTTCGTCCGGGAGGGATATAGAATGTCTGCAATTCTTCTACGCTGTTGGTGTCGAGTGCATCCAGTTCTTTGTAATGTTCAAGCGGCACCATGGTTATCTGTAGACTTCGCTCTTCATCGGCAGAAGCCCGTATCGAAGGCCGAGCAGGGAATACAGCGCGAACTTCATCCTCTGAATCACTGCCGAAGATCAATGAAGGAACGGATGGTCCTGGTCTGGTGGATTGGGACGGACCTGAATAGATTATATCCTCCTCCTCCTCGGTGTCACTGCCGAAGACAGGGATGGTTGCGTTAGTTTTGTTCTCCGGTTTGTGACACCTTTCCGTGTCTTCGAAACTCGGTAGGAAGTATTTAGCATCTTCATACCTGCGAACTTCGTTCACGGAAAATGGATTCAACTCTCCTGCCACTGTGTACTCGAGGCCGTCCCTAGAATACTTCATGCACTGATGCTGTGTAGAAGGGATGATATTGTATTCGTGTAGCCATGGTCGGCCGAGCAGAGCATTGTAGCACGTCTTGGCGTCTATAACATGGAATTTGATGTCTGTGACGAGCACCCCGAAGCGTAGCGTCAAAATCACAGATCCAAGAGTCTTTGAGGATTGAGAGTCGAAACCGGAGATGGTGATTTTGTCCCGGGCGAGGTGTTGGACACTCATGCAAATCTCCTTTAACACTCGCACATTGAGTAAATTGACAGACGATCCGTTATCGACCAAGATTTTTCCTATCTTTATGTCATGGCAGTATCCCGAGACATAAAGGGGGCGATTGTGTTCACACGTCCCGAGGAGAAGGTCTTCATCACCAAAAGCAACGTCGGCTGTGTGCACCTCTTCCAATTCACCCTTCATCTTTTGTTCGGCTAGGAAAGCTTGGAACTGGTCCGGATCTTGTAGGGCCTTAACCAAAGAATCCCTCGCCTCTTTTGATAGCAATAGGGCATCGAGAATGCTGAGTTGTGAGGGTAGCTTTCTCAGATGCGCCAAGACATTGTAATCTACTTTACTCCTTTTTGGGGGATTCTTGGCGGTTAACTCTTCCGCAACTTGGTCATCCAAAGCGATGTCTTCAGAGACCTTCTCTTTCCCTTTGTTTTTCTTATTCAAGGGTCCGAGGTTCTTTTCGGGTAATGTTCGATTGCGCAGCTGTATATTCTCGCAGGCCTTTGGTTCTTTTTCTTTTCCCGAAGTGGATTCTTCGAAGAGGGGACCAAGCTCTAGCTCTTCATCGGAGTCGCTCCCAAATGTAGGCACTTGTGACCCGGTAGTGTTAACCATGTAACAATTGCCGGCAGTTCTTTCAAGTTCTTTAGTCGTATTTCTTCGCTCTCGGCGAATTTTACGTTTTTCCCGTTTAAATCGTTGTCGATTAGCGACGTATCCTTGCCACCATCCATTGAAAGCTTTGCAATCTTGGGTGGAATGCGAGACCTTCTGATGGTATAAGCAATAAGAGGGGTGCATTTCTACCGTGCCAGTAATTTTTTCTTCAGAGGGTGGTAGCTTCATGCCCATCGATATGGCCTTAGCAAATTTCTTTTTTATCTTGAATTGGCTTTTGTCAGTGGTGGAGGCATTTTGCTCCAACGGGATCATTTCAGCTCCTTTCTCAAGTCGCTGACGCTTAGCCCTTTCGAATATAGCCGTCTCGCGTTCTCGATCAGCCTTGCTTTTCAACCGAGCTTCATTAAGAAACGCGCTAATCATTTCAACCGGTAACCCTGGGGTTCCTGATTCGGCATTTGCCCCCAGCGTTTCAGTGCCAGAAGTTCCTTCATCGTTCGTGGTCGAATGGGAGATCATATGACAGCTTGCCACATATTCGTCAGATTCATCCGATGAACTTTCTCCTTCATCTTCTTTTTGGAAGACGTGATCAAGGAAATCTTGGAGCGTAATGGGAGTTCGCGCCTTTTGGTTATATTCATCCAGCGCGTCGATTCGCTTTTGTAAGTCCGTGCGCTTGTCATCAGGCTTCACGGGCTTCTTAGATTTCTTCTTCTTCTTTTTCGAAGATTTTGACGGCTGGCTATGAACGCTTGAACTACCACCATCGGTCTTCGGAGTCGGTCGTGGCTTCAACATCCCCTCAATAACCTGCGGTTCCAAGGGGTTCTTCCACTTGACCGCTGGGCAGGTTTGAAGATCATTTAGCATTCTCCTCGTTTTGGCCGATAATACAACCTCCCAGGGAGCCTCTTCAATAACGGAGCATGTTGCCCCCGGCGTATTCGTCCCCTTATAGGTGTGGGGCTGCGGAGGGTTCACCTTCCATTTGTCAGACAGTGCAAATTTTCCCTGACGGTATTGATTCTCAAGCCAATTTTTGAAAACGTAACAGTCTTCGATTGGATGTCCCAACACTCTATGATAAGGGCAGTAATTAGGATCGTTGACGTCACTCGGTTGTGACGGACGTTTTGGATCTGGCAGATTTATGAGCCTGTTGCGCAATGCCAGCTCGAATAACCTCCTTGTTTTATCACGGGGGAAGGAGTAGGTCCGTCCCATCCTGTCCTCAAGGGGTACGTACGGGCGTGTATTATTTGGACGAGCAACCGGCTTCGAATCGTTCGGTTGTTGTTGGGCATTAGCGACGACGATCGCTTTTCCCTTTCCTTTGTCGTTTCGGGAATCCGGCTTCGGGAGAGGAGGTTTATGGCCCATCTGGTCCATCTGCGCCAATTTGTCGATCAAAGCCTGGAAGGAAGTCGGCTTGAAGAACATCATAAATTGTGAAATGGTTGCTTGTGGATCGAGTGTTCCAACAAACATTCCCACCGCAGGGGCTTCTTCTATGCGCTGTTCACACTTAGACCATAGATTACGCCACCGTATAGCGTACTGAACCCATGTCTCGCCGGGTTTTACCCTGGCATTGATCAGTGCCGTCATCGGGGTACGCTCACTGGCACTTGCAAAGCGTTGGGTGAAGAGTAGCTCCATCTCCGCAAAGGTTTTTATAGAGTCGTTGGGAAGCTCAGAATACCATTCAAACGCCGTATCAGATAAACTTCCAACAAACTGGCGAAGCAAAAGCTTGTCGTCGCCGCCGGTATTACCGCAAAGAGCCCTGAATTGGGCCACATGTTGATGGGGATTGCCGGTCCCTTTGTAGACATGAAACTTAGGAATTGTGTAACCTGGCGGGTACTTGATTTGGTCGTACCAGCCCGGATATGGCCGCCCCGTTTTCACGATCTGACCGGCTGCTTCAACCGCCTGATGCACCCGTATTTGTTGAGCAATATATTCATCCAAATCAGCTTTTGATATGGTATCCTCTTTAGCTGCGGATAGAGCCGGTGGAGGATTCGATGTCTCTCCTCTATCATCTTCCAGAATGATCGGGGGATCTCCAACAGGTGGATCTGGTTGAATCATCATACCCACCACATCCTGGAACAGGAGGGCCATTTTCTTTATGTTGGCTGCCTGTTCCGCAGCCTCTTTGTCTCTCTTTTCCAGTGTTCGGCGGAGGAACTCAGCGTCGGTCTCTTCCTCTTGGCGTTCATCTAAGGACGTCTCAGGATTCTCTTTTGGCCCCGTGAGTGCAGCCATTGTAGTCATCATCTCCTGGAGCTTTTGTTGCTGCTCCTGAGACTTGGTCACTGACCGGGTAAGCGGTCGGTAGCCCGTAGAAGTACGACTTTCTTCTTTTCCCGAAGCCATATAGACCGTATGTACTATCATGCCCCCTGACTTGGGGCGTTTGGGTTCGCCGCTTTTAGATTTTGTCATCGTCGCGGGAGCTTTCTCTGGTCTTTTCCTTTTATGGACCTTTGAGGTTGAAGGAGCCGCTGAAGTGGGCATCCTAGCATTTGTTGCCCCCTGCCGTTTAATGGGGTGGTTCTTGTCTTTTTCCACCTTCGCCCTTTTCTGGCGACGGAAGTGGTCTGAGTCAATCACGGAGTCTTGAACTCTCCGCCAGACTTTATAAATTTTGGACGACAGCCGTTGAGAGGGCTGTTCTTGTTTTGCCTCCGGAGCTTTTTCCACCGGCGGAGGAGATCTTTTCAATACGGCGGTTGGGGAGTTCTTTCTCACTTTTCTCAGTAATTCAAAGCTGTTCCCAGTTGGAACAGCAGCATTGACCTCCGCCACTGGAGCAGGCGGGGTTAGCCCTGAAGGGGAGTTGCCCCCTGCTTTCCTTATTCGTTGCCAGTGACGACGTCGCGCACGACGAGCAATTGGGACTGGCTCGGAAATCGGGATAGTTTCTTGTTGCCCCCTGTTTAGGTGTGGGGTAACTGCCGGTGTCAGCCTATCAAAGACTGATGCTTTTTGACCAGCCGAAGGAGGAGTAGGAACCGTCAATCTTGTGAAGACTGACTTTCTGACAGGAGAAGCCGCTCCAACGACTTCCGAAGCTGTGGCCGTTGCCCTCTTTGGGACAGCCACTTTATGATCCTGACCTAGCCTGGTGAAAACAGAGGCTGTCATCTTAGTAGCGGGCGACCCGTTGACAGGGGTCATGGTAGCAGTGAGCCGGTCGAACACCGACTTCTTGTTCGCTTCTGGTGCGGATATCGGCATGGAGAAGCTTGTAGGCGGGACCATGGTCCCGAAGAACAAGCCGGTGGTGGCTTGAGTCACCTGGTCTACCGGCAGAGTCAGGAAGGAAGCCGCTTGGGGTCCATATGCTACACCTCTCGGTGAGGTGGAACGTCCGCTGCCCTGGCACTTCGAGCAGTTGGTGTAGCTGGTGGCCATTGGATCTTGAGTTCTGCGCCAGACAAAAGACCAAATCTTAGCAACTTGAAATCCGAGGACAACCATTTAACAAACCGCGATTGGTTCACGAAGACGACACACGAAGTGTGGAGTGGAAAGAGGAAAAGGTCCCACCGGGCGTGCCAGAATCTGTTCCCCTCCGAACGGCGGCCTGCGACGTCAGGACGTCACGTAGCCTGGGGTTCGGGGAAGATGCTATTTGGTTTTTATCCGTCTATCTCTCCGAAGATGCCAAGTTGATTTATGGCACCGAGTATCGGAGGTTTAGACGGATGCGGCCGATGTAGCAGACTTTGTCAGATTCCCCCTCAGGGTGAGGGGTTTTTGATTGTGGGGACGCTCTTCCCTGCAGGCGCAAGCCCCTGCAGTTAATTACGCTATCGCGTTGCGATAACAACTTTCTCCTTCTCCAGAATTTCACTTCGTGTCGTGTATGTTTATTTTGTTTGTGGTTGCCCGTGGATTGTATACGGAGACTTAGTGATGTCGTCGCCCGTAGGACGTGGATTAGTCCAAATCCGTGTTTGCTTAGATTTGAGTTTGGTGTTTTTTAGTTTAAGGATGCATTAGTCGCATTGCGGCTAAGATCAACTTAAACCTTCGTTAAGGATACATTAGTCATGTTCTAGACTAAGATCGACTTAACATAGTGACTGATTTAATTATCTGGGCGTCGGGACTCGTCACCTCTCCGACGTCGTTGAGGGATTACAACGACAGGCGTCTGAGGAGTTCAGAGATGTACCCTTGAACCAAAGTTGACTTGGGGTTTTATTTAAAGATCTAAGGACACGTTAACCGTATTTGGGGTTAAGATCAACTTAGACGGGACCGTTTAGATCCGACAAAAGAGCGTTTGGGCCCTATGGTGTCAGTTTAGGGACGTAGCGGTCCATGTTCCAATTTAGGGACGTGGTGGCCCATTATTAGTTTAGGGACGTTTCGGTCCGTCGCCAGTTTAGGGACGTAGTGGTCCGTCATTAGTTTAGGGACGTTTCGGTCCGATTTTAGTTTAGGGACGTTTCGGTCCGTCGCCAGTTTAGGGACGTAGTGGTCCGTCATTAGTTTAGGGACGTTTCGGTCCGTCGCCAGTTTAGGGACGTAGTGGTCCATGTTCCAATTTAGGGACGTGGTGGCCCATTATTAGTTTAGGGACGTTTCGGTCCGTCGCCAGTTTAGGGACGTAGTGGTCCGTCATTAGTTTAGGGACGTTTCGGTCCGATTTTAGTTTAGGGACGTTTCGGTCCGTCGCCAGTTTAGGGACGTAGTGGTCCGTCATTAGTTTAGGGACGTTTCGGTCCGATTTTAGTTTAGGGACGTTTCGGTCCGTCGCCAGTTTAGGGACGTAGTGGTCCGTCATTAGTTTAGGGACGTTTCGGTCCGTCATTAGTTTAGGGACGTTTCGGTCCGATATTAGTTTAGGGACGTTTCGGTCCGATATTAGTTTAGGGACGTTTCGGTCCGATTTTAGATGAGTGGTCGTTGGGACTCGTCGCCTCTTTGACGTCGTTGAGGAATTACAACGACAGATGTCAAAGGAGTTCGGAGATGTACCCTCGAACCGGTCATGACTTAGTTTGTGAGAGGCATTTAATTTAAGGACTTACAGCCAGGATTGGGTTAAGTCCAATTTTTATTTTAGGCTCTGCCCGATTAAAAGAATCAATCTAAACAGGGCTCTGCCTCTTTTTATTCTTGCAGTTTGATTTGGGCCAAGCCCTCAAGCATTTCCAAACAGGGCTCTGCCCTTTGTATGATTTGATTTGGGCCAGGCCCTCAAGAATTTTCCAAATAGGGCTCTGCCCTTTTATTTTTGTGATCTGATTTGGGCCAGGCCCTCAAGATTTTTTTTTTTAAATAGGGCTCTACCCTTTTATTTCTGATTTGGGCCAGGCCCTTTTAAATAATGAGTTGCAGGAACTCAAGAATCTTCTGATTGAAGAAACAAAAGTGCATAGCACTTTTGATCTACATTTAGATCAAAAGAAAACAAGTTTTTCTTCTTGTTTTCTTTTCACAGAACCAAGGGTTCATATCAAGTGCAAGGCACTATTTATTATTCTTTTATTTTTTAGAACCAAGGGTTCATATCAAGTGCAAGGCACTATTTATCTTTTTATTTTCTGTTCTTCAGAAATTTTACCTTCTTTTTTTTTTGTTCTTGATTAATCTTCAAGAGCTCTCTTTTTTCAGAAGCTTTTTCCCTCTCTCGATGATGATTGATTATCTGATGCCCTTTGAATGAGGCCTGGGGTCTTATTTATAGTGCCCACCAATTTGTTGGATTTGTTAACAAAATCTTTCCTGAATAATTTTGGGAATTTTCCCACCATTGGATCTCTGATCCAAGGGTTCCTGTTTTACAGGAGAACAGAAAAGATTTGTCTAAATCTTCATTCAGTTGCGGCGCAACTCACCAGCGTGTGACACGTGTCACGCATCCGTGCGCTTGCGCAGTTGTGGTTGCGCAACTGCGCAGACACGTGTCGCGCATCCGTGCGCTTGCGCAACTGCGCAGACACGTGTCGCGCATCCGTGCGCTTGCGCAGTTGCGATTGCGCAACTGCGCAGACACGTGTCGCGCTCCCGTGCGCTTGCGCAGTTGCGATTGCGCAACTGCGCAGACACGTGTCGTGCATCACTGCGCTTGCGCAGTTGCGATTGCGCAACTGCGCAGACACGTGTCGCGCTGCCATGCATTTGCGCAGTTAAGTCTTTAATTACGTTTTCTGAAGAGCCTTGCTCTGATGGGACGCACCGTCTCGGGCGTTACGCTGCCGAATTGGCTTCTGCCACGTGGCAGATTGCGCACTGCGCACGGAAACCGAAGCGTTGCTTCAAATTTCGAATTTTCAAAATTCAGTAGAGCCTTGCTCTGATTGGGGGAAACACACCTGTCTAAAAACTAGAGAAGTCATAAGTAAACCGAATATAGTATGAGGACCACCCCTCTGTCCTGATGGACCCTGGACAACATACAATACTCTGTATAAGTCCCTTGAGTCTGATAACTCATTCACTGTGTGTCGTAGGTTGAAAACTGTACTTATGGTTAAGAAGAATTACACCGCTGTTCAATGCTCCTTACCTAACCATCCACTGATATAGGTAAATGTCGTAGACATAATTTCAAAAAGGTATATCTCACTCTATGAAAATAGACGTACAGATACATCAATTTGAAATTGGTGCATAACAGCGGATATTCAAAACCAAATATTTGCCACCCGGCAAACAGCCCAGGTGATTTCCTCAAATATCACCGATTACAACGAATCCCGATACAATGAGGATGATCACCCAATTCCCAATAACCTACTCCCACTCATCATCTGTAAAACCATACAGATGTGAGAATCGTACCTGGTAAATACATACCCTGGAGTAAGTGTCTAATCGGGAAATCAGTTTTCTTTTAATAGTACACAGTGAAACTGAAACATTGAAATGTTTCATTGGGGTATCCTGGTATTCCTAGTAATGCCTCTTCCAGATTCACGACTGTAACCGTATAGTTCTTTGCCACCTCTCCAAATCCCTTCATATGTCTTTAGTCTTTACCTTCTGTACACCCCTTTAGGCCAAATGGTTTTCTTCATTCCCTACCGTTCGGCACCAGCCTATGGTTTGGAAGAAGACTATCCAATAAGCATAATGGGTGTACTGTCCCAATCCTAGGAACACTCGCAATGAGAGAGGGTGAAGATAAAAGACAACCGAATAAACCTTATTCCTATTTCTCCTGAACCAGAATCCATCCCCGAACTGGAACAAGTTCCATTCGAGTTCGTATATAACCATACGATGGAGTATCCAATAAACTGTGGATCTTCGTAGTGATACGGAGTGTCCTGGAGAAATACAAAGGTGATTTTAGGATTGGCGAAGAAATACCTGGTTTGGTCGTGAATATCTGTTGCAATTTACTTTGCCCTCTTACTAATCCCTTGCTTTGTCTTAACTTAATACCTTCTGCACACCATCGTTAGGCTAATTGGTTTTCTTCATTCCCTACCGGTCGGCACCAGCCTAAGGTTTGGAAGAAGACAATCCAATTTGCGCAATAGGTGTACTACCCCTAAACCAAGGAGTACTCGTAACCTGAGAGAGGGTAAAAGGAAAAGACAACTGAATAATCCCATCCGTTTTCTCCAGAACCGGAAACCATCCTCGAATAAATTCTTTCGAGTTCGTATCTAACCATACGATGGTTTTGTCCAATGGAAGTGGACGTTCGTAGTAATACGGGGTGTCCTGGAGAAAAGGGTAAAAGTAGGAGTGGCAATGAGGTTTGCAACTCTGACAATCCAAAAGCCAGTGTTTAAGAAGGTTCGGTCAACTTGGTCACTGAGTCATAGTCTTAGGGTCGGGTCAAATGGTCGCTGCCAGAGAGAGAGAGAAAAGAAATACTCAGCGTGCACTCTAACCTAGATCAAAATGGTTACCAATTTATCTAATCTGGAATCCTCCCACTGTACCTCAAATTCTCCTCCAAACCTGAAAGAAGAATTAGTCGGGGTCACCCGAGGAGTAAACTAACTCATCAGTGGGAATCGGGATCCAACTATCATCGCATGATAACGTGACGGAATCCGCTCACGCTATCACACTCCAGAAGGTATGCGCATATCTGGCAAGTTTTAGTTCTTTTGAAACTCCCGATGTGATTTCTGCCCCATGCTCTTATGACCTTGGCGTGAGGTCAAAATATCATAAGTCACATGTCAAGTTCTGCCCGTCATTATCCAGGTTAATTTGAACCCACCCGTACATACCCTTGACGTAGGCCAAAATAGTAGTACGACTGTCCCAAACCAACGCATCTATCTATGCAACAGATAAATAACCGGCAGCTACCAAACACTATGCCTTGGCGTGAGGTCAAAATACATAGCTTGAATACTACCGAATATTTAACTGAAATGACGGAGGGCTACGAATGGTTTCTGGCGAAAACCTTTAACGTAATGAACTTGATATCGTTGAAGGAACTGATAGCTTTTTGAAAATATAGTGACGAAAACCGTTGCTAAAGAGGTCACTCCCGGTGAAGGGATCTCGGCTCTTTCCCCGTAGATTGGGGTGCAGGATATTCCAAATGAATACCACGGTGCAAAGCAAAAGTAATCGGCTATAGTGAAGTCATTGCCCTGACGCAAACTTTTGTCCAAGGGGTCACTCCCGGTGAAGGGATCTCGGCCCTTGCCTCGTCGACTGAGGAGCAGGATATTCCAATGAATACCACGATGCAAAACAAAAGTAAACGTCCTTGCAATAACAGCTTTTTGAAAAGTTTTCCAACAACATCAGATTAGGTTTGTTTTAACTTGCATTGATCCGAATCAATGCAGTCCCATCAATTGATCACACCAAAAAGAACGAAAATATACTGATGTACGTATATGCCATCCGCATTCGCCACTGGGTCCCGTCATTACCCGTTAGGTTAGCTTACTAACGACAGAGCGGGGACTGGACTAGCGCGGATGCAAAACATATACGACATCTACTAATATATATACCAATATATAGTATTTCGCTCAAGGCGTGAATAAAATGCAACATCACAGAGAATGAACAGCATCACAGAAACAACACAGATATCTGGGATCCCCGGGTTTCACAGAGCCGCTGAAACCCGACGTTCCCCTGGTCGTGTGGATAGCCTGTGCAATGAAATCCTAGACCCCTACGGGCGCGGCAAGTTACCCGCCAAAACCTGAAGCGAGGCAGCCCCCTTCAGCAACGTGAATGGACCACCCAGCACTTCACGGAATCCGGTAACTTGGGCACCCCTCCTGGGTCAACCTGTACCCCCTACGAGTGCGGCGAATAGCCCGCCAATCCTAGAGTGAAGCCCCCTCCATCCCAATGCCATGAGATGCGGGCTTGTTGCCCTCCAGAACCCGGCTATCCGTGCACCCCTCCGCGGGGCAATCCTAGTACAGAAAATAAAATATACATACAACGGGTACATCGACCGCAACCAGGTCGTGCCCCAAAATAATAATACAAACAGGCAGTGACGGCAGTCCACATGTCGGACGCTCGCCCCGCAATATCAAATGTACATAATACAACAAAACTGTACTAGCATTGCATCCAGGCTACCCCCCACGACCGATCCGCAACATCACAGCAAAAACAAAACATCAACGTGAAAGTCACGTTCGCAAATCCGTCTAACCGGGCTATAGCAGTTAGACCGGATTTACCGATCAAGTGACATTCACGGTCGCAGATATAATTCAAATACTGTGAAAAATGTGTTTAAAATATCCGATCGATCAAAAATTAACAAGTGGGCCCCCAATCAAAACTGTAGCACTCACAGAAAACCTGGGCCCAATTTTAATATTCCAAAACCCATATTTTAAGCCCAGAAGGCCTCTGTAAAAAATTGGTGAAGTGATCTCCACAGTGCGCGGCGGAAGGGCGGCGGGAAGGTGGTTTTCGCGGCGGTTCCGCGCTCCCACTGTGGAGTTACTTCGTCGAATTTTTACAGAGCTCTTAGATTTTCCAGTACATCAATATTTTACAACCTGAAAAATTTTTCGAGACCAAAAATTTCCAACAGAAAACTGTCGTGAGCAAATACGGGTTTTTGGACATTTCGATCGATCGGAACTCAAAAAACACATTACACCATGCTAGAGTAAGTTAATGGCGAGGCTCTGATACCACTGTTGGTGCACGGCGGCGCCCCGGCCGTCAATCCGATGCCGGAATGCGGAAGCGGTGAAAACTTAAATTTTGCGGACTTAGCAAACCGGCACCACCGCGCACTAAACACCCGGATCGAAACCATTAACTAGTCTAAGCTAACTATAAGATGGGAAAGAGATATACCGACGATCCAAGTCCTCCGGTCTTCTCATCATCGTCCCGATCTCCTGCGGAATGTCCCGTCTCCTCCCCGTCGCCGGAAGCGCACCACATCGCCTACTTCTTTTACGGGCTCCCACCTCAATGCCGAGGCAACTCGGGCACGAAGCCGGCTACTCGACGTGCCCAAGGTTCGCTGTAGAATATGTAGTGAACTATTTATCTCATTTTGGGGTTACCGGAATTGCCTTTTGGTGGAGGGATGAAACAAGAACTATGTGGAGGAACTTGGGGACATTTTTGGAGCATGAAATGAACCATATACCCTCACCAAAATATTTGGACAGCCCCCTCCTATACATGGCCGGCCATCTCAAGAGGAATGGAGAGAATGAGAGAGTTCTATCAAAAAATGGGAGCCTCACTCATATGATACAAGAGAGAGAGAGAGAGGAGTCTATCATGCAAAAGGAAATGATTATCAACAAATCCAACACTCCAAGGCAACCATCATCTCAAGCATGATGGCTTCAAAAAGTCAAGCCATCATGAGAAGAAGAAGTCAAGGTAAGGTGCTCATCATGAAAACCATCATGATGTAACAAGATGCAAAGAACCCCCTCCACTAATGCCTATTTGCAACAATGCAAATAAACCCTCCTCCACCAATCTTCGGCCAATGAACGGAACAATGGAAATTGGCCGAAACGGAAAGCAAATTGGCAACTCCAGAAAACTGGTCCCGTAATAAATTACAGGAAAACCCCGATACTGTGCATACACACCCGCATTTGTATTCCGACCGAAATACAAATGCAATGAGACAAAGTCTACACTGTACTATACTAGGATCCGGCTTAAACCAAAGCCGGCTAGTAATATCCGTTCGATCCTGATCCGTGCAATACCGCACGTATCTGATCGAACCCTGCCGTATAACCATACGGCCTATAGTACAAACTGTCCGATCCTGATGCGTGCAATACCGCACGTATCTGATCGGACCTTGCCATATCTCCATACGGCCTCTACAACCTTTCGCCCGAAAGCTGAGTAACTGAATGTGGGGGACTCTAAAGACTCGTCAACACCTCGGTTGTGGATTTAACCACTAGCACGTCAGAGGTATAAGCCAATACGTAACGGGCTACCAAGTATTGACTAAAAGGGACGTCTGTGAGTGAACTCAGCCTGACAACCCTACTGAGCCTGTCAGTGACAATATCCGTGCAGTCCGGTCCGTTCGTCTATGAGTATCGCATGGCGGGCCTAGGGGGTTGGTAAAAGTCAGACCCCCAAAAGCGGTACAAGTCGTGTCGGAGTGTAGCCCAGAACACCCTGAGATACTACTGGAATACCTACCAGTAAATCTCCTTGCCTTGGCCAAGGACTTTGTGTAATGGCTCTCCTAGACACAGCACGACCTCACCCCCAATACCGGGAGAGACGAACCCCTGAAGATACGCTCACTGCCTCCATGTGGCTCGGGACTGTACCCAACTAAAACCTGTTTGCACGACTCCTTTGAGCCGTGGTAGGGTAGTAATCAAAGTACAGTGGGAACTCACACGAGACAAATGACGATCCCCAGGTCGATGAACTAACCTGCACACATGTCACCAGGGAACTGCCATCTGACGTCTGGTATATGACCAACTAGCATGTTCCCGGCGAGTCCTGTCCGGTGTACTCATAACCCAATGAGCACCTGTATACATCTTAGGTGATCCAACTGACACCAGTGGCTTGTGAGACCGGCCACCGCCCCTCGTCGGGGTCTCGACTGTATACACTAGTCTACTAATGGAGTATCGATGCCCAGTCTCGAAACTCCCACGACTAGGGACCTTTTAAGGATAAGCTTATAGACCCCCAGCTCCCACTTATATGATCGCCCTCATACTGCTGGTGGTCAAGCAAGAATCCTAGGGGCTCTATCAACGTGTAATAGCGACGTGTCAGGTCACTTAAAACAGTACACGATGATAAAGGTAAACCAGATAGCATACTATCATCTCGAGTAAGACTGTCCTACCAGGATAGGTCCTCCCTCAATCATTGCAATCACGTACCTGTGATCCAATAATTGACTCTGAGGGCAATATCTCCAACATTTTCATATGAGCGCTCACGTGTTTAATACGTGAGGTCAGTTTGGCCTTTTTTGTTATTTGTTTTCAGCGCTTATATGCTTTGCGTATGAGCGCTCACGTGTTTAACATGTGATGCCAAACTGTGAGAATTATTTTCCTCTTTCTTTTTTCTCTCTTTTTTTTATAAGGGAACTGTAGGGTTCCTAGGCATCTTAATAAGGTCTCACAAGGCATCAACCATGCCAATTTCAAAAAATCTAGGTGCCGAGAAACCCGACTACGGATCGTTGGCTAGAAATCTAGGCGAAAAGCAAACTAGTTAACACTTAACTAAGAGATACGGAAATACAACCTTTGTAGATCCGGTTCTCTACCTCCATAGCTCCGCAATGAAGTCTCCTCGCTGTCCATAACAAGTCCCGGGCTCTAGCGTCGGTTTCATCGGAAAATGGACGGGCTAGGTCATCGATGTCCATGCCGAAGATGATCTACGTCGAGGCATCGCTAAATCAAGCTCCGACTTCACCAAGTCAAGAAACTTGTGAAGGAAACACACTCTACTACTTGGCAAGAGGTAGAGGATGAAGAAATAGGAAGTGGGTAGACTTTAGAATTGGATTTCTCACTCATTTCCAACAATCACCATTGATGGAGCTTAGTTTCTCTTCTTGAAGAAGAAGAAGAAGAAGAAGAAGAATGTTATTATGATAAGAATAAATTAAAATGAGAAAAGAAATTCATTCTTATCATAATTGAACCATAGTTAGGTGTAGAGAATCAATCATGGTTTAGTGGAATGGTTAGGTTAAGCATGAGACAAAAATGGTTACAAAGTCAAAGACTTCATAAAGCTTCATGAAGCATTTAAAGAAAGCCACCATTTTCTCATGCTCATTTTCTTTTCCAAAAAGAATAAATGTATATATAAATTAATAAGAAAAACAAAACCCTAATTATCCACTTAATCATGGTTTAATTCTTTACACTTAACCAAAATGTATGTATCATCAAACATGTACAATCTAGTGCACAAAATCATATCGCATATGTAATGCACACATCCGAGTGAGAAAATCCATCTTAAAGTGAACCGATACTAGTTAATGCAAAGTAATATATCAAATATATAATTATGCATTAAATCATTAAATCAACACTTGATTCAATGATCCGGTCATTTCGCACAAAACCGACAGGTATCATTAGTAACAACTTATCGAATCAACACTTGATCCGATAACCCGGCTATATCGCATATAACCGATCAATGTCACATCGCGAGAATCGAATACAGTATCAGATACTGGTATTATTCTCGGTCCCGCACATATCTCATATGCGCTCCTATTTCGTTTCGCTTGAGCCAGGAAACCTCTGTGTAGGACTCTAAAGACTCGTCAATACGCCGGCAGCAGATGATGATCATATCAAACACCCACAAGCCGCAAGCGGTCTGCTAAACGTAACGGCCACTCGGGTATTAAGCGATCTGAAGATCGACGAGCAAGCCCGCTCACACTCCAGTGAATCCAACCAGTAACACTACCGTACAGTCCGGTCTGATCGTCTGATATGTCGCATATCTCGCCTAGGGGTGGTAAACGTCAGACCCCAATAGCTCGATAATTCGTGTCGATATGAGGTCTATAACAATTCGAGAAACTACTGGTAACACTTACCAGTAAATCTCAGCAACCCTGGCCAGGGATTTCCTGTTATAGCCAATCGAACACAGCGCAACATCAACCCCCTATACCGGGAGAGACGAATCCCCTCCTATCGCTCATTGCCTCCATGTGACTCGGGACTGTACCCAAAAACCACCGTTTTTCACGCCCTCTTGGACGTGGTAAGATGGAAATCAAAGCACAGTGGGAACCACACAAGACTCTATGACGATCTCGGGTCAACAGACTACTCTGTACCAGTGTCACCAGAGAACTGCCATCTGACGTGAGGTATAATACCATCTGGGAGTTCTCGGCGAGTCCGTCCATTGTACCCAGTCTTTGCTGAGCACCCGTATATCATCTCTGATGTCAAACACCAATGGATATGGGATCATCCATCGCCCATCTGTATGGGTCGAGAAGGTATACGCTAGTCTACTCTGGTATATCGATGCCCCGTCTCGATACACCCACGACTAGGGACTTTGAAGGATGTACTTATGGACTACCATGTCCCCACTAGTATGATCCGCATCATAGTCCAGGTAGTCAAGCACACATCCTAAGGGCTTTACCAACATGTAACAGAGAGACAATCAGTATACATGTTAAGGTAAAGTTCAACCAGATAGCATACTATCATTACGAGCAAGAAAGTCCTCCGTATATATGTCCTAGCATCCACTACAATATACATCCTATGTACAGTAATGGCCTCTAGGACATACATATAACTAACAATCTCCCACTTGCACTAGGGCCATCTGATAGCAGTGGTTGTAGTATCTCATACTCAACCATCCCATAAAAGTCTCTCTCTGGGAACAGGCCTTTGTGAGTGGATCCGCTGTGTTGTCCTCTGAGTCTTCTCTCCTAACCTCGATCTCCCTGGAGATCAACCATCTCCATGATCAAGTGATACTGCCTTAGAATATGTCTGGATCACTGATGGGACCGGCGTTCCTTGGCATAAGCCACAACTCCATTGTCACACAATGGGAGGAACATAGTTCATCTCATGAACCAATATATACCCAGACTGCCTCTTTGGTAGCATCATAAGTAGCGATGTATCCTGCCTTTATCGTCTAGTATGTCACGGTATCTAGCTTGGAACTCTTCCAACATACCGTCCCTTTACTGAGGGTAAAGACAATGCCTGCGACTGACATTCAGTCGTCTTTATCACCCTGGAACCCTTCCAGTGATTCTCCCCAGGGTCGATTGATACCATCTCACTACAGCTAGTGAGTAGCCTAACATCCATTTAGATCTATCTTATAGATCCAAAATCCAGGATTTAGTAGGTATCACTTTAATCCTTTTTCGAGAATCTTTGTGATAATCGGAGATTGATCGAGCGTAGCATAGGAAACTCCTTCCCTATCAAGAGTATGTCATCCACGTACTCTACGAGGATCGTCACCATACTCCCTACTATCTTTTTGTTTATACAAGGTTCATCTACCATTTTGATGATGTCAAACTCTTTGACTAACACATCAAAACAGACGTTCCAACTCCGCGATGCCTGCTTTATCCTATAAAGCATCTTGCACACGTTTCCGCTGCTCCCACTGTCTACGAAGCCCTCTGGCTGTGTACTTATAGACTCACTCTTCTAAAACATCATATAGAAAAGCAGTCATGACACCCAACCACCAGATATCGTAGTCATGGTATGTAGCCGTGACAAGTAGGATCTGGATGGACTTAAGCATAGCTACTTGAAAATGTTTTATCATTATCCGTACCTGGTCAATGATGCAAACTTTTAACAAGTCTAGCTTTGAAAGTCTCAACTTTTCCATGTACACCAAGTAATCTTCTCAAGATATACTTGCTCCTGATGGGGATTTAACCCTTCAGTTATAGCAGCTAAAGTCCATACTTTACTGGTGTATAAGGATTCCATCTCAGATCACTAAGCATCCAGCCATTCTTACAGAGTCTTACTCCTGATGGCCAGCTCGAAACTAGTTGGGTCATCATCTCATGATGCAATCCTCGCTCCCACTGTCATAGAGAAACAGAAGTATCTCTCAGGTGGGTGAGGAACCCTGCTAGATCGGCGGAGAGGCTGAGGTTCGTTGGTTACTACTGAATCCTTCGGTTCTACCAAATCATCAGCTGCTGTTTGTATAGCTGGAACCTTTCCAGTTCTACATTACAGACCTTGCCTCGAGTTTGTCCAGATTTTGCTTTTCAGACATAGGCTGGACAACCCCAAATCTTAACTAACTTAAGATATGGGCTCTTCCCTTTCCATATCATATATGAAGTGGTAGGCAACTGATTTGATTCAAACCCTATTCAATAGGTATGCAGCTTCTCAAGCGCATAACTCCCTAAAGGAAATAGGTGACTCAGTAGTACTCATCATAGAGCACACCATATCATATAGGGTGTTATTGCTCCGCCCCGATATACCATCGTGCTATGGTTTATACGGAGGAGTAATGCTGAGAGAGAATCTCATTTTCTTTTTAGAATAGTCCAGGAATGCCATGCACAAGTATTCCCCTCCCTGATCTCATCATAGGACATAATACTTATACCCGTATTTTTGGTTCTCTACTTCTAACTTATATTCTGTGAATATCTCAAAAGGTTCGGACTTGTGTTTCAACAGGAACATAGGTCTGAATCTCGAAAGATCATCAGAGAATGTAATGAAGTATAAAGAACCAGTCCTGGCATGTGTAGACAGGAGACCTTACATACATCATCATGTATCAGTCCCAAGAGTTTACTAACTCTTTCTTTCTCTGTTTCCAGTAAACAGAGCTGTGGTCATCTTATCTCTGTGACATGACTGGCAAGTTTCACAAGATGTAAATTCAAACTAATTTAAATATGCATCTACATGTAACTTCAGCTAGTCGGGTCACATTGATATGACCTAGTCTACAATGCCTCAAGAAGGATTCGTTCATTTCTGAACTCTTCCTCTTGTGTGTGTTCTGTATACTAAAGAACTGTAGTTTGATTTAGAACGTTAACGCTTTTAGATAACGTGCCTGAACCGATCAACTTTTGATATAGGAAATGTTCAAAACATTATCCAACAATACAAAATTTTATCATTTCTTTACTAATAAAGAGACTGATATGATTTTGTATATCAGGTTCGGTATCTAATAACATTCGTTCAGAATCAATGTATTGGTAATACAGGGTGACAGTGACCAACAGACTTGGCTGCAACACTTGCCCCGTTTTCTGCCTCATGAAACTTATCACCCGTTCTCAGTTCTCTACCTATCTGTAGCCCTATGTAACGGATTACATATCTGGGATCCTGATCTGGTATCACATACCCAGGACGTAAAGGATACAGAGAAACAGTTCTTTGTAATGAACACACTCGAAGATGATGCATCAGCATGCACTCTCTTCGTTTGGGCAGCACGGGAATTCTGGTAATCCCCAATTTCCTGCTCTGTCTTATAACAATTATAAGTTGGAGCGGGACCAACGTTCCCCAGCTCAGTATAACAAGCGGGTTCGGTCAATAATCCGTTTTATTATCTTGATTAAGGCGTGATATGGTCGCTACCTGGAGAGAGAGAGAAGAAAACACTCAGCGTGCGCTCTGTCAAGAATAGATTGGTTATTATTTTATCTAATCAGGATGGCTCCCACTGCTTTTTATCAAATCTTCCTTCAAACCCTAAAAGGAAAGACTAGCCGGGATTAATTACACACTACAAGTTCGCCAATCTTTCAGCCAGGCCAGTGTCGGTACTTTGAGGGAGGTCCCCCGTGCTTTCGCACGAACCTAATTAATGTAAACCTCGTTTTCCCAGATGCGTAACCCCGTTGACACCTTTCTAGACACCTACTTGATCGGCTAATTGTAATGTATAAAACTCTCCCAGGAGTAACACTTACTCGCAGCGGGTATCGGGATCCAACTATCTCATAGAAGGTATGCAATCTCATTGCAAATTTCAACACTTGAAATTCCCGATAATATTTTGCCCCTAGCTCGCTATGACCTTGACGGAGGCCAAACAACCCATAGTCCGCTAGTCAAGTTCAACCCGTCATTTCCTGATTGAATTAAACCCACCCGCACGACCCTTGACGGAGGCCAAACAACGCCGTACGAATACCCTAATCCAATCGCATCATATGCTAGCAGATAAGCACTAGTTAGCTACCGTACACTACGCCTTGACGGAGGCCAAACAACCGCAGCACGAATACTAACTAGTACGTATCTGAAATGACGGAGGGCTACGACAGGTTTTTCTGAAAACCTATTGCGTAATGAACTTGATATCGTTGTAGGATCGAATGAATTTTGAAATGGAGTGTTTTTGAGGCTTTTCTAGTTTTGCTAAAGGAGTCACTCCCGGTGAAGGGATCGTCGGTCCTTTCCTCGTCGAATGAGGTGCGGGATATATCACATATATCACTGTGCAAAGCAAAAATTCTTTAAAAGCAATCAAAAGACAAACCGAGGGTTGTAGCATCTGCCAATTATTGCTAAAGGAGTCACTCCCGGTGAAGGGATCTCGGTCCTTTCCTCATCGAATAAGGTGCAGGATATATCATATATACCGCTGTGCAAAGCAAGAACTGTAGCTACCTGTTTTAATTTTGAAATTCGATTCTACAACATCTTAAGTTTCTTTTACTTTCATTAATCACATTAATGAAGTCCCATCATTTAAGTACCTAAACATCACAGATAAATACGACGTACACTTATGCCATCCGCATTCGCCTCGATGTCCCCTCGTGCACCGTTAGGTTAGGTAACTAACAGCAGAGCAGGGCAGGGCTAGCACGGGTGTAAAACATAAGTAACGTCTATATAATATATCATATATACTATATACTGTATCTATCACAGAACATCACATGATCATATCACAGATATCGCAGCAGAAGAAACATATGAAATATTGGATATACTAGGACGTCCGTGTTTTCAATACGAGCCAGTATAAAACACGGATTCCACGGTCGCGATGAATAGCCAAACCCACACCCCTAGACCCCTACGAGAGCGGCAAGCAACCCTATCAATTCTGGAGTTAGGATACCCGGACCTGACTCCTCGAGTTGGTCTCCCACTGGACTCCAGAACCCGGTTACTTGTGCCCTCCTCCTTGGGTCTATCCTAGTGCGGAAAAGTAAATAATATACAAAGGGTGACAACTTCCGCAACCTGGAAGTGCCCCAAAAAAAGAATATTACATACAAGTTTTTACATGAATGAAAAATGAAAAACACTCATCTCACATAAAACCCCCGGCTATTCAAACACGACGATCCAATATAACATATCCAGCAACACATAACATCACATGTCATCAACGCAAGTAAATATGTCCATCCCAATCGTCGTTGACATATAGCAACGAAACCGGCGATATCACATATTACACTTACTGTCACAGAAAAGAAAGTGTAAAACTACAACAGTTGGAATCCGCAACCACCTCAGACATCGCATGCCTGACCAAATGAATTCCTTAGACATCGCATGCCTAACAATTATAAACCCCGCATTTTAGTCTCATTATCGAAAACACTTTTCAATATCAAGTCGGGGAATTCAACAGGATTCCCGACATCCTGATCGAATGCTCGTCGCAAACTTCAGTAGACGGCCGCACCCCCGATACCGTCGACGAAGTGCACCAAGGCGGAACACCGCTACCGCGAGCACCCGGACGGATGCTTTCGGCGACGGGGTTCTCCTACAGTCACTTGGTCAGGGCTATGGGATGTAGCTGTCTATTAAGTTTGTCCGGCGAGTATCCGCGTACGCTACGTGATTGCGACGGACTTTTGATCACATCAAAATTCCGTGGCAACCGATCAATTGAGACTAAACTGCTATGTTTATAACATTCATTCAGTTATCTCGTAACTCATTGTGAATTCCAATTATTGTATCCCATTCCAGATAAATAGAAAATGTTAAACTTTTCGATCGAACAATCGAACACCCATGTTTTCCCGATACAATCCAACACATGAAATAAGTCTAACAACATTCAGTTCGTGCCTCAGTTCCAACGGTCCAGCCGTAGAAGGGTCAAGCCAACGCCTCACATGTGGCACGCCGTACTGCCCCAAACCCGAAGGTTCAAAGGGCAGTTCAAGACGGTCACATAATCGAGTTAAGGTTTGTTGTCTTCTAGAGGGTCCATCGAGTTACTTGCACTACTTAGAACGTCGTTAAACTACGGAAAAATCCAACACTTGGAAATTTCCCGACAGGGGAAAAATTGGGTATTTATATCCGGTCGAACTTTTTAACATATTCTAAAATTTATCCGAAAAGCCACACAGACAAAATTTGATACTCCGATCGAAACACCGAATCCCCAAAACAACTCCAGAAAATTCAACTCTTGAATAAATTTTAAAAATACCCAGAGAACTCAGAACCAGAAACAATGAATTACTGTGTAACATGTTAGGGCTGACGTCATACATCCGCCGCGGAACCGCCGCATAAGCTAGGCTTATGCCGCGGTTCCGCCGCCAAAATCACTGTTCATGAAAAAAAATTTCCTCCGTAATTCTTAGAATTCCCTGCTGAGTTTTCTGCATATTTTTAATACTGAAAAATCCCTGTTTTTAGAAAAAGTACAGAGAGCACATTTGAGTTGGGGTTTCGGGTTCGTTCGGGTTTCAAACTTCGTCTGGACTTCGCCTAAGGCTCTAGCTAGGCTCTGATACCACTGTAGGGTTCCTAGGCATCCTAATGAGGTCTCACAAGGCATCAACCATGCCAATTTCAAAAAATCTAGGTGCCGAGAAACCCGACTACGGATCGTTGGCTAGAAATCTAGGCGAAAAGCAAACTAGTTAACACTTAACTAAGAGATACGGAAATACAACCTTTGTAGATCCGGTTCTCCACCTCCATAGCTCCGCAATGAAGTCTCCTCGCTGTCCATAACAAGTCCCGGGCTCTAGCGTCGGTTTCATCGGAAAATGGACGGGCTAGGTCATCGATGTCCATGCCGAAGATGATCTACGTCGAGGCATCGCTAAATCAAGCTCCGACTTCACCAAGTCAAGAAACTTGTGAAGGAAACACACTCTACTACTTGGCAAGAGGTAGAGGATGAAGAAATAGGAAGTGGGTAGACTTTAGAATTGGATTTCTCACTCATTTCCAACAATCACCATTGATGGAGCTTAGTTTCTCTTCTTGAAGAAGAAGAAGAAGAAGAATGTTATTATGATAAGAATAAATTAAAATGAGAAAAGAAATTCATTCTTATCATAATTGAACCATAGTTAGGTGTAGAGAATCAATCATGGTTTAGTGGAATGGTTAGGTTAAGCATGAGACAAAAATGGTTACAAAGTCAAAGACTTCATGAAGCTTCATGAAGCATTTAAAGAAAGCCACCATTTTCTCATGCTCATTTTCTTTTCCAAAAAGAATAAATGTATATATAAATTAATAAGAAAAACAAAACCCTAATTATCCACTTAATCATGGTTTAATTCTTTACACTTAACCAAAATGTATGTATTATCAAACATGATACAATCTAGTGCACAAAATCATATCGCATATGTAATGCACACATCCGAGTGAGAAAATCTATCTTAAAGTGAACCGATACTAGTTAATGCAAAGTAATATATCAAATATATAATTATGCATTAAATCATTAAATCAACACTTGATTCAATGATCCGGTCATGTCGCACAAAACCGACAGGTATCATTAGTAACAACTTATCGAATCAACACTTGATCCGATAACCCGGCTATATCGCATATAACCGATCAATGTCACATCGCGAGAATCGAATACAGTATCAGATACTGGTATTATTCTCGGTCCCGCACATATCTCATATGCGCTCCTATTTCGTTTCGCTTGAGCCAGGAAACCTCTGTGTAGGACTCTAAAGACTCGTCAATACGCCGGCAGCAGATGATGATCATATCAAACACCCACAAGCCGCAAGCGGTCTGCTAAACGTAACGGCCACCCGGGTATTGAGCGATATGAAGATCGACGAGCAAGCCCGCTCACACTCCAGTGAATCCAACCAGTAACACTACCGTACAGTCCGGTCTGATCGTCTGATATGTCGCATATCTCGCCTAGGGGTGGTAAACGTCAGACCCCAATAGCTCGATAAGTCGTGTCGATATGAGGTCTATAACAATTCGAGAAACTACTGGTAACACTTACCAGTAAATCTCAGCAACCCTGGCCAGGGATTTCCTGTTATAGCCAATCGAACACAGCGCAACATCAACCCCCTATACCGGGAGAGACGAATCCCCTCCTATCGCTCATTGCCTCCATGTGACTCGGGACTGTACCCAAAAACCACCGTTTTGCACGCCCTCTTGGACGTGGTAAGATGGAAATCAAAGTACAGTGGGAACCACACAAGACTCTATGATGATCTCGGGTCAACAGACTACTCTGTACCAGTGTCACCAGAGAACTGCCATCTGACGTGAGGTATAATACCATCTGGGAGTTCTCGGCGAGTCCGTCCAGTGTACCCAGTCTTTGCTGAGCACCCGTATATCATCTCTGATGTCAAACACCAATGGATATAGGATCATCCATCGCCCATCTGTATGGGTCGAGAAGGTATACGCTAGTCTACTCTGGTATATCGATGCCCCGTCTCGATACACCCACGACTAGGGACTTTGAAGGATGTACTTATGGACTACCATGTCCCCACTAGTATGATCCGCATCATAGTCCAAGTAGTCAAGCACACATCCTAAGGGCTTTACCAACATGTAACAGAGAGACAATCAGTATACACGTTAAGGTAAAGTTCAACCAGATAGCATACTATCATGTCGAGCAAGAAAGTCCTCCCTATATATATCCTAGCATCCACTACAATATACATCCTATGTACAGTAATGGCCTCTAGGGCATACATATAACTAACAGGAACAAGTAGCTCTTAGCCAAAATTTTGGCAGGAACAAATTCCCCCTACTAATTTGCCCTCATAAGTATGTGTGTGGGTGAAATAGTGCAAAGTTATGCATGTCCATAGAATTGATGGCTTAGGAGACAAGTTTAGCATCCTTGTAGCCTAAGGGTTTTTTTATCTTCATGAGTCGTTAGGGTCTCAATAAGATTTTTCTCCCTATGAGTCTTGAGGATCTTTTAGGTGTGTATTCTCCCTAGAAATCGTGAGGATTTCTAAGTGTTCATGACCTCCGTGAGTCATAAGGATCCCACTCGGGTATTGTTTTCCTTACGAGTCGTGAGGTCCCGTAAGTAGCTTCTTCATTTTATTGGTAAATGTGGCTTTCGTGAATGTGGCCCGTAGATAGTATACAAGAGTCTATCTTGACCTCCTTGTAGGGCAGCGATGGTTTAAGAAACAGGTTTAGATCTGTCGCCTAAGACTTTTCAACTTTATGATCCGTGAGGGTCTCATAAATACTTTTCTTCCTACAAGTCGAGAGGATCTCGTATGTGTATTTTCTCCTTAGAAGTCATGAGGACTCCTAAGTGCATTTTCTCTTGAGAGTCGTAAGGATCTCACACGAGAATTTTTCCCTTATGAGCCGAGAGAACTCGTAAGTGATTTCTCCTCCTCGTCGGTGTGCGACTTCGGAGAATGTGGCCCGTGGATAGTAAACAAGAGTCATTTTGGACCTACTTGCAGGGCCACGGTGCTTAGGAAACATGTTAATATCCCCGTCACCTTAGGCTTTTCACCTTCATGAGCCGTGAGGGTTTCATAAAAATGTTTTTCCCTACGATTCGAGATGAGTCGAGAGGATCTCGCAGGTGTATCCTAACGTGAAATGTAGATAACCCATATTCTTTACGACAGGGGTCCGTTAGTTTTGTGGTACTAGGGTTTTAGTCCGTGGTACCATCGCATTGACTGATGTATTCCTCGATATGCAGTCTTTAAGTCGTTGTTCGAGTAGCCCCGTGACTGTCGTGTCTCTGATCCCTTTTGATGCTGGACAAGAAGTAATCAAGTAATCTCCTTAGGTCATATTACCGTCAGAAGAGAAAACATTAGGAATTTGACATGACGCTTTTTACTTGATGTTAGGCTCAATTTGGAGCCCCGATGAGTCATAACCACTCTGCTCTGGTGCGGGATGATCTCCGATGGTCTTTTAGGCTTTATATGAGTTGCCTTCAAGACCCAAAGCCGGGAATATGCCGTTGCTTCATTTTTTTAACGATGTCGTGCCGATTCCTTGCTGAAGTAGGGTAGACATCTGTAGGACCTCTATGCTGTATGTATTGCAATTGAAGTCGGAGCTAGGAATATGCCATCGCCCCGCGACTGTCATGTCTTTGATCCCTTCGGAGGCTGGACAAGACGACTTCAATTAATCTCCTTAGGTTATATTACTGTTAGAAGAGCAAGTGTTAGGAATTTGCCATGTCACTTTTTACTTGAGGTTAGGCTCAATTTGGATCCCCGATGAGTCATAACCACACCCTTCTGGGGTTGGATGATCTCCAATGGTCTTTCGGGTTGTATATGAGTTGCCATCAAGACCCGAAGCTAGGAATAGGTTGTCACTTCATTTTTTCTTTGACGATGTTGCACCGATTCTTTGCTGAAGTAGAGTAGATATCTGTAAGACCTCCATACTGTATGTATCGCAGCTGAAGTCTGGAGCTAGGAATATGCCATTGCTCCATTTTTGTTTTGACCCTTGGATCTTTTGTTGACGTTGCGTCTACATCCTACTGGAGTGAGAAGGAATGCCAGAATAGTCTCTAGGTTGTATATGAACCGTCTGTTGGGATACACTAACGCCTTAGCCATCAACTTTGGCGGTTTGCGGAACAAATTTTTTCTACGAGTTTAAAAACGGCGCTAGAATAACCCAATAAACCGGATCTTACCATAGACCTAACTCGATAAACTAAAAGAGCTATCTACTATGATAAGAAAGCCTCACCAAAAGATCCGTGTCCTTCGGTCTTATTTCCTCATCATACGCTCCAAGTGGCCACCATGATCGCGCTTGATCTTCTTTGCTTGCTCTTTCGGTTCTCCGAGATCGACTTTGCTCGTCGGTCCTCCTTTATCGTAGATGATCCATCCGAGGGATTTAATCCATGGCTCTAGCTCCTAACTAAGTATCAAAAAGTGCAACTAGAGAACTTAAGATGCTAATCCAAGAACTCTAGTACGTAGTGTGAGGTTCTAAGTGTTTTACTATCTCTATCTTACCCCCTCTTTTGTTTCTCAACACATGAGAGTGTAGAGAGGAGGAAGATGATGAAGGTGGTGAAGCTCAAGAGAAGGAGAGGAGGGTGAAGCAAAATGGTGAAAGCAAGAAAAATAATGAGAAACCATGTGAGAGAAAATAGCTCACATTAGTTTTGTATAACAATATCCATCAATAAAATACATCAACCATGCTTCAATAGTTGCCACAAATGAATTAATAATTCATTTGTCAACTATTGAAGCTATGGTTCTCACCATACCCCCTCACATCACATATTACACCTCATTTCCATTTAAAGATAAATGGAAAAAACATAATGAGGTGTCCACCTTGTAGAATGTTATCCGTAATAAAATACGGATTACAGTCTACTGTATATGCATATATGCATTCGGATAAAAACACGAATGCCCAAAGAGATAGAATAACACGAACAACATAATACTAGAATATACATATCGAAATACATATATGCAAATTATTAAATCAATACCTGATTAAATAATCCGGCTCAATCCCGAGACGGCTAGTATTATCAACGGTCCGATCGAAAGTCCGGGTACAAAGTACAACAATCGATCGGAACCCTGCACGTATCCAATGCGGCTACTACATCATTTCTCCTGAATCAGGGAAACCCTCTGTATGGGACTATAAAGACTTGACTGTTCCCGCCAAAATCTTCGGCCAAGAGCTATTAGTTCCTGTTTATGCCTGCTTAAGTTTCGTTTACAGGTATGTGTGAAACCAGGCTCATTCATATACGCACATGCACACATCAGAGGAAGAACAGGTGTTCAACGACAAAAACAAAGTATTTAATTGAACATTTTATTCTACAGGAAACAGATAACCAAACATGGGATTGAAAGTACAGGGATTCACAAAACTATGGATAAAATTATCTAAATCATTCTCTGCCTTCTCCACCATGACAAAGCGGCGATCTTTACGAAGAGTATCTACCCATCGGTCAGCACCGCACCCATCAGCAAAGGTAGAAATGATGACCCGCTGAGCCCGTATCTGGCTTAGCAGCCGGACAGAGCGATCCCTTAGAGCTGTGGTGATCAAAAGTGCCTCGTGGAATAACTCGATCTTGTCTTCCGCGGCGTCGAGCATTACTGGAGTCATCTCTGCCGGAGGAAGGGGAATATCATTGATCACAGACAAGAAAACCATCTGGAGCCAAATAGAGCCGATGGGGAGAGGAGATCTTATACGAGTCAAGAGCTCGTGCAGCACCGTGTCGCATTGGTCATCCATAAGAGTAGGGTTCACCAAGCGCGCAGCAAAATGAGGAAAAATTTCCTCAATGGACGCCTCCATGGCTAACGGCGAGCATGTGGGCGATTACATGCCATAGCTCTTCTCTGTTAAAATGATTCTCTAAAAATGAGAGGGAAAAGAAGCATTGCTTCAAATCATGAAGGGAGACATTTAAGTCTAGGCACAGAAAATGCTGTGCATGATGGAACTATTTCCAAGCTCTGGGAAAGAGAAGCATGACTCAGGAAATGTGGAGAAGGAAGGTGAAAAGATACCTTCAGTAATGAGGCAGCGCCTCACGTGCAAAGCACGAGAGCGCTGAGCACCGGCGCTAAAGAGTCAAAGATTCTGAGACAGCGCCTCACGTGCAAAGCATGAGAGCGCTGAGCGCCAGCGCCATGAGTCAAAGACTCTGAGGCAGCGCTCACGTGCAAAGCACGAGAGCGCCAAGCGCCAGAACTAAATGTTCTCCACCGCTGGATCAAAGATCCAACGAAAATGATAAATCATCAAAATTCATAATAAAATTCTGTTAAGAAAATACTCCTCACAATCTTTCCAAACAGGAAAGATTGTGCTTTGTAAATCAGAGCACCGTTGGATCAATGATCCAATGGTGATTAAAAATACCAAGGTACAGAACAAATTCTGTACGGGAAGATATTTTCCCAATTTTGTTAAAAAAACAAAAAAATTGCCTTCTGTAAAACAGAAACCATTGGATCAAAGATCCAATGGTTGGAAATATCCCCAAATCAATCAGAGGAAAGATTTCCTTAACCGATTCAACAAATCAGCCTCCCCTATATAAAGGACCGAAGACTTCAAGTCTTGGAGAGAGGACCCCTCCCCCAAACTTGGAGAAATTTCAGAGAGAAGAGCAAGCTCTCGGAAGAAGAAAAAATTCTTGAAGGTAAATAAAATAGAGAGATCAAAGCATCTCATCAAATGAAGAGGAACTTAGTTTCTTTTTCTAGATCATATATCTATGAGACAGACGTCTTTCACAAAAGAGATCATAATATCTCATCATAAAAGGGGGGAAGAAGAATTCAATTCTTTTAAGATCACAGATCCATAAAGGCAAAGCCTTTCACAAAAAAATAAGAGATTGTAATATCTCCTATAAAAATAAGAACTTTGTTCTTAGACCCGTGAGACAAGGTCTCATATAAACGAGAATTTAATTCTCAAAGCGCAGAACTGATCAAAATTGCCTAAACAAGAGCCTTAGCGCTCCAAATTAAAAAGAAGCGCTTTAGCGCTCCAAGAATGGCGCACAGCGCCGCAGCGCTCCTAGCACTCCAATTCAAAGAAGCGCCTTAGCACTCTAAAACTGGCGCACAGCGCCACAACGCTCTTAGCGCTCCAATTCAAAGAAGCGCCCAGCGCTTCAAGGTTGGCGCTCAGCGCCAAGCGCACCGCATGCTCCTTACGTGTGCGCTATTTCATAAGGAGCGCTCTGCATTCATTAACTGGCACTCAGCGCAAAGCGCGCCACGTGCTCCTCACGTGTGCGCTATTTCACAAGGAGCACTCTGCACTCATTAACTAGCGCTCAGCGCCAAGCGCGCCACGTGATCCTCACGTGTGCGCTATTTCACAAGGAGCGCTCTGCACTCATTAACTGGCGCTCAGCGCCAAGCGCACCACGTACTCCTCACAAGTGCGCTGAGGGAACATAAACTGTTCTTTAAATAAAGGCCCCAGAGCTATAATGAGTGCTCAACATTCAATAAAAGACAAAAATGTTGTCAGAATCCAAACCAATGCTTAACATTGTTAAATGAAAAAGGACCGAGCCTAATTAAATGTCCAACATTTTAACTGAATGGGCCGAGCCCAAGTTGGCCACAGATCCTTAATTGAGTTCATATGTTCATAAATCTTTGATTTTAGTCCCAAACTTGACTACAGATCTCCCAACCGACATTGGTTCAAGGGTACATCTCTTCATACCTCTGATATATATCGTTGTAATTTTTCAACGTCTTCAGAGAGATGTAGGGTCCCAATAACCAATAATTTTTGGTGCATCCCCAAACAGTTGAACCAAAACCACACAGACTATGATGTTCTTAAACTTTACGGACTGTGGGGTCTTTAAACTCATGGACTATGATGTCCTTAAACTTTATGGACTGTGAGGTCCTTAAACTTATAGACTATGATGTCTTTAAACTTTACAGACTATGACATCTTTAAACTGTCACAGACTATGATGTCCTTAAACTTATGGACCGCAATGTCCCTAAATTAAAATAATAGAGTCCAAATGCTCTTTTGTTAGATCTAAATGATCCTGTTAAGTAGATCTTAGTCTAAAATTAGACTAACGTATTCTTAACAAACGTTTAAGTTGATCTTAGTCCCAAATGAGATTAACGATCTTTAAACTCAATCCAAAACCAAATCTAAGAAAATACGGATCTGGACTAATCCACGCCCTACGGGCGAAAACATAAATTAGTCTCCGTATACAATCCACGGGCAACCAAAAACAAAACAAACACACATGACACGAAGTGACCATCTGGAGAAGGAAAAAGTGGTTACCGCGATGCGGTAGCGTAATTAACTGCAGGGGCTTGCGCCTGCAGGGAAGAGCGTCCCCACAATAAAAGAAACCCCTCACAATGAGGGGGAATTTGACGAAGTCTGCTACATCGGCCGCATCTGTCTAAACCTTCGATACATGGCACCATAAATCAACTTGGTATCTTCGGAGAGGTGGACGGATAAAATCAAATTGCATCTGCCCCCAAATTCAGGCAAGACGAACCTACGCGGTTCCTTCTCTGTTTTCGGCGGCGAATAGATTCTGGCACGCCCGGTGAGACCTTTTCCTCTTTCCACTCCACACTTCATGTGTTGTGTTCGCGAACGAATCGCGGTTTAATATGGTTGCCTCTGGATTCGAGGTACTAAGATTTGGTGTCTTGCTCCCGTGCAGAGAAAATGGCTTTCTACTGCACCAACTGTAACAACGGCAATAACTCTCACTCCGTTCTTGCTGGAGGAGTGACCTATGGACCTCAAGCGGCCTCCGTTTTTATGATGCCAGTGGAACAGGTGACTCAAGCCACCACTGGACTGTTCTTTAGGACCATGCTCCTACCAATGAGCTTCAACGCCCCACTGCCATTACAAAAAGCTCCGAAGAAGTCGGTCTTTGATGGCTCACCACTACTGCGGCCCCTCTCAACAGGTCGTCCAAGTCTAATACTTCAGTCTTCGACAAGCTGAGCCTAAGCTAAAAGGGGCCCACGAAGAGGCTCGCAATACCAGAGAAGGCTATCCTAGCTCCTGCTGCAGCTGAAGCCGTCCAAACTGCTTCCCCTACTCGAAAGTCAGCCTTCGATAGGTTGACTATTTCTTCCCAGCGGATGTCAGTCTTTGATAGGCTGGCACCAACAACAACCTTTCACCAGATTAGGGGGCATGAGGGAGCCACCCCCATAGCTGAATCAATACCGTCTGCAAGGCATGCTCGACGTCGTCATTGGCGCCGAGTGAGGAAAGCTGGGGGCTGTTCCCTTTCTGGACTGACTCCGCCAGCTCCAACGGTAGAAGTCGATGCTACTGTTCCGACTGCGAATAGCTTCGAACCACTCAGGAAGGTGAGCAAGAACTCTCCGACGGCCGTGCTAAAAAAATCTCCTCCACCTATGAAGAGCGCCACAAAGGCAATGCCAGAACAACCCCCTCAGCAGTTGTCCTCTAAAATTCATAGGGTCTGGCGACAGGTCCAAGACTCGGTGATCAACCAAGACTACTCCCGCCGACCGAAGAAGATGAAAGTTCGGCAAGAGAAGGACCATCCTGTCGTACCACAGAAGGTGTCATCTACTTGGGTGCCCACTACAACGGCCCCCTCAACTTCGATTGTTCACAAAAGAAGAAGGCCGGAGAAAATCCCCGTGTCCACGACAGAGCTCAAAGGCACTGAGTCCAAACGCCCAAAGTATGGGGGCATGGTAGTGCATACTGTTTATATGGCTTCCGGAAAAGAGGAAAGCCGTGCTTCTATGGGTCATCGACCTCTCACACGGTCTGTGACAAAGGCTCAGGAGCATGTTCATATCATAATATTGCAATTCATACGCCCCATTTTTATTCATTTTATAAGTAAACAGGTACTCTTGACGCACGTTTGTTGCATGTTACAGGATACAGGCTCTTGGAGCAAATACAATGAAAAAGACGAAAATTGATATAGAAAAGGGACTTTTGACGGATCCTAATCAAGCCTAAACGAAGAACAGTGCAAGGTCCAAAATGTCGAAGCAAAACGGTTGAAAGATCGCTACACGTTTTTCACTGAAAGATCTGGAGAGACATAAGAAGCCAAACAGAGAAAAAGGATGAATAAATAACAAGCTAAGACAAAGAAAAACAAGCCCAGAAAAATTGGTGAGCTGAACTCACCAAAGGGCCGCGGAACCGCGGCCCAAACCCCTCATCTGCCGCGGTTCCGCGGCCGTTTATTGCCCGTGTCGGTGCAAATTTTGTGTGTCGGTGCGTCGGTGCGGGTGTTGGGATTTTCAGTGGGCATATCTGTAAAATCATGTGTTCGAGAATCTGTAACCCTAGGTTCCCTGTTTACTTATAAATTGTACTCACAATCTGTAAAAAGGATGCCTCTTTTCAATCAATAAAATTCAGAATTGTTGGAAGATCTAGAGCATCACTTTTGTAAGTTTTTATTCTTTTAATTCCTGCCTTAGTTCTAATTTAATTCTTGCCCTAGCTATCTAGTATCATTCTTGCAGTAGAGTAATTTTATCACTTGCCTTAGTTAACTTAGTGTAGCTCCTTTTAATCTAAAGTAAGTAAGTAATAATTTTAGGTCTAAACAAAACACATTAAACATAAAAAAGATGTCATTTTTAGAAGATCCCCTAATGAGCGAGAAAATCCTCACTTGTTAGGGTTAGGAATAAAGGAGGGAATGAGAGATGATTATCTCTCATCTCTTTCAATGCCGAATATTTTTAAATAGAACTTCATGCACGCATGCATGATCCGCTCCCTACGGCACCCTACCCACGAGGTAATGGTGACACCGTAGTATAAAGGACCGGACATGCGTTATGCCCATGAAGGTTATAGCCATTAGTAGGAAAGGACGGACAAGGATCAAGAGGAAGAAACTTCGTTTCTTCCCAATCATCCTAATCCCTTTTGCTAATAATTGTTATAACTTCTAAAACAGGTTTGAATCAAAAAGCATTGAAAGAGGTGTTAATCTTTATCTACTCAACCCTACTTTAGACCTAATTCTAACAAGTTCTTTAATATCGTATTAATTAGTTTTAAATCAATCAACAAAAACCAAACCACCATCGGAATCAACTCGTAAAAACACAAATCAGAAAATTACACATCTCTGTGGATCGACCCGTACTTACCGGCTAGCTGCAAAGCGACGCCGTTTCTGATTACGGTTAAACTTATAATTTTTGGAGTTAATCAAATGGCGCCGTTGCCGGGGATGGCGTAATATTTTTTTTGTGTAAATTCGGGTTGATATAAATTCTAAAATTATAAAAATCTGAAAATATAAAAAAAGTACAAAATTTTTTATCCATTTTTATCTGTTTGAAGGGTTTATTATTTGAATCTTGCAGGAACAGCAAAGAATCGTGGATCTGGAAATTTACAGAGGTCAAATCAGAAAAGTGAACATCAGAACAGAGGAGAATTGGTGAACAGGAGCTACAAATTTTTTTTCAGAACCTGATCTCTTCACCAGACCGTGGAACCGCGGCCAAGGAGCGCCCCAGACCGCGGAACCGCGGCTATTTAGCCACATCAGCACCTCAAATTAGCATCGTTTGTTTTCTCCTTCTCCCCTCTGTCAACCTCCATATATCTCTGTAAAAATTTTCTGCAGGAATTCTTTGCGCTAAAAATTCTCTCTCCCCCTTCTAAATAACAGATTTTCTGCAGGTTTCTTTGCGCCGCGCTAAAAATTGATTGCAAGTGAATTTTTATTGTTTTGCATAATTTAATCGGACTTTAAGGGGCTAATTGACCAAACTCAGATTGGGTGGGGATTTCATCACCCTTCCCAGGACCCCAGAAAACACCTAAAGCATGCGCATTGACCACAATTAATTAAAAAAAATATTAGACTCAGACCTAAGGACATCGAGCTCAATAGGAAAAGGACTAGTATAGGCATCGACCGTTTATCCTAACTGACCTTGCGGTGTCTAGGCTAGTGGTTATTAATTAGGCCCACTGTAGTGGTGGTTCCTTCCCACTTACCTGGCCGTACTTGTCCGTGAAGAGGCGGTTTGAGGTCCTATTTCTAGCCCTAGTTAGGAGCTGTCTAGCAGACCTAGGTGACCCTAGATCTAGGCCTGATTGTGCATGTGTGGTTGATACATTTGTGTCACGAGTCTCTTTTCAAAACTTCTTTGCAAAACTCTCACATAAAAAAAAAAATCTTTTCAAAACTTGCAACTTGTCGCTAAGAAAACTTGAAACTCACTTCCACCACTTCCCTCTATTGACGTTATCTTACCCCCACATTCTGTTTTTTCTATTTTTTCTGACTACACTACTCCTTTAGTGTATGTCACTTTGGACTAGGGATACTAACGCCCGATTGGTCCGTGTTTCGTTGGTACCGACCGACAAACTCTTCGACACCGAAGTCGACATTCCGTCCACTTTCTTACCCTCACCTTCAAATTCTTTCACCGAGGGCATGTCGGGATTCAACCCCAACAATACCTTACCGACGGGAAGGATTCCACCTCCGTTAGGTGCGAATAACCCGAACCAACCGCCTGTTGAAGCGCCCGCACGAGTTGCGCTCCAGGATCTCTTTTACCCCGTCCGCACTTCCTTACCTACCTGTCTTTCACCCCCACCGGCAAATGGGGACAATTTTGAAATAAAACCACATTTCATCAATATGTTGCCAAAATTTCATGGTTTGGAATCTGAAGATGCATATATATTTATCAATAAATTCCAAAATGTGTGCGCTATGATGAAAACAACCCAATTAAGTGATGACGCTATAAGGCTAAGGGTCATTCCTTTCACCTTATATGACCTAGCCGAGAAGAGGCTATACAGCACCGCATCACATTCCATTAGAAATTGGGACGAGTTTGTGAAAGCTTTTCTAAAAAAGTTCTATCCTCATCACAAAACTGCCAGAATCCGCAATGAAATAATTCAATTCTCACAACTTCCTTCCGAACCATTTTGGAAGTGCTTCGAGAGATTTAAGGACCTACTCGTTTAATGCCCTCATCATGGGATCGAAAGTTGGCAACTTTGCCAAATATTATACGAGGGATTGAACTCGGCAACTAAGCAGTTGCTAGAAACCTTATGTCAAGGTCATTTTCTCTCGAAGTCTAGTGACGAAGCGTGGCAGTTTCTTGAGGATCTTAGTGAGCAAACAATTCAGTAGGAGAGTACCAAGACCACATCATCTTCTTCTAGTGGTCAATCTAGGGCAGACATACATCAAGTAGAGATGTCGATTGCCATGAAGGCCGAGATGGCCGCTCTTACGAAAAAGCTAGAAGCGATCGAGACCAAAATCTCATCGCCTTCTCCTGCCCCTGTTATGCCCCCACGAACTGTCTGTGCTTGTTGTGCGGATCCATCGCACCTAACCGAAGAGTGTCCTTATAATGCATCTACTCAAGGACAGGATCAAGTCAATGCTGCATTTTAGCAACGACAAAGAAACGATCCGTACTCTTCGACATACAATCCGGGGTGGAGGAGTCACCCAAATTTCGCTTGGAACCAAAATCAACAATTCCAAGGAAATCACAATTTTCAAAGACCTCCTCCTCCACAACAACAACAAGCACCTTCACAAACTCAATTTCAACCGCAACAATTTCAACAGCAACCTTACCCTAATCAGGTGAACAATTTTGTGCCTAACAATGCTTACCAGCCAAACAATTATGTTCAACCTAATAATGATAAGGTTAGCTCGCTCTAAAGAAGTCTAGATGCATTCCTTAAGCAATCTACACAGTCTACAGCAAGACTTGAGACTTCTATTCAATCTTTGGTGCAAAATAGTGCCTCACACGATCAAAGCATCAAATCTATTGAGGCACAAATTGCACAACTCAATGCAGCTTTGAGCGAGCGCGAAAAAGGAAAACTCCTTTCTCAATCACTGCCCAACCCCGGTCACGCACATGCTGCAAATCAGCTGCAAATCAACAGCAGAATCATAATGTAAATGCGGTGACCACGTTGAGATCGGGAAAAGTGTTGCAAAACAATGTGGGTATTGACAATGACACCCCTGCCGGTGGCCCTTCTTCATCTTCTTCACCATTTACTTCTTCTTCAGAGCCTATTCTCCACCCTTCACACGGCTCTACTTCTTCTAGCTCGAACGGACCATATTCTCACAACACGAACATATCTACACGGGGTGCCGTTCCAACTCGACAATCTGATCCGCAAAAATTGGACTCAACCACCTTTCAAAATGTTCCTTTTCCTAATCGGTTGAGATCCAATAAACCAACTCCATAGATGGAAAAGATTTTTGAGTTGTTCAAACATGTTAGCATAAATATCCCTCTTTTGGATGCAATCCAACAAGTTCCTTCATATGCAAAAATTTTAAAGGACTTATGCACCAAAAAGAGGAAGTCGCAAGTGCCAAAGAAAGTTTTTGTGGCTAGTGCTATTAGTGATGCTCTTGTAAATTCCTTACCCCCAAAGCAAAAAGACCCCGGGTGTCCGACCATTTCGATAACAATTGGGGACAAGAACATCAATAGAGCACTATTAGATCTTGGTGCGAGTGTCAATTTGCTACCTTATTCTGTGTACGAGCAATTGGGCGTTGGAGAGCTTAAGCCCACTCACTGTACGCTCCAAATGGCCGACCGGTCAATCACCCATCCTAGGGGAGAGCTGGAGGATGTGTTAATTAGAGTAGGGGATTTCATTTTCCCCGTTGACTTTATTGTGATGGATACACAACCTGTCGCTAACCCCCGGAATCAAATTCCGGTAATACTTGGTCGACCATTTCTGGCTACTTCCAACGCAGTAATAAATTGTCGTAACGGTTCAATGAACCTATCTTTTGGTAATATGACAATTGAGCTCAATATTTTCAAGTTGGGAAGTCAGCCTGCTGAGCCTAATGCTAGCGTACTCGATGTTTGCTCGATCAATGAGATCGCGGAGGAGGACTGTGAGTTCGAGAATTTTTTGTTTGATCACAGCAATGTTAACGCCACTAGTGCGTTCCTCCTAGAATCCGACACAGCTTTCACGGCGGATAACGATTTTGAGTGTTTTACTTTCGTTGACGACTTTGAAGACTCATCACCTGAATTGGAGTCTTTTGCTTTTTCGGATGAGTTAATTGAACCATCCGACTCTGTTGCGTACACTCGGTTCGAACCTTTGATGGAATCCTTCGAGTTTGAAACAGTTACCCCATTATTACCATCTATTGTTTCACCTCCTAAACTCGAATTGAAGCTTTTGCCGTCGCACCTAAAATATGCTTATCTAGGTGATAATGAGACCTTACCCGTCATTATATTGGCCTCTCTAGCTCTTGAGCAAGAGAAGGCTCTTTTGATGGTCTTACATAATAATCGGCAAGCTTTCGGCTGGTCTATGGCGGACATTAAGGGGATTAGTCCCCTCATAGTCGAACATCATATACACTTAATGGATGATGCCAAGCCGGCACGAGATCCACAAAGATGCCTCAACCCCATCATGAAAGAGGCTGTTAAGAAGGAGATTGTCAAGTGTCTGGATAGTGGTATCGTTTACCCTATCTCGGATAGCCAATGGGTTAGCCCAATCCACGTCGTGCCAAAGAAATCGGGCATTACGGTCATTACTAATGAGGCAAATGAGTTAATTCCCACTCGCACCCAAACTGGGTGGCGAGTCTGCATAGACTATAGGAAACTCAATGCTGCGACAAGGAAAGACCACTTTTCTTTACCTTTCATTGAACAAATGCTCGAGCGATTAGCAGGGCACGAGTTCTATTACTTTCTGGATGGCTATTCCGGTTACAACCAAGTCCCCATCGCTAAAGAGGATCAAGACAAGACAACATTCACTTGTCCCTTTGGTACTTTTGCTTATCGTCGCATGCCCTTTGGGTTATGCAATGCACCCGCGACATTTCAGCGGTGTATGATGGGGATCTTTTCAGACATGGTTGAAAAGTTCTTGGAGATCTTTATGGATGATTTCTCCATCTTTGGCGACTCCTTCGACGAGTGTTTACGGCATCTTGACGTTGTTCTTACCCGCTGCAGGGATAAGAACCTAACATTGAATTGGGAGAAGTGCCATTTCATGGTGCAAGAGGGCATTTTCCTAGGACATATCATCTCGCAAAACGGCATCGAGGTTGATAGAGCTAAAATCGAAGTGATTTCTAACCTCCCTCCCCCGAAATGCGTCAAAGATATCAGAGTCTTCCTTGGCCACGCCGGTTTTTACAGACGGTTCATCAAGGACTTTAGCAAGATCGCTAGACCCTTGACTCTCTTACCGGCCAAGGACACAACTTTTGATTTCGACTCCACTTGCGTTGAAGCATTCGAGTCTTTGAAACATTCCCTCATCTCTGCGCCCATCCTCTCATCTCCCGACTGGACGCACCCTTTCGAAATCATATGCGACGCATCAGATTTTGCAATTGGCGCTGTTCTTGGACAGCACATTAATAAGATGCCACACGTGATTTATTATGCTATCCGAACACTAAATGAGGCCCAACTAAACTACACAACAACAGAGAAAGAGTTTTTAGCTGTTGTGTTTGCACTCGAAAAATTTCGGCCTTATTTAATTGGCTCTCCAGTCGTTGTATATACTGACCATTCAGCTCTTCGCCACCTTTTTGCGAAGAAGGATGCTAAGTCAAGGCTAATACGTTGGATCCTTTTATTACAAGAGTTTGATCTTGTCATTAAGGACAAAAAAGGATGTGAAAACGTAGTAGCTGATCACCTATCACGACTTCCTTCTTTGCCCACGCTCGATCTTCCAATCACTGATGTTTTTCCCGACGAGCAACTCTTGACCGTTTCTTCCGAACCATGGTTCGCCGATATTGTAAACTACTTAGCCACCGGCCTGATACCTAATGATTGATCGAAACAGGATAAACTTCGATTTTTATCCCAAGTAAAGCACTTTTACTGGGATGAACCCTATCTTTTTAAATACTGTTCCGACCAAATCATTCGTCGGTGTGTACCTGAAAATGAGGTCAAGAGCGTGCTGTCTTTTTGCCACGATCAAGCATGTGGCGGGCACTTTGGCCCAAAGAAGACAGCCGAAAAAGTTTTGCAGTGTGGTTTCTATTGGCCACGACTCTTCAAAGATGCTTACGAATACTGCAAAACATGCTCCCGGTGCCAACACTTGGGCCGGATATCGCGGAGAAACGAAATGCCGCTCCAACCAATTTTGGTTGTGGACATTTTTGATGTTTGGGGTATAGATTTCATGGGACCATTTCCTAACTCTTTTGGAAATGTGTATATTCTTTTGGCGGTTGACTATGTTTCAAAGTGGGTCGAGGCTGTGCCCAGCCGAACGAACAATAATAAGGTTGTCATTCGGTTTCTTAAAGAACACATATTTTCTCGATTTGGGCACCCTCGGGCGATAATAAGTGATAATGGTTCTCACTTTTGCAATAGGACTTTCGAGTCCTTAATACGCAAATACTCTATCACCCACAACCTGTCAACGCCATATCACCCCCAAACATGTGGGCAAGCCAAGGTTTCAAATCGGCAAATAAAGCAAATCTTGGAGAAAACGGTTTTTAAAAACCGTAAAGATTGGTCACTTAAACTGATTGATGCACTATGGGCTTTCCGTACTGCATATAAGACCGATCTTGGTATGTCTCCATACCGGCTTGTTTACGGGAAGGCTTGCCACCTCCCAGTGGAGATTGAGCATAAAGCTTTTTGGGCTATCAAAGAGCTAAATTTATCTTTAGGAGATGCGGGCAGCAATCGAAAGCTGCAGTTGAATGAACTAGAAGAGCTGAGGGATGAGGTATATGATAATGCCCTAATTACTAAAAACCGAGCTAAGGTGTTCCACGATAAACACCTTTTGCGAAAAACTTTTGAACCTGGTCAACATGTTTTACTTTATGACACTCGGTTACATTATCATCCCGGCAAGCTCCGTTCCAGATGGAGAGGACCTTTTGTAGTCCGCACCGTTTATCCGCACGGTGCAGTTGATCTTGAAAATCCTGAAGATGGTACCTTATTCAAAATGAATGGGCATCGACTGAAACCGTTCTTCACAGCGGACCCTTCGGAGGAGCTCCTGTTCTTGCAGGAGCCGATCTACACTGAGTGATATTCCTCCACTTTCACCCCCAAATTTCTTTTTCCCAAAACATTATTTCAAATAAGTTTGGGGGTGTGTATATTATGTATATATGTATTTCCAAAATATCATAAAAAATAAAAAAATAAAAAAAATAATTAAAAAAAATAATAATTTTGGACCTAATTGCAAATTTGCAGATTTAAGAGCTGATTTTTTTTATAAAACCCTCATTGAGAGGGTGTTTTCTACAAATAACCCTCCCATCCCCTATTTATATGCCCCGAGCCCACCCCTGTTCTCTTACCCTAAATTTTTTCTCTTCATAAAACCCTAGCCGCCGCCCCCAACCTGCTCCAGAAAAATCTCGCCGTGCCCCCGCCAAACCGCCGCGCTTCCGCCGCCATTGCTGCCTCCCGCCGCGCTTCCGCCGCCGTCTGGTGTCGTCACCCCCTGAAATTTTCAGGGGAGGTAACGCTGTAGATTTCCTCTCTGTTCCTGCATATTATTTTTCTGGAAAATCTATATGGCATATAAAATGCAGTTTGAAAGGGATTTTTCCCCGGTTTTCACACACGAAGTATACGGTAGATATTTTGCACATGAAATCGAGCAAAGGGGCTGGAATTTCCTGCTCTATAATCACTCCTCTGCGTTTTCTCTACCTAACCTAGTTGCCCTATTTTATGAATCAATGGAGGATAATAGTTTAGACAACTTAGGCTACATTAAAATAAATTGGGGAGATCGTGTAATTCACATTGATAGGGATATGATCCACGAGGTTACACTCACACCACGTGTACCCGCACATGAACACCCATTGCACTTTGAGGATTATATGCCCTTGATGGGGAATGACTGCGCACGAGAGCCGCGTAAGGGTATCCAAGCACGGACCCTTTTCGCGAACGTTTTTACTGTGTGCCGGTGGGCACAAAACAATATCTTTGGTAGTTCGCACAACATGACATTTTTCACCCCTTCATTACATGTCGTACATACACTTATGACAAAAAATCCACGGTTCGACATGTGCACTGTATTGCTCTAGTCTATAGGTACGGGGAAACGAGGTACCGTCTACCCATGTCCCATGCTTGTCACCCAACTCTGCCGTTATTTTCTCCCCGTCGAGGAATTTGACTCATACATGCTAGACGGTGTTCCGGTTCAACCACTCGTAGAGGGCACTACGTCGCCCTACTCTAGACTTACTGATATTTGGACACGAACGAAACCGGCAGAAAATATTCCCGCACACACCCCTAGCTCGAGCTCGACATCGAGCGGGGAAGAACTAACCTCTCAGGAGCATGCACGATTGATGCGGAGAACAGTGAGAAGAATCGATTCTTTGAGGGATGAGTTTCGGGCGACAGCACGAGATCACGACCGTCGGTTGACGGGAATTGAGAGGGGAATTCAAACACTTTTGGCTAGAGGGGAATGATCACGTTCACGCTCACGAGCGCGACGTGGGGCCGGGCAGTGAGGGCACTGCTTTGCTCAAGTTTGGGGGAGAGGGTAATGTATATAGTATCTTTTGCATTGCAAATTGTATATATTTTTCTTTTCCTTTTGCATATTTAATTTCTGCATTGCATCTTTATATAAAAAAATCATAAAAATTGAAAAATCTGAAAAATAAAAAAAAATCATTAGAAAAAGAAAAACCCATAAAAAATTGAAAAATTTCAAAAAAATTATAAAAACTAATGTATTCAATTCCGGTTAATTGACTTGAGTTTGATAAATAGGTTAACCGGCTAGGAAAAACTAGATCTTAGACTTAGCAAATTAAAAACCCTAAAAATAACCTTCCTTAGAGTTTAACGGTAGAAAGTACATGTCTTTGTAGATTTTGGAAATAGGCAAATTTTGGGTTCACTTCTTGGGCTAAGTCGAAACGAGGGAAGAGTATTGAAACTTTTATTAGAGTATAAGTTTGAAAAATAAATCCTAGCTTAAGTCTAGATTCTGAAAATATATACCATACAATTTGCACAATCACGCACCTTCAAACTTGGAATAGTAGAAGAGACCTTGAAATGCTCTTGTCTAAAGTCCTTAGTACGAAGAAAATAAAAGAAGAAAAAAAAGTGAAAGAAAAAAAAATGGACACTGGTTTTGTGATTACTTAAAGCTAAAACATAGAAAAAATATTTAGCGAGGGTGCTCATCACCTAGTGCCTTAGACCAACTGGTTTGGGAGTCACTGCTAAAAGCCTTGGGTGTTGCAAAACTAGGAAGTACGCTTTAAAGTGCTAACACATCTTGTAATCGGTTGTTGGTAGCTCAAGAAGTATTAACGGTCGCATGAAGGATGTGTAAGCGAAATTCACCAATTAATAAGTGCTTTGGACAATGGACGAGAGTACGATTGCTTGATTTGAATTTCCAAGTGTAGGGGTGATATTTACACACACGTGGGGATATGTGATTAGAATTTAGATAAGAGAAATGAATGAAGAATAGAACTTGTATGTTTAGTAGATTTGATAGAAATTCCTAAGCGGAGATGAAACCCTAGAAAGAAAACTTAAGAAATGCCAAAAGCTAAGTAATTCTATAAAACATATATAATCTTAAGTTAAATAATGGTGAAGTGTGAAGAATATGGGTGGGTAATTTGCGGGTCGACGATAATAGAATTCCTTGTTAGAAAACCTAATTAGAAAGCAAAAGTTGAAAAACCAAATTGATAGGATTTTGTGGGTGTAATCCGCTGAAAACCCTCAGGAGACAACACTCCTCCTACTAGGGACACCTAGAGGTTTAACGGCTTGTTGCACGTGCTCAGTGCAATCGCGTTTCCCTGCGAAAGTGCTGCTAGGTTAAGGTTTTTATTAAGAATAAAATAATAAGTTTGCTCGAGGACGAGCAAAAGATAAGTTTGGGGGTATTTGTTCATATCATAATATTGCAATTCATACGCCCCATTTTTATTCATTTTATAAGTAAACAGGTACTCTTGACGCACGTTTGTTGCATGCTACAGGATACAGGCTCTTGGAGCAAATACAGTGAAAAAGACGAAAATTGATATAGAAAAGGGATTTTTGACGGATCCTAATCAAGCCTAAACGAAGAACAGTGCAAGGTCCAAAATGTCGAAGCAAAACGGTTGAAAGATCGCTACACGTTTTTCACTGAAAGATCTGGAGAGACATAAGAAGCCAAACAGAGAAAAAAGATGAATAAATAACAAGCCAAGACAAAGACAAACAAGCCCAGAAAAATTGGTGAGCTGAACTCACCAAAGGGCCGCGGAACCGCGGCCCAAACCCCTCATCTGCCGCGGTTCCGCGGCCGTTTGTTGCACGGATCGGTGCAAATTTTGTGTGTCGGTGCGTCGGTGCGGGTGTTGGGATTTTCAGTGGGCATATCTGTAAAATCATGTGTTCGAGAATCTGTAACCCTAGGTTCCCTGTTTACTTATAAATTTACTCACAATCTGTAAAAAGGATGCCTCTTTTCAATCAATAAAATTCAGAATTGTTGGGAGATCTAGAGCATCACTTTTGTAAGTTTTTATTCTTTTAATTCCTGCCTTAGTTCTAATTTAATTCTTGCCCTAGCTATCTAGTATCATTCTTGCAGTAGAGTAATTTTATCACTTGCCTTAGTTAACTTAGTGTAGCTCCTTTTAATCTGAAGTAAGTAAGTAATAATTTTTGGTCTAAACAAAACACATTAAACATAAAAAAAGATGTCATTTTTAGAAGATCCCCTACAAATCCCCGACGATCCATTCACTGCCTCCATATAACTCGGGACTGTACCCAACTAAAACCTGTTTGCACGATTCCTTTGAGCCATGGTAATGTAGTAATCAAAGCACAGTGGGAACTCACACGAGACAAATGAAGATCTCAGGTCGACAGACTAACTTGTACACATGTCATCTGGAAATTGCTATCAGACAATAGGTATAATACCATCTAGCATGTTCCCTGTGAGTCCGTCCAGTGTACTCATAACCCAATGAGCACCTGTATACTATCTTAGGTCACTAACTGACACCAATGGCTTGTGAGACCGGCCACCGCCCCTCGTTAGGGTCTCAATAAGTATACACTAGTCTACTCCGGAGTATCGATGCCCAGTCTCGATACTCCCTCGACTAGGGACATTTAAGGATGTGCTTATAGACCACCCAGCTCCCACGTATATGACGCCATCATAATGCTGGTAGTCAAGAAAGAATCCTATGGGCTTTATCAACATGTAATAGTGATCTGTAATACCACATAATGCATTTACATGATGATAAAGACAAACTAGATAGCATACTATCATCTCGAGTAAGACTGTTCTACCCGTATAGGTCCTCCCTTAATCATCACAATCGCGTGCCTGCAATTACAATAATTGACTTGAGGGCACTATAGCCAACACATATGATAATGAACTATTATTTACACATAAACCCTCATATGTTCCATAATTACAAAAACACCTTTTTAGAACTTAACAATAGTGGGGAAAATAATCATTCAAATGTGCAATATTTTCAACTAATCAGAACCACCTGAAGTTCTGTAACAAACTTCTTCATCCATACTGCTTCTTTCACGGCGTCACATGCAGAGATATACTCCGCTTCCATTTTCGAGTTAGCAACGGTGTCCTACTTGGAGCTTTTCCAACAGACCGTCCCTCCATTGAGGTTAAAGATAGAACCCGACATGGACTTGGAGTCATCCTTGTCACTCTGGAAGCTGGAGTCAGCGAAGGCCTCGATCTGGAGGTCTTTACTGTCGTACACCAAGAACATCTCCTTAGTCCTTCTCGTGTACTTGAGAATGTTCTTAACCGCCATCCAGTGCTTCTCTCCAGGGTTTGACTAATACCTGCTTACCACGCTCAGTGCATAAGCAACATCTAGACTGGTACACAACATCGCATACATTATAGAGCCTACCGCAGAAGCGTAGGGTATAATACTCATGTGATCTCTTTCCAAATCAGTCTTGGAAGACATCTCTTTGGAGAGAGTGATCCCGTGACAAGCCGGTAGATTACCGCTCATGGAATCTTCCATACTAAATCTTTTCAGTATGGTGTTGATGCACCTGGACTGTAAAAGTCCCAACATTCTCTTAGATCTATCATGATAGATCTGGATCCCTAGAATGTAGGAAGCATCACCTAGGTCTTTCATGGAGAATTTCTGTGATAAGAATCTTTTGACTGATTGTAGCATAGGAATGTCATTTCCTATCAGAAGAATGTCATCCACGTACAATACGAGAAATACTACAGTTCTTGCTACAATCTTACTATAAATATATGGTTCATCTTGATTTTTGATAAAGTCAAATTTTTTGACCGTCTCATCAAAGCACATGTTCCAACTCTACGATGCCTGCTTTAATCCATAAATGGATTTAAGCAACTTATACACTCTTCCGCTGCTCCCACTCTCTATGAAACCCTCTGGCTGATCCATATAAACACACTCTTCCATATTTCCATTCAGAAAAGCGTTCTTTACGTCCATATACCAAATTTCATAATCATGGAAGGCAGAAATGGAAAGAAGGATCCGAATGGATTTAAGCATAGCCACTGGAGAAAAGATTTCATCATAGTCCAAATGAGATCTTTGACGAAAATCTTTTGCTACAAGTCTAGCCTTATAGGTTTCAATCTGTCCATCTACACCAATCTTCTTTCTGAATATCCATTTGCAGCCTATGGGTTTTACCCCTTGAGGTGCAATGTCCAAAGTCCATACTTTATTAGTGTACATGGATTCCATTTCGGTCCGCATTGCATCCAGCCATTTTACCGAGTCTCTGCTCCTAATGGCCTGCTGGAAACTAGTTGGCTTATCATCATCGATGATGCAATCCTCTCTATCCCCGTCTATAAGAAAACCGTAGTATCTCTCAGGCGGATGAGACTGCCTACTAAATCTGCGGAGTGGCATAGGGATATCTGGTTCTTCTGAAACTTCTGGTTCCACCATACTTTCAGTAATAGTTTATGATTCTGGAATTTCTTCCAGTTCTATTGTGCTCCCACTTATTTCTTTTTCAAGAAATTGAGTCTCCAGAAAGTGGGCATGCCGAGAAACAAAGACCTTTTGTTCCTTTGCGTAATAGAAAAGATACCCCCTGGAGTTCCTTGGGTATCCCACAAACTTACACAGTATTGATCGTGCCTCGAGCTTATCCGCATGCTGCTTTTTGACAAAAGCTGGACATCCCCATATCTTTAGATACTTAAGATAAGGTTTCTTCCCACTCCACATTTCATATGGTGTGGTAGGCACAGACTTAGTAGGAACCTTGTTCAAAAGATATGCAGCAGATTCCAGTGCATAACCCTAGAAGGATCGCGATAACTCAGCGTTACTCATCATGGAACGTACCATATCCAATAAGGTGTGGTTCCGCCTTTCCGATACACCGTTGTGTTGAGGTGTGTATGGAGGAGTAAACTGAGAGAGAATTCCATTCTCTTTTAAATAATCCAAGAACTCGGAACTTAAGTATTCACCACCTCGATCATATCGAAGTGTCTTGATACTTTTAACTGTTTGTTTTTCCACTTCATTCTTGTATTCTTGGAATTTTTCAAAGGCCTCGGATTTATGTTTCATCAAGAATACATGTCCATACCTTGAGAAATCATCCGTAAAAGTAATGAAGTAGGAATAACCACTTCTTGCATGTGTAGATATTGGACCACATACGTCGCTGTGAATGAGTCCCAAGAGCTCGGTGGCTCTTACTCCGTGTCCAGTGAACGGAGTCTTTGTCATCTTTCCTTTGAGACATGATTGACAAGTTGCATAAGCCAGATATTCAAACGGATCCCAATACCCCTCTTTGTGTAACTTCGTCAACCGTGTTTCATTGATGTGACCTTGTCTACAATGCCATAAGGAATCTTGATTTAATTCTGAAGATTTTCTTTTAAGTGTGTTCTGGACATTGAAAACCTGGTGTTGATTTAATACGTATATACCGTTGTCTAATGTACCGGACCCAATCAAACCATGATTAAGGTGGATGTTTACAACATTGCTTATAAATGTAAAATCATAACCTTTTTAGATAGTAAAGATACAGAGATGATATTATATGTCAAACTCGGTACACAAAAACAATTACGCAAAACCAAAATATGCCCAGTTGTCAATCCTAGGTGATATTCCCCTACAGACACAGCATCCATGCTTGCTCGTTAGAAACCCTGAGGGTCATATCACTTGCTTTCATAACTCTATGAACACACCTAAAGCCAAAGCCACAACTGGCTTCGAATCCTGGTTCTGAACTTTCTAAGCCCTACAGTCCTTCTTCCAATGACCTTTCTTGTGACAATAGAAGCATTCCTCCTTCCCAACCGTCGGCCCCCCAACTTTTGCCTTACCCTTCCCCTGTACCTTATTGACACCTCCTTTCGACTTTGTGGGGGCCTTCTTCTTCTTCCCCTTGGCTTTCACCTTGGATCTAGAGGAGGAAGGTTTCCCAATAAGCAGAGCGGGTGTCTCCCTAGTTTTTTTTAGGGTGCCCTCTGCACTCCTCAACATGTTGAGAAGTTTTGGACGTGTAACTTTCTTCTCTTGAATATTGAAATTCAAGATAAATTGGGCATAGGCAGAGGGGAGGGACTGTAGAATCAAGTCTGTGTATAACTCATTCTCCAACGTGGTCCCAAGGTCCGCGAGCTCTTCAATATAGCTAATCATCTTAAGGACGTGGTCCCCTACAGATGACCCGATAATCAACCTCGCCTGAAACAATTTCTTCGAGGTCTCATATCTTGCGATACGACATTGCTCTCCATATAAATCTTTGGTATCGAGGAAAATGAAAGCTAAGTCCATCTTCTTGTGCCGCCTCTGGTGCTTATTATCTATTGAGGCCAGCACGAGGCACTTGGTTTTCACACAGTCTATTTCCTATGTCTTACGGATCTTAATATCCGCGACGATAGAATCTGGGCCTGGGACGGCGGGGGCTTTGGTAGTAAGGAGGTAGCCCAGCTTGTTATAGATTATGGCCATCTGGACATTTCTTAGCCAATCTTTATAGTTTGGCCCCGTCAATATATTTTTATCTAGCAGTAACTTAAGCCCAGTAATTTTGGTCGCTGCCATTAGGAGAGAGAGAAGAAACACTCAGTATGATGCACTTGCAAGTTTAGATTGGTTATTAGTTTATCTAAACAGGATGGCTCCCACTGTTTCTCAAATCCTCCTCCAAACCATAAAAGAAGAATCAGTCGGGATTAATCGCACTATACAATTCTTGCTTAAGCTTTCGGCCAGGCTAGTGTCGGTACTTCGAGAGAGGTTTTCCAACGCTTTCACGAAGTTTCTTAATTACATAACCTATTTTCCCTGGAGACGTAGCCCCGCTAACACCGTTCTAGGAACCTACTTGGTTTTTAGTATTGATTGTAAAGTGAAAATCTCTCCCGAAGAGTAATAAAACTCACGGTGGGATCGGGATCCAACGATCATTGCATGACAACTTTGAAGGAATTCTACCAAAATCATCACACTCCAGATGGTATGCAAAACTAGCAAGTTTCCTTTTCTTTTGAAACTCCCGATGTTGATTTTTGTCCGGCTCTTATGACCTTGACGAAGACCAACATATCATAAGACGCAAGTCATGTTCTACCCGTCATTATCGAGGTTAATTTGAACCCATTCGTACAAACCCTTGACAAAGGGCAAAATAACTGTATGCCTATCCTAAATTAACGCATCTGTCTATGCTACAGATGAACATTCAGCAGCTACCAATCACTATGCCTTGGCGAAAGTCAAAATACATAGCTTGAATACTACTGAATACCCATCTGAAATGACGAAGGGCTACGGCTGGTTTTTGGCGAAAACCGTGAACGTAATGAACTTGATATAGTCAAAGAAACCATGATAGCATTTAAAAGGAGTGGTTTAGGAACCGCATTTAAAAGTTGTTTTTCAAGAAAACGGGGTGGTTTTGAAATTGTTCCAACGATTTAACTTTGGTTTTTTTTCTTTGCATTAATCAATATTAATGTTGTCCCATCATCTAACCTTATCATTGCTGAAAGAAACGAAAATAGAACGTACGCTTATGCCATCCGCATTCGCCATAGATTCCCGTCATGCACCGTTAGGTTACTTAATTAACGGCAGAGCAGGGGCTGGACTAGCACGGGTGCAAAACATAAGCAACGATTATTATATACAATATATATATATATATATATATATATATTCGTCTCACGCAATAATAGGCATTCCAGATCACAGATCACAGCAACACAGATGAATATATTAGATATACTAGGATTTTCGTGTTTCGTTTTAGCCTAGAACGAAAAAAGTATTCCACGGTCGTGATGAATAGCCAAATCCCACCCTAGACCCCTACGGGTGCAGCAAACTACCCGCCGAATTTCCGAAGTGAAGCAACCTCCCTCAATGAAATTAGTAGGCCACTCAGCACTTCATGAACCTGGTAGTTTGTGCACTCCTCCTTGGGTCTATCCTAGGTGAAAGAAAAGTAAATGAAATAATACAACGGTGGCTATAAGCTCAACCCGGATGTGCCCCGCAAAAGAATATTACATCAATTTATAAATATACATAAAGGAAAGAAAGGAACACTCTTCTCACATCCCCCCGGCTATTCATTCACGACGATCCAATACTTCATATCCACAAACCATCAACAAGATACAAGATATGTGCAACCCCCACTAATCGACATATTGCAATTAGTAGACGTTTAGAAACACATATACAAACAGAAACGAATAAACGATACTAAAATTCCGACTTTGAAATACTCTATATTTCCCCAACACAAAGATAACAGAATATGAAGTCTGGGAAAAATCAAACAATACCTAAAAACCTAAATCCAAGAGTGCAGAACACCACAAAAAACCCAAGACCCAACTCCTTCAAAAAACCGGCGAGGCCAGGAAAATGAGCAATTCCGCCGGTCAAACTTTGGAATTTGTGTCTCGTTTTTTTATGGTGTTCTAGTTACTTTATGAGGAGCATTCTGCACTTGTTTAAAAAAAATTTAGAAGCTCTTTTAAAAACAACAGAAACTTGGATTTCGTTTTAATCGTTTCGGATTTATTTCGGTTTCGTAACTTTAAACTTCGTTTAATCTGCTAGTTAAGGTTTGAGTAGGCTCTGATACCACTGTAAGTCGATGTCGCACACCCCACGTACTTTCGGGGAGGCGGAATTAACAAAAAATGATTTTCTTGACTTGCAACATCGACTAAAACTCCAGGATCTTTACGGAAACCTTAACTAGCTATACTACTTGGAGGTTCTAACTACTCTGTTAAAGTTTTTTACCTCCTTGATTCTAGTCCTTCGGGTCTTCTTCTTCTTTGCTTGAGCTCCTAGAAAGTGTGGATCTAGCTCGGTCGTCAGCCTCCTCGTGTCGAATACGATCTACCCGAGAGTCTATGGTTCTAGCTCCATCCTCTAAACCGAGGCAATTAAAGTACCTAGTTCACTAATCTAGGTAGCTTAAGAAATATAGAGTGTTAATTGGACTATGTAATCTCAAGTGACCATATGGTTCACAACACATGTGAGGGTTTAGGGTCTTGAGGAAGAAGGAGGGGAAAAATATAGAGAGAAAGGAAAAATGCAAATGAGTTAGTCTTGAGCCTTGTGAAGAATGGCTCATAATCTATCTCACATGAAGCATAGATTATTTTCAATAGAAAATAAAAACCATGCTTTAATAGTAAACCCAAACCAATAAACAATGGAATAACCCATGCTTCACCATGTCACAAATATCTCCATTTTCCACATCATTAATCTATTTCCAAAAATAGATAAATCCAATAATGAGGTCTCCCCTTCTAGAAACATCTCTTGTGAAATTACAAGAATGCCCTCACCGTATATACATACATGTATTTGTACTGAAAAAATACGAATACGATGAGATAATAATAATCCAATAATATAATACTAGAATCCGGCTTAAACCAAAGCCTACCAGTATTATCCGTCCGAACAACATCCGTGCAGCTAGTACACATATATGATCGGAACCCTGCACGTAAAACATATGGCCTTTAAATCGTTTCGCCTGAACCAGAGAAACCCTCTGTGTGGGACTCTAAAGACTCGAAAGTACGCTAGCAGTGGGTTTAACCACAAGTCCGTCAGTGGCACTAGCTGTACGTAACGGCTACCTAGGTACATGTCGATAAGAAGGCCGATGAGCAAACTCATCTGAACTCCTACTGAGCCTATCTGTGACAATCTCCATACAGCCCGGTCTGTTCGTCTAAGAGTATCGCATATCGGTTCTAGGGGGTGGTAAACGTCAGACCTCTAATAGCGCAATAAGTCATGTCTGTGTAGAGCCCAATACATCCTGAGAAACTACTGGTGTACCTACCAGTAAGGCTCGCTTGCCCTGGCCAGGGACTTTGTGTATTGGCTATCCAAACACAGCGCGATAGCAACTCCCAATACCGGGAGAGACGAATCCTATCTATCCACTACTGCCTCCAAGTGCTTCGAGACTGCGCCCAAATACTACCTGTTTGCACGACTCATTTGAGCCGTGGTAGGGTAGTAATCTAAGTACAGTGGGAACACACTCGAGACGAATAATGATGTCAACGGACTAACCTGTATTCATGTCACCTGGGAACTGCTAACTAACGATAGGTATAATACCAACCAGCAGTTCTTATCGAGTCCATCCAGTGTAACTCATAACCTAATGAGCACCTGTATACTATCTCCGGAATCGCATACCAATGGCTGCGGAATAGGTATCTCCCTGATTGGGATGAGAAGCGTATACATTACTCTACTCTGGAGTATCGATGCCCTGTCTCAATAATCCTATGACTGGGGATAAGTATAAGGATGTGCTTATAGACCACTCAGCCCCCACTAGTGTGACTGCCATCACAATACTAGTAGTCAAGCAAAGATCTTAAGGGCTCTATCAATATGTATTAGTGATATACTAAAAGAAACATATACACATATTTAGATAGAATCAAATCAGATAGCATACTATCATATTGTGCAAGAATGTTAATATATCTGTGTATATCCCAAGCTTTCAAAATGTAATATACAATTCAGTACTATAAAACAATAGCCTCTAAGGCATATACTACGAACATATGATACTCTTACTTTTTTGAAAATTAGTCTATAGGTAAATGCTAATTTCGAGGACGAAATTTTTATAAGGAGAGTAGAATGTAACGACTCTGAAATCTCTGTATAGAATTATTTGTTTAAGTGTATAGAAAAGGGTATTTCATCCTGTATAGGAGTTATAAGTCATTTTTGTTTAATAAAAGCAAGAAGCAACTTGTAACCCATGGGTAAATTCTCTGCACTACTATGACATAGCCTGTGTGTTCGATTACTATCAGTCCCAATTATTTTTAAGATTTTTCTTTTTAAATTTTTAGGAAGCCCAAGAATTGCACTTGCAATACACAGAGAAATGAAAAGTTTTAGAAAAATCAAACAGGCACAATGAGGAGTAAACACCAAACTAGACACGTGGCACGAATCTCGAGGCAAACCATCAAGATCCGACCGCCCAAACTCCCAATCCACCCACCGCCGACGGTCCGATTGGCTCCAATTGACTCCGTGCTTTGCACATAAGTCCTTTCGACTCCCCTCTACTCCCCAGCACTAATAGATTTTCCTGTAAGCAAACAGAGACTCTTCAATTATCTAATTAACACCATTAAACCTATTTTAATTCACTTTAATTCACACCCTCTCTCATTTTTACCCTATAAATACCACCCCATACCCTAACTCTTTTTTACTCTGAAAATTTCCTCAAAATTCTCTAAGTTCAAGAATGGTTAAGGCCATTCAAGTGGAGTTAAGCAAGCCAAAGGGAGCAGCGATCAAATTCCGACGACCGGAGCATCGCCAACGACCCCCCTCTCTTCTTTAACCTCTTACTAACACTACACAATGAGTAAGTCCCTCTTCTTTCCTTTCGTTTTGACTCAAACCACATTCTTATAACACATAGTGGAGTTAGCTCCGATAATAGTTTCTTTTAAATCTTTTAATCCACTTGATGAGTAAATTAAGCCGCACCAACACTATAAAACTACTCTTAACCTTACCTACATCATTTATTTTATAGTTTAAGAAAAAATTTCCATGTGAAATAATCATAAAACGAAGTTTTCAGAAAAATACCATGAACTTTAGTATGACCCTTATTTCAATAATTGTTAAAAATACATTTAGAAAAACTTCACAGGGTAACGACTTACCCCCCACACACATTATGGTTTCAAAGCACGATATTTCAAATATATGGTTTATTTAAAGAATAGGTTTTACATTAAAATACCACATTTTTTCAAAACGGGTTTCTTTTAATTGATATTTTATAAGCCTCGGCAATTACGCCTCTACAACCCTCGTTAGGGGACCCACTAATGGATGGTTCGGATTATCGCATATCCTTGAGATAGTAGAGCGGGATACAGAATTCTTCAAGGAGTATTCGGTCGCGAAAGGAAATAAAAATACGGTTTTTAAGAAATACATCTTTTCTAAACAAAACTAAATTTTGGAAAAATTATATAAAACTATGAATTCGTATTTTCAATAAGAACATATCATGAAACTATATTTTTAAAATGAAAATTTAAAATTTTAATAAAATACCACCAAGTATCCAATAGAAGTAGTTTTCATTAAAATGCCATAAACTTTTAAAGGCTAGGTTTTATTACCAAAATACCATAACAATTAAAATAAATGTTTCATAAAAACTCTAAATATTATAAATCACCCCTGAGATTTATTTTTTTAACCATATTAAAGTATTTTTTTCATAAATGTTAGTTATTTGTATGCCCTAGAGGCCATTACTGTACATACGATGTATATTGTAGTGGATGCTTGGACATATATAGGGATGGCTTTTTTGCTCGACATGATAGTACTCTATCTGGTTACCCTTTATCTTAACATGTACTTTGATTGTCTCTATGTTACATGTTGATAAAGCCCTTAGGATTTGTACTCGACTACTGGGACTATGATGAGATCATACTAGTGGGGCCACGGTAGTCGACGAGTACATCTTATAACTGTTCCTAGTCGAGGGTGTATCGAGACAGGGCATCGATACACCAGAGTAGACTAGCGTATACGCATCTTGACCCATATGATGGGCGATGGATGATCCCATATCCATCGGTGTTTGACATCAAGGATGGTGTACGGGTGCTTAGTGGATACTGGGTATACTGGACGGACTCGCCGAGAACTCCCAGATGGTATTATACCTCACGTCAGATGGCAGTTCTCCGGTGATACTGGTACAGAGTAGTCTGTTGACCCGGGATCGTCATAGAGTCTTGTGTGATTCCCACTGTGCTTTTATTTCCATCTTACCACGTCCAAGAGGGCGTGCAAAAAGGTGGCTTTTGGGTACAGTCCCGAATCACATGTAGGCAATAAGCGATAGGAGGGGATTCGTCTCTCCCGGTATAGGGAGTTGATGTTGCGCTGTGTTCGATTGGCTATAACCGGAAATCCCTGGCCAGGGTTGCTGAGATTTACTGGTAAGTGTTATCAGTAGTTTCTCGAACTGTTATAGACCTCAAATCGACACGACTTATCAAGCTATTGGGGTCTGACATTTACCACCCCTAGACGAGATATACGACATATCTGATGACGAGACCGGACTGTACGGGAGTGTTACTGATTGGATTCACAGGAGAATGTACAGGTTTCTTGTTGATCTTCTGAGCGCTCAATACCTGGGTAGCTGTTACGTTTAGCTGACCGCTTGCAGCTTGTGGGTGTTTGATATGATCATCACCTACTGCCGGCATATTGACGATTGTTTAGAGTCCTACACAGAGGTTTCTTGGCTCAGGGAAAACGGAGTAGGGGCACGTATGTGATATGTGCGGGACCGAGGATATTACGATATGAGATACCGTATTCTATTCTCGCGATATTTGATATCAGCCGCGTCATCGGATCAAGTGTTGATTCGATGAATCGGTACGGATAAATATTAGTCGATTATATGCGATATAGCCGGATTGTCGGATCAAGTGTTGATTCGATAATTTAATGTATAATAATATATATGATATATTAAATTATATTATCTAATATTAGCTCACTAAAAGATTCTTTTTCTCACTCGGGTAATACATTGATATATATGCGATATATGTTAATTGTATTATTTTATTTTATTACAATAAATATTGTATATGTGATATATAATATTGTAACATGTTATAATTATTAATGCAACAAGTTTAGAGGAGTTTAAACAAGATTAGGGTTTGATTTGGGTTAATGCGATATAATATTGTAACAAGATATTATGATAGATATTTCTTTGTGACTCACCTTTTAACCCAACCCAAACCCTAACCCTAGTAAACTCTCTACATTGGTTACTACAACCATGGTTGCATAAATGATTATGATAAATTTTTATTATTCATCACAAAATGATATTCATCTTCTGCTTCCTTCTTAGTTCCTTCATGGAAAAAGCTTATTAGCTTTTTCCAAGTGATGAAAATATGTGAGAAAAAGATTATAAATGAGAGCAAAAATCCTACTTCATCATTTTCATCTATTCTTGCCCTTTAGATGAGAGTGTTCACTTCATTTAGTAAGTGTTAGCTTATGTTAATGAAACTTCAAGGTAGATCATCTTTGTATCGAAGATCGGAAGCAAAAGTTGCATCATTCTCTTCGTGAAGCCTCTCGAGAGTCCAGAACACGATGATCGCAGCGAAGGGACCTCAAAACGGAGCTTAAGAAGTGAAGGACCGGATCTACAAAGGTTGTAATCCCTCTCACTTAGTGTTAAAGAGTTTAACATGCATGTTTTCGCCTAAACCCTAGTTTAAAGATCCGGCTTCGGGTTGTTCGGCACGGCTAATTTTTTAATCGGGCATGGTTGATGCCTCGTAGACCCTTGTGGCAGTGCATAGCAACCCTACTGTGGTATCAGAGCCAAGTCAGAGTTTTAGGCGAAGTCTAGACGAAGTTTAAAGTCCGATCAAACCCGAAAACCCCGATAAAACCCATTCTCTGGAAATTTTTCAAAAATGTGATTTTTGTGAATTAAAAATGCTCAGAAATATAAGCAGGGAAATATAGAAATTACTGTGAAGTACGGACCCTTGAATCGATCACGTGACCGCGGAACCGTGGACAAACCAAGCACGTCGCCGCGGATCCGCGGCGGAACAGTGTCGTTGGGGCCCGCAACTTCACAGTAATAATTCTGGGTTCTTTTGCAGTCTTCTGGGAATTTCTAATTTACTCAAGTGTTCAGTTTTCTGGGTTGTATTGGGGACTAGTTGTTTCGATCGGATATTATAACTTTGTTTTTTTTTCCGGATAATTTTTAGAAACTGTTAAAAAGTTCGAACGGATATCAATAACTCACTTTTTCCCCTGTCGGAAAATTTTTCAAAAGTTGAATTTTTTCTCGGGTTTAATAACCTTCTAAGTCGTGCAAGTAATGCGGTGGACCCTCTAGAAGACAACAAACCTTAACTCGATTATGTGACCGTCTTGAACTACCTCCAAACCTTAGGGTTTGGGGCAGTACGGCGTGCCACATGTGAGGCGTTGGCTTGACCCTTCTACGGCTGGACCATCGGTACTGTGGCATGTGATGGATGTTTTTAAACTGATTTCAAGTGTTGAGATATATTAGGGAAAACTTGGGTGTTTGATTATTCGATCGGAATGTTTAACACTGTCTATTTATCTGGAATGTGATACAATAATTGGAATCCACATGTAGTTATGAGATAACTAATTTGAATGTTATAATCTAGCAATTTAGTCTCAGATGATCGGTTGCCACGGAATTTTGATGTGATCAAACGTCCGTCGCAATCACGTAGCGTACGCGGATACTCGCCGGGTAAACTTAATAGACAGCGACGCCCCATAGCCCCGACCAAGTGACTGTAGGAGAACACTGTCACCAAAAGCATCCGTTCGGGTGCTCGCGGCAGCGGTGTTCCGCCTTAGTGCACTTCGTCGACGGCATCTGGGGGTGCGGCCGTCTAGTAAAGTTTGCGACGAGCATTCGATCAGGATGTCGGGAATCTTGTTGAATTGCCCGACTTGATATTGAAAAGAGTTTTTGATAAATGAGACTAAAATGCGGGGTTTATAATTGTTAGGCATGCGATGTCTAAGGAATTCATTTGGTTAGGCATGCGCTGTCTAAGAAGGTTGCGGATTCCAACTGTTGTAGTTTTACACTTTCTTTTCTGTGACCGTGAGCGTAGTATGTGGTGTATCGCCGGCTTCGTTGCTATACATCAACGACAATCGGGATACGCATACTTGCTTACGTTGATGATATGAGATATTATGTGTTGCTGTGATATATTGTATTGGATCGTCGCGTTTGAATAGCCGGGGGTTTTATGTGAGATGAGAGTTTTTTTCTTTTTCATTCATGTAAAATTCATTTGTATGTAATATTCTTTTATTGGGGCACTTCCATGTTGCGGAAGAAGTCACCGTTGGTGTATATTATTTACTTTTCCGCATTAGGATAGACCCAAGGAGGGGAGCACGGGTAACCGGGTTCTAGGGTCCAGTAGGAGACCATCTCGAGGAGTTGAGACCGGGTCTCCTAACCCTAGAATTGGCAGTGTTACTTGCCGCTCTCGTAGGGGTCTAGGGATGTGGGTTTGGCTATTCATCGCGACCGTGGAATCCGTGTTTTATACAGGCTCGTATTGAAAACATGGACGTCCTAGTATATCCAATATTTCATATATATTCTTCTGCTGCAATGTTCTGTGATGAGATCATATTACTGCCTGAGACGAATGTTTATATTATATATATGAGATATATGTTATATTGCAGATTTCGTTTCAAATGTGATGCTTGTGAATCATATTAAAATGGGACTTCATTAATGAGATTAATGAAATAAAAGAAACCTAAGATATTGTAGAAACTTGTTTAAAAAATAAACTGGTAGCTCTAGTTCTTGCTTTGCATAGCGGTGTTCCTTATAGAACATTCAGCACCTTATTCGATAAGGAAAGAGCCGAGATCCCTTCACCGGGAGTGACCTCTTTAGTGAAACTAGCAGATGCTACAAACTCAGTTTGTATTTTGATTGCTTCTATAGTTCTTGCTTTGCATAGTGGTATTTGTGAAATATCCTGCATCTTATTCGATGAGGAAAGGGCCGACGATCCCTTCACCGGGAGTGACCCCTTTAGCAAAACTAGAAAAGCCTAAAAAACACTCCATTTAAAATCACTCGATTCTGCAACAATATCAAGTTCATTACGCAAAAGGTTTTCATAAAAACCTGTCGTAGCCCTCCGTCATTTCAGATAAGTCCTACTTAGTATTCGTGCTACGTTTGTTGGCCTGCGTCAAGGCGTAGTGTGCGGTAGCTAACTAGTATTTATATGTTTATGCATATGATGCAGATTGGATTAGGGTAGTCGTGCGACTTTGTTGGCCTGCGTCAAGGGTCGTGCAGGGGGGTTTAATTCAATCAAGAAATGACGGGTTGAACTTGACTAGCGCACTGTGGTTTGTTGGCCTGCGTCAAGGTCATGGGACGCTAGGGGTAAAATATTATTGGGAATTTCAAGTGTTGAAATTTGCAATGAGATTGCATAACTTCTATGAGATAGTTGGATCCCGATACCCGCTGCGAGTAAGAGTTACTCCTGGGAGAGTTTTACACATTAAAATTAGCCGATCAAGTAGGTGTCTAGAAAGGTGTCAATGGGGTTACGCCTCTGGGAAAACGAGGTTTACATTAATTAGGTTCGTGCGAAAGCACAGGGGACCTCCCTCAAAGTACCGACACTGGCCTGGCTGAAAGATTGGCGAACTTGTAGCGTGTAATTAATCCTGGCTAGTCTTTCCTTTTAGGGTTTGAAGGAAGATTTGATTAAAACAGTGGGAGACATTTTGATTAGATATATTAGATAACCAATCTAATCTTGCAAGAGCATACGCTGAGTGTTTTCTTCTCTCTCTCTCCAGGTAGAGACCATATCACGCCATAATCAAGATAATAATACGGATGTATTGACCGAACCCGCTTGTTATACTGAGCTGGGGAACGTTGGTCCCGCTCCAACTTATAATTGTTATAAGACAGAGCAGGAAATTGGGGAATACCAGATTTCCCGTACCGCCCAAACGAAGAAAGTGCATACTGATGCATCTTCTTCGGGTGTGTTCATTACAGAGAACTGTTTCTCAGTATCCTTTACGTCCTGGGTATGAGATACCAGATCAGGATCCCACATATGTAATCTGTTACATGGGCTGCAGAAAGGTAGAGAACTGAGAACGGGTGATAAGTTTCATGAGACAGAAAACGGTGCAAGTGTTGCAGCCAAGTCTGTTGGTCACTATCACCCTGTATTACCAGAATACATTAATTCTGAACGAATGTTATTAGATACCAAACCTGATATACAAAATCATATCTGTCTCTTTATTAGTAAAGAAAGGATATAATTTTGTATTGTTAGATAATGTTTTGAACATTTCCTATATCAAGAGTTGATCGGTTCAGGCACGTTATCTAAAAGCATTGACATTCTAAATCAAACTACAGTTCTTAGCGTACGAAACACACACAAGAGGAAGAGTTCAGAAATGAACGAATCCTTCTTGAGGCATTGTAGACTAGGTCATATCAATGTGACCCGACCAGCTAAGTTACATAAAGATGCATATTTAAATTAGTTTGAATTTACATCTTGTGAAACTTGCCGGTCATACCACAAAGATAAGATGACCATAGCTCTGTTTATTGGAAACAGAGAAAGATTTAGTGAACTCTTGGGATTGATACATGCTGATGTATGAAGGTCCCCTGTCTACACATGCCAAGACCGGTTCTTTGTACTTCATTACATTCACTGATGATCTCTCAAGATTCAGACATATGTTCATGTTGAAACACAAGTCCGAAACTTTTGAGATAATCACAGAATATAAGTTAGAAGTAGAGAACCAAATACGGGTATAAGTATTATGTCCTTTGATGTGATCAGGGAGGAGAATACTTGAGCACGGAATTCCTGGATTATTCTAAAAGCGAATGAGATTCTCTATCAGCACTACTCCTCCGTATACCCCACAGCACGTCGGTGTATCGGGGCGGAGCAAGAAACACCCTATATGATATGGTGTGCTCTATGATGAGTACTACTGAGTTGCCTATTTCCTTTTGGGAGTTATGCACTTGAGAAGCTACATACCTATTGAATAGGGTTCAAATCAAATTAGTTGCCTACCACTTCATATGTGATATGGAAAGGGAAGAGCCCATATCTTAAGTTTGTTAAGATTTGGGGTTGCCCGGCCTATGTCTAAAAGCAAAATCCGGACAAGCTCGAGGCAAGGTCAGCTCTGTAAAACTGGAAGTAGTTCCAGCTATACAAACTGCTACTAATGATTTGGTAGAACCAAAGGATTCAATAGTTTCCAACGAACCTCAGCCTCTCCGCCGATCTAGCAGGGTTCCTCACCCACCTGAGAGATACTTCGGTTTCTCTATGACAGTGGGAGCGAGGATTGCATCATGAGATGATGACCCAACTAGTTTCGAGCTGGCCATCAGGAGTGGGACTCTGTAAGAATGGCTGGATGCTTATCGATCTGAGATGGAATCCTTATACACCAACAAAGTATGGACTTTGGTTGCTTTATCTGAAGGGTTAAATCCCCATCAGGAGCGAGTATATCTTGAGAAGATTACTTTGTGTACATGGAAAAGTTGAGACTTTCAAAGCTATGCTTAAGTCCATCCAGATCCTACTTGCCACGACTACATACCATGACTACGATATCTGGCGGTTGGGTGTCATGACTGATTTTCTAAATGATGTTTTAGAAAAGAGCGTCTATAAGTACACAGCCAGAGGGCTTCGTAGACAGTGGGAGCAGCGGAAACGTGTGTAAGATGTTAAAATATGATAAAACAGGCATCGCGGAGTTGGAACATCTATTTTGATGTGGTAGTCAAAGAGTTTGACTTCATCAAAATGGTAGATGAACCTTGTATATACAAAAAGGTAGTAGGAGTATGGCGATGATCCTCGTAGAGTACGTGGATGACACACTCTTGATAGGGAAGGAGTTTCCTATGCTACGCTCGGTCAATCTCCGCTTATCACAAGGATTCACCATATAGGATCAAAGTGATACCTCCTAAATCCTGGGTTTTTTTATCTATGAGATAGATCTAATTGGAAGTTAGGATACTCACTAGTTGTAGTGAGATGGTATCAATCGATCCTGGGGAGAATCACTGGAAAAGTTCCAGGGTGATAAGGATGACTGAATGTCAGTCGCAGGCATTGTCTTTACCCTCAGTGGAGGGACGGTATGTTGGAAGAGTTTCAAGCTAGATACCGTGACATACTAGATGATTAAAGGAAAGATACATCGTTACCAAGGATGCTACCAAAGAGGCAGTCTGGATATATATAAGTTCATGAGATGAACTTTATTCCTACCATTGTGTGACAATAGAGTTATGGCTTTAGCCAAGGAACTACCGTCCCATCTGAAATCCAGATATAATTCTTAGGCAGTATCACCTGATCATGGAGATGGTTGATCTCCAAGAAGATCAAGGTTAGGAGAGAAGACACAGAGGACGACAGCGCGGATCCACTCACAAAGGCATTTTTCTTAGTAGAGACTTTTATGGGATGGTTGAGTATGAGATACTTCAACCGTAGCTAATTGTTGGGTATGTGATACCACAACAGATGGCCCTAGTGCAAGTGCGAGATTGTTAGTTATATGTATGCCCTAGAGGCCATTACTGTACATACGATGTATATTGTAGTGGATGCTTGGACATATATAGGGAGGACTTTCTTGCTCGACATGATAGTACGCTATCTGGTTACCCTTTATCTTAACATGTACTCTGATTGTCTCTATGTTACATGTTGATAAAGCCCTTAGGATATGTACTCGACTACTGGGACTATGATGAGATCATACTAGTGGGGCCACGGTAGTCGACGAGTACATCCTATAACTGTTCCTAGTCGAGGGTGTATCGAGACAGGGCATCGATTCACCAGAGTAGACTAGCGTATACGCATCTTGACCTATATGATGGGCGATGGATGATCCCATATCCATCGGTGTTTGACATCAAGGATGGTGTACGGGTGCTCAGTGGAGACTGGGTACATTGGACGGACTCGCCGGGAACTCCCAGATGGTATTATACCTCACGTCAGATGGCAGTTCTCCGGTGACACTGGTACAGAGTAGTCTGTTGACCCGAGATCGTCATAGAGTCTTGTGTGATTCCCACTGTGCTTTGATTTCCATCATACCACGTCCAAGAGGGCGTGAAAAAAGGTGGCTTTTGGGTACAGTCCCGAATCACATGGAGGCAATGAGCGATAGGAGGGGATTCGTCTCTCCCGGTATAGGGAGTTGATGTTGCGCTGTGTTCGATTGGCTATAACCGGAAATCCCTGGCCAGGGTTGCTGAGATTTACTGGTAAGTGTTATCAGTAGTTTCTCGAACTGTTATAGACCTCAAATCGACACGACTTATCAAGCTACTGGGGTCTGACGTTTACCACCCCTAGGTGAGATATGCGACATATCAGACGACGAGACCGGACTGTACGGGAGTGTTCCTGATTGGATTCACAGGAGAATGTACAGGCTTGCTTGTTGATCTTCTGAGCGCTCAATACCTGGGTAGCTGTTACGTTTAGCTGAACGCTTGTAGCTTGTGGGTGTTTGATATGATCATCACCTACTGCCGGCGTATTGACGATTCTTTAGAGTCCTACACAGAGGTTTCTTGGCTCAGGAAAAACAGAGTAGGGGCACGTATGTGATATGTGCGGGACCGAGGATATTACGATATGAGATACCGTATTCTATTCTCGCGATATTTGATATCAGCCGCGTCATCGGATCAAGTGTTGATTCGATGAATCGGTACGGATAAATATTATTCGGTTATATGTGATATAGCCGGATTGTCGGATCAAGTGTTGATTCGATAATTTAATGTATAATAATATATATGATATATTAAATTACATTATCTAATATTAGCTCACTAAAAGATTCTTTTTCTCACTCGGGTAATACATTGATATATATGCGATATATGTTAATTGTATTATTTTATTTTGTTACAATAAATATTGTATATGTGATATATAATATTGTAACATGTTATAATTATTAATGCAACAAGTTTAGAGGAGTTTAAACAAGATTAGGGTTTGATTTGGGTTAATGTTTTCTAGATGTTTCTAGATGGTTTTACTTTGTCATTTGCTAAGATATTATGATAGATATTTCTTTGTGACTCACCTTTTAACCCAACCCAAACCCTAACCCTAGTAAACTCTCTACATTGGTTACTACAACCATGGTTGCATAAATTATTATGATAAATTTTTATTATTCATCACAAAATGATATTCATCTTCTGCTTCCTTCTTAGTTCCTTCATGGAAAAAGCTTACTAGCTTTTTCCAAGTGATGAAAATATGTGAGAAAAAGATTATAAATGAGTGCAAAAATCCTACTTCATCATTCTCATCTATCCTTGCCTTTTAGATGAGAGTGTTCACTTCATTTAGTAAGTGTTAGCTTGTGTTAATGAAACTTCAAGGTAGATCATCTTTGTATCGAAGATCGGAAGCAAAGGTTGCATCATTCTCTTCGTGAAGCCTCTCGAGAGTCCAGAACACGATGATCGCAGCGAAGGGACCTCAAAACGGAGCTTAAGAAGTGAAGGACCGGATCTACAAAGGTTGTAATCCCTCTCACTTAGTGTTAAAGAGTTTAACATGCATGTTTTCGCCTAAACCCTAGTTTAAAGATCCGGCTTCGGGTTGTTCGGCACGGCTAATTTTTTAATCAGGCATTGTTGATGCCTCGTAGACCCTTGTGGCAGTGCATAGCAACCCTACAATAAAACCCCATCGAGATATGCAAACAATATTTAAGAACTCTAGATTAAAATAGATTTAAACGGGATCAATTCTCTTGAGCCCTGGAGAGCCGGAGAAAGTGAGTGCTTGCCTATTCAGGTTAGACAACTTAATGGAGTTAGCAATGATAATTGTCTTGGAAAAAGACACAAATTCTGCCGTTCATGTGCAGCAGTTGTCTGATTTCTCCCGAACATAAAATCTTCAATAGTTAAATCAATCCATATGAAAAAGACCTGAACTCAAATCCAAACTCAGATCTAAACTTGAATCTAAACTCGAACTCAAACCCCAAACTCGAAATTCGAATCTAAACTTGAACTTGAACTCAAATCTTAACTCGAACATGAACTCGAAACCTAATCTACTCGAACTAACTTGACTCGAACCAAGATTGCAATTGTCATGACTCACATATTACTCGACTCACTCGACTTCATTCTACTCCTTTTGCAATCTATGGTTTTGATCAAGACATATCATAATCAACCAATCAAATCAAGTAAGGTTGTCTTACAATTATAATATATATATATATATATATATATATATATATATATTATACTCGGGGTGTTTGGAATAGTTTCTTGTGTGAATCCAACGGAGCTTCAGGAGTCCCGTATTAACCTCTTTTTTATTTTACTCGAATATCAGTCGGGTCGACTCATCCACAGCCTAGAGCCATGATGCTAAGACATGAAATGGACCCATGTTTCCTTACACCTGGCACCTCACTCTTGAGCTCGTGAATACTTCTACGGTTGCATTACCATTCACACTTGGAACTTAACGTTAACATAGTGACCATATAGCGACATATAGTATATATAACCTTGTTCAATTTACATATGTTTTTACTCGTCGCAAACATTATTTCATGGTTATTAGTACTTGTCACTTTTCACTCAACTCTATCTTGGGACTTACCGAGCGCTAGTTCGCTAACTGGCATTCCACCCACTTTTCTTCGCTTGGAATGTTCATCAGATACAGTTGAGACAGAGGAAGTGGAGGCCACAGATGAGGACTACAACCGGATCGCTACTCAGGACTTGCTCAGCTTCACTTTTCTTCAGTTTATGTATACTGCATGTTTAGGCATTTTCTTTTATTGTATTTACATTCCAGTTGAAACTCATGTACTTGTAAATATTTGAAGTTGAATGTAAATAAAGATGTTTGTTGAAAATTTTTACAGTCTTCATTTATTCTTGCATTGTGTATTATTGTTTCAATACACTTAGTATATTTATTTAGGGAATGACCTTCTCTGGATAAATATGTCGCGGGCTTGCCACGCTATCGCTTCCGTCTACTGAGAAGCGGGACGGGCAGGTTTTATTGGTGGCCCATGCAGGTCCGTTCTGTATGAAGTCGTAAAAAATATACCACAAGAATTAATGAGTTTAACAAACATTTACATTTCTTGCATTTCAAATTTCTTGAATCTATCCTAACCTATCTTTTATATCAGGTGATGGACTCTCCGAACAAAACCAGCACCAACGTCAACGACAATACTCCACCTCCTACACTACCACCATCATCTACCATTGCAGCTCCTATCAATGAGCAAACGGTACTGCATGAGGCTATCAAGAGCCTATTGATGGGTCAGCAGCAGCAGACTACTATCCTTATGCACCGCTCCGAAGCCGAAGCACCCGGGGTTAAGCAGTTTTGGACACTACACCTAAAGAACTTCTCGGGTAAGGAAAGCCCTCTTGAGGCAGAAGAATGGGCTTAAGCGCTCGAGGATGATCTGGAAGCGGCTCAAGTGCCAGATATTGCTTGGTTGAGAGTTGTTAAGTTGTAACTGACCGATAATGCCAGGGTATGGTGGAAGGCTGAGGAGAGCCGTCTCGTGCAACCGATAGAATGGAGAACATTCTGAGACCTCTTCGATACCAAGTACTTCCCAGAGACTGCCCGCTTTGACATGGAGCAACAATTTATCCAGTTACAACAAGGATCAATGTGGGTCAAGTCTGTGGATGAATATGATGCTGAGTTTTCCATGCTCAGCAGGTAAATTATGTTCCCGAGTTGAATTTTCTTATCTCGCTTACAACACTGCTAACACGAGGTCGTAACAGATTCGCTGCACATCTTATTCCCACTGCTGAGATCTAGGCATGATGATTTCAGCAAGGGTTGGACCCTGAAATCCAAGCTGCACTCGCTACAGGGGATTTCCTAACTCATGAGCTTGCTTTGAACGTTGCCTGACGGTATGAAGCAGTTGTGAAGAAGAAGAGCTGGTCGCAGACTGCCGGTATGAAACGCTCTATGCACCAGATCACAGGAGGGGCCTCTTCCAGGCCAGCTTTTAACGGACCATCTCAGAGGCCAGTAGGTTCATTTGCCAACAGCAGGCCAGACTTTTGAATCTACTACCAAAAAACCGGGCACCTTATGAAGAACTTTCGCAGGGCAAACAACTTGTGACTGATCTGTGGGTCTTCTACTCATGCCATTGGAACATGCCCCCAGAACCGAGGACCTAACAACCCTCCAGCTAGACCGGCGATCCAAGCTCCTCCTACTCGGTTAGCTCTTCCAGCTCCAACTCTCCGCACCCAGGCGGCTCAACCCTAACGCCGAGTGTTTAACCAGGCACAGAGCAAAGTGCTGCAACGCCAAGCATTCACTATGTCGGTCGAAGAGGCTGAAGCTACGAGTCAGGTTATCATCGGTAAATCTCTTCCCTATTCTTTTTCAAGTCCTTTCAATTCATAGCCATCTTATATTTATAATAACTAAACATATCCCACATGACTTAGGTACAATCTTAGTAACTTCCCTACCTGCACTCTTGCACTTCGACACTGGGGCATCGCATTGCTTCATGTCGCAGCGGTTCGTAAGAACTCTTGCGATCCCAGTTAAGCCGATCGTATATAGCTGGAACGTTAGTTCAGGGAATGGTGTTCTAAAATCAACTTTGGGATACAATCTTTGTCCAGTGGTCGTCTGCAGTCAAGAATTCTATGCGGACTTCAAGGTGCTGGACATACTGAACTTCAACGTAGTCTTGGGAATGGACTGGCTGGGAACTTTCTTCGCTACCATCGACTGTCGCCAAAGAAGGGTAGTGTTTGAAATACCAGATCACCCAGTGTTCTAGTTCAAAAGTGGAGACCGGACCTTAGAGCCTAGCACCTACCGAGAAAAACCAAAGAAGGCGGAGATTGCAGCATTGCAAGTGGAAGGATCGAAGCTAGAGGTAGTTCGAGAGGTTGAGGATGTATTCCCGAAAGATATAGCAGGTTTGCCTTCCGATCGAGCTCTTGAATTCGGCAGTGATTTGAAACTCGGCGCACAACCAGTAATAAAAGATCCGTACCGATTAAGTCTGGAGGGATTGATGGAGATCCGTATTCAGTTGGACGAACTTCTGAAGAAAGGTTGGATCCGACCCAGTACTTCAAGTTAGGGATCTCCAATGCTTCTGGTAAAGAATAAGGAAGGTACCTACCGGATGTGCTTGGATTATCGAGCTCTGAACGAGGTGACAATTAAAAACAAGTATCCGCTACCTCGCATCGAAAACCTTTTCGATCTGTTAAGTGGATCTTTTGTCTTTTCAAAGTTAGATCTTCGTTCGGGTTACCATCAGGTGAAGGTCAAGGAGTCCGACATTCCGAAGACGACATTTAGGACTCATTATGGTCATTATGAATATCTCGTAATGCTATTTGGAGTGACCAATGTACCTGTCATCTTTATGAACCTGATGAACCCCTAACCAAGATCACACGCAAAGACGAAGCATTCGTGTGGTCAGAAGTATGTGAGAAGGCTTTTGTAGAGCTCAAGTTGGGATTAACCTCTGCTCATATCCTCGTAATACTGGATTAATCTGGCAGATTCGATGTAAATTGTGATGCGTCCGTTATAGGATTAGGATGTGTTCTATACCATTATGGAAAGGTTATAGCTTTTGCATCAAGACAACTAAAGGTTCATGAGCCCAACTATCCAACACATGATCTGGAATTGGCAGCCGTCATCTTCACACTCAAGATTTGGCGCCGCTATCTTTTGGGAGAACGAATGGATATATACACTGGCCACAAGAGTTTAAAGTATGTATTTGCTTAGAAGGAACTCAACATGCAGCAGAGAAGATGACTAGAACTCATGGCGGACTTTGATATCAACCTACAATATCATCCTAGGAAGGTGAACGTAATTCCTGATGCGCTTAGTCGCCAGTCCTTAGCAATGAACCTCACCGCTCAGTGGAAGCTACAGAAAGAATTGCAAAGATTGGAGATCGAAGTAGTTATGCCAAGTAACGCTTCATATTTGATGAACTTACGCGTCCAGTCCACTCTTGTAAATCAGATCAGAGAAGCTCAAGCAAATGATGCCAAACTACAAAAGATCCGAGAACAAGTAAAAAGTGGACTTCGAACTGACTTAATCATCCATGAAGATGGATCCTTACGGTATGGGAGCCGTTTATGAGTGCAGTCGGCCCTGTTCGATAAGAGTTGATGAAAGAATCTCACAGCTCTCCTTATTCTGTACACCCCGGTGGCACGAAAATGTATAAGGATCTACGGCAACACTCCTGGTTGCATGGAATGAAGTGCGAAGTAGCTAGAAGCGTAGCAAAGTGTTTGGTGCATCAGCAAGTGAAGGCTGAACATCACAGAACTGCTAGTCTACTTCAACCGTTACCAATCCCAGAATGGAAATGGCAGCACATTACCATGGACTTCATAACTACTCTCCCACGTAGCACGAAGGATAATGATGCAATTTGGGTTATCGTAGATCGACTCACAAGTCGGCTCACTTTATTCCATTCCGAATTGGCCAGTCAACCGAGACGTTGGCAATGAAGTACGTAGAGGAGATCGTGAGACTATATGGGTGCCTATCTGCATCGTCTCCGATCGTGATACAAGATTCCGATCACAATTTTGGTAGAGTCTGTAGGCTAGCTTGGGAATGGGTCTGAATTTCAGCACGGCGTATCATCCACAAACAGATGGAAAGTCCGAGTGAACAATTCAGATATTAGAAGATATGCTAAGATCCTATATGTTAGACTTCGAAGGTTCGTAGGAAGATCACTTATACCTTGTGGAGTTTTCATACAACAACAGCTATCAGGCAAGCATTAGGATGGCACCTTTCGCAGCACTCTACGGACGGAAGTGTCGTTCCCCGCTGAGTTGGGACGACGTTGGAGATCATGAACTCCTTGGACCAGAGATGATCGTAGCAACTGTAGATGTGGTTCGCATGATCAGGGAAAAGATGCGTATAGCCCAGGACCGACAAAAGTATTGGGCAGATGCAAAGCGTCGACATCTGGAGTTTCAACCCAAAGAACATGTATTCCTGATGATCTCTCCAAACAGAGGAGTGATGCTTTTTGGCAAGAAGGGTAAAAGTCCAAGGTATATAGGACCATTCGACATACTCGAACGAGTTGGAGAAGTGGCATACCGTTTAGCACTACCAACCTCATTGGAAGGAGTGCACAACATGTTCCACATATCCTAACTACGACGATACGTGAGCAACCCCAACTATATACTTGATCACTTAGAGGTCACGGTATAGACTATTCTAACCTACGGGCAGCAACCAGTTGAGATCCCGGATCGAAAGCTGAAGACATTGCGGAACAAGGAGGTGAACTTGGTCCGAATAATGTGTAAAAAAGATTCGCCAAGAGAATCAACTTGGGAAAGAGAAGAAGATATGCGTGCACGATACTCTTATCTTTTTGAAAATTAGCCTCTATGTAAATGTAAATTTCGAGGACGAAAATTTTATAAGGAGGGTAGAATGTAACGACTCTAAAATCCATGTATAGAATTATTTTTTTAATAGAATAGGGCATTTCAGCCTGTATAGGAGTTATAAGTTATTTTTGTTTAATAAAAACAAGAAGCAACTTGTAGCCCACTAGTAAAACCTCTACACTGCTGTGACATAGCATGTGTGTTCGATTCCCATCAATCCTAATTATTTTTAAGATTTTTCTTTTTAAATTTTTCGGAAGCCCAAGAGTTGCACGTGCAATACACGGAGAAATAAAAAGTTTCAGAAAAATCAAACAGGCGCAAAGAGGAGTAAACACCAAACTAGACATGCGACACGAAATTCGAGGTAAACCCTCAAGATCCGACCGCCCAAATTCCCAATCCACCCGCCGCCGACGGTCCGATTGGCTCCAATTGACTCCGTTCTTTACACACAAGTCCCTTCGACTCCCCTCTACTCCCCTGCACTGTTTGATTTTCCTTCAATCAAACAGAGACTCTTCAATTCTCTAATTAACACCATTAAACCTATTTTAATTCACTTTATTTCACACATACTCTCATTTTTACCCTATAAATACCACATCATGCCCTAGCTCTCTTCTATTCTGAAAATTTCCTCAAAATTCTCTAAGTTCAAGAAAGGTTAAGGCCATTCAAGTGGCGTTAAGCAAGCCAAAGGGATTAGCGATCAAATTCTAACGACCGGAGTATCGCCGACGAGACCAAGACCCCCTTTCTCTTTTTTAACCTCTTACTAACACTACACAACGAGTAAGTCCCTCTTCTTTCCTTTCGTTTTGACTCTGTTAGTTATATGTATGCCGTAGAGGCCATTACTGTACATGCGAGGTATATTATAGTGGATACTTGGACATATATAGGGAGGACTTTCTTGCTCGACATGATAGTATGCTATCTGGTTGCTCTTTATCTAAACATGTACACTTATTCTCTCTCTATTACATGTTGATAAAGCTCTTAGGATGAGTACTTAACTACCAGGATTATGATGCAGATCATACTAGTGGGGACAGGGTAGTCGGTAATTACATCCTTCAATTGTTCCTAGTCGTGGGAGTATCGAGACAGGGCATCGATACTCCAGAGTAGACTAGCGTATGCGCTTCTTGACCCATATGATGGGCGATAGATGATCCCACATCCATTGGTGTTTGACATCAGAGAAGGTATACGGGTGCTCAGTAGAGACTGGGTACACTGAACGGACTTGCTGAGAACTCCTAGATGATATTATACGTATCGTCAGATAGCAGTTCTCTGGTGACACTGGTACAGGTTAGTCTGTCGATCCGAGATCGTCATAGAGTCTTGTACGATTCCTATTGTGCTTTGATTTCTACCATACCACGTTTAAGAGATCGTGCAAAAAGGTGGTTTTTGGGTACAGTCCCGAATCACATGGAGGCAATGAGCGATAGGAGGGGATTTGTCTCTCCCGATATTGGGGGTTGATGTTGCGCTATGCTTGATTGGCCATAACAGGAAATCCCTGGCCAGGGTTGCTGAGATCTACTGCTAAGTGTTATCAGTAGTTTCTCGAACCGTTATGGACCTTACATCAGCATGGCTTATCAGGCTATTGGGATCTGACGTTATACCACCCCTAGGCTGCGATATGCGACATATATGACGAAGAGACCGGATTGTACAGTAGTGTTACTGATTGGATTTGCAGGAGTATGAGCAGGCTTGCTTGTTGATCTTCTGATCGCTCAATACCCAAGTGGCCGTTACGTTTAGCAGACCGCTTGCGGCTTGTGTGTGACTGATATGATCACCACCTACTGCCGGCGTATTGACGAGTCTTTAGAGTCCTACACAGAGGTTTCCTGGTTCATGAGAAATGAAGTAGGAGCACATATGTGATATGTACGGGACCGAGATTATTGCGCGTATATGATACCGCATTCTATTCTCGCGATTTGTGATATCGGTCGGTTATATAAGATATAGCCGGGTTATCGGATCAAGTGTTGATTCGATAAAATGATTCATATGATATTAGCCGGTTGTATGTGATATAGCCGGATTATTAAATCAAGTGTTGTTTTTATAATTTAATGTATAATTATATATTTGATATATTAACTTATATTAACTAATATTTGCTCACTAAGTATTCTTTTTCTCACTTGTGTGCATATAGTATATATGTGATATATATTAATGTATATTTTATTTGTGTCATGCTTGATGCCACATGCTTCATGGGTGTATGAGACTCACACCATGCTTGATATAATGAGGGGTTTATATTTATCTAAGTAATTCAAAAATTGGATGGAAATTGTCATGGCTACAAGCTTCTAGAAGCTTGTGGAACCATTGACGAAGTCCACTCATTTTGTTTCACTTGTAGATATTTATTAACCTAACCATTATACTCACCCATGGTTGATTCTCTACACGAGTTAGTGTATGACACTAACTCACCCATGGTTGCTATTCTCACCTCATGAGTTTCGTTCTCATCTCCACTTCATCTTCTTCTTCCTCATGAAAAAAGCTCACTAGCTTTTCAAATGGTGAAGAAATAATGTGAGAAAAATAAATCTAAATTGAGCTCATTTCCTACTTCATCATCCCTACTATATTAGCCATTTAGTTTAGGGTGTTTGCTTCACTAATCTACCATTAGTGAAGAGGTAGCATGAGCTTGAGTCTCCTCGACGTAGATCGTCTTCGGCCTCGAAGACTTCGAGCAAGCTTATTCATTTCTCCGGGAGAACCCTTTCTAAAGTTCGGGAGATCACAACTCGCAGCGAAGGGACTACTACACGGAGCTTTAGAAGTGAAGGACCGGTCTACAAAGGTTGTATTCCTCATTCACTTAGATGTAAAGTTGTTTACATTGTTGTTCGTCTCTTGTTAAGATTCTAGGGTTAGGGTTCTTTAGTACAGCAAAAATTTAAAAGCGGCATGGGCGATGCTTCCCGAAACCTTTCTGTCACCCTATGGAACCATACAATGGTATCAGAGCCAAGCTAGATATTTAGATGATGTTTGTTAGATTACGAAACCGAAACAACTCTGAAACACCCGATACACATTCCTAGTTTCTGTTGAATTTTAAATGGCCTCTAAAAATTTCTTTAGCAACTGCAGAATGTTGTATGTGATATAACATGAACACCATAGAAATTTGAAGCAATTTGATCTGAAGATGGTCGGCTACATAGGCACAAAATCCGAGCTCACCGATTTTTTGGTGGGTTTTTGGCTTCAAATTTTTTGGGTGTTCCAGTCTCTGGGTTTTGGTGTTTCAGGTGTTGCTTGTTTTTGCTAAATTTGCATTTGATGTTAACTTTCTGCAAAGGCAATTCAGAATGTTTCGTAGTCGTAATTCTAACATCTATTCGGGTTATATAGACGGCATTAAAAAGTTCGAACGGATATCAATAACTCATATTTTCTTTCGCTGGAAATTTTCCAAGAGTTGGATTTTTTCCAAGTTTAAAATAATCAGAAAATTATGCAAGCGATTCTGTGGATCCTCTAGAAGAACGATACCTAAACTCGACTTTTGGATCGCAGAACCGCGGTCATACCCTAGGGGTTACGGCAGTTCCATGGCGACATGAGTGAGGCATTGGTCGGCCCTTCTACGGATGGTTCATAGGAGCTGTGGCATGTTCTGGGTACTTTTTGAACTCCGCTCAAGTGTTGAGCTCTTTGGGAAATTTTGGGTGTTTGTTTATTCGATCGAAAAGTTTAACATTGTCTAGCTATCTGTGATTGTGATACAATATTTGGAATCCACACAATTAGTTAAGTGATAACTAGTTTGAATTTTATAAATCTAGCAGTTTAGTCTCATTTGATCGGTTGCCACGGAATTTTGATGTGGATCAAAATTCCGTTGCAATTACGTAGTGTACGCGGATACTCGCCGGCTAACCTTACTAGATAGCCACGCCCCAAAGCCCCGACCAAGTGACTATAGGAGAACCCCATCGCCAAAAGCATCCGTTCGGGTGCTCGGTGTTCCGCCTGAGTGCACTTCGTCGACGGTATCGGGGGTGCGGCCGTCTACTAAAGTTTCCAACGAGTATTCGATCAGGTTATTAGAAATCTTGTTGAATTACCCGAATGGTTATTGGAAAGTGTTTTCAATATCAAGACTAAAATGTGGGGTTTATAATTGTTAGGCATGTGATGTCTAAGGAATTCATTTGGTTAGGCATGAAATCCAAAGTATGTGATACATTGGGTTTATGATGTCTAAGGTGGTTGCGGATTCCAATTGTTGTAGTTTTTCACTTTCTTTTCTGCGACCGTAAGTGTAATATGTGGTGTATCGCCGGTTTCGTTGCTATATGTCAACGACAATTAGGATACACATATTTACTTATGTTGATGACATGTGATGTTATATGTTGCCGTGATATGTTATATTGGATCGTTGTGTTTTGAATAGACGGGTTTTTTTTATGTGAGATGAGAGTTTTTCATTTTCATTCATGTAAAAGCTTGTATGTAATATTCTTTTATTGGGGCACTTCCGGGTTGAGGATGATGTCACCATTGATGTATATTATTTACTTTTCCGTATTAGGATAGACCCAAGGAGGGGAGCACAAGTAACCGGGTTCTAGGGTACAGTAGGAGACCATCTCGAGGAGTCGAGACCGGGTCTTCTAACTCTAGAATTGGTAGGGTTGCTTGCCGCTCTCGTACGGGTCTAGGGATGTGGGTTTGGCTATTCATCGCGACCGTGGAATCCGTGTTTTTTATTGGCTTAATTAAAACACGGAATTCCTAGTATATCCAATATTTCATATGTGTTCTTCTGCTGCTGATATTCTGTGATGTGATCACTTGATATGTTGAGACGATTGCTTATATTATATATATGATATATAATAACTATTGATGCTTTCGTTTCTTATGTGATGCTTGGGAAGCATATATGATGGGACTTCATTAATGAGATTAATGAAATAAAAAGAAACCTAAAGATGTTCTAGAAACTTGTTTAAAAACTGGTAGCTCTAGTTCTTGTTTTGCATAGCGGTATTCCTTGTAGAATATCCAGCACCTTATTCGATAAGGAAAGAGCCGAGATCCCTTCACCGGGAGTGACCTCTTTAGCGAAACTGGCAGATGCTACAACCCACTCGATTTGTCTTTTGATTGTTTCTATAGCTTTTGCTTTGCATAGTGGTATTTGTGAAATATCCTGCACCTCATTCGATGAGGAAAGAGCCGAGATCCCTTCACCGGGAGTGACCTCTTTAGCTAAATTAGTAAAAGCCTAAAAAACACTCCTTTTAAAATTCACTCGATTCTACAACGATATCAAGTTCATTACACAAAGGGTTTTCTTAAAAACCTGTTGTAGCCCTTCGTCATTTCAGATAAGTAGTATTTAGTATTCGTGCTACGTTTGTTGACCTTGTCAAGGCGTAGTGTGCGGTAGCTGATTAGTGCTTATCTGCAAAGCATATGATGCGATTGGATTAGGGTAGTCGTGCGGCCTTGTTGACCTTGTCAAGGGTCGTGCGGGTGGGTTTAATTCAATCAGGAAATGACGGGTTGAACTTGACTTGCGGTTTATGATTTGTTGACCTTGTCAAGGTCATAGATCGCTCGGGGTAAAATATTATCAGGATTTTCAAGTGTTGAAATTTGCAATGAGATTGCATACCTTCTATGAGATAGTTGGATCCCGATACCCACTGCGAGTAAGTGTTACTCCTGGGAGAGTTTTACACATTACAATTAGCCGATCAAGTAGGTGTCTAAAAAGGTGTTAACGGGGTTACGCCCCTGGGAAAACGAAGTTTAATTTAATTAGGTCTGTGCGAAAGCACGGGGAACCTCCCTCAAAATACCAACACTGATCTGGCCGAAAGATTGGCGAACTTGTAGGGTGTAATTAATCCCGGCTAGGCTTACCTTTTAGGGTTTGAAGGAAGATTTGATAAAAACAGTGGGAGCCATCCTGATTAAATAAAATAATAACCAATCTGATCTTGCAAGAGCATACGCAGAGTGTTTTCTTCTCTCTCTCTCCTGGTAGCGACCATGTCACGCCTTAATCAAGATAATAATATGGATGCATTGACCGAACCTACTTATTATACTGAGCTGGGAAATGTTGGCTCCGCTATATCTTATAATTGTTATAAGTCCGAGCAGGAAATAAAGGAATATCCGGATTCCATGCGACCCACTCGAGGAATGAGCATATTGATGCATATTCTTCGGGTGTGTTCATTACCAAGAACTGTTTCTCAGTATTCTCTACGTCCTAGGTATGAGATACCGGATTAGGATCCCGCATATGTAATCTGTTACATGGGCTACAGAAAGATAGAGAACTGAGATTGGATGATATATCTCTAAGTGTTAGAGAATGGTGCAATTGTTGCAGCCAAGTCAGTTGGCAGATATCACCTTGTATTACCAAATGGTAAATATATTGATTTTGAACGAATGTTATTAAATACCGAACCTAATATACAACATTACATCGGTTTCTTTAATAAGTTAAAGAAGGATATAATTTTATATTGGTGGATAATGTTGTGAACATTTTCCTTAATCAAGAGTTGATTGAGTCAGGCACGTTATGTAATAGAATATACGTTCTAAATCAAACCACAGTTCAAAGTATCTAGAACACACACAAGAGGAGTAGTTCAGAAATGAATGAATCCTTCTTGTGGCATTGTAGACTAGGTCATATCAATGCGACACGACTAGCTAAGTTATATAAAGATGAATATGAGAATCTGTTCAAATTTTCATCTTATGATACTTGCCAGTCTTGTCTCAAAGATAAAATGACCAATACTCCGTTTACTGGAAACAGAGAAAGCGTTACTGAACTCTTGGGACAGATACATGATGATTTATACGGTCCTAAGTCTACTAATGCCAGGGTTGGTTCCTCGTACTTCATTATATTCATCTATAGTCTCTCAAGATTCGGACATATGTTCCTGTTGAAACACGAGTCTGAAACTTTTGAGAAATTCAAGAAATATAAGCATGAAGTTGAGAAACCAAACGGATAGAAGTATTAAGTCCTTCGATGAGATCGGGGAGGCGAATACTTTGGCATGGAGTTCCTGGAGTTTCTAAAAGGAGAATGAGATTCTCACTCAGCATACTCCTTCGTATACACCACAGCACTACGGTGTATCGGGGCGGACGTATCACGCCCTATGAGATAAGGTGCGCTCTATGATGAGTACTGCTGAGTTGCCTATTTTTTTTTGGAGTTATGCACTTGAGAAGCTGCATACCTATTGAATGGGGTTCCATCCAAATCAGAGCCTACCACTCCATATGAAATGTGGAATGGGAATAGATCATGTCTTAAACGAGTTAAGACAAGGGGTTGTCCAGCCTATGTTGAAAAGTAAAATCCGGACAAGCTCGAGGCAAGGTCAGTTCTGTAAGTTTTTCGGATATCCCAAACATTCGCGAGGGAATATCTTCTACCACACTGAGGAGCAAAAGGTGTTTTGTTTCTCAGCATGCCACCTTTTTAGAAAATGAATTTCTTATGAAGAAATTTGTGGTCATGAGGTAGAACTAGAAGGAGTTCCAGCTAGATAAACTAACAGCTGATGATTTGGTGAAACCAAAGGATTCAATAGTCTCCAACGAACCTCAGCCTCTCCGTGAATTTGGTAGGGTTCCTCATCCACTTTAGAGATACTACGGTCTTCTCGGTGATGGTGGGAGCGAGGATTGCATCATGGATGATGATGACCCAACTGGGTTCAGGTAGGCCTTCATAAGTGGAGACTTTATGAAATGGCTGGATGCTATGCAATCAAAGATGGAATCCATGTACACTAACAAAGTGTGACTTTGAATGTTGCACCTGAAGGGGTAAAACCCATCAGGAGCAAATGGATCTTGAGATGATTCTTGGTGTAGATGGAAAAGTTGAAACTTTCAAAGCTATGCTTAAGTCCATCAGGATTAGAGCATACATCGCGGAGTTGGAACATCTGTTTTGATGTGGCAGTCAAAGAGTTTGACTTAATCAAAAAGTTAGATGAACCTTGTATATACAAGAAGGTTGTAAAGAGTGAGGTTGTCTTACACGTATTGTACGTAGATAACATACTCTTGATAGGAAATGGTTTCCTATGCTACACTCGGTCAAGCTCGTCTTATCACGAGGATTCTCCATAGAAGATCTGGATGATACATACTATATCTTGTGGATAATGATCTATGTTGATAGATCTAAGTGGATGTTGGGAGTGTCCCAAATCCAGGTACATAAACACCGTACTAAAAGGGTTTAGTATGGAAGGTTCTAAGTGTGGTGGTTCGCCCACATACTCAGGAATCACTCACTCCAAAAAGATGTCTTCCGAGACTGATTTGGAGAGAGCTCACGTGCAAGGGATATCCTATGTTTCGGCATTAGGCTCTATCATGTGTGCGATGTTATGTAGCAGACCAGATGTAGCTAACTCACTAGGTGTAGTGATCAGGAATCAATCGGATCTTGGGAAGATCATTGGACAGCTGTGGAGGACATTCTTAAGTACTTGAGAAGCACTAAATGAATATTCTTGGTTCGAGCTTCCAAAGTGATAAGGTCGACTGAGAGTCAGTCATAGGCATTGTCTTTACCCTCAGTGGAGGGACGGTATGTTGGAAGAGTTCCAAGCTAGATACTGTGACATACTAGACGATAAAGGCTGAATACATTGCTACCAATGATGTTGCCAAAGTGGCTGTCTGGGCATTTCTTGTTCATGGGATGAACATGGTTCCTACCATTGAGCGTCCAATAACTGTTATTGTGACAACAAAGGAGTTGTGGCTTTAGCCTAGGAATACCGGTCCCATCAGCGATCCAGACATATTCTGAGGCAAGTATCACCTGATCAGGGAGATGTTTGATCTCCAAGAGATCGAGGTCAGGAGAGTTGACACGAAGGATAACACGGCGGATCCACTCATAAAGGCCTTTCCCTAGAGAGACTTCTATAGGACATTGAGTATGAGATACTGCAACAAATGGCCTTAGTGCAAGTGGGAGATTGTTAGTTATATGTATGCCCTAGAGGCTATTACTGTACATGCGATGTATATTGTAGTGGATGCTTGGACATATAAAGGGAGGACTTTCTTGCTCGACGTGATAGTATGCTATCTGGTTGCTCTTTATCTAAACATGTACACTTATTGTCTCTCTATTACATATTGATAAAGCCCTTAGGATGAGTACTTGACTACCAGGATTATGATGCAGATCATACCAGTGGGGACAGGGTAGTCGGTAAGTACATCCTTCAAATGTTCCTAGTCGTGGGAGTATCGAGATATGGCATCGATACTCTAGAGTAGACTAGCGTATGCGTTTCTTGACCCATATGATGGGCGATGGATGATCCAACATCCATTGGTGTTTGACATCAGAGAAGGTATACAGGTGCTCAGTGGAGACTGGGTACACTGAACGGACTCGCTGAGAACTCCTAGATGGTATTATACCTATCGTCAGATAGCAGTTCTCTGGTGACACTAGTACAGGTTATTCTGTCGACCCGAGATCGTCATAGAGACTTATGTGATTCCCACTGTGCTTTGATTTCCACCATACCACGTTCAAGAGATCATGCAAAAAGGTGGTTTTTGGGTACAGTCCCGAGTCACATGGAGGCAATGAGCGATAGGAGGCGATTCATCTCTCCCGGTATTGGGAGTTGATGTTGCGCTATGCTTGATTGGCCATAACAGGAAATCCCTGGCCAGGGTTGCTGAGATCTACTGGGAAGTGTTATCAGTAGTTTCTCGAACCGTTATGGACCTTGCATCGACATGACTTATCAGGCTATTGGGGTCTGACGTTATTCCACCCCCAGGATGCGATATGCGACATATCTGATGAAGAGACCAGACTGTACGGTAGTGTTACTGATTGGATTCGCAGGAGTATGAGCAGGCTTGCTTGTTGATCTTCTGATCGCTCAATACCCAGGTGGCCTTTACGTTTAGCAGACCGCTTGCGGCTTGTGGTTGACTGATATGATCACCACCTACTGCCGGCATATTGACGAGTCTTTAGAGTCCTACACAGAGGTTTCCTGGTTCATGCGAAACGAAGTAGGAGCATATATGTGATATGTGCGGGACCGAGATTAATGCGCGTATGTGATACCGCATTCTATTCTCGCGATATGTGATATCGGTCGGTTATATGAGATATAGCCGGGTTATCGGATCAAGTGTTGATTCGATATAATGATTCATATGATATTAGTCGGTTGTATGTGATATAGACGGATTATTAAATCAAGTGTTGATTTGATAATTTAATGCATAATTATATATATGATATATTAACTTACATTAACTAATATTTGCTCACAAAGTATTCTTTTTCTCACTTGTGTGCAGATAGTATATATGTGATATATATTAATGTACATTTTATTTTTGTCATACTTGATGCCACATGCTTCAAGCGTGTATGAGACTGATTGGTTTTAAATCGTGATGTTGAATGAAATGAAAAGTTTAATCACAATCAAATAATTTATAATCGCAATCTATAACGGTGTCGATGTAGCTCGTTAATGAGAACGGATCGTCCACTGAGATTCGTGTATTTATTCGATCTTGCTTTAGATGAGTCGAAAGAAAATAGTAAAGAAAATTCAAGAAAGTAATTCAAGATTTAATTGAGTTGTCATTTCAAGAAAATCAAGAAAATGTTCAAGAATTAGAAATCAAGAAAATGTCCAAATTCAATTTTAGTTATCAAGAAAATATAGAATAGCTTGTAGGATTCGATAGAAAATCGTAGCAATGATGAATACTAAAAATGGCTAATCTTATCTATTGATGAATCATAGATAGAACGATGGCGATGAATGAAGATTAGGGATCTACTGGAGAAACTAGGGTTTCTCCTTCACTATCCCTTGTCTTTTCATTGATCATCATTCAACTCTATCCTTTATCAAAGAAAATCATCAATCATTTAATTCCCAAATTGTAACGAAATTATCAAGAATGGTGATCTCGCTACAAATTTGGTCATTGACGATTCTTTTTCCTAAAGTTCATAATTCTCATAAGACTTAAGATTAGTTTAGGATTTCATCACCATTTGATCTTCCGAATTCAATCGAATCCTTAACAAGCGGAGATTTCACTCACGCATCATGAAAATAAAAGAATCAAGAATTAGGAATTTCATAATATGAGAATTTAAAGAAATCGAGAATTAACAATTGATCGCCTTTATTAAATCGGCGTCTAATTACACTTTCCCTCAATCCGAGGTTACAAGAATTGCTCTCGATCGCTCCCTTAAAGAAGTAACTAATTCCGTCGAAATTCACTTTGCTCGATCTTCATGAGACATGGACCTGTCGAGGATCTCGCGCTCTTGATGATGATCGGCTTCACGTAAATGATCTTTGATGTCTTCGCTTGATGTTGATTTCAACGAATCTTGATTTGGATCTTGAATTGAATTGGATTTGGTTTTGGTTTGTGCTTTGTAACTTGATGAATACCGAACAACCCTTTCAATGAAGCCTTTTTATAGCTCTTTCAATCTTCCACTATAAGCTAGGTTAATCTTCTCAAAGAAGCTAGGCAGTTATCAAGCTTGCATAAGAAGCTTGGCTGTTGTAGGGAAGCTTCTGGAGTAAGCTAGGAAGTTCGAAGCGTCTTCAACAAGGTAGGAAGTTATAAGGGAGCCTCTGGAAAAGTATCGACCGCCGACGACCTAACTCGACCGCGGATCCACGGCGGATCGGGCTGAATCGGCCGCGGTTCCGCGGCCATTTGATCATATCACAGTGTGGGTGTTCTTGGGTGTTCTTTTGATGTCTGGAATCTTATAATTCTTTCTTGGTTGCCGCCAGTATTTGATTCTTTGGTTTCCTGTATTATATCGGAAGATTTCTGATTCCTGTCATTTGACCTGAATAATCTGGCACAAGATCTCAGTAAAGATTGTGAGAGATACAAAATATTATGCGTGAAATATTTACACACAATTTCTTTCATAATGCCGGTTATAATGTATAACACATTTTATTTGATATTTTGCAGATGAATTGCTAATATCTGTTATATTTATACCAAACAACTTTAGATGATTAGAAAGAGTAAGGAAATTGTCATGTTGAAAGTGCAGTATTTTCGAATGAACAAATTCCCCCAAACTTAAATTTGATCGTCTCGAGCAAACTTCTTTTATTCAGGTGAAGGAGAAAAGAAAAAAGTGAAAGAAAACGAAAAACTAACTAGCACACTTTCGTAGGCAAACACGATTGCACTGAGCACGTGCAACAAGCCTTTAAACCTCTAGATGTCCCTAGTAGGAGGAGTGTTGTCTCCTGATGGTTTTCAATGGATTGCACCGAAAAAATCCCATAATAAAAAGAAGACTGTGAAATTTACATATAAAGATAAGAATTATAAAACAAAGAACTTGAAAATCAGAGTTTTCAACTACACTAGCTTTTCAGTTGTCATGAGCCCTATCTTAATAGTCATGAAAAGATGTTATAAATCACATCATCTCTCAATAAAACATCATCTTTATTCTTCATTCCTAACTTTCTTCCAAAAACCGATCAAATACCCCTACGTGTGTGTAAATGATATCCCTACACTCGGAGAATTCAATTGAAGCTATCATACTCTTGTCCATCTACCTCAGTATTTTTTATTCGGTGAATATTTTGGATGGAATTGCTTACACATTTTTCATGTGACCGTTAATACTTCTTGAGGTACTAACCGACCGATTACTTATATGTTTGCAGATTAAGCGTAAGTAGCAGTTTTCTCGTCTTGCAACACCTAAGGCTTAGCAGTGACTCTCAAACCAGTTGGTCTAAGGCACTAGGTGATGAAGCACCCTCGCTATATTTTTTTTATGCTGCGGTGGTTATTACAAAACCAGTGTTCATTTTTCTTCACCATTTTATCTTTTATACTTCATTTATTCTTTATTTCATACTTTGGCTTTTAGACAAGAGCATTTCAAGGTATCATCTACTATCCTGAGTTTCAAGACATGTGTAAGAGCGTATAGTAGGGTACGAACATTCAAATGTTTGGCCTCCAGAATAGGAACAATTTTTCAGACTTATTTTTATCCTCAGATTAGTGACTTCCTTCATCTTACTAACCCTTGGGACAACGGCTCATAACTACTTATTACTAGTTTCGTTTAAGAAAACATCTAACTTTCTTGGTTTTCTTAAATTTTTCCAATCTTTTAGATGTAAATTTTCACTTTCTAATCTTTCATTATCAAATTTTTTTAATGTTTTGTGTTTATGCAAAGTGTAATGCAAAGTGATGCGTAAATAAACACAAATCTCCCCCAAACCTGTTTACAGCAGTGTCCTCACTGTTGTTATCTGTTAAATCTCAAAAACACGTAGGCTGGGGAGGAAAAGTTATTAATAGGGGAAAGAATAAGTGAAAGTGAAAATCTCCCCTAAACTTATTTTTGGCTCACAATTTTGAGGACAACTTTTATTTTCAAGAGCCAAAAATATAACCCCCACCAAACTTGAGTTAAACAATGTTAAGCATTTTTAAGAGGGGGTAAAGTTATTGGTCAATGCCAAGCTTTACAAAGACCAAAAGTCGACAACAACTATGCAAAGATTTTATCAATGTAAGGAACCGGTTGGTGGAAGAACATGTTGTCTAGAGCCAGGAAGAAGTGTGGAAGAGATAAGTGGTAGTGTAGAAAAGGTTTGAGTCTTAAATTATAGAAATGAAAGAATGAGGATGAATGAACGCGAGAATGTGAATGATTTGGAATGAGTGGAACATTCGCATTCTCGTATCTTATAAGAAGGAATGGTGCCGGATCAACTTCTATAGGTGGAGGTTGATTAATCACAAAATCCGTGTTGTTTAGGAATGCAAGTTCGTCAACAAAAAGTTCTTCAAAACTTTCATCGATGGTGTGATTGAATGTTTTGCTGTCAATAAGTTTTGTGCCAGAATTTATCATACTTGATTTGTCAAAAATTATGGAGGTAGGAGACTCGAGAACTCATCTACCTCATTTTCAAAAGTATTTAAATCAAGTTGGCTTTCTGGAATTATTGAACTTGAATTATCGGATTGTGATTCATCAATACTCACTGAAATTATAGGAAGAATAGAAGAAGAACCTGAAGAAGTAGAAGGTGAAATGGGTAAACAAATTGGTGTATCGAGTATCGCTGAACCAGATGTGAGAGAGGAAGGATGAATATCGGTCTGCTGTTTGGTTATACAATTATCATCAACTTCAAGACGCATTTGGGGTTCAGGAAGAATAATTAAAGGCTCGAGATGATGACCACAAGGAAGTGAAAGAACCTGATGAATAGGTGGGACAAACTCATCCAAAATTTCAGGTTCATCATCCAATATATCCACAACGTCAATCTCATTCAAGTGAAGGTTAGAAGTCTCAGACATCTCATATAAAGTATGGTTTTCAATCAATGTCAGCTCTAGAGTGGAGATGTGGAGATCACAAGGATTGGGTATGGTTTCACTTGTAATGGACCCTTCACAATCGGGTAAATCAAACACTACAAAGTCACACAACTTATCAGACATTCTATCTTCAATTGGTGAATCATTTGGTGTCCTCGATGAATCTATGAAACTGGAGTTGTGGATTTCAGTTTGGAATGGGAAGGTTTGATTAGGAAGGGTGTACAGTCCTGTCTCACTACCCAAATTCTCACTTTGTATTATGGCTGTATTATATACCGAAAATTTTTGAGCTGGTTCAAAACTAGTTGCTCGTTTATACTCAGCCATGCTTTCTGCCAATTCCTTTCTGAAGCGGTGCATCGATTCCACACCTTCTTCTAATTTCCGCTCAAAACTAGACTTGGGTCGATAAGGGATTTCGATATAAGATTGAAATTCTTGTGGATAATTAAAACTCCCAAATGACTGATTAGAAAGACTGTCTAGAGAAGGTGTAAAGGTCGGATAAGATTGATAGGAATAGAGTGGTTGGGAAAATTGGACAGGAGTAGGAACAACATTATGATAAGAAAAATATTGATATGGGTTGGTTGGTTGGTTATTTTCAATAGACATCATATATGCCACAAACCGATTATGAAATTCTTCTTTAGAAAGTGGTGGTGATGGTTGATATTGGTCCGGATTGAAACATTGGCCGTTAGCCCTTGCTATATGCTCAGCAATGGACATGTGTCTAATGGTATCCTCACTCATAGTATCAACTGAAACAGATATAGAATTAGGATACGGTTGATAAGACCTGGACTGAGGTGGCCAACTGTTTCTATCCGCTTGTTCTATCCGATCTCTTACAGACATGGGAGAGTCGGATGGTATACCGAAGCGATTACGAAGACAAGAAATATCTGGTTGTGGATAGCAAAGCTCGGCAAGAGTTTGTCTGTTTGGGTTACCCATTATAAGAAAGAAAGAGGGGAAAGAGTAAAAAGGAAAAAAATAATTGGTTTGTTTTGAAAAAGTCGGATTTATAAAAAATCACAAAACAAAATGCACAATCAACCCTTGATGTACGGTCACCTAGGTCAAGTCATTAGACCGCTCCTAGACTTCCAGAAGACAAATCGGAGGATAAATCCTCTACTGTCTCTTTATCCCTCCTGTGGCCAGGTAAGTGGGAGGTTCTCCGCTACGTAAGTAGCGGGCCTAGTTAAGTAACCACTTGACTCAGACACACTTGCCTTAGACACCACAAAAGAAATGCGGATAAGCATTAGATTACCCACGATCTTTTTCTATCCTAATTGAGTGCGACGGTCCTTAGAGTCTTATCTAGATATATTTTAGTTAATGGGGGTGATGCGGATGCTAGTTTTGTGTTTTGTGGGGCTAAGGAAGGGTAATGAAATCCCCACCTAATCTGAATTTGTTCTTTCTCCCTTAATTTCCGTATTAAAATATGCACAAACAACCAATTTCAAGAAACGCAACAAGATTTTTTTAAGCGGTGAATTTTTGCAAATAATCCTGCAGAAAATTTGTTATTGGACAAGATCAGAGAGGTGATAAGAAAGTAGAGAATATACCAGAGAAATCTGAAGAAATGAACCATCTAAACGGCGGCGGAACCGCCGCAAAAACCAGCAATACACCGCGGATCCGCGTTGGAATGGAGGAGATAGGTGATGAAATTTTCTCTGAAGCTTTCTGTGCTCCTCTGGATTCTTCAGAAAGTCACTGAATCTTGATCTCCCGTCTACAGTGATGCCGGATTCCCTCGCAAAATTCAAACACTAATCATTAAGCACACGATGCGATTCTTGAATTAAAATTTGATGGAATAATAATGTTTCAACTCAAATAGCAAGAACGAACAAATTACGCACACATCCCCGGCAACGGCGCCATTTGACTGGTTTGAAATCGTGATGTTGTATGAAATAAAAAGTTTAATCACAATCATATAATTTATAACCGCAATCAATAACGGTGTCGATGTAGCTCTTTAATGAGAACGGATCGTCCATTGAGATTCGTGTATTTATTCGATCTTGCTTTAGATGAGTCGAAAGAAAATAGTAAAGAAAATTCAAGAAAGTAATTCAAGATTTAATTGAGTTGTCATTTCAAGAAAATCAAGAAAATGTTCAAGAATTAGAAATCAAGAAAATGTCCAAATTCAATTTTAGTTATCAAGAAAATGTAAAATAGTTTGTAAGATTCGATAGGAAATCGTAGCAATGATGAATACTAAAAATGACTAATCTTATCTATTGATGAATCATAGTTAGAACAATGGCGATGAATGAAGATTAGGGATCGATTGAAAAAACTAGGATTTCTTCTTTACTATACCTTGTCTTTTCATTGATCATCATTCAAATCTAGCTTTTAGCAAAGAAAATCATCAATCATTTAATTCCTAAATTGTAACGAAATTATCAAGAATGGTGATCTCGCTACAAATTCGGTCATTGACGATTCTTTTTCCTAAATTTCATAATTCTCATAAGACTTAAGATTAGTTTAGGATTTCATCACCATTTGATCTTCCGAATTCAATCGAATCCTTAACAAGCGGAGATTTCACTCACGCATCATGCAAATAGAAGAATCAAGAATTAGGAATTTCATAATACGAGAATTTAAAGAAACCGAGAATTATCAATTGATCACCTTTATTAAATCGACGTCTAATTACACTTTCTTTCAATCCGAGGTTACAAGAATTGCTCTCGATTGCTCCCTTGAAGAGGTAACTAATTCTGTCGAAATTCGCTTCGCTCGATCTTCTTGAGACTTGGACCTGTCGAGGATCTCGCGCTCTTGATGATAATCGGCTTCGCGTAAAGGATCTTTGATTTCTTCGCTTGATGTTGATCTCAACGAATCTTGAATTGAATTGGATTTGGTTTTGGTTTGTGCTTTATAACTTGATGAATACCGAACAACCCTTTCAATGAAGCCCTAGGTCCCTTTTTATAGCTCTTTCAATCTTCCACTAGAAGCTAGGTTAATCTTCTCAAAGAAGCTAGGTAGTTATCAAGCTTGCATAAGAAGCTTAGCTGTTGTAGGGAAGCTTCTGGAGTAAGCTAGGAAATTCGAAGCGTCTTCAACAAGCTAGAAAGTTATAAAGGAGCCTCGGGAAAAGTATCGACCGCCGACGACCTAACTCGGCCGTGGATCCGCGGCGGATCGGGCTGAACCGGCCGCTGTTCCGCGGCCATTTGATCAGATCACAGTGTGGGTTTTCTGGGGTGTTCTGGTGTTGGGCTTGAGTTATTCTTTTGATGTCTGGAATCTTATAATTCTTTCTTGGTTGCTGCCATTATTTGATTCTTTGGTTTCCTGTATTATATCGGCAGATTTCTGATTCCTGTTATTTGACCTGAATAATCTGGCATAAGATCTCAGTATAGAGTGTTAGAGATACAAAATACTATGCGTGAAATATTTACACACAATTTCCTTCATAATACCGGTTATAATGTATAACACATTTTATTTGATATTTTGCAGACGAATCGCTAATATCTGTTATATTTATACCAAACAACTTTAGATGATTAGAAAGAGTAAGGAAATTGTCGTGTTGAAAGTGCAGTATTTTCGACTGAACAAATTCCCCCAAACATAATTTTGATCGTCTCGAGCAAACTTCTTTTATTCAGGTGAAGGAGAAAAGAAAAAAGAGAAAGAAAAAGAAAAACTAACCAGCACACTTTCGTAGGCAAACACGATTGCACTGAGCACGTGCAACAAGCATTTAAACCTCTAGGTGTCCCTAATAGGAGGAGTGTTGTCTCCTGAGGGTTTTCAGCGGATTGCACCTACAAAATCCCATAATAAAAGGAAGAATGTGAAAGTTACATATAAAAATAAGAATTATAAAAGAAATAACTTGAAAATCAGTGTTTTCAACTACACTAGCTTTTCAGTTGTCATGAGCCCTATCTTAATAGTTATGAAAAGATGTTAGAAATCACATCATCCCTCAATAAAACATCATCTTTATTCTTCATTCCTACATTTCTTCCAAACACCGATCATATACCCCTACGTTGGTGTAAAGGACATCCCTACACTCAGAGAATTCAATTCAAGCTATCATACTCTTGTCTATCTACCTCAGTATTTTTTAGTTGGTGAATATTTTGGATGGAATTGCTTACACATTTTTCATGCGACCGTTAATACTTCTTGAGGTACCAACAGACTGATTACTTATATGCTTGCAGATTAAGCGTAAGTAGCAATTTCCTCGTCTTGCAACACCTAAGGCTTAGCAGTGACTCCCAAACCAGTTGGTCTAAGGCACTAGGTGATGAAGCACCCACGCTATATTTTTTTATGCTGCCTTGGCGATTACAAAACCAATGTTCATTTTTCTTCACCATTTTATCTTTTATACTTCATTTATTCTTTATTTCATACTTTGGCTTTTAGACAAGAGCATTTCAAGGTATCCTCTACTATCCCGAGTTTCAAGACGTGTGTAAGTGCGTATAGTAGGGTATGAACATTCAGATGTTTGGCTTCCAGAATAGGAACTATTTTTCAGACTTATTTTTATCCTCAGATTAGTGACTTCCTTCATCTTACTAACCCTTGGGACAACGGCTCATAACTACTTAATACTAGTTTCGTTTAAGAAAACATCTAACTTTCTTGGTTTTCTTAAATTCTTCCCATCTTTTAGATGTAAATTTTCACTTTCTAATCTTTCATTATCAAATTTATTTTTTTTATGTTTTGTGCTTATGCAAAGTGTAATGCAAAGTGATGTGTAAATAAGCACAAACCACCCCCAAACCAGTTTACAGCAGTGTCCTCACCGTTGTTATCTGTTAAATCTCAAAAACCTGTAGGCTGGAAAGGAAAATTTATTAACGGGGGCAAGAATAAGTGAAAGTTAAAATATCCCCCAAACTTATTTTTGACTCAGAATTTTGAGGACAACTTTTATTTTCAAGAGCCAAAAATATCCCCCCCCCCCAAACTTGAGTTAAACAATGTTAAGCATTTTAAAGAGGGGGTAAAGTTATTGGTCAATGCCAAGCTTTATAAAGACCAAAAATCAACACCAACCATTCAAAGATTTTATCAATGTAACGAACCGGTTGGTGGAAGAACATGTTGTCTAGAGCCAGGAAGAAGTGGGGAAGAGATAAGTGGTGGTGTAGAAAGGGTTTGAGTCTTAAATTATAGAAATGAAAGAATAAGTATGGACGAACGCGAGAATGTGAATGATTAGGAATGAGTGGAACATTCGCATTCTCGTAGCTTATAAGAAGGAATGGTGGCAGATCAACTTCTATAGGGGGAGGTTGATTAATCACAAAATCCATGTTGTTTAGGAATGCAAGTTCGTCAGCAAAAAGTTATTCAAAACTTTCATCGATGGTGTGATTGAATATTTTGCTGTCAATAAGTTTTGTGCCAGAATTTATCATACTTGATTTATCAAAAAATATGGAGGTAGGAGACTCGAGAAACTCATGTACCTCATTTTCAAAAGTATCTAAATCAAGTTGGCATTCTGGAATCATAGAACTTGAATTATCGGATTGTGATTCATCAATACTCACTGAAATTATAGGAAGAATAGAAGAAGAACCTGAAGAAGTAGAAGGTGAAATGGGTAAACAAATTGGTGTATCGAATATCGCTGAACCAGATGTGAGAGAGGAAGGCTGAATATCAGTCTGCTGTTGGGTTATACAATTATCATCAATTTCAAGACGCATTTGGGGTTCGGGAAGAATAATTAAAGGCTCGAGATGATGACCACAAGGAAGTGAAAGGACCTGATGAATAGGTGGGACAAACTCATCCAAAATTTCGGGTTCGTCATCCAATATATCCCCAACGTCAATCTCATTCAAGTGAATATTAGAAGTCTCACACATCTCATCTAAAGTATGGTTTTCAATCAATGTCGGCTCTAGAGTGGAGATATGTTGATCAAAAAGATTAGGTATGGTTTCACTTGAAATGGACCCTTCACAATCGGGTAAATGAAACACTACAAAGTCACACAACTTATCAGACATTCTATCTTTAATTGGTGAATCATTTGGTGTACTCGATGAATCTGTGAAACTGGAGTTGTGGATTTCAGTTTGGAATGGGAATGTTTGATTATGAAGGGTGTACAGTCATGTCTCACTACCCAAATTCTCACTTTGACTTATGGCCGTATTATATAACGAATTTTTTTGAGCTGGTTCAGAACTAGTTGCTCGTTTATACACAGCCGTGCTTTCTGCCAATTCCTTTCTGAAGCGGTGCATCGATTCCACACCTTCTTCTAATTTCCGCTCAAAACTAGACTTAGGTCGATAAGATATTTCAGTATAAGATTGAAATTATTGTGGATAATTAAAACTCCTAAATGACTGATTAGAAAGACTGTCTAGAGAAGGTGTAAAGGTCGGATAGGATTGATAGGAATAGAGTGGTTGCGAAAATGGGGCAGGAGTAGGATCAACATTATGATAAGAAGAATATTGATATGGGTTGGTTGGTTGGCTATTTTCAATAGACATCATATATGCCACAAACCGATTATGAAATTCTTCTTTAGAAAGTGGTGGTGATGGTTGATATTGGTCCGGATTGAAACTTTGGCCATTAGCCCTTACTATATGCTCAGCAATGGACATATGTCTACGGGTATCCTCACTCGTAGTATCAACTGAAACAGATATAGAATTAGGATACGGTTGATAAGACCTGGACTGAGGTGGCCAACTGTTTCTATCCGCTTGTTCTATCCGATCTCTTAAATACATGGGAGAGTCGGATGGTATACCGAAGCGATTACGAAGACAAGAAATATCTGGTTGTAGATAGCAAAGCTCGGCAAGAGTTTGTCTGTTTGGGTTACCCATTATAAAAAAGAAAGAGGGGAAAGAGTAAAAAGGAAAAAAAAATTGGTTTGTTTTGAAAACGATAGATTTAGAAAAAATCACAAAATAAAATGCACAATCAAGCTTAGATCTACCGTCACCTAGGTCAAGTCACTAGACCGCTCCTAAACTTCCAGAAGACAAATCGCAGGATAAATCTTCTACTGCCTCTTTATCCCTTATGTGGCTAGGTAAGTGCCAGGTAAGTGGGAGGTTCTCCGCTACGTAAGTAGCGGGCCTAATTGAGTAACCACTTACCTTAGACACACTTGCCTTAGACACCACAAAAGAAATGCGGATAAGCAATAGATTACCGACGATCTTCTTCTGTCCTAATTGAGCGCGACGGTCCTTAGAGTCTTGTCTAGATATTTTTTAGTTAATGGGGGTGATGCGGATGCTAGTTTTGTGTTTTGCGGGGTTTAGGAAGGGTAATGAAATCCTCACCTAATCTGAATTTTTTCTTTGTCCTTTAATTTCCGTATTAAAATATGCACAAACAACCAATTTCAAGAAACGCAACAAGATTTTTTTAAGCAGCGAAATTTTGCAAAGAATCCTGCAGAAAATTTGTTATTGGACAAGATCACAGAGGAGATAAGAAAGTAGAGAATATACCAGAGGAATCTAAAGCAATGAACCACCTAAACGACGGAGGATCCACCGCAAAAACCAGCAATACGCCGCGGATCCGCGGTGGAATAGAGGAGATAGGTGATGAAATTTTCTCTGAAGCTTTCTGTGCTCCTCTGGATTCTTTGGAAAGTCACTGAATCTTGATCTCCCGCCTACAGTGATGCCAGATTCCCTCGCAAAATTCAAACACTAATCGTTAAGCACACGATGCGATTCTTGAATTAAAATTTGATGGAATAATAATGTTTCAACTCAAATAGCAAGAACGAACAAATTACACACGCATCCCCGGCAACGACGCCATTTGATTAGTTTGAAAACGTGATGTTGTATGAAATGAAAAGATTAATCACAATCAAATAATTTATAACCGCAATCAATAACGGTGTCGATGTAGCTCGTTAATGAGAACGGATCGTCCACTTAGATTCGTGTATTTATTCGATCTTGCTTTAGATGAGTCGAAAGAAAATAGTAATGAAAATTCAAGAAAGTTATTCAAGATTTAATTGAGTTGTCATTTCAAGAAAATCAAGAAAATGTTCTAGAATTAGAAATCAAGAAAATGTCCAAATTCAATTTTAGTTATCAAGAAAATATAGAATAGCTTATACTTTTGATAAGAAATCGTAGCAATGATGAATACTAAAAATGACTAATCTTATCTATTGATGAATCATAACTAGAACGATGGCGATGAATGAAGATTAGGGATCTATTGAAAAAACTAGGGTTTCTCATTTACTATCCCTTGTCTTTTCATTGATCATCATTCAAATCTAGCTTTTAGCAAAGAAAATCATCAATCATTTAATTCCTAAATTGTAACGAAATTATCAAGAATGGTGATCTCGCTACAAATTCGGTCATTGACGATTCTTTTTCCTAAATTTCATAATTCACATAAGACTTAAGATTATTTTAGGATTTCATCACCATTTGATCTTCCGAATTCAATCGAATCCTTAACAAGCGGAGATTTCACTCACGCATCATGAAAATAAAAGAATCAAGAATTATGAATTTCATAATACGAGAATTTAAAGAAACCGAGAATTAACAATTGATCACCTTTATTAAATCGACGTCTAATTACACTTTCCATCAATCCGAGATTACAAGAATTGCTCTCGATCGCTCCCTTGAAGAGGGAACTAATTCTGTCGAAATTCGCTTCGCTCGATCTTCATGAGACTTGGAACTGTCGAGGATCTCGCTCTCTTGATGATGATCGACTTCGCGTAAAGGATCTTTGATGTCTTCGCTTGATGTTGATCTCAACGAATCTTGATTTGGATCTTGAATTGAATTGGATTTGGTTTTGGTTTGTACTTTGTAACTTGATCAATAACGAACAACCTTTTCAATGAAGCCCTAGGTCCCTTTTTATAGCTCTTTCAATCTTCCACTATAAGCTAGGTTAATCTTCTCAAAGAAGCTAGGTAGTTATCAAGATTGCATAAGAAGCTTGGCTGTTGTAGGAAAGGTTCTGGAGTAAGCTAGGAAGTTCGAAGCGTCTTCAACAAGTTATGAAGTTATAAGGGAGCCTCTGGAAAAGTATCAACCGCCGACGACCGAACTCGGCCGCGGATCCGCGGCGGATCGGGCTGAATCGGCCGCGGTTCCGCGGCCATTTGATCAGATCACAGTATGGGTTTTCTGGGGTGTTCTGGTGTTGGGCTTGAGGTATTCTTTTGATGTCTGGAATCTTATAATTCTTTCATGGTTGCTGCCAGTATTTGATTCTTTGGTTTCCTGCATTATATCGGCAGATTTCTGATTCCTGTTATTTGACCTGAATAATCTGGCACAAGATCTCAGTAAAGAGTGTGAGAGATACAAAATATTATGCATGAAATATTTATACACAATTTCCTTCATAATGCCGGTTATAATGTATAACACATTTTATTTGATATTTTGCAGACGAATTGCTAATATGTGTTATATTTATACCAAACAACTTTAGATGATTAGAAAGAGTAAGGAAATTGTCATGTTGAAAGTGCAGTATTTTCGACTGAACAAATTCCCCCAAACATAATTTTGATCGTCTCGAGCAAACTTCTTTTATTCAGGTGAAGGAGAAAAGAAAAAAGAGAAAGAAAAAGAAAAACTAACCAGCAAACACGATTGCACTGAGCACGTGCAACAAGCATTTAAACCTCTAGGTGTCCCTTGTAGGAGGAGTGTTGTCTCCTGAGGGTTTTCAGCGGATTGCACCTACAAAATCCCATAATAAAAGGAAGACTGTGAAAGTTACATATAAAGATAAGAATTATAAAAGAAATAACTTGAAAATCAGTTTTTTCAACTACACTAGCTTTTCAGTTGTCATGAGCCCTATCTTAATAGTCATGAAAAGATGTTAGAAATCACATCATCTCTCAATAAAACATCATCTTTATTCTTCATTCCTACCTTTCTTCCAAACACCGATCATATACCCCTACGTGTGTGTAAAGGACATCCCTACACTCGGAGAATTCAATTCAAGCTATCATACTCTTGTCCATCTACCTCAGTATTTTTTAGTCGGTGAATATTTTGGATGGAATTGCTTACACATTTTTCATGCGACCGTTAATACTTCTTGAAGTACCAACAGACCGATTACTTATGTGCTTGCAGATTAAGCATAAGTAGCAATTTCCTCGTCTTGCAACACCTAAGGCTTAGCAGTGACTCCCAAACCAGTTGGTCTAAGGCACTAGGTGATGAAGCACCCACGCTATATTTTTTTATGCTGCCTTGGCGATTACAAAACCAATGTTCATTTTTCTTCACCATTTTATCTTTTATACTTCATTTATTCTTTATTTCATACTTTGGCTTTTAGACATGAGCATTTCAAGGTATCCTCTACTATCCCGAGTTTCAAGACGTGTGTAAGTGCGTATAGTAGGGTATGAACATTCAGATGTTTGGCTTCCAGAATAGGAACTATTTTTCAGACTTATTTTTATCCTCAGATTAGTGACTTCCTTCATCTTAGTAACCCTTGGGACAACGGCTCATAACTACTTATTACTAGTTTCGTTTAAGAAAACATCTAACTTTCTTGGTTTTCTTAAATTCTTCCAATCTTTTAGATGTAAATTTTCACTTTCTAATCTTTCATTATCAAGTTTATTTTTTTTATGTTTTGTGCTTATGCAAAGTGTAATGCAAAGTGATGCGTAAATAAGCACAAACCACCCCCAAACCAGTTTACAGCAGTGTCCTCACTGTTGTTATCTGTTAAATCTCAAAAACCTGTAGGCTGGGGAGGAAAATTAATTAACGGGGGCAAGAATGAGTGAAAGTTAAAAAATACCCCAAACTTATTTTTGGCTCTCAATTTTGAGGACAACTTTTATTTTCAAGAGCCAAAAATATACCCCCCCCAAACTTGAGTTAAACAATGTTAAGCATTTTAAAGAGGGGGTAAAGTTATTGGTCAATATCAAGCTTTACAAAGACCAAAAGCCAACACCAACCATTCAAAGATTTTATCAATGTAACGAACCGGTTGGTGGAAGAACATGTTGTCTAGAGCCAGGAAGAAGTGGGGAAGAGATAAGTGGTGGTGTAGAAAGGGTTTGAGTCTTAAATTATAGAAATGAAAGAATGAGGATGAATGAACGCGAGAATGTGAATGATTAGGAATGAGTGGAACATTCGCATTCTCGTAGCTTATAAGAAGGAATGGTGGTGGATCAACTTCTATAGGTGGAGGTTGATTAATCACAAAATCCATGTTGTTTAGGAATGCAAGTTCGTCAGCAAAAAGTTCTTCAAAACTTTCATCGATGGTGTGATTGAATATTTTGCTGTCAATAAGTTTTGTACCAGAATTTATTATACTTGATTTGTCAAAAATTATGGAGGTAGGAGACTCAAGAAACTCATTTACCTCATTTTCAAAAGTATCTAAATCAAGTTGGCTTTCTGGAACTATCGAACTTGAATTATCGGATTGTGATTTATCAATACTCACTGAAATTATAGGAAGAATAGAAGAAGAACCTGAAGAAGTAGAAGATGAAATGGATAAACAAATTGGTGTATCGAATATCGCTGAACTAGATGTGAGAGAGGAAGGCTGAATATCGGTCTGCTGTTTGGTTATACAATTATCATCAACTTCAAGACGCATTTGGGGTTCGGGAAGAATAATTAAAGGCTCGAGATGATGACCACAAGGAAGTGAAAGGACCTGATGAATAGGTGGGACAAACTCATCCAAAATTTTGGGTTCGTCATCCAATATATCCCCAACGTCAATCTCATTCAAGTGAATATTAGAAGTCTCAGACATCTCATCTAAAGTATGGTTTTCAATCAATGTCGGCTCTAGAGTGGAGATGTAGAGATCAAAAGGATTGGGTGTGGTTTCACTTGAAATGGACCCTTCACATTCGGGTAAATGAAACACTACAAAGTCACACAACTTATCAGACATTCTATCTTCAACTGGTGAATCATTTGGTGTACTCGATGAATCTGTGAAACTGGAGTTGTGGATTTCAGTTTGGAATGGGAAGGTTTGATTAGGAAGGGTGTACAGTCATGTCTCACTACCCAAATTCTCACTTTGACTTATGGCCGTATTATATACCGAAATTTTTTAAGCTGGTTCAGAACTAGTTGCTCGTTTATACACAGCCATGCTTTCTGCCAATTCCTTTCTGAAGCGGTGCATCGATTCCACACCTTCTTCTAATTTCCGCTCAAAACTAGACTTGGGTCGATAAGGGATTTCGGTATAAGATTGAAATTCTTGTGGATAATTAAAACTCCCAAATGACTGATTAGAAAGACTGTCTAGAGAAGGTGTAAAGGTCGGATAAGATTGATAGGAATAGAGTGGTTGGGAAAATTGGACAGGAGTAGGATCAACATTATGATAAGAAAAATATTGATATGGGTTGGTTGGTTGGTTATTTTCAATAGACATCATATATGCCACAAACCGATTATGAAATTCTTCTTTAGAAAGTGGTGGTGATGGTTGATATTGGTCCGGATTGAAACATTGGCCTTAGCCCTTGCTATATGCTCAGCAATGGACATGTGTCTAATGGTATCCTCACTCATAGTATCAAATGAAACAGATATAGAATTAGGATACGGTTGATAAGACCTGGACTGAGGTGGCCAACTGTTTCTATCCGCTTGTTCTATCCGATCTCTTAAAGACATGGAAGAGTCGGATCGTATACCGAAGCGATTACGAAGACAAGAAATATCTGGTTGTGGATAGTAAAGCTCGGCAAGAGTTTGTCTGTTTGGGTTACCCATTATAAGAAAGAAAGAGGGGAAAGACTAAAAAAGAAAAAAAAATGGTTTGTTTTGAAAAAGTCGGATTTAGAAAAAATCACAAAATAAAATGCACAATCAACCCTAGATCTACGGTCACCTAGGTCAAATCACTAGACCGCTCCTAGACTTCCAGAAGACAAATCGTGGGATAAATTCTCTACTGCCTCTTTATCTCTCCTGTGGCTAGGTAAGTGCCAGGTAAGTGGGAGGTTCTCCGCTACGTAAGTAGCAGGCCTAATTAAGTAACCACTTGCCTTAGACACCACAAAAGAAATGCGGATAAGCAATAGATTACCGACGATCTACTTCTGTCCTAATTGAGCGCGACGGTCCTTAGAGTCTTGTCTAGATATTTTTTAGTTAATGGGGGTGATGCGGATGCTAGTTTTGTGTTTTGCGGGGCTTAGGAAGGGTAATGAAATCCTCACTTAATCTGAATTTTGTCTTTGTCCCTTAATTTCCGTATTAAAATATGCACAAACAACCAAGTTCAAGAAACGCAACAAGATTTTTTTAAGCGGCAAAATTTTGCAAAGAATCCTGCAGAAAATTTGTTATTGGACAAGATCAGAGAGGAGATAAGAAAGTATAGAATATACCAGAGAAATCTAAAGCAATGAACCACCTAAACGGCGACGGAACTGCCACAAAAACCAGCAATACGCCGCGGATCCGCGGTGGAATAGAGGAGATAGGTGATGAAATTTTCTCTGAAGCTTTCTGTGCTCCTCTGGATTCTTTGGAAAGTCACTGAATCTTGATCTCCCGCCTACAGTGATGCTAGATTCCCTCGCAAAATTCAAACACTAATCGCTAAGCACACGATACGATTCTTGAATTAAAATTTGATGGAATAATAATGTTTCAACTCAAATAGCAAGAACGAAAAAATTACGCACGCGTCCCCGGCAACGACGCCATTTGATTGGTTTGAAAACGTGATTTTGTATGAAATGAAAAGTTTAATCGCAATCAAATAATTTATAACCGCAATCAATAACGGTGTCGATGTAGCTCGTTAATGAGACCAGATCGTCCACTGAGATTCGTGTATTTATTCGATCTTGCTTTAGATGAGTCGAAAGAAAATAGTAATGAAAATTCAAGAAAGTAATTCAAGATTTAATTGAGTTGTCATTTCAAGAAAATCAAGAAAATGTTCTAGAATTAGAAATCAAGAAAATGTCCAAACTCAATTTTAGTTATCAAGAAAATGTAGAATAGCTTGTAGTTTCGATAAGAAATCGTAGCAATGATGAATACTAAAAATGAGTAATCTTATCTATTGATGAATCATAGCTAGAACGATGGCGATGAATGAAGATTAGGGATCTATTGAAGAAACTAGGGTTTCTCCTTCACTATCTCTTGTCTTTTCATTGATCATCATTCAAATCTAGCCTTTAGCAAAGAAAATCATCAATCATTTAATTTCCAAATTGTAACGAAATTATCAAGAATGGTGATCTTGCTACAAATTTGGTCATTGACGATTCTTTTTTCTAAAGTTCATAATTCTCATAAGACTTAATATTAGTTTAGGATTTCATCACCATTTGATCTTCCGAATTCAATCGAATCCTTAACAAGCGGAGATTTCACTCACGCATCATGAAAATAAAAGAATCAAGAATTAATAATTTCATAATACGAGAATTTAAAGAAACCGAGAATTAACAATTGATCACCTTTATTAAATCGACGTCTAATTACACTTTCCCTCAATCCGAGCTTACAAGAATTGCTCTCGATCGCTCCCTTGAAGAGGTAACTAATTCCGTCGAAATTCGCTTCGCTCGATCTTCGTGAGACTTGGACCTTTCGAGGATCTCGCGCTCTTGATGATGATCAGCTTCGCATAAAGGATCTTTGATGTCTTCGCTTGATGTTGATCTCAACGAATCTTGATTTGGATCTTGAATTGAATTGGATTTGGTTTTGGTTTGTGCTTTGTAACTTGATGAATACCGAACAACCCTTTCAATGAAGCCCTAGGTCCCTTTTTATAGCTCTTTCAATCTTCCACTAGAAGCTAGGTTAATCTTCTCAAAGAAGCTAGGTAGTTATCAAGGTTGCGTAAGAAGCTTGGCTGTTGTAGGAAAGCTTCTGGAGTAAGCTAGGAAGTTCGAAGCGTCTTCAACAAGCTAGGAAGTTATAAGGGAGCCTCTGGAAAAGTATCGACCACCGACGACCTAACTCGGCCGTGGATCCGCAGCGGATCGGGCTGAATCGGCCGCGGTTCCGCGGCCATTTGATCATATCACAGTGTGGGTTTTCTGGGGTGTTCTGGTGTTAGGCTTGAGGTATTCTTTTGATGTCTGGAATCTTATAATTCTTTCTTGGTTGCTGCCAGTATTTGATTCTTTGGTTTCCTGTATTATATCGGCAGATTTTTGATTCCTGTTATTTGACCTGAATAATCTGGCACAAGATCTCAGTAAAGAGTGTGAGAGATACAAAATATTATGCATGAAATATTTACACACAATTTCCTTCATAATGCCGGCTATAATGTATAACACATGTTATTTGATATTTTGCAGACGAATTTCTAATATGTGCTATATTTATACCAAACACCTTTAGATGATTAGAAAGAGTAAGGAAATTGTTGTGTTGAAAGTGCAGTATTTTCGACTGAACAGAGACTCACACTCTGCTTGATATAATGAGGGGTTTATATTTATCTAAGTAATTCAAAAATTGAATGGAAATTGTCATGGCTACAAGCTTGTAGATGCTTGTGGAATCATTGACCAAGTCCACTCATTTTGTTTCACTTGTAGATATTTATTAATCTAACCATTATACTCACCCGTGGTTGATTCTCTACATGAGTTAGTGTATGACACTAATTCATCCATGGTTGCTATTCTCACCTCATGAGTTTCATTCTCATCTCCACTTCATCTTCTTCTTCCTCATGAAAAAAGCTCACTAGCTTTTCAATTGGTGAAAAATAATATGAGAAAAATAAATCTAAAATGAGACCATTTCCTAATTCATCAACCTCTACTATATTAGCCATTTAGTTTAGGGTGTTTGCTTCACTAATCTACCATTAGTGAAGAGGTAGCATGAGCTTGATTCTCCTCGACATAGATCATCTTCGGCCTCGAAGACTTCAAGCAAGTTTGTTCATTTCTTCATATGAACCCTTACTAGAGTTCGGGTGTTCACTACTTGGAGCGAAGGGACTACTATACGGAGCTTTAGAAGTGAAGAACCGATCTACAAAGGCTGTATTTCTCATTCACTTAGATGTAAAGTTGTTTACATCGTTGTTCGTCTAAATCTCTAGTTAAGATTCTAGGGTTAGGGTTCTTTAGTACGGCAAAAATTTGAAAACGGCAAGGACGATGTCTCCCGAAACCTTGTTGTCGCCCTACGGAACCTTACATACTCAAACCGCATTCTTATAACTCATCGACAAAGTGGAGTTAGCTCCGATAATAGTTCTTTTAAATCTTTTAATCCACTTGATGAGTAAATTAAGCCACACCAACACTATAAAACTACTCTTAACCTTACCTACATCATTTAGCTTGTAGTTTAACAAAAAAATTCCATGTGAAATAATCATGAAACGAAGTTTTCAGAAAAATAAAATGAACTTTAGTATAACCCTTATTTAAATAATTGTTAAATATACATTTAGGAAAACTTCATGGGGTAACGGCCTTCCCCACACGCACACTACGGTTTCAAAGCACGGTATTCCAAATATATGGTTTATTTAAAGAATAGGTCTTACATTAAAATACCACATTTTTTCAAAACGGGTTTCTTTTAATCGATATTTTAAAAGCCTTGGCAATTACGCCTCTACCACCCTCGTTAAGGGACCCGCTAATGGATGGTGTGGATTATCGCATATCCTTAGGATAGTAGAGCGAGATGCAGAACTCTTCACGGAGTATTCGGTCTTGAAACGAAATAAAAATACGGTTTTTAAGAAATACGACTTTTCTAAACTAAACTAAACTTTGGAAAAATTATATAAAACTATGAATTCGTATTTTCAATAAAAAACATATTATGAAACTATATTTTTAAAATGAAGATTTAAAATTTTAATAAAATACTACCAAGTATCCAAAAGAAGGAATTTTCATTAAAATACCATAAACTTTAAAAGGCTAGGTTTTATTACCAAAATACAACAACAATTAAAATACATGTTTCATGAAAACTCTAAATATTATAAATTACCCTCGAGGTTTATTTTTTTAACAATATTAAAGTATTTTTTCATAAAACCCCCTCGAGATATGAAAACAATATTTAAGGACTCTACATTAATATAGGTTTAAGCGGGATCAATTTTCTTGAGCCCCAGGGAGCAGGAGAAATTGAGTGCTTGCCTATTCAGATTAGACAACTTAATAAAATTAGCAATGACAATTGTCTTGGAAAAAGACACAAATCCTGTTGTTTATGTGCAGCAGTTGTCTGATTTCTCCCGAACATAAGATTTTCAACGGTTAAATCAATCTATATGAAAAAAAACCTGAACTCGAATCCAAACTCAGATCTAAACTTGAATCTAAACTCGAACTCAAACCCCAAACTCGAAATTCGAATCTAAACTTGAACTTGAACTCAAATCTAAACTCAAACATGAACTCGAAACCCAATCTACTCGAACTAACTTGACTCAAGCCAAGATTGCAATTGTCATGACTCGCATATTACTCGACTTCATTCTACACCCTTTGCAATCTATGGTTTCGATATTTCATATGTCATAATCAACCAATCAAATCAACTAAGGCTGACTTACAATTATAATTTATATATATTATACTCGGGTGTTTGGGATAGTTTCTTGTGTGAATCCAACGGAGCTTCAGCAGTCCCGTATTAACCTCTTTTTTTATTTTACTCAAATATCAATCGGGTTGACTCATCCACAGCCTAGAGCCCTTATGCTAACATATGAAATGGGCCTATGTTTCCTTGCTCCTGGGGCCTCACTCTTGAGCTCGTGAATACTTCTACGGTTGCGTTGACATTCACACTTGGAACTTAACGTTAACATAGTGACCATATAGAGACCTATAGTATATATAATCTTGTTCAATTTACATATACTTTTACTCGTCGATAACATTATTTCATGGTTATTATGCACTTGTCACTTTTCACTCTTACTCTATCTTAGAACTTACCGAGCGCTAGTTCGCTAACGGGCATTCCATCCATTTTTCTTCTCTTGGAATGTTCGTCAAATACAGTTGAGACGGAGGAAGTGGAGGCCACAGAGAAGTACTACAACCGGATCGCTACTCAGGACTACCTTAGCTTCATTTTTCTTCAATTTATGTATGCCACATGTTTAGGCATTTTCTTTTATTGTATTTAGTTTCCAGCTGAAATTCATGTACTTGTAAATATTTGAAGTTGAATGTCAATAAAGATGTTTGTTGAAAATTTTTACAGTTTTCATTTATTCTTGTATTGTGTATTATTGTTTCAATACGCTTAGTATATTTATTTAGGGGATGACCTTCTCTGGATAAATATGCCGCGGGCTTCCCACGTTATCGTTTCCGTCTACTTGGAAGTAGGGCGTGACACCTGTTGAAGAAGAAGATTGGTGAGTTTTCCCCTGAGGAGTTAACGGCTTTGCCCCCAGATGGGGTGATAGAAAGCCGCTCAAACACCGACTTGTGCTCTGTTTCGGGAACAGATTTGTCATATTTATTCGTCTACCACTCGATGTGGTTCAACGGAATGTTTTAACGTCGTCCTTGATGGGAGGATTTAACGTCAGCTTGGACGGAAGATTTTGTGTAGCTTCCACTTAGACGGAGAAAATCAGTTTAACGTCTACTTAGACGGAATGTTTAACGTCATCATGGACGGAGAGGGTTTAAGTTCATCATAGATGACGTATTTTGATTAACTTCTACTTTGAAGGAGGAATTTAGTTTAACGTCTGCTTAGATAGAAGGGCTTATGTAAAGCAGTTCTTTTGTTGTCATCAAAAACAAGGTAGAAGCAAAGAACGGCGAGCGGACCCTGGCTGTCATCCATTACTTGCAACTAATAAGTATTCCAATGCCCTCATTGTTTGACGTCTGCATAGGCAGAGGATTTAACGTCATCATAGACGAGGATTTTGTTTAACATTTGCATAGACGGGAGAACATTGGAGATTTTGGAATTTTGAGAGTATAACGTCATCTTAGATGGAGATTTTGGAATTTTTGGAGTTTAACGTCATCTTAGACGGAGATTTCAGAGATTTCTGTTCAACTTAAGTGGCGTTTCCTTCCTTCTTCAGATTACGCTTGTATCTTATTGAGCATTCATTGCCCTAGGGACCATGTCAACCAAAGGAGCTCTACTGAGATGCGCTCTTCCTAGAGTCTGGGATTAAATAGCTTGCCCCTATTTGGGGTCAAAGATTAAGCATTTCGCCCCTGCAAAGATCAGTGACAACCATCTTTGACTGAGCGTTGGTAGCGGGTGCCAAGCTTCTAAAGACCGATCTACTTGGATGTGAAGGGTCTTTGGGTGTATTTGCGTCATTAGGAGTCATCCTTTTATAAACTGAACTTCTTGGCATAGTCATGAACTCACGATTCAGGAATAATTCAGCGATGTCGAAAATTCGAATTGGGAGAACTATTCAGAAAAAATCAGAAGGTATTCGGGAAAGATTCGGGAAATGTTCGGGAAGGATTTCGAACAAGAAATTAATATATGAGGGTCTAAGTTTTGATTTTGTGAATTATTCACTGTTTTTTCGAATAATTCATGAATAATTCATAAATTATTCATGAATAATTCATGGATCATTCGAAGCGTTCGGCAATGGCGATTAAATCGGAAATTTAATCGGCCGATCAAAAATTCACGAATTATTCGTGAATTCGCCGAATAATTCGCGAATTATGTGTGTAACATTTCAGAAAATTTTAAGATAGTTAATTATTTTATTTTAAAAATGTTATTTTAAATTTTATAATTTTGATAAAAAGACTTTTTATAAATGATTAGGATATTTAAGTATTATGGTAATTAGTTTAGCTAACATTTAGATTGTAAAGATGGTTTTTAGATGGGAAGTTATTTTGTGTGAGAGTCTTTATGCAAAAAGGGTAAGCATGTAAGGTTAAGCTTACCTTATACCTCACCCACAACACACCATGAGGTGCAACTCAAGCCAACACCTCACCCTTCTCTCGTGGCACCTCATCCTTCCAATAAAACTCCATACTTAAACTATTTTCCAGCAGTTCCAACTGAACAAAAACATCTCACACCAAAATCCTCATCTTTTTCTTCAAAGTTCTTCACTAGCTCATGAAAAATGAATAGAGTTTTCATGTTCCTTGGTTCAAATCACTCAAGTTAGGACTCCTCACCTCTTTGTGCACATTTTGAAGATTGAGCTCTGTAGAATTCTTCAAATAGGTATAACCCTTAATCTTTCAGATTTTATTAAGAGTTCTATACAGATTAGTGTTTACGATATCGGAAAAGCGTGTTTTAGTTTAGAGTTTTAGCTCTGTTAGTATCTGCTATAATTATATTAATCTTTAAATAAATTTAACAGTACAGTAGAATAGTGTTAGAAACTGTAAGTTGATGTCGCGCACCCCACGTGTTCGCGGGGAAGCGGAAATTGCAAAAAATGATTTTTACGGGTTTCGCAACACCGACTATAATCAAGGATCGAACATAAACCATAGCTAGCAAACTACTTGAGGTTTAACTACTCGGATACGAAGTTATACCTCACGATACAAGTCTTTCGGGTCTTCATCACTGTCCTCCACTCGTCGTCGGCTCCTAGGATCGTAACGGATCGTCGCAACCTCGACGGCCTCCTTGAGTCAAAGACGATCCACCCGAGAGTCTATAGTCCGAGATCCTACCTCAAATCCGAGGTAACTACGGCTTCTAGTTCGCTAAACTAGAAGTCCTAGAGGGTGTAGAGTGTGAAGATAGAGTGCTTTGTCTCTTGGAACCCTATGATTCTCAACACATGAGAGCTTTTAGGGTTTTTAGTTGAGAGGAAGAAGAAGATAGCTCACTTGAGGAAAGAGAAATGGTTTTTGATAATGATCAAAAATGAGATGGCTCACTTGATTTGACTACAAGTATGGCAAGAAAATATCTCACCAAAGAAATATCTAGTGCCACAAAAATATCTCACAAGAAATATCTAATTCAAAGTGTCAAACCAAGTCAAGTGGTCAAACCAAGTAGCCATGCCTCAATTATCATTTACAAAAATAACAAATACTTTCCTCCATCTCATAATTGTTTTAATCAAGTCAATGGTCAAAACCCTAATGACGTGTCTCCTTCTATGCCCCTCTCATCCGTATATACATACCCGCATCCGTGTTCCGAGAAGCACGAATACAAAGAGACGAAACTGATCCATCAGTATAATACCAGGATCCGGCTTAAACCAAAGCCTACTAGTATTATCCGCCCGATCATCATACGTGCACAAGTAGACGTAAGTGATAGAAGCCCTGCTGTAAAACAATACGGCCTCTACACCTTTTGCCCGGTGCAGGGAAACTCTCTATGTGGGACTCTAAAGACTCGACACTACGCTGGTGATTGTATGAGATTCAGCGTGCTTGCGCTTTCAAAAGATAGGTCAAAGAATTTATATAACCGCAATCAAGAACGGCGTCGCTTGGTAGCTAGCCGGTGAGTACGGGTCGGTCCACAGAGATGTTGTGAATTTCCTAATCGCTGAAATGAGTTAATTCCGATGGGTGTCGGATTGATTAAATCTAAAAACTAAATTAATCTAGATCTAAATCTTGCTAGGGTTAGGTTTAGGTTAAGTTTGGAAAGTCAATAAATCTCACCGCTTTCTATACCCATATTAAGATCTATTAGGAGTTATGGTAATTATTAATAAAGGGGATTAGAACCATTCGGGAAGATGTTTCTTCCTCTAGGTTCTTGTCCTTCCTTTATCAATCCTTACCCTAACCTCCATGGAAAACACGCTCAACCGGGCCTTTATACTACGGTATCACCGCTACCTCGAGGGATAGGGTGCCGTAGGGAGCGGTGTGTACATGTATGCATAGAGTCCTATTAATTATATGTGATGGGCAAGAAAAGGATGAGAGATCTTCATCTCTCAAACCTTCCCCAAATCTAACCCTAACAAGCGAGGAGACTACTCGCTCATTAGGGAATTGAAGAATATTTATCTAGGGCAGAGAATAAAAGATCTAACTATCTAACTAGGGCAAAGAATTAAATTTAACTAAGGCAGATAAGAAATTACCTAGGGCGAGAAAATAAATTAAGAACTTACAAATTGATGCTCTCCAAAAGAATTCTGAGTTTTATTAATGAAAGGAGGAATGACCTAATACAAGAGTTTGGGTCTCTATTTATAGGACATAGAAAACCCTAGGTTTACAATTTCCACATGTGTGCTTTTACAAAAATACCCCTAGGAAGACTAGTCGGCGCCGCCTCAACTTTTGGTAAAATTTTCAACTTCTACGTGCGCAACACGGCCGCGAAACCACGGCCGCAGCCCTGGTTTTCCCGCGGTTCCGCGGCTAAAGAGAGGACTTGGGTCTTCATTTTTCCTGTGCTGGCTCTGGTTGACTGCTTCTTCCTACTTCTTTAGTTCTTTTCTCAGATTGGTTTCTAGGTTTCTTCCAGATCTCCCAGTGAATAATTGTAGTGGACTTTTACCGTTGCTTCGAGACGAAGTCTTGAATCTTGCGCCGCCTCGTACTTTGTGAACTGATCTTCGTGTAGGCTTTATCAAGATTCTCTGTTTGTTGGTCGAAGTCTCACTTTTGTATCGTCTTTTATCTTTTTCACTGTTTTTGCTCCAAGAACCTGTAACCTGTAATTATGTAGCAGACATGGGTCAAAAGCACATGTTTATTTGTAAAGAGAATAAGAATGGGGAATATAATAATGCAATATTATGATATGAACAAATACCCCCAAACTTATTTTTTGCTCGTCCTCGAGCAAACCTAGTTTTTATTCTCGACAAAATCCTAACCTCACTTTCGCAGGGAATCACGATTGCACTGAACACGTGCAACAAGCCATTAATCCTCTAGGTGTCCCTAGTAGGAGAAGTGTTGTCTCCTGAGGGTTTTCAGCGGATACTACCTACAAAATCCTATCAATTAGGCCCATTGACTTTTATTCTCCAATTAGGTTTTCCAACAAGGAATTCTATTATCTTCGAATTATAAATTATCCACCCATATTCTTCACGCTTCCTCATCATTTAACTTAAGATTATATATATCCTGTAGACTTACTTAGCTTTCTGCATCACTTAAGTTTTCCTTCTACGGTTCCATCTCATCTTAGGAATTTTTATCATCTCTACTAAAGATATGAGCACTATTCTTCATTCCTATCTCTTACCTAAATCCCAATCACATACCCCTACGTGTGTGTATAAATCACCCCTACACTTGGAAATTCAAATCAAGCAATCATACTCTTGTCCGTTGTCCAAAACACTTCTTAATTAGTGAATTTTTAGTTGAATTTCGCTCACACATCCTTCATGCAACCGTTAATACTTCTCGAGGTACCAACAACCGATTACAAGATGTGTTTGCACATTAAAGCGTAATTCCTAGTCTTGCAACACCTAAGGCTTTAGCAGTGACTCCCAAACCAGTTGGTCTAAGGCACTATGTGATGAAGCACCCTCGCTAAATATTTTTCTATTTTTGCAGCCTTAAGTAATCACAAAAACCAGTGTTCATTTTTTATTATCTCTTTATTCACATTTGTATTTTTTAATTTTCTTCGTACTAAGGACTTTAGACAAGAGCATTTCAAGGTCTCTTATACTATTCCTGTTAGTTATATGTATGCCCTAGAGGCCATTACTGTACATACGATGTATATTGTAATGGATGCTTGGACATATATAGGGAGGACTTTCTTGCTCGACATGATAGTAAGCTATCTAGTTGTACTCTATCTTAACATGTACTCTGATTGTCTCTATATTACATGTTGATAAAGCCCTTAGGATGTGTACTCGACTACTGGGACTATGATGAGATCATACTAGTGGGGCCACGGTAGTCGACGAGTACATCCTATAACTGTTCCTAGTCGAGGGTATATCGAGACAGGGCATCGATGCACCGGAGTAGACTAGCGTATACGCATCTTGACCCATATGATGAGCGATGGATGATCCCATATCCATCGGTGTTTGACATCAAGGATGGTGTACGGGTGCTCAGTGGAGACTGGGTACACTGGACGGACTCGCCGAGAACTCCAAGATGGTATTATACCACACGTCAGATGGCAGTTCTCCGGTGACACTGGTACAGAGTAGTCTGTTGACACGAGATCGTCATAGAGTCTTGTGTGATTCCCACTGTGCTTTGATTTCCATCATACCACGTCCAAGAGGGCGTGCAAAAAGGTGGCTTTTGGGTATAGTCCCGAATCACATGGAGGCAATGAGCGATAGGAGGGGATTCGTTTCTCCCGGTATAGGGAGTTGATGTTGAGCTGTGTTCGATTAGCTATAACTGGAAATCCCTGGCCAGGGTTGCTGAGATTTACTGGTAAGTGTTATCAGTAGTTTCTCGAACTGTTATAGACCTCATATCGACACGACTTATCGAGCTACTGGGGTCTGACGTTTACCACCCCTAGGCGAGATATGCGACATATCAGACGACGAGACCGGACTGTACGAGAGTGTTACTGTTTGGATTCACAGGAGAATGTACATGCTTGCTTGTTGATCTTCTGAGCGCTCAATACCTGGGTAGCTGTTACGTTTAGCTGACCGCTTGCAGCTTGTGGGTGTTTGATATGATCATCACCTACTGCCGGCGTATTGACGATTCTTTAGAGTCCTACACAGAGGTTTCTTGGCTCAGGCGAAACGGAGTAGGGGTACATATGTGATATGTGCGGGACCGAGGATAATGCGATATGAGATACCGTATTCTATTCTCGCGATATATGATATCAGCCGGGTCATCGGATCAAGTGTTGATTCGATGAATCGGTACGGATAAATATTAGTTGGTTATATGCGATATAACCGGATTGTCGGATCAAGTGTTGATTCGATAATTTAATGTATAATAATATATATGATATGTTAAATTACATTAACTAATATTAGCTCACTAAAAGATTCTTTTTCTCACTCCGGTAATACATTGATATATATGCGATATATGTTAATTGTATTATTTTATTTGGTTACAATAAATATTATATATGTGATATATAATATTGTAACATGATATGATAACTAATGCAACAAGTTTAGTAAAGATTAATCAAGATTAGGGTTTGATTTGGGTTAATGACTTCTAGTAGATTCTAGAAGGTTTTCTTTTTGTTTTGGAAAAGATATTTACAAGTGACTCATTCTTAACTCAACCCAAACCCTAGCCCTTGGTTAATTCTCTACAATGGTTAAGTCAACCATGGTTGCATTATTTATCATATTAATCCTTTCATTATTCATCACAAATGAAATGGATCATCATTCTTCATCTTCTTCCTTCTTCTTTCTTCATGGAAAAAGCTTACTAGCTTTTTTCCAAGTGATGAATAAATGTGAGAAAAAGATAAATAAAGAGAGCAAAAATCCTACTTCATCATCCTCATCTTCCCTTGCCCTTTAGATGAGAGTGTTCACTCAATTTTAGTGAGTGTTAGCTTGTGTTAACGAAACTTCAAAGTAGATCATCTTTGTATCGAAGATCGGAAGCAAGACTGCATCTTTCTCTTCGTGGAACTTCTCGAGAGTCCGGAACACGATGATCGCAGCGAAGGGACCTCAACACGGAGCTTAAGAAGTGAAGGACCGGATCTACAAAGGTTGTAATCCCTCTCACTTAGTGTTAAAGTGTTTAGCAAGTTAGTTTTCGCCTAATCTCTAGTTTAAAGATCCGGCTTCGGGTTGTTCGGCACGGCTAATTTTTAAATCGGGCATGGTTGATGCCTCATAGAACCTTGTGAGCGTGCCTAGCAACCCTACAGTGGTATCAGAGCCAAGCTAGAGCTTTAGGCAAAGTCTAAACGAAGTTTAAAGTCCGATCAAACCCGGAAAACCCGATAAAACCCCTTCTCTATACATTTTTCAAAAATGTGGTTTTTTCTTAATTAAAAATGCTCAAAAAAACAAGCAGGAAAAACTAAGAATTACTGTGAAGTATGGTTCCCTAAGTCAACTATTTGACCGCGGAACCGCGGCGAAACCATGGGTTTCGCGGCCAAAATTTGGACTTAGTCCCTGAAATTTCACTTAATTATTCTTAGGTCCTTTCTTGTTAATTTTTTCTGGGAATATTTTAATTCCACTCAAGTGTTGAGTTTTCTAGGGTTGTATTGGGGAATCGTTGATTCGATCAGATAATTTAACTTTGTTTAGTTTTGTCCGGATAATTTTTAGAAACTGTTAAAAAGTTCGAACGGATATCAATAACTCACTTTTTCCCCTGTCGGAAAATTTTTCAAAAGTTGGATTTTTTTCTCGTGTTTAAAAACGTTCTAAGTCGTGCAAGTAACGCGGTGGACCCTCTAGAAGACAACAAACCTTAACTCGATTATGTGACCGTCTTGAACTGCCTTTTGAACCTTAGGGTTTGGGGCAGTACGGCGTGCCACATGTGAGGCGTTGGCTTGACCCTTCTACGGCTGGACCATTGGTACTGTGGCATGTGATGGATGTTTTTAAACTGATTTCATGTGTTGAAATAAATTGGGGAAATCTTGAGTGTTTGATTATTCGATCGGAAAGTTTAACATTGTCTATTTATCTGGAATGTGATACAATATTTGGAATCCACAGGTAGTTATGAGATAGCTAATTTGAATGTTGTAAATCTAGCAGTTTAGTCTCAGATGATAAGTTGCCACGGAATTTTGATGTGATCAAAAGTCCGTCGCAATCACGTAGCGTACGCGGATACTCGCCGGGTAAACTTAACAGACAGCCACGCCCCAAAGCCCCGACCAAGTGACTATAGGAGAACCCCGTCGCCGAAAGCATCCGTTCGGGTGCTCGCGGTAGTAGTGTTCCGCCGTAGTGCACTTCGTCGACGGCATCTGGGGGTGCGGCCGTCTAGTAAAGTTTGCGACGAGCATTCGATCAGGATGTCGGGAATCTTGTTGAATTGCCCGACTTGATATTGAAAAGAGTTTTCGATAATGAGACTAAAATGCGGGGTTTATAATTGTTAGGCAAGCGATGTGTAAGGAATTCATTTGGTTAGGCATGCGATGTCTAAGGAGGTTGCGGATTCCAACTGTTGTAGTTTTACACTTTCTTTTCTGTAACCGTAAGCGTAGTATGTGGTGTATCGCCGGCTTCCTTGCTATACATCAACGACAATCGGGATACGCATACTTGCTTACGTTGATGATATGGGATATTATGTGTTTCTGTGATATGTTATATTGGATCGTCGCATTTTGAATAGCCGGGGATTTTATGTGAGATGAGAGTTTTTCTTTTTCATTCATGTAAAATTCCTTTGTATATAATATTCTTTTATTGGGGCACTTCCAGGTTGCGGAAGATGTCACCGTTGTATATTATTTACTTTTCCGCATTAGGTAGACCCAAGGCGGGGAGCACAAGTAACCGGATTCTAGGGTCCAGTGGGAGACCATCTCGAGAAGTCGAGACTGGGCCTCCTAACCCTAGAATTGGCTGTGTTGTTTGCCGCTCTCGTAGGGGTCTAGGGATGTGGGTTTGGCTATTCATCGCGACCGTGGAATCCGTGTTTTATACAGGCTCGTACTAAAACACGGACGTCCTAGTATATCCAATATTTCATATATGTTCTTCTGCTGCAATGTTCTGTGATGAGATCATATTACTGCTTGAGACGAATGTTTATATTATATATATGAGTTATATATTATATTGCAGATTTCGTTTTCAAATGTGATGCTTGCGAAGCATAATAAAATGGGACTTCATTAATGAGATTAATGAAACTAAATAAAACCTAAGATGTTGTAGAAACTTATTTAAAAAAACGAGTAGCTCTAGTTCTTGCTTTGCATAGCGGTGTTCCTTGTAGAACATCCAGCACCTTATTCGATAAGGAAAGAGCCGAGATCCCTTCACCGGGAGTGACCTCTTGAGTGAAACTAGAAGATGCTACAAACTCGGTTTGTCTTTTGATTGCTTCTATAGTTCTTGCTTTGCATAGTGATATTTGTGAAATATCATGCACCTTATTCGATGAGGAAAGGGCCGACGATCCCTTCACCGGGAGTGACCCCTTTAGCAAAACTAGAAAAGCCTCAAAAACACTCCATTTAAAATCACTCGATTTTACAACGATATCAAGTTCATTACGCAAAGGGTTTTCTTAAAAACCCGTCGTAGCCCTCCGTCATTTCAGATAAGTACTACTTAGTATTCGTGCTGCGGTAGTTTGGCATTCGTCAAGGCGTAGTGTACGGTAGTTAACTAGTGCTTATCTGCTAGCATACGATGCGATTGGATTAGGGTATTCGTACGGCGTTGTTTGGCATTCGTCAAGGGTCGTGCGGGTGGGTTTAATTCAATCAAGAAATGTACGGGTTGAACTTGGCTAGCGGACTATGGGTGGTTTGGCATTCGTCAAGGTCATAGGACGCTAGGGGCAAAATATTATCGGGAATTTCAAGTGTTGAAATTTGCAATGAGATTGCATACCTTCTATGATATAGTTGGATCCCGCTACGCGCTGCGAGTAAGAGTTACTCCTGGGAGAGTTTTACACATTACAATTAGCCGATCAAGTAGGTGTCTAGAAAGGTGTTAACGGGGTTACGCCTCTGGGAAAACGAGGTTTACTTTAATTAGGTTCGTGCGAAAGCACGGGGGACCTCCCTTAAAGTACCGACACTGGCCTGGCTGAAAGATTGGCGAACTTGTAGCGTGTAATTAATCCCGGCTAGTCTTTCCTTTTAGGGTTTGAAGGAAGATTTGATTAAAACAGTGGGAGACATCCTGATTAGATAAATTGATAACCAATCTAATCTTGTAAAAGCGCACGCTGAGTGTTTTCTTCTCTCTCTCTCTCCAGGTAGCAACCATATCACGCCTTAATCAAGATAATAAAATGGATGAATTGACCGAACCCGCTTGTTATACTGAGCTCGGGAACGTTGGTCCCGCTCCAACTTATAATTGTTATAAGACAGAGCAGGAAATTGGGGAATACCAGATTTCCCGTGCCGCCCAAACGAAGAAAGTGCATGCTGATGCATCATCTTCGGGTGTGTTCATTACATAGAACTGTTTCTCAGTATCCTTTACGTCCTGGGTATGAGATACCGGATCAGGATCCCGCATATGTAATCTGTTACATGGGCTACAGATAGGTAGAGAACTGAGAACGGGTGATAAGTTTCATGAGACAGAAAACGGTGCAAGTGTTGCAGCCAAGTCTGTTGGTCACTATCACCCTATATTACCAGAATACATTGATTCTGAACAAATGTTATTAGATACCGGACCTGATATACAACATCATATCAGTCTCTTTATTAGTAAAGAAGGATATAATTTTGTATTGTTGGATAATGTTTTGAACATTTCCTATACCAAGAGTTGATCGGTTCAGGCACGTTATCTAAAAGCATTGACGTTCTAAATCAAACTACAGTTCTTAGTATACAGAACACACACAAGAGGAAGAGTTCAGAAATAATCGGATCCTTCTTGAGGCATTGTAGACTAGGTCATATCAATGCGACCCGACTAGCAAAGTTACATTTAGATGCATATTTAAATTTGTTTGAATTTACATCTTGTGAAACTTTCCAGTCATGTCACAAAGATAAAATGACCACGGCTCTGTTTATTGGAAACAGAGAAAGAGTTAGTATACTCTTGAGATTGATACATGCTGATGTATGAAAGTCCCCTGTCTACACATGCCAAGACCGGTTCTTTGTACTTCATTACATTCTCTGATGATCTCTCAAGATTCAGACATATATTCCTGTTGAAACACAAGTCCGAACCTTTTGAGATATTCACAGAATATAAGTTAGAAGTAGAGAACCAAAATACGGGTAAAAGTATTATGTCCTTTGATGTGATCAAGGAGGAGAATACTAGAGCATGGAATTTCTGGACTATTCTAAAGGAGAATGAGATTCTCTCTCAGCATTACTCCTCCGTATACACCACAGCACGTCGGTGTATCGGGGCGGAGAAATCACACCCTATTAGATATGGTGCGCTCTATGATGAGTACTACTGAGTTTCCTATTTCCTATTGGGAATTATGCACTTGTGAAGCTGCATACCTATTGAATAGGGTTCAAATCAAATCAGTTGCCTACCACTTCATATGTGATATGGAAAGGAAAGACCCCATATCTTAAGTTTGTTAAGATTTGGGGTTGTCCGGCCTATGTCTAAAAGCAAAATCCGGACAAGCTCGAGGCAAGGTCTGTTATGTAGAACAGGAAAGGTTCCAGCTATACAAACCGCAGCTGATGATTTGGTAGAACCAAAGGATTCAATAGTTTCCAACGAACCAAAGCCTCTCCACCGATTTAGTAGGGTTCCTCACCCACCTGAGAGATACTTCGTTTTCTCTATGACAGTGGGAGCGAGGATTGCATCATGAGATGATGACCCTACTAGTTTTCGAGCTGGCCATCAGGAATGAGACTCTGTAAGAATGGCTGGATGCTTATTGATCTGAGATGGAATCCTTATACACCAACAAAGTATAGACTTTGGTTGCTTTATCTGAAGGGTTAAATCCCCATCAGGAGCAAGTATATCTTGAGAAGATTACTTGGTGTACATGGAAAAGTTGAGACTTTCAAAGCTATGCTTAAGTCCATCCAGATCCTACTTGCCACTGCTACATACCATGATTATGATATCTGGTGGTTGGGTGTCATGACTGCTTTTCTAAATGATGTTTTAGAAAAGAGCGTCTATAAGTACACAGCCAGAGGGCTTCGTAGACAGTGGGAGCAGCGGAAACGTGTGCAAAATGTTTTATATGATAAAACAGGCATCGCGGAGTTGGAACATCTGTTTTGATGTGGTAGTCAAAGAGTTTGACTTCATCAAAATGGTAGATGAACCTTGTATATACAAAAAGGTAGTAGGGAGTATGGTGGTGATCCTTGTAGAGTACGTGGATGACATACACTTGATAGGGAAGGAGTTTCCTATACTACGATCGGTCAATCTCCGCTTATCACAAGGATTCTCCTATAGGATCAAAGTGATACCTACTAAAATCCTGGGATTTGGATCTATGAGATAGATCTAATTGGATGTTAGGATACTCACTAGTTGTAGTGAGATGGTGTCAATCGATCCTGGGGAGAATCACTGGAAAGGTTCCAGGGTGATAAGGATGACTGAAAGTCAGTCATAGGCATTGTCTTTACCCTCAGTGGAGGAACGGTATGTTGGAAGAGTTTCAAGCTAGATACCGTGACTTACTAGACGATTAAAGGCAAGATACATCGTTACCAAGGATGCTACCAAAGAGACAGTCTGGATATATATAAGTTCATGAGATGAACTTCGTTCCTACCATTGTGTGACAATGGAGTTGTGGCTTTAGCCAAGGAACTACCGTCCCATCAGAAATCCAGATGTAATTCTTAGGCAGTATCACCTGATCATGGAGATGGTTGATCTCCAGGGAGATCGAGGTTAGGAGAGTAGACACAGAGGACGACAGCGCGGATCCATTCAAAAAGGCCTTTTTCCCAGTAGAGACTTTTATGGGATGGTTGAGTATGAGATACTTCAACCACAGCTAATTGTTGGGTATGTGATACTACAACAGATGGCCCTAGTGCAAGTGGGAGATTGTTAGTTATATGTATGCCCTAGAGGCCATTACTGTACATACGATGTATATTGTAGTGGATGCTTGGACATATATAGGGAGGACTTTCTTGCGCAACATGATAGTACGCTATCTGGTTACCCTTTATCTTAACATGTACTCTAATTGTCTCTATGTTACATGTTGATAAAGCCCTTAGGATATGTACTCGACTACTGGGACTATGATGAGATCATACTAGTGGGGCCACGGTAGTCGACGAGTCATCCTATAACTGTTCCTAGTCGAGGGTATATCGAGACAGGGCATCGATGCACCGGAGTAGACTAGCGTATATGCATCTTGACCCATATGATGGGCGATGGATGATCCCATATCCATCGGTGTTTGACATCAAGGATGGTGTAAGGGTGCTCAGTGGAGACTGGGTACACTGGACGGACTCGCCGAGAACTCCCAGATGGTATTATACCACACGTCAGATGGCAGTTCTCCGGTGACACTGGTACAGAGTAGTCTGTTGACCCGAGATCGTCATAGAGTCTTGTGTGATTCCCACTGTGCTTTGATTTCCATTATACCACGTCCAAGATGGCGTGCAAAAAGGTGGCTTTTGGGTACAGTCCCGAATCACATGGAGGCAATGAGTGATAGGAGGGGATTCGTCTCTCCCGGTATAGGGAGTTGATGTTGTGCTGTGTTCGATTGGCTATAACCGGAAATCCCTGGCCAAGGTTGCTGGGATTTACTGGTAAGTGTTATCAGTAGTTTCTCGAACTGTTATAGACCTCATATCGACATGACTTATCGAGCTACTGGGGTCTGACGTTTACCACCCCTAGGCGAGATATGCGACATATCAGACGACGAGACCGGACTGTACGAGAGTGTTACTGTTTGGATTCACAGGAGAATGTACATGCTTGCTTGTTGATCTTCTGAGCGCTCAATACCTGGGTAGCTGTTACGTTTAGCTGACCGCTTGCAGCTTGTGGGTGTTTGATATGATCATCACCTACTGCCGGCGTATTGACGATTCTTTAGAGTCCTACACAGAGGTTTCTTGGCTCAGGCGAAACGGAGTAGGGGTACATATATGATATGTGCGGGACCGAGGATAATGCGATATGAGATACCGTATTCTATTCTCGTGATATATGATATCAGCCGGGTCATCGGATCAAGTGTTGATTCGATGAATCGGTACGGATAAATATTAGTCGGTTATATGCGATATAGCCGGATTGTCGGATCAAGTGTTGATTCGATAATTTAATGTATAATAATATATATGATATGTTAAATTACATTAACTAATATTAGCTCACTAAAAGATTCTTTTTCTCACTCGGGTAATACATTGATATATATGCGATATATATTAATTGTATTATTTTATTTGGTTACAATAAATATTATATATGTGATATATAATATTGTAACATGATATGATAACTAATGCAACAAGTTTAGTAAAGATTAATCAAGATTAGGGTTTGATTTGGGTTAATGACTTCTAGTAGATTCTAGAAGGTTTTCTTTTTGTTTTGGAAAAGATATTTACAAGTGACTCATTCTTAACTCAACCCAAACCCTAGCCCTTGGTTAATTCTCTACAATGGTTAAGTCAACCACGGTTGCATTATTTATCATATTAATCCTTTCATTATTCATCACAAATGAAATGGATCATCATTCTTCATCTTCTTCCTTCTTCTTTCTTCATGGAAAAAGCTTACTAGCTTTTTTCCAAGTGATGAATAAATGTGAGAAAAAGATAAATAAAGAGAGCAAAAATCCTACTTCATCATCCTCGTCTTCCCTTGCCCTTTAGATGAGAGTGTTCACTCAATTTTAGTGAGTGTTATCTTGTGTTAACGAAACTTCAAGGTAGATCATCTTTGTATCGAAGATCGGAAGCAAGACTGCATCTTTCTCTTCGTGGAACTTCTCGAGAGTCCGGAACACGATGATCGCAGCGAAGGGACCTCAACACGGAGCTTAAGAAGTGAAGGACCGGATCTACAAAGGTTGTAATCCCTCTCACTTAGTGTTAAAGTGTTTAGCAAGTTAGTTTTCGCCTAATCTCTAGTTTAAAGATCCGGCTTCGGGTTATTCGGCACGGCTAATTTTTAAATCGGGCATGGTTGATGTCTCATAGAACCTTGTGAGCGTGCCTAGCAACCCTACAATTCCAAGTTTCAAGGTTCGTGTTTGTGCAATTTGTAGGGTATAAATTTTCAGAATCTAGACTTAAGCATAGGAATTATTTTTCAAACTTATACTTTAATAAAGATATCAATACTTTTCCCTTGTTTTAACTTAGCCCAAGAAGTGAACTCAAAATTTGCCTATTTCCAAATGAACTACAAAGACATATACTTTCTACCGTTAAACTTTAAGAAATATTATTTTTAGAGTTTTTAATTTATTAAGTCTATATCTAGTTGTTCCTAGCTAGTCAACCTTTTTGTCAAACTCAAGTCAATTATGGCCAAAATTGAATACTTTAATTTTTATAATTTTTCAAAATTTTCAATTTTTATGGGTTTTAAAATAAGTATGCAAATGCAAAAATGTACATATGAATGCGACGGAAGAAGACTTATCGAGCATACCCCCAAACTTAAACTTAACAGTGTTCTCACTGTCATGCCACACCAAGAGGGTCAAAATGTTGGCACTCCCCTGTTTATTTAAAAAAAATTTATTCATAAAAGAAAAACAAAAATATATTACAAAAAGGTACCCCCAAACTAAACAAGGCCTTACACAGGCCAAAGGTTAGCACCAACCATTCAAAAATTCTATCGTGATAATGGTGGGGTTGGTGAAAGAATGGGGTGTAAAGAAAAGAGATAAGAAGCACACGAGACCGTATGGGAAGAAGAGTGGAATAAGGTCTCGGTGGAGGAGAAGAATGGTGGAAGGGAAAAAGAAATGGTGATGGTGGTTCGACTTCTTCAAGTGGAGGTTGATTAATCACAAAATCTGTATCGTTTAAGAATGTGAGTTCGTCGGCGAAAATATCTTCGAAACTTTTATCGAAGGTCCAATTGAAAATTATCGAACGTAAAAGATCGGATTGTGATTCATCAACACTCGGTATCATTAAAGGAAGATTAGAAGAAGAACCACAGAAAGTGGAAATACGAATTTGAGGGTGGGGATGGAGTGTATAAATTAGCACAATTTGTAATAACCGATGTGTAAAAAGCGATTGTGCTAATCTATCAACCCACGGAAAATAAGAACAAATCCCTCAAGCTTCGTGAGCAAACATGGGTACGTCGAACTTGGTATTGGAGATGAAAGCGTAACGGTCTCATGAAAGGTCAGAACTAGGACGGAGGGAAGTGAGTGAGGAAGGGTATCAGTTAAAGATTTAGGAGGGTGTACACAATCAGTGGAAGGGACAAGATGAATTGGGAAGTCCGACTCATCAAACAAAACTGATTCATCCTCAATAATTTCCTCTATATTCTCCTCAAAATTTAGCTTATCCATGCCATTATCATCAAAATCAAGACGCATATGAAATTCGAGAGAAACATTTAATGACTCGGGATGATGAATTGGACATAAAATTTCAATCAAATCTACAGGTTCATCATCCAAAATATTCCCGGCGTCTATATCCTCAATCAAGTGAAAATCAATTTTTTTAGACACCTCATCAAAAGCATGGATATCAATTAATTTAGGCTCTAGAGTGGAGGTGTAAAGTTCAAAAGGATTATGTGTGGTATCACTCAAAAGGGATTCTTCACAATCTGGCAAATCAAGCACTACAAAGTCGCACAACTCATTAATCGTTTTATCATTTGGGACACTTGTTTGAAAACTGGAGTTGTTAGATTCAATTGATAATGGATAGGTTTGATTTGGAAATCCTCTCAAAGTCTCACTCTGTCCAACCGCCTCCTCATACATTGGAATTTTTGGAGCTAGTTGGAAACTAGCTACCGGTTCACGAGGTTGTCTAAGGGCGGCAATGGATGCATCCACATTCCTCACCATTTTGTTTGTTGCTAAAATATAAGCTTCCAACGACTGTTCAAAACTAGACATGGGTTTTGAAGGGGGTTCGGTAAAAAATTCGAAATTGTTTGGATACGTGAAACTCCCAATTGGCTGTGGAGAAGCAATGTCTAATGAAGGTGGGAAAGTCGGGTAGGACTGGTAGGAATTGGATGATTGGACAGGAGGAGGATCAACATTTGGATAAAAAGGTGAATGGACTTGTTGATCCCTAGAACTGGATGTGTGGAGAGGAGTGAAAGATCGGCTACGAGATTGTGCAATATGCTCAGCAATAGACATCGGTTTAGGAGTTACAACAGGATTCGAAAAAGTGGTATCAACGTAAGAAGGTGGTGAAGGTTGACATGGTTGATACAAAGTGGATTGCAAAGTCGAACTGTTTCTCCTAGACCTTCTATTTGATCTTTCAAAAAAAAATTGGGCATGGAGGGATCGTCCTTAAATCAACCGAAACAATTGACGTACGAGGCAAAATTAGGTTCAGGATACCAAAGTTCGGCAAGAGATTTGTGAGGTGGGGTACCCATGATGGAAGAAAGGAGAAGAAAAAGAATGTGGGGTGCACGGATTTCTTAGCGACAAGTTGCAAGTTTTTATAAATTTTTTCCTTTTTTCCTTTTTTTTATTTGGAAATGTTTTGAAAAAAGATTTTTGATAAAAGGCTTAGACACAAATGCAATCAACCACAAATGCCCAATCAGGCCTAGATCTAGGGTTACCTAGGTCAGCTAGACAGCTCCTAACTGTTCCAAAGGGCTAGAAATAGGACCTCAAACCGCCTCTTCACCGCCAATTGCGGCCAGGTAAGTGCCAGGTGAGTGGGAGGTATCCGCTATACGAATCACCAAAAATAGCGGGCCTAATTAAGTAACTACTCGCCTTAGACACACTTGCCTAGACACCACAAAGTCAGGTTAGGATCAACGGCCGATGCCTACAACTAGTCCTCTGTCCTATTAAGCGCGACGTCCTTAGGGCTGAGTCTAGTATTTTTTTTAATTAAATGAAGGTCAATGCAAAATGTCTTATGTGATTTCTGGGGTCCTGGGAAGGGTGATGAAATCCCCATCCAATCTGAATTGGTCTCAAACCCCTTAAAATCCGATTAAAGATATGCAAAACAGAAAAAATCACTTGCAATCAATTTTCTATTTTAAACGCCGCGCAAAGAATCCTGCTGAAAATCAATTATTTGGAAGGGGAAAGATTTTTTAAGCGCAAAGAATACTGCAAGAGATTTTACAGAAGATATATTTTAGGTTGCAGAGGAGAGAGAAAGGGAGATTACAGTGCAACTTTAACTTGCTGACGTCACCACGGCGCCGCTCTTCCGCGGCCAAAGCACGCCTCCTACCGCGGTTCCGCGGTCTTCTAGCCTGCACGGTTCCCAAAAAAAATCTAAGATGATGATGTCACCTAACCGCCGCCCTTCCGCGGCCAAAACAAAGTAATGACGCGGATCCGCGGTGAACAAAGAGGCTCAGTTCCCAAAAAAAATTATTCTCCTCTGGTTTGACTTTTCTCCTCTGTTCAGATCTGCCGTTTTTTGTTTTGATCTCTAGATTTTTCCAGATCCGAACTTCTTTTGTAAATCCTGCAAAATTCAAACAAAAATACCCTTCACAAAATACAAAGATGATAAATTTTTATATATTTTTTAATTTTTTTTAGTTTTTATGGTTTTTATATTTTATATTAACCCGAAATTATAAAAAGGAAATAACACGCCATCCCCGGCAACGGCGCCAATTGATTGTATGAGATTCAGCGTGCTTGCGCTTTCAAAAGATAGATCAAAGAATTTATATAACCGCAATCAAGAACGGCGTCGCTTGGTAGCTAGCCGGTGAGTACGGGTCGGTCCACAGGGATGTTGTGAATTTCCTAATCGCTCAAACGAGTTAATTCCGATGGGTGCCGGATTGATTAAATCTAAAAACTAAATTAATCTAGATCTAAATCTTGCTAGGGTTAGGTTTAGGTTAAGTTTGGAAAGTCAATAAATCTCACCGCTTTCTATACCCATTTTAAGATCTATTAGGAGTTATGGTAATTATTAATAAAGGGGATTAGAACCATTTGGGAAGATGTTTCTTCCTCTAGGTTCTTGTCCTTCCTTTATCAATCCTTACCTTAACCTCCATGGAAAACACGCTCAACCGGGCCTTTATACTACGGTATCACCGCTACCTCGAGGGATAGGGTGCCGTAGGGAGCGGTGTGTGCATGTTTGCATAGAGTCCTATTAATTATATGTGATGGGCAAGAAAGGGGTGAGAGATCTTCATCTCTCAAACCTTCCCCAAATCTAACCCTAACAAGCGAGGAGACTACTCGCTCATTAGGGAATTGAAGAACATTTATCTAGGGCAGAAAATAAAAGATCTAACTATCTAACTAGGGCAAAGAATTAAATTTAACTAGGGCAGATAAGAAATTACCTAGGGCGAGAAAATAAATTAAGAACTTACAAATTGATGCTCTCAAAAAGAATTCTGAGTTTTATTAATGAAAGGAGGAATGACCTAATACAAGAGTTTGGATCTCTATTTATAGGACATAGAAAACCCTAGGTTTACAATTTCCGCATGTGTGCTTTTACAAAAATACCCCTAGGAAGACTAGTCAGCGCCGCCTCAACTTTTGGTAAAATTTTCAACTTCTACGTGCGCAACACGGCCGCGGAACCGCGGTTGCAGCCCTGGTTTGGCCACGGTTCCACGGCTAAAGAGAGGACTTGGGTCTTCATTTTTCCTGTGCTGGCTCTGGTTGACTGCTTCTTCCTACTTATTTAGTTCTTTTCTCAGATTGGTTTCTAGGTTTCTTCCAGATCTCCCAGTGAATAATTGTAGTGGACTTTTACTGTTACTTCGAGACGAAGTCTTGAATCTTGCGCTGCCTCGTACTTTGTGAACTGATCTTCGTGTAGGCTTTATCAAGATTCTCTGTTTGTTGGTCGAAGTCTCATTTTTGTATCGTCTTTTATCTTTTTCACTGTTTTTGCTCCAAGAACCTGTAACCTGTAATTATGTAGCAGACATGGGTCAAAAGCACCTGTTTATTTGTAAAGAGAATAAGAATGGGGAATATAATAATGCAATATTATGATATGAACAGCTGGCAGTGGATTTAACCACAGGCCGCAAGCGGTACTAGCTGCACGTAACGGTCCACAGGTAGATGTTGATAAGAAGGCCGATGAGCTAACTCATCTGAACTCCTACTGAGCCTGAATGTGACAATCTCTGTACAGTCCAGTCTGTTCGTCTAAGAGTATCGCATATCGGGCCTAGGGGGCAGTAATCGTCAGACCTCTAATAGTGCAATAAGTCGTGCCGGAGAATAGCCCAAAACACCCTGAGAAACTACTGAAGTACCTACCAATAAATCTCGCTCTCCTTGACTAAGGACTTTGTGTAATGGCCTTCCGAACACAGTGCGATATCAACCCCCAATACCGGGAGAGACGAATCCTATCTAAACGCCACCGCCTCCAAGTGCTTCGGGACTGCACCCAACTACTACTTGTTTGCACGACTCCTTTGAGCCATGGTAGAGTAGTAATCAAAGTATAGTGGGAACACACTTGAGGCGAAGCAGCAGTGTCAAGTCGACGGACTAATATGTACTCATGTCACCTGGGAACTGCTACCCGACGACAGGTACAATACCCACCAACAGTTCCCGACGAGTCATGTCCAGTGTACTCATAACCTAATGAGCACCTGCATACTATCTCCAGTACGACGTACTGATGGCTGTGGGACAGACCATCTCCCCTGCTGGGATGAGAAGCGTATACACTAGTCTACTGTGGAGTATCGATTCCCCGTCTCGATAATCCTACGTCAAGGGATCTGTATAGGATGTGCTTATAGACTTCCCAGCCCCCACTAGTGTGACTGCCATCACAACTTTGGTAATCAAGAAAAGTTCCTAAGGGCTCTACCAATATGTATAAGCAATATGCTAAGAAAACACATGCACATATTGAGGTAGAAACAAACCAGGTAGCATACTACCCTTTCGAGCAAGACTGTTACTATATCCGTGTATATCCTAAGCTCCCATTAAGTAATATACAATCCAGTATGATACAACAATGGCTTCTAGGGCATGTATCACTAACAGAACCTAGAGTGCACCCTAGAAACCCAGACCCATTCCTTCACAGTTCGACCGGCGGAATCCTTAAATTTTCCACTACCGCCGGTTTTCCTGAGGAGTTGAGTTTTGAATTTTTGTGGGTAGCTCTCTGTAGCTTATATAAGGTCTTTGGTACACTTTGATTTTCCTAGATAGTCTGTAAATAAAATCTGGAAGCTAATTGCTTTGCTATTTATAATATTTTAACGTATGATACGGACATTTCGTATCACGTTTTTGTGTTTTCTTAATATACGACAAGTCGGGGTAGCTCTAGTTAGCCTTGGGTCTATGTAGCACACGATATTCTAATGTATCACGTTACGTATGTAAGTTCACTTAGAATTTACGTTTTCGCCGTATCGAAATTTAGCCGTTTATATACGAAAGTTTCTTTTCGATGTTAGGTTTGACCGTGGGGACATCGGAGGCAGCGATGAAGGGAAAAGGAGTGATGGGATCCGAGTAGATCATGACTTGTTCCGGTGAGTAGACTAAACATCTACCGGGGGATATTGTATGGATGGCGTATAGCACCCGAAACCAGAAATTTTGTTATACTTGTTTTCCATTCATATTGTTTGCATAATTAGACCTAGTATTGTATTGTATGCATTTATACCTATTAATCGCTATTGCTTAACACGTACTAGGACACTTGCACTATTACCGATGAGTTATGTTGCACTTGCACATACTTACATGCTACACTACACCCCATCGGTAATTAACATGTCACGTACACACTTAGAACTTGTCATGTCACCTATAATCCATTACGCACTAATAGTATCATTAATAACGTTGTCACGCAGCATTGCTATTGTTTTGACACATATCATATCTCATTTTCATTATTATTACTTGTATCATGAAATATGGAAATTTTGAGATTTTCTTTGATTTGAGTTTTATTCACTACATGTTATAATTTTTTGGGGTCATCATGATTATATGATACGTTCACCATGAGTTGTTGTTTTCTGATTTGGTTTTATTCTGAACTGAGTGGGGGAGCTATACGGTTGCGGCTTTTTACGTTATTCAGACTGAGTTGGAAAGTATACAGTCGGATACATGGTGAACCCGGTCGAGACCAAAGGGCAGGAAAGCCGCATTAGAGGAGGGGAGCCTAGCGAGGACACTTGATGCGGGAGATAGTTTGAGAAACACGGTGCATATCTGGAGGATACCGACCGATGTTGTTGGTAGTCAGGATCGTTCGGGGAACGATGCTTGCTAAAACTGAAGATTTGTGTCGATATTTGACACTGGATTTGAGGATCGTTTATGAAAAGGACCAAGATTTTGGAACACTTAATGAGATTTCTGTTTTCTTTTATACAGGCACTATAGTTATATATTCATGTTTCATATGCTATCATATATCATGTCTGCCTGATGCATATGTTTAGTCACTATTTCGTTATACATACAATTTCAACTGTTGGATGTTATTTTATTCACTGAGTTGGCAACTCACCCCCGTTGTGTCTTAGTTCCTTGCAGGAGACATATGGACGCATAGCGGCATTGCAGACACACATATCAGTTTTCGTCGCTTATCTTGCTAGGTAGGTTACATGTTTAGTAACCGACTCTTTTGGGCAGTTGTATTTTGTATCTAGTGACACTCTATCAGACCCTGTATATTATTTGACTTAGAACGAGGGTATAGTTTTGTATGTATTTTGGGTCGATTGAGTAGAATCGACTAGTTATGTTTGATTGTGCTTTCTTTTATGTATGTGATTTTTCTCTTTTGAGCGTCGTATATTATTTTCATGGGTTGCTTGCGCCGATTGGTTTTGATTTTTCTCCCAAGTAGAGGATGCCACTATTATTATGATTATATACTTGTTTTTCTAAAAAAATTCAAAGGGGGTGCTATCAAAATTTCCAATATTAAAACTAATTGTTTTAACTATTGGCTATAGTGCCCTCAAGTCAATTATTGTAATCGCAGGCACACGATTAGATGATTGAAGGAGGACCTATATGGATAGAACAGTCTTACTCAAGATAATAGTATGATATCTGGTTTATTTTTATCATCATATACATGCTTTAGGTGGCATTACAGTTCACTATTACATGTTGATAGAGCCCATAAGATTCTTGCTTGACTACCAGCTTTATGATGGCGATCATATACGTGGGAGCTGGGTGGTCTATAAGCACATCCTTAAATGTCCCTAGTCATGGGTGTATCGAGACTGGGCATTGATACACCAGAGTAGACTAGTGTATACTAATCGAGACCCCGACGAGGGGCGGTGGTCGGTCTCATAAGCCATTGGTGTTAGTTTGTTCACCTAAGATAGTATACAGGTGCTCATTGGGTTATGAGTACACTGGACGGACTCGCCGGGAACCTGCTAGTTGGTATTATACCTATTATCAGATAGCAGTTTCCAGGTGACATGTGTACGATTAGTCTATCGACAAGAGATCATCATTTGTCTCGTGTGAGTTCCCACTGTGCTTTGATTCCTACCATACCATGGCTCAAAGAAGTCGTGCAAACAGGTTTTAGTTGGATACAGTCCCGAGCCACATGGAGGTAGTGAGCGGATTGTCGGGGATTCATCTCTCCCGATATTGGAGGTTGATGTCGTGCAGTGCACGGGTGGCGATCACCAGAAATACTTGATCAAGGTAGTCGAGAATTGCTGATTTGGATCAGCAGTTTCTCAGTTTTTGATGGGCTTCATACCGACATGAAATGTCGCGTTTTTAGGGGTCTGACATTACCCACCCCCTAGACTCGATATGTGATACTCTTAAACAAATAGACCGTATTGTACTGATATTGTCACGGTCAGGCTCAGTAGGGGTCAGGATGAGTTTGCTCGTCGGCCTTCCTTTCGCTCGATACCTGGGTAGCTGTTACGCACAGCTAGTGCCGCTGACGTGCTTATGGTTAAACCCACTGCCGGCGTATTGACGAGTCTTTAGAGTCCCATACAGAGGGTTTCCCTGCTTCGGGCGGAATGATGTAGAGGCCGTATGGTTTTACGGTAGGGTTCGATCATATACGTGCACTTATGCACGTATCATGATTCGGACGGATAATACTAGTGGGCTTTGGTTTAAGCCAGATCCTCGTATTATATTGTTGGATTATTTTCTTCTCATTGTATTCGTATTTTTCGTAATACGGATGCGGGTATGTATATACAGATGAGGGGAATTCTTGTAATTTATTACAAGATTGTTTTCTAGATGATTACACCTCATTTTGTTTATTAACCATTTTAGGTTAAATGGTTAATTGAGGTGAGAGATAGGTGTGCTTAGCTTAATTCAAGCATGCTTTATTTAGTGACTCATGGTGGTGACTTATGGGGTGACTCATGGGTGTGACCCATAGAAACACTATTGAATCATGCTTGATGTTTTGTTTGTATTGTGAGATATTTTACTTGAATTGAGATATTTTAGTTGACTTGAGATATTTTCCTAGAGTTGATAATTCCACTCTCACATGCTCACAACACTAAGCCATCTTCTTTCTTGAGTTGTTCTAAGCTTCACACTCTCATCTCTCATGGCTTCTTCTTCTTTCTCCACCCTAACCCTCTCATGTGTTGAGAAATCTAGGGTGTTTAGAGAAAAATTAATCCCTCATTAGACTCTACATCATCTTGGCTATCTAGTTTAGCAAACTAGATACCCTACTTACTTCGGTTATGAAGTAGGAGCTCGATTCATAGACTCTCGAGTGGATCATCTTCGATGGAGGGAGACCGGCGACCAAACTTGATCATTGTGGCCACTAGGAGCTTGGGAAGAGGTTAAAGACCGAAGGACACGGATCATTCGATATAACATTCCAAACTCCTTTTTTTATTGCTTGCTAGATATAGGGTTAATGGTTGATCTATATTCAGGGGTTGTGGTAGTGCCGGTTTAGAAAAAATTTGTTCCGCATTCAGCCATGGTTTGATGGCCAGGGCGCTGCCATAACCCAACATTAACCTCATTTCAAAAACTATTCGGATTATGCTTTAAACTAAGCATTCTTTGAATTAAAAATGTGATCTCATTTTCATTACTTTTAAAAACTGTACCTCCTTATTTCCGCAAACAGGGTTTAGATCTTGGTTTCTGGCTTACCTGGATTGTGTCGGCATCTTTAGACGTCACACAATCTAAGTGCCGGTCATGTGCCAAATTCGGGTCGTGACAATGTGACTATGCTTCTTGGTGGCATGGGACCCTTTAAGAGATCTGCCATCTTAGGGGCCAATCTCACAAAATTTGACTTTTGAGGAGCTTCTTCATTTGGTAAAACGTCATAATCCTTTGACCCGGAGAATTTGTCTAAACTGTAGTCCGCTCAATTCCTTCAACAACTAGGCCTCTTAGGCCTCAGTGAGTGTAACACCCTAATACGTTTATACAGTATAACTTGGTATTTAAATCTTGCTTTATAATTCTTTTATTTTTAGCTATTGGGTTGCGAATGATTCATATAGTAGTAGTCATTATCCGACCCGACCCGTATGTTTAGAACCTAATATAGTACAAGGTTATATCTAATATTTACTAGTATAGTGTATCTATATGAATCGAGTACTATATATACTTTATATATGTTTAAATCTTTACATATCTATTTATAGTACAAGATATAAGTAAATAATATTTTTCTACCTAACTTTGCGTGGCATATCACCCCATATCTTATTATTGCTCTTATCTATTATGTTCATATTCTAAAATATAAATAACAAAATATTTAGCAAATCTTTATGTATATTTATTTAAATTTTATTTGGGGGTATATGTATTTAATACTAAATTATCGCAACATGGAAAAAAAATTTACGTATTTATTTTATTTTTTAAACTATATTTTTTTACTAGATTTGGTTAATATTTAGAGTGGTCTTGTATTATCTGTAAACTCCAACATAATATATATAATATATTCTTTATACACTCTATGTATATATAACTATATAACAGTATATATATTTATATATTATTATTATTTTTAAAATCTCTTTCTCTCTTTCTCTCTCTCCCTGTCTCTCTTTCTCTTCTCTTTCTCTCTCCTCTCGTTCTTTCTTTCATGTCCTCGAGCCCTAACCTCATCGTCGTCCTTTCCTCCTCTTCGTCGTCATCACCTCCTCATCTCCACCTCGTTTTCCTCGTCGTCAACTCCATCAACCTCGAGACCTCACCCGAGCCCCAACCTCCACAACCGAGAAACCCACTTCCTTCGTCTTCCTCCCTTGCCGTCTCATCGCCGTCCCCACCTCTTCGTCATCGTCATCTCCTTAACCTCACCATCATTTTCGTCTCCAACACAGAGCACCCTGTCACCCAACTCCTTCTTCTTCTTCACCATCGCCTACACCTCTTCACCGAGAACCCATCACCACCCCAGCCAACTCGATCACTTATCCTTCACTTTGTCCACTGCTGGCGCACCCTTCAGCCCTCTAGCTGCCGACGGTCACTCACCACGAACCTTGCCTGCAACTCGTAGACACCAACCGAAATCCCATGCCACCACCGTGCCATCACCATGTCACCACTTTGCCATCACCATGTCATCATCATGCCATCTCTGTGCTCATAGCGTGCTACACTACCGTGTCATCACCGTACCCAAACCATGCCATCGCCATACCCAGACCATGCCATCTCTATACCCAGACCGTGTCACGCCTTGTGTCCTACTCCTGTGCCATGCCATGCCCGCTTCAAGCCTAACTTATGCCCACTTACGTGTCACCTTTGCATCATCCCCGTATCACCATAATTCCCAGCACCGTGTCGTATCATGTTGCGCCGAGCCGCTGCACACTTTCATCAGTATGTACGCCATTGTTCTTCCATCACCTATGTATACCGTATCCGTGATGAACGAGCTTTCATCTGCTCATTATGACCAGGTTTCGCCACCATCGCACCCTCCACAGTATCAATCAACGCTAAATTGAGCCCTGGTATTTCGTTGAGCATTTATAAATATCACAATCTCCACTGTTCCAGTCATCGTTTCTTCCTTCTCTCTGTCTTATTCATCGTCATATATGAGGCAAGTTTTCTAAACTTACGACATGCTACATTACATATTCCATTATATAGTTATTTATTAGTATACATATTTTAATATTTAGCAAGTTATTTTTCAATATACAATTTTACAGTATTAATCCGTATTTATATCAGTAACAGGTTTATCTCGTTGCAGGCTAGTTCATTATAATTTTGTTTAATTTCCACTGCAGTTTCATTATCCTTTACCTGGACTACCGTATACCTAGTAGCAAACGTAAAACGTGATTACAAATAGATATACATATATATGAATAGATTAATTATACCTTACAAAATAGATGATATACATTAGTTATTTCTACGGTGTTTAAATAAACAGGTTACTGTTTTCTGTTAAGTATTTATCCTGTTTAATACACACTGCCTTACATATTCACGACACATTACCAGACCTGTTACTTGGATTATTACTAATGCCGACAATGCTGACTTGTTGTCCCGATGGATGTAACTTGTTGTATAGATAGACAAGACGTGTACCGGCTTGATCCTGTGTTGGCATTAGGTAGATATCGTTAATACCTGACTTGAACACGAAACCTGGGGGGAAAGGGGAAATCAATAATGAAACCTGATTTGTAACTCAACAGTTCGATACTTTTCAGAGACTGATCAGTCGATACGGGCTTCGAGCCCCAGAATGATGATGCTGACATCATTCATCTGTACATGATATCGTATTTTATTGCTTAGCGGCACGTCTCGGATTCAGCCCTGAGGGTCTTGACCATAGTCCTGGGCACGCACGGGATACTATTGAGTTACATCTACGATTTCATTAATTGATTTCAAATACCGTTAGGATAGATAACCTAGAAATACAGACTTTAGGATATTTGTGACATATCTATAGCCTACTGTTTTACACATACGATTATTATTTATACTCGTGTCTCCTTTGTAGCATCATATTCTAGTCATTACTATTATTATTATGATATTTATAACGCACTGACGTCTGGGTTTTGCATTGCCCAGATACTTGACTTAGCACATAAGTACTTCGACAGGATCACCGATCAGTAAGGACCATCTCACTGATATAACTCTTATTGATGGTAAGTTATTCCTTGGATCTTTATTGCTTCCGCTATCTTTTCCAGTTATTATTTTTGTGTCTATTGGACATGTGATAGATAGATTTAGTATTTTATTGTTCTTGATTACTGATTGACAGCCTTAATGTGACTATGGAGGGATATTTCCTTACTGTAGGTAGCATGGTTGACTTTGTTACGTCCCTAAATTTTTGTATTTTGGGAAGCGGGGTGTGACAATGTTTTGTTAGTATTAGAGCCACAGGTTTTAGGTTAGATAGGGCTTGGTTCAATTTGTAGTTGGGTATGATACCCAATAAATTGTGCTTAAGACCCAGAATTTTGGGAACATGTCCTGCCACATTATTGTCATGTCATTTAAATTCTTGAATCTTATTCATTCCATAAACTCTTTTATCTCGATGATATGGATATGACATTGCATCTCATCTTGGAATCCTCATGATTCCTTATTATTTCTCCACTTTATTCCTTCAATTCTAATAGAAGGATCTAGGCGACTTGGATGGAGTTATGTGATTGTAACTATGTACCGCGGTATGGTTATAATGCGGTACTATATTTAGGTAACCTAGAGTCCTATCTCGATTCATTTTTCTTGACTTAGGCTCGTTGTACTACTTTGTTTCCCTCAGTTTCTTGCTTACGAGTTTATGTCTTATCGCGAACTTGAATCTAACAACCATGTTATATCTTTCATCTTGTCCCGTATTAACCAGCCCGTCCGTGTTTCGAAAAACAAGGAGAAACACAGGAGAGCTTATAATGATTGCAATAGTTCGAGATTAACCCTAGCGGGAGCTGGTACAGACCGCTTCAAGGACGATCAGAAGTAAGATATTTGATTGAAGAAGTTTTGACAGACCCGCCTCAAATTATCAGAGTAGCACAGCGGAAGAATGGTGGGCTGATAACCCACAAGTCATAGAACAAACATGCAAATTCTTGATGAGGGGAACCGTTTACTAAAGGTGAAGTTCGTAAACAATTTGCAGATGAAGCACCAATAGTTGTTCAGGAATTCATGGAGGTATTCCAAGAAATCACAAGTGTAACGTCTAAAAAAGATGTGGAGTTAGCGATTGATCTTATTTCAGGAGAAGCGCCAATTTCAAAAGCTTATTATCCGATGGCGCCAGTAAAACTAGAAGAAGGTAAAAAGAAAAGTTTCTGAGTTAGGATTGGATTCGCATCAGCGGTTCACCATAGGGAGCTCCAGTTCTTCTAGTCAAGAAGAAAGATGGCACGCGGAGGATGTGCATCGATTATCGAGAGCTAAATCGGGTGACTATTAAGAATAAGTAGACAATCCCTCGCATCAGCGAACTATTCGATCAACTCAGTGGCGTGAGAGTATTCTCGAAGTTGGATTTGCGATCAAGGTATCATCAAGTTCGGGTGAAAGCAGAAGACATTTTCAAGACGGCGTTCCGAACTCGATATGGGCATTATGAGTACTTAATGATGCCTTTTGGAGTTACTAACGCACCGACAATATTTATGAACTTGATTAGTCTAAAATATTGCACATTTGAATGAACATTTTCCCTACTATTATTAATAAATAAAAGGTGTTAATGGTAAATATAGAACATATGAGGGTTTATTTGTAAAATGTTTATTATCATATATTTCTACATTATAATTAACATAATGACGGAAAATATATGCATATAATATTTATATGAAATCCTAGTAATTAAAATATGCATATCATATCAAATAATTCTAATCAATATTCTTTAGATACTATATCATATAAATGGTTAGGATAATATCTCAAAAATACCAAATGGTACCAACACTATGAATTGAAATATTGTGCAGATATTAGCTCAGGTCTAGAATCCAAACAAGAGATCTGAGTCAAATCGGGATATCGAAACCAAATCTGTTTAAATTTAGAAGCAAATCGAGAGATCTAGCAACGGCAGAGACTCAGAGCATTATTTTCAGAATCTAGACATCAAAAGGATCTCCACATGTCAACACATGAGACAAGAAGAAATCCCAAAACCTAGTTCCACCAATGCAGCTGAACCGTGGCCAAATAAAGGGATATGCGGTGGAACCTCGGCGTATTGATGGCCGTAGGATTTGAGATTTTGAGGTTTGAATCTTAACTACATATCCTCACTTATGGAATCTAGGGTTTCTGATTTCAGAGACTATATAAGGGACCGAGAGTTGCACATTAAAAATTATCAACCGAAGAGATCAATAGGTCCAAGCGATCCACGGATCCGAATGATCATCAGCTAGTCATCTACCTCCAACAAGAGAAAAGATCTAAAGCAACTAGTGTTCTTTGTAATCTACTTTCAAAAAGGAGAGTTGTATGAAATAGTTAATTAATAAAGGTAGATTTTAGTTTATTTCTTTTCGCATTTACTTTGTGCATTTAATTTCAGCATTTTAATCTTGTTTTCATTCTTCAACATTTCTTCTAAATCTCCAACCATGAGTGAGTAATTCCTAGTTTGCTAGGATTCGTAGGATAGGGTAGAACAATGGATGAGAAAATAATTTAATTTCTTTTATACATTTTAAAGTCTATAAACTTTAGCAAAATAAATATTAACATCCTTATCGAGCGCACTACCAATTTATTGATAGTCACGACCACGATTTGAGATCTGTTTAACACTTGTTTAGTTAAGGGCTGGACATGAATAGAGATCAATGCAAGGACAAGGGTTAATAGTGGGGAAACCCTAGTTTCTTCCAATAACCCTAATCTACATTCATCACTATCGTTCTAGTTTTAAACTATTAAAATATAAAGTCGTCATTTTTAATTATTCATCCATTACTACCAAGTCCCATGAACCCTACAAGCCTTTTCTTTATAAAATCTTATATCCGTAAACGACAAGTATCAGGTATATTGATACTTGACCTGATACTTGGTCGAGGAGGCCAAGGCTTCAGATGAAGTCGTTTCAGGTATCCTACTTGTTCATGATTTTCCCGCTTTAGTATTATTCGATTCAGGTGCATCCCATTGTTTTATGTCGTCCAAGTTTATTACTGCACACTCGATTTCATGCACGGCCCTGTCTAGTTGTTGGGACATACACTCTCGAAAGCGGGGCGTGACAGGTTTTGTTTGGTACTAACACTATCCGCACCTAAAAACAAATAAAACCAAGAAATAGCCACAAGATAAAGAAAATAATCAAATAGAACATGGTATAACTGAACTAGGGTGTTACATTATACCCAACTACAAAATAATTTCTTCCTCGAAATTCCCGAAACAAGAAAAGACAAGAAAACATGAATCTAAGAAAAGAGGTGTGGAAACTTCTGTCAGATCTCGTCTTCTCATTCCCAAGTTGATTCTCTTTGCGAGCGATCCCCCCATAAAACAAGTACTAGAGGGATAACCTTGTTCTTGAGGACCTTCTCTCTTCGATCTACAATCGCCATCCGTCGTTCTTCATATGTCAAGTTCTCCCTTACTGTCAGTTCTGAATGATCTAAGACGTGTGTCTCATCTCGAACATACTTACGGAGTTGAGATACATGAAACACGTCATGAACACTCGCCAAGGATGGTGGTAAAGCCAATCAATAAGCTACTTCTCCTACGCACTCGATAATACCGAAAGGCCCCACAAATCGAGGACTAAGCTTGCCTTGACTACCGAATCAAATCACTCTTCTGGTCGGTGATATCTTCAAGAACACAAGATCACCAACTGCCAACTCCATAGGTCTTCTTGCTGTATCAGCCCAACTTTTCTGTCGATCTTGTGCTGCCTTCATATGGTTTCGGATCGTATTAACTTTCTCCATGGTTTGCACGATAAGATCAGGTCCCAATAATCTTCTTTCTCCAATATCATCCCAATAGACGGGTGAGCGACACTTACGACCATATAACGCTTCGAATAGAGCCATCTGAATAGTCGCCTGAAAGCTGTTATTATACGAAAACTCCACCAAGTGTAGATGATCCTCCCATGAACCCTTGAAGTCCAACATGCAAGCTCTTAACATATCTTCAAGAGTTTGGATCGTTCTTTCTGACTGGCCGTCTGTCTGAGGATGATAAGCGGTGCTAAACTTTAATCGAGTCCCCAAACTTTCTTGTAAGCTCCTCCAAAAGTGTGACAAGAATCGGGTATCACGATCGGAAACGATCCTCACAGATACTCTATGCAATCTCACAATCTCCTGCATGTACCGCTCTGGTAACGCTTCTGTCGACTGACTAACTCTAAACAGTATGAAATGAGCTGCCTTGGTTAATCGATCAACAATCATCCAAACTGCATTTTTACCCTTTGGACTCCGCGGTAAAGTTGTCACGAAATCCATGGTTATGTGTTCCCACTTCCATTGAGGAATCGGAAGTGGTTGCAATAAACCAGCTACCTTTTGATATTCAGTCTTGACTTGCTGACACACCAAGCATTTCGATACAAAGCGAGCAATCTCCCTTTTCATGCATTCCCACCAGAAATGATGTCGTAGACCATGGTACATCTTCGTGCCTCCCGGATGTACGGAATATGCGGAACCATGTGCCACCTTTATAACTTCTTCATGAATATCTCCTTTAGGCACACATAAACGGCTCTCATATCGTAACGAACCATCTTCATGAACCAACAAGTCTGTTCGAAATCCCGCTTCTACCTGTTCTCGAAACTTCTGCAGCCTTGGATCGTGCGACTGCGCTGCTTTAATATTATCGATCACGGACGACTGTACTTGCATCTACATCAACTGTCCTAACGAATGCGGTAACACGATCTCCAACTCGAATCTCTGGAAATCATCTATAAGCTCCTTCTTTGCAGTCAACATTCGTATTGCTGGCAACCAACTTAGCGCATCCGGCACTACATTAACTTTCCCCGGATGGTACTTGAGATCAAGATCATAGTCAGCCATTAGCTATAACCATCTGCGCTGCCTCATATTGAGCTCTTTCTGCGTAAACACGTACTTTAGGCTTTTGTGATCGGTGAATACTTCGACCCTTTCGCCCAATAAGCAGTGTCTTCAAATCTTCAAAGCGAAAATCACTACTGCTAGCTCCAAATCATGAGTTAGGTAGTTCTTCTCATGAGTCTTCAACTGTCTCGATGCGTAGGCTATAACCTTCCCATGCTGCATAAGAACACACCCAAAGCCTTTCCCAGATGTGTCACTGTGAATAACTAACCCTCCGAAATCTCCTGGCACGGTCAAAATAGGAGCGGTGGTCAATCTTTGCTTCAACGCTTTAAAAGCGGACGCATATCTATTCATCCATACGAATGGTACCTCTTTTCACGTAAGCTTTGTCAATGGTTCAGCTAATCGAGCGAAATTCTCCATGAACTTTCTATAATATCAAGCAAGCCCAAGAAAGCTTCTGATCTCCACTACGTTCTTCGGAATCGGCCAATCATAAACTGCTGCAATCTTTTCAGGATCAACATCGATTCCATCTCCGGATACGACATGCCCCAAAAACTTTACTTCTTCGAGCCAAAACTCGCACTTGCTCATCTTCGCATATAATCTTTCTTACCTCAACGTTTGCAGTGCGATCTTCAAGTGTTCTGCATGCTCTTCTTGGCTCCTTGAATAGACCAGAATATCATCGATAAACACTACTAAGAACTGGTCCAAAAACGGTGAAAAGATTCGGTTCATCAAGTCCATAAATATCGTCGGTGCGTTCGTGACTCCGAATGGCATCATTTAATACTCGTAATGCCCATATCAAGTTCGGAACGCTGTCTTGCAAATATCTTCTGATTTTACTCGAACTTGATGATATCCGGATCGCAAATCTAGCTTCGAGAATACCCTCACGCTACTGAGTTGATCGAATAATTCGCCGATGCGAGGGATTGGGTACTTGTTCTTAATAGTCACCCGATTTAATTCTCGATAATCGATGCACATTCTCCACGTGCCATCTTTCTTCTTAACTAGAAGAATTGGAGCACCCTAGGGTGAATTTCTGCTGTGAATCTAACCCTTCTCTAATAATTCGGAAACCTGTTTCTTGATTTCTTCTAACTCCATTGGTGCCATCGGATAATACGCCTTTGAGATTGGCGCTGCTCCAGGAACAAGATCAATCGCAAACTCCACATCTCGTTTTGGAGATAAACCCGAGATATCTTTGAACATGTCCATAAACTCTCGAACTACTGTTAGCGCTTCTTCCTTAACAACTTCCAACGATGCAAGAACGGTGCTTATCGGCCTAGCCCTAAATTCGACTGGCCCGATAAATCTGCTACCTCCTGCAAATATAAACTCCGGATGTCCGGGAATCTGGAAAATCACTTTTTTTGCCCTACAATCGATGTGAACGTGAAAAGTGCCGAGGAAATCCATTCCTAAGACGACATCGTAGCTGCCAGTATCGATCACCAAGAAATCCATGAGTAACTCACATCCGCAGACAACCACCGAACAATCCTTGCACTCGCTACTAGATATAATCTTCTCGTTCCTAGTGTGTATGTCCCAACAACTAGACAGGACCATGCATGAAATCGAGTGTGCAGTAATAAACTTGGACGACATAAAACAATGGGATGCACCTGATGTTAGTGATATGTATGCCCTAGAGGCCATTACTGTACATACGATCTATATTGTAGTGGATGCTTGGACATATATATGGAGGACTTTCTTGCTCGACATGATAGCATGCTATCTGGTTTCTCTTTATCTTAACATGTACTCTGATTGTCTCTATATTACATGTTGATAAATCCCTTAGGATGAGTACTTGACTACCAGGATTATGATGTAGATCATACTGGTAAGGACAGTGTAGTCGCTAAGTACATCCTTCAAATGTTGCTAGTCGTAGGTGTATCGAGACAGGGCATCGATATACCAGAGTAGACTAGCGTATGCTTCTCGACCCATGTAGATAGACGATGGAAGATCCCATATCCATTGGTGTTTGACATCAGAGATAGTATACGGGTGCTCAGTGGAGACTGGGTACACTGAACGGACTCACCGAGAACTCCCAGATGGTATTATACCTATCGTCAGATGGCATTTCTCTGGTGACACTGGTACAGGTTAGTCTATAGACCCGAGATCGTCATAGGGTCTTGTGTGATTCCTACTGTGCTTTGATTTCCACCTTACCACGTTCAAGAGAATATGCAAAACGGTGGCCTTTGGGTACAGTCCCGAATCACATGGAAGCAATGAGCGATAGGAGGGGTTTCTTCTCTCCCGGTATTGGGAGTTGATGTTGCGCTGTGTTCGATTGGCTATAACTGGAAATCCCTGGCTAGGGTTGCTGAGATTTACTGGTAAGTGTTATCAGTAGTTTCTCGAACTGTTATGGACCTCATATCGACACGACTTATCGGTTACTGGGGTCTGACGTTTACCACCCCTAGACTAGATATGCGACATATCAGACGAAGAGACCGGACTGTACGGGAGTGTTACTGGTTGGATTCGCAGGAGAATGTACAGGCTTGCTTGTTGATTTTCTGATCGCTCAATACCTGGGTAGCTGTTATGTTTTGCTAACCGCTTGCAGCTTGTGGGTGTTTGATATGATCGTCACCTACTGCCGGCGTATTGACGATTCCTTAGAGTCCTACACAGAGCTTTCCTGGCTCAGGAAAAACGGAGTAGGAGCACATATGTGATATGTGCGGGACCGAGAATAATATGTGTATGTGATACCGTACTAGATTTTCACGATATGTGATATCGGCCAGGTATATGTGATATAGCCGGGTCATCGGATCAAGTGTTGATTCGATGAATTGATACATTTTATATTAATCGGTTATTTGTGAAATAGCCGGATTATCGGATCAAGTGTTGATTCGATAATTTAATGTATAATTATATATTTGATATATTACATTACATTAACTAATATAAGCTCACTTAAAGATTCTTTTTCTCACTTGATGATACATTGATATATATGTGATATATGTTAATTGTATTAGTTTCTTTTGTTACTAAATATTGTATATGTGATATATAATATTGTAACAAGTTAGGGCTAAACATGCAACTAAGGTTATGAGATTAAACCATACTAGGTTTAAATTAGGGTTAACTTTTTCTATATGGATTAATTCATTTTGGATGGATAATTCTTTTCTTTTGGATGAGCTTTGAGGAAGCTTCATGATCCTTTGACTTTGTCCACCCTCTTTGTTTTATCCTTGATATTAGTTAACTCAAGTTTAACCCTAGCCTATGGTTTATTCTCTACATGAGTTAGCCATGACACATATTAAACCATGGTTGCATTTTTAACCTCAACAATAATTCATTCATCACTTCTTCTTCATCTTTTTCAAGCTCACAAAAGCTTGCTTGATTTTTATTTTGTGATGAAATAAAGTGAGATAAAGAAAACAAAAGAGAGCAAAATTCCTACTTCATCATCCTTATCTATTCTAGATACTTAGATTAGGGTGTTTTCTTTACTAATACTTGATTAGTGAAGCAAGAGCTTGGGTTTGAGATTCTTCAAGGTAGATCATCTTAGAATAGTGAAGACTTCAAGCAAGGGTGCATCATTCTCTTCATGGAGCCTCTCTAGAGTCCGGGTACTTGATGACCTCAGCGAAGGGACCTCAACACGGAGCTTATGAAGTAAAGGAATGGACTAAAAAGGTTGTAATCCCTAACTCTTAGATGTTAAAGTGTTAACATGCTAGTATTGTTTGATTCTCTAGTTAAAGTTCCTTTGTTTAGGGTTATCTATAATGGAAAATTTTGAAATTGGCATGTGAGATGCCACCCGAAACCTTGCTGCCGTTGTAGGTATCCCAACACCTGAATCGAATAATTCTATAGCGGGAAAATCATGAACAAGTAGGATACCTGAAACGACTTCATCTGAAGCCTTGGCCTCCTCAGCCGTCAAAGTAAAGGCCCGTGCTTGATTAGGCCCCTGAGTAATCTGCTTCTACGGTAGCCTCTGAGTATCGTCCCTCAATCGCAGCTTTGACAGGAAAGCACTGACAGTATGGTTAGCCGATCCGCAAACCAGATAGAGTCAAAGCTTCCTTCGACAATCCTTTTGCAGGTGTCCGGGTAGATGGCAGAAGTCACAAACCATGCTCATTTTCTGATCTGCTATGACGGGCTTCTTCATAGGTACAATGCCACGTCTATTCACTGGGATGCCTCTGCGTATAGGAGCTCATTTTGGTTTAAACGCTGACTTCCGTACTACGACGGCCTGTTGCTGTGTACTCGTCGCTTTCACCAATAGGTTCTGCTGCTCCCTGGCTTCCTTGAGAACTTGTAAGAAAGTGGTCAATCCCAGAGATATAATGTGTCTCTGGATTTCCACGTCCAAGCTGCGCATGAACCTTCATGCCCTATCAGCATCGTTGGCAACCAAAGGACCCGCGAATCGACTGAGCCGTGTCCACTCAGCCGTATGCGTATCAACAGATCCGTCGTACTGCTTCAAGCTGATAAACTTTTCTTCCATTTCTTCTCGAGCAGTTTGCGAAAAGAACTTCTCCAAGAAACTCTGCTAAAACGTTGCCCAAGAACCCTACTTGACCTGATACTTGATCGTGTTTTCCTTATATCGCTAGTAGCTAGCCGCGATGAGTACGGGTCGTCCGCAAGGAAATGTGAACTCTATTATTTCTTTATACGAGTTGATAAAAGAAGTGTGATTGGTTATTTTCGAAAAATCCCTTTTTATACGATCAATCAAATGACGTTGTTCTGGGGAAACGGTCGTAATTTTTTTTCTTGTTATTCGGGTTGATTTCTTATAAAATCCGACAACCATAAAAAAAACCGCATCTTGTGTATTTAACGATTATTGTGCGAGTTTTGCAAGAAAATCTGGATTACCTGGAGCAAGGAAATAGAGATTCAGAGATTTCAACTTGGACCAGAGGAGTATAGGAGGTCCCTGAAGAAATTTAGCAGAAGAACACTCCATATTAAGGCGGAACCACAACGGAAGGAGGCGTTTGGCGGCGGAACCACGGCGGCTTAGTGGAGTTGGCCCCCCAAAATTCTCAGGTATTTTCTTATTATCTCTCTATCTCCTCTAAAACTCCAATAATCTGATTTTGCTTGCAGGATTCTTTGCAAATATCACCGCTCAAAAATCTTTTTGCGTGTTTTGATATCGGTTTGTTTGTGCATATCTAAACCGGACATTAAGAGGCAAAAACCCAAATCCAGATTAGGTGGGGATTTCATCACCCTTCCTAAACCCTACAAATCACAAAACGAGCATACTTTCACCCTATATTAATTAAAAAATATCTATACCAAGCCTTTAAGGACCGTCGCGCTCAATTAGGACAGAGAAAGGTCGTGGGTAATCTATCGCTGATCCGCATTTCTCTCATGGTGTCTAGGCAAGTGTGACTAAGGAAAGTGGTTACTTAATTAGGCCCGCTATTTCGGTGATTCGTATAGAGGATACCTTCCACTTAACTGGCACTTACCTGGCCACAAGAGTGATAAAGAAGTGGTAGAGAATTGATCCTGCGACTTGTTCTTTAGAATTCTATGAGCGGTCTAGTGATTTGACCTAGGTGACCCTAGTTCTAAGGATTGATTGTGCATTTTGTATTTGTTGAGTCAAGTCTCACGTTCGACACTTTTTCAAAAGAAACCTTCTAAAAATCATTCTCACACACGCTGCCATGTGCGCTAAACCCGCTTAGTGCATGATCGGCTGGACACGGGATTCTAGTGCCTGTCTAGTCCGCGTTTTTGCTATCGACTCCGAAATCGGTACTTCTTCATCTTCTATTTCCCCTTCACCTACCACATCTCCCGAAATGGATGGATCTCCATCAGGATTTAACGATACCATCCTGCCACCACCCGTAGGTGTGCAGAATCCACCACGCATCTCTCTCCAAGAAAGATGCTACCCCATATGTGGACCCCTTCCTACTTGTCTGTCTCTTCCACCCGCCAATAGGGATAATTTCGAAATTAAACCCCACTTCATCAACCTGTTGCCCAAATTTCACGAACTTGAATCTGAAGACGCATACATTTTCATAACCAAATTCGAGAACGTATATGCAATGATGGGCACTACCCAACTTTTAGGGGATGCTATGCGATTACGTCTTCTCCCTTTTACCTTGTGTGATCTAGCAGAAAAATGGTTTTATAGCACTGTCGCACATTCTATCGCCAAATTCGATGAATTCGTTATAGCATTCCTTAAGAAATGTTATCCTAATCACAAAACTACCCGTGTTCGAGTGAGATTAACCAGTTTACCCAACTTCCCAACGAACCATTCTGGAAATGATTTGAACGGTTTAAAAATCTTCTTATACAATGTGTTGGATATAGTGCCCTCAAGGCAATTATTGTAATTGCAGGCACGCGATTATGATAATTGAGGGAGGACCTATACAGCTATAACAATCTTACTCGAAATGATAGTATACTATCTGGTTTGTCTTTATCATTGATGTATACATGTTTTACTTGTTATTGCATGTCGCTAATACATAATGATGACGCCCATAGGATTCTTACTTGACTACCAGCATTATGATGGCGATCATATACATGAGAGCTGGATAGCCTATAAGCACATCCTTAAATGTCCCTAGTCGTGGGAGTATCAAAACTGGGCTTCGATATTCCGGAGTAGACTAGTGTATACGTTCCGAGACCCCGACGAGGGGCGGTGGCCGGTCCCACAAGCCATTGGTGTTGTGACACCTAAGATAGTATACATGTGCTTGTTCATATCATAATATTGCATTATTATATTCCCCATTCTTATTCATTTTACAAATAAACAGGTGTTTTTGACCCATGTCTGCTATATAGTTGCAGGTTACAGGTTCTCGGAATAAAAACGGTGAAATTGATGAAAGAATCTTGATCGTGCCCACATCTTGAGGAACATTGAAGATCAATTAACAAGTTCACAAAGAACAAAGGCAGCGCAAGTTTCAAGACTTAGTCATGAAGCAACGGCAAAAGTCCACTACAATTGTCACTGGAAAGATCTGGAAGAGAACTAGAAGATATTCTGAAGAAACAAGTACCCAAATGCAGCAGAAAAACCCCCAGAAAAAACGAAGCATCAAGCTCCTAACTTGGCCGCGGAACCGCGGCCAAAGCATGCTATTGGCCACGGAACCGCGGCCGGGTTGTGCCCGTGTCGGTGCAAAATCTTTGACGGTGCGCGGAGCGTTGACTAGTCTTTTCTTAGGGGGTAAACTTGTAATTTCATATGTGTGAGTCAATTGTAACCCTAGGGTTTCTATCCTCTATAAATAGGAACCCTAAATCTTGTATCAGGTCATGCCTCTTTTTATTCATCTATTCGGAATTGTAAAATTCCTGTGTAAATGTTTGGAGAGAGCCATCAATAAAATTAGTAAGTTTTTTTTCATTGCCCTAGTATAATTTCTTATCTGCCTTAGTATAGATCTTTAATTCCTTGCCCTAGTAAGAATAGTTAGAATGTCATTCAATTCCCTAATGAGCGAGTAGTCTCCTCGCTTGTTAGGGTTAGCTTTGGGGAAGGCTTGAGAGATGAACATCTCTCACCCCTTTCTTACCCATCACACGTTTTTATAGAACTCCATGCATATGTGCACACACCGCTCTCTACGGCACCCTATCCCACGAGATAGCGGTGATACCGTAGTATAAAGGCCCGGTTGAGCGTGTTTTCCATGGAGGTTAAGGTAAGGATTAAGAAAGGAAGGACAAGAACCTAGAGGAAGAAACACTGTTTCTTCCCGATGGTACTAATCCCCTTTATTAATAATTACCATAACTCCTAAAGAGATCTTAATTTGGGTATAGAAAGCGGTGAGATTTATTGACTTTCCAAACTTAACCTAAACCTAACCCTAGCAAGATTTTAGTTTAGATAAATCTAGTTTTTAGATTTAATCAATCCGACACCAATCGGAATTAACTCGTAATAACAATTAGGAAATTCATAAAATCCCTGTGGACCAACCCATACTCACCGGCTAGCTACCAAGCGACGCCGTTCTTGATTGCGGTTATAAATATTCTTTGATTTATCTTTTGATCACAATGCATACAAAAAATAATACAAATCAAATGGCGCCGTTGCCGGGGATGGCGTGTTATTTTCTTTTTGCAATTTCGGGTTAATATAAAATTGAAAAATTATAAACACTGAAAAATAAAAATAAAAAATAATTAAAATTTATCATCTTTTATTTTGTGAAGGGTATTTTTGTTTGAATTTTGCAGGATCTACAATCGAGTTCGGATCTGGAAAAATCCAGAGATCAAAACAGAAAACTGAAGATCTGAACAACAGAGGATTTCCACAACAGAACAACAGAAGAAATTTGGAGGGCCCAGTCAACATGACGACTGCGCTTCCGCCGCGAGATGCATGCTCCGACCGCGCTTCCGCGGTGCTTTGGTGACGTCACCTGTCCAATTTGCCTCTGTGAGCTTATTTTCTCTCTCCTCTACAAATCCAAATATCTTTTCTGAAAAATCTCCTGCAGGATTCTTTGCGCTAAAAAAATCTCTCCCCTTTCCAATAATTGATCTTGTGCAGGATTCTTTGCGCCGCGCTGAAAAATAAAAATTTGATTGCAAGTGATTGTTACTACTTTGCATATTTTTAATCGGACTTTAAGGGGATTTTTACACCAATCCAGATTGGGTGGGGATTTCATAACCCTTCCTAGGACCCCAGAAATCACATAAGGCATATGCATTGACCATTGTTTAATTAAAAAATACTAGACTCAGCCCTAAGGATGTCGCGCTCAATAGGACAGAGGATTAGTTGTAGGTATCGACCGTTGATCCTAACCTGACTTTGCGGTGTCTAGACAAGTGTGTCTAAGGCGAGTGGTTACTTAATTAGGGCCACTACTTGTAGTGGAGAGCCTCCTACTCACCTGGCACTTACCTGGCCGCAATTGGCGGTGAAGAGGCGGTTTGAAGTCCTATTTCTAGCCCTTTGGAACAGTTAGGAGCTGTCTAGCTGACCTAGGTGACCCTAGATCTAGGCCTGATTGTGCATTTGTAGTTGATTGAAAGTGTGTCATTGCCTCTTATCAAAAATCTTTTTGCAAAACGCTCCACATAAAAAAAAGATAAAAAAAAAAGAAAATTTTTTACAACTTGCAACTTGTCGCTAAGAAATCCGTGCACCACCCCACTTACACCCACATTCTTTTTCTTCTCCTTTTTACATCATGGGTACCCCACCTCATAAAACTCTTGCCGAACTTTGGTATCCTGAACCAAACTTTGCTTGCTACGCGAATTGTTTTGGTCGAATTACGGACGACTCCTCCATGCCCAAAATTTCTTTGAAAGATCGAATAGAAGCGTCTAGGAGAAACAATTCGACTCTGCAATCCACTTTGTATCAACCATTTCAACCTTCACCACCTTCTTACGTTGATACTACTTTTTCGAGTCCTGTTGTAACTCCTAAACCCATGTCTATAGCTGAACACATTGAACAATCTCGTAGCCGATCTTTCACTCCTCTCAACATATCCAGTTCTAGGGATCAACAGTTCCATTCACCTTTTTATCCAAATGTTGATCTTAATCATGTCCAACCATCCAATTCCTACCAGTCCTACCCTACTTTCCCACCTTCCCTAGACATTGCTTCTACATAACCAGTTGGGAGTTTCTCGTATCCAAACAATTTTGAATCTTTTACTGAAACCCCTTCACAACCCATGTCTAGTTTAGAACAGTCGTTGGAAGCTTATATTTTAGCAACAAACAAAATGATGAGGAATGTGGATGCATCCATGGCCGCCCTTATACAACCTAGTGAACCGGTAGCTAGTTTCCAACTAGCTCCAAATATTCTAATGTATAAGGAGGCGGTTGGACAGAGTGATAATTTGAGAGGAGAGAGTAAGCTGTGCACCCTTCCAAATCAAACCTACCCATATCAATTGATTTCCACAACTCCAGTTTTCAAACAAGTGTCCAAAATGATTCACCAGTTAAAAATAAAACATTTAATGAGTTGTGCGACTTTGTAGTGTTTGATTTACCTGATTGTGAAGAGCCCCTTTCGAGTGAAACAATCACTAATCCTTTCGATCTTTACACCTCCAATCTTGAACCTGAATTGATAAATCTCTATGCTTTTGATGAGGTGTCTAAAAAAGTTGATTTTCACTTGATTGAGGATATCGACGCCGGGAATATTTTGGATGATGAACCGGTTGATTTAACTGAAATTTTATCTCCAATTCATCATACCGAATCATTAAATGTTTCTCCCAAACTTCATATGCGTTTTGATTTTGTAACACCCGAGCCCAATACTACTATTTTCTGTTACTGTTTGAGCATTAATGTGATACTCATTTCATTTAGCTTGCCTGTTTGTCACTTACTGTAAAATTTTATCTGGCAAACTCATTTCTGCATATAACAATTTTCAGCATCTAAAAATGAAATTAAAAATATCCATCTTGGCCTACTCGACACCCCTAATCTTGTGGTAGCGTCCGTGTTTTGTGTTCTCGTCCCGTTCAGTGAAACGGGCGAGTTTGGACGGCTACGCGCGCGTACAAGTGTCCGTCTTGGGGGTATGCTTTTTTAATCATAAAACACCTCATTTTAAAATTTGGAACCCGCTTAAAATCCTATTATTTAAATTTCAAATTTTTGGACCCAACCCGGGCACGATTTGGAAATGTTTTGTTTAGCGCCAAAATCCCAAATTAATATAATATTCAAAACCATATAATATTTCGTTAATTTATAATCTTTACTGTTAATTTAATCTTCTAAAAATCGTTTAAATATTCTTTTTAACCTCTGCAATCTTTCCCCTGGCCAATCACGAGGTTCTTAACCCCCGTGGGCCCCTCGTCCATAACCTCTCTCTCTCTGTCTCTAACGTCTCTCTCTCTCTCTCTATCTTTCCCTATCTCTCTCTCTCTCTCTAACTCTCTCTCTCTCTCTCTTCCCTATATATTCATATCTCCTCCATATTATTTTCCAGAACGCGAGAAAACCCACCGAGAGCCTAAACCCTAGCCGCCTTCATCGTCGCCGCCGCAGCCCCGACGCCGGCGCCAGCGTCACCGTCACCCTCGCCTCCGCCTCCTCCTCTCAACCTCAACACCTTCTTCCTTCCACCCCGCGCACCCTGCGCAGCCGCAACCCCTGCAGAATTCGCTGCAGCCGCCTGCCCGCCGGCGGCCCTCGTCGTCGCCATCCGCGCCACCACCAGCACCTCCTCACCACCTGCGCACTCCAGTATCCCGACCATCTCCTCTCCCTCTCCGTTTTCCTTTCCCTGCACCGAAGTTCCTTACCCGAACCCTAACCCTAACCGCTGCAACCTCCTCGCCGGCGCATCACCGCCGTCGATCTCATCGCCGTCACACCCTCTGCAACACCAGTAAGCTATCTCTTCTCTTCATCCTTCCATTCCATCTTCCTGTTTCTCCTTTGGCTGTGCACAAAATTCTGGAATTTTGTAGTCGCTGTTCGCCGGAATCTGGCCATGCCGGTGACGTGTCCCGACGATCCAGCGGAGTACTCTGACCCGTGAGGTCCCTTGGTTCATTGTTTGGGTTCAATCCGTGAACCGTGCGTCCGTCGCGTGTTTCCCCGCCGACGTTACGTTCCGTTTTTTCCGGTTCGCGACCCGTCGAGGCAAGTATCCCTTGCTATGTGCTATACTATATATTTATAAATGTTTTGACACACTAAACCTGTAAAACTTAACTTGGTATAGTCGTTTTCCCATTTTTGGTTGCAATATTGCATTATGTCATTCTACAGATAACATAGAATTTACAGTTTGCCAATTTAAACCTAATAACCAAGTTTACCTGTTTAATCACATTTTACTGTTTAATAGATGGTAGCACTTACCCATGTAGTTATATTACATTCGGACATTCGTATTCAAAGGCTTGATATAACTGTATTGCATCAATATCTAAACTATTGCACCGCTAAGGGTGCTCAAACCTGTTAACATGACTAAATGGCTACATTGTATTACTGCACTCTTATGATTGAATGAAACATGCTTATTATTTATTGCAATGCTTATTTCATGTTGTTAATACCCATGTTTGTTTATACATCTGATTGGGAGCACACTCACGATTTTGCGTACATCTTGACCTGACATTGCTACACATGTATATATCGATACACCTGACATGGTACCGTATACTATTGACTTGACCTGATGTACCATGACTCGACCTGTTACCTGATCTCGTGCCTAATGCCAACAAACCTGACATGTAGTCCTCATGGACCGTTCCTGTTGTCTATCCAGAAAAACCTGCTTTTACCTGATCCTGTGTTGGCATTAGTTCTTGATTACTGAATACCTGACTCGACACATATAATTTGGGGGTATGGGGAAATCAAAGGTGAAATATGACTTGTGACTCGACAGTTCACTACCTGTATTGAGTGTACACATTCCTGTTTTGTGCCTAGCGGCATGTCTCGGTTTCAGCCGAGAATATTATGGCCGTGGTCTCGGGTATGTACGGGATACTATCAAGTGTACACATTCCTGTTTTGTACCTAGCGGCATGTCTCGGCTGCAGCCGAGAATATTGTGGCCGTGGTCCCGGGTATGTACGGGATACTATTGAGTTACATCGATGATTCATCAATTTGGTTTCAAAGACTTTAGACTAGAAAACTTGATAGAACAGTTTAGTTACCCACTGCACACTACCCTGCACTGCTTGTTTCACATTATTGCTGTATTCATGTTTTATTTTGCATTGCCTGTTACACTGTTCATATTATATTACTGGTTGACATGACGCGCTGACGTCTGGGTTTTGCATGGCCCAGATTCTGTACCACTGTCGCAGTCCGAGCAGGAGTACTTCAGCCAGCAGGCTGAGTTGTGAGTTCTGTAGTGGTTAGTTTTATTTTCTGCATTTATTTTCTGATGTGAGCCCGCATTATGGGACATACCTTTCAGTTATTTGTATTGGATCATTTGCTTCCGCACTTATTTATTATTGACTCTTGTTATTCTGGATTATGGACATGTTTTAGATAGTTTTGTCTTGTTCTTGATATCTCTACAGCCGTAATGTGACTGTGGATAGATACTTCCTACCCACAGGTAGCATGGTTGGCTATGTCACGTGCCCATTTTAGCGTACTCTGGGAAGCGGGGCGTGACAGATTTTGATGATAATGGCATGGATAAGCTAAATTTTGAGGAGAATATTGAGGAAATTATTGAGGATGAACCAGTTTTGTTTGATGAGTCGGATTTCCCAATTCATCATATCCCTTCCACTGATTGTGTACACCCTTCTGAATCTTTAACAGATACCCTTCCTCACTCACTTCCCTCCATCATCGTTGCGACCACACAAGAGACCGTTACGACTTCATCTCCAATGTCTGGTTTACCAAGTTCGACGTACCCACGAATCTTGAGGGATTTGATCTCATTTCTCCGTGGGTTGATAGATTAGCACAATCGCTTTTTACACATCGGTCATTACAAATTGTACTAATTTATACACTCCATCCCCACCCTCAAATTCGTATTCCCACTTTCTTTGGTTCTTCTAATCTTCCTTTAATGATACCGAGTATTGATGAATCACAATCCGATATTTTGAGTTCGATAATTTTAGAAATACAACTTGATTTAGAATCTTTTGAGAATAAGGTAGATGAGCTTTACGAGTCTCCTACCTCCGTAATTTTTAAACAATCAAGTGTGTTGAATTCTGGCGTGACACTTATTGACATTGAAACGTTCAATCAAACCTTCGATGAAAGTTTCGAAGATATTTTCGCCGACGAACTCGCATTCTTAAACGACACGGATTTTGTGTTTCATCAACCTCCACTTGAAGAAGTCGAACCACCATCACCATTTCTTTTTCCCTTCCGCCATTCTTCTCCTCCACCGAGACCATATTCAACTCTTCTTCCCATACGGTCTCATGTGTTTCTCATCTCATTTCTCTACACTCCATTCTTCCACCAACCCTACCATTATCACGATAAAAATTTTGAATGGTTGGTGCTAACTTTTGGCCTGTGTAAGGCCATGTATAGTTTGATTTTTCTCCTCCCTAACTCTAAACTTAAACGCTTAAAACAGTGGTAACACCGTCTCACTTAAGTTTGGGGGACCTTGTTGTATATATATTTTGTTTTTCTTTTAACAATAAAAAAAATCTATAAATAAATAAATAGGGGAGTGCCGACATTTTGACCCTCTTGGTGTGGCATGACAGTGAGGACACTGTCAAGTTTAAGTTTGGGGGTATGCTCGGTAAGTCTTCTTACTTCGCATTCATTTGTACATTTTTGCATTTGCATAAAACCCATAAAAATTGAAAAAATTTAAAAATTATAAAAAATTAAAACATTCAATTTTGGCCATAATTGACTTGAGTTTGACAAGAAGGTTAACTAGCTAGGAACAACTAGATCCTAAACTTAATAAATTAAAAACTCTAAAAATAATCTTTCTTAAAATTTAACGGTAGAAATTATATGTCTTTGTAGTTTATTTAGAAATAGGCAAATTTTGAGTTCACTTCTTGGGCTAAGTTAAAACAAGGGAAAAGTATTGATATTTTTATTAAAGTATAAGTTTGAAGAATAATTCCTAAGCTTAAGTCTAAATTCTGAAAATATATACCCTACAAATTGCACAAACACGCACCTTGAAACTTGGAATAGTAGAAGAGACCTTGAAATGCTCTTGTCTAAAGTCCATAGTATGAAGGAAAATAAAATAAAAATACAAGTGTGAATAAAGAGATAATAAAAAAAATGAACACTGATTTTGTAATTACTTAAGACTGCATTAATAGAAAAAATATTTAGCGAGGGTGCTTCATCACCTAGTGCCTTAGACCAACTGGTTTGGGAGTCACTGCTAAAGCCTTAGGTGTTACAAGACTAGAAATTACGCTTTAATGTGTAAACACATTTTGTAATCGGTTGTTGGTACCTCAAGAAGTATTAACGGTCGCATGAAGGATGTGTGAGCAAATTTCATCTAAAAATTCACCAATTAAGAAGTGTTTTGGACGACGGACAAGAGTGTGATTGCTTGATTTGAATTTCCAAGTGTAGGGGTGATATATACACACACGTAGGGGTATGTGATTGGGGTTTAGATAAGAGATAGGAATGAAGAATAGAACTTATATCTTTAATAGTGATGATAAAAAATCCTAAGTTGAGATAGAACCCTAGAAGGAAAACTTAAGAGATGCCAAAAGCTAAGTAAATTCACAAGAACATATATAATCTTAAGTTAAGTGATAAGGAAGTGTGAAGAATACGGGTGGATAATTTATGAGTCGAAGTTAATAGAATTCCTTGTTGGAAAACCTAATTGGAGAACAAAAGTTAATAGGCCAAATTGATAGGATTTTGTGGGTAGTATCCACTGAAAACCCTCAGGATATAACACTCCTCCTACTAGGGACACCTAGAGGTTTAACGACTTATTGCACGAGCTCAGTGCAATCGCGTTTCCCTGCGAAAGTGAGGTTAGGTTTTTGTTGAGAATAAAACTAGGTTTGCTCGAGGACAAGCAAAAGATAAGTTTGGGGGTATTTGTTCATATCATAATATTGCATTATTATATTCCCCATTCTTATTCATTTTATAAATAAACAGGTGCTTTTGACCCATGTCTGCTACATAGTTGCAGGTTACAGGTTTTCGGAATAAAAATGATGAAATTGATGAAAGAATCTTGATTGTGCCCACATCTTGAGGAACATTGAAGATCAATTAACAAGTTCACAAAGAACAAAGGCAGCGCAAGGTTCAAGACTTAGTCATGAAGCAACGGCAAAAGTCCACTACAATGTTCACTGGAAAGATCCGGAAGAGAACTAGAAGATATTCTGAAGAAAAACCTGAAGAAACAAGTACTCAAATGCAGCAGAAAAACCCCCAGAAAAAATGAAGCATCAAGCTCCTAACTTGGCCGCGGAACCGCGGCCAAAGCATGCTATTGGCCACGGAACCGCAGCCAGGTTGTGCCCGTGTCGGTGCAAAATCTTTGACGGTGCGCGGAGCGTTGACTAGTCTTTTCTTAGGGGGTAAACTTGTAATTTCAGATGTGCGAGTCGATTATTACCCTAGGATTTCTATCCTCTATAAATAGGAACCCTAAATCTTGTATTAGGTCATACCTCTTTTTTTTCATCTATTCAGAATTTTAAAATTCCTGTGTAAATGGTTGGAGAGAGCCATCAATAAAATTAGTAAGTTTTCTTTTCATTGCCCTAGTATAATTTCTTATCTGTCTTAGTATAGATTTTTAATTCCTTGCCCTAGTTAGAATAGTTAGAATATCATTCAATTCCCTAATGAGCGAGTAGTCTCCTCGCTTGTTAGAGTTAGCTTTGGGGAAGGCTTGAGAGATGAAGATCTCTCACCCTTTTCTTGCCCATCACACGTTTTTATAGGACTCCATGCTTACATGCACGCACCGCTCCATATGGCACCCTATCCCACGAGATAGCGGTGATACCATAGTATAAAGGCCCGGTTGAGCGTGTTTTCCATGGAGGTTAGGGTAAGGATTAAGAAAGGAAGGACAAGAACCTAGAGGAAGAAACACCGTTTCTTCCCGATGGTACTAATCTCCTTTATTAATAATTACCATAACTCCTAAAGAGATCTTAATTTGGGTATAGAAAGCGGTGAGATTTATTGACTTTCCAAGCTTAATCTAAACCTAACCCTAGAAAGATTTTAGTTTAGATAAATTTAGTTTTTAGATTTAATCAATCCGACACCAATCGGAATTAACTCGTAATAACAATTAGGAAATTCACAAAATCCCTGTAGACCGACCCGTACTCACCGGCTAGCTACCAAGCGACGCCGTTCTTGATTGTGGTTATAAATATTCTTTGATTCATCTTTTGATCACAACGCATACAAAAAATAATACAAATCAGTGCTCACTGGAGGTGAGTACACTGGACGGACTCGCCGAGAACTTCTAGATGGTATTATACCTATCGTCAGATGGAAGTTCTCAAGTGGCATGAGTACAGGTTATTCCTTTGACCTGAAGTCATCATTTGTCTTGTGTGAGTTCCCATTGTATTTTGATTACTACCCTACCATGACTCAAAGGAGTCTTGCAAATAGGTTATAGTTGGGTACAGTCCCGAGCCACATGGAGGTTGTTCCCTTACGGAAAATAAATAAATAAATAGAGCAACGGGAAAAAAGTCCTCAAGTGGAGCATCACGTGCCCACACGTGATAGGCGCTGCGCTTGACAAAACTAAGCTAAAACCGGACCTCACGTGCAGACACGTGACTTCTATAAACAAAGCATACAGGCGCCTGAATAAAGCAAAAAAGTTGAACATAAAAGAAACTCACATGGTAGCACGTGACACCTTTTGGTGGGCTTAATTTGGTGGGGTCACGTGCTACACGTGATAGACTCCTATGCCTTCTGAACCGATAGAAGTAAACTCTAATTAAAGACCAAAAGCTTTATTTAGAAAATATTTCCTTGAATCTTTCTAAATAAGAAAGATTACGCTCTGTAAAACAGAGCGCCGTTAGATTAAAGATCCAATGGCGATCAAAAACTCACCAATCAACAGAAAAATTCTGTGCAAGGAAAATCTTCCTAAACTTGTTAAGAACAACAAAAAAAATAACTTCTGTAAAACAGGAGTCCTTGGATTAAAATTCAACGGTGAATAAAATTCACCGATTGATCCAAAAGATCATTTTGGTTGATTATAAAATCAATGAAAATCTCTCAATAAGAGATTTGGCCAAACAAACTGATTCTTTTCTTTCTCCTATAAATAGGAGCACAAAAGAAACAAGAAAAAAAAGGAGAAAAAGAAGGAAGCTTTCCAAGTTCTGAGAAAAAGAGAAAAAAAAGAGAGAGATAAAAACTTGAAGTCAAAAAAGAGAAAACAAAAGAAAAATCCGAGGTAAGAGAAGGAACAAAACACAGAGAATACCTCATCCCTTCTTCGCCTACATAAGAGTTTAACTCTTCTCAAAGAACTTAGTTATTCCTCTGGTTAAGATCTGCAGAAGAAGATCTCCCCACAAGTTGAGAATTTAATTCTCATCGGGGAGATTTTGCCATGCAGATCCAAAACCTAGAGGGAGATCTAAGTCTAGAGAATTTAATTCTCCTATAAAAGTATGCAGGAATTTAATTTCTCTTATAAAACAAGAGTTTAACTCTTCATATGAGAACTTAGTTCTCCCTTATGGTAAAAGATCTGCAGAAGCAGATCTCCCCATAAGTTGAGAATTTAATTCTCATCGGGGAGATTCTGTCATACAGATCCTGAACCCGAGGGAAAAAATAAGAATTTAATTCTTATAAAACAATGAGCTTGAAAGTCTTGAAACTCAGAATCTCCATACACGTAGAGGGATTGGCACCCAACATAATAAACAACCGATCACGTGCTCCCACGTGAGCGCTTTTGATGAACAAAAGAGAATAGCCGAGATCTGCTCACGTGATCACACGTGATCCTATAGCAGTACTTGGCACTTACAAAACAAAAAGAGAATAAACCAAAGGAAGCGCCTCACATGATCCCACGTGACCTAACATCACTTGGCCCTTAGAAAAGAATAAAGAATAAACCCAAAAGAAGCAGCGCTTCAGATTCTTGAATTTTAACAATATTTCAAGCGCCTCACGTGACCCCACGTGAGCGCCTCAGAACTTTAATGTTTAACACTATTTCAAACACCTCACGTGGGAGCATGTAAGCGCTGAATAAATATGTTAGTGTTGAACACTACGAAAGGCTAACATTAGCCAGATTCAGACCAAATTGAGCCCCTCATGCTCGGGATCTCCAAAACCAAGCTCAATTCCAAAAAACAGCTAATAAGCTCTCAACGGATGACGTCTAAACTGATGTTCATCCCATTTTCCCCAAATCGGGACATTGGTTCAAGGGTACATCTCTTCATACCACTGATATATGTCGTTGTAATCCTTCAACGTCTTCAGAGAGATGGAGGGTCCCAATAAACCAATAACTTTTGGCGCATCCTCCAAACTGATTAAGCCAGAACCCCACAGACTATGATGTCTTTAAAGTTTATGGACTATAAGGTCCTTAAACTCATAGACTATGATGTCTCTAAACTACCATGCACTATGATGTCCTTAAACTTGTGGACCGCATGTTAGTTATGTATATGCCCTAGAGGCCATTGTTGTACATATGATGTATATTATAGTGGATGCTTAGATATATATAGAGAGGACTTTCTTGCTCGATATGATAGTATGCTATCTGGTTTCACTTTGTCTTAACATGTTGACTTGTATTGGTTTAGTGTCTTGCTCTCACATGTTGATAAAGCTCTTAGAATATGTACTTGACTACTAGGACTATGATGCGGATCATACTAGTGGGGCCAGAGTAGTCCAAGAGTACATCATATAATTGTTCCTAGTCGAGGGTGTATCGAGACAGGGCATCGATACTCCAAAGTAGACTAACGTATACGCATCTTGACCCATATGATGGGCGATGGATGATCCCACATCCATTGGTGTTTGACATCAAAGATGGTATATGGGTGCTCGGTGGAGACTGGGTACACTGAACGGACTCACCAAGAACTCCTAGATGGTATTATACCTATCATCAGATAGCAGTTCTCTGGTGACACTGGTGCAGGTTAATCTGTAGACCCGAGATCGTCATAGAGTCTTGTGTGATTCCCACTATGCTTTGATTTCCACCTTACCACGTTCATGAGAACGTACAAAATGGTGGCTTTTGGGTACAGTCCCGAATCACATGGAGGCAATGAGTGATAGGAGGGGTTTCGTCTCTCCCAGTATTGGGGGTTGATTTTGTGCTGTGTTCGATTGGCTATAACTGGAAGTCCCTGGCCAGGGCTGATATGGAGATCTACTGGTAAGTGTTATTAGTAGTTTCTTAACCCACATCGACACGACTTATCGGTTATTGGGGTCTGACGTTTACCACCCCTAGACGAGATATGCGACATATCAGACGAAAAGACCAGACTGTACGGTAGTGTTACTGATTGGAATCACAGGAGTGTGTGCAGGCTTGCTTGTTGATCTTCTGATCGCTCAATACCCGAGTGATTGTTACGTTTAGCTGACCGCTTGCAGCTTGCAGTTGTTTGATATGATCATCACCTACTGCCGGCGTATTGACGAGTCTTTAGAGTCCTACACAGAGGTTTCCGGGCACAGGCGAAACGGAGTAGGAGCACATATGTGATATGTGCGGGACCGAGATTAATACGATATGAGATACCGTATTCTATTCTTGCGATATGTGATATCGGCCGTGTATATGTGATATAGCCGGGTTATCGGATCATGTGTTGATTCGATAAAAAGATACATATTATATTAGTCGGTTATATGTAATATAGCCGGGTTATTAAATCAAGTGTTGATTTAATAATTTAATGTATAATTATATATGTGATATATTGCATTACATTAACTAATATAAGCTCACTTAAATGATTCTTTTTCTCACTTGATGATACATTGATATATATGTAATATATGTTAATTGTATTATTTTCTTTTGTTACATTAAATATTATATATGTGATACCTAATATTGTAACATGCTAGGTTACAAATGCAACTAGGGTTTGTAGATTAAACCATGCTTGGGTTTATGGTTGGATTTATATTTATTTTGGTAATTCAAATTGTATGGATTAAGTCATGGATGAGTTTTGAAGAAGCGTCATGATGCTTTGACTAAGTCCACCGCTTTGGATATTTCTAAGATATTTATTAACCCAACCCTAACCCTAACTCATGGTTAAGTCTCTACAAGTGTTAAGCATGCCATGCTTAACCCTTGTTTGCATTTCTAACCTCACACAATAATTCATTTTTCATTCATCACACTTGATCTTCTTCTTCCTCCTCACAAAAGCTTTCTAGCGTTTTATTTTTGTGATGAATGATTAAGAGAAAAAGAAAACTAAAGAGAGCAAAATTCCTACTTCATCATCCTCATCTATTCTATCCACTTAGATTAGGGTGTTTGCTTCACTAATACCTCATTAGTGAAGTGAGAGCTTGGGTTTGTGATTCCTCAAGGTAGATCATCTTGGATTGTGAAGTCTTCAAGCAAGGATGTCTCATTCACCTCATGGAGCCTCTATAGAGTCTGGGAGCTTGATGATCGCAGCGAAGGGACCTCAACTCGGAGCTTATGAAGCGAAGGAACGGACTACAAAGGTTGTAATCCCTATCACTTAGAAGTAAAGTATTTTACTTTATGTTTCTAACCCTAATTCTCTAGTAAAGATCCTTGCTTAGGTTGTTTGGCACTTGAAATTTTAAATATGGCATGTTTGATGCCTTGTAGAACCTCGTTTTAGTGCCTAAGAATCTTACAGTGGTATCAGAGCCTAGCTAGAGCATTAGGCATTGCGTAGGCGAAATTAAAAGTCCGAACGAACTCCGAATAACCAAATTTTCCCACTTTCTGGAAAAATTTTCAAAAGTTGAAATTTTTCATATTAAAAATATTCAGAAAATCATGCAGGTAATTCTATGGACCCTCTTGAAGAATGAGTCCCTAACTCGCTTTAGTGACCGTGGAACCGTGGCCAAAACATGGTTTTGGCGGCGGTTCCGCGGCACCACTGAGGAGGCAAGGGATGTCACTTCAACGGTTGGTCCATTTGTACTGGAGCATGATTCTGGGAATTTTTAAAAGTTCTTAAGTGTTGAGCTCTCTGGGAATTTTGGGAATTCGTTAATTCGATCGAATTGTTTAACGTCGTCTAGCTTTCTGAAATTTGATACAATAATTGGAATCTACAAATTTGTTTGTTGCGTGTAAATCAAACATTTCGGTCTCGGATGTAATCGGAAATCTTATTGAATTATCCGACTTATTTTGAAAAAGTGTTTTCATGGGTGAGACCTAAATGCAAGCTTTACATTGTTAGGCATGAAATCTTGGATATATGTTATCCCCGGTTTGTGTTGTCTAAGAGCAGTTACGATTCCAATTGTTGTATTTTTTCATTTTTTCTTTTCTGCGACCGTAAGTGTAGTATGCGGAGTATCGCCGGTTTCGTTGCTATACATCAACGACAATTGGGATACGCATATTTACTTACGTTGATGACATGTGATGTTATGTGTTGCTGTGATATGTTATATTAGATCGTCGTGTTTTGAATAGCCGGGGGTTTTATGTGAGATGAGGGTTTTTATTTTCATTCATGTAAAATTGATTGTATGTAATATTCTTTTATTGGGGCACTTCCGGGTTGAGGATGATGTCACCATTGTATATTATTTACTTTTCCGCATTAGGATAGACCCAAGGATGGGAGCACAAGTAACCGGGTTCTAGGGTCCAGTAGGAGGCCATCTCGAGGAGTCGAGACCGGGTCTCCTAACCCTAGAATTGGGAGGGTTACTTGCCGCTCTCATAGAGGTCTAGGGATGTGGGTTTGGCTATTCATCGCGACCGTGGAATCCGTGTTTTATACAGGCTTAAAATAAAACACGGATCTCCTAGTATATCCAATATTTCATATGTTATCTTCTACTGCTGATATTATGTGATGTGGTCATATTATATGCGTGAGACGAATGCTTTATTATTGTATATATGATATATAATAAACGTTGCTTATATTTTGCACCTGCGCTAGTCCCGTCCCAGTATGCCGTTAGTTAAGTAACCTAACGGTGCATAACGGGAACTGAGGCGAATGCGGATGGCATAAGCGTACGTTGTATTTTCGTTTCTTCTGTGATGCTTAGGAAGTATAAATGATGGGAATTCATTAATGAGATTAATGAAAGAAAAAAAAACCTAAAAATGTTATAGAATCATATTTTCAAAAAGAGTAGCTCTAGTTTTTGGTTTGCATAGCGGTATTCCTTGTAGAATATCCAGCACCTTATTCGATAAGGAAAGAGCCGAGATCCCTTCACTGGGAGTGACCTATTTAGCGAAACTAGCAGATGCTACAACTCACTCGGTTTTGTTTTTGACTGCTTCTGTAGTTCTTGCTTTGCATAGAGGTGTTTGAGAAATATCCTGCACCTTATTCGATAAAGAAAGAGCCGAGATCCCTTCACCAGGAGTGACCTCTTTAGCGAAACTAGCAAAAGCCTCAAAAACACTCCTTTTCAAAATCACTTATTTCTACAAGGATATCAAGTTCATTACGCAAAAGGTTTTCTGAAAAACCTGTCGTAGCCCTCCGTCATTTCAGATGAGTCCTACTTAGTATTCGTGCTGCGTTTGTTGATCTCCATCAAGGCGTAGTGTGCGGTAGTTGACTAGTATTTATCTGTTGCATAAGATGCGATTGTTTTAGGGTAGTCGTACGACCTTGTAGACCTCCATCAAGGGTCGTGCGGATGGGTTTAATTCAATTAGGAAATGACAGGTTGAACTTGACTAGTAGCCTATGGTTTGTTGACCTCCGTCAAGGTCATAGGACGCTAGGGGCAGAATATTATCGGGAATTTCAAGTGTTGAAATTTGCAATGAGATTGTATACCTTCTATGAGATAGTTGGATCCCGATACCCACTGTGAGTAAGAGTTACTCCTGGGAGAGTTTTACACATGACAATTAGCCGATCAAGTAGGTGTCTAGAAAGGTGTTAACGGGGTTATGCCTCTGGGAAAATGAGATTTATTTTAATTAGGTCCGTGCGAAAACACGGGGAACCTCCCTCAAAGTACCAACAATGGCCTGGCCGAAAGATTGGCGAACTTGTAAAGTGTAATTAATCCCAGCTAGTCTTACGTTTTAGGGTTTAAAAGAAGATTTGATGAAAACAGTGGGAGCCATCCTGATTAGATAGGATAATAACCAATCTAATCTTGCAAGAACAAACGCTAAAGTGTTTTCTTCTCTCTCTCTCTCCGGGTAGCGACCATGTCAGGCCTTAATCAAGATAATAATATCGATGTATTCACCGAATCTGCTTATTATGCTGAGCAGGTGAACGTTGGTTCCGTTCTTTCTTATAATTGTTACAAGACAGAACAGGAAATAGGGAAATATCCGGATTCCCACGCCGCCCAAATGAAGAATAAGCATGATGATGCATCTTCTTCGGGTGTGTTAGTTATCGAGAACGGTTTCTCAGTTCACTCTACGTCCTGGGTATTAGATACCGGATCGGGATCCCACATATGTAACATGTTACATGGGCTACAAAAAGGTAGAGAACTAGGAGAGGGTGATCATTCTATAAGAGTAGAGAATGGTGCAAATGTTTCAGCCAAAGCAGTTGGCGAATATCACCTTGTATTACCAAATGGTAATACATTGATTCTGAACGAATGCTATAACATTCCGACCCTGATATGCAATCTTATAACAGTTTCTTTATTGAGTAAAGAAGGATATAATTTTGTAGTACAGGACAATGTTATGAACATCTTCCTGAATCAAAAGTTGATTGGATCAGGCTCGTTAAATAATAGCATATACATTCTAGATCAAACCACGGTTCTTAATGTACAAAACACACATAAGAGGAAGAGTTCAGAAATGAACGAATTCTTCTTATGGAATTGTAGACTAGGTCATATCAATGCGACACAACTAGCTAAGTTACTTAAGGATGGATATTTTAATCCGTTCCAATTATCATCTTATGAAACTTGTCATTCATGTCTCAAAGGCAAAATGACTAAAACTCCGTTTAGTGGACATGGAGAAAGAGTTACGGAACTCTTGGGGCTGATACATAGTGATGTATGTGGTCCCATATCTACACATGCCAGGAATGGTTTCTCGTACTTCATTACATTCACTGACGATTGTTGGGATCGAAAATTGCACCCCGGTTGACCAAGTCAAAGTCAAGATCAACCCCCATGCCAAGTGGGCCCAAGCCCGGATCAAGTGGGCCCATGCCCTGGTCGAGTCCGAACATGAAGCGGCCGCCCATGCCAACAGTAAAATCATGTAATAAATAATTTTTATGTAATTTTTTATGCATGAATGGGCATAAAGCCAAATTTTTGTAAAGCTCATGGCTTATGTGCAAAAAGAAATGGCACATGAGCTATGGGATGGGCAAAATGATATTTTTGTAAAGCCCAAGGGGCTATATGTAAAGTGTATAGCCTATAAAGGCCAAGATAATGAAAATATCTCAATAACTTTTTCTCTCTCCATAAGAATCAAGATCTGTGATCTTCTCCTTCCACAAGATTCTAAAAACCTTCTTCTCCTTTTGAATTAAATCAAGAGTTTTACTCTTCCTTTTCCAAAATTAAATAGTTTTTTACCACGAAACCCACAAAGGGGAACTCAGGTCTCCCACCAGATCTTAAAAAGTAGAGATTTTTAAAATCTCATACTTCTTGTTCTTCAAGATCCTGCCAACAGAGGAGGAAGAAGGAGACCCACCTCCAAGAACCCTACTTTGGGGAAAATCCAGGGCTGAAGGGGAGAAGCCCCTTCATCAGCTTCAAAAAATATATATATCTTAGGAGTTTAACTCCTCATATATATATACATACAAAATAATAAGTGTTCCTTTCTGGGGAGTACAACTCCCATTGCAGGGACCGAGTCCCTTTTGCCTCCCAAAGCGCGAGCACCCCTGGCTCAAAGCGCCAGCGCTCTTGCGCTCAGAGCGCTAGCATCCAAAGCGCTAGCGCCCGAGCGCTAGCGCCCAAAGCTCTAGCGCCCGAGCGCCCACGTGCCTGGCACGTGGAGCGCTAGTGCTCAAAGCACTAGCGCTCTTGCGCTCAGAACGCTAGCGCTCAAGCGCCTCGTGCCTGGCACGTGGGGCGCTAGCGCTCAAAGCGCTAGCGCTCTTGCTCTCAGAGCGCTAGCGCTCTTGCGCTCAAAGCACTAGCGCCCAAAGTGCTAGCGCTCGAGCGCCCACATGCCTGGCACGTGGGGCGCCAGCGCTCTTGCGCTCGCCCTAGTGCCCAAAGCGCTAACGCCCGAGCGCTTTCTTCCACGCATCCTTTGGATGCCCCTTTTCCCTTACACACACACACACACACACACACACATATTCACACACACACATACTCTACAACACTGTCCCCTTAGAAAAAATTTCTAACGGGGCCTGCCCCGCACCCCGTAAGGGGGCTGCTAGCCCCCTTGACCCCCAGCCCCCTATCCGGGTAGCGGGACCCCTATAAAACTCTGCGGGGCCCCCGATATATCCAAAACCCCTTTCAAAACACAACACATGCATTCTGCACATTGAGTTCGCATGACCTGTTTGACCCGTTAATCGGAGGTTCTCTCGCTCCAAGGGCGAGGGGTAATTAACGGCAGCTTAGTCTGCGGCTGCCGGAGATTCGAATCCCCACAATCAATAAAACCCTGCCTACCCTAGGTAGGTGGAATCTGTACTACGCCTGAAAAACGCGCGCGTATTCCCATCTCAATGGGGTGACGAAAAACATCCTATAGATTCTGGCACGCCTGGTAGGACCAATCTCTCCTCCCATATTCCGGGTTAAACGTTCATGCGAACTCAATCAATATACATATCTATATTTGAACTAAAATAATACTCTTTCATGCAGGTTTTCAAGCAACCACTTCTCAACGATGTCTCCAAAGATGAACTCAGCTCCCATCTCCTACACGATGAAGATGGACTCCAGGACGGTCCTCCCGGCCAGTCTTGGGCGACAGTGGGAGGAGCCGCTGCTACAGTTCAACTCAATTCTGTTCGTGCCAGCTAACGCCATTCCGGCACCTCAAGCTCCGGTAACCGACAAACCGGTCTCGAAAGGCAAGAGGCCAAATGTGGTGGTCTCGAAGGCGCCCCAATCCAAACGCAAATCGGTGTCTGAACGGCTTTCCATGGCCCCATCTGGGGGCAAAGCCGTCAGAACAAAAGAGGTTGCCAGACGTCATGGGCAAGCCCAGGCGATGCCTTCAACGGACACGCGGGCGGATGTCTTCTCAAGCCTCCCCATCACTCGGCCTATGGCGGCTTTCGGAAGAGCAGAAGTCTGCCAAGCGCTCAAGGCAGAGAAGCTGAGGCAGAAGCGGTTCAGATACAGAGCCAACAAAAGGGCTAGGGCCCCGGCCATGTTAAAATTTGTGAATTTCCAAAGCCCGGATCGCTCCGCGAAACCAGCTGCCAGTGATGAAAGGATGGCTGAATGTGTTATCCACACAGTCTACATGGTAAGCGCGCATCCCAGCGACAACCTTCGCAGCAAGGATGGGGCCACCACATCTCAAATCCAATCTGGTTTGAATGCGGCTGTCACTTCCCAAGACCAGCATACTCCTAAAGGTAATGAAGACCCTCCCAGTGAGGCTGATAAGCAGAGAGAGCCCTCAGATCACGAGGAGTCGGGCTCGGAAAGCGAAGATGAGCCAACTTTCCATCCTAAGACCGCAGAGCAGCAACTTATCCAGGAGCTCCGAAAGCAGCTCAGAAGCAAAGACAAGGAGATGGCCAAGCTCTACTCAAAAATTGACGACTTGACAAACGTCGTCTTATAGCTTACGGCCCAACTTGCCTCTCAGCCGCCCAATCAAGCACATGGTTCTACTCATGAACCGGGAAACGGTGTCCCGAGACATCCGACGCCCATTCCCTCAAATCCAAAGGTGGGCGGACCGCATGAAAGTCAGTCACATCCTATCTCGGGAAATGTCTTGGCTACCGATGACAGCAACCCGCTAACTCAAGATCAAATCATGGATTTGGTTGCCAACAAAGTCAAAACGTTGGTAGCCGAAGCCGGAGAGCAAAAAGATGTCAGCGGTAGCTGGAGACCGTATCCTGCTCGGTACGATCTTGTGGAGTTTCCCACTGGCTATATCGTCCCCAAATTTGAAAGGTTCGATGGGACGGGAAATGTGAACCGACACATTGCCCAATTTAAAGCATCATGCGTGAATACTGGGGGCAACGATGCGCTCCTTCTCCGCCAGTTTGTCAATAGCTTGACCAATGTTGCTTTTGATTGGTATGCAAGCATACCGGATGACTCGATCACGACGTTCGCTCAAATAGAATCCATGTTCAAGTAAAGGTTCATGAGTGTCAGCAATAAAATCACCATTGCCGACCTCGTAAGGACCGAGCCAAAGAACAGCGAAAGAAAAATGGATTTTATAGTCCGATGGCGCAATCTCTCTATCAAATGTGAACTGCCGTTGGAGCAAGACCAATCCGTCAGTCTTCTTATAGAAAAACTGAACGACTGGATGAAACCTTTCCTGTGCACCGCAGGCTTCAAAACATTCCAAGAGCTGACCAAGAAAGTTCAAATGTTGGAACGCTCAAAGCCCGAGTCCACTCAGAATCTCCAATTCACAAACAGACCGAGACATTGGAGGGACGACAATCGGAAAAGTGAAAGTTCCAACAGCACCAATTCTCTGGATAAGCAGAGAGCGGGCGGAGTAAAGACTAACAAATCTCGAGAGCCAACTTTGGAGGAAAGAAGAAATAAGGTCTACTCTTTCCGAAGGGTCAAGGTCCACAAAATTTTTAAAGATGCTCTGAAGAATGGCCAGCGGCTACCAGAACAAAAAAGGCTAAGTGAAGCGAACATGACTGATCATCCCAACTTTTGCCCATACCACCGAGTGCCGGGACACACTATCGAAGACTGTTGCATCTTCAAGGATTGGGTCGAGAAACAATACAAGGCGGGAGAAATATCATTGTCCCCTGGCGTGTTAACAAACAATCAAGCTGCGACTGCCAATTTCATACAAATGAAGACTGAAGTCCTTCAGGGACCTGATTCTTTCAAACATATGCCTTTCTCTAAAAAGAGCGGACCAAGGCAACAAGCTAAGAGCCAAGCGAGCAATATTGTCACTGAAGAAGCAATAGACGGGTACACAACCCATACGGTCTACATGATGGAGCTCAGAGGAACAAGTCCTCCTACGCCTTATAACCATAACAATGACGCAGTTGTTGCCATCCAACATCGGCTCGATCCAAATGATGAAGAGCTCGCGCAGGCCATTAAGCCAAAGGAACCCGTGGTTCATGCTGAATCAAGTTCAGGCGGTAAGGATGATCCCGTTGTCGTACCCGGGACTATAGAACAAGCATTATTCAAATGGCTTCAAAAGCAGCTTCAGGACAGGGACAAGAAGATGGCCAAGGTCCATTCTAAAGTCGACGAGCTAGCAAATGTCGTGGCGGATCTCACGACCCAAGTCGCCCGATTGCAAATACAGCAAAATCAAATTTTGGTTCGTGAGCTGGGGATTGATATCCGGAAGCAGCCAACCGATGCTCCCTCCAGCCCGAGAGCGGAACACCTTTGTAAAAAACGGACGCGATCAGCCTCCAGTCTCTCCGATACGTACACTGAACGTGGTAAGCGGACAGTAAGCGAACCAAAGACTGATCGTCCTCAGGGTCTAGTATCAGTAAGGGAACATACTCCAATGGAGAGAAAGAAGAAAGTATACTCCTTCAGGAGGGATAACGTCCTCGAAATATTCGTGGACGCCTTGAACAACGGTCTTCAACTGCCTATTCCAAATAGGCCACATGAGATGAACATGACCGGCAATGTCATATACTGCCCATATCATAGAATGGTGAGTCATACCATTGAAGACTGCTATGTTTTTAAAGATTGGGTGGAGAACCAATACAAACTTGGGAAAGCCTCATAGTCGTCAGATGAACCGACAAGCCACAGAGTTATGATCATCAACACAGCCCCGCCAAGATCAAAGTTCAAGGAGCTGGGATAAGCAAAGATGACCTATAAGTCTTTAAACTAGAAACAAACGACCACCACGTCGTTAAACTGGGAATAATCGACCTCTAAGTCGTTAAACTGGGAATGTAAAAAAAATGTGTAAATAAATAAATAAAAAGAAAAGCCGAAATGATGGGGAAAGTCACAATAAAAATCAGCAAGTAAAATAAAGATGAGAAAATAAAGCCGAAATGATAAGGCAATAGCGAATAAAAGCCAAAATGATAGGGCAATCGCAACCTTCGCGATAAGAAAAGCTGAAATGATAGAGCAATCGCGGTAAAAAAAATGGCGAATGACGAGTCGCTCCTGGTACCATATTCCAGTGCAGCAATGCAGACGCCAACCAAAATCCGATTTTCCAAAATTCTCATGGCCCTACGGTTGGTCCCCAAACTGATTACCGTATACAATCCACGGGGCTCAAATAATTCTCATCATACCCATGCCTAATCGCAATCACCAGTCCAGCGGTCGGTCTCCGCCCTTGGAATTATGCTCCATTGGGAAGACCCACTCATGTGTCCTCACGATACATGAGGAGAACAAACCTTCGTGGGATCCTTACGACTCACAAAGGAAAAACACACTTGGGAGTCCCCAAGACTTCTAAGGAGAAAGTACACCTACGAGATCCTTACGACTCGTAGGGAGAAAATGCTTTTATGGGACCCTTACGGCCCATAAAATTGAAAAGCCTTAGGTGATAGGGATCTAAACCTGTCTCCTAAGCCATCGCTTCCCAATAGGCAATGGCGAATGATGAGTCGCTCCTGGTACCATATTCCAGTGCAGCGATGTGGACGCCGGCCAAAATCCAAATCCCTAAGTGGCGAATGATGAGTCGCTCCTGGTACCATATTCCAATGCAGCGATGCAGAAGCCAACCAAACTCCAAATCCCATGCCCCAACGGCGAATGATGAGTCGCTCCTGGTACTATATTCCAGTGCAGCGATGCAGACGCCAACAAAGCCCCAAAATTTTCGGCCCTACGGTCTGGATCATACATCCTGCAAAACCGTATACAATCCAACGGGCGTAAAACGATCTCAATCTCTCCCAAGTCCTACCGGTGAGACCACATTCAAAGACAAAAAAAATTGGTATGTCCACAAGCAAAATGGGCACGGATGAAAACCCGAAAGGGCTCCGTGAGTAAAAACAGCAGGACTGCCGGCGAGTTTGTGAAACCCGAAAGGGCGCAAACTCGTAAAAAATAGATGAAATGCACTCGCAAAGTCCTCTCGACTTTGTGAGGAGAAAATTCCCGTGTGAGATCCTTACGACTCACAAAGGAGCAACACACTTAGGAGTCCCTACAGCTCATAAGGAGAAAATACACCTACGAGATCCTTTCGACTCGTAGGGAGAAAATGCTTTTGTGGGACCCTTACGGCCCATAAAATTGAAAAGCCTTAGGTGATAGGGATCTAAACCTGTCTCCTAAGCCATCAATTCCAAAATCCTCCCAGGGCAAATGATGAGTTGCTCCTGGCATTATTCCAGTGCAGCAATGCAGATGCCGACAGAAAGCCAATTCCTAAATCCTCTCATGACAGATGATGATTCGCTCCCGGTACCATATTCCAGTGTAGAGATGCTGATGTCAACTCAATCAAACAAATCAAACCAACCAATTCCAACATCGACCTCTGCGTCAAACAACAGACACTCCGCCTCGGGGAAACGTCGACTAACGACACTCCGTAATGGAGAAACGTCAAGCAGACACTCCGTCTTGGGGATACGTCAACTAGCCGACACTCCGCCTCGGGGAGAACGTCGACCAGCGACACTCCGTAACGGGGGAAACGTCAAGTAGACACTCCGTCACAGGGATATGTCAACTAGCCGACACTCCGCCTCGGGGAAACGTCGACTAGCGACACTCCGTACCGGGGAAACATCCAACAACGACACTCCGTAATGGGGAAACGTCAAGCAAACACTCCGTAACGGGGAAACGTCAAGCAGACATTCCGTCTCGGGGATACGTCAACCAGCGACACTCCGCCTCGGGGAAACGTCGACCAACGACACTCCGTAACGGGGGAAACGTCAAGAAGACACTCCGTACCTGGGAAACGTCCAACAACGACACTCCGCCTCGGGGAAACGTCAAGAAGACACTCCGTGTCGGGGACACGTCGACTACAGACACTCCGCCTCGGGGAAACGTCGACTATCCGACACTCCGCCTCGGGGAAACGTCAATCAGACACTCCGTGCCGGGGACACGTCGACTACAGACACTCCGCCTCGGGGAAACGTCGACCAGCGATACTCCGTGCCGGGGGCATGTCTACCAAATCATTCCGGACCAGAGAAACGTCTACCACAGACACTCCACCTCGGAGACGGGTCAAGCGTCGACCGTCCATGTCGTTAAAAGGGCAGCGCATCCTGAAAGTGGGAACCAAAGCAAGTCGCCTCCACACGAAAGAAGATCCATCAATTTCATGCACATGACCCACATATGTGGTGTGCATTTATTGATGGGGGGCACTTTGTTGGGGTCAAAAATTGCAACCCGGTTGACCAAGTTAAAGTCAAGGTCAACCCCCAAGCCAAGTGGGCCCAAGCTCGGATCAAGTGGGCCCATGCCCAGGTCGAGTCCGAACATGAAGCGGCCCCCCATGCCAACAGTAAAATCATGTAATAAATAATTTTTATGTAATTTTTTATGCATGAATGGGCATACAACCAAATTTTTGTAAAGCCCATGGCTTATGTGCAAAAAGAAATGGCACATGAGCCATGGGATGGGCAGAATGCCATTTTTGTAAAGCCCAAAGGGCTATATGTAAAGTGTATAGCCTATAAAGGCCAAGATAATGAAAATATCTCAACAACTTTTTCTCTCTCCAAAAGAATCAAGATCTGTGATCTTCTCCTTCCTCAAGGTTCTAAAAACCTTCTTCTCCTTTTGAATTAAATCAAGAGTTTTACTCTTCCTTTTCCAAAACTAAATAGTTTTTTACCACGAAACACACAAAGGGGAACTCAGATCTCCCAGATCTCAAAAAGTAGAGATTTTTAAAATCTCATACTTCTTGTTCTTCAAGATCTTGCCAACAGGGGAGAAAGAAGGAGACCCACCTCCAAGAACCCTACTTTGGGGAAGATCCACGGCTCAAGGGGAGAAGCCCCTTCATCAGCTTCAAAAAAAATATATATCTTAGGAGTTTAACTCCTCATATATATATACACACAAAATAATAAGTGTTCCTTTCTAGGGAGTACAACTCCCATTACAGGGACTGAGTCCCTTTTGCCTCCCAAAGCGCAAGCGCTCCTACGCTCAAAGCGCCAGCGCTCTTGCGCTCAGAGAGCTAGCGCCCAAAGCCCTAGCGTCCGAGCGCCCACGTGCCTGGCACGTGGAGCGCTAGCGCTCTTGCGCTCAAAACGTTGGCGCCTAAAGCGCGAGTGCTCGAGCGCCCACGTGCCTGGCACGTGGGGCGCTCGCGCTCAAAGCGCCAGCGCTCTTGCGCTCAGAGCGCTAGCGCTCGAGTGCCCACATGCCTGAAACGTGGGGCGCTAGCGCTCGAGTGCCCACATGCTTGAAATGTAGGGCGCTCGCGCTCAAAGCGCCAGCGCTCTTGCGCTCGCCCTAGTGCCCAAAGCGCTAGCGTCCGAGCGCTTTCTCCTACGTATCCTTTGGATGCCCCTTTTCCCTTATACACACACACACACACACACTCTACAACACTGTCTCCTGTTAGAAAAAATTCCTAACATGACGCTGCCCCGCACCCCGCAAGAGGGCTGCTAGCCCCCTTGACCCCCAGCCCGCTATCCGGGTAGCGGGACCCCCATAAAACTCTGCGGGGACCCCGATATATCCAAAACCCCTTTCAAAACACAACACACGCATTCTGCACATTGAGTTCGCATGACCTGTTTGACCCGTTAATCGGAGGTTCTCTCGCTCCAAGGGCGAGGGGTAATTAACGGCAGCATAGTCCGCAGCTGCCGGAGATTCGAATCCCCACAATCAATAAACCCCTGCCTACCCTAGGCAGGGGGAATCTGTACTGTGCCTGACAGCGCGTGCGTATTCCCATCTCAATGGGGTGACGAAAAACACCCTACAACAATCTCTCAAGATACGGACATGTGTTCTTGTTGAAACACAAGTCTGAATCTTTTGAGAAATTCAATGAATATAAGCACGAAGTAGAGAACCAAACGGTTAAAAGTATTAAAATTCTTCGATCTGATCGAGGAGGAGATTACTTGTGCAATGAGTTCCTGGACTATCTAAAAGAGAATGGAATTCTCTCTCAGCTTACTCCTCCATATACACCACAGCACAACGGTGTATCGGAGCGGAGGAATCGCACCCTATTAGATATGGTGTGCTCTATGATGAGCACTGCTGAGTTGCCTATTTCCTTTTGGGGGTATGCGCTTGAGACAGCTATATACCTATTGAATAGAGTTCCAACCAAATCATTGCCTACCACTCCATATGAGATATGGGGGGGGAAGAGACCGTGTCTTAATTTTGTTAAGATATTGGGTTGCCCGGCCTATGTTAAAATGCAAAATTCAGACAAGCTTGAGATAAGATCAGTTCTGTGCAAGTTTGTAGGATATCCCAAGCATTCACGAGGGCATATCTTCTACCACCCTGAGGAACAAAAGGTATTTGTTGCTCAACATGCCACCTTTTTAGAAAAGGAATTTCTCGCAAAGGAGATTAGTGGCGAGGAGGCAGAACTGGAAGAAGTTCCAGCTACAGAAACTGCAACAGAAGATTTGGTAGAACCAGAGGATTCAGTAGTTCCTAACGAACCTCGGCCTCTTTGCCGATCTAGTAGGGTTCCTCATCCACCTGAGAGATACTACGGTTTTCTCATTGATGGTGGGAGCAAGGACTGCATCATGGAAGATGATGACCCGACTAGCTTCGAGCAGGCCATCACGAGTGGGGACTCTGTGAAATGGCTGGATGCAATGCGATCTGAGATGGAATCCATGTACATCAACAAAGTATGGACTTTGGAAGTTGCTCCTGAAGGGGTAAAACCCATTGGAAGAAATGGATCTTTAAGAAGAAACTTGGTGCAGATGGAAAAGTTGAGACTTTCAAAGCTAAACATGTTGCAATGGGTTTTCGTCAACGACCAGGTGTGGATTATGATGAAACATTTTCTCCAGTGGCTATGCTTAAGTCCATCCGGATCCTACTTTCCATTGCTGCATACCATGACTAAGAAATCTGGCAAATGGATGTTAAGACCGGCTTTCTAAATGGTGATTTAGAGAAGTGCGTGTACATGACTCAGCCAGAGGGCTTCGTAGACAGTGGGAGCAGCGGAAAGGTTTGCAAGCTTCTTAAATCCATCTACGGGTTGAAGCAGGCATCGCGGAGCTGGAACATCTGTTTTGATGTGGTAGTCAAAGAGTTTGACTTCATCAAGAACGTAGATGAACCTTGTATATACAAGAAGGTTATAGAGAGTAAGGTTGTTTTCCTCGTATTGTATGTGGATGACATACTCTTGATAGGAAATGATGTTCTTATGCTGCACTCGATCAAGCTCTTCTTATCACATAGATTCTCAATGAAAGATCTAGGTGATGCCTCCTGCATTTTGGGGATTAAGATCTATAGAGATAGATCTAAACGGATACTAGGATTGTCCCAATCTAAGTACATTGACACCATACTAAAGAGGTTTAGTATGGAATAATCCAAGCGTGGGAATTTATCCACGATCTCTGGACTCACTCTCTCCAAAGAGATGTCTCCTAAGACTGATTTGGAGAGAACTCGCATGCAAGGGATACCCTATGCTTCGGCAGTAGGCTCTATCATGTACGCGATGCTATGTACCAGACCCGATATAGCATACTCACTAAGTGTAGTGAGTAGGTATCAAGCAGATCCAGGAGAGAGTCACTGGACAGCTGTGAAGAACATTCTCAAGTACTTGAGAAGGACTAAAGAGATGTTTTTGGTGTATGGTAACGGTGAACTCCAGGTGGAGTCCTTTACCGATTCGAGCTTCCAAAGTGAGAAGGACGACTCTAAGTCGCACTCAGGATTTGTCTTTACCCTCAATGGAGGGGCGATGTGTTGGAAGAGTTCCAAACAGGAAACCGTGGCAGACTCGACGATGGAGGCAGAATACATCGCTGCCAACGATGCTGCCAAAGAGGCTGTCTGGATCAAGAAGTTCATCAATGAACTTGGTGCGGTTCTGTCCATTAAGCATCCAATACCTTTGTATTGTGATAACAATGGATCTGTGGCTTTGGCCAAGGAACCCAGGTCCCATCAGAGATCCAGGCACATTCTGAGGCGGTATCACCTGATCCGGGAGATAGTTGATTGCCGCGAGATCGAGGTCAGGAGAGTTTACACGAAGAACAACACTGCAGATCCACTCACGAAAGCCATACCCCAGATACAATTTGAGAGACTCTTCGGGATGTTGGGTATGAGATACTACAACAGCTGGCCTTAGTGCAAGTGGGAGATTGTTAGTTATGTATATGCCCTAGAGGCCATTATTGTACATATGATATATATTATATTGGATGCTTGGATATATATAGAGGGTACTTTCTTGCTCGATATGATAGTATGCTATCTGGTTTCACTATGTCTTAACATGTTGACTTGTATTGGTTTACTGTCTTGCTCTCACATGTTGATAAAGCCCTTAGGATATGTACTTGACTGCTGGGACTATGATGCAGATCATACTAGTGGGGCCAGGGTAGTCCAAGAGTACATCCTATAATTGTTACTATTCGAGGGTGTATCGAGACAGGGCATCGATACTCCAGAGTAGACTAGCGTATACGCATGGGTGATGGATGATCCCACATCCATTGGTGTTTGACATCAAAGATGGTATACGGGTGCTCAGTGGAGACTGGGTATACTGAACGAACTCACCGAGAACTCCTAGATGGTATTTACCTATCTTCAGATAGCAGTTCTCTGGTGACACTGGTGCAGGTTAGACTGTAGACCCGAGATCGTCATAGAGTCTTGTGTGATTCCCATTGTGCTTTGATTTCCACCTTACCACGTTCATGAGAACGTGCAAAACGGTGGCTTTTGGGTACAGTCCCGAATCACATGGAGGTAATGAGCGATAGGAGGGGTTTCGTCTCCCCCGGTATTGGGGGTTGATGTCGCGCTGTGTTCGATTGGCTATAACTGGAAGTCCCTAGCCAGGGATGATATGGAGATCTACTGGTATGTGTTATCAGTAGTTTCTCAACCCGTTATGAGCCTCACATCGACACGACTTATTAATTACTAGGGTGTGACGTTTACCACCCCTAAACTAGATATGCGACATATCAGACGAAGAGACCGGACTGTACGGTAGTGTTACTGATTGGATTCACAGGAGTATGTGCAGGCTTGCTTGTTGATCTTCTGATCGCTCAATACCCGGGTGGCTATTATGTTTAGATGACTGCTTGCAACTTGTGGGTGTTTGATTTGATCATCACCTACTGCCGGCGTATTGACGAGTCTTTAGAGTCCTACACAGAGGTTTCCGGGCTTAGGCGAAATGGAGTAGAAGCACATATGTGATATGTGCGGGACCGAGATTAATACGATATGAGATACCGTATTCTATTCTCGCGATATGTGATATCGGCCGGGTATATGTGATATAGCCGGGTTATCGGATCAAGTGTTGATTCGATAAAAAGATACATATTATATTAGTCGGTTATATGTAATATAGCCGGGTTATTAAATCAAGTGTTGATTTAATAATTTAATGTATAATTATATATGTGATATATTACATTACATTAACTAATATAAGCTCACTTAAATGATTCTTTTTCTCACTTGATGATACATTGATATATATGTGATATATGTTAATTGTATTATTTTCTTTTGTTACATTAAATATTATATATGTGATATCTAATATTGTAACATGCTAGGTTACAAATGCAACTGGGATTTGTGAGATTAAACCATGCTTGGATTTATGGTTGGATTTATATTTATTTTGGTAATTCAAATTGTATGGATTAAGTCATGGATGAGTTTTGAAGAAGCTTCATGATGCTTTGACTAAGTCCAGCCCTTTGGATATTTCTAAGATATTTATTAACCCAACCCTAACCCTAACTCGTGGTTAAGTCTCTACAAGGGTTAAGCATGCCATGCTTAACTCTTGGTTGCATTTCTAACCTCACACAATAATTCATTTTTCATTCATCACACTTGATCTTCTTCTTCCTCCTCACAAAAGCTTTCTAGCCTTTTATTTTTGTGATGAATGATTAAGAGAAAAAGAAAACTAAAGAGGGCAAAATTCCTACATCATCCTCATCTAATCTAGCCACTTAGATTAGGGTGTTTGCTCCACTAATACCTCATCAGTGAAGTGAGAGCTTGGGTTTGTGATTCCTCAAGGTAGATCATCTTGGATTGTGAAGTTTTCAAGCAAGAATGTCTCATTCACCTCATGAAGCCTCTATAGAGTCTGGGAGCTTGATGATCGCAGCGAAGGGGCCTCAACTCGGAGCTTATGAAGCGAAGGAACGGACTACAAAGGTTGTAATCCCTATCACTTAGAAGTAAAGTAGTTTACTTTATGTTTCTAACCCTAATTCTCTAGTAAAGATCCTTGCTTAGGTTGTTTGGCACTTGAAATTTTAAAAACGGCATGTTTGATGCCTTGTAGAACCTCGTTCTAGTGCCTAAGAACCTTACACCGCAATGTCCTTAAACTAAAACGATAGAGGCCAAATACTCTTTCATTGGATCTAAATAATCCCGAAACCCTGTTGAGTAGATCTTAGTCTAAAATTAGACTAACGTATCCTCAACAGACGTTTAAGTCGATCTTAATCTCAATGAGATTAACGATCCTTAAACCCAACCCAAACCCAAATCTAAGAAAATACGGATTTGGACTAATCCACGCGTTACGGGCGACAACATAAATTAGTCTCCGTATACAAATCCACAGGCGACCAAAAAACAAAACAAACACACACGACACAAAGTGACCATCTAGAGAAGGAGAAAGTGGTTACCGCGATGCGGTAACGTAATTAACTGCAGGGGCTTGCGCTTGCAGGGAAGAGCGTCCCCACAATCAAAAACCCCTCACAATGAGGGGGAATCTGACGAAGTCTGCTACATCGGCTGCATCTGTCCAAACCTCTGATACACGGTGCCATAAATCAACTTGGCATCTTCGGAGAGGTGGACGGATAAACCCAAATAGCATCTGCCCCCAAATTCAGGCAAGACGTCTGTCTTCCCGGTTTTCGGCGGCGAACAGATTCTGGCACTCCCAGTGGGACTTCTTTTCCTCTTTCTACTCCACACTTAGTGTTTCGTGTTCGCGAACGAATCGCGGTTTAATGTGGTTGCCCCTGGATTCGAGGTACTAAGATTTGGTGTCTTGCTCCCGTGCAGATTAATGGCTTCCAACTGCAACAACTCTCACTCCGTCTTCGCCGGAGGAGTGACCTATAGGCCTCAAGCGGCCTCCATTTTCTCAATGCCAGTGGAACAGGTGGCGCAAGCCACCACTGGGTTGTTCTTTGGGACCATGCTCCAACCAATAAGCTTCAACGCCCTATTGCCATCACAGGAAGCTCCGAAGAAGTCGATCTTTGATCGGCTCACCACTACCGCGGCCCCTCTCAACGGGTCAACCAAATCCAGCGCCTCAGTCTTTGACAGATTGGGCCAAAGCTCAAGTGGGCCCGTGAAAAGGCCTGCAATACCAGAGGGAGTTATCCCAAAGCGGATAGCCATCCCTGCTCCAGTCATCGGAGATACTTCTCCTGCTAAGGGGTCGGTCTTCACAAGACTGGACGTTCGGACTCCCGCTTCGGGCGAAGTCACCAAGGCTGCTTTCCCTGTTCAAAAGTCAATCTTCGATAGGTTGGACGTTTCTTCTCAGCGGACGTCAGTCTTTAATAGGCTGGCACCGGCAGCAACCCTTCACCAGAACCGGGGGCATGACAAAGCTACCCCGACAACGGAGGTGATCCTATCTGCACGACATGCTCGACGTCGCCACTGGCGCCGAGTGAGGAAAGCTGAGGGCAGCTCTCTTTCTGGACTGACTCCGCCAGCTCCAACCGTGGAAATTGATGCTGTTGTTCCAACTGAGAACAGCTTTGAGCAGCTTAGGAGGGTGCGCAAGAACTCTCCAACTGCCGTGTTGAAAAGATCTCCTCCACCCTCTGGAGAACATTACAGAGGCAAAGCCAGAGCAACCCCCTCAGCGGCTGTCCTCTAAGATTCACAAGGTCTGGCGACAGGTCCAAGACTCCGTGATTGATCAAGGTTACCCCCGCCGACTAAAGAAAATGAAGGTTCAGCAAGAGAAGGATCACCCTGTCGAGCCACAGAAGGTGTCATCTACTTGGGTGCCCGCTGCAACGGCCCCCTCAACTTCGACCGCCCAAAAAATGAGAAGGGCGGAGAAAATCCCTGTGTCTGCGACGAATCGCAAGGGCACTGAATCCAAGCGCCCCAAGTCTGGGGGCATGGTGGTGCACACCGTTTACATGGCTTCCAGAAGAGAGGATAGACGTATCTTCATGGGTCATCGACCGCTTACGCGATCAGTGACTAAGGCTCAGGAGCAGCAACAGCAAAAGCTCCAGGAGATGCTAACTACCATGGTCGCACTCACTGGGCCAAAAGAAAGCTCGGAGACATCGTCAGAGCAGTGCCAAGAGCAGGAAACCGATGCCGAGTTCCTTCGAAGAATACTTGAGAAGAAGGACAAGGAGGCCACGGAACAAGCGGCCAACATAAAACAAATAGCGCTGTTATTCCAAGATATGGTGGGCATGATGATCCAGTCGGATCCTCCAGCCGAGAATCCTCCAGTAATAATTGAAGACGACAGAGGGGAGATATCAAACCCCCTTCCGGCCTCTTCAGCGGCAAAGGAGGAAACAATCTCGAAAGCTGCGCTCGATAATTATATAGCTCAACAGATACGAAGTCATCAAGCGAATGAATCAACTGGCCAAGTCGTCAGAACTGGACGACCCTATCCAGGTTGGTACGATCAGATTAAGTACCCGCCAGGATACACGAATCCTAAGTTCCACGTATACAAGGGGAAAGGCAATCCCTATCAACACGTCGCTCAGTTCAGGGCTCTATGCGGCAACACTGGAGGTAACGATAAGCTACTTCTTCGCCAATTCGTCGGCAGCTTGGCGGAGACGGCATTCGGATGGTATTCGGAGCTTCCCAACGACTCCGTCAAAATGTTTACGGAAATGGAGCTGTTATTCACCCAGCGTTTTGCAAGCGCTAGCGAATGCACCCCAATCACATCATTGATCAATGCCAGGGTAAAGCCAGGAGAAACATGGGTTCGGTATGTAATCCGGTGGCGGAACCTATGGTCGAAATGCGAACAATGCATCGAAAAAGCTCCTGCAGTAGGCATGTTCGTGGGTACCCTCGATCCGCAGGCGACCATATCCCAATTCATGATGTTTTTCAAGCCGACCACCTTCCAGGCCCTGATTGACAAGCTAGCCCAGATGGATCAGATGAGCCATAGGCCGTCCTCTTCAAAAATGGATCCTTGAAACAAAAAAGGGAAGGGAAGGTGACCTTCATCGCCAATGCTCAGCAGCAGCCCTGTGGTCCAAAATCAGCTGATCGCCAGAACAATAGACAGCAATTCTTCAACGAGAAGCTAAAACGTCCATATTCGTTTCCCCGGTCTAAAACAAAGAGACTGTTCGAGCTGGCGGTGCGCAACAGGCACATCAATCTGCCGGATCTAAGATGTCCACTGCAGCCGGACGACGCCAACAATCCTAATTACTGCCCCTATCATCAGGTAATAGGCCATCTAATCGAAGATTGCTTCATCTTCAAAGGCTAGATTGAGGACCAATACCAACAGGGCAAATTAGCACTGTCTGAAAATTGGAAGGTAAGCCTATCCCAACCACATGCTCCTAAAAAGATAGACACGCCAGGGGCATCGTGCTCTTTTATAGAACAAACTCCATAGGAGGTCGCTCTTTCGTCCAAAACAAAACGAATGCTGAAGGATCTCTAAACATGCCCGGCGATCAGATGGAAAAGTCCGCTGGAACCCGAAGTCATTGAGGGAATACTGAAAGCGCACCCGACGCCAAGAATTGGTAGTGATAGTCAAAACGCCCATACCCAGCCGTCAAAGTCTTCAAAGAAGAAGAAGAAGACCAAAAAGCCCGTGAAGCCTGATGACAAGCGCAGCGACCTGCAAAAACATATTGACGCGCTGGAGGAATACAACCAAAAGGCACGAATCCCGGTCACACTCCAAGAATTTCTCAACAATATCCTTGAGAGCGGAGATGACGACAATAACGACGGAGACGACGACAATAACGACGGAGACGACTCGTCAGAGGAATCTGGGGATTATGTGGCAAGTTGCCACATGATTTCTCATTCGGCGTTAATTGACGAAGAAGCCCACTCAGCTTTAAAGGACAGCATAAAGGAGCTGGGGTCAGGGTCAAAGCCAAAACCCTTGGAACCATCTGATGAGATGATTGACCTGCTGCTGAACGAAGCCCATCAGAAGAGCAAGAATGATCAAGAACGTGAAATGGCCATATTCGAAAAGGCCAGGAGTCGGCGTCAATTCGAAGAAGTCATGTGTTACGAAATACTCCGACCAGATCAAAGCACATCCGCGGCAGATAAAAGCAAGCTTAAGGCGAGGAAACGGTTTGCTAAAGCCCTTACAATAGGAATGAGGCTGCCATCTCCCAAAAGAAATACTCCTGGCGGCATACGCTTTGACGAAACGAATATGCATCCCAACTACTGCTTATACCATCAAAAGATTGCACACCCAACCGAGGAATGCATGGTCTTTAGAAGCTGGTGGCAAGGATACATTGCTCACCGACAACATTTCAAGCGGATGAAGCGCAAAACTCGTCGGGAACAGAGAAATACGACCGAGGAGCACAAAAGAACTGCCAGCAACTGTCACATGGTTGATAGCAAGGGATCATAAGTTCTCAACTTTGGAAGCGACTCTGACGAAGAAATAGCCCTCGGCCCTCTCTTCAAGGAACCCACCTCCGAGACGGAAGAAATGAAGACATGTGAGAACATTCAGCTGCGTAATCGTACGTTGCCCGAAAAAAATCTCGGACCTGCGAACAACGGATCGAATAAGAAAGATAAAGGGAAGGAAAAAGTCCCTGAGGATATCGCCCTCGATGGTCAAGTCGTCAAAGAGCTGACAGCCAAGGACCCGTCCAAGAAAAACAAGGTGGATTACAATGTCCTGGCACATCTGAGGAAGATACCCTCGCAGCTAAGCATTCTCGATGCCCTTCTGCTATCTAAAGAAGCGAGAGATTCTCTGATCAAGGCATTACAAGAGCCCGACCAGTTTCAAGCCTTTCTTGCCGAAGAAAAGATGAAGGACGAACTGGAAGAAGTGCACACGGATGACATCACTTTCGGCGATGAAGATATCCTCCTTGGAACGTGCGAACACAATCGTCCCCTATATGTCACCGGGTACTGCCATGACATCAAGATAGGGAAGATCTTAGTTAACAACGGGTCCTCTGTCAACCTCCTAAATGTGAGGGTGCTGAAAGAAATTTGTATAAGCGTTCAACACCTCGCTCGAGATAAGATCACTATCTTCGGGTTCGACTCCCAGTCATCAAGGACGCTCGGATCTGTGATACCGAAGTTACGCTTTGGGCTGCTCGTCACTGACATCAAATTTCATGTCATCGACGCCAAAACTTGCTACAACGCTTTGCTCGGCAGGCCTTAGTTGCACGAGTACAACATCATCCCTTCTACGCAACATCAGTGTATGAAGTATTTCAAAGATGGTCTCGAGTACACCATTACGGGGGAGCTAAATCTATTCTCCGTAAATGAAGTCCGAATGTATGAAGACGCTAAGTACTTCCTACCAGACTTTGAAGACATGGAAAGATTCCTTAACCCGGAGAACAAGCAGAAAGCTATCACCACTGTTCCGGTCTTCTGGAGCGATACCGAAGAGGAAGAAGAGATAGTATATTCAGGGATGCCCCAATGCAACAAGTTGGGACCATCTACCCCTATTCTGGTCTTTGGCAGTGATTCTGAAGACGAGGTCAACGCAGTATTCTCGGTCCGTCCATCAATGCAGGCCTTCACTAGAGATGATCAGAGCTTGCAAATCACCATGGTTCCGCGGTATCACCACAGAGAGCTTGATGCGCTCGAGACATATAATGTGCAAGAGCTGCGGACATTCTACGTCCCTCCCAGGCGAATAGATGAAAGGGCGATCTTATTTATCGATCCACGGAAACTAAAGTTGAAAGAGAAGTATGGCATGGTGCCGATTTTGTGCTCGACAAGCTCCAGCCCATCCGTCTGCCCAGATACTACACAGATGGATTGAAAAGGTTATTAAGACACCAAGGCGTACCTTTCAAACAAACTGCGCAATAGGCCTAATTCTACAACAAGATCTGGAACGTCCCCGGAACTCAGCAAAAGTTGCCCAACGGAAAAATAGAAGCGATCGGGCTTGGATATGTCCAATCCAAGAAACGGGAGCAGTTCCACGGCTGCCATGTCATAAATGACCCCGATGAAGAAGAAGATGCCCTTCTGAAAGACTCTGACGCTGAACCAGAATGTGGTCCCGCCATAAAGATGTCGAGTCCATTGTTTGAAGAACAGATGAACAAGCTAATACGGGAAGCGAATCAAAAATTTCGGAACGACCACAGCCTTGAAATGCTATTTACGAGAAAGCCAGGACACAGCGCCTCTTTAAGCAGCTATGGAGAATGACGATGGCTTTTGTCGCCATCCCGTCATACAGAAGACCCGATGCAGAGGCAAAAACAAACTAAAGAACGGAAAAAATGCTCGACAGCAGCAAAGCGGGTCCAAGAAGCCACTCGATCAAGAAAAGGTCAGCCGGAGTACGTCTCTTAGGAAAAAGATGGGTCGAGCATACTCTTTCCCTCAGGACAAGACAAAGAGAATCTTTGACCTTGTCATGAAACACCAGATGATGACACTCCCAGAGTCTCGGTACCGCGAACAAGCAAACGGGGTTCATCACCCAGATTATTGCTCCTATCACAGAGCGATAGGACATCCTCTTGAAGACTGCTTCACCTTCAAGAACTGGGTCGAAGACCAATACCAACTCGGCAAATTCGCTCTATCCAGCGGTTGGAAGGTAGCCCTACCGCAAAGGCATGTATCAAAAGTAACGCATATGGCAAGAGTAGAACCAGATCAACATCAGTCTTGGAAACGATCTTGTACCTGTCATATGATAATGCTGTCAGAAGAAGGAGTGCCCGAGGATATGGATGACCTTTCCTGGTGCTTCGAAAATGAAGATGAAGAGGAGCTAATCTCAGAATTTCCACCAGCGCCAAAAGAGTTGGAGGATAGGATACATACTACTGCAGATAACCTGAAAAAGATCGACTTGGGGACGGCAAATGACCCGCGGCCAACGTTTGTCAGTGAGCTGTTGTCTGAAGAACAGGTGGCTACGCTAAAGGATGTGCTCATGCAGTATAAGGACTGCTTCGCATGAAACTATTCCGAGATGCCGGGGCTAGATCCAGAGATAGCGGTGCACAAATTGGAGATATTTTCGGACATCAAGCCAGTCAAACAAGCACCAAGAAGGATGCGGCTTGAACTTGAGATGAGCATCAACGCCGAGGTCAAGAAGCTAATCGACTCCGGCTTCGTCCAAGAAGTTCAGTACCCTGACTGGATCGCCAACATCGTCCCAGTAATGAAGAAAAATGGGACGGTGCGCATCTGCGTGGACTTTCAAGACCTCAACAAGGCCTGTCCGAAGGATGACTTTTCCGTACCGGTTACCAAGCTGATGATAGACAACACGTCCACTCACGAAGTCTTCTCTTTCATGGACGGCTCATCAGGATACAATCAGATAAAGATGCATCCCGATGACCAGAAGCATACCGCTTTCCGGAATCCTCTGGGCATATTCTTCTACAAAGTGATGTCTTTCGGTCTGAAGAACGCCGGCGCTACTTATCAGAGGGCCATGACGAAGATTTTCGACGACCTCATACATGAAATCGCCGAATGCTATATCGATGACCTCGTGGTGAAAAGCAAATCGCACGAGGAGCATTGGGAGCATCTGAAAATAGTGTTCCAACATCTTCGGAAATACAACCTGAAGATGAACCCTCTCAAATGCGCGTTCGGAGTTTCCTCGGGCAAATTCTAGGAGTCGTCATCCGACACCGAGGCATCAAAATAGACCCGTCAAAGATTAAGGCGATCATGGAGATGCCTCCGCCAAGAACTCTCAAGCAACCGCGGTCTCTCCAAGGAAAGCTCGCATACATCCGACGGTTCATAGCTAACCTTTCCGGCAAATGCCGCCCCTACAGTCACCTGATGAAGAAGGGGACCCCGTTCGTCTGGGATCGCAAATGCCAAAGCGTACTGGATGAAATCAAGCAATATCTACAGAACCCGCCGGTACTGACCGCTCCGGTCAGGGGAAAACCCCTCATCCTATACACAACTACCCTTGAAGGTTCTTTAGGCACGCTATAGGCATAAGAGAACGACCAAGGGACAGAGAGAGCCCTCTACTATTTGAGTCGAGTTCTTCTAGGGGCAGAAAACAACTACTCCCCCATCGAAAAACACTGCCTGGCGTTAATCTTCGCGATAACGAAGCTCAGACACTATGATTTGGCACATGAGGTCCACCTCATATCAAAAGTGGATCCTCTCAAATACTTGATGTCAAGAGCCATAATAACAGGACGGCTCGCTAAATGGGCCCTACTCTTGATGGAATTCTCGATAACATATCAACCACTCAAGGCAGTGAAAGGCCAGGCCATCGCCGACTTTCTCGCTGAGCATCCGATACCTGCCGATTCACCCCTGAATTGCGAATTGCCGGATGAACATGCATTTGACACGATCAGTGGGGAAAAAGAGAGTGATACCTGATGGGAACTCTACTTCGACAGAGCATCTTCCATGAAGAAGCGGCAGCACAACTCCTCCATAATCAAATCCGGGATAGGCCTCATCTTCGTGACTCCATAAGGAGGGATAATGCGCTTTGCCTTTTCCTTAACAAAGCCGATGACAAACAATGAAGCCGAATATGAAGCTTTGATAGCAGGTCTTGAGATCGCTGTCGACATGGGAATCGAGAACCTCCTCATATACGGAGACCCCCAGCTGGTCGTTAGTCAAATAAATGGCGACTATCAAACATGCAAACCAGAGTTGGTAAAGTACGGCGAGAGAGTGCAGGAACTGCTGACTCAAATTCCCTCCAACATTCTGGAAAGCATACCGCGTGCGAAAAATAGCAAGGCGGACGCATTAGCCAAACTCGCTAAAGAACTGGCTGACGAAGACCTCGATGATGTGAGGATCGTTGTGCAGCGCCGTCGGGTTCTTGCACCGGCAGAAATATCTCCAAAGTCGTTTGAAGAAAAGGAAGCGACCAAGCAAACGGCCCTACAAATAGAGGACCAGGGAAAAGCAAAGGATTGGAGAGAAGTCTTTATAGACTACTTCAAATCCCGTCGAACACCTGAAGACGCATCCTCAAGACATCAGCTCATGAAACGAGCTCTGTCTTTCGCCTTCGTCAATGATACTCTGTATAAGAGATCGTTCGACTCTTTATGGCTGAGATGCCTAGGACCGGAAGAGGCAAATAAAGTCGTCCAAGAAACTCACGATGGACTCTGCGGTTTTCATCAAGCCAGGCTAAAGATGAAGCTGAAGATCAAAAGGATGGGCTACTATTGGCCCACGATGAATCAGGACTGCCTCAAATATGCGAAGCAGTACCATTCATTCCAGATTCACAGGGATTTCAGCCATCAGCATCCAAATCCGTTACACCCAACGGTGGCTAGCTGGACGTTCGAAATGTGGGGAACCGACAAAATCGGGCCCATCGAACCCGCATCGTCTAGAGAACATCGGTTCATATTGGCGACGACCAATTACTTCTCTAAATAGGCAGAAGCCATACCGCTAAGAGAAGTGAAGACGGAGAATATCCTCCATTTCTTCAAGACACACGTCATCTATCGGTTCGGCACTCCACGACGGATCATCTCCGATAACGGGCCAGCCTACAGAAGTCATAAAATCAGCCGCTTCGCACAGCAGCATAATATAGACTGGAAATACTCTTCGGTCTATAATCCTCGAGCTAACGGTCTGGCTGAGGCTTTCAACAAAACCTTGACGAAGATCATAAAGAAGACAGTGTCAAAAAATAAGAAGGACTGGCACGAGAGACTGCATGAAGCTCTCTAGGCATACCGGACCACATTCAAAACGGCCACAAACACAACACCATATGCATTGGTATTCGGCACAGAAGCGGTACTCCCCCTCGAGATAGAGCTACCCTCTATACGAGTGGTGGTTCACTACGAGATAACAGACGAGGAGAATACTCATCTTCGCCTTGAGGAGCTCGATGCCCTTGATGAAACTCGGCTCATGGCGCAGCAAAACTTGGAGGCTTACAAACCAAAGATGACGCGCTCATACAAAAGATTGACTGGGCCGAGAACATTCCGCCAAGGCGAACTCGTGGTAATTGTCAAAAGACCTATGATCCCCAATCATGCCAAACGGGGGAAATTCGAGCCCAACTACGAAGGCCCATACATCATAGACAAGGGCTACCAAGGTGGGGCTTACTTGCTCATTGATATGCATGGCGAAAGACCATTCAGGCTAATAAACGGTCGGTTTCTAAAAAAATACTACGCCTAACGAATCACGGCCTAGGTCAACGATAGATGATGACGCCTATGTCCGCTCTCTATCTTCCTAAGCCCAAACTCTATAAGTAGTAGCCGGTGTACGGACCGAAACGTCCTTAAACTAACAAGGGACCGCAATGTCCTAAAACTAACTATGGACCGAAACGTCCCTAAACTAACAGCGGACCGAAACGTCCTTAAACTAACAACGGACCGAGATGTCCTACAACTAACTATGGATGGAGATGTCCTAAAACTAACTACGGACCGAAACGTCTGTAAACTACTACAAACCGCAGCATTCTTAGGCTAACGCGGTAAAAAAAAGGTACGTCCATAAGCGAAATGGACACGGATTAAAACTCGAAAGGGCTCCGTGAGTAAAAACAGCAGGGCTACCGGCAAGTTTGTGAAAACCCGAAAGGGCGAATCTCGTTAAAAGACATTTGCAAAGTCCTCTCGACCTTGTAAGGAGAAAATACCGGTGTGAGATCCTTACGACTCACAAAGGGAAGCAATACACTTAAAAATCCTCACGATTCCTAAGGAGAAAAAACACTTACGAGATCCTCACGACTCATAAAGAGAATTCCCCTTATGAGATCCTCACGGCTCATAAGATTCAAAAGCCTTAAGCTACAGGGATCTGAACCTGTTCTTAACCCATCACATTTTCCAAACTGCCCTACAAGCAGTCCAATTCTAGCCCTTGTATACAATCCATGGGCACGAATAAACATTTCCCCAAGAGAGTCCCACCAGCAACAAGGGATATCCTTATATGGTGAACAACACTTGCAAGTCCCCTCGACTTATAAGGAGAAAACACTCTTATAAGATCCTTACAACTTATAAGAGAACACACGCTTAAGAATCCTCAAGATTCCTAAGGAGAAAACGCGCCTACGAGATCCTCATGACTCGTAGGGAAAAATACCTTTATGAGACCCTTACGGCTCATGAAGTCAAAAGCCTTAATCGACAGGACCTTAACCCTGTTTGCTAAGCCACCTTTGTTCGAACCGACAAAGGCAAATGATGATTCGCTCCTGGCAATATCCCAGTTGTAGCGATGTTGATGCCTAAAATCGGTATCAGATTCCAAGTCCCTTACTCACGGCAAAAAGTCAGCGAGCCATAAATGCATACGAAATAGCCGAAATGATAGGGCAACTTGCAACAAAATCAGCAAGTAAAATATATGCATACAAAAACAGCCGAAATGATTAGGCAACTCGCAATAAAAAGCAGCGAGTAAAAATAAAAAATAGCCGAAATGATTGGGCAACTCGCAATAAAAAGCAGCGAGCAAAAAGAAAAATAGCCGAAATGATTGGGCACCACGAAAAATAACCGAAATGGTTGGGCAATCGCGAACTTCGCGATATAAAAGCTGAAATGATAGAGCATCGCGGAAAAAAAATGAATGAAGAATGAAACTTCTTGCCCTGTGGGTAAGTCCATAGTGACCCCTGTATACAATCCATGGGCATAAAACAAAAAGGGAACCACATGTCCCAACAGAAAATCAGATCTCGACGGCCACATCTACAGCCTAAAGATCAACAACGGCGTTTCCTCTCACTCCAACCGGATGCAAACGTGACGCCAACAGCCGACCTCAGAGTTGCAACGAAGCGGAGCCATGGCAAAGCCCCTAGCTCCAAATCTCGACGGCCACATTTACAGCTTAGAGACCAACACTGGTGTTCCTCCTTACGCCAGCAGTGCACGGACGCGACGCCACCAATCGGAGCCATGACAAAGTCCTCAGTTCCAAGACACTACGGTTCATGGGCAACCTAGAGTCAACCCGATGTCAACTCCTGACCTCCCTGTCGTAAAGCAATGCTTCGACACGGATACATGTCAACTCCTGACCTCCTTATCGTAAAGCAATGCTTCGACACGGATACATGTCAACTCTTGACCTCCTTGTCGTAAAGCAATGCTTCGATATGGATACATGTCAAACCCTGACCTCCCTGTCGTAAACCAACGCTTCGACATGGATACATGTCAATCCTTGACCTCCTTGTCGTAAAGCAATGCTTCGACTCAGATACATGTCAAACCCTGACCTCCCTGTCGTAAAGAAAACGTTTCAACACGGATATATGTCAACCCTTGACCTCCTTGTCGTAAAGCAATGCTTTGACTCGGATACATGTCAACTCCTGACCTCCCTGTCGTAAAGCAACGCTTCGACGCGGATACATGTCAACCCTTTACCTCCTTGTCGTAAAGCAATGCTTCGACGCAGATACATGTTAAACCCTTGACCTCCTTGTCCTAAAGCAATGCTTCGACTCGGATACAGGTCAACCCTTGACCTCCCTGTCGTAAAGCAAACGCTTCAACACGGATACATATCAACCCTTGAGCTCCTTGTCGTAAAGCAATGCTTTGACTCGGATACATGTCAACTCCTGACCTCCTTGTCGTAAAGCAACGCTTCGACGCGGATACATATCAACCCTTGACCTCCTTGTCGTAAAGCAATGCTTCGATGCGGATACATGTCAAACCCTTGACCTCCTTGTCGTAAAGCAATGCTTCGACTCGGATACATGTCAACCCTTGACCTCCTTGTCGTAAAGCAATGCTTCGACTCGGATACATGCCAACCCTTGACCTCCTTATCGTAAAGCAATGCTTCGACTCAGATACATGTCAACTCCTGACCTCCCTGTCATAAAGCAACGCTTCGACTCGGATACATGTCAACCCCTGACCTCCTTGTCCTAAAGCAACACTTCGACTCGGACATATGTCAAACCCCTTTGCCGGTGCAATGCTCCATCTCGGGAATACATCAACCCATGATCTCCCTGTCGTAAAGCAATGCTTCGGCTCGGAAATAAGTCAACACACAAACCTATTAACCCATAAAAAAAAAGGAGAGAAAAGCTCTCTTGTGAGATCCTTACGATTCTCACAAGAAAATGCACTTAGGAGTCCTCATGACCCCCAAGTAGAAATTACGCCTACGAGATCCTCTCGACTCGCAGACAGAAAAATCTTTATAAGACCCTCACGGCTCATAAAATTGAAAAGTCTTAGGTGGAAAATCCTAACCCTGTCGCCTAAGCCATTGCTGCCCAGCAAGAAGATCAAAATAAACTACATATGGACCACATCCATCAGAGCTACATGCAAGTACGAGATAAAAAAAATTGCCTTTTATTTATGAATTCAAAATGAATATAAGATACACGTCATAAAAAGAATCAAAATGAATACAAAATACCCTCTCATTCAGGAGTGGATAAAAGAGAAAGAAAATTTACAAAAAATTCTTTAAGCCGGCGGACGACACAATAAGCTCCTCAATTGATCGCTTTTCCGCTGGGCCTCGGCTTTAAGCTTGTTATCGCCACGAGATAGGTCTCCGCCTAAAACTGTTGAGCCTGATAGGAGGCGAGCCGACTTTCAAGCTTCTTTTCAGCAACTTTGTGTGCTTCAACCATCTTACGGGTAAAAATGATGGCTTTGTCGAGAGCGACCACCTCCCTGATAGCTTCTTGAAGCACCCGCCAAAGTTCATATGCATGAGTGGTCTTGGTAGTGAGCTCAACTTGAAGTTCCCCCAAAGCATTCGAGGCCAGTTCCCTCTCCGAGAATTTCCGGTTAAACCTCTTCTCACATGATTGTAGATTTGTGAAGCACCGTTCAATCAGCCCCCGCAAGCCCGTCTTTGCAGCCACGACCTCTGAGGGAAGGCGTGTGCACTCGAGATCATGTAAACAAGCCTCCACTCGACGACAAAACTCGACCCAGACATGCACTAATGTTTCATCATGGTAAGCGGCAAGAAAGGGCAAAGAAATGTTGGCTTCAGCAGCAAACTCTTCGGCCGTGATCAAGTTACCTGCACGGAGATCTTCGATAAGAGCCGACAAGGAGTGAAGGCTTTGCTTCGCCATCCGTTCAGATGCGCGCAAAGTATAAGGGCCTGGTGGCATAATGATGCGAGACTCCAGCGGGATAAGAGCGGGCAAGGCTGTCAAAATCCATGAACAATCTATGAGATTTACGCTCAGAGAATATATAAAGTAACGTCAGAATCTTACTTACCCACAGTCATGCAAGGAGGATTGGATAGATCCCAGGCCCCTCGAGGATCTCAACTTCGTCATCAGCTTCCAGGACTGCAGAAGATATATCAACCTCGTTATACGAAATAATGATGATACAATGAAGGGGTCAAATAACACCAACCTTGCCCAGAAGAGAGGACGGTACTTTGCCGGGAAATAGCCTGTGGGGCGGACATCTCGAGCAGACGCTGAAAGGACTTTCTAGGAGATAAATTCACGATGGCCGCCGCCAATCTTCGCAATTCTGAAAAGACAGAAAGAGTCAGATAATAGAGAGATCATTAAAGAAAAATAAGAAGACTACCTTCGATACTCTTCCCGCCTTGAACCGGAGGGATAGCAGCTTTGGCAGCCTCCTCCATGCCCTCAGGAACATCACCAGAGACATTCGCTGGCATGACAGCTTCCAGTTGAGGGAAAACGGCCGCCACTTTAGGCTCCAATGAAGGGACGGCGGTCCCAATTAACCATTCCACAATCTCCAAGCCGTCATCAGAAAGGTCCATTAAATCTACGACCGGTAAAGGTACCTCTTCCGGAAGAACGAACACCAGGAGAACAGAGGCCTCCAAAGGAAGCTCCGCAGTAAGAATAGCAGCTGTGACGACCTCCTCCACACCTACTGGTGTCTCATCGGGGATATTTAAAGGGTCCACAATCAAGACGCGACTTGAGCTCAAATTCTCTGCCAGTGCTGAAGTCCCGGCAAGGTTTTCGCAAAGATAAGGATATATAAGAAGCGATATAAGTAATATATAAAGATAGGTAAAGCACACATACCGATGCACCAGGATGCTTCTAATATGGCTTTTTCGAGCTATTTTTCGTTCATGAGAACGTGTGCTCGTCGGGGTTCAAATGTGGATTCGTGGCCACCGGTCTTCAAAGACAGCTCATCTTTGGAAGCGGCTAAGATAGGCTTCTTGAGGGCTATCTCGCCTCCCTGTTCCAGGGAACCTATAAATATTCGCCGTATTGATAGGGGATCTTCGTAGAATATAACGGGGGGATAAGGATTCTTCGGGACGCTCACATTCTCAGTTTTGTCCTGTGAGCACCTTATAGCCTCAGCCAATTGTGCGGCTTCCTCGGCAAACGAACACGGAAAGATAAGACCATCATCCGGCTTTAGCATAGATATAGGTTCGTCATGAGCGACAACGTCAGGTTCGAGCAAGAGGTCGATCAGACCGGTAACCGTTTTCTTCCTCCTTTTCGAGCCGGGGCTGACACTAGAGGAGGATCGCTTCTTCCCCTTTGATGCTTTGATACGGCGCTGACCAACCTCGCCCCCAGTATCCTCTTTTGGCGGTGTTACCGATGATGACACTGCCATTGATGATGCCGCAACTGATGAAACTACTGCTGTCGCTTTATCAGAGGCCCTTGCTTGAGCTCTAGTGCGCATCGGCATACCAACCGTGGGAGGAATCAATTCCACATCCGCTGCCTCAGGGATAAGTAAGACACCAGTACCCCTCATGGAAGGGCGAACCACTGTCCACGGTCACGGCGGGACTCCCATGGCCTGGGTTGGGGTGGGAGCTCTATTTCCAAAAAGTATCCGCCTCTCTTCGGCAATAATGGGACCAACTCGGTGGCGGTACTAACCCGTAAAAGCCCCCATACACCTTGGAATATAGTCGGCCTCGGGGATCATGAAGCGAGAGCCGGTGTTCAGCCGCATGAAGTGATGGGTGGCATCACGAACAACTCCCAAAGACGAGCTAGGCTCCACCATGACTGCCTCGAAGGAAACACCCTGGTTATAACCCAATCGTCGGGCAAAGCGGTGCGGATTATACCGCATAAAAAGAACCGTATCATTTCGACGGAACACCAAATAACCCGGCCTAATCGAATACAAGTGCATGGCTTCCTTAGGCTTCAAGGATGGTGCTCCCCTTTTGATAAATCGAATAGCTGTTGAGTAGGACCCGAAGGAGCAGAGAGGACTCGGTCATTGAAGATCATCCCGCCTTCGTTGGCATAAGGGTTAAGCAGCACACGACGAGCCCCTAACTGAGTCGGATCAGGAGCAGAAGCGTCCACCAACCTCATGAACCGCGGGAAGGTGTAAGCATCATAGAAATTCGGTCTCTGGTGCGCTGCGAATGCCCCTAACACGTGCATCTCAATCCACGACATAAAATAATGAAGGGAGAAACTCACCACATCCACACCCGGGGTCGAGGTATTGGCCGTAGTGCTCAGCCCATGGTACAAGTGTGATAACCCCGCAATGCTCACAGCCAGTCGTGTCCCTTCGGCAACGCGATGAGCAGGATAAATGACCGAAGCTCTCATGAAGCGACGATGCGTTGGAATGGCAAACCAGCTAAGCCAAAGGCTAATAAAACCAACAAAGAAGGTCTCCTCATCCATGCTGGGAGCTGCAATTGAATTGAAGGACACGGCAGGCAAGATCGGGATGTAGAACTGCGGTAAATCTTCTTCTTTGGCGGGCAACTTATCCAACCCAAACCCAAAGGGGCCGCTAATGTTCGCAAATTTCGGAGCCTCCTTTGATAAGGCATCTTCACAGAGGAAGCAGGCGATAAAGCTCGTGAAAGTGACGCCATGTCCCTCTGACTCCACGAACAACTTTTCGAAAATACCCAGAGTCTTGATTAGACTAGGGTACTGATGCCGGACGGCGTTTTCACTCATCAAGCCGTCAAGCCCAGCAGGCACGGTCACAAATACACACTCATCAGGAGGCAGCAACTCCTCATAGTGTTCTCTCTTGATCGGCAATCCGGAAACCTCGCGGAACTCTTCCAGGGAAATCGAGACCTCGCGATCCCCTAGCAAGAAAGTGTTGGTGGGAAGATTCCATTGATTTAGGAAAGCTTTAACCCACCAGACATGGGGAGACTGATAATGAAACAGAGACGCGTACACCGCCTGATAAAGCCCGACCTTCTGCAATCGCGCACAATGAGCGGACAAGATATAGCGAGCCCAGAGAAGATAGCCCGTTGGATGGCGAGGGGTAAGCCCTATCTTATAGACTTGTCCTCAGGGATGGGCTTCACCTTGGCAAATACGACGCCCTAAGATGTCTATGGCTGGCAAAGGCTGGTTTGGTATCCCGGCTGTCGACGGCTCAAGCCAACCTGTAGGAGTCCAATCCATCACCTCCACTGCAAAGGCAATCTGCGAACGCTCCATCGGCAAGACTGGGCGAAGAGGCTCTGTTGGCACTTCGCAAAGAAAGATGCGGCGGCCCCGAATGATATGCTCATACCAGGTACCCCATATATATATAGTAACAAAAGAAGACAACAAAATGTCTGTTTTGCGGGACCACTGCCTACAAGACACATGGACCCCACAAAATCAATATGGCGGCTCACCAATGATGAGACAATAGAATCATTACGAGAATAAAAGAAGACCCTCATTAAACAAGCATTGGGATTCAAACAAATTCTTGGGAAGACAGGTCCTGTTAAGTACCAACAAATTCAAATCTGTGCAAATAAGGGTAAAACCCTATGAAGAGACCATCAAGAAAACCAGGGAATAAAATTCCCGAAGGGTCCTCCTGATCTTCAGAGCTAAGCTCTTCGCTTTAGGAATTAAATTCCTTTTATATGATGGAATTAAATTCCAGAAACTCACAAAAATATATATATATATATGAGAAACAAAAATCCCATGAATCCTTAAACTCAGAAGAAAATGCTTGATATGTGGAGGTTTACTGCTCAAAGATCACGTCTTTGGATCTCTAAAAAGACGATTTTTAGAGGAGAGCAAAGATCTCATGGCGGATTTAAAATCCAGTGGCTCTCTTTAAAAAAGAAAAGTTTTCTGATGTACAAAAGCGTTACCTAAAAAGGGTTTTCTTTGGGCAGAGTTAAACTCTGAAAATTTGCAAAGGCAGAGAACTAAGCTCTGAGGAAGAGAATTAAATTCTCAAAGAAAATGAAGAAGGAAGAAGATGAAGGAAACAGTGGCTGCGTAAGGCACCAAACCCCTGCATTTATAAGACGTGACAAGGGCGGTTCATCTTCCCGTTCCCCTAGAAAATCCAACGGCTGTAAAAGTGACAGCGTTGCACTCACGTGTAAACCACGTGAGAACAACGCGGTGGGGGCATTTATTCCCTTACGGAAAATAAATAAATAAATAGAGCAACGGGAAAAAAGTCCCCAAGTGGAGCATCACGTGCCCACACGTGATAGGCACTGCGCTTGACAAAACTAAGCTAAAACCGGGCCTCACGTGCAGACACGTGATTTCTATAAACAAAGCATACAGGCGCCTGAATAAAGCAAAAAAGTTGACCATAAAAGAAACTCACGTGGTAGCACGTTACACCTTTTGGTGGGCTTAATTTGGTGGGGTCACGTGCTACACGTGATAGACTCCTATGCCTTCTGAACCGATAGAAGTAAACTCTAATTAAAGACCAAAAGTTTTATTTGGAAAATATTTCCTTGAATCTTTCTAAACAAGAAAGATTACGCTCTGTAAAACAGATCACCGTTGGATTAAAGATCCAATGACGATCAAAAAATCACCATCAACAGAAAAATTCTGTGCAAGGAAAATCTTCCTAAACTTGTTAAGAACAACAAAAGAAATAACTTCTGTAAAACAGGAATCCTTGGATTAAAATCCAACGGTGAATAAAATTCACCGATTGATCTAAAAGATCATTTTGGTTGATTATAAAATCAATCAAAATCTCTTAATAAGAGATTTGGCCAAACAAACCGATTCTTTTCTTTCTCCTATAAATAGGAGCCCAAAAGAAACAAGAAAAAAAAAGGAGAAAAAGGAAGCTTTCAAAGTTCTGAGAAAAAGAGAAAAAAAGAGAGAGATAAAAACTTGAAGTCAAAAAAGAGAAAACAAAAGAAATATCCGAGGTAAGAGAAGGAACAAAACACGGAGAATACCTCATCCTTTCTTCGCCTACACAACAGTTTAACAATTCTCAAATAACTTAGTTCTTCCTCTGGTTAAGATCAGCAGAAGCAGATCTCCCCACAAGTTAAGAAATTAATTCTCATCGGGAAGATTTTGCCATGCAGATCCAAAACCTAGAGGGAGATCTAAGTTTAGAGAATTTAATTCTCCTATAAAAGTATGCAGGAATTTAATTCCTAGTAATTTAATTCCTCTGATAAAACAAGGGTTTAACCCTTCATATGAGAACTTAGTTCTCCCTTATGGTAAAAGATCTGCAGAAGTAGATCTCCCCACAAGTTGAGAATTTAATTCTCATCGGGGATATTCTGTCATACAGATCCTGAACCTGAGGGAAAAACTAAGAATTTAATTCTTATAAAACAATGAGCTTGAAAGTCTTGAAACTCAAAATCTCCATGCACGTAGAGGGATTGGCACCCAACATAATAAACAGCCGATCACGTGCTCCCACATGAGCGCTTTTGATGAACAAAAGAGAATAGCCGAGATCTGCTCACGTGATCACACGTGATCCCATAGCAGTACTTAGTACTTACAAAACAAAAAGAGAATAAACCAAAGGAAGCGCCTCACATGATCCCACGTGACCTAACAGCGCTTGGCACTCAGAAAAGAATAAAGAATAAATTCAAAAGAAGCAGCGCTTCAGATTCTTGAAATTTAATAATATTTCAAGCGCCTCACGTGACCCCACGTGAGCGCCTCAGATTTTCAGTGTTTAACACTATTTCAAACACCTCACGTGGGAGCATGTGAGCGCTGAATAATATGTTAGTGTTGAACACTACGAAAGGCTAACATTAGCCAGATTCAGACCAAATTGAGCCCCTCATGCTCGGGCTCTCCAAAACCAGGCTCAATTCCAAAAACAACTAATAAGCTCTCAACAGATGACGTCTAAACTAATATTCATCCCATTTTCCCCAAATCAGGACATTGGTTCAAGGGTACATCTCTCCATACCTCTGATATATGTCATTGTAATCCTTCAACGTCTTCAAAGAGATGGAGGGTCTCAATAAACCAATAACTTTTGGCGCATCCCCCAAACTGGTTAAACTAGAACCCCACAAACTATGACATCTTTAAACTTTATGGACTATGAGGTCCTTAAACTTATAGACTATGATGTCTCTAAACTACCATGGACTATGATGTCCTTAAACTTGTGGACTGCAATGTCCTTAAACTAAAACGATAGAGGCCAAATACTCTTTCGTTGGATCTAAATGATCCCAAAACCCTATTGAGTAGATCTTAGTCTAAAATTAGACTAACGTATCTTCAACAGACGTTTAAGTCGATCTTAATCTCAATGAGATTAACGATCCTTAAACCCAGCCCAAGAAAATACGGATTTGGACTAATCCACGCCCTACGGGAGACAACATAAATTAGTCTCCATATACAATCCACGGACAACCAAAAAACAAAACAAACACACACGACACGAAATGACCATCGGGAGAAGGAGAAAGTGGTTACCGCGATGCGGTAGCATAATTAACTGCAGGGGCTTACGCCTGCAGGGAAGAGCGTCCCGACAATCAAAAACCCCTCACAATGAGGGGGAATCTGATGAAGTCTGCTACATCGGCCGCATCTGTCCAAACCTCCGATACACGATGCCATAAATCAACTTGGCATCTTCGGAGAGGTGTACGGATAAACCCAAATAGTATCTGCCCCCAAATTCAGGCAAGACGTATGTCTTCCCGGTTTTCGACGGCGAACAGAGGCAGTGGTCAACTGTCAAGGATTCGTCTCTCTTGGTATTAGGAGTCGATATCGCGCTGTGTTCGGTTAGCTATCACTAGAAATCCATGGCCACGGTACGGGAGATTTACTGATAGTTGATCAGTAGTATCTCAGTTGGTGATGAGCTTGACTCAGAAACGACTTATCGGGTTAGTAGGGGTCTGACGTTATCTACCCCCTAGACCCATATGCGATACTCTTTGACGAAGAGACCGGACTGTATGGAGATTGTCACATTCAGGCTCAGTAAGGTAAGGACGCACTTGATTATCGACCTCCCTTTCGGCAACTACCTAGGTAGCCATTACGTACAACTAGTGCCGCTGACGTGCTTGTGGTTAAACCCACTGCCGGCGTATTGTCGAGTCTTTAGAGTCCCACACAGAGGGCTTTCCCGGTTCAGGCGCCCGATATAGGAGCCGTACGGTGGTACGTGCAAGGGTCCGATTAAATACGTATACGGATTTTTATCGGACAGTTGATAATACTAGCAGGCTTAGGATTAAGCCGGATTATTAACTCAGGTTTTGATTTAATAATTTATATATGTATTTCGATACATGTATTTTAGTATTATTGTTCACTATTTATTTTCTCTATTTGGTGCTATCCGTATTTTTATACGGATCCGCGTATATATAGCGATAAATATACCAGGTGAAGTATTCTGAATTTATACGGCAATGCTTCTAGAAGAAAGACACCTCATATTTGATTTTCCTTTTTAGAAAATCAAATAAAGAAATGAAGTGTGAAGTTAGAGACAATGAGGCATGGTCCAAACATGGTAGAAAAGCATGGCTTTACTTTTAAAATGATTTTTCATTTGGTTGCAATATAGGTGCATGGTTGATATTGATGAAGCCATTCCTTTTTACTTGGGTTTTGGTTGGATGATTATTTTCTTGAGTTGAGCTCTTGCTCCATGCTTCCTCTTCTCCTTCTCCTTCTTCTTCTTGCTCCCATATTTGAGCAAGATTATAGAGAGAGAAATTTAGTAGAGTATTCCTATATCACCATCCATCCAAACCTAGCGAATTTGGGTCGTCGGTTCGTGCCTCCTCCGCGTTCCCTTGGGTGGATCGTCTTCGACAAGGATGGTCAATTCTCAAGCGTGATCCCGGCATCTACGAGCTTCGAGGGGTCTTCCACAATTGGGTGGACACGCGACAAAGGTTGTATTTCCTCAAACCTTGCATGTTTTAGATTTCTAGTTTATGGTGTTTAGATCGAATCCTCGGGTGTGAGCGTTCGGTGCCCGCAAAAAGTTTTTGTTTTCGCTTCTGCCTCGCCCGCGGCCTCCGCAGAGCGGGCGCCGGATCCCAACATGGTATCAGAGCCACCCAAACACTATAAAGTAGTGTTTGACGATGCTTCAAGTTTCAAAACCGAAAACTCCATTTTCAAAACCCAGTTTCTGTCTGAAATATTTTTGGTCTCTAAAAATTTTTAAACAAGTGCAGAAGCTTAGTCTAGACTAGATAGTGACACACAATGAAAACGAGCAGATTTGATCATCATTGGACCGGCAAGAATCTCATTTTGGCCGGCCTCACCTTTTCACTATTCACCTATGAACCTCGTTTTCATGTTGTGTCTTGGGTTTTGTAAATTGGTATTTTTGGTGTTGTTTGATTTGTCCCAGATTTCTATTTGTGTCATCTTAGCTTTGGGACAACTCGGGAGTTTTAAAAACTCGAAACTTTTGCATCGTCGGTAACTGTGATGTTGTATATGTATTGCTGAACGTCGTCTAATTGCTATATGTTCATTTAGATGGGGTTGCACACATTCTGGTGTTGCTTGCTTCTGCGGTTATATATATATATATATATATATATATATATATATATATATATATATATATATATATATATATATTTATTTATTTATTTATTTATTTATATATCTGGTTATGGTATGGGCGGATTGTCGTGAAAGATAGCCTTGTGTGCAATGTTAGATGTACAGTTCAGATTCATTTGTATATTCTTTATTGCAGGGCGAGCGTCCGACATGTGAACTGTCGTCACTGCCAGTTTGTATATTCTTTTATTGGGGCACGACCGGGTTGAGGTCAATGTCTTCGTTGTATATATATTTTCTTTTCTGTACTAGGATTACCCCGCGGAGGAGTGCTCGAATAGCCAGGTTCTAGAGGGCAACAGGCCCGCATCTCATGGCGTTGAGACCGGGGGGTCTTACTCTAGAATTGGCGGGCTATTCGCCACACTCGAAGAGGGTATAGGTTGACCCACGGAAGGGTGCTCAAGTCACCAGATTTCGTGAAGTGCTGGGCGGCCCAATCACTTTGTTGATCGAGGTTGCCTCACTTCGGGGATTAGCGGGTAACTTGCCGCACTCGTAGGGGTCTAGGATCTTCATTGCACTGGCTATCCACACAACCGGGGAACGTCGCGTTTCATTTATGGCTCAAATAAAACATGGGGCTCCTAGATTATCTGCTATTCCATATTGTTGTTCGCATGGTTGTAATGATTTTATCTGCCTGTGATGACTATTATCTGCCTGCGATGTTGATATATATATTATATATATTTAGTAAATGCTTCTATATGTTTTGCATCCGCGCTAGTCCAGCACCCACTCTGCCGTTAGTTAAGTAATCTAACGGTTCATGACGGGGCCCCGTGGCGAATGCGGATGGCATATAAAAAGCATGTTATTTTGGTTGTTTCTTTGTGGCGTGGAAACATAAAATGATGGGAACGCATTATCAAAATAATGCAAGGAAAAATAAACCTAAATTATGTTGTCGAAACCAATTTTAAAACTACTCGGTTTTCTTTAAAACTCATGGTCGTATTCTTTTGCTTTGCATAGAGGTATTCGGTTAGGAATATCCCGCACCTCATTCTACGAAGGAAGAGCCTTGATCCCTTCATTAGGAGTTCGCTCTTAAGCAAAAGTTTATGTTACTGGTTTTAAAATGTGGAGATTAAACCACTCCATTTCAAAGCCACTCGAATTCCTTCAATGATATCAAGTTCATTACGTTAAAGGTTTTTCGCCAAAAACCAACCGTAGCCCTCCGTCATTTCTTACAAGTATCACCAAGTATTCATGCTATGTATGTTGGCCTACGTCAAGGCATAGTGAATGGTAGCTGGGTAATGCTTGTTCGCTGCATGGATATGCGATTATTTAGGACAGTCGTACAGTTATTTTAGCCTACGTCAAGGAATTGTGCGGGTGGGTCTAAATTAATCCAGGATAATAATGGGTTGAACTTGACTAACGACTTATGATATGTTGGCCTACGTCAAGATCATAAGCGTTTGGGAAAAAAACTATATCGGGAGTTTCAAACATACGGGAAACTTGCCAGGCATGCACATACCTTCTGAAGTGTGGTGACTTGAGTGGATTCCGTCAAGTTATCACATGATGATAGTTGGGTCCCGATTCCTGCTGATGAGTATATATTACTTCTCGGAAGATTTTTCACTTCACAATTAGCTAACCTATTAGGTGTCTAGAAAGTGTTAACAAGATTACATCTCTGCAGAAACGAGATTATTAATTGGGTCCATGCGAAAGCACGGGGGACCTCCCTCGGAGAACCAACACTGGCCTGGCTGAATGGTTAGCGAACTTGTAAAGTGTAAATGATCCCGACTAGTTCTCCTTTTAGGGTTTGAAGGAGAATTCGAGGAAACAGTGGGAGCCATCCTGATTAGATAAAGTGATAACCAATTTGATCTTGAAAGAGTGCACGCTGAGTGTTTATTTTCTCTCTATCTGGTACAGCGACCCATGACTTACCTTAAAAACTCATGAACCAATTTGACCGAACCTTTTTACACCCTTAGCTTTGGCTTGTATTGATTCGCGACAAAGTCACATATATCCCTGCCACTCCTACTTTACCCTTTGCATTTCTTCAGAACACGTCGTATCACTATGATGATCCATATTGCTTGGAACGGCCATCGTATAGTTACATACAAACTCGAAGAAGTTACTTCAGTCGAGAATGGCCACAGGTTCTGAAGAAATTGGATTGGATTATTCAGTTGTCTCTTCCCTTTACCTTCTCTCAGGTTGCGAGAGCTCCTTGATTAGGAGAGTACACCTGTTATACTTATTGGATAGTCTTCTTCCAAACCTCAGGCTGGTGCCGAAAGGTAGGGAAAGAAGAAAACTAATTAGCCTAAGGGAGGTGTGCAGAAGGTAAGATGTAGAGACATATAAAGGGATTGAAGTGAAGGCAAAGAAAATTGCGACTACTGTCATGAATCTGGATAATGGAAAAGGCGTTACTAGAAATTCCTGACCATCCCCTATGAAACATTTTTCATGTTTCAGTATTTCTGTGTACATGTAAAAGAGAACTGTTTTCCCAATTAATTCTGACTCCAAGATATGTATTTACCAGATTTGGATCTCACATCTATACGGTGATACAGATGATAAGTAGGAGCAGAATATTGGAAAATGGGCAATTGATCCTCAATATTGGAATTCGTTGTAATTAATGATATTGGATTAAATCGCCTAGTTTTTGCTTGACGGCAAATATTTGGTTTCGAATAACCGTTGTTATGCACCAGATTTTAAAATGAAATATCTGTACCTTTATTTTTATAAAGTCAGATATACATTTTGAAAAATGTGTTGTGAACATTTACCTTTATCATTTGAGGATAAGGTAAAGTGCATTAAATAACGGTGTAAGACATTCTTAACCAAGATACAATTTTCAATTTACAAAACACAGAATTTGAGTTGGTATACTCTTGGGACTTATACATGAAAATGTATGTTGTTCAGTGTTCTTTAGGACAAAGGGGTTGGTACTCTTACTTCATTCAGAATTACCTATGAGTTCTCTGTTTTTAGACACGCATTCGTAGTAATGTAAGGTCCAAAGATTTTGAGAAGTTTGTAGGTATAAAAATAAAGTAGAGAACCATACGTTAGAAGTGTCGGGATTCTTCGAGGTGATTGAAGATGTAGATACTAATTCTGGGTATTCCATCATAGTAATATCGAGAACTTGATTCTCTTACAGATTACACATTAGTGGAAGTGCTCCATGATAAGTAATATTGTATTGGCCCTTTTCCATTAGGTAATATGCACTAGAAACAGATGCATGACTTTTGAATCTGGTTCCATCTAAATTAGTGCCTTAATTCTATATGGACATAGAATGGTTACATATCTTCAGGTTGTTAAGATATGGAGTTATCTGGTTTCTGTTTAAAAGCAGAATCCGGACAAACTTGAGGCACGCTTCGGTAATGGCGATTTGTGGATTATCCCAAGCATTCACTAGGATATTATTTCTACAATTTTCAAGATCAATAGTTACATTGTTCTTGACTCGCCGCCATTTTATAAAAGGATCTTTTTGCAAAAGAAACTAGTGGAAGTATGGTATAATTGGAAGTGATTCCAGAACCACAAACGGTTACCGAAAATTTAGTAGAACCTAAGGATTCAATTGGACTTGACAAACCGTTAGACACTCCGCAGATTTTAGTAGGTGACCTCAGACACCCGAGAGACACTTCGGTATTCTCATAGACGGTGACAGGGAGTTCAGCATCATGGAGATGATGGTCCTACTAGTTATCAGTAGGTCATAGGAAGTGGAAACTTCCAGATGACCAGATGCTTCATATCCAAGATGGACTCCATGCACTTCAGCAAATTATGGATTTTGGATTTTGCTGGGTGCTCATGAACGAGGTAAAACCCATTAGGAGAAGGTAGATCTTACAAGATCTATGCAGGTGGAAAGGTACTAACCTAATAAGTCTAGACTTGTTGTAAAGAGTTTTCATCAAATACCCGTTGTGGATTGTGATGTGACGTTTACTTCAGTGTCTATGCCGAAGTCCATATGGATATAATTTGACACTTCTATTACCCCTACTTGTTATCAACAGGTCATAGGAAGTGGTAACTTCCAGGTGACCAGGTATTTCATACCCAAGATGGACTCCACGCACTTCAGCAAATCTCGAGAAAAAAAGGAAGAAGTAAAGAACATAAGAGGATGTTCTTGGTAAGGATAATGGCAACCTCCTTTGGGAGGTAGTTATCAGTTCAGGCTTCCAAGCTGACTTAGATGACAGAGATACTGTCAGAGTTATGAGTTTATCCTCTTCTGAGGATCAGTGTATTGGATAGTGTTCCAATAAGGATACTGAGGTAATCATGGTGCAGGAAGCCGGTTATAACTCAATAGAGGATACAACCCAAGAAGTTTGTTGGATAGGAGTTGTTCATTGATGAACTTGGTCCCATCAGGTATCCAGACAAATTCTTGAGGCAAGGTATCGCTCATATTGGGAGATTGTTCAGCTCCGCAAAGTTGAGATATAGAGAGATGAAGTTGAAAAATTATAGCGGATCCACTCACTAAGGCTATTTCTCTCACACGGATGTTTCTCAAACGAGATTTGAGAAACTGATTAGTAGAGAAGTTGGGTATTCGATAGCACACGGGATATGGGTATGCGATGCCGCAATAATTAGCTTTAAGTGCAAGTGGGAGATTGTTGGATATAGTGCTCTCAAGGCAACTATTGTAATTGCAGGCACGCGATTATGATGATTGAGGGAGGACCTATACAGGTATAACAATCTTACTCGAAATGATAGTATGCTATCTGCTTTGTCTTTATCATTGATGTGTACATGTTTTACTTGTTATTGTGTGTCGCTAATACATAATGATGAAGCCCATAGGATTCTTGCTTGACTACCAGCATTATGATGGCGATCATATACGTGAGAGCTGGGTAGCCTATAAGCACATCCTTAAATGTCCCTAGTCGCGGGAGTATCGAGACTGGGCATCGATATTACGGGGTAGACTAGTGTATACGTTTCGAGAACCCGACGAGGGGCGATGGACGGTCTCACAAGCCATTGGTGTTGTGACACCTAAGATAGTATACAGGTGCTCACTAGAGGTGGGTACACTGGACGGACATGCCAAGAACTTCTAGATGGTATTATACCTATCGTCAGATGGAAGTTCTCAAGTGGCATGAGTACAGGTTAGTCCTTTGACCTGAAGTTGTCATTTGTCTCATGTGAGTTCCCACTGTATCTTGATTACTACCCTACCACGGCTCAAAGGAGTCGTGCAAACAGGTTTTAGTTGGATACAGTCCCAAGCCACATGGAGGCAGTGGTCAACTGTCAGGGATTCGTCTCTCCTGGTATTAGGAGTCGATGTCGCGCTGTGTTCGGTTAGCTATCACTAGAAATCCGTGGCCACGGTATGGAAGATTTACTGATAGTTGATAAGTAGTATCTCAGTTAGTGATGAGCTTGACTCGGACATGACTTATCGGGTTAGTAGGGGTCTGACGTTATCCATCCCCTAGACCCGATATGCTTGACAAAGAGACCGGACTGTACGAAGATTGTCACATTCAGGCTCAGTAGGGTAAGGACGCACTTTATTGTCGACCCCCCTTTCGGCAACTACCTAGGTAGCCGTTACGTACAGCTAGTGCCGCTGACGTGCTTGTGGTTAAACCCATTGCCGGCGTATTGTCGAGTCTTTAGAGTCCCACAAAGAGGATTTTCCCGGTTCAGGCAACCGATGTAGGAGCCGTACGGTGGTACATGCAGGGGTCCGATTAAATACGTATACGGATTTTAATCGGACAGCTGATAATACTATCCGGCTTAGGATTAAGCCAGATTATTAAATCAGGTTTTGATTTAATAATTTATATATGTATTTCGATACATGTATTTTAGTATTATTATTCACTATTTATTTTCACTCTTTGGTGCTATCCGTTTTTTATACGAATATGCGTACATGTAGCGATACATATACCAGGTGAAGTATTCTGTATTTATACAGCAATACTTCTAGAAGAAGGACACCTCATATTTGATTTTCCTTTTTGGAAAATCAAATAAAGAAATGAAGTGTGAAGTTAGAGACAATGAGGCATGGTCCAAACATGGTAGAAAAGCATGGCTTTATTTTTAAAATGATTTTTCATTTGGTTGCACTATTGGTGCATGGTTGATATTGATGAAGCCATTCCTTTTTACTTGGGTTTTGGTTAGATGATTATTTTCTTGAGTTGAGCTCTTGCTCCATGCTTCCTCTTCTCCTTCTCCTTCTTCTTCTTGCTCCCATATTTGAGCAAGATTATAGAGAGAAAAATTTAGTGGATTATTCCTACATCACCGGCCATCCAAACCAAGCAAATTTGGGTCGTCGGTTCGAGCCTCCTCCGCGTTCCCTCGGGTGGATCGTCTTCGACAAGGGTGGTCAATTCTCAAGTGCGATCCCGGCAGCTACGAGCTTGGAGGGGTCTTCCACAATTGGGTGGACACGCAACAAAGGTTGTATTTCCTCAAACCTTGCATTTTTTAGATTTCTAGTTTAGGGTGTTTGAATCGAATCCTCGGGTGTAAGCGTCTGGTGCCCGTAAAAAGCTTTTGTTTTCACTTCCACCTCGTCCGCAGCCTCCGTGGCGCGGGCGCCGGATCCCAACATAATGCCCCCATCACGGAATCGATAGATGGCAACTTTGTCGAATCATATATAAAGGTGTTAATCCAGCAACGAAACAAATGCTTGAAACCATTTGTCAATGCCATTTCATGTCAAAATACGATGGCGAAGCTTGGCAATTTCTGGAAGATCTCGCCGAAAAAACCCCACAATGGGAGAGCACTAGACCAACATCATCTTCATCTAGGGCAGGTATCCATCAACTCGATGTTTCCATTGTAGTGAAAGCCGAAATGGCCGCGATGCAAAAGAAACTCGAAGCTTTCGAAAACAAAGTCACGTCAATCTCCCTAAACCAAGTTACGCTCCCTAAAACCGTGTGTGGTTGCTGTTTTGACCCATTACATTTAACGCAGGAATGTCCTTTGAATTCTCTGTCTCAAGGTCAAGAACAAACCAATGCTGCTTTTCAGCAACGAGCTAGAAATGATCCTTATTCCTCCACATACAATCAAGGATGGAGGAATCATCCTAATTTTTCTTGGAACCAAAACCAATCTCAAAATCAAAATCCATTCCCAAACCAAAATAACTATCAAAGGCTTCCTCCACAGCAACAACCACCACACCAAATTCAGCACCCCTTTCAACCGCAATCTCTTCAAAATCCGGCCAACAACTTTGCTCCTTATAATAATATTTCAACGACCGATACCGATAAAACCTCTACACTTGAACGAAACTTAGAAACGTTCATTAAACAATCCACGAAAATGATGGCTAATTTAACGTCTTCTATCCACACGTTAGTGCAATACACTGCTTTCCACGGTGAAAGCATAAAATCGATAGAAGCACAACTTGTACAGTTAAATACCGCGATGAGTGAGAGAGAGAAAGGGAGACTTCCATCTCAACCTCTACTAAATCTCGGCCACTCACAAAGCGAAAATCTCATCCTTCAAAATCATAACGTGAGTGCCGTAACTACGTTGAGATTGGGAAGAGTGCTGAATAATAATGTTGGTAAACAAGATGATGAAGAATCAGACGAAACCCCACCTACTACTTCTAATCCTACTTTGTCTAGTCCACCATCTACTTCCAAGCATATTCTCTGTTTCCCACTAGGCTCGAACCCTCAGCCCATTTCCTTGAAAGAATTACCATCTACGACCATCCCAGATCCAATTTTGGGATCCATTCCATCCCCACAAACTTCTCCTCAAATGTTGGACCCAACCCTTATTGATAAAGCTCCCTTTCCAAATAGGTTGAGGGCTAACAGACCAAGTCCCCAAATGGAGAAGATTGTGGACATTTTTTAATAAGTTAACATAAATATTCCTCTCCTAGATACTATCAAACAAGTTCCTTCCTATGCAAAAATTTTAAAGGACTTGTGCACTAGGAAGAGGAAAACTAAAGTGCCTAAAAAAGTTTTCTTAGTGAGTAATATGAGAAATTCTCTTACCCAATTGGTGCCCACAAAACGTAAGGACCCCGGTTGTCCTACAATATCTATAACTATTAGGGGTAAAAATACCAATCGTACTCTACTCGATTTAGGTGCTACTGTTAACTTGCTTCCGTATTTGGTTTATAAGCAATTAGGCATAGGAGAGTTGAAACCTGCACATTGCACTCTCCAGATAGCCGATCGATTTATCACCCAACCTATGGGTGAGCTAGAGGACATGTTAATCAAAGTCGGGGAATTTATATTCCCTGCAGACTTTATTGTTTTAGATACATAGCCTGTGGCGAACCCACGAAACTAAATTCAGGTGATTCTTAGTCGGCCTTTTCAAGCAACTTCCAACGATATAATCAATTGTCGTAACGGTTCAATGAACCTGTCCTTTGGGAAGATGACAATTGAGCTTAATATCTACAAGTTAGGAAGTCAACCCTCCGAACCTTATGCTCATGTCGTTGATGTATGCTCTGTCGAAAAGATAGATTCCGACAGTTGCGAAATTGAAAAGCTTCACGATACTGATCTCAACGCCACTAGTGCGTTATTGTTTAATCTGGTTATTTATTATACACGTGAAGACCCTTCTGTCGACAAGTCCACACCTAAGTCTGAACCCTTTGACTTGTTGAATGATTTAGTCGAGCTATTCGAGTATCATAACTTTCTGTCTGATGAGATTATCATTCGGAATATCGATGAAAGTTTTGAAGACATTTTTGCCGAAGAACTCGCATTCTTAGAAGACATGGGAGTTGTTATGAATCAACCCCCACACAAAGAAGTTGAACCGCCACCCCTTCTTCTTATCAAGAACGAGAATGCGAGTAGTGCGCCGTCATTGTTTCGTCTCTACCAACCGAGACGAAAACCCGATTGATTACGCCTCTTATCTCCCCACTTCTTCACATCTATGATCTTCTACCAACTATGTTGTTACATCGATAAAATATTTGAATGGTTGGTGTTGACTTTTGGTCTTTGTAAAGCTTTGCATAGACCAATAACCTTACCCCCCCTCTTTATAATGCTTAAAACTGTTTTACTCAAGTTTGGGGGGAGAAAAATATTTGAAAGAAAAACAAATTTTTACAAAATTATGAGCCAGAAATAAGTTTGGGGGAGGATTTCACTGTCATTGACTTTTGTCCCCTTTTGCTAATAATTAAGAATTTTTCCTCCCAAGTCTACAGGTCTTGATATTAAAAGATGATATTAGTGAGGACACTGCTGCAAATAGATTTGGGAAAGGTTTGTGCTTATTCACGCATCATTTTGCATTATACTAAATAAAAACACAAAATTATTTTGATAATAAAAGTTAGGATGTGAAAAATACATATGAAAGATAGGAAGAGATTTAAGAAATGCAAGAAAATTAGATATTTTTAAAACGAAGATAGTAATAGGTAGTTATGAGCTGTTGTCCTAAGGGTTAGTAAGATGAAGCGAATCACTAATCTGAGGATAGAAATAATCTGAAAAATAGTCCTTATTCTTGAGTCCAAACATCTGAACGTTGATACCCTACTATACGCACTTGCACACGTCTTGAAACTTGGGATAGTAGAAGATACCTTGAAATGCTCTTGTCTAAAAGCCTTAGTATGAAGAAGAAAATATATATATATATAGATATAAACAAAAATAAAAATAGTGAAGAAAAATGAACGCTGGTTTTGTAATTACTTAAGGCAGCATAAAAAAATATAGCGAGAGTGCCTTATCACCGAGTGCCTTAGACCAACTGGTTTGGGAGCCACTGCTAAGCCTTAAGTGTTGCAAAACTAGGATATTGCTAATTACGCCTAAATGAGTGAGCACATTTGGTAATCTGTTGGTTAGTATCTCAAGAATTATTAACGGTCACATGAAGAATGTGTGAGCAATTCCATCTATAAAACATTCACCGACTAAAAAGTACTAAGGAAGATGGACAAGAGTATGATAACTTGAATTGAATTTTCTAAGTGTAGAGATGTCTTTTACATACACGTAGGGGTATACGATTGATGTTTGGAAGAAAGGTAGAGAGGAAGACTAAAGGCGATGTTTTATTGAGGGGTGATGTGATTTTTGACATTTTTTTCAAGACCATTAAGATAGGGCTCATGGCAACTCAAAATCTAGTGTAGTTTGAAACGCTTATTTTCAAGTTCTTTCTTTTATATATTTTTATCTTTGTATGTAATTTTCATCTTCTTTCTTTTATTATGGGATTTTGTGAGTGTAATCCGCTAAGAACCCTCAGAAGACAACACTCCCCCTACTAGGGACACCTAGAGATTTAAAGGCTTGTTGCACGAGCTAAGTGCAATCGTGTTGCCTACGAAAGTGTGCTACGTTTTTCTTTTTCTTCTTCTTCTCTTTAATAACTAGTTTGCTCGGGGCGATCAAAGATAAGTTTGGGGGTATTTGATTAGTCTAAAATATTACACATTTGAATGGACAGTTTGCCTACTATTATTAATAAATAAAAGGCGTTAATGGTAAATATAGAACATATGAGGGTTTATTTGTAAAAGATTTATTTTCATATATTTCTACATTATAATTAACATAATGAGGGAAAATATATGCATATAATATTTATATGAAATCTTAGTAATTAAAATATGCATATCATATCAAATAATTCTAATCAATATCTTTAGATATTATATCATATAAATGGTTGGGATAATATCTCAAAAATACCAAATGCTACTAACACTATGAATTGAGATATGGTGCAGATATTAGCTCAGGTCTGGAATCCAAGCAAGAGATCTGAGTCAAATCAGGATATCTAAACCGAATCTTCCAAAATTTAGAAGCAAATCGAGAGATCTAACAACGGCAGAGACTCAGAGCATTATTTTCAGAATCTAGATATCAAGAGGATCTCCACATGTCAACACAAGAGACCAGAAGAAATCCCAAAACCTAGTTCCACCAAGATGCAGCTGAACCGCGGCCAAATAGAGGGATATGCGGCGAAACTGCGGCGCATTGATGGCCGTAGGATTTGAGATTTTGTGGTTTGAATCTTAACTGCATATCCTCACTTATGGAATCTAAGGTTTCTTGTTTTAGGGAATATATAAGGGACCGAGAGCTGCACATTAAAAATTATCAATCGAAGAGATAAAGAGGTCCAAGCGATCCATGCATCCGAATGATCATCAGCTAGTCATCTACCTCCAACAAGAGAGAAGATCTAGAGAAACTAGGGTTCTTTGTAATCTGCTTTCAAAAAGGAGAGTTGTATGAAATAGTTGCTTAATAAAAGTAGATTTTAGTTTATTTCTTTTCGCATTTACTTTCTGCATTTAATTTCTGCATTTTAATCATGTTTTCATTCTTCAACATTTTTTTCTAAATCTCCAGCCATGAGTGAGTAATTCCGAGCTTGCAAGGGTTCGTAGGATAGGGTAGAACAATGGATGGGAAAATCATTTAATTTTTTTTATACATTTTAAAGTCTATAAACTTTAGCAAAATAAATGTTAACATTCTTATCGGGCACGCTACCAATTTATTGATAGTCGCGACCATGATTTGAGATCTGTTTAACACTTGTTTTGTTAAGGGCTAGACATGAATAAAGATCAATGCAAGGACAAGGGTTAATAGTGGGGGAAACCCTAATTTCTTTCAAGTACCCTAATCTACATTCATCACTATCGATCTAGTTTTAAACTATTAAAAGATAAAGTCATCATTTTTAATTATTCATCCATTACTACCAAGTCTTATGAACCCTACAAGCCTTTTTTTTATAAACTTTACATACATATTAAAATAGATCTACAACCAATCACCCATCTTCTGTCAACTAGTCTAAAGCAAGAAAAGGGTTCACGTTTCCCTGCGGATGACCCGTACTTATCGCGGATAGCTACTGGCGACAACGTCTTGATTGCGGTTACTTTATGAACTATACTTTTTTTATACGAACAATCATGACTTGATGAACCAGATCTTTTTGCCATTTCTAGATCAGTTCATGGTTGTTTTCATTGATGATATTTTGGTCTATTTAAGGAGCAAAGAAGAGCATGAACAACACTTAAAATCGCACTACAGACGTTGAGACAAGAAAAGCTATATGCTAAGATGAACAAGCGCGAATTTTGGCTCAAAAAAGTGAAGTTCTTGGGTCATGTCGTATTCAGAGATGAAATTGTAGTTAACCCTAAAAAGATTGCAGTTGTTCACAATTGACCGACTCCAAAGAATGTATGGGAGATCAGAAGTTTTCTTAGGCTTGCTGGATACTATAGAAAGTTTGTGGAGAACTTCTCTCAAATAGCAGAACCTTTAACCAAGCTAACATGAAAAGAGGTACCGTTTGTTTGGCCCGAGAGATGTGCGTTAGCTTTTAAGGTGCTAAATCAATGATTGACAAACGCTCCTATTTTAATAGTGCCAAATAGTTCCGGAGGATTATTTATTCATAGTGACGCGTCTGGGAAAGGCTTGGGATGTGTTTTGATGCAGCATTAGAAGGTTATAGCTTACGCGTCGAGGTAATTGAAGATTCATGAGAAGAACTATCCAACTCATGACTTGGAGCTAGCAGCAGTAATCTTTGCGCTGAAGATTTGGAGACACAACTTATTGGGCGAGAGGGTAGAAGTATTTACTGATCACAAGAGCCTAAAGTATGTGTTCACTCAGAAAGAGCTCAACATGAGGCAGCATAGATGGTTAGATCTGATGGATGACTATGATCTTGATCTAAAATACCATCCAGGAAAAGTTAATGTAGTGCCGGATGTTTTAAGTTAGCTGCCAGCGATACGGATGTTGACTGCACAGAAGGAGATTATAACATATTTTCATAGGTTCAAGTTGGAGATTGTACTGCCAGATTCTTCGGGACAGTTGATGCGGTTGAAAGTACAGTCATCCTTGATCGATAACATTAAGGCAGCACAGTCGCACGATCCAAGATTTCGGAAGTTTCGAGGAAAAGTGAAATCAGGACTTCGAACAGATCTATTGATTCATGAAGATGGCTCGTTAAGATATGGAAGTCGTTTATGTGTGCCTAATGAAGGTGTTCATGAAGAAGTCATGAAGGAGGCTCATAGTTCCACATATTCAGTACATCCGGGAGGCACAAAGATATATAGAGATTTGAGACAGGTATGAAAAGAGAGATTGCTCGCTACGTGTCGAGGTGCTTGGTGTGTCAGCAAGTCAAGACTGAACATCAAAAGGTAGCTTGTTTGTTGCAACCACTTCCGATTCCTCAATGGAAGTGGGAATATATAACTATGGATTTCATAACAGCCTTACCGCGGAGTCCGAAAGGCAATAACGCGGTTTGGGTGATTGTCGATCGATTGACCAAGACAGCTCATTTCATACCATTTCGAGTTGGTCAGTCGACGGAGGCTTTAGCAGAGCAGTACATGCAGGAGATTGTGAGATTGCATGGAGTACTCGTGAGTATCATTTCTGATCTAGATATTCGGTTTATATCACACTTTTGGAGGAGTCTATAGGAAAGTTTGGGAACTCGCTTGAATTTTACCACGGCCTATCATCCTCAAACAGATGGTCAGTCTGAAAAAACGATCCAAACTCTTGAAGATATGTTGAGAGCATGCATGTTAGATTTCAAGGGTTCATCGGAGGATCATTTGCACTTAGTGGAGTTTTCATACAATAACAGTTTTCAGGTGACTATAAAGATGGCTCCATTCGAAGTATTGTACGGTCGTAAGTGTTGCACGCCTGTCTGTTAGGACGATGTTGGAGAAAGAAGATTTTTGGGACCAGATCTTATTGTGCAAACTGTAGAGAAAGTTAACTTGATCCGTAATCATATGAAGGTGGCACAAGATCGACAGAAAAATTGGGCTGATTCTGGAAGAAGACCTTTGGAGTTCGTTGTTGGTGATCTTGTGTTCTTGAAGATATCACCGACTAGAGGAGTAATCCGATTTGGTAGTCGAGGCAAGTTTAGTTCTCGATTCGTGGGGCCTTTCGATATCATCGAGCGTGTAGGAGAGGTAGCTTATCGATTGTTTTTACCACCATCCTTGGCGGATGTTCATGACATGTTTCATGTATCTCAACTCCGCAAGTATGTTCGAGATGGGGCGCACGTCCTAAATCACTCGGAACTCACAGTAAAAGAAGATTTAAGTTATGAAGAGCGACCAATGGTTATTGTGGATCGACGAGAAAAGGTTCTCAAGAATAAAGTAATCCCTCTAGCACTCGTTTCGTGTAGGAATCGTTCGTATGGAGAATACACTTGGGAATGTGAAAACGAGATTCGACAAAAGTTTCCACATCTATTTCCTTAGATCTGTATCTTCTTCTCTTTTCCTGTTCTGTGAATTTCGAGGACGAAATTCTTTTGTAGTTGAGTATAATGCAATACCCTAATACATTTATACAGTATAACTTGGTATTTAAATCTTGCTTTATAATTCTTTTATTTTTAGCTATTGGGTTGCGAATGATTCATATAATAGTAGTCGTTATCCGACCCGACCCGCATATTTAGAACCCAATATGGTGCAAGGTTATATCTAATATTTACTAGTATAATGTATCTATGTGCATCGAATACTATATATACTTTATATATGTTTAAATCTTTACATATCAATTTATAGTACAAGATATAAGTAAATAATATTTTTCTACCTAACTTTGCAAGGCATATCACCCCATATCTTATTGTTGCTCTTATCTATTATTTTCATATTCTAAAATATAGACAACAAAATATTTAGTAAATCTTTATGTATATTTATTTAAATTTTATTTAGGGGTATATGTATTTAATACTAAATTATCGCATTATGGCCAAAATATTTACGTATGTATTTTATTTTTGAAACTATATTTTTTAACTAGATTCGGGTAATATTTGGAGTGATCTGGTATTATCTGTAAAATCCTATATAATATATATAATATATTCTTTATACACTCTATATATATATATAACTATATAACAGTATATATATTTATATATATTTTTTAAACTCTCTTTCTCTCCCCCGTCTCTCTTTCTCTATCCTCTCGTTCTTACTTTCACATCCCCCGGCCCTAACCTAGTCGTCGTCCTCTCCTCCTCGTCTCCACCTCTTCTTCCTCGTCGTCAACTCCCTCAACCTCGAGACCTCACCCGAGCCCCGACCTCCACAATCGAGAAACCCACTTTCTTCGTCTTCCTCTCTCGTCGTCTCGTCGCCGTCCCCACCTCCTCGTCATCGTCACCTCCTCAACCTCACCATCATTTTCTTCTCCAGCACAGAGCACCTCGTCACCCAACTCCTTCTCCCTCTTATTCACCGTCGCATACACCTCTTCACCGAGAACCCATCACCACCCCAGCCAACTCGATCACCTATCCATCACATCGTCCATTGCCGGCACACCCTTCAGCCCTTTAGCCGCCGTCGGTCACTCACCACAAACCTTGCCTGCAACCCGTAGACACTAACCGAGATCCCGTGCCACCACCGTGCCATCACCATGTCACCACCGTGCCATCACCATGTTATCACCGTGCCATCTCTATGCTCATAGCGTGCCATACCACCGTGTCATCACCATGTCACCACTGTACCATTACTATGTCATCACTGTACCATCTCTGTGCTTATAGCATGCCACACCACCGTGTCACCACCATGCACCGACCATGTCATCACCGTACCCAGACCATGTCCAGACTATACCATCTCCGTACCTAGACCGTGTCACGCCTTGTGTCCTGCTCCTATGCCACACCATGCCCGCTTCATGCCCACTTGCGTGTCACCTTCGCATAAGCCCCGTGTCACCGCAATGCCTAGCATCGTGTCATGTCGCGCCAAGCCACTACACACTTTCATCAGTATGGACATCATTGTTCTTCCATCAACTATGTATACCGTATCCGTGATGAACGAGCTTTCATCTGCTCAATGCGACCAGGTTCCGCCACCATCGCACCCTTTACGGTATCAATCGATGCTAAATTGATCCCTGGTATTTCGTTGAGCATTTATAAACGTCGCAATCTCCACTATTCCAGTCATCATTTCGTCTTTCCCTATGTCTTGATCATCGTCATATATAAAGCAAGTTTTCTAAACTTGTGACATGCTATATTACATATTCCATCATATAGTTATTTATTAGTATACATATTTTAATATTTAGCAAGTTATTTTTCAATATAAAATTTTACAGTATTGATCCGTATTTATATCAGTAACAACTTTATCTCGTTGCAGGCTAGTTCATTATAATTTATTATAATTTCCATTGCAGTTTCATTATCCTTTACCTAGACTACCGTATACCAAGTAGCAAACGTAAAACGTGATTACAAATAGGTATACATATATATATATATGAATAGATTAATTATACCTTACAAAATAGATGATATACATTAGTTATTTCTACCGTGTTTAAATAAATTGGTTACTGTTTTCTGTTAAGTATTTATCCTGTTTAATAGACACTACTTGATATGTTCACGACACATTACCAGACCTGTTACTTGGATTATTACTATGCCGACAATACTGACTTGTTGTCCTGATGGACATGACTTGTTGTCTAGATAGACAAGACATGTACCTGCTTGATCCTATATTGGCATTAGGTAGATATCCTTAATACCTGACTTGAACACGAAACCTGGGGAAAAGAGGAAATCAATAATGAAACCTGATTTGTAACTCAACAGTTTGATACTTTTCAGAGACTGGTCAGACAATACGGGCTTCGGGCCCCAGAATGATGATGCCAGCATCATTCATCTGCACATGATATCGTTTTTTACTGCTTAGCGGCACGTCTCGGATTCAGCCCCGAAGGTCTTGACCGTGGTTCCGGGCACGCACGAGATACTATTGAGTTACATCGACGATCCCATTAATTGATTTCAAATACCGTTAGGATAGATAATCTAGAAACACAGATTTTAGGATATTCGTGACATACCTATAGCCTACTGTTTTACACCTGCGATTATTATTTATACTCGTGTCTCCTTTATAGCATCCTATTCTGGTCATTACTATTATTATTATGATATTTATGACGTAATGACGTCTGGATTTTGCATGGCCCTGATACTTGACTTAGCATGTGAGTACTTCAACAGGATCACCGATCAGTGAGGACCATCTCACTAATATAGCTCTTATTGATGGTTGGTTATTCCTTGGATCTTTATTACTTCCGCTATCTTTTCAAGTTATTGTTTTTATTGCTATTGGACATGTGATAGATAGATTTAGTACTTTATTGTTCTTGATTACTGATTGATAGCATTAATGTGACTATAGAAGGATATTTCCTTACCGTAGATAGCATGGTTGGTTTTGTTACGTTCCTAAATTTTCGTATTTTAGGAAGCGGGGCATGACAGTGAGCGGTTTTGGACATCGACTATATGTAAGCCACGTGAAAGATGAAAGTCTTGGTGGCATCTTTATCACTTTGAAGTCATGTAATTTTTTAAAATTACCATGACAACGAGGTCGTAATCGAAATTTTTTTTGATACGACGAGTCAAACACACGACACATGAAGTGTGGTGTGGAAAGAGAAAAAGGGTCCCACAGGGCATGCCAGCATTTAATCAACGCCGGAAACCGGACTTAGACGACGAGGAGACGTTTAGCCTGAATCTGAGGGCAGATGCATAGGTTTGATCCATCCATCTCTCCGAAGACGATAAGTTGATTTATAGCGTCGTATATCAAAAGTTTGGACAGATGCAATCGATGTAAGTGACATCAGATTCCCTCTCACGGATAAGAGGTTTATTGATTGTGGGGACGCTTTTTCCTGCAGGAGCAAGTCCCTGCAGTTAATTACGTTATCACGAACGATAACAACTTTCTACACTCCTGGTCTTCTGTTCTATGTGTCAATGTGTTTGACTATTGATATGGCCAACAACTTTGTATGCTTTTATACTTTTCGCGCCCATGGATGGTATACGGTTGGTTGTATGATGCAGTGTCGGGACCCGGTTCTTGCTCACGAAGCAAAGTGCCACACAGACCAAAGTGCCATGCCAATTGTCATGCCAAAGGGGCGGGGGCCACCTTTTGAATCCATGGGGGCCACCTCTAGAGTCCGTAGGACCCACTGTAGAACAATGGGGAATTTTCGAAACACATTCCGAAAGAGGACCAAACTGCATTATAAATGTAATGATACCACCAACAATTACAGAGGCGCCTTTTAAGTGAATCGGCACTACAAGAGCTTGTGAACTCCATAGTTAAGCGTGCTTGGGCCAGGGAAGTCTTGGGATGGGTGACCTCCTGGGAAGTGGCCTCTGGTCCAGGGGTCCGGTTCACTCTAAAGGGCAAAACCGTGCGGCTTCGGCCAGAGCGGAAAATACCATCTTTACTGGGGCATGGGGAGTTACATTTCTGGTGGCCAATGCAGGTCACTCAGTAGCAGGTCTTTGGTTCGAGGATGAACTATTGTTCAAAAGTGAGGAGAATGTCGGGACCCGGTTCTTTCTCACGGAGCAAAGTGCCACGCCAATTGTCATGCCAAGGGGGCGGGGGCCACCTCTAGAGTCCGTGGGACCCACTGTAGAACAATGGGGAATTTTCGGAATACATTCCGAAATAGGACCGAACTGCATTATAAATGTAATGATACCACCCTCAATTACAGAAACGCCTTTTAAGTGGATCGGCACTACAGGAGCTTGAGAACTCCGTAGTTAAGTGTGCTCGGGCCAGGGAAGTCTTGGGATGGGTGATCTCATGGGAAGTGGCGCCTGGTCGGGTCCGGTTCACTCTAAAGGGCAAAACCGTGCAGCTTCGGCCAGAGCGGACAATACCATCTGTACTGGGACGTGGGGCGTTACATGCAGACCGTAGGGCAACACATAGTTGGGATCCATAATGTTTGTGCCCATGGATTGTATATGACGCACTCGAAACGTCAGGCCCGTAGGGCACAGATTAGTCCAAATCCGTATATATTTTAGATTTGGGGTTTGAGCCAAGCATTTGCTTGACGATGTCCATGTTCGTATCTTGGTTTGCCAATGGGGGTAAACTTAGGTCGCATTTCTCATATTGATAAGGTCCGTCATTCACGGGATACTTGGATTTTATCCAAGGATCGTTAGTTGTATTTTGGATTAACATCCACTTAGAAATTTTGAGCATATGGGCTCAATTGATCTTAAGATCAAAGAAACTTAAGTTTCAAGGACTTGGCTAATTTGGGCTAAGAGTTTGGGATCTGTATAACATGGCTTGGTGCATAGCATATTAGCGCTGGTGCAACCCATGTGCATAGCACGTGGCGCATAGGGGGTGTTGATGCTCGACATATTTGGCGCTTGGTCACATGTCTTTCATGTGGCGCATAAAGGATTTTGGCGGTAGCATGTTTGGCTCCAAAATGTCTCCTTTCTGGCACTGGCGCCACATGCAGGGCACATCACTTAGATTTTTCCATAGATTAATCTTTATATTTTAGAAACTTAAGTTTCATGAAGTTTAAGTTTCTGTTTAATAGTGTCACGCCCCGCTTCCCAGAGTACGCTAAAATGGGCACGTGACATAGCCAACCATGCTACCAGTGGATAGGAAAAATCCCTCCACAGTCACATTACGGCTGTAGAGATATCAAGAACATGAAAGTAAACTAAACTATCTAATACATGTCCATGAGCCAGAATGAATGAGTCAAGAAATAATGATATGCGAAAGCAAAGGATACAATAAATGAAACACCTGGAAAGTAAAACTACATACCGACAGGAACTTCACCACTCGGTCTAACAGCGGCAATACTCCTGATCAGTCTGCAACAAGATAGAAGAATCCGGGCCATGCAAAACCCAGACGTCAGCGCGTCATAACATCAAGCAATAAATAAACAGGGGTAGCAATACATGCAAGTATGAGTATAAAAATGGTAAACAAGCATAACAGTGATATAAGTCAGGACAGGGGGGTAATGTGTAGTGAGTTATCTAAACTAGTCTATTGGGTTAACTACTCTCAAGTCTTTGAAATCAATTTGATGAATCATCGATATAACTCAATAGTATCCCGGTATCCCATGCATGCCCGGGACCACGGTCTAAGACTCTCGGGATGAAACCGAGACGTGCCGCTAGGCACAAAAGGAAAAAAAAGGAACAGACTAACGATGTCAGCAGCATCGTCACGAGGCGGGCCTAGCCTCAAAACTGATCAGTAAAAGCAAGCAACTGTCGAGTTACAAGTCAGCTTTCATCATTGATTTCCCCCATACCCCCAAGTTATATGTGTCAAGTCAGGTATTCCGTAATCAAGAACTGATGCCAACACAGGATCAGGTAGGTGCAGGTTTGTCTGGATAGACAACAGGAACGGTCCGTAAGGACTATATGTCAGGTTTGTTGGCATTAGACACAAGATCAGGTAACAAGTAAAGCCATGGTACATCAGGTCAAGTCGAGTAGTGTATTTAGATGTCGTGTCACGTCAAGAGTGTACGGTACCATGTCATATCAGATAGGAAGTGCACATGTCATGTCAGGAAGCACAAATAATATGTGGGTGCTCACAAATCAACTAGCATAAGCATGGGTATAAATAAACAAGCATGTGTACTAATAAAACAACAAACTGAAACATGTAATATGATATGCAAATAGGTACGGATTAAACTACTTGGATGCACGGTTATCAGTTTAGGTTTAAGGAATAGTTTTAACATTTCAGAAATGCAGTATAACAAATGTGGATAATAAAATCATATTAATATGTATTAAAACAATCTAGAGATGCAATTGAATATGAATAAGGCTAAATGTATACAACCGGTCGTCCGATAAGGTATAAACTACAAAGGTATTATGGCTATGCAAACAATTGTGATTATGTGATCTAATATATAAGTGTGGTTACTAGGTTTAGTAAACTAAATGCAATAGTTAGGTTTTAAGTTCTAGATCTGAAATATGTACACGGAACATCGTGCTGTTAACTTGGAACTCATGGCTTTAGATTTTATCCATAGATTTAATAAGAAAATATATAAATTAATATAGGAATAGTATGAATAGCATGTAGTAAGTTTCACTTACCTCGGGGATCCACAGATGCACGGCACACAGCAAGAATGCGAGAAACAACGGAAAATCTCCACTGGGGCATTTCGTCGAACACTTTGCGCGCAAAAATCGAACACTGTTGGAACGGAGATCCGGAGATATAGAAATGACCGTCTCGCTCATGCGAACTCGGGCCAATCCCTGGAGCCTCGGTTCCCGTCTCGGAGTCGCGTCGAAAGGGCTGTCGAATGTCAAGGGTTTGGTGTCGTCAATCGGCCAAGCGGGAAGATGATCTCGGTTGGTAGAGAGGCTCGACTATGGTCTCGGTTAGGATCAAGTCGCCAGGATGACGAAGCAATGGCAACGAAGATGGCTGCTCTGTCGATGGCGATCGTGTGCTCCGGCCTTGTAGTTGGGCTCGGTGAAATGAAGGAGGAGAAGAGGAGAGGAAGAGAAGATGGAGGCGAGGGTGTCGATGAGGTTGGGAAGGTCGGCAAGGTGGTCGGGCTCCGGCGATGGGACAGAGAGATGGCCGCAGTGGGTTGCAGGGTTCGCTGGAGTGCAGGGTTCACGTCGGGGGTGTACATGGAATGCTCTTGGTGCAGGGGAGTGGAGAGGAGGTGGCCAGGGAATGCCGACGAGGGTGGTCGGCGGTGAGGGTGCCGGAAACGGCGACACGACGGGGGCAAAGGGTGAGGTGTAGGCTATGAGTCCTTGGGATGAGGTCGTCGGAGATGGGTATGGGTGAAGGCGCCAGGTTGGTGGTGTGGCAGAAGGTGAGGAGATGAAGGTGATGACGGGGATGGCGAGGGTGTCGGCGGCGAGAGGCGTAGGCGAGGTGAGGCATGGGTTTGGGTTTCATGGAGGCGGGAAATATCGTGAGAAAGAAATAATTTTGAGAGGAGAGAGAAACAGTAAGTGGTTTTATTAATTGGTAAAAAATATTATATATATATATATATGTTCAGTTAGAGAGAGATAGAGTCACAAGAGATAGAAAGAGAGAGAGAATCGAGTCTGTTACAATTTGAGAAGAGAGAGAGAGAGAGTAACAGAAAGAGAGGTAGAGAGAGAGAATCAATTTGGATTAATATATAAAAATATATATGGTTTGTTTTGAAAATATTAGCATAAAAGATTAGTCCATTTTGAGATTTGGCAAAATACAAACTTACTCCAAAACATGCCCGGGTCGGGTCCAAAAATTCAGATTTAAAATATGAAAAATATATGCGACTTCCAAATTTTAAAATGAATGCTCAGTTAAAGAAAAAGTATACCCCCAAGAACGGATGCACGTATGTGCGCGTAGCCATCCAAACACGCTTGTTTCACTGAACGGGACGAGAACACGATACAAAGACGCTACCACAGGGTTAGGGGTATCATGCAGGCCATGAAATGCAATTTTAATCTATTTTACGTGATTTAAAATATTATATGATAAAACATGCGATGTCAGATGAAATGCCAATATGCGGTTTATACTAGATGCACATGTCAAAGCAACGAGTCAGGGTAACCTATAACTATAAATCAAACAAGTTCAAGCAAGCGGGTCGGGTCGAATGCAATGTAAAATGTAAAATACCATTCGCACCCAAACACGATAAATCAAGAATAGACCAAGGATAAGTAAATACGGAAACTGGAATTGGTATAAATGAACTCGGGTGTTATATTATACCCAACTACAAAAGAATTTCGTCCTCGAAATTCCAAGAACAAGATAGGATAAACAAACAAGAAATTTCAAGAATAGATGTGGAAACTTCTGCCGGATTTCTTCTTCTCGTTCCTAAACTGGTTCTCCATGCGAGCGATTACTCCAAGAAACAAGCGCAAGAAGGACAACTTTGTTCTTAAGAACCTTTTCCTTTCGATCCACAATCGACATCAGTCGTTCCTCAAAAGCTAAATCTTCTCGTACAGTCAGCTCTGAATGATCCAGCACGTATACTTCATCTCGAACATACTTACGGAGTTGATATACAAGAAACACGTCATGAACATTCTCCAATGATTAAGGTAACACCAAACGATACACCACTTCTCCAATACGCTTCAAAATCTTAAAAGGTCCAACGAATCGAGGACTAAACTTTCCTCGACTTCCGTAATGGATCACCCCTCTAGTCGGTGATATCTTCAAGAATACCAAATCACCCACGGCGAAATCTAGAGGTCTTCTCAACGTATCTGCCCAACTCTTCTGTCTGTCTTGTGCTGCTTTCATATGATTTCGGATAGCATTAACTTTCTCAACTGTCTACACAACCAAGTCTGGTCCCAATAAGCTTCGTTCACCAACACCGTCCCAACAAATGGTGAACGACGCTTGCGACCATATAAAGCCTCGAATGGAGCCATCTGAATGGTCGCCAGAAAACTGTTGTTGAAAAAAAAACTCCACTAAATGTAGCTGATCCTCCCATGAACCCTTGAAGTCCAACATGCAAGCTCTCAACATATCTTCAAGAGTTTGGATCGTTCTCTCCGACTGGTCATCTGTTTGAGGATGATAAGCTGTGTTAAACTTCAATCGAGTCCTCAAACTTTCCTGTAAGCTCCTCCAGAAATGTGATAAGAACCGAGTGTCACGGTCGGACACGATGCTCACCGGTACTCCATGCAATCTTACAATCTCCTGCATGTACCGTTCTGCCGAAGTTTCTGTTGATCGACCAACTCGAAATGGTATGAAATGAGCTGCCTCGGTCAATCGATCAACTATCACCCAAACTGCACTGTTGCCCTCTGTACTTCACAGTAAAGCTGTCATGAAAATCCATGGTTATATGTTCCCACTTCCATTGAGGAATCGGAAGTGGTTGCAATAAACCAGTAACCCTTTGATGTTCAACCTTAACTTGCTGACACACCAAGCACTTTTCTCCACGCGGCCAATCTCCCGTCACATGCTTTCCCATCAGAAATGTTGTCGTATATCTCGGTACAACTTCATGCCTTCTAGACGTACGGAATATGCTAAACTGTGTGCCTCCTTCATAAGTTCTTCGCGAATATCTCCCTTTGGCACACGCCAACGGCTTCCATATCTCAACGAACCATCTTCATGGGTCAGTAAATCTGTTCGAAGTTCGGCTTCAACCTGTTCTCGAAACTTCTGCAATCTTGGGTGCTGCAACTGTGCTGCTTTAATATCCTCGATCAATGATGACTGTACTTGCAGCTGCATCGACTGTCCCGAAGAATGCGGTAGCACAATCTCCAACTCGGATCTCTGAAAATCTTCAATAAGTTCCCTTTTGTGCAGTCAGCCTCTGAATTGCTGGAAACCGACTAAGCGCATCTGGCACTACACTAACTTTCCCGGATGGTACTTGAGATCCAGATCATAGTCAGCCATCAGCTCCAACCATCTATGCTGTCTCGTAAATAGCTCCTTCTGAGTGAACACGTACTTTTAGGCATTTATGATTGGTGGATACTTCGACCCCTTTTTCGCAAAATAAGTAGTGTCTTCAAATCTTCATAGCAAAAGAATTACTGCTGCTAGCTCCAAGTCATGAGTTGGGAAATTCTTCTCATGGGTCTTCAACTGTCTTGACGCGTAAGCTACAACCTTCCCACGCAGCATCAAACACATCCCAATCCTTTCCCCGATGCGTTGCTGCGAAACACCAATCTTCCGGAACTGTCTGGCACGGTTAAAACAAGAGCGGTTATCAATCTTCGCTTCAACGTCTCAAAAGTTGACGCACACCTATTTTTCCACACAAATGGTACCTCCTTGCACGTAAGCTTGGTCAAAGGCTCGGCCAAACGAGAAAAATTCTCCACGATCCTTCTATAATACCTGGCAAGTCCAAGAAACTTTTATCTCCGCAACATTCTTCGGAATCGTCCATTCTCGAACTGCAGTGATCTTTCAGGATCAACTGCGATTTCATCTCTAGCCACACGTGCCCCAAAACTTCACTTCTTCAAGCCAAAACTCGCACTTGCTCATCTTTGCATACAAATTTCTTGCCTCAATGTTTGCAATGCGATCTTCAATGTTTTGCACGATCTTCTTTACTCCCTGAGTCGACCAGAATATCGTCAATGAACACCACAATAAACTGTCCAAAAACGGTGAAAGATTCGGTTTATCAAGTCCATAAATATTTCCGGCGCATTCGTTGCTCCGAAGGGCATCACCAATTACCCGTAATGTCCATACCGAGTTCTGAACGCTGTCTTGCAAATTTCCTCTGACTTAACTCGGACCTGATAATATCCAAATCGTAAATCCAACTTCGAGAATACCCTCGCGTCACTAAGCTGCCCAAATAATTCGCCAATGCGAGGGATCGGGTACTTGTTCTTAATAGTCACCCGGTTTAATTCTCGATTGTCGATACACATCCTCCTTGTGACATCATCTCCTTTACTAGAAGAACTGGAGCTCCCCAAGGCGAGTTACTGCTGCGAATACAATCCTTCTCAAGTAATTCAGTAACCTGCTTTTAGACTTCTTCCAACTCCACTGATGCCATTGGATAATACGCCTTTGAGATTGGCGCTGCACCAGGAACAAGTTCAACTGCGAACTCCACATCTCGCTTCAGTGGTAAACCTGATATGTCTTCAAACATGTCCATGAAACTCTCAAATATAGCCGGCGCTTCTTCCTTATCCACTGCCATCGACGAAAGAACATTGTTTGTCGGCCTAGCCCTAAACTCGACTGGCCCGACAGAACTGCTTCCTCCAGCAAAACAAATTCCGGATATCCGGGAATCTGGAGAAACACTTTACCTTCCTTATAATCAATATGAGTGTGAAAAGTGCCGCGAAAATCCATTCCCAAGACAACAACAAACAAAGGAATGCACCAGGATTGAATAATCCTAACGCGGGGAAAAACAAGAACGAGTAAGATACCGAGATGACTTCATCCGAAGTCAAGATACTGAAGAGGGTTAACCACGGTAAACATGATTCAAGCTGGCGATGAAACAATAACTGGTAAGCAATGAAACCGAGAGAAGCAAGGTAGTATAACGATCATGGAATAAGGAAGTGAATCAAGACCAGGACTTCAAGTTACTTAAATAGAGTGCCGCATTGTAACCATGCTGCAGTTCATGGGTACAATTATATAACTTCACCCAAGTTGCCCAAATCCTAGTATCAGAATCAAGAAACAAGGAGGACCAATAGAGAACCAAAAAGGTTTCAGGTCGAAATGCAAAGTGGTTTGCATATCGTTCAAACAAGGGATCAAGAGAAAGATATGATTCAAAAAAAATAATCACGATATCAAGGTGGCAGGACATGTTCCTAATCACGAGTATTCTGATTCGTGTATTGGGTCCAATACCCAACTACAAAAGAATCAACCCGATTAACCTATATCTCATGGCTCTGATACCAAAAGAACCATATCACGCCCCGCTTCCCAGAGTACGCTAAGATGGGCACGTGACATAGCCAACCATGCTACTTGTGGATAGGAAAAATCCCTCCACAGTCATATTACGGCTGTAGAGATATCAAGAACATGAAAGTAAACTAAACTATCTAATACATGTCCATGAGCCAGAATGAATGAGTCAAGAAATAATGATATGTGGAAGCAAAGGATACAATAAATGAAACACCTGGAAAGTAAAACTACATACAGATAGGAACTTCACCACTCGGTCTAACAGCGGCAATACTCCTGATCAGTCTGCAACAAGATAGAAGAATCCGGGCCATGCAAAACCCAGACGTCAGCGCGTCATAATATCAAGCAATAAATAAACAGGGGTAGCAATACATGCAAGTATGAGTATAAAAATGGTAAACAAGCATAACAGTGATATAAGTCAGGACAGTAGGGTAATGTGTAATGAGATATCTAAACTAGTCTATTGGGTTAACTACTCTCAAGTCTTTGAAATCAATTTGATGAATTATCGATGTAACTCAATAGTATCCCGTGCATGCCCGGGACCACGGTCTAAGACTCTCGGGCTGAAACCGAGACGTGCCGCTAGGCACAAAAGGAAAAAAAAGGAACAGACCAACGATGTCAACAGCATCGTCACGAGGCGGGCCTAGCCTCAAAACTGATCAGTAAAAGCAAGCAACTGTCGAGTTACAAGTCAGGTTTCATCATTGATTTCCCCCATACCCTCAAGTTATATATGTCAAGTCAGGTATTCCGTAATCAAGAACTGATGCCAACACAGGATCAGGTAGGTGCAGGTTTGTCTGGATAGACAAGAGGAACGGTCCGTAAGGACTACATGTCAGGTTTGTTGGCATTAGACATAAGATCAGATAACAGGTAAAGCCATGGTACATCAGGTCAAGTCGAGTAGTGTATTTAGATGTCGTGTCACGTCAAGAGTGTACGATACCATGTCATATCAGATAGGAAGTGCACAGGTCATGTCAGGAAGCACAAATAATATATGGGTGCTCACAAATCAACTAGCATAAGTATGGCTATAAATAAACAAGCATGTGTACTAATAAAACAACAAACTGAAACATGTAATATGATATGCAAATAGGTACGGATTAAACTACTTAGATGCACGGTTATCAGTTTAGGTTTAAGGAATAGTTTTAACATTTCAGGAATGCAGTATAACAAATGTGGATGATAAAATCATATTAATATGTATTAAAACAATCTAGAGATGAAATTGAATATGAATAAGGCTAAATGTATGCAACCGGTCGTCCGATAAGGTATAAACTACAAAGGTATTATGGCTATGCAAGCAATTGTGATTATGTGATCTAACATATAAGTGTGGTTACTAAGTTTAGTAAACTAAATGCAACAGTTAGGTTTTAAGTTCTAGATCTGAAATATGTACACGGAACATCGTGCTGTTAACTTGGAACTCATGGCTTTAGATTCTATCCATAGATTTAATAAGAAAATAGATAAATTAATATAGGAATAGTATGAATAGCATATAGCAAGTTTCACTTGCCTCGGGGATCCACAGATGCACGGCACACAGCAAGAATGCGAGAAACAACGGAAAATCTCCACTGGGGCATTTCGTCGAACACTTTGCGCGCAAAAATCGAACACTGTTGGAACGAAGATCCGGAGATATAGAAACGACCGTCTCGCTCATGCGAACTCGGGTCAATCCCTGGAGCCTCGGTTCCCGTCTCGGAGTCGCGTCGAAAGGGTTGTCGAATGTCAAGGGTTTGGTGTCGTCAATCGACCAAGCGGGGAGATGATCTCAGTTGGTAAAGAGGCTCGACTATGGTCTCGGTTAGGATCAAGTCGCCAGGACGACGAAGCGATGGCAACGACGATGGCTGCTCTGTCGACGACGATCGTGTGCTCCGGCCTTGTAGTTGGGCTCGGTGAAATGAAGGAGGAGAAGAGGAGAGGAAGAGGGGATGGAGGCGAGGGTGTCGATGAGGTTGGGAAGGTCGGCAAGGTGGTCGGGCTCCGGCGATGGGACAGAGAGATGGCCGCAGTGGGTTGCAGGGTTCGCTGGAGTGCAGGGTTCACGTCGGGGGTGTACAGGGAACGCTCTTAGTGCAGGGGAGTGGAGAGGAGGTAGCCAGGGAATGCCGACGAGGGTGGTCGGCGGTGAGGGTGCCGGAAACGGCGACACGACGGGGGCAGAGGGTGAGGTGTAGGCTATGGGTCCTTGGGATGAGGTCGTCGGAGATGGGTATGGGTGAAGGCGCCGGGGGTGGTGGTGTGGCAGAAGGTGAGGAGATGAAGGTGATGACGGGGATGGCGAGGGTGTCGGCGGCGAGAGGCGTAGGCGAGGTGAGGCGTGGGTTTGGGTTTCATGGACGCGGGAAATCTCGTGAGAAAGAAATAATTTTGAGAGGAGAGAGAAACAGTAAGTGGTTTTTATTAATAGGTAAAAAATATAATATATATATATAAAAATATGATCAGTTAGAGAGAGATAGAGCCACAAGAGATAGAAAGAGAGAGAGAATCGAGTCTGTTACAATTTGAGAAGAGAGAGAGAGAGAGTAACAGAAAGAGAGGTAGAGAGAGAGAGAATCAATTTGGATTAATATATAAAAATATATATGGTTTGTTTTGAAAATATTAGCATAAAATATTAGTCCATTTTGAGATTTGGCAAAATACAAACTTACTCCAAAACATGCCCGGGTCGGGTCCAAAAATTCAGATTTAAAATATGAAAAATATATGCGACTTCCAAATTTCAAAATGAATGCTCAGTTAAAGAAAAAGTATACCCCCAAGAACGGATGCACGTATGTGCACGTAGCCATCCAAACACGCTTGTTTCACTGAACGGGACGAGAACACGATACAAGGACGCTACCACAGGGTTAGGGGTATCATGCAGGCCATGAAATGCAATTTTAATCTATTTTACGTGATTTAAAATATTATATGATAAAACATGCGATGTCAGATGAAATGCCAATATGCGGTTTATACTAGATGCACATGTCAAAGCAACGAGTCAGGGTAACCTATAACTATAAATCAAACAAGTTCAAGCAAGCGGGTCGGGTCGAATGCAATGTAAAATGTAAAATACCATTCGCACCCAAACACGATAAATCAAGAATAGACCAAGGATAAGTAAATACGGAAACTGGAATTGGTATAAATGAACTCGGGTGTTATATTATACCCAACTACAAAAGAATTTCGTCCTCGAAATTCCAAGAACAAGATAGGATAAACAAACAAGAAATTTCAAGAATAGATGTGGAAACTTCTGCCGGATTTCTTCTTCTCGTTCCCAAACTGGTTCTCCATGCGAGCGATTACTCCAAGAAACAAGCGCAAGAAGGACAACTTTGTTCTTAAGAACCTTTTCCTTTCGATCCACAATCGACATCAGTCGTTCCTCAAAAGCTAAATCTTCTCGTACAGTCAGCTCTGAATGATCCAGCACGTATGCTTCATCTCGAACATACTTACGGAGTTGATATACAAGAAACACGTCATGAACATTCTCCAAAGATTGCGGTAACACCAAACGATACACCACTTCTCCAATACGCTTCAAAATCTTAAAAGGTCCAACGAATCGAGGACTAAACTTTCCTCGACTTCCGTAATGGATCACCCCTCTAGTCGGTGATATCTTCAAGAATACCAAATCACCCACGGCGAAATCTAGAGGTCTTCTCAACGGAAACTGGAATTGGTATAAATGAACTCGGGTGTTACAGATAGAGATTAATTTCATTACCGAAACTTTGAGGAAGGAGAAGAATTTTGCAGAGACTTAAGTCTCTTTTTTTCACCTTATGAGGAGGATTCTCTATATGGAAAGAGAGATCGTTGGTCGTTGAGACCCACCACCTTTCTGAAGACGCTGAGAGATTACAACGACGTAGATCGGAGGTGTGGAAGGATGAACGCTAGGCCATGACCCTTTCATAAGAAGGAACATTTTGGAGCTTAAGCTCCTGGTTGCCGAAAAGGCTTCTTGGTGCAAACGCACGTGTGCTGCACGTGGTGCGCATGGCACCAGCGCACGTGCGCTGCATGTTGTGTGCATGAATTTTTTTTCCGCATTTGCACACTATGGGGGAAATGTTAACCTTTCAATGATACTTAAGTATCACATGGTGAAGCTTAAGAATATTCGGATGAAGCGCGAGACCTCTCTCCTTCTTTTCTTTTTTCTTTTTTTGTGAGAAAGGTATCCCCTCTTATTTATAAGGGGATGGTAAAAAGGAGGCTAGCATCGGATCCGATGTGGGACTAAAGTTATATCCCTTCATGTGGTAGAGCTTTGTTCAGACCATACGTGCATAGCACGTTTGCTCATAACTTTTTTTTCCGGGAGAGTTATGAAGATCCTAATATATCAAATCGAAGTTCTTTTCAAGATGTTTTCGATGCCATCAGAATTTTTCTGATTCTCATTCGAGAGTTTGGAAAAACACGGCCCAGAAAAAACCGGTTTGCATTTTTTTAAACGTATTGCTGCTATTTGACGCTTTGAGCCCTTTTACGCCTAAATTTTAGGCGGGAACATGGGATTCTTTCCCAACTCATTATATACTGCCTTGGTCGAATTAAATCATAACGATTACTGAGATTATCATCTTGATTCAACTCTTGCTCTCTTGCTCTCAAGTTCATCATCTCTCAAGCTTTTCGAAACCCTAGATCGTCACCAGGTTAATTTTTTCCTTTGGGTTTTGAAAGCTTTTGTATTTTAATTTTGCAAAGTATTTTTCTGAACTGATTTTAATCGCTTACCTTTGCAAAATCTTGATCTCTTATTTTAAAATTATTTATCATTTTCTTTGAGATAAAAAGGGGTTTAGCTTGAATCTATCTTAAACCTTAATTCTCTTAATTTAAAATTATGTTGATCCAAATACGAGATTAGGAGTCTTTTTGTTTTTATTTTGGTTAATATCAAAATGTGAGTTGTAAAGGTTTGATCTGAGCCTAAGAAAAGATTGCCCGGTGGAGGTGTTCCATCAAGTTGTAAAAGTTTGATTTGAGATTGAAAAGATTACCCAGTGAAGTGGTTCATCAATTGTAAGCCCGGTAGAGGTGTCCATAAAGCTGTAAAGGTTTTTTCACCTTAAGAAGTTGTTTAGTGGAAAGTTACTAGGGAAAGACCTAAGCGAAGACTAGATACTGCGGAATCGAACTTCGTTACCAATCGTCGGTGTCGCTACTAAATTTGCTTTTCTTAACTCTGTTTATTTCTATTGTTTGCGTGTTTGTTTTTATTCATATTATATTTCTGCAGCGTTTATTGAATTGTGCAATAAAGTTCTAATTGTTAGACATTGTTCTATATGTATCGAAAAAGGACAAGTCGGACTCGCTAGTTGAGAAATAGTAGTATATGTTTTCAAAGAAAGTAGCATAATGAGATATGTGAAGCCTACGACTAACGGGATCATAACAACGATATCCTTTATGACTTGCACTATATTCTAACATAACACAATGTGCGGAACAAGCAGATAACTTGTCCCTCTCATGAGGTAGTGGGAGAACAAAGCATACACAACCAAAAACTCAAAGTTTGGAATAGTCAAAGATGGTTGAGTGAAGGCGAGAGTATGGACAAGGTTTAGGAAAAAGAGAAGAAGGTGTGACATTAATGAATATTACTGCTATAAGAAGGGCTTATGCCCAAAGGGTTCGTAGAGTGGAGGTTATTAACATTAGAGCACGTATATTTTCAAGAATATAATGATGTTTGCAATCGGCAACACCATTTTGCTCAGGGGTATGAGGGCAAGATTGTTAGGATAAGGTTCCATGAGATTTAAGGAGATTTTGCATCGAATGAGAGACATATTCACATGCATTATCAGATCTAAATAGTTTAATTCTTTTATAGAACTGAGTATGAATCATGTTTGTAAATCTTTGTATATATCGAACAAGTCAGCACGAGAACGCATGAAATATACCCAAGTGTAACGTGATAAATCATCTATAAAGCTCATATAGTATTTATAACCTGATAGAGATGCAATGGGTGCAAAACCCCAAATATCAGAATGCACTAAATCAAAAGGTTTAGAATATTATTATGCAATGAAAAAGGCGGTGCATACTGTTTTGCAAGACGACAACCAGTATAATTATTTTGAGCATAAAAAGGAAAAGACCATAAGACTCCTGAATGAACTAGTGTTTTGAGAAGTGGTTTAGAGAGATGGTATAACCGTTTATACCAAATTGTGGGGGAGGAATAACTAAAACCAATAGGTGATGAGGATGGAAGATGAAGCTGCTCCAACTGATACAAGTCATCCACTCTACAACCAGTCCTAATCCTCTGGCCGCTGCGGGCTTCCTGCACATCACAAGATATGGAATTAAACGAGATAGTATAACCCAAATCAGCTAATTGACTGATGGAAATGAGATTCATAGTAAGTTGTTGAACACATAAAACAGATGATAAAGTAAGAGAAATGGACGACCCAGAAGTTGGTGTAATGTCGCCATACTTGGTGACTGTAAGAGGGGCACCATTAGCAGTATAAATGAAGGAAGATTTGATCAGGGTGCATTTTTGAAGTACAGAAGAATCAGAAGTCATATAATGAGAAGCACCTAAGTCAAATATCTAATGATTTGAGTTACCTGAAGTGGCAGATGGTGCAGCAGGAGTAGAACTAGAGGAAGCACTAGTAAATCCAAGGTTCTGAGAAACGAGATTTGCAATCTCCGATAGTTGAGAAGGAGAAAGAGAGCTTAAACTCTGTGGAGGCTGTGGTGCAGGAGATGATGAGACGGTTGTGAGTTGAGCATCTGCAGAAGTGACAGAGGCAGCTACTGTAGAGCGGGCATAGTATAACGACCGAGTTGAACAGTCCCGTAACCAATGTCCTTCGAGTTTTCAGTTAGGACAGGGACTAGGATGAGGCTGAGATTGTCCATGAGATTGTCCATGATTATTATTGCCTCGATTAAATGCAAATGGACGAGATTGTGCAGCAAGTACTGTAGCAGGAGTAGATGTGGAAGATGTTGCAGTCGTATTAATAAGTTACAGGCGTGTCTCTTCTAATGTAAACTCCGCAACGACATCGGTGAGTCGTGGAAGTGGAAAGCAATGAATAATGTGAGCTCGAAGAGGATCGAACTCGGGACATAAATGCATCACAAAGTGATAAATACGTTGTCGATCGTGTTGTGTTTCAAAGTCTCAACCAAACTAAGACTGAGTTAAAGGGATATGAGCCTCTATAGTCTGTAGCTCTTCCCAATAGTTGGAAAGGTTGAAAAAATCTTGAATAGATCGATCATCTTAACGTGAATCGTGAAGAGCCTGATATAGCTGATACTCTCGTGTGGCTCCTGTCTGCACAAATAACCGAGAGAAGGCTGCCCACTGTTCACATGAGGTAGAAAGTCTACCAATGGAGAGACGAATGGAGACTGAGACTGATCGCATGATATAAGCCATGATTTGCTGATCTGTATGAATCCACTGCTGATATATAGGTGATGAATCAACTGAGTTGATGGACGATGTATCAGACGTCGGTGTAGTGGTAAATGAAGGCGTAGCGGGCTGAGTAGGGCACGGAAGAGAGCCATCAACATATCTCCATTGTGCAAAAGTGTGAAGATTATACTACATGGTTAATGTCCAAGCCATATAATTTTCAACTCCGGTGAGTTGAATATCAACTGCCGGAAAGTTATATAATCCCTGCTTGTTCATTTTTTCACAAAAAATCTAAAATTGGAATAAAAAATAGCCTGATAATCTGATCAAATAATGATAACCTGATCTTGGGCTGCTGGGTTCCACTATGCAGAAGGTGGAGTTAGGGTCAAACACTCCAGAGAAGAAGGAATGATCGACGTCGATCGTAGGAGGTCCGAGGGAGGGTCTCCCACCTCTAAGAAGGAGGGCCGCTGGGCACTGGGGTCGCAGCGGAGGGCCTGGACAGCAACGGTGGCGGCGGGGATCTAGATGACAACGGTGGGATCTGGACGACAATGGTGGGTGACGTGTAATACCCGGTTCCGTTTGTACGCAATTCTGTATTTTAATAAATTTAATTCCCTAATTTTGTTCCCAAATAATTTATTTTAAAATATTTTTCCTCAAACGTTTTTCCTACACTTTTCTCCTAATTCCTATCTCTTAATTTTACCTAAACTAAAACCCAATCTCTATTTAAATCTCTACATCTCTCTGTCTCTCTATTTTCTATTTTTCTCCATATAGTTTACTTATATATATTTCCCATTAATTTTTCTATTTAAAACCCATGAGCCGGCCCAAAAGCCTTCTGTTTGAATCTTTATTAATGATGTTATTAATTTGGTATTTATGGTAATAAATTTATATTAATTGTCTTTAAATGTATTTGATTGGGAGGTTTTTTAAAAAACTAATTTCAAAATAAAACCTTATTGAAACCCACGTACCTCTCTTTCTTTCTCCTCTCATTTTTCCCCCTCTTCCTCCCCCTCTCGTTCACTCTCTCTCTCTCATCTTGTTCTCTCTCCCTCTCTCTTCATTCTCAAAATTTTACCCAACCGTGGCCACCGCCGATCCGCAGGCCGACAACCCTACGCCGTTGAAGCACCCGTCGCCACCTTCCTCCTCCATCACCTTCGACCCCTAGCCGCAGCCTTACCGTCGCCTGCACCATCCCCGTTCACCAACGTCTCCTCATCGACGACCAAACCCATACATTTGACCACCAACTCACCACCGCAGCAGCATCACCACCGCCGACTCCAACGCCCCGACAACCCACTCGATCACCGACGGATTCCTCCATCACCTGGTAACTCCCACCACCGTGACCACAACCTCATAACCCTCACCTCACCGAAAATCATATCCTTTTACCTCTCCACTACAACCACTGCCCCCGAACCCCCAAGCTCCCCGCGACCACCTACGGCCACCGCGACCTTCTCCAGGCACCGTGACCCACTTCGCCAATCATCCACCGTGCCGCGGCCATTGCATTGTCAAACGTGAGTGGTATCGGATTAGTTGTGTCGAGTGCGCCAGTGAAAAATGAACGATTTGTGATAGTGAACGGTACAGTGAAAAGTGAATAAAATAATGTTATTGGTGCGTACTTGTACACAACTAGCCCCAAACTTATAGTTATTAAAACCTAGGGAAAAGAGGGAAATCAAAGTGGCAAGGAACTTGTATTTAGCGAGATTAGCGATTTAGAGGATGATCATTCGAACAGCGACTCGTATATATATTTTAGGTTTAGACTTAGCGGTCCGGCTAACAGGGTTATGTCCCGGGCATCAGTGGGCGGCCATAGTCTCGGGTACGCATGAGACCCATGCTAGACATGATCATTCTTTTTTGCAGTTCGATTTCAAATTAAACTAGCGACCAATAGGGATATGGATCATATACTGCATTGATTGCTGATACACTGATTACCTGCATACACTGTCTCCACTGTTATTACATTCGGTTGCATACTTTATTATATTGCTATTATATTATTGTTGTTGCATCGCCCTGACGACCTGAGTATGCATGCTCGGAGCTTGGAGAAAACGCCACTCAGGAGTCAGATCTACCATTCAAACTTGCAGAGATCTAGACGGTTCTTACTTTCAGCTTTTTACCGCTTTTCCTAAAAGCAACTTTGTATTCGCACTTGGTTAGTAGTTTTCTTTTCTGTTGAACCATTGTAAATTGTGAACAATGAATCACTACTACAAATAGGGGTTGCCCCTACGGATTTATCCGTAAGAGCAAACCACTGCCCCTGTGGATATATCCGTAGGGGCAGAAAATTACCCTGTAGGTGCAAACGCCGTAGGTGCAAGTCTTAGCCTTGAACATGCACCTACGGTCAAAAACTTGCCCCTACGGCATAATGTGTAGGTCCATATGTCCCTACGGATTAGACTGTAGGGACAAAAAAGTTATTTAATTTATCATTTTAAAAAATAAAATAGTTGTCCCTACAGATAAATCTGTAGGGCTAAATGTCTGCCCCTACGGATACATGCATAGGTCCCGATGTGTAGGGGAAAAATATCAGGTATCCTGATATTTTGTCCCTACGGATACCTGTGTAGGGGCATATTTAATCCCCTACGAACAACTCCGTAGGGACAAGTATGACCCCCTCTTACTGAGATCATAGGGGCAAAATATCAGGTATCCTGATATTTTGCCCCTACGGATAAATCAGTAGGGATATGGTTGGACCCTACGGATTTGTCCGTAGGGGCAAGGTTGGGCCCTACGGATTAATCCATAGGGACATATTATCAGGTTTTTTTTAAAAAAGGGCTGCCTGTTTTTTTCTCGCCCTGTGCACAATAATATAAACATCATAAATAAAATTAATCAACACGAAGAATATATACCGCAGTATTCATAATCACATCTCACGCATAATATACAAAAGAAATCAACAAGCAGAATACGATATCAATAAAAACACGCAAACACCACCAATATCAATATCGTCCAAAATATATACAATATGTATCATATAAATAAATACATGTTTAAAATATAAGAATCAAAAAGCTACCCTAGCTCGGTCCAGCTCCACCTCTGATAAGCGTCGCAATCTGGCGCGCCTGCTCCTCGGATATACCCTGAGTCAATAAATCATGCAATGCGGAGTGTGCGGGAGTCTGAGCGGGCAGTGGAGCTATAGGAGTGGTCTGCGCAATTGCCGCCGAGGTAGTGGCTTGCGGAGCCGCAGCTGCGGGAGTCTGAGCGGGCAGTGGAGCTATAGGAGTTGTCTGCGGAACCGCAGCTGAGGTAGTGGCTTGCGGAGCCGCAGCCGAAGGAGATGCATGTGGAGGCTCGGACGATATACCCTGTCGCGTCTGGACCTACGTGTGTAATAAACGAGTAAGAACTGTGTATTAGTCGAATTCGTATCATTATCAAGTTATTGCTAAATTTTTGGGACTTCTTCACTGTGCAAGGCATAGTTATAGTTCGCTTCCATTAAGGGTCCTTAATATGCTCTTTTGGTATTTGGGTTGTTTTACAACCGTTGATCTTCAATATATCTTTGGGATTGACACTTGTAAGTTGCAAGTGATACACCATTACGCATGAATACTTTATCCAATATCTTTAGGATCATCACTTATAAATTGTAAGCTAAACCTAAAGAAGTGAATGATAACATATTTGTTTAAGCTTAAAATGCCACGTTAGGTGATTAGAGCAAGTGAGATATCTGGAACGTCGGACTATCTGCGATAATTCTTATATCTAATTTTACATTAAAATTACAAAGACTAAATTGTTACTTTAAAACACTTTTATGTTCTTATGCTAGATATATTCACTCCTTTAGTGAATTTTTACTTTTGATTCTAGGCTTGATTTCACCAAACTACCAAAACTTTGTAAATTCCAAGAAATTACCAGCAAAATTTCATACTAACAAAAGTTAACAGAACCCATATTTTAGTGAATTATATCCGTATTTTACTAAAAATTACGCTGATAAAGTTTGTAAAACGCTATTATGGTGTAGTGAAAGAACGGTATATTATTAATAAGGAAGTCTTTGCTGGTTGTAATTTCTAAAGTTTTGGTAGTTTAGTGAGACGGTTATAATTTATGGTAGTTTAGTGAAATTAAGCCTGGACTATATAACAATTTTTATACTATTCTTTCTGATGTGTAGGACAGTCCATTAGCACTTGCCCAAGCACACGAAACTCGAGAAAAACTAATAGCGACGTATTCAGAACTAGCTGACAATGGAGTGATGGAGATCATAATAATAAAAACCACTGGCGATAAAATACTCAACCAACCATTAGCTGATATAGGTGGCAAAGGCTTATTTACTAAAAAGACAGATGAGGCTTTATTGGACGGTAGATATAGTGCAGTGGTAGGTACTTAAAATAATTATTCTGCAATTTTACTTCTTGCGAATGGTTCTCTTCAACGCTATCAATAATTATAAGCATCTAGTGCATGTTATGTTACAAAGAAAATTTTAAAATGCACCACCAACACTCAAGTGGCGGATCCTAAACCTTTTTTAATGTAGGGAGAAGAAGTTTATACTTTAACAACAATGAAGCCGGTAAATAATTTCAAGTGGAACCGAATTTTTAAATAGAAATTGTTAAAGACAGAATTTAAAGCTTAGTTAATATAAGCATCATATCATTACAGTAACTTCAACTCTTGTTTCGAATATCAGCTTATTCTCTATATTGATTTTGAAAAAAGCTACTTGACTTAAAAGTTTCATTCTGAAAAAACCTTTGCAAATATATAATTATATAGTGTTTTATCTATTGATTCTTTTAACTTGGATTGCAAACAGCCATTTGAAGAACCTCATGTATAAGAGACAATAAACCTTCTAAACTTTTTGTATCAAATAACAATTTTCAAATCATAAGTTGGCAATCCAAATAGATATTTTAGAGAAAGTTACATTTATAAATTTCATCTAAAAATCTTTTGCATTGTACAAAAATATATAGAATTGTGCAAAAGCATATAATGATAATAAGGTGATTTCTAATCTTGAGCAAAAGGCATATAATGGAAATATGATAATTTCAGATCTTATGAGCACCACAGTTTAGTTCCAAGGGGAAAATGCTAGACAATGAAATCAAACCTAAAACGACCTACAACAAACTCTTAGACCATCACCAATAAGCTACTTGCAACTTTAGTTAGGTTGGGATATGTTGCTATCTATAATATGACATAATATTTTACTATTAAATAGTATACATACCAACATCTCCTTCAACTCCTGAACGGTGGCCTTCAAGGTGTCCAGTTCTTGCTGGAAACATCACCCACACGGAGGAAGTAACCACCGGAGTGGAGTCCAACCTCATATGGACCCTGCTAGGACCCAGTCCCCGGCCTCTCTCCCAACCTCCGTGGTGCCCTCCGTGTGCGGCGTCTAGGACTGGGGTAAGCAGCATCGGATCGTTCTATCCAGTAAAATCAACCCCCAATGCCTCCTCCTGCTCAACCGCCCGCTCCTACACCCACATTAACCAGTAAAATATAAGTATATCATTTAAATTTGAACCTTTCATAACAAAAATTTCAAATAGGGGTTGAATAAATATTAACACTTACGCAATACTTCTGGGTAGCGGTGTCGGGGTATCGAAGCTCGCCCGTGGCGGGATCTGTCGAGGTGCCGTGGACGGCAAGATACGCGGACAGCACGCTCGGTGTACCACCCTGCGCCAGGGTCTGAGCTCTTTGCAATATTAGAAAATAACTCTTAATATTAGATATATTAGAAAATAACTCTTAATATAACATTACTGATAACCTTTTTTGTTTCATGGACGCATTAGACATATCTACTTGGATTTCATCAACGATATCATTTCTAACCCATGTAACTTCCTGATCTGCCAAAGACAACCCGTCTTTCGAAACATACGGTCGGAGTACTCTAAGTCTTCTCTCTTCTTCATCCTCATCGCTGTCCTCGAATTCTGAGATATCGTATACATCCCTGGGTTTCCAACGACATACGACACTCCATCCCGGATGCTTCAAACACTGTGAGTAGTATACTTGGAACGCTTGGTTCGGAAAGATAAACGGATCTTCCATCCTGTAAAATCGAAGTATGTTCACACTGTTCAATCCATATTCATCTTTCCAAGTCCCAAGATTGCTTCTCCATTTATCTGTATCGGTTCGCGTATCGTACCAAGTACACTGAAATATATAAAAGGGTTCTGATCGTCCGGGATAGTGGATGCCGAGTATACAATTTAAGTATCCATAATAAATCACACCATCCGATCCTACCGTCGCAATCCCACTATTCTGAGTGGTTCTAGATGTTTCTATGTGCTTAACTTCAAATTTGTATCCAAGGACACCGAATCCTTTATAATATGCAACCTCCATACTAGAAAATTGAGCTAAACATCTTGAATCACTCTCTAATGATGCAGACAAGTTCGGATCGTGGATCTAACAAAATAAATTTTACGACAAATACATAACGATATAAGTTTAGATTAAAACTGATAGCAATAACATATTATTCGAATAACTTACATGATCTGCAGCCCAATCGCAAAAATTATCCTGATGATATTTTTCCAATCGTTCATCGTTCCAATCAGGATACCCCTCACGTACCTCGTTAAAATGAATTCTGTTTTCGACAATAAATTATGACATTAATATTATATCATTTCATACACACACAAACACAAATATAACAATTAATCCAAAAAAACTTACTCTCTAATTTTTTTAGGACATGCGCAATTAAGCAAGATAAACCGGTATATCTTGTTGATAAACATAGTGTCTACCCTCTTATAATCGGCTTTACCATATGGCCCGTCTTTTCGAGGCCGGTTAAGTCTCGTTTCAATGTTCTCGTCCAAATAGCGGGAACAAAATGTGGTTGCTTCATCAAGAAGATAATCTTGCATGATAGAACCCTCTGGTCGATTTCTATTGCGTATATACTTTTTAAGAGTGTAGAGGTACCTAAAGAAAATATGTTGAATAAATAAATACGGGCATACATGACAACAATAATTTTTAAAATTGCGCGAAACGAAAAATTCCATATACCTCTCAACGGGATACATCCATCGATATTGTACCGGTCCGACTAACTTAGCCTCAGTTGCAAGATGAAATGTCAGGTATACTATGATATCGAAAAATGACGGTGGGAAAATACGCACAAACTTGCAAAGTATCAACGCAATAGAATTTTCTAGTTTATCCAGCGTCACAACATCTAGTGTTTTAGCGCATAACTCTCTGAAAAAACAACATAGGTCGTTGATTACTAGACCAAACGATTCGGGGAGAGAAGTCCTGAGGACTAATGGGAGAAGGTGCTTCACGATAACATGGTGATCATGACTTTTCAGCCCATCGATCTTGCCTTTCACAATTTTTATCTTTTTGCTGAATGATCCTGAGAAACCTGTGGGAACTTTCAAATCATGCAACACCTGCAAGAATCTTTTTTTCTCCGATTGTGACATATGATAAGCGGCATTGGGAAGTACAAACTTGCCTGGTTTACCCGCTACCGGTTTAGGATGCAATTCACTTCTTATTTCCCAGTCCTGTAGATCCATCCGAGTATTGAGGTTGTCTTTCGATTTCCCGTCTTTACAAAGAAGCAAGTTGAGTATGTGCTCGGATACTTCCTTCTCTATATGCATGAGGTCCAGACAATGACGCACTAAATTTGTTGATCAGTACGGAAGCTCGAAGAAAATGCTTAACTTGTTCCAGAATGGTGGTTTGACCTGTTTTGCCGGATCCATCCCGAAGGTCACATTATTGTAACCATCCCACTGAGCAGTCACGTCCTCTCCGGACAATGGGGCTGGAGGTCCAAGAAGCTCCTGATGACCATCAAAGTGAACAGCGTCTAACCAGTAAGGATGGTCTAGAGGCAGGAAACGTCGATGGCCGCAATAACAAACCTTCCTGCTAAAATTCAAGAATTTCGATGTTATATGTTGATGGCAATGAGGACATGCTTTGTGACCACGTACGGACCAACCTGATAGCATTCCATACGCAGGAAAGTCATTAATTGTCCATATTAAAGCCGCACGCAGTATGAAGGTTGTATTTGTGTTTGCATCGTAAGTCTCTACACCATCAATGAACAAAGATTTTAATTCCTCAATCAGAGGTCGGAGATAGACGTTGATATTGTTTCCCGGTGAGTTTGGTCCGTCGATAAGAAGAGGCATCATAAAGTATGATTGGTTCATAACCAACCAAAGCGACAGATTATAAATTATCATTACAACGGGCCATGTGCTGTGGCTTCCAGCCATATAGTTGAATGGGCAGAAGCCATCACTAGCCAGTCCGAGCCTGACATTGCGAGGATCGCTACTGAATATTGCGTGCCTCCTATCGAAATCCTTCCATGCCAGTGAATCTCTTGGATGGCTCATTTTTCCATCTTCACTTGGAGGAGCACGGTGATGCCAAATCATTGCCTCGGCTGTTTTCTTGCACCTGAATAGCCTCTGCAGCCTCTGTGTTATGGGAAAATATCGTGCTATCCTGACAGGTATATCGAGCTTCTTATCAGAATCTTTCGGCTTATACCTGGCCTCTCCGCATGTTAGACACTCTTTCAAATCTGAATTCTCTTTCCGGACGCAATTTTTAGGACATGCTTGAATCTTCTCACACTTCAGACCCAAATCAGACATCATCTTCTGGGCTCCGTACCAGCTGCCGGGCACGTTATTTCCCGGGGGCATAGAATCTTTCAAGAATGAAAGAAGCATTGTGAATGACTTGTTGCTCCATCCATTTAGGCACTTAATCTGGAAAAGTTGGACGAACCATGAGATGGTGAAATACTTTGCATTCTCATAAATTGGTTTTCTAGCATTATTCATGAAATTTTCATATTTATCCGCACGCGGTCCTTAACCGGAAGGAATGTCATTTTCGGTACGAATAGATTCACCTAGGGCATCCTCTACCATATCCTCCATTTTTTCTGATGGAAAGAAATTACCGTCTTCTTCTTCTGCCACATTACCGTCTTCTCCTTCTTCTCCTCCCGCATTATCGTCTTCTCCTTCTTCTTCTGCCGCATTACTGCGTTCTTCTCCTTCCCCATGATAACGCCAGGTTGTATAAAGTCTAGTAAAACCATATTTTACGATATGAAGCTCTGCCAATTCTACCTTCTTCCAGTACTTATTCCCACATATATCGCACGGGCAGAGAATCTTCTCTATCACGATCTTATTATGTGAGTGTGCAAATTCAATAAAAGCAGCAACTCCTGCGACAAACTTAGGTTGCATACGTTGTTGCCAATCCACATACATCCAGTCCTTAACTCTGACGTACTCATGGGCCATGTTAGACTGTATAACATATAAATTGGAAGTTATGATGAATATATTGAGAAATCTAAGAACGATATGGTTACTGACAAAGGAGAAAATCCGTGTATATGCTTTGTGTGTGCGTTTGTCGTTGAAAAGAATAAATTATCGATAATCAAAGTTAGATTTGAGGATACCCATGTATGAGAATATGAAAGTTTCATATTATCATCGAGTATCATATATTGATTTTAACTTGAACATCTTGAATCACTCTCTAATGATATGTTTGTTGTGTATTCTTGTTGTATGTGTGTGTTTCGGCTGTCGGGGGTAAGGCTTCAATCCCATTAAGAATGTATAGAGCGAACACCCATTCGCTTGTGCTTTCAACCGTTTCGAGTAAATTTCGGCAACACCTCCCCGCTGTTCTCCGAGTATACTGTAATAAAATAGATAATCATTTCAAAGTTGTGAAACAACGTTGAAATGAACATCTAATCTATCATTGTACACAGAGAACCAGCGGAAAAGTACCGACAAAATATCTCGAAACAGATGAAAACACAAGTGAATGAAGGTGTTTGCTTTATACATTCCTAACTTGTCCACACGGGACAAATCTATCGGTTATCATACGATTGAATCTTCTCATCACATAGACAACATGACGGTTGTTAGTATCAAGCTATACCGTCCGATATTTAACAACCTTCGTATAGTTCTATGTCACGACGAACATCGAACGTATGTTAACCGATAGACGGGGACTAAGTGGCGCTTTGAGTTTCATATATGAGTATCGATGAGAATATGAAAGTTTCATATTATCATCGAGTATCATATATTGGTTTTAACTTGAACATTTAATGTGAATAGGTTTTACATTTACGTTTCGTTATTAAGGGTTCGAAATATCATGTTTAGGGTAAATTTTTCTTGCGTTTACGGTAAAGTTGTACGTTTACATTATCATCGAGTATCCTATTGCAATGAACTAGTGTATCCTACTAAATAAACTAGTGCACCATAAACCTAAATAACCCAAATTAACCAAATTAACCACAATTAACCATAATTGTTACCCTAACACAAATTATCACTAATTAACCTAAACTTAACCTAATTTACCCAAATTAACCCTGATCAACCCAAACTTAACCAAATTTACCCAGATTAACCAAATTAACTCTAATCAACACCCTAACCCTAATTACCGTAACCCTAAGCCCAACTAATTAACCCTAACCCTAATCCCAACCGAACCCCAACCCCAACCGAACCCTAACCCTAACCCCAACCCCAACCCTAACCGAACCCTTACCCTAACCCCAACCGAACCCTAACCCTAACCCCAACCCCAACCCCAACCGAACCCTAACCCTAATCCTAACTGACCCGATGCCTCACCTAACCCTCACCCTGATCCCTGAACCCTACCCCTAACATCATCAAAAGAGGGAAATAAAAGCATTAAATTAGAAGTAAAAATTGGAGATTTACTAACCTGTAGGGCGGTGGAGGAGACGATGGAGGAGGCCAGTAGTCGACGACGCAATCGGCGACGAGTCAAGCGCGGTTGCGACGAGGAAGTCGACGAGTCAAGCGCGGTTGCGGTGGCGGGCGGATGAGGATGCAATCGGCGACGAGGTCGGGATCGAGGCGCGGGAACGATCGTCGCGAGGCGTGGGAGAATAAGAGAAGGAATTTTTGGGAACGGTGAGGGATTTTCTGTACCTTTTTTTTATTATTAACCCGTATACATGCCCCTACGGACTTACCCGTAGGTCCATTGTTTGCGGTTCCGTAGGGCCAAACAACAAATTACGATTAAATATTTTTAAATTAAAACGTAGAAAACCGTAGGGACAAGAATGGGGACCTACGGATTAATCCGTAGGGGCAATAAAAAGTTGCCCCTACGGATTCCTTTATCCGTAGGGGCAACCCCTATTTGTAGTAGTGAATGTTGATGTAATAAACTAGTGATGTGTTTCCTTTACTTCTGTGCTATATTTACTGATTACCATGTAATGCTAGAAACCGAAGTGTAGCTACGGCGGGATTATTCCCTGACCGTAGGAGCATGGCTGGGCTATTCGCCTCCCGTATTCCGTATTATGGGAAGCGGGGCGTGACATGTCGGGTTCGCGGCGGAGGGACTGGATGACTAGGGGATCGATCAGAGGGCGGTGACGAGGGCTATCGGGAAGCGACAAAGGCCAGGCGGATGCAAGTGGCTTCGGCAAGGCGCCTAAGCAGCCTTGAAGTCGAGGTTGGCCTCGACGAGGTGACGGCAGCGGCGGGGCGCTGAAAGGTACTGACGATGCGGAGCTCGTAGAGGAGGTAGGCGCCGCATGGGTGAAGATGCGGCGCTGGTTTGGATGAGCAGGACGTTGGAAAATTAGGGTTAGGGTTTTGTAATTATGGCTCTGATACCATATTACTTTTGGAGAAAAGTTTCATTTATTGATTGATCTCAATATAATTGAGACGCACACACACACACAAGTCAATGGAAGGTTCTAGAATATAAGGAGGAAAAGTCTCGAATATACGGGCTATACACAGCATATCGTAATAATAATGACAACCTCTCCATTCTGATTAACTTTTAAATTTTAAATTCAAACATATGAAGCCAAAGTCTTTATTATAGAGTTTGGAGTTTTCTACACCCCAATAAAAATATTTATGGAGCAAATATTTAATTAAAAAAAAGATATGGTGTCTAACAAAAGTAGATATGAATGGAGAAGAGAAAAAATCAGATGTGACGTTCCTTCCATGCGTAAAAATACTAGTTTTTTTTAAGAGCATGCGGTTTTCACTAAATTTCCCTCCTTGTGCAAAAATACGCATGCAATTTTCACTAAATTTCCCTCGATTATTGGATTCTTTAGTTATTATATCGATAATTTTCATTAGATGACCTTTGTTTATTGGATTCTTTCATTATAAAATCGATTTAGGATTCTTTTGCTTTTCTTTTTTAACTTTTAGTTATTATTGGAGTACATAATGGTACAATATGCTTCTTTTAGGGGCTGTTTGGTTGCAGGATTATGGAATTTGGATTCCAAAAATAGTACGGTTGAAATTTCTGGATTTGGTAATTTGTTGTTTGGTTGGTTTTGGATTCCTAGTATTGGATTTGTAGATCCTTATAATCTTTGTTTGGTTGGTGGAAAAAAATGGGATTTGGATTTGAGGATTTTAGAGAGAGATAGAGAGAGAGGATTGTTAAATAAATAAAGTGCATGGGCCCCTTCTAAAAGTACAATGAATAGTGCCAAATTTTTGAGAATTCTTGAAAATTTTTAGGATTCATGAATCCTTCTTTTGTGATGGCCCCCCATATAAAACAAAGAAATCCTAGAAATCCTAATTTTGCAACCAAACACAAAATTGTGGAATCCTAGGATTCCACAATCCAAAATCCAAATCCAAACCCATAATCCTGCAACCAAACATGCCCTTAGCAGCATTGATGAATACAACGTATATAAAAACTTAATTATTTAGTCTGAGACAAAAGAAATGAAAGCTGAGTATATTTTATCTAAAGTTATTATAAAATGGAATTTAATGTTTCTAGAAGATTTTATTTAATTAATCCCTTTAACCTCCTCAGAATTAGCCCTGCAATTAATCACTCTTCGAAAATGTCATATAACTCTTAAAATAATCCCTTGTATATTTGTATGTTAATTAATAACTTGGACCATTTTGGTTGTTAAGAAAGTAATTTAATCTAAATACATAAATATAAATTCAAGTGCGGGAATCCACAATGATAAGAAAGTAATAAACTCGATCAATTTTATTAAGAGATAAATCATTTCAATTTATACACCTCATAACATAACAAACTGATAACTAATAATCCTAACAATCTAACACATTAATTATAATCTTACCAAAATAAATCATAACTTATCTAATTATGATAACCATAATATCTAATACAGTTATATTCAAATATCTCATAATCTAATAGGCACCCTCAAACTCACGGTGAATAATCGAGAGTTTGGATAATATCTTGAACCAAGTATCTCATAATTTAACAGTCTCACTCAAACTAACGGTGGATAACCGAGAGTTTGGATAATATCTTGACCAAAATATGATACTTATAGAACGACGGAGAAGAACAACAGATCAAAAATATCATGCATGGCGGATTAATACCCTTTGGTCTCTTTCACGGATTGCAAGCTGGACCGAATAACCTGCAGTTTCTTTTGTTGGAAATGCTAAAAGAAAAAATCGTGCTACTAGAAAATGTTACAAGAAAATAATAATTGCTTGGACGGAAGAAAATCATGCAACTGGGAGACATCATAAAAAAAATAGTTGATTGGACTTGATATTGATGGACTCATCTGATCAAACTGAGAGAACCTATTTCAAAATTAGATATTATTGAGGCAACTTTGTTTGTTTTGGAAAAATAAATTAAAAATATAAATGAAGATAAATTTTTGATCGAGCCATTGGCTCTGATACCATGATTAGAAAACAATAAACTCCATAAATTTTACTAGGATATAAATCATCTTAATTTATATATCTCATAGCACAACAAATTGATAACTAATAATCTTAACAATCTAACACACTAATCATAATCTCAACGACATAAATCAGAACTTATCTAATTTACGATAACCATGATATCTAATACAATTATATTTAAATATCTCATAATCTAACACACAATATATCTGCTCAAGCAACCAAAGGTTTTAAGAACAACCGGAAGACCATCCTGAGGTTGTAAAGTAAGCAAATCCGCGGGCTTATGCTTGTAATCTTTGGTGAGAGAAAATGAAAACCTTTGAAGAATCATGGCGATGGCCGTCTTAGCTTCTAGCATAGCAAAGTTTTGACCGACACAAGCTCTGGGCCCCGTCGAGAATGCAAGAAATGCATTTGGATTCTTAGCGGCATTTGTGATGCCATTCTCGAACCTTAGTGGATCAAATTCGTTTGCATTTTCGCCCCAAAGCTCTTTGTTTCGATGAATGATCGCGAATGGAATAGTTACGGCTATTCCGTTAGGTATCATCAAGTCTCCGAGGTTCATGTCCTTCGCAGCTTCTCTTAGGATCATGATTATAGGACAGTAGAGCCGTAGAGCTTCGAGAAGAACCATAGTCACCTGGAGATAATGTTTGGTTAGAATAAGAAAGATATTTTTATTGTTTTAACTCAGAATTAGAGGAGTGGGCGTAGCTTTGGAAAAACTAATTTGATTCGGGCACGGAGATTCAAGAATTTTAAGACTGGGATAAAACAAGTCCTCTCTTAAATTAAATATGCAAGTATAATATTGTTCATTAGAATCACCAGTTTGAACTTGCTCAAGTTATCAGCGGTAGGTATCGCCTTGCCACATTCTCTCACAACCTCCTCTCTAAGCTTCTCTTGCCATTCTGGGTTTGTGCTCAACAGGAACATAGTCCATGTCAGCAAGTGCGACGTCGTCTCGTGTCCGGCGAAAAAGAAAGTCTTGCACTCATCGATGATCTCGTTTGTGTTCAGCCTCATACCCTCTTGCTTCTGAGTCGATTCCATCATCAACCCTAATAGATCATTACCATAGTTTGAATCCTTTGAATTTAATCGACTTTTGATGATGCCGACTAGCGTGTTCTTCATTTTTCGTTCTAGCTTCCATCTCCTTATATTTTGCTTAGTAGGAAGATAGCTGCAAAAGTAGAGATTTTTTTTCATATTGTAAAAATAGTACACAAATGAAGGGAAAACGGACTTAAGTGTCGACGGGTGGGTGTTTTTTTTGTTTCTTTGGGGAGGACTTAAAGGTGTGGTTGAAATGTCAATACATAATTAGGTGTTGCATTTAAATAAAATGATGGTTTATTTATCAAAAACTGCCAACACCTTTGACAATTAATTATCAATACTTTTTAAAACTAAAGAAACTGTCATGAATAGAGTGCAACACCACCACCACTTTATTTAAGTTGCCATATCGGCCTAAAATTTAAAAAGAAAACCCAAAATTCCTGCTTTCCTCTATCCTAATCCTAACTATCCTCCTGTGTCTGCTACCAGCACGGCGTCGGCCTTCCATCTTTAGTCACGGCCGCCGCAGCGCTCTTCATCCTCCTTCCTACAATTAAATCTCTAATCCTAAACCCAGCTTTCATCTTCTTCCTCCTCCACCTCCACCTCCACCTCCACCTCCAAATCCCTCTCTCCTCTTGAAAACTGCCTCCCCCTCACCCCCTCAGTCGACCCCGGCATCCTAATCCCCACTCCCCCTCCTCCCTCCAACCACGCCCATCCCTCCTCCCCGTCTCTCTCATCCCCCCCCCCCCAACCACCCTCCAACCAGTATTTAGGTAATAGAATTTCATCACATCATGAGCGTCAGTGTAATATGCATCTTACAAAACTCTTTAATGTGTACGTACTAATAATGAAATTTTTACCTCATTCCAGGAATCGGCACATTGAGGATAGTAGCGAAGACGAGAGCTTGGAGCTCTTTTTGTGCTAAGAAAACCTCTTTACCCTCATTGTAGCTGCTACCAAAAGCAGCATGAGAGATTACATCTGCTGTGAGCTCCTGAAATTGTCTGTTCACTTCTATTATTGCATTAGCTTCAACCATCTTAGCTTGCCAAGTATCTAGCATTGATTCTGTGCATTCTGCCATTTTCTTCGTCATTAGCTGCAAATTACACCTGCAGCTATCAGCTCTTGGGTTGTTATATGTTTTAAGAATATAATTTTCAGTTGAAATTGATTGTGGAAGTGAGCCGTTGATTGGTATATATAGATGGTGCTATATAAATTTCTCTAAGGATTGTTTAGCATGAAGTGACAAGAAGAAATGTGTCATTTTTATCTTTTCACTTTCAGAAGAATATTTTTGATCACATCTATGGTTTAGTTTGTGTGCATGCCAGTTTGCACAAGATCAATTCTGCTTACCCAAACCATAACTTATAGTATTTAGAATAAACTATTATATATTATATAGAAAGCCCTATTAGGGGCTGAATCAAGCCATTTTTTGGCTTTTATTTAGTGTGGAAAATTATCCCCAACCCCTAGGTTTCTATTGTACTTCGTATTTGGCCTCCAAAAACTTAGAATGCACTCAGATAAAAATCCCTAGCAAATTCAGCTCTGTCCCCTGGCTTCCATATCAATTTACATCTGACATTTTCTTGGCCTATCTCAGTTATGACAATTATGAACAAATTTTTACTCAACTCCTGCATTTCAGTGTGGGGGGCACCTTGCTAGTTAATGTCCTAAATGTGTAATGATAAGTAGTATATAGAGAGATGTAAATTTCACTAAATTTACCCTGAAACTATAGTTGTTTTTCACTAAACTACATTAAGTTTTTATATTACATTGGTTTTAAGGAAGCCTTTTACTAAAATACACTTAATGTAGCACTTTAAGGGAGCTTGACTACTTTTTTTTTGTTTGGTTTTTTGGATTGGATCTTGCTATACTTAAAAAACCATCAAGGCGGTTTACTAAAAACACTATAGTTAAGGGCATTAATTTACCCTAGAGAGAAGTATGAGTTAAAGGATGAAGATGTAACATTGTAAAGAAATTTACCATGGGTTGTTTGAAGAATGATTTTGGTAACAACTATAACAACAAGAAGCCTTTTTCGAAAAATCGATAGAGAGAGAGATGTTGTGAAGGATGTCTTGTATATCGAGACTGTTTTGAAATCCAGAGATGGGCGAAACATCTGAAGCAATGAGCTTCAGATGTCTGGCAATGAAGTCCAGATTTCCAGAGGAGGCCCACACGTCTGAGCTATTAGCGTCAGACGTCTGGCCACGCACTGGACAGACGCGCTAAAAGGCACAGACATCTAAACCATCAAGATCAGACGTCTGGCAACGCTCTGCTTCTCAAGTAGAAGCACAGATGTCTACCCCTATAGGTTCAGACGTTTGCCTTACAGATAAGCGCAAATTCCAGTTTAAAATTTATCTCGAAAAATCAGTTTCTGGGTAGCAGTTTCATAATTTATGGGATCTTATTGTAACTCAAATTTGCATGGATTTTATATAGGATCTTAAGGTTAAAGTTTTAAAGTATTATTTTGATCATAAAGTTTAAGGGAGGCAAAAGATGGCTTCATAAAGAATTAAGACAATCATAAGAAGAAGTTTGCAAGAGAGAGAAAGAAGATCTCGTTGGAGATTATAAAGGAGAGAGTTATTGTAATTCTCTGTAAGGTTTTTTCTTTTTCTCGAAAGTTCTAATAAAATTCTTCTCTTTCCCCCCAAATATCTTGTGTTATTTAATATGCGTTTGTTCTAGTTTTGTTACTCAATTTAAAGAGGTATTAGTTGAGATCCGTAAGGATTGGTTGTCGCTCATCCGCTGCGCGCACTCCCAACAACTGGTATCAGAACTGCGTTCTGTAGTTTTGCAATTTAAGTTTACGGCGGATAACGACGCTTGTGTCCGCTCCCCATTTTCTTAGATTGTGATTCTATTGATAGTAATTCATCAGGATCCGAGAGAAAGATTTTTACTTCAAAATTAAAGATAACGGATAATAAAATAAATAGCATAAAATTTGAGATGGAGAAATTCATTGGGAAAAAGAACTCGATGTGGCAGAGAAAAATTAAGGAATTTCTGGTAAAGGAAAGGTTGTTTAAAGTACTTAGCGGTAATAGACCTACCGAAATGACAGATGATGCATGGACATAGATGGATCTGAAGGCACAATGTATGATAGAATTTTATTTGGCAAATAACATGATGTACAACTTCATGAAGGAGGCTTCCGTGGCAAGTTTATGGTTGAAGTTAGAGAGCTTTTACACGACAAAGTCGTTGTCAAATAAGTCGTACTTAAAGAAGCAACTCTACGATTTACGCATGAAGGAAATGGCTCCAATTCATGACGACTTAAATAGCTTCAACAAGATGGGCGGCGATCTTCTATGTCTTGAAGTAAAGTTAGAGGATGAGGACCAAGGCTCTTGCTCCTTTCTTCGCTTCTAAACTCGTATGAACACTTGGTAACAACGATTCTCTATGGGAAGGACACTCTCGAGATGAAAGAGGTTATATCGACACTTCTCAACAATGAAATCATGAAGAAATCAAATCCATCAGAGAAGTTATCAGGGTTGTTTGCCGGCGAAAGGGGAAGGTTGAAAACTAGAGATGGAAGCAAGAGCATAAGGGGGAAATCCAAATCATCCGGACAAGAGAGCAAACCGTGCTTCTTTTGCAAACAGCCAGGGCATATGAAGAAGCAATGTCAAAGGTATAAACAGTGGTTGGAAGAAGGGTAAAGGTGCCGGTTTAAAGAGTTCGGATCAAGCCAGTGTTGTGACCGAAGCAAAAGAAAACCCGTATGATGTACTCTCCATACACACCGGAAAGAAAGATTCTGATACTTGGATCCTTGATTCTTGATGTCCATATCATACGTGTCCGAAAAAAGAGTTGTTCGACACCTATAAGGAGTTCAATGGCAGCAATGTTCTTATGGGAAACAATGTGGCGTGCAAGACCATTGGCATAGGAAATATCAAAGTCCACATGTTTGATGGTGTGGTACGAACAGTTATGAACGCGCGTCACGTTCCAGAACTAAAGAAAAACCTGATTTCTTTAGGAGTGTTGGATGCGGTAGAATGCAGGTTCGTCAGTCAAGATTGAGTACTAAAGGTTGTCAATTGTGCCATAGTGGTCATGAATGAACAACGACTGAAAATTTTGTATCGTTTGGACGGTAGCAGGTGACTGATGGTGCATCCGTGGCTACGGAGAAATAGGTGAAGGATGCCGTAAAACTGTGGCATATACGTCTTGGCCACATGAGTGAAAGGAGACTTCGTGAGTTGCACAGAAGGAAGTTGCTGAAAGGTATTACCACATGCAAACTAGATTTTTGCAAATATTGCACGATGGGGAAGCAACATAAGATCGGCTTCAAATAAGCCGTGTACAAGACTGAAAGACTTCTCGATTATATTCACTCAGATGCATAGAGGCCATTATCGGTTCCGTCAAAGGGAGGTTCCATATATTATGTCACCTTCATTGACGATTTCCCATGAAAGGTGAGGGTCTCCTTCCTCAAACACAAGTAAGAGGTGTTTGCCAATTTTAAGGAGTGGAAAACGGCCGTGGAGAAGCAAAAGAGGAAATCTGTTAAGTATTTGTGGACAGATAATGGAGGTAAATACACCTCGAAGGAGTTTATACATTACTGTAAAGAACAGGACATACAGAGGCAATGGTCAGTTTCAGAACGTCCAAAGTAGAACGGGATAGCGAAGCGCATGAATAGGACACTACTAGAGAGAGCCAGAAGTATGCAATTGCAATCTGGTCTTTCAGAGGACTTCTGAGCAGAGGCAGTGAGTCATGCATGCTATTTGGTTAATGTCTCCATTTACGGCCATAAATCTTCAGATCCCAGAAAAAGCATGGAAGGGAGAGCAGGACAGTTATGATTCTCTACGAATGTTTGGATGCCATGTTTACTCGCTTGTGAATCAGAAGGATAGAACCAATCTGGATTCAAAGTCAAAAGGTGCGTTTTCTGAGAATTCAAACATAGAGTTAAAAGTTACAAGTTATGCGATCCAGAAAAAAGAAAGGCGTTCGCCAGCTGAAATGTGATTTTCGATGAGAAATCCATGTTGAAGGATGTGGTTAGAGATAATAAGGAGATATGTGGAGTATAAGGTGACAATGATCCGGTGAATATAGAGTTTTCTGGCGCTCATAAGAATACGGACACTGAAGCACAATGTCAGCCTATTGATGTCGATGTGGACGAGCAGAATACAGAGACAGATGGTGAGAACCAACCCCAATAGGACCCATAGACAACAGCGTTAAGGAAATTATCATGTACACATAAAGCACCAACCAGGTACGGTTTCGAAGATATGCTCGTATATTTTTTAGTCATTGAACGCAGAGATCTAAGCTCTTATCAGGAGGCTATTGGGAAAAAGGATAGGGATCAATGGATTGTTGCGATGACAGAGAAGATGGAGTAGTTTCGAAAGAATGGTATGTGGAATCTAATTGAGCTACCGAAAGGAAAATAGTTATTGGCTGCAAGTGGGTATTCAGAAAAAAAAAGGATAATGAGAAATATAAGGCATGATTAGTTGCAAAGGGTTTTGCTCAAAAAGAGCGATTGACTACAACGAGATTTTCTCGCCTGTAGTCAAGCATACTTATAATCGAGTTTTGTTGGCAAAGGTAACTACTCAGAATTTAGAGTTGGAGAAAATGGACATGAAAACGACATTTCTGTATGGTGAGTTGGAAGAGACAATTTTCATGAGGCAACCTAAACGATTTATAGAGCCAGGCAAGAAGGATCATGTATGTGAACTCAAGCGGTGTCTATATGAGTTGAAATAGACTCCCAGACAGTGGAACAAACACTTCGATTACTTTATGAGGAAGACCAACTACTCTCGATGTGAGTATGAAAGTTGCGTGCTCTTGAAACGGTTTAAGGATGATTCGTCGATATATCTACTCGTATATGTCAATAACATGTTGATCGTCATGAAGAGTATGACAGAAATAAAGGTGCTCAAAGCTTCATTAAGTATAGGATTTGACATGAAAGATTTAGGTGAAACAAAAAAGATTCTTGGGATGGAGATTATTCGAGACAGGAAGGCTGAAAAGCTATAGCTATACCTAAAAAGGTATATTGAGAAAGTGTTGGAGAGATTGAACATGAAGTACATAAGATAGGTGAGTATCCCGATCGTCGATCATTTCAAGCTATTCTCCAAGGAGTGTCCGAAATCAGCGGAGGAGAAGAAAAAGATGTCTCGAGTACCATATGCAAGTGCAGTGAGATCGTTGATGTACGCTATAGTATGTACACATCCAGACATATCCTATGCGATAAGTCTGGTTAGCCGGTACATATCAAGTCCAGGAAAGCTCCATTGGGAAGATGTAAAGTAGATACTTCGGTATCTAAAGGGTACTAAAGACCTCGATTTATTCTTTCACAAGTCAGAAGATAAATCGAGCAGTTGCAAAGATACGTAGATGTGGATTACACTGGTGATTTGGACAAGAGAAAATCTCTTACAGGCTATTTATATACAGTTTCAGAATTTTCAATCAGTTGGAAGCCGACACTTTAGGATACCGTGACACTATCAACAATGGAGGCAGAATACATGGCGGTAGTGGAAATATCTAAGGAAGTCTTGTGGTTAAAGGGCTTAGTTGGCGAGTTCTGATTCGATAAGAGGTCAGTTCCTTTGGTTTGTGACAGTCAAAGTGTCATTCACTGGGCAAAGAATCAGGTATACTATAGTCGAACTAAGCATATCGACGTGCGGTAGCACAAAATAAGAGAGTGGGCTGAAAAGAAAATCGATTTGATCAAAATCGATACTAAGATGAATCCGGACATACCGACGAAGGTTATTTCTACGGAAAAGTTCAAGTCAGTCTTGGTTTCTATTCAAATACTCAAATTTGAGGAAGGACGGCCTCAGTAGGAGGGTCGAACCAATTTCAAGTACTCAAATTCTGGTTAAAAACCGTGACAGCACCAGTTTCGGAGTTCTAGTTAAAAACTGTGACAATACCAGTTTCGCGGTTCTGGGGAAAGATTGTGAAAGTTGGCGGTTTCAAGATTTGAAGCTGTGCCGGCAAAGGAAACGGGGAGAAGAAATCAGACAACCCTAAAAGATACAAGACGAGAGCAACAAGTTTTTAAGATGGCTATAAAGATATACAAACCAATGTAAGATTGTTAAAGGATGTCTTGTATATTAAGACTATTTTGAAATCCAGAGAAGGGACAGACGTCTGGAGTAATGAGCTTCATATGTTTGGCAATAAAGTCCAGATTTCCAGAGGAAGCCCAAACGTCCGAGTTATGAGCGTCAGACGTTTTGCCACGCTCTAGCCAGACGCGCTACAAGGCACAGACGTTTGAACCATCAAGGTCAGATGTCTGGCAATGCTCTGCTTCTCAAGCAGATGAAGCGCAGATATCTGCCCCTATAGGTTCAGACGTCTATTTTACAGATAAGCAAATTCCAGTTCAAGATTTATCCCGCAAAATCAGTTTCTGGGTGGCAGTTTCATAATTTTTGGGATTTTATTGTAAATCGGATTTGTATGGGCTATATATAGGACCTTAGGTTTAAGTTTTAAAGTTTCGTTTTGATCATAAAATTTAAGAGAAATAAGAGACGGTTCCATAAAGGATCAAGACAATTATAAAGAGAACTTTAAAAGAGAGGAGACGATCTCGTTGGAGATCATAAAAGAGAAGGTTATTGTAATTCTCTATAAGGTTTTTTTTCTTTTTCTCGAAAGTTCTAATAAAGTTCTCCCCTTTTAACCCTAAATCTCTTATGTTATTTAATTTGTGTTTGTTCTAATTTTGTTATTCGTATTAAAGTGATCTTAGTTTAGATCTATAAGGGTTGGTTGTCGTTCATCCACTGCATGCGCTCCCAACAACAGAAAGAGAGAGAAACGAGGGGGAAAAGCCTTAACTCATATATGAATTTCGTTTCTTTTATTCTGCTTTATTAAATACTGTCTTTTCGGTTAAATTAACAATTAACATATTGTTCTTAATTATCTCCACCCATATTCGTTTAAGTCTACCACTATCCTAAATTACGTCATTAACTTAGTTTTGTTACTTATTGTAACTGAGACGATTATCGGTCTCATTATACATGTTTAAATCATCTCAATTAGTTCTCTCTTATACTATCTTTTATGGGAACGAACTCCAACTAGTTATAAATATAATTATTCCTTATCCCATCTTTTAGTATAAAGCATAGTGTTACCATGCAACAATTACTGTGCGAAACACTACGCAACATGGGCTCCACAATTACTTGCATGGGCTCCACATGGTCCCCACACCCAAGAGCTGGGTGTGTTGCGTAGCTTTTGCGCAGCAACACTTTGCTCTTTAGTATATTACCATTAATCTATTTTAACATTATCATTTCAGCCACACTTACTTAATGGCATGTTGTTTCTTAATGGTTCAACAATCTGATATATAAAGAATTGTTGACCTTATATCCGTCTTATATGATTTTCCTTTCAATTTCAAAGGTCCTTACGTTCATACAACATTCCAGAAGCCCTTCTACTTTCAACCATCCTTTTTTGATCCTATGTTCTTTATCCTCTCATATCTTCCCGTCATGATTAATTATAGAGTCTACGTAACGAATATTTTTAGATAATTTCTAGCCATCAACTTGCACCGTGCGTCCATCTTTTCATACTTTTTGCTGAAGTTGCATTTTATATAATTTGTGTTTGTTCTACTAATTCTGAATCAATTAAATATCAAAGAACCACTACATTTCTTCTACAGTTCTATTTTATAAATTTTGATTCTTCTACTAAAACAATATTATCAACAATAACAAATACCATGGGACGCTATCTTGAATATGTCTACTAAATTCATCCATGAATTGTAAAAAGATAAGGACTTAATATAGATACTTGGAGTAAGACTATGGTGATAGTAATGATAGTAAATGACTGTCTCTTCTCCAATTCTACTCAATCTACTGGTAAATCTATCACACAATTGCTCTCCTAGTGAATCTATCATACAAATGCTTAATCACATCAATATACTTGGCCACACACTAATTTCTTTTCAAGAGCCCATCAAATTATTTCCATGAGCTTGTGATAAGCCTTTTCTAGATCCATAACAAAAACATATGTGGGTCTTTTTTCTTATTTATATAATTCTCCATCAAAATATAATAAATAAATCACTTTCATGTTAGAATTTTCTTACATGAAACCAAATTGATTTTCGTATTTAGACATTTCTTTTCTTAATCTATGTATTATTAAAAAACCCGCTAAAGCTATTTTTCACTAAACTATCTTAAAGCTGATCTAACAAATTAACTCCCTTACAATTGGTTTTAAGAAGGTTGTTCCATCAAAATACCATTAAATATGTAGCACTATATATAAGGAGAGATTAAGCGCAATAATGAAAACTTTAATAGAGAGTTTAGGGACAAACAATGATTGTTGAGGATTATTTGGTGAAACTCACCCTAGAGAGTTTGATGAGTTGAAGGATATATGATGGAGTTTTATACCTTGAGTTTGTCCATGGTGAAGGCAGGGCTAACGACCCGTCGGTGCCTCGCCCACTCGGACCCTTCGGTGAGAACCAAACCTCTGCCCAAGAGAGCCAAAGCAAACCTACTTGCTTTAGTCTTGGTGTAGAAACCAAACTTGTTTGATAGGACTTGTTTTGCTAGCTCCGCATCAGTGATGCACAACCTTGGATTTGATCCAATCCAATACAAAAATGTTCTTCCTATGGAATGAAAGAAACATCAAAATAATAGTTAAGAGATTCAAGACAATGCTATAAATTGCATGAAACCCCTTTTTTTTAAAATTATCTTTTGGCTGAATTAATAGCAGAAGACCACTCATATGTTTAATCTAGAGTAACCCTAGAAGCTTCATAAATGAACTACTCTGATTATTTATTTATTTATAATAACGGTGTTAATCACACACACATTCATTAAAGAAAAACAATAAAACGCAAAAGTTCTAATACAAAATAAAAAATATCAATGAACTACCCTGTTACATAATTAAAAATAAAAGATATCCATAATCGTGGAATATTTTTCTTTTATAAAAATAGAAAATGAAATAAATTGTTGAAAATAAGGCAAAACTCATGCAATTGGGATTAGGATTATGTCCTTCAACTTGGCAAAAGGGGGCAAAAAGAAAACAAAATTAGTGTATTGATCATAGAAACATACCATATTGTTTCATCCACTTGAAATAATGGGGAAGAACTTTAGGAGTGATGTCATGAGAATGTATATCCAATTCAATCCCCCATGCGTCCTTCTTCAAGCTCCTGATTTCTTCAAGACTCCCTGTCCAAAACTTGTGCTTGGGCCCCACCACCCCTTGCTCCCTCATCTTCCTTGTGACAACATAAGGTCTCCATGCTACAGACACTACAATTCTCCATATGCTTGTTGCCAATATCACAACTAAAGCTCCAAAAATCAAACCAAAACAATTCATTTTTTCTTATATCCTTTTTTTTTGCCTCTTGAAAATTTTCTAAGGATGGTTGGGTATTATTTAAAGGGTGAAGGAAGTGTGCTATTAGCAGAAAATAATAAGAAATGGGTTGCTTCATGTCTCAAGGGCAAATGGACTTGTACAAGTGACATCATGGGTGATGAAATGATGAAAGCAAGAAGAAAGAAGCTGGAGGTTGCGTGGAAATGTAAAAGCTCACAGGGACCAGAGAAGTTGACAAGAAATGTTATCTAATATATCCAAAATTAAATTCTAGTCTAATTGTAGATAAGGTAAAGTCCCCAGCTATAAGCATTTTCAGTGAAATAAACTTTTATATTTATTACATGTGAAATAAATTATATTAATTTTTTTACATGTAATTTTTTTATATTATAAACATATAACATTAAGTTCTTAATATTTTTTTAAGGAAATTGTTTGTATGGAGAATATCATACGTTTTGTGAACTATTTCTATCACATGTTCTTGTTAGTAGGTCAGAGGGAAAAAAAGGAAATATTACTACTTACAAATTAAAGAGAAATGAGCAGAATATTGCACTATCTTATCCTTTTTAAGTTCAAGCAGTTTTCACTAAAATTCCCTTATCTATTAGTTTTTTTCATTATAAAATCGATTTAGCATTCTTTTGCTTTTCTTTTTGAACATTAGTTATGGGACAAGATGGTTCAATATGTTTCTTCAGCACCATTGATAAATACAATATAAAAACCTCAATTGTTTAGTCTGAGACCAAAACAAAAAGAAAAAGTGAAACCCATATTTTTACAGGATATGTCTGTCGCTTTAAGAAAAATGATGAATTCAATATAAGAGATTGATTATATATACTTCTTATAAAATGGAATTTTATGTTTCTAGAAGATTTTATTTAATTAATCCCTTTAACCTCCTCAGAATTAGTCCTGCAATTAATCACTCTTCGTAATATGTCATATGACTGTTAAAATAACCCCTTAATTAAACCATGTTGATGGAGGCTGTGATCTTCTTCAGATCTTGTCCTCTGTCGATCCTCTGATGGCGGTCATTGACGGTTGAGATTTGGTTTGGGAGTTATTGAGCGTGTGGATCTCAATGGGTTGGCGTTGACGCCGAGCTATCCGCAAAGGAAATCCCGTGGTGGGTGACCACCGTAGGACCCTCCGACGATCAAGTTAGTGCCGAGGAATAGGTGCAGAGCAACGGCGTATTGGAACTGAGTTCGAATTATCTGAATCATCTGAGAGAGGGGTTTATATAGTGGTCGCGTGGAGCGAGCAGGCGCGAGATCATCGCCGTCAGTTACGCCCCAGCGTTATTCTCGTATTTAATAGCGGGATGCGTCCATTAATGAGGGGATACGCTAGCGTGGGACGTGGAACGTGGGGAGGCAGATATCTCGTCCTGGCGATATATGCGGAACCGTTACGGGGGTGCATGGGCTCCACGCTCTTGATTGATCGGGGGAAACCGAGGAAGCTCGGTCCGTCAGGAGCTCGGAGACGAGCCGAGAGGCCGAGGAAGCTCGGTATGTCAGGAGCTCGGAGACGAGCCGGGAGGCCCAGGAAGCTAGGCCTGTCAGATGGCTCAGAGACGAGCAAGGAGACCGAGGAAGTTCGGAGACGAGCCGTTGGTAGTTTGCTACGTGAAGGTGGAAAGTATTCAGGGAGGTCTCCTTAAAGGTCGAATACTTCCTCGAGACGAGGTCCCGAGGAATGTCCCTAATACAACTCATTTATTCCACCTCTGTAACCTTCAGGACACGTCATCCCCCACGTGTCGTAATCTGAGGAAATACCACTTGTGAGCATCATCATTAGCCCCCCACTCTCGTTCCGACCTATTCACGGGTCGGGTCGAGAGTGGCCTGCTCGGTTTTTCTTCTGCACAGTTTGGCGCCGAGAATCATAATGTGGATCGCCTGGGAACGACATGGCATTTGGCGGTTGTGTCGTTTTGATCTTTGGGCCCACGTGTTGTCTCGTCGGACGCCTGAATTTTCGCGCGTATCTCCGATGGCGTCAGCGGGTCAGTGAAATGATTGCGCTTCAAAGAGGGGGCATCGTTTCAGTTGATTCTTTAGTTGGGGTACGGGCCACGTATCGGACGTTGGTTGGCGGAAGTGACAGGCTGTCTCTGACTCCTGCAGTTGAAGAAACGTCCCCAATGGCCGATCGCCACGTGGAGCCCCGCCGACCGCTAGGCGCGACGTTTCGTTTTGGCGGGAATCAATCTGGGCCGTAGGATGTTCTCTTCTAGGGTGTATAAATAGTAGGGGAACATCCTAGGGTCGACACTTTGCTCTAATTCTCTTTCATTGTTGAAGATTGCCCGGCGCTCCACTTCTTAGATTGGATCCTCTCTTTGATTTTTCCTCGGTGAGTCCCTTCCTTTGAATCAGGTTAGATGTCTTCATTCGATGAGTCTGTAGAGGTAGTAAGGGTAGAGTCGGACGATGAGGCTCCAGTTGCTGGGTCCGAGTCTAATGGGTCTTCCTCCTCTTCGTCTTCAGATAGCCAAGAGAGTTCCTCTTCTGCTACGTCTTTTGTGTCAAGTTCGCCCCCTAGAGTCAGGGCCGCCCTTGTCACTCGCCGTCGGGCGGCGAAAAGGGCTCCCAAGGTGCGAATCGGGAACACCCGCGATGCGCCCTCCATTTTGAAGAGTCTGGACGAGCTTTCCGAAATTCGGACTCGATTCCACATCCCCTCTAACTATTCTATCCGTTTAGCTAGAGAGGGTGAGCGGGCAGACCAGGTACGGGGCAAGGAGATTGCCATGTATTTGGAAGTGTTCCGGGCAGGAATGCGTCTGCCCTTCCCAACCGAGGTTTGTAGGGTGAATCCCCCTCAAAAGGCTGAAGCTGAGCCCTTCCCAACCGAGGTTTGCGGATGGACCGAGCCGGTGGCCCTAAAATAAGTTATAGCATGGAAAGAGAGAGAAGCAGTTCAGATTGCAGGGAAGCAAGTGTAGGGTTCCTAGGCACACAGTAGAGGTCTCACAAGGCATCAACCATGCCATTTTACAAAAATATGGTGCCGAGAAACCCTAGTTAACGGATCGATGCTAGAAATCTAGGCGAAAAGTAAACTAGTTAACACTTAACTACTAGAATATGGAAATTACAACCTTTGTAGATCCGGATATCCACCTCCACGGCTCCGCAACGAAGTCTCCTCGCTGTCCAAGTCGAACTCCGGGCTCTAGCGTCGGCTTCATCGGAGAATGAACGGGCTTGGTCATCGACGACGATGCCGAAGATGATCTACGTCGAGGCATCGCTAGATCAAGCTCCCACTTCACAAAGTGATGAAACTTGTGAAGAAAACACACTCTACTACTTGGCAAGAGGTAGAGGATGAAGAAATAGGAGGTGGGTTCTCTTTAGAATTGGATTTCTCACTCTCAAGCTCAAGTTTCCATTGATGGCCTCAAGGTTTCAAACTTGAAGATGAAGAAGAAGATGAGCTAGAATTATGATAAGTCTCTTTTAATAATGAAATAAAATTAATACTTATCATAATATAACTAAGGTTAAGTGTAGAGAGCAAACCATGGTAAGTGGGAATAGTTAGGGTTTAGCATGAAGACAAAATGGTCTTTGAGTCAAACCTTCATGAAGCTTCATCAAGCTTCATGACAAAAAAGAAAACCATTTTGTTTTCATAAAATTATTTAAATAAATAAGAATGGATAAATAAATGAGAGAGTAAAAACAAAACCCTAATTATCTACTTAACCATGGTTTTATTCTTTACACTTAACCATTTAAACATGCATCATCAAACATGATACAAACAAGTGCACAAAAGTATATCACATATACATCATGCACAACAAGTGAGAAAATCCATATAAAGTGAACCAATACTAGCTAATGCAAAGTAATATATCAAATATATAATTATGCATTAAATCATTAAATCAGCATTTGATTCAATGATCCGGTCATGTCGCACATAACCGACTAGAATCGAATGTATCGATTTATCGAATCAATGATTCGATAACTAGGTCATATCGAATATAACCAATCGAAACATATATCGCGAGAATGAAATGCGGTATCACATACACGCATTATTCTCGGTCCTGCACACATCTCATATGCGCTCCTATTTCGTTTCGCTTGAACCAGGAAACATCTGTGTAGGACTCTAAAGACTCGTCAATACGCCGGTAGCAGATGATGATCATATCAAGCACCCACAAGCCGCAAGCGGTCTGCTAAACGTAACGGCCATCCGGGTATTGAGCGATCATAAGATCGACGAGCTAGCCCGCTCACACTCCTGTGAATCCAACCAGTAACACTTACCGTACAGTCCGGTCTGTTCGTCTGATACGTCGCATATCAAGTCTAGGGGTGGTAAACGTCAGACCCTAATAACCGATAAGTCGTGCCGATGGGAGGCTCATAACGGGTCGAGAAACTACTGGTAACACTTACCAGCAAATCTCTGATCAGCCCTGGCCAGGGACTTCCCTGTTACGGCCAATCGAGCACAGCGCAACATCAACCCCCAATACCGGGAGAGACGAAACCCCTCCTATTGCTCATTGCCTCCATGTGACTCGGGACTGTACCCAAAGACCACCGTTTTGCACGCCCTCATGGACGTGGTAAGGTGGAGATCAAAGCACAGTGGGAATCACACAAGACTCTATGACGATCTCGGGTCTACAGACTAACCTGCACAAGTGTCACCTGAGAACTGCCATCTGACGTGAGGTATAATACCATCTGGGAGTTCTCGGCGAGTCCGTCCAGTGTACCCAGTCTCCACTGAGCACCCGTATACCATCTCTGATGTCAAACACCAATGGATATGGGATCATCCATCGCCCATCACATGGGTCGAGAAGCGTATACGCTAGTCTACTCTGGTATATCGATGCCCCGTCTCGATACACCCACGACTAGGGACCTTGAAGGATGTACTTATGGACTACCATGTCCTCACTAGTATGATCTACATCACAGTCCAGGTAGTCAAGTACATATCCTAAGGGCTTTACCAACATGTAACTATAAGACAGTATAAAGAGACTAGTGTACATGTTAAGATAAAGAGTAACCAGATAGCATACTATCATATTGAGCAAGAAAGTCATCTCTATATATGTCCAAGCATCCAATATAATATACATCATCTGTACAATACTGGCCTCTAGGGCATACATACAACTAACAATCTCCTACTTGCACTAGGGCCAGCTGCTGTAGTATCGCATACCGAGCATCCCGAAGAGTCTCTCAAACTGTATCTGGGGAATGGCCTTCGTGAGTGGATCCGCGGTGTTGTTCTTCGTGTCAACCCTCCTGACCTCGATCTCCCGGCGATCAACTATCTCCCGGATCAGGTGATACCGCCTCAGAATATGCCTGGATCGCTGATGGGACCTGGGTTCCTTGGCCAAAGCCACCGCTCCATTGTTATCACAATACAAAGGTATTGGATGCTCAATGGATGGAACCACTCCAAGTTCAGTAATGAACTTCTTGATCCAGACAGCCTCTTTGGCAGCATCGTTGGCAGCGATGTATTCAGCCTCCATCGTCGAGTCTGCCACGGTTTCCTGCTTGGAACTCTTCCAGCTAACCGCCCCTCCGTAAAGGGTAAAGACAAAGCCCGACTGCGACTTAGAGTCGTCCTTATCACTCTGGAAGCTCGAATCGGTAAAGGACTCCACTTGGAGTTCTCCGTTACCATACACCAAGAACATATCTCTAGTCCTTCACAAGTACTTGAGAATGCTCTTCACAGCTGTCCAGTGACTCTCTCCAGGATCAGCTTGATACCTGCTCACTATACTTAGTGAGTATGCTACATCGGGTCTGGTACATAGCATCGCATACATGATAGAGCCTACTGCCGAAGCATAGGGTATCCCTTGCATGCGAGCTCTCTCCAAATCAGTCTTGGGAGACATCTCTTTGGAGAGAGTGACTCCAGAGATCGTGGGCAAGTTCCCACGCTTGGACTCATCCATACTAAACCTCTTTAGTATGGTGTCAATGTACCTGGATTGGGACAATCCCAAAATCCGTTTGGATCTATCTCTATAGATCCTAATTCCCAATATGCAGGAGGCATCACCAAGATCTTTCATTGAGAATCTTTGTGATAAGAAGAGCTTGACCGATTGCAGCATAGGAATATCATTTCCTATCAAGAGTATGTCGTCCACGTACAATACGAGGAAGACAACCTTACTCTTTGCCACCTTCTTGTAGATACAAGGTTCATCTGGATTTTTGACGAAATCAAACTCTTTGATAACGACGTCAAAGCAGATGTTCCAACTCCGCGATGCTTGCTTTAATCCATAAATGGATTTAAGCAGCTTGCATACCTTCCCGCTGCTCACACTGTCTACGAAGCCCTCTGGCTGAGTCATGTATACGCACTCTTCTAAATCACCATTTAGAAAGGCGGTCTTAACATCCATTTGCCAGATTTCGTAATCATGATAAGCAGCGATGGCAAGCATGATCCGGATGGATTTAAGCATAGCCACTGGAGAAAAGGTCTCGTCATAGTCCACACCTGGTCTTTGACGAAAACCCTTTGCTACAAGTCTAGCTTTGAAAGTCTCCACTTTCCCATCTACACCAAGTTTCTTCTTGAAGATCCACTTGCTCCCAATGGGTTTTACCCCTTCAGGAGCAACGTCCAAAGTCCATACTTTGTTGGTGTACATGGATTCCATCTCGGACCGCATAGCATCCAGCCATTTCACTGAGTCCCCACTCGTGATGGCCTGCTCGAAGCTAGTTGGGTCATCATCCTCCATGATGAAATCCTCGCTTCCACCATCCATGAGAAAACCGTAGTATTTCTCAGGTTGGCGAGGAACCCTACTAGATCGGCGGAGAGGCTGGGGTTCGTCGGGTACTACTGAATCCTCTGGTTCCACTAAATCTTCAGTTTGAGTTTGTGTAGCCGGAATTTCTTCCAGTTCTACCATATCCCCACTAATTTCTTTTGCAAGAAATTCCTTTTCTAAAAAGGTGGCATGTCGAGAAACAAACACTTTTTGTTCCTCTGTATGGTAGAAAAGATATCCATGTGAATGTTTGGGATATCCCACAAACTTACATAGAACTGACCGTGCCTCGAGTTTGTCCGGATTTTGCCTTTTGACATAGGCCGGGCAACCCCATATCTTAACTCGTTTAAGACATGGTCTCTTCCCACTCCATATCTCATATGGTGTGGTAGGTACAGATTTAGATGGAACTTGATTCAATAGGTATGCTGCTGTCTCCAGCGCATAACCCCAGAAGGAAATAGGTAACTCAGCTGTACTCATCATAGAGCGCACCATATCTAATAGGGTGCGATTTCTCCGTTCTGATACACCGTTGTGCTGTGGTGTATATGGAGGAGTCAGCTGAGAGAGAATCCCATTCTCTTTTAGGAAGTCCAGGAATTCATTGCTTAAGTATTCTCCTCCTCGATCAGATCGTAGGATTTTAATACTTTTTCCGGTTTGGTTCTCAACTTCTTGTTTATATTCCCTAAATTCCTCAAAAGCTTCTGATTTGTGTTTCATCAGGAACACATACCCGAACCTAGAGAGATCGTCAGTGAATGTAATGAAGTATGAAGAACCATCCCTGGCATGTGTAGACATGGGACCGCATACATCACTATGTATAAGTCCCAAGAGTTCGGTAACTCTTTCTCCGTGTCCCGTAAACGGAGTTTTGGTCATCTTGCCTTTGAGACATGACTGGCAAGTGTCATAAGATGAAAATTCAAACGGGTTTAAATATCCATCTTTATGCAACTTAGCTAGTCGTGTCGCATTGATGTGGCCCAGTCTACAATGCCACAAGAAGGATTCGTTGAGTTCAGAACTCTTCCTCTTGTGTGTGTTTGTTATGCTCAGAACTGTTGATTGATTTAGAACATAAATGCCATTGCACAACGTGCCTGATCCAACCAACTTTTGGTTATGGAAAATGTTCATAACATTATCCTGTAATACAAAATTATATCCCTCTTTACTTAATAAAGAAACCGATATAATGTTGCATATCAGGTTCGGCATGTAATAGCATTCGTTCAGAACCAATGTATTACCAGTTGGTAATACAAGGTGATATTCCCCGACAGTCTTAACTGCAACAATTGCACCATTTCCAACTCTAATGTCTTTATCACCTTCTCCAAGTTCTCTACCTTTCCTAAGCCCATGTAACTGATTACATATATGGGATCCTGACCCGGTATCTAATACCCAGGACGTGGAGCAAATGGAGAAACAGTTCTCTGTAACGAACACACCCGAAGAAAATGCATCAACATGTACTTTCTTCATTCGGGTGGCATGGGAATCCTGGTATTCCCCTATATCCTGTTCAGTCCTATAACTCTTATAGGTAAGAACGGAACCAACGTTCCCCAGCACAGTATAACATGCGGGTTCGGTCAATACATCCATATTATTATCTTTATTAAGGCATGAAATGGTCGCTACCTGGAGAGAGAGAGAAGAAAACACTTTAGCGTAAGCTCGTGCAAGATCAGATTGGTTATTATCTTATCTAATCAGGATGGCTCCCACTGTTTTTATCAAATCTTCCTTCAAACCCTAAAAGGAAAGACTAGCCGGGATTAATTACACACTACAAGTTCGCCAATCTTTCAGCCAGGCCAGTGTCGGTACTTTGAGGGAGGTCCCCCGTGCTTTCGCACGAACCTAATTAATGTAAACCTCGTTTTCCCAGAGGCGTAACCCCGTTGACACCTTTCTAGACACCTACTTGATCAGCTAATTGCAATGTGTAAAACTCTCCCAGGAGTAACTCTTACTCGCAGTGGGTATCGGGATCCAACTATCTCATAGAAGGTATGCAATCTCATTGCAAATTTCAACACTTGAAATTCCCGATAATATTTTGCCCCTAGTGTCTTATGACCTTGACAAAGGCCAACAAATCACAGGATGCTAGTCAAGTTCAACCCGTCATTTCTTGATTGAATCAAACCCACCCGCACGACCCTTGACAAAGGCCAACAAGGTCGTACGACTACCCTGAAACAATCTGCATCATATGCATAAGCAGATAATCACTATTTAGCTACCGCACACTACGCCTTGACAAAGGCCAACAAACGCAGCACGAATACTAAACAGTTCTTATCTGAAATGACGGAGGGCTACGACAGGTTTTTCTGAAAACCTATTGCGTAATGAACTTGATATCGTTATAGAATCAAATGAAGTTTTGAAATGGAGTGATTTTGAGGCTTTTCTAGTTTTGCTAAAGGGGTCACTCCCGGTGAAGGGATCGTCGGCCCTTTCCTCGTCGAATGAGGTGCGGGATATATCATATATATCGCTGTGCAAAGCAGAAACTATAGAAGCAATCAAAAACAAACCGAGTGTGTAGCATCTGCCAGTTATTTCTAAAGGAGTCACTCCCGGTGAAGGGATCTCGGTCCTTTCCTCATCGAATAAGGTGCAGGGTATATCATATATACCGCTATGCAAAGCAAGAACTGTAGCTACCTGTTTAGTTTAAAATTTGATTCTACAACATCTTAGGTTTCTTTTCTTTCATTAATCACATTAATGAAGTCCCATCATTTAAATACCTAAACATCACAGATAAATACGACGTACACTTATGCCATCCGCATTCGCCTCGATGTCCCCTCGTGCACCGTTAGGTTAGGTAACTAACGACAGAGCAGGGCAGGGCTAGCGCGGATGCAAAACATAAGTAACGTCTATATAATATATCATATATACTATATACTGTATCTATCACAGAACATCACATGATCACATCACAGATATCGCAGCAGAAGAAACATATGAAACATTGGATATACTAGGACGTCCGTGTTTTCAATACGAGCCAGTATAAAACACGGATTCCACGGTCGTGATGAATAGCCAATCCCACACCCCTAGACCCTACGAGAGCGGCAAGCAACCCTGCCAATTCTAGGGTTAGGAGACCCGGACTCGACTCCTCGAGTTGGTCTCCCACTGGACCCCAGAACCCGGTTACTTGTGCTCCCCTCCTTGGGTCTATCCTAATGCGGAAAAGTAAATAATATACAAAAGGTGACAACTTCCGCTACCTGGAAGTGCCCCAAATAAAAAGAATATTACATACAAGTTTTTACATGAATGAAAATGAAAGACACTCATCTCACATAAAAACCCCCGGCTATTCGAACACGACGATCCAATATAACATATCCAGCAACACATAACATCACATGTCATCAACGTAAGTAAGTATGCATACCCCAATTGTCGTTGACGTATAGCAACGAAACCGGCGATATGAACATACTACACTTACGGTCACAGAATAGAAAGTGTAAAACTACAACAATTGGAATCCGCAACCTCTTTAGACATCATATGCCTTACAGTTATAAACCCCGCATTTTAGTCCCATTATCGAAAACTCTTTTCGATATCAAGTGAAACTAAACCGCTAGATTTATAACATTCATTCAGTTATCTCATAACTGTTTGTGAATTCCAATTATTGTATCACATTCCAGATAAACAGAAAATGTTAAACTTTCCGATCGAACATTCGAATACCCAAGTTTTCCCGATACAGCTCAACACATGAAATAAGTCTAACAACATTCAGTTCGTGCCTCAGTACCGACGGTCCAGCCGTAGAAGGGTCAAGCCAACGCCTCACATGTGGCACGCCGTACTGCCCCAAACCCGAAGGTTCAAAGGGCAGTTCAAGACGGTCACATAATCGAGTTAAGGTTTGTTGTCTTCTAGAGGGTCCATCGCGTTACTTGCACTACTTAGAACGTCGTTAAACTACGGAAAAATCCAACACTTGGAAATTTCCCGACAGGGGAAAAATTGGGTATTTATATCCGGTCGAACTTTTTAACATATTCTGAAAATTATCCGGAAATACACAAAAGACGAAATTTGATAATCCGATCGAAATACCGAATCCCCAAAACAACCCTGGAAAATTCAACTCTTGAATGAATATTAAAAATTCCCAGGAAAACCACCACAGAAAAATGAGAATTACTGTGAAAATTAAAATGCACAAAACGACAAAAGCGTCGCGCATCCGCCGCACGAGCCATGCTCGTGCCGCGGATCCGCGGCTCTTTGATGGAATTAGTCCATCGAAATTCACAGTAACTCTTAGATTAGCCTGCTGATTTTTCTGCATATTTTTAATGTGGAAAAATCCCCGATTTTATAAAAAGGACAGAGAGCATGTTTGGTTTGGGGTTTCGGGTTCGTTCGGGCTTCAAACGCCATCTAGACTTCGCCTAAGGCTCTAGCTAGGCTCTGATACCACTGTAGGGTTCCTAGGCACACAGTAGAGGTCTCACAAGGCATCAACCATGCCATTTTACAAAAATATGGTGCCGAGAAACCCTAGTTAACGGATCGATGCTAGAAATCTAGGCGAAAAGTAAACTAGTTAACACTTAACTACTAGAATATGGAAATTACAACCTTTGTAGATCCGGATATCCACCTCCACGGCTCCGCAACGAAGTCTCCTCGCTGTCCAAGTCGAACTCCGGGCTCTAGCGTCGGCTTCATCGGAGAATGAACGGGCTTGGTCATCGACGACGATGCCGAAGATGATCTACGTCAAGGCATCGCTAGATCAAGCTCCCACTTCACAAAGTGATGAAACTTGTGAAGAAAACACACTCTACTACTTGGCAAGAGGTAGAGGATGAAGAAATAGGAGGTGGGTTCTCTTTAGAATTGGATTTCTCACTCTCAAGCTCAAGTTTCCATTGATGGCCTCAAGGTTTCAAACTTGAAGATGAAGAAGAAGATGAGCTAGAATTATGATAAGTCTCTTTTAATAATGAAATAAAATTAATACTTATCATAATATAACTAAGGTTAAGTGTAGAGAGCAAACCATGGTAAGTGGGAATAGTTAGGGTTTAGCATGAAGACAAAATGGTCTTTGAGTCAAACCTTCATGAAGCTTCATCAAGCTTCATGACAAAAAGGAAAACCATTTTGTTTTCATAAAATTATTTAAATAAATAAGAATGGATAAATAAATGAGAGAGTAAAAACAAAACCCTAATTATCTACTTAACCATGGTTTTATTCTTTACACTTAACCATTTAAACATGCATCATCAAACATGATACAAACAAGTGCACAAAAGTATATCACATATACATCATGCACAACAAGTGAGAAAATCCATATAAAGTGAACCAATACTAGCTAATGCAAAGTAATATATCAAATATATAATTATGCATTAAATCATTAAATCAGCATTTGATTCAATGATCCGGTCATGTCGCACATAACCGACTAGAATCGAATGTATCGATTTATCGAATCAATGATTCGATAACTAGGTCATATCGAATATAACCAATCGAAACATATATCGCGAGAATGAAATGCGGTATCACATACACGCATTATTCTCGGTCCTGCACACATCTCATATGCGCTCCTATTTCGTTTCGCTTGAACCAGGAAACATCTGTGTAGGACTCTAAAGACTCGTCAATACGCCGGTAGCAGATGATGATCATATCAAGCACCCACAAGCCGCAAGCGGTCTGCTAAACGTAACGGCCATCCGGGTATTGAGCGATCATAAGATCGACGAGCTAGCCCGCTCACACTCCTGTGAATCCAACCAGTAACACTTACCGTACAGTCCGGTCTGTTCGTCTGATACGTCGCATATCAAGTCTAGGGGTGGTAAACGTCAGACCCTAATAACCGATAAGTCGTGCCGATGGGAGGCTCATAACGGGTCGAGAAACTACTGGTAACACTTACCAGCAAATCTCTGATCAGCCCTGGCCAGGGACTTCCCTGTTACGGCCAATCGAGCACAGCGCAACATCAACCCCCAATACCGGGAGAGACGAAACCCCTCCTATTGCTCATTGCCTCCATGTGACTCGGGACTGTACCCAAAGACCACCGTTTTGCACGCCCTCATGGACGTGGTAAGGTGGAGATCAAAGCACAGTGGGAATCACACAAGACTCTATGACGATCTCGGGTCTACAGACTAACCTGCACAAGTGTCACCTGAGAACTGCCATCTGACGTGAGGTATAATACCATCTGGGAGTTCTCGGCGAGTCCGTCCAGTGTACCCAGTCTCCACTGAGCACCCGTATACCATCTCTGATGTCAAACACCAATGGATATGGGATCATCCATCGCCCATCACATGCGTCGAGAAGCGTATACGCTAGTCTACTCTGGTATATCGATGCCCCGTCTCGATACACCCACGACTAGGGACCTTGAAGGATGTACTTATGGACTACCATGTCCCCACTAGTATGATCTACATCACAGTCCAGGTAGTCAAGTACATATCCTAAGGGCTTTACCAACATGTAACTATAAGACAGTATAAAGAGACTAGTGTACATGTTAAGATAAAGAGTAACCAGATAGCATACTATCATATCGAGCAAGAAAGTCATCTCTATATATGTCCAAGCATCCAATATAATATACATCATCTGTACAATACTGGCCTCTAGGGCATACATACAACTAACAGCAAGAATCTTTATGATTAAAGAAAATACATATTCAATGATTTAATTTAAACTCTCTCGTATTAAATGAACGGATTCAGCGGGTGTCCTCATTGCTCGGGCTAGGGTCAGTTGGTGACGACCATGATCTGCCCTATTATCTGCTCTTCGGCTGTAATTGTAAGGTTCTTAGGCACTAAAACAAGGTTCTACAAGGAATCAAACATGTCGTACTTAAAATTTTCAAGTGCCAAACAACCTAAGCAAGGATCTTTACTAGAGAATTAGGGTTATAAACGACAAGTAAACATCTTTACTTCTAAGTGAACTAGGAATACAACCTTTGTAGTCCGGTCCTTCACTTCTTTAGCTCCTTGTAGTAGTCCCTTCGCTCTAAGTAGTGATCTTCCGGTCTCTAGCATGGCTTTACAAGGAGAAAAAACAAACCAGCTTGAAGTCTTCGAGGCCGAAGATGATCTACGTCGAGGAGACACTAACCCAACCTACCTCTTGACTAATGTGTGATTAGTGAAGCTAACACCCTATACTAAAATGCTAATCTAGTAGAGGATGATGAAGTAGGATTTTTGCTCACTTTAGAATTGATTTTCTCACTATTTTTAAGCTCTCTCACAAAACCTAGTGAGCTTTCTCTTGAGCTTGAGGAAGAAGAAGATAATAATGGATGAGAGAGTAAATGGCAACCATGGGTGAGAAAATATCTAATATTACTCATGTAGAGATATAACCATGAGTTTAGATAATGGTCGGGTTAACAAATATTTAGCGTAAGACAAAACTAGTGGACTAAGTCAATAGATCTCAAAGCTTCATGAAGCTTCATGCCATATGACTAATTTCTAACTAATAATTGAATTACCATAAATAAATAAACCCTACATTATCTTTATCATGGTGTAAATCTCATACACCCATGTTGCATGTATTATCAACCATGACACATAAAATAAAGCACAACTAATATATATCACATTTATATTAAGTGTGCACATGTGAGAAAAATAAATGCTTAAGTGAGCTAATATTAGTTAATATAAACTAGTATATCAAATATACAATTATACACTAAATTATCAAATCAACACTGTTCCCCCAATCAGAGCAAGGCTCTGCTTAAATTTTGAAAATTCAAATTTTGAAGCAACGCTTCAGTTCCCGTGCGCTGCGCGCAACGCGCCACGTGTCAGAAGTTGACACGGCAGCACAACGCCCAAGACAGTACATCCAATCAGAGCAAGGCTCTTTAAAAAGCATAAGCGCACGGCAGCGCGACACGTGTCTGCGCGGTTGCGCAAGCACAACTGCGCAAGCGCACGGCAGCGCGACACGTGTCTGCGCGGTTGCGCAAGCACAACTGCGCAAGCGCACGGCAGCGCGACACGTGTCTGCGCAGTTGCGCAAGGGCTGTTGCGCAAGCGCACCGCTGCGCGACACGTGTCTGCGCAGTTGCGCAAGGGCTGTTGCGCAAATGCTTCACTGCGGGACACGTGTCTGCGCAGTTGCGCAAGCGCTGTTGCGCAAGTGCTTCACTGCGCGACACGTGTCATACGCTGGTGAGTTGCGCAACAACAGATTGAAGATTTAAGGATATTTTTCTGTTCTTGTTAAAACAAGAAGATTTTCTTGTATAAGACAGGGGCCTTTGGATCAAAGATCCAACGGTGGGGAAAATTCCCCAAATCACTCAGAAAAATATCTGTTTAACAAATTCAACTAATCTATGAGTACTATAAAAAGGACCCCAGACCTCATTTGATGAGGAGGAACATCAGAAAAAAAACAGAGAGAATTCTTGAAGAACTTTGGAAGAAAAAAAAAAGGTAAAACCTTTTAAAAGAGAAAAATCTCTGAAGTACAGATCATTGATCTAAAAATCATTAATCTTCGATGAACAAATAAATAAAATAAAAATAAATAAATAAAAATAGTGCCTTGCACTTGTTATGAACCCTTGGTTCTCTGAGAAAAGGAAAAACAAGAGAGAAACTTGTTTTCCTTTGATCTAAATTTAGATCAAAAGTGCTCTGCACTTTTGTTCTTGAATCTAAAAGATTCTTGATGCTCTGCACAAATCCAATGCATTATTTAAAGGGCCTGGACCAAATCAAATTGCAAAGCAATAAAAGGGCAGAGCCCTATTTGAATTAATATTCTATTTGAGCAAAGCCCAAAATAAATAAAAATTGGACTTAACCCAATCGTGGCCATAAGTCCTTAAATCAAATTGATTGAGCAAAATGGTTCTCCTGAATCAATTCACAACCGGTTCGAGGGTACATCTCCGAACTCCTTTGACATTGTTCATCACAGAATACTGCATTTTATACCGCCCATTCTTACGCTCGGTTGTTTATAGGTAGGTGCTTTTAATCCGTGTTTGTTACATATTTGCAGGATACAGGTTCTCGGTTCTAAAACGGTGAAATTCATGGAAAACACGACAAAATCCGGGTTCCTGCCAACCACTGAGAAAACACGGTCTCCGCTCGTCATCCGTATGTTGCCAGATACCAGTTTAGGAAGACAAAATGTCAAATCAATGTCACCTTCATGCACAAGGCTCAATGGCAACAACAAGTTCCAAGAAATCTACGCGGAGCTCGAGGCAATCATGACAAAAGCATCCACAAAAGTCCACCTTTCCTCAACAGAAATTCTGGAAGAAATGTGGAGGTATTTTCAGAAAACACATATGCCACACTGAAGGACACACAGAACCAGGGAAAGCCACCAAGTACGATGCCCTGACTCCATCATAGGGCCGCGGATCCGCGGCCAATAGGGGGTATTGGCCGCGGATCCGCGGCCATGTAGTGTCCTCTGGTTGTCGTGTTTTGGGGGTATTTTAGGGACTTCATATAGTGTCAGAATTTACCCCTAGGGTTTCATTTCCCTGCCTATAAATACAGCAGAACTTGCCAAAGCCAAGGGTCATTCTTTTGTTCTTCTTTCTTTTAGGATTTAGTCTTTTTCTTCTTCTTCTTCATTCTTTTTCCATGAAAATTGTAGTGAGAGCTTTTTGAGTGGGAGATCAATGAAGATGATGGCTTTTTGTATCTTTCTCTTGTGTTTCTTCTTCCCCTTGAGATTCTTGCTTTCCCTTGATCATTCAACCTCTTCATTGAGCTTGAATGGTTAAGGGTTAGTTATTGATCTCAAGGGTCGTATTTTCTTACGGAATTAGCGCTTCAATTCACATGCGTTCTCTACCCTTCTCTTGATCTTGCAACCTCTTGATTGAGCCTGCAAGTTTAAGGGTTGGCTATTGATCCCATGCTTGTCTTGAGTTCTACTTTCTTGTTCTTTTTATCGCTTTTTATTACTTGCTTTTTATTACCTTGCTTTACTTTCTTGCAATTTAATTCATGCACTTAATTACTTGTAATCTTTTCTTTTCTTTGTTCTTTTCTTTTTGTTCTCTCTTTTTGGTTCTTTTTGTGAATGAATGTAATTATTATTGTTAAGAAGAAATACGGTATTATAAGTTAACGTTTCTTTGCCCATTTCCTTTTCCCGTATTTTCCATTGAACTCCGCCCAAACCATACGCAAGCGCTTCGTTAGGCAGCGTACCCTGACAAGGTAACGGTGATTCCTAACCGCGACCGGTTGCGTTCGGTTTGGCCGGAGGCGAAAGCAAAAGACAAGAACGGAAGGACAAGGGTAAATAAGCCGTATTCCACGAATACCGCGCTTAAATCCCCTAATCCACGTTGTTGCCGATTGCTCTAGCTTCAATTGGTCAAGACTCGGCTCAAAGGTTTTGAGTACGGATTTCCTTAGCTTACAATCTCGTATCTTTTCTTAACAACTTTATATTTGCAAATAAACACATAGGTTAGAAACAAACATATACAGATTCTTTATTGACTCGTCTAAGACAAGAAGGTAAAATACCACCATCTCCCTGTGGACCGACCCGTGCTCAACCGGCTAGCTGCATAGCGACACCGTCTTGATTGCGGTTAACTTTAATTCTTCCAACCAAATGGCGCCGTTGCCGGGGAGACGGTAGCGTATTTTCTTTCTTGTTATTCGGGTTAATATTCTTTTTGTATATAAAAAAAAAAAAAAATCTTTTTGTTGTTTTTGATCATTTTTGTGGGCAAGAGTGCAGATTTTTGCAGATTTGCAAACTGCGATTGTGGGGAGCAAAGTGTACATTCAAGGCTAAGGTGATTGCAAAGTACAGTGCCAAAGATTCGGGTAGTTTGACCCGCGCAAGCGAACCTTTCAAGCTTACCGGATTTGATTCAACGGGGGTTTCCTAACCCAAAATCTTAACGGTACGTATTTTTCTAACACCTTCTTCTCAAATCCGACGCTTCCAATATACTATTCTTTGCAGGATTCTTTGCAAGTTCGCTAGCAAACGCTAAAAAAATTGACTAACCCGTATTTGTTGCAGCGCCGCGCTTAAACTAAAAAACGATTGTTTGATTCTTTATAGAATTTTTGAATTGCGCATTGCATACATTAATACGGACTTAAGGGCAAACGAACCCCACAACATACGGTAAAGGATTTCATCACCTTTTTCGTGGCCCACAAATCACGAACTTGAGCATAACGATTACCCGCACAAATTTTAAAAGAAACTAGACTTTAAGCCTTAAGGACTTCGCGCTCATTAGGAGAAGTTAACTGTGTTTAGAACCTTGCTTAACGGTATATTGTTTACGGGGTGTCTAGGAAAGTGTTAACGGCGAAACCGCCAAAAGAGAAAGGGTTATTTAATTAAGGAACTTCGCGAAAGCGTTGGAAAACCTCCCCTTATCTCTGCACTTACCTGGCCTCGTGATCAGTGTATCTTGAGCCTATTTCTCGACACAGTTTTACTTCGACAATCAAGTTCTGGAGCAGGTCTAGTTGACCTAGGTGAACCCTAGAACGATTAGGTGTGTGGTATTTTTGCGTCGTGATTGTTTTTGTCCATATTGTTTTTTATTCTTTTGTTAATATATTAAAAAAAAATATATATCACATTCTTTTTCCCCTCCTTTTCTCTACCTTTCTTTCTCTCTCTTCATATCATGGGTACCCCACCTCGAAAAACTCTTGCCGAACTTTGGTACCCACAACCAGACATTACTTCTTACGGTTCTTGCTTTGGCCGAACGTCGAACGATCCCTCCATGCCCAAAATCTCTTTGAAAGATCGGATAGCAGCGTCTAGGACAAACACTTGCCCTCCGCAATCCACTTTGTATCAACCTTTTCAACCTCCCCCACCCTCTTATGTTGATACCCCTTTTGCAAGTCGTCCTTTGTCCATCGCTGAACGTATTGAACAATCTCGTAGCCGATCTTTCACTCCTTTCACCACTTCAAATTCTTGGGATCAACAATTTCATTCACCTTCTTATCCAAATGTTGATCCTACCCCTATCCAACCATTCAATTCCTACCAATCCTACCCTACCTTTGCACCTTCCCTAGACATTGCTTCAGAACCGCCATTTGGGAGTTTTCAGTATCCAAACAACTTTGAATCTTTTACTGAAACCCCTTCACAACCTATGTCTAGTCTGGAACAGTCGTTGGAAGACTTTAGGGTAGCGTCAAGCCAACAGATGATGGATTTGAATGCGTCCATGGCCGCTCTCATACAACCTACTGACCCGGTAGCTAGTTTCCAACTAGCTTCTAATTTTCCAATGTATGATGAGGCGGCAGGACAGGCTGAGAATTTGAGTGGAGAGAGTGAGATGTACCCTCTTCCAAATCAAACCTACCCATTCCAAATTGAAACCCACAACTCCTGTTTTGAAAGTCTATCGAGTATCCCACATGATTTAGCAATTGAAGATAGAATGATTAATGAGTTGTGCGACTTTGTAGTGTTTGATTTGCCAGATTGTGAAGGGACCTTGCCAAGTGAAACCACACACAATCCTTCTAACCTCTACACCTCCATCTTAGAACCTGAATTGATTGAAATCCATGCTTTTGATGAGGTGTCTGAGAATATTGATTTTCACTTGATTGAGGATATTGACGCTGGGGATATTTTGGATGATGAACCCGTAAATTTGGCTGAGTTTGTCTCTTCAAATCATCATCCCGAGTCATTAAATGTTTTTCCCGAACCCTATATGCGTCTAGATTTTGATGAAATATGCATGGATGAGCTAAATTTTGAGGAGAATATTGAGGATAGCACTGAGGATGAAACAGTTTTAATTGATGAGTCGGATTTTCCAATTCATCCTGTTCCTTTCATTGACTGTGTGCACCCTCCCGAAACCTTAACCGATACCCCTCCTCGATCACTTTCCTCCATCCTTTCCATCGTTCCGACCTTGCAAGAACCCGTCTCACTTACATTTCATATGTCTGGTTTACCAAGTTCGGCATACCCATGGTTTCTCACGAATCTTGAGGGATTTGACCCCATTTCTCGACGGGTTAATAGATTAGCACAATCACTTTTTACACATCGCTCATCACAAATTGTGCTAATCTATTCACTCCATTTGCACCCTCAAGTTCGTACTCCACTTCTTTTTCCCTTCCGCCATTCTTCTTCTGATATACCGAGACCGTATCCCGCTTCTATCTCCGTACGGTCTCGCGTATTTTCCATCTCTTTCCTCTTCACCTTCTTTCACCAACCACTGCTTTACCATGATAAAATCTTTGAATGGTTGGTATTAACTTTTGGCCTGTGTAAGGCCTTGTATAGATTGATACTGTTCTTTCCCCCCTAATCCTGAATTTCAACGCTTAACAGTGGAAACACTGTTTTACTTAAGTTTGGGGGGGACACTTTTTTGTATATATTTTTGTTTTCCTTTTTTTTTGTAATTTGTTTCTAGGAAGCGCCGGCAATTTTAACCCTCTTGGTATAGCCTGACAGTGAGGGCACTGTCAAGTTTAAGTTTGGGGGTGTGCTCGGTAAGCTTTCTTCCTTCGCATTCATTTGTATATTTTGCATTTGCATACCTTATTAAAAACCCACAAAAATCAAAAATTTTCTAAAAATATAAAAACTTTTTTGTCAAGTTAGATTGTGGAAGAACTCTGATTCAACATTCGACGGTTTTTGTTTGAAAAAATAGGAATAACTAAATCTTATGTTTGGATTTTGAAAACCTGAAAGATAACTCTCCTTTGAAGTTAACTATAGATGATATACGTCTTTACATCACACTACACGTGTCGTGAATTTTGGGAATTAGATGACAAGTCTTTCATGTTTAAATTTTTAAACAGATAAATGATTTTCTGAGGATCAAATAGGTTTGTTCTGAAATAAGTAATGTCAAGAATAGTTTATGAAGTAAAGCGAATATGAAGGAATGTTATTGATGCCGTAATTGGAGCTAAGTCTGAAAAATAACCCATCGGAAACTTGATTGGAATGATTACACACCAAACCCACTAAACACGTCTTTTATCCAAAAAAATAATTGAACTGCTGGTTATATCTCCGTTCGTATTAAATCATCTGATTTTCACGTCAAACTGTCTTTTGTTTTTGGACCTAGGTAAATTGAGTAATTAAGTCCGCTGGGGTGTTTCTACACCTAATGCCCTAAAACCAACTGGTTTGGGTGCATTGGCCCAAAGCTCGCTAAGAAGCCTAGAAAGTCCAGTTTTAAAACAAAGTCAAGCAAGTGTTCTCTCCGAGTTAAAATTCCTAACGGTTCTTTGTGTGAGAATAATCTTGATAAAAGACAGACTTTTATAAAAAAAATTTAGCGGAGATATGAAGGTTTTATTCTATGATAAAGACTATTGCACGTTCACAGAGGTGTGTATGAAATGAAAACAAGAAAAAGGTGGAGTGAAAAATACGACTTAGTTTCCTGTTATGGAAGATAGAAATTCTGAAGTTGAAACCTTACTGGAAAACGAAACTTGAAAAATGCTTAACTCTTTATAAAACTTATGTGATCCTTTTAAAATTGTTATCTGGGCTTTATTGTGCGACATGATGACTTTAATCGATCCTTCTGGAACTTAACGACACTAATTGCACTGCACGTAAAGACATATAAAATCTGTAGTTAAATAAGAAGCGAGGTGTGAAAAATAAAGGTTCGATAGTCTAGACTTAGGATTATAGAATTGTTATTTTCTAAAACAAAAACTTTAGGGTTTGAATCTTAGTTATTGTACAAAACCAACTTGACCAGATTTTGTGGGTAGTATCCGCTGAAAACCCTCAGGAGACAACACTCCTCCTACTAGGGACACCTAGAGGTTTAACGGCTTGTTGCACGCGCTCAGTGCAATTGCGTTCCCTGCGAAAGTGCGGTTAGGATTTTATTTTTGTGAATAATTGGTTTTGCTCGGGACGAGCAAAAGTTAAGTTTGGGGGTATTTGTTCATCACAGAATACTGCATTTTATACCGCCCATTCTTACGCTCGGTTGTTTATAGGTAGGTGCTTTTAATCCGTGTTTGTTACATATTTGCAGGATACAGGTTCTCGGTTCTAAAACGGTGAAATTCATGGAAAACACGACAAAATCCGGGTTCCTGCCAACCACTGAGAAAACACGGTCTCCGCTCGTCATCCGTATGTTGCCAGATACCAGTTTAGGAAGACAAAATGTCAAATCAATGTCACCTTCATGCACAAGGCTCAATGGCAACAACAAGTTCCAAGAAATCTACGCGGAGCTCGAGGCAATCATGACAAAAGCATCCACAAAAGTCCACCTTTCCTCAACAGAAATTCTGGAAGAAATGTGGAGGTATTTTCAGAAAACACATATGCCACACTGAAGGACACACAGAACCAGGGAAAGCCACCAAGTACGATGCCCTGACTCCATCATAGGGCCGCGGATCCACGGCCAATAGGGGGTATTGGCCGCGGATCCGCGGCCATGTAGTGTCCTCTGGTTGTCGTGTTTTGGGGGTATTTTAGGGACTTCATATAGTGTCAGAATTTGCCCCTAGGGTTTCATTTCCCTGCCTATAAATACAGCAGAACTTGCCAAAGCCAAGGGTCATTCTTTTGTTCTTCTTTCTTTTAGGATTTAGTCTTTTTCTTCTTCTTCTTCATTCTTTTTCCATGAAAATTGTAGTGAGAGCTTTTTGAGTGGGAGATCAATGAAGATGAGGGCTTTTTGTATCTTTCTCTTGTGTTTCTTCTTCCCCTTGAGATTCTTGCTTTCCCTTGATCATTCAACCTCTTCATTGAGCTTGAATGGTTAAGGGTTAGTTATTGATCTCAAGGGTCGTATTTTCTTACGGAATTAGCGCTTCAATTCACATGCGTTCTCTACCCTTCTCTTGATCTTGCAACCTCTTGATTGAGCTTGCAAGTTTAAGGTTTGGCTATTGATCCCATGCTTGTCTTGAGTTCTACTTTCTTGTTCTTTTTATCGCTTTTTATTACTTGCTTTTTATTACCTTGCTTTACTTTCTTGCAATTTAATTCATGCACTTAATTACTTGTAATCTTTTCTTTTCTTTGTTCTTTTCTTTTTGTTCTCTCTTTTTGGTTCTTTTTGTGAATGAATGTAATTATTATTGTTAAGAAGAAATACGGTATTATAAGTTAACGTTTCTTTGCCCATTTCCTTTTCCCGTATTTTCCATTGAACTCTGCCCAAACCATACGCAAGCGCTCCGTTAGGCAGCGTACCCTGACAAGGTAACGGTGATTCCTAACCGCGACCGGTTGCGTTCGGTTTGGCCGGAGGCGAAAGCAAAAGACCAGAACGGAAGGACAAGGGTAAATAAGCCGTATTCCATGAATACCGCGCTTAAATCCCCTAATCCACGTTGTTGCCGATTGCTCTAGCTTCAATTGGTCAAGACTCGGCTCAAAGGTTTTGAGTACGGATTTCCTTAGCTTACAATCTCGTATCTTTTCTTAACAACTTTATATTTGCAAATAAACACATAGGTTAGAAACAAACATACACAAATTCTTTATTGACTCGTCTAAGACAAGAAAGGACATACAACCATCTCCCTGTGGATCGACCCGTGCTCAACCGGCTAGCTGCATAGCGACACCGTCTTGATTGCGGTTAACTTTAATTCTTCCAATCAGACATCCATCGTTGTAATTCCTCAACGACGTCAAAGAGGTGACGAGTCCCAACGGCCACACACCCAACATTGGACCGAAACGTCCCTAAACTAATATCGGACCGAAACGTCCCTAAACTAATATCGGACCGAAACGTCCCTAAACTGGCGTCGGACCGAAACGTCCTTAAACTAATAACGGACCACTACGTCCCTAAACTGGCGTCGGACTGAAACGTCCCTAAACTAATAATGGACCGAAACGTCCCTAAACTAATAACGGACCGAAACGTCCCTAAACTAATATCGGACCACCACGTCCCTAAACTGGCACAATAGAGCCCAAATGCTCTTTTATCGGATCTAAACGGTCCCGTTAAGTTGATCTTAGTCTCAAACTGGACTAACGTATCCTTAACGAACGTTTAAGTTGATCTTAGCCCCAAACACGGCTAACGTATCCTTAAATATTCAAATGGATTTTAAAACTCCCAATCAACTCTGGTTCGAGGGTACATCTCCGAGCTCCTTTGATACATGTCGTTGTAATCCTTCAACGACGTCAGAGAGGTGACGAGTCCCGATGGCCATACATTAAATTAATCACTACGTTGAGTTGATCTTAGTCTAAAACAGGACTAACGTATCCTTGACGAAAGTTTAAGTTGATCTTAGCCGCAACGCGACTAATGCATCCTTAAACTGAAAACACCAAACCCAAATCTAAGTAAATACGGATTTGGACTAATCCACGTTCTACGGGCCACGGCATTACTCAGTCTCCGTATACAATCCACGGGCAACCACAAACAAAATGAACATACGCGACACGAAGTGAAATTCTGGAGAAGGAGAAAGTTGTTACCGCGAGGCGGTAGCGTAATTAACTGCAGGGGCTTGCGCCTGCAGGGAAGAGCGTCCCCATAATCAAAAACCCCTCATCCTAAGGGGGAATCTGACGAAGTCTGCTACATCGGCCGCATCCGTCTAAACCTCCGATACACGGTGCCATAAATCAACTTGGTATCTTCGGAGAGATAAACGGATAAAACCAAATAGCATCTGCCCCGAACATCAGGCATTGGACGCCCTAAAGTCCAGGCCACCGTTCGGAGGGGAACAGATTCTGGCACGCCCGGTGGGACCTCTTCCTCTTTCCACTCCACACTTCGTGTGTCGTCTTCGCGAACCAATCGCGGTTCATTAAATGGTTCACTTCGGATTTCAAGTTACTAAGATTTGGTCTTTTACCTGGCGCAGAATTCAAGATTCAATGGCCTCTAGCTGTACCAACTGCTCGAAATGCCGCTGCAACGGACGCTCCACCTCACCAGGAGGTGTAGCATATGGGCCCCAAGCGGCTTCCTTCCTTACTCTGCCGGTAGATCAGGTAACCCAAGCCACCACCGGCTTGTTCTTCGGGACTATGATCCCACCTGCTAGCTTTTCTGCACCAATACCTGCGCCGGAAGTGGGTAAAAAGTCGGTCTTCAACCGGCTCACTGTTTCGACAACCTCTGTCGACAGGTCGCCTGCTACTAAACCGACAGCCTCCGTTTTTACCAGGCTAGGTCAGAACTATAAAGTGGCCGTCCCAAAGAGGGCAACGGCCGCTGCTTTGGAGGTCGTTAAAGCGGCTTCTCCTATCAGAGAGTCGGTCTTCACAAGATTGACGGTTCCCACTCCTCCCCCAGCTGGTCAAAAGGCATCAGTCTTCGATAGGCTGACATCGGCAGTTACCCCACACTCAAACAGGGGACAACAAGAAACCATCTCGATTTCCGAGCCAGTCCCAACGGCTCGTCGTGCGCGACGTCGCCATTGGCAACGAATAAGGAAAACAGGGGGCAACTCCCCCTCAGGGCTAACCCCACCTGCTCCAGTGGTGGAGGTCAACGCTGCTGTTCCAACTGGGAACAGCTTTGAATTGCTGAGGAAGGTGAGAAAGAACTCTCCAATTGCTACATTGAAAAGATCTCCTCCGCCTATGGAAAAGGCTCTGGAGACAAAGCAGGAACAGCCCTCTCAACGGCTGTCGTCAAAAATTTATAAAGTTTGGCGGAGGGTTCAAGACTCCGTGATTGACTCAGACCACTTTCGTCGCCAGAAAAAGGCAAAGGTGGAAAAGAACAAAAACCGCCCCATTAAACAGCAGGGGGCAACAAATGCTAGGATGCCCACTTCAACGGCTCCTTCAACCTCAATGGTCCACAAAAGAAAAAGGCCAGAGAAAGCTCCTGTGACACTGACAAAGTTTAAGAGCGGTGAACCTAAACGCCCCAAGTCAGGGGGCATAACAGTTCATACGGTTTATATGGCTTCTGGAAAGGAAGAAAGTCATACTTCTACGGGTCACCGACCACTTACCCGATCAGTGACCAAGGCTCAGGAGCAGCAACAAAAGCTCCAGGAGATGATGACTACAATGGCTGCACTCACGGAGCCAAAAGAGAATCCTGGGACGTCCTTAGATGAACGCCAAGAGGAAGAGACCGACGCTGAGTTCCTCCGCCGAGTACTGGAAAAGAGAGATAAAGAGGCTGCTGAACAAGCAGCCAATATACAGCGTATGGGCCTCCTCTTCCAGGACATGATAGGGATGATGATACAACAAGATCCCCCGACTGAAGAACCCCCGATTGTCCTTGGGGATGATAGGGGAGAGACATCAAACCCTCAGCCCGTTCTATCAACGGCTAAAGAGGATACAATCTCGAAAACTGATCTGGACGAATATATAGCCCAGCAAATAAAGGTTCATCACGCGGCCGAAGCAGCCGGCCACGTCGTAAAAACGGGGCGACCGTATCCAGGCTGGTATGACCAAATCAAGTACCCGCCGGGTTACACGATTCCCAAGTTTCATGTTTACAAAGGGACCGGCAATCCCCATCAACATGTTGCCCAGTTCAGGGCGCTTTGCGGTAATACCGGCGGCGACGACAAGTTGTTACTTCGCCAGTTTGTTGGAAGCTTATCAGACACGGCGTTTGAATGGTATTCTGAGCTTCCCAACGACTCTATTAAAACCTTTGCGGAGATGGAGCTGCTCTTCACCCAATGTTTTGCAAGTGCCAGTGAGCGTACCCCGATGACGGCACTGATCAACGCTAGGGTAAAACCCGGCGAGACATGGGTTCAGTACGCTATACGGTGGCGTAATCTATGGTCAAAGTGTGAGCAGCGCATAGAAGAAGCCCCTGCGGTGGGAATGTTTGTTGGAACTCTTGATCCACAAGCAACCATATCACAGTTTATGATGTTTTTCAAGCCGACTTCCTTCCAGGCTTTGATTGACAAACTAGCGCAGATGGACCATAAACCCCCTCTCCCGAAGCCGGACTCCCGAAACGATAAAGGAAAGGGAAAAGCGATCATTGTCGCTAATGCCCAACAACAATCGAGCGACTCGAAGCCGGTTGCTCGTCCAAACAATACACGCCCATACGTACCCCTTGAGGACAGGATGGGACGTCCTTACTCCTTCCCCCGCGATAAAACAAGGAGGCTATTCGAGCTGGCGTTGCGCAACAGACTCATAAGTTTGCCAGATCCAAAACGTCCGTTGCAACCGAACGACGTCAACGAGCCCAACTACTGCCCTTACCATCGAGTGCTAGGCCATCCCATCGAGGATTGCTACGTTTTCAAGAATTGGCTTGAGAATCAGTACCGTCAGGGCAAATTTGCGCTATCTGACAAATGGAAGGTGAATCCCCCGCAGCCCCACACCTCTAAGGGGACGAATACGCCGGGGGCAACATGCTCCGTCATTGAAGAAGCTCCCTGGGAGGTTGTATTATCAGCCAAAACGAGGAGAATGCTAAATGATCTTCAGACCTGTCCAGCGGTCAAGTGGAAGAACCCCTTGGAACCGCAGGTTATTGAGGGGATGTTGAAGCCACAACCGACTCCGAAGACCGATGGTGGTAGTTCAAGTGTTCATAGCCGGCCGTCAAAATCTTCGAAAAAGAAGAAGAAGAAATCTAAGAAGCCCGTGAAGCCTGGCGACAAGCGCACGGACTTACAAAAGCAAATCGACGCACTGGATGAATACAACCAAAAGGCGCGGACTCCCATTACGCTCCAAGATTTCCTTGATCACGTCTTTCAAAAATAAGATGAGGGAGAAAGTTCATCGGATGAATCCGAGGAATATGTGGCGAGCTGTCATATGATCTCCCATTCAACCACGAACGATGAAGGGACTTCTGGCACTAAAATGCTGGGGGCAAATACTGGGTCAAGGGTTCCGGAGTTATCAATCGAAAGGATTGACGCGTTTCTTAATGAAGCTCGATTGAAAAGTAAAGATGATCGAGAACGCGAGACGGCTATATTCGAAAGGGCCAAGCGCCAGCGACTTGATGAAAGAGCTGAGACGATTCCGCTGGAGCAAGATGCCTCCACCGTTGACAAAGGCCAATTCAAGATAAAAAAGAGGTTTGCTAAGGCCATATCAATGGGCATGAAGCTACCATCCTCTGAAGGAAAAATTACTGGTGTGGTAGAAATGCACCCCTCTTATTGCTTATATCATCAGAAGGTCTCGCATCCTACCCAAGAGTGCAAGGCTTTCAATGGATGGTGGCAAGGATACGTCGCTAATCGACAACGCTTTAAACGGGAAAAACGTAAAATTCGCCGAGAGCAAAGAAATACGACTGAAGAACTTGAAAGAACTGCCGGCAATTGTCACATGGTTAACACTGCCGGGTCACAAGTGCCTACATTTGGGAGCGACTCTGATGAGGAACTAGAACTTGGCCCCCTCTTCAAAGAATCCACTTCGGGAAAAGAAGAAGAACCGAAGGCCTGCGAGAATATACAGCTGCGCAATCGAACATTACCCGAAAAGAACCTCGGACCCTTGAACAGAAAAGACAAAAGGAAAGAGAAGGTCTCTGAAGATATCTCCTTGGATGACCGAGTCGCGGAAGAGTTAACCGCCAAGAATCTCCCAAAGAGGAATAGAGTAGATTACAATGTCTTAGCGCATCTGAGGAAGCTACCCTCACAACTCAGCATTCTCGATGCCCTATTACTATCAAAAGAGGCGAGGGATTCTTTAATTAAGGCCCTACAAGAGCCGGACCAGTTCCAAGCCTTCCTAGCCGAAGAAAAGATGAAAGACGAATTAGAGGAAGTGCACACAGCAGACATTGCTTTTGGTGATGAAGACCTTCTCCTCGGGACGTGTGAACACAATCGCCCCCTTTATGTCTCAGGATACTGCCATGACATAAAGATAGGCAAAATCTTGGTCGATAACGGATCGTCTGTCAATTTACTCAATGTGCGAGTGTTAAAGGAGATTTGCATGAGTGTCCAACACCTCGCCCGGGACAAGATCACTATCTCCGGTTTCGACTCTCAATCCTCAAAGACTCTTGGATCTGTGATATTGACGCTACGCTTCGGGTTGCTCGTCACAGACATCAAATTCCATGTTATAGACACCAAGACGTGCTACAATGCTCTGCTCGGCCGACCATGGCTACACGAGTACAATATCATCCCTTCTACACAGCATCAGTGCATGAAGTATTCTAGGGATGGCCTCGAGTACACAGTGGCGGGAGAGTTGAATCCGTTTTCCGTAAATGAAGTTCGCAAGTATGAAGATGCCAAATACTTCTTACCGAGTTTCGAAGACACGGAAAGGCGTCACAAACCGGAGAACAAAACTAACGCCACCATCCCTGTCTTCGGCAGTGACACCGAGGAGGAGGAGGATATAATTTATTCAGGTCCATCCCAGTCCACCAGGCCAGGACCATCCGTTCCTTCATTGATCTTCGGTAGTGATTCAGAGGATGAAGTTCATGCTGTATTCCCTGCTCGGCCTTCAATACGGGTTTCCGCTGATGAAGAGCGAAGTCTGCAGATAACCATGGTGCCGCTTGAACATTACAAAGAACTGGATGCACTCGACACCAACAGCGTAGAAGAATTGCAGACATTCTATATCCCTCCCGGACGAAAAGGCGAGAAGGCAATCCTATTCTACCGTTCTGAAGAAAACAAGGTGGAAAAAGAAATTTGGCATGGCGCGGATCCCACGCTCGACAGGCTTCAGCCTATCCGTCTTCCCAGATATTATACCGAAGGTTTGAAGAAACTGCTGAAACGCCAGGGGATATCCTTCACACAGACCGTTAGAAAAGCCAAATTCTATGACAAGGTCTGGAACATTCCCGGGACTCAATGCAAACTGCCTAACGGGAGAATAGAAACAAAAGGGCTTGGGTACATCCGGTCAAAGAAACGGGAGCTAGTAAACAGCTGTTATGTCATGTATGACTTCGATGAAGAGGCGGACGCTCAATGGGAGGACGCTAATCCTGAGCCAGCAAAAGTTCCTGATGCAAAACCGCCCAGTCCATCATTTGAAGACCAGATGGGCAAACTTATAAGGAATGCGGGTCAAAAAGCCCGAGATGATCACAATCGTGAAATGGCAATCTATGAGAAAGCCAAGACACGGCGCCTCCTTCAACAGGCGGTGAAGGATGAAAATGCCGCTCCTTGTCAACCTGCTACAAAAGAGGTTCGACGCGAAAGCAAAAACAAGTCGAAAGGCAAGAAAGGCGCTCGACAACCACAAAGCAGAGCTAAGAAGCCACGCATCCGAGAGTCGAGCGTTATTGACTTAGCCCTCATGAAGAAAATGGGTCGAGCATACTCATTTCCTCGGAACAAAACAAGGAAAATACTTGATCTTGCTCTAAAACATCAAATGCTTACACTGCTAGAGTCTAAACACCCTGAGCAAGCGGGCGAAGTCTCCAACCCAAATTATTGCTCTTACCATCGAGTAGTAGGGCATCCGCTTGAAGATTGCTTCACCTTTAAGAATTGGGTTGAGGACCAATATCAGCTTGGCAAATTCGCGTTGTCTGACAACTGGAGGGTAGCACCACCACAAAAGCACGAGCCCAAGGCCACGAAAGAAGAACCAACTCCGCATTGGGATTGGCAGAAAATTCGCACTTGCCACGTGATAACAATATTAAAAGAAGAGTCCGAGGACATGAACAGCCTTCCTCGGTGCTTTGAAAACAGCAGCGATGAGGTAATCTCAGAATTTCCCCCAGCTCCAAAAGAACTAGAGGATGGAATACATACTACTGCAGATAACCTCAGGAAAATCGAGTTGGGGACGGTAAATGATCCGCGACCGACATTCGTCAGCGAGCTGCTGTCTGAAGAGAGGGTGGCCGCGTTAAAAGACGTCCTCGTGCAGCATAAAGATTGCTTCGCATGGAACTATTCCGAGATGCCAGGACTAGATCCAGAAGTCGTTGTACATAGACTAGCAATATCCCCAAACGTCAAACCAGTCAAACAGGCGCCGAGAAGAATGCGGCTCGAACTTGAAATGAGCATCAACGCCGAAGTCAAAAAGCTGATAGACTCCGGCTTTATCCATGAAGTTCAATACCCTGAATGGATCGCTAACATCGTCCCGGTGATGAAGAAAAATGGGACGGTGCGCATATGCGTGGATTTTCGGGATCTTAATAAAGCCTACCCAAAAGATGATTTCCCAGTGCCAGTCACCGAACTGATGATAGACAACACATCCACTCATGAAGTTTTCTCCTTCATGGACGGCTCATCGGGGTATAACCAGATAAAAATGCATCCTGAAGATCAGAAGCATACGGCCTTCAGGACCCCTCTAGGTATATTCTGTTATAAAGTGATGCCCTTCGGTTTAAAGAACGCCGGTGCTACTTATCAGAGGGCCATGACAAAGATCTTCGACGACCTTATTCATGAAATCGTCGAATGCTATATCGATGATCTCGTGGTTAAAAGCAAATCATACGAGGAACATCTCGAGCATCTGAAGACTGTATTTCAACGCCTTCGGCAATACAACTTGAAGATGAATCCTCTTAAATGTGCGTTCGGGGTTTCCTCGGGCAAATTCCTGGGATTCGTTGTTCGACACCGAGGTATTGAAATAGATCCGTCAAAGATTAAAGCGATCATGGAAATGCCTCCGCCGAGGACTCTCAAACAGCTGCGGTCTCTCCAAGGGAAACTCGCATACATACGGCGATTTATAGCCAACCTTTCAGGAAAGTGCCGTCCTTATAGTCACCTGATGAAGAAGGGAACCCCATCCGTTTGGGATCAAAAATGCCAAGGCACACTGGATGAGATCAAGCAATACCTGCAGAACCCGCCGGTGTTGGTTGCTCCGGTTAAGGGGAAGCCTCTCATTCTTTATACAACTGCCCTTGAGGGTTCTTTAGGTGCATTATGGGCACAGAAGAATGACCAGGGGAAAGAAAGAGCACTCTACTACTTAAGTCGAGTTCTGCTGGGGGCAGAAAGCAATTACTCCCCCATTGAAAAACACTGCCTGGCATTGATCTTCGCAATAACAAAGCTTAGACATTACGCATTAGCGCATGAAGTCCATCTCATTTCAAAAGTGGACCCTCTCAAATATTTAATGTCAAAAGCCATCTTGACAGGACGACTCGCTAAATGGGCTCTGCTCTTAATGGAGTTCTCGATAACATATCGACCCCTCAAGGCAGTGAAGGGTCAGGCTATAGCCGACTTCCTTGCTGAGCACCCAATACCAGCTGACTCTCCTTTAAACTGCGATCTTCCAGACGAACATGCGTTTGATGCGATCGATGGTGATAATACCCGATGGGAGCTTTATTTTGACGGAGCATCTTCCGTGAAGAAACGCAAACAAAGTACCCTTATAATCAAATCGGGGGTAGGACTCATCTTTATAACTCCACAAGGAGGGATAATGCGCTACGCGTTCTCCCTGACGGAACCGAGGACAAACAACGAAGCCGAATACGAAGCTCTGATAGCAGGCCTCGAGATCGCCATTGACATGGGAATTGAAAACCTCCTCATATACGTAGATTCGCAACTGGTCGTTAGTCAAGTAAATGGCGATTACCAAACATGCAAATCGGAGTTAGTAAAATACGGTGAAAAGGTGCAACAACTGCTAACCCAAATTCCCTCTTATACTTTGGAGAGCATACCACGCGCGGATAACAGCAAAGCGGACGCGTTGGCCAAACTCGCTAAAGAAATGGCTGACGAGAACCTCGATGACGTTAGAATCATGGTACAAAGTTGTCAGGTCCTCGCCCCCGCAGAAATACCTTCGGAATCACCCGAAGAGAAGGGAGTGACTGAACAAGCAACCTTGCAAATAAAAGAACATGAGAAAGTTGAGGATTGGAGGGAAGTCTTCATAGACTACTTCAAGTCCCACCAAATGCCCGAAGATGCGGCCGCAAGACATCAACTCATAAAACGAGCTCTGTCCTTCGCCTTCGTCAATGATACTCTCTACAAGAGGTCATTCGATTCTCTGTGGCTGAGATGCTTAGGACCGAACGAATCGGAAAGAGTCGTTCAGGAAATTCATGACGGAATCTGCGGTTCTCACCAAGCAGGTCCAAAGATGAAGTTGAAGATCAAACGGATGGGCTATTACTGGCCCACGATGATTCAAGACTGCATTGAATATGCGAAGCAATGTCACTCATGCCAGATTCATGGGGACTTCATCCACCAGCACCCAAATCCGTTGCATCCAACGGTAGCTAGCTGGCCATTCGAAATGTGGGGGACTGATATAGTCGGCCCCATCGAGCCAGCATCGTCTAAAGGACATCGTTTCATCCTAGCGACGACTGACTACTTCTCTAAGTGGGCAGAAGCAGTACCATTGAGAGAAGTGAAGACGGAGAATATCCTCCATTTCTTCAAAACGCACGTCATATATCGGTTTGGAACTCCGAGGCGGATCATCTCCGATAACGGGCCAGCTTACCGAAGTCATAAAATCAGCCGCTTCGCACAGCAGCATAACATAGACTGGAGATATTCCTCAGTCTATAATCCACGAGCTAACGGTCTCGCCGAGGCCTTCAACAAGACCTTGACGAAAATTATAAAGAAAACAGTGTCCCGAAATAAGAAAGACTGGCATGAGAGACTGCAAGAAGCTCTTTGGGCGTATCGAACTACGTTCAAGACAGCCACAAACACAACGCCATACGCGTTGGTGTTCGGTACGGAAGCAGTACTCCCTCTCGAGATAGAGTTACTCTCTCTACGAGTGGCAGTTCACCACGAGCTAACGGACAAAGAAAATGCTCACCTTCGGCTTGAGGAGCTTGACGCCCTTGATGAAACTAGGCTCATAGCGCAACAAAATCTGGAAGCTTATAAAGCAAAGATGATGCGCTCATACGAAAGATTGACCCGACCGAGGGCATTCCACCAAGGCGAACTCGTGCTAGTGGTTAAAAGGCCTATGATCCCCAATCGCGCCAAGCGGGGAAAATTCGAGCCGAACTATGAAGGCCCGTACATCATAGATAAAGTTTACCAGGGTGGGGCCTATCTACTTATGGACATGCATGGTGAAAGGCCTTTCAGGCTGATAAACGGTCGCTTCCTAAAGAAATACTACGCTTAATGAGCCACAGCCTAGGTCAACGATAGATGACGACGACTATGTCCGCTCGCTATCTTCCTAAGCTCAAGTTCTATAAGCAGTAGCCAACTTCTCAATACCGGACCGAAATGTCCTTAAACTAACAGCGGACCGAAATGTCCTTAAACTAACAGCGGACCGAAATGTCCTAAAACTAATAGCAGACCGAAACGTCTTTAAACTACTACCGCAGCATCCTTAGGCTGACAAGATAAAAAAAAAATAAATAAAAATAAAATATGAAAATAAAATAAAATAAAAACGGTATGTCCATAAGCAAAAAGGGGCACGGATGAAAACCCAAAAGGGCTCCGTGAGTAAAAACAGCAGGGCTACCGGCGAGTGTTCGTGAAAACCCAAAAGGGCGCGACCTCGTAAAAAAAAAAGAGAAAAAAGAAATAAAAAGAATAAAAAAAAAGAAGACGGTATGTCCATGAGCAAAAAGGGGCACGGATGAAAACCCGAAAGGGCTCCGTGAGTAAAAACAGCAGGACTACCGGCGAGTGTTTGTGAAAACCTGAAAGGGCGCAACCTCGTTAAAGAACACTTACAAGATCCTCTCGACCTTGTAAGGAGAAACCACCCGCGTGAGATCCTTACGACTCACAAGGGAGCAACACACTTAGGGATCCCCACGGTTCCTAAGGAGAAAATACACTTGCGAGATCCTCACGACTCGTAAGGAGAACGCTCTTATGAGACCCTCACGGCTCATAAGATTTGAAAGTCTTAAGCTACAGAGACCTAAACCTGTGCTTAAGCAATCCCCACAATTTCCGATATTGCCCTATAAGTGGCTCAATACTGACCCTTGTATACAATCCACGGGCGCGAATAAACATTTCCCTAACTAAGTCCCATCTGAAACTAGGGATATGTTTGCATGGTAAACAACCCTTGTAAATCCTCTCGACTTACAAGGAGAAAACCCTCCTGTAGGATCCTTGCGACTTACAGAGGAACAAAACACTTAGGAACCCTCACGATTCCTAAGTAGAAAACACACCTACGAGATCCTCACGACTTGTAGGGAGAAATACCTTTATGAGACCCTTATGGCTCATGAAGTCAAAGCCTTAGTCGACAGGACCCTAACTCTGGTCGCTAAGCCACCTTTGTTCGACAGCGACAGAGGCAGATGATGATTCGCTCCTGGCAATATCCCAGTTGTAGCGGTGCTGATGCCGAAATCGGTGTCCAGTTTCAGGTTCACGGCGAAAAGCCAGTAAACCGTACATGCATACAAAATAGCCGAAATGATGGGGCAACTTGCAATAAAAAAAAGCAGCAAGTAAAAATATATGCATGAAGAAAAAGCCGAAATGATTGGGCACCGCGAAAAATAGCCGAAATGATTGGGCGATCGCGACCTTCGCGATATAAAAGCTGAAATGATAGAGCATCGCGGAAATAAAAAAAAATAAATAATGATGATAAAATAACTTTGGCCCTACAGTTAGGATCACATCGATCCCTGTATACAATCCAAGGGCGTAAACAAAGAGGGAGCCATACTCTCCCAACAAATCCCTCGACTCACGGATACAAACACTCCTTGATGAGAGACTCCTGATCCGCGTCGACCTGCAGAGCCACCAGCGCCTCCGTGGGAATCCTCGACTCGTTTCAAACCCCAAGGAAACAAATAATCCTTGGCGCTCGGGAAACAAATAATCCCTAGCAAATCCCTCGACTCACGGATACAAACACTCCTTGACGAGAGACTCCTGATCCGCGTCGACCTGCAGAGCCACCAGCACCTCCGTGGGAATCCTCGACTCGTTTCAAACCCCAAGGAAACAAATAATCCTTGGCGCTCGGGAAACAAATAATCCCTAGCAAATCCCTCGACTCACGGATACAAACACTCCTTGACGAGAGACTCCTGATCCGCGTCGACCTGCAGAGCCACCAGCGCCTCCGTGGGAATCCTCGACTCGTTTCAAACCCCAAGGAAACAAATAATCCTTGGCGCTCGGGAAACAAATAATCCCTAGCAAATCCCTCGACTCACGGATACAAACACTCCTTGACGAGAGACTCCTGATCCGCGTCGACCTGCAGAGCCACCAGCGCCTCCGTGGGAATCCTCGACTCGTTTCAAACCCCAAGGAAACAAATAATCCTTGGTGCTCGGGAAATAAATAATCCCTAGCAAACTCCTCGACTCACGGATACAAACACTCCGTGATGAGAGCCTCCTAACTCATGTCAACTCGCAGAGCCATCACTCTCTCCGCGAGCAAATTCCCGATTCGTCCCAATTTGTAAGAAGAAGTCTCAGACAGCAAGGATTGAAAAACTTGCTTCTTGAGCAATGGGGCCCTGCAAGTCAATCCAAAATAGTCTCTTGTATACTATTCACGGGTCTCACTCTCCGAAGTCGAATTTCGACGAGGAGGGAAACAACCACTTACGAATCCTCTCGACTCGTAAGAGGGAAAAATTCTCTTATAGGATCCTTACGACTTATAAGAGAAAACCACACTTAGGAATCCTCACGATTCCTAAGGAGAAAATCCACCTATGAGATCCTCTTGATCCGTAGGGAGAAAAGCCTCTATGAGACCCTCACGGCTCATAGAATTGAAAAGTCTTAGGCGGTAAACCTGAACCTGCGGCCTAAGCCATCGCTATTTCCTGAGGAAGTCGGAATACTCGTTTTAGACATCCATCAACCATGATTATCAAGACAGCCTACTGACATTAAAAGAAAGAAGATGACAGAAAGAATATCCGTTCTACATTTGATCTGGCATGCGTGACGCATTCATTTATGCATGGACAGAAGACTCAGGACGAGAAATAAGACAAGCTGAAATAGAAAAGGGGAGGGTTTTCATTCATACCGCCAAAAGTTTTTACAGGCATAAGAATAATGCATAAGAAACATTGTTCAAAATATTACAACGGTATAACCTCGGATCCGGGGCACGGATTGAGGAAATCAAAAGTAAGGCCATCCAGAGTTCTTCTGGCCTTTCTAATTATTCTTATGCGCAGTCTTTCGCGCTCCTCGGTGTCGATATCATCGGCAAGCCCTTCCGGCCTTTGATAAGCAGCAACGATCGTCGTCTGCTGAAACACTTGATGCAGGATGTCAACGAGGTCGTTCCGTCGCTTCTTTGAGATCAGCCCTGTCAGGTGCACTGAATGCACCTTGTCCTCGGCATCATCCAGCGCATTGAGTGGTAGGGCCTCGTGAAGACCCGGAAGTGCCCTCCATATTGCTCCCAGTACGACTTTCAAAAGAGCCGAACGCCGAGGCAACAGCCAACCACCGCTTGCGTTCAGACGACCCATAACTTCTGCACATTCGGCGTCTGTAAACTCCTGGTTTTGTTGACGACCCTGAGCGCGGATATCATCGTAGGTAATGAACTCGTGCAGACTGTACAGATGCACCGCCGCCATTACGCCTGGAGAAAATATTACAGGAAGATCAACAATAGAAAAGCAATAATATACATGGATGACTAAATTCCTAGAGAGAAAAACTGTGTTCAAAGATGAAACCCACTAGACGAGAGCTCTGCTATTTAAGATTGATCTAAGAATCGATTTTACCTGAAGTTCTTCTAAAAAAACTTTAAAAAAAAGGGGGAGCAAGGCACCGGAGTTCTTAAAGGCAAGGACAAAGCTCTGAAGTCTTCAAAATGGAAATCTGGAAGATGATAAGTATCTGGAGGAGACCAAGGGTCCTATTTATAGGCCTTAAGTGCCTCTTCGATTCCCAAGAGTCGTCACGGCGGTTTACCCTAATTGGAGCGAATGTCCGTTCGATTTCCGAGACAGGAGATGAAGCAACGCTTCATCCTTCCCCGATTAGAGCAAAGCTCTGTCTTGAAGAAGCGACGTTTCAGCACGGAAGCGCTAGCGCAGTCGCGTTGCGCTGCGCGCTACACACCACGTGTCCAGCGCAAACGCGTCAGCGCAGCACCCCAAAGCAGCGCACCCAGCCAAAGCAAAGCTCTGTTTCAAGCAAAACCAAGGGAAGCAACGCTTCAGCGGCGTATGCGTCGTGCGCTGCATGACACGTGTCGGCATAGATGTGCTAGCGCAGTTGCGCTGCACTGTGTGCTGTGCGACACGCGTCATATCCTGGAGCATTCGTGCTAAACAAAAAGGTTCTGAAGAAATCTTTTCGGTTATTATCTTCTGTAAAACAGAAGCCCCTAGACCAAAGATCCGATGGTGGGGGGAAATCCCGCCAAATCTTTCAGAAAAGGGATTTCTTCAACAAATTGAACTTGCTTCTTAATCTACAAGATGAAGTCTCAGACAGCAAGGACTGAAAAGCTTGCTTTTTAAGCAATGGGGCCCTGCAAGTCAATCCAAAATGGTCTCTTGCATACTATTCACGGGTCTCACTCTCCGAAGTCGAATCTCGACAAGGAGGGAAACAACCGCTTACGAATTCTCTCGATTCGTAAGGGGGAAAATTCTCTTATAAGATCCCTACGACTTATAAGAGAAAACCACACTTAGGAATCCTTACGATTCCTAAGGAGAAAGCCCGCCTACGAGATCCTCTCGATCTGTAGGAAGAAAAGTCTCTATGAGACCCTCACGGCTCATAGAGTTGAAAAGTCCTAGGCGGCAGATCTGAACCTGCAGTCTAGGCCATCGTTATCTCTGGGAGAAATGAAGTTATCTGTCAATAAGGTGTATTAAATATGTCATACTGAAAAGAAAGAAAAGACGGAGAAATGACACAAGACATTACAAAAATGTGCATCTTTTATTCAGAAATATTGATCGAGTACAGGATACATTGTGCTAAAGAATAAAAAAATATATACATATACTTTACAAAGACAAATGATACAAGGAGAATTATTGGGAAGGAAGCGTCTTGCATAGGTGTAGCAATTGCTCGCATATGTCCTTCCATGCCTTCTCTTGGTCAGCTACCATCGCCAGCTCTGCCTCCACTTGGGCTCGTTGCTGCAAGACCGACGCAAGCTGCTCCCTGACGACCTGATAGGCAGCTTCCCGACTTGGGATATTGCGCTCAGCTACGTCAAGCTTCCGCTTCAAGTTTAACCATGGGAGATGCGCTCCAAGAGACCCTCAAAGATAGTCTTCACTTGGGCAGCATTTGCCTCAACCTCGGCGCGCAGATGGGCCGTTTCGTTCGAGGTCTTTTGGCATTCCCTTAGTCTTAAAGCTGCTTCTTGCTCCAAGTGGCGGGAGTGCGAAGTGCTTTGCTCGAGCCAAGTTGTGCGTTGGGTGCTCAGGGCTAAAACTTCGGGAGAAGGGTGCGTCGACTCCAGCCGGTTTAGACAGGCCTCGATCTCCCTGCAATGATTAACCCAAGATCCGACGACGCCTTCGTTATGAAAATTTACGAGCGCCTCCAACATTGGATTAACCTCCACAGCGAAATCTACGGCAGAAGGGAGAGCGTCCATATTGAGCTCTTCAATGTACCCGCTCAGCATGCCCAAACTCATCGCAGCACCCTTGGAAGATGGACGTCTCAAGAAAGGGCCTGCCGGTGAAAGGACGCGAGCCTCAAAGGGGACCGGAGCCGGAACAATAGCTGCAAAACAAAACATGGTTAAACGATGGTTCAGAAAATGTTGAAGGGTTACCAAAAAAGGAAATTTATTATACCGGTGGAAACAGGTGGCAAGGCCGGAAGGGCTGGTGGCGCAGCCGATCTTTCTGCTCCCCCTTCGATTTGCAACGCTGCAGTCAGAACAAGAGAGAGTTGGAAATAATTCTACCGCTAAAAAGACAAAGCTACCAATCGGGAACAGTACTCACCAGCGCCACCAGACGGGGAGGCGAATTCAGATGGGAAGGAGAAGTGTGGGAGCAACACTTGATAGAGATGATCAAAAAGCACCCCTGAAAGATACAACAGTGTGACTTCAGTACATAAACTGTATATCTGAAAGATAGGATTAATAAGTTATAAATCCATACCTTCCAACATCTTCGAAGGAGTAAGAGAAGGTTGAGAGGTGACCACCGCCAAGGCAGTCGTTGAAGGCGCTCCTTCAAGCAGTGGGGCATCAGCACTAGCTGCACCTGCATTACGAAAAACTGAACTTGTCAGAAAAGATTGTAAAGTTAAGAAAGGCAGTCACTTGGAGTTTACCTGAGGAGATCCCGGCTGAAACGGAGGCGACTCCCTCCTCTACCGACATGAGACCACCGCCCGTGGACTCGTCACCCGACTCGATGGGGACCGTCGTCGTGCTAGCAAGACCTGGGGACAGCGGAGGGCCATAGGCGGGAAGGGCTATGATTGGAGTATTGCCAGATTCCAGAGAGGGAGCGGTTGGCTCGTCCTCGGGAATCATGGCCACCTCACCCACTACCCTCTCGGGTTCAGTAGCTGTGGTTGTATCGTCTATCGTCACCAAGGGACCGCCGACCTCGAGCGCCTCAGCCGCCACCACCCTAGACTCAGTTATAATGATCATATCATCTGCCACCGCTTCAGGTTCGGCATCAATGACCTTCTCGGCGGCGGATCCTTCAACTTCTGCTTCAGGCACCGTGGCCCCGACGACGGTGCCCACCGTCGGCTCAGGTTCGGCGGGCGCCGCTTCCGCCGTTTCATGGGGTCCGACGGTCTCCGCCTCCCCCTCAGTTGGACTTGGTCCTGCAAGATGGAATGCATATGAGCCAATGACTTTATAATAATTCTTACAACAAGGTTCTGAAAGAGATGCTACCTGAAGGGGATTTATTGTTTGCACTTCGGGCCGCGCGCGCCATTTGCCTATAAGCAGTAGACAGGGCGACAGGGGCCTCTCCAGAAGGAGTGTCAGCGCGAGGAAGAGTGCTAGGGCCCGCTCCCGCGGCCAAAGCAGCTCTGCGTGCCCTTGCTTCGCGTCTCAACCGCTTCCGCTCCTCTCGAGCCGTTGAGACGGATGCCATTAGGGCTTCCTTGAGTGAGGCTCCCTCGTCCGTATATAGGGATGCCTCTAGATTCTTCAGGGCATCCCTCTTCGTCTTGTCAAGCCGGGGCTCTTGTGGCAACTTCGATGAAGCTGGGACTTCAGTAACAGGCTCAGGAAGGATCCCCGCGCCAACTGATATAACCTCTGCAAAGAAACAAAAGAAGGTTAGGTTGACCATCAGAGAAGATGACAAACTTTCATTATGAAAGGGAAAAGGGTAGGACATACCAACGCCTGCTGGGACACGCTTCTTCTCCTCCTCCTGGAAGGTCTTCAAAGAGACAGCAATGGCCTCTTCAGTAGAAATGCCTGTTAAGAACGAAGCAAATATTAGCTAAAGATAATAATAAAAATGCAGTAAAATGACAAATAAAGCGTCTGATGATTACCGGACTCAGCGAGTTTGCTTAACATCGCTTCAAGCCTCGCCGATCGCTCCGAAGCTGCAATGGCGGCAGCTAAATTGGTGTCCTCAGGGTCCACCACAAAGCCCTCATTGTTTCCATACTCACATATGGCCTCGGCAGGAGGAGCCCCAGGCTTTGAGCTGAGGATCGCATCGAGGGAAAGGGCAGACTTCTTCTTTTTCTGCTGTCCACCAGCTTTAGATCCACCCGGAGCGGATTTGCGCTTGGCAGCCACTTTAGGGCGGCGAGTCCCGATCTCTGCCCCTCCGCTAGACCCTGGTGATACCACATTAACCGTCTTCGTGGGAGCACGGGGCGCCGGCGGTGCATCCACCGTAGTAGGCAATGGCAATCCCCGCGGGGGGCTCAGCACGCGCGGTCGGTCAGCCCTGGCATCTTTTATTGGGGGGATGACCTGGATCCTTGGCTGCAAGGGAGCCTTGCGATCACCACCAGGAGGCGCACCCCTACGGTCAACCAGCAGGCGTTTCTCCATTAAAATGATTGGGCCCATAGCATGCGCATACCAGGCTACATACGGATGGATTATTTTAGGAACACAGCTAGGCTCACTGATAAAAAAATAGGATCCCGTATTAAGCCGGACGAAATGATGCATCGCATTCCTTATCCCCTCTGGGCCGACCGCGGGTGTTTCCAGAAAGGCCTCCATCGGGATCCCTTGATTGTAACTCGATTGTCGGGCAAATCGATGTGGGTTATACCTCATAAAGAGAGCCGTCTTATTCTGCCTAAATACTAGGTAGCCCGGCCGAATGGAGTAAAGGTGAAGGATTTCCCGAGCCTTCAGTACAGAAACCCCGCCCTTAAAGTCGTCACGCAGCGACACCACTGACTTAGCGGTCTCGGAGCCTATGGTGATGACCTTATCCACAAAAGAGGTCTTCGCTCCGACTAGATGTGAACGCAGGAGCAGTCCCCTAGACTCCCGCGGAGGTGCAACCACAATTGAAGCCCCGACCAACCGCATGATTCTTGGGAGTCCGTATTTCTCAAAGAATGGAGGAGTCTTATGGGCACCAAACACCCCTCGCACATGCAGCTCCATCCAAGAAGTGAAGTAATGCATCGGAAAGTTAGCAGGCTGTACCCCAGGCTCATTAGCGTCCGCCGCTATGCTAAGTCCATTATAAAGGTAAGCCAGCCCGGCAATCCCTACCGATAGCTGCAAACCAGCCGCCATTCGATGCGCCGGGTAAAAGACGGAGGACCGCATAAGGCGTGGATGCATGGGAAGCGCGAAGCTGCATAGCCATAGACCCAAGAACCCTATGAAAAAAGTCTCCTCGTCCATGCCAGGAACGACGATCTCTGAGAAAGGGACACTGGCAGTGCCGGGGAGATAAAAATCCCGCTGCTCATTTTCCGATGAAGGTCGGCGGTCCAAGCCGAAACCAAAGGAGTCAGCAAGCTGAGCAAACTTCTTGCCCTGCTCTAATAGGAACTCCGGGCGGATAAAACGAGCGATGAAATCCGCGAAACTGACGCCCCGGTCGCCCGATTCCAAATGGAGTTCCTCATAAATCTCCAACACCTTCACCAAGCCCGGGTGCTGATGCTGAATGGCATTTGCCGGAGTTAAGTCAAATACAACCTGCTTGGTGGCAAAGACGTACTCATCAGGAGGAAGCAGCTCTTCGTAGTGCTCCCCCCTCACTGGTAGACCTGAAATCTCAACAAATTCTTCCAAAGAGATGGAGACTTCCCTATCCGCTGTCAAGAAGGTGTGGGTGGGGATATTCCATTGTTCAATAAAGGCCTTTATCCACCACGTCGGAGGAGAGGGATACTCGAAAAGCGAAACGTAGACGGCCGAATATAAACCAATCTTCATTAGATGAGTCCTTTTCGCCGATAAGATGTACCGGGCCCATTGCAGGTATCCCGCAAGCGGTCGCGGGATCAGTCCAATATTATAAGCCTGTCCCCAAGGGCGTGCTTCACCCTGACAGATTCGCCTCCCCAAGATATCTATAGCCGGCGGCGGCTGCACCGGAATGGCACCGATTGCAGGCTGAAGGAGGTCGTCAGCATTCCAATTTTTAACCTCCACGGCATACTCCACCGGGGGCTTGTCCGCATAAGGGATCGTAACTATGGGCTCAGAAGGCGAAGCGGAGCTGAAGCTGCGACGGCCTTGGATGATTTGACTGTACCACCTTCCCCACAAATGGAGTCTCTTGTACTCTGGATCATGATCTTTAATCAAGGCGAACGCCACCCGGTCCACTGGTGCGTGTGGGAACCCTCCTTCTGAGCGAACAAAAGGGAAAGACAAATCTTCAGACATGTTCCCTGTAGACAAAAAAAAATAAATATAACCGTTAGCGTTCCAATGCTTCACATGTCAAAGTCCTACATCACACTACAGTGCAGTGAGTAGGGGACCAAAGGGGGACCCACAAAATCTAGATGACGGCACATCATTTGAAAAGACAGTCCCATCATTGGATGAGACTGTCAGTCAATGAAAAAGACCCCCAAAAGAATACCCTTATTGGGGGGATCCCTAGAGACAAGGAGAAGATCTCCTCTTTTTAGAGCAAAGCTCTATCACAGAGTGACATTTGTCAAACTCTGGTCTCAAAGGAATAAAACTTCTTAAAAAGAGCCTAGCTCTGTAGTAGTAATGAAAAATTATAACTCCTAGGAATTAAAAATTTTGGGATCTTAAAGATCCATGAAAACTTTTAGGAGTTCTCTATTTGATCTATGAGCATGGCTCTGTTCATGGGTTAAAACCCAGGAACCAGATCTCTGTAAATTTTTGAGAGCAAGGCTCTGTGGATGAAACCCCAAAGGGGTTTTCTTTAGATCAAAGATCTATGAGAGCAAGGCTCTGTTGAAGAAACCCCAAAGGGGTTTTCTTTAGATCAAAGATCTACAAGAGCAAGGCTCTGTTAATTTAAATTAATTTAAATTAATTTAAATTTTTACCTAAGAGTGATTCTAAGTTCTGAACTTCAAAGTTCTTGGGAAAAAGCAAGAGCAAGGCTCTAAGAGTTTTTAAGCAAGAGCAAGGCTCTGAAATTCAAATTCTTGAAATTGGTAAAGAATTACCAAGGACCAAGGGTCCTATTTATAGACGCCTGCGTCTCTTCAAATGACCCCCATGATCCAACGGTTGGGGTCTTGCCACCGCTGCACTCACGTGCGCGCCACGTGAGCGCAACGGTGGGGGGGCATTTGTTCCCCCAATCAGAGCAAGGCTCTGCTTAAATTTTGAAAATTCAAATTTTGAAGCAACGCTTCAGTTCCCGTGCGCTGCGCGCAACGCGCCACGTGTCAGAAGTTGACACGGCAGCACAACGCCCAAGACAGTACGTCCAATCAGAGCAAGGCTCTTTAAAAAGCATAAGCAACGTTCAACTGCGCAAGCGCACCGCTGCGCGACACGTGTCTGCGCGGTTGCGCAAGCGCACCGCTGCGCGACACGTGTCTGCGCGGTTGTGCAAGCACAACTGCGCAAGCGCACCGCTGCGCGACACGTGTCTGCGCAGTTGCGCAAGGGCTGTTGCGCAAGCGCACCGCTGCGCGACACGTGTCTGCGCAGTTGCGCAAGCGCTGTTGCGCAAGTGCTTCACTGCGCGACACGTGTCACACGCTGGTGAGTTGCGCAACAACAGATTGAAGATTTAAGGATATTTTTCTGTTCTTGTTAAAACAAGAAGATTTTCTTGTATAAGACAGGGGCCTTTGGATCAAAGATCCAACGGTGGGGAAAATTCCCCAAATCACTCAGAAAAAGATCTGTTTAACAAATTCAACTAATCTATGAGTACTATAAAAAGGACCCCAGACCTCATTTGATGAGGAGGAACATCAGAAAGAAAACAGAGAGAATTCTTGAAGAACTTTGGAAGAAAAAAAAGGTAAAACCTTTTAAAAGAGAAAAATCTCTGAAGTACAGATCATTGATCTAAAAATCATTAATCTTCAATGAACAAATAAATAAAATAAAAATAAATAAATAAAAATAGTGCCTTGCACTTGTTATGAACCCTTGGTTCTCTAAGAAAAGGAAAAACAAGAGAGAAACTTGTTTTCCTTTGATCTAAATTTAGATCAAAAGTGCTCTGCACTTTTGTTCTTGAATCTAAAAGATTCTTGATGCTCTGCACAAATGCAATGCATTATTTAAAGGGCCTGGCCCAAATCAAATTGCAAAGCAATAAAAGGGCAGAGCCCTATTTGAATTAATATTCTATTTGAGCAAAGCCCAAAATAAATAAAAATTGGACTTAACCCAATCGTGGCCATAAGTCCTTAAATCAAATTGATTGAGCAAAATGGTTCTCCTGAATCAATTCACAACCGGTTCGAGGGTACATCTCCGAACTTCTTTGACATCCATCATTGTAATTCTTCAATGACGTCAAAGAGGTGACGAGTCCCAACGGCCACACACCCAACATTGGACCGAAACGTCCCTAAACTAACATCGGACCGAAACGTCCCTAAACTAACATCGGACCGAAACGTCCCTAAACTAATAACGGACCACTACGTCCCTAAACTGGCGTCAGACCGAAACGTCCCTAAACTAATAACGGACCACTACGTCCCTAAACTGGCGTCGAACCGAAACGTCCCTAAACTAATAATGGACCGAAACGTCCCTAAACTAATAACGGACCGAAACGTCCCTAAACTAATATCGGACCACCACGTCCCTAAACTGGCACAATAGAGCCCAAATGCTCTTTTATCGGATCTAAACGGTCCCGTTAAGTTGATCTTAGTCTCAAACTGGACTAACGTATCCTTAACGAACGTTTAAGTTGATCTTAGCCCCAAACACGGCTAACGTATCCTTAAATATTCAAATGGATTATAAAACTCCCAATCAACTCTGGTTCGAGGGTACAACTCCGAGCTCCTTTGATACATGTCGTTGTAATCCTTCAACGACGTCAGAGAGGTGACGAGTCCCGATGGCCATACATTAAATTAATCACTACGTTGAGTTGATCTTAGTCTAAAACAGGACTAACGTATCCTTGACGAAAGTTTAAGTTGATCTTAGCCGCAACGCGACTAATGCATCCTTAAACTGAAAACACCAAACCCAAATCTAAGTAAATACGGATTTGGACTAATCCACGTCCTACGGGCGACGGCATTACTCAGTCTCCGTATACAATCCACGGGCAACCACAAACAAAATGAACACACGCGACACGAAGTGAAATTCTGGAGAAGGAGAAAGTTGTTACCGCGAGGCGGTAGCGTAATTAACTGCAGGGGCTTGCGCCTGCAGGGAAGAGCGTCCCCATAATCAAAAACCCCTCATCCTAAGGGGGAATCTGACGAAGTCTGCTACATCGGCCGCATCCGTCTAAACCTCCGATATACGGTGCCATAAATCAACTTGGTATCTTCGGAGAGATAAACGGATAAAACCAAATAGCATCTGCCCCGAACATCAGGCATTGGACGCCCTAAAGTCCAGGCCGCCGTTCGGAGGGGAACAAACACTTGATTTAATAATCCATCTATATCACATATAACTGACTACTATTATATGTACCAACTCATTGAATCAACACTTGATTCGATAACCAGGCTATATCACATATAACTGACCGATACAAATATCGTGAGAATAGAATACGGTATCACATACTCATATTAATCTCAGTCCCGCACATATCACATATGTGCTCCTGCTTCTTTTTGCCTGAGCTAGTAAAACCTCTGTGTAAGACTCTAAAGACTCGTCAATACGCCGGCAGTAGGTGATGTTCATATCAAGCACCCACAAGCCGTTAGCGGTAATAGCTGGACGTAACAGCTACCCGGGTATTGATCGATCAGAAGATCAACAAGAAAGCCCGCTCTAGCTCCTGTAAAGCCTGTCAGTAACACTACCGTACAGTCCGGTCTCTTCGTATGAGATATCGCATATCAAGTCTAGGGGTGGTAAACGTCAGACCCCAATAACTCGATAAGTCATGCCGATACGAGGCTCTTAACGGGTCAAGAAACTACTGATAACACTTACCAGTAAATCTCTAAATCAGCCCTGGCCAAGGACCACCAGTTATAGCCAATCGAGCACAACACGATATTGTTCCCTGATTAAAAATCAGGGAAAAGCTCCAGAAGAGGCATCACGTGCTCACACGTGACCAGTGGTCACGTGTTGGCACGTGATGGTTAAGCAGCGGCCAGAGAACATAGTGCAGAAGAAGAGAAGCCCATTCCAAGGGTCACGTGCTCACACGTGACCAGGGGTCACGTGGCCACACGTGACCGGCTTTAAAAGCCTTATTCTTTAACAGAATTAAATTCTGAGGAGAGATCATTCAAATCTTTCCAAAATGGAGAAGATTTATCCGAAACCGTTGGATCAAGAATCTGAAGGTGATTAAATATCACCAATTTATGGAAAAATCTTGGACATGCAAAGATTTCCCTACCGAAATAACAAAGAGATATCTTTGAATTTAAAATCCAATGGTGAATAAAATTCACCTAATAATCTAAAGGCCCAGATTAATGATCAAATCTTTCAATGAAAGATTCACTAAAACAGATTGATTATTTTCCTTCTCCTATAAATAGGAGCCAAAAAAGAAAAGAAGGGAGAGGGAGAGAAATAGAGCCTTGGGATCTTGAAAATTCAGAAGGAAGAATTTGATCCTCTACAAAGAAAAACCCTAGGTAAGAAAAGAAAGGGGGTAAAAGCTTCAAAAAGAGAATTTAATTTTCAATCCAAGAGTTTAACTCTTATAGAAGAAAAGAACTTAGTTCTTTCTCTGGTTGAAGATCTGCAAAGTGCACATCTCCCCATAAATTGAGAATTTAATTTTCATTGGGTTGAGATCCTGCCATGCAGATCTAAAATATAGAGGAGGAATTAAGTTTTGAGAATTTAATTCTCACAGAGTTATAGGAATTTAATTCCTTTGAGATAAAATTAGGGTTTAACCCTATATTATAGGAATTTAATTCCTTCAAAATGGACAGAACTAGGGTTTAACCCTAATTGAGAACTTAATTATCTCAAACTCTCAAGAATTTAATTCCCTTCAAAAAGAAACTAGGGTTTCACCCTATGCCAGAATTTAATTCTTTACATATATGGGGAATTTAATTCCTACAGAAAAGAAAGTAGGGTTTAACCCTATCTAAGAATAGAATATAATTCTTCAAAAGAAAGTAGAAATTTAATTCCTTTAAAGTTATTGCTAGGGTTTAACCCTATGAAGAATTTAATTTTCAAAAAGATAAAGAGATCTTCAAACATGCAAAGAACCAGAGTCACGTGCTACCACGTGACCCCTGTAAAGATCCACAGAAAAGAACTTTGAGGCAATGCCTCACGTGCCCCACGCGACCCCTGAAGCACACAAAGAAAAAGCAAAAGAAACAGAAGCTATGGGCGCTCTCACGTGCTACCACGCGACCCTTTGGCAAAATCTCTAACAGACAAACACCCAAATTCCCATCACGTGACAGCACATGATGCTCCAAAGTATGCAATACTTTTGGCAGAACAAAATAAAGGGAATCAGGGCGCTCTCACGTGTCCACACGTGACCCCTCTTTCTTTAGTATTTAACACTAATTTGAGATCTCTGTTTCCAGTGTTTAACACTGATTTTCTTAGTGTTTAACACTAATTTGAAAACTCTGTTTCCAGTGTATAACACTGATTTTCTTAGTGTTTAACACTAATTTGAAAACCCTGTTTCCAGTGTTTAACACTGATTTTCTTAGTGATTAACACTAATTTGAAGAACCCTATTTGCAGTGTTTAACACGATTACCTTATGATGTTTGACACTACATCAAGAACTATATTTCCAGTGTTTTAACACTGATTGTACTCTTAGAGTCTAACACTAGTTTAAGAAATCTATCTCTAGTGTTTAACACTACTTTTAGTCAAGTTGGCTGATTTTTCAGAGGCAAAGCCTCTCCTTCAATGGTCCAACAGAGGGCCAATATTCCAAACATGATTGGACTTAGCCCAAGAAGGCCATAAGTCCTCAATCCAGACTCAACTGAGCCAATGTGCTCATAACCTAATAAATTGGTCTTGGTTCCAAATTGGACTACAGATCACTTAATCTACTTTGGTTCGAGGGTACATCTCTTCACTCCTTTGATACTTGTCGTTGTAATTCCTCAACTTCTTCAAAGAGGTGACGGGTCCCGACAACCACACATTGATACAGACTGTGGAGTCCTTAAACTCATGGACTATGATGTCCTTAACCTTGACCGTAATGTCTTAAAACTAACGCCGGACTGTGGAGTCCTTAAATTCTCGGACTATGATGTCCTTAACCTTGACCGGGATGTCTTAAAACTAACAACGGACTATGATGTCCTTAACCTTGACCGTAATGTCTTAAAACTAACGCCGGACTGTGGAGTCCTTAAATCCTCGGACTATGATGTCTTTAACCTTGACCGGGATGTCTTAAAACTAACAACGGACTATGAGGTCCTTAAGCTTGACCATGACGTCTTAAAACTAACGCCGGACTGTGCAGTCCTTAGATTCACGGACTATGATGTCCTTAACCTTGACCGCAATGTCTTAAAACTAACATTGGACCGTAATGTCCTTGAACTACCTATCGACCGCAACGTCGCTAAACTAAACAACAGGGCTCCCTTAATTGCTCTCTTGTTGGATCTAAACGATCCCGTTAAGTCGATCTTAGTCTAAAACTAGACTAACGTATCCTTAACAAACGTTTAAGTTGATCTTAGTCTCAAATGGGGATAACGTATCCTTAAACCCAAACCCCCAAACCCAAATCTAAGATAATACGGATTTGGACTAGTCCACGCCCTACGGGCGACGACATAACTCAGTCTCCATATACAATCCACGGGAAACCAAACATAAAACAAACACACACGACACGAAGTGACCATCTGGAGAAGGAGAAAGTTGTTACCGCGATACGGTAGCGTAATTAACTGCAGGGGATTGCGTCTGCAGGGAAGAGCGTCCCCATAATCAAAAACCTCTCAAGCGAGGGGGAATCTGACGAAGTCTGCTACATCGGACGCATCCGTTTAAACCTCCGATACACGGTGCCATAAATCAACTTGGCATCTTCGGAGAGGTGGACGGATAGCACCAATTAGCATCTTCCCCGAATCTCAGGCAAGACGTCAGTCGCGCCGTCTTTCGGAGGGGAACAGATTCTGGCACGCCCGGTGGGACCTTTTCCTCTTTCCACTCCACACTTCGTTTGTCGTGATTCGCGAACCAATCGCGGTTTGCTAATGGTTGCCCTTGGGTTTCGAAGTACTAAGATTTGGCATTTCTTTTGCTGCAGAAAGCAAAAGGATCAATGCCTGGCAACTGCTCGAACTGCTCCAACTGCAAATGCAACCGACGCTCCGCCTCACCTAGAGGTGTAGCCTGTGGACCGCAGGCTACTTCCCTGTTCACTATGCCTGTGGAACAAGTGACTCAAGCCACTACCGGTCTGTTCTTTGGGACCATGCTCCCGCCCGTCAACATTAATATCCCGCTGCCAAAGGAAGAACGAAAGAAGTCGGTCTTCGATCGGCTCACTACAACAACGGCCCCTCTCAACGGGTCGTCCAATGCCAACTCCTCGGTCTTCACCAGACTGAGCCTGAAATTCGATGGGCCTGCCAAGAAGCCCATGACCCCTAACGTGGCCATCCCGAGGAAGATAGCCATATCTGCTCCTGAAGTCGTCAAGGCGGCTTCTCCTGTTAAAGAGTCGGTCTTTACAAGACTGACTATCCCGGCTCCCGTTCCGGCTCAAAGGTCTGTCTTTGACAGATTGGACACCGCCACTCAAAAGACATCAGTCTTCAAGAGGCTAGCACCAGCGGCGTCTCATCCAGACAGAGGGCAAGACAAAACCATCCCTATCGCCGAGCCAGCCCCAACAGCTCGACACGCTCGACGTCGCCACTGACGCCGAGTAAGGAAGGCCGGGGGCAACTCTCCCTCAGGGCTAACTCCACCGGCTCCAATGGTGGAAGTTAATGCTGCTGTCCCAACTGGGAACAACTTTGAACCGCTAAGGAGGGTACGCAAGAACTCTCCGACTGCCACGCTAAAAAGATCTCCTCCACCTGCGGAGAGCGTTACAGAAACGAAGCCGGAGCAGCCTCCTCAACGGCTGTCCCCCAAGATTTACAAGGTCTGGCGACGGGTCCAGGACTCAGTAATCGACCAAGATCACTCTCGCCGGCAGAAGAGGGTGAAGGTTCGGGAAAAGAAGAACCGTCATGTCAAATCACAAAGGATGACAACCACTTGGGTGCCTGCTGCCACGACTCCCTCCACATCGACTACTCAAAAGAGAGGAAGGCCGGAGAAGGTCCCCAAGCCTACAGCTAATGTCAAATACAGTAAGCCTAAACGCCCTAAGTCTGGGGGCATGATGGTGCACACCTTTTACATGGCGTCTGGGAAAGAGGAAAGCCGTACATCCACGGGTCATAGACCGCTCACGCGATCGGTGGCTAAAGCTCAGGAGCAGCAGCAAAAGCTCCAAGAAATGATGAACGCGATGGCCGCACTCACTGGGCTAAAAGAAAGCCCCGAAGCATCCTTGGATCAACGCAAGGAGCAGGAAACTGACGCTGAGTTCCTTCGCAGGATACTGGAAAAGAAGGATAAAGAGGCTGCGGAACAAGCAGCCAATATAAAGCAAATGGCCCTTCTGTTCCAGGACATGGTGGGTATGATGATCCAACAAGATCCTCCTGCTGAAGATCCCCCGATCGTCTTTGAAGATGACAAGGGAGAAACGTCAAATCCTCCACCGGCTCTGTCAACAGCCAAGGAGGAGACAATTTCCAAAGCTGACTTGGACGAATATATAGCTCAGCAGATACGGGTTCACCAGGCGACTGAGGAAGCCGGTCAAGTTGTCAGAACAAGGCGACCATATCCGAGCTGGTATGATCAGATCAAGTACCCGCCGGGCTATACAATACCGAAATTCCATGTCTACAAGGGGACGGGCAATCCCCACCAGCATGTTGCCCAGTTCAGGGCGCTTTATGGCAACACTGGAGGCGATGACAAACTGGTACTTCGCCAGTTTGTCGGCAGCTTGTCAGAAACGACGTTCGAGTGGTACTCTGAGCTCCCGAACGACTCCGTCAAAACATTTGCGGAGATGGAGTTTCTATTCACTCAGCGATTCGCGAGCGCCAGCGAACGCACCCCGATAACGGCATTGATTAATGCTAGGGTGAAACCAGGCGAGATGTGGGTCCAGTACGCTATACGCTGGCGAAACTTGTGGTCGAAATGCGAACAACGCATTGAGGAAGCGCCCGCGGTGGGCATGTTCGTGGGCACCCTAGATCCTCATGCAACTATCTCACAGTTCATGATGTTCTTTAAGCCAACCACGTTCCAGGCTTTGATCGACAAGCTGGCCCAGATGGACCAGATAGGTCACAGACCGTCTCCCCCGAAGCCGGAACCTCAGAATGACAAGGGTAAAAGGAAGGCAACTTTCGTCGCGAACGCTCAGCAGCAACCCAGTACCCCAAAGCTAGCGGATCAACTGGAAGAAAGACGGCGGTATTATGATGAGAAAATGAAGCGCCCTTACTCATTCCCACGGGATAAGACGAAGAGGCTATTCGAGCTGGCAGTACGCAACAGGCTCATCAACTTACCAAATCCAAGGCGACCGCCGCAACCCAGTGAGGTGAATAACCCCAATTATTGCCCTTACCATCAAATGGTAAGCCACCCGATCGAGAATTGCTTCGTCTTCAAAGGATGGATTGAAGATCAATACCTACAGGGCAAGTTTGTGCTGTCCGAAAAGTGGAAGGTGAACCCGCCACAACCGCACACTCCCAAGAAGACGGACACACCGGGGGCAACTTGTTCTTTCATTGAAGAAGCTCCATGGGAAATCGTGCTTTCAGCAAAAACCAAAAGAATGCTGAATGAGCTCCAAACGTGCCCGGCGATCAGGTGGAAGAACCTGCTGGAACCCCAGATCATTGAAGGGATGCTGAAGCCGCGCCCAACTCCAAAGATCGGTGGTGATGGCCCGAGCACTCACAACCAGCTGTCAAAATATTCAAAGAAAAAGAAGAAGAAATCCAAGAAGCCCGTGAAGCCTGGAGACAGGCGCACGGACTTGCAGAAACAGATTAACACGCTGGAGGAGTACAATCAAAAGACGCGGACTCCCATCACACTCCAAGAGTTTCTCAGCCACGTCTTTCAGGAGGAAGATAATGGAGAAAGCTCGTCGGATGAATCCGAGGGATAGGTGGCGAGTTGTCATGTGATCTCCCACTTGTTTACGGATGATGAAAAAACTCCTGGCACTGAGAAACTGGGGGCACAGCCTGAACCAGAACTTGTGTGGCCGACAGACGAAATGATCGACGCCTTTCTAGACGAGATTCGTTTGAAAAGTAAAGCCGATCGGGAGCGTGAGATGGCCGCATCAGAAGGAGCCAAACGCAGGCGACTAAAAGAGAGAGTCGAAGCACTCCCGCCAGATCAAAAGACATCCGATGCGGATAAAAACATATTCAAGATGAGGAAAAGGTTTGCCAAAGCCATGTCAATGGGAATGAAGCAACCACCCTCGGAAGAAAACACGCTCAACGGGGCGGAGAGGCACCCTAATTACTGCTCATATCATCGGAAGATTTCACACCCTACCGAGGAGTGCGACTCTTTTAAGATATGGTGGCAGGGATATGTTGCTCACCAGCAACATTTTAAGTGAATGAAACGCAGAACTCATCGGGAGCAGAGAAGTACGACCGAAGGGCACAAAAGAACTACCGGTAACTGTTACACGGTCAACGCCGGAGGATCACAAGTTCTCACCTTTGGGAGCGACTCTGATGAGGAAATGGCTCTGGGCCCTCTCTTTAAAGAATCCATCTTAGGGAAAGAGGAAGAACCAGAGGCCTGCGAAAACATTCAGCTGCGCAATCGCACGCTCCCGGAAAAGAATCTTGGACCCGCAACTAGAAAAGATAAGGGAAAAGAAAAGATCGCTGAGGATATCGCCTTAGATGACCAAGTCATGAAAGAGCTAACTGCCAAGGACCCCCCCAAGAGGAGTAAGGTGGACTATAACATCCTAACGCACCTGAGGAAGCTACCCTCGCGGCTCAGCATTCTTGACGCCCTCCTATTATCAAAAGAAGCGAGAGATTGATTAATCAAAGCGCTGCAGGAGCCCGAGCAATTCCAAGCCTTCCTCACCAAAGAAAGGATGAAGGATGAACTGGAAGAAGTGCACATAGCTGATGTCACGTTTGGTGATGAAGACCTTCTCCTTGGTACGTGCGACCACAACCGTCCCGTGTACGTCTCTGGATACTGTCATGATATTAAGATAGGCAAAATCCTGGTCGATAATGGATCCTCCGTCAATCTCCTTAATGTTCGGGTGTTGAAGGAAATCTGCATGAGCGTTCAGCACCTCGCTCGCGACAAAATTACCATCTCCGGTTTTGACTCCCAGTCGTCACGGACTCTCGGATCTGTAATATTAACATTACGCTTCGGACTACTCGTCACAGATATTAAGTTTCACGTCATTGACGCCAAGACATGCTACAACGTCTTGCTCGGTCGTCTTTGGTTACACGAGTACAACATCATCCCTTCTACGCAACATCAGTGTATGAAGTATTTCAAGGATGGTCTCGAGTATACCGTAACAGGTGAGCTGAACCCGTTCTCCGTGAACGAAGTCCGCAAATACGAAGATGCAAAATACTTTTTGCCAGAGTTCGAGGACATAGAGAGATGTCACAAACCGGAGAACAAAGCCGCCGCCGCCATTCCTGTTTTCGGGAGTGATACCGAAGACGAAGAAGAGATAGTTTACGCTGGGCCGTCTCGACGCAACAACCCGGGACCGTCCGCCCCTATATTGATCTTCGGAAGTGACTCGGAAGATGAGGTTAACGCTGTGTTCTCCAGTCGGCCGTCAATACAAGCATTCCGTGGTGGTGATCAGAGTCTGCAAATTACCATGATTCCGCGGGAGCACTACAAAGATCTTGACGCACTTGGAGCTTACAATGTGCAAGACCTACAGACATTTTACGTCCCTCCCAGGTGAAAAGGTGAAAAGGCGATCCTATTTTACCGATCCACGGAAACAAGAGTGGAGAAAGAAATCTGGCATGGCGCAGATTCTACACTCAACAGGCTCCAACCCATCCGTTTGCACAGATATTATACGAACGGACTAAAAAGGCTATTGAAGTTCCAAGGGGTACCCTTAAAACAGACTATTCGACAAGCTCGGTTCTACAACAGGATTTGGGATATCCCTGGGACGCAGCGCAAATTGCCCAACGGGAGAATGGAAACGCTTGGGCTTGGATATGTGAGATCCGGGAAGCGGGAACGAGTCCACGGTAGCTACGCCATATATAACTTCGATGAAGAAGAGGATGCCCTGTCAGAAAACGCCGACTCCGTATCAAAACTAGATCCCGCAATCAAGGTGCCGAGTGATTGAGTGATTTAGCGTGCTTGCGCTTTCTAAAAGATAGATCAAAAATATTTGTAACCGCAATCAAGAACGGCGTCGCATGAAGCTAGCCGGTGAGTACGGGTCGGTCCACAGGGATGTTGTGAATCTCCTAGTCGCGCTAACGAGTTAATTCCGAAGGGTGTTCGGAGTTGTTATTAAATCTAAAAATCTAATTAACCTAGGGCAATTATCTAGATCTATTCTTGCTAGGGTTAGGTTTAGGGATGGTTTGGAAATGCAATTAAATCTCAACGCTTTCATACCCGAATGAAGATCTGTGAGGAGTTATGGTAATTATCAATAAAGGAGATTAGATCCATTCGGGAAGGTGTTCCTTCCTCTAGGTTCTTGTCCTTCCTTTAGAGATCCTTACCCTAACCTCCATAGAAAACGCGTGCAACCGGGCCTTTACACTACGGTGTCATCGTTACCTCGAGGGGTAGGATGCCGTAGGGCGCGGTGTGTGCGTGTATGCATGGAGTCCTATTGTAAATAATTGGTGGGTAAGAAAGGGATGAGAGATCTCATCTCTCAAAATCCTTCCCCAAAGCTAAACCCTAAACAAGTTCCTAGGGCATAAAATTAAATCTACCTAGGGCAAATAATTAAAATCTACACTAGGGCGAGAAATTAAATCTACTTACAGATGCATCGCTCCAATCATCCATGCAGGGTTGTCAGATCTGAATTTCTGAATGGAAAGGAAACACCGATGCTCTCCAAAAAGGATTTCTGAATTTTTTATTAAAAGGAGGCATAAAGAGTTACAATGATTAGAGTTCCTATTTATAAAGAATAGGAAACCCTAGGGTTACATTTGACCCGCATGTCTACAATTACAAGAATAGCCCTATAAAGACCAGTCAACGCTGCCATGGAATTATGGTAAAAACAATTTTGCATTTGGGCCCTATATGGCCGCGGAACTGCGGTCCCAGCCTTGGTTTGGCCGCGGTTCCGCGGCCAAACTATGGATTTGGGCTGTGGGCTTTTTGGGTACTGATCTCTGGATCTGTGGTCTTCTTAATTCTTTGGTACTTCTCTCATTGGGCTTCTAGGTTGGTTCCAGATCTCCAGTGAACAATTTGTAGTGAACTTTAAACCTTCGCTTTGAGTCGATATCTTGAATCTTGCTTTGTGAACTGTTTCTTATGTAGGCTTGATCAAGATCTTCTGTTCATTGGTTAAAGTCCACTTTTTCGTCGTCTTTATATCGTTTTCACTGTTTTCTGTCTAAGAACCTGTAACCTGTAACATGTAGCAGACATGCGTCAAAAGTACCTGTTTATTTATAAAAAGAATAAGAATGTGGAATATAATAATGCAATATTATGGTGTGAACACCGAGTCCGTTATTTGAAGAACGAATGGACAAGCTTATCAGGAAAGCGGGTCAAAAAGCTCGAGACGGCCATAATCGTGAAATGTCCATCTACGAGAAAGCTTGGACGCAACGTCTTCTTCAACAGGATGCAAAAGAAGAAAATGCTCCTCCCTGTCAACCTGCTGTGGAAAAGGCCCGACGCAGAGGCAGAAATAAGTCAAAGAGCGGAAAAGGGATTCGACAACGACAACGCGGGATCAAAGAGTCATGTGATCGGGAATTGCACGGTTCGGATTTATCCCTCATAAAGAAGATGAGTCGAGCGTATTCTTTCCCTCAAGACAAGACGAAGAAGATACTTGATCTCGCTTTAAAACATCGAATGATCACACTTCCGGAGTCTAAGCACCCTGAGCGAGCTAACGAGGTCTTTCATCTGGGCTATTGCTCTTATCACCGAGCCATAGGATACCCTATCGAAGACTGCTTCACCTTCAAGAACTAGGTCGAAGACCAGTACCAGCAAGGCAGGTTTGCTCTATCCAGCAGCTGGAGGGTAACGCCGCCACAAAAGCACGAACCCAAAGCCACAAGAGCAGAACCAGATCTACATCGGTCTTGGAAGCGAGTTCGTACTTGTCATATGATAACAATATCAAAAGGAGAGCCCGAGAATATGGATGACCTTCCTTAGTGTTTCGAAAACAATGACGACGAGGTAATCTCAGAATTTCCACCAGCGCCGAAAGAGCTGGAAGATGGCATACATACTACTGCAAATAACCTCAAGAAAATTGAGTTGGGAACGGCGAACGACCCGCGACCGACATTCGTCAGCGAGCTGCTATCTGAAGAAAGGGTGGCTGCGTTAAAAGACGTGCTTATGCAGCATAGAGATTGCTTCGCATGGAACTATTCTGAAATGCCAGGACTAGATCCAGAAATTGCTGTACATAAATTGGCGATATCCCCGGACATCAAGCCAGTCAAACAGACGCTGAGAAGAATGCAGCTTGAGCTCGAGATGAGTATCAACGCTGAGGTTAAGAAGCTAATCGACTCTGGCTTCATCCAGGAGGTTCAATATCCCGATTGGATCGCCAACATTGTCCCAGTGATGAAGAAAAATGGGACAGTGCGCATATGCATGGACTTCCGGGATCTTAATAAAGCCTGCCCGAAGGATGATTTCCCAGTGCCAGTCACTGAGCTGATGATAGATAACACGTCCACTCATGAGATTTTCTCCTTCATGGACGGCTCATCAGGGTATAATCAGATAAAGATGCATCCCGAAGACCAGAAGCACACCGCTTTCCGGACCCCTTTGGGTATATTCTACTACAAGGTGATGCCCTTCGGTTTAAAGAACGCCGGTGCCACCTATCAGAGGGCCATGACGAAGATCTTCGATGACCTTATACATGAAGTCGTTGAAGTCTATATCGACGACCTCGTGGTTAAGAGCAAATCATATGAGGAACATCTCGAGCATCTGAAGACCGTATTTCAACGCCTTCGACAATACAACTTGAAGACGAACCCTCTTAAGTGTGCATTCGGAGTTTCCTCAGGCAAATTCCTAGGATTCATCGTCCGACACCGAGGTATCGAGATAGATCCGTCAAAGATCAAGGCAATCATGGAAATGCCTCCGCCAAGAACTCTCAAGCAACTGCGGTCTCTCCAAGGGAAGCTTGCGTACATTCGGCGATTTATAGCCAATCTTTCAGGCAAGTGCCGCCCTTACAGTCACCTGATGAAGAAGGGAACCCCGTCGTCTGGGATCATAAATGCCAAGATGCGTTGGACGAAATCAAGTAATATCTGCAGAATCTACCAGTGCTGGCTGCTCCGGTTAAGGGAAAGCCCCTTATTCTTTACACAACCGCCCTCGAAGGTTCCTTAGGTGCATTATGGGCATAAGAGAACGACCAAGGAAAAGAAAGGGCTCTCTATTACTTGAGTCGGGTTCTACTGGGGACAGAAGGCAACTATTCCCCCATTGAAAAACACTGCCTGGCGCTGATCTTTGCGATAACAAAGCTTCGATACTATGCATTGGCACATGAAGTCCGTATTATATCGAAGGTGGACCCTCTTAAATATTTGATGTCAAAGGCCATCTTGACAGGTCGGCTCGCTAAATGGGCCTTGCTCTTGATGGAGTTCTCGATAACCTATCAGCCTCTCAAGGCGGTGAAAGGCCAGGCCATCGCCGACTTCCTCGCTGACCATCCGATACCCGCCGATTCTCCTCTGAATTGCAAACTGCCAGACGAACATGCGTTTGACGCGATCGACGGTGGTGATACCCGGTGGGAGCTTTATTTTGATGGAGCATCCTCCATGAAGAAGCGCAAACAAAGTACCCCTATAATCGAATCGGGGTAGGCCTCATCTTCGTAACTCCCCAAGGAGGGATAATGCGCTTTGCTTTCTCCTTAACGGAGCCAAGGACGAACAATGAAGCCGAATACGAAGCTCTGATAGCAGGCCTCGAGATCGCCATCGACATGGGAATTGAAAACCTCCTCATATACGGAGACTCCCAACTGGTCGTTAGTCAAGTGAACGGCGACTATACAAGCCAGAGCCGGTGAAGTATGGCGACAGAGTACAGCGATTGCTGACTCAAATTCCCTACTACATGCTGGAAAGCATACCGCGTGCGGAAAATAGCAAGGCGGACAAGTTAGCCAAGCTCGCTAAAGAGCTGGCCAATGAAAACCTCGATGACGTAAGAATCGTGGTACAAAGCCGCCGGGTTCCTGCTCCGGTAGAAATATCGCCGGAATCATCCGAGGAAAAGGAAGCAACTGAGCAGACGGCCCTGCAAATAAATGACCAAGAAAAGGTTGAAGATTGGAGAGAAGTCTTCATAGACTACCTCAAATCCCGTCGAACACATGAAGATGTGTCCTCAAGACACCAGCTCATGAAGCGAGCCTTATCTTTTGCCTTCGTCAATGACACTCTGTACAAGAGGTCATTTGATTCCCTGTGGTTGAGATGCCTGGGACCCAAAGAAGCAGAAAGAGTCGTCCAAGAAGTTCACGATGGACTCTGCGGTTCTCACCAAGCAGGCCCGAAGATGAAGTTGAAGATTAAACGGATGGGCTACTATTGGCCTACGATGATTCAGGACTGCCTCGAATATGCGAAGCGGTGCCACTCATGCCAAATCCATGGGGACGTCATCCACCAGCATCCAAATCCACTACATCCAACAGTGGCTAGCTGGCCGTTCGAAATGTGGGGAACTGACATAGTTGGCCCTATCGAACCAGCCTCGTCCAGGGGACATCGTTTCATCCTGGTGACGACTGGCTACTTCTCCAAATGGGCAGAAGTAGTACCGCTGAGAGAAGTGAAGACGGAGAATATCCTCCATTTCTTCAAGACACACGTCATTTATCGGTTTGGAACTCCGCGACGGATCATCTCCGATAACGGGCCAGCCTACAGAAGCCACAAGATCGGCCGCTTTGTGCAGCAACACAACATAGACTGAAGATATTCCTCAGTTTATAATCCGCGAGCTAACGGTCTAGCTGAGGCTTTCAACAAGACCTTGATGAAGATCGTAAGAAGACGGTGTTCCGAAATAAGAAGGACTGGCACGAGAGATTACAAGAAGCTCTCTGGGCGTATCGAATTACGTTCAAGACGGCCACAAACACGACGCCGTACGCGTTGGTATTCGGTACAGAAGTGGTACTTCCCCTCGAGATAGAGCTATCTTCTCTACGAGTGGCAGTCCACTACGAGCTGACGGACGAAGAAAATGCTCACCTTCAGCTTGAGGAGCTTGACGCCCTTGATGAAACCCGGCTCATAGCGCAACAAAATCTAGAGGCTTATAAAGCAAAGATGACGCGCTCATATGAAAGATTGACCAGCCGAGGACATTCCGCCAGGGCGAACTCGTGCTAGTGGTCAAAAGACCTATGATCCCCAATCGCGCTAAGCGGGGAAAATTCGAGCCGAACTTGTTGGATATAGTGCCCTCAGAGTCAATTATTGGATCGCAGGCACGTGATTGCGATGATTGCGGAGGACCTATACCGGTAGGACAGTCTTACTCGAGATGATAGTATGCTATCTGGTTTGCCTTTATCAGTCGTGTACAGGTTCAGGTGACTGATCACTGTTACACTTTGATAGAGCCCTTAGGATCTTTCTTTACTACCAACAATATGATAGCGATCATATACGTGAGAGTTGGGTGGTTTATACGCATATCCTTAATTGTAGTCCCTAGTCATGGGAGTTTTGAGACAGGGCATCGATACTCCGGAGTAAACTAGTGTGTACAGTCGAGACCCCGATGAGGGGCGGTGGCTGGTCTCACAAGCCACTGGTGTCAGTTGGATCACCTAAGATGTATACAGGTGCTCATTGGGTTATGAGTACACCGGACAGGACTCGCCAGGAATCTGCTAGTTGGTATTATACTTATCGTCAGATAGCAGTTCCCTGGTGACATGTGTACAGGTTAGTTCATCGACCTGAGGTCGTCATTTGTCTCGTGTGAGTTCCCACTGTGCTTTGATTTCTACCCTACCACGGCTCAAAGGAGTCGTGCAAACAGGTATTTTTTGGGTACAGTCCCGAGCCACATGGAGGCAAGTGAGCGGATCGGCAGGGGATTCGTCTCTCCCGGTATTGGGGGTGAGATCGCGCTGTGTCTAGGAGAGCCAATACACAAAGCCTACGGCCATGGCAGGAGATTTACTGGTAGGTACTCCAGTAGTATCTCAGGGTGTTTTTAGGCTACACTCCGACACGACTTATACTGCTATTGGGGGTCTGACGTTACCAGCCCCTAGGCCGATATATGATACTCATAGACGACCGGACCGGACTGTATATACATTGTCACCGTTAGGCTCAGTAGTGTTTCCGGATGAGTTCGCTCATCGTCCTCCCTTGAGGTCAGTAGGCAGCCGTTACGCACAGCTAGTGCCGCTGACGGCTTATGGTTAAACCCACTGCCAGGGTACTGACGAGTCATTAGAGTTCCCCACAGACAGTTTCCCAAGATCGAGCGAAACGTTGTAGAGGCCGTATGGTTTTATGGCAAGGTTCGGAAAATGCACGTGCGTTTACGCACGTATCATATTTCGGGCAGATAATACTGGTTGGCTTTGGTTTAAGCCGGATCCGAGTATTATACTGTGTAGATATAATATCTTTGTCTCAGTTGCATTTGTATTCGGTCGTAATACAAATGCGGGTATGTTTATGCTGTTACGGGGTTATCCTGAAATTCGTTTCGGGGTCGCTTTTGGAAGTTGCCAGTTTCCAGTTTCCTATCACCCGTATTTGTCATTCGGTTAAATGCGGATTTATCTTTTCTTGGGTGAGTTATGGTTTAGAAGTTTCTAGAAATGGTGACTAGGATGATGAAGTGGCTAATGAGTCATTTGTGCTTTAAATGAGAGTTGATGTGTTAAGGTGACTAGGTTTGTGAATCATGCTTTTGTATTTATTGTTTTAGTGAGTCATTGTTATGATAAGCTTCATGGTTATGGTCACCACTTTGCTCCTACCCTCACCTCCCTCCTCCTATATATTGGCCGGTCGTTCATAAGTGAGAAATGATGGATTTTTTTTGGAAATTATGATAGTTATTTGGTTCATGAAAATTAGAATAGAAAAGTTTCTCATTTCATATCAATCCAAAAGGCAACTTCATTAACCGTTCGTCCATGGTTTTGGACGTAACGAGACAAAGTGTTCTACTCATTCTCTACATCAATCTTGGTCATCTCTTTTAGCAAACTTGATGACCGAGTTGCCTCGGGTCAGAGGCGGGAGCCCGTTTAAAGATCCATTGACGTGGTGCCACCTGGACGAGCAGATCGGAGATCGACGAGATCGGAGCAGCCGCAACGGAGCGTGGGATGATGGTTAAAGAACGAAGGACTCGGATCGTTCGGTATAACTTTCCTACCCTCTTTGTAGTTTGTTAGTTTAGCAATAATGGCAGATCCGGGTTATAGTATACGATAGCGCCAGTTAAAAGTTTTTGTTCCGCATTTGGCGTCTGTTAGACGGCCGGGGCGCTACCGTAGACTTACAGTGGTATCAGAGCCTCACCATTATGTTTTACTAACTTGTGCTAACGCGTTTAAAACATCGATCGGACCGAATTTCAAAAACTACAATTTTTCAGTGTTAAAGTTTCTGTTGATTTTAAATCTGGTCTAAAAATCATTTTGACCATACCAGAAAATTAAGCAAGCTTTTTATAGAACACTGCAGAAAAACGACCCACTGTTTCGACCATACGGCTGCGGTAATGCGGTCAACTCCATGCTTTGACCGCGGAACCGCTGCCGTCTTGGTGAATCAATGGGTAATTTTTCTTCTGGAGTTTCTACATGATAAATTGTGGTTTCTGGAACTGTTCATTTGGGCCCAGATTTTGTTACTGTACAGCAGATGTACGTGGGGCCCACTTCGGGAAATTTAGTCGATCGAAATTTAAACATGTTAGTTTACAGTACTTACATTATATCTCCGACCGTGAATGTCATTCGAGCGGTAAACCGCGTCTGATTGCTATAGTTCTTTTAGACGGGTTTGCGAACGTGACATTCGCATTGATGTTCTGTGTTTTGCTGTGATGTTGCGGATTTGTCGTGGTGGATAGCAGTGTGCAATGGTAGTGCTGTTTGGATTTATTTGTATATTTGATATTGCGTGGCGAGCGTCCAACATGTGGACTGCCGTCTCTGCCTGTTTGTATAATATTCTTTTGGGGCACGACCGGGCTGAGATCGATGTACCCGTTGTACATATTTTTCATTTCTGTACTAGGTTTTACCCCGCGATGGAGTGCACGGATAGCCGGGTTCTGGAGGGCAACGGGTCCGCATCTCATGGCTTTGAGAGGCAGAGGGGCTTCACTCTAGAATTGGCAAACTATTCGCCGCACTCGTAGGGGGTATAGGTTGACCCAAGGAGGGGTGCTCAAGTTACCGGATTCCGTGAAGTACAGGGTGGTCCATTCATTTTGCTGTAGGGGCTGCCTCGCTTCAGGTTTTGGCGGGTAACTTGCCGCACCCGTAGGGGTCTAGGTTTCATTGCACAGGCTATCCACACGACCAGGGGAATGTCGGGTTTCAGTAGCGGCTCTGTGAAACCCGGGGATCCCAGATTATCTGTATTGTTCTGTGATGCTTATTACTTTTCTGTAATATTGCATATTATCACGCCTGGAGCGATTATTGTATATTGGTATATATACTAGTAGATGTTGTATATGTTTTACACCCGCGCTAGTCCAGTCCTCGCTCTGTCGTTAGTTAAGTAACCTAACGGGTGATGACGGGACCCAGTGACGAATGCGGATGGTATATACGTACATTTTATTTTCGTTCTTTTCTGGTGTGATTAATTGATGGGACTGCGTTGATTCTGATCAATGCAAAGGAAAACAAACCTATTTGGCAGTTGTTGGAACAATTTTAAAAAGTGTTATTACAAAGATGTTTCCTTTTGTTTTGCATAGCGGTATTCGGTTGGGATATCCTGCACCTCATTCGACGAGGCAAGGGCCGACATCCCTTCACCGGGAATGACCCCTTGGGCAGAAGTTTGCGTCAGGGTAATAATTTCACTATAGTCGATTACAAGTTGCTTTGCATCGCGGTATTCAGTTGGAATATCCTGCACCTCATTCCACGAGGAAAGAGCTGAGATCTCTTCACCGGGAGTGACCTCTTTAGCAAAAGGTTTTCGCCACTATATTTTTATAAAAAGCTATCAGGTTCCTTCAGCGATATCAAGTTCACTACGTTAAAGGTTTTTCGCCAAAAACCAGCCGTAGCCCTCCGTCATTTCTTTTGGGTATTCAGTAGTATTCAAGCTATGTATTTTGACCTAACGCCAAGGCATAGTATTTGTAGCTGCTGGGTATTCATTTGTTGCATAGATAGATGAGTTGGTTTGGGACAGCCGTTCTGCCATTTTGACCTAACGCAAAGGGCATGTGCGGGTGGGTTCAAATTGACAAGATAATGATGGGTAGAACTTGGCATGTGACTTATGACATTTTGACCTAACGCCAAGGTCATAAGAGCATGGGGCAAAATTCATATCGGGAGTTTCTAAAGAAACTGAAACTTGCCAAGTATGCGTATACCTTCTGGAGTGTGAGTAACGTGAGTGGATTCCGTCACGTTATCATGCGATGAGAGTTGGATCCCGATTCCCACTGATGAGTTGGTTTACTCTTCGGGTGATCCCGATTGATTCTTCTTTTAGGTTTGGAGGAGAATTTGACAGTACAGTGGGAGGTTTCCTGATTAGATAAAGTGATAACCATTTTGATCTAGGTTAGAGTGCACGCAGAGTGTTTCTTTTCTCTCTCTCTCTGGCAGCGACCATTGACCGACCCTAGACTATGACTCAATGACCAAGTTGACCGAACCTTCTTAAAATTCTGGCTTTTGGATTGTCTGAGTTGCGTAAGTCATTGCCACTCCTTCTTTTACCCTTTGCATTTCTCAGAACACCCGTATTACTACGGACATCCACTTCCATTGGATAGATCCATCGTATGGTTATATACGAACTCGAAGGGACTTCTTCGAGGATGGATCCAGGTTCAGGAGAAATAGAATTGGTTTATTCAGTTGTCTTTTATTATCACCTTCTCTCAGGTTGCGAGGGCTCCTTGGTTTAGGAGAGTACACCTATTACGCTTATTGGATAGTCTTCTTCCAAACCATAGGCAGGTGCCGAAAGGTAGGGAATGAAGAAAACCAATTAGCCTAAGTAGGGTGTACAGAAGGTAATAACTAAAGACAAAATAAAGGGATTGGAAAGAGGGCAAAGTAAATTGCGACTGCTATCATTCACGACCAAACCGCGTACTTCATCGCCACTCCTATTTCACCTTTGCTTTTTTCCCCAGTTCGGGAGAAATAGAATAAGGTATTATTCAGTTGTCTTTTATCATCACCTTCTCTCAAGTTACGAGTACTCCTTGGTTTAGGAGGGTACACCTATTATGCTTACTGGATAGTCTTCTTCCAAACCATAGGCTGGTGCCGAACGGTAGGGAAGGAAGAAAACCATTTAGCCTAATGATGGTGTACAGAAGGTAACGACTAAAGACAAATAAAGGGATTTGGAGAGATGACAAAGAAATATACGGTTATAGTCATGAATTGGATTATGGAAGAGGCGTTACTAGGAATACCAGGATACCCCTACGAAATATTTTCATGTTTTAAGTGCATTGTTAAAGGAAAACTGTTTTCCCGATTAGATACTTACTCCAAGGGTATGTATTTACCAGGTTTCATTCTCATATCTGTATGGTTTTACAGATGATGAGTGGGAGTAAGTTATTGGGAATTAGGTAATTATCCTCATTATATCGGAATTCATTGTAATTGGTGATATTTGAGGAAATCGTCTAGGTACAGTTTTCAACTTACGACGCACAGGTTTTGAGTTGTTCAACTCAGCGGACTTATACAGAGTATTGTATGCTGTCCAGTGTCCATCAGGACAAAGGGGTAGGTCCTCGTACTATGTTCTGCTTACTAGTGACTTCTCTAGTTTTTAGACAAGTGTTTCGTATAAATACAATGTCTAAGTTTTGAGAAGTTGTGGGTATAAGAATAAAGTAAAGAACCAGGTGTCACAAGTATCGGGATTCTTCAAAGAGATCGAAGATGTAGATTCTTGTGATTGGTATTCAGTTGATAGTAATGGTTTTGAGAAACTTGTTTCTCTTTCAGGTTACTCATAATTGGATGTATTCCTAAGTTGAGTAATGCTGATTAGCCTCTTTCCATTAAGTTGATATGCACTGGAGACAGCTGCATGATTGAATCTGGTTCCAATTAAATAAGTGCCTAAGTTTCTATATTGGATATAGAATGGTTCATATCTTAACGATGTTAAGGTATGGGGAGTTGTCCAGCTTATGCTTAAAACCAGACTCTGGATAACTCAGGGCACGTTTCTGTAATGACAGTTTGTGGGTTGACCCTGGCTTTGACGAGGGTTAATTTTCTACCATCTGGAAGATCAATAGTGATATTGTTCTTGACTCGCCACAGTTTTAGTAAAATGGATTTTTTCAGAGAATAGTAGTGGGAGTATGGTAGAACTGGAAGTGATTCCAGAACCGCAAACGATTACGGAAAATTTAATAGGACCTAAAGATTCAATCAGGTTTGACATTCCATTAGCCACTCCGTAGACATGGTGGGTAACCTCAGACACCCGAGAGGTACTCCGGTAGCCTTAAGGACGGTGAAAGGGAGATTCTTGTTTACCCAAACTTGACACTACTGTTGTTCCAGACTATGAGACCCGGCAGGAGGTTAAGTATAGCGTCGTTCTAAACTAGCTTTAGAAGTGCACATATATATTATTCTGCCATAGAGTTGTTGTGGTCAGTGGGAGCAGCGGAAGTATAGTGGGCAAGTTGCTTATGTCTATTTATAGACTAGAGCAGTTATAGCGGAGATAGATCATCTAATTTTTGATGTAACGGTCATAGATTTGACTTCATCAGAATAGGGGATGGATCTGTTAAGAAGGTAGTAGGGTGTGATGTCATGGTATTTGGATGACATACACAGAGTAGGAAGTAAAATTCCTATACTACGATCGGTTGTACTGTGGTCGTCACACAGTTGTTTCTCCAGACAGGATATGGATATAATATCTGACATTCTGGTTTTTAGATCTAGATTTGGGTAATTTCCCAATGTGGGTACTTTGACAGTATTCTAATGGTATTTAGAATAGATGACTCCTGACATGGTGGTGCACCTGCAGGTGATGGAGTCACCCTCTCTAAAGGTGTCTTACAGACTAAAGGGAAGAGGGATGTGCATGATTGGCAGATCACTTGCTTAGGCAATTGAGTCAATTATGGGATGTCAAGTACCACGCCAGATGTTGTTTTTTGCACTAGATACGATAAATTTGTATTAATCCAATCCTGGAGAAACATAAGGAAGCAGTTTTAGAACATAAGTGCATGTTCTACGGATTTGATGACGGCAGCCTCCATCGGGAGACGGTTATCATTCCAGGCTTCAAAGGTGACATGGATGACAGAGTGATTGTCAGAGTTATAGTTTTCCCTTTGACGAGGGACAGTATTATGGACAGTTGGTCCAAGAGGATACTGTGGGAGGCATGGTGCAGGATACTGATCGATACAGTCTAAGAAGTTTGGATTTGGAGTTCATTTATGAACTAGGTCCCATCAGATATCCAGACATATTCTAAGACAGGTATTACTCAATTCGGGAGATGGCTTTCTCCGCGAACTTGAGATTAAGAGAGACATAGAAAGAAACATCAAGGCGGATCCACTCACTGAGGCTATTTCTCGAACACAATAGTTTTACAAACGGGCTTTGTGAAACTGATTAGTAGAGGAGTTGGATGTTTGGTTTCATACGGGCTGTGAGTAGTCGACATCGCAATAATTAGCCTTAAGTGCAAGTGGGAGATTGTTGGATATAGTGCCCTCAGAGTCAATTATTGGATCGTAGGCACGTGATTGCAATGATTGCGGAGGACCTATACCGGTAGGACAGTCTTACTCGAGATGATAGTATGCTATCTGGTTTGCCTTTATCAGTCGTGTACAGGTTCAGGTGACTGATCACTGTTACACTTTGATAGAGCCCTTAGGATCTTGCATTACTACCAACAGTATGATGGCAATCATATACGTGAGAGTTGGGTGGTTTATACGCATTTCCTTAATTGTGGTCCCTAGTCGTGGGAGTTTCGAGACAGGGCATCGATACTCCGGAGTAGACTAGTGTGTACAGTCGAGACCCCGATGAGGGGCGGTGGCCGGTCTCACAAGCCACTGGTGTCAGTTGGATCACCTAAGATGTATACAGGTGCTCATTGGGTTATGAGTACACCGGACAGGACTCGCCGGGAATCTGCTAGTTGGTATTATACTTATCGTCAGATAGCAGTTCCCTGGTGACATGTGTACAGGTTAGTTCATCGACCTGAGGTCGTCATTTGTCTCGTGTGAGTTCCCACTGTGCTTTGATTTCTACCCTACCACGGCTCAAAGGAGTCATGCAAACAGGTATTTTTTGGGTACAGTCCCGAGCCACATGGAGGCAAGTGAGCGGATCGGCAGGGGATTCGTCTCTCCCGGTATTGAGGGTGAGATTGCGCTGTGTCTAGGAGAACCATTACACAAAGCCCACGGCCATGGCAGGAGATTTACTGGTAGGTACTCCAGTAGTATCTCAAGGTGTTTTTAGGCTACACTCCGACACGACTTATACTGCTATTGGGGGTCTGACGTTACCAGCCCCCTAGGCCGATATGCGATACTCATAGACGAACGGACCGGACTGTATATACATTGTCCCTGTTAGGCTTAGTAGGGTTTCCGGATGAGTTCGCTCATCGGCCTCCCTTGAGGTCAGTACATGGGCAGCCGCTACGCACAGCTAGTGCCGCTGACGGCTTGTGGTTAAACCCACTGCCAGGGTACTGACGAGTCATTAGAGTTCCCCACAGACAGTTTCCCAAGATCGGGCGAAACGTTGTAGAGACCGTATGGTTTTATGGCAAGGTTCGGAAAATGCACGTGCGTTTACGCACGTGTCATATTTCGGGCAGATAATACTTGTGGGCTTTGGTTTAAGCCGAATCCGAGTATTATACTGTGTAGATATAATATCTTTGTCTCAGTTGCATTTGTATTCGGTCGTAATACAAATGCGGGTATGTTTATGCTGTTACGGGGTTATCCTGAAATTCGTTTCGGGATCGCTTTTGGAAGTTGCCAGTTTCCAGTTTCCTATCACCCGTATTTGACATTCGGTTAAATGCGGATTTATCTTTTCTTGGGTGAGTCATGGTTCTAGAAGTTTCTAGAAATGGTGACTAGGATGATGAGGTGGCTAATGAGTCATTTGTGCTTTAAATGAGAGTTGATGTGTTAAGGTGACTAGGTTTGTGAATCATGCTTTTGCATTTATTGTTCTCACCTCCCTCCTCCTATATATTGGCCGGCCCTTCATGAGTGAGAAATGATGGATTTTTTTTGGAAATTATGATACTTATTTGGTTCATGGAAATTAGAATAGAAAAGTTTCTCATTTCATATCGATCCAAAAGGCAACTTCATTAACCGTTCGTCCATGGCTTTGGATGTAACGAGACAAAGTGTTCTACTCATTCTCTACATCAATCTTGGTCATCTCTTTTAGAAAACTTGATGACCGAGTTGCCTCGGGTCAGAGGCGGGAGCCCGTTTAAAGATCCGTTGACGTGGTGCCACCTGGACGAGCAGATCGGAGATCGACGAGATCGGAGCAGCCGCAACGGAGCGTGGGATGATGGTTAAAGAACGAAGGACTCGGATCGTTCGGTATAACCTTCCTACCCTCTTTGTAGTTTGTTAGTTTAGCAATAATGGCAGATCCGGGTTATAGTATACGATAGCGCCAGTTAAAAGTTTTTGTTCCGCATTTGGCGTCTGTTAGACGGCCGGGGCGCTACCGTAGGCCTACAGGACTATGAAGGCCCGTACATAATAGACAAGGTCTACCAGGGTGGAGCCTATCTACTCATGGATATGCACGGTGAAAGGACTTTCAGGCCAATAAACGGTCGCTTCCTAAAGAAATAATACGCTTAATGAGCCGCTGCCTAGGTCAATGATAGATGACGACGACTATGTTCGCTCGCTATCTTCCTAAGCTCAAACTCTATAAGCGGTAGCCGGCTTTCTCCTAAACGGACCGAAACGTCCTTAAACTAACAGCGGACCGAAAAGTCCTTAAACTAACAGCGGACCGAAATGTCCTTAAACTAACAACGGACCGAAACGTCCTTAAACTAACAACGGACCACTATGTCCTAAAACTAGCCGTTGACCGAGATGTCAATAAACTGCGGTGGATTGCAGCGTCTCAAAGCCGATACAAAAAAAAATAATATAAAAAAATATATATAATAAAAATAAAGATGGTACGTCCATAAGCGAAATGAGCACGGATGAAAACCCGAAAGGGCTCCGTGAGTAAAAACAGCAGGGCTGCCGGCGAGTGTTTGTGAAAACCCGAAAGGGTGCAACCTCTTTAAAGGACACTTGCAGGGTCCTCACGACCTTGTAAAGAGAAACCACCCGTGTGGGATCCTTACGACTCACAAGGGAGCAACACACTTAGGAATCCTCACGATTCCTAAGGAGAAATTACACTTGCGAGATCCTCACGAATCGTAAGGAGAACTCTCTTATGGGACCCTCACGGCTCATAAGATTTGAAAGTCTTAAGTTACAGAGACCCGAACCTGTTCTTAAGCAACCCCCCAACCTTCGATATTGCCCTACAAGCGGCTCAATATTGACCCTTGTATACATTCCACGGGCGCGAATAAACATTTCCCTAACCAAGTCTCATCCGTGACTAGGGACATGTTCATATAGTGAACAACCCTTGTAAGTCCTCTCGACTTATAAGGAGAAAACCCTTTTGTAAGATCCTTACGACTTACAAGAGAACATGCACTTAGGAATCCTCACGATTCCCAAGAAGAAAACACACCTATAAGATCCTCACGACTTGTAGGGAGAAATACCTTTGTGAGACCCTTACGGCTCATGAAGTCAAAAGCCTTAGTCGACAGGACCCTTAACCCTGTTTACAAAGCCACCTTTGTTCAACATCGACAGAGGCAAATGATGATTCGCTCCTGGCAACATCCCAGTTGTAGCGGTGCTGATGCCGAAATCGGTGTATAAATCCAAACTTGCAGCGAAAAGCCAACAAGCCACACATGCATACGAAATAGCCGAAATGATGGGGCAACTTGCAAAAAAATCAGCAAGTAAAAATGTATGCATGAAAAATAGCCGAAATGATTGGGCAACTCGCAATAAAAAGCAGCGAGTAGAAAATAAAATAAATAGCCGAAATGATTGGGCACCGCGAAAAATATCCGAAATGATGGGGCAATCGCGAACTTCACGATATAAAAGCTGAAATGATAGAGTATCGCGGAAAAAGAGATAAAATAAAAATTAAATTTATGCCCTGCAGGTGATGTTACATCAATCCCTGTATACAATCCAGGGGTGCAAACAAAGAATGAATCACACTCTTCCTCACCAGGTTTCATCAAAAGAAGAGGCCAAGTCTTGAAGAGCCACAAGTAGCCTAGAGATCTTCTCAACATTCGTCTTGTTGCGGCAAATACGACATCGAGCAAAGTGGAACAACGGCGATTCCCAGTTCCATGACTCGGCGGTGTACAGATCACCGAAAGTCAAATCCCAACTCCGTGAAATGCAGATGCAATCTAGTGCAAAATTCCTGGTCACGTGGAACGCGGATAACGTCACTCTTTGACCCCGTGGAAAACGCCCAGAGCGGATCCTGGTCCTCGCAGAGTACGGCAGTGAACCCGTGTGAAGCATCCAGAGCGGAGCCTAGTCCTCGCAGAACACGGCAGTGAACCCGTGGGAAGTATCTAGTGCAAAATTCCTGGTCATGTGGAACGCGGATAACGTCACTCTTTGACCCGTAGAAAATGTCCAGAGCGGAGCCTGGTCCTCGCAGAACACGGCAGTGAACCCGTAGGAAGCATCCAGAGCAAAATTCCTGAACACGTGGAACGCGGATAACGTCACTCTTTGACCCCGTGGAAAACGTCCAGAGCGGAGCCTGGTCCTCACAGAACACGGCAGTGAACCCGTGGGAAGCATCCAGAGCAAAATTCCTGGTCACGTGGAACGCGGACAACGTCACTCTTTGACCCCGTGGAAAATGTCCAGAGCGGAGCCTGGTCCTCACCGAACACGGCAATGAACCCGTGGGAAGCAGCAAAATTCCTGGTCACATGGAACGCGGATAACGTCACTCTTTGACCCCGTGGAAAACGTCCAGAGCAGATCCTGGTCCTCACAGAGCACGGCAGAGAACCCGTGTGAAGCATCCAGAGAGGAGCCTAGTCCTCGCCGAACACGACAGTGAACCCGTGTGAAGCATCTAGTGCAAAATTCCTGGTCACATGGAACACGGATAATGTCACTCTTTGACCCCGTGGAAAACGTCCAGAGCGGAGCCTGGTCCTCGCAGAACACGGCAGTGAATCCGTGGGAAGCATCCAGAGAAAAATTCCTGGTCACGTGGAACGCGGATAACGTCACTCTTTGACCCCGTGGAAAACGTCCAGAGCGGATCCTGGTCCTCGCAGAGCACGGCAGTGAACCCGTATGAAGTATCCAGAGCGGAGCCTAGTCCTTGCCGAACACGGCAGTGAACCCGTGTGAAGCATCTAGTGCAAAATTCCTGGTCACGTGGAACGCGGATAACGTCACTCTTTGACCCCGTGGAAAACGTCCAGAGAGGATCCTGGTCCTCGCAGAGCACAACAGTGAACCCGTGTGAAGCATCCAGAGCGGAGCCTAGTCCTCGCCGAACACGGTAGTGAACCCGTGTGAAGTATCTAGAGCAAATTTCCTGGTTACGTGGAACGCGGATAACGTCACTCTTTGACCCCGCGGAAAACGCCCAGAGCAGAGCCTGGTCCTCGCCGAACACGGCAGTGAACCCGTGTGAAGCATCCAGAGCAAACATCGGACTGTGGAAGTCCTTAAAATCCACGAACTATGATGTCCTTAACCTCGACCGTAATGTCTTAAAACTAACGATCAACCACCATGATGCTAGACTGAATTTACCTTGGTTCGAGGGTACATCTCTTCACTCTTTTGATATTCGTCGTTGTAATTCCTCAACGTCTTCAAAGAGGTGACGGGTCCCGGTAACCACGCGTCGGACTGTGGAGTCCTTAAATCCACGGACTATGATGTTCTTAACCTTGACCGTGATGTCTTAAAACTAACATTGGACTGTGGAGTCCTTAAATCCACGGACTATGATGTCCTTAGCCTTGACCGTAATGTCTTAAAACTAACAACGGACTGTGGGTTCCTTAAACCCACGGACTATGATGTCCTTAACCTCGACCGTGATGTCTTAAAACTAACAACGGACTGTGGGGTCCTTAAACCCACGGACTATGATGTCCTTAACCTCGACCGTGATGTCTTAAAACTAACATTGTACTGTGGAGTCCTTAGACCCACGGACTATGATGTCCTTAACCTTGACCGTGATGTCTTAAAACTAACATTGGACTGTGGAGTCCTTAGACCCACGGACTATGATGTCCTTAATCTTGACCGTGATGTCTTAAAACTAACATTGGACTGTGGAGTTCTTAAACCCACGGACTATGAGGTCCTTAACCTCGACCGCGATACCCTGGAAAACATCCCAAAGCAACCCCTGACCCCGTGAAATACAGATAAGGGCGACCGCACCCAGCACTTGCGGGTCCTCATGATCGGTAAGGAAGAAAACTTTCTTGTGAGATCCTTACGACTCTCAAGGGAAAACCCGCTTAAGAATCCTCACGATTCTTAAGAAGAACTTACACCTACGGGATCCTTTCGACCTGTAGGGAGAAAAACACTTTATGAGACCTTCACGGCTCATAAAGCTCAAAAGTCTTAGGAGGCAGATCTTAACCCTGAATCCTAAGCCATCGCTGCTGTTTACTCTAATCAGAGCAAAGCTCTGTTCAAATTCCAAGGTGGGAAAAGAAGCAATGCTTCTGTTTTTCTCCAATCAGAGCAAAACTCTATCTTGAAAATTAAAGTTAAAATAAATGAAGTAACGCTTCAGATCCCCTGCGCTATACGCAGAGCGCCACGTGTCAAAATCAGACACGTTAGCGTAAGGAGCGCAGCGCCCAAGGTAGCGTACTCCATCAGAGCAAAGCTCTAAAAAAAAAAGCTGCGCAAGCGAAACTGCGCTGCGCTGTACGCTGCGCGACACGTGTCTGTGCGCTGCGCGACACGTGTCAGCACAGCTGCGCTGTGTGCTGCGCGACACGTGTAAGCGCAGCAGCGCACAAAAAAAAAAAAAAATTAGTTGCGCAGCGCACCTGCGCTGCGCTGTGCGCTGCGCGACACGTGTCAGCGCAGCAGCACACACAAAAAAAAAGTTGCGCAAGCGCAACTGCGCTGCGCGACACGGGTCAGCGCAGCAGCGCACAAAAAAAAAAAAAAATTTCAGTTGCGCAGCGCACCTGCGCTGCGCGACACGTGTCAGCGCAGCTGCGCTGCGCTGTATGCTGCGCGACACGTGTCAGCGCACCAGCGCACAAAAAAAAATTCAGTTGCGCAGCGGAACTGCGCTGCGTGACACGTGTCAGCGCAGCTGCGCTGTGCGCTGCGCGACACGTGTCAGCGCAGAAGCAAAAAAAAAAAAATAAAAAAAAAAATTTCAGCTGCGCGACACGTGTCAGCGCAGATGCGCAAGCGCAGTGCGACACGTGTCACGCTCTGGAGCATTTGCGCCAAGCAGAATTAAAATTCTGAGAAATCTTTTCTGTTCTTATTAAAACAAGAAAATTTTCTTCTGTAAAACAGAGGCCTTCGGATCAAAGATCCAACGGTGGGGAAAATTCCCCAAATCACTCAGAGAATGATCTCTTTAACAAATTTTAACTAATTTATGGGCACTATAAAAAGGACCCTAGACCTCAATTCAAAGGCAACAACATTTTCTTGAAAAAAAAATCAAGAGCTTTAAATAGAGAGAACTCTGAGAAAAATTTCAAGAAAAAGGTAAAAACCTTTATAAGAGAGAAGAAATTTCCTCTAATAGATCATTGATCTAAAAACAAGATCAATGATCTTCACATAATAAATAGTGCTTTGCACTTCTTATGAACCACTGGTTCTTTAAAACAGGAAAAAATAAAAATAAATAAAAAATAGTGCTTTGCACTTTTATGAACCTTTGGTTCTCTGAGATAAGAAAAACAAGAAAAAACTTTTTTTTTCTTAGATCTAAATCAAACAGTGCTTTGCACTTCTTTTATGAACTATCGGTTCTTGAATCTAAAAGGTTCTTAAATTAATAGTGCTTTGCACTTTTATGAACCTTTGGTTCTCTGAGATAAGAAAAACAAGAAAAAACTTGTTTTTTTATTAGATCTAAATCAAATAGTGCTTTACACTTCTTTTATGAACCATCGGTTCTTGAATCTAAAAGATTCTCAAATTAATAGTGCTTTGCACTTGCAATACTGTACTGTTGCGCTCTTGGATTGGCGCAAGCCACCAGAGAGCGCCACGTGTCAGCATCTGAACCAATTGCGCTATGCGCTCTCTGATTGGCGCAAAGCGCCTGATAAATGCAATGCATTTCCTAAAAGGGCCAAGCCCAATTAAAAAGGGCCTAATAGGCCAAATTAAATGCAATGCATTACTTTAGAAAGGGCAGAGCCCAAATAAAAAACAGATGCTGCGCATCATTTATAAAAGGGCAGAGCCCAAATAAAGGTCTAATAGACCAAACAAAAATGCCATGCATTATTAAACAGGAGCAGAGCCCCAGTAAAGGCCTAACAGGCCAAATGCAAATAAAATGTTGAACATTTTCAACTGGACTTAGCCCAATTCTGGCCGTAAGTCCTTAAATTAAATTGAACTAAGCATAAATGCTCTCTCTCTCAGATCAATTTACCTCCGGTCCAAGGGTACATCTCTGAACTCCTCTGACACCCATCGTTGTAATCCTTCAACGACGTCAGAGAGGTGACGGGTCCCAACGACCACACATGGATATGGACTGCGGGATCCTTAAACTCATGGACCGAAACGTCCTTAAACTAATGTCGGACCGAAACGTCCCTAAACTAATGTCGGACCGAGACGTCCCTAAACTAATATCGGACCACCACGTCCCTAAACTAATATTGGACCACCATGTCCCTAAACTGGCGATGGACCACCACTGGCGATGGACCACCACGTCCCTAAACTGGCGATGGACCACCACGTCCACAAACTGGAATATGGACCGCCACGTCTACAAACTGGAACAATAGAGCCTCCAAATGCTCTTTTGCCGGATCTAAACGGTCCCGTTTAAGTTGATCTTAGCCCCAAACATGGCTAACGTATCCTTAAACATTTAAATGGATTATAAAACTCCAAATCGACTTTGGTTCAAGGGTACATCTCTGAACTCCTCTGACATCTGCCGTTGTAATCCTTCAACGACGTTAGAGAGGTGACGAGTCCTGATAGCCAGATATTAAATGGATTATCACGTTAAGTTGATCTTAGTCCCAAACAGGACTAACGTATCCTTAACGACCGTTTAAGTTGATCTTAGCCGTAACGCGACTAATGCATCCTTAAACTAAAAACACTAAACCCAAATCTAAGTAAATACGGATTTGGACTAATCCACGTTCTACGGGCGACGGCATTACTCAGTCTCCGTATACAATCCACGGGCAACCACAAACAAAACAAACACATATGACACGAAGTGAAATTCTGGAGAAGGTGAAAGTTGTTACCGCGATGCGGTAGCGTAATTAACTGCAGGGGCTTGCGCCTGCAGGGAAGAGCGTCCCCACAATCAAAAACCCCTCAAACGAGGGGGAAACTGACGAAGTCTGCTACATCGGCCGCATCCGTCTAAACCTCCGATACACGGTGCCATAAATCAACTTGGCATCTTCGGAGAGGTGGACGGATGAAACCACATACCATCTGCCCCGAATCTCAGGCAAGACGTTCAAGTCTAGGCCGCCATTCGGAGGGGAACAGATTCTGGCACGCCCGGTGGGACCTCTTCCTCTTTCCACTCCACACTTCGTGTGTCGTGTTCGTGAACGAATCGCGGTTTACTGTGGTTTCCTGTGGATTCAAGGTACTAAGATTTGGTGTCTTGCTCCGTGCAGAAAACAGAAGATCAATGGCTTCAAACTGCACTGCCTACAACTGCAATTCTCGCTCGGTCCTTGCTGGAGGAGTGACTTATGGGCCCCAAGCGGCCTCCCTTTTCGAGATGCCAGTGGAGCAAGTAACTCAAGCCACCACTGGATTATTCTTCGGGACCATGCTCCCACCGATGAGCTTCAATGTCCCAATGACATCGCAAGAAGCTCCGAAGAAGCCGGTCTTTGATCGACTTACCACTGCCGCGACCCCTCTCAACAGGTCGCCCAGTTTCAATACCTCAGTTTTCAACAGACTGGGCCAAAACGTCCGCAAACCTGCGATACCCGAAGCTGCCATCCCAAAGCGGATAGCCATCCCGACGCAAACGGACGAAATCATTGGAAAGGTTCCTTCTTCCGAGAAGTCAGTTTTTACGAGGCTGGCCATTCCGGTTACTGCTCCAGGCGAGGTCCTCAAAGCTGCTTCCCTTACCCAGAGCAGGGGGCATGAAGAAGCTTATCCAACAACGGAGGTGACTCCATCCACAAGACACGCTCGACGTCGCCACTGGCGTCGAGTAAGAAAGGCTGGGGGCAACTCCCCTTCTGGATTTACGCCACCGGCTCCAGTGGTGGGGATCGATGCTGCTGTTCCAACCGGGAACAGCTTTGAATTGCTGAATACGGTGTGCAGAAACTCTCCTACTGCGATGTTGAAACGAACTCCTTCACCTATAGAGAATACTCCAGAGAAGAAGCTAGAGCAGCCCCCTCAACGGCTGTCCTCTAAAATTTACAAGGTCTGGCGACAGGTCCAAGAGTCGGTAATTGATAAAAACTATCTCCGCCGACAAGAAAAGATGAAGGTAAGGCAGGAGAAGGATTACTCCGTCAAGCCACAAAAAACAATAGCTACTCAAGTGCCCAATACAACGGCCCCCTTAATTCCAATCACTCAAAAGAAAAGGAGGCCGCGAAAAGCCCCTGTGAACATGGCGAAGCATAAAAGCGCTGAACACAAACGCCCCAAATCTGGGGACATGGTGGTGCACACTGTTTATATGGCTTCCGGAAAGGAGGAAAGCTGCGCTTTGATGGGTCACCGACCGCTCACCCGATCAGTAACGAAAGCCCAGGAGCAACAGCAAAAACTCCAGGAAATGATGACTGCAATGGCCGCACTCACTGGGCCAAAAGAAAGCTCTGAAACGTCCTCGGATGAGCGTCAAGAACAAGAAATTGACGCTGAGTTTCTTCGCCGGATATTGGAAAAGAAGGACAAAGAAGCTGCAGAGCAAGCGGCTAACATAAAACAAATGACACTCCTCTTCCAAGACATGGTAGGGATGATGTTACAGCCGGACCCTCCAGCTGAAGACCCTCCAGTCATTGTCGGAAATGACGGAGGGGAAATATCTGATCCTCCTCCGGCTCTTTCAGCAGCCAAGGAAGAAACCATTTCCAAGGCCGCGCTTGACGACTATATAGCTCAGCAAATACGAGCTCATCAGGTGAGTGAAGCGGCTGGGCAAACTGTTAGAACGGGACGACCCTATCCAAGCTGGTATGACCAAATCAGTTACCCGCCGGGATACACGATCCCTAAATTCCACGTATATAAAGGGACAGGAAATCCACATCAACATGTCGCGCAATTCAGGGCCTTATGCGGCAACACTGGAGGCAATGACAAACTGTTGCTTCGCCAATTCGTCGGCAGCTTAGCAGAAACAGCATTTGAATGGTATTCGGAGCTACCTAACGACTCTGTCGAAACATTTGCGGAGATGGAGCTGCTGTTTACATAAAGATTCGCGAGTGCTAGTGAACGCACCCCGATAACAGCACTGATAAATGCCAGGATAAGGCCAAGCAAAACGTGGGTCCAATACGCAACACGATGGCGGAACCTATGGTCGAAATGCGAACAACGCATAGAAAAGGCACCTGCGGTAGGCATGTTTGTGGGCACTCTCGATCCGCAGGCGACCATCTCACAATTCATGATGTTCTTCAGGCCGACCACCTTCCAGGCCTTGATTGACAAATTAGCCCAAATGGACCAGATAGGCCATAGACCGTCTCCTCCAAAATCAGATTCCCGAGATGAGAAAGGAAAAGGGAAAGCGATCGTCGTCGCCAATGCTCAACAACAGTCGAGCAACTCAAAGCCGGTCGTTCGCCAAAACAACGTGCGTCCACGCCCATCCCTCGAAGAGAGGCTAGGACGTCCTTACTCGTTTTCTCAGAATAAAACGAGAAGACTGTTTGAGCTGGCAGTGCGTAACAGACTCATCAATCTGCCGAGTCCAAAGCGTCTGTCGCAGCCAGGCGATCTTAATAATCCCAATTATTGCCCTTACCACCAAACGGTAAGTCACCCGATTGAGGATTGTTTCGTCTTTAAGGGATGGATCGAGGATCAATACCTGCAAGGTAAGTTCGCGCTGTCTGAAAGCTGGAAGGTAAACCCACCACAGCCGCACTCTCCAAAGAAGACGGACACGCCGGGGGCAGCTTGTTCTTTAGTCAAGAATGAAAACAATGGAGAAAACTCATCGGATGAATCCGAAGACTACGTAGCGACTTGTCATATGATTTCTCATTCACTGACGGATGATAAAGAAGCTCCTTGCGCTGAGAAACCAATGGCGAATCCTGAGCCGGAGATTTTACAGCCATCAGACGAGTTGATCGATGTCTTCCTAAGTGAAATTCGTTTGAAAGCAAAAGCCAATCAAGAGCGTGAAATGGCCATACTAGAAAGAACCAAGGTATTCCCGTCAAATCAAAAGCCATACACTGCGGGTAAAATCAAATTCAAGACGAGGAAATGGTTCGCCAAAGCTCTATCAGTAGGAATGAAGCTACCGCCCTCTGAAGAAAATTCTTTCTCTGAGGTAGAGATGCACCCTAACTTCTGTTTATATCATCAGAAGATCATACATCCTACCGAAGACTGCGAGTCCTTTAACTGTTAGTGGCAAGGGTATGTCGCTCAAAAGCAACACTTCGACAGGACAAAGTGTGAAGCTTGTGGACATCGGAAAAATGCGATATATGAGCGCAAAGGAGCCGCCGAAAACTGTCATATAACCGACTTCAAGGGATCACAAATTATCACCATTGGAAGCGACTCTGATGAAGAAGCTATCCCCAACTTTTCCCTCGGGGAATCTATTTCGAAAATAAAGGAATTGAGAAGCTGCGAGAACGTTCAGCCATGTAATCGCACGCTATTCGAAAAAAATCTCGGCCCCGTAAACAAGGGACCGAACAAAAAGAATAAAGGAAAAGGAAAAACGGCCCTCGTCGCCAGCGCTCAACAACAATCAGATGACCCTAGACCGGTTGCTCGCCAAAGCAACAAGCGGCAACCCCTCCAAGAAAAGTTGAAACGTCCTTACTCGTTTCCGCAAGATAAAACAAGGGGACTGTTCGAGCTGGCGGTGTGCAACAGACTCATCAATCTGCTGGGTCCAAAACGTCCGTTGCAGCCAGGCGATCTTAATAATCCCAATTATTGCCCTTACCACCAAACAGTAGGTCACCTGATCGAGGACTGCTACGTCTTCAAAAATGGGTCGAAGACCAATACCAACATGGCGAGTTTGCGCTGTCTGAAAACTGGAAGGTGAACCCGCCACAACCGCATGCTCCGAGAAAGATGGATACGCTGGGGGCATCATGGTCAGTCATAGAGAAAGACCCATAGACCGAAAAGTCAATAAACTAGATATTCGCCTCAAATACGGCGGCGACGGACCGAGATGTCCTTAAACTAATGATGGACCGCAATGTCCTAAAACTTGCAAATGACCGAAATGTCTTTAAACTACTACCGCAGCATCCTTAGGCTGACAAAAAAAATATAAAAAATATATATATAAAGAATAAACTAAAAAAAATAAAAAAAGGGTAAAAAAATGGTATGTCCATAAGCAAAACGGGCACAGATGAAAACCCGAAAGGGCTCCGTGAGTAAAAACAGCAGGACTACCGGCGAGTGTTCGTGTAAACCCGAAAGGGCGCGACCTCGTAAACACAAAAAAAAGAGACGGTATGTCCATAAGCGAAACGGGCACGGATGAAAACCCGAAAGGGCTCCGTGAGTAAAAACAGCAGGACTACCGGCGAGTGTTCGTGAAAACCCGAAAGGGCGCGACCTCGTAAATATATATATATTAAAAAAAAAAGAGACGGTATGTCCATAAGCAAAACGGGCACGGATGAAAACCCGAAAGGGCTCCGTGAGTAAAAACAGCAGGACTACCGGCGAGTGTTCGTGAAAACCCGAAAGGGCGCGACCTCGTAAATAAAAAAAAAGAGAAAGAGACGGTATGTCCATAAGCGAAACGGGCATGGATGAAAACCCAAAAGGGCTCCGTGAGTAAAAACAGCAGGGCTACCGGCGAGTGTTCGTGAAAACCCGAAAGGGCACAACCTCGTTAAAAGACACTTATAAGGTCCCCTCGACCTTGTAAGGAGAAACCGCCCGCGTGAGATCCTTACGACTCACAAAGGGAGCAGCACACTTAGGGATCCCCACGATTCCTAAGGAGAAAATACACTTGCGAGATCCTCACGACTCGTAAGGAGAACTCTCTTATGGGACCCTCACGGCTCATAAGATTTGAAAGTCTTAAGTTACAGAGACCTAAACCTGTGCTTAAGCAACCCCCACAACTTTCGTTATGGCCCTACAAGTGGTCCAATACTGGCTCTTGTATACAATCCATGGGCGTGAATAAACATTTCCCTAACAAAGTCTTATCCGTGACTAGGGATATGCTCGTACAGCAAACAACACTTGTAAGTCCTCTCGATTTACAAGGAGAAAACCCTCTTGTAGGATCCTTACGACTTACCGAGGAACATACACTTAGGAATCCTCACGACTCCTAAGGAGAAAATACACCTACAAGATCCTCACGACTTGTAGGGAGAAATACCTTTGTGAAACCCTTACGGCTCATGAAGTCAAAAGCCTTAGTCAACAGGACCTTAACCCTGTTTGCTGAGCCACCTTTGTTCGACATCGACGGAGGCAGATGATGATTCGCTCCTGGCAATATCCCAGTTGTAGCGATACTGATGCCTAAATCGGTATCAAATTCCAAGTCCTTTCATGGCAGATGATGATTCGCTCCTGGCAATATTCCGGTTGTAGCGATGCTGATGTTGAGATTGGCACCAGATTCCAAGTTCTACGCTCGCGATAAAAATCAGCGAGTTGAAAATGCATATTAAATAGCCGAAATGATGGGGCAACTCGCAATAAAAAAACAGCGAGTAAAAAAATATATATATAGCCGAAATGATTGGGCAACTCGCAATAAAAAACAGCGAGTAAAAATAAAATAAACAGCCGAAATGATTGGGCAACCCGCAATAAAAAGCAGCGAGTAAAAATAAAATAAATAGCCAAAATGATTAGGCAACTCGCAATAAAAAGCAGCGAGTAAAAAGAAAAAATAGCCGAAATGATTGGGCACCGCGAAAAATAGCCGAAATGATTGGATAATGCGATTTTCGTGATATAAAAAGCTGAAATGATAAAGCATCGCGGAAAGAATAAAAAAATGAAAGAATGAAACTTTTTGCCCTACATGTGAAATCACATCGATCCCTGTATACAATCCAGGGGCACAGATAAAGAGGGAACCGTACCTTCCTAACAGGCTCCATCAGAAAGCGAAGCCAAATCTCGACGGTTCATAGACAACCTAGAGACAATCTCGACATTTGTCGCAATATTACAGACACGATGTCAACAAATGAAGCAAACGAAGATCCCGAGCTTCAGGGTCTCGACGTCAACATCGACAACTTAGAGATCACCAACGGCGTTTCTCCTCACTCCAACTAGATGCAGATATGCCATCAACAACCGGCCTCAGAATCGCAACGAAACGGAACCATGGCAAAGTCTCTAGTTCCAAATCTCAATGGCCATATCTGCAGCCTGGAGACCAACAACGGTGTGCCTTCTCATTCCAGCAGGACACAGATATTACACCATCAAGCGGAGCGATGGCAAAATCCCAGCTTCACCTCAGCATTCGTCTCGATACAGTAGACGCAATGTCAACAGCAGCGTTCCTCTGCAGTCCAGCTGGAGGCAGATGCAACGTCAACAAAAGACCTCACGGTCGAAACAAAGCGGAGTAACGGCAAAATCCCAACTCCACCTTAGCATTCGTCTCGTTACAGCAGACGCAATGTCAACAACGGTGTTCCTTCACAGTCCAGCAGGGATTCGGACGTGACAAAGCAAATGAAGCGAAGGCCACATTCCTAGCTTCAACGTCTTTATGGTAACTCACATAAAACCGGAAAGACAATCGGAGATCATCTCGCACCAGCACAGAGTGGTCACCACCTTGACGTTCGTCTCGATACAGCAGACGAAATGTTAACCCCAGCGTTCTTCCTCCAACAGGATTTAGACACACCAAAGCAAACGAAGCGAAGGCCACATTCCTATCTTCGACGTCTTGACGGTAACTCATATAAAACCGGAAAGACAATCGGAGATCATCTCGCACCAGCACAGAATGGTCACCACCTCGACATCCGTCTCAATACAGCAGACGAGATGTCACCCCAATGTTCGTCTCGACACAGCATACGCAACGTCATTAAACAAATGGAGCCACGGCAAAATCCCTAGCTCCAAACCTCGACGGTTCACCAGCAACCTAGAGACAACCTCGACGTCCGTCTCGATACAGCAGACGAGATGTCACCCCAATGTTCGTCTCGACACAGCAGACGCAACGTTATCAAACGAACGGAGCCACGGCAAAATCCCTAGTTCCCACCGCAACATTCGTCTTGATACAGCAGACGCAATGCCAGCAAACGAAGCAAAGGCCAAATTCCTAGCTTCAGGGTCTTGACGGCAACTCATATAAAGCCCGAAAGACTATCGGAGATCATCCCCACACCAGCGCGGAGTGATTATGACTCATCAGGGCTCACCAAAATAAGACTAACCTCAAGTAAAAAGCGACATGGCAAATTCCTAACGCTTGCTCTTCCGACGGTCAAACTGCCAAGGAGGATTGCTTGAAGACGTCTTGTCCAGCCCCCGAAGGGATCAGAGACACGGCGGTCGCAGGGCTACTCGAACAGCACGATTGCCTATCGAGGACTATATCAGCTTATGCGACGGTACGATGGCCAAAACCCTAAGTACCGCCAACCTTAACGGGCTTCTGTCGTAAAGAGCAGAGGTTAAATGCGACGTTAAGATGTTCTTGCGAGAAACGCTCGATTCGTCTCGACTTGCGAAAAAATTGTTGAGGCGGCTTGACTCGTGAGATAAAGCCTTAGGCAGTGGGCATAAAAGAAGCCTGTTTCCTAAGCACTGGGACCCTGCAAGTTGGCCCAAAACGGTCTCTTGCATACCATCCACGGGTCTCACTCTCCAACATCGAACTTCGACAAGGAGGGAAACAACCGCTTACAAGTCCTCTCGACTCGTAAGAGGGAAAAATTCTCTTGTAGGATCCTTACGACTTACAAGAGAAAACCACACTTAGGAATCCTCATATTCCTAAGGAGAAAAACCCACCTAGGAGATCCTCTCGATCCGTAGGGAGAAAAGTCTCTATGAGACCCTCACGGCTCATAGAGTTGAAAAGTCTTAGGCAGCAGATCTGAACCTGCGGCCTAAGCCCTCGCTATCTCGTGAAGAAATCAAGAAGCTTACTCTAATACCTGCTAATTGTGACGACATGCTGAGAAAGAGGAAAAGCAACAGAAAGAGCATCCGATTTACATTTGATCAAGCGTTCAAGACACATTCATTCATACATGGGCAAAAAGACTCAGGACAAAAGATATATAATAAAGACAAGCTGGGATAAAAAAAAATTCCATTAATATTGCTCGAAGTTCTTACAGTCATAAAAACAATAAACGAAAGTTACAATGGAATAATGTCAGATCCAGGGCATGAATTGAGGAATTCAAAAGCGACCCTATCTATGACTTTCCAAGCCTCGCGGACCATCCTAGTATGCTTCCTTTCGCGAGCACAAGCGTCGGGGTCCCTCCCGATGTCTTCCACCCTCCGATAAGCAGTGAGTATGGCAGACTGTTGAAAGATCTCGTGCAAGAGGTCAATAAGACTGTCTCGCCGTCTTTTCGAGATAAAGTTCAATAGGTACACAGAGTGCACCTTGTCTTCAGAGGCATCCAACGCCCTAAGCGGCATGCCGGAACAGAATAGGGGAAGCGCTTCCCAGATAGCTCCCACGATAAGTTTAAAAAGAGAGGAACGTCGGGGAAGCAGTGGACCATTGTATGCGTCGAAGCGACTCATTATTTCAGCACACTCCTCGTTTGTGAACTCCCGATTTTGAGAGCGGCCAAGTCGGCGGATGTCCTCATGAGAGATGATCTCGTTAAGAGCATACATGTGGGCGTTCATTGTTCCTGTGAAAGAGGATCAACAGAATTATCAGAAAGACTGATTAAGCAAAACGATATAATGCACTGAGGAATAAAATGCCATCTTTAAGTTCCAAGATCTATGAAGAATTCTTAAGAGTTCTTCTATATGATTTGGGAGGAGCAAAGCTCCATTAATGAATTAAGAAAATCCAAGGAAAATCTTTCAGAGAGCAGAGCTCTATGGAACCCTAGTAGGGTCCCCTTTAGTTCTCTTTAGATCCCTTTAAGACCTGTAGAGCAAAGCTCTGCTAAGTGAAACCCTAAATAGGTTTCCTTTAGATCAGGGATCTATTGAGAGCGAGGCTCTATCAATGAAATTAAATTTAATTTAATTTAATCCAAATTAAAATTTTCACCTAAAAGTTTTAAGAGTTTAACTCTTAAAGTTCTTGAAAATAAAGAGCAGGGCTCTGAGTTCTGAAAGTAAAATTTTAGAGATGAGAATCATCTAAGAGACTAAAGGTCCTATTTATAGGCATCAAGTGCCCTTTCAGCTTCCAAGGGATGGCGCGACGGTTCGGAGTCTGCCACCGTTGCGCTCACGTTAGGAGGCCACGTAAGCGCAACGGTGGGGGGGCATTTGTTTACTCCAATCAGAGCAAAGCTCTGTTCAAATTCCAAGGTGGGAAAAGAAGCAATGCTTCTGTTTTTCTCCAATCAGAGCAAAGCTCTATCTTGAAAATTAAAGTGAAAATTAAAGTTAAAATAAATGAAGTAACGCTTCAGATCCCCTGCGCTGCACGTAGAGCGCCACGTGTCAAAATCAGACACGTTAGCATAAGGAGCGCAGCGCCCAAGGTAGCGTACTCCATCAGAGCAAAGCTCTAAAAAAAAAAAAAGTTGCACAAGTGCAACTGCGCTGCGCTGTGCGCTGCGCGACACGTGTCAGCGCAGCAGCGCACACAAAAAAAAAATTCAGCGCACCTGCGCTGCGCGACACGTGTCAGCACAGCTGCGCTGTGCGCTGCGCGACACGTGTCAGCGCAGAAGCGCAAAAAAAAAAAAAATTCAGCTGCGCGACACGTGTCAGCGCAGATGCGCAAGCGCAGTGCGACACGTGTCACGCTCTGGAGCATTTGCGCCAAGCAGAATTAAAATTCTGAGAAATCTTTTCTGTTCTTGTTAAAACAAGAAAAGTTTCTTCTGAAAAACAGAGGCCTTCGGATCAAAGATCCAACGATGGGGAAAATTCCCCAAATCACTCAGAGAATGATCTCTTTAACAAATTTTAACTAATTTATGTGCACTATAAAAAGGACCCTAGACCTCAATTCAAAGGCAACAATATTTTCTTGAAAAAAAAAATCAAGAGCTTTAAACAGAGAGAACTCTGAGAAAAATTTCAAGAAAAAGGTAAAAACCTTTATAAGAGAGAAGAAATTTCCTCTAATAGATCATTGATCTAAAAACAAGATCAATGATCTTCACATAATAAATAGTGCTTTGCACTTCTTATGAACCACTGGTTCTTTAAAACAGGAAAAAATAAAAATAAATAAAAAATAGTGTTTTGCACTTTTATGAACCTTTGGTTCTCTGAGATAAGAAAAACAAGAAAAAACTTTTTTTTTCTTAGATCTAAATCAAACAGTGCTTTGCACTTCTTTTATAAACTATCGGTTCTTGAATCTAAAAGGTTCTTAAATTAATAGTGCTTTACACTTTTATGAACCTTTGGTTCTCTGAGATAAGAAAAACAAGAAAAAACTTGTTTTTTTCTTAGATCTAAATCAAATAGTGCTTTGCACTTCTTTTATGAACCATCGGTTCTTGAATCTAAAAGATTCTCAAATTAATAGTGCTTTGCACTTGCAATACTGCACTGTTGCGCTCTTGGATTGGCGCAAGCCACCAGAGAGCGCCACGTGTCAGCATCTGAACCAATTGCGCTATGCGCTCTCTGATTGGCGCAAAACGCCTGATAAATGCAATGCATTTCCTAAAAGGGCCAAGCCCAATTAAAAAGGGCCTAACAGGCCAAATTAAATGCAATGCATTACTTTAGAAAGGGCAGAGCCCAAATAAAAAACAGATGCTGCGCATCATTTATAAAAGGGCAGAGCCCAAATAAAGGTCTAATAGACCAAACAAAAATGCCATGCATTATTAAACAGGAGCAGAGCCCCAGTAAAGTCCTAACAGGCCAAATGCAAATAAAATGTTGAACATTTTCAACTGGACTTAGCCCAATTCTGGCCGTAAGTCCTTAAATTAAATTGAACTGAGCACAAATGCTCTCTCTCTCAGATCAATTTACCTCCGGTCCAAGGGTACATCTCTGAACTCCTCTGACACCCATCGTTGTAATCCTTCAACGACGTCAGAGAGGTGACGGGTCCCAACGACCACACATGGATATGGACTGCGGGGTCCTTAAACTCGTGGACCGAAACGTCCTTAAACTAATGTTGGACCGAAACGTCCTTAAACTAATGTCGGACCGAAACGTCCCTAAACTAATGTCGGACCGAGACGTCCCTAAACTAATATCGGACCACCACGTCCCTAAACTAATATTGGACCACCATGTCCCTAAACTGGCGATGGACCACCACTGGCGATGGACCACCACGTCCCTAAACTGGCGATGGACCACCACGTCCACAAACTGGAATATGGACCGCCACGTCTACAAACTGGAACAATAGAGCCTCCAAATGCTCTTTTGCCGGATCTAAACGGTCCCGTTTAAGTTGATCTTAGCCCCAAACATGGCTAACGTATCCTTAAACATTTAAATGGATTATAAAACTCCAAATCGACTTTGGTTCAAGAGTACATCTCTGAACTCCTCTGACATCTGCCGTTGTAATCCTTCAACGACGTTAGAGAGGTGACGAGTCCTGATAGCCAGATATTAAATGGATTATCACGTTAAGTTGATCTTAGTCCCAAACAGGACTAACGTATCCTTAACGACCGTTTAAGTTGATCTTAGCCGTAACGCGACTAATGCATCCTTAAACTAAAAACACTAAACCCAAATCTAAGTAAATACGGATTTGGACTAATCCACGTCCTACGGGCGACGGCATTACTCAGTCTCCGTATACAATCCACGGGCAACCACAAACAAAACAAACACATATGACACGAAGTGAAATTCTGGAGAAGGAGAAAGTTGTTACCGCGATGCGGTAGCGTAATTAACTGCAGGGGCTTGCGCCTGCAGGGAAGAGCGTCCCCACAATCAAAAACCCCTCAAACGAGGGGGAAACTGACGAAGTCTGCTACATCGGCCGCATCCGTCTAAACCTCCGATACACGGTGCCATAAATTAACTTGGCATCTTCGGAGAGGTGGACGGATGAAACCACATAGCATCTGCCCCGAATCTCAGGCAAGACGTTCAAGTCTAGGCCGCCATTCGGAGTGGAACAGCTGCCCTGCAAAGATACCAAGATAAGTTGTCCGCAGAACACATTCAATAAAAAGGAGACACACCATGGAGAAGAAAAATATGTCTTTATTCATAAACCAAAATGGATACAAAGTACAATTCATGAAAGAACAAAAAGAAAATACTCTCATTCAGGAATATGTACAAAAAGAAAGGAAAAGATACAAGTTTTCAAGCCGGCGGGCGATTTAGCAATTTTGCTAGCTCATCCTTCTGTTGCTGGGCCATAGCTTCATGATTCAGGATCGCCAGAAGACGGGCCTCCGCCTGAGCCTGCTGGGCCTGATACGAGGCGAGCCGGCCTTCAAGCTCTTTCTCAGTAGCCTTGTGAGCCTCGACCCTTTCACGAGTGAACACGGCAGCTTTATCAAGAGCCACCACCTCTCTGATAGACTCTTGAAGTACCCGCCAGAGTTCATACGCTTTATTGGCTTTGGCTGTGAGGCTGGTTTGAAGCTCGCTCAATACCTTAGAGGCCAGCTCCCTTTCCGAGAATTTGCGGCCGAGCCTCTTCTCGCATGATACCATATTCGCCGCGCACCGCTCGATCAAGCCCCGTAAGCTCACCTTCGCAGCCACAGCCTCTGGAGTAGGACATGTACGCTCAAGACTGTATAAACGAACCTCCATCCGACGGCAATAGTCGATCTGAAACATGCACACATCACCTGATATGGGAGGAAAAAAGGGAAATTTCCGATACGGACCCTATCAAGCATGCATTTGCGACTATATGATATTCAAAAAGAACTGATACCCAAAGCTCTGATGTGCATGCAACATAATGATAGTACTCGCAATTAAAGAAAGTTCTCATGGGAGGAATATGAAGCTTATTTACGCAGGCAAAACACACGGACGAGGGCACAACAAACATGAAAATTCAATGTAAAGCATGCAACAACTAATAAAAAAGGGGTACACTAATTTGAATAGACTATGCTAGCGGAAAAAGGTCACCAAACAAATGATCAGTGGCACACGGGTTAACAAAACAAAGAGCAAAATTCTCCATCTCTCTTTCTGCCTTCTCCAATACATCGAAACGACGGTTCTCATGAGGAGTCGCTCCCCACCGATTGGCGCCATGTTCGTCCGCAAAAGCAGACATAATAGCCCGCCGGGCTCTTATCTGGCCCAACTGGTGAACCGAGCAATCCTTCAAAGCCTGAGTAATCAGGCACGCTTCGTGAAAACACTCGAGCTTGTCTTCAGCCGCGTCAAGCGTCGCCAGGGTCATCTCCGCTGGGTGAGGAGGGATGTCAGCAAGCATAGTAGCAAGAACCATCCGAAGCCAAAGGGACCCCATTGGGAGGGAGGACCCCCTGCGGATCAAGAGATCATATTGCTGAATCACATTCGTCGTCGGTAAGAAGGGGATCCACCAGTCGTGCAGCAAAGCGAGGAATCATCTCCTCGATAGGTACTTCCCATGGCTGTCGACGAGCATGGGGGCGGTTGCAGGCCATGGCACTCAGTTGTTTTATCAGGATAAATCACACTAAAGTGAGAATAGATTTATCTGTGAAGAAACAAAGAAGACCATGACCTCAGATTATAAAGAGGGGCATTAAACGCTGCGCCCGGAGAATATTGCATGGTGGAACTATTTCCAAGGCCCAAAAAAGGGAAGGCATTGGAAATCAAGGAGATGAGACTATTTCCAAGGCTCTTTTTCTGCATCTAATGCTGTGCACAAAAATATGGCATGAAAAATTAAACAGCCCCATCAAAAGGGCCCCACGTGCAGAGCATGTGAGCACTAAACTTGATATGCGCTGAAAAGTAAAATGGTGCCTCACACGCCGAACTCGTCAGCAGCAACAATGACAGTATAACAAAATCCCAGAATGAAGGCATGCAAACACAGAAGGGAAGGAAAAACTTATCACTCATACTTTAAAAGTTCATACAAAAACAAGAAGAAACAATTACAATGGCATGACCTCAGATTCGGGGCATGGATTAAGAAACTCAAAAGTGACTTTGTCCAAGATCTTCCAGGCATTTCGAACCGTCCTAGTATGTTTTCTTTCGCGATCACAAGCGTCAGGATCCTCACGGATGTCCTCCACCCTTCGATAAGCAGCAAGTATGGCCGACTACTGAAAAGCCTGATGCAAGAGATCAATGAGATTGTCTCGCCTCCTCTTCGAGATTAGGCTCATCAGATACACCGAATGCAATTTATTCTCAGCGGCATCCAATGCCCTGAGCGGTACGCCGGTGCAAAAGAGAGGGAGCGCCTCCTAGATCGCCAGCACGATGAGTTTCAGAAGAGAAGAGCGACGAGGGAGTAACTGACCGTTGTACTCGTCGAAGCGGCTCATGACCTCACCACACTGAGCGTTGGTGAACTCCTGGTTCTGGCTGCGGCCCAGTGCGTGAATATTTCCGTAAGAAATGATTTCGTCAAGATCGTACAAATGGGCATCCATAATACCTGAAATAATGATCATGAAGATTCATTACAAACTTCCTCTTAATTGTGAAGAAGACGACTCAGGGCAAGAAAACCCATGAAGTTCCCATGGGAAGAACTTAGTTCTTCGTAGGAATTAAATTCCTTTTGAAAAGGGGAATTAAACTCCCAGAAACATTTTTTTGGGGATGGAATTAAATTCCATGGATTTGAACCGCCACCATCATCTCCCTAAAGATCATATGAACCCTAAGAGATCTACTGTTCGAAGATTAAATGGTTTTCTATTTTTGTTGATGAACTTGAAGAAAAAATGGGTTCATGTTAAAAGGGGTGAAACCCTTGGTGTGGATTTAAAATCCAGAGAGTTTTTGAAAAAATATATATAAGGGTTCCTCGATCGTTCAAAGATCACTACCTGAAGAGATGGGTTTTCCCCGAACAGAGTTAAACTTTGAAGATTGTGGAGTAGAGAACTAAGCTCTGGAAAAGGAGAATTAAATTCTCAGAAAAAGGTGTGCAAGGAAGAAGATGAAGTAAAGTGGAGGCTCTTCTAAAAGGACATGGGCATTTATAGGATGGGATGGAAAATGTTTCATCTACCCTACTCCCAAGGCAGATCCGACGGTCACAAAAGTGACAGCGTTGCACTCACGTGCTGACACGTGAGAACAAAGCTGTGGGGGCATTTGTTCCCTGATTAAAAATCAGGGAAAAGCTCCAGAAGAGGCATCACGTGCTCACACGTGACCAGTGGTCACGTGTTGGCACATGATGGTTAAGCAGCGGCCAGAGAACAGAGCGCAGAAGAAGAGAAGCCCATTCCACGTGACCAGGGGTCACGTGGCCACACGTGACCGGCTTTAAAAGCCTTATTCTTTAACAGAATTAAATTCTGAGGAGAGATCATTCAAATCTTTCCAAAATGAGAAGATTTATCCGAAACCGTTGGATCAAGAATCTGAAGGTGATTAAATATCACCAATTTATGGAAAAATCTTGGACATGGAAAGATTTCCCCCTAAATCTAACCAAAAATAACAAAGAGATATCTTTGGATTTAAAATCCAATGGTGAATAAAATTCACCTAATAATCTAAAGGCCCAGATTAATGATCAGATCTTTCAATGAAAGATTCACTAAAACAGATTGATTCTTTTCCTTCTCCTATAAATAGGAGCCAAAAAAGAAGAGAAGGGAGAGGGAGAGATATAGAGCTTTGGGATCTTGAAAATTCAGAAGGAAGAATTTGATTCTCTACTGTCACGACCCGAGAGTTTTCGACTCGTGACCGGCACTTAACCACGCAACGTCTACAGGCGTAACGCGGCTAAGTAAGCCGGACCCAGAAATCAAAACCAATAAATAAAGAGTGATTAAAACATTTTTGTAAAAACAGTCATACGTGTCTGAAAAACTTCCATTTATTTAGTAGAAATCCTTTTTAAGTTCGGGAGTTATAACTTTTATAATTTTGGCAACATTTCCATTTTTAACATTTGTTCCGCAAGTCGGGTAAAAGCAAGGTGTAGCAGAAATAACATTTGAAATGAATAAAGCATCACAATATGATATACGACGCCGTAGCGAAGAATACACAGTAAAGCAAGGACAAATATCACAAAAGGTAAGACTGCATAAAATACAGTCGGCTCACATGCTAAATCGACACCAGAGTACAAATCATACACATCGTCCTCACAACTGTCTCTAAGTCAATACAGAAAGGTAGACGGAGAGTACTAGATACATCAATATACAACTGAAAGATAACAGATACCGTACAAAAACCCACCTAACAGCAAAAAGGCTAACTCGCCTCAGCAATGGTATCTGTGCCAAAAGATGCGGTAAACAGCCAGCCGTGACTACTCCCAAGGGCAACCTGCAAATACTGTGGCACAACGGGGGTGAGTTGCCAACTCGTGAATAGAGATAACATATAAAAGTAATCGCGAGCATGCACGTGCGGCGCTGCTCTACTAATGCCAGCAGATAATATCAATGCATGACAAATAGTGGATGCAATAGTAATGCAAGTGCTCTATCAGGTAAGTACTACAGGATGAGATGCATAGTAATCAATACTGAGCATGGGATAAATAACATCTACATGGATATGTCAACATGGAAAACAATAATCGGTGCCTCAGGCTGCACCCAAATCCCAAATAAACTCAGGCGCCGGCACTCCTATCGGCCCTCAAATCCTGTACATCTCTGAGAGATCATGAGTGCCCAACATCGGCACCCAAAATATCATAAAATACTCGTGTCCAGCATCGACATGCAAATCCTCGTATATCGGGCTCCGTCAGTCCGGATCGGCCCACGGGGTCCGTCTGCGGTGTCGGCCCTCGGCCCCGGCAGTACGGATCATCCCGCATCCATCTCTCGACTCTGGTCAGTATCCTCCGGACAACTGCCAGGTCCAACCAATCACCGGTAGGTAGTGGTCCCTCCGCCGGGCTCACCGTCTACTGCACAGCGAAACCGTTCTCGCCCCGGGGTACCATACCGGGTCCACCACGAACCCGCAAACGGATCATCCATCTCCTCGAATCGGGCTTCAAGCACACGTCTTAGCAACGAGAAAACGCGTGGTGGACGCACCAAAATATCATATCACGAGGTACCGGGTTTTTCAAAATAGTGCATCTTTTCTTAAATACTTCCACGGTCCTCAAAACCAGAAATCACATGAAAATCCAACACCAAGAAGTAAACCCAATGCGAGGTGCAATGTAAATCAATCCATGGTATAGGTATAAGGGGAAAACCGCTTTTAAAAATAGTTTCCGTTCTTAAAGATGTCATGCGGCTCCCAATTTCTAGGAAATCATAACCAATCATATGTAAGATGAACTACAACAATATAATCATGGCAGCTCTACAGTGAGTGTGTCATGACAATTACTAACGGTGTGTGTGTAGCATGCAAATTAGTGCCCGTGCAACATAAACCGTTAGTAATAGTGCGGTGTTCTATCAGTTCTAAGCATAAATATATGTAGCAGGGAATGCAATATGCGATGACAGTCTATGGGGTAAATGCAACATATAATAATAAGGTCCTATCAGCCCTGATGCATAACGCCATGCGAAGATATCCTCATAGATGTGAAATCTACTCACAGAAGTCTCGCGCTAAGTGTAGCCGACGACTTGCTTGCCCTTCTTTGCAGCGTCCGTCTCACTGGCCTGCGAACCTAGAATCACATAATATATATCACACATAAGCTCAATTTCACAGAAATGTGATATTACAGTCCAACTAGAAACCCGTGTCGTAAACCAATCGCGCGTGTGCGCGATACGCTAAAACGTGTGATCACGCGCCTGAAACTATCCTGACGCGTCGCGATACGCTAAACCTCAAACCCACTCACGTATCACGCGTGTCGCGAAGGTTTAGAAATACGGCAAAACAGGTATTTAGTCCCAGATTTTTATACAGAACTAAACTTACAAAAATATATATATCACAACACTCTACATATTAGCAGACACCTATAGGACCAAACCCTAACCCAAACCCTACCCATCTGGCCGCAAATTGCGGCCAGAATGAATTAATTGGCGGCCACATGAAGGAGTTAGGGGGTCGGGTTCTATCTAGGGTATCAGCACCTATCCACTATACTGCAGTATCCTCAATTTCATCATGAACCCACCGGGTCAATAGCAGTTCCAGAAAACTCAGTTTTAGCTTAAAAACGATGAATTGCATCAATTAGGGAACTGGTGGTATTTTAGTGCAATTGGGGGGTTAAGCTAAGTTAATATGATCTCAACAACCCTCTAACAACCTACTGAAACCAATTCACACAACATTTGCTCAAAGTTTCCACTAAACACCTCATATCGCACTAAAACGCAACAAAAACCACTAACCGAAGCAAAAACTACTCTAACCAGGCAAACTAGGGAGTAAGTTAAGGAAATATACCTCACACTTGACCCTAGGGAGCTGGAGGAAGAAGAAGAAGTGCAGGGAAGGGGCTGTAGTTGGTGCTGTTGCTGTTGCTGCTGCTAGCTGCTGCTACTGGTGCTGTTGCTGCTGCTGATCTCTGCTGCTGCTGGCTGCTGCTGTGCTGCTGGCTGCTGCTGTGCTGCTTGTTTCTGCTGGAGCTGAAGAGGTAAGTGTGTGTGTGTGTGTGTGAGTGTGTGAGGTTGAGAGAAAGAAACAAAGAATTGAGAGAAAAAAATCATCACCCAATGCCAACCCTCCTCTCTCTCTCTTCATTAATTGCAAGCATGGCCTAAAGCCACGATGCACACTCCCTCTCTCTCTCACAAGTCAACACCCATAACAAATTCAAATTAAAGCAACTCTTAATTAACCAATTAAACTTAATTAAAACCCAAAAGGCTTAATCCTCAAGATTAACCCACCATGGTCACTCATCATGGTAATAACTCATTTTAAAAACCCTAGTTTACATGCACATGTGTGTGCAAGCCTAGGAAAATTTCAGAAAAATATTTATTAAATTAGGAAAAATATTTAAAACACAATTTGGTAAACTTTTTATTAAAAACCCATTATTTAAATATAATTAGTCACTAAACATATCCTAAGGTGTTACAATCTCTCCCCCTTAAAGAAATTCGTCCCCGAATTTCAAAAATATAACTACACGTACCTTCAAAAAGATGGGGATACGTCTTCATCATCTCGCTTTCGGTCTCCCAAGTGACCTCCTCACGGTTCTGGCCACGCCAAAATACCTTAACAGATGGAATGTCCTTCGATCTCAACTTCTTCACTTGTCGATCCAAGATCATCACCGGCTGCTCTGCATAGGATAGGTCGCGCTCAAGCTGGATCGTCGGGTGCTGAATCGCATGCGAAGGATCATGAAGATATCTGCGGAGCATCGAGACATGAAATACGGGGTGCACATCTGGAAAGCTGGGCGGAAGGGCTAAACGGTAGGCTACTGCACCAACACGCTCGAGGATCTCGAAGGGGCCCACATACCTGGGACAGAGCTTCCCCTTCTTCCCAAACCTCATCACACCTTTCATCGGGGAGACCCTCAAGAAAACATGATCACCAACAGAAAACTCAAGTCTGCGTCGCCGACGGTCTGCTTAAGATCTCTGCCTACTCTGGGCTGCTCTCATCCTATCGCGAATCAACTGGATCTTCGCGGTCGTCTCCTCAACGATCTGTGGCCCTAAGATACTGCTCTCACTGAGCTCCGTCCAACAGGTGGGCGACCTGCATCTCCTCCCATAAAGAGCCTCAAATGGTGCCATCTGAATGGTCTCCTGGTAGCTGTTATTGTAGGAGTACTCTACTAAGGGAAAATGATGATCCCAGCTACCTCCTAAATCTAATACACAAGCTCTGAGCATGTCCTCGAGAGTCTGAATGGTCCGCTCTGACTGTCCGTCGGTCTGCGGATGAAATGCTGTGCTGAAACTCAAGCGAGTGCCCAATGCCTCCTGAAGCCTCTGCCATAGTTGACTGGTAAACTGGGTGCCTCTGTCGGACAAAATACATGTCGGGACTCCGTGTAGTCGCACAATCTCGTCGATGTAGATCTGGGCATACTGAGTAAATCCGAAAGTCGTCTTCACTGGTAGGAAATGAGCCGCTTTCGTCAAACGATCCACGATCACCCAGATGGAGTCATACCCCCGACTAGTCCTGGATAGACCCACAATGAAGTGCATAGAGATCTGCTCCCATTTCCACTCCGGAATGGGTAACGGCTGTAGCTCTCCCGCGGGCATCTAGTGCTCAGCCTTCACTTGCTGACAAGTCAGGCATCTCGACACGAAATCTGCGATGTCCCTCTTCATTCCGTCCCACCAGTAAACACCTCTCATATCATGATACATCTTGGTGGAACCGGGATGGACGCTATATACCGACCGATGTGCCTCCTCAAGAATCTCACGCCTCAGCCCCTCAGCATCTGGTACGCACAGTCTAACTCCAAATCGTAGTATCCCCTGACCATCGATCACGAACTCGGAAAATCTGCCCTGTCCAATATGTGCCATGATCTCTGAACATCGGTCATCACTGAGCTGTGCCTCACGTATACGATCGATCAACTGTGGGCATGCACGGACATGTGCTATCTGCCTTCCAGTCGGCGTGAACTCGAACTGTATCCGGCTGTCGCATAATATCTTCCAATCTGCTGACGACTGTTCCTGTACTGCGCTCAAACAAGATAGACTACTCCCGGGCCTCCTGCTCAAAGCATCCGCCACTACATTTGCCTTGCCCGGGTGATATAAGATCTCGCAGTCGTAATCCTTCACTAACTCCATCCATCGGCGCTGTCGAAGGTTCAGGTCCCGCTGCTGGAATATGTATTTTAGACTCTTGTGATCCGTGAATATCTGGCACGACTCGCCGTATAGGTAATGTCGCCAGATCTTAAGGGCAAAGACCACTGCAGCCATCTCCAAATCATGAGTGGGGTAATTCTGCTCATGTTTCTTCAATTGTCGCGAGGCATACACGATCACCCTGTCATGCTGCATCAGTACGCACCCCAGCCCCACTCAAGAAGCATCACAAAAGACCACAAATCCGCCCGATCTGGAAGGTAAAGATAACACCGGTGCCGTCGTCAGCCGAGTCCGTAGATGCTGAAAACTGTGCTCGCACTCCTCCGTCTAATCGAAAGGAACTCCCTTCTGGGTCAACCTGGTCAACGGTGTAGCAATACGGGAGAAGTCCTGCACAAAACGCCTGTAGTAACCGGCCAACCCTAAAAAGCTGCGAATCTCCGTCACCGATGTGGGTCTGGGCCAACGCTGAACGGCCTCGATCTTTTTCGGGTCTACACATATACCGTCTTGTGAAATCACGTGCCCCAAGAAGTCTACGCTGTCTAGCCAAAAAGCACACTTGGAGAATTTCGCATAAAGCTGGTGCTCCCTCAAGGTCTGCAATGTAATCCGCAGGTGCTGCTCGTGCTCCTCACTACTCCGGGAATACACCAAGATATCGTCAATAAAGACTATGATGAACAGATCCAAATATGGCCGGAAAATACGGTTCATCAAGTCCATGAATGCTGCTGGCGCATTGGTAAGTCCGAACGACATCACCAAAAACTCGTGATGGCCGTAGCGCGTACGGAAAGCTGTCCTGGGAATGTCCTCCTGTCGAACCCGCAGCTGATGATAGCCCGATCGTAAATCGATCCTCGAAAAGTACCCTGCCCCATGAAGCTGGTCGAACAAATCGTCGATGCGCGGCAAAGGATACCTGTTCCGCACTGTCACCCTGTTCAGCTGGCGGTAGTCGATATACAGACGCAAACTGCCGTCCTTCTTCTTGACGAACAGGACTGGAGCACCCCAAGGAGAAACACTGGGTCGAATAAGTCCCTTATCCAGCAAATCTTGCAACTGACCCTTTAATTCTCTAAGTTCCGCCGGGGCCATCCGATAAGGCGGTATGGAAATAGGCCCCGAGCCAGGAACCAAATCAATACAAAAAGAAATGTCGCGCTCGGGCGGTAACCCAGGAAGCTCGTCAGGGAACACATCAGGAAACCCGCTAACGACCGGAACCTGATCCAATAAAACTTCTGTGGCGCGAGCATCGCAAACATAGGCGAGAAATCCCTGACATCCCTTCCTCAAAAGCTGTCCAGCGCGAAAAGAAGAAATCACACTGTGAGGGGCGGCACCACGGTCCCCCAACACAACAAAAACCGACTCGCCGGGAAAACAGAATCTAACTGTCTTCTCACGGCAGTCCACAGAAGCATAGCACGTGGCTAACCAATCCATGTCCAAAAGAACGTCGAAGTCCAACATCTCAAGAAGGATCAAGTCGACAGGAAACTCCCTCTCGCCAATACAGACGGTACAGGATCGGAACACGTGCCTAGCAACAAACGACTCTCCCACAGGAGTGGTCACCACAAGCGGCTGATCAAGCAATTCGGACTCTCTACCCAAACTCGGCACAAAGTGTGTGGATACGTACGAGTGCGTGGATCCGGGATCGAACAATACGTGTGTATCAACTGAACATACAGGAAGGATACCTGAAACTACCGCATTGGACGCCTGCGCGTCCTGATGCGTCAAAGCAAAGACCCGTGCCTGTCCACCACCTGTAACTGACTGCCCTCTGCTTCGGTCATCTCTTCCTCTCTGAGCAACTCCTCCACGCCCACGACCTCTCTGTGTATGAGTCTGGCGCGGAGCAACGGTAGGTACAACAGGTAACGCCCTCTGGGGTGGTGAAGGTGGTAAAGTAACATGCGGTGCTGCCGCCTCCCTCCGGTGTGTCTCGGGACAATCTCGCACACGATGATAAGAACTCTCGCAACGGAACATCCCGATAATGGCCGCTGACCCTCCTGGGGATAAGAGCTGAACAATCGGGCTCGCCTCGAATCTCTGCCACCTGCTAGGTGTCTGTCACGGCGTCGAAAAGGCTGTCTCTGCACCGATGTACCTGCACGTACTCTCTTCGGCTCTGGGGCTGCCGAAGTCTCAGCGAGGCGCTCCTCTACCAATAAGGCTGCATCTACAGCTGCTGCATAGGTCTCGTAGTGCTGTGCGCTGATCGCAAGGAACAGTGGTGTAAGCAGGCCTTGAATAAATCTCTTGACTCGCAACTCCTCGGTAGCCACTAAATACGGGGCATAAACTGCTAGCTCGGTAAACAGCACGTCATACTCTGCCATTGTCATCCCTGGCGTCTGGCGCAAGGCCTCAAATCTGCGTGCTCAGGCATCCCTAACACTCTGGGGAAGGAAACGGGCTAGAAATACCGTCACGAACTCCGTCCAGGTCATAGGAGGAAGACCTGCTGCTCTACCCTCCTCAACTGAGTCACACCACTTCTGCGCAAGACCTTCCAGGCGAAAGCTCGCAAACTCGACCCATCTCGTATCTGCGCATCTGAGGGAACGGCATATACGGGCCATCTTATCAATGAAAGACTGTGGGTCCTCGGCTATATCAGTGCCTGTGAAGATCGGAGGCTTCAGCCTCATGAACTCTGATAGCGATACTGTAATCACCTCCGTGGCTGCAGGGGCATCTGGCTGTGCGGTAGGTACCATCGCGGTCGCTGGAACAGGTGGAGCTACCTCTGGTCGCTGTGCCCGAAGCGTCTCAACTAGCGACCCTATCATCTGGCGCATCTCCTGCATGCTGGATCCCACCGTCTGGCGCATCTCCTGCATACCAGCCCCTAGCGTGGCGATCTAATCTGTCATGGGAGGAACAGTCTGCTCAGGTACAACGGGTGCACTTCCCGGATCAGTCCTCGTCTCGGACGAGTCAAATCGAATCTCGGCCCTCGCGGCCGCTCTCTGCGCCCTCGTAGTCTTTGGCGGCATAATGGCTGAAAAGGAAAGTAGGATCCGATGAGAATACAGAAATCGAATCGCAAGAATGTATGTATTCGAGAAGGAATTTAGATCAATAAGTCCTAAGGTTGCGTAGGCGGAGTACCGTGTCGTGAGTATGCCGCGGAACATACACACGCTACGCTACCCTGCTGCAGCTACCTACTCCATCTTACCAGGGTCATCCTACACTCCGAAGGTAAAACCTACGCTTTGATACCAACTTTGTCACGACCCGAGAGTTTTCGACTCGTGACCGGCACTTAACCACGCAACGTCTACAGGCATAACGCGGCTAAGTAAGCCGAACCCAGAAATCAAAACCAATAAATAAAGAGTGATTAAAACATTTTTGTAAAAACAGTCATACGTGTCTGAAAAACTTCCATTTATTTAGTAGAAATCCTTTTTAAGTTCGGGAGTTATAACTTTTATAATTTTGGCAACATTTCCATTTTTAACATTTGTTCCGCAAGTCGGGTAAAAGCAAGGTGTAGCAGAAATAACATTTGAAATGAATAAAGCATCACAATATGATATACGACGCCGTAGCGAAGAATACACAGTAAAGCAAGGACAAATATCACAAAAGGTAAGACTGCATAAAGTACAGTCGGCTCACATGCGAACTCGACACCAGAGTACAAATCATACACATCGTCCTCACAACTGTCTCTAAGTCAATACAGAAAGATAGACGGAGAGTACTATATACATCAATATACAACTGAAAGATAACAGATACCGTACAAAAACCCACCTAACAGCAAAAAGGGTAATTCGCCTCAGCAATGGTATCTGTGCCAAAAGATGCGGTAAACAGCCAGCCGTGACTACTCCCAAGGGCAACCTGCAAATACTGTGGCACAACGGGGATGAGTTGCCAACTCGTGAATAGAGATAACATATAAAGGTAATCGCGAGCATGCACATACGGCGCTGCTCTACTAATGCCAGCAGATAATATCAATGCATGACAAACAGTGGATGCAATAGTAATGCAAGTGCTCTATCAGGTAAGTACTACAGGATGAGATGCATAGTAATCAATACTGAGCATGGGATAAATAACATCTACATGGATATGTCAACATGGAAAACAATAATCGGTGCCTCAGGCTGCACCCAAATCCCAAATAAACTCAGGCGCCGGCACTCCCATCGGCCCTCAAATCCTGTACATCTCTGAGAGATCACGAGTGCCCAACATCGGCACCCAAAATATCATAAAATACTCGTGTCCAGCATCGACACGCAAATCCTCGTATATCGGGCTCCGTCAGTCCAGATCGGCCCATGGGGTCCGTCTGCGGTGTCGGCCCTCGGTCCCGGCAGTACGGATCATCCCGCATCCATCTCTCGACTCTGGTCAGTATCCTCCGGACAACTGCCAGGTCCAACCAATCACCGGTAGGTAGTGGTCCCTCCGCCGGGCTCACCGTCTACTGCACAGCGAAACCGTTCTCGCCTCGGGGTACCATACCGGGTCCACCACAAACCCGCAAACGGATCATCCATCTCCTCGAATCGGGCTTCAAGCACACGTGTCACGCCCCGCTTCCCAAAATACGGAATACGATGGATAGACAAGGCCAGCCATGCTCCTACGGCCAAGGAAATGTCCTACCGTAGTCACACTTCGGCTTCTAGTTTATCATGGTAAACAGTAAACGATGCGCAGGTAATGGGAAATGCAGTAACTGAAAGATACAATAAAATAAACTGACCTGAAATGGAACAAACGAAAGTAACTCGGAGTAGCAGGTCAAGAAGTCTGTGAAGTACGTCTAGTTCTGATCCAAGCTAAATCTTCTCCTCACACTGAGCATGCATACTCAGGTCGTCAGAGCGACACAATAGCAATATAATATATATAATATCAAGTGACAGTTTTAACAGTTGTAATATATGTGAATAACAGTAAATCAGTGACAGCATGAATATGAATGTGCAGTAATCGATGCAGCGGAACAGTAAAGAAGTATAACAATATGTCACGTATGCCACACAATATATATAAGGAATGAAATGCCAGTATCCCTATCAGTCTCTAAGTCTCACTGTACAGGTCACTAAGCCTATCGTCAGTCCAAGTGTGAGAGTCAACCACTCGCGAGTGTCCTCCACCCAAGGGTAGAACCCAAGGGCAAGGGACCACGGGCCCAACATGTAACAAGAATATCACGGTGTATATATCACGTACCCTGTAAATCTCCATATAACTCCCTAAATATATAAGCCGGCATGGGACTCCCGAGATTCTGTTGAACTCACACTTAAACTACCCCACACCCCGTGGTCTACATCAAACGCTAACCATCACCCTAAATACTAATCGATCCGTGACAAGTCTGCGCGAGAACTGGAGGCAGGACCTCCATCAAGCACGTCCCGACCAATACCTAAGATAAATGGCAGTGTCGGATGCCTTATCTGTGACACCCGTGCAAGCGCTTCCATAAGTGTCCCATACCACTTATAGTCACACATACACGCATCCCACAGACGTCGACAATGCAATAGAACAATAGGGTCACTGATTGTGTACAAGTACGTATCACTTTCACTTAATCACGGATACACGAACACTGACGTACTTGCCACAATCATAACTAAAATCTAACACTGGGTGAATGCACGATATCACTAGGTTATCACTATAATGATATAGGTATGATATGATGCATGAACAGTATATAAGCACAATTAAGGTGTCATAAAAATAACAGTCTATCACTTGCACGATTTATCATGAAACATATGTATATAATTTAGCGAAACGATAAACAGGTAGTAATTAATATGTTCGGTTATCCATCCATAAAATTTTGTTTCAAGCCAATCGGGTTCTAGGATCATTAGTTATAACTATTTCATTTTAAGCGCACGCGGTTGAAAATCCGGTTTCAGAATCAGAAATCCATTTCGCAACGCATTTTGATCCCAGTTGGGATCGGATTTTAGTGACTCTACAGTTGGATGAATTCTAGGGTTTTCAGTAAAGTTTTCAACACAACAGACCGATCGTCAATCGCATCTTTACGTTAGGAGTTATAATCTGTTTAATATTAACATGTCAAATCTGATTCTGCTGGGACTGTTATGTGTCCCGATCTATTAAATTACAGATTAAATATCAAACTGTAACGAAATAGAACGAAACCAAATGTGTTGTCTAGCTAACAGAGTTACCTACAATAATCAGCGGAGTTCCGCAACGTACAAGTTAAGGAAATCCTGTGGTATTCAATACGGAACAGCAAGCACGACTGGAGTCGCTCTGGACTGCAGTCCAGAGTCGCACTCCGATACAATTATCTTCACGATTTCAGTACAGGAATGTCAGGAAACTAGCATAGGGTTAAAGTTCATCGAGTTATCTTCAATTTGAGCCCTCGAACGTACCATTATAATATGTATATGATTTATGGTGAATTTAACGGTTTTCAGGTGCAACAGAATTACAGTTTTACGGTTAAACTTGGGGGCAGTTGTTTTAGTCGTTAACGATCAAATTATCCAACGAAATTCATACACTATGTTCACAGCCCTACGGGCCAACCTACACCATTGAGTTCCGTCAAATTTGGTAATGTTTTCCTAAGGGAACAAGCATCGAACAGTTACGGCACATAATAGTTTTAAACTTGTAACATTATAATTCATGTATTTAACGATTGTAACTTAGATAAATAGCATGTAAGCAAGTAGAATACTTTCCTGGAGACGTCTAGGCGATGCACGGCAGCGATGCGGTCTATTGTAATGGCAAGACGTGATCACGACAAAGCTTGGCCTCGGTTCGAGCTTCGCTTGACGGCAACGACGGCGACTGAAACTGTGGCGTTGGTTGGCCGGAACAGAGGGTGACGGTGCTGTGCGTCCGATGGCGAGAGGTTGCAGAGGGCGGGAGATATTGAGCGGGAAACGATTTAGAGAGATAGGTGTTGGAGAAAGAGATGTAGAGAGAAAGAGAGGGACAGAGTGAGAAAGAGAGAGAGAGAGAGAGAGAGAGACCAGAGAGAGAGAGAGAGAGAGAGAGAGAAAGATGAGGGTTAGAGAGAGAAGGGCAGAGGGCAGAGTGAGAAAGAGAGAGAGAGAGAGAGACAGGGAGAGAGAGTGAGAAAGAGAGGGAGAGTCTGAGTTAGAGGCAGAGAGAGTGGGAGAGGGGGAGTAGGCTGATAGAGAGAGAGAGAGAGAGAGAGTGAAAGTGAGACAGAGAGGGAAAAAGCCAGAGGGAGTTAGAGAAAAGGGCGATTACAGGGAGAGGGAAGCGCAGGGAAGAGGGAGAGAGTGCAGAGGGACGACGACGATGGTGTTGATGATGATGCCGCGGGGGGAGGAAAGGTCGACGAGACTTAAGGAGGTGCTCGTGATCGAGGGTGGAGATGAGGGCGGTCGGGAAAAGGTGGCCGGAGATCGGAGCTGTAGAGGATGGTCGGTGGTGGTTAATGGTGGATCGGTGGGTGCGACGAGGGTGGGGACAAAGGTGGAGATGACGGTGTGGAGGCGGTGGTGATGATCGGGGATGATCGACGGTAGGGGTGCGAAAAGCTTGGATGGGTGTAGGGACTCGACAGGGGGTGCTCGGGTCGGGAGTGTAGCGAGAAGGGGGAACATGAGAACGAGGGAGAGAGCGAGCGAGGAGGAGGGAGTAGTGGTGGATGGGGTCGCGCGTCGTGGGCGTAACGGCCAGGCGACGTGGGCGCAGGCGGAGGAGGCGGCGCGAGAAGCGCGCGCGAAAGAAGGAATTAGCTGTTGGAGAATTGAAGAAGAGGAACAGTAATGGGGTTTGAGGGTGAAACGGGTGAGGGAAGGTGACGAGTGGGCAGGGCCAGAGAGTTGGCTGAAAAAAAAAGAAGAATAAAAATAAAAGAATTAAGGGAAAAGAATAAGAAGGCCGGGCTTGATTGGGCCAGCGAATAAAGAGAAAGGATTTATAATTAAATGGAAGTGGGTCGGGCTGGAATTTAGTTTAGTAATTTCTTTATGGTTTTTCCCAGTGGGCTTAGAAATGGGCTACGGGAAAAAAATGAGATGATATAGGGTTAGAATGGTGTTGGGTCTTAGGGTTAAAATCAAATGGAAAAAGGATTTAGTTTTGGGTTTTAAAAAATAATGGGATTTAGAAGGGATAAAATTATAGATAAAATAAATAAATTTTTTTAGGTAAAATAAATAGAATCATAAAATAATAAAATACGGATTTAGACGTATAAGAAAACTGGGTATTACAACACGTCTCAGCACCGAGAAAACGCGTGGTGGATGCACCAAAATATCATATCACGAGGTACCGGGTTTTTCAAAATAGTGCATCTTTTCTTAAATACTTCCACGGTCCTCAAAACCAGAAATCACATGAAAATCCAACACCAAGAAGTAAACCCAATGCGAGGTGCAATGTAAATCAATCCATGGTATAGGTATAAGGGGAAAACCGCTTTTAAAAATAGTTTCCGTTCTTAAAGATGTCATGCGGCTCCCAATTTCTAGGAAATCATAACCAATCATATGTAAGATGAACTACAGCAATATAATCATGGCAGCTCTACAGTGAGTGTGTCATGACAATTACTAACGGTGTGTGTGTAGCATGCAAATTAGTGCCCGTGCAACATAAACCGTTAGTAATAGTGCGGTGTTCTATCAGTTCTAAGCATATATATATGTAGCAGGGAATGCAATATGCGATGACAGTCCATGGGGTAAATGCAACATATAATAATAAGGTCCTATCAGCCCTGACGCATAACGCCATGTGGGCGATATCCCCGTAGATGTGAAATCTACTCACAGAAGTCTCGCGCTAAGTGTAGCCGACGACTTGCTTGCCCTTCTTTGCAGCGTCCGTCTCACTGGCCTGCGAACCTAGAATCACATAATATATATCACACATAAGCTCAATTTCACAGAAACGTGATATTACAGTCCAACTAGAAACCCGTGTCGTAAACCAATCGCGCGTGTGCGCGATACGCTAAAACGTGTGATCACGCGCCTGAAACTATCCTGACGCGTCGCGATACGCTAAACCCCAAACCCACTCACGTATCACGCGTGTCGCGAAGGTTTAGAAGTACGGCAAAACAGGTATTTAGTCCCAGATTTTTATACAGAACTAAACTTTCAAAAATATATATATCACAACACTCTACATATTAGCAGACACCTATAGGACCAAACCCTACCCATCTGGCCGCAAATTGCGGCCAGAATAAATTAATTGGCGGCCACAGAAGGAGTTAGGGGGTCGGGTTCTATCTAGGGTATCAGCACCTATCCACTATACTGCAGTATCCTCAATTTCATCCTGAACCCACCGGGTCAATAGCAGTTCCAGAAAACTCAGTTTTAGCTTAAAAATGATGAATTGCATCAATTAGGGAACTGGTGGTATTTTAGTGCAATTGGGGGGTTAAGCTAAGTTAATATGGTCTCAACAACCCTCTAACAACCTACTGAAACCAATTCACACAACATTTGCTCAAAGTTTCCACTAAACACCTCATATCGCACTAAAATGCATCAAAAACCACTAACCGAAGCAAAAACTACTCTAACCAAGCAAACTAGGGAGTAAGTTAAGGAAATATACCTCACACTTGACCCTAGGGAGCTGGAGGAAGAAGAAGAAGTGCAGGGAAGGGGCTGTAGTTGGTGCTGTTGCTGTTGCTGCTGCTAGCTGCTGCTGCTGGTGCTGTTGTTGCTGCTGATCTCTGCTGCTGCTGGCTGCTGCTGTGCTGCTGGCTGCTGCTGTGCTGCTTGTTTCTGCTGGAGCTGAAGAGGTAAGTGTGTGTGTGTGTGAGTGTGTGAGGTTGAGAGAAAGAAACAAAGAATTGAGAGAAAAAAATCATCACCCAATGTCAACCCTCCTCTCTCTCTCTTCATTAATTGCAAGCATGGCCTAAAGCCACGATGCACACTCCCTCTCTCTCTCACAAGTCAACACCCATAACAAATTCAAATTAAAGCAACTCTTAATTAACTAATTAAACTTAATTAAAACCCAAAAGGCTTAATCCTCAAGATTAACCCACCATGGTCACTCATCATGGTAATAACTCATTTTAAAAACCCTAGTTTACATGCACATGTGTGTGCAAGCCTAGGAAAATTTCAGAAAAATATTTATTAAATTAGGAAAAATATTTAAAACACAATTTGGTAAGCTTTTTATTAAAAACCCATTATTTAAATATAATTAGTCACTAAACATATCCTAAGGTGTTACATCTACAAAGAAAAACCCTAGGTAAGAAAAGAAAGGGGGTAAAAGCTTCAAAAAGAGAATTTAATTCTCAATCCAAGAGTTTAACTCTTATAAAAGAAAAGAACTTAGCTCTTTCTCTGGTTGAAGATCTGCAAAGTGCATATCTCCCCATAAATTGAGAATTTAATTCTCATTGGGTTGAGATCCTGCCATGCAGATCTAAAATATAGAGGAGGAATTGAGTTTTGAGAATTTAATTCTCACAGAGTTATAGGAATTTAATTCCTTTGAGATAAAGTTAGGGTTTAACCCTATATTAAGGAATTTAATTCCTTCAAAATGGACAGAACTGGGGTTTAACCCTAATTGAGAACTTAATTATCTCAAACTCTCAAGAATTTAATTCCCTTAAAAAAGAAACTAGGGTTTCACCCTATGCCAGAATTTAATTCTTTACATATATGGGGAATTTAATTTCTACAGAAAAGAAAGTAGGGTTTAACCCTATCTAAGAATAGAATATAATTCTTCAAAATAAAGTAGGAATTTAATTCCTTTAAAGTTATTGCTAGGGTTTAACCCTATGAAGAATTTAATTCTTAAAAAGATAAAGAGATCTTCAAACATGCAAAGAACCAGAGTCACGTGCTACCACGTGACCTCTGTAAAGATCCACAGAAAAGAACTTTGAGGCAACGCCTCACGCCCCACGCGACCCCTGAAGCACACAAAGAAAAAGCAAAAGAAACAGAAGCTATGGGCGCTCTCACGTGCTACCACGTGACCCCTTGGCAAAAGCTCTAACAGACAAACACCCAAATTCCCATTACGTGACAGCACGTGATGCTCCAAAGTATGCAATACTTTTGGCAGAACAAAATAAAGGGAATCAGGGCGCTCTCACGTGTCCACACGTGACCCCTCTTTTTTTAGTGTTTAACACTAATTTGAGATCTCTGTTTCCAGTGTTTAACACTGATTTTCTTAGTGTTTAACACTAATTTGAAAACTCTGTTTCCAGTGTTTAACACTGATTTTCTTAGTGTTTAACACTAATTTGAAAACCCTGTTTCCAGTGTTTAACACTGATTTTCTTAGTGATTAACACTAATTTGAAGAACCCTATTTGCAGTGTTTAACACTATTACCTTCTGATGTTTGACACTACATCAAGAACTATATTTCCAGTGTTTAACACTGATTGTACTCTTAGTGTCTAACACTAGTTTAAGAAATCTATCTCTAGTGTTTAACACTTTTGATCTTTAGTGTTTAACACTACTCTTAGCCAAGTTGGCTGATTTTTCAGAGGCAAAGCCTCTCCTTCAATGGACCAACAGAGGGCCAATATTCCAAACATGATTGGACTTAGCCCAAGAAGGCCATAAGTTCTCAATCCAGACTCAACTGAGCCAATGTGCTCATAACCTAATAAATTGGTCTTGGTTCCAAATTGGACTACAGATCACTTAATCTACTTTGGTTCGAGGGTACATCTCTTCACTTCTTTGATATTTGTCGCTGTAATTTCTCAACGTCTTCAAAGAGGTGACGGGTCCCGACAACCACACATTGATACGGACTGTGGGGTCCTTAAACTCATGGACTATGATGTCCTTAACCTTGACCGTAATGTCTTAAAACTAACGCCGGACTGTGGAGTCCTTAAATCCTCGGGCTATGATGTCCTTAACCTTGACCGGGATATCTTAAAACTAATAACGGACTATGATGTCCTTAACCTTGACCGTAATGTCTTAAAACTAACGCCGGACTGTGGAGTCCTTAAATCCTCGGACTATGATGTCCTTAACCTTGACCGGGATGTCTTAAAACTAACAACGGACTATGAGGTCCTTAACCTTGACCGTGACGTCTTAAAACTAACGCCGGACCGTGAAGTCCATAAATCCACGGACTATGATGTCCTTAACCTTGACCGCAATGTCTTAAAACTAACATTGGACCGCAATATCCTTAAACTACCTATCGACCGCAACGTCGCTAAACTAAACAACAGGGCTTCCTTAATTGCTCTCTTGTTGGATCTAAACGATCCCGTTAAGTCGATCTTAGTCTAAAACTAGACTAACGTATCCTTAACAAACGTTTAAGTTGATCTTAGTCTCAAATGGGGCTAACGTATCCTTAAACCCAAACCCCCAAACCCAAATCTAAGATAATACGGATTTGGACTAGTCCACGCCCTACGGCCGACGACATAACTCAGTCTCTGTATACAATCCACGGACAACCAAAAATAAAACAAACATACACGACACGAAGTGACCATCTAGAGAAGGAGAAAGTTGTTACCGCGATGCGGTAGCGTAATTAACTGCAGGGGCTTGCGCCTGCAGGGAAGAGCGTCCCCACAATCAAAAACCCCTCAAGCGAGGGGGAATCTGACGAAGTCTGCTACATCGGACGCATCCGTTTAAACCTCCGATACACGGTGCTATAAATCAACTTGGCATCTTCGGAGAGGTAGACGGATAGCACCAATTAGCATCTGCCCCGAATCTCAGGCAAGACGTCTGTCGCGCCGTCTTTCGGAGGGGAACAGACATCTACCCCCAATATCGGGAGAGACGAAATCCCCTCCTGTCGCTCATTGCCTCCATGTGAATAGGGACTGTACCCAAAAACCACCGTTTTGTACGTCCTCTTGAACGTGGTAAGGTGGAAATTAAAGCACAGTGGGAATCACACAAGACTCTATGACGATCTCCGGTCTATAGACTAACCTGTACCAGTGTCACCAGAGAACTGCTGTCTGACGTCAGGTATAATACCATCTAGGAATTCTCGGCGATTCCGTCCAGTGTACCCAGTCTCCACTGAGAACCCGTATACCATCTTTGATGTCAAACACCAATGGATATAGGATCATCCATCGCCCATCTCATGGGTCGAGAAGCGTATGCGCTAGTCTACGCTGGTATATCGATGCCCTGTCTCGATACACCCATGATTAGAAACATTAAAGGATAAACTTATGGACTACCATGGCCCCACTTGTATGATCTGCATCATAATCCTGGTAGTCAAGTACACATCCTAAGGGCTTTACCAACATATAATCATGAGACAGTATCAAGAGATAAGTATACATGTTAAGATAAAGAGCAACCAGATAGCATACTATCATGTCGAGCAAGAAAGTCCTCTCTCTATATATGTCCAAGCATTCACTATAATATACATCATATGTATAATAATGGCCTCTAGGGCATACATACAACTAACAGTAATTTGGCCGGCTTGCCCCCTATCTGCTTGACGTTTTTCTCGCAGGTATTTCTCTAAGTGACCGGAGCAGATCAGCTCTTCGATATAATCGCGCAGCTATTTACAATCCTCGGTCGGATGTCCTTGCATCCGGTAATAGGCACAATACGGGCCTCAGAGCCGTTTGCCCGTGCTTCCGGTAGCCGGTGGGAGCCTGAAGAACCTTTCGCCCTTAGCTTCCTCCAACAGCTCGGTCTGAGAGATGTTTAGAGGTGTGTACTCCTGAAACCTCGGGGAGTAAGACTTCAGACGATCGACTTTCTTTTTCTCCTCCCTATCCCTTTTCTTTCTGTCCGCCTGGTCGGCTCGGTGGAGGTTTGAGTTCACCTCGGACTCGAGTTAGATTTCTCGCTCGGTCCAGACTTTCACTTCGACCATGGTCTTAGGTTGCGCTAATGCAAAAGAGTGGAGCCACTCTTTGTACCTATGACCCGACCTCGGTGCGGTGATATCTGTTTCATTGTGGTGCTCGGGGACTTCCAGGAGAGTATTGTAGAAGCGGGTGACATACCCTTTGAAGGATTTCTTGTCTCCGCTCTTGATAGTGAACAGGTAGTCGACCGTCCTCTTCTGTCGTCGGTTCCCAACAAAGTGACCAAGGAATTAGGTGGCCAGCTCGTCAAAGTTCGAGATGGAGCATGGCGTAAGTCCTCGGAACTAGTCCCGGCCAGCTCGGATTAGGTGGTGGGAAAAGCTCAGCATTGAGCCGTGTCCGAGTTATCTTGGAAGATCATGCCCGTCGTAAAAGCGTCCAAGTGGTCCTTCGGGCTGGAATTCCCGTCGAAAAGGGCCACTTTTGGCGACTTTTTCCTGGACGAGACGTGCTCGGCCAGCAACTCTTCTATAAAGGGCTTTGTTAGTGAGTCGGCGGAGTACCTGGCCCTTTCGCCGGACGTATGGCCATCTCGTCATATGCCTTCGATTTTCTTTTCGAGGGCTTCAAGTTGGTGGTGGTCCTTCGAGGATTCTGCACAGTCGGAGTGGTGGCTACCCCCGCTTCGGGTCTGCGCAATGGTGCGGCTTCGATTCTACTCTATCAAATTTCTCAAATCCTCAGGCGAGGCCCTTCTCGAGTAGTCCGGACATTCGCTGTTCGCGCTGCCCCGGTGAGAGTGGGGGCGTCGGTCATGCCTGGAAGCAGCCGAGCTGACCGACACCTCCTTAGTAGGAGAGAGCGCACGGCGGGCATCGGAGTGACGGCTTAGTCTTCCCTGGGATTGGGGCATGGAGCTGTCCGGTGCCCAGCGGGTCATGGAATCAATTGCCGCATGTGGGTCACGGTGGACGGAGTCGGCACGCCGACACTCGGTGACGCTGAGGTGAGCGTGAATGAGATCGAGGGCTTGAGCGTGCCCATCCGTCCTTCTGCGGACGTCGTTATCCCGGAAAAGGGGAACTGCAGTCTGGTAGGGAGGGCCCGCCGCTTTTACACGGACGAGGGCGTTCACCAGCGATGTGAGCCTGTCTATCCAAGCGGATAAAGCATTGATCACGTTAGGAGGGGGAGACGAGCCGCTCCCTCCTCCGTTGTGGTGGTTCGTATTCGGATCATTGCGGTTGTCGCTCGCTATCGGGTCGAGGGAGGAAGATCAATTTTAGGGATGGAGAAGCTTCTGAAACGCTTCCCACAGACAGCGCTAACTGATGGAGGTTGTGATCTCCTTCAGATGTTGTCCTCCGTCGATCCTTTGATGGAGGTCTTTGACGGTTGAGATTTGGTTTAGGAGTTGTTGAGCATGTGGATCTCAATGGGTTGGCGTTGACGTTGAGCTATCTGCAAAGGAAGTCCCAGGGTAGGTGACCACCGTAGGACCCTCTGACGATTAAGTTAGTGTCGAGGAATAGGTGCAGAGCAATGGCGTATTGGAAATGAGATCGAATTACCTGAGTCGTCTGAAAGAGGGGTTTATATAGTGGTCGTGTGGTGCGAGCAGGCGCGAGATCATCGCCGTCAGTTACGCCCCAGCGTTATCTTCGCATTTAATGGCGGGATGTGCCCATTAATGGGGGGATACGCTAGCGTGGGACGTGGAACGTGGGGAGGCGGATATCTTGTCCTGGCGATATACGCGGAGCCGTTGCGGAGGTGCATGGACTCCGCGCTCTTGATTGATCGGGGGAAACCGAGGAAGCTCGTTCTGTCAGGAGCTCGGAGATGAGCCGGGAGGCCGAGGAAGCTCGGCATGTCAGGAGCTCGGAGACGAGCCGGGAGGCCGAGGAAGCTCGGCATGTCAGATGGCTCGGAGACGAGAAAGGAGACTGAGGAAGCTCAGAGACGAGCTGTTGGTAGTTTGCTGCGTGAAGGTGAAAAGTACTCAGGAAGGTCTCCTGAAAGGTCGGATACTTCCTCGAGACGAGGTCCCGAGGAATGCCCCTAATGCAACTTATTTATTCTGCCTCTGTAGCTTTCGGGATACGTCATCAGCCACGTATCGTAATCTGAGGAAATACCACTTGTGAGATCATCAGGTGTATTTGCAAGTTAATAACTTGGTTCATCTGGTTAATTACTGCTTTCTTTTTTCTCTTGTTTTTCTTTTTGGCACAGGCAAGTAAGCCTAATTAATTAATGCTTTCTTGATGTATGTACTATATATGTAGTTGTTACAGGGCCAGCTTAGGGTTTTTGTTAAACCCTTTTGGGATTTTCCTATGATTGATGTGTTGCCAAATAAAAGATGATAGCTTTTTGTAGCTGACGGTTTGAATTGATCTGTTCTTACTTCAAAAACTAGGGGTTTTGTTTTTATATACTACTGATTATATATGCCTTTATTTTTAATATGTTGGTCTTTGCAAGTTAATTAATTTTACATATTCAGGACAAAATAATCAAAACTTTAGGTGCAAAGGCCAATAAGATGACCGGAGTTTATTTACAAGTGGAGGCAGGGATATAGGGATATGCAACTTTAGGTTTGGAAACCCCAGACTCCACTAAAAATTAATTAACTCAGGTCATGTCATAAAAGATGTGTTAATGGAGTTCAAGAAACTTAGATGAGACCGGAGTTTTGCAAGTTGATATAGTCCTAGTTATCCCAACTCCCATATCAATGTCAAACCTGGTTTAGTTGTGGAATTATTATTAATATTTTCAAGAGAAAAACGAAAAGATACCTTCTCTTAGTGATAATAAAGTGCTTTATTTCTTAACTTTATTACTTTTGCGGCAAGAAATACATATTAGCGGCGACATTATATAGAGATGAGATCTAATCGATCCAACAAGTGGGAAAATATATTGTTAATATTAGTTTAAAATTTAAATAGTTTGTTATTATAGATAGAATTAAGATAAGTCTTTTATTTAAATATAGATTTAAATTTAAATTTAAATAAGTGGAAATATTCTATTAGATAAGGATAAAGTAGATTTATATTGATCATAATCTGAGTAGGAAAAGATTTATTCTATACAATAAATAGGGTGATGCTTTTATCAAGAAGAATCGGGCACAACAAAGCAAAGCTCAGACGGGCACAACAAAGGCTCAACAAATTCCAAGGCTAATGCTAAGATAAGAAATGTGTAGTCTCTATGTTTATACGGGTTGTAACTCCCCTCTCTTAAGATGAGATCAAGAGAGAGAAGATGAGCTAAGATGAGAGAGAGAGAGAGGAGAGAGAGAGAGAGAGAGATGTGTGTGTGAGTTCTTGTAACTTTTATCTTCATTGAAAGAATATGTTTCTACTTAAGATTTGAGACATTAATATTTTAGATGATCAAATCAAGGGCATGATAAGTTATCGGGTGTAATCTCTTTCTTATATTAATGGAATTCTCATATTTTCCCTGTGGATTAGGCCGGTCGGTCGAACCACGTTAAAAGTCTGTGTTGATACTTCTTCTTATGCATTGCTGGCTTGCATGCTCGTACGTTAAAGACAGGATTTTTCTCTCGATGATAGGTATCGGAAGGGAAGATTCCTAACAAATGGTATCAGAGCTCATGGTGTTCGCTCGGAGCTTCGAGTTCGTGAGATAGCGATGGATGCGATGTCAAGTTGGAATGGCGGGGGCATCTTAAAGAAGAAAATTTGATCCAACGAAGTGTCGGATTGGCGGTTGTCAAAATTAGATCTGTCAAGGAGATACCAGCAGAGATGTTTGGAGATTGGATCTTGTATTAGATGATCGATGTGATGTATAGTTGAAGCGGTAGAGGTATCATAAAGAAAAAGGTTTGATCCGACGGTGTGTAGGATTGATGGTTGTTAAAGTTAGATCGGTCAAGGAGTTACCAGCGGAAGCATTTGGAGACATGATCTTGTGTTTGACGAACGAGAGAGTTTGATCTGAGGGAGCGTCAGATTAGCGGTTGGCAAAGTAAGATCGGTCAAGAAGTTACCAGCGGAAGCGTTTGGAGACCAGATCTTATGTTTGATGAACGAGAGAGTTTTGATCCGACGAAGTGTCGGATTGGCGGTTGTCAAAATTAGATCGGTCAAGGAGTTGTCAGTGGAGATCAGATCTTATGTTAGACGACCAAGAGTGCTCGGATTCTATCGAATTTAAGCATGAAGGCTTATGGTAGCGAGCGGTGAAGCAGAACAATGAAAGAAAGCAAGCAGGTCACAGTTGTTGCAAAAAAGAGCGGCATGATTGCAATGGTATTTGTCGGCAGCAAGCATGGTGATGTAAGATCTGGCAAATTATATTTTATGTATCAGGATTTTCAGCGCCAGAGAGTTTTTCTTCTACGCAAAGTTCTGTAAGGATCATGGTGTTATGGTTCCTTAGTGGTCAAAGAAAGGTGGGAGTGGTAGAAGCGCATGATAGGGACACACTATAGAAGCCTCATAGTATAGAGTGCAATCCGGATTGCCAGAGTTTTGGATAGGAGCGGTTAATCATGTGTGTCACTTGATGATTGATCGCCGTCTAAAGCCATATATTTTCAGATCCCGAATGAGTTATAGATTGGAGAGTCGGTATTTTATGGTTTGCGGATAGTGTTTAGATGTCCTGCTTATTCACGTGTTTAAGCAGATCAAATTAAAGTCAAAGTTGTAGCAGCGCAAGGGACTTTAATTATAGTGGAGTTAAAGTGCACTAGGAGACTTCAACTAAGGTGGAGTAACATGATTCTCGGAGACACTATGGGGACACCGATACATCTACAAAGCCAGAGGATGTTTTGGTGTACCGAGAGCCTGAGGAAGATTATCATCAGCAAACCCATGATACCAAAGATAAAGATATAGCACGTCGATGATCACATGTACCACGTTGTACATGTTGTGGTTCCTCAGCGTCCTATCCGCTAACCGCGGCCGTTGTAGAACGAAAAACTTTAATTTTTAAAAAATTTGGCACTAGAAATAACGACCTAGAATCTAACCAAACACTAATCTAGTAAACTAGAGGAGTTCTAACTACTTTGTAAATAAGGTTATACCAAAGAGATCGTGTCCTTCGGTCTTCACCTCCTCTTCTTTAGCTTTTCGGGGTTTCCGTGATCGAGCTTGGCTTCCGGTCTTCCTCCGTCGAAGATGATCCACACGAGAGATATGGTTCAAAACTCTAGCTTCACATAAGTAAGCAAGTGAAGCAAATAGAAATCATAACTTGCTAAGAAGTGAGACCCGGAGATGTAGTTGTAGTTCTAGTATTTTTCTATCTCCTTTCAACCCTTAATTCTCAACTCATGAGAGTGTAGGGATGAAGAAGAAGGAGGAGAAAAGTGAGGAGAGAGAACTAAATGGTGAGAATCACCAAAAACCCTATAAGAGAAAAACCAAGCCATGGTTTTGTAAAATGATATTTTCAAATAAAAATATATCAACCATACTTTAATAGTTTTGACAAATGAATTTACAATTCATTTGTCAATTCTATTCAAGCATGTCTCTCACTATTCTCACCTCACTTCACCTTTACACCTCATTTCCATTTAAATGAATAAATGGAAAATGCATGATGAGGTGTCATCTTTCTAGAACATCTTTCCGTATAAATACGGAATACACTCTATCATATATACATACCTGTATTCGTATCAAAATACGAATACCCAAAGAGATAGAATAATACAATGAACATAATACTAGAAAATACATATCACAATATATATATATATATATATATTATTAAATCAATACTTGATTTAATAATCCGGCTTACTCCTAAACCGGCTAGTATTATCAACCGTCCGATCAACAATCCATGTAGCCAGTACACTCATTTGATCGGAACGCTGCACGTATCAAAATACGACCACTACTTCATCCCGTCTGAACCAAGGAAACTCTCTGTATGGGATTCTAAAGACACAACAGTACGCTGGCAATGGGTTTAACCATAAGCACGTCAGCGGCACTAGCTATACGTAACGGCTACTCAGGTCACTGTTGAAAAGGAAGGCTGATGAGCAAGCTCATCCGAACTCCTAATGAGCCTATCCGTGACAATCTCCGTACAGTCCGGTCTATTCGTCTAAGAGTATCTCATACTGGGTTTAGGGATGGTAAACGTCAGACCCTAATAACCCGACAATTCATGCCGATATGGCTCAGAACCAATCCGAGAAACTACTAATCTAACTATCAGTAAATCTCAACTGCTTTGGCCAATGTCTTATGGTGCTGGCCAACCGAACACAGTGCGATATCGACTTCCTATACTGAGAGAGATAAATCCCAACAATCGCTCACTGCCTTTATGTGGCCCGGGACTGGACCCAACTAAAACCTGTTTGCACGACTCAGTAGAGCCGTAGTAGGGTAGTAATCTAAGTACATTGGGAACTCATACAAGAAATATAACGATCTCAGGTCTAAAGACTAACCTGTGCTCATGTCACCTGAGAACTGCTATCCGACAATAGGTATAGTACCATCTAAAAGTTCTCGGTGAGTCCGTCCATATTTACCGTCGAAAACTAGACTGAGACGCTGAGACGTCTATCCTGTATTTTTGGGCAAATACTATTTGGACATATCCATCCAGCTCTCCGAAAATACCAAGTTGATTTATGGCACCGTATATCGGAGGTTTGGATAAATGTGACCGATGTAGCAGACTTCATCAGATTCCCCCTCATTTATGAGGGGTTTTGGATTGTGGGGACACTCTTCCCTATAGGTGCAAGGCCCTACAATTAATTACGTTATCGCGTTGTGATAACAACTTTCTCTGGCTTCAGTATTTCACTTTGTGTCGTGTTGTATTTTTGTTTATTTTGGTTACCTGCGGATTGTATACGAAGACTAATTTATGTCGGCAACCGTAAGGCGCGGATTAATCTAAATCCGTATATATTAGATTTGGGTTTCAATTTAGGTTGTATGTTCCGTCAGTTCAAAGAATATTTTATTTTATTTAAGGACCGTTAATTTGGTTTTAGATTAAGATCAACTTAAATATATATATGTGAGCATATGGGCTCAATTTATTTTAACTAAGAATACGTTAGTCTTGTATAAGACTAAGATCAACTTAGAAATATATTTAAGGATCATTAAATTTTATTAAGATCCATCAACAGAGCATATGGGCTCGGCTGCAAAGAAATTTCAGAGACTTAGCCAATTTGGGCTTAGTCCTGAGCTTTTACCCTCAATCAGTAGTGCTAAGCATTTATTCTTTTGACTATATATATATATATATAACATTTCCGCACGCGATTCGCCTTTGACCTTTATATATATATATATATATATATATATATATATATATATATATATATATATATATATATTGTTCCCCGCCGAAAGACGCGACCGGGACGTTGGGACGTCCGGGCCTGAATTCCGAGGGAAGATGCTAATTGGTGCTATCCGTCCACCTCTCTGAAGATGCCAAGTTGATTTATGGCACCGTGTATCAAAAGTTTAAACGGATGCGGCCGATGTAGCAGATTTCGTCAGATTCCCCCTCATGATGAGGGGTTTTTGATTGTGCGGACGCTCTTCCCTGCAGGCGCAAGCCCCTGCAGTTAATTACGCTACCACATCACGGTAACCACTTTCTCCTTCTCCAGATAGTCACTTTGTGTCGTGGGTGTTTGTTTTGTTTTTGGTTTCCCGTGGATTGTATACGGAGACTAATTTATGTTGTCACCCGTAGGGCGTGGATTGGTCCAAATCCGTATTTTCTTAGATTTGGGTTTTGAGTTGGATTTAAGGATACGTTAGTCTCATTTGAGACTAAGATCAACTTAAACGTTTGTTAAGGATACGTTAGTCTAATTTTAGACTAAGATCAATTTAAACGTTTGTTAAGGATACATTAGTCTAATTTTAGACTAAGATCAACTTAAACGTTTGTTAAGGATACGTTAGTCTAATTTTAGACTAAGATCAACTTAACAGGATTATTTAGATCCAACAAAAGAGCATTTGGGCTCTATTGTTTAGTTTAGAGACATCGCGGTCCATTACCAGTTTAAGGACATGTTGGTCCAAGGTTAAGGACATCATAGTCCATGGGCTTAAGGACCCCACAGTCCGAGGTTAAGGACATCATAGTCCATGGGTTTAAAGGACCCCACAGTCCGAGATTAAGGACATCATAGTCCATGGGTTTAAAGGACCCCACAGTCCGAAGTTAAGGACATCATAGTCCATGGGTTTAAGGACCCTACAGTCCAGTTTAAGGATATCATAGTCCATGGGTTTAAGGACCCCACAGTCCAGTTTAAAGACGTTATGGTCTATGGAATGTATGGTTGTCGGGATCCGTCACCTCTCTGAAGACGTTGAAGGATTATAACGACAAATATCAGAGGAGTGAAGAGATGTACTCTTGAACCAATTTTGGTTGAGAGATCTGTAGTCCAATTTGAGATTAAGATCAAAAGATTTGTGAGCATATGGGCTCAGTTAATCTGAATTAAGGACTTATGGCCAATCTTGGGCTAAGTCCAATCAAGTTAAAATATTTAACATTTATTTTGGGCTGTTGAGCATTTATTTGGGCTTGGCCCTTTTAACAATGCAGAGCATTGATTTGGATTCTGACAGTATTTCTGTCTTTTGTTGAATGCTGATCATTCATCATAGCTCTGGGGCTTATTAAAGAACAATTTATGTTCTATCAGTGCAGCACATGGTGCGCTTGGCGTTTTGAGCCAGTCAAAGAGCGCAGTGCGCTTCTGCCGAGTAGCGCACACGTGAGGGACACGTGTTGCGCTTGGAGCTAAGCGCCAGTTGATGGGCGCATTGCGCTAGTTTATGAGCGCAGAGCGCTATCTTATGAGCGCAAGCGCTAGTCTTATGAGCGCAGTGTGCTATATTTGGAGCCCTAAGGCTCTGCAGCGCTTTGCGCTAGTCTTGAGCGCTGAGACGCTTCTGCTAAGTAGCGCACATATAAGGAGTAGGTGGTGCGCTTGGCGCTACGCACCAGTTTTGAGCGCAGAGCGCTAAGTTGTGAGCGCAAAGCGCTAACTGATCAATTTTATGATCCAAGAAATAAATTTAGGTTCTTTATAAGAGATTTTGTCTCAAGATTCTAAAAACAAAAGTTCTTACTTTGTAGGAGATGGTTCAATCTCTTGTATTGATGAAAAGCTTTGCCTTTATGGATCTATGATCCTTAAGAGAATTGAATTATTCTCCCCCTTTTTTATAATGAGATGTTCTTGATCTCTTTGCATAAAAGACCTTCGTCTTGTAGATCTATGATCTGTGAGAAGAATTATGTTCTTCTTTTTATTTTATGATGAGATCCTTTGATATCTTTATGAAAGACCTTGGTCTTGTAGATCTATGATCTTTAAAGAAGTGAATTATTCTTTTTAATTATGAGATGATTTCATCTCTCTGTTCATTTTTTACCTTAAAAAAACTCTTCTTTTTCTGAGAGCTTGCTCTTCTTTCTGAGATCTCTCAAAGCTTATGGGGGGGGGGGGTTCTTCTATTTGTTTCTGTATATCTCTCAGACTTGAAGTCTTGGGGCCTTTATATAGGGCAAGCTGATTTGTTCAATCAGTTAAGGAGATCTTTTCTCCAATTGATTTGGGGATTTTCCTATCGTTGGATCTTTGATCCAAGGGCTTTTGATTTACAGAAGGCAATCTTCTTGTTTTAACAAGAATGGGGAATTTTCTCTAAACATAATTTATTCTGTGTTTTTAATCACCATTGGATCATTGATCCAACGGTGCTCTGATTTACAGAGCACAATCTTGTTGCTTGGAAAGATTTTGAGGAATCTTTCCTTAACAAAATTTAATTCTGATTAATTAATGATTTATTATTATTATTGGATCTTTGATTTGATGGTGGGGAGCTTTTAGTTCCAGCGCTAGCGCACCCGTGCTTTGCACGTGGTGCGCTTCTTAAAGGACAGCGCACTTAGCCCAAGCGCACCCGTGCTTTGCACGTGGTGCGCTGCTTAGAGCGTAGCACACTTAGCGCTAGCGCACACGTGCTTTGCACGTGGTGCTCTACTTAAGGCGCAGCGTACTTGGCGCTCGCGCACACGTGCTTTGCACGTGGTGCGCTGCTTAGGGCACAGCACACTTGGCGCTGCCTCTGAAGCGTTGCTTCATTTCGAAATTTGAATTTTGAACAGAGTTTTGCTCTGATTGGGGGAAACAAATGCCCTCCACCGTTGCGCTCACGTGGCCCACACGTGAGTGCAGCGGTGGCAGCATCTGCGCTCTTTGATCAACTCAGAAGTTGAACGGCATCTCAGTGCCTATAAATAGGACCCTTGGCCCTTAGGATGATTTCTGTTCATTTTCTTCCTTCTGAGAATTTTTATTCTCTTACAGAGCATAGCTCTTTGGCTTAAGAAATTTCTTAAGAACTCTGTCAAAATCTTAGGTAAAGATTAAATCTTTGAGTAGATCATTTAATAATCTAGGGTTTCACCCATTAACAGATCTTTGCTCTTCATAGATCTTCGATCTAAAGAAAACCTTTTTAGGGTTTTGTTGACAGAGCTTTACTCTCTTGAACCTATAGATCTAAAAAGATCTTTCTTAGGGTTCCTTAACCCATTAACGGATCTTTGCTCTTGTTAGATCTTAGATCTTAAGAGATCCTTTTCAGGGTTTCTTAACCCATTAACAGAGTTTTGCTCTTTTCAAATCACATAGATTTATTAATCTTTCATAAAGAACTCTTAAGAGTTTGTTCATGGATCTTAAAGATCATGGAATTTTATTCCATTAATACTTTACTTTAAGTTCTCTGATGGGTTATTCCATCATTTTTACAGAGCAAGGCTCTTAGAATTTTCTTGAGGAATTTTATTCCTTCATCATTAGAATCTGACAAGTGTCATTCTTTCACAGAGCACTGCTCTCAAAGGGAGATTTACTCCTCTGCCCGAGGGGTTCTCATTGAATGAGAATCAATTGAGAATTTCCTCATTTAATGACAGTCTCATCAAATGATGAGACCGTTTTATTAATGATGAACTGTCATCTAGATTATGTGGGTCCCCTTTGGTCCCTTTTCACTGCATTGCAGTGTGGTACAAATTTAAAATACCTAGTGACAGAACTTAAACTGTTGCATTGGTGGCTGAATTTTTTTTATTTTCCCCACAGGTACTATGTCTTTCGAAACTTCCTTCCCGTTCGTCCGCTCAGAAGGCGGATTCCCCGAAGCGCCCGTAGACCGAGAGTTTCTTGCGCTGATCAAAAACCATGACCCGGCGCACAAGAATCTTCATTTGTGGGGAACATGGTATAACCAGATCATCATGGGTTGACGCAGCTTCTCTTGTTCAACACCTTCAGAGGCTATCTCGGCGATTCATTATGCTGACGTACCGCCGGTGAACTATGCCGTGGAGGTGGTTAATTGGACTTCAGAGGGTTGTCTTCAGCCCTCTATGGCTGCAATACCTGTACAACCGCCGATGGCTTTGGACATTCTAGGGCGGCGTATATTCCAGGGTGAGTCGTGCCCTTGGGGACAGCCATACAACATAGGCCTGACTCCCCGTCACTCAGCTGGATATCTGCAGTGGGCCCGATACATCCTATCAGCAAAGAAGTCAGAGCTGCTGAAGCTTGGGTTGTACCCTGCGATTTATGCTTCTTTGTTCCAGTATTCCACACCTCCAGCATGGTGGGTCAAAGCCTTCTTGGAACAATGGAACGTTTCAACTCATACCTTCCTTATGCTAGATCGGGAAGTTTCCATCTCTTTGGAAGAGTTTGCGGATATCTCCGGCCTGCCTGTCAGAGGGGAGCATTATGAGGAGATCTTACCCCTTGATGAGTATGTTTTCGCTACCCGACTGGTGATGACGGGTCTAAACCCAGAGAATGCCATTCAGCACCGATTCCCCAGCTTGATCAAGGTGCTAAACATTTACGAGGGCCTATTTCTTGAATCTGGAAGCCATGGGGTTAGCTTTGCGGACTTCATCGCCCGTTTTCTTCGCCCAGAAGTTTTATCGCGACAAGGTGAAAAGTTTGCCAAACTTGATGATCCTTTCGGCTTTGTTTTGGATCGCCGACCAATATTGGAAGCCGATCAAAAGGGTTTCTTTCTTCCAAATGTCGCGATCGTCCCTTTTTCAGAAATTGCCGCTCCGGGCATCGATGAGGAAGCGTTCTTTCTAGGGTTCCTCAGTTTGTGGTTAAGCTGGTTCGCGCTTCCCATGCACCCTCGCTACATGAGGCCGTCTGTCTTCTACCCAGCTCATCGGATGGTTGAAGGGAGACAAGTTGCTGTTGGAATTGCCAGGCTGGCTCATTTGTATCACGGCCTTAGTTCGGCGGCCGACACTACTCAGCCGGGGGTGCAGCCCGTGAACTTCCCGATGCATTATTTTACTTCATGTCTCGAGTTGCATGTGCTCGATGCCTTTGGAATGCACAAGCGGCCTCGGATCATGCGGCTGGTCAATGCTTCCATTGTGGAGCCAAGTCAACGAGAGGCTCAAGGTGTAATCTTTCGCCCACGTACCATCGGGGATGTCATGACCTTTGTTGATAAGGTTATGACCATCGGTAAGAAATCCGCTAATACGGTGCAGCCACTGCGGGACACTTTTAAGGACGAAGCTTCTATCCTGAAAGCTTGGGAGATTCTCCATTTGTACTCGATCAAGCCGGGATATTTGGTGTTCAGGCAGAACGACTCGTCTTTGTTCATGAGATATAATCCCCACCGTTTTGCCCAGCAATCAAGTTATAATCAGGGCGTCCCACTCGAGGCATTCCTGGCAGAACCAGTTTATATTGAGGAGGGTATCCGGAGTGCTTTGCACCACTTCATGCGCCTAAACACAGGGTCCAATTTCTTCATTAGTGAGCCAAGTTGTGTTCCAAGGGCCCTGAACGTATACGTGGTGTGGTATCAACACGCGATGGGTGCCATCATCAGGGAGGAAAAGAAGTTGTTGCTCGACCGTAAGGGTGCACCCCCTGCCGGTAATCCATCCATCCCTTTGAAGCAACGGACCATCGTTCGTCCTACTTTGAGAGAGGTTGTTGAGGTTGAGGTCCCGCATGATAGGCCTGAGTTACTGATATCCCGTGCTCCCATGAAAGCGGTGACTGTGGCGTCTCTCAAGTCTGGCGTAGGTTCAGATATCGGGACTCGTCGTCCCAAGGTGCATACCAAGTGTAAGATTGTGCTAGCGGCGACCGGTTCTCGCTCGCAGAAGAAGAAGAAGTCGATTCTTTCTGCAGACGTTGTATTCGGCCAGGAGCCTCATGCTCCTTATAGCAAGCGCCTGAGAGAATATGGGACAAACGAGGGTCTATTCATGGCGCCAGATGATACTGATCTTGAGGCTGCCATCGCAGCTTCCGAGCGTCTAGCTAGCTACAAAGCAGGACTGATCATCTTTGCCGAGTCAGGTAATCTTCAGTTGCATCTTTTTGCTGTTATGTTTTTGTTATCATGCCTTGACTAACTCTTCGTCTTTAACAGGCATCTCCACTGAAGAGGCCCTTGCGGCTTCCCTCAAGAATTTTGAGGAGGAAGAGAGGCTTCGCGCTTCGCTGGGCGTTGGTATATTTCGGCTCATTGTGCCTTCATTCCCCTTTCTTATGGGTAATCTGACCTCTTTTTCATCTTATCGCAGGGACTACCTCGACTCAGGTCATCCCCAGTACAGTGCCAATCCCGCAGGGTGATGCGGAGATGCTTCCAGGGCCAGCTATCGAAGTCTCGGCCTCTTCAGCACTGCCAAAAGAGGCTTTACTTAAGCAATCGATGACGGATGCTACAACGGCTCCAGAGGTAACCCCTGGCGTGGACGATGACGTCTCCTTGATGGAGGTCTTAAGAAGATCGGCCCTTACGGCCCAGGTGGAAAGGAAGCGCAGGAGGCGTGTAGCAAGGGAACGTGATGCCGTCTTGGCCGTAGGTGCAGGCTCGAGCGCTGCTTCTTCTATCCCTGCTTCTTCAGAGGATGCTCCGGTTGCCCTGTCTATCGCTCATAGACAGGCGATACGCGCGGCTCGGGAGGCAGCTGAAAGTCTATCTCAAGGTAACATAACATTGAGTCCTTTTTTCAAAGTTTTAATCTTCATATTCTCATACATCCTATCCTGTAGGGCCGAGTCTTGATGAGGAAGTGGTGTGTGAGATGGCGGCAACCACCGAGCCTGAAGTGGCCACTCTTTCTCAAGAGTCTGGAACTGCCCCAATTGCTACTCTTTCCCCTTGCGGTTCCTTGACGTTGCCGGGCGCTGCGAGTATCATGACGGTTCTCGTGGAGTCGGGAGATGAAGCTATGGGTGACGAAACCATTCCGATAGAGGAGGGTGAAGCAGTCGCTGCATCCAGTGACGCCCTTGTCGTGGTTCCGACTGGCGACTCACCAGGTAGATTTTGGGACATTGCTTTCCTTTTCGTTCTGCAATCCCTTTCAATCTCTTCGGACAGTATTACTCTCGTTTCTACAGGATTTGCAGGTGTGGCGAGCGTTGAGGTTGTGCCACCCGAGGAAGCATCACCAGTTGCTGCTTTGACGATGGCCGCCCCTTTGACCTCTCCCATGTCCTCCCAAATGTTGGAAGGTATGGGTTTGTGACTTATCGGTTTCATTGTAAGCAATATACTTTTATGTACTGACATTGCATTATTACACCCTTGCAGGAGTTCTTTTTGATCATCTGTATCAGGTGCTGCACCCACATTTCTCCTTTCAGTCGGAGATTGCTTCATCTAGTGGCGTTGGTGAGTATAGCCTCTAGCTAATATCTTCTCTTTTCTTTTATGGGCAACCAAATCGTTGCTAATTCTTCTTTGTTTTGACTGCAGCACTACATATTGAAGGAGGAGATGAAAGAATAGTTGCACCACCGGTACTCCCGGCCTTGCTATCTGCCGCAGCCGGTATAGTAAACTCCATTGTTCATGCACCTTCTCTATTTCTTGAAACGTCATTTGACTTTGATTTGTTTTGCAGCGGTGATACCGACTTCATCTCCGTTCGAGTCTCGAATCGTAATGCCAGCAGGCCCCTTTTCCAGACGTCCATCTTCAAAAGGCGCTGTGACCAGTCTGCGCATGTTGATTGATTACATCGAGGAGCTTGATGTGGAGATTCCTACATTCGCTGCAGATTTTGCTGCCAAGATTAATCCAATGCTGGCGACGCTTGTGAACTTCTAAGCGAGGGCGTCGTTGAGTCTTGGGTTAATCACTGCAGGAAAATTGAGGCCGGCCTACATGAGCTTGAGCTCGGACGTCCTGCTCTTGAAGTCTTGGCTGTGAACTCCCAACGGGCTGCGTGGGTTGAGCAGAGCACTCCCTACTTCCGCCATCTTGAACAAGAAGCGGTCTTAAAGCGTAAGGAGTGTGAAGAGACTTCAAGTAAATCTGCTCGACTGCATGCTCAGGTTGATGCAAATGCTGTACAGTTGAAAGCTATCTTTGAGGGCCTTCTACGATGTATTTCTGATGGGCTAACACCGAGGCAGAAGCTTGGCCTCATCGAGCGAGATGCGCAAAGTCGTGGGGCAGCTCATCGGGTTATTGATGAGAAACTTTCATCTTATTTGCAGCAACGGGCTCAGGTTGAAGTGGAGTTGGCCGTGGCAGCTGACCGTGAAAAGGGGCTAGAGGGAGTGCGCGAGCAACTGACTGGTTTATTGAAAACGCCTCCCTCCCAATAGTTGTTTTTGTATCAATTAACATTTGTAATTTTTGAATAAAATGTATCCATTCTTTCCTTTTCATATGATGTAACTTGTACTCAATTGAACTTATAAATAAAAGATACATTTCTTTCGTACTATCTTGTGTTATCTCTTACTTTCTTCTCTTTTCTATGTTGCCGGCATGTTACCTTAGTAAGCGTAGCCTGTAGATGATAGAGAGCATTCCGTCGTGAACTCTTCGAGAGGTAGTGATGGCTTAGGAAGCAGGTTAAGATCTGCTGCTTAAGGCTTTTCAACTTTATGAGTCGTGAGGGTCTCATAAAGACTTTTCTCTCTATGAGTCGAAAGGATCTCGTAGGTGTATTTTCTCCTTAGGAATCGTGAGGATTCCTAAGTGTGTTTTCTCTTGGGAGTCATAAGGATCTCACAAGAGAGTTTTCTTCCTTACGGGTCGAGAGGACCTATAAGTGATTGATGAGATTGACATTATCCGCATTTCACGGAGTCAGAAGTTGCTCTGGGCGTTTCCCACGGGGTCAGGATTGACTTTACCCGTGTTCTATGGAACTAGGATTTGCTCTGGACGCTTTCCACGGGGTCAGGATTGACATTAGTCGTGTTCCGCAAGGACCAGGATTTACTCTGGACGCTTCCCACGGGGTCAGGATTGACATTAGCCGTGTTCTGCAAGGACCAGAATCCGCTCTGGACGCTTCCCACGGGGTCAGGATTGACATTAGCCGTGTTCCACTAGACCAGGATTTGCTCTGGATGCTTCCCACGGGGTTAAGATTGACATTAGCCGTATTCCGCAAGGACCAGGATCTGCTCTGGACGCTTCCTATTGGTCAGGATTGACATTAGCCGTGTTTCGCAAGGACCAGGATCCGCTCTGGACGCTTCCTACGGGGTCAGGATTGACATTAGCCGTGTTCCACTAGACCAGGATTTGCTCTGGACGCTTCCCACGGGGTTAGGATTGACATTAGCCGTGTTCTGCAAGGACCAGGATCCGCTCTGGACGCTTCCCACGAGATCAGGATTGACATTAGCCGTGTTCCACTAGGCCAGGATTTTCTCTGGATGCTTCCCACGGGGTCAGGATTGACATTAGCCGTGTTCTGCAAGGACCACGATCCGCTCTGGACGCTTCCTACGGGGTCAGGATTGACATTAGCCGTGTTCCGCAAGGACCAGGATCCGCTCTGGACGCTTCTCACAGGGTCAGGATTGACATTAGCCGTATTCCACTAGACCAGGATTTGCTCAGGATGCTTCCTATGGGGTCAGGATTGACATTAGCCGTGTTTCGCAAGGACCGGGATCCGCTCTGGACGCTTCCCACAGGGTCAGGATTGACATTAGCCGTGTTCCACTAGACCAGGATTTTCTCTGGATGCTTCCCATGGGGTCAGGATTGACATTAGCCGTGTTCCGCAAGGACCAGGATCCGCTCTGGATGCTTCCCACGGGGTCAGGATTGACATTAGCCGTGTTCCACTAGACCAGGATTTGCTCTGGATGCTTCCCATGGGCTCAGGATTGACATTAGCCGTGTTCCGCAAGGACTACGATCCGCTCTGGACTCTTCCCACGGGGTTAGGATTGACATTAGCCGTGTTCCACTAGACCAGGATTTGCTCTGGATGCTTCCCATGGGGTCAGGATTGACATTAGCCATGTTCCGCAAAGACCAGGCTTCGCTCTGGACACTTCCCATGGGGTCAGGATTGACATTAGCCGTATTCCACTAGACCAGGATTTGCTCTGGATGCTTCCCACGAGGTCAGGATTGACATTAGACGTGTTCCACGAGATCAGGAGAGGTTGACTTTATCCGCATTTCACTAAGTCGGGGGTTGACTCTCGATTACCTGTGCACCGCCGAGTCATGGAACTGAGAATTGCCGCGGTTTCTCTTTGCTGATGTTGCGTCTATTGTACTGAGACGAATGTTGAAATGATCTCCAGGCTGTTTGTGAACCGTCGAGACTTGGCTCTCTTTCGGATGGAGCCTGGGGGGAAGGTATGTTTCCTTCTTTGTTTGTGCCCCTGGATTGTATACAGGGATCGATGTGATCTCACCTGTAGGGCAAAAAGTTTCATTTTATATATTTTTCTTTCTGCGATGCTCTATCATTTCAGCTTTTATATCGCGAAAGTCGTGATTGCCCAATCATTTCGGCTATTTTTCGCGGTACCTAATCATTTCGGCTATTTGTTTTATTTACTCGCTGCTTTTTATTGCGAGTTGCCCAACCATTTCGGCTATTTTGTATGCATATATTTTTATTTGCTGATTTTGTTTCAAGTTTTCCCATCATTTCGGCTATTTCATATGCATTTGTGGCTCGCTGGCTTTTCGCTGCGAGTTTTGGAATTTGACACCGATTTCGGCATCAGCATCGCTACAACTGGGATATTGCCAGGAGCGAATCATCATTTTTCTCTGTCGATATCGAACAAGGGTGGCTTAGCGAACAGGGTTAGGATCCTGTCGACTAATACTTTTGACTTCATGAGCCGTAAGGGTCTCATAAAGGTATTTCTTCCTACGAGTCGTGAGGATCTCGTAGGTGCATTTTCTCCTTAGGAATCGTGAGGATTTCTAAGTGTGTGTTCTCTTATAAGTCGTAAGGATCTTACAAGAGTATTTTCTCCTTATAAGTCGAGAAGACTTACAAGGGCTGTCCACTGTGTAAACATATCCCTAGTCGAGGGTGGGACTTTGGTAGTGAAATGTTTATTCGCGTCCGTGGATTGTATACAAGGGTCAATATTGAAACGCTTGTAAGGAAACATTGGAGATTGTGATGGCTTATGAACAGGTTCAGATCCCTGAAGCTTAAGGCTTTTGAATCCTGTGAGCCGTGAGGATCTCATAGGGGAATTCTCCTTACGAGTCGTGAGGATCTCGTAAGTGTAATTTCTTCTTAGGAATCGTGGGGATTCCTAAGTGTATTTCTCCTTTGTGAGTCATAAGGATCTCATGCAGGTGGTTTCTCCTCACAAGGTCGAGAGGGCCTTGCAAGTGTCTTTTAATGAGATTGCGCCCTTTCGGGTTTTCACAAAACTCGCCGGTAGCCCTACTGTTTTTACTCACGGAGCCCTTTCGGGTTTTCATCCGTACTCATTTTGCTTATGGACATACCGTTTTCTTCTTCTTTTTATTTTATTTATTTATTTATTGTGTCAGCCTTGGGATGCTGCGGTCCGTAGTAGTTTATCGACGTTTCGGTCAACAGCCAGTTTTAGGACATAGTGGTCCATCGTTAGTTTAAGGACGTTTCGGTCCGTAGCCAGTTACTACTTATAGAGTTTGGGCTTAGGAAGATAGCGAGCGGACATAGGCGTCGTCATCTATCGTTGACCTAGGCCGTGACTTGTCAGGCATAGTATTTTTTTCAGGAAGCGACCGTTTATTGGCCTGAAAGGTCTTTCACCATGCATGTCCATGAGTAGATAGGCTCCACCCAGGTAAACTTTCTCTATGATATACGGGCCTTCATAGTTCGGCTCGAATTTCCCCCGCATGGCACGATTGGGGATTGTAGGTCTTTTGACCACTAGCACGAGTTCGTCTTGACGGAATGTTCTCGGCCTAGTCAATCTCTCGTATGAGCGCGTCATCTTTGTTTTATAGTCCTCCAAGTTTTGTTGTGCCATGAGCCGGGTTTCATTAAGGGTGTCGAGCTCCTCAAGCCGAAGGTGAGCATTCTCTTCTTCCCTTAGCTCGTAATGAACCGCCACTCGTAGAGAGGGTAACTCTATCTCGAGGGGAGTACTGCTTCTGTGCCGAATACCAATGCATACGGCGTTGTGTTCGTGGCTGTTTTGAACGTAGTTCGATATGCCCAGAGAGCTTCATGCAGTCTCTCGTGCCAGTCCCTCTTATTTCGAGACACCTTCTTTTTCACGATCTTTGTCAAGGTCTTGTTAAAAGCCTCAGCTAGACCGTTAGCTCGGGGATTATAGACCGAAGAGTATCTCCAGTTTATATTATGTTGTTGTGCGAAGCGGCTGATCTTGTGGCTTCTATAGACTGGCCCGTTATCGGATATAATCCGTCGCGGAGTGCCGAATCGATAAATGACGTGTGTTTTGAAGAAATGGAGGATACTCTCCATCTTCACTTCCCTTAGCGATATTGCTTTTGCCCATTTGGAGAAGTAATCAGTTGTTGCCAAAATGAATCGATGTCCTCTGGACGATGGTGGTTCGATGGGCCCGATTATGTCAGTTCCCCACATTTCAAATGGCCAGCTAGCCACCGTTGGGTGTAGCGGATTTGGATGTTGGTGGATAAACTCCCTATGAATCTGGCACGAGTTGCATTGCTTCGCATATTCGAGGCAGTCTTGGATCATCGTGGGCCAATAATAGCCCATCCTTTTGATCTTTAGTTTCATCTTCGGTCCGGCTTGGTGAGAACCGCAGAGTCCGTCATGAGTTTCTTGGATGACTCTCCTTGCCTCTTCAGGTCTTAGGCATCTTAGCCATAGGGAGTCAAACGATCTCTTATACAGAGTATCATTGACAAAGGCGAAGGATATAGCTCATTCCATGAGCTGATGTATTGACGATGCATCTTCAGGTGTTCGACGGGATTTGAAGTAGTCTATAAAGACTTCTCTCCAATCCTTAGCCTTTTTCTGGTCTTTTATTTGTAGGGCCGTTTGCTCGGTTGCTTCCTTTTCTTCGGAAGATTCCGGAGATATTTCTGCCAGTGTGAGAACCCGACGGCTTTGTACCACGATCTTTACATCATCGAGGTTTTCGTCAGCCAGTTCTTTAGCGACTTTGGATAATGCATCCGCTTTGCTATTTTCCGCACACGGTATGCTTTTCAGAGTGTAGGCAGGAATTTGAATCAGCAGTTGCTGTACTCTCTCGCCGTACTTCACCAACTCTGGCTTGCACGTCTGATAGTCGCCGTTTACTTGACTAACGACCAGCTGGGAGTCCCCGTATATGAGGAGATTTTCAATTCCCATGTCGACAGCGATCTCAAGACCTGGTATCAAAGCTTCGTATTCGGCTTCGTTGTTTATCTTTGGCTCTGTCAAGAAAAAGGCAAAGCACATTATCCCTCCTTGTGGGGTCACGAAGATGAGGCCTACCCCTGATTTGATTATGGGGGTGCTTTGTTTGCACTTCTTCATAGAAGATTCTCCATTGAAGTAGAGTTCCCATCGGGTGTCACTCTCTCTTCTTTCACCGTCAATCGTGTCAAACGCGTGCTCGTTGGGCAATTCTCAGTTCAAAGGAGAGTCGGCAGGTATTAGATGCTTGGCAAGGAAGTCGGCGATGGCCTGGCCTTTCACTACCTTAAGAGGACGATATGTTATCGAGAACTCCATCAAGAGCAGGGCCCATTTAGAGAGCCGTCCCGTTAATATAACTTTTGACATCAAATATTTGAGAAGATCCACCTTCGATATGAGGTGGACCTCACGTGCCAACACATAGTGTCTGAGCTCCGTTATTGCGAAGATCAACGCCAGGCAGTGTTTTTCGAGGGGGGGTAGTTGCTTTCTGCTCCAGTAGAAATCGACTCAAGTAGTAGAGGGCTCTCTCTTTCTCTTGGTCCTTTTCTTGTGCCCACAGCACGCCTAAAGAACCTTCGAGGGCAGTTGTTGATCATCATTGAAAACTGCATTTTAATACCGCTCATTCGTTATCTTTTTTGTCATATATCGGTACTATTAATCAGTGTCTGCTCTGTAATTACAGTTTACAGGTATTCGTGATAAAATACTGGAAACCCATTCAAAATCATGGATATATCGTCTGTAAGTCGACACTGCAACCGGAACTGAAAACCGACCGATATCCTAAGAGTTCCTTTGCAATAAATTGATGTGTACACACTTTTTGTATAAATGGTCCAACACAAGGCATGTACACACAAAACTCTTGGGTATGGACCAAGTGGGGCTGCCATGGCATGATGAATTATGCAAGTGGGCATGTGTTGGTGTGATGTGCATTAATGAGCATTGAATGCATAAAGATATGATGTGATTTGAAGCATCTCATTTCCCTCCAATTCTCTGCATACAAACCAGATGAAATAAGACCAAGCAAACAGCATCAGAGGCTTATTGGAGTGCACACAAACCCATACACCCAATACGAGCCCCTCTCCTCGGATTTGACCCGGCAACCATCCTTTCAAAACCGGCGACGTCGGCCCTACTTCCTCCTGTGGGCCCCATCTTTCTCCTGGGCCTTCCCTTCTGCCACTTAGGATTATTTTTATTGTTTATTTATTCCTCTTTTAAGCCTATAAATACAGATCAATGGGCAAGGGAAGGAGGCTACATATGTATATACCACTTCTCATTTTCATAGTTGTTTTGCTTTTGGTTTAGCTTGAGGGTGAGTGTGCTTCATCTTAGTTTCTTCTTCTTCTTCTTCTCTCTTGAAGCTCTCTTTGGAGAGCTTCATTAAGGAGGTTGAACAAGTTACCAAACATTGTATCTTTCTCTCAAGTGTTTATAATATATTATTGCTTTCTTTTATATACTTGCTATCTTTTCTTGCTTTCTTTTTATTATGCTTAGCTAATTCTTTTATTTGGTTGTGGTGTGGGTGAGGAAGTGAGATGAAAGGCTTTGCCTCCTCCACCTCTTGTTCATGTTTCATGCGCTTAAATTCCATTTTGTGTTAAGGTTGCTAAGTTAGGATATGGTATGTTGTGATAAAAAGCTTGACAAACTCTTTGTTTCATATACTATATACCTTCACAAACCCTTAACAAACTCAACACTCACTAATCTCTTTGTGTTTTCATTGTTGCGGTATGCTTGCAAAACCTCGTGTTTAGTGTTGATACCCCAAGTGCGGACATACAAACGGTAAGTGACCAAAACAGACTCGTTTCGTGCTTTGCGGCGAATGTCGGACTTTGACGGTTTGTGCTCCGCAACCGCGTTGACAAGTCGTGCTTCATGCCGGAATCAAGGTAAAGCCGGACAACTCATAACCAAGGGAGTGTAGAGGTAAATGTCGCGATTCAAGCTTCCGAACCAAGCCACAACCATTCTTTCTTCAACTCCTTTTCTTGCTTTTTCCTTGTTTTCGTATTCTTTTATATTTTGTGACAATAACTAACCAATTCGTTAATTTGTTAACCTTAAACAACAATACCTAATACTCAATTCCCTGCGGATCGACCCGTGCTTGCCGGCTCGCTACAATGCTTCGTGCACTTGCGGTTATAAATATTTAAAACGAGAACGATCTCGTGCGCGCATTCCGTTTTCCACCAAAACGCATCCATTTCCAAAACAATACGCGTTTGCGCGAGCGGGTGGTTTCCCAACAAGATTTTGGCGCCGTTGCCGGGGAGTTGTAGTTATTAGATATTGTTATTTCTGGTTCTATTAACTAAACTAACTTTCTAACTCAATTTTTTTTCCAAAAACTAACAAAATACGATTTTTTTGGACTTCTTTCATTTGTTCTCTGTTGTTTATGCCTGTAATCACTCTGCAATTCAATAAAAAAATCCAGTAAGACCATTTGAACAATAACATAGTCTAGAGATTCCACCAAAAATTCCAGCACCTAATCCTTTGGAAAATCCGGCGACAATTGGCAAAAATTCGGCGTCGCCGGCCTATTTGAGGAGTTTGTGGTTTTTTCTTTTTTGGTAATCTCTAGTTCTGTATTTTGGCTCTTTTGGTCTTGTTTGATTTTTCTAATTATGAGTGTGCAGGAATTGGGGCATTTGTATCGCTTTTTACACTAAATATCGTATTTTCCGACATTTTAGGTTTTTTTTCGGAATTATGACAAGCGATCGTGCGGAGCGAGGTTCAAATGCAACTTCAAGACATTGGGGAATATTAGTGCCAAAGACCCGGGTAGTTTGACCCGCACAAGCGAACATTCAACGACTCGTATCACTTTCAAAGGGTTTTCTTAAACCAAATCCAATTGGTACGTATTTCCTAACACCTTCGCTCGAATCTGACGCAATCCAATTTTCTATCTTCTGCAGGATTCTTCGCATAATTTTGCCGCCAATGAACAAGAGAACTAACCGTATTTCTTGCAGCGCATAATACTAAAATTGAAAAAGAATTATTTTAATTGATTGATTTTCTTAAATTCTTTTATTTGATTCCTCATTGCATATTAATACGGATTTTAAGGGTAAAATGACCGAACAAGATACGGTAAATAATTTCATCACCTTTTTTCCGTAGCCCACAAATCACAAACTGCATTCTTGCATACCCCCAGTAATTTAAAATCAATTAGACTTTGACTTTAAGGACTTTGCGCTCATTAGGAGAAGTTAACTGTGTTTAGAACTTTGCTTAACGATATATTGTTTACGGGGTGTCTAGACAAGTGTTCAAGGGAAAGGGTTATTTAATTAAGGACCTTTACGAAAGCGTCGGAAAACCCCCCCTTATCTCTTGCACTTACCTGGCTTCGTGATCTGTATATCTTAAGCCTATTTCTCGACACAGTTTTACTTCGTTAATCAAGTACTTGAGCAGGTCTAGTTGACTTAGAAAACCGTAGACTGCTAGGGGTGTAATATTCTTTTGTGATATTTGTGCATTCTTGTTAAAATGGGTGACACACAATTCAATTCAAATTTTCACGATTCCTATTCTTCTGTTTATACTCAATCCCAAATTATTTGTTCAAATTGCCAAAATTCTTCCCACATTCATGATGATTGTCCTTTTCTAGGGGGTGACCAACCGTTCCAAATTCTTAACGGTCACCCCCTAGCACTCCTGAACCCAGTCCCACTTCAACCATTGACCAACTGATTGAAAATTTAGAGAAAGAGGTCGACAGAATGACTGCTTTAGCATCACCACCATCATAACCCCTCCAACCCGAAACCATTGAACCATCTATAGGGTATGATAGTGAGATGGATGCTAGGTTGACCGCTCTAGAAAAAGGTATTGAAGTAATGACTGCGGTCGAGAATCAAACAGCTTCTACGTTAGCCATATTCATACAGCAGTCTGAGCAATTATTTCTTGCTCAAGCCCAATCTTTGACTAACATAGAGGAACAAGTGAATCATTTAGCTGAGAGGATCCTAGGGAGTGAGCACAGTTAATCAGAACCCGATAATGTTAATGTCTGTCATCTAGGGAGTCACCCAAGTGAGGTAAATGATCAATCAAACTTTGATGATTTCTTAGATGATGATACGATTGAATTGACTGAGTGCTACCAGGACACACAAGAAAACCCTCTAAGTCAGCCCACCACTAGCCTTCAAGTATCCACTGAACCTCTTGTCACTTTAGAGATTGATTTAACTGAAATAATACTTGATGAGGAAATTCTTGAACCGACTGATTTCTGCTTTCCAATTTTAGAGGAGGAACCTTGTGAATTTGTCGGGTATGGTTGGGATAGATTAGAAGAGATCAATGATCGGGAACCCACAATTTTTGTATCACCAGTTGATATTGTTTCGGAAGAAACATTAGGGTGGGAACCTACTTTTTTAGATGATATGAACCTACCCAGTGATGAATGTGATAAGGGAAAAATTGTTTTGGGAGAGAGTGTGAATAATGTGAGTAAGATTGCGGAAAATAATAGAGAGAAAGACAGCATTGAAAATTATTCTTTTATGTCGAGTTTTGAGGAAATTTTTACGGATGAACTTGATATTTTAGGTGAGTCGGAGTCAGGATCATTTTGGGATCATCCTTTGAACCTTTCCTTTTCTGAACTTTTTGCGGATGAACTCCGGTTTTTACACGAACTTCACTGTGGAACCCCACATACGCTTATTGAACATACAATTCATTCACAAAACAATTCTTTGACTTCCTCAAAAGTTTATCTTCACCTTCAGCATCTTCTGACCCCTATCTTTTCATGCCCATGCCCTTCACTAACAACTAACATATACTTATTCTTTTTCTTCTTCTTCTTTTTATACACATTCTTTTACCAGCCCCTAGATTATATAGACAAAATCTTTTTGTGGTTAGTATTAATTTCTGCACTAACCCAGTCTTTTAACTTGTAAATGTTGTAATTAATCTTAGGTTTATTTTTCCTTTTCTTTGAATAAAATTCTCACCTTGATGTCTAAGTCTAGCTACCAGACGCGGGGGCAACGATGAGGACATCGTAAAACTCAGGTTTAGGGGTGAGCACTGCGTTTATCTGCATCATGTGTATATATATATTCTGCATTGCATACATATTAAAAGAAAACCCATAAAAATTGAAAAAAATTGCAAAAATATAAAAAAAAATTCGTCAAGTTAGCTAATAGGGTAACTTTGATTTTATTCCGAAAGCTTAGTTGATACGTTAGAGGTAACTAAATCCTAGGCTTAGGAATTGAAAACCCTAAAAATAACCCCCATTCTGTTTAAACTTGGTAATTATACATCCTTACAGTTTTTTTTGAGAAATAGGTAATCTTGAGTTCAGTTCTTTAGTTAAGTCAAGATGAAAGGAGAGTATTGAAGCTTTACAGAAAGATAAGTCTGAAAAATAGTTTCTGTTCTTGAGACCAAATTTAGAAAGTATATACCCTACAAATTGCACATACACGCACCTTGAAACTTGGGATAGTAGAGGATACCTAGAAATACTCTTGCCTGAAATCCTAGTATGAAAGAAAAATCGGTATTTAAAGCTAAACACCAAAAAAGACCATCATTGAAAAATATATCCGGTCTTGAAAAGAAAAAGAAAAATAAAAGAAAAAAAATAAAGTCAAGACCTGGAGACTGCTATTTTCGCTTTAAGCTCATACATTCAGTAATCGGCTGTTAGTGCCTCAAGAAGCATTAATGATCGCATGAAAAGTGTGTGAGCAAAACCGTCCATCCATTAATGAAAAGAAGTAGTATTAGGTATTAAGGCAAGGGTACTATAGCTTGAATTGAATTCTCAAGTGTAGGGGTGCAAATTTACACACACGTAATCGATTTTTGGATGAAAGATAGAAATGAAGAATAAGACTTATATTTATGTAAAGTTGATAAAAATTCCTGACTTGAGACCGCACTTTTAGAAGGAAAACTTAGGAGTTACCGACATCTTTCTAAACTGTAAATACGTATATGATTTAGGGATAAATAGATAGGAGGCGTGAAACATAAGGGTTGAATATTTCTTACTTAGGATGATAGAATTTTTGACTTAGATACTCAAATGTAGGAGTAAAATCGACGTTAACTTATGAAACTAACTTGACTGGATTTTGTGGGTGTAATCCGCTGAAAATCCTCAGGACACAACACTCCTCCTACTAGGGACACCTAGAGGTTTAACGGCTTGTTGCACATGTTCAGTGCAATCGCGTTCCCTGCGAAAGTGAGGCTGGGATTTTTTGCATCGCTCGGGACGAGCTATAATAAGTTTGGGGGTATTTGATCATCACTGAAAACTACATTTTAATACCGCTCATTCGTTATCTCTTTTTTCATATATCGGTACTATTAATCAGTGTCTGCTCTGTAATTACAGTTTACAGGTATTCATGATAAAATACTGGAAACACATTCAAAATCACGGATATATCGTCTGTAAGTCGACACTGCAACCGGAACTGAAAACCGACCGATATCTCAAGAGTTCGTTTGCAATAAATTGTTGTGTACACACTTTTTGTATAAATGGTCCAACACAAGGCATGTACACATAGAACTCTTGGATATGGACCAAGTGGGGCTGCCATGGCATGATGAATTATGCAAGTGGGCATGTGTTGGTGTGATGTGCATTAATGAACATTGAATGCATAAAGATATGATATGATTTGAAGCATCTCATTTCCCTCCAATTCTCTGCATACAAACCAGGTGAAATAAGACCAAGCAAACAGCATCAGAAGCTTATTGGAGTGCACACAAACCCACACACCCAATATGAGCCCCTCTCCTCGGATTTGACCCGGCAACCATCCCTTCAAAACCGGCGACGTCAGCCTCACTTCCTCCTGTGGGCCCCATCTTTCTCCTGGGCCTTCCCTTCTGCCACTTAGGATTATTTTTATTGTTTATTTATTCATCTTTAAGCCTATAAATATAGATAAGTGGGCAAGGGAAGGAGGCTACATATGTATATACCACTTCTCATTTTCATAGTTGTTTTGCTTTTGGTTTAGCTTGAGGGTGAGTGTGCTTCATCTTGGTTTCTTCTTCTTCTTCTTCCCTCTTGAAGCTCTCTTTGGAAAGCTTCATTAAGGAGGTTGAACAAGTTACTAAACATTGTATCTTGCTCTCAAGTGTTTATAATATATTGTTGCTTTCTTTTATATACTTGCTATCTTTTCTTGCTTTCTTTTTATTATGCTTAGCTAATTCTTTTATTTGGTTGTGGTGTGGGTGAGGAAGTGAGATGAAAGGCTTTGCCTCCTCCACCTCTTGTTCATGTTTCATGCGCTTAAATTCCATTTTGTGTTAAGGTTGCTAAGCTAGGATATGGTATGTTGTGATAAAGAGCTTGACAAACTCTTTGTTTCATATACTATATACCTTCACAAACCCTTAGCAAATTCAACACCAATATCTTTTGCTCTCACTAACCTCTTTGTGTTTTCATTGTTGCGGTATGCTTGCAAAATCTCGTGTTTAGTGTTGATACCCCAAGCGCGGACATACAAACGGTAAGTGACCAAAACGGACTCGTTTCGTGCTTTGCGGCGAATGTCGGACTTTGACGGTTTGTGCTCCGCAACCGCGTTGACAAGTCGTGCTTCATGCCGGAATCAAGGTAAAGCCGGACAACTCATAACCAAGGGAGTGTAGAGATAAATGTCGCGATTCAAGCTTCCGAACCAAGCCACAACCATTCTTTCCTCAACTCCTTTTCTTGCTTTTTCCTTGTTTTCGTATTCTTTTATATTTTGTGACAATAACCAACCAATTCGTTAATTTGTTAACCTTAAACAACGATACCTAATACTCAATTCCCTGCGGATCGACCCGTACTTGCCGGCTCGCTACAACGCGCCGTGCACTTGCGGTTATAAATATTCAAAACGACAACGATCTCATGCGCGCATTCCTTTTTCCACTAAAACGCATCCATTTCCAAAACAATACGCGTTTGCGCGCGCGGGTGGTTTCCCAACAGTTGTATACAGAATGAGGGGTTTTCCCTTAACTGGAGCGGTTAGCACCGGAGGATTCTGTAGGTATTGCTTGATTTCTTCCAGTGCGCTTTGACATTTGCGATCCCAAACGATTAGGGTTCCCTTCTTCATTAGGTGACTGTAAGGACGGCACTTGCCGGAAATATTGGCTATCAATCGCCGGATATATGCGAGCTTTCCTTGGAGAGACCGCAGTTGCTTGAGAGTCCTTGGCGGAGGTATTTCCATGATCGCCTGGATCTTCGACGGGTCTATCTCAATGCCTCGGTGTCAGACGACGAATCCTAGGAATTTGCCTGAGGAAACTCCGAATGCGCACTTGAGAGGGTTCATCTTCAAGTTGTATTTCTGAAGGCGCTGAAACATGATCTTCAGATGCTCTAAATGTTTCTCGTATGATTAGCTTTTAACTACGAGGTCGTCGATATAGAATTCGACAATTTCTTGTATGAGCTTTATCGAAAATCTTCATCATGGCCCTCTGATAGGTGGCACCGACGTTCTTTAGACCGAAAGGCTTTACCTTGTAGCAGAATATGCCTAAAGGCGTCCGGAAAGCAGTATGCTTTTGATCCTCGGGATGCATCTTCATCTGATTGTATCCTGATGAGCCGTCCATGAAAGAGAAAACTTCGTGAGTGGACGTGTTATCTATCATAAGCTCATTGACCGGTACTAGAAAGTCGTCCTTTGGACAGGCTTTGTTGAGATCCCGAAAGTCCATGCAGATGCGCACCGTCCCATTTTTCTTCATCACTGGGACGATGTTGGCGTTCCAGTCAGGATATTGAAGCTCTTGGATTGTAACGTTTTAGAAATCATTTAGGTGATTTTCCGTTTTTAGGGTAAAATAGTCGGTGTTTTCCGTTTTAACCCGATTGTGACCAAACTTCTGTATAGACTTGTCGGCACCTAGTTTAGCTAGAATGAAGCTAGTGCACGGGCTTTGGGGGTCAATGGAAAGTTTTGGTTCACATAGAATTTTTTCCTAATTAAAATATTATTTTAATGCTTTATTTGTGTACTTTATTAGTGGTAATTACTTTTTGGCTTGGGTTATTAATACTAATGTGAAACTAGCTTGGATCTTCATTCTAGTGAGGATTTTGGAGGCTAAAATTTGGATTTCTTTCTTCTTTCAAGTGGTGTTCTAGTGAGGTATAAATCCCTAACCCTAATACTTAATTCTTATTTTAAATACTTTAATTAGCTTATTTAGATATTTAATTTAATTTTTTAATTGCATATTTAGAATTTGTAGTAAGGGTTTTTGTTAATCAAGTTAGGTTTTAATTAGTAAAAAGGGTTAATTGTTAAGTTATGCTTGATGAAAACTTAACCTAGTTTGCTAGTTTGTTAAATGTTATTTTCCTAATTATCAAATTAGCTTAATTACAAACTAGACTTTTACTAAATCCTAATTAGGTGAGATTAAAATTCTAGTAATGGTTTGGATGGTTTAATCTTGCTAATTAGTGATGTTTGTAAATTTTAGTTTTGTAAAAAGATTATTAGTTAATGTGTGCATTTCTTTTTGGCCAATATTCCATTCTATTTGTCCTGGCCGAATTCATCCAGTGGGGGGTATTCTTTTGTCATGTTGATGAGTCATGGTTATATTCTAGAAGGGCATGGCTTGGAGTGGAATTATTTTATGAGGCATGGTCTTTACTAATTGTTTATTGTTGGTAAACGACTCTTGCTGTGAGGTGTTTGCCATTTTTCATTGGTGAGGAAAGTGGTGGGATTAATGGAGGATGACATTTTTGTGTGGGTAAGGTTGTGGCTAAGGATGTTTTTTTGATGCATGGCATTAATTTATTCTATCCTCACCTCTTCATTGCTTTGATCCCTCACCACCAAAAACACAGGGCCAGTGAACCATTCTTCCTCTCTATGAATGGCCGAGCACAACTAGAGTGGCCGAGCTCATTAGTGGCCAGCACTATTTTTGGTGCAAGCTCATTTTATCTTTTCTCCAAGAAAAAAATCCTATGCTCACAATTCTCATTTTGGCAACTTCAATTTACCTCCACCCAATTGCTTGGGTACCTTAAGAAAAATATTCTACACTCTCTCTACTTCAATCTTGGACATGTCGGCTAGCAAACTTCATGTCCGAGTTGCCTCGGTTTTGAGGCGGGAGCCCGTATAAAGATTCGTTGATGTGGTGCCACTTCGACGACGAGACCGGAGATCGAGCGAGATCAGAGATGCCGCGAGGAGCTTGGCGCAGAGATTGAAGACCGAAGGACACGGATCGATCGGATCGCAGGCGGGGACTTCGGGCGATGCGAAGGAGGAAAAGCGAGTTGTTGGCTTTACTTAGCCAGGATGGTTGGTGAGTAGATTTAACATCTACAGGGGAATCGCCCGCATGGCGTTATGTGTCTGGGATAGATCAAATGACATGACTATTAGTTAGAAGTATATGGATATTGATTGTGCATGTATACCTTTGTTGCTTATCTCATTTTCTTGTGTATGGACTTAGTATTAATGAGACACAACACCATTATTGACGGTTCATGTTTCACGAGCACTAGTTGTATACTACACACACACCGTCAATAATTGTCATGACACGCACAACACCTATACATATGTGATATTGTATTGTTTAGGGACATTGAGACATGATCCCTATTTCCTTTTGTGCATCTGACATATAGCATACCTGTATACCTACATGCTTACACATATGCCTTGACATGCTTACATGCTAGTTACCTATATACCTATATGGTATTGTACCACTAGTGATAGGTATATACACATATGAGATATAGCTACATGTACATCTCACATACATACTTACACTTATACCTGGAGGGTATTACATCATTATTGATAGGTAGATACACATATCTTGCTATGCCAACATGGTTATGCATACTTGGCTATAGCTACATGTTCACATTTATTTGATATTGTATGGACTTGGAGAAATTAGGAACCGCATGATTTATATATTAACTTGTTGTAGTTAAATGGCGGTTTCCTTTATATGCTCATATTACTGTTTTATGTTGCATATATTACATTCATAGATTTCATATGATGTTCTCTGATATTTTTACTCCTAAGTATATATAACAGTGGAATGAGACGCTGTTATATATGCCTATATATATATATATTAGTGGAATGGGACGCTAATATATATGTATTGATTCATGCATTTATACTTATTTATTACTTGATGTTTTCTGGATTTGAGGACGTATATACCGATACGTGGAACACAAGTGTCGAGGTGAGACACTTGGGTTTCGAGGAACGTATAGATATCAGAAAACCGATACGTGGATCACGGGTGTCGATACCGGACACTTACGATTCGAGAAAAGTATGAATATGAGAAAGACCGATACGTGGATCACGGGTGTCGATACCGGACACTTATGATTCGAGAAACGTATGAATATGAGAAAGACCGATACGTGGATCACGGGTGTCGATACCGGACACTTACGATTCGAGGAACGTATGGATATGAGTATTTATGTGTCGATGCTAGACACTTGTTTCATGATGTTTTTGGGTGTCGATGTTGGACACTCACTTTATATGAAACTTACTCAATACCGGATATTGGATATATGAGATTTACTTGATACTGTACATTCAGGATATATGAGATTTACTTGATACTGTACATTCAGGATATATGAGGTTTATTTGATACCTTACATTCAGGATATATGAGATTTACTTGATACTGTACATTCAGGATATATGAGATTTACTTGATACTGTACATTCAGGATATATGAGATTTACTTGATACTGTACATTCAGAATATATGAGATTTACTTGATATTGTACATTCAGGATATATGAGACCTACAGGATATGAGAGCCAATTTGGGGGCTTATTTGAGGGAATTTGGGATTTAGATTGTCATGATGGACTTTGGTCCTACTACGAGATCAGGATTCTGTGAGAATGACATGTTTTATTCTATACTTCTCATTTATTTTATATGCATTGCTTCATGTATTAGTAGTACCTGATAGAGTACCTTTCATGACTGTTGCATATACATATTGTCATATTATTGCTTCATATATTAGTTGTACCTGCTAGAGTACATTTCATGACTGTTGCATACATATGACCATTTATTGCTATCCGCTTGCATGTATTAGATTCGCGCTGTACGTGCATACTTGCGATTACTTGCATATGCTATTTACTATTCACGAGTTGGCAACTCACCCCCGTTGTGCTACAGTGTTTTGCAGGTAGTCCCTCAGGGCTGTCGCGGCAGGCTATTCATCTATCTTATCATCTTTTGCTACGGATACCGCTTCGGCTCACAGTGTGCAGTTTTTCTTTAGGTGGGTTTTGTGGTTATCCGTTCATGTTCATTGTATATTTATTGTATCCTGTACTCTCCATCTACCACTTTCATTTGTATGACTTAGAGATTTGATGTGAGGACGCTAATGTATATTTTGGTGACTTGGATGTCTTTTATGCAGTTTTACTTATATCGTCTTTTATTTATTCGCTACGGTGTTGTATATCTGTTGTGGTAGTTGTTTTCTGCCGTTAGGTGTGGATTTGCTCCCGTTGGGAATGCTTTACTTATATTTATGTTGTACCTATTTTTGGGTTTGGTTTTTACAAAGGAGGTGCTGCCGAAATTTTTAAGAAAGTAAAGTTGGACTTTAAAGAATTTGGTTTGATGATTTCAAAAGTTTTGAAAATGCTATTATCACTTGCTACTTTTGATGGTTTAGATTGCTGGGTTTTCGGCTTACTTAAATTGCGTTACGCCTATAGACGTTGTGTAGTTTAAGGGCCGTCACGTGCCAAATTTCGGGTCGTGACAAAGTTGGTATCAAAGCGCTAGGTTTTAGCTTTCGGAGTGTAGGATGACCTTGGTATGATGGAGTAGGTAGCTTAAGCAGAGTAATGTAGTGTGGGTATGTCCGCGGCATACTCACGATCACGGTACTCCGCCTAAAGTGACCTAAGTATAAATTGCTTGAAGTTCCTTCCTTGATGATACATATCCTTGTGAATCGATTTCCGTGTTCATATCGAATCCTTTTTCCATTTATAGCCTTTGCCGCTGATGAATATGAGGACTCAGAGTAATGCAGCGAAAGCCAAGGTCAGATTCGAATCGTGTGGGACGAGGACTGACCAGGATGGCACGCTTGTTAATTGATCTGTATTTTAGAGTTGTGTTTGTAGTAACCGCAATCAATAACGGTGTCGTATGTAGCTAGACCGAGATGAGTATGGGTCTTCCTCTGGGAAACGTTGAATATTTTATTCTTACTTTAGGCGTGTTGAGAAAGAAAGGAGGAAGAATAAAGAATGGTTGTAGGATCTAGATCTACGTTAAACACAGATGCAAAATATAGATCTAGATTAACTACGGATGTAGGTTTTATAGTAGAAGGGGGCTTGTAGGGTTCATTAAGATTTAATAGTCATGGATGATTAATTAAAGATTACACTTTTTATCCTTTAATAGATTTAAAACTAGAATGACAGTGATGCATGTAGATTAGGGTTTCTGGAGGGACAAGGGTTCCCACTCTTAACCCCTATCTTGACATGGATCTTCGTTCTTGTCTAGCCTTTACCAAAACAATCATTAATCTAATCTCTAATCGCGGTCGAGACTAACAATAAATTGGTAGCGCGCTCGATTATGATGTTAATGATTCTTTTGGTAAAGTTTATAAACTTTATAGGACGTAAAAAGAGTTTAAGGATCTTCATCATCCATTAATCTACCCTAATCCTATAAACCCTAACAAGCGGAGAATTATTCGCGCATGTTGGGAGAAGAAGAGATGGAGAGGGAAATCATATTAAAACTACAAAAAAATAGAATAAGAAAAAGAACTACCTTTATTAATCAACAAAATTCATTTACACTTTGTTCCTTTAGAAAATGATTACAAAATGCTAGTTTGCTTCTCGATCTCTTCTAAGGAGGTAGATGAACCGTTGATGATCAGCCTGGATGCGTGAGTCATCTTGGACTTCGTGAACTCTTCAGCTTGATAATTTTTCCAAGAGGCTCTCGATCCTTATTTATAGTCCCAGAGCCAGAACCCCAAGTCTCCTAATTTGGAAACCAGAGGTTAAGATCCTAACAGCGAAATCTAAACTCCCAAATCGTCTGAACCGCGGCGGAACCACGGCCAATAGGTGGTTTTGGCCGCGGTTCCGCGGCCTTATAGGGAGTTTGTTGGGTCGTTTCTCTGGGGCTTTGTCTATCTGACACGTGGTGATCTTTTAACATCTCTGGAAACTGAAAATCTTCTCTTCGTTACTGCCAGACTTGATTTATTTAGTTTACTTTCTTAATTAGGCAGGTTTGTTCTAACACCTTTGATTTCCTTGATTTCAGTCCTGAAAATTCTGCACAACAAACTCAACAAATAATATTAGTAGAGTTTGTTTTATTGAGATATTAACTTAACCATTAAGAAAAGGTATTTAATAAGATAAGCATATTTAAATGGACCAAATGTTACATGGATATTATATGCTTATTTTTTCCTACCAAATGTTAATTATAATATATAAACACATGAAAATAGTATTTTTACAGATAAACCCTCATATGTATCATATATTATACTAAACACCTTTATTATATAGAAATAGTAGGAAAAATCTCATATTAAATTTGCAGTTTTATCAACTGAACAAATACCCCCAAACTTATCTTTGATCGTCCCGAGCAAACTAGTTTATTCAAGAGAATGAGAAAAAGAAAGGAGAAAGCTAAGCACACTTTCATAGGCAACACGATTGCACTGAGCACGTGCAACAAGCCGTTAAACCTCTAGGTGTCCCTAGTAGGAGGAGTGTTGTCTCCTGAGGGTTTTCAGCGGATTACACCTACAAAATCCTATAATAAAAGAGAGATGGTGAAAGTTACATATAAAGATAAGAACTATAAAAGAAAGACTTTGAAAACTTAGAGTTTCCAACTACACTAGCTTTTCAGTTGTCATGAGCCCTATCTTAATAGTCATGAAAAGATGTTAGAAATCACATCATCCCTCAATAAAATATCATCTTTATTCTTCATTCCTACCTTTCATCTAAATATCGATCATATAACCCTACGTGTGTGTAAAGGACATCCCTACACTCGGAGAATTCAATTCAAGCAATCATACTCTTGTCCATCTACCTTAGTACTTTTTAATCGATGAATATTTAGATGGATTTGCTCACACATTTTTCATGCGACTTTTAATACTTCTTGAGGTACTAACCGACCGATTACTCATGTGCTTGCTTATTAGGCGTATTAGTATTTTCCTCATCTTGCAAAACCTAAGGCTTAGCAGTGACTCCCAAACCAGTTGGTCTAAGGCACTAGGTGATGAAGCACCCTCGCTATATTTTTTATTGCTGTCTTGGTGATAACAAAACCAGTGTTCATTTTTCTTCACCATTTTATATTTTCTTCATTTATTATTTCCTTCATACTATGGCTTTTAGACAAGAGCATTTCAAGGTATCCTCTACTATCCCGAGTTTCAAGACGTGTGTAAGTGCGTATAGTAGGGTATCAACGTTCAAATGTTTGGTTTCCAGAATAGAAACTATTTTTCAGACTTATTTTTATCCTCAGATTAGTAACTTCTTTCATCTTACTAACTCTTGGGACAACAGCTCATAACTACTTATTACTAGTTTCATTTAAGAAAACATTTAACTTTCTTGTTTTTCTCAAACTATTTCTATCTTTCATATGTAAATTTTCTCTTTCAAACTTTCATTATCAAATTTTTTTTGTGCTTATATATAGTATAATGCAAAGTATCGCGTAAATAAGCACAAACCTCCCCCAAACCTGTTTACAGCAGTGTCCTCACTGATGTCATCCGTTAAGCTCAAAAACCTGTAGACTTGGGAGGAAAAAGGGGACAAGAAATAATGAAAGTGAAATCCTCCCCCAAACTTATTTTTGGCTCACAATCTTATAAAAATTTCTTTCAAGAGCCAAAATATCCCCCCCCCCCAAACTTAAGTAAAATCGTATTAAGCATTTAAAATTATTTGGGGTGTTAAAATTATTTGTCAAAGTAAAGCCTTGCAAAGACCAAAAGTCAACACCAACCATTCAAAAAATTTATCGATGAAGCACCAAGGTTGGTGGAAGAACATGTCACCTATTGATGTGAAGAAGTGGGGAGGAGATAAGAGGTGTAATGGAAAAGGTTTACATCTCGGTTTGTAGAGACGAAACAATGATGATGGATTACTCGCATTCTTGTTATCGATAAGAAGAAGTGGTGATGGTTCAACTTCTTTGTGTTGAGGTTGATTCATCACACCACCCGTATTTTCTAAGAATGCGAATTCTTCAGCAAAAAATTCTTCAAAGCTTTCATCGATATCCCGAATAATAATCCCATCGGAAAGAACATAATGATACTTGGACTCCATAAAAGGTTCATATTCCGCTTTAGATGTTGACCCAGACAACAACGTAATAGCGGAGTCGAGATCAGTATCGTGAAGCTTTTCAATTTCGCTGCTGTCGGAATCTATTGTTTCGACAGAATACACATGAGCATAGGGTTCGGAGGGTTCACTTCCCAACTTGTAAATGTTTAGCTCAACTGACATCTTCCCGAAGGATAAGTTCATAGAGCCGTTACGGCAATTAATTACAGCGTTGGAAGTCGCAAGAAAAGGTCGACCTAAAATTACCAGAATTTGGTTTCGTGGGTTCGCTACAGGTTGTGTATCAATAACGATAAAGTCCACAGGAAATATAAATTCCCCGACTTTTATTAACATATCCTCTAGCTCACCCCTAGGTTGGGTGATAGATCGATCGTTCATCTGAAGAGTGCAATGCGCCGATTTTAACTCTCCAATCCCTAATTGCTCATAAACAGAATACGGAAGCAAGTTAACACTAGTACCTAAATCGAATAGAGCACGATTGATATTCTTACCCCCAATAGAAATAGAAATTGTAGGACTTCCGTGGTCCTTTCGTTTCTTGGGTAGTTGTTGTGTAAAAGCAGTGCTCACATTACTCGCAAGGAAAACTATTTTAGGTACTTGAACTTTTCTCTTCTTAGTGCACAAGTCCTTTAGGATTTTCGCATAAGACGGAACTTGTTGAATAGCATCTAGGAGAGGAATTTTTATGTCAACCTGCTTAAAAATTTCCACAATCTTCTCCATTTGTGGACTTGGTCTGTTGCCCCTTAACCTGTTTGGATAAGGTGCTTTATCAATAAGGTTTGGGTCCAAAATTGGAGAGGATTGTGGGGATGGAATGGATCCCAGAATTGGAGTGGGGATCGTTTTAGATAGATTTGTGGAAGTGGGCTGAGGGTTCGAGCCTTGGGGAAAACGGAGAATAGGCTCGGAAGAAGGTGGGAGATTAGACGAATTAAGGGAAGAAGTGGAAGCTGGGGTTTCATTGGTATCACTAACATCATCAAATTGCTCACCCACTCGGTTATGCAGCACTTTTCCCGATCTCAACGTAGTAACGACACTCACATTATGATTTTGTGAGTGGCCAGGATTCGGTAGGGGTTGAGATGGGAGTTTTCCTTTCTCTCTTGCACTCATTGTGGCGTTCAATTGTGCAATTTGGTTTTCTATTTATTTAATACTCTCACCGTAGGAGGCAGAGTCTTTCTTTATGGTATTAATAGAAGACTTCATATCAGCCGACATTTAAATGGTATGTTTCATAAACAAATCCAAAGTTTGTGCGAGTGAAGAGTTATCAGTACCGGGCAATTGCGGTACAGAAGTGTTGGACGGATTTTGAAAATTTTGTGACTGAAAGGGGTGCTGACTTTGTGGTTGTGGTTGCTGTGGAGGAGGTCTTTGATAATTGCTTTAGAACTGGTTTTGATTTTGGGGTTGGTTTTGGTTCCAAGCAAACTTAGGATGAATCCTCCATCCATGATTGTACGTGGAAGAATAAGGATCGTTTCTAGGTCGCTGCTGAAAAGCAGCATTAGTTTGCTCATGACCTTGAATCGGTGCATTCATAGGACATTCTTCCGTCAAGTGTGAATGATCTGAACAGCAACTACGCACGGTCTTGGGAAGCGTTACCTGATTTAGGGAGACTGATGAGAATTTATTCTCAATAGCATCGAGTTTCTTCTGCATCGCTGCCATTTCGGCTTTTACTGTGATGGAAATATCGAGCTGATGAATACCTCCCCTAGATGAAGGTGGTCTTACGCTTTCTCACTGCAAAGTGTTTTCAGCGAGATCTTCAAGATATTTCCAAACTTCACCATCATCTTTAGACATGAAATTGCATTGACACATTGTTTCAAGCATCTGCTTTGTCGCTGGATTAATGCCCTCATATATAATTCGGCACAAATCCCATCTATTGATTCCATGATGAGGGTATTGGACAAGCAGATCCTTGAAACGTTCAAAGCACTTCCAAAATGGTTCATTGGGAAGCTGGGTAAACTGGTTGATCTCGCTCCTAACACGGGCGGTTTTATGGTTTGGGTAAAACTTCTTAAGAAATGCTATTACGAATTCATCCCAATTAGTGATAGAGTGTGCGGCAGTATTATAAATCCATTTTTCTGCTAAGTCGCACAGAGTGAATGGGAGAAGACGCAAGCGCATAGCATCCACAGTCAGTTGTGAAGTACCCATCATTGCGCATACATTTTCGAATTTAGTGATGAAAACGTACGCGTCTTCAGATTTAAGCCCGTGAAATTTGGGCAACAGATTGCTGTAGTGGGGTTTAATTTCAAAATTATCCCCGTTAGCTGGTGGAATAGAAAAGCAAGTGGGAAGTGGACCACGGATAGGATACCATCTTTCTTGGAGAGAGATGCGCGGTGGATTTTGCTCACCTACGGACGGTGGCAGCGTGGTGTTAAAGTGTGATGGAGCACCGTCCATCTCGGTTGATGTGGTGTGTGGTGGGGGAAAAGAAGATGAAGAAGCACCGACTTCACAGTCGATAGCAGGAACGCGGACAAGACGGGCACTAGAATCCCGTGTCCAGCCAAGCATGCACTAAGTGGGTTTAGCGTAAGTGGCAACGTGTGTACTTTTAAAAATGTTTTTTTTGAAAAGTGTGTCGGACTTAGACAAATCACACAAAAATGCATAAACAACCCTAGAATTAAGGTTACCTAGGTCAAGTCTCTAGACCGCTCCTAGACTTCCAAAGGACAAGCCGCAGGATCAATTCTCTACCACCTCTTTACTACTCTTGTGGCCAGGTAAGTGCCAGGTAAGTGGGAGGTTCTCCACTACATAAGTAGTGGGCATAATTAAGTAACCACTTGCCTTAGACACACTTGCCTAGGCACCACAAAAGTAATGCGGATAAGTGATAGATTACCCACGACCTTTCTTTGTCCTTATTGAGCGCGACAGTCCTTAGAGTCTTATCTAGATATTTTTTAAATTAATGTAGGGTTGATGCAGATGCTCAGTTTGTGATTTGTGGGGCTTAGGAAGGGTGATAAAATCCCCACCCAATCTAAATTTGGTCTTTGCCCCTTAAAGTTCGTATTAAAATATGCAAAATAAACCAATTACAACTTTGCTAAAAGATTTTTTTTTGAGCGGCGATATTTTGCAAAGAATCCTGCAGAAAAGATATTTTATTGGATTTCAGAGGAGAGAGAAAGAGTTGAGAATCTTACCAGAGAAGTTTGGAACCCTAGATCCTCAATCCCGCCGCGCTTCCGCCGCGAATGTGGCTTATTTACCGCGGTTCCGCCGCAAGGAAGAGAGATCAGTTTATGAAATTTTTCTCTGTGGCCTTGTGTACTCCTCTGGATCTCGATGAATGTCTCTGTCTTTTTGTTTCCTCAAGTCTGTGACTCCAGATCTCCTTGCAAAATTCACACAATTCGTTAAATATACAATTTGCAGTTTTGTTTTAATTATGATATAGATCGAATAAGAATTCAACACAAATAGTAAGAATAAAAAATTACGCACGTATCCCCGGCAGCGGTGCTATTTGATTGATATTTATTTTAGAGTTGTGTTTGTAGTAACCGCAATCAATAACGGTGTCGCGTGTAGCTAGACCGAGATGAGTACGGGTCGTCCTCTGGGAAACGTTGAATATTTTATTCTTACTTTAGGCGTGTTGAGAAAGAAAGGAGGAAGAATAAAGAATGGTTGTAGGATCTAGATCTACGTTAAATACGGATGCAAAATATAGATCTAGATTAACTACGGATGTAGGTTTTATAGTAGAAGGGGGCTTGCAGGGTTCATTAAGATTTAGTAGTCATGGATGATTAATTAAAGATTACACTTTTTATCCTTTAATATATTTAAAGCTAGAATGATAGTGATGCATGTAGATTAGGGTTTCTGGAGGGAAAAGGGTTCCCACTTTTAACCCCTATCTTGACATGGATCTCCGTTTATATCTAGCCTTTACCAAAACAATCATTAATCTAATCTATAATCGCGGTCGAGACTAACAATAAATTGGTAGCGCGCCCGATTAGGATGTTAATGATTCTTTTGGTAAAGTTTATAAACTTTATAGGACGTAAAAAGAGTTTAAGGATCTTTATCATCCATTAATCTACCCTAATCCTATGAACCCTAACAAGCGGAGAATTACTCGCGCATGTTAGGAGAAGAAGAGATGGAGAGGGAAATCATATTAAAACTACAAAGAAATAGAATAAAAAAAAGAACTACCTTTATTAATCAACAAAATTCATTTACACTTTGTTCCCTTAGAAAATGATTACAAAATGCTAGTTTGCTTCTCGATCTCTTCTGAGGAGGTAGATGAACCGTTGATGATCAGCCTGGATGCGTGAGCCGTCTTGGACTTCATGATCTCTTCAGCTTGATGATTTTTCCAAGAGGCACTCGGTCCTTATTTATAGTCCCAGAGCCAGAACCCTAGTCTCCTAATTTGGAAACCAGAGGTTACGATCCTAACAGCGAAATCTAAACTCCCAAATAGTCTGCACCGCGACCAATAGGTGGTTTTGGCCGTGGTTCCGCGGCCTTATAGGGAGTTTGTTGGGTCATTTCTCTGGGGCTTTGCCTATCTGACACGTGGTGATCTTTTAACATCTCTGGAAACTGAAAATCTTCTCTTCGTTACTGCCAGACTTGATTTATTTAGTTTACTTTCTTAATTAGGCAGGTTTGTTCTAACAACTTTGATTTCCTTGATTTCAGCCCTGAAAATTCTGCACAACAACTCAACAAATAATATTAGTAGAGTTTGTTTTATTGAGATATTAACTTAACCATTAAGAAAAGGTATTTAATAAGGTAAGCATATTTAAATGGGCCAAATGTTACATGGATATTATATGCTTATTATAATAAACACCTTTTATTAATGGTTAAGTTAATATATATTAGTAGAATGGGACGCTAATATATATGTATTGATTCATGTATTTATACTTATTCAATACTTGATGTTTTCTGGATTTGAGGACGTATATACCGATACGTGGAACACAAGTGTCGAGGTGAGACACTTGGGTTTCGAGGAACGTATATATATCAGAAAACCGATACGTAGCTCACGGGTGTCGATACCGGACACTTACGATTCGAGGAACGTATGAATATGAGAAAGACCGATACGTGGATCACGGGTGTCGATACTGGACACTTACGATTCGAGGAACGTATGAATATGAGAAAGACCGATACGTGGATCACGGGTGTCGATACCGGACACTTACGATTCGAGGAACGTAGTGTCGATGCTAGAAACTTGTTTCATGATGTTTTTGGGTGTCGATGTTGGACACTCACTTTATATGAAACTTACTCGTTACTGGATATTGGATATATGAGGTTTACTTGATATTGTACATTCAAGATATATGATATTTACTTGATACTGTACATTCAGGATATATGAGATTTACTTGATATTGTACATTCAAGATATATGAGACCTACAGGATATGAGAGCCAATTTGAGGGCTGATTTGAGGGAATTTGGGATTTAGATTGTCTTGATGGACTTTGGTCCTACCACGAGGTCAGGATTCCGTGAGAATGACATGTTTTATTCCATACTCCTCATTTATTTTATATGCATTGCTTCATGTATTAGTAGTACCTGATAGAGTACCTTTCATGACTGTTGCATATACATATTGTCATATTATTGCTTCATGTTTTAGTTGTACCTGCTAGAATACCTTTCATGACTGTTGCATACATATGACCATTTATTGCTATCTGCTTGCATGTATTAGATTCGTGCTCTACGTGCATACTTGGGATTACCTGCATATGTTATTTACTATTCACGAGTTGGCAACTCACCCCCGTTGTGCCACAGTGTTTTGCAGGTAGTCTCTCAGGGCAGTCGAGGCAGGCTATTCATCTATCTTATCATCTTTTGCTGCGGATACCGCTTCGGCTCACAGTGTACAGTTTTGCTTTAGGTGGGTTTTGTGGTTATCCGTTCATGTTCATTATATTTGTTGTATCCTGTACTCTCCATCTACCACTTTCATGTGTATGACTTAGAGACTTGATGTGAGGACGATAATGTATATTTTGGTGACTTGGATGTCTTTTATGAAATTTTACTTATATCGTCTTTTATTTCTTCGCTACGGCGTCGTATATCTGTTGTGGTGGTTGTTTTCCGCCGTTAGGCGTGGATTCGCTCCCGTTAGGGATGCTTGACTTATATTTATATTGTACCCATTTTGGGGTTGGTTTTTACAAAGGAGGTGCTGCCGAAATTTTTAAGAAAGTAAAGTTGGACTTTAAAGAATTTGGTTTGATGATTTCAAAAGTTTTGAAAATGCTATTATCACTTGCTACTTTTGATGGTTTAGATTGCTGGGTTTTCGTCTTACTTAAATTGCGTTACGTCTGTAGACGTTGCGTGGTTTAAGGGCCGTCACGTGCCAAATTTCGGGTCATGACATGGATGAAGCCGGAGTCGATTAGTTTCTTGACTTCGGCGTTGATGCTCATCTCAAGCTCGAGCCGCATTCTTCTCGGTGCTTGTTTGCTCGGCTTGACGTCTGGAGAAATCGCCAATTTGTGGACAACAATCTCTGGATCGAGTCCCGGCATCTCTGAATAGTTCCATGCGAAGCAATCTTTATACTGCATGAGCACGTCTTTTAGCGTAGCCGCCCTTTCTTCAGAAAAAAGCTCACTGACGAATGTCGGCCGCGGGTCATTTGTCGTTCCCAAGTCGATTTTTCTGAAGTTATCTGCATAGTATGTATCCCATCTTCCAGCTCTTTTGGCACCGGTGGAAACTCGGAGATCACCTCGTCTTCATCGTTTTCGAAGCATCAGGGGAGATCAGCCATATCTTCACATACTCCTTCTCCTAACATCGTTATCACATGACAGGTACGAGATCGCTTTCAAGACCGATGTTGATCTGGTTCTACTCTCGTAGCTTTGGGTTCATGCTTCTGCGGCGGGGTTACCCTCCAACAGCTGGATAGAGCGAACCTGCCTTGCCGATACTGGTCTTCTACCCAGTCTTTGAATGTGAAGCAGTTTTCGAGAGGATGTCCTATCGCTCGATGATAGGAGCAATAGTCCGGGTGAGAGACATCGCCTGCTTGCTTGGGGTGTTTGGACTCCGGGAGGGTAATCATCTGATGTTTTATGACAAGATCGAGTATCTTCCTTGTCTTGTCTTGGGAAAAAGAATACGCTCGACCCATCTTCTTTACAAGAGATGAATCCAGGATGTCCAATTCTCGATCGCGGGGCTTCTTGGTCCTGCTTTGCCGCTGTCGGGTTTATTTCTGCCTCTACGTCGGGTCTTTTGTATGACGGGATGGCGACGGAGGGCATCGTCACTTTCTGCAGCCTGCTAAAAGAGGCGTTGCGTTCTGGCTTTCTCGTAGATGGCCATTTCGCGATTATGGTCGTCTCGAACCTTTTGACCCGCTTCCCTTATAAGATTGTTTATTTGTTCTTCGAACGACGTGCTTGGTATTTTCACGATGGGAGCTCGTTTTGGTTCATGGTTAGCATCTTCCCGCAGAGCATCTCCTTCTTCATCGAAGTCATGTATGACGTAGCAGCCGTGAAATCGCTCCCGTTTCTGGGATTGAACATATCCAAGCCTGATCGTTTTCATTCTCCCGTTGGGCAACTTTCGTTGAGTTCCAGGGACGTTCCAGATCCTGTTATAGAACTAGGCTTGTCGAGCAGTTTGTTTGAAGGGTACGCCTTGGCGCCTCAACAGTCTTTTTAACCCGTCTGTGTAGTATCTGAGCAAACGGATGGGCTGGAGCCTGTCAAGTGTAGAATCCTCACCATTCCAAATTTCTTTCTCTACTTTGGTTTCCCCGGATCGGTAGAATAGGATCGCCTTTTCACCTTTTCGCCTGGAGGGGGCATAGAATGTCTGCAGTTCTTGCACACTATAAGTTTCAAGTGCATCGAGCTCTTTGTAATGCTCTTGGCGAACCATGGCAACTTGCAAACTTTGATCTTCATCAGCGAAGGCTTGTATCGATGGTCGAGCAGAGAATACGGCATTGACCTCATCTTCCGAATCGCTGCCGAAGACCAGAATAGGGGTGGACGGTCCCGTCTTGTTGCATTGGGGCGGCCCTGAATAAACTATTTCTTCTTCCTCCTCGGTATCACTCCCGAAGACCGGAATATTAGTGATAGCTTTGTTCTTGTCCTCCGGTTTGCGACATCTTTCCGTGTTTTCGAAATCTGGCAGGAAGTACTTGACATTTGCGGACTTCGTTCACGGAGAATGGGTTTTGTTCCCCTGTCACAGTGTACTCGAGACCATCTTTGAAGTACTTCATACACTGATGCTGTGTAGAAGGGTTAATGTTGTACTCGTGTAACCAAGACCGTCCGAGCAAAGCGTTATAGCAGGTCTTAGCGTCAATGACATGAAACTTGATGTCAGTGACTAGCAGCCCAAAGCGCAGCTTCAGTATTATAAACCCGAGCGTCCGTGATGACTGGGAGTCAAACCCGGAGATAGTGATCTTATCCAGAGCGAGGTGTTGAACGCTCATGCAGATTTCCTTCAACACTCTTACATTGAGGAGGTTAACGGAGGACCCATTGCCAACCAGGATTTTGCCTATCTTGATATCATGACAGTATCCGGAGACATAAAGGGGACGGTTATGCTCACACGTCCCGAGGAGGAGATCTTCATCGCCGAAAGTGATATCGGCCATGTGTACTTCTTCCAGCTCGTCCTTCATCTTTTCTTCGGCGAGGAAATCTTGGAACTGTTCGGGCTCCTGTAACACCTTGATCAGAGAATCTCTTGCTTCTTTTGATAACAAAAGGGTATCGAGAATACTTAGCTGCGAAGGTAGCTTCCTCAAGTGTGCCAGAATATTGTAATCAACCTTGTTTTTCTTTGGCGGGTCCTTTGCTGTCAGCTCTTTGACGACTTGATCATCTAGGGCGATGTCCTCAGGGATTTTTTTCTTTCCCCTTATCTTTTCTATTCGACCCACTGATCGCGGCCCCGAGATTCTTTTCGGGCAGCGTACGATTGCGCAGCTGAATGTTCTCACAGGTCTTCATTTCTTCCGTTTCGGATGTGGGTTTTTTGAAGAGAGGGCCAAGGGATATTTCTTCATCAGAATCGCTCCCAAAGGTGAGAACTTGTGATCCCCGAGCGTCGACCATGTGACAGTTGCCGGTAGTTCTTTTGCACTCCTCGGTCGTATTTCTTTGCTCCCTGCGAGTTTTGCGTTTCATCCGTTTGAAATGTTGTCGGTGAGCAACATATCCTTACCACCAGTTTTTAAAAGCATTGCACTCTTTGGTGGGGTGCGCAACCTTTCGATGATATAAGCAATAGCTAGGATGTATATCCGCTTCATCAGGAGTGTTTCCTTCGGGGGTGGCAGCTTCATTCCCATCGATATGGCTTTGGCGAACCTTTTCCTCGTCTTGAATCTGCTTTTATTTACGGCAGATGTACTTTGATCTGGCGGGAGTGTCTCGACCCTTTCGTCCAATCGCCGGTATTTGGCCTTTTCAAATACGGCCATCTCGCGCTCTCGATCGGCTTTGCTTTTAAGAAGAGCTTCGTTCAGGAATGCATCAATCATTTCGTCTGATAGTCCTAAAAGTTCCGGCTCATGTTCTGCCCCTAGTTTCTCTACATCCAGAGCTTCTTCACCGTTTATTAACGAGTTAGAGATCACATGACAGCTCGCCACATAATCCTCAGGCTCATCCGACGAGTTTTCTCCCTCACCGTTGTCGCTATCTTCGTCTTCAAGGATGTGGTTGAGAAACTCCTGAAGTGTGACCGGAGTTCGCTCTTTCTGATTATATTCTTCCAGCGCGTCGATATATTTTTGCGGGCCCGTGCGCTTGTCACTAGGCTTCACGGGCTTTTTGGTGTTCTTCTTCTACTTCGAAGACTTTGACGACTCGGTGTGGGCACTTTGACTATCACAGCCAATTTTTGGAGTTGGGCGCGGTTTCAGCATTCTCTTGATGATCTCGGGTTCCAGTGGATTTTTCCACCTGATCGCCGGGCATGTTTGGAGATCCTTCAACATTCTTTTCGTCTTGGCTGAAAGAACGACCTCCCATGGAGCTTCTTCTTTAAAAGAGCATGATGCCTCCGGTGTGTTCGTCTTTTTGTGAGCGTGCGGCTGGGGCGGGTTTACTTTCCAATTCTCGGACAGTGCGAATTTGCCTTGTTGGTATTAGCTCTCAATCCACCCTTTGAAGACGAAGCAATCTTTGATTGGATGGCCTATCGCTTAGTGATAAGGGCAATAATTGGGATTATTAGCCTCACCGGGTTGCAATAGGCGCTTTGGATCCGGTAAGTTGATGAGCTTGTTGCGCACCGCCGGCTCGAACAATCTCCTCGTTTTGTCCTATGGAAACCAATAAGGGCGTTTTATTTTCTCATTAAGAATCGTCGTCTCTCGTCTAGGCGATCAGTTAATTTTGGACCACTGGGCTGCTATTGATCATTGGCGACGAAGGTCGCTTTTCCTTTCCCTTTTTCATTCCGCGGCTCCGGCTTCGAAGAGGAGGGCCTGTGGCCCATCTGGTCCATTTGGGCCAGCTTATCAATCAAGGACTGGAAAGTGGTCGGCTTGAAAAACATCATGAATTGGAAGATGGTCGCTTAAGGGTCAAGAGTGCCCACAAACATGCCCACCGCAGGCGCTTCTTCGATGCACTGCTCACACTTCGACCATAAATTCCGCCATCGTATCGCGTACTGGACCCAAGTTTCTCCAGGATTCACCCTGGCATTGTTCAATGCCATGATTGGGGTGCGTTCGCTAGCACTCACGAAACGCTGGGTGAATAGCAGCTCCATCTCTGCAAATGTCTTGACAGAGTCATTCGGGAGTTCCGAATACCACTCGAACGCCATCTTCGCCAAGCTACTGACGATTGGCGAAGCAGTAGCTTATCATCCCCTCCAGTGTTGCCGCACAAAGCCCTAAACTGAGCAACGTGCTGATGTGGATTTCCCATCCCCTTATATACGTGGAATTTGGGAATCGTGTATCCCGGCGGGTACTTTATTTGGTCGTACCAACCCGGATATGGTCATCCGGTTTTAACAATTTAGTCAGCCGCTTCATTCGCCTGGTGAACTCGTATCTGCTGAGCGATGTAATCATCCAGGACAGCTTTGGAGATCGTCTCCTCCTTGGCTATTGACAGAGCCGGAGGAGGGTTCATTGTTTCCCCTCTGTCATCTTCAAAGACAATCGGAGGGTCTTCAGCCGGAGGATCCGGTTGTATCATCATCCCGACCATGTTTTGGAAGAGATGCGTCATTCGTTTTATATTGGCCGCTTGTTCCATGACCTCTTCGTCCTTCTTCTCAAGCATTCTCCGAAGGAATTCTGCATCAGTTTCCTGCTCACGGCGCTGCTCCGAGGATGTCTCCGGGCTTGCTTTTGGTCCCGTAAGTGCGGCCATAGCTGTTAGCATTTCTTAGAGCTTTTATTGGTGTTGCTCCTGAGCCTTAGTCACTGATCGTGTAAGTGGTCGATGGCCTGTGGAGATACGGTTATCCTCTTTTCCGGATGCCATATAGACGGTATGCACCACCATGCCCCCAGACCTAGGGCGTTTAGGCTCAGTGCCCTTGAAATTTATCGCAGACATGGGAATTTTCTCCGACCTTCTCCTCTTATGGGTGGTTGAAGTTGAGGGGGCCGTTGCAGTGAGCACCCAAGTAGCTGTCGCTTTCTGTGGTTTGACAAGGTGATCCTCTTCTTGCCGAACCTTCGTCTTTTTCTGTTGGCGGGGATAGTTTTGATCTACTACGGAGTCATGGACTTGATGCCAGACTTTGTAAATTTTAGAGGACAGCCGTTGAGGGGGCTGCTCCAGCTTTGCCTTTGTGGTATTCTCCATTGGTGGAGGAGATCTTTTCAATACAGCAGTCGGAGAGTTTTTGCGTACCCTGTTAAGTAATTCAAAGCTGTTCCCAGTTGGAACAGCAACATCAACTTCCACTATTGGAGCTGGCGGAGTCAGTCCAGAAGGGGAATTGCCCCCCAGCTTTCCTTACTCGGCGCCAGTGGCGACGTCGAGCATGTCGTGTGGCCGGGACTGGCTCAGCTATGAGGGTGGTTTCATCACTCCCCATGTCTTGGTGAAGGGTTATTGCTGGTGCGAGCCTCTTGAAGATTGACGTCCGCTGAAAGGGAATGGCCAGTCTGTCAAAGGCAGACTTTCGAGCGGGGGAAGAAGCCTTAGCGACTTCGCTTGGATGAAGAGTTGTAATGGACAGTCTTGTGAAGACCGACCCTTTGGCAGGAGAAGCCGCTTTGACGACTTCAGAACCAGGAATAGCCATCCTTTTCGGGATAACCCTTTCTGGTATTGCGGGCTTCTTCATGGGTCCATTGGAGCTTTGGCCCAGTCTGTTGAAAACTGAAGCAGTGGAGTTGGGCGACCCGTTGAGAAGGGCCGCAATAGTTGTAAGCCAATCAAAGACCGACTTCTTTGAAGCCTCCTACAATGGCATTGGGGCATTGAAGTTCATAGCTAGGAGCATGGTCCCGAAGAATAGCCCAGTGGTGGCCTGAGTTACCTGCTCCACTGGCATCTTGAACAGGGAGTCCGCTTGGGGCCCATAGGTTACTCCTCCAGATGAGGTGGAACGGGAGTTGCAGCTGGAGCAGCTAGAGGCCATTGATGTTCTCTTTTTTGCACGAGAGAAAAACCAAATCTTAGTACCTCGAACCCAAAGGCAATCATATCAAACCGCGATTCGTTCGCGAACACGATACACAAAGTGTGGAGTGGAAAGAGGAAAAGGTCCCACCGAGCGTGCCAGAATCTGTTTCCCGCCAAAAGACGCGACCGGGACGTTGGGACGTCCGGGCTTGAATTCCGAGGGCAAATGCTAATTGATGCTATCCGTCCACCTCTCCGAAGATACCAAGTTGATTTATGGCACCGTGTATCGAAGGTTTAAACGGATGCGGCCGATGTAGCAGACTTCGTCAGATTCCCCCTCATGATGAGGGGTGTTCCCCTCCGAATGACGCGGCGGAGACGCGGTGGACGTCTTGCCTGAAATCCGGGGCAGATGCTATATGGTTTTATCCGTCCACCTCTCCGAAGATGCCAAGTTGATTTATGGCACCGTGTATCGGAGATTTAGACGGATACGGCCGATGTAGCAGACTTCATCAAATTCCCCCTCGCTTGAGGGGTTTTTGATTATGGGGACGCTCTTCTCTGCAGGCGCAAGCCCTTGCAGTTAATTACGGTACCGCATCGCGGTAGCCACTTTCACCTTCTCCAGATGTTCACTTCGTGTCGTGTGTGTTTGTTTTGTTTGTGGTTGCCCGTGGATTGTATACGGAGACTAAGTGATGCCGTCGCCCGTAGGATGTGGATTAGTCCAAATCCGTATTTACTTAGATTTGGGTTTGGTGTTTTAGTTTAAGGATACGTTAGCCATATTGAGGCTAAGATCAACTTAAACTTTTGTTAAGGATACATTAGCCTAATTTCCAGACTAAGATCAACTTAACGGGATCGTTTGGATCCGACAAGAGAGCAGTTGGCTCTATTGTTTAGTTTAATGACGTTACGGTCGAGTTCCAGTTTAGGGACATGGTGGTCCAATACCAGTTTAAGGACATGGTGGTCCATCTCCAGTTTAGGGACATGGTGTTCCATCATTCCCATTTGGGGACGAGCATTAGTTTAAGGACATTTCGGTCCAACATTCCCATTTTGGGACGAATATTAGTTTAAGGACGTTTTGATCCAACATTCCTATCTAGGGACGAATATTAGTTTAATGATGTTTCAGTCCACGAGTTTAGGGACCCCGCAGTCCCTATCGATGTGTGGTTGTCGGGACCCATCACCTCTCTAACATCGTTGAAGGATTACAACGATAGGTGTCAGAGGAGTTCGGAGATGTACCCTTGAACCGGATGTAAATTGATTTAGGAGAGCAGTCTTGCTTAGTCAATTTAATTTGAGGACTTACGGCCATGATTGGGCTAAGTCCAGTTGAGAATATTCAACGTTTTTATCTTTGACCTATTAGGCCTGTGCTAGGGCTTTGCCCCTATTTAATAATGCACTGCATTTTATTTTGGCCTGCTAGGCCTTTCTGATTTGGGCTCTGTCCTTTTATAAATGATGCAGAGCATCTGTTTGGGCTCCGCCCTTCTTTAAAATAATGCATTGCATTTAATTTGGCCTGTTAGGCCTTTTTTAATTGGGCTTGGCCCTTCTGTAAATAATGCAGCGCATTAATTGTCTGACAGTGGTTATATGGCCTGTCAGGCGCTTTGCGCTAATTAATGAGCGCAAGCGCATGTGGAGGTGACACGTGTCACGCTCTGGTGAGCGCAAGCGCAATTAGCACAGTGCGCTGCGCTGCTGACACGTGGCGTGCTGTGGTGAATTGCACCAATTTCATAGAGCAATGCTCTATTTTAAAAGCGCACAGCGCAAATGGTCTTGGAGATGACACGTGGCGCTCTCTGGTGGCTTGCGCCAACCCAAGAGCGCAACAGTGCAGATTTGCAAGTGCAAGGCACTGTTTTAATGACTTAATCCAATTTTGGATTTAAGAGAGGAATATTTAAGATTCAGAACCAATGGTTCATAAAAAAGTGCAAGGCACTGTTTGTTGCTCCACGACAGCGCCCCGGCCGTCTTACTCGAGGCCAAATTGCGGAATCAAAATTTTTCCTTACTCGGAAACCGGCGCTACCGCGGACAAAGAAAACCCGGATCGTTAACCATTAACCTACGCTAGCAATCAAGAGATAGGGTGAGAAGTATACCGAGTGATCCGAGTCCTCCGGTCTTCTCTTCATCATCCCGATCTCCCGCGGAAAAGATTGGCTCCACATCGTCGCCTCCTCGCCGGAAAGGGCACCACATCGCCTTCGTCTTTTACGGGCTCCCGCCTCAATACCGAGGCAACTCGAGCATGAAGCCGGCAACTCGACATGCTCAAGATTTGCTGTAGGAAGTAGTGTAGAAACTTTGTCTCTTGGAGTTTATGTAGTTGCCATTGATGGATGGAGGAAGAGGTAAAGAAAATTGGTGCTTTCAATTTTCTAGCAAGAAGAAGATGAAATGAACTCTCTCATTCTTTTTCTTTCTCTCTTTCTTTTTCTTCTACTCTCTTTTCTCATAACCATGAAAGACTTTCTCTTCAAGTGAGAATGAGAATGGTGGAGGAAGGATAATATGATAGCAAGAGGGAGGTGAGTGTAGGAGCAAGAGAGGAGGTGACCACAACCTAGACAAAGAAACATGCAAGCATGCTTCATCTCACATCAAACCCATACCCTTTTCAAATCACAATTAAACAAAGTCAAGGTGCAAGAAAAGAAAGCTATCATAATAGATCTTTATGCAAGAAAACCCTCCACAAAGAGTTATTTGCAAAACTGCAAATAACCCCCTCCATCGGAAAAGTCCGGCCGGGAAAGAACAAAGGAAAACCGGCCGGAACGGAATGCAAACTGGCAACTCCAGAAAACTGGTCCCGTAATAAATTACAGGAAAAACCCCGATACTGTGCATACACACCCGCATCTGTATTCCGACCGGATACAAATGCAATGAGACAAAATCTACACTGTACTAGACTAGGACCGGCTTAAGCCAAAGCCGGCTAGTAAAATCCGTTCGATCCTGATCCGTGCAATACCGCACGTATCTGATCGAACCCTGCCATATACCTATACGGCTACTAGTACAAACCGTCCGATCCTGATCCGTGCAATACCGCACGTATCTGATCGGACCCTGCCATATCTCCATACGGCCTCTACAGCGTTTCGCCCGAAAGCTGAGTAACTGAAAGTGTGGTGGACTCTAAAGACTCGTCAATACTATGGCTGTGGATTTAACCACTGGCACGTCAGAGGTATAAGCCAATACGTGACGGGCCACCAGCTATTGACCAAAAGGGACGTCGATGAGGAAGCTCACCCCGACACCCTACTGAGCCTGTCAGTGACAATATCCGTACAGTCCGGTCCGTTCGTCTATGAGTATCGCATGGCGGGCCTAGGGGGTTGGTGAAAGTCAGACCCCCAAAAGCGGTACAAGTCGTGTCGGAGTGTAGCCCAGAACGCCCTGAGATACTACTGGAATACCTACCAGTAAATCTCCTGCCTCGGCCGAGGGCTTTGCGTAATGGCTCTCCTAGACACAGCGCGACCTCACCCCCAATACCGGGAGAGACGAACCCCTGCAGATCCGCTCACTGCCTCCATGTGGCTCGGGACTGTACCCAACTAAAACCTGTTTGCACGACTCCTTTGAGCCGTGGTAGGGTAGTAATCAAAGCACAGTGGGAACTCACACGAGACAAATGACGATCTCAGGTCGATGAACTAACCTGTACACATGTCACCTGGGAACTGCTATCTGACGTCTGGTATAAGACCAACTAGTAGGTTCCCGGCGAGTCCTGTCCGGTGTACTCATAACCCAATGAGCACCTGTATACATCTTAGGTGAACCAACAGACACCAGTGGCTTGTGAGACCGGCCACCGCCCCTCGTCGGGGTCTCGACTGTATACACTAGCCTACTAATGGAGTATCGATGCCCAGTCTCGAAACTCCCACGACTAGGGACCTTTTAAGGATGTGCTTATAGACTACCAGCTCCCACGTATATGATCGCCATCATACTGCTGGTCGTCAAGCAAGAATCCTAGGGGCTCTATCAACGTGTAATAGCGACATGTCAGGTCACCTAAAGCAGTACACGATGATAAAGATAAACCAGATAGCATACTATCATCTCGAGTAAGACTGTCCTACCGGGATAGGTCCTCCCTCAGTCATTGCAATCACGTGCCTGTGATCCAATAATTGACTCTGAGGGCACTATCTCCAACAATCTCCCACTTGCACTCAAGGCTAATTATTGCGATGTCGCATACTCACAGCCCGTGTGATACCGAACACCCAACTCCTCTACTAGTCAGTCTCACAAAACCCGTTTGCGAAACTTTTGCGTTCGAGGAATAGCCTCAGTGAGTGGATCCGCTGTGATGTTTCTTTCTATGTCTCTCTATATCTCAAGTTCGCGGAGAAAACCATCTCCCGAAATGAGCAATACCTGTCTTAGAACGTCTGGATGTCTGATGGGACCTAGTTCATAAATGAACTCCAAATCCAAACTCCTTAGACTGTATCAACAACTGAACTTAATCAGTATCCTGCGCCATGCCTCCCTTAGTATTGCCTTGGACCACCTGTCCAAAATACTGTCCCTCGTCAGAGGGAGAACTATAACTCTGACAACCTCCTTGTCGTCCATGTCACCTTGGAAGCCTGGAGTGATAACCGTCTCCTAAAGGAGGCAGCCGTTATCATATCCCTAGAACATTCACTTATGTTCTAAAACTGCTTCCGACTATTCCTCCAGGATTGGATCAATATCTACTTATTGCATCTAGTGCAAGAACAACATCTGGTGTGGTACTTGACATCTCATGATTGACTCAATTGCCTAAGCAAGTGATTTGTCAATCATGCGTATCCCTCTCCCCTTTAGTCTGTAAGACACCTTTAGAGAGGGTGACTCCATTACCTGCAGGTGTACTACCGTGCCAGGAGTCGTCCATTCTAAATACTCATAGAATGCTGTCAAGGTACCCAGATTGGGAAACCACCCAAATCTAGATCTAAAACCATAGATCTAGTAACCAGTATGTCTGATATAATATCCAAGTTCCATGTGGAGAAAACACTGTGTGACGACCAAAGTATAACCGATCGTAGTATAGGAATATCACTTCCTACTACCTTCTCAACAGATCCATCCCCTATTCTGATGACGTCAAACCTATGACTGTCACATCAGAAATAGATGATCTATCTCCGCTACATCTGCTTTAGTCTATAAATAGACATAAGCCTGATGTCCACCAATGCTTCCGCTGCTCCCACTGACTACGACAACCCTCTGGCAGAGTCATATAGACGTGCACTTCTAAAGCTAGTTTAGAACGACGCTATACTCATCCTCCTGCCGGGTCTCGCAGCCTGGAACAACAACAATGGCAAGTGTGGGTAAACAAGAACTTCCCTGTCACCGTCATTGAGGCTACCGGAGTACCTCTCGGGTGCCTGAAGTTACCCACCTTATCTGCGGAGTGGCCAATGGAATGTCAAATCAGATTGAATCTTTAGGTTCCTTATCAAATCTTCAGTAATCGTTTGTGGTTCTGGAATCACTTCCAGTTCTACCATACTCCCACTACTTTTTCTGAAAAAATCCATTTTTAATAAAAACTGTGGCGAGTCTAGAACAATATTGCTATAGTTCATCCAGATGGTAGAAAGTCAACCCTCGTCACAGCCTGGGTCAACCCACAAACAGCCATTACAGAAACGTGCCTTGAGTTATCCGGAGTCTGGTTTTAAGCATAAGCCGGACAACTCCCCGTACCTTAACATCGTTAAGATATGAACTGTTCTATATCCAATATAGAACCAGAGGCACTGATTTAATTGAACCAGATTCAAATCATGCAGCTGTCTCCAGTGCATGTCAACTAAATGGAAGGAGGTCGATCAGCGTTACTCAACTTAGGAATGCTTCCAATTATGAGTAACCTGAAAGAGAAGCAATCTGTCTTCATCATTACTATCATCTGAATATCATACACAAGTATCTACATCTTCAATCTCTTTGAAGAATCCCGATACTTGCTACACCTGGTACTCTACTTTATTCAAATACCTATAACTCCTCAAAACTTAGACCCTGTGTTTCCACGAAACAGCTGTCTAAAATCTAGAGAAGTCATAAGTAAACCGAATATAGTACGAGGACCAACCCCCTCTGTCCTAATGGACACTGGACAACATACAATACTCTGTATAAGTCCGCTGAGTCTAACAACTCTTTCACTGTGCGTCGTAGGTTGAAAACTGTACTTATGGTTAAGAAGAATTACACCGCTGTTTAATGCTCCTTACCTAACCATCCACTGATATAGGTAAATGTCATCGACATAATATCAAAAGGTATATCTCACTCTATGAAAATAGACGTACAGATATATCAATTTGAAATTGGTGCACAACAGCGGATATTCATAACCAAATATTTGCCGACCGGCAAACAACCCAGGTGACTTCCTCAAATATCACCGATTACAACGAATCCCGATATAATGAGGACGATCACCCAATTCCCAATAACTTACTCCCACTCATCATCTGTAAAACCATACAGATGTGAGAATCCAACCTGGTAAATACATACCCTGGAGTAAGTGTATAATCGGGAAATCAGTTTTCTATTAACAGTACACAGTGAAACTGAAACATTGAAATGTTTCGTCGGGGTATCCTGGTATTCCTAGTAATGCCTCTTCCATTATCCAGATTCACAACTGTAACCGTATATCTCTTTGCCATCTGTCCAAATCCCTTTATATGTCTTTAGTCATTACCGTCTGCATACCCCCTTAGGCCAAATGGTTTTCTTCCTTCCCTACCGTTCGGCACCAGCCTATGGTTTGGAAGAAGACTATCCAATAAGCATAAAAGGTGTACTGTCCTAATCTTAGGAGCACTCGCAAAGCGAGAGAAGGTGAAGATAAAAGACAACTGAATGTACTTTATTCCTATTTCTCCTGAACCAGAATCCATCCCCGAACTGGAACTAGTTCCTTTCGAGTTCGTATATAACCATACGATGGAGTATCCAATAAAATGGGATCTTCGTAGTGATACGGAGTGTCCTGGAGAAATACAAAGGTGATTTAGGATTGGCGAAGAAATACTTGGTTTGGTCGTGAATATCAGTCGCATTTTACTTTGCTCTCTTACTAATCCCTTGCTTTGTCTGAACTTAATACCTTCTGTACACCGTTTTAGGCTAACTGGTTTTCTTCATTCCCTACCGGTCGGCACCAGCCTATGGTTTGGAAGAAGACTATCCAATTTGCGTAATAGGTGTACTATCTCCTAAACCAAGGAGTACTCGCAACCTGAGAGAAGGTGAAAAGAAAAGACAACTGAATAGTCCTATCCGTTTTCTCCAGAACCAGAAACCATCCTCGAAATCCTTCGAGTTCGTATATAACCATACGATGGTTTTGTCCAATGGAAGTGGACGTTCGTAGTAAAACGGGGTGTCCTGGAGAAAAGGGTAAAAGTAGGAGTGGCAATGAGGTCTGCAACTCTGACAATCCAAAAGCCAGTGTTTAAGAAGGTTCGGTCAACTTGGTCACTGAGTCATAGTCCAGGGTCGGGTCAATGGTCGCTGCCAAAGAGAGAGAGAGAAAAGAAACACTCAGCGTGCACTCTAACCTAGATCAGAATGGTTACCAATTTATCTAATCAGGAAACCTCCCACTGTACCTCAAATTCTCCTCCAAACCTGAAAGAAGAATTAGTCGGGATGACCCGAGGAGTAAACCAACTCATCAGTGGGAATCGGGATCCAACTATCATCGCATGATAACTTGACGGAATCCACTCAAGTCACCACACTCCAGAAGGTATGCGCATGCTTGGCAAGTTTCAGTTCTTTTGAAACTCCCGATGTGATTTTTACCCCTAGGACCCAAGTGACCTTGACGAATAATCAACAAATCAAAAGGTCCTAGTCAAGTTCAACCCGTCATTATCTTGATTGCGTTAAACCCACCCGCACGACCCTTGACGAATAATCAACAAAGTCGCACGACTGTCCTAACCAATCCACATATCCATGCGACAGAAAGCATTACAGAGCTACCGCACACTACGCCTCGGCGAATAGCAACGACAAACGTAGCGCGAATACTAAGCAATACTAATCCGAAATGACGGAGGGCTACGAATGGTTTCTGGCGAAAACCTTTAACGTAATGAACTTGATATCGTTGAAGGAACTGGATAACTTTTATAAAAATATAGAAACGAAAACCTTTACTAAAGAGGTCACTCCCGGTGAAGGGATCTCGGCTCTTTCCCCGTAGAATGAGGTGCAGGATATTCCAACTGAATACCACGATGCAAAGCAAAAGTAATCGGCTATAGTGAAGTTAATGCCCTGACGCAAACTTCTGTCCAAGGGGTCACTCCCGGTGAAGGGATCTCGGCCCTTGCCTCGTCGACTGAGGAGCAGGATATTCCAAATGAATACCACGATGCAAAACAAAAGTGAACGTCCTTGCAATAACAGCCTTTTGAAAAGTGTTCCAACAACATCAGAATAGGTTTGTTTAAACTTGCAATGATCCGAATCAATGCAGTCCCATCAATTGATCACACCACAAAGAACGAAAATATACTGACGTACGTATATGCCATCCGCATTCGCCACTGGGTCCCGTCATCACCCGTTAGGTTAGCTAACTAACGGCAGAGCGGGGACTGGACTAGCGCGGATGTAAAACATATACAACATCTACTAATATATATACCAATATATAGTATTTCGCTCAAGGCGTGAATAAAAAGCAACATCACAGAAATGTACAGCATCACAGAACAATACAGATATCTGGAAGCCCCGGGTTTCACAGAGCCGCTGCTGAAACCCGACGTTCCCCTGGTCGTGTGGATAGCCTGTGCAATGAAATCCTAGACCCCTACGGGCGCGGCAAGTCACCCGCCAAAACCTGAAGCGAGGCAGCCCCCTTCAGTACCGTGAATGGACCACCCAGCACTTCACGGAATCCGGTAACTTGGGCACCCCTCCTGGGTCAACCTGTACCCCCTACGAGTGCGGCGAATAGCCCGCCAATCCTGGACTGAAGCCCCCTCCGTCTCAATGCCCTGAGATGCGGGCCCGTTGCCCTCCAGAACCCGGCTATCCGTGCACCCCACCGCGGGGCAACCTAGTACAGAAAGTAAAATATACATACACCGGGTACATCGACCGCAACCAGGTCGTGCCCCAAAAGAATAATACAAACAGGCAGTGACGGCAGTCCACATGTCGGACGCTCGCCCCGTAATATCAAATGTACATAATACAACAAAACTGTACTAGCATTGCATCCAGGCTATCCCCCACGACCGATCCGCAGCATCACAGCATAAACATAGAACATCAACGTGAAAATCACGTTCGCAAATCCGTCTAACCGGGCTATAGCAGTTAGACCGGATTTACCGATCGAGTGACATTCACGGTCGCAGATATAATGTAAATACTGTGAAATAATGTGTTTAAAATTTTCCGATTGACCAAAAATTAACAAGTGGGCCCCCAATCAAAACTGTAGCACTCACAGAAAACCTGGGCCCAATTTTAATATTCCAAATACCCCATTTTCATGTCCAAGACAATCTGCAAAAATATGGTACAATAAAGATTTTAAAGAGCGGCGGAAGATCGGCCAAAGCAAGGCTTTGGCCGCGCTTCCGCGGTGAAAGAAAGGAATCAGGGTACCAAATTTTATCAGATCTCTTATATTTCCCTGCACATCATTCTGAAACCACCTGAAAAATTTTTGGACTTCAAAAAAATTCGACAGAAACTGATGTGCAATAAAAATACGGTTTTTGGAAATTTCGGTCGATCGGAAACGCAAACACATCAAACGAAGCTAGGTCAGGTTAATGGCGTGGCTCTGATACCATGTTGCGCCACGGCAGCGCCCCGGCCTTCTTACTCGAGGCCAAATTGCGGAATCAAAATTTTTCCTTGCTCGGAAACCGGCGCTACCGCGGACAAAGAAAACCCGGATCGTTTACCATTAACCTACGCTAGCTATCTAGAGATGGGAAGAAAAGTATACCGAGTGATCCGAGTCCTCCGGTCTTCTCTTCATCATCCCGATCTCCCGCGGAAAAGATTGGCTCCACATCGTCGCCTCCTCGCCGGAAAGGGCACCACATCGCCTTCGTCTTTTACGGGCTCCCGCCTCAATACCGAGGCAACTCGAGCATGAAGCCGGCAACTCGACATGCTCAAGATTTGCTGTAGGAAGTAGTGTAGAAACTTTGTCTCTTGGAGTTTATGTAGTTGCCATTGATGGATGGAGGAAGAGGTAAAGAAAATTGGTGCTTTCAATTTTCTAGCAAGAAGAAGATGAAATGAACTCTCTCATTCTTTTTCTTTCTCTCTTTCTTTTTCTTCTACTCTCTTTTCTCATAACCATGAAAGACTTTCTCTTCAAGTGAGAATGAGAATGGTGGAGGAAGGATAATATGATAGCAAGAGGGAGGTGAGTGTAGGAGCAAGAGAGGAGGTGACCACAACCTAGACAAAGAAACATGCAAGCATGCTTCATCTCACATCAAACCCATACCCTTTTCAAATCACAATTAAACAAAGTCAAGGTGCAAGAAAAGAAAGCTATCATAATAGATCTTTATGCAAGAAAACCCTCCACAAAGAGTTATTTGCAAAACTGCAAATAACCCCCTCCATCGGAAAAGTCCGGCCGGGAAAGAACAAAGGAAAACCGGCCGAAACGAAATGCAAACTGGCAACTCCAGAAAACTGGTCCCGTAATAAATTACAGGAAAAACCCCGATACTGTGCATACACACCCGCATCTGTATTCCGACCGGATACAAATGCAATGAGACAAAATCTACACTGTACTAGACTAGGACCGGCTTAAGCCAAAGCCGGCTAGTAAAATCCGTTCGATCCTGATCCGTGCAATACCGCACGTATCTGATCGAACCCTGCCATATACCTATACGGCTACTAGTACAAACCGTCCGATCCTGATCCGTGCAATACCGCACGTATCTGATCGGACCCTGCCATATCTCCATACGGCCTCTACAGCGTTTCGCCCGAAAGCTGAGTAACTGAAAGTGTGGTGGACTCTAAAGACTCGTCAATACTATGGCTGTGGATTTAACCACTGGCACGTCAGAGGTATAAGCCAATACGTGACGGGCCACCAGCTATTGACCAAAAGGGACGTCGATGAGGAAGCTCACCCCGACACCCTACTGAGCCTGTCAGTGACAATATCCGTACAGTCCGGTCCGTTCGTCTATGAGTATCGCATGGCGGGCCTAGGGGGTTGGTGAAAGTCAGACCCCCAAAAGCGGTACAAGTCGTGTCGGAGTGTAGCCCAGAACGCCCTGAGATACTACTGGAATACCTACCAGTAAATCTCCTGCCTCGGCCGAGGGCTTTGCGTAATGGCTCTCCTAGACACAGCGCGACCTCACCCCCAATACCGGGAGAGACGAACCCCTGCAGATCCGCTCACTGCCTCCATGTGGCTCGGGACTGTACCCAACTAAAACCTGTTTGCACGACTCCTTTGAGCCGTGGTAGGGTAGTAATCAAAGCACAGTGGGAACTCACACGAGACAAATGACGATCTCAGGTCGATGAACTAACCTGTACACATGTCACCTGGGAACTGCTATCTGACGTCTGGTATAAGACCAACTAGTAGGTTCCCGGCGAGTCCTGTCCGGTGTACTCATAACCCAATGAGCACCTGTATACATCTTAGGTGAACCAACAGACACCAGTGGCTTGTGAGACCGGCCACCGCCCCTCGTCGGGGTCTCGACTGTATACACTAGCCTACTAATGGAGTATCGATGCCCAGTCTCGAAACTCCCACGACTAGGGACCTTTTAAGGATGTGCTTATAGACTACCAGCTCCCACGTATATGATCGCCATCATACTGCTGGTCGTCAAGCAAGAATCCTAGGGGCTCTATCAACGTGTAATAGCGACATGTCAGGTCACCTAAAGCAGTACACGATGATAAAGATAAACCAGATAGCATACTATCATCTCGAGTAAGACTGTCCTACCAGGATAGGTCCTCCCTCAGTCATTGCAATCACGTGCCTGTGATCCAATAATTGACTCTGAGGGCACTATCTCCAACACTGTTATTATTTATTTTTATTGAAGATCATTGATCTTGTTCTTAGATCAATGATCTATTCAGAAGAAGTTCTTCTTTTTTTTAAAAAGGTTTTACCTTTTTTTTTTTCTGAATTTCTTCTCAGAGTTCTTTAGAGGAGTTCTCTCTTTGTTTCTTGAGTTTCTCTCTTTTCTCTGTGTTCATGTCCTTTTGAATTGGGGTCTAGGGGCCTTTATATAGTGCCCATTAATTTGTTAAATTTGTTAAAGAGATCATTCCCTGAGTGATTTAGGGAATTTTCCCCACCGTTGGATTTTTGATCCAAGGGCTTCTGTTTTACAGAAGACAATCTTCTTGTTTTAACAAGAACAGAAGGATCTTACTGGAATTTTAATTCTGTTTGGTGCAGATGCACCAGCGCTTGACACGTGTCACGCAGCGCACAGCGCAGCGCAACTGCACTGACACGTGTCGCGCAGCGCAACCGCGCTTGCGCAACTGCGCCGACACATGTCACGCAGCGTAGCGCTTGCGCAACTGCGCTTGCGCTACTGCGCCGACACGTGTCGCGCAGCGCAGCGCTTGCGCAACTGCGCTCACACGTGTCGCGCAGCGCAGCGCTTGCGCAACTGAAGCGTTGCTTCCTTTATTAAAATTTAAAATTTCAAAGTAGAACTTTGTTCTGATTGGGGGAATCGGAAGCGTTGCTTCATCTCCCGCCTTGGAATTTGAAAAGATCTTTGCTCTGATTGGGGTAAACAAATGCCTCCCCCTTCGTTGCGCTTACGTGGTTCCAAACGCGAGCGCAGCGGTGGCAGAATTCCAACCGTTGCGGCAACTTTTGGAAGTTCAAAGAGAATTTGATGCCTATAAATAGGACCTTTGGTCCTCAACAGATGATTATCATCTTCAACAGTTTTTTACTTTCAGAATCTCAGAGCCCTGCTCTTTATTTTTAAGAACTCCAAGAGTTAAACTCTTAAAACTTTTAGGTTAAAACTTTAAATTAAATTAAATTAAATTAAATTAATTTTCATTGACAGAGCCTTGCTCTCAATAGATCCCTGATCTAAAGAAAACCCTTTTAGGGTTTCACTTAGCAGAGCTTTGCTCTAAAGGGGTCCAAAGAGAACTAAGGAGGATCTTATTAGGGTTCCATTAATAGAGCTCTGCTCTCGAGGAGTTTAACTCCCTATGCCTTTTCCTCATTGCTAATCTTCCAATGATGTTTCATTCAGGCATTATGGCGGTGCGTCTATACAGTCTGCATGAATTCATCACCTACGAGGATATCCGTGTACAGGGCCGTCAACTAAACCAAGAGTTTACAGATGCCCAATGTGCGGAGGTCATTGGTCGCCTTAACGCAAGCGTTGGTTGGCTGCTTCCTCGTCGTTCAGCTCTCTTGAAAGTCGTACTGGGAGCAATATGGAGAGCACTTCCGGGGTTTCACAAGGCCCTACCGCTCAATGCGCTGGATGATGCCGAAGACAATGTGCATTCAGTGTACCTGTCGGGGCTGATCTCGAAGAAACAGCGGGATAGCCTCATCGACATTCTGCATCAAATTTTCCAGCAGACAACGATAATCGCTGCTTATCGAAGGCCGGGGGGCCTCGCCGAAGATCTTGACACACAGGAGCGCGAGAGGCTGCGCACGAGAATAATCAGAAAGGCCAGAAGAACTTTAGATGGCCTTACTTTTGAATTCCTCAATCCGTGCCCTGGATCTGAGGTTATACCATTGTAATAATTTGAATAATGTTTTTCGTTTATTGCATTCATGATTGTAAGAATTTTTGGCAATATGAATGGAACTTTTTTATTCCAGCTTGTCTTATTTCTCGTTCTGAGCCTTTTGCCCATGCATGAATGAGTGTGTCTCGAACACTTGTTCAAACGCCATTCAGATATTCTTTTTGTCGCTTTCTTCTTCCTTTTATTATCGGCATGTTGTCTTGATAAACATGGTTGACAGATAATAGAGTAAGCATCTTGGTTTCTTCGAGAGATAGCGATGGCTTAGGCCGCAGGTTCAGATCTGCCGCCTAAGACTTTTCAACTCTATGAGTCGTGAGGGTCTCATAGAGACATTTCTCCCTACGGATCGAGAGGATCTCGTAGGTGGATTTTCTCCTTAGGAATAGTGAGGACTCCTAAGTGCATTTTCTCTTATAAGTCGTAAGGATCTTATAAGAGAATTTTCCCTCTTACGAGTCGAGAGGACACATAAGCGGTTGTTCCCCTCCTTGTCGAGATTCGACTTCAGAGAGTGAAACCCATGAATAGTATGCAAGAGACCATTTTAGACCGACTTGCAGGGTCCCAGTGCTTAGGAAACAAGTTTTTTAATTCCTGCTGCTTAAGGCTTCATCTTGTAAGTTGAGAAGAATCGGGAAGTTCTCGCGGAGACACTGGTTTCTCTGCGGGCCGACACGAATCAGGAGGCTCTCATCAAGGACGCTAGTTTCCCTGAGTTGAGGAGTTTACCAAGGACACTGGTTTCCCTGGGGTTGAAACGAGTCGAGGTGTTCCTGCAAACACTCTAGTTTCTCTGCGGGTCGACGCGAGTCGAGGTGTTCTCGTCAAGGACACTGGTTTCCCTGAGTCGAAGTATTTTGCCGAGGATGTTAGTTTCCTAGAAGTTGAAACGAATCGGAGTATTCCTGCGGAGACACTGGTTTCTCTGCGGGCCGACACGAATCAGGAGGCTCTCATCAAGGACGCTAGTTTCCCTGAATTGAGGTATTTTCCAGGGACACTGGTTTCCCTGGGGTTGAAACGAATCGATGTATTCCTGCAAAGACGCTAGTTTCTCTGCGGGTCGACGCGAATCAGGATGTTCTCGTCAAGGACACTGGTTTCCCTGAGTTGAAGGATTTTGCCGAAGACACTGGTTTCTTCGGAGTTGAAACGAATCGGTGTATTCCTGCGGAGACACTGGTTTCTCTGCGGGCCGACGCGAATCAGGAGGCTCTCATCAAGGACGCTAGTTTCCCTGAATTGAGGTATTTGCCAGGGACACTGGTTTCCCTGGGGTTGAAACGAATCGATATATTCCTACAAAGACGCTAGTTTCTCTGCGGGTCGACGCGAATCAGGATGTTCTCGTCAAGGACACCGGTTTCCCTGAGTCGAAGGATCTTGTCGAAGACACTGGTTTCTTCGGGGTTGAAACGAATCGGAGTATTCCTGCGGAGACACTGGTTTCTATGAGGGCCGACGCGAATCAGGAGGCTCTCATCAAGGACGCTAGTTTTCCTGAATTGAGTCATTTTCCAAGGACGCTGGTTTCCCTGGGGTTGAAACGAATTGATGTATTCCTGCAAAGACGCTAGTTGCTCTGCGGGTCGATGCGAATCAGGATGTTCTCGTCAAGGACACTGGTTTCCCTAAGTCGAAGGATCTTGCCGAAGACACTGGTTTCTTCGGGGTTGAAACGAATCGGAGTATTCCTGCGGAGACACTGGTTTCTCTGAGGGCCGACGCAAATCAGGAGGCTCTCATCAAGGACGCTAGTTTCCCTGAATTGAGTCATTTGCCAAGGACGCTGGTTTCCCTGGGGTTGAAACGAATCGATGTATTCCTGCAAAGACGCTAGTTTCTCTGCGGGTCGACGCGAATCAGGATGTTCTCGTCAAGGACACCGGTTTTCCTGAGTCGAAGGATCTTGCCGAAGACACTGGTTTCTTCAGGGTTGAAACGAATCGGAGTATTCCTGCGGAGACACTGGTTTCTCTGAGGGCCGACGCGAATCAGGAGGCGCTCATCAAGGACGCTAGTTTCCCTGAATTGAGTCATTTGCCAAGGACGCTGGTTTCCCTGGGGTTGAAACGAATTGATGTATTCCTGCAAAGACGCTAGTTTCTCTGCGGGTCGACATGAATCAGGATGTTCTCGTCAAGGACACTGGTTTCCCTGAGTCGAAGAATTTGTGGTGATCTTTCAGGTTTTATGTAAGTTACCGTCAGAACCGTGAAGCTAGGAATTTGATCTTCGCTTCGTTTACTGGGACTGCGTCTGTTGCATCAAGACTAATGTCGCGGTTGTCTCTAGGCTGTTGGTGAACCATCGAGATTTAGCTTTGCTTTCTGGCGGAGCCTATTGGGAAGGTATGGTTCCGTCTTTGTTTATGCCATTGGATTGTATACAGGGATCGATGTGATCTCAACTGTAGGGAAAAAGTTTCATTCATTTTTATTGTTTTATTTCCGCGATGCTCTATCATTTCATCTTTTGATCGCGAAAGTCGTGACTGCCCAATCGTTTTGGCTATTTTTCGCGGTGCCCAATCATTTCGGCTGTTTATTTTATTTTTACTCGCTGCTTTTTATTGCGAGTTGCCCAATCATTTCGGCTGTTTTATATGCATACGTTTTTACTTGCTGCTTTTTATTGCAAGTTGCCCCATCATTTCGGCTACTTTGTACGCATGTGCGGCTTGCTGGCTTTTCGCCGTAAGCCTGGAATTAGACACCGATTTCAGTATCAGCACCGCTACAACTGGGATATTGCCAGGAGCGAATCATCATTTGCCTCTGTCAATGTCGAACAAAGGTGGCTTAGCGAACAGGGTTAAGGTCCTGTCGACTAAGGCTTTTGACTTCATGAGCCGTAAGGGTCCCATAAAGGTATTTCTCCCTACAAGTCGTGAGGATCTTGTTGGTGTATTTTCTCCTTAGGAATCGTGAGGATTCCTAAGTGTATGTTCCTCTGTAAGTCGTAAGGATCCTACAATAGGGTTTTCTCCTTGTAAATCGAGAGGACTTACAAGGGTTGTTCACCATACGAACATATCCCCAGTCATGGATGGGACTTGGTTAGGGAAATGTTTATTCGCGCCCGTGGATTGTATACAAGGGTCAGTATTGAACCACTTGTAGGGCAATATCGAAGGTTGTGGGGGTTGCTTAAGCACAGGTTTAGGTCTCTGTAACTTAAGACTTTCAAATCTTATGAGCCGTGAGTGTCCCATAAGAGAGTTCTCCTTACGAGTCGTGAGGATCTCGCAAGTGTTATTTCTCCTTAGGAATCGTGGGGATCCCTAAGTGTGCTGCTCCCTTGTGAGTCGTAAGGATCTCACGCGGGTGGTTTCTCCTTACAAGGTCGAGAGGACCCTGTAAGTGTCTTTTAACAAGGTTGCGTCCTTTCGGATTTTCACGAACACTCGCCGGTAGCCCTGCTGTTTTTACTCACGGAGCCCTTTCGGGTTTTCATCCGTGCCCATTTTGCTTACAGACATACCATTTTTTTACGAGGTCGCGCCCTTTCGGGTTTTCACGAACACTCGCCAGTAGCCCTGCTGTTTTTACTCACGGAGCCCTTTCGGGTTTTCATCCGTGCCCATTTTGCTTACGGACATACCGTTTATTATATTTTTTTTATATGTTTTTTTTCCTTTATATTTTTTTAATATTCATCTCGTCAGCCTAAGGATGCTGCGGCAGTAGTTTTTAAGGACGTTTCGGTCCTTCGTTAGTTTAAGGACGCTTCGGTCCATCATTAGTTTAAGGACGCTTCGGTCCGTCATTAGTTTAAGGACGCTTCGGTCCGTCACTAGTTTAAGGACGTTTCGGTCCGTCATTAGTTTAAGGACGTTTCGGTCCGCTGAGCGGACATAGTCGTCGTCATCTGTCATTGACCTAAGCTGTGGCTCATTAAGCGTAATATTTCTTTAGGAAGCGACCATTTATTGGCCTGAAAGGCCTTTCACCGTGCATATCCATGAGTAGATAGGCTCCACTCTGGTAGACCTTGTCTATGATGTACGGGCCTTTATAGTTTGGCTCGAATTTTCCCCACTTGGCGCGATTGGGGATCATAGGCCTTTTGACCACTAGCACGAGTTCGCCTTGGCGGAATGTCCTCGGCCGGGTCAATCTTTCATATGAGCGCGTCATCATTGCTTTATAGGCCTCCAGATTTTGTTGCGCTATGAGCCGTGTTTCATCGAGGGCATCAAGTTCCTCAAGCCGAAGGTGAGCATTTTCTTTGTCCGTCAGCTCGTAGTGGACTGCCACTCGTAGAGAGGGTAACTCTATCTCGAGAGGGAGTACTGCTTCTGTACCGAATACCAACGCATATGGCATTGCGTTCGTGGCCGTCTTGAACGTAGTTCGATACGCCCAGAGAGCTTCTTGTAGTCTCTCGTGCCAGTCCTTCTTATTTCGAGACACCGTCTTCTTCATGATCTTTGTCAAGGTCTTGTTGAAGGCCTCAGATAGACCATTAGCTCGCAGATTATAAACTGAGGAATATCTCCAGTCTATATTATGCTGCTGCACGAAGCGACTGATCTTGTGGCTTCTGTAAGCTGGCCCGTTATCGGAGATGATCCGTCGCGGAGTTCCAAACCGATATATGACGTGCGTCTTGAAGAAATGGAGGATATTCTCCGTCTTCACCTCTCTTAATGGTACTGCTTCTGCCCATTTGGAGAAGTAGTCAATCATCGTCGGGATGAAACGATGTCCTCTGGACGATGCTGGTTCGATGGGGCCGACTATGTCAGTTCCCCACATTTCGAATGGCCAGCTAGCCACCGTTGGATGGAGTGGATTTGGATGCTAGTGGATGAACCATGGATTTGGCATGAGTGGCATTGCTTCGCATATTCGAGGCAGTCCTGAATCATCATGGGCCAGTAGTAGCCCATCCGTTTGATCTTCAACTTCATCTTTGGGCCTACTTGGTGAGAACCGCAAAGTCCGTCGTGAACTTCCTGAAGGACTCTTTTTGCTTGTTCAGGTCCCAGACATCTCAACCACATAGAATCAAACGACCTCTTGTACAGAGTATCATTGACGAAGGCGAAAGACAGAGCTCGTTTCATAAGCTGATGTCTTGAGGACGCATCTTCGGGCGTTCGACGGTATTTGAGTAGTCTATAAAGACTTCTCTCCAATCCTCGGTATTTTCCCGATCTTTTATTTGCAGGGTCGTCTGCTCAGTCGCTCCCTTTTCTTCGGGTGATTCCGGAGATATTTCCGCTGGGGCGAGCACCCGACGGCTTTGTACCACAATTCTGACGTCATCGAGGTTCTCGTCAGCCAGTTCTTTAGCGAGCTTGGCTAATGCGTCCGCTTTGCTGTTTTCCGCGCGCGGTATGTTTTCTAAAGTGTAGGAGGGAATTTGGGTCAACAATTGTTGCACCTTTTCACCATACTTCACCAGCTCTGGTTTGCACGTTTGGTAGTCGCCGTTTACTTGACTAACGACCAGCTGGGAGTCTCCGTATATGAGGAGGTTTTCAATTCCCATGTCAATGGCGATCTCGAGGCCTGCTATTAAAGCTTCGTATTCGGCTTCATTGTTTGTCCTCGGTTCTGTTAAGGATAAAGCAAAGCGCATTATCCCTCCTTATGGAGTTACAAAGATGAGTCCTACCCCCGATTTGATTATAGGGGTATTTTGTTTACGCTTCTTCATGGAAGACGCTCCATTAAAATAAAGCTCCCATCAGGTATCACTACCGTCGATCGCATCAAACGCATGTTCGTCTGGCAATTCGCAATTCAGAGGAGAATCGGCAGGTATCGGATGCTCAGCGAAGAAGTCGGCGATGGCCTGGCCTTTCACTGCCTTGAGAGGTTGATATGTTATCGAAAACTCCATCAAGAGCAGGGCCCATTTAGCGAGTCTTCCTGTCAATATAGCCTTCGACATTAAATATTTAAGGGGGTCCACCTTCGAAATGAGACGGACTTCATGTGCCAACGCATAGTGTCTGAGCTTTGTTATCGCAAAGATCAACGCCAGACAGTGTTTTTCAATGGGGGAATAGTTGCTTTCTGCCCCCAGTAGAACTCGACTTAAGTAGTAGAGTGCTCTTTCTTTCCCTTAGTCGTTCTCTTACGCCCATAATGTGCCTAAAGAACCTTCAAGGGCGGTTGTATAAAAAATGAGGGGCTTTCCCTTGACCGGAGCAGCCAACACTGGCGGATTCTTGAGGTACTGCTTGATTTCGTTTAGCGCGTCTTGGCATTTATGATCCCAGACGAACGGGGTTCCCTTCTTCATCAGGTGGCTGTAAGGACGACACTTGCCTGAAAGATTGGCTATAAATCGTCGTATATATGCGGGTTTCCCTTGGAGAGACCGCAGCTATTTGAGAGTTCTTGGCGGAGGCATTTCCATGATCGCCTTGATCTTCGACGGATCTATCTCAATACCTCGGTGTCGGACGACGAATCCCAGGAATTTTCCCGAGGAAACTCCAAATGCGCACTTGAGAGGATTCATCTTCTAGTTGTATCGTCGAAGGCGTTGAAATACGGTCTTGAGATGCTCGAGATGTTCCTCGTATGATTTGCTTTTCACCACGAGGTCGTCGATATAGCATTCGACGATTTCATGTATAAGGTCATCGAAGATCTTCGTCATGGCCCTCTGATAGGTGGCACCGGCGTTCTTTAGACCGAAGGGCATCACCTTGTAGCAGAATATACCTAGCGGAGTCCTGAAGGCGGTGTGCTTCTGATCTTCGGGATGCATCTTTATCTGATTATATCCTGATGAGTCATCCATGAAGGAAAAGACTTCGTGAGTGGATGTGTTATCTATCATCAGTTCGGTGACTGGCACTGGGAAATCGTCCTTCGGGCAAGCTTTATTGAGATCCCGGAAGTCCACGCATATGCGCACTGTCCCATTCTTCTTCATCACCGGGATGATGTTGGCGATCCAGTCGGGATATTGAACTTCTTGGATGAAGCCAGAGTCGATTAACTTCTTGACCTCAGCATTGATACTCATCTCGAGCTCGAGCCACATTCTTCTTAGCGCCTGTTTGACTGGCTTGACGTCCGTGGATATCGCCAATTTGTGCACAGCAATTTCTGGATCTAGTCCCGGCATTTCGGAATAGTTCCATGCGAAGCAATCTCTATGCTGCATGAGCACGTCTTTTAACGCAGCCACCCTTTCTTCAGATAGCAGCTCGCTGACGAATGTCGGCCACGGGTCATTCGCCGTCCCCAACTCAATTTTCTTGAGGTTATCTGCGGTAGTATGTATTCCATCCTCCAGCTCTTTCGGTGCTGGTGGAAATTCTGAGATCGCCTCATCGTTACTGTTTTCGAAGCACCAAGGAAGGTCATCCATGTTCTCGGGCTCTTCCTTTGATATCGTTATCATGTGACAAGTACGAATTCGCTTCCAAGACCAATGTGGAGCTGGTTCTGCACTCGTGGCTTTGAGTTCGTGCTTCTGTGGCAGCGTTACCCTCCAGTTGTCAGACAGAGCGAACTTGCCAAGCTGATACTGATCTTCGACCCAATTCTTGAAGGTGAAGTAGTCTTCGAGAGGATGCCCTATTACTCGGTGATAAGGGCAATTGTTTGGGTGAGAAACTTCGCCTGCTTGTTCGCGGTGCTTGGACTCCGGCAGTGTAAGCATCTGATATTTTATAGCTCGGTCAAGTATCTTCTTCGTCTTGTCCCGAGGAAAAGAGTATGCTCGACTCATCTTCTTCATGAGGGATGTAGGGTTCCTAGGCACACTCATGAGGTTCTACAACTGATCAACCATGCTAAAATCAAATTTTTCTATGTGCCGAGAAACCCTAATGCGAGATCGTTACTAGAGGTAAGGCAAAAGCAATGCAAGTTAACAACTTTAACTACAAGTGAAAGGAATTACAACCTTTGTAGATCCGATCCTCCACTTCTTTAGCTCCGTGTTGACGTCCCTCCGCTGCAATCATCGGGATCCCGGACTCTAGCGATGGTTTCGTCGGAGAAATAAGCGGGCTAGGTCGTTGACTTCGATGCCGAAGATGATCTACGTCGAGGCGACTCAAACTCAAGCTCCATCTTCACTAGGTCATGAAACTTGTGAAGATAACACACTCAACTACATGGCAAGTTGAAGAGGATGAATAAATAGGAAGTGGGTTCACTTTAGAATTGGATTTCTCACTTGATTTCTTCACTTGGAATTTTCTAGCAAGCTTTCTTCTTCATTTCATGAAGAAGAAGAAGAAGAAAGAAAATGAATTAATGTATGAAAATAATTGTCACGCCCCGCTTCCCAGAGTGCGCAAGATTTGGGCACGTGACATAGCCAACCATGCTACCTGTGGGTAGGAAGTATCCATCCACAGTCACATTACGGTTGTAAAGATATCAAGAACAGTAAAATAAACTAAACTAATACATGTCCAAATCCATAATAACAAGAATCAATAAACAATAAATGCGGAAGCTAATGATCCAATACAATGAATAAACAGTATGTCCCATAATGCGGGCTCACATCTGGAAATGAAATGACATAAATAAACTAAACTCTCAAGAACTCACAGTTCAGCCTGCTGGCTGAAGTACTCCTGCTCGGTCGACGTCAAAGGCACGGAATCTGGGCCATGCAAAACCCAGACGTCAGCGCGTCATGATATCAAGTAATGTAGCATAAACATGGTAATAGACAATGCAGTCATGAACATGAATAAAGCAGCAATAAGAAGTAATAAACAGGGTAATGTGCAGTAGTGGCTAAACTGTTCTATCAGGTTTTCTACTCTATAGTCTTTGAAACCAATTGATGAATCGTCGATGTAACTCAATAGTATCCCGTGCGTGCCCGGGACCACGGTCATGATTCTCGGGGCTGAATCCGAGACGTGCCGCTAAGCAGTAAAAGGTAGTAGGATAGATGAGTGATGTCAGCATCAACACTCCGGAGCTGGCCAAGCCCGTAAGACTGATCAGAACAATGTGTCGAACTGTTGAGTTACAAGTCGGTTTCACCTTTGATTTCCCCATACCCCCAAGCTATGTATGTCAGGTCAGGTATTCAGTAGTCAAGGACTAATGCCAACGCAATTCAAGTAAAGGTAGGTCTGTCTGGGTCGACAGCAGGAATGGTTAAGTTTGTCGGCATTAGGCCTGAGATCAGGTAACAGGTCAGGTTACTATCAACAGGTAGAGTCGATATGTACAGGGTGTTGTGTCCGGTGTATCAGTACATGTGTCAGGTGTATCAAGATCAGGTATATGATGATAACAGGTATAGTAACAAATAATGAACAGTAGCAGGAAACAGAAAATAACAAATATAAATCTAGGTAAACACAATGATGTTCCATATTCTCTTATTAATCCGTTTCACGCACCTTTGAGGTGCAAAAGCCACACGACGAACAATATCGATAATATACGTAATGGAGTTACATGGATCTGAACTAAGCACAATAATTGTCTCATGAGTGGTTTTAACAAATGAATTGGGGATGATCTACTTGGTTTGATTAGTTAAGTATGACTTAATAGCAGACCGGTTAAAGCGAGCAATGATTCCATTGATTTAAAGTTACGGATAATCGTGACAGAAATTCTAAGTTATCAGGTATCGATGTTATGTTATTTGTGTGGTTATAATATGATGGTTAAGTTGTAGCATGTTAAGCAAGTATTCAGATACTTGCCTCGGCGGTTCCGCAAACCGAAACACGGATGCGGTGTCGGTAGAAACCACGATACGGAAGCACGGGCCACGGATCGAGTCCCAACAGAGGTCACTGGAATCACACGGACCAGGGGGCTTCGCTGGAGCGTCGGGTTCGTCAAACGGCACGGTCGGGTTCCGGCAACAACCGAAAATCAAAGTTAGCAACAAGGAGGCGATACGCCAAAATGACCAGCGGGGGTTATACCAAAAAAAAAGAGAAGGAAACTTACAGGGATACACCAAGGGTGCGACCACGGCGGGTTCGACGGTACTGGAACGCCGGCGAGGCCGCGACGGTGGCTGCAGCAAAGGGAAGTGGCCTCGGGTGAGCAGGGTAGGGTGCTGCGGCGAGTTGGAGAGGGGTGTGGTCGGCTAGGGTGGTCGAGGGGGAAAGGAGGTGGCGCGGGAGACGTCGACGAGGGTCGTCGGCGCGGTTTCCGGCGACCTGGAGATGGTGCAGACGTTGGGTGAGGGTCGGGTTCACTGTTCCGGCGAGGGAGGAGGGGGGTGACGGCGAGGTCTCGACGAGGAGGGTGCAAGGGAGTCGCGGGAGACCTCGGCGGTCGGAGTCGACGTCGACGGCGAGGTCGCGAGGGATGGAGGCGTCGGGAGAAGGTTGCAGGCGCGGGAAGACGGCGGGAGAACGAGAGGAGGAAGGTACGGTGAGGTTGAAGAGGCGATGATGGCGACGACGAGGTCGAGGGGAGGTCGTCGGTGGGGTCGCGGGGCTAGGGTTAGGGTTTCGAAGGGTTCGCGTAGGGTTTCTCGCGACGAAAGGAAATGGCGAGGGGCGGCTGTGCATGGGGGTTAAAATACGAGAGGAAAGAGAGAGAGATTGGAGAGAGAGAAAGAGATTTGGTGAGATAGAGAGAGAGAGAGAGAATGAGGAGAGAGGCAGAGAGATAAGGGGAAAGGAGGGGCCCACGAGCTCGATTGCGAGCTCGTGATTGGCTGAGGGTTAAACAAAAGGGAAAATTATGAAGGATTTTGGGGATATGCAGTTAGGGAAAAGATTAGAAGGTAAATAATTATATACTCGATATTAAATTCAAATGGGCCCTTTTTGGCGCTAAATGAAACATCTCCAAATCGCGCCCGGATTGCGCCCAAATGATCCAAATTCAAATTATAGGATTTTAAGCGGGTTCCAAACTTTGAAAATAGGTGTTTAATGATTAAAATGCATGCCCCCAAGTCGGACACTTGCACGCGCGCGTAGTCGCCCAAACTTGCCCGTTTAGCCAAACGGAACGGAATCTCGACACGCGGACGCTACCACGCGACTAGTGGCGACGAGTAGGCTAACATGGACATCTTAAATTTCATTTTCGGAGTTAAAATTTGTTATGTGCCAAAATGACTTGACCGGGTAAAATTTAGCAATAAACACCAGAAAATCAGGAAAATTGGAAAGAGCAAACCACAACCCTCAACTAGTAATATACATAGTATTATTGGGCTCGGGTGTTACATCATACCCAACTACAAAAGAATTTCGTCCTCGAAATTCCAAGAACACAAGATAGCTAACTACTGGAAAGGATGAGGGAATTTCTACCGGATCTCGTCTTCTCGCTCCCAAGTAGATTCTCCATGCGATCGGTTACCCCAAGAAACTAGCACAAGAGGGATAATCTTGTTCTTAAGAACCTTTTCTCTTCGATCCTTGATCTCGACTGGTCGCTCCTCAGAAGTCAGGTCCTCCCGAACGGTCAACTCCGAATGATCCAAGACATGAGTCTCATCACGAACATACCTCCGTAGTTGAGACACATGAAACACATCGTGAACTCCTGCTAATGACGATGGTAATGCCAACCGGTATGATACCTCTCCAACACGCTCCAATATCTCGAAGGGTCCAACGAATCGGGGACTAAGCTTTCCCCGACTTCCAAAACGAATCACCCCTCTAGTCGGTGATATCTTCAGGAATACCAAATCGCCCACGGCGAACTCTAGAGGTCTTCTTGACGTGTCGGCCCAACTCTTCTGTCTGTCTTGAGCTGCCTTCATATGCTTCCTGATTGTATTCACCTTCTCGACTGTCTGCACCACCAAATCTGGTCCTAGCAACCTTCGTTCACCAACATCATCCCAACAAACCGGTGAACGGCACTTACGACCATACAGTGCTTCAAACGGGGCCATCTGAATAGTTGCTTGGAAGCTGTTGTTGTACGAAAACTCCACCAGGTGTAGATGATCTTCCCAAGAACCTTTGAAGTCTAACGTGCAAGCCCTCAACATATCTTCAAGGGTCTGAATCGTTCTCTCTGATTGTCCATCAGTCTGGGGATGATAAGCTGTGCTGAACTTCAATCGAGTCCCCAAACTTTCTTGTAAACTCCTCCAAAAGTGTGACAAGAACCGAGTGTCCCGATCGGACACGATGCTTACCGGTACTCCATGCAATCTGACAATCTCCTGCATGTATCGCTCTGCCAAGGTCTCTGTCGATTGGCCAATCCGAAAAGGAATAAAGTGAGCTGCCTTGATCAACCGATCGACAATCACCCATACTGCATAGTTGCCTTTTGGACTCCGCGGTAAAGCTGTCACGAAATCCATGGAAGTGGGAACAACAAACCAGCAACCCTTTGGTGTTCAGCCTTGACTTGCTGACACACCAAGCACTTAGCCACAAAGCGAGCAATTTCCCGTTTCATACCTTCCCACCAGAAATGCTGTCGAATATCCCGGTACATCTTTGTCCCTCCTGGATGTATAGAGTAAGCTGAATTGTGTGCCTCCTTCATAAGCTCTTCACGCACATCTCCTTTTGGCACACACACACGGCTACCATATCTCAACGAACCATCTTCATGGATCAGTAGATCGGTTCGTAGTCCGGCTCCAACCTGCTCTCGAAACTTTTGCAGTCTAGGATCCTGCGATTGCGCCGCTTTAATCCTTTCCACTAAGGACGATTGTACTTGCAACTGCATCAACTGTCCTGTAGCACACGGTAGCACAACCTCCAAGTCAAATCTCCGAAACTCCTTAACGATCTCTCTCTGTGCAGTCAATAACTGAATTGCTGGTAACCGACTTAGCGCATCTGGCACGACGTTAACCTTTCCCGGATGGTACTTAAGATCAAGGTCGTAGTCGGCCATCAGCTCCAACCATCTGCGTTGCCTCATGTTTAACTCCTTCTGAGTGAACACATATTTCAAACTCTTGTGATCCGTGAAGACTTCAACTCTCTCGCCCAGAAGGTAGTGTCTCCAAATCTTCAGGGCGAAGATCACGGCTGCAAGCTCCAAGTCGTGAGTCGGATAGTTCTTCTCATGAGTCTTCAGCTGTCTCGAAGCGTAAGCGACGACTTTCCCATTCTGCATCAAAACACATCCCAATCCTTTTCCAGATGCGTCGCTGTGAATCACTAGTCCTCCTGAATCATCCGGTACGGTTAGGATAGGGGCGGTTATCAGCTTCTGCTTCAACGTTTCGAAGGCCAATGCACATCCATCTGTCCAAACAAGCGGTACCTCCTTACGCGTAAGCTTGGTTAACGGCTCAGCTAAACGAGCGAAGTTCTCCACAAATCTTCTGTAGTAACCGGCGAGTCCAAGAAAACTTCTTATCCCTGCAACATTCTTTGGAACAGGCCAATCTCGAACTGCTGCTATCTTCTCGGGATCAACGGCGATTCCATCGCCTGACACGACATGCCCCAGAAACTTCACTTCTTCCAACCAGAATTCGCACTTACTCGTCTTCGCGAATAATTTCTCTTGTCTCAGCGTCGGCAGTGCGATCCTTCTTCTTCACTAAAGAACTGGAGCTCCCCACGGTGAGTTGCTGCTTCGAAGCCATCCCTTCTCGAGTAATTCACTCACTTGTTTCTTAACTCCCTCCACTTCTACTGGTGCCATTGCATAGTCAGCTTTTGATACTGGTGTTGCACCAGGAGTAAGGTCAAACGCAAACTCCACATCTCGCTTCGGTGGTAAGCCCGAAATGTCTTCAAACACATCCACAAAGTCGCGAACAACTGCCGGCTCTTCATCACTCTCCACTACCATAGCCGCAAGAACACTGTTCGTCGGCCTAGCCCTAAACTCGACTGGCCCGACGGAACTGCTTCCTCCGATGAAAGTAAACTTAGGATGTCCGGGAATCTGGAATTACCTTCCTCGCCCTACAGTCAATGTGGGCGTGGAAAGTGCCAAGAAAAACCCATCCCTCATAACTGCCCGTATCTATCACCAAGAAATCTGCAAAAGCTCCCGTCCGCAAACAACACTGTACAATCTCTACCTTCCTTACTAGCTATGATTTCCCATTCCCAGTGTGTATGTCCCAGAAACTAGACAGGGTCGTGCAGGTGATCGAGTGTGTAGTTATAAATTGGATGACATAAACAATGGGATGCTCTGAAATTAAGTAATGCCAAGCGGGAAAACCATGAACGAGTAAATTACCTGAAACCAATTCTTCCGATGCCTTAGCTTCTTCAGCTGTCAACGTGAACGCTCGAGCCTGCTGTGGTCCTTGAGTAAGCGGTTCCTGTCCTTGGAACGGTCTCTGCGGAGGCTTCTGTGTATCATCCTTTGCGCGAGGCTTCGACGGACAAGCATCAGCGGTGTGGTCTGCCGCTCCACATCTAAAACAGAGTCCCAGCCTCAAACGACACTCCCTTCGCACATGTCCGGGTTTATGGCAGTAACTACAGATCACGCTCCCCTTCCGATCACCCATACTTGTTTTCTTCATTGGTGCCACGCTGCGCCTGTTCACTGGAATACTTCTACGTACGGACGTGGGGTCCACTGTAAATGCTGGTTCCAGCTCGAGTTGTTCCTTTAGTTTCTCCAACAATCCCCTTATCACTCTTCGCCTGGCGGCTAAGACCGCATGTCCTGGGTCCATCTCCAAATTCTGATCGGCCATATCCCTGGAAATCAAAGTACCCAACGTTAGCATGATGATAGATTCTGAGTATAGATCAAGGCTAGAACTCCAAGATACTTAAATAGAGTACTGCATTGTAGCTATGCCGCGGTATCATAGCCGCAATTACTTAACTCCACCCAAGTCGCCTAAGTCCTAGAGATAACAAGAAGTTAGGTTTTCAAGTTTGACAATGCAAAGTAAGTTTGCATGCCGACATGATCCGGAAGAATGATTCAAGGATGGTAAAACGGTCAAAGTGGCAGGACATGTTTCCTAATCACGGGTATTCTGATTCGTGTATCGGGTGCGATACCCAACTACAAAGAATCAACCCAATTAACCTATGCTCTGATACCATAAAACCATGTCACGCCCCGCTTCCCAGAGTGCGCAAGATTTGGGCACGTGACATAGCCAACCATGCTACCTGTGGGTAGGAAGTATCCATCCACAGTCACATTACGGTTGTAAAGATATCAAGAACAGTAAAATAAACTAAACTAATACATGTCCAAATCCATAATAACAAGAATCAATAAACAATAAATGCGGAAGCTAATGATCCAATACAATGAATAAACAGTATGTCCCATAATGCGGGCTCACATCTGGAAATGAAATGACATAAATAAACTAAACTCTCAAGAACTCACAGTTCAGCCTGCTGGCTGAAGTACTCCTGCTCGGTCGACGTCAAAGGCACGGAATCTGGGCCATGCAAAACCCAGACGTCAGCGCGTCATGATATCAAGTAATGTAGCATAAACATGGTAATAGACAATGCAGTCATGAACATGAATAAAGCAGCAATAAGAAGTAATAAACAGGGTAATGTGCAGTAGTGGCTAAACTGTTCTATCAGGTTTTCTACTCTATAGTCTTTGAAACCAATTGATGAATCGTCGATGTAACTCAATAGTATCCCGTGCGTGCCCGGGACCACGGTCATGATTCTCGGGGCTGAATCCGAGACGTGCCGCTAAGCAGTAAAAGGTAGTAGGATAGATGAGTGATGTCAGCATCAACACTCCGGAGCTGGCCAAGCCCGTAAGACTGATCAGAACAATGTGTCGAACTGTTGAGTTACAAGTCGGTTTCACCTTTGATTTCCCCATACCCCCAAGCTATGTATGTCAGGTCAGGTATTCAGTAGTCAAGGACTAATGCCAACGCAATTCAAGTAAAGGTAGGTCTGTCTGGGTCGACAGCAGGAATGGTTAAGTTTGTCGGCATTAGGCCTGAGATCAGGTAACAGGTCAGGTTACTATCAACAGGTAGAGTCGATATGTACAGGGTGTTGTGTCCGGTGTATCAGTACATGTGTCAGGTGTATCAAGATCAGGTATATGATGATAACAGGTATAGTAACAAATAATGAACAGTAGCAGGAAACAGAAAATAACAAATATAAATCTAGGTAAACACAATGATGTTCCATATTCTCTTATTAATCCGTTTCACGCACCTTTGAGGTGCAAAAGCCACACGACGAACAATATCGATAATATACGTAATGGAGTTACATGGATCTGAACTAAGCACAATAATTGTCTCATGAGTGGTTTTAACAAATGAATTGGGGATGATCTACTTGGTTTGATTAGTTAAGTATGACTTAATAGCAGACCGGTTAAAGCGAGCAATGATTCCATTGATTTAAAGTTACGGATAATCGTGACAGAAATTCTAAGTTATCAGGTATCGATGTTATGTTATTTGTGTGGTTATAATATGATGGTTAAGTTGTAGCATGTTAAGCAAGTATTCAGATACTTGCCTCGGCGGTTCCGCAAACCGAAACACGGATGCGGTGTCGGTAGAAACCACGATACGGAAGCACGGGCCACGGATCGAGTCCCAACAGAGGTCACTGGAATCACACGGACCAGGGGGCTTCGCTGGAGCGTCGGGTTCGTCAAACGGCACGGTCGGGTTCCGGCAACAACCGAAAATCAAAGTTAGCAACAAGGAGGCGATACGCCAAAACGACCAGCGGGGGTTATACCAAAAGAAAAGAGAAGGAAACTTACAGGGATACACCAAGGGTGCGACCACGGCGGGTTCGACGGCACTGGAACGCCGGCGAGGCCGCGACGGTGGCTGCAGCAAAGGGAAGTGGCCTCGGGTGAGCAGGGTAGGGTGCTGCGGCGAGTTGGAGAGGGGTGTGGTCGGCTAGGGTGGTCGAGGGGGAAAGGAGGTGGCGCGGGAGACGTCGACGAGGGTCGTCGGCGCGGTTTCCGGCGACCTGGAGATGGTGCAGACGTTGGGTGAGGGTCGGGTTCACTGTTCCGGCGAGGGAGGAGGGGGTGACGGCGAGGTCTCGACGAGGAGGGTGCAAGGGAGTCGCGGGAGACCTCGGCGGTCGGAGTCGACGTCGACGGCGAGGTCGCGAGGGATGGAGGCGTCGGGAGAAGGTTGCAGGCGCGGGAAGACGGCGGGAGAACGAGAGGAGGAAGGTACGGTGAGGTTGAAGAGGCGATGATGGCGACGACGAGGTCGAGGGGAGGTCGTCGGTGGGGTCGCGGGGCTAGGGTTAGGGTTTCGAAGGGTTCGCGTAGGGTTTCTCGCGACGAAAGGAAATGGCGAGGGGCGGCTGTGCATGGGGGTTAAAATACGAGAGGAGAGAGAGAGAGAGATTGGAGAGAGAGAAAGAGATTTGGTGAGATAGAGAGAGAGAGAGAGAATGAGGAGAGAGGCAGAGAGATAAGGGGAAAGGAGGGGCCCACGAGCTCGATTGCGAGCTCGTGATTGGCTGAGGGTTAAACAAAAGGGAAAATTATGAAGGATTTTGGGGATATGCAGTTAGGGAAAAGATTAGAAGGTAAATAATTATATACTCGATATTAAATTCAAATGGGCCCTTTTTGGCGCTAAATGAAACATCTCCAAATCGCGCCCGGATTGCGCCCAAATGATCCAAATTCAAATTATAGGATTTTAAGCGGGTTCCAAACTTTGAAAATAGGTGTTTAATGATTAAAATGCATGCCCCCAAGTCGGACACTTGCACGCGCGCGTAGTCGCCCAAACTTGCCCGTTTAGCCAAACGGAACGGAATCTCGACACGCGGACGCTACCACGCGACTAGTGGCGACGAGTAGGCTAACATGGACATCTTAAATTTCATTTTCGGAGTTAAAATTTGTTATGTGCCAAAATGACTTGACCGGGTAAAATTTAGCAATAAACACCAGAAAATCAGGAAAATTGGAAAGAGCAAACCACAACCCTCAACTAGTAATATACATAGTATTATTGGGCTCGGGTGTTACAATAATAAATCAAGTGAAGACTTATCATCTTGCAACCATGGGTGAGTATTCTTTTTGTAGAGAATAAACTAGAGTTTAGGTAATGGTTAGGTTAAAGAATAAAAACAAAATGGTTTTGACTTTGTCAAAAGATGCTTGAAGTATCATGAAACTTCTAGCAAAGACAAAGGAAAAAGAACCATTTTATTTTTACCAAAATAAATAAAAAGAATAAAACCCTAACCATTAACCTAAACATGGTGTTATCCAAACACACACCCAAGTTTGCATGTATCATCAATCATGATACAAACTAGTGCACAAAAATATATTACATATACAACTTGTGCACACCAAGTGAGAAAATCAATCTTAAGTGAACTAATACTAGTTAATGTAAAGTAATATATCAAATATATAATTATACATTAAATCATTAAATCAACACTTGATTTAACGATCCGGTCATATTGCATATAACCGACGAGTATCAAGTGTATCAATATATCGAATCAACATTTGATTCGGTAACCCGGCTATATCACATATAACCATCCGATGATACAAATTGCGAGAATAGAATACAGTATCACATACTGGTATTATTCTCGGTCCTGCACATATCTCATATGCGCTCCTATTTCTTTTCGCTTGAGCCAGGAAACCCCTGTGTAGGACTCTAAAGACTCATCAATACGCCGGTAGTAGGTGATGATCATATCAAACACCCACAAGCCGCAAGCGGTCTGCTAAACGTAACGGCCACCCGGGTATTGAGCGATCATAAGATCAACGAGCAAGCCCGCTCACACTCCTGTGAATCCAACCAGTAACACTTACCGCACAGTCCGGTCTGTTTGTCTGATATGTCGCATATCTCGCCTAGGGGTGGGAAACGTCAGACCCCAGTAGCTCGATAAGTCATGCCGATGTAAGGTCCATAACAAGCATGAAACTACTGATAACACTTACCAGCAAATCAGTGCAACCCTGGCCAGGGGTTTCCAGTTATGGCCAGTCGAGCATAGCGCAACATCAACCCCCAATACCGGGAGAGACGAATCCCCTCCTATCGCTCATTGCCTCCATGTGAATCGGGACTGTACCCAAAAACCACCTGTTTGCATGACTCAGTAGATCCGTGATAGTGTGGAAATCAAAGCACAGTGGGAGACACACAAGACTCTATGACGATCTCGGGTCAACAGACTAAGCTGTACCAGTGTCACCAGAGAACTGCCATCTGACATGAGGTATAATACCATCTGGGAGTTCTCGGCGAGTCCGTTCAGTGTACCCAGTCACCACTGAGCACCCGCATACCATCTCTGATGTCAAACACCAATGGATATGGGATCATCCATCGCCCATCACATGGATCAAGAAGATATACGCTAGTCTACTCTGGAATATCGATGCCCCGTCTCGATATTCCCACGACTAGGAACATTGAAGGATGTACTCATTGACTACCCAGGCCCCACTAGTATGATCTACATCATAGTCCTGGAAGTCGAGTACACATCCTAAGGGCTTTATCAACATGTAATAGAGAGACTGCAAGTATACATGTTAAGATAAAGAGCAACCAGATAGCGTACTATCATGTCGAGCAAGAAAGTCCTACCTATATATGTCCCAGCATCCACTACAATATACATCTCATGTACAGTAATGGACATTAGGGCATACATATAACTAACAATCTCCCACTTGCACTAGGGCCATCTGTAGCAGTGGTTGTAGTATCACATACTCAACCATCCCATATAAGTCTCTCTCTGGGAAAAGGCCTTTGTGAGTGGATCCGCCGTGTTTTCCTCTGAGTCTACTCTCCAAACCTCGATCACACTGGAGATCAACTATCTCCATGATCAGGTGATGCTGCCTCAGAATATGTCTGGGTCACTGATGGGATCGGGGTTCCTGGGCCAAAGCCACACTTCCATTGTCACACAATGGTAGGAACCTAGTTCATCTTATGAACTAATATACATCCAAACTTCCTCTTTGGTAGTATCTTTGATAGCGATGTCACCAGCCTTTATCGTCTAGTCTGCCACGGTATCTAGCTTGGAACTCTTACAACATACCGTCCCTCCACTGAGGGTAAAGACAATGCCTGCGACTGACATTCAGTCGTCCTTATCACCCTGGAACCTTTCCAGTGATTCTCTCCAGGATCAACTGATACCATCTCACTACAACTAGTGAGAATCCTAACATCCATTTGGATCTATCTCATAGATCCAAAACCCAGGATTTAGGAGGTATCGTTTTGATCCTATATGGAGAATCCATGTGATAAGAGGAGATTGACCGATCGTAGCATAGGAAACTCTTTTCCTATCAAGAGTATGTTGTCCACGTACAATACGAGGACGACCATCTTACTCTCCACTATCCTTTTGTATATACAAGGTTCATCTACCATTTTGATGAGGTCAAACTCTTTGACTACCACATCAAAACAGACGTTCCAACTCCGCGATGCCTGCTTTATTCTGTAAAGCAACTTGCACACGTTTTCGTTGCTCCCACTGTCTACGAAGCCCTCTGGCTGTATACTTATAGACGCTCTCTTCTAAATCAATATTTAGAAAAGTAGTCATGACACCCAACCACCAGATATCGTATTCATGGTATGTAGCAACGGCAAGTAGGATCCGGATGGACTTAAGCACAGCCACTGGAAAAGGTTTCATCATTATCCACGCCTGGCCGATGTCGAAAACCTTTAACAAGTCCAGCTTCGAAAGTCTCAACTTTTCCATCTACACCAAGTAATCTTCTTAAGATATACTTGCTCCTGATGGGGATTTAACCCTTCAGATATAGCAGCCAAAGTCCATACTTTGTTGGTGTACATGGATTCCATCTCAGATCACTAAGCATCCAGCCATTCTTACAGAGTCCCTACTCTCGATGGCCTACTCGAAACTAGTTGGGTCATCATCTCATGATGCAATCCTCGCTCCTACTGTCATCGAGAAACCAAAGTATCTCTCAGGAGGATGAGGAACCCTGCTAGATCGACGGAGAGGCTGAGGTCCATTAGCTGTAGTATGTATAGCTGGAACTCCTTCCAGTTCTACAGAACTGACCTTGCATCGATCTTGTCCGGATTTTGCTTTTGACATAGGCTGGACAACCCCAAATCTTAAATTACTTAAGAGATAGGCTCTTCCCATACCATATCTCATATGGAGTGGTAGGCATTGATTTGATTGGAATCTAATTCAATAGGTATGCAGCTTCTCAAATGCACAACCCCAAAAGGAAACATGTAACTCAGTAGTACTCATCATAGAGCACACCATATCCAATATGGTGCGATTGCTCCGTCTCGATACACCTACTTGCTGTGGTGTATTCAGAGGAGTAACACCGAGAGAGAATCTCAGTCTCCTTTAGAATAGTCCAAGAATTCCATGCATAAGTATTCTCCTCCCTGATCTCATCATAGGACATAATACTTATACCTATATTGGTTCTCTACTTCTAACTTATATTCTTTGAATTTCTCAAAAGCTTCAGACATGTGTTTCAACAGGAACATGTGTCCGAATCTTGAGAGATCATCAGTGAATGTAAGGAAGTACAAAGAACCAGTCTTGGCATATGTAGACTGGGGACCTTTATACATCACTATGTATCAGTCCCAAGAGTTCACTGACTCTTTCTCTGTTTCCAGTAAACGGAGCTATGGTCATTTTATCTTTGTGACATGACTGTCAAGTTTCATAAGATGTAAATTTAAACTGATTTAAATATGCATCTAAAATGTAACTTAAGCTAGTCGGGTCACATTGATATGACCTAGTCTACAATACCTCAAGAAGGAGTCGTTCATTTCTGAACTCTTCTTCTTGTGTGTGTTATGTATAATAGGAACTGTAGTTTGATTTAGAACGTCAATGCTTTTAGATAACGTGCCTGAACCGATCAACTTTTGAAATAGGAAATGTTCAAAACATTATCCAACAATACAAAATTATATCTTTTCTTCACTAATAAAGAGACTGATATGATTTTGTATATCAGGTTCGGTATCTAATAACATTCGTTCAGAATCAGTGTATTTTGGTAATACAGGGTGATAGTGACCAACAGACTTGGCTGCAACACTTGCACCGTTTTCTGTCTTATGAAACTTATCACCCGTTCTCAGTTCTCTGCCTTTCTGTAGCCCTATGTAAGAGATTACATATCTGGGATCCTGATTCGGTATCAAATACCCAGGACGCAGAGGATACTGAGAAATAGTTCTTTGTAATGAACGCACCCGAAGAAGATGCATTATAATGCGGTTTCTTCGTTTGGGCGGCACGGGAATTCTGGTAATCCCCAATTTCCTGCTCGGTCTTATAACAATTATAAGTTGGAGCAGGACCAACGTTCCCCAGCTCAGTATAACAAGCGGGTTCGGTCAATACATCCATATTATTATCTTGATTAAGACGTGACATGGTCGCTACCTGGAGAGAGAGAGAGAAGAAAATACTCTGCGTGCGCTCTTGCAAGATTACATTGGTTATTTATTTTATCTAATCAAGATGGCTCCCACTGTTTTTATCAAATCTTCCTTCAAACCCTAAAAGGAAAGACTAGCCGGGATTAATTACACTCTACAAGTTCGCCAATCTTTCAGCCAGGCCAGTGCCGGTACTTTGAGGGAGGTTCCCCGTGCTTTCGCACGGACCTAATTAAAGTAAATCTCGTTTTCCCAGGGGCATAACCCCGTTGACACCTTTCTAGACACCTACTTGATCGACTAATTGTAAAGTGCAAAACTCTCCCAGGAGTAACAATTACTCGCAGTGGGTATCGGGATCCAACTATCATATAGAAGGTATGCAATCTCATTGCAAATTTCAACACTTGAAACTCTCGATAAAGGTTTTTACCCGTAGCACTTATGACCTTAACTATGGTCAACAAATCATAAGCACTAGTCAAGTTCTACCCGTCATTTCGTGATTAATTAGACCCACCCACATGACCCTTAACTAAAATCAACAAAGTCACGCGACTGTCCTAACCAATCGCATCATATGCGGTGTAGGAAGACATCACTTAGCTACCGTACACTGTGCCTTGACTATGGTCAACAAATACAACACGAATACTAAGTACTCTACTTCCTAAAATGACGGAGGGTTGCGGATGGTTTTTATGAAAACCTTTAACGCTTTGAACTTGATCTCGTTGCGGAATCAAATGGTTTTTAAATGGAGTGTTTTTGAGGCTTTTCTAGTTTTGCTAAAGGGGTCACTCCCGGTGAAGGGATCGTCGGCCCTTTCCTCATCGAATAAGGTGCAGGATATATCATATATACCGCTGTGCAAAGCAAAAACTATAGAAGCAATCAAAATACAAACCGAGGGTTGTAGCATCTGCCAGTTATTGCTAAAGGGGTCACTCCCAGTGAAGGGATCTCGGCCCTTTCCTTATCGAATAAGGTGCAGGATGTTCTACAAGGAACACCGCGATGCAAAGCAAGAACTGTAGCTACCTGTTTTATTTTTGAAATTCGATTCCACAACATCTTTTAGGTTTATTTTCTTTCATTAATCTCATTAATGAATGTCCCATCATTTAATTCCACCTAAACATCACAGATAAATACAACGTACGCTTATGCCATCCGCATTCGCCTCGATGTCCCGTCTGCACCTTTAGGTTAGGTAACTAACGGCAGAGCGGGGCAGGGCTAGCGCGGGTCTAAAACATAAGCAACGTTTATATAATATATCATATATAGTATATACATTATCCATTTGAACAAATCACATGATCACATCACAGATAACGCAGCAGAAAATATCATATGAAATATTGGATATACTAGGACGTCCATGTTTTATTTTGAGCCTGTATAAAACACGGATTCCACGGTCGTGATGAATAGCCAATCCCACACCCCTAGACCCCTACGAGAGCGGCAAGTAACCCTACCAATTCTAGAGTTAGGAGACCCGGACTCGACTCCTCGAGATGGTCTCCCACTGGACCCTAGAACCCGGTTACTTATGCTCCCCGTCTTGGGTCTATCCTAATGCGGAAAAGTAAATAATATACAATGGTGACATCATCCTCAACCCGGAAGTGCCCCAATAAAAGAATATTACATACAAGTTTTTTACATGAATGAAAAAGAAAAACACTCATCTCACATAAAAAAAACCCGGCTATTCAAACACGATGATCCAATATAACATATCCAGCAACACATAACATCACATGTCATCAACGTAAGTAAATATGCCCATCCCAATTGTCGTTGACATATAGCAACGAAACCAGCGATATCACATATTACACTTACGGTCGCAGAAAAGAAAGTGTAAAACTACAACAGTTGGAATCCGCAACCTCTTTAGACATCACATGCCTAATCAAATGAATTCCTTAGACATCGCATGCCTAACAATTATAAACCTCGCATTTTAGTCTCATTGTCGAAAAATCTTTTCAATATCAAGTCGGGCAATTCAACAAGATTCCCGACATCCTGAACGAATGCTCGTCGCAAACTTTAGTAAACGGCCGCACCCCCGGATGCCGTCGACGAAGTGCACTAAGGCGGAACACCGCTACCGCGAGCACCCGAACGGATGCTTTTGGCGACGGGGTTCTCCTACAGTCACTTGGTCGGGGTTATGGGGCGTGGCTGTCTATTAAGTTCACCGGCGATTATCCGCGTACGCAACGTGATTGCGACGGACTTTTGATCACATCAAAATTCCGTGGCAACCGATCAAGTGAGACTAAACTGCTAGATTTATAACATTCAAATTAGTTATCTCATAACAATTTGTGGATTCCAAATATTGTATCACATTCCAGATAAATAGACAATGTTAAACTTTCCGATCGAATAATCAAACACCCAAGTTTTCCCAAAAAGGTCAACACATGAAATAAGTTTAAAAACATCCACTTCATGTCACAGTACCAACGGTCCAGCTGTGGAAGGGTCAAGCCAACGCCTCACATGTGGCACGCCGTACTGCCCCAAACCCTAAGGTTCAAAGGGCAGTTCAAGATGGTCACATAATCGAGTTAAGGTTTGTTGTCTTCTAGAGGGTCCATCGAGTTACTTGCACTACTTAGAACGTTCTTAAACTACGGAAAAATCCAACACTTAGAAATTTCCCGGCAGGGGAAAAAGTGGGTATTTATATCCGGTCAAACTTTTTAACATGTTCTAAAATATCCGGAAAAACACATAGACGAAGTTAAATTTTCGATCGAATCAACGAACTCCCAATACAACCCAGAAAACTCAACTGTTGAGTAGAAGTTAAAAATTCCTAGAAAACATAGCACTTACAGAAAGAAATTACTGTGCAAACCACGTGGCAAGATTCGCCATTATGGCCGCGGAACCGCCGCGCAAGCCAGGGTGGGGCCGCGGTTCCGCGGCACATTGGTAGACTTGGGTTCACGTGCTTCACAGTAACTCCTAGAAAACCCTGCTGAATTTTTTGACAATTTTTAATTCCCAAAAATCCACAATTTCAGAAAATGTACAGAGCAGGGTTTTGTTTAGGGTTTCGGGGTTCGATCGGGTTTCTAACTTCGTCTACACTTCGCCTAAAGCTCTAGCTAGGCTCTGATACCACTGTAGGATTCCTAGGCACACTCATGAGGTTCTACAACTGATCAACCATGCCAAAATCAAATTTTTCTATGTGCCGAGAAACCCTAATGCGAGATCGTTACTAGAGGTAAGGCGAAAGCAATGCAAGTTAACAACTTTAACTACAAGTGAAAGGAATTACAACCTTTGTAGATCCGATCCTCCACTTCTTTAGCTCCGTGTTGACGTCCCTCCGCTGCGATCATCGGGATCCCGGACTCTAGCGATGGTTTCGTCGGAGAAATAAACGGGCTAGGTCGTTGACTTCGATGCCGAAGATGATCTGCGTCGAGGCGACTCAAACTCAAGCCCCATCTTCACTAGGTCATGAAACTTGTGAAGATAACATACTCTACTACATGGCAAGTTGTAGTGGATGAAGAAATAGGAAGTGTGTTCACTTTAGAATTGGATTTCTCACTTGATTTCTTCACTTGGAATTTTCTAGCAAGCTTTCTTCTTCATTTCATGAAGAAGAAGAAGAAGAAAGAAAATGAATTAATGTATGAAAATAATAAATCAAGTGAAGACTTATCATCTTGCAACCATGGGTGAGTATTCTTTTTGTAGAGAATAAACTAGAGTTTAGATAATGGTTAGGTTAAACAATAAAAACAAAATGGTTTTGACTTTGTCAAAAGATGCTTAAAGTATCATGAAACTTCTAGCAAAGACAAAGGAAAAAGACCATTTTATTTTTACCAAAATAAATAAAAATAATAAAACCCTAACCATTAACCTAAACATGGTGTTATCCAAACACACACCCAAGTTTGCATGTATCATCAATCATGATACAAACTAGTGCACAAAAATATATCACATATACAACTTGTGCACACCAAGTGAGAAAATCAATCTTAAGTGAACTAATACTAGTTAATATAAAGTAATATATCAAATATATAATTATACATTAAATCATTAAATCAACACTTGATTTAACGACTCGGTCATATTGCATATAACCGACTAGTATCAAGTGTATTAATATATCGAATCAACATTTGATTTGGTAACCCGGCTATATCACATATAACCGTCCGATGATACAAATCGCGAGAATAGAATACAGTATCACATACTGGTATTATTTTCGGTCCCGCACATATCTCATATGCGCTCCTATTTCGTTTCGCTTGAGCCAGGAAACCCCTATGTAGGACTCTAAAGACTCGTCAATACGCCGGCAGTAGGTGATGATCATATCAAACACCCACAAGCCGCAAGCGGTCTGCTAAACGTAACGGCCACCCGGGTATTGAGCGATCATAAGATCAACGAGCAAGCCCGATCACACTCCTGTGAATCCAACCAGTAACACTTACCGCACAGTCCGGTCTGTTTGTCTGATATGTCGCATATCTCGCCTAGGGGTGGTAAACGTCAGACCCCAGTAGCTCGATAAGTCATGCCGATGTAAGGTCCATAATAAGCATAAAACTACTGATAACACTTACCAGTAAATCAGTGCAACCCTGGCCATGGATTTCCAATTATGGCCAGTCGAGCATAGCGCAACATCAACCCCCAATACCGGGAGAGACGAATCCCCTCCTATCGCTCATTGCCTCTATGCGAATCGGGACTGTACCCAAAAACCACCTGTTTGCACGACTCAGTTGTGCCGTGGTATGGTGGAAATCAAAGCACATTGGGAGACACACAAGACTCTATGACGATCTCGGGTCAACAGACTAAGCTGTACCAGTGTCACCAGAGAAGTGCCATCTGACGTGATGTATAATACCATCTGGGAGTTCTCGGCGAGTCCGTTCAGTGTACCCAGTCACCACTGAGCACCCGCATACCATCTCTGATGTCAAACACCAATGGATATGGGATCATCCATCGCCCATCACATGGATCGAGAAGATATACGCTAGTCTACTCTGGAATATCGATGCCCCGTCTCAATATTCCCACGACTAGGAACATTGAAGGATGTACTCATTGACTACCCAGGCCCCACTAGTATGATCTTCATCATAGTCCTGGAAGTCGAGTACACATCCTAAGGGCTTTATCAACATGTAATAGAGAGACTGCAAGTATACATGTTAAGATAAAGAGCAACCAGATAGCGTACTATCATGTCGAGCAAGAAAGTCCTACCTATATAAGTCCCAGGATCCACTACAATATCCTTCTCATGTACAGTAATGGCCTCTAGGGCATACATATAACTAACAAGGGATAGATCTGGACCGCTCGATTCCCGCTTGCGTGGCTTCTCAGTCCCGCTTTGTTGCTGTTGAGCGCCTTTTTCGCCTCTCGACTTATTTCTGCCTCTGCGTCGAACCTTTTTTATAACAGGTTGACAGGGAGCGGCATTTTCATCTTTCACAGCCTGTTGGAGGAGGCGTTGCGTTTTGGCTTTCTCGTAGATGGCCATTTCGCAGTTATGATCGTCTCGGACTTTTTTACCAGCTTCCCTTATAAGCTTGTCCATTTGCTCTTCGAACGACGGACTGGGCACTTTTGCATCAGGAACTTTTACTGGTTCAGGATTAGTGTCCTCCCATTGAGCATCCGCTTCTTCATCGAAGTCATGCACGACGTAGCAACCGTGGAGTAGCTCTCGTTTCTTAGACCGAATGTATCCAAGCCCGATTGTTTCCATTCTCCCATTTGGCAACTTGCGCTGAGTCCCGGGAACGTTCCAGACCCTGTCATAGAATTTAGCTTTTCGAGCGGTCTGTTTAAAGGATATCCCTTGGCGCTTTAGCAGCCTCTTCAAGCCTTCTGTATAATATCTGGGGAGACGGATGGGATGTAGTCTGTCAAGCGTAGGATCCATACCGTGCCAGATTTCTTTCACCACTTTGGTTTCTTCAGAGCGGTAGAATAGAATTTCCTTTTCACTTCTTCGCCTGGGAGGGACATAGAACGTTCGCAGCTCCTCTACGCTGTAGATATTGAGCGCATCCAGTTCTTTATGATGTTTAAGTGGAACCATAGCGACTTGTAGACTTTGCTCTTCGTCAGCGGATGTTTGTATTGAAGGTCGAGCAGAGAATACAGCATGGACCTCATCTTCCGAGTCGATACCAAAGATCAACGTAGGAGCAGATGGTCCCGGCTTGTTGTATTGGGGCGGACCCGAATAAATTATCTCCTCTTCCTCCTCGGTATCACTGCCGAAGACAGGGATGGTGACGTTAGCCTTGTTCTCCGGCTTGTGACACCTTTCCGTTTCTTCGAAATCCGGTAAAAAGTATTTGGCATCTTCATATTTGCGGACCTCGTTCACAGAGAACGGGTTCAGTTCTCCCGTCACGGTATACTCGAGACCATCTTTAAAATACTTCATACACTGATGCTGTATAGAAGGGATGATATTATACTCGTGTAACCATGGTCGGCCGAGCAGAGCATTGTAGCATGTCTTGGCGTATATGACGTGGAACTTAATGTCCGTGACAAGTATCCCAAAGCGTAGCGTCAGTATCACAGACCCAAGAGTTCTTGATGATTGGGAGTCGAACCCGGAGATGGTGATCTTGTCCCGAGCAATGTGCTGGACACTCATGCAGATTTCTTTTAACACCCACACATTGAGGAGATTAATGGAGGATCCATTGTCGACCAGGATTTGGCCTATCTTTATATCGTGGCAGTATCCTGAGACATAAAGGGGGCAATTATGTTCGCACGTCCCAAGGAGAAGGTCTTCATCGCCAAAAGTGACATCGGCCGTGTGCACTTCCTCCAATTCATCCTTCATATTTTCTTCGGCCAGGAAAGCTTGGAATTGTTCTGGCTCCTTTAGTGCCTTGATTAACGAATCTCTCGCCTCTTTTGATAGTAAAAGGGCGTCAAGAATGCTAAGCTGCGAGGGTAGTTTTCTCAGATGCGCTAAGACGTTGTAATCCACCTTATTTTTCTTTGGCGGGTCTTTGGCAGTTAGCTCTTCCACAACTTGGTCATCCAGGGCGATATCCTCAGAGACCTTTTCTTTCCCTTTATCTTTTTTGTTTGAGGGTTCAAGATTCTTTTCGGGCAGCGTCCGATTACACAGCCGGATATTTTCACAGACCTTCTGCTCTTCTCCTTTTCTCGAGATGGACTCTTTAAAGAGGGGGCTAAGAGCCAGCTCCTCGTCAGAATCGCTCCCAAATGTGAGCACTTGCGATCCCCCGGCGTTAACCATGCGACAATCTCCAGTAGTTCTGTTAAACCGCTCGGTCGTACCTTTCTGCTCCCGGTGAGTTTTGCGGTTCTCCCGCTTAAAATGTTGTCGATGAGCAACATATCCTTGCCACCATCTATTGAAAGCTTTGCACTCTTCAGTGGGGTGCGAAATCTTCCGATGATACAAGCAGTAGGAGGGGTGCATTTCCACTTCGCCAGTAATGCTTCCTTCAGAGGATGGTAGCTTCATGCCCATTGATATGGCCTTAGCAAACCTTTTTCTTGTCTTGAATTTGCTTCTATCCGCGGTGGATGTATTTTGCTCCAGCGGGAGTGTCTCAACTCTTTCGTCAAGTCGCTGGCGCTTGGCCCTTTCAAATATGACCGCCTCGCGTTCCCTATCAGCTTTACTTTTCAACAGAGCTTCGTTGAGGAATGCGTCAATTGTTTCATCCGATGGCCCCAGAACTTCCGGTTCAGGATCTGCGCCCATCTTTTCAGTGCAAGGAGTTTTTTCATCGTCTGTAAATGAATGCGAGATCATATGGTAGCTCGCCACGTATTCCTCGGATTCATCCGACGAACTGTCTCCCTCATCTTCCTTTTGAAAGAAGTGGTTGAGAAACTCTTGGAGCGTAATGGGAGTCCGTGCTTTCTGGTTGCATTCCTCCAGCGCGTCAGTTTGTTTCTGTAAGTCCGTGCGCTTGTCGCCAGGCTTCACGGGCTTCTTAGATTTCTTCTTCTTCTTCTTTGAAGATTTTGACGGCTGGCTGAGAGTGATTGGGCCACCACTATCGCTCTTTGGAGTTGGGCACGGCTTCAACATCCCTTCAATGATTGAGATTCCAACGGGTTCTTCCACCTGATCGCTGGGCATGTTTGAAGATCGTTCAGCATCCTTTTTTTTGGCTGATAGCACGACCTCCCATGGAGCTTCTTCAACGAGAGAGCACGTTGCCCCCAGCGTATTCATCCTTTTAGAGGTGTGAGGTTGCGGCGGATTCACCTTCCATCTGTCGGACAACGCGAACTTGCCATGTTGGTACTGGTTTTCAATCCAATTTTTGAAGACGTAGCAATCTTCGATCGGATGACCCAGTACTTGGTGATAGGGACAGTAATTGGGATCATGGACGTCGTTTGGCTGCGACAGACGTCTTGGATCCGGCAGGTTTATGAGTCGGTTGCGCAACGCCAGCTCGAATAAACTTCTCGTTTTATCTCGGGGAAATGAGTAAGGATGTCCTAGCCTTTCCTCAAGGGGTACATGCGGACGCATATTATTTTGACGGACAGCCAGTTTCAAGTTGCTCGGCTGTTGTTGAGCATTAGCGACAACAATTGCTTTTCCCTTCCCCTTCTCATTTCGAGAGTCCGGCTTTGGAGGGGGAGGTCTATGGCCCATCTGATCCATCTGAGCTAGCTTGTTGATCAGGGCCTAGAAGGTAGTCGGCTTAATGAACATCATGAATTGCGAGCTGGTCGCTTGCGGATCGAGGGTTCCCACAAACATGCCTACTGCAGGAGCCTCTTCTATGCGTTGCTCGCATTTTGAACATAAGTTCCTCCACCGTATTTCGTACTGCACCCACGTTTCACTTGGCTTCACCCTGGCATTAATCAATGCCGTTATCGGGGTGCGTTCGCTGGCGCTTGCGAAACGCTGAGTAAACAGCAGTTCCATCTCCGCAAATGTCTTGATAGAGTCGTTTGGGAGCTCAGAGTACCACTCGAATGCTGTATCCGATAAGCTACCGACGAACTGGCGAAGCAACAATTTATCATCACCGCCGGTGTTGCCGCAAAGCACCCTGAACTGGGCAACATGCTGGTGGGGATTACCCGTCCCCTTATAGACATGAAATTTCGGTATCGTATAGCCTGGCGGGTATTTGATTTGATCATACCAGCTTGGATATGGTCGCCCCGTTTTGACGATCTGGCCGGTTGCCTCAGTCGCCTGATGAACCCGGATCTGCTGAGCTATATATTCGTCCAAGTCAGCTTTGGAGATTGTCTCCTCCTTGGCTGTTAACAGAGCCGGTGGAGGATTTGACGTTTCTCCTCTATCGTCTTCAAGGACGATCGGGGGATCTTCAGCTGGAGGATCTTGTTGGATCATCATTCCCACCATGTCCTGGAACAGGAGGGCCATTCGCTTTATGTTGGCTGCTTGTTTAGTAGCCTCTTTATCCTTCTTCTCCAGTATCTGACGAAGGAATTCAGCGTCAGTTTCTTACTCCTGGCGCTTATCCGAGGACGCTTCGGGGCTTTCTTTTGGCCCAGTGAGTGCAGCCATCGCGTTCATAATCTCCTGAAGCTTTTTCTATTGCTCCTGAGCTTTGGTCACTGACCGTGTAAGCGGTCTATGTCCTATAGATGCACGGCTGTCCTCCTTCCCTGACGCCATGTAGACGGTATGGACTATAATGCCCCCGGACTTAGGGCATTTGGGCTCGCCACCTTTGACATTTGCTGCAGGCGTGGAAATTTTCTCCGGTCTCCTTCTCTTGTGGACCGTTGAAGTTGAAGGGGTCATTGCAGTGGGCACCCTGGCGGTTGTCGTCCTCTGCTGTTTGACGGGACGGTTCTTTATTTCTTGCACTTTCGCCCTTTTCTGCTGACGAGAGTGACCTTGGTCAATTACGGAGTCTTGAACCCTCCGCCAGACTTTATAAATTTTGGAGGATAGCCGCTGAGGGGGCTGCTCCAGCTTCGTTTCTAGGACCCTCTCCGCAGGTGGAGGAGATCTTTTTAGCATAGCAGTTGGAGAGTTCTTACGTACCCTCCTAAGTGGTTCAAAGCTGTTCCCAGTTGGAACAACAGCATTAACTTCTACCACTGGAGCAGGTGGAGTTAGCCCTGATGGGGAGTTGCCCCCGGCCTTCCTTACTCGGCGCCAGTGGCGACGTCGAGCATGATGAGCCGTTGGGGCTGGCTCGGCGACATAGACAGCTTCTTCTTGCCCCCTGTCTGAATGAGGTGCTGCTGGTGTCAGCCTCTTAATGACCGATATTGTTCTTTGAGTAGCGATATTCAATCTGTCAAAGACAGATCCTCGAGCAGGGGCAGGATTCGGAATAGTCAGCCTTTAAAAGACTGACTTTTTAACAGGAGAAGCCGCCTTGACGACTTCAGGAGTAGGGGTTGCTGCCTTCCTTAGGACAGCCACTTTAGGGTTCATAGGCTTCTTGGCAGGCCCATCAGAGCTCTGATCCAGCCTGGCAAAGACGGAGGCTGCTGGTTTGATATTGTACGACCCGTTGAAAGGGGCCATTGTAGCAGTGAGCCGATCGAAAACCGACTTCTTGTTCGCTTCTGGTGCGGGCACTGGAATAGTGAAGCTTGATGGCGGGAGCATGGTCCCGAAAAACAGACCGGTGGTGGCCTGAGTAACTTGTTCCACCGGCATACCAAGGATGGAGGCCGCTTGAGGCCCATAGGCTACACCTCCAGGTGAGGCGGAGCGTCGGTTGCATTGGCATTTGGAGCAGCTCGAGCAGTTGGAGGCCATTGATGCTTGATTTCTACGCCAGGAAAAAGACCAAATCTTAGTAACTTAAAATCCAAAGGCAACCATTAACAAACCGCGATTCGTTCGCGAAGACTATTACCCTCCGAATGGCGGCTGCGACGCGAGGGACGTCTCGCCTAAGATTCGGGGCAGATGCTAATTGGTGCTATCCGTCTACCTCTCCGAAGATGCCAAGTTGATTTATGACACCATGCATCGAAGGTTTAAACGGATGCGTCCGATGTAGCAGACTTCGTCAGATTCCCCCTCGCTTGAGGGGTTTTTTGATTGTGGGGACGCTCTTCCCTGCAGGCGCAAGCCCCTGCAGTTAATTACGCTACCGCATTGCGGTAACCACTTTCTCCTTCTCCAGATGGTCACTTCGTGTCGTGTGTTCATTTTGTGTTTGGTTGCCCGTGGATCGTATACGGAGACTGAGTTATGTCGTCGCCCATAGAGCGTGGACTAGTCCAAATCCGTATTATCTTAGATTTGGGTTTAGGGGTTGGGTTTAAGGATACGTTAGCCTCATTTGAGACTAAGATCAACTTAAACGTTTGTTAAGGATACGTTAATCTAAATTTAGACTAAGATCAACTTAACGGGATCGTTTTAGATCCAACAAGAGAGCAGTTTAAGGGGAGGCCCTATTGTTTAGTTTAATGACATTGCGGTCAATAGGTAGTTTAAGGACATTACGGTCCGTAGATAGTTTAAGGACATTACGGTCCATAGATAGTTTAAGGACATTACGGTCCAATGTTAGTTTTAAGACGTTGCGGTCAAGGTTAAGGACGTCGTAGTCCGTGGATTTAAGGAAAACACAGTCCAATGTTAGTTTTAAGACATCACGGTCAAGGTTAAGGACGTCGTAGTCCGTGGGTTTAAGGACTCCATAGTCCAATGTTAGTTTTAAGACATCACGGTCAAGGTTAAGGACCTCATAGTCCATGGGTTTAAGGACCCCACAGTCCGATGTTAGTTTTAAGACATCCCGGTCAAGGTGAAGGACCTCATAGTCCGTGAGTTTAAGGAACCCACAGTCCGTATCAATATGTGGTCATCGGGACCCGTCACCTCTTTGAAGACGTTGAGGAATTACAACGCCAAGTATCAAAGGAGTGAAGAGATGTACCCTTAAACCGAGGTAGATTAAATAGTCTTTGGCCCAATTTAGAACCAAGACCAATTACTCATATTATGAGCCCATTGGCTCAGTTAAGTCTGAATTGAGGACTTATGGCCAGCTTGGGCTAAGTCCAATCATGCTTAGGATATGGGCCCTCTGTTGGTCCATTGAAGGAGAGGCTTTGCCTTTGGAACTTAGCTAATTGGGCTAAAGCTAATGTTAAACACTAGAGACCAACAATATTGAACACTGGGAATGAGATTGACAAACTGATGTTAAACGCCTAAAGATAATCAGTGTCACATACTAGCAACAGGGCTTCCAAATTAGTGTTAAATACTGAAGTAGGTCAGTGTTAAACACTGGCCAGAGAGGTTTCAAGTTAGTGTTTAAACACTAAAGCAGATCAGTGTTAAACACTGGAAAGAGAGATTCCAAATTAATGGTAACTGAAATTTAATTCAGTGTTAAACACTAAGAAATTTAGTGTTAAACACTGCAAAGAGAGTTTTTTTTAATTGGTGTTAAACACTAAAGCGAATCAGTGTTAAACACTGGATACAGAGGTTTCGATTTGGTGTTAAATACTAAGGTAAGAGGGGTCACGTGGTAGCACGTGAGAGCGCCCTCTCTTTATTTGTTCTGCCGAGAGTATTGAGTATTTTGGAGCGTCACGTGCTGTCACGTGATGGGCATTTAAGTGTTCGTCTGTTAGAGCTTCTGCTAGGGGTCACGTGGGGCACGTGGGGAGTTGTCTTAAAACCCTTCTCTGTGGACCTTTTCAGGGGTCACGTGGTGGCACGTGACCCTGTTTCTTTGCCTGTTTGAGGATGCGTTTATCTTCTTTAAGAATTAAATTCTTCATGGGGTTAAACCCTAGCAATAAACTTTAGAGGAATTAAATTCCTGTTTTCTTCTGAAGGATTATATTCTTAGATAGAGTTGAACTCTAACTTGTCTTCTGTGACAATTGAATTCCCATTCATGTGAGGAACTAAATTCCTGTCATTTTGACGGATTTGATTTCTTAACTAGGGTTAAACCCCGGTTCTGTTCATTTTGAAGGAATTAAATTCCAATAACATAGGGTTAAACCCTAATTTTATTTTAAAGGAATTAAATTCCTATAGTTATATGAGAATTAAATTCTCAAACTTCCATTCCCTCTCTATGTTTTGGATCTGCATGGCAGGATCTCAACCCAATGAGAATTAAATTCTCAATTCATGGGGAGATGTGCACTTTGCAGATCCTCCACTAAAGAGAGAACTAAGTTCTTCTTTTTAATATAAGAGTTAAACTCTTTTTGAGAATTAAATTCTCTTTTTCTTTTAAAAGCCTTCCCTTTCTTACCTAGGGTTTTCTTTTTGCAGTAGATCAAATTCTCCCAAAGTCTCAAGGCTCTCTCTCTTTTTTCTCTATCTCTCTGTATATGGATCCCTGTCTCTCGATCTCTGTCTATAGATCTCTCTCCCTTTCTCCCTTGGCTCCTATTTATAGGAGAAGGAGCAGAATCGATTAGTTTCGATGAATCATTCATTGAGGGATCTGATTTATATTCATTAGAGATTTGATTTGCATTCATCATTTATTTGGACCTTTGGATTATTAGGTGAATTTTATTCACCATTGGATTTTAAATCCAAAGATATTCTTCTGTTGTTTCGGTTAGATTTTAAGGGGAAATCTTTCCAAGTTCAAGATTTTTCCATAGATAGGTGATGTTTAATCACCTTTAAATCTTTAATCCAATCGGTTTCAAATAATCATTCCCCATTGGAAAGATTAGAATGCTGTTCAGAATTTAATTATGTTAAATAGATAGGCTTTGAAAGCTGGTCACGTGTGGCCACGTGACCCTTGGTCACGTGTAGGCATGTGACCCCTGGTCACGTGTAGGCACGTGACCCCTGGAACGAGCTTTCTTCTGCTTTCTGCACTTTGTCTTCTTGCCGCTGTTCAGCCGTCACGTGCCAACACGTGACCCCTGGTCACGTATGAGCACGTGACCCTTTTCTGGAGCCTTTTCTTTGATTTAATCAAGGAACTGAATCTACCTTTGCCGCTGCTTTTAATTGTCACTTGCCAACACGTGACTGCTGGTCACGTGGTAGCACGTGATGCCTCTTCCATAACTTTCCTGATTTTAAATCAGGAAACAAATGCCCCCACAACGTTGTTCTCACGTGTCTGCACGTGAGTGCAATGCTGTCACTTTTGTGACCGTTGGATTCCTCTAGGGATTTGGGGAGATGAAGCGTCTCCATCACATCCTATAAATACCCATGTCTTTTCAGAAGAGCTTCCACTTTGCTCATCTTCTTCTCTTGCAAACTTTTCTGAGAATTTAATTCTCTTCTTCCAGAGCTTAGTTCTCTGCCTTGAAACCTTTTCCGAGTTTAACTCTGTTCAAAAAGACTCTTTTCCTCAGGTAATGTCCTTGAACAAACGATGAACTTTCACATTCCTCTGGATTTTAAATCCAAAAAAGGGTTTTTACCCCTTTTTTTTTAACAAAGAACCCATTTTTCTTCAAGCTTTTTAACCAAAGTATGAAACCATTTTGACCTTCAGCAGTAGATCTCTTAGGGTTTAGTTGATCTTTTAGGGAATGATGATGATAATCCATGGAGTTTCACTCCATTCATAGGAAAAGTACTTCTGGAAATTTTAATTCCCCTTTCTTAATAAGGAATTTAATTCCTATGAAGAACTCGGTTTCTTCACATGGAGGCTTCCCAAGGTCTCTTTGCCTTGGGTTGTCCTTCTGTAATTAATGGAACAGAAGTTTGCAATGATATCTTCTGTGGGAATTTAATTCTCTTGATCCTGTTTGATTTGTTGTAGAATCCCAGATAGATTTGTCTTCTAGGGGATATGTAGGGCCACCTGCAATCCACTTTTTTATTTCATGAGGGTATCCCTTTTGTCTTATTTCAACTGCTCGGTTTCATTATTAATGAGCCGTCATCTTGATTCTGTGGGGCCCATGTGTTTTGTAGCCAATGGTCCCCAAAAAAATCTACTGTTGCTTTCTTTAACTAGTCTTCATGTTCATGCATGGATATATATCGCTGACTTTGCTTTTGACGGTCTTCTTCCATTCGATTTCAGGTTCGATGGTTTCTGCTCCGTGTTTTCCCTTTACCCGTTCGGAGGCCGCTTTTCCTCAATCACCTTCTGATGAGGAAGCGATGGCGATGATCCGGGCTCATGACCCGAACTGTACCAACTTGCTTCTATGGGGAACTTGGTACAGCCATATTATCCGGGGTCGCCGGAGTTTCCTCTGCGCAATACCAACAGAGCCTACTTTCCCGTTTTTGCCAATGGACCCTCCGAGGACGGTCTTTGCTGTGGAGATGCCCAACTGGATTCCAACGGGAAGGCTCGAGCCTTCGACGACCGGTATTCCGAACCATCCGATCCCGGCTATAGACATTCTGGGGCGGCGCATTTGCCAGGATGAGGCCCAACCATGGGGACAAATCTACAAGATAGGGCTCACCCCTCGACATCCTACGGGGTACCTTCTTTGGTCTCGCTACATCCTGTCCGCCCATCGCGCGAGGCTGCAGAAGGTCGGGCTTTACCAGGCGATATACGCGTCGCTCTTTCACTACCAATCCCCGCATGTTTGGTGGGTTAAGGCGTTCTTGAACCAGTGGAACCTTCCCACTAACACTTTCCTTTTAGGGGACCGCGGAGTCTCGATCTCTCTGGCAGAATTCTATGACATCTCGGGGTTGCCAATCAGGGGCAGTCTGTATGAGGAGTTGCTGCCCTCTGACGAGTACATCTTTGAGCCCGAGCCTGCTCCGGTTGACGGCCTGTCCGCTGAGAATGCCGTCCGCCACAAGCGTCCCAGTTTGATCAAGGCGCTAGGTATCTTCGACAGATTGTTCACCGAATCCGAAGAGCAGGGTGTTACTTTCAAGAGCTTCATTGCTTGTTTCCTCCGTGAGGACGTCTTGTCGAAGACAGCTCCAAAGTTCGCCAGCATTAGAGACCCCTTTAGGTTTGGTCCGAAGAAGCTGCCGACCACTGAATCAGATCTACCACAGTACTACATCCCTATTATGTCACCGACGTCTTTTGAATCCATTGCTGCTCCCGGCATGGATGAGGAGAATTTTTCGTGGGGTTTGTTAGTGTTTGGCTCAGTTGGTTTGTCATCCCCATGCACCGTCACTTTATGAGAGCTTCGGTTATCTACCCGGCTTATTGTATTGCTGAGGGGACATGGTTGGCCATCGGCATCCCGGCTTTGGCGCACCTTTATCATGGGCTGGGCATCGCAGCTAATACCTCTACTCCCGGCGTGGATGTAGTAAACTTTTTGCTTCATTATTTCACGTCCTGGGTCGAAATGCATGTGCTGGGGGTTTCGCTATGCATCAGAGGCCCGCATTTTATGACGCCTACCCCTTCCCGCGACTTATGCGATTGGTGGATGCTTCTGCCGCTGACCCGACTCAATTCGGGGCTATTCGGGTGCTGATTTCTCCTCACGCCGCAGCTGGCGGGCTGGTTTTTAATGATCGGGTCTTGTCTATTCCCTCAGGTCCAATTCAACAACTCTGGGACGGGTCAAAAGACAATGCACCCTCTTTGAAGCCTTGGGAGGCCGTGTACTTGTATACCATCAGGCCAGGCTATTTGGTCTTTCGCCAGGACAGTGCAGCTCTTTTCATGCGGTACAATCCGCATCGTTTCGCCCGACAGCTTGGATACGACCAGGGCGTTCCCTTTGAGGCTTTCGTAGTTGCGCCGGTCCCTTCACTTGATGCCGTTCGTGATGCCGCTCATCATTTCGTGAGGTTGAACACTGGCTCCCACTTCATGATCCTTGAGGCTGAGCACATGCCCCGGTGCGTGGGATCGTTTACGGGTTGGTATCTGCATCGAGTCAGCCCGATTATTCTTGAGGAGAGAAGGGTGCTTCTTGGTCATGATGCCCCTCCTCAGGTTTCGGCCATGGGAGCTATGCTGCGGCCGCGAGCTCCGGTCCGCTTCCCTCTGAGGGAGATTGGCACCGCACTCATTCCGGGGGAATCGGGGGTGGACCTTACTCCAACAGCTGGTATGCCTCTAGGTACCCGATCACGAGGTAGACGGGCTCCAGTAGCAGCACCACCGCCTGCGGCAGCACTGCCTCCCGTGGCATCGACGATGGCGGTGTCATCCTCGGCTGTGGGACCAAGCGAGGGTAATAGGGACGATGTTCTTGAAGGCGACGTGGGTCGCCGCCGCACCAGAGCTCCGCGAGGAAAGAAATGGTCGTCTTCGGCGATCGGTTCTGGATCTAAGAGGCGGAAGAAGGTGACCACTAACCTACTTGATTCTTTAACGGAGTCGGAGCCCATACTTCCAGATGAGTCGTTGGCCGTGCAAGAGTCGGACGCAGGTCTTCTTTTCCCGGGTTCGGCTGCCGAGGAGGCCGTACAATTGGCTGAGGCTATAAGACGTTCCCAAGATGAGTCCCAGAACGTCAGGGTTCCGAAGAAGCCCTATCCTGCCGTAATCTTTTATGAAGACCCTTCATGGATTCGGCGGCGGTTCATTGGCCCTTTGGAGGAATGGGGAGAAAGGGCCCTGAAGCAGGCCGCTTCGGAGGATGCCGCGGACGCGCTTTCATTGTGGACCGGCGGCCATGAGTCTACCCTCGAACCCCGGCGAGCACGCCTTCTTGAGAAGGAGCATCGGCTTGAAGAAGCCATACTGAAGGCTTCTTTGCGCATTGGTACATTTTTATATTTCTCTGCAGTTCTTCAGATTGCTTATGCTTGTATATATGTATCCTTATTTTGTGCGACTTGTGTAGAGTCTTCGGCGATGGGAGAGATCCCCACTGGCTTGCTGCAGCTAGAGCCCGTTGACATTCCCGATGTAGCCTTACTCGATGCGGATGGGGCTGACAATGCCATTCCTCTCGCGATAGAACCTCCGGTGGCGGCTCTTGATTCCAGGGTAGTCGCCCCTTTGGGAGAGGTTCCCTCGGTGGTCGCTGTCCTAACGACTCTACCTGAAGGCGGCTCAGAAGTTGAGATGGAGGTAGTCGGGACTACCCTCCCTTTGTTGGAGCCTGAGGTCACGACAGAGGCCGTTGAAGCTGCTATCCCCCCGGCTCAGAATGGGAGGAGTGTCGAAGGTAACCTTCCATGTTTTGAGCTAGTGATCTTTCTGTTACCTGAACTTTTTTCGTCTTCTCAGAATTGTGTGGACTGGCGGCCTCCATTGTCGATCTGTCTCCTCGGCAATCCTTCCAGCGTCTTTTGGAAATGGCCGCCCCGCAGGCGATATCTCCTCAACGCATCGTCCTCTCATCTGGACAAGGTGAGTGTTTCATCATTTCTCATAGCATCATTGTTATTTTGCGTATTGACATTGATATTTTCTACAGCTTTGGAGGCCGATGATGAGATCGAGGTTCTCGAAGGGCCAGGGGAACCCTCAGCTCCTACTTGCATGACCGTGGGTAGGTGACATTTCGGTATAGCCTCACTTGTTCCTTTGTCTAAGAGTCTTACTAATATTTTTCAATTCTGAACAGCCTTGCTAGCTCCAATAGCGTTGGAACCGCGTGTCGTCATGCCGCCTGGCCCTTATGCTTTGCGAGCTTCAGAACGCTTGGCCCAACTGAGCCTTGTCTCTCTGTCGTCTTTGATCGAGGAGCTTCGTGCTGGCAGTGCAACCACAGCTGAAGCATTTGCTGCCGAGACTAACGGTTCTCTTCCCTTTCTTGCCACCTACCATAGTGAAGAGGTGGTGCGAGTCCGGGTGGAGTTCTGTCGGCAGGTGGAGGCTTGCTTGCACGCACTTGAACGTTCCCGTCTTTCCTCGGAGGTCATGGCTGCAAAAACGGGCTTGCGGGGGCTGATAGCGCGGTGCGCGGCAAACATGACATCGTGCGAGAAGAGGCTCGGCCGTAAATTCTCGGAGAGGGAGCTGGCTTCTAAAGCGCTGAGCGAGCTTCAGGCGATTCTTACTGCCAAGGCCAACAAAGCGTATGAACTCTGGCGGGTGCTTCAAGAGTCTATCAGGGAGGTGGTGACTCTTGACAAAGCTACCACGTTCACTCGTGAGAGGGTCGAGGCTCATAAGGCCACCGAGAAAGAGCTTGAAGGCCGGCTCGCTTCGTATCAGGCCCAACAGGCTCAGGCGGAGGCCCGTCTTTTGGCGATCTTAAATCATGAGGCCGTGGCCCAACAAAAGCAGGATGAGCTGACCAAATTGCTACATCGCCCGCCGGCTTAAAGACTTGTAGCTTTTCCTTTCTTTTTTGTACATACTCATGGATGAGAGTATCTTCTTTTTGTTTCTTTCATGAATTGTACTTTGTATCCATTTTGGTTTATGAATAAAAGATACATTTTTCTTCTCAATGGTGTGTCTCTTTTCATTGAATGTGTTTTGCGGAAAATTTATCTTGATCTCCTCGCAGGGCAGTGATGGCTTAGGATTCAGGGTTAAGATCTGCTTCCTAAGACTTTCGCGCTTTATGATCCGCGAGGGTCTCATAAAGAGTTTTCTCCCTATGGGTCGAGAGGATCCCTTAGGTGTAAGTTCTTCTTAAGAATCGTGAGGATTCTTAAGCAGGTTCTCCCTTGGGAGTCATAAAGATCTCACGAGAGAGTTTTCCTCCTTGCAGGTCGTGAGGACCCGCAAGCGCTGGATGCGATCACCCTTATCCGTATTTCGCGGGGTCAGGGGTTGGTTTGGGATGGTTTCCAGGGTGTCGTAGTTTAAAGGCATCGCGGTCAAGGTTAAGGACCTCATAGTCCGTGGATTTAAGGACTCCACAGTCCGATGTTTGTTTTAAGACATCACGGTTAAGGTTAAGCACCTCATAGTCCGTGGATTTAAGGACTCCACAGTCCGATGTTAGTTTTAAGACATCCCGGTCAAGGTTAAGGACCTCATAGTCCGTGGATTTAAGAACTCCACAGTCCGATGTTAGTTTTAAGACATCACGGTCAAGGTTAAGGACCTCATAGTCCGTGGATTTAAGGACTCCACAGTCCGATGTTAGTTTTAAGACATCCCGGTCAAGGTTAAGGACCTCATAGTCCGTGGGTTTAAGGACTCCACAGTCCGATGTTAGTTTTAAGACATCACGGTCAAGATTAAGGACCTCATAGTCTGCGGGTTTAAGGACTCCACAGTCCGATGTGTGGATGCGAGGACCCGTCACCTCTTTGAAGATATTGAGGAATTACAACGCCAGTTATCAAAGGAGTGAAGAGATGTACCCCTAAACCAAGGTGGAATCAATATAGACTCAGGGTGGTTGATCGTTAGTTTTAAGACATTACGGTGGGGGTTAAGGACATCATAGTCCATGGATTTTAAGGACTCCACAGTCCGGTGTTTGCTCTGGATGCTTCACACTGGTTCACTGCCGTGCTTGGCGAGGACCAGGCTCCACTCTAGGCGTTTTCCGCGGGGTCAAAGAGTGACGTTATCCGCGTTCCACGTAACCAGGAATTTTGCACTAGATACTTCACACGGGTTCTCTGCCGTGCTCGGCGAGGACTAGGCTTCGCTCTGGATGCTTCACACGGGTTCACTGCCATGCTCTGCGAGGACCAGGATCCGCTCTGGACGTTTTCCACGGGGTCAAAGAGTGACGTTATCCGCGTTCCACGTAACCAGAAATTTTGCACTAGATGCTTCACACGGGTTCACTGCCATGCTCGGCGAGGACTAGGCTCCGCTCTGGATGCTTCGCACGGGTTCACTGCCGTGCTCTGCGAGGACCAGGATCCGCTCTGGACGTTTTCCACGGGGTCAAAGAGTGACGTTATCCGCGTTCCACGTAACCAGGAATTTTGCACTAGATGCTTCGCACGGGTTCACTGCCGTGCTCGGCGAGGACTAAGCTCCACTCTGGATGCTTCGCACGGGTTCACTACCGTGCTCTGCGAGGACCAGGATCCGCTCTGGACGTTTTCCACGGGGTCAAAGAGTGACGTTATCCGCGTTCCACGTAACCAGGAATTTTGCACTAGATGCTTCACACGGGTTCACTGCCATGCTCGGCGAGGACTAGGCTCCGCTCTGGATGCTTCACACGGGTTCACTGCCGTGCTCTGCGAGGACCAGGATCCGCTCTGGACGTTTTCCACGGAGTCAAAGAGTGACGTTATCCGCGTTCCACGTAACCAGGAGTTTTGCTGATTGTATCCGCATGGAGGTTTGACTGTTGGTGATATGTATATCGCCGAGCCATGGAACTAGGGGTTGCCGCTATTCCGCTTTGTCTGAAGTTGTGTCCGTCGTTACGAGACGAGTGTTGGGATGATCTCTAGGTCACTTGTGGCCCGTCGAGATTTAGCTTCTTTCTTTGATGAAACCTGGGGGAGAGGTATGTTCACTTCTTTGTTTATGCCATTGGATTGTATACAGGGTGTGATGGAACATCGCCTGCAGGGCATAAATTTTATTTTTATTTTATTTCTTTTTCCGCGATGCTCTATCATTTCAGCTTTTATATCGCGAAGGTCGCGATTGCCCCATCATTTCGGCTATTTTTCGCGGTGCCCAATCATTTCGGCTATTTATTTATTTTCTACTCGCTGCTTTTTATTGCGAGTTGCCCCATCATTTCGACTATTTATTTATTTTCTACTCGCTGATTTTTTTTGCGAGTTGCCCCATCATTTCGGCTATTTTTCATGCATACATTTTTACCTGCTGCTTTTTATTGCAAGTTGCCCCATCATTTCGGCTATTTCGTATGCATGTGTGGCTTGCTAACCTTTTCGCTGCAAGCTTGGGTTTTAGACCCCTCTTTCGGCATCAGCATCGCTACAACTGGGACGTTGCCAGGAGCGAATCATCATTTGCCTCTGTCGATGTTGAACAAAGGTGGCTTAGCAAACAGGGTTAAGGATCCTGTCGACTAAGGCTTTTGACTTCATGAGCCGTAAGGGTCTCACAAAGGTATTTCTCCCTACAAGTCGTAAGGATCTTGTATGTGTATTTTCTCCTTGGGAATCGTGAGGATTCCTAAGTGCGTGTCCTCTTGCAAATCGTAAGGATCTTACAAAAAGGTTTTCTCCTTATAAGTCGAGAGGACTTACAAGGGTTGTTTGCCGTATGAATATATCCCTAGCCACGGATGGGACTTAGTTGGGGAAATGTTTATTCGCGCCCGTGGATTGTATACAAGGGTCAGTATTGAGCCGCCTGTAGGGCAATATCGAAGGTTGTGGGGGTTTCTTAAGCACAGTTTCAGGTCTCTGTAACTTAAGGCTTTCAAATCTTATGAGCTATGAGGGTCCCATAAGAGAGTTCTCCTTACGAGTCGTGAGGATCTCGCAAGCGTATTTTCTCCCTAGGAATCGTGGGGACTCCTAAGTGTGTTGCTACCTTGTGAGTCATAAGGAACTCACGCGGGTGGTTTCTCCTTACAAGATCGTGAGGGCCCTGTAAGTGTCTTTTAACGAGGTTGCGCCCTTTCGGGTTTTCACAAACACTCGCTGGTAGCCCTGCTGTTCTCACGGAGCCCTTTCGGGTTTTCATCCGTGCCCATTTTGCTTATGGACATACCTTTTTTTTCTCTTTTTTTTTATTCTTTTTATTTTCTAACGAGGTTGCGCCCTTTCGGGTTTTCACAAGACTCGCCGGTAGCCCTGCTGTTTTTACTCACGGAGCCCTTTCGGGTTTTCATCCGTGCCCATTTTGCTTATGGACATACCGTTTTCTTTTTTTATTTATTTTAGTATCAGTTTTGGGATGCTGCGATCCACCGTAGTTTATCGACATCTCGGTCAACAGCTAGTTTTAGGACATAGTGGTCCATTGTTAGTTTAAGGACGTTTCGGTCCGTCGTTAGTTTAAGGACGTTTCGGTCCGTTGTTAGTTTAAGGACATTTCCGTTGTTAGTTTAAGGACATTTCGGTCCGTTATTTGAAGAAGGCCGGTTACTACTCAGAGTTCAGGCTTAGGAAGACAGCGAGCGGACATAGTCGTCGTCATCTATCATTGACCTAGGCCTTAACCCGTTAAGCGTAGTATTTCTTCAGGAAGCGACCGTTTATTGGCCTGAAAGGTCTTTCACCGTGCATATCCATATTTAGGTAAGCTCCACCCTGGTAGACCTTTTCTATGATGTACAGGCCTTCATAGTTTGGCTCAAATTTTCCCCGCTTGGCACGATTGGGGATCATAGGTCTTTTGACCACTAGCACGAGTTCGCCTTGGCGAAATGTCCTTGGCCTGGTCAATCTTTCGTACGAGCGCGTCATCTTTGCTTTGTAGGCCTCCAGATTTTGTTGCGCTATGAGCCGGGTTTCATCAAGGACATCAAGCTCCTCAAGCCGAAAGTGAGCGTTTTCTTCGTCTGTTAGCTCGTAGTGGACCGCCGTGCGTAGAGAGGGTAACTCTATCTCGAGGGGGAGTACTGCTTTTGTACCAAATACCAACGCGTATGGAGTTGTGTTCGTGGCCGTTTTGAACGTAGTTCGATATGCCCAGAGAGCTTCTTGCAGTCTCTCGTGCCAGTCCCTTTTGTTTCGGGACACGGTCTTCTTTACGATCTTTGTCAAGGTTTTGTTGAAAGCCTCAGCTAGACCGTTAGCTCGTGGATTGTAAACTGAAGAATATCTCCAGTCTATATTATGTTGTTGCGCGAAGCGACTGATCTTGTGGCTTCTGTAGGCCGGTCCATTATCGGAGATGATCCGTCTTGGCGTTCCAAACCGATATATGACGTGCGTCTTGAAGAAATGGAGGATATTCTCCGTCTTCACTTCCCTCAACGGTACTGCTTCTGCCCATTTGGAGAAGTAATCAGTCGTCGCCAGGATAAAACGATGTCCCCTGGATGACGTTGGTTCGATGGGGCCGATTATGTCAGTTCCCCACATTTCGAACGGCCAGCTAGACACCGTCGGATGTAGTGGATTCGGATGTTGGTGGATAAAGTCCCCATGAATCTGATATGAGTGGCATTGCTTCGCATATTCGAGGCAGTCCTGGATCATCGTGGGCCAATAATAACCCATTCGTTTGATCTTCAATTTCATCTTCGGGCCTGCTTGGTGAGAACCGCAGAGTCCGTCGTGAACTTCCTGAACGACCCTTTTCGCTTCGACAGGTCCCAGGCATCTCAACCACAAAGAATCGAACGACCTTTTATACAGAGTATCGTTGACGAAGGCGAAAGACAGAGCTCGTTTCACGAGCTGATGTCTTGAAGACGCTTCCTCGAGCATTCGGTGGGACTTAAAGTAGTCTATGAAGACCTCCCTCCAGTCCTCAGCCTTCTCGCGGTCTTTTATTTGTAGGGTTGTCTGCTCAGTCACTCCCTTCTCTTCGGACGATTCCGGAGATATTTCTACTGAGGCAAGCACCCGACGGCTTTGCACCACGATTTTAACGTCATCAAGGTTCTCGTCAGCCAGTTCTTTAGCGAGCTTGGCCAACGCGTCTGCTTTGCTGTTTTCCGCGCATGGTATGCTTTCCAGAATATAGGAGGGGATTTGGGTCAACAATTGTTGCACCTTTTCACCGTACTTCACCAACTCCGGTTTGCATGTTTGGTAGTCGTCGTTTACTTGACTAACGACTAGTTGAGAATCCCCGTATATGAGGAGGTTTTCAATTCCCATGCCGATGGCGATCTCGAGGCCTGCTATCAAAGCTTCGTATTCGGCTTCATTGTTCATTCTTTGTTCTGTTAAGGAGAAAGCGAAGCGCATCATCCCTCCCTGTGGAGTTACAAAGACGAGTCCTACTCCCGATTTAATTATAGGGGTACTTTGTTTGCGCTTCTTCATGGAAGATGCTCCATCGAAATAAAGCTCACATCGGGTATTACCACCGTCGATCGCATCAAACGCACATTCGTCTAGCAAATCGCAATTCAGAGGAGAACCGGCAGGTACTGGATGCTCAGCAAGGAAGTCGGCGATAGCTTGTCCTTTCACTGCCTTAAGAGGCTGATAGGTTATTGAAAACTCCATCAGGAGCAGGGCCCATTTAACGAGTCTCCCTGTCAATATGGCCTTTGATATTAGATATTTTAGGGGGTCCACCTTTGATATAAGACGGACTTCTTGTGCCAATGCATAGTGCCGGAGTTTTGTTATCGCAAAGATTAACGCCAGGCAGTGTTTTTCGATAGGGGAGTAATTGCTTTCTGCCCCCAGAAGAACTCGGCTTAAATAGTAGAGCGCTCTCTCCTTCCCTTGGTCGTTTTCTTGCGCCCATAATGCGCCTAAAGACCCTTCGAGGGCTGTTGTATATAAGATAAGGGGCTTTCCCTTGACCGGAGCAGCCATCACTGGCGGGTTCTGCAGGTATTGCTTGATTTCATCTAGCGCGCTCTGGCATTTTCGGTCCCAGACGAACGGAGTTCCCTTCTTCATCAGGTGACTGTAAGGACGACACTTGCCTGACAGGTTGGCGATAAATCGCCGGATGTACGCGAGCTTCCCTTGGAGGGACCGCAGCTGTTTGAGAGTCTTTGGCGGTGGCATTTCCATGATAGCCTTGATCTTAGACGGATCTATTTCGATACCTCGGTGTCGGATGATGAATCCCAGGAATTTACCCGAGGAGACTCCGAACGTACATTTGAGGGGATTCATCTTCAAATTATATTGCCGAAGGCATTGAAATACGGTCTTCAGATGCTCTAAATGCTCTTCATATGACATGCTTTTCACTACGAGGTCGTCGATGTAGCACTCGACGATTTCAAGTATGAGATCATCAAAGATCTTTGTCATGGCCCTCTGATAGGTGGCACCGGCATTTTTTAATCCGAAGGGCATGACTTTGTAGCAGAATATACCTAGAGGAGTCCGGAAAGCGGTATGCTTCTGGTCTTCGGGATGCATCTTTATCTGATTGTACCCTGATGAACCGTCCATGAAAGAGAAAACCTCGTGAGTGGACGTGTTATCTATCATCAGCTCGGTTACCGGTACTGGGAAATCGTTCTTCGGGCAAGCTTTATTGAGATCCCTGAAGTCCACGCATATGCGCACCGTCCCATTTTTCTTCATTACTGGGACGATATTGGCGATCCAGTCAGGATATTGGACTTCTTGGATAAATCCAGAATCGATCAGCTTCTTGACCTCGGCGTTGATGCGCATCTCAAGCTCGAGCCGCATCCTTCTCGGCGCCTGCTTGACTGGCTTGATATCCGGGGATATTGCTAATTTATGCACAGCAATCTCTGGATTTAATCCTGGCATCTCGGAAATAGTTCTACGCGAAGAAATCTCTATGCTGTAGAAGCACGTCCTTTAACGCAGCCATCCTTTCTTCAGATAGCAGCCACTGACAAATGTAGGTCGCGGGTCACTTGCCGTTCCTAAATCAATTTTCTTGAGGTTATCTGCAGTAGTGTGTATTCCATCTTCCAGCTCTCTCGGCGCCGGTGGAAATTTTGAGATTACTTCGTCATCATTGTTTTCGAAGCACCAAGGGAACTCATCTATGTTCTCGGGCTCTTCTCTTAATATTGTAATCATGTGACAGGTGCAAATCTGCTTCCATGATCGATGTGGATCTGGTTCTGCTCTTGCGGCTTTGGGTTCGTGCTTTTGTGGCGGCGTTACCCTCCAGCTGTTGGATAAAGCAAACATGCCTTGCTGGTACTGGTCTTCGACCAAGTTTTTGAAGGTAAGGCAGTCTTCGATAGGGTGTCCTATGGCTCGGTGATAAGAGCAATAGCCCGGATGAGAAACTTTGTTAGCTTGCTCAGGGTGTTTAGACTCTGGAAGCGCGATCATTTGATGTTTTATGGCGAGCTCGAGTAACTTCTTCGTCTTTTCACGGGGGAAGGAATACGCTCGACTCATCTTCTTTATGAGGGACAAATCCGAACCGCGGAATGCCTGATCACATGACTCTCTAATCCTGCGTCGTTGTTGTCGGCTCCTCTTTCCGCTTCTTGACCTACTTCTGCCTCTGCGTTGGGCCTTTTGTACAACGAGTTGACAGGGAGGAGCATCTTCGTCTTTTGCGGCCTGTTGAAACGGACGTTGCGTCCTGGCCTTCTCGTAGATGGCCATCTCGTGGTTGTGGTCTTCCCGAGCTTTTTGACCTGCTTTCCTGATAAGCTTGTCCACTTGTTCTTCAAATGACGGACTCGGCACTTCGCTCGCGAGATCTAGTTTTGACGAGGGGTTAGTATCTCCCGACAGGGTGTCCTCCTCCTCATCGAAGTTATATATGGTGTAGCTGCCGTGGACTCGCTCCCGTTTCTCGGATCTCACATATCCAAGTCCAAGTGTTTCCATTCTCCTGTTGGGCAATTTGCGCTGAGTCCCAGGGACATTCCAAATCTTGTTGTAGAACTGAGCTTGTCGAACAGTCTGTTTTAAGGGTACTCCTTGGCGCTTCAATAGCCTCTTTAGTACATTTGTGTAGTATCTGGGCAAACAAATGGGTTGGAGCCTGTCGAGTGTAGCATCCGCGCCATGCCATACCTCTTTCTCCACTCTCGTTCCTGTGGATTGGTAGAATAGGATCACCTTTTCACCCTTTCTCCCGGGAGGGACGTAAAATGTCTGCAGGTCCTGCACATTGTAAGCTTGAAGTGCGTCGAGATCCTTGTAGTGTTTCCGCGGCACCATGGTGATTTGCAAACTCTGATCATCGCTAGGGGATGCTCGTATTGGCGGCCGACTGGAGAACACGGCATTAACATCATCTTCCGAGTCACTTCCGAAGATCAACATAGGGGCGGACGGTCCCGGATTGTTGCGTCGAGACGGCCCAGTGTAAACTATCTCTTCTTCTTCTTCGGTATCGCTCCCGAAAACAGGGATGGCGGCGGCGGTTTTGTTCTCCGGCTTGCGACACTTTTCTGTATCCTCGAAGTCTGGCAAAAAATACTTTGCATCTTCGTACTTGCGGACTTCGTTCACGGAGAACGGGTTCAGCTCACCTGTTACGGTATACTCAAAACCATCCTTAAAGTACTTCATACACTGATGCCGTATAGAAGGGATGATGTTGTACTCGTGTAACCAAGGGCGACCGAGCAAGGCGTTGCAGCAGGTCTTGGTGTCAATGACGTGAAACTTGATGTCCCTGATGAGCAGTCCGAAGCGTAATGTTAGAATTACAGATCCGAGAGTCCGTGATGACTGGGAGTCGAAACCGGAGATGGTAATTATGTACGAGGGAGGTGCTGCACGCTCATGCAGATTTCCTTCAACACCCGAACATTAAGGAGATTGACGGAGGATCTATTATCCACCAGGATCTTGCTTATCTTGATATCATGGCAGTATCTAGAGATATATAGGTAACGGTTGTAGTCGCTCGTCTCGAGGAGAAGGTCTTCGTCACCGAAAGTGATGTCGGCCGTGTGCACTTCTTCCAGTTCATCCTTCATCCTTTCTACGGCGAGGCAGGCTTGGAACTGCTCGGGTTCTTATAACGCCTTGATTAATGAATCTCGCGCTTCTTTGGATAATAAGAGGGCATCAAGAATGCTGAGCTGAGAAGGTAGCTTCCTTAGGTGCGCTAGGATGTTGTAGTCCACTTTACCCTTCCTGGGAGGGTCCTTGGCAGTCAGCTCTTTCATGACTTGGTCATCTAAGGCGATATCCTCAGTGACCTTTTCCTTTCCCTTATCTTTTCTATTTGCGGGCCCGAGATTCTTTTCCGGGATCGTGCGATTGCGCAGCTGAATGTTCTCGCAGAGCTCCGGTTCTTCCTCTTTCCCTAAGACGGACTCTTTAAAGAGAGGGCCCAAAGCCATTTCCTCATCAGAGTCGCTCCCAAAGGTGAGAACTTATGACCCTCTGGCGTCGACCATGTAACAGTTGCCGGTAGTTCTTTTGTGCCTGTCGGTTGTACTTTTCTGCTCCCGACGAGTTCTGTGTTTCATGCGCTTAAAATGTTACCGGTGAGCAACATATCCTTGCCACCACATCTTAAAAGCGTCGCACTCCTCAGTGGGGTGCGAAATCTTCCGATGATATGAGCAATAATTAGGGTGCCTCTCCGCCCCATCGAACGCGTTCTCTTCCGAGGGTGGTAGCTTCATCCCCATTGATATGGCTTTGGCAAACCTTTTCCTCGTCTTGAACACGTTTTTATTCGCATCGGATATCTTCTGATCTGGCGGGAGTGCTCCGACTCTTTCGTTTAGTCTCCTGCGCTTGGCTCCTTCCGATGCAGCCATCTCACGCTCCTGGTCGGCTTTACTCTTCAAACGAATCTCGTCTAGAAAGACGTCGATCATTCCCTCTGTTGGCCATACAAGTTTTGGCTCAGGCTGTGCCCCCAGTTTCTCGGTACCAGGAGTTTTCTCGTCTTCCGAGTGGGAAATCAGATGACAACTCTCCACATACCCCTCGGATTCATCCGATGAGCTCTCTCCATCATCTTCCTCTTGAAAGACGTGGTTGAAGAACTCTTGTAGCATGACGGGAGTCCGCACCTTTCGATTGTACTCTTCCAGCACGTCGATCTGTTTCTGTAAATCCGTGCGCTTGTCTCCAGGCTTCACGGGCTTCTTAGATTTCTTCTTTTTTTTCTTCGAAGATTTTGACGGTTGGATGTGAGTGCTTGGGCCATCACCACCGCTCCTCGTAGGTGGACGCGGCTTCAGTATCTCTTTGATGATTTGAGATTCAAGCGGGTTCTTCCATTCGACTGCTGGGCACGCATGAAGATCACTCAGCATTTTTCTGGTTTTAGCCGATAGCACGACTTCCCATGGAGCTTCCTCAATGAAAGAACAGGTTTCCCCCGGTGTGTCTGCTTTCTTAGGAGTATGCGGCTGTGGCGGGTTTACCTTCCACTTTTCGGACAGCGCAAACTTTCCCTGGAGGTATTGATCCTCAATCCATCCTTTGAAGACGAAGCAATCCTCAATCGGGTGACTTACAGTTTGATGGTAAGGGCAATAATTGGGGTTATTCACCTCAGTGGGTTGTGGCGGTCGCCATGGATTTGGCAAGTTTATAAGTCTGTTGCGTACTGCCAGCTCGAATAACCGTTTCGTCTTATCCCGTGGGAATGAGTAGGGGCGTTTCATCTTCTCATTATAATACCAGCGTCTTTCTTCCAGTTGATCCGCCAGCTTTGGGGCACTAGGCTGCTGCTGAGCGTTCACAACGAAGGTTGCCTTCCCTTTACCCTTGTAACTCCGAGGCTCCGGCTTCGGGGGAGATGGTCTGTGACCCATTGGGCCAACTTGTCGATTAAAGCCTAGAACGTGGTTGGCTTAAAGAACATCATAAACTGGGAGATAGTTGCATGAGGGTCTAGGGTTCCCACAAACATGCCCACCGCGGGCGCTTCCTCAATGCGTTGTTCGCATTTTGACCACAAGTTTCGCCAGCGTATAGCGTACTGGACCCACGTTTCGCCTGGTCTTACCCTGGCATTAATTAATGCCGTTATCGGAGTGCGTTCACTGGCGCTTGCGAATCACTGGGTGAATAGCAATTCCATTTCAGCGAACGTCTTGATGGAACCGTTCGGGAGTTCCAAATACCATTTGAACGCTGTCTCTGATAAGCTGCCCACGAACTGGCGAAGCAACAGTTTATCGTCACCGCAGGTGTTACCGCAAAGGGCCCTGAACTGGGCAACATGTTGGTGGGGATTGCCGGTCCCCTTATACACGTGGAATTTTGGTATTGTATAACCCGGCGGATATTTAATTTGGTCGTACCAGCTCGGATATGGTCGTCCCGTTTTTACGACTTGACCAGCTGCCTCAGTCGCATGATGAACCCGGATTTGCTGGGCTATATAGTCGTCCAAGTCAGCCTTAGAGATTGTCTCATCCTTGGCCGTTGAGAGAGCCGGTGGCGGATTTGACGTCTCTCCCTTGTCGTCTTCAAGGATGATCGGAGGATCCTCAGCTGGTGGGTCTTGTTGTATCATCATTTCCACCATGTCCTGGAATAAATGGGCTATTTGCTTTATATTGTCCGCTTGTTCTGCAGCCTCTCTATCTTTCTTTTCCAGTATCCTCCGGAGGAACTCGGCGTCGGTTTCCTGTTCTTGTTGCTGATCCGAGGACGCCTCAGGGCTTTCTTTCGGCCCAGTAAGCACAGCCATTGCGATCATCATTTCCTGGAGCTTTTGATATTGCTCCTGAGCTTTGGTCACCGACTGTGTAAGCGGTCTATGACCTGTGGACGCGCGGCTATCTTCTTTCCCCGACGCCATGTATACAGTGTGGACCATCCTGCCCCCAGCCTTAGGGCGTCTGGGCTCAGCGCTTTTAGCTTTCGTTGCACGCCCGGGGGTCCTCTCTGGCCTCTTCTTTTTATGAGCAGTGGAAGTTGAGGGGGCCGTTGAAGTGGGCACCTAGACAGCTTTTCGTGGCTTAGCCTGGTGACTGACTTCCTGTTGGACCTTCAGTTTCTTGTTCTAGCGGGAGAAATTTGGATCGAACACCGAGTCTCGGGTCTGCCGCTAGACTTTATAGATTTTGGAAGACAGCCGTTGAGGAGATTGGGGCTGTTCTAGTTTTATTTCCGCGGCCTTTTTTAGCGGAGGGGGAGACCTTTTTAGCACCGCGGTAGGAGAATTCCTACGCACCTTATTTAGCATCTCAAAGCTGTTCCCAGTTGGAACAACAGCATTAACCTCTGTCATCGGGGCTGGAGGAGTTAGCCCAGGAGGGGAGTTGCCTCCGGCCTTCCTCACTCGGCGCCAGTAACGACGTCGAGCATGTCGTGCTGATGGAGTCGGCTTGGTGAAGGTGATAGCCTCGTCTTGCCCCCTATGTAGGTGGGGGGTCGCTGCTGGTGTCAGCCTGTTAAAGACCGACGTCCTTTGGGTAGCAGGAGCAGGAGCTGGAACAGCCAATCTTGTAAAGACCGACTCTTTGGTAGGAGAAGCCGCCTTGACGACTTTAGGAGCAGGGACGGCTATCCTCTTCGGAATAATCTTCTCTTGGATTGTAAGCTTCATTGTGGGCCCAGAGGAATTTTGGCCTAGTCTGGCGAAGACCGAGGAACTGGACGACCCGCTGAGAGGGGCCGTGGGAGTAGCAAGTCGATCAAAGACCGACTTCTTTGACGCTTCCGGTACGGGCATTGGGATGTTAATGTTCACCGGCGGGAGCATGGTCCCAAAGAATAGACCGGTGGTAGCTTGAGTCACTTGCTCCACAGGCATAGTGAATAGGGAAGCAGCCTGCGGTCCATAGGCTACACCTCCAGGTGAGGCGGAGCGCAGGTTGCATTTGCAGTTCGAGCAGTTGCCAGCCATTGATTCTTTTGCTTTCTGCAGTAAACGAAACGCCAAATCTTAGTACTTCGAAACCCAAGGGCAGCCATTAGCGAACCGCGATGGGTTCGCGAATCACGACACACGAAGCGTGGAGTAGAAAGAGAAAAAGGTCCCACTGGGCGTGCCAGAATCTGTTCCCCTCCGAATGGCGGCTGCGACGCGAGGGACGCCTCGCCTGAGATTCGGGGCAGATGCTAATTGGTGCTATCCGTCTACCTCTCCGAAGATGCCAAGTTGATTTATGGCACCATGCATCGAAGGTTTAAACGGATGCGTCCGATGTAGCAGACTTCGTCAGATTCCCCCTCGCTTGAGGGGTTTTTTGATTATGGGGATGCTCTTCCCTGCAGGCGCAAGCCCCTGCAGTTAATTACGCTACCGCATTGCGGTAACCACTTTCTCCTTCTCCAGATGGTCACTTCGTGTCGTGTGTGTTCGTTTTGTGTTTGGTTGCCCGTGGATCGTATACGGAGACTGAGTTATGTCGTCGTCCGTAGGGCGTGGACTAGTCCAAATCCGTATTATCTTAGATTTGGGTTTGGGGGTTGGGTTTAAGGATACGTTAGCCTCATTTGAGACTAAGATCAACTTAAACGTTTGTTAAGGATACGTTAATCTAAATTTAGTCTAAGATCAACTTAACGGGATCGTTTTAGATCCAACAAGAGAGTAGTTTAAGGGGAGGCCCTGTTGTTTAGTTTAGTGACATTGCGGTCAATAGGTAGTTTAAGGACATTACGGTCCATAGATAGTTTAAGGACATTACGGTCCATAGATAGTTTAAGGACATTACAGTCCAATGTTAGTTTTAAGACGTTGCGGTCAAGGTTAAGGACGTCGTAGTCCGTGGATTTAAGGACTCCACAGTCCAATGTTAGTTTTAAGACATCACGGTCAAGGTTAAGGACGTCATAGTCCGTGGGTTTAAGGACTCCACAGTCCGATGTTAGTTTTAAGACATAACGGTCAAGGTTAAGGACCTCATAGTCCGTGGGTTTAAGGACCCCACAGTCCGATGTTAGTTTTAAGACATCCCAGTCAAGGTTAAGGACCTCATAGTCCATGAGTTTAAGGACCCCACAGTCCGTATCAATGTGTGGTCATCGGGACCCGTCACCTCTTTGAAGACGTTGAGGAATTACAACGCCAAGTATCAAAGGAGTGAAGAGATGTCTCCTTAAACCGAAGTAGATTAAATAGTCTTTGGCCCAATTTAGAATCAAGACCAATTAATCATATTATGAGCCCATTGGCTCAGTTAAGTCTGAATTGAGGACTTATGGCCAGCTTGGGCTAAGTCCAATCATGCTTAGGATATGGGCCCTCTGTTGGTCCATTGAAGGAGAGGCTTTGCCTCTGGAAACTTAGCCAATTGGGCTAAAGCTAGTGTTAAACACTAGAGACAAACAGTGTTGAACACTGGGAATGAGATTGACAAACTGATGTTAAACGCCAAAAGATAATCAGTGTCACATACTAGCAACAGGGCTTTCAAATTAGTGTTAAATACTGAAGCAGGTCAGTGTTAAACACTGGCCAGAGAGGTTTCAAGTTAGTGTTTAAACACTAAAGCAGATCAGTGTTAAACACTGGAAAGAGAGATTCCAAATTAATGGTAACTGAAATTTAATTCAGTGTTAAATACTAAGAAATTTAGTGTTAAACACTGCAAAGAGAGTTTTTTTTTAATTGGTGTTAAACACTAAAGCGAATCAGTGTTAAACACTGGATACAGAGGTTTCGATTTGGTGTTAAATACTAAGGTAAGAGGGGTCACGTGGTAGCACGTGAGAGCGCCCTCTCTTTATTTGTTCTGCCGAGAGTATTGAGTATTTTGGAGCGTCACGTGCTGTCACGTGATGGGCATTTAAGTGTTCGTCTGTTAGAGCTTCTGCTAGGGGTCACGTGGGGCACGTGGGGAGTTGTCTCAAAACCCTTCTCTGTGGACCTTTTCAGGGGTCACGTGGTAGCACGTGACCCTGTTTCTTTGCCTGTTTGAGGATGCGTTTATCTTCTTTAAGAATTAAATTCTTCATGGGGTTAAACCCTAGCAATAAACTTTAGAGGAATTAAATTCCTGTTTCCTTCTGAAGGATTATATTCTTAGATAGAGTTGAACTCTAACTTGTCTTCTGTGAGAATTGAATTCCCATTCATGTGAGGAACTAAATTCCTGTCATTTTGACGGATTTGATTTCTTAACTAGGGTTAAACCTTGGTTCTGTTCATTTTGAAGGAATTAAATTCCTATATCATAGGGTTAAACCCTAATTTTATTTTAAAGGAATTAAATTCCTATAGTTATATAAGAATTAAATTCTCAAACTTCCATTCCCTCCCTATGTTTTGGATCGGCATGGCAGGATCTCAACCCAATGAGAATTAAATTCTCAATTCATGGGGAGATGTGCACTTTGCAGATCCTCCACTAAAGAGAGAACTAAGTTCTTCTTTTTAATATAAGAGTTAAACTCTTTTTGTGAATTAAATTCTCTTTTTCTTTTAAAAGCCTTCCCTTTCTTACCTAGGGTTTTCTTTTTTGCAGAAGATCAAATTCTCCCAAAGTCTCAAGGCTCTCTCTCTTTTTGTCTCTATCTCTCTGTATATGGATCCCTGTCTCTCGATCTCTATCTATAGATCTCTCTCCCTTTCTCCCTTGGCTCCTATTTATAGGAGAAGGAGCAGAATCGATTAGTTTCGATGAATCATTCATTGAGGGATCTGATTTGTGTTCATTAGAGATTTGATTTGCATTCATCATTTATTTGGACCTTTAGATTATTAGGTGAATTTTATTCACCATTGGATTTTAAATCCAAAGATATTCTTCTGTTGTTTCGGTTAGATTTTAAGGGGAAATCTTTCCAAGTTCAAGATTTTTCCATAGATAGGTGATATTTAATCACCTTTAAATCTTTAATCCAATCGGTTTTAAATAATCATTTCCCATTGGAAAGATTAGAATGCTGTTCAGAATTTAATTCTGTTAAATAGATAGGCTTTGAAAGCCGGTTGGCCACGTGACCCCTGGTCATGTGTAGGCACGTGACCCCCTGGAACGAGCTTTCTTCTGCTTTCTGCGCTTTGTCTTCTTGCCGCTGTTCAGCCATCACGTGACCCCTAGTCACGTATGAGCACGTGACTCTTTTCTGGAGCCTTTTCTTTGATTTAATCAAGGAACTGAATCTACATTTGCCGCTGCTTTTAATTGTCACGAGCCAACACGTGACTGCTAGTCACGTGCCAGCACGTGACTGCTGGTCACGTGGTACGCGTGATGCCTCTTCCGTAACTTTCCTGATTTTAAATCAGGAAACAAAGACGACACATGAAGTGTGGAGTGGAAAGAGGAAAAGGTCCCACCGGGCGTGCCAGAATCTGTTCCCCTCCGAATGACGCGGCGGAGATGCGGTGGACGTCTTGCCTGAAATTCAGGGCAGATGCTATATGGTTTTTTCCGTCCACCTCTCCGAAAATGCCAAGTTGATTTATGGCACCGTGTATCGGAGGTTTAGACGGATGCGGCCGATGTAGCAGACTTCATCAGATTCCCCCTCGCTTGTGGGGGTGTTGATTGTGGGGACGCTCTTCCCTGCAGGCGCAAGCCCCTGCAGTTAATTACGCTACCGCATCGCGGTAGCCACTTTCTCCTTCTCCAGATGTTCACTTCGTGTCGTGTGTGTTTGTTTTGTTTGTGGTTGCCCGTGGATTATATACGGAGACTAAGTGATGCCGTCGCCCGTAGGACGTGGATTAGTCCAAATCCGTGTTTACTTAGATTTGGGTTTGGTGTTGTAGTTTAAGGATACATTATCCATATTGAGGCTAAGATCAACTTAAACTTTTGTTAAGGATACGTTAGCCTAATCTCCAGACTAAGATCAACTTAACGGGATCGTTTGGATCCGACAAGAGAGCAGTTGGCTCTATTGTTTAGTTTAATGACGTTGCGGTCGATTTCCAGTTTAGGGACATGGTGGTCCAATACCAGTTTAAGGACATAGTGGTCCATCTCCAGTTTAGGGACATGGTGGTCCATCATTCCCATTTGGGGACGAGCATTAGTTTAAGGACATTTCGGTCAAACATTCCCATTTTTGGACGAATATTAGTTTAAGGACGTTTCGGTCCAACATTCCCAGCTAGGGACGAATATTAGTGTAAGGACGTTTCGGTCCACGAGTTTAGGGACCCCGCGGTCCGTATCGATGTGTGGTTGTCGGGTCCCGTCACCTCTCTGACGTCGTTGAAGGATTACAACGATAGGTGTCAGAGGAGTTCGGAGATGTACCCTTGAACCGGATGTAAATTGATTTAGGAGAGCAGTCTTGCTCAGTCAATTTAATTTGAGGACTTACGGCCATGATTGGGCTATGTCCAGTTGAGAATATTCAACGTTTTTATCTTTGACCTATTAGGCCTGTGCTAGAGCTTTGCCCCTGTTTAATAATGCACTGCATTTTATTTTGGCCTGCTAGGCCTTTCTGATTTGGGCTCTGTCCCTTTATAAATGATGCAGAGCATCTGTTTGGGCTCCTCCCTTCTTTAAAATAATGCATTGCATTTCATTTGGCCTGTTAGGCCTTTTTTAATTGGGCTTGGCCCTTCTGTAAATAATGCAGCGCATTAATTGTCTGACAGTGGTCATGTGACCTGTTAGGCGCTTTGTGCTAGTTAATGAGCGCAAGCGCATGTGGAGGTGACACGTGTCACGCTCTGGTGAGCGCAAGAGCAGTTAGCGCAGTGCGCTGCGCTGCTGACACGTGGCGCGCTCTGGTGAATTGCACCAATTTCATAGAGCGATGCTCTATTTTAAAAGCGCACAGCGCAAATGGTCTTGGAGCTGACACGTGGCGCTCTCTGGTGGTTTGCGCCAACCCAAGAGCGCAACAGTGCAGATTTGCAAGTGCAAGGCACTGTTTTAATGACTTAATCTAATTTTGGATTTAGGAGAGGAATCTTTAAGATTCAGAACCAATGGTTCATAAAAAAGTGCAAGGCACTGTTATTATTTATTTTTATTGAAGATCATTGATCTTGTTCTTAGATCAATGATCTATTCAGAAGAAGTTCTTCTTTTTTTTAAAAGGTTTTACCTTCTTTTTTTTCTGAATTTCTTCTCAGAGTTCTTTAGAGGAGTTCTCTCTTTGTTTCTTGAGTTTCTCTCTTTTCTCTGTGTTCGTGTCCTTTTGAATTGGGGTCTAGGGGCCTTTATATAGTGCCCATTAATTTGTTAAATTTGTTAAAGAGATCATTCCCTGAGTGATTTGGGGAATTTTCCCCACCGTTGGATTTTTGATCCAAGGGCTTCTGTTTTACAGAAGACAATCTTCTTGTTTTAACAAGAACAGAAGGATCTTACTGGAATTTTAATTCTGTTTGGCGCAGATGCACCAGCGCTTGACACGTGTCACGCAGCGCACATCGCAGGGCAATTGTGCTTGCGCAACTGCGCTGACACGTATCGCGCAGCGCAGCGCTTGCGCAACTGCGCTTGGGCAACTGCGCCGACACGTGTCGTGCAGCACAGCGCTTGCGCAACTGAAGCGTTGCTTCCTTTATTAAAATTTAAATTTTCAAAGTAGAACTTTGTTCTGATTGGGGGAATCGGAAGCGTTGCTTCATCTCCCGCCTTGGAATTTGAACAGAGTTTTGCTCTGATTGGAGTAAACAAGGGGTTTTTAATTGTGGGGACGCTCTTCCCTGCAGGCGTAAGCCCATACAGTTAATTACGCTACCGCATCACGGTAACCACTTTCTCCTTCTCCAGATAGTCACTTCATGTCGTGGGTGTTTGTTTTGTTTTTGGTACCCCGTGGATTATATACGGAGACTAATTTATGTTGTCGCCCATAGGGCGTGGATTAGTCCAAATCCGTATTTTCTTAGATTTGGGTTTTGAGTTGGGTTTAAGGATACGTTAGTCTCATTTAAGACTAAGATCAACATAAACGTTTGTTAAGGATACGTTAGTCTAATTTTAGACTAAGATCAACTTAAACGTTTGTTAAGGATACGTTAGTCTAATTTTAGACTAAGATCAACTTAAACGTTTGTTAAGGATACGTTAGTCTATTTTAGACTAAGATCAACTTAACAGGATCATTTAGATCCAACAAAAGAGCATTTGGGCTCTATTGTTTAGTTTAGGGACATTGAGGTCCATTACCAGTTTAAGGACATGGTGGTCCATGGTTAATGACATCATAGTCCATAGGCTTAAGGACCCCACAGTCCGAAGTTAAGGACATCATAGTCCATGTGTTTAAAGGACCCCACAGTCCGAGGTTAAGGACATCATAGTTCATGGGTTTAAGGACCCCACAGTCCAGTTTAAAGACATCATAGTCCATGGGTTTAAGGACCCCACAGTCCAGTTTAAAAACGTCATAGTCTATGGAATGTATGGTTGTCGGGACCCGTCATCTCTCTGAAGACGTTGAAGAATTACAACGACAACTATTAAAGCAGTAAAGAGATGTACCCTTGAACCAATTTTGGTTGAGAGATCTGTAGTCCAATTTGAGACTAAGATCAAAAGATTTGTGAGCATATGGGCTCAGTTAATCTGAATTAAGGACTTATGGCTAATATTGGGCTGATTCCAATCAAGTTAAAATGTTTAACATTTATTTTGGGTTTTTGAGCATTTATTTGGGCTTGGCCCTTTTAACAATACTGAGCATTGATTTGGATTCTGACAGTATTTCTGTCTTTTGTTGAATAATGATCATTCATCATAGCTCTAGGGATAATTAAAGAACAATTTATGTTCTATCAGCGCAGCACATGGTGCACTTGGTGCTTTGCGCCAGTCAAAGAGCGCAGTGCGCTTCTGCCAAGTAGCGCACACGTGAGGGATACGTGTTGCGCTTGGCGCTAAGTGCCAGATGATGGGCGCATTGCGCCAGTTTATGAGCGCTATCTTATGAGCGCAAGCACTAGTCTTATGAGCGCAGTGTGCTATATTTGGAGCGCTAAGGCTCTGCAGCGCTTTGCACTAGTCATGAGCGCTGAGGCGCTTCTGCTAAGTAGCGCACACGTGAGTAGAACGTGGTGCGCTTGGCGCTGTGCGCCAGTCTTGAGCGCAGAGTGCTAAGTTGTGAGCGCAAAGCGCTAACTGATCAATTTTATGATCCAAGAAATAAATTTAGGTTCTTTTATAAGAGACTTTGTCTCAAGATTCTAAGAACAAAAGTTCTTACTTTGTAGGAGATGCTTCAATCTCCTGTATTGATGAAAGGCTTTACCTTTATGGATCTATGATCCTTAAGAGAATTGAATTATTCTCCCCCTTTTTATAATGAGATGTTCATGATCTCTTTGCATAAAGGACCTTCGTCTTGTAGACTTATGATCTGTGAGAAGAATTATATTCTTCTTTTTATTTTATGATGAGATCCTTTGATCTCTTTGTGAAAGACCTTGGTCTTGTAGATCTATGATCTTTAAAGAAGTGAATTCTTCTTTTTAATTATGAGATGATTTCATCTTTCTGTTCATTTTTTACCTTGAAGAAACTCTTCTTTTTCTGAGAGCTTGCTCTTCTTTCTGAGATCTTTCAAAGCTTATGGGGGGTTCTTCTATTTGTTTATGTATATCTCTCAGACTTGAAGTCTTGGGGCCTTTATATAGGGCAAGCTGATTTGTTCAATCAGTTAAGGAGATCTTTTCTCCAATTGATTTGGGGATTTTCCTATTGTTGGATCTTTTGATCCAAAGGATTTTGATTTACAGAAGGCAATCTTCTTGTTTTTAACAAGATTGGGGAATTTCCTCTAAACAGAATTCATTCTGTATTTTTGGTGATTTTTAATCACCATTGGATCATTGATCCAACGGTGCTCTGATTTACAGAGCACAATCTTGTTGCTTGGAAAGATTTTGAGGAATCTTTTCTTAACAGAATTTAATTCTGATTAATTAATGATTTATCATTATTATTGGATCTTTGATCTGACGGTGGGGAGCTTTTAGTTCCAGCGCTAGAGCACCCGTGCTTTGCACGTGGTGCGCTGCTTAAAGGACAACGCACTTAGCGCTAGCGCACCCATGCTTTGCACGTGGTGTGCTTCTTAGAGCGCAGCGCACTTAGCGCTAGCGCACCCGTGCTTTGCACGTGGTGCGCTACTTAAGGCACAACACACTTGGCGCTAGAGCACACGTGCTTTGCACGTGGTGCGTTGCTTAGGGCACAGCGCACTTGGCGCTGCCTCTGAAGCGTTGCTTCATTTCAAAATTTGAATTTTGAACAGAGTTTTGCCTTTCAGATCTCAAATCCAGAGAAAGAACTAATTCTTTTGGAGGGTTAAACCCTTATATTTACATATGTTAGGCAAAAGAGATATAATTTTTTACCTCTGCTTTTTTCTTTACATAGGGTTTTGAGAGGAAAAGAGACTTTTCTTCGGTAAGAAATTAAATTCTCAGTTGCAGCTGCCAAAACTTATTGGAGGTCTCTCTATATGAGACTTGAAGTCTCCTGTCCTTTATATAGGTAAGGCAAACTGTTAATCAATATTTTAGAAAATCCCTTATTTGAGTGATGATCAGTCGAAAATACTGCATCTTTTAACCGGCAATTTCCCTATCATTTGCACTAATCTAGAAGTGTTCGGCATTCATATCGCACATATTAGCAAATCAGTCGTTGAATATCAGATTTCATGTGTTAGACTCTAAAACCGGCACTATAAAGGAAATTGACTGTATTTCATAGCATGGCATCATTCCTATATATCGCAACTTGTGTTCCGAAGTTTGTGCAGGAAAATCCAGAAGAATGGTCAATTTACAAAACAAAGACTGCTAAAGAATACGCCAACTCAAGGATTTTGAATCTGGTATTGATCTAAAAAGAATTCAGAGATTCAACATAGCAGGAAATACATCAAAAGACAACACAAACCAACAGAAGAAGCTTGAAGCCCTAAGGCAGCCAAGTGGCCGCGGAACCGCGGCCGGAGCCGCTGTTCCGCGGCGGCTTGTCCACGTCACCACCTCAATTTCAGTGCATTACTCTTACCTCAGGTCCTACACCTCAGAAAACCTATGCAAGTTCCAGAAGACACCAGAAGCTTCTGCCAGTTCAGCAAACTAGGGATTCTAAGCTAAACATTCCTAGCTTAAAGCCTAAGCTAAGCTCCTAACTAACTTACAACAAACTTTTGGAGGGAATTGAAAATTCATAAACCTAGACCTAGGGTTTGGGAAACCTATAAATAGACCCCTAGGCTCACTTGTAAAAGGGAGAATACCATATATCATCTCATATCATAGATCTTAGACAACTCATTGTTGGCTAAGCCCTAGTTCTTCATCTACCCACATTCTTGCCACCTCCAAACCCTAACCCTAATCCAATCTAGAAATACCCAATTCAAGATCCATGGAGTTCAAGCAAAGCAAGTCTTCAAGCATCCTTTAGAAGCAAAGCCGGTATTCAACGGAGTACGAGATCGAAGCGATCCAAGACTCAAGAATCCGAGCGATGCAAGATTCGACGAGCGAAGTTCCTACCTCTTGTAAATCTTGAGAGTTGTAACTACTTGTTGATATAATGAAGGTGAAGATTCTTTAACTTGTTTACATTTCAATTCAAGCATTATGATTCATTTAGATTCTTGAATATGTACTTTGTGATGATGTTTGGATAAAACTCCGCTCGTAGAGGAATCGAAACAATTGTAAAATGATGATGTTGATGAATTGTTAAACGTTTTCTTAAAACTTAAAACAATTGTAAATTCTTGAAAATCGATTGATCGATGATCTAGATCGATGCGAATGTGTTCTTTATTCCTTTCGCATGATCTAGAGATCGACAATTGATCATTCGACTTTCAAGAAGCTATCTAGTGAATGTTATTCATCGAAAGGACAAAGGATAGGATGAGGAACCCTAATTCCTTGCAAGATCCTTGATCCTCGATGAATTCGACATCAATTTAGCATCAATTTGTTACTAGATAAGAAATCGTAATCTTGAATCTTCATCACATCTACAATTTACTCGATTCCTACGAGCTTTACTTCAAATCTTGAAACCCTAAAGTGATTGGAATTCTATCGAAACTCGATTCTCAATTTTTTATCATTTTCTTAATTCTTGATTAGAATAGTGACACTTGAAATCCATCGATAAAAATCTTGAATCATGTTTTCTTTTCTTTTCTATTAACTTTCAACTCAAACAAATCAAAATCACAAACGAATCGCACAATCCCTGTGGACGATCCGCACTCGCTAACGATCTACATCTGACACCGTAGTTGATTGCGGTCAAAATAATTCTTTGATTGTGAATTATATTCATTTTCTAAATACCGACACAAAGAAACTTATTCGAGTTACACGACACAATCGGAATTAAGAATCAATCAAATGGTGCCGTTGCCGGGGATCGTGTGCTAATTCGTTTTATATTAAAATTTGTATTGAAAGATTTATTCCATTGTAATTTTGTAATCAAAATTCGCGCAAAATCTAAACGATTTTTTGTGGTTCATTGCAAGGAAATCTGGAGCTTGCTGCGAAATTGAAATAATTTTTGGAGATTTCCAGAGAGTTGAGGAATTGAACAGAAGCTCACTGGAAAATTGTGGAGCAATGATCAAGTTACCCCACCGCGTTTCCGCGGCATAAGGCTTCATCCACCGCGTTTCCGCGGCGTTTCAGGCAGATCTCTGTGCCAATTTTCTCAGGTGACATCTACACTTTCTTATCTCTTACCCCCTCTGCTCCAAATAACAATTTCCTGCAGGTTTCTTTGCAAATAATCGCAGCGCGCAAATAGCAAAATTAAATTGTGCTTGTTTTGATTCTTGTGGTTGTTTGCATAATTAATACGGACATTAAGAGGCAAAGACCAAATCCAGATTAGGTGGGTAGTTCATTACCCTTCCTAAGCCCCGAAAATCGCAAAACTTGCATCCGCATTTACCCCAATTAACTAAAAAAGATCTAGAGATGACTCTAAGGACCGTCGAGCTCACTTAGGACAGAAGAAGGCCGTGGGTAATTCATTGCTTATCCGCGTTTCTCTTGTGGTGTCTAGGCAAGTGTGTCGAAGGCTAGTGGTTACTTACTTAGGCCCACTACTTACGTAGTGGAGAACCTCCCACTTACCTGGCACTTACCTGGCCACAGGAGAAACAAAGAGGCAGTGGAGGATTTATCCTGCGTCTTTTCTTCTGGCAGTTAGGAGCGGTCTAGAGATCTGACCTAGGCGACCCTAGAATTAGGGTTTTGTGTGTTGCATTTGTTGTGTTGCATCATATTTTCAAAAATCCATCCTATTTTCAAAACAAACACCGCATTCATTCATTCATTACCCCTAATTATAAAGCCACGCTGCCACTTGTACTAACCCTTTTTAGTACAAGATAGGCTGGACACGGGATTCTAGTGCCCGTTTAGTCCGCGTACCCTTTATCGACTCCGAAGTCGGTATTTGTCCATTTACTTCTTCTTTACCCACTACCACACCCACATCGATGGATCCACCTCCATCGAATTTCTTTAACCCTAATCTGCCGCCGTCCGTTGGTGCGCAGAATCCACCCCGCATCTCTCTCCAAGAGAGGTGCTATCCACTGCGAGGTCCTCTTTCGACCTGCTTATCCATTCCACCAGCCAACGGGGATAATTTTGAAATTAAACCCCAATACATCAACCTTTTACCCAAATTCCACGGACTCGAGACTGAGGACGCTTACGTTTTCATTACTAAATTTGAAAACGTATGCGCAATGATGGGTACGTCACAACTTTCAGTGGATGCTATGCGTCTACGACTTCATCCATTTACTTTGTGCGATATAGCCGAGAAGTGGCTATATAACACTACCGCACACTCTATTACGAATTGGGAAGAATTCATCGCGGCATTCCTTAAGAAATTTTACCCTATGCAAAAGACAGCTCGAATCCGTAGCGAACTGAATCAATTTACCCAGCTCCCTACTGAACCATTTTCAAAATACTTTGAACGTTTCAAGGATCTTTTGGTTCAATGTGCTCATCACGGCATCCCGAGATGGGATCTTTACCGAATCATTTATGAAGGCATTAACCCAAACACTAAACAGAACCTTGAAAACATGTGTCAAGGTACTTTTATGACCAAGGTGGATGGGGAAGCTTGGAAATTTTTAGAAGAGTTCGCTGAAAAATCACTATAGTGGGAGAGTGGAACCCAATCATTGAATAGGTGTAAGATTTCAAAAATATAAAATATTATTTTGGGGGAATTTTCATAATTTAATATTAATTTTTAATGAATATTTTATTAGTCGGTATAATTAAATACCGATAAATGGTGAAAATTCCGGGGAAAATTTTGGAAATCCTAAAATAGGGTATTTTGTGGAAATATGTCATTTTACAGTTTTTATGATGAATTATATGCGACTTTAGTGTTAATCGCGATTAAAAATCGCTAATTGGATTTTCGGCTTTTTGTGCAAAAATGTGCACATAACTTTTTCCACACTTATCTCATGTTATGGACTCATGGTGGCCTAGGGTTGAACCATGTTTAGATGACCATGGTGGGTTTAAACCATTTGGCTAAGTTAAGTGGATTAATTAGGATTTTAGTTTTGTTCAAGGTGATTAGTGATGGGAGTTAACTCATCCCATTTCAAAACTTTGGTTTGCCTCTCAAACACACACATACCAACCTCTCTACATCAGACATATACACCCACACATCAGCCACCCTAGCTGCTGCTACAAGCTGCAACACCATCAGCCCTACACCCAACATCAACAGCGCATTTTCAGCCACCAGAACAGCAGCTACAGCAGCTACATCAGCACAAATTCAGCAGCTGATGTAAACATCAGCCTACCCTCAGCACACTTCAGCCCCCATAGCTGACCTACACACCCCCATCAAGACTTTTGAGCCCCCATAGCTGACCTACACACCCCCATCATGACTCTTCAGCCCCCAATAGCTGACTTCGGCAACAAAACAGCCCCCCTACACCTACAGCTACATTTCAGCCCATTGTATCAGCAACAGCAGTAACATCATTTGAACAACCCACACCCTCATCACACCACATCACAATTCACCATAAATACCCCCCTTCAAGTGTTGCAGCTGCTACTGCAACACATGGAAAAAAAAAGAAAGAAAGAAAAGCAAAAGAGAGAGAGAGAGTTGCAAGCAGCAGCAGCTGCAGAAACAACATCAGCAATAAGCAGCAGCTGCAGAAACAACATCTTTTGGAGCAAATGGAGCAGCGACAGCCCTTCCACCTCATCCTCCTTCCCTTCTCCTTCCTCCTAGGACCCCCTTGAGGTATAATCTCGCAACCCAACTCTTTTCTTGCCAAGTTATAGTTGTTTAGCTGAAATTTCGTGTTATTACGTGGATTAGTGCTAGTTTAGGCAAAATTGAGTGAGACTTGACCAAGTGTTGGATTTGAACGTTAGTATAGACTAATTAGGTGCTGTTGAGACTAGTTAACCCTAGATCTAACCAAGATCCAACACATTACAACCTAGAACCCATAACAGAACAGTTTCATGTCGGTTTGCGAGGGTATATGGCGTGCAGGTGAATCTGGAGTGATCCGGGGTCATTACGGGGAAAATAAACAACACCAGGAGCCTAGTTAGAACACCAGGAGACCACCTTAGGCAGACGAACCCATCTGAACACCACCAGGCTGGCCAGGCCGTTTTTGCACATGAAGGGGCTCGGCCACTTGGTTGGCTAAGGGGCTTGGGCTTTTACAGTAGGTCACATACACTCTGTGCATCATTCTAGGCTTGTTTGCTCCCTTTGTTTTCACCTGAGAAGAACTCTGGAATCGTGTTCTTGGGTTATTGCTTTATATTCAGTATTGGGTTTACATATTTTGATTTCCATATTTTGGTATTTGTGCGTTATCTCGATCGTGTGACGTTTGTACTTCCATATCGAGTGATTTCAGGTTGTTTTGCGAAGGCTAACCATAGGTTCTAACCTATAGGATTTTAGCGTACCGTGTTGGTTTTCGCGTGTCGTTTTAAGTTATGATTTAGTTTTGATGCGATGCGATACGTGTGATATGTGTAGGTACCCCCGCGTCGATCCGAGGCGATGCAGAAGATGGAGGTGACATCGACACCGACACGAAGGATTCAGGTGAGTAGATTTATGTCTACGGGGAGAAGTCGGGTGGATGGCGTATAGCACCCCCGCAGTCCGTGGTGATGTATACGGATGCGTATACACACCTACAATTATTATATTGTTGTTTGGGAAATTATTGATGCTTAGGATGGATTTTGGTGCGTTAGGAAGTCCTTGACTCGGCTAGCATTAGTGGGCGAAAAGCATGGTATTCAGCTAGTCAGGCTGGGAAGAGGTAGTTATTTAGTGTTGCGAAACCCTAGGTAGTGGGTGCACTACACATACATGTACACACACTCATACTTGCATACATCCTTATTTCATATGTGGTTATGGGATCCTATATAGATATGTGTTCACATGGGTATGGGACTTTGTGTTCACATACGGATTTGAGGATGATACATGGGATTGAGATGAGTCGATGATATTTGATACGAGATTATGATATCGGTGATATGATAAAATTTGTATTTAAGATACGTCCTGATGCTTTAGCAGATTTTGGGATAATGATGCCATAGGAATAGTAACATAAATATGTAAATGATCGACATGTGATTATGATATGTGATAGGATCTGATATGATATGATGTGATAAGATATTTATGATCGGCCGCCTTGGGCGATGTACACTCCTTGTGATGATATGTGGTAATGATATCGATTTATACGAGACTGTCGATCAGTAGTCAGATCACGACTATAGTGATGATGTTAGCATTGTACTAGACATAGGTCAGTACCCAGATGATGGTATTTGATATAGAGAATACCAGATGAATGATATGACGAATGTGATATTGACCCATACCCAGATTTGGGGATGCCGTACGACGGATTTACGTACGAGCTATAATTTGATGTTTGATCCGCACTCTAGATTTGGGATGTCTGATCATAGATATTATATCGGATGTGATATGATTGAGGCGGGATCACCGACTATATATATATATATGTATCGACTCAGAGGTTAGGCGGTTTCCCTTACCTACTGTTAGCTTTAGCTCAGCCTTATAGTGGTGTAGCTATATGACACTAATGACATCAGATTCAGTCTAGCTACCATTGTGTTTCGTATTCAGCTCCCGCATATTATTATTGTTACACTGCATCGCATACTTATTGTGATTCATATTCCATTTTGATATCATGCTGTTAGGACACCAGCACCATTACCGATGATGCGTATGTACCACGTACACTTATTGCCGGAGCACACACATCTTCATCGGTAATTGCCATGTCACGTACACTTAGAGAATATTATTACTTGATTTAGCTTGTTAGCTAGCAGTGACATGACATCTGTATACTTGCTTTATATACCAGCTTGACATTTTAGTTATTACTTGTCATTCCATGCATACTGTTATCCATTATATGCCGCATTCATGGATGCTCATGCTTATATTCATGATTTTACATGCTATTGATGATTTGGATTCGGTTTCCATGAGATTTTCTGGATTTGGAGGAAAACCGCAAAACGTATATGAACTGCTTTCACTCTTTTTAAATAAAAACGCGGTTTTCCCATGATGTTTGAGTCGTCCACCATGAGTTTTGCTGGTAGATTTCGAGACCCGATTCGAGGAGGCGGATGAACCGTTTCGGGTACATGGTGGGCCCGGTGCGGTACCCCGGGGCAAGAAGATCGCAGGAGATGGCGTTGAGCCTGGCAGGGGAGCACTACCGACCGGTGATATTACCCGACGCGTCGGATATCCGGAGGATACCGTCGTGGTCATGAGATGGATGGTAGGGGCCAATCTGGACTGACGGTGCCCTGGATTTTATGACTGAGACATTTAGATTTAAGATATTGAGGTACAGAGATTATGATACAGAGATATCGAGATACTGAGACTTATGTTTTATGCCGATGCTGGGCACTGTTTATGCTGTTTTCATTTATGATACCTCATTTTAAAAATACAGAAATCTCACAAATTATGAAAGCAGTTTTCTTCAGTATATGCATTCTGTTTCATGCATTCATACATCGTCTATATGATACATTGTTACCTGATGCACTGACATAGACACATGGGATTACACTTGGGTTAGATATTTACTCTAGCCATGGTTATAGATTGCTGGTTATATATTTGAGGATTATATATCATGATCGTATGACCTAGGATTGCGTCATACCTGCGATTTTCTGTTCGTAGATCTTTTTCTACTCATGAGTTGGCAACTCACCCCCGTTGTGCCCCAGTTTCTTGCAGGTGTTGCCGTTCAGGTTTCATTATGGCTTTGCTGGCACTATTTCCATTTCCGGGTGACTTGCTAGTAGGTGGGTTTATTGGTATCGTACCCATCCTTATACATTGTATATTATATTTCAGTTGTATCTAGAAGTTCCATCAACCAAACATGTATTTATTTGAGATAGAGACCGGTGATGTTTATTCTTTCGACCGTAGAGTCACGCGTTATATTTCTATGGATTTCATGCTGGTTGGAGTTCCCCTTTTTGTTGTGATCCTCGCCTTTAGGCGTTGTATATTATGTTGCTTACAGGTTGATTCACATATGGTTTTTCCTACACTCTACTACTTCTTTTGGTTTGGATTTCTGGGTTTCGGCTTACTTAGAATACGTACGCCTTGAGACGTTCGTAGTCTAAGTGCCGGTCATGTTCCATAATTTTGGGTCATGACAAAGTTGGTATCAGAGCGTTAGGTTTTACCTTCGGAGCGTAAGATGACCATTGGTTGATGGAATAGGTGACTAAAGTAGAGTGACGTACCGTGGGTATGTTCCGCGGCATATTTACGATACGCCACTCCACTTAAGGAGCCTTAGGTTGTACATTTCTTTGTTCAGTATCATATTCATTCCTGATCTAGCCTCATCAGTACCAGTACGGTTTTGCTGCCACGATTACGGGCAGGGAGAGCTACGGCTAGAGTTGCGGTCAGCATGAGCTCGTCACGAACGAGGACTGACCGGGGCGTGATTCCGGCGACACACGATTGCAGAGGTGTGTCTTTGTTTGTATTTTGCACCACGAGCGTGGGATGGATCGCCGTATGAGATTACTCGGACGTGCAGATTAGCACCAGAGGATTGAGCCACCGGTAGAGGCCAGCCAGACTTTGATGACCGTTGGCGTATTGCTTGCAATGATTGAGGCACGGTTCAGCGTGCAGACGAGTGAGCTAGTTGTTGCTGCGAACGACGAGATATTGCCCCAGATGTTGGAGCTATTGCAGTACGAGTAGTACTAAGAGATGATAGAAGATCACTAGCCACCGAGGATTAATGACTAGGACATGTGGATCGTTCGCTACCCCGATGCGAGGTCATTAGATAGATTGATTCCAGCTAGAGACGACTTTACGCAGAGACGTTGAGAGTCGACAGAGATGATCGAATGTCAGAAACCTATTATTCCAAGTTTAAAGTGTTCGGAAGAGCATGCAGGCAATTCTATGGTCCCTCTAGAAGAATTAAACCCTAACTCGACTTAATGACCGTGTGAAAGCCTTTGAACCTTAGGGTTTGCGGCAGTTCTGCGGCGCCATTAGTGAGGCTTGGGTTTGCCCTTCTACGGCTAGACCACCGATGCTGTGGTACGTACTCGATACTATTATACTGTACCCAAGATGTTGAGATCTTGGGGGATTATGAGGTTTTGATGAATCGATCGAATAGTTCGACTTCATTCGGATGCTAGGTGGTGAGATGCACTTCTTGGGAGACTCCAGATACGAGGATAGCCGTTGGAGCTCAGTCCATGCAGCCACGACGAGACGAGTCCGAAGCAGTCGACATTAGAGAAAAGTGGAGTAAGAGGTTCGTACAAGATCTAGATAAGATGACGTTCCACTCCGCCGACATCAGTGATGCGGTAGGCATGCCGAGGCATTGTACTTGGATATACCTTCCAGAAAGAGTAACGATGAGTATGCAGCCGTTCCGGAACAAGAAACAGATTTAGTAAAGGACGATAACTCCTGGACAGTTGGCAGAGACGAGATTTGGGAGAGACCTCGACAGGACCTTTCTGGAATAAATTTACGAGAAGACTTGGACCCAGGAGTGGTCATGTTATGCACACCAGCAGGCCAGATTTCAGGATCGTCGACGAGACATGCTATGAGTGACCACGACAGTTGGCCAGAGATTCTTAGAAGATGTGCTTGAGCGGGACTATTCCGCCATACTTGATTTCGGTATTTTGGGCGATCTATTCGCATGACTGATTTTGATGATTGAGTTTCATGATATTTGTTTTCATGCACCATGGTTGCACCTACTGAGTATTTACGATTTTGCACAGTTGTTGCATTTGATATCATTTTCGTGCCTTGGTTTCACATGTTTGTGATTTTATGGGTTTTAGACATTGGAGTTGATTTCGTGCGTATATGCGCACACGATTTGGTTTTTGCACTCGGTATAGTTCACATATGCTTGCAGTGCAGTGTTTCGTATTTTGTGCACTTGGGTGCACTGGACTTCGATTTCGATGGTGATGCTCGATATTTGTTTTGTGCACTTTATGCACCGGATTTGGATTTTTAGCTCATGTTGGGCGCATGTTATGAGATGAGATTTAGTGCACACCAGATGCACTAAATCGAGATTTTTCGGGCATGTCAGATGCACCTGATTTTGCGGTCAGGCACACGCGTTGCCTATGACCGATGTTGCGTGCACACCCGTTGCACCTTGATGTCGTTTTTGTGCACCTGCTTGGCACAGGTATGGGTTTTGATTTCCGTGCGCACCGGACGCACAGGGTTTTTATATGCATTCTTTGGATTGGTTTCTATGGAGCAGTACGTTTTTATGACATTTGCTATGTGTTTCCGTACTGAGCAGGACTAGTCAGAGGACAGTGCCTGGGTATATTTTTCATGCATTGATAGATTTCAAAGGGATTTCCAAAAACGAGCTATAGCCTCATTATTTACATACGTGTCTGATATGACACAAGACATTTAAAATGAGGAAACCCTTCTAAATTTGTTTTCAAACGGCGGATCGTGCATATTAAACAAAAGATATATACGTATACGGCTATTTTCTTATAGAGACGTCCGCCACTGTGCAGTGTTATGCGCATTGCACAACGACTTTAAAAGAATTTGTCATGCATTTCCTCTAGATATTTACATGTACAGATTCGATATTTACATGTATAGTCCCGATTTATAGCATATCGGTTTTGCTTTGGATTTGGCATTCGTGTTTTCACCTTGACTCCGATGATTGAGGGATGCTTGACGGAGTTTTGACTTCAAGTTATCTCCTCGTTACTCATACGCATGTATTGCGCTATGATGCCTTTTATGCATTAATGATTTCGGAGCCCCGTTGACTTGGACATTTATTTGAAATGTTTTAGAATTGGGAGGTTTAAATTTAAATTCGGGGACCGAATTTTTTTAAGGAGGAAGACTGTAACATTTCAAAAAAATAAAATATTATTTTAGGGGAATTTTCATAATTTAATATTAATTTTTAATGAATATTTTATTAGTCGGTATAATTAAATACCGATAAATGGTGAAAATTCCGGGGAAAATTTTGGAAATCCTAAAATAGGGTATTTTGTGGAAATATGTCATTTTACAGTTTTTATGATGAATTATATGCGACTTTAGTGTTAATCGCGATTAAAAATCGCTAATTGGATTTTCGGCTTTTTGTGCAAAAATGTGCACATAACTTTTTCCACACTTATCTCATGTTATGGACTCATGGTGGCCTAGGGTTGAACCATATTTAGATGACCATGGTGGGTTTAAACCATTTGGCTAAGTTAAGTGGGTTAATTAGGATTTTGGTTTTGTTCAAGGTGATTAGTGATGGGAGTTAACTCATCTCATTTCAAAACTTTGGTTTGCCTCTCAAACACACACATACCAATCTCTCTACATCAGACATATACACCCACACATCAGCCATTCTAGCTGCTGCTACAAGCTGCAACACCATCAGCCCCACACCCAACATCAACAGCGCATTTTCAGCCACCAGAACAGCAGCTACAGCAGCTACATCAGCATAAATTCAGCAGCTGATGTAAACATCAGCCTACCCTCAGCACACTTCAGCCCGCATAGCTGACATACACACCCCCATCAAGACTTTTTAGCCCCCATAGCTGACCTACACACCCCCATCATGACTCTTCAGCCCCCAATAGCTGACTTCAGCCACAAAACAGCCCCCCAACACCTACAGCTACATTTCAGCCCATTGTATCAGCAACAGCAGTAACATCATTTAAACAACCCACACCCTCATCACACCACATCATAATTCACCACAAATACCCCCCCTTCAAGTGCTGCAACTGCTACTGCAACACATGGAAAAAAAAAAGAAAGAAAGAAAAGCAAAAGAGAGAGAGAGAGAGTTGCAAGCAGCAGCAGCTGCAGAAACAACATCAGCAATAAGCAGCAGCTGCAGAAACAACATCTTTTGGAGCAAATGGAGCAGCTCCCCAGCAGCGACAGCCCTTCCACCTCATCCTCCTTCCCTTCTCCTTCCTCCTAGGACCCCCTTGAGGTATAATCTCGTAACCCAACTCTTTTCTTGCCAAATTATAGTTGTTTAGCTGAAATTTCGTGTTATTACGTGGATTAGTGCTAGTTTAGGCAAAATTGAGTGAGGCTTGACCAAGTGTTGTTTTGAATGTTAGTATAGACTACTAATTAGGTGCTGTTGAGACCAGTTAACCCTAGATCTAACCAAGATCCAACACATTACAACCTGGAACCCATAACAGAATAGTTTCATGTCGGTTTGCGAGGGTATATGGCGTGCAGGTGAATCTGGAGTGATCCGGGGACATTACGGGGAAAATAAACAACACCAGGAGCCTAGTTAGAACACCAGGAGACCACCTTAGGCAGACGAACCCATCTGAACACCACCAGGCTGGCCAAGACAGTTTTGCACATGAAGGGGCTCGGCCACTTGGTTGGCTAAGGGGCCTGGGCTTTTACAGTAGGTCACACACACTCTGTACATCACTCTAGGCTTGTTTGCTCACTTTGTTTTCACCAGAGAAGAAATCTAGGATCGTGTTCTTGGGTTGCTGCTTTATATTCAGTATTGGGTTTACGTATTTTGATTTCCATATTTTGGTATTTGTGCGTTATCTCGATCGTGTGACGTTTGTACGTCCATATCGAGTGATTTCAGGTTGTTTTGCGAAGGCTAACTATAGGTTCTAACCTATAGGATTTTAGCGTACCGTGTTGGTTTTCGCGTGTCGTTTTAAGTTACGATTTAGTTTTGATGCGATGCGATACGTGTGATATGTGTAGGTACCCCCGCGATGATCCGAGACGATGCAGAAGATGGAGGTGACATCGACACCGACACGAAGGATTCAGGTGAGTAGATTTATATCTACGGTGAGAAGTCGGGTGGATGGCGTATAGCACCCCCGCAGTCCGTGGTGATGTATACGGATGCGTATACACACCTATAATTATTATATTGTTGTTTGGGAAATTATTGATGCTTAGGTGGATTTTGGTGCGTTGGACTAGTTTAGTGTTGCGAAACCCTAAGTAGTGGGTGCACTACACATACATGTACACACACTCATACTTGCATACATCCTTATTTCATATGTGGTTATGGGATCCTATATAGATATGTGTTCACATGGGTATGGGACTATGTGTTCACATACGGATTTGAGGATGATACATGGGATTGAGATGAGTCGATGATATTTGATACGAGATTATGATATCGGTGATATGATAAAATTTGTATTTAAGATACGTCCTGATGCTTTAGCGGATTTTGGGATAATGATGCCATAGGAATAATGACATAAATATGTAAATGATCGACATGTGATTATGATATGTGATAGGATCTGATATGATATGATGTGACAAGATATTTATGATCGGCCGCCTTGGGCGATGTACACTCCTTGTGATGATATGTGATAATGATATCAATTTATACGAGACTGTCGATCAGTAGTCAGATCACGACTATAGTGATGATGTTAGCATTGTACTAGACATAGGTCAGTACCCAGATGATGGTATTTGATATAGAGAATACCAGATGAATGATATGACGAATGTGATATTGACCCGTACCCAGATTTGGGGATGCCGTACGACGGATTTACGTACGAGCTATAATTTGATGTTTGATCCGCACTCTAGATTTGGGATGTCTGATCATAGATATTATATCGGATGTGATATGATTAAGGCGGGATCACCGACTATATATATATATATATATATATATATATATATATATATATGTATGTATCGACTCAGAGGTTAGGTGGTTTCCCTTACCTACTGTTAGCTTTAGCTCAGCCTTATAGTGGTGTAGCTATATGACTCTTATGACATCAGATTCAGTCTAGCTACCATTGTGTTTCGTATTCAGCTCCCGCATATTATTATTGTTACACTGCATCACATACTTATTGTGATTCATATTCCATTTTGATATCATGCTGTTAGGACACCAGCACCATTACAGATGATGCGTATGTACCACGTACACTTATTGCCGGAGCACACACATCTTCATCGGTAATTGCCATGTCACGTACACTTAGAGAATATTATTACTTGATTTAGCTTGTTAGCTAGCAGTGACATGACATCTGTATACTTGCTTTATATGCCAGCTTGACATTTTAGTTATTACTTGTCATTCCATGCATACTGTTATCCATTATATGCCGCATTCATGGATGCTCATGCTTATATTCATGATTTTACATGCTATTGATGATTTGGATTCGGTTTCCATGAGATTTTCTGGATTTGGAGGAAAACCGCAAAACGTATATGAACTGCTTTCACTCTTTTTAAATAAAAATGCGGTTTTCCCATGATGTTTGAGTCGTCCAACATGAGTTTTGCTGATGGATTTCGAGACCCGATTCGAGGAGGCGGATGAACCGTTTCGGGTACATGGTGGGCCCGGTGCAGTACCCCGGGGCAAGAAGATCGCAGGAGATGGCGTTGAGCCTGGCAGGGGAGCACTACCGACCGGTGATATTACCCGACGCGTCGGATATCCGGAGGATACCGTCGTGGTCATGAGATGGATGGTAGGACCCGATCTGAACTGACGGCGTCCTGGATTTTATGACTGAGACATTGAGATTTGAGATATTGAGGTACAGAGATTGTGATACAGAGATATCGAGATACTGAGACTTATGTTTTGTGCTGATGCTAGGCACTGTTTATACTGATTTCATTTATGATACCTCATTTTAAAAATACAGAAATCTCACAAATTTTGAAAGCAGTTTTCTTCAGTATATGCATTCTGTTTCATGCATTCATACATCGTCTATATGATACATTGTTACCTGATGCACTGACATGGACACATGGGATTACACTTGGGTTAGATATTTACCCTAGTCATGGTTATAGATTGCTGGTTATATATTTGAGGATTATATATCATGATCGTATGACCTCGGATTGCGTCATACATGCGATTTTCTGTTCGTAGATCTTTTTCTACTCATGAGTTGGCAACTCACCCCCGTTGTGCCCCAGTTTCTTGCAAGTGTTGCCGTTCAGGTTTCATTACGGCTTTGCTGGCACTATTTCCATTTCCGGGTGACTTGCTAGTAGGTGGGTTTATTCGTATCGTACCCATCCTTATACATTGTATATTATATTTCAGTTGTATCTAGAAGTTCCATCAACCAAACATGTATTTATTTGAGATAGAGACCGGTGATGTTTATTCTTTCGACCGTAGAGTCGCGCATTATATTTCTATGGATTTCATGCTGGTTGGAGTTCCATTTTTTGTTGTGATCCTCGCCTTTAGGCGTTGTATATTATATTGCTTACAGGTTGATTCACATATGGTTTTTCCTACACTCTACTACTTTTCTTGGTTTGGATTTCTAGGTTTCGGCTTACTTAGAATACGTACGCCTTGAGACGTTCGTAGTCTAAGTGCCGGTCATGTTCCGTAATTTCGGGTCGTGACAATAGGGGTGGCGTACACCAAATAGATGTGTCCATAGGTGTTCGAGCTGAGATGGCAGCAATGCAAAAGAAGCTCGACGCTATGGAACACAAATTTTCTGCAGCCTCCCTAAACCCAATGTCGCTCCCCAAAACTGTATGTCACTGCTGTTCTGATCCGTCTCATTTAACGGAAGAATGTCCATTAAACTCTGCGTTTCAAGGTCACGAGCATACAAATGCCGCATTTCAAAGACCTAGAAACGATCCATATTCTTCCACGTACAATCAGGGTTAGAAGAATCACCCGAATTTTGCTTGGAACCAACAACAATCTCAAAACACGGTTCCAAGCCAAAATAATTTCCAAAGGGCTCTTCCACCACAACAGCAACCACTTCAACTCACTCAGTACCCCTACCAGTCACAAAATTTCCACAACCAGGTCAACACTCCTACACAGTCTAATCCTATGCAGTTGACCGGTTATGATGAACTCTCTCAATTCACTCAAACCATGAAATCACTTTTGTCAAATTTCATAGAGGTTTCGGCTGAGGTTAGAACTTCCGTCAGTGAGATAAAGAAAAACTCAGCGTCCCAAGATGAGAGTATCAGATCGATGGAAGCTGAAATTGCACGACTTAAAGCCGAGATGAGTGCGAGAGAAAAAGGGAAACTTCCTTCTCAACCCCTACCGAATCCTGGGCATTACAATGTAAATGCCGTCACAACGTTGAGATCTGGAAGAGTGCTGAACAATCATGTCGGGGAAGGAATTGATGATATTGAAAATCCTATCAATAACACCCCGGCTGAGACCTTTCCTCACGCACACACTTCTACTTCTGATCCTTGTTCTTCTACCCCACCGCTTTCTCGCGAGCCTATTCTCCATTTCCCACTAGGCTCGACACCTCATTATAGCCCTTCTAGTTCTACACAGACGATCCCCACTCCTCTTTTGGGATCTCGTCTACCCCTTCTTCCTTCTCCTATGATGGACCCGACGCTTATTGCGAAAGCTCCTTACCCGAATCGGTTAAGGGGTAATAGAACGAGTCCTCATATGGAGAAAATTATGGAAATGTTCAAACAGGTTAACATCAACATCCCTCTCCTAGATGCGATTCAACAAGTCCCCGCTTATGCGAAAATTCTTAAGGACTTGTGCACTAGGAAGAGGAAGACTCAAGTGCCGAAGAAGGTCTTTATGTCTAATAATATTAGCACTGCTTTTATTCCCCAGCTACCAAAGAAACGAAAGGACCCAGGATGTCCTACAATATCGATTTCTATTGGGGGTAAAAACATAAATCGTGCTCTTTTAGACCTTGGCGCAAGTGTTAACCTACTTCCATATTCTGTATATGAGCAACTAGGGATTGGAGAGCTGAAACCTGCTCACTGCACTCTCCAAATGGCAGACCGTTCAATCACCAAACCAAGGGGTGAACTAGAGGATGTGTTGATAAAGGTCGGGGAATTTGTATTCCCTGTAGACTTCATTGTACTCGACACACAGCCTGTAGCAAACCCCCGGGGCCAAATTCAGGTGATTCTGGGTCGTCATTTCCTTGCCACTTCCAACGCTGTTATTAACTGTAGAAATGGTTCAATGAACTTATCATTTGGAAATATGACCATTGAATTAAACATCTACAAAGTTGGAAGTCAGCCATCAGAACCCTCTGCTCATATTCTAGATGTGTGCTCTGTCCACGAGATCGCTCCCGATAGTTGCGGAGCTGAGGAACTTTGCTTTACTGATCTCGACGACATTACCACATCTCTGTTTGACTTTACACATGATCTTAGTGAGGACACTTTTCCTACACTTGAGTCCTGTACTCCTGATTTTTCTCCACCCGAGTCTGTATCTTTCACAGGCTCTGAGCTTCTTTGCAACCCCAAAAATCACTCGATAATCCCACCTTCTATCATTTCTCCGCCCGAATTAGATCTCAAAATTTTACCTTCTCATCTGAAATATGCTTATTTAGGTGAGAATGAGTCTTTACCGGTTATAATATCCGCTTCTCTAGCATCAGAGCAAGAGAATGCACTTTTATCGGTATTGAGATCTAACAAAGAGGCGTTTGGTTGGACTATGGCGGACATCAAAGAGATTAGTCCCTTGATTGTTGAACATCATATACATGTGATGGATGATGCCAGACCAACCCGAGAACCACAGAGACGGTTGAATCCCGTCATGAAGGAAGCAGTGATGAAAGAGATCGTCAAATGCCTAGATAATGGTATTATATACCCCATCTCCGATAGTCAATGGGTTAGTCCTATACATGTCGTTCCTAAGAAATCCGGCATCACTGTTATAACCAATGAGGCAAATGAGTTGATTCAGACACGCGCCCAAACTGGGTGGCGTGTATGTATTGATTATAGAAAACTCAATGCTGCCACGAGGAAAGACCACTTTCCTCTACCTTTCATTGATCAAATACTGGAACGCTTAGCAGGACGGGAGTATTATTGTTTTATGGACGGATACTCAGGCTATAATCAAGTCCCCATCGCCAAAAAGGATCAAGACAAAACCACTTTTACTTGTCCTTTTGGTACCTTTGCTTACAGTCGCATGCCCTTTGGGTTATGCAATGCTCCCGCTATCTTTCAGCGGTGTATGATGGGGATATTCTCTGATATGGTAGAGAATTTTCTGGAGATCTTTATGGACGATTTCTCGATTTTTGGAGACTCTTTTTCTGATTGTCTAGCGAATCTTGACGTTGTTCTTACTCGTTGCAAAGAGAAGAACTTAACTTTGAACTGGGAAAAATGCCATTTCATGGTCCAAGAAGGAATTGTACTTGGACATGTCATTTCACAGAAAGGCATTGAGGTTGACAGAGCTAAGATAGATGTCATTCAAAACCTCCCTCATCCCAAAAGAGTCAAAGATATTTGATCTTTCCTTGGCCATGCGGGCTTTTATAGGAGATTCATTAAGGACTTTAGCAAAATTGCTAGACCTTTAACTCTTCTCCTGGCCAAGGATACGACCTTCCATTTTGACTCGGACTGTGAGACAGCTTTCAACTCACTTAAACACTCACTCACTTCAGCCCCCATTCTATCATCTCCAAATTGGGACTACCCCTTTGAGCTGATGTGTGATGTATCCGACTTAGCAGTAGGTGCAGTCTTAGGACAGCACATTGAAAAGATGCCACACGTGATATACTATGCGAGTAAGACCCTGAATGATGCACAAATCAATTATAAAACCACCGAAAAGGAACTCTTAGCGGTTGTATTTGCATTAGAAATATTCAGGCCTTACTTATTGGCTCTCCTATAGTTGTGTACACTGACCATTCCGCCTTAAAATATCTTCTGGCGAAGAAAAATGCAAAAGGTCGACTAATACGTTGGATCCTTCTATTACAAGAATTTGATCTTGTTATCAAAGATAAGAAAGGATGTGAAAACGTAGTAGCCGACCATCTTTCATGCATCTCTTCTTCCCCTGTGACCCTGCCGATCAATGATTCGTTCCCTGACGAACAACTCTTGAGCGTATCCAATGAACCATATTCAGGGATATTATGAACTATCTTGTCACGGGACTTATACCCAGCGATTGGTCAAAACAGGACAAATACCGTTTTCTATCCCAAGTAAAACACTTTTACTGGGATGATCCATACTTGTTTAAGTATTGTCCTGATCAGATCATTCGCCGGTGTGTCCCGAAAGAAGAGTTCAAGAGTGTTCTTTCTTTTTGTCATGATCAGGCTTGTAGGGGTCACTTCGGTCCTAAAAGGACGGCGGAGAAGGTTTTGCAATGTGGATTTTATTGGCCGACCTTGTTTAAAGACGCATTTGACTATTGCAAAACCTGTACACAATGTCAGTACACGGGTAGAATCTCCCGGAGAAATGAAATGTCTCAGCAACCCATCTTGGTTTTTGAAATTTTCGATGTTTGGGGCATTGATTTTATGGGTCCATTTCCCAACTCTTTTGGGAATTTGTACATACTGCTGGCGGTTGATTATGTCTCAAAGTGGGTTGAAGTCATTCCATGTCGCACTAATGACAGGAAAGTTGTCATTAAGTTCTTGAAAGAGAATATCTTTTCGCGATTTGGACACCCACGCGCTATCATTAGCGATAATGGGACACATTTCTGCAACAGGTCTTTCGAGACTCTGATGCCGAAATACTCAATCAACCACCGACTTTCTACACCCTATCATCCCCAAACGAGCAGGCAGGCTGAGATCTCAAACAGACAGATCAAACTAATCCTGGAGAAGACTGTTGCTAAGAATAGAAAAGACTGGTCAACCAAACTGACGGATGCTCTTTGGGCATTCCGAACTGCATTTAAAACCGACCTAGGGATGTCTCTATATAGGATAGTGTTTGGGAAGGCATGTCATTTACCCGTCGAGATTGAGCATAAAGCATTGTGGGCTATTAAGGAAATAAATTTTGATCTAAACCAAGCCTGCACCTTTCGGAAGCTGCAAATAAATGAGCTAAGCGAACTCCGCGATGAAGCTTATGATAACGCTGTGATCGTAAAGAATAGGACTAAGGTTTTTCATGATAAAAACATTTTGAGGAAAACATTTTCACCTGGTCAACAAGTCCTTCTTTATGATTCACGTTTACACCTTCACACGGGTAAGCTCCGATCTCGGTGGAAGGGACCTTTTGTTGTACGGTCTGTATACCCGCACGGGGCAGTAGAAGTAGAAAATGTTAAAAACGGCACATTTTTCAAAGTGAATGGACATAGACTAAAGCCGTATTTTTCCACTGACCCCACGGAGGAGCTCCTGTTCTTACAGGAGCCATTTTATTTGGATTAAAATTCCTCCGTCTCACCTTCATGTCCTGCATATCACTGCATCATCTTTTGAATGGAGGTGAGTGAGTGAAAAGAGTAAGTTTAGGGGAAGTTATTCACTTATATATGTTTCCCCCACTAATAATTCCTCCCAGACTTACAGGTTTTGTAGATATAGCTGTTGGCAACAGTGAGGACACTGTTGAAAACAAGTTTGGGGGAGGTTTGTGCTTATTTTTGCATCATTTGCATATCATTTGCATAAGCACAAAACATTTCTTTTAAAAACTTATAAAAATTTAAATTTTTTTTTTCAAAATCCATAAAAATTTAAAATTTTCAAAATATAAAAATATTTTAATATTTAACATTTTTTTTACATAAATAAGATGATAAAAGTTTAGATAGTGAAAAATTACATCCATGAGATTAGAAAAATTGAAGAAAACCAAGAAAATTAGAAGTTTTTTTATACGAACTAGTAATAAGTAGTTATGAGCCGTTGTCCCAAGGGTTAGTAAGATGAAAGACGTCACTAATCTGAGGATAAAAATAAGTCTGAAAAATAGTTTCTATTCTGAAAGCCAAACATTTTGAACGTTGATACCCTGCTATTCGCACTTACACACGTCTTAAAGCCTGGGATAGTAGAGGATACCTTGAAATGCTCTTATCTTAAAGCCAAAAGTATGAAGGAAATAAAAAAAAATATATGAAGAAAATATAAAGTGGTGAGAAAAATGGACACTGGTTTTGTTATCGCCAAAGCAGCAATAAAAAAAATATAGCAAGGGTGCCTCTTCATCTAGTGCCCTAAGACCAACTGGTCTGGGAGTCACTGCTAAGCCTTAGGTGGTGCAAGACGAGGAAAATACACCATGTAAGTAAGCACAGGAGTAATCGGTCGGTAAGTACCTCAAGAAATATTAACGGTCGCATGAAAATGTGTGAGCAATCTCATCTAAATATTCATTAATTAAAAAGTACTGAGGCTGATGGGCAAGAGTATGATAGCTTGAATTGAATTCTCAGGGTGTAGGGATGTCTTTACACACACGCAGGGTTATATGATCGATGTTTGGAAGAAAGATAGGAATGAAAAATAAGACGATGTTTTATTGAGGGAGGACGTGATTTCCGACATCTTTTCTTGACTATTAAGATAGGGCTCATGACAACCGAAAAGCTAGCTTAGTTGGAAACCCTAATTTTCTAAGCTTTTCTTTTACAATTCTTTTCTTTAAATGTAATATTCATGATTTTCCTTTTATTATTGGATTTTGTGGGTGCAATCCGCTGAAAACCCTCAGGAGACAACACTCCTCCTACTAGGGACACCTAGAGGTTTAAAGGCTTGTTGCACGTGCCTAGTGCAATCGTGTTGCTTACGAAAGTGTGCTAGATAGTTTTTCTCTTTCTTTATTTTCTCCTTCGTTTTAATAAAAATTTCGCTCGAGACTAGCGAAAATAAGTTTGGGGGAACTTGATCAGTCGAAAATACTGCATCTTTTAACCGGCAATTTCCGTATCATTTACACTAATCTAGAAATGTTCGGCATTCATATCGCACATATTAGCAAATCAGTCGTTAAATATCAGATTTCATGTGTTAGACTCTAAAACCGGCACTATAAAGGAAATTGACTGTATTTCATAGCATGGCATCATTCCTATATATCGCAACTTGTGTTCCGAAGTTTGTGCAGGAAAATCCAGAAGAATGGTCAATTTACAAAACAAAGACTGCTAAAGAATACGCCAACTCAAGGATTTTGAATCTGGTATTGATCTAAAAAGAATTCAGAGATTCAACATAGCAGGAAATACATCAAAATACAACACAAACCAACAGAAGAAGCTTGAAGCCCTAAGGCAGCCAAGTGGCCGCGGAACCACGGCCGGAGCCGCCTTGAGCCCCGGTTCCGCGGCGGCTTGTCCACGTCACCACCTCAATTTCAGTGCATTACTCTTACCTCATGTCCTACACCTCAGAAAACCTATGCAAGTTCCAGAAGACACCAGAAGCTTCTGCCAGTTCAGCAAACTAGGGTTTCTAAGCTAAACATTCCTAGCTTAAAGCCTAAGCTAAGCTCCTAACTAACTTACAACAAACTTTTGGAGGGAATTGCAAATTCAAAAACCTAGACCTAGGGTTTGGGAAACCTATAAATAGACCCCTAGGCTCACATGTAAAAGGGAGAATACCATATATCATCTCATATCATAGATCTTAGACAACTCATTGTTGGCTAAGCCCTAGTTCTTCATCTACCCACATTCTTGCCACCTCCAAACCCTAACCCTAATCCAATCTAGAAATACCCAATTCAAGATCCATGGAGTTCAAGCAAAGCAAGTCTTCAAGCATCCTTTAGAAGCAAAGCCGGTATTCAACGGAGCACGAGATCGAAGCGATCCAAGACTCAAGAAGCCGAGCGATGCAAGATTCGACGAGCGAAGTTCCTACCTCTTATAAATCTTGAGAGTTGTAACTACTTGTTGATGTAATGAAGGTGAAAATTCTTTAACTTGTTTACATTTCAATTCAAGCATTATGATTCATTTAGATTCTTGAATATGTACTTTGTGATGATGTTTGGATAAAACTCCGCTCGTGGAGGAATCGAAACAATTGTAAAATGATGATGTTGATGAATTGTTAAACGTTTTCTTAAGTCTTAAAACAATTATAAATTCTTGAAAATAGATTGATCGATGATCTAGATCGATGCGAATGTGTTCTTGATTCCTTTCGCATGATCTAGAGATCAACAATTGATCATTCGACTTTCAAGAAGCTATCTAGTGAATCTTATTCATCGAAAAGACAAAGGATAGGATGAGGAACCCTAATTCCTTGCAAGATCCTTGATCCTCGATGAATTCGACATCGATTTAGCATCAATTTGTTACTAGATAAGAAATCGTAATCTGGAATCTTCATCACATCTACAATTTACTCGATTCCTACGAGCTTTACTTCAAATCTTGAAACCCTAAAGTGATTGGAATTCTATCGAAACTCGATTCTCAATTTTTTATCATTTTCTTGATTCTTGATTAGAATAGTGACACTTGAAACCCATCGATAAAAATCTTGAATCATATTTTCTTTTCTTTTCTATTAACTTTTTAATTCAAACAAATCAAAATTACAAACGAATCGCACAATCCCTGTGGACGATCCGCACTCGCTAACGATCTACATCTGACACCGTAGTTGATTGCGGTCAAAATAATTCTTTGATTGTGAATTATATTCATTTTCTAAATACCGATACAAAGAAACTTATTCGAGTTACACGACACAATCGGAATTAAGAATCAATCAAGTGATCTCAATTTGATTTTTTAATTAGAGAGTGATTTTTAATCACCATTAGATCTTAGATTCAAGGCTTTCTGTTTAACAGAATATATATTTTTTTAACAAGATTAGGAAAATATTTTCCTATGCGTAAAATTTAATTCTATTTTTTATTTAAACGGTGAATTTTAATCAATCATTAGATATTTAATCCAAGAGTTCTCTGTTTAACAGAGTATATCTTTCTTATTTAGAAAGATTAGGAAAATATTTTCCCATATATAATTTAATTCTATTTTTTAATTCAAATGGTGATTTTTTAATCACCATTCGATTTTTAATCCAAGGGTTCTCTGTTTAACAGAGTATATCTTTCTTGTTTAGAAAGATTAGGGAAATATTTTCCCATATAGAATTTAATTCTATCTTTTGATGATTTTTAATCACCATTGGATTTTTGATCCAATTGATCTGTTTAACAGGGAATATTTATGGAAATATTTTCCATGTAGAATTTAATTCTACCCAAGCAGACCAGTTCTAATTTGGGCGCTGACGCTCACGTGCTATACACATGGGCGTAGCCAAATGATTTAATTTTTATTGCAATAGACACCCACGTGCTTTACACGCAGGCGCTCACGTGCTTTTCATGTGAGGTGCTGGTCCTAGAACTCAATCAACCGTCCATGTGCTTTGCACGCCTACGCTCACGTGCCTTTGATATGAGGCGTTGCTATAGGATTTAATCCTATTAAAGACTGGCGCCTGCGCTCACGTGTGTTTCACATAAGGCGTTGCCTTATTATATTTAACCAATAATATTTTTTATACGAGGGAACGGTCCAGTGTACTCACCCCTAGTGAGCACTTGTATACAATCTTAGGTGCCAAAGATCAATAGCTGTGGGACCAACCCTCGTCCCTCGTCAGGGTCTAGAAACGTATACACCAGTCTACTCCGGAATGTCGATACACAGTCTCGATACTCCCATGACTAGGGACATTTAAGGATGTGCTTATGGACTACCCAGCCCCCACATGTATGATCGCCATCATAACGCTGCTAGTCAAGCAATAATCATACGGGTTTTATCAATATGTATTAGCGACACGTAATAACAAGTAAAATATATACACATATCAAAATAAAGAAAAACCAAATAACATACTATCATATTGGGCAAGAATGTCCTATACATACATATGTCTAAGTATCCACTATCCACACACACACACACACAATAATGGCCTCTAGGGCATACATATCCAACAGTACGGATATGGATATCAATGGATATACTACAAAAAACAAGAGCTATGAATTGCTTGTAGATATTTCGATAGAAAGGATGTGAGCAATATAGGTCAAGCTAGTAGCCAAGGAATATGCTCAAAAGGAGGGGATGGATACAATGATATTTTTCTTATATAGTCAAGCATACTTTCATCATGGTGGTACTGATGAAGAGTATGTTACAAATCAGGGAACTAAGTCATCGGTTCATATTAGGGTTCGACGCGAAATTTCTTGATGTTGCGGAAAATTCTCATGATAGAGCAGAACGTGAAAGCTGGTGGCTAAGGCTATCTTGAAGTGTATCGAGATGATTCTGAAGCGATTCAAAATGAAGAAGTTGGCTGGTGAATAACCCTATCATTAACCACTTTGACTCTCTTTCACAATGTGTCGAGCGAAGTGGATGCCCCGAATACCATATGCGGGAATGGTGGGATCACATGTATATGATATAGTATGAACCAAGTCAGGTGATTATTTGTTGTGGGCTTCGTGGATAGATAAATGTCGAATTCAAAGGAAGTGTTACATTCCAGAAAAATAGTAAATATTATTTTGGAATTTAAATAATAATATTTTGGATTTTACGGATATATACTCGGTATGGATTTGAGTTTACATATATTGGTATAATTATATACCTCTATTTTTAGAAAATAATTGGAATTTAAAATGAATTATTATTTATGAAAGCATTTATTTAAATGGGCTTTTCATAAATTAGCATATAATTATATCCATATAAGTTTAATGTTGAAATTAATTAGTGTTTTACTAGTTATTACACTAAAAGAAGTTTTATTTTCATTAAAACATGTTTAAGTTTTCATGACATGTTAACTTTTTCATTGTGTTTTAATGGTGGTTTTTATTTGCTTTATTTTGGGGGGGAAAATGAGATAGAAGGAGAGGGAGACATGAGAGTATGGTTATTTTAAAATGAGAGTTTAGGCAAGAGAGAAAGAGAGGGTGAGGGGGTTATGCTTGGCACCATATCTTTCTTCATATCGTTTTCCTCATCTCTTCTTCTTCCTCTTCTCCTTCTCCTTCTCCACCTTCTCCACCATCAACTCTTACATCCCAAACACTCACACAAATCCCCTCAAAACATCTTGAAGCCTTCTGTTTACCGTAGAAATGGACTGAACCGGGATAGATCATCTTACCTGAATTTGGAGGCAGATACTATTTGGAATATATCCGTCCACTTCTTCGAAGAGGTCAGGTTGATTTATGGCACCGTATATCGGAGGTTTGGACAGATGCGACCCTTGTAACGTGATTTTATCAGATTTCCCCTCTTTGAGAAGTTTTTGATTGTGGGGACGTTCTTCCCTGCAGGCGCAAGCCTTGGCAATTAATTATGTTACCGTATTGCTATAACAATTATCACTTGCTCCAATAGGTCACTTCGTGTCGTGTTATGTTTTTTATTTTGGGGTTTTGAACTTTGGATGCAGATCTTATATAAATGAGGTCCATCAGTTCATGTGATAAATGGGTTTGATCTAAGGATCGTTAGTTATATATGAGACCAAGATCGACTTAGAAACTATGAACATATGGACTCAACTGATCAATAGATTATATATGAATAACCAATAAATAGTTTACGATGATCAATATGGAGACCGTCCGTAGGGCAAAACATATTAGTTAAAAGACATCGCGGTACATGGGAGACATGGATGGAATATGACTTGTTTGTGCCCATTGATTGTATATGAGAATCAATATGGTGATCAGCCGTAGGCCAAACATATATTAGTTTAAGGACATTTCGGTCCAATATTGGGACATTTCGATACAACATTCCCGTATTTGGGACAAATATTAGTTTAAAGAAATTTCGGTCCAACATTCGCAAGTTTGGGACAAATATTAGTTTAAGGACATTTCTTCCAACATTCAACCTGCGCACACGTGTATATTTTATGTGGCGAAGTGAACGATGGTAACATATGATGCGTCTAATATTGGGGTGCAAACCAATTTGAAGGCATTTATATTTCCCTCAAAGATATACATATACTTATATGTATAAAGCCGGAGCTCAATATGAGATTCGCATCTATATGGAATGCGTGTCAATATGAGGTGTCCACATCAATATGGAAGTGCATAAATATGGAGTGTATCAATATGATGATTGGGACACCCTGTCTTGATGAAATTTCATACCTTTCATCAAGTCAGGACGAGAAGTTGTTGGTTGTTAGGACCCACCATCTCTCTGAAGACGTTGAGGAATTACAACGACGTATATCAAAGGTGTGGAAAGATATATCCTTAAAACAAATCCCATATATGAAGGAAGAGAACAAGGTGGATTTAAGGATCATTATATCTATATGAGACTAAGATTAACTTCGAAGATATGGGATGGAGATCATTAGTCGTATATTGGACTAAAATCAATTTGGATGATCGATCATTAGTCATATATGAGATTAGGATCAAATGGATGAGAGATCGTTAGTCGTATATAGGACTAAGATCATCATGGATGAAAGATCTTTAGTCATATATCCGACTGAGATCAGCTTGGAAATATGATTGATGATCATTAATCTTATTTTAGATTAAGATCAACTTAAACATGTGAGCATATGAACTTAAAGAAGTTTTCACTTAATAGACTTAGCCAATTTGGGGCTAAAGATTGGGTTTCTATGTCACCCAGCAGTGCTAACCAATTAGTCATTTAGGACTATAGATATAATTGTTGTGGTTCCTAGCGCCCTAGCCACTAGGTGCGGCCATTGTAGAACGAAAAACTTTGATTTTTAAAAAACTTGGTGCTAGAAACAATTACCTAGAATCTAACCAAACATTAAACTAGTAATCTAGAGAAGTTCTAACTGCTCTGTAAAGAGCGTTATATTAAAAGATCCATGTCTTTCGGTATTCTATCCTCTTCCTTAACTCTTTGAGATCTCTTTGATCGAGCTTGATTGCTGGTCTTCCTCCGTCGAAGATGATCCACCCGAAAGATGTGATTTATGGCTCTAGCTCCACACTAAAAATCTAGTGGAGCAACTAAAGGCTATACGTTGCTTATCTAAAGTGTCTAGTGATGTAGTGAGTTGTTATAGTGTATTTCTATCTTACTTTCACCCTTGATTCTCAACTCATGAGATGGTATGGAGGAAGATGTAGAAGAAGGAGGAGGAGCTTAAGAAAGGTTGGTGAGAAGAGAGAAGCAAACAGCAAGAACGAATTTTTTCATCAAGTGAGAGAAATAATGAAGCATGGATTTTTATAAATGGTTTTTGCAATAAAAATATAGCAATCATACATAAATAGTTTGCACAAATGAATATACAATTCATTTGTCAAGACTATTCAAGCATGGTTCTCACCATTCTCACCTCACTACCTTTACACCTCATTTTCCATTTAAATCAATAAATGGGTAAACTAAAATGTGGTGTCCACTTTCTAGAACGTTTTCCGTATAAATACAGAATACACACTACCGTATATACATACCCGTATTCGTATCAAAATATGAATACCCAAAGAGATAGAATAATACAAAGAACACAATACTAGAATATACATGTCGAATATGTATATGTAAATTATTAAATCAATACCTGGTTTAATAATCCGGTTCAATTCTAAGCCGATTAATATTATCAACCGTCCGATCGAAAGTCCGGTTAGCTAGTACAATCATTCGATCGGAACCCTGCACGTATCAAAATACGGCTCCTACATCATTTCGTCTATACCAGGGAAACCCTTTGTATGGGATTCTAAAGACTCGACAATATGCCGGCAGTGAATTACTGGATAAATCCATAACCACAAGCACGGCAGCAACACTAGCTTTACGTAACGGCTACCCGTATACCTGTCACTCCCTTCTTCCCAGTAGACGAAAATGATAACGTGGTAAGCCCGCGACATATTTATCCAGAGAAGGTCATTTCCTAAATAAATATACTAAGCGTATTGAAACAATAATACACAATATAAGAATAAATGGAGACTGTAAAATTTTCAACAAATATTTTTATTTACATTCAACTTTAAATATTTACAAGTACATAAATTTCAATTGGAAAGTAAATACAATAAAAGAAAATGCCTAAATATGTGACATACATAAACTGGAAGAAAAATAAATGAATGAAGCTAAGCTAATCTTGAGTAGCGTTCTAGTTGTAGTGCTTCTCTATGGCCTCCATTTCCTCCGTCTCGACCGTATCTGACGAACATTCTAAGAAAACAAAAGTGGGAGGAATATTCGTCAGCGAACCAGCTCTCGGTAAGTCCCAAGGATGTAGCAGGAGTAAAAAATGACAAGTGTAGAATATATGTGACGAATAAAAATATATGATTCATGGGTATATATATACTATGAGTCTCTAAATGGTCATTATGTTAACGTTAAGTTCCAAGTGTGAATGTCAATGCAACCGTAGAAGTATTCACAAGCTCAAGAGTGGGGCCCCAGGAGCAAGAAAACACGGGCCCATTTTATGTGTTAGCATCGGGACTCTAGACTGTGGAGGAGTCAACCCGACTGATATTCGAGTAAAATAAAAAAAGGTTAATATGAGACTCCTGAACCTCCATTGGATCCACACAAGAAACTATCCCAAACACCCCCAGTATAAATAGTCTATAACTGTATAATATGCTTAATTAATTTGATTGATTGATTATAACATGTATTGATCGAAACCATAGATTACAAAAGGTGTAGAATGAAATCAAGTGGGTCGAGTAAAATTTGGGTCATGTCAATTGCAATTTTAGTTCGAGTCAAATTAGTTCGAGTAGACTGGGTTCGAGTTCATGTTCAACTTTAGATTCGAATTTGGATTCGAGTTCAAGTTCAAGTTTAGATTCGGGTTATAGTATTTTTCATATGAATTGATTTAACTGTTAAAGATCTTATGTTTGGAAGAAATTGGCAACTGCTGCACATGAACTGCAGAATTTGTGTCTTTTTTCAAAACAATTGTCATTTATAACTCCGTTAAGTTGTCTAACCTGAATAGGTAAGCACTCAGTTTCTCTGGCTCTCTGGGGCTCAAGAGAAATGATACCGCTTTAAACTATATTAACCTAGAGTCATTAAATATTTATTATTGGTGTTTAGTTTGTATTTATATTATTTGCATTTCTCGAGGGGGTTTTGTGAAAACTGCTTTAATATTGTTTAAGAATAAATCTCGAGAGTGATTTATAATATTTAGGGTTTTTATGAACATATATTTTAATTGTTATGATATTTTAGTGATAAAACCCACTTTTTAAAAGTTTATGATACTTTTATGAAAACTACTATTTTTGGAAACTTGTTGGTATTTTATTAAAATTCTAATCTTTCATTTTAAAAATATAGGTTCATAATTTATTTTTATTAAAATATGGATTCATAGTTTTATAAAATTTTCCAAAATTTTGTTTTGTTTAGAAAATTCGTGTTTCTTAAAAAACCTGTATTTTTATTTCTTTTCGAGACTGAATACCCCATGAAGAGTTCTGCATCTCGCTCTTCCGCAGGATGTGCGATAATCCGCACCATCAATTAGTGTGTCTCCTAACGAGGGTTGTAGAGGCGCAATTACCAAGGAATCAAAATATCGATTAAAAGAAACCCTTTTTGAAAAAAAAATGTGGTATTTTAATGTAAAACCTATTCTTGAATTAACCATATATTTAGACATCGTGCTATAAAACCATAGTGTGCGTGTAGGGTCGTTCGTTACCCCATGAAATTTTCCTAAAATTATATATAATAATTATCGAAATAATGGTTATACTGAAGTTCATGGTATTTTTCTAAAAACTTCATTTTATGATTTTTTCACATGGAACATTTTATTAAACTAAAAGCTAAATTATGTTAATAAGGTTAAGAGTGGTGTTAGGATGTTAGTTTGACCTAATTTACTTATCATGTGGATTACAAATGTTAAAAAGAAAATTATTTCGGAGCTAACTCCACTTTGTCGATGTGCTTTTAGAAGGCGGTTTGAGATGAAAAGAAATAGAGAGGGAAAGGATTTACTGGTTTAGATTGTTAACAAGAGAGAAGGGAAGCCTTCAGGGGTCGTGGTTTCGTCGGTAAGATTTCCGTCGTCGAGCATGGTTTGCTACTCCACTTGTTTTCTTAACTCCGCTTGGTACATAGAGAGTTTGAGAGAATTTTGATAGAAATTTAAGAATAAGATAGGGCTAGTGATGGGGTGGTATTTATAGTGAAGAATTTAGGGCATAAGAATTAAAAATTGAATTAAAAGAATTAAAATTGATATTAAATGATGAATTGAATAGTCTCTGTTTAATTGCAGGGAAATCAAACAGTGCAGGGGAGTAAAGGAGAGCAAAAGAGATGAGTGTGCAAAGCACGGAGGCAAACAGAGCATTGTAGTCTGTCGATAGCAGCCAAAGTGAAGAAATGGGTGGTCGGATTTTGATGATTTGCCTCGAGATTCGTACCACGTGTTTAATACTGTGTTTACTCCTCGTTTATCCCGTTTTACTTTTTGAAACTTTTCGTTTCTACGTGTATTGCACGTGCAACTCTTGGACTTCCGAAAAATTAAAAGGAAAAATATAAAAATAATTGGGACTGATGGGATTCGAACACACAGGCTATGTCATAGCAGTGTAGAGGTTTTACCAGTGAGCTACAAGTTGCTTCTTGATTTTATTGAACAAAAATAACTTATAACTCCTACAGAGGCTGAAATACCTTTTCTATACATTTAAACAAATAATTTTAGACAGGGATTTCAAAGTTGTTACATTCTATCCTCCTTATCAAAATTTCATCCTCGAAATTTACATTTACATAGAGACTAATTTTCAAAAAGGTAAGGGTGTTATGCACGCATATATTCTTCTCTTTCCCAAGTTGATTCTCGCGGTGAATCCTTTCTCCACATCACTCGGACAAAATTCACCTCCTTGTTCCGCAATGTCTTCACCTTTCAGTCCAGGACCTCAACTGGTTGCTACTCGCAAGTTAGATCAGTTTGTACCGTGAGGTATGAGTGATCAAGTATATGGCTGGGGTCGCTCACATATCGTCGTAGCTGTGATATATGGAACATGTTGTGCACTCCTTTCAATAAGGGTGATAGTTCTAAACGATATACCATTTCTCCAACTCGTTCGAGTATGTCGAATGGTCATATGTATCTTGGACTTAATTTACCCCTCTTGCCAAAATGTATCTCTCATCTGTTTAGAGAGATCTTCAGGAATACATTCTCTCCAGGTTGAAACTCCAGATGTCGATGTTTTGCATTTGCCCAAACCTTCTGTCGGTCTTAGGTTATGTACATCTTTTCCCTAATCGTGCAAACCACATCTACAATTGCCATGATCATCTCTGGTCCAAGGAGTTCACGATCTCCAACGTCATCCCAACTTAGCGAGAAACGACACTTCCGTCCGTAGAGTGCTGCGAATGGTGTCATCCTAATGCTTGCCTGGTAGCTGTTGTTATATGAGAACTCCACAGTGTGTAGGCGATCTTCCCATGAACCTCTAAAGTCTAACATAAAGGATCTCAGCATATCTTCTAATATCTGAATTGTTCGCTCAGACTGTTCGTCCGTTTGTGGATGATATGGTGTGCTGAAATTCATACTCGTTACCAGGCTAGCTTGCAGACTCTGCCAGAACTGTGATAGGAACTCGTATCACAATCGGAGACGATGCAAACAGGTACATTATGTAATTTCATGATCTCCTGCATGAGTTTATGGGTATCAAGACAAGTATGGTACATCTTGAAGGTATAAATCTTACTTTAGATTTTTACTCACCTCCATATACTTCCTTACCAACATCTCAGTTGACTGGTCAACTCTGAATGGAATAAAGTGAGCTGACTTGGTGAGTCGATCCACAATAACCAATATTGCATCGTTACCTTTCGTGCTGCGAGGGAAAGCAGTCACGAAGTCTATGGTAACGTGCTGCCATTTCCATTCTGGGATTGTTAATGGCTGAAGTAGACCAGCAGTTCTGTGATGTTTAGCCTTCACTTGCTGACACACTAAACACTTTTCTACGCTCCTTGCTACTTCTCAATTCATTTTTACCACCAGTAGTGTTGCCGTAGATCCTTGTACATCTTCGTACCACCGGGGTGTATCGAATACAGAGAGCTGTGAGCTTTTTTCATCAACTCTTCTCAAACAGGACCGGCTGGCACACATACACGACTTTCATATCGTAAGAATCCATCTTCGTGGATGATGAAGTCAATTCGAACTCCACTTTGTACTTGTTCTCGGATCTTTTGTAGCTTGGCATCATTTGCTTGAGCTGCCTTGATCTGATTTACAAGAGTGGACTGAACGTGTAAGTTCATCAAATATGAGGCATTACCTGGCATAACTACTTTGATCTCCAATTTGTGCATTCTTGCTGTAGCTTACATTGAGCGGTGAGGTACATTGATAATGGCTGGTGACTAAATGCATCAGGAACTACGTTCACCTTCTCAGGATGATATTGTAGGTTGATGTCAAAGTCCGCTATGAGTTCTAACCATCTTCTCTGTCGCATGTTGAGTTCCTTCTAAGTAAATAAATACTTCAGACTCTTGTGGTCAGTGTATATATCCACTCGTTCTCCCAAAAGGTAGTGATGCCAAATCTTGAGTGTGAAAACCACTGCTGCCAATTCTAGGTCAGTGTTGGATAGTTGCGTTCATAAACTTTTAATTGCCTTGATGCAAAAACCACAACTTTTTCATGTTGCTGTAGAACACATCCTAATCCTTTACCGGACGCATCACAATGTACATCGAATCCGCCAGATCGATCCGGTATTACAAGAATAGGTGCAGAGGTTAACCTCGACTTGAGTCCTACAAAAGCCTTCTCACATGCTTCTGACCACACGAATGCTTCGTCTTTACAGGTGAGCTTGGTCAGGGGTGTTGCAATCTTTGAGAATTCTTCGATGAAGCGTCTGTAGTATCTTACTAAGCCCAAGAAACTTCTTATATCTTTCACCGTCTTTGGTGTCGGCCACTCGCTGACAGCTGACACCTTAGCTAGATCCACAGAGATTTCTTCGCCTGAAACGATATGTCCGAGAAATCCGACTTGATCTAACCAAAATTTACACTTGTTGTACTTGGCATAGAGCTGGTGTTTTCATAATATCTCCAGGACAATCCATAAGTGTTCGGTGTGCTCTTTCCGATTCTTTGAATACACCAGGATGTCGTCGATGAAGATAACAACAAAAATGTCTAAGTGCTCTCGGAAAACTTGGTTCATCAAGTTCATAAAGATGGCAGGTGAATTGGTCACTCCAAATGGCATTACTAGATATTTATAATGACCATAACGAGTCCTAAATGTCGTCTTCGGAACGTCAGACTCCTTGACCTTCACCGGATGATATCCTAAACGAAGATCTAACTTTAAAAAGATACAAGATTCACTTAACTGATCGAAAAGGTCATCGATGCGAGGTAGCGGATACTTTTTTTTAATCAGCACCTCGTTCAGAGCTCGATAATCCATGCACATCCTGTAAATACCTTCCTTCTTCTTGACTAGTAGCACCGGAGATCCCCAATTTGAAGTACTGGGTTGAATCCAATCTTTCTTCAAGAGTTCATCCAACTGAATACGGATCTCCTTCAATCCCTCTGGACTTAATCGGTATGAAGCTTTTATTACTGGTTATGCGCTGGGTTGCAAATCAATGCTGAATTTAAGAGCTCGATCGGGAGGCAAACCTGATATATCTTCTGGGAATACATTCTCGAATTCTCGAACTAGCTCTGTCTTCGATCCTTCCGCTTGCAATGCTGCAACCTCTGCCTTCTTTGGTTTTGCTTTGTAGATGCTAGGCTCCAAGGTCCGGTATCCACTTTTGAAGTAGAATACTGGGTGATCTGGTATTTCAAATACTACCCTCCTTTGGCGATAGTCGATGGTAGAGAAGAAAGTTCTCAGTCAGTATATTCCCAAGACTGCGTCGAAGTTCGGTATGTCCAGTACCTTGAAGTCCGCATAGAATCCTCGACTGCAGATGACCACTGGATACAGATCGTATCCTTAGGTTGCTTTTAAAACGTCGTTCCCCGAACTAACGTTCCAGCTGGATACGAGCGGCTTAACAAGGATCACATGAGTTCGTATAAACCGTTGCGATATAAAGCAATGTGATGCCCCATTGTTGAAGTGAGCGGGTGCAGGTAAGGTGGCCACTAAGATTGTATCTAAGTCGCGTGGGATATATTTAGGTATAACAAATGTAAGATGACTATGAATTGAAAGGACTTGAAAGAGAATACGGAAAAGATTTACCAGTGATAACCTGATCCGTATCTTCGGCCTCTTCGACCGACATAGTGAATACTTGGAATCGTGGCACTTTCCTCTGTGCCTGGTTAAACACTCGGTGTTGAGGTTGAGCGGTCTGGTTGTGGGGAGCGAGAGATGGTAGAGCTAACCGGGTAGGAGGAGCTTGGATAGCCGGTATAGCAGGAGGGTTGTTAGGTCCTCGGTTCTGAGGGCATGCTGTTAGGAACTTAGGCACACCAGCAAGTTAATTTTAGAAGATGGCAACATGGATTTCAAAATTTTCTAGTTTGTTAAAGTTCTGAAACCAAGAATCGAACTAAAGAGTTAGGACTTGTATATAAAACCAAATGAGCAAAACTAATCTACTATGTGTAGAATACTCACATCTTCAAACTTTCTTCAAGTGCTCCGGATCGCGCTTGCAAACCGGTCCTCTTTCACCGAAGATGATCCACCTGAGGGAAACGATCCAATCTCCAGATTCGCCTAGCAAAGGTACCGACGCTCCAAGGTAGCTTGCAATGGAGAGTAGGGATGTAGGAATTTTCCACCATCTTTTTCTCTTATTTCTTAAGCTCAAGTGAGCAACTAAAGAAGAAGAAGGAGGAGGTGAGGAAAACAAAGGCATGGACAAGTGTTGAAGGCAAAAGAGAATAATAGAATCAAGAGAGTAGAATAGATGTAGAAAAGAATGGCTTTCTCATTTTTGAACCATAAAAAAAATATCTCATATCAATTTTACAATAAACAATTAAAACCCATTCCTATCTACATACCTCCAACCATGCTCATGCCACCTTACCCTCCACCTCATTTGCAAATGATTTTCTAAAAAGAACATCATTTGATGAGGTTTCCATCTTCTAGAAGATATTCCGTATAAATACGGAATACAACCCGATATACGTGTTGAAATACATATACGCGTATTCGTATAAAAATAAGATTAGCCAAAAGAGAAAATGAATATTGAACAATAATACTAGAATACATTACTAAATATATATATATATATAAATTATTAAATCAAAATTTGATTTAATAATCTGGTTTAATCCTAAGCCGCTAATATTATCAACCGTCCGATTAAAATCCGTGTAGCCTGTATACATATTTAATCAGACACTTGTATGTACCAACATACGTCATCTTCATCATATCGCCTGAACTGGAAAAACCCTCTGTGTGGGACTCTAAATACTCGTCAATACGCTGACAGTGGGTTTAACCACAAGCACGTCAGCGGCACTAGCTGTATATAACGGCTGCCCGATGAGAAAACTCATATGTACCCCTACTGAGCCTGTCTGTGACAATCTCCGTACAGTCTGGTATGTTCATCTAAGAGTATTGCATATCGGGTCTAGGGGTAGATAAAGTCAGACCCCAAATAACGCGATATTTCGTGTCGGTGTGAAGCCCATCACCCACTGAGAAACTACTGATCCAAATCAGTAATTTTCGTCCACCTTGGACAAGGATTTCTGGTGATGGCCACCCATGCACAGCGTGACATCAATCCCCAATACCGGGAGAGACGAATCCCCGACGATCCCCTCACTATCTCCATGTGGCTCGGGACTGTACCCAACTAAAACCTGTTTGCACGACTCCTTTGAGCCGTGATAGGGTAGTAATCAAAGCACAGTAGGAACTCACACGAGACAAATGACGATCTCAGGTCAACAGACTAACTTGTACCCATGTCACCTGAGAACTGCTATCTGACAATAGGTATAATACCATCTAGCATCTTCCCGACGAGTCCGTCTGGTGTAACTCATAACCCAATGAGCACCTGTATACTATCTTAGGTGACTAATTGACACCAATAGCTTGTGAGACCGGCCACTGCCTCTCGTCGGGGTCTCGAAACTATACATTAGTCTACTCCAGATTATCGATGCCCAGTCCCGATACTCCCTCAGCTAGGGACATTTAAAGATGTGCTTATGGACCACCCAGCTCCCACGTATATGATCGCCATCATAATACTGGTAGTGAAGAAAGAATCTTATGTGCTCTATCAACATGTAATAGTGATCTGTAATACTACATAATGCATGTACATGATGATAGAAACAAACCAGATAGCATACTATCATTTCGAGTAAGAATGTTCTACCCGTACAGGTCCCCCCCTCAATCATCATAATCACTTGCCTGCGATTACAATAATTTCCTTGAGGGCGCTATAGCCAACACATGCTCCAATGGCGTGAGTAGAAGACACACAGATCAGGCACAAGTTGTTCGCCCTACGGCAGTTCTTTATAAGATGCCCTGTTCTTTTGCAGTATATGCAAAATTCTGGCCTGTTGTTGGAGAATGAACTCCTGCCCTCCGAGATGGTCCATTGAAGGCTGGCTTGGAAGAGACCCTTCCTGTGATCCGGTGTAAAGGACGTTTCACACAGGCAGTCTGTGGCCTACTCTTCTTCTTCACAACTGCCTCATAGTGTCGGGAAGCCTTCAAAGCAAGCTCATGGGTTGGGAAATCCCCTGTAGCGAGCGCAGCTTGAATTTCAGGGTCCAACTCTTGCTAGAATCATCGTGCCTGGATCTTCGCAGTGGGAATAAGGTGTTGGATATAGTGCCCTCAAGGCAATTATTGTGATCGCAAGTAGACGATTATGATAATTGAGGGATGACCTATATAGGTATAGCGGTCTTACGCGAGATGATAATATGCTATCTGGTTTGTCTTCATCATTGATGAAGCCCATAAGATTGTTGCTTGATAGTCAGTATTATGATGGAGATCATATATGTGGGAGCTGGGTAATCCATAAGCACATCCTTAAATGTCCTTAGTCATGGAAGTATCGAGACTGGGCATCAATATTCTGGAATAGACAAGTGTATACACTTCTAGAACCCATCGAAGGGCGGTGGCCAGTCTCACAATCCATTGGTGTTGTGCGACCTAAGATAATATACAGGTGCTCACTAGAGGTGAGTACATTGGACGGACTCGCCGAGAACTTCTAGATGGTATCATATCTATCGTCAGATGGAAGTTCTCAGATGGCATGAGTAAAGGTTAGTCCTTTGACCTGAAGTCATCATTTGTCTCGTGTGAGTTCCCACTGTACTTTGATTAATACCCTACCATGGCTTAAAGGAGTCATGCAAACAGGTTTTAGTTGGGTACAGTCCCGAGACACATGGAGGCAGTGGTCAGCTGTCAGGGATTCGGCTCTCCTGATATAAGGAGTCAATGTAGCGCTGTGTTCAGTTGGCTATCACATGAAATTCGTGGCCGTGGTGGATGAGATTTACTGATAGTTGATCGGTAGTATCTCTGTTGATGATGAGCTTGAATCAGACACGACTTATCGGGTTAGTACGGGTCTGACGTTATCCACCCATAGACCCGATATACGATACTCTTTGACAAAGAAATCGGACTATACGGAGATTGTCACATTCAGGTTCAGTTGGGTAAGACACACTTGATTGTCGACCCCTTTTCGACACATTCCTTGGTAGCCGTTACGTACAGCTAGTGTCGCTGACGTGCTTGTGGTTAAAGCTACTGCAAGCGTATTGTCGAGTCTTTAGAGTCCCACACAGAGGGTTTTTCCCGATTCAGGCGACAGATGTAGGAGCCGTACGTTGGTACATGCAGGGGTCCAATTAAATACGTGTATGGGATACACGGAATTTAATCGAAAAGTTGATAATACTAGCCGGCTTAGGATTAAGCCGGATTATTAAATCAGGATTTGATTTAATAATTTATATATGTATTTTGATACATATATTTTAGTATTATTGTTCATTATTCATTTTCTCTCTTTGGTACTATCCGTATTTTTATACGGATACGCGTATATGTAGCGATATATATACCCGGTGAAGTATTCCGTATTTATACGGGAATGATTTTAGAAGAAAGACACCTCATATTTGATTTTCTTTTTAGAAAATTAAATAGAAATGAGGTGGAAAGTGAGGAGTTATGAAGCATGGTTCTTAGCATGTATAAAGCTATGGATTGGAAATTTTATATTGGAAAATTCATTTGGATGCACTATTGCACCATGGTTGTAAAAAGGCAAGCCATCCTCATTTTCTACATTTGATGTTTTTCTTCATTCCTCATATGAGCTTCATGCTTCGTGGTTTCATCCACACCTCTTCTCCTTTTTCTTTCTCTTACTCACTTGAGCTTGAGAATTTTAGAGAGAAATTTTAATGAAATATTTCTACATCATCGACCATCCAAACCTAGCGAGCTTGTATCATCGGTTAGAGCCTCCTCCGGTTTCCCTCAGGTGGATCGTCTTCGACGAAGGTGGTCGATCTTCAAGCGAGATTCCGGCGGATACAAGCTTGGAAGGGTCTTCCACAATTGGGTGAACACGGGACAAAGGTTGTATTTTCTCAACCCTTCCACTTTTAGTTAGCTAGTTTAGGTTATTGGACCATATCCTGGGTTTTACGGGTGTTCGGTGCTCACGTAAATTTTTGTTTTCGCTTCCGCCTGGGCCGCGGTTTCCGTGGCGCGGGCACCGAAACCTAACATGGTATTTGAGCCACTCCGTAAACCTTAATTAGCTAGTTTGCACTTATTTAGAGTTCCAATCGATGGATTTTTCCGAATCGCATTTCCAAATTCACGCTTGTTGTTCGAATTTTAAAGTTGTTCAAAAAATTATTCAGATTGCCTTAAAATTATGTGCAGGCAAAATTAGTGACCAGAAAAATTTTTGGGCACATGAGCCTAAAATTTGGCTGTGAAACCACCGCTAAATATGCCATTTGGCCGCGGTTCCGCGGTCATATTTTGGCCGTTGTGCCCCAAAATTTTTATGGTGCTCTATATCATGGAAATGTGATTTTTGGGATATTCGGTTTTGGCCCAGATTTGTTTGAGTACTGGTTTTTACTTAGGGACAATGCGGAAAGATTTAATCGATCGAAATTTTGAATTCACGGTTTTCAATGCATTTGTTATTTTCTGCGACCGTGAATTTCATAGCGTGGTACAATCCAACTGGTTGCTATATGTACAATCAGATCGGTTTACGAATATGATATTCACGTTGATGTTTTGTGTTGCACTGATGTTATGAATGGATTGTCATGATAGATAGCCTTGCGTGTAATGTTAGATATACAGTTCAGGCTCATTTGTATATTCATTATTGCGGGGGGAGCGTCCGATATATGGACTGCCGTTTCTGCCAGTTTGTATATATTTTTATTGGGGCATGACCGGGTTGAGGTCGATAACACCGTTGTGTATATAATTTCTTTTCTGTATTAGGATTACCCCGCGGAAGAGTGCTCGAATAGTCCGGTTCTATAGGGCAACGTGCCCGCATCTCAAGACGTTGAGACCGGGAGGCCTTACTCTAGAATTGGCGGGCTATTCGCCGCACTCATAGGGGGTATAGATTGACCCATGGAGGGTGCTCAAGTTACCGGATTCCGTGAAGTACTGGGTGGCCCATTCACTTTGTTGATTGGGGTTGCCTCACTTCGGAGATTGGCGGGTAACTTGCCGCACTCGTAGGGGTCTATAATCTTCATTGCACTAGCTCTCTACATGACCGGGGAACGTCACGTCTCATTTATGGCTCAAATGAAACATGTGGCTCCTACATTATCCGCTATTCCATATTGTTGTTCGCATTCTTGTGATGACCATTATCTGCCTGTGATGTTGTGTGTATATATATATAGTAGATGGTTCTATATATTTTGCATCGGTGCTAGTCCTGTCCCCGCTCTGCCGTTAGTTAAGTAACCTAATGGTGCATGACGGGGTCCCGTGGCGAATGTGGATGGCATATAAAAAGTATGTTATTTTGGTTGTTTTTTTTTGCCTGGAAACATAAAATGATGGGAACGCTTTTTCTGTATAATGCAAGGAAAATAAACCTAAATGATGTTGTCAGAACCAATTTTAAAACCGCTCGGTTTTCTTCAAAACTCATGGTCGTATTCTTTTTCTTTTCATAGAGGTATTCGGTTAGGAATATTCCGCACCTTATTCTATGAAGGAAGAGCCTTGATCCCTTCACTGGGAGTTCGCTCTTAAGCAAAAGTTTATGTTACTAGTTTTAAAAAGCGGAGCTTAAGCCACTCCATTTCAAAGCCACTCGAGGTCCTTCAACGATATCAAGTTCATTACTTTAAAGGGTTTTCACCAAAAACCAGCCGTAGCCCTCCATCATTTCAGACGGGTAGCACCTAGTATTCATGCTATGTTTGTTGGCCTTCGTCAAGGCATAGTGTATGGTAGCTATGTGTTATTTTTTTGTTCATGGATCTGCATTAATCTAGGACAGTCGTACAGCCTTGTTGGCCTTCGTCAAGGGCGAGTACGGGTGGGTTTAGATTAATCAGGACAATGACGGGTAGAACTTGACTTGTGATATATGATTTGTTAGCCTTCGTCAAGGTCATAAAACGCTTGGGGCAAAAACCATATCGAGAGTTTCAAACATACAGGAAACTTTCCAGGCATGCGCATACCTTCTAAAGTGTGGTGACTTGAGTGTATTCCGTTAAGTTATCACATGATGATAGTTGGGTGCCAATTCCCACTGATGAGTATGTATTACTCCTCGGGAGATTTTTCCACTTCACAATTAGCTAACTTATTAGGTGTCTAAAAAGTGTTAACGATGTTATGCCTCTATGGAAACGGGGTTATTAATTGGGTCCATGCGAAAGCATAGGGGAGCTCTCTTGGAGTACCAACACTGGCCTGGCCGAATGGTTAGCGAACTTGTAAAGTGTAAATGATCCCGACTAATTCTTCTTTTATGGTTTGAAGGAGAATTCGAGGAAATAGTAGGAGCCATCCTGATCGGATAAAGTGATAACCAATCTACTCTGGATAGAGTGCACGGTGAGTGTTTCTTTTCTCTCTTTCTAATACAACGACCCATGACTTACCTTAAAAACTCATGAACTAAGTTAACTGAATCTTCTTACACCCTTGGGCTTCGAATTGTCATGATTCGCGACAAAGTCTTATATATCCTTACCACTCCTACTCTACCCTTTGCATTTCTTCAGAACACGTCATATCACTACAATGATCCATATCGCTTGGAACGGCCATCGTATAGTTACATACGAACTCGAAGAAGTTACTTCAGTCGAGGATGGCTACAGGTTCTGGAGTAATTGAATAGGATTATTCGGTTGTCCTTCCCTTTACCTTCTCTCAGATTGCAAGAGCTCATTATATTAGGAGAGTACACATATTACGCTTATTGGATAGTCTTCCTCCAAACCTCAGGCTGGTGCCAAAAGGTAGGGAAGGAAGAAAACCAGTTAGCGTAGGGACGGTGTGCAGAAAATAAGAAGTAGAGACATATAAAGAGACTGAAGTGAGGGCAAAGTAAATTGCGACTACTATCATGTATCTGGATAATGGAAAAGGCATTATTAGGAATACCTGACCATCCCCTATGAAACATTTTCATGTTTCAGTTTTTCTGTATACATGTAAAAGAGAACTGTTTTCCCAATTGATTCTGATTGCAGGGTATGTACTTACCGGATTTGGATCTTATATCTATACGGTGTTACAGATGTTGAGAAGGAGTAGATTATTAGGAAATGGGCAATTTGATCCTCAATATCGGAATTCGTTGTAATTGGTCATATTGGATTAAATCGCCTGGCTTTTGCCTGACGGCAAATATTTGGTTTTGAATAACCGTTGTTATGTATCAAATTTTAAAATGAAATATCTGTACCTTTATTTTTATGAAATGAGATATACATTTTGAAAATTGTGTTGTAAACATTTATCTTTATCAGTTGAGGATAAGGTAAGGTGCATTAAATAACGGTGTAAGACATTCTTAACCAAGATACAGTTTTCAATTTACAAAACACAGAATTTGAGTTGGTATACTCTTAGGACTTATACATGAAAATGTATGTTGTCCAGTGTCCTTCGGGACAAAGGGGATTGGTACTTTTATTTCATTCAGATTTACCTATGAGTTCTTTGGTTTTAGACAAGCATTCGTAGTAATGCAAGGTCCAAAGATCATGAGAAGTTTATAGGTATAAGAATAAAGTAGAGAACCATACGTTGGAAGTATCGATATTCTTCGAGGTGATAGAAAATGTAGATACTTATGCTAGGTATTCCATCATGGTAATATCGAGAACTTGATTCTCTCATAGGTTACTCATCCATGGACGCGCTCCATGATAAGTAATGCTATATTGGCCATTTTCCATTAAGTAATATGCACTGGAAACAGCTGCATGACATTTTGAATTTGGTTCCATCTAAATTAGTGTCTTGATTCTATATGGCTATAGAATTGTTGCATATCTTGAGGTTGTTAAAATATGGAGTTATCTGGTTTTTGTTTAAAAGCAAAGTCCGGACAAACTCGAGGCACGCTTCGGTTTGTGGATTATCCCAATCATTCGATAGGATTTTGTTTCTACCATTTTCAAGATCAATAGTTACATTGTTCTTGACTCACCACCATTTTATAAAAGGATCTTTTTCCAAAAGAAACTAGTGGGAGTATGGTAGAATTGGAAGTGATTCCAAAACCAAAAACGGTTACCGAAAATTTAGTAAGACCTAAGGATTCAATTGCACTTGACAAATCATTAGTCAGTTTGCAGATTTTAGTAGGAGACCTTAGACACCCGAGAGATACTTCGGTTTTTTCACAGACGGTGACAGGGAGGTCAGCATCATGGTGATGATGGTCCTACTAGTTGTCAACAGGTCATAGGAAGTGGTAACTTCAAGGTGACCAGATACTTCATATCCAAGATAGACTCCACGTACTTCAGTAAATTATGAATTTTGGATTTTGCTGGATGCTCTTGAAGGGGGTAAAACCCATTAGGAGCAAGTAGATTTTTTTAGATTTGTGTAGGTGGAAAGGTGCTGGCCTAATAAGGCTAGACTTATTGTAAAGAGTTTTCATCAAATACCGGTTGTGGATTGTGATGAGTCTCTTACTTCAGTGTCTATCCTGAATTTCATATGGATATGACTTGGCACTGCTATTCCCCCTACTTATTATCAGCAAGTCATAGAAAGTGGTAACTTCCAAGTGACTAGGTATTTCATACCCAAGATGGACTCCACGCACTTCAGCAAATCATGGATTTTGGACTTTATTGGGTGCTCCTGAAGGGGTAAAACCCATTAGGTGCAAGTAAATCTTTCAAGATCTGTGCAGGTGGAAAGGTGCTAATCTAATAAGGCTAGAATTTTTGTAAAGATTTTTCATCAAATACCCGTTGTGGATTGTGATGTGACTTTTACTTCAGTATCTACGCTGAAGTCCATATGGATATGATCGGACAGTTGATAATACTAGCCGGCTTAAGATTAAGCCGGATTATTAAATCAGGATTTGATTTAATAATTTATATATATATTTTGATGCATATATTTTAGTATTATTGTTCACTGTTCATTTTCTCTCTTCGGTGCTATCCGTATTTTTATACGGATACGTGTATATGTAGCGATACATATACCGGGTGAAGTATTCCGTATTTATACGGAAATACTTCTAGAAGAAGGACACTTCATATTTGATTTTCTTTTTATAAAATTAAATAGAAATGAGGTGGAAAGTGAGGAGTTATGAAGCATGGTTCTTTGCATGTAGAGAGGTATGGCTTGGGGATTTTATATTGGAAAATTCATTTGGATACACTATTGCACCATGGTTGTAGAAAGGCAATCCATCCTCATTTTCTACACTTGATGTTTTTCTTCATTCGTCACATGAGCTTCATGCTTCATGGTTTCATCCACACCTCTTCTCCTTCTTTTTTCTCTTGCTCACTTGAGCTTGAGAATTTTAGAGAGAAATTTTAGTGAAATATTTCTACATCACCAACCATCCAAATCTAGCAATCTTGGATCATCGGTTAGAGCCTCCTCCGGTTCCCCTCCGGTGGATCATATTCGGAAAGGGTGGTCGATCTTCAAGCACGATCCCGGTGGCTATGAGCTTGGAGGGGTCTTCCACAATTGGGTGGACACGGGACAAAAGTTGTATTTTCTCAACCCTTGCACTCTTAGTTAGCTAGTTTAGATTATTGGACTGTAACCTCGGTTTTACGGGTATTCGGTGCTCACGTAATTTTTTGTTTTCGCTTCCGTCTTGGCCTCGGTTTCAGCGGTGCGGGCACCGAAACCCAACATAAGGTGTGCAGTGAACCTGTGATGAACTTGTGTTAGCAGTATAGTAAGTGAGGTAGGAAAATTCAACTTGAAACTATAACTTACCTGCCGAGCATGGTAAACTCAGCATCATATTCCACAGACTTGACCCACATAAAGCCTTATTGTAGATGGATGAATTGCTGCTCCATGTCAAAGCGGGCAGTCTCCAGAAAGTACTTAGTATCGAAGAGGTCTCGGAAAGTCTTCCACTCTATTGGTTGTGCGAGACGACTCTCCTCACCCTTCCACCATACCTTGGCATCATCGGTCAGTTGTAACTTAACAACTCTCACCCAGGCTATATCTGGAATTTGGGCCCCTGTCAGGTTCTTCAATCGCTTGAGCCCATTCTTCTGGTTCAAGAGAGTTCTCCTTACCCGAGAAGTTCTTTGGATGTAAGGCCCGGAACTGCTTTACTCCAACTGCCTCGGCCTCGGGGCGATTCATAAGTATAGCAGTCTGCTGCTGCTAATCCTCCAATAGGCTCTTAATAGCCTCAAGAAGTATCGTTTGCTCATTGATAGGAGTTGCAATGGTAGATGGGGGTGGTGGTGCGGGCGGTGAAGTATTATCGTTGACGTTTGTGCTGGTATTGCTCGAAGAGTTCATCACCTTGATATAAAAGATAGTCAGGATAGATTCAAGAAATTTAAAATGCAAGAAATGTAAATTTTTATTGAATCCATTAATTCTTATGGTATATTGTTTACAACTTCATACAGAACCGACCTGCATGGGCCACCAACAAAAACCTGTCATGCCCCGCTTCCCAGCAGACGGAAACGATAACATGATAAGCCCGCAGCATATTTATCCAGAGAAGGTCATTCCCTAAATAAATATACTAAGCATATTGAAACAATAATACAAAATGTAAGAATAAATGGAGACTGTAAAATTTTCAACAAACAACTTTATTTACATTCAACTTCAAATGTTTACAAGTACATGAATTTCAACTGGAAAGTAAATACAATAAAAGAAAATGCCTAAATATGTGGCATACATAAGCTAGAAGAAAAATAAATGAATGAAGCTAAGATAATCCTAAGTAGCAGTCTGATTGTATTCCTCCTCTGTGTCCTTCACTTCTTCCGTCTCGACTGTATCTGACGAACATTCCTAGGAAACAAAAGTGGATGGAATACCCGTCAGTGAACCAGCACTCGGTAAGTCCCAAGAATGTAGCAAGAGTAAAAAATGATAAGTGTACAATAAATAATATGAGTAAAAGTATATGATTCATGTGTGTGTGTATACTATAGGTCTCTAAATGGTCACTAAGTTAACGTTAAGTTCTAAGTGTGAATGTCAACGCAACCGTATAAGTATTCATGAACTCAAGAGTATGGCCCCAGCAGCAATGAAACACAGGCCCATTTCATGTGTTAGCATTGGGACTCTAAGCTGTGGAGGAGTCGACCCGACTGATTTTCGAGTAAAATAAAAAAAGGTTAATACGGGACTCCTGATGCTCTGTTGGATTCACACAAGAAATTATCCTAAGTACCCTGAGTATAAATAGTATATAACTGTATAATATACTTAATTAATTTAATTGATTGATTATAACATGTCTTGATCGAAATCATAGATTTCAAAAGGTGTAGAATGAAGTCGAGTGAGTTGACTAAAATGCAAGTCATGTCAATTGCAATCTTGGTTCGAGTCAAGTTAGTTCGAGTAGACTGGGTTCGAGTTCATTTTCAAGTTTAGATTTAAGTTCAAGTTCAAGTTCATGTTTAGATTCGTGTTATAGTTTTTTTCATATGAATTGATTTAACTGTTAAAAATCTTATATTGGGGAGAAATCAGCAACTGCTGCACATGAATGACAGAATTTATGTCTTTTTCCAAAAAAATTACCATTGATAACTCTGTCAAGTTGTCTAACCTGAATAAGCAAGCACTCACTTTTTCCGGCTCTCTGGGGCTCAAAAGAAATGATACTGCTTAAATCTATATTAATCTAGAGTCCTTAAATATTTATTATTGTTGTATACTTTGTATTTACATTATTTGCATTTCTCAAGAGGATTTTGTGAAAAATACTTTAATATTGTTTAAAAATAAACCTCGATAGTGATTTATAATTTTTAGGGTTTTCATGAACATGTATTTTAAATGTTGTGATATTTTAGTGATAAAATCTAATTTTTAAAAGTTTATGGTATTTTTATGAAAACTACTAATTTTGGAAACTTATTGGCATTTTATTAAAATTCCAATCTTTCATTTTTAAAATATGGGTTCATAATTTATTTTTATTGAAAATACGGATTTATAGTTTTATATAATTTTTCAAAATTTAGTTTTGTTTAGAAAAATCGTATTTCTTAAAAAACCCGTATTTTTATTTCCTTTCAAGACCGAATACTCCGTGAGGAGTTTTGTATCTCGCTCTACTATCCCCAAAATATGTGATAATCCATACTATCCATTAGCAGGTCTCCTAACGAGAGTTGTAGAGGCGCAATTGCTATGGAATTAAAATATCGATTAAAAAAACCTTTTTTGGAAAAAAATGTGGTATTTTAATGTAAAACATGTTCTTGAATTAACCATATATTTAGATATCGTGCTATGAAGCCATAGTGTGCGTGTAGGGTAGGTCGTTACCCTGTGAAATTTTCCTAAAGGTATATATAATAATTATTGAAATAATGTAATACTAAAATTCATGGTATTTTCCTGAAAACTTCATTTTATGATTTTTTCGCATGGAACATTTTATTAAACTAAAAGCTAAATGATGTGAATGAGATTAAGAGTGGTATTAGGATATTAGTTTGACCTAATTTTCTTATCAAGTGGATTACAAAGGTTAAAAAGAAAATTATATCGGAGCTAACTCCACTTTGTCGATGTGCTTTTAGAAGGCGGTTTTAGATGAAAAGAAATAGAGAGAAATGTGACTTACTGGTTTAGATTGTTAACAAGAGAGAGGGGAAGCCTTCGGGGGTCGTAGTTTCATCGAAAAGGCTTCGGTCGTCAAGCTCGACTTGCTACTCCACTTAGGTTCTTAACTCCACTTAGTATATAGACAGTTTGAGAGAATTTTAATAGAAATTTCAGAATGGGAGAGAGCAGGGGGATGGGGTGGTATTTATAGTGAAGAATTTAGAGTATGGGAATTAAAAATTGAATTAAAAGAATTAAAATTAATATTAAATGATGAATTGAATAGTCTCTATTTAATTTCAGGGAAATCAAACTGTGCAGAGGAGTAGAGGGGAGCCGAAGAGACGTGTGTGCAAAGCACGGAGGGAAACGGAGCATTGTGAACTGTCGGTAGCGGCCAAAGTGAAGAAATGGGCGGCCGAATTTTGATGATTTGCCTCGAGATTCATGCCATGTGTTTAACTCTTTGTTTACTCCTCATTTATTCTGTTTTATTTTTCTAAAACTTTTCGTTTCTCCGTGGATTGCATGTGCAACTCTTGTGCTTCCAAAAAGTTAAAAGGAAAAATATAAAAATAATTGGGACTGATGAGATTCGAACACACAGGCTACGTCACAGCAGTGTAGAGGCTTTACCAGTGAACTACATGATGCTTCTTGATTTTAATGAACAAAAATAACTTATAACTCCCACGCATGCTGAAATACCCTTTTCTATACGTTTAAACAAATAAATCTGTACAGAGATTTTAGAGTCGTTACAATACCTGTCGGAAAAGAAGGCCGACGAGAAAACTCATCTGATTTCCTACTGAGCCTATCTGTGACAATCTTCATACAGTTTAGTCTTTTCGTCTGAGAGTATTGCATACCGGGTCTCGGGGGTGGTAAACGTCAGACCCTAATAAACCGATAATTCGTGCCGATGTGGCTCAGGACCAATCCGAGAAACTACTGATCTAACTATCAGTATATCCTAACTGCCTTGGCCAAGGTCTTATGGTGCTGGCTAACCGAACACAGTGCGATATCGACTCCATATACCGGAAAAGATGAATCTCCAACAATTTCTCGCTACCTTCATGTGGCTCAGGACTGTACCCAACCAAAACCTGTTTGCACGACTTAGTAGAGCCATGATAGGGTTGTAATCTAAGTACAGTAGGAACTCATATGAGACAAATGACGATCTCAGGTCTGAAGACTAACATGTACTCATGTCACCTGATAACTGCTATCTGACGATAGGTATAGTTCCATCTAGAAGTTCTCGGCAAGTCCGTCTAGTGTACTCACCCCCAATGAGCACCTGTATACGATCTTAGGTGTGAAAGACCAATGGATGTAGGACCAACCATCGCCCCTCGTCGGGGTCTAGAAACATAAACACCAGTCTACTCCGGAATATCGATGCATAGTCTCGATAATCCCATGACTAGGGACATTTAAGAATGTGTCTATGGATTACCCAGCCCCATATGTATGATCGCCATCATAACGCCGGTAGTCAAGCAATAATCCTAAAGGCTTTATGAACATGTATTAATGATACGTAATAATAAGTAAAACATATACACATGTTAAGATAAAAACAAATCAAATAGGATACTATCATATCAAGCAAGATTGTCTTGTACATACATATGTCCAAGCATCTACTATATATGCATATACAATAATGACCTCTAAGGCATACATATCCAATAATAATATCCAAATCATGCCCTGGCGCTCACGTGAAGTATAGTCTTCATGTGTGTTCACGTGATCTTCACATAAGGGACGGTCTTCATGTCTTCATTGGTCGCTCACGTGCGTATCACATGGGTTGCTGTCTTTAAATGCTCATGTTATCTTAAATGCTCACGTGATTTGCATGTGGTTTGACTTCTTTGATACTCACATGATTTGCACGTAGGCTGAGTCTTCTGAGTGCTCACGTGATTTTCATATGAGATGCGCACTTTGGTGATTACATGGATATCACGTGAGATGCGCACTTGAATGGTAATATTTACCAACTGCGCTCACGTGGATATCACGTGACGCGAATACCTTTAGGCAATGAAGTGCACATATGTGTCTTTCACGTGATATGCATCTTCCTTAGAGATTAAATCTCTGTTCATCATTTTAAAGAAGTTTAACTTCTGTTAATGGCATTTTTGCCATTAACGATCAACAAGATCAATATTTTGAGGATCTGTGATCAAATTATTTAAGAATTAAGTTCTTAATTATTCGAGAACTAAGTTCCTAGAGTATAAACTCCATCTTCTTCATGTTCTTCTTTCATCATTGTTCTTTTCAATTTTGTTCTCCTCTGAATCCTTAATTCTCAAGAACAAGATCTTCCCGATGAGAATTAAATTCTCAATTTGTGTGAGATTTGTCTTGTGGATTTCATATCCAAATAAAGAACTAGGTTCTTTGAAGGGTTAAACCCTATTTTTATATACATGATAGGTAAAAAGTAGACATATTTCTCCCTTATTTTTACCTAGGGTTTGAGAGGAGAATGATCTTCTTCTTCAAAGAGAATTAAATTCCCTATTTTTTGTGGAATCTTTTGGGGAGCCTTCTGTATGTTTACAGAAGCTTATCGGGGGTCTTCTCCTTTTTTTAGATTTAATCTCTTTGCTCCTATTTATAGGAGAAGAGAAAAATTAATCTGTTTTGAGAAAATCTCTTATTGAGAAACCATGATTAATATTCCAATCAATCAAATTGATCTTAAAAATCAACCGGTAAATTTTATTCATCGTTGGATTTTTAATCCAAAGGCTCTCTGTTTAACAGAGAAGATTTCTTGTTTATTTTAACAAAATCAGAAAAATATTTTCCTAACATAGAATTTAATTCTATCATATGAATATCTTGTTAGGAAAATATTTTTCTAACTATAAAATTTAATTCTGTTTAACAGAGAATATCTTTCTTATTTTAGAAAGATCAGGGAAATATTTCCAATATAGAATTTAATTCTATCATATGAATATCCTATTAGGAAAATATTTTTTTAACTATAGAATTTAATTTGTTTAACAGAAAATATCTTTCTTATTTTAGAAAGATCAGGAAAATATTTCCCATATAAAATTTAATTCTATCATATGAATATCTTGTTTATTTAACATAATTAGGAAAATATTTTCCTAACATAGAATTTAATTCTATCAGATGGTTTAATTGGTGATATTTTATCACCATTGGATTTTAAATCCAAACATTTTCTGTTAGAGAAAAATCTTTCCATATTAGAAAGATCAGGATAAATATTTCCCAAATAGAATTTAATTCTATCACATGAATTTAATTTTATCATATAAGATCGTTTCAAATTGGGACGCTCACATGCAATCATGTGAGCGCCGCCATATACATATATGATAGCGGTGCTCACGTGCTTTACATGTGAGCGCTGCCATAAGAATGCGGCAAGGGAACTCACGTGTTTAATATGTGGGTGCTCATGTGTTTAACACGTAGAGACTATCAAATGATTTAATCCTATTTGAACCTGATACTCATATGCTTTGCATATGAGTGCTTACATGTTTAATACATGGGTGCTGCTATATAATTTAATCCTAACTGCAGTAGTTACTCGCGTGGTTTGCATGTGAGTGCTCATGTGCTTTGCAAGTAGGGGTTGTCATAGGATTTAAATCTATTTGAAGCCGCTACTCACATGGTTTGCATGAGAGTGATCACATGTTTAACACGTGAGGGTTGCCCTCTATTTTTATAAAGAGAACGACAAGTTTTGAGCCAAAATTTTTGGCGAGAACACATTCATTAAAAGTGTTCATATCCTCATCCTAAATATGATGTAGTGATCAAGAACTTTAAGATCATTTGCAAGCTTGGAACTTTCCTAAATCCTTATCATGAGATAAAATTTCTCTCTTTAACCATATTTTTAGTACACTTGCCATGAAAAACTAGTTTAGAGTTAAAAGTGTATGTTTTCTTGGTCTTGAGAATTCAAAAGTGAGTTTTTGGTGGATACAAGTGTAATAGACGATTAGTTAGTAATTACAACCTTATTACTGATAGATGATAGTGTTTTAATAGAAGTATTATTGGTTTTAAAGTGTTTCAAGTGTTAAAAAACATGGTTTTTCATTTAGTTTTGATGTTCAAATTGAATCTGGTGCAACTTGAATTCTTTGAAAAATATTTAGCGATTACTGTGAGATACTAGGACTAGTATTAGGCACCCTTGAATCCCGAGCCCCTAACCCCTCACTAAAACCGCAGTTTTATTCATTGGAGCCACAATCTGCGGCCTTGTCGATGTGTTAGGGTTTGGGGTTTGTTCTGTATCTCACTCACTCGATAACTAAGCATATTTTATATGCTAATTTGCCCCAGATTCCCTGAGTAAAAATCCGGGAGCATTTTGACTTGGTTTTAGCGATATTTTCCGATTTTTGAAACTTGGTTTTTGGATTTCTATGTTGTGACTTGGCGTCGTCGGGGGGTATTTTGTCGTTTTAACACGCGTTGACCATAGGTCCTAACCTAGGTGCGCTTCGCTCATAATTTTGATTTTGATGTGGATTTTTATGCGATTCGATATGGTTTCGATTGTAGGTATAATCGCGGGGACTTCCTGTTAGGAATATGTATGCCCTAGAGACCATTATTGTATGATATAGTGAATGCTTGGACATATATATAAAGGACGTTCTTACTCGACATGATAGTATGCTATCTGGTTGCTCTTTATCTTAACATGTACACTCGTATTATTATACTCTCTCTGATACATGTTGATAAAGCCCTAAGGATGTATGATTGAATACCAGGACTATGATGTGGATCATATTACTGGGACATGTATAGTCCACAAGCTCATCCTTTAACAGTTCCTAGTCGAGGGAGTATCGAGACAGGGTATCGATATTCCAGAGTGGACTAGTGTGTAAGTTTCTACACCATGTAAGGGGCGATGATTGATCCCATAACCATTGGTGTTTAACATCAAAGATTATACACATGTGCTCGTTAGAGAATGGGTTCACTGAACAGAACTCGCCGAGAACTCCTAGATAGTACCATACGTATCTTCAGATAGCAGTTCTCTAGTGACACTGGTACAGGTTAGTCTGTAGACCCGAGATCTTCATAGTGTCTTGTGTGGTTCCCACTGTACTTTGATTTCCTCCCTACTACGGCTCAAAGGAGTCGTGCAAACAGGTGGATTTTGGGTACAGTCCCGAGTCACATGGAGGCAGTGAGCGATAGGAGGGGTTTCGTCTCTTCCGGTATAGGGAGTTAATGTTGTGCTATGCTCGATTGGCTATAACAGTAAGTCCCTGGCCAGGGCTGATGAGATTTACTGATAAGTGTTATCGGTAGTTTCTCAAACCATTATGAGCCATACATCAGCATGACTTATCAAGTTACCGGGGTCTGACGATTCCACCCCTAGACTTGATATGCGACATATCAGATGAAGAGACCGGACTGTATGGTAAGTGTTAATAGACTTCATGGGAGTTTGGACAAGCTTGCTTGTTGATCTTCTAATCACTCAATACCTGGGTAGCCGTTACGTCCAGCTAGTACCGCTGACGGCTTGTGGGTAACTGATGTGATCATTACCTACTGCTGGCGTATTGACGAGTCTTTAGAGTCCCACACAGAGGTTTCCTAGTTCAAGCGAAACGATGTAGGGCGCATATGCTGATATGTGCGAGAACCTGATTAAATACGAGTATGTGATACCGTATTCTAATCTGGCGACATTTGATATCGGTTAGGTTATATGTAATATAACCGGAATATTGAATCAAGTGTTGATTTGATAATGTGATATACAGATAAATGATATTAGTCGGTTATATATGATATAACCTGATTATTAAATCAAATGTTGATTTAATAATTTGATATATATTTATATTTGATATAATTATATATTAACTAATATTATGCTCACAAATTATTTTTTTCTTTTTATATATATTAATATATATGTGATATATATATATATATATATTTGTATGTATGTATTATGAAGCATGATTATCTATTTATGAAAATAGATAATGAGGTGGAAATTGGCTAGATATTTGTCGCATGGTGAAAAGTATGGCTCATTCATTATTTTATTCATTTGCATTCACTATTGAAGCATGGTTAGATTTATTATTGGAGTTTATTCTATGCTTCAATAAGTGAAGGTTTTTGTCTGAGCCATTCTACACTTGCTCACTTGAGTTTTTTGACTTAGCTCATTTCCTTTTTGCTCTCTCCATTCTCTTCTTCTTCATCCAAGCCCTAACCCTCATATTACTTGTGAACCCTAGGGCTTGTGAGGATTATTAGTGAGCTAAACACCCTACTTCATCATCCTAGTCTAGATTAGCACTTTAGACTAGGTTGTTTACTTCACTAATGAAAGATTAGTGAAGAGGTAGCTTGACCTAGAGGAATTTCGGATGGATCATTTTCGGCGTGGAAGATCAAGGAGCAAGCTCGATCCTTCTTCAAGTGGAGCTATGAGGAGTCGTAGGGACTACTATCCGGAGCTTTTAGAAGTGAAGGACTTGGTCTACAAAGATTTTAGCATTCTTCACTTAATGTAGATTTTGTTATATCATGCTTTAAACCCTAATACTCTAGTTAGATTCTAGGTTAGTGTAGCTTAGCACCAAGAAAATTTTAAAATTGCATGCTTTATGTCGGTTAAAACCTTGTGGTGGTGTTAAGATACACTTTCATGATATCAGAGCCAAGCTTGAAAATTAGGGGAAGTCTACACGACATTAAAGTGTTCGATCGAACTTCGAAACCCATTTTTTATCAAGTTTCTGTCCATTTTTCAAAAGTTGAAATTTTTCAGGTTAAAAATAGTCAAAAAAATCGTGCAGGGTATTTTATGGTTTGTGAGGACCCAATTAATTTAAACCGCTGCGGAACCGCGGCCTAACACCTAGTTTGGCCGCGGTTCCACCACAAGTTTGAAGGATTGTGGTATCATACTTCTTGTGCTGCTCCATTGTGATATTTGGCACTTTTTGGGTATTTTTAGTGAGACTCAAGTTGTTAAGATCTCTGTGATTTGTGGGTGTTTGATGGATCGATCGAAATATTTAAGATCGTCTAGATTATTATGATATGTGTTACAATATTTGGAATCCACAATAATTAGTTTTGTGAAAACTAGTTAGTGTTTTGTAAATCTGGCCATTTTGTCTCGTTTGATCGATTGCCACGGAGTTTTGATTCGGATCAAAACTCCGTCGCAATCTCGTATAGTACGCGAACACTCGCTGGGTAACACTACTAGATAGCCACGCCCCATAACCCTGACCAAGTGACTGTAGGAGAACCCCGTTGCCAAAATCATCCACTCGGGTGCTCGCGGCCACGGTGTTCCGCCTAAGTGCACTTCGTCAACGGCATCGGGGGTGCGGCTATCTACTATAATTCTCGACGAGCATTCGATCAGGTAGTCGGGAATCTTGTTGAATTGCCCGACTAAGTTATTGAAAAGTGTTTTCGATTTGAGACTAAAATGCAAGGTTTATAGGGTTAGGCATGAAATTTGGATTATGAGATATTCCGGATTTATGATGTCTAAGGTATTTGCTGATTCTAAATATTGTAGTTTTTCATTTCTTTTCTGCGACCGTAAGTGTAATATATGGGGATTCTCTATCTCGTTGCTATATGTCAACGACATTCGGGATACGCACATTTACTTACGTTGATGACATGTGATATTATGTGTTGTTGTGATATGTTATATTGGATCGTCGTGATTGAATAGACAGGGTTTTTGTGTGAGATGAGAGTTTTTAAATTTTTATTCATGTAAATTTTTATGTAATATTATTTTATTGGGACACTTCCGGGTTGAGGATGATGTCACCATTATTGTATATTATTTACTTTTTCGCATTAAGATACACCCACGACGGGGAGCATAAGTAACCGGGTTCTAGAGTCCAGTGGGAGACCATCTCAAAGAGTCGAGACCGGGTCTCCTAACTCTAGAATTGGTAGGGTTTCTTGCCGCTCTCGTAGGGCTCTAGGGACGTGGGTTTGGCTATTCATCACGACCGTAGAATCTGTGTTTTTCATTACCGGCTTGATTTAAAACACGGACCTCCTAGTATATATAATATTTCATATGCTGACTTCTGCTGCTTAAGTTCTGTGATGTGAGCATATAACTGCGTGAGACGAATGCTATATATATATGATATATATAATAAACATTGCTTATGTTTCGCACCCGTGCTAGTCCAGCCCCCGCTCTGCCGTTAGTTAAGTAACCTAACGGTGTATGACGGGGCCCTGTGGCGAATACGGATGGCATAAGCGTACATTTTATTTTCGTTTCTTTTCTGTGATGTCTAGGGAAACATAAATGATGGGACTTTATTAATGAGATTAATGGAAAGAAAAGAAACTTAAAGATGTTGTAGAATCAAAATTTTCAAAAAGGTAGCTCTAGTTCTTTTTTTGCTCTTGACATCAATACTTGAGAGGATCCACCATTGATATGAGATGGACCTCATGCGCCAAAGCATAGTGTCTGAGCTTCGTTATCGCGAGGATTAACGCCAGGAAGTGTTTTTCGATGGGGGAGTAGTTGTTTTCTGCCCCCAGTAGAACTCGACTCAAATAGTAGAGGGCCCTCTCTTTCCGTTGGTCATTCTCCTGTGCCCATAACGCGTCTAAAGAACCTTCAAGGGTTGTTGTGTACAGGATGAAGGGCTTTCCTTTGACTGGAGCGGTCAGTACCGGCGGATTCTGCAGGTATTGCTTGATTTCGTCCAGTACGCTTTGGCATTTACGATCCCAGACGAACGGGGTCCCCTTCTTCATTAAATAGCTGTAGGGGCGGCACTTGCCGGAGAGATTGGCTATGAATCGTCGGGTATATGCGAGCTTTCCTTGGAGAGACCGCAGTTGCTTGAGATTTCTTGGCGGAGGCATTTCCATGATCACCTTGATCTTCGACGGGTCTATCTCGATGCCCCGGTGTCGTACGATGAATCCTAGGAATTTGCCCGAGGAAACTCCAAACGCGCATTTCAGAGGGTTCATCTTCAGGTTGTATTTCCGAAGGCGTTGAAACATGATCTATCATCAGCTCGGTAACCGATATGGGAAAATCATCCTTCAGGCAAGCTTTGTTGAGGTCTCGAAAGTATACGCAGATGCGCAATTTCCCATTTTTCTTCATCACTGGGACGATGTTGGCGATCCAATTAGGGTACTGAACCTCTTGGATAAAGCCGGAGTCGATTAGCTTCTTGACCTCGGCGTTAATGCTCATTTCAAGTTCGAGCGGCATTCTTCTCGGCGCTTGTTTGACTGGCTTGATATCCGGAGATATCGCCAATTTTTGGATGGCTATTTCTGGATCTAGTCCCGGCATCTCGGAATAGTTCCATGCGAAGCAGTCTTTATACTGCATGAGCACGTCTTTTAGCATAGCTACCTGTTCCTCGGACAGCAGCTCACTGACGTACGTAGGCCTCGGGTCGTTTTCCTTCCCCAAGTCGATTTTCTTTAGGTTGTCCGCAGTAGTATGTATTCCATCTTCCAACTCTTTTACCGCCGGTGGAAATTCTGAGATCACCTCGTCCTCATTTTCGAAGCACTAGGAGAGGTCATCCATATCCCTGCGTACTCCTTCTTCTGACAACGTTATCGCGTGACAGGTACGAGATCGTTTACAAGACTGATATTGATCTGGTTTTACTCTCGCTGTATACGTGGCTTTCGGTACATGCTTTTGTGGTGGGGTTACCCTCCAACTATTGGATAGAGTGAACCTGCCTAGCTGATACTGGTCAGTCTTCGAGAGAATGTACTATCGCTTGGTGATAGGAGCAATAATACGGGTAAGAGACCTCACCTGCTTGTTCGGGGTGTTTGGGCCCCAGGAGCGTAATCATTTGATATTTCATGACAAGATCGAATATCGTCCTTGTCTTGTCTTGGGGAAAAGAATATGCTCGACCCATCTTCTTTATAAGAGACGGATCCCGGCTGCTCAATTCTCGATCGCGTGTCTTCTTGGACCCGCTTTGCTGCCGTCGAACGTTTTTTCCGTTCTTCAGTTTGTTTTTGCCTCCGTGTCGGGTTTTCCGTATGACGGGCTGGCGACGAAGGGCATCGTCATTCTACATAGCCTGCTGAAGGAGGCGCTGCGTCCTGGCTTTCTCGTAAATGGCCATTTCACGGTTGTGGTCATCCCGGACCTTTTGACCCGCTTCCCTTATTAGCTTGTCCATTTGTTCTTCAAACGACGTACTTGGCATTTTTATGGCAGGATCTCGTTTTGGTTCAATTGCAGTGTCTTCTAACAGAGCATCTCCTTCTTCATCGGAGTCATGTATAACGTAGCAGCCATGGAATCGCTCCCGTTTCTTGGATTGAACATATCCAAGCCCGATCGTTTCCATTCTCCCGTTGGGCAATTTTTGCTGAGTTCTGGGGACGTTCCAGATCCTGTTGTAGAACTGAGCTTGTCGAGCAGTCTGTTTGAAGGGTATGCCTTATCGCCTCAACAACCTTTTTAATACTTCTATGTAGTATCTGGGCAGATGGATGGGCTGGAGCCTGTCAAGAGTAGAATCGGCACCATGCCAGATTTCTTTCTCCACTTTGGTTTCCGCGGATTGATAAAAGAGGATCGCATTTTCATCTTTTCGCCTGGGAGGGACGTAGAACGTTTGCAGTTCTTGCATATAGGAATCAAGTGCATCGAGCTCTTTGTAATGCTTTTGCGGAACCATGGCGATTTGCAAACTCCGTTCATCGCCAGTGAAGGCCCGTATTGATGGCCGAACAGAAAATACTGCATTGATCTCATCTTCATAGTCGCAGCCGAAGATCAACACAGGGGTAGATGGTCCGGGCTTATTATATTATAGCGGCCCCGAATAGACTATCTCTTCCTCCTCCTCGATATCTCTCCCAAAGACCGGAATAGTGGTGATAGCTTTCTGCCTATTCTCCGGCTTATGGCATCTTTCCGTGTCTTCAAAGTCTGGTAAAAAATACTTTGCATCTTCGTACTTCCGAACTTCATTCATGGAGAATGGGTTTAGCTCGCCCGTCACGGTATACTCGAGACCATCTTTGAAGTACTTCATACACTGATGTTGTGTAGAAGGGATGATGTTGTATTCGTGTAACCAAGGTCTGCCGAGCAAAGCGTTGTAGCAAGTCTTGGCGTCAATGACATGAAACTTGATGTCAGTAATGAGCAGCCCAAAGCGTAACGTCAGTATCACAGACCGGAGCATCCGTGATGACTGGGAGTCGAACCCGGAGATGATGATTTTATCTCGAGCGAGGTGTTGGACGCTCATGCAGATTTCTTTTAACACCCTCACATTTAGGAGGTTGACAGAGGATCCATTATCAACTAAGATCTTCCCTATCTTGATGTCGTGGTAGTATCCGGTGACATACAAAGGACGGTTGTGCTCGCACATCCCGAGGAGGAGGTCTTCATCACCGAAAGTGACTTCAGCAGTGTGCACTTCTTCCAGCTCGTCCTTCATTTTTTTCTTCGGCAAGGAAAGCTTGGAACTGGTCAGGCTCTTGTAGTGCCCTGATCAAAGAATCTCTTGCCTCTTTAGATAGAAGAAGGGCATCGAGAATGCTTAGTTGCGAGGGTATCTTTCTCAGGTGTGCTAGAATGTTGTAATCCAGCTTTTTTTTCTTTGGCGGGTCCTTGACTGCCAGCTCTTCGACGACTCGATCATCAAGGGCGATATCCTCAGGGACTTTTTCCTTCTCCTTATCATTTTTGCTCGATCCCTTGTTTGTGGGTCAAAGATTCTTTTCGGGTAACGTGCGATTACGCAGCTGAATGTACTCGCACGCCTTCATCTCTTCTGTTTCGGAGATGGATTCCTGGAAGAGAGGGCCGAGGGCTATTTCTTCATCAGAATCGCTCCCGAAGGTCAGAACTGGCGATCCCCCGGAATCAACCGTGTGGCAGTCGCCGGCAGTTCTTTTGCGCTCATCTATCGTGCTTCTCTGTTCTCGACGAGTTTTACGCTTCATCCTCTTGAAATGCTGTCGATGAGCGACGTATCCCTGCCACCAATTTTTAAAGGCCATCGGTAGGGTGTGTGATCCTCCGATGGTATAAGCAGTAGTTTGGATGTGCATCTAGTTCGTTGGGAATGCATTTTCTGAAGTGTCTTCTTTGAAAGGGGGCAACTTCATTCCCATTGACAGGGCTTTAGCGAACTGCTTCCTTGTCTTAAACCTGCTTTTGCTGGCGGCAGAAGTGGTTGTATCCGGTTGGGGAACTATATGGCTTCTCAATACCGGATCTTCTTTAACGTGACGCCGACACTTGGCCCTTTCATATATGGCCATTTCACGCTCTCGATCAGATTTTCCTTTCTGAAGAGCTTCGCTCAGCAGTCTGTCAATCAATTCGTCCGATGGCTCTAGGGATTTTGATTCTGGTTCTGGATCTGCCCCTAGTTTCTCTGCATTAGGAGCTTCTTCGCCATTTATTGATGAGTGAGAGATCATGTGGCAGCTTGCCACATAATCCTCGGGCTTTTCTGAAGAATTGTCTCCTTCATCAGCGTCATCGGCTTCATTTTCAAGAACATGATTAAAGAATTCGTCCAACGTGATTGGGGTCCGTGCCTTCTGGTTATATTCTTCCAGTGCATCGATGTATTTCTGCAGACCTGTACGGCTGTCTTCGGGTTGAACGAGCTTCTTTGCCTTCTTCTTTTCCTCTAAAGATTTTGGAGGCTTGTCCTGAATGTTTTTTCCACCTTCACTAACTTTCAGCGTTGGGCGCGGCTTCAGCATCCGCTCAATAATCTCGGGCTCCAGCAGGCTCTTCCACCTAATCGCCAGATATGCTTGGAGATCTTTCAGCATTCTTTTAGTTTTTGTCGAAATAATAACTTCCCATTGAGCTTCCTCTATAAATGAGCATGATGCCCCCGGCGTGTCCATCTTTTTCGGAGCGTGTGGTTGTGGCGGGCTTACTTTCCAATTCTCGGACAGTGTGAATTTTCCCTGTTGGTATTCGTCCTCAATCCAGCCTTTGAAAACGAAGCAATCTTCGATTGGATGTCCTACTGCTCGGTGGTAGGGGCAGTAATTAGGATTGTTGGCGTCGTCCAGCTATAGTGGACATCTTGGATCTGGCAGATTGATGAGCCTGTTACGCTCCGCCAGTTCAAATAGTCTTCTTGTTTTATCCCGGGAAAACGAATAAGGGCGTTTTAGCTTCTCGTTGAAGAATCGCAGTCTATCGTTTTGGCGATCAGCTGGTTTTGGACCACTGGGATGCTGCTGAGCATTGGCGACGAAGGTCGCTTTCCCTTTTCTCTTTTTGTTTCGAGGCTTGTCACGCCCCGCTTCCCAGAGTACGCAAGTTTGGGCACGTGACATAGCCAACCATGCTACCTGTGGGTAGGAAGTATCCATCCACAGTCACATTACGGTTGTAAAGATATCAAGAACAAGATAAAAAGCTAATCTAATACATGTCCAAATCCATAACAACAAGAATCAATAAACAATAAGTGCGGAAGCTAATGATCCAATACAATGAAAATAACAGTACGTCCCATAATGCGGGCTCACATCTGGAAATGAAAAGCAATAAATAAACTAAATCCTAAGGACTCACTGTTCAGCCTGCTGGCTGAAGTACTCCTGCTCGGTCGACGACAAAGGTACGGAATCTGGGCCATGCAAAACCCAGACGTCAGCGCGTCATGATATCAAGTATACAGTAAAACATGGTAATAAACAATGCAAGCATGAACATGAATAAAGCAGCAATAAGAAGTAATAAACAGGGTAATGTGCAGTGGTGACTAAACTGTCCTATCAGGTTTTCTACTCTATAGTCTTTGAAACCAATTGATGAATCGTCGATGTAACTCAATAGTATCCCGTGCGTGCCCGGGACCACGGTCATGATCCTCGGGGCTGAATCCGAGACGTGCCGCTAAGCAGTAAAAGGTAGTAGGATAGATGAGTGATGTCAGCATCAACACTCCGGAGCTGGCCAAGCCCGTAAGACTGATCAGAACAAGTATCGAACTGTTGAGTTACAAGTCGGTTTCACCTTTGATTTCCCCATACCCCCAAGCTATGTATGTCAGGTCAGGTATTCAGTTGTCAAGGACTAATGCCAACGCAAGATCCAGTAAGAGTAGGTCTGTCTGGATAGACAGCGGGAATGGTCAGGTTTGTCGGCATTAGGCATGAAATCAGGTAATAGGTCAGGTTACTTTCAACAGGTCGAGTCGATATGCACAGGGTGTCATGTCCGGTGTATCAGTACATGTGTCATGTGTATCAAGATCGGTCAATATGTAATGCAATCAGGTGTGTGCTCGCAACAGGTATGCAATCAATAATGAACAGTAGTAGGAAACAGTAAATAACAATATTAATCTAGGTAAACACAGTGATGTTTCGTATTCTCTTATTAATCCGGTTCACGCACCTTTGAGGTGCAAAAGCCACAAGACGAAACAATATCGATAATATACGTAATGGAGTTACATGAATTTGAACTAAGCATAATAATTGTCTCATGAGTGATTTTAACAAATGAAGTGGGGATGATCTACTTGGTTTGATTAGTTAAGTATGAATTAATAGCAGACCGGTTAATACGAGCAATGATTTCATTGATTTAAAGTTACGGATAATTGTGACTAGCAATTCTAAGTTATAAAAGGTATCGATGTTATAATAGTTGTGTGGTTATAATATGATGATTAAGTTGTAGCATGTTAAAGCAAGTATTCGGATACTTGCCTCGGCGGTTCCGCAAACCGAAACACGGATGCGATGTCGGCAGAAACTGCGATAAGATAGCACGGGCCACGGATCGAGTCCCAACAGAGGTCAACGGGATCACACGGACCAGGGGACTTCGCTGGAGCGTCGGGTTCGTCAGACGGCACGGTCGGATTCCGGCAAAAGTTATCGGCAACAAGTTAGCAATAAGATAAACATACAAGATCAGCGGGGTTTTGCACCAAAGGGAGTAAAGTGATGCTTACAGAGGAGAAACAGGGGTAACTATGACGGGCCCGACGGCGATGGACCCACCGGCGGTGAACAGGAGGTGCGGCGAGGGTGCTGGAACGGCTGAAAGGGCTCGGGGTCGCTGGAAAGGGGTGCTGCGGTGAGTGGGGAAGAGTGTGGTCGGCTCTGGTGGTCAGGGGAGAGAAGGAGGTGGTCGGAGGTGGTGTCGACGAGGTCGCCGGCGCGTTTCTCCGGCGAACAGCGGGGTAGGCGATGGGTTAGGGCTCGTGTTGGGTGTTCCGGCGAGGGGAGGAGGGAAACGACGACGAGGTCGGGTCGAGTAGGGTGAGAGGGTGTCGCGGGAGGCGTCGGCGGCGAGGGGCGGCGTCGACGTCTCCTATGCAGGGTTGGAGGCGAGGTCGGGAATGGGTGCAGGTGCGGGATCGTCGGGAGAAGAGGAGGAGGAGGGTGCGGCGGTCTCGTGGTGGCGAGGGCGGCGACGGCAAGGTCTTGGGGAGGTCGGCGGTGAGGTCTGCGGTGAGCTAGGGTTAGGGTTTGATGGGTTCTCTCGTGATGGGTAATGAGGGAGGAGGCGGCTGCATGATTTTAGAAATATAGGGGAAGAGAGAGAGAGGTTGATGAGATAGAGAGAGAGGGAGATTTGAGAGAGATTGAGGGAGGAGAGAGAGAGAGATAGGGAAAAGGAGGTGGGGCCCACGCGGTGGGTTGGCGGCCTGTGATTGGCCACGAAAGGATTTGAGAATGAAATGCGTTAGGATCTGTGAGGGATTTAAGTTAAGGAATTTAGATTCGTATATAGATATAAAGTTTTATATATTAAATTAAAATGGGCCCTTTTTGGCGCGAAATGAAACATTTCCAAACCGCGCCCGGGTTGCGCCCAAATGTTCCAAATTCAAATTATAAGATTTTAAGCGGGTTCCAAATTTTGAAAATAGGTGTTTAATGATTAAAATGCATGCCCCCAAGTCGGACACTTGCACGCGCGCGTAGTTGCCCAAACTGGCCCATGTAACCAAACGGAACGGAATCTCGACACGCGGACGCTACCACGCGACTAGTGGCGACGAGTAGGCCAACATGGACATCTTAAATTTCATTTTAGGAGTTAAAATTTGTTATGTGCCAAAATGACTTAACCGGGTAAAATTTAGCAATAAACACCAGAAAATCAGGAAAATTGGAATGAGCAATAAATAACCCTCAACTAGTAATATAAATAGTATTATTGGGCTCGGGTGTTACAAGGCTCCATTTTCGAGGAAGACGGTCTATGGCCCATCTGATCCATTTGGGCCAATTTGTCAATCAAGGCCTGGAAGGTAGTCGGCTTGAAAAACATCATGAACTGAGATATGGTCGCTTGCGGATCGAGGGTACCCACAAACATGACTACTGCAGGAGCTTCTTCAATGAGTTGTTCGCATTTCGACCATAGGTTCCGCCACCGGATTGTATACTGAACCCATGTTTCTCCTGGCTTCACCCTTGCATTGATCAATGCTGTGATTGGGGTGGGTTCGCTGGCACTTGCAAACCTTTGTTTAAACAGTAGCTCCATTTCTGCGAATTTCTTGACAGAGTCATTCAGGAGCTCGAAGTACCATTCGAATGCTGTCTCCGACAAGCTGCCAACAAACTGGCGAAGCAGCAGTTTATCGTCACCCCCAGTATTAACTCACAAGGCCCTGAATTGAGCAACGTGATGGTGTGGATTACCTGTCCCCTTATACACGTGGAATTTAGGGATCGTGTATCCCGGCGGGTACTTTATTTGGTCGTTCCAACCCAAATAGGGTCGTCCCGTCTTGACGATTTGGCCGGCCGCTTCGCTCGCCTGATGAGCTCGTATCTGTTGAGCTTTATAGTCGTCAAGGGTGGCTTTCGAGATCGTCTCTTCTTTGGCTATTGAACAAGCAGGAAGAGGGTTTGATGTCTCCCCTCTATCGTCTTCAAGGATAATCGGAGGCTCTTCGGCTGGGGGATCCGGCTGTATCATCATCCCGACCATATCTTGGAATAAAATCGTCATTTGTTTTATGTTAGTCGCTTGTTCCGCGGCTTCTTTGTCTTTCTTCTCGAGGATTCTGCGGAGGAACTCGGCATCAGTTTCCTGCTCCTGACTCTGCTCCGATGATATTTCCGGGCTTTCTTTTGGCCCAATGAGTACGACCATCTTTGTTAGCATCTCTTGGAGCTTTTGCTGTTATTGCTCCTGAGCCTTAGTTACTGATCGCATAAGTGCTCGATGACCCGTGGTGGTACGGCTATCCTCTTTTCCAGCAGCCATGTAGATGGTGTGCACTACCATACCGCCAGACTTGGGGCGTTTGGATTTAGTGCCCTTGTGATTCGTCGCAGACGCAGGGATCTTCTCCGGCATTCTCCTTTCATGAGCGGTTGAATTTGAGGAGGCCACTGCAGCGGGCACCCATATAGACGATACCTTCCGTGGTATGGTGGGGGTAATCCTTCTCTTGCCGAACCTTCATTTTCGTCGCTCAGCGGGTGTAGTCTTGATCAATCACGGAGTCTTGGACCCTTCGCCATACCTCATGGATTTTGGAGGATAGCCGCTGAGGGGGCTTCTCTAACTTCTCCTTTGTAGCGTTCTCCATAGGTGGAGGAGATTTTTTCAATACAGCAGTTGGAGAGTTTTTGCGCACCCTCCTAAGTGGTTCAAAGTTGTTCCCAGTTGGAACAGCAGCATCAATTTCCACCATTGGAGTTGGTGGAGTCAGTCCAGAAGGGGAACTGCCCCCAGCTTTCCTCACTCTGCACCAGTGGCGACGTCGAGCGCGTCTTACAGATGGGATCACCTCCGTTGTCGGGGTAGCTTCATCATGCCCCCTATTCTGATGGAGGGTTGTTGTCGGTGCCAGCCTATCGAAGACTGACGTCCGTTGAGAAGGAACGTCCAGCCTGTCGAAGACTAATTTTTAGGCAGGGGAAGCAGCTTTGGTAACTTCGCCTGAAGCGGGAGTAGGAGTGGCCAGTCTTGCGAAAACCGACTTCTTAGCAGGAGAAGCCTCTCTTATGACTTCGTTTATTCGGGTTGGAATGGCTATCCGCTTTGGGATAACCCCTTCGGGTATTGCAGGCTTCTTCATGGGCCCATTTGAGCTTAGGCCTAGTCTGTTAAATACCGAGGCGTTGGAATTGGACGACCCGTTGAGAGGAGCTGCGGTAGTGGTGAGCCGATCAAACACCGACTTCTTTGAAGCTTCTTGCGATGGAACTGGGGCGTTGAAGCTCATTGGTGGGAGCATGGTCCCGAAGAATAGTCCAGTGGTGGCCTGAGTCACCTGTTCCACTAGCATGGCGAAGATGGAGGCCGCTTGGGGCCCATAGGCCACTCCTCCAACGAGGATGGAGCGGAAGTTGTTGTTGCAGCTGGTGCAGTTGGAAGCCATTTTCTCTGCTCGGGAACAATACACCAAATCTTAGTACCTCGAATCCATGGGCAACAATATTAAACCGCGATTTGTTCGCGAAACACGATGCACGAAGTGTGGAGTGGAAAGAGGAAAAGGTCCCACCGGGCGTGCCAGAATCTGTTTACCGCCGAAAACCTGGAAGACAAACGTCTTGCCTGAATTTGGGGGCAGATGCTATTTGGTTTTATCCGTCCACCTCTCCGAAGATGCCAAGTTGATTTATAACACCGTGTATCGGAGGTTTAGATGGATGCGGCCATTGTAGCAGACTTCGTCAGATTCCCCCTCATTGTGAAGGGTTTTTTGATTATGGGGGTGCTCTTCCCTACAGGCGCAAGCCCCTGCAGTTAATTACGTTACCGCATCACGGTAACCACTTTATCCTGCTCCAGAAGGTCACTTCGTATCGTGTGTGTGTGTGTTATTTTTGGTTGCCCGTGGATTGTATACGGAGACTAATTTATGTTGTCTCCCGTAGGGCGTGGATCGGTCCAAATCCGTATTTTCTTACATTTAGGTTTAGGTTGGTTTAAGGACCGTTAGTCTTGTTTTAGACTAAGGTCAACTCAAACGTTTGTTGAGAATACGTTAGTCTAATTTTAGACTAAGATCTACTCAACAAGATTTTAGGATCATTTAGATCCAACGAAAGAGTGTTTAGACTCTATCGTTTTAGTTTAGGGACATTGCGGTCCATAAGTTTAAGGACATCATAGTCCATGGAGTTTAAAGACATCATAGTCTGTGAGGTTTGGTTTAGGGACGTTGCGGTCCATAAGTTTAAGGACATCATAGTCCAGAGAATGTCTGGTTGTCGGGACCCATCACCTCTCTGAAGACGATGAAGAATCACAACGACACATATCAGAGGATTGAAAAGATATACCCTTGAACCAATGTTGGTTGGAAGATCTGCAGTCAGGTTTGGGACTAAGACCAATTAGGGAAATCGTGAGCATATGGGCTCGGTTTGTCTGAGTTAGGGACTTGTGGCCAACTTGGGCTCAGTCCATTCAATTCTGAATAAAATGTTGAACATTTGATTGGGTGTTGAACATTTGTTTGGGCTCAGCCCCTTTTTTGTTCAATAATGTTGAGCATTAGTTTGGGTTCTGACATCCCTCTTTCTTTTTATATTTTATTGAGTGTTGAACACTTTTTGTAGCGCAGAGCGCTTTATGTATAGAGCGCTTTATGTACAAAGCGCTAGATTTGGAGCGCTAAGGCGCTTCCTCTGAAATAGCGCCCACGTGGGGAGCATGTGGAGCGTATAGTGTTGAGCGCCAGATTTGAAGCGCTAAAGCGTTTCTTATAAAATAGCACTTGAAGCGCTGGAGCGCTAAAGCGCTTCTTTTATAATAGCGCCCACGTGAGGAGTACGTGGAGCGTTTGGCGCTGAGCGCCAGTCAATGAATGCAGAGCGCTCTTATAAAATAGCGCCCATGTGAGGAGCACGTGGAGCGCTTGGCGCTGATCGCCATACTTGGAGCGCGAAAGCATTTTTTATAAAATAGAGCTTGGAGCGCTGGGCGTTGAGCGCCAAACCTGGAGTGCTGAGGCGCTTTTTTTTTTTAAATAGCGCTTGGAGCGCTGGGCGCTGAGCGCCAGACTTGGGGTGCTGAGGCGCTCCACTTTTAAAATAGCGCTTGGAGCGCTGGGCGCTGAGCGCCAGACTTAGAGCGCTAAGGCACTTCTTGTTTTTAAATTAGAGCGTTGAGGCTCTTCTTTGGTAGTTTTGATTAACTTTGTGCTCTGAGAATTAAATTCTCGTTTTACAAGAGACTGTGTCTCATAGATCTAAGAACTGAGTTCTTCTCCATTTGATGAGATGCTATGATCTCTTGGTTTTTTTTAATGAAAAAACCTAGTCTTATGGATTTGTAATCTACATAAAGAACTGAGTTCTTATGATGTGAGAGTTAAACTCTCAAAAATTCAGGAGATGTTATGATCTCTCTTCTTTACCTTGAAGAAAATTTCTCCTTCCGAGAGCGTGCTCTTCTCTTTGAAATTTCTTAAAGTTTGTGGGGGGGGAAGGGTTCCTCTGTATGAAACTTATGGGGAGTTTTTTTCTTCCTTATCCAAGACTTGAAGTCTTGGGGCCTTTATATAGTGGAGGCTAATTTGTTGGATCAGTTAAGGAGATCTTTTCTCTGATTGATTTGGGGATGTTTCCCACCGTTGGATCTTTGATCCTAGGGCTTCTGTTTTAAAGAAGACATCTTTCTTGTTACTTGACAAGATTAGGAAATTATTTTCCCATACAGAGATTGTTCTGTAGCTTGGTGATTTTTAATCACTATTGGATCTTTGATCCAACGGTGCTCTGATTTACAGAGCACAATCTTTCTTGTTTAGAAAGATTCTGAGGAGTATTTCCTTAACAGAATTTAATTCTGGTAATTTGATGATTTATCATCTTCGTTGGATCTTTGATCCAATCGGTGGAGAACATTTAGTTCTAGCGCTTAGCGCTCTTGTGCCTTGCACATGAGCGCTGCTTCAGAGTCTTTGACTCTTAGCGCTGGTGCACTTGGCGCTAGCGCTTTCGTGCTTTGGACTTGAGCGCTGCCTCAGAGTCTTTGACTCTTAGCGCTGGCGCTCTTGGCACTAGCACTCTCGTGCTTTACACGTGAGCGCTGCCTCAGAGTCTTTTGTTGGATATAGTGCCCTCAAAGTCAATTATTGGATCGCAGGCACGTGATTGCAATGATTGAGGGAGGACCTATACCGGTAGGACAGTCTTACTCAAGATGATAGTATGCTATCTGGTTTATCTTTATCATCGTGTACAGCTTTAGATGACCTTACAGATCACTATTACACATTGATAGATCCCTTAGGATTTTTGCTTGACGGCCAGCAGTATGATGGCGATCATATACGTGGGAGCTGGGGTCTATAAGCATATCCTTAAAAAGTCCCTAGTCGAGGAAGTTTCGAGACAGGGCATCGATACTCCAGAGTAGACTAGTGTATATGGATCGAGACCCTGACGAGGGGCGGTGGCTGGTCTCACAGGCCATTGGTGTCAGTTGGTTCACCTAAGACGTATACATGTGCCCATTGGGTTATGAGTACACCGGACAGGACTCGCCGGGAACATGCTAGTTGTTTTTATACCTAGCGTCAGATAGCATTTCCCTGGTGACATGTGTACAGGTTAGTTCATCGACCTGAGATCGTCATTTGTCTCGTATGAGTTCCCACTGTGCTTTGATTACTACCCTACCACGGCTCAAAGGAGTCGTGCAAACAGGTTTTAGTTGGGTACAGTCCCGAGCCACATGGAGGCGGTGAGCGGATCGGCAGGGGTTTCGTCTCTCCCGGACTTGGGGGTGAGATCGCGCTGTGTCTAGGAGAGCCATTACACGAAGTCCTTGACTAAGGCAGGAGATTTACTGGTAGGTATTCCAGTAGTATCTCAGGGTGTTCTGGGCTACACTCCGACACGACTTATACCGGTTTTAGGGGTCTGACTTTTACCAACCCCCTAGGCCCGACATGCGATGCTCATAGACGAACGGACCGGACTGTACGGATATTATCACTGACAGGCTCAATAGGGTGTCGGATGAGTTCGCTCATCGATCTCCCTTTTGTTCAATACCTGGTAGCTCGTTACGTACAGCTAGTACCACTGACGTGCTAGTGGTTAAATCCACAGCCAAAGTATTGACGAGTCTTTAGAGTTCCCCACAAACAGTTTCTCAAGTTTCGGGCGAAACGTTGTAGAGGCCGTATGGATTTATGGCGGGGTACGAACAAACGCATGCACTTGTGCACGTGTCATGGTTCAGACGGATAATACTAGCGCGCTTTGGTTTAAGCCGGATCCTAGTATTATACTGTGTAGATTTTGTCTCATTGCATTTGTATTCGGTTGGAATATAAATGCGGGTATGTATATATAGTTGCGGAGTTACCCTGTGATTTTATTACGGGATCGCTTTTTGAAATTGCCAGTTTGCATTCTTGATTTGGCCAAATTTCTTTTCTATTCTTCTTGGTTGATTTTTGTGAGGAGGGGGTTTCTTGCAAATTTCGAATTTGTAAAGGATGGGCCTTTTTGTGATGGCTGGTTCTCTAGCAGCTTGTGGAGACTTCATGAGGTTTCTATATGAGCTTGGCTTCTTTTTTTGTGCATTATTGATGCATTAATTGTGAATGGATTGAAAAGGTATTTAGTGTGACATTTTTTCCTTATGATCACCCATTCTTTCTTGCCTTATGCTCACCCCCTCCTCTCCTTTTTGCCATGGCCGAGCCCATATTACGCAGCCCCCATCCTTGAGGAAATTCGATTGGTGATTCATTTTCATTACTACAAAATTCCTAAGCTCCATTTTCATTGCTCATTCCATCTCCACCCAAAATGGCAACTTCGATTAACCCTTGAGACAAAGTGTTCTACGTATATTCTACAGCAATCTTGGACACGTCGGCTAGCAAACTTCGTGTCCGAATTGCCTCGGTCCAGAGGTGGGAGACCGTAAAAATACTCACTGATGTGGTGCCCTTCCGACGAGGAGACCGGAAATCGGAGATGCCGTGAGGAGCAAGAGATGGTGGCTAAGGACTGAAGGACATGGATCGATCGGTATAGCCTTTCTAACCTTTCTCTAGTTGCTAGTTAATCTTAATGGTTCGATCCGGGTGAAAGTATACGATAGCGCCAGTTTCAAGTTTAAGAAAAAGTTTTCGTTTCCGACGTTTTGGCCTCGGATTGACGGCCGGGGCGCTACCGTAGACTTACATGGTATCAAAGCCACGCCATTAACCTTTACTAGCTTCTTCTAACGTGTTTAAAATATCGATCGAACGAAATTTCCAAAACCGTGATTCCAATTTATGCAGTTTCTGTCAAAAAAATTTTGTCGTTGAAAAATTATTTTGAGTGTTTCAGAAAATCAGGCAGGCTTTTTTAAGACATCTGTGAAAATTTGGTAGCATGATGCTACAGTGCCGCCGCGGAACCGCTGCCATACCCATGTTTTGGCCGCGGTTCCGCCGCCATTATGTGTCTTCTCTGCACCAATTTTTCTACAGTGGTCTTAATCTTGGAATTGGGGTTTCTGGAATATTTTGTTTGGGCCCAGATTTGTTACAGTACTGGATTTGTGCTTGGGGCCCACTTTGGAAAATTTTGTCGATCGAATATTTTAAATACGTTAGTTTACAATACTTACATTATATCTGCGACCGTGAATGTCATTTGATCGGTAAATCTTGTCTAATTGCTATAGCCCTTTTAGACGGATTTGCGAACGTGACATTCACGTTGATGTTCTGTGTTGTGCTTTGATGTTGCGGATTTGTCGTGGTGGATAGCCTGGATGTAATGGTAGTACAGTTTGGGTATATTTGTACATTTGATATTGCGGGGCGAGCGTCCTACATGTGGACTGCCGTCACTGCCTGTTTGTATATTATTCTTTTGGGACACGACCGGGCTGAGGTCGATGTACCCATTGTATATATTTTACTTTCTGTACTAGGATTACCCCGCGGTGGGGTGCACGGATAGCCGAGTTCTAGAGGGCAACGAGCCCGCATCTCATGGCTTTGAGACAGAGGGGGCTTTACTCTAGAATTGGCGGGCTATTCGTCGCACTCGTAGGGGGTATAGGTTGACCCAAGGAGGGGTGCCCAAGTTCACTTGCGGCTCAAAGGAAACCCGGGGATCCCAGATTATTTGTATTGTTCTGTGATGCTTATTACATTTCTGTGATGTTGCATTTTATCACGCCATGAGCGAATATTATATATTGATATATATACTAGTAGATGTTGTATATGTTTTACACCCGCGCTAGTCCAGTCCCCGCTTTGTCGTTAGTTAAGTAACCTAACGGGTGATGACGAGACCCAGTGGTGAATGTGGATGGCATATACGTACATCATATTTTCGTTCTTTTGTGGTGTGATCAATTGATGGGACTACATTGATTCAAATCAATGCAAGGAAAACAAACCTGTTTGATGTTGTTGGAACATTTTTCAAAATGCTGTTATTGCAAGGACGTTTTCTTTTGTTTTGCACAGTGGTATTCGGTTAGGAATATCCAGCACCTCAGTCGACGAGGCAAGGGCCGAGATCCCTTCACCGGGAGTGACCCCTTGGACAGAAGTTTGCGTTAGGGTAATAACTTCACTATAGTCGATTACTTTTTGCTTTGCATCGCGGTATTCAGTTGGAATATCCTGCACCTCATTCTACAGGGAAAGAGCCGAGATCCCTTCACCGGGAGTGACCTCTTTAGCAAAGGTTTCCGCCACTATATTTTTATAAAAAGCTATCTGGTTCCTTCAACGATATCAAGTTCATTATGTTAAAGGTTTTTTGCCAAAAACCATTCATAGCCCTCCGTCATTTCAGACGGGTAGCACTTAGTATTCATGCTATGTTTGTTGGCCAAAGTCAAGGCATAGTGTATGGTAGCTATTTGTTACCTTTCTGTTGCATAGATAGATGCGTTGGTTTAGGACAGTCGTACTGCTTTGTTGGCCAAAGTCAAGAGTAGGTATGGGTGGGTTCAAATTAACCTGGATAATGACGGGTAGAACTTGACATGTGACTTATGATTTGTTGGCAAAAGTTAAGGTCATAAGAGCATGGGGTAAAAATCACATCGGGAGTTTCTAAAGAAACTGAAACTTGCCAGGCATGCGCATACCTTCTGGAGTGTGATAATGTGAGTGGATTCCATCACATTATCATGCGATGATAGTTGGTTCCCGATTCCCACTGATGAGTTGGTTTACTCCTCAGGTGATCCCGACTAATTCTTCTTTCAGGTTTGGAGGAGAATTTGAGGTTACAGTGGGAGGTTTCCTGATTAGATAAAGTGATAACCATTCTGATCTACGTTAGAGTGCACGCAGAGTGTTTCTTTTCTCTCTCTCTTTGGCAGCGACCATGGCCCGACCCTAGACTATGACTCTATGACCAAGTTGACCGAACCTTCTTAAAACACTGGCTTTTGAATTGCCTGAGTTGCATACCTCATTGCCACTCCTACTTTTACCCTTTTCTCCAGAACACCCCGTATTACTACGAACATCCACTTCCATTGGATAAAACCATCGCATGGTTATATATGAACTCGAAGGAACTTGTTCCAGATTCGAGGATGGTTTCCGGTTCTGGAGAAAATGAATAGGACTATTCAGTTGTCTTTTCCTTTTACCTTCTCTCTGGTTGCGAGTGCTCCTTGGATTAGGGGACAGTACACCTATTACGCTAATTGGATAGTCTTCTTCCAAACCGTAGGTAGGTGCCAAAAGTTAGGGAATGAAGAAAACCAATCAGCCTAAGTGAGGTGTACAGAAGGTAATAAGTAAAGACAAAATAAAGGGATTAGAAAGAGGGAAAAGTAAAATTGCGACTACTATTCATGACCAAACCAAGTATTTCATCGCCACTCCTGCTTCACCTTTGTATTTCTCCAGAATACCCCGTATTACTACGAAGATCCACGGTTATTTGGATAATCCATCGTATGGTTATATACGAACTCGAGTGGACTTGTTCCAGTTCGGGGATGGATTCTGGTTCAGGAGAAATAGAATAAGGTTTGTTCAGTTGTTTTTTATCTTTACCTTCTCTCGCGTTGCGAGTGCTCCTAAGATTAGGACAGTACACCTATTACGCTTATTGGATAGTTTTCTTCCAAACCATAGGCTGGTGCCGAACGGTAGGGAAGGAAGAAAACCATTTAGCCTAACGATGGTGTGCAGAAGGTAGAGACTAAAGACAAATAAAGGGATTTGGAGAGATGACAAAGAAATGTACGGTTACAGTCATGAATCTGGATAATGGAAGAGACATTACTAGGAATACCCGAATACCCCTTCGAAACATTTACATGTTTCAGTTTCACTGTGTATTGTTAAAAGAAAACTGATTTCCCAATTAGCCCTTGCTCCAGGGTATGTATTTACCAGGTTTGATTCTCACTTCTGTATGGTTTTACAGATGATGAGTGGGAGTAAGTTATTGGGAATTGGGTGATCATCCTCATTATATCGAGATTCGTTGTAATTAGTGATATTTGAGGAAATCTCCTGGGTTGTTTGCTGGACGGCAAATATTTGGTTTTGAATATCCATTGTTATGCACCAATTTCAAATTGATATATCTGTATGTTTATTTTTATAAAGTGAGATATCACTTTTTGAAATTATTTCCATGACATTTACCTATATCAGTAGATGGTTAGGTAAGGAGCATTAAACAGCGGTGTAATTCTTCTTAACCATAAGTACAGTTTCAACCTACGACATACAGGGAATGAGTTATTAGACTCAGAGGACTTATACAGAGTATTCTATGTTGTCCTGTGTCCAATAGGACAGAGGGGTTGGTACTCATACTATATTTTGTTTACTTGTGACTTCTCTAGTTCTTAGACATGTGTTTCATAGAAATACAAGATCCAAGTTTTGAGAAGTTATATGTATATGAATAAAGTAGAGAACCGGTATTGCAAGTATCAGGATTCTTCAAGGTGATCGAAGATGTAGATACTTGAGTATGGTATTCAGTTGATAGTAATGATTATGAGAACTTGCTTCTCTTTCAGGTTACTCGCATTTGGATGTATTCCTAAGTTGAATAATGCTGATCGGCCTCTCTCCATTTAGTTGACATGCACTGGAGACAGCTGCATGATTTGAATCTGGTTCCAATTAAATCAGTGCCTCTGTTTCTATATTAGGATATAGAATAGTTCATATCTTAACAATATTAAGATACGGGGAGTTGTCCGGCTTATACTTAAAACCAGACTCTGGATAACTCAAGGCGCGTTTCTGTAATGGCTGTTTGTGGGTTAACCCGGGCTATGACGAGGGTTGACTTTCTACCATCTGGAAGATCAATAGTGATATTGTTCTTGACTCGCCACAGTTTTAATAAAAATGGATTTTTTCATAAAACAGTAGTGGGAGTATGGTAGAACAGGAAGTGATTCCAGAACCGCAAACGATTACTGAAAATTTGATAAGAACCTAAAGATTCAATCTGGTTTGACATTCCATTAGCCACTCCGCAGATATGGTGGGTAACCTCAGGCACCCGAGAGGTACTCCGGTAGCCTCAAGGACGGTGATAGGGAGGTTCTTATTTACCCAGAATTGACACTACTGTTGTTCCAGGCTATGAGACCCGGCAGGAGGATGAGTATAGCATCATTCTAAACTAGCTTTAGAAGTGCACATATATATGACTCTGCCAGAGGGGTGTCATAGTCAATGGGAACAGCGGAAGAATAGTGGGCAAGTAGCTTATGTCTATTTATAGACTAAAGCAGATATAGCGGAGATAGATCATCTATTTCTGATGTGACAGTCATAGGTTTGACTTCATCAGAATAGGGGATGGATCTGTTAAGAAGGTAGTAGGGTGTGATGTCCTGGTATATGGATGACATACACATAGCAGGAAGTGAAATTCCTATACTACGATCGGTTATACTTTGGTTGTCACACAGTGGTTTCTCCACATAGGATATAGATATAATATCAGACATTCTGGTTACTAGATCTATAATTTTAGATCTAGATTTGGGTAGTTTCTCAATCTGGATACGTAGACAGCATTCTACAGGTATTTTAGAATGGACGACTCCTGGCACGGTAGCATACCTGCAGGTGATGGAGTCACCCTCTCTAAAGGTGTCTTACAGACTAAAGAGAAGAGGGATGTGCATGATTGACATATCACTTGCTTAGGCAATTGAGTCAATCATGAGATGTCAAGTACCACACCAGATGTTGCTTTTGTTAGTGTATATGCCTTAGGGGCCATTATTGTATCATACTAGCTTATATATTACTTAATGGAAGCTTGGGATATTCAAAGTTATATAACAGTCTTGCTAAACATGGTAGTATGCTACTTGGTTTTATCTATCTTAATATGTGAGTATACGTATTGATAGAGCTCTTAGAATCTTTCTTGACTACCAGCGTTGTGATGGCAGTCACACTAGTGGGGGCTGGATAGTCTATAAGCACATCCTTTTCAGGTCCCTAGTCGTAGGATTATCGAGACAGGGCATCGATACTCCGTAGACTAGTGTGTACGCTTCTCATCCCAGTTGGGGAGATGGTCTGTCCCACAGCCGTCAATACGTCGTACTGGAGATAGTATGCAGGTGCTCGTTGGGTTACGGGTACACCGGACAGGACTCACGGGGAACTGCTGGTTGGTATTATACCCGTCGTCAGTTAACAGTTCCCAGGTGACATGAGTACAGCATAGTCCGCAGACTTGACACTGCTACTTCGCCTCGAGTGTGTCCCACTGTTCTTAGATTGCTACCCTACCACGGCTCAAAGGAGTCATGCAAACAGGTAGCAGTTGGGTGCAGTCCCGAGCACTTGGAGGCAGTGGCGGTTAGACAGGATTCGTCTCTCCCGGTATTGGGAGTTGATATCGCGCTGTGTCAGAGAGCCATTACGCAAAGTCCCTGGCCAGGGCAAGCGAGATTTACTGGTAGGTTCTAGTTGCTTCTCAGGGTGTAATGGGCTACGCTCCGACACGACTTATACCGCTATTAGGGGACTGACGCTTGCCGCCCCCCTAGGCCCGATATGCGATAGTCTTAGACGAACAGACCGGACTGTACGGAGATTGTCACATCAGGCTCAGTAGGAGTTCGGATGGGTTTCCTCATCGGCCTTCTTATCGACATCTACCTGGGGACCGTTAAGTACAGCTAGTGCCGCTTGCGGTCTGTGGTTAAACCCACTGCCAGCGTAGTAGTCGAGTCTTTAGAGTCCCACACAGAGAGTTTCCCTACTCCAGGCGAAACGATATAGAGGTCGTATGGTTTTACGACAAGGGTTCGGACGCATACGTGTGTTTACGCACGTACGACATCCGGACAGTTTTTACTAGCCGGCTTTGATTTAAGCCAGTTTCTAGTATCCGGTTATTGGATTTATACAGTCTAAAGTTTTTCCGTGTTTTCACGGATAGGAGGGGTGCACAAACTACCGGGTACTTTGAAGTGTTTAGTGGCCTACTCACGTTGTTGAGGGAGACCGCTTCACTTCGGGTACTTGGCGGGTAGTTTGCCGTACCCGTAGGGGTCTAGGGTGGGGTAATGGCTATTCATCACAACTGTGTAATCCGTCTTTTGTTGCAGGCTCAAAACAAACGCGGATTGCTTGCATATCCAATAATGTTCATCTGTGATCTGGAATGCCTATTATTGCGTCTGACGAATGTACAATATCTATATATGATAGCTATTTAGACGTCACTTATGTTTTACACCCGCGCTAGCCCAGCCCCCGCTCTGCCGTTAGTTAAGTAACCTAACGGGTGATGACGGGACCCAGTGGCGAATGCGGATGGCATAAGAGGACGTTGTATTTTCGTTGTTTTCTGCAATGATAAGTTAATGATGGGACGCATTATTATTAATGCAAAGAAAATAAACCAAAATTTGAATCGTTGGAACAATTTAAAAGAAACCACTCGGTTATTTTAAAACAGATGATATTTTTAATTGCGGATCTTTAACCACTCCTTTTAAAAGCTATCAGGTTCCTTCGGTCATATCAAGTTAACTACGTTCACGGTTTCACCAAAACCATTCGTAGCCCTCCGTCATTTCATTTGGGTATTCAGTAGTATTCAAGCTATGTATTTTGACCAACGCCAAGGCATAGTGTTTGGTAGCTGCTGGGTATTCAATTATTGCATAGATAGATGAGTTAGTTTGGGACAGTCGTATTATCATTTTGACCAACGTCAAGGATATGTACGGATGGGTTCAAATTAACAAGATAATAATGGGTAGAACTTGACATGTGACTTATGACATTTTGACCAACGCCAAGGTCATAAGAGTATGGGGCAAAAATTTATATCGGGAATTTCTAAAGAAACTGAAATTTGCAAAGAGATGCATACCATTTGGAGTTTGATGAATGTTGGTAGGATTCCTTCAACATTATCATACGATGATATTTGGATCCCGATCCTACTGTGAGTATATGCTACTCATCAGGAGATTCGTCACTTAACGATCAATGCTATAAACCAAGTAGGTGTCAAGAAAGGTGTCAGCGGGGTTACGCCCCCAGAGAAAAGAGGTTATTTAATTAAGGAACTTCGCGAAAGCGTTGGAAAACCTCCCTCGAAGTACCGACACCAGCCTGGCTGAACGGTTAAGCAAGTATTGTACAGTGAGAATAGTCCTGGCTAATTCTTCTTCTATAGTTTGAGGAAGGATTCGAGATACAGTGGGAGCCATCCAGTTTAGATAAATTAAAAAACACTCTAAACTTGCAAGAGCATCATGCTAAAGTGTTTCTTCTCTCTCTCCTACTTGCAGCGACCCTGAAAATGACCGGACTTAAGTTACTTTTAGAGAAAAATATACTGACAGGGCCAAACTATAAAGATTGGCTGCGGAATGTCAAAATGGCTTTGACCTATGACAAATTGGGGTACGTCCTCACCGCTAAGGCACCTGCAGTCCCAGGTCCCAAATCCAGTAATGCGAATAAGGAAATCCGCAAAACCTGGGAGTATGATTGCGCGAAGGCCAAGTGCATCATGCTTGCCTCGATGAACAATGAACATCAGAGGAGGCACGAGGATATGGATCTTAATGCCATATTTCTCCATACAAAGGAACTTTATGGAGAGCAATCTCGTATAGCAAGATACGAGACCTCTAAAAACTTGTTTCGAGCGAGGTTGGCCGTCGAATCATCGGTAGGAGAACATGTCCTAAGATGATTGGCTATATAGAAGAGCTCACAGACCTTGGGACGACTTTGGATAATGAGCTCTATACAGACCTTATTCTCCAGTCCCTTCCTTCCACCTACGCCCAGTTTATTCTGAATTTCAACATTCAAAGAAAAGAAGTTGAACTTCCGGAACTCCTTAACATGTTGAGGAGTGCAGAGGGCACCTTGCAGAAGGCAAGGGAAACACCCGCTATGTTTGTTAGCGGTGCTTTTTCTTCCGGGTCCAAGGCTAGGGCCAAAGGAAGGAAGAAGAAGGCCGCCACCAAACCTGAGGTGTTAGTAAGGTGGGAGCGAAGGGAAAGAAAAATTTTGCGGTACCAGTAGTGGCCCAGGATAAGTGCTTCCATTGTCATAGGAAAGGGCACTGGAAGAAAGATTACAAGACGTAGAACGCCAAGAACCAGGAACCGAAACAAGCTGTGGCTTCGACTTCAGGTGTGTTTGTAATTGAGAATTGTCTGTCAATCAACTCTACTTCCTGGGTATTGGATACCGGATCAGGATCTCATATATGCAATTCATTGTAGGCACTGAGAAACTGTAGGGTGCTGAAGGATGGTGATATGACCCTGATGGTTGCTAACGGAGCTAGCGTGGGAGCTGTGTCCGTAGGGGATTATCACCTGGGATTGACGAGTGGACACATTTTGGTTTTACATAACTGTTTTTGTGTACCTAGCTTAACGTGTAATATCATATCAGTTTCCTTGTTATCAAATAAAGGTTATGATTTCACGTTTGTAAGTGATGTTGTTAACATCCACCTTAATCATAGTTTGATTGGATCCGGTATACTGGATAACGGTATATATGTCTTAAACCAACTCCAAATTTTCAATGTCCAGAACACACTAAAAAGAAAGTCTCCAGATTTAAATAAAGCTTTCTTATGGCATTGTAGACTAGGTCACATCAATGAGACAAGGTTGACTAAGTTACATAGAGAAGGATATTTGGACTCGTTCGAATATCAAACTTATGCCACTTGTCAATCATGTCTCAAAGGAAAGATGGCAAAGACTCCATTCACTGGACATGGAGTAAGAGCGAGCGAGCTCTTAGGACTCATACACAGCGATGTATGTGGTCCAATGTCTACACATGCAAGAGGTGATTTTTCCTATTTCATTACTTTTACGGATGATTACTCAAGGTACGGATTCATTTATCTGATGAAACATAAATCCGAGGCTTTTGAGAAATTCCAAGAGTATAAGAGTGAAGTAGAAAACCAAACCGTCTATGGTTTAAGGACGTCATATTCCGTGGAGTTTAAGGACATCATAGTCCGTAGAGTTTAAAGACATCATAGTCTATAGAGTTTAGTTTATGGACGTTACGGTCCAAAGGTACGGTCATGGAATTTAGTTTAAGGACATTACGGTCCAGAGTTAGTTTAAAGACATTACGGTCCATCATCAGTTTAAGGACGTTGCGGTCCATTGTTTGGATGTAATCATGGGTTTGGAAATGCACCAGATGGTTATTGGTCGTCGGGACCCACTATCTCTCTGAAGACGTTGAAGAATTACAACAACATGTATCAGAGGTGTGAAGAGATGTACCTTTGAACCAAATGCCAGATTGAGAAGCAATGGGATAAACATTATTGTAAATGCCATCTGAGATGATTAATTTTGGAAGACCTGAGCATAATTAGGGCTCGGTTAAAAAAAAGGTTTTGGCTTTGGGAGACTTAGCTAACTTGGGCTAAGGTTGGCCTATCATCGTGTTAAACACTAGCATATGTTCGGCGCTCACGTGCTCCCACGTGAGGTCTTAAAGTATTGTTTAAGCACTGAAGATTTGAAGTACTCACGTGGGGTCACGTGAGGCGCTTGAAGTGGTGTTAAACACCAAAAGTCTGAGGCGCTCATGTGGGGTCACATGAGGTGCCTGAGATTTGGCACAGCTTTTTTGGATTTGTTCCCTTTTTCTTTTCTGAGTGCTGATCACTATTGGATCAGGTGGGATAACGTGAGGCGTCCCCAAAGACTGAAAGTTGTCTTTGTTTTATTCTCTTTTGAAAAGTGCTAAGCACTATTAAAGGGTCGCGTGGGGTCACGTGAGGCGCCCTAAGAATGGAATCTGTCTTAAGTTTATTCCCCTTTTACAAAGGTTTGTTCATGGGTCATGTGGGAGCACGTGATGTTTGGATGCTAATCTCCTTTTACGTGCATAGGGATCTTAAGTTTTCAAGCCCCTTATTTAATAAGAATTAAATTATGTTATAGGGTTAAACCTTAGTTTTATTTAGAGGAATTAAATTCCTATATGTTCTGTTGTAAGAATTAAATTCTTTGGACTCAATTCTCCCCCTAAGTTTTGAATCTGCATAACAGATCTCCCGGATGAGAATTAAATTCTCAACTTATGGGGAGATCTTCTTCTACGGATCTTCAACCAGAGGAAGAACTAAGTTCTTTTTAGAAAATTTAAACTCTTGTGAAGGTGAAGAAGAGGTAAAAGGTTCTGTGTTTGGTTCCTTTCCTTACCTAGGGTTTCATTTTGGAGATCTTCTTCTCTCTGGAGAATTAAATTCTCTTTTCTTTTGGCTTATGAAGGGGTTTTTTCTCTCTCTTTCTGTATCTTTTTCTCCTTTGCTTCTTTGCTCTTATTTATAGGAGAAGAAGGGAATCAATTTGTTTAGAAAATCAGAGATTTTGATTGATTTTATAATCAACCAAAATGATCTTTTAGATCAATCAGTGAATTTTATTCACCGTTGGATTTTTAATCTAAGGACCTATGTTTTACAGAAGATATCTTTTTTGTTGTTCTTAACAAGATTAGGAAGATATTTTCCCATACGGAAATCTTTCTTTAGATTGGTGATTTTTAATCACCATTGGATTTTTAATCCAATGGTGCCCTATTTTACAGAGTGTGATCTTTCTTGTTTGGAAAGATTTAAGGAAACATTTTCCAACTAGGGGTTCTGTCACGCCCCGCTTCCCGGTATACGGCGAAGGGGACGCGACGAGGTCCGCTAAGTATATACTCAGAAGTACATACGCTAAGCGTATCTAAGCAATATAAAAGTAATCATAAGAGACAAGAGATATAATAAATAACAGCAACTTTATTTAATAACATTCTTTTGTACAATGCATGAAAAGGAAATACAACTGAAATAAAAACGATGCCTAAACAATGGCATAACAGGAAATGAAAATACTGAATGGAAATGTACAATGTCTAGAGCTCGGGGTCTTCGAGGAACTGATCCAAGTATTCACTGGTGGGCTCGATCTCTGCTGTGTCCAGATCACCTGACGACATTCAAAGAAGAAAGAAATAGAATGTTGCCAGCGAACAGGTCGCTCGGTAAGTCCCAAAGTTAAGGGAGAAATAGGAAAGACAGAATAAGAATGTATCTTTTAAAGTTGTATAATGTTGTAGAATATTGTGTTAACGCTGTTGTTTGTAGCTTGGTACAGAAGGATGCCAGTGTATACGAGAGGGGTCTTTATATGCTAGAGACCAGGGCAAACTGAAAGTACAAGGAACCGTTATGCCACGGTACAAAAGCAACAGGATTCATGTTAGGTGTCTTAATCTTACTGTCTCGTGCCACTTTTAACACCTTCCGTACCAATCTACCCCTTAAACCCCGTAGTGTTTTGATTGTATTGTTATATTGTATTATATAAGTTGTATAGTTGGGTGACTGACCGAAACCATGATATCAGTAACGGATGTAAACTGGATTCATGTAAATGGAAAGTATATCCATGGTTTGGTTCAGTCAAGTTGAATAGATTGATAACTGGATTCATGGATTCGTGTGTTCATGTTGAATTGTAATATTATAGAATTAGAGATTGACTTGAATCATATTCAAGTCAGAGTAATCAGACTCAAAGCCGAGTCGGACAGTAGAGATGTAAATCGAAGACCTATATTTACTAGGGTCCTTGGGGTAATTTATAAAACTTGAGGGGGTTTTATGTAAAAATACTTTTGTATAGTTTTCAAGATACACCCCAAGTATTTATTATTCGTCTTTAGAGTTGTAATGAATGTGAATTTTATATTGTGACATTTCTAGTGAAAATATCCTAGTTCTTATAAATAAAGGTATTTATCTTTAATATTGATTTAATTGAAGTCATGGTATTTTAGTGTAAATTTATTCTTGTGATTTTTAGGGAAAAGGTGGAACATTTATATTATAACAAAATAGATATTTAAATGATAAATATACATATATTTATACAAAAATAATTTTAATAAATATTTTATATTCCAAAAATCTCATTTTCTTAAGATGTCGTATTTTAAACCTTTCGAGACCGAATGCTCCTTGCGGAAGTCTGAATCTCGCACTACTAAGCCCGAGGGTGCACGATAAACCATACTATCCCGAACGGGTTCCCCAAAAATAGGTTGTAGCGGCGCTTTGCAAAGATTGTAAAATACTAATCCTTTAGAATACGGTTTTATTAAGTAAAAGGTATTTATTTGCAAAAGTCGATTTTCCGTATTTTAGATTCTAGGGTTTTCTAATTCAACTAGACTATTTCTAAATGGTCTAAACAACATGTTGTTAGATGCCTCAAATCGCCTCTTCACCGCCAATTGTGGTCAGGTAAGTACAAGTAAAGAAAAGAGGGATCCACTCACGATTCATCGTGAGACGGGCCTTTTAAAATTACCTTTCTCACTTGTCTAGCCTAAACACCACAAAGTCAGGTTTAGATAAACAACTGATGTCCACAACTTATCGTATTATTCTAGTAAAAGGTAATTGTTTTAAAAGTGAATCAAAGCTAAAACTTTTAGAAATGATTTTATTAAGAAAATGGTATTTAAATGTAAATCTTGTTTTATCGTATTCTAAGTTTTCAAAGTAGCGTGTTATGTTTGCATATGAGTGTGTGAAGAGGTAGGTCATTACCTCGTGATCTACTTTAAGGTATAGCAAAGTTAAGGGGGTTAAATGTGAAAACGAAACATTGTGATATTTAAGTGAAAAAAATACGATATATTGAAAAAGCTATCATTTCATGTGAGGAAACTTGTTCAAATTATTTGTTAAGTGATTAATAGTCAACATAAAGATGTTTAAGTATGAATGTATTGGTGAGAAGTGAGATTTTACAGAAAACCGAATCGGAAATCGGATTTGTTCCGATTCCGTCGGGTTTTGTAAATTCGTATTTTTATGAGAGAAAAGAAAGATAGAAAGGGGGAATTACGGGTTTGGACAACACTAGAGAATGAGAGGGAAGTAGAGGATTCACCGGTGCGTCGATTCGTCGTCGAGAGTTCCTAGCACGATCACCGGAAGTTTGTCGTCGATTTCGTCAGCGCTTCGCCTTTCGCTCGTTTCCAAAGTACCAAAGTTTTCTTGAGATTTTGAGAGAGCGGGCTCAGAATTTTGGGATGAGAGGGTAGGAGGTAGGGGTGTATTTATATGGTTAGGCTAGGGTTAGGATAGGTGTAGGGTTTTTAATTAAAAATGTAAAAAAAATTAGGAAAAATGTATTAAAAATGGATTGAATGAGAGTTATTGTGCTCTCTGGAAATTATTACAGAATTTATAGTATGCAGGGGGGTAGGGTAGCCCAAAAGACAGATTTTTCCTGTTGATGACTCGGCCGACCGGCCAAGTCCGGCCTGCGGCGCCGGCCCTAGTCGGCCGGTCCGCCGGCCGAGTAGGGGTGCCGGAAGCTGGGGGGTCGCCGGAGGTAGTCACTGGAACTTCTAATTTTTGGGGTGTAGTGGGAAATTTTGGAGTTATGGCTGTTGGACTGTTGGGCTTCTATAAAATTTAAAACAAAACAATATTAAAAATAATGTGGGGCAGGGAATTTGAACTCTGGTGGCTTGGTTCAGCAATGCAAGGTATTACCAATGAGCTACAAGCTCTTTCTTGTAATTATGGTGTGAAATAAATACTTAAAGAGATATCAACAACATTAAATACTACAAGTATACTTTGAATTTAAATCAATTCTTTGTACATTAAAAATGGAGTTGTTACAGGTTCTGATTCCTCTTAATTAGAATTTAATTCTATCGGTTCAGAAGGTATAGAAGCCCATCACGTGTAGCACGTGACCCCACCAAATTAAGCTTACCAAAGAGCATCGCGTGCTATCACGTGAGTTTTTGCTCTGGCTAATTGTTTTCTTTATTCAGGCGCCTATATACTTTGTATATATAGGTCACGTGTCTGCACGTGAGGCCCAGTTTCAGCTTAGTTTTGTCAAGCACAGCGCCTATCACGTGTGGGCACATGATCCTCCATTTGGGGACTTTTTCCCGTTGCTTTTATTTATTATTCATTTTTTATAAGGGAACAGAGGGTCTTACTCAAATCTGGTGTGAATCAATCGAGAGAGGCCGTGCAGTGCGTATTCCTCCGATGACTTTGGACGAGTTCTCGGGGACGTGCCTAGCCAAATTTCTTCCACAAAGTGCTAGAGATACCGAATTTGTAGCTTCGAGTCCTTGCATGAGACTCCAGATATGACCGTAGCCGAGTATGAATTGTAGTTTACGCAGCTATCGAGATATGATTTCTATTTGGTTGATATTGAAGAGATGTAGACTAAAAGATTCGTGCGAGATATTGATGAATAGTTGTTCCTCTCTGTTGGTGCCAGAGATTCGATACGTATGCAGTGACATTGGATACGGCCATATTTTCAGAAGAAGTCTTGATGAGATTGCAGCTGTTCCGAAACAGAAGCGGGTTTTAAGAGTGTTGGTTCCAGGCAGTTCAGTAGAGATGAGATTGGCAGAAGCCATGATGGGTTCTTTCTGGGATACTACAGCCATAGAGATTTAGACCCAGGATCGATTGTATAGTACGTACTCAGATGGCCAGAGGCCACCGTCGTTGATATGCTACATTGCGAGTGGCTAGGTTACTTGGCCAGGAGATGTTCAGAAAGGTGTCAGAGCGAGACTGTTTCTGTCGCTACTCCTTACCAGGCTGTTGAGCCGAGAGGCCGTGAAATTGGTGGTCCGCGGTGAGAACAAGGACCAAGAAACAAAGGACGCCAGGCCGTGGGCAGAAGGCAAGTAGGAATTCTTGATCTGCCAGCTCCGGGTGCACAGGCACCTTTCGACATTGAAAGAGGTGTATTTCAATATCATTTGTTTTTTATTTATGTTTTGGTGATCCGAGTATCATGCTTTCTTCATTTTGATTCTTATGTTTTGATGATTGAGTTTCATGATTAATATTTTCGTGCACGTTGTATGCACCTGATTTTGATTCGTGCACTCTAAATTCACTCGATGTTGTTTACATGCACATTTGATGCATTGATATGGTTTTCGTGCACACCGGTTGCACATATAGATGTTTTCGTGCACCTAGTTGCACTTGATATTGATTTTCGTGCACCCTATTTCACTACATGCTTTTGTGCGGACCTATGCACTTGATTGAGATTTTCGTGCACTCTAGATGCACTTGATGTTGTTGTAGTGCACACCCATTGCACATGACAGATGCTTTAGTGCACACATGTTGCACTCGGTTTTTGTTTCGTGCACACCCATTGCACTCGGTTATCGTTTTCGTGCATATTCGTTGCGGTTGGTTTTGACTTCGATTTTCCTGCGCACCAGTCGCACGTTGGCTGGTTTTCATGCACACCTGTTGATGTTGATTTCTTTCTCGAGCATCGCGTTTTTATGAAATACATTATGGCATATAGTAACCGGGCAGGACTAGTCTGAGAGACAGTACCCGAATGTTTTTGCATATATCGATGTATACAGAAAAGGTTTTCAAAGAAGTTATAGTCTCATTATTTTTCTACGTGTTAGTGAACGACAAAAGATTTTACAAAAGGAAAACCCTTCTAAGTTATTTTCAAAAGGCGAGACGTATATCTTAAGCGAAACGTATATAGATATGTATATATATTCCTTCATAAATGAGCGTCCGCTGCTTGTGCCGTGATACGCATCATGCGGCTATTTTGAAAGGATTTTTCATACATACATTTTCGGATGCATACTATATGCGTATTGTAGCCTTTATTATGCTTATGCGTGATTGTGTACTTGATTTAAACGGTAGATTTTGCAAATTGCGTTTTTTCATAACTTTTATGATTAGCATGACACTTGTTGGAGTTTCGGTTATTTGAGTTTTGCACTTTGTTATCATGTGCACGCGTTGCGCTATGTTATTTCTAGCTTGTTCGTGATTTCAGAGCCCCGTTGATTTGGTTTACTAAAATGTTTTAAGGCTTGGGGTTTAAATTAAATTCGGGGACCGAATTTATTTAAGGGGGGAATATTGTAACATTTCAGAAAAACAGTAAATATTATTTTGGAATTTAAATAATAATATATTGGATTTTACGGCTATATACTGGGTATGGATTTGAGTTTTTATAGATTGGTATAATTATATACCTTTATTTTTGGAAAATAATTAGAATTTAAAATGAATTATTATTTATGAAAGCATTTATTTAAATGGGCTTTTCATAAATTAGCATATAATTATATTTATACAAGTTTAATGTTGAAATTAATTAGTGTTTTACTTGTTACTACACTAAACCAAGTTTTATTTTCGTTAAAACATGTTTAAGTTGCCATGACATGTTAACTTTTTCATTGTGTTTTAATGATGATTTTTATTTATTTTATTTTGAAAAAAAAAAGGAAAAGAAAAGAAAATGAGAGAGAAGGAGACAAAGAGTATGGTTATTTTAAAATTAGAGTATGGGCAAGAGAGAGGGTAAGGAGTTATGCTTGGCACCATATCTTTCTTCATATCATTTTCCCCATCTCTTCTTTTTCCTCTTCTCTTTCTCCTTCTCCTTCTCTACCTCCTCCACCATCAACTCTTACACCCCAAACACCACATAAATCCTCTCAAAACACCTTGTTAAAAGTGTTCATATCCTCATCCTAAACATGATGTAGTGATCAAGTCATCACTTTGAGATCATTTACAAGCTTGGAACTTTCCTAAACCCTTATCATGAGTTAAAATTTCTCTCTTTAACCATATTTTTCGTAAACTTGCTATGACAAACTAGTTTAGAGCTAAAAGTGTATGTTTTCTTAGTCTTGAGAATTCAAAAGCGAGGTTTTGGTGGATACAACTTGTAGTGGTGGTGTAGTAGAGAGTTAGTTAGTGATTACAACCTTATTAGGGATAGATGAGGGTGTTTTAGTGTAAGTATTATTGGTTTTAAAGTGTTTCAAGTTTTAAAAATATGGCTTTTCATTTAGTTTTGATGTTCAAATTGAATCTAGTGCAACTTGGGTTCTCTAAAAAATATTTAGTGAATACTATGAGATGTTAGGACAAGTATTATACCACCCTCGAAGCTCAAGCCCCTAACCCCTCACCAAAACCGCGGTTTTATTCATTGGAGATGCAATTTGCGGCATTGTCGATGTGTTAAGGTTTAGGTTTGTTTTGTAGCTCACTCACTGATAACTAAACATATTTTATATGTTGATTTTCCCCAGATTCCCTAAGTAAAAATCTGCGAGCATTTTGACTTGGTTTTGGTGATATTTTCTGATTTTTGAAATTTAGTTTTCGGATTTCTATGTTGTGATTTGTTCGTTCGACGTTCGTACGTCGACTTTGGGGGGTATTTTTTCGTTTTAGTAGGCGTTGATCATAGGTTCTAACATAGGTGTGCTTCGCTCATGATTTCAATTTTGATGTGAATTTTTATGCGATTCGATATGGTTTCGATTGTAGATACAATCGCGGGGACTTCCAAGATGAAGAAGAAGGGAAAGACGTTCGTCAGCTTCAACTAGGGTAAAGCGTATAGGTGGGTAGATGTATATCTACGGAGGAAGTTGGATGGATAGCGTATAGCACCCCCGCAACTATGGCAATTAGGATATTATATATATTAGAAATGTATACCTGGCCTATAGGGTTGCTAGAACACCATATGCGGATATTCGTATACTGAGTAGATTTTATACCTAGTCTCTATTTCTTAGCCATTGAGATATATCTACATATGTAAATATATATATGAGTACTTTATATGATATAAGTATATATATGACATTAGTATATATATACGATATAAGTATGCATGATATGGTATGATATGATATGAGATGAGTTGGCGTACGTGACTATAAATCCGTACTGTCTTGATTGGATGATATCGTACGAGAAAGATTCCGTTTATAATATGTTGAGGATAGATTGTCGATTATGGCCCATATTCATTTCGACTCGAGGGGTCTTGTTAATATTTCAAAGTGGAAATTCATGAGATGCTTAGAGCCATACTTACTTTCAAAACTAACGATTCATTACGTACTTTAAAATGATAACGTCAGGGTGCGCTACGAATTTTCAAATAATATCTATTTCCAAAATAACGTTTCGTGCTATTTTAAACTATAACTGTATGGCTCATACGTAGTTGAATATCTTAATACTTGTTTACGTTACGATTTCATTATTCTGTATACGCTCGCATTTCGATTTCTTATGATATATACCACGTTTATACCTTTAACTTTGCTTAACTTCATGTATTAAGACACGTGCACCATTACCGATGATTTCATGTTGCACTTGCACATACTCTTATGTTACACCTGCACCTCATCGGTAATTGCCATGGCACGTACACATATAGAACTTGTTATGTCACCCGTATCACACTATACCCTGTTAGTATTATAGATTACTGTTTAGTATCCAGCACCACGTACTGTTCGGATATTGTACTTTCTTTACATTATTTATACGAACACGCTTATATGAACACATTTACCATGCTATTTCACATTATACTATATTCCTATCAGTACCTTAGATTGCTGCTCAATTCATATCAGCATGCATTATATTACTGTTCTGTGCCTTTACATGTTGTTCCATTATTTCCATATTCTTATGAGATAGTGTTTTCATGAGATTTCCGTTTTTATGAGATTTGAGGAACCGCGAATATCATTTTATAAAACTTGTGAGTGTTTTAAAAATGTTGTTTTCTCTTGATATGATATTTGGCGTCCACCATGAGTTTTCTGGGTGCTGAGATATGAGTATTATCCGAATCGAGAGAGAGGGAGGAACCGATTACGGATACATGATAGACCCGGTATGGTACATAGGGGAAAGAAGATCGTATAGAAAGGCGTTAAGCCTAGCTGGGAGTGATACCTACCGGTGACAGTATGGAAACTCGGCGGATATCCGGAGAATACCGACCGGAGTCATATGGTTCAGATGGATATGAGGGCCGATCAGAGAGACAGCGCCTGAGATATAAGGATTTCGAGTGTCGATATTGGACATGAAATTTATGAGGATTTCGAGTGCCGATACTGGACACTCGGTTGTTTTTATGAGGATTTTGAGTATCGTTGATGGACACTCGTTGGATGAACTATATATATGTTATGGATGAAATATTTCCATATATCGATACTGACACGATATTGTGTGTGTGTGCGTGTATACACACGGCCACTTTCGTTACCTCATAGTATGATAGTATATCACAGTATGACCTAAGTAGATCGTTATGCATTCGATTTCTACCTGATAATATTTTCTACTCACGAGCTGGCAACTCACCCCCGTTGTGCAATAGTTTTCTTGCAGGATCGACCGCTCGGATCAGCAGCGGCTTGCTGGCACACTTCTTCTTTTTAGGTGATTGCTTTGTTAGGTTGTTACATTTCAGATCGTAACCGCCGCTTGTATATTTATATTCATTTGTAATCTAGTTAAAAATTCTATCGACCAAACTTGTATATTCTTTTGGACTTAGAGACAAGACTTGTATCTTATTGTTTTATATGTCGAGTTGGATTTAGTTGAGATGATCATGCTTGGCATTTTTTTTACTTTTTCTTATGTTGATCTTCACCTTGGGCGTCGTACATACTGCGTGGTTGTATTTCCGCTGATTGGGCGATGAGATAGCTCCCGATTAGGGATGCTGATATTATATATTTGCATATGTACTAGTTTCATCAAAATTTACAAAGGAGGTGCTGCCAAAATTTTAAATGACGAAAATATTTTCGAATCTCGGTCTAAACCACTTGTATTTTCAACCAAACTTTATTTATACTTCAAAAGAGGAACTTGATTTCATTAATAACCATTTTCTAAAATTTCACCTCTACTATTTACTTAAAAAGGTTTAGATTCCTGGTTTTCGGTTTACTTGGGTTACGGTGGGGTCCTATAGACTTCACATGATTCGAGAGCCGGTCGCGTGCCATTTCCGGGCCGTGACGGGAACTGTATTAAGCACACTGCAATTTTGATCAAGCAAATAGATGAGACTATGCACATGATTGTGATGGTCAAGAGATATTCGACTATAGGACATATACTCATTAGAATGGTTGAGTCTATTAGTTGAAAAAACGTTACGGTGTATAGTGGCGTTGTCGAAAACAAACGTTGAGTATATGGTAGCGGTCAAAGCATCAATAAAAGCTCGAGATTTGCACAACGATTCACGGTAAGGTGTGTATCTTCATATTAATAGCTAGAGGATTACTTCCGGACGTGGCACATTGCAAATACCTTTTCATGTATTTCCGGATAAAGGGTTATAATGTTTTGGGCCAAGGTGGAGTATGGTCTAGTGGTCATGAGTACTCGAGGATAAAGTACGGTGTAATGATCGTGAGTACTCGGGAGGAATGATTTTATTGCATGCTTGAGATGGAAATAAGGAAGATGGTACAAGGGTTCCTGTAGGGTGTTTTTCGTCACCCCATTAAGACGGGAATACGCGGCGCTTGTCAGGCGTATACAAATTCTCCTGCATAGGGTAGGCCGGGGTTTATTGATTGTGAGGATCCGAATCTCCGGCAGCTGCGGACTAAGCTGCCGTTAATTACCCCTCGTCTTCGAAGTGAAGGAACCTCCGATTGACGGGATAACTAGTCATGCGAACTCAATGTGCAGTATGCGTATGTGTTTCTTGAGGGGTTTTGGATATATCGGGGGCCACACAGAGTTTATGGGGGTCTCGCAACCCGGATAGCGGGTTGGGGGTAAAAGGGCTAGCAGCCCCTTTGCGGGGTTCAGGGCAATGCCTCTTTAAAAAAAATTTCTAACGGGGGACGTGTTTTGAGTGCAGAGTGTGTATAAAAATAATAAAATAAAAAAAGGTGAGTGGCATCCTAAGGACGTGTGAACGCTAGGCGTCAGCGCCTCACGGGCTTGGCATGCGGGCGCTAGACGCCAGCGCCTTACGCGCCCAGCGTGTGGGCGTTGGGCGCCTGCAGAAAAATGGGCTTAGCCCCTGTACTGGGAGTTGTACATCCGATTGACTTTTAGAGTTAAACTCTTAAAAAAAGAAAGGATTTATTATTATTATTATATATATATATATATATATATATTTGTGGAGTTAAACTTCTAGGAGATTTATTATATTTATATATATGTGTGTGTGTGTGTGTGTGTAGTTAAACTCCTAAGAGATTTTCGGAGATGATGAAAGGGGACCCCTTTCTTCTCCCATTGAGCCCTGGATTTTCTCTTGAGCCTTGGATTTTTCCCAAAGTGAGATTTTTGGAGACGGGTCTCTTTCTTCCTCCTCTCTGTTGGTCGGATCTTGGAGGAAAGGGGTGATACTTAAAAATCACCCATTTTAGAGATTTGATGGGAGATCCGAGTTTCTCTTCAAGGATTTTATGGTGAAAAACTATTTCTTTTTGGGAAAAGAAAAGTTAAACTCTTAATTTAATTCAAAAAAAGGGAAGAATGTTTAGAACCTTGAGGAAGGAGAAGGAAGCACAGAAACCCTAGCTTTTTTTAGAGGAATGAATTATTTTTTTCATTTCATCATCATGTTTCCTTTTATAAGCTTACAAATTTACACATAGCCTTTTGGGCTTTACAAAATGGCATTTTGCCCATCTCATGCCTCATGTGCTCATTTCTTTTGCACATGAGCCATAGGCTTTACAAATATTTGGTTTTATGCCTATTTTTCTTACATTTATTCATAAAAATTACATCAAAAGTATTTATTACATGATTTTCATTTTGGCATGGGAGAGGCTGGCTATGGGGCTCGACTTGGGCATGGGCCCACTTGACCTGGGCTTGGGCCCGCTTACTTGGGGTTGATTTTAACCCCAACAAAGTCCCCCCATCAATAAATGCACACCACGTATATGAGTTGTGTGTATGAAATTGATGGATCTTAGAGGTGGACTTCGAGGTGGAACATCATTCCGGGGGCGGAGCATAATTCCGGGGATCGGAGCATGATTCCAACGAGCGGAGCATGATTCCCAGGGGTCGGAGTATAATTCTAACGATCGGAACATGATTCCAAGGGGAGGTCATTGGTTCACTTGATTCTGAGTCGAAACATAATTCCGACGGGGAGATCATTGGTTGACTTGATTCCGAGATGGAGCATAATTCTGACGGGGAGGTCATTGGTTGACTTGATTCCGACTCAAAACATAATTCCGACGGAGAGGTCATTGGTTGACTTGAGTCCGAGTCGAAGCATAATTCCGACAGGGAGGTCGTTGCTGCCCTTTTTGTGACTTGGATGGTCGGTGCTGCCATTTTAGCGATGTAGACGGTCGGTGCTGCCCTTTTTGCAATTTGGATGGTCGGTGCTGCCCTTTTTGCGACTTGGACGGTCGGTGCTTGATTTGACTTACTCCACTTCTTGCGGTGTCGGGGATTGGATTTGACTTACTCTGCTTTCTGCGGTGTCAGTGTTGAAATTGACTTGCTCCGCTTTCTACGGTGTCGGGATTTGACCTGTTTCCGAGGTGGAGCTTGATTCTGCCACGGAGGTCGTTGATTATCTAGCTGACTTGATGTGATTTGGGTTGACATCAGCATCGCTGCACTGAAATATGGTATCAGGAGTGAATCATCATTTGCCATGAGAGGATTTGGGGATTTTGGTTTTGGTTTGGCATTAACACCACTACACTGGAATATGGTACCAGGAGCAAATCATCATTTGCCATGAGAAGATTTCTCTCGTTCCCAGTTTAACGATTTAGGGGTCATCTGGTCCTAGTTTAATGATTTAGAGATTATCTGTTCCCAGCTTAAAGACTTAGGGGTCTATGGGATCGAAAGTTTGGAATTTTAAGTTTGGGTTCGGTATCAGCGTTTCTAACACTGAAGCACAGGTGTCAGGAGCAATTCATCAATTTCCTTTCCCTGTTGGGGAGCGATGTCTTAGAAGACAGGTTTAGGTCCTTATCAATAAGGCTTTTCAATTTTATAAGCCGTAAGGGTCCCATAAAAGCATTTTCTCCCTACGAGTCGAAAGGATCTCATAGGTGTATTTTCTCCTTAGGAGTCGTGGGGACTCCCAAGTGTGTTCTTCCTTTGTGAGTCATAAGGATCCCATGAAAGCGTTTTCTTACGAGTCGTGAGGATCCCGTAAATTTTGTTCTCCTCATGTATCGTGAGGACATATGAGCAGTATTCCCAAATGGAGCATAATTCCAAGGGTGGAGACCGGCCGCGTGGCTGGTGATTGTGGTGGGGCATGGGTGTGATGAGAATTATTTAAGCCCGTGGATTGTATACGGTAGTCAGTTTGGGGACCAACCGTAGGGCTGGGAGAATTTTGGGACTTTGTTGGCATCTGCATCGCTGCACTGGAATATGGTACCAGGAGTGACTCATCATTCGCCGTTGGGACATTCAGAAATTTGAAATTTTAGTTGGCATCTGCATCACTGCACTGGAATATGGTATCAAGGAGCGACTCATCATTCGCCATTTAGGGATTTGGATATTGGTCGGCGTTTGTATCGCTACACTGGAATATGGTACCAAGAGAAACTCATCATTCGCCTTTAGAGTTTTTTTACAGTGATTGCTCTATTATTTCAGCTTTTCTTATCACGAAGGTCGCAATTGCCCTATCATTTCAGCTATTCATTCGCGGTCACCCCATCATTTCGGCTGTTTATTTTCATTTTTATTTTACTCGCTGATTTTTATTGCGAGTTGCCCCCTCATTTCGGCTTATTTTTTCATTTTTATTTATTTACACATTTTTTACATCCCTAGTTTAATGACTTAGGGATTGATTGTTCCCAGTTTAATGACATGGTGGTCAACTGTTTCCAGTTTAACGACGTGGTGGTCATCTGTTGAAGCTTGGGCTCGATTCTACAGGAACCATGGGCTCCTTTGGCTTGATTGCATAAGCGGGCTTTCCGTCATTTAGACCGAGCCGGTGTTGGATGGCAACAACTACGTCATCATCATGGCTATAAGGAATAGGAGGACCTGTTCCTCTGGGCTCCATCATGTAAACCGTATGGGTTGTGTACCCATCTACCGCTTCTTCATTGGCAATATTGCCCGTTTGTCTCATAGCTTGTTGCCTTGGTCCGCTCTTTTCAGATAAAGGCAGATGTCTGAAAGAATCAGGTTCCCGAAGGATTTCGGTCTCCGTTTGTATGAAATTGGCGGTCATGGCTTGACTGTTTACTAACACACTTTTAGACAGTTCTATCTCTCCTGCCCTGTATTGCTTTTCGACCCAATCTTTAAAGACAAAGCAGTCCTCGATGGTATGACCTATCACTCTGTGATAAGGGCAATTTTTGGGGTCGTCGGTCATATTCGCTTCTTGAGGTCTTTTTTATTCTGGCAATTGTAGACCGTTTCTTAGGTCATCCTTGAATATTTTACGGACTTTGTCCCTTCTGAAAGAATAGACCTTATCCAGCTTCTCTTTCAATAGAGATTCTCCTCCCTCTCTAAATACTGGCTTCCGAGGCCAGTTGGCATTAGGCCCGCTCATCCCTCACTTATTTCGGTTAGCCGAAGTGTTAAAAGATTCAGCATCGTTGGAATTTCCGCCTTTGCGATTATCGTCCTTTCGGTTTCTCCAAGACCTATTATTATTTTGGAAATCAGAGGAGGATTCCTGCTTTGAGCGCTCTAACATCTGAACTTTCCTGATCAGCTCTTGGAATGTTTTAAGACCCGCGGTGTATAGAAACGGGGCCATCCAATTGTTGAGATTTCCGACGAGGTGGCTGACAGATTGATCATGCTCTGTCGGCGGTTCACATTTGATGGAGAGATTGCGCTATCGGGTAATAAAATTCGTGCTGCTTTCGTTGTTCTTTGGCTTGGTTCTTATGAGGTCGGCGATGGTGATCTTATCGCTGACACTCATGAACCTTTGTCGAAACAGAGATTCCATTTGGACGAAAGTTGTGACTGAGCCGTCCGGTATGCTCGCGTACCAATCGAAAGCGACATCGGTTAATTTATTAACGAACTGGCGGAGGAGAAGTACATCATTTCCCCCAGTATTCCAGCATAAGGCTTTAAAGTGGGCGATGTGTTGATTCCCATTTCCAATCCCATCGAATCTTCCGAACTTGGGGATAACATAGCCACTAGAAAACTCTACCAGATCATACCGAGCAGGATATGGTCTCCACTACTACTGATATCTTTTTGCGCTTCGGTTTCGGCTACCAATGTTCTGACTTTGTTGGGGACCAAATCCATAATTTGATCTTGCATTAACGGGTTGCTGTCATCGATAGTCAAGACATTTCCCAAGATAGGATGCAGCCGACTTTCATGCGGCTCGCCTACCTTTGGATTTGAGGGAATAGGCGTCGGCTTTCTCGGGACACCATTTTATGGTTCATGAGCAGAGCCATGCGCTTGATTGGGCGACTGAGAAGCAACTTAGGCTGTGAGCTGTAAGACGACGTTTGACAAGTTATCAATTTTGGAGTAAAGCTTGGCCATCTCCTTGTCTTTGTTTCTGAGCTGCTTTTAGAGCTCTTAAAGAAGTTGCTGCTCTATGGTTTTAGGACGAAAGATTAGCTTCTCTTCGCTTTCCAACACCGACTCCTTATGAACTGAGGGATCTCTCTTCTTATCAGCCTCACTGAAAGGTTCTTCATTACCTTCCAAAGGAGGCTGATCTTGAAAAGTGGCAGCCACATTCACCCCAGATTGGATTTGAGATGTGGTGGCCCCATCCTTGCTCTTGCTGCATGTGCCCGCCATGTAGACAGTATAGACCACATATCTATCCATCTCTTTATCTTTGGCGGCTGATTTTTCGGACCATCGTCGTGGCCCTTCCTCTTTTGGAAAGGACGGGCGACTGAAGACGGTTGGTCTGGCTGGGTCCTTGAGTGGCGCTGTCCGGATCGCAGCTTTCTTTACTCTCGCGGTCATGGCATCCTTCTGAATCAATTTCAGCGGTTCAAAAGAGTTAGCGAGCTTCACAGCCGGTTCAACTGTTATTGCAGGGTAACCCTATTCTTGGAACCTCATGAAGTTCAGCCTAGCAGGAGCCCTAGCCATTTTGTTAGCTCTGTATGTGAACCTTTTCTGTCTTAGATTCTCGATTTTGAGGGCTTGACGGACATCCGTCATCCAGGAAGCCATCATGAGCCGATTGACGGGGAGCTTAGAGAAGATACCTGATTGAGCAGTTGTCAGGGGCACTACTGGAGCTTGCCCGATATGCCTTATTGCTTTGTCGGTAAGGAAAGTCTTTCAAACACCGACTTGCATTTGGGTAGTGGTGCCCTCGAGGTCACCACATTTGGCCTCCTGCCTTTCGAGGCTGGTCTGTCTGTTACTGGAGCTTGAGGAGCTGGGATGTCATTAGCTAGCACGAACAGAATAGAGCCAAATGGTAGCGGTGGCTCCTCCCACTGTGGCCCGAGACTGGCCGGGAGGATCGTCTTGTCATCCATCTTCATCATGTAAGAGATAGGAGCAGTGTCGAGAGCTGAGCTTATCCTTGGAGACATTGTTGAGGCTTGATCGCTTGAAATCCTCCATGAAAGAGCATTATTTTAATATAAATATCGATATCTATGTTGATTGAGTTCGCATGAACGTTTAACCCGAAATATGGGAGGAGAGAAAAGGTCCCACCAGGCGTGCCAGAATCTGTAGGGTGTTTTTCGTCACCCCATTGAGATGGGAATACGCGGCACTTATCAGGCGTATACAGATTCCCCCTACCTAGGGTAGGACGGAGTTTATTGATTGTGGGGATCCGAATCTCCGGCAGCCGCGGACTAAGCTGCTGTTAATTACCCCTCGCCTTTGAAGCGAAAAAACCTCCGATTGACGGGTCAACTAGTTATGCGTGTGCAGTGTGTGTATGTGTGTCTTGAGTGATTTTGGATATATCGGGGGCCACACAGAGTTTACGGGGGTTCCACTACTCGGATAGCGGGTTGGGGGTCAAGGGGGCTAGCAGCCCCTTTGCTGGATGCGGGGGAAGTACCCCGTTAGAAATTTTTTCTAACATGGGACGTGTTTTGAGTGTGGAGTGTGTATAAAAAATAAATAATAAAAAAGGTGAGTGGCGTTCTAAGGACACGTGAGCGCTGAGCGCGTCCGGCGCGTGGGTGCCTGCAAAAAAATGGGCTTAGCCCATGTACTGGAAGTTGTACTCCCGATTGACTTTTAGAGTTAAACTCCTAAAAAAAGGATTTATTATTTTATATATTTTTTTATGGAGTTAAACTGCTTAGAGATTTATTATTATTATTATTATTATTTATATATATTTGTAGAGTTAAACTTCTGAGAGATTTTCGGAGATGATGAAAGGGGGCCCCTTTCTTCTTCTCTTAAGCCCTGGATTTTCTTTTGAGCTTTGGATTTTCCCAAGGTGAGATTTTTGGAGATAGGTCTCCTTCTTCCTCCTCTTTGTTGGCTGGATCTTGGAGGAAAGAGGGTGAGACTTAAAAATCTTCCATTTTAGGGATTTGATAGGAGATCTGAGTTCCCCTTCAAAGGTTTTATGGTGAAAAACTATTTCTTTTTGGGAAAAGAAGAGTTAAGCTCTTGATTTAATTCAATAAAGAGGGAAGAAGGTTTAGAACCTTGAGGAAGGAGAAAGAGGCACAGAAACCCAAGCTTTTTTTAGGAGAATGAATTATTTTTTTCATTTCATTATCATGTTGCCTTTTATAGGCTTATAAATTTACACATAGCCTCTTGGGTTTTACAAAATAGCATTTTTCCCATCTCATGCCTCATGTGCTCATTTCTTTTGCACGTGAGCCATAGGCTTTACAAATATTTGATTTTATGCCTATTTTTCTTACATTTATTCATAAAAATTACATCAAAATTATTTATTACATGATTTTCATTATGGCATGGGAGAGGCCGGCTGCGGAGCTCGACTTGGGCTTGAGCTCATTTGACCTGGGCTTGGGCCCGCTTACTTGGGGTTGACTTTGACTTTGACTCAGTCAACCGGGGTGTAATTTTTGACCCCAACAGTTCCAAGAAGGAGCATGCTGCATATGCGAAGACGTCGATGAAGAGGATTATAAGAACAACAATGAATCTCAGGTCATTAGGCTCAACATATTTGAGTCAAGATGGAGATTGCTAGAGTTGTGTCTCATATCCAGTGGATCGATCACCTATCTGCGGTTTGTGAATCATGGGGAGTGCAGATTGGACATGGACAGTATGACAAAATTAATCTATTGGTGTGGACTACTAATGAATAAGGAGATGAGAGCATACTCAAGCTTTCTATTTAGACTTAAACTAATGTAGAGATTGTATTTAGACTTAAACTAATGTAGAGATTGTTGATATTAGTTTAAATTTAAATTGTTTGTTATTATTGATAGAATTAAGATAAGTCTCTTATTTAAATATAGATTTGGATCTAAATTTAAATGAGAGGAAATATTTTATTAGATAAAGATAAAGGAGATATATATTGATCCTAATCTAAGTAGGAGAATATTTATTCTATTCCATAAATAGAGAGAGAGACTTTCATCAAGGAGAATCGGGCACAACAAAGCAAAGATCAGACAGGCACAACAAAGACCAAGGCTAAGGCTAAGGCAAGAAAAGTGCAGTCTTTAGGTTTATGAGGGTTGTAACTCCTCTCTCTTGAGGTGAGATCAAGATGAGAGAGAGATAAAAATGTGTGAGATTTTGTAACTTTTATCTTCATTGAGAGAGTAAGATTCTAATCTAGATTTGAGAGATAACAATATTTTAGATGATCAAATTAAGTACAAGATAACCTGTCAGGTGTAATCTCTTTCTTATATTAATGGAATCCTCAATGGATTAGGACGGCTGGTCGAACCATGTTAAAAGTCTTTGTTGATACTTCTTATGCATTGTTGTCTTGTGTGCTCGAACGTCCCTCGACGATAGGTATCAGAGAGAAAGATTCCTAACATATACCGAATTTATAGAAGAGTTCAGCTCATGATAGACAAATTCATAATGTTGTCTCTATAAGAGATTGCACATGATGCATTTATCATCAAAACACTGTCTGGGTTGTGCCAAAATATATTAACAACCTTTTTTGATGTGATTTTACAACAGGAAACAAAGCCTGAAGTGCCATTTTATATCAGTACCATACTGATGGAGGTCCTTTTCGGATCTCCGTCAGATGTTGTCTTCCATTGATCTCCAAGTGGACTTTGATGGTTATCTTCTGTTGCGTGTGGGTCTCAATGGGTTTTGGTGGAAGAGGTGGTATGAGGAGTTTGGTGACGAGTACCTGCAAAGAAGTCCCGGGGTGGTTTGGTACCACCAAGGACCCTCCGACGATCAAGTTAGTAATGAGATCTGAGCAGAGTAACGGCTTAGAAGAGTAAAGAGTGGCTTACTTGACCCCTCTGTGATGGGGGTTTATATAGCGGTGGTGGCTCGCAGCAGCAGGCGCGAGAATCTCGCCGGCAGTTATTCTCCCGACGTCATGCTCGCGTAGAGAGCGGATCGCCTATTAATGGGGATCGTGATGGTGTGGAATGTGGGATGTTGTTGGCGTAGAATCTGCGCATGGCGAGATTTGCGGAGCGGCGGTTACGCCTGTGAGTGGTGGAGTTGGTCGGAGGGCCGAGGAAGACGGCCTCGGCCGGGAGCTCGGGGACGAGCAAGAAAGCCAAGGAGCCTTGGTCCTGTGGCAGCTCGGGGCGAGCTGAGGGGCCGAGGAGGCTAATTTGCAAGGGGGCCCTGAGGAGGGCTAGCTTATGCTTGCAAGTCAGGCATAGGGTGGCCTGGTCGGCCCCTGTGGGCCCTTTCTTCTGAGTCCTGGGACACGTCATCTGCCACATGTCCTGATCTTGTAGATCACCAATATTGAGCATCATCTGTAGCCCCCCACTCTTGTCCCGACCAGTTAGCGGGTCGGGTCAGGAGTGGACCGCCAGGTCTCCCGAGGTGAGCTCCTTTCTAGGGCTTTGTCGGGACGAGTCCTCGGGCCGTCGGTTGTCTTTTCCGCTAGCGAATCAAGGCGAGATCTCTGCATTTAAAGAAGGTTCGCTGGTTCGTGCACTCTGCAACTGAAGCGACGGTCCACATGTCAAGTGTCGATTGGCTGACGCGACGTATGCAGGCCTGCGGCGTCTGATGGGACGCGGTCCAGCGCAGGATTAACATATGGAGCGATCGGAGCCGTTGGACGCGAGGAGTCGTTTCGGCGGGAGATGATGGGCGCCATCGGATGAGGCCGTATGCAGCAATAAACAGGGGTGGGGTCCGCCCTAAGGCCCTTACTCCTTCAGATTTCCCTCTCTTAAGTCTTGGTTTCTCAGCGCTCGTCTCCCTTCTCCCGGTTTCAGCCCCTGAAGATTCTCTTTTCCAAGGTAAGATGTCTTCCTCTGTAGAATCAGTAGACGTTGTAAGAGTAGGATCTAGGGTCCCTTTAGCTGTGTCTGAGTCTCCTCGGGGAGCAGGGGTTGGATCCTCTCCCCGGGATCGTGAGGCGGGGGCCGCCTCCAGGGAGGAGGCGGCAGATGTGGCCCATGGCTCCTCGTGCTGGGTGAGGCATGAGGATGAGCTCGCCAATGCTCGGGCTCGCTTCCACATCCCCTCGCGCTACATGCTCCGACTGGCCAAGGAGGGAGAGAGGGTAGATCAGGTACAGGGTAGGGAAATCGCCCTATATTTGGAAGCTTTTTGGGGCGGAATGCGCCTGCCCTTCTCTCCCGAGGTCGTCGCTGCGCTGAATTTCTTCAGTTTGGCCCCCGGCCAGTTAGTGCCGAACTCGTGGAGGATCCTTCTTGGGTTCTAGATCCGCCTAAAGTTACAGGTGGTTCCCTTCAGCCTTTCCCTTCTTGATTCTTCCCTCGTATTCAAGAGTCACCCTGGTGGTTGATCGGACGACCTGAGATGGGTTTATCTCACTTTCAGGAAGCGGCCGGGGGGCGCTGCCGGGACCGGGGTCGTGGCCTTGCCCTCTTCTATTCATGATTGGAAAAAGAAATTTTTCTTCGTTTCCCCTCCCGAGGGCGAGGACTGGCCCATGCCTACCAAGTGGTCGACGGAGAAATGTCAGCCGGGGAACCAGTCCGATGACCCGGACGCGGTGAGAGTGGGGTCATGGGAGCCCATCCCCCGACCTGACGTGCTGCTGTCCGAAAGCGTCTTGAGCTGGGCCGGGCTTAGCCCCGTCAAGTTCGTCGATAAGTTAAGCTTGCTTTTTGGCTTTTGTTTTGCTCGTGTCGCTGATTTGTTGGGTATTTGTTTCGTGCAGGATCCATGGACTTCGTCTCGCTCAAAGCCTCCATGCGCCAGCTGAGGCAGGCTACGAAGGCTGGGGGCGCCAGTTCTTCTCGCGCGAAGCACGCCCCGGCTCCTATTGTTCCGGTGGCAGTGTCCCGCAAGCGCTCAGGGGCGAATCCCGCCCTGGGTCCCAGCAGAGTATCGGGCCGGAAGCGGGCCCTGATTCAGGAGGACCCTGCCTCGGAAGAGGAGATCGGCTCTGCCTCGGAGCCGCTCAAGAGGGGCTCCCGGAGGCCTTCCCTGGGCCGGACCTCGCCGACCATGGTGGAGGAAGGGGGCCTCCGGTTCGCGGTGCCATCCGGACTGTCCGTTGCGGATAGCCTCCTGCATGAAATAGAGACCTCGGCCGGGGGTAGAGTTCCCGAGAGGACCTTCAGGGCTCAGCTGGCGTCCATCGCCCAGGAGTCCGTGCAGGTAAGCTTTTTGGTTCATTGTGAGATTCAGTGCCTCCTTCATCTTTCTGATCTTTTCCATGTCTCCCAGGTTCTCCAGCACGTAGCCCTCGCCCTGCGCATGGAAGCCGAGGTGGTAGCCCCGGCACTGGAGGCTGCGGGTCAGCTCACCTCGCTGTAAGAGAGCTCCAGGTGGGAGCTGGAGGCGATGTCGGCGAAGGTCGCCTCCTTGGAAGGCGAGGTGGAGGCAGGGAAACGGGAGGTAGCCCGGCACCGCAAGGCCGCCGTGATTGCCGGGGTCAAGCTCGAGGATGCCCAGGTGCTCGCCGGCAACCTGAAGAGGACGGTGAAGACCCTCCGAAAGGAGCTGGGGGCGGCGGCCGAGGCAGCCAAGTCAGCCGAATCGAGGGCGGTGGAGGGCTATAAGAAGTCGAGGGACTTCTATGATGACTTGGCCATGGCCACGACCCGTATTTGGCACGACGCTCTCGATGTTGTTAAGGCCCGGATGCCGGAGTTTGCTGACGGAGACCTCCAGGCCGAGTTCCCCCTCGTGGAGACCGACGCGCAGGGGGAAGAGGTTCCTGGCAAGGAAGCCGCCGAGGACCCCCCGCGTCATGTGGTGGAGGTCGAGGACCTCGAGGTCGTGCCTTGCCCCGAGGCGTAGAGCCCCCGTTTCACTCCCTTTATTTTGTTTTTTGAATTTTATAAGGCTGGGGAGCCTCAAAAAATACCCTTTGTAAAACTTTTGTCTTTGGTAGCAATAAAAAATTTCTTTGGCTCCATCGAATTGTGCTCTACCATCTGTTTGTGAGGAATGCTCGTAAGATATCTCTGCTTGCACCATTGTGTTTTCATGTCAGGTTGGCCATCTGTCTGGCGATCGTCCGTCGAGTTGACTTCAATCACTAGCCGACGAGCATGCCAAGCGCTGCCGAGGAGGTACCTCCCCATGGGCCCCGGAGTCGAGGGGAGATCGTTTAGACTTGGACAGACCTGATGCCCCTCACTGGGGTCTCGGATCCTCCGCGGGCCACAGGGCATCTTTTGACTTCAAGCATCGACCACCAGCCGGGGGTGACTGGGCAGGGTAGCTGTTCAGTTACCTCTTGCGAGGGCTTTCTGATCCCTGGCGTTGTGGTAGGGAAGCTACCCGCCAGGGGTGGCCGAGCAGGGTAGCTGCTCGGTCGCCCCTCGTGAGGGGCTCGATCCTTAGCGTTTGGGGGCTGTAAGAAGACCACTAAGGATGATCGGGAAGCGGAGTTGCGCGACTGCCTCTTGGCGAGGGCTTTGACCTCTGGCGTCGGGGGTAGGCAACTACTAGCTTGGGACGAACGAGCGGGGTAGCCGCTCTGGTGCCTCTCGCGAGGGATTTCTGATCCCTGGCGTCGTGGGTAGGGAGCTACCAGCCGGAGTTGACCGAGCAGGGTAGCTGTTCGGTTGCCTCTTACGAGGGCTTTGATCCTTCAGGACGGGGACCGAGCAGGTTTACTGCCCAGTTCCTCTTGGCAAGGACTTTGATCCCTGTCGGTTGTGGTTGGAAGCTACCAGCCGGGGATAGCCGAGCAAGGACTCGACTGCCTCTGGGAGGACTTTGGTCCTTAGCACGAGAGGGGCTGTAGAAGCCTACTAAGGACCCTTGGCCGGGCAGGGTTACTGTCCGGTGCCTCTTGGCGAGGGCTTTTGTCCTGAAGGATAGTCGAGCGAGGGATCCTCGGGCTTGCCTGCCTCTGGGAAGGCTTTTTAATCCCTGGCGTTGCGGCAGGGAAGCTGCCCGCTGGGGATAGCCGAGCGAGGGAACCTCGGGCTCGACAGCCTCTGGGAGGGCTTTTTGATCCCCGGCGTTGCGGCAAGAAAGCTGCCCGCTGGGGATAGTCGAGCGAGGGAACCTCGGGCTCGACTACCTCTGGGCGGGCTTTCTGATCCCTGGCGTTGCGGTAGGGAAGCTACCCGCTATGGGTGACCGAGCATGATAGCTGCTGGGTTGAATCTTGGTGGGGTGTAGCCCGATCGTCCAGCTGTAGGCATGGGGAATAGGAACGGTCGAAGCAACAGCGAGCATAGCATTTGCAATGAATGCGGGGGGAGGCGAAGTGCTAGGGGCGCGTCGCTTCGACTCCATCAGAGAAGGCTTGATGACCGCCGCATGGCAGCGACCTTTCGGGTGAAAGCGGGCGACTGTTGAGCTGCGCAGTGGGCTATATAAGGCTGAAGAAGTACTGGTCCTTCCATCCTTCATAAACAGGTCGTCGAAAATGCAAGATTTCCCGTTTACCATCCCCGACATCATTCACTTAGAAGACGTGTATCTCTACGACCAGAACTGCACCGAGGACACGGTGCAGCTGGTCTATGGGAGCATTGAGGATCATTGCGGCCGGCTGCTCCCCCGACGCTCCTCCCTGCTGCAGCTGTTGATGTACTCCATCTAGAGGGCATCGCCGGGGCTTTATAACCCCCTGTCCGAGCAGATCTATGACGAGGCCGTGGGCAAGCTGCGGTCTTTGAGGCGCTTCGAGCTGATCTCCGCGAACTGGCTGGCCCGCTCAGAGGCACTCGTCCATGAATGCTACGAGCTGAGGCTTAGGATCGACGCGCGCGGGGGGGACCGAGGGCAGAGATTGGACCTCGCGAGGCCCCAGCTGGCGGAGATCTTTGCCGAGTTCCACGAGCAGTGCTCGCTGCACCCCCTTCCCCCACTGTTGTAATTTCCTTTTCTTTTTGCGTGTATGGATGAGGAGCTCATAATACCTTTTGAATAAACAAGGTTTTTCTTTCCTTTTTGCAATGTTCCATTGATCTTTATTAAATTAACAATAGATCCTAGAAAGAGTTTAAATTGCTTTAAAAGAAAAGTACAGGCTGGTAGATGACTTTATTGGCTTGGCCCGAGCTCCCTGAAGGACTGTTGGCCCCCGCGCTTGGCATAGGGTATGGGGTTCCCTGAGTTCCGGGCTGGCCGTCTGCTGAAACGAGCATGATCTGACCGATGGTCAGGTCGGCGGGAGGGCGATGCTGCTCTTGCTCGCGGTCGGCCTACCGTTTGTCCCTCAAGTATGCGGCGAGGTGCCCAGATCGGATGAGCTCTTCGATATTGTCCCTCAGTTTCTTGCAATCCTCCGTGGCGTGGCCCAGTACCCGATGGAAAGCGCAGTAGGGGCCCCGGGTTCGCTTTGCGGGCTGATGCGAGATCGGAGGGAACTTGAAGAACCCTTCGTTCTGGGCCTCCTCCAGCAATAATGCGAGGGAGACGTTGAGGGGGGTATACTTCTGGAACTTCGGGTGGTAGGGCTACTGACGCTCCGGCCTTTCCTCCCGAGCCCTCTTCTTCTGGTCGGACCATTCTGTCCGGGGGAGGTTAGCATTCACCTCGGATTCCAGCTGAACCTCGCGCTCGGTCCACGCCTTGACCTCGGCCATGGTCTTAGGTTGCGCCAACGTGAAGGAGCGTAACCATTCCTTGTGCCTCAGACCAGATCTAAGCGTCGTGATGACGGTTTCGTCCCGATGCTCGGGCACCTCGAGAAGGGCGTTGTAGAAACGGGTAATGTAGGTCTTGAACGTTTCCTTGTCCCCACTCTTAACCGTGAAGAGGTAGTCGACCGTGCGCTTCTGTCGACGGTTCCCCACGAAATGGCCGAGGAACTGAGTAGCTAGCTCGTCAAAGGTCGAAATCGAGCGGGGCTCGAGCCCCCGGAACCAGTCCCGACCTGCGCGGATAAGGGTGGCCGGGAAGGCCCTGCACTGGGCGGCGTCGGAGTGATCCTAGAAGCTCATCCCCGCGGTGAAAGCGTACAAGTGGTCCTTCGGGTTGATTTTCCCGTCCAACAGAGAGACCTTTGGCGGCTGGTTGCGCGAGAAGACGTGGACGGCGAGCAATTCCTCGGTGAACGGCTTTGTGAGCGAGTCGGAGGCGTACTTAGCCCCGTCGCTCGAGAGGTGAGCCTCCCGGCGCATGCCCTCGATTTTCTTCTCGAGGGCGTCGAGCCGACCGTGGTATCCCGAGGGATCGACGCCTTGGGATCCCTAGCCTCCGCTGCAGGTAACCTGCGTCTGGGAGCGGCCTCGGTTCCTCTCGATGTGGTGCCTCAGATCCCAAGGCACGGCCCTCGAGCCGCCGAGGTGAAACCCTTCTGTGCGGCCCCGCCGAGTGTGGTGGTGTCGACCATGCCTGTGGATAGGCGAGGTGACTGACATCTCCTCAGGGGGATAAGGGTCGCGTAGAGGCTCGGGGCGGGGCATTCTAGCGGCGGATCTTGGTGTGGAGCTATGGGGCGCCCAGAGGGCCTCAGGGATCACCGGCTCGAGAGATCGGTGGCCAGGAGTCGTTGCCTGCTGGTGGTCAGTCGTCCAGACAGGGGCAGAGCCTTCTGGAGGTGGTGGAGCGGCGATCTGGGGGACAGGCCCGGTCGTTTGGACGCCGACGAGGGCCTCCGCGAGGGATTGTAGTCGATCTATCCGGCCTGCGAGGGCGTTGATGATGGTCATTGGAGGAGGCTCATCCCCACCTTCAGTGAGTGGAGGGCGGCGGCTGGTACCAGGATCTTCAGGGTGGTTGCTTTTCATTTGGGCGGAGATCGGAAGGCCAACTTTGTGTTTTGTGGAGTTTTTTCCCACAGACGGTGCCAACTGATGGAGGTCCTTTTCGGATCTCCGTCAGATGTTGTCTTCCGTTGATCTCCCGGTGGACTTTGATGGTTATCTTTTATTGCGTGTGGGTCTCAATGGGTTTTGGTGGAAGAGGTGGTATGAGGAGCTTGGTGCCGAGTACCTGCAAAGAAGTCCCAGGGTGGTTTGGTACCACCAAGGACCCTCCGACGATTAAGTTAGTGATGAGATCCGAGCAGAGTAACTGCTTAGAAGAGTAAAGAGTGGCTTATTTTACCCCTCTGTGATGGGGGTTTATATAGCGGTGGTGGCTCGCAGCAGCAGGCGCGAGAATCTCGCCGGCAGTTATGCTCCCGACGTCACGCTCGCGTCGAGAGCGGATCGCCCATTAATGGGGATCGTGATGGCGTGGAACGTGGGATGTTGCTGGCGTATAATCTGCGCATGGCGAGATTTGCGGAGCGGCGGTTACGCCTGTGAGTGGTGGAGTTGGTCGGAGGGCCGAGGAAGACGGCCTCGGCCGGGAGCTCGGGGACGAGCGAGGAGGCCGAGGAGCCTTGGTCCTGTGGCAGCTCGGGGCGAGCTGAGGGGCCGAGGAGGCTAATTTGCAAGGGGGCTCCGAGGAGGGCTAGCTTGTGCTTGCAAGTCGGGCATAGGGTGGCCTGGTCGACCCCTGTGGGCCCTTTCTTCTGAGTCCTGGGACACGTCATCTGCCACGTATCCTGATCTTGGATATCGCCAATATTGAGCATCATCACATACAATGTTGCTAATGTGACAATGATACATGTTATCTAAAATGATGCGACATCTAATTTAAATTAAATATAATTGATTCATGTTATATCACTTAATTTATTTTATATGCAACACAGAATAAAATAGTGACATGTCAGCTCCATTATAAATGCATCCTATGCAGAAACTTTAAGCCCGGATTCCTCGAATTGAAAATATCTTTGTTTATGATCTAGCTTTTCCTCTTCCTGAGCTTCAGGGAAGAGCCAATGATTTTATCAAGACCTCCGCTGAGATCAACTAGAGTTCTTCTTGTACTGTTACAATGAAAAGGAGTATATCAGCCGTCTCGTTACACCTCCACCTCAGCAGAAGAAGCTGGCCACAAATAAACTATAGGGTAAAATGCATAAAGAGCAATTGAATCTTTTCAATATCGTTAAAACTACAACGAACACAACCAAGATGTCGTTATAACATTTAACGCCATTATGGTGATGATGCTCAATATTGGCAATCTCCAGGATCAAGACACATGGCAGATGACGTGTCCCAGGACTCAGAAGAAAGGGCCAACGGGGGCCGACCAGGCCACCCGACGCCCGACCTGCAAGCACAAACTGGCCCTCCTCGGGGCCCCCTGCAAATTGGCCTCCTCGGCCACTCAGCTCGCCCCGAGCTGCCACAGGACAAAGACTCCTCGGCCTCCTCGCTCGTCCCCGAGCTCTAAGCCGAGGCCGTCTTCCTCGGCCTTCCGACCAACTCCACCACTCACAGGCGTAACCGCCGCTCCGCGAATCTCGTCATGTGCAAATTCTACGCCAGCAACATCCCATGTTCCACGCCATCATGATCCCCATTAATGGGCGATCCGGTCTCTACGCGGGCGTGACGTCGGGAGAGTAACTGCCGGCGAGATTCTCGCGTCTGCTGCTGCGTGCCACCACCGTTATATAAACCCCCATCATAGAGGGGTCAAGTAAGCCAGTCTTTACTCTTCTAAGCCGTTACTTTGCTCGGATCTCATCACTAACTTGATCGTTGGAGGGTCCTTGGTAGTACCAAACCACCCCGGGACTTCTTTGCAGGTACTCGGCACCAAACCCCTCATACCACCTCTTGCACCAAAACCCATTGAGACCTATACGCAACAGAAGATAACCATCAAAGTCCACCGGGAGATCAACGGAAGACAACATCTGACGGAGACCCGAAAAGGATCTCCATCAGTTGGCGCCATCTGGGGGAAAAACTCCACAAAACACAAAGTTGGCCTTCCGATCTCCGCCCAAATGGTAAGCATCCACCCTCAAGATCCCGGTACCAGCCGCCGCCTTCCACTCACCGAAGGCGGGGATGAGCCTCCTCCAATGACCATCATCAACGCCCTCGCAGGCCGGATAGATCGGCTACAATCCCTCATGGAGGCCCTCGTCCGCGTCCAAACGGCCGGGCCTGGGCCCCAGATCGCCGCTCCACCGACTCCGGAAGGCTCTGCCCCTGTCTGGACGGCTGACCACCAGTAGGAAACGACTCCTGGCCACCGATCTCTCGAGCCGGTGCTCCCTGAGGCCCTCTGGGCGCCCCATAGCTCCATACCAAGATCCGCCGTCAGAATGCCCCGCCCCGAGCCTCCACGAGACCCTTATCCCCCTGAGGAGATGTCAGTCACCTCGCCTATCCACAGGAATGGTCGACACCACCACACTCGGCGGGGCCGCACAGAAAGGGTTCACCTCGGCGGCTCGAGAGCCACCTCACCTCAGGATCTGAGGCACCTCATCGAGAGGAACCGAGGCCGCTCCCAGACGCATGTCACCCGCAGCGGAGGCCAGGGATCCTAAGGCGCCAATTCCTCGGGATACCACGGTCGGCTCGACGCCCTCGAGAAGAAAATTGAGGGCATGCGCTGGGAGGCTCACTTCTCGAGCGACGGGGCTAAGTACGCCTCCGACTCGCTCACAAATCAGTTCACCGAGGAATTGCTCTCCGTCCACGTCTCCTCGTGCAACAAGCCCCCAAAGGTCTCTCTGTTCGACGGGAAAACCGACCCGAAGGACCATTTGGATGCTTTCACCATAGGAATGAGCTTCCAAGATCACTCCGACGCCGCCCAGTGCAGGGCCTTCCCGGCCACCCTTATCCGCGCAGGTCGGGACTGGTTCCGGGGGCTCGAGCCCCGCTCGATTTTGACCTTCGACGAGCTAGATACTCAGTTCCTCGGCCATTTCATGTAGAACCGTCGACAGAAGCGCACGGTCGACTACCTCTTCATGGTTAAGAGTAGGGATAAGGAAACGTTCAAGGCCTACATTACCCATTTCTACAACGCCCTTCTCGAGGTGCCCGAGCACCGGGACGAAACCGTCATCATGGCACTCAGATCTGGCCTGAGGCACAAGGAACGGTTACGCTCCGTCGCGTTGGCGCAACCTAAGACCATGGCCGAGGTCAAGGCGTGGACCGAGCGTGAGGTTCAGCTGGAATCCGAGGTGAATGCTAACCTCCCCCTGGCAGAACGGTCCGACCAGAAGAAGAGGGCTCGGGAGGAGAGGCCGGAGCATCAGCAGCCCTACCACCCGAAGTTCCAGGAGTATAGCCCCCTCAACGTCTTCCTCGCAGTATTGCTGGAGGAGGCCCTGAACGAGGGGTTCTTAAAGTTCCCTCCGATCCCGCGTCAGGCCGCAAAGCGAACCCGGGGCCCCTACTGCACTTTCCACCGGGTACTGGACTACGCCATGGAGGACTGCAAGCAACTGAGGGACTACATCGAAGAGCTCATCCGGTCTGGGCACCTCGCCGCCTACTTGAGGGACAAACAGCAGGCCGACCGCGAGCAGGAGCAGCATCGCCCTCCCGCCGACCTGACCATCGGTCAGATCATGCTCGTTTCAGCGGACGGCCAGCCCGGAGCTCAGTGAGCCCCGTACCCTATACCGAGTGCGGGGGCCAACAGTCCTTCAGGGAGCTCGGCCGAAGCCAATAAAGTCATCTACTAGCCTGTACTTTTCTTTTAAAGCAATGTAAACTCTTCCTAGGATCTATTGTTAATTTAATAAAGATCAATGGAACATTGTTAAAAGGAAAGAAAAGCTTTGTTTATTCAAAAGGTATTATAGGCTCCTCAGCCATACACGCAAAAAGAAAAGGAAATTACAACAGCGGGGGAAGGGGGTGCAACGAGCACTGCTCGTGGTACTCGGTAAAGATCTCCGCCAGCCGGGGCCTTGCAAGGTCCAACCTTTATCCCCGGTTCCCCCCGCGCGCGTCGATCCCAAGCCTCAGCTCGTAGCATTCGCGAACGAGCGCCTCTGAGCAGGCCAGCCGGTTCACAGAGATCAGGCCGAAGCGCCTCAAAGACCGCAGCTTGCCCACGGCCTTGTCATAGAGCTGCTCGGACAGGGGATTGTAAAGCCCCGACGACGCCCTCCAGATGAAGTACATCAGCAGCTGCAGCAGGGAGGAGTATCAGGGGAGCAGCTGACCGAAATGGTCCTCAATGCTCCCATAGACCAGCTGCACCGTGTCCTCGGTGCAGTTCTGGTCGTAAAGATATACGTCTTCGAAGTGAATGATGTCGGGGATGGTAAACGGGAAGTCTTCCATTTTCGACAACCTGTTTATGAAGGATAGAAGGACCAGTACTTCTTCAGCCTTAAATAGCCCACTGCACCGCTCAACAGTCGCCCGCTTTCACCCAAACGGTCGCTGCCACGCGGCGGTCATCAAGCCTTCTCTGATGGAATCGAAGCGACGCGACCCTAGCACTTCGCCTCCCCTCGCATTCAATGCCCTCGACCGTTCCTATTCCCAACACCTACAGCTGGGCGGTCGGGCTACACCTCATCGAGATTCAACCCAGCAGCTACCCTGCTCGGTCACCCCTGGCGGGTAGCTTCCCTACCACAACGCCAGGGATCAAAAAGCCCTCCCAGAGGCAGTCGAGCCCGAGGATCCCTCGCTCGGCTATCCCCAACGGGCAGCTTCCCTGCCACAACGCCGGGGATCAAGAAGCCCTCCCAGAGGCAGTCGAGCCCGAGGATCCCTCGCTCGGCTATCCTTCAGGACCAAAGCGCTCGCTAAGAGGCACCGGATAGCAACCCTGACCGGCCAAGGGTCCTTAGTAGGCTTCTACAGCCCCTCCCATGCTAAGGACCAAAGTCCTCCCAGAGGCAGCCGAGTCCTTGCTCGGCTATCCCCGGCTGGTAGCTTCCTACCACAAACGACAGGGATCAAAGTCCTCGCCAAGAGGCACTGGGCAGTAACCTGCTCGGTCCCCGTCCTGAAGGATCAAAGCCCTCGCAAGAGGCAACCGAGCAGCTACCCTGCTCGGTCATCTCCGGCTGGTAGCTCCCTACCCATGACGTCAGGGATCGAAGCCCTCGCAAGAAGCATTCGAGCTGCTACCCTGCTCGGTCGTCCAAGGCTGGTAGTTGTCTACCCGTGACGCCAAAGATCAAAGCCCTCGCCAAGAGGCAACCGCGTAGCTCCACTGCCCGACCATCCTTAGCGGGCTTCTTACAGCCCCTTCAGCACTAAGGATCGAAGCCCTCGCAAGAGGCAACCGAGCAGCTTCCTCGCTCGGTCAACTCCGGCTGGTAGCTCCCTACCCACGATGCCAGGGATCAGAAAGCCCTCGCAAGAGGCACCAGAGCGGCTACCCCGCTCGTCCATCCCAGGCTGGTATTTGCCTACCCCCGACGCCAGAGGTCAAAGCCCTCGCCACGAGGCGGATGCGCAGCTACCCTGCCCGGTCATCCTTAGTGGGGTTCTTACAGCACCCCCCAAAGCTAAGGATCGAGGCCCTCGCAAGGGGCGACTGAGCAGCTACCCTGCTCGGCCATCCCTGGCGGGTAGCTCCCCTACCATAATGCCAGGGATCAGAAAGCCTTTGCAAGAGGTAACTGAGCAGCTACCCTACCCAGTCACCCCCGTATGGTTGTCAATGCTCGAAATCAAAGATGCCCTGTGGCCCGCGGAAGATCCGAGACCCCAGTGAGGGGCGTCAGGTCTATCCAAGTCTAAACGATCTCCCCTCGACTCCGGGGCCCATGGGGATACCTCCTCGACAGCGCTTGGCATGCTCGTCGGCCAGTGATTGAAGTCAACTCGACGGACGATCGCCAGAAAGATGGCCAACCTGACATGAAAACACAACGTACAAGCAAAGATATCTTACGGGCATTCTTCACACACAGAAGATGAAATGCAAACCGAGTAAAACAAGGATTTTCTTTTATTGCCAAAAGACAAAGACTTTACAGAGGGTATTTTTCGGGGCTCCCCAGCCTTACAAAATTCAAAAAACAAAATAAAATGAGGAAAACAGGGGCTCTACACCTCGGGGCCAGGTACGACCTCCACCGCATGGCGCGCGAGGTCCTCGGCAACCTCCTCGCCAGGAACCTCTTCCCCCTGCTCGTCGGCGCCCACGAGGGGGAACTCAGCCCGGAGATCTGCGTCGGCGAACTCCGGCATCCGGGCCTTAACGGCATCGAGGGCGTTGTGCCAAATACGGGTCGTGGCCACGGCCAAGTCATCATAGAAGTCCTTCGACTTCTTATAGACCTCCACCGCCTTCTATTCAGCCGACTTGGCCGCCTCGGCCGCCGCCCCCAGCTCCTTTCGGAGGGCCTTCACCATCCTCTTCAGGTTGCCGACGAGCACATGGCGTCCTCGAGCTTGACCTCGGCAATCACCGCAGCCTCGCGGTGCTGGGCCACCTCCCGTTTCCCGGCCTCCACCTCGCCTTCCAAGGTGGCGACCCTCGCCGTCATCGCCTCCAGCTCCCGCTTGGAGCTCTCTTGCAGCGAGGCGAACCGACCCGCAGCCTCCAGCGCCGGGGCAACCACCTCGGCCTCCATACGCAGGGCGAGGGCTACGTGCTGGAGAACCTGGAAAACATGGAAAGGATCAGAAAGATGAAGGAAGCACTGAATCTCACAATGAACCAAAAAACTTACCTGCACGGACTGCTGGGCGATGGACGCCAGCTGAGCCCTGAAGGTGCCCTCGGGGACTCTACCCCCTGCCGAGGTCTCTATCTCATGCAGAAGGTTGTCCGCCACGGACAGCCCCGATGGCACCGCAAACTGGAGGCCCCCTTCCTCCACCATGGTCGGCAAGGACCGTCCCCGGGAGGGTCTCCGGGAGCTCCTCTTGATGTCACGACCCAATATTTGGCCCATAACCGGCACTTAAACTACGTAACGTCTACAGGCATACGTAACTTAAGTAAGCCAAAACCCAGAAATCTAAACCACCCAAAACTGGATCAACGGAGAAAAACATAGTTTAAAACATTTGGAAATTTTCAAGTAAAAATCTTAAAGTTTAATTTTCGTTCTTAAAAATTTCGGCAGCACCTCTTTTGTAAAAACTAGCCCCGAAAACGGGTACAACATAGAGAAAATAAAAGGCATCCCAAATAGAAGCAAAATCAAGCTCAACGGCGGAGAAAATCACCACAACATGTATACGACGCCGAAGCGAAGAAATATCAAAGAAAAGACTGCATAAAGAAGTAAAACTTTTCAACAAAACCGGCTCCCACGAGCACGGCACCCAAAGTCACCACAATAATACAACACTGAATCCTTACAAGTCGTCTCTAAGTCATATACAATAGTGGTAGATGGAGATACTAGATCCAACAAAAAATATACAAGGTACAAGCAGATAACCGCAACCCACCTAAAAGTAAAGGCCTCACTGCCTAACGTAGCGGTATCCGCAAAAGTAGAGATGATAAGACGCCCTGCCGCGACCACTCAGAAGGTAAGTCCTGCAAAATACTGTAGTACAACGGGGGTGAGTTTCCAACTCGTGAATAGTAAACAACATCATACTGTAATCGCAAGTATGCACGAATAGCGATTAATCTAACAATGTAATCCGATAGCATAAGTATGACAATGTGAATATGCAACAATCATGTAAAGGTACAGCATCAGAGTACTACAACTACATGAAGCAATGGATAAAAACATAATCCTGAATGTGGAATGATATAATATAAAATCTCATGCAAAATCATCAGCATGGAAAAACACCAGTGTCCCTCATCAAATCCCACCATCCTCAGGCACCGCATTCTCAGATCGGCCCTCACATCCTGTAAGTCTCATGAAACCTGAGTGTCAAACATCGACACCCGAAACATTATGAAAACATATCCCTATGTGTGTGTATATATATATATATGTATATAAGTATGAGGATATCAACCCTGTATGTCCACCGACGATACATAAAAATCATGGAAAACCTGAGTGTCTAACAACGACACTCGAAACATCATGAAACCCGTGTCTAGCATCGACACGTAAATCCTCATAACTCAGGCGCTATCACCACGACTGGCCCTAACGATATGTCGTACATCACTCCGGTCGGTATCCCCACGATAACCGCCGAGTCCAAATACCATCACCGGTAGGTACTTGCCCACCTTCCAGGCTCATCGTCTGTACCACAAACATCTTGCCGAGGGGAACCGTACCGGGCTCCACCATATCCCCGCACATGGCCCACTCACTCCTCGCATCGGGTATATATTACAAATCTCAGAACCGAGAAATCTCATGGTGGATGCATCAAAATATCATATCAAGAGAAACCGGGTTTTCAAACAATACATAGTTTCTTGAAAATACCCCCACGGTTCTCAAATCCATAAATCATATGAAATCCATATCTCAATGCGTAAAATCTATATAAAACTGATATATGCAACATAAAACATCAATATGAGCATATAAAGGGAAAACCGATCTTTTAAATGAATCCAGCTTTAAAATATATCTTGTGGTTCCCAAAATCCCCCGAAAAACAGGTGCAGCATCATATGAGGTGTACATGTAAGTGTAGCAAGGTTTAAGTATCTACATGTAAGCAAGTATGTATGATGCATTTCATAAGCGCAGTAATCCACGACTCAATATCACATGTCAAAACAATACCACTTAGGGTATATACAACTATAGCGAAAATATGCGTGTGTACATGTCAGTATGTGTGCATGATGTACATGTAGCTGTAATCGAATATGTGGGTGTGCATGTCAATATGTATGCAAGATTTACAGGTAGCTATAGTAAGGTATACGTGAAATGGATTAAGAGTTACTATCTTAACTATCCATATCAAATACAATAACACGTATGTAGGTGTCAACAATATCTCATATGCACAAAGAGGATAAGGGTCACTGCCTCAATTATCCCTCTCTACTACATTAATACGTATGTGTATGGGTTGTGCGTGTCATGGCAATTACTGACGGTGTGGGTGTAGCATACAATTTAGTGCTCGTGCAACATAAACCGTCAGTAATGTGTTATATCTAAAGGTACAAGTCAAGGTACAACAGATAATACTATGCAACGACGTTCATATGAAATTTACTAATATGCAATAACATACAGCTATCCTATCATATCAGCCCTGACGCATAACGCCATACGGGCGATTTCCCCGTAGATGTTAAATCTACTCACATGGTCTCCAGCTATGAAAATCCGACCACCTACTTCCCCTTGTTCGCAGCGTCCGAAGTCCCCGCTTGCGACGCTATAATTTCACAAACACACAAATAGTGCGAAGAATCTCAGAAATCGACTAATATAACGAAAAACTACGTTTTAAAACAACGCACCAACACTAAACTAACTCATGAGTGTGCATCTAGTGGCTAAAGTGTGTGACGATAAAACGACCCAACTCAAGTGCAGCAATTTCACCAGAACACGATTCGTGTCGGATAACGTAACACGCGGATTCAAAACACTATATTATAGGAAAATGATCCCAGATTTTTCATACTGAAATTACAAAAAAAGTAAACAGTACCAAACACCCCTAAACAACTGTAGATAGCCACCTACAAAAACCAAACCCCAACACCTCCCTCAATAGCCGGCGTCGCCGGAATTCATCAAAGGGGTCGCTGGTCGAAGCCGGTGGGGTGGTGCTCGGGTCTCAGGTGGAACACCAGGGTCACTAGTATATCACTACAATTTTGTTTAGTTGCCCCAGTAAAAATTCCAGGTCGGAGCAGATCCCAGAAACTCAAAAAGACACTAAAGAATACGATATTGCACTAATCGATATCTAACGTGTTCTAAACCATAACCAACGAGCTACCCATTATAAAAACTCTTAATTAACAGATTAGGGATTATACCTAACAATCCTTGCTCCTAAGATCCAAGCTTTTCTAGCTCCAAGTGATCAAGAAGCAAAAACCAAGACTTGATGTAATATTGTGATTTATTTTGGAATTTTGGAGATTTAAGAGCTTTGAAATTGTTGAAAATGGTGTAGAAAAGATCAAAGGCAAAAGAGGGAGGAGGGATTCGGCCAAGGGGAGGAGTATGAGGAATTTGTGGAGTTTCCTAGCAATTCCTTGCAATAAATGCACTTTAATGCATTCACATGCACATTCATGCACCTCATTCCAATTCTTTTCTTTTTCATTTAAACTTAAATCCTTAAACCCAAACAAATATCTAGATATGAAGAGAAGGGTTTAATTAACTCAAGTTTGCTTAAAAATTAAGGAGAAATTTTTTCAACCCAAAAAGTAAATACCACATTAAAATAATATTAAAATAGGGAAAAATTCTTTTTGAACCAAAACGTCCCATATACCCCCAAAGCTTGCGCACTAGCTTTATTTTAGCTAAACTAGGTGCCGGAAATTTTATATGGACGTTTGAACACAGTCGGGTTAAAACGGAAAATACCGACAATTTTACCCTAAAACGGAAAAATTCGTATAATGATTTCTAAAACGTTACAATCTCCCCCCTATAGAAATTCGGTCCCCGAATTAAAATTTCATACTAAGCGTACCTTCAAAGTGATGAGGGAATTTCTTCCGCATCTCGCTCTCGGCCTCCCAAGTGATCTCCTCACTAGTAAGGCTACGCCAAAGAACCTTCACAGATGGCAAGACCTTTGACCGAAATCTCTTCACCTGCCGATCCAAAATAACTATCGGCTGCTCGGTGAACGAAAGATCGTGGTCAAGCTGAACGGTCTCGTGCTGAATCATGTGAGAAGGATCATGAAGGTATCTACGAAGCATCGACACATGGAAAACATGGTGAACATCCGGAAAACTGGGCGGGAGCGCCAAACGATAAGCAACAGAACCCACTCGCTCAAGGATCTTGAAAGGGCCTATAAATCTGGGACTGAGCTTCCCCCTCTTCCCAAATCGCATAACGCCCTTCATCGGAGAAATCCTCAGGAATACATGATCCCCCACTGCGAACTCAAGTCTGCGACGACGACGGTCGGCATAAGACTTCTGCCTGCACTGGGCTTCTCTCATCCTGTCCTGAATCAGCTGGATCTTCTCCGTGGTCTCCTGAACTAGCTGGGGTCCCAAAACTCTACTCTCGCTGAGTTCGGTCCAGCAGACTGGCGATCGACACTTCCTACCATATAAAGCCTCAAAAGGTGCCATCTGAATAGTCTCCTGAAAGCTGTTGTTGTAGGAGAACTCAATCAACGGCAAGTGACGATCCCAACTGCCACAAAAATCAAGCACACATGAACGGAGCATATCCTCCAGAGTCTGAATAGTCCGCTCCGACTGACCATCGGTCTGTGGATGAAAAGCGGTGCTAAAACTCAACCGGGTACCCAAAGCTTCCTGAAGCTTCTGCCAAAGACGGCTAGTAAACTGGGTGCCTCTGTTGGATACTATGCATGTGGGAACACAGTGCAAATGCACAATCTCATCTATGTACAACTGAGCATACTGAGCATACCCGAAAGTGGCCTTCACTAGAAGGAAGTGAGCCGCTTCCGTCAACCGGTCAACAATCACCCAAATAGAGTCATACCCTCTACTGGTCCTGGGTAGACCCACAATGAAGTGCATGGAAATCTGCTCCCATTTCCACTCTGGAACGGGTAAAGGCTGCAACTCTCCAGCCGGTCTCTGATACTCAGCCTTGACTTGCTGACAAGTCAGGCACCTCGAAACGAAGTCCGAAATATCGCGTTTCATCCCTTCCCACCAGTAAAAGTCTCTCAAATCACGATACATCTTGGTGGAACCTGGATGAACGCTAAAGGCCGACTGATGTGCCTGCTCAAGGATCTCGCGTCTCAACCCATCAGCATCTGGTACACACAAGTGAGTCCCACATCGTAGCACACCCTGGTCATCAATCAGGAACTCCGAAACTGTACCCTGTCGAACAAGCTCAACAATTTCGGACAAACGGGCATCACTGGGTTGCGCCTCACGGATACGATCAAGTAGTAGTGGACGGGCGCGGACATGAGCAAACTGTCCCCCAGCGGAGGTGAACTCGAACTGCACTCTATCATCACACAAGAGCTGCCAATCTGTAGAAGACTGATGCTGAACTGCGCTCAACTGGGACAAGGTACCCCCGGGCCTACGACTCAAAGCATCAGCTACCACATTCTCCTTGCCCGGGTGATAAAGGATCTCACAATCATAATCCTTCACTAGCTCCATCCATCGGCGTTGTCTCAGGTTCAGATCCCGCTGCTGTAATATGTACTTCAAGCTCTTATGATCCGTGAAGATCTGACATGACTCCCCGTACAAGTAGTGTCTCCAAATCTTCAACGCAAAGACCACCGCTATCATCTCAAGATCGTGAGTGGGGTAATTCTGCTCATGCTTCTTCAGCTGCCTAGAAGCGTAAGCAATCACTCTATCATGTTGCATCAATACACAGCCAAGCCCCACTCGAGAAGCATCACAATAAACAACATAGCCGCCTGATCCAGAAGGTAAAGAAAGAACTGGTGCTGTCGTCAACCGAGTCTTCAAGTGCTGAAAACTCTGCTCGCACGCATCAGTCCAAAGAAAAGGAACTCCCTTCCGGGTCAGTCCAGTCAGCGGTGCAGCGATACTCGAGAAATCCTGCACAAAACAGCGATAATAACCTGCTAAGCCCAAAAAGCTGCGGACTTCAGTCACCGATACAGGTCTGGGCCAAAGCTGTACAGCCTCGAACTTCCTCGGGTCCATAAGAATACCATCACCAGTCACCACATGACCCAAGAAGTCAACACTATCAAGCCAAAATACGCACTTTGAGAATTTAGCATACAGCTGGTGCTCTCTCAATATCTGCAAAGTAATCTTCAAGTGTTGCTCATGCTCCTCACGACTCCTAGAGTAGACCAGTATGTCATCAATAAAAACTATAATAAACTGGTCGAGGAACGGCCTGAAAATCCGGTTCATCATATCCATGAGCGTTGCTGGCGCATTGGTGAGTCCGAACGACATCACCAAAAACTCATAATGCCCATAGCGCGTACGAAAAGCAGTCTTCGGAATGTCATCATTCCGAACCCGCAACTGATGATAACCCGAACGTAAATCAATCTTAGAAAAATGTTTCGCACCCTGGAGCTGATTAAATAAATCGTCAATGGAAGGTAAAGGATACTTGTTCCGCACCGTAACTCGGTTCAACTGACGATAATCCACACATAACCTCAAACTGCCGTCCTTCTTCTTGACGAACAGAACAGGAGCTCCCCACAGCGAAACCCTCGGACGCACAAGTCCCAAATCAAGCAACTCTTGCAATTGATCTTTAAGCTCTCTAAGCTCTGCCGGAGCCATCCGATAAGGCGGTATAGAAATAGGCTCCGTGCCAGGAATCAGATCAATGCAGAACTCAATATCGTGCTCTGGTGGCAACCCAGGTAACTCATCGGGAAAGACGTAGGGAAACTCTCGCACGGTAGGAACCTGTTCTATAGACTCCACTGTGGATCCAGTATCATGAATGAAAGCCAAGAATCCCCGACATCCCCTCCTCAAAAGCCGATTAGCGCAAAGGACAGAAATCAAACTGTGAGGGGCGGCACCACGGTCTCCCTGCACAACAAACACTGACTCGCCGGGAAAACAAAACCTAACTGTCTTCTCGTGGCAGTCCACGGACACGTAGCAAGTAGCTAGCCAATCCATTCCCAGCAGAACGTCGAAGTCCAACATCTCAAGAAGGATCAAGTCGACGGACAGATCTCTGTCACCAATACGGAAAGCACAAGACCAGAACACGTGTCGTGCAACAAACGACTTTCCCACAGGAGTAGTCACGACAAGCGGCTGATCTAGCAAACACGACCCCCGGCCTAACCTCGGCGCGAAGTGCGTAGAAACATATGAATGCGTAGATCCCGGATCGAAAAGAACATGTGCATCATAAGAACATACAGAAAGGGTACCTGAAACCACAGCATTGGACGCCTGAGCGTCATGGTGAGTCAAGGAAAAAACACGTGCCTGCCCTCTACCGGCTACTGGCTGTCCTCTGCCTCCGCCACCTCGACCTCTCGGTACAAAACCACCACGACCGCGACCACTCTGAGCAGGATTCTGACGTGGCGCAATCACAGGAATAAGAGGCAACGCTCTCTGAGGCGGAGAAGGTGGTAAGGTAACCTGGGGTACTGCTGGCCCTCTCTGACACACCACGGTACAATCCCTCACTAGGTGAACTGCCACATCCAAAACACCCTCGTGTCGACGGCTGACCCTCCTGGGAAAAAGTACTGAATAACTGGCCACGTCCCACGTCTCTGCTACTCCCAGTGTTTGATCGAACTCTGTCTCGAGATCTCAACCTCTGCCTCCTAGCTGATATACCAGTACGAGCCCTCTTCGGTTCCGGAACAACCGATGACTCAGATAGACGCTCCTCCACCAATAGGGCTGCATCCACAGCTGCCGCATACGTGTTGCAATGCCGAATGCTGATGGCTAGGAACAACTGGGTAAGCAGGCCTCGAACAAACCTCTTCACCCTCATCTCCTCAGTCGCCACCAAGTACGGAGCATACACAGACAGCTTAGTAAATAGAACATCATACTCAGACACCGTCATCCCCGGAGTCTGACGTAACGACTCAAATTTGCGCGCTCGCACATCCCTGACGCTTGGTGGAAGAAAATGGGCGAGAAACGACGTCACAAACTCAGCCCAGGTCATAGGAGCAAGACCCGCGGCTCTGCCCCTTTCCAAGGACTCACACCACTTCTGGGCCAGACCCTCCAGATGAAAACTGGCAAACTCCACCCATCTCTCGTCCGAGCATCGTAGAGAACGACAAATCCTGGCCATCCGGTCGATGAACGACTGCGGATCCTCAGTAACATCTATGCCAGTAAACACCGGAGGCCTCAGGCTCATAAACTCGGTCAGTGACACGGTAATAACCTCCGGAGCTGTAACTGCGACTGCCGGAACTGTAGGTACCATCGTGGTCCCTGCAACGGGTGGAACAACTACCTGCCCCTGCGCTCAAATGGCCTCTACTAAAGTCCCCACCATCCGGCGCAGGTCCTGCATACCAGCTCCAATCATAGCAATGTACTCCGGTACAACAGGCATACTGCCATGGTCAGTCCTCGCCTCTGACGAGTCAACTCTAATCTCAGCCCTCGCGGATGCTCTCTGTGCCCTCGTAGTCTTCGGCGGCATATAAGATGGAAATTGAAACAAGATTCAATAAGGACACAGAAATTGAATCACAAGGATGTAACAATCACGGAAGGAATATCAATCAATAAGTCCTAAGGTCACTTAGGCGGAGTACCGTGTCGTAAGTATGCCGCGGAACATACACATGCTACGTCACTCTGCTTAAGCTACCTACTCCATCATACCAAGATCATCCTACACTCCGAAAGGTAAAACCTAGTACCAACTTTGTCACGACCCAATATTTGGCCCGTAACTGGTACTTAAACTACGTAACGCCTATAGGCGTAAGCAACTTAAGTAAGCCGAAACCCAGAAATCTAAACCACCCAAAACTGGATCAACGGAAAAAAACATAGTTTAAAACATTCGGAAATTTTCAAGTAAAAATCTTTAAGTTTAGTTTTCGTTCTTAAAAATTTCGGCAGCACCTCCTTTGTAAAAACTAGCCCCGAAAACGGGTACAACATAGATAAAATAAAAGGCATCCCAAATGGAAGCAAAATCACGCCCAATAGCGAAGAAAATCACCATAACATGTATACGATGCCGAAGCGAAGAAATATCAAAGAAAAGACTGCATAAAGAAGTAAAACTTTTCAACAAAACCGGCTCCCACGAGCACGGCACCCAAAGTCACCACAATAATACAACATTGAATCCTCACAAGTCGTCTCTAAGTCATATACAACAGTGGTAGATGGAGAATACTAGATCCAACAAAAAATATACAAGGTACAAGCAGATAACCGCAACCCACCTAAAAGCAAAGGCCTTACTGCCTAACTTAGCGGTATCCGCAAAAGTAGAGATGATAAGACGCCCTGCCGCGACCACTCAGAGGGTAAGTCCTGCAAAACACTGTGGCACAATGGGTATGAGTTGCCAACTCGTGAATAGTAAATAACATCATATTGTAATCGCAAGTATGCACGAATAGCGATTAATCTAACAATGTAATCCGATAGCATAAGTATGACAATGTGAATATGCAACAATCATGTAAAAGTACAGCATCAGAGTACTACAACTACATGAAGCAATTCATAAAAACATAATCCTGAATGTGGGATGATATAATATAAAATCTTATGCAAAATCATCAGCATGGAAAAACACCAGTGTCCCTCACTGACACGTCAAATCCCACCATCCTCAGGCACCGCATTCTCAGATCGGCCCTCACATCATGTAAGTCTCATGGAACCTGAGTGTCAAACATCGACACCCGAAACATCATGAAAACATATCCCTATGTGTGTGTGTGTGTGTGTATATATATATATGTATATAAGTATGAGGATATCAACCCCGTATGTCCACCGACGATACATAAAAATCATAGAAAACCTGAGTATCTAACACCAACACTCAAAACATCATGAAACCCGTGTCTAGCATCGACACGTAAATCCTCATAACTCAGGCATTGTCACCACGACTGGCCCTGATGTATGTCGTACATCACTCCAGTCGGTATCACCATGATAACCGCCGAGTCCAAATACAATCACCGGTAGTTGCCCACCTTCCAGGCTCATCGTCTGTACCACGAACATCTTGCCGAGGGGAACCGTACCGGGCTCCACCATATACCCGCACACGGCCCACTCACTCCTCGCATCGGGTATATATTACAAATCTCAGAACCGAGAAATCTCATGGTGGACGCATCAAAATATCATATCAAGAGAAACCGGGTTTTCAAACAATATATAGTTTCTTGAAAATACCCCCACGGTTCTCAAATCCATAAATCATATGAAACCCATATCTCAATGCGTAAAATCCATATAAAACTGATATATGCAACATAAAACATCAATATGAGCATATAAAGGGAAAACCGCTCTTTTAAATGAATCCAGCTTTAAAATATATCTTGCGGTTCCCAAATTCCTCCGAAAAACAGGTGCAGCATCATATGAGGTGTACATGTAAGTGTAGCAAGGTTTAAGTGTCTACATGTAAGCAAGTATGTATGATGCATTTCATAAGCGCAATAATCCACAACTCAATATCATATGTCAAAACAATACCACTTAGGGTATATACAACTATAGCGAAAATATGCGGGTGTACACGTCAGTATGAGTGCATGATGTACATGTAGCTGTAATCGAATATGTGGGTGTGCATGTCAATATGTATACAAGATGTACAAGTAGCTATAGTAAGGTATACGTGAAATGGATTAAGAGTTACTATCTTAACTATCCATGTCAAATACAATAACACGTATGTAGGTGTCAACAATATCTCATATGCACAAAGGGGATAAGGGTCACTGCCTCAATTATCCCTCTCTACTACATTAATACGTATGTATATGGGTTGTGCGTGTCATGGAAATTACTGACGGTATGGGTGTAGCATACAATTTAGTACTCGTGCAACATAAACCGTCAGTAATGTGTTATATCTAAAGGTACAAGTCAAGGTACAACAGATAATACTATGCAATAACGTTCATATGAAATTTACTAATATGCAATAACATACAGCTATCCTATCATATCAGCCCTGACGCATAACGCCATACGGGCGATTTCCCCGTAGATGTTAAATCTACTCACATGGTCTCCAGCTATGAAAATCCGACCATCTGCTTCTCCTTGTTCGCAGCGTCCGAAGTCCCTGCTTGCGACGCTATAATTTCACAAACACACAAATAGTGCAAAGAATCTCAGAAATCGACTAATATAACGAAAAACTACATTTTAAAACAACGCACCAACACTAAACTAACTCACGAGTGTGAATCTAGTGGCTAAAGTGCGTGACGATAAAACGAACCCAACTCAAGTGCAGCAATTTCACCAGAACACGATTCGTGTCGGATAACGTAACACGCGGATTCAAAACACTATATTATAGGAAAATGATCCCAGATTTTTCATACTGAAATTACAAAAAAAAGTAAACAGTATCAAACACCCCTAAACAACAGCAGATAGCCACCTACAAAAACCAAACCCTAACACCTCCCTCAATAGCCGGCGTCGCCGGAATTCGTCAAAGGGGTCGCCGGCCGAAGCCGGTGGGGTGGTGCTCGGGTCTCAGGTGGAACACCAGGGTCACTAGTACATCACTACAATTTTGTTTAGTTGCCCAGTAAAAATTCCAGGTCGGAGCAGATCCCAGAAACTCAAAAAGACACTAAAGAATACGATATTGCACTAATCGATATCTAACGTGTTCTAAACCATAACCAACGAGCTACCCATCATAAAAACCCTTAATTAACAGATTAGGGATTATACCTAACAATCCTTGCTCCCAAGATCCAAGATTTCCTAGCTCCAAGTGATCAAGAAGCAAAAACCAAGACTTGATGTAATATTGTGATTTATTTTAGAATTTTGGAGATTTAAGAGCTTTGAAATTGTTGAAAATGGTGTAGAAAAGATCAAAGGCAAAAGAGAGAGGAGGGATTCGGCCAAGGGGAGGAGTATGAGGAATTTGTGGAGTTTCCTAGCAATTCCTTGCAATAAATGCACTTTAATGCATTCACGTGCACATTCATGCACCTCATTCCAATTCTTTTCTTTTTCATTTAAACTTAAATCCTTAAACCCAAACAAATATCTAGATATGAAGAGAAGGGTTTAATTAACTCAAGTTTGCTTTAAAATTAAGGAGAAATTTTTCCAACCCAAAAAGTAAATACCACATTAAAATAATATTAAAAATAGGTAAAAATTCTTTTTGAACCAAAATGTCCCATATACCCCCAAAGCTTGCGCACTAGCTTTATTTTAGCTAAATTAGGTGCCGGCAAGTTTATATGGACGTTTGAACACAGTCGGGTTAAAACGGAAAATACCGACAATTTTACCCTAAAACGGAAAAATTCGTATAACGATTTCTAAAACGTTACACTTGAGCGGCTCCGAGGGAGAGTCGATCTCCTCTTCCGAGGTCGGGTCCTCCTGAATCAGGGCCCTCTTCCGGCCCGATGCTCTGCTGGGACCCGGGGCGGGATCCGCCACCGAGCGCTCCCGGGACACCACCACCGGAGCGGGCTTCGCACGGGAAGAACTGGCGCCCCCAGCCTTCGTAGGCTGCCTCGGCTGGCGCATGAAGGCTCTGAGAGAAACGAAGTCCATGGATCCTGCACGAAACAAATACCCAACAAATCAGCGACACGAGCAAAACACAAGCCAAAAAGCCAACCTAACTTACCGACGAACTCAACGGGGCTGAGTCCAGCCCAGCTCAGAACCCTCTCAGACAGCAGCACGTCAGGTCGGGGGATGGGCTCCCACGATGCCACCCTCACTGCGGCGGGGTCATCAAACTGGTTCCCCGGCAAACATTTCTCCCTCGACCACTTGGTAGGCACGGGCCAGTCCTCGCCCTCGGGAGGGGAAACGAAGAAAAATTTCTTTTTCCAGTCATGAATAGAAGAGGGAAAGGCCACGACGCTGGTCCCGGCAGTGCCCCCCAGCCGCTTCCTGAAAGTGAGATAAACCTATCTCGGGTCGCCCGCTTGACCACCAGGGTGACTCTTGAAGACGAGAGAGGAATCGAGAAAGGAAAGGCTGAAAGGAACCGCCTATAACTTCAGGCGGATCAAGAACCCAAGAAGGATCCTCCACGAGTTCGACACTAACTGGCCGGAGGCTAAACCGAAGAAATTCAGCGCGGCGATGACCTCAGGAGAGAAGGGCAGGCGCATTCCGCCCCAAAAAGCTTCCAAATACAAGGCGATTTCCCTGGCCTGTACATGATCTGCCCTCTCTCCCTCCTTGGCCAGTCGGAGCGTATAGCGCGAGGGGATGTGGAAGCGAGCCCGAGCATTGGCGAGCTCGTCCTCATGCCTCACCCAGCACGAGGAGCCAGGGGCCACATTTGCCGCCTCCTCCCTGGAGGCGGCCCCCGCCTCACGATCTCGGGGAGAGGATCCAACCCCTGCTCCCCGAGGAGACTCAGACACAGCTAAAGGGACCCTAGAACCTACTCCTACAACGTCTACTGATTCTACAGAGGAAGACATCTAACCTTGGAAAAGAGAATCTTCAGGGGCTGAAAGCGGGAGAAAAGAGACGAGCACCGAGCAACCAAGACTTAAGAGAGGGAAATATGAAGGAGTAAGGGCCCTAGAGCGGACCCCACCCATATTTATTGCTGCATACGGCCTCATCCAACGGTGCCCGTCATCTCCCGCCGAAACGTCTCCTCGCACCCAGCGGCTCCAATCGCTCCACGTGTCAGTCCTGCGCTGGACCGCGTCCCATCAGACGTCGCAGGCCTGCGTACGTCGCATCAGCCAATCGACGCTCGACATGTGGACCGTCGCTTCAGTTGCAGAGTGCACGAACCGGCGCACCTTCTTTAAATGCAGAGATCTCGCCTTGATTCGCTAGCAGAAAAGACAACCGACGGCCCGAGGACCCGTCCAGACAAAGCCCTAGAAAGGAGCTCACTTCGGGAGGCCCGGCAATCCACTCCTGACCCGGCCCGCTAGCTGGTCGGGACAAGAGTGTGGGGCTAATGATGATGCTCAATATTGGCAATCTCCAGGATCAAGACACATGGCAGATGACGTGTCCCAGGACTCAGAAGAAAGGGCCCACTGGGGCCGACCAGGCCACCCTACGCCCGACCTGCAAGCACAAGCTGACCCTCCTCGAGCCCCCCTGCAAATTGGCCTCCTCGGCCACTCAGCTCGCCCCGAGCTGCCACAGGACCAAGACTCCTCGGCCTACTCGCTCGTCCCCGAGCTCCCGGCCGAGGCCGTCTTCCTTGGCCCTCCGACCAACTCCACCACTCACAGGCGTAACCGCCGCTCCGCGAATCTCGCCATGCACAGATTCTACGCCAGCAACATCCCATGTTCCACGCCATTACGATCCCTATTAATGGGCGATTCGCTCTCTACGCGGGCATGATGTCGGGAGCATAACTGCCGGCAAGATTCTTGCGTCTGCTGTTGCGTGCCACCACCGTTATATAAACCCCCATCACAGAGGGGTCAAGTAAGCCAGTCTTTACTCTTCTAAGCCGTTACTCTGCTCGGATCTCATCACTAACTTGATCGTCGGAGGGTCCTTGGTGATACCAAACCACCCCGGGACTTCTTTGCAGGTACTCGCGGCACCAAACCCCTCATACTAGCTCTTCCACCAAAACCCATTGAGACCCACACGCAACAGAAGATAACCATCAAAGTCCACCGGGAGATCAACGGAAGACAGCATCTGATGGAGACCTGAAAAGGACCTCCATCAGGTATGAACATAAAAAGGTGATTCTAGTAAATTGCATCTATCCGTTATTATAGGCTTGCAAACTACAGTTTGCATATTTCCTATATCCACTTAAAAATAAGGGTAAATTGCCAAACAAAAAACATCATGCACTCTTCAGAATTGTCAAAAAGCCCTCTATTTCTTTTCTTCAAGGAAAACCCCATGGTCAATGGCTCATTATTAAAACCTTGTTAAAATCTTATTACCCCTCCATGTATACTTATGACAACCCATGTGACTAATTAATACTTCAGTTATATTTCTGACAACCCATGTGACCTAGTTAACTGATTAAATATTACAAACGAATAGCTAGATATTGCAAGAAAGCAGTTAGATCTTGTATGAAACCTGTTACATATTGCATAAAAACTTGTAACATATTACAAGCAGATGATTTAATATTACATGCAACTTGTTACGTATTGCACAAAACTACTCTCACTAACAAGGACAGAGCCAAGGGGCATGCCCCCCCCCTCTCGAAAATGTAGGAGTATATTAGTTAAGTCGCAAAAAATGTAGGAGATTGGTAAAGTTGCCGAAAATAGGAGATTAGTTAGCAAAGTATAAATATTTTGTTAAACTAGTCCTAAAAATAGTAATGATTAAGTATCCAAAAATAATTGCTTCCTCACTAATTATGCTTTCAATAGCAACACATGTACGCATCAAATTAGACAAAAAATTAATTTAAGCAGAAATAAATAATGGTAATGATTATGTTTAAAAGAAATCTAACATAAAATCTCCCCATCTCTCATTTAAATATCCAGCAACAAACAGATTGTTGAGAAATTCAGAGCAGCCTCTCAAGAATTAATTGCTTTTTTCTCTGCTTCTATTAGTTATAAACACTTTCAAAATTTTACTTCTTTATATACTAATAGCCTGCATGAAAACTTTAAGCTTGTTAATTAATAATTATTTATTAGTAATTTCTTAGATTATATGGTTTGGAAAGATATTGATAAACTTGGGGTTTTGTTCCTTTTGATTATTATGTATGTATAAGGTGTCATTAAGAAGTTGGTGCATATTTATTTCTTAAATTCAATTTTGAACTTTATTAACTATATGTCATTTTTAATGCCGCATCCCAGACGATAAATTCTGATTTCGTCCATGTCACTAATATTGCATTCTCCCTTTCCTCCCAATCTCACACCATTTCTCCGTCGCCGCTAAAACCATCTCAAAGTGGTAGGAAGGAGAAGAAAAGGAAGGAGGAGGAGCGGCGGAGGAGGGATGTGAAGGGAGGATAATTGGAGGGAGGAAGAGCTTTCTCAGAATGGTGGAGGGAGGATAGAAGGGAGGAGAAGCGACGGAGGAGAGAGAGGACCGGCAGTTTTTGGGTTTTGAGAGAGGAGGAGGAGAGAGAGAAAGTCAAAAGATTGTTTGGAAAAATCTAATCTGCAAGGTCTTGCAGAGAAAAAACTCTAGAAGGTTGTTGGTTGTTGGCCACGTGTAAATCCTAATCATGAGTAAAGCCTGTTGGATGTTTGAGAGAAATATCATCCCTGCTCCACTTCGTTGAGAAAAACCCCAGAGCCTTTTTCCCTTTCCTCTCTCTCTTCAAGTCTCTCCGGTGAAAAATACCCAAACCCTTCCGTGTCCTTTCGTCTTCGATCTCCTCGCCTTTGGGCTCGCCGTCGCCGCTGAACAGCGGAGGAGCACGGTGATCACCTCAATCGATCTCAGATCTGCGCAGCGGAGGAGCTCGTCGTGTCCTTTCGTCTTCGATCTCCTCGCCTTTGGGCTCGCCGTCGTCGCTGAACAGCGGAGGAGCACGATGATCACCTCGATCGATCTCGGATCTGCACAGCGGAGGAGCTCGTCGTGTCCTTTCGTCTTCATCTTCGATCTTATAGTCTTTGGGCTCACCGTTTGGGAGGTGATTAGGGCAGGCTTTCTTCACCTCCGCAAGGTGTTGGGGTCTACAATACACATCTTTTGGTAATTCTTTATAAAAGATGTAGATTTGATTTTTTTTGCATCAGTGAAATATGACCATGTAATATGTAAATTAGACTATAGTATTTTGGACCATGGATGATGATTATTTAAACAATAATAATTTTATAAGTTATTTACATGGCCATTAATTTTTATCTATTGTCAGAAAATTATCTCAGTTATTAACAATCAACATAAATTCTTTATTTGAGTCTCATTTAGTTCTAACATGTAGGAGTTGTTGATGTTGTTGTTTTTGGTGCAAATTTGCATCGAAGAGTTAAATTAAGATATGATGGAGATGTCATCTTTGGATGTATGTCATGATATATTTATCCTGATTTGAAGAATATATTCAAATAATTTCTTGGCTGATTTTAGATATTTGTTTGTTAGTTGATGGCCCTTCATGTTTATACTAGTTGTTCACCATGAAGAATTAGTTTTACTGGTCACCATTAAGAAAATATTTCAAGCTTCTCTTCTTTCAACATTTTAAGCTTCTCATCAGCTGCTCATCACCTTAGCTTTTGTGCAGTCCCACTGCTTTAAGCACGAAGTTTAGAATAATGTCTTCAATTTTATGCTTGAACATACTAAAAATTTGATTTGTCTTTGTTTCCTGCTTTTGATAGGTAAAATGCCAAAATATTATGTAGTATTCAAAGGCCTAAAGGTGGGAATATACACAACATGGTCAGAATGCAAAGAACAGGTTGATAAATTTAGTGGTTGTGTGCATCACAGATATGATTCACTGGAAGAAGCACATAAGGCTTATAATGAGTACTTTCGAAATGTAAGAATATAATTGTTAGTAGTATATGGTAAGCGTATGTTAATGTCTATATAACGAGCAATTTTGCGTTCTAGAAAGCTTGCAGCAGCAGTAAAGCAGTCGCTTTTGAACCTGACTTTTCCAACTTATCTAAGGAGAATCATGCCCTCAAAGTTCAGCTCGAGTTAGCATTGGTAGAAAGAGATATCACACTTGAGGAGTCAAATCTATATAAGGATCTTTTGCATGACGTTGATAAGTTAGGCTTCGATGTTTCTCGACCAGCAATGTCAGGTATTTTATTATCCTTTACCTTCTATAGTACACCGGGGGAATAACATTGTATACCATATGTATATTGCATGCTTGTGATTATATTGCTATCTTCTTATAATTTACTCGTCGAACTGCTCTAACAGCCCTTCTATTTATTTCCTTGTTTGGTGCTTTGACAAATCTTGATTAGCTATCAGAGTGGCACATCAGAACCGAGATTGGGTTGCCAACATTGCTTTTATCAACAACCCTTCCAACTTTATAATGTAAATGTTAAAACTTCTCGTCGTTATGTAAATTATATGGAGATTGGAGTGACTGAACCAATATGAAGTGTACTTTTTTCATTATAAATATGTATCACTGCCTCGGTTTGAAAGTGCACTTAGTACATCCCTTTCATGATTTGTGTTGCAGGTAGCCTTGTTGCACAACTTGCAGATTTATTTAAACATGCGGTATATTTGTTTCAAAGTTATGAAATTAGTTTGGTATTCAGATAAACCGTATCTTTCACGTGAAAAACCTACAGGAAAATATGAATCATGGGCAATTAACTGATGAACTATGCCTTACCATTTGCTTCTATTGTTGTATTTGCTACCTCTAAACTATGCCTTTCCGTTTGCTTCTATTGTTGTATTTGCTACATCAGAGGTAAACAGAATTTTTTGATGATAGATAGCTCAATATCTATGCTGTTATCAAGAGTACAAGATTTGCCTTTGAACCCAAAAACCGAAAACGAAAAACTTTAAAAACCATATTTAAAAAGCCGAATACGCAGCAGATTATTCTGACCTTCTCAACCACGACAACACTTCAAGCATAAACGCTGCAGCTAAGATTAGAGCAAGGTGTGCCTATAAGTTTCATATGGTAATAAACAGCTATTTAATTTGCTTTTCGATGGAAAGAAAATGTGGATAATTAGCCTCCATAATTCATTAAACAGTTTTTAATGGTTACATAGAATGGCCATTAAGGCCAAAAGCTTACAAGCAAAGACAAGTTCAAAACATACATGGCTATCAAAGACAAGTTCAACACATACATAAACATAAAGCATCCCAAAAGGTCATGACATCTCAGTGACTCTAATATAGCAACAAAACGAAACCAAATCTACACTGCCTCTTTAGAAGAACTAACATGAAACATAGGAGCATAGCAACGAAATAAAACCAAATCCAAAAAGGGCATGCATTTGGCTTTGCCCCTGAAGTCGTCGAGCGCTAGGTTTCCAATCCAAACTACTTCTTTAGAAGAACCTGCTTTCTTGAGTATTTGTCATCTGAGGACACCATTTAGCTGCGAACATGGCACAAAAACTATGAAACCAAATAAGCAAAGACAAATATATAATTACAATTAAAAGAAAATAATGCTTATATATGTACACACGGCACCTGTCTGATTATCAAAATCTAGATTAGGAGAATGATGTTCTGGTAAGACTGAACTAACATGGAATATAGGAGTCACTGACATATTTATATTTAACATGTCTTGAAACTGCAAAAGCCCAACAAGGAATATCAGAAACGGATCGAAGAAATACTTCATAAAACGGATATCATCGACATATCACGATATATCATCATATCGGACGATATTATGTCAATTTATCGTGTCGCTAGGGTCCGTTAACGATATATCATGCCGATATTTAATTCCCACTCTAACAAGAGTTAAGCAAATTATATGATTTGAAAAACTGGAAAAGGCATGCATAAACATGATTATATATCATGATGAAACATAGCAAAAATACAGCAGATTCATGAAGCCATCACCTCCCACAGGGAAACTATCCTCTTCCCGTCCAGCTTAGAGCCCTTTAACCAGAGGGTAATAACCTAACTGCTAACTATAATATTTTTCTTTCCCAGGTGAGAGGTCGCAGGTTTTTCTTTTTTTTTTGGGTGGGGAGGCGGGGAAGAGGGTGGTGAATAAACGAATGCTAACCATCCCCGCATTCCATTCAGAGATAAATTAATGAAACTACATCAAGTCCAAAGCAAAGGCAAGAAAGAAATCCCAGGTTGAGTCAAAAGAGCCTCCCATAATAACAATAATAAAATAAAAAAGATAAAATTAAACTCTTTAACACCCAATCTATGAGGCTGCTGATGAATGCGCCTACACTCTAAGAATTTCTGCACGCAACAAGACTTTCTTATCACCAGTGCAAGAGCAAGATTGGTTGCTACCACTAGAAACATTGTTAAAAATATAGAAATATATTATCAAACTGATCAATAAAAGTATACAATGCACTTATTAAAATATAATTAGGTATCATACTATGATCTGAGATAGAGGAGATTGAGATACTTGAATATTTGGAAGTTGTGGGGCATGGATACTTGGAATAACCTGAAGTTGAATACCAAAAAATTACGTAAGCCTATTAGTTAGCATTAAAGTATCTTCATAATAAAATAAATGAAAGGATTGTAATTTTTATTAACCTTTGGACTAGGACCAGGAGTATTCTATAAACTTGGAGTATTTGAACATTGTGATCCTATTGACAGGTTGAAGACCGAGTAAGATGCCATAGTTGCCTCCTATATTATTATAAGTTTAAATAAATAAAAATATAATGATAAACATCTATGATATTTCAACAAAAATGTATAAACTTTTACCTGGGAAGGCAATAATTGTGATGAAGGAAATGTGTTGTTGCTTGATTGTGATGAAGAAAATGTGTTACACGAAGAACAATGATTTCTTTGCCTTGTTGAACCACCATTTTTTCTTCGCTTCTTTTCAAGGATACTCTTCTTTCTTCTAGCAGAATTTCGTATACCGGCTTTCTTTCGAACAGAAGGAGGCTTTATGGTAATTTGATTGTTTATAGCACATTCCCTTATTTCAGGAGCAAACGAATTAGTTTGCTCTTTATCGATAGCTACACTTTCATTTGCTCCTTCGGCAAATTTTTTACTGGATGAATGTAACATTTTCTCTACTCTCAAAAATAATATTTCAAGCTCTTGGTCCAACATTTCAGTTACCTCTTTGGAATTTGCACCTTTAATTGCAATACTTACTGATTTATGACAAAGCCTTCTATATTTTGTTTGAAGACTTTCTTCGCCATCGGAATCTAATTCCACAAGTAAACTATTCTCCATTGGTCCATCCCTTGCAAATTTAGTCCACCTCTTCAATATATATTGAGTTGGAAGATGTAAAACATTATTATAGTTGAGAACTTTGAGTGCATGCATGCATAGAATTCCCATTGACTCAAACTTCATACAACTACACTTGACTGTAACATCTACGGTGTTAATTTCAACTATTCCAGAAATCCGAGCTTTTGGAGGAGACACTTTATAGGTGCATACTGAACCATCAACATTGATAAGCTCACAAACACATGTAAGTTGACTCTTGAACTCTTCCTCAAAATCTGCATATATTAGTCTTGTATATGACTTACTTGCTTCAATCAACATAGGCATGTCACGAACATATAAAACTTGTTCGGTTTGTCTGGATTTATAATCTTCGTAAAGCTCCTTCTTACGAAATCGAATTAACGCTCTTTGATATTGTTCAATGAACTTTGAAAGAAATAACCGTCTATTGAAATATTTCTTGAAGTGTCTATTCATGCTTTCGCTACGTTGAGTCGTTGTCATTGTAGCACAAAAAGACTCACGACGGAATACCGATGCCTATTTCTCCTTAAGTGCATACAGATCATTTAACCAAAGGTGCTCGGTAAGGCTGTAACGAGTAATCATCTGTTTCCATCTATTTTCAAAATTTTCAATGGAACCACCTTCATATATGCATTTTTTAAACTCACAATGAAAATCAGAATGACTACTGTAGACGTGTGACAAATGTTTTGCAGCATTCTGATATATATGCCATAAACAAAGACGGTGACATGTATCTGGAAGAACCATACTAATAGTTTTTGACATTGCAGCACATTGGTCAGTAAAGATAGTCTTCGGTTGCTTTCCCGACATTGCAATTAAAAATGTCTTAAACAGCCACACAAAAGATTCAGTAGTTTCATCCAATATTAATGCCGCACCAAATATCACGGTTTGCTTATGGTGATTTATACCAAGAAACGGTGCGAATGGCAATTCATATCTATTTGTCTGAAATGTAGTATCAAAGGATAATACATCACCAAAATAATTATAATCAGCAATCGATCGACCATCTGCCCAAAAGAAGTTGGCTATCTGACCTTCTTTGTCAAGCTGTAATACATAAAAGAATGCAGGATCCTCCTTCTGCTTCTCTTTTAATATCTCTAATAAATATTGTGCATCTTTAGTAGCAAGATCTCTCATTCTTATTGCATAAAGGTAGTTAGAATAATCTTTTGATAGGAAACCAACTTTGTCGTCACCTTCGCACCCGACTTCTAAAAATTCAAAACCTTCAGAAGGACCAATTCCAGCCTTATCAAGTTGTTCTATCAAATTACATTGAGCAGGAGCGATCATTCTGTGTGATTTTAGCATAAAAACTTTATTTGGACTAGTAAATTGATGATTATGCTTATTAATAACCCTACTGACATTCCATACACCATCACGATCCACTTTAAACTCTATCCGTGCTAAACAATTTGTTCTTTCAATTGGACGTGCCTTCTTTGTTATATGTCTAGAATGAATTCCACGAGTTCTTTCTCTATTACACATCAAAGTTCGACTTTGTATACTTCCATCTTTTCTTCTATCGAGGTAACCCTTTCGAACACTAAATCCCTTTACCTTAGCATACTTGTTATAAAACTCATAGGCTTCTATTTCAGAATGAAATACCATGCCTACTTCCGGCTCCAGTAATGATCTAGATGTTGGTTCTGGGATCATCAATTCATTTGTAATATTGATTTGGGACATGTTCTGAACCTCATCTGAAATATCATCTATGTGCTGATCTTCAGATCCATTGCTTGAAGTCATTCCTAATATAATTCAAATTACTTAAGTTAATATGACTTTTCAAAATAAAAAGGAATTAACTTGCAGAGAATTTTTATAATTTATGTTGAGAATTTATATAATCATCTATTTGTTTATAATTGGGATAATTACCTAATAGAGAATTTATATAATTTATGTTGAGAACTTTAATTAATAGAATATCAAGACAAAGAATTACCAAAAGATGTGTACTGTAGAACCCAACATTTTGCGGAATCACCTCCCAAACGGCGAGCCCAAAGACTATAAGATCGAAGATGAAGACGAAAGGACACGACGAGCTCCTCCGTTGCGCAGATCCGAGATCGATCGAGGTGATCACCGTGCTCCTCTGTTGTTCAGCGGCGACGGCGAGCTCAAAGACGAGGAGATCGAAGACGAAAGAACACGACGAGCTCCTCCGCTGCGCAGATCTGAGATCGATCGAGGTGATCATCGTGCTCCTCCGCTGTTCAGCGGCGACGGCGAGCCCAAAGACGAGGAGATCGAAGACGAAAGGACACGGAAGGGTTTGGGTAATTTTCACCGGAGAGCCTTGAAGAGAGAGAGAAAAGGGAAAAGGGCTCTGGGGTTTTTCTCAACGAAGTGGAGCAGGGATGATATTTCTCTCAAACATCCAAGAGGCTTTACAAATGATTAGGCTTTACACGTGGCCAACAACCAACAGCCTTCTAGAGTTTCAACCAACAGCCTTCTAGAGTTTTTTCTCTGCAAGACCTTGCAGATTAGATTTTTCCGATTGTTTAGGGGCAAGGAATCAACAAAGTAGGGGTTTTTCTTCTATTTTGAGAAATACCTGTTTTCTCCGCACTTCTGGAATAGGGTTTTTATAATAATTTATACTAAAAATAAACTGCAGTTGTTTTAGCTCCGTGTCCAAGGCCTAATGAGGCAAAATTAAAGTAGCTGGATGAATGGGCCAACAGATATTCCATGCCACTCATGTATAATATTTACTTTGTAGAGGACTCACACCAAATAATCCCTTAAAGAAATCAACACCGTTGATAGAAAAAGAGAAAATCAGCTCCCAATAGAATTGGGGAAACAAAACCTTTGGGCTCAATTAGGGTTTTGTTCAGCTCAAAAATAAAAAGAAAAATTAATCAAATATATGTATATATATAAAAATGAAGTTTCACCCGCCAAGCTTCTCCAAAGCTCCCATTAAGTTCAGAATGTAAGTTCTCTCTCTCTCTCTCTCTCTGTCTCTCTCTCCTCCCCCCCCCCCCCCCACCCAACCCTTTCTTTTTTGTTAAAATTAATTGATGGGTTCTTGAATTTTTTGAGATTTTAGTGCAGCAGGGATGGTATTTTTCAGTGCCCATCTTTCCTTTTCCTTAAAATTTGGAATCTTTTGTGGGTTTCTCCATTTGGGTTTCTGAAATTAATGGTACTTTACCTAAATTTGGGCATACCCGTTTCTTGAATAAGCTTGTATATTGCAATTTGCCGATTCCTCTAACAGAAATATGGGTTGCTGTTTGATTGAGTGAAATTTCGTAACAGTGGGAATGTTAGAATAGATTATATGTTCCCTCAACCCTCGTCAGTCGTCACAGCATCGGAGTTGTCGTGGAGTGGTAGGTATTTTTAACATGGAACCCGGGTCCGATTTTCACCAAAAACGTATTAAATGCGGATGATTTAAATTAAAAGACCGCGGGGCAAAATCCTAGGTTTTCGGCCCATAGGACTTTGACCTGTGGGGCCGTGTTAATATAATATATATTTCCTCGACCTTCCTCATAACTTCGGAGTTGTAATGCTACTGTAATGCAGTCGTAGTGACATTTAACTTGGTAAAATTGTCGGTACTTGTTTTTGGGTTTTGTGAAACATTTGAGATTATTGTCCGCTCAGATCATTTTCTCGGCACTTAATCGTTTATTTTATTTTTTAATTCTATTTTTTGAATCTGGTAAAATTTTCTGTATTCTGCATGGGTAACTTGTGCTTAGTGGGAAATGGGGCGTTTTAATTTGAAATTTCTGTCATATCAAGAAGAAGAGCTCAGGGGTTCCATCCTTTCCATCTTGACTTAGTTCATGTCCATCCTCCCTGCCCGGGTCCCTTTTCGGGCACTATTCATGCTTGTTTTGTATGCTAGATCATGTTCGGTTGCCTTCCTATAATTTTGCGCTAATGTTATTTTTGGCACCTTAGGTTTCTTTGTGTAATTGTTTGATCCGCATGCAAGCTTCATTTGTTTACTAGTATGTTCTTTTACTTTAACGCGCTAGTTATATGATAATTGTTTGAATTTGAATTGAGTTATAATGATAGTTGTTAATACTTTTATAATGATTAATGCAGGCCTACTGCAGATAATTTAGTTCCTATTCGTTTGGATATTGAGGTTGATGGGCAACATTTCAACGATACCTTCACATGGAATCTTAATGGTAAATTCATTTTCAAAGAAGGGTATATTTGGAAAAATTCAGTTATTTTCATAGATACAACTAATTTCAGACATTATTGACTGTTAAAGTGCGATCTCCTTTGATGTTTGCTTTGGGTATGTACAATTTTTATATGTGATATAAACTAAGAAGAGAACTAATTTCTAGTATGCCGTCATCATTATTATTTGGTATCAGCTTAATTTGTGCGACCCTATTTACTAATTTTAGGATCGTTAGTATTCCTGTGATTTGTGCTCCTATCTACTGTTTTAAATCATTATTTATAAAATGATAGGCCAGTTTGGAGGTTCTAAACTATATAGGAAATACAATTTTTGGCTACCTATTTTGAGTTAATTAACCATATGGAAACAAATTCTTCAACAATACCTAATCATTGTTTTCCTATCTTAACATTGATTGCGTTATAATCTCTCATTCAAGGTTGAATTGCCTTCATTCCGATGCAGTTTAAATGCAAATGGATTTATTCCAGTGATTTGTTATTTTTTTTGTCTGCCGAATCATAGGTTTTATTTTATTGGTAGAGGGACCAAACAAAATTTATAACATATATTGTTCATATGTTTGATACAACTGTTTTTATGATAAGTTTTTCAGAGTATAGCACATCTTTTTTCATTCTAATTTTCTCGATTAAATTTTAATCTAATCTAGTTGCATTGAATGCTATACCTAATAGTAGAATTTTCGATTATGTTGCTCTGTCAAGCATCTGGAGTAAAGGATTGAACGATCCAGTATAGTGCAACTGAGCATTGGACGAGCCCATGCCCTTTTATTACGCATTTACAATCTCTTAAACACACAGTTCATACTTAATTTTGAATCATATTTTTGCTGCATTTTTTGTATATAATTATATATATATACATATTTGTTTTTGAAGATCCTGATTCCGAAGTGGCCAATTTTGCAAGGAGAACAATTAAAGATCTGAAGCTGCCTCCAACTTTTATGCCACAGATTACACAGTCAATTAATGTGAGTGGCTTTGAGACTATATTTTCGCCCAAGACTTTTTTTTTGTTGATGTTCATATTAATTGAATATTTGTTGGTTGGGCCTTTTTCCTCGAGGTAAAATGGTTCTGATATCGATGTCATATGGAAATTTTCATATATATGTTAATTTAATGTAGGGTAAACTTTACTAAACACCATTCCCCTTTTGGGTTTTTTGAGAACCATTGAACTTTAAAATTGCTATAAAGCCCTATTGAGGGGCATTTTCGTAAAAGAAAGAAAGAAAGGCAGAGAAGGAAACTATTAGGACTGTTCAAACTATATATCTGGCACTCCAACTCCATTAACCTTTCTCCAACTGGTTTTGTCAAAAAAATGCCATGTTCCGTTCATTTTGAGTCTATTCAATCAGTCTATAAGTTATTTTGGGGTTATTCGGTACAATTGTGGCCTGTACGAGTTAATCAAACTAACGATTTTAAACTACATTGGTAGTTTAATGGGGTTTTATAGTATTTTTAAAGTTCAATGGTGTTATCTCAAAAACCTCAATAGGTAGATGGTGTTCAGTAAAGTTTACCCTTTACAACAACAACTGAGCCTTTTATCCCAAGGATATAGGGTAGGCTACATGAACCAATATGAGAATCACGCCGGGTCCAGCACATGAATCCTCCGCCTCCACTCACTCCTATCGAATAATATACTTTCATTGAGAATTTTGGCAACCATATATTTTCGTATCACCTCCATCCATGTTTTCTTCGGTCTCCTTTTCGTCCTTTTGGCATTGCCTATATCAATAGTATCCATTCGTCGAACCGGTGCTTCCATAGGTCTGCGTCACACATGACCAAACCATTTTAGCCGGTTTTCCTGTATCTTCTCCTCCACAAGTGCTACACAAAATTTTGCATGATTATCCTCATTTCGCACATTATCTTTTCTAGTGTTACCATACATCCAACGCAGCATGTGCATCTCCGCTACGTGCATCTTCTGTGTATGATGCTTTTTAGGAGCCCGGCATTCTGTACTATATAATAAGACGGGCTAAATAGCGCTCCGATAAAGCTTCCCTTTCAATCTTAACTGAAAGTTACGATTGCACAAAATCCTTGTTGTACTCTTCAATTTCAACCAACCAGCTTGGATCTTTTGATTAACATCGCTATCGATCTTCCCATTCTTTTGAATGATGGGACCTAGATATCTAAACCGATCGTTCGGTGATATCTCTTGTTCTTCCAGTATTATACCAATGTGGTCTCGACTTTTTTGTTTGCTAAATTTGTAATGCGTATATGCTGCCTTGGACCTGCTCAATCTGAACCTCCGAGATTCCAACGTTTGTCTCCATAACTCTAATTTGGTATTAGCCTCTGCTTTCGTCTCATTTACTAGAACAATATTATCAGTGAATAGCATACATCAAGATAGCTCATCTTGGATAGTTCCAGTAAACCCATCCATCACGATGGTAAACAGGAATGGAGTGCAGATTCTTGATGTAAACCAATTGTAATCGGAAAGTCACTCGTTAGGCCGCCGCAAGTTCTAACATTTGCCCCTACTTCATCGTACTTATCCTTGATTATGTCAATGTATTTGACGGGACCCCTTCATCATTATCTTCCATAATATCTCTCTAGATATCTTGTCGCATGCTTTCTTTAAATCAATAAATATCATATGCAAATCTCTTCTCTTTCGAAAACGCTTGACAAGTTGACGAAGCAAATGAATAGCCTCTATCGTCAATCGTCCAGACATGAACTCAAATTGGTTCTATGTTATCTTAACATCCTTACTTAGCCTGTGTTCAATCACCCTTTTCCAAAGTTTCATTGTGTAACACATAAGTTTTATTCTACGGTAATTTGAGCAACTTTGAATATCACCCTTATTCTTGTAGATAGGTATAAGGGTACTTTTCCTCCACTCATTTGACATCTTTTTAGTCTGTCAAATCTTATTAAACAGATTTGTCAGCCATTTAACGCCTATTTTTCCTAAGCGTCTTCAAATTTCGATTGGAATCCCATCTAGACCAACCGATTTTCTTGATCTCATTCTTTTCAAAACCTCATTAATTTCTGGTATTTTTATTTTACGTATGAAATCATGGTTTATATCTTTAGATTGAATGATAAGTCCATCCAAATTCTTAATAAAGCTCTCATTGAACAATTTGTCAAAATAATCTTTTCATCTTTTCTTGATATCCTCATCTCGAACTAAAAACTTATGATCTTCATTTTTGACACACTTCACTGCACATAAATCTCCGATCTTCTTTTCCCACATTCGAGTAATCCAGTATATATCATTTTCAGGCTTTTTAGTGTCCAACTTCTCGTACACCTCCTTATAGATCTTAGTTTTATCTTTCCGAACAGTTTTCTTAATTTCCTTTTTAACCATTTTATATTTCTCAAGTCTCTCCGCATCTCTGCTTTGCTTCAAATATTTATAAAAATTCCGCTTGATTTTAATAGCAGTCTTTACTTCTTCGTTCCACTATGATGTGTGTTTAGATGGTGGAGCACCACCTGTCGACTCACCAAGTAAATCTCTATCTACCCATTTGATATGACTGGCCATCTTATTCCATGTTTTGTCTGAATCATTTTCAGACCGTCAATCCGCCTCTTGAACTACACGATCTATAAAATCCTTTTGGTTACTTTCTTTTAGTCGCCACCACTTAATTCTAGGTTCCACCTTACGTCTAATTTTCCTAGATATTCTTCTAAATCGAAAATGTAGAACTAAAAGTATTTGTTGAGCGGTTACACTCTAATCTGGCACTATCTTACAGTCGATACAACAATCTCTATATATCCTTCTCGTCAGAAAAAAAAGTCTATTTGACTTGCACTTGATCCGCTCCTAAAGGTGATAAGGTGAGACTCTTTTTTCCTAAATCAAGTGTTTGCTAAGATCAAGTCATAAGACAAGACAAAATTTAGAATCGAGCTACCTGATTTATTCATTTGTCCAAAACCAAAACCTCCATGGATAGTATCAAACTCACTACGACTAGTATCTATATGTTCATTTAGATCATCACCAATAAATAACTTCTCTCCACTAGGTATCTTTTGCACCATCTCGTCTAAATCCTCCCAGATTAGACGCTTACTAGTATCACCAAGACCTATTTATGGTGCATAAATACTAATAATATTAAGGACCTTCCCATCTAGAAGAAGCTTAACCAATAAAATTCTATCACTTTTTCTCCTAATCTTAACTACATCCTCAAACAATTGTCTATCTATGATTACACATATCCCATTACTATTTTTATCTCTACCCGTATACCAAACCTTATAATCCCAAGACGTTATGACTCTACCATTTTCATCTACCCACTTAGTTTCTTACAAACACATAATACCAACTCTTCCCTTAATCACCACCTCCACTAATTCCCTTAGTCTACCCATAAGAAAACCTATGTTCTAAGAAGCTAGACGGATCCTATGAAACACCGGTTTATTTGTCACTACACCCGGGGGTCCGATATAGCACGCTGCTTCCGGACGACGATCTAAAAACCCTTGCATACTTAACACTACACTCGGAAGCCGATATAGTGCATCACTGAGTAGAGAGCGCCCCAACGATATTCTTATTATGATTCATGTCATAGAATGTGACAAAGTTTTACGTTGGTTGTCACAAGCCTACCACAACCCTCATCCTTTCTTATCCGGACTTGGGACCGGCAACGGTGGGTTTAGTAAAGTTTACCCTTTAATATATGATATCTCTTTCTCAGGTTATTGGGACTATTTTTTTTCCCCTCAATACATCATAGTCGTATCTTTGGTTCGAATTAAGATGTTTTAGTAGTTTATGTTTGATTTTGTTTATTTCTTAGTTAAGCTTTGCAACCATTTGTTGTATTTATGTTTTTGGTTTTAAATATTTTTATTTAATTTAGTTTCAAATGAAGTCATGTGACCAACATTGCATGAGCAAATCATAATCTGGGTAATGATTTCAAAGCTGTGTTTATGTTGATTATTGACATGCTAATAGTTTCTTTCCTTTTGGAGTGCAGTCACAACTTGCTGAATTTCGAAGTCATGAGGGGCAAGATATGCAAGCCAAAGAGAAGATTGTACCCCTCAAGGTTGACTGCTCATAAATAATATGTACATATACCTGTAATTTAACATTTTTTTCATTTTTTTTTGATAGGACCTTTTGACATAACTATCATCGGTTCCTTTTCTCTTTTGCCCAATTTATGCAGCTGGACCTTCGAGTAAATAATACAGCAATAAGAGATCAGTTCTTGTGGGTAAGTTTGTCCATCAAATTTGCATATTAGGAACCAATGGTGTTTATTATAATGTTGGAATTTTTGGGGAGCATTTCCTTATAAACCTTTCTTTATCATTGTATCAGGACATAAGCAATTTTGAGAATGATCCTGAAGAGTTTGCAATAACCTTGTGCAAAGACTTGAATATTGAAGATCCTGAAGTCGCGGTAATCAATTATAATATATGACGGAATCCGATTATAATGTGAAAAATCAGTTTTGGATTCATTTCCTTTCTCATTTTGAGATGGTGAATAGATAATGTTTTGATTTAAGAAATTCATGTTTTTATTGTTATATACCATAATTGAGATTTTTTTTGGTATAAAACATCCTCGATGATGATTTTCATCTTACCTTACATTTTTACAGCCAGCAATTGCCGTTTCAATCAGGGAGCAACTTTATGAGGTGAGATCTTTTCCTTTTTGTTCTATAAAATTAATAATGTATATTCAATTTATTTTTCCAAACGGGAATTTTCGCTACATCTTTTGTATATGTTTAATTTCTTACATCAATGAGGAATTGTGATGGATATCTTTCCATTATATTGATTCAGACGAATGTAGATCGAGACGTGTCACTTTATTACTGACTAAGAATGTTAAACCTCTTTCATTGTAGCTTGCGGTCGAAAATATTGCTTCTGCTAAAGAATACAGAATGGGCAAAAAAGGTCGAAGAGGAGCAGAAAATTTTACAAACAGGTAGGTAGTTAATTTTTTTGGTGGCCTGAGCTAAATCTTTTTTTATGTTGCAAATGAGAATTAAAACAATTGTTTTCTCTACAGTAAATCAAGTAACGGTGCCTTAGACTTGGTTAAGTTGTTCGGTAGCAAAGGAAGTGTGATTCGGTAAAACTTCTCTATTTTAATGTTTTGTTTCTGAGAACGATATATGTACAACTTTAAAGACTATAATTGTCACGCCCCGCTTCCCAAAATACGGAATACGAGGGGTAGACAAGGCCAGCCATGCTCCTACGGTCAAGGAAAAGTCCTGCCGTAGTCACACTTCGGCTTCTAGTTTATCATGGTAAACAGTAAACGATGCGCAGGTAATGAGAAATGCAGTAACTGAAAGAAACAATAATATAAACTGACCTGAAGTGGAACAAACGAATGTAACTCGGAATGGCAAGTCAAGAAGTCTGTGATGCACTGGTCCAGGCTAAATCGTCTTCTCACACTGAGCATGCATACTCAGGTCGTCAGAGCGACACAATAGAAATTATATATATATAAAATCAAGTGATAGTTCTAGCAGTGGTAATGGAAATGAATAACAGTAAATCAATGACAATATGAATATGGATGTGCAGTAATCAATGCAGCGGAACAGTAAATCAGTATAACGATATGTCACGTATGCCACACAGTATATCATGAATAAAATGCCAGTATCCCTATCAGTCTCTAAGTCTCACTGTACAGGTCGCTAAGCCTATCGTCAGTCCAAGTGTGAGAGTCAACCACTCGCGAGTGTCCTCCACCCAAGGGTAGAACCCAAGGGCAAGGGACCACGGGCCCAACATGTAACAAGAATATCACGGTGTATATATCACGTACCCTGTAAATCTCCATATAACTTCCTAAATATATAAGCCGGCAAGGGACTCCCGAGATTCTGTTGAACTCACACTTAAACTACCCCACACCCCGTGGTCTACATCAAACGCTAACCATCACCCTAAATACCAATCGATCCGTGACAAGTCTGCGCGAGAACTGGAGGCAGGACCTCCATCAAGCACGTCCCGACTAATACCTAAGATAAATGGCAGTGTCGGATGCCTTATCTATGACACCCGTGCAAGCGCTCCCATAAGTGTCCCATACCACTTATAGTCACACGTACACGCATCCCACAGACGTCGACAATGCAATAGAACAATGAGGTCACTGATTGTGTACAAGTACGTATCACTTTCACTTAATCACGGATACACGAACACTGACGTACTTGCCACAATCACCACTAAAATCTATCACTGGGTAAATGCACGATGTCACTAGGTTATCACTACAATGATATAGGTATGATATGATGCATGAACAGTATAAGAAGCACAACTAACGTATCATAAAACAACAGTTTATCACTTGCACGATTTATCATGAAACATATGTATATAATTTAGCGAAACGATAAACAGGTAGTAATTAATATGTTCAGTTAGCTATCCATCTAATTTGGTTTCGAGCCAATCGGGTTCCAGTATCATTAGTTATAACCATTTCATTTTAAGCGCACGCGGCTGGAAATCCGGTTTCAGAATCAGGAATCCATTTTGCAACGCATTTTAACCCCCGTTGGGATCAGATTTTAGCGACGCTACAGTTGGATGAAATCTAGCGTTTTCTATAAAGTTTTCAACGCAACAAACGGATCTTCAATCGCGTCTGTACGTTAGGAGTTATAATCTGTTTAATATTAACATGTCAATTCTGAATCTGCTGGGACTGTTATGTGACCCGATCTATTAAATTACAGATTAAATATCAAACGGTAACGAAACAGAATGAAACCCATTGTGTTGTCTAGCTAACAGAGTTACCTATAATAAGCAGCGGAGTTCCGCAACCTACAAGTTAAGGAAATCCTATGGTATCCAGTACGGAACAGCACGCAATGATTGGAGTAGCTCTGGACTGCAGTCCAGAGTCGCACTCCGATCCGAATATCATCACAGTTTAAATACAGAAATGTCTGGAAACTGGTATAGGATTAAAGTTCGTCGAGTTAGCTTCGATTTGAGCCCTCGAACGCACCATTCTACTATGTATATGATTTATGGTGAATTTAACGATTTTCAGATACAACAGGATTACGGTTTTACGATTAAACTTGGGGGTAGTTGTTTTAGTCATTATCGATTACAACATCCAACAAAATTCACACAATATGTTCACAGCCCTACGGGCCAACCTACACCATTTAGTTCCGTCGATTTTGATAATGTTTTTCTAAGAGAACAAGCATCGAACAGATACGGCACATAATAGTTTTAAACTTGTAACATTATAATCCATGTAATTAGCGATTGTAGCTTAGGTAGATAGCATGTAAGCAAGTAGAATACTTGCCTGGAGACATCCCGGGGATGTACGGTGGCTGTGACGTCACGAACGCGCGACACACGCGCGGCACGGCAACTTGATTTGGCTCGGACTCGTGTCTCGGCAGCGGCGGCTTGGTTACTGGAGTCGGCTATTCGAGCTTCAGAGGTGGTGAGCGCAGTGACGGGTGGCCGAAGCTCTTTGATGGCGGCTGCAGTGGGTTTGGGTGAGAAGGATCAAGAGAGAGAAATATGTATAGAGAGAGAGAGAGAGGGAGAGAGAAAGATAGAGGGAGAGAGAGAGAGATGCAGAGTGAGAAAGGGATTGAGTGAGAATCAAAATAGAGAGAGAGAGAGAGATATCACAGAGGGAGGGAGAGAGGAAGCTGAGAGTTAGAGAGAGAGGGGGACAGTGAGGTGGAGAGAGAGAATGAGAGAGAGAGTTACAGAGAGAGAGTTTAGAGACAGAGAGAGTGGGGGAGCTGGGAGAGAAAGAGAGAGAGACAGAGGGAGAGAGTGAGAGAGACAGAAGACAAGAGGGAGGGGAAAGAGGAGGTGGCGACGAGATGGCCAGAGTTACGGAGATGGTGGCCGGGGCTAGGAGGTTGGAGACGGCGAGGAGTACGGTGGAGGTCGGTTCTTGGATTGGGGTCGGTTATGCAGGTGGGGTGAGGAGGGGCTCGGGGTTTTGGAGAGAGGAGAGAGAGAAGGCCAGCGGGGTGATGTCGGCGGTGATGGTGAAGACGACGTTGGGGTCGACGTCGAGAGGTGGCAGGGGTGGAGATCGGGAGTAGGGGCTCTGTGAGGTGCCGGCGGCGATGGGTGCTGGGACTCGAGAGTGTGAGGGTGAGAGAGTGTGGGAAATGGTGACGGAGGCGATTGAGGGTGGTCGGAGACGAGAGTGATAGTCGACGGTGAAGGGAGGAGGTCGGTGATGGGTGCGCGGGTCGGGGGCGTAGCGAGAAGAGGAGGAAAATGAGAACGGGGAGTGAGCGAGCGAGGAAGAGGGGGTAGAGGGTTGAGGAGAGAGGGTCGTGGGGGAAGACGAGCGCGTCGTGGGTAACGCTCGCGCGAGCGAGGGCGACGGCGGAGTAGGAGGGTCGCGCGCGAGAGTTTGGAGAGTTACCGTTGGGAATTTGAAGAAGGAGGTGTACAGTGGCTCAGCGGGTTGGGTCGGGCACGAGGAGGCGGGCTGGAGGGAGTGGGCCGGGCCGTTTTAAAAAGAAATCAAGGGAATTTCGATTTGGGGAAAGAGGCAGGCCGGGCTGAAAAAGAAAATTTGATTTTAATGAAAAAATAAAGAGATGGGCCAAGGAGAGCTGGGCTCGGAATTTAAATGGGGAAAATTTATTTGAATTAGGGTTTGGGTTCAATGAGGTTTTATTGATGAAGAAAATAGGGTTTAGAATGAAATAAATTTGTAACTAAAAAAATAAAATAAGTAAATTATAAGTAAAATGAATAAAATTGTAAATAATAATAAATAGAATTTTAGAGCATAAAATACCGATTTTGATATAAAAAGGGCTGGGTAAAATGGGTTTGTATAATTGAGAAGAAATAACTTAAATAAAATTCGAGAATCCAAAATACAGATATTGTATAATAAGAAGCTGGGTATTACATCATACCACCCTTACAGAAATTTCGTCCTCGAAATTTAAAGAAATAGTAAGTTATAGAACATAAGCGAAAGCCATCATAGTTGCGAACTAATATATAAGGATTTACTAAAAAAAAATCCGCGGACGAAGAAACTTGAAAATATATATATAAGAACAACATACGGAAGGGTAGGTCTAATAGATATAAGGCATGAACAACTATAAGGGTAAAATACATGTATTAGAGAATTTAGGTAACAATAGCGAAAAATAATACTCAAGGCTTATTCGACAGATTCGAACCCAAATATGTGTACAAATAAGCATATTAAAGTAGCAAGGTAGAAATAATAAGTATAAGACACAATCATTTATAATAGTAAACATAGGCACAACACCCGGAATATAGTAACGACAATGAGGTAGTGAAAGCTTAGTCGATAGGTTAAAACATTTTAAGGTAATTTATCGATCGAATAGTCTTAAATCGGCTTAGTAAACTCACATAACGAAAAAGTGGAACATAGCACAATACATGCGCAGTGTTAGTTTGCGCTACCGAAAACGAGATTAATAATAGCGTTCTTAAAATATATGAAATAGAGTAATCAATAACACGCTCTCTTTGATAAATTCAAAGTACTGAAAACTAAATTTTTGAATAACAGTGTCCCTACATATAATTAGGGTAATAGGGAGAACACAAATAGGTATAGAGCTAGATAGGGCAATGATTATGAGGAAGTGTGGCTCAACAGAAGGTTGAAGTGTGTCGGCTTTAGGCTGAATGTTAAGGAGATTAGGATAGGGTCAGCACAGGAAGTAAGGATGGGTAACAAAGGAATACTAAAGGAAAAGTGTGGGAGAAACAACAGTCGGTATGACCCACGAAATCAGAATTTGAAGGGTTAGTGAACTCGGAAGTTTCACAAGAATTGCTCTCCTCCCAGAAGGATCTCAAACGGGATACAGACGAAGGATGAATGGTGGCTCATTCTAAGGGTCAAGGTGCGGTACTTTCTAATCGAACGAGGTGAAAATTATACAATGAGTAGGGTGGACAGTCAGGAATCTCCGCAGAAAGATAAATGGATAAGGGCAATAAACAAGTATTAAACGAACCAATAATCAAAAGGTTTACGAATCTAGAAGATTTATTTCATTCAAGAAAATTTGAAACAAGACATCCCCAAAGACGAAAAGTGGCCCTAAACTATACACATTTTATTTGGCCAGAAAGACCACATCAAAAGAAATTCCGTCAGTCGCGGTTGTGGAGATTCAGCAGGTTGCGGTAGGCTCGTGCGCTCAGGTAGCAACGTCCATTTCCATATCGCCTCGCAAGCATCGCCACTGGAAGTCCCTCCACAGTAGGGTCCTGATCTTCTGGTCCTTCCTCCTTGGGTGGAGCTTCTTCATCGAGGTTCGATTCCAAGTGTCCCTCTCCTTCTGGGTTTTCTTCCATGGGGTCTTCCTCCACTGGATTTTCTTCTATTGGATCTCCCTCGGAATCTTCCTCTATCGGGTCTTCTTCTATAGGGTTCTCTTCAGGATCTCCTTCTTCTTCGTCGGAATCAGCTATCATGTTAAACTCTGGGACGGCTGCTCCTTCGTCCTCTGAATCATTGTTTTCGAAGTTGACCTGTGGACCATTGACCTCATCATCAGAACTCGTCAGTGTGTGATCTAAGGAAACGCATGATTGTGCATCCTCGTCTAGATGCGGCACTGCTCCAGGATGGGCCATGGCCTGAAAAGAGAAATCATGATTAGACAGTGGAATACATCAAGGAAAGCTCAGGGTACGAAATATAAGAAAATATATGTTTGCAGGAACTGAAAGATCAGAATGAAAATACTGTGATAATGATTAGAATTTGACATAGAGAAAGCAAGAGGATGATACATATATTATGATTCAAATTTTATTGCATTCAACTAAAAGTTCAACGGATACAAGATCGCAAACTAAAAGAAATATTCATAGAAGATAACAACATTATTATTGAAATTGGAAAATCATAAAATTCTTCTTCGATTGCCAACACGCTGCATCATCGTTACGCTAGTTGAATTTTGAGTTAGATCCGCCTTATGGTCGAAGTTCAAACTACGCCATGATCCTCACTTGGTAGAAGTGGGGAGTGTGGACGAGTTTCCTCCTTGTAGTTCTTTCCTTTCTGGGCAACCATTGATGATGTGTTCGCTGGATCCACAAATCAGACATTTCCTTTGGGCGCGGCGACAATCCCTCTGAAGATGTCCTGGCCTCTTACAATACCCACAACATGGTGTCTTCTACTGCTTCTGTCGCGGGGAAACAAATTGGCGTTTCATCTTCTTTCCTTTTCCTCGTCCAATAGAGATCCCTTTATGATAGGAGACTCCCGCTGGGGTCTGACTCACCTGTCTTCTCAGCCCTTCAGCTAATAGGTCGTTTGTTCGCTCCTGGGCTTCCTTTAAACCTTGTAGTACACTAAGGATCTCAACAGTCTGATTCTGGAGAGCGGATAAAGATGAAGAGTCGTTGGAAGACATGATCCTGAAACAACAATTTCGAGAATGATACAAGTCACACACTAAATGAATCAAAATGTGATATGGATAGAACAAGGATTCAAGAATATCAGAGATGATGAATATCATTACAAGCGGGGAATCAACTGTATTACCTTAAGTCACTTGAATAGAGTACAGTAGTGCAATTGCCACCACGTACCCTTGTCAAGTCACCCAAAACCATAGTGAATGGATAGCTGAACGCACGATGTGAATATGGATCAAGAATGACAGTGTACAACCTAGACCGAAGGATGTCTTAGATTGCCAAACTGTACACGGAAAACTGCAATCCCAACCGATGCAGAACCTGGCTTTGATACCAACTAAACCATGTCACGCCCCGCTTCCCAAAATACGGAATACGAGGGGTAGACAAGGCCAGCCATGCTCCTACGGTCAAGGAAAAGTCCTGCCGTAGTCACACTTCGGCTTCTAGTTTATCATGGTAAACAGTAAACGATGCGCAGGTAATGAGAAATGCAGTAACTGAAAGAAACAATAATATAAACTGACCTGAAGTGGAACAAACGAATGTAACTCGGAATGGCAAGTCAAGAAGTCTGTGATGCACTGGTCCAGGCTAAATCGTCTTCTCACACTGAGCATGCATACTCAGGTCGTCAGAGCGACACAATAGAAATTATATATATATAAAATCAAGTGATAGTTCTAGCAGTGGTAATGGAAATGAATAACAGTAAATCAATGACAATATGAATATGGATGTGCAGTAATCAATGCAGCGGAACAGTAAATCAGTATAACGATATGTCACGTATGCCACACAGTATATCATGAATAAAATGCCAGTATCCCTATCAGTCTCTAAGTCTCACTGTACAGGTCGCTAAGCCTATCGTCAGTCCAAGTGTGAGAGTCAACCACTCGCGAGTGTCCTCCACCCAAGGGTAGAACCCAAGGGCAAGGGACCACGGGCCCAACATGTAACAAGAATATCACGGTGTATATATCACGTACCCTGTAAATCTCCATATAACTCCCTAAATATATAAGCCGGCAAGGGACTCCCGAGATTCTGTTGAACTCACACTTAAACTACCCCACACCCCGTGGTCTACATCAAACGCTAACCATCACCCTAAATACCAATCGATCCGTGACAAGTCTGCGCGAGAACTGGAGGCAGGACCTCCATCAAGCACGTCCCGACTAATACCTAAGATAAATGGCAGTGTCGGATGCCTTATCTATGACACCCGTGCAAGCGCTCCCATAAGTGTCCCATACCACTTATAGTCACACGTACACGCATCCCACAGACGTCGACAATGCAATAGAACAATGAGGTCACTGATTGTGTACAAGTACGTATCACTTTCACTTAATCACGGATACACGAACACTGACGTACTTGCCACAATCACCACTAAAATCTATCACTGGGTAAATGCACGATGTCACTAGGTTATCACTACAATGATATAGGTATGATATGATGCATGAACAGTATAAGAAGCACAACTAACGTATCATAAAACAACAGTTTATCACTTGCACGATTTATCATGAAACATATGTATATAATTTAGCGAAACGATAAACAGGTAGTAATTAATATGTTCAGTTAGCTATCCATCTAATTTGGTTTCGAGCCAATCGGGTTCCAGTATCATTAGTTATAACCATTTCATTTTAAGCGCACGCGGCTGGAAATCCGGTTTCAGAATCAGGAATCCATTTTGCAACGCATTTTAACCCCCGTTGGGATCAGATTTTAGCGACGCTACAGTTGGATGAAATCTAGCGTTTTCTATAAAGTTTTCAACGCAACAAACGGATCTTCAATCGCGTCTGTACGTTAGGAGTTATAATCTGTTTAATATTAACATGTCAATTCTGAATCTGCTGGGACTGTTATGTGACCCGATCTATTAAATTACAGATTAAATATCAAACGGTAACGAAACAGAATGAAACCCATTGTGTTGTCTAGCTAACAGAGTTACCTATAATAAGCAGCGGAGTTCCGCAACCTACAAGTTAAGGAAATCCTATGGTATCCAGTACGGAACAGCACGCAATGATTGGAGTAGCTCTGGACTGCAGTCCAGAGTCGCACTCCGATCCGAATATCATCACAGTTTAAATACAGAAATGTCTGGAAACTGGTATAGGATTAAAGTTCGTCGAGTTAGCTTCGATTTGAGCCCTCGAACGCATCATTCTACTATGTATATGATTTATGGTGAATTTAACGATTTTCAGATACAACAGGATTACGGTTTTACGATTAAACTTGGGGGTAGTTGTTTTAGTCATTATCGATTACAACATCCAACAAAATTCACACAATATGTTCACAGCCCTACGGGCCAACCTACACCATTTAGTTCCGTCGATTTTGATAATGTTTTTCTAAGAGAACAAGCATCGAACAGATACGGCACATAATAGTTTTAAACTTGTAACATTATAATCCATGTAATTAGCGATTGTAGCTTAGGTAGATAGCATGTAAGCAAGTAGAATACTTGCCTGGAGACATCCCGGGGATGTACGGTGGCTGTGACGTCACGAACGCGCGACACACGCGCGGCACGGCAACTTGATTTGGCTCGGACTCGTGTCTCGGCAGCGGCGGCTTGGTTACTGGAGTCGGCTATTCGAGCTTCAGAGGTGGTGAGCGCAGTGACGGGTGGCCGAAGCTCTTTGATGGCGGCTGCAGTGGGTTTGGGTGAGAAGGATCAAGAGAGAGAAATATGTATAGAGAGAGAGAGAGAGGGAGAGAGAAAGATAGAGGGAGAGAGAGAGAGATGCAGAGTGAGAAAGGGATTGAGTGAGAATCAAAATAGAGAGAGAGAGATATCACAGAGGGAGGGAGAGAGGAAGCTGAGAGTTAGAGAGAGAGGGGGACAGTGAGGTGGAGAGAGAGAATGAGAGAGAGAGTTACAGAGAGAGAGTTTAGAGACAGAGAGAGTGGGGGAGCTGGGAGAGAAAGAGAGAGAGACAGAGGGAGAGAGTGAGAGAGACAGAAGACAAGAGGGAGGGGAAAGAGGAGGTGGCGACGAGATGGCCAGAGTTACGGAGATGGTGGCCGGGGCTAGGAGGTTGGAGACGGCGAGGAGTACGGTGGAGGTCGGTTCTTGGATTGGGGTCGGTTATGCAGGTGGGGTGAGGAGGGGCTCGGGGTTTTGGAGAGAGGAGAGAGAGAAGGCCAGCGGGGTGATGTCGGCGGTGATGGTGAAGACGACGTTGGGGTCGACGTCGAGAGGTGGCAGGGGTGGAGATCGGGAGTAGGGGCTCTGTGAGGTGCCGGCGGCGATGGGTGCTGGGACTCGAGAGTGTGAGGGTGAGAGAGTGTGGGAAATGGTGACGGAGGCGATTGAGGGTGGTCGGAGACGAGAGTGATAGTCGACGGTGAAGGGAGGAGGTCGGTGATGGGTGCGCGGGTCGGGGGCGTAGCGAGAAGAGGAGGAAAATGAGAACGGGGAGTGAGCGAGCGAGGAAGAGGGGGTAGAGGGTTGAGGAGAGAGGGTCGTGGGGGAAGACGAGCGCGTCGTGGGTAACGCTCGCGCGAGCGAGGGCGACGGCGGAGTAGGAGGGTCGCGCGCGAGAGTTTGGAGAGTTACCGTTGGGAATTTGAAGAAGGAGGTGTACAGTGGCTCAGCGGGTCGGGTCGGGCACGAGGAGGCGGGCTGGAGGGAGTGGGCCGGGCCGTTTTAAAAAGAAATCAAGGGAATTTCGATTTGGGGAAAGAGGCAGGCCGGGCTGAAAAAGAAAATTTGATTTTAATGAAAAAATAAAGAGATGGGCCAAGGAGAGCTGGGCTCGGAATTTAAATGGGGAAAATTTATTTGAATTAGGGTTTGGGTTCAATGAGGTTTTATTGATGAAGAAAATAGGGTTTAGAATGAAATAAATTTGTAACTAAAAAAATAAAATAAGTAAATTATAAGTAAAATGAATAAAATTGTAAATAATAATAAATAGAATTTTAGAGCATAAAATACCGATTTTGATATAAAAAGGGCTGGGTAAAATGGGTTTGTATAATTGAGAAGAAATAACTTAAATAAAATTCGAGAATCCAAAATACAGATATTGTATAATAAGAAGCTGGGTATTACAATAATCAACACACGCTTTAACATCACACACTATTACTTGAGTTCTAGTTCACACACACACACACACTAACGGCCATTAACTATCAGTAAACTGCCTTAAAAGTTTTTTTTAGTATGGTAACCCCTCTTAAATTTGTTTTTTAAAGGGATTCATCACCAAAATATCTTTAAATGTAGCACTTTAAAGGAGCTTTCTGCAATTAAAAAAATAACTTAATTAACTAAAAAAATGCTCATAGTTAACAGCAGTTTAATGAAATTGAACCCATATATAAAGTAAACTTTTCTGGCATGGTGTTGTTTTGTAAGCAATTTTGTTGTAAGATAGCAAATTTTCCATATAAGAAGCAAGAGGGATTTATAGGCGGATTTTGTATAATATTAATCTATCGCATAATATCAAAGTATGGAAAATAAAGAAATGCATTATGTGAACTTGCTTTTTGAATCAGCAAAAGAAAGGAGTGGCACCTGTATGAGCCCCTCGTTGATATTCTATCAAAAGAAGAAGCTGCAGTTATCGATGCGAGAGAACGAACTGCTCGGTGAGAATACTTTATTACGGAAAAAAGCCCTTCTGTTGCAGAATTTAAATGTAAAAACATCCAAATTAGCAAAAAACAAAAATTAAACTAGGAATGCAACTTAATTCAGTTTGATAATTTGCTCATTGTTTTGAGCAGAATGAAGAAAAAGCTTGAAGAAAAGGAAGAGAGCTTCCATACTCACTGACCCTGTGAGTTAATTTCGCCTACAAGCCTGTAATGTCAAGTTTTATTTGTTTTTGTTTGTTTTTTAATGTGAGGATAATTACAGTAAAATACCCTTGACTACCTTTTTTCAGTAAACTACCTATAGTCTTTTTATTACAGTAAGATCCCTTATGCTACACTTAAGGGTATTTTAGTGGGAAAAAAACCTTTAGACCCAAAGTTCAAGGGAGGCTGTTGTACTAAAAAAGTTTTAAGCCACTTTACTGGAGAAAACAACAACAACAATGGTTAAGGGAATTTTGGTGTAGTTTAACCTTTCAGTTAAAGGCATTCTGCTAGGTTCTCTGTAATCATACACTGCAACATCCTCATTACAAGTTCTTTCACCAGTAATCTCCACAAGAATTAGAACCATCAATGAACCGATGAAATCTATTGATATCCCTTATCACAAATCTCTCGCTTAGTAATAATTTTCATTACTCCATGACAATTAGCACAAGTCCTCAAGTTCTTCTTAATAATAATCGGCACATTTGAAGGTAATCATATCATCCCAAATGCGAGCGCCAATCTTTCGCAATGATAGCGCAATTGTTGATCTTTAACCCAACAACATCTCTCACTTGAAACCTGGTATGGCTACATACCCTTTTTCCTTCACCAAATCCTCCAATTTTCGCAACATCTCATAAATCTCCTTCGCAACATCTCATATTGATTGCGCCCCATGAACACATAAGTTTTGTTCTTAACATCAATCCAACTTTACCCAATTTCGTCTTTTACCCCTTTGCATTTCATCATTATTCTAACTTCTCTGGCTTCATTCAACTTCCCATGATATGCATACATATTAGCAAGCAACACATAATTCCTCAAATTCTTCGGTTCGATCTAGAATAGCATATAAGCAACTTCCTTGCCTAACTTCAATTCGCTGCAATTTCTACAAGCTCCTATTAATGCTCCTCACACGGATGCAGCAAGATTTATTGGCATTTGTTGACGCATTTTTTTGCTCGTTCTCATCGCCCGTCTTGTCCGAGCAAAATGACCATGCAAGTGTAATGCTCATTTCCCGAGGTCACATTGTAAATTTCCAGCATTGAGTTGAAATGTTTAAAACCGTGATATGTGAGCCCTTTATGGCTACAAGCCAAGAGCACACAGACGAACATAATATAATCCGGTTTCGTCCCTTCTTTCATCATTTTGTCAGTGTTGGTTTCTCGGTCTCCATGTCCATGCTGCTGCAAGTCCTGCTATTATAGCCGTCCAAGAAACTATATTGAGTTGACATTGAATCTCTTCGATGTGATTTGCGGCTTCTAAGCTAAAGCTACCACATTTTACATACATTGTGATCAAAGTGCTCCCGATATTTTGGTATGTCAAACAATTTTTATGACACGTGCATGGATTGTTGTACCATGACCCCATGACGCTATGTTCCACAAAGCTTGGAGCATGATGCAAAACAAGGGTTCATCCGGACTAATGCATGCCCTTATCATCGAGCTAAAACAATTACAAGCGTCTTTGAATTGCTCACTTTGAACACAAATCATCATCATAATGTTCCAAGTCACAACATCTCCTGTCGTTAATACTCTCAAACAAAACCCTAGCCTCATTCAAGCATCAGCACTTTACATACATATCGATGAGCGACTTCGTCACATAAGCAAAACACCCAACCCCATGCTTTATTACTTTAACATGAACACTTCTTCCAAAACCCAACTCCTTGGAAATCGCTCGCATGCTCGAAACACTCGAAAGCATAAATTCATCGGGAGTATGAGATTGATCCAATATCATTTCCCGAAAAGCAACAATGGCATTTTGTTAAATTTTATTACGAACATACCCAACAATCAATGCATTCCTTGTTACCAAATTTCTCATGGGCATTTCATCGGATACTTTAATGAAGATGTCATGCGTCACATTTCACATACATGTCGGCCAATGCAGTCCCAATGAAGATATTGGGTTTGAACTCAAACTTACATGCGAGCCCATGCATTTGTCGCCTATGGAGGCGTGGGCGGGGGAATTGACGAGAATGTTAAGGGGGTTCGGAGTGAGGTTAGGGTTAGAATTAGGGTTTTTGTGGAGGAGGGAGAATAGGGTTAGGGCTTTGAAAGGGTGTTGAGTGGGTGAGTTGAGTGATGGGTGAAGTGCAAGTGTAGATGTTCCAACTTGGGATGTTTCTGTTGAAAACAAGAAGGGATTGGTTCGTGAGATTGGATTTGTCTTATAGCTAGGTTGATGAGTTGAGTGAGGAGCAGGTAGTAAAATGAGTGGGTTTGGTGAGGGAGTTGGTGGTGATGAGGTGTGCATGGAGTTGGAAGATTTGGTTAGGGCTTTTGGATTGGGTTGTGGTTGTTAATTACTAGGGTTTGGATTTAGTCAGGGGGTTTATAGTTTAGGTCAGGGGATTTTATAATTAATGATATTTTGAATGTGAAATGAGTGGGTGGGAGTAATCAGGTTGTGGTTGTTAATTTTTGTCATGATCATTATCTTTTTTAGATGAGTGATTAATATATCTTTTTTCTCCCATTTATAAATGTCGAGTTGTTTTGTTTTTATCTTTATAGTATCTAACATTCTAGTTTCAAGTTTATGAGTTGTTTTTTTATATTATAATCATAATATCAATTCCTGGAGCAATTCTATGTGGTTAAGATAACATTTTGTACTTGCGGATGATTAGGGATGATTAGGAACGCAAACCTATATGTTTCGAGCCGGGTGTAAGAATAAATAGCATTGTATGATTGTTATCTGTAAACCGAGCAAATGCAACCATTTTGTTTCCCTCTTGATGCATTGTATTTGATACATGGAGACTATGGAAATTGTAAACTCTCTGCATCTTTTTTTGGGCCATGTCCATATGCATTGTATTCGGCGCCACATTTTTTTTCCATTTGAGGGTACATATGTTATATGATGCATGTGCTATACCTTTAAAAAAACTACCGAAAATGCTCAATATCATCATCATCATCATCATCATTGAGTGTCACGCAATAGAATCATAGGTGGCATGACCGTCCCATACCAATCAACATTATGCTATGCATGCTTCACCCGCAAGAGTATCCACGTGCCCATGTGATGCAAAATTTATTTTAGAAAAAGAAAAAGAAAAAGAAAAAACACAAAGGCAAAATATAATTTAAAATATTGGTATTTTTCAAATTTTAATCTTGAGGGGGGCATCCAGGCAATGCCTCGCATCTCCATCTGTCTATTGACTTTATTAATTTTTTTATAAAAAAATAGGTTTTTAATATAGGTGCTCTAAAATATTGGTATTTGAAAAACGTTCTTTAAAAAACTTCATATTTTTGAACGCATCTCTAAAACCTTTTCGTTAATTAAAAACATCTCTTTACTTAAATTGATTAGAATTAATAATTGGATTAGAATTAATATGATGAGTTGTGAGATTAAAAGTCTTATGTAACATCAAAATCCTCGTCTTTTTCTTTTTTCTTTGGCAAAACCTATTAGTGTTATTCTTCTATACTCTCATCTTCAAGTTGTCGTTTTAGCTTCTTAACGGGTTAGGGATGATAATTAAACATAGGGGTCAATTTAGCTTAATTAAAAGATTTAGGGGGTGTATTTAAAAATATGAAGCTTTAGGGGGTGTTTTCAAAATAGCAATGTTTCAGGCAGGGGACAACATCTTTCAAAAAAAAAATTGAAAAAAGTTATGTCCTTTATGATGAGGATGGTCATGTTTATGACCGTTGCATCTGAACTTATTAATGCGTGGACCCAAAAAAAAATTTGATGCTATTTTAATTTTTGGATTAATGACAAATATAATACAAGTACTTTAAATCCTGAGTAAGAGGACTTCAAGATAGAACCCAAGGTTCCTCCCTTTAGATCTACTCCATTATTCGCTAGTTTTATCTTTCATCATGTTTTCAAATTTCAAATTTAATTTTTGACAATATAATGTGCGGTTACCAAAATCCGACATCACCAAAGGTATATATAGTTCGCATATCCTTACCTGAGACTGACGGGATCTCATATATAGGATCAAGCTCATGAAGATATCATCAACCTTTTCAGGATGTAATCAGTGGATATATAGATCTGGGTCGTTAGATCTAGAGTCGATTCACTGTAAGAGTTATTTGCAAGACAGCTACTTTTCTGGATTTACCTATATCTATTTTGATGCCCAAATCGAAAGTCACATGCTCAAATTGCAAAACGATAAGAAGAAGGAATTGATTCGGCGCATTGATGAGAATTGAAAAGTTGATGGCATGCTATCCTAGCTGTCAGAACCCAAACTCTTTTCTTTTCTTTTCTTTTTTCTGTATTTTTCTTTTCTTTCTTTTTTGGGCTTGATGATTTCAACAGCGACGCCCACGTGATGTTCTCATGGATAAATATCTAGTTTCTTGGTCAGCATTTTTTTTCTTTGCACTAGATATTTATCCATGCATGATGAGGGGCGCGCGCGGGGGCGGTGGTCTCCACACCTCCTAAAAAATCTGATATCAGCTCCTAAAAATCTACCAAGTCCCTGGGCTAATTGATGGAATTTAATAACCATCTCTAAATAGAGAATAATGGATGAAAGATGTCATATAAGGGAATTCCCTCCTATGCCTTTGAAAAAATACGCTCTCCTTAGTTTTTTCCAAACATCCACCGGCTTCATCGTCATCATCTAAGACGTGGGTATACCAAATTTCATGTGATTCTACAACATTTCCACCGTTGATTTAGCAATGTAAAATGTTCTATTGTCACCAACCGTTAATTTTGAACCCGCTAAATCAACGGTGAAAAGGTTGTAGAATCAGATGAAATTTGATGTACCCACATCTTAGATGATGACGATGAAGATGATGGGTGCCGATCGTCGGAAAAAACTAGGAAGGGGGTATTTTTTCGACGCCATAGAAGGGAAACCACTCCTATGACCTCTTTTCTCCATTAATCTCCTCTAAATATTCTCCTAAAAAAATTTTTGTTGATGCCAATAACTGCGAAAAACTTACCTATCCCCTAAATTTTAGGCCAATTACCCTTAAAAATAGAAGATTTTCTTTAAATTTATGCAGATTTTATTGTTCTCTCAAGATGGGCCAATATTATTATCTTTTAAAAAAAAGACCTCACTTTCCTAACTGGTTAAAAGATCCTCATGAATCAATCAATTTGCAATCGTTTATAATTATCCCTCCCTATATCAATTACAGCTCCTAAAGTAGATTTTGTTTCTCTCCTTCCCTGTTTCATGATGATGTCTAAGTTATTTATAATGTTCTAGTGGCCAAAGGAGAAGCACAAAAGATGCGGTTAGATATTATTTAATTTCTTAATGTTTGAAATTTACTCACTGTCTGAAAATTTGTCACGTTGTCGAGCACTTCATGCATATATGTGTAATAAATATGGATTTTAATTCTATTAGATCGATTTCACTATGCAATCTTGAATTACTTAACCTTCTCAACCGTCCCCGCAAACATGAAATCCTGGCTCCCTGCATCACGTGCTACCCACGTGACAAACAGTCTATAAATTAAGAGAGCTGCTTACATCTCTCCTCCTCCACTTACTGCTCCTCTTCAAGTCTTAATCACTCTTTAATTTTCTTTTCTAATCTCCACTTAATTATATATTAATCTCAACAAAATTAATCAAAAATGGCTGATGAAGGAACTGCTAATTGCATAGATATTATCTTGGCTATCATCCTTCCTCCTCTTGGTGTCTTCCTCAAGTTTGGATGCAAGGTATAATTTGATTGCTCTCTTTTCTCTCTCTCTTTAGCCTATGCTTTACTAGTGTTTTTGCGCTTGCTGTACTAGTATAGGCTGTACTAGTATAGGTTGGTATTCTTTTCTAGGATTAACAGTGGGAGAGAAATTTGTGTTTTGATTATGTATTTAAAAAAAAGAAAGAGTGTTTTGACTTTGAAATTTGAGAGGGAGCTGTTACCATTTTGAGGATTTATGGCAGGAGGCAGTTATGAATATGACACGAAAATTTCTATTTTTTCTTTGTATTATTTTAAAAGGAGAAGATGCCATCTAAGCAATCAATTTGGAAAGTTTTGCATCCCTCCCTTAAGCATTATAATAGTCGAGATAAACTTTAAATTTATAATTTCCTTCAACATTTTGTTTCCAAAATATCCTTGATGGAACTGCTATTGACAAGAGCTACTAGATATATAATCCGACCCGCCTTTGTATCCATATCTGACCAAATATGGATAATAATTTTTATTTCCGATGGCAGTCTGTATTAGTACTTGTATGCGTCAATAGCTACCCATAGTTGTTTTGTTCCGTATCCGAATTTTAAATACAGGTATGACAAGTAAATATATTAACCCGTGTCTGATTTGAACGGATATAGTTTTTTTCAATATTCATTTTATTTCCGTATCCGTATCCGACTTTTATTTTTAAAATTCACAACAAAACATTGCAAGTCCTCAAAATTTGTGAACATCAGGCTGAGTTCTGGATCTGCTTGGTGCTCACTATTTTTGGATACATTCCTGGGATCATCTATGCTGTTTATGCCATCACCAAGTAGAAGGAAAATATTACAATTCTCATTCAGGTACTAAATTAATTTTTCCTTAACTTTCGTTAATTCTAGAAATGAAATGAAATGAAAATTAATTTGTGGTTCAAAAAACTGACAATTTGTTTTGTTGATTATTTCAGGAATGGAGTATTCTGATGCTTTGATTTGTGTTCTTAATTCTGTGGATTGATGTTTATGCCTTTGTTGTTAATTATTTTACAGGTTGAATTCATGTTTATGATTTCAAAATCTTGTCTTTTTCATCCACATTTGTAAGTCGGGGAGAAAGTTATTTGGATTTGAGAAGATTATAAGGATTGGGTATTATATTATCAAACTGTGAACAAAAACGGTTCCCGCTATCTTTTTTTTTTAATTTTAATTTTTAAATAATCTTTTCTTTTCCCACTATATATTGTGGAAAGGAACCATTTGCTTCCTTGAATTTTTGTGATGATCCCCACCCCCACCCCCACGCCCCCTTTCACAACCTTTTTGAAGTACAAATGTCCCATGAGATAATGTTTCATGTGTTGGGTGGAGAAGGCACATGCATTGTGAATGGTACCAGCCTGTTAAAGTTTCTATGATAACTTAACATCATTAATATCACATGGAAGCTATTATTTGGGTGTGACAAAAGTTTTTTTTAAAAAGAATGCTTGGATTCAGAATTTTGAGCTATATTTGCAAATTGCAGGTTATGAAGCCCTCTTGTAATCTCTAGAGTTGTGTTTACACTGAACTGGTATTTTGCACTTACGATTCACGTGTGTATATTTTGAACAGCGTGTATACTGAAGGCATATGTAGATTTTTTTCCATCTTGGACATTACATGAAAATTTCTAAGGATATCTATAGTTTTTCTAATTTTAGATTAAATGAATGTGGTTAGCAGTTATATTAAAATTGAGAAATTTATGAGTTATACAAAATAACAAATATATAAACGATTATATATAAATTTGAAAGGCTAATACTTTTCCTGTCGATACGGTGGAATCCATATAGGCTATATGAATTCCTATTGGATACAAGATAGGTCGTGTGTCATGTTCTCTACTATCTAGATGCTTATATCTTATGGTCCATCTTGTATCCAATAGGAATTCATGTATCCTATACGGATTCCACCACACTATTAGGAAAAGTAATACTCATTTATTTTTGGGCTTTTGAGGATGTGAGAGAATGGGTAATTAATAAGAGAGAGAGAGATTTGTTGTGTTTTCACTAACTTATTTTTGTGTTTTCGTGGTGAATGAGATGGACATCTCTAATTCTCTAATTTGGCTAATAGAATTTTGTCATTTTTTCTAATTTTTATTTTGTTGGTTAATGACATCAACTAAAGACTTCTAGATAAAATAGTAAAGATACATTGATTTGTTGATAAGAAGATAGCATTATCTTTATTTTTTGTTGCTCTAAAGAAAATTGGGAAATATGTCTAAGTCCCTTCGTTTTAAAAGCAACAAGTTTAAGTTTTTGGGCCAAAAAAACTTATAAAAAAATCCCCGAGTTTAAAGATTTTTTTGTTTTAGTTCTTATAGTACATTAATTAATATGTTATGTCAATAACGTCTTTTGAGATAAAGAGCTACATTTACTCTTTAAAGTGCTGCATTTATCTTATAAAGTGCTATATTTATTTTCTAAAGTGCTACATTTATTTTGAAATTACTATATTTGTATTAAAATATTACATTTGATATGAAACTGTTACATTTACTAGTAAGGTTACTGCATCTACCATATTTGACCCATTTCAAGATAAATGTAGCACTTTAGAGAATATATGTAGCACTTGAAAGATAAATGCAGCACTTTAAAAAGGATAAATGTAGCTCTTTATCTCAAATAGTGTTATTGGCATACCACATTAGTTAATATCCTATAATGACCAAAACAAAACAAAAAATTTGAGCTTGTGGAGTTTTTCACAAGTTTTTTTTTTTGTCGAGAAACAAAACCTATTTCTTTTGAAATCTATATGTATTTATATGTATTTAGAAGTGTTTTTCCCAAGAAAATTTGGTAGGTACAGATTTACCCATTTCCTGCCAAAAAGCAGGCAAGCCATAAAACTAAAGAACAAATGTCCTTTAAAGACAAGAAACAACCACGCAATCCCTAATAGCTCAGTATTGCAATTGAAGCCCTTACAAGGTTTTTTTTAATATTATTTTGACCACAAATTCTTTGATATCTTTGAAAAATACACCAATAGTTAGTATTTCTAAAAGCAACACCAACCGATTTAAACTTATCTAAAATAACCAGTTCCGTTAACTTTTCATCTAAACCGGATTAAGCTACCGTTAATTGTACCTGTTGGGGGCTTAAAAATACATAATTACCAGTCTTATTTCTTCTTCTCCATCGATGCATGCTACACAATTTTATTTCCTGAGGTTTTTTTTCCTCTGCCAACTGGTCAGTATTATCCCTGAGATCCATAAATTTTGCTCATGTGCAATGGTGGCAATTAATGCACTCTTTAGAATAAGTTACAACATAGTAATTAATGCCACAGCTAGATTTAACGCTAGATCTAAACAAACCAGAAGCGATTAAGAACGATATGTTAATCATTAATTTGACAGAGAAATCGGTCTTTAACAGACCCGAATAGAAGTACATTATTCATATAGCCGACGCCAAAATTTTTGAATAAAGGTCGTTGTTACTGTAGCTGCCTCCGCCAAATAGAATAATATGTTGTTTCAAGAGGGGTAGTCCAAAATTGTTACTTAAATATTTTTATTATAGAAAACTGTGATCATTTTATCAAACAACAACCGAGACTTTTATCCCAAACATAGAGGGTAGGCTATATGAACTAACATGAGAATCATGCCGGGTCCAGCATATGAATCCTCCGCTTCCACTCACTCCTACAGAACAATATACTTTCATTAAGGCATTTGGTAATCATATCTTTTCGTATCACCTCCATCCACGTTTTCTTCGGTCTTCCTTTCATCCTTTTGATATTGCCTATATCAAGAGTATCCATTCGTCGGACCAGTACTTGAATAGGTCTGCATCGCACATGATCAAACCATCTTAGCTAATTTTCCCGTATTTTCTTCTCCACATGTGCTACACCAACTTTTGGACGAATATCCTAATTTTGAACCTTATCTTTTCAAGTGTTACCACACATCCAACGAAATATGCACATCTCCACTACGTGTATCTTCTGTATATGATACTTCTTAGGAGTCCAGTATTCCGTACCATATAATAAGGCATGCCGAATAGCACTCTGATAAAACTTCTCTTTCAACATTAACGGAAAGTTACGATCGCACAAAATCCCTGTTGCACTCTTCCATTTCAACCAACCATCCTGGATAGTTTAGTTGACATTATTATCAATCTCCCCGTCTTTTTGGATGATGAAACCTAGATATCTAAACTGATCACTCGGTGATATCTCTTATCCATCCAATGTTATACCACTATGGTCTCGACTTCTCTATTTGCTAAATTTGCATTGCATATATACTGTTTTGGACCTGCTCAATCTGAACCCCTGAGATTCCAACGTTTGCCTCCATAACTTCAATTTGGCATTAACTCCAGCTTTCGTCTCATTTACCAGAACAATATCATCAGCGAATAAAATACATCAAGGTATTTCATCCTGGATAGTCTTGTAAGCTTATCCATCACGATAGAAAATATGAATGGATTTAATGCAGATCCTTCATACAAACCAATTGTAATCGGAAAATCACTCATCGCCGCAAGTTCTGACATTTGTCACTACTCCATCGTACATGTCCTTAATTATGTCAATGTACTTGACTGAGACTCTCTTCTTCATTATTGTCCTCCATAATACCTCTCTAGGTATTTTATCATACGCTTTATCTAAGTTAATGAATATCATATGCAAATCTCTTCTCCTCTCTTGAAAATGATCGACAAGTTGACGAAGTAAATGAATAGCCTCTGTCGTCAATTGTTGTCACGACCCGAAATGGCACGTGACTGACACTTGAATCGTGTGAACTCTATACGACCCCATTTAATTCAAGTAAGCCAAAAATCCCAGGAATCTAAACCATTTAAAAGAAGGAAGAAATGGAAAATTTGTTTTAAAGTTTGCATAATATAATTTTGAAAAGTCGTAGTAACCTTTTTAAAAACATCAAGTCTTTCCGAAAATTTCGGCAGAATCTCTTTTGTAAATACTGGTCCCAAACGGGTACAAACATGAATAATATGAATAAAGGTATCCCCAAATGGGAGCTAGCTCTTTGCCAATTGGCGGTCAAGCAATATAATATACAACGCCGAAGGGCGAGAATCAAAACTCAAAAGGAAAACCAATATCATCAAGAAAACCATAATAATACAAGCGCAACTCTAAGGTCGAAAGAATATACACTGGTTTTCTAAGACTATAAATAATACAAGTCTGGTTGATAGAGTTTCTAGATACAACTGAATATAAATAAAGTATAATGGTGGTCACGATGCAAGTGAACCCACCTACCAAAGCAATCACCCGGAAAGAAGCAGTGTGCCAGCAAAGCCGCCAAGGAAACCTTTACGGCAAAACCTGCAAGAAACTGTGGCACAACGGGGGTGAGTTGCCAACTCGTGAGTAGAAAATATCACAGAGCAGAAATCGTATGTATGACTCAATCCTAGGTCATACGATCAGTAATATCCTCAAATAATATGGCCTGAAGTATGATAAAATGGCAGGGGTAAACATCTATACATAAGTGTAATACCAAGTGCTCGTGTCAGTGCCTCAGGTAGTAACATATCATATATGATGTATGAATGCATGAAAACAGAATACATCTAAATGAGAAAACTGTTTTCTTATCTCAGTGAGATTTATGTATAAAAATCATAGTATTATCAATGAAATCAACAGAAATCAGTGTCTAGCATCGACACAAAATATATATATTTCACTGTCTCAAAATTTTAGGCTCCGGTAATCCGGACTGGCCCGTATCCTCAAATCTCAATATCTAGGGCTCCGGCTATCCGGACTGGCCCATACTCCGATCGATATCCTCTGGATATCCGTCGAGTCACAATAAAATCACCGGTCGGTAGTGCTCTCCTGCCGGGCTCAACGCCATCATCTGCGACCATCTCGTCCCGGGGTACCGCACCGGGTCCACCATGCACCCGCAGACGGTTCCTCCTCCTCCTCGAATCGGGTGTATCATATCGCTCAAGAGCCGAGAAAACTCATGGTAGACTCCTTTCAAATCATATCATGAGAAAACCGCAACTTTCATTTTAAAATGATAATTAGTTTATAAAATCCTTACGGTTTCTCCAAATCCAGAAATCTGATGGAAATCCGAAATCCCAATCTCAAGGGTAAATAAACAATGAACTCCATAATATTAGGCTCCGGCAATCCAGACTGGCCCATAATGTCATGGCAAATGAATATATAAATATGCATGAAAATCACAGTAATAAATGCAATGTCTAAGCTATCATATAAAAGCAAGCGCACGAGTACCATGTCGAAACTATCAGCTAACAATTTATACTAATGAATAGTGTTTTCTAATGTGTACATGATGATCGCACGCTTTTGGCGTGTCGGATGTTCAAAGTTTTAAAGTTATACCCGCGATCGGGACGGTGTCGCTATGCAGCTAGCCGGTTGAGCACGGGTCGATCCACAGGGAGATGGTTGTATGTCCGTTCGAGTTTTAGACGAGTCAATAAAGAATGTGTATATGTTTGTTCAAATCTAACCTATGTGTTTTATATGCAAGTATAAAGTTGTTAAGAAAAAGATACGAAACTGTAAGCTAAAAAAATCCGCACTCAAAACCTTTGAGCCGAGTCTTGACCAATTGAAGCTAGAGCAATCGGCAACAACGTGGATTAGGGGATTTAAGCACGGTATTCGTGGAATCCGGCTTATTGACCCTTGTCCTTCCGTTCTTGTCTCTTGCTTTCGCCTCCGGCCAAACCGAACGCAACCGGTCGCAGTTAGGAATCACCGTTACCTTGGTAGGGTAGGGTGCCTAACGGAGCGCTTGCGTAACGTTTGGGCGGAGTTCAAAGGAAAATAACGGGAAAAGGAAATGAGGAATGAAACCTTAACTTACAAGATTGTATTTATTCTTAACAACAACATATTACAACCATTCACAAAACGAACCAAAAAGAGTAAAAGAAAAGATAAACAAAGAAAAGAAAAGATTACAAGCATGTAATTAAAAGTGCATGGAATTTAAGTGCATGAAAGTAAAGCATGAATGTAAAGCAAGTAATAAAAAGTAAGAAAGAAATAAGTAAGAAAGAGAACTAGAAACCATGGAACAAGTTATACACCATGGGTTTAATAACCCAAACTTAAACTTGCAAGCTCAATTAAGAGGTTGCAAGATCAAGAGAGAGTTAAAAACCCAAGGCAAAATGAAGCACAAAAGAGACTTTATTCCTTCCAAAATGATACAACCCTTGAGATCAAATACCAACCCTTAAACTTTCAAGCTCAATGAAGAGGTTGAAAGATCAAGAGAAAGCAAGGATCTCAAGGGGAAGCTAAGCAAAAGAATGATACAAAATAACCCTCATCTTCATTTAACATCCACTCAAAAGCTCTCACAACAATTTAATGGAGGAAAGATGATGAAGAAGAAGAAGTTAAACCAAAAACTAACAAAAAGAGGGCATAAGAATTCATCTCTTACAATGGCTCAGAACTGGGGTGTTTATAGGCAGGAAACAGAGAACCTAGGGCAACATTCAGGACCAACATGCAATGACCAAACTGCCCCTGAAATTTATTCAACCGCGGAGCCCATATGGACGCGGATCCGCGGCCTAAGCGCGCTTATGCGCGGATCCGCGGCCATTTAGAAGAATTAGGTCATAAAATTTGGTGGGTTTTCCTGGTTTTCAGTACTCTTCAGTGTGGTATATGTTTTTTCTCAGAAGCTCTTCACAATTTTTCCAGAATTTCAGCAGATCAAAAGGTGATGTGATGTGGATCTTTTGCCATGATTTTTCTTGAGCTCCGCGTAGACATGTTGGATCATGTGTTGACATTGTGCTTTGTGCATGAAAATGACATCGATTTGCCATTTTGTCCCTTAAACTAGTGTGCGGCAACATACGGATAGAGAGCGGAGACCCGTGTTTTATCTGTGGTTGGCAGTAATCCGGAATTTATCGTGCTTTTCCATGAATTTCACTGTTTAGATCTGAGAACCTGTATCCTGCAATTAACTAGCAAACACGGCTCAAGAGTACCTACCGATAAGCAATGTGATAAAAATTGGGCGGTATAAAAATTCAAAAATCTGATATGAACAAATACCCTCAAACTTATCATTTTCTCGTCCCGAGCAAAGCCAATTTATTTACAAAAAAGTCCTAACTGCACTTTCGCAGGGAACGCGATTGCACTGAGCGTTTGCAACAAGCCGTTAAAGCTCTAGGTGTCCCTAGTAGGAGGAGTGTTGTCTCCTGAGGGTTTTCAGCGGATACTACCCACAAAATCCCGTCAAGCTAGTGTCATAAGTTAACATCGATTCTACTCCTACAGTTTAGTATTTACGTTAGAAATTCTATAATCCTAAGTTAGAAATATCCAACCTTTATGTTTCACACCTCCTATCTATTTAACCTTAGATCATATACGTTCCAAAAAAGTTTAGAAAGATGTTGGTATCTCCTGAGTTTTCCTTCTAAAGTGTGGTCTTAAATCAGGGATTTTTATCAACTTTACAGAAAACATAAGTCTTATCTTTTTTTTCCCAATCTTTTATCCAAACATCGATTGTATACCCCTACGTGTGTGTATATTTGCACCCCTACACTCAAGAATTCAATTCAAGCTATAATATCCTTGCCCTAATACCTAATACTACTTTTTTTTATTAAGGATGGACGGATTTGCTCACACACCTTTCATGCGACTATTAATGCTTCTTGAGGCACTAACGGCCGATTACTGAATGTGTGAGCTTAAAACGTAAATAGCAGTTTTCAGGTCTTGACTTTATTTATTTTTCTTTTTCTCTTTTTTTTCTTTTATTTCTTTTTCAAGACCGGATATATTTTTCAATAATGCCCTTTTGGTGTTTAGCTTTAAATACCGTTTTTTCTTTCATACTAGGTTTTCAGGCAAGAGTATTTCTAGGTATCCTCTACTATCCCAAGTTTTAAGGTGCGTGTAAGTGCAGTTTGTAGGGTATATACTTTCTAAATTTGAACTCGAGAAAAGAAACTATTTTTCAGACTTATCCATCAGTAAAGCTTCAATACTTTCCCCTCATCTTAACTTAACTCAAGAACTGAACTCAAGATTACCTTTTCTAAAAAAAACTGTAAGGACGTGTAATCACCAAGTTTAAACAGAATGAGGGTTATTTTTAGGATTTTCAATTTCTAAGCCTAGAATTTAGTTATTTCTAATATATCAACTAAACTTTCAGAATAAAAATCTGAGTTACCCTATTAGCTAACTTGACGACAAAGTTTTTATATTTTTGGAAAATTTTCGATTTTTGTGGGTTTTTAATAAGGTATGCAAATGCAAAATATACAAATGAATGCGAAGGAAGAAAGCTTACCGAGCACACCCCCAAACATAAACTTGACAGTGCCCTCACTGTCAGGCTACACCAAGAGGGTCAAAATTGTCAGCACTCCCTAAAAACAAATTATATACAAAACAAAAAGGAAAACAAAAATTATATACAAAAAGGTTCCCCCCCCCCAAACTTAAGTAAAACAGTGTTTCCACTGTTAAGCGTTGAAGTTCAGGATTAGGGAGGAAAAGAACAGTATCAAGCTATACAAGGCCTTACACAGGCCAAAAGTGAGCACCAACCATTCAAAGATTCTATCGTGATAGTGTGCTGGTTGGTGAAAGAATACAGAGAGGTAAGAAACGGAGAATATGCGAGACCGTATGGAGATAGAAGCGGGATACGGTCGCGGTATATGAGAAAAAGAATGGCGGAAGGGAAAAAGAAATGGAGTACGAACTTGAGGGTGGAAATGGAGTGAATAGATTAGCACAATTTATGATGACCGATGTGTAAAAAGTGATTTTGCTAATCTATTAACCCGTCGAGAAATAGGGTCAAATCCCTCAAGATTCGTGAGAAGCCATGGGTAAGCCGAACTTGGTAAACCAGACATAAGAAATGAAAATGATACGGTTTCTTGCAAGGTCGGAACGATGGAAAGGATGGAGGGAAGTGGTTGAGGAAGGTTATCGGTTAAAGGTTCCGGAGGGTGTACACAGTCAATGAAGGGGATAGGATGAATTGGAAAATCCGACTCATCAATTAAAACTGGTTCATCCTCAAACCTATCCTCAATATTCTCCTCAAAATTCAGCTTATCCATGCAAATTTCATCAAAATCCAGACGCATATGGAGTTCGGGAAAAACATTTAATGACTCGGGATGATGAATTGGAGAGAAAAACTCATCCAAAGTAGCGGGTTCATCATCCAAAATATTCCCAGCGTCAATATCCTCAATCAAGTGAAAATCAATTTTCTCAGACACCTCGTCAAAAGCATGGATTTCAATCGATTCTGGTTCTAAGATGAAGGTGTAGAGGTCAAAAGGATTGGGTGTGGTTTCACTCAAAAGGGACCCTTCACAATCGGGCAAATCAAACACTACAAAGTCGCACAACTCATTAATCATTCTATCTTCAATCGGTGAATCGTTTGGAATACTAGATAGACATTCAAAACCGGAGTTGTGGAATTCAGTTTGCAATGAGTAGGTTTGATTTGGAAGGGTGTACAGTTCACTCTCTCCACTCAAATTCTCAACCTGTCCTACCGCCTCTTCATACATTGGAAAATTTGGAGCTAGTTGGAAACTAGCTACCGGGTCGCTAGGTAGTATGACGGTGGCCATGGACGCTATCCTAAAGTCTTCCAACGACTGCTCCAGACTAGACATGGGTTGTGAAGGGGTTTCAGTAAAAGATTCAAAGTTGTTTGGATACTGGAAACTCCCAAATGACGGTTCAGAAGCAATGTCTAGGGAAGGTGCAAAAGTCGGGTAGGATTGGTAGGAATTAAATGGTTGGAAAGGAGAAGGATCAACATTTGGATATGAAGGTGATTGGAATTGTTGATCAAAAGAATTGGCAGTGGTGAAAGGAGTGAAAGATCGGCTTCGGGATTGTTCAATATGTTCAGCGATAGACATAGGTCTTGGAGTTACAACTGTACTTGAAAAAGGAGTATCAACGTAAGAAGATTGTGAAGGTTGAAACAGTTGATACAAAGTGGATTGCGGAGTCCAATTGGTAGTCCTAGATGCGTCTATCCGATCTTTCAATGAAATTTTGGGCATGGAGGGGTCGTTCGAAATTCGGCCAAAGCAAGAACCGTAGGAAGTTATGTCTGGTTGTGGGTACCAAAGTTCGGCAAGAGTTTTGTGAGATGAGGTACCCATGATATGAAGAGAAGAAGAAGAAGAAGAGAAAAGGAGGGGAAAGAATGTGAAATTATTTTTTTATATATATCTTTTTTATAAGTTAGTTATTAACAAAAGAATGAAATATACACACAAAATAGAATCTGGACAAAAATAATCACGACACAAAAATACCACACCCCTAATCGTTCTAGGGTTCACCTAGGTCAACTAGACTTGCTCCAGAACTTGATTGTCGAAGTAAAACTGTGTCGAGAAACGGGCTCAAGATATACTGATCACGAGGCCAGGTAAGTGCAAAGATAAGGGGAGGTTTTCCGACGCTTTCGCGAAGATCCTTAATTAAATAACCCTTTCACTTTTGGCGGTTTCGCCGTTAACACTTTCCTAGACACCCCGTAAATAATATACCGTTAAGCGAGGTTCTAAACACAGTTAACTTCTCCTAGTGAGCGCGAAGTCCTTAAGGCTTAATGTCTAGTTTCTTTTAAAACTTGTGCGGGTAAACGTTATGCTCAAGTTCGTGATTTGTGGGCCACAGAAAAGGTGGTGAAATCCTTTACCGTATGTTGTGGGGTTCGCTTGCCCTTAAGTTCGTTTTAATGTATGCAATGTGCAAATCAATAAAAATTCAATAAAGAATCAAACAATTGTTTTTTAGTTTAAGCTCGGCACTGCAACAAATACGGGTTAGTTAATTTTTGGCGTTTGGTAGCGACTTGCAAAGAATCCTGCAAAGATATTATAGTGGATGCGTCGGATTTGAGAAGAAAGTGTTAGTAAAGTACGTACCGTTAAGTTTTCGAGTTTAGAAAACCCCCGTTGAATCAAATCCGGTAAGCTTGAAATGTTCGCTTGCGTGGGTCAAACTACCCGGATCTTTGGCACTGTACTTTGCAATCACCTTAGCCTTGAACGTACACTTTGCTCCCCACAATCGCCATTCGCAAATCCGCAAAAATCTGCAGAAAATACAGTATAGTGGAATTCACAGAGAAGATAAAAGAAAAGAAAAAGGGGTGGAGAAAAAATTGGGCACAGTGGCCTCAATGGGACCGCGGAACCGCCGCTAAAGGCACCTTTTGACCGCGGTTCCGCGGTCAAAATGTTGACTTGGGGATTTGTCTTTGGTCAACGACTCCACTTCTTCTCTTCTCCAAAATAAAAACCTCTGTTTTCTTTTTGGATTACTGTACTTGCTCCAGATTAGCCTGCACACTTGCACACAAAAATTATCAAAAATAACAAAAAGATTTAATTTTTTATTATTTATAAATATATACAAAAAGAATATTAACCCGAATAACAAGAAAGGAAATAGTTACCGTCTCCCCGGCAATGGCGCCATTTGATCGCACGCTTTTGGCGTGTCAGATGTTCAAAGTTCTAAAGTTATAACCGCGATCGGGACGGTGTCGCTATGCAGCTAGCCGGTTGAGCACGGGTCGATCCACAGGGAGATGGTTGTATGTCCGTTCGAGTTTTAGACGAGTCAATAAAGAATGTATATATGTTTGTTCAAATCTAACCTATGTGTTTTATATGCAAGTATAAAGTTGTTAAGAAAAAGATACGAATGTGTAAGCTAAAGAAATCCGCACTCAAAACCTTTGAGCCGAGTCTTGACTAATTGAAGCTAGAGCAATCGGCAACAACGTGGATTAGGAGATTTAAGCACGGTATTCGTGGAATCCGGCTTATTGACCCTTGTCCTTCCGTTCTTGTCTCTTGCTTTCGCCTCCGGCCAAACCGAACGCAATCGGTCGCGGTTAGGAATCACCGTTATCTTGGTAAGGTAGGGTGCCTAACGGAGCGCTTGTGTAACGTTTGGACGGAGTTCAAAGGAAAATAACGGGAAAAGGAAATGAGGAATGAAACCTTAACTTACAATATTGTATTTATTCTTAACAACAACATATTACAACCATTCACAAAATGAACCAAAAAGAGCAAAAGAAAAGATAAACAAAGAAAAGAAAAGATTACAAGCAAGTAATTAAAAGTGCATGGAATTTAAATGCATGAAAGTAAAGCATGAATGTAAAGCAAGTAATAAAAATTAAGAAAGAAATAAGCAAGAAAGAGAACTAGAAACTATGGAACAAGTTACACACCATGGGTTTAATAACCCAAACTTAAACTTACAAGCTCAATTAAGAGGTTGCAAGATCAAGAGGGAGCTAAAAACCCAAGGCAAAATGAAGCACAAAAGAGACTTTATTCCTTCCAAAATGATACAACCCTTGAGATCAAATACCAACCCTTAAACTTTCAAGCTCAATGAAGAGGTTGAAAGATCAAGAGAAAGCAAGGATCTCAAGGGGAAGCTAAGCAAAAGAATGATATAAAATAACCCTCATCTTCATTTAACATCCACTCAAAAGCTCTCACAACAATTTAATGGAGGAAAGATGATGAAGAAGAAGAAGAAGTTAAACCAAAAACTAACAAAAAGAGGGATAAGAATTCATCCCTTACAATGGCTCAGAACTGGGGTATTTATAGGCAGGAAACAGAGAACCTAGGGAAACATTCAGGACCAACATGCAATGACCAAACTTCCCCTGAAATTTATTCAACTGCGGAGCCCATATGGCCGCGGATCCGCGGCCTAAGCGCGCTTATGCCGCGGATCCGCGGCCATTTAGGAGAATTAGGTCATAAAATTTGGAGGGTTTTCCTGGTTTTCAGTACTCTTCAGTGTGGTATATGTTTTTGCTCAGAAGCTTTTCACAATTTTTCCAGAATTTCAGCAGATCAAAAGGTGATGTGATGTGGATCTTTTGCCATGATTTTTCTTGAGCTCCGCGTAGACATGTTGGATCTTGTGTTGACATTGTGCTTTGTGCATGAAAATGACATCGATTTTCCATTTTGTCCCTTAAACTAGTGTGCGGCAACATACGGATAGAGAGCGGAGACCCGTGTTTTATCTGTGGTTGGCAGTAATCCGGAATTTGTCATGCTTTTCCATGAATTTCACTGTTTAGAGCTGAGAACCTGTATCCTGCAATTAACTAGCAAACACGGCTCAAGAGTACCTACCGATAAGCAATGTGATAAAAATTGGGCGGTATAAAAATGCAAAAATCTGATATGAACACATGACATGGTAATTACCGATGATGATATGTGTGAGCCGGAAAGCAGGTGTACGTGGAGCATACGCATCATCGGTAATGGTGCTGGTGTCCTGACAGCATGGGTTTCATAATAATTACAAAAACACAAATAAGCATGTAATGCGATGCGAATAATAAGAATATGCGGAAAATGAATGGTAAACACAGCAATAAAGAATATACATTTATATAATCGAGTCATACTGTTTTGGCATTTGAAATAACACGAATCGTGGTGTTTAGAAAATAGGGCTACGGTGTTTTTAAGAAAAGGTACGTCCTTTGAAATATCTGTATTATCTCTTGGCCTGCCTTTAAAATACTCACAATTCGTTAGTTTTGGAAATAAGTATGACTCGAGCCCAGTCTAACATCCACTAAGTACACTACATGTCTAAACTAACAGACTAGTCGAAAAGGGTAAGGAAAACCACCTAAGTCTGAGTCGATATATATATATATATATATATATATATATATATATATATATATATATATAATAGTCGGTGATCCCGCCTTAATAGTATCACGTACGATACAATATATAATATAACATTCTCGAGTCAAGAGTGCGGATCTATCATCACAATTATATATCGTACAGTAAATCCATCGTACGGCATCCCAAATCTGGGTACGGGTCGAATATCACATTTATCTCATCATTTATCTGGTATCCTTATCATCATATCCCGTATTAGGGGTACTGATCTAAAGTCTAGTATATACTGATACCATCAACATATATATGTGTGTGTGTGTGTGTGTGTGTGTGTGTGTGTGTGTGAAAACACAATGCCTAAGGACCCGCTATAACATCATATCGTATCTCATAATACGAACCAAATCACATCACCGATCTTATGGCATCATACCCAATCTAATCAACTCATCTCCAAGTACCACATACTATCCTCATATCCAAGTATATGTATACCTCTATATATATACATACTCACACACACACACACACACACACACACATATATACCCATATACGCACAAGTAATAAAATGTATGCGTGTGTGTGCGCGCGTGTGGGTATAATCTTTACTCTAGGGTTTCGCGACTAAGAAGCTAAACTAACTTATTTCTAATTAAACTAAAACTAACCAATGAACACCTAAAACCTATTTTGATAATCATCCACGTATCACAATCCATATATTTATAATCATAATAACATATTTGTATACCACACTACGAAATGCGGGGGTGCTATACGCCATCCACCCGACTTTTCCCGTAGATATATATCTACTCATTTTGATACTCGCTTGTCGAAGTCGATGTCGCCATCCTCTTCTTCATCGTCCGAAGTCCACGCGGAGGTACCTACATATGTACACACATAGCATCGTAAACAGAATCACGCACGAAAATCAAAACGATACACGAAATGTACATAGGTTAAAACCTATGGTCTAGGCATGCAAGAATAACCAACAAATCCTCGATATCGATGTACAAACGTCAAACCATCGAGATAAAACACAAATACCAAAATTCAAGTTCACATAATTCACAATTCGAAATCAGAAACTATGAAGAACACTTCCATATTTTACCCCAGGTGAAATTAGCCAATTTTTGCATATGTGGAGAGTCTAATTAACTGATATAAGAGCCACAGAACAAGCACGAGGTCCAGAGCTCATGCCCTGGCTGCAAATTGCGGCCAGAAGGGTTAAATTTGCGGCCCTGCAATGGAATTGGGGTCCAGGGTTTTAGTGGCAGCTTCTAGGATGCCTGCTTGTATCACAGTATTTGCTAAATAATTTCTAGGGTCCCCGGGTGTTAGCAGATCTCTAAATAACCTCACAATTACTATAAATTCCCGATTTCGGGGTTTCTATGTTCGTGTCTTGGGGTTTAATCCTCTGGTTTTGTCCCGAATTCTAACACTAAACGGGGTTAAGATCACTACTAAATCTTAATTTACACTTCACAACTCACAAAATCCCCTAATCTGTTCTTGGAATTTTCAAAGTTCACAAAACTACACTAAATGGATTCTAAACTAGTATGGATGCTAAAGAAAAGGAAATACTAGTCTAATGGTGCAGGAATTAGCTCATTTGGCAACTCAAGAAAATTATTAAGTTGCCTCAAGCGCTCAAAATCCTAGTTTTCTTGGTCCAAAATGCCTGTAGTGAGCCTGTGTACATTTTTTGTGAAAGGAAGATGATGTTTTGAGGTGGGGTTAAGGTTGTGGTGAGGAGGTAGAGGAGGGAGGAGGTGGAGGGCTGCCATGGGGAAAGAGGAGAAGAAATAATGAAGATGATGAAGTGAGAATGATGAGGTATGGTTCAAGGTTGACCCCTCACCCTCTCTCTCTCTCTCTCGTCCATACCCATTCTTTAATATTTTCCCTTTTCTTTTCTTTTCCTTTTATTTCCTTTTCCTTTTCATTTTAAAACCAACCATGCATGAAAAATAAAGAAAAAGTCATGGTAGAAAAATATAACAATGTGTAATATGACATGGTACATGTCATGTGTACAAATCAAACTTAATGCACGATTAGTGATATTTAATCGCGATTAGCATTAAAATAGAATATAATTAATCATAAAGAATTTATAATTTGCTTAAATCACATAAATTCTTCCAAAATCACCATTCCATTTAATTTTCCAATATTTTCCAATTTATTGGTATATAATTATACCACGTCATTAAAATATTCATAATATTTATTATTTAATTATATAAATTTCCAAAAACAATATTTTATTTTTCTGAAATGTTACAATCTTCCTCCCTTAAAGAAATTCGGTCCCCGAATTTAAATTTAAACCCCTCAAATACTAAAATATTTCAGTAAAATGATCAAGTCGTCGGGGCTCCGAAATCATAAATACATAAAACACATCATCGCGCAATGCATGCGCATGAAAAACGAGTATATAAACCAGAATCAAAACTCCGTCAAGCATTCCGCAATCATCGGAATTATGGTGAAGACACCAATATCAAAGCCCAATACGAAAATCAACATGATATACATCAAACTATACATGTACGCATCGTTAAAACATCTGAAAGAAATGCATGCCAAACTCTTTTCTAATCACTGTGTAATGCGCGTATCACAACACAAGTAGCGGACGTTTATTTGTAAGAAAATAATTCTATATACATATATATGTCTTTCGTTCAACATACGTCCCGCCGTTTTGAAAATAATTTAGAATGGTTTTCTTTATAAAATGTTTCGTGTCATTTCGGACACGTAGGTAAATACTAAGACTATAGCTCCTTTTTGGAAATCCCGTCGATAACTATCAATGCATGCAAGAATATAGTCAGGTATTGTTCTCGGACTAGTCCTGCTCAGCTACTATACCATATAGTAAATATCATAAAAACGTACCGCTCCAAAAGAAATCAACCCCAAAATGTGCATAAGAATGCCACGTGCGTCTGGTGCGCACGGGAATCTAAATCAACAAATGTGCCCTACATGTGCACAGAAACAAAATCTAAGCGCAACGGGTGTGCACGAAAACACCTGTCAAGGGCAACGGTGTGTGCCTGACAACAATATCAGGTGCATCTGATATGCACGAAAAATCTCGATTTAGTGCATCTGGCGTGCACCAAAATAGCATCAAGCGCCCAAGTATGCGCAAGAATCCAAGTCAAGTGCACAAGGTGCACGAAAACAAATATCGAGTATCACAATCGAAATGGACGGTATACAGCACATCTCAATCCAAATCAGGTATACCGTGGTATATAATCTCACAATCATGTGCATTAGCGTGTACAAAATCGAATCAAAATACTAAAAGTTCATGAAAACTATGCCGAAAGCACAAGTCAAATCACATGCATACCATAGGCATGAAATCAAAATCAACATCTCGAATGATATCAAATCGAAATCAGGTGCAAGTATGGTGCACAAAATCTCAATCATGCAAATAAAACGTCCAAAATACCGAAATTAAAGGTGGCGGAAATAGTCCCGCTGTGGCACATCTTCTAAAAATCTCTGACCAACTGTCATGGTCACTCATAACATGTCTCGTCGACGATGCCGAACTCTGGCCTACTGGGTGTGCGTAGTATGACTGATCCTGCATCTAAGTCTTCTCGTATAGTATTCCATAAAGGTTCTGTCGAACTCTCCCCCAAATCTCGTTTCTGCCGAACTGCCCGGAAGTTATCACCTTTTACTAAATCTATTTCTTGTTCCGGAATGGCTGCATAGTCATCGCGACTCCTTCTGGAAGATATATTCATATACAACGCCTCTGCATGCGTATCACATCTCTGATGTTAGCGAAGTGGAACGTCATCTCATCAAGATCTCGTACGAACCTCTTACTCCACTTTTCTCTAATGTCGACTGATTCAGACTCGTCTCTTCGTGGCTGCATGGACTGCGCTCCAACGGCTATACTAGTATCTGGAGTCTCCCAAGCAATGTATCTCATCATATGATATCCGAACGACGTCGAACTTTCCGATCGATTCGTCAAAGGCCCATAATCCCCCAAGAGCTCAACATCTTGAGTACAGTTTAATAATATCCTGTACATGCCACAGTACTTATGGACCAGCCATAGAAGGGAAAACCCAAGCCTAGGTTCCGTAAGGTCAAGCCTAGGTTCCGAATATATATAAACATCCTAGACTCCGCATAGTCAAGCATAGACTCGAACCAAGGTTAAACCTAGCGCTCTGATACCAACTTTGTCACAACCCGAAATGGTACGTGACTGGCACTTGAATCGTATGAAATCTATAGGACCCCATCTAATTCAAGTAAACCAAAAATCCCAGAAATCTAAACCATTTAAAAGAAGGAATAAATGTAAAACTTGTTTTAAAGTTTGCATAATATAATTTTGAAAAGTCGTAGTAACCTTTTAAAACATCAAGTCTTTTCCGAAAATTTCGGCAGAGTCTCCTTTGTAAATACTGGCCCCAAACGGGTACAAACATGAATAATATGAATAAAGGCATCCCCAAGTGGGAGCTAGCTCTTCGCCAATTGGCGGTCACAACCACGCAAGCAATATAATATACAACGCTGAAGGGCGAGGATCAAAACTCAAAAGGAAAACCAATATCATCAAAAAAACCGTAATAATACAAGCGTGACTCTAAGGTCGAAAGAATATACACTGGTTTTCTAAGTCTATAAATAATACAAGTCTGGTTGATGGAGTTTCTAGATACAACTGAATATAAATAAAGTACAATGGTGGTCACGATGCAAGTGAACCCACCTACCAAAGCAATCACCCGGAAAGAAGCAGTGTGTCGGCAAAACCGCCAAGGAAACCTGTACGGCAAAATCTGCAAGAAACTATGGCATAACGGGGGTGAGTTGCCAACTCGTGAGTAGAAAACATCACAGAGCAGAAATCGCATGTATGACTCAATCCTAGGTCATACGATCAGTAATATCCTCAAATAATATGGCCTGAAGCATGATAAAATGGCAGGGGTAAACATCTATACATAAATATAATACCAAGTGCTCGTGTCAGTGCTCAGGTAGAAATATATCATATATATGATGTATGAATGCATGAAAACAAAATACATCTAAATGAGAAAACTGTTTTCTTATCTCAGTAAGATTTATGTATAAAAATCGCAGTATCATCAATGAAATCAACAGAAATCAGTATCTAGCATCGACACAAAATATATATATCTCACTGTCTCAATATCTCAGGTTCCGGCAATCCGGACTGGCCCGTATCCTCAAATCTCAATATCTAGGGCTCCGGCTATCCGGACTGGCCCATACTCCGATCGGTATCCTCCGGATATCCGTCGAGTCACAATAAAATCACCGGTCGGTAGTGCTCCCCTACCGGGCTCAACGCCATCATCTGCGACCTTCTCGTCCGGGGGTACCGCACCGGGTTCACCATGCACCCGCAGACGGTTCCTCCTCCTCCTCGAATCGGGTGTATCATATCGCTCAAGAGCCGAGAAAACTCATGGTGGACTCCTTTCAAATCATATCATGAGAAAACCGCAACTTTCATTTTAAAATGATAATCAGTTTATAAAATCCTTGCGGTTTCTCCAAATCCAGAAATCTGATGGAAATCCGAAATCCCAATCTCAAGGGTAAATAAATAATGAATTCCATAATATTAGGCTCCGACAATCCGGATTGGCCCATAATGTCATGGCAAATGAATATATAAATATGCATGAAAATCACAGTAATAAATGCAATGTCTAAGCTATCATATAAAAGCAAGCGCACTAGTACCATGTCGAAACTATCAGCTAACAATTTATACTAATGAATAGTGTTTTCTAATGTGTACGTTACATGGCAATTACCGATGATGATGTGTGTGAGCCGGCAAGCAGGTGTACGTGGAGCATACACATCATCGGTAATGGTGCTGGTGTCATGACAGTATGGGTTTCATAATAATTACGAAAACATAAATAAGCATGCAATGCAATGCGAATAATAAGAATATACATTTATATAATCGAGTCATACTGTTTTGGCATTTGAAATAACACGAATCGTGGTGTTTAGAAAATAGAGTTACAGTGTTTTAAAGAAAATGTACGTCCTTTGAAATATCTGTAGTATCCTTTGGCCTGTCTTTAAAATACTCACAATTCGTTAGTTTTGGAAATATGTATGGCTCGAGCCTAGTCTAACATCCACTAAGTACACTACAGGTCTAAACTAACAGACTAGTCGAAAAGGGTAAGGAAAACCACCTAAGTCTGAGTCGATATATATATATATATATATATAAAATAGTCGGTGATCCTGCCTCAATAGTATCACGTACGATACAATATATAATATGGCATTCTCGAGTCAAGAGTGCGGATCTGTCATCACAATTATATCTCGTACGGTAAATCTATCGTACGGCATCCCAAATCTGGGTACGGGTCGAATATCACATTTATCTCATCATTTATCTGGTATCCTTATCATCATATCCTGTATTAGGGGTACTGATCTAAAATCTAGTATATACTGATACCATCAACACACACACACACACACACACACACACATATGCGTGTGTATGAAAACACAACGCCTAAGGACCCGCTATAAAAGCATGTCGTATCTCATAATACGAACCAAATCATATCACCGATCTCATGGCATCATGCCCAATCTCATCAACTCATCTCCAAGTACCACATACTATCCTCATATCCAAGTATATGTATACCTTTACACACACACACACACACACACACACACACACACACACACATATCCCCATATACGCAAAAGTAATAAAATGTATGTGTGTGTGTGTGTGTGCGTGTGGGTATAATCTTTACTCTAGGGTTTTGCGACTAAGAAGCTAAACTAAGTTACTTCTAATTACACTAAAACTAACCCATGAACACCTAAAACCTAACTTGATAATCATCCACGTATCACAATCCACATATTTATAATCATATATAACATATTTGTATACCATACTACGAAATGCGGGGGTGCTATACGCCATCCACCCGACTTCTCCCGTAGATATATATCTACTCACTTTGATCCTCGCTTGCCGAAATCGATGTCGCCATCCTCTTCTTCATCGTCCGAAATCCAAGCGGAGGTACCTACATATGTACACACATAGCATCGTAAACAGAACCGCGCACGAAAATCAAAACGATACACGAAACGTACATAGGTTAAAACCTATGGTCTAGGCATGCAAGAATAACCAACAAATTCTCGATGTCGATGTACAAACGTCAAATTATCGAGATAAAACACAAATACCAAAATTCAAGTTCACAGAATTCACAATTCGAAATCAGAAACCATGAAAAACACTTCCAGATTTTACCCCAGGTGAAATTAGCCAATTTTTGCATATGTGGAGGGTCTAATTAACTGATATAAGAGCCACAGAACAAGCATGAGGTCCAGAGCTCATGCCCTAGCCGCAAATTGCGGCCAGAAGGGTTAAATTTGCAGCCCTGCAGTGGAATTGGGGTCCAGGGTTTTAGTGGCAGCTTCTAGGATGCCTGCTTGTATCACAGTATTTGCTAAATAATTTCTAGGGTCTCCGGGTGTTAGCAGATCTCTAAATAACCTCACAATTTCCACAAATTCCCGATATCGGGGTTTCTAAGTTCGTGTCTTGGGGTTTAATCCTCTGGTTTTGTTTAGAATTCTAACACTAAACGGGTTTAAGATCACTACTAAACCTTAATTTACACTTCACAACTCATAAAATCCCCTAAGCTCTTCTTGGAATTTTCAAAGTTCACAAAACTACACTAAATGGATTCTAAACTAGTATGGATGCTAAAGAAAAGGAAATACTAGTCTAATGGTGCAAGAATTATCTCATTTGGCAACTCAAGAAAATTCTTGAGTTGCCCAAAGTGCTCAAAATTCTAGCTTTCATGGTCCAAAATGCCTGTAGTGAGCTTGTGTACATTTTTTGTGAAAGGGAAATGATGTTTTGAGGTGGGGTTGAGGTTGCGGTGAGGGGGTTGAGGAGTGAGGAGGTGGAGGGCTGCCATAGGGAAAAAGGAGAAGAAATAATGAAGATGATGAAGTGAGAATGATGAGCCATGGTCCAAGGTTGACCCTTCACCATCTCTCTCTCTCTCTTTCTCTTGCCCATACCCATTCATTAATATTTTCCCTTTTCTTTTCTTTTCCTTTTATTTCCTTTGCCTTTTCATTTTAAAACCAATCATGCTTGAAAAATAAAGAAAAATCCATGGTAGAAAAATGTAACAATGTGTAATATGACATGGTGCATGTCATGTGCACAAATCAAGTTTAATGCACGATTAATGATATTTAATCGCGATTACTATTAAAATAGAATATAATTAATCATAAAGAATTTATAATTTGTTTAAATCACATAAATTCTTCCAAAATCACTATTCCATTTAATTTTCCAATATTTTCTAATTTATTGGTATATAATTATACCGTATCATTAAAATATTCATAATATTTATTATTTAATTATATAAATTCCCAAAAATAATATTTTATTTTTCTGAAATGTTACAATTGTCCAGGCATGAATTCAAATTGGTTCTTTGTTATCTTAAAATCTTTTCTTAGCCTGTATTCAATCATTCTCTCGCAAAACTTCATAGTGTGATACATAAGTTTTATTTTACGGTAGTTTGAGCAATTTTGAATGTCACTCTTATTTTTATACGTAGGTACAAAGGTACTTTTCCTCCATTCATTTGGTATCATTTTGGTCTACCAAATTTTATTAAACAGATCTGTCAGTCATCTAATGTGTATCTCTCCTAAGCATCTCCAAATCTCGATAGGAATCCCGTCTGGACCAATCGCTTTTCTTGATTTTATTCTCTTCAAGACCTCTTTAACCTTGGTATTTTTATTCTACGCATGAAATTATGGTTTATATCTTGAGATTGAATGACAAGTCCATCCAAATCCTTAGTAAAACTCTCATTGAACAATTTGTCGAAATAATCTCTCCTCCTTTTCTTAATATCCTCATCTCGAATTAAAATCTTCTAATCTTTATTTTTGACACACTTCACCACACATAAATCTCTGATCTTTCTTTTCCGCATTCGAGTAATTCTGTGTATATCATTTTCAGCATCCTCAGTATTCAACTTCTTATACACCTCCTTATAGACCTTAGCTTTCATTTTCCGAACAGTTTTCTTAACTTTCATTTTAGCTATTTTATATTTCTCAAACCTCTCTGCATTTCTACTTTTTTTCAAATCTCTATAAGAATCTCTCTTAATTTTAATATCAGTCTTTACTTCTATGTTCCACCATGACGCGTCCTTAGATGGTGGAGCACCATCCCTCGACTCATTAAGTAGATCTCTAACTACCCACTTGATACAACTAGCCATCTTGTTCCATGTTGTTCTGAATCATCTTCCAGTTGTCAATCTGCCTCTTGAACTACACGATCTATAAAGGTTTTTTGGTTACTTTTCTTCAGTCGACATTACTTAATTTTAGACTTTACTCTACGTCTAATCTTTTTAGGTCTTCTTATGAATCGAACATTTAGAACTAAAAGTCTATATTGAGTGGTTACACTCTTACCTGACATTTGCTTACAATCGATGCAACAACTTCTATCTATATTTCTAGTGAGAAAAAAACCTATTTGATTTGCACTCGATCCATTCCTAAAGGTGATAAGGCGAGACTCATATTTCCTAAGCCAAGTGTTTGTTAAGATCAAGTCATAAGACAAGACAAAATTTAGAATCGAGCTATCTGCTTCATTTCTCTGTCCAAAGCCAAAACTTTCATGGATAGTATCAAACCCGCTACGACTAATACATACATGTCCATTAAGATCACCACCAATAAATAACTTCTTTTCAATAGGCATCGTTTGCACCATCTTTTCTGAATCCTCTCAAAATAGACGCTTACTAGCATCATCAAAACCTATCTGTGGTGCATAAGCACTAATAATATTAAGGATCTTCTAACCTAGAATAAGCTTAACCGGTAAAATCATATCACCCTTTCTCCTAATCTCAATACATTCTCAAGCAACCGTCTATTTATGATTACACCTATCCAATTATGATTTTTATCTCAAACTGTATACTAAAGTTTATAACCCCAAAGGTTTAAGACTCTATACTTTTCACCTACCCACTTAGTTTTTTCCAAACACATAATACTAACTTTCTTCTTAATCATCACCTCCACTAATCCTGTTAGTCTACTTGTAAGGGAACTTATGTTCCAAGAAACTCGACAGATCCTATGAAACCTTTGGTTATATGTCACTACACCCAGGGTCTGATGTAGCACGCTGCTTCCGGACGACGACCTAGAAACCTTGCATGCTTAACACTACATCCGGAATCCGATATAGCGCGTCGCTGAGTATGGGACGCCTCAATGATATTCTTATTATGGTTCATATTATAAAACGTGACAAAGTTTTACGTTGGCTGTCACAAGCTTACCACAACTCTTATCCTTTCTTATCCGGACTTGAGACCGGCAACGAGGGGTTTAAAATTGTGATAATTTTATCCATTTGGCAATTATTTTAGTTATAATATGATTGTAATTTGGGTAAATTGTCAAAAAGTCCCCCGCCCACTCGAGTTGTCGTTTGCAAACCCCTGTAATTTTCAAAATTGTTGGAAGGGCCTATTTTTCAAAATCTTTGTGAAAATACCCTAGGTTTTATTTCATTTAAGCATTGTATTCACTCAACCGTTTGGATATTACAGGTAATCGCTTAGATATTACAAGCAACGGTTTAGATATTACATGCAACAAGCATAAGAGGTTTGATTGGGTCCAGGAGTTTTTAACAAAACAAAAAAGCCCAATGGGCTTTTATCCAGTTTTGAATTGGGCCGGGTTCTTTTTGTCAATTTACCGTAATAATTTTACCGTCAGCTCCAGCCATTAGAATTAGTCTAGCGCAATCCAAACTGGGCCACAGCTAATTAGATAGAATCGGGCTCTGTGGCCTGATATTGGTCCACCATAGCATCTATTAGCTTTAATACCTCTCAAATCTAATAATTTTTTTCTTAGAGAAATGTATATTGTTAAACTAAAAAATCTTGTTTCGATCTTGATATTTTATTCAGAAAATTAAGTTTATGGCCCTATATATATAGAGAGAATCTCTCGCTTCCTCTGGCATGTAGATGGGCCGGATTGGATCAGGTCTAATATGTTTCCGGACTCGCTCATTTTTTTTGGATCCATACATGTCCATTTATTTACCCAACAGGATTATACGTACTGGACCCAAACTCAGGCCTATAATTAATCGGATCAGATCCATATACCCAGACCCATTTATCCACTTTCCAATTTTATAAGTGCAACAGGATAACTGAGATTACAATTAGATTTCAAAGGTTAACACATGATTGAAAATAATTATAAACATTCATCAATTTTGCAATTGTTATAACTTCAAATCTATAATCCACGTTTACCAATAAAAGAGCAATATTTTATCTGCCAGTTAGATTCCATTTACACTATTAGGTTAATGAATGGGTAAAGAGACTGAGCAGAGAATCACAATCTTGGAAGTTGTTTGTCATTCTTTTGTAGAAAATCACCAATTCGGTAGCCTATGTGGAATTTACGGGCTTGATAGAAAAAGAGATTTTCAACTTTAAAATCCTCATATAAAAACATAGTTTGAAAACTAAAACCCACACATACTAAAATAGGGCAGCTACTAACTAGATTAGGGTTAGGGTATATATAAATCACTTATACATATTTAATAAATAGATGGGTTGGGTTTAACCTGGTCAGAATTGAAGAGACTTAGACCCGACTCATTTATTAAGCCATTAAGTGCAAACGCATTAACACCAGACCCGGATTATATCAACGGTTCTGTGTTGGCTCAGGGTACAAACCTGACCAATTGACAAGGCTAGCTCGGGTACAAACCCGGATTATATCAACGGTTCTTGAAGAGTAAGAAAAAAAAACAAAGAAAAAGAAAAGAAAAAAACTATTCCTAAATGAGTACATCGTCTCCTGCCATCCGCTCTCGTCAAATGGGACTGATAGAGGCCGTGATCTCTTTCAGATGTCGTCCTCCGTCGATGTTGTAATGGCGGTCTTTGACGGTTGAGATTGGTTTGGGAGTTGTTGGATCTCAATGGGGTTGGCGTTGATGCCGAGCTATCTGCAAAAGAAGTCCCGGAGTGGGTGACCACCTTAGGATCCTCCGACGATCAAGTTAGTGCCGATATATAAGTGCAGAGTAGCGGCGTATTGGAAATGAGTTTTTTTTGTTACCCGAGTCTTCTAAGAGAGGGGTTTATATAGGGGTCGTGTGAAGCGAGCAGGCGCGAGATTACCGCCGTCAGTTACGCGCCAGCGTTGTCCTCGTCTTGAATGGCGGGATGCGCCCATTAATAGTGGGATGCGCTAGCGTTGGACGCGGATCGTGGGGAGGCGGATATCTTGCCCTGACGATATACGCAGAGCCGTTGCGGGACGCATGTGATCCGCACTCTTGGTTGATCGGGAGGCCGAGGAAGCTCGGCATATTAGGAGTTCGGAGACGAGCAGGGAAGCCAAGGAAGCTCGGCATGTTAGGAGCTCGGAGATGAGCCGGGAGGCCGAGGAAGCTCGGTTTGTCAGTGTTGGCTATAGTGCCCTCAAGTCAATTATTGAATCGCAGGCACGCGATTGTGATGATTGAGAGATGACCTATACCGGTGGAACAGTCTTACTCGAGATGATAGTATACTATCTGGTTTGTCTTTATCATCATGTACAAGTTGATAGAGCCCATAGGATTCTTGCTTGACTGCCAGCATTACGATGGCGATCATATACGTGGGAGCTGGGGGTCTATAAGCACATCCTTAAATATCCTTAGTCGTGGGAGTTTTGAGACTGGGTATCGATACTCCAGAGTAGACTAATGTATACTTATCCAGACCCTGACGAGGGGCGGTGGCCGGTCTCACAAGCCATTGGTGTCAGTTGTTCACCTAAGATAGTATACATGTGCTCATTGGGACATGAGTACACTGGACGGACTCGCCGGGAACCTGCTAGTTGGTATTATAGCTATTGTCAGATAGCAGTTCTCAGGTGACATATGTACAGGTTAGTCTGTCTGTCATGCCCCGCTTCCCAGAGTGCGCTAAGATCGACACGTGACAGAGCCAACCATGCTACCTATGGATAGGAAACATTCCTCCACAGTCACATTACGGTTGTCTAGAGATATCAAGAACAGTAGAAATAAAAATAAACTATCTAGTACATGTCCATAAGCCAGAATAAACGAGTCAAGAAATAATACGCGGAAGCAATAAATCCAATAAAGAAAACAATCTGGAATGTACATCTCATAATGCGGGCTCACATCAGAAATGAAATACTGAAAAAAAACTAAACTAAACTAATAACAGGTCCTCAATGCTCGGCCTGTTGATCAAAATACTCCTGGACAGTCTGCGATAAGGATAAGGGATCTGGGCCATGCAAAACCCAGACGTCATCGCGTCAATAATTCTAAGCAAGCAGGATGTAATGAAAAATGCAGGCATGAAGTATAAACAGTAACGAGTTATTAGGAAATAAATAGTAACATGAATATAGATCAGTGAACATGATATATATACAGGTGAAGTGCAGTGAGTAGTCTAAACTGTGCTATAAGGTTATCTACTCTAAAGTTATTGAAATCAATTAGAGTAATCCTCCATGTAACTCAAAGGATATGTCCCGTTATCCCCCGGGACCACAGATCAGGTAGTGGGAGTCATGAATGACTCTGTCCCGTTATCCCCCGGGACCACGGATCAAGTAAGATTCACGAATGATTCTGTCCCGTTATCCCCTGGGACCACGGATCAAGTAATACCCTTGTAAGCTACACTTTAGTTTACACTCTTGATTTCCCTATACCTCCAAGGTTATGTGTTCAAGTCAGGTATTGAAAATCTGGAGCTAATGCCAACACAGGATCAATCATGTACAGGTTTGTTTAAATAAACAACAGGATATGTCCGTAGGGACAACAGGTCAAGATTGTCGGCTTTAGTAACAAAATCAGGTATCAAGTCAAAGCAGTGGTATATCAGGTCATGACAGGTAGTGCACATGTGTTAAGCGGGTGCTCATAATAAAACTGTAGTAAGTACGGATGCACAAATAAAAGCATGGATGCACAAATATTTATCGGGGTTTACATCATGACTATGTAGGATGCACATTTTCAAGCATGGGGTATCACTACAATAATAACATGAATTAATATGATTTATAGATGCAGTTATATATATTTTAAATGATATGGATGCAAACGGGTATCCGAAAACAGTAAAACTTCAGTATGGATGTACAATGTGATGAACGGGTAACATTTTACTCATATGGATGCATAATACTATACCTAGCATGCAGCAAGATGATTTAGCATACGACTAGATATGTAAATAATGATACGGATGCACACGGAAGTCATACAACAGTAAAATGATAAACTGGTAAATGAAAGATGTACAACTAAACACTATGAGATATAAATATTCCATTGGGTGCAGTATATTGTAATATAGTATGTAACAAGATAGGTTTGCATGCACTAGATGTGAAATAACCCGTACGGATGCATACGGATGCCGTAAAACTGTAAAACTAAACATGGGATGCATAATTTAAAATACAAGTGTTATATTTATTCAAAAACATGTAAATACAGTAACATAGCATGTAGCAAGATAAACTTATCTCGATGGATCACGAAACGGATACGCACGGCTCGTCCGATGTCGGTAAAATGTCGCAACGCATGCACGACACGCGGGACGGGTCCAAGCAATGCAAGAGGGTGATCGTGCAGGTAAGGTACGTCCATGGGGTCGTATGGAACGACAACGATGTGACTTACGGCGACGCTAAAACAAGATTCAAGAAAAATAAAGAAAAGAAAAGAAGAAGAGGAAGAAGAAGAAGAGGGAAGGGTGAGGCTTACTGGGTTTGTGCACTGGGGTCAGGGAGAAGAGCTGGTGGTGTCGGCAAGATCAACGGCGGTGAGGTGCGCCGGTGAGGGGATTTTGAGGAGCTAGGGTTAGGTTAGGGTTTGGACTCGGTTTTGATGTATGCTGGGGTTTGGGTGCAGGGTTTTGGTGTAGGAGGGAGAGCAGAGGAGTGAGAGGAGAGGTGGTGTGAGGGTGACGAGGTGAAGGGGTCGTCGGCGATGAGGTGAGGTGGTAGTGATGGGTGTGTGCAGGGTTCTCGGGGTTTCAGTGGGTGTGCAGGGATGTTCTGGAGGGAGGAAGAGGATGGAGATGGCGAGGAGGAGGAGGAGGCTCGGTTGAGGTGAGAAGGTGATGAGGTTATGGAGTTTTTAGGGTTAGGGTTTGAGGAAGGCAGAGGGGATCGATGGGTTCTCGTCATGGTGCTCGGGGTTTAAATAGAGAGAGGCTGGAGAAATATAAGGAGGGAGGTGACGAGATCATGAGGGCGGTGACCACATCCGAGAAGCGAACAATGTTCGTGAGAGGGGAGAGAAAGGCGCGAGAGGAGAGAGAAAGAGATTCTGAGTTGTTAAATTGGTTTTGATTTTTTTTAAATTTAATAAGATTTTAGTTAGTTTAATAAATGTTATGTTGTTAATGAAATTTAAATTGTTAAATAAATTTTAAATATAAGTATTATATTAATTAAAATTGGATTTTCAGGTAAATACAAATTTAGTCCAAAATACGTCCGGATCGGGTCTAAAAATTCCATTTTAAAACATGAAAAATATATGCGACAACCAAAATTAAAAATGAATGCTCGGGTAACGAAATGTATACCCCCAAGAACAGATGCACGTACGTGCGCGTAGCCATCAAAACAAGTCCGTTTCACTGAACGTGACAGGAACAAGATGCGCGGATGCTACCACGGGGTTAGGTGTATCATGCAGGCCATGCAATATATTTTTAAAATATTTTACGTGACTTAAAATGTTATATTCTAAAAATGCAATGCCAGATAAAATGCCAGTATGCAGTATTCATGAAAGTGCACAAGTCTACGTAACAAGTCAGGATACATGAATCAAGACAGGTTTCAAGCAAGCGGGTCGGGTTGGATGCTAATACAGATGTCAGATATACTGCTTGCACCCAAAGCACGATAAATCAGGAAAATACCATAAATAAAGAAATACGAGAACTAGAATTGGTATAAATGAACTAGGGTGTTACATTATACTCAACTACAAAAAGAATTTCGTCCTCGAAATTCCAAGAACAAGGAAAGATAAACAATCAAGAAACTACAAGAATAAGTATGGAAACTTCTGTCGAATTTCATCTTCTCGTTCCCAAGTCGGTTCTCCATGCGAGCGATTTTCCCAAGAAACAAGTACGAGAGGGATAACCTTGTTTTTAAGGACCTTTTCTCTTCGATCAACAATCGACATCGGTCGTTCCTCAAAGGTCAAATCCTCCCTTACAGTCAGCTCCGAATGATCCAGTACGTGTGTTTCATCTCGAACATACTTACAGAGTTGAGATACATGAAACACGTCATGAACATTCGCCAAAGATTGTGATAAAGCCAATCGATAAGCCACTTCTCTAACACGTTCCATAATCTCGAAAGGCCCCACGAATCGAGGACTAAGCTTGCCCCGACTCCCAAAAGGAATCACTCCTCTAGTCGGTGATATCTTCAAGAATACCAGATCACCAACAGCGACTCTAGAGGTCTTCTCGATGTATTGGCCCAACTCTTCTGTCGATCCTGTGCTGCCTTCGTGTGATTCCGGATAGTACTAACCTTCTCTACGATTTGCATGATCAAATCCGGTCCCAACAATTTTCGTTCTCCAACATCGTCCTAACAAACGGGTGAGCGACAATTGTGACCATACAATGCTTCGAATGGAGCCATCCGAATAGTCTCCTGAAAGTTGTTATTGTAAGAAAACTCCACCAAGTGTAGATGATCCTCCCACGATCCCTTGAAGTCTAACATGCAAGCTCTCAACATGTCTTCAAGAGTTTGGATTGTTCTCTCCGACTGGCCATCTGTCTGAGGATGATAAGCTGTGCTAAACTTCAATCGCGTCCCCAAACTTTCCTGTAAACTCCTCCAGAAGTGCGATAAGAATCGGGTGTCACGGTCGGACACGATGCTCACAGGTACTCCATGCAATCTCACAATCTCCTGCATGTACCGTTCCGCCAACGCTTCTGTTGATTGACCAACTCGAAATGGTATGAAATGAGCTGCCTTGGTCAATCGATCGATAATCACCCAAATTGCATTGTTACCCTTTGGACTCCGCGGTAAAGCTGTCACGAAATCCACGGTTATATGTTGCCACTTCCATTGAGGAATCGGAAGTGATTGCAATAAACCAGCTACCCTTTGATGTTCAGCCTTAACTTGCTGACACACCAAGCATTTCGCTACAAAACGGGCAATCTCCCTTTTCATGCCTTCCCACCAGAAATGCTGTCTTAGATCGCGGTACATCTTCGTGCCTCCTGGATGTACGGAATATGCGGAACTGTGTGCCTCCTTCATAACTTCTTCGCGAATATCCCCTTTTGGCACACACAAACGGCCACCATAACGCAACGAACCATCTTCATGAATCAATAAGTCCGTTCGAAGTCCCGCTTCAACTTGTTCTCGAAATTTTCAATCTTGGGTCCTGTGACTGCGCTGCTTTAATATTATCGATTAACGACGACTGTACTTGCAGTTGCATCAACTGTCCCGAAAAATACGGTAGCACGATCTCCAATTCGAATCTTCGAAAATTTTCGATAAGCTCCTTCTGTGTAGTCAACATCCGAATTGCTGGCAACCGACTAAGCGCATCCGGCACAACATTAACTTTCCCCGGATGGTACTTAAGATCAAGATCGTAGTCAGCCATCAGCTCCAACCATCTTCGCTGCCTCATGTTAAGCTCTTTCTGCGTGAACACATACTTTAGGCTTTTGTGATCGGTGAATACCTCGACCCTTTCGCCCAACAAGTAGTGTCTCCAAATCTTTAGAGCGAAAATCACAGCTGCTAGCTCCAAATCATGAGTTGGGTAATTCTTCTCATGGATCTTCAACTGTCTCGATGCGTAAACTATAACTTTCCCATGCTGCATCAAAACACATCCCAAACCTTTCCCAGATGCGTCGCTGTGAATTACCAATCCTCTGGAACCGTCTGGTACGGTCAAAATAGGAGCGGTTATCAATCTTTGCTTCAACGCCTCAAAAGCTGACACACATTTATCCGTCCATACGAACGGTACTTCCTTTCACGTAAGTTTGGTCAAAGGCTTAGCCAAATGAGCAAAATTCTCCATGAACCTTCTGTAATATCCGGAAAGTCCAAGAAAACTTCTGATTTCTGCTACGTTCTTCGGAATCGGCCAATCTCGAACTGCTGCAATCTTCTCGGGATCAACGACGATTCCATTTCCGGATACGACATGCCCCAAAAACTTCACTTCTTCAAGCCAAAACTCGCACTTGCTCATCTTTGCATATAATCTTTCTTTCCTCAATGTCTGCAGTGTGATCTTCAAGTGTTCCGCATGCTCTTCAAGGCTCCTCGAATACACCAGAATATCATCAATGAACACCACAATAAACTGGTCCAAGAACGGTGAAAATATTCGGTTCATCAAGTCCAAAAATATTGCCGATGCATTCGTGACTCCGAACAGCATCACTAAATACTCGTAATGTCCATACCGAGTTCGGAACGCAGTCTTGCAAATATCCTATGATTTAACTCGGACCTGATGATATCCGGATCACAAATCCAGCTTCAAGAATACCCTCGCGCCACTAAGCTGCTCGAACAGTTCGCCAATGCGAGGGATCGGGTACTTGTTCTTAATAGTCACCCGGTTTAATTCTCGATAATCGATGCACATCCTCCTTGTGTCATCTTTCTTCTTGACTAGAAGAACTGGAGCTCTCCAAGGTGAATTACTGCTACGAATCCAACCCTTCTCAAGCAATTCAGTAACCTACTTCTTGACTTCTTCTAACTTCACTGGTGCCATTGGATAGTACGCCTTTGAGATTGGTGCTGCACCAGGAAAAAGATCGATTGCGAACTCCACATCTCGTTTTGGCGGTAAACCCGAGATGTCCTCGAACATGTCCATAAACTCTCAAACTATAGCTGGCGCCTCGTCCTTATCAACTTCCACCGACGAAAGAACATTGCTTGTCGGCCTAGCTCTAAACTCGACTGGCCCGACAGAACTGCTTCCTCCGGTGAAAACAAACTCCGGATGTCCAGGAATCTGAAAAATCACTTTCTTTGCCCTACAATCAATGTGAACGTGGAAAGTGCCGAGAAAGTCCATTCCTAAGACAACTTCATAACTGCCGGTATCGATCACCAAGAAATCTGCAAATAACTCCCGTCCACAAACAATAACTGAACAATCCTTACATTCTCTACTAGCTATGATCTTCCCATTCCCAGTGTGTATGTCCCAACAACTAGACAGGGTCGTGCAAGAAATCGAGTGCGCAACAATAAAATTGGACGACATAAAACAATGGGATGCACCAGAATCGAATAATGCTAATGCGGAAAAATCATGAACAAGTAGGATACCTAAAACAACTTCCTCTGAAGCCTTGGCCTCTTCAGCCGTCAGGGTAAATGCTCGAGCTTGATTGGGTCCCTGAGTCAACTACTCCTGCCCCTGAAACTGCTTCTGCGGTGGCCTCTGAACATCATCCTTCAAACGAAGCTTCGACGGGCAACCATTGATAGTATGATCAGCTAATCCGCAAACCAAACAAAGTCCAAGCTTCCTCCTGCAATCCTTCTGCAGGTGCCCAGGTAGGTGATAGAACTCACAAAACATCCTTCCCTTCTGCTCTTGTATGACGGGCTTCTTCATCGGTACTACGCCATGTAGGTTCACCGGAATACCTCTGCGTATGGGGGCTCAGTTCGACGCAAACGCCGGCTTCCGCACTGCAACTGTCTGTTGCTGCGTACCCCCAGTCTTCACCGATAAGCTCTGCTGCTCTCGAGCTGCTTTAAGAACTTGAGAGAAAGTGGTCAATCCCAGAGAGATGATGTGCCTATGGATTTCCACGTCCAAACTGCGCATGAACCTCCTTGCCCTATCAGCATCGTTGGCAACCAAAGGCACAACGAATCTACTTAGCCGTGTCCACTCAGCCGCATGTACATCCACGGGTACGCCGTTCTGCTTCAAACTGATAAACTTTTCCTCCATTTTCTCCCGTGCAGTCTGCGGGAAAAACTTCTCCAAGAAACTCTTCGAAAAATCTGCCCAACTGATCGGCTTGGGCAAGCAGGTCTCTTCCACAAGCCACCATTCACGGGCATAGTCAACCAATTGGATGCGTACGATATCCACTCTCTTGAACTCTGGAATCTGTGCCGCAACGAGCAAATTCTCCGTATCAACTAGCCACTGCTCTGCTGGCAACGGCTCCTTCAAACCAGTAAAGATGGATGGACCCAGTCTCCTGAAATCCGCCACGGTACCCACACGCTCAACTGGTTTGGCCGCAACATTGTTCACGGACTGCTGGACGGTCCGCAAACCTTCCTGAAAAGCTTCGGCTTGCCGCTGGTTCAGCTCGGTCTGCCGCTTCTAGTTCTCCAGCATCCCATGAATTACTCTAAGCAAAGCGGCGTCATCAACATGCCTCTGGTACGATCGCAGACTTCTGTCTGCCATGATTCTGAAGCTAAAACACCGAAGAGGATTAGCAAGATAAACAAGATTCAATAAACAGGATACAAGAAGCAAGATAGTTATGGATTCAAGGATGGCAAGATAGCAATAAGGCAGGACATGCTCCTAGTTACGAGTATTCTGATTCGTGTATTGGGTCTAATACCCAACTACAAAAGAATCAAAACCGATTAACCTAAATCCTATGGCTCTGATACCAAACAAACCCTGTCACGCCCCGCTTCCCAGAGTGCGCTAAGATCAGCATGTGGCAGAGCTAACCATGCTACCTGTGGATAGGAAACATTCCTCCACAGTCACATTACGGCTATCTAAAGATATCAAGAGCAGTAGAAATAAAAATAAACTATCTAGTATATGTCCATAAGCCAGAATAAACGAGTCAAGAAATAATATGCGGAAGCAATAAATCCAATAAAGAAAATAATCTGGAATGTACGTCCCATAATGTGGGCTCACATCAGGAATGAAATATTGAAAGAAAACTAAACTAAACTAATAACAGGTCCTCACTGCTCGGCCTGTTGATCAAAATACTCCTGGATAGCCTGCGATAAGGATAAGGGATCCGGGCCATGCAAAACTCAGATGTCAGCGCGTCAATAATTCTAAGCAAGCAGGATGTAATGAAAAATGCAGACATGAAGTATAAACAGTAACGAGTTATCAGGAAATAAATAGTAACATGAATATAGATCAGTGAACATGATATATATATATATATATATATATATATATATATATATATATAGGTGAAGTGCAGTGAGTAGTCTAAACTGTGCTATAGGGTTATCTACTCTAAAGTTATTGAAATCAATTAGAGTAATCCTCCATGTAACTCAAAGGATATGTCCCGTTATCCCCCGGGACCACGGATCAGGTAGTGGGAGTCATGAATGACTCTGTCCCGTTATCCCCCGGGACCACGGATCAAGTAAGAATCACGAATGATTCTGTCCCGTTATCCCCCCGGGACCACGGATCAAGTAATACCCTTGTAAGCTACACTTTAGTTTACACTCTTGATTTCCCCATACCCCAAGGTTATGTGTTCAAGTCAGGTATTGAAAATCTGGAGCTAATGCCAACACAGGATCAAGCAGGTATATATTTGTCTAAATAGACAACAGGTCAAGATTGTCGGCATTAGTAACAAGATCATGTATCAAGTCAAGCAGTGGTATATCAGGTCATGACAGGTAGTGCACATGTGTCAAGCGGGTGCTCATAATAAAACTGTAGCAAGTACGGATGCACAAATAAAAGCATGGACGCACAAATATTTATCGAGGGTTACATCATGACTATGTAGGATGCACATTTTCAAGCATGGGTTATCACTACAATAATAACATGAATTAATATGATCTATAGATGCAGTTATATATATTTTAAATGATATGGATGCAAACGGGTATTCGAAAACAGTAAAACTTCAGTATGGATGTACAATGTGATGAACGGGTAAAATTTTACTCATATGGATGCATAATACTATACCTAGCATGTAGCAAGATAATTTAGCATACGACTATATATGTAAATAATGATACGGATGCACACGGACGTCATACAACAGTAAAATGATAAACTGGTAAATGCAAGATGTACAACTAAACACTATGAGATGTAAATATTCCATTGGGTGCAGTATATTGTAATACAGTATGTAACAAGATAGGTTTGCATGCACTAGATGTGAAATAACCCGTACGGATGCATACGGATGTCGTAAAACTGTAAAACTAAACATGGGATGCATGATTTAAAATACAAGTGTTATATTTATTCAAATAGATGTAAATACAGTAACATAGCATGTAGCAAGATAAACTTTCTTCGATGGATCATGAAACGGATACGCACGGCTCGTCCGACGTCGGTAAAACGTCGCAACGCACGCACGGCACGCGGGACGGGTCCAAGCAATGCAAGAGGGTGATCGCGCAGGTAAGGTACGTCCACGGGGTCGTCTGGAACGGCAGCGATGCGACTTCCGGCAATGCTAAAACAAGATTCAAGAAAAATAAAGAAAAGAAAAGAAGAAGAGGAAGAAGAAGAGGGAAGGGTGACGCTTACTGGGTTTGTGCACTAGGGTCAGGGAGAAGAGCTGGTGGTGTCGGCGAGATCAACGGTGGTGAGGTGCGCCGGTGAGGGGATCTTGAGGAGCTAGGGTTAGGTTAGGGTTTGGGCTCGGTTTTGATGTATGCTGGGGTTTGGGTGCAGGGTTTTGGTGTAGGAGGGAGAGCAGAGGAGAGAGAGGAGAGGTGGTGTGAGGGTGACGGGTGAAGGGGTCGTCGGCGATGAGGTGAGGTAGTGGTGATGGGCGTGTGTAGGGTTCTCGGGGTTTCAGTGGGTGTGCAGGGATGTTCTGGAGGGAGGAAGAAGATGGAGATGGCGAGGAGGAGGAGGAGGAGGCTCGGTTAAGGTGAGGAGGTGATGAGGTTATGGAGTTTTTAGGGTTAGGGTTTGAGGAAGGCAGAGGGGATCGATGGGTTCTCGTTATGGTGCTCGGGGTTTAAATAGAGAGAGGAAGGAGAAATATAAGGAGGGAGGTGACGAGATCACGAGGGCGGTGACCACATCCGAGAAGCGAACAGTGTTCGCGAGAGGAGAGAGAGAGGCGTGAGAGGAGAGAGAAAGATATTCTGAGTTGTTAAATTGGTTTTGATTTTTTTTAAAAATTTAATAAGATAATAGTTAGTTTTATAAATGTTTATGCTGTTAACGAAATTTAAATTGTTAAATAAATTTTAAATATAAGTATTATATTAATTAAAATTGGATTTTCAGGCAAATACAAATTTAGTCCAAAATACGCCCGGGTCGGGTCTAAAAATTCCATTTTAAAATACGAAAAATATATGCGACAACCAAAATTAAAAATGAATGCTCGGGTAACGAAAATGTATACCCCCAAGAACGGATGCACGTACGTGCGCGTAGCTATCCAAATAAGTCCGTTTCACTGAACGTGACAGGAACAAGATGCGCGGATGCTACCGGGGGGTTAGGGGTATCATGCAGGCCATGCAATGTATTTTAAAAATATTTTACGTGACTTAAAATGTTATATTGTAAAAATGCAATGCCAGATAAAATTCCAGTATGCAGTATTCATGAAAGTGCACAAGTCTACGTAACTAGTCAGGATATATGAATCAAGACAGGTTTCAAGCAAGCGGGTCAGGTCGGATGCTAATACAGATGTCAGATATACTGCTTGCACCCAAAGTACGATAAATCAGAAAATACTATAAATAAAGAAATACGGGAACTGGAATTGGTATAAATGAACTAGGGTGTTACACTGTCGACCTGAGATCATCATTTGTCTCGTGTGAGTTCCCACTGTGCTTTGATTAACACCCTACCATGGCTCAAAGGAGTCGTGCAAACAGATTTTAGTTGGGTACAGTCCCGAGCCATATGGAGGCAGTGAGCGGATCGTCAGGGATTCGTCTCTCCCGATATTGGGGGTTGATTTCGCATTGTGCATGGGTAGCCATCACCAGAAATCCTCGGCCGGGGTAGACGAGAATTACCGATCCAGGATCGATAGTTTCTCAGGTGGTGATGAGTTTCATACCGACACTAAATGTCGCGTTTCTAGGGGTTTGACTTCATCCACCCCCTAGACTCGATATGCGATACTCTTAGACGAACAGACCGGACAGTACGGATATTGTCACTGTCAGGCTCAGTAGGGGTTTAGATGAGCTTGCTCGTCGTCCTTCCTTTCGCTCAATACTTGGGTAGCCGTTACGTACAGTTAGTGCCGCTGACGTGCTTATGGTTAAACCCACTGCCAGCGTATTGACAAGTCTTTAGAGTCCCACACAGAGGGTTTTCACGGTTCAGGCGATATGATGTAGATGACGTATGTTGGTATATACAGGTGTCCGATTAAATATGTGTACAGGCTGCACAGACTTTAATCGGACGGTTGATAATACCAGCGGCTTAGGATTAAGCCGGATTATTAAATCAGGTTTTGATTTAATAATTTATATATGTATTCTAGTATTATTGTTCACCATTCATTTTCTCTCTTGCCTATTCGTATTTTTATACGAATACGTGTATATGTATTTCGATACGTGTACCGGGTTGTATTCCGTATTTATACGGAATTGTTTCTAAAAGATTGGACACCTCATTTGTATGATTTCCTTTTTTAGAAAATCATTTGTTTTTGCAAATGAGGTGGAGGGGGTGACATGGCATGAACAATGCAAGGCATGTAAAGATGTATGGCATGGCTTTGTTTATTGGAAAAATGAGATGAGATATGATTGCAAAAGTGGGTCTGCCATCATCTCTACATAGCTTGCTCATGATTTTCTTGACTTGCAACATTACATTCTCATTCTCACTTGGTGAGACTTAGGCATTTTTCTTTAGTTTCTCATGCCACTTGTTTTCCTCACCTCCCTCTTCATCTTCTATAGTTGCTCTTGGAGTATTTTGATGAGAGAAAAACCATAGTGAGATAATTCTACACCTCCACTCTCCATTGCTAGCAACCTTGCAGCGTCGGTTGCCTCGCTTAGCGAGGCTGGAGCTTGTGTCGTTTCCCTCAGGTGGATCATCGTAGATGGAGGAAGACCGACAACCAAACTCGATCCGCAACCACTAGGAGCTTGGGATGAAGATTGAAGACTGAAGGACACGGATCAACTCGGTATAACCATTCCTAACCCTTTATATTGCTTGCTAGTATAGGGTTTAGGGTAGATCCGGGCATCGGGTTGTGGTAGCGCCAGTTTAGAAAATTTTTGTTCCGCATTTGGTCACGATTTGATGGCCGGGGCGCTGCCGTAACCCAACATGGTATCAGAGCCAACCTTTAAACCCTTAGCTAGCTAGTTTAGACGATGTTAAAGTATCGAAACCGAAATAATTCCAAAACAATACCATGAATGTTTCAGTTTCTGTCGATTTTTCGAAGTCTTCAAAATTTTTTTAAGCAATTGCCGAAGGCTATTTTTGTGACAACTGGAACACCCTACAAAAACGAGCCCCATCCGCAGGATTTGACCCGGCGAGATTTGCAAAATTACGGGTGTGGCCGGTTTTTTAGAAGACTTGGGACTTGATTTTTGTAGGGTTCTCTGGTCTCTGAAATATTGGTTTAGTGGTATTGTTTGTTTTGCCTAGTTTGGATATTTTGTTATCGATTGTTCAGGGGCAATTCGGGGTGTTTCAAAGTCGATAATTTAACACTGTTTAAATGTTTATAGTACATGCATTACTATCTGCGACCGTAAATGTCATTCGAGTGGTACAACTCGTCTAATTGCTATATATTCTTTTAGATGGGTTTGCGAACATGACATTCACGTTGATGTTCTGTGTTGTGCTATGTTGTGGTTGGATCGTCATGATGGATAGCTTGGGTGAAATGGTAGTGCAGTTTAATTTCATTTATACATTTGATATTGCGGGGCGAGCGTTCGACATGTGGACTACCGTCTCTGCCAGTTTGTATATTATTTGTTTGGGGCACGACCGGGTTGAGGTCGATGTCACCCTTGTACATATTATTTTCCTTTCTGTACTAAGATTACCCCGCGGTGGAGTGCACGAATAGCCGGGTTCTAGAGGGCAATGGGTCCGCATCTCATGGCGTTAAGACGGAGGGGACCTTACTCTAGAATTGGCGGGCTATTCGCCGCACTCGTAAGGGATATAGGTTGACCCATAGAGGGATGCCCAAGTTACCGATTCCGTGAAGTGCTGGGTGGCCCATTCACGTTGTTGATTGGGGATGCCTCGTTTCTGGGATTGGCGGGTAACTTGCCGCACTCGTAGGGGTCTAGGTTTTCATTGCACAGGCTATCCACATGACAGGGGAACATCAGGTCTCATTTGTGGCTCAAGTGAAGTCCCGGGCTCCAGGATTATCCACCACTTTATGTTGTTGGCTGAGATTCTGTTATGTTGCTTTATATAATGCCTGGGACGATTGTTATATATATTTATATATATACTAGTAGATGTTGTATATGTTTTGCACCCGCTCTAGTCTAGTCCCCGCTCTATCGTCAGTTAAGTAACCTAACGGATGATGACGGGACCCAGTGGCGAATGCGGATAGCGTATACGTACATCATATATTTTCGTTCTTTTATGGTGTGATTAATTGATGGAACTGTATTGATTCTGATCAATGCAAGGATAACAAACCTATATATATATATGATGCTGTTGGAACCAAGTTTTTAAAAACTGACATTACAGATGTTCTCTTTTGCTTTGCATAGTGGTATTCGATTGGGAATATCCTGCACCTCATTCGACGAGGGAAGGGCCGAGATCCCTTCATCGGGAGTGACCCCTTGAGTAAAATTTTGTGTCAACGTAATAACTTTACTATAGTTGATTATTTTGCTTTGCATCGTGGTATTCGATTAGGAATATCCTGCACCTCACTCGACGAGAAAAGAGCCGAGATCCCTTCACAGGGAGTGACCTCTTTAGCAAAAGTTTGCGCCACTATATATTTAAAAAGCTATCCGGTTCCTTCAACGATATCAAGTTCATTACATTAAAGGTTTTTCGCTAAAACCCATTCGTAGCCCTCCGTCATTTCAGACGAGTATTGCTTAGTATTCGTGCTACGTATGTTGACCTAGTCAAGGCATAGTGTTCGGTAGCTCTGTAGTACTTTTTTGCTGCATGGATATGCGATTGGTTAGGACAGTCATACGGTCATGTTGACCTAGTTAAGGTCTCGTATGGGTGGGTCTAATAATCTAGGATAATGACGGGTTGAACTTGACTTGCGACTTATGATATGTTGACCTAGTCAAGGTCATAAGCTACTTGGGGTAAAAATCACATCGGGAGTTTCAAATATACAGGAAACTTGCCATGCATGAGCATACCTTCTGGAGTATGATAACTTGACTGGATTCCATCAAGTTATCATGCGATGATAGTTGGATCCCGATTCCCACTGATGAGTAGGATTACTCCTCGGGTGATTTTAGATGATCCCGACTAATTCTCCTTTTGGGTTTGGAGGAGAATTCAAGAAAACAGTGGGAGCCATCCGATTAGATAAATAATTAACCATTCTGATCTAGCTTAGAGTGCACGCTGAGTATTTCTTTTCTCTCTCTCTTTGGCTGCGACTATGGCCCGACCATTGACTAAATCTCATGAACCTAATTAACCGAACCTTCTTAAAACACTTTGGCTTTTGGAATGTCACGGAATCACATATATCATTTCCACTTCTATATCACCTTTGCATTTCTCCAGAACACCCCTTATCACTACGAACATCTATTCCTATTGGATAAATCCATCGTATAGTTACATACGAACTTGAAGGAACTTGTTCCAGATTCGAGAATGGATTTTGGTTATGGAGAGATTGAATAGGAATATTCAGTTGTCTTTTCCCTTTACTTTCTCTCAGGTTGTGAGGGCTCCTAAGATTAGGAGAGGGTACATCTATTGAGCTTATTGGATAGTCTTCCTCCAAACCATAGGCAGGTGTCGAAAGGTAGGGAAGGAAGAAAACCAATAAGCCTAAGTGTGGTGTACAGAAGGTAATAAGTAAAGACATATAAATGGATTAGAATAACGACAAAGAAAATTGCGACTGCTATCATTCACGACAAAATCGTGTATACCCCTGCCACTCCCACATCCACTTTGGATTTTTCTAGAACACTTCATATCACTATGAACGTCCATAATTCTTGGACATGCCATTATATAGTTACATACGAACTCGAAGGAATTCGTTCCAGATTCGAGGATGGTTTCCGGTTTAGGAGAAATAGAATAGGATTATTCAGATGTCTTTTCCCATTACCTTCTCTCAGGTTGCGACGGCTCCTGGCATAAGGAGTGTACACCTATTACGCTTATTGGATAGTCTTCTTCCAAACCTTAGGCTGGTGCCGAAGGGTAGGGAAGGAAGAAAACCAATTAGTCTAAAGAAGGTATACAGAAGGTAACAAGTAAAGATATAATAAAGGGATTGCAGAGAGGGCATGTAAGTATATGATTACTGTCATGAATCAGGATAGTGGAAGAGGCGTTACAAGGAATACCAGATTACCCCTTCGTGTGCAATGTTAATTGAAAACTGTTTTCCCAATTGGATTCTAACTCCAGGGTATGTATGAACCAGATTAGTTTCTCACATCTATATAGTGTTACAGATGATGAGTGGGAGTAAGATATTGGGAATTAGGTGATTATATCCTCATTATATCGGAATTCGTTGTAATTGGTGATATTTGAGAAAATCACCTGGGTTTTTGCCTGACGGAAAATATTTGGTTTTGAATATCTGTTGTTATGTACCAATTTCAAACTGATATATCTGTACGTTTATTTTATAAAGTGAGCTATAACTTTTTGAAATTATGTCTATGACATTTACCTATACCAGTTGGTGATTAGGTAAGGTGCATTCAACAGCGGTGCAATTCTTCTTAGCCATAGTATAGTTTTCAACCTACGACGTACAGGGTTTGAGTTATTAAACTCAGTGGACTTATACAAAGTATTGTATGTTGTCCGGTGTCCATTAGGATAAAGGGGTTGGTACTTGTACTATATTCTGTTTACTCATGACTAATCCAGTTCTAGACACGTATTTCGTTGAAATGCAAGGTCCAGATATTGAGAAGTTATAGGTAGAAAACCATATGTTGCAAGTATCATGATTCTTTAAGGTGATCGAAGATGTATATACTTGTATATGGTATTCCGTTTATAGTAATGGTTTTGAGAACTTGCTTCTCTTTCAGGTTACTCATATTTGGATGCACTCCTAGTTGAGTAATGCTGATTGGCCTCATTCCATTTGGTTGATATATATTGGAGATAGCTACATGATTTTGAATCTGGTTCCAATTAAATTAGTGCTTTTTTTTCTATATGGTATATAGAATCAATTTGTATCTTAACGATACTATGATATAGGGAGTTGTCCGGCTGATGCTTAAAACCAGAATCTGGACAAACTCAAGGCATGTTTCAGTAATGGCAGTTTGTGGGTTATCCCGGGCTTTGACGAGGGTTAACTTTCTACCATCAGGAAGATCAATAGTTATATTGTTCTTGACTCGCCACCAGTTTTAGTAAAATGGATTCTTTTCAGAAAACATTAGTGGGAGTATGGTAGAGCTGGAAGTGATTCCAGAACCACAAATGATTACTGAAAATTTAGTAGGACCTAAAGATTCAATTAGATTCGACATTCCATTAGCCACTCCGCAGATATGGTGGGTAACCTTAGGCACCCGAGACGTACTTCGGTCTTCTCAGAGATGGTGACAGGGAGGTTTTTGATTATCCAAACTTGACACTACCACTGTTCTAGACTATGAGACCAGGCAGGAGGATGAGTATAACGTCGTTCTGAACTAGCTTTAGAAGTGCACGTGTATATGACTCTGCCAGAGGGTTGTTGTAGTCAGTGGGAGCAGCGGAAGCACATTGGGCAAGTAGGTTATGTCTATTTATAGACTAAAGCAGATATAACAGAGATAGATCATCTAGTTTTGATGTGACAGTCATAGAGTTTGACTTCATCAGAACAACAGATGGGTCTAGATTTGAGAAGGTAGTAGGCAGAGATGTCCTGGTATTTGGATGACATGCTCTTGATAGGAAGTGATAACTCTATACTACGATCGGTTATACTGTGGTTGTCACAAAGGTGTTTCTCCATATAAGATATGGATATAATATCAGGGTTTCTGGTTACTAGATCTATGGTTTTAGATCTAGATTTGGGAAGTGTCCCAATCTGGATACTTGACACTATTCTAAAGTGTTTTAGAATGGACGACTCCTGGCGTGGTGGTGTACCCGCAGGTGATGGAGTCACCCTCTCTAAAAAGATGTCTTTCAGACTGATGAGGAGAAGGAGTTGCATGATTAGCATATCAATTGCTTAGGCAATTGAGTTAATCATGAAATGTCAAGTACCATACCAGATATTGCTTTTGCGCTGGCTGCAATAAGTATATATATATTAATCCAATCTTGGAGAAACGGTGGGAAGCAGTTATGAACATAAGTGTATGTTCTTGGTATATGGTAACGGCAGCCTCCTTCAGGAGGCGGTTATCATTTTATGCTTCCAAGGTGACCTGGATGACAGAGTGGCTGTCAGAGTTATAGTTCTTCCCTCTTTTGAAGGGCAGTATGTTGGATAGGTGGTCCAAGAGGATACTGAGGAAGGCATGGAGCAGGATACTAATTAAATTCAGTGCATGATACAGTCTAAGAAGTTTGTTGGATTTGGAGTTCATTTGTGAACTGGGTCCCATCAGATATCCAAACAAATTCTAAGATAGGTATTGCTCATTTCGGGGGATAGCTTTCTCCGTGAAGTTGAGATATAAAGAGATAAAGATAGAAACACTGGAGAGGATCCACTCACTAAGGCTATTTCTCGAACGCAATAGTTTTGCAAACGGGTTTTGCGAGACTGATTAGTAGAGGAGTTGTGTCTTCGGTATCACACAGGTTGTGAGTATGCGACACTGCAATAATTAACCTTAAGTGCAAGTGGGAGATTGTTGGCTATAGTGCCCTCAAGTCAATTATTGAATCGCAGGCACGCGATTGTGATGATTGAGGGAGGACCTACACCGGTGGAACAGTCTTACTCGAGATGATAGTATGCTATTTGGTTTGTCTTTATCATCATGTACATGTTGATAGAGCCCATAGGATTCTTGCTTGACTACCAGCATTATGATGGCGATCATATACGTGGGAGCTGGGGGTCTATAAGCATATCCTTAAATGTCTCTAGTCATGGGAGTTTCGAGACCGGGCATCGATACTCTAGAGTAGACTGGTGTATACTTATCCAGACCCTGACGAGGGGCGGTGGCCGGTCTCACAAGCCATTGGTGTCAGTTGTTCATCTAAGATAGTATACAGGTGCTCATTAGGACATGAGTACACTGGACGGACTCGCCGAGAACCTGCTAGTTGGTATTATACCTATTGTCAGACAGCAGTTCCCATGTGACATGTGTACATGTTAGTATGTCGGCCTGAGATCATCATTTTTCTCGTGTGAGTTCCCACTGTGCTTTGATTACTACCCTACCACGGCTCAAAGGATTCGTGCAAACAGGTTTTAGTTGGGTATAGTCCCGAGTCACATGGAGGCAGTGAGTGGATCGTCGGGGATTCGTCTCTCGCGGTATTAGGGGTTGATATCGTGTTGTGCACGGGTAGCCATCACCAGAAATTCTCGGCCGGGGTAGACGAGAATTACCGATCCAGGATCGATAGTTTCTCAGGCGGTGATGGGTTTCATACCGACACTAAATGTCACGTTTCTAGGGGTCTGACTTCATCCACCCCCTAGACTCGATATGCGATACTCTTAGACGAACAGACCGTACTGTACGGATATTGTCATTGTCAGGCTCAGTAGGGGTTTGGATGAGCTTGCTCGTCGGCCTTCCTTTCGCTCAATACCTGGGTAGCCGTTACGTACAGCTAGTGCCGCTGACGTGCTTGTGGTTAAACCCTCTGCCAGCGTATTGACGAGTCTTTAGAGTCCCACACAGAGGGTTTTCACGGTTCAGGCAATATGGTGTAGATGACGTATGTTGGTACATACAGGTGTCCGATTAAATATGTGTACAGGCTGCACAGACTTTAATTGGACGGTTGATAATACTAGCGGTTTAGGATTAAGCCGGATTATTTAATCATGTTTTGATTTAATAATTTATATATGTATTTATATATATGTATTCTAGTATTATTTTTCACCATTCATTTTCTCTCTTGCCTATTCATATTTTTATACGAATACGCGTATATGTATTTCGATACGTGTAACGGGTTGTATTCCATATTTATACGGAATTGTTTCTAGAACATTGGACACCTCATTTGTATGATTTCCTTTTTTAGAAAATCATTTGTTTTTGCAAATGAGGTGGAGGGGGTGACATGGCATGAACAATGCAAGGCATGTAGAGATGCATGTCATGGTTTTGTTTATTAGAAAAATGAGATGAGAGATGATTGCAAAAGGAGGGGCTGCCATCATCTCTACATGGCTTGCTCATGATTTTCTTGACTTGCAACATTACATTCTCATTCTCACTTGGTGAGACTTAGGCATTTTCTTTAGTTGCTCATGCCACTTGTTTTCCTCACCTCCCTCTTCATCTTCTATGGTTGCTCTTGGAGTATTTTGATGAGAGAAAAATTATAGTGAGATAATCCTACACCTCCACTCTCCATTGCTAGCAACCTTGGAGCGGAGGTTGCCTCGCTTAGTGAGGCTGGAGCTTGCGCCGTTTCGCTCAGGTGGATCATCGTAGATGGAGGAAGACCGGCAACCAAACTCGATCCGCAACCACTAGGAGCTTGGGATGAAGGTTGAAGCTTGAAAGACACGGATCAACTCGGTATAACCATTCCCAACTCTTTATATTGCTTGCTAGTATAGGGTTTAGGGTAGATCCGGGTATTGGGTTGTGGTAGCGCCAGTTTAGAAAATTTTTGTTCCGCATTTGGTCACGATTTGATGGCCGGGGCACTGCCGTAACCCAACAGTCAGATGGGTCGGAGGCGAGCAAAGAGACTGAGGAAACTCGGAGACGAGCTGTTGGTAGTTTGCTTGGTGAAGGTGGAAAGTACTCAGGGTGGTTTCCTAAAAGGTCGGATACTTCCTCGAAACGAGGTCCCGAGGAATGTCCCTGATGCAACTCATTTATTCCACCCCCGTAGCCTTCGGGACACGTCATCCTCTACGTGTCATAATCCGAGGAAACACTAGTCATGAGCATCATCATTAGCCCCCTACTCTCGTTCCGACCTATTCATGGGTCAGGTCGAGAGTGTCCTGCTCGGTTTTTTTGTTTGCTCGGTTTAGCACCGAGAATCATAATGTGGGTCGCCTAGGAATGACATGGCGTTTGGCGGTTGTGTTGCTTCGATCCTTAGGCCCACGTGTCGCCTCATCGTGTGCCTGAATTTTCGCGTGTATCCCTGATGGCATCTGCGGATCACTGAAATGATTGCGATTTAAAGAGGGGGCGCCTTTTCGGTCGATTCACCAGTTGGGATACGGGCCACGTGTCGGACGTCTGTTGGCGGGCGAGACATGCTGTCTCTGACTCTTGCAACTGAAGAGACGTCCCCAATGGTCGACCGCCACGTGGAGCTTTGACTGCTGCTTGGGCACGACGTTTCGTTTTGGCGGGAACCAATCTGGGCCGTAGGATGTTCTCTTTTGAGGTGTATAAATAGGAGGGGACCATTCTAGGGCCAACACTTTGCTCCAATTCTCATTCATTTGTTGAAGATTACCCGGCGTTCCACTTTTTAGATCGGATCCTCTATCGATTTTTCCTTGGCGAGTCCCTTTTTTTTTGAATCAGGTTAGATGTCTTCATCTGAGAAGTCTGTAGATGTAGTGTGGGTAGAGTTGGACGATGAGGCTCCAGTTGCTGGGGCCGAGTCCAGTGGGTCTTCTTCCTCTTCGGCTTTAGATAGTCAAGAGGGTTCCTCTTCAGCTATGTCTTCTGTGTCGGGTTCCCCTCCAGAGTCAGGGCTGCCCCTATCACTCGCCGTCGGGCGGCGACAAGGGACCCTAAGGTGCGCATCGGGAACACCCGTGACGTGCCCTCCGTTTTGAAGAGTCTGGATGAGCTTTCTGAAATTCGGACTCGATTCCACATCCCCTCTAACTATTCTATCCATTTATCTAGAGAGGATGAGCGGGCAGACTTGGTGTAGGGCAAGAAGATTGCCTTGTATTTGGAAGCATTCAGGACAGGAATACGTCTGCCCTTCCCAACCGAGGTTTGTGGGTGCTTCGTTGCTTCCATCTTGCCTTGGGCCAGCTAGCACCGAACTCGTGGAGAATCCTCCTCGGGTTTCTGGTCCGGTTAAAACTTGATCAGATCTCTATCAGCTTGACCTTCTTTGTGTCCTTTCTCTGCTATAAAAATCACCCCGGCACCAGCAAGGAAGAGCCGAGTTTGGTGTATTTTTCGTATAAGAAGCATAAGGGTGGGGCGGCCCGGTCAGGGGTAGTAGTCGTTCCTTCTTTCATCCATAAGTAGAAGGAGAAGTTTGTATTCATTGGGCCGCTTGAGGGCGAGGATTGGCCTGTGCCTACACGTAGCACAGGACTGACTGCCCGAGGGCAAAGCAGTCGACTTCCCCCGAAGCGAGGGTGGTGTCCCAGTGGGAGCCGATCCAATGGGTGGATGTCCTACTATCTGAGCAGGCACTGAGCTGGGCTGGGCTCAGTCCTACACGTTTCTTGGGTAAGTTAGGGCTTTCGACGATTTGTTTAGATTTTACCAAATTTCCTTTGATGTTTTAGTGTTTCTAACCCCCCTTTGTTTGCGTGTCCCTTTCTTTGTAGAGCCCATGGACCGAGCAAAAATCCTAGCCGCCCTGGCCGCCAAGACTCAAGGAAAGAAGGCCGGGGGCGCAAGCTCGTCCCGACCCTGTCCGAGCTCGGCCCCGAGGCCAACTCCACCGTCCAAGCCTTCTGCTGCTCCCTGAGTTCCAGAAGAACGCCGCGGGGGGAGCCATAAGCACTCGCGGGACCCGACGCCCCGGGCGTGAGAGGAGGAGGAGGAGGAGGAGGTTGGGCCTGCCAAAGTCCCCCTTAAGAGGCAGAAGCGGACGGTCTCCCGTCCACCTTCTTCTGGGACCCCAGTGCAATAGAGTGACTTCTGTATTGAGGTGCCCTCAGGGCTCTCAGTCGCCGACATCCTGCTTTCTGACATGGAGCAGGAGGCCAGGGTTAAAATACCCCGGGGGACCATGATGGTCCAGGTGGCCTCCATAGCACAAGAGACGGTTCAGGTCGGTTCCTGACTTTTCTCAAAAGATTTTTTATGTCTTATTTCCTCGGTTTGAGCTTTCTAACCTGTTTGCTGCTTTCCACAGGTCCTCCACCACTGCGCACTCCATGCCGCCATGGAATCTGAGGAGGTAGCCTCGGCCATGAAAAAGGCAGGTGAGTCCTCCAAGTTGGAGGAGGAACTCCGCCTCCAACTGCGGCAAGCGGAGGAGAAGGCGGCTCTCCTTGACACTCGTCTGGTCGCCGAGGGGCTGACGAACTTCAAGCTGAAAGAGTCTCATCGGCTTCTGGATGAGTCCAACTGGGCTATTCAGGCCAAGTTGGAGGAGGTGAACGGCTTCTACCACACGGTGAAGAAGTCGAGGGATGCCCTCAAGAGGGATGTCTGGGTGACTTTAGACGCGGTGAAGCTCGCCGAGTGCCAGGCGGCGAATGCCGTGGAGGCGTATAAGGCGTCAGATCAATTTTATACCGATCTCGCCGAATCCGCGGCCGTCGTGTGGCACAGCGCCCTCGACGCCGTAAAGGAGTCTTCGCCGAGGTTCGATATCAGCGAGCTCCGTGCTAAGTATCCCCTGGACGAGGAGGTGCCGCAGGGGGGAGTCGCCGAGGCGGCCGTTGGGGGCGACGCTGCTGGTGGAAGCGCCGACCCGAGGTCGCAGTTTTGGTCCCCGAGAATGGCATTGATCAGGGAGAGATCCTTCCCGAGCGGGCGGACTGAGCTTCCTTTCTTTTGGGATTTTTTTCTTTTTCAAAATTTTTGTAAGCCTCTAGGCATTTTTCCTTTTCCATAATTTTGTAATCCTCTGGGCATTTTTGTAAGGCTGAGGAGCCCAGAATACCTTATATTTATTTTTGATTATAAATAAGGTGCGCCTTTTTCCCTTGCTCGAATGTCTGCTCACTGCGCAAGTACTTTTAGCTCGTATACTTTTGTTCGAATCTTCATTCTGCATGTATTTTTAGCTCATAGGTCTTTTCATCTTGTAAGTACTTTTAACTCGCACGTCTCTTCATCTTGCAAGTGTTAGGCCGGTGTCCACCCTTCCCTCACTTTCTGACCGTTCATCGAGTAGCAACGAACGATAACGCCAAGTGTAGGAAGGTCGGTGTCCTCCTCGACCCCGGGGTCGAGGCGGTGATCGCGCGTCAAGTTGAATGGTAGCCAAGTTTAGGAAGGTCGGTACCCTTCTTTTTCCCTGGAGTCGAGGTAGCGATCGCGTATCGAGTATGTGTCGATTGATGGTTAAGTGTAGGAAGGTCGGTACCTTCCTTTCTACTCAGCTGCCTCATGGTGAGGGCTTTGATCCACAGCGTTGTTGGGCAGGAAGCTACCCGCTGCGGATGGACCGAGCAGGAAACTACTCAGTGGCCTCATGAGGAAGGCTTTGATCCATAGCGTTGATGGGTAGGAAGCTACCCGCTGCATATGGACCGAGCAGGAAGCTACTCTGTGGCCTCATGAGCAGGGCTTTGATTTACATCATTGATGGAGAGGAAGCTACCCGCTGCAAATGGACCGAGCAGGAAGCTACTCGATGGCCTCATGAGGAGGGCTTTTGATCCACATCATTGCTGGGCAGGAAGATACCCGCTGCGGATGGACCGAGCAGGAAACTACTCGGTGGCCTCGTGAGGAGGGCTTTGACCACAGCGTTGATAGGGATGAAGCTACCCGCTGTAGATGGACCGAGCAGGAAACTACTCGGTGGCCTCATGAGGAGGGCTTTTGATCCACAGCGTTGATGTGCCGGAAGCTACCCGCTGCGGATGGACCGAGCAGGAAGCTGCTCGGTGGCCTTACGAAGAGGGCTTTATTATCTCCCTAGTATCTCTTTGGGGCGTCGTTCAATCTTCCTTGGCCTGTAAAGGGCGGGAATGGTGATCGTTGCGGGTGACACATGGCGGTGCCATATCGTGAAAAGTGCGATATTCAGTGATTTGCGTCGTTGCGTGAGGAAATCTCGGCTGTTGGAAGATTTTTTGTTGAGGCTATAAATAGCGAAGGCATGTTGATTTCTTTCTATTCTCGCACTCCCTGAAGATGGCCGGCTGCATGTATACTATCAGGGAGATCATTTCCCATGATGACGTATACTTTTACAACCTTGATCGTTCCGAGGAAACGTACGAGCCGGTGATAAGCCGCTTAGAGGGCCACTGTGGGCGCTTACTCCCCCGGAGATCTCCTCTTCTTCAGGTGTTTATTTATGCGATATGGAGGACTTTGCCGGGTCTGCACAATACCCTATCCCCGCAGTTGATGGACGGGGCGTTCAACTAAATACACACGGTCCACGGTCTCGGTCTGATCTCAAAGAGCAGACGGGATCGGTCGATGGACCTCCTTCTTGAGAGTTTCCAACAAAGGTTGGTCATTGCTTCCTGCTCAGTGGAAGAGGATCCCGGGGAATCCATGGCTTCTAGGGTCCGTGAGTACCGTCGAAGGGAGCGGATCAAAGTTGCTCGGGATCGGTTGGAGGAGCTTTCCTCGGTGTACCACCGACAATGTTTCTTTAACCCCCGCCCCTTTGTTGTAATGGTTGTAAGGCTGGAGAGCCTACAATACCTCTTAACAAATAAAGTTATCCTTCACCGAAGTGTGTTGTCTCTTTTTATTACTTCAGTACATTTTATACTTTTTCTTAGAACAAACCTTGGAGTCTTGAAACCCAGAAAAGAGACAAAGGGCTAGAGTCCTATGGTGGACCTAGACCGGAAGACATAGTTAAATGCAAAAAGGAATTACATTATTTCATAAGAGGATACATATTTACTTATACAATTTGAGCTTTTCTGCGTTATAAGGCCGGGGAAAATTATCCCCCTGGCGTCTTGCAGGTGGTATGCTCCACCGGGCAATACTTCCGTTATGAGGAATGGTCCGTCTCATTTTGGGGAGAACTTGTGCAGTCTCCTTTGGTCCACAAACTCGTTTATTCGTAAGACCAGGTCTCCCCTCTTCAAGGCCCGATGTTTAACTCGGGCGTTGTAGTAGCGTGCGGTTTGTTGCTGGTAGGCGGCCACTCTAATTTACGCTCGATCCTGTTTTTCCAACAAGATGTCCAAGTTGCTTCGGAGCGCCGAGGTGTTGGCTTCGTCTGTAGGGGAGCGATATGCCGTGTAGGTCTTCATCTGTGAAAGTTATCGGCTCGTCCCTCCTGCACCTCTTGTGTGGCATACTGCTTGTACTTTCGATTGGGAGGATATGGCGGTTCCCCTCGCTTTCCCTACATGGATCCATGGTAACGACCATGATATGCCCAATCGTTAATTCCCCGGGAGGGGTTTGGTCATTTTTCTCCCGCTCCGCCTGCCTCTTGTCCCACAGGTACTTCGCTAGGTGTCCTGAGTAGATCAATTTCTCGATATAGTCATGGAGTTGTTTGCTGTTCTCAGTTGGGTGACCCTGCGACCTGTGGAAGGAGCAGTATGGGACGCGGAGTCACTTGCCTGCCCTTTGGGTAACCGGCGGGAGCTTGAAGAACCTCTCACCCGTAGCTTCCTCCAATAGCTCGGTCTGAGAGATGTTTAGGGGAGTGTACTCCTGAAATCTCGGGGAGTAAGGCTTCGGACGATCGACCTTCTTTTTCTCCTCCCTGTCCCTTTTCTTTCTGTCCGCTTGATCTGCTCGGGGAAGGTTTGAGTTTACCTCAGACTTGAGTTGGATTTCTCGCTCGGTCCAGGCTTTTACTTTGGCCATAGTCTTAGCTTGCTCTAATACAAAAGAGTGGAGCCACTCTTTATGCCTAAGACCCGACCTCAGCGCGGAGTTGATTGTTTCATCATGGTGCTTAGGGACTTCGAGGAGGGCGTTATAGAAGCGGGTGACATATCCTCTGAAGGATTCTTTGTCTCTGCTCTTGATGGTGAACAGGTAGTCGGTCATCCTTTTCTGTCGTCGATTCCCGACGAAATGACCGAGGAATTGGGTGGCCAGCTCTTCGAAGGTCGAGATGGAGCGTTGCGTAAGTCCTCGGAAACAGTTCCGGCCAGCCCGGATGAGGGTGGTGGGGAAAGCTCGGCATTAAGCCGCATAAGAGTTATCCTGAAAGTTCATGCCCACCGTAAATGCGTTTAGGTGGTCCTTCGGGGCGGATTTCCTGTCGAAGAGGGCCACTTTTGGCGGCTTGTTCCTGGACGAGACATGCTCGGCTAGCAGCTCTTCCATGAAGGGCTTCGTTAGTGAGTCGGTGGAGTACCTGGCCTCTTCGTCGGTTGTGTGGCCATCCTTTCATATGCCTTCGATCTTCTTCTCGAGGGCTTCAAGCCGGTGGTGGTACCCCGAGGATTCTGCACAGTCGGAGTGGTGGCTACCCCCGCTCCGGGTCTGTGCGATGGTGCGGATTCGATTTCGCTCTATCAAGTGTCTCAAATCTGTGGGCGAAGCCCTTCTTGAGTAGCCCCTGTGCTCGTCATTCACGCGACCTCGATGAGAGCAGGGGCGTCGGTCATGCCTGGAAGCAGGCGAGCTGATTGACACCTCCTCAGGGGGAGAGAACGCACAGCGGGCATTGGAGCGATGGCCTAGTCTTCCTTGGGATCGTGGCGTGGAGTTGTCCGACGCCCAGAAGGTCATGGAATCAATCACTGCATGCGGGTCAAGGTGGCCGGAGTCGGCCCGCCGGCGCTCGGTGGCGCTGGGATGAGGGTGAGTGAGCTCAAGGGCTTGAGCGTGCCCATCCGTCCTCCTGCGGACGTCGTTATCTCGGGGAGGGGGGCCACGATCTGGTGGGTAGTGTTGGGTTACCTACATCGGCAACAAGGTTTCGGGTGGCATCTCCCATGCCAATTTTAAAAATTTGCCATTATAGATAACCCTAAACCTCGGATCTTAACTAGAGAATCAAACATAACAAACAAGTAAACAGCTTTGCTTCTAAGAGTTAGGGATTACAACCTTTGTAGTCCGTTCCTTCGCTTCATAAGCTCCAAGTTGAGGTTCCTTCACTGTGATCATCAAGAACCCAGACTCTAGAGAGGCTCCATGAGGTGAATGAGGCATCTTTCTTGAAGTCTTCACTTTCTAAGATGATCTACCTTGAAGAAACTCTAACCCAAGCTCACACTTCTCTAATGATGTATTAGTGAAGTGAACACCCTAATCTAAGTGGCTAGAATAGATGAGGATGATGAAGTAGAAATTTTGCTCTCTTTTGTTTTCTATTTCTCACAAACAATCATCACAAACTAAAAAGCAAGAAAGCTTTTGGAGTGAGGAAGAAGAAGATGAAGTTGTGATGAAATGAATTATTGTTAAGGTTAGAAATGCAACCAAGGTTAAGTATGTGTCATGGCTAACTCATGTAGAGAATAAACCATAGGCTAGGGTTAAAGTTAGGTTAAAAAATATCAAGGACAAAACAAAGAGGGTGGACTTTGTCAAAGGATCATGAAGCTTCCTCAAAGCTCATCCAAAACATTATCCATCCAAAAAGAATTAACCATAAAGAAAATGTTAACCCAAGTTTTAAACCCTAGCATGGTTTTAACCCTAGTTGCATTTGTAACCCTAACATGTTACAATATTATATATCACATATATAATATTTTGTAACAAAGGAAAATAATACAATTAACATATATCACATATACATCAATGTATCATCAAGTGAAAAAAAGAATCTTTAAGTGAGCTTATATTAGTTAATGTAATATAGTATATCAAATATATAATTATACATTAAATTATCGAATCAACACTTGATCCGATAATCCGGCTATTTTGCAAATAATCGTCTAATATAATCTGTATCAGTTCATCGAATGAACACTTGATCCGATGACCCGGCTATATCACATATACCCGGCCGATATCACATATCGTGAGAATCGAATACTGTATCACATACACGTATTATTCTCGGTCCCGCACATATCACATATGTGCTCTTACTCCGTTTTTCCTGAGCCAGGAAACCTCTGTGTAGGACTCTAAAGAATCGTCAATACGCCGACAGTAGGTGATGATCATATCAAACACCTACAAGTTGCAAGCGGTCAGCTAAACGTAACAACCACCCGGGTATTGAGCGATCAGAAGATCAACAAACAAGCCACTACCTGTGAATCGAATCAGTAACACTCCCGTACAGTCCGGTCTCTTCGTCTGATATGTCACATATTTAGTCTAGGGGTGGTAAACGTCAGACCCCAGTAACCGATAAGTCATGTCGATGTGTGGCTCATAACGGATCGAGAAACTACTGATAACACTTACCGGTAGGTCTCCATATCAGCCCTGGCCAGGGACTTCCAGTTATAGCCAATCGAACACAGCGCAACATCAACTCCCAATACCGAGAGAGACGAAACCCCTCCTATAGCTCATTACCTCCATGTGATTCGGAACTGTACCCAAAAGCCACCATTTTGCACGTTCTCATGAACGTGGTAAGGTGGAAATCAAAGCACAGTGGGAATCACACAAGACTCTATGACGATCTCGGGTCTACAGACTAACCTGTACCAGTGTCACCAGAGAACTGCTATCTGACGATAGGTATAATGCCATCTAGGAGTTCTCGGCGAGTCCGTTCAATGTACTCAGTCTCCACTAAGCACCCGTATACCTTTTTTGATGTCAAACACCAATGGATATGGGATCATCCATCGCCCATCATATGGGTCGAGAAGCGTATATGCTAGTCTACTCTGGAGTATCGATGCCCTGTCTCGATACTCTCTCGACTAGTAACAGTTATAGGATGTACTCTTGGACTACCCTGGCCCCACTAGTATGATCTGAATCATAGTCCTAGTAATCGAGTACATATCCTAAGGGCTTTATCAACATGTGAGAGCAAGACAGTAAACCAATACAAGTCAACATGTTAAGACAAAGTAAAACCAGATAGCATACTATCATATCGAGCAAGAAAGTCCTCTGTATATATATCCAAGCATCCACTGTAATATACATCATATGTACAACAATGGCCTCTAGGGCATATATACAACTAACAATCTCCCTCTTGCACTAATGCCAGCTGTTGTAGTATCTTATACCCAACATCCCGAAGAGTCTCTCAAAGTGTATCTGGGATATGGCCTTCATGAGTGGATCCGTAGTGTTGTCCTTCGTGTCAACTCTCCTGATCTCGATCTCTCGGCGATCAACTATCTCCCGGATCAGGTGATACCACATCAGAATATGCCTGGATCTCTGATGGGACCTGGGTTCCTTGGCCAAAGCCACAACTCCATTGTTATCACAATACAAAGGTATTGGATGCACAATGGATGGAACCGCACCAAGTTCAGTGATGAACTTCTTCATTCAGACAGCCACTTTGGCAGCATCGTTGGCAGCGATGTATTCAGCCTCCATCGTCGAGTCTGCCATGTTTCCTATTTGGAACTCTTCCAACACACCGCCCCTCCATTTAGGGTAAAGAAAAATCCCGAGTGCGACTTAGAGTCGTCCTTATACTTTGGAAGCTCGAATAGGTAAAGGACTCCACCTGGAGTTCTCCGTTACCATACACCAAGAACATCTCCATAGTCCTTCTCAAGTACTTGAGAATGTTCTTCACAACTGTCCAGTGACTCTTTCCAGGATCTGCTTGATACCTACTCATTACACTTAGTGGGTATGCTATATCGGGTCTGGTACATAGCATCGCGTATATGATAGAGCCTACTGCTAAAGCATAGGGTATTCCTTGCATGCGAGCTCTCTCCAAATCAGTCTTAGGAGACATCTCTTTGGAGAGAGTGAGTCCAGAGATCGTGGGTAAATACCTACGCTTGGATTTTTCCATACTAAACCTCTTTAGTATGGTGTAAATGTACCTGGATTGGGACAATCCTAGTATCCTCTTAGATCTATCTCTATAGGTCTTAATCCCCAAAATGCAGAAGACACCACCTAGATCTTTTATTGAGAATCTATGTGATAAGAAGAGCTTGGCCGAGTACAGCATAGGAACATTATTTCCTATCAAGAGTATGTCATCCACGTACAATACGAGGAAGACAACCTTACTCTCTGCAACCTTCTTGTAAATACAAGGTTCATCTACGTTCTTGATGAAGTCAAACTCTTTGACTACCACATCAAAACAGATGTTCCAACTCCGCGATGCCCGCTTTAACCCGTAGATGGATTTAAGCAGCTTGCACACCTTTCTGCTGCTCCCACTGTCTACGAAGCCCTCTGGCTGAGTCATGTACACGCACTCCTCTAAATCACCATTTAGAAAGATGGTCTTAACATCCATTTGCCAGATTTCGTAGTCATGGTATGCAGCAATGGCAAGTAAGATCCGGATGGACTTAAGCATAGCCACTGGAGAAAAGGTTTCGTCATAATCCACACCTGGTCGTTGACGAAAACCCTTTGTAACAAGTTTAGCTTTGAAATTCTCCACTTTTCCATCTACACCAAGTTTCTTCTTAAAGATCCATTTGCTCCCAATGGGTTTTACCCTTTCAGAAGCAACTTCCAAAGTCCATACTTTGTTGGTGTACATGGATTCCATCTCAGATCGCATTGCATCCAGCCACTTCACAGAGTCCCCACTCGTGATGGCCTGTTCGAACCTAGTCGAGTCATAATCTTCCATGATGCAATCCTCGCTCCCACCGTCTACGAGAAAACGGTAGTATCTCTCAGGTGGATGAGGTACCCTACTAGATCGGCGGAGAGGCTGGGGTTCGTTGGGAACTACTGAATTCTCTGGTTCAACCAAATCTTCTGTTGTAGTTTGTGGTGCTGGAACTTCTTCCAGCTCCACCTCCTCGCCACTAATTTCTTTTACAAGAAGTTCATTTTCTAAAAAGGTGGCAAGTTGAGTAACAAACACCTTTTGTTGTTTATCGTGGTAGAATAGATATCCATACAAATTGCTTGGATATCCCACAAACTTACAAAGAATTGATCTTGCCTCGAGCTTGTCCGGATTTTGCTTTTTAACATAGGCCGGACAACGCCATATCTTAACTCATTTAAGAGATAGTCTCTTCCTATTCCATTTCTCATATGGAGTGGTAGGAACCGATTTGGATGGAACTCTATTCAATAGGTATATGGCTGTCTCAAGCGCATACCCCCAAAAGAAAATAGGCAACTCAACAGTGCTCATTATAGAGCACACCATATCTAATAGGGTGCGATTCCTCCGTTCCGATACACCGTTGTGCTGTGGTGTATAAGGAGGAGTAAGCTGAGAAAGAATCCCATTATCTTTTAGATAGTCCAGAAACTCATTGCTCAAGTATTCTTCTCCTCGATCAGATCGAAGGATCTTAATAGTTTTACCTGTTTGGTTCTCGACTTCATGCTTATATTCTCTGAATTTCTCAAAAACTTCAGACTTGTGTTTCAACAGAAACACATGTCCATATCTTGAGAGATCGTTAGTGAATGTAATGAAGTACGAGGCACCATTCCTGGCATGTGTAGACATGACACTGCATACATCACTATGTATAAGTCCCAAGAGTTCCGTAACTCTTTCTCCGTGTCCACTAAACGGAGTTTTGGTCATCTTGCCTTTGAGACATGACTGGCAAGTGTGATAAGATGAAAATTCGAACGGATTCAAATATCCATCCTTATGTAACTTGGCCAGTCGTGTCGCATTTATGTAACCTAGTATACAATAGCACAAGTAGGATTCGTTTATTTCTGAACTCTTTCTCTTGTGTGTGTTTTGTACATTAAGAACTGTAGTTTGATTGAGAACGTATATGCCATTATTTAACGAGCCCGATCCAATCAACTTTTGATTCAGGAAGATGTTCATAACATTATCCTGTACTGCAAAATTATATCCTTCCTTACTCAATAAAGAAACTGATATAAGATTGCATATCAGGGTCGGAATGTAATAGCATTCGTTCAGAATCAATATATTATCATTTGGTAATACAAGGTGATATTCGCCAACAGCCTTGGCTGCAACATTTACACCATTCCCTACTCTTATGGAATGATCACCCTCTCCCAGTTCTCTACCTTTACGTAGCTCATGTAACATATTACATATATGGGATCCCGATCCGGTATCTAATACCCAGGACGTAGAGTGAACTGAGAAACAGTTCTCGATAACTAACACACCCGAAGAAGATTCATCAACATGCTTGTTCTTCGTTTGGGCGGCGTGGGTATCCAGATATTTCCCTATTTCCTGCTCAGTCTTATAACAATTATAAGAAAGAACTGGACCAACGTTCCACTGCTCAGTATAATAAGCGGGTTCAGTCAATACATCCATATTATTATCTTGATTAAGGCCTGACATGGTCGCTACCTAGAGAAAGAGAGAGAAGAAAACACTTTAGCGTATGCTCTTGTAAGATTAGATTGGTTATTATCTTATCTAATCAGGATGCCTCCCACTGTTTTCATCAAATCTTCCTTCAAACCCTAAAAGGTAAGACCAGCCGGGATTAATTACTCCTTGCAAGTTCGCCAATCTTTCAGCCAGGTCAGTGTTGGTACTTTGAGGGAGGTTCCCCGTGCTTTCGCATGGACCTAATTAAAATAAACCTCGTTTTCCCAGAGGCATAACCCCGTTAACACCTTTCTAGACACCTACTTGATCGGCAAATTGTCTGTGTAAAACTCTCCCAGAAGTAACTCTTACTCACAGTGGGTATCAGGATCCAACTATCTCATAGAAGGTATGAAATCTCATTGTAAATTTCAACACTTGAAATTCCCGATAATACTTTTGCCCCTAGCAACTCATGACCTTGGCTATGGTCAACAAATCATAAGCACTAGCCAAGTTCAACCCGTCATTTCCTGATTGAATTAAACTCACCTGTACGATCCTTGGCTAAGGTCAACAAAGTCGTACGACTACCCTAACTCAATCACATCGCATGTTTTAATAGATAAACACTAATTAGCTACCGTACACTATGCCTTGGCTAAGGTCAACAAATGTAGCACGAATACTAACTAGTCTCTATCTAAAATGACGGAGGGCTACGGCAGGCTTTTCAGAAAACCTTTCGCGTAATGGACTTGATATCATTGTAGAAACGAGTGATTTTGAAAAGGAGTGTTTTTGAGGCTTTTTCTAGTTTTGCTAAAGAGGTCACTTCCGGTGAAGGGATCTCGGCTCTTTCCTTATTGAATAAGGTGCGGGATATTTCACAAATACAGCTATGCAAAGCAAGAACTATAGAAGCAATCAAAAACATAACCAAGTGAGTTGTAGTATCTGCTAGTTTCGCTAAAGAGGTCACTCCCGGTGAAGGGATCTCGGCTCTTTCCTTATCGAATAAGGTGCTGGATATTCTACAAGGAATACCGCTATGCAAAGCAAAAACTAGAGCTACCCTTATATAAATTTGATTCAACAACATCTTTTAGGTTTCTTTTCTTTCATTATTCTCATTAATGAATCCCATCATTTAAGCTTCCTAAGCATCATAGAAGAAACGAAAATACAACGTACGCTTATGCCATCCGCATTCGCTACAGTGTCCTGTTATGCACCGTTAGGTTACTTAGCTAACAGAATACCGTGGCGGGACTAGCGCGGGTGCAAAACATAAGCAACGTTTATTATATATCATATATACAATAATAAAGCATTCGTCTCACGCATATAATATGATCACATCACAGTATATCAGCAGCAGAAGAAACATATAAAATATTGGATATATTAGGAGGTCCGTGTTTTATTTTGAGCCTATATAAAACATGGATTCCATAGTCGCGATGAATAGCCAAATCCACATCCCTAGACCCCTACGAGTGCGGCAAGCAATCCTCCCAATTCTAGGGTTAGGAGACCCGGTCTCGACTCCTCGAGAAGGCCTCCTACTGGATCCTAGAACCCGGTTACTTGTGCTCACCTCCTTGGGTCTATCCTAATGCAGAAAAGTAAATAATATACAATGGTCACAGCATCCTCAACTGGGAAGTGCCCCAATAAAAGAATTTTACATACAATGAATTTTACATGAATGAAAAAAAACCCTCATCTCACATAAAACCCCCGGCTATTCAAAACACGACGATCCAATATAACATATCACAGCAACACATAACATCCCATGTCATCAACGTAAGTAAATATGCCTATCATAATTGTCGTTGACATATAGCAACGAAAACGGCGATATACCATATATTACACTTACGGTCGCAGAAAAGAAACTTAAAAACTACAATATTTGGAATCCACAATCATCTTAGACATCATAAACCTGAAATATCACATATTACGGATTTCATGCCTAACTATATGAATTCCACACATTGTATCAAATTACAGAAAAAGCTAGACGATATTAAACATTCCGATCGAATCAACAAACACCCAAAATTTCCCAAAATCTCAACACTTGAGCGTAGTTTAGAAGTATCCATCACATGCCACAGTAGCAATGAACCAGCCGTAGAAGGGTCAACTAATGTCTCACTTGTGGCACCGCTAAACTACCACAAACCCTAGGGTTTAGAGACGGTTTTGACGGCCACAAAATCGAGTTAAGGTTTTGTTCTTTTAGAGGGTTCACCGCGTCACTTGCACGATATTTGAATGTTCTTTAACTATGAAAAAGATCCAACTCTTGAAAAAATTTCAGCAAGGGAAAAGGTGGGTATTTGATATCCGTTAAAACTTTTTAACACTGTCTAAAAAGACCGAAACAAAACCTATAATTACGAATACGAAACACTCCAAATTGCCTTTGCTAAAAGATAACATCACATGCAAAATTAGCAAACACAAACAACACCTGAAGTACCAAACCCCAGAGACCAGAACATGACCAAAACCTGAAGCCCAAAGCCTACACATAGGCCAGCCTGCTCGGATTTTCCTGCCTTGTGCTTGGCCAAAATTCGAGCACAGGGGTCCAGGTTTTGGTGATGTTCACAATGTATCTCATACATGATTCTGCAACCGTTTGAAAATTTTTTTGACACTCTGAAAAAATTTACAGAAACTAGGGTTTCGATTCGGATGTTTCGGAGTTATTTCGGTTTTGTAATCCTACACTTATCCGTTTAATTCCCTAGCTAGACTCTGTTACCACTGTTGGGTTACCTACAGCGGCAGCAAGGTTTCGGATGGCGTCTCCCATGCCAATTTTAAAAATTTTCCATTATAGATAACCCTAAACCTAGGATCTTAACTAGAGAATCAAACATAACAAACAAGTAAACAACTTTACTTCTAAGAGTTAGGGATTACCACCTTTGTAGTCCATACTTTCGCTTCATAAGCTCTGAGTTGAGGTCCCTTCGCTGCGATCATCAAGAACCCGGACTCTAGAGAGGCTCCATGAGGTGAATGAGGCATCTTTCTTGAAGTCTTCACTTTCTAAGATGATCTACCTTGAAGAAACTCTAACCCAAGCTCACACTTCTCTAATGATGTATTAGTGAAGTGAACACCCTAACCTAAGTGGCTAGAATAGATGAGGATGATGAAGTAGGAATTTTACTCTCTTTTGTTTTCTATTTCTCACAAACAATCATCACAAACTAAAAAGCAAGAAAGCTTTTTGAGTGAGGAAGAAGAAGATGAAGTTGTGATGAAATGAATTATTGTTGAGGTTGGAAATGCAACCAAGGTTAAGTATGTGTCATGGCTAACTCATGTAGAGAATAAACCATAAGCTAGGGTTAAAGTTAGGTTAACAAATATCAAGGATAAAACAAAGAGGGTGGACTTTGTCAAAGGATCATGAAACTTCCTCAAAGCTCATCCAAAACATTATCCATCCAAAAAGAATTAACCATAAAGAAAATGTTAACCCAAGTTTTAAACCCTAGCATAGTTTTAACCCTAGTTGCATTTGTAACCCTAACATGTTACAATATTATACATCACATATACAATATTTTGTAACAAAGGAAAATAATACAATTAACATATATCACATATATATCGATGTATCATCAAGTGAAAAAAAGAATCTTTAAGTGAGCTTATATTTGTTAATGTAATGTAGTATATCAAATATATAATTATACATTAAATTATCGAATCAACACTTGATCCGATAATCCGGCTATTTTTGAAATAATCGTCTAATATAATCTGTATCAGTTCATTGAATCAACACTTGATCCGATGACCCGGCTATATCACATATACCCGGCCGATATCACATATCGTGAGAATCGAATATGGTATCACATACACGTATTATTCTCGATCCCGCACATATCACATATGTGCTCCTACTCCGTTTTGCCTGAGCCAGGAAACCTCTGTGTCGGACACTAAAGAATCGTCAAAACGCCGGCTGTAGGTGATGATCATATCAAACACCTACAAGCTGCAAGCGGTCAGCTAAACGTAACAGCCACCGGGGTATTGAGCGATCAGAAGATCAACAAGCAAGCCTGTACATTCTCCTGTGAATCGAATCAGTAACACTCCCGTACAGTCCGGTCTCTTCGTCTGATATGTCGCATATCTAGTCTAGGGTGGTAAATGTCAGACCCTAGTAACTAATAAGTAGTGTCGATGTGTGGCTCATAACGGGTCGAGAAACTACTGATAACACTTACCGGTAGGTCTCCATATCAGCCCTGGCCAGGGACTTCCAGTTATAGCCAATCGAACACAGCGCAACATCAACTCCCAATATCGGGAGAGACGAAACCCCTCCTATCGCTCATTGCCTCCATGTGATTCGGGACTGTACCCAAAAGCCACCGTTTTGCACATTCTCATGAACGTGGTAAGGTGGAAATCAAAGCACAGTGTGAATCACACAAGACTCTATGACTATCTCGGGTCTACAGACTAACCTGTACCAGTGTCACCAGAGAACTGCTATCTGACGATAGGTATAATGCCATCTAGGAGTTCTCGGCGAGTCCGTTCAGTGTACTCAGTCTCCACTGAGCACCCGTATACCTTCTCTGATGTCAAACATCAATGGATATGGGATCATCCATCGCCCATCATATGGGTCGAAAAGCGTATACGCTAGTCTACTCTGGAGTATCGATACCCTGTCTTGATACTCCCTCGACTAGGAACAGTTATAGGATGTACTCTTGGACTACCCTGGCCCCATAAGTATGATCTGCATCATAGTCCTAGTAGTCGAGTACATATCCTAAGGGTTTTATCAACATGTGAGAGAAAGACAGTAAACCAATACAAGTCAACATGTTAAGACAAAGTAAAACCAGATAGCATACTATCATATCGAGCAAGAAAGTCCTCTCTATATATATCTAAGCATCCACTATAATATATATCATATGTACAACAATGGCCTCTAGGGCATATATACAACTAACAACGCGAACGAGAGCATCCACCAGCGATGTGAGCCTATTTATCTAAGTGGATAAGGCATTGATGGCGTTGGGAGGGGGAGACGAGCCGCTCCCGCCTGCATTGTGGAGGATCGTATTCTGACCGTCGCGGTTGTCACTCGCCATCGGGTCGAAAGCGGAAGATCAACTTTAGGGGTGGAGAAGTTTCTGAAATGTTCTCACAGACGGTGCCAACTGATGGAGGCTGTGATCTCTTTTAGATGTTGTCCTCCGTCGATCTTGTGATGGCGGTTTTTGACAGTTGAGATTTAGTTTGGGAGTTGTTATGCGTATGGATCTCAATGGGTTGGCGTTGACGCTGAGCTATCTGCAAAAGAAGTCCCGGGGTGGGTGACCACCGAAGGACCTTCCGACAATCAAGTTAGTGCCGAAGTATAAGTGCAGAATAGTGGCGTATTGGAAATGAGTTTTTTGTTACCTGAGTCGTCTGAGAGAGGGGTTTATATAGCGGTCGCATGGAGCGAGCAGGTGCGAGATCATCTCCGTCAGTTACGCCCCAGATTTATCCTCGCCTTAAATGGCGGGATGCACCCACTAATGGGGGGATGCGCTAGCGTGGGATGCGGATCATGGGGAGGCGGATATCTCGCCCTGGAGATATACGCGGAGCCGTTATGGGGTGCATGGGATACACGCTCTTGGTTGATCGGGAGGCCGAGGAAGCTCGGCACGTCACGAGCTCAAAGACGAGCCGGGAGGCCGAGGAAGCTAGTCATGTCAGGAGCTCGGAGACAAGCCGGGAGGCCGAGGAAGCTCGGCTTGTCAGATGACTTGGAGGAGAGCAAGGAGACTGAGGAAGCTCGGAGACGAGCTGTTGGTAGTTTGCTTGGTGAAGGTAGGAAGTACTCAGGGCGGTTTCCAGATAGGTCAGATACTTCCTCGAGACGAGATCCTGAGGAATTTTCCTGATGCAACTCATTTATTCCACCCCTGTAGCCTTTGGGACACATCATCCGCCACGTATCGTAATCTGAGGAAACACTACTCGTGAGCATCATCAGGGAATTTATCTCATAGAATATTCTAACCAAGTGAAATATTTAGTAAAAACTTTAGGCCTAAATAATTAAATCTGTGATACTATAAGTCTTATTATGGGAGACATTCGTAATTTTCTGATGACGTATGAACAATATGATATACTGTCATTCTTTGGCACGTGAAAGCACGTAATTATAGAAACTTTTATGAAATTGAACCATGTGCATCAAACTTCTAAAATAATAATTATAACGAGGCAATTTAGTTACGCGTATCGCACTTGTAAAATAATAATGACATGGCGTTTAATTACATGCGTTGCACATAAAACAATGGTATTATTTTGTCAATTTCACTGAAAAATAAGAAGTCACATCACTAATCAGATTTCAAAATTAAACGCCCCCTTCCTTTTGCCTTATAACGGTAGAGATTATAGAACATCTATCTATCTATCTATTTAAAATATAAATCCTGAATTCCAAAAAAGTTTCAGAATATTACAGAACTGTCATTTTCTACTGTTCATCTTAACTATGAATCATCCACTCAAAACATTATTTAAAATCATGAAATCTATTTAAAATATAAATTCTGAGGTCAAAGAATGTATATATAAGAGAAAATTGTGCGGAGAGATTTTAGGAAATCCATTTAAAATACAAAGAGTATTTTTCCTTTTTCGTTTACAGTATTAATTGCAATTAAATCTAATTTTAATTGATTTGTTCTGGATACAAATATTAATATTCCTTTTCAATTTCAATTACAACAACATATATGTGTATATGTAAACCCCAGAACAATCTCGAAGTCTGGAGCCTGTAACAACCCTAATTTTCATATACACTTTTCTGTACCAAATTTTTAAATTTTTTTAAAAAATCCATAAAGGAGTATTTTAATCTGAGTACAAGATATATATAATTAATTATTTTGTTTTTAAATAATTTCATTTTTAGTGTACATAAAATTGTTTTAAAATTAAAGTGTACTTGGGGTATTTAATGTTGCCGTTAGCACTTTAAGTAGTTATTTTCCCATAATAATTACAAGAAGGAGCTTGTAGCTCATTGGTAATATCTTGCACTGCTGAACCAAGCCACCAGAGTTCGAATCCCATGTCCCACATATTTTTATATCATTTTGTTTTAATTTTTTTGGGAAGGTCAACAGTCAAACAACCATAACTCTCAAAATTTATACTGCACATAAAAAGTTAAGTACACCAAAAATCCCCCCATGGAATTCCCTACCCAACGGTGCCCCGACTCGGCCGAGTCGGCCGGCGGACCGCCGAATCGGCCGGCGCCGCCGGCCGGACTCGGCCGGACGGCCGAGTCGTCAACACAGATTTTCTCCGTGTTGACTTGGTCAACCCCCCTGTATACACTAAATTTTCAGATCAGTTATCAATTTCCCATTAAACCTCTTTTATTCCAAAATTTAATGAATTTTAATGTTTTTCTTAATTATTTTTATATATTTTTTAATCAAAACCCTAACCCTAGCCTAGCCCTATATAAACACCCCTACCCTCTACTATTTCATCCTACAATTCTAAGTCCACTCTCTAAAATTCTCAAGAGAACTCGGTACGTTAGAAATAGAGCGAAAAGCGAAGCGCTGCCGAAACCGACGACGAATTCCGGCGACCGCATTAGGATCCTTCACGACGTTTCGACGCACCGACAACCCATTACTTTCTTAGCCTCCCTAGCTTGTCCAAACTTGTAAGTCCCACTTTTTTTCTATCTCTCTTTTCTTTTAAGAAAAAAATACGACCTTTTGAAATTCGACGGAAATCGGAACAAACCGATTTCCGATTCGGTTTTTCTACAAAATCCCACTTGTCACCTAATCCATAATACCTAAACATATTCATGATGACTATTAATCACATAAAAATCAAATTGGACAAAGTTTCTCACATGAAATGATAATTTTCTTGTAATATCGTATTCTTTTCATAAAAATACCATAAAGTTTATTTTTCCTCTTCTAATTAATTCTCTCATTCCTAAACATGTTCATCTTGATCACTAAACTTGTAAAAATCAATTTGAATGAGTTTTCACACATGAAATGATAACTTTTACAAATACCGTATTCTTACACTTAAATACCCTTATGTTTAATTTATCATATTTAACCTCTAAACTTCACTAAACCTTAAAATAAGTCACGAGGTAATGACCTACTTCTACACACACACAAATATAACCCTAATTGATAACGTTAAAATATAGAATACGAAAATACAAGACTTTTCACTAAAATACCATTTTTTCTTTATAAACCTTTCTTGAAATTCTAAGTTGAATACAATTCTAAAAAAAATCTTTTAAAAGAAAATACGATGTGTCATGGACATCGATCGTTTATCTAAACCTGACTTTGTGGTGTCTAGTCAAGTGTGTCAAGGCTAGTGGTTTTTAATTAGGCCTACTACTGTGGTTCCTTTCCACTTACCTGGCACTTACCTGGCCGCAATTGACGGTGAAGAGGCGATTTGAGGCTTCTAATGACTTATCGTTTAGACCTTAGAAATATGATAGTTGGCTTAAGAAACCCTAGAAACTAAAATACGGAAATCTATACCCTTTTACGAATAAATACCTTATACTTATAAAACCGTTTTTCTAAATGAATAGTATTTATTAAACCTAAGCAAAGTGCCACTACAACCCACCTTTGGGGAACCCGTTAGGGATAGTACGGTTCATCGTGCACCCGCGGGCTAGTAGTGCGAGATTCAGACCTCCGCAAGGAGCATTCGGTCTCGAAAGGTTTAAAATACGATATTTAAGGAAAAATGAGATTTTGGAAAATAAAATATTTATTTAAAATTATTCTTGTATTAATATATATATATATTTATCTTTTAAACAACTATTTTATAAAGTTTCCACTTTTTCTAAAAATTACAAGATTAAAAGTTACATTATAATACCATGGAATTTCAAATAAATCAATATTATAAATTAATACTTTTATTAGGATATATTCACTAGAATAATACAAAAAAAATTTACACTCATTATAATTAGAAAGACGGATAATAAATACATGAGGTGTATCGTGAAAACTATGCAAAAGTATTTTTACATAAACCCCCCTCAAGTTTTATAAATTACAATAATGACCCTAACAAATATAGAACTTCGAATTACATTTCTTTTAGTCTGACTCGGGTTTGAGTCTGACTATTTCTGAATTGAATATGATTCAAGTCAATCTATATTCTTTAATATTCCAACTCAATATGAATACATGAATCCCAGAATCCAGTTAACAATCTATACAACGTGACTGAATCAAACCATGGATATACATCCATTATTCTATTATTCCATTACCTGATTATGCAGTTACAACATGTTTACTGATATCATGGTTTTGGTCAGTCACCCAACTTACACAATACAATACAACATTACTGTTAAAACACTACGGGGTTAAAGGGGTAGATTGGTACGGAAGGTGTTAAAGATGGCACGAGACGGTAAGATTAAGACACCTAACATGAATCCAATTGCCGTTGTTCCGGGTTGTATAACGGAGCCTTGTACTTCCATTTGCCCTGGTCTCTAGCATACTGAGACCCCTCTCGTATACACTGGCATCCTTCTGTACCAAGCTACAACAATAGCGTTAACACCATACTATAATAATATAACAATACAATACAACATTAAAAGTTACCCTCTCTCTCCCTCTTACTCTCTGTCTATTTCTCCCTTATCTTTGGGACTTACCGAGCGACCTGTTCGCTGACGACATTCTATTTCTTTCTTTTTTGAATGTCGTCAGGTGTGTTGGACTCAGCAGAGATCGAGCCCACCGGTGAAGACTTGGAGCAGTTTAACGAAGACCCTGAGCTCTAGGTATTGTACCTTGTTCTTTTCAGTATTATGCCACTGTTTAGGCATCGCTTTTCATTTCAGTTGTATTTTATTTTCATGCATTGTACAAAAGAATGTTATTAATAAAGTTGCTGTTATTTCTATATTTCCTGTCTCTTGTGATATACTTTTATATTGCTTAGCTACGCTTAGTGTATGTACTTCTGAGTATATACGTAGCGGACCTCGTCGCGTCCCCTTCGCCGTACATCGGGAAGCGGGGCGTGACAGAGCCGGGGAAGGAAAGCCGCTCATTCAAGGAACAGTAAATCAAGCCCAGGGCATAAGGGGCATGATGACTTGACGTCATCCTCACCTTCCTCCGGCTTATCACCGGAAGCCTTCCATAAACAAAGAAGTATGGTTGACTTCATGATTTCCATATCTAAGCCGATGGAGAGAAGACAAGGTTTGTGGTAGTTACACACAGATGGATGAGGTGGTGTGAATCTTTTCAACGGAGATGGTCTTTATATATATATTCTATTTCAACCAAAGTGTCATGCCCCGCTTCCCAGAGTGCGCTAAGATAGGCACGTGACAGAGCCAACCATGCTACCTGTGGATAGGGAATATCCCTCCACAGTCACATTACGGCTGTAGAGATATCAAGAACAATAATAAATTATCTAACATATGTCTATAGGCCAAAATAAACGAGTCAAGAATAAAATAATATGCGGAAGCAATAGATCCAATAAACAAAACACCTGGAAAGTAAAACTGGATACCAACTGGATCCTCACTGCTCAGCCTAACGGCGGAAGTACTCCTGATCAGCCTGCGACAAAGGTAGAGGATCTGGGCCATGCAAAACCCAGACGTCAGTGCGTCATAACATCAATAATAATATAATCAAGGGGTAACGAGACATGCAGGCACGAGTATGAACAGTAATAAAGGTATAACTGTAACATAAACAAGGACAGTGAAGGGTAAGGTACAGGTGATATGCAATGAGTAACCTAAACCGGTCTATTGGGTTAACTACTCTCAAGTCTTTTAAACCAATTAATCTAATCCTCATCGTAACTCATCGGTGATTATTCCGTAACGCCCGGAAAAACGGCAAACAATAGGTATTCCGTAACGCCCGGAAAAACGACAAACAATAGGTATTCCGTAACGCCCGGAAAAACGGCAAACAATCAGATGGCCCTTTGAGTTATGTTCGGTTATATTCTTGATTTCCCCATACCCCCAAGTTATGTGTTCAAGTCAGGTATTTATAAATCTGGAGTTAATACCAACACAGGATCAAGCAGGTACAGGTTTGTCTGAATAGAAAACAAGAAATGTCCGTAGGGACAACAGGTCAAGGTTGTCGGCATTAGTAACAAGATCACGTAATAGGTCAAACTGTGGTACATCAGGTCATGTCAGGTAGTGTATAAGGATCCAATCATGTAAAGTAGTGCACAGGTATCAAGTCGTATCAAGTAGTAGTGTATCAAGTCATGTCAGGGGTGCACAAGTATCACGTGGGTGCTCATAATCAAACTATACGAAGCATGGGTACACAAAAACAAGTATGGGGTACCAATGTAACAATAAAATGGAATAATGTGATGTGGTATGCAAATAGGTATAGATTCAAACATATGGATGCACAGTTATCGATTAGGGTTAAAGTTATAGTTCCAACACTAATTAGGATGCACTTTACTAAACGTGGAATGTTAATATCGCAGTATTATGCATTAATATGATCTATGGATGCAATTATATATATATTAAACAAGACGGATGCAAACGGGTGTCCGAAAGGTTATAAACTATGAAATGGTACTATGGGATGTACAAATAAGCATTATATGATATAAATATTGATATGGGTGCAGTATATTGTAAGCTAGTATGCAACAAGATATGTTTTCCATGACCTAGATCTAAAATGATATAAACGGATGAAAATGGAACATCGGAATGTTATAAAATGAATCATGGGGTACTAGATTTAAAATACAGGTATAATATATATTTAAATAGGTATATAATAATTTAAATAGCATGTAGCAAGATTAACTTGCCTCGATGGATCACAATACTGGATGCGTACGCAGCGCCCAATGTGGGTAAAAGTCTCGATGCACGCACACACGTACAAAATAGAACCAGGCAAAGCAAGAATGTGACCATACAGGCTAGGAACGTCCACTGGGTTGCTCGGATCGTCGGCAGCGGCACGGCTCCGACGATCACCGGGATCAAAAAGTCAAGAAAGAGAAGAAAGAAGAAGAAGAAGAAGAGAGGAGATGATGGTTGCTGCTCTGGGGTTTGGTGTTTGGGATAGAGGCGAGGCGAGGGGATCATTGACGATGAGTTGTGGGTTTTCCGGCAAGGTTCACGGCGATGGCAACGGGTTTCGGTTCTTGATGTCGGGTGAGGATTTTTGTGCAGGGAAAAGGTTCAGGGAAGGTGGCGATGGTGTCAAGAGAGAGGGGAAAAGAAGAGGAGATGTTGAGGGTGTGAGGTAGTCGACGGGGTCGGAGCTCCGGCGATGGGAGAAGATGGCGACAGGGTTGCAGGCATAGGTTCTTGCAGGGGTTTCTATGTCGGGGTGATCGAGGTTTGCAGGCTCGGGAAGGCAAGGAGAAGAGGAAGAGTAAGGTGGAGACGTGGGGAGAGATTGACGGCGATGATCGGATCTCCGGTGAGGTGTGCAGGTGAGGCCGGGGCATGGTTCGGGTTCGGGTGAGAGTGATGGTGGTGATGAAGGGAAGAGTGGAAAGGTGAGTTCGAGGAGGAGATGGGCGAGGGAAGGCCGACGTTGGAGGTCGACGGAGATGAGGACGAGTGAGGGGGATTGCGGTGACATGGGGTTTCCTGCAGGCGATGGGTTGTGGGCACGGCGTCGGGTGATGGCGGTGGTGGTTGTGATGATGGGAGGAGGAGGAGGAAGAGAGGTGAGCGGAGAGGGTATGCAGGAGACTATGAGGGTGAAGGCGAGCGAGGGCGAGCGCGAGGAGGGTGCAAGGCATGGGTTATCTCGCAGGTGAGGAAGCGGGAAGAATAAAAAAGAAAAAAATTTAGAGAAGGAAGAAAGAGAGAGAGAGAAACGTGCATGATAAAAATATCAAAAGATTATTATTTAAAAGAAACAGTGAGTTAGTTGAGATCTTTGTTAGGATCTTATAAATAATCCTTTTAAAAATATAGAATTTCTATATATGTGTGAAGAGAGAGAGAAAGAGAGAGAGAAGGTGAGGTATTGTTAAGGATTTATTATATAAAAATATTTTTAGTTACAAAAAACTTTAGAAGGAATTAAAGAATATAATATTAGTACATTTTGAGATTTTGGCAAATACAAACTTACTCCAAAACACGCCCGGGTCGGGTCTAAAAATCCGGTTTTAAAATATGAAAAATATATGCGACGTCCAAATTTCAAAATGAAAGTCCAGGTAACGAAAATGCATACCCCCAAGAACGGATGCACGTACGTGCGCGTAGCCATCCAAACAAGTCTGTTTCACTAAACGGGACGAGAACAAGATGCGCGGATGCTACCACAGGGTCATGGGTATCATGCAGGCCATGCAATGTGTTTTAAAAATATTTTACGTGACCTAAAATGTTATATTGTGAAAATGGAATTGTCAGATAAATGCTAGTATGCAGTATAAATTATGAAAGTGCACGGATCCATATAACAAGCCAGGATAAATCATAAACAGGAATCAAGACGGGTTTCAAGCAAGCGGGTCGGGTCGGATGCAATAAAATGTTAAATACACTATCCGCACCCAAAACACAATAAATCAAGAAATACCATAAATAAAGAAATACATGAACTAGAACTGATATAAATGAACTAGGGTGTTACATTATACCCAACTACAAAAAGAATTTCGTCCTCGAAATTCCCAAAATAAGAAAGATAAACAATACGAATCTACAAGAATAGGTGTGGAAACTTCAGTCGAATCTCGTCTTCTCGTTCCCAAGTCGATTCTCCATGCGAGCGATTTTCCCAAGAAACAAGTACGAGAGGGATAACCTTGTTCTTAAGGACCTTTTCTTTTCGATCAACAATCGACATCGGTCGTTCCTCAAAGGTCAAATCCTCTCTTACAGTCAGCTCCGAATGATCCAGCACGTGTGTTTCATCTCGAACATACTTACGGAGTTGAGATACATGAAACACGTTATGAACATTCGCCAAAGATTGTGGTAAGGCCAATCGATAAGCCACTTCTCCAACACGCTCCAAAATTTCGAACGGCCCTACGAATCGAGAACTAACCTTGCCTCGGCTCCTAAAACGAATCACTCCTCTAGTAGGTGATATCTTCAAGATCACCAACAACGAATTCTAGAGGTCTTCTCGATATATCGGCCCAACTCTTCTGCCGATCTTGTGCTGCCTTCATGTGATTCCGGATAGTATTAACTTTCTCCACGGTTTGCATAATCAAATCCGGTCCCAACAATCTTCGTTCTCCAACATCATCCCAACAAACAGGTGAACGACACTTGAGACCATACAATGCTTCGAATGGAGCCATCTGAATAGTCTCCTAAAAGCTGTTGTTGTAAGAAAACTCCACCAAGTGTAGATGATCTTCCCACGAACCCTTGAAGTCTAACATGCAAGCTCTCAACATGTCTTCAAGAGTTTGAATCGTTCTCTCCGACTGGCCATCTGTCTGAGGATGATAAGCTGTGCTAAACTTCAATCGAGTCCCCAAACTTTCCTGTAAGCTCCTCCAGAAGTGTGATAAGAACCGGGTATCACGATCGGAAACGATGCTTACAGGTACTCCATGCAATCTCACAATCTCCTGCATATACCGTTTTGCCAACGCTTCCATTGACTGACCAACTCGAAATGGTATGAAATGAGCTGCCTTGGTCAATCGGTCAACAATTACCCAAACTGCATTGTTGCCCTTTGGACTCCGCGGTAAAGCTGTCACGAAATCCATGGTTATGTGTTTCCACTTCCACTGAGGAATCGGAAGTGGTTGCAATAAACCAGCAACCCTTTGATGTCCAGCCTTAATTTGCTGACACACCAAGCACTTTGCTACAAAGCGGGCAATCTCCCGTTTCATGCCTTCCCACCAGAAATGCTGTCGTAGATCACGGTACATCTTCGTGCCTCCTGTATGTACGGAGTATGCGGAACTGTGTGCCTCCTTCATAACTTCTTCACGAATATATCCTTTTGGCACACACAAACGACTACCATATCGCAACGAACCATCTTCATGAATTAACAAGTCCGTACGAAGTCCAGCTTCAACCTGTTCTCGAAACTTTTGCAATCTAGGGTCCTATGACTGCGCTGCTTTAATATTCTCGATCAACGACGAATGTACTTGCAGCTGCATCAACTGTCCCGAAGAATGTGGTAGCACAATCTCCAAATCGAATCTCCGAAAGTCTTCAATAAGTTCCTTTTGTGCAGTCAACATCTGAATTGCTGGCAACCGACTAAGCGCATCCGGTACAACATTAACTTTCCCCGGATGGTACTTAAGATCAAGATCGTAGTCAGCCATCAGCTCCAACCATCTACGCTGCCTCATATTAAGCTCCTTCTGTATGAACACATACTTCAGGCTTTTGTGATCGGTGAATACTTCGACCCTTTCGCCCCATAAGTAGTGTCTCCAAAGCTTCAAAGCAAAAATCACAGCTGCTAACTCCAAATCATGAGTTGGGTAATTCTTCTCATGGGTCTTCAACTGCCTCGAGGCGTAGGCTATAACCTTTCCATGCTGCATCAAAACATATCCCAAACCTTTCCCAGATGCGTCGTTGTGAATCACCAATCCTCCGGAACTGTCTGGTATGGTTAAAATAGGAGCGGTTATCAATCTCTGCTTCAATACCTCAAAAGCTGACGCACACTTATCTGTCCACACAAATGGTACTTTCTTACGCGTAAGCTTGGTCAAAGGCTCCGCCAAACGAGCAAAATTCTCCACGAACCTTCTGTAGTATCCTCCAAGTCCAAGAAAACTTATGATCTCTGCTACGTTCTTCGGAATCGGCCAGTCTCGAACTGCTGCAATCTTCTCAGGGTCAACGGCGATTCCATCTCTGGATACGACGTGCTCCAAAAACTTCACTTCTTCAAACCAAAACTCGCACTTGCTCATCTTTGCATACAATCTTTCTTGCTTCAATATCTGCAGTGCGATCTTCAAGTGTTCCGCATGCTCTTCAATGCTCCTCGAGTAGACCAGAATATCATCAATGAACACCACTATAAACTGGTCCAAGAATGGTGAAAAGATTCAGTTCATCAAGTCCATAAATATCGCTGGTGCATTCGTGACTCCAAATGACATCACTAAATACTCGTAATGTCCATATCGGGTTCGGAACGCAGTCTTGCAAATATCCTCTGATTTAACTCGGACCTGATGATATCCGGATCACAAATCCAGCTTCGAGAATACCCTCGCGCCACTGAGTTGCTCGAATAATCCGCCAATGCGAGGGATTGGGTACTTATTCTTAATAGTCACCCGGTTCAATTCTCGATAATCGATGCATATCCTGCTAGTGCCATCTTTCTTCTTTAATAGAAGAACTAGAGCTCCCCAAGGTGAATTGCTGCTGCGAATCCAACCCTTCTCTAGCAATTCGGTAACCTGCTTCTTTACTTCTTCTAACTCTACTGGTGCCATTGGATAGTACGCCTTTGAGATTGGCGCTGCACCAGGAACAAGATCGATCGCGAACTCTACATCTCGTTTTGTCGGTAAACCTGAGATGTCCTCAAATACGTCCATGAATTCTCGAACTACAGCTGGCGCTTCCTCCTTATCAACTTCCATCGACGAAAGAACACTGTTTGCCGGCCTAGCCCTAAACTCGACTGGCCCGACAGAACTACTTCCTCCAGTGAAAACAAACTCCGGATCTCCGGGAATCTGGAAAATCACTTTCTTTGCCCTACAATCAATGTGAGTGTGGAAAGTGCCGAGAAAATCCATTCCCAAGGCAACTTCATAACTGCCGGTAACGATCACCAAGAAATCTGCAAAACATGAACTGGTAAGCAATGAAACTGAGAGAATCAAGGGAATTTCACGACCATGAATCAAGGAAACGAATCAAGACCAGGACTCCAAGTTACCTAAATAGGGTAGTGCATTGTAACCATGCTGCAGTTCATAGTTACAATCACATAACTCCGTTCAAGTCGCCCAAATCCTAATATCAGAATCAAAGGAACATGGAGAAACAATAGGGAACCAAAAGGTTTCAAGTCGAGATGCAAAGTTGTTTGCATATCGTCAAGACAAGAGTCAATAGAAAAATATTATTCAAGAATCACGATAACAATGTGGCAGGACATGTTCCTAGTTACGAGTATTCTGATTCGTGTATTGGGTCCAATACCCAATTACAAAAGAATCAAACCCGATTAACCTAAATCCTATGTCTCTGATACCAAACAAACCCTGTCACGCCCCGCTTCCCAGAGTGCGCTAAGATAGACACGTGACAGAGCCAACCATGCTACCTGTGGATAGAGAATATCCCTCCACAGTCACATTACGCCTGTAGAGATATCAAGAACAATAATAAACTATCTAACACATGTCCATAGGCCAAAATAAACGAGTCAAGAATAAAATAATATGCGGAAGCAATAGATCCAATAAACAAAACACCTGGAAAGTAAAACTGGATACCAACTGGATCCTCACTGCTCGGCCTAACGGCGGAAGTACTCCTGATCAGCCTGCGACAAAGGTAGAGGATCTGGGCCATGCAAAACCCAGACATCAGTGCGTCATAACATCAATAATAATATAATCAAGGGGTAACGAGACATGCAGGCACGAGTATGAACAGTAATAAAGGTATAACTGTAACATAAATAAGGACAGTGAAGGGTAAGGTACACGTGATATGCAATGAGTAACCTAACCGGTCTATTGGGTTAACTACTTTCAAGTCTTTTAAACCAATTAATGTAATCCTCATTGTAACTCATCGGTGATTATTCCGTAACGCCCGGAAAAACGGCAAACAATAGGTATTCCGTAACGCCCGGAAAAACGACAAACAATAGGTATTCCGTAACGCCCGGTAAAACAACAAACAATCAGATGGCCCTTTGAGTTACGTTCGGTTACATTCTTGATTTCCCCATACCCCCAAGTTATGTGTTCAAGTCCGGTATTGATAAATCTGGAGTTAATGCCAACACAGGATCAAGCAGGTACAGGTTTGTCTGAATAGACAACAGAAAATGTCCGTAGGGACAACAGGTCAAGGTTGTCGGCATTTGTAACAAGATCAGGTAATAGGTCAAACTGTGGTACATCAGGTCATGTCAGGTAGTGTATAAGGATCCAATCATGTAAAGTAGTGCACAGGTATCAAGTCGTATCAAGTAGTAGTGTATCAAGTCATGTCAGGGGTGCACAAGTATCACGTGGGTGCTCATAATCAAACTATACTAAGCATGGGTACACAAAAACAAGTATGGGGTACCAATGTAATAATAAAATGGAATAATGTGATGTGGTATGCAAATAGGTATAGATTCAAACATATGGATGCACAGTTATCGATTAGGGTTAAAGTTATAGTTCCAACACTAATTAGGATGCACTTTACTAAACGTGGAATGTTAATATCGCAGTATTATGCATTAATATGATCTATGGATGCAATTATATATATATTAAACAAGACGGATGCAAACGGGTGTCCGAAAGGTTATAAACTATGAAATGGTACTATGGGATGTACAAATAAGCACTATATTATATAAATATTGATATGGGTGCAGTATATTGTAAGCTAGTATGCAACAAGATATGTTTTCCATGACCTAGATCTAAAATGATATAAACGGATGCAAATGGAATATCAGAACGTTAAAAAATGAATCATGGGGTACTAGATTTAAACTACAGGTATAATATATATTTAAATAGGTATATAATAATTTAAATAGCATGTAGCAAGATTAACTTGCCTCGATGGATCACAATACTGGATGCGTACGCAGCGCCCAATGTCGGTAAAAGTCTCGATGCACGCGCACACGTACAGAACAGAACCAGGAAATGCAAGAATGTGACCACGCAGGCTAGGAACGTCCACTGGGTTGCTCGGATCGTCGGCAGCGGCACGGCTCCAGCGATCACCGGGATCAGGAAGTCAAGAAAGAGAAGAAAGAAGAAGAAGAAGAGAGGAGATGAAGGTTGCTGCTCTGGGGTTTGGTGTTTTTAACAGAGGCGAGGCGAGGGGGTCATTGACGACGAGTTATGGGTTTTCCAGCAAGGTTCACGGCGATGGCAGCGGGTTTCGGTTCTTGATGTCGGGTGAGGATTTTTGTGCAGGGAAAAGGGTCAGGGAAGGTGGCGATGGTGTCAAGAGAGAGGGGAGAAGAAGAGATGTCGAGGGTGTGAGGTGGTCGACGGGGTCGGAGCTCCGGCGATGGGAGAAGATGGCGACAGGGTTGCAGGCATAGGTACTTGCAGGGGTTTCTGTGTCGGGGTGATCGAGGTTTGCAGGCTCGGGAAAGCAAGGAGAAGAGGAAGAGTAAGGTGGAGACGTGGGGAGAGATTGACGGCGATGATCGGATCTCCGGTGAGGTGTGCAGGTGAGGCCGGGGCTTGGTTTGGGTTCGGGTGAGAGTGATGGTGGTGATGAAGGGAAGAGTGGAGAGGTGAGTTCAAGGAGGAGATGGGCGAGGGATGGCCGGCGGTGGAGGTCGACGGCGATGAGGACGAGCGGGGGGGGGGGGGGGGGAGTGCGGTGACATGGGGTTTACTGCAGGCGATGGGTTATGGGCGCGACGTCGGGTGATGGCGGTAGTGGTTGTGATGATGGGAGGAGGCGGAGGAAGAGAGGTGAGCGGAGAGGGGATGCAGGAGACTATGAGGGTGGAGACGAGCGAGGGCGAGCGCGAGGAGGGTGCAAGGCATGGGTTATCTCGCAGGTGAGGAAGCGGGAAGAATAAAAAAGAAAAAAATTTAGAGAAGGAAGAAAGAGAGAGAGAGAAACGTGCATGGTAAAAATATCAAAAGATTGTTATTTAAAAGAAACAGTGAGTTAGTTGAGATCTTTGTTAGGATCTTATTAAGAATCCTTTTAAAAATATAGAATTTCTATATATGTGTGAAGAGAGAGAGAGAGCAGTTAAGGTATTGTTAAGGATTTATTATATAAAAATATTTTTAGTTAAAAAAAACTTTAGAAGGAATTAAAGAATATAATATTAGTACGTTTTGAGATCTTGGCAAATACAAACTTACTCCAAAACTTGCCCGGGTCGAGTTTAAAAATCTAGTTTTAAAACATGAAAAATATATGCGACGTCCAAATTTCAAAATGAAAGTCCCTGTAACGAAAATGCATACCCCCAAGAACGGATGCACGTACGTGCACGTAGTCATCCAAACAAGTCCGTTTCACTAAACGGGACGAGAACAAGATGCGCGGATGCTATCACAGGGTCAGGGGTATCATGCAGGCCATGCAATGTATTTTTAAAATATTTTACGTGACCTAAAATGTTATATTGTGAAAATGCAATTGTCAGATAAATGCTAGTATGCAGTATAAATTATGAAAGTGCACGGATCCATATAACAAGCCAGGATAAATCATAAACAGGAATCAAGACGGGTTTCAAGCAAGCGGGTCGGGTCGGATGCAATAAAATGTCAAATACACTATCCGCACCCAAAACACAATAAATCAAGAAATACCATAAATAATGAAATACATGAACTAGAACTGATATAAATGAATTAGGGTGTTACAAAAGTCTTCCACCAGGGTGGTTGAAGTTATGGATTTGCTCCTCGCTATCAAGAAGATTTAAATTTAAAATCATGAAATCTACGAATCTGCCAAAAATATTCCAAAATTCCAATGATTTTGAATAATGAAAAATTAGATATACCAGAGATTAGAAATTGGTATATTATTTAGTTAGGATTTTTTATCTGTATTATTAATTGCAATTAAATATGATTTTGATTGATTTTTTATGGATACAAATATTAATATTATAAAGGGTATTTATCCTTATTTTAGAAAATCTATTTAAAATATAATGGGTATTTTTACTTTTTTTGTTTGTAATATTAATTGCAATTAAATCTGATTTTGATTGATTTGTTATGGATACGAATATTAATATTATAACAAGATTTAAATTTAGAAAGAGTTGTTACTAAATGTTAGAAAGTAAAAGATTTTTACAAAATCGTAATAACTAATGAAAAATTAGATATATGAGAGATCGATATATTATTTAGATAGGATTTTTTGTTTGTATTATTAATTACAATTAACATTACTACAATAAGGGGTTACCCCTACGGAGATAGAAATCCGTAGGGCCATTGGTTGCCTTTACGGTGCCCTATGGATTAATTAAAAAATATTAAAATCTAATCTTTTAGTTGGCCTTACGGAGCCGCAAAAGAAGGCCATACGGATTAATCCGTAGGGTAATTAAAGGGTTATTTATAAAATAAAAAGCTCAGTAATTTCCACCGCCCCCTAATTATTTCGTCACCAACTCCCCCGCGTGCGATCGATCGCCCGCGCCTCCTCCACCTCTCGTCAGCGGCCTCTTCCACCTTTCGTCGCCAAAATTTCCCATCAGCAGTCGTCTCCACTTCTGTCTCATCACCACACACACGCTCATCACCATCTTGCCGCTATTAGAGGATCTCGTCGAGCTCCGTTAGAGATTTTATATGGCATGCGCTTTCAAAAGATGAATCAAAGAATTATTAACCGCAATCAAAAACGGCGTCGCTTGGTTGCTAGCCGGTTGAGTACGTGTCGGTCCACAGGGAGATGGATCCTTTATCTTTGTGTTCTAACGAGTTAATCCAAGAAAATGGTGTTTTTATTTTAAGATCTAAGAGTTCATTTTTATGATTTTAATTTAACAACTACGGCGGATAAATAAAATTAACAACTACGGCAGATAAATAAAATTTATAACTAGGGCAGAAAAGAAATTTATAACTAGGGCAGAAAAGAAATTAACTAGGGCAAGATAAAAAACTTACTTCTTTATTGTTGCACTCTTTGACGATTACATTAAATTGAAAATCTAAGATCCGGAATTTAAAAGAGGCATCTCTAAAGAGGCACCCAAAAGGAAGCACGCTCCAAAAAGAGCTGTAGGATTCCTATTTATAGAGAATAGAAACCCTAGGGTTTACATCTGATCCATATCTAGAATTACAAAAATACCCTTAAAAAAACCGAGTCAATGCACCGACGTACCGACACGCACCGCACGTGCACAGCACGGCCGCGGTTCCGCGGCCATAAGCATGGTTTGGCCGCGGTTCCGCGGTCATATGGTGGTCTTGATGCATAATTTCTTCAGGGCTCCATTCTGTTGCTTTTTCCTTCTATTTTCTTCACTTGGTTCTTCAGAATGTCTTTTAGTTTCTTCCAGATTTCCACAGTGTAGAATGTTGTGGACTTTTACCGCTTGCTTCGTGTTGAAGTCTTGAATCTTGCGCTGCCTTTGTCCTTTGTGAAATTGTTCATTGATCTTCGTTTGTCCCTCAAACTGTAAGCATGATCAAGATTCTTCTATTTGTTGGTCGTAGTCTCACTTTTGTATCGTCTTTTCATCATTTTCACTGTTTTGTTCCGAGAACCTGTAACCTGCAGCTATGTAGCAGACATGGATCAAAATCACCTGTTTATTTGTAAAATGAATAAGAATGGGGAATATAATAATGCAAAATTATGATATGAACAAATACCCCCAAACTTATCTTTTGCTCGTCCTCGAGCAAAACTAGTTTATTCTCGAAAAAGACCTAAGCTCACTTTCGCAGGGAAACGCGATTGCACTGAGCTCGTGCAATAAGCCGTTAAACCTCTAGGTGTCCCTAGTAGGAGGAGTGTTGTCTCCTGAGGGTTTTCAGCGGATACTACCCACAAAATCCTATCAATTCGGCCTATTGACTTTTATTCTCCAATTCAGTTTTCTAACAAGAAATTCTATTATCTTCAACTCAGAAATTATCCACCAGTATTTTTCACGCTTCCTTATCATTTAACTTAAGATTGTATATGTTATGTAAATTTACTTAGTTTTTAGCATCTTTTGAATTTTCCTTCTAAGGTTCCATCTCAACTTAGGAATTTTTATCATCTCTACTAAAAATATAAGTCCTATTTTTCATTCCTATCTCTCATCTAAACCTCAATCATATACCCCTACGTGTGTGTATGTATCACCCCTACACTTGAAAATTCAATTTAAGCTCTTATACTCTTGTCCATCGTCCAAAGTACTTTTAGTTGATGAATTTTTAGATGCAATTTCTCACACATCCTTCATGCGACCGTTAATACTTCTTGAGGTACTAACGACCGATTACAAAATGTGTTTGCACATCAAGGCGTAATTCCTCGTCTTGTAATACCTAAGGCTTTAGCAGTGACTCCCAAACCAGTTGGTCTAAGGCACTAGGTGATGAAGCACCCTCGCTATATATTTTTCTATTTATGTAGCCTTAAGTAATTACAAAACCAGTGTTCATTTTTTATCTCTTTATTCATACTTGTATTTTTATTTTATTTTTCTTCATACTAAGGATTTTAGACAAGAGCATTTCAAGGTATCCTCTACTATTCCATGTTTCAAGGTTCGTGTTTGTGCAAGTTGTAGGGTATATATTTTCAGAATTTAGACTTAAGCTTAGGGTTTATTTTTCAAACTTACACTTTAATAAAAATTTCAATACTCATCCTTTATTTTGACTTAGCCTAAGAAGTGAACTCAAAATTTACCTATTTCTAAGTAAACTACAAGCACATATACTTTCTACCGTTAAATTTTAAGAAAGGTTATTTTTAGGGTTTTTAATTTACTGAGTGTAGGATCTAGTTTTTCCTAGCTAGTTAACCGTCTTGTCAAACTTAAGTCAAGTATGGCTAAAATTGAACTTTTTAATTTTTATAATTTTTAAAATTTTTCAATTTTTATGGGTTTTAAAATAAGTATGCAAATGCAAAAATATACACATGAATGCGAAGGAAGAAGGCTTACCGAGCACACCCCCAAACTTAAACTTGACAGTGTCCTCACTGTCAGGCTACACCAAGAGGGTCAAAATGTCGGCACTCCCCTGTTTATTTTTTATATATTTTTTTTGTTAAAAGAAAAACAAAATATATATACAAAAAGGTCCCCCCAAACTTAAGTGAGACAGTGTTTCCACTGTTTTAAGCGTTAAAGTTCGGAGTTAGGGAGGAGAAAAATCAAACTATACAAGGCCTTACACAGGACAAAGGTTAGTACCAACCATTCAAAAATTTTCTCGTTATAATGGTAGAGTTGGTGAAATAATGGAGTGTAGAGAAAAGAGATGAGAAGCACACGAGACCGTGTGGAGATAGAAGCAATATACGGTCTCGATGGAGGAGAAAAATGGCGGAAGGGAAAAAGAAATGGTGGTGATGGTTCGACTTCTTCGGGTGGAGGTTGATTAATCATAAAATCTGTGTCGTTTAAGAATGCGAGTTCGTCGGCGAAAATATCTTCGAAACTTTTATCGAAGGTCCGATTGAACGTTGCAATGTCAATAAGTGTCACGCTGGAATTCAACACACTTGATTTTTCAAAAATTACGGAGGTAGGAGACTCATAAAGCTCATCTACCTTATTCTTAAAAGATTCTAAATCAAGTTGTTTTTCTAAAATTATCGAACTCAAAATATCGAATTGTGATTCATTAACACTCGATATCATTAAAGGAAGATTAGAAGAAGAAGAACCAAAGGAAGTGGGAATACGAACTTGAGGGTGGTGATGGAGTGTATAAATTAGTACAATTTGTAATGACCGATGTGTAAAAAGTGATTGTGCTAATCTATCAACCCACGGAGAAATGGGATCAAATCCCTCAAGATTCGTGAGAAAACATGGGTACGTTGAACTTGGTAAACCAGACATTAGAAATGAAAAGGATACGGTTTCTTGAGTGGTCGGAACAATGAAGGGAAGTGATTTAGGAAGGGTAACATTTAAAGGTTCCGGAGGGTGTATGCAGTCAGTGGGAAGAACAGGATGAATTGGAAAATCCGACTCATCAAATAAAACTGGTTTATCCTTAATAATTTCCTCAATATTCTCCTCAAAATCCATGCCATTCTCATCAAAATCAAGACGCATATGAAGTTCGGGAAAAACATTTAATGATTCGGGATGATGAATTGTAGAGACAATTTCTATCAAATCTGCGGGTTCATCATCCAAAATATTCCCGGCGTCAATATCCTCGATCAAGTGAAAATCAATTTTTTTAGACACCTCATCAAAAGCATGGATATTTATCAATTCAGGTTCTAGAGTGGAGGTGTAGAGGTCAAAAGGATTGGTGACGGTTTCACTCGAAAGGTGCTCTTCACAATCAGGTAAATCAAACACTACAAAGTCGCACAACTCATTACACGTTTTATCTTTAACCGGTGAATCATTTGGGACACTTGTTTGAAAACCGGAGTTGAAGAATTCAATTGGGGATGGGTAGGTTTGATTTGGAAGTGTGTACAGCTCACTCTCACCACTCAAATTCTCACTCTGTCCAACCGCCTCATCATACATTGGAAAATTTGGAGCTAGTTGGAAACTAGCTACTGGTTCACTAGGTTGTCTTGATGAATTAAGGGCGGCAATGGACGCATCCAAATTCCTCATATGTTGATTTGTCACTACAATATAAGCTTCCAACGACTGTTCCATACTAGAAATGGGTTGTGAAGGTGTTTCAGTAAAATATTCAAAATTGTTTGGATTCTGGAAACTACCAAATGGCTGTGTAGAAGCAATGTCTAGGGAAGGTGCGAAAGTCGGGTAGGACTGGTAGGAATTGAATAGTTGGACAGGAGTAGGATCAACATTTGGATAAAAAGGTGAATGGACTTGTTGATCCCAAAAAGTAGAAGTGTTGAAAGGAGTGAAAGATCGGTTATGAGATTGTTCAATATGTTCAGCAATAGACATGGGTTTCGGAGTTACAACAGGACTCGAAAAAGGAGTATCAACGTAAGAAGGTGGTGAAGGTTGAAATGGATGATGTAAGGTGGATTTCGGAGTCCAACTGTTTCTCCTAGACGCTTCTATTCGATTTTTCAAAGAAATTTTGGGAATGGAGGGGTCGTCCGTAATTCGACCAAAACAATTCGCGTAGGAAGCAAAGTTTGGTTCAGGGTACCAAAGTTCGGCAAGAGTTTTGGGAGGTGGTGTACCCATGATGTGAGAAAGGAGAAGAAAAGAATGTGATGAATTTTTTTTTATTTAAAAAAAAATTGTTTTTGGAGTTTTGAAATTTTTGAAAGTGTTTTTTTAGAAATAGTTTTGCAAAAATTTGTACGGAACTACGGCACAATTTCAAACAATCACAATTTATACATGCACAATCAAGCCTAGAGCTAGGGTCTCCTATGTCAACTAGACTGCTCCTAACTGTTCCAAAGGGCAAGTTGTGAGATCCTCAAATCGCCCCTTCATTGCCAATTGTGGCAAGGTAAGCACAAGTAAAGAAAGGAGGGATCCGCTCACGAATCACCGTGAGACCAGCCTTTTAAAATTACCTTTCCTACTTGTCTAGCCTAGGCACCACAAAGTCAGGTTTAGATAAACGACTGATACCTACAACCTTTCCTTTGTCCTAATGAGCACGACAGTCCTTAGTTGGTTGAGTCTAATATTTTTTATTTAACTCGAAGGTTGATGCAAAATGCATTTTGTGATTTTTGGGGTCCTAGGAAGGGTAATGAAATCCCCACCCAATCTTAATTGGTGTTATAGCCCCTTAAAAGTCCATTTTAAATATGCAAAGCAATTAACATACAAAAATCTAAAACACTTGCAATTTTTTTTTTATTTTGCGGCTCAAAGAATCCTGCACAAAAACAATTTATTGGAGAGGGAGAAAGATTTTGTGCAAAGAACCCTGTAGGAAAATTTTAAGTTGAGATCAGGAGGTTACGGAGGAGATAAAAAATACTTACAGAGGGATATGAGGTGATGATGTCTACAGCCCGCGGCGTATCCGCGGTCAAAGGCACCAAATCGCGGCGGTTCTGCGGTCGAATGGTCGGTTTCGATCCTAAAAATTCTGTTCTGTGCTGTTTTGATTTTCCTCTGTCTGTTCAGATCTTCTGTTTGCTGATTTGTTCGCTGGATTTTTCCAGATCTGAATTTTTCCTTCTTCCTTTCATGCACAATTCACACAATACCTCTCAAAAAGAACTAGATGATTTTTATTTTTATTGGATTTAAATTTTTTTTTGTTTGTTTTTTCAATTTTTATAATTTTTTTATAAATTTTTTTATTAACCCGAAATTACACAAAGGAAGAGACTACCGTCTCTCCGGCAATGACGCCATTTGATTGTTAGAGTTTTTATACGCGCGTGCGATTTCAAAAGATGAATCAAAGAATTATTAACCGCAATCAAGAACGGCGTCGCTTGGTTGCTAGCCGGTTGAGTACGGGTCGGTCCACAGGGAGATGGATTCCTTATCTTTGTATTCTAACGAGTTAATCCAAGAATATGGTGTTTTTATTTTAAGATCTAAGAGTTCATTTTTATGATTTTAATTTAACAACTACGGCGGATAAATAAAATTAACAACTACGGCAGATAAATAAAATTTATAATTAGGGCAGAAAGGAAATTTATAAATAGGGCAGAAAAGAAATTAACTAGGGCGAGATAAAAAACTTACTTCTTTATTGATGCACTCTTTGACGATTACATTGAACTGAAAATCTAAAGTCCGGAATTTAAAAGAGGCATCTCTAAAGAGGCACCCAAAAGGAGGCACGCTCCAAAAAGAGCTGTAGGATTCCTATTTATAGAGAATAGAAACCCTAGGGTTTACATCTGATCCATATCTAGAATTACAAAAATACCCTTAAGAAAACCGAGTCAATGCACCGACGCACCGACACGCACCGCACGTGCATAGCACGGCCGCTGTTCCGCGGCCATAAGCATGGTTTGGCCGCGGTTCCGCGGCCATATGGTGGTCTTGATGCATAATTTCTTCAGGGCTCCATTCTGTTGCTTTTTCCTTCTATTTTCTTCACTTGGTTCTTCAGAATGTCTTTTAGTTTCTTCCAGATTTTCACAGTGTAGAATGTTGTGGACTTTTACTGCTTGCTTTGTGTTGAAGTCTTGAATCTTGCGCCGCCTTTGTCCTTTGTGAAATTGTTCATTGATCTTCGTTTGTCCCTCAAACTGTAAGCATGATCAAGATTCTTCTATTTGTTGGTCGTAGTCTCACTTTTGTATCGTCTTTTCATCATTTTCACTGTTTTGTTCTGAGAACCTGTAATCTGCAACTATGTAGCAGACTTGGATCAAAAGCACCTGTTTATTTGTAAAATTAATAAGAATGGGGAATATAATAATGCAAAATTATGATATGAACAAGCTCCATCCCCGGCCTCCTCCACCTCGTCGAGCTCCATCCGCTGGCAAAACTACAAGTTAGGTGAGTTAATTCCATTTTGAACTATTAATTATTTTTATTTTTTGTGTTATTATTGATTTTAGGGTTAGGGTTAGGGTTAACTCCGGGTTAATTGGGGGTTAATTAGGGTTAGGGCTAGGGTTAATTAGGTAGGGTTAGGGTTCGGTTTAGGGTTAGGGTTAGGTTTAGGTTTAGGGTTAGGGTAGGTAGGGTTAGGGTTAGTTAGGTAAAATTGGGTTGGTGATGATTAGTGTTAGGATTAGGGTTAATTTTGGTTTGGGCTAGAGTTAATTTGGGTTGGGGTTTGGGCGATGATTAGGGTTAGGTTAATTTGGGTTAGGGTTTGAGCTAGGGTTAATTTGGGTTAATTAGGTAAATAGAGTGTATTTGTGTTAGGGTGTTGATAAGGGTTTATTTGGGTTAATTAGAGATAATTTGAGTTAGGGTGATGATTAGGGTTAATTTGGGTTAATTGGGTTAATTTTGGGTTAATTAGGGATAATTTGAGTTAGGGTGATGAATATGATTAATTTGGGTTAATTAGGGTTAGGGTTTAGGATACACTAGTTCGCTTAGTAGGATACTCGATGATAACGTAAACACACAACTTTACCGTAAATGCAAGAAAAATTTGCACTAAACTTAAAACTTCAAACCCTTAAAAACGAAACGTAAACGTAAAATCTATTCAAATTAAATGTTCAAGTTAAAACCAATATATGATACTCGATGATAATATGAAACTTTCATAGTCTTATCGATACTCATATGTGAAAATCAAAGTGCGACTTAGTCCCCGTCTATTGGTTAACATACGTTCGATATTCTTTATGACATAGAACTATACGAAGGTTGTTAAATATCGGACGGTATAGTTCGGTACTAACAACCGTTGTGTAGTCTATGTGATGAGAAGATTCAATCGTATGATAACTGATAGATTTGTCCAGTGTGGACAAGTTAGGAATGTATAAAGCAAACACCTACATTCACTTGTGTTTTCATTCGTTTCAAGTTATTTCATCGGTACTTTTTCCCCTGGTTCTCCGTGTACAAAGATAGATTAGATGTTCATTTCAACGTTGTTTCACAACATTGAAATGATTATCTATTCTTTTACAGTGTACTCGGATAACAGCGGGGAGGTGCTGCCGAAATTTACTCGAAACGGATGAAAGCACAAGCGAAGGGGTGTCTGCTCTATACATTCTTATTGGGATAGAAGCCTTACTCCCGACAGCCGAAACACACACAAACAACACGAATATACAACAAACGCACACACAAAGCAATACACACTAACAACCCTACACTTATGTGAAATTATAAATTGAAACACACATACATAGAATACAACTCATACTTGGGTATCTTCAAATCTAACTTTGTTTATCGATAATTATTCTTTTCAACGACAAACTTGCCGCTACGGATTTTCTTCTTTGTCAGTAACCATCCCGTTCTTAGATTTCTCAATATAGTCACCATAACTTACAATTTATATGTTATACAGTCTAACATGGCCCATGAGTACATCAGAGTTAAAGACTGGATGTATGTGGAATGACAACAACGCATGCAATCTAAGTTTGTCGCAGGAGTTGCTGCTTTTATTGAATTTGCACGCGCACATAATAAGATCGTGTTAGAGAAGATTCTCTGCCCGTGCGATAGATGAGGGAATAAGTTCTGGCAGAAGGTAGAAATCGTAGATCTTCACATCGTTAAACATGGTTTTACTAGACTTTATACAACTTGGCTATATCACAGGGAATGATAAGAAGAAGAGGTAATGCGATAGAAGAAGAAGAAAAAGAAGATGGTAATGCGGCAGAAGAACACGATAACTTCTTTCCAGGAGAAGAAATGGAGGATATGGTAGAGGCCGCCCCAGGTGATAGTATTCCTCCCGAAGATGACATTCCTTCCGGCCAAGGACCGCGTGCGGATAAGTGTGAAAAGTTTATGAATGATTCTACAAGACCAATTTATGAGAATGCAAAGTATTCAACCCTATCATGGTTTGTCCAACTTTTTCATATTAAGTGCCTAAATAGATGGAGCAACAAGTCATTCACGATACTTCTGAAGTTCCTGAAAGATTCCATGCTCCCGGGAAATAACGTGCCCGACAGTTGGTATGAAGCCCAGAAAATGATGTCTGATTTGGGTCTGAAGTGTGAGAAGATTCATGCATGTCCTAAACATTGCGTGTTGTACCGGAAAGAGAATTCAGATTTGAAACAGTGTCCAACATGCGGAGAGGCCAGGTATAAGACGAAAGAATCTGATAAGAAGCCCGATATACCTGTCAAGATAGCCCGATATACCTATTCAAGTTAAATGTTAAAGTTAATTTTATGGTCAATGTTTATTTTCTAGTTTGAGGGGACGCGTCCACGTCCGAGTCACCGGCTGTTCCTCACCGGAGGAACTATCGTCCCGCTCGTGCTGCTGCCCGGGCCCAGGCTCGTGCTGCTGTCGCTGGAGGTATATATCGCACTTCAATTTTCGTTAATCCTTGATTTCTTAATACCACTTTGTCTTAATATTACTTGTCTTATATTTCTTGTAGATGTAGGGCAGCCCCATCCCGATAGGGGGACTCGAGGGCCGAATTAGCCCCACAGGCTGAGGCCCGACAGAGCTACGGGGAAGCACCATTTCCCCTCTTCTTTACCCCCGATTATCGCTATACCGACGATTAAGCCGAGAGGTTCGGCCGGTATATAGGGGATGAGAGCCGCATCCTAAAGAAGTATCCACTTCACGTTGAGTGGGGCGATCAACACCAGCGCTCATTTGCCCTCTTCTGGGATCAGGATCGGGTATTAATATATATTTTCATTGGACTTATCCAATATATTTATTATTATTTAACACTTGCAATTTAAATACATTATTTTTTTGTATTTGCAGTTGGATTATGATTTTCAGCCTATACCCGACCCTGATCACCCTGAGAGAGTGCTCGATCTTCACGCTCTGTACCAGGGCCTGATGAAGAACATGCAATCAAAGGTCCGATACAATAGGAACGAGCTGAAAATTGACTGCTATTCCCTGGATGGCGACCCCCTAGGCAGAGAGAGCGGCTCTCCTATATACTCCGGCCTTTGCGAGAGTCGACGTAGATACGTGGCCTCTCTTATGCCAATATTTCGACTCTCAGCGCAAACAGGTTTTGTAATTTAAATTTAATTCATTGTTTAGTATATAATTTATTTTTTTGTGTTGCTTAATTAGAAAATTAAATCTGAATGTGTTGTGCAGGAACATGCCGATCAAAATAAGGAGAATATGAAGTCGGCGAAGAAGGGTCGCTCCACTTATACAGGAAGCATGATGAACATTACTCGTACCATGGAGACATCGGTAAATTACAATAGATTTATTTTGATATAATGTAATACTAAGAGTTATTTTATAATATATGTAAAATTTTGGCGAGTTGCAGAGAGCTCAGATCCTGGCGCAGGGTGGTACACCGAGCGTGCTGACCGCGTATCTTGTCGTCCACGGCATCTCGACAGATCCCACCACGGGCGAGCTTCGATTCTCAGACACCACTACCCAGGAGTATTGCGTAAGTGTTAGTATTTATTCTAACAGGTTTGAAATTTTTTTTTTGAAAAGTTCAAATTTAAATGATATACTTATATTTTAATGGTTAATATGGGTGTAGGAGTGGGTGGTGGAACAGGCGGAGGCATCGGAGATCGATTTTACTGGATAGACCGATATGATGCTACTGACCCCAGTCCTAGACGCCACACATGGAGGGCACCACAGAGGTTGGTAGAGTGGTCGAGGACTGGGTCCTAGCAGGGCCAATATGAGGTTGGACTCCACTCCGGCAGTTACTTCCCCTACCCTCCGTGAGCGACGTCTAGAGCATGATATTGCCGCCTTGAAGACCACCGTCGAGGAGTTGAAGGAGATGTTGATACGTATATTACTTAATAGTAAAATATTATATCACATTATAGATAGTAACATATGTAATATTAGTAGCCCGAGCTTATTTGGTTGTAGACTTAGCTTTAATTAATCATACTTACATAAAACTAAAATAAACTACGGTTTTCCAAACTAGATGCCTAAACAAGGCCTAAGTCCCTAAGTATTCTTAGATTGGGGTTTCACAATAACCTGATAATGATACGAATTCGACTAAAATCTAATACACCATTCTTACTTGTTTATTACACACAAAAATTAACAGATGTGACAGGCTGCTTCGGCTGCGGCTCCACATGCATCTCCTTCGGCTGTGGCTCCGTAAGCCACTACCTCGGCTGCGGTTGCGCAGGCCACTCTTGCAGCTCCACAGCCCGCTCAGACTCCCGCACAGTCCTCTCTTTCATTGATCGAGTTTTTGACGACTCAGGGCTGCACCGAGGAACAGATGCACCAGATTACGGCGTTTATCAGAGGTGGAGGAGATGGACCGAGATAGGGTAGCTTTTTTTATATTTTGAGGATGTATGTACTTATATGATACATATTGTATATATTTTGGACGATATTGGTGTTGTTTGCTTGTTCACGATGATTTAGATTGATATCGTATTCTGTTTGTTTTTTTCTTTTATATATTATGCGTGAGATGTTGATTATGAATACTGCGGTATTTGGTTATATGATGTATATATTATTGTGCACAGGACGGGGAAAAAACAGGAAGCCCATTTAAAACCCCCCTGATATTTTGTCTCTACGGATTAATCCTTAGGGCTATCTGTTGCACATACGGATTAATCCGTAGGTCTAGATAAATGCCCCTACATAGTTAGCCGTAGGGTCAAAATATTAGGATACCTGAAATTTTGTCCCTATGGACTCAGTAACAGGCGTTAAATTTGCCCCTATGAATGCATCCGTAGGGCATTTATCTGGACCAACGGATAAATCCGTACGGGGTTTTATCTAGACCTACGGATAACTCCGTAGGGCAAGTATTTTATTTTATAAATATTTTGTCCTTATGGAGTTATCCGTAGGGATATGTGTCACTACGGAATAAGGCGTAGAGGCAATTATTACTCCGTAGGGGCATGTTCAGGGCGAAGACTTGCACCTGCAAGCTTTGCTCCTACGGGAGAATTTTACGGCTTTACGGATTAATCCGTAGGGGCAACCTATTATTGTAGTAGTGTAAATATAATTTTGATTGATTTGGTATGAATACAACTATTAATATTATAATAAGATTTAAATTTAAAAAGAGTTGTTACTAAATCTTAGAAAGTAAAAGATTTTTACAAAATCTTAATAATTAATGAAAAATTAGATATACAGACACTGGTATATTAATTAGCTAGGATTTTTTTTATAGTTAATTCTTAAATTGTTATGAAATCTATCTATCTATTTAAAATATAAATCCTGAGTTCCAAAAATATAGATATATGATAAAATTGCGGGGATAGATTTTAGGAAATTTATTTAAAATATAAAGGGTATTTATCATTTTTATTTATTAATTGCAATTAAATCTGATTTTGATTGATTTGTTATGGATACAAATTTTAATATTATAACAAGATTTAAATTTAAAAAGAGTTGTTACTAAATCTTAGAAAGTAAAAGATTTTTATAAAATCTTAATAACTAATGAAAGATTAGATATACGAGAGATTAAAGATTAGATTTTAGGAAAAAAATATCTTTTCTCTCTCTCGAGAATTGTGGGTAGACATTACTCAAATCAATTTCAATATTTCGCTGTATCTTGCAATAGTTGGTAACACAGAAAGGGAGTTTCACATACTCTACCAGTTCCTCTTCTCCTATTGATTGATGTGTTTCTTGCGTTCAATGAAGTTTACTTACCACAATCAGGACAACATCACTTGTAGTTAGCCGCGATGAGTACGGGTCACCCTCAGTGAGATGGTATATTTTCTCATTCTTGTTTTAAACGAGTTATGTCAAAAGGTCCATGGATGTTTGTTTTTAACTATGTGATATGTATTATGTTCAAGAAAGCTTGTTAGGAGTTTGGATTAGGTAGTCAAGTTAATAATTCCCCTATTCTTCTGTTTGTACCAATTTTAGAGTTGATACTAGAGTAATCAGAAATAACGTGGATTAGGATGCTTTAAAAAAGGTACTGTCAAGTTGTCACCTATTGCCAAGTTCGTTCTAATTGACTCTTGTCCTTTCTTTCTTTGCTCTTATTTCCAACCTTAGGCCAACAAATCATAACAAGTCTCTGATTAGGTAGCAACTATATGTCACGAATAGTGCACCTAACGGAGAAGGATGAGTTTGTTTGGTCTATGCAACACCATAGAATTGTTATACCATATTTTATTTGGGGTATTTCAAATCTTGCAACAGATTTCTTTATTACTATTGCTTTTGTATGCGGATAGTGCATTTGGTAACTGTGATTAGTATCCGACTCGACCCATATACTTGAAACCCATCATGGTTCAAGATTACATCATATATTTTCTAGTACAAAAGATCCATACACATCTAGATTCTATACACACATATATGATATATTTCGTATCTACATATCTTTTAATAATATAAATAATAACCAAATAATATTTTTGATGGCATGTTATCGTACCCCACATCATATGGTTGCATCCATATATCATGTTCATGCCCAAATTGATAAAACATACTCGTTTGGACCGCTACGTATAATTACGTAGATCCGTACTTGGGGGTATGTATTTTTATTGACATGACATCGCATTATGGTTTTAAGTTTTACGTATATTCTCCATATTTAAAAACTATATTTTTAGAAGAGACCCGGGTAATATTCGAAGTAATTTGATATTAGCTGTATAATCCATATATATATTTTAATATTCCTTTCACCCATAGTACATATAAACAAACACACACACATATATAAAATATAGAAAAATAACTAATTATATACTAATCACTCTCTGTCTCTCTTTTCTCTCTCTCTCTCTCATTTCTCTCTCCCTCCTTCTCTCTCTGTCTCTGTTTCTCTCTCTATCTTTATATATATATAATTTTTTTAAAAACCTAATATTATATTAACCCTCAGTCTCTCTCTCTTCCTCGCATTCTTTTTTTTATTCTCCTCACGTCGCCCACAAGAAAAACCCAAACCCTCGCCCTCGCCCTCGCCAAACCACCGTCATCCTCACCACCTTACCCTCATCACCACCCTCACCACCTCAACCTTCTCTCCCTCTCTCAGAGAACCCCTGTAGCAACCTCTCCCGCGACACCAACCCCAGAAACCCACACCCCTCGCCGGAGACCTCGCCGTCGCCAGCACCATCACCCCTCCTTCACCTCCTCACTTCCCTCTCCTCTCTCGACACACCAGACCACCACGACCACCAACTCCACGACTTCCCGACCCTGACACTAACCCAAGAAACCACTGCCATCTCGCCGACGTAGCCACGACTCTATTGGCCATCGTCGCCGTCATCTTGCCTCTGTTCTCGCCACCCCAGAACCCAACACAACAACACCCACTATTTTGTAGTTCTTTCTTGCTTTTCTCGATCGTTTCTTGATTCTCCGATCGGCTTGCTGGAGTTGCGCGCATCGCCAACGATCCAGATGACCCAGTCACCGTCGTCGTCCAGCCTAGTCACTAAGTCACGTCACTGCTCAGTCAGGTTCAGTCCTGCGCGTGTAAGTTTAGCATCGCGACGTTATTCCGACGTCAGATGTAGCATCCGTATCTCGACGTGAGATCCTATCAGGAAAGTTTTAAACTTGCAACATGCTATGTTATATTATATCAATATCTATATGAATAAGAATAGTGTATGTGCTTTATTATTCAGCAAATATTACAGATTTACAGTTTTACGGTATCCGTTTGTATCCGTACTGATAATCGTTTACCCAGTTGCATGCCGGAACATCATGACATCATTATACTACTACATCAGTACAACATGTTATCGAGTTTGCATCATACATGGTAATGGATGTATAATGGTTATTACAGATAGATACATATGCATCCTGGAATCAGTTGTATTTACCGTGTTCCAATATTGATTACAGTTTCATATTGGGTATCTAGTTGGTTAATATACATCACATGACATGTTCACGATACACTACCTGACTTGTTACTTGGATCTTATTGCTAATGTCAACAATCCTGACTTGTTCTCCTGACGGACGTGACTTTTTGTCTGCATAGACAAGAACTGTATTTGCTTGATCCTGTGTTGGCATTAGATTTATATCGTTAATACCTGACTTGAACACAAACCTAGTGGAAAATGGGAAATCAAGAATGTAACCAAAACGTAACTCAAAAGGATATTATTATTGTTTGCCGTGTTTCCAGGCGTTACGGAATAAATCATTGTTTACCGTGGTTCCGGGCGTTACGGAATAAATCATTGTTTGCCGTTTTTTCGGGTGTTACGGAATAAATCATTGTTTGCCATTTTTCCAGGCGTTAAGTAATCAATATTGTTACCATGGTCCTGTGGGGAATGAACGTGATATATATTGTTGGGTTACAATGAGGATTACAATAATTGATTTCAAAAACTTTAGAATAAATAACCTAGAAGCACAGATTTAGGATACACATCACACACCCATACATTAACATAGCTCACTGTTACATATCGGTGTTTATTATTTACATTCTTGTTTACTTATATCATCATATCCTGGTTAAAACTGTTATTTTGATATTATGACGCACTGACGTCTGGGTTTTACATGGCCCAGTTTCTCTACCTTTATTGCAGGCAGATTAAGAGTATTTTAGCAATCAAGCTGAGTAATGAGGAATTGAATATGTATTATTAGAGATGTTTAGTTTGTTTATTTCCATAGTTTTGTTTATTGATGTGAGCACATATTAGGACATGGTTCAGATATTGTTTATTGAATCTTGATTCGTTTCCGCTTTATGCATATTCTTGATTTTATTTACTGTGGTAAATGGACATGTACTAGCTAGATTATATTTTTCTGTGCTTGATATCCGATAGACAACCGTAATGTGATTGTGGAGGGATGATTCCTAGCCATAGGTAGTATGGTTGGCTCTGTCACGTGCCATAGTTTACGTAGCTTGGGAAGCGGGGTGTGACAGGGTTTGTTTGGTATCAGAGCCCAAGGATTTATGGTTAGTCGGGTTTGGTTCTTTTGTAGTTGGGTATTAAACCCAATACACTAACCAGAAAACCCGGAATTAAGAATATGTCCTGCCACATTACTATCTTGCCAGTCTTGAATTTATAGCTATCTTGTTTATTGAATCCTGTTTACCGTTGCTAATCTTCTTCAGTATTTTGGCTTCAGAATCATGGCGGATAGAGACTTGCGATCATACCAGAGGCGTGTAGATAACGCCATATTGCTTGGTGTTGTACATGGTATGCTTGAAAATCAGAAGCGGAAAACTGAGCTGAATCAGCAGCAGGCCGAGGCTTTTCAGGAGGGTCCGCGGATAGTCCAAAATTCCATAGTTGTGGTAGCACCCAGGCCAGCATAGCGTGAGGGCACCGTGGCGGACTTTAAAAAGCTTGGTCCGTCCATATTTACAGTATTAGAGGAGCCTTTTCCCCGCCGAAAATAGAGACGAACTGGAATAGATCATCTTACCTGAATTTGGGGGCAAATGCTATTTGGATTTATCCGTCCATCTCTCCGAAGATGCCAAGTTGATTTATGGCACCGTATATAGAAGGTTTGGACAGATGCAGCCACTGTAGCAGACTTTGTCAGATTCCCCCTCGTTTGCGAGGTTTTTTTTATTATGGGGACGCTCTTCCCTGCAGGCTCAAGCCCCTGCAGTTAATTACGTTATCGTATCGCGATAACCACTTTCTCCTGCTCCGGAAGTTCACTTCGTGTCGTGTGTGTTTTTATTTGTTTAGATTGCCCGTGTATTGTATACGGAGACTAATTTATGTTGTCGCCCGTAGGGCGTGGATTAGTCCAAATCCGTATTTCTTAGATTTAGGTTTTTATTTATTTATTTACGGATCGTTAATCTATTTTGAGATTAAGATCGATTTAAATGTATGTGAGCATTCGGGGGCTCGATTTGTTTTTGGTAAGGATACATTAGTTTAATTTAAGACTAAGATCTACTTAACGAGGTTTCAGGATCATTTTTATTTCAGATCCAACGAAAGAGCATTTGGGCTCTATTGTTTTGTTTTAAGGACGTTTTGGTCTATTATCGCCATCTTGGAGGTGAAGTTCTAGTTTGAGAACATCTCGATCTGTTGATCACCATTTTCGAGGTGAGATTTTAGTTTAAGGATGTCTCGGTCCGTTGATCACCATTTTAGAGGTGAGATTTTAGTTTAAGGACGTCTCGGTCCGTTGTCTATCTTACGCGCACGTGTATTTGTTACGTGACGCGATGAACAACGATGTTGATATGGAATGTGCCTAATTTGGGGTGTAATCTGATTTGAGGTGTGCACGTCAATTTAGAAGTGCACCAATGGGTTGTTGGTTATCGGGTCACGCCACCTCTCTGAAGAAGTTGAAGAATTACAACGACATATATCAGAGGTGTGGAGAGATATACCCTTAAACCAAATCCTATATTTGAGGGAAAAGATGGTGCTGCTGTAGACCTAAGGAATGTTAATCATGTTTGAGACTAAAATTATCTTAGGAGATATAAGATGAGTATTATTTGGGATATCATCAATGGGAGACCACTAGCCATTTTTGAGACTAAGGTCAATTTGGGAAAACATGAGCACATGGGCTCTGTTGTTTTAGTATCAAAGAGGTCTAACCTCAGAAAACTTTAGCCAATTTGGGCTAAGATTGAGTCTCCAACAGTGCTAATCACTGAGGAATACAGTGTTTACGTACGTTTCACGTGGGCACTGGATTAGTGTTAAACACTAGAGTTTTATGGCGCTCATGTGACACAAGTGAGGCACCCCAAATATGGGCACTAGACTAGTGTTAAACACTAGAGTTTGATGGCGCTGACGTGACACACGTAAGATACCCCAAATATGGGCACTGCTCTTTGGGTTTTATTCCCCCCTCTTTTATCTAAGTGCTAAGCACTTGGTTCTTATGCAAAGCACGTGGGTGTCCCCTTTTTCTTTATTGATGCTGGAGTCCTGTATTTTCCTCTTTCTTTTACTTGTTTTCCTCTTAAACAACTTACGTGGTAAACACGTGAGAAAGTTTTGGTTATTTTCCTAGTTCGTTTAAAGCACTCACGTGGAAAACACGTGAGGCTTCGAAATAGTGCTAAGCATCAAGATTTGGCCTTGGAGATCTTGGATCACTATTTTTTTTATTGAAGAACTAAGTTCTTTATATAGGGTTAAACCCTAATCTTTAGAGGAATTAAATTCCTATGTGTTCCTGTTCTTCTTCTCCCCCCCTTTTTTATGTAACTTAGTTATTTTCCCCTAAGTTTTGAATCTTGCAGAGCAAAATCTCCCCAATGAGAATTAAATTCTTAACTTGTGGGGAGATTTTCCTCTGCAAATCTTAACCAGAGTAAAGAACCGAGTTCTTATATAAAGGGTTAAACCCTCAGAGAGGCAAAAGAGAGGTGTTTTCTTTTTACCTAGTGTTTTAAGGAAGCAAGTCTTTTCTTTGAGAATTAAATTCTCATGTTCCTCAAAAGCTCACTGTATATTCTTTTTTTAAGCCTCTGCGGAGTTCTCTCTCTCTGAGACTTGAGGTCTCAAGTTTCTTATATAGTGGAGAGAAGTTTGTTTAATTCTAAGAAAATCTCTCATTGAGAGATCCCAATTGATTTAATTGGTCTTCGAATTGATTTGGGGAATTTTACCCATCGTTGGATCTTTGATTTAAGGAATTCTGTTTTTATAGAAAATATTGTTCTTGTTTTTAACAAGATTAGGGATATTCTCCCATATATAGAATAAAATTCTATTAAGCGATGACATTTTAATCACCATTGGATTTTTAATCCAAGGGTGCTCAGTTTAACATAATATAATCTTTCTCTGTTTAGAAAGATATAGGAAATATTTTGGATCTTTGATCCATTAACTCTCTGTTTAACAGAAAATATTCTTCCTAATAGAATTTAATTCTATGTTTAATCACCGTTGGATCCTTGATCCAACGGTTCATTAAGTAGAATTTAATTCTATGTAAGGAGGTGTCCTCACGTGTTTAGCATGTGAGGCTTTGTTTAGCTTATCTGTTGTTTAATTGCAGCGCCTATATATTTTGTATATAGGCATTCACATGTTTAACATGTGAGTCTTTGTTTAACCTATCAGAAGTTTATTTGTAGTGCCTATATGCTTTGCATATAGGCGCTCACATGTTTAACACGTGAGACTTGTTTAGTGGGTAGTTTCCCCTTTCCTTCTCTCATCTTCTTCTTCTTTTTTATAAGAAAACAAATGCCCCCATAGCGTTGCTCTCACATGGCTTGCACGTGAGTGCAATGCTGTCCACTTTTACAGCCGTTGGATTGCCTAGGGGAACGGGAAAATGAATCGTTCCCATTATGTCTTATAAATACGAGGGCTTGGCTCTTGAGATGGCCACTGTTTCTTCGTCTTCTTCCTTAGCCTTTCTCTTATGAATTTAATTCTCCTTTCAGAGCTCAGTTCTCTGCCTGTTGAAATTCAGAGTTAAACTCTGTTAAAAAAAAAAACTCTTTTGGGTAAAGATCTTGAACAACATTTATCTCTTAGGAACAAGAAACCCCTTTTCTCTAATTTTTTCTGGATTTTAAATCCACTGCAAGAGCTTTGCTCTATTCTGGAACCGATCTCTTAGAGATCAAAAAGACATAATCTTTTATGTAGTAAACCCCAATATCTTCGAAGATCGGGCGTTTCTCCTCTGATCTTTGAGAATCTTTGGAATTTTAATTCCATTTTTTTTGTTTCCCATCATGGGTTTTTTTTGGAATTTAATTCCATTGCTTTAAAGGAATTTGATTCCTCATCAAAGAGCTTAGCTCTGAAAGATCAAGAAGGATTTTTGGGAATTTTATTCCCTGGTGTTCTTGAGTATATTTTCATTATAGGGTTTTACCTTTATTTTCACAAATTTGAACTTGTTGGGTATTTTAACAGAACCCATTTTTCTTCGAGAATGCCCAGAGTTTGTTTAAACTCCATTGTCTATTTAATGAGAATCCTTTTTGATTCTCGCAATGATTATCTTGTCTCAACATTGGTGAGCCGCTATATTGATTTTGTGGGGTCCATTGGTTTTGCAGCCAATGGCCCCGTGATACAACATCACGTTTTTTTATTTTATTTTATTTTATTTTATTATTATATATATTTTTAAAACGGGTTTTTCCTTTCCCCTCGTATTTCAGGAACGATGGCCTCACTTCCTGACTTCCCTTATACTCGCTCAGAAGTCGCTTTTCCGCAATCGCTATCGGACGAGAAAGTTATGGCGATGATTAGGGCGCATGATAAGGACCATACGAGTCTTCTCTTGTGGAGGGTATGGTATGGTCATATCATCATGGACCGCCGTAGCTTTACTTGTGAAGTGCCAACAGAACCTATCCGCTCGATATCATTGATAGAGCGTTCACGCATGGCTTATGCGGTGGAAGCGGTTAATTGGACCCCCATAGGCCGGCTTGAGCCGTCGACGACTGGGATACCTAATCAACCTACAATGGCCATTGATATCTTGGGGCGTCGGATATGCCAGGGAGAAGCCTGACCCTGGGGGAAGGTTTATAAGGTAGGCGTTACCCCGCGCCATCCAGTGGGCTACCTTTCTTGGGTTCGATACATTCTCTCTACCCAATATGCACGGCTGCAGAAGGTTGGGTTGTACCAAGCAGTGTATACGTTATTATTCTATTATCATGCCCATCACTCTGCTGGGTCAAGGCTTTCTTTAACCAATGGAATCTTCCTACAAACACATTTTTGCTAGGGGATCGCAAAGTCTCGATCTCACTGGAGGAGTTTTGCGGAATTTCAGAGTTGCCGATCAAGTGAGAGCATTACGAAGAGTTACTGCCTCCTGATGAGTATGTGTTTGCTACGGTGCCCACTATGCTTGATGGCCTGACGACTGAGAATGCCGTTCGTCATAAGCACCCAAGTCTAATCAAGACCCTGGGTATCTTTGAAAAACTTTTCGTGACATCGAAAGGGCAAGGTATCACTTTTGACGCTTTCATTACCTGCTTTCTCCGCGAGGATGTCTTATCCAAGAAGGCTCAAAAATTCGCGAAAATTGAAGACCCATTTGGATTCGGGCTGAAGAAACTGCTGGCCAAAGAGGAAGACCTGTTGCAGTTTTATATTCCAAACTCGTCGGTTGTAGCTTTCGATGCAATCGCGGCCCCTGGCATGGAAGAAGAAACTTTCTTTATCGACTTTATCAGTCTCTGGCTTAGCTGGTTTGCCATGCCGATGCATCAATATTTCATGAGAGCCTCTGTCTTCTACCCTGCTCACCGCATATCTGAAGGGGCGCGATTAGCTGTTGGTGTTGCGGGATTATCGCATTTATATCACGGGCTAAGCATTTTCGCTTATACTTCGAGCCCGGGTGCGGATACCGTGAATTTCTCCCTCCACTACTTCACGTCGTGGATCGAGATGCACGTGTTAAGAGCATTAGCTGCGCACCGGCGGCCAGATTTTTATGATTCATATGCTTTTCCATGGATTATAAGATTGGTTGATGCTTCTTCTCCCGATCCGACCCAGTTAGGGGCTCTCCGCGTACTGCTCAATCCATACTCGACTGAAGGCAGAATGGTTTTTAGCGATCGAGTCCTCTCTGCTCCAGCAGGGCCCGTTCAGCAACTGTTTGATTTGTCAAAGAATGAGGTTCTAGCTTTAAAGCCTAAGGAGATTATGTATCTACACTCAATCAGGCCGGGTTATTTTGTGTTCTGCCAGAATGACACTGCTCTCTTCATGCGGTATAATCCGCATTGCTTCGCCCAGCAGTTAGGCTACAACTAGGGCGTTCCTCTCGAGGCATTTCTAGTTGAGCCTGCTCTCTCCCTGGAGGTTACTCGCGATTTCATTCATCATTTCATGCGGTTAAGCACTGGCTCCCTCTTCATGATCCCGGAGTCTGACTATATTCCGAGGCTTGTGGGGTCCTTCAAGGGTTGGTATCGCCATTGGGTCGGCCTCGTCATTGCAGAGGAGAGACGGGTGCTTTTCGAGTGTAAAGCTCCCGTTCCAGCCCAGGTCACCAGCGCCTCATTACGGCCGTGGTCGGTGGTTCGCCCTCCTCTGAGGGATAGTAGTTCGGTGCTTATCCCTAAAGCCGTAGTAGTAGAATCAGCCCCTCGCACTGCTGGTATGACGGTGCGTACTAGAGTCGAGGCTGAAATTCCTGATAAAGCACCAGCGGTGGTGTCACCCAAGGGTGATACTGAAGGCGAAGTTGGGCAGCGCCGTGCCAAAGCACCAAAGGGAAGGAAGCGATCCTCCACTAGCATTAGCACATGCTCCAAAAGGAGAAAGAAATCGGTCACCGGCCTACTCGACATTTTGCTTGAATCCGAACCCTTTATTCAGGACGAGTCGATATCTACGTAGGAGCTGGACGACGGTCTTCTCTTTCCTGGTTCGTCTGCCGAGGAGGCTGCTCAATTGGCCAAGTCTTTAAGGCGCTCATGAGATGAGACTGAAAACGTGCACCTCCCAAAGAAATCCTTCCCCACTTTGTATTCTATGACGTTGACCCATTATTACCTAGGGTACCCATGGGTCCTTTGTCAATGGAAGAAGTACGGGCTCTCAAACAACCCATCTCGGTTTTTTTCTGAAGACAAGCTTGCACTGAAGACGGGCCGTCATTTACTTGCGATTGAAACCCGGGGAGCGTATTTGATCAGAAAAGAACAATGGCTCGAAAAAGCCATACTTGAAGCTTCCTGGCGTATTGGTAAGCGTATTTTTCGTGTCTTTCTTTTGGCAAGTAATTTTTATTATTTTCACGTCTCCTTATCTTTGCAAAAACTTTGCAGAGACTTCTGCAGCGGAAGTGGGTTTGAGCCCAGATCGAGCCATGGCTGCGGATTCTACGAATATCTCCCGTGACGCACCGAAGGGTGTAGAGGAGATTACTGAAGCTACTATCCCCGCTGTGGAGCTTCCGGTGATAGCTTCTGTTCCTTAAGCATCTACTCCTCCAGCAGAGGTGGTCTTACTGGCTATAGATCCCATGGATATCTCTAGTGACACACCGAAGGATGTAGAAGAGATTGCTGAAACTTTTATCCCCGCCTTAGGGCATTCAGCGGCGGCTTTTTTCCCTCTATTGGAGACTGCCATGCCGGCAACAGATTTCACAAATATTCTCCGTAATGCATCTGAGGGTGTAGAGGAGTCTGCTGAAGCTGTCATCCCTCCAGTTTAGGGCGGGCGAAGTATCGAAGGTAATCTTATATACATACACATTTTGTTTAACGACCCCTTCATTATCTGAACCATTCCTTCCGTTAGAATTGCGGGAGCTGGCTGCTTCCATTATTGATCTTTCCCCAAGGAAAACCTTCCAGTGATTGCTTGATATGGCGGCGCCACAAGCGATACCTCTACAAAGCATAGTGCTCTATTCTGGCCAAGGTCGGTATTCTTTTGCCCTTTTCTGTTTTATATTTTTATAATGATGCCTATATGCCCTTCATTTTAAACCACAATTCTGGAAGCCGCCGACGAAGTCGAGATTCTTGATGGACCCGGGGATCTCTCAAACCCGCCTTGCATGACTGTGGGTAAGTGACGTTTTATCTTTGGCTTCGTTTTGTTTACTCTATATTTGGAAATACAACTGAATGCACATATATCTTCACAGCTTTGCCAGCCTTGACCCCATTAGAGTCTCAAATCCCCATGCCATCAGGTCCTTACGGCTGACGCATATCTGAGAGGATGGCAAAACAGAGCGTTTATTCCCTGGCGGCTCTCATCGAAGATCTTCACGTTGGTATTTCTGTCCCGACCGAAGAATTCGCTGCTAAAGCCAACGCTTTCTTATCTGTTCTTTCCACTTATCATGATAAGGCATTGGTGCATACCTAGGTTGAGTACTGCCGTAGAGGGGAGGCCTGTCTATATGGGATTGAATGCATAAGCCTTCCCTCCGACGTCTTGTCTGTAAAGGCGAGCCCGCGTGGTTTGATCGAACGATGTGCAGCCAATCTCCAGTCGTGCGAGAAAAGGCTTAACCAGAAGTTTTCGGCAAGGGAGTTGGCTTCAAAGGCTTTAGGGGAGGTTCAAGGCCAGCTCACTCGTGCATACAAAATTTTGCAGGTGCTTCAAGAAGCCATTGCAGAGGTGGTGGCTCTTGACAAAGCCTTTATTTTTACACGTGAGATGGTTGAAACCCACAAGGTCGCCGAGAAAGAGCTTGAGAGTTGGTTTGCTTCATACCAAAATCAACAGACACAGGCATGGACTCGTCTTGCGGCACTGATAGAGCTTGAAGCAGAAGTCCAGCGGAAAAACCATGAAATTGCTGTCTTATTGAACCGTCCACCGACTTAGACATTTTTGTTGCTGTATATTCTCCTCTTTTTTTGTATTCATTTTGATTCATAAATAAGAGTATCTTGTACTCATTTTGATTCATGAATAAAAGACATATTTCATTTCATAATAGTGCTTCTCTTTCCTTAGATGTCTTGACTTGGCATAAAGTAGTTTATGTACTCATTGCGGAGTTTCTAGTTTATGGACTCATTTCGGAGTTTGTGGTTTATTCACTCATTCCGGAGTCTCTAGTTTATGGACTCATTTCGGAGTTTGTAGTTTATTCACTCATTCCGGAGTCTCTAGTTTATGGACTCATTTCGGAGTTTGTAGTTTATTCAATCATTCCGGAGTCTCTAGTTTATGGACTCATTTTGGAGTTTGTAGTTTATGAACTCATTTCGGAGTTTGTAGTTTATTTACTCATTCCGGAGTCTGTAGTTTATGAACTCATTTCGGAGTTTGTAGTTTATAGACTTATTTCGGAGTTTGTAGTTTATTCACTCTGTTGGAGTCAAAAATTACACCCCGGTTGACCAAGTTAAAGTCAAAATCAACCCCAAGTAAGCGGGCCCATGCCCAAGTCGAGCCCCGCGGCCGGCCTCCCCCATGCCAAAATAAAATCATGTAATAAATAATTTTGATGTAATTTTTTTATGCATGAATGTAAGAAAAATGTGTATAAAGCCAAATTTTTGTAAAGCACATGGTTCATGTGCAAAATAAATGAGCACATGAGGCATGAGATGGGAAAAATGCCATTTTGTAAAGCCCAAGGGACTATATGTAAATTTTTAAGCCTATATAAGAACATGATAATGAAATAAAAAAAGATAATTTTCCATTCCCCTCAAAATTTAGGGTCCATGCCTCCTTCCTCACGGTTCTAAAACCTTCTTCACCTTTGGAATTAAATCAAGAGTTTAACTCTTCCTTTTCCAAAAAGGAATAGTTTTTCACCATAAAACCCACAAAGGGGAGCTCGGATCTCCCATCAAATCCCCAAAAGGGGAGATTTTAAGTCTCACCTCCCCTTTTCCCCTAAGATTCAGCTTACAGAGAGGAAGAAGAAGGAGACCCATCTCCAAAAATCCCATTCCGGGAGGATCTAAGGCTCAAAAGAAGATCCACAGATCTTTAGGAGTTTAACTTCATTCAAGATCTGTTGGAGTTTAAATCTGGACCTCCCCTTTCCTTTGACCAACAGGTCCTCGAAACTCCATAAATCAAACCCCTTTTTAGGAGTTTAACTCCAATTCTATACATAATCTCTATTAGGAGTTCAACTCCAAAGCCCCCTTAGGAGTTTAACTCCTAACCGAGGGGATAAGACCCTTTTCCGCTGGTTTTCCCAACGGTCACGTAGCGCGCACGTGACCCATGGGCGCCCAGCAGTCGTGTACCGCGTACGTGACCTGCGGGCGCCCAGCGGTCGCATGCAGGGCACGCGACCCGCAGGAGCTAAAGCGCCTACGTGCGCCTCACGCGACCCTCGGGCGCTTAGCGCCCAGCGGTCGCGTGCGGCGCAAATGACCCGTGGGCGCTCTATGGTCACATGCATGGCACGTGGCCCGTGGGCGCTAATCGTCCACGTGCGCCTCACACGACCCGCGGGCGCTCAGCACCTAGTGGTCACGTGCTGCACACGTGACCTACTGGCGCCTAGCGCCTACATATAAGGCACGTGACCCATGGGCGCCAAGCGCTCTCGTGCCAGGCACGTGACCCGTGGGCACCCGATACATCGAAAAACCTTTCAAAACACAACACACGCACACTGCACATTAAGTTCGCATGACTAGTTGACTCGTTAATCGGAGGTTCCCTCGCTCCAAAGGCGAGGGGTAATTTATGGCAGCTTAGTCCGCGGCTGCCGGAGATTCGAATCCCCACAATCAATAAACCCCTGCCTATCCTAAGCAGGGGGAATCCGTAGTACACCTGACAAGCATACGCGTATTCCCATCTCAATGGGGTGACGAAAAACACCCTACAGATTCTGGCACGCTCGGTGGGACCAATCTCTCCTCCCATATTTCGGGTTAAACGTTCATGCGAACTCAATCAATATACATATCGATTGCCTGTACTGAAATCATGCTTCTTTGTGCAGGTTAACAAATTTCAAATTGCAATCTCCAGACGCAAAAAAATGTTTTTAAGGGCAAGCTCAGCTCTCAACACAGCTCCCATCTCCTACACGATGAAAATGGATGCCAGGACGGCCCTTCCAGCCAGTCTCGTGCGACAGCGGGAGGAGCCGCCACTACCATTCGACTCTATTCTGTTCATGCCAGCTAGCGTCATCCCAACTTCTCAAGCTCCAGTAACAGACAGACCAACATCGAAAGGCAGAAGACCAAATGTGGTGATCTCGAGGGCAACACTACCTAAACGCAAGTCGGTGTTTGAACGAATTTCTTTGGCCCCAGCTGGGGGAAAGGCCATCAACACCAACAAAGTAATAAGGCATCTCAGGTAAGCTCCAGCGGCGCCCCTGAAAACTGCTCAATTGGGTATCTTCTCTAAGCTTTCCGTTAATCGACTCGCGATGGCTTCCTAGATGACGGATGCCCACCAAGCCCTTAAAATCGAGAATCTAAGACAGAAGAGGCTCAGATACAGAGCCAACAAAAGGGCTATGACTCATGATAGGCTGAACTTCATGAGGATCCAAGAACAGGGTTACCCCGCCAAAGATAAAGAGACGGCTGGATATGTGGTCCATACTGTCTGCATGGTGGGCACGCGCAGCAAGAGCAAGGATAGGGCCACTACATCTCAAATCTAATCTGGTGTGAATGTGGCTGTCACTTCCCAAGACCAGCATCCTCCGGAAGGTAATGAAAATCCTCCCAGTGAGGCTGATAAGCAGAGAGAACCCTCGGTTCATGAGGAGTCGGTCTCGGAAAGCGAAGAGGAGCCAATCTTCTGTCCTAAGAACGCATAGCAGCAACTTCTCCAAGAGCTCCAAAAACTGCTCAGAAGTAAAGACAAGGAGATGGCCAAGCTTTACTCAAAAATTGACGACTTGACAAACGTCGTCTTACGGCTCAAGGCCCAAGTTGCCTCTCATCCGCCAAATCAAGCGCAGGGCTCTGCTCACGAACCGAGAAACAGTGTCCCGGGCAGCCAACGCCCGTTCCCTCAAATCCAAAGGTGGGAGGACCGCATGAAATTCAGTAGCATCCTATCTCGGGAAATGTCTTGGCTACCGATGACAGTAGTGAAAAGTTAACCTAGTGCCCCGACCAACTTCCATGGCCAAATGCGGAACAAAAATTTTCTAACAATACGAAACTTGGCACTAGAATAGACCTAAACCGGATTTTGACCATAAACCTAACTAGAAAAACTAAAGTGGTGCTATCTACTATGAAAGAAACCTCACCAAACGATCCAAGTCCTTCGGTCTTCTTTCCTCATCATGTGCTCCTAGTGGCCACCTTGAACATGCTTGATCTCCATTTCTGACACCATCGGTCCTCCGGGATCGAGCTTGTTCTCCGGCTTTCCTTTGTCGTAGATGATCCACCCGAGGGATATGATCCATGGCTTTAGCTCCTCACAATATGTTAAGTGGAGCAACTAGAGAACTTGGGTTGCTAAACCAAGTAGTTTAGGATGTAGTATGATGATCTAAGTGTTTTCTATCTCTTTCTAGCCTCTTAACTTGTTTCTCAACTCATGAGAATGGTAGTGAAGAGGAAGAAGATGATGGTGGGGGAAACTCAAGAGGAGGGAGGAGATGAAGAGAAATGGGAGCTCATGAAAAATAATGAAGCCTCAAGAGAGAGAAGTTACATACAAAAGTTTTATGTATGAATTTCTTGAATAAACAATTAACAACCATGCTTCAATAGTAACTTCAAATGAATTAAAAATTCATTTGAAGCATGGTCATTGCCATTCCTCCCATAACTCACACTTTACAACTCATTTCCATTTATCAAATAAATGGAAAAGACATAATGAGGTGGCCACCTTCTAGAAGGTAATTTGTAATAAATACGGATTATAGTCTGCTGTATATACATACCTGCATTCGGATAAAAATCCGAACGCCCAAAGAGATAGAATAACACGAAGAACGTAATACTAAAATATACATATCGAAATACATATATGTAAACTATTAAATCAATACCCGATTTAATAATCCGGCTCATACCCGAGCCGGCTAGTAATACCAACTGTCCGATCGAAAGTCCGACTACAAAGTACATCAATCAATCGAGACCCTGCACGTATCCAATACGGCTACTACATCATTTCGCCTGAACCAGGAAAACCCTCTGTGTGGGACTCTAAAGACTCGACAGTACGCCGGCAGTGAGTTACTGGATAAATCCATAATCACAAGCACGTCAGCGGCACTAGCTTTACGTAACGGCTACCCGGGTACCTATCGAAAAGGAAGGCCGGCGAGCAAACTCATCCGAATCCCTACTGAGCCTATATGTGACAATCTTCGTACAGTCCGGTCTCTTCGTCTGAGAGTATCGCATACCGGGTCTAGGGGGTGGTAAGTTTCAGACCCTAATAACCCGATAAGTCGTGCTGATGTGGCTCAGGACCAATCCGGGAAACAACTGATCAGTCTATCGGTAAATCCCAACTGCCTTGGCCAAGGTCTTATTGTCCTAACTAATCAAACACAGTGCGATATTGACTCCCAATGTAAAGAGAGACGAATCCCCGACAATCGCTCACTGTTAGTTGTATGTATGCCCTAGAGGCCAGTATTGTACAGATGATGTATATTATATTGGATGCTTGGACATATATAGAGATGAATTTCTTGCTCGATATGATAGTATGCTATCTGGTTACTCTTTATCTTAACATGTACACTTGTCTCTTTAAACTGTCTTATAGTTACATGTTGATAAAGCCCTTAGGATGTGTACTTGACAACCTGGACTATGATGCAGATCATACTAGTGGGGACATGGTAGTCCATAAGTACATCCTTCAAGGTCCCTAGTCGTGGGTGTATCGAGACGGGGCATCGATATACCAGTGTAGACTAGCGTATACGTTTCTCGACCCATGAGATGGGCGATGGATGATCCCATATCCATTGGTGTTTGACATCGGAGATGGTATACGGGTGCTCAGTGGAGACTGGGTACACTGGACGGACTCGCTGAGAACTCCCAGATGGTATTATACCTCACGTCAGATGGCAGTTCTCAGGTGACACTTGTACAGGTTAGTCTGTAGACCCGAGATCGTCATAGAGTCTTGTGTGATTCCCACTGTGCTTTGATCTCCACCTTACCACGTCCATGAGGGTGTGCAAAACGGTGGTCTTTGGGTACAGTCCCGAGTCACATAGAGGCAATGAGCGATAGGAGGGGTTTCGTCTCTCCCGGTATTGGGAGTTGATGTTGCGCTGTGCTCGATTGGCCGTAACAGGGAAGTCCCTGGCCAGGGCTGATCAGAGATTTGCTGGTAAGTGTTACCAGTAGTTTCTCGACCCGTTATGAGCCTCACATCGGCACGACTTATCGGTTATTGGGGTCTGACGTATACCACCCCTAGACTTGATATGCGACGTATCAGACGAACAGACCGGACTGTATGATAAGTTACTGGTTGGATTCACAGGAGTGTGAGCGGTCTAGCTCGTCGATCTTCTGATCGCTCAATACCCGGATGGCCGTTACGTTTAGCAGACCGCTTGCGGCTTTTGGGTGCTTGATATGATCATCATCTGCTACCGGCGTATTGACGAGTCTTTAGAGTCTTACACAGAGGTTTCCTGGCTCAAGCGAAACGAAATAGGAGCGCATATGAGATATGTGCAGGACCGAGAATAATGCGTGTATGTGATACCATTCGATAAATCGATACAAAGGATACTAGACTGTTATGTGCGACATGACCGGATCATTGAATCAAATGTTGATTTAATGATTTAATGTATAATTATATATTTGATATATTACTTTGCATTAGCTAGTATTGGTTCACTTTATATGGATTTTCTCACTTGATGTGCAAGAAGTATATATGATATACTTTTGTGCACTACTTTGTGTCATGTTTGATGATACATGTAGTTTGGTGTTGTGTTAAGACTTAAACCATGGTTATGATAATAGTTAGGGTTTTTATTTATTTACTTATTTATTTATCTATTCTTTTTGATAAATAAATATATATGATAACAAAATGGTTTCTTTCATGAAGCTTGATGAAGCTTCATGAAGCTTTGACTAAAGTGACTATTTTGTCATCATCCTTAACCCTAACCATTCTCATTTGACCATGGTTTTTTCTCTACACTTAACCTAGGTTAGAAGATGATAAGTGTTGATTTTATTATTCTTTTTTCACAAGACTTATCATATTCTAACTACTTCTTCTTCTTCATCTTCAAGAAAGAAACTATGATGCCATCAATGGCAACTTGAGATCCAAAGTGAGAAATCCAATTCTAAAGTGAACCCACCTCCTATTTCTTCACCCTCTACCTCTTGCCAAGTTGTTTTGGGTGTTTTCTTCACAAGTTTCACAACTTGGTGAAGTTGGAGCTTGAACTTGCGCAACCTCGACGTAGATCATCTTCGGCACGAAGCCGACGACCTATTCCGCTCGTTTTCCCGATGAAGCCGACGAATGAGTCTAGGATTCGAAAAGGACAGCGAGAGGACGACTACGTGGAGCTAAGGAAGTGGAAATCCGGATCTACAAAGGTTGTAACTTCCGAACTTTAGTTAAGTTGTTAACTTTAATCGTTTTTCGCCTAGAATTCTAGTCTAAGATCCGTATTAGGATTTCTCGGCACCCATAAAATTGTAAATTGGCATGGTCGATACCTTGTGAGACCTCTATAGTGTGCCTAGGAACCCTACAGTGGTATCAGAGCCTAGCTAGAGCCTTAGGCGAAGTCTAGACGCAATTTGAAGCCCGAACGAACCCGAAACCCTAAACCAAACATGCTCTCTGGACTTTTTCCAAAATCTGGAGTTTTTCGATATTAAAAATATGCAGAAAAATCAGAAGGAAATTCTAAGGTTTACTGTGAAATTCGTGAGCCTAATTCCACTTTATCACCGCGGTTCCGCGGCATGAGCAAGGCTCATGCGGCGGTTCCGCGGCCGTACGGCCACAGTATGTAAAGTTTTTTGCACAGTAACTCTTAGTTTCCAGTGGTGATTTTCCTGGGAATTTTTAATGTTTTTTCCAGAGTTTTAATTTTCAGGGTTGTTTTGGGGATTCGGTATTTCGATCGGATTATCAAATTTCATCATTTGTGTATTTCCGGATAATTTTTAGAATATGTTAAAAAGTTCGACCGGATATAAATACCCAATTTTTCCCCTGTCGGGAGATTTCCAAGTGTTGGATTTTTCCGTAGTTTAACGACGTTCTAAGTAGTGCAAGTAACGCGATGGACCCTCTAGAAGACAACAAACCTTAACTCGATTATGTGACCGTCTTGAACTGCCCTTTGAACTTCGGGTTTGGGGCAGTACGGCGTGCCACATGTGAGGCGTTGGCTTGACCCTTCTACGGCTGGACCGTTGGTACTGAGGCACGAACTGAATGTTGTTAGACTTATTTCATGTGTTGAGTTATATCGGGAAAACTTGGGTATTCGACTGTTCGATCGGAAAGTTTAACATTTTCTGTTTATCTGGAATGTGATACAATAATTGGAATTCACAAGTAGTTACGAGATAACTGAATGAATGTTATAAATCTAGCAATTTAGTCCCATATGATATTGAAAAGAGTTTTCGATAATGAGACTAAAATGCGGGATTTATATCTGTTAGGCATGCGATGTCTAAAAAGGTTGCGGATTCCAACTGTTGTAGTTTTACACTTTCTTTTCTGTGACCGTAAGTGTAGTATGTTCATATCGCCGGTTTCGTTGCTATACGTCAACGACAATTGGGGTATGCATACTTACTTACGTTGATGACATGTGATGTTATGTGTTGCTGGATATGTTATATTGGATCGTCGTGTTTGAATAGCCGGGGTTTTTTATGTGAGATGAGTGTTTTTCATTTTCATTCATGTAAAAACTTGTATGTAATATTCTTTTATTTGGGGCACTTCCAGGTAGCGGAAGCTGTCACCCTTTGTATATTATTTATTTTTCCGCATTAGGATAGACCTAAGGAGGGGAGCACAAGTAACCGGGTTCTGGGGTCCAGTGGGAGACCAACTCGAAGAGTCGAGTCCGGGTCTCCTAACCCTAGAATTGGCAGGGTTGCTTGCCGCTCTCGTAGGGGTCTAGGGGTGTGGGATTGGCTATTCATCACGACTGTGGAATCCGTGTTTTATACTGGCACGTATTGAAAACACGGACGTCCTAGTATATCCAATGTTTCATATGTTTCTTCTGCTGCGTTATCTGTGATGTGATCATGTGATGTTCTGTGATAGATACTATATATAGTATATATGATATATTATATAGACGTTACTTATGTTTTGCACCCGCACTAGCCCTGCCCTGCTCTGTCGTTAGTTACCTAACCTAACGGTGCACGAGGGGACATCGAGGCAAATGCGGATGGCATAAGTGTACGTCGTATTTATCTGTGATGTTTAGGTATTTAAATGATGGGACCTCATTAATGTGATTAATGAAAGAAAAGAAACCTAAGATGTTGTAGAATCAAATTTTAAACAAAACAGGTAGCTACAGTTCTTGCTTTGCATAGCGGTATATGTGATATATCCTGCACCTTATTCGATGAGGAAAGGACCGAGATCCCTTCACCGGGAGTGACTCCTTTAGCAATAACTGGCAGATGCTATACACTCGGTTTGCTTTTGACTGCTTCTATAGTTTCTGCTTTGCATAGTGATATATATGATATATCCTGCACCTCATTCGACGAGGAAAGGGCCGACGATCCCTTCACCGGGAGTGACCCCTTTAGCAAAACTAGAAAAGCCTCAAAATCACTCCATTTCAAAACTTCATTTGATTCTACAACGATATCAAGTTCATTACGCTCATGGTTTTTTCTGAAAGAACCCGCGTAGCCCTCCATCATTTCAGATAGATATTATTTAGTATTCGTGCTATGTTTGTTGACTTAGTCAAGGCATAGTGTATGGTAGCTAAATTATGTTTATCTGTAACAACATGAGATGTGATTGGATTAGAGTATTCGCACAGCCTTGTTGACTCAGTCAAGGGTCGTACGGGTGGGTTTAATTCAATCGGGAAATGTACGGGTTGAACTTGACTTGCGATTTATGGTTTGTTGACTTAGTCAAGGTCATAGATCGCTAGGGGCAAAAGCATTATCGGGAATTTCAAGTGTTGAAATTTGCAATGAGATTGCATACCTTCTATGAGATAGTTGGATCCCGATACCCACTGCGAGTAAGAGTTACTCCTGGGAGAGTTTTACACATTACAATTAGCCGATCAAGTAGGTGTCTAGAAAGGTGTTAACGAGGTTATGCCTCTGGGAAAACGAGGTTTACATTAATTAGGTTCGTGCGAAAGCACGGGGGACCTCCCTCAAAGTACCGACACTGGCCTGGCTGAAAGATTGGCGAACTTGTAGTGTGTAATTAATCCCGGCTAGTCTTTCCTTTTAGGGTTTGAAGGAAGATTTGATAAAAAGCAGTGGGAGCCACCCTGATTAGATAAGATAATAACCAATCTGATCTTGCACGAGCTTACGCTAAAGTTTTTTCTTCTCTCTCTCTCCAGGTAGCGACCATTTCATGCCTTAATAAAGATAATAATATGGATGTATTGACCGAACCCGCATGTTATACTGTGCAGGGGAACGTTGGACCCGTTCTATCTTATAAATGTTATAAGACTGAACAGGAAACAGGAGAATATCTAGATTCTCACGCCGCCCAAATGGAGAACGTGCATGATGATGCACCTTCTTCGGGTGTGTTTGTTATTGAGAACTGTTTCTCAGTTCACCCTACGTCCTGGGTATTAGATACTGGATCAGGATCCCATATATGTAAGCAGTTACATGGGCTACGAAAAGGTAGAGAACTGAGAAAAGGTGATCATTCCGTTCAAGTAGGGAATGGGGCAAATGTTGCAGCCAAAGCAGTTGTCATATATCACCTGGTATTACCAAATGGTGATACACTAGTCCTGAATGAGTGCTATTATATACCGAACATGATGTGCAACATTATATCAGTTTCTTTATTAAGTAAAGAAGGATATAATTTTGTAGTAAAGGATAATGTTATGAACATATTCCTAGATCAAAAGTTGATTGCATCAGGCTCGCTACATAATGGCATATTCATTCTCAATCAAAATACAGTCTTCAATATACAAAACACACACAAGAGGAAAAGCTCAGAAATGAACGAATCCTTCTTGTGGCACTGTAGACTTGGCCATATCAATGAGACACGACTGGCTAAGTTGCATAAGAATGGATATTTGAATTCATTCGAATTATCATCTTATGACACTTGCCATTCATGTCTCAAAGGAAAAATGACCAAAACTCCGTTTACGGGACACGGAGAAAGAGTTACTGAACTCTTGGGACTGGTGCATAGTGATGTATGCGGTCCTATGTCTACACACGCCAGAAATGGTTCTTCCTACTTCATTACATTCACTGACGATCTCTCTAGATACGGGCATGTGTTTCTGTTGAAACACAAGTCTGAAGCTTTTGAGAAATTCAAAGAATATAAGCACGAGGTAGAGAACCAAACGGGCAAAAGTATTAAGATTCTTCGATCTGATCGAGGAGGTGAATACTTAAGCAGTGAATTCCTGGATTATCTAAAAGAGAATGGGATTCTCTCTCAGCTTACTCCTCCTTATACACCACAGCACAACGGTGTATTGGAGCGAAGGAATCGCACCCTATTAGATATGGTGCGTTCAATGATGAGCAATGCTGAGTTACCTATTTCCTTTTGGGGGTATGCGCTTGAGACAGCCATATACCTATTGAATCTGGTTCTGTCTAAATCTGTACCTACCACACCATATGAGATATGGAGTGGGAAGAGACCATATTTTAAATGAATTAAGATATGGGGTTGTCCGGCCTATGTCAAAAAGCAAAATCCGGACAAACTCGAGGCACGATCAGTCCTTTGCAAGTTTGTGGGATATCCTAAGAATTCTCAAGGATATTTTTTCTACCAAGCTGAGGAACAAAGAGTGTTTGTTGCTCAACATGCCACCTTTTTGGAAAGGGAATTTCTTGCAAAAGAAATTAATGGCAAAGAGGTAGAGCTGGAAGAGGTTCCAGCACCACAAACTGCAACTAATGATTTAGTAGAACCAGAGGATTCAGTGGTGCCCGATGTACCCCAGCCTCTCCGCCGATCTAGTAGGGTTTCTCGACCACCTGAGAGATACTATGGTTTTCTCATTGATGGTGGTAGTGAGGATTGCATCATGGAGGATGATGACCCAACTAGCTTCGAGCAGGCCATCACGAGTGGGGACTCAGTGAAATGGCTGGATGCTATGCGGTCCGAGATGGAATCCATGTACACCAACAAAGTATGGACTTTGGAAGTTGCTCCTGAAGGGGTAAAACCCATTGGGAGCAAGTGGATCTTCAAGAAGAAACTTGGTGTAGATGGGAAAGTGGAGACTTTCAAAGCTAGACTTGTAGCAAAGGGTTTTCGTCAAAGACCAGGTGTGGACTATGACGAAACCTTTTCTCCAGTGGCTATGCTTAAATCCATCCGGATCATGCTTGCCATCGCTGCATATCATGATTACGAAATCTGGCAAATGGATGTTAAGACCGCCTTTCTAAATGGTGATTTAGAAGAGTGCGTGTACATGACTCAGCCAGAGGGCTTCGTAGACAGTGGGAGCAGCGGGAAGGTGTGCAAGCTGCTTAAATCCATTTATGGATTAAAGCAAGCATCGCGGAGTTGGAACATCTGTTTTGACTTCGTTATCAAAGAGTTTGATTTCGTCAAAAATCCAGATGAACCTTGTATCTACAAGAAGGTGGCAGAGAGTAAGGTTGTCTTCCTCGTATTGTACATGGACGACATACTCTTGATAGGAAATGATATTCCTATGCTGCAATCGGTCAAGCTCTTCTTATCACAAAGATTCTCAATGAAAGATCTTGGTGATGCCTCCTGCATATTGGGGATTAGGATCTATAGAGATAGATCCAAACGGATTTTGGGATTGTCGCAATCCAGGTACATTGACACCATACTAAAGAGGTTTAGTATGGAAGAATCCAAGCGTGGGAATTTGCCCACGATCTCTGGAGTCACTCTCTCCAAAGAGATGTCGCCCAAGACTGATTTGGAGAGAGCTCGCATGCAAGGGATACCCTATGCTTCGGCAGTAGGCTCTATCATGTATGCGATGCTATGTACCAGACCCGATGTAGCATACTCACTAAGTGTAGTGAGCAGGTATCAAGCTGATCCTGGAGAGAGTCACTGGACAGCTGTGAAGAGCATTCTCAAGTACTTACGAAGGACTATAGATATGTTCTTGGTGTATGGTAACGGAGAGCTCCAAGTGGAGTCCTTTACCGATTCGAGCTTCCAGAGTGATAAGGACGACTCTAAGTCGCAGTCGGGCTTTGTCTTTACCCTTTACGGAGGGGCGGTTAGCTGGAAGAGTTCCAAGCAGGAAACCGTGGCAGACTCGACGATGGAGGCTGAATACATCGCTGCCAACGATGCTGCCAAAGAGGCTGTCTGGATCAAGAAGTTCATTACTGAACTTGGAGTGGTTCCATCCATTGAGCATCCAATACCTTTGTATTGTGATAACAATGGAGCGGTGGCTTTGGCCAAGGAACCCAGGTCCCATCAGCGGTCCAGGCATATTCTGAGGCGGTATCACCTGATCCGGGAGATAGTTGATCGCCGGGAGATCGAGGTCAGGAGGGTTGACACGAAGAACAACACGGCGGATCCACTCACGAAGGCCATTCCCCAGATACAGTTTGAGAGACTCTTCGGGATGCTCGGTATGCGATACTACAGCAGCTGGCCCTAGTGCAAGTGGGAGATTGTTAGTTGTATGTATGCCCTAGAGGCCAGTATTGTACAGATGATATATATTATATTGGATGCTTGGACATATATAGAGATGACTTTCTTGCTCGATATGATAGTATGCTATCTGGTTACTCTTTATCTTAACATGTACACTTGTCTCTTTAAACTGTCTTATAGTTACATGTTGATAAAGCCCTTAGGATGTGTACTTGACAACCTGGACTATGATGCAGATCATACTAGTGGGGATATGGTAGTCCATAAGTACATCCTTCAAGGTCCCTAGTCGTGGGTGTATCGAGACGGGGCATCGATATACCAGTGTAGACTAGCGTATACGTTTCTCGACCCATGAGATGGGCGATGGATGATCCCATATCCATTGGTGTTTGACATCGGAGATGGTATACGGGTGCTCAGTGGAGACTGGGTACACTGGACGGACTCGCCGAGAACTCCCAGATGGTATTATACCTCACGTCAGATGGCAGTTCTCAGGTGACACTTGTACAGGTTAGTCTGTAGACCCGAGATCGTCATAGAGTCTTGTGTGATTCCCACTGTGCTTTGATCTCCACCTTACCACGTCCATGAGGGCGTGCAAAACGGTGGTCTTTGGGTACAGTCCCGAGTCACATGGAGGCAATGAGCGATAGGAGGGGTTTCGTCTCTCCCGGTATTGGGAGTTGATGTTGCGCTGTGCTCGATTGGCCGTAACAGGGAAGTCCCTGGCCAGGGCTGATCAGAGATTTGCTGGTAAGTGTTACCAGTAGTTTCTCGACCCGTTATGAGCCTCACATCGGCATGACTTATCGGTTATTGGGGTCTGACGTATACCACCCCTAGACTTGATATGCGACGTATCAGACGAACAGACCGGACTGTACGATAAGTGTTACTGGTTGGATTCACAGGAGTGTGAGCGGGCTAGCTCGTCGATCTTCTGATCGCTCAATACCCGGATGGCCGTTACGTTTAGCAGACCGCTTGCGGCTTGTGGGTGCTTGATATGATCATCATCTGCTACCGGCGTATTGACGAGTCTTTAGAGTCCTACACAGAGGTTTCCTGGCTCAAGCGAAACGAAATAGGAGCGCATATGAGATATGTGCAGGACCGAGAATAATGCGTGTATGTGATACCGCATTTCATTCTCGCGATATATGTTTCGATTGGTTATATTCGATATGACATAGTTATCGAATCATTGATTCGATAAATCGATACAAAGGATACTAGTCGGTTACGTGCGACATGACCGGATCATTGAATCAAATGTTGATTTAATGATTTAATGTATAATTATATATTTGATATATTACTTTGCATTAGCTAGTATTGGTTCACTTTATATGGATTTTCTCACTTGATGTGCAAGAAGTATATATGATATACTTTTGTGCACTACTTTGTGTCATGTTTGATGATACATGTAGTTTGGTGTTGTGTTAAGACTTAAACCATGGTTATGATAATAGTTAGGGTTTTTATTTATTTACTTATTTATTTATCTATTCTTTTTGATAAATAAATATATATGATAACAAAATGGTTTCTTTCATGAAGCTTGATGAAGCTTTGACTAAAGTGACTATTTTGTCATCATCCTTAACCCTAACCATTCTCATTTGACCATGGTTTATTCTCTACACTTAACCTAGGTTAGAAGATGATAAGTGTTGATTTTATTATTCTTTTTTCATAAGACTTATCATATTCTAACTACTTCTTCTTCTTCATCTTCAAGAAAGAAACTATGATGCCATTAATGGCAACTTGAGATCCAAAGTGAGAAATCCAACTCTAAAGTGAACCCACCTCCTATTTCTTCACCCTCTACCTCTTGCCAAGTTGTTTTGGGTGTTTTCTTCACAAGTTTCACAACTTGGTGAAGTTGGAGCTTGAACTTGCGCAACCTCGACATAGATCATCTTCGGCACGAAGCCGACGACCTATTCCGCTCGTTTTCCCGATGAAGCCGACGAATGAGTCTAGGATTCGAAAAGGACAGCGAGAGGACGACTACGTGGAGCTAAGGAAGTGGAAATCCGGATCTACAAAGGTTGTAACTTCCGAACTTTAGTTAAGTTGTTAACTTTAATCGTTTTTCGCCTAGGATTCTAGTCTAAGATCCGTATTAGGGTTTCTGGGCAACCATAAAATTGTAAATTGGCATGGTCGATGCCTTGTGAGACCTCTATAGTGTGCCTAGGAACCCTACACTCACTGCCTTCATGTGGCTCGGGATTGTATCTAACCAAAACCTGTTTGCACGACTCAGTAGAGCCGTGGTAGGGTAGTGATCAAAGAACAGTGGGAACTCATACGAGACAAATGCCGATCTCAGGTCTAAAGACTAACCTGTACTCATGTCACCTGAGAACTTCCACCTGACGATAGGTATAGTACTATCTGGATGTTCTCAGTGAGTCCGTACGGTGTACTCACCCCCAGTGAGCACCTATACACGATCTTAGGTCTAAAAACCAATGGTTGTGGGACCAAACCATCGCCCCTCGTCGGGGTTTAGAAACGTATACACTAGTCTACTCTGGAATATTGATGCCGAGTCTCGATACTCCCACTACTAAAGACCATTTATGGATGTGCGTACCGACTACCCAACTCCCATAAGTATGATCGCCGTCACAACGCAGGTAGTCTAGCAATTATCCTACGGGCTTTATCAACATGTATAAGAGATATGTAATAGCAAGTAAAACATGCACATGTTAAGATAAAGACAAACCAGATAGCATACTATCCTATCGAGCAAGACTGTCCTATACATATATATATGTCCAAGCATCCATATATATACTATACAATAATAGCCTCTAGGGCATACATATCCAACAATCTCACACTTGCACTAAGGCCATATATATTGGCGTACCGAGTATCCAACGTCTGCTCTAGGGCTAGCTGTTGGCGTACCGCATACCCAACATCTTAAAAAGTCTCTCGAACTGTGCTTGAGGAAGGGCCTTGGTGAATGGATCCACAGTGTTGTCTTTTGTATCCACTCTCCAGACCTCGATCTCCTGGCGATCTACGATCTCCCTGATCAGGTGATACCGTCTTAAGATGTGCCTAGATTTCTGATGGGACCGTGGTTCCTTCGCTAAAGCTATAGCCCCATTGTTATCATAATATACAGGTATCGGATCAACAATGGAAGGAACTACCTGAAGTTCAGCTATGAACTTCTTCATCCAGACCGCTTCTTTTGCAGTATCGCTTGCAGCAATGTATTCAGCCTCCATCGTCGAGTCTGCAACGGTATCCTGTTTGGAGCTCTTCCAACACACCGCCCCTCCGTTGAGGGTAAATACAAAAGCCGAGACAGACTTGCTATCATCCTTATCACTATGGAAGCTTGAATCGGTAAAAGACTCGATCCTGAGGTCTCCATTACCGTAAACCAGTAACATCTCCTTAGTTCTTCTCAGGTATGTGAGAATGTTCTTCACTACTGTCCAGTGGTTCTCACCTGGGTCTGAATGATACCGGATCACTACGCTCAGCGCGTAAGCTACATCTGGTCTTGTACATAGCATCGCGTACATTATAGATCCTACCGCCGAAGCGTAGGGTATAGTGCTCATGCGAACCCTCTCCTCGTCAGTCTTGGGAGACATCTCCTTGAAGAGGGTGATTCCGTGTAATGCGGGTATATTACCGCGCTTAGAATCTTCCATACTAAATCTCTTTAGTATGGTCTCTATGTACCTGGACTGCGAAAGTACCAATAATCTCTTAGATCTATCTCTGTAGATCTTGAACCCCAAAATGTACAAGGCATCACCTAGGTCTTTCATGGAGAACATTTGTGATAAGAATAGCTTGACCGATTTTAGCATAGGAATATCATTTCCTATCAAAAGAATGTCGTCCACGTACAAGACTAGGAACACGACAGTTCGTCCTAATCTTCTTATATATACATGGCTCATCTTCTTCCTTGATGAAGTCAAAGTCTTTGATCGTTTCATAAAAATAGATGTTCTGGCTCTGCGATACTTGCTTTAATCCATAAATGGATTTAAGCAACTTGCACACCTTTCCGCTACTCCCACTGTCTACAAAACCTTCCGGCTGATCCATATAAACGCATTCTCCCAAACTTCCGTTTAGAAAAGCCGTTTTTACGTCCATCTGCCAGATCTCATAGTCATGGAAGGAAGCAATGACAAGTAGGATCCGAATGGATTTGAGTATAGCCACTGGAGAAATGGTTTCGTCATAGTCTACACCTGATCTTTAACGAAAACCTTTTGCAACGAGTCTAGCCTTATAGCTTTCCACCTGCCCATCTACACCAAGTTTCCTTTTGTAGATCCATTTGCATCCAATGGGTTTTACCCCAGGTGGAGCAATATCCCAGGTCCACACTTTATTGGTGTACATGGACTCCATTTCGGATTGCATAGCATCCAGCCATTTATCAGAGTCCCTACTGATAATGGCCTGCCTGAAACTAGTAGGATCATCTTCTTCCAAGATGCAATGCTCTCTATCCCCGTCTATGAGAAAACCGTAGTATCTCTTGGGCGGATGAGAAATCCAACTAGATCTGCGGAGTGGCTGAGGTTCTTCTGGGATTACTGAATCTACTGGTTCCTCCAAATCCTCAGTTACATTTTGTGGTTCATGGATTTCTCCCAGTTCTAACGTACTCCCACTAGTTTCTTTTGCAAGAAACTCCTTTTCTAAAAAGGTAGCATGGCGAGATACAAACACCTTCTGTTCCTCAGTATGGTAGAACATATATCCTAGTGAATCCTTAGGATATCCCATAAATTTACATAGAACTGAACGTGCTTGAAGCTTGTCCAGTTTAAGTGTTTTCACATAGGCTGGACAACCCCATATCTTAATAAATTTAAGCCATGGTTTCTTACTACTCCATATTTCATATGGAGTTTTAGGCACAGATTTAGACGGAACTTGATTCAAAAGGTATGCCGCTGTCTGAAGCGCATGTCCATCATTACTCATCATGGAGCGAACCATGTCCAATAGGGTACGATTCCTCCTCTCCGACACACCGTTGTATTGTGGTGTATATGGAGGAGTAATCTGAGAGAGAATTCCATTCTCATTTAAGTAATCTTGGAATTCAATGCTCAAGTACTCCCCTCCCCTATCAGACCAGAGGATCTTGATACTTTTGCCAATCTGGTTCTCTAGTTCGTTTCTGAATTCTTTGAATTTCTTAAAAGCTTCAGATTTGTGTTTCATAAGATACAAATACCCGAACCTAGAGAGATCGTCAGTGAATGTGATGAAGTACGAGAACCCATCCCGTGCATGTATAGACATTGGACCACATACATCACTATGTATGAGTCCCAAGAGCTCTCCTGCTCTTTCTCCGTATCCGGTGAACAGAGATTTGGTTATCTTTCCTTTGAGACAAGACTGACAAGTTTCATAAGATGAAAATTCGAACGTATTCAAGAGTCCATCTTTATGTAACTTACTTAATCTTTTCTCTCCGATATAACCAAGTCTACAATGCCACAAGTAGAATTCGTTCGTATCTGAACTCTTCCTCTTGCGTGTGTTTTGCATATTGAGAACTGTGTTCTGATTTAGAACATAGATACCATTAACAGTATACCTTCTGCAACCAATATCTTATCAAGGTAGATGTTCATGATATTTCTATCAAGAAAAAACTTATATCCATCTTTATCAAGTAAAGAAACTGATATGATGTTGCAAACCATGGAAAGTACATAGTAGCAATTGTTCAAAATCATAGTATTGCCATTTGGCAACACTAGGTGATATTCACCGACGGCTGCAGCATTAACTTGTGCTCCGTTCCCTACCCTGAGAGACATATCACCAGGTCCAACTATCCTACTTTTTCTCAGTCCCTGTAATAAATTACAGATATGAGATCCCGATCCGATATTTATTACCCAGGAGGTTGGACTGACCGAAAAGCAGTTCTCAATTACAAGAACACCTGAAGTAGATGCATTAGTATGCTTCTTCTTCAATGGGGTCTCCTTGAAATCCATACAATCCGCTTTCCCTTGCTCACACTTATGACTGTTGTCGTAAGTTAGAGCCGAACCGATATTCCCCTGCCCCGAATAAGAATTCGGATCGGTCAAGCGATGCATTTTATTATCTTGATTAGGGCGTGAAAAGGTTGCTACCTGGATAGAGAGAAAAGGAACACTCAGCGTGCGCTCTTGCAAGATTTAGATTGGTTATTAATTTATCTAACCAGGATGGCTCCCATTGTTTCCTCGAATTCTTCTTGAAACCCTAAAAGAAGAACTGGTCAGGATTAATCGCACGTCATAATACTTGCTTAACCTTTCAGCCAGGCTAGTGTTGGTACTTCGAGGGAGGTTTTCTAACGCTTTCGCGAAGTTCCTTAATTATATAACCTCTTTTCCCTGGAGGCGTAGCCCCACTAACACCTTTCTAGACACCTACTTGGTTTATAGCATTGATTGTTAAGTGTGATAATCTTCCGAGAGTAATCCTACTCATCAGTGGGATCGAGATCCAACTATCATTGTATGATGCACTAGATGGAATCCACTCTAGTCACTACACTCCAGAAGGTATGCTAAATCTGCAAGTTTCCTGGATATTTGAAACTCCTGATGTGGTTTTTTTGGCCCTAGGACCCAAGTGACCTTAACGAATAATCAACAAATTAAAAGGTCCTAGTCAAGTTCAACCCGTCGTTATCCTAGATTGCATTAGACCCGCCTTCATGATCCTTGATGAATAATCAACAAAATCATGCGGCCGTTCTAACCAATCGCATCTATCAGTGCAACAGAGAATCATTAATCAGCCGCCGTTCACTGCGCCTTGACGAATAATCAACAAACGCAACACGAATACTAAGTAGTAATTATCTGAAATGATGGAGGGCTACGGCTGGATTTTTGGCGAAAAAACCCATTAACGTAATGAACTTGATATCGTTGAAGGAATCCAAGTGGTTTTACAAATATTTATAGTGGCAAAAACTTTTGCTAACGAGGTCACTCCCTATGAAGGGATCTCGGCTCTTTCCTCGTCGAATGAGGTGCAGGATATTCTAAAATGAATACCACGATGCAAAGCAAAGAATAATCGACTATAGTGAAGTTATTACGTTGACGCAAACTTTTACTCAAGGGGTCACTCCCGATGAAGGGATCTCGGCCCTTGCCTCGTCGAATGAGGTGCTGGATATTCATAACTGAATACCTCTGTGCAAAGAAAAAGAGAACATCTGTAATGTCAGTTTTTCGAAATCTGTTCCAACAACATTTTTTAGATTTCTTTTCTTGCATTAATCAAAATTAATGTGGTCCCATCATTTTAATCCTATCACACTAGAAAAGAACGAAAATACAATGTACGTATATGCCATCCGCATTCGCCACTGGGCCCCATCATCACCCGTTAGGTTACTTAACTAACGATAGAGCGGGGGCTGGACTAGCGCGGGTGTAAAACATATACAACATCTACTAGTATATATATAAGTATATATAACATTTGTGCCAGGCATGATAATAAGCAACATCACAAAATCTCACCTAACAATACAGAAGGGTGGATAATCTTGGAGCCCCAGGTTTCATTTGAGCCGCAAATAAAACCCGACATTCCGTATCGTGTGGATCGCTTGTGAAATGAAAACTTGGACCCCTACGAGCGCGGCAAGTTACTCGCCAATCCAAGAAGTGAGGCAGCCACTTTCAACAAAGTGAATGGGCCACCCAACACTTCACGGAATCCGGTAACTTGGGCGCCTCTCCGTTGGTCATCCTATACCCCCTACGAGTGCGGCGAATAGCCTGTCAATTCTAGAATGAAGCCCCCTCCGTCTCAACGCCATGAGATGCAGGCTTGTTGCCTTCTAGAACCCAGCTATTCGTGCACTCCACCGCGGGGTAATCCTAGTGTAGAGAAAAAAAATAATATGTACAAATGGTGACATCGAACTCAACCCGGTTGTGCCCCAAAATAATATACAACCCGACAAAGACGGCAGTACACATGTCGGACGCTCGCCCCGCAAAATGAATATACAAATGAATATAAACTGTACCGCTAATATTGCACCACATGCTATCTACCACGACTATCCAAACACAATCACAACACAAGCAAAAAACATCAATGCGAATGTCACGTTCGCAAAACCCGTCTAAGAGAACATATAGCAATCAGACTAGTTTTATCGATTGAGTGACATTCACGGTCGCAGATAAAACTGAATGTACTGTAAACAAAATACGTATTTAAAAATTTCGATTGACTAAACTTTCCCAAATTGGCCCCAAAGGCAAATAGAGCACTCAAATAAATCTGGGCCAAAACCATATATCAAAAAATCATATTTACATGAACTAAAGCCGTAGAAAAAATTTCGGGCACTGTAGCCTTAAAAGCGCGGCGGAACTGCTGCAAAATGTGCCATTTTGCTCCAGTTCCGCCGCCGAATTTTGGAGTCACGTGCCCAAATATTTTCCACAGCTATAGTTTTGCTTGCACATATTTTTAAGATGCCTAAAAAAATTTTATGAACAACTTTAAAATTCGACAGCAAGAACACTAAAATGGAAATACGATTCGGAAATTTTGGTCGATCGAGATTTTAACCTTGTGAAAACTAGCTAGTAGGGTTTATAGATTGGCTCTGATACCATGAAGGGTTACTAGTGCCCCGGCCAACTTCCGTGGCCAAATGCGGAACAAAATTTTTCTAACGATACGAAACTTGGCACTAGAATAGACCTAAACCGGATCTTGACCATAAACCTAACTAGCAAAACTAAAGTGGTGCTATCTACCATGAAAGAAACCTCACCAAACGATCCAAGTCCTTCGGTCTTCTTTCCTCGTCATGTGCTCCTAGTGCCCACCTTGAACATGCTTGATCTCCATTTCCGGCACCATCGGTCCTCCGGGATCGAGCTTATTCTCCGGCTTTCCTTTGTCGTAGATGATCCACCCGAGGGATATGATCCATGGCTTTAGCTCCTCACAATATGTTAAGTGGAGCAACTAGAGAACTTGGGTTGCTAAACCAAGTAGTCTAGGATGTAGTATGATGATCTAAGTGTTTTCTATCACTTTCTAACCTCTTCACTTGTTTCTCAACTCATGAGAATGTAGTGAAGAGGAAGAAGATGAAGGTGGGGGAAACTCAAGAGGAGGGAGGAGATGAAGAGAAATGGGAGCTCATGCAAAATAATGAAGCCTCAAGAGAGAGAAATTACACACAATGGTTTTGTGTATGAATTTCTTGAATAAACAATCAACAACCATGCTTCAATAGTAATTCCAAAAGAATTAAAAATTCATTTGAAGCATGGTCATTGCCATTCCTCCCATACCTCACACTTTACACCTCATTTCCATTTATCAAATAAATCGAAAAGACATAATGAGGTGGCTACCTTCTAGAAGGTAATTTGTAATAAATACGGATTACAGTCTGCTGTATATACATACCTGCATTCGGATAAAAATCCGAACGCCCAACGAGATAGAATAACACGAAGAACGTAATACTAGAATATACATATCGAAATACATATATGTAAACTATTAAATCAATACCTGATTTAATAATCCGGCTCATACCCGAGCCGGCTAGTAGTACCAACTGTCCGATCGAAAGTCCGAGTACAAAGTACATCAATCGATCGAGACCCTGCACATATCTAATATGGCTACTACATCATTTCGCCTGAACTAGGGAAACTCTCTGTGTGGGACTCTAAATACTCGACAGTACGCCGGCAGTGAGTTACTGGATAAATCCATAACCACAAGCACGTCAGCGGCACTAGCTGTATGTAACGGCTACCCGGGTACCTGTCGAAAAGGAAGGCCGACGAGCAAACTCATCCGGATCTTTACCGAGCCTATCTGTGACAATCTTCGTACAGTCCGGTCTCTTTGTCTGAGAGTATCGCATACCGGGTCTAGGGGGTGGTAAGTGTCAGACCCTAAAAACCCGATAAGTCGTGCTGATGTGGCTCATGACCAATCCGAGAAACTACTGATCAGTCTATTAGTAAATCCTAACTGCCTTGGCCAAGGTCTTATAGTCCTAACTAATCGAACACAGTGCGATATCGACTCCCATTACCAGGAGAGACGAATCCCCGACAATCGCTCACTGCCTCTATATGATTTGGGACTGTTCCCAAACAAAACTTTTTTGCACAACTCAGTAGAGCCGTTGTAGGGTAGTGATCAAAGCACAGTGGGAACTCACACGAGACAAATGCCGATCTTAGGTCTAAAGACTAATCTGTACTCATGTCACCTGAGAACTTCCACCTGACGATAGGTATAGTACCATCTGGATGTTCTCGGCGAGTCCGTCCGGTGTACTCACCCCCAGTGAGCACTTATACACGATCTTAGGTCTAAAGACCAATGGTTATGGGACCAAACCATCTTCCCTCGTCGGGGTCTAGAAACATATACACTAGTCTACTCTGGAATATCGATGCCCAGTCTCGATACTCTTACGACCAGGGACCATTTACGGATGTGCGTACTGACTACCCAGCTCCCACAAGTATGATCAACGTCACAATGCAGGTAGTCTAGCAATTATCCTATGGGCTTTATCAACATGTATAAGAGATATGTAATAGCAAGTAAAACATGCACATGTTAAGATAAAGACAAACCAGATAGCATACTATCATATCGAGCAAGCCTGTCCTATACATACATACATACATACATACATATATATATATATATATATATATATATATATATATATATATATATATGTCCAAGCATCCATATCATCCATATGTATACATATACAATAATGGCCTCTAGAGCATACATATCCAACAAGTAGCCCGCTAACTCAAGATCAAATCATGAATTTGGTTGCCAATAAAGTCAAAACATTGGTTGCCGAAACCGAAGCGCAAAAAGATATCAGCAGTAGTGGGAGACCATATCCTGCTCAATATGATCTGGTAGAATTTTCTAGCGGCTATGTCATCCCCAAATTCAGAAGATTTGATGGGACAGGAAATGCGAATCAGCATATCGCCAATTTTAAAGCCTCATGCGGGAATACTGGGGGCAATGATGCGCTTCTCCTTCGTAAGTTTGTTAATAGCCTGACTGATGTTGCTTTCGACTGGTACGCGAGCATACCGGATAGCTCCGTTACTACGTTCGTCCAAATGGAATCTCTGTTCTGACAAAAGTTCATGAGTGTCAGCGATAAGATCACCATTTCCGACATCGTAAGGACCAAGCCAAAGAACAACAAAAGCAGTACGGATTTTATAATCCGATGGCGCAATCTCTCCGTCTAATATGAACCGCCGATAGAGCAGGACCAATCTGTCAGTCTCCTCATCGCAAATCTCAACAATTGGATGGCCCCGTTTCTATGCACCGCGGGTCTCAAAACATTCCAAGAGCTAACTAGGAAAGTTCAGATATTGGAGCGCTCAAAGCAGGAGTCCTCCTCTGATTCCCAAAATAACAATAGGTCCCGGAGAAACGGAAAGGACGATAATCGCAAAGGTGGAAATTCTGACGATGTTGAATCTTTTAACGCTTCGGCTAACCAAAATAAGCGTGGGATGAGCGGGCCTAATGCCAACCAGCCTCGGAAGCTAGTGTTCAGAGAGGGAGGAGAATCTCCATTGAAAGAGAAGCTGGATAAGATTTATTCCTTCAGAAGGGACAAAGTCCACAAGATATTCAAGAACGCCCTGAGAAACGGTCTACAATTGCCAGAATAAAAAAGACCGCAAGAAGCAAATATGACCGTCGACCCTAAATATTACCCCTACTACAGAGTGATAAGTCATGCTGTTGTGGACTGCTTCGTCTTCAAAGATTGGGTCGAAAAACAATATAAGGCAGGAGAGAGAGAACTGTTTAAAGGTGTGTTAGCAAAAAGTCAAGCCGCGACTGCCGATTTCATACAAACGGAGACCGAAGTCCTTCGGGAACCTGATTCTCTCAGACATCTTTCTTTCTCTGAAAAGAGCGGACCAAGGCAATGAGCCTAAAGCCCAACGAGCAACATTGCCGATGAAGAAGAAATAGACGGGTACACAACCCATACGGTCTATATGAACGAGCTCAGAGGAACAAGTCCTCCTACGCCTTATAGCCATGACGATGACGTGGTTGTTGCCATCCAATACCGGCTTGGTCTAGATGACGAAGAGCACGCTTATGCAATTAAGCCAAAGGAGCCCGTAGTTCCTACAAAATTGAGCCTAGACTCTAACACATGACCACCACGTCATTAAACTGGAAACAATCGACCCCTAAGTCGTTAAACTGGAATGTAAAAAAAATGTGTGTAAAAAAACTGTGTAAATAAAAGAAAAAAGAAAAGCCGAAATGCTGGGGCAACCGCGTATAAATAGTCGAAATGATAGGACAATCGCGACCTTCGCGATAAGAAAAGCTGAAATGATGGAGCAATCGCGGTAAAAAATAAAATTAAAAAAGCCTTCCAAATGGCGAATGATGAGTCGCTCCTGGTACCATATTCCAGTGCAGCGATGCAGACACCAACTAAAATCCAAATTCCCAGATGGCGAATGATGACTCGCTCCTGGTACCATTTTCTAGTATAGCGATGTAGACGCCAAGCAAATCCCAAATCCGTAAGTACCCAACGGCGAATGATGAGTCGCTCTTGATACCATATTCCAGTGTAGCGATGCAGACGCTAACCAAATTCCAAATCCCAAAATGGCGAATGATGAGTCGCTCCTGGTACCATATTCCAATGCAGCAATGCAGACGCCAACCAAATCCTAAATCCCTAAATTCACAACGGCGAATGATGAGTCGCTCCTGGTACCATATTCCAGTATAGCGATGCAGACGCCAACCAAATTCCAAATCCTAAAACGGCGACTGATGAGTCGCTCCTGGTACCATATTCCAGTACTGTAAGTCCACGTTGCCAACCCCGGTTCTTGCGGGGAGGCGGAAACGGTATAAAAATCAAATTTTTAGCGCATGGGGCAACATGGACTAACAAAGTCGGGATCTTTTCCAAACTAAACTAGGAAGAAAGCAAAAGAGAGTTAGCTACTCGGAAAATAGGTTATACCTAACTTGAACTCCTTCTTCTTGAAACCTTTGTAGGGGTTGATGGTGCTTTCCTCGTCGCCTTCTTCCGTCAAAGATGGATCCACCTGAGGATTCAACCTTCGGGCTCTTTCTCGAACTTTGAGTGAACTAGGATCTTTGGCTTGCTAAACCTCTAACCCTAGAATGAGTAGAGAGTGGCTTTGGGGTGTTTTTATCTTAAGGAGATGGATTCTCAACATATGAGAAGGGAGCTCCTTGAACTAGAGGAGGAGGAAGAAGAAGAGAGGAGAGAGAAGTGTTATGATAGAATGAGAGCTTTTCATTTTACAACCATAACATAATAAGAAAATTAATTATCAAAAATAATAATAATAATGTAAATGAAATAGTTGATGGATGGTTTGGAATGACCATTATCATTACACACATTAAATGATTTTGCTAGAATCAAAGAGCATCTTTGATATGTAATGATGATGGTCAAACTTTCAACTATGGTCAACTAGTCAACCTTGGTCAACAAGTCAACAAACCCAACCATGACACAATTTCATTTAATTAATATTATTAATTGATATATCATAAATCCATTAGGGTTTGGAAAAAGACGACTGTCAACTGTGCAAACGCACCCGTTCCGAAACACTAATGAAAATCCTCTTCCTCCGCCTCAATCAACTGTGTATACACACCCGCATTCTTGTTCCGAGGAACATGAATACTATGAGATAAAATCAACCCCAAACCATATACCAGTATCTGGCTCAAACCAGAGCCTGCTAGTAATATCTGTCCGGACTCCAAACGTGCACAAGTGCGCGGATGAGAACGAACCCTGTCGCAAAACCATGCGACCTCTACTCTGTTTTGCCCAGAGGCGAATAGCCCTCTGTGTGGGACTCTAAAGACTCGACACTACGCTAGCAGTGGGTTTAACCACAGACCGCAAGCAGCACTAGCTGTGCGTAACGGTCCCCAGGTAGATGCCGATAAGAAGACTGACGAGGTGAACCCCATCTGAACACCTACTGAGTCTGAATGTGACAGTCTCCGTACAGTCCGGTCTGTTCGTCTGATACATCGCATGTCGGGCCTAGGGGGAGGTAAACGTCAGTCCCCTGATAGCGGTGCAAGTCGTGTCGGAGTGAAGCCCAAAACACCCTGAGATAACACTGGAAGCCTACCAGTATATCTCGCTTGCCCTGGCCAGGGACTACTCGTGTAATGGCTCTCCTAGACACAGCGCGATGTCAACCCCCAATACCGGGAGAGACGAATCCTGTCTAACCGTCACTGCCTCCAAGTGCTTCGGGACTGCACCCAACTACCACCTGTTTGCACGACTCCTTTGAGCCGTGGTAGGGTAGTAATCAAAATACAGTGGGAACACACTCGAGGCGAAGTGCCAGTGTCAAGTCAGCGGACTAAGCTGTACTCATGTCACCTGGGAACTGATAGCTGACGATAGGTATAATACCAACTTGTCAGTTCCCGACGAGTCCTGTCCAGTGTACTCGTAACCTAACGAGCACCCGCATACTATCTCAAGTACGACGTACTGACGGCTGTGGGACAGACCGTCTCCCATACTGGGATGAGAAGCGCATGCGCCAGTCTACTCCGGAGTATCGATGCCCTATCTCGATAGTCCTGCGACTAGGGACCTGAATGTGCTTATAGATTACCCAGCCCCCACTAGTGTGACTGCCATCACAACGCTGGTAATCAAGCAAAGATCCTAAGGGCTCCACTAATGCGTATAGGTGATATGATAAAATAAACACATGTACACATTGAAGTAGAAACAAACCAAGTAGCATACTACTATTTTGAGCAAGATTGTATATACAAGGTGAATATCCCAAGCTTCCATTAAGTAATATACAAACCAGTATGATACAGTAATGGCCTCTAGGGCATATACACTAACAATCTCCCACTTGCACTAAGGCCATGTACTGGCGTATCGAAGACCTATCATCTCGATCAGCCGCTCGAACTGTGTCTGGGGCAGGGCCTTGGTGAATGGATCTGCAGTGTTTTCTTCTGAAGCAACCCTCCGAACCTCGATCTCCTTGTCATCCACGATCTCTCTGATCAGGTGATACCGCCTCAAGATGTGTCTGGATCTCTGATGGGACCTGGGTTCCTTCGCTAAAGCTATAGCCCCGTTGTTGTCGCAATACAGAGGTATTGGGTCAACAATGGACGGAACCACCTGAAGTTCTTTCAAGAACTTCCTCATCCAGACAGCTTCTTTTGCGGCATCAGATGCAGCGATGTATTCCGCTTCCATCGTCGAGTCTACAACGGTTTCCTGTTTGGAACTCTTCCAACACACCGCCCCTCCATTGAGGGTAAAGACAAAACCCGACATGGACTTGGAATCATCCTTGTCACTCTGGAAGCTGGAGTCAGCAAAGGCCTCGATCTGGAGGTCTTTTCCGCCATACACCAAGAACATCTTCTTAGTCCTTCTCAGGTACTTGAGAATGTTCTTTACCGCTATCCAGTGTTTCTCTCTAGGGTTTGACTGATACCGGCTTACCACACTCAGTGCATAAGCTACATCCGGTCTGGTACACAACATCGCATACATTATAGAGCCTACCGCAGAAGCGTAGGGTATAATAGACATGCGATCCCTCTCCAAATCAGTCTTGGGAGACATCTCTTTAGAGAGGGTGATCCCGTGACAAGCCGGTAGGTTACCGCGCTTGGAATCTTCCATACTGAATCTTTTCAGTATGGTGTCGATGTACCTGGACTGTGAAAGTCCTAATATCCTCTTGGATCTATCACGATGGATCCGGATCCCCAGGATGTATGAGGCATCACCCAGGTCTTTCATGGAGAACCTGTGCGACAAGAACCCCTTGACAGATTGTAGCATAGGAATGTCATTTCCTATTAAGAGAATGTCATCCACGTATAAAACGAGGAATACCACAGTTCTCGCTACAAACCTACTATAGATGCATGGTTCATCTGAATTTTTGATAAAGCCAAATTCCTTGACCGTCTCATCAAAACAGATGTTCCAACTCCGCGATGCCTGCTTTAGTCCATAAATGGACTTAAGCAACTTGCACACCTTTCCGCTGCTCCCACTTTGAATGAAACCCTCTGGCTGGTCCATATAGACACACTCCTCTAAACTTCCATTTAGAAAAGCGGTTTTTACGTCCATCTGCCAAATCTCATAATCGTGGAAAGCAGCAATGGCAAGAAGGATCCGAATGGATTTCATCATAGCCACTGGAGAAAAGGTTTCGTCATAGTCCAAACCAGGTCTTTGACGGAAACCCTTTGCTACAAGTCTAGCTTTATAGGTCTCAACCTGTCCATCTACACCAATCTTCCTTTTGAAGATCCACTTGCATCCTACGGGTTTTACTCCGTCTGGAGCAATGTCCAACGTCCATACTTTGTTGGTGTACATGGACTCCATTTCGGTCCGCATTGCATCCAGCCATTTTACCGAGTCAACGCTCTGAACGGCCTGCTGGAAGCTAGTAGGTTCATCATAATCTATGATGCAATCCTCTCTATCCCTGTCTATGAGAAAACCGTAGTATCTCTCGGGCGGATGAGACTGCCTACTACTCCTGCGGAGCAGCGTAGGAATGTCCTGTTCTTTTGATCCCTCTGGTTCCTCTAAGCTTTCAGTAATAGCTCGTGGTTCTGGAATTTCTTCCAGTTCTACTGTGCTCCCACTTATCTGGTTTTCCAAAAACTCAGTTTCCAAAAAGTAGGCATGACGAGAAACAAAAACCTTTTGTTCCTCTTCGCAGTAGAAGAAATATCTCTTGGAGTTCTTTGGATATCCCACGAACTTGCACTGTACTGAGCGTGCCTCGAGTTTGTCCGCATGCTGCTTTTTGACAAAAGCTGGACATCCCCATGTCTTAATGTGATTAAGATGGGGCCTCTTTCCACACCACATCTCATATGGTGTGGTAGGCACAGTCTTAGTGGGAACTCGGTTCAAAAGGTATGCAGCTGATTCTAGCGCATACCCCCAGAATGATCGCGGTAACTCAGCATTACTCATCATGGACCGTACCATATCCAATAGGGTCCGGTTCCGTCTCTCCGATACACCGTTATGTTGCGGAGTGTACGGAGGAGTAAGCTGAGAGAGAATTCCATTCTCTTTTAAGTAATTCAGGAACTCGGCACTTAAGTATTCTCCACCTCGATCCGATCTTAGAATCTTGATACTTTTGCCGGTTTGTTTTTCTACTTCATTCTTATATTCCTGGAACTTTTCAAAGGCTTCGGACTTATGCTTCATCAAGAAGACATAACCGTACCTTGAAAAGTCATCCGTAAAAGTAATGAAGTAAGAATAACCGCTTCGCGCATGTGTAGACATTGGACCGCACACGTCGCTGTGTACGAGTCCCAAGAGCTCACTCGCTCTTATTCCGTGTCCAGTGAACGGAGTCTTTGTCATCTTTCCTTTGAGACAGGATTGACAAGTGACATACGATTGATATTCGAACGGATCCAAATATCCTTCTGTATGTAACTTAGTCAATCTTCTCTCATTGATATGACCCAGTCTACAATGCCATAAGAAAGTCTGATTGATATCTGGAGACTTTCTTTTGTGTGTATTCTGGACATTGAAAATCTGTGGTTGGTTTAATACGTATATACCATTGCTCAGTGTACCTGACCTAATCAGAACTTGATTAAGGTGAATGTTTACAACATTACTTACAAACGCAAATTCATAACCTTCTTTTGAAACCAAAGATACAGAAATGATATTACAAGTTGCGTTGGGTACAAAAAAGCAATTACGCAAAACCAAAACATGTCTATCTGACATTCCCAGGTGATAGTCCCCCACGGCTTTAACATCCTTGCTAGCTCCGTTCGCAACTCTGAGGGTCATGTCACCTGCCTTCAAAACCCTACGGTTTCTCAACGCCTGCAAAGAATAACAGATATGAGATCCTGATCCGGTATCCAATACTCAGGAAGTAGAGTTTATCGAAAGACAGTTTTCAATAACATACACACCTGAAGCTGAAGCCGCAACCTGCTTCAGTTCCTGTGTCCTGGCCTTCCAAGCCCTGCAATCTTTCTTCCAGTGTCCACTCTTATGACAATAGAAGCATTCTTCTTTACCCACAAGCTTCCCCGCTATCTTCGTTGCTTTTGCCTTTCCCTTCGTATCCACTTTACTAACACCGCCCCTTGGTTTGGCGGGGGCTTTCTTCTTCTTTCCCTTGGCTTTCGCCTTGGACCTAGAAGAAGAAGATCCTCCTACAAACAAAGTGGGTGTATCCCTACCTTTCTGTAGGGTGCCCTCTGCGCTCCTCAGCATGTTGAGGAGTTCTGAAAGTTCAACTTCTTTTTCTTGTAAGTTGAAGTTCAGTATAAACTGGGCGTAAGTGGAAGGAAGGGACTGGAGAATCAAGTCCGTATAGAGCTCACTCTCCAACGTGGTCCCAAGTTCTGCGAGCTCCTCAATGTAGCCAATCATCTTAAGCACGTGTTCCGCTACCGATGATCCGACGGCCAATTTTGCCGAAAATAACTTCTTCGACACTTCGTATCTTGCGATACGAGACTGCTCTCCATACAGTTCTTTTGTATGGAGAAATATGGATTCCAGGTCCATATTCTCGTGCCTCCTCTGATGTTCGTTGTCCATAGAGGCAAGCACGAGGCACTTGGCCTTCGCGCAATCAATCTCCCAAGTCTTACGGATTTCCTTATCCGCGACGCTGGAGGTGGGACCTGGGACGGGGGGAGCTTTGGTGGTAAGAAGATACCCCAGCTTGTCGTAAGTGATTGCCATTTTGACATTCCTGAGCCAATCTTTGTAGTTTGGCCCTGTCAATATGTTTTTATCTAGAAGTAACTTAAGTCCAGTCATGTCGATTGGTCGCTGCAATTAGGAGAGAGAGAAGAAACACTCAGCACGATGCTCTTGCAAGTTTAGAATGGTTTTTAATTTGTCTAAACAGGATGGCTCCCACTGTCTCTCGAATCCCTCCTCAAACCATAAAGGAAGAATTAGCCGGGATCAATCCCACCGCACAATACTTGCTTAACCGTTCAGCCAGGCCAGTGTCGGTACTTCGAGGGAGGTTTTCCAACGCTTTCGCGAAGTTCCTTAATTTAAGAACCTCTTTTCCCTGTGGGCGTAGCCCCGCTAACACCTTTCTCGACACTTACTAGGTTTATAGCATCGATCGTTTAGTGAGAAATTTCCCGAGGAGTAGCATATACTCACAGTAGGATCGGGATCCAAATATCATTGCGTGACGAAAATGAAGGAATCCTACCATAATCATCACACTCCAAATGGTATGCAAATCTAGCAAGTTTCAGTACTTATGAAACTCCCGATGTGGATTTTTGCCCCATGCTCTTATGACCTTGACTTTGGCCAACAAATCATAAGTCACATATCAAGTTCTACCCGTCGTTCTCCAGGTTAATTTGAATCCACCCGTACTTACCCTTGACTTTGACCAACAAGGAGTACGACTGTTCCAAATCAACGCATCTATCTATGCTGCACATGAATACCCAATAGCTACCAATCACTATGCCTTGACTTTGGCCAACAAACACAGCTTGAATACTATTGACTATTCATGTGAAACGACGGAGGGCTACGAATGGTTTTGGCTAAACCATGAACGTAGTGAACTTGATATGATCGATGGAACGAGATAGCTTTTAAAAGGAGTGGCTCAAGCTCCGCATTTAAAAGTTGGTTTTGAAAAGAACCGAGTGGTTTTTCGAAAGTGTTCCAACGACTTTTGCTTGGTTTATTATCTTGCATTAGTTCTTTTAATGCGTGATATACTTGCATTAGTTCTTTTAATGCGTCCCATCATTTAATCCTACCATTGCAGAAAACAACCAAAATATGACGTACGCTTATGCCATTCGCATTCGCCACGGGGCCGCGTCATCACCCGTTAGGTTACTTAACTAACGACAGAGCGGGGGCTGGGCTAGCGCGGCTGTAAAACATAAGCAACGCCTAAATAGTTATAAATATATAGCAATGATAGACATTACAGATCACAGATGAATACATTGGATATACTAGGAATCCACAATCCTTTCGAGCCTGCAACGAAAAGCGGATTACACGGTCGCGGTGAATAGCCAATACCCCACCCAAGACCCCTACGGGTGCGGAAAACTACCCGCCAAGTACCCGAAGTGGAGCAACCTCCCTCAACGCCGTGAGTAGGCCACTCGGCACTTCGAGATACCCGGTAGTTTGTGCACCCCTCCATGGGTCTATCTTAGGAGCAAAAACAGTAAAAAGAATTATACAATGACGGCTACAACCCCGACCCGGTTGTGCGGCCATACAAATAATAATATTACATCAATTTACATTTTACAATGAATGAAAGAAAAAGAAACACTCATCTCACATCCACCCCGGCTATTCACCCGCGACAGTCCAACGCATTCATATACATAAACCATCATCAAACACAGATCACAGATATGTATAACCTCGACTAATCGACATATAGCGATTAGCCGACGTTCAATACATATAAACATCACAGATATAACCATTATAGTCAAAGTATAGTGAAGTTCGATAAAAATACGGATTTATAGGCCCCCAAAAACAAATTTCTTTTCTGGAAAACCTGGGCACAAATAAACCATTTGAAAAATCCCAAAACCCTACAAGAAGAACACTGCACAAAACCCGATCACGAGAGGATCCCAAACGGCGGCGGTTCCGCGGCAAATGCATACCTATCGCCGCGGAACCGCGGTGGTTTGAGGGAATCAAGCGACCGTTTTTGGTGGGTGTTTTCACAAAACACTGAGCCGATTTTAGGAGTAACACTTTTTATTTTTAGAGCACAAAAAATTTCAACAGAAAGTTAGGGTTTTGATTTTCCGGTTTTTGCGATTTTTCCGATCGAACTTCCATACACTTTACTACTAAGCTAGTCTAAGTTTAGTAAGTCTCTGATACCACTGTAAGTCCACGTTGCCAACCCCGGTTCTTGCGGGGAGGCGGAAACGGTATAAAAATCAAATTTTTAGCGCATGGGGCAACATGGACTAACAAAGTCGGGATCTTTTCGAAACTAAACTAGCAAGAAAGCTAAAGAGAGTTAGCTACTCGGAAAAGAGGTTATACCTAACTTGAACTCCTTCTTCTTGAAACCTTTGTAGGGGTTGATGGTGCTTTCCTCGTCGCCTTCTTCCGTCAAAGATGGATCCACCTGAGGGTTCAACCTTCGGACTCTTTCTCGAACTTTGAGTGAACTAGGATCTTTGGCTTGCTAAACCTCTAACCCTAAAGTGAGTAGAGAGTGGCTTTGGGGTGTTTTTATCTTAAGGAGATGGATTCTCAACACATGAGAAGGGAGCTCCTTGAACTAGAGGAGGAGGAAGAAGAAGAGAGGAGAGAGAAGTGTTATGATAGAATGAGAGCTTTTCATTTTACAACCATAACATAATAAGAAAATGAATTATCAAAAATAATAATAATAATGTAAATGAAATAGTTGATGGATGGTTTGGAATGACCATCATCATTACACACATTAAATGATTTTGCTAGAATCAAAGAGCATCTTTGATATGTAATGATGATGGTCAAACTTTCAACTATGGTCAACTAGTCAACCTTGGTCAACAAGTCAACAAACCCAACCATGACACAATTTCATTTAATTAATATTATTAATTGATATATCATAAATCCATTAGGGTTTGGAAAAAGACGACTGTCAACTGTGCATACGCACCCGTTCCGAAACCCTAATGAAAATCCTCTTTCTCCGCCTCAATCAACTGTGTATACACACCCGCATTCTTGTTCCGAGGAACATGAATGCTATGAGATAAAATCAACCCCAAAACATATACCAGTATCTGGCTCAAACCAGAGCCTGCTAGTAATATCTGTCCGGACTCCAAACGTGCACAAGTGCGCGGATGAGAACGAACCCTGTCGCAAAACCATGCGACCTCTACTCTGTTTTGCCCAGAGGCGAATAGCCCTCTGTGTGGGACTCTAAAGACTCGACACTACGCTGGCAGTGGGTTTAACCACAGACCGCAAGCGGCACTAGCTGTGCGTAACGGTCCCCAGGTAGATGCCGATAAGAAGACTGACGAGGTGAACCCCATCTGAACTCCTACTGAGTCTGAATGTGACAGTCTCCATACAGTCCGGTCTGTTCGTCTGATACATCGCATGTCGGGCCTAGGGGGACGGTAAACATCAGTCCCCTAATAGCGGTACAAGTCGTGTCGGAGTGAAGCCCAAAACACCCTGAGATAACACTGGAAGCCTACCAGTATATCTCGCTTGCCCTGGCCAGGGACTACTCGTGTAATGGCTCTCCTAAACACAGCGCGATGTCAACCCCCAATACCGGGAGAGACGAATCCTGTCTAACCGTCACTGCCTCCAAGTGCTTCGGGACTGCACCCAACTACCACCTGTTTGCACGACTCCTTTGAGCCGTGGTAGGGTAGTAATCAAAATACAGTGGGAACACACTCGAGGCGAAGTGCCAGTGTCAAGTCAGCGGACTAAGCTGTACTCATGTCACCTGAAAACTGATAACTGACGATAGGTATAATACCAACTTGTCAGTTCCCGACGAGTCCTATCCAGTGTACTCGTAACCTAACGAGCACCCACATACTATCTCAAGTACGATGTACTGACGGCTGTGGGAAAGACCGTCTCCCACACTGGGATGAGAAGCGCATGCGCCAGTCTACTCCGGAGTATCGATGCCCTATCTCGATAGTCCTGCGACTAGGGACCTGTATAAGGATGTGCTTATAGATTACCCAGCCCCCACTAGTGTGACTGCCATCACAACGCTGGTAATCAAGCAAAGATCCTAAGGGCTCCACTAATGCGTATAGGTGATATGATAAAATAAACACATGTACACATTGAAGTAGAAACAAACCAAGTTGCATACTACTATTTTGAGCAAGATTGTATATACAAGGTGAATATCCCAAGCTTCCATTAAGTAATATACAAACCAGTATGATACAGTAATGGCCTCTAGGGCATATACACTAACAAGTACAGCGATGCAGACGCCAACCAAAATCCAATTTTCCAAAATTCTCCTAGCCTTACGGTTGGTCCCCGAACTGACTACCGTATACAATACACGGGCTCAAATAATTCTCATCATACCTATACCCCACTGCAATCACCCGTCCAGCGGCCAGTCTCCGCCCTTGGAATTATGCTCCATTTGGGAAGACCCACTCATGTGTCCTCACGATAAATGAGGAGAACAAACTTACGAGATCCTCTCGATTCGTATGAAAACACCTTCGTGGGAACCTTACGACCCACGAAGGAAAAACACACTTAGGAGTCCCCACGACTCCTAAGGAGAAAGTACACCTACGATATCCTTTCGACTCGTAGGGAGAAAATGCTTTTATGGGACCCTTACGGCTTATAAAATTGAAAAGCCTTAACTGATAGGGATCTAAACCTGTCTCCTAAGCCATCGCTCCCTAATGGGCAAAGGAAAATGATTAATTGCTCCTAGCACCTGTGCTTCAGTGTTAGCAACGCTGATGCCGACCCTACCCCAAAATTCCAAACATCCGATCCAGATGAGCCCTAAGTCGTTAAACTGGGAACAAATGGCCCCTAAGTCATTAAAATGGGAACAAGGGAAATCTCCCCATGGCAAATGATGATCCTCTCCTGGTACCATATTCCAGTATAGCGATGCCGATGCCAAACCAAAACCAAAATCCCCAAATCTTCTCATGGAAAATGATGATTCTCTCCTGGTACCATATTCCAGTGTAGCGATGCTGATGTCAACTTAAATCAAATCAAACCAACAAGCTCTGCGGTGGAATCATGCTTCATCTCAGAACGTACTCCGTGTCGAAATCATGCTTCGCCTCGGAGTACCTGCTTTCTTTGTCGGAATTATTCTTCGACTGGGAATTGACCTCTGCGTCGGAATCATGCTTCGCCTCAGAGTGTACCCCGTGTCGAAATCATGCATCGCTTTGGAGTATCTGCCTTCCCTATCGGAATTATACTTCGCCTGGGAATCTGCCTCTATATCAAAACCAGTGACACTCCGTGCCGGGGAAACGTCGACCATAGACACTTCGTGTCGAGGACAAGTCAACCAACGACCTCCCTGTCGGAATTATGCTTCGACTCGGAATCAAGTCAACAAGCGACCTCCCCGTCGGAATTATGCTTCGACTGAGAATCAAGTCAACCAACGACCTCCCCGTTGGAATTAAGCTCCGTCTCGGAATCAAGTCGACAAATAAGCTCTGCGTCGGAATTATGCTTCGTCTCAGAGTGTCCCCCGTGTCGAAATCATGCTTTGCCTCGGAGTATCCGCCTTCCCTGTCGGAATTAAGCTTTGCCTGGGAATCAACCTCTGCATCAAAATTATGAATCGGTCAGAATGTCTGCTGCTCGTCGGAATTATGCTCCGACCCCTTTAAATCATGCTCCGCTCGTCGGAATTATGCTCCGATCCCTGGAATCATGGTTCGCTCGTCGGAATTATGCTTTGATCCCTAGAATTATGCTCTGCTCGTTGGAATTATGCTCCGATCTCGGAATTATACTCCGATCACCAGAATTATGCTCCCAGAATGATGCTATGCTCTTCAGAATTATGCTCTGATCCTTGGAATCATGCTCTGGCCTCCGGAATTATGCTCCGATCACGGAATTATACTTCGATCACCGGAATTATGCTCCTAGAATGATGCTCTACTCTTCGGAATTATGCTCTGATCCTTGGAATCATGCTCTGGCCTCTAGAATTATGCTCCGATCTCAGAATTATACTCCGATCACTGGAATTATGCTCCCAGAATAATGCTCCGCTCTTCGTAATTATGCTCCGATCCTTGCAATCATGCTCTAGGCTCCAAAATTATGTTCCGATCCCGAGAATTATGCTCCAGGAATGATGCTCCGCCCCCGGAATGATGTTCCACCTTGAAGTCCAACTCCCAGATCCATTAATTTCATGCATACAACTCATATATGTGGTGTGCATTTATTGATGGGGGGCACTTTGTCGGGGTCAAAAATTACACCCCGGTTGACTAAGTTAAAATCAAAGTCAACCCCAAGTAAGTGGGCCCAAGCCCAGATCAAGTGGGCCCATGCCCAAGTCGAGCCCCGCGGCCGGCCTCCCCCATGCCAAAATAAAATCATGTAATAAATAATTTTGATGTAATTTTTTTATGCATGAATGTAAGAAAAATGGGCATAAAGCCCATGGCTCATGTGCAAAAGAAATGAGTACATGAGGCATGTGATGGGCAAAATGCCATTTTGTAAAGCCCAAGGGGCTATATGTAAATTTGTAAGCCTATATAAGGCAACATGATAATGAAATAAAAAAAGATAATTTTCCATTCCCCTCAAAATTTAGGGTCTGTGTCTTCATCCTCAAGGTTCTTAAACCTTCTTCCCCTTTGGAATTAAATCAAGAGTTTAACTCTTCCTTCTCCAAAAAGAAATAGTTTTTCACTATAAAACCTACAAAGGGGAGATCTGATCTCCCATCAAATCCCAAAAAGGGGAGATTTTAAGTCTCACCTCCCCTTTTCCCCCTAAGATTCAGCCCACAGAGAGGAAGAAGAAGGAGACCCATCTCCAAAAATCCCATTCCGGGAGGTTCTAAGGCTCAAAAGAAGATCCACAGATCTCTAGGAGTTTAACTCCATTCAAGATCTGTTGGAGTTTAACTCCATAAATCAAACCCCTTTTTAGGAGTTTAACTCCAATTCTATACATAATCCCTTTTAGGAGTTCAACTCCAAATCCCCCTTGGGAGTTTAACTCCTAACCGAGGGGCTAAGCCCCTATTCCGCTGGTGTTCCCAGCGGTCGCGTGCCGTGCACGTGACCCTCGGGCATCCAGCGGTTGTGTGCATGGAACGTGACCCGCGGGCGCTAAAGCGCTCATGTGTGCCTCACGCGACCATCGGGCGCTCAGCGCCCAGTGGTCCTGTACAGCACACGTGACCTGTGGGCGCCCCGCGGTCGTGTGCAAGGCACGTGGCCCGCGGGCGCTAAGCGCCCACGTGCTACTTACACGACCTGCCAGCGCTCAGAGCCCAGCGGTCGCGTGCAGCGCATGTGACCCGTGTGCGCCCCACGGTCTTGTGCAAGGCACGTGACCCGCGGGGGCTAAGTGCCCACGTGCGCCTCACACGACCTGTGGGCACTCAGCGCTCACGTGCCAGGAACGTGACCCGTGGGTGCTTAGCGCCCGCGTTCCATGCACGCGTCTTTAAGACTCTCCACCTCCTCCCATTTTATATGCACTCCACACTAAATATAATTCCCCTATTAGAAATTTTTTCTAACGAGGCGCTGCCCCGCACCCCGTAAGGGGGCTGCTAGCCCCCTTAACCTCCAGCCTGTTATCCGGATAGAGGGACCCCTGTAAAACTCTGCGAGGCCCCCGATACATCCAAAACCCTTTCAAAACACAACACACGCACACTGCACATTGAGTTCGCCTGACTAGTTGACCCGTCAATCAGAGGTTCCCTCGCTCCAAAGGCGAGGGGGTAATTAACTGCAGCTTAGTCCACGGCTGCCGGAGATTCGGATCCCCACAATCAATAAACCACCCGCCTACCCTAGGCAGGGGGAATCTGTAGTACGTCTGACAAGCACATGCGTATTCCCATCTCAATGGGGTGACGAAAAACACCCTACACACTCATTCCGGAGTCTCTAGTTTATGGACTCATTTCGGAGTTTATTTAGTTTACCTCCCTTGGGTTTATAGGCAAACTTGTCCTAACATTATAGATAACCCTTGCTCTTTGTGACAGAGGTCCGTTAGGTTTTGTGGTACTAGGGTTTTAGTCCGTGGACCGTCGCGTTGGCTGATGCATTCCCCGATATGCAGACTGTACGCTGCTGTTTGAGTAGCCCCGTGACTGTCGTGTCTCTGATTCCTTCGGAGGCTGGAAAAGACGTCTGCAAATAATCTTTTAGGCAATTTGACCATCGGAAGAGAAAGTGTTAGGAATTTTTCCATGTCACTTTTTTACTTGAGGTTAGGCTTAGTTTGGGAGCCCCGATGAGTCATAACCACTCCACACTGGTGTGGGATGATCTCCGATAGTCTTTTCAGTTTTATTTGAGTTGCTGTCAAGACCCTAAAGCTAGGAATTTTGCCTTCGCTTCCTTTTTTTATGTGGCTATTTTGGAGCCTTTGTTGACATTGCATCTGCTGTAACGAAAAGAATGTCGAGATTGTCTCTAAGTTGTATGTGAACCGTCGAGACTTGGAGATAGGATTTTTCCGTCACTCCACTTTGTTTCGGCTATTTGGAGCCTTTGTTAATGTTGCGTCTGCATCCTGCTGGAATGAGAAGGTACGCCGGGGTTGTCTCTAGGTTGCATATGAACCGTCAAGACTTGGAGCTAGGAATTTGCTATGACTCCGCTTTGTTTCGACTCTTGGGCCTTTTGTTGACGTTGTGTCTACATCTTGCTGGAATGAGAAGGCACATCGAACTTATCTTTAAACTGTGGATGTGGCCATCGAGATCTGTCTCTTCCTTTAACGGAGCCTGGTGGGAAAATATGGTTCCCTTTTTTCATTTGTGCCCATGGATTGTATAAAGGGGTCGGTGTAGACTCATCTGTAGGGCAGAGGAAATTTTATTTTATGTTTCCACAATGCTCTATCTTTTCAGCTTTTCATATCGCGAAGTCACGATTGCCCAATCATTTCGGCTATTTATCACGGTGCTCAATCATTTCGGCTATTTTTATATTTTTACTCGCTGCTTTTTATTGCGAGTTGTCTAAACATTTCGGCTATTTCATATGCATATATTTTTTTGCTCGCTAATTTTTAATGCTAGTTGCCCCATCATTTCGGCTATTTTTATATGCATTTTTTGCTCGCTGATATTTATTGCGAGTATGGAACTTAAGATCTGATGCCAATCTTGGCATCAGTATCGCTGCGATTGGAATATTGCCAGGAGCGAATCATCATTTGCCATGAAAGGACTTGGATTTTGACACCGATTTAGGCATCAAAATCGCTGCAACTGGGATATTGCTAGGAGCGAATCATCATTTGCCTGTGCTGATTTGAACAAAGGCGGCTTAGTGCACAGGGTTAGGATCCTGTCGACTAAGACTTTTCGACTTTATGAACCGTAAGGGTCTCATAAAGTTATTTCTCCCTACGAATCGTGAGGATCTCATAAGCGTATTTTCTCCTTAGGAATCGTGGGGATTCCTAAGTGTGTGTTCTCTTATAAGTCGTAAGGATCTTATAAGAGTATTTTCTCCTTATAAGTCGAGAGGGCTTACAAGTGTCGTTCACCATATGAGAACATTCCTCGTCATTGGTGGAACTTGGTGGGAGAAATCATTTATTTATGCCCGTGGATTGTATACAAGGGCTAATATTGGATAGCCTATAGGGAAACTTGGGGAATACGAAGGCTTAAGAATAGGTTCAGGTCCCTGTAGCCTAAGGCTTTGAATCCTATGAGCCGTGAGGGTCTTATAGGGAGAGTTCTCCTTACGAGTCGAGAGGATCTCGTAAGTAAAAATTTTACGAGATTGCGCCCTTCCGAGTTTTCAGAAACTCGCCGGTAGCCCTGCTATTTTTACTCACGGCGCCCTTTCGGGTTTTCATCCGTGCCCATTTTGCTTGTGGACATACCTTTTTTTAAAAAAATTTTAACGAGATCGCGCCCTTCCGGGTTTTCACAAACTCGCTGGTAGCCCTGCTGTTTTTACTCATGGCGCCCTTTCGGGTTTTCATCCGTGCCCATTTTGCTTGTAGACATACCATTTTTTTAAGCCATCTGTTTGCCGATAGGACTTAAGGGTGACTTCCCCACTGGAGTAACTGTGTAGCCTGTGGGACTTGAGTTGCAACTTCTGCTGTTAAGACATCGATTGCAATACGGATCTCAAGGGTGGATATCGCCGTATTTAGGGGCGATGCGCCATGTTTGAGGCGGCGCACTAGTTTAAGAACATTCCGGTCTATTGTTAGTTTAGGGACATCTCGGTCCATGGCCAGTTTAAGGACGTAGTGGTCCATTATCGCCATCTTGGAGGCGAAGTTCTAGTTTAAGAACATTACGGTCCATTGTCACCATGTTTGAGGCAATGTTTTTCTGAATACCACTTAGAGTTTTGACTCAGGAAGATTGCGAGCGGACACGAGTGTCGTCATCTATCATGGACCTAAGTCGTGACTCGTCAAACGTGGTATTTCTTGAGGAATCGGCCGTTTATTGACTGGAAAGGTCTTTCGCCATGCATATCCATGAGCAAATAGGCCCTACCTTGGTAGACCTTGTTTATGATGTACGGGCCTTCATAGTTTGGCACAAATTTCCTCCATTTTGCACAATTGGGGATCATAGGTCTTTTGAAGACTAGCACGAGTTCGCCTTGGCGGAATGTTCTCGGCTTAGTCAGTTTTTCGTATGAGCGCGTCATTCTTGCTTTGTAAGCTTCTAGGTTTTTCTGCGCCATGAGGCGAGTTTCATCGAGGGCATCGAGCTCCTCAAGCTGAATATGGGCATTTTCATCATCTGTTAGCTCGTATCGAACCTCTACTCGGAGAGATGGGAGTTCTATTTCCAAAGGAAGGACTGCTTCAGTGCCGAATAACAACGCGTATGGTGTTTATTCGTAGCTGTTTTGACCGTCATTCGGTATGCCCAGAGAGCTTCGCGCAGTCTCTCGTGCTAGTCCTTTTTGTTTCTGGACACCGTTTTCATTATAATCTTGGTCAAGGTCTTGTTGAAAGCTTCAGCTAGGCCGTTGGCACGAGGATTATAGACTGAAGAGTATATCTAGTCTATTTTATGCTGTTCTGCGAAGCGGCTGATTTTATGGCTCCTATAGGCTAGCCCATTTTCTGAGATTATCTGTAGCGGATTGACGAACTGGTAGATGACATGTGTCTTGAAGAAATGGAGAATATTCTCCGTCTTCACTTCCCTTAGTGGCACTGCTTTCGCCCACTTAGAAAAGTAGTCAGTCGTTGCTAGTATGAACGATGCTGGCTCAGTGGGGCCGATTATATCGGTTCCCCACATTTCGAACGGCCAGCTAGCTACCGTTAGGTGTAGAGAATTTAGATGTTGGTGGATGAAGTCCCCGTGAACTTGGCATGAGTTATACTGCTTCGCATATTCGAGACAGTCCTGAATCATTGTGGGTCAATAGTAACCCATTTTCTTGATTTTCAGCTTCATCTTTGGCCCGGCCTGATGAGAACTGCAGAGTCCATCGTGAATTTCTTGAATGACTCTCTTTGCTTCTCCTGGCCCCAAGCACCTTAGCCACAAACCGTCAAGCGATCTCTTGTATAAAGTATCATTGACGAAAGTGAAAGACAGAGCCCGTTTCATGAGCTGTTGTTTTGACGACGCGTTTTCGGGCATTCGATGGGATTTGAAGTAGTCTTTGAAGACTTCCTTCCAATTCTTGACATTTTCTTCATCATTTATTTGGAAGACCGCTTGTTTTGTCATTTCTTTTCCTTCAGATGGGTCCATTGAATCCTCTGAAGATATTTCTGCTGGCGCGAGAATCCGGCGGCTTTGCACAATGATCCTTACGTCATCGAGGTTTTCGTCAGCCAGCTCCTTAGCAAGCTTGGCTAATGCATCTGCCTTGCTATTTTCCGCACGCGGTATGCTTCCAGGATGTAAGAGGGGTTTTGTATCAGCAGTTGCTGCACTCTCCTACCATATTTTATCAACTTTGGTTTGCACGTCTGATAGTCGCCATTTACTTGGCTAACGACTAGCTATGAGTCTCTATATATGAGGAGGTTTTCGATTCCCATATCGACAGCGATCTCAAGACCCGCTATCAAAGCTTCATATTCAGCCTTGTTGTTTGTTTTTGGTTCCGTTAAGGAAAGGGCGAAATGCATTATCCCTCCTTGTGGAGTCACGAAGATGAGGCCCACCCCGGCTTTGATTATAGGGTGTTATGCTTCCGCTTCTTCATAGAAGATGCTCCATTGAAGTAGAGTTCCCATTGGACATTATTTCCTTCCTCCTCCCCTCCGATTATGTCGAATGTGTGTTCGTCTGGCAATTCCTAATTTAAGGAAGAATCGGCTGGTATCAGATGCTCAACGAGAAAGTCGGCAATGGCCTGACCTTTCATTGACTTGAGGGGTCGATACGTTATCGAGAACTCCATCAAGAGGAGGGACCATTTGGCAAGCTTTCCTGTTAGTATGTCCCTTGACATCTAATATTTGAGAAGATCCACCTTTGATATGAGATGTACCTCATATGCCAAGGCGTAGTGCCTGAGCTTCGTTATCACAAAGATCAGTTCCAGACAATTCTTTTCTATAGGGGAGTAGTTGTTTTCTGCCCCCAAGAGAACTCGACTCAAATCGTAGAGAGCTCTCTCCTTTCCTTGATCGTTCTTCTGTGCCCATAGCGTGCCTAGAGAACCTTCAAGGGCCATTGTGTACAGGATGAGGGGCTTCCCTTTGTCCGGAGCGGTCAGTACCGGCGGGTTCTGCAGGTATTGCTTGATTTTTTCTAGTGCACTTTGGCATTTATGATCCCAAACGAACGGGCCCCCCTTCTTCATTAGATGGCTGTAGGGGCGGCATTTGCCGGAGAGGTTGGCTATGAACCGCCAGATATACGCGTGCTTTCCTTGGAGAGACCACAGTTGTTTAAGAGTTCTTGGCATGGGCATTTCCATAATCGCCTTGATCTTTGATGGGTCTATTTCGATGCCTCGGTGTCGTATGATAAATCTTAGGAATTTTCCAGAGGAGACTCCAAACACGCATTTCAGAGGATTCATCTTTAGATTGTATTTCCGAAGACACTGGAACACTATATCCAGATGTTCCCAGTGCTCCTCGTACGATTTTCTTTTCACCACAAGGTCGTCAATATAGCATTTGACAATCTTATGTATGAGGTCATCAAAGATCTTCGTCATGGCCCTCTGTAGGTAGCGCCTGCATTCTTCAAACCGAAGGGCATCACCTTATGGCAGAATATGCCTAGTGGAGTTCGGAAGGCGGTGTGCTTTTGGTCTTCAGGATGCATTTTTATTTGATTGTAGCCTAAATATCCATCCATGAAGGAGAAGACTTGATGAGTGGACGTGTTATCGATCATCATCTCGGTAACAGGTACTGGGAAGTCATCCTTCGGACAAGCTTTGTTAAGTTCCCGAAAGTCCACGCAGATGCGCACTGTCCCATTTTTTTCATCACTGGAACAATGTTGGAAATCCAGTCGGGATACTGAACTTCTTGGACGAAGCCGGAATTAATTAGTTTCTTGACTTCGGCATTGATACTCATCTTGAGTTCGAGCCGCATTCTTCTTGGCACCTGTTTGACTGGCTTGACGTCCGGTGATATAGCTAGTTTATGCACCGCTATTTTTGGATCCAGTCCCTGTTAGTGTATATGCCCTAGAGGCCATTACTGTATCATACTAGTTTGTATATTACTTAATGGAAGCTTGGGATATTCACCTTGTATATACAATCTTGCTCAAAATAGTAGTATGCTACTTGGTTTGTTTCTACTTCAATGTGTACATGTGTTTATTTTAGTATATCGCCTATACACATTAGTGGAGTCCTTAGGATCTTTGCTTGATTACCAGCGATGTGATGGCCGTCACACTAGTGGGGCTGGGTAATCTATAAGCACATCCTTATGCAGATCCCTGGTCGCAGGACTATCGAGACAGGGCATCGATACTCCGGAGTAGACCAGCGCATGCGCTTCTCATCCCAGTGTGGGAGACGGTCTGTCCCACAGCCGTCAGTACGTCGTACTTGAGATAGTATGCGGGTGCTCGTTAGGTTACGGGTACACTGGACAGGACTCGTCGGGAACTGACTAGTTGGTATTATGCCTATCGTCAGTTATCAGTTCCCAGGTGACATGAGTACAGCTTAGTCCGCTGATTTGACACTGTCACTTCGCCTCGAGTGTGTTCCCACTGCACTTTGATTACTACCCTACCATGGCTCAAAGGAGCCGTGCAAACAGGTAGTAGTTGGGTGCAGTCCCGAAGCACTTGGAGGCAGTGACGGTTAGACAGGATTCGTCTCTCCCGGTATTGGGGGTTGACATCGCGCTGTGTCTAGGAGAGCCATTACACGAGTAGTCCCTAGCCAGGGCAAACGAGATATACTGATAGGCTTCCATTGTTATCTCAGGGTGTTTTGGGCTTCGCTCCGGCACGACTTGTACCGCTATTGGGGGACTGACGTTTACCGCCCCTTAGGCCCGCCATGCGATGTATCAGACGAACAGACCGGACTGTACGGAGAATGTCACACTCAGGCTCAGTAGGAGTTCAGATGGGTTTCGCCTCGTCGGTCTTCTTGTCGGCATTACCTGGGGACCGTTACGCACAGCTAGTGCCGCTTGCGGTCTGTGGTTAAACCCACTGCCAGCGTAGTGTTGAGTCTTTAGAGTCCCACACAGAAAGCTTTTCGCCTTTAGGCAAAATAGTAGAGGTCGCATGGTATTGCGACAGGTCGCATGGTTTTGCGACAGAGATCGGTCACATCCGTGCACTTGTGCACGTACAGTGTCCGGACAGTTTACACTAGCGGGCTTTGGTTTAAGCCAGATCCTAGTGTACCTTTTGGGATTGGATTTATCCAGTATGCATTCGTGTTCCTCGGAACGCGGGTGCGGGTGTGTATGCACAGTTGACAGGGAGGCAGAGGCAGCGGATTCTCATTAGGGTTGTTGACAGTTGACCGTTGACTATTTGACTTTTTGCTCAACCCTAATAAGAATATGATATGTGATTAACTATTATATTAATTAAGTATTATGGTGACATGGTTGTTGACTTGTTGACTTGTTGACTTTTGTTGACTTGTTGACTTTGTTGACCGGTTGACTAGGCTTGACTAGTTGACCATCATGATAACCATAGCCATCATTTCGTGGCAAAGACTTTTGCTTGCTTGCTCATTTGTGTAAAATGAGTGCATGAAATGATATGGTTATGGTTGCTTCAACCATCACATAAGACTTATTTGATATGATGAGTTATCATGACTTTGGATTATGAGAGGGTGAGAGACAAAAGAGTTGCTCATTCTTTCTTGCTCATTCTCTCTCTTGTTCTTGAGCTCTCTTGTTTTGCTCTCACCCTCTTGCTCTTTTTCCCTCTCTTTAATCTATGGTTCTCTTGTCTCATGAGTTGAGAATCAAGAACCATAGATAAAATCCCATTCAAACTCTTCTCTACTCACTCTAGTTCACAAGGTTTAGCAAACCGAGTGAACTAGTTTCTTCAAAGAACGAAGAAGGAGCCAAAGGTTGGAGCTTTCAGGTGGATCTATCTTCGGCGTACGGAGACGACGAGAAGAAGCCAATCCGGACCACCATCGGAGCTTGAAGACGAAGGAGTTCAAGACAAGCAAGGTATAACCCCCTAACCGAGTAGCTAGAAACTCATAGTTAGGTTGTTAGATAGATGTTTAACCAAGATCCGGATTTTAGGTCCATGTTACCACCTCCGTAAAAATCGTTTTTTACCAAATTCCGCATTCCCGAAAGTACCGGGGGAGGTAGCATGGACTTACAGTGGTATCAGAGCCTAGTTAAACTCTATCTAACATGTTAGCAAGTAACTAGAAGATCGATCAAAGAAAAAGTCCCGAAAACGAACCCCAAAAAATTCGAGTTTCTGTCGATTTTTTTACTGTTCAAAAGTTGATTATTTTAACACCTAAAATCGGCTCAGGCTTTTGTGTGAATAACCACCAAAGATGGTCCCACGATCGAGTCAAAGAGCCGCGGAAACGCGGCGGGAGCACTCTCCCGCCGCGGATCCGCGGCCGAGTTGACTCGGCCGAGGTCAATCTTTGGTGCAGTGTTATTCTGGGGGTATTTTGGGATTTTTGGAATATATATTTTCTGCCCAGATTTTCCAGAACGAAAATTTTATTTTGGGGTCCCGAAAATCCGTATTTTTGATCGAACTTCTAAAAGACTTAAGCTAACGGGTTTTTCTGTAATGTGATATTTGTATTGAACGTCTGCTAATCGCTATATGTCGATTAGTGGGGGTTATACAAATCTGTGATCTGTAATGTTGCTGGAATGTGTATATGAATATGTTGGATTGTCGCGGGTGAATAGCCGGGGGTTGTGAGACGAGAGTTTTCTTTTCTTTCAATTCATGTAAATTTGTAAATTGATGTAATAATTATTTGTATGGCCGCACAACCGGGTCGGGGTTGTAGCCGTCATTGTTTAATTTCTTTTTACTGTTTTTGCTCCTAGGATAGACCCATGGAGGGGGTGCACAAACTACCGGGTATGCCGAAGTGTCGAGTGGCCTACTCATGGAGATGAGGGAGGTTACTACGCTTCGGGTACTTGGCGGGTAGTTTGCCGCACCCGTAGGGGTCTTGGGTGGGGTATTGGCTATTCACCGCGACCGTGTAATCTGTTTTTCGTTACAGGCTCGTACGAATTACAGATTCCTAGTATATCCAATGTATTCATCTGTGATCTGAAATGTTTATCATTGCAGTATATCTATATATGATATTATTTAGGCGTTGCTTATGTTTTACAGACGCGCTAGCCCAGCCCCCGCTCTGTCGTTAGTTAAGTAACCTAACGGGTAATGACGGGGCCCCGTGGCGAATGCGAATGGCATAAGCGTACGTCATATTTTGGTTGTTTTCTGCAATGGTAGGATTAAATGATGGGACGCATTAGAAGAACTAATGCAAGAATATCACGCATTAAAAGAACTAATGCAAGATAATAAACCAAGTTAAAAGTCATTGGAACACTTTCGAAAAACCACTCGGTTCTTTTCAAAACCAACTTTTAAATGCGGAGCTTGAGCCACTCCTTTTAAAAGCTATCTCGTTCCATCGACCAAATCAAGTTCACTACGTTCACGGTTTTGCCAAAACCATTCGTAGCCCTCCGTCGTTTCGTATGAATATTCAATAGTATTCAAGCTGTGTTTGTTGACCTTCGTCAAGGCATAGTGATTGGTAGCTGTTGGGTATTCATATGTAGCATAGATAGATGCGTTGGTTTGGGACATTCGCATTACCTTGTTGACCTTCGTCAAGGGTATATGCGGGTGGATTCAAATTAACCTGGATAATGACGGGCAGAACTTGATATGTGACTTATGATTTGTTGACCTTTGTCAAGGTCATAAGAGCATGGGGCAAAAATCCACATCGGGAGTTTCATAAGTACTGAAACTTGCTAGATTTGCATACCATTTGGAGTGTGATGATTCTGGTAGGATTCCTTCAGTTTCGTCACGCGATGACATTTGGATCCCGATCCTACTGTGAGTATATGCTACTCCTCGGGAAATTTCTCACTAAACGATCAATACTATAAACCTAGTAGGTGCCTAGAAAGGTGTTAGCGGGGCTACGCCCCCCAGGGAAAAGAGGTTCTTTAATTAAGAAACTTCGCGAAAGCGTTGGAAAACCTCCCTCGAAGTACCGACACCGGCCTGGCTGAACGGTTAAGCAAGTATTGTGCGGTGGGATTGATCCCGGCTAATTCTTCCTTTATGGTTTGAGGAGGGATTCGAGAAAAAGTGGGAGCCATCCTGTTTAGACAAACTAAAAACCACTCTAAACTTGCAAGAGCATCATGCTGAGTGTTTCTTCTTCTCTCTCCTAATTGCAGCGACCAATCGACATGACTGGACTTAAGTTACTTCTAGATAAAAACATACTGACAGGGCCAAAGTACAAAGATTGGCTCAGGAATGTCAAAATGGCAATCACTTACGACAAGCTGGGGTATCTTCTTACCACCAAAGCTCCCCCTATCCCTGGTCCCACTTCCAGCGTCGCGGATAAGGAAATCCGCAAGACTTGGGAGATTGATAGCGCGAAGGCCAAGTGCCTCGTACTTGCCTCGATGGACAACGAACATCAGAGGAGGCACGAGAATATGGACCTTGAATCCATATTTCTCCATACAAAAGAACTGTATGGAGAGCAATCACGTATCGCAAGATACGAAGCGTCGAAAAAGTTATTTTCGGCAAAGATGGCCGTCGGATCATCAGTAGCCGAGCACGTGCTAAAGATGATCGGCTACATTGAGGAGCTCGCGGACCTAGGGACCACATTGGAGAGTGAACTCTATACGGATATAGTTCTCCAGTCCCTTCCTTCCACTTACGCCCAGTTCATACTGAACTTCAACTTACAAGAAAAAGAGGTTGAACTTTCAGAGCTCCTCAACATGCTGAGGAGCGCAGAGGGCACCCTACAGAAAGGTAGGGAAACATCCACTTTGTTTGTAGGAGGATCATCTTCTTCTAGGTCCAAGGCGAAAGCCAAGGGTAAGAAGAAGAAAGCCCCCGCCAAACCAAGGGGCGGTGTTAGTAAAGTGGATACGAAGGGAAAAGCTAAAGCAACAAAGAAAGCGGGGAAGCTTGTGGATAAGGAAGAATGCTTCTATTGTCATAAGAAAGGTCACTGGAAGAATGATTGCAGGGCTTGGAAAGCCAGGACACATGAATTGAAGCAGGTTGCAGCTTCAGCTTCAGGTGTGTATGTTATTGAAAACTGTCTTTCAATAAACTCTACTTTATGGGTATTGGATACCGGATCAGGATCTCATATCTGTAATTTTTTGCAGGCATTGAGAAACCGTAGTGTTTTGAAGGCAGGTGACATGACCCTCAGAGTTGCGAACGGAGCTAGCATGGATGCTAAAGCCGTGGGGGACTATCACCTGGGAATGTCATATGGGCATGTTTTGGTTTTGCGTAATTGCTTTTTTGTACCCAACGCAACTTGTAATATCATTTCTGTATCTTTAGTTTCTAAAGAAGGTTATGAATTTGCGTTTGTAAGTAATGTTGTAAACATTCACCTTAATCAAGTTTTGATTGGGTCAGGTACATTGAGTAATGGTATATACGTATTGAACCAACCACAGATTTTCAATGTCCAGAATACACACAAAAGAAAGTCTCCGGAAATAAATCAGACTTTCTTGTGGCATTGTAGACTGGGTCACATCAATGAGAGAAGGTTGACGAAGTTACATACAGAAGGGTATTTGAACGCGTTCGAATATCAGTCGTATGCCACTTGTCAATCCTGTCTCAAAGGAAAGATGACAAAGACTCCGTTTACTAGACATGGAGTAAGAGCGAGCGAGCTCTTGGGACTCGTACACAGTGACGTGTGCGGTCCAATGTCTACACATGCGCGAAGCGGCTATTCTTACTTCATTACTTTTACGGATGACTTCTCAAGGTACGGTTATGTCTTCTCAATGAAACATAAGTCCGAAGCCTTTGGAAAATTCCAGGAGTATAAGAATGAAGTAGAGAAACAGACCGGCAAAAGTATTAAGATTCTAAGATCGGATCGAGGTGGAGAATACTTAAGTGCCGAGTTCCTGGACTATTTAAAAGAGAACGGAATTCTCTCTCAGCTTACTCCTCCATACACCCCGCAACATAACGGTGTATCGGAGAGACGGAACAGAACCCTATTGGATATGGTTCGGTCCATGATGAGTAACGCTGAGTTACCGCGATCATTCTGGGGATATGCACTAGAAGCAGCTGCGTATCTCTTGAACAAGGCTCCCACCAAGATTATGCCTACCACCCCATATGAGATGTGGACTGGGAAGAAACCCTGTCTTAAGTATCTTAAGGTATGGGGATGTCCAGCTTTTGTAAAAAAACAGCATGCGGACAAGCTTGAGGCACGTTCAGTACAGTGTAAGTTTGTGGGATACCCAAGGAACTCCAGGGGGTATCTTTTCTATTCCGCTGAGGAACAAAAGGTTTTTGTTTCTCAGCATGCCCGCTTCTTAGAAACTGAGTTTTTGGAAACCCAGATAAGTGGGAGCACAATAGAACTGGAAGAAGTTCCAGAACCACAGACTGTTACTGAAAGCTCAGTGGAACCAGAAGGTTCAACAGAACAGGACATTCCTACGCCGCTCCGCAGGAGTAGTAGGCAGACTCATCCGCCCGAGAGATACTACGGTTTTCTCATAGACGGGGATAGAGAGGATTGCATCATAGATTGTGATGAGCCTACTAGCTTCCAACAGGCCGTTCAGAGCGTTGACTCAGTAAAATGGCTGGATGCAATGCGGACCGAAATGGAGTCCATGTACACCAACAAGGTATGGACGTTGGACATTGCTCCAGACGAGGTAAAACCCGTAGGATGCAAGTGGATCTTCAAAAGGAAGATTGGTGTAGATGGACAGGTTGAGACCTATAAAGCTAGGCTGGTAGCAAAGGGTTTTCGTCAAAGACCTGGCTTGGACTATGACGAAACCTTTTCTCCAGTAGCCATGCTGAAATCCATTCGGATCCTTCTTGCCATTGCTGCCTTCCACGATTATGAGATTTGGCAGATGGACGTAAAGACAGCTTTTCTAAATGGAAATTTAGAGGAGTGTGTCTATATGGACCAGCCAGAGGGTTTCATTCAGAGTGGGAGCAGCGGAAAGGTGTGCAAGTTGCTTAAGTCCATCTATGGACTAAAGCAGGCATCGCGGAGTTGGAACATCTGCTTTGATGAGACGGTCAAAGAATTTGGCTTTATCAAAAATCCAGATGAACCATGCATCTATAGTAGATTTGTAGCGAGAACTGTAGTATTCCTCGTTTTATACGTGGATGACATTCTCTTAATAGGAAATGACATTCCTATGCTACAATCTGTCAAGGGGTTCTTGTCACACAGGTTCTCCATGAAAGACCTGGGTGATGCCTCGTACATCCTGGGGATCCGGATCCATCGTGATAGATCCAAGAGGATATTAGGACTTTCACAGTCCAGGTACATCGACACCGTACTGAAAAGATTCAGTATGGAAGATTCCAAGCGCGGTAATCTGTCGGCTTGTCACGGGATCACCCTCTCTAAAGAGATGTCTCCCAAGACTGATTTGGAGAGGGATCGCATGTCTATTATACCCTACGCTTCTGCGGTAGGCTCTATAATGTATGCGATGTTGTGTACCAGACCGGATGTAGCTTATGCACTGAGTGTGGTAAGCCGGTATCAGTTAAACCCCGGGGAGAAACACTGGATAGCAGTAAAGAACATTCTCAAGTACCTGAGAAGGACTAAGGAGATGTTCTTAGTGTATGGCGGAAAAGACCTCCAGATCGAGGCCTTTGCTGACTCCAGCTTCCAGAGTGACAAGGATGATTCCAAGTCCATGTCGGGTTTTGTCTTTACCCTCAATGGAGGGGCGGTGTGTTGGAAGAGTTCCAAACAGGAAACCGTTGCAGACTCGACGATGGAAGCGGAATACATCGCTGCATCTGATGCCGCAAAAGAAGTTGTCTGGATGAGGAAGTTCTTGAAAGAACTTCAGGTGGTTCCGTCCATTGTTGATCCAATACCTCTGTATTGCGACAACAACGGGGCTATAGCTTTAGCGAAGGAACCCAGGTCCCATCAAAGATCCCGACACATCTTGAGGCGGTATCACCTGATCAGGGAGATCGTGGATCGCCAGGAGATCGAGGTTCGGAGAGTCGCTTCAGAAGATAACACTGCAGATCCATTCACCAAGGCCCTGCCCCAGACTCAGTTCGAGCGGCTGATCGAGATGATAGGTCTTCGATACGCCAGTACATGGCCTTAGTGCAAGTGGGAGATTGTTAGTGTATATGCCCTAGAGGCCATTACTGTATCATACTAGTTTGTATATTACTTAATGAAAGCTTGGGATATTCACCTTGTATATACAATCTTGCTCAAAATAGTAGTATGCTACTTGGTTTGTTTCTACTTCAATGTGTACATGTGTTTATTTTAGTATATCGCCTATACACATTAGTGGAGCCCTTAGGATCTTTGCTTGATTACCAGCGATGTGATGGCCGTCACACTAGTAGGGCTGGGTAATCTATAAGCACATCCTTATGCAGGTCCCTGGTCGCAGGACTATCGAGACAGGGCATCGATACTCCGGAGTAGACCAGCGCATGCGCTTCTCATCCCAGTGTGGGAGACGGTCTGTCCCACAGCCGTCAGTACGTCGTACTTGAGATAGTATGCGGGTGCTCGTTAGGTTACGGGTACACTGGACAGGACTCGTCGGGAACTGACTAGTTGGTATTATGCCTATCGTCAGTTATCAGTTCCCAGGTGACATGAGTACAGCTTAGTCCGCTGACTTGACACTGTCACTTCGCCTCGAGTGTGTTCCCACTGCACTTTGATTACTACCCCACCACGGCTCAAAGGAGCCGTGCAAACAGGTAGTAGTTGGGTGCAGTCCCGAAGCACTTGGAGGCAGTGACGGTTAGACAGGATTCGTCTCTCCCGGTATTGGGGGTTGACATCGCGCTCTGTCTAGGAGAGCCATTACACGAGTAGTCCCTGGCCAGGGCAAACGAGATATACTGGTAGGCTTCCAGTGTTATCTCAGGGTGTTTTGGGCTTCGCTCTGGCACGACTTGTACCGCTATTGGGGGACTGACGTTTACCGCCCCCTAGGCCCGCCATGCGATGTATCAGATGAACAGACCGGACTGTACGGAGAATGTCACACTCAGGCTCAGTAGGAGTTCAGATGGGTTTCGCCTCTTCGGTCTTCTTGTCGGCATTACCTGGGGACCGTTACGCACAGTTAGTGCCGCTTGCGGTCTGTGGTTAAACCCACTGCCAGCGTAGTGTCGAGTCTTTAGAGTCCAACACAGAAAGCTTTTCGCCTTTAGGCAAAAGAGTAGAGGTCGCATGGTATTGCGACAGGTCGCATGGTTTTGCGACAGGGATCGGTCACATCCGTGCACTTGTGCACGTACAGTGTCCGGACAGTTTACACTAGCGGGCTTTGGTTTAAGCCAGATCCTAGTGTACCTTTTGGGATTGGATTTATCCAGTATGCATTCGTGTTCCTCGGAATGCGGGTGCGGGTGTGTATGCATAGTTGACAGGGAGGCAGAGGCAGCGGATTCTCATTAGGGTTGTTGACAGTTGACCGTTGACTATTTGACTTTTTGCTCAACCCTAATGAGAATATGATTTGTGATTAACTATTATATTAATTAAGTATTATGGTGACATGGTTGTTGACTTGTTGACTTTGTTGACTTGTTGACTTTTGTTGACTTGTTGACTTTGTTGACCGGTTGACTAGGCTTGACTAGTTGACCATCATGATAACCATAGCCATCATTTCATGGCAAAGACTTTTGCTTGCTTGCTCATTTGTGTAAAATGAGTGCATGAAATGATATGGTTATGGTTGCTTCAACCATCACATAAGACTTATTTGATATGATGAGTTATCATGACTTTGGATTATGAGAGGGTGAGAGAAAAAAGAGTTGCTCATTCTTTCTTGCTCATTCTCTCTCTTGTTCTTGAGCTCTCTTGTTTTGCTCTCACCCTCTTGCTCTTTTTCCCTCTCTTTAATCTATGGTTCTCTTGTCTCATGAGTTGAGAATCAAGAACCATAGATAAAATCCCATTCAAACTCTTCTCTACTCACTCTAGTTCACAAGGTTTAGCAAACCGAGTGAACTAGTTTCTTCAAAGAACGAAGAAGGAGCCAAAGGTTGGAGCTTTCAGGTGGATCTATCTTCGGCGTACGGAGACGACGAGAAGAAGCCAATCCGGACCACCATCGGAGCTTGAAGACGAAGGAGTTCAAGACAAGCAAGGTATAACCCCCTAACCGAGTAGCTAGAAACTCATAGTTAGGTTGTTAGATAGATGTTTAACCAAGATCCGGGTTTTAGGTCCATGTTACCACCTCCGTAAAAATCGTTTTTTACCAAATTCCGCATTCCCGAAAGTACCGGGAGAGGTAGCATGGACTTACATTCCCGGCATCTCGGAATAGTTCCATACGAAGCGGTATTTATATTGCATAAGCACTTTCTTTAGTGTGGCCACCTATTTTTTAGAGAACAGCTCTCTGACGAACGTGGGTCTCGGCACATTTTCCGTGCCCAAGTCGATTTTCCTCAGGTTGTCTGCCGTAGTTTGTATCCTATCTTCCAGCGCTTTTAGTGGTGGTGGAAACTCTGAGATCACCTCATTCTCGTCTTCATTTGCGAAGCACTTGAAGGATTCATCTATAGTCTCGTGCCCCCTCCTTTGAGAGTGTTACCACATGGCAGGTGTGAGTTTGCTTCCTTTCTTGATGTTAAGATGGTCTTGTCCTCCCGGTATCAGTCCTCTTTGGCTCATGCTTTCGCGGAAGGGATACCCTCCAACCGTCGGACAAAGCGAACTTGCTTTGTTGATACTGGTCTTTGATCCAGTCTTTGAAGGTGAAGCAGTCTTCAAGGGGATGACCTATTGCTCGGTGATAGGAGCAATAATTCGGATGATGGACCTCGTTTATTTGTTCGGGATGATGAGCCTCCGGAAGCGTCATCATTTGATGCTTCATGACAAGGTTGAATATTTTCCTTGTCTTGTCTTGAGGGAAAGAGTATTCCCGACCTATTTTCTTGATAAAGGACGGGTTCCAACCACGTTTTTCTTGATAGCGCGGCTTCTTAGATATACCCTGTTGTTTGCGAACGTTGTTTGCACTCTTTGTCCTATTTTTTCCTCTATTTCGGGATTTTTCCTTCTTTCGAGGACATACAGCGAGCTGGGGATGGATGGCATTGTATTCTTCTTTCTCTGCGGACTGCTGGTTGAGGCGTTGCGTCCTGGAATTTTCATAAATATCCATTTCGCGACTGTGGTTATCCTGAATCATACCAGAGCATAGCTCCACCTTTCTATCCTCGGCGAATCGACACTCTTTTTCGGAGAATCGGGTATGATGGATGTCTTGTATTGGAGGTAAGCTTTTGACAGGCTTCTTTTACTAGCTTGTCAACTTGTTCTTCGAACGATGGACTTAATGTTCTTAGAGTGGGATCTCATTCTGTTTCAACGTCACGGCTATTTCAAAGAGCGTTCACTTCTTCACCAAAACTGTTTATGACGCGGCAGCCATGAAATCGCTCCCGTTTCTTGGACTGAACTTATCCAAGCCCAGTTGTCTCAATCTTCCCATTGGGCATCTTTCGCTGAGTCCCGGAAATGTCCCAAATCTTGTTGTAGAACTGGGCTTGTTGAGCGGTTTGTTTGAAGGGTATGTCTTGGTATTTTAATAGCCTTTTCAATGTCTCTGCGTAATATCTGGGCAGACAGATTGGTTGAAACCTATCAAGCGCAAGATCGGCACCATGCTTGACTTCTTTCTCTACTTTAGTCTCCGTAGATTGATAGAAAAGGATCGCCTTTTCACCTCTTCGCCTGGGATGGACGTAGAAAGTCCGCAACTATTGTACGCTGTATGTATCAAGCGCATCAAGTTCTATGCAATGCCGTGGCGGAACTATGGTGATTTGTAAACTCTGATCAGCTTCAGTAACGGTTTATGCTGACGGGCGAGTGGAGAACACGGCGTTGGCCTCGTCCTTAGATTCACCGTTGAAGACCAAAATAGGAGCAGATGGGTCGGGCCTGTTGCCTTGGGGTTGCCCCCAGTAGACTATCTCTTCATCCTCCTCGGTATCGCTCCCAAAAATTGGGATAGTGGTGATGGCTTTTTATTTATTCTCCGGCTTATGACATCTTTCCGTGTCTTTGAAGTCTGGTAGGAAGTACTCGGCGTCTTCATATTTTCGTATTTCGTTTACGGAGAATGGATTTAGCCCCCCCGTAACAGTGTACTCGAGGCCATCTTTGAAATACTTCATACATTGGTATTGTGTAGAAGGGATGAAGTTGTACTCGTGCAACCAAGGTCGGCCGAGCAAAGCGTTGTAGCAAGTCTTGGCGTTGATGATATGAAATTTGATGTCAGTGATGAGTAGCCCAAAGCGTATCATCAATATTACAGACCAAAGTGTTCATGATGACTGTGAGTCAAACCCAGAGATGGTAATTTTGTCCCGAGCCAGGTGCTGAACGTTCATGTAGACTCCTTCAGCACCTTCACGTTGAGAAGGTTGACGGAGGACCCGTTGTCGACTAGGATCTTACCTAACTTGATGTCGTGGAAATACCCGGTGACATATAGAGGACAGTTATGCTCGCACGTTCTGAGGAGGAGATCTTCATCGCTGAATGTAATGTCAGTTGTATGAACCTCTGCCAGCTCGTCCTTCATCTTTTCTTCTGCAAGGAAATCTTGGAAATGATCGGGCTCCTGTAATGCCCTGATCATAGAATCTCTTGCTTCTTTGGATAGGAGGAGAGCATCCAATGTAAGTCCATGTTACCTCTCCCGGTTCTTTCGGGCTTGCGGAAATGATGAAAAACGATTTTTCTTTGGGTGGTAACATGGACTCAAAATACGGATCTTGGTTAAACAACTATCTAACAACCTAATTAGGAGTTTTACCTAACTCGTTTAGGGGTTTATACCTTAACTTGAACTCCTTCGTCTTCAACTCCTTGCGGTGGTCGGATCGGCCTCACTTCGTCGTCTCCTCGCGCCGAAGATGGATCCACCCGAAAGCTTCTACCTTTTGGCTTCTACTTCAAACTAGAAGAAACTAGAAAACTTGGTTTGCTAGACCTTGTGTACTAGGATGAGTAGACAAGTGTAATAGGTTTTGATCTCTATGGTTCTTGCTTCTCAACACATGAGACAATAGAACCATGAACTAGAGAGAGAGAGCAAGAGGAAGAGGGAGAGCTTGAGCATGAGAGAGAAATGAAATGAAAGAATATCAGCAAGACTTTTTCTCAACCTCTCTCTCATAATCCAAAATCATCATAACACATAATAATAATTGAGTATTATGTGATGGTTGTTATCATATCAAATGGCTACATCATTTCATGCATTAAATACAATGTGTGAACAAATACGCAAGCCAAGGTCAATGCCATGAAATGATAGCCATTGTCATGATGGTGGTCAACAGGTCCAACCTAGTCAACCGGTCAACAAATCAACAAAGTCAACCTTTCAACCCAACCATGTCACAACAATACTTAATTAATATTATTGTTAATCATATTTCTAATTCTCATTAGGGTTTAGCAAAAGTCAACAGTCAACAACCCTAATGAGAATCCTCTGCCTCTGTCTCTGTCAACTGTGCATACACACCCGCATCCGCGTTCCGGGGAACACGAATACAACCGAGATAAAACCAATCCCAAAACGTATACTAGGATCTGGCTTAAACCAAAGCCCGCTAGTAATAACTGCCCGGTCACTAAACGTGCACAAGTGCACGGATGTGACCGAACCCTGTCGCAAAACCATGTGACCTCTACTCTTTTGCATAAAGGCGAATAGCTCTCTGTGTGGGACTCTAAAGACTCGACACTACGCTGGCAGTGGGTTTAACCACAGACCGCAAGCGGCACTAGCTGTGCGTAACGGCCCCCAGGTAGATGCCGATAAGAAGACTGACGAGGTGAAACCCATATGAACTCCTACTGAGCCTGAATGTGACAATCTCCGTACAGTCCAGTCTGTTCGTCTGAGAATATCGCATGACGGGCCTAGGGGGTTGGTAAACGTCAGTCCCCTAATAGCGGTACAAGTCGTGTCAGAGTGTAGCCTAGAACACCCTGAGATAACACTGGAAACCTACCAGTATATCTCGCTTGCCCTGGCAAGGGACTTTGTGTAATGGCTCTCCTAGACACAGCGCGATATCAACCCCTAATACCGGGATAGACGAATCCTGTCTAACCGTCACTGCCTCCAAGTGCTTCGGGACTGCACCCAACTACTACCTGTTTGCATGACTCTTGAGCCGTGGTAGGGTAGTAATCAAAGTACAGTGGGAACACACTCGAGGCGAAGTGACAGTGTCAAGTCAGCGGACTAAGCTGTACTCATGTCACCTGGGAACTGATAACTGACGATAGGTATAGTACCAACCATCAGTTCCCGACGAGTCCTGTCCAGTGTACTCGTAACCTAACGAGCACCCGCATACTATCTCCAGTACGACGTACTGATGGCTGTGGGACAGACCATCTCCCCATGCTGGGATGAGAAGCGCATACGCTAGTCTACTCCGGAGTATCGATGCCCTGTCTCGATAGTCCTACGACTAGGGACCTATATAAGGATGTGCTTATAGACTACCCAGCCCCCATGAGTGTGACTGCCATCACAACGCTGGTAATCAAGCAAAGATCCTAAGGGCTCTACTAATATGTATAAGCGATATGCTAAAAGAAACACATGCACATATTAAAGTAGAAACAAACCAAGTAGCATACTACCATTTTGAGCAAGATTGTCTATACAACTGTGAATATCCCAAGCTTCCATTAAGTAATATACAAACTAGTATGATACAGTAATGGCCTCTAGGGCATATACACTAACAATCTCCCACTTGCACTTAGGCCATGTACTGGCGTATCGGAGACCTATCATCTCGATCAGCCGTTCGAACTGAGTCTGGGGTAAGGCCTTCGTTAGTGGATCATCAGCGTTATCTTCCATATTTACTCTCTTCACCTCGATCTCCCGGCGATCAATGATCTCCCTGATCAGGTGGTACCGCCTCAAAATGTGCCTGGACTTCTGATGGGACCTGGGTTCCTTCGCTAAAGCTATAGCACCGTTGTTGTCACAATACAGCGGTATTGGATCAACAATGGTAGGAACCACCTGAAGCTCCGTGAGGAACTTCTTCATCCAGACAGCTTCCTTTGCGGCATCGCAAGCAGCTATGTACTCCGCTTCCATAGTTGAGTCAGCAACGGTCTCCTGCTTGGAATTCTTCCAGCAAACCGCCCCTCCATTGAGGGTAAAGACATATCCCGACATGGACTTGGAGTCATCCTTGTCACTCTGGAAGCTGGAGTCAGCAAAGGCCTCGATCTGGAGGTCTTTTCCGCCATACACCAAGAACATCTCCTTAGTCCTTCTCAGGTACTTGAGAATGTTCTTTACTGCTATCCAGTGTTTCTCCCCTGGGTCCGACTGATACCGGCTTACAACGCTCAATGCGTATGATACATCTAGTCTGGTACACAACATCGCATACATTATAGAGCCTACCGCAGATGCGTAGGGTATTGATGACATGCGAGCCCTTTCCAAATCAGTCTTGGGAGACATCTCTTTGGAGAGGGTGATTCCGTGACAAGCCGGCAGATTACCGTGCTCGGAATCTTCCATACTGAATCGTTTCAGTATGGTGTCAATGTACCTGGACTGTGAAAGTCCCAACATCCTCTTAGATCTATCACGATAGATCTGGATCCCCAGAATGTAGTTGGCATCGCCCAGGTCCTTCATGGAGAACCTCTGTGACAAGAATCCTTTGACTGACTGTAACATAGGAATATCATTTCCTATTAGGAGAATGTCATCCACGTACAAGACGAGGAATACTACAGTTCTCCCTACAATCTTACTGTAAATGCATGGTTCATCTGAGTTTTTGATAAAGTCGAATTCTTTGACAGTATCATCAAAGCAGATGTTCCAACTCCGCGATGCCTGCTTCAGTCCATAGATGGACTTGAGCAACTTGCACACTTTACCGCTGCTTCCACTCTGAATGAATCCCTCCGGCTGATCCATATAGACACACTCTTCCAAATTTCCATTTAGGAAATCCGTCTTTACGTCCATCTGCCAGATCTCATAATCGTGGAAGGAAGCAATGGCAAGAAGGATCCGAATGGATTTGAGCATAGCCACTGGAGAAAAGGTCTCGTCATAGTCCAAACCAGGTCTTTGACGGAAACCCTTTGCAACAAGTCTAGCTTTATAGGTTTCAACCTGCCCATCTACACCAATCTTCTTTCTGAAGATCCATTTGCAGCCTACGGGTTTTACCCCTTCTGGAGCAAAGTCCAAAGTCCAAACTTTGTTGGTGTACATGGACTCCATCTCGGGCCGCATTGCATCCAGCCATTTTACCGAGTCACCGCTCTGAATGGCTTGCTGGAAGCTAGTAGGCTCAACATAATCAATAGTGCAATCCTCTCTATCCCCGTCTATGAGAAAACCGTAGTATCTCTCGGGCGGATGAGACTGCCTACTACTCCTGCGGAGTGGCACAGGGATGTCCGGTTCTCCTGAAACTTCTGGTTCTTCCAAGCTTTCAGTAATAGCTTGTGGTTGTGGAATTTCTTCCAGTTCTATTGCGCTCCCACTTATCTGATTTTCTAAAAATTCAGTTTCCAAGAAGTGGGCATGCGGAGAAACAAAAACTTTTTGTTCTTCTGCGGAATAGAAAAGATACCCTGTGGAGTTCTTTGGGTATCCCACAAACTTACACAGTACTGAGCGTGCCTCGATCTTGTACGCATGCTGCTTTTTTACAAATGCTGGACATCCCCATGTCTTAAGATACTTAAGACAGGGTTTTTTCCCACTCCACATCTGATATGGGGTGGTAGGCACAGTGTTGGTTGGAGCCTTCTTCAAGAGATATGCAGCTGTTTCTAGTGCATAACCCCAGAAAGATCGCGGTAACTCAGCCTTATTCATCATGGAACGAACCATATCCAATAGGGTTCGATTCCCCCTTTCAGATACACCGTTGTGTTGTGGTGTGTATGGAGGAGTACGCTGAGAGAGAATTCTGTTCTCTTTTAAGTAGTCCAGAAACTCGGCACTCAAGTATTCACCACCTCGATCAGATCTCAGTGTCTTTATACTTTTGCCTGTTTGTTTTTCAACTTCATTCTTGTATTCCTGAAATTTCTCAAAGGTTTCGGATTTATGCTTCATCAGGAAGACATGTCCATACCTAGAGAAATCATCTGTAAAAGTAATGAAGTATGAATAACCACTTCGCGCATGTGTAGACATTGGACCACACACGTCACTGTGTATGAGTCCCAAGAGCTCCCTCGCTCTTACTCTGTGTCCAGTGAACGGAGTCTTTGTTATCTTTCCCATGAGACAAGATTCACAAGTGGCATAAGACTGATACTCGAACGGATTCAAGTATCCCTCTTTATGTAACTTTGTTAACCGTGTCTCATTAATGTGACCCAGTCTACAATGCCATAAGAAAGCCTGATTTGTTTCCGGAGACTTTCTTTTAAATGTGTTCTGGACACTGAAAATCTGAGCTTGATTTAATACGTATATCCCGTTTTCTAATGTACCTGACCCAATCAGAACTTGATTTAGGTGGATGTGGACCACATCGCTTACAAAAGTAAAATCATATCCTTCCTTAGAAAGTAAGGATACAGATATGATATTACAAGTTGCACCTGGTACATACAAACAGTTAGGCAGAATCAATATCTGCCCAGTTGTCAGTCCAAGATGATATTCCCCTACGGATTCAGCGTCCATGCCCATTCCGTTAGCAACCCTGAGAGTCATATCACCTTTCCTGATAACCCTACGGTTTCTCAGAGCCTTTAACGAATTACAGATGTGAGATCCTGATCCAGTATCCAATACCCAGGAAGTAGGGTTAACTGACATACAGTTCTCTACTACAAACACACCCGAAGCCGAAGCCATAACATGCTTCGAATTCTGGCTACTGGCTTTACTAGCCCTGCAATCCTTCTGCCAATGTTCATTCCTGTAACAATAGGAACGTCCCTCCTTTACTACATCTAGCCCCGAAACTTTTGCCCTTCCCTTTCGTTCTTCTTCCCTGGTTTCCTTCAGGGTAGAAGGTAGAGACTGTAGAATCAAGTCAGCATCTGACCCGTTCTTCAACGTGGTCTTCAAGTTCGTGATCTCAAAACAGCTGGTCTTTGTAAGGACGTTGCCCCCTACAGATGACCTGATAGCCAACCTCGCTTGAAGCAATTCGTTCGAGGTCTCATATCTTGCGATACGAGATTGCTCTCCATATAAATCTTTATTATGGAGGAAGATAGAAACTAAGTCCATCTTCTCGTGCTGCCTCTGGTATGCACCATCAACTGAGGCCAACACGAGGCACTTGGCTTTCGCACAGTCTTTTTCCGATGTCTTACGGATATCAATATCCGTGACAGGGGAAACTGGTCCTGAGACGGCAGGGGTTTGATTAGTTAAGAGGTGTCCCAGCTTGTCATGGGCAATGGATATCTGGACAGACCTTTGCCAATCATAACAGTCAGGTTCAGTCATTTTATTATCTAGATGTAACCTATGTGTGGTCACTGGGTCGCTGCAATTAAGAGAGAGAGAAGAAAACACTCAGCATGATGCTCTTGCAAGTTTAGAGTGGTTTTTAGTTTGTCTAAACAAGATGGCTTCCACTGTCTCTCGAATCCCTCCTCAAACCAAATAGGAAGAATTGGTCAGGATCAATCTCACCGTACAATACTTGCTTAACCGTTCAGCCAGGCTAGTGTCGGTACTTCGAGGGAGGTTTTCCAACGCTTTCGCGAAGTTCCTTAATTAAATAACCTCTTTTCCCTGGGGGCGTAGCCCCGCTAACACCTTTCTAGACACCTACTTGGTTTATAGCATTGATCGTTAAGTGAGAAATTTCTCGAGGAGTAGCATATACTCACAGTAGGATCGGGATCCAAATATCATCGCGTGACAAAACTGAAGGAATCCTACCAGAATCATCACACTCCAAATGGTATGCAGCGCTAGCAAGTTTCAGTTTCTTTTGAAACTCCCGATGTGGATTTTTGCCCTATGCTCTTATGACCTTGACGAAGGTCAACAAATCATAAGTCACATGTCAAGTTCTACCAGTCATTGTCCAGGTTAATTTGAACCCACCCGTATATACCCTTGACGAAGGTCAACAAGGTAATACGACTGTCCCAAACCAACGCATCTATCTATGCTACATATGAACACCCAACAGCTACCAATCACTATGCCTTGACGAAGGTCAACAAACATAGCTTGAATACTATAGAATATTCATACGAAACGACGGAGGGCTACAAATGGTTTTGGCGAAACCTTGAACATAGTGAACTTGATATAATCGAAAGAACCTTGATAGCTTTTAAAAAGGAGTGGCTTAAGCTCCGCGTTTAAAAGTTGTTTTTTGAAAAGAAACCAAGTGGTTTTTGAAATTGTTCCAACGACTTTTACTTGGTTTATTTTCTTGCATTAATTTTTAATGCGTCCCATCATTTAATCCTACCATTGCAGAAAACAATGAAAATATGACGTACGCTTATACCATCCGCATTCGCCACGGGGCCCCGTCATTACCCGTTAGGTTACTTAACTAACGACAGAGCGGGGGCTGGACTAGCGCGGATGCAAAATATAAGCAACGCCTAAATAGATATCATATATAGATATATACATTCGTCAGATGCAATGATAGCCATTCCAGATCACAGATGAACACATTGGATATACTAGGAATCCGCATTCCGTACGATCCTGTAACGAAAAGTGGATTACACAGTCGCGATGAATAGCCAATACCCCACCCTAGACCCCTACGGGTGCGGCAAACTACCCGCCAAGTACCCGAAGCGAAGCAACCTTCCTTAACACCGTGAGTAGGCCACTCGGCACTTCAAGATACCCGGTAGTTTGTGCACCCCACGTTGGGTCTATCCTAGGAGCAAAAACAGTAAAAGAAATTATACAATGACGGCTACAACCCCATCCCGGTTGTTCGGCCAAATAAATAATATTACATCAATTACAAATTTACATGAATTGAAAGATAAAGAAAACTCTCATCTCACAACCCCCCGGCTATTCATCCGTGACAATCCAATGAATTCATATACACATACCGTCAACATTACAGATCACAGATATGTATAACCCCCACTAATCAACGTATAGCGATTAGCAGACGTTCAATACATATATCACATCACAGATATATACCCGTCAGCTTAAGTCTTTAGAAGTTCGATCAAAATACGGATTTTAAGACCCAAAAACAAAATTTTCTTTCTGTAAAATCTGGGCAGAAAAAACAAATTCCAACAATCCCAAAACAGCCCTAGAAAAACACTGCAGGAAAACTGTGCCACGACCGAGTTCCGCGGCGCTTTGACCGAGTCGGTGGACCAGTTTTCTTGTGTCGGTTTAAAAAAGTCTGAGCCGATTTTCAGTGTAAGATTTATTAATTTTTGAAAAGAAAACAGAATCGGCAGAAACTTGATTTTTCGGGCGTGTTTCGTGACTTTTTCTCCGATCGAACTTCTAGTTACTTTGCTAACATGTTAGATAGTGTTTAATTAGGCTCTGATACCACTGTAAGTCTACGTTACCTCTCCCGGTTCTTTCGGGCTTGCGGAAATGATGAAAAACGATTTTTCTTTGGGTGGTAACATGGACTCAAAATACGGATCTTGGTTAAAAAAATATCTAACAACCTAACTATGAGTTTTACCTAACTCGGTTAGAGGTTTATACCTTAACTTGAACTCCTTCATCTTCAACTCCTTGCGGTGGTCGGATCGGCCTCACCTCGTCGTCTCCTCGCGCCGAAGATGGATCCACCCGAAAGCTTCTACCTTTTGGCTTCTACTTCAAACTAGAAGAAACTAGAACACTTGGTTTGCTAGACCTTGTGTACTAGGATGAGTAGAGAAGTGTAATGGGTTTTGATCTCTATGGTTCTTGCTTCTCAACACATGAAACAATAGAACCATGAACTAGAGAGAGAGCAAGAGGAAGAGGGAGAGCTTGAGCATGAGAGAGAAAGGAAATGAAAGAATATCAGCAAGACTTTTTCTCAACCTCTCTCTCATAATCCATAATCATCATAACACATAATAATAATTGAGTATTATGTGATGGTTGTTATCATATCAAATGGCTACATCATTTCATGCATTAAATACAATGTGTGAACAAATAAGCAAGCCAAGGTCAATGCCATGAATTGATAGCCATTGTCATGATGGTGGTCAACAAGTCCAACTTAGTCAACCGGTCAACAAAGTCAACAAGTCAACCTTTCAACCCAACCATGTCACAACGATACTTAATTAATATTATTGTTAATCATATTTCTAATTCTCATTAGGGTTTAGCAAAAGTCAACAGTCAACAACCCTAATGAGAATCCTCTGCCTCTGTCTCTGTCAACTGTGCATACACACCTGCATCCGCGTTCCGGGGAACACGAATACAACTGAGATAAAACCAATCCCAAAACGTATACTAGGATCTGGCTTAAACTAAAGCCCGCTAGTAATAACTGCCCGGTCACTAAACGTGCACAAGTGCACGGATGTGACCGAACCCTGTCGCAAAACCATGCGACCTCTACTCTTTTGCCTAAAAGCGAATAGCTCTCTGTGTGGGACTCTAAAGAATCGACACTACACCGGCAGTGGGTTTAACCACAGACCGCAAGCGGCACTAGCTGTGCGTAACGTCCCCCAGGTAGATGCCGATAAGAAGACTAAGGAGGCGAAACCCATCTGAACTCCTACTGAGCCTGAATGTGACAATCTCCGTACAGTCCGGTCTGTTCGTCTGAGAATATCGCATGGCGGGCCTAGGGGGTGGTAAACGTCAGTCCCCTAATAGCGGTACAAGTTATATCGGAGTGTAGCCCAGAACACCCTGAGATAACACTGGAAACCTACCAGTATATCTCGCTTGCCCTGGCCAGGGACTTTGTGTAATGGCTCTCCTAGACACAGTGCGATATCAACCCCCAATACCGGGAGAGACGAATCCTGTCTAACCGTCACTGCCTCCAAGTGCTTCGGGACTGCACCCAACTATTACCTGTTTGCACGACTCCTTTGAGCCGTGGTAGGGTAGTAATCAAAGTACAGTGGGAACACACTCGATGCGAAGTGACAGTGTCAAGTCAGCGGACTAAGCTGTACTTATGTAATCTGGGAACTGATAACTGACGATAGGTATAGTACCAACCATCAGTTCCCGACGAGTCCTGTCTAGTGTACTCGTAACCTAACGAGCACCCGCATAATATCTCCAGTACGACGTACTGATGGCTGTAGGACAGACCATCTCCCCATGCTGGGATGAGAAGCGCATACGCTAGTCTACTCCGGAGTATCGATGCCCTATCTCGATAGTCCTACGACTAGGGACCTGTATAAGGATGTGCTTATAGACTACCCAGCCCCCATGAGTGTGACTACCATCACAACGCTGGTATCAAGCAAAGATCCTAAGGGCTCTACTAATATGTATAAGCGATATGCTAAAAGAAAAACATGCACATATTAAAGTAGAAACAAACCAAGTAGCATACTACCATTTTGAGCAAGATTGTCTATACAACTGTGAATATCCCAAGCTTCCATTAAGTAATATACAAACTAGTATGATACAGTAATGGCCTCTAGGGCATATACACTAACAATATATGCTCAGTTGTGAGGGTATCTTCCTCAGATGTGCCAGGACATTGTAATCCACCTTGTTTTTCTTAGGATGGTCCTTGGCTGCGAGCTCTTCGACGATTCTATCATCGAGGGCAATTTCCCCAGGGACTTTTTCCTTCCCCTTGTCTCTTTTTCTCGAACCTTTGTTTGTAGGCCCGAGGTTCTTCTCAGGCAGCGTGCGATTACGTAGATGAATGTTCTCACAGTTCTTATCCTCCTCCTCTTTTTCGGAGGTGGATTATTTGAAGAGAGGGCCGAGCGTTATTTCTTTCTCAGAATCTCTCTCGTATGTAAGAACTTAGGATTTTTCTTTTGTAGAACTAATACCAACCATATGACAGTTGCCAACCATTCCTTCATACTCATCCATCGCGCTTCTTTGCTATCGACGAGCTTTGCGCTTCATCCGCTTGAAGTGTTGTCGGTGAGCAACGTATCCTTGCCACCACTTCTTGAAGGCATTGCACTCTTCGGTGGGGTGGTTGACCCTCCGATGATATAGGCAATAGTTTGAATGTGAAATCTTTCCGTTGAGGCATGTGGCCCCGGGAATATTTTCCTTGAGAGATGGCAGCTTCATTCCTATTGACAGGGCTTTGACGAACCGTTTCTCCATCTTAAAACTGCTTTTGTTTTCCGCATGAGTGCTTCGGCCTGGTTGGAGTACTTTGTGACTCTTCCTCTCCGCATCTTCTTCATCTTGACGCCGATGCTTCGCATTTTCGTATATGGCCGTTTCACGTTCTCGGTCAGCTCTGCTCTTTTGAAAAGCTTCGTTTAGCAGCCTGTCAATTAGGCCTTTTGGAAGCTCCGGGGATTTTGGCACCGACCCTGCCCCCAGTTCCTCTGCGTTGCTTTCTGACGCCGAGGGAGTTTCTTCATTATTTAACGACAAATGAGAAACCATGTGGCAACTTGCTACATAATCTTTGGTTTCTCCCGACGAGCCATTTCCCTCATCATCGTCACTATCTCCGTTCTCAAGTATATGGTTGAGAAACTCTTCGAGGGTGACTGAGATCCGCGCCTTCTGTTTGTACTCTTCCAGTGCGTCGATGTACTTTTGCAGGTCCGTGCGCTTATCGTCAGGCTACACGGGCTTCTTGGTCTTCTTCTTTCCCTTTGAAGACTTTGAAGGCTTGACCTGGGTTTTTTTTTTTCCATCGTTAGCTGTTTTCGGTGTGGGACGTGGTTTCAGCATCCCCTCAATGATCTCGGGCTCCAGCGGGCTTTTCCACCTGATCACCGGACATGCTTGAAGATCCTTCATCATTCTTTTGGGTTTATCTGAAAGGACAACTTCCCATGGAGCTTCTTCCACAAAGAACATGATGCCCCCGGAGTATCCACCTTTTTAGGAGCGTACCTCTGTGGCGGGTTCACCCTCCAGTTCTCTGACAGTGTGAATTTCCCTTGACGGTACTGGTCTTCGACCCAGTTCTTGAATCCTCAATAGGGAGGCTCACCAGTCGGTGATAGGAGCATTAGTTGGGATTGTTGATGTCACCGGGCTGCGGTGGACGTTTTGGGTTCGGCTGAGTGATGAGTTTGTTGCGCACTGCCAGTTCGAATAGTCTACTCATTTTATCACGGGAAAACGAGTATGCACGTCCTAGCTTCTCTTCCAGGGGCTGGCGCGGGTGCGTGTTGTTTTGGCGAGCAACTAGTTTCAGGTCGCTCGGTTTTTGTTGAGTTTTGGCAACGAAGGCCGCTTTCCCTTTACCCTTTACATTCCGAGGGTCTATTTTTGAAGAGGAAGGTCCGTGGCCCATCAGTCCATTTAGGCCAACTTGTCGATCAGAGCCTGGAAGGTGGTCAGCTTAAAGAACATCATGAACTGAGACACAGTCTCCTAAGGATCCAGAGTCCCTATGAACATGCCCACGGCAGGAGCTTCTTCGATGCGTTGTTCGCATTTTGACCATAGGTTCTGCCACCGGATTGCGTATTGAACCCAGGTCTCTCCTGGCTTCACCTAGCATTGATTAATGCCGTGATCGGGGTGCGTTCGCTTACGCTGGCGAACGCTGCATGAACAACAATTCCATTTCCGCGAATGTTTTGACGGAGTCATTTATGAGCTCCGAGTACCATTCAAACGTCGTTTCTGACAGGCTGCCAACGAACTGGCGAAGCAGAAATTTGTCGTCGCCTCCAGTATTACCGCACAAAGCTATGAACTGAGCGACGTGCTGATGAGGATTGCCTATCCCCTTATACACGTGGAACATGAGGATCGTATATCCTGGTGATTATTTGATTTGGTCATACCATCCCGGATACGGTCGCCCAGTTCTGACGATTTGACCAGCTGCTTCATTCGCTTGATCAGCTCGTATTTGTTGAGCTATGTAATCATCAAGGGCAGCTTTGGAGGTCGTTTCCTCCTTGGCTATTGATAAAGCTGGAAGAGGGTTTGATGTTTCCCCTCTGTCGTCCTCGATAATTATCAGCGGGTCTTCAGCTGGAAGATTTGGCTGGATCATCATTCCAACCATATCTTGGAACAAAAGTGCCATCTGTTTTATATTAGCAGCATGTTCTGCGGACTCCTTATCCTTTCTTTCCATCACCCTTCGCAGGAACTCTGTATCGGTCTCTTGCTCATGGCGCTGTTCAGACACCGCTTCCGGGCTTTCTTTCTGCCTAGTGAGTGCTGCCATTTTCGTCAGCATCTCTTGGAGCTTTTGTTGCTGCTCCTGAGCTTTTGTAAACAACTGAATTTGTGGCCGATGATCCATGGAAGTACGAATTTCCTTTTTCCTGGAGGCCATGTAGACCGTGTGTACAACCATGCCCCAACGCTTGGAGCGTTTAGGTCAAGCGCCTTTGGAATTAGCCGCAGGCAAAGAGATTTTCTCCGGCCTCCTCCTTTTGTGGGTGGTCGAGGTTGAAGGAGCCGCTGTAACAGGTACCTGTGTGAAAGAATCTCCTCGCTGTATGGTGGAGGGATGATTTTCCTCTTGTCGAACCTTCATTTTCTCCGGTTGATAAGAGTGGTCTTTGTTGATCACAGAGTCCTGGACTTTCTTCCAGAACCAGTGGATTTGGGAGGAGAGCCGTTGAGGGGACTGCTCCGGTTTTGCCTGCGTCATGTTTTCAACAGGAAGTGGAGATTTCTTCAACACCGCGGTTGGGGAGTTCTTTCGCACCCTCCTAAGCGGTTCAAAGCTATTTCCGGTTGGAACAGCAGCGTCAACTTCCACCATTGGAGCTGGTGGGGTGAGTTCAGAAAGGGAGTTGCCCCCAGCTCTTCTCACTCGGCGCCAGTGGTGACGTCGAGCGTGCCTTGCAGATGGGACCACCTCAGTTGTAGAAGCGGCTCCGTCGTGCCCCCTGCTTTGGTAAGGGGTTGCTGCTGGTGCCAGCCTGCTTAAGACTGACGTCCTTTGAGAGAGAATGGCCAATCTTTCGAAGGCTGAATTTCTGGTAGGGGAAGCACTTTTGATGACTTCACCTGCCAGAGGATTTGGGAGGACTATCCATTTTGGGATAGCCCCTTCGGGTATTGCGAGCCTCTTTGCGGGACCAGTTGAGCTTTGGCTTAACCTGTTGAAGACTGAGTTGGCAGACTTGGACGACCCATGGACAGGGGCCGTGGTGGATGCAATTCGATCGAAGACCGACTTCTTGGGAGCTTCCTGTGGTGGCACTGGGGTGCTGAAACTCGCTGGCGGGAGCATGGTCCTGAAGAACAATCCAGTGGTGGCTTGAGTCACCTGCCCCACCGACATTTAAAAGATGGAGGCCGCATTAGGCCCATATGTCACTCCTCCATTTGGGGCGGAGCGGGAGTTACTGTTGCAGTTTGTGCAGCTGGAAGCCATTGATGTTCACTTCTTCTTTCTGCACAGGAACAAGACACCAAATTTTAGTATCTCGAATCCAAAGGAAACCATAGCGAACCGTGATTTTGTTCGTGAAACACGACACATGAAGTGTGGAGTGGAAAGGAGAAAAGGTCCCACCGGGTGTGCCAAAATCTGTTCCCCGCCGAAAACAGAGACGAACTGGTATAGATCGTCTTGCCTGAATTTGGGGGCAGATGCTATTTGGATTTATCCGTCTACCTCTCCGAAGATGCCAAGTTGATTTATAGCACCATATATCGGAGGTTTGGACAGATGCGGCCGTTGTAGTAGACTTCGTCAGATTCTCCCTCATTTGCGAGGGTTTTTTGATTGTGGGGACGCTCTTCCCTACAGACGCAAGCCCCTGCAGTTAATTACGTTATCGTATCGCGATAATCACTTTCTCCTTCTACGGAAGTTCACTTTGTGTCGTATGTGTTTTTATTTGTTTAGATTGCTCGTGGATTGTATACGGAGATGAATTTATGTTGTCGCCCGTAGGGCGTGGATTAGTCCAAATCCATATTTCTTAGATTTGGGTTTTTTAAATTTATTTAAGAATCGTTAATCTATTTTGAGATTAAGATCGACTTAAATGTATTTGAGCATTTGGGGGCTCGATTTGTTTTTGTTAAGGAAACATTAGTCCAATTTGAGACTAAGATCCACTTAACGAGGTTTCAGGATCATTTTTATTTCAGATCCAACGAAAGAGTATTTGGGCTCTATTGTTTTGGTTTAAGGACGTTTCGGTCCATTATCTCCATCTTGGAGGCGAAGTTCTAGTTTGAGTACATCTTGGTCTATTGATCACTATTTTGGAGGTAAGATTTTAGTTTAAGGACGTCTCGGTCCGTTGATCACCATTTTGGAGGTGAGATTTTAGTTTAAGGACGTCTTAGTCTGTTGTCCATCATGCGCGCACGTGTATTTGTTACGTGACAACAGCGATGTTGATTTGGAATGTGTCCAATTTGGGGTGTAGTCTGATTTGAGGTGTGCACGTCAATTTAGAGGTGCACCAATGAGTTATTGGTTATCGGGACCCGCCACATCTCTGAAGACGTTGAATAATTACAACGACATATATCAGAGGTGTGGAGAGAGGTACCCTTAAACAAAATCCCATATTTGAGGGAAAAGATGGTGCTGCTGTAGACCTAAGGAATGTTAGTCATGTTTGAGACTAAAATTATCTTAGGAGATATAATATGAGTATCATTTGGGATATCATCAATGGGAGACCACTAGTCATTTTTGAGACTAAGGTCAATTTGGGAAAACATGAGCACATGAGCTCGGTTGTTTTAGTATCAAAGAGGTCTAACCTCAGAAAACTATAGCCAATTTGGGCTAAGATTGAGTTTCCAACAGTGCTAAGCACTGAGGAATACAGTGCTCAAGTGCGTTTCACGTGGGCACTGGATTAGTGTTAAATGCTAGAGTTTTATAGCGCTCATGTAACACACGTGAACACACGTGAGCCACCCTAAATATGGGCGCCAGACTAGCGTTAAGCACTAGAGTTTGATGGCTCTCGCGTGACACACATGAGATACCTCAAATATGGGTACTGCTCTTTGGGTTTTATTCCCCCTCTTTTATATAAGTGCTAAGCACTTGGTTCTCGTGCAAAGCACGTGGGTGTCCCCTTTTCCATTATTGATACCGGAGTACTATAGTTTCCTCTTTCTTTTGTAGGGTTACTAGGCACTCTAATAAGGTTCTACAAGGCATCAACCATGCCCGATTCAAAATTTAGCCATCCCGAACAACCCTTAACAAGATCTTTAAACTAGAGATTAGGCGAAACAAAGCATGTTAAACACTTTAACATCTAAGAGTTTGGGATTACAACCTTTGCAGTCCGGTCCTTCACTTCATAAGCTCCGTGTTGTGGTCCCTTCGCTGCGATCATCAAGTTCCGAACTCTCGAGAGGCTTCACGAAGAGAAAGATACAAGCTTGCTTCCGATATTCGATAACAAAGATGATCTACCTTGAAATTTCATTAACACAAGCTCTCACTCACTAAATGAAGTGAACACCCTAATCTAAATGGCTAGGATAGATTAAGATGATGAAGTAGGATTTTAGCTCTATTTTATTTTCATTAACTCACTCATTTTCATCACTTGATAAAAAGCTAGAAAGCTTTTCATGAAAGAACTCAAGGAAGAAGAAGATGAAAAATCAATTAAATCCTTTTGTGATGAATAATGAAATAATATATGATTAATAATATAACCATGGTCAACTATGACAAGGTTAACCCATGTAGAGATTTAACTAGGGCTAGGGTTTGTGTTGAGTTAAAGAATGAGTCACTTAAAATATCAAGCATAATATCTTAGTTCAATCCAAAAGAAAACCTTCTAGAAGGTTCAAGAAAGAACTAACCCAATTCAATCCCTAACCTTGTTTAATCTCCACTAAACATGTTGCATTAGTAATCATATCATGTTACAATATTATATATCACATATATAATATATTTTGTAACAAAAGAAAATAATACAATTAACATATATCGCATATATATCAATGTATTACCTGGTGACAAAATGAAATAATAAAGCGAGCCAATATTAGATAATGTAATGCAATATATCATATATATTATTATACATTAAATTATCGAATCAACACTTGATCCGACAATCCGGCTATATCGAATATAACCGACTAATATATCATGTACCGATTCATCGAATCGACACTTGATCCGATGATCCGGCTCATATCAAAATAACGCGAGAATATAAGACGGTATCTCATATCGTATTATCCTCGGTCCTGCACATATCATATATGTGCCCCTACTCCGTTTTGCCTGAGTCAAGAAACCTCTGTGTAGGACTCTAAAGAATCATCAATACGCCGGCAGTAGGTGATGATCATATCAAACACCCACAAGCTGCAAGCGGTCAGCTAAACGTAACAGCCACCCAGGTATTGAGCGATCAGAAGATCAACAAGCAAGCCTGTACATTCTCCTGCAAATCCAATTAGTAACACTCCCGTACAGTCCGGTCTCTTCGTTTGATATGTCGCATATCTCGCCTAGGGGTGGTAAACGTCAGACCCCAGTAGCTTGATAAGTCGTGTCGATATGAGGTCCACAGTAGTTTGAGAAACTACTGATAACACTTACTAGTAAATCTCAGTAACCCTGGCCAGGAATTTCTAGTTATAGCCAATCGGACACAGCGCAACATCAACTCCCTATACCGGGAGAGACGAATCCCCTCCTATCGGTCATTACCTCTATGTGATTCGGGACTGTACCCAAAAGTCACCTTTTTGCACACCCTCTTGGACGTGGTATGATGGAAATCAAAGCATAGTGTAAATCACACAAGGCTCTATGACGATCTCGGGTCTACAGACTACTCTGTACCAGTGTCACCAGAGAACTGCCATCTGACGTGAGGTATAATACCATCTGGGAGTTCTCGGCGAGTCCGTCCAGTGTACTTAGTCTCCACCGAGCACCCGTACACCATCCTTGATGTCAAACACTGATGGATATGGGATCATCCATCGCCCATCATATGGGTCAAGATGCGTATACGCTAGTCTACTCTGGAGTATCGATGCCCTGTCTCTGTACTCCCACGACTAAGAACAATTATAGGATGTACTCGTTGACTACCGTGGCCCCACTAGTATGATCTCATCATTGTACCAGTAGTCGAGTACATATCCTAAGGGCTTTATCAATATGTAACATAGAGACAATCATAGTACATATTAAGATAAAGTACAACCAGATAGCATACTATCATGTCGAGCAAGAAAGTCCTCCCTATATATGTCCAAGCATCCATTACAATATACATCGTATGTACAGTAATGGCCTCTAGGGTATACATATAACTAACAATCTCCCACTTGCACTAGGGCCATCTGTTGTGGTATCGCATACCCAACAATTAGCTACGGTTGAAGTATCTCATACTCAACCATCCCATAAGAGTCTCTACTGGGAAAAAGGCCTTTGTGAGTAGATACGCGCTGTTGTCCTCTGTGTCTACTCTCCTAACCTCGATCATCCTGGAGATCAACCATCTCCATGATCAGGTGATATTGTCTAAGAATTATATCTGGATTTCTGATGGGATGGGGTTTCCTTGGCATAAGCCACAACTCCATTGTCACACAATGGTAGGAACGAAGTTCATCTCATGAACTTATATATCCAGACTGCCTCTTTGGTAGCATCCTTGGTAACGATGTATTTAGCCTTTAATCGTCTAGTATCTCACGGTATCTAGCTTGGAACTCTTCCAACATACCGTCCCTCCACTGAGGGTAAAGACAATGCCTGCGACTGATATTCAGTCGTCCTTATCACCCTGGAACCTTTCCAGTGATTCTCCCCAGGATCGATTGATACCATCTCACTACAACTAGTGAGAATCCTAACATCCAATTAGATATATCTAATAGATCCAAAACCCAGGATTTAGGAGGTATCATTTTGATCCTATATGGAGAATCCTTGTGATAAGCGGAGATTGACCGATCGTAGCATAGGAAACTCCTTTCCTATCAAGAGTATGTCATCCACGTACTCTACGAGGATCACCACCATACTCTCTACTACCTTTTTATATATACAAGGTTCATCTACCATTTTGATGAAGTCAAACTCTTTAACTACCACATCAAAACAGACGTTCCAACTCCGCGATGCTTGATTTATCACATAAAACATCTTGCTCACGTTTTCGCTGCTCCCACTGTCTACGAAGCCCTCTGGCTGTGTACTTATAGACGCTCTCTTCCAAATCATCATTTAGAAAAGCAGTCATGACACCCAACCGCCAGATATCGTAGTCATGGTATGTAGCCGTGGCAAGTAGGATCTGGATGGATTTTAAGCATAGCTTTGAAAGTCTCAACTTTTCCATGTACACAAAGTAATCTTCTCAAGATATACTTGCTCTTGATGGGGATTTAACCCTTCAGATAAAGCAACCAAAGTCCATACTTTGTTGGTGTATAAGGATTTCATCTCAGATCACTAAGCATCCAGCCATTCTTATAGAGTCCCACTCCTGATGGCCTGCTCGAAACTAGTTGGGTCATCATCTCATGATGCATTCCTCGCTCCCACTGTCATAGAGAAACCGAAGTATCTCTCAGGTGGGTAAGGAACCCTACTAGATCAGCGGAGAGGCTGAGGTTCGTTGGTTACTATTGAATTTTTTGGTTCTACCAAATCATCAGCTGCAGTTTGTATAGCTGGAACTCTTTCCAGTTCTACCTCATGACCAATAATTTCTTCACAAGAAATTGCCTTTCACAAAGGTGGCATGCTGAGAAACAAAACATCTTTTGTTCCTCGGTTTGGTAGAAGATATTCCCTTGCGAATGCTTGGGATATCCAATAAACTTCCACAGAACTGACTTTGCCTCGAGCTTGTCCGGGTTTTGCTTTTTAGACATAGGCCGGAAAACCCCAAATCTTAACTTACTTAAGATATGGGCTCTTCCCATTTCATATCGCATATGAAGTGGTAGGCAACTGATTTGATTTGAACCCTATTCAATAGGTATGCAGCTTCTCAAGTGCATAACTCCCAAAAGGAAATAGGAAACTCAGTAGTACTCATCATAGAGCACACCATATCACATAGGGTGCGATTGCTCCGCCCCGATATACCATCGTGATATGGTGTATATGGAGGAGTAAGGCTGAGAGAGAATCTCATTCTCCTTTAGAATAGTCCAGGAATCCCGTGCTAAAGTATTCTCCTCCTTGATCTCATCAAAGGACAAAATACTTATACCCGTTTTTGGTTCTCTACTTCTAACTTATATTCTGTGAATATCTCAAAAGCTTCGGAATTGTGTTTCAACTGGAACATATGTCTGAATCTTGAGAGATCATCAGAGAATGTAATGAAGTACAAAGAACCGGTCTTGGCATGTGTAGACAGGGGACCTTCATACATCAGCATGTATCAATCCCAAAAGTTCACTAACTCTTTCTCTGTTTCCAATAAACAGAGCTGTGGTCATCTTATCTTTGTGACATGACCGGCAAGTTTCATAAGATGTAAATTCAAACTAATTTAAATATACATCTAATTGTAACTTCAGCTAGTCGGGTCACATTGATATGACCTAGTCTACAATGCCTCAAGAAGGATTCATTCATTTCTGAACTCTTCCTCTTGTGTGTGTTCTATACATTAAGAACTGTATTTTGATTTAGAACGTCTATGCTTTTAGATAACGTGCCTGAACCGATCAACTCTTGATATAGGAAATGTTTAAAACATTATCCAACAATACAAAATTATATCCTTTCTTTACATATAAAGAGACTGATATGATGTTGTATATCAGGTTCGGTATCTAATAACATTCATTCATAATCAATGTATTCTGGTAATACAGGGTGATAACTACCAACAGACTTGGCTGCAACACTTGCACCATTTCTATCTCATGAAGGTTATCACCCGTTCTCAGTTCTCTACCTATCTATAGCCCATGTAACAAATTACATATGTGGGATCATGATCCGGTATGTCATACCCAGGACGTAAAGGATACTGAGAAATAGTTCTGTGTAATGAACACACCCGAAGAAGATGCATCAGCATGCACTTTCTTCGTTTGGGCGGCACAGGAATTCTGGTAATCCCCAATTTCCTGCTCTGTCTTATAACAATTATAAGTTGGAGCGGGGCCAACGTTCCCTAGCTCAGTATAACAAGCGGGTTCGGTCAATACATCCGTATTATTATCTTGATTAAGGCGTGACATGGTCGCTACCTAGAGAGAGAGAGAAGAAAACACTCAGCGTGCGCTTTTACAAGATTAGATTGGTTATCAATTTATCTAATCAGGATGTCTCCCATTGTTTTAGTCAAATCTTCCTTCAAACCCTAAAAGGAAAGACTAGCGGGGATTAATTACACTCTACAAGTTTGCCAATCTTTCAGTCAGGCCAGTGCCGGTACTTTGAGGGAGGTTCCCCGCGCTTTCGCACGGACCTAATTAAAGTAAACCTCGTTTTCCCAGGGGCGTAACCCCGTTAACACCTTTCTAGACACCTACTTGATTGGCTAATTGTAATGTGTAAAACTCTCCTAGGAGTAACTCTTACTCGCAGCGGATATCAGAATCCAAATATCTCATAGAAGGTATGCAATCTCATTGCAAAATTCAACACTTGAAATTCCTAATAATATTTTACCCCTAGTGTCCTATGACCTTGACGAATGCCAAACCACCCATAGTCCGCTAGTCAAGTTCAACCCGTACATTTCCTGATTGAATTAAACCTACCCGCACGACCCTTGACGAATGCCAAACAACGCCATACGAATACCCTAATCCAATCACATTGTATGCTAGCAGATAAGCACTAGTTAGCTACCGTAAACTACGCCTTGACGAATGCTAAACTACCGCAACACGAATACTAAGTAGTACTTATCTGAAATGACGGAGGGCTACAACGGGTTTTTAAGAAAACCCTTTGCGTAATGAACTTGATATCGTTGTAGAATCGAATGATTTATAATGGAATGTTTTTAGGCCTTTTCTAGTTTTGCTAAAGAGGTCACTCCCGGTGAAGGGATCGTCAGCTCTTTCCTCATCGAATAAGGTGCAGGATATTTCACAAATATCACTATGCAAAGCAAAAACTATATAAGCAATCAAAAGACAAACCGTGTTTGTAGCATCTGCCAGTTTCGCTAAAGAGATTACTCCCAGTGAAGGGATCTCGGCTCTTTCCTTATCGAATAAGGTGTTGGATGTTCTATAAGGAACACCGCTATGCAAAGCAAGAACTAGAGCTACCAGTTTTTAAACAAGTTTCTACAACATCTTTAGGTTTCTTTTAGTTTCATTAATCTCATTAATGAAGTCCCATTTTAATATGCTTCATAAGCATCACATTTGAAACGAAATCTGCAATATAACATATATCTCATATATATAATATAAACATTCGTCTCAGGCAGTAATATGATCTCATCACAGAATATTGCAGTAGAAGAACATATATGAAATATTGGATATACTAGGATGTCCGTGTTTTAATACGAGCCTGTATAAAACATGGATTCCACGGTCGCGATGAATAGCCAAACCCACATCCCTAGACCCCTACGAGAGCGGCAAGCAACATTGCCAATTCTAGGGTTAGGAGACTCGGTCTCGACTCCTCGAGATGGTCTCCCACTGGACCCTAGAACCCGGTTACTTGTGCTCCCCGCCTTGGGTCTACCTAATGCGGAAAAGTAAATAATATACAATGGTGACATCATCCTCCGCCCGGAAGTGCCCCAATAAAAGAATATTACATACAAATGAATTTTACATGAATGAAAATAAAAACCCCCCATCTCACATAAAACCCGCGGCTATTCAGAACGCGATGATCCAATATAACATATTACAGCAACACATAATATCTCATATCATCAACGTAAGCAAGTATGCGTATCCCGATTGTCATTGATGTATAGCAACGAAGCCGGCGATACACCACATACTACGCTTACGGTCGCAGAAAAGAAAGTGTAAAACTACAACAGTTGGAATCCGCAACCTCCTTAGACATCGCATGCCTAACCAAATGAATTCCTTAGACATCGCATGCCTAACAATTATAAACCCCGCATTTTAGTCTCAATTATCGAAAACTCTTTTCAATATCAAGTCGGGAAATTCAATAAGATTCCCGACATCCAGATCGAATGCTCGTCGCAAACTTTAGTAGACGGTCGCACCCCCGGATGCCGTCGACGAAGTGCACTAAGGCGGAACACCGCTGCCGCGAGCACCCGAACGGATGCTTTTGGCGACGGGGTTCTCCTACAGTCACTTCGTCGGGGCTATGGGGCGTGGCTGTCTGTTAAGTTTACCCGACGAGTATCCGCGTACGCTACATGATTGCGACGGACTTTTGATCACATCAAAATACCGTGGAAATCGATCATTTAAGACTGAACTGCTAGATTTATAACATTCAATATTAGTTATCTCATAACTACTTGTGGATTCCAAATATTGTATCACATTCCAGATAAATAGACAATGTTAAACTTTCCGATCGAATGATCAAACACCTAAGATTTCCCAAATAGTTCTCAACACTTGAAATTAGTTTAAAAACATCCATCACATGCCACAGTACCAATGGTCCAGCCGTAGAAGGGTCAAGCCAACGCCTCACATGTGGCACGCCGTACTGCCCCAAACCCTAAGGTTCAGAGGCGGTTCAGACGGTCACATAATCGAGTTAAGCTTTGTTGTCTTCTAGAAGGTCCACCGCGTTACTTGCACGACTTAGAACGTTCTTAAACTATGGAAAAATCCAACACTTGGAAATTTTCCGGCAGGGGAAAAAGTGAGTTATTGATATTCGTTCGAACTTTTCAACACGTTCTAATAAATTACCCGGATAAACTAAACGAAGTTAAACTTTCCGATCGAATCAACGAGCCCCCAATATAACCCAGAAAACTCAACACTTGAGTAAGAATTAAAAATTCCCAGAAGAATCAGGAAACACATACGGACATTACTGTGCAAACAGTGAAACATGAAGCTACTGTATGGCCGCGGAACCGCCGCGCAAGCCATGGTACGGCCGCGGTTCCGCGGCGCATTGATTGAATTAGAAGCACGTGTTGCACAGTAATTCTTGTATTTCCTTACTGATTTTTTGAGTATTTTTAATATGAAAAAATCAACATTTTTGAAAAAAATTCCAGAGAAGGGTATAAATCGGGGTTTCCGGGTTCGATCGGACTTTAAACTTCGCCTAAAGCTCTAGCTTGGCTCTGATACCACTGTAGGATTACTAGGCACTCTAATAAGGTTCTACAAGGCATCAACCATGCCCGATTCAAAATTTAGCCGTGCCGAACAACCCTTAACAAGATTTTTAAACTAGAGATTAGGCGAAACAAATCATGTTAAACACTTTAACATCTAAGAGTTTGGGATTACAACTTTTGTAGTCCGGTCCTTCATTTCATAAGCTCCGTGTTGTGGTCCCTTCACTGCGATCATCAAGTTCCGGACTCTTGAGAGGCTCCACGAAGAGAAAGATGCAAGCTTTCTTCCGATCTTCGATAACAAAGATGATCTACCTTGAAGTTTCATTAACACAAGCTCTCACTCACTAAATGAAGTGAACACCCTAATCTAAATGGATAGGATAGATTAGGATGATGAAGTAGAATTTTAGCTCTATTTTATTTTCATTAACTCACTCATTTTCATCACTTGATAAAAAGCTAGAAAGCTTTTCATGAAAGAACTCAAGGAAGAAGAAGATGAAAAATCAATTAAATCCTTTTGTGATAAATAATGTCAACTATGACAAGGCTAACCCATGTAGAGATTTAACCAGGGTTAGGGTTTGGGTTGAGTTAAAGAATGAGTCACTTAAAATATCAAGTATAATATCTTAGTTCACTCCAAAAGAAAACCTTCTAGAAGGTTCAAGAAAGAACTAACCCAATTCAAACCCTAACCTTGTTTAATCTCCACTAAACATGTTGCATTAGTAATCATATCATGTTACAATATTATATATCACATATATAATATATTTTGTAACAAAAGAAAATAATACAATTAACATATATCGCATATATATCAATGTATTACCTGGTGAAAAAATGAAATAATAAAGCGAGCCAATATTAGATAATGTAATGCAATATATCATATATATTATTATACATTAAATTATCGAATCAACACTTGATCCGACAATTCGGCTATATCGAATATAACCGACTAATATATCATGTACCAATTCATCGAATCAACACTTGATTCGATGATCCGGCTCATATCAAAATAACGCGAGAATATAATACGGTATCTCATATCGCATTATCCTCGGTCCTGCACATATCACATATGTGCCCCTACTCCGTTTTGCCTGAGTCAAGAAATCTCTGTGTAGGACTCTAAAGAATCGTCAATACGCCGGCAGTAGGTGATGATCATATCAAACACCCACGAGCTGCAAGCGGTCAGCTAAACGTAACAGCCATCCAGGTATTGAGCGATCAGAAGATCAACAAGCAAACCTGTACATTCTCCTGCGAATCCATTCAGTAACACTCCTGTACAGTCCGGTCTCTTCGTCTGATATGTCGCATATCTCGCCTAGGGGTGGTAAACGTCAGACCCCAGTAGCTTGATAAGTGGTGTCGATATGAGGTCCATAACAGTTCGAGAAATTACTAATAACACTTACCAGTAAATCTCAGCAACCCTGGCCAGGGATTTCTAGTTATAGCCAATCGAATACAGCGCAACATCAACTCCCTATACCGGGAGAGACGAATCCCCTCCTATCGCTCATTGCCTCCATGTGATTCGGGACTGTACCCAAAAGCCACCTTTTTGCACGCCCTCTTGGACATGGTATGATGGAAATCAAAGCACAGTGGGAATCACACAAGACTCTATAACAATCTCGGGTCTACAGACTACACTGTATCAGTGTCACCAGAGAACTGCCATCAGACGTGAGGTATAATACCATCTGGGAGTTCTCTGCGAGTCCGTCTAGTGTACCCAGTCTCCACTGAGCACCCATACACCATCCTTGATGTCAAACACTGATGGATATGGGATCATCCATCGCCCATCATATGGGTCAAGATGAGTATACTCTAGTCTATTCTGGAGTATCGATGCCCTGTCTCGGTACTCCCACGACTAGGAACAATTATAGGATGTAGTCGTCGACTACCGTGGCCCTACTAGTATGATCTCATCATAGTCCCAGTAGTCGAGTACATATCCTAAAGGCTTTATCAACATGTAACATAGAGACAATCAGAGTACATGTTAAGATAAAGTACAACCAGATAGCGTACTATCATGTCGAGCAAGAAAGTCCTCCCTATATATGTCCAAGCATCCATTACAATATACATCGTATGTACAGTAATGGCATCTAGGGCACACATATAACTAACATCTTTTACTTCTTTTCCTCTTAAACAAGTCACTTGGTAAACACGTGAGAAAGTTTTGGTTATTTTCCTTGTTCGTTTGAAGCACTCACGTGGAAAACACGCGAGACTTCAAAATAGTGCTAAGCACCAAGATTTGTCCTTGGAGATCTTGGATCACTATTTCTTTTATTGAAGAACTAAGTTCATTATATAGGGTTAAACCCTAATCTTTGGAGGAATTAAATTCCCTTGTGTTCCCGTTCTTATTCTCCCCCTTTTTTTTTATGTAACTTAGTTCTTTTCCCCTATGTTTTGAATCTTGCAAAGCAAAATCTCCCCGATGAAAATTAAATTCTCAACTTGTGGTGTGATTTTCCTCTGCAATTCTCAACCAGAGGAATGAACCGAGTTCTTATATGAAGGGTTAAACCCTTAGAGAGGCAAAGAAGAGGTTTTTTCTTTTTACCAAGTGTTTCAAGGAAGCAAGTCTTTTCTTTGAGAATTAAATTCTCATGTTCCTCAAAAACTCACTGTATATTTTATTTTTTTAAGCCTATGGGGAGTTCTCTCTCTCTGTCCCTCTCTCTCTGAGACTTGAAGTCTCGAGTTCTTTATATAGTGGAGATAAGTTTGTTTAATTCTGAGAAAATCTCTCTTTGAGAGATCCCAATTGATGTAATTGGTCTCAGAATTGATTTGGTGAATTTTACCCACCGTTGGATCTTTGATCTAAGAATTTCTGTTTTTATAGAAGATATTGTTCTTGTTTTTAACAAGATTGGGGATATTCTCCTATACATAGAATAGAATTCTATCGAGCGGTGACATTTTAATCACCATTGGATTTTTAATCCAAGGGTGCTCAGTTTAACAGAGTATAATCTTTCTCTGTTTAGAAAGATATAGAAAATATTTTGGATCTTTGATCCATTAACTCTCTGTTTAACAGAAAATATTCTTCCCAATAGATTTTAATTCTATGTTTAATCACCGTTGGATCCTTGATCCAACGGTTCATTAAGTAGAATTTAATTCTACGTAAGGAGGTGTCTTCACGTGTTTAGCATGTGAGGTTTTGTATAGCCTATCTGTTGTTTGATTGCAGCGCTTATATGCTTTGCATATAGGCGCTCACGTGTTTAACACATGAGGCTTTGTTTAGCTTATCAAAATTTTAGTTGCAGCGCCTATATGCTTTGCATATAGGCGCTCACGTGTTTAACACGTGAGGCTTGTTTAGTGGGTAGTTTCCCCTTTCTTTCTCTCATCTTCTTCTTCTTCTTTTTATTATAAGGAAAAAGAGCCATTGCCAGCAAAGCAGTGGCTAGTTGATACTGAGAATCTGCTCGTCGCCGTGCAGATTCCAGATGAGAAAAAGGTGGATGTAGTACGCATCCAGTTGGTAGATTACACTCATGATTGGTGGCTCATAGAGGAGACCCGCCTGACCAAGCCGATCAGTTGGGCAACGTTTTCATGAAGTTTCTTGGAGAAGTTCTTTCCGCAATCTGCTCGAGACGAAATGGAAGATAATTTTATTAGCCTGAAGCAGAATGGCGGATCCGTTGATGCGCATGCGGCTGAGTGGACTCAGCTCAGTCGATTTGCGGGGCCTTTGGTTGCCAACAAGGAGGATAGAGCACCGCGGTTTATGCGTAGCTTGGATGTGGAGATTCAGAGATACTTCATATCTCTAGGATTGACCACCTTCTCCCAAGTTCTCAAGGTAGCCAGGGAGCAGCAGAGTTTATCGATGAAAGAGAAGGGTACTCAACAGCAAGCCTTCGTAGTGTGGAAGCCGTCATTTACGCTAAACAGAGCTCCTGTACGTGAAACCATTCCGGTAAACAAGCGGGGCATTGTACCTATGAAGAATCCCGTTGTATCCGATCAGAAAAGAAGTGTATTTGGTGACTATTGCTAACGACCGGGTCATTTCCAGAGGGAGTGCTGGATGAGGCTTGGGCAGTGTCTGATTTGCGGAGCTGCTGATCATCTGCATACTTGTCCATTAAGAGTTCAGTTGATGGGTGATGCTCCGAGAGCACAGCAGAAGAAGATTACTTAGGGGTTTAACCAAGCACGGGCCTTCACTTTGACGGCCGAGGAAGCCAAAGCTTTAGACGAAGTTGTTTCAGGTATCTTACTCGTTTATAATTTTCCCGCATTGGCATTATTTGATTCTGGTGCATCCCATTGCTTTATGTTGTCCAAGTTTATTAGTGCACACTTTATTCCATGCACGGCCTTGTCTATTTGCTGGGACATACACACTAGGAATGGGAAAATTATATCTTGTAGTGAGTGCAAGGATTGTTCAATTGTTATTTGCGGAAGAGAGTTATTCGCAGATTTCTTGGTGATTGATACTGGAAGCTATGATGTTGTCTTGGGAATGGACTTTCTTGGTACTTGCCATGCTCACATCGATTGTAGGGAAAAGAAAGTGATTTTCCATATTCCCGGACACCCGGAGTTTATATTTTCAGGAGGTTGCAGATCTGTCGGGCCTGTTGAATTTAGGGCTAGGCCGCCAAGTGCTGTTCTTTCGTCGATAGAAGTAAACAAGGAGGAAGCGCCAGCAGTAGTTTGGGAGTTTATGGATGTGTTTGAGAACATCTCGGGTTTACCGCCAAAACAAGATATGGAGTTCGCGATTGATCTTATTTCTGGAGCAGCGCCGATTTCAAAAGCTTATTATCCAATGGCGCCGATGGAATTAGAAGAAGTAAAGAAACAAGTTGCCGAATTACTAGAGAAGGGCTGGATCCGTAGCGGAAATTCACCCCGGGGAGCTCCAGTTCTTCTAGTCAAGAAGAAGGATGGCACGCGGAGGATGTGCATTGATTATCGAGAATTAAACCGGGTGACTATTAAGAACAAGTACCCAATCCCTCGCATCGGCGATTTATTCGATCAACTCAGTGGCGCGGGGGTATTCTCGAAGTTGGATTTGCGATCCGGATATCATCAAGTTCGGGTGGAATCAGAAGATATTTCCAAGACAGCATTCCGAACACGATATGGGCATTACGAGTACTTAGTGATACCATTTGGAGTTACTAACGCACTGGCAATATTCATGGACTTGATGAACCAAATCTTTTCACTGTACCTGGACCAGTTCGTAGTGGTGTTATTGATGACATTCTGGTCTATTCGAGGAGCAAAGAAGAGCATGAAGAACACTTGAGAATCGCACTGCAAACGTTGAGGCAAGAAATATTATATGCTAAGATGAGCAAGTGCGAGTTTTGGCTCGAAGAAGTGAAGTTCTTAGGTCATGTCGTATCCGGAGCTAGAATTGATGTTGACCCTGAAAAGATTGCAGCAGTTCATGATTGGTCAATTCCAAAGAATGTAGGAGAGATCAGAAGTTTTCTTGGACTTGCCGGATATTATAAAAGGTTTGTGGAGAACTTCGCTCGAATAGCAGAACCATTGACTAAGCTAACACGAAAGGAGGCACCGTTCGTATGGACGGAGAAATGTGCGTCAGCTTTTGAAGTGTTGAAGCAAAGATTGACCATCGCTCCTATCTTGACAGTGCTAGATGGTTCCGGAGGGTTGGTTATTCACAGCGACGCATCTGGGAAACTCTTGGGATGTAGTCTAATGCAGCATGGGAAGGTTATAGTTTATGCGTTGAGACAATTGAAGACTCATGAGAAGAACTATCCAACTTATGATTTGGAGCTAGCATCTATGATTTTTGCTTTGAAGATTTGGAGACACTACTTATTGGGCGAAAGGGTAGAAGTGTTTACCGATCATAAAAACCTAAAGTATGTGTTTACACAGAAAGAGCTCAACATGAGGCAGCGTAGATGGTTAGAGCTGATGGCTAACTATAATCTTGATCTAAAATACCATCCGGGGAAAGTTAATGTAGTGCCGGATGCTCTATGTCGGTTGCCAGCAATACGGATGTTGACAGCACAGAAGGATATTATAGCTGATCTTCAGAATTTTGAGTTGGAGATTGTGTTACCGCATTCTTTGGGACAGCTGATGCAATTGCAAGTACAATCTTTTTGACTGATAACATTAAAGCAGCGCAGTCTCACGATCCAAGATTGCAAAAGTTTCGAGAACAAGTAGGAGCGGGACTTCGAACTGACTTGTTAATTCATGAAGATGGTTCGTTACGATATGGGAGTCGTTTATGTGTGCCTAAAGGATATGTTCATGAAGAAGTCATGAAGGAGGCTAATAGTTCCGTATAATCCGTACATCCGAGAGGCACAAAGATGTACAGAGATCTACGACAACATTTCTGGTAGGAAGACATGAAAAGAGAGATTGCTCGTTATGTATCGAAGTGCTTGGTGTGTCAGCAGTTTAAGGCTGAACATCAAAGGGTAGCTAGTTTGTTGCAACCACTTCCGATTCCTCAATGGAAGTAGGAACATGTAACCATGGATTTCGTGACAGCTTTACCATAGAGTCCAAAAGGCAATAATGCAGTTTGGGTGATTGTTGATCGATTGACCAAGGAAGCTCATTTTATACCGTTTCGAGTTGGTCAGTTGACGGATGATTTAGCAGAGTGGTGTTGGGGTAAAAATTGGCACCCCGGTTGATCGAGTCAAAGTCAAGGTCAACCCCCAAGCTAGGTGGGCCTAAGCCCAGGTCAAGCGGGCCAATGCCCAAGTCGATCCCGCGGCCAGCCTCCCCATGCCAACAACAAAATCATGTAATAAATAATTTTTATGTAATTTTTTATACATGAATGTATGCAAAATGGGCATAAAGCCAATATTTTGTAAGCCCATGGCTTATGTGCAAAAATGAAATGGCACATGAGCCATGGGATAGGCAAAATGCCATTTTGGGAAGCCCAAGGGACTATATGCAAATATGTAAGCCTATAAAAGGCAACATGATGAGGAATAAAATAACAACACTTTCATTCTCTCAAAAACCTAGGGTTTGTATTTCTTTGCCTTTTCTGAAGGTCTCAAACCTTCTTCTTTCTTCTGAATTAAATCAAGAGTTTTACTCTTTCTTTTCAAAAACAAAATAGTTTTTCACCACCAAACCCATAAAGGGGAACTTGGATCTGTCTTTAGATCCCCAAAAGGAGAGATTTTGAGATCTCACATCTCTTGATCTTCAAGATCCAGCTAACAGAGGAGGAGGAAGAAGAACCCCTTTCACTAAACCAAAAAAAAACACACTCAGGAGTCCAACTCCTCTCTGATTTCTCTCCCGAGGAATTTTTTTTGGCTAAAAGCCTCTTTTCTCGCCGGCGTTCAAGCGCAAAGCGCCCACGTGCCGACGCGTGGCGCGCTTGCGCTCAAGCGCTCGGCACTCGAGAACAAAGCGTCCACGTGCCGACACGTGGCGCGCTTGCACTACAGCGCCCTGCGCTCAAGCTCAAAGCGCCCACGTGCTGACACATGGCGCGCTTGCGCTCGAGCGCAAGTCGCCCCGGTGCCGACACGTGGCACGCTTGCGCTCCAGCGCAAGCGCTCGAGCATAAGTCACCCCGGTGTCGACACGTGGCGCGCTTGCGCTCAAGCGCAGAGCGCCCACGTGCCGACACGTGGCGCGCTTGCGCTCAAGCCTCCAGCGCTCAAGCGCAGAGCGCCCACGTGCCGATACGTGGCACTCTAGCGCCTGAGCGCACAACACCTAGGCGCACAGCGCCCAAGGTGCTGCCCCCACGCATCCTTTGGATGCCTTTCCCCCCTCATTTTTATGTACATACATATATATATATACACATATGTATACATATTTACACACACACATACTCCACGACACTGTCCCCGTAAAAACTCTTCGTGGCTCCCGATATACCCAAAACCCCCTTTCAAAACACATCACACGCACACTGCACATTGAGTTCGCATGACCAGTTTAACCCGTCAATCGGAGGTTCCCTCGCTCCAAAGGCGAGGGGTAATTAACGGCAGTTTAGTCCGCGGCTGCCGGAGATTCGGATCCCCACAATCATTAAACCCCGGCCTACCCTACGCAGGGGGAATCTGTAGTACGCCTGACAAGCGCGTGCGTATTCCCATTTCAATGGGGTGATGAAAAACACCCTACAGATTTTGGCACGCCCGGTAGGACCTATCTCTCTTCCCATATTTCGGGTTAAACGTTCATGCGAACTCAATCGATATACATGTCTATATTTATACTAAATAATGCTTTTTCATGCAGATTTTCAAGAAATCACCTTCCGACGATGTCTTCGATGATGAACTCAGCTCCCGTCTCCTACACGATGAAGATAGACTCCAGGACAGTCCTTCCGGCCAGTCTCGGGCGACAATGGGAGGAGCCGCTGCTACCATTCGGCTCTATTATGTTCATACCTGTTGGCGCCATCCCGGCTCCTCAAGCCCCGGTGGCATACAAACCGGTCTCGAAAGGCAGGAGACCAAATGTGGTGGTCGCGAGGGCACTTCAGCCCAAGCGCAAGTCCGTTTCCGAACGACTCTCCATGGCCCCAGCTGGGGGCAAGGCCATCAACACCAACAAAGCTACAACGCGTCCTGAGCAAGCTCCAGTGGTGCTCTTGACCACTGCTCGATCGGGTGTCTTCTTTAAGCTCCCCGCCAATGAGAAAGAAATGGCTAGGTATGTGGTCCACACTGTCTATATGGTGGGCACGCGCAGCAAGAGCAAGGATGGGGCCACCACATCTCAAATCCAATCTGGCTTGAATGTGGTTGCCGCTTCCCAAGAACAGCCGCCCCCGCTGGGTGATGAAAACCTTCTCGATGAGGATGATAGGCAGAAAGACCCTTCGGTCCATGAGGAGTCGGGCTCGGAAAGCGAAGATGAGCTAACTTTCCAGCCTAAGAATGCGGAGCAGCAACTTCTCCAAGAGCTCCGAAAACAGCTCAGAAGCAAAGACAAGGAGATGGCCAAGCTCTACTCAAAGATCGATGACCTGACAAATGTCGTCTTACGGCTTACGGCCCAACTTGTCTCTCAGCCACCCAATCAAGCACAGGGCTCTGCTCATGAACCGGGAAACGTTGTCCCGAGACAGCCGGTGTCTATTCCCTCAAATCCAAAGGTGGGCGGACCGCATGAAAGTCAATCGCATCCTATCTCAGGAAATGTCTTGGCCACTGATGACAGTAGCCCGCTAACTCAAGATCAAATCATGGATTTGGTTGCCAGCAAAGTCAAAACATTGGTGGCCGAAGACAAAGCGCAAAAAGATATCAGCAGTAGTGGGAGACCATATCCTGCTTAGTATGATCTGGTAGAATTTCCTAGCGGCTATGTCATCCCCAAATTCGGAAGATTCGATGGGACGGGAAATGTGAATCAACACATCGCCCACTTCAAAGCCTCATGCGGGAATACTGGGGGCAATGATGCACTTCTCCTCCGCCAGTTCGTTAATAGCTTGACCGATGTTGCTTTCGACTGGTACGCGAGCATACCGGATGGCTCCGTTACTACTTTCGTCCAAATGGAATCTTTGTTTCGACAAAGGTTCATGAGCGTCAGCGATAAGATCACCATTGCCGAGCTCGTAAAGACCAAGCCCAAGAACAATGAAAGCAGCACGGATTTTATAACCCGATGGCGCAATCTCTCCGTCAAATGCGAACCGCCGATAGAGCAAGACCAATCTGTCAGTCTCCTCGTCGGAAATCTCAACAATTGGATGGCCCCGTTTCTATGCACCGCGGGTCTCAAAACATTCCAAGAGCTGACCAGGAAAGTCCAGATGTTGGAACGATCAAAGCAGGAGTCCTCCTCTGACTCCCAAAATAACAATAGGTCCTGGAGAAACCGAAAGGACGATAATCGCAAAGGCGGAAATCCCGACGATTCTGAGTCTTTCAACACTTCGGCTAACCGAAATAAGCGAGGGATAAGCGGGCCTAGTGCCAACCAGCCTCGGAAGCCAGTGTTCGGGGAGGGAGGAGAATCTCCACTCAAAGAGAAGCTAGATAAGGTCTATTTCTTCAGAAGGGACAAAATCCATAAAATATTCAAAGACGCCCTGAAGAACGGTCTACAACTGCCAGAGTCAAAAAGACCGCAGGAAGCGAATATGACCGATGACCTCAAATACTGCCCCTATCACAGAGTGATAGGTCATGCCATTGAGGACTGTTTCGTCTTCAAAGATTGGGTCGAAAAGCAATACAAGGCAGGAGAGATAGAACTGTCTAAAGGCGTGTTAACAAACAGTCCAGCTGCGACCGCCAATTTCATACAAACGGAGACCGAAGTTTTTCGTGAAACTCATTCTCTCAGACATCTGCCTTTCTCTAAAAACAGTTGACCACCATGTCACTAAACTGGGAATAATCGACCTCTAAGTCGTTAAAATGGGAATGTAAAAAAAAATGTAAATAAACAAAAATGTGTAAATAAAAGAAAAATAATGAAAAGCCGAAATGATAGGGCAACTCGCAATAAAAATCAGCGAGTAAAATAAAGATGAAAATAAAGCCGAAATGATAGGGCAACCGTGAATAAAAGCCGAAATGATGGGGCAATCGCGACCTTCGCGATGAGAAAAGCTGAAATGATAGAGCAATCACGGTAAAACAAAAAAAACAAAGAAAAAAAAACAACGGCGAATGATGAGTCGCTCTTGGTACCATATTCCAGTGCAGCGATGCAGACGCCAACCAAAATCCAATTTTTCAAAATTCTCACAGCCCTACGATTGGTCCCAAAGTTGACCATCGTATACAATCCACGGGCTCAAATAATTCTCATCATACCCATGCCCCACCGTAATCACCAGTTACGCGGTCGGTCTCCGCCTTTGGAATTATGCTCCATTGAGAAGACCCACTCATGTGTCCTCACGATACATGAGGAGAACAAACCTTTGTGGGATCCTTACGACTCACAAAGGAAAAACACACTTAGGAGTCCTCACGACTCCTAAGGAGAAAATACACCTGCGAGATCCTTATGACTCGTTGGGAGAAAATGCTTTTATGGTACCCCCACGGCCCATAAAATTGAAAAGTCTTAGGTGATAGGGATCTAAACCTGTTTCCTAAGCCATCGCTTTCCAAATCCCATACCCCAATGGCGAATGATGAGTCGCTCCTGGTACCATATTCCAGTGCAGCGATGCAGACGCCAACCAAATTCCAAACTCCAAATTCAAATCCCAATGGCGAATGATGAGTCACTCCTGGTACCATATTCCAATGCAGCGATGCAGACGCCAACCAAATTCCAAACTCCATACCCCAAGTGGCGAATGATGAGTCGCTCCTGGTACCATATTCCAGTGCAGCGATGCAGACGCCAACCAAATTCCAAATCCCATACCCCAATGGCGAATGATGAGTCGCTCCTGGTACCATATTCCAGTGCAGCGATGCAGACGCCAACAAAATCTCGAAATTCTTCCGGCCTTACGGTCTGGATCATACATCCTGCAAAACCGTATACAATCGACGGGCGTAAAACAACCCCAATCTCTCCCAAGTCCTACCGGTGAGACCACATTCAAAGTCCCACCAAAATAAAGAAAAAAAAATGGTTTGTCTACAAGCAAAATGGGCACGGATGAAAACCCGAAAGGGCGCCGTGAGTAAAAACAGCAGGACTGCCGGCGAGTTTGTGAAAACCCGAAAGGGCGCAAACTCGTAAAAAAAAAGAAAAGATGAAATGCACTCTCGACTTTGTGAGGAGAAAATTCCCACGTGAGATCCTTACGACTCATAAAGGAGCAACACACTTAGGAGTCCCCACGACTCCTAAGGAGAAAATGCACTTACGGGATCCTTACGACCAGTAGGGAGAAAATTCTTTGTGAGACCCTTACGGCTCACAAAATTGAAAAGTCTTAGGTGATAGGGACCTAAAACCTGTCTCATAAGCCATCATTTCCTAATAAGCAAACGCAAATGATGATTCGCTCCTGGTACCATATTCCAGTGTAGCGATGCTGATGCCAAACAAAAAAAACAAACCAATCCCCAAATCCTCTCACGCAAATGATGATTCGCTCCTGGTATCATATTCCAGTGTAGCGATGCTGATGCCAAACAAAAAAAAACAAAACCAATCCCCAAATCCTCTCATGACAAATGATGATTCGCTCCTGGTACCATATTCCAGTGTTGCGATGCTGATGTCAACCCAAATCAAATCAAACCAACAACCTCTACGGCGGAATCATGCTCCGTCCCAGAATTTACCCCGTGTCGAAATCATGCTTCGCCTCGGGATATCTACCTTCCCTGTCGAAATTATGCTTCGTCTCGGAATCAAGTCAGCCAACAAGCTCTGACCCGGAATCATGCTCCGTCTCAGAATATACCCCGTGTCGAAATCAATGCTTCGCCTCGGAATATTTGCCTTCCTGGTCGGAATTGTACTTCGCCTAGGAATCTACCTCTGCATCGAAATCATGCTTTGGTCAGAATGTCTGCCGCTCATCGGAATGATGCTCCGATCCCCGGGAATCATGCTCCGCTCATCGGAATGATGCTCCGATCCTTGGAATAATGCTCCACTCATCAGAATGATGCTCCGAACCCTGGAATCATGCTCTGCTCATCGGAATGATGCTCCGATCCCCTGGAATCATGCTCCGCTCATCGGAATGATGCTCCGATCTCTGGAATCATGCTCCGCCTATAGGTATGATGCTCCGATCCCTGGAATCATGCTCCGCTCATCGGATTGATGCTCCGATCCCTAAAATAATGCTCCGCTCATCGGAATGGTGCTCCGATCCATGGAATCATGCTCCGCTCTTCGGAATGATGCTCCGAACCCTGGAATCATGCTCCTCTCATCGGAATGATGCTCCGATCCCCTGGAATCATGCTCCGCTCATCGGAATGATGCTCCGATCTCTAGAATCATGCTCCGCCTATCGGAATGATGCTCTGATCCCTGAAATCATGCTCCGCTCTTCGGAATGATGCTCTGCCCTTCGGAAAGATGCTCCGCCCTTCGGAATGATGCTCTGATCATTGGAATCATGCTCCGCCCTTCGGAATGATGCTCCGATCTCTGGAATCATGCTCCGCCTTTCGGAATGATGCCCCGATCTTGGAATTATGCTCCGCGTTTCGGAATGATGCTCCGATCCCTGGAATCATGCTCCGCCCTTCGGAAAGATGCTCCGAACTCTGGAATCAAGCTCCGCCCTTCGGAACGATGCTCCGATCTCTGGAATTATGCTCCGCCCTTCGGAACGATGCTCCAAACCTTGGAATTATGTTCCCCCTTCGGAACGATGCTCTGATCCTTGGAATTATGCTCCACGAATCAGAATGATGCTCCGATTCCCAGGAATCATACTCCCCGGGATGATGCTCCGCCCCCGGAATGATGTTCCACCTCGAATTTCAGCATCAAGATCCATCAATTTCATGCACACAACTCAAATGTGTGGTGTGCATTTATTGATGGGGGGCAATTTGTTGGGGTAAAAATTGGCACCCCGGTTGACCGAGTCAAAGTCAAGGTCAACCCCCAAGCTAGGTGGGCCCAAGCCAAGGTCAAGCGGGCCCATGCCCCAGTCGAGCCCGCGGCCAGCCTCCCCATGCCAACAACAAAATCATGTAATAAATAATTTTTATGTAATTTTTTATACATGAATGTATGCAAAATGGGCATAAAGCCAATATTTTGTAAGCCCGTGGCTTATGTGCAAAAATGAAATGGCACATGAGCCATGAGATATGCAAAATGCCATTTTGGGAAGCCCAAGGGGCTATATGCAAATATGTAAGCCTATAAAAGGCAACATGATGATGAATAAAATAACAACACTTTCATTCTCTCAAAAACCTAGGGTTCGTATTTCTTTCCCTTTTCTGAAGGTCTCAAACCTTCTTCTTTCTTCTGAATTAAATCAAGAGTTTTACTCTTCCTTTTCAAAAACAAAATAGTTTTTCACCACCAAACCCACAAAGGGGAACTTGGATCTGTCTTTAGATCCCCAAAAGGAGAGATTTTGAGATCTCACATCTCTTGATCTTCAAGATCCAGCTAACAGAGGAGGAAGAAGAAGAACCCCTTTCACTAAACAAAAAAAAAACACTCAGGAGTCCAACTCCTATCTGATTTCTCTCCCGAGGAATTTTTTTTTTGGCTAAAAGCCTCTTTTCATGCCGGCGTTCAAGCGCAAAGCGCCTACGTACCGACGCGTGGCACACTTGCGCTCAAGCGCTTGGCACTCGAGAACAAAGCGTCCACATGCCGACACGTGGCACGCTTGCACTACAGCGCCCTGCGCTCAAGCGCAAAGCATCCACGTGCCGACACGTGGAGCGCAAGCGCTCGAGCGCAAGCGCTCGAGCGCAAGTCGCCTCGGTGCCGACACGTGGCACGCTTGCGCTCGAGCGCAAGCGCTCGAGCGCAAGTCGCCCCGGTGTCGATACGTGGCGCGCTTGCGCTCAAGCGCAGAGCGCCCATGTGCCGACACGTGGTGCGCTTGCGCTCCAGCGCAAGCGCTCGAGCGCAAGTCGCCCCGGTGCCGACACGTGGCGCGCTTGCGCTCAAGCGTCCAGCGCTCAAGCGCAGAGCGACCACATGCCGACACATGGCACTCTAGCGCCTGAGCGCACAGCACCTAGGCGCACAGCGCCCAAGGTGCTACCCCCATGCATCCTTTGGATGCCTTTCCCCCCTCTTTTTTATGTACATACATATATATATATACATATGTATACATATTTACACACACACATACTCCACGACACTGTCCCTGTTAGAAAAAAATTTCTAACGGGGCGCTGCCCCGCACCCCGCAAGGGGGCTGCTAGCCCCCTTGACCCCCAGCCGCTATTCGGGTAGCGGGACCCCCGTAAAAACTCTGCGTGGCTCCCGATATACCCAAAACCCCCTTTCAAAACACATCACACGCACACTGCACATTGAGTTCACATAACCTGTTTAACCCGTCAATCGGAGGTTCCCTCGCTCCAAAGGCGAGGGGTAATTAACGGCAGTTTAGTCCGCGGCTGCCGGAGATTCGGATCTCCACAATCATTAAACCCCGGCCTACCCTAGGCAGGGAGGATCTGTAGTACGCCTGACAAGTGCGCGTGTATTCCCATCTCAATGGGGTGACGAAAAACACCCTACAAGTGGTACATGCAAAAGATTTTGAGATTGAATGAAATACCCATGAACATCGATTCCGATCGTGATATCCGATTTTTATCGCACTTTTGGAGGTGTCTACAGGAAAGTTTGTGGACTCGCTTGAAATTTAGTGCCGCCTATCATCCTCAGAAAGAAGGCCAGTCAGAAAGAACGATCCAAACTCTTGAAAATATGTTGAGAGCATGCATGTTAGACTTCAAGGGTTCATGGGAGGATCATTTGCACTTGGTGGGGTTTTCTTATAATAATAGTTTTCAGGAAACTATACAGATGGCTCCATTCGAAGCATTGTACGGTCGTAACTGTCGCTCATCGGTCTGTTGGGACGATGTTGGAGAAAGAAGATTATTGGGACCGGATCTTATTGTGCAAACAGTGGAGAAAGTCAACGCGATCCGAAATCATATGAAGACAACACAATATCGACAGAAAAGTTGGGATGATGCAGGATGAAGATCTCTGGAGTTCGCAGTTGGTGATCTTGTATTCTTGAAGATATCACCGACCATAGGAGTAATTCGATTTGGTAGTCGAAGAAAACTTAGTTCTTGATTTGTGGGGCTTTTCGGTATCATCGAGCGTGTTGGAGAGGTAGTGTATCGATTGGCTTTCCCTTTATCCTTGGCGGGTGTTCATGACGTGTTTCATATATCTCAACTCTGCAAGTATGTTCGAGATGAGACACACGTCCTAGATCACTCGGAGTTAATAGTAAGGGAAGATTTAACATATGAAGAAAGTCCAATGGCGATTGTGAATCGACGGGATAATGTCCTCAGGAACAAAGTTATCCCTCTAGTACTTGTTTTATGGGGGAATCGTTCGCACGGAGAGTCTACTTAGGAACGTGAAGACGAGATCCGACAAAAGTTTCCACACCTCTTTTCTTAGATCCGTGTTTTCTTGTCTTTTCTTGTTCCGGGAATTTCGATGACAAAATTCTTTTGGAGTTGGGTATAATGTAACACCCTAGCACTGTTATACCATATTTTATTTGGGGTATCTCAAATCTTGCGACAAATTTCTTTATTACTATTGCTTTTGGGTGCGGATAGTGCATTTGGTAACTGTGGTTAGTATCCAACCCGACCCACATGCTTGAAACCCATCATGGTTCAAGATTACGTCATATATTTGCTAGTATAGAAGATCCATGCACATCTAGATTCTACACACACATATATGATATATTTTGTATCCGCATATCTTTTAATATTACAAATAATAACCAAATAATATTTTTGATGGCATGTTATCGTACCCCACATCATATGGTTGCATCCATACGTCATGTTCATGTCCAAATTGTTAAAACAGACTCGTTTAGACCACTACGTATAATTACGTAGATCCGTACTTGGGGGTATGCATTTTTATTGACCGGACATCGCATTATGGTTTTAACTTTTATGTATATTTTCCATATTTAAAAACTATATTTTTAGAAGGGACCCGGGTAATATTCGGAGTAATTTGATATTAGCTGTATAATCCATATATATATTATAATATTCCTTTAACCCACAGTACATATAAACAAACACACACACATATATATAATATATAATATAATAACTAATTATATACTAATCACTCTCTGTCTCTCTTTTCTTTCACTCTCTCCCCCCTCTTTCTCTGTCTCTCTCTCTATCTTTATATATATATATATATTTTTAAAAACCTAATATTATATTAACCCTCAGTCTCTCTCTCTTCCTCGCATTCTTTCTTTTCTTCTCCTCACGTCGCCCGTGAGAATAACCCAAACCCTAGCCCTCGCCCTTGCCAAACCACCACCTCACCCACATCACCACCCTCACCATCTCAACCTCCTCTCCTTCTCTCCATTCCCGAGAACCCCTGCACCCATACCCCATAAAGCAACCTCTCCCGCGACACCATCCCTAGAAACCCACACCCTTTGCCGGAGACCTCTCCGTCGCCAGCACAATCACCCCGCTTTCACCTCCTCACCTCCTTCTCCTCTCTCGACACCCTAGACCAACACTACCCCCAACTCTACAACTTCTCGACCCCGAAACCAACCCAAGAACCCACTGCCATCTCGTCGACGTAGCCACGACGCCGTCGGCCATCGTTGCCATCATCTTGCCTCTGTTCTCGCCACCCCAGAACCCAACACAACAGCACCCACTATTCTTTAGTTCTTTCTTGCTTTTCTCGATCATTTCTTGATTCTCTGATCGGCTCGCCGGAGTTGCGCGCGTCGCCAACGATCCAGACTACCCAGTCATCGTCGTCATCCATCCTAGTCACCACGTTACGTCACTGCTCAGCCAGGTCCTGTCCTGCGCGTGTAAGTTTAGCATCACGACATTATTTCGACGTCGGACGTAGGATCCGTATCTCGACGTGAGATCCGATCAGGCAAGTTTTAAACTTGCAACATGCTATGCTATATTATATCAATATCTATATGAATAAGACTAGAGCATGTTCTTTATTATTCAGCAAATATTATAGATTTACAGTTTTACGGTATCCGTACTGATAATTGTTTACCCAGTTGCATGCCGAAATATCATGACATCATTATACTATTACATCAGTACAACATTTTATCTAGTTTGCATCATACATGATAATGGATGTATAATGTTTATTACAGATAGATACATATGCATCCTGGCATCAATTGTGTTTACCGTGTTCCGATATTGATTAAAGTTTCACATTGGGTATCTATTTGGTTAATATACATCATATGACATGTTCACGACACACTACCTGACTTGATACTTGGATCTTTTTGCTAATGCCGACAATCCGGACTTGTTGTCCTGATGGACATGACTTGTTAACTGCATAGACAAGAACTGTACTTGCTTGATCTTGTATTGGTATTAGATTTATATCGTTAATACCTGACTTGAACACAAACCAAGGGGAAAATGGGAAATCAAGAATGTAACCGAAACGTAACTCAAGAGTGCAGGGTTTTCTAGCACGGCAACAAGATTTCGGGAGGCATTGTCCATGCCAATTTCAAAAATTTCCCGTTCTAGCTAATCCTAACCCTAGAATCGTTATTAGAAAATCCGACGAAACTAAATGTAAACACTTTACATCTAAGTGAATGAGGGAATACAACCTTTGTAGACCGGTCCTTCACTTCTAAAGCTCCATGTCATAGTCCATTCGCTGCAAGTTGTGAAGACCCGGACTCTACTAAGGGTTCACATGAAGAAACGAACAAACTTAATGTCTTCGAGGCCAAAGACGATCTACGTCGAAGAGACTCGAGCTCATGCTACCTCTTCACTAATGGGTGAATTAGTGAAGCAAACACCCTAAACTAAATGGCTAATAGAAGAGGATGATGAAGTAGGAAGTGGGCTCACTTTAGATTAATTTTTCTCACAAGGTTTCATCACTTAGAAAAAACTAGAAAGTTTTTTCTCAACTGAGGAAGAAGATGATGAATGAAACTCATGAGGTTAGAAATGCAACCATGGTGAGTGTATGTCATGCACTAACCATTGTAGAGACTGAAGGGGTTCCTACAGCACCACTACAAGGGTTTGGAGGCATCACACATGCCATATTTAAAATTTATATGGTGCTAGAGAAACAAACCTAAGGATCATGCTAGAAAATCAAGGGTAACAAAACTATAACACAAACAGAAGTAGTAAAAGCTAGGGTTTTGAGAGTACAACCTTTGTAGCTCCCTACGCTAGACTCCTTGGCTACTTGAGGGTTGGAAAAAGCTCTCTTGAGATCCTCTAGGTCCACGACGATCCACCCGGAGTCCTCTTTGTCCAAGCTTGAAGCTCCACTAGATCAAGAGAAGAAGTAGAAGCTAACACTCTATACTAATGGGCAAGACTAGTGTAGAATGGTGATGTGGTTTGTTTTCTCACTTCAAAATCCTAACTTGATGACTCTTTTGCTCACAAGAGAAAGCTAGAGAGCAAGAGAGAGAGGAGGAAGAAGATGGTGGCTTATGAAGAACTCAAGATAATGATAAGCCTATGAATAAAAATGAGAAATAAAAATATATATATATTTTCTCTTTCTCATTCTTAACCATAGTTATAAAATATCTAGATATTTATTTTGGATCAAAAATGGCCATAGAAATTAAATCATGGTTAAAGTAAAGGGTTAGTGCAAGAATAAAATATTATACCATGATAACAATTTCTATTTCCATTTTTCTTTTCTAAAAAAGAAATATCCATATATTTATAAATGGTGTGAGTCTTTTATTGCCACCATCCACTATATCAACAACCATGATAGAATTATGTATGCATGTATGTTTGCATGCACATCCATATGTGCATGAATGAGAATAAATGCATACATGCATGCATACAACATAAAGACAAGAAAGGGTTTAAAGTGAGAAACTAATGGTCAATGATAAATCAACACTTGATTTAGTAAATCGGCCATATCACATACGACCCAATCGAAAGCAAACCGCCCGATTAATACACGGTATCTCATACACGTATTTTAACCGGGTCCACGCGCATATCACATATGCGCACCACATCGTTTCGCCTGGACTAGGTAACTCCATTGTGGGACTCTAAGACTCGTCAATACGCCGGCAGTGGGTGATGATCATTTCAAGCACCCTCAAGCCGCAAGCGGTCAGCTAAACGTAACGGCCACCCGGGTATTGAGCGATCAGAAGAAAACAAGCGAACCTGTCAATGATACCGGATCAGGATCCCAGATATGTAATCTGTTACATAGGGCTACAGAAAGGTAGAGAAATGAGAACGGGTGATAAGTTTCATGAGGCAGAAAACGGGGCAAGAGTTGCAGCCAAGTCTGTTGGTCACTGTCACCCTGTATTCCAAATACATTGATTCTGAGCGAATGTTATTAGATACCGAACCTGATATACAAAATCATATCAATCTCTTTATTAGTAAAGAAAGGATATAATTTTGTATTGATGGATAATGTTTTGAACATTTCCTATATCAAAAGTTGATCGGTTCAGGCACGTTAACTTAAAGCATTAATGTTCTAAATCAAACTACAGCTCTTAGTATATAGAACACACACAAGAGGAAGTGTCCAGAAATAAACGAATCCTTCTTGAGGCATTGTAGACTAGGTCATATTAATGCAACCTGACTAGCTGAAGTTACATTTAGATGCATATTTAAATCTGTTTGAATTTACATCTTATGAAACTTGCCAGTCATGTCACAAAGATACGATGACCATAGCTCTGTTTACTGGAAGCAGAGAAAGAGTTAGTGAACTCTTGGGATGATACATGTTGATGTATGTAAGGTCCCCTGTCTACACATGCCAAAACCGGTTCTTTGTACTTTATTACATTCTCTGATGATCTCTTTAGATTCAGACATATGTTCCTGTTGAAACACAAGTCCGAACCTTTTGAGATATTCACAGAATATAAGTTAGAAGTAGAGAACCAATACGGGTATAAGTATTATGTCCTTTGATGAGATCAAGGAGGAGAATACTTGAGCACGGAATTCCTGGACTATTCTAAAGGAGAATGAGATTCTCTCTCAGCATTACTCCTCCGTATACACCATAGCACGATGGTATATCGGGGTGGAGCAATCACACCCTATATGATAAGGTGTGCTCTATGATGAGTACTACTGAGTTACCTATTTCCTTTTGGGAGTTATGCACTTGAGAAGCTGCATACCTATTGAATAGGGTTCAAATCAAATATGTTGCCTACCTTTTCATATGTGATATGGAAAGAGAAGAGCACATCTCTTAAGTTAGTTAAGATTTGGGGTTGTCCAGCCTATGTCTGAAAAGCAAAATCCGGACAAGCTCGAGGCAAGGTAAGTTATGTAGAACTGGAAATGTTCCAGCTATACAAACTACAGCAGATGATTTGATAAAACTAAAGGATTCAATAGTTACCAACGAACCTCAGCCTCTCCGCCGATCTAGTAGGGTTCCTCACCCACCTGAGAGATACTTCGGTTACTCTATGACAGTGGGAGCGAGGATTGCATCATGAGATGATGACCCAACTAGTTTCGAGCAGGCCATTGAGAGTAGAGACTCTGTAAGAATGGCTGGATGCTTAGCGATCTGAGATGGAATCCATGTACACCAACAAAGTATGGACTTTGGCTTCTATATCTGAAGGGTTAAATCCCCATCAGGAGCAAGTATATCTTGAGAAGATTACTTGGTGTAGATGGAAAAGTTGAGACTTTCAAAGCTAGACTTGTTAAATTTTTTCGTCATAGACCAGGCGTGGATTATGATGAAACCTTTTCAAGTGGCTATGCTTAAGTCCATCCAGATCCTACTTGCCACGGCTACATACCATGACTACGATATCTGGCGGTTGGGTGCCATGACTGCTTTTCTAAATGATGTTTTAGAAGAGAACGTCTATAAGTACACAGCCAGAGGGCTTCGTAGACAGTGGGAGTAGCGGAAACGTGTACAAGATGCTTAATAGGATAAAGCAGGTATCGCGGAGTTGGAACATCTGTTTTGATGTGATTAGTCAAAGAGTTTGACATCATCAAAATGGTAGATGAACCTTGTATAAACAAAAAGGTAGTAGGGAGTATGGTGTTGATCCTCGTAGAGTACGTGGATGACATACTCTTGATAAGGAAGGAGTTTCCTATGCTACGCTCGGTCAATCTCCGCTTATCACAATGATTCTCCATATAGGATCAAAGTGATACCCCCTAAATCCTGGATTTTGGATCTATGAGATAGATCTAATTGGATGTTAGGATTCTCACTAGTTGTAGTGAGATGGTATCAACCGATCCTGGGGAGAATCACTGGAAGGGTTCTAGGGTGATAAGGACGACTGAAAGTCAGTCACAGGCATTGTCTTTACCCTCAGTAAAAGGGACGGTATGTTGGAAGAGTTCCAAGCTAGATACCGTGGCATACTAGACGATAAAGGCTGGATACATCGCTACTTAAGATGCTACCAAAGAGGTTGTCTGGGTGTATATTAGTTCATGAGATGAACTACGTTCCAACCATTGTGAGACAATGGAGTTGTGGCTTATGCCAAGGAACACCCGTCCCATCAGTGATCCAGACATATTCTAAGGCAGTGTCACCTGATCATGGAGATAGTTGATCTCCAGGGTGATCGAGGTTAGGAGAGTAGACTCAGAGGACAATACGGCGGATCCACTCACAAAGGCCTTTTCCCAGAGAGAGACTTTTATGGGATGGTTGAGTATGAGATACTACAACCACTGCTATCAGATGGCCCTAGTGCAAGTGGGAGATTGTTAGTTATATGTATGCCCTAGAGGCCATTACTATACATAAGATGTATATTGTAGTGGATGCTTGGACATATATAGGGAGGACTTTCTTGCTCGACATGATATTAAGCTATCTGGTTACTCTTTACCTTAACGTGTACACCGATTGTCTCTCTGTTACATGTTGGTAAAGCCCTTAGGGTGTGTACTTGACTACCTGGACTATGATGCAGATCATACTAGTGGGGACATGGTAGTCCATAAGTACATCCTTCAAAGTCCCTAGTCGTGGATATATCGAGACGGGACATCGATATACCAGAGTAGACTAGCGTATACCTTCTCGACCCATACAGATGGGCGATGGATGATCCCATATCCATTTGTGTTTGACATCAGAGATGATATACGGGTGCTCAGTGGAGACTGGGTACACTGGACGGACTCGCCGAGAACTCCCAGATGGTATTATACCTTACGTCAGATGGCAGTTCTCTGGTGACACTGGTACAGAGTAGTCTGTTGACCCGAGATCGTCATAGAGTCTTGTGTGGTTCCCACTGTGCTTTGATTTCCACCTTACCACGTCCAAGAGGGCGTGCAAAACGGTGGCTTTTGGGTACAGTCCCGAATCACATGGAGGCAATGAGCGATAGGAGGGGATTCGTCTCTCCCGGTATAGGGAGTTGATGTTGCGCTGTGTTCGATTGGCTATAACCGGAAATCCCTGGCCAGGGTTGCTGAGATTTACTGGTAAGTGTTACCAGAAGTTTCTCGAACTGTTATAGACCTCATATCGACACGACTTATCGAGCTATTGGGGTCTGACGTTCACCACCCCTAGGCGAGATATGCGACATATCAGACGACGAGACCGGACTGTACGGTAAGTGTTACTGGTTGGATTCACAGGAGTATGAGCGGGCTTGCTCGTCGATCTTCTGATCGCTCAATACCCGGGTGGCCGTTACGTTTAGCAGACCGCTTGCGGCTTGTGGGTGTTTGATATGATCATCACCTGCTGCCGGTGTATTGACGAGTCTTTAGAGTCCTACACAGAGGTTTCCTGGCTCAAGCGAAACGAAATAGGAGCGCATATGAGATATGTGCAGGACCAAGAATAATGCGTGTATGTGATACCGTATTCCATTCTCGCGATGAATGTATCGATTGGTTGTATGCGATATAACCTAGTTATCGAATCAAGGATTGATTCGATAAATCGATACATTGGATACTAGTCGGTTATGTGCGACATGACCGGATCATTGAATCAAGTGTTGATTTAATGATTTAATGTATAATTATATATTTGATATATTACTTTGCATTAACTAGTATTGGTTCACTTTAAATGGATTTTCTCACTTGAAGTTCACAAGTTGTATATGTGATATGCTTTTGTGCACTTGATTGTATCATGTTTGATGATACATGCTTACTTGAGTTTGTGTAAAGATTAAACCATGGTTATATGAGTGGTTAGGGTTTTGTTTATTTACTTATTCATTTATTTATTTCTTTTGTTCATTTTGACAAAAGAAAATGATAAAGAGAAAATGGTGGCTTTCTTTGTTTGATATTGAAGCTTCATGAAGTTTTGACTAAGTCACCATTTTATCTTATGCTTAACCCTAACCATTCCAGTTAACCCTAGTTCATTCTCTACACCTGAACATGGTTGGATTATGATAAGTATTCATTTTATTTTCTTTTTCAAAAAGACTTATCATAATATTCATCTTCTTCTTCTTCTTCAAGATGAAGAAGCTTGAAACCATCAATGGTGATTTGATGAAAAGAGTGAGAAATCCAATTCTAAAGTGAACCCATCTCCTATTTCTTCATCCTCTACCTCTTGCCAAGTAGTATAGGGTGTTTTCTTCACAAGTTTCATGACTTGGTGAAGTGGGAGCTTGATCTTGTGATGCCTCGACGTAGATCATCTTTGGCATCGTAGTCGATGACCTAGCCCGCCCATTTCTCCGATGAAGCCGACGCTAGAGCCCGGGATTAGATTTGGACAGCAAGGAGACTTCATCATGGAGCTATGGAGGTGGAGAACCGGATCTACAAAGGTTGTATTTCCGTTCACTTAGTTAAGTTGTTAACTAGTTTCTTGTTTCGCCTAAAATTCTAGTTAACGATCCGTATTAGGGTTTCTCGGCACTTGAAAAATTTGAAATTGGCATGGTTGATGCCTTGTGAGACCTCATTAGTTTGCCTAGGAACCCTACAACTATGGTCAACAAAGTCGCATGAATGTCCTAATTAATCTGCATCATATGTAGTGTCGGAAGACATCACTTAGCTACCGTACACTACGCCTTAACTATAGTCAACAAACGTAACACGAATACTAAGTACTCTACTTCCTAAAATGACGGAGGGTTGCGGATGATTTTTAAGAAAATCTTTAACGCTTTGAACTTGATATCGTCGTAGAATCAAATGGTTTTCAAAAGTAGTGACTTGAGCTCCGCAGTTTTGAAATGTAGCTTTTTCATAAATAGCCGAGTGGTTTTCAAATCCGATTCTACAACATCTTTTTAGGTTTATTTTCTTTACATTAATCATATTAATGTAGCCCCATCATTTAAGTCCTTAATCCAACCACAGAAAAGAAACGAAAATACAACGTACGCTTATGCCATCCGCATTCGCCGCAATGTTCCGTTATGCACCGTTAGGTTACTTAACTAAAGGCATACCGGGACGGGACTAGCGCGGGTGTAAAACATAAGCAACGTCTACTATATATCTCATATATAATATAGCATTCATCTCAGATATCACATCACAGTATAAAAGCAGCAGAAACACAGATATGATAATATAGGATATACTAGGACGTCCGTATTTAGTATTTAGCCAACAATGGAAAATACGGATTCCACAGTCGCGATGAATAGCCAAGCCCACACCCCTAGACCCCTACGAGAGCGGCAAGCGACCCTGCCAATTCTGGAGTTTAGGAGACCCGGTTTCGACTCCTCGAGATGGCCTCCCACTGAACCCCAGAACCCGGTCACTCGTGCTCTCCTCCTTGGATCTATCCTAATGCAGAAAAGTAAATAATATACAACACTGGTGACATCATCCTCAACCTGGAAGTGCCCCAAATAAAAGAATATTACATTACATTTGAATTTTACATGAATGAAAAGAAAACTCTCATCTCACATCAAATCCCCCGGCTATTCAATCACGAGAATCCTACATGTCAAATCTCAGCAATACATAATATCACATATCATCAACGTAAATAAGTATGCGTACCCAGATTGTCGTTGATGTATAGCAACGAAACCGGCGATACACCACATACTACACTTACGGTCACAGAGAAATAAAATGAAAAACTACAACAATTGGAATCATAACCGCCTTTAGACAACACAAACCCGGAATATCACATATACAAGATTTCATGCCTAACAATGTAAAGCTCGCATTTCGGTCTCATCCATGAAAACACCTTTTCAAAACAAGCCGGATAATTCAACAAGATTTCCGATTGTTGCCGAGACCGAACTGCTAGATTTACACGCAACAAATAAATTTGTAGATTCTAATTATTGTATCAAATATTAATAAACTAGGAGACGTTAAAACATTCGATCGAATGGTTGAACACCCAAAGACTTCTCAGAAAGCTCAACACCTGAGCAGATTTAATACCAGTAACTGCACAAAATACATACGGGCCTGCACAAGAAAATAAGGCCCATAACTCTCCTACTGCGCCGCGGAACCGCCGCAGAAATGCCACTATGGCTGCGGTTCCGCGGTCGTACGGATGAGTCAGGGCGTCGTACTTCTTGTGGGCCCATAAAATACCCTGCTGAATTTTTTAAGTATTTTTAATTTGAAAATATCCAGGTTTTAGAAAAATTTCCAGAGAGCACCCTTCGGGCGTCGATTTTCGTTCGTTCGAGGTTTTTAACGTCGTCTAGGTTACCCTAAGGCTCTAGCTTGGCTCTGATACCATGAAGGGGTTCCTACAGCACCACTACAAGGGTTTGGAGGCATCACACATGCCATATTTAAAATTTATATGGTGCTAGAGAAACAAACCTAAGGATCATGCTAGAAAATCTAGGGTAACAAAACTATAACACAAACAGAAGTAGTAAAAGCTAGGGTTTTGAGAGTACAACCTTTGTAGCTCCCTACGCTAGACTCCTTGGCTACTTGAGGGTTGGAAAAAGCTCTCTTGAGATCCTCTAGGTCCACGACGATCCACCCGGAGTCCTCTTTGTCCAAGCTTGAAGCTCCACTAGATCAAGAGAAGAAGTAGAAGCTAACACTCTACACTAATGGGCAAGACTAGTGTAGAATGGTGATGTGGTTTGTTTTCTCACTTCAAAATCCTAATTTGATGACTCTTTTGCTCACAAGAGAAAGCTAGAGAGCAAGAGAGAGAGGAGGAAGAAGACGGTGACTTATGAAGAACTCAAGATAATGATAAGCCTATGAATAAAAATGAGAAATGAAAAAATATATATATTTTCTCTTTCTCATTCTTAACCATAGTTATAAATATCTAGATATTTATTTTGGATCAAAAATGGCCATAGAAATTAAATCATGGTTAAAGTAAAGGGTTAGTGCAAGAATAAAATATTAAACCATGATCACAATTTCTTTTTCCATTTTTCTTTTCTAAAAAAGAAATATCCATATATTTATAAATGGTGTGAGTCTTATATTGCCACCATCCACTATATCAACAACCATGATAGAATTATGTATGCATGTATGCGTGCATGCACATCCATATGTGCATGAATGAGAATAAATGCATACATGCATGCATACAACATAAAGACAAGAAAGGGTTTAAAGTGAGAAACTAATGGTCAATGATAAATCAACACTTGATTTAGCAAACCGGCCATATCACATACGACCCGACCAAAAGCAAACCGTCCGATTAATACACGGTATCTCATACACGTATTTTAACCGGGTCCACGCGCATATCACATATGCGCACTACATCGTTTCGCCTGGACTAGGTAACTCCATTGTGGGACTCTAAGACTCGTCAATACGCCGGCAGTGGGTGATGATCATATCAAGCACCTCCAAGCTGCAAGCGGTCAGCTAAACGTAACGGCCACCCGGGTATTGAGCGATCAGAAGAAAACAAGCGAACCTGTCACAACTCCCGTCGAGCCAACCGACAACACTACTGTACAGTCCGGTCTCTTCGTCAGATATGCTGCATATCGAGTCTTGGGATGGAACGTCGACCCCAATAACTCAATAAGTCGTGCCAATGAATGGACTATAATAGATCGAGAAACTACTGATAACACTTATCAGTAAATCTCAACAGCCCTGACCAGGGACTTACTGATATAGCCAATCGAGCACAGCACAGCATCAACTCCCAATACCGGGAGAGACGAAACCCCTCCTATCGCTCATCGCCTTCGTGTGTCTCGGGACTGTACCCAACGGCCACCTGTTTGCACGACTCAGTAGAGCCGTGGTAGGGTGGTAATCAAAGTACAGTTGGAGAACACACAAGACTCTATGACGATCTCGGGTCTACAGACTAACCTGTACCAGTGTCACCTGAGAACTGCTATCCGATGATAGATATAATTCCATATAGGAGTTCTCGGCGAGTCTGTCCAGTGTACCCAGTCACCACCGAGCACCCGTATACGATCTCGATGTCAAACATCGATGAATGTGGGAACATCCATCGCCCATCATATGGGTCTAGTATCATATACGCTAGTCTACTCTGGTATATCGATGCCCCGTCTCGATACACCTACGACTAGGGACTTTCTGGATATGCTTATAAACTACAGATGTCCCACTAGTATAATCTCCATCATAATCATAGTAGTCAAGCAAATATCCTCAGGGTTTTATCAACATGTGTGAATGAATAAAAGCATGATCAAATCAACATGTCAGATAAAGAAGAACCAGATAGCATACTATCATGTCGAGCAAGAATGTACACTGAATATATATATATATATATACACACATGTATAAATACATCCACTATCATATAATGGCCTCTAGGGCATACATATATCCAACATAGACTAAACCATAGCTATGAGTTAAGAGTTGGGTTAACAAATATCTTAAGCTAGACAAACAAGTGGACTAAGTCAATGTTCTACTAGCTTCTCTAAGCTCATCCATGACTAATTCCAAATGTTTGAATTACTTAAAACTAATAAAACCCTAGCATTAACCTAGCATGGTGTGAGTCTTTTACAAACATGTTGCATGTGTAATCTTGCATGACACAACAATATATATCACATATATATTTTGTGCAAAAAGAAAACAATACATTTAACATATATCACATATATATCAATGTATCATAAGTGAGAAAAATGAATACTTAAGTGAGCTAATATTAGTTAATATAATTTAATATATCAAATATATAATTCTACATTAAATTATTAAATCAACTCTTGATTTAATAATCCAGCTATATTACATATAACCGACTAATATCAAATATAACAACTTATCAAATCAACACTTGATCCGATAACTTGGCTATATCACATATAACCTATGAATGCCACATATCGCGAGAATAGAATGCGGTATCACATACTCGCATTAATCTCGGTCCCGCACATATTACATATGTGCTCCTACTCCGTTTCGCATGAACCAGGAAAGCTCTGTGTAGGACTCTAAAGACTCGTCAGTACGCCGGCAGTAGGTGATGATCATATCAAACACCCACAAGCCGCAAGCGGTCTGCTAAACTTAGAGGCCACCTGGATATTGAGCGATCAGAAGATCAACAAGCAAGTCTGCTCGTACTCCTGTGAATCCAATCAGTAACACTACCGTACAGTCCAGTCTCTTCGTCAGATATGTCGCATATCACAGCCTGGGGGTGGTATAACGTCAGACCCCAATAGCCTGATAAGTCATGCCGATGAAAGGTCCATAACGGTTCGATAAACTACCGATAACACTTACCAGTAGATCTCAGCAACCCTGGCCAGGGAGTTCCTATTATGGCCAATCGAACATAGCGCAACATCAACTCTGAATACCTGGAAAGACGAAACCCCTCCTATCTCTGATTGCCTCCATGTAACTCGGGAGTGTACCCAAAAACCACCTTTTTGCACGATCTCTTGACCGTGGTATGTAGAAATCAAAGCACAGTTAGAATCACACAAGACTCTATGACGATCTCGGGTCTACAAACTAACATCTATAAGTGTCACTAGAGAACTGCTATCCGACGATAGGTATAATGCCATTTAGGAGTTCTCGGCGAGTCCGTTCAGTGTACCCAGTCTCCACCGAGCACCCGTATACCTTCTCTGATGTCAAACACCAATGGATGTAGGATCATCCATCGCACATCATATGGGTCGAGAAGCGTATACGCTAGTCTACTCTGGAGTATCGATGCCCCGTCTCGATACTCCTTCGACTAGGAACAATTATAGGGTGTACTTGTGGACTACCCTTGGCCCCACTAGTATGATCTCCATTATAGTCCTGGTAGTCAAGTACACATCCTAAGGGCTTTATCAACATATGAGAGCAAGACAGCATCACTTATACAAGTCAACATGTTAAGACAAAGAGCAACCAGATAGCATACTATCATATTGAGCAAGAAAGTCCTCCCTATATATGTCTAAGAATCTACTACAATATACATCCCATGTACAGTAATGGCCTATAGGGTATACATATAACTAACAATCTCCCACTTGCGCTAAGGCCATCTGCTGTAGTATCCCATACCCAACAATATAGCAGTGGTTGTAGTATCCCATACTCAACCATCCCAAAATCTCTCAAATAGTATTTGGGGAAGTAGGCCTTGGTGAGTGGATCCGCCGTGTTAACCTCAAAATATACTCTCCTTAGCTCGATCCCTTGGAGATCAACCATCTCCTTGATCAAGTGATATTTGCCTTAGAATATGTCTAGAACGCTGATAGGACCTGTGTTCTTAGGCCAAACCCACAACTCCATTGTTGTCACAATAACAATTATTGGACACTCAATGGTAGGAACCATGTTCATCTTATGAACATGAAATGCCCAGACAAGCACTTTGGTAACATCATTGGTAGCAATTTATTCAGCCTTTATCGTCTACTATGTCACGGTATCTAGCTTGGAACTCTTCCAACATACCGTCCCTCCACTGAGGGTAAAGACATCGTCTGTGACTGACTTTCAGTCGACCTTATCACTCTGAAAGCTCGAACCAAGAACTTTCTTTTAGTGCTTCTCAAGTACTTAAGAATGTCCTCCACAGCTGTCAAGTGATTCTCCCAAGATCCGATTGATTCCTGATCACTACACTTAGTGTGTTAGCTACATCTGATCTGATACATAATATCGCACACATGATAGAGCCTACTGCCGAAGCATAGGTATCCCTTGTACGCGAGCTCTCTCCAAATCAGTCTTGGAAGACATCTTTTTGGAGAAAGTGATTCCTGAGTAAGTGGGCGAACCACTACGCTTAGAATCCTCTATACTAAACCCCTTTAGTACGGTGTTAATGTAACTGGATTTGGGACACTTCCAACATCCACTTAGATTTATCACCATAGATCATAATTCAGAAGATGCAGTAGGTATTATCCAGATCTTCTGTTGAGAATCCTCGTGATAAGAGGAGCTTGACCGAGTGTAGCATAAAAAACCATTTCCTATCAAGAGTATGTTATCTACGTACAATACGTGTAAGACAACCTTACTCTCTATAACCTTCTTGTATATACAAGGTTCATCTACCATTTTGATGAAGTCAAACTCTTTGACTGTCACATCAAAACAACTGTTCCAATTCCGCGATGCTTGCATTGAACTTGATGCACTTAAGCATAGCTTTGAAAGTCTCAACTTTTCCATCTACACCAGGAATCTTCTCAAGATCCATTTGCTCCCAATGGGTTTTACCCCTCCAGGTGAAACATTTAAAGTCATACTTTGTTGGTGTAGATGAATTCCATCTTTGATCGCATAGCATCCGGCCATTTCACAGAGTCCCCACTCATGACGGCCTGCTTGAACCTAGTTGGGCCATCATCTACCATGATGCAATCCCCGCTCCCACTGTCACCGAGAATACCGCAGTATCTCTCAAGTGGATGAAGAACCCTACCAGATTTGCGGAGAGGCTGAGGTTTCGTTGGAGACTATTGAATCCTTTGGTTTCACCAAATCATCAGCTGTTAGTTTGTCGAGCTGGAACTCCTTCCGGTTCTACCTCATGACCACTAATTTCTTCATAAGAAATTCCTTTTCCTAAAAAGGTGGCATGCTGATAAACAAAACACTTTTTGCTCCTCAGTGTTGTAGAAGATATTCCCTCATAAATGTTTGGGATATCCTAACAAACTTATACAGAACTGACCTTGCCTCGAGCTTGTCCGGATTCTGTCTTTTAATATAGGCCGAACAACCCCATATCTTCACTCGTTTAAGACATGGTCTCTTCTCATTCCATATATTATATGTAGTGGTAGGAACTGATTTGGTTGGAACCCCATTCAATAGGCATGCAGCTTCTCAAGTGCATAACTCCAAAAGGAAACATGTAACTCAGCAATACTCATCATAGAGCTCGCCATATCTCATAAGGTGCGATACCTCCGCCTCGATACACCGTTGTGCTATGGTATAATCGAAGGAGTAAGATGAGTGAGAATCACATTCTCCTTTTAGAAACTCCAGGAACTCCATGTGCAAGTATTCTCTTCCTCGATCACATTGAAGGACTTAATACTTCTACCCGTCTGATTCTTAACTTCAAGCTTATATTCCTTGAATTTCTTAAAAAGTTTCAGACTCGTGTTTCAACAGGAACACATGTCTGAATCTTGAGAGATAATCGATGAATGTAATGAAGTACAAGAACCAACCCAGGCATTTGTAGACATAGGACCGAATACATCATCGTGTATCCATTCCCAAGAGTTCACTAACTTTTTCTCTGTTTCATGTAAACGGAGTATTAGTCATTATACCTTTGTGACAAGACTGGAAAGTATCATAAGATGAAAATTTGAACAGATTACTATATGTAATTTAGCTGGTCGTGTCGCATTGATATGACCTAGTCTACAATGCCACAAGAAAGATTCGTTCATTTATGAACTACTCCTCTTGAGTGTTCTATATATTTTGAACCGTGGTTTGATTTTGAACGTATATGCTATTTTATAATGTGCCTGATCCAATCAACTCTTGATTAAGGAAAATGTTCACTACATTATCCTCTTATACAAAATTATACCATTCTTTAACTTAATAAAGAATCTGATGTAATGTTGTATATCAGGTTCGGTATCTAATAACATTTGTTCAAAATCAGTGTATTTATGCAAGGTGATATCTGCAAATTGACTTGGCTGCAACACTTGCACAATTCTGTACACTTAGAGATATATCACCCAATCCCAGTTCTTTACCTTTCTGTAGCCCATGTAACATCTTACATATGTGGGATCCTGATCTGGTATCACATACCTATGACGTAGAGGATACCGAGAAACAGTTCTTGGTAATGAACACACCCGAAGAATATACATCAACATGCTTATTCCTAGATTGGGTCGCGTGGAAATCCGGATATTCCCCTATTTCCTGCTTGGACTTATAACATTTATAAGATAGAGCGGAACCAACGTTCCCTAGCTCAGTATAATAAGCAGGTTCGGTCAATGCATCCATATTATTATCTTGATTAAGGCGTGACATGGTTTCTACCAGGAGAGAGAGAGAAGAACACACTCTGCGTGCGCTCTTGCAGGATTATATTGGTTATTAGTTTATCTAATCAGGATGTCTCCCATTGTTTTAGTCAAATCTACCTTCAAACCCTAAAAGATAAGACTAGCCGGGATTAATTACACCCAACAAATTTGCCAATTTTTCGGCCAGGCCAGTGTCGGTACTTTGAGGGAGGTTCTCCGTGCTTTCGCACAGACCTAATTAAAATAAACCTTGTTTTCCCAGGGGCGTAACCCCGTTAACACCTTTCTAGACACCTACTTGATCGGCTAATTGTAATGTGTAAAACTCTCCCAGGAGTAACTTTTACTCGCAGTGGGTATCGGGATCCAACTATCTCATAGAAGGTATGCAATCTCATTACAAATTTCAACACTTGAAATTCCAGATAACTTTTGCCCCAAACATCCCATGACCTTGACAGAGGTCAACAAACCATAGGGTGCTAGTCAAGTTCAACCCGTCATTTCCTGATTGAATTAAACTCACCCGCACGACCCTTGACAGAAGTCAACAAGGTCGTACGACTACCCTAATCCAATCGCATCATATGCTTTGCAGATAAGCACTAATCAGCTACCGCACAGTACGCCTTGACAGAGGTCAACAAACGCAACACGGATACTAAATACCACTTGTCTGAAATGACGGAGGGCTACGACAGGTTTTTAAGAAATCCCTTTGCGTAATGAACTTGATATCGTTGTAGAATTGAGTGAATTTGAAAAGGAGTGTTTTTGAGGCTTTTACTGGTTTTTCTAAAGAGGTCACCCCGGTGAAGGGATCTCGGCTCTTTCCTTATTGAATAAGGTGCAAGATATTTCATAAATACCATTATGCAAAGCAAGAATTATAGAAGCAATCAAAAACAAAACCGAGTGAGTATTAACATCTTCTAGTTTCGCTAAAGAGGTCACTCCCGGTGAAGAGATCTCGGCTCTTTCCTTATTGAATAAGGTGCTGGATATTCTACAAGGAATACCGCTATGCAAAGCAAGAACTAGAGCTACCAGTTTTTAAACAAGTTTTTACAACATCTTTTAGGTTTCTTTTATTTCTTTCATTAATCTCATTAACGAAGTCCCATCAAATTATGCTTCCCAAGCATCACAGAAGAAACGAAAGCAGCAATATTAATTATATCTCATATATATAAAATAGGCATTCGTCTTAGAACATATCATGTGATCACATCACAGAATATCAGCAGCGAAAGAATCACATATGAAATATTGGATATACTAGGAATTCCGTGTTTTATTTAAGCCAGTATAGAACACGGATTCCACGGTCGCGATGAATAGCGAAACCCACATCCCTAGACCCCTACGAGAGCGGCAAGCAACCCTACCAATTCTAGAGTTAGGAGACCCGGTCTTGACTTCTCGAGATGGTCTCCCACTGGACCCTAGAACCCGGTTACTTGTGCTCCCCGTCTTGGGTCTATCCTAATGCGGAAAAGTAAATAATATACATCAATGGTGACATCATCCTCAACCCGGAAGTACCACAATAAAATAATATTACATAAAAGCTTTTACATGAATGAAAATGAAAAACTCCCATCTTACATAAAACCCTTGGCTATTCAAAACACGACGATCCAATATAATATATCACAACAACACATAACATCACATGTCATCAACGTAAGTAAATATGCGTATCCCAATTGTCGTTGACGTATAGCAACGAAACCGGCGATACCCCACATATTACACTTACGGCCGCAAAAAAGAAAGTGAAAAACTACAACAGTTGGAATCCGCAACCACCTTAGACATCATAAACCCAATGTATCACATACTTTGGATTTCATGCCCAACCAAATCAATTCCTTACACATCGCATGCCTAATAATTATAAACCCCGCATTTTAGTCTCGATATTGAAAACACTTTCCAATAACCTGTCGGGTAATTCAACAAGGTTCTCGATAACCTAATCGAATGCTCGTCGGAAACTTTAGTAGACGGCCGCACCCCTGATGCCGTCGACGAAGTGCACTAAGGCGGAACATCGCGGCCGTGAGCATCCGAACGGATGCTTTTAGCGACAGAGTTCTCCTACAGTCACTTGGTCGGGGCTATGGGGCATGGCTATCTAGTAAGGTTACCCGGCGAGTATCCGTGTACACTACGTAATTGCGACAAACTTTTGATCCACATCAAAATTCCATGGAAACCGATCAAATGACACTAAACTGCTAGATTTATAAAATTTAAACTAGTTATCTCATAACTCCTTTTGTGGATTCTAAATATTGTATCATAATCACAGATAGCTAGACGATGTTAAACTTTTCGATCGAATAAACAAACACCCAAAATTTCCAACAAGCTCAACACTTGAGCGGAGTCTAAAAAAGCACCCAGAACATGCCACAACACATATGAACCAGCCGTAGAAGGGTCAACCAATGTCTCACCTGTGGCACCGCTGAACTACCAAAAACTCTAGGGTTTGATGGCGGTTCTGACGGTCACAGAATCGAGTTAAGTTTTCGTTCTTCTAGAGGGTCCACAGAATCACCTGCATGATTTTCTGAATATTTTAAACTAGGAAAAATCCAACTCTTGGAAAATTTCCAGCAAGGGAAAAGATGGGTTATTGACATCCTTTAGACTTTTTATCACCGTCTAAAATACCCGAAACAAACATTAGAATTATGAATACGAAACATTCCGAATTGCCTATGCAGAAAATTAACATCACATGCAATTTTAGCAAAAACTAGCAACACCTGAAACCCCAAAACCCAGAGACTGGAACACAGTGCAAATTTGAACCCAAGACTCCTTCACAAAACCGAGCACACCGGTTTTAAGGTGCATCTGGCTGGCCAAAAACCGTTGAGAGGGGTTCAATTTTGTACTATGTTCATGTTGCATCACATACAATATTCTGCAGTTGTTTAAAAAATTTTTAAAGCCCTTTAAAAATTCGACAGAAATAAGTTAACGTATCGGGTGTTTTGGAGTAGTTTCTGTTTCATAATCCTAGCAAACATTGTCTAATTTTCTAGCTAGGCTCTGATACCACTGCAGGGTTGTCTAGCACGGCAACAAGATTTCAGGAGGCATCGTCTATACCAATTTCAAAAATTTTCCGTTCTAGCTAACTCTAACCCTAGAATCGTTACTAGAAAATCCGACGAAACTAAATGTAAACACTTTACATCTAAGTTAATGAGGGAATAGAACCTTTGTAGACCGATCCTTCACTTCTAAAGCTCCATGTCGTAGTCCCTTTGCTGCAAGTTGTGAAGACCCGGACTCTAGTAAGGGTTCACATAAAGAAACGAACAAACTTGCTCAATGTCTTCGAGACCGAAGACGATCTACGTCGAGGAGACTCGAGCTTATGCTACCTCTTCACTAATGTATGAATTAGTGAAGTAAACATCCTAAACTAAATGGCTAATAGTAAAGGATAATGAAGTAGGAAGTGGGCTCACTTTAGATTTATTTTTCTTACAAGGTTTCATCACTTAGAAAAAACTAGCAAGCTTTTTCTCAAGTGAAGAAGAAGAAGATGATGAATGAAACTCATAAGGTTAGAAATGTAACCATGGTGAGTGTATGTCATGCACTAACCATTGTAGAGACTAAACAATAGCTATGAGTTAAGGGTTGGGTTAACAAATATCTTAAGCTAGGCAAACAAGTGGACTAAGTCAATGTTCTACTGACTTCTCCAAGCTCATCCATGAATAATTCTAAATGTTTGAATTACTTAAAACTAATAAAACCCTAGCATTAACCTATCATGGTGTGAGTCTCTTACAAACATGTTGCATGTGTAACCTTGCATGACACAGCAATATATATCATATATATATTTTGTGCAAAAAGAAAACAATACATTTAACATATATCACATATATATCAATGTATCATAAGTGAGAAAAATGAATACTTAAGTGAGCTAATATTAGTTAATGTAATTTAATATATCAAATATATAATTCTACATTAAATTATTAAATAAACTCTTGATTTAATAATCCGGCTATATCACATATAACTGACCAATATCAAATGTAACAACTTATCGAATCAACACTTGATCCGATAACTTGGCTATATCACATATAACCTACGAATGTCACATATCGCGAAAATAGAATGCGCTATCACATACTCGCATTAATATCGGTTCCGCACATATCACATATGTGCTCCTACTCTATTTCGCATGAACCAGGAAACCTCTGTGTAGGACAATCAATATGTGAGAGCAAGACAGTATCACTTATACAAGTCAACATGTTAAGACAGAGCAACCAGATAGCATACTATTATATCGAGTAAGAAAGTCCTCCCTATATATGTCCAAGCATCCACTACAATATACATCCCATGTACAGTAATGGCCTCTAGGGCATACATATAACTAACAAAGAGGATATTATTATTGTTTGTCGTGTTTCCGGATGTTACGGAATAAATCATTGTTTGCCGTGGTTCTGGACGTTATAGAATATATCATTGTTTGCCGTGGTTCTGGGCGTTACGGAATAAATCATTGTTTTCAGTTTTTCCGGGCGTTACGGAATAAATCATTGTTTGCCATGTTTTCGGGCGTTACGGAATAAGTACTGTTACCGTGGTCCCGTAGGGAATGAACGGGATATATACTGTTGGGTTATGATGAGGATTATATTAATTGATTTCAAAGACGTTAGAATAGATAACCTAGAAGCACAGATTTAGGATACACATCACATATCCATACATACACATAGCTCCCTGTTATATATCAGTGTTTATTATTTACATCCTTGTTTACTTATATCATCATATCCTGGTTATTACTGTTATTTTGATATAATGACACACCGACGTCTGGGTTTTGCATGGCCCAGTTGCTCTACTTTTATCGCAGGCAGATCAAGAGTATTTTAGCAGTCAAGCCGAGCAATGAAGAATTGAACATGTATTATTAGAGATGTTTAGTTTGTTTATTTCTGTAGTTTTGTTTATTGATGTGAGCTTATATTGGAACATGATTCAGATATTGTTTATTGGATCTTGATTCGTTTCCACTTTATGCATTTTCTTGATTTTATTTACTGTGGCAAATGGACATATACTTGCTAGATTATATTTTTCTGTTCTTGATATCCGATAGATTGCCGTAATGTGATTGTGGAGGGATGATTCCTAGCCACAGGTAGTATAGTTGGCTCTGTCACGTACCGTAATTTATGTATCTTGGGAAGCGGGGCATGACGGTCTAAATTCAATCTAAATATGTAGGCAAAGGGAAGAACAAGGAATTTCTGTCTCTCGAACTACCCTCTCCTTACCCCTGACAAGTGAGAAATTACTCACTTATTGTTAAAATGATAAATCAAAAAAAGAAAAGGGAAATAGAAGAGATGATCAATAAAAATTTAGAAAGCTAACTACTAGGGTTTTCACAAGAGCAATAAATATCCATTGAGTATCATCGCTTAATAATCAAGATTAACAAAAAAGATAAATTAAAAATCAAGAAAACAAAAACATCTACTTTAACAAATTAAGAACAAGTTATCTAAGGAATTAAAAGAGCAATGAATTAAAGTTGCAAAAATATAAAAGAATAAGAACAAACCTTTATTTATAATTCGAACTTTTACAAGATTTGAATTCAATGGATTTAATCTATTATTGCAAGTTCACTAAAGAAGTTGCAAGATGAGAGAAAAACCAAGAACTCAATCAAACTCTATGCTATGGAAAGAATTTTAATGGCTAAACTGAAATGATACAGACTAATTCAGTAAAGTTTATGCGAAGAAGGGAATGCCTCTCAAGTGCTCTGATCTGGGTTTTATATAGGCTCTGGAAAAATAGTTCAGTGGTGTTTTATGAAGTCTTACATAATGACCAAAATAACCATGAAATTTTGTCATGGATGATGAAGTTTGGACCGCTTATCCGCTGCCATTTCCTCTTACTCCACCGCCGATCCACTGTCGTTTTTGGGAATTGGTGCACCGTATTACTTCTGTGTTCTTCTGGTGTTCCATTCTTACAATTTCATCATAAGATTTGCAAAAACTCACAGATTTTATTTCAGATTTACAGCAGTTCAATATTACGGTTTTTCCATCATCTTATGATATCAATTTCTTTTGCATTTTTCAAAACCCATTTAATGCGTTTCCCTTGTGTTCTGTGTTTGTCTGAGACACGAATGACTACTGTTCTTGTCTTCTCTCTTGAACCGGTAGACAACACATGACGGATTTGATGTGGCCGAAATCCTTATTTTATTTGTTTTCATTCGCCTGTTCTGAAAACATCATTTTTACAGGGAATGTGTGTTATTTGCGCTGTTTTGGACTAAATACTCCTGAGAACCTGAAACCTGAAATCAAGTAGCAATCATGGATTTAAATCACCTATCTACATGTAAATATGCATAAGAATGAGCGGTATTAAATGCAATATTCTGAAGTAAAAAATACCCCCAAACTTATCTTTTGCTTGTTCTAAGAAAAACCATTTTTTTTATTTTCAAACAGTCCTAAGCTCACATTTTGTCATGACCCGGAACCGAAAGTAACTGACACTTAAATCATGCAACGTCTACAGACGATGACGCAATCCAAGTAAGCCAAAAACCCAGAATCTAAACCATTTTAAAAAGAAATAGTGGAGGTGAAGATTTGAAAAGTTTTGTAAAAAGTGAAGCTTGTTTTGAAATATTGTATGAAAAACGGGAAGCACCTCTTTTGTAAAGTTTAAATAAAAGGAGTACAAAAAGATAAATATAGTGGCATCCCACATATGTGAGCAAAATCAACGTCCACTCGGCAGAAACACAACCACGCAGTAATATACGACGCCTTAGGCGAAGAATCACAAGAAAAAAAAATAAGCAACTGCCTAAGTAAATTCATAGAACCCTCTACCCGAGTTTGACTTAAAAAAATACATCGGTCTCGACTCGATCTAAGCCAAATAATAATACAGGTGGTAGATGGAGCGACACTAGATACAAAAGAATATACATCCAAGGTGGTTACCTTATACATTAAAACCCACCTAGAAAAAGCAAGTAAGAATCCCCAAAAGATGCCGCGCCAATGCTGCCGTTAGGTATCTGTACGGTCGATCCTGTAATGAACTATGGCACAATGAGGGTGGATTGCTAACTCAGTGAATAGAAATAACATCACAAGATATATGTATATATACTAGACAATAAGCATGAAGAATAAAAGTGAGCACAATGAAATAAATATCATCACAAAATCCATGCCAATCATCGCTAACCATAATCCCATCATATCACACCGGTGTATCCGAATTGGTTTCTCCCCCTTCCTTGATTACAGGATCACACCAACCGTATATCACAGGAGTGTATCCGAATTGGTCTCTTCTCCTTTGCTCGATTACCGGATCACGCCAAACATATCTCACAACAGTGTATCCGAATCGGTCTCTCCTCCCTTCCTCGATTACCAGATCACACCAAACATATCTCACACCGGTGTATCCGAATCGGTCTTTCCCCCTTCCTCGATTACCGGATCACACCAAATATATCTCACACTGGTTTATCAAAATTGGACTCTCCCCCTTTCTCGATTACCGGATCACACCATACTAACCACATAAGAAAACTGTGATATCTGTACCGGTCTCTCCCCCTTCCTCGATATCCGAATATCATCACATACAAGCAAGCTCTATAATTAAAAATAATAATGATATATATATATATATATATATTAGCGTCCCATACCATTAATACACACACATACAAATAAAGATCGTAATCTTATAAGATCAACAATATGTTATGCGTAACGGAACCATAACGCATAGCATAACAGATAACAGAATCATAAAACAAATGGATAACATAACAACAGATAACAGAATTACAAAACAAACGGATAACGTGAGCATGGCAGTCAGCATGACAGTCCTAAGTGTCATGACAGTACCAACGATATGTAGTGCACATGCGAGTTTGTGATTGTGCAACGTGGAAATCGTTGGTAGTTGTGGAGTGTTCTAATGGGCGTGTTCCTATAGTCATTGCAATTGAAATATAAAACATGGTATTGTAAACTAAATACATGAAACTAATAAGAACGAATAATATAAACGTAGCGTATTAATAAACTAATCGTTGCATTAACGTGCATTGTAAATGAATAAATACTTACGAATAAGACAATTATGGTTTAAAATAGAACAAATCGTTAGTTTTAAAATGAGTATAATTTTAAATATTTCGTAATATCCCAATCTGGGTAAATAGAAAGACTCCACGAATCAAATAAATAAAGGCCGCACTCGGCAATCTATCATCATCTTATCCAGTATGGAATCTCACCTTGTACGATATCAACCAAATATCTAATCATAATCGGAATATAAGAGATGAAATGAAATATGAAACATGACATTTTAACTAAGTATCAATGAACGTAGTGTTGGATATAGTGCCCTCAAGTCAATTATTGTAATCGCAGGCACGCGATTGTGATGATTGAGGAAGGAGCTATACGGGTAGGAAAGTTTTACTCAAAATGATAGTATGCTATCTGGTTTGTCTTTATTATCATGTACATGCATTATGTGGTATTACAGATCATTATTACATGTTGATAGAGCCCATAGGATTCTTACATGACTACCAGCGTTATGATGGCGATCATATACATGAGAGCTGGGTAGCCTATAAGCACATCCTTAAATGTCCTTAGTCGTAGGAGTACCGATACTGGGCATCGATATTCGGGAGTAGACTGGTGTATACGTTTCGAGACCCCGACAAGGGGCGGTGGCCAATCTCACAAGCCATTAGTGTTATGTCACCTAAGATAATATAAAGGTGCTCACTGGAGGTGAGTACACTGGACGGACTCGCCGAGAACTTCTAGATAGTATTATAATTATCGTTAGATGGAAGTTCTCAGATAGCATGAGTACAGGTTAGTCCTTTGACCTTAAGTCGTCATTTGTCTCATGTGAGTTTCTACTGTACTTTGATTACTACCCTACCACGGCTCAAAGGAGTCGTGCAAATAGGTTTTAATTGGGTATAGTCCAAAGCCACATGGAGGCAGTGGTCGACTGTCAGGGATTCGTCTTTCCTGGTATTAGGAGTCGATGTCGCGCTATGTTCGGTTGGCTATCACCAGAAATCCATGGCCATGGTAGGGGAGATTTACTGATAGTTGATCAGTAGTATCTCAATTGGTGATGAGCTAGACTCAGGCACGACTTATCGGGTTAGTAGGGGTCTGACGTAATCTACCCGTTAGACCCGATATGCGATACTCTTTGATGAAGAGACCGGACTGTATGGAGATTGTCACATTCAGGTTCAGTAGGATAAGGACGTACTTGATTGCTGACCCCCTTTTCGACAAGTACCTGGGTAGCCGTTACGTACAGCTAGTGCCGCTGACGTGCTTGTGGTTAAACCTACCGTCAGCGTATTATCGAGTCTTTAGAGTCCCACATACAGGGTTTTCCCGGTTCAGGCGACATATGTAGGAGCCGTACGGTGGTATGTGCAGGGGTTCGATTAAATACGTTTACACAGTTGATTGATGTATGATTTAAAGTGTGTTCGTAAGGTAACCGCAATCAAGACGGTGTCGCTAGTAGCTAGCCGCGATAAGTACGGGTCGTGCGTAGGGAAACGTAGACCTTTTTCTTGCTTTAGACGAGTTGATTGAAAGATGGTTGTAGATCTATTTTAATACGGATGTAGATTTTATAAAGAAGAGGATTGTAGGGTTCATATGACTTAGTAGTAATGGATGACTAATTAAAAATGCCTCCTTTTATCTTTTAATAGTTTAAAACTAGATCGATAGCGATGATTGTGGATTAGGGTTCTTTTGGAAGAAACTAGGGTTTCCCTACTCCTAACCCTTGTCCTTGCATTGATCTCTATTTATATCTATCCCCTTACAAAATAAGTGTTAATCTAATATCAAATCGTGGTCGAGGCTATCAATAAATTGGTAGCACGTCCGATAAGTATGTTAACATTTATTTTGCTAAAATTTATAAACTTTAAAATGTATAAAAGAAATTAAAATATTTTATCATCCATTGATCTATTCTAGCCTACGAACCCTAGCAAGCTAGGAATTACTCACGCATGGTTGGAGAAGAAAGGATGAAGAATGATATCATAATGTAAGATGCATAAAGTAAGTGCAAAAATTAATTGCGAAAAGACTAATAAAATCTCTACCTTTATTAATCAACTATATCATGTAAAAATCCTTTTAAAGTAGAGTACAACAACCCTAGTTTTTGCTCCCGATCTCTATCTTGTTGGAAGTAGATGAACAGCTGATGATCAAGTCGGATGCATGGATCGTCTTAGACCTCTTGATCTCTTCGGTTGATGATCTTCAAAGTGAAACTCTCGGTCCCTTATATAGTCACCATAGACAGAAACCCTAGATTCCATATAATAATATTTGCTGTAAAAATCCTATACAAAAAATCTCAAATCCTAAGCCCACAGAACTGCCGCGGATCCGCCGCAATTAGGGTAGTTTGGCCACCCAACCTCGGCGTTTTAGTGGAGTCATGGCTTAGGATTTCTTGTTGTCTCTGGTGTTGACATGTGGAGATCACTTATATGTCTATATTCTTCAAATATTATTCCGAGTCTTTGCCGTTGCTAGATCTTGTGATTTGATAATATTTCGGCAGATTTGATTCCGACATCTCGGATCTCCTTGATTCCAGACCTGAGCTAATATCTGCACAATATCTCAATTCATAATGTTAGTAATATTCGGTATATTTTTGAGATATTATCCTAAAAATTTTATATGATATTAAATCTTAAGAATATAGTTAGAAATATTTGATATGATATACATATTTTAATTACTAAGATATCATATAAATATTATATACATGTATTTTCCCTCATTATGTTAATTATAATGTAGAAACATATTATAATAAACTTTTTACACATAAACCCTCATATGTTCTATAAACACCATTTAGTACTTAATAATAGTGGGGAAAATAATCATTCAAATGTGCAATATTTTAGACTAATCAAATACCCCCCAAACTTAACTTTGATCGTCCCGAGCAAACTAGTTATTTAAAGAGAAGAAGAAGAAAAAGAAAAAAAAAGAAAAATCTAGCACACTTTCGTAGGCAACACGATTGCATTGAGCACGTCCATGAAGCCTTTAAACCTCTAGGTGTCCGTAGTAGAAGGAGTGTTGTCTCCGGAGGTTTTTCAGCGGATTACATCCAGAAAATTCCATAATAAAATAAAGATGATGAAAATTACATACAAAGATAAAGAACATATAAAATAAAGAACATGAAAATAAGAGTTTCAAACTAGACTAGATTTTTAGTAGCCATGAGCCCTATCTTAATAGTCATGAAAAGATGTCAGAAATCACACCATCCCTCAATAAAACATCGCCTTTAGTTTTTCTCCCTACCTTTCTTCCAAACATAGATCATATACCCCTACGTGTGTGTAAAAAAATCCCTACACTTAGAGAATTCAATTCAAGCTATCATACTCTTGTCCATCTTCCTTAGTACTTTTTAATCGGTGAATATTTCAGATGGAATTGCTCACACATTTTCATGCGACTGTTAATATTTCTTGAGGTACTAACCAACCGATTACCGAATGTGCTCACTTATTAAGGCGTAATTAGCAATATTATCGTCTTGCAACACCTAAGGCTTAGCAGTGGCTCCCAAACGGTTGGTCTAAAGCACTGGGTGATAAAGCACCCTTGCTATATATTTTTTATGCTGCCTTAAGTAATTACAAAATCAGTGTTCATTTTTCTTCACCATTTTTCATTTATATATATATTTTGTTTATATATTTACTTTCCTTCATACTAAGGCTTTTAGACAAGAGTTTTTCAAGGTATATTATCCTAAGTTTCAAGATGTGTGCAAGTGCGTATAGTAAGGTATCAACGTTCAGATGTTTGGACTCAAGAATAGAGACTATTTTTCAGACTCAATTCTATTCTTAGATTAGTGATTCCTTTTATCTTACTAACTCTTGGGACAACAGCTCATGACTACCTATTACTAGTTTCGTTTTAAAAATATCTAATTTTCTTGCTTTTCTTAAATCTCTTCCTATCTTTCGTATGTATTTTTCACTTTCTAACTTTCATTATCAAAATTTTTTATGCTTTAATTTACTATAATGCAAAAAAATGATGCGTGAATAAGCACAAATCTCCCCCAAACCTATTTGCAGCAGTGTTCTCACTGATGTCATCTTAAGCTCAAAAACCTATAGACTTGAGAGGAAAAGTTATTAAAGAGGAAAAGAATTAATGACAGTAAACTATAAAGTCCACAGGGAATATAAATTCCCCGAATTTGATTAATACGTCCTCTAGCTCACCCCGAGGTTGGGTGATAGATCGATCGTCCGTCTGGAGAGTGCAATGCGTAAGTTCAACTCTGCTATCCCTAATTGCTCATAAACAGAATATGGAAGCAAGTTAACACCAGGACCTAAGTCGAGTAGAGCACGATTGATACTTTTACCCCTAATAGTTATAGATATTGTAGGACAACCAGGGTCTTTACCTTTCGTGGGCACCAATTGGGTAAGAGAATTGCTCATATTACTTGCTAAGAAAACCTTTTTAGGTACTTGAGTTTTCTTCTTACTAGTGCACAAGTCCTTTAAAATTTTCGCATAGGACGGAACTTGTTTGATAGCATCTAGGAGAGGGATATTTATGTTAACTTGCTTAAAAATGTCCACAATCTTCTCCATTTGGGGACTTGGTTTGTTGGCCCTCAACCTATGTGTAAAAGGAGCTTTATCGATAAGGGTTGGGTCCAACTTTTGAGGAGAAGTTTGTGGGGATGGAATGGATCCAAAATTGGATTTTGGATGGTTGCAGATGGTAATTCTTTCAAGGGAGTGGGATGAGGGTTTGAGCCTAGTGGGAAACGGAGAATAGGCTCGGAAGAAGGGGGAGGACTAGACGAAGTAGGATTAGAAGTAGTAGCCGGGGTTTCATCAATATCATCGACTTCATCTTTTTTACCAACATTGTTATTCAGCACTCTTTCCGATCTCAACGTAGTTATGGCACTCACATTATGTTTTTGAAGGATGATATTCGCGCTTTGTGAGTGGCCGGGATTTAGTAGAGGTTGATATGAAAGTCTCCCTTTTTCTCTCTCACTCATCGCGACATTTAACTGTGCAAGTTATTCTTCTATCGATTTTATGCTTTCACTGTGGGAAGCAGTGTGTTGCACTAATGTGTGTATAGAAGACGATAAATTAGCTATCGTTTGAATGGATTGTTTAATAAACATTTTTAAGTTACGTTCGAGCGCAGAGGTTTTATCGGCACTGGCCATTGAAATATTATTATGAGGAACAAAGTTGTTGGCCGGGTTTTGAAAAGATTGCGGTTGAAAGGGGTGCTAATTTTGTTGTGGTGGTTGTTGTTGCTGTCGAGGAGTCCTTTTATAGTTATTTTGGCTTGGGAACGGATTTTGAGTTTGAGTTTTGTTTTTGTTCCAAGTAAAATTAGGATGATTCCTCCATCCCTGATTGTATGTGGAAGAATAAGGATCGTTTCTAGGTCGTTGCTGAAAAGCAACATTAGTTTGTTCTTGACCTTGAAACAGAGGATTCATACTACATTCTTCTGCTAAGTGTGATGGGTCAGAACAGCAACCACACACGGTTTTGGGGAGCGTAACTTGGTTTAGGGAGGCAGACGAGAATTTGTTTTCGATAGCGTTGAGTTTCTTTTGCATCGTGGCCCTTTTGGCTTTTACTGCGATGGAAATATTGAGCTGATGAATACCTGCCCTAGATGAAGTTGGTCTAATACTTTCCCACTGTAAGGTTTGTTCGGCGAGATCTTCCAAGAATTGCCAAGCTTCGCCATCGTCTTTTGATATGAAATGGCATTGACAAATGGTTTCAAACATCTGTTTCATGGCAGGATTAACACCCTCATATATAATTCGACAAAGTTGCCATCTATCAATTCCGTGATGGGAGCATTGTAGAAGAATATTCTTAAACCGCTCAAAGCATTTTCAGAATGGTTCATTGGGAAGTTGGGTAAACTGGTTAATCTTGCTTCGAACACGGACGGTTTTGTGATTGGGATAAAATTTCTTAAGGAATGCTATAACGAATTCACCCCATTTGGCGATAGAATGTGCGGCAATGCTATAAAGCCATTTTTCTGCTAGGTCGCATAAGGTAAAAGAGAGAAGACGTAATCGCATAGCATCCCCTGAAAGTTGTGTAGTGCCCATCATTGCACATACGTTTTCGAATTCGGTTATGAGAACATATGCGTCTTCGGATTCAAGCCCGTGAAATTTGGGCAACAAGTTGATGAAGTTGGGTTTAATGTCGAAATTACCCCCATTGGCTGGTGGAAGAGAAAGACAAGTAGGAAAGGGTCCACGCACAGGGTAGCATCTTTCTTGGAGAGAGATGTGCGGTGGATTTTGCGCACCTACGGGTGGTAGCAGAGTGGTGTTGTGAAAATCTGATGGAAAACCTTCCATCTCGGTCGATGTGGTGGGTGGAGGAGAAATAGATGATGAAGAAATACCGACTTCGGAGTCGATTGCAAAGACGCGGGCAAGATGGGCACTAGAATCCCGTGTCCAGCCGATCATGCACTAAGAGGGTTTAGTGCAAGTGGCAGCTTGTGTTAGAACGAATTTAAAATGGTTTGTTTTGAAAAAGTCGGTCATGAGGCTTGAATCACAAAATGCACAATCAACCCCAGAACTATGGTCACTTAGGTCAAGCACTAGACCTCTTCTAGACTTCCAAAGGACAAGCCGTAGGATCAATTCTCTACTACCTCTTTATCGCTCATGTGGCCAGGTAAGTGGGAAGTATTCGCTATATGAATCACCGAAAATAGCGTGCCTAATTAAGTAACCACTTTCCTTAGTCACACTTGCCTAGATACAACAAGAGATGCGGATAGCGATAGATTACCTACGACCTTCCTCTGTCCTAATTGAGCGCGGCGGTCTTTAGAGGCTTGGTCTAGATATTTTTTTAATTAATGTAGGGTAAGAGTATGCTCATTTTGTGATCTGTGGGGCCTAGGATGGGTGATGAAATCCCCACCTAATCTGGATCTGGGTTATTGCCCCTTAATGTCCGATTAAAATATGCACAAACAAACCAATATCAAAACACGCAAAAAGATTTTTGAGAGTCACTTTTTGCAAAGAATCTTGTAGAACAATCAGATTATTGGATCTTAGAGGAGAGAGAAAGACCAGAGAAGGATACCGGAGGATTTTGGAGAAGCAACTCCTCAATGTTGCTGCGGTTCCGCCGCAAAGTGCTTGCTTATGCCGTGGTTCCATCGCATTATGGTGGGTTCTCCTGGTGAGTTTTCTTCAGCGCAACCCTAGGCTCCTATGGGATATGTTGAAATTATCTAACTCTGTGTTGGCTTGCTCCAGTTACTTTAGAATCCCTTGTAAAATTCGCACACTATTCGTTAAATACACAATATGCGGTTTTGGTTCTCGTTTATAATATGTTCGCTGGATTTTATAAGAAATCAACCTGAATAACAAGTCAAAAAAATTACAGTCGTTTCCCCAGCAACGACGCTATTTGATTGATCTGTTTTAAATGTGTTGTAAATAAAGTAACCACAATCAAGACGGTGTCGCTAGTAGTTAGCCGCGATGAGTATGGGCCGTCCACGGGAAAACGTGAATCTTTTTCTTGCTTTAGACGAGTTGATTGAAAGATGAGTTGATTGGTTGTGGATCTATTTTAATACAGATATAGATTTTATAAAGAAGAGACTTGTAGGGTTCATATGACTTAGTAGTAATGGATGACTAATTAAAAATGCCTGCTTTTATCTTTTAATAGTTTAAAACTAGATCGATAGTGATGAATGTGGATTAGGGTTCTTTTGGAAGAAACTAGGGTTTCCCCACTCTTAACCCTTATCCTTGCATTAATCTCTATTCATGTCTACCCTTTGCCAAAACAAGTGTTAATCAGATCTCGAATCGTGGTCGTGATTAGCAGTAAATTGGTAGCGCGCCCGATTAGGATGTTAAAATTTATTTTGCTAAAGTTTATAGACTTTAAAATGTATAAAAGAAGTTAAATGATTTTATTATCCATTGATCTACTCTAGCCTACGAACCTTAGCAAGCTAGGAATTACCCACGCATGGTTGGAGAAGAAAGGATGAAGAATAAGATCATAATGTAAGATGTAGAAATTAAGTGCAGAAATTAAATACAGAAAGTAAAATGCAAAGAGAATTAAAGCAAAAAATCTACCTTTATTAATCAACTATATCATGTACAAATCCTTTTAAAGTAGAGTGCAAGAACCTTAGTTTTTGCTCTCGATCTATATCTTATTGGAAGTTGATGAATAGCTGATGATCAACTCGGATGCGTGGATCGTCTTGGACCTCTTGATCTCTTCGGTTGATAATTTTTGATGTGAACCTCTCGGTCTTATATATAGTCCCAAAACCAGAAACTCTAGATTTCCTGAGTGAATATATGCTGTTAAGATCCATACTACAAAATATCACATCCCAACTCCACCAAACCGCTACGGATTCGCCGCAAGTGTCACCTTTTGCCACCCTTCCGCCGCAGAATTGTGGAATTAGGTATTGGGATTTTTTGTGTGTTTTGGCATCATTTTTGGAGATCCTCTAGTTGTCTAGATTCTAAAAATAATTCTCTGAGTCTCTGCCGTTTCTAGATCTCATGATTTACTTCAATATTTTGGCAGATTCAATTTCGACATCTTGATTTAACCCGGATCTCCTTGATTCCAGACCTGAGCTAATATTTGCACAATATCTCAATTCATAATATTAGTAATATTTGGTATATTTTTGAGATATTATCATAACCATTTTATATGATATTAAATCTTAAGAATATGGTTAGAAATATTTGATATGATATGCATATTTTAATTACTAAGATATCATATAAATATTATATGCATGTATTTTCCCTCATTATGTTAATTATAATGTAGAAACATATGCTAATAAAATTTTTACACATAAACTCTCATATGTTCTATAAACACCATTTAGTACTTAACAATAGTGGGGAAAATGATCATTCAAATGTGCAATATTTTAGACTAATCAAATACCCCCAAACTTTACTTTGATTGTCCCCAGCAAACTAGTTATTTAAAGATAAGAAGAAGAAAAAGAAAAAAAAGAAAAACCTAGCACACTTTCGTAGGCAACACGATTGTACTGAGCACGTGTAAGAAGCCTTTAAACCTCTAGGTGTCCCTAATAGGAGGAGTGTTGTCTCCTGAGGGTTTTCAGCGGATTACACCCACAAAATCTCATAATAAAAGAAAGATGATGAAAATTACATACAAAGATAAAGAACATATAAAATAAAGAACTTGAAAATAAGAGTTTCAAACTACACTAGCTTTTTAGTCGCCATGAGCCCTATCTTAATAGTCTTGAAAAGATGTCAGTAATCACATTATCCCTCAATAAAACATCGCCTTTAGTTTTCCTCCCTACCTTTCTTCCAAACATAGATCATATACCCCTACGTGTGTGTAAAAACATCCCTACACTTAGAGAATTCAATTCAAGTTATCATACTCTTGTGCATCTTACTTAGTACTTTTTAATCGGTGAATATTTCAGATGGAATTGCTCACATATTTTTCTTGCGACCGTTAATACTTCTTGAGGTACTAACCAACCGATTACCGAATGTGCTCACTTATTAAGGCGTAGTTAGCAATATTATCGTCTTGCAATACCTAACTCTTAGCAGTGGTTCCCAAACCAGTTGGTCTAAGGCACTAGGTGATAAAGCACCCTCGCTATATATTTTTTATGCTGCCTTAAGTAATTACAAAACCAGTGTTCATTTTTCTTCACCATTTTTCATATATATATATTTTGTTTATATATTTATTTTCCTTCATACTAAGGCTTTTAGACAAGAGTATTTCAAGGTATCCTATACTATCCCAAGTTTCAAGATGTGTGCAAGTGCGTATAGTAAGGTATCAACGTTCGGATGTTTGGACTCAAGAATAGATACTATTTTTCAGACTCAATTCTATTCTCAGATTAGTGATCCCCTTCTTCTTACTAGCCTTTGGGACAACAGCTCGTGGCTACCTATTACTAGTTTCGTTTTAAAAACATCTAATTTTCTTGTTTTTCTTAAACCTCTTCCTATTTCTCGTATCTATTTTTCACTTTCTAGCTTTCATTATCAAATTTTTTTGTGCTTTTATTTAGTATAATTTAAAAAAATGATGCGTGAATAACCACAAAGCTCCTCCAAACCTATTTGCAGCAGTGTCCTCACTGATATCATCTGTTAAGCTTAAAAACCTGTACACTTAGGAGGAAAAGTTAGTAAAGGGGACAAGAATTAATGACAGTGAAAACCTCCCCCAAACTTATTTTTGGCTTACAATTTTTTAAAAATTTATTTTCTTTCAAGTGCCAAAATATTTTCTTCCCCACAAACTTGAGTAAAACAATATTAAGCATTATAAGAGGGGGGATAAAGTTATTGGTCTAACCAAAGCTTTACACAGACCAAAATTCAATACATACCATTCGAAGATTTTATCAATGTAACACAATGTTTGGTGGAAGATTATAGATGTGAAGAAGTGGGGAGATAGGAGGCAGAATCGATCGGGTTTACGTCTCGGTTGGTAGAGATGAAACGGTGATGGTGCACTACTCGAATTATTGTTCTTGATAAGAAGAAGGGGTGGCATTTTGACTTCTTTAGGTAGGGGTGGATTCATCACAACTCCCATGTCTTCTACGAATGTGAGTTGTTCAGCAAAAATATCTTTAAAACTTTCATCAAGATTCCGAATGATGATCTCATCAGAAAGGAAGTTATGAGACTCAGATAGCTCGACTAAATCATTTGACAAGTCAAAGGGTTCGGACTTAGGTGTGCACTTGTCGATAGAAGGGTCTTCACTTGTATAATAAATAGTAGGATCAAACAACAACACTAGTGGTGCCGAGATCAGTATCATGAAGCTCTTCAAATTCGCAACTGTTAGAATCTATCTTTTCGACAGAACATACATGAGCGTAGGGTTCGGATGGTTGACTTCCTAGATTGTAGATGTTAAGATCAATTGTCATCTTCCCAAAGGACAGGTTCATTGAACCGTTATGACAATTGATTATCGCGTTTGAAGTTGCTTGGAAAGGTCGACCTAGAATCACCGGAATTAGGTTCCGTGGGTTGCTACAGGCTGTGTATCTATAACTATAAAGTCCACAAGGAAAATAAATACCCCGATTTTGATTAACATGTCCCCTAGCTCACCTCGAGGTTGGGTGATAGATTGATCGGCCATCTGGAGAGTGCAACGCGTAGGTTTCTACTCTCCTATTCCTAATTCCTTATAAACAAAATATGGTAGCAAGTTAACACTAGCACCTAAGTCGAGTAGAGCACGATTGATACTTTTACCCCCAATAGTTATAGATATCGTAGGACAACCGGGGTCCTTACGTTTCGTGGGCACCAATTGGGTAAGAGAATTGCTCATGTTACTCGCTAGGAAAACCTTTTTAGTTACTTCAGTTTTCCTTTTCTTAGTGCACAAGTCCTTTAAAATTTTCACACAGGATGGAACTTGTTTGATAGTATCTAGGAGAGGAATATTTATATTAACTTGCTTTAAAATGTCCAGAATCTTCTCCATTTGGGGATTTGGTCTGTTGGCCCTCAACCTGTGTGGAAAAAGAGCTTTATCAATAAGGGTTGGGTCCAATTTTTAAGGAGAAGTTTGTGGGGATGGAATGGATCCCAAAATTGGATTTGGGATGGTTGTAGATGGTAATTCCTTCAAGGGAGTGGTCTGACGGTTTGAGCCTAGTGGAAAACGTAGAGTAGGCTTGGAAGAAAATGGTGGACTAGACGAAGTAGGATTAGAAGTAGTAGTCGGGGTTTCATCTGATTCATCCTCAACAACTTGTTTACCAACATTGTTGTTCAACACTCTTCTCAATCTCAACGTGGTTACGGCACTCACATTATGATTTTGAAGGATGATATTCGTGCTTTGTGAGTGGCCGGAATTTGGTAGAGTTTGAGATGGACGTCTCCCTTTCTCTCTCTCCCTCATCGCGACATTTAACTGTGCAAGTTGTGCTTCTATCGATTTTATGCTTTCACTATGGGAAGCAGTGTGTTTCACTAATGTTTGGATAGAAGACGTTAAATTAGCCATCGTTTGCGTGGATTGTTTAATGAACATTTCTAAGTTGCGTTCGAGCGTAAAGGTTTTATCGGTACTGGCCGTTGAAATATTATTATAAGGATCAAAGTTGTTGGCCGGGTTTTGAAAAGATTGCGGTTGAAAGGGGTGCTGATTTTGTTGTGGTGGTTGCTGTTGCTGTAGAGGAGGCATTTGATAGTTATTTATGCTTGGGAACGGATTTTTAGTTTGAGTTTGGTTTTGGTTCCAAGTAAAATTAGGATGATTCCTCCATCCTTGATTGTATGTGGAAGAATAAGGATCGTTTCTAGGTCATTACTGAAAAGCAGCATTAGTTTGTTCTTGACCTTGAAACGGAGGATTCAAAGGACATTCTTCCATTAAGTGTGATGGGTTAGAACAGTAACCACGCACGGTTTTGGGGAGCGTAACTTGGTTTAGGGAGGCAAACGAGAATTTGTTTTCGATAGCATCGAGTTTCTTTTGTATCGCGACCATTTCGACTTATACTGCGATGGAAACATCGAACTGATGGATGCCTGCCCTAGATGAAGATGATGTTGGTCTAACGCTTTCCCACTGTAAAGTTTGTTCAGCGAGATCTTCCAGGAATTGCCAAGTTTCGTCATCGTCTTTAGACATGAAATGGCGTTGACAAATGGTTTCAAGCATTTGTTTCTTGGCAGGATTAACACTGTAACATTTTAGAAAATATAAAATATTATTTTTGGAATTTAATATTAAAATAAAATATTTTCCAAAAACTGTCCGATTTGCAAAATTGGGGTTTTCGAAAAAGGGTATTAATATATACCAATAATTGTGAAATAATTGGAAATTAAAATGATTTATTCATTTAAAAATATATTTAAAGGATTTGGCATTTTTAAAATTTATTATATGCATTTTAAATAAAAAAAACCAATTAGTGCACTGCTAATCGCGATTAAGCCAAATCCGTGTTTCTACAGTTTTTCATGGTTAGTGCACCATGACATGTTACATGTTGTTTCATTTTGTGGTTTTATTTGAAATTATGGGTGTTATTGTGAAGAAAAGAGAAAAGAAAAGAAATGAATTATTGGAGAGAGAGAGGGGACACAATGATGAGGGGTGAGCATGCTATGAGAGAGAAAAGGGAGTGAGAATAAGTGTGGGGGAGAGAGAGGGGCTGCCTCATTTCCCCTTCCTCTTTTGTGTTCTTCATCTTCCTCCAATCTCATCTCCCTCCACCTCAATCCCATGAAACCATCTCAAATCCTTCCTCAAAACCCTAAACTCCTTTCACAAAAAATGACCACCTCCCCATCCTCTACACAATGGACCAAGCAAGGTTAGATTTTGAAGACTTGGGACTTCTAAGGTTTTTCTTGGGTGTAACCATGAGGTATATCTCTTTTCATTTAGGGTAGTTTTGATTTCCTAGCATTTTGTTTAAGTTTAGAAGTCCTTTAGTGATGGATTTGTGAACTTTGAAATTCTAGAGAAGGGTTTGGGAAATTTGTGATGTTTAGTGGCTGGAAATAAGACCTTAGAGGTGATTCTTGACCTAGACCATAGCATAGAAACCAGAATACGGATTTAAGAATTTACCCATGCCGGTTTTGTGACTTTTAGTGTGCCTACAGTGAATCTGGGATGACCCGGGGAATTTCTGAGTTTAGCAAACAACTCCAGGGACCAAATTAGGATACTAGGAGACCACCTTGATGAGACGGACCCCATCTAAGCAGGGGAATCGAGCTCACCGGAATTTGGAGGGATCTGGCCGGCCACTTGGTGGATTCTGCTGCCTAGGTTGCTTCTGTAGGTCATATACCCTATATACATCATCCCAGTATTGTTTGTTCATCCAAATTTCACCGGAGTCAAAATCTGGGAGCACTTTGGTGTGATTTTGGCTATGTTTTCCGTATTTTGAAATGTTTAGTTTTGATATTTGGATTTGTTTTTGGTGGTTGGATGTTCGTACGTCAACGATAAGGGATAATTGGTTGGTTTTGCATGCGTGGCCTATAGATTCTAACCTATAGGTGATCCGTGTGCCGTTTTGGTTTCCGGATTCGATTTTAATAGCATTGCGATATGTGTTGTTATTGTAGGTACAATCGCGTGGGTTCCGAGGAGACGGAGCGTGGCGTCATCGACTTCGGCAAGCAAGAAGCAAGGTGAGTAGATCTATATCTACGGGGGATGTCGGGTGGATGGCGTATAGCACCCCCGCAAAGTTTTGGTGGAAATCGATTTATAGCATATGGTTAAGAAAACCTAGATTAGGAAACTTGGGTTAGAGTTAAAGGATTGTTTGTGAAATCATATTAGAAATTAAAGGATAGTTAGAAGTGTTTTGATATGAGTAATATGTGATGTCGGGATTTGAGGATGGCGTTTGACGATATTACCGTTTAGGGTACTATAGGAATAGATAGCCGACGTAATGTGTCATCCGAACCATACCTATTTCCAAACTGAAGAATCATATGCATCTTTTAAACAGATACCTTAAGGGACGTTACGGATTTTAAAATGATATCTTTTTCCTTAAAAACACCGTAGCCCCTATTTTCAAAACTATGATTCGCATCTTTCAAAAACTGTTTGTATGGTTCGGGTGTGTATGTTAGATTAGATACGTATGCTTATAGTAAATGTAGAGTGTATTTGTAAAATTGACTTGATGTGGGATATAAATGCGATGAAAAGAATATATGACGTGATATGATGATTTGATGATATGTTGGTATACGGATGCGAGTCGACTGAGATGATTGATACCCTGCCGGTCCCCTGATATGAGATTGTTGCGGATGTGACCTAGGACATAGGTATATAGAGATATTTATATATGTTGTGAATCGTGAGTGATAGCCGTACGAGACGTTAGGTCCGTACCCTCCTCGTCTTATAGGTTGATAGATCCCTGATAGCTTAATGCCGCCGTACGATAATTTTCTGTACGTGATGAGTTTGACTTGATGTTTGATCCATACCCTTGACTAGAGGATGCCGTATGTGATGTTGTGTAGCTAGATGCCGATTGATAGATTCACCGACTCGGTCATGTTAGATACGTATACCCGTCAGCATTTACATATGATTTACCTTATGCTGCATTCATATTATTCTCATTGCATTGTTTATACCTGTGCTAGTACACCTGCACCATTATCGATGATGCATATGTTGCACTTACACAGATTTGCTAGCTCACACACTTCATCATCGATAATTGCCATGTCACTACACAGTAGAATTGCTGCATCATGATATGACTTTTTGCATAATTTACTTGCGTATATACCCACTTGAGTACGTACATATTGTACACCCATACTTGCGTACATGCACATATGCGCCTTTTTACGATGTTGCATTTGATTTTGGAGTTTTAGGAACCGTAGGATATATTTAAAAACTGGATTTATTTAAAAGAGCAGTTTTCCCTTAATATGTGCATATTACTGTTCCATGTTGCATGATACACGGATATGCTTACATTCCTATCATATGTCGCATACATCATGCTTTATGATTTTACGCATTGAGATATGCCGTTTTCATGAGATTTCTGGATTTGAGAACCGTGGTGATTACAAAAGAAGGTATGTATTGTTTTAAAAACTCGGTTTCTCTTGATATGATATTTCAGTGCGTCCACCATGCGTTTTCTTGGTTCTGAGACATGTGACATGTGAAACCCGATTCGAAGAGGTGGATGATCCGTTTGCGTGTTCATGGTGGACCCGGTATGGTTCCCCGGGGCGAGAAATGTTTTTCGTGGAGTAGACGATGAGCCTGGCAGGGTGGAGAGTACTTACCGGTGATTGGTTGGACCTGGCGGTTATCCGGAGGATACTGACCGGTGTCGAGAGATAGATATGGCCCGACTCGTCTGCCGGAGCCTTCGGGCCGATTCCGCAGACGGAGCCCGAGATATATGAGGATTTACGTGTCGATGCTGGACACGGGTTTCATGATGTTTTCGAGTGTCGAGGTTGGACACTCCAGTTCCATGATTTTGATGTGTCGTGAGGGACACACGTTGATTTATATTCTCATGTTTTCATGCATCTGTTTTTATGATATTTACATGCATGATATTGCAGTGTCATTGATTATATGGGTGGACGGGATCCACATGCATACATACATTGATTATATGTTTGGACGAGATCCATATGCATACATACATTGATTATATTGTTGGATGATATCCACATGTTGATTGACATTGATATTAGTGTTGGCACATATACACACCGGGTCTTCCTAGATATTATAGTATTACTTTTATGATATAGTTGACCTAGGAGTCGTTGTTTATTCGATTTCTATTTGTAGATGTTTTTCTATTCACGAGTTGGCAGCTCACCCCCGTTGTGCCACAGTTCTTGCGGTTGACCGCACGGATCAGTAGCGGCATCGCTGGCACATTGCTACTTTTATGTGGTTTGGTTGGTAGGTGGGACATTTGTATTGTACCCACTCTTGTATTTATTATTTCATATTGTATCTAGTTAACTCCATCAATCAAAATTAGTAATTGTATACGTAATGAGACTTAGTGAGTTTGTGGTTGCGAGACTTAGAGCGAGGTGTTTTCCGCTACTTGTGGTTTTGATGCCTTGCATATTTCTTTATCTTTTGTGGTGAACTGCACCGTTGGGCGTCGTATACTTATTTATGCTTGCGTGGTTGTGGATCCGCTGATTGGCGAAGAGCTAGCTCCCGCTTGGGGATGCCATTATTTTTGTTATATATTTGTGGTTTTGGATAAAAATATACAAAGGAGGTGCTGCCTAAATTTTTAAAAGACGAAACACGTTTTCAAACTAGTAAATTTCACTTGCATTTTCATGTTCCTTTTCTATGCATTAAGAAAACTTGATTTCATTATACCTTTATTTCAAAACTTCACCTCCTTTATTTTCTTAAAAACGTTTAGATTTCTGGGTTTCAGCTTACTTGAATTATGTTACGCCTTTAGACGTTGCGTGATTTAAGTGTTGGTCACGAGCTAATATTTTTGGTCGTGACAAAGTTGGTATCAGAGGGCTAGGTTTAACCTTGGTTCGAGTCTATGTTTGACTATTCGGAGTCTAGGGCGGGTAAGTATTTCGGAACCTAGGCTTAATCTTACGGAACTTAGACTTGAACGGGGGGTATTAGACCCAAACTTTCATCTCATAGGCTGACCCTGATTGATAGAGTAGGTAGCTTGAGTAGAGTGACGTACCGTACGTATGTTCCGCGGCATATTTACGATACGATACTCCACTTAAGAAATCTTAGGATGTACATATTTTTGAGACTTATGATTCTCTTCATACCCGTGATTATACATCCATTTGAGATCCTTGATTTTATTCGTTTCCATGATCATACTCTCATTGATGTTGTTCCTTCTTATGATCATGTATCCATTCTGGATCTGTCGTTTCCTTTCATGCCTTTGATCTATTTTCATCGATACTCGATTGAGGTTCCTGTCGCCATGGTTTGAGCGCAGGTAAGCTGCTGCTAGTGATGCAGTCAAGGCGAGCTCGTCATGGACGAGAATTGACCATCGTGTTTTCTGGTGACACGGGAACATCTCGAGTTAGCGTTTGTGTCATGTCCTCTTATCTGATGCGAGTGTTTGATTTGGCACCGGATGATCGGGCCATTGACAAAGGCTGCCTGTTGTGAGAGGACTGTTGATGTACAACCTACCTCAGAGATTGTGATGTCATCTACTGTCCAGACAGATGACCCAGCTGTTGCTGAGATTGATAGGATGTCACTTCCAGAGCCTACGAGCTGAGATCGCCGGAGCTCCCAGGCAGAGATGCGACAGATGATAGCTATTCTACCCGATTTGAGAGACAAAGGTGATTCGTCAGATTGATGCGCCGACGCAGGCCCAGTTGAGTTAAAGATTTTCAGTATGGAGTGTCTTACTCAGATCTAGAGCAGACCGATCCAGAGATGACCGTTGAGGTATCGCCTTTCCTGGAGGATTGATACATTGTTTAGCATGCGGACGAAGGGTATTCGCATGTCGCCTAGGCGAAGTTAAAAAGTTCGAACGAGTGTCAGAAACCCATTTTTCCAAGTTTAAAGTGTTCGGAGGAACATGCAAGTAATTCTGTGGACCCTCTAGAAGAATAAAACTCTAACTCGACATGATGACTATGGAACCGCTTTTGAACCTTAGGGTTTGCGGCAGTTTAGCGGTGCCATCAGTGAGGCTTGGGTTTGCCCTTCTATGGCTGGTCTAGAGGTACTGTGGTATGTACCAGATAATTTTTAGACTGTGCTCAGGTGTTGAGCTTTCGGAAGTTATAGGACTTTGACAAATCGATCGAAACGTTTAACGTCGTCTGGATATCATGTGATGAGAGATCAACAAACCAGCTTTGGATAGAGGACCTCACCTACATGCGTTGTGAGTTGATCGAGAACGGAAGAGTATTGAGTATTCCTCTGATGGTTGGGACGAGTTCTCGAGGATGTGTTCGGCCAGATACCTTCTACAGAGTGATGAAGATACCGAATTCATGATTTCGAGTCCGTATGAGAGACTTCGGATTGACCGTGGCCGAGAACATTTGCAGTGCGCAGATAGCATGACGTGGCGTCAAAGTGGATGGACGAGTGGAACCAGAGGTTCGCTTGAGATGCTGGCGAGCTGTTATTACTCCCCGTCGAGATCAGAGATCTGATATGCTTACAAAGGCGTTGGGATGCGGCCAATTCCTAAGGAAATGTTGTGCTGAAAACGCAGATGCCCAGAGAACGAGAAAAGATTATGCAAGAGTACCAGCCTCCGTACAGTTCGGCATAGGCAAGATAAGAAGAGACCCTGAGTAGGTTCCTTCCAGGACACTGCTGCGATAAGATTTGCACCCAGGATCAGTTGTGTCACGAGTATTCAGAGGACCAGAGGCTGACGCCAGTGACATGCTGTTTTATGAGTGGTCATACTAATTGGCCAAGAGATGACCAGAGAAGTGCCAGAGCGTAATCGTTCCCGTTAGCACATCTGACCGGGCCGACGAGCCGATGGATTGCGAGATTGGTAATCCACAGATAAAATGAGGACCTAAAGACAGAGGACACCAGACCCTGAGCAGGAGGCAAGTGGATGTTCTTGCTCTTCCAGTTTGGGCGCACCGACACATTTTTCGACATTGTAGGAGTTGTACCTCAATGTCATTTATTACGATTTGCATTTGTGATCCGAGTATCACGCTAATATCGCTTGGATTTGAGTTTTGATGATGAGTTTCCTGATAATGATTTCGTGCACCATGGCTGCACCTACTGGGAAATTACATGTGGTGCATAGTATTGCACTTGATATATGTTTTATACGCCGTTGTGTTGGGTTGTGATTTGTGCATATCTATTGCATTTGATATTGATTTTTTGCATTGGATGCATAGATTTATGATTTCGTGGATTTCATACAGTTGATTTGATTTTGTGCGTATGGTACACACTCGATTTGATTTTTGCACTCGGTATAGCTTATATGCGCTTGCGGTCATTGATATGTGTTTTGTGCACGCAGTTGCACACGTTTATGATTTTATACACCTTGGTACACTCGGTATTGCTATTTACACATTTGAGTTATTGATTGGTATTTTGTGCATTTGATGCACCAGATTGGTATTTTGTGCACTTGATGCACCAGATTGTATTTCGTGCACTAGATGCACTGGATTCGTATTTTGTACACAGGATGCACTGTATTTGTATTTCGTGCACTAGATGCACTGGGTTTGTATTTCATGCATGTAGGGTTCCTAGGCACGCTAATGAGGTCTTACAAGGCATCAACTATGCCAATTTCAAATTTTACAAGTGCCGAGAAACCCTAATACGGATCGTTAACTAGAATTTTAGGCGAAACAAATGCGAATAGTTAACAACTTAACTAAGTGAACGGAAATAAAACCTTTGTAGATCCGGTACTCCACCTCCATAGCTCCATGATGAAGTCTCCTTGCTGTCCAAATCGAATCGCGGGCTCTAGCGTCGGCTTCATCGGAGAAATGGACGGGCTAGGTCGTCAACTTCGATGCCGAAGATGATCTACGTCGAGGCAACACTAGATCAAGCTCCAACTTCACCAAGTCAAGAAACTTGTGAAGAGAACACCCTATACTACTTGGCAAGAGGTAGAGAATGAAGAAATAGGAAGTGGGTTCACTTTAGAATTGGATTTCTCACTCTTTTTCACTAGTTGCCATTGATGAAGGCAAGGTTTCTTCTTGAAGAAGAAGAAGATGAAAGAATATGATAAGTTATTTAAAAAAGAAAATAATAGGAATACTTATCATACTCCAACCATGGTCAAGTGTAGAGAGTAAACTAGGGTTAGGTGAATGGTTAGGGTTAAGCATGAAGACAAAAATGGTGACTTAGTCAAAGCTTCATGAAGCTTCAATATCAAACAAAGAAAGCCACCATTTTCTCTTTAGCTTTTCCATAACAAATAAATAAATAAATAGATATGAAAATCAAAACCCTAACCATTTAAATAACCATGGTTTAATCTTTACACAAACTCAAGTAAGCATGTATCATCAAACATGATACAATCAAGTGCACACAAAAATATATCACATATACAATGTGCACATAAAGTGAGAATATCCATTTAATGTGAACCAATACTAGTTAATGATAAGTAATATATCAAATATATAATTATACATTAAATCGTTAAATCAACACTTGATTTAATGATCCGGTCATATCGCATATAACCGACTAGTATCAAGTGTATCAATGTATCGAATCAACACTTGATTCGGTAACCCGGCTATATCACATATAACCTGCCAATGATACAAATCGCGAGAATAGAATACGGTATCACATACACGCATTATTCTCGGCCCCGCATATATCTCATATGCGCTCCTATTTCGTTTCGCTTGAGCCAGGAAACCTCTGTGTAGGACTCTAAAGACTCGTCAATACGCCAGCAGCAGGTGATGATCATATCAAACACCCATAAGCCGCAAGCGGTCTTCCAAACGTAACGGCCACCCGGGTATTGAGCGATCAGAAGATCGACGAGCAAGCCCGCTCATACTCTTGTGAATCCAACCAGTAACACTTACCGTACAGTCCGGTCTCGTCGTCTGATATGTCGCATATCTCGCCTAGGGGTGGTAAACGTCAGACCCCAATAGCTTGATAAGTCGTGTCGATATGAGGTCTATAACAGTTCGAGAAAGTACTGGTAACACTTACCAGTAAATCTCAGCAACCCTGGCCAGGGATTTCCGGTTATAGCCAATCGAACACAGCGCAACATCAACTCCCTATACCGGGAGAGATGAATCCCCTCCTATCGCTCATTGCCTCCATGTGATTCGGGACTGTATCCAAAAACCACCGTTTTGCACGCCCTCTTGGACGTGGTAAGGTGGAAATCAAAGCACAGTGGGAACCACACAAGACTCTATGACGATCTCGGGTCAATAGACTACTCTGTACCAGTGTCACCAGAGAACTGCCATCTGTCGTAAGGTATAATACCATCTGGGAGTTCTCGGCGAGTCCGTCCAGTGTACCCAGTCTACACTGAGCACCCGTATATCATCTCTGATGTCAAACACCAATGGATATGGGATCATCCATCGCACATCTGTATGGGTCGAGAAGGTATACGCTAGTCTACACTGGTATATCGATGCCCCGTCTCGATATACCCATGACTAGGGACCATGAAGGATGTACTTATGGACTACCATGTCCCCACTAGTATGATCCGCATCATAGTCCAGGCAGTCAAGTACACATCCTAAAGGGCTTTACCAACATGTAACAGAGAGACAATCAGTATACACGTTAAGGTAAAGAGTAACCAGATAGCATACTATCATGTCGAGCAAGAAAGTCCTCCCTATATATGTCACAGCATCCACTACAATATACATCATATGTACAGTAATGGCCTCTAGGGCATACATATAACTAACAATCTCCCACTTGCACTAGGGCCATCTGATAGCAGTGGTTGTAGTATCTCATACTCAACCATCCCTTAAAAGTCTCTCTCTGGGAATAGGCCTTCGTGAGTGGATCCGCCGTGTTATCCTCTGAGTCTGCTCTCCTAACCTCGATCACCCTGGAGATCAACTATCTCCATGATCAGGTGACACTGCCTTAGAATATGTCTGGATCACTGATGGGACCGGCGTTCCTTGGCATAAGCCACAACTCCATTGTCTCACAATGGTTGGAACGTAGTTCATCTCATGAACCAATATACACCCAAACATCCTCTTTGGTAACATCTTAAGTAGCGATGTATCCAGCCTTTATCGTCTAGTATGTGTAGGTGCACGGCGGCGCCGCGGCCGTCAATCCGACGGCCAAATGCGGAAGCGGTGATAAACTTTAATTTTTCTTGAACTGGCAAACCGCCGCGCACTAATACCCGGATCGAACCATTAACTAGTCCTAGCTAACTACAAGATAGGGAATAGAGATATACCGACTGATCCGAGTCCTCCAGTCTTCTCGTCGTCGTCCCGATCTCCTGCGGAAACTCCTGTCTCCACCTCGTCGCCGGAAGTGCACCACATCGCCTACTTCTTTTACGGGCTCCCACCTCAATGCCGAGGCAACTCGGGCACGAAGCTGGCTAGTCGACGTGCCCAAGAATTGCTGTAGAATGTATAGTAGAGCTCAAGTCTCATTTGGGGTTCATGGAGGTGCCATTTTGGTGGAGGGATGATACAAGAACAATGTGGAGGGACTTGTGGATTTTTGGAGCATGAAAAGAACAACAAATCCCCATCCAAAAATTTTTGGACAGCCCACTTCATGAAGTGGCCGGCTATGACATGGTGGAGGGGTGAATGAGAGAGTGGGAGAGTGTCAAAAATGGGAGCCATTCTCATATCATGCAAAAGAGAGAGAGAGGAAAGGTTATCATATGAACCAATGATAACAAAGCAAAACCAACACTCAACTAACAACCATCTCTCATCATCAACAATAATGTCCACAAAAGTCATGCCATGATCAACTAAAGAAAGTCAAGGTAAGGTGCAACATCATGAAACCATCATGATACAACAATAAGCAAAGACCCCCTCCACAAATGCTTATTTGCAACAATGCAAATAAGCCCTCCTCCACCAATCTTCGGCCAATGAACGATACAAAGGAAATTGGCCGAAAAGGAAAGCAAACTGGCAACTCCAGAAAACTAGTCCCGTAATAAATTACAGGAAAACCCCGATACTGTGCATACACACCCGCATTTGTATTCCGACCGAAATACAAATGCAATGAGACAAAATCTACACTGTACTATACTAGGATCCGGCTTAAACCAAAGCCGGCCAGTAAAATCCGTTCGATCCTGATCCGTGCAATACCGCACGTATCTGATCGAACCCTGCCATATATCCATACGGCCTCTAGTACAAACTGTCCGATCCTGATCCGTGCAATACCGCACGTATCTGATCGGACCTTGCCGTATCTCCATACGGCCTCTACAACTTTTCGCCCGAAAGCTGAGTAACTGAATGTGGGGGACTCTAAAGACTCGTCAACACCTTGGTTGTGGATTTAACCACTAGCATGTCAGAGGTATAAGCCAATACGTAACGGGCTACCAGGTATTGACTAAAAGGGACGTCTGTGAGCGAACTCAGCCTGACAACCCTACTGAGCCTGTCAGTGACAATATCCGTACAGTCCGGTCCGTTCGTCTATGAGCATCGCATGGCGGGCCTAGGGGGTTGGTAAAAGTCAGACACCCAAAAGCGGTACAAGTCGTGTCGGAGTGTAGCCCAGAACACCCTGAGATACTACTGGAATACCTACCAGTAAATCTCCTTGCCTCGGCCGAGGGCTTCGTGTAATGGCTCTCCTAGACACAGCACGACCTCACCCCCAATACCGGGAGAGACGAACCCCTGAAGATACGCTCACTGCCTCCATGTGGCTCGGGAATGTACCCAACTAAAACCTATTTGCACGACTCCTTTGAGCCGTGGTAGGATAGTAATCAAAGTACCGTGGGAACTCACACAAGACAAATGACGATCCCCAGGTCGATGAACTTACCTGTACACATGTCACCAGGGAACTGCCATCTGACGTCTGGTATATTGCTAACTAGCATGTTCTCGGTGAGTCCTGTCCGGTGTACTCATAACCCAATGAGCACCTGTATACATCTTAGGTGATCCAACTAACACCAGTGGCTTGTGAGACCGGCCACCGCCCCTCGTCGGGGTCTCGACTGTATACACTAGTTTACTCTGGAGAATCGATGCCCTGTCTCGAAACTCTCACGACTAGGGACCATTTAAGGATGTGCTTATAGACCACCAGCTCTCACGTATATGATCGCCCTCATACTGCTGGCAGTCAAGCAAGAATCCTAGGGGCTCTACCAACGTGTAATAGCGACCTGTCAGGTCACCTAAAGCAGTACACGATGATAAAGATAAACCAGATAGCATACTATCATCTCGAGTAAGACTGTCCTACCGGGATAGGTCCTCCCTCAATCATTGCAATCACGTACCTGTGACCTAATAATTGACTCTGAGGGCACTATCTCCAACAATCTCCCACTTGCACTCAAGGCTAATTATTGCGATGTCGCATACTCACAGCCCGTGTGATACCGAACACCCAACTCCTATACTAGTCAGTCTCACAAAGCTCGTTTGCGAAACTATTGCGTTCGAGGAATAGCCTCAGTGAGTGGATCCGCTTTGATGTTTCTTTCTATGTCTCTCTAAATCTCATGTTCGCGGAGAAAACCATCTCCCGAAATGAGCAATACCTGTCTTAGAATGTGTCTGGATGTCTGATGGGACATAGCTCATAAATGAACTCCAAATCCAAACTTCTTAGACTGTATCGTCAACTGAACTTAATCAGTATCCTGCGCCATGCCTCCCTCAGTATTGCCTTGGGCCACCTGTCCAAAATACTGCCCCTCGTCAGAAGGAAAACTATAACTCTGACAACCTCCCTGTCGTCCAAGTCACCTTGGAAGCCTGGAATGATAACTGTCTCCCGAATGAGGCTGTCGTTATCATATCCTTAGAACATTCACTTATGTTCTAAAACTGCTTCCGACTGTTTCTCCAGGATTGGATTAAATGTCAACTTATTGCATCTAGTGCAAGAACAACATCTGGTGTGGTACTTGACATCTCATGATTGACTCAATTGCCTAAGCAAGTGATCTGCCAATCATGCACATCCCTCTCTACTTTAGTCTATAAGACACCTTTAGAGAGAATGACTCCATTACCTGCAGGTACACTACCGTGCCAGGAGTCGTCCATTCTAAATACTCTTAGAATGCTGTCTAAGTACCCTGATTGGGAAACCACCCAAATCTAGATCTAAAACCATAGATCCAGTAACCAGTATGTCTGATACAAAATCCATTTCCCATATGGAGAAAAAACTGTGTGACGACCAAAGTATAACCAATTGTAGTATAGGAGTTTCTTTTCCTACTCTGTGTATGTCATCCAAATACCAGGATATCACACCCTACTACCTTCTCAACAGATCCATCTTCTATTCTGATGAAGTCAAACCCATGACTGTCACGTCAGAAATAGATGATCTATCTCCGCTACTGGTGCTTCAGTCTATAAATAGACATAAGCTATCTGTCCACCAATGCTTCCGCTGCTCCCACTGACTACGACAACCCTCTGGCAGAGTCATACAGACGTACACTTCTAAAGCAAGTTTAGAACGACGCTATACTCATCCTCCTGGCGGGTCTCACAGTCTGGAACAACAGCAATGGCAAGTGTGGGTAAACAAGAACTTTCCTGTCACCGTCCTTGAGGCTACCGTAGTACCTCTCGGGTGCCTGAAGTTACCCACCGTATCTGCAGAGTGGCCAATGGAATGTCAAACCAGATTGAATATTTAGGTTCCTTATCAAATCTTTAGCAATCGTTTGTGGTTCTGGAATCACTTCCAGTTCTACCATACTCCCACTACTGTTTTCTGAAAAAATCCATTTTTAATAAAACTGTGGCGAGTCTAGAACAATATTGCTATTGTTCATCCAGATGGTAGAAAATCAACCCTCGTCATAGCCTGGGTCAACCCACAAACAGCCATTACAGAAACGTGCCTTGAGTTGTCCAGTGTCTGGTTTTAATCATAAGCCGGACAACTCCCCGTACCTTAACACCGTTAAGATATGAACTGTTCTATATCCAATATAGAAACAGAGGCACTGATTTAATTGAACCAGATTCAAATCATGCAGCTGTCCCCAGTGCATGTCAACTAAATGGAAGGAGGCCGATCAGCGTTACTCAATTTAGGAGCACTTCCAATTATGAGCAACCTGAAAGAGAAGCAAGTTCTCTTAATCACTACTATCAACTGAATACCATTAACAAGTATCTATATCTTCGATCACTTTGAAGAATCCCGATACTCGCTACACCTGGTTCTATACTCTATTCAAATACCTATAACTTCTCAAAATTTGGACCCTGTGTTTCCGCGAGACACCTGTCTAAAAACTAGAGAAGTCATAAGTAAACCGAATATAGTACGAGGACCAACCCCTCTGTCCTGATAGACCCTGGACAACATACAATACTCTGTATAAGTCCCTTGAGTCTGATAACTCATTCTCTGTGTGTCGTAGGTTGAAAACTGTACTTATGGTTAAGAAGAATTACACCGCTGTTTAATGCTCCTTACCTAACCATCCACTGATATAGGTAAATGTCATAGACATAATTTCAAAAGGGTATATCTCACTCTATGAAAATAGACGTAAAGATATATCGATTTGAAATTGGTGCATAACAGAGGATATTCAAAACCAAATATTTGCCGACCGGCAAACAGCCCAGGTGATTTCCTCAAATATCACCGATTACAACGAATCCCGATATAATGAGGATGATCACCCAATTCCCAATAACTTACTCCCACTCATCATCTGAAAAACCATACAGATGTGAGAATCATACCTGGTAAATACATACCCTGGAGCAAGTGTCTAACTGGGAAATCAGTTTTCCTTTAACAGTACACAGCGAAGCTGAAAAATTGAAATGTTTCGATGGGGTATCCCGGTATTCCTAGTAATGCCTCTTCCAGAATCCAGATTCACAACTGGAACCGTATATCTCTTTGCCACCTCTCCAAATCCCTTTATATGTCTTTAGTCATTACCTTCTGCACACCCCTTTAGGCTAAATGGTTTTCTTCCTTCCCCACCATTCGGCACCAGCCTATGGTTTGGAAGAAGACTATCCAATAAGCATAATGGGTGTACTGTCCTAATCCTAGGAACACTCGTAATGAGAGAAGGTGAAGATAAAAGACAACCGAATAAACCTTATTCCTATTTCTCCTGGACCAGAATCCATCCCCGAACTGGAACAAGTTCCTTTCGAGTTCGTATATAACCATACGATGGAGTATCCAAATAGACTGTGGATCTTCGTAGTGATACGGAGTGTCCTGGAAAAATACAAAGGTGATTTAGGATTGGCGAAGGAATACTTGGTTTGGTCGTGAATAGCAGTCCCAATTTACTTTGCCCTCTTACTAATCCCTTGCTTTGTCTTAACTTAATACCTTCTGTACACCATCGTTAGGCTAATTAGTTTTGTTCATTCCCTACCGGTCGGCACCAGCCTAAGGTTTGGAAGAAGACTATCCAATTTGCGTAATAGGTGTACTATCTCCTAAACCAAGGAGTACTCACAACCTGAGAGAAAGTAAAAGGAAAAGACAACTGAATAGTCCTATCCGTTTTCTCCAGAACCTGAAACCATCCTCGAATAAATCCTTCGAGTTCGTATCTAACCATACGATGGTTTTGTCCAATGGAAGTGGACGTTCGTAGTAATACGGGGTGTCCTGGAGAAAAGGGTAAAAGTAGGAGTGGCAATGAGGTTTGCAACTCTGACAATCCAAAAGCCGGTGTTAAGAAGGTTCGGTCGACTTGGTCACTGAGTCAAAGTCTTAGGGTCAGGTCAATGGTTGCTGCCAAAGAGAGAGAGAAAAGAAACACTCAGCGTGCACTCTATCCTAGATCAGAATGGTTACCAATTTATCTAATCTGGAAACCTCCCACTGTACCGTCAAACTCTCCTCCAAACCTGAAAGAAGAATTAGTCGGGGTCACCCGAGGAGTAAACTAACTCATCAGTGGGAATCGGGATCCAACTATCATCGCATGACAACGTGACGGAATCCGCTCACGGTATCACACTCCATAAGGTATGCGCATATCTGGCAAGTTTCAGTTCTTTTGAAACTCCCGATGTGATTTCTGCACCATGCTCTTATGACCTTGGCGTGAGGTCAAAATATCATAAGTCACATGTCAAGTTCTACCCATCATTATCCAGGTTAATTTGAATCCACTCGTACATACCCTTGACGTAGGCCAAAATAGTAGTACGACTGTCCCAAACCAACACATCTATCTATGCAACAGATAAATACCCGGCAGCTACCAAACACTATGCCTTGGCGTGAGGTCAAAATACATAGCTTGAATACTACCGAATATTTAACTGAAATGATGGAGGGCTACGAATGGTTTCTGGCGAAAACCATTAACGTAATGAACTTGATATCGTTGAAGGAACTGGATAGCTTTTTGAAAATATAGTGACGAAAACCTTTGCTAAAGAGGTCACTCCCGGTGAAGGGATCTCGGCTCTTTCCCCGTAGAATGAGGTGCAGGATATTCCAACTGAATACCACGATGCATAACAAAAGTAAACGGCTATAGTGAAGTTATTGCCCTGACGCAAACTTTTGTCCAAGGGGTCACTCCCGGTGAAAGGATCTCGGCCCTTGCCTCGTCGACTGAGGAGCAGGATATTCCAACTAAATACCACGATGCAAAACAAAAGTGAACGTCCTTGCAATAACAGCTTTTTGAAAAGTGTTCCAACAACATCAGAATAGGTTTGTTTTTAAACTTGCATTGATCCGAATCAACGCAGTCCCATCAAATGATCACACCACAAAGAACGAAAATAATATGACGTACGTATATGCCATCCGCATTCGCCACTGGGTCCCGTCATTACCCGTTAGGTTAGCTAACTAACGACAGAGCGGGGACTGGACTAGCGCGGATGCAAAACATATACAACATCTACTAATATATATACCAATATATTATATTTCGCTCAAGGCGTGAAAGAAATGCAACATCACAGAAATGTACAGCATCACAGAAACAATACAGATATCTGGGATCCCCGGGTTTCACAGAGCCACTACTGAAACCCGACGTTCCCCTGGTCGTGTGGATAGCCTGTGCAATGAAATCCTAGACCCCTACGGGCGCGGCAAGTTACCCGCCAAAACCTGAAGCGAGGCAGCCCCTTCAGCAACGTGAATGGACCACCCAGCACTTCACGGAATCCGGTAACTTGGGCACCCCTCCTGGGTCAACCTGTACCCCCTACGAGTGCGACGAATAGCCCGCCAATCCTAGAGTGAAGCTCCCTCGGTCTCAATGCCATGAGATGCGGGCTTGTTGCCGTCTAGAACCCGGCTATCCGTGCACCCCTCCGCGGGGTAATCCTAGTACAGAAAGTAAAATATACATACAACGGGTACACCGACCGCAACCTGGCCGTGCCCCAAAATAATAATACAAACAGGCAGTGACGGCAGTCCACATGTCGGACGCTCGCCCCGCGATATCAAATGTACATAATACAAAAAAAACTGTACTAGCATTGCATCCAGGCTATCCCCCATGACCGATCCGCAACATCACAGCAATAAACAGAACATCAACGTGAAAGTCACGTTCGCAAATCCGTCTAACCGGGCTATAGCAGTTAGACCGGATTTACCGATCAAGTGACATTCACGGTCGCAGATATAATGTAAATACTGTGAAATAATGCGTTTAAAATATCCGATCAATCAAATTTTAACAAGTGGGCCCCAAAGCATTACTGTAGCAGATCAAGAAATTCTGGGCCCAATGTTATTATTCCAAAAACCCAATTTTCACCCCAAAAAGATACTGTAGAAATTTGGTGCAGGGAACCCAACAGTGTGCGGCGGAACCGCGGCCCAAAGGGGTTTTTGGCCGCGGTTCCGCGCTCCTACTGTGGAGTTGTTGCATTGAATTTTTACAGAACTCTTATTTTTTCTAGTAGATCATGTTTCTGAAACCTGAAAAAATTTTCGACACCAAAAATTTTCAACAGAAAACTGATGTGAACTAAAATGCAGATTTTGGAATTTTGGTCGATCGGAAATGTAAACACATTAAACAAAGTTAGACTAAGTTAATGGCGAGGCTCTGATACCACTGTAGGTGCACGGCGGCGCCGCGGCCGTCAATCCGACGGCCAAATGCGGAAGCGGTGATAAACTTTAATTTTTCTTGAACTGGCAAACCGCCGCGCACTAATACCCGGATCGAACCATTAACTAGTCCTAGCTAACTACAAGATAGGGAATAGAGATATACCGACTGATCCGAGTCCTCCGGTCTTCTCATCGTCGTCCCGATCTCCTGCGGATACTCCTGTCTCCACCTCGTCGCCGGAAGTGCACCACATCGCCTACTTCTTTTACGGGCTCCCACCTCAATGCCGAGGCAACTCGGGCACGAAGCTGGCTAGTCGACGTGCCCAAGAATTGCTGTAGAATGTATAGTAGAGCTCAAGTCTCATTTGGGGTTCATGGAGGTGCCATTTTGGTGGAGGGATGATACAAGAACAATGTGGAGGGACTTGTGGATTTTTGGAGCATGAAAAGAACAACAAATCCCCATCCAAAATTTTTTGGACAGCCCACTTCATGAAGTGGCCGGCTATGACATGGTGGAGGGGTGAATGAGAGAGTGGGAGAGTGTCAAAAATGGGAGCCATTCTCATATCATGCAAAAGAGAGAGAGAGGAAAGGTTATCATATGAACCAATGATAACAAAGCAAAACCAACATTCAACTAACAACCATCTCTCATCATCAACAATCATGTCCACAAAAGTCATGCCATGATCAACTAAAGAAAGTCAAGGTAAGGTGCAACATCATGAAACCATCATGATACAACAATAAGCAAAGACCCCCTCCACAAATGCTTATTTGCAACAATGCAAATAAGCCCTCCTCCACCAATCTTCGGCCAATGAACGATACAAAGGAAATTGGCCGAAACGGAAAGCAAACTGGCAACTCCAGAAAACTAGTCCCGTAATAAATTACAGGAAAACCCCGATACTGTGCATACACACCCGCATTTGTATTCCGACCGAAATACAAATGCAATGAGACAAAATATACACTGTACTATACTAGGATCCGGCTTAAACCAAAGCCGGCCAGTAAAATCCGTTCGATCCTGATCCGTGCAATACCGCACGTATCTGATCGAACCCTGCCATATATCCATACGGCCTCTAGTACAAACTGTCCGATCCTGATCCGTGCAATACCGCACGTATCTGATCGGACCTTGCCGTATCTCCATACGGCCTCTACAACTTTTCGCCCGAAAGCTGAGTAACTGAATGTGGGGGACTCTAAAGACTCGTCAACACCTTGGTTGTGGATTTAACCACTAGCATGTCAGAGGTATAAGCCAATACGTAACGGGCTACCAGGTATTGACTAAAAGGGACGTCTGTGAGCGAACTCAGCCTGACAACCCTACTGAGCCTGTCAGTGACAATATCCGTACAGTCCGGTCCGTTCGTCTATGAGCATCGCATGGCGGGCCTAGGGGGTTGGTAAAAGTCAGACCCCCAAAAGCGGTACAAGTCGTGTCGGAGTGTAGCCCAGAACACCCTGAGATACTACTGGAATACCTACCAGTAAATCTCCTTGCCTCGGCCGAGGGCTTCGTGTAATGGCTCTCTTAGACACAGCGCGACCTCACCCCCAATACCGGGAGAGACGAACCCCTGAAGATACGCTCACTGCCTCCATGTGGCTCGGGACTGTACCCAACTAAAACCTGTTTGCACGACTCCTTTGAGCCGTGGTAGGGTAGTAATCAAAGTACAGTGGGAACTCACACAAGACAAATGACGATCCCCAGGTCGATGAACTAACCTGTACACATGTCACCAGGGAACTGCCATGTGACGTCTGGTATATTGCCAACTAGCATGTTCCCGGCGAGTCCTGTCCGGTGTACTCATAACCCAATGAGCACCTGTGGCTTGTGAGACCGGCCACCGCCCCTCGTCGGGGTCTCGACTGTATACAACTAGTCTACTCTGGAGAATCGATGCCCTGTCTCGAAACTCTCACGACTAGGGACCATTTAAGGATGTGCTTATAGACCACCAGCTCTCACGTATATGATCGCCCTCATACTGCTGGCAGTCAAGCAAGAATCCTAGGGGCTCTACCAACGTGTAATAGCGACCTGTCAGGTCACCTAAAGCAGTACACGATGATAAAGATAAACCAGATAGCATACTATCATCTCGAGTAAGACTGTCCTACCGGGATAGGTCCTCCCTCAATCATTGCAATCACGTACCTGTGACCTAATAATTGACTCTGAGGGTACTATCTCCAACAGTATGCCACGGTATCTAGCTTGGAACTCTTCCAACATACCGTCCCTTTACTGAGGGTAAAGACAATGCCTGTGACTGACTTTCAGTCGTCCTTATCACCCTGGAACCCTTCCAGTGATTCTCCCCAGGATCGATTGATACCATCTCACTACAACTAGTGAGAATCCTAACATCCAATTAGATCCAAAACCCAGGATTTAGGAGGTATCACTTTGATCCTATATGGAGAATCATTGTGATAAGCGGAAATTGACCGAGCGTAGCATAGGAAACTCCTTCCCTATCAAGAGCATGTCATCCACGTACTCTACGAGGATCATCACTATACTCCCTACTACCTTTTTGTTTATACAAGGTTCATCTACCATTTTGATGATGTCAAATTCTTTGACTAACACATCAAAACAGTTATTCCAACTCCGCGATACCTGCTTTATCCTATAAAGCATCTTGTACACGTTTCCGCTGCCCCCACTGTCTACGAAGCCCTCTGGCTGTGTACTTATAGACGTTCTCTTCTAAAACACCATCTAGAAAAGCAGTCATGGCACCCAACCGCCAGATATCGTAGTCATGGTATGTAGCCGTGGCAAGTAGGATCTGGATGGACTTAAGCATATCCACTTGAAAAGGTTTCATCATTTTCCACGCCTGGTCGATGACGAAAAGCTTTAACAAGTCTAGCTTTGAAAGTCTCAACTTTTCCATCTACACCAAGTAATCTTCTCAAGATATACTTGCTCCTGATGGGGATTTAACCCTTCAGATATAGCAACCAAAGTCCATACTTTGTTGGTGTATATGGATTCCATCTCAGATCACTAAGCATCCAGCCATTCTTACAGAGTCCCACTCCTGATGGCCAGCTCGAAAATAGTTGGGTCATCATCTCATGATGCAATCCTCGCCCCCACCGTCATAGAGAAACCGAAATATCTCTCAGGTGGGTGAGGAACCCTACTAGATCGGCGGAGAGGCTGAGGTTCGTTGGAATCTACTGAATCCTTTGGTTCTACCAAATCATCTGTTGTTGTTTGTATAGCTGGAACCTTTCCAGTTGTACATAACAGACCTTGCCTCGAACTTGTCCGGATTATGCTTTTAGATATAGCCCGGACAACCCTAAATCTTAACTCACTTAAGACATGGGCTCTTTCCATACCATATCTCATATGGAGTGGTAGGCGGTGATCTGATTCGAACCCTATTCAATAGGTATGCAGCTTCTCAAGTGCATAACTCCCTAAAGGAAATAGGAAACTCAGTAGTACTCATCATAGAGCACACCATAACACATAGGGTGCTATTGCTCCGCCCCGATATACCATCGTGCTATGGTGTATACGGAGGAGTAATGCTGAGAGAGAATCTCATTCTCCTTTAGAATAATCCAGGATTTCCGTGCTCAAGTATTCTCCTCCTCGATCTCATCAAAGGACATAATACTTATGCCCGTGTTTTGGTTTTCTACTTCTAAATCATATTCTGTGAATATCTCAAAAGGTTCGGACTTGTGTTTCAACAGGAACATATGTCTGAATCTTGAGAGATTATCAGAGAATGTAACGAAGTACAAAGAACCAGTCCTGGCATATGCAGACAGGGGACCTTACATACATCAACATGTATCATCCCAAGAGTTCACTAACTCTTTATCTGTTTCCAATAAACAGAGCTGGTGTCATTATATCTTTGTGACATGACTGGCAAGTTTCACAAGATGTAGATTCAAACTGATTTAAGTATGCATCTACATGTAACTTCAGCTAGTCAGGTCGCATTGATATGACCTAGTCTACAATGCCTCAAGAAGAATTCGTTCATTTCTGAACTCTTCCTCTTGTGTGTGTTCCGTGTACTAAGAACTGTAGTTTGATTTAGAACATCAATGCTTTTAGATAACGTGCCTGAACCGATCAACTTTTGATATAGGAAATGTTCAAAACATTATCCGACAATACAAAATTTTATCGTTTCTTTACTAATAAAGAGACAGATATTATTTTTCATATCAGGTTCGGTATCTAATAACATTCGTTCAGAATCAATGTATTGGTAATACAGGGTGACAGTGACCAATAGACTTGGCTGCAACACTTGCCCCGTTTTCTGCCTCATGAAACTTATCACCCGTTCTCTGTTCTTTACCTTTCTGTAGCCCTATGTAACATATTACATATCTGGAATCCTGATCCGGTATCAAATACCCAGGACGTAGAGAATAGAGAAACAGTTCTGTATAAAGAACACACCCAAAGATGATGCATCAACATGCACTCTCTTCGTTTGGGTGGCACGGGAATTCTGGTAATCCCCTATTTTCTGCTCTGTCTTATAACAATTATAAGTTGGAGCGGGACCAACGTTCCCCAGCTCAGTATAACAAGCGGGTTCGGTCAATACATCCGTATTATTATCTTGATTAAGGCGTGATATGGTCGCTACCTGGAGAGAGAGAGAAGAAAACATTCTGCGTGCGCTCTTGCAAGATCAGATTGGTTATATATTTTATCTAATCAGGATGGCTCCCACTGTTTTTATCAAATCTTCTTTCAAACCCTAAAAGGAAAGACTAGCCGGGATTAATTACACACTACAAGTTCGCCAATCTTTCAGCCAGGCCAGTGTCGGTACTTTGAGGGAGGTCCCCCGTGCTTTCGCACGAACCTAATTAATGTAAACCTCGTTTTCCCAGAGGCGTAACCCCGTTGACATTTTTCTAGACACCTACTTGATCGGCTAATTGTAATGTGTAAAACTCTCCCAGGAGTAAAAATTACTCGCAGTGGGTATCGGGATCCAACTATCTCATAGAAGGTATGCAATCTCATTGCAAATTTCAACACTTGAAATTCCCGATAATATTTTGCCCCTAACCTCCTATGACCTTGACAAAGGCCAACAAACCATAGGATGCTAGTCAAGTTCAACCCGTCATTTCCTGATTGAATTAAACCCACCCGCATGACCCTTGACAAAGGCCAACAAGGTCGCATGACTACCCTAACCCAATCTGCATCATATGCATAAGCAGATAAGCACCAGTTAGCTACCGCACACTGCGCCTTGACAAAGGCCAACAAACGCAGCACGAATACTAACCACTACTTATCTGAAATGACGGAGGGCTACGACAGGTTTTTCTGAAAACCTATTGCGTAATGAACTTGATATCGTTGTAGAATCAAATGATTTTAAAATGGAGTGTTTTTGAGGCTTTTCTAGTTTTGCTAAAGGGGTTACTCCCGGTGAAGGGATCGTCGGCCCTTTCCTCGTCGAATGAGGTGCGGGATATATCATATATATCACTGTGCAAAGCAAAAACTCTTAAAAGCAATCAAAAGACAAACCGAGTGTGTAGCATCTGCCAGTTATTGCTAAAGGAGTCACTCCCGGTGAAGGGATCTCGGTCCTTTCCTTATCGAATAAGGTGCAGGATATATCACATATACCTCTGTGCAAAGCAAGAACTGTAGCTACTCCTTTTTTTATTTTGAAATTCGATTCTACAACATCTTTAGGTTTCTTTTTCTTTCATTAATCACATTAATGAAGTCCCATCATTTAAGTACCTAAACATCACAGATAAATACGACGTACACTTATGCCATCCGCATTCGCTTCGAAGTCCCCTCGTGCACCGTTAGGTTAGGTAACTAACGGCAGAGCGGGGCAGGGCTAGCGCGGGTGTAAAACATAAGTAACGTCTATATAATATATCATATATACTATATAAAGTATCCATCACAGAACATATCACATGATCACATCACAGATATCGCAGCAGAAGAATCATATGAAATATTGGATATACTAGGACGTCCGTGTTTTCAATACGAGCCAGTATAAAACACGGATTCCACGGTCGTGATGAATAGCCAAACCCACACCCCTAGACCCCTACGAGAGCGGCAAGCAACCCTACCAATTCTAGGGTTAGGAGACTCGGACTCGACTCCTCGAGATGGTCTCCCACTGGACCCTAGAACCCGGTTACTTGTGCTCCCCTCCTTGGGTCTATCCTAGTGCGGAAAAGTAAATAATATACAAAGGGTGACATCTTCCACAACCTGGAAGTGCCCCAATAAAAGAATATTACATACAAGTTTTTACATGAATGAAAATGAAAAACACCCATCTCACATAAAAAACCCTGGCTATTCAAACACGACGATCCAATATAACATATCCAGCAACACATAACATCACATGTCATCAACGTAAGTAAATATGCGCATCCCAATTGTCATTGACATATAGCAATGAAACCGGCGATTTCACATATTACACTTACGGTCACAGAAAAGAAAGTGTAAAACTACAACAGTTGGAATCCGCAACCTACATAGACATCGCATGCCTAATCAAATGAATTCCTTAGACATCGCATGCCTAACAATTATAAACCCCGTATTTTAGTCTCATTATCGAAAACACTTTTCAATATCAAGTCGGGCAATTCAACAAGATCCCCGACATCCTGATCGAATGCTCATCGCAAACTTCAGTAGACGGCCGCACCCCCGATACCGTCGACGAAGTGCACCAAGGCGAAACACTGCTACCGCGAGCACCCGGACGGATGCTTTCGGCGACGGGGTTCTCCTATAGTCACTTGGTCGGGGCTAAGGGGTGTAGCTGTCTATTAAGTTTATCCGGCGAGTATCCGCGTACGCTATGTGATTGCGACGGACTTTTGATCGCATCAAAATTCCGTGGCAACCGATCAAGTGAGACTAAACAGCTAGATTTATAACATTCATTCAGTTATCTCATAACTACTTGTGAATTCCAATTATTGTATCACATTCTAGATAAACAGAAAATGTTAAACTTTCCGATCGAACAGTCGAACACCCAAGTTTTCCCGAAACAGCTCATCACATGAAATAAGTTCAAAAACATTCACTTCGTACCTCAGTACTAACGGTCCAGCCGTAGAAGGGTCAAGCCAACGCCTCACATGTGGCACGCCGTACTGCCCCAAACCCTAAGATTCAAAGGGCAGTTCAAAACGGTCACATAATCGAGTTAAGGTTTGTTGTCTTTTAGAGGGACCATCGCGTTACTTGCACTACTTAGAACGTCTTTAAACCTCAGAAAAATCCAACACTTGGAAATTTTCCGGCAGGGGAAAAATTGGGTATTTATATCCGGTCGAACTTTTTAACATATTCTAAAATTATCCGGAAAACACATAGACAAAGTTTGATAATCCGATCGAATCTACGAACTCCCAATACAACCCAGAAAATTCAACTCTTGAATAAATATTAAAAATTCCCAGGAAAACCAGTACTGCAAAATAAGAATTACTGTACAAAATTCAATGCAGGAGGAGACTAAAAGGTCGTGGAACCGCCGCATTAGCATGCTAATGCCGCGGTTCCGCCGCGCTTTTATGGAATTATGAGTACGGGCTCCACAATAATTCTTCAAATTCCCTGCTGATTTTTCTGCATATTTTTAATTTCGAAAAACTCCAGATTTCAAAAAATGTACAGAGAGCATTTTGAGAATAGGGTTTCGGTTCGATCGGACTTCTAACTCCGTCTACGCATCGCCTAAGGCTCTAGCTAGGCTCTGATACCACTGTAGGGTTCCTAGGCACGCTAATGAGGTCTTACAAGGCATCAACTATGCCAATTTCAAATTTTACAAGTGCCGAGAAACCCTAATACGGATCGTTAACTAGAATTTTAGGCGAAAAAATGCGAATAGTTAACAACTTAACTAAGTGAACGGAAATACAACCTTTGTAGATCCGGTACTCCACCTCCATAGCTCCATGATGAAGTCTCCTTGCTGTCCAAATCGAATCGCGGGCTCTAGCGTCGGCTTCATCGGAGAAATGGGCGGGCTAGGTCGTCAACTTCGATGCCGAAAATGATCTACGTCGAGGCAACACTAGATCAAGCTCCAACTTCACCAAGTCAAGAAACTTGTGAAGAAAACACAATATACTACTTGGCAAGAGGTAGAGGATGAAGAAATAGGAAGTGGGTTCATTTTAGAATTGGATTTCTCACTCTTTTACACTAGTTGCCATTGATGAAGGCAAGGTTTCTTCTTGAAGAAGAAGAAGAAGAAGAAGAAGATGAAAGAATATGATAAGTTATTTAAAAAAGAAAATAATAGGAATACTTATCATACTCCAACCATGGTCAAGTGTAGAGAGTAAACTAGGGTTAGGTGAATGGTTAGGGTTAAGCATGAAGACAAAAATGGTGACTTAGTCAAAGCTTCATGAAGCTTCAATATCAAACAAAGAAAGCCACCATTTTCTCTTTAGCTTTTCCATAACAAATAAATAAATAAATAGATATGAAAATCAAAACCCTAACCATTTAAATAACCATGGTTTAATCTTTACACAAACTCAAGTAAGCATGTATCATCAAACATGATACAATCAAGTGCACACAAAAATATATCACATATACAATGTGCACATAAAGTGAGAATATTCATTTAATGTGAACCAATACTAGTTAATGCTAAGTAATATATCAAATATATAATTATACATTAAATCGTTAATCAACACTTGATTTAATGATCCGGTCATATCGCATATAACCGACTAGTATCAAGTGTATCAATGTATCGAATCAACACTTGATTCGGTAACCCGGCTATATCACATATAACCTGCCAATGATACAAATCGTGAGAATAGAATACGGTATCACATACACGAATTATTCTCGGCCCCGCACATATCTCATATGCGCTCCTATTTCGTTTCGCTTGAGCCAGGAAACCTCTGTGTAGGACTCTAAAGACTCGTCAATACGCCGGCAGCAGGTGATGATCATATCAAACACCCACAAGCCACAAGCGGTCTGCCAAACGTAACGGCCACCCGGGTATTGAGCGATCAGAAGATCGACGAGCAAGCCCGCTCATACTCCTGTGAATCCAACCAGTAACACTTACCGTACAGTCCGGTCTCGTCGTCTGATATGTCGCATATCTCGCCGTCTGATATGTCGCATATCTCGCCTAGGGGTGGTAAACGTCAGACCCCAATAGCTTGATAAGTCGTGTCGATATGAGGTCTATAACAGTTCGAAAAACTACTGGTAACACTTACCAGTAAATCTCAGCAACCCTGGCCAGGGATTTCCGGTTATAGCCAATCGAACACAGCGCAACATCAACTCCCTATACCGGGAGAGACGAATCCCCTCCTATCGCTCATTGCCTCCATGTGATTCGGGACTGTACCCAAAAACCACCGTTTTGCACGCCCTCTTGGACATGGTAAGGTGGAAATCAAAGCACAGTGGGAACCACACAAGACTCTATGACGATCTCGGGTCAACAGACTACTCTGTACCAGTGTCACCAGAGAACTGCCATCTGTCGTAAGGTATAATACCATCTGGGAGTTCTCGGCGAGTCCGTCCAGTGTACCCAGTCTACACTAAGCACCCGTATATCATCTCTGATGTCAAACACCAATGGATATGGGATCATCAATCGCCCATCTGTATGGGTCGAGAAGGTATACGCTAGTCTACACTGGTATATCGATGCCCCGTCTCGATATACCCACGACTAGGGACTTTGAAGGATGTACTTATGGACTACCATGTCCCCACTAGTATGATCCGCATCATAGTCCAGGCAGTCAAGTACACATCCTAAAGGGCTTTACCAACATGTAACAGAGAGACAATCAGTATACACGTTAAGGTAAAGAGTAACCAGATAGCATACTATCATGTCGAGCAAGAAAGTCCTCCCTATATATGTCCCAGCATCCACTACAATATACATCCTATGTACAGTAATGGCCTCTAGGGCATACATATAACTAACAATGCACTTATTTGTATTTCGTGCACTGGATGCACCGTATTTGTATTTCGTGCACTGGATGCACCGTATTTGTATTTCGTGCACTGGATGCACCGTATTTGTATTTCGTGCACTGGATGCACCGTATTTTGTGTACTGGATGTACTAGATTTGTACTTTGTGTACTGGATGCACCGGATTTGTGTTTCGTGCATTTGTTGCACTAGATTTTTCATTTCGTGCAACTGTCGCACCGGATTTATATTTCGTGCATTGGTTGCACTAGATTTACACTCCGTACCTTGGTTACACCCGATTTATGTTTTTAAGCATTTGTGTTGCTAGATTTATGTTTTTGTGCGCGTTGCACTTGACGTTCGTTTTTCGTGCGCTTTACCGCACTGGGCATTTATATGGACTGTTGCGCTTGGGTTAGATTTTTACGCATATTAGGCGCTTGATTTTGGATTTTTGTGCTCATCGGATGCACTTGAGTGAGATTTTACTCGTGCATGTTGGATGCACTTGATTTAGATTTCTTTCGTGCATGATGGATGCACTTGATTTGGATTTTCGCTCATATTGGGCACATGATATAAGATGTGGTTTTGTGCACACTGGATACACTCAATTGGGATTTTCATTCGTGTATGTTAGTTGCACCGGATGCACTCTAGATGCACTTGATATTGTTATCGTGCACACCCGTTGCACTGGACAGATACTTTCGTGCACACCCGTGCACTGAGTTTTGCTTTTATTCATATTGTGGCATTTGTATTTTGATTTGATTTCCGTGCACACCAGACGCACGTGATTATTGGATACGCCTGTTGAGGTCAATTTTGCTTCTGAGTACTTTGTTTTCAGGTTGGGCACTATATTGTGTAGTAGCCAAACATGACTGATCTGAGAATAGTAGCTGAGTACTTTGCATGCATTAAAAGATTACCAAGAGTTTTTCAAAAGGAGCTATAGTCTCTCTATTTCCTACGCGTCCGTGAGCGACACGAACGTTTTTAAAGGAAAACTTTTTGGGATATTTTGAAAAACGACGGAACATATACTTAGCAAAAAATATATGGACATATATTATTACTTTACAAATGAGCATCGGTCACTTATGCCGTGAGTTACGCATTCACGCGGTGATTTAGAAAATATTTTTGCATTAGTTTTATTCAGTTCTTGAAAGTTTTCCAAAGATGCGTACTATACACGAATTATAATATTTGACTAGTGTATATTGGATTTCTGTAGTGGATTTTGAGATCTGTATCTTCATTGTAACTCCGAGGATATGCGTGTAAATCAGATGATTTGCATGACACTTGACGGAGTTCGATTTTGAGTTTCGTATTCGTTTTCAGGCGCACGCGATGCGCTGTGGTATTTCTGCATCTTCCATGATTTCGGAGCCCCGTTGATTTGAATTGAGTATTGAAATGTTATAGTATTTGGGGGTTTAAATTTAAATTCGGGCATCGAATTCATTTAAGGGGGGAAGATTGTAACATTTCAGAAAATATAAAATATTATTTTTGGAATTTAATATTAAAATAATATATTTCCCGAAAACTGCCCGATTTGCGAAATTGGGGTTTTCGAAAAAGGGTATAAATATATACCAATAATTGTGAAATAATTAGAAATTAAAATGATTTATTCATTTAAAAATATATTTAAAGGATTAAGCATTTTTAAAATTTATTATATGCAGTTTAAATAAAAAAAACCCTATTAGTGCACTGATAATCGCGATTAAGCCAAATCCGTGTTTCTACAGTTTTTCATGGTTAGTGCACCATGACATGTTACATGTTGTTTCATTGTGTGGTTTTATTTGAAATTATGGGTGTTATTATGAAGAAAAGAGAAAAGAAAAGAAATGAATTATTGGAGATAGAGAGGGGACACAATGATGAGGGGTGAGCATGCTATGAGAGAGAAAAGGGAGTGAGAATAAGTGTGGGAAAGAGAGAGGGGCTGCCTCATTTCCCCTTCCCCTTTTGTGTTCTTCATCTTCCTCCAACTTCATCTCCCTCCACCTCAATCCCATAAAACCATCTCAAATCCTTCCTCAAAACCCTAAACCCCTTTCACAAAAAAATGACCACCTCCTCATTCTTTACACAATGGACCAAGCAAGGTTAGATTTTGAAGACTTGGGACTTCTAGGGTTTTTCTTGGGTGTAACCATGAGGTATATCTCTTTTCATTTAGGGTAGTTTTGATTTCCTAGCATTTTGTTTAAATTTAGAAGTCGTTTAATGATGGATTTGTGAACTTTGAAATTCTAGAGAAGGGTTTGGGAAATTTATGATGTTTAGTGGCTGGCAATAAGACCTTAGAGGTGATTCTTGACTTGGACCATAGAATAGAAACCAGAATACGGATTTAAGAATTTACCCATGTCGGTTTTATGACTTTTAGTGTGCCTACAGTGAATCTGGGATGACCCGGGGAATTTCTGAGTTTAGCAAACAACTCCAGGGACCAAATTAGGATACTAGGAGACCACCTTGACGAGACGGACCCCATCTTAGCAGGGGGAACCGAGCTCACCGGAATTTGGAGGGTTCTGGCCGGCCACTTGGTGGATTCTGCTTCCTAGGTTGCTTCTTTAGGTCATATACCTTATATACATCATCCCAATATTATTTGCTCATCCAAATTTCACCCGAGTCAAAATCTGGGAGCACTTTGGTGTGATTTTGGCTATGTTTTGCATATTTTGAAATGTTAAGTTTTGATATTTGGATTTATTTTTGGTGGTTGGATGTTCGTACATCAAAGACAACGGATAATTGGTTTGTTTTGCATGCGTGGCCTATAGGTTCGAACCTATAGGCGATCCGTGTGCCGTTTTGGTTTCCGGATTCGATTTTAATAACGTTGCGATATGTGTTGTTATTGTAGGTACCTTCGCGTGGGCAAGCAAGCAAGAAGCAATGTGAGTAGATTTATATCTACGGGGGAAGTCGGGTGGATGGCGTATAGCACCCCCGCAAAGTTTTGGTGGAAACCGATTTGTAGCATATGGTTAAGAAAATCTAGATTAGGAAACTAGGGTTAGAGTTAAAAGATTGTTTGTGAAACTATATTAGAAATTAAAGGATAGTTAGAAGTGTTTTGATACGACTAATATGTGATGTTGGGATTTGAGGATGACGTTTGACGATATTGCCGTTTAGGGTACTATAGGACTGGATAGCCGACGTAATGTGTCATCCGAACCATACCTATTTCCAAATTGAAGAATCGTATTCATCTTTTAAACAGATACCTTGAGGGACATTACGGATTTTCAAATGATATTTTTTCCTTATAAACACCGTAGCCCCTACTTTCAAAACTATGATTCGCATCTTTCAAAAACTGTCTGTATGGTTCGGGTGTGTATGTTAGATTAGATACGTATGTTTATATTAAAGGTAGAATGTATTTGTAAAATTGACTTGATGTAGGATATAAATGCGATGAAAAGAATATATGACGTGATATGATGATTTGATGATATGTTGGTATACGGATGCGAGTCGACTGAGATGATTGATACCCTGTCGGTCGCCTGATATGAGATTGTTGCGGATGTGACCTGGGACATAGGTATGTAGAGATATTTATATATGTTGTGAATCGTGAGTGAGAGCCGTACGAGACGTTGTCCGTACCCTCCTCGTCTTATAGGTTGATAGGATCCCTGATAGCTTAATACCACCGTACGATGATTTTCCGTATGTGATGAGTTTGACTTGATGTTTGATCCATACCCTTGACTAGAGGATGCCGTACGTGATGTTGTGTAGCTAGATTTCGATTGATAGATTCACCGACTCGGTCATGTTAGATACGTATACCCGTCAGCATTTACATATGATTTACCTTATGCTGCATTCATATTATTCTCATTGCATTGCTTATACCTGTGCTAGTACACCTGCACCATTATCGATGATGCGTATGTAACACTTACATAGATTTGCCAGCTCACACACTTCATCGTTAATAATTGCCATGTCACTACACAGTAGGATTGCTGCATCATGATATGACTCTTCGCATAATTTACTTGCGTATATACCCACTTGCGTACATACATATTGTACACCCATACTTGCATACATGCACATATGCGCCTTTTTACGATGTTGCATTTGATTTTGGAGTTTTCGGAACCGCAGGATATATTTAAAAACTGGATTTATCTAAAACAGCGGTTTTCCCCTGATATGTGCATATTACTGTTCCATGTTGCATGATACACGGATATGATTACATTCCTATCATATGTCGCATATCATGCTTTATAATTTTACGCATTGAGATATGCCGTTTTCATGAGATTTCTGGATTTGAGAACCGTGGTGATTTCAGAAGAAGGTACGTATTGTTTTAAAAACCCGGTTTTTCTTGATATGATATTTCAGTGCGTCCACCATGCGTTTTCTCAGTTCTGAGACATGTGACATGTGAAACCCAATTCGAGGAGGTGGATGATCCGTTTGCGGGTTCATGGTGGACCCGGTATGGTTCCTCGGGACGAGAAATGTTTTTCGTAGAGTAGATGATGAGCCTGGCAGGGTGGCAAGTACCTACCGGTGATTGGTTGGACCTGGCGGTTATCCGGAGGATACCGACAGGAGTCGAGAAATGGATATGGGCCGACTCGTCTGCCGGAGCCCGCGGGTCGATCCCACAGACGGAGCCCGAGATATATGAGGATTTATTTGTCGATGCTGGACACGGGTTTCATGATGTTTTCGAGTGTCGAGGTTGGACACTCCAGTTCCATGATTTTGATGTGTCGCGAGGGACACATGTTTATTTATATCCTTATATTTTCATGTATCTGTTTTTATGATATTTACATGCATGATATTGCGGTGTCATTGATTATATGGGTGGACGGGATCCACATGCATACATATATTGATTATATGGTTGGACGAGATCCACATGCATACATACATTTATTATATTGTTGGATGATATCCACATGCTGATTGACATTGATATTAGTGTTGGCACATATACAGACCCGGTCAGCCTAGATATCATAGTATTATCTTTATGATATAGTTGACCTAGGAGTCGTTGTTTATTCGATTTCTACTTGTAGATGTTTTTCTATTCACAAGTTGGCAACTCACCCCCGTTGTGCCACAATTCTTGCAGGTTGACCGCACGGATCAGTAGCGGTATCGCTGGCACATAGCTACTTTTGGGTGGTTTTCTTGGTAGGTAGGACATTTGTATCGTACCCACTCTTGTATTTACTATTTCATATTGTATCTAGTTAACACCATCAATCAAAATTAGTAATTGTATAAGTAATGAGACTTAGTGAGTTAGGGGTTGCGAGACTTAGAGCGAAGAGTTTTCCGCTCCTTGTGGTTTTGATGCCTTGATTATTCTTTATTTTTTGTGGTGAATTTCGCCATTGGGCGTCGTATACTTATTTATGCTTGCGTGGTTGTGGATCCGCCGATTGGTGAAGAGCTAGCTCCCCCTTGGGGATGCCATTATTCTTGTTATGTATTTGTGGTTTTGGATCAAAATATACAAGGGAGGTGCTGCCCAAATTTTTAAAAGACGAAACACGTTTTCAAACTAGTAAATTTAACTTGCATTTTCATGTTCCTTTTCTATGCATTAAGAAAACTTGATTTCATTATACCTTTATTTCAAAACTTCACCTCCATTATTTTCTTAAAAAGGTTTAGATTTCTGGGTTTCAGCTTACTTGAATTACGTTACGCCTTTAGACGTTGCGTGATTTAAGTGCTGGTCACAAGCTAATATTTCGGGTCGTGACAAACACACTCATATATAATTCGGTAAAGTTTCCATCTATCAATTCCGTGATGGGGGCATTGTAGAAGAAGATCTGTAAACCGGTCAAAGCATTTCCAGAATGGTTCGTTGGGAAGTTGGGTAAACTGGTTAATCTCGCTTCGAACACGGGCAGTTTTATGATTGGGATAAAATTTCTAAAGGAATGCTATAACGAATTCATCCCATTTGGCGATAGAATGTGCGGCAGTGCTACAAAGCCATTTTTCTGCTAGGCCGCACATGGTAAAAAAGAGAAGACGTAATCGCATAACATAAACAGAAAGTTGTGCAGTGCCCATCATTGCACATACGTTTTCTAATTTGGTTATGAAAACGTATGCGTCTTCGGATTTAAGCCTGTGAAATTTAGGTAACAGGTTGATAAAGTGGGGTTTAATTTTAAAATTATCCCCATATGCTGGTGGAAGAGAAAGACAAGTAGGAAGGGGTCAACGTACAGGCTAGCATCTTTCTTGGAGAGAGATGTGTGGTGGATTCTGCGCACCTATGGGTGGTGGCAGGGTGGTATCGTGAAAATCTGATGGAGAACCATCCATCTCGGTCGATGTGGTGGGTGGAGGGGAAATAGAAGATGAAAAGTACTAACTTCGTAGTCGATAGCAAAGACGCGGACATGACGGGCACAGTCCAGCCGATCATGCACTAAGCGGGTTTAGTACACGTAGCAGCGTGTATGAGAACGATTTTAAGAAGGTTTGTTTTGAAAAAGTCAGACATGAGACTTGACTCAACAAATCACAAAATGCACAATCAACCCTAGAACTAAGGTCACCTAGGTCAAGCACTAGACCGCTCCTAGACTTCCAAAGGACAAGTCGTAGGATCAATCCTCTACCACCTCTTTATCGCTCTTGCGGCCAGGTAAGTGCCAGGTAAGTGGGACGTTTCCGCTATATGAATCACCAAAAATAGCGGGCCAAATTAAGTAACCACTTTCCTTAGTCACACTTGCCTAGACACCACAAGAGAAATGCGGATAAGCGATAGATTACCCACGACCCTCCTCTGTCCTAATTGAGCGTGACGAAACATAAGGACCCTGGTTGTCCTACGATATCTATAACTATTGGGGGTAAAAGTATCAATCATGCTCTATACGATTTAGGTGCTAGTGTTAACTTGCTTCCATATTATGTTTATAAGCAATTAGAGATATGGGAGTTGAAACCTACGCATTGCACTCTCCAGATGGCCGATCGATCTATTACCCAACCTCGGGGTGAGCTAGAGGACGTGTTAATCAAAGTCGGGGAATATATATTCCTAATTAAAATGTAGAAATTAAATGCAGAAAGTAAATGCGAAAAGACTAATAAAAACTCTACGTTTATTAATCAACTATATCATGTACAAATCCTTTTAAAGTAGAGTACAAGAACCCTAGTTTTTGCTCTTGATCTCTATCTTGTTGGACGTAGATGAACAGCTGATGATCAACTCGGTTGCGTGGATCGTCTTGGACCTCTTGATCTCTTCGGTTGATAATTTTTGATGTGAAGCTCTCGGTCCTATATATAGTCCTAAAACTAGAAACCCTAAGTGACCTGAGTGAATATATGTTGTTAAGATCCATACTACAAAATATCACATCCCAACTCCACTAAACCGTTGCGGATCCGCCGCAAATGTCACCTTTTGCCGCCCTTCCGCCGCAGAATTGTGGAATTAGGTTTGGGGATTTTTTTTCTGTTTTGGCATCATTTTTAGAGATCCTCTAGATGTCTAGATTCTAAAAATACTGCTCTGAATCTCTGCCGTTGCTAGATCTCATGATTTGCTTTAATATTTTAGCAGATTCGATTCCGATATCTTGATTTAACCCGGATCTCCTTGATTCCAGACCTGAGCTAATATCTGCACAATATCTCAATTAATAATGTTAGTAATATTTGGTATATTTTTGAGATATTATCCTAACCATTTTATATGATATGAAATCTTAAGAATATGGTTATAAATATTTGATATGATATGCAATATTTGATATGATATGCATATTTTAATTACTAAGATATCATATAAATATTATATGCATGTATTTTCCCTCGTTATATTAATTATAATGTAGAAACATATGATAATAAACTTTTTACACATAAACCCTCATATGTTCTATAATTAAAATAAAGACCTTTTACTACTTAACAATAATAGGGAAAATGTTCATTAAAATGTGCAATATTTTAGACTAATCAGCAATACACGGACTTTAATCGGACGGTTGATAATACTAGCCGGCTTAGGATTAAGCCGGATTATTAAATTAGGTTTTGATTTAATAATTTGTATATTTATTTTGATATATGTATTTTAGGATTATTGTTCACTATTCATTTTCTCTCTTTGGTGCTATCCGTATTTTTATAAGGATACGCGTATATGTAGCGATACGTATATCAGGTGAAGTATTCCGTATTTTTATGGAAATGATTCTAGAAGAAGAAAACCTCATATTTGATTTTCCTTTTTGGAAAATTAAATGGGAACTGAGGTGGCAAGTGGAGATATTGAAGCATGGGTACTGCATGGTAGAAATGCATGGCTTAGTTTTTTAAAATGATTATTTCATTTGGATGCACTATTGCATCATGGTTGATTTTATATAGCCATGCTTTTCTACACTTGTTTACTTGATGATATTTATCCTCATCTCCTCCATGGTTTGCTCTTGCTTCATCTTCTTCATCTCCTTTTTTCTTCTTCTTCCTCTCATTTTTTAGCAAGATTCTTGAGAGAAAATTTAGTGGAGTATTTCTACATCACCAGCCATCCAAACCTAGCAACTTTGGACCATCGGTTAGAGCCTCCTCCGCGAGGTGGATCGTCTTCGGTAAGGGTGGTCGATACTCAAGCGCGTTCCCGGCGGCTACAAGCTTGGAAGGGTCTTTCACAATTGGGTGGAAACGTAACGAAGGTTGTACTTCTCAAACCTAGCATGTTTAGCTTAATAGTTTAGGATGTTTGGTTCGAATCCTCGGGTGAGAGTCCAGTGCACGCAAAATGTTTTTTTCTCGCTTCCGCCTCGTCTGCGACCTCCGCGGTGTGGGCGCTTGATCCCAACACGTAGAAAGGCTAGCAAGTATAGGTATGAAACATGATAGGGTACTCAATATAATACTAATCGAATGATAATATAATCAAGTGCCGCGAATAGGTTTAAAATAGCGACACGAAGTTTTTCTAAATTTTCTGGTAGTCCGGGGTGCTATACGCCATCCGCCCGATTTTCCACTTATAAATGTTATTCCATTCATAGTAATGCGGATCGAGCTTATCTTATCCTATGACCGTCTTGAGCTTTATCGCCGTCTCGGAGGTCTCCACAATCGAACCTAGAATCGAACAATAACTTTCGTACATGAGAAAATAAACTACCAATACCGACATATATACATATACTAAGCAAACCAAACTCAGTTAAGTTAAAATGTGTCACCACCGTGTTCTAATCATGTGCAAAGTTACCTACAACTACCTCAAATCAATGAATTTCAACTTTAAACGCTTGCGGATTTTATAATGGAAGTTTTGAAATTGGCAGTTTTTGGGCTTACTTTGAAAAATCACCAAAAATAGTAAAAACGATATATGGACTCAAATTAAAATTCTACATATGAATAAAGGAGTTATCTTTGATACCACAAAATAACTTTTCCAATTTCTAAGTATAGAATGTGAAATAAAATACAAAGTTAAAATATATTTCTGGATAACTTTACCAGACCCGAAAAAACCCTTGCACTAAATAAATAGTATCTCTACATTTTGTAAAGTGAATAAGACAAATGAATTTTTTTTAGAAATCTACACAAAATTATCTACAACCAACAATTTTCATATTTTCCAAATTGTTAATAAAAAAATTAAGAAAATTGTTACAATTTGAGTGAAAACAGGCACTGGAAATGAAATTTCTAGTTTGGATACCCTTCCTTTAAAAATTCGTATAAAATTCATTTTACAGTAAAACTTAACCAAAAGTTTTTTACTAAAACATAAGACAATTATCTACAACTTTGTAGTTTTAAACTTTAACTAATTATCAATATAGAGTCATCAAAAAAATTCTAAACGCTAGACATGTCATTGATTTTTCCAGCCCAAGCATCATAAAACTTGACCTTAACTAAACAATTAGTGTTCTCATGGCAAGTTATAGTTCAAATCTAACTAAATATAACATTTTTACCTCTTGATTGGGATTAGAGAAAGTAGCAAGCTTGCAAAGTGGTCTCAAGTTGAAATCTTGGCCTATACTTCAAGTATTTGGATGAAAATTCAATGTTTTGGAGTAGGAATTTGTGTGTGTGTATAATTTAGAGTTGGAAAAAAAAGAAACGAGAAGAAGAATGAGAAGGAGGAGAGGATGGAGAGATGAGGATGAGGAGGGAATGGTTATAGCTCAACCATAACGCCCACCTTCTCTCTCCCATTCCAATTTTTTTAAAAAAATGGAGCCATTCCCCCTCCTATACCTTCATGTCCTCTCTCACATCAATAATACAAAATTAATAAGATAAAATAGAATAATGGATAAGAAAGATATTAACTTGCCATGAAACAAAAAATATGTTTTGGTAAATCTTAAGTAATTATTATTATAGTTAAGAAAACTTATCATTTTAAATAAGTGTGCACAACAAAACAAAAAATAAATTACCACTTATATACTTAAACTTGTAATATAGCTAATTATGTTATATAATAATCTTAATAAATTTTCAAAACGTTACAATCTTCCCCACCTAAAAAAATTCGGTCCCCGAATTTAAATTTTTTAAACCCAAATCTTGAAAATATTTCAATCCCAAATCTTGAAAATATTTCAGTAAACCAAATCAACGGGGCTCCGAAGTCCTACACAAGCTAGAAATACTACATAATGTGTGGTAACATGATACATATAGTATAAGTAAAAACAAATGCATTCTAATAGATCACGCACAATATGAAATGCTCATCGATAAAATATCATCAAAATCATGTGCCAATTATCGACACCAAAAATCCCAAAATATATCCTATCAGAATACCGGGGAAAATCAACCTGTTCCACTGTTACCGGAATACCGTCTCGGTCAGTTCTCTTCTCTGACGAGCCTGCCCTGGCCCCATCATTAATTGCAACTCTCCCGGCTCGCATAGTCACCGACGGAATGGTGACGGGAACAAAAAACAAACAACGATCAGTTTCCAAATCTCAACGAAATAGCATCACAGTGCTTACAAATCGGGAAAGAAGCGAAGAGAATTATGAAAGAATTTGAAATAAATCCTAAGCTTACTTAAAAGGAGTGCTGATCGTAAATATGCCACGGAACATACGTACGGTACGTAACTCTATATAAGCTATCTACTCCATCATACCAAGGGTAGCCTACGCAATGAAAGTTCGGGTCTAATACCCTCAAAGTTAAGTCTAAGTTCCATAAGGTTAAGCCTAGGATTCGAGAATTCATACCCTAGACTCCGCATAGTCAAATCTAGACTCAATAATTGTAAAACCTAGTGCTCTGATACCAACTTTGTCACGACCCGGAAATGGAAGTGACCGGCACTTAAATTACACAACGTCGAAAGATGATGACACAATCTAAGTAAGCTAAAAACCCAGAATCTAAACCATTTTTAAAAGAAATAGTGGAGGTGAAGTTTTGAGAAGTTTTGTAAAATGTGAAGCTTGTTTTGAAACATTGTTTGAAAAACGGACTACACCTTCTTTGTAAAGTTTGAATAAAACGAGTATAAAAAGAAAAATATTGAGGCATCCCATATATGGGAGCAAAATCAACGACCACTCGGCGGAAACACAACCGCGCAGTAATGTACGCTGCCTCAGGCGAAGAATCACAAGAAGAAAAAAAGCAACCGCATAAGTAAACTCATAGAAAACTCTACCCGAGTTCGACTTAAAAAAAAAACATCAGTCTCGACTCGATCTAAGCTAAATAATAATACAGGTGGTAGATGGAGAGACACTAGATACAAAAGAATACACATCCAAGGTGTTTATCCTACACATCGTAACCCACCTAGCAAAAGCAAGAAAGAATCCCCAAAAGATGCCGCGTCAACGCCGCCGCTAGATATCTGTACGGTCGGTCCTGTAATGAACTATGACACAACAAGGGTGAGTTACCAACTCAGTGAATGAAAATAACATCACAAGATATATGTATATATACTATATAATAAGCATGAAGAATAAAAGTGAGTGCAATGAATCAATATCATCGATAAGATCATCACAGAATCCATGTCAATCATCGCTAACCAGAATCTCATCATATCACATCGGTGTATCCGAATCGGTTCCTCCCCCTTCCTCGATTACTGGATCACACTAATCATATATCGCAGCAGTGTATCTGAATCGGTATCTCCTCCCTTCCTCGATTACCGGATCACGCCAAACATATCTCATAACGGTGTATCCGAATCGGTCTTTCCCCCCTTCCTCAATTACCGGATCATACCAAATAAATCTCACACCGGTGTATCCAAATCGGTCTCTCCCTCTTCCTCGATTACCAGATCACACTATACTAACCACACAAGAAAATCGTGATATCCGTACCGGCCTGTCCCCCTTCCTCGATATCCGGATATCATCACATACAAACAAGCTTTATAATTAACAATAATAATGATATCACACACACACACACACATATTAGCGTCCCATACAACTAATACACACACACAAATAAAGATCGCAATATCACAAGATCAACAATATGTAATGCGTAACGGAACCATAACGCATAGCATAACAGATAACAGAATCATAAAACAAACGGATAACGTAACAACAGATAACAGAATTACAAAAAAAATGGATAATGTATGCATGACAGTCCTAAGTGTCATGGCGGTACTAACGATGTGTAGTGTACATGCGAGTTTGTGATTGTGCAACATGGAAATCGTTGGTAGTTGTGCAGTGTTCTATCGGGTGTGTTCATATAGTCATGACAATTGGAATATAAAACATGGTATTGTAAACTAAATACATGAAACTAATAAGAACGAATAATATAAATATAGCGTATTAATAAACTAATCGTCGTGCGAATGTGTGTTGTAAATGTATAAATACTTACGAATAAGACAATTATGGTTTAAAATAGAACGAATCGTTAGTTTTAAAATGAGTATAATTTTTAGCATTTCGTAATATCCCAATCTAGGTAAATAGTAAGACTCCACGAGTCAAATAGATAAAGGCCGCACTCGGCAATCTATTATCATCTTATCCAGTACAGAATCTCACTCGTACGATATTAACCAAATATCCAATCATAATCGGAATATAAGAGATGAAATGAAACATGAAACATGGCATTTTAACTAAGTATCAATAAACGTAGCAAGGCTAGCAAGTATAGGTATGCAACATGATAGGGCGCTCAATACAATACTAATCGAATGATAATGCAATCAAGTGTCGCAAATAGGTTTAAAATAGCGACATGAAGTTTTATAAATTTTCTGGTAGTCGGGGGTGCTATACGCCATCCGCCCGATTTCCCACTTGTAGATACTATTCCACTCACAGTAATGTGGATCGAGCTAGTTGTATCCTACGACCATCTTGCACTTCATCGCCGCCTCGTAGGTCTCCGCAATCGAACCTAGAATCGAACAATAACTTTTCGTACATGAGAAAATAAACTACCGATATCGACATATATACATATAATAAGTGAACCATACTCAATTAAGTTAAAACGTGTGACAACCATGTTCTAATCATGTGCGAAATTACCTAGAACTACCCTGAATTGTCGAATTTCAACTTTAAACGCTTGCGTATTTTATAATGGAAGTTCTGAAATTGACAGTTTTTGGGTTCACTTTGAAAAATCACCAAAAATACTAAAAACGATATTTGGACTCAAAATAAAATTCTACATATGAATAAAGGATTTAAATTTTATACCTCAAAATATCTTTTCCAATTCTAAGTATAGAATGTGAAATAAAATACAAAGTTAAAAACATGTTTCTGAATAACTTTACCAGACCAGAAAACACTCTTGCACTAAATAGATGATATCTCTAGATTTTGTAAAGTGAATAAGGCAAATGAATTTTTTTGAGATATCTACACAAAATTATCTACAACCTAAAATTTTCGTATTTTCCAAATTTTTAACATATAATTTGAGTGAAAACAGCCACTGGAAATAAAATTTCCAGTTTGGATACCCATCCTTTAAAAATTCGTATAAAATTCATTTTAAAGTAAAACTTAACCAAAATATTTTTAATAAAATATAAATCAATTATCTACAACGTTTTAGTTTTAAATTTTAACTAATTATCAACATAGAGTCATTAAAAAAATTCGAAACACTGGACATGTCACTGATTTTTCCATCCCAAACATCATTGAACTTGACCTTAACTAAACAATTAGTGTTCTCATGGCAATTAATAGTTAAAACCTAACTAAATATAGCATTTTTACCTCTTGATTGGGATTAATGAAAATAGCAAGCTTGCAATGTGGGCTCAAGTTGAAATCTTGGCCTCTACTTCAAGTATTTGGATGAAAATTCAATGTTTTGGTGTAGCGATTTGTGTATGTGTGTAATTTGGTGTTGGAAAAAAAAGAAATGAGGAGATGAATGAGAAGGAGGAGAGGATGAAGAGATGAGTATGAAGAGGGAATGGCTATGGCTCAACCATAACCCCTACCCTCTCGCACCCATTCCAATTATAAAAAAAATGAAGCCACGCCCCCTCCCATACCTTCATGTCCCCTCTCACAACAATAATATAAAATCAATAAAATAAAATAGAATAATGGATAAGAAAGGTGTTAACGTGCCATGACACCAAAAACATGTTTTGCTAAATCTCAAGTAATTATTATTATAGTTATGAAAACTTATCATTTTAAATAAGTGTGCAGAACCCAAAAAAAAAATCACTTATATACTTAAACTTGTAATATAGCTAATTAAGTTATATAATAATCATAATAAATTTTCAAAACGTTGCACTTTTGGAGGTGTCACGATTGCACTTAGCCCGTGCAACAAGCCGTCGAACCTCTACGTGTTTCTATTAGGAAGAGTGTTGTCTCTCATGGGTTTTCAGCGGATTACACACACAAAATTCTATCAAGTTAGCTGTCGACTCTAATCCTATAGTTTAATATCTAAGTTAGAAATTTTATTACCCTAAGTAAGAAACTATCAACCCTTATTTTTCACTCCTCACTTTTACTTAACTTAAGCCTATATACGTCCTGTGTGCTCGTGAGAAAGTGTCGTTTCCTCTCAAAAATTTAACTAACAACCCTCCAGTTTCTCCTAACAGAATTAACAGTTATCGCGTTAGATTGGAAAGTTCTATATTTTTTCTATAGCTTGGTCGCAAAACTGGTATTTTTATCGTCTTTAATGAAGAACTAAGGCTTAATTTTCACTCCAACTCTTCCATGCCTTCGTTCCTTACACACCTTTGTGATCATGCACAATATATATAAAAAAATTTAGGTAATAAAAAAAACCGATAAACTATTCATACCAAAGGGTTATATAAGTGGAAATCAAACTAGCTCTTAACCAAGATTAATCTCCATGGGTAATCATGAATTTTTTATTTGGGGAGAACACTTGCTTGGTAGGTACTATTAAAGAATATTTACTCGATATGCACCCTCGAATCCAGTTTGTGGAAAAATGTGCATCGCAATATTTTTTCTCAGATCTAGCTCATCAAAAAGGTGTGTGTGTGTGTGTGAGAAAGGTGTGCGGTTACTCCAGCCAGACTCAAAATGTGTTATCTTTAAGACTTAGCCTTCATTAAAGACATAAATACTTTCCCGTTATTTTTGAACTCACTCATTTTTTAAAGAAAAGATTTCTATGTGTTTTTTCTTTCTTTATCCTTTCTTATAGGACTCCTTATTTAAATTTTGAGACTGACGACGCGTGTAGTGTGTTGCAAAAAGGTATAAGAGCTTAACTTGAGATCCAGGAGGGTTATCTTTTGGGTTTCTAATTTCTAAATCTAGAATTTAGTTATTTCTAACTTATCAAACTAACCGTCGAATTCGAGTCTAAATAGCCAACTTGACGACAAGGTTTTTATATTTTTGGAAAAAAATTCAATTTTTTATTTTTTTATTTTACTTTTTTCAACACTGCAGAATTATGTAAAGAAAGAAAATATTTTTGGAATTTTCATTTTTCATTTTTTAATACAAGAAATAGTTGTGCAAATGCATGAGGAAAGCAAATGATAACTATATACAAACCTCCCCCCAAATTTATTTGCAGCGGTGTCCTCACTGCTGCCGATGCCGTCTTAAATTACTTGCGCGGTTGAGAAAAAATGTCTTGAATTGATGGAAAGAAGTGTGTGTGTGGGGGGGGGGGGGTTACAAATGGGTTGTCATTATACACAAAACCCCCAAACTTGATATTTACAACAAAATTCATTCCGCATCATTCAGAATTTTTTAAAGAAATGAATACTCACCAGGCAAGAGTATTCATGAAGAAATGCACATTCACTAGACAAGAAAATTCATGAAATATATACAAGAAATGAGTATTCATCAGGTAAGAACACTTATGAAAAAGAAAAAAAATATACATACCCCGCACTCATTTGAAACAGTATCCCTACTGTTTATGGCTGGATAACCAAAGTGTGAAGGATAGATGGAGGAAAATTATTCGTCATAAACTGGCTCCTGTAACATCAGGAGCTCCTCCGATGGATCAGTGGAAAGGAACAGTTTCAGTCTATGTTCATTCACTTTAAAAAGTGAACCGTCCTTTGGGTTTTCCAAATCCACCGCACCATACGAGTACATACATAGCACCAAGAAAGGTCCCGTCCAACGAGATCGTAGCTTACCAGGATGGAAATGGAGTCTGGTATCGTAAATAAGTACCTGCTGTCCAGGCGTGAATGTTTTCTCATAAGGTGTTTATCATGAAAGACCTTCGTTCGGTTCTTTATGATAACCGCATTTTCTTATGTTTCATCCCGAAGCTTGTTCAATTCATTCAACTGCAGCTTTCGATAGCTGCCTGCTTTCTCGAGGTTAAAGTTCAGTTCTTTGATCTCCCACAAGGCGCGATGTTCTATCTCGATTGGGAGGTGGCAAGCTTTACTAAACACTAGACGATATGGAGACATGCCGAGATCGGTTTTGTATGCTGTGCGGAATGCCCACAGAACATTAGTCCTCCAACTCTGTCTCTCCTTTTCATTGGAGGCCGAAGTGTGCGACCAATCTTTACGATTTTTCGAAACCGTTTTCTCCAATATATGCTTGATTTTCAGATTAGAAACTTCGGTTTTCTCTCTTATTTAGGGATGATAGGGCATGGATAGCATGTGGTTGATTGCGTATTTTCGCATCAAGGTCTCGAGAGACCGATTGCAAAAATGCGTATCATTGTGAGATTATGATCGCACGAGGATATCCAAAGTGGGAAAAGATGTTTTCTTTAAGAAAATTAATGACAACCATGTTGTCGATCGTTGTAACGATTCTAAAATCTCTGTACAGAAATTTTCCTGTTAATATACAAGAAAGGAGTTTTACAGGCCGGGTTTTAGTTATAAGTCATTTTTGTTAAATAAAAGCAAGAAGCAAATTGTAGCTCACTGGTAAAACCTTTGCATTGCAGTGACGTAGCCTGCGTGTTCGATTCCCATCAGACACAATTATTTTTCTGATTTTTCTTTTTAATCTTTTGGAAGCCCAAAAGGTTGCACGTGCAATACACGGGGAAATGAAAACTTCAGAAAAATCAAACATGTGGAAAATGGTGTAGATAATGAATTAATCATGTGGCACGAATCTCGAGGCCAGAGCTCGAAGATCGACCGACCAAACTTTCCAAAAGAACAGCGGGACGGTTCAGATGGGTCCAATGAGCTCTGTGCTTTGCACACTCGTTTCTTCAACTCCCATCAACTCCTCTACACTGTTTGATTTCCCTGCAATCAAATAGAGACCTTTCAATTTACCAATTAACATCATTTTAATCCTTTTTAATCCACATTTTTAATTCCCAAACCCTAATTCTCTACTATAAATACCACCCCATACCCTAGCTCTTCACCATTCTGAAAATTCTAGCTAAAACTCTCTCAGAAGTTCCTAAATGCAAGTGGGGTTAGTGAGCAAGCTTCTTCCGCCGAAGATCGAAGCTGATTCTGGAGCTCCCGCGACACCACGAAACCTCCCTACTCTTCCTTAACCTCTTCTTGACATATTCAAACTATAAGTCCCTCCCAACTCTCCGCCTTTTCATTGAAATTCATCTTTAATCCTACATCGGTAAAGTTGAGTTATTACCGATCTTCTTTTTCTAAACCCTAGAAACTCCCTTTTTTTTTATATAATTTGGTCAATCTAATTTTACACATTACTTGTAACCTTAAATACCAATGTTTAGAATTAAGTTTAACCAAGAATCTCATGTGAAACATTCATAATTAAACTTTTTCATTAAAATACCTTGAACTTTATTATCACCTCTTTTCGTTTTTGTTAAAACTATACTTTTAGGAAAAACTTCACGGGGTAACGACCTACCCCACACGTACACTTTGGTTTTATAGCATGATGCCTATTTGTATGTATATTTGTTTCGAAGAATAATCTTTACAATAAAATACCACATACTTTAAAACCGGGTTTCTTTTAAAACGGTACTTCGTATTCCTTTGAAATTATGCATCTATAACCCTTATTAGGGGACCCATTAATGGATGGTGCGGATTATCGCACATCTTGGGGATAGTAGTGTGATTGATCGTTTTTCCGTTGTGTTTGTAAAGAATGGTAAAGAAATCACAACTAAAAATTATTTTGACCGCAATCAAACTACGGTGTCGGATGTAGTTTGTAGTGAGTGCGGATCGGCCACAGGGATTGCACGATTCAATTATATCTTTGATTCGTTTGAAATGAAAAGTTAAGCAACAATAGAAGAAAACATGATTCAAGAATGATTTGTATTCGAGTGTCACTATTCTTTATTCAAGAATCAAGAAACTATAAACAATCAAGAATCGGTGTTTTGATAATATTTCCAATCAACAGTCAAGAATCTAAAGAGGCTCGTAGGAATCGATCGGGTCTATAGACGTGATGTAATCTAAAGATTTCGTATTCTTGTCCTTCGAAGGATTGATACTAGATCGATGATGATCGACAAGAGTTAGGGTTTTCTCGTGAAACTAGGGTTTCATCTTATCCCTTGTTCTGTTGTCGATATCATTCACATTCTAGCCTCTAACAATTTCAAGAAACGATCCTAACTCCCCAATTTCGAGCGATATCATTCAAGAAAGTATCGTAACGAAATGGGTTGTCGGTTCTTGAACTTGCTAGGGTTTACAAACCATCGTAGGAATCAAGAATCGATTAAAGCTATGTTACATCATCATTCTATTAACCGTCTCGACTCCTCGACGAGCGGAGTTTTATTCACACATCACCACACAGAAAAGATTCACAAATTGTAAAGATATCATGATGCGGAATTTAAAGAAAACAAGATAAAAGAATATCACCTTTATTTATCTCAACAATTTTGATTACATTCGCTTCAAGAACTACAAGAAGAAGAATCTAGATTGTTGATCGGGCGTCGCTCGGCTTCATGAGTCGTGGATCGGCTCGGATCGCTTGCTCTGTTGAAGATCGGCTCCGCTCCTAAAGGTTGTCGGGCTTCTTGCTTAATGGGTACTCGGGATTCTTGATTTCAATTGGAATTAGGGTTAGGGTTTCCTACAAGCTCTCTCACTAAACTTGAGGAAGAGGGAGATGAAGAAAGAGATGGATTTGGGGATAGATTCACTAATTGGATGAATAATTCCCAAGGTTGAATAATGTCCAAAGTTGAATAATGAGTGAGCCTAGGGTCTTATTTATAGAACTCCCAAACCCTAGGCTTAGGTTTGAATTGGAACTTTCCCTCCCAAAGTTTGTTGAGGAGTTCCTAGAAGGAGTTTGTTAGGAGCTAGCTTAGGGTTTAAGCTAGGGTTTAGGGAAAGTTCTAGAATAATAGGCTAATTTAGTGAAGCTCAAAGTGTTTGCTGATCTGGTAGAGGTCCCTGGAGTCTTCTGGAAGTTTGTGTGCATTTCTGGAATGTGGGCCCTGGAACAGTAGTTGTGCACTGAAACTGAGGGGATGATGTCACCAATGAGCCGCGCTTCCGCGGCATAAGAAGGCTATGGCCGTGGATGCGCGGCCATGTTGGATCCTTGGGATCTGTGTCTTCTGCAGTGGTCTTGTACTTCTGTTTGGGCTTTTCTCTGATGTTTTGAATTGCAGTTTCTCCTTTGTAATGATACCAGATCTGATTTTAATGAGTTGACATATCTTTTAAGCGGTGTAATGATCGAGCAAGCTTCTTTTCCTGCACAGACTTCGAAACACGGGTTGCAAGATATAGAAAATATGCCATGTGATGAAATGCAGTCAATTTCCCTAGAAATGCCGGTTTTAAGGTCGAATACATGTAATTTGATATTTTGCGACCGATTTGCTAATATGTGAAATACGGATACCGAACACTTCTGTATGAATGCAAATGATGAGGAAATTGCCGGTTAAAATATGCAATATTTTCGACTGATCAAATACCCCCAAACTTAATTTCGATCGTCTCGAGCGAATGTTTTATTAAAAAGAGAAGGAGAAAATAAAGAAAGAGAAAAACTAACTAGCACACTTTCGTAGGCAACACGATTGCACTGAGCACGTGCAACAAGCCTTTAAACCTCTAGGTGTCCCTAGTAGGATGAGTGTTGTCTCCTGAGGGTTTTCAGCGGATTGCACCCACAAAATCCAATAATAAAAGCAAGATCATGAATATTACATTTAAAGAAAAGAATCGTAAAAGAAAGACTTTGAAAATTAGGGTTTTCAACTAAGCTAGCTTTTCGGTTGTTATGAGCCCTATCTTAATGGTCATGAAAAGATGTTAGAAATCACGTCCTCCCTCAATAAAACATCGTCTTATTCTTCATTCCTATCTGTATTCTAAACATCGATCATATAACCCTGCGTGTGTGTAAAGACATCCCTACACCCGGAGAATTCAATTCAAGCTATCATACTCTTGCCCTTCAGCCTCAGTACTTTTTAATCAATGAATATTTAGACGAAATTGCTCACACACTTTCATGCGACCGTTAATACTTCTTGAGGTACTAACCGACCGATTACTCATGTGCTTGCTTATTTGGTGTATTTTCCTCGTCTTGCACCACCTCAGACATAGCAGTGACTCCCAGACCAGTTGGCCTTAGGGCACTGGGTCTATACATTTTTCTTGCCTTCGGTGATAACAAAACCAGTGTCCATTTTTCTCACCACTTTATATTTTCTTTATTCATTTTTTTTTATTTCCTTCATACATCGGCTTTAAGACAAGAGCATTTCAAGGTATCCTCTACTATCCCAGGCTTTAAGATGTGTGTAAGTGCGAATAGCAGGGTAGCAACGTTCAAAATGTTTGGCTTCCAGAATAGAAACTATTTTTCAGACTTATTTTTATCCTCAGATTAGTGACGTCCTTCATCTTACTAACCCTTGGGACAACGGCTCATAACTACTTATTACTAGTTCGTATAAGAAAACTTCTAATTTTCTTAGTTTTCTAAAAATTTTCCAATCTCATGGATGTAATTTTTCACTATCTAAACTTTCATTATCTTATTTATATACAAAAATATTTTTATAATTTTGCAATTTTTTAAATTTTTATAGGTTTTCGAAAAAAAAAAAAAATGTTTTGTGCTTATGCAAATGATATGCAAATGATGCGAAAATAAGCACAAACCTCCCCCAAACTTGTTTTCAACAGTGTCCTCACTGTTGCCTTCTGCTAAATCTCGAAAAACCTGTAAGCTTGGGAGGAATTTATTAGTGGGGGCAAAATATTTAAGTGAAGATCCTCCCCCAAACTTATTTTTGGCTCAAAATTTTGTAAAAATTTTCTTTTCAGGAGCCAGAAAAAAGTATACCCCCCCCAAACTTGAATTATGCAATGTTAAACTTTGAAAATCATAAGTGGGGGTCAAAAATCATTGGTCGATGCCAAGCTTTGCAAAGACCGAAGGTTAACACCAACCATTCAAAATTTTTATCAATGCAGTGCTCTGGTTGGTGGAAGAAGAAGTGGGGAAAGATTAAGTGATGGAAGAGAGTGTGTGCGCGTCTCATTTTGGAGAGATGATGCAGTGTATGTGATGGATTACTCGCATTCTTTTTACATTTCAGAAGAAGGGGTGGAGGTTCAATTTCAGTGAGTTGGATATGATTCATCTCAACACCCATGCTTTTTAGAAATGCGAGTTCATCAGCGAAGATTTCCTCAAAAGTTTCATCTATACCCCGAAGAATAATGTCATCACAAGGTGCGGGGTGATCTTCAGACTCTAAAAGCATTTCATAATCGATGTTAATTGCAGACCCGGACATCTCGGTGGAAGAGTCCGTATGTGTATTATATATAGTTGGGTCAAACAACAACGTATGAAAAGAGTCAAGATCGGTATCAGGAGGATCATCAAATTCGCTGCTGTCGATATCCATTAAGTCGACAGAACAGACCTGAACAGTAGGTTCGGAGGGTACACTTCCTAACTTATAAATGTTCATCTCAATTGTCCTGTTTCCGAAGGATAGGGTCATGGAATCGTTACGACAATTGATGATAGCATTGGAAGTGGCCAAAAAGGGCCGACCTAAAATCACCGGAATTTGATTCCGTAAGTTCGCTACAGGCTGTGTATCAATTACAATAAAATCCACAGGGAAAATAAATTCCCCAATTTTTATCAACACATCCTCTAGTTCACCCCTAGGTCTGGTGATTGATCGGTCAGCCATCTGGAGAGTGCATGGAGATGGTTTCAACTCTCCGATTCCTAACTGCTCATAAACTGAGAAAGGAAGCAGGTTAACACTTGCCCCAAGATCTAGTAGAGCACGGTTAATGTGTTTCTCCCCAATAGAGATGGAAATCGTAGGATATCCAGGATCCTTACGTTTCCTCGGTAATTGTTGGGGGAAAGCTGTGTCTACTGTTTTTGCCATGAATATCTTCTTGGGCATTTGTTTCTTCCTCTTTCTAGTGCAAAAATCTTTAAGAACTTTCGCATATGCAGGGACTTGTTGAATTGCATCTAGAAGAGGGATATTGATGTTAACCTGTTTGAACATCTCAGTGATCTTCTCCATTTGTGGACTTGGTGTGTTAGCCCTTAACCGATTAGGGTAAGGTGCTTTAGCAATAAGCGCTGGGTCCATCATAGGAGAAGGAAGTGTGTGTGGAACCGATCCCAGTATAGAAGTGGGGATCGTCCGTGGAGGGGTAAAAGAGGTGGGCTGTAGTGGCGAGCCTTTTGGGAAATGGAGAATAGGCTCGGAAGAGGGTGGTGGGGTAGAAGAAGTAGGGTCAGAAGTGTGTGTGTGAGGAAAGGTCTCAGCCGGGGTGTTAATAGGATTATCAGTATCATCAACTTCTTCCCCAACATGATTGTCAAGCACTCTTCCAGATCTCAACGTGGTGATTGCATTCACGTGATGTGAATACCCAGGATTGGGTAAGGGTTGAGCTGGAAGTTTCCTTTTTTCTCTTGCACTAATTTCGGCTTTTAATCGTGCAATTTCTTCTTCCATCGATTTAATATTCTCGCTTTGGGACGCAGAGTTTCTCTTCATGTCATCGACAGAAGATTTCATTTCAGCCGAAACTTGCATGATATTTGTTAAGATCAAATTCATGTATTGCACAAAAGAAGAGGATTCATCAGTCCCGGTCAACTGTAAAGGACTAGACAGTGCAGGTGTGTTGACCGGATTTTGAAAATTATGTGCTTGAAAGGGGTGCTGACTCAATTGAAGTTGTGGCTGCTGTTGTGGCGGAGGAACCCTTTGAAAATTGTTTTGGTTTGGAATCGTGTTTTGTGATTGTGATTGGTTCCAAGAAAAATTGGGGTGATTCCTCCATCCCTGATTATATGTGGAAGAAAAAGGATCGTTTCTAGGTCGTTGAAATGCGGCAATGGTATGCTCACGACCTTGAAACGGACATTCTTCCGTCAAGTGAGACGGATCAGAACAGCAGCTACATACAGTTTTGGAAAGTGACATTTGATTAAGGGAGGCGGCTAAAAGTTTGTTTTCCATAGTCTCGAGTTTCTTTTGTATAGCTGAAATGTCAGCTCTAACTCCTATGGAAACATCTGATTGGTTGTTGCTACTCCTAAATGATGGACTTTCCCACTGTAAAGACTTTTCGGCGAACTCTTCTAAATATCGCCAAGCTTCCCCATCATCCTTAGACATAAAAGTACCTTGACACATGTTTTCAAGGCTCTGTTTAGTGTTAGGGTTACTGCCCTCATATATGATTCGGCACAATTCCCATCTTGGGATGCCGTGATGAGGACATTGGACCAATAGATCCTTGAAACGTTCAAAGCATTTAGAAAATGGTTCAGCGGGGAGCTGGGCAAATTGATTTAGTTCGCTACGGATTCGAGCTGTCTTTTGGATTGGGTAAAATTTCTTAAGGAATGCAGCGACGAATTCTCCCCAATTTGTAATAGAATGTGCGGTAGTGTTATATAGCCACTTCTCGGCTATATCGCACAAGGTAAATGGGAGAAGTCGTAGACGCATCGCATCCACTGAAAGTTGTGACGTACCCATCATTGCGCATACGTTTTCAAATTTGGTAATGAAAACGTAAGCGTCCTCAGTCTCGAGTCCGTGGAATTTGGGTAAAAGATTGATATACTGCGGCTTAATCTCAAAGTTATCCCCATTGGCTGGTGGTGTGGATAAGCAGGTCGAAAGAAGACCTCTAAGTGGATAGCACCTCTCCTGGAGAGAGATGCGGGGTGGATTCTGCGCACCAACGGACGGCGGCAGATTAGGGTTAAAGAAGTTTGATGGATTCGGATCCATCGGAGTGGGTGTGGTAGTGGTTAAAGAAAAGGTAAATGGAGAATTATCCACTTCGGAGTCGATAAAGGGTACGCGGACTAAACGGGCACTAGAATCCCGTGTCCAGCCTATCTTGCACTAAAATGGGTTAGTACAAGTGGCAGCGTTGGCTTATAATTAGGGGTAATGAATGAATGCGGTGCTTGCTTTTGAAAAAGGGACGGATTTTTGAAAAAATGATGCTACAAAACAAATGCAGCACACAACCCTAGAATCTAGTGGTCACCTAGGTCCGGCTCTAGACTGCTCCTAACTGCCAAAAGACAAGTCGCAGGATAGAATCCTCCACTGCCTCTTTGTCCCCCTGTGGCCGGATAAGTGCCAGGTAAGTGGGAAGGTACTCCACTACGTAAGTAGTGGGCCTAATTAAAAACCACTAGCCTTAGACACACTCGCCTTAGGCACCACAAGAAAACGCGGATAAGCAATGAATTACCCACGATCTTCTCTTGTCCTAATTGAGCGCGACAGTCCTTAGAGTCTTCTCTAGATTTCTTTTAATTAATGAGGGTAATGCGGATGCAAGTTTTGCAATTTTCAGGGCCTAGGAAGGGTAATGAAATCCCCACCTAATTTGGATTTGGCCGTGCCCCTTAAATTTCCGTATTAGAATGCAAACAACCAAGAAATCAAAATCACACACAATTTTTATTTTGCTTTTGCGGCGCTGCGATTATTTGCAAAGAATCCTGCAGCAAAGTGTTAGTTGGAGCTAAAAAGAGGAGAGGGAAGAGAGCAAGAAAGTACCTCAGTGAAAAATTTTCCAGAAAACCCCCAACCTCGCCACGGAACCGCCGCACTTGGTGGGTTATGGCCGCTGAAACGCGCTCCCACAGAGAGATCACTGTACAAGATTTCTTCAGGGAGCTTATCTTGGCTCCCTCAGCTCTCTGGTATATCCCAAATAATTTTTCCACAGCACAGAATGCTCCAGATCACCTTGCAATCAATCACAACACACGTATAAGAGTTTGTACGAATTTTGATTTCAAGAAGTAGAATGTAATAATTCTTTCACTTCAAACTAAAAATGTAAATGAATTAGCGCGCGATCCCCGGCAACGGCGCCATTTTGATTGATCGTTTTTCCGTTGTGTTTGTAAAGAATGGTAAAGAAATCACAACCAAAAATTATTTTGACCGCAATCAAACTACGGTGTCGGATGTAGTTTGTAGTGAGTGCGGATCGTCCACAGGGATTGCACGATTCAATTATATCTTTGATTCGTTTGAAATGAAAAGTTAAGCAACAATAGAAGAAAACATGATTCAAGAATGATTTGTATTCGAGTGTCACTATTCTTTATTCAAGAATCAAGAAACTATAAACAATCAAGAATTGGTGTTTTGATAATATTTCCAATCAACAGTCAAGAATCTAAAGAGGCTCGTAGGAATTGATCGGGTCTATAGACGTGATGTAATCTAAAGATTTCGTATTCTTGTCCTTCGAAGGATTGATACTAGATCGATGATGATCGACAAGAGTTAGGGTTTTCTCGTGAAACTAGGGTTTCATCTTATCCCTTGTTCTGTTGTCGATATCATTCACATTCTAGCCTCTAACAATTTCAAGAAACGATCCTAACTCCCCAATTTCGAGCGATATCATTCAAGAAAGTATCGTAACGAAATGGGTTGTCGGTTCTTGAACTTGCTAGGGTTTACAAACCATCGTAGGAATCAAGAATCGATTAAAGCTATGTTACATCATCATTCTATTAACCGTCTCGACTCCTCGACGAGCGGAGTTTTATTCACACATCACCACACAGAAAATATTCACAAATTGTAAAGATATCATGATGCGGAATTTAAAGAAAACAAGATAAAAGAATATCACCTTTATTTATCTTATCAATTTTGATTACATTCGCTTCAAGAACTACAAGAAGAAGAATCTAGATTGTTGATCGGGCGTCGCTCGGCTTCATGAGTCGTGGATCGGCTCGGATCGCTTGCTCTGTTGAAGATCGGCTCCGCTCCTAAAGGTTGTCGGGCTTCTTGCTTAATGGGTACTCGGGATTCTTGATTTCAATTGGATTTAGGGTTAGGGTTTCCTACAAGCTCTCTCACTAAACTTGAGGAAGAGGGAGATGAAGAAAGAGATGGATTTGGGGATAGATTCACTAATTGGATGAATAATTCCCAAGGTTGAATAATGTCCAAAGTTGAATAATGAGTGAGCCTAGGGTCTTATTTATAGAACTCCCAAACCCTAGGCTTAGGTTTGAATTGGAACTTTCCCTCCCAAAGTTTGTTGAGGAGTTCCTAGAAGGAGTTTGTTAGGAGCTATCTTAGGGTTTAAGCTAGGGTTTAGGGAAAGTTCTAGAATAATAGGCTAATTTAGTGAAGCTCAAAGTGTTTGCTGATCTGGTAGAGGTCCCTGGAGTCTTCTGGAAGTTTGTGTGCATTTCTGGAATGTGGGCCCTGGAACAGTAGTTGTGCACTGAAACTGAGGGGATGATGTCACCAATGAGCCGCGCTTCCGCGGCATAAGAAGGCTATGGCCGCGGATGCGCGGCCATGTTGGATCCTTGGGATCTGTGCCTTCTGCAGTGGTCTTGTACTTCTGTTTGGGCTTTTCTCTGATGTTTTGAATTACAGTTTCTCCTTTGTAATGATACCAGATCTGATTTTAATGAGTTGACATATCTTTTGAGCGGTGTAATGATCGAGCAAGCTTCTTTTCCTGCACAGACTTCGAAACACGGGTTGCAAGATATAGAAAATATGCCATGTGATGAAATGCAGTCAATTTCCCTAGAAATGCCGGTTTTAAGGTCGAATACATGTAATTTGATATTTTGCGACCGATTTGCTAATATGTGAAATACGGATACCGAACACTTCTGTATGAATGCAAATGATGAGGAAATTGCCGGTTAAAATATGCAATATTTTCGACTGATCATAGTGCGAGATGGAACACTCCTTACGGAGTATTCGATCTCGAAAGGATATAAATACGGTTTTTATGAAATGCGAATTTTCTAAATAAAACTAATTTTCTAAAAATTAAAAATGATATAAAATTATAAATCCATATTTTCATTATATCATGAAACTATTTTTATAAAAATGAAAGATTAATAAATGTCAATAAAATACCATCAAGTTACTAAAATAACCAGTTTTCAATAAAATACCATAAACTTTTAAAAGCTAGGTATTTATCATTAAAATACCTCGATACTTAAAACACATGCTCATGAAAACCCTAAGTAATATAAATCACCCTTGAGCTTTTATTTTTAACTATATTAAAATATTTTTCATAAAACCCCCTCGAGATATACAAAACAATATTTCAAGGATCTTAGTAAATATATGTTTAAGTGGGATCAATTCTCTTGAGCCCCAAGAAGCCGGAGAAAGTGAGTGCTTGCCTATTCAGGTTAGAAAACTTAACATGAGTTATCAATGGAAATTGTCTTGGAAAAAGACATAAATCCTGCCGTCCATGTGCAACAGTTGCCGATGACTCCCAAACCTAAGAATTCAAGAGTTAAATCAGTTTATAAGTGCCTGACTCAATCCGAGTCCAACCTCAAACCTGAATCCAAAATCAAACAAGAATACTTGATCATGAACATGAATACTTGAATTCAAACATCAAATTCAAACATGTATACTTGACTTGACCGAACCATGGTTATAACTTGACATGACCACTTGAATACATGATTACATCCTGAATATGAATACTTGAACATTTTGTATCCATGGTTTCGGCCGAGATTTGTAAATATAATCTATACAATATATTACACGGGGATAAAGGCGTAGATTGGTACGGAACGTATTTCGTGGCATGAGAGGTCACTTAAAAGACACCTATATGAATTCTCATGCCGTTGTCCCCTGGGTTATGACGGGGTCTTATACTACATGTTACCGTAGTCCACGGGGTAAGATGGACTCCTCTCATATACATGAATACCTTATTTATCAAACTACAAACAATCACGTTAGAATAATTATCATATACCAGTCATCAGTCATATAGAACTTTAACTGTTCATATCACTTTATATATTATCTTTTCTTTCTTCTTTTGGGTCTTACCGAGTGTTAGTTCGCTGACGACATTCCTTTCTATTTCTTTCTTTAGAATGTTCGTCAGGAGGACTGGACTCTGAGTAGATAGAGCCGAGCCAGGAAGACTTGGACCAGCTTACCGCTCAGCCTGACTACTAGTTCCTCTGCACTTAATTTCAGTATGCCATTGTTTAGGTATTTGCTTTTGATTATTGTATCTTTTATTTCAAACAGTTGTATGTAAAGTTGAATGTAAATAAAGTTGCTGTTTCATTTTATTTTCTTGTCATTCTTGTTCATTTTTATATATTGCTTAATTACCCTTAACGTATTTATTTCATAGTAAATACGCTGCGGCCTGCCACGTCACCGTTCCGTCTACTTGGAAACGTGGCGTGACAATCGTCCGTCTTGGTATTGGCTAGACCTATTTAGAGACGTAATCAACTGTTGTAGAATATAAAGATTCCCAAAATAGTTGGGAAATGGGCCCATGATATCTATCCCCCAAACTTCAAAAATCTCAACAAGCAGAATTGGTTGGAGTAACATTTCATTCCTTCTAGAGATCCAGCCTAAATGTTGGCACCGGGAACAAGTCTTGCAGTAATCATATGCATCTTTGAAAAGTTTCGGCTAATAAAAGCCGCACTGCAACACTTTCTCTGCTGTTTTCCTTAGGTAAAAATTCGCGCCACATGCTTGATTGTGGCAGAATGACAACACACTCTTGAATTCATTATCAGGGACTCGCCGGCGAATAATTTGATCTGGACAATACTTGAACAAGTAGGGTTCATCCCAGTAAAAGTGTTTTACTTGGGATAAAAATTTAAGTTTGTCCTGATTCGACCATTCACTTGGTACGAGTCCTATCACTAAATAGTTCACAATATCCGCAAACCATGGTTCGCAAGATACAGTCAAGAGTTGTTCATCTGGAAAAACATCATTTATCAGAAGAGGAAGCGTCGGTGAAGAAAGAAGTCATGAAAAATGATCGGCAACTACGTTTTCACGTTCGCTTTTGTCCTTAATGACAAAGTCAAATTCTTGTAGTAAGAGGATCCAACATATAAGCCGGGATTTAGCATTCTTTTTCACGAAAAGATGCCTCATATCAGAATGATCAGTGTAGACAATGACCAGGGAGCCAATGAGATAGGGCCTGAATTTCTCCAAAGTGAATACAACAGCCAAGAATTCCTTCTTGGTTGTTATGTAGTTCATTTGTGCTTTATTCAAGGTCCGGCTCGTATAGTAAATTACATGTGGCTTCTTATCAATGTGATGTTCTAAGACCGCATCAATTACAAAGTCAGAAGCATCACACATAATTTCAAAAGGGTGATTCCAGTCAGGAGAAGACAGAACTGGAGCAGTCATGAGAGATTGTTTCAGAGATTGAAAAGCAGCCAAGAATTCCAAGTTGAAGTGGAAAGTAGTTTTCTTAGCTAAGAGAAGAGTCAAGGGTCTAGCAATCTTGCTAAAGCCCTTGATGAACTATCTGTAGAAACCGGCATGGCCAAGAAAAGAACGTATATCTTTGACGCAAGAGACAGGAGGGAGGTTGTAAATGACGTCAATTTTTACTTTGTCAACTTCCATGTCATTTCTTGAAATGATATGTCCTAAGACAATACTTTCCTGGATCATGAAGTAGCATTTTTTCCAATTTAACGCGAAATTCTCGTCCTTACATCTGGTAAGAACAACATCAAGATTGCATAAACATTTGTCAAAGGAATCTCCAAAGATAGAGAATTCGTCTATGAATATCTCCAGAAAGTTTTCGATCATGTCAGAGAATATTCCCATCATACACCACTGAAAGGTAGCGAGAGTATTGAATAACCTAAAGGGGATGCGTCTATAAGAGAACGTGCCAAATGGTCAAGTGAATGTGGTCTTGTTCTGATCCTTGTCGGTGAAGGGAACCTGGTTGTAGCCTGAGTAACCGTCCAAAAATAAGTAGTACTCATACCCAGCTAAGCGTTGTAACATCTGGTCAATGAAAGGAAGAGGGATGTGATCCTTCTACGTTGCAGCCTTGAGTTTTCGGTAATCAATACAAAATCTCCATTCAGTTTGGGTGCGAGTTGAAACTAACTCATTTATCTCGTTTGTAATGACCGTAATGCTAGACATCTTAGGGACAGCATGTATTGGACTTAGCTACTGGCTCTCAGATATTTGGTAAATGATACCGTTATCCAAACATTTGACGATCTCCTTTTTCACAGCTTCCTTCATGACGGGATTTAACCGTCTCTGTAGGTCTCGGGATGGCTTGACATCATCTATAAGATTTATATGATGTTCAACAATGAAGGGACTAATCCGTTTGATGTTCGCCACAGTCCAACAAAAAACTTGTCGATTGGATTGCAAGACAGAAAGAAGGACTCCCCTTGCTCTAAAGATAGAGAAGTTGAAATGATCACAGGAAGCGTCTCATTCTCACCCAAGTATGCATATTTGAGGTAAGACGGCAAAGGCTTTAGTTCGAGTGTCGGTGGAGAAACAATTGAAGGCAAGACATTGGACCGAAGCTTGAACTCGAAGGATTCCAAGAGAGGTTCGAAATGAGTGTACGCAACAGAATTGGATGGTTCAGTTAACTCATCCGCAAATAAAAAGGATTTAAACTCAGATTGTGACTCATCAAGATCATCACCAAAAGTGAAACAGTCGTACTCTCGATCGGTGTTGGAAGCAATTGGATTGAACAAGAACGCACTCATGGCGTCGTCATCATCGTAATGAAAAATGAACTCCTCGAATTCACAGATTTCGGGAGTGGTCTTGTGGATGGAACATACATCTAGTATATGAGCATTCGGTTCATAGGGCTGATTCCCTAACCTAAAAATGTTGAGTTCAATTATCATTTTACCGAAGGATAGGTTCATGGAACCATTTCGACAATTGATCATAGTATTAGAGCTTGCTAAGAATGGGCGACCGAGAATCTTCGGAACTTGATTCCGGGGGTTAGCGACAGTGTCACGCCCTGCTTCCCGGTGTACGGAGAGGGGACCCGACTAGGCCCGCTAAGTATTTATTCAGAAGTAAACACGCTAAGCGTATTTAAGTAATATAAAATAAAATGTACACAAGAGACATGAATATAAATGAACAAAAACTTTATTTATTGAACATTCTTTTTAGAGGTACAACTGGAAATGTAAATACAAGGGTGGAAAGCAATGCCTAAACAATGGCATGAACTAAAAAGAAAATATGTACAAGTGACTATAGCTCGGGGTCTTCAGGGGTATGCTTCAAGTGCTCTGGCTGGTCTCGAACTCTTCAGCGTCGTGTCCTCGTGACAACATTCCAAAGAAGAAGAGAAATAGGAATCTCATCAGCAAAGAATCGCTCGGTAAGTCCTAAAGAAAGAGAAGAAATAGAATAGACAGAAAGAGAGTATAACTAGTAATGTTTGATTATAATGTTAACACAGTTGTTTGTTGCTTGGTACAGAATATACCAGTGTATACGAGAGTAGTCCAACATACACCGTGGACTTTGGTAACCCGTAGTACAAGGCTCCGTTGAAAATAGCACGGAACAATGGCATGGATGTAATTAAGTCTTTAGTGACCACCTCGTGCCACCTTTAACATGTTCCGTACCAGTCTACCCCTTTAGAAACCCTGTAATGTTTATTGTATTGATTATATTGATTGTATTGAATGTACTGATTGTATTGTAGTAAATGAAAGACTTACCGAAACCATGATATCGGTAAATAGAATGGATGTAAATGGATAGTCATGTAAACAGAATATATCCATGGTTCGGTTCAGTCATGTTCATGTTGTTATGGATTGTATTCTGGTATTAACAGACTCATGTTGTAAATGAAGTTATATTTGAATTGAATTCAAGTCAGATTGATTGTATATTTGCCTATGACTCGAATTGATTCAGACTTTTAAACAGAATTGAAATCCTGATTGTTTTGGAGTTATCGGCAACTGCTGCACATTGACGGCAGGATTTGTGTCTTTTTCAATGACAATTACCGTGTTGATAACACCGTTGTTAGATTTTCTACCTTAGATAGGAAAGCACCCACTTTCTCCGGCTCCCCGAGTCTCAAGAGAACTGGTCCCACTTAAACCTATATTTATTAGGGTCCTTATTGTAATTTTATATAACTTGAGTGAGTTTTATGTAAAAATAGTTTGATATATTTTCAAAATACTCCTCAAGTATTTATTTATCATCTTTAGGGTTTTCATAGATGTATATTTTATAAAAGTGAAATTTTCTAGTGAGTAGAACCTAATTTCCAATATATATGGTATTTTAATGAAATATTGGAATGATATTGAATTGTAATGGTAGTTTCCTGTAATGGTGATTCTTTTGATTTAGAAAACATGGAATATTTATATAATAGATCTTTTGATAATATTCATACATATATTTTAATAAAATAAAATAAATTTTATTTATTTTTTAGAAATCTCATTTTCTTGAAAATAGCATTAAAAATTTCATCGAGATCGAATGCTCCTTGTGGAGGTCTACATCTCGCACTACTAGGCCCGAGGACATACGATAACCCGCATGTTCATACAAGAATATTGCATTTAATACCATCCATTCTTATGCCCGTTTGTTTATAGGCAGGTGCTTTTAATCCATGTTTGCTATATATTTACAGGCTACAGGTTCCTAGTCCAAAATGACGCAAATGATACAAAATCTCAATGTTACGCCAAAATCCAGAACATCTTTTGTCAACAGATAAAAGTCGGGTTCCGGTCATCCGTATCCGTCCAGTGCCGCATACCAGTTCCAAAGACAAGACAAATGACAGTGGTCATTCGTGTCTCGGACATGCACAAAGCACGAGAGGGGCAGCACTTGATTTAATGAGTGCGCGGAGCTCGAGGGAGAAAGGTCAAATCAATCAAAAGTGAAGCTATTTTTAGACCGTTGCATATCTGAAGAAATTATGAAGGCAATTTGCAATTTGGAGCATGTAAACAACAGAAGAGAGCAACATAAGAAAACCCCGAAAAAACAACAACCCAACTTCTACAAAGAAGCGCGGATCCGCAGCAAAAATGGTCGATTCGCGGCGGATCCGCGGCCGAGTTGACTCAGTGTCAACTCGGATTTTGGGGGTAGTTTGGACATTACATTTGGGCTCAGAATCTTGCCCTACGGTTTCAGTACTCGGCCTATAAATATCCCAGTTTTGTGCCAATCCAAAGGTCTTCTTTTTATGCTTCTTTTTGTTAGATTTTAGTTTAGACTAGTTCTTCTTCTTCTTCTTCATATCTTCCCCATTAAAATGTAGTGAGAGTATTGAGTGGATGATGAAATGAAGATGAGGGTTATTTTTATTATCTTGTAATTTTATTTCTTGCATTGTATTTTAATTTCTAGTGTAACTTTTATTCTTGTTATTAAGTAGTTGTTGATATTTCTTTGCTTGTTTTATTTTCCTTCTCTTCTCTTTTCCGTATTATTTTCAAGCGATGGTACTTGACGGAGTTCCTAGCTAAGGTGAGGACCCAAGAGTTAGCTTGGAACATTTGTAAAACTGTATTTTCCTTTCCTCTCTTTTCTTCCTTCTTGTTTTGTTTTATTTTCATTTACCATGTGTGAATAACTTCACTTGTTAAGGCTAAGGAAGGTGGTATAAGAGACGAAAAAATCCCTTGTGCTTCTCTTCACCAAACATCTTGAAACGAATCCCGACTAAACAAACGCAACCCCCCCACTTAGGTATGCTATACGTGACATATAGCCGCGAGCTAAGTTGAGAAGTCCTTTAAGTGTTAGTTGTATGTATGCCCTAGAGGCCAGTATTGTACAGATGATGTATATTTTATTGGATGCTTGGATATATATAGAGAGGACTATCTTGCTCGATATGATAGTATGCTATCTGGTTGCTCTTTATCTTAACATGTATACTTGTCTCTTGATACTGTCTTATAGTTACATATTGGTAAAGCCCTTAGGATGTGTACTTGACTACCTGGACTATGATGCAGATCATACTAGTGGGGACAATGTAGTCCATAAGTACATCCTTTAATGTTCCTAGTCGTGGGTGTATCGAGATAGGGCATCGATATACCAGTGTAGACTAGCGTATACGCTTCTCGACCCATGAGATGGGCGATGGATGATCACATATCCATTGGTGTTTGACATAAGAGATGGTATACGGGTGCTCAGTGGAGACTGGGTACACTGGACGGACTCACCGAGAACTCCCAGATGGTATTATACCTCACGTCAGATGGCAGTTCTCTGGTGACACTTGTGCAGGTTAGTCTGTAGACCCGAGATCGTCATGGAGTCTTGTGTGATTCCCACTGTGCTTTGATTTCCACCTTACCACGTCTAAGAGGGCGTGCAAAACGGTGGTTTTTGGGTACAGTCCCGAGTCACATGGAGGCGATGAGCGATAGGAGGGGTTTCGTCTCTCCCGGTATTGGGGGTTGATGTTGCGCTGTGCTCGATTGGCCATAACAGGGAAGTCCCTGGCCAGGGCTGGTTTAGAGATTTACTGGTAAGTGTTACCAGTAGTTTCTCGAACCGTTATAAGCCTCACATCGGCACAACTTATCGGTTATTGGGGTTTGACGTTTACCACCCCTAGACTTGATATGTGACATATCAGACGAGGAGACCGGACTGTACGGGAAGTGTTACCGGCAGGCTTTTACAGGGGTTGGAGCGGGCTTGCTTGCTGATCTTCTGATCGCTCAATACCCGGGTAGCCGTTACGTCCAGCTAGTACCGCTGACAGCTTGTGGGTGCTTGATGTGATCATCACCTACTGCCGGCGTATTGACGAGTCTTTGGAGTCCTACATAGAGATTTTATTGGCTCAGGCAAAACGAAATAGGAGCACGTATGTGATATGTACGGGACCGAGAATAATGCGTGTATGTGATACCGTATTCTATTCTCGCGACTTTATGTATCAGTCGGTTATATATGATATAGCCGGGTTATCGAATGAAGTGTTGATTCGATAAGTCGATACAATGGATGTTAGTCGGTTATATGAGATATGACCGGATTATTAAGTCAAGTGTTGATTTAATAATTTAGTGTATAATAGTATATTAGATATACTAGTTTACATTGACTAACACTTGTTCACTTAAGGATTTTTCTCACATGTGCACAACTTTAATATATATGTGATATATATTAAAATGTGTTTTCTTTTTTGTATCATGGTTGATGATACATCTTTCATGGGTGTATGAGACTTACACCATGCTATTTATTAGTTTGGGTTTTAATATTTAAAGTAATTACAAAATTAGTGGAGGATTAGAAAAATGCATGAAACTTGTGGATGCATTGACTAAGTCCACTAAGTTTGTTTTTACTATGGATATTTGTTAACCCAACCATAAGGATTAGCCATGGTTATGTCTCTACATGAGTTAGTATATGATACTCACTCACCATGGTTAGCTTTCTCACTTGATCATTATCTTTCTCTCTTTATTTTCTTCATCTTCTTCCTTGAACAAAAAGAGCTCTCTAGGGTTTGATCAAAAGTGAGAAACATTGTGAGAAATAAAATTCTAAAGAGAACCCACTTCCTATTTCTCCATTCTCTACTAGACTAGCACTTTAGTATAGGGTGTTTGCTTCACTAATTCTCTAGTTAGTGAAGTAGAAGCTTGAGTTCATATTCCCTCGACGTAGATCATCTTCGGCCTCGAAGACTTCAAGCAATGGCATTCATTCTACCTCGTGAAGCCATGCAAGAGCCCGGGAGAACCATGATCGCAGCGAAGGGACTACAACAAGGAGCTTTAGAATTGAAGGACCGATCTACAAAGGTTGTATTTCATATTCACTTAGTGGTAAATTTTATCTACTAGCATGTGAAACCCGAATTTTCTAGCAATGATCTTGTTTAGGGTTGTTAGGCACGGCTAAAATTTAATCGGGCATATTTGATGCTTTGTAGAACCTTGTTAGAGTGCCTAGTAACCCTACAGTGGTATCAGAGCCTAGCTAGAGCATTAGGCAACGTGTTTACGAAGTTTAAACTCCGATCGAACCCCGATATGACAATGTAGACCCCCTCTCTTGAAAATTTTCAAAACTGTGTTATTTTCAGAATTAAAAATTCCTAAAAAAATCAGCAGGGAAATATAAGAATTGTGGTGAAAAACGAGCACATAATACGCCCAAACCGCCGCGGAACCGCGGCCGTACCGCGCTTGGGCCGCGGATCCGCGGCAGTACAGAGGATATATGTACTCGTTTTTAAACTGTAATTTCTATTTCTGTGATTTATATTTTCTGGGTATTTTTAATCCGACTCAAGTGTTGAGTATTCTGGGGTTTATTTTGTATTCGTTGATTCGATCGGAACATTTAATTTTGTGCTGTTTTCCGGATATTTAGAAACTGTTAAAATGTTTGAACGGATATCATTAACTCATTATTTCCCGGCACGAAAAACGTTCAAGTGTTGAATTTTTCTTGAGTTTAGATCTTTCGGAAAAACGTGCAAGTAACGCGATGGACCCACTAGAAGACAACAAACCTTAACTCGATTATGTGACCGTCTTGAACTGCCTTTTGAACCTTAGGGTTTGGGACAGTACGGCGTGCCACGTGTGAGGCGTTGGCTTGACCCTTCTACGGCTGGACCGTTGCTACTGTGACGTATTCTGGAATTTTTGAACTCCGCTCAAGTGTTGAGCTATTAAGGAAATCTTGGGTATTTGATTATTCGATCGGAAAGTTTAATACTGTCTATTTATCTGGAATGTATACAATATGTGGAATTCATATAGTTAGGCATGAAATGCGAAATATATGATATTTTGGATTTACGATGTCTCAAGAGATTGTGGATTCCAAATGTTGTAGTTTTACACTTTCTTTTCTGCGACCGTAAGTGTAATATGTGATATCGTCGGTTTCGTTGCTATATGTCAACGACAATTGGGATGCGCATATTTACTTACGTTGATGACATGTGATGTTATGTGTTGCTGGATATGTTATATTGGATCGTCGCGTTATGAATAGCCGGGGGATTTTATATGAGACGAGAGTTTTTATTTTCATTCATGTAAAATTAAATGTATGTAATATTCTTTTATTGGGGCACTTCCGGGATGAGGTCGATGTCACCATTTGTATATTATTTACTTTTCCGCACTAGGATAGACCCAAGGAGGAGAGCACAAGTAACCGGGCTCTAGAGTCCAGTAGGAGACCAACTCGAGGAGTCGAGTCCGGGTCTTCTAACTCTAGAATTGAAAGGGTTGCTTGCCGCTCTCGTAGGGGTCTAGGGGTGTGGGTTTGGCTATTCATCGCGACCGTGGAATCCGTGTTTTATAGAGGCTCAAAATAAAATACGGACGTCCTAATATATCTAATGTTTCATATGTTTCTTCTGCTGCGATATCTGTGATGTGATCATGTGATGTGATATGATAAATACTATATATAGTATATATGATATATTATATAGACGTTACTTATGTTTTACACCCACGCTAGCCCTGCCCCGCTCTGCCGTTAGTTACCTAACCTAACGGTGCACGAGGGGACATCGAGGCGAATGCGGATGGCATAAGTGTACGTCGTATTTATCTGTGATGTTTAGGTAACTTAAATGATGGGACTTTATTAATGTGATTAATGAAAGAAAAGAAACCTAAAAGATGTTGTAGAATCAAAACTTTATAAAAAGGGTAGGTACAGTTTTGCTTTGCATAGCAGTATATATGATATACCCTGCACCTTATTCGATGAGGAAAGAGCCGAGATCCTTTCACCGGGAGTGACCTCTTTAGCAAAACTGGCAGATGCTACAAAACTCGGTTTGTCTTTTGATTGCTTTTGGAGTTTTGCTTTGCATAGTGATATATATGATATGTCCCGCACCTTATTCGATGAGGAAAGAGCCGAGATCCCTTCAACGGGAGTGACCTCTTTAGCAAAACTAACAAAAGCCTCAAAATCACTCCATTTCAAAATTCACTAGATTCTACAATGATATCAAGTTCATTACGCAATAGGTTTTCAGAAAAACCTATCGTAGCCCTCCGTCATTTCAGATAAGTCATACTTAGTATTCGTGCTACGTTTGTTGGCCTGCATCAAGGCGTAGTGTGCGGTAGCGAACTAGTATTTATCTGCTTATGCATATGATGCAGATTGGATTGGGTAGTCGTGCGACATTGTTGGCCTGCGTCAAGGGTCGTACGGGTGGGTTTAATTCAATCAAGAAATGACGGGTTGAACTTGACTAGCTCGCTATGGTTTGTTGGCCTGCGTCAAGGTCATGGGACGCTAGGGGAAAAATATTATCGGGAATTTCAAGTGTTGAAATTTGCAATGAGATTGCATACCTTCTATGAGATAGTTGGATCCCGATACCCACTGCGAGTAATTGTTACTCCTGTGAGAGTTTTACACAGGACAATTAGCCGATCAAGTAGGTGTCTAGAAAGGTGTCGGCGGGGTTACGCCTATGGGAAAACGAGGTTTACTTTAATTAGGTCTGTGCGAAAGCACGGGAAACCTCCCTCAAAGTACCGACACTGGCCTGGCTGAAAGATTGGCGAAATTGTAGGGTGTAATTAATCCCGGCTAGTCTTTCCTTTTAGAGTTTGAAGGAAGATTTGATAAAAATAGTGGGAGCCATCCTGATTAGATAAAATAATAACCAATCTGATCTTGCAAGAGCATACGCTAAAGTGTTTTTCTTCTCTCTCTCTCTCTAGGTAGCGACCATATCTTGCCTTAATAAAGATAATAATATGGATGTATTGACCGAACCCGCATGTTATATGTGCTGGGGAACGTTGGTTCTGCTCTTTCTTATAAGAGTCATAGGACTGAACAGGATATAGGGGAATACCACGATTCCCATGCCACCCGAATGAAGAAAGTACATGTTGATGCATTTTCTTCGGGTGTGTTCGTTACAGAGAACTGTTTCTCCATTTGCTCTACGTCCTGGGTATTAGATACCGGGTCAGGATCCCATATATGTAATCAGTTACATGGGCTTAGGAAAGGTAGAGAACTTGGAGAAGGTGATAAAGACATAAGGGTTGGAAATGGTGCAATTGTTGCAGCTAAAACCGTCGGGGAATATCACCTTGTATTGCCAACTGGTAATACATTGATTCTGAACGAATGCTATTACATGCCGAACCTGATATGCAACATTATATCAGTTTCTTTGTTGAGTAAAGAGGGATATAATTTTGTATTACAGGATAATGTTATGAACATTTTTCTTAACCAAAAGTTGGTTGGATCAGGCACGTTGTGCAATGGCATTTATGTTCTAAATCAATCAACAGTTCTGAGCATAACAAACACACACAAGAGGAAGAGTTCAGAACTGAACGAATCCTTCTTGTGGCATTGTAGACTCGGTCATATAAATGCGACACGGCTAGCTAAGTTGCATAAGGATGGATACTTAAAACCGTTCGAATTTTCATCTTATGACACTTGCCAGTCTTGTCTCAAAGGAAAGATGACCAAAACACTGTTTACGGGACACGGAGAAAGAGTTACGGAACTCTTGGGACTGGTACATAGTGATGTATGTAGCCCCATGTCTACACATGCCAGGAATTGTTCTTCGTACTTCATTACATTCACTGACGATCTCTCTAGGTTCGGATATGTGTTCCTGATGAAACACAAATCAGAAGTTTTTGAGAAATTTAGAGAATATAAACAAGAAGTCGAGAACCAAACCGGAAAAAGTATTAAAATCCTTCGATCTGATCGAGGAGGTGAATACTTGAGCAATGAATTCCTGGACTTCCTAAAAGAGAATGGGATTCTCTCTCAGCTAACTCCTCCATATACACCACAGCACAACGGTGTATCGGAACGGAGGAACCGCATCATATTAGATATGGTGCGCTCCATGATGAGCACAGCTAAGTTATCTATTTCCTTCTGGGGGTATGCACTGGAAACAGCTGCAGACCTATTGAATATGGTTCCCACCAAATCTGTGCCAACCACTCCATATGAGATATGGAAAGGAAAGAGACCATGTCTTAATTATGTTAAGATATGGGGTTGTCCGGCCTATGTAAAAACGCAAAATTCAGACAAACTCGCGGCAAGGTCCATTCTGTGTAAGTTTATTGGATATCCCAAACATTCGCGCGGGTATATCTTCTACCACACCGAGGAACAAAAGGTGTTTGTTTCTCGACATGCCACCTTTTTAGAAAAGGAATTTCTTGAAAAAGAGATTAGTGGCAAGGAGATAGAACTGGAAGAGGTTCCAGCAATACAGACCACAACAGAAGATTTGGTAGAACCAGAGGATTCGGTAGTTCCCGATGAACCCCAGCCACTCCGCCGATCTAGTAGGGTTCCTCACCCACCTGAGAGATACTACGGTTTTCTCATGGATGGTGGGAGCGAGGATTGCATCATGGTTGATGATGACCCAACTAGCTTCGAGCAGGCCATTACGAGTGGGGACTCAGTAAAATGGCTGGATGCAATGCGGTCCGAGATGGAATCCATGTACACCAACAAAGTATGGACTTTGGAAGTTGCTCTTGAAGGGGTAAAACCCATTGGGAGCAAGTGGATCTTCAAGAAAAAACTTGGTGTAGATGGGAAAGTGGAGACTTTCAAAGCTAGACTTGTTGCAAAAGGTTTTCGTCAAAGACCAGGTGTGGACTATGACGAAACCTTTTCTCCAGTGGCTATGCTTAAATCCATCCGGATCATGGTTGCCATCGCTGCATATCATGACTACGAAATCTGGCAAATGGATGTTAAGACCACCTTTCTAAACGGTGATTTAGAAGAGTGCGTGTACATGACTCAGCCAGAGGGCTTCGTAGATAGTGGGAGAAGCGGGAAGGTGTGCAAGCTGCTTAAATCCATTTATGGATTAAAGCAAGCATCGCGGAGTTAGAACATCTGCTTTGACGTCGTTATCAAAGAGTTTGATTTCGTCAAAAACGTAGATGAACCTTGTATCTACAAGAAGCTGGCAGAGAGTAAGGTTGTCTCCTCGTATTGTACGTGGACGATATACTCTTGATAGGAAATGACATTCCTATGCTGCAATCGGTCAAGCTTATCTTATCACAAAGATTCTCAATGAAAGATATTGGTGATGCCTCCTGCATATTGGGAATTATGATCTATAGAGATAGATCTAAAAGGATATTGGGATTGTCCCAATCCAGGTACATTGACACCATACTAAAGAGGTTTAGTATGGAAGAATCCAAGCGTGGGAACTTACCCACAATCTCTGGACTCACTTTCTCCAAAGAGATGTCTCCCAAGACTGATTTGGAGAGAGCTCGCATGCAAGGGATACCCTATGCTTCGGCTGTAGGCTCTATCATGTACGCGATGCTATCTACCAGACCCGATGTAGCATACTCACTATGTGTAGTGAGTAAGTATCAAGCTGATCCTGGAGAGAGTCACTAGACAGCTGTGAAGAGCATTCTCAAGTACTTACGAAGGACTAAGGAGATACTCTTGGTGTATAGTAACGGAGAACTCCAAGTGGAGTCCTTTACCGATTCGAGCTTCCAGAGTGATAAGGACGACTCTAAGTCGCACTCGGGATTTGTCTTTACCCTTGACGGAGGGGCGGTTAGCTGGAAGAGTTCCAAGCAGGAAACCGTGGCAGACTCGACGATGGAGGCTGAATACATCGTTGCCAAAGATGCTGCCAAAGAGGCTGTCTGGATCAAGAAGTTCATCACTGAACTTGGAATGGTTCCATCCATTGAGCATCCAATACCTTTGTATTGTGATAACAATGGAGCGGTGGCTTTGGCCAAGGAACCCAGGTCCCATCAGCGATCCAGGCATAATCTGAGGCACTATCACCTGATCCGGGAGATAGTTGATCGCCGGGAGATCGAGGTCAGGAGGGTTGACACGAAGAACAACACTGCGGATCCACTCACAAAGGCCATTCCCTAGATACAGTTTAAAAGACTCTTCGGGATGCTAGGTATGCGATACTATAGCAGCTGGCCCTAATGCAAGTGGGAGATTGTTAGTTGTATGTATGCCCTAGAGGCCAGTATTATACAGATGCTGTATATTATATTGGATGCTTGGACATATATAGAGAGGACTTTCTTGCTCGATATGATAGTATGCTATCTGGTTGCTCTTTATCTTAACATGTATATTTGTCTCTTGATACTGTCTTATAGTTATATGTTGGTAAAGCCCTTAGGATGTGTACTTGACTACCTGGACTATGATGCAGATCATACTAGTGGGGACAGTGTAGTCCATAAGTACATCCTTTAATGTTCCTAGTCATGGGTGTATCGAGACAGGGCATCGATATACCAGTGTAGACTAGCGTATACGCTTTTCGACCCATGAGATGGGCGATGGATGATCCCATATCCATTGGTGTTTGACATCAGAGATGGTATACGGGTGCTCAGTGGAGACTAGGTACACTGGACGGACTCGTCGAGAACTCCCAGATGGTGTTATACCTCACGTCAGATGGCAGTTCTCTGGTGACACTTGTGCAGGTTAGTCTGTAGACCCGAGATCGTCATGGAGTCTTGTGTGATTTCCACCACTTGTGCAGGTTCCGCGGTCCTATTGTGGCTTCAGTGCCCAATTTTTTCTACACCTCTTCTCTTTCCTCTAGTCCCCTCTTTGAACTCCACTAAACTGTATTTTCTGCAAGTTTCCTTGCACAGATTGCGCTGCCGTCAATAAAATTATTGTTGTTTTAGATTTTTTTTGTTTATATGCTTTGCATATAATAATACGGACTTTAAAGAGGTATAACACCAATTCAGATTGGGTGGAGATTTCATCACCCTTCCTAAGACCCCACAAATCACTAAATGCATACGCATCACCTTGAGGTAATAAAAAATATCTAGACCAAACCTTTAAGGACTTGTCGCGCTCATTTAATACAAGTGAAGGTTGCGGGGAATCGGTCGTTTATCTAAACTTGACTTTGTGGTGCCTAGGCTAGAGAAGTGAGGAGGTAATTTTAAAAGGCCCGTCTCACGGTGATTCGTGAGCGGAACCCTCCTTACCTCACTTGTGCTTACCTGGCCACAATTGGCAGTGAAAAGGCGATTCGAGGGTTATCCTGCAACTTGTCGCTTGGAAGTCTAGGAGCGGTCTAGTTGGACTTTGAAGACCCTAGCTCTAGGTATTGTTTGTGCATATTATGATTGTGATTGTGCATTTAAAAAGTTAGTCCCATAATTCCATATTCTTTCAAAAACAAACATTTTTTTTAAATTAAAAAAACAAAAGAAAAAAACAAAACAAAAAATATCTTGCCTCCCTCCCTACCTTTTCACTCTTCTAACATAGGTACCCCACCTCGAAAAACTCTTGCCGAACTTTGGTACCCACAACCAGACATTTCTTCTTACGGTTCTTGCTTTGGCCGAACCTCGAATGATCCATCCATGCCCAAAATTTCATTGAGAGATCGGATAGACGCGTTTAGGACAAAAAATTGGACTCCGCAATCCACTTCGTATCAACCATTTCAAACATTTACCCCTTCTTACGTTGATACTCCTGTTGAGATTCCGACTGTAACTCTGAAACCCATGTATATTGCAGAATGTATTAAAAAAACTCGTAGCCGATCTTTCACTCCTTCCAACACTTCCAGTTCTTAGGATCAGCAATTCCATTCACCTTCTTATCCAAATGTTGATCCTACTCCTGTCCAACCATTCAATTCCTATCCATCCTACCCAACTGTTGCACATTCCCTAGACATTGCTTCTGAACCGCCATTTGGGAGTTTTCAGTATCTAAAAAACTTTGAATCTTTTACTGAAATCCCTTCACAACCCATGTCTAGTCTAGAATATTCATTGGAAGATTTTCGGGTAGCGTCGTACCAACAGATGATAGATTTGAATGCGTCCATGGCCGCCCTCATACAACCTAGTGACCCGGTAGCTAGTTTCTAACTAGCTCCAAATTTTCCAATGTACGAAGAGGCGGTTGGACATGTTGAGAATTTGAGTGGAGAGAGTGAGCTGTATACCCTTCCAAATCAAACCTACCCGTTTCAACTTGAATCCCACAACTCTGGTTTTGAATGTCTATCAAGTGTTCCAAATGGTTCACCAGTTGAAGATAGAACGTTTAATGAGTTGTGCGACTTTGTAGTGTTTGATTTACCTGATTGTGAATGGTCCCTTTTGAGTGAAACCAATCCCAAACCTTTTGATCTCTACACCTCCATCTTAGAACCTGAATTGATTAATATCCATGCTTTTGATGAGGTGTCTGAGAAATTTGACTTTCACTTGATTGAGGATATCGACGCCGGGAATATTTCGGATGATGGATCCACAACTTTGGATGAGTTTGCCTCTCAAATTCATCATTTGCTTTCACTTCCGTGTGGACATCATCCCGACTCATTAACTGTTTTTCCCGAACTGCATATGCGTTTAGATATTGATGAAGAATGCATGGATGAGTTGATTTTTGAGGAGAATTTTAAGGATATTTTTGAGGATGAACCGGTTTTGCTTGATGATACGGATTTTCCAATTCGTCCTATCCCTTTCATTGACTGTGTAAACCCTCTTGAGCCTTTAACCGATACCCTTCCTCGATCACTTCCCTTCATCGTTTCAACCTTGCAAGAAACCGTATCACTTTCATCTTCAGTGTCTGGTTTACCAAGTTCGGCTTACCCATGGTTTCTTACGAATCTCGAGGGATTTAACCCAATTTCTCGCCATATTGATAGATTAGTACAATCCATCTTTTCACATCGATCATTACAGATTGTACTAATTTATTCAATCCATTTCCACCCTCAAGTTCGTATTCCACTTCTTTCTCCCTTCCACCATTCTCCTCCTCCACCGAGACCGGACACCGCTTCTATCCCCACATGGTCTCGCGTGTTTTTCATTTCTTTTCTCTACACTCCACTCTTTCACCAACCGCCGCTTTATAACGATAAAATCTTTGAATGGTTGGTGTTAACTTTTGGCCTTTATAAGGCCTTGTATAGATTGATACTGTTTTCTCCCCCTTAACTCTAAACTTTAACGCTTAAACAGTGGAAACACTGTTTCACTTAAGTTTGGGGGGAACTTTTTTGTGTGTATACATTTTGTTCATAAAAAAAACATGGGAGCGCCGACAATTTTGACCCTCTTGGTATAGCCTGACAGTGAGGGCACTGTCAAGTTTAAGTTTGGGGGTGTGCTCAGTAAGCTTTCTTCCTTCGCATTCATTTTTATATTTTGCATTTGCATACTTATAAAAAAACCATAAAAATCAAAAAAATTTACAAAAAATATAAAAACTTTGTCGTCAAGTCAACTAATAGGGTAACTTAGATTTTATTCCGAAAGTTTAGTTGATACGTTAGAAATAACTAAATCCTAAGCTTAGGAATTGAAAGCCCTAAAAATAACCCTTATTCTGTTTAACCTTAGTAATTATACGTCCTTACAGTTTTTTTTATAGAACTAGGTAATCTTGAGTTCAGTTTTTAAGTTAAGTCGAGATGAAGAGAAAGTATTGAAGCTTTATTGAAAAATAAGTCTGAAAAATAGTTTCTATTCTTAAATCTAAATTTAGAAAGTATATACCCTACAAACTGCACATACACGCACCTTGAAACTTTGGATAGTAGAGGATACCTAGAAATACTCTTGCCTGAAAGCCTCGTATGAATGAAAAAACTGTATTTAAAGATAACCACCAAAAGAGCATTATTGAAAAATATATCCAGTCTTGGAAAAGAAAAATAAAGAAAAGAAAAATAAATAAATAAAGTCAAGACCCGGGAACTGCTATTTACGCTTTAAGCTTACACATTCAATAATCGGCTGTTAGTGGCTCAAGAAGCATTAATAGTCGCATGAAAGGTGTGTGAGCAAAACCGTCAATTATTCAATGAAATGAAGTAGTATTAGGTATTAAGGTAAGGGTACTATAGCTTGAATTGAATTCTTAAGTGTAGGGGGGAAATTTTACACACAGGTAGGGGTATACGATCGATATTTGGTGAAAAGATAGAAATAAAGAATAAGACTTTTGTTTTCCGTAAAACCGATAAAAATCCCTGATTGGAGACCGCTCTTTAGAAGGAAAATTCAGGAGAGACCAAGCTCTTTCTAAACTGTAAAACGTATAGGATCTGAGGTTGAACAAATAGGAGGCGTGAAACATAAGGGTAGGATATTTCTAACTTAGGATAATAGAATTTCTAACCTAGATACTAAACTATACAAGTAGAATCGACGTTAACTTATGAAACTAGCTTGACGGAATTTTGTGGGTAGTATCCGCTGAAAACCCTCAGGAGACAACACTCCTCCTACTAGGGACACCCAGAGGTTTAACGACTTGTTGCACAAGCTCAGTGCAATCGCGTTCCCTGCGAAAGTGAGGTTAGGACTTTTTATGAATAATTGGGTTTTCTCGGGACGAGCAAAAGTTAAGTTTGGGGGTATTTGTTCATACCAGAATATTGCATTTAATACCGCCCATTCTTATGCTCATTTGTTTATAAATAGGTGCTTTTAATCCGTGTTTGTTACATATTTACAGGCTGCAGGTTCCTAGTCCAAAATGACGCAAATGATACAAAATCTCCACTGTTGCGCAAAAATCCAGAATATCTGTTGTCAACAGATAAAAGCCGGGTTTCGGTCATCCGTATCCGTCCAGTGCCGCATACCAGTTCCAGAGACAAGACAAATGACAGTGGTCATTCGTGTCTCGGACATGCACAAAGCATGAGAGGGGCAGCACATGATTCAATGGGTGCGCGGGGCTTGAGGGAGAAAGGTCAAATCAATCAAAAGTGAAGCTATTTTTGGACTGTTGCAGATCTGAAGAAATTGTGAAGGCAATTTGTAATTTAGAGCATGTAGAGCAACAGAAGAGTGCAACACAAAAAAACCCAGAAAAAACGAAAACCCAACTCCCTCAAAGAAGCGTGGATCCACGACCAAAATGGCCGATTCGCGGCGGATCCGCGGCCGAGTTGACTCAGTGTCAACTCGGATTTTGGGGGTAGTTTGGACATTTCATTTGGGCTCAGAATCTTGCCCTAGGGTTTCAGTACTCAGCCTATAAATAGCCCAGTTTTGTGCCAAACCAAAGGTCTTCTTTTTATGCTTCTTTTTATTAGATTTTAGTTTAGATTAGTTCTTCTTCTTCTTCTTCTTCTTCATGTCTTCACCATTAAAATGTAGTGAGAGAATTGAGTGGATGATGAAATGAAGATGAGGGTTATTTTTATTATCTTGTAATTTTATTTTTTTCATTGTATTTTAATTTCTAGTGTAACTTTTATTCTTGTTGTTAGGTAGTTGTTGATATTTTTTTACTTGTTTTATTTTTCTTCTCTTCTCTTTTCTGTATTATTTTCAAGCGATGATACTTGACGGAGTTCCTAGCTAAGGTGAGGACCCAAGAGTTAGCTTGCACCATTTGTAAAACTGTATTTTCCTTTCCTCTCTTTTCTTCCTTCTTGTTTTGTTTTATTTTCATTTACCATGTGTGAATAACTTCACTTGTTAAGGAGAAGGAAGGTGGTATGAGGGACCGAAAAACCCTTGTGCTTCTCTTCGCCAAACATCTTGAAACGAACCCCGACCAAACAAACGCAGCCCCCTCACTTAGGCGCGCTATACGCGACATATAGTCGTGATCTAAGTCGAGAAGTCCTTTAAGCGCATTACAACGTGACATGTAGTTTTGACTTAATTGGATACATGGTTGTGGGTGTTTGGTCGAGGGTTGGAATAAGCGTATTTAGCGGACGTACAAGGGGCACTAGGAATGGATTTAGAGTTGGAATGCTTGCTTAAACTTGCAAATCCCATTCCTATGTCCTCCTAATCCCTGCTACTTTCGATTATCCCAATATCGTTTTAAGAATGGCAAAAGAAAAGCACAAGACTAATCCTAACTCTACTAACCAATCTTAACCCTAACAAGTTTACTTGAACATAAAATACAAACACTTAGGATAGACTTGAACATACATATATACATTCCTTATTGACTTGTCTAAGACACGAACGGACATACTACCATCTCCCTGCGGATCGACCCGTGCTCAACCGGCTAGCTGCGAAGAGACACCGTCCTTATCGCGGTTAAACTTTAGAACTTTGAATCCCGACACGCCAAAAGTGTGCGAACACCGCACCATCCTGATCAGGGTTCCCCAAAATGGATTGTAGAGGCGTAATTGCAAGGAATTAGATAACACTCTTTTTAAAGAAATGGTTTTATAAATTTAGGGTATTTATTCGTAAAAGCGTATTTCCCATAATCTTGAATTTCAAAGTCCATCATGCTATGTCCAATATGTGTGTTGTGATGAGCTAGGTCCTTACTTCGTGAGTTTTCTAAAGGTAATACGGTAAAAAGTGGATAACCATATTGTTTGTAAACATGATAGTATTTTACTGTAAAAATGCGATAAAGATTGCTACATGATTTATTTTGAGATGAAACTTGTTCTAATATATTTATTTATATTTGTTAAACATTATATGAGAGTATGGTATTTTATAGTTTAAGAAAAATGGAATTTTTAAAGAAAAACGAATCAGAAGTCGGAATAACTCCGCTTCCGATGAGTTTGAAAAAGAGAAGTTTTTATTATGGAAAAAGAGAAGTGGAGAGGGGAATTACAATCTACAAGGATAGAGGGGAGGTAGGGTAAGACTATGGAATCGTCGGGGCATCGTTTCGTCGCCGGAATCTTCTCGAACCGTCGTCGGAATCTTTCCCTTTGCTAACTCCACTTTCACAACTTAGGACTTGGAAAATTTTGAGAGTTTTTGTAATAGAATTCTGAGTGAGGAGGGGTGAAATATAGTGTGGTATTTATAGGGAAAATTAGGGTTTTGAGGGTTAAAGAATGTATTAAAAATATGCATTAAAAAATGGATTAAACAGTGATATTACACTCTCTAGATGAATGCACCGTAAACAAACAATATGGGGGTAGTGGGGCTGGCGAAGAGGTGCAGGGTAAATTTTTTTTGACTATTCCTGACCGGGGGGGCCAGGCGCCGCCGGTGGGAAATGCATCTTGGCCGGTCGAGTTGTGGGGTCGGGGTGTGGGATTCTCGCCACGTGTCTCCGTCGCTTCGACTAGCCTATTGCACATGTTTGTTTATTTTGTAACTCTTCATTATACGTGTAGTGGAGTGTAAACCCTTGGGCTTCTAAAAGATTAAAAGAAAAATCAATAAAAAGATAATGTGGCTGATGGGATTCTAACACAGGGGGTATGTCACAGCAGTGCAAGGCTTTACCAATGAGCTACAAGTGCTTTCTTACTGTTCAAAAGCAAATCAAATTTATAACTTGTGCTCAGGATAAGGTATCTCTTTCTGTATTTTGGAAAAAATTTGTACAGAAAGTTTAGGGTTGTTACATTCTACCCTCCTTATAAAAATTTCGTCCTCGAAATTTGTATAAGGAAAGTATAACAGATTCATGAAAAGTTTGGTGATAGAACTATTGATAGTGCATGAAAAATATTTGGAAGAACGAAAGAATGCAAACGTTTGGAAAGATTGAAAAATATGTGAGGGAAATTACCAGGGTTGCCTTGGTCTACAGTCTCGGCTTCTACGGCTGCTAATGTGAAAGCCTGATGCCGGGGTACATTCCTCCTAGCTGGAGGCACATTCCTCTATCCTTGGGGCATGTTCCTCTGCCCTCGAGGCATGTTCCTCAGTGCTTGTTGGAATTGGAGATTAGGCTGTGCAGAAGGTCCACGTGGAGGTGGAGTTGCGAGTGCAAGACGAGGTGCAAGAGCCTGGATAGTTGGCCGCTGCGGATAAGTGTTGTGAGTTGGAACTGTGTTGTGTCTATAAGGACATGTTCCAATTCCATGATTGGATGCACCACAAACTAAGCACATTCCTTTTGCGCGCCTACAGTCCTTCCACAAGTGTCCATCCCTTTGGCAGTAGAAGCAAAAATATGGACTTGATTGGTTATCTGTTACTTTCAATCTCCTGGGTTCAACAGTTGGCCTTGAAGAGGCTCCTCCTGCCATCTGAGTGGCAGGGTGCTTCACTCCGGTAGATTTGGGTCTTCCCTTCTTCTTCACCACTGCCTCATATCGACGGGCAGCTTTCAAAGCCAAATCATGGGTTAGGAAATCCTCTGTAGCTAAGGCAGCTTAGATCTCCGGATCTAACCCTTACTGAAATCGTCTGGACCTGATCTCAGCAGTCGGTATCAAGTGTGTCACAAACCTGTTACGGTCTTGTGTTAGCTGTGTAGTATGTGATATTTGAAAATCGAATATTGAGACATATCTTACCTGCTAAGCATGGTAAACTCAGTATTATACTCATCCACGGACTTGGTCCACATCGAACCCTGTTGTAGATGAATAAATTACTGCTCCATGTCAAATCGGGCAGTCTCTGGGAAGTACTTCGCGTCAAACCTATCGCGAAAGGTCCTCCATTCGATAGGTTGGTCAAGATGACTTTTTACCGACTTTCACCATACTCGTGCATTGTCAGTGAGTTGCAGCTTTGCAACTCGAACCCAAGCGATCTCTGGCACTTGTGCTTCTGCCAGATCATCCTCAATACTTTGAGTCCATTCCTCATCTTCCAGAGCGCTCTCTTTTCCTGAGAAATGTTTTGGGTGCAATGCCCAGAATTGCTTCACTCTAGGCGCTTCCGCTTCTGGACGGTTTATTAGAACAACAGTCTGCTGTTGCTGTCCTTCCAGGAGGCTGCAGATTGCCTCAAGCAGTACCGTCTGCTTATTGACCGGAACAGCAATAGTAGGCGTAAGCGGTAGAGGTGGTGGTGTGTTGTTGTTGTTTGGAGAATCCATAACCTTGAAAAAAAATAGGGTTAGGGTAGATTCAAAGTATATGAAATTATAAGATTCAAGAATATGAATTGTAAAGAATGTTTTTAGTTGCTGATTCTTGTGTTATATTGCTTAGGACTTCATGCAGAATTGACCCGCATGTCCATGCAGAACTGACCTGCATGTCTATACAGAGCTGACCTACATGGCCTGCTAACAAAACCTATCATGCCTCGCTTCCCGGTGTACGGGGCCCGCTACGTATTTACTCAAAAGTATACACGCTAAGCGTATCTAAGCAATATAAAGTAAAATGTACACAAGAGACATGAATATAAATGAACAACAACTTTATTCATTAAACATTCTTTTACAGGTACAACTGGAAATGTAAATACAAGGGTGGAAAGCAATGCCTAAACAATAGTATGAACTGAGAAGAAAATATGTACAAGTGACCATAGCTCGGGGTCTTCAGTATACTACTCAGGGGTCTGCTCCAAGTGCTCCGGCTGGTATCAAACTCTTCAGTGTTGGGTCCTCCTGACAACATTCCAAAGAAGAAGAGAAATAGGAATGTCGTCAGCGAAGAATCGCTCGATAAGTCCCAAAGAAAGAGAAGAAATAGAATAGATAGAAAGAGAGTATAACTAGTAATGATTGATTATAATGTTAACGCAGTTGTTTGTAGCTTGGTACAGAATATACCAGTATATACGAGAGTAGTAAAACTTACACCGTGGACTTTGGTAACCCGTAGTACAAGGCTCTGTTGAAAATAGCATGGAACAATGGCATGGATGTAATTAAATCTTTAGTGACCACCTCGTGCTACCTTTAACATGTTCCGTAACAGTCTACCCCTTTAGAAACCCTGTAATGTTTATTGTATTGATTATATTGATTCTATTGAACGTACTGATTGTATTGTATTGTCTTTTAGTAAATGGAAGATTTTCCGAAACCATGATATCAGTAAATGGAATGGATGTAAATGGATAGTCATGTAAACAGAATATATCCATGGTTCGGTTCAGTCATGTTCATGTTGTTATGGATTATATTCTGGTATTGTCAGATTCATGTTGTAAATGGAGTTATACTTGAATTGAATTCAAGTCAGATTGATTGTATATTTTCCCATGACTCGAACTAAGTCCGACTTTTAAACAAAATTGAAATCCTGATTATTTTGGAGTTATCGGTAATTGCTGCACATGGACAGCAGGATTTGTGTCTTTTTCAAAGACAATTATCGTGTTGATAACACCGTTCTTAGATTGTCTACCTTAGATAGGCAAGCACCCATTTTCTCCGGCTCCTCGAGGCTCAAGAGAACTGGTCCCGCTTAAACCTATATTTATTAGGGTCCTTATTGTAATTTTATATAACTTGTGGGGGTTTTATGTAAAAATAGTTTGATATATTTTCAAAATACTCCTCAAGTATTTATTTATCATCTTTAGGGTTTTCATAGATGTATATTTTATAAAAGTGAAACTTTCTAGCGAGTAGAACCTAATTTCCAATGTATATGGTATTTTAATGAAATATTGGAATGGTATTGAATTGGAATGGTAGTTTCCTGTAATGGTGATTCCTTTAATTTAGAAAACATGAAATATTTGTATAATAGATCTTTTGATAATATTAATATATATATTTTAATAAAATAATTTTATTTATTTTTTAGAAATCTCATTTTCTTAAAAATAGCATTAAAAATTCAATCGAGATTGAATGCTCCTTGCGGAGGTCTGCATCTCGCTCTAGTATGCCCGAGGATGTGCGATAACCCACACCATCCCGATTGGGGTTCCCCAAAATGGGTTGTAGAGGCGTAATTGTAAGGAATTAGATAACACTCTTCTTAAAGAAACAATTTTATAAGTTTAGGGTATTTATTCGTAAAAGCGTATTTCCCATAATTTAGAATTTCAAAGTCCATCGTGCTATATTCAATATGTGTGTTGTTATGAGATAGGTCCTTACCTCGTGAGTTTTCTAAAGGTAATACGGTAAAAGTGGATAACCATATTATTTGTAAACATGATGATATTTTACTGTAAAAATGAGATAAAGATTGCAACATGATTTATTTTGAGATGAAACCTTTTCTAATGTGTTTATTTATGTTTTTTAAACATTATATGAGAGTATGGTATTTTATGGTTTAATAAAAATGGAATTTTTAAAGAAAAACGAATCGGATGTCGGAATAACTCCGTTTCCGACGAGTTTGAGAAAGAGATGTTTTTAGTATGGTAAAAGAGAAGTGGAGAAAGGACTTACAAGCTACAAGGATAGAGGGGAGGTAGGGTAAGACTATAGAACCATCGGGACGTCGTTTCGTCGCCGGAATCTCCTCGAAACGTCGTCGGAATCTTGCCCTTTGCTAACTCCACTTGCACAACTTAGGACTTGAAAATTTTTGAGGGTTTTTATAATAGAATTCTGAGTGAGGAGGGGTGAAATATGGTGTGGTATTTATAGAGAAAATTAGGGTTTTGAGGGTTAAATAATGCATTAAAAATATGCATTAAAAATGGATTAAAGAGTGATATTACACTCTCTGGATGAATGTAGAGTAAACAAACAATATGGGGGTAGTGGGGTAGGCGAAGAGGTGCAGGGTAAAATTTTTTGGACTATTCCTGACGGGGGGCCCGGCGCCGCCGGTGGGAAATGTATCTTGGCCAGTCGAGTTGTGGGGTCGGGGTGTGGGATTCTCGCCACGTGTCTCCGTCGCTTCGACTAGCCTATTACACATGTTTGTTTATTTTGTAACTCTTCATTATACGTGCAGTGAACGTGTAAACCCTTGGGCTTCTAAAAGATTAAAAGAAAAATTAATAAAAAGAAAATCTGGCTGATGAGATTCGAACACAGGGGCTATGTCACAGCAGTGCAAGGCTTTACCAATGAGCTACAAGTGCTTTCTTGCTGTTCAAAAGCAAATCAAATTTTTAACTTGTGCTCAGGCTAAGGTATCCCTTTCTGTATTTTGGAAAAATTTTGTACAGAAAGTTTAGGGTTGTTACAGACAGGCTGAATATCCAAGACTATAAAGTCCACGGGAAATATGAATTCCCCGACTTTTATTAATACATTCTCTAGCTCTCCCTTAGGATGGGTGATAGAACGGTCAGCCATCTGAAGTGTACAATGTGTAGTCTTCAGCTCTCATACACCGAGTTGTTCATATACTGAATATGGGACCAAGTTAAAGCCAGCACCGAGACCGAGAAGAGCGGGATTGAAGTTCTTATCCCCAATAGTGATTGAAATTGTAGCTTAGCCGGGGTCCTTGCGTTTTTTAGGTAAATCGTGTGTAAGAGCATCACTCACGTTGCTGGCAAGAAAAACTTTCTTGGGCACCTGAGATTTTCTTTTCTTAGTGCACAAGTCCTTGAGAATTTTTGCATAAGAGGGGACTTGTTGGATCGCATCCAAGAGAGAGATGTTGATGTTCACTTACTTAAAGAGTTCCACAACCTTTTCCATTTATGGAGTTTGTTTATTGGGTCTCAACCCGTTTGGAAATAGAGCTTTGTTAACAGAGGTTAGGTCTAATGTTTGTGGAGTTGGTTGTGGAGACAGAACAGATCCCGAAACAGGTGTTTGAGTGGGTTAGAAATGGGTACGTTCGCAGAAGTAGAAGGAGAATTAGAGCCCAATGGAAAATGGAGAACGATCTAAGAAGAAGAAGTTGGAATAGGAGAAGAAGAAGTGTCTACCGGGGTATCGTCATCATTGTCGATTGGAATGCCAATGTTGTCGTTCAGCATTCTTTCTGATCTCAACATAGTCACTTAATCAGTCGAAAATATTGCATTTTTAACACATCAATTTCCCTACTATTTGCAATTATCTAAAGGTGTCCGGTATGAATATAGCACATATTAGCAAATTGACTGCAAAATACCAAATAACATGTGCTATATATTATAACCGGCATTTTGAGGGAAATTGAGTGTTTATCATTGCACGCATAATCTTTTGTATAGCGCAACACTTGTCTCGAGAATGTGTGCAGGAAATTCCAGGTAAAAAGCCGAAACGGATAAAAGTGGTGATAAAAATACGCCAAGTCCAAGATTTGTGATCTGGCAGTGAACAAGAAAGATTTATAAGATTCCAGACATCAGGAAACAGCACTAAAGCCACCATAAGTGTACCCTGGAAATTTGATGCATAGATGCCACCAATGGGCCGCGGATCCACGGCCGTAGGGCCCTATTGGCGGCGGATCCGCGGCCGTGTCATCATGACGTCAGCAAATGGCCATCTCAGGTTTCTCCATCCAAGATCAAAACATCCCCAGGCCACTTGGTTCTCCAGAAATCTCCAGAAGCTTCTGTCCGAACAGCCAAAGCTTTTTGTACAAGCTAAACACCTTCAAGCTTCTCAAGCAAGCCACATAACTAACTCAACCTAGAAGCTTCTTCCTAACCTCCAAGCTTCTAAAGGAAGCTAGTTAACTAACTAGACCTAGAAGCTTGTACTCAACTACCAAGCTTGCAAGAGAAGTTAATCCTAACCTAGCTTCTAAAGGAAGTTAATCCTAACCAAGGCTATAAAAAGGACCTAAAGGCTTCACTCTATAGGTTGTTGATCATTCCACATCAATTCACCCACAAGTTGAGTGACACAACTTGTGCATCCAAACCCTAATCCAATTACCAAAAGCCAAATTCAAGATCTCCGAGTACAAATCAAGCAAGAAGCCTTCAACCTTTTAGAAGCGATGCCGATCTTCAACCGAGCAAGTGATCCAAGACGATCCGCGACTCACGGAGACGTTGCGAAGCTAATTCGACGGTCGAGTTCTTTCCTCAAATTCTTGTAGTTCTTGAGCGAATTGTAACGGAATTGTTGAATAATAAAAGGTGAAATTTCTTTAATCTTGCTTTCTTTACATTCTTGCGTTGTGATGAGTTCTCAATTCTTGATTGTGTTCTTTGTCATGATGTTTGAGTGAAAACCCCGCTCGTGGAGGAATCGAGAAAATTGATAATGACGATGATTAAATTCTTTTACGATTCTTATGTCCTATGAGTCTTGTAAACTCTAGTAAATTGAATCATCGACAACCTAGTTTCGAGCGAGATACTTTCTTGATTGTTTTCGCTCTTAACTAGAGATTAACGATCGATGCTTGAATTTCCTAGAGGCTAGAATTTGAATGAAAATCAACGAACGGACAGGGGATAGATGATGAAACCCTAGTTTCCGCAAGAGATCCCTAATTCTCGTTGATCGTCATCGATCTAGCAACAAATCATCAAAAGATAAGAATACGTAATCACAAGCCTTCATCCTCATTATCGATTTGATCGATTCCTACGAGCCTCATTATAAATCTTGATAACTAATTCAAATTGGAAGATTCTTGATTCATGATTTTTTGTATTCTTGATGTTAGATCTATATTTTGATAATTCTTGAAATTCACTTTTATAAATCTTGAATCAATTTTTCTTTTCTTTGATTCTTTAATTTTCAATTCATCTAAATCAAATACGATCAAATCACACATTCCCTGTGTACGATCCGCACTCGCTAACGAACCTACAATTGACACCGTTATTGATTTCGGTTTACAAATTTCTTTGATTGCGAGCTTTATACTTTTTCAAAACACGACACCACAAAGTATCAATTCAATCAAATGGCGCCGTTGCTGGGGATGTGTGCTATTTTGTTTATTTTTGTTATTTGAGTTAAAAAATTTATTATTCCATCAGTTTTTTGATCAAAATTTATGACAAACGCTTAACGATTTGTTGTGATTTGTTGCGAGGAAATCTGGAAATTTGTGGAGCAAGAGGAAAAATTTCAGAGCATCTCAGATAGCTCAGTGAGACAATTGGAACAGTTCCTGAAATTTTTGTGCAGTGATCAAACGAATGGACCGCGGATCCGCGGCATAAGAGGCTTAAAGCGGCGGAAGCGTGGCGTTCTTAGGGTTTCAGTGCACGAAAATTTTCAGGTATATTTCTGACTTTCTTATCTCCTCCCTGCTCTGCTCCATTAACCAATTTCTGCAGGATTCTTTGCAAAAATTCACAGCACCGCAAGAAGAAAAATTGTTGCGTGTTTGATCTTAGTTGTTTGCATTTTTAATACGGAAATTAAGGGGCAAAGACAAAATTCAGATTAGGTGGGGAATTCATTACCCTTCCTAAGACCCAAAAATCACAAAATTGCATCCGCATTACCCTCATTAACTAAAAAATATCTAGACATGACTCTAAGGACCGTCGCGCTCACTTAGGACAGAAGGAGGTCATGGGTAATCTATTGCTTATCCGTGTTTCTTTTGTGGTGTCTAAGGCAAGTGTGTCTAAGGCAAGTGGTTACTTAATTAGGCCCACGACTTACGTAGTGGAGAACCTCCCACTTACCTGGCACTTACCTGGCCACAGGAGAGACATAGAGGCAGTAGAGGATCTATCTTGCGACCTGTCTTATGGAAGTCTAGGAGTGGTCAAGAGAATTGACCTAGGTGACCACTAGAATTAGGGTTGCTTGTGCATTGTTTGTGATTTGCATTTTTTTTTAAAAATCCGTATCTTTTTCAAAACAAACACCAATCCAAACTTTTCCCCTAATTATCACAACGCTGCCACTTGTGCTAAACCCTTCAGTGCAAGCTCGGCTGGACATGGGATTCTAGTGTCCGTCTTGTCCGCGTTTCCCCCATCGTCCCTAAAGTCGGTATTTCTACATTTTCTTTTTCCCACCACCACTGCGATGGACGGATATCCATCAAACTTTAACACCACTCTGCCACCGCCCGCAGGTGCGCAGAATCCTCCACGCATTTCTCTCCAAGAGAGATGCTATCCTACACGTGTTCCCCTTCCCACCTGTCTTTCTACACCACCAGCCAACGGGGAAAATTTTGAAATCAACCCCAAATTTATCAAACTGTTACCTAAATTTCACGGTCTTGATTCTGAAGACGCATACGTTTTTATCTCCAAATTCGAAAATGTATGCGCAATGATTGGAACGTCACAACTGTCTTTGGATGCTCTGCGTTTACGTTTTCTCCCATTCACTTTGTGCGATTTAGCCGAGAAGTGGCTTTACAATACAACCACACATTCTATTTCAAAATGGGATGAATTTCTTACAGCATTCCTTAAGAAATTTTATCCCAATCACAAGACCAGCTGTGTTCGGAGCGAAATCTTCAAATTCACCCAACTTCCCAATGAACCATTCTGGAAATGCTTTGAACGATTCAAGGATCTTCTTTTACAATGCCCTCATCACGGAATCTCCAGATGGGATTTTTGTCGAGTTATCTATAAGGGTATTGATCTCACGTCTAAACAGATGCTTGAAACCATGTGTCATTGCTAATTCCTATCTAAAGATGATGGTGAAGCTTGGAAATACCTAGAAGATTTAGCTCAAAACACATTACAATGGGAAAGTGTTAGACCACCATCGTCTAAGGAAGATATCAATCAGCTCGATGTTTCCGTCACAATGAGAGCCAAAATGGCCGCAATACAAAGGAAACTCGATTTCTTCAGCCCCCCTAAACTATTACACACTTCCCAAAACCGTATGTTGCTGCTGTTCAAATCCATCACATTTGACGGAAGAATGTCCTTTGAATGTATTGTTTCAAGGTAACACTAATGCTGCATTTCAGCAACAACCTAGAAACGATAATTCTTCTTCCACATATAATCAAGATTGGAGGAATCACCCTGATCTTTCTTGGATCCAACACAAAACTCAATACACAGATCTAAACCAGAATAACTTTCAATGGGTCCCTCCACCACAACAGCAACCACCACAACTGAGTCAGCACCCCTTTCAATCGCAACCTTTTCAAAACCCGGCCAACAACTTTGATCCTTTTTCTGCCGGATCCAATAACATCTCTGCACTTGAACAAACCATGAATTTGTTTCTGACAAATTTCATGCAATTTGCGGCAAATTTTCAGTCTTCCGTCGATAAAATCCAGAAAAACTCTGACTCCCAAAGTGAGAGTATTAAATCGATGGAAGCACAAATTGCCCGTATAAATGCCAAAATGAGTGATAGAGAGAAAGGGAATCTTCCATCTCAACCCCTACCTAATCCTGGACCTTCACATTACACTAATGTGGATGAATTTACCATGTTGAGATCTGGAAGAGTGCTAGACAATCATGTGGGTGAACAGATTGATGTTGATGAATCAATTGAAACCCAGGCCTCCACTTCCACTTCCACTCCCACTTTTACTCCTTGTCCTTTTTCGTCTAGTTTACCATCTTCTTCCGAGCCTATTCTCCGTTTTCCCAAAAGTTCGAACCCTCCACCCACTTCATCCTTCCCACCCCCACAAACTTCTCCACAAATGTTGGACCCAACACTTATTGATAGAGCTCCATTTCCGGAAAGGTTGAGGCCCAATAAACCCAATGCACAAATTGAGAAGCTTGTGGACATGTTTAAGCAGGTTAACATCAACATCCCTCTCCTAGATGCTATCCAACAAGTTCTGTCCTATGCGAAAACTCTTAAGAACTTGTGCACTAGGAAGAGTAAGACTCAAGTGCCGAAAAAGTGTTCATGTCGAGTACGGTAGACACAACTTTTCCCCAACAATTACCAAGGAAACGTAAGGATCCTGGCTGCCTACTATTTCTATTTCTATTGGGGATAAACACATTAACCGTGCTTTACTTGACCTTGGCGCTAGTGTTAACTTGCTTCCATATTCAGTCTATGAGAAACTAGGTATCGGAGTGTTAAAGCCCTCGAACATAACTCTCCAGATGGACGACCGATCATTACCAAACCTAGGGGTCAACTTGAGGATGTGTTGATAAAAATCGGGGAATTTGTATTCCCTGTGGACTTTATTATTCTTGATACACAGCCTGTAGCGAACCCACGGAACCAAATTCCGGTGATCCTTGGTCGGCCTTTTTTGGCCACTTCCAATGCTATAATCAACTGTCGTAATGGCTCTATGTACCTATCTTTCGGGAATAGGTCAATTGAGCTCAACATTTACAAGTTGGGAAGTCAACCCTCCGATCCTCATGCTCTAGTATGTTTTGTCGAATTAATGGATGTCGACAGCAGCGAATTTGACTATCCTCATGATACTGATCTTGACTCTTTTCATATGTTGTTGTTTGACCCAACTATGTATCATACACATACGGACTCTTCTACCGAGCTGTCCGGGTCAACAACTAACACCGATTATGAACCGTTTCTGGAGTCTGAAGATCACCCCGCGCTTTTTGATAACATTATTCTTCGGGGTATCGATGAGACTTTTGAGGAAATTTTCGCTGATGAACTCGCATTTTTAAAAGACACGGGTGTTGAGATGAATCCACCTCAATACAAAGAAATTGAACCTCCACCCCTTCTTCTGGACTATAAAGAGAATGCGAGTAATCCATCACAATCACCAAGTCGTCTTTCTAAAATGAGACGCAAACACATTCTATTCCACCATTTACCTTTTCCCCACTTCTTTCTGGTTCCGTATATCATGTCATTCCACCAACCGATGCACTGCATTGATAAAATTTTCGAATGGTTGGTGTTGACTTTCGGTCTTTGCAATGCTTGGCATCGACCACTAACTTTGACCTCCTCTTGTGATTTTCAAAGTTTAACATTATTTAACTCAAGTTTGGGGGGGTATAATCTGGCTCTTGAAAAGAAATTTTTTTTTACACAAAAATTGTGAGCCAAAAATAAGTTTGGGGAAGATTTTCACGATCATATTTATTGCCCCCATTAATAAATTTCCTTCCAAGCTTACAGGTTTTCGTGACTTAGCGGATGGCAACAGTGAGGACACTGTTGAAAACAAGTTTGGGGGAGGTTTGTGCTTATTTACGCATCATTTGCAACATACTTTGCATAAGCACAAAACATTTTAAAAACCTATAAAAATTTCAAAAAAATTCAAAAGATAAAAATATTTAATATTTAATTTTTTACATAAATAAGATAATAAAATAATAGATAGTGAAAAATTACATCCAAAAGATTGGAAGAATTTAAGAAAACCAAGAAAATTAAAAGTTTTCTTAAACGAACTGGTAATAAGTAGTTATGAGCCGTTGACCCAAGGGTTAGTAAGATGAAGGAAGTCACTAATTTGAGGATTAAAATAAGTCTGAAAAATACTTCCTATTCTGGAAGCCAAACATTTGAATGTTGATACCCTACTATACGCACTTACACACGTCTTGAAACTCGGGATAGTAGAGGATACCTTGAATTGCCCTTGTCTAAAAGCCAAAGTATGAAAGAAATAAATAAAAAATGAAGAAAACATAAAATGGTGCAGAAAAATGAACACTGGTTTTGTTTCGCCAAGGCAGCAATAAAAAAATATAGCGAGGGTGCTTCATCACCTAGTGCCTTAGACCAACTGGTCTGGGAGTCACTGCTAAGCCTTGGTGGTGCAAGACGAGGAAATACTAAGACACCTAATAAGCAAGCACATGAGTAATCAGTCGGTTAGTACCTCAAGAAGTTTTAACGGTCGCATGAAAAATGTGTGAGCAATTCCATCTAAATATTCATCAAATTAAAAGTACTGAGGCAGATGGACAAGAGTATGATAGCTTGAATTGAATTCTCCGAGTGTAGGGATGTCTTTTACACACACGTAGGGTTATATGATCGATGTTTGGAAGAAAGATAGGAATGAAGAATAAAGACGATGTTTTATTGAGGGATGATGTGATTTCTGACATCTTTTCATGACTATTAAGATAGGGCTCATGACAACCGAAAAGCTAGTATAGTTGGAAACTCTAATTTTCAAAGTCTTTCTTTTACAATTCTTATCATTATATGTAACTTTCACGGTCTTCCTTTTTTTATGGGATTTTGTGGGTGCAATCCGCTGAAAACCCTCAGGAGACAACACTCCTCTTACTAGGGACACCTAGAGGTTTAAAGGCTTGTTGCATGTGTTCAGTGCAATCGTGTTGCCTACGAAAGTGTGCTAGTTAGATTTTCTTTTTTCTTATATTTTCTCCTTCTCTTTCTAATAAAACAGTTTGCTCGAGACGACCAAAAATAAGTTTGGGGGAATTTGATCAGTCGAAAATATTGCATTTTTAACACATCAACTTCCCTACTATTTGCAATCATCTAAACGTGTTCGGTATGAATATAGCACATATTAGCAAATTGACTGCAAAATACCAAATAACATGTGTTATATATTATAACCGGCATTTTGAGGGAAATTGAGTGTTTATCATTGCACGCATAATCTTTTGTATAGCGCAACACTTGTCTCGAGAATGTGTGCAGGAAATTCCAGGTAAAAAGCCGAAACGGATAAAAGTGGTGATAAAAATACGCCAAGTCCAAGATTTGTGATCTGGCAGTGAACAAGAAAGATTTATAAGATTCCAGACATCAGGAAACAGCACTAAAGCCACCATAAGTGTACCCTGGAAATTTGATGCACAGATGCCACCAATGGGCCGCGGATCCACGGCCGTAGGGCCCTATTGGCGGCGGATCCGCGGCCGTGTCATCATGACGTCAGCAAATGGCCATCTCAGGTTTCTCCATCCAAGATCAAAACATCCCCAGGCCACTTGGTTCTCCAGAAATCTCCAGAAGCTTCTGTCCGAACAGCCAAAGCTTTTTGTACAAGCTAAACACCTTCAAGCTTCTCAAGCAAGCCACATAACTAACTCAACCTAGAAGCTTCTTCCTAACCTCCAAGCTTCTAAAGGAAGCTAGTTAACTAACTAGACCTAGAAGCTTGTACTCAACTACCAAGCTTGCAAGAGAAGTTAATCCTAACCTAGCTTCTAAAGGAAGTTAATCCTAACCAAGGCTATAAAAAGGACCTAAAGGCTTCACTCTATAGGTTGTTGATCATTCCACATCAATTCACCCACAAGTTGAGTGACACAACTTGTGCATCCAAACCCTAATCCAATTACCAAAAGCCAAATTCAAGATCTCCGAGTACAAATCAAGCAAGAAGCCTTCAACCTTTTAGAAGCGACGCCGATCTTCAACCGAGCAAGTGATCCAAGACGATCCGCGACTCACGGAGACGTTGCGAAGCTAATTCGACGGTCGAGTTCTTTCCTCAAATTCTTGTAGTTCTTGAGCGAATTGTAACGGAATTGTTGAATAATAAAAGGTGAAATTTCTTTAATCTTGCTTTCTTTACATTCTTGCGTTGTGATGAGTTCTCAATTCTTGATTGTGTTCTTTGTCATGATGTTTGAGTGAAAACCCCGCTCGTGGAGGAATCGAGAAAATTGATAATGACGATGATTAAATTCTTTTACGATTCTTAAGTCCTATGAGTTTTGTAAACTCTAGTAAATTGAATCATCGACAACATAGTTTCGAGCGAGATACTTTCTTGATTGTTTTCGCTCTTAACTAGAGATTAACGATCGATGCTTGAATTTCCTAGAGGCTAGAATTTGAATGAAAATCAACGAACGGACAGGGGATAGATGATGAAACCCTAGTTTCCGCAAGAGATCCCTAATTCTCGTTGATCGTCATCGATCTAGCAACAAATCATCAAAAGATAAGAATACGTAATCACAAGCCTTCATCCTCATTATCGATTTGATCGATTCCTACGAGCCTCATTATAAATCTTGATAACTAATTCAAATTGGAAGATTCTTGATTCATGATTTTTTGTATTCTTGATGTTAGATCTATATTTTGATAATTCTTGAAATTCACTTTTATAAATCTTGAATCAATTTTTCTTTTCTTTGATTCTTTAATTTTCAATTCATCTAAATCAAATACGATCAAATCACACATTCCCTGTGTACGATCCGCACTCGCTAACGAACCTACAATTGACACCGTTATTGATTTCGGTTTACAAATTTCTTTGATTGCGAGCTTTATACTTTTTCAAAACACGACACCACAAAGTATCAATTCAATCAAATGGCGCCGTTGCTGGGGATGTGTGCTATTTTGTTTATTTTTGTTATTTGAGTTAAAAAATTTATTATTCAATCAGTTTTTTGATCAAAATTTATGACAAACGCTTAACGATTTGTTGTGATTTGTTGCGAGGAAATCTGGAAATTTGTGGAGCAAGAGGAAAAATTTCAGAGCATCTCAGATAGCTCAGTGAGACAATTGGAACAGTTCCTGAAATTTTTGTGCAGTGATCAAACGAATGGACCGCGGATCCGCGGCATAAGAGGCTTAAAGCGGCGGAAGCGTGGCGTTCTTAGGGTTTCAGTGCACGAAAATTTTCAGGTATATTTCTGACTTTCTTATCTCCTCCCTGCTCTGCTCCATTAACCAATTTCTGCAGGATTCTTTGCAAAAATTCACAGCACCGCAAGAAGAAAAATTGTTGCGTGTTTGATCTTAGTTGTTTGCATTTTTAATACGGAAATTAAGGGGCAAAGACAAAATTCAGATTAGGTGGGGAATTCATTACCCTTCCTAAGACCCAAAAATCACAAAATTGCATCCGCATTACCCTCATTAACTAAAAAATATCTAGACATGACTCTAAGGACCGTCGCGCTCACTTAGGACAGAAGGAGGTCATGGGTAATCTATTGCTTATCCGTGTTTCTTTTGTGGTGTCTAAGGCAAGTGTGTCTAAGGCAAGTGGTTACTTAATTAGGCCCACGACTTACGTAGTGGAGAACCTCCCACTTACCTGGCACTTACCTGGCCACAGGAGAGACATAGAGGCAGTAGAGGATCTATCTTGCGACCTGTCTTATGGAAGTCTAGGAGTGGTCAAGAGAATTGACCTAGGTGACCACTAGAATTAGGGTTGCTTGTGCATTGTTTGTGATTTGCATTTTTTTTTAAAAATCCGTATCTTTTTCAAAACAAACACCAATCCAAACTTTTCCCCTAATTATCACAACGCTGCCACTTGTGCTAAACCCTTCAGTGCAAGCTCGGCTGGACATGGGATTCTAGTGTCCGTCTTGTCCGCGTTTCCCCCATCGACCCTAAAGTCGGTATTTCTACATTTTCTTTTTCCCACCACCACTGCGATGGATGGATATCCATCAAACTTTAACACCACTCTGCCACCGCCCGCAGGTGCGCAGAATCCTCCACGCATTTCTCTCCAAGAGAGATGCTATCCTACACGTGTTCCCCTTCCCACCTGTCTTTCTACACCACCAGCCAACGGGGAAAATTTTGAAATCAACCCCAAATTTATCAAACTGTTACCTAAATTTCACGGTCTTGATTCTGAAGACGCATACGTTTTTATCTCCAAATTCGAAAATGTATGCGCAATGATTGGAACGTCACAACTGTCTTTGGATGCTCTGCGTTTACGTTTTCTCCCATTCACTTTGTGCGATTTAGCCGAGAAGTGGCTTTACAATACAACCACACATTCTATTTCAAAATGGGATGAATTTCTTACAGCATTCCTTAAGAAATTTTATCCCAATCACAAGACCAGCTGTGTTCGGAGCGAAATCTTCAAATTCACCCAACTTCCCAATGAACCATTCTGGAAATGCTTTGAACGGTTCAAGGATCTTCTTTTACAATGCCCTCATCACGGAATCTCCAGATGGGATTTTTGTCGAGTTATCTATAAGGGTATTGATCTCACGTCTAAACAGATGCTTGAAACCATGTGTCATTGCTAATTCCTATCTAAAGATGATGGTGAAGCTTGGAAATACCTAGAAGATTTAGCTCAAAACACATTACAATGGGAAAGTGTTAGACCACCATCGTCTAAGGAAGATATCAATCAGCTCGATGTTTCCGTCACAATGAGAGCCAAAATGGCCGCAATACAAAGGAAACTCGATTTCTTCATCCCCCCCTAAACCATTACACACTTCCCAAAACCGTGTGTTGCTGCTGTTCAAATCCATCACATTTGACGGAAGAATGTCCTTTGAATGTATTGTTTCAAGGTAACACTAATGCTGCATTTCAGCAACAACCTAGAAACGATAATTCTTCTTCCACATATAATCAAGATTGGAGGAATCACCCTGATCTTTCTTGGATCCAACACAAAACTCAATACACAGATCTAAACCAGAATAACTTTCAATGGGTCCCTCCACCACAACAGCAACCACCACAACTGAGTCAGCACCCCTTTCAATCGCAACCTTTTCAAAACCCGGCCAACAACTTTGATCCTTTTTCTGCCGGATCCAATAACATCTCTGCACTTGAACAAACCATGAATTTGTTTCTGACAAATTTCATGCAATTTGCGGCAAATTTTCAGTCTTCCGTCGATAAAATCCAGAAAAACTCTGACTCCCAAAGTGAGAGTATTAAATCGATGGAAGCACAAATTGCCCGTATAAATGCCGAAATGAGTGATAGAGAGAAAGGGAATCTTCCATCTCAACCCCTACCTAATCCTGGACCTTCACATTACACTAATGTGGATGAATTTACCATGTTGAGATCTGGAAGAGTGCTAGACAATCATGTGGGTGAACAGATTGATGTTGATGAATCAATTGAAACCCAGGCCTCCACTTCCACTTCCACTCCCACTTTTACTCCTTGTCCTTTTTCGTCTAGTTTACCATCTTCTTCCGAGCCTATTCTCCGTTTTCCCAAAAGTTCGAACCCTCCACCCACTTCATCCTTCCCACCCCCACAAACTTCTCCACAAATGTTGGACCCAACACTTATTGATAGAGCTCCATTTCCGGAAAGGTTGAGGCCCAATAAACCCAATGCAAAAATTGAGAAGCTTGTGGATATGTTTAAGCAGGTTAACATCAACATCCCTCTCCTAGATGCTATCCAACAAGTTCTGTCCTATGCGAAAACTCTTAAGAACTTGTGCACTAGGAAGAGTAAGACTCAAGTGCCGAAAAAGTGTTCATGTCGAGTACGGTAGACACAACTTTTCCCCAACAATTACCAAGGAAACGTAAGGATCCTGGCTGCCTACTATTTCTATTTCTATTGGGGATAAACACATTAACCGTGCTTTACTTGACCTTGGCGCTAGTGTTAACTTGCTTCCATATTCAGTCTATGAGAAACTAGGTATCGGAGTGTTAAAGCCCTCGAACATAACTCTCCAGATGGACGACCGATCATCACCAAACCTAGGGGTCAACTTGAGGATGTGTTGATAAAAATCGGGGAATTTGTATTCCCTGTGGACTTTATTATTCTTGATACACAGCCTGTAGCGAACCCACGGAACCAAATTCCGGTGATCCTTGGTCGGCCTTTTTTGGCCACTTCCAATGCTATAATCAACTGTCGTAATGGCTCTATGTACCTATCTTTCGGGAATAGGTCAATTGAGCTCAACATTTACAAGTTGGGAAGTCAACCCTCCGATCCTCATGCTCTAGTATGTTTTGTCGAATTAATGGATGTCGACAGCAGCGAATTTGACTATCCTCATGATACTGATCTTGACTCTTTTCATATGTTGTTGTTTGACCCAACTATGTATCATACACATACGGACTCTTCTACCGAGCTGTCCGGGTCAACAACTAACACCGATTATGAACCGTTTCTGGAGTCTGAAGATCACCCCGCGCTTTTTGATAACATTATTCTTCGGGGTATCGATGAGACTTTTGAGGAAATTTTCGCTGATGAACTCGCATTTTTAAAAGACACGGGTGTTGAGATGAATCCACCTCAATACAAAGAAATTGAACCTCCACCCCTTCTTCTGGACTATAAAGAGAATGCGAGTAATCCATCACAATCACCAAGTCGTCTTTCTAAAATGAGACGCAAACACATTCTATTCCACCATTTACCTTTTCCCCACTTCTTTCTGGTTCCGTATATCATGTCATTCCACCAACCGATGCACTGCATTGATAAAATTTTCGAATGGTTGGTGTTGACTTTCGGTCTTTGCAATGCTTGGCATCGACCACTAACTTTGACCTCCTCTTGTGATTTTCAAAGTTTAACATTATTTAACTCAAGTTTGGGGGGGTATAATCTGGCTCTTGAAAAGAAATTTTTTTTTACACAAAAATTGTGAGCCAAAAATAAGTTTGGGGAAGATTTTCACGATCATATTTATTGCCCCCATTAATAAATTTCCTTCCAAGCTTACAGGTTTTCGTGACTTAGCGGATGGCAACAGTGAGGACACTGTTGAAAACAAGTTTGGGGGAGGTTTGTGCTTATTTACGCATCATTTGCAACATACTTTGCATAAGCACAAAACATTTTAAAAACCTATAAAAATTTCAAAAAAATTCAAAAGATAAAAATATTTAATATTTAATTTTTTACATAAATAAGATAATAAAATAATAGATAGTGAAAAATTACATCCAAAAGATTGGAAGAATTTAAGAAAACCAAGAAAATTAAAAGTTTTCTTAAACGAACTGGTAATAAGTAGTTATGAGCCGTTGACCCAAGGGTTAGTAAGATGAAGGAAGTCACTAATTTGAGGATTAAAATAAGTCTGAAAAATACTTCCTATTCTGGAAGCCAAACATTTGAATGTTGATACCCTACTATACGCACTTACACACGTCTTGAAACTCGGGATAGTAGAAGATACCTTGAATTGCTCTTGTCTAAAAGCCAAAGTATGAAAGAAATAAATAAAAAATGAAGAAAACATAAAATGGTGCAGAAAAATGAACACTGGTTTTGTTTCGCCAAGACAGCAATAAAAAAATATAGCGAGGGTGCTTCATCACCTAGTGCCTTAGACCAACTGGTCTGGGAGTCACTGCTAAGCCTTGGTGGTGCAAGACGAGGAAATACTAAGACACCTAATAAGCAAGCACATGAGTAATCAGTCGGTTAGTACCTCAAGAAGTTTTAACGGTCGCATGAAAAATGTGTGAGCAATTCCATCTAAATATTCATCAAATTAAAAGTACTGAGGCAGATGGACAAGAGTATGATAGCTTGAATTGAATTCTCCGAGTGTAGGGATGTCTTTTACACACACGTAGGGTTATATGATCGATGTTTGGAAGAAAGATAGGAATGAAGAATAAAGACGATGTTTTATTGAGGGATGATGTGATTTCTGACATCTTTTCATGACTATTAAGATAGGGCTCATGACAACCGAAAAGCTAGTATAGTTGGAAACTCTAATTTTCAAAGTCTTTCTTTTACAATTCTTATCATTATATGTAACTTTCACGGTCTTCCTTTTTTTATGGGATTTTGTGGGTGCAATCCGCTGAAAACCCTCAGGAGACAACACTCCTCTTACTAGGGACACCTAGAGGTTTAAAGGCTTGTTGCATGTGTTCAGTGCAATCGTGTTGCCTACGAAAGTGTGCTAGTTAGTTTTTCTTTTTTTATATATTTTCTCCTTCTCTTTCTAATAAAACAGTTTGCTCGAGACGACCAAAAATAAGTTTGGGGGAATTTGATCAGTCGAAAATATTGCATTTTTAACACATCAACTTCCCTACTATTTGCAATCATCTAAACGTGTTCGGTATGAATATAGCACATATTAGCAAATTGACTGCAAAATACCAAATAACATGTGTTATATATTATAACCGGCATTTTGAGGGAAATTGAGTGTTTATCATTACACGCATAATCTTTTGTATAGCGCAACACTTGTCTCGAGAATGTGTGCAGGAAATTCCAGGTAAAAAGCCGAAACGGATAAAAGTGGTGATAAAAATACGCCAAGTCCAAGATTTGTGATCTGGCAGTGAACAAGAAAGATTTATAAGATTCCAGACATCAGGAAACAGCACTAAAGCCACCATAAGTGTACCCTGGAAATTTGATGCACAGATGCCACCAATGGGCCGCGGATCCACGGCCGTAGGGCCCTATTGGCGGCGGATCCGCGGCCGTGTCATCATGACGTCAGCAAATGGCCATCTCAGGTTTCTCTATCCAAGATCAAAACATCCCCAGGCCACTTGGTTCTCCAGAAATCTCCAGAAACTTCTGTCCGAACAGTCAAAGCTTTTTGTACAAGCTAAACACCTTCAAGCTTCTCAAGCAAGCCACATAACTAACTCAACCTAGAAGTTTCTTCCTAACCTCCAAGCTTCTAAAGGAAGCTAGTTAACTAACTAGACCTAGAAGCTTCTACTCAACTACCAAGCTTGCAAGAGAAGTTAATCCTAACCTAGCTTATAAAGGAAGCTAATCCTAATCAAGGCTATAAAAAGGACCCAAAGGCTTCACTCTAAAGGTTGTTGATCATTCCACATCAATTCACCCACAAGTTGAGTGACACAACTTGTGCATCCAAACCCTAATCCAACTACCAAAAGCCAAATTCAAGATCTCCGAGTACAAATCAAGCAAGAAGCCTTCAACCTTTTAGAAGCGACGCCGATCTTCAACCGAGCAAGTGATCCAAGATGATCCGCGACTCACGGAGACATTGCGAAGCTAATTCGACGGTCAATTTCTTTCCTCAAATTCTTGTAGTTCTTGAGCGAATTGTAACGGAATTGTTGAATAATAAAAGGTGAAATTTCTTTAATCTTGCTTTCTTTACATTCTTGCATTGTGATGAGTTCTCAATTCTTGATTGTGTTCTTTGTCATGATGTTTAAGTGAAAACTCCACTCGTGGAGGAACCGAGAAAATTGATAATTGACGATGATTAAATTCTTGTACGATTCTTAAGTTCTATGAGTTTTGTAAACTCCAGTAAATTGAATCATCGACAACCTAGTTTCGAGCGAGATGTTTTCTTGATTGTTTTCGCTCTTAACTAGAGATCAACGATCGATGCTTGAATTTCCTAGAAACTAGAATTTGAATGAAAATCAACGAAAGGACAACGGATAGATGATGAAACCCTAGTTTCCGCAAGAGATCCCTAATTCTCGTTGATCGTCATCGATCTAGCTACAAATCTTCAAAGGATAAGAATATGTAATCACAAGCCTTCATCCTCATTATCGATTCGATCGATTCCTACGAGCCTCATTACGAATCTTGATAACTAATTCAAATTGGACGATTCTTGATTCATGATTTTTGGTATTCTTGATGTTAGATCTAGATTTTTATAATTCTTGAAATTCACTTTTATAAATCTTGAATCAATTTTTCTTTTCTTTGATCCTTTAATTTTCAATTCATCTAAATCAAATACGATCAAATCACACTTTCTCTGTGGACAATCCGCACTCGCTAACGAACCTACAATTGACACCGTTGTTGATTGCGGTTTACAAATTTCTTTGATTGTGATCTTTATACATTTTCAAAACACGACACACAAAGAATGATTCAATCATCACTGCACTCACATTATGATTCTGTTGTTCAAGAATAATATGTGAATTATGTGGGTTACCAGGATTTGGTAGTGGTTTAGATGGAATCTTTCTTTTTTCTCTCTCGCTCATCACCACGTTTAGCTGTGCAGTCTGGGCCTCGATGGATTTTATGCTCTGGCCATGGGAAGCGGTATATTACACAAGAGTTTGGATCGAAGATTGGATTTTTGCGGTCGTTTGAGTGGATTTCTTAAGAAAAGCATCAAGGCTTCTTTCAGGAGGGGAGAACTTATCTTTACTCGGTGGAACAACGTTTTTGTTGTGAGAGAACGAATTGTTATACGGAGAAAAGTTGTTCGTCGTGTTTTGGAATTGTTGCGGTTGGAAGGGTTGGTGAAATTGTGGCTATAGTTGTTGTTGCTGAGGAGGAGGCCTTTGAAAATTGTTTTGACCTTGGAACTGGTTTTGGTTCGGGTTTGGGTTTTGATTCCAAGAAAAATTAGGGTGATTCCTCCATCCCGGATTATACGTTGAAGAATACGGATCATTTCTGGGTCGTTGCTGAAAAGAAGCATTGGTTTGCTCTTGACCCTGGAAGGGATGATTTAAAGGGCACTCCTCGGTCAAATGTGAAGGATTAGAACAACAAGCACACATGTTTTTGAGGAGCGAAATTTGGTATAGGGAGGTTGATGAGAATTTACTTTCAATCTCTTCGAGTCTTTTTCCTGCATTGCTGCCATCTCGAATTTCATTACGATCAAAGCGTCAAGTTGGTGAACTCCTGTCCTCGACGTAAACGGAGAAGAAGATGATGGTATTGTACTCTTCCATTATAACGTTCGTTCGGCGAGATCTTCTAGGAATTACCATGTCTCCTTGTCGGATTTAGATAGAAAATGACTTTAACAGATTGTTTCCAGCATTTGTTTAGTTGGTGGATTAATGCCCTCATATAAAATTTAGCAAAGTTACCATTTTTTAAATCCGTGATGAGGGCATTGGACAAGAAGGTCCTTGAATCGTTCGAAGCATTTCTAGAAAGGTTTATTCAGAAGTTGGGTGAATTGGTTTATCTCGTTTTGGATGCGTGCGGTTTTATGGTTTGGATAAAATTTCTTCAAGAAGGCTTTCACAAATTCGTCCCAACTGGTGATGGAATAAGAAGCGGTGCTATATAGTCATTTCGCCGCAAGATCGCAAAGGGTGAACGGTATAATACGTAGTCTTATAGCATCATCATATAATTGGGTAGTACTCATCATCGCATAAACTTTTTGGAATTTGTTTATGAAAACGCAGTCATCCTCCGATTCAAGCCCGTGAAATTTAGGTTGCAAGTTGATGAAATGGGGCTTGATTTCAAAATTATTTCCATTGGCCGTTGGAAGTAAAAGATAAGTGGGAATAGGTGCGCATGTTGGATAGCATCGGTCCTGCAGCACGGTGGGAATAAGTGCGCAAGTTGGATAGTTGAAAGACAAGTGTGAGGCATCGCTCCGGTAGGTGGTGGTGGAATTTGCGCACCAAGTGGTGGCGGCATTGCGATATTAGGAAAGGTGGGGTTGTTTTGGACGAAATTCGGTGGAGTGTCTGACATTTTGAAAGATGAATAACATACATGAGAAGGTGAAAATATATGGACAGAAGCATGGTCAACTTCGGAGTTGACCAGTAGTGGCAAAGTTTGCGGAGTGATGAACTATCGATGTCGGAGTCAATAATGTCGTTGGAAGTGACAAGGATGACGCGGACTAAACGGGCACTCGTGTCTCTCGTCCAAATAGACATACACTAAACGAATTTAGTATTTGTTAAAGCGCGTTTTGTAGAAGGTGAGGGTAAGAAAACGTCAATTGAGAATGTAGGTGAATGTGAAAATGGCAGGTTTTATAAATTTTGTTCTTTTTTAAAAAAAATTTGTTTTGTTTTGAAAAGAATGGAAAGAATGGGACTTGACTCAACCAATCCAATCAGCAATGCACAAGCAATCCCTTGAACTGGGGTCACCTAAGTCTAATCTAGACCCGCTCCTAGACTTCCAAACGACATGTTGCAGGATATACCCTCTAACTGCCTCTTCACAGCAAAATGTAGCCAGGTAATTGTAAGAGAGGAGGGAGGTTTTCCAAGGAATAAGCCAAGTTTCTTATTTTAAATTAACCTCATCCCTTAACACTAGACCATGACACCACATAGTCAAGTTTAGATAAACAGCAGATTCCCCGCAACCTTCACTTATCCTAAGTGAGCACGAATGTCCTCAGGGGGCTTGAGTCTAGATATTTTTTAGTTACTAAGAGGTGAATGCAATATGCTCATTTTGTTATTTTTTTGGGGCGTAGGAAAGGTGAAATCCCCACCTAATCTTGATTTGGGTTTTGTGCCCCTTAAGTCCGTATTATTGCATGCACAAATCAAAAAAATCTAAAACAACAATTTTTTTATATTTTGGCAGCGTAATTTGCAAAGAATCCTGCAAGCAAACACAGTTTATTAGAGCTTTAGAGAAGGGGTTTATGAAGAAAGAAAATACTCACAAAATAATAAGGTTTAGCCGCGAGTCCTTCTTGATCCGACACGGTGTAGCCAGGAGATGTGGGCCAAACTTCCTACGACTTTAGTACTGAACTCCTCTTCTCCTTTTCTTCTAGTTGAAGGACCCTGATTCTTTGTTTCGTTATTCTAGTAGCTTCAGAATTACCCTGCACACTTGCACAAGATTTGTTAAAAACAATAGGATGGATTTTTTTTTTTGATTTTTTTTCCAATTAATTCTTTATATTCATAAAAATAACACGAATAACAAGAAAGAAATACTTTACCGTCTCTTCGGTAACGGCGTCATTTGATTGATGTGAATCTTGTGTTTTATGAAGTTCTACTTACCGCAATCAGGATGATGTCACTTGTAATTAGCCGCGATGAGTACGGGTCGTTCTCAGGGAGATGGTATGTTTTTCCGTTCTTGTTTTAGACAAGTTATGTCAAAAGGTCCAAGAGTGTTTGTTTTTAACTATGCGATATGTATTATTTCAAAGAAAGGTTGCTAGGAGTTTAGATTAGACAATCAAGTTAGGAATTCCCGTATTCTTCTGTTTGTGCTAGTTTTAAAGTTGATGCTAGAGTAATCGGAAACAACATGAATTAGTGCTTTAAAAGGGTACTTACAAGTTGTCATCCATTGCTAAGTCCGTTCTAATTTACTCTTGTCCTTCCGTTCTTTGCTCTTATCTCCAACCTTAGGTCGAACAAATCACAACAAGTCTCTGATTAGATAGCAACTATATGTCATGAATAGTGCGCCTAACGGAGGGGGATGGGTTTGTTTGGTCTATGTTCAATCTAAATATGTAGGCAAAGGGAAGAAAAAGAATTTTTTCCATCTCTCGAACTACCCTCTCTTTACCCCTAACAAGTGAGAAATTACTCACTCATTATTAAAATGATAAATCAAAAAAAGAAAAGGGAAATAGAAGAGAAGATCAATAAGAATTTAGAAAGCTAACTACTAGCGTTCTCATAAGAGCAAGAAACATCCATCGAGTATCATCGCTTAATAATCAAGATTAAGGAAAAAAGATAAATTAAAAATCAAGAAAAAAACATCTACTTTAACAAATTAAGAACAAGTTATCTAAGGAATTAAAAGAGCATGAATTAAAGTTGTAAAAATATAAAAGAACAAGAACAAATCTTTATTTATAATTCAAACTTTTACAAGATTTGAATTCAATAGCCTTAATCCAATCTTGCAAGTTCATTAAAAAAGTTGCAAGATGAGAGAAAAACTAAGAACTTAATCAAATTTTATGCTATGGAAAGAATTTTAATGGCTAAACTAAAATGATATAAACTAATTTAGCAAAGTTTATGCTAAGAATGGAATGCCTCTTAAGTGCTTTGATCTGGGGTTTATATAGGATCTGGAAAAATAGTTCAGGGGTGTTTTATGAAGCCTTACATAATGACCAAAATAACCATGAAGTTTAGCCACGGATGACGAAGTTTGGACTGCTGATCTGCCGCCATTTCCTCTTGCTCCACCGCTGATTAACGGTCATTTTTGGGAATTGGTGCACCGTATTTTTCTGTGTTCTTCTGGTGTTCCATTCTTTAACATTTTCATCATAAAATTTGCAAAAGCTCACAGATTTTATTTCAGATTTGCAACAGTTCAATGTTATGGTTTTTTTTGTCATTTTATGATATCGATTTACTTTGTATTTTTCAAAGCCCATTTAATGCGCTTCCCTCGTATTATGCGTTTGTCTCAGACACGAATGACTGATGTTCTCATCTTATCTCTTGAACTGATAGACAACACCTGACGAATTTGATGTGGCTGAAATCCGTATTTTATCTGTTTTCGGTTGTCTGTTCTGAAAACGTCATTTTTGTAAGGAATGTGTGTGATTTGAGCTGTCTTGGACTGAATACTCTTGAGAACCTGTAACTTGAAATTATGTAGCAGACACAGATCAAAAACACCTATCTACATGTAAATGTGCATAAGAATGAGCGGTATTAAATGCAATATTCTAATGTGAACACCTATATGTATTCATTAATCTCTCTCTCTCTCTCTCTCTCGGTAACATTAAGAATCAGAGGGAATTGGAGGGCTCTCCAGCACTAAAATAAGATGATTTCTGTGAGTTATTGACATTCTCTCTTTGTGTGCTTCGTTGTGCCACACTCTTTGAATTTTCTTAGTGCCCTTTCTTCTACAACCGCGACCGATGCAGAATCGAAAAATAAAAATTTCAAAAGGAGCACTAGAAACTAATCCCTAGCGATTGTTCCAAACACTAAACTAATAAACTAAGCATACAAGGTTTAGGGATTATAACTTTTGTCGCGTATCCATCCAATCGTGGAAGACCCCTCCAAGCACCTCATAGGACGTCGGGAACAAGCATGAGAGGCAACTGCCTTTGCCGAAGATGATCCACCTGAGGAAAACCGATACAAGCTCCAGTTTCACCTAGTGAAACAACCGACACTCCAAGCATGCTAGAAATGGAGTGTGGGAATGTAGAAATTTTTCACTCTCAAAAAGCCTTTCTTTTATCACTCAAGAGAGTGAACAAGAAGGAGGAAGAGGAGGATGAAGAGCAAAAGCTCTCATAATGATAATGGCTAAGCGTTGGAATGTGAGAGTATAGCTCCATTTTATTTTCAACCATCAAAGAAAAATGTGACATAACATATTTAGAATAAAAAATTGACCCCATCCCTCTCTACATGCCACACTTTCCACCTCACCTCCACCCCATCTTCTTAAATATTCACAAATGAGGTGTCCTCCTTCTAGAAGGTATTCCACATAAATACGGAACACATCCTTCGGTATATGTATCGTTATATATACGCGTATCCATATTAAAATATGGATAGCCAAAAGAGAGAAAATGAATAGTGAACAATAATACTAGAATACACACACACACATACAAATTATTAAATCAAAACTTGATTTAATAATCCGGCTTAAACCTAAGCCGGCTAGTATTATCAACCGCCCGATTAAAATCCGTGTAGCTAGTACACATATTTAATCGGACCCTTGTACGTACCAATATACGGCCTCTATATCATATCGTCTGAACCGGGAAAACCCTATGTGTGGGACTCTAAAGACTCGACAATACGTTGGCAGTGATTACGAATAAATCCATAACCACAAGGACGTCAGCGGCGCTAGCTGTATGTAAAGGACACTGTCACGCTGCCTATCTCGGAATACAGGAAATAGTGGATCTACAATAAAATACAGACGACTGGCGGTAAACACGTATATTCAGAAGAGGGTATACTCCCGTCATATACGCTATTACCACCGATATCAACTATAGCGGCTCAAAAATTAATCTAGAAAAATATAACTAACATAGGTGAATAGCTGTTGTTCATATCAGAATTTTGCACTTTTATACCGCCCATTCTTGATCGCATTGTATATAGGTAGGTACTCTTAATCCGTGTTTGCTAAATAATTGCAGGTTACAGGTTCTCAGCTCTAAAAAATGAAAATCAAGAATAGTCGCGACAAATTCAGGACAATTGCATACAACAGATAAAAGTACAGGTCTTCGCTCACCATCCGTCAGATGCCGCCTACCAGTTCGAGGGACAAAATGGCAATCAAGGGTCATTCATACACAAAGCACAAGGAGGTAGCACAAGAACGAAGTTTATAATGCGGAGCTCAAGAAGATCAAGGCAAAATTCCACATTCTTTCATCCTTTTGGACTGTTGAGAGAAAAATGAAGTGATTCTGAAAAACCAAGTGTATTAAACAGAGAAGAAAGCAATGTGGAAAAGCCCAAAAAAAACGGCACAACAACTCACCCAAAGGGCCGCGGAACCGCGGCCGATGTGGCACTTATGCGGTGGTTCCACGGCCGAGTTGACTCAGAGTCGGGAGATATTTTTAGGGTAGTTTTATAATTGTTCAAGGGCTCAGATTTTGGCCATATTTATCTATCTGCCTATAAATAGCCCAGTTTCAAGCCAAGTTGAGCATGATTATTCTTGTGTTAGGATTTAGTATAGTAGTTTGTAACTTCTTCTTCCTCTTCCTCTATTCTCCATTAACATTGTAGTAAGCTTTTGAGTGAATGATGAAAAAAGAAAAGTTTTTTTCATATGCATGTCTTATAATTAAGTTCTTATATTTGCTTGTAATTCTCGTTGTTAAAGTAGTTGTTGTTATTTGTTTGTTTGTTTGTTTGTTTTCTTTTTCTCTTTTTCATTTTTCTTACAACAATGATGCTTAAGTGTGATCCTTACCTAAATGAGGTCCCAAATAGCTAGTTGTGATTCTCTAACTCATTTCTTTCGATCTTCTTTGTTTTTTTTATTTTCTTTTTCTTTATAATGGGTGAGTAGTTTCTCACTTATTATGGTAGGATAAGAGAAGTTTGAGAGAAGGAAATCTCTCTCACTCTTTTCTTTGCCCAACATCTTGATTCAGACTCCCGTCAATTTTAACCAAAATTTGATCCCTATGCCACCCTATCTTACATGATAGTGGTGACACCCTAGTGAGACCGGTTGTGGTTGAATTGACCGGAGGTTATGGATAAGAGCCAAGAACGGACGGATAAGGACAAAAGGAAGGAACTAAGCGTTGGAAAACCTAGCTTATACTCGCAAGTTTCCTTCCCAGTCATGCTAATCCCCATTGTTGCCGATTACCGTAACATCGATATTAAGAGTGGCAATGAAAGAAGTGAGCGACTCCTAACTCAAACTAACCTAATTCTAACCCTAACAAGATTTTTTATACATATTTAGCACATAGTTAATCTTAAACAAATCTGGACAATTTGGACCTAACTCGTTAAAACACTAAGAAAAAGATTCCCAACTCTCCGTGGGCCGACCCGTACTCATCCGGCTAGCTACCAAGGGAAACCGTCTTGATTGCGGTAATTAAAACTAAACACACAAAATATCTATCAATCAAATGGCGTCATTGCCGGGAAGACGGTAGTTTATTTCTTTGTGTCATTTCGGCTTAATTTGTGAATATATATATAACCAAAAACAACAAAAAAACAAAAAGAACTGTAAAAATCATCTTGTATTTTTAATTCTTTTTTGTGCAAGTGTGCAGAATAGGGAGAAGATTAAGTTCAGTGCCAAAGTCGTAGGGAATTAGACCTATATCTCGTGGCTACACCGCGGCAGGATCGAGACGAAACCACGGCTAACCATACAAATTCTGGAGCAAATCCAGCGACCGATTCAAGACTCAGGGGCTCTAATCAAGAAGTGGAGCTTGAATTTAGCACAGGAAAGTATTTTCAAGCTCCAAATTTACTATTGAGCCATGGAACCACGGCATAGGGATATGTTTGACCGCGGAACCACGGTCAAACTGTGACGTCAGCACCCAAAATCTGTTGCGAGTATTCCAATCTTCTTTTCACCCCCTTTGAACTCCACTGAACTATTCTTCCTGCAGTATTATTTGCACAAACTCTCTTCCCCTCTCCAATAAAACCGTTATTATGCAGGAGTCTTTGCGCCGCAGCCAAATAACATTTTTTTGCAAGTATTTTAGATTTTTGTTTGTTACTTTTTTGCATAAATAATACGGACTTTAAGAGGCTATGACACCAATTCAGATTGGGTGGGGATTTCATCACCCTTCCTAAGACCCCAAAAATCACTAAAAGTATATGCATTACCCTTGAGCTTAAATAAAAAATAACTAGACTCAGCCAACTAAGAACTTGTCGTGCTCAATAGGACAGAGGAAGGTTGTGGGCATTTAGTCGTTTATCTAAACTTGATTTTGTGGTGCCTAGGCTAGACAAGTGAGGAGGTAATTTTAAAAGTCCCATTTCACGGTGATTCGTGAGTGGAACCCTCATTACCCCGCTTGTGCTTACCTGGCCACAATTGGCAGTGAAGAGATGATTTGAGGGATATCTCACAACTTGTCACTTTGGAACAGTTAGGAGCAGTCTAGTGGACTTTGAAGAATATAGCGCTAGGTGTAATTGTGCATGTTGTGACTGTGATTGTTTGAAGTTGTGTCATAAATCCGTATATATTTTACAAAACTCTTTCTAAAAAATAATAAAAAAACAAAACAAAAACTTTTATAAAAACTTTCCATTTGTCACCAAATTTCCCTTTTCACTAACATTTCTTCATTGACGTTTTCTTACTCTCATATTCTACGCTTTGACTATACTAAACTCGTTTAGTGTATTTCCGGTTGGACTCGGAACACTAGTGCCCTCCTAGTCCGCGTTACGTTAGTCGCTACCGACTACGCGATCGACTCCGATGTCGAAACTCCTTCCACGCCTCTTTCACCCTTACCCTTGCCGGCCAACTCCGACGTTGACCAAGATTCTGTTCATACATCTTCACCTTCACCATCACCACCACTAAATTCTTCTTCCGAGATGTCAGGATTTCCTCCTAACATCCCTTTACCTCCCTCGGGAATAATTCCATTTTCATTAAGTGCGAATAACCCGCGACCACCTCTTGTTGAAGCGCCACAGCGAATCGTGCCCTAGGATCGTTTTTATCCTACCCGCGCTGCATTTCCGACTTGTCTTTCACTTCCACCAGCCAATGGGGATAATTTCGAAATTAAGCCCCACTTCATCAACATGTTGCCCAAATTTCACGGGCTTGAATCTGAAGATGCCTATATCTTCATCAATAAATTCTTGAATGTTTGTGCGATGATGAAGACAACCCAACTGTCTAATGATGCTATACGGTTACGAGTTATTCCTTTCAGTTTGTGCTACCTTGCTGAAAAGTGGCTGTATAGCACCGCATCTCACTCGATAACAAGTTGGGATGAGTTTGTAAAAGCGTTTTTGAAAACATTCTACCCAAATCATAAGACCGCACAGATTCGAACGAAATTAACCAATTCACCCAGCTTCCTACCGAACCTTTTTGGAAGTGTTTTGACCGGTACAAGGACCTCCTTGTTCAGTGTCCTCATCACGGTATAGAGAAATGATAACTTTGCCAAACTTTATATGAGGGCCTGAATCCAGCAACTAAGCAGCTACTGGAAACTATTTGTCAAGGCCACTTCCTGTCCAAATTTGACGAGGAGACTTGGCAATTCTTCGACGATCTTGCGGAGCAAACGCTTTAATGGGAGAGCACCCGATCGAACACGTCAACTTCTTCTTATTCTTCTTCAGATCTCTCTAGGGCAGGAGTTCATCAACTCGACATCTCAATTGCAATGATGGCCGAGATGGCTACAATTACGCGGAAACTTGAAGCAATCGAGAGCAAATTCTCATCTCCTTCTCTTGCTCCTGTTCCACCCCCTCGTACCATTTGCATTTGTTGTTCGGATCCATCTCATTTGATCGAAGAGTGTCCTTACGATCCACCTTCTCAAGGACAGGATCAGATTAATGTTGCATTTCAGCAAAGACCATGAAACGATCCATACTCTTCCACATACAATCCCGGTTGGAGGACCCAATTTCGCCTGGAATCAGAACCAGTATCAATTCCAAGGCCACAACAACTTCCAGAGGCCTCCTCCTCCTCAACTAGCTCAACATCAAGCCCAACAACAAATTCAGCAGTTTTTCCAACCCCAACCCTTTCAAAATCCGACGAACAACTTTGCACCTTGCAACAATTCTTTTTCTCAGAACAACTTTGTTCCGTCAAATAACGATAATGTTTCCTCGCTAGAACGAAGTCTGGAAGCTTTTGTAAAGCAATCGACTCAATCCACCGTAAACATCCAGTCTTCTATTTAGTCTCTGGTGAAACACACCGTTGCACACGGGCAAAGCATCAAGACAATCGAAGCCCAGATTGCAAAGATGAACGCGGCTTTAAGTGAGTGAGAGAAAGGAAAGCTTCCATCTCAACCACTCCTAAATCCTGGTCACTCACATAATGTACATGTTGCTCTTGAACAACAGAACCATAATGTGAGTGCAGTGACTACATTGAGATCTGGAAGAATGCTGAACAACAAAATCGGCACACAAATTGATGATGATGACACCCTAGCCATTTCTACCTCCACACCTTCTTCTTCTCCTGAGCCTAATCTCCATTCTTCAAAAGGCTCTTCTTCTTCACACGCTGCTCCGAACGGATCCACATCTCACTCCACTCAAACTCTAGTTTTGGGTTCTGTTCCAACTCCACAATCTTCTCCACAAGTATTGGACTCAACCAATTTCAAAAATGTTCCATTTCCAAACCGGTTGAGATCCAATAAACAAAATCCACAAATGGAGAAGATCCTGGAGTTGTTCAAGCAGGTTAACATAAACATCCCCCTCTTAGATGCAATCCAATAAGTCCCCTCCTATGCAAAAATCTTGAAAGACTTGTACACTAAGAAGAGGAAATCTTAGCTACCAAAGAATGTTTTCTTGGCTAGTAACATGAGTAATGCTCTTACCCAAGCTTTACCTCAAAACGGAAAGACCTTGGCTGTCTTACGATTTCAATAACCATTGGGGATAAGAACATCAACCATGCTCTTTTGGATCTTAGTGCCAGTGTTAACCTGCTTCTTTATTCTGTATATGAGCAACTAGATGTAGGAATGCCGAAACCCGCACACTGTACCCTTTAAATGCCCGACCGATCTATCACCCATCCTAGGGGTGAGCTAGAGGATGTGTTAATAAAGGTTGAGGACTTCATATTCCCCGTTGACTTCATTGTTTTAGATACACAATCTGTAGCTAACCCCCATAATCAAATTCCGGTTATACTCGGATGCCCATTCCTTACAAGCTCAAATGCTGTGATCAATTGTCGAAATGGTTCGATGAACCTATCTTTTGGCAACATGACAATTGAACTCAACATTTTTAGGTTAGGGAATCAGCCATCCGAACCAAGTGCTCATATACTAGATGTTTGTTCCATCCAGGAGATCGCCCCAGAAGACTGTGAATTTGAGGAATTCTTGTTTGATCACAGTAATCGTGGCGCCACTAGTGAGTTCCTCTTTGAACCTGCTGCTTCCGCTTCCAACAACGATTACGAGTGCTTCAATTTTCCAAATAATCTTGGCTTGTTGTCGCCCGAGTTTGAATCTTTCAAATTTTTGGATACATTAGTTGAAACATCCGACTCGGTCGCATACACTCACTTTGAGCCCCTATTAGAATCTTTTGAGTTCAAGACATTTTCTCCAATCTTACCTTCAGTCGTCTCACCTCCGACACTCGAACTCAAGCCGCTGCCACCTTACCTCAAGTATGCTTACTTAGGTGAGAACGATACCCTCCCATTCATCATCTCGGCTTCTCTAGCTCCAGCGTAAGAGAAAGCCCTTCTCACGGTCTTGCAATCCAATCGGCAAGCCTTCGGCTGGACGATGGCGGACATCAAGGGGATTAGTCCCCTAATCGTTGAACATCACATTCATATGGTGAATGATGCTGAACCAGCTAGGGATTCACAGAGGCGATTAAATCCAGTCATGAAGGAGGCTGTGAAAAAGGAAATCATCAAATGTATGGATAGTGGTATCATTTACCCTATCTCAGACAGCCAGTGGGTCATTCCTATACACGTTGCCTCTGAGTCGGGCATTACGGTCATCATAAATGGGGCGAATGAGTTGATCCCTACTCTCACCCAGACATAGTGGCGAGTCTGCATTGATTATCGAAAACTGAACACCACAATGCGGAAGGATCACATTCCGCTACCATTCATCGACCAAATGCTTGAAAGATTAGCTGGACATGAGTATTTCTGTTTTCTGGACGGCTACTCAGGCTACAACCAAATTCCCATTACCGAGAAAGACCAGGACAAAACCACATTCACTTGTCCTTTCGGCACGTTCGCATATCGCCGCATGCCCTTTGGGCTATGCAATGCTCCCGCTACCTTCCAGCGGTGTATGATGGGAATTTTCTCTGACATGGTTAAGAAATTTTTGGAGATATTCATGGATGATTTCTCCATCTCTGGCGATTCTTTCGATGAGTGTCTGCAATATCTCGACGCTGTCCTTACCCGATGTAAGGATAAAAATGCCACTTCAAACTGGGGAAAATGCCACTTCATGGTACGTGAAGGTATTGTCCTAGGACATATCATTTCACGAAATGGCATTGAGGTTGACAAAGCAAAGATTGAAGTCATTTCCAATCTACCTCCTCCCAGATGCGTCAGAGATATCCGAGCTTTTCTTGGCCACGCAGGTTTCTACAGAAGGTTTATCAAGGACTTTAGCAAGATTGCTAGACGCTTGACTCTTCTTATGGCCAAGGATACCATGTTCAATTTCGACTCAAGCTGTTTGACTGCTTTTGAATCACGAAAAAGCTCACTTACCACTGCTCCCGTTCTTTCTTCACCCGACTGGATGCATCCTTTTGAGATTATGTGCGATACATCCGACTTTGCTATCGGTGCGGTCCTAGGATAGCACATCGATAAGATGTCGCACGTAATCTACTATGCGAGCCGGACCTTGAATGATGCCCAAATGAATTCCACAACAATCGAGAAAGAGTTCTTGGCTATTTTGTTTGCTTTAGAGAAATTCATGCCCTATTTGATTGGCTCCCCAGTCATTGTCTACACCGATCATTCAGCTCTGGGACATCTTTTTTCGAAAAAGGATTCAAAATATCGGTTAATACGTTAGATCCTCTTACTTCAAGAATTTGACCTTATCATTAAGGGCAAAAGAGGATGTGAAAACGTAGTGGCCGACCATCTTTCATGACTTGCTTCTTCGCCGACGTTTCCTCTCTCAATTAACGATGTTTTTCCTGATGAACAACTCTGTTGGATATATGTATGCCCTAGAGGCCATTATGTGATAGTGGATGTATCTATACATGTATATATATTCAGTTTGCATTCTTGCTCGACATGATAGTATGCTATCTGGTTCTTCTTTATCTGACATGTTTATTTGATCATGCTTTTATTCATTCATACATGCTGATAAAGCCCTGAGGATATCGGCTTGACTACTCTGATTATGATGGAGATCATACTAGTGGGACATCTGTAGTCTATAAGCATATCCTGGAACGTCCCTAGTCGTAGGTATATCGAGATGGGGCATTGATATACCAGAGTAGACTAGCGTATATGATACTAGACCCATACGATGGGCGATGAATGTTCCCACATTCATCGATGTTTGACATCAAGATCATATACGGGTGCTCAGTGGTGACTGGGTACACTGGACGGACTCACCGAGAACTCCTATATGGAATTATATCTATCGTCGGATAGCAGTTCTCAGGTGACACTGGTACAGGTTAGTCTGTAGACCCGAGATCGTCATAGAGCCTTGTGTGTTCTCCCACTGTACTTTGATTACCACCCTACCACGGATCTACTGAGTCGTGCAAGCAGGTGGCCGTTGGGTACAGTCCCGAGACACACGAAGGCAATGAGCGATAGGAGGGGTTTCGTCTCTCCCGATATTGGGAGTTGATGCTGTACTGTGCCCGACTGGTTATAACGGCAAGTCCCTGGCCAGGACTGCTGAGATTTGCTGATAAGTGTTATCAGTAGTTTCTCGATCTGTTATAGACCATTCACCGGCACGACTTATTGAGTTATTGGGGTCGACGTGACCATCCCTAGGCTCGATATGCAGCATATCTGACGAAGAGACCGGACTATACGGTAGTGTTGCCGGATGGCTCGACGGGAGTTGTAACAGGTTCGCTTGTTTTCTTCTAATCGCTCAATACCCGGGTGGCCGTTACGTTTAGCTGACCGCTTGCGGCTTGGGGGTGCTTGATATGATCATCACCCACTGCCGGCGTATTGACGAGTCTTAGAGTCCTACATAGGAGTTACCTAGTCCAGGCGAAAAGTTGTGGTGCGCGTATGCGATATGCGCTTGGACCCGATTAAAATGCGTGTATGGGATACCGTATATTAATTGGGCGGCTTGCTAATGGTCGGGTCATATGTGATATGACCGGATTAGTGAATCAAGTGTTGATTCATCATTAGTTTCTCACTACAAATCCTATCTTGCTTATTTTGGATGTATGCATGCATGTATGCATTCATTCTTGTTCATGCACATATTGATGTGCAAGCACACATGCATACATACATCATTTTTTATCATGGTTGTTTATACAATGAGAATGGTGGATATATAAGAATTACACCATGGTTATTTTTGGATTATTATTGGATTTAAATTAAAGCAAAAGGAAATGAAAAATGGGTTAAATCATTTAAGAGTTTCTACACTCTTCCAAACTCTACCATGCTCACCTAACTTTTAACCCATGGTTTATTTTCTTATTATGCTTTTAACTTAAATCAAATGATATCTTTAAATCTAACCATGGTTGGTTATGAGAAAGAAAAATATATATAGTTATTTTTCTTTTCTCTTTCAAGGATAATTCATTCTCTTCTTCACAAAAGACCACCATCTTCATCAACCTCCATGCTTTGCTCTCTAGTTCTTATAAGAGAGTAAAATACTCATAAAAATAGGATTTTGAAGTGAGATCCATAGCCACAACATCATTCTAATCAAGTTTAGCCGACTTGATTAGAGTGTTCTCTTGGTTTTTCCAAATTTGCTAGCTTGGACGGGAAACTCCGGGTGGATCGTCGTGGACGTGAGAGGACAACAAGAGGACCTTCTTCCAACACCCAAGAGCCTAAGGAGTGAAGCAAAAAAAGGGGAGCTACAAAGGTTGTAGCCTTCAAACCCTAATCTTTACTAGCTTGTAGTTTTATAACCCTAATTTCTAGGATCGATCCCCTTGCATGTTAGTTTAGCACCTTAAAAATTAAAACTTTGGGTCATGTGATGCTTCAAAACTCTTCATAGGGTGCTACACTAACCTTACATTGGTATCAGAGCCGACCTAGAACATTAGGCGACCTTTTTACGGAGTTAAAACTCCGATCGAACTGAAATACGACTTTTAAGGGTGCTCTCTGGAAATTTTTTAAAAACTGACTTTTTTCAGAATTAAAAATTCTCAAAAAATAGAGCAGGTAAATATAAGACAAACTGGAAAATTCGTGCCCATGAACAGTACTTTTGGCCGCGGAACCGCGGCATAAGCAAGCTTAGGCCGCGGATCCGCGGCCATATAAGGGGATCTTTGACCAATTTTTGCACAGTGTTTTTCTTTACCTGCTATAGTATATTTTGAGTATGTTTAATCTGAATCTGCTGTTGAAAAATTCTGGAGATGTTTTTGGACTCGTGGTTTCGATCGGAATTTTCATTTCGTTTTCTTTTCCGGGTAAACTAGAAAGTATTGAAGTGTTTGAACGAATATCATTTACTCAATATTCACGGGGTTTAAATAGTTTGGAGATACGTGCAAGTCTTTTTGCGGTGGTCCCTCTAGAAGACAACAAACCTTAACTCGATTATGTGACCGTCTCGAACTGCCCTTTGAACCCTAGGGTTTGGGGCAGTACGGCGTGCCACATGTGAGGCGTTGGCTTGACCCTTCTACGGCTGGACCGCCACTACTGTGTCACACTCCGGATCTTTTGAACCCTGCTCAAGTGTTGAGCTTTAGTGAATCTTGGGTGCTTGATTGTTCGTTCGAAAATTTTAATACTGTCTGTTTGTCTGGATTGTGATACAATATGTGGAATTCATATGGTTTAGGCATGAAATACGAAATATGTGATATTTCGCATTTATGATGTCTAAAGAGAATCTGGATTCCAAATATTGTAGTTTTACACTTTCTTTTCTGTGACCGTAAGTGTAGTATGTTAGATATCGCCGGTTTCGTTGCTATACATCAACGACAATTGGGGTATGCATACTTACTTACGTTGATGATATGTGATATTATGTGTTGCTGAGATATGATGTGTAGGATTGTCGCGATCGATTAGCCGGGGGTTTTTGTGAGATGAGAGCTTTATATTTTCATTCATGTAAATTCAAATGTAATGTAATATTTTTTTATTTGGGGCACTTCCAGGTTGCGGTTGTGTCACCAGTGTTGTATATTATTTACTTTTCCGCATTAGGATGGACCCAAGGAGGGGAGCACTGGTGACCGGGTTCTGGGGTTCAGTAGGAGGCCATCTCGAGGAGTCGAGACCGGGTCTCCTAAACTCCAGGATTGGTAGGGTCACTTGCCGCTCTCGTAGGGGTCCAGGGTGTGGGCTTGGCTATTCATCGCTGTTTCGCCCAATCAGAGCAAAGCTCTGTTTGAATTCAAAATTTAAAATTTTGAAGCAACGCTTCAAGTCTCAGGCGCAACGCGCCGATGTCTGGCGCTAATACATCAGCGCAGCGCCCAAGAAGGCGCACCCAATCAGAGCAAAGCTCTGTTTAAAGGAAGCAACGCTTCAGATCCTTTGCGCTGCGCGCGACGCGCCACGTGTCCAGCGCAGATACATTAGCGCAGCGCACCCAATCAGAGCAAAGCTCTGTTTAAAGGAAGCAACGCTTCAGATCCTTTGCGCTGTGCGCGACGCGCCACGTGTCCAGCGCAGATACATTAGCGCAGCGCGCCCAATTAGAGCAAGGCTCTGTTAAAGGAAGCGCCGCGCTGCGCTCTGCGCTGTGCGACACGTGGCAACACAGTTGCGCTGCGCGACACGTGTCAGCGCAGATGCGCTAGCGCAGAAAAAGGGGCTAAGTGCCAAAGGCAATTTAGCCATGCAAAATTACATGCACTTGATAACAACAAATTAAAATACGATGCACAAGCACAACAAAGAGCTCAAATAAAAAGAACACTTAACAGATAATAAAATACTTAATCAAAACATTTATTTATTATTAAATTTAAAAAAGATCACCGAATACGGGATCAGAGAGACAAGGGTTCACAAAAAGGAAAAGAAAATTATTCAGCTCCCTCTCCGCCTTCTCCATCACGTCGAAGCGGCGATCTTCCTGAGGGGTAGCCATCCAACGGTCGACGCCGCACTCCTGGGAAAAAGTAGCGATGACGACTCGACGAGCCCGTATCTGGCTCAGTAAGTAGAAGGAGAAGTCCCTCAGGGCTTTGGTGATCAAGAGCGCTTCGAAAAAGCTCTCGATCTTATCCTCGGCCACATCAAGTACTGCCGAGGACATCTCCGCCGGAAGGGGGGGAATGTCGGCGAGCACCGAGGTAAGGATCTTCCGAAGCCAAATAGAATTCGGAGGCAAAGGAGACCCCACACGAGTCGAAAGCTCGTACATGGCGGCATCGCATTGTTCATCTGAAAGAGAGGAGTCCACCAAGCGCGCAGCAAAACGGGGAACGATGTCCCGGATCGGCACTTCCCACGGTTGTCGGCGGGCGTGAGGACGGTTGCAAGCCATGATTAAAGAAGTTCTCCAAAGGTGAGGAAAGGAAATGCTTGGCCTTGAGTTATATATAGATCCAAACACAGAAAATTCTGTGCGCAGCGGAGTTATTTCCAAGCCCCGGGAAATTATAATTTCGGGAATACAAGTTTGACTTGAAAAGAGGAGATGAAGCGGCGCTTCTGATTCTCCAAAATTTAAACTTTAATAAATGAAGCAACGCTTCAGATCCTCTGCGCTGAGTGTAACGCGCCACGTGTCAGGCGCAGATGTATCAGCGCTGCGCCCAAGAAGACGCGCCCAATCAGAGCAGAGCTCTATTTGCCTGAAGTAACGCTTCAGATGCGCTGCGCTCTGCGCTGCGCGACACGTGTCAGCGCAGATGCGCTAGCGCAGTTGCGCTGCGTGACACGTGTCACGCGCTGGGGCATCTGCGCCAAACTAAATTAAGATTTTTAAGAAATCTTTTCTGTTCTTGTTAAAACAAGAAGATTTTCTTCTGCAAAGCAGAAGCCCTTGGATCAAAGATCCAACGGTGGGGAAAATTCCCCAAATCACTCAGAGGATGATCTCTTTAACAAATTTAACTAATTTGTGAGCACTATAAAAAGGACCCTAAGCCTCAATTCAAAGGCATCGAGATTTTTTCTTAAGAATTCAAGAACTTTAAACAGAGAGAACTCCGAGAAGATTTCAAGAAAAAGGTAAAGAACCTTCATGGATTAGAAGAGATTCCTTCTAATAGATCATTGGTCTAAAAACAAGATCAATGATTTTTAAATAATAAACAGTGCTTTGCACTTTTATGAACCTCTGGTTCTTCAAATAAAGAAAAATTTATTTTTCTTTGATCTATTTCAGATCAAGAAATTAAACAGTGCTTTGCACTTTTATGAACCTCTGGTTCTTCAAATAAAGAAAAATTTATTTTTCTTTGATCTAATTCAGATCAAGAAATTAAACAGTGCTTTGCACTTCCCTTCTTGAATCTAAAAGATTCTTAGTGCTTTGCACTTCCAAACTGCGCCGTTGCGCTCTTGAGAGAGCGCCACGTGTCGGCTATAAAATCACTTGCGCTAAGTGCCATTAAGATAGAGCTTTGCTCTCTGGAATTGGCGCAACTCGCTGAGAGCACGCCACGTGTCTCCAGCGCAACAGCGCAGCTCGCTGTACTATTGCGCTTGCGCTCCCCAGAGCATGACACGTGTCATCACCATATGAGCTTGCGCTCAGTGATTGGCGCAAAGCGCCTGACAAATGCAATGCACTTCACTTCCTAAAGGGCCAAGCCCAATTAAAAGGCTTAACAAGCCTAATATATAAAATGCTGTGCATTATTTGGAAGGGCAGAGCCCAATTGAAAGGTCCAACGGACCAAAATAAATGATCTGCATCATAATAAAAAAGGGCAGATCCCAATCAAAATGGGCATAAATGGCCTGAAGTAATGCAATGCATTATTTAAGTATGGGCAAAGCCCTAGCACAGGTCTAATAAAAAAATAATAAATGATGGTGTTGAACATTTTCAACTGGACTTAGCCCAATTTTGGCCGTAAGTCCTTAAATTAAATCGACTGAGCAAAATAGCTCTCCTAAATCAATTTACGTCCGGTTCGAGGGTACATCTCCGAACTCCTTTGACATCCCTCGTTGTAATTCCTCAACGACGTCAAAGAGGTGACGGGTCCCAACGACCACTTATCTAATTGGACCGAAACGTCCTTAAACTAATATCGGACCGAAACGTCCTTAAACTAATGATGGACCGAGACGTCCCTAAACTAATATTGGACCAAGACGTCCCTAAACTAATGATGGACCACTACGTCCTTAAACTGGCGATGGACCGAAACGTCCTTAAACTAATGATGGACCACTACGTCCTTAAACTGGCGACGGACCGAAACGTCCTTAAACTAATAATGGACCACCACGTCCTTAAACTGGCGCAATAGAGTCCGAATGCTCTTTTGCCGGATCTAAACGGTCCCGTCTAAGTTGATCTTAGCCCCAAATACGGTTAATGTGTCCTTAGATATTTAAATAAACAATAAAACTCCAAATCAACTTTGGTTCAAGGGTACATTTCTGAACTCCTCTGACGCCTGTCGTTGTAATCCCTCAACGACGTCAGAGAGGTAACGAGTCCCGAAGGCCAGATAATTAAATCAATCACTACGTCAAGTCGACCTTAGTCCAAAACAGGACTAACGTATCCTTGATGAACGTTTAAGTTGATCTTAGCCGCAACGCGACTAATGCATCCTTAAACTAAAAACACCAAACCCAAATCTAAGTAAATGCGGATTTGGACTAATCCGCGTCCTACGGGCGACGGCATTACTCAGTCTCCGTATACAATCCACGGGCAACCATAAACAAAACAAACACACACGACACGAAGTGAAATTCTGGAGAAGGAGAAAGTTGTTACTGCGATGCGGTAGCGTAATTAACTGCAAGGGCTTGCGCCTGCAGGGAAGAGCGTCCCCACAATCAAAAAACCCCTCACCCTGAGGGGGAATCTGACGAAGTCTGCTACATCGGCCGCATCCGTCTAAACCTCCGATACACGGTGCCATAAATCAACTTGGCATCTTCGGAGAGATAAACGGATAAAACCAAATAGCATCTGCCCCGAACCCCAGGCAACGGACGCGACGTCCGGGCCGCCGTTCGGAGGGGAACAATCGCGGCTGTGGAATCCGTATTTTCTATTCTGGCTAAATACTAAATACGGACGTCCTAGGATATCCCACGTTATATCTATGTTTCTGCTGCCTGTGTTCTGTAATATCTGAGACGAATGACATATTATATATATGATATATAGTAGACGTTGCTTATGTTTTACACCCGCGTTAGTCCCGTCCCGGTATGCCGTTAGTTAAGTAACCTAACGGTGCATAACGGAACATTGCGGCGAATGCGGATGGCATAAGCGTACGTGTTATTTTCGCTTCTTTTCTGTGATTGGCTTAAGGACTTAAATGATGGGATTACATTAATGTGATTAATGTAAAGAAAATAAACCTAAAAAGATGTTGTAGAATCAGATTTAAAAACTACTCGGCTATTTATGAAAAAGCTACATTTCAAAACTGCGGAGCCTAAGCCACTCCTTTTGAAAACTGTTTGATTCTACAACGATATCAAGTTCAAAGCGTTAAAGATTTTCTTAAAAATCATTCGCAACCCTCCGTCATTTTAGGAAGTAGAGTACTTAGTATTCGTGCTACGTTTGTTGACTTTAGTTAAGGCGTAGTGTACGGTAGCTAAGTGATGTCTTCCTACACTGCATATGATGCAGATTAATTAGGACATTCATGCGACTTTGTTGACCATAGTTAAGGGTCATATGGGTGGGTCTAATTGATCAAGAAATGACTGGTAGAACTTGACTGGTACTTATGATTTGTTGACCATAGTTAAGGTCATAAGTACTAGGGGTAAAAATTACATCGGGAATTTCAAGTGTTGAAATTTGCAATGAGATTGCATACCTTCCATGTGATGGTTGGATCCCGATCCCACTGTGGGCAATAGTTGCTCCTAGGAGAGTTTTACAGTTTACAATTAGCTAACTCATTAGGTGTCTAGAAAGGTGTTAACGGGGCTCCGTCTCTGGGAAAACGAGGTTTCCTCTAATTAGGTCCGTGCGAAAGCACGGGAAACCTCCCTCAAAGTACCGACACTGGCCTGGCTGAACGGTTAGCGAAGTTGTAGACTGTAATTAATCCTGGCTAGTTTTTCTTTTTTAAGGTTTGAAAGAAAAACTCGATAAAAAGCAGTGGGAAACATCGATTAGACAAGATAATTAACCAATCTAATCTGTGCAAGAGCTTTCGCTGAGTGTATTCTTTTCTCTCTCTTAATGGCAGATACCAATGACTGGACTTAAGCTTCTACTAGATAAGAACAAACTGAATGGGACCAACTATAAAGACTGGCTGAGGAATCTAAAGATCGCCTTGACTTATGATAAAGTATCATATGTCCTCACGGCTTCAGCCCCGCCCGTCCCAGGCCCAAAGTCCTCAGTTGCGGACATTGAAGTCCGCAAGACATGGGACGCTGACTGTGCCACGGCAAAATGCCTCGCGCTTGCATCGATGGACAACACACATCAAAAGCAGCACGAGGACATGGACATTCACGGGATATTGCTCCATACAAAGGAGTTGTATGGGGAGCAGTCCCGCGTATTACGATACGAAGTATCAAAGAAACTGTTTCAGATGCGGATGGCCCCTGGCACACCAGTAGTAGACCATGTTTTGAAAATGATAGCTCTTATAGAAGAGCTTGAGGGCCTCGGATGGACAATGGACAATGAACAATATATAGATATTATTCTGCAGTCCCTCCCCTCCACCTTTGCTCAGTTCATAGTGAACTTTAACATGCATGGCATGGAGAAGGAACTCCCTGAACTCCTTAATATGTTAAGGAGTGCAGAGAGCACTATGAAGTCAGCAAAGACTCCCGTTATGACTATTGGACAGTCTTCTTCTTCTCGCCCGAAAGCTAAGGCCAAGGGAAAGAAAAAGAAGAAACCCACTAATCCTAAGGGCGGAGTCAAAAAGGTGAAGGGAAAGGGAAAGTCCACAGCTGGAGACCCGGGGAAAGGCGAGTGTTTTCATTGCCACAAGACAGGGCATTGGAAGCGCAACTGCACGGAGTACCTAAGTCTCAAGAAGAAGCATGGTGATGCTTCTGCTTCAGGTGCGTTTGTGACTGAAAACTGTTTTTCTATAAACTCTGCTTCCTGGGTATTGGATACCGGTTCAGGTTCTCACATTTGCAATTCTATGCAGGGGCTGAGAAATAGCAAGGTTTTGAGGACAGGTGACCATACTCTCCGCGTTGGAAATGGTTCCAATGTACATACAGTCGCAGTGGGAGAGTATCACTTGGGGTTGCCATCTGGATGTATTTTGATTTTGAATCCATGTTATTTTGTACCAAGTATGCTATGTAATATAATATCCATTTCTTTGTTGGACAATGAAGGGTATAATTTTGTATTACAAAACAATGTTATGAACATTCACCTGAATCAAATGTTGGTTGGGTATGGTACACTTAATAACGGAATATATGTCCTAAATCAACACACAGTTTTCAGTATACAACACACTAATAAAAGAAAACTTTCAGAATTAAATGAAGCTTTTCTTTGGCACTGTAGACTTGGTCATATTAACGAAACAAGACTAAAAAAGTTACACAAAGATGGATATTTAAATTCTTTTGAATATAAATCTTATGCGACTTGCCAGTCTTGTATCAAGGGTAAAATGACCAAAACTCCGTTTACCGGACACGAAGAAAGAGCTACTCAGCTCCTGGGCCTCATACATAGTGATGTATGTGGGCCTATGTCTACACAGGCTAGAGGCGGTTTTTCATACTTCATTACATTCACTGACGATTTCTCAAGATTCGGTCATGTATTTTTATTAAAGCACAAGTCCGACGCTTTCGAGAAATTCATTGAATATAAACAAGAAGTAGAAAAACAAACCGGCTTGAGTATTAAGATGCTTCAATCAGATCGAGGTGGAGAGTATCTCAGTACAGAATTTGCAAACTTCCTAAAAGAGAATGGGATTCTCTCTCAGGTCACTCCTCTTTACACACCACAGCACAACGGTGTGTCAGAACGACGGAATAGGACCCTATTAGATATGGTCCGGTCCATGATGAGTGACTCTGAGTTACCAGTCTCGTTTTGGGGACATGCATTGGAGACTGCAGCGTTTCTGCTAAACAGGGTTCCAACCAAAGCCGTGTCTACTACGCCATATGAGATATGGAATGGGAAGAGACCATCTCTTAAAAGAATTAAGATTTGGGGTTGCCCGGCCTATGCTAAAAAGCAGAATCCGGACAAACTCGAGACACGGTCAGTCATGTGTAACTTTGTGGGATATCCAAAGAATTCTTATGGATATCTGTTCTACCACAAAGAGGAACAAAAGGTGTTTGTTTCTCAGTATGCCACATTCTTGGAAAAAGAGTTTTTCACAGATAAAGATGATGGCAAGGTAGTAGATCTGGAAGAGGTTCTGGAGACACAAACTACAAATGACGATTTGGTTGAACCGGCCGTTGCAACAGAAACTGAAGAATCTCGGCCACTCCGTAGGTCTGGTAGGACTTCTCGCCCACCGGAGAGGTACTACGGTTTCCTCATAGATGGTGACAGAGAAGACTGTATCATGGAAGATGATGATCCTACCAGTTTTCAGCAAGCTATCACGAGTGGTGACTCTGTGAAGTGGCTGGATGCCATGAGATCCGAAATGGAGTCTATGTATACCAACAAAGTATGGACTTTGGACGTTGTACCCCCTGGGGTAAAACCTGTAGGGTGCAAATGGATCTTTAAAAGAAAGATTGGTGTGGATGGGCAGGTAGAGACCTATAAGGCAAGACTTGTGGCGAAAGGTTTTCGTCAAAGACCAGGTTTGGACTATGACGAAACTTTTTCGCCCGTAGCCATGCTTAAATCCATTCGGATCCTACTTGCTATTGCTGCTCACTACGACTATGAAATCTGGCAGATGGACGTTAAAACAGCATTTCTAAATGGAGATTTAGAAGAATGGGTTTATATGGATCAGCCAGAGGGCTTCATTGACAGTGGGAGCAGCGAGAAAGCATGTAGATTGCTTAAATCCATATATGGGTTAAAGCAAGCATCTCGGAGTTGGAACATCTGTTTCGATGATGTTATCAAAGAGTTTGATTTCATCAAAAATCCAGATGAACCTTGTGTTTATAGGAAGGCTGTAGGAAGAGCTGTCACATTCCTCGTATTGTACGTGGATGACATTCTTCTGATAGGAAATGATATTCCTATGCTACAGTCGGTCAAATCATTCTTATCACTGAGGTTCTCCATGAAGGACCTGGGTGATGCCACATACATCCTGGGCATAAGGATTTATAGGGATAGATCCAAAAAGTTATTGGGATTGTCCCAAACCAGGTACATCAACACCATCCTAAAAAGGTTTAGTATGGAAGACTCTAAGCAGGGTGCCTTACCCGCTTGCCATGGAGTCACTCTCTCCAAGGATTCTTGTCCAAAGACCGATGAAGAGAGAGCTCGCATGAGCATTATACCTTATGCTTCGGCAGTAGGATCTATAATGTATGCGATGTTATGTACATGCCCAGATGTAGCTTATGCACTTAGTGTTGTAAGCAGGTATCAATCCAACCCAGGGGAGAACCACTGGACAGCTGTGAAGAACATTCTTAAGTACTTACGAAGGACTAAAGAATTGTTCTTGGTGTATGGTAATACAGACCTCCAAATGGATGCCTTTACCGATTCGAGCTTCCAGAGCGATAAGGATGACAGCAAATCTATCTCAGGGTTTGTATTTACCCTCAATGGAGGGGCGGTAAGTTGGAAGAGTTCCAAACAAGATACCGTTGCAGACTCTACGATGGAAGCTGAGTACATTGCTGCAAATGATGCTGCCAAGGAAGCCGTCTGGATGAAGAAGTTCGTCTCGGAGCTAGGAGTAGTTCCAACCATTATTGATCCAATACCTTTGTATTGTGACAATAATGGGGCAATGGCGTTAGCCAAGGAGCCCAGATCCCATCAGCGGTCCAGACATATCCTGAGGCGCTTTCATTTGATCCGGGAGATTGTAGATCGCCGCGAGATCGAGATTAAGAGAGTTGACACAAAGAACAACGCCGTGGATCCACTCACCAAGGCCCTCCCTCAGCCACAGCATAAGCGACTTTTTGAGATGTTGGGTATGAGATACGCCAATAACTGGCCTTAGTGCAAGTGGGAGATTGTTGGATATATGTATGCCCTAGAGGCCATTATGTGATAGTGGATGTATCTATACATGTATATGTATTCAGTTTGCATTCTTGCTCGACATAATAGTATGCTATCTGGTTCTTCTTTATCTGACATGTTGATTTGATCATGCTTTTATTCATTCATACATGCTGATAAAGCCCTGAGGATATCGGCTTGACTACTCTGATTATGATGGAGATCATACTAGTGGGACATCTGTAGTCTATAAGCATATCCTGGAACGTCCCTAGTCGTAGGTATATCGAGACGGGGCATTGATATACCAGAGTAGACTAGCGTAATGATACTAGACCCATACGATGGGCGATGAATGTTCCCACATTCATCGATGTTTGACATCAAGATCATATACGGGTGCTCAGTGGTGACTGGGTACACTGGACGGACTCACCGAGAACTCCTATATGGAATTATATCTATCGTCGGATAGCAGTTCTCATGTGACACTGGTACAGGTTAGTCTGTAGACCCGAGATCGTCATAGAGCCTTGTGTGTTCTCCCACTGTACTTTGATTACCACCCTACCACGGCTCTACTGAGTCGTGCAAGCAGGTGGCCGTTGGGTACAGTCCCGAGACACACGAAGGCAATGAGCGATAGGAGGGGTTTCGTCTCTCCCGATATTGGGAGTTGATGCTGTACTGTGCCCGACTGGTTATAACGGCAAGTCCCTGGCCAGGACTGCTGAGATTTGCTGATAAGTGTTATCAGTAGTTTCTCGATCTGTTATAGACCATTCACCGGCACGACTTATTGAGTTATTGGGGTCGACGTGACCATCCCTAGGCTCGATATGCAGCATATCTGACGAAGAGACCGGACTATACGGTAGTGTTGCCGGATGGCTCGACGGGAGTTGTAACAGGTTCGCTTGTTTTCTTCTAATCGCTCAATACCCGGGTGGCCGTTACGTTTAGCTGACAGCTTGCGGCTTGGGGGTGCTTGATATGATCATCACCCACTGCCGGCGTATTGACGAGTCTTAGAGTCCCACATAGGAGTTACCTAGTCCAGGCGAAAAGTTGTGGTGCGCGTATGCGATATGCGCTTGGACCCGATTAAAATGCGTGTATGGGATACCGTATATTAATTGGGCGGCTTGCTAATGGTCGGGTCATATGTGATATGACCGGATTAGTGAATCAAGTGTTGATTCATCATTAGTTTCTCACTACAAATCCTATCTTGCTTATTTTGGATGTATGCATGCATGTATGCATTCATTCTTGTTCATGCACATATTGATGTGCAAGCACACATGCATACATACATCATTTTTTATCATGGTTGTTTATACAATGAGAATGGTGGATATATAAGAATTACACCATGGTTATTTTTGGATTATTATTGGATTTAAATTAAAGCAAAAGGAAATGAAAAATGGGTTAAATCATTTAAGAGTTTCTACACTCTTCCAAACTCTACCATGCTCACCTAACTTTTAACCCATGGTTTATTTTCTTATTATGCTTTTAACTTAAATCAAATGATATCTTTAAATCTAACCATGGTTGGTTATGAGAAAGAAAAATATATATAGTTATTTTTCTTTTCTCTTTCAAGGATAATTCATTCTCTTCTTCACAAAAGACCACCATCTTCATCAACCTCCATGCTTTGCTCTCTAGTTCTTATAAGAGAGTAAAATACTCATAAAAATAGGATTTTGAAGTGAGATCCATAGCCACAACATCATTCTAATCAAGTTTAGCCGACTTGATTAGAGTGTTCTCTTGGTTTTTCCAAATTTGCTAGCTTGGACGGGAAACTCCGGGTGGATCGTCGTGGACGTGAGAGGACAACAAGAGGACCTTCTTCCAACACCCAAGAGCCTAAGGAGTGAAGCAAAAAAAGGGGAGCTACAAAGGTTGTAGCCTTCAAACCCTAATCTTTACTAGCTTGTAGTTTTATAACCCTAATTTCTAGGATCGATCCCCTTGCATGTTAGTTTAGCACCTTAAAAATTAAAACTTTGGGTCATGTGATGCTTCAAAACTCTTCATAGGGTGCTACACTAACCTTACAAACTCTTGACAGTATCGTGCGAACCGTGCTTCACAGATATTGTGAACTATTTGGCGACATGACTAATACCGAACGAATGGTCGAGTCAGGACAGACATAGATTTTTATCCCAAGTAAAACACTTTTATTAGGACGAACCTTATCTGTTCAAGTACTGTCCAGACCAAATTATTCGTCGGTGTGTTCCTGATAATGAGTTCAAGAGTGTGCTGTCGATTTGCCACGATCAAGCGTGTGGCAGGCATTTTGGCCCAAGAAAGACAGCTGAGAAAGTCTTGCAATGTGGCTTTTACTGGCCACAACTCTTCAAAGATGCCTATGATTACTGTAAGACTTGCTCCCGGTGCCAACACTTGGGCTAGATTTCCAGGAGATGAGATGCCGCTCCAACCAATCTTGGTTGCTGAGATTTTCGATGTTTGGGGATTTGATTTCATGGGGCCGTTTCCCAGCTCTTTTGGGAACCTGTATATTCTCGTAGCCGTTGATTATGTCTCTAAATGGGTCAAGGCAGTGCCAAGCCGGACGAGCGACAATAAGGTTGTCGTTAGATTCTTTAAAGAAAACATCTTTTCCCGGTTTGGGCATCCCCGCGCGATCATTAGCGACAATGGAACACATTTCTGTAATAGGTCTTTCGAGACCTTGATGCGGAAATACTCAATTAATCATAAGCTATCCACGCCCTACCACCCCCAAACATGTGGGCAAGCCGAAGTTTCAAATTGGCAAATCAAGCAGATTTTGGAGAAAACGGTTTCCAAGAACCGTAAAGATTAGTCTTTAAAACTAACTGATGCCCTTTGGGCATTTCGAACTATATACAAGACTGATCTTGGAATGTTTCCCTATCGGCTTGTGTATGGAAAGGCTTGCCACCTTCCTGTGAAAATCGAGCATCGCGCATTTTGTGCGATCAAAGAGCTGAATCTAAACCTTGAAGATGCGGGCAGCTGTCGGAAGCTGCAACTTAATGAACTGAACGAGCTTCGGGATGAAGCTTATGAGAACGCGGTTGTTATAAAGAACCGAACGAAGGTGTTTCATGATAAACAACTTACACACAAAACCTTCACGCCTGGACAACGGGTACTTCTTTACGACCCCCGACTCTATTTCCATCCCGGTAAGCTTCGAGCTCACTGGAAATGACCCTTTTTTTTGTGCGGAGTGTGTACCCGCACGGCGCGGTAGATTTGGAGAATCCAGAGGACGGTTCACTATTCAAAGTGAACAGACACAGAGTAAAACCGTTCATCACCGCAGAACTATCGGAGGAGCTCCTGATGTTGCAGGAGCCGGTTTATATTGACTAATCTTCCTCCGTTTACCATCAAACTTTGGTTATCCAGCCATAAACAGTGGAAACACTGTTTCTAATAAGTTTGGGGGTACGTATATACCATCTTGTATATATATAATGGATATTCTTGTCCGGTGCATATCCATTTTGTTTTTTTTGTGTGTCGGGATATTTCTTGCCTGGTGAAATTCCCATTTGTAATAAAATAAAAAAAAGAGAAGGGGGGTGCTTTTGTAAATATTCAGAACTATCTAAAATAAAAATAAAATAAAAAAATTTAAAGAAAAAATTTATATAAATAAATAAATAAATAATTTCTTCTTTTTGGAGGAATTCTGTGCAAATAGGTCTCTTTTTTGTTGACCGTCCCTTTAAATAGGCTCTCTCTCTCTCTCTCTTTCAATAATTCCTGAGCCTTCACTCAAACCCTCATAGAAATCCCTAGCCGCCACTGCAAAATCCACCAGCGATCGCCTCAACCTGCCGTGGAACCGCCGTAGAACGCCACCTCTGCCGCCTATCCGCCGACGATCAGCCTCTTCTCCCTCTGAAATTTTAAGAGGAGGTTTGATTTTCTCATCTCATCTCTGTAAATTTAATAGTTCTGCGTTTTCTGTCCATGGCTCCTAATTTTCAATTTGAACGGGATTTCTCGCAATTATTCACCCATGACGTTTATGGTAGCTTCTTTGGCGACGAGATCCGGAAACGCGGATGGAATTTCCTATTGTATAACCATCCGAACGCGTTCGCAATTCCGGATCTCATTGTACGTTTCTTTGAGAGCATGGAGGAGGGTTGCTTAGCTAAATACGGGTTTATATGCTTGTTATGGGAGGATCAGAAAATTGTTATAGATAGGAACTTCATTCATGAAGTCACTTTGATACCCCGTATCCCCGCACACGACCAACCCCTCCGCTTTGAGGATTACATGCCATTAATGGGCAATGATTGTTCTAGGGAACCTAGGAAGGGCATTCAAGCACGTACGCTGTATGAGAACATCTCAACCGTATGCCGTTGGGCACAAAACAACATCTTTGGAAGTTCGCATAACACCACCTTTTTCATCCCATCCCTACACATTATGCACACGTTAATGATGAGAAACCCTAGCTATGACATGTGCACTGTACTTTTACACTCGATTGGTGTCAGCAAGGGGGCAGCCAATTACCTGTGCCCAATGTTAGTTACACAATTGTGTCGCTATTTCCTTTCTGTTGAGGAATTCGATACTTTTATGCATGGTGGGGTTCCCATTCGACCCCTTCTTGAGGGTGTCTCCATATCATACACGAGACTTCATGGGTTATGGTCGCGCACCGAGCCGGCCGAAGATGTAATGGCAAAGACGCACAGCTCGAGATCCACAGCGAGCGATAAAGAGCCGACCCCCACAGCACAAGCATACTTGCTGAGACATACTCATAGGGGGTAGAAAGAGTGTTGGGGATGCTGACAAATTTTGGTCAGCGTTTGACGAGTCTTGAGCAGGGGATGTCTACCCTGCTGGCACGAGAAGAGAGAGCGAGATCGAGGGGTCATGGCATAGACAGGAGTGAAGCAGGTACGAGTGATACTGCGTCAGGTTCTAGGAGATGCCGTAGGTAGCAGCGAGGGCACTGCTGTGAGTCAGTTTGGAGGCGGGATATTGTTGTAAATAATTATCCTTGCATTCTGCATCTGCACGTTTTTTTTATATAAATATTTGTTCTTTTACTTTGCATGTTTAAATTCCACATCGTTTTTTTCTGCATTGCATTATTTTCCCATACAAAAAATATAAAATAAATAAAAATTGAAAAAATTGAAAAAAAAATAAGAAATATTCAATATTGGCCATTCAGACTCAAGTTCGACATGATGGTTGACTAGTTAAGAAAAATACTAAATCCTAAACTTAGTAATTGAAAACCCTGAAAAATAACCTTCCTAGAAGTATAACTTTAGAAAATATATGTCTTTGCAATTTGTTTAGAAATAAGCAATTTTGAGTTCAGTTCTTGGGCTAAGTTGAAATGAGTGAAGAGTATTGAAAGTTCTATTTGAAGAGTAAATCTGAAAAATAATTCCGAAACTTAAGTCCAAATTCTGAAAATATATACCCTAAAAATCGCACATACATGCACCTTGAAACTTGGGATAGTAGAGGATATCTAGAAATACTCTTGCCTGAAAACCTAGTATGAAAGAAAAAACGGTATTTAAAGCTAACCACCAAAAAAGCATCATTGGAAAATATATCCGGTCTTGAAAAACAAAAAAAAACAAAAAAAAGAGTGCAAGACCTGGAAACTGCTAATTACGCTTTAATGCTCACACATTCAGTAATCGGCTGATTAATCCCTCAGGAAGCTGTAATAGTCGCATGAAAGATATTTGAGCGAATCCGTCCACCATTAATAAAGAAGAAGTAGTGCTAGGTATTAAGGCAAGGGTGTTATAGATTGAATTGAATTTCCAAGTGTAGGGGTGATATTTACACACACGTAGGGGTATATGATTGGAGTTTGGAGGAAAGATAGGAATGAAAAATAGGGCTTATATTTTCAGTAGAGATGATAAAATTTCCGGTTTTGAGATTGTGTTTTAGAAGGAAAACTCAAGAGATGCTAAGAGCTTTATAAACTGGCAAAACGTATAGGATCTTAAGTTAAATGAAAATGAAGTGTGAAGAATAAGGGATGAAGATTTCTAACTGAAGGATAATAGAGCTTCTTGCTAGAATGCTGAACTGTTGGATTAGAGTCGACGACCAACTTGATCGGATTTTGTGGGCAGTATCCGCTGAAAACCTTCAGGAGACAAAATTCCTCCTCTAGGGCAACCTAAAGGTTTAATGGCTTGTTGCACGGGCTCAGTGCAATCACGTTCCCTGCGAAAATGAGGTTAGGACTTTTTATGAATAAAATGGCTTTGCTCAGGACGAGCAAAAGATTAGTTTGGGGGTATTTGTTCATATCTGAAATTTTCACTTTTATACCGCCCATTCTTGATCGCATTGCATATAGGTAGGTACTCTTGATCCGTGTTTGCTAAATAATTGCAGGTTACAGGTTCTCAGCTCTAAACGATGAAACTCAAGAATAGTCGCGACAAATTCAGGACAACTGCCAACAACAGATAAAAATACGGGTCTCCGCTCACCATCCGTCAGATACCGCCTACCAGTTCGAGGGAAAAAAGGGCAATCAAAGGTCTTTCATGCACAAAGCACAAAGAAGTAGCATAAGCACAATGAGGATAAAATTTCTTAAGAAATGCTTTAACGAATTCATCCTATTTAGTGATAGAATGTGCGGCGGTGCTATAAAACCACTTTTTTGTGAGATCGCACAAGGTAAAAGGAGAAGACGCAATAGCAGAGTATCCCCCGAAAGTTGGGTGGTGCTCATCATTGCACATACGTTTTCGAATTTGGTTATAAAAACGTATGCATCTTCAGATTCAAGCCTGTGAAATTTGGGCAATAAGTTGATGAAGTGGGGTTTAATTTCAAAATTATCCCCATTGGCTAGTGGAGGAGATAGACACGTAGGAAGGGGTCCGCGTATGGGATAGCATCGGTCTTGAAGAGTGATGCATGGTAGATTCTGAATTTGCGCACCTACGGGTGGTGGCAAGGTGGTGTTGCTAAAACTCGAAGGAGATCTGTCCATCTCGGGAGATGTGATAGGTGGAGGAGAAATAGAAGATGAAGAAGTATCGATTTCGGAGTCGACAGAAAAAATGCCGACTCGACGGGCACTAGAATCCCGTGTCCAGCCGATCATGCACTAAGCGGATTTAGTGTACGTGACAGCGTGTGATATGTGTGAGAATAATTTTTAAGAAGGTTTGTTTTGAAAAAAAATGTCGGATGTGAGGCTTGACTCAACCAATCACAAAATGCACAATCAATCCCTAAAACTAGGGTCACCTAGGTCAAGTCACTAGACCGCTCTTAGACATCCAAAGGACAAAACGTAGGATCGATTCTCTACCACCTCCTTATCAATCTTGTGGCCAGGTAAGTACCAGGTAAGTGGGAAGTATCCGCTATATGAATCACCGAAATAGTGGGCCTAATTAAATAACCACTTTCCTTAGTCACACTTGCCTAGACACCATAAGAGAAATTCGATAAGCAATAAATCAACCATGACCTTCCTTTGTCCTAATTGAGTGCGACGGTCCTTACGGGCTTGGTATAGATTTTTTTATTAATGTAGGATGATAGTATGCTCGTTTGTGATTTGTGGGACTTAGGAAGGGTGATGAAATCCCCATCTAATCTGATTTTGGGTTTATTGCCCCTTAATGTCCGGTTTAAATATGCAAAACAACTTGGAAATCAAAACACACAAAAAGATTTTTTTAGCGGCACTGTTTGCAAAGAATCCTGCAGGTAAATTCAGTTTATTAGAGCTTTAAAGGAGATAGGGAGATGACAGGAGAATACCAGAGAAGATTGGGGGCCCAACTCGTCAATAGGACCACGGTTCCGCCGCCGAATGCAACCCTAGGCCGCGGTTCCGCCGCCGTTTGGCAAGATCTTTTGTTCAAATTTCTTCAGGGCATACCAGTACTCCTTTGGTCCAAGTTTAAAGTCTCTGAATCTCTGTCGGCTTGCTCCAATTACTCTAGATGTCCTTGCAAAACTTGCATAAGAATCGTTAGAAACACAAGATGCGGTTTTGGTTCTCTTTTATTTTATGTTTCTGATTTTTATAAGAAATCAACCCTAATAACAAGAAAAATAATTATAACAGTTTTTCCAGCAACGACACCACTTGATTGTTCGCGAAAAGATGTTGTATGTGTATGCTGTAAATAACCACAATCAAGACGGTGTCGCAAATAGCTAGCCGCGATGAGTATGAGCCGTCCGCTGGGAAACGTGAACGTCTTTTCTTGTTTTAGACGAGTTGATAAAATAGAGAAGGGGTTGTCGTTTTATTTTAAGATGGATAGAAAATTTATAATAGAAAGGCTTGTTGGGTTTATAGGACTTAGTAGTTAATGGATGAATATTTAGAAATGACTTTTTTTTTTTATCTTTTAATTGTTTAAAACTAGAGAGATAGCGATGAATCTGGATTAGGGTTCTTGGAAGGAATTAGGGTTTCCCACTACTGCCCCTTGTCCTTCCATTGATCTCTATTTATCTCAAGATCTTAACAAAACAGTAATTAACTAATCTCAAATCATGGTCGTGACTATCATTAATTGATAGCGCGCTCGATAAGAGACTTAACATTTATTTTGCTAAAGTTTATAAATATTAAATGTCAAAAGAAGTTGAGCAATATTTCATCCAATATTTTACCCTATCCTACAAACCCTAGCAAGCAAGAAATTACTCACTCATGGTTAGCAGCGTAGTACAATAGAGATGGAAGATGAATGAAATCATATTAAAATTTAGAAATGCAGAAAGTAATGCTGAATATAATGCAGAAAAGTAATGCGTAAAATATGTACGTAAAGTAAATGCGAAAAGAATTAAAGCAAAAACTATCTTTAATAATCAATTATTGCATTACAACTTTTCTCCTTCAAAAGTAGATTACAAGAACCCTAGTTTCTCTTGTAGATCTCTCTCTTTATGGAGGTAGATGATTAGATTAGATGAGATAATCGATGAGATGATATATGATTAGATGATTTGGAATGCACAGCTCTCGATCTTTTATATAGCCTCTGAAAATACAAACCCTAGATGCCATGTTGGATTAGGTGTAGTTACAATCATGCCCCCAAAAATCCAGATCCAACGGCCCATAAATGACCGCGGTTCCGCCGCCCTTGCCCTCGTTTGATCGCGGATCTCCCGCCTCCTAGTGGGTTTGGGACTTGGGATTTTTTCTGTCTTTTTCTCTCGATGTTTGAAGATTCTCTTGATATATAGATTCTGAAAATATTGCTTTTAGTCTCTGCCGTTGGTATATTCTTCGATTTGCTTCTAATATTTGGCAGATTCAGTTTCGATATTTTAATTTGATTTAGATCTCCTACATAGATTTCATACCTGAGCTAATACCTGCACAATATCTCAAATCAAATTGTTAGTAGCATTTGGTGTTTTTGAGATATTATTCCAACCATTTATATAATATGATATCTTAAGAATATTGATTATGAATATTTTATTTAAATATTATATGCATATATTTTTCCTAATTATATTAATTATAAATGAATAACATATGAAAATAATCTTTTTACAAATAAACCCACATATGTTCTTTATTTATAATTAACACATTTTAGTAGTTAATAATAATAGGGAAAATGTTCATACAAATGTGCAATATTTTTGACTAATCACATGTCATATATCATGGTTCAAGTGGTAGTGTCATGTCAATTAAATCTATATATATGGACCCCAGTAACTGTATCATTACTCAGGTAACAGTGTCATATCATGAAACAAAAGAATATATAAATCATATCATAAATTTCATGTATATGCTATTCAGATATTGGAGAATTCACTATGAATTACACGTGCTGAATCAGGCAAAACAATATAAAAGTCATAAAATTAGACTCATTTATCTAAATTGTAAAATTGGTTTCAACTCCATCGTAATACTGGTTAGGGAGATATGATTATTTTAAAACATGTGTTCAGGTAAAGCCGTGTCTTTTTTTGTACAGTAATATATATAGATCATGTAATGGAACAGGCAAACATTTAAATCATATTTAATCAAGCTAATGATAATTCAGGCACAAATTACCAGATGGATTAGGAATCTATGTTTCCATATGTTTGTTAACCGTTAAACTTGTATAGGTTCAAAACTTATGACCAATACGTGTGATTGGGTGTTAAACACAGGATTCTTCTCTTGTAGTCGGTATATAATCATGACATAATTTGAATCACGAATTCCAACATCGATTCCTTAAATTTAAAACGCTCCCAAATTTTAAAATATGGATTCTTGAAAAATTATAAGTATAAAATGGATCAATTATAAACAGAATAACACCTAACCAAAACCCAAGACCTAATTCCTAAGACAGGCCGCCCATGGCGGCTTTTTGGGAAATTCCGGCGGCCTCGTAGTGGAGATAGGGGCTTAGGTTTCTATGCTAGTCTCATACTATTCTGAATAGTTCACTGGTATACTTTGAATATTTTCTAGAGACCTAAAATAGTTCCAGTTTTAACTTAAAACTTATAATTCTATCAAAAACCTAAATTTTTATGTAAACCAAGTCACAACTATTCAAAGATTGTATCTTTACTTTGAATTGAGGGTAAAGGGAAATAGTTCATACTATTAGAAGGCTACTAAGTTTTATTAAGTTGCTTCATTTGGGAAAATATTTGAAAAGAACAAGTTTGAAGGTGAAGACTTTAAGTTTTAGTGTAAGGTTTGTATTTGGTGAATATGTATGTGCGTGTGTGTGTGAGAGGGTAATCTAGGGTTATCCAAATATATTCATGTCTACTATAATATGAGGACTAAGTGATGAATTAAACAACCAACGATTCAAATTTAACCAAGTTAAAAGTTATGTTAACATAAACAAGATATCATTAATATTAATTTCATGCCAAGAAATAAATTGATCAAACAAAAATAATAATTGAATTAAACACTTGCATAAATCCCTAATTTTCATATCTAAATACTTTTGTAGATATGTTATGGTGACTATGAGTGATGGATTAAAAAATAATTATGCTATACTAATCAAGTTATCAATTACAAGTTCAGGATTCAAGCAATCAATCATGAATCTAATACAATGAGGTAACAATTAATCAAAATTAAATAACCATTCTAGTTTCAAGTAATCAATTGATTAAACACATGAAATAAAATTAATCAAAGGAAATGGAATACTTTTTATTTCTTGACTAAAAATCAAGTAATGAACTATAAAAGCAAATCAAGAAAAGAAACACTTGCATGATAATCAAGAATATCAATTATATAAAAGTGGTTAAACCACTTGCATCCAATAAGGATTTGTTTACTAATATTCTATGGGAACCTAATTATTCATGATAAATATTTTAGAAATATAATATGGTGGTGATTAAGGATAAATTTAAGCATATAACTAATCAAGTCATTATAAGAAATTAAATAATAAATTCCATATAGATCAATCAAGAACTAATTTTCTTAATTCAAGAATTTAATTGATTAACATAGAAATTAAAGAAAAATCACACTTGCCTTTGTTGACATCTGTGTCACACGATCCTCAGTTTCGATTATATAGTTCAAAACCTTATTTAAACGAATTCATAAGTTACTAATGATGTTTTCAAGTTTGTGTCTTGAGTACAGCATGCACGATATATCAAATATCAAGCAAGGTTGCCTATATTATGATACGCACTTAAAACGGTGATATGGTATGACAACTTGAAGCAAGCAATAACATGATGCAAGCCTAATCAAGAATCAATGACGCCGCAGAGTAACTATTCAAGGAAACGGAGTTAATCGGAGAACCAAAATGAAGATAGATGTTGTGAGAGTTATACTTGTAATTAGTGATGATTTCATAAGCTTAGAAACCCCATTCCAATATATTCTTAATGCTCAAGATATCTCCCTCTCTTTTAGAGATGTTTAACCTATCCGTTAGAATTCAAATTGCCAATATTTCAAAACAGTTTTCATTCATGTCAGAATACAGACGTCTCCTACAGACGTCTGTATAAGATATTTTGAAATAGCAGACGTCTCAACAAGACGTCTGTAAGAACAAACTTCAAAATTCTTCATTCTGTATACTTCTCAGAGACGGATATATAGACGTCTCTAAGAGGATTTTATTCCTGGAGCAGATGTCTTTTACAGACGTCTCCACGGGCAGTTTTTGGCAGTCAATTCAAATTTGAATTTTGAATTGAAGGGATATTTACGCTGTTTTCATTTCTAACCATTCCCAACGGTCATTAACTGTTTATGGCAGTTATTAGTAGTTATTAGGAGTTAGAATAACTTCCCATTCGATCCTTATATAATGCCATGAGATCTCATACTTTTGATGTAACATTCATTACAAATATTTCTGGAATAAAATTTCGCGTTCTTCGCACTTTAATTTCCCAAAATTCTCATTTCTTCAAGTGTCATAAACCTGTTCAAATCTCTCAAAATAATTCTTGTGCCAAATCGGTAATAGTCTTTAAGATCAATAGGATTGTGTGTGAGAGAAATTGTTTGTAATAAAAGCGATTTGTAATCCAAGAGAATGGGTGCTTCTCCTTTCTCTTGAATTGTAGATTCGGAATGAAAAAGAGATCTTCCTAGAGATACGTGGATTACAGAGAAAAGTACGGCTTTCCTTGAGAATCACGGTTTAGAGAGGAAGAAGGCTTATTTCCTAGAGAATCACAAGTTTGAGTGATTAATCCTTGTAAAGAGGGATATTTGGTTTCTTCGCATCCCTATGAAGTGGGATATGTGTACTCACACATATAGTGGAAAAATTCTGAGTAGGAGATTCAGGCGGGAACTAGTCATATGAGGTAGTGAACCCTAGTCAACATATCCTTGTATTTGTGATTGATTTCTTCTTTTTAATATTTTTTAGCAATTTTTGTGATTATCATTCTTAAGTTTCTTTGTTTAAACTTATTTTAAATATATTCCGCAGAAACTTAATAATCATTTTTAAAGTAAGTTAGTAATTTTAAAAATTTATCATATAGATTATAAACACTTTATTCACGGTCTCTAAGATATTTTCAGCTTTTGTCTAAAAAATTATTCACTACTCTTGAAATTTTATTAAACTTGTATGAGAATTCTTTTGAAATATTTAGATGAAATTAGTAGGGAAAAGAGAAAAACGAAGAAAGAAGAATGATTTTTAAAGAAAGAAGAAAGGTTATAGAAAGAAAAAGAGAAGCTTGGGAATGAAGGAGTATTAATTAATTAGTTACTTGGAGAAAAAGTAAAAGAAAAGGAAAAAGGAAAGAAAAGAAAAGCAATTAATTTGAGGTAAAGTAAACAATTACTTAGAAATAAAGTAAAGGAAAGAAAAGAGAAGAATTTCTAGGATAAGGTATTTTGCATTTATCCCTTTAAATTTTTATATTTACACATATCACCCAAAGCTTTGCATAATTAAATCTTTTAACAAAAATATGTAAAATAATTTAGGGCCAACACCGAAAGTTTAAAGCAAGAAAGCGCTCGTCATTCTTACTGAAGCTTTCCTTTATTCTATTTTGACGGATTACTCGCTCTTGGACACCTCTTACTGCTTACTAAGGCATTTAAGGAACTAGCGGTTATTCCGATTCCTACTCCTAGTAGGCAACTCACTTCACTCCCTTTTGAATGTGCAGCCTAGTCTCTGTCCGTGGGTGTGGCTATCTTCTACTATTGATTAACTTTTCAGAAAATGGATTCCTATTTGAAAAGTGCATAACCGCATGGATAAGCTCATCTGATCTGGTCTTTATTTCTTTGAGAAATCAAGTCTTATACACTTAAGAAAATATCTTGATCGTCCACCAGGCGGTGGATTAGGGGAAAGGGGGGAGGTAGATGTTGCCTGGTAGGGCCGATAGTAGTACACTGTGTGGGACGGAGTAAGGGCCCCTCTCACCTCCTACGAGTCGTCCGGCAGAAAACAGTTCCTGAGTGGAGTAAAACTCCAATCCCACGCGCACTGCAGTTTCCTGCTTTGTTTGGAGGGCTGTGGGAAATACTGGAGCACTTTTTCCACTCCTTTCTGCGCTCAACCGTACGAGAAGAGAAGGATTTCGTTGGGGTGAAGGACGTGAAAATAGCTGATAAAGAAAATCTTTTGAGCAAATTCCTAGGGAGCCACACCTGCTGCTGGTCTTAACTCACCTCGTCTTGTAATAACGGCGGAGGGTTCAAAAAAGATGTCCTCTGACAGGTCTTTCCTGATTGCGCGCGGTCATTGCCCTTGCTGCCTTAGCTGTCAAGCTAGCAAGAAGCCTATAGGGATCAAAATCATGAATAACTTCTGTTTGACTTTTTGTTCCCTCTACCCCACCCCTATTTGTCTCGAGCGAGCCTCTGTCCTTTATAAGGCAATCCTGTCTCCATGAATCTCGAAGTCCCATTATGGGACTTCCCGGGCCCACTAGCAAGAGACGCTCGCGCTTTCCGACTTGGAAACCGCTCCCTGTTCGGGCTCACCGGCCGGACAGGGAGGTTTTACAAAAGCTTGAACCGGACGCCGTGGAGCAACGGACGCTCCACTCGTTCGACAGAAGCGCCGTTCGCGGTTTTCCACAGCAGAGAGAGGAGACAGGATTGCCTTATAAAGGTCGGCATTATAACCAGTACCGAAAAAGACGGTGAAAAACAATCATTCCGGACTGCCGCTTCATGTGTAGTAGGGGGTGTTTTTCTGTCTGCGCTTGATGTCGCCTTTGCCTTGTTGGGAAGACGGGACTTGAAGTCAGAATAGCAGCCAAGGGGATATGCCAACAGGAGAGATCGAGAAAGGGTAAATTCCTAGGCAAAGCAAATGTACCAGTAAGAAGGTCTCAACCGCTCTACTTCTTTGTCACATTTCTCGTTCCAGTCCACAGCTTAAAATTTTAAGAAGAAAACATATTTATCAAAAATACAATTAGTTTTAAAATATGATAAATTTCGTAAATATTTTTCAAATACAAATACGAGTAATTTTTTCTAATTTCAAGAAAAATCGTATTTTCAAATACGAATACAAGTGTTAAAATTCTACAAATACTTAGAATTACCAGTACATGTATATTAGGATCCAGAGGTTACAGCTACCCGGTATATGTCGAAAGGGAGGTCGACAATCAAGTCCATTTGTACCCTACTGAGCTTGAATGTGACAATCTCTATACAGCCCGGTCTATTCGTCTAAGAGTATCGCATATCAGGTCTAGGGGTGCATAACGTCTGGTCCCTAATAACCCGATAAATCGTGCTGGAGTCAAGCTCATCACCAATTGAGAAACTAATGAACTCTTATCAATAAATCTCATCCACCGTGGCCACGGATTTATGGTGATGGAAAACCGAACACATCGCGACATCAACTCCTAATACCAGGAGAGAAGAATCCTTGACAATCACTCACTGCTTCCATGTTGCTCGATACTGTACCCAACTAAAACATATTTGCACAACCCCTTTGAGTCATGGTAGGGTAGTAATATAAGTATGGTGAGAACTCACACGAGACAAGTGACGATCTCAGGTCAAAGGACTAACCTATACTCATGTCATTAGAGAACTAAATTTTGAAGATAGATATAATACTATTTAGAAGTTCTCGGCGAGTCCGTCCAATGTACTCACCTCCAGTGAGCATATGTAAACTATCTTAGGTGACACAACATCAATGGCTTATGAGACCGGCCACTGCTCCTCGTCGGAGTCTAGAAACATATACACTAGTCTACTCCGGAATATCGATGCCCAGTATCAATACTCCCTCGACTAAGGACATTTAAGGATATGCTTATGGACTACCCAACTCTCACGTATATGATTGCCATCACAACGCTGGTAGTCAAGCAAGAATCCTACGGGCTTCATCATTATGTATTAGCGATATGTAATAATAAGTAAAACGTATACATATCAACGATAAAGAAAAAACAGATAGCATACTATCTTTTCAAGTAAGACTGTTCTACCTGTATAGGTCCTCCCTCAATTATTATAATTGTCTACCTGTAATTACAATAATTGCCTTGAGGGCATTATATCCAACAATCTCCCATTTTCACTTAAGGTTAATTATTGCAGTATCGCATACCCACAGCTCGTATGCTATCGAATACCCAACTTCTCTACTAATCAGTTTCGCTAACCATGTTTGTGAAATATTCATGTTCGAGAAATAACCTTAGTGAGTGGATTCGTTATAATGTTCCAACTTCATCTCTCTTTTTCTCAACTTCGCGGAGATCAACAATCTCCCAAACTGAGCGATACCCCACCTCATTGTCTGGATACTTGATGGGAATAATTTCATAAATGAATAATTTTATCCAACAAACTTCTTGGGTTGTATCCTCTGTTGAGTCATAACCAGCATCATGCAGCATTTCTACCTCAGTATCCCTATTGGAACCCTATCCAATAAAATTCTCCTCGGAAGAGGGTAAACTCAAAACTGTGGTAGCATCTCTATCATTCTGGTCACCTTGGAAGCCTGAGCCAATAACCGCCTCCCAGAGGAGGCTGCCGTTACCATATACCAAGAACATCCTCTTATGTTCTTAACGGCTTTTCTTTGTTTCTTCAGGATTGAATTAATATCTGCTTACTACAGCATGTTCAAAAGCAACATCTGGTTTGGTATATGACATGACATGATTGAATCAACCGCTTATATAAATGATATGTCATTCATGCAAGTCCTTCCCCTTATCAGTCTAAAAGACATCTCTTTAGAGAGGGTGGCTCCATTACCTATGGGTATACCACCATGCCAGAAGTTATCCATTCTAAACCACTTTTAGAGTGATGTTTAAGTATCCGGATTGTGACACTTTCTAAATCTATATTTAAAACCATAGATCTAGTCACCAGAATTCATGACATCTAATCCAGATCCTATATGGAGAAATATCTTGTGACAACCAAAATTTGACCGATTATAGTATAGGAACATCACTTCCTATCAGGAGTATGCCATCTGTTCATACTAGAATATTACATTTAATACCGCCCATTCTTATGCTCATTTGTTTATAGGTAGGTGCTTTTAATCTGTATTTGCTACATATTTACAGTCTACAGGTTCCTAGTCCAAAATAACGCAAATGATACAAAATCTCCACTGTTACGCCAAAATCCAGAACATCTGTTGCCAGCAGATAAAAGCCGGGTTCCGATCATCCGTATCCGTCCAGTGCCGCGTACCGGTTCCAGAGACAAGACAAATGACAGTGGTCATTCGTGTCTCGGACAAGCACAAAGCACGAGGGAGGCAGCACAAGAATCAATGGGTGCGCGGAGCTTGAGGGAGAAAGGTCAAATCAATCAAAAGCGAAGCTATATTTGGACTGTGCAGATCTGAAGAAATTGTGAAGGCATTTTGCAATTTGGGACATGTAGAACATCATAAGATAGCAATACAAGGAAACTCAGAAAATCCGAGATCCCAACTCTACAAAACCGCGCCGGAACCGCCGCCAAATGTGGGTTTGCGCGGCGGATCCGCTGCGGTTTCGTGTCATCATATGACCAAATTTTAGGGGTAGTTGGGTCATTACATTTATGGCCAGAATGTTGCCCTAGGGTTTCAGCACGCAGCCTGTAAATAGCCCAGTTTTGTGCCAAGCCAAGGGTCTTCTTCATGTCCTTTTCTCCCATCTCTTTTAGTGTAGTTTAGTTTAGCTTCTTCTTCTTCTTCATGTCTTCCTCCATTAAAATGTAGTGAGAGCATTGAGTGGATGATGAAATGAAGATGAGGGTTGTTTTTCTTATCTTGTATTTTTATTTCATTGCATTGTAATTTCATTTCTAGTGTAACTTTATAATTTGTTGTTAACTAGTTGTTGTTATTTCTTTTCTTTTTTTATCCGTATTTTCAAGTGATGATACTCTACGGAGTTCCTTGTGTAGGGTTCCTAGGCACTCCCAAGAGGTCTCACAAGGCATCGATCATGCCAATTTCAAAAATTACGGGTGCCGAGAAACCCTAATACGGATCGTTGGCTAGAAGTTTAGGCGAAAAGTAAACTAGTTAACACTTAACTATAAGAATACGGAAATACAACCTTTGTAGATCCGGTGCTCCACCTCCACGGCTCCGCAATGAAGTCCTCTCCGCTGTCCAAATCGAACCATGACTCTCACGGTGGTTTCATCGGAGAAAAGACCGGGCTAGGTCGTCGACAACGTGCCGAAGATGATCTACGTCGAAGCATCACTAGATCAAGCTCCACCTTCACCAAGCCATGAAACTTGTGAAGAAAACACACTCTACTACTTGGCAAGAGGTAGAGGATGAAGAAATAGGAAGTGGGTAGACTTTAGAATTGGATTTCTCACTTTGCCATTAAAGCTTTCAAGCTTTTTCTTGAAGTGAAGAAGAAGAAGAAGATGAAGAATATGATAAGTTTTTTGATAATTGAAAAAGAAAATGATCCTTATCATATTCTTAACCTTAGTTAAGTGTAGAGAATAGACCATGGTTAGTAATGATGGTTAGGGTTAAGCAAGAGACAAGAATGGTGGACTAGGTCAAAGCTTCATGAAGCTTCAACAAAACAACAATAAAAGCCACCATTCTTTTCATATTATTTCCAAAATGAATAAAATGAATAAATGAACGAATATGTAATGGATAAGCAAAACCCTAATCATTAGTTTAACCATGGTTTAATTCTTTACACTTAACCAAGTAAACATGTATCATCAAATATGATACAATCATTTGCACAAAAAGTATATCACATATACAACTTGTACAACCAAGTGAGAAAATCCTTTTAAAGTGAACCAATACTAGTTAATGCAAAGTAATATATCAAATATATAATTATGCATTAAATCATTAAATCAACACTTGAATCAATAATCCGGTCATGTCGAACATAACCGACTAGTATTCAATGTATCGACTTATCGAATCAACGCTTGAATCGATAACTAGGTTATATCGCATACAACCATTCGACACATTCATCACGAGAATGAAATATGGTATCACATACACGCATTATTCTCGGTCCCGCACATATCTCATATGCGCTCCTATTTCGTTTTGCTTGAGCCAGGAAACCTCTGTGTAGGACTCTAAAGACTCGTCAATACGCCGGTAGCAGATGATGATCATATCAAGCACCCACAAGCCGCAAGCGGTCTGCTAAACGTAACGGCCACCCGGGTATTGAGCGATCAGAAGATCGACGAGCAAGCCCACTCACACTCCAGTGAATCCAACCAGTAACACTACCGTACAGTCTGGTCTGATCGTCTGATATGTCGCATATCTCGCCTAGGGGTGGTAAACGTCAGACCCCAATAGCTCGATAAGTCATGTCGATATGAGGTCTATAACATTCGAGAAACTACTGGTAACACTTACCAGTAAATCTCAGCAACCCTGGCCAGGGATTTCCTGTTATAGCCAATCGAACACAGCGCAACATCAACTCCCTATACCGGGAGAGATGAATCCCCTCCTATCGCTCATTGCCTCTATGTGACTCGGGACTGTACCTAAAAACCACCGTTTTGCACGCCCTCTTGGACGTGGTAAGATAGAAATCAAAGCACAGTGGGAACCACACAAGACTCTATGACGATCTCGGGTCAACAGACTACTCTGTACCAGTGTCACCAGAGAACTGCCATCTGACGTAAGGTATATTACCATCTGGGAGTTCTCGGCGAGTCCGTCCAGTGTACCCAGTCTCCACTGAGCACCCGTATATCATCTTTGATGTCAAACACCAATGGATATGGGATCATCCATCGCCCATCTGTATGGGTCGATAAGGTACACGCTAGTTTACTCTGGTATATCGATGCCCCATCTCGATACACCAACGACTAGGGACTTTGAAGGATGTACTTATGGACTACCATGTCCCCACTAGTATGATCCGCATCATAGTCCAGATAGTCAAGTACACATCCTAAGGGCTTTACCAACATGTAACAGAGAGACAATCATTATACACGTTAAGGTAAAGAGCAACCAGATAGCATACTATCATGTCGAGCAAGAAAGTCCTCCCTATATATGTCCTAGCATCCACTACAATATACATCATATGTACAGTAATGGCCTCTAGGGCATACATATAACTAACACCTTGCTAAGGTGAGGACCCAAGTGTTAGCTTGCTTCACTTGTAAAACCGTATTTTTCTCTTTTCTTCCTTCTTGTTTTGTTTTCTTTTGTTTTATGATGTGTGAATAATTTCCTCCTTATTAAGGTTAAGGAAGGTGGTATGAGGGAAGGAGAAATCCCTTGTGCTTCTCTTCGCCAAACATCTTGAAACGAACTCCGACCAAACAAACGCAACCCCCTCACTTAGGCGCGCTATACGTGATATGTAGCCGCGACCTAAGTCGAGAAGTCCTTTAAGCGCACTACAACGTGACATGTAGTTGTGACTTATTTGGATACATGGTTGCGGGTGTTTGGCCGAGGGTTGGAAATAATCGTATTTAGCGGACGGACATGGGGCACTAGGAATGGATTTAGTGTTGGAAAGCTCGCTTAAACTCACAAATCCCATTCCTATGTCCTCCTAATCCCCGCTACTTTCGATTATCCCAACACCGTTTTAAGAATGGCAAAAGGCAAGCACAAGACTAATCCTAACTCTACTAACCAATCTTAACCTTAACAAGCTTACTTGAACATAAATACGAACACTTAAGATAGACTTGATCAAACATATACACATTCTTTATTGACTCGTCTAAGACTCGAACGGACATACAACCATCTCCCTGTGGATCGACCCGTGCTCAACCGGCTAGCTGCATAGCGACACCGTCCTGATTGCGGTTATAACTTTAGAATTTTGAACATCCGATACGCCAAAAGCGTGCGATCATCATCCAAATCCCAGGATATAACTACTTACATCATTTTTTATAAGTTCATCTGTTGTTTTGATGAAGTCAATTACCTTGACTCTCACATCAAAACAGATGATCCTCCTCCGCTGTGTCCGCTTTAGTCTGTAAATAAACATAAGTTACTTGCACGCCTTCCGCTGCCCCCACTGATTACGATAACCCTTTAGCAGAGTCATATACACGTGCACTTCTAAATTTCCATTTAGAAAGACATTATAGTCATCCACCTGCCAGATATCCTAGTCAAGAATAGCAGCAGTGGCAAGTTGTATCCGTATGGAGTTCTGCATAGACACTGAAGTAAATGTTTCATCACTATCCACACCGGTTATTTGATGAAAAACCCTTTACTACAGGACTAGCCTTATTAAGTTACCACCTTTCCACCTGCACTGATCTCGAAAGATCTACTTGCTTCTAATGGGTTTTACCCCTTTAGGAGCACCCAACAAATTATATAATTTGCTGAAGTGTATGAAATCCAACTTGGATATATTGCATCTGGTCACCGGAAGTTACCACTACCTATGACCTGCTGATTACTAGGAAGGATATCATAACCATGATGCTGACATCACTATCACCGTCTACTAGAAAACCGAAGTATCTCTCGAGTGACTGAGATTACCTACTAAAATCTGTAGAGTGGCTAAGATTTGTCCGTTCCAATTGAATGTCCAGGTTCTACTAAATTTTCAGTAACCGTTTGTGATTCTATAATCACTTCCAGTTCTACCATATTCCCACTAGTTTCTTTTATAAAGAAGTCCTTTTTATAAAAAGATGGCGAGTCAAGAAAAATCAATCTTTGGTCTTGCAAATGGTAGAAGTTAAACTCTTGCTAAAAGTTTGGGATAATCGAAAAACTTCTATTACTGAAATGTGCATTAAGTATATCCGGATTCTACTTTTAAACAGAAACCTTATAACTCCATACCTTAACATCCTCAAGGTATGCAATCTTTCTATATCTATATAGAATCTAAGGCACTGATTTAGATGGAATTAGATTCAAATGTTATTCAACTGTTTCCAGTGCATATCACTTAAATGGAATAAAGGCCATACAATATTACTCATTAAGGAGTGCACCCACGGATGAGTAAACTGTGAGAGAATCAAGTTCTCAATATTACTATGACGGAATACCCAGTATGAATATCTACATCTTTGATCACTTCGAAGAATCCTGATACTTCCAACATATGGTTCTCTATTTTATTCTTATACATATAAACTTCTCAAAATCTTTGGATCATGCATTTCAACGAATGCGTGTCTGCAAACAGAGAACTCATAGGTAAACTGAATGAACTAATATTATCAACCCCTTTGTTCTAAAGGACACCGGAAAACATACATTACCATGTATAAGTCCCAAGAGTATACTAATTCAAACTCCGTGTGTGTAAATTGAAAAACTGTATCTTGGTTAAGAACGTCTATACCGTTATTCAATGGACCTTACCTTATTCTCAACTGAAAAAGGTAAATGTTTAGAACATAATTTTCAAAATTTATATCTCTGTTGGGGTAAAAATTTACAACCCGTTGCCAAACTCAAAAATCAAAATCAAGCTCAAACTCAGAGCCAAAATTAAAATCAAAAGCCAAGTGGGCCCAATCCCAATTCAAGCCCAAGCATAAAGAGGGGGCCGGCTAAAGAAAAGAAAAGAGAAAGAAAAACTAAATGTAATTTTTGTTTTTAATAGGCAATAAGTCAATTTTTGTACAAGCCATAGGGCTAAATATGAAAGATTTAAGCCTATAAAAGGCCCCCATGATGATTTGAGGATGAGTATTAATCTTGATTCCCCCCCAAAAAAATCTTTAGTTTTGGGCCACTCTTTATTGCGCAAGTTTGTTTCTCTTCCTGCTTTCTTTTTTCAATCAAATCGAAGTGCGCATGTCAGGAGGCCTTAAAATGGAAAAAGCGCCCCTTTTGATCTTCAAAAGTTAAAATCTTTGTATTTTTAGACTGTTGCTCCATTGGGTTTCGACCTTAATTGCACCGTGCTAGGTGTGTACCATGCTAGGTGCCTATTTGACTAGGTGCGCACGCTGTTGGGTGCACATCGAGCCAAATACGCACCGACCCAAGTGCGCACCTTGCTGGGTGCGCACCTTGCTGGGTGCGCACCTTGCTGGACCTTTTGGCCTATTCGAGACCCTTTGGCCCCCTTCACCTTCTCCCACCTCGTCGGGTGCACACCTTGCTAAGTGTGTACCTTGCCAGGTGTGCACTTTACTAAGTGCGCACCTTACTAGATACGCGTCTAGGGAGGTGTGCACTTGTCACGTGTTCACTTTACTAAGTGCGCACGTGGCACATATACACTCATCTCCTCTCCCGAAGCAATTTTTAGGTCAAGCCGGACCCTCGTAAAAACTTTGCGAAGCCCCCGATAAAAACTCCGCGGGACCCCCGTAAAAACTCTGTGTGGCCCCCGATATGCCTGAAGCACCCTCAAACTTGTTCCCAAACACAACACGTACATATTGCATATTGAGTTCGCATGATCTTTTTGACTTGTTAATCAGAGGTTCTCTCGCTACAAAAGTGAGGGGTAATTAATGTCAGCTTACTCCGCGGTTGCCGATGATTTGGATCTGCACAATCAATAAACCTCTTCCTATCCTAGAAAGGGGGAATCTATAATATACTTGACAAGCGACGCACATTCCTATCTGTTCGCTATAGTGCCCTCAAGTCAATTATTGAATCGCAGGCACGCGATTGCGATGATTGAGGGAGGACATATACGGATTGTCTTACTCAAGATGATAGTATGCTATCTGGTTTGTCTTTATCATCATGTATATGCTTTATGTGGTATTACAGATTACTATTACATATTGATAGAGCCCACAGGATTCTTGCTTGACTACCAGCATTATGATGGAGATCATATACGTAGGAGCTGGGTGGTCTATAAGCACATCCTTAAATGTCCCTAGTCGTGGGAGTTTCGAGACCGGGCATCAATACTCCAGAGTAGACTAGTGTATACTGATTGAGACCCCGACGAGGGGCGATGACCAGTTCTCAAAAGCCATTGGTGTTAGTTTATTCACCTAAGATAGTATACACGTGCTTATTGGGTTATGAGTACACTGGACGGACTTGTCGGGAACATGATAGTTGGTAGTATACCTATTGTCAGATAGAAGTTCCCAGGTGACATGTGTGCAGGTTAGTCTGTCGACCTGAGATCGTCATTTGTCTTGTGTGAGTTCCTACTGTTCTTTTATTACTACCCTACCATGGCTCAAAGGAGTCATGGAAACAGGTTTTAGTTGGGTACAGTCCCGAGCCACATGGAGGCAGTGAGCGGATTGTCGGGGATTCGTCTCTCTCGGTATTGGGGGTTGATGTTGCATAGTGAACGGGTCGCCTTCACCAGAAATCCTTGGCCAAGGTAGTCGAGAATTACTGATTTGGATCGGTAGTTTCTCAGTTGGCGATGGAATTCATACCGACATAAAATGTCGCGTTATTAGGGGTCTGACTTTATCCATCCCCTAGACTCGATATACGATACTCTTAGACGAACAGACCGAACTGGACGGATATTGTCACGGAAGGCTCAGTAAGGGTTCGGATGAGTTTGCTCGTCGGCCTTCCTTTCGCTCAATACATGGGTAGCCGTTACATACACCTAGTGCCGCTGACGTGCTTGTGGTTAAACCCACTGGCAGCATATTGATGAGTCTTTAGAGTCCCACACAGAGGGTTTCCCTTTTTCGGGCGAAACGATATAGAGGCCGTATGGTTTTACGGCAGGGTTCGATTATATATGTGCACTTGTGCACGTATCAGGATTCAGACGGATAATACTAATGGCTTTGGTTTAAGCCAGATTCTAGTATTATATTGTTGGATTATTTTCGTCTCATTATATTAGTATTTTTCGGAATACGGATACGGGTATATATATACGGATGAGGAGTATTCTTGTAATTTATTACAAGGTACTTCTAGAAGATACCATCTCATTTAGTTTTAACCATTTAGGATTAAATGGTTAATGAGGTGTGTATGCATTTATTATAGCATGGCTTTATAGTGACTCATGGTTACTATTCTATCATGCTTGGTTTTTGTTTGTTGTGAGATATTTTGGAGACTTGAGATATTTTGGGTTGACTTAAGATATTTTGGAGACATGAGATATTTATTGGATGACTCCATTATTGCTCACAACACACAACAACAAACACACAACACAACAACATAAAGACTTAGCCAATTTTCTTGAGTTGCCTCTCACTCTCATCCTCAAGCTTCTTCTTGTACTACCACCCTTTAAATATCATGTATTGAGAAACCTAGGGTGTTATGAGATAAATTAATCGATCATTACACTCTCCATCCTCTAGGCTATCTTGTTTAGCGAACTAGGTACCCTATTTACCTCGGCTATTGAGGTAGGAGCTCAGAATACAAATCCTCGGGTGGATCATCTTCGATGGAGGGAGATGTTCACACCATAATATTGTATTATTATATTACCCATTCTTATTCTTTTTATAAATAAACAGGTGCTTTTGACGCATGTCTGCTACATATTACAGGTTACAGGTTCTTGGAGCGAAAACAGTGAAAACGGTGAAAAGACGATGCAAAAGTTGACTTTGACCAACAAACAGAAGACTCTTGATCAAGCCTACATCAAAAATAAAATTCACAAAGTACAAGGCAATGCAAGGTTTAAGGTTACAAAGTGAACGGTTAAAAGTCCACCGCAATTATTCACTGGAGATCTGGAAGAAATAGAAAAGCCAAATTGAATAAAGATCCAAAGAAATAAAAAGCCCAAGAAACCCAGAATCAGTTCCAAAATTTTCAGACATAAAATTTTACCAAAGCTTGGAAGTCTACTTTGACTAGGTCTTCCTAAAAATATTTTGGTAAATGTAGACATGAGAATCAATTGTAACTTAGGGTTTCTATCTCCTATAAATAGAAGCCCAAATCATTGTATTCTTTTCATGCCTCCCTTCATTAATAAATTTCAGCATTCTTTTGGAGAGCATCATTTTTTGTAAGTTCTTTATTTTCAGCCCTAAGTTAATTTTCTATTCTTGCCTTAGATAAATTTAATTTCTTGCCCTAATTAATCTTTTATTCTCTGCCCTAGATAAATATATTTTAATTCCCTAATGAGTGAGTAGTCTCCTCGCTTGTTAGGGTTAGATCTGGGGAAGGTTTGAGAGACGAAGATCTCTCATCCCCTTTCTTGCCCGTCATATATTTTTATAGAACTCCATGCATACCTTCTTATTCCGCTCCCTACGGCACTCTACCCACGAGATAGCGGTGATACCGTAGTCTAAAGGCCCGGATTTTAAGGTTTTCCATGGAGGTTAGGGTAAAGATTAAGAAAGGAAGGACAAGGATCTAGAGGAAGAACAATCTTCCCGATCATCCTAATCCCTTTTATTAATATTTACCATAATACCTAATTAGATCTTCATATGGGTATAGAAAGCGGTGAGATTTATAGACTTTCCAAACTTAACCTAGACCTAATCCTAGCAAGACTTAGATATAGATTAATTTAGATTTTAGATTTAATAATCAATCCGAACACCCTTCGGAATTAACTCGTTAGCGCGATTAGGAAATCCACAACATCCCTGTAGACCGACCCGTACTCACCGGCTAGCTTCATCCGACGCCGTTCTTGATTGCGGTAATAGATAGTTTTTGACGCACAAATCAGGAGACCGGAGATCAAGCAAGTTCATGGTGGCCTATAAGAGCTTGGGAAGGTGGTTGAACACCGAAGGACACGGATCAATTCGGCATAATCATTCTTAACTCCTATATATTTAGTTTGCTAGTTTATGGTTCATGGTAGATCCGGGCAGCGGGTTGTATTAGCGCCAGCTTTGAAAATTTTTGTTCCGCAATCGGCCACGGTTTGATGGCCATGGTGCTTGCATAACCCAACATGGTATCAGAGCCAACCCATTAACCCCTTTCTAGCAGTTTTAACTACTTTTAAAGTATCGAAACCGAAACAACTCCAAAACAATACCCGTAATCTTCCAGTTTCTGTCGATTTTTCTAGTCTTCGAAATTTTTTTAAACAATTGCAGAAGGCTATTTATGTGACAACTAAAACACCCTAAAAACACAAGCCCCGATGAGAAAAATTTGACCAGCAAGATCATGTTAATTCCTGGCCTGGACGATCCAGAATGCATGTTGGGTGTTCTTTTTTGGGTGTTCTGGTCTCTGGAAAATTTGGTTTTTGGTATTGTTTGTTTTTGCCCAGATTGGATATTGTATTATCTTTGGATTTGGGGCAATACAGAGTTTTCAAAGTCGCTATTTTTAACACTGTTTAAAAGTTTTCAGTGCATACATTACTATCTGTGACCGTGAATGTCATTAGAGCGCCACAACTCGTCTAATTGCTATATGTCTTTTAGAAGGGTTTGCGAACATGGCATTCATGTTGATGTCCTGTGTTGTGCTGTGGTTGTGGTTGGATCGTCGTGGTGGATAGACAGTGGTGTAATGATAGTTGTACAATTTAGTTTCATTTGTACATTTGATATTGCGGGGTGAGCGTTCGACATGTGGACTACCGTCTCTGCCTGTTTGTATATTATTTGTTTGGAGCATGGCCGCTTTGAGGTCGATGTCACCATTGTACATATTTTCTTTTCTGTACTAGGATTACTCCGTGGTGGAGTGCACGAATAGCCATGTTCTAGAAGGCAAAGGGTCCGCATTCTCATGGCGTTGAGACGGAGGGGACTTTACTCTAAAATTGGCAGGCTATTCGCCGCACTCATAGGTGGTATAGGTTGACCCATGGAGGGGTGCTCAAGTTACCGTATTCCGTGAAGTGCTGAGTGGCCCATTCGCGTTGTTGATTGGGGTTGCCTCTCTTCTGGGATTGGTGGGTAACTTGCCGCATTCGTAGGTGTCTAGGTTTTCATTGCACAGGCTATCCACACGACAAGGAACGTCTGGTCTCATTTGTGGCTCAAGTGAAACTCGAGGCTCCAGAATTATCCATCACTTTGTGTTGTTGGCTAAGATTCTATGATGTTGCTTTATATCATGCCTGGGACAAATGTTATATATATTTATATATATATACTAGTAGATGTTGTATATGTTTTGCACCCGCGCTATTTCAGCCCCCGCTCTGCCGTTAGTTAAGTAACCTAACGGGTGATGACGGGGCCCATGGCAAATGCGGATGGCATATACATACATTATATTTTTCTTTCTTTTCTGTGGCGTGATATGTTTAATTGATAGGACTGCGTTGATTCTGATCAATGAAAGGATAAAAAAACCTATATGATATTGTTGGAACCAAGATTTTTAAAAACTGACATTACAGATGTTTCCTTTTGCTTTGCATAGTGGTATTCGGTTATGAATATCCAGCACCTCATTCGACGTGTCAAGAGCCGAGATCCCTTCACAGGGAGTGACCTCTTAAGCAAAAGTTTGCGTCAGGGTAATAACTTCACTATAATCGATTCTTTTGTTTTGCACAGTGGTATTCGGTTATGAATATCCAGCACCTCATTCGACGAGGCAAGAGCCGAGATCCCTTCACAGGGAGTAACCTCTTGAGCAAAAGTTTGTGTCAGGGTAATAACTTCACTATAGTTGATTCTTTTTCTTTGCACAGTGGTATTCATTTTGGAATATCCTGCACCTCATTCGACGAGGAAAGAGCTGAGATCTCTTTACAAGGAGTGACCTCTTTAGCAAAAGTTTGCGCCACTATATATTTGTAAAACCACTTGGATTCCTTCAACGATATCAAATTCATTACGTTAAAGGATTTTCGCCAAAAACCAGCTGTAGCCATCCGTCATTTCAGATTAGTATTGCTTAGTATTCATACTACGTATGTTGACCTAGTCAAGGCGTAGTGTTCGGTAGCACTGTAGTACTTTTCTGCTGTATGGATATGCGATTGGTTAGGACAGACCTACGGTCATGTTGACCTATTCAAGGGCTCATACGGGGGGGTCTAATTAATCCAGGATAATGACGGGTTGAAATTGACTTGCAACTTATGATATGTTGACCTAGTCAAGGTCATAAGCTGCTTGGGGTAAAAATCACATCGGGAGTTTCAAACATACAGGAAACTTGCCAGGCATGCGCATACTTTCTGGAGTGTGGTGACTTGAGTGGCTCCCATCAAGTTATCATGCGATGATAGTTGGATCCCGATTCCCACAGATGAGTAGGATTACTCCTCGGGTGATTTTAGATGATTCCGACTAATTCTCGTTTCGGGTTTGGAGGAGAATTCGAGGAAACAGTAGGAGCCATCTTGATTAGATAAAATGATAAACCATTCTGATCTAGGTTAGAGTGCACGCTGAGTGTTTCTTTTCTCTCTCTCTTTGGCAGCGACTATTGCCCAACCGTAAACTAAAACTCATGAACCAAGTTAACCGAACATTCTTAAAATACTTTGGCTTTTGGATTGTCATGGAGTCGCATATATCATTGCCACTTCTACATCACCTTTGCATTTCTCCATAACACCCCGTATCACTATGAAGATCCATATTTATTGGATAATCCATCGTATAGTTACATACGAACTCGAAGGAACTTTTTCTAGTTCGAGAATGGATTCTGGTTCAGGAGAAATTGAATAGGATTATTCGGTTGTCTTTTCCTTTTACCTTCTCTCAGGTTGCGAGAGCTCCTAGGATTAGGATAGTACACCTATTGTGCTTATTGGATAGTATTCTTCCAAACCATAGGCATGTGCCGAAAAGTGGGGAAGGGAGAAAACCAATTAGCCTAAGTGTTGTGTGCAGAAGGTAATAAGTAAAGACATAGAAAGGGATTAGAATAAGGACAAAAAGAAATTGCGACTGCTATCATTCACGATGAAATCGTGTATACCCCTACCACTCCTACATCCACTTTTAATTTCTCTAGAACACTTCGTATCACTACGAACATCCATATTGCTTGGATATGCCATCGTATAGTTACATACGAACTCGAAGGAACTTATGCCAGTTCGATGATGGATTCTGGTTCAGGAGAAATATAATAGGATTATTCACCTGTCTTTTCTCTTCACCTTCTTCAGGTTGCGAGGGCTCCTGGTATTAGGAGAATACACCTATTGGGCTTATTAGACTGTCTTCTTCCAAACCTTAGGCTGGTGCCGAAGGACAGGGAAGGAAGAAAATCAATTAGCCTAAGTATGGTGTACAGAAGGTAATAAGTAAAGACATATAAAGGGATTGGAGTGAGGACAAGGAATTATACGGTTACTTTCATGAATCAGGATAGTGGAAGAGGCATTACTAAGAATACCCGGTTACCCCTTCAAAACATTTTCATGTTTCAGATTTACTGTGCGATGTTAAGTGAAAACTATTTTCCCAATTAGATTCTAACTCCAGGGTATGTATTTACCAGATTTGATTCTCACATCTGTATGGCGTTACAGATGGTGAGTGAGAGTAAGATATTGGGAATTGGATGATTAGATCCTCTGTATATCGGAATTCTTTGTAATTGATGATATTTGAGGAAATCATCAGGGTTTTACCGAATGAAAAATATTTGGTTTTGAATATCCGTTGTTATGCACTAATTTCAAACTGATATATCTGTACGTTTATTTTATAAAGTGAGATATAACCTTTTGAAATTATGTCTATGCCATTTACCTAAATCAGTTGATGATTAGGTAAGGTGCATTCAACAACGGTGTAATTCTTCTTAACCATAGTACAGTTTTCAATCTACGACGCATAGGGTTTGAGTTATTGTGTAGGGTTACTAGGCACACACAAGAGCTTCCACAAGACATCAACCATGCCAAAATCAAATTTTTCATGTACCTAAAAATCCTATGCAAGATCGTTAACTAGAGATTAGGCGAAACAACAAGAAAGCAAACGACTTTGCTACTAAGTGAATGGAAATACAACCTTTGTAGATCCGGTCCTCCACTTCTAAAGCTCCGTGTTGACGTCCCTCCGCTGCGATCATCGGATCCCGGACTCTAGCGATGGTTTCGTCGGAGAAATGATCGGGCTAGGTCATTGACTTCGAGCCCGAAGACGATCTACGTCGGGGAGACTCAAACTCAAGCTATTCCTTCACTTGGTCAAAAACTTTGTGAAGAGATCACCCTATACTACATGGCAAGTAGTAGAGGATGAAGAAATAGGAAGTGGGTTCACTTTAGAATTGGATTTCTCACTCTTTTTCTCATGGCACCATTGGAGCTAGCAAGCTTTTGTGAGCTTGATGAAGATGAAGAAGAAGAAAGAATCATATGAATAATATCCAAATGAAACTTATCCAATAAATAATGGCACCATGGTTGAGTTAAGCCCTCATGCTTAACTCATGTAGAGATTTAACCAAAACATTAGGTTAAAGGTTGGGTTAACTAATATCTTTAAACATATGACAAAAGAGTTGACTTTGTCAATGTTTATCAAGCTTCATGAAGCTTGATAACTTTGACCAAAGTCACACTCTTTTGTTATATGCTTAGAAAAATAGTAAACCCTAAACTAACCGTGATTTGGTTCAAGTCTCATACACACAACTTGTTTGTATCATCAAGTATGATACAAACATGTACACTTGCATATATCACATATAAATAATGTGCACATTCAAGTGAGAAAATCAATCTTAAGTGAACCAATACTAGTTAATGTAAAGTAATATATCAAATATATAATTATACATTAAATCATTAAATCAACACTTGATTTAACAATCCGGTCATATCGTATATAACCGACTAATATCAATAGTAACAACTTATCGAATCAACACTTGATCCGATAACCCGGCTATATCGCATACAACCGATCAATGTCACAAATCACGAGAATAGAATACAGCATCACATACTGGTATCATCCTCGGTCCCGCACATATCTCATATGCGCTCCTATTTCGTTTCGCTTGAGCCAGGAAACCCCTGTGTAAGACTCTAAAGACTCGTCAATACGCCGGCAATAGGTGATGATCATATCAAACACCCACAAGCCGCAAGCGGTCTGCTAAACATAACGGCCACCCGGGTATTGAGCGATCAGAAGATCAATGAGCAAGCCCGCTCACACTCCTGTGAATCCAACCAGTAACACTACCATACAGTCCGGTCTGTTCATCTGATATGTCGCATATCTTGTCTAGGGGTGGTAAACGTCAGACCCCAATAACTCGATAAGTCGTGTCGATATGAGCCTCATAACGGGTCAAGAAAATACCGGTAACACTTACCAGTAAATCCCTAAAGCAGCCTGGGCCAAGGACTTCCTGTTATAGCCAATTGAGCACAGCGCAACATCAACTCCCTATACCGGGAGAGACGAAACCCCTCCTATCGCTCATTGCCTCCATGTGATTCGGGACTGTACCCAAAAGCCACCTTTTTACACGCCCTTTTGTACGTGGTATGATGGAAATCAAAGCACAGTGGGAATCACACAAGACTCTATGACGATCTCGGGTCTACAGACTAACCTGTACCAGTGTCACCAGAGAACTGCCATATGACGTAAGGTATAATACCATCTGGGAGTTCTCGGCGAGTCCGTCCAGTGTACCCAGTCTCTACTGAGCACCCGTATATCATCTCTGATGTCAAACACCAATGGATATGGGATCATCCATCGCCCATCTATATGGGTCGAGAAGCTACACGCTAGTCTACTCTGGTATATCGACGCCCCGTCTCGATACACCCACGACTAGGGACTTTTAAGGATGTACTTATGGACTACCATGTCCCCACTAGTATGATCCGCATCATAGTCCAGGTAGTCAAGTATACATCCTAAGGGCTTTACTAACATGTAACAGAAAGACAATCAGTGTACACGTGAAGGTAAAGAGTAACCAGATAGCATACTATCATATCGAGCAAGAAAGTCATCCCTATATATGTCTAAGCATCCACTACAATATACATCCTATGTATAGTAATGGGCTCTAGGGCATAAATATAACTAACAATCTCCCACTTGCACTAGGGCCATCTGATAGCAGTGGTTATAGTATCTCATGCTCAACCAGGCCTTTGTGAGTGGATCCACCGTGTTGTCCTCTGAGTCTACTCTCCTAACCTCGATCCCCTGGAGATCAACCATCTCCTCGATCAGGTGATACTGCCTAAGAATATATCTGGATCACTGATGGGACGGGCGTTCCTTGGCATAAGCCACAACTCCATTGTCACACAATGGGAGGAACGAAGTTCATCTCATGAACTAATATACACCCAGACTTTCTCTTTGGTAGCATCTTTGGTAGCGATGTATCCAGCCTTTATCGTCCAGTATGCCACAGTATCTAGCTTGGAACTCTTCTAACATACCGTCCCTTTATTGTGGGTAAAGACAATGCCTGCGACTGACATTCAGTCGTCCTTATCACTCTGGAACCTTTCCAGTGATTCTCCCCAGGATCAATTGATACCATCTCACTACAACTAGTGAGTATCCTAACATCCAATTAGATCTATCTCATAGATCCAAAACCCAGGATTTAGTAGGTATCACTTTGATCCTATATGGAGAATCCTTGTGATAAGCGGAGATTGACCGAGTGTAGCATAGGAAACTCCTTCCCTATCAAGAGTATGTTATCCATGTACTCTATGAGGATCACCACCACACTCTCTGCTACCTTTTTGTATATACAAGGTTCATCTAGCATTTTGATGAAGTCAAACTCTTTGACTAATCTCATCAAAACAGATGTTCCAACTCCGCGATGCCTGCTTTATCACATAAAACATCTTGCATACGTTTCCGCTGCTCCCACTGTCTACGAAGCCCTCTGGCTGTGTACTTATAAACGCTTTCTTCCAAATCATCATTTAGAAAAGCAGTCAAGACACCCAACCGCCAGATATCGTAGTCATGGTATGTAGCCATAGCAAGTAGGATCTGGATGGACTTAAGCATAGCTACTTAGAAAAGCTTTCATCATAATCCATACCTGGTCAATGATGCAAACTTTTAACAAGTCTAGCTTTGAAAGTCTCAACTTTTCCATGTACACCAAGTAATCTTCTCAAGATATACTTGCTCCTGATGGGGATTTAACCCTTCAGATAAAGCAACCAAAGTACATACTTTGTTGGTGTATAAGGATTCCATCTCAGATCGATAAACATCCAGCCATTCTTACAGAGTCCTACTCCTGATGGCCAGCCCGAAACTAGTTGGGTCATCATCTCATGATGCAATCCTTGCTCCCACTATCATAGAGAAACCGAATTTTCTCTCAGGTGGCTGAGGAACCCTACTAGATCGGCGGAGAGGCTGAGGTTCGTTGGTTGCTATTGAATCCTTCGGTTCTACCAAATCATCAGCTGCAGTTTGTATAGCTGGAACTCTTTCCAGTTCTACCTCATGTCCTCTAATTTCTTCATAAGAAATTCCCTTTCACAATGGTGGCATGCTGAGTAACAAAACATCTTTTGTTGCTCGGTTAGGTAGAAGATATTCCCTTGCGTATGCTTGGGATATCCAACAAACTTCTACAGTACTGACTTTGCCTCGAGCTTGTCCGGATTTTGCCTTTTAGACATAGGCCGGACAACCCCAAATCTTAACTGACTTAAGAGATGGGCTCTTCCCTTTCCATATCTCATATGAAATGGTAGGCATCTGATTTGATCGGAACCCTATTCAATAGGTATGCAACTTCATAAGTGCATAACTCCCTAAAAGGAAATAGGAAACTCAGTAATACTCATCATAGAGCACACCATATCATATAGGGTGCTATTGCTCCACCCCGATATACCATCGTGCTATGGTGTATACGGAGGAGTAATGCTGAGAGAGAATCTTATTCTTAAAATAGTCCAGGAATCCCGTGCTCAAGTATTCTCCTCCCTGATCACATCAAAGGACATAATACTTATACCCGTTGTTGGTTCTCTACTTCTGACTTATATTCTGTGAATATTGTTAGTTATATGTATGCCCTAGAGGCCATTACTATACATAGGATGTATATTGTAGTGGATACTTGGACATATATAGGGAGGACTTTCTTGCTCGACCTGATAGTATGCTATCTGGTTGCTCTTTACCTTAACGTGTACACTGATTTTCCCTCTGTTACATGTTGGTAAAGCCCTTAGGATGTGTACTTGACTACCTGGACTATGATGCGGATCATACTAGTGGGGACATGGTAGTCCATAAGTACATCCTTCAAGGTCCCTAGTCGTGGGTGTATCGAGACAGGGCATCGATATACCAGAGTAGACTAGCGTATACCTTCTCGACCCATACAGATGGGCGATGGATGATCCCATATCCATTGGTGTTTGACATCAGAGATGATATACGGGTGCTCAGTGGAGACTGGGTACACTGGACGGACTCGTCGAGAACTCCCAGATGGTATTATACCTTACGTCAGATGGCAGTTCTCTGGTGACACTGGTACAGAGTAGTCTATTGACCCGAGATCGTCATAGAGTCTTGTGTGGTTCCCACTGTGCTTTGATTTCCACCTTACCACGTTCAAGAGGGCGTGCAAAACGGTGGTTTTTGGGTACAGTCCCGAATCACATGGAGGCAATGAGCGATAGGAGGGGATTCGTCTCTCCCGGTATAGGGAGTTGATGTTGCGCTGTGTTCGATTGGCTATAACAGGAAATCCCTGGCCAGGGTTGCTGAGATTTACTGGTAAGTGTTACCAGTAGTATCTCGAATTGTTATAGACCTCATATCGACACGACTTATCGAGCTATTGGGGTTTGACGTTTACCACCCCTAGGCGAGATATGCGACATATCAGACGATCAGACCGGACTGTACGGTAAGTGTTACTGGTTGGATTCACAGGAGTGTGAGCGGGCTTGCTCGTCGATCTTCTGATCGCTCAATACCCGGGTGGCCGTTACGTTTAGCAGACCGCTTGCGGCTTGTGGGTGTTTGATATGATCATCACCTACTGCCGGCGTATTGACGAGTCTTTAGAGTCCTACACAGAGGTTTCCTGGCTCAAGCGAAACGAAATAGGAGCGCATATGAGATATGTGCGGGACCGAGAATAATGCGTGTATGTGATACCGTATTCCATTCTCGCGATTTATAACATTGATCGGTTATATGCGTTATAGCCGGGTTATCGGATCAAGTGTTGATTCGATAAGTTGTTACTATTGATATTAGTCGGTTATATGCGATATGACCAGGTCGTTAAATCAAGTGTTGATTTAATGATTTAATGTATAATTATATATTTGATATATCACTTTACATTAACTAATAAAGGTTCACTTAAAAAGGATTTTCTCACTTGAAGTGCACATTGTATATATGATATACTTTTGTGCATTTTATTGTATCATGTTTGATGATACATGATAGTTTGGTGTATAGTTTAAACCATGGTTGGTCAATGGTTAGGGTTTCTTTTGCTTCATTTACTTATTCATTTATTCATTTATTTATCCATTTTGTTTATTTTAGCAAAAGAAAATGATGAAGAGAAAATGGTGGCTTTCTTTGTTTGTTTTTGAAGCTTCTTGAAGCTTTGACCTAGTGACCATTTTGTCTTCATGTTTAACCCTAACCCTTCCAATTAACCATGGTATATTCTCTACACCTAATCATGGTTGCCATATGATAAGTATTGATTTTATTATTCATTTTGGAAATACTTATCATAACATTTTTCATCTTCTTCTTCTTCTTCTTCAAGAAGAAGCTTTCCTCCATCAATGGCAACTTGAGAAAATGAGTGAGAAATTCAATTCTAAAGTGAACCCACCTCCTATTTCTTCATCCTCTACCTCTTGCCAAGTAGTATAGGGTGTTCTCTTCACAAGTTTCATGACTTGGTGAAGTGGGAGCTAGATCTTGTGATGCCTCGACGTAGATCATCTTCGGCACGAAGCCGACGACCTTGCCCGCCTATTTCTCCGATGAAGCCGACGCTAGAGCCCGGGTTTCTATTTGGACAGCGAGGAGACTTCATTACGGAGCTATGGAGGTGGAGGACCGGATCTACAAAGGTTGTATTTCCGTTCTTTTAGTTAAATTGTTAACTAGTTGCATGTGTTCGCCTAAAATTCTAGTTAACGATCCGTATTAGGGTTTCTCGGCACCCGTAAAATTTGAAATTGGCATGGTTGATGCCTTGTGAGACCTCATTAGCATGCCTAGGAACCCTACAAATATCTCAAAAGCTTCGGACTTGTGTTTCAACAGGAACATATGTCTGAATCTCGAGAGATTATCAGAGAATTTAATGAAGTACAAAGAACCGGTCTTGGCATTTGTAGACAGGGGACCTTCATACATCAATATGTATCATCCCAAGAGTTCACTAACTCTTTCTCTGTTTCCATTAAACAGAGCTATGGTCATCTTATCTTTGTGACATGACTGACAAGTTTCACAAGATGTAAATTCAAACTAATTTAAATATGCATCTTAATGTAACTTCAGCTAGTCGGGTCGCATTGATATGACCTAGTCTACAATGCCTCAAGAAGGATTCGTTCATTTCTGAACTCTTCCTCTTATGTGTGTTCCGTATACTAAGAACTGTAGTTTGATTTAGAACATCAATGCTTTTAGATAACGTGCCTGAACCGATCAACTTTTGATATAGGAAATGTTCAAAACATTATCCAACAATACAAAATTTTATCATTTCTTTACTAATAAAGAAACTGATATGATTTTGTATATCAGGTTCGGTATCTAATAACATTCGTTCAGAATCAATGTACTGGTAATACAGGGTGACAGTGACCAACAGACTTGGCTGCAACACTTGTACCGTTTTCTGTCTCATGAAACTTATCACTCGATTTCAGTTCTTTACCTTTCTGTAGCCCATGTCATATATTACATATCTAGGATCCTGATCCGGTATCAGATATCCAGGACACAGAGTATACTGAGAAACAGTTCTGTGTAATGAACACACCCGAAGATGATGCATCGGTATGCAATTTCTTCGTTTGGGCGGCACGGGAATTCTGGTAATCTCCAATTTCCTGCTCTGTCTTATAACAATTATAAGTTGGAGCGGGACCAACGTTCCCCAGCTCAGTATAACAAGCGGGTTCGGTCAATACATCCATTTTATTATCTTGATTAAGGCGTGACATGGTCGCTATCTAGAGAGAGAGAGAAGAAAACACTCAGCGTATGCTCTTGCAAGATCAGAATGGTTATTATTTTATCTAATCAGGATGGCTCCCACTGTTTTTATCAAATGTTCCTTCAAACCCTAAAAGGAAAGACTAGCCGGGATTAATTACACGCTACAAGTTCGCCAATCTTTCTGCCAGGCCAGTGTCGGTACTTTGAGGGAGGTCCCCCGTGCTTTCGCATGAACCTAATTAATGTAAACCTCGTTTTCCCAGAGGCGTAACCTCATTAACACCTTTCTAGACACCTACCTGATCGGCTAATTGTAATGTGTAAAACTCTCCCAGGAGTAACAATTACTCACAGCGGGTATCGGGATCCAACTATCATATAGAAGGTATGCAATCTCATTGCAAATTTCAATACTTGAAACTCCCGATAAAGGTTTTTACCCCTAGCACCTATGACCTTGGCTAAGGTCAACAAATCATAAGCACTAGTCAAGTTCTACCCGTCATTTCGTGATTAATTAGACCCACCCACATGACCCTTGGCTAAGGTCAACAAAGCCACATGACTGTCCTAACTAATCGCATCATATGCGGTATAGGAAGACATCACTTAGCTACCGTACACTACGCCTCGGCTATGGTCGACAAACGTAGCACGAATACTAAGTACTCTACTTCCTAAAATGACGGAGGGTTGCGGATGGTTTTTAAGAAAACCTTTAACGCTTTTGAACTTGATCTCGTTGAGGAATCAAATGGTTTTTAAATGGAGTGTTTTTGAGGCTTTTCTAGTTTTGCTAAAGGGGTCACTCCCGGTGAAGGGATCGTCGGCCCTTTCTTCATCGAATAATGTGCAGGATATATCATATATACCGCTGTGCAAAGCGAAAACTGTAGAAGCAATCAAAAGACAAACCGAGAGTTGTAGCATCTGCCAGTTATTGCTAAAGGGGTCACTCCCGGTGAAGGGATCTCCCTTTCCTTATCGAATAAGGTGCAGGATGTTCTACAAGGAACACCGCGATGCAAAGAAAGAACTGTAGCTACCTGTTTTATTTTGAAATTCGATTCCACAACATCTTTTAGGTTTATTTTCTTTCATTAATCTCATTAATGAATATCCCATCATTTAAGTCCACCTAAACATCACAGATAAACATAACGTACGCTTATGCCATCCGCATTCGCCTCGATGTCCCGTCTGCACCGTTAGGTTAGGTAACTAACGGCAGAGCGGGGCAGGGCTAGCGCGGGTGTAAAATATAAGCAACATCTATATAATATATCATATATACTATATACAATATCTATCTGAACATATCATATGATCAAATCACAGATAACGCAGCAGAAAATATCATATGAAATATTGGATATACTAGGACGTCCGTGTTTTCAATACGAGCCAGTATAAAATACGGATTCCACGGTCGCGATGAATAGCCATACCCACACCCCTAGACCCCTACGAGAGCGGCAAGCAACCCTACCAATTCTAGAGTTAGGAGACCCGGACTCGACTCCTCGAGTTGGTCTCCCACTGGACTCCAGAACCAGGTTACTTGTGCTCTCCTCCTTGGGTCTATCCTAGTGCGGAAAAGTAAATAATATACAAAAGGTGACATCTTCCGCAACCTGAAAGTGCCCCAATAAAAGAATATTACATACAAGTTTTTTACATGAATGAAAATGAAAAACACTCATCTCACATAAAAAAACCCCGGCTATTCAAACACGACGATCCAATATAACATATCCAGCAACACATAACATCACATGTCATCAACGTAAGTAAACATGCGTATCCTAAATGTCGTTGACATATAGCAACGAAACCGGCGATATCACATATTACACTTACGGTCACAGAAAAGAAAGTGTAAAACTACAATAGTTGGAATCCGCAACCTCTTTAGACATCGTATGCCTAACCAGATGAATTCCTTAGACATCGCATGCCTAACAATTATAAACCCCGCATTTTAGTCTCATTATCGAAAACACTTTTCAATATCAAGTCGGGCAATTCATCAAGATTCCCGACATCCTGATCGAATGCTCGTCGCAAACTTCAGTAGACGGCCGCACCCCCGATGCCGTCGACGAAGTGCACCAAAGCGGAACACCGCTGCCGCGAGCACCCGAACGGATGCTTTCGGCGACGGGTTTCTCCTACAGTCACTTGGTCGGGGCTATGGGGTGTAGCTGTCTATTAAGTTTACCGACGAGTATCCGCGTACGCTACGTGATTGCGACGGACTTTTGATCACATCAAAATTTTGTGGCAACCGATCAATCGAGACTAAACTTCTATGTTTATAACATTCATACAGTTATCCCATAACAAATTGTGGATTCCAAATATTGTATCACATTCCAGATAAATAGAAAATGTTAAACTTTCCGATTGAACAAACAAACACCCAAGTTTTCCCGAAACAGCTCAACTCTTGAAATAAGTTCAAAAACATCCATTTCATGCCACAGTACCAACGGTCCAGCCGTAGAAGGGTCAAGCCAACGCCTCACATGTGGCACGCCGTACTGCCCCAAACCCTAAGGTTCAAAGGGCAGTTCAAGATAGTCACATAATCGAGTTAAGGTTTGTTGTCTTCTAGAGGGTCCATCGTGTTACTTGCACTACTTAGACGTTCTTAAACTTCGGAAAAATCCAACACATGGAAATTTCCCGGCAGGGGAAAAAGTGGGTATTTATATCCGGTCGAACTTTTTAACATATTCTAAAATTACCCGGAAAAACACATAGACAAAGTTTGACAATCCGATCGAATCTACGAACTCCCAATACAACCCAGAAAACTCAACTCTTGAGCAGTAATTAAAATTACCCAGAAAACACAGGCATTATAGACGGGGATTACTGTGCAAAGAACGTGACAAGAAGCTTCTTTATGGCCGCGGAACCGCCGCAAATGCCAGGGTGGGGCCGTGGTTCCGCGGCGGTTTAGTTGATTCAGGGACACGTGCTTCACAGTAACCCGTAGAAAACCCTGCTGAATTTTTTGGATATTTTTAATTCACAAAATTCACGGTTTTGAAAAATTGTACAGAGAAGGGTTTTGAATTGGGGTTTCGGGTTCGATCGGACTTCTAATATCGTCTACACTTCGCCTAAAGCTCTAGCTAGGCTCTGATACCACTGTAGGGTTTCTAGGCACACTCAAGAGGTTCCACAAGGCATCAACCATACCAAAATCAAAATTTTCATTTGCCTAAGAATCCTATGCAAAATCATTAACTAGAGATTAGGCGAAACAACAAGCAAGCAAATGACTTTGCTACTAAGTGAATGGAAATACAACCTTTGTAGATCCGGTCCTCCACTTCTAAAGCTCCGTGTTGACGTCCCTCCGCTGCGATCATCGGATCCCGGATTCTAGCGATGGTTTCGTCGGAGAAATGATCGGGCTAGGTCATTGACTTCGAGGTCGAAGATGATCTACGTCGGGGAGACTCAAACTCAAGCTATTCCTTCACTTGGTCAAAAACTTTGTGAAGAGAACACCCTATACTACATGGCAAGTAGTAGAGGATGAAGAAATAGGAAGTGGGTTCACTTTAGAATTGGATTTCTCACTCTTTTTCTCATGGCACCATTAGAGCTAGCAAGCTTTTGTGAGCTTGATGAAGATGAAGAAGAAGAAAGAATCATATGAATAATATCCAAATGAAACTTATCCAATAAATAATAGCACCATGGTTGAGTTAAGCCCTCATGCTTAACTCATGTAGAGATTTAACCAAACCATTAGGTTAAAGGTTAGGTTAACTAATATCTTTAAACATATGACAAAAGAGTTGACTTTGTCAATGTTTATCAAGCTTCATGAAGCTTGATAACTTTGACCAAAGTCACACTCTTTTGTTATATACTTAGGAAAATAGTAAATCCTAATCTAACCTTGATTTGGTTCAAGTCTCATACACACAACTTGTTTGTATCATCAAGCATGATACAAACATGTACACTTGCATATATCACATATAAACAATGTGCACATTCAAGTGAGAAAATCAATCTTAAGTGAACCAATACTAGTTAATGTAAAGTAATATATCAAATATATAATTATACATTAAATCATTAAATCAACACTTGATTTAACGATCCGGTCATATCGTATATAACCGACTAATATCAATAGTAACAATTTATCGAATCAACACTTGATCCGATAACCCGGCTATATCGCATGCAACCGATCAATGTCACAAATCGTGAGAATAGAATACAGCATCACATACTGGTATTATCCTCGGTCCCGCACATATCTCATATGCGCTCCTATTTCGTTTCGCTTGAGCCAGGAAACCCCTGTGTAGGACTCTAAAGACTCATCGATAAGCCGGCAGTAGGTGATGATCATATCAAACACCCACAAGCCGCAAGCGGTCTGCTAAACGTAACGGCCACCCGGGTATTGAGCGATCAGAAGATCAACGAGCAAGCCCGCTCACACTCCTGTGAATCCAACCAGTAATACTACCGTACAGTCCGATCTGTTCGTCTGATATGTCGCATATCTTGTCTAGGGGTGGTAAACGTCAGACCCCAATAACTCGATAAGTCGTGTCGATATGAGGCTCATAACGGGTCGAGAAACTACTGGTAACACTTACCAGTAAATCCCTAAAGAAGCCTTGGCTAAGGACTTCCTGTTATAGCCAATCGAGCACAGCGCAACATCAACTCCCTATACCGAGAGAGACGAAAACCCTCCTATCGCTCATTGCCTCCATGTGATTCGGGACTGTACCCAAAAGCCACCTTTTTACACGCCATTTTGGACATGGTATGATGGAAATCAAAGCACAGTGGGAATCACACAAGACTCTATGACGATCTCGGGTCTACAGACTAACCTGTACCAGTGTCACCAGAGATCTGCCATCTGACGTAAGGTATAATACCATCTGGGAGTTCTCGGCGAGTCCGTCCAGTGTACCCAGTCTCTACTGAGCACCTGTATATCATCTCTGATGTCAAACACCAATGGATATGGGATCATCCATCGCCCATCTATATGGGTCAAGAAGCTACACGCTAGTCTACTCTGGTATATCGATGCCCCGTCTCGATACACCCATGACTAGGGACTTTGAAGGATGTACTTATGGACTACCATGTCCCTACTAGTATGATCCGCATCATAGTTCAAGTACACATCCTAAGGGCTTTACCAACATGTAACAGAGAGACAATCAGTGTACACGTTAAGGTAAAGAGTAACCAGATAGCATACTATCATATCGAGCAAGAAAGTCATCCCTATATATGTCCAAGCATCCACTACAATATACATCCTATGTATAGTAATGGCCTTTAGGGCATACATATAACTAACATATTGAACTCAGGGGACTTATACAAAGTATTGTATGTTGTTCGGTGTCCTTTAGGACAAAGGGGTTGGTGCTCATACTATATTCTGTTTACTCATGACTTCTCCAGTTCTAGATAAGAATTTCGTTGAAACACAAGGTTCAGATATTGAGTAGATATAAGTATAAGAATAAAGTAGAGAACCATATATTGCATGAAAATGGGTTGGTACTCGTACTATATTCTCTTTACTTTTGACTTCTCTAGTTTTAGACAAGTATTTCGTAGAAATACATGGTCCAAGTTTTGAGAAGTTATAGGTATAAGAATAAAGTAGAGAACCATTTGCTGGAAGTATCAGGATTCTTCGAGGCAATCAAAGATATAGATACTTGTGTTTGGTGTTCCATTGTAAGTAATAGTTTTGAGAATTTGCTTCTCTTTCAGATTACTCATAAGAGGATGTATTCCTGGATGAGTAATGTTGTATGGCCTCTTTCCATTTGGTTGATATGCACTGGAGACAGCTGCATGATTTTGAATCTGGTTCCAATTAAATTAGTGCTTTTGTTTCTATATTGGATATATAGAATGGATTCATATCTTAACGATGTTAAGATATATGGAGTTGTCCGGCTAATGCTTAAAACCAGAATCCGGATAAACTCTAGGCATGTTTCAGAAATGGTAGTTTGTGGGTTATCAAGAGTTTTGACGAGGGTTAACTTTCTACCATCAGGAAGATCAATAGTTATATTGTTCTTGACTCGCCACAGTTTTAGTAAAATGGATTCTTTTTGAGAAAACATTAGTGGGAGTATTGTAGAACTGGAAGTGATTCCAGAACCACAAACGATTACTGAAAATTTAATAGAACCTAAAGATTCAATTGGATTCGACATTCCATTAGCGACTCCGCAGATTTGGTGGGTAACCTCAGGCACCCGAGAAGTACTTCGGTCTTCTCAAAAACGGTGAAAGGGAGGTTTTTGTTTACCCAAACTTGCCATTGCTGCTGTTCTAGACTATGAGACATGGCAGGAGGATGAGTTTAACGTTGTTCTAAATTAGTTTTAGAAAGTGCACGTGTATATGATTTTACCAGAAGGTTGTTGTAGTCAGTGGGAGCAGCGGAAGCATAATGGGCAAGTAGCTTATGTCTATTTATAGACTAAAGCAGGTATGGCGGAAATAGATCATCTATTTTTTGATGTGAAAGTAGATGATCTATTTCAGCCATACCTGCTTGTCACGGGATCACCCTCTCCAAAGAGATGTCTCCCAAGACTGATTTGGAGAGGGATCGCATGTCTATTATACCCTACGCTTCTGCGGTAGGCTCTATAATGTAAGCGATGTTGTGTACCAGACCAGATGTGGCTTATGCACTGAGTGTAGTAAGCAGGTATCAGTCAAACCCTGGGGAGAAACATTGGATAGCAGTAAAGAACATTCTCAAGTACCTGAGAAGGACTAAGGAGATGTTCTTGGTGTATGGCGGAAAAGACCTTCAGATTGAGGCCTTTGCTGACTCTAGCTTCCAGAGTGACAAGGATGATTCCAAGTCCGTGTCGGGTTTTGTCTTTACCCTCAATGGAGGGGCGGTGTGTTGGAAGAGCTCCAAACAGGAAACCGTTGCTGACTCGACTATGGAAGCGGAAAACATCGCTGCATCTGATGCCGCAAAAGAAGTTGTCTGGATGAGGAAGTTCTTGAAAGAACTTCAGGTGGTTCCGTCCATTGTTGACCCAATAGCTCTGTATTGCGACAACAACGGGGCTATAGCTTTAGCGAAGGAACCCAGGTCCCATCAGAAATCCAGACACATCTTGAGGCGGTATCACCTCATCAGGGAGATCGTGGATCGCCAGGAGATCGAGGTTCGTAGGGTTGCTTCAGAAGATAACACTGCAGACCCATTCACCAAGGCCTTGCCCCAGACTCAGTTCGAGCGGCTGATCGAGATGATAGGTCTTCGATACGCCAGTACATGGCCTTAGTGCAAGTAGGAGATTGTTAGTGTATATGCCCTAGAGGCCATTACTGTATCATACTAGTTTGTATATTACTTGATGGAAGCTTGGGATATTCACAGTTGTATATACAATCTTGCTCGAAATGGCAGTATGCTACTTGGTTTGTCTCTACTTCAATATGTGCATGTGTTTCTTTTAGCATATCGCTTATATACATATTAGTAGAGCCCTTAGGATTATTTCTTGATTACCAGCGTTGTGATGGCGCTCACACTCGTGGGGGCTGGGTAATCCATAAGCACATCCTTATACAGGTCCCTGGTCGTTGGACTATCGAGACAGGGCATTGATACTCCGGAGTAGACTAGCGTATGCGCTTCTCATCCCAGCGTGGGAGACGGTCTGTCCCACAGCCGTCAGTACGTCGTACTTGAGATAGTATGTGGGTGCTCGTTAGGTTAAGAGTACACTGGACAGGACTCGTCGGGAACTGTTGGTTGGTATTATACCTATCGTCAGTTATCAGTTCCCAGGTGACATGAGTACAGCTTAGTCCGCTGACTTGACACTTTCACTTCGCCTCGAGTGTGTTCCCTCTGCACTTTGATTACTACCCTACCACGGCTCAAAGGAGTCGTGCAAACAGGTAGTTTTTGGGTGCAGTCCCGAAGCACTTGGAGGCAGTGACGGTTAGATAGGATTCGTCTCTCCCGGTATTGGGGGTTGGCATCGCGCTGTGTCCAGGAGAGCTATTACACAAGTAGTCCCTGGCCAGGGCAAGTGAGATATACTGGTAGGCTTCCAGTGTTATCTCAGGGTGTTCTGGGCTATACTCCGACACGACTTGTACCGCTATTAGGGGACTGACGTTCACCGCCCCCCTAAGCCCGCCATGCGATGTATCAGATGAACAGACCGGACTGTACGGAGACTGTCACATACAGGCTCAGTAGGAGTTCAGATGGGGTTACCTCGTCAGTCTTCTTATCGGCATCTACCTGTGGACCGTTACGTACAGCTAGTGCCGCTTGCGGTCTGTAGTTGAACCCACTGCCAGCGTAGTGTCGAGTCTTTAGAGTCCCACACAGAGAGCTATTCGCCTTTAGGCAAAATGAGTAGAGGTGGCATGGTTTTGCGACGGGGTTCGTTCACATCCGCGCACTTGTGCACGTTTGCTGTCCGGACAGCTTATACTAGCGGGCTTTGGTTTAAGCCATATCCTAGTATATGATTTGGGATTGGTTTTATCTCTTTGTATTCGTGTTCCTCGGATCACGAATACGGGTGCGTATGCACAGTTGCTTGAGACAGAGGGAGAGGACTTTGATTAGGGTTAATGACCATTGTCATTTTATTAACCCTAATGCTTATGTGTGTATTATGGTTAATTGATATTAGTTTAATATAATTGTGCATGGTTATGGTTGTTAACCATTTGACATTCTTGACTTGTTGACCTAGGTTGACACTTTGACCATCATCATTTCATTTGGAAGATGCTCTTTGATCCTTGCAATTTGCATTAAAAATGAAATGATAATGGTCATGTCTTGATTAAGCCATGACAATTATCTTACTAATTATCAATTCACAATAATTCACACATATATGTGAGAATGTTTCATATTTCTCTCATTCTATCATATAGTTTCTCTCTCTTGCTCTTCCTCTTCCTCAAGCTCTCCCCTCTCATGTGTTGAGAAACACTTGAGCTTGAGAAAAACCATTCCATAGTAATCTCTACTCTCATCTAAGGTTCTAGGATTAGCACTTCTAGCACCCTAGTTACTTCTAGCTTGAAGTTGAAGCCAAAGGTTGAGGCTTTCGGGTGGATCCTTCTTCGACATGAGAAGACGACAAAGGTGATCCCTTTCTACTACTCCAAGGAGCAAGGACAGAAAGACTTAAAGCCCTAGGTATAACCATTCTACCCTTTAGCTAGTTTCTAGTTAGCTTTTAGTTAATTTTGTTTAGCAAAGATCCCTCCTTTTGTTAGTCCATGTTGCCTAGTGCGCTAAAAATTTGATTTTTATGCCGTTTCCGCCTCCCCGCAAGAACCGGGGTTGGCAACGTGGACTTACAGTGGTATCAGAGCCTAACTAAACATAAACTAGCTAGTTAGTAAAGTGTATAGAAGTTCGATCGGTAAAAATCGCAAAACTAAAAACACAAAACCCTAACTTTCTGTTGAAATTTTTTCTGCTCAAAAAATAAAAAATCATACTTCAAAAATCGGCTCAGGGTTTTGTGAAGAAAGCCACCAAAAACGGTCAAGTGAACCCTTCAAAGCGCCGCGGTTCCGCGGCAATGGTATGCTTTTGCCGCGGAACCGCCGCCGTTTTGACTCGGTTCATGACCGAGTTTGGTGCAGTGTTTCTAGGTTGTGGTTTTGGGATTTTTAAGATGGTTTATTTCAGCCCAGATTTTCCAGAAATGAAATTTGTATTTGGGGGCCTATAAATCCGTATTTTTGATCGAACTTCACTATACTTTGACTAATCGGTTATATCTGTGATGTTTATATGTATTGAACGTCTGCTAATCGCTATAAGTCGATTAGTGGGGGTTATACATATCTGTGATCTGTGTTTAATGCTGGTATGTGTATATGAATGCGTTGGATTGTCGCGGGTGAATAGCCGGGGTGGATGTGAGATGAGTGTTTCTTTTTCTTTCATTCATGTAATATGTAAATTGATGTATTATTATTTGTATGACTGCACAACCGGGTTGGGGTTGTAGCCATCATTGTATAAGTCCTTTTACTGTTTTTGCTCCTAGGATAAACCCATAGAGGGGGTGCACAAACTACCGGGTATCTCGAAGTGCCGAGTGGCCTACTCACGGTGTTGAGAGAGGTTGCTTCGCTTCGGGTACTTGGCGGGTAGTTTGCCGCACCCGTAGGGGTCTTGGGTGGGGTATTTGGCTATTCACCGCGACCGTGTAATCCGCTTTTCGTTGCAGGCTCGAACGGATTGCGGATTCCTAGTATATCCAATGTATTCATCTGTGATCTGTAATGTCTATCATTGCTATATATCTATATACTATAACTATTTAGGCGTTGCTTATGTTTTACAGCCGCGCTAGCCCAGCCCCCGCTCTGTCGTTAGTTAAGTAACCTAACGGGTGATGACGGGGTCCCATGGCGAATGCGAATGGCATAAGCGTACGTCATATTTTGGTTGTTTTCTGCAATGGTAGGATTAAATGATGGGACGCATTAAAAGAACTAATGCAAGAAAATAAACCAAGTAAAAGTCGATTGGAACACTTTGAAAACCACTCGGTTCTTTTCAAAACTAAACTTTTAAACGCGGAGCTTGAACCACTCCTTTTAAAAGCTATCTCGTTCCATCAATTATATCAAGTTCACTACGTTCACGGTTTCGCCAAAACCATTCGTAGCCCTCCGTCATTCCACATGAATGGTCAAAAGTATTCAAGCTATGTATTTTGGCCAAAGTCAAGGCATAGTGATTGGTAGATATTGGGTATTCATGTGCAGCATAGATAGATGCGTTTATTTGGGACAGTCGTGCTGCCATTTTGGCCAAAGTCAAGGGTAGGTACGGGTGGGTCCAAATTAACCAGGAGAATGACGAGTAGAACTTGACATGTGACTTATGATATTTTGGCCAAAGTCAAGGTCATAAGAGCATGGGGCAAAAATCCACATCGGGAGTTTCATAAGTACTGAAACTTGCTAGCGCTGCATACCATTTGGAGTGTGATAATTCTGGTAGGATTCCTTCGGTTTTATCACGCGATGATATTTGGATCCCGATCCTACTGTGAGTATATGCTACTCCTCGGGAAAACTCTCACTTAACGATCAATGCTATAAACCTAATAGGTGTCTAGAAAGGTGTTAGCGGGGCTACGCCCACAGGGAAAAGAGGTTACTTAATTAAGGAACTTCGCGAAAGCGTTGGAAAACCTCCCTCGAAGTACCGACACTGGCCTGGCTGAACGGTTAAGCAAGTATTGTACAGTGAGATTGATCCCGACTAATCCTTTCTTTACGGTTTGAGAAGGGATTCGAGAGACAGTGGGAGCCATCCAGTTTAGACAAACTAAAAACCACTTTAAACTTGCAAGAGCATCATGCTAAAGTGTTTCTTTTCTCTCTCCTAATTGCAGCGACCATTCAACATGACCGGACTTAAGTTATTTCTAGATAAAAACATACTGACAGGGCCTAACTACAAAGATTGGCTCAGGAATGTCAAGATGGCAATCACTTACGACAAGTTGGGGTATGTCCTTACCACCAAAGCTCCCCCTGTCCCAGGACCCACCTCCAGCGTCGCGGATAAGGAAATCCATAAGACATGGGAGATCGATTGCGCGAAGGCCAAATGCCTCGTGCTTGCCTCGATGGACAACGAACATCAGAGGAGGCATGAGAATATGGACCTAGAGTCCATATTTCTCCATACAAAAGAACTGTATGGAGAGCAGTCTCGTATCGCAAGATACGAAGTGTCGAAGAAGCTATTTTCGGTAAGATTGGCCGTCGGATCATCGGTAGCGGAACACCTGCTTAAGATGATTGGCTACATAGTGGAGCTCGCGGACCTTGGGACCACGTTGGAGAATGAATTCTATACTGATTTGATTCTCCAGTCCCTTCCTTCCACTTACACCCAGTTTATCCTTAACTTCAACATGCAAGGAAAGGAGGTTGAACTTTCCGAACTTCTGAACATGTTGAGGAGTGCTGAGGGCACCGTACAGAAAGGTAGGGAGACATCCACTTTGTTTGTAGGAGGATCTTCCTCTTCTAGATCCAGGGCGAAAGCCAAGGGTAAGAAGAAGAATGCCCCCGCCAAACCAAGAGGCGGTGTCAGTAAAGTGGATACGAAGGGAAAAGGAAAGGCAACAAAGGTAGCGGGAAAGCTGGTGGGGAAGGAAGAATGCTTCTACTGTCACAAAAGTGGTCACTGGAAACAGGATTGCAAGGCTTGGAAGGCCAATACCCAGGATCTGAAGCGAGTTGCGGCTTCGGCTTCAGGTGTGTATGTTATTGAAAACTGTCTATCAATAAACTCTACATCCTGGGTATTGGATACCGGATCAGGATCTCATATCTGTAATTCTTTGCAGGCGTTGAGAAAGCGTAGAGTTTTGAAGGCAGGTGACATGACCCTTAGAGTTGCAAACGGTGCTAGCATGGATGCTGAGGCCGTGGGGGACTATCACCTGGGATTGTCGGATGGACACTTTTTGGTTTTGCGTAGTTGTTATTATGTACCAAATGCAACCTGTAATATCATTTCTGTATCTTTATTATCTAAAGAAGGTTATGAATTTGCATTTGTAAGTAATGTAGTGAACATTCACCTTAATTAAGTTTTGATTGGGTCAGGTACATTAAACAACGGTATATACGTATTGAACCAACCACATATTTTCAATGTCCAGAATACACACAAAAGAAAGTCTCCAGAAATCAATAAAACTTTCTTATGGCAATTGTAGACTGGGTCACATCAATGAGAGAAGGTTGACTAAGTTACATGCAGAAGGATATTTGGATCCGTTCGAATATCAATCGTATGCAACTTGTCAATCCTGTCTCAAAGGAAAGATGACAAAGACTCCGTTCACTGGACACGGAGTAAGAGCGAGCGAGACCTTGGGACTCGTACACAGCGACGTGTGCGGTCCAATGTCTACACATGCATGAAGCGGTTATTCTTACTTCATTACTTTTACGGATGACTTTTCAAGGTACGGTTATGTCTTCTTAATGAAACATAAATCTGAGGCTTTTGAAAAATTCCAAGAATATAAGAATGAAGTAGAAAAACAAACAGGCAAAAGTATCAAGGCACTGAGATCTGATCGAGGTGGTGAATACTTAAGTGCCGAGTTCCTGGGTTACTTAAAAGAGAATGGAATTCTCCCTCAGCTTACTCCTCCATACACTCCGCAACATAATGGTGTATCGGAGAGACGGAACCGAACCCTATTGGATATGGTACGGTCCATGATGAGTAACGCTGAGTTACCACGATCGTTCTGGGGATATGCGCTAGAATCAACTGCATACCTTTTGAACCGAGTTCCAACTAAGACTGTGCCTACTACACCATATCAGATGTGGTGTGGGAAGAGACCCTATCTTAATCACATTAAGACATGGGGATGTCCAGCTTTTGTAAAAAAGCAGCATGCGGACAAGTTCGAGGCACGCTCAGTACAGTGCAAGTTTGTGGGATATCCAAAGAACTCCAAGGGATATTTCTTCTATTGCGAAGAGGAACAAAAGGTTTTTGTTTCTCGCCATGCCCACTTTCTAGAACACCAGTTCATAGAAAAAGAAATAAGTGGGAGCATAGTAGAACTGGAAGAAATTCCAGAACCACGAGCTATTACTGAAAGCTTAGTAGAACCAGAGGGTTCGAAAGATCAGGACATTCCCACGCCACTCCGCAGGAGTAGTAGGCAGTCTCATCCGCCCGAGAGATACTACGGTTTTCTCATTGACGGGGATAGAGAGGATTGCATCATAGATTGTGATGAGCCTACTAGCTTCCAGCAAGCCATTCAGAGCGTCGACTCGGTAAAATGGCTGGATGCAATGCGGGCCGAAATGGAGTCCATGTACACCAACAAAGTATGGACGTTGGACATTGCTCCAGATGGGGTAAAACCCGTAGGATGCAAGTGGATCTTCAAAAGGAAGATTGGTGTAGATGGACAGGTTGAGACCTATAAAGCTAGACTGGTTGCAAAGGGTTTTCGTCAGCGACCTGGTTTGGACTATGACGAAACCTTTTCTCCAGTAGCTATGCTGAAATCCATTCGGATCCTTCTTGCCATTGCTGCCTTCCACGATTATGAAATTTGGCAGATGGACGTAAAGACCGCTTTTCTAAATGGACATTTAGAGGAGTGTGTCTATATGGACCAGCCAGAGGGTTTCATTCAGAGTGGGAGCAGCGGAAAGGTGTACAAGTTGCTTAAGTCCATTTAGGCACTAAAGCAGGCATCGCGGAGTTGGAACATCTGTTTTGATGAGACGGTCAAGGAATTTGGCTTTATCAAAAATCCAGATGAACCATGCATCTATTGCAGATTTGTAGCGAGAACTGTAGTATTCCTCGTTTTATAAGTGGATGACATTCTCTTAATAGGAAATGACATTCCTATGCTACAATCTGTCAAGGGGTTCTTGTCACACAGGTTCTCCATGAAAGATCTGGGTGATGCCTCATACATTCTGGGTATCCGGATCTACCGTGACAGATCCAAGAGGATATTAGGACTTTCACAGTCCAGGTACATCGACACCATACTGAAGAGATTCAGTATGGAAGATTCCAAGCGCGGTAATCTACCGGCTTGTCACGGGATCACCCTCTCCAAAGAGATGTCTCCCAAGACTGATTTGGAGAGGGATCGCATGTCTATTATACCCTACGCTTCTGCGGTAGGCTCTATAATGTATACGATGTTGTGTACCAGACCAGATGTGCCTTATGCACTGAGTGTAGTAAGCAGGTATCAGTCAAACCCTGGGAAGAAACATTGGATAGCAGTAAAGAACATTCTCAAGTACCTGAGAAGGACTAAGGAGAAGTTCTTGGTGTATGGCGGAAAAGACCTTCAGATTGAGGCCTTTGCTGACTCCAGCTTCCAGAGTGACAAGGATGATTCCAAGTCCGTGTCGGGTTTTGTCTTTACCCTCAATGGAGGGGCGGTGTGTTGGAAGAGCTCCAAACAGGAAATCGTTGCTGACTCGACTATGGAAGCGGAATACATCGCTGCATCTGATGCCGCAAAAGAAGCTGTCTGGATGAGGAAGTTCTTGAAAGAACTTCAGGTGGTTCCGTCCATTGTTGACCCAATACCTCTGTATTGCGACAACAACGGGGTTATAGTTTTAGTGAAGGAACCCAGGTCCCATCAGAAATCCAGACACATCTTGAGGCGGTATCACCTGATCAGGGAGATCGTGGATCGCCAGGAGATCGAGGTTCGGAGGGTTGCTTCAGAAGATAACACTGCAGATCCATTCACCAAGGCCTTGCCCCAGACTCAGTTCGAGCGGCTGATCGAGATGATAGGTCTTCGATACGCCAATACATGGCCTTAGTGCAAGGGGGAGATTGTTAGTGTATATGCCTGAGAGGCCATTACTGTATCATACTATTTTGTACATTACTTGATGGAAGCTTGGGATATTCACAGTTGTATATACAATCTTGCTCGAAATGGTAGTATGCTACTTGGTTTGTCTCTACTTCAATATGTGCATGTGTTTCTTTTAGCATATCGCTTATATACATATTAGTAGAGCCCTTAGGATTATTGCTTGATTACCAGCGTTGTAATGGCGCTCACACTCGTGGGGGCTGGGTAATCCATAAGCACATCCTTATACAGGTCCCTGGTCGTTGGACTATCGAGACAGGGCATCGATACTCCGGAGTAGACTAGCGTATGCGCTTCTCATCCCAGCGTGGAAGACGGTTTGTCCCACAGCCGTCAGTACGTCGTACTTGAGATGGTATGCGGGTGCTCGTTAGGTTATGAGTACACTGAACAGGACTCATCGGAAACTGTTGGTTGGTATTATACCTATCGTCAGTTATCAGTTTCCAGGTGACATGAGTACAGCTTAGTCCGCTGACTTGACACTTTCACTTCGCCTCGAGTGTGTTCCCACTGCACTTTGATTACTACCCTACCACGGCTCAAAGGAGTCGTGCAAACAGGTAGTTTTTGGGTGCAGTCCCGAAGCACTTGGAGGCAGTGACGGTTAGACAGGATTCGTCTCTCCCGGTATTGGGGGTTGACATCGCGCTGTGTCCAGGAGAGCCATTACACAAGTAGTCCCTGGCCAGGGCAAGCGAGATATACTGGTAGGTTTCCAGTGTTATCTCAGGGTGTTCTGGGCTACACTCCGACACGACTTGTACCGCTATTAGGGGACTGACGTTCACCGCCCCTCTAGGCCCACCATGCGATGTATCAGACGAACAGACCGGACTGTACGGAGACTGTGACATACAGGCTCAGTAGGAGTTCATATGGGGTTACCTCGTCAGTCTTCTTATCGGCATCTACCTGGGGACCGTTACGTACAGCTAGTGTCGCTTGCGGTCTGTGGTTAAACCCACTGCCAGCGTAGTGTCGAGTCTTTAGAGTCCCACACAGAGAGCTATTCGCCTTTAGGCAAAATGAGTAGAGGTCGCATGGTTTTGCGACGGGGTTCGTTCACATCCGCGCACTTGTACACGTTTGCTGTCCGGACAGCTTATACTAGCGGGCTTTGGTTTAAGCCAGATCCTAGTATATGATTTGGGATTGGTTTTATCTCTCTGTATTCGTGTTTCTCGAATCACGAATACGGGTGCGTATGCACAGTTGCTTGAGACAGAGGGAGAGGACTTTGATTAGGGTTAATGACCATTGTCATTTTATTAACCCTAATGCTTATGTGTGTATTATGGTTAATTGATATTAGTTTAATATAATTGTGCATGGTTATGGTTGTTGACCATTTGACATTCTTGACTTGTTGACCTAGGTTGACACTTTGACCTTCATCATTTCATTTGGAAGATGCTCTTTGATCCTTGCAATTTGCATTAAAAATGAAATGATAATGGTCATGTCTTGATTAAGCCATGACAATTATCTCACTAATTATCAATTCACAATAATTCACACATATATGTGAGAATGCTTCATATTTCTCTCATTCTATCATATAGTTTCTCTCTCTTGCTCTTCCTCTTCCTCAAGCTCTCCCCTCTCATGTGTTGAGAAACACTTGAGCTTGAGAAAAACCATTCCATAGTAATCTCTACTCTCATCTAGGGTTCTAGGATTAGCACTTCTAGCACCCTAGTTACTTCTAGCTTGAAGTTGAAGCCAAAGGTTGAGGCTTTCGGGTGGATCCTTCTTCGACGTGAGAAGACGACAAAGGTGATCCCTTTCTACTACTCCAAGGAGCAAGGAGAGAAGGACTTAAAACCCTAGGTATAACCATTCTACCCTTTAGCTAGTTTCTAGTTAGCTTTTAGTTAGTTTTGTTTAGCAAAGATCCCTCCTTTTGTTAGTCCATGTTGCCTAGTGCGCTAAAAATTTGATTTTTATACCGTTTCCGCCTCCCCCAAGAACCGGGGTTGGCAACGTGGAATTACACGCTGTACGAATCACCGAAAATAGCGGGCCTAATTAAGCAACTACTTTCCGTAGTCACACTTTCCTTAGACACCACAAAAGTAATACGGATAAGCGATAGATTACCCACGACCTTCCTCTGTTCTAATTGAGCACGACGGTCCTTAGGGTCTTGATCTAGATATTTTTTTAATTAATGTAGGGTTATGCGGATGCTCGTTTTGTGATTTGTATGGCCTGCGAAGGGTGATGAAATCTCCACCTAATCTGAATTTTGGTCTTTCTCCTTAAAGTCCATATTAAAAATATGCAAAAACAAACCGCAAAACAAAACACCCAAAATGATTTTTGAGCAGCGAAATTTTGCAAAGAATCCTGCAGAAAATCAAATCATTAGATTTCAGAGGAGAGAAAAATATATGAAGAGATTACCAGAAGATTTTGGAGGCACGATTCCCCAACTCCGCCGCCGTTCCGCGACCAAAGTCATACTATTGCCGCAGTTCCGCGGCACAAAGATGGAGTCTTTTGATAATTATTCTGTAGTGCACCCTCTTGCTCCTCTGGAATATTTTGAATGTTTATGAATCTCTAATTTCTCGTTCAAGTGACTCCAGATTCCCTCGTAAAAATTCGCACAATAATTGTTAAATATGCAAGATGTGGTTTTGATTTTGTTTTTATGATATGGATCGAATATGAATTCAACACGAATAGTAAGAAAAAAAATTACGCACGTATCCCTGGCAATGGCGCCATTCGATTGATTCTATGTGAGAGTGTAAAGTGGTTAACAGAAATCAATAACGGTATCGCGTGTAGCTAGCCGAGATGAGTACGGGTCGTCCTCAGGGATGCGTGGAACTTTTAATATTGTTTTAGACGAGTTGATTAGAATAAAAGAATAGGGGAGAATAGATTCTAGATGTATGTTTAAATACGGATATAGAATATATAAGAAGTAGGCTTGTAGGGTTCGTTAGGATTTAGTAGTCATGGATGACTAATAAGGATGACTCCTTTTATTTATTGATACGTTAAAAACTAGACAGATAGTGATGAATGAGGATTAGGGTTCTTGGATGAAACTAGGGTTTCCACTCTATTGACCCTTATGCTTTCATTGATCTCTATTCATGTCTAGCCCTTAACAAAATAATTGTTAATCTGATCTCAAATCGCGATCGAGACTAGCAATAAATTAGTAGCGTACCCGATTAGGATGTTAACGATTCTTTTGCTAAAGTTTATAAACTTCATAAGACATAAAAGAAGTTAAAATATTTTCTCATCCATTGATCTATCCTAATCCTACGAACCCTATCAAGCGGATAATTACTCACGCATGATGGAGATAGAAGAACGGATAGAGAATGAGATCATAACGTAAATACAGAAATTAAATACGAACTAATTAATCTAATGATCTACCTTTATTAATCAACTTCACAATTACAAAACCTTCGAGTTTAGATTACAAGTGGAAGAAGAAGTTGCTCTCGATCTCTACTTCGTAGGAAGTAGATGTTCCGTCGAATATCACGTCGTCTTATCACGTCGAATCGTGGACCTGTCGTGGATCACTTATTCTTTGACGGTGATTTGTTTCGTGTAAAAGGTGATGATTTCTAAGTTTATCCCTCGGTCCTTTGTATAGTCCCAAAACCAGATACTCTAGATCCCTAGTATTAGGGTTTGTTGTTGCAAATCAAGCCTAAAAATCCCAAACCCTAACTCGTTGGATCGGCCGCGGATCCGCCTCTTATTGGTGGTTTTAGCCGCGCAACCGCGGCCGTTTGGTGGATTTATGGTTTTAAATTTCTGAGGCTTCTTCATTGTGACACATGGAGATTTATTTGATATCTGGAATTTGAGAATATTTCCTGAGTCTCTTCCAGTATTGATTCTTCGATTTTAATTAAATTTCATCGGCAGATTTTTGATTCCTGACATCTCGATATCCCGATCTCCTGACTTGAGCCAAATATTGCACAATATCTCCATGAAGAATGTTAGTAATATTTGTTATAGAGATATTGTTCTAACCATTTGTATGATATTATATCTTTTAAAGAATTTTGATTAGAATATTTGATATGATATGCATAATAAAAAATATTATATAAATATTATATGCATACATTTTCCTTCATAATGTTAATTATAATATATAAACATATGGTAAATAGTATTTTGCAGATAAACCTCAAATATGTTATATATTTATAATAAACACCTTTAAATATTTAAGAAAAGTAAGGAAAATATTATATCAAATGCGCGATATTTTCTACTGAACAGCGTGTTAGCGAACAATCAAGTTGCGACCGCCAATTTCATATAAACAGAGACCGAAGCCCTTCGGAAACCTGCTGCTCTCAGTCTTCTGCCTTTCTCTAAAAGGAACAGACTTAGGAAACAAGCCAAAACCCCAACGAGCAATATTACCAACAAGAAGGCAATAGACTGGTACACTAATCCATACGATCTACATGGTGGAGCCCAGAGGAACAAGTCCTCCTACACCTTATAGCCATGACAATGACATGGTTGTTTTTACCCTACACCGGCTCGATCGAGATGATGACGAGCCTGTCCAGGCTATTATGCAAATGGAGCTCGTGATTACTGCAGAATCGAGCTCAGACAATAAGGATAACCCGGTTATCATACCCGGAACTGTAGAACAAGTATTATTCCAATGGCTTAAAAAGAAGCTTCAGGAAAGGGACGAGGAGTTGGCCAAAGTCCGTTCCAAAGTCGACGAGCTGGCGAATATCGTGGCAGATCTCATGACCCAAGTCGTGCGAATACAATCAAAGAAAAATAAAAATTTGGTTCATGAGCCAGGGATCGATATCCTGAAACAGCCGACTAATACTCCCTCCAGCCCAAAAGTGGAACACCTTTGCGAAAAATGTCCGCGATCAGCCTCCAGTACCTCCGATACGTATCCTAACCAGAGTAAGCAGACAACAGGTGAACCAAAGACTGATCGGCCTCGAAGGCCAGTATCAGGGAAGTCACCGACTTTAATGGAGAGGGGGAAGAAAGTCTACTCCTTCAGGAGGGACGAAGTCCGCAAAATATTTAAGGACGCCTTGAACAACGGTTTGTAACTGCCTATTCCATAGAGGCCATATGAAATGAACGTGACCAATGATCCTATATACTGTCTATATCATAGGATGGTGAGTCATACCATCGAAAAATGCTATATTTTCAAAGATTAGGTGGAGAACCATTACAAGGCTAGGAAAACCTTACCGTTCTCAGATGTACCGGCAAACTACCAAGTTACGGTCATCAACTCAGCTCCACCAAGATCAAAATTTGAGAAGTTTGAATAAGCAAACACTCCATGACCTCTACGTCGTTAACCTGGGAACAATTGACCCCTAATTCGTTAAACTGGGAGTGTAAAAGAAGAAATGTATAAATGTATAAATAAATAAATAATAAGCCAAAATGATAGGGCAACTCGCAACAAAAATCAGTGAGTAACAGTAAACATAAAGTCGAAATGATGGGGAAATTCGCAATAAAAATCAGCGAGTAAAAATGAAAATAAAGCCGAAATGAAGGAGCAACCGTGAATAAATAGCTGAAATGATAGGGCAATCACGACCTTCGCGTTAAGAAAAGCTGAAACGATAGAGCAATCATAGTTAAAAAAAAGCCTCAAACCCCTCCAAAGGCAAATGATGATTCGCTCCTGAAACTATATCCCAGCGTAGCGATGAAGACGCCAACAAAAAAAACCAAAACCCAAATTCCCCAATTCTCCCGGCCCTATGGCATGTCCCTAAGTGGAATACAGTATATAATCCAGGAGCATAAATAATCCCCATACCAACCAAATTCTACTAGCCCTGCAGCCGGTTTTCGCCCTCTGAATTATGCTCCATTTGGGACGACCCACTTATGTGTCCTCATGATACACAAGGAGAACAGAGCTTACGAGATCTTCTCGACTCGTAAGAAAACAGCTTAGTGGGATCCTTACGACTCACAAGGTGAAAGCACGCTTGGGGGTCCTCACGACTCCTAAGGAGAAGATACACCTACGAGATCCTCTCGACTCATAGAGGGAAAATGCTTTTATGAGACCCTTACGGCTTATAAAATTGAAAAGCCTTAAGTGACAGGGACTTAAACCTGTCTCCCAGGCCATCACTCTCCAACAGGCAAAGGAAAATGATGAATTTTTCATGGCACCTGTGCTCCAGTGTTAGCAACATTGATTCCGACCCCATCCCCAAAATTCCAAACTTTCGATCCAATAGACCCCTAAGTCGTTAAACTGGGAACAGATGACCCCTAAGTCGTTAAACTGGGAACGAAGGAAATCCCCTCACGGCAAATGATGATTCACTCCTGGTACCATATTCCAGTGTAGCGATATGGATGCCAAACCAAAATCCTCAAATTCACTCATGCTAAATGATAATTCGCTCCTGGTACCATATTCCAGTGTAGTGATGCTGATGTCAAACCAAATCCAAAATCCAAGTCAAATCAAAAGTCAATTAATGTCTACCCCTGCATCGAAATTATGCTTCATCTCAGGATATACCCATCACGCGTCAGAATTATACTTCGGCCCGGAACCCTGTGTCAAAATTATACTTCATCTCAGGATATATTTGCCCTGCGTCGGAATCATGCTTCGCCTCGGAGTTTCTGCCTTCCCTGTCGAAATTATGCTTCGCCTCGGAATCAACCTCTGTATCAAAACTATGTTTCGATCAGAATGTCAACCTCTGCGTCGGAATCATACTTCGTCTCAGAATATATTCCCCGTGTCGGAATCATGTTTCGTCTCGGAGTATCTACCTTTTCTGTCAGGATTATGCTCCCGGAAGGATACTTCACCCCTAGAATTATGCTCTACTTCCGGAATTATGCTCCTGGAATTATGCTTTGTATCTCGGAATTATACACCGACACCCTGGAATTATGCTCCGCACCTTGGAATGATGCTCCAACCCCCGGAATTATGCACATCGGAATGATACTCCGACCCCTGGAATTATGCTCCCGGAAGGATGCTCCGCCCCCGAAATGATACTCCACAACATAGTCAAACTTCCTACAGAAGAAGATCCATCAATTTCATACACATGGCCCATGTATGCAGTGTGCATTCATTGATGGGGGCATTTTATTGGGGTAAAAATTTACACCCCGTTGCCAAACCGAAAAATCAAAATCAACCTCAAAGTCAAAACGAAAATTAAAATTAAAAGCTAAGTTGGCCCAAGCCTAAGCATGAAGAGAGGGGCGTCCAAAGAAAAGAAAAGAGAAAGAAAAACTAGTTATAATTTTTATTTTTAATAGGCAATAACCCAATTTTTGTACAAGCCATGGGGCTAAATGTAAAAAATGTAAGCCTATAAAAGGCCCCCCCCCCATGATGATTTGAGGACGAGCCTCAAACTTGATTCCCCAAAAAAAAATTTGAGTTTTGAGCCACTCTTTATTGCGCAAGTCTCTTTCTCCTTTCTTTTCTTTTCAATCAAATCCAAGTGCGCACATTAGGATGCCTTAAGAAAGGGAAAAAGAGCCTTTTTTGATCTTCAAAGTTAAAATCTTTGGGTTTTTGGACTGTTTCTCCATTGGGTTTCGACCCTATTTGCACTGTGCTAGGTGCGCACCATGCTAGGTGCCCATTTGGTTAGGTGCGCACCTTGTTGGGTGCACATCAAGCCAAGTGCGCACCATCCCCAGTGCGCACCTTGCTAGGTGCGCACTTTACTAGACCTTTTGTCCCCCTTCACTCTCTCGTACATTGGTGGGTGCGTACCTTTCTAGGTGCGCGTCTTAGCCGGTGCGCACTTTGTTAAGTGCATACCTTGCCAGGTGCGCACCTCGCTAGGTATGCGTCTTGGCAGGTGTGCACTTGTCATGTGCGCACCTTTCCACGTGTTCACTTTGTTAAGTGCGCATGTGGCACATATACATTCATCACCTCTCCCATTAGAAAAAATTTCTAACGGGGAACTGCCCTACATCCCTCAGGGGGCTACTATCCGAGTAGCGGGACCCCCGTAAAAACTCTACGAGGCCCCCGATATTCCTTAAGGACCCTCAAACTTGTTCCCAAACACAACACGCACATATTGCATATTGAGTTCACATGATCTATTTGACTTGTTAATCGGAGATTCTCTCGCTCTAAAAGAGAGGGGTAATTAACAGCAGCTTAGTCCGCGGTTGCCGGAAATTTGAATCCCCATAATCAATAAACCCCTGCCTAACCTAGGCAGGGGGAATCTATAATATGCCTGACAAGCGACGCGCATTCCTATCTCAATAGGGTGACGGAAAACACTCTACAATCTCACTTTATAAAAAAAGATACAAATATATTATTTTAAAAATTGGTGCATAACAACGGTTATTCAAAACCAAATATTTGTCGTTAAGCAAAACCAGGCGATTTAATCCTATATCACCAATTGCTACGAATTCCGATATTGTGGATCAAATCACCCATTTTCCAATATTCTACTCCTTCTCGGTATCTGTAATGCCCTACAGATGTGAAACTCTAATCCGGTATATACAAATCCTGGAGTCTGAATCTATTGGGAAAACAGTTTTCAATTATAACATTACAGAAATTCTGAAACATAAATGTTTCAAGGGGATGGCCGGGTATTCCTAATAATGCCTCTTCCATTGTCCAAATTTACGACAGTAATCGCAATTTTTTTGCCCTCACTCGAACCCTTTATATGTCTCTACATCTTACCTTATGTATACCAAATTAGGCGAGTTGGTTTTCTTCCTTCCCTATCTTTAGGTACCAGCTTAAGGTTTGGAAGAAGACTATCTAATAAGTGCAACTGGTGTACTCTCCCAATACAAGGAGCTCTCAACTTGATAGACTTGATAGAAGGTGAGGGAGGAGAGACAACAGAATTATACAATTCAAATTCTCCAGAACCAGCGGCTATTCTCGGCTAAAATAATTTCTTCGAGTTCGTATGTAACTATACGATGGCCTTTTCAAGCTATATGGATTATCATAATGATACAGAGTGTTCTGGAGAAGTAAAAGGGAAATATGCGACTTTGTGATGAATCATGACAATCCAAAACAAACATGTTTAATAAGGTTCGGTTAACTTGGTTTATGAGTTTTAGTTTAAGGTCAATCATGGTCGCAAACCAGAGAAAGAAAAGAAACACTCAGTGTACACTCTATCAAGATTAGATTGGTTATCACTTTATTTAATTTGGATGGCTCCCACTGTATCTTCGAATTATCCTTCAAACCCTAAAAGGAGAACTAGTCGGGATCATGTACACCTTACAAGTTCTCTAACCGTTCAGCCAAGTCAGTATTGGTACTCCAAAGGAGGCCCCTCATGCTTTTGTACGGACCTAATTTAATAACCCTGTTTCCGCAGAAACGTAATCTCGTTAACACTTTCTAGACACATGATAGGTTAGATAATTGTGAAGTGAAAATCTTTCGAGGAGTAATACTTACTCATTAGTGGGAATCGGGATCCAACTATTATTGTGTGATAATTTTGACGGAAGACGACCAAAATTACCACACTCTAGAAGATATGTGCAAACTTGGTAAGTTTCCCTTATATTTGAAACTATCGATATGGTTTTTTCCCCAAGCATCTTAAAATGTCATAAATCGCAAGTCAAGTTCAACCCGTCATTGTTCTGATTAATCTAGACCCACCCGTACTAACCCTTGATGAAGGCCAAAATAGTTGTACGACAGTCCTGAATTAATACATCTCTCTATGCTACAGACAAGCATCACCTAGCTATCATACATATGCCTTGATGAAGGCCAAAATACATAGCATGAATACTATGTTCTACTCATCTGAAATGACAGAGTACTACGAATGGTTTTTGGCGAAAAATCTTTAATGTAATGAACTTGATATCGTTGAAGGAACTTGAGTGGATTTGAAAAGGAGTGGTTTAGGCTTCGCTTTTTAAAACAATTGGTTTTGAAGAAAACAGAGTGTTATAGTAACATAAACTTTTTCTTAAGAGTGAACTCCCCGTGAAGGGATCAAGGCTCTTTCCCCATCGAATGAGGTGCATGATATTCGTAACTGAATACCTTTATGCAAAGCAAAAGAATATAACTATAGTTTTCGAAAATTGGTTCATGTTCACCGCCGAAAGACCGGACCAAGACGTTAGGACGTATGGCCTGAATTTGGGGGAAGATGGTATTTGGATTTATCCTTCCACCTCTCTGAAGATACCAAGCTGATTTATGGTACCATATATCGGAGGTTTGGATAGATGCGGCCGTTGTAGCAGACTTCATCAGATTCCCCTTCATTTTATGAGGGGTTTTTTTTATTGTGGGGACGCTCTTCCATACAGGCGCAAGCCCCTGCAGTTAATTACGTTACCGCATTGCGATAACCACTTTCTCTTGCTTCGGCAGTTCACTTCGTGCCGTGTGTATGTTTTGTTGATTTTGGTAGCCTATGGATTGTATACGGAAACTAGTTTATGTCGTCTCCCGTAGGACGCGGATTAGTCCAAATCCGTATATTTTAGATTTGGGCTTAGGTCAAGAATTTGCTTGACAGGGTTTTGAACTTAGGTTGTATATTTCTACAGTTCAGAAATATTTTGTTTTATTTAAGGACCTTTAATCTAGTTTGAGATTAAGGTCAACTTAAATATATAAGTGAGCATTTGGGCTCAGTTTGTTTTGCTAATGATACGTTATTCTTATTTGAGACCAAGATCAATTTAACAATGCTTTTAGGATCATTTTTACTTAAGATACAGCAAAAGAGCATTTGGGCTCAGCTGCAAGAAAATTTCGGAGACTTAGCCAATTTAGGCTTAGTCTATTAATTCTTTTTCTTTTTCATTCAAAAGTGGTAAGCACTTATTTGGGCTCTGTTTGTTCAGCCCTTTTCTTTTTATATAAAAGTGCTAAGCACTTATTTGAGCTCTGATGCTAATATATATGTCATGTGAAGCATTCAGTCATGGGCGCTGCCCAATGAACGTTGAACACTTAAGTCTTTTTGACTAAATGTGAAGTGCCGAGCACTTCCTATGGTGTCCACGTGAGGTGCACGTGCGGCGCTGGGAACTGCCCAATTAGTGCTGAGCACTCAGCCGTTTTGGCTGTATATGGCGCCCACGTGAGGTGCACGTGTGGCGCTGGGCGCTTCCAAATTAGTGTTGAGCACTCAGTCGTTTTGGCTGTATATGAAATGCTAAGCACTTTTTATATGGCGCCCACATGAAGAGCACGTGCAGCGGTGGGCGCTGCCCAATCAGTGCTGAGCATTCAGCTGTCTTCGGCTGTATATGGGGCGCTGAGCACTTTATTCAGCTCCCACGTGTGTTTCACGTGAGGCACTGGCCTTCCGTTTTGGGCGCCCAAGTATTTTTCACGTGAGATGCTAGGCGCTGTTAAAAAAGGAGGCGCCCACGTGGGAAGCACGTGAGGCGCTAGTTTTTTTATATGGAGACTTAATCTCTGTTGATGTTTTTAGAGAGGTCAAACCTCTGTCAATAGCATTTTAACCATTAACACTCACTAAAATCATTATTTTTAGGGATTTCGAGTTGAGTTTTTAGAGAACTATGTTCTTTATTTGAAGAAACTGAGTTCCTGGAGTATTATGGACTCCATTTTTTTCCTTTTTGAATTTGTTCTTCCCTGAATGTTTGATTCTCAAGAACAAGATCTTCCCGATGAGAATTAAATTCTCAACTTATGAGAGACTTGTCTTATAAATCTTAGATCCAGAGAAAAAACTATGTTCTTTTAAAAGGGTTAAACCCTTAGATATGATAGAGACATTTTGGTCTCTTTTCTTTACCTAGGGTTTCGAGAAGGAAGGTTTTCTTCTTTGAGAATTGAATTCTCTGTTCTCTCAAGAGCTCAATATATTTTTGGCAGAAGCTTATTGAGGGTTTCCTCTCTATGAGACTTGAAGTCTCGGGTCCTTTATATAGTGGAGGCAGATTGTTAATAGGTTTTAAGAAAATCTCTCAATGAGAGATTCCAATTGACTTAATTGGTCCCAAAATTGATTTGGGGAATTTTACCCACCGTTGGATCTTTGATCCAAGGACTTCTGTTTTACAGAATATATTGTTCTTGTTTTTGACAAGATTGGGGAAATATTCTCCCATATACTGAATTTATTCTGTCAAATGGTGATTTCTAATCACCAATGTATTTTTAATCCAAGGGTTCTCTGTTTTACAGGGAGCAATCTTTTTGTTTGGAAAGAATGAGAGAATATATTCCCAAAATAGAATTTTATTCTATTATTGGATCATTGATCCAACCGAGATTATCTTTCTTATTTAGAAAGATATGGGAGATATTTTCTCCTAATAGAATTTGATTCTATATTTTGATGACTTATCATCTCCGTTTGATCTTTGATCCAACGACTCTCTTTAACAGAGAATATCCCAACTTTTGTTAGGGAAATGTAGAATTTAATTCTACTGATATGAACTTGAGCACTGGCACTCACGTGTTATGCACGTGGGCGCCACTTAAGAATTTAATTCTTATGACAGGTATTTATGTGCTTTGCACATTGGCGCCTGCATGAAGAGCACGTGCAACGCCATCTAAGAGTTTTAACTCTTTTTATATAATAAATTCTTCTTTTCTTTGTACATTGGCGCCCGCGTGAGGAACACGTAAGGCGCCACCATAGGATTTAATCCTATAAGATTGGCTCTGGCGCTGGCGTCCTCATGGAGAGCACGTGAGGCGCTGCCTCATTAAATTCTAACAGAGGTTTGCTATTTAATTAGGTTAAATATTGGGGAAACAAATGTAGGGTTCCTAGGCACTCTAATGGAGTCTCACAAGGCATCAAACATGGCTATTTCAGATTTTATAAGTGCCGAGAAACCCTAATACGGATCGTTAACTAGATGTATAGATGATGCGATGCAAGTAAACGGAAATATAGCTAAAGGGAAGGGGCTACAACCTTTGTAGATCCGGTCCTCCACCTCCTAGGCTCCGTGATGAAGTCCTCTCCGCTGTCCAAATCGAACCATGACTCTCACGGTGGTTTCATCGGAGAAAAAGGCGGGCTAGGTCGTCGACAACGTGCCGAAGATGATCTACGTCGAGGCATCACTAGATCAAGCTCCACCTTCACCAAGCCATGAAAACTTGTGAAGGAAACACCCTATACTACTTTCCAAGAGGTAGAAGATGAAGAAATAGGAAGTGGGTTCACTTTAGAATTTGATTTCTCACACTTTTTCATCACTTGCCATTGATGTAGCAAGCTTTCTTCATGGAAGAAGAAGATGAAGAAGAAGAAGAAGATATGATAAGTCCTTAATAAATTAGATAAAAAATCAATACTTATCATACTTTCAACTATAGTTAAGTGTAGAGAATTAACTTGGGTTAGTTAAATGGTTAGGGTTAAGTATAAGACAAGAATGGAGACTAAGTCAAAACTTCATGAATGTTCAACTAAAAACAAAACAAGTAACCATTCATTTATCCTTTTCATTTTCCAAAATGAATAAATAAATAAGATAAATGAATAAGTAATTAAGTAAACAAAACCCTAATCATTAACTTAACCATAGTTTAATTCTTTACACTTAACCAAATAAGCATGTATCATCAAACATGATACAATCATGTGCACAAAAGTATATCACATATACAACTTGCACAATTCAAGTGAGAAAATCCTTTTAAAGTGAACCAATACTAGTTAATGCAAAGTAATATATCAAATATATATAATTATGCATTAAATCATTAAATCAACACTTGATTCAATGATCCGGTCATGTCGCATATAACCGACTAGTATTCAATGTATCGGCTTCTCGAATCAATCCTTGATTCGATAACCAGGTTATATCGCATATAACCAATCGATACACTCGTCGCGAGAATGGAATACGGTATCACATACACGAATTATTCTCGGTCCCGCACATATCTCATATGCGCTCCTATTTCATTTCGCTTGAGCTAGGAAACCTCTGTGTAGGACTCTAAAGACTCGTCAATACGCCGGCAGCTGATGATGATCATATCAAACACCCACAAGCCGCAAGCGGTCTGCTAAACGTAATGGCCACCCGGGTATTGAACGATCAGAAGATCGACGAGCAAGCCCGCTCACACTCCTGTGAATCCAACTAGTAACACTTACCGTACAGTCCGGTCTGTTCGTCTGATATGTCGCATATCTCGCCTAGGGGTGGTAAACGTCAGACCCCAGTAGCTCGATAAGTCATGCCAACTTAAGGTCCATAACATGTGTGAAACTACTGATAACACTTACCAGTAGGTCACTGCAACCCTGGCCAGGGATTTCCTATTATGGCCAGACGAGCATAGCGCAACATCAACCCCCAATACCGGGAGAGACGAATCCCCTCCTATCGCTCATTGCCTCCATGTGAATCGGGACTGTACCCAAAAACCACCTGTTTGCACGACTCAGTAGAGCCGTGGTAGGGTGGAAATCAAAGTACAGTGGGAGACACACAAGACTCTATGACGATCTCGGCTCTACAGACTAAGCTGTACCAGTGTCACCAGAGAACTGCCATCTGACGTGAGGTATAATACCATCTGGGAGTTCTCGGCGAGTCCGTTCAGTGTACCCAGTCTCCACTGAGCACCCATATACCATCTCTGATGTTAAACACCAATGGATATGGGATCATCCATCGCCCATCGCATGGGTCGAGAAGATATACGCTAGTCTACTCTGGAATATCGATGCCCTGTCTCGATATTCCCTCGACTAGGAACTTTGAAGGATGTACTCACGGACTATCCAGGCCCCACTAGTATGATCTGCATCACAGTCCTGGAAGTCGAGTACACGTCCTAAGGGCTTTATCAACATGTAACAGAGAGACAGAAAGTATACACGTTAAGATAAAGAGCAACCAGATAGCGTACTATTATGTCGAGCAAGAAAGTCCTACCTATATATGTCCCAGCATCCACTACAATATACATCCAATGTACAGTAATGGCCTCTAGGGCATACATATAACTAACAATCTCCTACTTGCACTAGGGCCATCTGTAGCAGTGGTTGCAGTATCACATACTCAACCATCCCCTAAAAGTCTCTCTTTGGGAAAATGGCCTTCGTGAGTGGATCCGCCGTGTTGTCCTCTGAGTCTACTCTCCTAACCTCGATCATCCTGGAGATCAACTATCTCCATGATCAGGTGATGCTGCCTCAGAATATGTCTGGGTCACTGATGGGACCAGGGTTCCAGGGCCAAAGCCACAGTTCCATTGTCACACAATGGTAGGAACCTAGTTCATCCTATGAACCAATATACACCCAAACTGCCTATTTGGTAGTATCTATAATAGCGATGTTACCAGCCTTTATCGTCTAGTTTGCCACGGTATCTAGCTTGGAACTCTTCCAACATACCGTTCCTTTACTGAGGGTAAAGACAATGCCTGTGACTGACATTCAGTCGTCTTTATCACCCTGGAACCCTTCCAGTGATTCTCCCCAGGATCGATTGATACCATCTCACTACATCTAGTGAGAATCCTAGCATCCAATTACATCTATCTCATAGATGAAAACTCAGGATTTTAGGAGGTATCACTTTGATCCTATTGGAGAATCTTTGTGATAATAGGAGATCGACCGATCGTAGCATAGGAAACTCTTTTCCTATCAAGAGTATGTTGTCCACGTACAATACGAGGATAACCACCTTACTCTCTACTACCGTTTTGTATATACAAGGTTCATCTACCATTTTGATGAAGTCAAACACTTTGACTATCACATCAAAACAGACGTTCCAACTCCGCGATGCCTGCTTCATTATCTAAAGCAACTTGCGCACGTTTCCGCTGCTCCCACTATTTACGAAGCCCTCTGGCTGTGTTCTTATAGACATTCTCTTCTAAATCAATATTTAGAAAAGTAGTCATGGCACCCAACCGCCAGATATCGCAGTCATGGTATGTAGCCGTGGTAAGTAGGATCTGGATGGACTTAAGCATAGTCACTTGAAAAGGTTTCATCATTATCCACGCCTGGTCGATGATGAAAAGCTTTAACAAGTCTAGCTTTGAAAGTCTCAACTTTTCCATCTACACCAAGTAATCTTCTCAAGATATACTTGCTCCTGATGGGGATTTAACCCTTCAGATATAGCAGCTAAAGTCCATACTTTGCTGGTGTACATGGATTCCATCTTAGATCACTAAGCATCCAGCCATTCTTACAGAGTCCCTACTCTCGATGGCCTGCTTGAAACTGGTTGGGTCATCATCTCATGATGCAATCCTTGCTCCCACTGTCATCGAGAAACCGAGGTATCTCTCAGGCGGATGAGGAACCCTACCAGATCGGCGGAGAGGCTGAGGTTCGTCGGGAACTATTGAATCCTTTGGTTCTGTCAAATCATCAGCTGCAGTTTTGTATAGATGGAACCTTTCCAGTTCTACAGAACTGACCTTGCCTCGATCTTGTCCGGATTTTGCTTTAAACATAGGCCGAACAATCCTAAATCTTAACTTACTAAAGAGATAGGCTCTTCCCACACCATATCTCATATGGAGTGGTAGGCACAGATTTGATTCGAACCTAATTCAATAGGTATGCAGCTTCTCAAGTGTATAAACCCCAAAAAGGAAACAGGTAACTCAGTAGTACTCATCATAGAACACACCTTATCATATAGGGTGTGATTGCTCCGCCCCGATACACCAATGTGCCATGGTTATTCGGAGGAGTAATGCTGAGAGAGAATCTCATTTTCCTTTAGAATGGTCCAGGAATGCCATGCACAAGTATTCTCCTCCCTGATCTTATCATAGGACATAATACTTATACCCGTATTTTGGTTCTCTACTTCCTACTTATATTCTGTGAATACCTCAAAAGGTTCGGACTTATATTTCAACAGGAATATATGACTGAATCTTGAGAGATTTTCAGAGAATATAATGAAGTATAAAGAACCAGTCCTGGCATGTGTAGACAGGAGACCTTACATACATCATCATGTATCAGTCCCAAGAGTTTACCAACTCTTCCTCTGTTTCCAATAAACAGAGATATGGTCATCTTATCTTTGTGACATGACTGGCAAGTTTCACAAGATGTAAATTCAAACTGATTTAAATATGCATCTAAAATGTAACTTCAGCCAGTCGGGTCGCATTGATATGACCTAGTCTACAATGCCTCAAGAATGATTCGTTCATTTCCGAACTTTTCCTCTTGTGTGTGTTCTGTATACTAGGAATTGCAGTTTGATTTAGAACGTCAATGCTTTTAGATAACGTGCCTAAACCGATCAACTTTTGATATAGGAAATGTTCAAAACATTATCCATCAATACAAAATTATATCCTTTCTTTACTAATAAAGAGACTGATATGATTTTGTATATCAGGTTCGGTATCTAATAGCATTTGTTCAGAATCAATGTATTCGTAATACAGGGTGACAGTGACCAACAGACTTGGCTGCAACACTTGCCCCGTTTTCTGTCTCATGAAACTTATCACCCGTTCTCAGTTTTTCTACCTTTTTGTAGCCCTATGTAATAGATTACATATCTGAGATCCTGATCCGGTATCATATACCCAGGATGCAGAGGATACTGAGAAACAGTTCTTTGAAATGAACACACCCGAAGGAGATGCATCATATGCACTTTCTTCGTTTGGGCGGCATAGGAATTCTGGTATTCCCCTATTTCCTGCTCTGTCTTATAACAATTATAAGTTGGAGCGGGACCAACGTTCCCCAGCTCAGTATAACAAGCGGGTTCGGTCAATACATCCATTTTATTATCTTGATTAAGGCGTGATATGGTCGCTACTAGGAGAGAGAGAGAAGAAAACAATCAGCGTGCGCTCTTACAAGATTAGATTGGTTATATACTTTATCTAATCAGGATGGCTCCTACTGTTTTTATCAAATCTTCCTTCAAACCCTAAAAGGAAAGACTAGCTGGGATTAGTTACACTCTACAAGTTCGCCAATCTTTCAGCCAGGCCAGTGTCGGTACTTTGAGGGAGGTTCCCCGTTCTTTCGCACGGACCTAATTACAGTAAACCTCGTTTTCTCAAAGGCGTAACCCCGTTGACACCTTTCTAGACACCTACTTGATCGGCTAATTGCAAAGTGCAAAACTCTCCCAGGAGTAACAATTACTCGCAGTGGGTATCGGGATCCAACTATCACATAGAAGGTATGCAATCTCATTGCAAATTTCAACATTTGAAACTCCCGATAAAGATTTTTACCCCTAGCACTTATGACCTTAACTATGGTCAACAAATCATAAGCACTAGTCAAGTTCTATCCGTCATTTCGTAATTAATTAGACCCACCCACATGACCCTTAACTAAGGTCAACAAAGTCACGCGACTGTCCTAACTAATCGCATCATATGCGGTGTAGGAAGACATCACTTAGCTACCGTACACTGTGCCTTGACTATGGTCAACAAACACAGCACGAATACTAAGTACTCTACTTCCTAAAATGACGGAGGGTTGCGAATGGTTTTTGTGAAAACCTTTAACGCTTTGAACTTGATCTCGTTGTGGAATCAAATGGTTTTTAAATGGAATGTTTTTGAAGCTTTTCTAGTTTTGCTAAAGGGGTCACTCCCGGTGAAGGGATCGTCGGCCCTTTCCTCGTCGAATGAGGTGCGGGATATATCATATATATCACTGTGCAAAGCTGAAACTATAGAAGCAATCAAAGGACAAACTGAGTGTGTAGCATCTGCCAGTTATTGCTAAAGGAGTCACTCCCGGTGAAGGGATCGCGGTCCTTTCCTCATCGAATAAGGTGCAGGATGTTCTATAATGAACACCGCGATGCAAAGCAAGAACTGTAGCTACCTGTTTTATTTTGAAATTCGATTCCACAACATCAATTAGGTTTATTTTCTTTTATTAATCTCATTAATGAATATCCCATCATTAAGGTCCACCTAAACATCACAGATAAATATAACGTACGCTTATGCCATCCGCATTCGCCTCGATGTCCCATCTACACCGTTAGGTTAGGTAACTAACGGCAGAGCGGGGCAGGGCTAGCGTGGGTGTAAAACATAAGCAACGTCTACATAATATATCATATATACTATATATAATATCTGTCACAGAACATCACATGATCACATCACAGATAACGCAGCAGAAAATATCATATGAAATATTGGATATACTAGGACGTCCGTGTTTTCAATACGAGCCAGTATAAAACACGGATTCCATGGTCATGATGAATAGCCAATCCCACACCCCTAGACCCCTACGAGAGCGGCAAGGAACCCTACCAATTCTAGGGTTAGGAGACCCGGACTCGACTCCTCGAGTTGGTCTCCCACTGGACCCCAGAACTCGGTTACTTGTGCTCCCCTCCTTGGGTCTATCCTAATGCGGAAAAGTAAATAATATACATCAACGGTGACATCTTCCGCAACCTGGAAGTGCCCCAATAAAAGAATATTACATACAAGTTTTTACATGAATGAAAATGAAAAACACTCATCTCACATAAAAAAAACCCGGCTATTCAAACACGACGATCCAATATAACATATCCAGCAACACATAACATCACATGTCATCAACGTAAGTAAATATGCGCATCCCAATTGTCGTTGACATATAGCAACAAAACCGGCGACATCACATATTACACTTACGGTCACAGAAAAGAAAGTGTAAAACTACAACAGTTGGAATCCGTAACCACCTCAGACATCGCATGCCTGATCAAATGAATTCTTTAGACATCGCATGCCTAACAATTATAAACCCCGCATTTTAGTCTCATTATCGAAAACACTTTTCAATATCAAGTCGGGCAATTCAACAAGATTCCCGATATTTTGATCGAATGCTCGTCGCAAACTTTAGTAGACGGTCGCACCCCCGATACCGTCGACGAAGTGCACCAAGGCGGAAACACCGCTACCGCGAGCACCCGAACGGATGCTTTCGGCGACGGGGTTCTCCTACAGTCACTTGGTCGGGGCTATGGAGTGAGGCTGTCTATTAAGTTTTACCCAGCGAGTATCCGCGTACGCTACGTGATTGCGACGGACTTTTGATCACATCAAAATTCCGTGGTAACCGATCAAGTGAGACTAAAGTGCTATGTTTATAACATTCATTCAGTTATCACATAACTTTTGTGAATTCCAATTGTTGTATCACATTCCGGATAAACAGAAAATGTTAAACTTTCCGATTGAACATTCGAACACCCAAGTTTTCCCGAAACAGCTCAACACATGAAATAAGTCTAACAACATTCAGTTCGTGCCTCAGTACCAACGGTCCAGCCGTAGAAGGGTCAAGCCAACGCCTCACATGTGGCACGCCGTACTGCCCCAAACCCGAAGGTTCAAAGGGCAGTTCAAGACGGTCACATAATCGAGTTAAGGTTTGTTGTCTTCTAGAGGGTCCATCGCGTTACTTGCACTACTTAGAACGTCGTTAAACTACGGAAAAATCCAACAATTGGAAATTTCCCGGCAGGGGAAAAAGTGGGTACTTATATCCGGTCGAACTTTTTAACATATTCTAAAAATACCCGGAAAAACACACTGACAAAATTAGACAATCCGATCGATACACCGAGTCCCCAATACAACCCAGAAAATTCAACTCTTGAAAAATTATTAAAAATTCCCAGGAAAACCAGCGCTGCAAACTAGGAATTACTGTGCAAAATTTATTGCAAGAGGAGACAAAAGGGCCGCGGAACCGCCGCATTAGCATGCTAATGCCGCGGTTCCACCGCGCTTTAATGGATTCAGGAGCGCCGTTTTATACAGTAATTCTTAGAATCTTCTACTGAGTTTTCTGCATATTTTTAATCTGGAAAAAACCACGTTTTTCAAAAATGTCCAGAGAGCAAAATGCGATTGGGGTTTCGGTTCAATCGGACTTCTAATTCCGTCTACGCATCGCCTAAGGCTCTAGCTAGGCTCTGATACCACTATAGGGTTCCTAGGCACTCTAATGGAGTCTCACAAGGCATCAAACATGGCTATTTCAGATTTTATAAGTGCCGAGAAACCCTAATACGGATCGTTAACTAGATGTATAGATGATGCGATGCAAGTAAACGGAAATATAGCTAAAGGGAAGGGGCTACAACCTTTATAGATCCGGTCCTCCACCTCCTAGGCTCCGTGATGAAGTCCTCTCCGCTGTCCAAATCGAACCATGACTCTCACGGTGGTTTCATCGGAGAAAAAGGCGGGCTAGGTCGTCGACAACGTGCCGAAGATGATCTACGTCGAGGCATCACTAGATCAAACTCCACCTTCACCAAGCCATGAAAACTTGTGAAGGAAACACCCTATACTACTTGGCAAGAGGTAGAAGATGAAGAAATAGGAAGTGGGTTCACTTTAGAATTTGATTTCTCACACTTTTTCATCACTTGCCATTGATGTAGCAAGCTTTCTTCATGGAAGAAGAAGATGAAGAAGAAGAAGAAGATATGATAAGTCCTTAATAAATTAGATAAAAAATCAATACTTATCATACTTTCAACTATAGTTAAGTGTAGAGAATTAACTTGGGTTAGTTAAATGGTTAGGGTTAAGTATAAGACAAGAATGGAGACTAAGTCAAAACTTCATAAATGTTCAACTAAAAACAAAACAAGTAACCATTCATTTATCCTTTTCATTTTCCAAAATGAATAAATAAATAAGATAAATGAATAAGTAATTAAGTAAACAAAACCCTAATCATTAACTTAACCATAGTTTAATTCTTTACACTTAACCAAATAAGCATGTATCATCAAACATGATACAATCATGTGCACAAAAGTATATCACATATACAACTTGCACAATTCAAGTGAGAAAATCCTTTTAAAGTGAACCAATACTAGTTAATGCAAAGTAATATATCAAATATATATAATTATGCATTAAATCATTAAATCAACACTTGATTCAATGATCCGTTCATGTCGCATATAACCGACTAGTATTCAATGTATCGGCTTCTCGAATCAATCCTTGATTCGATAACCAGGTTATATCGCATATAACCAATCGATACATTCGTCGCGAGAATGGAATACGGTATCACATACACGAATTATTCTCGGTCCCGCACATATCTCATATGCGCTCCTATTTCATTTCGCTTGAGCTAGGAAACCTCTGTGTAGGACTCTAAAGACTCGTCAATATGCCGGCAGCAGATGATGATCATATCAAACACCCACAAGCCGCAAGCGGTCTGCTAAACGTAACGGCCACCCAGGTATTGAACGATCAGAAGATCGACGAGCAAGCCCGCTCACACTCCTGTGAATCCAACCAGTAACACTTACCGTACAGTCCGGTCTGTTCGTCTGATATGTCGCATATCTCGCCTAGGGGTGGTAAACGTCAAACCCCAGTAGCTCGATAAGTCATGCCAACTTGAGATCCATAACATGTGTGAAACTACTGATAACACTTACCAGTAGGTCACTGCAACCCTGTCCCGGGATTTCCTGTTATGGCCAGTCGAGCATAGCGCAACATCAACCCCCAATACCGGGAGAGACGAATCCCTTCCTATCGCTCATTGCCTCCATGTGAATCGGGACTGTACCTAAAAACCACCTGTTTGCACGACTCAGTAGAGCCGTGGTAGGGTGGAAATCAAAGTACAGTGGGAGACACACAAGACTCTATGACGATCTCGGGTCTATAGACTAAGCTGTACCAGTGTCACCAGAGAACTGCCATCTGACGTGAGGTATAATACCATCTTGGAGTTCTCGGCGAGTCCATTCAGTGTACCCAGTCTCCACTGAGCACCCGTATACCATCTCTGATGTCAAACACCAATGGATATGGGATCATCCATCGCCCATCACATGGGTCGAGAAGATATACGCTAGTCTACTCTGGAATATCGATGCCCTGTCTCGATATTCCCTCGACTAGGAACTTTGAAGGATGTACTCACGGACTATCCCGGCCCCACTAGTATGATCTGCATCACAGTCCTGGAAGTCGAGTACACGTCCTAAGGGCTTTATCAACATGTAATAGAGAGACAGAAAGTATACACGTTAAGATAAAGAGCAACCAGATAGCGTACTATCATGTCGAGCAAGAAAGTCCTACCTATATATGTCCCAGCATCCACTACAATATACATCCAATGTACAGTAATGGCCTCTAGGGCATACATATAACTAACAACAAATGCCCCCTACCGTTGTGCTCACGTGGCTCACACATGAGTACAACGTTGTCACCTTTTCCACCGTCTGATCTCTTAGGGAGTTGAACAATCCCTTAACATCTTATAAATAGGGGTTTTGGCCCTTGAGATGATTGTCGTTCCTTCATCTTCTTTCTTCTTCCTTGAGAATTTAATTCTCTTTTCAGAGCTTAGATCTCTGCACCAAAGAAACTCTTAGAGTTGTACTCTGTAAAAAAACTTGGTAAGAATCATGGCCAAATTTCAACCCATAAAAAACTTCTTTTTTGTTTTGGATTCTTACCCATTAACAGAGCTTTGCTCTTTTATTGGAATAATCTCCTATAGATCTTAAAAACTTTATTTGGGTAGACCATGGGTCTTAGAGATCTTAGGGTTTTATCCTGTTAGTGGCTTTGATCTCTAAAGGATTCTCTGGAATTTAATTCCAATATATTTCCCATGAGGATTTCTGGGATTTATCCCACTATCAGAGGAATTCAATTCCGGTTTGTTCTACAGAGCTTAGCTCTGAGAAAATTTCTTTTGAAATTTCTTTTAGGAATTTTATTCCCTTTTCTTATTTTCTTTTTAGGGTTCTTCTTGCAGATTTGAATCTGTTGTAGAACACGTTCTTCGAGGTCATCGGGAGCCTTGAACTCCACTGTTCAATGAGATTTTTCATTAAATAAGAATCCTTTTGGATTCTTACAATGGGTGCCTACCTCATCATTGATGGGGCATTATCTTGATTTTTTGGGGCCCATTGTCCCTTTCCTTTGGACTGTGGTGGCTTTAATATGCCAAAATGTAGTACAAATTTGGATGTACTGAAAACGCTAAGGCTTTTAATTGTAGTTGATTACATTGTGAAGATAACTAACCCTCTATTATATATATATATATATATATATATATATTAGGTACTATGGCTTCCGATTCCTCCTTCCCCTGTGTTCGCTCGGAGAGTAATTTCGCCAATGGGCCTACATATCGGAAAGTCTTTGAGCTAATTCGTGACTATGACCCAGAGCAGAAGTCTCTTCATTTGTGGAGGTCATGGTACAGTTACATTATCCGGGGTCGGCACAGTTTTACTTATGCGGCGCCGTCAGAACCGATCTCGTTGATTCATTATGCCGAACCTCCGCAGGTCGCTTACGCAGTGGAAGAGGTCAACTGTGTTAGTGATATATGCTCTAGAGGCCATTATTGTATAGTACTGGATTGTATATTAAATTTTGAAAGCTTGGGATATTCACAGATATAATAACAGTCTTGCTCAAAATGGTAGTATGCTACTTGGTTTGATTCTATTTCAATATGTACATATTATTCTTTTAGCATATCGCTTATACCTATTGGTAGAGCCCTTAGGATCTTTGCTTGACTACCAGCGTTGTGATGGCGGTCACACTAGTGGGGGCTGGATAGTCTATAAGCACATTCTTATAAAGGTCCCTGGTCGTAGGATTATCGAGATATGGCATCGATGCTCCAGAATAGACTAGTGTATACGCTTCTTATCCCAACAAGGGAGATGGTCTGTCCCATAGCCATTGGTATGTCCTACCGGAGATAGTATACAGGTGCTCATTGGGCTATAAGTTACACTAGACGGACTCGTAGGGAACTGCTCGTTGGTATTATACCTATCGTCAGGTAGCAGTTCCTGGGTGGCATGAATACAGGTTAGTCCGTTGACTTGACATAACTATCCATCTCGAGTGTTCCCACTGTACTTAGATTACTCCCTACCACGGCTTAAAGGAGTCATCCAAATAAGTAGTAGTTGGGTGCAGTCCCGAAGCACTTGGAGGCAGTAGTGGTTAGATATGATTCGTCTCTCCCGGTATTGGGGGTTGATATCGCGCTGTGTTCGAAAATCCATTACACAAAGTCCCCGGTCAGGGCAAGAGAGATTTACTGGTAGGTACTCCAGTAGTTTCTCAGGGTGTATTGGGCTCTATCCCGACACGACTTATTGCGCTATTAGGGGCCTGACGGTTACCATCCCTCTAGGCCCAATATGCGAGTATCTTAGACGAACAGACTGGACTGTATGGAGATTGTCACAGATAGACTCAGTAGGAGTTCAGATGAGTTTGCTCATCAGCCTTCTTATCGACAGATACCTAGGTAGCCGTTACGTGCAGCTAGTACCGCTGACGGACTTGTGGTTAAACCCATTGTCAGCGTACTATCGAGTCTTTAGAGTCCCACAAAGAGGGTTTCCCTGTTTCGGACGAAACGATGTAGAGGCCGTATGGTTTTACGGTAGGATTTCGATCACATACGTGTACTGGCTACACGGATGTTGTTCGGACAGATAATACCATTGAGCTTTGGTTTAAATCGGATCCTACTATTATATTATTGGATTATTATTATCTCATTGTATTTGTATTATTTGGAACACGAATACGGGTATATATATACGATGAGGGCATTCTTTTAATTTCACAAGAGATACATCTAGAAGGAGACACCTCGTTTTTTGGATTTATTTATTTATGGAAATAGATTAATGAGGTGGAAATTGGAGATATTTGTGGCATGGAGTGAAGCATGGATCATTACATTTGTTTATTGGTTTGTGTTTATTATTGAAACATGGTTGCTATTTTCAATTGAAAAATAATCCATGCTTCATGAGAGATGAGTATAAGCCATTCTCCACACTAGCCAACACTTGATCATTTGCTCATTTTCTTTCACTCTCCTTCTTCCTCAAGACCTAAAACCTTCACATGTGTTATGAATCATTAGGTCAATTGAGATTAAATACTCCATTAGACACTCTACATCTTCTAAGCTACCTAACTTAGCAAACTAGGTATCTTAGTTACATCGGTTTAGAGGTTGGAGCTTGAGGTACAGACTCTCGAGTGGATCATCTTCGACACGAGGAGGCCGACGATCGAGCGCTATTCGGATCTTTGAGGAGCTCAAGGAGAGGAGGAGAAGAAGACCCGAAGGACTAGAATCAAGGAGGTATAAATACTGACATTGTTGCTAGAACCTCTTAGTACAATCTCTAGTTAAGGTTTCTGTTAAGATCCTGCAGTTTAGTCGGTGTTGCATAGTATGAAAAAATCGGTTTTTGTAAATTCTGCCTCCCCACAAGTGCGTGGGGTGTGCGACACCGACTTACGGTGGTATCAGAGCCTACTAAACCTTAACTAGCTTGTTAGCAATTGATTAGAACTTCGATCGATGGAAAAATATCCGAAATTAAATTTCCAAGATATGCTTGCTGTCGATTTTTTAAACTGTTCAAAAATTATTCGAGTGACTTTAAAAATACATGCAGGCATTTCTAAGACCTAGAAAAAAATTTGAGCACTTAACTCATCAACTTTGAGGCGGAACTACCGCCAAATAGATCATTTGGCGGCGGAACCGCCGCTGAGTTGTGGCCGAGTTGCTCCCTATTTTTCTGTGGTTTTGGTTCTTAGAATTATGATTTTTGGTATATTTGGTTTTTACCCAGATTGTTTGTGTACTGGTTTGTGCATGGGATAAACTCGAATAAGTATTATCGATAGAAATTCTAAGTTCTTGGCTAATCGGTGTTTCTGTGTTTATATATGTATTGCTAAACGTCTTCTAATTACTATATGTCGATTAGTGGGGGTTGCACATATCTGTATTGTGATGGTTTGTGTATATGAAATATTGGATCATCGTGAATGAATAGCCGGGGGATGTGAGAAGAGTGTTTTCTTTTCTTTCATTCATATAAATTTGTAAATTGATATAATATTATTTTTGCGGGGCACATCCGGGTTGAGGTTGTAGATACCGTTGTATTATTTCATTTACTTTTTTTTGCACCTAGGATAGACACAAGATGGGGTGCACAAACTACTGGGTTCTTGAAGTGCTGAGTGGCCTACTCATTTTATTGAGAGAGGTTGCTTCACTTTAGGAATTGGACGGGTAGTTTGCTGCACCCGTAGGGGTCTAGGGTGGGGTTTGGCTATTCATCACGACCGTGGAATACTTTTTCGTTCTAGGCTAAAATGAAACACGGAATTCCTAATATATCAAATATATTCATCTGTGATCTGTGATCTGAAATGCCTATTATTGCGTGAGGCGAATGGCTATATATGTATATATATATATATATATATATATATATATTATATATAATAAACGTTGATTATGTTTTGCACCCATGCTAGTCCAGCCCCTGCTCTGCCCTTAGTTAAGTAACCTAACGGTGCATGACGGGGCCCCGTGGCGAATGCCGATGGCATAAGCGTATGTTCTATTTTCATTTCTTCTCTGCAATGATAGGGTTAAATGATAGGACCGCATTAACATTGATTAATGCAAGGAAAACAAACAAAAGTTTAAATCGTTGGAACAATTTCAAAACCACTCGGTTTTCTTGAAAAATAACTTTTAAATGCGGAGCATAAACCACTCCTTTTAAAAGCTATTATGGTTCCTTCGACTATATCAAGTTCTTTAAGTTCATGGTTTGCCAAAACCATCCATAGCCCTCCGTCATTTCATATGGGTATTTAGTAGTATTCAAGCCATGTATTTTGACCTTCGCCAAGGCATAGTGATTAGTAGCTGCTGGGTATTCATCTGAAGTATAGATAGATGCGTTGATTTGGGACAGTAGTACAGTTATTTTGGCCTTCGTCAAGGGTTTGTACGGATGGGTTCAAATTAACCTGGACAATAACGGGTAGAACTTGACTTGCATCTTATGATATCTTGGCCTTCGTCAAGGTCATAAGCGCCTGGAGCAAAAATTCACATTGGGAGTTTCAAAGGAAAATGAAACTTGCTAGTGTTGCATACCATTTGGAGTGTGATGATTTTGGTAAGATTCGTTCAAGATTGTCACACGATGATATTTAGAACCCGAACCTACTGTGAGTATCCGCTACTCTTCGAGAGATTTTTCACTAAACAATCAATGCTATAAACCAAGTAGATGCGTAGAACAGTGTTAGTGGGGTTACGCCTCCAGGGAAAAGAGATTATGTAATTAAGAAACTTCGCAAAAGCGTTAGAAAACCTCCCTCGAAGTACTAACACTATCCTGGCCGAAAGGTTAAGCACGAATTGTAGAGTGCGATTAATCCTGACTAATTCTTCTTTTATGGTTTGAAGGAGGATTCGAGAAACGGTGGGAGCCATCCTGTTTAGATAAACTAATAACCAATCTAAACTTGCACGAGCATCATGCTGTGTGTTTCTTCTCTCTCTCCTAATTGCAGCGACCAAAATGACCGGGCTTAAGTTACTTCTAGATAAAAATAAATTGACTGGGCCAAACTATAAAGATTGGCTAAGGAATGTCCAGATGGCCATTACCTATGACAAGCTGGGATACCTCTTTACTACCAAAGCCCCCGCCGTCCTAGGTCCAGATTCCACCGTCGCGGATGTTGAAATCCGTAAGACAAAGGAAATAGACAGTACGAGAGCTAAGTGCCTCATGTTGGCCTTAATGGATAATGAACACAAGAGGCGGCACGAGAAGATAGACTTAGCTTCCATCTTCTTCCATACCAAAGATTTATATAGAGAGCAATCCTGTATCGCAAGATATGAGACCTTGAAGAAATTGTTTCAGGCGAGGTTGGCTGTCGGGTCATCTGTAGGGGACCATATCCTTAAGATGATTAGCTATATTGAGGATCTCGCGGATCTTGGGACCACGTTGGAAAACGAGTTATCTATTGACTTGATTTTACAGTCCCTCCCTTCTACCTACACCCAGTTTATCTTGAATTTTAATATTCAAGGGAAGCGAGTTTCACTTCCAGAACTCCTTAACATATTAAGGAGTGCTGAGGGCACCTACAAAAATCCAAGGAGATACCCGCTATGCTTATTGGGGAATCTTCCTCTTCTAGATCCAAGGCGAAAGCCAAGGGGAAGAAGAAGAAGGCCTCCACCAAGCCGAAAGGTGGTGTCAGTAAGGTAGAGAGAAAGGGCAGGGCAAAAGTTTCAGGGCAGACAGTAGGGAAGGAGGAATGTTTCTATTTTCACGGAAAAGAGCATTGGAAGAAGGACTGTAGGGCTTGGAAAGCCAAAAACCTGGATTCGAAGCACGTTGTGGCTTCATCTTCAGGTGTGTTTATGATTGAAAACTATCTGTCAATTAACTTTACTTCCTGGGTACTAGATACCGGATCAGGATCTCATATCTATAATTCATTGCAGGCTCTGAGAAACCGTAAAGTTATGAAGGCGGGTGATATGACTCTTACGGTTGCTAACGGAATGAGCGTGGATGATGTATCCGTAGGGGAATATCACTTAGGATTGACAAGCGGGCAGATTTTGATTTTGTGTAACTATTTGTGTGTACCTAGTTTGGCTTATAATATTATTTCTGTATCTTTACTATCTAAAGAAGGTTATGATTTTACATTTGTAAGCGATGTCTTCCACATCCACCTTAATCAAGATTTGATTGGGTCAGGTACACTAGATAACGGTATATACGTATTAAATCAAGCTCAGGTTTTCAATGTCCAGAACACACTTAAAAGAAAGTCTCCGGAATTAAATCAGGCTTTCTTATGGTACTGTAGACTGAGTCACGTCAATGAAATACGGTTGACGAAGTTACATAAAGAGGGATATTTGGATCTGTTTGAATATTAGTCTTATGCAACTTGTCAATCGTGTCTCAAAGGAAAAATGACAAAGACTCCGTTCACTGGACACGGAGTAAGAGCCAACGAGCTCTTGGGACTCATACACAGCGAAGTGTGTAGTCTAATGTCTACACATGCAAAAAGTGGTTATTCCTACTTCATTACTTTTATGAATGATTTCTCAAGGTACAGACATGTATTCTTGATGAAACATAAATCCGAGGCCTTTAAGAAATTCTGGGAATACAAGAATGAAGTGGAAAAACAAACCAGTAAAAGTATCAAGACACTTAGATCTGATCGAGGTGGTGAATACTTAAGTGCCGAGTTCCTGGATTACTTAAAAGAGAATGGAATTCTCTCTCAGCTTACTCCTCCATACACAGCTCAACACAACGGTGTATCGGAAAGGCGGAACCGAACCTTATTGGATATGGTACGTTCCATGATGAGTAACGCTGAGTTACTGCGATCCTTCTGGGGTTATGCACTAGAATCAGCTGCATATTTTTTTGAACAAGATTCCTACTAAGTCAGTGCCTATCACACCATATCAGATGTGGAGTGGGAAGAAACCCTATGTTAAGTATCTAAAGATATAGGGATGTACAGCTTTTGTAAAAAATCAGCATGCGGACAAGCTCTAGTCACGCTTTGTACTGTATAAGTTTTTAGGATACATAAAGAACTCCAGGGGGTATCTTTTCTATTACGTGGAGGAACAAAAGGTCTTTGTTTCTCGGCATGCCCATTTTTTGGAGACTCGATTTCTTGAAAATGAAATAAGTGGGAGCGCAGTAGAACTGGAAGAAATTCCAGAACCACAAGCTATTACTGAAATCATGGTAAAACCAGAAGTTTCAAAAGAACCGGACATTCCCGCGCCACTCCGCAGGACTAGTAGGCAGTCTCATCTGCCTGAGAGATACTATGGTTTTCTCATAGACGGGGATAGAGATGATTACATCATTGACGATGATGAGCCAACAAGTTTCCAGCAAGCCATTATGAGCAGAGACTCGGTAAAATGGCTGGATTCAATGCGGACCGAAATGGAGTCCATATACACCAACAAAGTATGGACTTTGGATATTGCTCGAGAAGGGATAAAACCTGTAGGCTGCAAATAGATCTTCAGAAAGAAAATTGGTGTAGGTGGACAGGTTGAAACCTATAAGGCTAGACTTGTTGCAAAAGGTTTTCATCAAAGACCTGGTTTAGACTATGATGAAACCTTTTCTCCAGTGGCTATGCTAAAATCCATTCGGATTCTTCTTGCCATTGTTGCCTTCCACGGTCATGAAATTTGGCAGATGGACGTAATGACCGCTTTTATGAATGGAAATTTAGAAGAGTGTGTTTATATGGATCAGCCGGAGGGTTTCATAGAAAGTGGGAGAAGCAGAAGAGTGTGCAAGTTGCTTAAATCCATTTATAGATTAAAGCAGGCATCGCAGAGTTGGAACATCTGTTTTGATGAGACGGCCAAGGAATTCGACTTTATCAAAAATCCTGATGAACCATGCATTTATAGTAAAATTGCAGCGAGATTTGTAGTATTCCTCGTCTTTTACGTGGATTACATTCTCCTGATAGGAAATGACATTCCTTTTTTACAATCAGTCAAAGGATTCTTATCATAAAGGTTCTTCATGAAGGACCTTGGTGATGCCTCCTAAATTCTGGGGATCCAGATCTATTGTGATAGATCTAAAGGATATTAGGACTTTCACAGTCAAGGTATATCAACATCATACTGAAAAGATTTAGTATGGAAGATTCAAAGTGTGGTAATCTACTGGCTTGTCACAGAATCACCCTCTCCAAAGAGATGTCTCCCAAGACTGATCTGGAAAGGGATCGTATGACTATTATACCCTACACTTCTGCGGTAGGCTCTATAATATATGTGATATTGTGTACCAGACTAGATGTAGCTTACGCATTGAGCGTTGTAAGCAGGTATCATTCAAACCCAGGGGAGAAGAACTGGACAGCAGTTAAGAATATTCTCAAGTACCTGAGAAGGACTATGGAGATGTTCTTGGTGTACGGCAGTGAAGACCTCCATATCGAGGCCTTCGCCGACTCCAGCTTCCAGAGTGATAAGGATGACTCCAGGTCCATGTCGGGTTATGTCTTTACCCTCAATGGAGGGACGGTCTGTTGGAAGAGCTCCAAGTAGGATACCATTGCTGACTCGACGATGGAAGCGGAGTATATCGCTGCATGTGACACCGCAAAAGAAGCAGTCTTGATGAAGAAGTTCATTACAGAACTTCAGGTGGTTCCATCCATTGTTGATCCAATAACTCTGTATTGTGACAACAACGGGGCTATAGCTTTAGCGAAGGAAGCAAGGTCCCATCAGAAGTCCAGACTGTTAGTTATATGTATGCCCTAGAGGCCATTACTGTACATAGGATGTATATTGTAGTGGATGCTGGGACATATATAGGGAGGACTTTCTTGCTCGACATGATAGTATGCTATCTGGTTGCTCTTTACCTTAACGTGTACACTGATTGTCTCTCTGTTACATGTTGGTAAAGCCCTTAGGATGTGTACTTGACTACCTGGACTATGATGCAGATCATACTAGTGGGGATAGATAGTCTATAAGTACATCCTTCAAAGTCCCTAGTCGTGGGTGTATCGAGACGGGGCATCGATATACCAGAGTAGACTAGCGTATACCTTCTCGACCCATACAGATGGGCGATGGATGATCCCATATCCATTGGTGTTTGACATCGGAGATCATATACGGGTGCTCAGTGGAGACTGGGTACACTGGACGGACTCGCCGAAAACTCCCAGATGGTATTATACCTCACGTCAGATGACAGTTCTCTGGTGACACTGGTACAGAGTAGTCTGTTGACCCGAGATCGTCATAGAGTCTTGTGTGGTTCCCACTGTGCTTTGATTTCCACCTTACCACGTCCAAGAGGGCGTGCAAAACGGTGGTTTTTGGGTACAGTCCCGAGTCACATGGAGGCAATGAGCGATAGGAGGGGATTCGTCTCTCTCGGTATAGGGAGTTGATGTTGCGCTGTGTTCGATTGGCTATAACAGGAAATCCCTGGCCAGGGTTGCTGAGATTTACTGGTAAGTGTTACCTGTAGTTTCTTGAATTGTTATAGACCTCATATCGACACGACTTATCGAGCTATTGGGGTCTGACGTTTACCACCCCTAGGCGAGATATGCGACATATCAGACGACCAAACCGGACTGTACGGTAAGTGTTACTGGTTGGATTCACAGGAGTATGAGCGGGCTTGCTCGTCGATCTTCTGATCGCTCAATACCCGGGTGGCCGTTACGTTTAGCAGACCGCTTGCGGCTTGTGGGTGTTTGATATGATCATCACCTACTGCCGGCGTATTGACGAGTCTTTAGAGTCCTACACAGAGGTTTCCTGGCTCAAGCAAAACGAAATAGGAGCGCATATGAGATATGTGCGGGACCGAGAATAATGCGTGTATGTGATACCGTATTCCATTCTCGCGATGAATGTGTCGAATGGTTATATGCGATATAACCTAGTTATCGAATCAAGGATTGATTCGATAAAACGATACATTGTATACTAGTCGGTTGTGTGCGACATGACCGGATCATTGAATCAAGTGTTGATTTAATGATTTAATGCATAATTATATATTTGATATATTACTTTGCATTAACTAGTAGTGGTTCACTTTAAATGGATTTTCTCACTTGTTTGTGCACATTATATATGTGATATGTTTTTGTGCACAAGTTTGTATCATGTTTGATGATGCATGCTAACTTGGGTTTGTGTAAAGATTAAACCATGGTTGTGTAATGGTTAGGGTTTTCATTTTCTTATATATATTTATTTATTTATTTATTCTTTTTGGAAAATGAAAAGCATAAAGAGAAAAATGGTGGCTAACTTTGTTTGTTGTTGAAGCTTCTTGAAGCTTTGACTAAGTGACCATTTTGTCTCATGCTTAACCCTAACCATTCCACTTAACCATGATTCATTCTCTACACTTGACCATGGTTTGATTATGATAAGTATTCATTTTTCTTTTCAATTTAAATAAACTTATTATATTCTATCTTCTTCTTCTTCTTCATCTTCAAAGAAGAAAAGCTTGCCTCCATCAATGGCAACTTGAGCATATGAGTGAGAAATCCAATTCTAAAGTGAACCCACTTCCTATTTCTTCATCCTCTACCTCTTGCCAAGTAGTATAGGGTGTTTCCTTCATAAGTTTTTATGGCTTAGTGAAGGTGGAGCTTGATCTAGTGATGCCTCGACGTAGATCATCTTCGGCATCGTCGTCGATGACCTAGCCCGTCCATTCTTCGATGAAGCCGATACTAGAGTCATGGTTTGATTTGGACAGCGGAGAGGACTTCATCGCGGAGCTATGGAGGTGGAGAAACGGATCTACAAAGGTTGTATTTCCGTTCTCATAGTTAAAGTAGTTAACTAGTTTGTTTTGTCGCCTAAATTTCTGGCCAATGATCTTGTTAGGGTTTCTCGGCACCTATAATTTTTGAAATTGGCATGGTTGATGCCTTGTAAGACCTCATTAGTGTGTCTAGGAACCCTACAGTGGTATCAGAGCCTAGCTAGAGCCTTAGGCGATGTGTAGACGACGTTTGAAACCCGATCGAACCAAAACCCTAACCCCAAAATAGCTCTCTGGACTTTTTCTAAAAACTGGGATTTTTCCAAATTAAATATATGCAGAAAAATCAGCAGGGAATCCTAAGAATTACTGTGCAACACGTGTCCATGATTCCTCCAAAGTGCGGCGGAACCGCGGCAGATGCCTGGCTTCTGCGGCGGTTCCGCGGCCGTATGATGACGTCACCCACCCAATTTTGCACAGTAACTTCCTTTATTCAGTGCTGAGTTCTCTGGGTATTTTTAAAATTTATTCAAGAGTTGAATATTCTGAGTTGTTTTGGGGGGTCGTAGATTCGATCGGATTATCAGATTTTGTCTATGTGTTTTCCGGATAAATTTTAGAATATGTTAAAAAGTTCGACCGGATATAAATACCCAACTTTTCCCCTATCGGGAAATTTCCAGGTGTTGGATTTTTCTGTGGTTTAAGGACGTTCTGAGTAGTGCAAGTAACGCGATGGTCTCTCTAGAAGACAACAAACCTTAACTCGATTATGTGACCGTCTTGAACTGCCCTTTGAACCTTCGGGTTTGGGGCAGTACGGCGTGCCACATGTGAGGCGTTGGCTTGACCCTTCTACGGCTGGACCGTTGGTACTGAGGCATGAAGTGAATGTCTTTGAACTTATTTCATGAGTTGATCTGTATCGGGAAAACTTGGGTGTTTGAATGTTCGATCGGAAAGTTTAACATTTTTTATTTATCTGGAATGGGATACAATAATTGGAATTCACAATAAGTTATGAGATAACTGAATGGATGTTATAAACATAGCACTTTAGTCTCACTTGATCGGTTGCCACGGAATTTTGATGTGATCAAAAGTCCGTCGCAATCACGTAGCGTACGCGGATACTCGCCGGGTAAACTTAATAGACAGCCTCACCCCATAGCCCCGACCAAGTGACTGTAGGAGAACCTCGTCGCCGAAAGCATCCGTTAGGGTGCTCGCGGTAGCGGTGTTCCGCCTTGGTGCACTTCGTCGACGGTATCGGGGGTGCGGCCGTCTACTAAGGTTTGCGACGAGCATTCGATCAGGATGTCGGGAATCTTGTTGAATTGCCCGACTTGATATTGAAAAGAGTTTTCGATTTTGAGACTAAAATGCGGGGTTTATAATTGTTAGGCATGCGATGTCTAAGTAATTCATTTGATTAGGCATGCGATGTCTATGGAGGTTGCGGATTCCAACTGTTGTAGTTTTACACTTTCTTTTCTGTGACCGTAAGTGTAATATGTGATATCGCCGGTTTCGTTGCTATATGTCAACGACAATTGGGATGCGCATATTTACTTACGTTGATGACATGTGATGTTATGTGTTGCTGGATATGTTATATTGGATCGTCGTGTTTGAATAGCCGGGGGTTTTTATGTGAGATGAGTGTTTTCATTTTCATTCATGTAAAAAACTTATATGTAATATTCTTTTATTTGGGGCACTTCCAGGTTGCGGAAGATGTCACCGTTTCTATATTATTTACTTTTCTGCACTAGGATAGACCCAAGGAGGGGAGCACAAGTAACCGGGTTCTGGAGTCCAGTGGGAGACCAACTCGAGGAGTCGAGTCCGGGTCTCCTAACTCTAGAATTGGTAGGGTTGCTTGCCGCTCTCGTAGGGGTCTAGGGGTGTGGGTTTGGCTATTCATCGCGACCGTGGAATCCGTGTTTTATACTGGCTCGTATTGAAAACACGGACGTCCTAGTATATCCAATATTTCATATGATTCTTTTGCTGCGATATCTGTGATGTGATCATGTGATGTTCTGTGATAGATACAGTATATAGTATATATATGATATATTATATAGGCGTTACTTATGTTTTACACCCGCGCTAGCCCTGCCTCGCTCTGCCGTTAGTTACCTAACCTAACGGTGCACGAGGGGACATCGAGGCGAATGCGGATGACATAAGTGTACATCGTATTTATTTGTTTATGTTTAGGTACTTAAATGATGGGACTTCATTAATGTGATTAATGAAATAAAAGAAACCTAAGATGTTGTAGAATCGAATTTCAAAATAAAACAGGTAGCTACAGTTCTTGCTTTGCACAGCGGTATATGTGATATATCCTGCACCTTATTCGAAAAGGAAAGGACCGAGATCCCTTCACCGGGAGTGACTCCTTTAGCAATAACTGGCAGATGCTACACACTCGGTTTGTCTTTTGATTGCTTTTAAGAGTTTTTGCTTTGCACAGTGATATATGTGATATATCCCGCACCTCATTCGACGAGGAAAGGACCGACGATCCCTTCACCGGGAGTGACTCCTTTAGCAAAACTAGAAAAGCCTCAAAAGCACTCCATTTTTAAAATCATTTGATTCTACAACGATATCAAGTTCATTATGCAATAGGTTTTCAGAAAAACCTGTCATAGCCCTCCGTCATTTCAGATAAGTTGTATATAGTATTCGTGCTGCATTTGTTGGCTTTCGTCAAGGTGCAGTGTGCGGTAGCTATATGCTGCTTATCTGCTGCATACGATGCGATTGGATTAGGGTAGTCGTGCGGCTTTGTTGGCTTTCGTCAAGGGTCGTGCGGGTGGGTTTAATTCGATCAAGAAATGTATGGGTTGAACTTGACTAGCGGGCTATGGTTTGTTGGCTTTCGTCAAGGTCATAGCACGTTAGGGGCAAAATATTATCGGGAATTTCAAGTGTTGAAATTTGCAATGAGATTGCATACCTTCTATGAGATAGTTGGATCCCGATACCCACTGCGAGTAATTGTTACTCCTGGGAGAGTTTTACACATTACAATTAGCCGATCAAGTAGGTGTCTAGAAAGGTGTCAACGGGGTTACGCCTCTGGGAAAACGAGGTTAACATTAATTAGGTTCGTGCGAAAGCACGGGGAACCTCCCTCAAAGTACCGGCACTGGCCTGGCTGAAAGATTGGCGAACTTGTAGTATGTAATTAATCCCGGCTAGTCTTTCCTTTTAGGGTTTGAAGGAAGATTTGATAAAAAGCAGTGGGAGCCATCCTGATTAGATAAAATAATAACCAATCTATTCTTGAAAGAGCGCACGCTGAGTGTTTTCTTCTCTCTCTCTCCAGGTAGCGACCATATCACGCCTTAATCAAGATAATAATACGGAAAATTGACCGAACCCGCTTGTTATACTGAGCTGGGGAACGTTGGTCCCGCTCCAACTTATAATTGTTATAAGACAGAGCAGGAAATAGGGGAAAACCAGATTTTCCGTGCCGCCCAAACGAAGAGAGTGCATGCTGATGCATCATCTTCGGGTGTGTTCATTACAAAAAACTGTTTCTCAGTATCCTCCGCATCCTGGGTATGTGATACCAGATCAGGATCCCAGATATGTAATCTTTAACATAGGGCTATAGCTAGATAGAGAACTGAGAACGGGTGATAAGTTTCATGAGGCAGAAAACGGGGCAAGTGTTGCAGCCAAGTCTGTTGGTCACTGTCACCCTGTATTCCAAATACATTGATTCTGAACGAATGTTATTAGATACCGAACCTGATATACAAAATCATATCAATCTCTTTATTAGTAAAGAAATGATAAAATTTTGTATAGTTGGATAATGTTTTGAACATTTCCTATATCAAAAGATGATCGGATCAGGCACGTTATCTAAAAGCATTGATGTTCTAAATCAAACTACAGTTCTTAGTATACGGAACACACACAAGAGGAAGAGTTCAGAAATGAACGAATTTTTCTTGAGGCATTGTAGACTAGGTCATATCAATGCGACCCGACTGGCTGAAGTTACATTTTAGATGCATATTTAAATCAGTTTGAATTTACATCTTGTGAAACTTGCCAGTCATGTCACAGAGATAAGATGACCATAGCTCCGTTTACTGGAAACAAAGAAAGAGTTAGTGAACTCTTGGGATGATACATGTTGATGTATGTAGGTCCCCTGTCTACACTTGCCAAGATCGGTTCTTTATACTTCATTACATTCTCTGATGATCTTTCGAGATTCAAACCTATGTTCCTGTTGAAACACAAGTCCGAACCTTTTGAGATATTCACAGAATATAAGTTAGAAGTAGAGAACCAAAACACGGGTATAAGTATCATGTCCTTTGATGAGATCGAGGAGGAGAATACTTGAGTACGGAAATCCTGGATTATTCTAAAGGAGAATGAGATTCTCTCTCAGCATTACTCCTCCGTATACACCATAGCACGATGGTATATCGGAGCGGAGCAATCACACCCTATATGATAAGGTGTGCTCTATGATGAGTACTACTGAGTTACCTATTTCCCTTTTGGGAGTTATGCACTTGAGAAGTTGCATACCTATTGAATAGGGTTCAAATCAAATCAGTTTCCTACCGCTTCATATATGATATGGAAAGGGAAGAGCCCATATCTTAAGTTAGTTAAGATTTGGAGTTGTCCAGGCTATGTCTAAAAGCATAATCCGAACAAGCTCGAGGCAAGGTCTGTTATGTACAACTGGAAAGGTTCCAGCTATACAAACAACAGAAGATGATTTGATAAAACCAAAGGATTCAATAGTTATCAACGAACCTCAGCCTCTCCGCCGATCTAGTAGGGTTTCTCACCCGCCTGAGAGATACTTCTGTTTCTCTATGACAGTAGGAGCGAGGATTGCATCATGAGATGATGACCCAACTAGTTTCGAGCTGGCCATCAGGAGTGGGACTCTATAAGAATGGCTGGATGCTTAGTGATCTGAGATGGCATCCATGTACACCAACAAAGTATGGACTTTGGTTGCTATATCTGAAGGGTTAAATCCCCATCAGGAGCAAGTATATCTTGAGAAGATTACTTGGTGTAGATGGAAAAGTTGAGACTTTCAAAGCTAGACTTGTTAAAGCTTTTCGTCATCGACCAGGCGTGGATAATGATGAAACCTTTTCAAGTGACTATGCTTAAGTCCATCCATATCCTACTTGTCACGGCTACATACCATGACTGCGATATCTGGTGGTTGGGTGTCATGACTGCTTTTCTAAATGATGTTTTAGAAGAGTGCGTCTATAAGTACACAGCCAGAGGGCTTCGTAGACAGTGGGAGCAGCGGAAACGTGTACAAGATGCTTTATAGGATAAAGCAGGTATCGCGGAGTTGGAACATCTGTTTTGATGTAGTAGTCAAACAGTTTGACATCATCAAAATGGTAGATGAACCTTGTATAAACAAAAAGGTAGTAGGGAGTATGGTGATGATCCTCGTAGAGTACGTGGATGACATACTCTTAATAGGAAAGTAGTTTCCTATGCTACGCTCGATCAATCTCCGCTTATCACAATGATTCTCCATATAGGATCAAATTGATACCTCCTAAATCCTGGGTTTTGGATCTATGAGATAGATCTAATTGGATATTAGGATACTCACTAGTTGTAGTGAGATGGTATCAACCGATCCTGGGGAGAATCACTGAAAGGGTTCCAGGGTGATAAGGACGACTGAAAGTCAGTCACAGGCATTGTCTTTACCCTCAGTAAAGGGATGGTATGTTGGAAGAGTTTCAAGCTAGATACCGTGGCATACTAGACGATAAAGGCTCGATACATCGCTATTTAAGATGCTACCAAAGAGGCAGTCTGGATGTATATTTGTTCATGAGATAAACTTAGTTCCTCCCATTGTGTGACAATGAAGTTGTGGCTTATGCCAAGGAACGTCCGTCCCATCAATGATCCAGATTTATTCTAAGGCAGTATCACCTGATCATGGAGATGGTTGATCTCCAGGGTGATCGAGGTTAGGAGAGTAGACTCAGAGGACAACACGGCGGATCCACTCACGAAGGCCTATTCCCAGAGAGAGATTTTTATAGAATGGTTGAGTATGAGATACTGCAACCACTGCTACAGATGGCCCTAGTGCAAGTGGGAGATTGTTAGTTATATGTATGCCCTAGAGGCCATTACTGTACATAGGATGTATATTGTAGTGGATGCTGGGACATATATAGGGAGGACTTTCTTGCTCGACATGATAGTATGCTATCTGGTTGCTCTTTACCTTAACGTGTACACTGATTGTCTCTCTGTTACATGTTGGTAAAGCCCTTAGGATGTGTACTTGACTACTTGGATTATGATGCAGATCATACTAGTGGGGACAGATAGTCTATAAGTACATCCTTCAAAGTCCCTAGTCGTGGGTGTATCGAGACGGGGCATCGATATACCAGAGTAGACTAGCGTATACCTTCTCGACCCATACAGATGGGCGATGGATGATCCCATATCCATTGGTGTTTGACATCGGAGATCATATACGGGTGCTCAGTGGAGATTGGGTACACTGGACGGACTCGCCGAGAACTCCCAGATGGTATTATACCTCACGTCAGATGGCAGTTCTCTGGTGACACTGGTACAGAGTAGTCTGTTGACCCGAGATCGTCATAGAGTCTTGTGTGGTTCCCACTGTGCTTTGATTTCCACTTTACCACGTCCAAGAGGGCGTGCAAAACGGTGGTTTTTGGGTACAGTCCCGAGTCACATGGAGGCAATGAGCGATAGGAGGGGATTCGTCTCTCCCAGTATAGGGAGTTGATGTTGCGCTGTGTTCGATTGGCTATAACAGGAAATCCCTGGCCAGGGTTGCTGAGATTTACTGGTAAGTGTTACCTGTAGTTTCTCGAATTTTTATAGACCTCATATCGACACGACTTATCGAGTTATTGGGGTCTGACGTTTACCACCCCTAGGCGAGATATGCGACATATCAGACGATCAGACCGGACTATACGGTAAGTGTTACTAGTTGGATTCACAGGAGTATGAGCGGGCTTGCACGTCGATCTTCTGATCGCTCAATACCCGGGTGGCCGTTACGTTTAGCAGACCGCTTGCGGCTTGTGGGTGTTTGATATGATCATCACCTACTGCCGGCGTATTGACGAGTCTTTAGAGTCCTACACAGAGGTTTCCTGGCTCAAGCGAAACGAAATAGGAGCGCATATGAGATATGTGCGGGACCGAGAATAATGCGTGTATGTGATACCGTATTCCATTCTCGCGATGAATGTGTCGAATGGTTATATGCGATATAACCTAGTTATCGAATCAAGGATTGATTCGATAAAACGATACATTGTATACTAGTCGGTTGTGTGCGACATGACCGGATCATTGAATCAAGTGTTGATTTAATGATTTAATGCATAATTATATATTTGATATATTACTTTGCATTAACTAGTAGTGGTTCACTTTAAATGGATTTTCTCACTTGTTTGTGCACATTATATATGTGATATGTTTTTGTGCACAAGTTTGTATCATGTTTGATGATGCATGCTAACTTGGGTTTGTGTAAAGATTAAACCATGGTTGTGTAATGGTTAGGGTTTTCATTTTCTTATATATATTTATTTATTTATTTATTCTTTTTGGAAAATGAAAAGCATAAAGAGAAAAATGGTGGCTAACTTTGTTTGTTGTTGAAACTTCTTGAAGCTTTGACTAAGTGACCATTTTGTCTCATGCTTAACCCTAACCATTCCACTTAACCATGATTCATTCTCTACACTTGACCATGGTTTGATTATGATAAGTATTCATTTTTCTTTTCAATTTAAATAAACTTATTATATTCTATCTTCTTCTTCTTCTTCATCTTCAAAGAAGAAAAGCTTGCCTCCATCAATGGCAACTTGAGCATATGAGTGAGAAATCCAATTCTAAAGTGAACCCACTTCCTATTTCTTCATCCTCTACCTCTTGCCAAGTAGTATAGGGTTTTTCCTTCACAAGTTTTCATGGCTTAGTGAAGGTGGAGCTTGATCTAGTGATGCCTCGACATAGATCATCTTCGGCATCGTCGTCGATGACCTAGCCCGCCCATTCTTCGATGAAGCCGATACTAGAGTCATGGTTTGATTTGGACAGCGGAGAGGACTTCATCGCAGAGCTATGGAGGTGGAGAAACGGATCTACAAAGGTTGTATTTCCGTTCTCATAGTTAAAGTAGTTAACTAGTTTGTTTTGTCGCCTAAATTTCTAGCCAACGATCTTGTTAGGGTTTCTCGGCACCTATAATTTTTGAAATTGGCATGGTTGATGCCTTGTGAGACCTCATTAGTGTGCCTAGGAACCCTACACAGACATATCTTAAGACGGTATCACCTGATTAAGGAGATCATTGATCACCGGGAGATCGAGGTGCGGAGAGTAGAGACAGAAAAAAAACTCTATAGATCCACTCACAAATGCCATCCTTCAGACACAGTTTGATAGGCTAATCGAGATAATAGGTCTGCGATATGACAATACATGACCTTAGTTCAAGTGGGAGATTGTTAATGATATATGCCTTAGAGGCCATTATTATATAGTATTGAATTGTATACTACATTTTGGAAGCTTAGGATATTCACAGATATAATAACGGTCTTGCTCAAAATGGTAGTATGCTACTTGGTTTGATTCTATCTCAATATGTGCATATGGTTCTTTTAGCATATAGCTTATACATATTGGTAGAGCCCTTAGGATCTTTGCTTGACTATCAGCGTTATGATGGCAGTCACACTAGTGGGAGCTGGGTAGTCTATAAGAATATCCTTATAAAGGTCCCTAGTCATAGGATTATCGAGACGGGGCATCGATACTCCAGAGTAAACTAGTGTATACACTTCTCATCCCAGCAGGAGAGATGGTCTGTCCTATAACCATTGGTATGTAGTACCGGAGATAGTATACAGGTGCTCAATAGGTTATGAGTTACACTGGACGGACTCGTAGGGAACTGCTGGTTGGTATTATACCTATCGTCAGGTAGCAGTTTCCAGGTGGCATGAGTACATGTTAGTCCGCTGACTTGACATCACTATTTGTCTCGAGTGTGTTTCCACTGTACTTAGATTACTACTCTACCACAGCTCGAAAGAGTCATGCAAACAGGCAGTAGTTGGGTGCAGTCCCGAAGCACTTAGACGCAGTAGCGGTTAGATATGATTCGTCTCTCCCGGTATTAGGAGTTGATATCGTGCTGTGTTCGGAAAGCCATACACAAAGTCCCTGGAGGGCAAGCGAGATTTACTGGTAGGTACTCCAGTAGTTTCTCAGGTGTTGTTTACCGCAAAAAACAGAAACGAACTGGGATAGATCGTCTTTCCTGAATTTGGGTGCAGATACTATTTGGATTTATCCGTCCACCTCTCCGAAGATACCAAGTTGATTTATTGCACCATATATCGGAGGTTTTGACAGACGCGGCCGTTGTAGCAGAGATTCCCCCTCATTTTATGAGGGTTTTTTTATTGTTGGGATGCTCTTCCCCGCAGGCACAAGCCCCTGCAATTAATTACGTAACCGTATTGTGATAACCACTTTCTCCTGCTCCGGAAGTTCACTTCGTGTCGTGTGTTTTTGTTTGTTTTGGTTGCCCGTGGATTGTATACGGAGATTAGTTTATGTCGTCACCCGTAGGGCTTGGATTATTCCAAATCCGTATATTTTAGATTTGGGTTTAGGTTTATTTAAGGACCGTTAATCTTGTTTGAGATTAAGATCAACTTAAATGTATGAGCATTTGGGCTTAATTTGTTCTTACTAAGGATGCGTTACAAATTTGAGACTAAGATCAACTTAGCAAAATTTCAAGGATTATTTTTATTTAAGATCCAGCAAAAGAGCATTTGGGCTCAGCTGCAAGAAAATTTCAGAGATTAGCCAATCTGAGCTAAGTCTACTTAGCCTTTGGTTTTATTCAAAAGTGCTAAGCACTTATTTGGGCTCTGTTTGTTCAGCCTTTTTCTTTTCATGTGAAAGTACTAAGCACTTATTTAAGCTCTTACGCTCACATGTTTGTCATATGAAGCATTCAATCATGGGCGCTGCCCAATAAATGTTGAGCGCTTTTAGGCATTTTGACTAAATGTGAAGTGCTAAGCACTTTTTATGGCGTTCATCTGAGGTGCACGTGCGGCGCTGTGCGCTACCCAATCAGTGCTAAGCACTCAGCCGTTTTGGCTGCATATGAAGTGCTAAACACTTTTATTCAGCGCCCACATGTGTTGCATGTGAGGCGCTGGCCTTCTGTTTTGGGCGCCCGCGTATTTTTCATGTGAGGCACTAGGCGCTGTTAAAAGGGGGCGCCCACGTGAGGAGCACGTGAGGCGCTAGTCTTTTTTTCCATTTTTTAGAGATTAAATCTCTGTTAATGGCATTTTGACCATTAATGATCACCAAGATCTTCGCTTTTTGAAGATCTGGGATCAGTTTTTTTAAGAAGTAAGTTGTTTTATAGGTTCCTTTCTCCTTTTTTTTCTTTTAGACCTAGTTCTTTTCTGAATCTTTGATTCAAAAGAACAAGATCTTCCCGATGAGAATTAAATTCTCGACTTATGGGAGACTTGTCTTGTGGAATTCAGATCCAGAGAAAAAACTAAGGTCTTTAAAAAGGGTTAAACTCTTAGATATGATAGAGATATTTTGATCCCTTTTCTTTACCTAGGGTTTTAAGAAGGAAGGTCTTCTTTTTTGAGAATTGAATTCTCAATTCTTTTTTAGAGCTCCCTGTATATTTTCTACCCCCTCCCTCCTTTTTTGTGAGATTTGAAGTCTCGGGGCCTTTATATTGTGAAGGCAAATTGTTAACTAGTTTTGAGAAAACTCTCATTGAGAGATTCCAATTGATTTAATTGGACTCAAAAATGATTTAGTGAATTTTACCCACCGTTGGATCTTCGATCCAAGAACTTCTGTTTTACAGAATATGATTGGGAAAATATTTTCCCCTATACAGAATTTATTCTGTAAAACGGTGATTTTTTAATCACCATTGGATTCTTAATCCAAGGGTTCTCTGTTTTACAGAGAGCAATCTTTCTAGTTTAGAAAGATTGAGAGAATATATTCAAAAATAGAATTTTATTCTATAATTGAATTTTTGATCTAACCAAGTGTATCTTTGTTATTTTAGAATGATTTGGGAAAAGTTTTCTCCCAACAGAATTTAATTCTGTATTTTGATGATTTATCATTTCCGTTGGATCTTTTATCCAACAGCTTTGTTTAACAGGGAGTATTGTAGAATTTTAATTCTACCTGGGCGTCGCCGCTCACGTGTTATGCATGTGGGTTCTACTTAGGAATTTAATTCTTATAATGGGTATTTATGTGCTTTGCACATTGGCGCCTGCGCGAGGAGCACGTGCGGCGCCATCTAAAAGTTTAACTCTTATGCAATGAACTCTTCTGTGCTTTGCACATTGGCTCCCACATGAGGAGCATGTGCGACACCTTCTAAGAGTTTAACTCTTACGAACTCTTCTGTGCTTTGCACATTGGCGCCTGCGTGAGGAGCACGTGAGGCGGCACCATAGGATTTAATTCTATAAGATTGGTTCTGGCGATGGCGCCCTGATGGAGAGCACGTGAGGCGCTGCCTCATTAGATTCAACAGATCTTTGCTCTTTTATTAGGTTAAATATTAAGGAAACAAATGCCCCCACCGTTGCTCTCATGTGGATTACACGTGGGGTGTAACAGTGTCATTATTTTCCACCGTTGGATCTTCTAGGGAGTTGAACCGCCCCTTCACATCCTGTAAATAGGGTTTTTGGCCCTTGAGATGACTGTTGTTTCATCATCACCCTTCTTCTTCCTGGAGAATTTAATTCTCTTCTCATTTCTTAGATCTCTATCCAAAGAAATTCTTAGAGTTTAAACTCTTTTTAAGAAAATTGGTAAGGATTATAACCATTTTTCTCTTAAAAGAGTCTCTTTCTGTCTTGGATTTTTAACCCATTAATAGAGCTTGGCTCTTTTTCTTGAAATGATCTCTTAGAGATCTTAAAAAATTTATTTAGGTAGACCGTTGGTTTCAGAGATCTTAGGGTTTTACCCTGTTAGTGACTTTGATCTTTGAGTGTTATTTGGAATTTAATTCCATTTCCCATGGGGATTTATGGGATTTAATCCCATTAGAGGAATTTAATTCTGGCTTGTTCTACAGTGCTTAGCTCTGAAAAAATTTCTTTTTTAAGAAATTCTTTAGGGAATTTTATTCCCCTTTTCTTTCTTTCAAGGGTTTTTCTTACAGATTTGAATCTGCTGTAGAACTCGTTTTTCGAGGCCATTGAGAGTCATGAACTCCACTGTTCAATTAAATTTTTCATTAAATGAGAATCCTTTCGGATTCTTACACCGAGTGCTTGCCTCATCATTGATGGGGCATTACCTTGATTTTGTGGGGGCCACTTTTTACTTCTTCTAGATTGTAATGATCTTGGTATTTTGATTGCTAATCCTTTACTGGTTTTTCTTTTCAGATAATATGGCTTCTCATCTGTATGATCTTGAAGAGATTATCTCTTATTAGGAGATTCACATCCAAGGCCGCTGCCAGGGCCAAGAGTTTACTGACGCCCAGTGCGCGGAGGTGATGCGTCACTTCGACGATTACAACGATCGATTGCTCTCCCGCCGTTCTGCTCTTTTGAAGATTGTCGTTGGGTCGATTTGGGAAGCACTTCTTGAGCTTGATAGGGCTATGCCGCTCAAGGCACTTGATGATGCTGAACAAAACGTGCATTCAGTATATCTGATGGGCCTGATCTCAAAGAAGCGGAGAGATGATCTTGTCGCTGTATTGCATCGCGTCTTCCAACAGAAGGCGATAATATCCGCGTACCAGAGGATGGACGACATTAGCGGGGATCCCGATGCTTGCATTGGTGAGAAAATGGATAAAAAGATGGTCAACGAAGTTAGAAGAACTTTACTCAAACTTGCCTCTAAGTTCATGAATCCGTATCTGGGATTCAGCGTCCTGCCGTTGTAGATTTTTTTCCTCACCAATGTACAAATTTCTTCGTAGTATGAATGACAAAGCTCCCCTTTTCTTTATGCCAATGCTCATATGTACCTCACGTGAATAGTTGTTATATACATATAAAAACTAGTGTCGGCGCTCACGTATCATGCGCATGAGGCACCGCTACAGGTTTTAATCCTGCAAAGAATCGATGCCGGCACTCACGTGTCATGCATGTGAGGCGCTGCTGAGGGAATCGATTCACCTTCTTACTCTGATTCCCATGAGTCAACTTTTTCTTTTCCTATGCCTTTTTTGTCAGGACTTGGAAATAACTCCACCATGCACAACATTTTCTGTGCCTAGACTTGAATGCTGCTCTTTATAATCTGAAGCTATGTTTTCCTCCTTCTTCGTAAGGAGAGAACCATTTTTAACAATCCAAAACTTATGACTTGCAATCATCCTCATGCTCGTTGGCAACCGTGGGAGGTACCTATCGAGGGAATTGTTCCTCATTTTGTTGCGCGATTAGTGGATCCCATTCTCACAGATGATCAATGTGACACGGTGATGTTTGAGCTCCTGACTCGTAGGGGCTCTCCTCTTCTTATCGGCTCCATTTGGCTCCGGATGATCTTCTCGTCTGTGCTTGCTAACATCCCCCTCATCCAGCGGAGATGACTCCGGCGATGCTCGACACGGCGGAGGACAAGATCGAGTGCTTTCATGAGGCACATTTGATTACCCAGCCTCTGAGGGATCATTCTGTTCAATTGCTAAGCCAGATATGGGCTCAGCATGCCATCATGTCTTCCTTCGCTGATCGGCACGGCGCTGACCGATGGGGAGCAACTCCTCGTGAAGATTGCCACATCGACATGGTGGAGAAGGCAGAGAGGGCTTTAGACAATTTTATTCTTATTTTTGTAAACCCTTATACTTTTGATCCCGTGTTCGGTGATTTGTTTCCCGCAGAATAAAGTACTTATTTAAATGTGCTTCTTTATTGTTGACTGTTGAATGTTTTATCCCCAGCATATATCCATGTGGGCATCTTGCCTCTACACATATACTTTGCACTTTAATCTTAGAAGTTTCTGATGCATGAGTCTAGCTATAGGTGAACTCTGGACTGATATGAACAAATGCTTTCCCCTACCACGTTGCTCACAGACGTGAGTGAAGTAATGCATAGCATATGACCGGTTTCAAGCCGGCATACAAAATTTTTATTAGAATTTTTATTTGAGAAGATGGCGAGCGGACACAAGCATCATCATCTATCGTTAACTCAGATCTTAATGCTTAAAAAATGTAGTTCTAAACCCTGAGGCCTATGAGTTGAGCCTTTCTGTTTCTTGATGTCTTAATTTAGCGCCTATTAGTTTATTTACTCATTTCGGAATTTGTAGTTCATTCACTCGTTTCGGAGTTTCTAGTTTATGTACTTGTTCACACCATAATATTGTATTATTATATTCCCCATTCTTATTCTTTTTATAAATAAACAGGTGCTTTTGACGCATGTCTGCTACATGTTACAGGTTACAGGTTCGTGGATCTAAAACAGTGAAAACGATGAAAAGACGACACAAAAAGGGACTTTTGACCAACAAATAAAAGGATCCTAGTCAAGCCTAGACGAAGAATAGTTCACAATCAATAAGGCAACGCAAGGTCCAAAAATGTCAAGGAAAACGGTTAAAAGATAACTACAAATTTTCACTGAAAGATCTGGAGAAGACTCAGAAGCCAACTGGAGAAAAGAATGAAAGAAATAACAAGCCCAAAGAACCAAGAAGCAGCCCAGGAAAACTTATCAAATGAACTCATCAATGGGCCGCGGAACCGCGGCCCAAGCCTTCTATTTCCGCGGTTCCGTGGCCGTATAGTGCCCGGGCTGCGTGAAAATTTTACCATAATTTTTTTCCAAATAAAGATTCTTGTGATATGCTTAAAATAATAACTGATTGCAAGTAATATTTTTCGGTTGCATATCTTTAATTCAAAATCTTTTTGCAACAATTTTCAGAAAAAGAAAAAGAAAAAGGAAAATTAGTAGTAGAAAACTTGCAAACTTTTGCCGCAAATAAATCTTTGCACCAACCAACCTTCTTTCTTTTCCCCTTCTTCTAACATGGGTACCCCACATAATAAATGACTTGCCGAACTTTGGTATCCCGAACCTAATTTTGCGTCGTACGTCAATTTGTTCGGTCAATTTAAAGACGATCCTTCCATGCCTAAAAAATCTTTGAAAGATCAAAAAGAGGCGTCTAGGAGAAACAGTTCGACTTTTCAACCCACTTTGTGTCAACCAAGTCAACCTTCACCACCTTCGTACGTTGACACCACCTTTTCAAGTCCTGCTGTAACTCCTAAACCGATGTCCATTGCCGAGCACATTGCTCAATCTCATAGCCGATCTTTCTCCCCTCTCCACTTATCTAATTCTAGGGATCAACAAGTCTATTCACCTTTTTATCCACATGTTGACCCTACTCCTGTCCAACCATCCACTTCCTACCAGTCCTACCCGACTTTCCCACCGTCACTAGACATTGATTCTACACAGCCATTAGGGAGTTTCACATATCCAAACAATTTTGAATCTGTTACCGAAACCCCCTTACCACCAAAGTCTAGTTTGGAAGATTCGTTGGAGGCTTATATCTTAGCAACAAACAAAATGACTAAGAATGTAGAAGCGTCCGTGGCCGCCCTTATGAAACCTAGTGACAGTAGCTAGTTTCCCGCTACCTTCAAATTTTTCAATATATAAGGAGGCGGTTGGACAGAGTGAGAATGAGAGAGGATTTCCAAATCAAACCTACCCTTACCCAATTGAAGCCCACAACTCCAGTTTTCCATCGAATGTCCTAAATGATTCACAAGTTCAAAATAAAAACGAGTTGTGTGATTTTGTACTGTTTGATTTGCCAAATTGTGAGGAACCCCTTTCGAGTGAAACCGCACATAATCCTTTCGATCTTTACACCTCCCATCTAGAACCTAAATCGATAGATATCCATGCTTTTGATGAGGTGTCTAAGAAAATTGATTTTCACTTGATTGAGGATATAGACGTCGGGAATATTTCGGATGTTGAACCTGTCGATTTGCTTGAAATTTTATGTCCAATTCATCATCCCGAGTCATTAAATGCTTCTCCCGAACTTCATATGCGTCTTGATTTTGATGATAATGGCATGGATGAGTTGAATTTTGAGGAGAATTATAAGGATAGTATTGAAGAGAGTTTTGAGGATCATATTGAGGTTGAACCATTTTTGTTTGATATGTCTGATTTTCCAATTCAGCCTCCTGGACCTTTAACTGTTATATCACTCTCCCTCCTTTCCATCGTTCCGACCACGCTTGAAAACTGTGAGCTTGAAAAATTTTCCTTTGAATCTGACACAGTTCTCACAGCCGATAACACGTACGAGTGTTTCACTTTTTCGGACGATGTTGATGACTCACCGTCCGAGTTTGAGTCCTTTACATTTTCAGATGAGTTAGTTGAACCATCAGACTCGGGTGCTTACAGTAGTTTCGAACCATTAATGGAATCTTTCAAGTTCGAGACAGTTTACTACGGTGAGAATGATACTATCCCTAGTTCACTTCCTTTCGTCTTTCCCATTGTTCCGACCGTACAAGAGACCGTTACGCTTTCATCTCCAATACCAAGTTCGGCGTACCCATGTTTTCTTGCGAATCTTGAGGGATTTGATCCCATTTCTCGACGGGTTGATAGGTTAGCGCAATCGCTTTTAACACATCGGTCATCACAAATTGCGCTAATTTATTCATTCGATTTACACCCTCAAGATCGCGCGACCCTTCTTTCTCCCTTCCGCCATTCTTCTCCCCCACCGAGACCATATTCTACCCTTCTTCCCACATGGTCTCGTGTGTTTCTCATTTCTTTCCTCTACACCCCATCATTTCACCAACTTGACCATTACCACGATAAGATTTTTGAATGGTTGGTGCTAACCTTTGGCTTGTGTAAAGCCAAGCTTAAGTTTGGGGGGAACCTTGTTATACATATGTATATATATTTTTTGTTTTCTTTTTCTATAAAAAATTAAAAAAAATTCAAAACATTAAAAATTAAAATAAATTGTAAATAAATAAACAGGGGAGTGCCGACATTTTGACCCTCTTGGTGTAGCATGACAGTGAGGACACTGTCAAGTTTAAGTTTGGGGGTATGCTCGGTACGTCTTCTTCCTTCGCATTCATTTGTACATATTTTTGCATTTGCATAATTATTTGAAAATCCATAAAAATTGAAAAAATTCAAAAATTATAAAAATTATTGTATTCAATTTTGGTCTAATTGACTTGAGTTTGACAAATAGGTTAACTGGTTAGGAACAACTAGATCTTAGACTTAGTAAATTAAAAACCCTAAAGATAACCTTCTTTAAAGTTTAACGGTAGAAGTATATGCCTTTGTAGTTTATTTAGAAATAGGAAAATTTTGAGTTCACTTCTTGGGCTAAGTCGAAACAAAGGAAAAGTATTGATGTTCTTATTAGAGTATAAGTTTGAAAAATAGTTCCTAGCTTAAGTCTAGATTCTGAAAACGTATACCCTACAATTTGCACAATCACGCACCTTGAAACTTGAAATAGTAGAAGAGACCTTGAAATGCTCTTGTCTAAAGTCCTTAGTACAATGAAAATAAAAGAAAAAAAAGTGTTAAGAAAGAATATAAAAAAAATAAACACTGGTTTTTATGATTACTTAAGGCTGTAAAAATCGAAAAATATTTAGCGAGGGTGCTTCATCACCTAGTGCCTTAGACCAACTGGTTTGGGAGTCACTGCTAAAGCCTTGGGTGTTGCAAGACTAGGAAGCTAGCTTTAAAATGCTAACGCATCTTGTAATCGGTCGTTGGTACCTCAAGAAGTATTAACGGTCGCATGAAGGATGTGTAAGCAAAATTCATTTAAATTCACCTACTAATAAGTACTTTGAACAACGGACAAGGGTATGATTGCTTGATTTGAATTTCCAAGTGTAGGGGTGATTTATACACACACGTGGGGATATGTGATTGGAGTTTAGATGAAAGAAAGCAGTGAAGAATAGAACTTGTATCTTTAGTAGAATTGATAAAAATTCCTAAGTGGAGATGGAACCCTGGAAGGAAAACTTAACAAATGCCGAAAGCTATGTAAGTCTACAGAATATATATAATCTTAAGTTAAATAATGAGGAAGTGTGAAGAATATGGGTGGATAATTTGCAAGTCGACGATAATAGAATTCCTTGTTAGAAAACCTAATTGGAGAACAAAAGTCAATGGGCCGAGTTGATAGGATTTTGTGGGTGTAATCCGCTGAAAACCCTCAGGAGACAACACTCCTCCTACTAGGGATACCTAGAGGTTTAACGGCTTGTTGCACGAGCTCAGTGCAATCGCGTTTCCCTGCGAAAGTGCGGCTAGGTTAGATTTTTATCGAGAATAAAAAAAATAAGTTTGCTCGAGGACGAGCAAAAGATAAGTTTGGGGGTATTTGTTCACACCATAATATTGTATTATTATATTCCCCATTCTTATTCTTTTTATAAATAAACAGGTGCTTTTGACGCATGTCTGCTATATGTTACAGGTTACAGGTTCGTGGATCTAAAACAGTGAAAACGATGAAAAGACAACACAAAAAGGGACTTTTGACCAACAAATAAAAGGATCCTAGTCAAGCCTAGACGAAGAACAGTTCACAATCAACAAGGCAACGCAAGGTCCAAAAATGTCAAGGAAAACGGTTAAAAGATCACTACAAATTTTCACTGAAAGATCTGGAGAAGACTCAGAAGCCAACTGGAGAAAAGAATGAAAAAAATAACAAGCCCAAAGAACCAAGAAGCAGCCCAAGAAAACTTATCAAATGAACTCATCAATGGGCCGCGGAACCGCGGCCCAAGCCTTCTATTGCCGCGGTTCCGTGGCCGTATAGTGCCCGGGCTGCGTGAAAATTTTACCATAATTTAGGTGCTTCGCTTACTAGTCAACCTAAGGGCTATTTTTGTAATTTCAGACATGCGAATCAATTGTAAACCTAGGGTTTCCTATTCTCTATAAATATGAACTCTAATCATTGTATTTTCCTATGCCTCCCTATGCCTCCTTTTAAATAATAAATTCAGATCTCTTTATGGAGAGCATCGGTATTTCTTTTCAATTCATGAATTCAGATCTGACAAATCTGCGTTGATGATTGGAGAGATGCATCTGTAAGTAGATTAAATTCCTTGCTCTAGTTTAGATTTCAATTCTTTACCCTAGGTAGATTTAAATTCTTGCCATAGATAAATTGCTTAGCGTTAGCTTTGGGGAAGGCTTTTGAGAGATGAGATCTCTCATCCCTTTCTTGCCCATAATATATTTTCAATAGGACTCCATGCATACACGCACACACCGCGCCCTACGGCACCCTATCCCTCGAGGTAGCGGTGATACCGTAGTATAAAGGCCCGGTTGCGCTCGTTTTCCATGGAGGTTCGGGTAAGGATCTTTAAAGGAAGGACAAGAACCTAGAGGAAGGAACACCTTCCCGAATGGATCTAATCCCCTTTATTGATAATTACCATAACTCCTCATAGATCTTCATTCGGGTATAGAAAGCGTTGAGATTTACTAGCATTTCCAAACCATCCCTAAACCTAACCCTAGCAAGACTAGATCTAGATAGATTTAGATTTTAGATTTAATAATCAATCCGAACACCCTTCGGAATTAACTCGTAAGCGCGATTAGGAGATTCACAACATCCCTGTGGACCGACCCGTACTCACCGGCTAGCTTCATGCGACGCCGTTCTTGATTGCGGTAATATATGGTTTTTGACATACAAATCAGTACTCATTTCGGAGTTTGTAGTTTATTCACTCATTTAGGAGTTTCTAGTTTATGTACTCGTTTCGGAGTTTGTAGTTTAATCACTCATTTAGGAGTTTCTAGTTTATGTACTAGTTTCAGAGTTTGTAGTTTATTCACTCGTTTCGGAATTTCTAGTTTATGTACTCATTTCGGTGTTTGTAGTTTATGTACTCGTTTCGGAGTTTCTAGTTTATTCACTTGTTTCGAAATTTCTAGTTTATTCACTCGTTTAGGAGTTTCTTTACTTTACCTCCCTTGGGTTTACAGGCAAACTTGTCCTAACGTTATATGCAGATAACCCTCATTCTTTACGACAGAGGTCCGTTAGGTTTGTGGTACTAGGATTTTAGTCCGTCGTACCGTCATGTTGGCTGATGTCTTCCTCGATATGCGGTCTTTAAGCCGTTATTCGAGTAGCCCCGCGACTGTCGTATCTTTGATCGCTTCGGGGGCTGGACAAGATATCTTCAAGTAATCTCCTTAGGTCATATTACCGTCGGAAGAGAAAACGTTAGGAATTTTCCATGATTCTTTTTACTCGAGGTTAGGCTCAATTTGTAGCCCCGATAATGTTAGTTATGTATATGTCCTAGAGGCCATTTTTGTACATATGATGTATATTATAATGGATGCTTGGATATATATAGAGAGGACTTTCTTGCTCGTCATGATAATATGCTATTTGGTTTCACTTTATCTTAACATGTTGACTTGTATATGTTTACTGTCTTACTCTCACATGTTGATAAAGCCCTTAGCATCTGTACTCGACTACTGGGACTATGATGAGATCATACTAGTGGGGCCACGGTAGTCGATGAGTACATCCTATAACTGTTCCTAGTCGAGGGTGTGTCGAGACAGGGCATCGATACACCAAAGTAGACTAGCGTATACGTATCTTGACCCATATGATGGGCGATGGATGATCCCATATCCATCGGTGTTTGACATCAAGAATGGTGTACGGGTGCTCAGTGGAGACTGGGTACACTGGACGGACTCGCCGAGAACTCCCAGATGGTGATATACCACACATCAGATGGCAGTTCTCCGGTGACACTGGTACATGGTAGTCTGTAGACCCGAGATCGTCATAGAGTCTTGTGTGATTCTGTGCTTTGATTTCCATCTTACCACGTCCAAGAGGGCGTCCAAAACGGTGGCTTTTGGGTGCAGTCCCGAATCACATGGAGGCAGTGAGCGATAGGAGGGGATTCGTCTCTCCCGGTATAGGGAGTTGATGTTGTGCTGTGTTCGATTGGCTATAACTGAAAGTGCCTGGCCAGGGCTGATATAGTGATTTACTGGTAAGTGTTACCAGAAGTTTCTCGGCCCGTTATGAGCCTCACATCGATACGACTTATCGGTTACTGGGGTCTGACGTATACCACCCCTAGACTTGATATGCGACATTTCAGACGAAGAGACCGGACTGTATAGGAGTGTTACTGATTGGACTCACAGGAGAACGTACAGGCTAGCTTGTTGATCTTCTGATCGATCAATACCTGGGTGGCTGTTATGTTTAGCTGACCGCTTGCATCTTGTGGGTGTTTGATATGATCATCACATGCTAACGGCGTATTGACGATTCTTTAGAGTCCTACACAGAGGTTTCTTGACTCAGGCAAAATGGAGTAGGGGCACATATGTGATATGTGCACGACCGAGGATAATGCGATATGAGATACCGTATTGTATTCTCGTGACATTTAGATATGAGCCGGGTCATCGGATCAAGTGTTGATTCGATGAATTGGTACATGATATATTAGTCGGTTATATTCGATATAGCCGGATTGTCGGATCAAGTGTTGATTCGATAATTTAATGTATAATAATATATATGATATATTGTATTACATTATCTAATATTAGCTCGCTTTATTATCTCATTTTCTCACCGGATAATACATTGATATATATGCGATATATATTAATTGTATTATTTTCTTTTATTACAAATATATAAAATATATGTGATATATATTATTGTAACATGATATGATTACTAATGCAACTTGTTTAGTAGAGATTAAACAAGGTTAGGGTTTGATTAGGGTTAGTTCTTTCTTGCTCCTTCTAGAAGCTTTTCTTTTGTCATGAAGAAGATATTATGGTTGATATTTTCTTATGACTCATTGTTTTAACCCAACCAAACCCTAGCCCTAGTTAATTCTCTACAAGAGTTGTCATCCTTGACCATGATTGCATTATTAATCATATATTCATTTCATTATTCATCACAAAACGATTAATTCATTTATCATCTTCTTCTTCAACCTTGAGCTTTGAGAAAGCTTACTTGGTTTTCCTTTTGTGATGTTTTCATGTGAGAATTTGATATAAAAAGAAAGCATAAATACTACTCCATTATCCTCATCTAATCTAGCCAATTAGATTAGGGTTTTCACCTCATTAGAGTGAGAGAGCTTGAGTTATAGAAACTTCGACGTAGATCATCGGAGAAAAGGAACACTACAAGCTAGCATGGATCGTTCGAGTCATGGAGCCTCTCTTGAGTCCGGGAGATCGTGGATCGCGGCGAAGGGACTTCTACTCGGAGCTTATGAAGCGAAGGAGCGGACTACAAAGGTTGTAATCCCTCATTTTTAGTTGTAAAGATGTTTACTTGCATGTTAAACCCTAATAATCTAGCAAAGATCCCGGGTTTGGGTTGTTCGGCACGTCTAAATTTTAAATCGGGCATGTTTGATGCCTTATAGACCTTCATAAGAGTGCCTAGGAACCCTACAGTGGTATCAGAGCCTAGCTAGAGCATTTGGCGACGTGTATACGAAGTTAAAACTCCGATCGAACCCCGAAACGTCGATTTGACCCCCTTTCTGGACAATTTTTAAAAATGTGATTTTTTCTATATTAAAAATACCTAAAAAAATCAGCAGGTAAATATAAGTATCACTGTGGAAAACGAGATGCTAAATCGTACAGACCGCCGCGGAACCGCGGCCATACCTTGCTTGGGCCGCGGATCCACGGCCGTACTGTTGGATTTAATTTTTGTTTCTGCACAGTAATATCTATATCTGTTAGTGAATATTTTTATGTATTTTTAATCTGACTCAAGTGTTGAGTGTTCTGGGGATTATTTTGTATTCGTTGATTCGATCGTAAAATTTAATTTCGTTATGTTTTCCGGATATTTAGAAACTGTTAAAATGTTCGAACGGATATCATTAACTCATTTTTTCCCGACACGAAAAACTTTCAAGTGTTTAATTTTTCTTGGGTTTAAATCTTTCGGAAAAACGTGCAAGTAACGCGGCGGTCCCACTAGAAGAACACAAACCTTAACTCGATTATGTGACCGTCTGAACCGCCCCTAAACCTTAGGATTTGGGGCAGTACGGCGTGCCACATGTGAGGCGTTGGCTTGACCCTTCTACGGCTGGACCATCGGTACTGTGACATATTCTGGGATTATTTGAACTCCGCTCAAGTGTTGAGCTATTTACGAAATCTTGGGTATTTGATTATCCGATCGGAAAGTTTAATACTGTCTATTTATCTGGAATGTGATACAATATGTGGAATTCATATAGTTAGGCATGAAATGCGAAGTATGTGATATTTCAGATTTATGATGTCTAAAGTGATTGTGGATTCCAAATGTTGTAGTTTTACAATTTCTTTTCTATGACCGTAAGTGTAGTATGTAGTTGTATTGGCGGTCATCGTTGCTATACATCAACGACGATCGGTGTATGCATACTTACTTACGTTGATGATATGTGATATTATGTGTTGCTGTGATATGTTATATTGAATCGTCATGTTCTGAATAGCCGGGGGTTTTATGTGAGATGGGGGGTTTTATTTTCATTCATGTAAAATTCATTTGTATGTAATATTCTTTTATTGGGGCACTTCCGGGATGAGGTTGATGTCACCAGTGTATATTATTTACTTTTCCGCATTAGGTAGACCCAAAGAGGGGAGCACAAGTAACCAGGTTCTAGGGTCCAGTGGGAGGCCATCTCGAGGAGTCGAGACCGGGTCTCCTAACCCTAGAATTGGCAGTGTTACTTGTCGCTCTCGTAGGGGTCTAGGGATGTGGGTTTGGCTATTCATCGCAACCGTGGAATGCGTGTTTTATACCGACTCGTATTAAAAACACGGACATCCTAGTATATCCAATATTTCATATATGTTCTTCTGCTGCAATATTCTGTGATGAGATCATATTACTGCCTGAGGCGAATGCTTATACTATATATATATATATATGCTGATATATAAATATTACTGCTTTCGTTTCTTCTGTGATGCTTAGGAAGCATAAGCTGATGGGATCTATTAACGAGATTAATAAAAAGAAAAGAAACCTAAAAGATGTTGTAGAATCAAAACTTTATAAAAAGGGTAGCTACAGTTTTGCTTTGCATAGCGGTATATATGATATACCCTGCACCTTATTCGATGAGGTAAGAGCCGAGATCCCTTCACCGGGAGTGACCTCTTTAGAGAAATTGGCAGATGCTACAAACTCACGGTTTAGTTTTTAACAGCTTATATAGTTCTTGCTTTGCACAGCGGTATATATGATATATCCTGCACCTTATTCGATGGGGAAAGAGCCGAGATCCCTTTACCGGGAGTGACCTCTTTAGCGAAACTAGAAAAGCCTAAAAAACACTCCTTTTCAAAAATCACTTGTTTCCACAACGATATCAAGTTCATTACGCTCATGGTTTTCTAAAAAACCTGCGTAGCCTTCCGTCATTTCAGATAAAGACTAGTTAGTATTCGTGCTGCGTTTGTTGGCCTTTGTCAAGGCGTAGTGTGCGGTAGCTGACTGGTACTTATCTGTTTAAGCATGTGATGTGATTGGATTAGGGTATTCGTACGAACTTGTTGGCCTTTGTCAAGGGTCGTGCGGGTGGGTTTATTTCAATCAAGAAATGAAAAGTTGAACTTGACTAGCTTCCTATAGTTTGTTGGCCTTTGTCAAGATCATAGGGGTTAGGGGAAAAAGTATTATCGGGAATTTCAAGTGTTGAAATTTGCAATGAGATTGCATACCTCCTATGAGATAGTTGGATCCCGATACCCACTGCGAGTAAGAGTTACTCATGGGAGAGTTTTACACAGGACAATTAGCCGATCAAGTAGATGTCTAGAAAGGTGTTAACAGGGTTATGCCTCTGGGAAAACGAGGTTTATTTTAATTAGGTCCGTGCGAGAGCACGGGAAACCTCCCTCAAGTACCGACACTGATCTGGCTGAAAGATTGACGAAATTGTAGGGTGTAATTAATCCCGGCTAATCTTACCTTTTAGGGTTTGAAGGTAGATTTGATAAAAAACAGTGGGAGACATCCTGATTAGATAAGATAATAATCAATCTAATCTTGCAAGAGCATAAGCTAAAGTGTTTTCTTCTCTCTCTCTCCAGGTAGCGACCATGTCAGGCCATAATCAAGATAATAATATGGATGTATTGACTGAACCAGCTTATTATACTCAGCAAGGAAACGTTGGTCCCGTTCTTTCTTATAAGAGTTACAAGACTCAACAGGAAACAGGAGAATATCTGGATTCTCACGCCGCCCAAACAAAGAACATGCATGCTGATGCATCTTCTTCGGGAGTGTTAGTTATTGAGAATTGTTTCTCAGTTCACCCTACGTCCTGGGTATTTGATACCGAATCGGGATCCCACATATGTAAATTGTTACATGGGCTACGGAAAGGTAGAGAACTGGGAAAAGGTGATCATTCCGTTCAAGTAGGGAATGGTGCAAGTATTGTAGCCAAAGCAGTTGGCGAATATCACCTAGTATTACCAAGTAGTAATGCACTGATTCTGAATGAGTGCTATTATATACCGAACATGATGTGCGACATTATATCAGTTTCTTTATTAAGTAAAGAAGGATATAATTTTGTAGTAAAGGATAATGTTATGAACATATTCCTATATCAAAAGTTGATTGGATCAGGCTCGTTACATAATAGCATATTCATTCTCAATCAAAATACAGTCCTTAATATACAAAACACACACAAGAGGAAGAGTTCAGAAATGAACGAATCCTTCTTGTGGCATTGTAGACTTGGTCATATCAATACGACACGGCTAGCGAAGTTACATAAGGATGGATATTTGAATTCGTTCGAATTATCATCTTATGATACTTGTCATTCATGTCTCAAAGGTAAAATGACCAAAGCTCCGTTTAGTGGACACGGAGAAAGAGTTACGGAACTCTTAGGACTGGTACATAGTGATGTATGAGGTCCTATGTCTACGCATGCCAGGAACGGTTCTTCCTACTTTATTACATTCACTGACGATCTCTCAAGATTCGGATATGTGTTCCTGATGAAACACAAGTCTGAAGCTTTTGAGAAATTCATAGAATATAAGCACGAAGTAGAGAACCAAACGGGCAAAAGTATTAAGATCCTTCGATCTGATCGAGGAGGAGAATACTTGAGCAATGAGTTCCTAGATTATCTAAAAGAGAATGGGATTCTCTCTCATCTTACTCCTCCTTATACACCACAGCACAACGGTGTATCGGAACGGAGGAATCGCGCCCTATTAGATATGGTGCGCTCGATGATGAGTACAGCTGAGTTACCTATTTCCTTCTGGGGTTATGCGCTTGAGACAGCAGCATACCTATTGAATCAAGTTCCATCTAAATCTGTACCTACCATACCATATGAGATATGGAGTGGGAAGAGACCATGTCTTAAACGAGTTAAGATATGGGGTTGTCTAGCCTATGTCAAAAGGCAAAATCCAGACAAACTCGAGGCACGGTCAGTTCTATACAAGTTTGTGGGATATCCTAAACATTCACATGGATATCTTTTCTACCACCGCGAGGAACAAAAGGTGTTTGTTTCTCGACATGCCACCTTTTTAGAAAAGGAATTTCTTGCAAAAGAAATTAGTGGCAAAGAGGTAGAACTGGAAGAAATTTCGGCTACATAAACTGCAATTGAAGATTTAGTGGAACCAGAGGATTCAGTAGTACCCGATGAACCCCAGCCTCTCCGCCGATCTAGCAGGGTTTCTCATCCACCTGAGAGATACTACGGTTTTCTCATTGATGGTGGAAGCAAGGATTGCATCATGGAAGATAATGACCCGACTAGTTTTGAGCAGGCCATCACGAGTGATGACTCTGTGAAATGTCTGGATGCAATGCGATCTGAGATGGAATCCATGTACACCAACAAAGTATGGACTTTGGAAAATGCTCCTGAAGGGGTAAAACCCATTGGGAGCAAGTGGATCTTTAAAAAGAAAATTGGTGTAGATGGAAAGGTTGAGACTTTCAAAGCTAGACTTGTTGCAAAGGGTTTTCGTCAACGACCAGGTGTGGATTATGACGAAACATTTTCTCCAGTGGCTATGCTTAAGTCCATCCGGATCTTACTTGCCATTGCTGCATACCATAACTATGAAATCTGGCAAATGGATGTTAAGACCGCCTTTCTAAACGATGATTTAGAAGAGTGCGTGTACATGACTCAGCCATAGGGCTTCGTAGATAATGGGAGCAGCGGAAAGGTGTGCAAGATGCTTAAATCCATTTATGGGTTCAATCAAGCATCGCGGAGTTGGAACATTTGTTTTGATGTTGTAGTCAAAGAGTTTGACTTCATCAAAAATATAGATGAACCTTGTATTTATAAGAAGGTTGCAGAGAGTAAGGTTGTATTCCTCGTATTGTACGTGGATGACACACTCTTGATAGGAAATGATGTTCCTATGCTGCAATCAGTCAAGCTCTTCTTATCACAAAGATTCTCAATGAAAGATCTAGGTGATGCCTCCTGCATATTAGGAATCATGATCTATAGAGATAGATCTAAACGGATACTGGGATTGTCCCAGTCCAGGTACATTGACACCATATTAAAGAGGTTTAGTATGGAAGAATCCAAGCGTGGGTACCAACCCACGATCTCTGGACTCACTCTCTCCAAAGAGATGTCTCCCAAGACTGATTTGGAGAGAGCTCGCATGCAAGGGATACCCTATGCTTCGGCAGTAGGCTCTATCATGTATGCGATGCTATGTACCAGACCCGATGTAGCATACTCACTAAGTGTAGTGAGTCGGTATCAAACAGATCCTGGAGAGAGTCACTGGACAGCTGTGAAGAACATTCTCAAGTACTTGCGAAGGACTAAGGAGATATTCTTGGTGTATGGTAACGGAGAACTCCAGGTGGAGTCCTTTACCGATTCTAGCTTCCAAAGTGATAAGGACGACTCTAAGTCGCAATCGGGATTTTTCTTTACCCTTAATGGAGGGGCGGTATGTTGGAAGAGTTCCAAACAGGATACCGTTGCAGACTCGACGATGGAGGTTGAATACATCGCTTCCAACGATGCTGCCAAAGAGGCTGTCTGGATAAAGAAGTTCATTAGTGAACTTGGTGTGGTTCCATCCACTGAACATCCAATACCTATGTATTGCGATAACAATGGAGCTGTGGCATCGGCCAAGGAACCCAGGTCCCATCAAAAGTCCAGACATATTCTGAGACGGTATCACCTGATCAGGAAGATAGTTGATCGCCGGGAGATCGAGGTCAGGAGAGTAGATACGAAGGACAACACTGCGGATACACTCACGAAGGCCATTCCCCAGATACAGTTTGAGAGATTATTCGGGATGCTAGGTATGAGATACTACAACAGCTGGCCTTAGTGCAAGTGGGAGATTGTTAGTTATGTATATGCCCTAGAGGTCATTGTTGTACATATGATGTATATTATAATGGATGCTTGGATATATATAGAGAGGACTTTCTTGCTCGTTATGATAGTATGCTATTTGGTTTCACTTTATCTTAACATGTTGACTTATATATGTTTACTATCTTACTCTCACATGTTGATAAAGCCCTTAGGATCTGTACTCGACTACTGGGACTATGATGAGATCATACTAGTGGGGCCACGGTAGTCGATGAGTACATCCTATAACTGTTCCTAGTCGAGGGTGTGTCGAGACAGGGCATCGATACACCAGAGTAGACTAGCGTATACGCATCTTGACCCATATGATGGGCGATGGATGATCCCATATCCATCGGTGTTTGACATCAAGGATGGTGTACGGGTGCTCAGTGGAGACTGGGTACACTGGACGGACTCGCCGAGAACTCCCAGATGGTGATATACCACACGTCAGATGGCAGTTCTCCGGTGACACTGGTACAGGGTAGTCTGTAGACCCGAGATCGTCATAGAGTCTTGTGTGATTCCCAATGTGCTTTGATTTCCACCTTAACACGTCCAAGAGGGCGTGCAAAACGGTGGCTTTTGGGTGCTGTCCTGAATCACATGGAAGTAGTGAGCGATAGGAGGGGATTCGTCTCTCCCGGTATAGGGAGTTGATGTTGTGCTGTGTTCGATTGGCTATAACTGGAAGTCCCTGACCAGGGATGATATAGGGATTTACTGGTAAGTGTTACCAGTAGTTTCTCGACCCGTTATGAGCCTCACATCGACACGACTTATCGGTTACTGGGGTCTGACGTATACCACCCCTAAACTTGATATGCGACATATCAGACAAAGAGACCGGACTGTATAGGAGTGTTACTGATTGGATTCACAGGAGAACGTACAGGCTAGCTTGTTGATCTTCTGATCGTTCAATACCTGGGTGTCTATTACATTTAGCTGGCCACTTGCAGCTTGTGGGTGTTTGATATGATCATCACCTGCTACCGGCGTATTGACGATTCTTTAGAGTCCTACACAGAGGTTTCTTGACTCAGGCAAAACGGAGTTGGGGCACATATCACAGAGGTTTCTTGACTCAGGCAAAACGGAGTAGGGGCACATATGTGATATATGCACAATCGAGGATAATGCGATATGAGATACCGTATTGTATTCTCGCGATATTTAGATATGAGCCGGGTCATCAGATCAAGTGTTGATTCGATGAATCGGTACATGATATATTAGTCGGTTATATTCGATATAGCCGGATTGTCGGATCAAGTGTTGATTCGATAATTTAATGTATAATAATATATATGATATATTGTATTACATTATCTAATATTGGCTCGCTTTATTATTTCATTTTCTCACCGGATAATACATTGATATATATACGATATATATTAATTATATTATTTTCTTTTGTTATAAATATATAATATATATGTGATATATATTATTGTAACATGATATGATTACTAATGCAACTTGTTTAGTAGAGATTAAACAAGGTTAGGGTTTGATTAGGGTTAGTTCTTTCTTGCACCTTCTAGAACCTTTTCTTTTCTCATGAAGAAGATATTATGGTTGATATTTTCTTATGACTCATTATTTTAACCCAACCAAACCTTAGCCCTAGTTAATTCTCTACAAGAGTTATCCTTGTCATCCTTGACCATGGTTGCATTATTAATCATATATTCATTTCATTATTCATCACAAAAGGATTAATTCATTTATCATCTTCTTCTTCAACCTTGAGCTTTGAGAAAGCTTACTAAGTTTTCCTTTTGTGATGTTTTCATGTGAGAATTTGATATAAAAAGAAAGCATAAATACTACTCCATCATCCTCATCTAATCTAGCCAATTAGATTAGGGTGTTCACCTCATTAGAGTGAGAGAGCTTGAATTATAGAAACTTCGACGTAGATCATCGGAGAAAAGGAACACTACAAGCTAGCATGGATCGTTCGAGTCGTGGAGCCTCTCTTGAGTCCGGGAGATCGTGGATCGCGGCGAAGGGACTTCTACTCGGAGCTTATGAAGCGAAGGAGCGGACTACAAAGGTTGTAATCCCTCACTTTTAGTTGTAAAGATGTTTACTTGCATGTTAAACCCTAATAATCTAGCAAAGATCCCGGCTTTGAGTTGTTCGGCACGTCTAAATTTTAAATCGGGCATGTTTGATGCCTTATAGACCTTCATAAGAGTGCCTAGGAACCCTACAGATAAGTCATAACCACTCCGCTCTAGTGTGGTATGTTCTCCGATGGTCTTTTAGACTTTATATGAGTTGCCTTCAAGACCCAAAGCTGGGAATATGTCGTTGCTCTATTTTTTCTTATTTTGGCGATGTCGTGCCGATTCTTTGCTGAAGTAGGGTAGACAACTGTAAGACTTCTATGCTGTATGTATTGTAGTTGAAGTCTGGAGCTAGGAATATGGCATTGCTCCATTTTCATTTGATAGCCGCATTCGCATCCTGCTGAAATGAGGGGGAACGTCGGGATGGTCTCTAAGAAGTATACGCACAATCGAGACTTGGAGTTAGGATTTTGCCGTTACTCCATTTTTGGTTTTGACCCTTAGGTCTTTTGTTGACGTTGCGTCTACACTAAGAAGGAACGTCGAGCTAGAGTTAGGTTTTTGCCATTACTCCATTTTTTTCGACCCTTGGGTCTTTGTTGACGTTGCGTCTGCTTCCTGCTGGAATGAAAAGGAACGCTGGGATGGTCTCTAGGTTATACATGTACCATCAAGACTTGGAGATAGAATTTGCCATGGCTCCATTTTTGTTTCGACCCTTAGGTCTTTTGTTGATGTTGCGTCTGCATCCTGTTGGAATGAGAAAGAACGCCAAGTTGGAGCTAGGATTTTGCCATTACTCCTATTTGATTTGGCTCCTTGGTGGTTTTTTGACGTCACGTTTGCACCCTGTTGGAATGAGAAGAACGTCGAGCTGATTTCTAGGTTGTAAATATTACCGTCAAGATCTGGCTCTCTTTTTGATAGAGCCTGGCGGGAATGTATGGTTCCTTTCTTTCATTTGTGCTCAGAGATTGTATACAAGAGTCAATATGGACATACTTGCAAGGTAAAAAGGGTTCACTTCTATTTTTTTAATTCCTTTCCGCGATGCTCTATCTTTTAAGCTTTTATATCGCGAAAGTCGCGATTGCCTAATAATTTCGGCTATTTATCGCAGTGCCCAATCATTTCGGCTATTTTTCTTATATTTTTACTCGCTGTTTTTTTTATTGCGAGTTGCCCAATCATTTCGGCTGTTTTTATATGCATATTTTTTGCTCGCTGATTTTTATTGTGAGTTGCCCCATCATTTCGGCTATTTCATATGCATTTTTTTGCTACTCGCTGCTGCTTTTTTTACGAGTTAGGGACCTGAGATCTGATACCAATCTTGGCATCAGCATCGCTACAGCTGAAATATTGCCAGGAGTGAATCATCATTTGTCGTAAGAGGACTTGGAGTTTGATACCTGTTTAGGCATTAACATCGCCACGACTGGAATTGTCTCGCCCCGCTTCCCAGTATACGGGCAGAGGACGCGACGAGGCCGCTACGTATTTACTCTGAAGTAAACACGCTAAGCGTATCTAACCAATATAAGTAAAATGCACAAGAGACAGTGACAATAGATATAATTGTATAACAACTTTATTTATTAACATTCTTTTTACAATACATCTGAAAAGTAAATATATGGAATAGAAAGCAATTCCTAAATAGTGGCATAACAGAAATGGAAAGTACTGAAATGAAATGTATAAGTAACTAGAGCTCCGGGTCGAAGGCTAGCTGATCCAAGTCCTCGAAGGTGGGCTCGAACTCCTGAAGGTCCGAATCACCTGACGACATTCCAAAGAAGAAGAAAGAGAATGTCGTCAGCGAACAAATCGCTCGGTATGTCCCGTAAATAGAAAAGAATGGAATAGACAGAATAGAGAGTATATTGTTATAATGTTGTATTTAATGTTAACGCTGTTTTTTGTAGCTTGGTACAGAAGAATGCCAGTGTATACGAAATGAATCCCACTATTCCGGAGACTAAGGTATACGGAGCACAAGGAACCGTTCAGCCATGGTACAATGGCAATTGAATTCACGTTAGGTGTGTTATGGTTGCAGTCTCGTGCCACTTCTAACACCTTCCATACCAATCTATCCCTTATAAACCCCACGATGTCTTGATTGTATTGTTTGTATTGTTTGAATTGTATATTGTATATAGATGAATGACTTGCCAAAATCATGATATCAGTAATGGAACGGATATAATGGATGAACATGTAGATGGAATATATCCATGGTTCGGTTCGGTCAATATAGATTGATTCGATTGAATATATAGATTTATGGATTCATGTTGAATTATAGTTTGATACTTAAATCATATTCAAGTCAAATTGATTATATTGAGACTCGGTCTGAGTACAATTAGTAAAGAAATTGAAGTCCTGAATTATGTTTTGGTGCTATCTGTAACTGCTGCACATGGACGGCAGAATTTATGTCTTTTTCAAAGACAATTACCGTGTTGATAACACCGTTTGTTAAGTTGTCTATCTTAAATAGGCAAGCACAGATATCTACGGCTCCTTGAGGCTCAAGAGACTGGTCTCGCTTAAACCTATGTTTACTAGGGTCCTTACTGTAATTTAGAATAACTTGAGGGGGTTTTATGTAAAAATAATTTGGTATAATTTTCAAAATACACCTCAAGTATTTTATTATCGTATTTAGAGTTTTCATTGATGTAAATTTTATCAATGTGACATTTCTAGTGAATAAAACCTAATTTCATAATATATGGTATTTATTTGTAATATTGGAATTGTATGGTATTTTCTTTTAAATGGAATGTTTTTCTTGAATTTTGGAAATGTGGAATATTCTAAATATTAAAAATAGATATTTTGATATTAATTACATATATAATTATTTATTAAAAATATATGTTTTATTTATAATAGAAATCATATTTTCTAAAGAAAATTGTATTTTGAATCTTTCGAGATCGTATGCTCCTTGCGGAGGTTTGCATCTCACTCTACTGGGCCAGAGGATGTGCAAAAATTCGTATCATACCGAACGGGTTCCCCGAAATGGGTTGTAGAGGCGCAATTGCAAAGATTTGTTAAAATACACATCCTGTAGAAAAAGGTTTTTATAAGTCGGAGGTAGTTATGTGTAAAATTGTATTTTTCCCAAATCTATGTTCCCAAATTCCATCGTGCTATGTTACATATGAGTGTTATGAGGAGGTAGGTCATTACCTCATGAGTTTTCTAAGGTAATACGGTTTTAAAAAGTTCAAGCATGTCAAAATGAAACATAAGGGTATTTTAATGTAAAAGCGGAATAAAACTTGCTACGATTATTATTTTGATGCCAAACTTGTTCTATTATCTTCGTTAATATTTAGTTGTCAAGACAAAAGAGTTTGGTATTATTGTGCTTAAGAAAATAGAACTTTTTAAGGAAAAACCGAATCGGAAGTTGGATTAACTCCGCTTCCGTCGGGTTTTAGTTTTGAAGGTCTTTAGAATAGTGAAAAGAAAAAGAATTAGGGACTTAGAGGTTGATTAGCTAGATAAGAGAAAGAGGAAGAGATAGGAGGTGCCGGTGTATCGTTTCATTGTCGGAAGTTCGTCGGAGCTTCGCCCTTTGCTAACTCCACTTGCACACAAAAAGTCTTGTGAATTTTTTTGAGAGTTTGGGCAGGGATTTGGGAGCGAGGAGGGGTGATTTTAGGTGTGATATTTATAGGAAAAATTAGGGTTTATGGTAATGAAAGGGTGTATTAAAATTTTGTATTAAAATGGATTAAATGTGTGTTTTAATTTGCTCTGTAAATGTGCAGGGAATTTAAATAATACAGGGGTTATGGGGGAAGTTCAAGGGTTGCATAGGTTAAAAATATAGGGTTTCGACTTTGTCAGACCGGCGGCGCCGGCCGAGTCGCGTGAGTCGCCGGCTCGAGTCGGTCGAGTCGGGACGCGTCTCCTTGCCTTGTGTCCCCGTCACTTCGTCTTGACTTCTGGACCCGTTTGTTTATTCTGTAATTTACCCTATTATGTGTAGTGCACATGTAGACTCTTGGGCTTCTAAAAGATTAAAAGAATTTTAAATAAAATAATGTGTGGCTGATGGGATTTGAACTCTAGTACTTTGGTTCAGCAGTGCAAGGTCTTACCAATGAGCTACAAGCTCCTTCTTGTTGTTCAAAAACAAAACAAATTTATAACTTGTGCTCAGGCTCAAATACCTCTTTCTGTATTTTTGAAAAATTCGTACAAAAAGTTAGGGTTGTTACAGGAATATTTCCAGGAGCGACTCATTATATTCTTTTGCTGATTTGAACAAAGGTAGCTCAGCAAACAGGGTTAGAATCCTGTTGACTAAGCCTTTTTGACTTTATGAGCCGTAAGGGTCTCATAAAGGTATTTCTCCCTACAAGTCGTGAGGACCTTGTAGGTGTACTTTCTCCTTAGGAATCGTGGAGATTCCTAAATGTATTTTCTCTTGTAAGTCATAAGAATATTGCAAGAGTGTTTTGTCCTTATAAGTCGAGGGGACTTATAAGTGTCGTTCACCATACGGGGAAATTTCTCGTCGTTGGTGGAACTTAGTGGGGGAATGTTTATTCGCACCAGTGAATTGTATACAAGGGTCAATATTGGACCGCCTGTAAAGAAACTTGGGGGATACGACGGCTTAAGAACAGGTTCAGATCCCTGTAGCTTATGACTTTTGAATCTTATGAGCCGTGAGGGTCTCATAAAAGGTATTTTCCTTACGAATCGTGAGGATCCCGTAAATGTAATTTCTCGTTAGGAATCATGTAGACTCCTAAGTGTGTTTCTCCTTTGTGAGTCGTAAGGATCTCACGCAGGTATTTTCTCCCTACAAGGTCAAGTGGACATTGCAAGTGCACATGAATTTTTTTATTTTACAAGTTTGCGCCCTATTCGGGTTTTCACAAACTCGCCGGCAGTCTTGCTGTTTTTACTCACGGTGCCCTTTCGGGTTTTCATCCATACCCATTTTTCTTATGGACATACCGTCTTTTTTTTATTTTTTTAACGAGAGGTTTTCACAAACTCGCCGGCAGTCCTGCTGTTTTTACTCAAGGCACCCTTTCGGCTTTTCATCCGTGTCCATTTTGCTTGTGGACATACTATTTTTTAATGGCGAAACTCTTGAAATTAGCTTCATCGTAGGTGACCCGCCTGCTTGCCTGTGGGTTTTGGGAATGGCTTCATCACAGGAGTAGCTATGTAGCCAGTGAGACTTGAGTTGCAACCTTCGTCTTAGGACTTCGATTTCAATATAGATCTCAAAGGAGCATGTCACCGTTTTTGGGGCGATACACCATGTTTGAGGCGACACACTAGTTTAGGGACGTTTCGGTCCATTATCACCATGTTTGAGGCAAATTTCTAGTTTAAGGACTTTTCGGTCCATTTTTAGTTTAGGGACATCTCAGTCCGTTGCCGCCATATTTGAGGCGAATTTCTAGTTTAAGGACATCTCGGTCCTTTGTCGCCATGTTTGAGCAAATTTCTAGTTTAAGGATATCTCGGTCCTTTGTTAGTTTAGGGACATCTCGGTCCGGTGTCGCCATGTTTGAGGTAGATAATTAATTTAAGGACTTCTCGGTCCTATATCACCACATTTGAGGCGAGGTTCTAGTTTAGGGACATCTCGGTCCGTTATCACCATATTTGAGGCAAATTTCTAATTTAAGGACATCTCGGTCCTTTGTCGCCATATTTGAGGCGAATTTCTAGTTTAAGGACATCTCGGTCCTTTGTCGCTATGTTTGAGACGATTTTCTTTGCATACTACTCTCAGAGTTCTGATTTAGAAAGATAGCGAGCGGACACGAGCGTCGTCATCTATCATAGACCTAATTCGTGACTCGTCAAGCGTAGTATTTTTTGAGGAATTGGTTGTTTATTGGCCGGAGGTCTTTCGCCATGCATATCCATGAGCAGGTAGGCTCCACCTTGGTAGACTTTGTCTATGATGTACGGGCCTTCATAGTTCGGCTCGAATTTCACACGTTTTGCACGATTGGGGATCATTGGTCTTTTGACGACTAGCACGAGTTCGCCTTGGCGGAATGTTCTCGACCTAGTCAGTTTTTCATATGACCATGTCATTCTCACCTTATAAGCCTCCAGATTTTGCTGTGCTATAAGGCGTGTTCCATCGAGGGTGTCGAGCTCCTCGAGCCGAAAATGAGAATTTTATTCATCTGTTAGCTCGTAACGAACCGCTACTCGTAGAAAGGGGAGTTCTATTTCCAGGGAAAGCACTGATTCTGTGCCAATTACCAACGCGTATGGTGTTGTATTCGTCGTTGTTTTGAACATTATTCGGTACTCCAAGAGTGCTTCATGCAACCTTTCGTTCCAGTCTCTCTTGTTTCTGGACACCGTTTTCTTTATAATCTTCGTCAAGGTCTTGTTGAAATCTTCAGCTAAACCGCTGGCCCGAGGATTATATTCTTAAGAGTGTCTCCAATCTATTTTATGTTGTTGTGTGAAGCGGCTGATTTTATGGCTTCTATAAGCTGGCCCATTATCCAAGATAATTCGTCGCAGAGTGCCGAACTGATTGATGACATGTGTCCTGACGAAATGGAGGATATTCTCCGTCTTCACTTCCCTTAGTGGTACTGCTTCTCCCACTTAGAAAAGTAGTCGGTCATTGCCAGTATGAACCGATGTCCTTTGGACGATACTGGTTCAATGGGGCCAATTATATCGGTTCCCCACATTTCGAACGGACAGCTAGCTACTGTTAGGTGTAGCGGATTTGGATGTTGGTAGATGAAATCCCATGAATTTGGTATGAGTGACACTGCTTCTCATATTCAAGGTAGTCCTGAATCATTGTGGGCCAATAGTAACCCATTCTTTTGATCTTCAGCTTCATCTTTGGCCCAGCTTGGTGAGAACCGCAGTGTCCGTCGTGAATTTCTTGAACGACTTTCTTTGCTTCTTTCGGCCCCAGGCATCTTAACCATAGACAATCGAACAATCTCTTATATAGAGTATCATTGACGAAGGCGAAGGACAGAGCTCGTTTCATGAGCTGATGTCGAGACGACGCATTTTTGGGCATTCGTTGGGATTTGAAGTAGTCTATGAAGACTTCCTTCCAATCGTTGACCTTTTCTTTGTCCCTTAATTGAAGGGTCACTTGTTCAGTCGTTTCTTTTCCTTCGGATGGCTTTGTTAAGTCAGCTGAAGATATTTCTGTTGGCATGAGGATCCTGCGGCTTTTTACGATGATCTTTACATCATCGGGATCTTCATCGGCCAGTTCCTTAGCCAATTTGGCCAACACATCCACCTTGCTATTTTCTGCATGCGGTATACTCTCCAGGATGTAGAAGAGGATTTGTGTCAACAGTTGTTGCACTCTTACGCCATATTTTATCAGCTCTGGCTTGTACGTATGATAGTCGTCATTTACTTGGCTAACGATCAGTTGGGAGTCTCGATATATGAGGAGGTCTTTGATTCCCATGTCAACAGCGATCTCGAGGCCCGCTATCAAAACTTCATATTCAGCTTCATTATTATTCCTTGGCTCCGTTAAGGAGAGGGCGTAACGCAATATCCCTCCTTGTGGAGTCACGAAGATAAGGCCTATCCTGGCTTTGATTATGGGGGTATTTTGCTTTCGCTGCTCCATGGAAGATGCTCCATCGAAGTAGAGTTCCCATTTGGAATCATTTTCTTCCTTCTCTCCTTCGATTACTTCGAACACATTTTCATCCGGAAACTCACAATTTAAGGGGGAGTCGGATGGTTTCGGATGTTCTGCAAGAAAGTCGGCAATGGCCTGGCCTTTCACTGCTTTGAGAGGTCGATACGTTATCGAGAATTATATCAGGAGGAGGGCCTATTTGGCAAGCCTTCCTGTTAGTATGGTTGTCATGCCCCGCTTCCCAGAAGACGGAAGCAGGTACGTGACGAGGCCGCAACGTATTTATTTCAAGAAGGTCATTTCCCGGAATAAATATGCTAAGTGTAAAATACGCAATATAAAATGACAAGAGAATAAACATGAGATTTAAAATTCAACAACTTTATTTACATTCAACTTGATTCATTTACAATACATGGTTTTAAATGAAAGAAAATACAAGGATAGAAATGCCTAAACAGGTGGCAAACATAAACTGAGAAAAAGTAACCGATCTAGGCCTGGATCTCGGTCTGATCGTGCTTTTCTACTAAGATGTCTACTCAGTCTCCACAGTATCTGACGAACATTCCAAGAAAACAGAGAAGGGTGGAATGCCCGTCAGCGAACTTTCGCTCGGTAAGTTCCAAGGAATGAAGTGAAATATAAAGTGTAATGATCATGAACAATGGATTATGAAGTATGATGTGTCAGCATGTCGTTTAATATAAACATGGTTGTTCCCCTCCGAAAGGCGGCCGAGACATTAGGACATCTGTGCCTGAGATTCGGGGCAGATGCTAATTGATGCTATCCGTCCACCTCTCCGAAGATGCCAAGTTGATTTATGGCACCATATATCGAAGGTTTAAACGGATGCGTCCGACGTAGCAGACTTTTTTCAGATTCCCCCTCGTTTGAGGAGTTTTTGATTGTGGGGACGCTCTTCCCTGCAGGCGTAAGCCCCTGCAGTTAATTACGCTACCGCATTGCGATAACCACTTTCTCCTTCTCCAGAATTTCACTTCGTGTCGTGTGTGTTTATTTTGTTTGTGGTTTCCCGTGGATTGTATACGGAGACTGAGTAATGCCGTCGCCCGTAGGATGTGGATTAGTCCAAATCCGCATTTACTTAGATTTGGGTTTGGTGTTTTTAGTTTAAGGATGCATTAGTCGCGTTGCGCCTAAGATCAACTTAAATGTTCGTTAAGGATACATTAGTTTTGTTTGGGACTAAGATCGACTTAACGTAGTGATATATGGCCATCAGGACTCGTCACCTCTCTGACGTCATCGAAGGATTACGACGACAGGTGTCAGAGGAGCTCAGAGATGTACCCTTGAACCAAAGTTGATTTGGAATTTTATCATTCATTTAAATGTCTAAGGATACGTTAGCCATATTTGGGGCTAAGATCAACTTAAACGGGACCGTTTAGATCTGGCAAAAGAGAGTTTGGAGGCTCTATTGTTCCAGTTTAGGGACATAGTGGTCCATAGGTAGTTTAGGGACGTGGTGGTCCATGTTCCAGTTTAGGGACGTGGTGGTCCATGTTCCAGTTTAGGGACGTGGTGGTTCATTTAATTTATGGCCGTCGGGACTCGTCACCTCTCTAACGTCGTTGAAGGATTACAACGGCAAATGTCAGAGGAGTTCAGAGATGTACCCTTGAACCAGTAGTAAATTGATTTAAGAGAGAGATCTTGCTCAGTCAATTTACTTTGAGGACTTACGGCCAAAATTGGGCTAAGTCCAGTTGAAAAATATTCAATGCCTTTTATTTATTTCTGGTCTGTTAGACCCGTGCTAAGGCTTGGCCCATTTTAAATAATGCGTTGCATCAATTTATTTTTTTGTTTGGGCTTTGCTCATGATTGATGCAGAGTATCAATTTAATTAGGCCTGCTTAGTCTTTTGACTTAGGCCTGGCCCTTTGAGAAATGCATTGCATTTATCAGGCGGTTTGCGCCAATCATTGAGCGCAAGCGCTTATGGTTAGGACACGTGTCATGCTCTAGTAAGCGCAACTGTGCTAGTGCGCTATGCTGGTGCGCTGCTGACACGTGGCGCGCTCTGAAGAGCGCAAGCGCAATAGCGTAGTACGCTGCACAAGTGCGCTGCACTGCTGACACGTGGCGCGCTCTGGTGAATTGCGCCAATTCCGGAGAGCAAAGCTCTATTGCGTAGCACAAGTAGCTGACACGTGGCGCTCTCTCAAGAGCGCAACAGCGCAGTTTGGAAGTGCAGAGCACCAAGAATCAGAAGTGCAAAGCACTATTTAATTTCTTGATCTACATTTAGATCAAAGAAAAATAAATTTTTCTCTTTTGTTTCAAGAACCAGAGGTTCATAAAAAAGTGCAAAGCACTATTATTATTTATTTATATATGTATATATATATATATATATATATATATATTTCTTATTTAAAATTATTGATCTTGTTCTTAGATCAATAATCTATCCACAAGAGAATTTTCTCTTTTTTTTTTAAAAGGTTTTTACCTTCTGTTTTTCTTGAGGAGTTTTCAAGAGCTCTCTTCTTTCTCTCTCTCTCTCTCTTTTTAGAAGGATGATGATGATGCCTCTGAATTGAGGCTTAGGGTCCTTTTTATAGTGCCCATAAATTAGTTAGATTTATTGAAGAGATCTTTCTCTGAATGATTTGGGGAATTTTCCCAACCGTTGGATCTTTGATCCAAGGGCTTCTGCTTTGCAGAAGAAAATCTTCTTGTTTTAACAAGAACAGAAAAGATTTCTTAGAAATTTAATTCTGTTTGGCGCGGGTGCTTCAGCGCGTGACACGTGTCGCGCAGCGCACAGCGCAGCGCAACTGCGATAGCGCATCTGCGCTGACACGTGTCGCGCAGCGCACAGCGCAACTGCGCTAGCGCATCTGCGCTGACACGTGTCGCGCAGCGCAGAGCGCAGCGCAACAGCGTAAGGGCATCTGCGCTGACACGCGTCGCGCAGCGCAGTGCATGCGCAACCGAAGCGTTGCTTCCCTTAAACAGAGCTTTGCTCTGATAGGGCGCGCCCTCTTGGGCGCAGCGCTGATACATCTGCGCCTGACACGTGGCGCGTTGCGCTCAGCGCAGAGGATCTGAAGCGTTGCTTCATTTATTAAAGTTTGAATTTTGGGAGAATCGGAAGCGTTGCTTCTCCTGAGATATCTTTTCATCTCCTCTTTTCAAGTCAAACTTGTATTCCCGAAATTCTAATTTTCCGGGCCTTGGAAATGATTTCATTACGCACAGAATCTTCTGCGCCTGGGTCTATATATATAATTCGAGGCTGAGCCTTTTCGTCTCTCATTTTTAGAGAACTTCTTCAATCATGGCTTGCAATCGCCCTCATTCCCGCCGACAACCATGGGAGGTGCCGATTCGGGACATTGTTCCCCGCTTCGCTGCGCGCTTGGTAGACTCCTCTCTTTCAGATGAACAATGCGATGCCGCTATGTATGAGCTTTCGACTCATGCGGGGTCTCCTTTGCCTCCGAATTCTATTTGGCTTCGGATGATCCTTGCCTCGGTGCTTGCCGACATTCCCCCTCTTCCGGCGGAGATGTCCTCGGCAGTGCTTGATGTGGCCGAGGATAAGATCGAGAGCTTTTTCGAAGCGCTCTTGATCACCAAAGCCCTGAGGGACTTCTCCTTCTACTTACTGAGCCAGATACGGGCCCGTCGGGTCGTCATCGCCACTTTTTCCCAGGAGTGCGGCATTGACCGTTGGATGGCTACCCCTCGGGAAGATCGCCGCTTCGACGTGATGGAGAAGGCGGAGAGGGAGCTGAATAATTTTCTTTTCCTTTTTGTGAACCCTTGTCTTTCTGATCCCATATTCGGCGATCTTTTTTAAATGTAATAACAATAAGAATAAATAAGAGTTCTTTCATTTTAGCTCTCTGTTGTGCTTGTGCATCGTATGATTTTAATTCGTTATTATCAAGTACACGTAACTTTGCATGGATAAATTGCCTTTGGCATTTAAGCCCTCTGCGCTGACACGTGTCGCGCAGCGCACAGCGCAGCGCGACTGCGCTAGCGCATCTGCGCTGACACGTGTCGCGCAGCGCACAGCGCAGCGCGACTGCGCTAGCGCACTATCGCATTTGTATCAGCGCATCTGCGCTGACACGTGTCGCGCGGCGCAGTGCCTGCGCAACTGCGCTAGCGTATCTGCTCTGACACGTGTCGCGCAGCGCAGTGCCTGTGCAACTGAAGCGTTGCTTCCTTTAAACATAGCCTTGCTCTGATTGGGCGCGTCTTCTTAGGCGCTGCGTTGACGTATTAGCGTCTGACACGCGGCGCGTTGTGCTCGAGACTTGAAGCGTTGCTTCAAAAACTTTGCATTTTGAATTTGAACAGAGCTTTGCTCTGATTGGACGAAACAAATGCCCCCCCACCGTTGCGTCCACGTGGCGCGCACGTGAGTGCAGCGGTGGCAACCCCCTGACCGTTGGATCAAGGGGTGAGCTCAAGAGGCGCAAGTGCCTTATAAATAGGGCCTCTGGCCCTTAGAAAAAAATCTTATCATTTCAAGATTTTTGATTTCCAGAGCTCTGCTCTTGCTTAGAACTCCAGAGCTTTGCTCTCGTTTCCAGAACCCTAGAGCTTTGCTCTCATTCTCCAAGTCAGAAGATTTTAGGTAAAATTATTTTCAAGTGAAATTAATATTAATTAACCAATAGAGCTTTGCTCTCACAGATCTTTTGATCTAAAGAAATCTCCATTGGGGTTTCATAAATAGAGCTTTGCTCTAAAAAAACTTATGGATCTACAGAGACCCTGTTCATGGGTTCTAACCCATGAACAGAGCTTTACTCTTGAATCAAATGTAGATATTTTAGATCCGAAAAATGAAGAAATTTTTTTTTCATAAGTTTTCATGGATTTTTCGGGATTCCAGAAATTTTAATTTTAAATTTCTTTTCAAAAATTTTCTCTTTGATGGGAAATTACAGAGCTAAGTTCTTTTTATAGAATTTTATTCTTTTGAGACCAGAATTTGACAAGTGTCATTCTGTGACAGAGCTTTGCTCTGAAAGAGGAGATTTTCTCCTTGTCTCTAGGGATTCTTCCCCCATTTTTAAAATGGGAATGTCTCCCCGGGGACCAACTGACAATCTCATCCAATGATGAGTTTGTCTTATTAACTGACGTATTGTCATTTAGATTTTGTGGGTCCCTCTTTGGTCTCCTACTCACTGCACTGTGGTGCGGTGTAATTAATTAATTTTGATTTTTATTTAATTAATGCATTTTCTTTTTTCAATGCCAAACGTTGGGATTACAACACTAACGGCTACATTGTTCTTTTGCAGCGATCATGTCTAAAGACACTTCATTCCCGTTCGTCCGCTCGGAGGAGGGATTTCCCGAGGCGCCCTTGAACCATGAAGCCCTAACCATGATTAGAGAGTACGACCCTGAGTACAAGAAACTCCACCTTTGGGGGTCTTGGTATAACCAGATTATTATGGGTCGACGCAGCTTCACCTGCGCGGTGCCGTCAGAACCTATCACGGCAATTCACTACGCTAACCCACCTCCAGTGCAGTATGCCGTGGAGATGATAGACTGGACCGCGAACAGCTTTCTTCATCCCGCTATGGATGCGGTTCCGGTTCAGCGTCCTATGGTTTTGGATATCCTAGGACGCCGTATCTGTCAGGGAGAAGCACGACCCTGGGGGCAATCATATAACCTTAGTTTGATTCCCCGCCACCCAATTGGCTATCTTCCGTGGGTGATAAGACTAGGACTGTACACCGCGGTCTACGTCTCTCTCTTCCAATATCCTACGCTCCCCACCTGGTGGTTCAAGGCTTTCTTGGAGCAATGGAATATTCCCACCCACACTTTCCTTGCCATGGATCGGGAAGTGTCCATTTCTTTGGAGGAATTCGCGGAGGTATCCGGCCTACCGGTCATGGGGGAACACTATGAAGAGCTGCTCCCGACAGATGAGTACGTCTTCGATGCTAAGCCGATGGTAAGGGGGATTACGCCGGAAAATGCCGTTCAACACCAATTCCCGAGCCTGATCAAGGTGTTGAACATCTACGAGTCCCTTTTCATCGAACACGGGAGCCGAGGAGTTAATTTTGAGGACTTCATTGCTCGCTTCCTCCGTCCGAGCGTCATTTCGCCAGGAGCCGTCAAATCTGCTATTCTGGATGATCCTTTTGGTCTAGGTTTGGCTAACCTGCCGACGAAGGAGATAGACCAAAAGGCTTTCTTCCTCCCAGACTTCTCTACCATATCTTTCGCGGAAATTGCAGTCCCTGGGATGGATGAGGAGGCATTTTTCTTAGGATTTCTCGGGCTGTGGCTGAGTTGGTTCGCGATCCCAATGCATTCTCATCGCATGCGGCCCTCTGTCTTTTATCCAGCCCACCGCATGGTCATTGGGGTAAAGGTGGCCGTGGGGATTGCCGGCCTGGCGCACCTATATCATGGCCTCAGCCGAGCAGCGGATGCCAACGAGCCCGGGGTACTGCACGTGGTCTTCCCGATGCACTACTTTGCATCGTGGCTCAAGCTACACACGGCGGGTGTCTTTGGTATGCATAAAAGGCCTTCATTCTTTGACAAGTGCGGTTTTCCTCGCATTTTACATCTGATTGGCTCATCAATCGTGACCCCTTCACCACGGGACGCCAGGGGTTTACTGCTTCGCCCTCACACCGTTGGAGTCGGGATGTCCTTTATTGATAAGGTATTAACCATTGGGAAAGCGTCCACCACTGCGGTGCGACCATTACAGGACTCCTTCAAGGATGGAGCTTCAGTGTTGATGGCCCGGGAGATCCTCCATTTGTATTCTATTAGACCGGGTTTCCTAGTCTTCAGGCAGGGCGGTGCAGCAGTCTTTATGAGATATAACCCGCATCGTTTTGCCCGACAACTGGGTTACGATCAAGGGGTACCCTTAGAAGCTTTCTTACTGGAACCTGCTGTAAATGAAGAAGGGATGGAGAACGCGTTACACCACTTCATGCGCCTGAACACGGGTTCTCGTTTTTTCATTAGCACGCCGGCCTGTGCTCCACGACTCCTTAATGTATATAAAGAGTGGTACAATCATGCGACGGGGGCTGTTATAAAGGAAGAGATGCGAGTGTTGATCGACCGTAAAGAAGTACCCCCCGGTACCAATCGTAACGCTCCCTTAGCGCCAAGGATCCTGGTGGTTCCTCCTCTAAAAGATGCTGGGGGCAGACCATCACGTGCGCAAAGTCCTCCACGTGAGCTGCCGCTCCCTGATATCACAGACGCACCTCCCGCACCCTGTGCTCCAGTGGAGGCAGTGGTTGTACCCTCGCCAGAGTCTGGCGTGGGTGCGGACATCGGGACTCGTCGTCCCAAAGCGGCTGCTAAGCGGAAGTCGATCCCCCGCGAGCCTAGGGTCGGGGGTCAAAAGAAAATGAAGAAGTCGCTCTTCGCTGCGGATGTCGTGTTCGGCCAGGAACCCCATGCCCCTCATGCTGAAGGTCTGCTCGAATATGGGACTAACGCAGAGTTGGTGATGCCGCCGCCGGACGATACAGACTTGGAGGCTGCTCTCAGAGCTTCGGCATGGTTGGTGAAGCGTGACGCGTGGCTGGCTAAGCTTGCGCAATCAGGTAACTACTAGTCGCCTTTTCTTTATTGCAACATATCCTCTTCATTATTTTTGACTAACGCTTTTCTTTCTTTTCTTTCAACAGGCATCACTGATGAAGAAGCCATTGCTGCTTCTCTGAGGACTTTTCAGGAGGAGGAACATCTCAGGGCATCTATGGGCCTTAGTAAGTTTCAACTCATCAAGTTTTTCATTTTCCTTGTGTTATGGTCGATCTAACCCTTCCCTTTTAATTACAGGAACCTCAACGCCGTTCCCTCCTAGCGACGCAGATGTTGTACCAGCTGCCAACGTTCCTGCTTCTTCTGGGCCACCGCAGGAGGTTCATCTTGGAGAGCCGATGAGAGATGCCTTAAAGGCTCTGGAGGCATCCCTGAATGAAGACGATGATGCCTTGAAGGAGGCGTCACAGAGGTCCCTCATGACCGCTCGGGAGGAGAGGAAGCGGTTGAGGCATGAGGCGAAGGCGCGCAGGGCTGCCTTGGCTATAGGAGCGGGCCCCAGCACCGCCCCTCGAGCTGATACTCCCTCTGAAGAGGCCCCTGTCGCCCTATCCACTGCCCGCAGAGAGGTGGCGCGAGCAGTTCGGAGCGCAAACGGTAAATCCGCTTCAGGTAATATTTCTCTCAGAGTTTTTGTTATAAGGATTTTAATGTCATTGGTCCTTATATCTCTTATCTTTGCAGGGCCAAGTCCGATCGAGGGAGAGGCGGAAGCCGTCGATCCTAGGGGAACGGAGGAGGCGATGCCTGTCGAACTCGAGCCGACACTGGGTAATATCGTTGAGGCCATGGAGCCTGAAGTGGAGGTCGAGGGGCCTACCACCGAGAAGGTCATTGATGCCGAACCTGAAGCGGTTGCAGATGATGAGTCCAGGGTGGCGGCGGCTGAGGCGCTCGAGGTCGGCGGTCCCCTGGCGACGGTAGACGATACAACCGCAGCTGCTGAACCTGAGAGAGTAGTGGATGAGGTGGCCATGATTCCCGAGGACGAGCCAACCGCTCCCTCTCTGGAATCTGGCAATACTCCAATCATAGCCCTTCCCGTCTATGGCCCTCCGCCGTCCCCAGGTCTTGCTAGCACGACGACGGTCCCCATCGAGTCGGGTGACGAGGCCACGGGCGGTGGTCTCATGTCGGTAGAGGAGGGAGTCGCCTCCGTTTCAGCCGGGAGCTCCTCAGGTAAACCCTAAGTGGCTGCTTTTCTTTACTTTACAACCTTTTCTGACAAGTTCACCTTTTCGTAATGCAGATGCAGCTAGTGCTGATGCCCCACCGCTCGAGGGAGTGCCTTCAACGACTGCTTTGGCGGTGGTTACCTCTCAGCCTTCTCTCATACCTTCGAGGATGTTGGAAGGTATGTTTTTGCGATTTGTTAATCTTATCTTCCAGATGTATAATTTGTGTACTAAAGTCACATTATTGTATCTTCCAGGAGTGCTTTTTGATCATCTCTATCAAGTGTTGCTCCCACACTTCTCTTTCCCATCTGAATTCGCCTCTCCCTCTGGTGGCGCTGGTGAGTACCGTTCCCGATTGGTAGCTTTGTCTTTTCAGTGGTAGAATTATTTCTAACTCTCTCTTGTTCTGACTGCAGTGCTGCAAATCGAAGGGGGAGCAGAAAGATTGGCTGCGCCACCAGCCCTTCCGGCCTTGCCACCTGTCTCCACCGGTATAGTAAACTATCTTATCAATGACTTCCTTCATATCTATTGAATCATCATCAAATCGCATTTCGTCTTTTTCCAGCTGTCGTTCCAGTCTCGGTGCCTTTCGAGTCTCGCATTACAATACCGGGCGGCCCTTCCCAGCGACGTCCGTCCTCAAAAGGTGCCGCGAATAGTTTGCGCATGTTGAGCGACTACATCGAGGAACTCGACATCGAGGATCCTGTATCTGTTGAGGACTTCGCCACGACGGTTAACCCGATGTTGGCGATATTTGCCACCTTCCATGACGAGGGCATTGTCGCTTCCTGGGTTAACTATTGTCGGGAGATCGAGGCTCGCCTTCATCAGCTGGAGTCAATACGCCTATCCCCCGAAACTTTGGCCTTGAGCACCCAACGGGGAGCATGGCTCGAGCAAAGCGCTTCTCATTTCCGTCATCTGGAACAAGAAGTGGCTTTGAGGCTGAATGAGTGCCAAGATTCTTCAAGCAGAACTGCTCGCTTGCGTGCCGAAGTTGAGGCGAACGCCGCTGAGGTGAAGACCGTCTTCGAGGGTCTTCTGGAGCGCATATCGAATGGGCTGAGACTAAAGCGGGCACTTGATGTCGCCGAGCATGACACTCCAGGCCGTGAAGCTGCTCACCAAGCCGTCAGGGATCAGCTTGCATCCGTCGCACAGCAACGGGCCCAGGTTGAGGCGGAGTTGGCAGTGGTATCCAATCGGGAAAAGGCATGGAAGGAAGTGTACGAACAACTGATAGAGCTACTTAAGACACTTCCTTCCCAATAGCTGCCTTTGTATCAATGCATTTGTAAAAAATTTCTTTTCTGAGTAACATGTATCCGTTCTTTGCTCTTTTGTATGATTCACCATGTATTTGATTGAGGTCAATGAATAAAGATACACACTTTCTTTTGCAATATCTTGTATGCTCTTTTGTTTTCTTCCTTTACATCATGATGTTGTCGATGAACCTGATTGGCAGACAACTTAATTTTTCCAAGAGATAGCGATGGCTTAGGCCGCAGGTTCAGATCTGCCGCCTAAGACTTTTCAATTCTATGAACCGTGAGGGTCTCATAGAGATTTTTCTCCCTACGGATCGAGAGGATCTCATAGGTGGATTTTCTCCTTAGGAATCATGAGGATTCCTAAGTGTGGTTTTCTCTTATAAGTCGTAGGAATCTTATAAGAGAATTTTCCCTCTTACGAGTCGAGAGAATTCTTAAGCGGTTGTTTCCCTCCTCGTCGAAATTCGACTTCGGAGAGTGAGACCCGTGAATAGTATGCAAGAGACCATTTTGGATTGACTTGCAGGGCCCCATTGCTCAAGAAGCAAGCTTTTCAATCCTTGCTGTCTGAGACTTCTTCTTACAAATTGAGACGAATCGGGAATTTGCTCACGGAGAGGGTGATGGCTCTGCGAGTTGACATGAGTTAAGAGGCTCTCATCACGGAGTGTTTGTATCCGTGAGTCGAGGGATTTTTGCTAGGGATTATTTGTTTCCCAAGCGCCAAGGATTATTTGTTTCCTTGGGGTTTGAAACGAGTCGAGGATTCCTACGGAGGCACTGGTGGCTCTGCGGGTCGACGCGGATCAGGGGGTCTCTCGTCAAAGAGTGTTTGTATCCGTGAGTCGAGGGATTTGCTAGGGATTATTTGTTTCCCGAGCGCCAAGGATTATTTGTTTCCTTGGGGTTTGAAACGAGTCGAGGATTCCCACGGAGGCGCTGGTGGCTCTGCAGGTCGACGCGGATCAGGGGGTTTCTCGTCAAGGAGTGTTTATATCCGTGAGTCGAGGGATTTGCTAGGGATTATTTGTTTCCCGAGCGCCAAGGATTGTTTGTTTCCTTGGGGTTTGAAACGAGTCGAGGATTCCCACGGAGGCGCTGGTGGCTCTGCAGGTCGACGCGGATCAGGAGGCTCTCGTCAAGGAGTGTTTGTATCCGTGAGTCGAGGGATTTATTGGGAGAGTATGGCTCCCTCTTTGTTTACGCCCTTGGATTGTATACAGGGATCGATGTGATCTTAACTGTAGGGCCAAAATTTTATCATCATTATTTTTTTTTGTTTTATTTCCGCGATGCTCTATCATTTCAGCTTTTATATCGCGAAGGTCGCGATTGCCCAATCATTTCGGCTATTTTTCGCGGTGCCCAATCATTTCGGCTTTTTATTTTATTTTTACTCGCTGCTTTTTATTGCGAGTTGCCCAATCATTTCGGCTTTTCTTCATGCATATATTTTTACTTGCTGCTTTTTTTTATTGCAAGTTGCCTCATCATTTCGGCTATTTCGTATGCATGTACGGTCTACTGGCTTTTCGCCGTGAACCTGAAACTGGACACCGATTTCGGCATCAGCACCGCTACAACTGGGATATTGCCAGGAGCGAATCATCATCTGCCTCTGTCGCTGTCGAACAAAGGTGGCTTAGCGACCAGGGTTATGGTCCTGTCGACTAAGGCTTTGACTTCATGAGCCGTAAGGGTCTCATAAAGGTATTTCTCCCTACAAGTCGTGAGGATCTCGTAGGTGTATTTTCTCCTTAGGAATCGTGAGGGTTCCTAAGTGTTTTGTTCCTCTGTAAGTCGTAAGGATCCTATAGGAGGGTTTTCTCCTTGTAAGTCGAGAGGATTTACAAGGGCTGTTTACCATGCAAACATATCCCTAGTTTCAGATGGGACTTAGTTAGGGAAATGTTTATTCGCGCCCGTGGATTGTATACAAGGGTCAATGCTGAGCCACTTGTAGGGCATTATCGAAAGTTGTGGGGGCTGCTTAAGCACAGGTTTAGATCTCTGTAGCTTAAGACTTTCAAATCTTATGAGCCGTGAGGGTCTCATAAGAGAGCTCTCCTTACGAGTCGTGAGGATCTCGCAAGTGTATTTTCTCCTTAGGAATCGTGGGGATCCCTAAGTGTGTTGCTCCCTTGTGAGTCGTAAGGATCTCACATGAGTAGTTTCTCCTTATAAGGTCGAGAGGACCCTATAAGTGTCTTTTAACAAGGTTGCGCCCTTTCGGGTTTTCACAAACACTCGCCGGTAGTCCTGCTGTTTTTACTCACGGAGCCCTCCTGGGTTTTCATCCGTGCCCGTTTTGCTTGTGGACATACCGTTTTTTTTTATTCTTTTTATTTTCTTTTTCTTCTTCTTTTTTTTTTTTTAACGAGGTCGCGCCCTTTCGGGTTTTCACGAACACTCGCCAGTAGTCCTGCTGTTTTTACTCACGGAGCCCTTTCGGGTTTTCATCCGTGCCCTTTCTGCTTATGGACATACCGTTATATATATATATATATATATATATATATATATATAACGGTATGTATATATATATATATATATATTTATCTCGTTAGCCCAAGAATGCTGCAGGAGTAGTTTAAAGACGTTTCGGTCTGCTATTAGTTTAAGGACATTTCGGTCCGATATTGAGAAGCCCGGCTACATGCTTGTAAAGTTCGAGCTAAGGAAGATAGCGAGAGGACATGGTCGTCGTCATCTATCATTGACCTAGCCCGTGACTTATTAAGCGTAGTATTTCTTCAGGAAGCGACCATTTATTGGCCTGAAAGGCCTTTCACCATGCATATCCATAAGTAGGTAGGCCCCACCCTGGTAGACCTTATCTATGATGTACGGGCCTTCATAGTTTGGCTCGAATTTTCCCCGCTTGGCGCGATTAGGAATCATAGGCCTTTTGACCACTAGCACGAGTTCGCCCTGGCGGAATGTCCTTGTTCGGGTCAGTCTCTCATATGAGCGCGTCATCTTTGCTTTATAAGCTTCCAGATTTTGCTGTGCTAGGAGTCGGGTTTCTTCAAGAGCGTCAAGCTCTTCAAACCGTAGGTGAGCATTTTCTTCATCTGTCAGCTCGTAGTGAACTGCCACTCGCAGAGAGGGTAGCTCTATTTCAAGGGGTAGCACTGCTTCCGTGCCGAATACTAACGAGTAGGGCGTTGCGTTCGTGGCTGTCTTGAACGTAGTTCGATACGCCCAGAGAGCCTCTTGCAGTCTCTCGTGCCAATCCTTCTTGTTTCGGGACACCGTTTTCTTTATAATCTTTGTTAAGGTCTTGTTGAAGGCTTCGGCGAGACCGTTAGCTCGCGGATTATAGACTGAGGAATATCTCCAGTCTATATTGTGCTGCTGTACGAAGCGGCTGATTTTATGACTTCGGTAGGCTGGCCCATTATCCGAGATGATCCTTCTCGGGGTTCCAAACCGGTATATGACATGCGTTTTGAAGAAATGGAGGATATTCTCCGTCTTCACTTCCCTCAACGGCACCGCTTCCGCCCATTTGGAGAAGTAATCAGTTGTTGCCAAGATGAAACGATGTCCCTTGGACGATGCTGGTTCGATGGGGCCAACTATGTCAGTTCCCCACATTTCGAATGGCCAACTAGCCACCGTTGGATGCAGTGGATTGGGATGCTGATGAATGAAGTCCCCATGAATCTGGCACGAGTGACATTGCTTTGCGTATTCCAGACAATCTTGTATCATCGTGGGCCAGTAGTAGCCCATCCGTTTAATTTTCAACTTCATGTTTGGGCCCGCTTGATGAGAGCCACAGATCCCGTCATGAACTTCTTGAACGACTTTCTCTGCTTCGTCAGGTCCTAAGCATCGCAGCCACAGAGAATCGAATGACCTCTTGTATAGAATATCATTGACGAAGGCGAAAGACAGAGCTCGTTTCATGAGCTGATGTCTTGCGGACGCTTCTTCGGGCATTTGGTGGAACTTGAAGTAGTCTATAAAGACTTCCCTCCAATCCTCAACCTTCTCAGGGTCTTTTATCCGTAAGGTCATTTGTTCGGTCATTCCCTTCTCTTCGGGTGACTCTGGGGATATTTTTGCCGGGGCGAGCACACGACGGCTTTGTACCATGATTCTGACATCATCAAGGTTCTCATCAGCCAATTCTTTAGCAAGTTTGACCAACGCGTCCGCTTTGCTATTTTCTGCGCGAGGTATACTTTCCAAAGTATAGGAGGGGATTTGGGTTAGCAATTGTTGCACCGTTTCACCGTATTTTACCAACTCTGGTTTGCACGTTTGGTAGTCGCCATTTACTTGACTGACGACCAGTTGAGAATCTCCGTATACAAGGAGGTTTTCAATTCCCATGTCGATGGCGATCTCGAGGCCTGCTATCAGAGCTTCATACTCGGCTTCATTGTTTGTCCTCGGCTCTGTCAGGGAGAACGCGTAGCGCATTATCCCTCCCTGTGGGGTTATAAAGATGAGTCCTATCCCCGATTTGATTGTAGGGGTAGTTTGTTTGTGCTTTTTCATGGAAGATGCTCCATCGAAATAAAGCTCCCAACGGGTATCACCACTGTCGACCGCGTCAAACGTATATTTGTCTGGCAACTCACAATTGAGAGGAGAATCAGCCGGTATCGGATGCTCTGTGAGGAAATCGGCGATAGCCTGACCTTTCACTGCCTTGAGAGGTTGATATGTTATCGAGAATTCCATCAAGAGCAGGGCCCATTTAGCGAGTCGTCCCGTCAATATGGCTTTTGACATTAGATATTTGAGAGGGTCCACCTTCGAAATAAGACGGACTTCATGTGCTAATGCGTAATGTCTAAGCTTTGTTATTGCGAAGATCAACGCCGGGCAATGCTTTTCAATGGGGGAGTAGTTGCTTTCTGCCCCCAGTAGAACTCTACTTAAGTAGTAGAGCGCTCTCTCTTTCCCTTGTTCGTTCTCTTGTGCCCATAAAGTGCCTAAGGAACCTTCGAGGGCGGTTGTATAAAGGATGAGAGGTTTCCCTTTAACCGGAGCAGCCAACACTGGAGGGTTCTGTAGGTATTGCTTGATCTCATCCAGTGCGCCTTGGCATTTGTGATCCCAGATGAATGGAATTCCCTTCTTCATCAGGTGACTGTAAGGACGGCACTTTCCTGAAAGATTAGCGATAAACAGCCGAATGTATGCAAGCTTTCCTTGGAGAGATCGCAACTGTTTAAGAGTTCTTGGCGGAGGCATTTCCATGATCGCTCTAATCTTAGACGGATCTATTTCAATAACTCGGTGTCGAACGATAAATCCTAGGAATTTGCCCGAGGAAACCCCGAACGCACATTTTAAAGGATTCATCTTCAAATTGTATCGCCGAAGGCGTTGAAATACGGTCTTCAAATGCTCGAGATGCTCTTCGTATGACTTGCTTTTAACCACGAGATCGTCGATATAGCATTCGACGATTTCGTGTATAAGGTCGTCGAAGATCTTTGTCATGGCCCTCTGATAAGTAGCACCGGCGTTCTTTAAACCGAAGGGCATCACTTTATAACAGAATATACCAAGAGGAGTCCTGAAGGCGGTGTGTTTCTGGTCTTCAGGACGCATCTTTATCTGGTTATACCCCGATGAGCCATCCATGAAGGAGAAAACCTCATGAGTGGATGTATTATCTATCATCAGTTCGGTGACTGGCACTGGGAAATCATCCTTCGGGCAAGCTTTATTGAGATCCCGAAAGTCCACGCATATGCGCACTGTCCCATTTTTCTTCATCACCGGGACGATGTTAGCGATCCATTCAGGGTATTGAACTTCATGGATAAAGCCAGAGTCTATCAGCTTTTTGACTTCGGCGTTGATGCTCATTTCGAGCTCGAGCCGCATTCTTCTCGGCGCTTGTTTAACTGGCTTGACACCCGGGGATATCGCCAGTCTATGTACAGCGACTTCCGGATCTAGTCCTGGCATCTCGGAATAGTTCCATGCGAAGCAATCTTTATGCTGTACGAGGACGTCCTTTAACGCAGCCACCCTCTCTTCAGACAGCAGCTCGCTGACAAATGTTGGTCGCGGATCGTTTACCGTCCCCAACTCAATTTTCTTGAGGTTATCTGCAGTGGTATGTATTCCATCCTCCAGTTCTTTCGGGGCTGGGGGAAGTTCCGAGATCACCTCATCCTTGCTGTTTTCGAAGCACCAGGGAAGGCTGTCTATGTTCTCGGACTCTCCTTTTAATATCGTTATCATATGACAGGTGCGAATTTTCTTCCAATCCCAATGCGGAGTTGGTTCTGTTCTTGTGTTTTCGGGTTCGTGCTTTTGTGGCGGCGCTACCCTCCAGTTGTCAGACAACGCGAATTTGCCGAGCTGATACTGGTCCTCAACCCAATTCTTAAAGGTGAAGCAATCTTCAAGCGGATGCCCTACTACTCGATGATAAGAGCAATAATTTGGGTTGGAGACTTCGCCTGCTTGCTCAGGGTGTTTAGACTCTGGCAGAGTAAGCATTTGATGTCTTAGAGCAAGATCAAGTATTTTCCTTGTTTTGTTCCGAGGGAATGAGTATGCTCGACCCATTTTCTTCATGAGGGCTAGGTCAATAACGCTCGACTCTCGGATGCGTGGTTTCTTAGCTCTGCTTTGTGGTTGTTGAGCGCCGTTTTTGCCTTTCGACTTGTTTTTGCTTTCGCGTCGAACCTTTTTTGTAGCAGGTTGACAAGGAGCGGCATTTTCATCCTTCACGGCTTGTTGGAGAAGGCGTTGCGTCTTGGCTTTCTCATAGATGGTCGTCTCGCGGTTGTGATCATCTCGGGCTTTTTGACCAGCTTCCCTTACAAGCCTGTCCATTTGTTCTTCAAATGACGGACCGGGCGATTTTTCATCGGGGACTTTCATTGGCTTAGGATTAGCGTCCTCCCATTGAGCGTCCGCTTCTTCATCGAAGTCATACATGACGTAACAGCTGTTTACTAGCTCTCGTTTCTTTGACCGGATGTACCCAAGCCCTTTTGTTTCCATTCTCCCGTTAGGCAGTTTGCGTTGAGTCCCGGGAACATTCCAAACCTTGTCATAGAATTTGGCCTTTCTAACGGTCTGTGTGAAGGATATTCCCTGGCGTTTCAGCAGTTTCTTCAAACCTTCGGTATAATATCTGGGAAGACGGATAGGCTGAAGCCTGTCGAGCGTGGGATTCGCGTCATGCCAAACTTCTTTTTTCACCTTGTTTTCTTCAGAACGGTAGAATAGGATTGCCTTCTCGCCTTTTCGTCCGGGAGGGACATAAAATGTCTGCAATTCTTCCACACTGTTGGTGTCGAGTGCATCCAGTTCTTTGTAATGTTCAAGCGGCACCATGGTTATCTGCAGACTTCGCTCTTCATCGGCAGAAGCCCGTATCGAAAGCCGAGCAGGGAATACAGCATGAACTTCATCCTCCGAATCACTACCGAAGATCAATGAAGGAACGGATGGTCCCGGCTTGGCGGATTGGGATGGACCCGCATAAATTATATCCTCTTCCTCCTTAGTGTCACTGCCGAAGATAGGGATGGTGGCGTTAGTCTTGTTCTCCGGCTTGTGACATCTTTCCGTGTCCTCGAAACTCGGCAAGAAGTATTTGGCATCTTCATACTTGCGAACTTCATTCACGGAAAACGGATTCAATTCTCCTGCCACAGTGTACTCGAGACCATCCTTACAATATTTCATACACTGATGTTGTGTAGAAGGGATGATATTGTACTCGTGTAACCATGGTCGACCGAGTAGAGCATTATAGCACGTCTTGGCATCTATGACATGGAATTTAATATCTGTGACGAGTAGCCCGAAGCGTAACGTCAATATCACAGATCCAAGAGTTTTTGATGATTGGGAGTCGAAACCGGAGATGGTGATCTTGTCTCGGGCGAGGTGTTGGACGCTCATGCAAATTTCCTTTAACACCCGCACATTGAGTAGATTAACAGATGATCCGTTATCGACCAAGATTTTACCTATCTTTATGTCATGGCAGTATCCTGAGACATAAAGGGGACGATTGTGTTCGCACGTCCCGAGGAGAAGGTCTTCATCGCCGAAAGCAACGTCGGCCGTGTGCACCTCTTCCAATTCATCTTTCATCTTTTGTTCGGCCAGGAAGGCTTGGAACTGGTCCGGATCTTGTAGGGCCTTAATCAAAGAATCCCTTGCTTCTTTTGATAGCAATAGGGCATCGAGATTGCTAAGTTGTGAGGGTAGCATTCTCAGATGCGCCAAGACATTGTAATCCACTTTATTCCTCTTTGGCGGGTTCTTGGTGGTTAACTCTTCCGCAACTCGGTCATCCAAGGCGATGTCTTCAGAGACCTTCTCTTTCCCCTTGTCTCTCTTGTTTAAGTGTCCAAGATTCTTTTCAGGCAACGTCCGATTGCGTAGCTGTATATTCTCGCAAACCTTCGGTCCTTCTTCCTTCCCCGATGTGGATTCTTTGAAGAGGGGGCCAAGTTCTAACTCCTCGTCAGAATCGCTCCCAAATATAGGCACTTGTGATCCTCCGGCGTCAATCATGCAACAGCCACCGGTAGTTTTATCAAGCACTTTGATCGTTCTGCCCTGCTCTCGGCGAGCTTTGCGTTTTTCCCGCTTAAATTGTTGCCGGTGAGTAACATATCCTTGCCACCACTTATCGAAAGCTTTACACTCTTTAGTGGGATGTGACACCTTCTGATGGTACAAGCAATAGGAGGGGTGCATTTCCGATTCACCGGTGATGTTTCCTTCAGAGGATGGTAGCTTCATGCCCATTGATATGGCCTTAGCGAACCTTTCCCTCATCTTGAATTGGCTTTTGTCAACGGCGGAGGCATTTCGCCCCAGCGGGATTAACCCAGCTCTTTCATTAAGTCGCCGGCGTTTAGCCCTCTCAAATATAGCCATTTCGCGTTCTCGATCAGTTTTACTTTTAGTCGAGCTTCGTCAAGGAACGCGTCAATCATTTCGACTGATAGCTCCGGAATTCTTGATTCGGTATCTGCCCCCAGCGTTTTAGTGCCAGAAGTCTCTTCATCGTTCGTGATCGAATGGGAGATCATATGACAGCTCGCCACATTTTCCTCGGATTCATCTGATGAACTTTCTCCCTCATCTTCCTCTTGAAAGACGTGACTGAGGAACTCTTGGAGCGTGATGGGAGTCCGCGCCTTTTGGTTATATTCTTCCAGCGCGTCAATTTGCTTTTGCAAGTCCGTGCGCTTGTCGCTAGGCTTTACGGGCTTCTTGGACTCCTTCTTCTTTTTCGAAGACTTTGACGACTGGCCGCTAGTGCTTGAACCCCTTGAACCCCCATCATTGGCCTTTGAAGTTGGACATGGCTTCAACATCCCCTCAACGACCTGTGGTTCTAATGGGTTCTTCCACTTGATCGCTGGACACGTCCGAAGATCATTTAGCATTCTCCTCGTTTTGGTTGATAATACAACCTCCTAAGGAGCTTCTTCAATGACGGAGCATGTTGCCCCCGGCGTATTTGTCCCCTTAGCGGTGTGGGGCTGCGGAGGATTCACCTTCCATTTGTCAGATAAAGCGAACTTGCCCTGTCGGTACTGGTTTTCAAGCCAATTTTTGAAAATGTAACAGTCTTCGATCGGATGTCCTAGCACACGATGATAAGGGCAGTAATTAGGCTCGTTGACGTCACTTGGTTGCAACGGGCGTTTTGGATCTGGCAGATTTATGAGTCTGTTACGCAATGCCAGCTCGAATAGCCTCTTCGTTTTATCGCGGGGGAAGGAGTAAGGACGTCCCATCCCGTCCTCAAGGGGTACGTATGGGCGCGTATTGTTTGGACGAGCAACCGGCGTCGAGTCGCTCGGTTTTTGTTGAGCATTAGCGACAATGATCGCTTTTCCTTTTCCTTTGTCGTTTCGAGAGTCCGGCTTTGGGAGAGGGGGTTTATGACCCATCCGGTCCATCTGTGCTAGTTTGTCGATCAGAGCCTGGAAGGTAGTCGGTTTGAAGAACATCATGAACTATGAGATGGTTGCTTGTGGATCAAGGGTTCCAACAAACATTCCCACCGCCGGAGCTTCTTCTATGCGTTGTTCGCACTTCGACCATAGATTACGCCACCGTATAGCGTACTGAACCCATGTCTCGCCGGGTTTTACCCTGGCATTAATCAGTGCCGTCATCGGGGTACGCTCACTGGCAATTGCAAAACGTTGGGTAAAGAGTAGCTCCATCTCCGCAAAGGTTTTAATAGAGTCGTTGGGGAGCTCAGAATACCATTCGAACGCCGTATCTGATAAGCTTCCAACAAACTGGCGAAGCAATAACTTTTCATCGCCGCCGGTGTTGCCACAGAGCGCTCTGAACTGGGCGGCATGCTGATGAGGATTGCCCGTCCCTTTGTAGACATGAAACTTGGGAATTGTGTAACCCGGCGGGTACTTGATTTGGTCATACCAGCCTGGATATGGCCGCCCCGTTTTTACGACATGGCCGGCTGCTTCGGCCGCATGATGAACCTTTATTTGCTGGGCTATGTATTCGTCCAGATCAGTCTTAGAGATTGTATCCTCTTTAGCTGTTAATAGAGCGGGCTGCGGATTCAACGTCTCTCCCTTATCATCTCCAAGGACGATTAGGGGTTCTTCAGCGGGAGGATCTTGTTGTATCATCATCCCTATCATGTCCTGGAAGAAGAGGCCCATACGCTGTATGTTGGCCGCTTGTTCAGCAGCCTCTTTGTCCCTCTTTTCCAGTACTCGGCGAAGGAACTCGGCGTCGGTCTCTTCCTCCTGGCGCTCATCTAAGGACGTCTCAGGGTTCTCTTTTGGCTCCGTGAGTGCAGCCATTGTAGTCATCATCTCCTGGAGCTTTTGTTGCTGCTCCTGAGCCTTGGTCACTGATCGGGTGAGCGGTCGGTGACCCGTAGAAGTACGGCTTTCTTCCTTTCCAGAAGCCATATAAACCGTATGAACAATTATGCCCCCTGACTTCGGGCGTTTAGGTTCACCGCTTTTAAACTTTGCCGCTGACGCGGGAGCTTTCTCTGGCCTCCTTCTTTTGTGGGACATCGAGGTTAAAGGAGCCGTTGGAGTGGGCATCCTAGCAACTGTCACCCCCTGCTGTTTAATGGGGCAGTTTTTGTTATTTTCTATCTTCGCCTTTTTCTGGTGACGCAAGTGGTCTGGATCGATCACGGAGTCTTGAACCCTCCGCCATACTTTATAAACTTTTGAGGATAGCCGTTGAGGGGGCTGTTCTTGTTTTGTTTCTGGAACTCTCTCTGCAGGTGGAGGAGATCTTTTCAAGGTAGAGGTTGGAGAGTTCTTACGCACTCTCCTCAGTAGTTCAAAGCTGTTCCCAGTTGGAACAACAACGTTGACTTCCACCATTGGAGCGGGTGGAGTTATCCCTGAGGGGGAGTTACCCCCTGCTTTCCTCACTCGTCGCCAATGGCGACGTCGCGCACGACGAGCCGTTGGGACTGGCTCGGAAATCGAGATGGTTTCTTGTTGCCCCCTGTTTGAGTGTGGGGTAACTGCCGATGTCAGCCTATCGAAGACTGATGCCTTTTGACCAGCTGGGGGAGGAGTGGGAACCGTCAATCTTGTGAAGACCGACTCTCTGATGGGAGAAGCCGCTTTAACGACTTCCGAAGCAGCGGCCGTTGCCCTCTTTGGGATGGCCACTTTATAGTTCTGACCTAGCCTGGTGAAAACGGAGGCTGTCGGTTTAGTAGCGGGCGACCCGTTGACAGGGGTCGTGGTAGCAGTGAGTCGGTCGAAGACCGACTTCTTGTTCATCTTTGGTGCGGGTATCGGCATAGAGAAGCTTGTCGGTGGGATCATGGTCCCGAAGAATAAGCCAGTGATGGCTTGGGTCACCTGGTCTACTGGCAGAGTGAGGAAGGAAGCCGCTTGGGGCCCATATGTTACACCTCCGGGAGAGGTGGAGCGTCCATTGCAGTGACACTTCGAGCAGTTGGTACAGTTGGAGGCCATTGAATCTTGAGTTCTGTGCCAGACAGAAGACCAAAACTTAGTAACTTGAAATCCGAAGGCAACCATTTAACAAACCGCGATTGGTTCGCGAGGACGACACACGAAATGTGGAGTGGAAAGAGGAAAAGGTCCCACCGGGCGTGCCAGAATCTGTTCCCCACCGAAAGGCGGCCGAGACATTAGGACGTCTGTGCCTGAGATTCGGGGCAGATGCTAATTGATGCTATCCGTCCACCTCTCCGAAGATGCCAAGTTGATTTATGGCACCATATATCGAAGGTTTAAACGGATGCGTCCGACGTAGCAGACTTTTTTCAGATTCCCCCTCGTTTGAGGAGTTTTTGATTGTGGGGACGCTCTTCCCTGCAGGCGCAAGCCCCTGCAGTTAATTACGCTACCGCATTGCGGTAACCACTTTCTCCTTCTCCAGAATTTCACTTCGTGTCGTGTGTGTTTGTTTTGTTTGTGGTTGCCCGTGGATTGTATACGGAGACTGAGTAATGCCGTCGCCCGTAGGACGTGGATTAGTCCAAATCCGCATTTACTTAGATTTGGGTTTGGTGTTTTTAGCTTAAGGATGCATTAGTCGCGTTGCGCCTAAGATCAACTTAAATGTTCGTTAAGGATACATTAGTTTTGTTTGGGACTAAGATCGACTTAACGTAGTGATATATGGCCATCAGGACTCGTCACCTCTCTGACGTCATCGAAGGATTACGACGACAGGTGTCAGAGGAGCTCAGAGATGTACCCTTGAACCAAAGTTGATTTGGAATTTTATCATTCATTTAAATGTCTAAGGATACGTTAGCCATATTTGGGGCTAAGATCAACTTAAACGGGACCGTTTAGATCTGGCAAAAGAGAGTTTGGAGGCTCTATTGTTCCAGTTTAGGGACATAGTAGTCCATAGGTAGTTTAAGGACGTTGCGGTCCATGTTCCAGTTTAGGGACGTGGTGGTCCATGTTCCAGTTTAGGGACGTGGTGGTCCATTTAATTTATGGCCGTCGGGACTCGTCACCTCTCTAACGTCGTTGAAGGATTACAACGGCAAATGTCAGAGGAGTTCAGAGATGTACCCTTGAACCAGTAGTAAATTGATTTAAGAGAGAGATCTTGCTCAGTCAATTTACTTTGAAGACTTACGGCCAAAATTGGGCTAAGTGCAGTTGAAAAATATTCAATGCCTTTTATTTATTTCTGGTCTGTTAGACCTGTGCTAAGGCTTGGCCCATTTTAAATAATGCGTTGCATCAATTTATTTTTTTGTTTGGGCTTTGCTCATGATTGATGCAGAGTATCAATTTAATTAGGCCTGCTTAGTCTTTTGACTTAGGCCTGGCCCTTTGAGAAATGCATTGCATTTATCAGGCGGTTTGCGCCAATCATTGAGCGCAAGCGCTTATGGTTAGGACACGTGTCATGCTCTAGTAAGCGCAAGCGCAACAGCGCAAGCGCAACAGCGCAATGCGCTGTGCTAGTGCGCTATGCTGTTGCGCTGCTGACACGTGGCGCGCTCTGGTGAGCGCATGCGCAATAGCGTAGTACGCTGCACAAGTGCGCTGCGCTGCTGCGCTGCTGACACGTGGCGCGCTCTGGTGAATTGCGCCAATTCCGGAGAGCAAAGCTCTATTGCGTAGCACAAGTAGCTGACACGTGGCGCTCTCTCAAGAGCGCAACAGCGCAGTTTGGAAGTGCAGAGCACCATGAATCAGAAGTGCAAAGCACTATTTAATTTCTTGATCTACATTTAGATCAAAGAAAAATAAATTTTTCTCTTTTGTTTCAAGAACCAGAGGTTCATAAAAAAGTGCAAAGCACTATTATTATTTATTTATATATGTATATATATATATATTTTTCTTATTTAAAATTATTGATCTTGTTCTTAGATCAATAATCTATCCACAAGAGAATTTTCTCTTTTTTTTAAAAAGGTTTTTACCTTCTGTTTTTCTTGAAGAGTTTTCAAGAGCTCTCTTCTTTCTCTCTCTCTCTCTCTTTTTTTTAGAAGGATGATGATGATGCCTCTGAATTGAGGCTTAGGGTCCTTTTTATAGTGCCCATAAATTAGTTAGATTTGTTGAAGAGATCTTTCTCTGAATGATTTGGGGAATTTTCCCAACCGTTGGATCTTTGATCCAAGGGCTTCTGCTTTGCAGAAGAAAATCTTCTTGTTTTAACAAGAACAGAAAAGATTTCTTAGAAATTTAATTCTGTTTGGTACGGGTGCTTCAGCGCGTGACACGTGTCGCGCAGCGCACAGCGCAGCGCAACTGCGCTAGCGCATCTGCGCTGACACGCGTCGCGCAGCACAGAGCGCAGCGCGACAGCGCAAGCGCATCTGCGCTGACACGCGTCGCGCAGCGCAGTGCATGCGCAACCGAAGCGTTGCTTCCCTTAAACAGAGCTTTGCTCTGATAGGGCGCGCCCTCTTGGGCGCAGCGCTGATACATCTGCGCCTGACACGTGGCGCGTTGCGCTCAGCGCAGAGGATCTGAAGCGTTGCTTCATTTATTAAAGTTTGAATTTTGGGAGAATCGAAAGCGTTGCTTCACCTGAGATATCTTTTCATCTTCTCTTTTCAAGTCAAACTTGTATTCCCGAAATTCTAATTTTCCGGGCCTTGGAAATGATTTCATTACGCACAGAATCTTCTGCGCCTGGGTCTATATATATAATTCAAGGCTGAGCCTTTTCGTCTCTCATTTTTAGAGAACTTCTTCAATCATGGCTTGCAATCGCCCTCATTCCCGCCGACAACCATGGGAGGTGCCGATTCGGGACATTGTTCCCCGCTTCGCTGCGCGCTTGGTAGATTCATCTCTTTCAGATGAACAATGCGATGCCGCTATGTACGAGCTTTCGACTCATGTGGGGTCTCCTTTGCCTCCGAATTCTATTTGGCTTCGGATGATCCTTGCCTCGGTGCTTGCCGACATTCCCCCTCTTCCGGCGGAGATGTCCTCGGCAGTGCTTGATGTGGCTGAGGATAAGATCGAGAGCTTTTTCGAAGCGCTCTTGATCACCAAAGCCCTGAGGGACTTCTCCTTCTACTTACTGAGCCAGATACGGGCCCGTCGGGTCGTCATCGCCACTTTTTCCCAGGAGTGCGGCATTGACCGTTGGATGGCTACCCCTCGGGAAGATCGCCGCTTCGACGTGATGGAGAAGGCGGAGAGGGAGCTGAATAATTTTCTTTTCCTTTTTGTGAACCCTTGTCTTTCTGATCCCGTATTCGGCGATCTTTTTTAAATGTAATAAAAATAAGAATAAATAAGAGTTCTTTCATTTTAGCTCTCTGTTGTGCTTGTGCATCGTATGATTTTAATTCGTTATTATCAAGTACACGTAACTTTGCATGGATAAATTTCCTTTGGCATTTAAGCCCTTCCTTCTGCGCTAGCGCATCTGCGCTGACACGTGTCGCGCAGCGCACAGCGCAGCGCGACTGCGCTAGCGCATCTACGCTGACACGTGTCGCGCAGCGCACAGCGCAGCGCGACTGCGCTAGCGCACTAGCGCATTTGTATTAGCGCATCTGCGCTGACACGTGTCGCGCAGCGCAGTGCCTGCGCAACTGCGCTAGCGCATCTGCTCTGACACGTGTCGCGTAGCGCAGTGCCTGTGCAACTGAAGCGTTGCTTCCTTTAAACAGAGCCTTGCTCTGATTGGGCGCGCCTTCTTAGGCGCTGCGTTGACGTATTAGCATCTGACACGCGGCGCGTTGTGCTCGAGACTTGAAGCGTTGCTTCAAAAACTTTGCATTTTGAATTTGAACAGAGTTTTGCTCTGATTGGGCGAAACAATGGCATGTTTATTTAGCATGCAGTTTTATAGTAATATATGTGAACAAGTATGGTAATATATGACAAGTAAATAAGCATAACAACATATCATGAGCATGGCAAACAAATGTAACATGGCTGTGTAGTGTAAGTATAGTGAATCTGCGGTGAATGTAAGTGTCTTAACATGTCTCTACTTGGGAACACTAATTTAACGTAAGTTCTAGGATGAATGTCAACAAATCTCAAGAGTGTTCTAGAACCCAACAGGCTGTAATCCAGGGTAAGGAACCACAGGCCCGAATCAAGTGTTAGTAACGGGACTTCGACCGTCGTCGAATTATTCCAAACTCAACAGGCTGTAATCCAGGAGCAAGCAAACACGGGCCCTCATGATAGCTTGCTTGTGTTAGTAAATATGGATTCATGATCTAGTGGGACTCCTGAGATTTCATTGGATTCGTGCTTGAACTACCCCAGCATCCCGTATATGCTAAGTTACAGCTAAAATTACCAGCCTTACTCGAATCGATGAATACATCAGTTTTCAAAATAGAGTTCATGTATATATCATGTATTCATGTCACGCCCCGCTTCTCGGTGTATGGCAAGGGGCGCGGCGAGGACCGCTAGATATTTACTCAGAAGTAAACACGGTAAGCTTATCTAAGCAATATAAAGTAAATGTACACAAGAAACATGAATATAAATGAACAGCAACTTTATTTATTAAACATTATTTTACAGGTACAACTGGAATGTAAATACATAAATAGAAAGCAATGCCTAAACAGTAGCATAACTGAAATGAAAAAAAGTATATACAAGTGCCTACAGCTCTGGGTCGATAGAAAACTGCTCCAAGTCCTCAGTACTGGGCTCGGTCTCTAGTGCGTCCAAATCACCTGACAACATTCCAAAGAAAGAAGAATAGGAATGTCGTCAATGAACAATCGCTCGGTAAGTCCCAAAGAAGTGTAGAGATAGAGTAGACAGAAAGAGAGTATATCTAGTATAATGTTTGATTATGATCTTAACGCGGTTGTTTATAGCTTGGTACAGAATATGCCAGTGTATACGAGAGGAGTCTAACTTACACCGTGGACTTTGGTAACCCATAGTACAAGGCTCCGTCGAAAATACCACGGAACAACGGCATGGATGTAATTACGTCTTTAGTGACCATTTAACATGTTCCATACCAGTCTACCCATTTTATAAACTATGTAATGTTTTTTGTATTGATTGTATTGAATGTACTGATTGTATAGTATTATCTTGTAGTAAATGGAAGACTTGCCGAAACTATGGTATCAGTAAATGGAATGGATGTAAATAGATAGTCATGTAAACAAAATATATCCATGGTTCGGTTCAGTCATGTTCGTGTTGTTATGGATTGTATTCTAGTATAGACAGATTAATGTTGTAAATGGAGTTATACTTGAATTTAATTCAAGTCAGATTGATTGTATTTTTTCCCATGACTCGAACTGAGTCAGACTTTTAAATGAAATTGAAGTCCTGATTGTTTTGGAGTTATCGGTAACTGCTACACATGCACGGCAGGATTTGTGTCTTTTTCCAAGAAAATTACCGTCTTGATAACACCGTTGTTAGATTGTCTACCTTAGATAGGCAAGCACCCACTTTCTCCGTCTCCCTGAGGCTCAAGAGATTTGGTCCCGCTTAAACCTATATTTACTTGTAATTTAGTATAACTTGAGGGGGTTTTATGTAAAAATAGTTTTAATATATTTTCAAAATACACCTCAAGTATTTAATTATCGTCTTTAGGATTTTTATAGATGTATATTTTATAAAAGTGAAATTTCTAGTGAGAAGAACCTAATTTTCATTGTATATGGTATTTTATTGAAATATTGGAATTGTATTGTATTGAAATGGTAGTTTCATGTAAGGGTGATTCCTTTGATTTAGAAAACATGGAATATTTGTATAATATATTTAAAATAGAACTTTTGATAATATTCATATATATCTATATATTTAATAAAAATAAATTTTATTTATTTTGTAGAAATCTCATTATCTTAAAAATAGTATTAAAAATCCCATCGAGATCGAATGCTCCTTGCGGAGGTCTGCATCTCGCTCTACTAGGCCCGAGGACATGCGATAATATGCACCATCCCGATTGAGGTTCCCCAAAATGGGTTATAGAAGCGTATTTGCAAGGAATTAGTTAACACTCTTTTAAAAAAACGAGTTTAGGGTATTTTAATGTAACTCGTAATATTCCAACAAATATTGTCCAAAAGTCAATAGTGCTATGTTCAATATGTGTGTTATGATGAGGTAGGTCCTTACCTCGTGAGTTATGTAATGGTAATACGGTTAAAAGTGGATAACAATATTGTTTGTAAACATTATGGTATTTTACTGGAAAAGTGATATAAAAGTTGCAACATGAATTATTTTAAGATGAAACTTATTCTAATATGTTTATTTATATTTGTTAAACATTATATGAGAGTATGGTATTTTTTGGTTTAAGAAAAATATAATTTTTAAAGAAAAAAACGAATCGAAAGTTGGAATAACTCCGCTTTCGACGAGTTTGAAAAAGAGAAGATTTTTAGTATGGCAAAAGAAAAGTGGAGAGGGGACTTACAAGCTAAAAAGATATAGGGGAAGTAGGGTAAGACTATGGAACCGTCGGGGCATCGTTTCGTCGCCGAAATCTCCTCGAAACTTCGTCGGAATCTTGCCCTTTGCTAACTCCACTTTCACAACTTGGGAACTTAAAATTTTTGAGAGTTTTGGCAGGGAATTTCTGAGTGAGGAAGGGTAAAATTGGGGGTGGTATTTATAGGGAAAATTAGGGGTTTGAGGGTTAAAGATTGCATTAACAATATGCATTAAAAATTGGATTAAATGGTGTTTTATTGTTCTCTGGATAAATTCAGAGAATTGAAACAGTATGAGGGAAGTGGGATAGGCCAACAGGTGTAATGGGAAAAAAATGGGGACCATCCCCTACGGGGGGCCCGGCGGTGCCGGTCGAGATAGAAATCTCGACGGTCAAGAAGTGGGGTCGGGGTATAAGATGCTCGCTACGTGTTGGTATTTGTTGATATAAGATAGTGCACATGTTTGTTTATTCTGTGTTTTTTCATTTTACGTGTAGTGCACGTGTAAACCCTTGGGCATCTAAAAGATTAAAAGAAAAATTAATAAAAATAATATATGGCTGAGGGGATTCGAACACAAGGGCTACGTCACAGCAGTGCAAGGCTTTACCAATGAGTTACAGGTGCTTTCTTGCTGTTCAAAAGCAAATAAAATTTATAACTTGTGCTCAGACTAAGGTATTCCTTTCTGTTTTTTTGAAAAAATTCTGTACAGAAATTTTAGGGTTGTTACAATTCATGTCAAGTATTCTTTTATTCATGTCAAGTTGTATTCATGGTTCGAGTCAAGTCAAGTCATGTATTCAGGCTTGATATATATGTTTGAATTCAAGTATTCAGGTTCATGTTCAAGTATGCATGCTAGACTTTGAGTTCATGTTTGAAATGGATTCTGAATTGAGTTTGGATTCGAGTTCATGATCAAGTATTCATGTTTGGTTTTAGATTCCGGTTTGAGTTTGGATTTAGACATGAGTTAGACTCAAACTTGAGTCAGACACTTTACACTAATTTAGATCTTGAATTTGGTTCAGGAGTTATCGGTAACTACTGCACATGGACGGCAGGATTTGTGTCTTTTTCAAAGACAATTACCATTGATAATACCGTTAAGTTTTCTACCTTCAATAGGCAATCACTCACTTTCTCCGGCTCCCTGAGACTCAAGAGAATTGATCCCGATTAAACCTATACTTACTAAAGTCCTTAACAGTGTTTTATATAGCTCGAGAGGGTTTTATGAAAAATAATTTTAATATATAGTTCCAAAATAACCTCGAGAAATTATTTATATTATTTAGGGTTCCATGGATGTGAATTTTAGGGATTTGAGGTATTTTAGTGATAATTACCTTAACTTGAATAGTTCATGGTATTTTATTATAAAACTTGTCTTGTATTGATATGTTGATGGTATTTTGGTGAAACTTGAAATTCTTCCATCTTAAAAAAATTGTGAGTTTATTATATTTTGAAAATATATGGATTTGTAATATTTTATATAATAAAAAAATTAAATTTTATTAATTTAGAAAATGCGCTTTTCTTTAAAAAAACGTATTTAAAAGCTTTCGAGATCGAATGCTCCGTGAGGAGGTCTGCATCTCGCTCTACTAGCCCAAGGATGTGCGATAATCCGCACCATCCGATAGCGGGTCCCCTGAAAAGGGTTATAGAGGCTTATTTGCAAAGGAAATTAAAATGCAATTTTAAAAGAAACCCGGTTCTTATAGTAAAGGGTATTTTAGTGAAATATTGTGTCCGTAACTAAAAATACGCTCGAAGAGTGTCGTGCTATGGAAACCATGTGTGTATGTGAGAGGTAAGTCATTATCCCGTGAGGTTTTCTAAAGGTATAATTAAGCAAAAAAATTAAATATGGTAGATACAAAGTTCATAGTATTTTAATGTAAAAGTTGATTTAAAGTTATGTTTCATGATATTTTTTAGCGATGGTTGGTTCTAAACATTAGTTTTATGTTAACAAGCAAGGTGTATAAATATGAATGAGCTATGCTTAAGAAAAAGTGTAATTTCTATGGTATAGAATAAAATGTCGGTATTAACTCTACTTATCGAAATGTTTTGAAAAAAGAACTTTTCAAGAATAAAGAGATGGATTGGGAGGGTCTTACCGTTTGATTTTGCTAAAAAGATGAATAAGAAGAGGTGGAAAGTTTTGGGATGCCGCGGGAGCTATGGAATCGGCTTCGATCTTCGCCAGAAGTTGCTTGTTTGCTATCTCCACTTTACTCCACTTGCACCTAGGAACTTTTGAGGGAATTTTGGCTAGAATTTTCAGAATGAGAATGGGCTAGGGCATAGGGTAGTATTTATAGTGTGGAATTAGAGTTTTGGAATTAAAAAGATGAATTAAAATACATTAAAACGAGGATAAATGGGGAATTGAAATATCTTGGTTTGATTGCAGAGCAATCAAACAGTGCAGGGGAGCTAGGGGTAGGCCACGAGTCGAGTGTGCAAAGCACAGGCACCATTGGCGAAGGGGGGACTGTCGGCGCCGTCCCAATCAAGGGTTCTACCAGTTGATTTAGTGAGTAGAGCTGTCGGATTTGAGCCACGTATTCACACCAGTATATACAGCATTGTGCACATGTTTGTTTTCTCTGTCTTTTCATTTTTATGTGCATTGCACGTGTAAAATTTTAGGCTTCCAAAAGGTTTAAAAGAAAAATCGGAAAAATATAATGTGTCTGATGGGATTCAAACACAGGGACTACATCACAACATTTCAAGGGTTTTATCAGTGAGCTACAAGTTATTTTTTGCTGTTCTCAAACAAGATATACTTATAACTTGTACTCAGGCTTATAAACTTCTTTCTGTACATTAGAAAGAAAAAATTTGTACAGAAAATTCAGAGTCGTTACAATGGCCCTTGACATCAGATATTTGAAAGGATCCACCTTTGATATGAGATGGATCTCATGTGCCAAGGCGTAATGTCTGAGCTTCGTTATTGCGAATATCAGTGCCAGGCAATGCTTTTCAATAGGGGAGTAGTTGTTTTCTGCCCCCAGGAAAACTCAACTCAAATAGTATAGAGCTCTCTCCTTTCCTTTATCGTTCTCTTGTGCCCATAGCGTGCTTAGAGAACCCTTAAGGGCTGTTGTATATAGGATAAGGGGTTTTCCCTTAACCGGAGCGGCCAATACCTGTGGATTTTGCATGTATTGCTTGATTTCGTTTAGTGCATTTTGGCACTTTTGATCCCAGACGAATGGGGTTCCCTTCTTCATTAAATGACCATAGGGACGGCATTTTCCGGAGAGGTTGGATATGAACCGCCGGATATATGCGAGCTTTCCTTGAAGAGATCGCAATTGTTTGAGAGTTCTTGGCATGGGCATTTCTATAATCGTTTTGATCTTTGAGGGATCGATTTCGATACCCACGTGCCGTATGATGAATCCTAGGAATTTGCCTAAGTAGACTCCAAACGCGCATTTTAGATAATTCATCTTCATATTATACTTCCGAAGACGTCGGAACACTATTTTGTGATGTTCCCAATATTCCTCATGAGATCTGCTTTTAACCACAAGGTCGTCGATGTAGCATTCCACAATCTCATGGATGATGTCATCGAAGATCTTTGTCATGGCCCTCTGGTAGGTAGCGCCAGCATTCTTCAGACCGAAGGGCATCACCTTATAGCAAAATATGCCCAGCGGAGTCTGGAAGGCTGTATGCTTTTGATCTTCAGGATGCATTTTTATTTGATTGTATCCTGAAGATCCATCCATGAAGGAGAAGACCTCATGGGTAGACGTGTTATCGATCATTAGCTCGGTAATAGATACTGGGAAGTCATCCTTCGGGAAAGCTTTGTTGAGATCCCGAAAGTCCATGCAGATACGCACCGTCCCATTTTTCTTCATCGCCGGAACGATGTTGGTGATCCAGTCAGGATATTGAACTTCTTGGATGAAGACAGAGTCGATTAGTTTTTTGACCTCTGCATTTATACCCATCTCAAGTTCGAGCCACATTCTTCTTGGCGCCTGTTTGACTGGCTTTACGTTCGGTGATATGGCCAGTTTATGTACCGCCACCTTTGGATCTAGACTCGGCATCTTGGAATAGTTCCATGCGAAGTAGTCTTTATATTGCATGAGCACGTCTTTTAACATGGCTACCTATTTTTCAGATAGTAGCTCACTGAAAAATATCGGCCTCGGATCATTTTCTGTTCCTAAGTCAATTTTTCTTAGGTTGTCCGCCGTAGTATGTATCCAATCTTCCAGCTCTTTTGGTGCCGGTGGAAACTCGGAGATCATCTCGTTCTCGTCTTCATTTATGAAGCACATGCGGAGGTCATCCATAGTCTCGAGCTCTCCCTCCTTTGAGAGTGTTATCATGTGGCAAGTACGAGTTCACTTTCATGTTCTATGTTGAGCAGGTCCTATCCTCATGGTATAGGTCCTCTTTGGCTCATGCTTTTGCGGCGGGGTTAGTCTCCAGCTGTCGGATAAAGCGAACATGCCTTGTTGATACTGGTCTTATAACCAGTCTTTGAAGGTGAAGCAATCTTCAAGGGGATGACCTATTGCTCGGTAGTAGGAGCAATAATCCGGATGACGGACCTCGTTTATTTGTTCGGGGTGCCGAGACTCCAGGAATGTCATCATTTGATACTTCATGACAAGGTTTAATATTTTTCTTGTCTTGTCTTGGGGGAAAGAGTATTCCCGACCCATCTTCTTTATAAAGGACGGGTTGCAACCGAGTTTTCCTTGATAGCACGGTTTCTTAGATCCGATTTGTTGTTTGCGAACGTTGTTCGCGCTCTTTGTCCTATTTTTGCTTCTATTTCAGGATTTTTCCCTTTTGCGAGGACATACAGCAGGCTGGAGATAAAGGGCGTTGTAGCGCTGCGTCCTGTCCTTTTCATAAATGGCCATTTCACAGCTATGATTGTCTCGGCTCTTTTGACAGGCTTCTTTTATTAGCTTGTCTATTTATTCTTCGAGCGACGGACTTAACGTTCTTAGTGCGGGATTTCGCTCTGTTTCAACGTCACGACCATTTGGAAGATCATTTTCCTCTTCTCTGGAGCTGTTTATGACACAGCAGCTGTGGAACTGCTCCCGTTTCTTAGACCGAATGTATCCGAGCTCGGTTGTCTCCATATTCCCGTTGGGCATCTTTTGTTGGGTTCTAGGGATATCCCGAATATTTTTGTAGAATTGGGCTTGCCGAACAGTTCGTTCGAGAGGTACACCTTAGCACTTTAACAACCTTTTCAATCCCTCCGTGTAGTATCTTGTTAGGTGGATTGGTTGAAGCCTGTCGAGAGCAAAATCGACATCGTGCCAAACTTCTTTCTCTACTCTGATTTTCATAGATTGGTAGAAGAGGATCACCTTTTCACCTCTTCGTCTGTGAGGGACATTGAAAGTCTATAGTTCTTGGACGCTGTATGTATCGAGCGCATCAAGTTCCTTATAATGTCGAGGCAGAGCCATTGTGATTTGTAGACTCTGATCGGCTCCAGCGAGGGTTTGCACTGACGGGCGGATGGAGAACAATGTGTTGGCCTCGTCCTCAGAATCACTGCCAAAAACCAGAATAGGGTAGATGGTCTGGGCCTGTCGTTTTCTTTCTGGGGTTGCCTTGAGTAGACAATTTCTTCATCTTCCTCGGAATCACTCCCAAAGATCGGGATAGTGGCAGCGGACTTTTGTTTATCCTCCGGCTTATGACACATTTCTGTATCTTCGAAGTCTGGTAGGAAGAACTTTGCATTTTCTTATTTTCGGACCTCGTTTACGGAGAACGGATTTAGATCCTTTATGACGGTGCATTCCAAACCATTCTTGAAATACTTCATACACTAATGTTGTGTAGAAGAGATGATGTTGTACTCATGCAACCAGGGCCTGCCGAGCAAAGTGTTATAGCAAGTCTTGGCGTCAATGACGTGAAATTTGATTCAGTGATGAGCAACTCAAAGCGTAACGTCAGTATTACAGACCCAGGCATTCATGACGACTGTGATTCAAACCCGGAGATTGTAATTTTGTCTTAGGCCAAGTGCTGAACGTTCATGTAAATCTTCCCCGGCACTCTCACGTTGAGAAGGTTGACGGAAGATCCGTTGTCGACAAGGATTTTTCCTATCTTGATGTCGTGGCAGTACTTGGTGACGTATAACGGGCGGTTATGTTCATACGTGCCGAGGAGGAGATCTTCATCACTGAATATAATGTCAGCTGTGTGAACTTCTACCAGCTCATCCTTCATCTTCTCCTCTGCGAGGAAAGCTTGGAACTGATCGGGCTCTTGTGATGCCTTGATTAGAGACTCTCGTGTCTCTTTGGACAAGAAGAGAGTATCTAATATGCTCAACTGTGAGGGTATTTTCCTCAGATGTGCTAGGACATTGTAATCCACCTTGTTTTTCTTAGGTGGGTCCCTTGCTGCGATCTCTTTGACAACTCCATCGTCGAGGGCAATTTCCTCAGGGATTTTTTCTTTCTCTTTGTCTTTTTTTCTCAAACCTTTGCTTATAGGTCCGAGGTTCTTCTCAGGCAGCGTGCGGTTATATAGCTGAATGTTCTCTCAGCTCTTCTTCTCCTCTTCTTTTTCGAAGGTGGAGTCTTTCAAGAGAGGGCTAATAGGTATTTCTTCCTCAGAATCGATCCCGAAAGTAAGAACTTGGGGCTTTTCCCCTTCTAAACTGGTACCAACCATATAACAGTTGCCAGTTGATTTTTCACGTGCATCTGTCACACTCTTTTGTTGTCGACGAGCTTCGCGCTTCATCCTCTTGAAGTGTTTTTTTATGGGCAACGTATCCTTGCCACCACTTCTTGAAGGCACTGCATTTCTCGGTGGGGTGGGTAACCCTCCGATGATATAGGCAGTAATTTAGATGTGAATCCTCTCCGCCGACCTCGGGAGTGTTTTCTACTAGAGGTGGAAGCTTCATTCCCATTGACAGGGCTTTGGCGAACCGTTTCTCAGCCTTAATCTTGCCCTTATTTGTCACAGGTATGCCTTGGTTTTGTTGGAGTACTTTACGACTCCACCTTCCCACAGCTTCTTCATCCTGACGCTGACGCTTAGCCTTTTCGTATATGATAGTTTCGCGTTCTTGGTCAGCTTTACTTTTTCGAAAGGCTTCGTTTAATAGCCTATCGATCGGGTCTTCTGGTAGTTCCGGAGATTTTAGCGCCGATCCTTCCCCCAGTCCTTCCGTGTTGTTTTCTGATGCTGTGGGAGTTTCTTCGTCATTTAACAACAAATGGGAGACCATGTGGCAACATGCTAGATAGTCTTCGGTTTATTTTGATGAGTCATTCTCCTCATCGTTGTCACCATCTTCGTTCTCAAGAATATACTTGAGGAACTCTTTGAGCGTGATCGGTTTCCACGCCTTCTGGTTGTATTCCTCCAGCGCATTGATGTACTTTTGTAGGTCCGTACACTTGTCGTCATACTCAACAGGCTGCACAGGCTTCTTGGTCTTCTTCTTTTTCTTTGAAGATTTTTATGATGGTTTGACTTAGGGATTTTGCCCTTTGTCAACAATCTCCGGTACGGAACGCCATTTCAGCATCCTTTCGATGATTTCGTGTTCAAGTGGGCTTTTCCACCTGACTACCGGATATGCCTGTAGATCTTTCAGCATTCTTTTAGTTTTAGCTGAAAGAATGACTTCCCATGGAGTTTCTTCCACGAGCGAGCATGATGCACCCGGCACATCCACTTTTTTGGGAGTGTGCTTCTGTGGTGGGTTCACCCTCCAGTTCTTAGACAATGCGAACTTCCCCTATTGATATTGGTCCTCGACCTAGTTCTTGAAGACGTAGCAATCTTCAATTGGGTGGCTCGCCATTCTGTGATAGGAGCAGTAGTTAGGGTTATTGACGTCACCAGGTTGCGTTAAACATCATGGGTCTGGAAATGTGATGAGATTGTTATGCATTGGCAACTCAAATAGTCTCCTCGTCTTATCGCGGGGAAACGAGTAAGCGCATCCTAGCCTTTCTTCTAGGGATAGGCATGGACGTGTGTTATTTTGGCGAGCAGTCGGTTTTGGGCCACTCGGTTGTTGTTGAGTGTTGGCAACGAAGGCCGCTTTCCCTTTACCCTTGGAATTTCGAGGGTCCTTACTTAAGGAGGAAGGCCGTTGGCCCATCTGGTCCATTTAGGCCAGTTTATCGATTAGAGCCTGGAAGGTTGTTGGTTTGAAGAACGTCATGAACTGAGACACAGTCATTAGAGGATCAAGGGCCCTGATGAACATGCCCACAGCGGGAGATTCTTCGATGCGTTGTTAACACTTTGACCATAGGTTCCGCCACCGGATCGCATATTGGACCCAGGATTCTCCTGGATTTACCCTAGTATTGATTAATGTTGTGATTGGGGTGCGCTCTCTTACGCTGGCGAACTGCTGTTTGAACTGCTGTTCCATCTCTGTGAATGTTCTCACGGAGTCATTTGGGAGCTCCAAATACCATTCAAAAGCTGTCTCTGATAGGCTGCCAACAAACTGGCGAAGCAACATTTTTTCGTCGCCTCCAGTGTTGCCGCACAGAGCTCTGAACTGCGCGACGTGCTGATATGGGTTGTCTGTCTCCTTGTACACATGGAACTTGTGGATCGTCTATCCTTGCGGGTATTTAATTTGGTCATACCAGCCTGGATACGGTGGCCCAATTCTGACGATTTGGCCTGCGGCTTCATTACCTTGATGAGCTCGTATTTGTTGAGCAATATAATTATCAAGAGCAGCCTTAGAGATTGTTTCCTCCTTGGGTGCCGATAAGACCGGAAGAGGGTTTGACGTTTCCCCTCTGTCAACCTGGATGATTATCAGCGGATCCTCGGCCGGGGGTTCTGGCTGGATCATCATCCCAACCATGTCTTAGAATAAGAGAGCCATTTTATTTATGTTAGCAGCCTACTCAGCAGCTTCCTTGTCTTTTCTTTCAAGCACCCTTCGTAAGAACTCTGTATCGGTCTCCTGCTCCTGGCGCTATTTGGCTATTGTGTCTGGGCTTTCATTCTCCCCGGTAAGTTCTACCATTTTGGTCAGCATCTTCTGGAGCTTTTGTTGTTTCTCCTGAGTTTTTGTCAGCAATCGAGTTTGCGGTCGATGACCTATGAAATCACGGTTTTCTTCTTTCGCGGAAGCCATGTAAACTGTATGTACGATCATGCCCCCAGACTTAGGGCGTTTGGGTCCATCGCCTTTGGAGTTTGCTGCCGGCGGTGGGATTTTCTATGGCCTCATCCTTTTGTGGGAGGTCGGAGTTGAAGGAGCCGTTATAACAGGCATCTGTGCAGAACAAGTCCCTCGTTGTATGACGGAGGGACAGTCTTTCTCTTGCCGAGCCTTCGATTTCTTCGGTCGACGAGAGTAGTTTTGATCAATCACGGAGTCCTGGAATTTTCTCTAGACCCTGTGAATTTGCGAGGAGATCCATTGATGGGGGCGCTCCGGCTTTGCCTGCACTGTGGTTTCTGCATGCGGAGGCAATTTCTTTAGCACCGCCGTTGGATAGTTCTTGCGTACCCTCCTGAGCAGATCAAAGTTGTTCTCGGTTGGAACAGCAGCGTGAACTTCTATCATTGGAGCTGGTGGGGTAAGTACAGAGGGGGAGTTTCCCCCAGTTTTCCTCACTCGGCGCCAGTGATGACGTCGAGCATGTCCTGCAGACGGGGCCGCCTCAGATTTGGAAGCAGCTTCATCATGCCCCTGGCGTTGTTGAGGGGCTGTTGTTGGCGTTAACCTATTGAAGACTGACATACTGATTGAAGTTTGGGGAGGTCCGGACAATCTTTCGAAGACCGACTTTCTGGTAGGGAATCACCTTTGACGACTTCACCAGTAGCAGGAGTTGGGAGGGCTATCCGTTTTGGGGCATCCCCTTCAGGTATCAAGAGCCTCTTTGTTATCCCGTTTGGGTTTTTGCCCAGCCTATTGAAGATTGAGACGTCGGCTTTGGACGGCCCGCTGAGAAGGGCCATTGTGGTCGCCAGTCGATCGAAGAACGACCTCTTAGGAGCTTCTTCCTGCTGTGCTGAGGCACCGACACCCACCGGTAGGAATATGGTCCCGAAGAATAGTCCAGTAGTGGCTTGCGTTACTTTCCCCACTTGCAATAAAAAGATGGAGGCCGTGTTGGGCCCGTAGATCACTTCTCCAGTTGGGATGGAAGGAGAGTTGCTGTTGCAAGAGGTGCAGTTGGAAGCCATCGATTTTTTTCTTCTGCACAAGAGCAAGACACCAAATTTTAGAACCTTAAATCCAAGGGCAACCATTGCGAATCGCGATTTCGCTCGTGAAACAAGACACACGAAGTGTGGAGTGGAAAGAAGAAAAGGTCCAACTGGGCGTACCAGAATCTGTTTACCGCCGAAAACAAAGACGAACTGGTATAGATCGTCTTTCATGAATTTGGGGGCAAATGCTATTTGGATTTATCCGTCCACCTCTGCGAAGATACCAAGTCTATTTATGGCACCATATATCGGAGGTTTGGACAAACGCGACCATTGTAGCAGACTTTATCAGATTCTCCCTCATTTTATAAGGGGTTTTTGATTATGGGGAAGCTCTTCCCTGCATGCGCAAGCCCCTACAGTTAATTACGTTACCGCATTGCGATAACCACTTTCTCCTGCTCCGGAAGTTCACTTCCTGTCATGTGTGTTTTTGTTTGTTTTGGTTGCCCGTGGATTGTATATGGAGACTAGTTTATATTGTTGCCCGTAAGGCGCGGATTAGTCCATATCCGTATATTTTAGATTTGGGCTTAGGTTTATTTAAGGACCGTTAATCTGGTTTGAGATTAAGATCAACTTAAATGTATGAGCATTTGGGCTCAATTTGTTCTTGCTATGGATGCGTTAGTCAAATTTGAGACTAAGATCAACTTAGCAAAATTTCAAGGATCGTTTTTATTTAAGATCCAGCAAAAGAGCATTTGGGCTCAGCTGCAAGAAAATTTCAGAGACTTAGCCAATTTGGGCTAAATCTACTTAGCCTTTTGTTTTATTCAAAAGTGCTAAGCACTTATTTGGGCTCTGTTTATTCAGCCCTTTTATTTTCATGTAAAAGTGTCAAGCACTTATTTAAGCTCTGACGCTCACATGTATGTCATGTGAAGTATTCAGTCATGGGCGTTGCCCAATAAATATTGAGCGCTGGCCAATAAATATTGAGCGCTTTTAGGCATTTTGACTAAATGTGAAGTGCTAAGCACTTTTTATGGCGTCCACATGAGGTGCACGTGAAGCACTGGGTGCTGCCCAATCAGTGCTAAACACTCAGCCGTTTTGGCTGCATATAATATGCTAAGTACTTTTATTCAGCGCCCACGTGTGTTTCACATGAGACACTGGCCTTCTGTTTTGGGTGCCCGCGTATTTTTCACATGAGACGCTAGGCGCTGTTAAAAGGGGTGCCCACGTGAGGAGCACGTGAGACGCTAGTTTTTTTTCCTTTTTTTAGAGATTAAATCTCTGTTAATGGAATTTTAATCATTAATGATCACTAAGATCTTCACTTTTTGAAGATATGGGATCGGTTTTTTTAAGAACTAAGTTCATTTATAGGTTCCTTCCTCCTTTTTTTTCTTTTGGACCTAGTTCTTTTCTGAATCTTTGATTCTCAAGAATAACATATTCCCGATAAGAATTAAATTCTCAACTTATGTGAGACTTTTTTTTTGGATCTCAGATCCAGGGAAAGAACTAAGGTCTTTAAAAAGGGTTTAATCCTTAGATGTGATAGAGATATTTTGATCTCTATTCTTTACTTAGGGTTTTGAGAAGAAATGTCTTCTTCTTTGAGAATTGAATTCTCTGTTCTTTTTTAGAGCTTTCTGTATTTTTTCTTTCCCCTCCCTTCTTTTTTTGAGACTTGAAGTCTCGGGACCTTTATATAGTGGAGGCAAATTGTTAAATAGTTTTGAGAAAATCTCTCATTGAGAGATTCCAATTGATTTAATTGGACTCAAAATTGATTTGGTGAATTTTACCTACCGTTGGATCTTTGATCCAAGGACTTCTATTTTACAGAATATGATTGGGGAAATATTTTCCCCTATACAGAATTTATTCTGTAAAACAGTTATTTTTTAATCACCATTGGATTCTTAATCCATGGGTTCTCTGTTTTACAGAGAGCAATCTTTCTTATTTAGAAAGATTGAGAGAATATATTCCAAAATAGAATTTTATTTTATAATTGGATTTTTGATCCAACCGAGAGTATCTTTCTTATTTTAGAAAGATTTGGGAAACGTTTTCTCCTAATAGAATTTAATTCTGTGTTTTGATGATTTGTTACCTCCGTTGGATCTTTGATCCAACGGCTCTGTTTAAGAAAGAGTATTGTAGAATTTTAATTTTACCTGAACGCCGGCACTCACGTGTTATGCACGTGGGAGCTACTTAAGAATTTAATTCTTATAATGGGTTTTTATGTGCTTTGCACATTGGCACCGACGTGAGGAGCACGTGCGGTGCCATCTAAGAGTTTAACTCATATGCAATGAACTCTTCTGTACTTTGCACATTGGCGCCCGCGTGAGGAGCACGTGCAACGCCATCTAAGAGTTTAACTCTTACAAACTTTTCTGTGCTTTACACATCGGCGCCCGCATGAGGAGCACGTGGGGCGCCACTATAGAATTTAATCTTATAAGATTGGCTCTAGCGCTAGCGCCCTCGTGGAGAGCATGTGAGACGCTGTCTCATTAGGTTCAACAGAGCTTTGCTTTTTTATTAGGTTAAATATTGGGAAAATAGGTGTATTGTGCTCTACCCTGGCACAACTTATTGCGCTATTAGGGGTCTGACGATTACCATAACCCTAGGCCCAATATGCGAGTATTTTAGACGAACAGACCGGACTGTACGTAGATTATCACAAATAAGCTCAGTAAGAGTTCGGATGAGTTTGCTCATCGGCCTTCTTATCGACAGATACCTGGGTAGCCGTTACGTGCAGCTAGTACCGCTGACGGACTTGTGGTTAAACCCACTTCTAGCGTACTGTCGAGTCTTTAGAGTCCCACAAAGAGTGTTTCCCTTCTTCGGGCGAAACGATGTAGAGGCCGTATGGTTTTACAGCAGGGTTCTGATCACATACGTGTACTGGCTACACGGATATTGTTCGGACGGATAATATTAGTGGGCTTTGGTTTATGACGGATCCTAGTTTTATATTATTGGATTATTATTATTTCATTATATTCGTATTTTTCGAAATAGGAATACGGATATGTATATACAGTGAGGGCATTCTTGTAATTTCATAAGAGGTACTTCTAGAAGGAGACGCCTAATTATTTGGATTTATCTATTTATGGAAATAGATTAATGAGGTGGAAATTGGAGATATTTGTGGCATGGGATGAAGCATGGCTCATTACATTTTTTTATTGGTTTGTGTTTACTATTGAAGCTTGGTTGCTATTTTCAATTGAAAAATAATCCATGCTTCATGAGAGATGAGTATGAGCCTTTCTCCACACTAGCCAACACTTGATCATTTGCCTTCTCTCTTCTTCTTCCTCAAGACGTAGAACCTTCACATTTTTTGTGAATCATTAGGTCTATTGAGATTAAATACTCAATTAGACACTCTACATATTTTAAGCTACCTAGTATAGCAAACTAGGTACCTTAGTTACCTCGGTTTAGAGGTTGGAGCTTGAGGCATAGATTCTCTGGTGGATCATCTTCGACACGAGGAGGACGATGATCAAGAGCTATCCGGATATTCGAGAAGCTCAAGGAGAGGAGGAGAAGAAGACCCGAAGGACTAGAATCAAGGAGGTATAAATACTAACATAGTAGTTAGAACCTCCTAGTAGAATAGCCAGTTAAGGTTTCTGTTAACTGGAGTTTAGTCGGTGTTGCATAGTATGAAAAAATCATTTTTTGTAAATTTCACCCCCCACAAGTGCGTGGGATGTGTGACATTGACTTACAAACTGGACTTCGGAAGGTCGTCTCCAACCTTCCATGGCGTCGATACCAGTACAGTCATCGATGGCCCTAGACATTCTGGGGCGTCGCATATGCCAAGGAGAAGCACGTCCTTAGGGACAGGTTTATTCAGTAGGAGTGACCCCCTTCATCCGGCTGGTTATCTGTTGTGATCCTGTTACATTCTGTCGTCCAAGAAGTCGTTGTTGCTAAAGACCGGGCTATATCCAGCGATCTACGCGTCCCTTTTTTATTACCACGCTCCTTATGTGTGGTGGGTTAAATCTTTTCTGGAGCAGTGGAATATCCCGACCCATACATTTCTCCTATCGGATCGGGAAGCCTCAATCTTGCTGGAGGAATTCGCGGAGATATCGGGATTACCCGTCAGAGGAGAGCATTATGAGGAGATACTTTCTCTTGATGAGTATGTCTTCGCTACCGAATCAGTGGTTATGGGTATTACCCTAGAGAATGCCGTTCGACACAAATTTCCGAGCTTGATCAAAATGTTGAACATATATGAAAGCTTATTCTTGGAGTCTAAGGGGCACAGATTTAGCTTCACGGATTTCGTTGCCCGCTTCCGTCGTCCTGTGGTTTTATCGAAGAAAGCTGCGAAGTTCGCCAAGCTCGACGAACCATTCGGATTTGGGTTAAACAAACTACCGACCACAGAGTCGGATTTAAAGCAATTTTTTATTCCGGATACCCCAATCGTCCCTTTCGCAGAGGTCGCCGCTCCAGAAATTGATGAAGAGACATTCTTCATAGGGTTCATCGGCCTGTGGTCGAGCTGGTTTGCGCTTCTAATGGACCCCCGTCATATGAGACCGTCTGTCTTTTATCCAGCTCACCGCATTGCGGCGGGGCCACGCATGGCTGTTGGGGTTGCAGGACTAGCTTACTTATATCATGGTCTGAGTTTAGCGGCCGACACCACTCAGCCGGGTGTGAAGCCCGTAAATCTCTCATTGCACTAATTTACCCCGTGGATCGAGAAGCACGTGCTGGGTGCTTTTGGTGTGCATAAACGGCCCCGATTTTATGAAGGATAAAATTTTCCTCAGGTCATGCATTTGGTTGATGCTTCTTCTCCAGACCCAACCTAATGAGAGGCTCAGCAATTGCTTCTTCACCCACATATGGTTGGGGATAGCATGACTTTGGTTGACAGGGTTCTGACCATCGTTAAGGAATCTTCCAAGGTAATCCAGACGCTCCACAATGTCTTCAAGGATGGAACTTCTGCGTTGAGGGCCCAGGAGATCATTCATTTATATTCCATCAGGCCAGGTTTCCTCGTATTCAGACAGGATGCCTCGGTGTTATTTATGAGATACAACCCGCATCATTTTGCCCAGCAATCCGGTTACAACCAGGGCGTTCCCTTTGAAGCGTTCCTCGTCGACCCGGTTGCTACAGAAGAGAGCGTTCGCAACATGGCGCATCACTTCATGCAGCTAAATACGGGGTCTCATTTCCTGATTAGTGAGCCGAGCCATATCCCGAAGGCCTCGAATGCATTCATTACTTAGTACCAGCAAGCCATGGGTGCCATCATCAAAAAGGAAAGGAGGATGCTTCTTGACCATAAGGATTCTGTCCCAGCCAGTAATCCCACGGTCCCTCTGAGGTGACGAGCAGCTGTCCGTCCTTCTTTAAGAGAGGGTGCTACGGCTGTAATTCCGCTAGCCTTTCTGGATAAACTATGACCGGATGATGTTGGATGTATATGCCCTAGAGGCCAGTATTGTATATGTATACATATGGATACTAGGGATATGTACGTACAGAACAATCTTGCTCAGTTTTATAGTATAATATTTGACTTGTCTTTATCAGGATATATGTATTTATTTGTATTGTTTTTATATCTGGTTTGCCCATATTGATAAAGACTGGACATGGTAGTATACTATTGTGGTTTGTCTTTATCTTAACATGGCATATATCATACTCGTTATTACATATTGCGGTTACATGTCGATAAAGCCCTTAGGATCTTGCTTGACTACCTGCGTTGTGATGGCGATCATACTTGTGGGAGCAGGGTAGTCCATAAGCACATCCTTAAATGGTCCCTAGTCGCGTGAGTATCGAGACTGGGCACTGATACTCCAGAGTAGACTGGTGTGTACGTTTCTAGCCCTGTCGGGGGATGGTTGGTCCCGCAGCCATTGGTCTGATGCACCTAAGATCGTATACAGGTGCTCACTGGGTGTGAGTACACTGGATGGACTCGCCGAGAACTTCCATGTGGTACTATACCTATCGTCAGATGGAACTTCTCAGGTGACATGTGTACAGGTTAGTCTTTGGACCCGAGATCGGCATTTGTCTCGTGTGAGTTCCCACTGAACTTTGATCACTACCCTACCACGGCTCTACTGAGTCGTGCAAACAGGTTTTGGTTGGGTTCAGCCCCGAGCCACATAGAGGCAGTGAGCGATTGTCGGGGATTCGTCTCTCCCGGTATAGGGAGTCGATATCTCATGGTGGTTCGATTGGTCAGGACCATAAGACCTTGGCCAAGGCAGTTGGGATCTACTGATAGGTTGATCAGTAGTTTCCCGGATTGGTCCCGATCCACATCGGCACGACTTATCAGGTTATTAGGATCTGACGTTCACCATCCCCTAGACCCGGTATGCGATACTCTTTGACGAAGAGACCGGACTGTACGGATATTGTCACGAATAGGCTCAGTAGGAGATCCGGATGAGTTTGCTCATCTGCCTTCTTTTCGACAAGCACCTAGGTATCCATTACGTACAGCTAGTGCCGCTGACGTGCTTGTGGTTAAACCCACTGCCAGAGTACTGTCGAGTCTTTAGAGTCCCACACAGAGGGTTTTCCTGATTCAGGCGAAATGATGTAGTAGCCATATTGGATACGTGCAGGGTTCGATCGATTGATGTACTTTGTACTCGTATTTTCGATCGGACAGTTGGTAATACTAGTCAGCTCGGGTTTTGAGCCGGATTATTAAATCGGGTATTGATTTAATAATTTACATATATGTATCTCGGTATATATATTCTAGTATTACGTTCTTCGTGTTATTCTATCTCTTTGGGCGTTCGGATTTTTATCTGATTGCCGGTATATATGTACAGTAGACGGAAATCCGTATTTATTACAGTTTTCCTTGTAGAAGGTGGACACCTCATTATGTATTTTTCTTTTATTTGATAATTGGAAATGAAGTGTAAAGTAAAAGGTATGGGAGGAATGGTGATGACCATGCTTTAATAATTCACAAATGAATTTATAATTCATTTGGAGTTACTATTGAAGCATGGTTGTTAATTGTTTATTGAAAGAATTCATACACAAAACCATGGTGTGTGATTTTCTCTCACTTCATGCTTCATTTTTTATTGAGCTCCCATTTTTCTCTCAAGTTCCTCCCTCCTCTTGCTCCTCCATCTTCATCTTCTTCCTCTTCACTAACACTCTCATGTGTTGAGAAACAAGTGAAGAGGCTAGAAAAGAGATAGCAAACACTTAGACAACCCCACTACATCCTAGACCACTTGGACTAGCATCCCAAGTTCTCTAGTTGCTCTTTTGACATATTGCAAAGAGCTAGAACCATGGATCATACTCCCCGGATGGATGATCTAAGAAAAAAGGAGGCCGGAGAACAAGCTCGATCCCGGAGGACCGATGGAGCCAGAGTTGGAGTTCAAGCATGTTCAAGGTGGATGTAAGGAGCTGAGGATGAAGAACGAAGACCGAACAACTCGATTCTTTTGGTATACCATCTTTCACAGTAGATAGAACTCTTTTTGCTAAACTAGGTTTATGGTTAAAGATCCGGCTAGGGTTTAGTACAGCGCCAAGTTTTTGTTCCTTTTAAAAAAAAATTCCGCAATTGGCCATGGAAGTTGGCCAGGGCGCTAAGGTAACCCTTCATGGTATCAGAGCCAGCCCATAAACCTAAGTTAGCAGTTTAAACAATGTTAAAACAACGAAACCGAAACGACGCCACAAAACTAAAACCCAAAACTGTGCTTTCTGTTGTTTTTCAAAAGGTCTCAGAAATTTTTTTAAACATGTGCAGAATGCTCCTTACACTATGATATGAACCCACACTAAAAACGACACAATTCCAACACCTTCTGGCCAGCCAAAGACCCAATAATTCCGGCCACATCGGTTTTTTTGGGGGGGTGTGCACATTTTTTGGCTCTGGGTGCTTATCTCTGGGAGTTTGGTTTCCTGGTGTTGTTTATTTTTTGCCCAAATTTGATTCTCTGTGGAATCAAGTTTGAGGCAACTTGTGGTGTTTCGAATTCGTTATATTTAACATTGTTTAACAGTTTACAGTTCATTCACTTTTATCTGCGACCGGGAATGTCACTCGATCGGTAAAACTCTTCTAATCGCTATATGTTCTTTTAGACGGGTTTTGCGAACGTGACATTCGCGTTGATGTTTTGTGGTTGTGCTGTGATTGTGGTTGGATTGTCGTGGTGGATAGAATGTGGTGCAATGTTAGAAATACAGTTTATAATTCATTTGTACATTTGTTATTGCGGGGCGAGCGTCCGACATCTGGACTGCCGTCTTTGCCTGGTTGTATATTATTTTGGGGCACGACCGGGTTGAGGTCGATGTCACCGCTTGTATGTATTTTTTTTTTCATTTTCTGTATTAGGATTACCCCGCGGTAGGGTGCACGAATAGCCGGGTTCTAGAAGGCAACAAGCCCGCATCTCATGGCGCTGAGACGGAGGGGGCTTCATTCTAGAACTGGCGGGCTATTCACTGCACTCGTAGGGGGTACAGGTTTTCATTGCACAGGCTATCCACACGACCGGGAACGTCGGGTATTATTTGCGGCTCAAATGAAACCCGGGGCTCCAATATTATCCACCATTCTGTATTGTTATCTGTGATGTTGTTTATTATCATGCCTTGGACGAATGTTATATATACTTATATATATACTAGTTGATATTGTATATGTGTTGCACCCGCGCTAGTCCAGACCCCGCTCTATCGTTAGTTAAGTAACCTAACGGGTGATGACGGGGCTCCGTGGTGAATGCGGATGGCATATACGTACATTTTATTTTCGTTCTTTTCTGGTGTGATAAGTTACAAATTGATGGGACCGCATTAATTTTGATTAATGCATGATAATAAACCTAAAAGATGTTGTTGGAACCAAACTTTAAAAACTGACATTACAAATGCTCTCTTTTGCTTTGCACAGTGGTATTCAGTTTGGAATATCCAGCACCTCATTCGACGAGGCAAGGGCCGAGATCCATTCACCGGGAGTAACCCCTTGAGTAAAAGTTTGCGTCAGGGTAATAACTTCACTATAGTCGATTATTTTTTGCTTTGCATCATGTATTCATTTTGGAATATCCTGCACCTCATTCGTCGAGGAAAGAGCCGAGATCCCTTCATAGGGAGTGACCTCTTTAGCAAAGGTTTTCGCCACTATATATTTATAAAATCACTCAGGTTCCTCCAACAATATCAAGTTCATTACGTTAACGGGTTTTTCGCCAAAAACCCAGCCGTAGCCCTCCATCATTTCGGATTGGCATTGCTTAGTATTCGTGCTACGCATTTCGATCTTTAGTCGAGGCATAGTATTCGGTAGCTATGTAATGCTTTCCGTTGCTTATACAATTGGTTAGGACAGTCGTGTGATCATTTTGATCTTTAGTCAAGGCTCGTACGGGTGGGTCTAATGCAATCCAGATAATGACGGGTAGAACCTGACTAGGGCTCTTTGACATTTTGATTTTTAGTCAAGGTCACTTGGCTCCTAGCGGCAGAAACCACATCGGGAGTTTCAAATATACAGGAAACTTGCAGATTTAGCATACCTTCTGGAATGTGGTGACTAGAGTGGATTCCATCTAGTGCATCACACAATGATAGTTGGATCCCGATCCCACTGATGAGTAAGGCTACTCTCGAGAGATTATCACACTTAACAATCAATGCTATAAACCAAGTGGGTGTCTAGAAAGATGTTACCGGGGCTACGCCTCCAGGGAAAAGAGGTTATGTAATTAAGGAACTTCACGAAAGCATTGGAAAACCTCCCTCGAAGTACCAACACCGGCCTGGCTGAAAGGTTAAGCAAGTATTGTGACGTGCAATTAATCCTGACTAGTTCTTCTTTTAGGGTTTGAAGAAGAATTTGAGGAAACAGTGGGAGCCATCCTGGTTAGATAAAATAACCAATCTAATCTTGCAAGAGAGCACGCTGAGTGTTTTCCCTCTCTCTCTCTCCAGGTAGCAACCATTTCACGCCGTAATCAAGATAATAAAATGTATCGCTTGACCGATCCGAATTCTTATTCGGGGCTGGGGAACGTCGGTTCGGCTCTAACTTACGACAACAGTCATAGGTATGGGCATGGGAAAGAGGGAAGTTTGAATTCCTTGATAAACCCATCGAAGAAGAAACATACTGTTGCGTCTTCTTCAGGTGTTCTTGTTATTGAGAACTGTTTATCGGTCAGTCCTACCTCCTGGGTACTCGATACCGGATCAGGATCTCATATCTGTAATTTATTGCAAAGACTGAGAAAAAGTAGAATAGTTGGACCTGGTGATATGTCCCTCAGGGTGGGGAATGGAGCATAAGTTAATACTGCTGTCGTCGGTGAATATCACCCAGTATTGCCAAATGACAATACTATGTTTTTGAACAATTGCTACTATGTGCTTTCCATGCTTTGCAACATCATATCAGTTTTTTTACTTGATAAAGATGGATATAACTTTGTTCTTGATAGAAATGTCATGAACATTTATCTTGATAAGGTACTAGTTGCAGAAGGTACACTGTGTAATGGTATCTATATTCTAAATCAAAACACAGTTCTCAATGTACAAAATACACGCAAGAGGAAGAGTTCAGATACGAACGAATCCTACTTGTACGTGGACGACATTCTTTTCATAGGAAATGACATTCCTATGCTACAATCGGTCAAGCTATTCTTATCACAAAGGTTCTCCATGAAAGACCAAGGTGATACCCCGTACATTCTAGGGATCAAGATCTTCAGAGATAGATCCAAGAGATTACTGGGACTTTCACAGTCCGGGTACATAGAGACCATACTAAAGAGATTTAGTATGGAAGATTCCAAGCGCGGTAACATACCCGTATTGCACAGAATCACCCTCTCCAAGGAGATGTCTCCTAAGACTGACGAGGAGAGGGTTTGCATGAGCACTATACCCTACGCTTCGGCGGTAGGATCTATAATGTATGCGATGCTATGTACAAGACCAGATGTAGCTTATGCGCTAGGCGTAGTGAGCCGGTATCGGTCAGACCAAGGTGAGAACCACTGGACAGCAGTAAAGAACATTCTCAAGTACTTGAGAAGGACTAAGGAGATGTTCCTAATTTACGGTAATGGAGACCTCAGGGTCGAGTCCTTTACCGACTCATGCTTCCATAGTGACAAGGATGACAGCAAGTCTTTCTCGGGTTTTGTGGTTACCCTCAACGGAGGGGCGGTATGTTGGAAGAGTTCCAAACAGGATACCGTCGCAGACTCGACGATAGAGTCTGAATATATTGCTGCAAGCGATGCCGCAAAAGAGGCGGTCTGGATAAAGAAGTTCATAGCTGAACTTCAGGTGGTTCCGTCCATTGTTGATCTGATACCAGTGTATTATGATAACAATGGGGCTATAGCTTTAGCGATGGAACCACGGTCCCATCAGAAATCTAGGCACATCTTAAGGCGGTATCACCTGATCAGGGAGATCGTAGATCGCCAGGAGATCGAGGTCCGGAGAGTGGATACGAAAGACAACACGGCGGATCCATTTACGAAGGCCCTCTCTCAAGCATAGTTCGAGCGACTTTTTAGGATGTTGGGTATGCAGTACGCCAGCAGCTGGCCTTAGAGCAGACGTTGGGTATTCGGTACGCCAATCACTGGCCTTTAGTGCAAGTGGGAGATTGTTGGATGTATATGCCCTAGAGGCCAGTATTGTATATGTATACATATGGATACTAGGGATATGTATGTACAGAACAATCTTGCTCGGTTTTATAGTATATTATTTGATTTGTCTTTATCAGGATATGTGTATTTATTTGTATAGTTTTTATATCTGGTTTGCACATATTGATAAAGACTCAACACGGTAGTATACTATTGTTGTTTGTCTTTATCTTAACATGGCATATGTCATACTCGTTATTACATATTGCGGTTACATGTCGATAAAGCCCCTAGGATCTTGCTTGACTACCTACGTTGTGATGGCGATCATACTTGTGGGAGCAGGGTGTTCCATAAGCACATCCTTAAATGGTCCCTAGTCGCGTGAGTATCGAGACTGGGCACTGATACTCCAGAGTAGACTGGTGTGTACGTTTCTAGCCCTGTCGGGGGATGGTTGGTCCCGCAGCCATTGGTCTGATGCACCTAAGATCGTATACAGGTGCTCACTGGGTGTGAGTACACTGGACGGACTCGCCGAGAACTTCCATGTGGTACTATACCTATCGTCAGATGGAACTTCTCAGGTGACATGTGTACAGGTTAGTCTTTGGACCCGAGATCGGCATTTGTCTCGTGTGAGTTCCCACTGAACTTTGATCACTACCTTACCACGGCTCTACTGAGTCGTGCAAACAGGTTTTGGTTGGGTTCAGTCCCAAGCCACATGGAGGCAGTCAGCGATTGTCGGGGATTCGTCTCTCTCGGTATAGGGAGTCGATATCGCACTGTGGTTCGATTAGTCAGGACCATAAGACCTTGGCCAAGGCATTTGGGATCTACTGATAGGCTGATCAGTAGTTTCCCGGATTGGTCCCGATCCACATCGGCACGACTTATCAGGTTATTAGGGTCTAACGTTCACCATCCCCTAGACCCGGTATGCGATACTCTTTGACGAAGAGACCGGACTGTACGGATATTGTCACGGATAGGCTCAGTAGGAGATCCGGATGAGTTTGCTCATCGGCCTTCTTTTCGACAGGTACCTGGGTAGCCGTTACGTACAGCTAGTGACGCTGACGTGCTTGTGGTTAAACCTACTGCCAGAGTACTGTCGAGTCTTTAGAGTCCCACACAGAGTGTTTCCCTGATTCAGGCAAAGTGATGTAGTAGCCGTATTGGATACGTGCAGGGTTCAATCGATTGATGTACTTTGTACTCGGATTTTCGATCGGACAGTTGGTAATACTAGCCGACTCGGGTTTTGAGCCGGATTATTAAATCAGGTATTGATTTAATAGTTTACATATATGTATCTCGGTATATATATTCTAGTATTACGTTCTTCATGTTATTCTATCTCTTTGGACGTTCGGATTTTTATCTGATTACCAGTATATATGTGCAGTAGACGGAAATCCGTATTTATTACAGTTTTCCTTCTAGAAGGTGGACACCTCATTATGTATTTTCCTTTTATTTGATAATTGGAAATGAGGTGTAAAGTAAAAGGTATGGGAGGAATGGTGATGACCATGCTTTAATAATTCACAAATGAATTTATAATTCATTTGGAGTTACTATTGAAGCATGGTTGTTAATTGTTTATTGAAAGAATTCATACACAAAACCAAGGTGTGTGATTTTCTCTCACTTCATGCTTCATTTTTCATTGAGCTCCCATTTTTCTTTCAAGTTCCTCCCTCCTCTTGCTTTCCTCCATCTTCATCTTCTTCCTTTTCACTAACACTCTCATGTGTTGAGAAACAAGTGAAGAGGCTAGAAAAGAGATAGCAAACACTTAGACAACCCCACTATATCCTAGACCACTTGGACTAGCATCCCAAGTTCTCTAGTTACTCTTTTGACATATTGCAAAGAGCTAGAGCCATGGATCATACTCCCCGGGTGGATCTTCTATGACAAAAGGAGGCCGGAGAACAAGCTCGGTCCCGGATTGGAGTTCAAGCATGTTCAAGGTGGATGCAAGGAGCTGAGGATGAAGAACGAAGACCGAAGTACTCGATTCTTTTGGTATACCATCTTTCACAGTAGATAGAACTCTTTTTGCTAAATTAGGTTTATGGTTAAAGATCCGGTTAGAGTTTAGTCTAGCGCCAAGTTTTGTTCATTTTAAAATTTTTGTTCCGCAATTGGCCATGGAAGTTGGCCGGGCACTAGGGTAACCCTTCAGATGTAAGTGCTCCCATGACTGTGGTGGTTGTGGCTTCCCCTGAGTCATGTATCGGCTTGGAGATCGGAACTTGCCGTCCGAAGAAGCCCGTTAAACGCAAATTTTTGCCGTCGGGTGCTGGTTCGCAGAAGAAGAAGAAGTCGTTATTCTTAGCTGATGTTGTATTCATCTAGGAGCCATATGTTCCTTATAGAGAAGGCCTAGCCAAATACGGCTCCAACGTTGGTCTGTTCGAAGCCTCTGTCGACTAGAATGTCACTGCTGATCTTCAAGCCGCTATCGAGGCTTCTGAAAGATTAGCCCGCAAGCAGGCAGTGCTTGCTTCTCTTGCGACGTCCGGTATGTTCCATTTACATTCTTCCATACACACATTTTTTCCTTTGAATTTATTATGCTTTATTAACGCTTTCTTTCTTAACAGGAATCTCCACTGAAGATGCTCTCTTGGCGTCCCTCAAGACATTTGAGGAAAAGGAGAGACTTTGCGCCTCCATGGGTCTCGGTATATTTTGCGACACATTTACATATCTAATTCATTTCGTTCATACCCTGACCCCCTTCCTCTTTCTGTTACAGGAATTACCTCCACTCATTCTATTCCGAGTACCATGAAGTCCCTAGGTGGTGGTGCAGAGGAGCCTTCGAAACGCTATAGTTTAGGTCACCCCATGGCCGCTACAGGAGGTGTCTCTAAAGCAGCCGATGATAGATGTTGCAACATATCCGGAGCCCGATCCTAATTTATACGAAGATGTCCCCTTGCGGGAGGTCCTGAGGAGATCTATCCGTACCGCCAAGGCTGAAAGGCAATGCAAAAGCATGCAGCAAGGGAGCGTCAAGCTAACTTAGCCGCAGGCGTAGATTCGAGTGATGCTCAACCCTCTGACGTTCTTATGGAGGACATTCCTTCTGCCCTGTCTACCTCTCATAGGGAGGTTGCACGTGCGGCTCGTGAAGAGGCCGAGCGGTTTCTTCAAGGTAGAACAACACACAATCATTTATTGAAACCTAGTATGGCTCGCTTACTTTTCCAGGTTTCTTCTTACAGTAATTCTTCTCAAATTATAACATATTTGCCCCTAGATTATGTGACAGGGCCGAGTTTGGGTATTAATGTGGTGGGCGAAGCAACCGCGTTTGAAGAGTCTAGGGCGTCAGGCCTTCCTGTCGAATCAGGGGCTGCTCCAACTGTCGTTTCCTCCCCCCGTGGATCCCCGGCATCAGCAGGTGATGCGAGCATAATGACGGCCCTTATTGATTCGGGGGAAGAAGGTGTCGACGTTGAATCCATCTCCCCGATGATGGTGGAAACCGAGGAAGCCATCATGGTTAGTGGCGCTCTAGACACTGCTACGGTCTATGCCTCGTTAGGTATTCCTCGAGCTATTACTTTTGAGTTCTTAATCCCGCTAGGCATCTCTACTGATATCTCCTTTATTCTTAATATAGGCATGGTAAACCCCGATGCTGTGCTGCCTGAAGAATTACTGCCAGCCGTTGCCACGACTGTCACGGTTCCACCCTTCTCTTTTATGTCCCCCTGAGTTCTCTCGGGTTTAATAACAGAAGGTAAAGATTTTTAATTTCTTTGTTTCAGTGTAGATATTATTTTCTTGGATTAATTTCTTTACCATATATGGTCGCAATCCTGCAGGAGTGCTTTTTGACCGTTTACACCAGATGTTAAGCTCGCACTTCGCCTTCCAATTGGAGTTCGCTCCCCCTTCAGGCGTTGGTTAGTATATTCTTCACCTTTTATTTCATCTTTCCACAAATAAACTTTCTATTGCTAAGCTTTTCTCGTATTGACCGCAGTATTACGGCTTGAGGGGGAGAACGAAGGAATAGCCGAGCCTCCTGTGCTTCCTAACTTGCAACTTTTGACCACTGGTATGGAAGATCTTGTTCATCATCATTCTTCTTTATTTTTCAGGTTGAAATCTAACCCTTCTTTGTGTGACAGCAGCTGCACAGGCTTTGGCTCTTCTTGAGTCTCGCACTTCTATGCCCGCAGGGCCCTTTGCTAAGTGCCAATCTTCCAGGAGTGCGGCGAATAGTAGGCGGATGCTAAGTGAGTTCATCGAATATCTTAACGTTGAAGCTCTTACCTATGCTGCGGATTTTGCGGATGACGTCAATCCTATGCTGGAGATGCTTGTGACTTTCCACCACGAGGACTTCGTCGACGTTTGGGTTGACTATAGTAGGCGCATTGAAGCCTGTCTTCAAAAAATCGAGCACAAGCATCTTATGCCTCAAGAATTAAACTCGAAAGCTCAACTGATCGCATGGATCGAGAAAAGTGTCACTTTCCTTCAATACTTTGAGCAGAAGTTGGCCTTAAAGCAGAGAGAACATGAGACGGCTTCCGGCGAATCCAGCCAATTGCGCGCCTAGGTCGAAGCGAACACCGTGCAATTGTAAATTATTTTTGGGAATCTTCAGCAATGCGTTTCTAAAAGAATGGCGCTGAGGCAGCACCTCGACTCCACCGAGCGGAGAATGCGAGATTGCGAAGTGGCTAAGCAGGAAATTGCCGAAAAGTTTTCATCATGCTTGCAACAATGGGCCCGAGATGAAGCGATGCTGGCTGCAATAGTAGCGCGCGAAGAGGGGCTGCGGGAAGAGAGTGAGCGGGTTGCCAATTTATTGAAATCCCCGCCTTCTTAATGGCTAAAATTGTATCTCCCCTTTTTTCTTACTTAAATTGTATGTCTCAAACAAATTGATTCATGAATAAAGAATATACTTTTTTTGCATGCGCTCCTCTGTGTTTGATGTCTCAATTTCGCGCCTATTAGTTTATTCACTCGTCTCGGAGTCTTTAGCTTATTCACTCGTTTCGGAGTCTTTAGTTTATGTACTCATCTCAGAGTTTATAGTTTATTCACTCGTTTCGGAGTCTCTAGTTTATGTACTCATTTCGGAGTTTGTAGTTTATTCACTCGTTTCGGAGTATATTTAGTTTACCTTCCTTGGGTTTACAGGAAAACTTGTCCTAACGTTATATACAGATAACCACCATTCTTTACGACAAAGGTCCGTTAGGTTTGTGGTACTAGGATTTTAGTCCATGGTACCGTCGCGTTGACTGATGTATTCCTCGATATGCAGTCTTTAAGCCGCTGTTCGAGTAGTCCCGCGACTGTCGTGTCTCTGATCCCTTCGGGGGATGGACAAGACGTCTTCAAGTAATCTCCTTAGGTCATATTACAGTCGGAAGAGCAAACGTTGACGCTTTTTACTTGAGGTTTGGCTCAATTTGGAGCCCCGATGAGTCATAACCACTCCGCTCTGATTTAAGATGATCTCTGATAGTCTTTTAGGATTTATATGAGTTGCTATCGAGACCCGAAGATAATAATATGCCGTCACTTCATTTTTGTTTTGACGATGCCATGCCGTTTCTTTGCTGAAGTAGGGTAGACATCTGTAGGATCTCTATGCTGTATGTATTGCAATTGAAGCCTGGAGCTAGGAATATGCCATTGCTCTAATTTTATTTGATAGTCGCATCCACATCCTGTTGAAATGAGATAGAACGCCGCAATAGTCTCTAGGTTGTATATGCACCGTTGAGACTTGGAGTTAGGATTTTGCCATCACTCCATTTTTGCTCTGACCCTTGGGTCTTTGTTTTTTGACGATGACGTTGCATCTGCATCCTGATGGAATGAGAAGAAACACCGGGATAGTCTCTAGGTTGTATATGCACCATTAAGACTTCGTGTTAGGATTTTGCCATTACTCCATTTTTGTTTCGACCTTTGGGTCTTTTGTTGACATTACGTCTGCATCCTGCTGGAATGAGAAGGAACGCTGAGTTGGAACTAGGATTTTGCCATTACTCCATTTTGATTCGACCCTTGGGTCTTTTGTTGACGTCACGTCTGCACCCTGTTGGAATGAGAAGAACATCGAGCTGAACTCTAGGCTGTAGATGTTGCCGTCGAGATCTGGCTCTCCTTTTGATGGAGCCTGGTGAGAAAATATGGTTCCCTTTCATTTATTGGTGCCCATGGATTGTATATAGGAGTCATTGTGGACCTACCTGCAGGGCAGAAAAGTTTCATTTTCATTTTTTTATTAATTATTTTTATTTTTCCGCGATGCTCTATCATTTCAGCTTTTTATATCGCGAAAGTCGCGATTGCCCAATCATTTCGGATATTTTTGCGGTGCCCAATCATTTCAGCTATTTTATATGCATATTTTTTGCTCGCTGATTTTTGTTGCGAGTTGCCTCATCATTTCGGTTATTTCATATGTATATTTTGCGACCCGCTGAGTTTTATTACGAGTTAGGAACCTGAGATCTGATACCAATCTTGGCATCAGCATCGCTGCAACTGGAATATTGCTAGGAGTGAATCATCATTTGTCGTAAGAGGAATTAGAGTTTGACACCTGTTTAGGAATCAGTATCGCTACAACTGGAATGTTGCGAGGAGCGAATCATCATTTGCTTTTGTTGATTTGAACAAAGGTGGCTTAGCGAACAGGGCTAGGATCCCGTTGACTAAGGATTTTTACTTTATGAGCCGTAAGGATCTCATAAAGGTGTTTCTCTCTACAAGTCATGAGGATCCCGTAGGTGAATCGTGAGGATTCCTAAGTGATATTCTCTCTTGTAAGTCGTAAGGATCTTCCAAGTGTGTTTTCTCCTTATAAGTCGAGAGGACTTATAAGTGTTGTTCACCATATAGGGACATTTCTCGCCATTGGTAGAACTTGGTAAGGGAATATTTATTCAGGCCCGTGGATTGTATGCAAGGATCAATATGGACCGCCTTTAGGGCAACTTGGGGGATATGATGGCCTAAGAACAGGTTTAGATCCCTGTAACCTAAATCTTTTGAATCCTATGAGCTGTGAGGGTCTCATAGGGGGAATTCTCCTTACTAGTCATGAGGATCTCGTAAGTGTATTATTTTTTTCATACGAGATTGCGCCCTTCCGGGTTTTCACAAGCTCGCCAGTAGTCCTGCTGTTTTTATTCACGGCGCCCTTTCGGGTTTTCATCCGTGTCCATCTTGCTTGTGGACATACCGCGTTTTTTTATGAGATTGCGCCTTTCCGGGTTTTCACAAGCTCGCCGGTAGTCCAGCTGTTTTTACTCACGGCGTCCTTTCGGGTTTTCGTCTATGCTTATTTCGCTTGTGGACATACCCCTTTTTTGAATGGCGAAACTCTCGAAAGTAGCTTCGTCATAGGTGGCCCATCTGTTTGCCGGTGGAATTTGAGGGTGGCTTCATTGCTGGAGTAGCTATGTACCCAATAGGATTTGAGTTGCCACCTTTGCCGCTAAGACTTAGGTTGCAATATAGATCTCAAGGGAGCATATCGCTGTATTTGGAGCGATCTACTAGTTTAGGGACGTTCCAGTCCATTATCGCTATGTTTGAGGCGGATAATTAGTTTAAGAACTTATCGGTCCGTTGTCGCCATTTTTGGGGCGGACAAATAGTTTAAGGACTTCTCGGTCCGATATCACCATGTTTGAGGCGGATAATTAGTTTAAGGACTTCTCGGTCCGATATCGCCATGTTTGAAACGGATAATTAGTTTAAGGACTTCTCGGTCCGTTGTCTCCATATTTGAGGCGGGTAATTAGTTTAAGGACTTCTCGGTCCGTTGTCGCCATATTTGAGGCAGATAATTAGTTTAAGGACTTCTCGGTCTGTTGTCGTCGTTTTTAGGGCAACGGAGCTTTTTTGAATACTATTCTCAGAGTTCTGACTCGGTAAGATAGAGAGCGGACACGAGCGTCGTCATCTATCATTGACCTAAGTCGTGACTCGTCAAGCGTAGTATTTTTTGAGGAATTAGCTATTTATTGGTCGGAAGGGTCTTTCGCCAGCATATTCATGAGCAGGTAGGCTCCACCTTAGTAGACTTTGTCTATGATGTACGGGCGTTCATAGTTCGGCTCGAATTTCTCCCGTTTTGCATGATTGGGGGTCATGGGTCTTTTGACGATTAGCATGAGTTCGCCTTGGCAGAATGTTCTCGGCCAGGTCAGTTTTTCGTATGACCGCGTCATCCTTGCCTTATAAGCCCGCGTAATCTTTTCTTTATAAGCTTCCAGGTTTTGCTGTGCTATAAGGCGAGTTTCGTCGAGAGCGTCGAGCTTCTCAACCCGAAGATGAGCATTTTCTTCATTTGTCAGCTCGTACTGTACCGCTACTCCTAGAGAGGGGAGTTTTATTTCAAGGGGAAGCACTGCTTCCGTGCCAAGCGTGTGGTGTTGTATTTTTAGTCGTTTTAAACGTTGTTTGGTACGCCCAGAGAGCTTCGTGTAGCCTTTCGCGCCAATCTCTTTTGTTTATGGACACTGTTTTCTTTATAATCTTTGTCAAGGTCTTGTTGAAGGCTTCAGCTAGACCGTTGGTAAGAGAATTATAGACTAAAAAGTATCTCCAATATATTTTATGTTGTTGTGCGAAGTGGCTGATTTTATGGCTTCTATAAGCTAGCCCATTATCGGAGGTAATTCGTCGCGGAGTGTCGAACCGATAGATAACATGTGTCCTGAAGAAATGGAGGATATTCTCCGTCTTCACCTCCCTTAGTGGAACTGCTTTTGCCCACTTAGAAAAGCAGTCGGTCGTTTCCAGTATGAACCGATGTCCTTTAGACGATGCCGGTTCGATGGGGCCAATTATATCGGTTCTCCACATTTTGAACGGCCAGCTGACTACTGTTGGGTGTAGCGTATTTGAGTGTTGGTGGATGAAGTCCATGTAGATTTGGCATGAGTGATACTGCTTCGCATATTCGAGATAGTCCTGAATCATTGTGGGGGCAATAGTAACCCATTCTTTTTACCTTCAGCTTCATCTTTGGCTCGCTTGATGAGAGCTGCAGAGTCTGTCGTGTCTCTTGGAAGACTTTCTTCGCTTCTTCTGGTCCCAGGCATCTTAGCCACAGACAGTCGAACGATCTCTTATATAGAGTATCATTGACGAAGGCGAAGGATAGAGCTCGTTTCATGAGCTAATGTCTAGACGACGCATTTTTGGGCGTTCGTTGGGATTTGAAGTAGTCTATGAAGACTTCCCTCCAATCCTTGACCTTTTCTTCGTCCTCTATTTGAAGGGCTACTTTTTCGGTCATTTCTTTTCTTTCGGATGGCTCTATTAAGTCTTTCGAAGATATATCTGTTGACGCGAGAACCCTGCGGTTTTGCACAATGATTTTTACTTCATCGAGGTCTTCATCGACCAGTTCCTTAGACAATTTGGCCAATGCATCCTCCTTGCTGTTTTCTGCACGCGTTATACTCTCCAGGATGTAGGAGGGGATTTGTATCAGCAGTTGCTGCACTCTTTCGCCATACTTTATAAGCTCTGGCTTGCACGTTTGATAGTCGCCATTCACTTGGCTAATGATCAGCTGGGAGTCTCCATATACGAGAAGGTCTTTGATTCCCATGTCGACAGGCATCTCAAGACCTGCTATCAAAGCTTCATATTTAGCTTCATTATTAGTTCTTTGCTCCGTTAAGGATAGGGCGTTACGCAATATCCCTCCTTGCGGAATCACGAAGATAAGGCCCATCCCGGCTTTGATTATGGGGGTGTTTTGCTTTCGTCTCTTCATGGAAGATGCTCCATGGAAGTAGAGTTCCCATTGGGAATCATTTTCTTCTTCGACTGCGTCGAATGCATGTTCGTCTGGCAACTCATAATTTAAGGGGGAGTCGGCTGGTATCGGATGCTCTGCGAGAAAGTCGGCAATGGCCTGACCTTTCACTGCTTTGAAGGGTCGATACGTCACTGAGAACTCCATCAGGAGGAGGGCCCATTTGGCAAGCCTTCCTGTTAGTATGGACCTTGACATCTGATATTTGAGAGGATCCACCTTTGATATGAGATGGGCCTCATGTGCCAAAGCGAAATGCCCGAGCTTCATTATCGTGAGGATCAGTGCCAGGCAATACTTTTCGATGGGGGAGTAATTGTTTTCTGCCCCCAGGTGAACTCAACTCAAATAGTAGATAGCTCTCTCCTTTCCCTGAACGTTCTCTTATGCCCATAGCATTCCTAAAGAACCTTCAAGGGCTGTTGTATATAGGATAAGGGGTTTTCTTTTAACCGGAGCGGTCAATACCGGCGGATTTTGCAGGTATTGCTTGATTTCGTCTAGTGCATTTTGGCACTTGTTATCCCTTACAAACGGGGTCCCCTTCTTCATTAGATGACTGTAGGAACAACATTTTCCGGAGAGGTTGTCAATGAACCGCTGGATATAAGCGAGCTTTCCTTGAAGAGACCGCAATTGTTTGAGGGTTCTCGGCGTGGGCATTTCCATAATCGCCTTGATCTTTGAAGGGTCGATTTCGATACCCCGGTGCCGTATGATGAATCCTAGGAATTTTCCTGAGGAGACTCCAAATGTGCATTTTAGAGGATTCATCTTCAAATTATACTTCTGAAGACGTCGGAACACTATTTTTATATGTTCCCAATGTTCCTCATGAGATCTTCTTTTTACCACAAGGTAGTCGATGTAGCATTCGACAATCTCATGGATGAGGTCATCGAAGATCTTTGTCATGGCCCTTTGGTAGGTAGCGCCAGCATTCTTCAGTCCGAAGGGCATCGCCTTGTAGCAGAATATGCCCAGCGGGGTCTGGAAGGTGGTATGCCTTTGGTCTTTAGGATGCATTTTTATTTGATTGTATCCTGAAAATCCATCCATGAAGGAGAAGACTTCATTGGTAGACGTGTTATCGATCATTAGCTCGGTAACAGGTACTGGGAAATCATCCTTCGGGAAAGCTTTGTTTAGGTCCGGAAAGTCCACGCAAATGCGCACCGTCGTATTTTTCTTCATCACTAGAACAATGTTAGCGATCCAGTCAGGATATTGAACTTCTTGGATGAAGCCGGAGTCGATTAGTTTCTTGACTTCAGCGTTGATACTCATCTCAAGTTCGAGCCGCATTCTTCTTGGAGCCTGTTTGACGGGCTTTATGTTCGCAGATATGGCCAGTTTATATACTGCTACTTTTGGATCTAGACCTGGCATCTCGAAATAGTTCCATGCGAAGTAGTCTTTATACTTCATGAGCACGTCTTTTAACGTGGCTACCTTTTTTTCAGATAGTAGCTCACTGAAGAACGTTGTCCTTGGATCATTTTCCATTCCTAAGTCAATTTTTTTAGGATGTCTGCCGTGGTGTGTATCCCATCTTCCAGCTCCTTTGGTGCTAGTGGAAACTCGAAGATCACCTCGTCCTCGTCTTCATTTGCGAAGCGCATGCGGATGTCATCCATAGTCTCGTGCCCTCCCTCTTTTGAGAGTGTTATCATATGGCAGGTACGAGTTAGCTTCCATTCTTGTTATTGAACTGGTCCTATCCTCACGGTATAGGTCCTCTTTGGCTAATGCTATTGTAGCGGGGTTACCCTCCAGCTATCGGATAAAAAGAACATGCCTTATTGATATTGGTCTTCTACCTAGCCTTTGAAGATGAAGCAGTTTTCGAGTGGATGACCTATTGCTCGGTGATGGGAGCAATAATCCGGATGATAGACCTAGTTTATTTTTTCGGGGTGCCGAAACTCCGGAACGGTCATCATTTGATACTTCATGACAAGGTTGAATATTTTCCTCATCTTGTCCTGGGGGAAAGAGTATTCCTGACCCATCTTCTTTATAAAGGACGGGTTCAATCGTCCTTTTTTCGATCGCATGGCTTCTTGGATCCGCTTTATTGTTTTTGAACGTTGTTTGCGTTCTTTGCCCTATTTTTGCCTCTATTTCGGGATTTCCCCCTTTCGCGAGGATATATAGTGGGCCGGGGATGAAGAGCATTATAGTCTTCCTTCTTCGCAGACTGCTGATTGAGACGTTGCGTCCTAGACTTTTCATAAATGGCCATTTCGTGGCTGTGATTGTCCCGGCTCTTTTGACAAGCTTCTTTTATTAGCTTGTCTATTTGTTCTTCGAGCAATGGACTTAACGTCCTTAGAGCGGGATTTCTTTCTGTTTCAACGTCACGACCATTTGAAAGAGCGTTTTCCCCTTCACTAGAGCTGTTTTTGACGTGGCAGCTGTGGAACTGCTCCCATTTTTTAGACCGAACGTATCCGAGCCCGGTTGTCTCCATCTTCCCATTGGGCATCTTTCGCCGAGTCCCGGGAATATCCCAAATCTTTTTGTAGAATCGAGCTTGTCGAACAATTTGTTCAAAGGGTATGCCTTGGCATCTTAACAACCTTTTCAATCCCTCCGCGTAGTATCTTGGAAGACGGATTGGTTGAAGCCTGTCAAGTACAAAATCGGCACCATGCCAGACTTCTTTTTCTACTTTGGTCTTCGTAAATTGTTAGAAGAGGATCACTTTTTCACCCCTTCGCCTGAGAGGGACATAGAAAATCTTTAGTTCTTGTACGCTGTATGTATCGAGCGCATCAAGTTCCTTGTAATGCCAAGGTGGAGCCATTGTGTTTTGCAGACTCTGATCTGCCCCGATGAAGGTTTGCACTGACGGGCGGATGGAGAATACTGCATTGGTCCCGTTCTCAGAGTCGCTGCCAAAGACCAAAATAGGAGTAGATGGTCCGGGGCTATTATTTTCTTTTTAGGGTTGTCCGGAGTAGACTATTTCTTCATCCTCCTTGGAATCGCTCCCAAAGATCAGGATAGTGGCGACGGACTTCTGTTTATCCTCCGGCTTATGACACCTCTCCGTATCTTCGAAGTCTGGTAGGAAGTACTTTGCGTCTTCATATTTTCGGATCTCGTTTACGGAGAACGGATTTAGCTTCCCTATGACGGTGTATTCCAGGCCGTCATTGAAATACTTCATACACTGATATTGTGTAGAAGGGATGACGTTGTATTCATGTAACCAAGGCCTGCCAAGCAGAGCGTTATACCAAGTCTTAGCGTCAATGACATGAAATTTGATGTCAGTGACGAGCAGCCCGAGGCGTATCGTCAGTATTACGGATCCAAGTGTCCGGGACAACTATGAGTCAAACCCGGAGATGGTCATTTTGTCTTGGGCCAGGTGCTGAACATTCATGCAAATTTCCTTCAGCACCCTCATATTGAGAAGGTTGACGGAGGACCCATTGTCGACAAGGATTTTCCCTATCTTGATGTCGTGGAAGTACCCGGTAACGTATAATGGGAGATTATATTCGCACGTACTGAGGAGGAGATTCTCATCACTGAATGTAATGTCAGCCGTGTGGACCTCTACCAGTTCATCTTTCATCTTCTCTTCTACAAGAAAAGCTTGGAACTGATCAGGCTCTTGTAATGCCTTGATCAGAGAATCTCGTGCCCCTTTGGACAGGAGGAGAGCATCCAATATGGTCAGTTATGAGGGTATTTTCCTCAGATGTGCTAGGACATTGTAATCCACCTTGTTTTTCTTAGGCGGGTCCCTTGCCGCGAGCTCTTTAACAACTCCACCGTTGAGGGCAATTTCCTTAAAAATTTTCTCTTTCCCTTTGTTTTTTTTGCTCAAACCTTTGTTTGTAGATCCGAGGTTCTTCTTAGGCAGCATGCGGTTATGCAGCTAAATGTTCTCGCAGTCCTTCTTCTCCTCTTCTTTTTCAGAGGTGGAGTCTTTGATGAGAGGGCCGAGAGGTATTTTGTCCTCAGAATCTCTCCCGAAAGTAAGAACTTGGGGTTTTTCCCCTTCCGAACTGGTATCAACCATATGAAAGTTGCCAGTCGCCTTTTCACGTGCATATGTTGCACCTTTTTGCCGTCAACGAGCTTCGCGCTTCATCCTCTTAAAGTGTTATTGATAGGCAACGTATCCTTGCCACCACTTCTTGAAGGTATTGCTTTCCTCGGTGGGGTGGGTAGCCCTCCGATGATATAGGCAGTAGTTTGGATGTGAATCTTCTCCGTCGAGGCGTATGACCCCGGGAGTGTCTCCTACGAGAGGCAGCAGCTTCATTCCAATTGACTGGGCTTTGGCCAACCGCTTCTCTACTTTGATCCTGCCCTTATTTGTCGCAGGTATACTTTGGCTTGGTTAGAGTACTTTACGACTCATCCTTGCCGCAGCTTCTTCATCCTGACGCTGACACTTAGCCTTTTTGTAAATGGCTGTTTCGCGTTCTCGGTCAGCATTGCTTTTTCGAAAGACTTCGTTTAACTGCTTATCGATCGGTTCTTCTGTCAGTTTCAGGGATTTTAGCGCCGAATCTGCACCCAATTCCTCCGCGTTGTTTTCTGATACCGAGGGAGTTTCTTCGTCATATAACAATGAATGGAAGACCATGTGGAAACTCACCACACGGTCTTTGGTGCCTTCTTATGAGTCATTTTCTTCATCGTTGTCACTATCTTCGTCCTCAAGAACTTGAGGAACTCTTCGAGCGTAACCGGTGTCCGTGCCTTCTAGTTGTACTCCTCCAGCACGTCGATGTACTTTTGTAGGTCTATGTGCTTGTCGTCATACTCGGATGACTGCATAGGCTTCTTGGTCTTCTTCTTTTTCTTTGAAGACTTCAGAGGCTTGACTTGGGGATTTTTCCCTTTGTCAACAACTTTCGGTACGGGACGCAGTTTCAGCATCCCTTTGATGATTTCGGGTTCAAGTGGGCTTTTCCACTTTACTGCTGGACATGCCTATAGGTCCTTCAACATTCTTTTAGTTTTAGCTGAAAGAAGGACTTCCCATATAGTTTCTGCCACGAGCGAGCATGATGCCTTCGGCGCATCCACCTTTTTGGGAGTGTGCTTCTATAGTGGGTTTACCCTTCAGTTGTCAGACAGCGTGAATTTTTCCTGTTGATACTGGTCCTCGACCCAGTTCATGAAGATGTAGAAATCCTCAATTGGGTAGCTCATCATTCTGTGATAGGAGTAGTAATTAGGGTTATTGACTTCGCCGGGTTGCGGTGGACGTCGTGGCTCTGGCAATGTGATGAGTTTGTTGCACACTGCCAATTCAAACAGTCTCTTTATCTTGTTGCAGAGAAAACGAGTAAGCACATCCTAATCTTTCTTTCAAGAATGAGCGCGGACGCGCGTTGTTTTGGCAAGCAACCGGTTTAAGCCACTCAGTTGTTGTTGCGTGTTGGCAACGAAGGCCGCTTTCCCTTTACCATTATTATTTCGAGAGTCCTTATTTTAGGAGGATGGCCCATGGCCCATCTGGTCCATTTTGGCTAGTTTATCGATCAGAGCCTGAAAGATGGTCGGCTTGAAGAATGTCATGAACTGAGACACAGTCGTTTGAGGATCTAGGGTCCCGATGAACATGCCCACTGCCGGGGATTCTTATATGCGCTGTTCGCACTTAAACCATAGGTTCCGCCACCGGATCGTGTATTGGACTCAGGTTTCTCCCGGCTTTACCCTGGTATTGATTAATGCCATAATTAGAGTGCGCTCGCTCGCACTGGCGAACCGCTGTATGAATAGCAGCTCCATCTCTGTGAATGTTTTTACGGAGTCGTTTAGGAGCTCCGAGTACCATTTAAAGGCCGTTTCTGACAGACTGCCAACGAACTGGCAAAGCAACAATTTATCATCGCCTCCAGTGTTGCCGCATAGAGCTCTGAACTGCGCGACATGCTGATGAGGGTTGCATGTCCCTTTGTACACATGGAACTTGGGGATCATATATCCCGACGGGTACTTGATTTAATCATACCAGCTTGGATACGGTCGCCCAGTTCTGATGATTTGGCCAGTCGCTTCATTTGCTTGATAAGCTCTTATTTGTTGAGCTATATAATCATCAAGAGTAGCCTTGGAGATCGTCTCCTCCCTGGCTGTTGATAAAGACGGAAGAGGGTTTGATGTTTCCCCTCTGTCATCCTCGATGATTATCGGCGAATCCTCAGCGAGGGTTCTGGATGGATCATCATTCCTACCATATCCTGGAATAAGAGAGCCGTCTACTTTATGTTAGCAGCCTGCTCAGCGGCCTCTTTATCTTTTCTTTCAAGCACCCTTCACAGGAACTCTGTATCGGTCTCCAGCTCTTGGCGTTATTCGGTTGTTGTGTCCGGGCTTTCTTTCTGCCCGGTAAGTGCTGCCATTTTGGTCAGCATTTTCTGGAGCTTTTGATGTTGCTCCTGAGCTTTTGTCAACGACCGAGTTTTTGGTCGATGACCTATGGAAGAACGGCTTTCTTCTTTCCCGAAATCCATGTAGACCGTATGTACAATCATGCCTCTAGACTTGGGGAGTTTGGGTCCATCGCCTTTGGAATTTTCCGTAAGCGGTGGGATTTTCTTCGGCCTCATCCTTTTGTGGGAGGTCGAAGTTGAAGGATTCGTTGTAACAGGCTCCCATGCAAAAGAAGCCCCTCACTATATGACGGAGGGATGGTCTCTCTTTTGCCGAGCCCTCTATTTCTTCGGTCGACCAGAGTAGTTTTGATCAATCAAGGAGTCCTGGAATTTTCGCTAGACCCTATGAAATTGCGAGGAAAGCCGCTGATAGGGCTGCTCCGCCTTTGCCTGCACTGTAGCTTCTGCAGGCGGGGGAAATTTCTTTAGCACCGCCATTAGAGAGTTCTTGCGCACCCTCCTAAGTAGATCAAAGCTATTCCCAGTTGGAACAACAGCGTCAACTTCCACCATTGGAGATGGTGGGGTAAGTCCAGAGGGGGAGTTACCTCCAGCTTTTCTCACTCGGCACCAGTAGCGATGTCGAGAGTGTATTACAGACGAGACCGCCTCAGTTTTGGAAGCCGCTTCTTCGTGCCCCCGGCTTTGCTAAGGGGTTGCTATTTGCGTCAGCCTGTTGAAGACTGACGTCCTTATTGGAGCTTGGGGAGGAACGACCAATCTTTCAAAGATCGATCTTCTGATGGGGGAAGCGTTTTTGACGGCTTCGCCCGTAGGAGTTGGGAGGGATATCCATTTTGGGGCAGCCCTTTCAGGTATCACGAGACTCTTTGCGGGCCCGTTTGGGTTCTTGCCCAGCCTGTTGAATACCGAGACGTCAGCTTTGGACGGCCCGTTGAGAGGGGCCGTTGTGGTCGCTAGTTGATTGAAGACCGACCTCTTGGGAGCTTTCTCTTGTGGCGCTGAGGCACTGAAACTCATTGGTGGGAACATGGTCCCGAGGAATAGTCCAGTAGTAGCTTGTGTTACTTGCCTCACCGGCATTGAAAAGATAGAGGCCGTGTTGGGCCCGTAAATCACTCCTCCAGTTAGGGTAGAGCGAGAGTTGCTGTTGCATGTTGTGCAGCTGTAAGCCATCGATTTTTTCTGCATAGGAGCAAGACACCAAATTTTAGTACCTTGAATCCAAGGGCAACCATAGCGAACCGCGATTTTGTTCGCAAAACACGACACACGAAATGTGGATTGGAAAGAGGAAAAGGTCCCACTGGGCGTCCCAGAATCTGTTCACAGCCGAAAGACCGGACCGAGACGTTGGGACGTCTGGTCTGAATTTGGGGGCAGATGCTATTTGGATTTATCCATCTACCTCTCCGATGATACAAAGTTGATTTATGGCACCATATATCGGAGGTTTGGATAGATGCGGCCGTTGTAGCAGATTTCATCAGATTCCCCCTCACTTTATGAGGGGGTTTTTGATTGTGGGGACGCTCTTCTCTGCAAGAGCAAGCCCTTGCAGTTAATTACGTTACCGCATTGCGATAACCACTTTCTCCTGCTCCGGCAGTTCACTTTGTGTCGTATGTATGTTTTGTTTTTTTTGGTTGCTCGTGGATTGTATACGGAGACTAGTTTATGTCGTCGCCCGTAGAGCGCAGATTAGTCCAAATCCGTATATTTTAGATTTAGGCTTGGGTCAAAGATTTGCATGATGGGGTTTTGAACTTAGGTTGTATATTCCTACAGTTCAGAAATATTTTGTTTTATTTAAGGACCGTTAATCTAGTTTGAGATTAAGATCAAGTTAAATATATAAGTGAGCATTTGGGCTCAGTTTGTTTTGCTAAGGATACGTTAGTCTTATTTGAGACCAAGATCAACTTATCAATGTTTTTAGGATCATTTTTACTTAAGATCCAGCAAAAGAAAATTTGGGCTCAGCTGCAAGAAAACTTCAGAGACTTAGCCAATTTGGGTTTAGTCTACTTATTCTTTTTCTTTTTCATTCAAAAGTGCTAAGCACTTATTTGGGCTTTGTTTGTTCAACCTTTTTCATTTTATGTAAAATTGCTAAGCACTTATTTGAGCTCTTATACTCACATATATATCATGTGAAGCATTCAATCATAGGCGCTGCCCAATGAACGTTGAACAATTTAGTCCTTTTGACTAAATGTGAAGTGCTGAGAACTTCCTATGGCATCCACATGAGGTGCACGTGCAGCGCTGGGTGCTGCCCAATTAGTGCTGAGCACTCAGCCATTTTGGCTGTATATTGCACCTGCTTGAGGTGCACGTGCAACGCTGGGCGCTGCTCAATTAGAGTTGAGCGCTCAGCCGTTTTGGCTGTATATGAAGTGCTAAGCACTTTTTATATGGCTCCTACATAAGGAGAATGTTCAGTTGATAAAGCTGCACTTTTCATATGACATTTTTCCTACTATTTCTATATAAAAAAGGTGTTTATTGTAATATATGACACATATGAGGGTTTATCTGTAAAAATACTATTTTCATGTATTTATATATTATAATTAACATTATGAAGGAAAAAAGTAAGCATATAATATCCATGTAACATTTAGCCCATTTAATATGCTTACCTTATTAAATACCTTTGACCAATTCTCTTAAAACTGCACTTTTCAGAGCTTGTTCTAGGTAACCATAGTTCTAGGGTTGTTTATGCATTTTTATGATTTTTTGAGTTAACCCCCAAGTCTACTTTTAAAGCAAAACAATCTAATTTTTTCCCTCTTCCATTTTACCCTTCCCACCCTCTTTTCTTCTTATAATGGGTAACCCAAACAGACGAACTCTTTCCTAGCTTTGCTATCCACAAGCAGATATTTCTTGTCTTCATAATCGCTTCGATATACCATTCGACTCTCCCATATCTTTAAGAGATCGGATAGAACAAACGGATAGAAACAGTTGGCCACCTCAGTCCAGGTCTTATCAACCGTATCCTAATTCTACATCTGTTTTAGTTGATACTCCGAGTAAGGATAACTCTAGACGCATGTCCATTGCTGAGCATATAGCAAGGGCTAACGGCCAAAGTTTCAATCCGGACCAATATCAACCATCACCACCACTTTCTAAAGAAGAATTTCATAATCGGTTGTGGCATATATGATGTCTATTGAGAATAGCCAACCAACCAACCAATATCAGTATTCTTCTTATCATAATATTGATCCTGCTCCTACCCAATTTTCACAACCATTCTATTCCTATCAATCCTATCCGAGTTTTACATCTTCTCTAGACAGTCCTTCTAATCAGTCATTTGGGAGTTTTAATTATCCACAAGAATTTCAATCTGAAACCCCTTATCAACCCAAGTCTAGTCTTGAGCGGACGTTAGAAAAATATGTGGAAATGTCACACCAAATTAGAAAGGAAACAACAGAGTAGATGCAAGCTAATAATTTTAAATCAGCCCAAAAATTTTCAGTATACAATACGGCCATGCGACAAAGTGAGAATTTGGGCAGTGAGAGAGAACTGTACACCCTTCCTAATCAAACCGCCCCATTCCAAACTGAAATCCACAACTCCAGTTTCATAGATTCACCGAGTACACCAAATGATTCATCAATTGAAGATAGAATGTCTGATAAGTTGTGTGACGTTGCAATGTTTGATTTACCCGATTGTGAAGGGTCCATTTCAAGTGAAACCATACCCAACCCTTGTAATCTCTACACCTCCACTCTTGAACCAAAATTGATTGAAAACCATAATTTTAATAAAGTGTTTGAGAATTCTAACCTTCACTTGAATGAGGAGATTGACGTTGGGGATATATTGAATGATGAACCCGAAAATTTGGATGAGTTTGTCCCATCAATTCATCAGGTCCTTTCACTTCCTTGTGGTCATCATCTCGAGCCATTAATTATTCTTCCCAAACCCTAAATGTGTCTTGAAGTTGATGATAGTTGTATAACCGAACAGCAGACCGAAATTCAGCCTTCATCTCCACATCTGGTTCAGCGATACTCGACACACCAATTTGTTTACCCATTTCACCTTCTACTTTCTCAGGTTTTTCTATTCTTCCTATAATTTCAGTGAGTATTGATGAATCACAATCCGATAATTCAAGTTTGATAATTCCAGAAGGCCAACTTGATTTGGATACTTTTGAAAATAAGGTAGATGAGTTTTTCGAGTCTCCTACCTCCATAATTTTTGACAAATCAAGTATGATAAATTCTGGCACAAAACTTACTGACAGCAAAATGTTCAATTACATCATCGATGAAAGTTTTGAAGAACTTTTTGCTGACGAACTTGCATTCTTAAACAGCACGGATTTTGTGATTAATCAACCTCTACCTATAGAAGTTGAACTACCACCCTTTCTTCTTATAAAATACGAGAATGCCAATATTCCATGCATTTCTGATCATTCACATTCTCGTTTTTATTTATCATCACCTCTTATCTCCTCACATTCACGTTCACGCAAACTCTTTCCATACCACCACTTATCTCTTCCCCACTTCTTCTTGGCTCTATATAACATGTTCTTCCACCGACCTATACGTTATATTGATAAAATCTTTGAATGGATGGTATTAACTTTTGGTCTTTGTAAAGTCTTATATTGACCAAATAACTTCACCCCCCTTAAAATGCTTAATATTGTTTAACTCAAGTTTGGGGTGGTTATATTTTTGGCTCTTGAAAATAAAATTTGTCCTCAAAATTGTGAACCAAAAATAAGTTTGGAGGAGGATTTTCACTTTCAATTTTTGTTGCCCCCGTTAATAATCTTTTCTCCTAAATCTATAGGTTTTTGATATTTAAAAGAGACAACAGTGAGGACACTGCTGCAAACAGGTTTGGGGAAGGTTTGTGCTTATTTATGCGTTACCTTGCATTATACTATATATAAGCACAAAAATTTTTGATAATGGAAGTTAGAAAGTGACAAATTACATTTGAAAGATAGGAATAGTTTAAGAAAAATAAGAAAATTAGAAGTTTTCTTAAACAAAACTAGTAATAAGTAGTTATGAGCTGTTGTCCCAAGGGTTAGTAAGATGAAGGAAATTGCTAATCTGAGGATAAAAAAAAGTATGAAAAATAATCCCTATTTTTGAGGCCAAACTTTTGAACGTTGATACCCTACTATATGCACTGTCACACATCTTGAAACTTGGGATAGTAGAGAATACCTTGAAATGCTCTTGTCTAAAAGCCTTAGTATGAAGGAAAATAAAAAAAAAATATAGCGAGGGTGAAGAAAGAAAACGAACGCTGGTTTTGTAATTACCAAGGCAGCATAAAAAAAATATAGCGAGGGTGCTTTATCACCTAGTGCCTTAGACCAACTGATTTGGGAGCCACTGCTAAGCCTTGGGTGTTGCGAAATAAGGAATTACACCTAAATGCGCAAGCACATTTTGTAGTCGGTCGGTTAGCACCTCAAGAAATATTAATGCTCGCATGAAAAATGTGTGAGCAATTTTATCTAAAATATTCACCTACTATAAAGTACTTTGGAAGATGGACATGGGTATGATAGCTTGAATTGAATTCTCTAAGTGTAGGGTTTTCTTTTACAGACGTAGAGGTATATGATCAATGTTTGGAAGAAAGATAGGGAGGAAGACTAAAGGCGGTGTTTTATTGAGAGATGATGTGATTTCTAATATTTTTTCATGACCATTAAGATAGGGCTCATAGCAACTGAAAAACTGGTGTAGTTGGAAACTCTTATTTTCAAGTTCTTTCTTTTATAGTTCTTATCTTTATATGTAACTTTCACTATCTTTCTTTTATTATAGGATTTTGTGGGTGTAATCCGCTGAAAACCCTCAGGAGACAACACTCCTCCTACTAGGGACACCTAGAGGTTTAACGGCTTGTTGCACGTGCTCAGTGCAATCGTGTTGCCTACGAAAGTGTGCTACTTAGTTCTTCTTCTTTTTCTCCTTCTCTTGAATAACTAGTTTGCTCGGGACAATCAAAATTAAGTTTGGGGGTATTTCTTTAGTTGAAAAAACTGCACTTTTCATATGACATTTTTCCTACTATTTCTATATAAAAAAGGTGTTTATTATAATATATGACACATATGAGGGTTTATCTGTAAAAATAATATTTTCATGTGTTTATATATTATAATTAATATTATAAAAGAAAAAAGTAAGCATATAATATCCATGTAACATTTGGCCCATTTAATATGCTTACCTTATTAAATACCTTTGACCAATTCTCTTAAAACTAAAATATCATGACAAATGGTTAAAGATAATATCTCAATAAAAACAAATTCTACTGACATCATTTATTGAGATAATTGTGCAGGAATTATATCATGACTGAAATCAAGGAAATCCGAGTTGGCAAGAACAAATCTGCCGAAGATATTCAAGTAAATTGAAGAAACTAATTCTCGCAGAAATGTAGAGAAGATTTTCAAAGTCTAGATACTCAAAAGATCACCAAGTGTTACAGATATGAAGCTATAAAAATTAGAGGCCATGATCTCACAAAAAGGAGGCGGATCCGCAGCCAAACCTATCCAATGGCCGCGGTTCCGCCGCACATCTGAAGAGTTAGGATTCTGGATTTTTTTGGTTGGGTTCCTAACAACTAGTTACCATATTAGGAAACTAGGGTTCTGGCTCTGTGACTATAAATAAGGACCGAGAGACTCTTGGAAAAATCATCAAGCCGACGAGATCACGAAGTCCAAGACGGCTCGCGCATCCAGGCTGATCATCAACTGTTCATCTACCTCCTTAGAAGAGATCGAGAAGCAGACTAGGGTTTTGTAATCATTTTCTAAAGGAACAAAGTGTACTTGATCTTGTTGATTAATAAAGGTAGTTTTATTCTATTGCATTTTATTTTCTTCATTATTTCTATCTTTTCTTTTCCCAACATGCGCGAGTAATTCTCCACTTGTTAGGGTTCGTAGGATTTGGGTAGATTAAAGGATGATGAAGATCTTTAAACTCTTTTTACGTCCTATAAAATTTATAAACTTTACCAACAGAATCATTAACATCCTAATCGGGGCGCTACCAATTTATTGCTAGTCTCGACCGCGATTAGAGATTAGATTAATGATTGTTTTGGTAAAGGCTAGACATGAACGGAAATCCATATCAAGATAGGGGTTAAGAGTGGGAACCTTTTTCCCTCCAGAAACCCTAATCTACATGCATCACTGTCGATCTAGTTTTAAATCTATTAAAGGATAAAAAGAGCAATCTTTAATTAATCATCCATGACAACTAAATCTTAACGAACCCTACAAGCCCCCTTCTAATATAAAACCTACACCCGTAGTTAATGCAGATCTATATTCTATATCCGTGTTTAACGTAGATCTAGAAACTATTTCCACTATTCATTATTCCTCCTCTTTTCTTTCTCAAAATGCCTAAAGTAAGATTAAAAGATTCAACGTTTCCCTGAGGATGACCCGTACTCATCTCGGTCTAGGTACACACGACACCGTTATTGATTGCGGTTAACTACTACACATAAAAATCAGATCACTCAGAGCACTTGCGGCGCTAGGCGCTGCCCAATCAGTGCCGAACACTCAGCTGTCTTCGACTGTATATGGGGTGCCGAGCACTTTATTCAGCGTCCACGTGTGTTTCACGTGCGGCGGTGGCATTCTATTTTGGACGCCCACGTATTTTTCACATGAGACGCTAGGCGCTGTTAAAAAAGGGGCGCCCACGTGGGAAGCACGTGAGGCGCTAGTTTTTCTTATATGGAGATTTAATCTTTGTTGATGTTTTTAGAGAGGTTAAATCTCTGTCAATAGCATTTTGACCTTTAACTCTCACCAAAACCACTATTTTTGCGGATTTCGGGTTGAGTTTTTTTAAAACTAAGTTCTTGATTTGAAGGAACTGAGTTCCCGGAGTATTATGGACTCCATTTTTTCCTTTTTGAATTTGTTCTTCCTTGAATGTTTGATTCTCAAGAACAAGATCTTCCCGATGAGAATGAAATTCTCAACTTATGGAAGACTTGTCTTATGGATCTCAGATCCAGAGAAAGAACTAAGTTCTTTTTAAAGGGTTAAACCCTTAGATATGATAGAGATATTTTGGTCTCTTTTCTTTATCTAGGGTTTCGAGAAGGAAGGTTTTCTTCTTTGAGAATTGAATTCTCTGTTCTCTCAAGAGCTCACTGTATTTTTGGCAGAAACTTATAGGGGGTTTCCTCTCTATGAGATTTGAAGTCTCGGGTCATTTATATAGTGGAGGCAGATTGTTAATTAGTTTTGAGAAAATCTCTCATTGAGAGATTCCAATTGATTTAATTGGTCTCAAAATTGATTTGGCGAATTTTAGCCACCGTTGGATGTTTGATCCAAGGACTTCTGTTTTATAGAATATATTGTTCTTGTTTTTGACAAGATTGGGGAAATATTCTCTCATAAATAGAATTTATTCTGTCAAGTGGTGATTTTTAATAACCATTGAATTTTTAATTCAAGGGTTCTCTATTTTATAGAGAGAAATCTTTTTGTTTGGAAAGTTTGAGGGAATATATTTCCAAAATAGAATTTTATTCTATTATTGGATCATTGATCCATTCGAGAGTATCTTTCTTTATTAGAAACATATGGGAGATATTTTCTCCTAATATAATTTGATTCTATATTTTGATGATTTATCATCTCCGTTGGATCTTTGATCCAACGGCTCTGTTTAACAGAGAATATCCCAAGTTTTGTTAGGGAAATGTAGAATTTAATTCTACCGATATGAACTTAGGTGCTGTTTCTCACGTGTTATGCACGTAAGCTTGATTGTTGGAGATTTTGCGTATGCGTTTTAAAATTAAGAATACCGCAATCAAGACGGTGTCGCTTGGTAGCTAGTCGGTTGAGTACGAGTCAATCCACAGGGAAATGGTGTTCTTTTCCTTAAGTTCTAACGAGTTAAGTCCTATCTTTGGTAGGTTTTGTTTTACGATCTAGGATTGAGACTAAATTGAAATAAAGGCTTGCTAGGGTTAGGAATAGGTTAGTTCGAAACAAGGATTCTACTCACTTCTAACAATGCCCTAGTTAAGAACATAAGTGTTACGGTAATAGTCAACAACGGGGATTAGCATGACTAGGAAGAAACGGTGTTTCTTCCATTTGTTCCTTATCCGTCCGTTCTTGGCTCTTAGCCAACGTTTCTTCCTTTTGTTCGTTAACCGTCCGTTCTTGGCTCTTAGCCCTAAGCTCCGGTTAATTCAACCACAACCGGTATAACTAGGGAATCATCGCTATCATTTAGGAGAGGGTGCCGTAGTGAGCGGTGTGTGATTGAATTAAATAGAGTCCGTATTTTAGAATTAAATAAGCAAAGAAAGGAGTGAGAGAGATTTCCTTCTCTCAAAACCTTCCCTATCATAACGCTAACAAGTGAGGGATTACTCACTCATTAGGAAAGTGACAATAAAATTCATTTTTATATTTTTGTTTAATGACCTAAATTGCAGATAATAAAAGAACAAAATAAAATAGCAGGTAATAAATTGCAGATTAAAAATGCAAGATAAAAATAAAAATCACTTTTATTGATGGTTTCTCAGCAATGCATTACAACTTGAATAAAAATTTAAATCTAAGAATTAAAAAGAGACATGCCTTCATTTGGCTTTTGGCTTTCCTATTTATAGATAGGAAAAAACCCTAGGTTACATTCTGATCCACACTAGAATTTACAAGACTGCCCTAAGAAAGCCGGGTCAAAGCACTGACACCCACCGACACATGCACCGATATGTGCACTATATAGCCGCGGTTCCACGGCCAATTGGTGGGATCATGGGTTCTACTTCTCAGGATTGCTTCATGTTGCTTTTAACTTCTGTTTTCTTTACTTGGTTCCTCAGAATCTCTTCCATTTTCTTCCAGATTTCCAACAGTGCAGATGATGTGGACTTTTACCGTGAGCTTCACGTTGAAGTCTTGAATCTTGTGATGCCCTTATGCTTTGTGCATTGAACTGTCTACTGATCTTCATTTGTTCCTTGAACTGGTAGGCAGCATCATACGGATTCATCTATTGTTGGTCGTAGTCTCACATTTGTAGCGTCTTTTCATGAATTTCACTGTAATGATCTGAGAACCTGTAACCTGCAACTATTTAGCAGACATGGATCAAAAACACCTATTTATATGTAATGTGATTAAGAATGGGCGATATAATAATGCAAAATTCTGATATGAACAAATACCCCCAAACTTATCTTTTGCTCGTCCTGAGCAAAGCCAATTTTATTCTGTTAAAATCCTAGCCTCGCTTTCGCAGGGAACGCGATTGCACTGAGCTCGTGCAACAAGCCGTTAAACCTCTAAATGTCCCTAGTAGGAGGAGTGTTGTCTCCTGAGAGTTTTCAGCGGATACTACCCACAAAATTCGATCAATTTGGCCTGTTGACTTTCATTCTTCAATTCAGTATTCTAGCAAAAAATTCTATTATCTTCAACTTAGAAATCATCAACCCGTATTTTTCACACTTCCTTTTCATTTAACTTAAGATCGTATATGTTCTGCAAATTTATTAAGCTTTCAGCATGTTTTGAATTTTCCTTCTAAGGTGCAATCTCAACTCAAGAATTTTTATCATCTTTATTGAAGATATAAGTCCTATCTTTTATTCCTATCTCTTATCCAAACCCCAATCATATACCCCTACGTGTGTGTAATTATCACCCCTACACTTGGAAATTCAATTCAAGCTATCATACTCTTGTCCATCGTCCAAAGTAGTTTTAGTTGGTGAATTTTAGATAAAATTGCTCGCACATTCTTCATGCGACCGTTAATACTTCTTGAGATACTAAATGACCGATTACAAAACGTGCTTGCGCATTTAGGCGTAATTCCTCGTCTTGTAATACCTAAGACTTAGCAGTGACTCCCAAACCAGTTGGTCTAAGGCACTATGTGATAAAGCACCCTCGCTATATTTTTTTATGCTGCTTTAAGAAATTACAAAACCAGTATTCATTTTTTTATGTCTCTTTATTCACCATTTTTACTTTTATTTTATTGTCCTTCATACTAAGGATTTTAGACAAGAGCATTTCAATGCATCGTCTACTATCCCAAGTTTCAAGGTGTGTTTACGTGCAAGTTGTAGGGTATACATTTTCAGAATTTAGACTTAAGGTTCAAAATTATTTTTCAAACTTACACTTCAAATAAAAATTTCAATACTCTTCCCTTATTTTGACTTAGCCCAAGAACTGAACTCAAAATTTGCCTATTTCTAAATAAACTATAAGGACATATATTTTCTATTGTTAAATTTTAAGAAAGGTTAGTTTTAGGGTTTTTAATTTACTAAGTTTAGGATCTAGTTTTTCCCTACTATTCAACCGTTATGTTGAACTTAAGTCAAATATGGCCAAAATTGAACTTTTCAATTTTTATAATTTTTAAAAATTTTCAATTTTTATTTGATTTTATTTTTATCTATATTATTTATTTATTTATTTATTTATTTATTTATTTTTTATATTTTTTTATAAAGATGCAATGCAGAATTAAATATGCAAAGAAAGAAAAACAAATAAATATGTACAAAAATAAAAATATGCAAATGCAATGCAAAGATAACTATTTACAAACCACCTCCATCCCCAAACTTATCAAAAGCAGTGCCTTCACTGCTCATGGCCTTGCCGTCCCCTCGAACGTGATCGGGAACGTTCCTCTCTCGCCAGCAGGGTGGTCATACCGTGCTCCAAACCTGTGACTCGCTGATCCAGATTGGTCACCATCCCTATCAATCTGTCTATCCTTCTATTGGCTCTCCTAAGTAAGCATGCTTGTGCCGCGGGGGTAAGCTCTTCCTCGCTCGCAGTCGAGCTGGAGTTGGGTGTCTTGACGGGTACGTCCTCGGCCGGCTCGGTGCGCGACCATAAATCATGTAAGCGTGTGTAGGACGTGGATACACCCTCAAGAAGAGGTCTAATAGGGATCCATCTATGCATATAAAACTCAAATTCCTCTACAGGGAGGAAATGGCGACACAGTTGTGTCACTAATATAGGGCATGGATAGTTGGCAGCCCTCTTACCCGCACCAATTGAGTAAAGTAATACCGTGCACATATCATAGATGGGGTTTCTAGTCATCAAAGTGTGCACGATATGAAAGGATGGTGTGAAAAATGTAGTATTGTGGGAACTACCAAAAATATTATTTTGTGCCCAACGGCACACAGTTAGTACATTCGCAAAAAGGGTTCTCGCCTGGATGCCTTTGCGTAGCTCCCTTGAACAATCGTTACCCATCAAGGGTAGGTAGTCTTCGAAACAGAGGGGTTGATCATGAATAGATAGTCTAGGTATTAAGGTGACTTTATGGATGAAGTCCCTATCTATTATTATTTCCCTATCCCCCCAAATCAACCTAATATAACCGTGTTGTGAGAGGCAACCATCCACCATGCATTCGTAAAATTGGGTGATAAGATCTGGAAGCGCAAAGGAATTTGGATGGTTAAAAAGTAAAAAGTTCCACCCACGCCTTCAGATCTCATCACCGAAATAGCTACCATAGATCGTGTGTGCAAACATTTGTGAGAAATCACTTTCAAATTGCAAAGTGGGTGCCATCACAGAGAATGCAGATATTTCTAAAAGTTTGAACAGAGACGATCGGTGAAAGCAAACCTCCTCTGAAGATTTCAGAGGGAGAAGACACCAATGCGCGGCGGTTGCGCGGCCGAAGGCGGGATCTGGCAGCGGAAGCGCAGTGGCGTGGGGAGATCTCCTTGCTCTGGCTACTGCGGCGGCTAGGGGTTTTAGAGAGGAATAATTTATGGTTTGGTAAAATGCAGAGAGGGGTCGGGTTCTATTTATAGGGGTGTTTTGGTTATTTTCAAAAAGGGCCTCTTAAAAAGAGGAATTTATTTGTAAATAAAAAATTTTATTTTATTTTTTATTTATTAAAACTGAAATTTTACAAAAATACCCCCAAAAATTAGAATTTTTTTTATTTATTTAATTTTATTTTGTTTTTATATAATTACAAGTGTGACATACCCCCAAACTTATTTGAAACAGTGTTTCCACTGTTTATGTCTGGATAACCGAAATTTGGGAGTAGATGGAGGAAGATTAGTCAATGTAAATCGGCTCCTGCAACAGCAGGAGCTCCTCCGAAGGGTCCGCGGTGAGGAACGATTTAAGCCTGTTTCCGTTCACTTTAAATAGTAAACCGTCCTCCGGATTCTCTAAATCGAGCGCACCGTGCGGGTATACGGTGTGTACCACAAATGGCCCTCTCCATCGAGATCTAAGCTTGCCGGGATTGAAATGTAACCGGGTGTCGTAAAGTAAAACCTGTTGACCAGGTTTGAATGTTTTGCGCATAAGGTGTTTATCGTGAAACACCTTCGTTCTGTTTTGGACGACAACCGCGTTCTCGTAAGCTTCATCCCGAAGCTCACTTAATTCATTTAATTGCAGCTTTCTATGGCAGCCCGCATCTTCGATAGATAGATTCAACTCTTTTATCACCCAAAATGCACGATGCTCAATTTCAACTGGAAGGTGGCAAACCTTTCCATAAACAAGCCTATACGAAGACATGACAAGATCGGTCTTATAGGCAGTTCGAAATGCCCAAAGGGCATCAGTAAGTTTTGAAGACCAATCTTTACGGTTTTTGGAAACCGTTTTCTCCAATATCTGTTTAATTTTCCAATTTGAAATTTCGGCTTGCTCACACGTTTGGGGATGATAGGGCGTTGATAGCTTGTGATTAGTGGAATATTTCCGCATTAAGGATTCGAAAGTCCTATTACAGAAATGAGTTCCATTGTTGCTGATGATTGCGCGGGGGTGCCCAAACCGAGAGAAAATGTTTTCTTTGAGCAATCTAATGACAATCTTGTTGTCATTAGTCCGGCTGGGCACAGCCTCGACCCACTTAGAAACATAATCAACAGCGAGGAGAATATACAAGTTCCCAAAAGAATTGGGAAACGGCGCCATAAAATCAATCCCCCAAACATCAAAAATTTCCACAACCAATATTGGTTGGAGCGGCATTTCGTTTCTCCTAGATATCCGGCCCAAGTGTTGGCACCGGGAGCATATATTGCAGTAATCATGTGCGGCTTTAAAAAGTTGTGGCCAGTAGAAGCCACACTGCAAGATATTTTCGGCTGTCTTTTTAGGGCCAAAATGCCCGCCACACGCTTGATCGCGGCAGAATGACAGCAAGCTCTTAAATTCATTTTCGGGGACACACCGACGAATAATTTAGTCGGGACAGTATTTGAATATATAAGGTTCATCCCAGTAAAAATGTTTTACCTGGGATAGGAATCGGAGTCTGTCCTGATTCGACCATTCATTAGGTATAAGTCCGGTGGCCAAATAATTCACAATATCTGCGAACCAAGGTTCGCATGATACAGTCAAGAGCTGCTCATCTGTAAAAACGTCTTTTATAGGAAATTGAAGTGTCGGCGAAGAAGGGAGACGTGAAAGATGGTCGGCGACTACGTTTTCGCATTCTCTTTTGTCTTTGATGATAAGGTCAAACTCTTGTAATAAGAGGATCTAACGTATCAACCAAGATTTAGCGTCCTTCTTCGCAAAAAGATGGCGAAGAGCTGAATGGTCGGTGTATACGATGACTCAAGAGCCGATTAAATAGGGCATGAACTTTTCTAATGCAAACACAACAGCTAAGAGTTCTTTCTCGGTTGTTGTGTAATTTAATTGGGCCTCGTTCAAGGTTCGGCTAGCATAATAGATTACATGCGGTATCTTATCGACGTGCTGTCCAAGGACAGCACCAATGGCAAAATCAGATGCATCGCACATAATTTCAAATGGATGCGTCCAGTCAGGAGACGAAAGAATGGGAGTAGAAGTAAGTGAGTTTTTCAATGACTCGAAAGCCTTCATACAGCTCGAATCGAAATCAAATGTGGTGTCCTTGGCTAACAAAAGAGTCAAGGGTCTAGTAATCTTGCTAAAATCCATGATGAACCGACAATAGAAACCGGCATGGCCAAGGAAGGCTCGAATGTCTCGGACGCATTTGGGAGGAGGGAGATTGGAAATAACTTCAATCTTCGCTTTATCTACCCCAATGCCATTTTGCCAGATGATATGTCCTAAGACAATACCTTCTCGTACCATGAAGTGGCACTTCTCCCAATTTAAAGTAAGGTTCTTATCCTTACACCGGGTAAGGACTGAGTCTAAATGTAGCAAACACTCATCAAAGGAATCTTCGAAAATGGAGAAATCATCCATGAATATCTCCAAGAACTTTTCCACCATGTCTGAAAAAAAATCCCCATCATACACCGCTGGAAGGTAGCGGGTGCATTGCATAACCCAAAGGGCATGCGACGGTAAGCAAACATACCGAAAGGACAACTGAATGTGGTCTTGTCTTGGTCTTTTTCGGCGATGGGAATTTGATTATAGCCGGAGTAGCCATCCAAAAAGCAATAGTATCCATGCCCAGCCAATCATTCTAGCATTTGTTCAATGAAAGGTAATGAAAAGTGGTCTTTCCGTGTCGCGGCGTTGAGTTTTCTATAATCGATGCATACTCGCCACCCAGTTTGGGTGCGAGTAGGTATTAACTCATTCGCCTCATTAGTTATGACCGTTATGCCCGATTTCTTTGGGACAACGTGAATGGGGCTAACCCACTAGCTATCAGAGATAGGGTAAATGATACCACTATCAAGACATTTTACGATCTCTTTTTTAACAGCCTCCTTCATGACTGGGTTGAGTCGCCTATGTAGATCCCTTGCTGGCTTGGCATCATCCATCATATGAATATGATGTTCAACTATTAGGGGACTAATTCCCTTGATATCCGCCATAGTCTAGCCAAAAGCTTTCTGATTGCTTTGCAAGACCGTTAAAAGGGTTTTCTCTTACTCGGGGGCTAGAGAAGCTGAGATGATAACAGGAAAGGTCTCATTCTCACCTAAGTAAGCATATTTAAGGTGAGACGGCAATAGCTTGAGTTCGAGTGTTGGAGGCGAAACAATTGAAGGTAAAATCGGTGAAATTGTCTCAAACTCAAAGGATTCCAACAGAGGTTCAAAACGAGTGTAAGCAACCGAGTCGGATGGTTCAACTAACTCATCCGAAAATTCAAAGGATTCAAACTTGGGTGTGATTGTTCAAGATCGTTCGAGAAAGTGAAACACTCGTAATCATTATCGGGCGTGAAAACAGTATCAGATTCAAGGAGGAACGCACTAATGGCGTCAAAATTGCTGTGATCGAACAGAAATTTCTTGAGCTCACAGTCCTCCTGGGTGATCCCTTGGATCGAGCAAAAATCAAGTATATTAGTATTAGGTTCGGAGGGCTGATTCCCCAACTTAAAAATGTTGAGTTCAATTGTCATGTTTCCAAAAGATAGGTTCATCGAACCATTTCGACAATTGATCACCGCATTATAAGTTGCAAGGAATGGACGACCGAGTATCACCGGAATTTGACTCTGGGGGTTAGCTACAGGCTGTGTATCAAGAACAATAAAATCAACGGGGAATATGAAGTCCCCTACTTTAATCAACACATCCTCTAACTCACCCTAGGATGGGTGATGGATTGGTCGGCCATTTGGTGAGTACAATGTATGGGTTTTAGCTCTCCTACGCCTAATTGCTCATATACTGAATAAGAAAGTAGGTTAACACTGGCACCAAGATCTAAAAGTGCGCGGTTGATGTTCTTATCCCCAATAGTTATTGAAATTGTAGGACTTCCAGGGTCCTTTCGTTTTTGAGGTAAAGGTTGGGTAAGAGCATCACTTACTGCACTAGCCAAGAAAACTTTCTTAGGTACCTGTGATTTCCTCTTCTTGGTGCATAAGTCCTTCAAGATTTTAGCGTAAGAAGGGACTTGTTGGATTGCATCCAAGAGGGGAATGTTAATGTTAACCTCTTTAAATAACTCCACAATCTTCTCCATTTGTGGATTTTGTTTATTGGATCTCAACCGGTTTGGAAATGGAACATTTTGAAAATTTGTTGAGTCCAATCCATGTGGAGGAGATTGTGGAGTTGGAACGGATCCCAGTGCTGGTGTTTTCGTGGAGTGAGATGTGGGTCCGTTCGGAGTAGTAGAAGAAGTAGAGCCCTGTGAAGAATGGAGAACAGGCTCTGAAGACGAGGAAGATGAAGATGAAGAAGAAGAAGCGGCGGCCGGGGTGTCATTATCAGTGCCAACATTGTTGTGCAACATCCTTCCAGATCTCAATGTAGTCACGGCACTCACATTATGGTTTTGTTGTTCAAGAGCAACATGTGCATTTTGTGGGTGACCAGGATTTGGCAGTGGTTGAGATGGAAGCTTCCCCTTCTTTCGCTCGCTTAAACCTGCATTCAGTTGTGCAATCTGGGCTTCAATGGTTTTGATGCTTTGCCCATGTGATGAGTGTGTTGCACCAAAGACTGAATGGAAGACTGGATGTTGGCTGAGGATTGAGTTGATTGTTTTAAAAACGCCTCCAGACTTCATTCTAGCGAGGAAACCTTATCGTTATTTTGTGGAACAAAATTGTTTTGAGGAAAAGAGTTGTTAGGTGCAAAATTGTTCGTTTGATTTTGGTAAGGTTGGGGTTGGAAAGGTTGCTGATATTGAGTTTGTTGAGGAGCTTGTTGTTGAGGAGGAGGCCTCTGGAAATTGTCGTTGCCTTGGAATTGTTGTTGATTTTGATTCCAAGCAAAATTAGGGTAGTTCCTCCAACCAGGATTGTAAGTTGAAGAGTATGGATCATTTCTTTGTCTTTGCTGAAAGGCAGCATTAACTTGATCTTGTCCTTGAACAGGTGGGTTGTAAGGACACTCATCAGTCAAATGGGACGGATCTGAACAACAAGCGCATATAGTGCAAGGGGGTAAAGCAGGGGCAGGAGAAGGCGATGAGAATTTGCTCTCAATTGCTTTAAGTTTTCGTGTAATTGCGGCCATTTCGGCTTTCATTGCAATTGACATATCAAGTTGATGAACGCCTTCCCTAGACTGACCGGAGGAAGTAGATGAAGTGGACGAAGTGGTCTGTTTAGTGCTTTCCCACTGAAGTGTTTGTTCAGTAAGATCGTCGAGAAATTGCCAAGCTTCCTCGTCAGATTTGGTACGGAAGTGACCTTGACAAATGGTTTCCAGCAATTACTTAGTTGCTGGGTTCAGTCCTTCGTATAAAGTTTGGCAAATTTTCCATCTCTCAATACCGTGATGAGGGCACTAAACAAGAAGGTCTTTGAATCGTTCGAAACACTTCTAAAAAGGTTCGGAAGGAAGCTGGGAAAATTGGTTAATTTCATTACGAATTCTTGCGGTCTTGTGATGTGGGTAAAACTTTTTAAGAAATGCTTTAACAAACTCTTCCCAACTGTTTATGGAATGCGATGCAGTACTATATAGCCACTTTTCAGCTAGGTCACATAGAGTGAAGGGAATGACTCGTAGTTTTATAGCATCATCGGACAGTTGGGTGGTCTTCATCATTGCACAAACATTCTGGAATTTGTTAATGAAGATATATGCATCTTCGGATTCCAGCCCGTGAAATTTGGGCAACATATTGATGAAGTGGGGCTTAATTTCGAAATTATCCCCATTTGCCGGCGCTAGTGTAAGACAAGTAGGAAGTGCGGAGCGGGTGGGATAGAAACGATCATGAAGCGCGATTCTCTATGGCGCTTCGACAGGAGGTTGTTGCGGGTTATTCGCACCCAGTTGAGGTGGAATCAGTCCCGAGATAGGTAAAGGGTTGTTAGGATTGAATCCTGACATCTCCTTAGAAGATGATGAAGGTAAAGATGAAAAAGGAGTGGAGAGAGTTTCGACTTCGGAGTCGAACGCGTCTTCAGTAGCGACTGACGAGACACGGACTAAGCGAGCGCTAGTGTCCCTAGTCCAACCGGACATACACTAAACGAGTTTTAGTGTAGCCAAACGTAGAATGTGAGGGTAAGAAAACGTCAATGCGAAAATGTGGGTGAAGGGTGGTTGCAATGGAATTCTAGCGACAAATGGCAAGTTTTTGTAAAAAATTTGTTTTGTGTTTTTTTATTTTTTATAAAGAGTTTTGCAGCAAAAAAAAATTGTACGGAACTACGACACACTTTCAAACAATCACAATTTAAGCATGCACAATCAAGCCTAGAGCTAGGGTCTCCTAAGTCAACTAGACTGCTCCTAACTGGTCCAAAGCGACAAGTTGTGAGATATCCCTCAAATCGCCTCTTCACCGCCAATTGTGGCCAGGTAAGCATAAATGAAGAAAGGAGGGTTCCGCTCACGAATCACCATGAGACAGGCCTTTAAAAGTTACTTTCTCACTTGTCTAGCCTAGGCACCACAAAGTCAGGTTTAGATAAACGACTGAATGCCCACAACCTTCCTCTATCCTAATGAGCGCGACAGTCCTTAATTGGCTGAGTCTAGATATTTTTTAATTAGCTCAAGCGTAATGCATATGCTTTTTGTGATTTCTGAGGTCTTAGGAAGGGTAATGAAATCCCCACCCAATCTTAATTGGTGTTATAGCCCCTTAGATTCCGTTTTAAATATGAAAGCAGTAACACACAAAAACTAAAACACTTGCCAAAAAAAATTTCTTTTTATTTGCGACGCAAAGAATCCTGCATAAAATGATTTATTGGAGAGGGAGAAGAATTTTTGCGCAAAGAACCCTGCAGGAAAAATTTTCAGTCGAGTTTAGAGGGTAGGAGGAGAAAAAATATACTCACAGAGAGTTTTTAAAACGATGACGTCACCTGTTTGACCGCGGTTCCGCGGTCAAACCCCTGCTTTAGCCGCGGTTCCATGGTGATTCAGCTGGTTTAGGCCTCCAAAATTTTCCTGTGTGCTGTTATGGTTCTCTTCTGTCTGTTCAGATCCTCTGTTTCTTGATTTGTTCACTGGGCTTGCTCCAGATCTGAATCAGTCCATCTTCTTTTCCTGCACAATTCACACAAAACCAATCAAAAATAACAAGATGATTTTTTTATGTATTTTATTATTTTTTCAATTTTTATATTTTTTATTTAATTAACCCGAAATTACGAAAAGAAATAAACTACCGTTTCCCCGGCAACGGCGCCATTTGATTGTTGGAGATTTTGCGTGTACATTTTAAAATTAAGAATACCACAATCAAGATGGTTTCGCTTGGTAGCTAGCCGGTTAAGTACGAGTCGATCCACAGGGAAATGGTGTTCTTTTCCTTAAGTTCTAACGAGTTAAGTCTTATCTTTGGTAGGTTTTGTTTTACGATGTAAGAATAAGAATAAATTGAAATAAAGGCTTGCTAGGGTTAGGATTAGGTTAGTTCGAAACAAGGATTCTTCTCACTTCTAACAATTCCCTAGTTAAGAACATAGGTGTTAGGGTAATAATCAACAACGGGGATTAGCACGACTAGGAAGAAACATAGTTTCTTCCTTTTGGTCCTTGTCCGTCCGTTCTTGGCTCTTAGCCCTAACCTCCGGTTAATTCAACCGCAACCGGTCTAACTAGGGAATCACCGCTATCATTTAGGATAGGGTTCCGTAGTGAGCGGTGTGTGGTTGAATTAAATAGAGTCCGTATTTTAGAATTATATGGGCAAAGAAAGGAGTGAGAGAGATTTCCTTCTCTCAAAACCTTCCCTATCATAACCCTAACAAGTGAGGGATTACTCACTCATTAGGAAAGTGACGATAAAATTCATTTTTATATTTTTGTTTAATGATCTAAATTGCAGATAATAAAAGAACAAAATAAAATAGCAGGTAATAAATTGCAGATAAAAAATGCAAGATAAAAATAAAACTCACTTTTATTGATGACCTCTTAGCAATGCATTACAACTTGAATAAAAATTTAAATCTAAGAATTAAAAAGAGGAATGCCTTCATTTGGCTTTTGGATTTCCAATTTATAGATAGGAAAAAACCTTAGGTTACATTCTGATCCACACTTGAATTTACAAGACTACCCTAAGAAAGCCGGGTCAATACACCGACACCCACCGACACATGCACCGACATGTGCACTATATGGCCGCGGTTACGCGGCGGAAAGGCATGTTTGGCCGCGGTTCCGCGCCCAATTGGTGGGATCATGGGTTCAACTTTTCAGGGTTGCTCTTTTAACTTCTGTTTTCTTCACTTGATTCCTCAGAATCTCTTCTATTTTCTTCCAGATTTCCAACAGTGCAGATGATGCGGACTTTTACTGTGAGCTTTGTGTTGAAGTCTTGAATCTTGTGTTGCCCTTGTGCTTTGTGCATTGAACTGTCTACTGATCTTCATTTGTTCCTTGAACTGGTAGGCGGCATCATACGGATTCATCTATTGTTGGTCGTAGTCTCACATTTGTAGCGGCATCATACGGATCTGAGAACCTTTAACCTGCAACTATTTAGCAGACATGGATCAAAAGCACCTATTTATATGTAATGTGATTAAGAATAGGCGATATAATAATGCAAACTTCTGATATGAACAGGTCTCCACTTAAGAATTTAATTCTTATGATAGATACTTATGTGCTTTGCACATGGACGCCCGCGTGAGGAGCACGTGAGGTGCCACCATAGGATTTAATCCTATAAGATTGGCTCTGGCGCTGGCGCTCTTGTAGAGAGCACGTGAGGCGCTGTCTCATTAAATTCCAACAGAGCTTTTCTCTTTTATTAGGTTAATTATTAGGGGAACAGTTCAAACAACATCATTTAGATTTATTTTCCTTGCATTAAACATATATTGTAGTCCCATCATTTTAAGTTTCCAAACCACACCACAAATATCCAAAATAGCATGCTTTATATGCCATCCTCATTCTCCACGGAGTCCCGGGTCTTCACCGTAGGGTTACTTAACTTATGGTGGGGCGGGGACAGGGCTAGCGCGGATGCAAAACATATAAAAGTATCTAATATATATAATATATACCATCATCACAGGCATGTAAAAACATCACAGGCATGAGGCAAACAAAATAGAATAGCGGATAAACTAGAAGCCCCACGTTTCATTTGAGCCACGAATAAAACACGACGTTCCCCGGTCGTGTTAATAACCCATACAAGATCGATCCTAGAACCCTATGAGCGCGGAAACCCACCTGCCAATTCTAGAAACTGGGTAACTCGCCCTCAATATCATGAGTCTTTCATCCGTCGCTTTCTAAAATCTGATAACTTAGGCACTCCTCCATGGGTCGATCTTATAACCCCTACAAGTTCGGCGGGCAACCCGCCAATTCTAGAGCGAGGCGGCCCGATGTCAACTCCATGAGATGGCCACCTACTGCACTCTAGAACCAGGCTACTCGAGCACTTCTCTTGGGTTAATCCTAGTACATAAATGAAATATATACAATGGTGACATCGACCGCATCTTGGTCGAGCCCTAATAAAAAATATACATAATACGGAAACGGCGGCCACAAGTTGGAGCTCATCCCGAACAAATGAATACAAATAAATCACAAATGTAAAAACACATTGCACGAGGGGCTATCTAACACGACAATCCGTCTAAACCATCACAATATATATATATATATATATATATATATATATATATATATATATATATCACAGAATACAAGCAGAAACAACATATGCGCAACCTTGTCTAATCGAACATATAGCAATTAAACGACGTTTAACAACACATGCAAACAAGCGGATCATAAACGATGCTAAAATTTTGTTTGAAAGATTTCTGTATTGCCCCAGTGGACAAACATAACACAAAAAAATCTGGGGAAAACAGATGGTACCAAAAATCAAGTTTCATCAATTCCAAGCAACCACCAAAACCAAAGGACCTAAGGACAATTTAGGGCATAAATAGCGGCCAAATTGAATATTCGGGCGTCCTAAGTTTTGAATTAGTTCATCGGGTTTTGTACCATATTTTCATACCTCAAAACAAGTCCACTGATAAATAAAAAAAATTCAGGTGCATTTTAAAAAATGGACAGAAACTTGTAATTCAAAACTCTATCCAGCAAAACTTTCAGTGTCGAAATTATAACATTGTCTACAACTAGTTCTAGTGTTTGGTAGCTCTGATACCATTGAAAGTTTCTAGTATCCTTACCTCTAGAACCGCGGCCGATGTGGAATCGAAAAAACAAAAATTTCAAAAGGAGCACTAGAAACTAATCCCTAACCATCGTTCCAAATACTAAAATATTAAACTAAGCATGCAAGGTTTAGAGATTACAACCTTTTTCGTGTGTCCACCCAATCATGGAAGACCCTTCCCAGCTCCTCGTAGGATGTCGAAAATAAGCTTGAGAGGTGACCATCTTTGCCGTAGATGATCCACCCGAAGGAAACCGATCCAAGCACCAACTTCACCTAGTGAAGCAACCGGCACTCTAAACTTACTAGAAATATAGTGTGGGGATGTAGGAATTTTCCACTCTAAAAAACTCTCTCTTTTATCACTTAAGAGAGTGAACATGAAGGAGGAGGAGGAGGAGGGGGAGGATGAAGAGCAAAAGCTCTCATAATGCTAATGGCTAAGTGTTGGAATGTGAGAGTATGGCACCATTTTATTTTCAACCATCAAAGTAAAACGTGACCACATTTTTAGAATAAATAATTGAAGCCCATCCCTCTCTATATGCCACACTTTCCACCTCACCTCCATCTTATTTCCTTGAATATTCGTAAATGAATATTCACAAATGAGGTGTTCTCTTTCTAGAAGGTATTACACATAAATACGGAATACATCCCCCGGGGGGGTATATCGCTACATATAAGCGTATCTTTATTACAATACAGATAGCCAAAAAAGAGAATGAATAGTGAACAATAATACTAGAATATATATATATATATACATACAAATTATTAAATCAAAACTTGATTTAATAATCTGGCTTAAACCTAAGCTTGCTAGTATTATCAACCGTCCAATTAAAGTCCGTGTAGCTAGTACAAGTATTTAATCGGACTCTTGTACGTATCAATATACGGCCTCTACATCATATCGCCTGAACTGGGAAAACCCTCTGTGTAGGAATCTAAAGACTCGACAATACGCCAGCAGTGATTATTAGAAAAAATCTATAACAATAAGCACGTCAAGCGGCACTAGCTGTACGTAACGGCTACCCAGGTATATGCTGAAAGGGAGGTCGACAATCAAGTCTATCCATACCCTACTGAGCCTGAATGTGACAATCTCCGTACAGTCCGATATTTTTGTCTAAGAGTGTCGCATACCGGGTCTAGGGGGTGGATAATGTCAAACTCCTAATAACAAAATAAGTCATGCCGAAATCAAGCTCATCACCAACCAAGAAACTACTGAACTCTTATCTGTAAATCTCATCCACCGTGGTCGCAGATTTATGGTGATGGCTGATTGATATCAAAAACTATCTAGTAACCGCAATCAAGAACGGCGTCTCTTGGTAGCTAGCCGGTGAGTACGGGTCGGTCCACAGGGATTTTGTGTTTTCCTAATCGCGCTAACGAGTTAATTTCGATGGGTGTCGGATTGATTATCTCTAAAAGCTAAATTAATTTATACTAAGATTATCTAGATCTAAGTCTTGCTAGGGTTAGGTTTAGGGGAAGTTGAGAGATTAAAGGTTTCCTCACCGCTTTCAATGCCCTATTTTAGATCTATTAGATGTTATGGTAATTATCAATAAAGTGGATTAGAATCATATGGGAAGATGTTTCTTCCTCTAGGTTCTTGTCCTTCCTTTATCGATCCTTACCCTAACCTCCATGGAAAACACACGCAACCGGTCCTTTATACTACGGTATCACCGTTACCTCGAGGGGTAAGGTGCCGCAGGGAGCGGTGTGTGCGTGTATGCATGGAGTTCTAATTCTTATGTATGAAGGGGCAAGAAAAGGGTGAGAGATCTCATCTCTCAAACCTTTCCCTAAAGCTAACCCTAACAAGCGAGGAGACTACTCGCTCATTAGGGGATTAAAAGACATTCTAAATTAAAAGTAAACTAAAGCAAAGAAATAAAAGGAACTTACTAATTTTTATTGATGGCTCTCTCCAAACATGAACACAGTACAGATTTGAATTTATGAAATGAAAAGAGGCATACCCTCATACAAGATTTGGAGTTCCTATTTATAGAGGATAGGAACCCTAGGGTTACAATTGACTCGCATATCTGCTTTTACAAAAATACCCTCTAAGAAAAGACCTAGTCAACGCCCGCGCACCTCCATAATTTTCCGCGCCGACACGGGCTCTACACGGCCGCGGTTCCGCTGCAAAGTTGGGTGTTTACTGCTTCAATTTTCTGGTGATGCTTCTTGTCTTGTTTTTATCCCTATTTCTTTGGTTCTTTTCTCAGGTTGGCTTCTAGGTTTCTTCCAGATCTTTCCAGTGAACATTGTAGTGGCCTTTTGTTTTTGCTTCGTGACGAAGTCTTGAATCTTGCGCCCCTTCTACTTTGTGAACTGTTCTTCGTGTAAGCTTTATTTAAGATTCTCTGTTTGTTGGTCGAAGTCTCACTTTTGCATCGTCTTTTGTATTTTTCACTGTTTTTATTCCATGAACCTGTAACCTGTAACTAAGTAGCAGACATGGGTCAAAAGCACCTGTTTATTTGTAAAATAACTAGGACTGGGGAATATAATAATGCAATATTCTGGTATGAACAAATACCCCCAAACTTATCTTTTGCTCGTCCTCGAGCAAACCTAGTTTTATTCTCGACAAAAAACCTAACCTCACTTTCGCAGGGAAACTTGATTGCACTGAGCTCGTGCAACAAGCCGTTAAACCTCTAGGTGTCCCTAGTAGGAGGAGTGTTGTCTCCTGAGGGTTTTCAGCAGATACTACCCACAAAATCCTATCAATTCGGCCCATTAACTTTAATTCTCCAATTAGGTTTTTTAACAAGGAACTCTATTATCGTCGACGCGTAAACTATCCACCGATATTCTTCACACTTCCTCATCATTTAACTTAAGATTATATATGTTATGCAGACCTACTTAGCTTTTGGCATCTCTTAAGTTTTCCTTCTAGGGTTCCATCTCCACTTAGGAATTTTTATCAACTCTACTAAAGATACAAGTTCTATTCTTCATTCCTTTCTCTTATCTAAATACCAATCACATACCCCTACGTGTATGTATATATCACCCCTACACTTGGAAATTCAAATCAAGCAATCATACCCTTGTCCGTTGTCCAAAGCACTTCTTAATTGGTGAATTTTTAAATGAATTTTGCTTACACATCCTTCATGCGACCGTTAATACTTCTTGAGGTACCAACGACCGATTACAAAATGCGTTTGCACTTTAAAGCGTAATTCCTAGTCTTGCAACACCTAAGGCTTTTAGCAGTGACTCCCAAACCAGTTGGTCTAAGGCACTAGGTGATGAAGCACCCTCGCTAAATATTTTTTTTATTAATGCAGTCTTAAGTAATCATAAAAACCAGTGTTCATTTTTTTCTCTTTATTCACTTTTTTTTCTTTTATTTTCTTTGCACTAAGGACTTTTAGACAAGAGCATTTCAAGGTCTTCTCTACTATTCCAAGTTTCAAGATGCGTGTTTGTGCAATTTGTAGGGTATATATTTTCAGAATCTAGACTTAAGTTAGGAATTATTTTTCAAACTTATACTCTAATAAAAATATCAATCATTTTCCTTCGTTTCGACTTATCCTAAGAAGTGGACTCAAAATTTTCCTATTTCTAAATAAACTACAAAGACATATACTTTCTACCGTTAAACTGTAAGGAAGGTTATTTTTAGGGTTTTTAATTTATTAAGTCTAAGATCTAGTTGTTCCTAACCAGTTAACCTATTTGTCAAACTCAAGTCAAATAAGGCCAAAATTGAATACATTAATTTTTATAATTTTTGAAAATTTTCAATTTTTATGGGTTTTAAAATAAGTATGCAAATGCAAAAAATATACATATGAATGCGAAGGAAGAAAACGTACCGAGCATGCCCCCAAACTTAAACTTGACAGTGTCCTCACTGTCATGCCACACCAAGAGGGTCAAAATTGTCGGCACTCCCCTGTTTATTTATTTATAAATTTATTTTATTTTAATGTAAGAAGAGAAACAAAAATATATACAGAAAGTCCCCCCCCCAAACTTCATTGAAACAATGTTAAACGTCATTGCCAAACTTTGCAAAGACCAAACGTCAATACCAACCATTCGAAAAATTTATCTATATAGATTATCGGTTGGTGGAAGAACATGTTGTACCGATCCAAAAAGAATTGGGGAAGATAGAAGTGGTGGGATGGAAAGTGTGGATGTGAATAAATATGATGTGGTGATGAATCAAAACGAGAATGTGAATGATCAGCAATCAGTGGAATATTGGCATTCTCGTAGCTTATTAAAAGAAAAGGGGGTGGTTCAACTTCTAAAGGAGGAGGTTGACTAACCACACTATCCCCAAGATATTTCTGTGGATCCTTTATCGACTTGGCATCATCCATCATATGCATATGATATTCAATTATGAGGGAACTAATCTTCTCGATGTCCGCCATAATCCAGCCAAAAACTTGCCGCCTATCTTATAAGACCATTAAAAGGACGTTCTCTTGCTCGAGAGCTAGAGAGGCCTATATGATAACGGGAAAGATCTCATTCTCATCTATGTAAGAATATTTAGGTGAGACGGCAAGGGCGTGAGTTCGAGTTTCGGAGCTGAAACAATCATAGGCAAAATTAGGAAATCTACCTCGAACTCAAAGGACTCCAACACAGGTTCGAAATCACTGCAAACAACCGATTCGGATGGTTCGACTAACTTATCCAAAAATTCAAAAGACTCATATTCGGGATGTGAGTCTTCAAAATCATCCGAAAAAGTGAAACATTCATAATCAATATCGGTTGTGTCAACTGTGGTAGGTTCAAGGACGGACGCACTAGTGGCGTCAAAACTGTTTTCATCAAACAAAAATCTTTCAAGCTCGCAGTCCTCCTGCGTGATTTCGTGAATAGAGCAAACTTCTCGTGTACTAGTTTTAGGCACAGGGGGCAGACTTCTTAACTTGTAAATATTGAACTCGCTAGACATCTTCCCGAAGGATAGAGTCATGGATCCATTGCGACAATTTATTACTGCATTGGAAGTGGCCAAAAATGGTCGACCGAGGATCACTGGAATTTGGTTCCGTGTGTTAGCAACAGGTTGTGTGTCCATAACAATAAAATCAACGGGTAATATGAAATCCCCAACTTTGATCAACACATCCTCCAGCTCACCCCTAGGATGTGTGATTGATCGATCAGCCATTTGGAGAGTACAACGAGTGGGTTTCAACTCTCCAACCCCTAATTGCTCGCACACGGAGTAGGGAAGCAGGTTAACACTAGACCCAAGATCTAAAAGTGCTCGATTGATTTTCTTATCCCCAATTGTTATTGAAATCGTAGGACAGCTGGGGTCCTTTCGTTTTTAGGGTAAGGGTTGAGGTTGGTTAATAGCATTGCTCACTGCACTAGCCACTAGCACTTTCTTGGGTATTTGAGACGACTTTCTCTTTGAGGTGCATAAGCCCTTTAAGATTTTGGCGTATGAAGGGACTTGTTGGATTGCATCCAAGAGAGGTATATTTATGCTAACCTGTTTAAATAACTCCACAATCTTCTCCATTTATGGAGTTGGTTTATTGGGACTCAACCTGTTTGGAAATGGAGCATTTTGAAAATCTGTTGAGTCCAATATCTGTGGAGTAGAATGTGGAGTTGGAACGAATCCCAGTACGGGTGTGTTCGTGAAGTGAGAAGTGGGTCCGTTCGGATTATAAGAAGAAGAGCCTTTTGAAGAATGGAGAATAGGCTCTAGCGGAGAAGATGAAGGTGAAGAAGAAGAAGAAGGAGAAGAAGAAGAAGGAGGAGAACCACCGGCGGGGGTGTCATCACTAGTACCCACATTATTTTGCAACACTTTTCTAGATCTCAACGTGGTCACCGCATTTACATTGTGATATTCATGTACGTTGTGTGTGTGACCGGGATTTGGCAATGGTTGAGATGGAAGCTTTCCCTTTTCTCTCTCGCTCAATGCAGCAGTTAATTGTGCAATTTATGCCTCAATAGATTTGATGCTTTGATCATGTGAGGCATTGTTGTGCACCAAAGACTGGATGCAATTTTCTAATATTGCTGCTAATTCTGTAGATTGCTTGAGAAACGCATCTAGACTTTTTTCTAGCGAGATAACCTTATCATCATTTGGGTGAACCAAATTGTTCGTTTGATTTGGATAAGGTTGTGGTTGGAAAGGTTGCTGGTATTGAGTTCGTTGGGTTGCTTGTTGTTGTGGAGGAGGAGGCCTTTGAAAGTTGTTGTTTTCTTGGAGTTATTGATTTTGATTCCAAGCAAAATTTGGGTGACTCCTCCAACCCGGATTGTAAGTCGAAGAGTAAGGATCATTTCTTTGTCGTTGCTGAAAGGCAGCATTGACTTGATCTTGTCCTTGAACAGGCGGATTGTAAGGACACTCTTCGGTAAGGTGTGATGGATCCGACCAACAAGCACAAACAGTTCGTGGGGGTAAAGCAGGGGCAGGAGAAGACGATGAGATTTTGGTCTCAATGGCTTCTAGCTTTTTCATAAGTGCGGCCATCTCGGCTTTCATAGCAATCGACATATCTAATTGATGTATGCCTGCCCTAGATTGACCAATAGAAGAAGATGAGGTGGTCTTTGTGCTCTCCCACTGAATTGTTTGTTCACTAAGATCCTCGAGAAACTGCCATGCTTCCTCACTAGATTTGGTTAGAAAGTGACATTGACAAATGGTTTCTAGCAACTGCTTCGTTGCCGGGTTCAATCCCTCGTATAATGTTTGGCAAAGTTGCCAATTTTCAATCCCATGGTGAGGGCATTGAACAAGTAGATCTTTGAATCTTTCAAACCACTTCCAAAATGGTTCGGAAGAAAGCTGGGAAAATTGTATTATCTCATTGCAAATTCTCGCGGTCTTGTGATAAGGATAAAACTTTTTAAGAAAAACTTTAACAAACTCGTCCCAATTTCTAATTGAATATGATGTTGTACTGTATAGCCACTTCTCGGCTAAGTCACATAAGGTGAAAGGAATGACCCTTAGCCTTATAGCGTCATCACTTAATTGGGTTGTTTTCATCATGGCGCAGACGTTTTGGAATTTATTGATAAAGATATAGGCATCTTCGGATTCCAATCCATGAAATTTTGGCAGCATATTGATGAAATGGGGTTTTATTTCAAAATTGTACCCATTTGCCGGTAGGGGTGAAAGAAAGGTAGGTAAAGAGGTGCGGACAAGGTAGAAGAGATCCTGGAGCGCGATTCGTTGGGGCGCTACAACAGGCGGGAGATTCGGGTTATTCGCACCTAACGGAGGTGGAATCAATCCCATGGGTAAGGTGTTGTTGGGATTATATCCCGACATACCATCGGAAAAAGAATTTGAAGGTGGAGGTAAGGAAGTGGACGGAATTTCGACTTCGGAGTCGAAAGGTTCGCCGGTCGGTACCAACGAAACACGGACTAATCGGGCGTTGGTGTCCCTAGTCCAACCGGACATACACTTAAGGAGGTAGTGTAGTAAAAAAAAATGAAAAACAGAATGTGGGGTTAAGAAAACGTCAATGAGAAGAAAGTGGTTGGTGGTGGGGTGCAAGGATTTTTAGCGACAAGTTGCAAGTTTTTATAAAAGATTTTTCCTTTTTCCTCTTTTTTTTATTTGGAACTTTTTTTTGCAAAAAAGATTTTTCGATAAAGGGCTAAGACATACTTTCGATCAACCAAAAATGCACAATCAGGCCTAGATCTTGGGTCACCTAGGTCAACTAGACAGCTCCTAACTGTTCCAAAGGGCTGGAAATAGGACCTCAAACCGCCTCTTCACCGCCAATTGCGACCAGGTAAGTGCCAGGTGAGTGGGAGGCTCCCCGCTACAAGTAGCGGTCCTAATTAAGTAACCACTCGCCTTGGACACACTTGGCTAGACACCGCAAAGTCAGGTTAGGATTAACGGCCGATGCCTATAACTAGTCCTTTGTCCTATTGAGCTCGAAGTCCTTAGGGCTGAGTCTAGTATTTTTTAATTAAAGATTGGTCAATGCAAATGCCTTATGTGATTTCTGGGGTCCTGGGAAGGGTGATGAAATCCCCACCCAATCTGAATTGGCCAAAAGCCCCTTAAAGTCAGTTTTAAAGATATGCAAAACAATAAATCACTTGCAATCAAATCTTTTTATTTTATGTGCGGCGTAAAGAATCCTGCAGAAAATCAATTATTGGAAGGGGGAAGATTTTTAAGCGCAAAGAATCCTGCAAAAAAATTTGGCAAAAAGATATATGGGGATTTGCAGAGGGGAGAAAAATAGAACAAACAGTGCAAAAATTGCGCACTGACGTGGCAGACGGACCGCGGTTCCTCGGCGGAAAGGGGTTTTCACGGCGGTTTATCGGCGGTACGGAGGTTTCAGGTCTCTAAAAAAATTGTGATGTTCTGCTTTTCCAACCTCTTTCTGTTCTGATGTATCGTTTTCTATTTAGCACTCTGGAGTTTTCCAGATCCGTCGATTCTGCAGAGATTCACAAAAAATACCCTTCAAAGAGTAAATGATAAAATTTTTATATTTTTGATTTTTTAGATTTTTATGATTTTTATATTTTATATTAACCCGAAATTACAAAAAGGAAATTTTACGCCATCCCCGGCAACGGCGCCATTTGATTGGAGTTGGATTTTAACGATCAAAAATATAATTACCGCAATCAAGAACGGCGTCGCTTGGTAGCTAGCCGGTGAGTACGGGTCGGTCCACAGGGATTTTGTGTTTTCCTAATCGCGCTAACGAGTTAATTCCGATGGGTGTCAGATTGATTATCTCTAAAAGCTAAATTAATTTATACTAGGATTATCTAGATCTAAGTCTTGCTAGGGTTAGGTTTAGGGGAAGTTGAGAGATTAAAAGTTTCCTCACCGCTTTCAATGCCCTATTTTAGATCTATTAGATGTTATGGTAATTATCAATAAAGTGGATTAGAATCATTTGGGAAGATGTTTCGTCCTCTAGGTTCTTGTCCTTCCTTTATCGATCCTTACCCTAACCTCCATGGAAAACACGCGCAACCGGTCCTTTATACTACGGTATCACCGTTACCTCGAGGGGTAAGGTGCCGCAGGGAGCGGTGTGTGCGTGTATGCATGGAGTTCTAATTCTTATGTATGAAGGGGCAAGAAAGGGGTGAGAGATCTCATCTCTCAAACATTTCCCTAAAGCTAACCCTAACAAGCGAGGAGACTACTCGCTTATTAGGGAATTAAAAGACATTCTAAATTAAAAGTAAACTAAAGCAAAGAAATAAAAGGAACTTACTAATTTTTATTGATGGCTCTCTCCAAACATGAACACAGTACAGATCTGAATTTATGAAATGAAAAGAGGCATACCCTCATACAAGATTTGGAGTTCCTATTTATAGAGGATAGGAACCCTAGGGTTACAATTAACTCGCATATCTGCTTTTACAAAAATACCCTCTAAGAAAAGACCTAGTCAACGCCCGCGCACCTCCATAATTTTCCGCGCCGACACGGGCTCTACACGGCCCCGGTTCCGCGGCCAAAGGCATGCTGTGGCCGCGGTTCCACGGCTAAGTTGGGTGTTTACTGCTTCAATTTTCTGGTGATGCTTCTTGTCTTGTTTTTATCCCTATTTCTTTGGTTCTTTTCTCAGGTTGGCTTCTAGGTTTCTTCCAGATCTTTCCAGTGAACATTGTAGTGGACTTTTGCCTTTGCTTCGTGACGAAGTCTTGAATCTTGAGCCGCCTTCTGCTTTGTGAACTGTTCTTTGTGTAGGCTTTATTTAAGATTCTCTGTTTGTTGGTCGAAGTCTCACTTTTGCATCGTCTTTTGTCTTTTTCATTGTTTTTATTCCAAGTACCTGTAACCTGTAACTAAGTAGCAGACATGGGTCAAAAACACCTGTTTATTTCTAAAATAACTAGGACTGGGGAATATAATAATGCAATATTCTAGTATGAACAATGGACAACCAAATACAGCACGACATTGACTCCTAATATCAGGAGAGACGAATCCCTGACAATCTCTCATTTCCTTCATGTGGCTCGGGACTGTACCTAACTAAAACATATTTGCACGACTCTTTTGAGCAGAGATAGGGTAGTAATCTAAGTACGATGGGAACTCACACGAGATAAGTGACGATCTCAGGTCAAAGGGCTAACATGTACCCATCCACTAGAGAACTACTATCTAAAGATATATATGATACCATTTAGAAGTTCTTGACAAGTCCGTCTTGCGTACTCACCTCCAGTGAGCACCTGTATACTATCTTAGGTGACACAACATCAATGGCTTGTGAGACCGGCCACTGCCCCTCGTTGAGGTCTAGAAATGTATACACTAGTCTACTCCGGAATATCGATGCCCAGTCTCAATACTCTCTCTACTAGGGACATTTAAGTATGTGCTTATGAATTACCCAGCTCTCACGTATATGATCGCCATCATAATGCTGGTAGACAAGTAAGAATCCTACAAGGTTCATCATTATGTATTAGCGACACGTAATAAAAAGTAAAATATATACACATCAATGATAAAGACAAACCATATAGCATACTATCATTTCGAGTAAAACTGTTCTACCTGTATAGGTCCTCACTCAATTATCATAATCTCCTACCTGTAATTACAATAATTGCCTTGAGGGCACTATACACTCTCTATATGAACCGATCTGTAATGAGTTTTTCATTATATGGATTGAGTTTATATTTCCTGTAACTTTTATTTTTTTGGTGTTTATTTGCTCGAACTCATTAAATCAGTTATTCCGCTCAATTTCAATTGCAGGCAGACTCTACACTGCTAGCATCTTAGACCTCTTCATACCAGGTGCAATCAATTGATTTTTAATATTGATATCAATCCGAGTTGTATATCATGAATACCGCTTTATTATTAAAGGTGGCGAAGGTCCAACTTCTGAAAAGAATCTTATAGATCGGAACAAGCATTCCGCTTTAACTTTCCAATAAACATTTTGTGTTGATCTGTCCAAAAGTACATTAATTAATTGTAAGACTATTACATATAGACACAAAGATATCATTCATTATTATAATGTTTACCATTGTGAGTTTAATTTAATCTTTAATCTCTTTGGATTATGAATAATTATTTTTTACGTAAGATGTAAAAATTTAAGTTCTTATATAATCCAATTCAGTATACTGATTCGATTTTAGCCTTAAAGACAAGCACTTATCAATGTGTAATGACATTATCTTATATAATTTAATTTAGCATACTGATTCGATTTGTGTTCTAAATTTGATATTTGTGTTAAATCTTCATTCAGCGTTTTAGATAGATTTAGAAAAATAATTAATTTGTAATTAGGAATTCATATAAATATTAATTGGTAATCTTGACTTGATCATAGTGCATGTTTGTATATATGATGTGTCTGAAAAATTGATTCTAATATTTTTATAGTTGATACTTACTATACTAATTTAAGTTTAAGGAGTATAACTAATTTGGGTTTATCTACAGTTACCTACTATGCTATTTTGAAGTATTAACTATTTGGCCAATACTCAAAACTTACCCAATGTAGCTTCTAACTATATAATCTATTATGGTACACATATGTTTTTTATGCGGCATGTAAATTTGCAAAGACATCTTGGTTTATCCTATTATGTATGTGTGTATGTCTATACACACACACACACACACACACACTATTAGGTTTTATTTTATGAATTTCGTTTGGGAGAAATAGTTATTGAAAGTGTTGCTGAAATGTGTACTTAAAATACTATAAAAAAATTCAAAGACTTCTACTATAGATAAGCTTCAAATATAATCTGCAAAAACAAATGAATTATCAATAGCCATTATACATGCAATCATTGTAATAAAGATATATTGCATCCGTCCCAAAAGAAATACCTCAATTGACTTCCATGCATCCGATTTTTTTTATGTTATTGGCTTCTCAATTGGATATGGCAGGAGATCGTTATGACCCGTTAAATACCATTAATGATAGCAAATCTAATTGGAAGATTAAACTTAGGTTGATGAAATTGTAGTCAGGCATACAATTTAGTTCCGGCGATTTTAAGGGACACAACATGGTATTGATAGATGATAATGTAAGTTATTATTAATTTATATATACTTACCTTTATTTGTTTCATATATATATAATGATTATTCTTATTATTTCAGAATAATCATATCCAGGCTTATGCTGCTGCTGACTACTGCGAGAAACTTAATACTTTTCTACACGAGGGTCAAATTTATGTTATATCAAATTTCAACGTTACTCTTGCGACAGGTGATTTTAGAGCTGTGAAATCTCTATATGGTATATTTTTCTACAGCTATACCTCATTCAAGGAAGTGCCAAGTAATGATATAATGATCCCTAAATATAAATTTGAGTTTATGGAAATAAGTGACTCAAGTTCGAGGGTTAAGGAGAAGGATTACATGACAGGTATCTTACTACACAATCTTCATTTCTATTCTAAACAAATGTTTAACATATATAAATATTTGAACTATATAAAATTTTGTGCTGCAGACATAATTGGCACTATGGAGGATGTGCAGAATTTGAAATGGATGAGCACAAAAAATGATCACACTGCAATGATAACCTTTCGCATAAGTGATGTCAGGTACATATCAATTTAACTCATAAGTGTGGAATTGCATTTTCTTTAATTTGATATTTTGAGTATTTCAACTCACTTTTATTTCTTTAAAATATTTTACAAAGACAATACTGCGAGCAAGTCATGTTTTGGGGTGAATTGGCCGAGACACTGAACAAAGCCTTAGAAGAAGAGCATGAGAAACCGCGCATTATTATCTTAATCAGTACTAAGGTGACAACTTGGAGAGGTAATAGTTATAAAATAGCGAATATTAATCTATTATAATCCTTATTAAAATTGTTGGTCTAAATCATTTATATAATGTAGACAAAATCCTGATTGGCGCATATCCTGCTACTAAGTTTTACATTAATCTGGATAATGATGACGTTACTGCAATAAGAGAGTTAAAGTGATGAGTAATATTTAAGTCAACATTCCTGCAGTATCAAATATTTTTATATGATAATTATTTAATCTTTTTTTCTTTTATTTAATGGTTTGTAGGATTGATCAAGCTAATCTTGATAATTTTAAAGATGGTAATGGTCATGAAATACAAAAAGAGGGTGAGGTTGGTGATCCAGATCTCACTCTTTTCCCTCAAAAAGAAATTAAAGAACTCAGGGGTGACAAGTGTGTGCAGGTAAATAATTATCATATTTTAGACTATATTTACTCCAATCGCATCCACATATACTTATTGTCCTCACATTTATTTACAGAAAAGTGTGATATGTCGTGTTGTGATTAATTATGTGGAACAAAATGAAAGATGGTGGTACATGGTGTGTGTTTCATGTAAAGAAGAAATCGAAAAAGTTAATGGAAAATACAGATGTCATGCATGTGATACCCCGATGTTATTCTTGATAAGAGATATACACCCTTGACTACTTAATACATGGTTTAACTATTTAAATTGTATATAATGTTATATAGTTCAATGTATTTCATATTTGTAACTTAATGCATGGATAAATCAGGTATAGAATTATAATCATAGCTGAGGATTCCAGTGATGCTATTAATATTGTTTTAATGGACCGTGTGATTAGGAGAATAGTAGGAAAACCCGTAACGCAAACGCTTGCTCTGTTAAACAAGGTTTGTATATTATTTAACTCCATTTCTAAAACATTTGATATATAAAATAATTATTTATAGCGTATGTGTGGTTTATTATATTTGGTTGGTTTTCGTTTCAGGCAAAGACACATGACCAGTTTCCTAGCGATATAAAGAACATTATAGGGAAACGGCTTTCAATTATTATATTTCTGAATGACGATAACTTAATCCATGGTAGACAACCCTATATTGCTTGCGACATTTTAGATGAAATTGAGACAACGAGAAGCTACTTTGCCAAACATATGGTTGAAAATCCTCAGGAGCAACATAGTTTTACTCATGTAAGAATGACTTTTGGCCCACAATACATTTATAGTCATATTAAGATAAATTACATATATCCGTTCAGCTATGATTATTTTTTATTATTTTACGTTTAAGGTTCAGGGCCAGAGGACTATGATACACCATTAAATGAAAAGTTGAAACGAACGCAAAACTTTTTACTCCAAAATATTCACTTATCTTTTGGGAAGGCAGATTTGGTATGTTTTATTTCTAATTAAATAACCAATTTTTTTAGTTTCTTACTTAAATATGCATATCATTTATTTAGTTAATAAAATGGTTTACAAATCATACTTTGTATATTCTTAAGGAAATTGAGCATTTGAATAAAAAAGGGTGGGACTCCTGAGGCTGCGAAGTTTACAAACAAGAGAAAGTCGAAGATTTTTACGAACGTAGATGGTGACGATGATACAACAATCTCAGTTCTGGCCTATGCAAAGAAGATCAAGCTGGAACGTCTAAGCATAAAACATTTTTTTATTATCATATAGCCATAATAAATTTTATCACAGTGTTTAACATAATTTCAATTTCTTGATTCAGAATCCTTGAAGTGATGTTCTAATGACTGTGGACATAGCAATTACTAAGACATATTGCATATATTTCTCTTTTAAAGGCTGTTGACCAATAGTTGAAAGCATACACTTTTGGTGAATTTTAGAACTCTATTTGTATATATATTAATCGACTATTGACGGATTTCAGAAAGAAGTTGGTGGATTAGTTTTTGCCTTTACACACACACACACACACACACACACACATATCAGAATAATGGAGGAAAGATGTCATAGGAAGGAATTTCCTCCTACGGCGTCGAAAAAATACCCCCTCCCTCATTTTTTTTCGACGATCGGCACCCACCATCTTCATCGTTATCATCTAAGATGTGCGTACACCAAATTTCATGTTATTCTACAACTTTTTCGCCATTGATTTAGCAATGTAAAAAGTTCTATTGTCGGTAAACCGTTAATTTTGAACCCACTAAATCAACGGTTAAAAAGTTGTAAAATCACATAAAATTTGGTGTACCCACATCTTAGATGATAACGATGAAGATGGTGGGTGCTGATCGTCGGAAAAAATGTGAGAGGGTGTATTTTTTCGACGCCATAGGAGGAAATTCCTTCCTATGGCCTCTTTCCTCCATTATTCTCTCTCTCTCTCTCTCTCTCTCTCTCTCTATATATATATATATATATATATATATATATATATGATCATGTTAATTGTATAAATGAGCAATCTCTCTTTTCTCGGCTAAAATTCATGATTATACATGATTATACCTTTTGATTCAAGGTACTCTTATATATCTTCTATTTTCTGTATTCAGTTTGTACTCTCGAGATTATGTCGCCGAAGATGGCCGATGGAAGGTATTCGTTTTGCTTACCTTAGTGCAACGCACGGGCAATACACTTGTGATTAGTAATTTCTGAATATTCATAAGGAAAGAAAACTAGATTACAAAAATGAAAGCTAAAGGTTCAGTTAATATCAAAAACTCCCAACTTTTCATTCTTTAACTACCATTATAGTCAATTCACTTAGGGGCTGTTTGGTAAATAGAATTTAGAGATGCATGCAACATTTGTTAAAAAATCTTCATTTCCTATATTTGGTTAGGAAAAAACCTAAGGGTGTGTTTGGTTATATGTAGTTAGAATTATATTGTATTTCCAACTACGGGCATGTTTGTTTACCATGAAATAGTTTGGGAGTACCAGAAGTTGGCTTACTTCCAGTACTTCAAGTGTTTTTTGACAAGAAGTAGCATTTGAAGTTATTTTCATATGCTAATGTGGATCCTATGTGGAGACTCTACTTCAAGATTTCTCTTCATGACCTATTCAGCTTGGAAGTGGCATGGAGCATAAGGAAAGAGGAAACATTAATTACTTCTAAGTTTTTCCTTTTTCTCTCATCCATTTTTACATAAAGGTGTGCGTAAAATAATTGTATTCATCACTTCATTAGGACTACCTTTATAAACAAAACAAAAAAAAATTGCAAGAAGTTACTAATTGCATGAACTTCTTTGATGAGCAACTTCAAGATTATTTCCGACACTTCCGGTACTTCCGTGCAAACAAACAAGCCCTGCATGTTTCTTCAACTACCGCGGTTGGTACTGCATTCTATTATTTAGTTGTATTGTTTTTTCAACTACACCAATTAAATATTAAATAATGCTTAATGTTCATTAACTTTTTTATTTTGAAATAATTATAATAAAACTATGGTACTTAGGTAAGGATTTGAGGACATGGCAAGTACTTTGCACAAACTCCAACATGTAGTTGGAGATTCACCCATTTTGAGTGTTGCTCCAACTACACCATTTTCACATATTTTTGCTTTTGCAACAACATGAGAAGTTATAAAAGTATGTAACCAAACATTTTATTCTAGAAAAAGATGTTGAAAGTATATGGGACTCCAATCATATGCAACCAAACACCCCCTAAGTTGGAAAAGGAAATGTAGATGCAAAAAGTATCAAATTCTTGCAACATTTGTTACACTCATTTTGGTTGTAACAAGAGTTGCAAGTTTGGGAATAATGAGCATGATAATCATTATGGGTGCCATATAAGCTTTGCATATGCTACATATGCAATTTTGTAACAAATGTTGCATTTTCTAGCTTTTGTTCAACCAAACATAAGAAATGGTTTGGATTTGGAAATACTATTACAAAACTTGAAGATAACGAACAATGGATTTATGCTCATTTTTCTACAACGAATGCCACATGCATAATTTGTTCCACGAAAGCATGATGCAATTTTTTCCCCTGGTGCTAACCAAACATGCCCTTGATTTCGTTTTGTCTATATGTAGGTCGTCTTTCTAACATCTATTCCTTCATCATTACATATGAAGACAAACTCGATTGCTTGTGACTGAAACAATTTCCATACTTTTTTACCACTACTGCCGATGTCTAGATGATCGAGCGACTATATATTTGGCTCAATTTGATACTCATAAGTAGCATATATGGAGGGAAGGATCTTCTTAGTTCTAACCAAGTGAATTACTAGCAATAAAAACAACTAGAACAAAATGATTAAATTTATGATTTTATAGGTGATGATGCTCACAAGTTGTGTCCCCCCAGAAGATGACACGTGGCAGATGACGTGTCCCGGATTCCATGGGGAGTGGAATAAGTGAGCCGCATTGGAGACATTCCCCGGGACCCCTTCTCAGGGGAGTTCCCCGACCTTTCGAGAGACCCCCCTGAAAGACATTCCACTTTCGTCTAAGAGACTACCAACAGCTTGTCTCCAAGCTTCCTCAGTCTCCCCGCCACCGAGCCTTCTCTCGTGCCGAGCTTCGTCTCCGAGCTCCAAGCACGCCGAGCTTCCTCGGCCTCCTGCTCGTCTCCGAGCTCCAAGCACACCGAGCTTCCTCAGCCTCCCACTCATCTCCGAGCCTCTGATGTGCCGAGCTTCCTCGGCTTCCCCCGATCAACCGAGATTGTGGAGCCCTAGCGCCTCCGCAACGGCTCCGCGTATCTCACTGAAGCGAGATAACCGTCGCCCCACGTCACGCGTCCTACGCTGGCATGCCCCCCATTAATAAGCATATCCTGTCATTAATGAAGGGATCCCGTCGTTCACGCACGCATAACGTCAGGGGCGTAACCGAAGGCGAAGATCTCGTGCCTTCTCGCTCCATGCGACCACTATAAAAACCTTCTCCCAGACGACTTAGGTAAGGAAACTTGAACCCAAGAAGCCACTACTCTGCTCAAATTCCTCGGCTAACTTGATCGTCGGAGGGTCCTACAGTGGTCACCCACCCCGGGACTTCTTTGCAGGTAGCTCGGCTTCCACCTCAAACTCAACTCATTGAGATCTACGCACTCAAGGAAGCAACCTCCAAATCCAATCTCAACCGTCCAGTAATACTCACGACAGATCGATGGAGACAGCATCTGAAGGAGATCAAGGCCTCCATCAGTTGGCACCGTCTGTGGGAACGAAAGACTTATCTTCTTCCACCAAAAAAGTTGATCTTCCGCCCTCGATCCAATGGCGAGCGACGACCACAACGATCCAAATACGAGCCGCCACAGAGAAAGCGGGAGCGGCTCGCATCCCCCTCCAAATGCCATCCACACATTGTCCCCCAGATAGACCGGCTTATGACGCTGGTAGATGCCTTCGTCCGCTTTCATGCGGCGGGCCCTAACCACCAAAGCGCGGCTCCGCCTCCCCAGGATAATGGCGTCCATCGAAGGACAGACGGTCATGCTCAAGACCTCGATCTACCTCGTCCTCGTCACAGTGCCACTGAGCGCCGGCGGGCCGACTCCGGCCACCTTAACCCACATGCGGCGACTGATTCCATGACCCGCTGGGTGCCTAACAGCTCCACACCGCGGTCCCAGGGAAGACTGGGCCGTCGTTCCAACGCCCACCACGAGTTCTCGCCCTCCGAGGAGGTATCGGTCAGCTCGCCTGCTTCTAGGAATGACCAACACCTCCCCTCCCGCAGGGGTCACGCGAACGTCGAACACCGGGGCCACTCGAGAAGGACCTTGCCCGAGGATTTGCGAAATCTGATAAAGCAGAATCGAAACCGCACACTAGCGCAGACCCGGAGCAAGGACAGTCACCACTCCGACTATGTGGAATCCTCAAGCTACCACCACCGACTCAAGGCCCTCGGAAAGAAAATCGAGGGCATACACCGAGACGGCCAAGCATCCAGCGAAGGGGCCTGATACTCTGCCGATTCGCTGACACTTTATGGAAGAACTGTTGGCCGAGCACATCTCATCCAGGAGCAAACCGTCCAAGGTGACCCTCTTTGATAGGAAATCTGACCTGAAGGACCATCTAGACGCCTTTACAGTGGGCATGAGCTTCCAGGATAAATCCGACATGGCCCAATGCAGAGCTTTTCCTGCCACCCTCATCCGGGCTGGTGTAACAACCCTAATCTTTCTGTACAAATTTTTTTTCAAAAATACAGAAAGCGGTACTTTTGCCTGAGCACAAGTAATAAATTTGATTTGCTTTTTAACAGCAAGCAGGAGCTTGTAGCTCATTGGTAATACCTTGTACTGCTGAACCAAAGCACCAGAGTTCAAATCCCATCAGTCACATTATCTTTTTAATTTGTTTTCTTTTAATCTTTTTAGAATTCCAAGAGTCTACACGTGCTTAACCCGTAAACCTAAAGGTCACACTAAAAAAAACGAGTCCAGGAGGTAGACCAAACGACGAAGGATACGTGGCGTCAAGACCCGGCCTGATTCGGCCGGATCGGGCCGGCGGCGCGGCTGACTCGGCCAGCGCCGCCGGGTCAACTCGGCCAAATTCGATTCCCTCCTTCTTGACTCCTGTGCCTTTTGGCCTCCTTATAACCCCTGTAAGATTTAAATCCCCTGCACATTAACAGAGCCTTTTTAAAACCACATTAATCTATTTTTAATACAATTTTCAATACATCTTTTCATCTACCCTAACCCTAAAATTCTCCTATAAATACCCACACCCTTTTCCACCTCCTCACTCCAAATCTATATCCAAAACTCTCAAGAAAGTTCTAAGTTCAATAGTGTGCAAGTGGAGTTAGCGAAGGACGAATCTCCGACGAAGTTCCGGCGGTGATCCTAGGAGCTACCGGCGACGAAACGACGCATTGGCACCTCCTACCACTCCCTTTTCCTCTTCTCTAATCAACAAACCCATAATTCCCTCCTCCCTCTTCTCTTTTCTATTTTGTAAACTTGTATTTCCAAAACCCGACGGAACCGGAGTTAATCCGACTTCCGATTCGGTTTTCTAAAAAAAAAATTCCATATTTTTTAAAAACAACAATACCAAACTCTCACAACGTGACTATTAATCATTAACAAAACATGTTGAACAAGTTCCATTTCAAAAGAATGTATATTGTAATTTTTATCGCATTTTTCAGAAAAATACCATGTAGTTTAGTTTCGACATAAATCTAATATTTCCTTACGATATTGTTTCCTGATTTAAAATCAGAAAAGCTTATGGGAAAAGCTTCAGAAAAGGGTCACGTGCTTACACGTGACCAGCAGTCACGTGTGGGCACGCGACACCTAAAAGTATCGACAAGGCAAATTCAGTCTCCCAAATACGTCAAAGAAAGGGGCTTCAGAAAGGGTCACGTGCTCCCACGTGACCTGGGTCACGTGTCGGCACGTGACATTTAAAAGCAGCGGCAAAGACACAACGGTTCCCTGATCGAATCAAGAAAAAGGCTTCAGAAGAGGTCACGTGCTCCCACGTGACCAGGGTCACGTGTTGGCACGTGACACTCAAAACATCAGGCTCATTCTCCGGTTAAATCGAGAAGAAGGCTCCATGCCAGGGTCACGTGCTCACACGTGACCAGTTGTCACGTGGTGGCACGTGACAGCTAAACAGAGAACAGAAAGCAAAGCGCAGAAAGAAAGAAGAAGGCTCATTCCAAAGGGGGTCACGTGCCCACACGTGACCATGGGTCACATGGTCACACGTGACCGGCTTTCAAAGCCCATTTTGTTAACAGAATCAAATTCTGAAGGAGATTCAAATCTTTCCAAAGGAAAGCGATTATCTGGAACCAATCGAATTAAAGATTCAAAGATGATTAAATATCATCTATCTATGGGAAAATCTCGAGCTTGGAAAGATTTCCCCTTTAAATCTAACCAAAATAACAAAAGAGAATCCCTGGATTTGAAATCCAATGGTGAATGAAATTCACCTAATAATCCAAAGGTCAAAAACGAATGATGGATGCAAATCAAATCTCTCAATGAAGATTCGTCAAAAACTAATTGATTCGGCTGCTTCTCCTATAAATAAGAGCCAAGAGACACAAGGATAAAAAGAGATAGAGATATACACGCAGAGGGAAGAAAGGGAGAGAGAGCCTTGATACTTCGAGGAACTTGGATCTTCTGCAAAAGAAAACCCTAGGTAAGAAAGGGAAGGCTCCTTGAAAGAAAGGAGAATTTAATTCTCAACAGAGTTTAACTCTGATATATAAAACGGAAGAAGATATTTCTTCTCTCTTTGATAGAGGATCTGCAAAGTGCACATCTCCCCTTGAATCTGAGAATTTAATTCTCAATGGGTTGAGATCCTGCCATGCAGATCCAAAACATAGAGAGGGAATGGAAGCACGAGAATTTAATTCTCACAGAACTATAGGAATTTAATTCCTTTAAAATAAAACTAGGGCTTGACCCTGTGTTATGGGAATTTAATTCCTTCAGAACAAAAAGAAACAGGGTTTAACCCTAATTAAGAACCTAGTTCTGTTGGAACAGCGGGGATTTAATTCCCTTGATCATAATTTAACAGAGAGTGGGAATTTAATTCCTTAAAAGCTTTTATTAGGGTTTAACCCTATTTAGTTCTTCACATGTATGAGGAATTTAATTCCTACAGAAAATTCAGAGTCCAACTCTATTCAGAATATAAATCTTCAAAAGGAAGTAGGAATTTAATTCCTCTGAAATTACTGTCAGGGTTTAACCCTACGAGGAATTTAATTCCTGGAAAAGATTAACAGATCCTCTAAACAACATACATAGAGGCAGGGTCACGTGTCACCACGTGACCCCCCCCCCCCCAAGAGATCTACAGAAAGCCCCTTTGAGGCAGCACCCCACGTGACCCACGTGACCCTCGGCAGAAGCTTTAACATATAAGCATTTAAATGCCCTTCACGTGAGGGCACGTGATGCGATAATCTCAGCAGAATAAATGAAGGGAAGGCGCTCTCACGTGTTGCCACGTGACCCCTCTTGCCTTAGTGTTCAACACTAAATTGGAACTCTCGAATCCAGTATTGAAACACTGTTGGGCCCTAGTGTTCAACACTAATCAAAGAACTTTATTCGCAGTGCTCAACACTGATTACCTTAGTATTTAACACTAATCTGAGATCTCCATTGCCAGTGTTCAACACTGATCTGTTTTAGTGTTTATGATAATTTGAAAGCCTTGTTGCTGGTGTTTAACACCAATTATCTTTTAGTGTTAAACGCTAACTTGTCAACCTCATTCCCAGTGTTCAACACTGATTGCTCTGTAGTGTTTAACACTAGGCTTTGGCCCAATTGGCTAAATGGATAGAGGCAAAGCCTCTCCTTCAATGGACCAACAAGAAGCTAATATTCCAGACATGATCGGACTTAGCCCAAGCTAGGCCATGAGTCTTCAATTCGTAATTAACTGGGCTAATGGGCTCATAACATAATTAATCGGTCTTGATCCCAAATTGGGTCAAGGACTATTTAAGCCATTCCGGTTCTAGGGTACATCTCTTCACTCCTTTGATACTTGGCATTGTAATCCCTCAATGTCTTCAAAGAGGTGACGGGTCCCGACGACCACACATTGATATGGACTGTGGGGTCCTTAAACCCGTGTCTAATGCAAAATTCCTGGTTACGTGGAACGCGGATAACGTCACTCTTTGACCCCGCGGAAAACGCCCAGAGCGGAGCCTAGTCCTCGCCGAGCACGGCAGTGAACCCGTGTGAAGCATCTAGTGCAAAATTCCTGGTTACGTGGAACGCGGATAACGTCACTCTTTGACCCCGCGGAAAACGATCAGAGCGGAGCCTGGTCCTCGCCAAGCACGGCAGTGAACCCGTGTGAAGCATCCAGAGCACATACCGGACTATGGAGTCCTTAAACCCATGGACTACGACGTCCTTAACCTTGACCGAGATGTCTTAAAACTAACGATGGACCGCAATGTCCTTAAACTACCCATGGACCGCAATGTCCTTAAACTAGAACAATAGAGCCCCGCATGCTCTTTTGTCGGATCTAAACGGTCCCGTTTAAGTTGATCTTAGCCTTAAAGATGGCTAACGTATCCTTAAACCTTCAAACAGACTGCACTATGAATCCCCCCAATTAACTCTGGCTCGAGGGTACATCCCTGAACTCCTCTGACATCCGTCGTTGTAATCCTTCAACGTCGTCAGAGAGGTGACGGGTCCCGACGGCCATACATACGATGGACCACTATGTCCCTAAACTGGAACAATGGAGCCTAAAACGCTCCTTTGTCGGATCTAAACGATCCCGTTAAGTTGATCTTAGTCTCAAAGTTAGACTAACGTATCCTTAACAAACGTTTGAGTTGATCTTAGCCTCAAGTATGGCTGACGTATCCTCAAACCAAACCCCCAAACCCAAATCTAAGATAATACGGATTTGGACTAGTCCACGCCCTACGGGCGACGACATAACTCAGTCTCCGTAAACAATCCACGGGCAACAAAACACAAAACAAACACCCACGACACGAAGTGACCATCTGGAGAAGGAGAAAGTTGTTACCGCAATGCGGTAGCGTAATTAACTGCAGGGGCTTGCGCCTGCAGGGAAGAGCGTCCCCACAATCAAAAACCCCTCAAACGAGGGGGAATCTGACGAAGTCTGCTACATCGGACGCATCCGTCTAAACCTTCGATACATGGTGCCATAAATCAACTTGGCATCTTCGGAGAGGTGGACGGATAGCACCAATTAGCATCTGCCCCGAGTCTCAGTGCCAAGACATCGCAGTCTTGTGCGCCGCCATTCGGAGGGGAACAGATTCTGGCACGCCCGGTGGGACCTTTTCCTCTTTCCACTCCACACTTCGTGTGTCGTGATTCGCGAACCAATCGCGGTTCGCTAATGGTGGCCCTTGGGTTTCAAGATACTAAGAATTGGCGTCTCGCTTATTGCAGAAAGCAAAGGATCGATGGCTTCTACTTCCGTGAAATTCTCCAACTGCTCAGACTGCAATTGCGACCAACGCTTTGCCTCACCAGGAGTATAGCCTACGGACCCCAAGCTGCTTCGTTATTCACAATGCCGGTGGACCAGGTGACTCAGGCCACTACCGGATTGTTCTTCGGGACTATACTCCCACCAACAAGCTTCACGGCGCCGGTGCTGACAAAGGAAGCTCCCAAGAAGTCGGTCTTTGATCGTCTTACCCCTGCCGCGGCTCATCTCAACGGGTCGCCCAACATCAGCGCCTCGGTCTTCTCTAGATTGGGCCAGAAATCCGGTAGACCCATCATGAGGTCTACAATCTCAAAGAAGGCTGCTTCTAAGAAAGTGGCCGCTCCTGCCCCCGAAATCGTCAAAGAGGCTTCTCCGGCCAAAAAGTCGGTCTTTACAAGATTGACGGCTTCAGCTCCTGCTCCTGCTGCCCAAAGGACATCGGTCTTTGACAGGCTAATACCAACAGCGACCCCCCACCCAGAAAGGGGGCAAGCCGAAACCATTCTTACCGCAGACCCTACGCTGTCCGCTCGACACGCTCGACGTCGCCATTGGCGCCGAGTAAGGAAGGCTGGGGGCAACTCCCCTCCGGGTTGACTCCATCAGCCCCGATGGCAGAAGTTAATGCTGCTGTTCCAACTGGGAACAGCTTCGAAATGCTAAATAAGGTGCGAAGGAATTCTCCTACTGCAGTGCTGAAGAGGTCTCCTCCCCCATTAAAAAAGGTTGTGGAAATAAAACCAGAACAGCCCCGATCTCCTCAACGGCTGTCTTCCAAAATCTATAAGGTTTGGCGGCAGGCCCGAGACTCGATCATCAATCCAAACTTCTCCCGCCAGCACAAGAAGCTGAAAATCCAACCGGAAGCTGGTCACCAAGCTAAAACCCAAAAGGCTGTCTGGACGCCCACCTCAACGGCCCCCTCAACCTCCATGGCTCATAAAAGGAGGAGGCCAGAGAAGACCCCCCAGCATGCAACGACAACTAAGAGCACTGAGCCCAGACGCCCTAAGCCTGGGGGCATGGTGGTGCACACTGTTTACATGGCCTCTGGAAAGGAGGAAAGCCGCACTTCTACGGGCCACCGACCGCTAACCCGATCCGTGACGAAAGCCCAGGAGCAGCAACAAAAGCTTCAGGAAATGATGAATGCTATGGCCGCACTTACCAGGCCAAAAGAAAACCCAGAAACGCCCTCAGACGCACGCCAGGAGGAAGAAACCGACGCTGAATTTCTTCGCCGGATACTGGAGAAAAAGGACAAAGAGGCTGCTGAACAAGCGGCCAACATACAACGTATGGGCCTTCTCTTCCAAGATATGATTGGAATGATGATCCAGCAGGACTTACCTGCCGAGGATCCCCCAATCGTTCTTGAAGACGACCGAGGAGAAACGTCAAATCCACCACCAGCCCTCTCAACGGCCAAGGAGGAGGCAATCTCTAAGGCTGACTTGGTTGACTACATAGCCCAGCAAATCCGGGTTCATCACGCGACTGAGGCAGCTGGTCAAGTCGTGAAAACGGGACGGCCGTATCCAAGCTGGTACGACCAAATCAAATACCTACAAGGCTATACGATACCAAAATTCCACGTGTACAAGGGGACCGGCAACCCCCATCAACATGTCGCCCAGTTCCGGGCCCTCTGCGGTAACACCGGCGGTGATGATAAACTATTGCTCCGTCAGTTCGTGGGCAGCTTATCAGAAACTGCGCTCGAATGGTATTCGGAACTCCCGAACGATTCTATCAAAACGTTCGCTGAAATGGAGTTGTTATTCACTCAGCGATTCGCAAGTGCCAGCGAACGCACTCCAATAACTGCACTGATTAACGCCAGGGTAAAACCAGGCGAAACCTGGGTCCAGTATGCTATACGCTGGCAGAACTTGTGGTCGAGATGTGAACAACGCATTGAGGAGGCACCCGCAGTGGGCATGTTCGTGGGAACCCTAGACCCCCACGCAACTATCTCCCAATTTATGATGTTCTTTAAGCCAACCACATTCCAGGCTTTAATCGACAAGTTGGCTCAGATGGACCAGATGGGTCATAGACCACCTCCCCCGAAGTCGGAACCTCGGAATAACAAGGGTAAAGGAAGGGCAACCTTTATTGCGAATGCCCAACAGCAACCTAACGCCCCGAAACCGGCAGATCAACTGGAGGAAAGACGTCGGTATTATAATGAGAAGATGAAGCGTCCCTACTCGTTCCCACGAGACAAGACGAAACGGTTATTCGAGCTGGCAATACGCAACAGACTTATAAGCCTACCAAATCCAAAGCGACCGCCGCAACCCACCGAGGTGAATAACCCTAACTATTGCCCTTACCATCAAACGGTAAGCCATCCGATTGAAGATTGCTTCGTCTTCAAAGGATGGATTGAAGATCAATACCTCCAGGGGAAGTTTGTACTGTCCGAAAAGTGGAAGGTGAACCCACCACAACCGCATACTCCTAAGAAAGCAGATACACCGGGGGCAACCTGCTCCTTTATTGAAGAAGCTCCATGGGAGGTCGTGCTATCAACTAAAACCAAAAGAATGCTGAGAGACCTTCATGCGTGCCCTGCAATCGATTGGAAGGACCCTCTTGAACCTCAAATTATCGAAGGAATGTTGAAGCCTTGCCCAACTACAAAGACTCGCGATAAGAGCCCAAATACTCACGCCCAATCGTCAAAATCTTCGAAGAAAAAGAAGAAGAAATCCAAGAAGACCGTGAAGCTTGGAGACGTGCACACGAACTTGCAGAAGCAAATCGACGCACTGGAAGAGTACAATCAAAAGGCGCGGACTCCTGTCACACTGCAAGAGTTCCTCAACCACATCTTTCAAGAGGGAGACGATGGAGAGAGCTCGTCGGAGGAATCTGAAGGGTATATGGCGAGTTGTAACGTAATCTCCCACTCGTTTACCGATGATGAGAAAACTCCAGGCACTGAGAAGCTAGAAGCAGAGCCTGGACCAGAGCGTGCGTGGCCGACAAATGAAATGATCAATGCCTTTCTAGACGAGATTCGTCTAAAAAGTAAAGCGGATCAGGAGCGTGAGATGGCCGCATCGGAAGGAGACAAATGCAGGCAACTGAACGAAAGAGTTGAAGTACCCCCGCCAGATCGAAAGGCATCCGAGGCAGACAAGAAGATATTCAAGACGAGGAAAAGGTTTGCCAAAGCCATGTCAATGGGAATGAAACTACCACCCTCGGAAGAAAACACGCTCAATGGGGCGGAGAGGCACCCTGATTATTGCGCATATCATCGGAAAATTTCACACCCCACGGAGGAGTGCGACGCCTTTAGGATATGGTGGCAAGGATATGTTGCTCATCGGCAACATTTTAAGCGCATGAAACGCAAGACTCGTCGGGAACGAAGAAGTACTGCCGACGGGCACAACAGGACCACTGGCAACTGTTACATGGTTAACGCCGGAGGGTCATGAGTTCTCACCTTTGGGAGCGACTCTGACGAAGAAATGGCACTGGGCCCTCTCTTTAAAGAATCCATTTTAGGGAAAGAGGAGGAACCGGAGGCCTGCGAAAACATTCAGCTGCGCAACCGCACGCTCCCGGAAAAGAATTTCGGGCCCGCAAATAGAAAAGATAAGGGAAAGGAAAAGGTCACTGAGGATATCACTTTAGATGACCAAGTCATGAAAGAACTGACTACCAAAGACCCTCTTAGGAAGGGTAAGGTGGACTACAATATCCTGGCGCACCTAAGGAAGCTACCTTCTCAGCTTAGCATTCTCGATGCCCTCCTATTATCAAAAGAAGCGCGAGACTCACTAATTAAGGCGTTACAAGAACCTGAGCAATTCCAAGCCTTCCTCTCCACTGAAAAGATGAAGGATGAACTGGAGGAAGTGCATACGGCCGACATCACTTTCGGTGATGAAGACCTCCTTCTCGGGACGTGCGACCACAACCGTCCCCTATATGTCTCCGGATACTGCCATGATATCAAGATAGGCAAGATCCTGGTGGATAATGGATCCTCCGTCAATCTCCTTAATGTTCGGGTGTTGAAGGAAATCTGCATGAGTGTGCAACACCTCGCTCGTGACAAAATTACTATCTCCGGTTTCGATTCACAATCGTCACGGACTCTCGGATCTGTGATACTAACATTACACTTTGGACTTCTCGTCACAGACATCAAATTCCATGTCATTGACGCCAAGACCTGCTATAACGCCCTGCTCGGTCGTCCTTGGCTACACGAGTACAACATCATCCCTTCTACACAACATCAGTGTATGAAATACTTTAAGGATGGTTTCGAGTATACTGTAACAGGAGAGCTAAACCCATTTTCCGTGAACGAAGTCCGCAAATACGAAGATGCGAAGTACTTTTTGCCAGATTTCGAGGATAAAGAAAGGTGTCGCAATCCGGAGAACAAAACCGCCGCCACCATCCCTGTTTTCGGGAGCGATACCGAAGAAGAGGAAGAGATAGTTTATACAGGGCCATCTCAACGCAACAACCTGGGGACGCCCGCCCCCATGTTAGTCTTCGGAAGTGATTCAGAAGATGAAGTTAATGCTGTGTTCTCCAATCGGCTGTCAATACAAGCACCCCCTGGCGATGACCATAGTTTGCAAATCACCATGGTACCGCGAGAACACTACAAGGATCTCGACACGCTTCAGGCTCACAATGTGCAGGACCTGCAAACATTTTACGTCCCTCCTAGGCAAAGGGGTGAGAAGGTGATCCTATTCTACCAATCCTCAGAGTCGAAAATAGAGAAAGAGATCTGGCATGGCACGGATGCTACACTTGACAGGCTCCAACCCATCCGTCTGCCCAGATACTGTACAAATGGATTAAAGAAGCTATTGAAGCACCAAGGAGTACCCTTAAAACAGACTGTTCGGCAGGCTCGGTTCTACAACAGGATTTGGGAGGTCCCCGGGACTCAACGCAAATTGCCCAACGGGAAAATGAAAACACTCGGGCTTGGATACGCAAGAGCCGGAAAACGGGAACGGGCCCACAGTAGCTACGCCATATATACCTTTGATGAAGAAGAGGACGCCTCGTCGGGAGATGCCAACCCCTCATCAAAACTAGACCCCGCGATTGAAGCGCCGAGTCCGTCGTTTGAAGAACGAATGGGCAAGCCTATCAGGAAAGTGGGTCAGAAAGCTCGGGAAGACCACAACCGCGAAATGGCCATCTACGAGAAGGCCAGGACGCAACGCCTATTTCAATAGGCTGCAAAAGACAAAGACGCTCATCCTCGTCAATCCGTTGTACGAAAGGCCCGACGCAGAGACGAAAATAAATCAAGAAGCGGAAAGAGGAGCCGACAACAACGACGCAGGATTAGAGGGTTACGTGGTCGGGTGTTGCACGGCTCGGATTTGTCCCTCATGAAGAAGATGAGTCGAGCGTACTCCTTCCCCCGAGACAAGACGGAGAAGTTACTCAAGCTCGCTATAAAACATCAAATGATCGCGCTTCCAGAGTCTAGACATCCTGAGCAAGCTAACAAGGCTTCTCATCTGAGCTATTGCTCTTATCACCGAGCCATAGGACATCCTACCGAAGACTGCTTCACCTTCAAGAACTGGGTCGAGGACCAGTACCAACAGGGCAGATTCGCTTTATCCGACGGCTGGAGGGTAACGCCGCCACAAAAGCATGAACCCAAGGCCCCAAGAGCAGAACCGGGTCCACCTCAGTCCGGGGAGCGGGTTCGCACCTGTTATACGATTACGATATTAAGAGAAGAGCCCGAGAACGTAGATGACCTTCCCCGGTGCTTTGAGAACAGCGATGATGAGGTGATCTCAGAATTTCCGTCCGCTCCGAAAGAACTGGAAGATGGTATACATACTACTGCAGATAACCTCAAGAAGATTGAGTTGGGATCGGCAGACGACCCGTGACCGACATTTGTCAGCGAGCTGCTATCCGAAGAAAGGGTGGCTGCGTTAAAGAACGTGCTTCTACGGCATAATGACTGCTTCGCGTGGAACTACTCCGAGATGCCAGGATTAGATCCGGAGATTGTTTTGCATAAATTAGCAATATCCCCAGATATCAAGCCAGTCAAGCAAGCGCCAAGGAGGATGCGACTCGAGCTTGAGATGAGCATCAACGCCGAAGTCAAGAAGCTGATCGATTCTGGATTTATCCAAGAAGTCCAATATCCCGACTGGATCGCCAATATCGTCCCGGTAATGAAGAAGAATGGGACGGTACGCATATGCGTGGATTTCAGGGATCTCAATAAAGCCTATCCAAAGGACGATTTCCCAGTACCAGTAACCGAGCTAATGATAGATAACACGTCCACTCACGAGGTTTTCTCCTTTATGGACGGTTCGTCAGGATACAATCAGATAAAGATGCATCCTGAAGACCAGAAGCATACCGCTTTCCGGACCCCTTTGGGTATATTCTGCTACAGGGTTATGCCCTTTGGTCTAAAGAACGCCGGCGCTACCTATCAAAGGGCCATGACAAAAATCTTCGACGACCTCATACATGACATCGTCGAGTGCTACATCGATGACCTTGTAGTAAAGAGCATGTCATACGAAGAGCATTTAAAGCATCTGGAGACTGTATTTCAACGCCTTCGGCAATATAATTTGAAGATGAATCCCCTCAAATGCGCGTTTGGAGTCTCCTCGGGTAAATTCCTGGGATTCATCATCCGACATCGAGGTATCGAAATAGATCCATCTAAGATCAAGGCAATCATGGAAATGCCTCCGCCAAGAACCCTCAAACAGTTGCGGTCTCTCCAAGGGAAGCTCGCATACATCCGGCGATTTATCGCCAATCTTTCAGGCAAATGCCGTCCTTACAGCCACCTGATGAAGAAGGGAACTCCATTCGTTTGGGATCACAAATGCCAAGGTGCACTAGACGAGATCAAGCAGTACCTGCAGAACCCTCCGGTGTTGGCTGCGCCGGTCAAGGGAAAACCCCTCATTCTTTATACAACCGCCCTCGAAGGTTCCTTAGGCGCATTATGGGCACAAGAGAACGATCAAGGGAAAGAGAGAGCACTCTACTACTTAAGTCGAGTTCTGCTGGGGGCAGAAAACAACTACTCGCCCATTGAAAAACACTGCTTGGCGTTAATCTTCGCGATAACAAAACTCAGACACTATGCGTTGGCGCACGAAGTCCGTCTCATCTCGAAGGTGGACCCTCTTAACTATTTGATGTCGAAGGCTATACTGACGGGTCGACTCGCTAAATGGGGTCTACTCCTGATGGAGTTCTCAATAACGTATCGACCTCTTAAGGCAATGAAAGGCCAGGCCATTGCCGACTTCCTCGCTGAGCACCCGATACCGGCCGATTCTCCTCTGAACTGTGATTTGCCGGACGAGCATGCATTTGATGCGATTGGCGGCGGTAGCGCCCGATGGGAACTCTATTTCGATGGAGCGTCCTCCATAAAGAAACAGAAACAAGGTATCCCAATGACCAAATCGGGGATAGGCCTCGTCTTTGCAACTCCACAAGGAAGGATAATGCGCTTCGCCTTCTTCTTAACAGAGCCGAGGACAAGCAATGAAGCTGAATACGAAGCTCTGATAGCAGGCCTCGAAATCGCCATAGACCTGGGAATTGAAGACCTCCTTATATACGGGGATTCTCAGCTGGTCGTTAGTCAAGTAAATGGTGACTACCAAACGTGCAAGCCGGAGTTGGTGAAGTACGGCGAAAAGGTGCAACAACTGTTGACCCAAATTCCCTCCTATATTTTAGAGAACATACCGCGCGCAGAAAACAGAAAAGCAGATGCGCTGGCCAAACTTGCTAAAGAACTGGCTGACGAGAACCTCGATGACGTCAGAATCGTGGTACAAAGCCGTCGAGTGCTCGCCCCGGCGGAAATACCTCCGGAATTATATAAGGAGAAGGGAGCGACTGAGCAGACGACCCTACAAATAAAAGACCATGAGAAGGCCGAAGACTGGAGGGAAGTCTTCATAGACTACTTTAAGTCCCACCGAATGCCCAAAGAAGTGTCCTCAAGACATCAGCTCATGAAACGAGCTCTATCTTTCGCTTTCGTCAACGATATTCGATACAAGAGATCGTTTGATTCTCTATGGCTGAGATGCTTAGGACCTGACGAAGCAGAAAGAGTCATTCAGGAAGTTCATGACGGACTTTGCGGTTCTCACCAAGCAGGCCCAAAGATGAAGTTAAAAATTAAACGGATGGGTTACTACTGGCCCACGATGATCCAGGACTGCCTCGAGTATGCGAAGCAATGCCACTCATGCCAGATTCATGGGAACTTCATCCACCAACATCCGAATCCACTGCACCCAACGGTGGCTAGCTGGCCGTTTGAAATGTAGGGGACTGACATAGTCGGCCCCATTGAGCCAGCATCATCCCGAGGACACCGTTTTATCCTGGCGACAACTGATTACTTCTCCAAATGGGCAGAAGCAGTACCACTGAGGGAAGTGAAGACGGAGAATATCCTCCATTTCTTCAAGACGCACGTCATCTATCGGTTCGGAACTCCACGGCGGATTATCTCCGATAATGGGCCGGCCTACCGAAGCCATAAGATTAGCCGCTTCGCACAGCAGCACAATATAGACTGGAGATATTCTTCGGTTTACAATCCACGAGCTAACGGTCTGGCCGAGGCCTTCAATAAGACCTTGACGAAGATCATAAAAAAGACCGTTTCCAGGAATAAGAGAGACTGGCACGAAAGGCTGCAAGAAGCCCTTTGGGCTTATCGAACTACATTCAAGACGGCCACGAACACAACGCCGTACGCGTTGATATTTGGGACGGAAGCAGTGCTCCCCCTCGAGATAGAGTTACCCTCTCTACGAGTAGCAGTCCACCACGAGCTGACGAGCGAAGAAAATGCTCACCTTCGGCTTGAGGAGCTTGATGCCCTCGACGAAACCCGGCTCATAGCGCAACAACATCTAGAGGCCTACAAAGCAAAGATGACGCGCTCGTACGAAAGATTGACCAGGCCGAGGACATTCCGCCAAGGCGAACTCGTACTAGTGGTCAAAAGACCTATGATCCCCAATCGTGCCAAGCGAGGAAAATTTGAGCCAAACTATGAAGGCCCGTACATCATAGACAAGGTCTACCAGGGTGGAGCCTACCTACTCACGGACATGCACGGTGAAAGGCCTTTCAGGCCAATAAACGGCCGCTTCTTAAAGAAATACTACGCTTAATAAGCCACAGCCTGGGTCAATGATAGATGACGACGACTATGTCCGCTCACTATCTTCCTAGGCTCAGACTTTACAAGCAGCAGCCGGCCTTCCCATAGCGACGGACCGAAACGTCCTTAAACTAACGATGGACCGAAACGTCCTTAAACTAACGACGGACTGAAACGTCCTTAAACTATCGACGGACCGAAACGTCCTTAAACTAACAACGGACCGAAACGTCCCTAAAACTACTACCGCAGCATCTTTAGGCTGACAAGATAAAAAAAAAAAAGAGAAAGAAAAAATATATGAGAAAGAATAAAAAAAATGGTATGTCCATAAGCAAAATGGGCACGGATGAAAACCCGAAAGGGCTCCGTGAGTAAAAACAGCAGGGCTGCCGGCAAGTGTTCGTGAAAACCCGAAAGGGCGCGACCTTGTAAAAAAAAAAGCGAAAAAGAATATAAAAAAACGGTATGTCCATAAGCAAAATGGGCACGGATGAAAACCCGAAAGGGCTCCGTGAGTAAAAACAGCAGGACTACCGGCGAGTGTTTGTGAAAACCCGAAAGGGCGCAACCTCGTTAAAAGACACTTGTAGGGTCCTCTCGACCTTGTAAGGAGAAACCACCTGCGTGAGATCCTTACGACTCACAAAGGAGCAACACACTTAGGGATCCTCACGATTCCTAAGGAGAAAATACACTTACGAGATCCTCACGACTCGTAAGGAGAATTCTCTTATGGGACCCTCACGGCTCATGAGATTTGAAAGTCTTAAGTTACAGAAACTTAAACCTGTTCTTAAGCAAATCCTCCACAACCTTCGATATTGCCCTACAAGAGGCTCAGTACTGACCCTTGTATACAATCCACGGGCGCGAAAAAACATTTCCCCAGCAAAGTCCCACCCGTGACTAGGGATATGCCCATATGATGAGCAACCCTTGTAGGTCCTCTCGACCCATAAGGAGAAAGCCCTCTTGTAGGATCCTTACGACTTGCAGAGGAACATACACTTAGGAATCCTCACGATCCCTAAGGAGAAAATACACCTGCAAGATCCTCACGACTTGTAGGGAGAAATACCTTTGTGAGACCCTTACGGCTCATGAAGTCAAAAGCCTTGGTCGACAGGACCCTTAACCCTGTTTACTAAGCCACCTTTGTTCAATATCGACAGAGGCAAATGATGATTCGCTCCTGGCAACATCCCAGTTGCAGCGGTGCTGATGCCGAAATCGGTGTCTAAAATCCAAGCTTGCGGCGAAAAAGCTAGCAAGCCACACATGCCTACGAAATAGCCGAAATGATGGGGCAACTTGCAATAAAAAGCAGCAAGTAAAAATGTATGCATGAAAAATAGCCGAAACGATGGGGCAACTCGCAATAAAAAGCAGCGAGTAGAAAATAAATAAATAGCCGAAATGATTGGGCACCGCGAAAAATAGCCGAAATGATGGGGCAATCGCGACCTTCGCGATATAAAAGCTGAAACGATAGAGCATCGTGGAAAAAGAAATAAAATAAAAATAAAATGTATGCCTTACAGGTGATGTTCCATCACACCCTGTATACAATCCAATGGCATAAAACAAAAAGGGAACATACCTCCCTCCCCCAGGTTTCACCAAAGAAAGAAGCTAAATCTCGACGGGCCACAAGCGACCTAGAGATCATCCCAACACTCGTCTCGTAACAACGGACACAACTTCAAGCTAAGCGGAACAGCGGCAACTCCCAGTTCCATGGCTCGGTGGTATACATATCGCCAACAGTCAAACCTCCATCCCGTGAAATGCGGATACAATCAGCAAAATTCCTGGTCACGTGGAACGCGGATAATGTCACTCTTTGACCCCGTGAAAAACGTCCAGAGCGGAGCCTAGTCCTCGCCGAGCGCGGCAGTGAACCCGTGTGAAGCATCTAGTGCAAAATTCCTGGTCACGTGGAATGCGGATAATGTCACTCTTTGACCCCGTGGAAAACGTCCAGAGCGGAGCCTAGTCCTCGCCAAGCACGGCAGTGAACCCGTGTGAAGCATCTAGTGCAAAATTCCTGGTCACGTGGAACGCGGATAATGTCACTCTTTGACCCCGTGGAAAACGTCCAGAGCGGAGCCTAGTCCTCGCCGAGCACGGCAGTGAACCCGTGTGAAGCATCTAGTGCAAAATTCCTGGTCACGTGGAACGCGGATAATGTCACTCTTTGACCCCGTGGAAAACGTCCAGAGCGGAGCCTAGTCCTCGCCGAGCACGGCAATGAACCCGTGTGAAGCATCTAGTGCAAAATTCCTAGTCACGTGGAACGCGGATAATGTCACTCTTTGACCCCGTGGAAAACGTCCAGAGCGGAGCCTAGTCCTCGCCGAGCACGGCAGTGAACCCGTGTGAAGCATCTAGTGCAAAATTCCTGGTCACGTGGAACGCGGATAATGTCACTCTTTGACCCCGTGGAAAACGTCCAAAGCGGAGCCTAGTCCTCGCCGAGCACGGCAGTGAACCCGTGTGAAGCATCTAGTGCAAAATTCCTGGTTATGTGGAACGCGGATAATGTCACTCTTTGACCCCGTGGAAAACATCCAGAGCGGATCCTGGTCCTCGCAGAGCACGGCAGTGAACCCGTGTGAAGCATCCAGAGCGGAGCTTAGTCCTCGCCGAGCGCGGCAGTGAACCCGTGTGAAGCATCTAGTGCAAAATTCCTGGTCACGTGGAACGCGGATAATGTTACTCTTTGACCCCGTGGAAAACGTCCAGAGCGGAGCCTAGTCCTCGCCGAGCACGGCAGTGAACCCGTGTGAAGCATCTAGTGCAAAATTCCTGGTTACGTGGAACGCGGATAATGTCACTCTTTGACCCCGTGGAAAACGTCCAGAGCGGATCCTGGTCCTCGCAGAGCACGGCAGTGAACCCGTGTGAAGCATCCAGAGCGGAGCCTGGTCCTCGCCAAGCACGGCAGTGAACCCGTGTGAAGCATCCAGAGCAAATACCGGACTGTGGAGTCCTTAAAATCCACGGACTATGACGTCCTTAACCTCGACCGTGATGTCTTAAAACTAACGATCAACCACCCCGATTCCTTACAGATTTTGCCTTGGTTTAAGGGTACATCTCTTCACTCCTTTGATGCCTGGCGTTGTAATTCCTCAACGTCTTCAAAGAGGTGACGGGTCCCTGCAACCACACATCGGACTGTGGAGTCCCTAAATCCACGGACTATGAGGTCCTTAACCTTGACCGTGATGTCTTAAAACTAACAGCGGACTGTGGAGTCCTTAAATCCATGGACTATGAGGTCCTTAATCTTGACCGTGGTGTCTTTAAACTACGATACCTTGAGCGACCCCTGACCCCATGAAACACGGATAAGGGCGACCACATCCAACACTTGCAGGTCCTCACGACCTGCGGGGAAGAAAAACTCTCTTGTGAGATCCTTACGACTCTCAAGGGAAAACCCGCTTAAGGATCCTCACGATCTTTAAGAAGAACTCACACCTATGGGATCCTCTCGACCTGTAGGGAGAAAAACTCTTTATGAGACCCTCATGGCTCGTAAAATGCAAAAGTCTTAGGAAGCAGATCTTAACCCTGAATCCTAAGCCATCACTGTCCTGCAAGGAGATCGAGGTAGAATATCCGCAGAATACATTCAATAAAAAGGGGGACACACCATTGAGAAGAAAAATGTATCTTTTATTCATAAACCAAAATGGATACAAAGTACAATTCATGAAAGAAACAAAAAGAAAATACTCTCATCCATGAGTATGTACAAAAAGGAAGGAAAAGATACAAATGTTTCAAGCCGGCGGGCGATTTAGCAGCTTGGTCAGCTCATCCTGCTTTTGTTGGACCACGGCTTCATGACGCAAGATCTCCAAAAGACGAGCCTCCGCCTGAGCTTTTTGGGCCTGATATGAAGCAAGCCGGGCTTCAAGCTCTTTCTCAGTGGCCTTATGAGCCTCGACCCTCTCACGAGTGAACGTGGCAGCTTTATCGAGAGCCACCACCTCTTTGATGGACTCCTGAAGCACCCGACAGAGTTCATACGCTTTGTTGGCTTTGGCTGTGAGATTGGCTTGAAGCTCGCCCAGCGCCTTGGAGGCTAGCTCCCTCTCCGAGAACTTGCGACCGAGCCTCTTCTCACATGACGTCATGTTTGCCGCGCACCATGCTATCAGCCCCCGTAACTCCGCCTTTTCAGCCACGGCCTCCGAGGAAAGGTAGGAACATTCGAGGGCGTGCAGGCAAGCCTCTACCTGCCGGCAGAACTCCACCCAGACTCGCACCACCTCTTCGCTGTGGTAGGTGGCAAGAAAAGGAAGAGAACCGTTAGCCTCGGCAGCGAATGCTTCAGCCGTGGTCGCGCTGCCAGCACGAAGCTCCTCGATCAGAGACGACAAGGAGACGAGGCTTAATTGGGCCAAGCGTTCTGAAGCCCGCAAGGCATAAGGGCCGGGCGGCATCACGATGCGCGACTCCAACGCCGTGGAGACTGGCAGAGCTGTTCAAATTTGGAAGATGTCAGCAAAATTCTTAAGCTAAGAACGAGTGAGAGTATAATGAAATGTCGCTTACCGACAGTCGTGCAAGTAGGAGCTAAAGGCTCCCCTGGCCCTTCGAGAACCTCGACCTCATCATCGGCTTCCAAAACTGTAGAAAACATCAATGTCAGTACGCAAAATAACGACGATGCTATGAGAAGGGATGGACGACACCAACCTTGCCCAGATGAGAGGACAATGCGTTGGGGGGATATCGCTTGTGGAGCTGCCATCTCCAGCAGACGCTGAAAGGATTGCCGGGGAGACAGATCGACAATAGAGGCCGCCAACTCGCGTAATTCTGAGAAAACAAAAGAGTTCAGACAACGAAAAGACCGCTAATTTAAATTTCAGAAAGGTTACCTTCAACACTCCTCCCATTCTGAGCCGGGGGGATAGCGGCTTCGACAGCCTCTGTCGGAACCCCGGACTCCAACAGAGGGGGGGAAGTCCCCACTACCTCCATCTCAGCCTCGGGGCCGCCTTCGGGAAGAGCCGTTGGGACAGCAGCCTCCAAATGAGTCTCCCCCAAAGGGGCGAGCACTACCTGATCAAGAACAGCCACTGGAGGCTCTATTGCAAGAGGAGCAACCTCATCAGCCCCCTCCGCATCAAGCAATGTTTCATTGAGAATTTCGGCGGGCTTCAGCTTTAATGGGCCCGTAGGGAGCTCCCCCAGCGTCGAAGATTCTGCACGATTCAAATAAGAATAATGATATATATGCACGGGCATAAATGATCAGAAAAACTACAAAAGAAGCACAACGTACCTATACGCAAAGAAGCCCTCAATATGGCTTCTTCAAGCCGCTGCTCCTTCTCAAGAAGGTGGGCTCGCCGGGGTTCAAGGGTAGACTCATGACCGCCGGTCCATAAGGAAAGTGCATCAGCTGCGTTTTCCGAAGCGGCCTGCTTCAAAGCCCTTTCTCCCCATTCCTCCAGAGGACCGATAAATCGCCGCCGAATCCACGAAGGGTCTTCGTAAAAAATTACAGCAGGATAAGACTTCTTCGGAACCTTGGCGTTATGAGACGCGTCTTTTGAACGCCGTATGGCCTCAGCCAACTGTGCGGCCTCCTCATCAGCCGAACTCGGGAAGAGAAGTCCAGCGTCTGACTCTTGCAGGGCCAATGGTTCATCTTCAAGAATAGGCTCAGACTCCGCCACAGAATCAAGCAGGGTGGTGGCCGCTTTCCTCCGCCGTTTAGACCCAGAGCCGGTCGCTGAGGATGACCGCTTCTTCCCTCGCGAAGCCTTAGGGCGGCGCTGGCCCACATCGCCCTCAGCGCCCTCATCCCTGTTACTCTCGCTCGGTGCCACAACCGAGGATGACATCGCCATTGTCGACGCCACAGGGGGCGGTGCCGCCACCGGCAGGGGTGCTACTACTGGGGCCCGTTTACCCCGCGATCGGGAACCCAAGGGCATACCAGCTGTTGGAGTAAGGTCTACCCCTGACTCCCCCGGAATGAGCGCGGTGCCAATCTCCCTCAAAGGGAAGCGGACCGGAACCCTCGGCCGTAGCTTAGCCCCCGAAACCTGAGGAGGAGCGTCGTGACCAAGAAGCACCCTTCTTTCTTCAAGAATAATTGGACTGATCCGATGAAGATACCAGCCCGTAAATGCACCCACACACCGGGGCATGTACTCAGCTTCAGGGACCATGAAACGGGAGCCGGTGTTTAGCCTCATGAAATGATGAGCTGCATCGCGAACGGCATCGAGCGGAGGGATTGGGGCGACTAGAAAAGCCTCGAAGGGAACACCCTGGTCGTATCCAAGTTGTCGGGCAAATCGATGCGGATTGTACCGCATGAAAAGAGCTGCACTGTCCTGGCGAAACACCAAGTAGCCCGGTCTAATTGTATATAAGTGCGCAGCCTCCCGGGGTTTCAAAGAAGGTGCGTTGTCTTTTGACAAATCCCAGAGTTGTTGAACTGGACCTGAGGGAGTAGACAAGACCCGATCATTAAAAACCATCCCGCCAGCGGCAGCGTAAGGAGAAATCAGCACCCGAATAGCCCCGAATTGAGTCGGGTCGGCGGCAGAAGCATCCACTAATCGCATAAGTCGTGGAAAGGGGTAGGCATCGTAAAATGAGGGCCTCTGATGCATGGCAAAAGCCCCCAATACGTGCATTTCGATCCAGGACGTGAAATAATGAAGCGAAAAGTTTACCACATCCACGCCAGGCGTAGAGGTATTAGCTGCGGTGCCCAACCCATTATAGAGGTACGCCAAGGCCGGGATGCCGATGGCCAACCGCGTCCCCTCAGCAATACGATGAGCCGGGTAGATGACCGAGGCTCTCATGAAGTGGCGATGCATGGGGATAACGAACCAACTAAGCCAAACACTGACAAACCCCACGAAGAATGTTTCCTCATCCATACCGGGTACTGCAACGGACTCAAAAGACATCGGCGACACGATGGGAATATAATATTGTGGCAGGTCCGATTCAGCGATCGGTAGCTTCTTCGGACCAAACCCAAAGGGGTCTTTGATGTTAGCAAACTTCGGAGCAGTCTTCGATATGACGTCCTCACGAAGGAAGCAGGAAATGAAGCTTTTAAAAGTAACACCCTGCTCCTCAGATTCAGTGAACAATCGATCAAAAATACCCAGCGCCTTGATCAAGCTGGGGCGCTTGTGGCGAACGGCGTTCTCAACAGACAAGCCGTCAGCCGGTGCAGACTCGGGCTCAAAAACATACTCGTCAGGAGGCAACAACTCCTCATACAGTGCACCCCTGATTGGCAATCCCGAGATTTCATAAAATTCTGCAAGAGAGATCGAGACCTCACGATCTCTTAGAATGAAAGTGTTGGTGGGAAGATTCCATTGGTTCAAAAACGCCTTAACCCACCAGACATGCGGGGACTTATAATGGAAGAGTGACGCGTATATTGCCTGATAAAGCCCGACCTTCTGCAGCCGCGCACGATGGGTGGCAAGGATGTAGCGAGCCCAGAGAAGATAGCCCGTGGGGTGTCGGGGAGTGAGCCCTATCTTATAGATCTGCCCCCAAGGGTGGGCCTCACCCTGGCAGATACGCCGCCCCAAGATGTCTATGGCCGGGATCGGATGGTTCGGAATACCGGTCGTTGAAGGCTCGAGCCTCCCCGTTGGAGTCCAGTTGGGCATTTCCACAGCAAAAACTGTCCTCGGAGGATCCATCGGTAAAAATGGGAAAGTGGGCTCCGTCGGCACCGCGCAAAGAAAACTCCGGCGACCTTGAATAATCTGACTGTACCAAGATCCCCATTGAAGAAGGTTGGTGCAGTTCGGGTCATGGGCCCGAATCATCGCCATCGCTTCCTCATCAGATGGTGACTGAGGAAAAGCAGCCTCCGAGCGAGAAAAGGGAAAGCGTGGAACAGAAGCCATCGCACCTGAAATCCAATAAAGGAAGACCGTTAAAAGAAAAGTTAGCAATATATATTCATGCATGAACATGAAGACTAGTTGAAGAAAGCAACAACAGAGTTTCCTGGGACCATTGGCTACAAAACACATGGGCCCCACAGAATCCGGATGACGGCTCATTAATAATGAGACCAAATAGTTACAACAAAACAAAGGGAATATCCTCATTTAATAAAGAATGATGACCATGCACATTCCCCCCAACAGGATCTGTCTCGGGCTCTACAATGAATCCAACAAGATCAAAGGAATTAAATTCCCATAGAAGACATCATTACAAAACTCCCATTGCATTAATTGCAGAAGAACAACCTCGGGCCAAAAGACCCCAGAAAGCCTCCGTGTGAAGAAATCGAGTTCTTCATTGGAATTAAAATTCCTTACTAAGAAAAGGGAATTAAATTCCCAGAAATATTTTTGGATGAAATTAAATTCCATGGAGTTGAAACGCCATCATCATCTCCCCAAAGATCATCTAAACCCTAAAAGATCTACAGTTTGAAGGTTAAGCGGTTTCATGTTCTTAGGGAAAAACATGAAGAAACAAGGGTAAAAACCCTTGTTTTGGATTTAAAATCCATAGGAATGTGAAGGTCCATCGTTTGTCCAAGAACGTTACCTGAGGAAAAAAATTCTTTTCGAACAGAGTTAAACTCTGAAGATTGTTTCAAGACAGAGAACTAAGCTCTGGAAGCGAGAATTAAATTCTCAAGGAAAAAGTTCTCAGAAGAAGAAGATGAGCAAAGTGAAGGCTCCTCGGAAGAGACGGTGGTATTTATAGAAGGCGATGGAAACGCTTCATCTCCCCAAATCCCTAAAGGAATCCAACGGTCACAAAAGGTGACAGCGTTGCACTCACGTGCTGACACGTGAGAACAACGCTGTGGGGGCATTTGTTTCCTGATTTAAAATCAGAAAAGCTTATGGGAAAAGTTTCAGAAAAGGGTCACATGCTTACACGTGACCAGCAGTCACGTGTGGGCACGCGACACCTAAAAGTATCGACAAGGCAAATTCAGTCTCCCAAATACGTCAAAGAAAGGGGCTTCAGAAAGGGTCACGTGCTCCCACGTGACCTGGGTCACGTGTCGGCACGTGACATTTAAAAGCAGCGGCAAAGACACAACGGTTCCCTGATCGAATCAAGAAAAAGGCTTCAGAAGAGGTCACGTGCTCCCACGTGACCAGGGTCACGTGTTGGCACGTGACACTCAAAACATCAGGCTCATTCTCCGGTTAAATCGAGAAGAAGGCTCCATGCCAGGGTCACGTGCTCACACGTGACCAGTTGTCACGTAGTGGCACGTGACAGCTAAACAGAGAACAGAAAGCAATGCGCAGAAAGAAAGAAGAAGGCTCATTCCAAAGAGGGTCACGTGCCCACACGTGACCATGGGTCACATGGTCACACGTGACCGGCTTTCAAAGCCCATTTTGTTAACAGAATCAAATTCTGAAGGAGATTCAAATCTTTCCAAAGGAAAGCGATTATCTGGAACCAACCGAATTAAAGATTCAAAGATGATTAAATATCATCTATCTATGGGAAAATCTCGAGCTTGGAAAGATTTCCCCTTTAAATCTAACCGAAATAACAAAAGAGAATCCCTGGATTTGAAATCCAATGGTGAATGAAATTCACCTAATAATCCAAAGGTCAAAAACGAATGATGGATGCAAATCAAATCTCTCAATGAAGATTCGTCAAAAACTAATTGATTCGGCTGCTTCTCCTATAAATAGGAGCCAAGAGACACAAGGATAAAAAGAGATAGAGATATACACGCAGAGGGAAGAAAGGGAGAGAGAGCCTTGATACTTCGAGGAACTTGGATCTTCTGCAAAAGAAAACCCTAGGTAAGAAAGGGAAGGCTCCTTGAAAGAAAGGAGAATTTAATTCTCAACAGAGTTTAACTCTGATATATAAAACGGAAGAAGATATTTCTTCTCTCTTTGATAGAGGATCTGCAAAGTGCACATCTCCCCTTGAATCTGAGAATTTAATTCTTAATGGGTTGAGATCCTGCCATGCAGATCCAAAATATAGAGAGGGAATGGAAGCACGAGAATTTAATTCTCACAGAACTATAGGAATTTAATTCCTTTAAAATAAAACTAGGGCTTGACCCTGTGTTATGGGAATTTAATTCCTTCAGAACAAAAAGAAACAGGGTTTAACCCTAATTAAGAACCTAGTTCTGTTGGAACAGCGGGGATTTAATTCCCTTGATCATAATTTAACAGAGAGTGGGAATTTAATTCCTTAAAAGCTTTTATTAGGGTTTAACCCTATTTAGTTCTTCACATGTATGAGGAATTTAATTCCTACAGAAAATTCAGAGTCCAACTCTATTCAGAATATAAATCTTCAAAAGGAAGTAGGAATTTAATTCCTCTGAAATTACTGTCAGGGTTTAACCCTACGAGGAATTTAATTCCTGGAAACGATTAACAGATCCTCTAAACAACATACATAGAGGCAGGGTCACGTGTCACCACGTGACCCCCCCAAGAGATCTACAGAAAGCCCCTTTGAGGCAGCACCCCACGTGACCCACGTGACCCTCGGCAGAAGCTTTAACATATAAGCATTTAAATGCCCTTCACGTGAGGGCACGTGATGCGATAATCTCAGCAGAATAAATGAAGGGAGGGCGCTCTCATGTGTTGCCACGTGACCCCTCTTGCCTTAGTGTTCAACACTAAATTGGAACTCTCGAATCCAGTATTGAAACACTGTTGGGCCCTAGTGTTCAACACTAATCAGAGAACTTTATTCGCAGTGTTCAACACTGATTACCTTAGTATTTAACACTAATCTGAGATCTCCATTGCCAGTGTTCAACACTGATCTGTTTTAGTGTTTATGATAATTTGAAAGCCTTGTTGCTGGTGTTTAACACCAATTATCTTTTAGTGTTAAACACTAACTTGTCAACCTCATTCCCAGTGTTCAACACTGATTGCTCTGTAGTGTTTAACACTAGGCTTTGGCCCAATTGGCTAAATGGATAGAGGCAAAGCCTCTCCTTCAATGGACCAACAAGAAGCCAATATTCCAGACATGATCGGACTTAGCCCAAGCTAGGCCATGAGTCTTCAATTCGTAATTAACTGGGCTAATGGGCTCATAACATAATTAATCGGTCTTGATCCCAAATTGGGTCAAGGACTATTTAAGTCATTCCGGTTCTAGGGTACATCTCTTCACTCCTTTGATACTTGGCATTGTAATCCCTCAATGTCTTCAAAGAGGTGACGGGTCCCGACGACCACACATTGATATGGACTGTGGGGTCCTTAAACCCGTGTCTAATGCAAAATTCCTGGTTACGTGGAACGCGGATAACGTCACTCTTTGACCCCGCGGAAAACGCCCAGAGCGGAGCCTAGTCCTCGCCGAGCACGGCAGTGAACCCGTGTGAAGCATCTAGTGCAAAATTCCTGGTTACGTGGAACGCGGATAACGTCACTCTTTGACCCCGTGGAAAACGCCCAGAGCGGAGCCTGGTCCTCGCCAAGCACGGCAGTGAACCCGTGTGAAGCATCCAGAGCACATACCGGACTATGGAGTCCTTAAACCCATGGACTACGACGTCCTTAACCTTGACCGAGATGTCTTAAAACTAACGATGGACCGCAATGTCCTTAAACTACCCATGGACCGCAATGTCCTTAACCTACCCATGGACCGCAATGTCCTTAAACTAGAACAATAGAGCCCCGCATGCCCTTTTGTCGGATCTAAACGGTCCCGTTTAAGTTGATCTTAGCCTTAAAGATGGCTAACGTATCCTTAAACCTTCAAACAGACTGGACTATGAATCCCCCCAATTAACTCTGGCTCGATGGTACATCCCTGAACTCCTCTGACATCCGTCGTTGTAATCCTTCAACGTCGTCAGAGAGGTGACGGGTCCCGACGGCCATACATACGATGGACCACTATGTCCCTAAACTGGAACAATGGAGCCTAAAACGCTCCTTTGTCGGATCTAAACGATCCCGTTAAGTTGATCTTAGTCTCAAAGTTAGACTAACGTATCCTTAACAAACGTTTGAGTTGATCTTAGCCTCAAGTATGGCTGACGTATCCTCAAACCAAACCCCCAAACCCAAATCTAAGATAATACGGATTTGGACTAGTCCACGCCCTACGGGCGACGACATAACTCAGTCTCTGTAAACAATCCACGGGCAACAAAACACAAAACAAACACCCACGACACGAAGTGACCATCTGGAGAAGGAGAAAGTTGTTACCGCAATGCGGTAGCGTAATTAACTGCAGGGGCTTGCGCCTGCAGGGAAGAGCGTCCCCACAATCAAAAACCCCTCAAACGAGGGGGAATCTGACGAAGTCTGCTACATCGGACGCATCCGTCTAAACCTTCGATACATGGTGCCATAAATCAACTTGGTATCTTCGGAGAGGTGGACGGATAGCACCAATTAGCATCTGCCCCGAGTCTCAGTGCCAAGACATCGCAGTCTTGTGCGCCGCCATTCGGAGGGGAACAGATACCTTTAGATAGTTCACGAGGTAATGACCTACCTCTTCACAACACTCATATGTAACATAGCACGATAATATTGGGAAAGGTTGATTTGGGAAAATACGATTTTACACAAAACTACTTCAAACTTATAAAAACCTTTTTTCTACAAAATTATGTATTTTAGACAAATCTTTGCAAAGCGTCGCTACAACCCATTTCGGGGAACCCGTTCAGGATGGTGCGGATTATCGCATATCCTCGGGCTAAGTAATGCGAGATACAGACCTCCGCAAGGAGCATACGGTCTCGAAAGATTTAAAAATACAAATATCTTAAGAAAATGAGATTTCTAGAAAAATAATAAATTAAATTATTTTATAAATATATATATATATATATTTGTATCATCAAAATTATAGTATAAATATTCCAACTTTTCTAAATTAAAAGAATCATTTTACATGAAAACACCATGCAATTCCATACAAATTCAATACTTTACAATTAAATACCATATATTATGAAATTAGGTTTTACTCACTAGAAATGCCACATATATAAAATCTGCATCTATGAAAACTCTAAAGACGATAATTAAATACTTGAGATGTATTTTGAAAATTATACAAAATTATTTTTACATAAAACCCCCTCAAGTTTTATAAATTACAATAAGGACCCTAGTAAATATAGGTTTAAGCGGGACCAGTCTCTTGAGCCTCAGGGAGCTAGAGATATGGGTGCTTGCCTATTTAAGATAAACAACTTAATAAACGGTGTTATCAACACGGTAATCGTCTTTGAAAAAGACACAAATCCTGCCGTCCATATGCAGCGGTTACCGATAACACCAAAACCTAATTCAAAATTCAATTTCTTTTCTAATTGTCTGACTCAGACTGAGTCTCAAAATAATCAATCTGACTTGAATGAGATTTAAGTATATATATAACAATTCAATATGAATCCATATATTCAATCTGTTCAATCTATCAATTTATACAACTTGACCGAACCGAACCATGGATATACTTCCATCTACATGATTCTCCAGTTACATCTATTTACTGATATCATGGTTCCAGCAAGTCACCCATCTATACAATTCAAATTACAAGACAATACAATACAAACAATACAATCAAGACATCGCGGGGTTTAAGGGGTAGATTGGTATGGAAGGTGTTAGAAGTGGCACGAGACTGCAACCATTAAGACACCTAACCTGCATTCCATTGTTGTTGTACCGTGGCATAAACGGTTCCTTGTACTCCTGATACCTTAGTCTCCGGGGTAAGTGAGACTCCTCTCGTATACACTGGTCTCTTCTGTACCAAGCTATAAACAAAAGCGTTAACACTAAATACAACATTATAACAATATAATACAACTTTAAAAGTTACACTCTCTCTGTCTATTATATTTCTCCCTCACCTTTGGGACTTACCGAGCGATTTGTTCTCTGACGACATTCTCTTTCTGCTTCTTTAGAATGTTGTCAGGTGTTTCGGACTCACTGAAGATCGAGACCACCAGCAAAGACTTGGATCAGCTAGCTTTCGACCCGGAGCTCTAGATACTTGTACATTTCATTTCAGTACTTTCCATTTCTGTTATGCCACTGTTTAGGCATTGCTTTCATTCCATTTATTTACTTTTCCTTGTACTGTAAAAGAATGTTAATAAATAAAGTTGTTGTTCATTACATTTGTCTCTTATGTATATTTCTTTTATATTGCTTAGATACGCTCAGCATGTTTACTTTAGAGTAAATACATAGCGGGCCCATCGCGCCCTCTTCCCGTATACTAGGAAGTGGGGCGTGATAGCTAGCCGAGACTGGTTTCGAGGACTAACGCCACGCTCCATCTCGACCTTCGGTGAGCTGTCCACCCAATTCCTCAGCCATTTCGTCGGGAATTGACGACAAAAGAGAACAGTCGACTACCTGTTCACTATAAAGAGCGGGGACAAGGAATCCTTTAAAGGATACGTCACTCGTTTCTACAACGCTCTTCTTGAGGTCCCCGAGCATCGGGATGAAACTGTTATCACCGCACTAAGGTCGGGTCTTAGGCACAAAGAGTGGCACCACTCTTTTGCATTAGAGCAACCTAAGACCATGGCCGAGGTAAAAGCTTGGACCGAGCGGGATATCTAACTCGAGTCGGAGGTGAATGCCAACCTGCCCCGGGGCAACTAAGCCGACCAAAAGAAGAGGGGCAGAGAAGAGAAGAAGAGGGTCGATCGGCCAAAACCCTTCTCCCCGAAGTTCCAGGAGTACACTCTTCTTAACATCTCCCATACTGAGCTGTTGAAGGAAGCGAAGGGAGAGAGATTCTTCAACCTCCTGCCAATCACCCAAAGGGAGGCAAAGCATATCCGGGGACCGTACTGCGCTTTCCATAGGTCGCAGGGTCACCCGATCGAAAACTGCAAACAACTCCGTGACTACATCGGGGAGTTGATCCGCTCTGGCCACCTGGCGAAGTACCTGCGGGACAAGCGGCAGGCAGACCGAGAGCAAGAGAACCAGCCCCCTCCCGGTGCATTAACGATCGGGCAAATCATGGTCGTTACCTCGGACGTTATCCTGGAACCTGCTCGGGAAGCCAGCAAAAATCGCCAGCTCCTACCAATCGAGGGTACAACCGAAACACCTAGAAAGAAGTGCAGAGCGGTCGAGCCCATCGTCTTCACCGATGAAAACCTCTATAGTATATCCCTGCCTCACAACGACCCCCTCGTCATAACATCCCGGGTCCACCATTACGAGGTTCAGAGGATACTGGTCGATTCCGGGAGCTCGGCGGACATCCTCTTCTACGACTGTTTCGAGCGTATGGGGTTGGGACCATCTGACCTACTGTCCACCTCCCATGTCCCCTCAGGGTTCACAAACCACTCCATCCCGACCGAGGGATTGGTCACCCTCCTCCTCAACATCGGAGAGACAGGCTATAACAGAATAGTACCTATGGAATTCATCATCGCTAAAATCCTCTCATCCTACAACATCCTCCTGGGGCGCCAGACATTAAACGCCTTCCAGGCTCAAATCCTGACCTACCACCTTGCGATCATGTTTCAATTAGACCAAGGGGATAGGTCAGGCATACAGGAACTAGCAGATTACTATGGTTTTTCTCGCTTCTATGTGTCCACCGGAGAGACGAGCGACAATTTTGAAGATGCGTATGATTTCCAGGGGTCTCTGGACACGCGCGATGACCAAAGGGAAGTCTGAGGAACCCTGGTAGAAGCACTGGCGGAAGTCCCCCTCGTCGAAGGGGTCGACGACCAAACCGTCCGGATTGGCTCCCTCTTAACTAGGAACCACTGCGAGGACTTGATATGATTTCTCCGAGATAACTCAGACGTGTTCGCTTGGACCCCCGAGGATATGCCTAGGATCGACCCCAAAGTGATCTCCCATAAGCTTGGGATCAACCCGTATGCAAAGCCCGTTCGACAAAAGAAGAGAAGCTTTCTACCGGCAAAGTAAAGGGCGACTGAGGACGAAGTGGATCGACTGTTTGCCGCCAACTTTATCAGAAACTTGGACTATTCAGAGTGGCTGGCAAATGTGGTCATGATCAAAAAGGCCAACGGGAAATGGTCTATGTGCGTGGACTTCACCGATCTGAACAAGGCCTGCCCCAAAGACAACTATCCCCTCCCTCAGATAGACCAGTTGGTGGACAGCTCAGTCGGTTATGAATTACTTAGCTTTATAGATGCGTTTTCCGGTTACAATCAGATCCGGATGAACCTGGAAGATGAAGAGCTTACCGCGTTCACCATGGCTCGGGGGGTATACTGCTACAAAGTGATTCCCTTCGGTCTTAAGAATGCTGGGGCTACATATCAATGCCTCATCAACAGACTGTTCAAGCCACAGATCAGGAGAAACATGGAAGTTTACGTCGACAACATACTAGTGAAATCCGTTTCTTCGGTGGGGCAAACCAAAGACATCGGCAAGACATTTGATGTCCTGCGCAAATATAAAATGAAACTCAATCCGGCTAAGTGCGCGTTCGGAGTCACCAGTGGGAAGTTCCTCGGGTTCATGGTAACTCACCGAGGAATAGAAGCAAACCCAGAAAAGATCAAAGCCATCCTCGACATGATATCCTCCAAGAGTAATATGGAGATCATGCGCCTCACCAGGAGGGTCACTGCCCTGAGTCGTTTCATTTCTAGGTACGGGGAAAAGTGCTTACCATTCTTCAAAGCCCTAAGGAATATTCCCAAGTTCGAATGGTCTGAGGAATGCCAGAACGCCTTCGAGCAGCTCAAGGCACACCTAGCGACTCCTCCGCTACTGACTCGACCAGTCGAAGGCAACGAGCTATTTTTATACCTCACGGTCTCTGATCAAGCTGCAGACTCGGTGCTCGTCAGGGAAGTCGATGGTGTGCACAAGCTGGTTTACTACGTGAGCCATGTCCTCAAGGATTCAGAGAAAAGATACCCCGCCATGGAGAAGATAGTCCTGGCACTTGTCATCACTTCCGAGAAGCTCCGACGTTACTTCCAAGCACACACAATACTCGTCCTCACCGAGCGACCTTTAGGATTCGTCTTTGCCTCCCCCGAGTCTTCGGGTTATCTAAGAAAATGGAGGTGGGAATTGTCCCAATTTGATATTAGGTACCGCCCCTGGCAATCCATCAAAGCATAGGTCTTAGCCGATTTCGTTGTCGAGTGCACCATTCCCATTAAAGGCGGAACGGCGGAACACGGCCCCGAACCACGTCCGTCGGTCGAAGAGATATCCGACCCCATCCCAGACTGGGTGTTATACATGGACGGATCCTCCACCGAGGAAGGGAGTGGGGCAGGTCTAATCATCCACGGCCCAAATGAAGCAGAGTTGGAATACTCCTTAAAGCTCGGGTTCAGAGCATCAAACAACGACACGAAATACGAAGCCTTATTAGCAGGATTGCGAATCACATTCGAGGTGGGGCTGAAGACCATCAGGGTCCGCAGCGACTCCGCACTAGTCGTCGGCCAGGTAACTAGGCGTTTCGAAGCCCGGGAAACGCTCATGATAAAGTACCTAGACGAGGTAAAAAGGCTTCGCAAAAATTTCAACGAAGTCCAAATAGAGCAGATTCCCCGAAATCTGAACACCCAAGCTGACGCATTGAGCAAGCTCTCCTCTTCTTATACGGCCAACCATAAGAGGAATATCCTTTTTGAAGTATTACCACGGCCCAGCATGGAGGACGGAGAGGTAACACTTCAGGTATACACGACTTAGAAGGAAGGAAATATTAAAGGAAGCCCTTGATGGAATTCCTAAAAGATAGCACACTTCCAGACGACCGAGGAGAGGCACGCCGCCTTCGAGAAAAAGCTCGTCATTTCATCTGGAGCAATGGGAACCTTTACAAGAAGTTGTACACTCAGCCCCTACTCCGATGCGTCGACTCCCCTGAAGCAGACTATGTTCTATAAGAGATACACGAAAGGGTCGGCGGGGCGCACCAAGGGGCCTGTATCCTGGTCCAGAAGACGCTGCTCCAAGAATATTATTGGCCGAGCATACACCAGGATGCCGAGAAGCTTGTCAGAAGATGCAACTGCCAACTCCATGGCAGCATACCTTGTCTCCCCTCTACCGAGCTAACAACCCTCATCTCCCCTTGGACGTTCGCACAATGTTGGATGGACATGGTGAGCTAACTCCCCACCGGCACAGGCAGACACGAATACATCCTCGTCGTGGTAGACTAATTCATAAAGTGGATAGAGGCCGTCCCCATCAGAAAACCAGACGCCGCCTCCACTATAAAGTTCCTTTAGAACAACGTAATCTCCCGATTCGGGATCCCGAGGTACATCATCAGCGACCAAGGGACCAACTTCGAAAACGACAAAGTCAAAGAGTTTTGCAGCGAGTACCACATATTGATGAAGTTTGCCGCGGTCGCCCATCCTCAATGCAACGGGAAGGCAGAGTTTGCGAACCGGGGTGTCATCCGCGGTCTCCGAGCCCGTCTAAAAGGAAGACAAGGGGCTGGGTTGAGGAACTGCCTTGGGTCTTGTGGGCACTGCGAACGTCAAGAAAAACACCCACGGAAGAAACCCCCTTCATCCTTTGCTAAGGCACCTAGGCCATGGTTCCCGCGGTGATCGGATTGCCCAGCTACAAAGTTGAACACTTCGATGACGAAGCTAACACCTCGGCGCTCCGAACCAACTTGGATATCCTACTAGAGAAATGGGACCGAGCGCAGATCAGAGCGGCCGCCTATTAACAACAAATTGCTTGCTACTACAATGCCCGAGTCAATCATCACGCCTTCAAAGCGGGAGATCTAGTCCTACGGAGGAACGAGTTCGTAGACCAAACGAGGTTGTATAAATTCTCTCCACAATGGGACGGCCCATTCCTCGTAGCAGAAATATTGCCTGGTGGAGCATATCGCTTGCTGGACGCCAGGGGACGAAAGTTTCTTCGGCCTTACAACGCCGAGAAAATCGAATTGTATAAATGAATGTATTTTCTTCTTTTTGAAGTGATGTAAATTTTATTAAGTTATAAGAGGCTAATTTTGTCTTCCTTCTCAGTTCCGTGACCCCTAAACTCATCTTGAAAAAGCACGTAAACAATGCGAAAGGGACAGAAGGAAACAAAATGCCTCAACAAGAAAAACCTTTATTCATCAAAGGGGTATTATAGGCTCCTCATCCTTACAAAATATATATATTTACAACAAGGGGCCGGGGATTAAGAAAGCATTGTTGATGGTACTCCGAGAAAATCTCCTCCAGCCAAGCCCGAGCTTCCTCGGCTGCTACGGAAGCACCATCCGCTGGACAAAAGTCAGCGATCAGCCTCTTCTAGAAACACTCTAGAAGAAGGCCCACTGATCAGTCCTGCCTGCTCCTCGAGATCAAGCCAAGGTGGTAGAGCGAGTGCAACTTCTCGATCGCCTCGTTCCTCAGCAGTGGAGACAGGGCATTGTGCAGCCCCAGGGACTTCCTCCAGATCGTGTAGATGAGCAGTTGGAGGAGTGGAGAACGCCGGGGAAGAAGGCGTCCAAAGTACCCCTCCACACGGTCTATCACCGTCCCGTATATCTGCTCAAAGCGATCGAGGTTGTAAAGATACACATCGTCATGAGAAATGATTTCCCCGATGAGCACACACGGACGACTGGCCATTTTCAGAAACACAGGGCTAGAGAGAAACCAACATGCCCTCGCTATTTATAGCCTCAACAAAAATCTCCAAAGGCCTTAATTTACGTGCACAAGCGACACGAATCGCGGGACGTCTCAAATTCCCGATATGGAACGGACACATGTCGGCCATGCCTGTCTTTAAGGGCGGCAATGCCGTCATGGAAGGTTGAACGACGCCCTCACTCCCGCCAACGCCACCACGGAAGTTTGAACGACGCCCCAGGGAGGCGTAAGGAGGTCTCTAAAAGCCTTCCTCGCGAGGCCACCGAGTAGTTCCCCCCCCCGGTCAATCCCTAGCGAGCAGCTTCCTGCCTAACTATGCTAAGGATCCAAAGCTCTCCTCACGAGGCTACCTAGAAGCTTTCCTGCCCGGTCAATCCCTAGCGGGCAACTTCCTGCCCAACTATGCTAAGGATCCAAAGCCCTCCTCACGAGGCCACCGAGCAGCTTCCATGCCTGGTCCATCCCTAGCGGGTAGACTCTTGCCCATCTACGCTACGGATCCAAAGCCCTCCTCACGAGGCCACCGAGCAGCTTCAGTACCCGGTGCATCCCTAGTGGGTAGATTCCTACCTATCTATGCTAAGTATTCGAAGCCCTCCTCACGAGGCCACCGAGCAGCTTCCCTACCCAGTCCATCCCTAGCAGGTAGATTCCTATCCATCTACGCTAAGGATTCGAAACCCTCCTTACGAGGCCACCGAGCAGCTTCCCTGCCCGGTCCATCCCTAGCGGGTAGACTTCTGTCCATCTATGCTAAGGATCCAAAGCCCTCCTCATGAGGCCACCGAGCAGCTTCCCTGTCCGGTCCATCCCTAGAGGGTAAATTCCTGTCCATCTATGCTAAGGATCTAAGACCCTCCTCACGAGGCCATCGAGCAGCTTCCCTGGTCGGCTAATCTCCGAGGGATAGATTTCTGCCTTATGGAGACACGAGTCTAGAAACCGCATAATGAGGAATCAGACAATGCAAGCCAATTCTAACTTGGCTGTTTTAAAATTCGTGCTAGACGTAGTCGTCAATCCGATGCTGAAGAAGGGAATAATACTGACCTTCCTACACTAGGATGTATTTGGATTCATCCTAAATGATCGATCACTACCTCGACTCCGGGGAGAGGGAGGGTACCGACTTTCCTACATTTGGCAATTACTCGACTCACACTCGACGCGCGATCGTCATCTAAAGAGTCAGGCATCTAAAAATCACACGGTCATGCAGAAGAAAATAAGCTCATCTTTATTTATATTATAGAAATTTTTACAAGGTATTCTGGGCTCCTCAGCCTTACAAAACGACTGGAGGCTTACAAAACTTAAAAAAGGAAAAGGCAGGAAAGCTTAGGCCGCAGGACTGGGGAGGATCTCGCCCTGCTCGACGCCAGCGTCGGGAACCAAAATGGAGACCTCTGGGTCGGTGCTTCCACCGGCTGCCTCTCCCCCGACGGCATTCCCGGCAGTTTCCGCCTACGGTGCATCCTCGGAGAGAAGGTACTGGAGCCAAAGCACACCGTCAGCAAACCCCGGCATCAATACCTTGACAGCGTCGAGAGCCTAGTGCTAAATAATAGCCGAGGCATCGGCGAGGTCGGCGTAGAACTGGTCCGGCGCCTTATACCTCTCCACAGACTTCGAAGCTCGGAGATCGACAGGCTTCACCGCATCAAGCACCTCCTGGGTGTCCACCTTGCAGGCATCCCGCGACTTCTTCATTGTGGCGTTGAGCTTGCTAGCCTCCTCCAACTTAGCCTGGATGACCTTGTTGGATTCACTCAGAAGTCAGATTGACTCCTTACACTTGGAGTTCGTCAACTCGTCAGCGATCACCCGGGTTTCAAGAACGGCTATCCTCTCCTTCGCCTGCTGCATCTCCAGGCATAGATCCTTCTCCCGTGAGGATGATTCACCCGCCTTCTTAATGGCCGGGGCAATCTCTTCGGACTCCATATTGACGATAAGGGCGCAGTGTTGGAGGACGTGAGAAAAGCAGCAAAAGGAGTTAAAAATGTTCAAACTGAGGAAAAATAGTTTAAAAAATTCTTAAAGGAAAACGGATACCGACCTGGACCACCTCCTGAGCGATAGCGGCCACTTGGGCCTTTAGGGTTCCCCGAGGAATTTTGCTCCCGGCCGATTGGTCTATGTTCGAGAGCAGGGTATCGGCAACGGAAAGCCCCGAAGGCACCTCAAAACAGACGTCCCCCTCTGTCACGACCCAAAGTTCGGCCCGTGACCGGTACTTAACCACGTAACGTCTACAGGCGCAACGCGACTAAGTAAGCCGAAACCCAGAAATCAAAACCATTGAAAAGGGAGTGAAAAGAAACATTAGTTTAAAACATTTAGAAAACCTTAAGTAGTTTAGTAAAAATTCTTTAAAGTTCAAGTTATTATCTTAAAAATTTTGGCAGCATTTCCCTTGTAAAAACTAGCCCCGAAACCGGGTACAAACCAGATAAAAATAAAATGAGATACAGTAAGAATAAAGCATCCCAAAATGGGAGCAATCACGCCCAACGGCGGAAACAATCACCACAAATAATATACGACGCCGTAGCGAAGAATGAGCAAAAATAAGTGAAGACAACATGAAATATAAAACAGCATAAATAAAGTCGGCTCACAACGAGCTCGACGCCAGAGTACAAAATAATATACATCGTCCTCACAACTGGTCTCTAAATTAATACATGAATAATAGATGGAGAGTACTAGATATAACAGTGTATACAACTGGAAATAAACAGATACCGCAAACACCCACCTATCAGCAAAAGGGCTCACGCGCCAACTGCAATGGTATCCGTATCAAAAGATGCAAGGAAGCAGCCTGCCGCTACTAGTCCGAGGGGCAACCTGCAAACCCTGTGGCACAACGGGGGTGAGTTGCCAACTCGTGAATAGTAGATAACATATAAAAGCAATCGCGAGTATGCACGTACTGCGATACTCTAACCTATGCCACCAGATAACATCTATATGATGAGCTGGATGCGCAATAATCATGCAACAAGTGCGATCTAATAACATCTCTATATGATGAGCAGGGTATGCAATAATCAGGCATAGCAAATGCACTCTAATAACATCTATATAGGATGAGCAGGGTATACAATAATCATACAAAAGTACTCTATCAGGTATTACGACTACAGGATGAGATGCAAAATACTGAATGCTGAGCATGGGATAAAATAACATTTACACGGAATCTCATCGTGGAAGATAACCGGTGTCCATCAATGCACCTAAATCCCAGTAAAACTCAGGCACCGTCACCCTCATCGGCCCTCGAATCCTGTAAATCTCATAGAATCATGAGTGCCCAACATCGGCACTCGAAATATCATAAAATCATCGTGTCTAGCATCGACACGCAAATCCTCATATATCGAGCTCCGTCAGTCCGGATCGGCCCACGGGCTCCGTCTGCGGAATTGGCCCTCGGCCCCGGCAGCACGGGTCGTCCCGTATCCATCTATCGACTCTGGTCAGTACCCTCCGGATAACCGCCAGGTCCAACCAATCACCGGTAGGTAGTAGTCCCTCTGCCAGGCTCACCGTCTACTGCACAGCGATCCGTTCTCGCCGCGGGGTACCATACCGGGTCCACCATGTACCCTCAATCGGTCTCATCCAGCTCCTCGATTCGGGTTCACATATCACACGTCTCCGAACCGAGAAAACGCATGGTGGACGCACTGAAATATCATATCAAGAGAAACCGGATTTTTAAAACAGTGCGTATTTCCTTAAAATAATACCACGGTTCTCAAATCCAGAAATCACATGAATCCAAAACTCAATGCGTAAATCCATGCAATATGTCGTATGACACTAAGAGTAAAAAGGGAAAACCACTCTTTTAAAAGGATCCAGTTTTTGAAAATATCTCATGCGGTCCCTTAGTTTTTAAATCATGTCAATATCATCCATGTATGTAACATATGTATGTATATAGGTATAGATGTGCGAATGGATATATACGCGAATATGAGTGTCAATGTATATGTGTGCACCAGTATGAATATATAGTGTGCATGTGCGCAAGTATGAAGATATCAATATATGTTTCGTAGCAATCCTATAGTGCGAGTGTCATGGCAATCACTAGCGGTGTGAGTGTAACATACAAATAGTGCTCGTGCAGCTTAAACCGCTAGTGACAGTGCAGTGTCATATAACTACCATTCCTATATGCAACAGAAGAAGGTATGCTACGATAGTACATATAAATATCTATGACTAAAATATCCTATCACGCGCCCTGACGCTTAACATCATATGGGCGATTTCCCCGTAGATGTTAAATCTACTCACCTGGTCGTGTGCTAAGCGTAGCCGACCACCTGCTTTCCTTTCTTTGCAGCGTCCGACGTACCCGCCTGCGAACCTAGAATTTACACAAGGAATCCATATAAGCAAAATCCTACAAAAACGCGATATCGAAATTAAACGAGAAACTCGCGTCGCGAACTAAGCGCGCGTGTGTCCGATACGCTGAAACGTGTGTATACGCGTCTAAAACTAGCTCGACACATCGAGACCCGCTGGAACACAGAACCCACTCACGTATCACACGTGTCGCGCCAACTAAACGCATTGGAAAAACGATATATCGCTCCAGATTTTGTCTCGGGCATAAAAGTGAAAAGTTGCATATACCAAACTACTAGAATATACAGCAGACTACCCTAGCCAAAACCCTAACACCTAATTCCCCCATCTGGCTGTAAATTGCGGCCAGAACGATTAAAATTGCGGCCTGGGTGTGGGGTTTTGGGCTCGTGCTTTGTGTGTGTAGTCTAGACCTAGTGTACACGCTCCAGTTTTCCTAGATTTTCTCTGAAGCATACGGGTCTACAGCAGATCACAGAAAGCTTAAAATTCACTTTAAAACGTTAAATTTTGCACTAAATGAAACCCTATGGTATCTTAGCGAAATCTGGGGTTAAACTAGGTTTACGTGGCCCTAATAACACTTAATTAAGTTTATCTAACCATCAATATCACCACTTGGCCAAAACTTCACACAAATCACCATTTTAGCACTAAAACGCACTTTTAACACTAATCGAAGCTAATTAGCACACAAGTTTAGCAAGCTAGGAAGTTGGGCTCAGGTTTTAAACCTCTCTTGACCCTAGGTGCAAGGGAAAAGAGGAGAAGAAGAAGGGAAGGAGCTGCTGCTGCTGGGGTGCTGCTGCTACTGATGCATGCTGCTGCTGCATGAAGCTGATGCTGTTGCTGCTGGTGCTGATGCTGATGCTGATGCTAATGCTGATGTTGATGCTGCTGCTGATGAGAATGTTGTGTGTGTGTGTGAGTAAGAGTGAGAGAGTGTTGTGAGAAAGAAAAGAGTGAAGTAGGCAAAGAAATGGAGTCTAACTAGTCAACCCCTCTCTCTCTCTCTCTCTCTTTCTTCATTTAATGCAAGCATGGCACAAGCCATAAAGCCCATTCCCTCTCTCTCTCTCTCTCCAAGTCAACTAAACTAAAACATTTTCCATTTTAAAAAAACAAACCCAAAACAATTAAATCAAATTTTGAACTAGCTTAAGGAAAATGGGTTAATCCACCATGGTTGCTAATCATGGTCTAACCCTAATTTTAACCCTAGTTTACATGCACAAGTGTTTGCAAGCCTATGTAAATTCAAATAAAATATTCATTAAATTTGATAAAATATTTAAAAATTGATTTGGTAAACATTTTATTAAAAACCATATATTAAAATATAATTAGCCACTAATCATATCCTAAGGTGTTACAATCTTCCCCCTTAAAGAAATTCATCCCCGAATTTAAAAATATAAAACTACGCGTACCTTCAAAGAGATGAGAGAATTTCTTCTGCATCTCGCCCTCGGCCTCCCAAGTGATCTCTTCACCATTCGGGCTGCGCCAAAGCACCTTCACAGATGGCAAGACCTTCGATCGAAGTTTCTTCACCTGCCGGTCCAATATCACGACTGGCTGCTCGGTGAACGAAAGATCGAGCTCGAGCTGAACGCTCTGATGCTGAATCATGTGAGAAAGGTCATGTAGGTATCTGCGAAGCATCGACACATGGAAACGGGGTGAACATCTGGGAATTCGGGTGGAAGATCTAAACGATATGCTACTGCGCCCACACGCTCGAGGATCTCGAAGGGACCTATGAATCTGGGGCTAAGCTTCCCCTTCCATCCAAACCTCATCACTCCCTTCATCGGAGAGACCCTCAGAAAAACGTGATCGCCAACTGCGAACTCTAATCTGCGGCGGCGTCTGTCAGCATACGATTTCTGCCTTCTCTGAGCTGTCCTCATCCTGTCTCGAATCAGCTGTATCTTCTCGGTCGTCTCCTGTACGATCTGCGGCCCCAAAATACTGCTCTCACTGAGCTCTGTCCAACAGACGGGCGATCTACATCTCCTCCCATACAAGGCCTCGAAAGGTGCCATCTGAATAGTATCCTGGAAACTATTGTTGTAGGAGAACTCCACCAAGGGTAAATGATGATCCCAGCTACCACCAAAGTCTAAAACGTATGCTCGGAGCATGTCCTCGAGAGTCTGAATAGTCTGCTCTGACTGGCCGTCGGTCTGCGGATGAAATGCTGTGCTGAAACTCAAGCGGGTGCCCAACGCCTCCTGAAGCCTCTGCCATAGTCGGCTGGTAAACTGGGTACCTCGGTCGGACACGATACATGTCGGGACTCCATGCAGTCGTACTATCTCGTCGATGTATATCTGGGCATACTGAGCAAATCCGAAAGTCGTCTTTACTGGCAGGAAGTGAGCCGCTTTCGTCAAACGATCCAAGATCACCCAAATGGAGTCATACCCTCGCCTAGTCCTGGGTAGACCAATAACGAAGTCCATTGAAATCTGTTCCCATTTCCACTCTGGAATGGGTAACGGTTGTAGCTCTCCCGCTGGCCTCTGGTGCTCGGCCTTGACTTGCTGACAAGTCAGGCATCTCGACACGAAGTCTGTGACGTCCTTCTTCATTCCGTCCCACCAGTAAACATCTCTCATATCATGGTACATCTTGGTGGAACCCGGATGAACACTATACACCGATCGATGTGCCTCCTCAACAATCTCACGCCGCAGTCCCTCAGCATCTGGTACGCACAGTCTAGTCCCAAATTGCAGTATCCCCTGATCATCGATCACGATCTCGAAAAATCTACCCTGCCCAATCTGTGCCCTGATCTCTGAGCAACGGTCATCACTGTACTGTGCCTCATGTATACGGTCAAGCAACTGTGGGCGTGCACGAATATGCGCAAGCTGTTCCCTGATCTCTAAGCAACGGTCATCACTGTATTGTGCCTCATGTATACGGTCAAGCAACTGTGGGCGTGCACGAACATGCGCAAGCTGTCCCCAGATCGGCGTGAACTCAAACTGCACTCAGTTGTCGCATAAAATCTGCCAATCTGCTGACGACTGCCTCAGCACAGCGCTCAAACAAGATAGACTACCCCGGGCCTTCTGCTCAAAGCATCCGCCACTACATTAGCCTTGCCCGGGTGATACAAGATCTCGCAATCGTAGTCCTTTACTAGTTCCATCCAACGGCGCTGTCTGAGATTCAGGTCTCGCTACTGAAATATATACTTTAATCTCTTGTGATCAGTGAATATCTGGCACGACTCGCCGTATAGGTAATGTCGCCAGATCTTGAGTGCAAAGACCACTGCAACCATCTCCAAATCGTGAGTGGGGTAGTTCTGTTCATGTTTCTTCAACTGCCGTGAAGCATACGCGATCACCCTGTCATGCTGGATCAATACGCACCCTAGCCTCACTCGAGAAGCGTCACAATAGACCACAAATCCGCCGGATCTTGAAGGCAACGACAACACCGGCGCCATAGTCAAACAAGTCCGTAGCTGCTGAAAGCTATGCTCTCACTCCTCCGTCCAATCGAAAGGAACTCCCTTCCGGGTCAACCCGGTCAAAGGTGCAGCAATACGGGAGAAATCCTGTACAAATCGCCTGTAGTAGCTGGCCAGTCCTAGAAAGCTGCGGATCTCCGTAACTGATGTCGGTCTGGGCCAACGCTGAATGGCCTCGATCTTCTTCGGGTCCACACATATACCATCTCGTGTAATCACGTGACCCAAGAAGTCTACACTGTCAAGCCAGAATGCGCACTTGGAGAATTTTGCGAATAGCTGGTGCTCCCTCAAAGTCTGCAGTGTGATCCGCAGGTGCTGCTCGTGCTCCTCTCGGCTCCGGGAATACACCAAAATATCGTCAATGAATACAATGATGAACAAATCAAGATACGGCCTGAATATACGGTTCATCAAGTCCATAAATGTTGCTGGGGCATTGGTGAGTCCGAACGACATCACCAAAAACTCATAATGGTCGTAACGCGTGCGGATAGCTGTCCTCGATATGTCATCCTGTCGAAACCGCAACTGATGGTATCCTGACCGCAAGTCGATCCTCGAAAAGTACCCTGCACCCTGAAGCTGGTCGAACAAATCGTCGATGCGTGGCAAAGGATATCTGTTCCGTACGGTAACCCTGTTCAGCTGGCGGTAGTCGATACACAAACACAAGCTGCCGTCCTTCTTCTTGACAAACAGGACCGGAGCACCCCAAGGAGACACACTGGGTCGAATAAGTCCCTTATCCAGCAAATCTTGCAACTGACCCTTCAACTCACTAAGCTCCGCCGGGGCCCTCCGATAAGGAGGTATAGAAATAGACCCCGTGCCGGGAATCAAATCAATACAGAAAGAAATGTCGCGCTCAGGCGGTAGCCCAGGAAGCTCGTCAGGGAAGACATCCGGGAACTCACAAACAATCGGAAGCTGGTCCAACGGAAACATAGGCTAGAAATCCCTGACATCCCTTCCTCAAAAGCTGTCCAGCGCAAATAGAAGAAATCAAACTGTGAGGGGCGGCACCACGGTCCCCCTGCACAACAAAAGCCGACTCGCCGGGAAAACAAAATCTAACTGTCTTCTCACGGCAGTCTACAGACGCATACCACGTGGCTAACCAATCCATGCCTAAAAGAATGTCGAAGTCCAACATCTCAAGAAGGATCAAGTCGACAGGCAACTCTCTCTCGCCAATACGGACAACACAGGATCGGAACATATGTCTAGCAACAAACGACTCGCCCACAGGAGTGGTCACAACAAGCGGCTAATCAAGCAAACCGTACTCTCTACCCAAACTCGGCACAAAGTGTGTAGAAACGTACGAGTGCATGGATCCGGGATCAAACAACACGTGTGCGTCAACAGAACATACTGATAGGGTACCTGAGACCACTGCATTGGACACCTGCGCATCCTGATGCGTCAACGCGAAAACCCGTGCCTGTCCTCCACCTGCGACTGGCGGTCCCCTACTAGCAACTGGCTGTCCTCTGCCGGCAGCTGGCTGCCTCGGCCTCGGCCACCTCGTCCTCTAGGAGCAAACCCTCCACGACCACGGCCTCCCTGTGCATGAGCCTGACACGGAGCAACAGTAGGTACAATAGGCAACGCCCTCTGGGGTGGGGAAGGTGGAAGTGTGACATGTGGTACAGCAGTCTCGCCCTCACGTGGCTCCGGGAAATCTCTGACACGATGATAAGTACTCCCACATCGGAAACATCTGGATAGTGTCGGCTGACGCTCCTGGGGATAAGTGCTGAAAAGATGACCTCGCCCCAAGTCTCTGCCACCTACAAGGTGTCTGTCGCGGCGCCTAAATGGCCGTCTATGTGCCGGTGTACCCGTACGAACTCTCTTCGGCTCTGGAACTACCGAAGTCTCAGCAAGGCGCTTCTCGACCAATAAGGTTGTGTCTACAGCTGCTGCATAAGTCTCGCAATGCTGTGCGCTGATTGCAAGGAACAGTGGGGTAAGTAAGCCTCGAACAAATCCCTTGACTCGCATCTCCTCAGTGGCCACTAAGTATGGGGCATAAACAGATAGCTCGGTGAACAGCACATCATACTCTGCCACTGTCATCTCTGGCGTCTGGTGTAGAGACTCGAACCTGCGCGCTCGGGCATCCCTGATACTCTGGGGAAGGAAATGGGCTAGAAATACCGTCACAAACTCGGTCCAGGTCATAGGAGGAAGACCTGCTGCTCTGCCCTTCTCGATCGACTCACACCATTTCTGCGCAAGACCTTCCAGGCGAAAGCTCGTGAACTCTACTCATCTCGCATCTGAGCATCTGAGTGAACGACATATCCGGGCCATCCTATCAATAAAAGACTGTGGGTCCTCGGCTGCATCGGTGCCTGTGAAGACCGGAAGCTTCAGCCTCATGAACTCTGATAGCGATACTGTAATAACCTCCGTAGCTGCAGAGGCAACTGCCTGTACTGTCGGTACCATCGCGGTCCCCATAACGGGTGGAACTACCTCTGGTCGTTGCGCTCGAAGTGTCTCAACTAGCGACCCTATCATCTGGCGCATCTCCTGCATATCGGCCCCTAGCATAGCGATCTGATCTGTCGTAGGAGGAGCAGTCTGCTCTGGTACAACAGGTGTACTGCCCGGGTCAGTCCTCATCTCAGACGAGTCAACTCGAATCTTGGCTCTCGCGGCCGCTCTCTGCACCCTCGTAGTCTTTGGCGGCATACTGGCTGAAAAGAAAGTAGGATTCGATAAAGATACGGAAATCGAATCATAAGAATGTATACAGTCAGGAAGGAACTTCAATCAATAAGTCCTAAGGTAGCTTAGGCGGAGTACCGTGTCGTGAGTATGCCGCGGAACATACGCACGCTACGCTACTCTGCTTCAGCTACGTACTCCATCATACCAGGGTCATCCTACACTCCGAAGGTAAAACCTACGCTCTGATACCAATTTTGTCATGACCCAAATTTCGGCCCGTGACCGGCACTTAACCACGTAACGCCTACAGACGCAACGTGACTAAGCCGAAACCCATAAATCAAAACCATTGAAAAGGGAGTGAAAAGAAACATTAGTTTAAAGCATTTAGAAAATCTTAAGTAGTTTAGTAAAAATTCTTTAAAGTTCAAGTTATTATCTTAAAAATTTTGGCAGCATTTCCCTTGTAAAAACTAGCCCCGAAACTGGGTACAAACTAGATATAAATAAAATGAGATACAGTAAGAATAAAGCATCCCAAAACGGGAGCAATCACGCCCAACGGCGGAAACAATCACCACAATAATAATATACGACGCCGTAGCGAAGAATGAGCAAAAATAAGTGAAGACAATATGAAATACAAAACTGCATAAATAAAGTCGGCTCACAACGAGCTCCACGCCAGAGTACAAAATAACATACATCGTCCTCACAACTGGTCTCCAAGTCAATACATGAATAGTAGATGGAGAGTACTAGATACAACAGTGTATACAACTGGAAAATAAACAGATACCGCAAACACCCACCTATCAGCAAAAGGGCTCACGCGCCAACTGCAATGGTATCCGTATCAAAAGATGCAAGAAAGCAGCATGCCGTGACTACTCCGAGGGGCAACCTGCAAACACTGTGGCACAACGGGGGTGAGTTGCCAACTCGTGAATAGTAGATAACATATAAAGGTAATCGCGAGTATGCACGTACTGCGATACTCTAACCTATGCCAACAGATAACATCTATATGATGAGATGGATGCGCAATAATCATGCAACAAGTGCGATATAATAACATCTCTATATGATGAGCAGGGTATGCAATAATCAGGCATAGCAAATGCACTCTAATAACATCTATATAGGATGAGCAGGGTATGCAATAATCATGCAAAAGTACTCTATCAGGTACTACGACTACAGGATGAGATGCAAAATACTGAATGCTGAGCATGGGATAAAATAACATCTACACGGAATGTCATCATGGAAGATAACCGGTGTCCATCAATGCACCCAAATCCCAGTAAAACTTAGCCGCCGTCACCCTCATCGGCCCTCGAATCCTGTAAATCTCATAGAATCGTCTGTGCCCAATATCGGCACTCGAAATATCATAAAATCATCGTGTCTAGCATCGACACGCAAATCCTCATATATCGGGCTCCGTCAGTCCGGATCGGCCCACGGGCTCCGTCTGCGGAATCGACCCTCGACCCCGGCAGTACGGGTCGTCCCGTATCCATCTATCGACTCTGGTCAGTATCCTCCGGATAACCGCCAGGTCCAACCAATCACCGGTAGGTAGTAGTCCCTCTGCCAAGCTCACCGTCTACTGCACAACGATCCGTTCTCGCCCCGGGGTACCATACCGGGTCCACCATGTACCCGCAATCGGTCTCATCCAGCTCCTCGATTCGGGTTCACATATCACACGTCTCAGAACCGAGAAAACGCATGGTGGACGCACTGAAATATCATATCTGTAGAAACCGGGTTTTTAAACGGTGCATATTTCCTTAAAATAATACCACAGTTCTCAAATCCAGAAATCACATGAATCCAAAACTCAATGCGTAAATCCATGCAATATGTCGTATAACACTAAGAGTAAAAAAGGAAAACCTCTCTTTTAAAAGGATCCAGTTTTTGAAAATATCCCATGCGGTCCCTTAGTTTTTAAATCATGTCAATATCATCCATGTATGTAACATATGTATGTATATAGGTATGGATGTGCGAATGGATATATACACGAATATGAGTGTCAATGTATATGTGTGCACCAGTATGAATATATAGTGTGCATGTGCGCAAGTATGAAGATATCAATGTATGTTTCGTAGCAATCATATAATGCGAGTGTCATGGCAATCACTAGCGGTGTGAGTGTAACATACAAATAGTGCTCGTGCAGCTTAAACCGCTAGTGACAGTGCAGTGTCATATAACTACCATTCCTATATACAACAGAAGAAGGTATGCTACGATAGTACATATAAATATCTATGACTAAAATATCCTATCACGCCCTGACGCTTAACGCCATACGGGCGATTTTCCCGTAGATGTTAAATCTACTCATTTGGTCGCGTGCTAAGCGAAGCCGACCACCCGCTTCCTTTTCTTTGCGGCGTCCGACGTACCCGCCTGGGAACCTAGAATTTACACAAGGAATCCATATAAGCAAAATCCTACAAAAACGCGATATCGAAATTAAACGAGAAACTCGCGTCGCGATCTAAACGCGCGTGTGTCCGATACGCTGAAACGTGTGTATACGCGTCTAAAACTACCCCGACACGTTGCGACCCGCTAGAACACAGAACCTACTCACGTATCACACGTGTCGCGCCAACTAAACGTATTGGAAAAACGATATATCGCTCCAGATTTTGACTCGGGCACAAAAGTGAAAAGTTGCATATACCAAACTACTAGAATATACAGCAGACTACCCTAGCCAAAATCCTAACACCTAATTCCCCTATCTGGCCGCAAATTACGGCCAGAACGATTAAAATTGCGGCCTGGGTGTGGGGTTTTGGGCCCGTGCTTCATGTGTGTAGTCTAGACCTAGTGTACATGCTCCAGTTTTCCCATATTTTCTCTGAAGCATACGGGTCTACAGCAGATCACAGAAAGCTTAAAATTCACTTTAAAACGTTAAATTTTGCGCTAAATGAAACCATATGGTATTTTAGCGAAATCTGGGGTTAAACTAGGTTTACGTGGCCCTAATAACACTTACTTAAGTTAATCTAACCATCAATATCACCACTTGGCCAAAACTTCACACAAATCACCATTTTAGCACTAAAACGCACTTTTAACACTAATCGAAGCTAATTAGCACACAAGTTTAGCAAGCTAGGAAGTTGGGCTCAGATTTTATACCTCTCTTGACCCTAGGTGCAAGGGAAAGGAGGAGAAGAAGAAGGGAAGGAGCTGCTGCTGCTGGGATGTTGCTGCTACTGATGCATGCTGCTGCTGCTTGAAGCTGTTGCTGTTGCTGCTTGTGTTGATGTTGTTGCTGCTGGTGCTGCTACTGATGCTTCTGCTGCTACTGAGAATGTTGTGTGTGTGTGTGTGTGAGTGAGAGTGAGAGAGTGTTGTGAGAAAGAAAAGAGTGAAGTAGGCAAAGAAATGGAGTCTAACTAGTCAACCCCCTTCTCTCTTTCTTCATTTATTGCAAGCATGGCACAAGCCATGAAGCCCATTCCCACTCTCTCTCTCTCTCCAAGTCAACTAAACTAAAACATTTTCCATTTTAAAAAAACAAACCCAAAACAATTAAATCAAATTTTGAACTAGCTTAAGGAAAATGGGTTAATCCACCATGGTTGCTAATCATGGTCTAACCCTAATTTTAACCCTAGTTTATATGCACAAGTGTGTGCAAGCCTATGTAAATTCAAATAAAATATTCATTAAATGTGATAAAATATTTAAAAATCGATTTGGTAAACTATTTATTAAAAACCATTTATTAAAGTATAATTAGCCACTAATCACATCCTAAGGTGTTACACCCTCCTGCACGAAGATCCCAGAGCGTGGAGAGCGAGAGACCGTTCTTTTGTGCCTCTTGAGGGGGACATCGGTGAGGTCGGCCTCATCCTCCGCCCCTCACCCGGGGCTATGGTCCCCATGCATGCTTCGGGCTCTCTCCGCGGCTGACTTCCGGGACTCGGGGCGCAGTGGATGGCTTCGCTGGTGCAGTTGGTTTCGAGGCCGAGCTAGAACCGGGACGGGTCGAGCTAGCGCCCCCGGTCTTCTTTCCTGCATTCGTGGCCATGGCAGCTAAGAATTTGGATCGGTCCATTTGCTTTGCAGAAAGGAGAATACACAAAGAGAGTTAGTGATACTGAAAAGGGCAAAGAAAATTCATCAAAGTCTAAATAGATCGTCAATGACGGCCCTAACTTACCCAGAAAGCACACAGGGCTGAGCCCAGCTCAGCTCAGGTCCTTCTCAGAAAGCAGAACGTCAGCCTGCTGGATCGGCTCCCATATGGATACCATCCTCGCCTCAGGTGAGGACGACTGCCTCACCCTCAGGCAGTCGGCCCTGTGCCACTATGTAGGCACAGGCCAATCCTTACCTCGGGCGGGCCGACGAATATGAACTTCTCCTTCCAACCGTGAATAGAAGAAGGGACGACTACTACCCCCGATCTGGCCACCCACCCTTACATTTTTTGAAAGAAAAATATATCCAGCTCGGCTCATCCTTGCATGTTCCGGGATGATTCTTATAACAAAGAAAAGAGGCTAGGAGGGTCAAACTAAAAGGGATATTTTCATGTTTCAACCGGATCAGAGACCCAAGGAGGATTCTCCACGAGTTCAGCGCTAGCTGGCCTGGGGCAAGATGGAACCAACGAAGCACCCTACAAACCTCGGTTTGGAAACGAAGATGCATTCCTGCCCAGAATGCTTCCAAATACAGGGCAATCTTCTTGTACTGTACCTGGTCCGTCCGCTCATCCTCTCTGTCTAAACGGAGAGAATAATTAGAGGGGATATAGAACCAAGCCTGGATCTCGGCAAGCTCGTCCACATTCCTCAAGACGGAGGGCGCATTGCAGGCATTCCCGACGCGCACCTTGGGAACCCTTGTTGTCGCCCGACGGTGGATGACAGGGGCGGCACTAACTCTTGGATGCGATCCCAACATAGAGGACGAAGAAGAAGAAGAAAACGAACCCTCTTGACTATCTGAAGCCGAAGACGAACCCTCTTGGCTAGACCCTCCGGACTCAGCTCCAATAGCTGAAACTTCATCGCCCAACTCTACCCTAACTAGCTCTACAGACTCCTCAGATGAAGACATTTAACCTGACTCAAAGGAAGGGGCTGGCCGAGAAAAAAGCACGGGCGATCCGATCTAAAAGGAAAGAGCGCCGGGCAATCTCTGACAATGAGGGTAAATTATGGTGGAAGTATCGGTCCTAGGGGGTCCCTTCCTATTTATATACCCCCAAAGAAGAACATCTAACAGCCCAAACTGATTCCTGCCAAAACGAAACGTCGTACCCAATGACCGACGGGGCGCCATGTGGCGATCAACCATTGGGGACGTCCCTTCGGTTGCAGGTGACAGCGACAGCCTGTTGCTTCCGCCAACCCACGTCGGAAACGTGGCCTGCAGCCTAACAGACGCACGACGCTCGTGGCGCGCCCCTCTAAAAGTGCAATCATTTCACTGATTTGCTGATGTCTTCGGGGATACGCGTAAAGATTCAGGCAAACGACGAGGCGAAACATGGGCCCAAGGATCGAAACGACGTAGCCGCCAAATGCCAGGCTGTTCCCGGGCGATCCGCATTACGATTCCATGGCACCAAATTGAGAAGAAGAAAGACCGAGCAGACCACTCTTGACCCGACCCTTCGATAGGTCAGATTGAGAGTAGGAGGCTAATGATGATGCTTACAAGTGGTGTCCCCCCAGATTACGACACATGGCAGATGACATGTCCCGGATTCCCATGGTGGTGGAATAAGTGAGCCGCATCGGGGACGTTCCCCAGGACCCCTTCTCGGGGGAGTTTCCCGACCTTTCGGGAGACCCCCCTGGAAGACATTCCGCCTTCGTCTAAGAGACTACCAACAGCTCATCTCCGAGCTTCCTCATTCTCCCCGCCTCCGAGCCTTCTCTCTTGCCGAGCTTTCTCGGCCCCCCGCTCGTCTCCGAACCCCAAGCACGCCGAGCTTCCTCAGCCTCCCGCTCGTCTCCGAGCTCCAAGCATGCCGAGCTTTCTCGGCCTCCCGCTCATCTCCGAGCCCCTGATGTGCTGAGCTTCTTCGGCCTCCCCCGATCAACCGAGATTGCGGAGCTTTATCGCCTTCGCAACGGCTCCGCGTATCTTGCCAAAGCGAGATAACCACCGCCCCACGTCCTGCGTCCCATGCTGGCGCATCCCCCATTAATGAGCGTATCTCGTCATTAATGAAGGGATCCCGTCGTTCACGCACGTGTAACGTCACGGGCGCAACTGAAGGAGAAGATCCCGTGCCTGCTCGCTCCATGCAACCACTATAAAACCCTTCTTCCAGATGACTCGGGTAAGGAAACTTGAACCCAATAAGACACTACTCTACTCAAATTCCCCGGCTAACTTGATCGTCGGAGGATCCTATGGTGGTCACCCACTCCGGGACTTCTTTGTAGATAGCTCAGCTTCCACCTCAAACTCAACACATTGAGATCCATACACTCATGAAGGCAACCTCTGAATCTAATCTCAACTGTCCAGCAACGCTCGCGACAGATCGACAGAGGACAGCATCTGAACGAGATCAAGGCCTCCATCAATAGGTTTCATCATTGTGCCTATCCCTCTGATGATTTATTAACACAACGATATACCAAAGAACACAATTAGTAATATCTAAATAAGTATATAAGAATATCCAAAACTTACAAAGAAGAAAGTTACAAGTTCAATCGCCAAATAGAAAGCCCAAACTTTCCGTATTCGGCCTTACCAAGTCATTCCTCTTAATATGGTTTTGTCTGCACCCATCAGTTTAGACATTGCTTGCTTGTGACTGAATCTGTATCTTACTTATTTACCACGATAAGTGTCCTGAATTTGTGCAGCAATATCCAATTTGATCGGAAAATACTGTAACTAAGCATATATGGAAAGGAATCTTCTAGCGAGTTGAAATATCTAATAGAGACCAAATAATTAAATCTAAGATAATATAGGTCTCGTTATTACAGTCATCTGCAACTGCCTCGATGACTTTGATGACTTTAATAACACAATTTATAAAAGGCATGGTCAATAACTTCGGAACAAGTAATTAAGAGTATCCAAAAGCAAAAGAAGTAGATACTGAGTTTCGAGCTCAATCTTTACGGTAGAAAGTTCAGACTTTTCGGATTCAACCTTATCAACCATATAGTCATTTCTCCAGACTCAGTTCTCTCTATCTGTTGACCGTATTTCTGGCTTTGCTTCCTCCGTCTCTACATGAGTAGACAAACCTGACTCCAAACTTGCATACCACCATGTGCGACTAGATGCGGCAACATCCGTCTCAATCGCAATCTAAATCGTAAAGAGTCTCTGACATTTGAGTAACCCTCATCATAATTTCGGAGTTTTGGTGCAGTGGCAGGGACATTTCACAATCAAAACAAGGGTTCAATACAATTAAATTAATTAACATAAAGATAGTATCCTTTTGGCTTAACGAATACATCGTGATCCAAATCTCCATATCTCCTTAATGGATTTAATGTCAATATAACAAATAACAACAATGATATTCAGAATACTACCCTATCGAATACAAAATCTTCATTACTACTTCATAACACTAAATAATTATTACATGTACCATTCTAAGTCAACTAATTAGAACAACCTATAGATAATGGTTTATTGTATGCATAAACAACCGCTAACAATGTAATATATTATACTATATTTTCAACACTTAATAAGAATCTTGTGTATAAATAAATTTAACTTTATAAACACCACTATAAGGCATGCTAGTATAGGACTCTGTACAGAATCAATAATTGTATTACTAATGCTTGTTTTCAAACAATATTGTCAATATATTTAATAAATCAAATATAGTAACAATAATGTTACAACAATATTTAATCTTTCCGTAGCTAGCACCTAAATAAGTATCTAAATACTTGTCTCGAGTCGACGATCATGCGATAACAGAACGACACGAAGACCGGTGCTCGGGTTTTGTGGGTTCAGCCAAGCAAAGAAGACGAAGACGAAGGCGGCGGCGCTGGAACTTGGCCATGGTGACAACGTTGGGTGTCTCGGGTTTGAAGTAGGGATCTCGGCTTGGAGGATGACGTGGTTGGTGCTCGGCCACGAGAGATGCAAAGACGTCGTCGATGGGGTTGCGCTCGCCCAAGATTAGGGGCTCGGTCGGTTTCCAGAAGAGGAGAGAGGAGATGGATCATGGGCTAGGATTATGGCCGAGGGAGAGAGATATGGGTTAGGCTTTATTTTTTTTTTCTGAGAGAGGAAGGGATGGGTTGGCTGTTTTGATGATGAGGAGAAAAGAGTTCGAAGAAGATTTCATTATCTGATTTTAATTATCATTACGATAGACGACATTTGATGACATTGACATCTATATTTCACATGATATGATATGTTACCATGATTTGACTGTTGTATCATATGTTGTTCTTGCTGTTATTTATTGTTTGCTTACATGTCACAAATTCATGTTATAATAAACCTATCATGTCACATACAAGTCTTTATTATCATTATATTATTTTCGACGTTTTGACATTTGGGTTTTGCATGACCCGCATCTTTTGACACTAGAACCACAGAATCATGAATATTTCAAGGGGTAGCCGAGATTTGAGGCATATCTTCTTATATCTAGGTTATTAGTTTGTTTTAATTATCCCGGAACTAAACCGTATTTATTTAGATTTAATTGTGAGCCCATAAGCGACTAGAATTTGTGCATTGTTTCTGTATCTTTTGTTTGGATCATTTTGAGACTTGATATTTCCGTTATTCCAGCAATAACTTTTATTATCATTATTTATTGTGGCAATGAACACGTACTACGTTTATTATTGTTCTTGGGTCGCTTGATATACTGCAAGAAAGTTTAATATGACTATGGAAGGATTATTACTTACCGTAGGTAGTATGACTGGCCGAGTTACGTTCCCGTATTTATGTATTTTCGGAAGCGGCTCGTGAAAAGGTATTTTTAGGTATCAAAGCCATATAGATACTGTATCTCCTATGCTACCTCAAGGGCTCTCCGGACTAAGGTATTTTACTCTCCTCCAATTCCTCCTGTTGCTCTCGGCCTATTGTGACTCTGATTGGGCTAGTTACCCTGATACCCGCCGGTCTACTTCGAGATTTATCATCATCCTAGGCTCTAGTCCCATCTCTTGGAAGACAAAGAAACATACAGTCGTCTCTCGTTCATTCGCCGAAGTTGAATATCGTGCCATGGCCATGGCTACTTGCGAGCTCACTTGGTTATCCTATCTATTTCATGATCTTGGCTTCCCTCCCCTTCTATTCACGTCTCTATATTGTGACAATCAGGCTGCATTACACATTGTGGCAAATCCGGTCTTCCATGAAAGAGCTAAACATATTGAGATTGACTGTCACGTGGTTCGAGAGAAGATGTTATAAGAAATCATTACTTATTACAAGATTGCCACTACTCATTAACTGGCTGATACTTTCACCAAATCTCTGAATGCTCACCGATTTTAATTTCTGAAGTCCAAGTTGGGTATTATCGATCTATATGCTCCAATTTGAGAGGAGTATTACTTGTGTATATTCTCTTAGGGATTGTTTCCTCGTAACTCTAGAAAGTTCATCCCAATTATTGTTAGTGAATCATGCCCATAATTGATTTCCTATTGTTAGGGATTCAAATTTATTTGTTTCTATTTTCGGTTATACCAACATTGTATATGTACACAATCAAATGAATGAAAACATAACCAGATATTTTTTTTCTCCAACATTATTCTCTCTTTCTACCCGTCCAATACAATTTTGACATCCTAACAAATAAGTGACTATGGAAAAAGAAGCTTCAAGCCATAGCATTTTTCCTTTCAATTAAACCTGAAAAAATAAAAATAAAAATCTCTTATGGGCGCCAATCTACCAGCATATATCAAAGATATCCACCCGCAAACTTAGGCGACCTACATTCATTTCATTACCATGTTACAGTACATCGCCAACAATATGTTACCCCTATGCAAATTAATTTGCATATTTTTACCCAAGATTCATCCTTCCTTTCTCCTCCATTTCCCCTATATAATACCCCTCTCCCTTCCACTAAAACAAGCAACGAAAGAAAAGAAAATTATATATATTCAAGGAGTGAGTGAGTTAGCCATGGCAAGAAGGAAGGTGAAGCTTGCATGGATCGCCAACGATTCCGCTCGCCGCTCCACCCTCAAGAAGCGTCGTAGCGGGCTCGTCAAGAAAGTCAGCGAGCTATCAACTCTATGCGACGTCGAGGCCTGCATTGTGATCTATTCCCCGAATGAGGCTACGCCGACCGTCTGGCCATCTGAGGCAGATGCCAGAAGGATCATGCTTAAGTTTAGGGATATGCCCGAGATTGCTCAAAGGAAGAAGATGATGAACCAGCAAGGATTCCTCTATCAACGGGTGAGGAAGCTCGGCGAACAACACCGGAGGCAGGAGGTAAAGTATAGATAAAAATCGTTAGGTTGTATCTGTATCTTAGAGTTTAATGTATATATAAATTTTCTTTTTTCTACAAATTTTTTTTGCTTTGCACTAATCTCAAACGTCGTCTACTGGAATTTGGAATTAGGGTAAGCCGTTGTTTTGTCCACGGTGACCTAACAATGATTTAGTAGAGTCGACGTCAAGTCAAAAGGTCGATGAGAAAAAAAAACTATTTTATTCCTTTTTCGTCTTTCTTTTCTTTACTCGATCTGAATTCTTGCTTTTCAAGGCCCGTTAGACTTGGAAAACAAAGCACGGTAATTAATTTAGAAAATTAAGGATTTCCATTCAGATCATTTGAGTGAAGAATTATTTTTCTTTTCATTCTTTTTTAAATTTCTCCTGATATCTGTAACAGGCCAACCTCCGAGACCTCGAGATGAGCGTCATGACTATGGAAGGCATAGATGGACTTGACCTGGGTGCCATTAGGATTGAGGATCCTGCCGAGCTCGTTTATCACCTGGACTTGAGGCTCAAGGCTGTGTACCAGGTCATGGAGGCAGCTGCTAAAGCTGCGGCGGCGGCGGCGGCGGCGGCTGAGCCCGTGGTGGCTGATCCGTCTGGAAAAGGGAAGGAGATTGCTTCGGTGGTCGAGGCGACACCGATGAAATGGTTCCAACAGGAGGTGCCCAATGTGCCAACGCCGAGTGATCAGCAGTACATGTACACGGACAATGGGAGTCCATGGATTGACTTCAGCTTCTAGACGATTACATTAATGATGATGAAAAATGATGATCTCTCGGAAGGAAAAAAAAATGTTTGTTGTACCAGTGGCATATTATGAAATAATTAAATGTTATGGAAAGTTAATAAATGGTGTTTAATGAAGTTGTTTAATTACTGAAATTCTCTGTTGATGATAAGATTAAAAGGGTAATTAAGAAGAGAAAAGAGAATGTTTGAAGCCAAAAATAGTTACATTTATGTGTAAAAATTGCCAAAAAAAAAGTCTTCAAGAAAAAAATGATATTAAGGGGTTTATCTGATTTTTTCGACATGTATAAGAGCGGAAGGTTAGAATTTATATAGACTTCCGTTATGGAAAATTTTCAGTTGTATTATCACAAAAATCAGATGAATCTATTATATATAACTAATCTTTTCCTCGCTATATCCGAAGTAATTAGGACACGTTTGAATTTCCATATACATACTTTAGTCATCTTAATTCTAAAACGGAAATGAAAATGACAATTATTTAATTTTTCAGTTAAAAAATTAGCAAGTAAAATTTATTCGAATGTCGCCTGTTATTAGCCTAGATATTGATCATAATCTCGCTATCATTATCGACAATCCTAAAATTTCATAACAACAAATGGTTATATAAGAAGAAGAAGAAGAAGAAGAAGAAGAAGAAGGTTTACAATTCAGATGTAATTGAGAATGGTTGTAAAGAAAATGACAAGCTAATTTTGGTAATTAATCAATGGATTATTTGTGTTAAATATGCTACATAATTCAAACATGGCATTTGATGGATTGTAATAAGAAAGGGCGATGCATATATATGCATGGATGATGTGAATATACATTAACCTGATAGTAAATTTACTACATTATAAGCTCATTAAGAGTATGATTAGAGTGAGAGGCACAAGAGAAATCATCAAACGAAGGGGTTAGTAATCCAAAACAACCTCATTTTTTTTTATAAAAAAAGGTAATATATTTTTTTAGGTGAGAAAAGGTAATATATATGTTCAAAGCATAGATTATGTTAAAATGAAGCCCGCAAATTTGAAGAGAGAAAAGAGGAGGATCACATCCATTAATTGGCATAAAAAGAGATCGAGCATAAAAACTAAATATTTTTAATTAATGAGCATAAATGTGACTAAAAATGCTGATTTTATGGTCAACTTCCGGAACCCGTAAATTTTGAAGCTCATAAGGTTGTGTGTCTATTGAATTGATCTGTCCAAAATTTTAATTGTCTATATTTTTTTTATCGTCTTAAAATTTAGTCGTGCAATGAGTCTAATACTTAATTTATAGTTGAACATTTAATTCAAAGTAGAACATATATTTATGTTATGCTAGCTGTTGAGATAACTGGACTTTAGGTTTCGGTCTCTTCTAAATATTTAACATTGTGATTTTTTTACTTAAGGATCCTCTTAATTATGGTTTGGATATCGCATGCGTTCACTCGCCACAACATGAATTCACCCCTTCAACTAATGTTTTCTCCATGTCATTCGTCGGTTTCAAACTGTTTGGGATATGTCTCGTTTCCGTTTGTACATCTAGAGTGAGTCCGATTTGGAGTCGGATCTTATAGGCCGAGCCATCCATTGGTGTGGGCTACCAATAGATGATGGGTAATATTGGAATGTTAACACTGCATACAGTCCTAAGCCAAAATGTAGTAGTCTCTTTGTAGGATTTGTTGTTTGCCCCCTCTTTTGTGAGATGAGAGCAAGAGAGGGGGATGAGAGTCTAAAGAGAATGTGAGTTATGACAGTGTTCTCCTGTACGTTATCCGCTAGTCATAATGAAGCCTGTGTGAGATGATTGCTCCGTTGACCAGGCCGAATGGTCGAACACGTTATATCCGGTGTGCCATTTCTTCTCTATTATTTTGTATTGTGTATGCTATCTTGTGTTCTTAATGATTTGAGAGAATCACTATCCCGAACAAGTGGTATCAGAGCTACGGTGCCTACATGATATGTGTAGAATTACTTCAAAAAGCATTTGATCTCTGTCACGATAAATCAGATACTTTATATAGAGAGCCTCTCTATATATAGGTGTATGTCTACTCTCCTAATTTATCCGATATAGAACTAAACTATTATATCAAACTCTAACAATCCTTCTCAAATTGGAGTATATATATCATCCATACACAACTTGTTACAAATAAATTGTATCACTACTATAATAAGGGGTTGCCCATACGGCTATAGGAATCCGTAGGGCAACTTTTTATTACCCTTACGGATTAATCTGTAGGTCCCCATGGTTGTCTCTACGGTGTCCAATGGATTAATTTAAAAATATTAAAATATAATTTATTATTTGGCCCTACGGAACCGTAAAAGAAGGCTCTACGGATTAATCCGTAGGAGTATATATGGGTTATTTAAAAAAATTAAAGCCCAGAAATTTCCTCGTTTCAAAAATTTCCCATCGCTCTCACTTGTTTCAAAATAAAGCCCAGAAATTCCCTCGTTTCAAATATATAGGTAAAATAGAGTGTATTTGTTTTAGGGTGTTGATTAGGGTTAATTGGGTTAATTAGTGATAATTTGAAGGGTTGGGATGTTGATTAGGGTTAATTTTGGTTAATTAGGTTAATTTGGGTTTATTAGGGATAATTTGTGTTAGGGTGACGATTAGGGTTAATTTGGGTTAATTAGGGTAAGAATTTAGAGTGCACTAGTTTCTTCAGCAGGATACTCGATGATAACGTAAACGTACAATTTTACCATAAACGCAAGAAAAATTTACCCTAAACTTAAAACCTCGAACTCTTAATAACGAACGTAAATGTAAAACTTATTCATGCTAGATGTTCAAGTTAAAACGAATATATGATACTCGATGATAATATGAAACTTTCATATTTTTATCGATACTCATATATGAAAATCAAAGCACGACTTAGTCCCCGTCTATCAGTTAACATACGTTCGATGTTCGTCGTGATGTAGAACTATACGAATGCTGTTAAATATCGGACGGTATAGTTCGGTACTAACAACCGTCGTGTAGTCTATGTGACGAGAAGAGTCAATCGTATGATAACTGATAGATTTGTCCAGTGAGGACAAGTTAGGAATGTATAAAGCAAACACCTGCATTCACTTGTGTTTTCATTCATTTCGAGTTATTTCGTCGGTAATTTTCCGCTGGTTCTCCGTGTACAAAGATAAATTAGATGTTCATTTCAATATTGTTTCACAGTATTGAAATGATTATCTATTCTATTACAGTGTACTTGGAGAACAGTGGGGAGGTGCTGCAGAAATTTATTGGAAACGGTTGAAAGCACAAACGAATAGGTGTCTGCTCTATACATTATTAATGGGATAGAAGCCTTATCTTTCCGAACCAAGTGTTCCAAGTATACTACTCACAGTGCTTGAAGCATCCGGGATGAAATGTCGTATGCCGTTGGAAACTCATGAATGTTTACGATGTCCCAGAATTCGAGGACAGCGATGAGGATGAAGAAGAGAGAAGACTTAGAGTGCTCTGACCATCTGTTTCAAAAGACGGGTTGTCTTCGGCTGATCATGAAGTTACGTGGGTTAGAAATGATATCGATGATGAAATCCAAGTAGATATGTCTAATACGTCCACGAAACGAAAAATGTTATCGGTAATGTTATATTATTACTTCACATTTTACGATCTATACATATATAGAATACATATGTAATGATTGTACTCTTGTCTAGATTTGATGACGATGACCGGAGCAGCGAGAGGCGGCAGGAGCACCAGCCACGACACCGACAGAGGCAGAGTGGTTCTGCCGCTCGGAGAGCTGCGCAAAGAACTTCAGAGGGCCGGTCTTGTACCCCGATCGAAGACCCTTTCGGATGCCTCCTTCCGTGTGGACTTTGCCACATCTCCAGGTATATTGCACGCATATTCATTTTGAATGTAATATTATAGATATGCATGCATATTTATGTCAAATTACTTATATAGTCAATGTTTGATTGTCTAGCTGTTGGTGGTGCGTCCACATCAGAGGCAGAGGCCACTCTCGCACCTTCAGGTATGTTTATATATCCTATAGAGTATGCATATTGATTTAGAATGCTATATCATAAATATACATACATTGTTTTTGCTCTGATGTACTTAGATAATTATTTTTTAATTGTCTAGCTGTAGGTGGTGCCTCCACATCTCGGGCAGAGGCCACCACCGCACCTGCGGGTATGTTTATATATCCTATAGTGTATGTATGTTGATTTAGAATGTTATATTATTGATATACACATTCTTTTTGCAATTACTTATATAGTCAATATTTGATTGTCTAATTATAGGTGGTGTGTCGACGTCTGGTGCACCCGCCACTTCTGTACCCTCCGCTCAGTCTGCAGGTTAATATGAATAAATATAAAATATTTATTCATTTTATATATCCTTTAAGAATAAACATGAACTTCATGTAATTTTATCAATGTTTATTTTCTAGTTGGAGGGGATGCATCCACGTCCGGGTCACCAGTTGTTCTTCACCGGAGGAACTATCGTTCCGTTCGTGCTGCTGCCCGGGCCCAGGCTCGTGCTTTTATCCCCGAAGGTATATATCTCACTTCAATTTTCGTTAAATCTTGATTTCTAAATACCACTTTGTCTCAATATTGATTTTCTTGATATTTCTTGTAGATGCAGGACAGCCCCATCCCGAGAGGGGGACTCGAGGCCCGAATCAGTCCCACAGGCTGGGCCTGATAGAGCTAGGGGGAGGCAGCATTCCCCCTCTTTTTTACGCCCGATTATCGCTATACCGGCAATTATACCGAGAGGTTCGACCAGTATATGGGGGATGAGAGCCGCCTCGAGAAGAAGTATCCACTTCACGTTGAGTGGGGCGACCAGCACCGGCGGTCATTTGCCCTCTTCTTGGATCAGGTTCGGGTATTAATATATATTTTCATTTGACTTATCCAATATATTTATTATTATTTAACACTTGTAATTTAAATACATTGTTTTTTTGTATTTGCAGTTGGATTACGACTTTCAGCCTGTACCCGACCCTGATCACTCTAAGAGAGTGCTCGATCTTCACGCTCTGTACCATGGCCTGATGAAGAACATGCAATCAAAAGTTCGATACAATAGGAATAAGCTGATGATCGACTACTTTTTCCTGTGGATGGAGACCCCAGAGGCAGAGAGAGCGGCTCTCCTACATACTCCGGCCTTTGCGAGAGTCGACGTAGATACATGGCCTCTCTTATGCCAATATTTCGACTCTCAACGCAAACAGATTTGTAATTTGAATGTAATTTATTTTTTAGTATATAATTTATTTTTTGTGTTGCTTAATTAGAAAACTAAATCTGAATGTGTTGCCGATCAAAATAAAGAGAATAGGAAGTCGGCGAAGAGGGGTCGCTCCACTTATACAGGTGGCTCGAGGAGCAGGTCGCTCCACCTATACTCGTGCCATGGAGACATCGGTAAATTACAATAGATCTACTCTAATATAATGTAATATTAAGAGTTATTTTATAATATATGTAAATTTTTTGCGAACTGCAGAGACTCAAATCCTGGAGCAGGGTGGTACACCAAGCGTGCTGACCGTGTATCTTGCCGTCCACAGCACCTCGACAGATCCCGCCACGGGCGAGCTTCGATTCCCCGACACCCTACCCAGGAGAATTGTGTAAGTGTTAATATTTATTCTAACAGGTTTGAAATTTTTGTTTTGAAAAGTTCAAATTTAAATAATATACTTATATTTTAATGATTAATATGGGTGTAGGAGCGGGTGGTGGAGCAGGCGGAGGCATCGGGGATCGATTTTACTGGACAGAACGATCCGATACTGCTGATCCCAGTCCTAAACGCCGCACACGGAGGGCACCACGGAGGTTGGAAGAGAGGCCGGGGACTGGGTCCTAGCAGGGCACATATGAGGTTGGACTTCACTCCGGCGGTTACTTCCCCTACCTTCTAAGTGACGTTTAGAGCATGATGTTGCCGCCTTGAAGACCACCGTCGAGAAGTTGAAGGAGATGTTGGTATGTATACTACTTAATAGTAAAATATTATATCACATTATAGATAGTAACATATGCAATATTAGTAGCCTGAGCTTATTTGGTTGTAGACTTAGCTTTGATTAATCATACTTACATAGAACTGTTTAATTAAAATAAACTAGGGTTTTCCAAACAAGATATCCAAACGAGGCCTAAGTCCGTAAGTATTCTTAGATTGGGGTTTTGTAATAACCTGATAATGATACGAATTCGACTATAATCTAATACATAGCTCTTACTCGTTTATTACACACAAAATTGAACAGATGCGACAGGTTGCTTCGGCTGCAGCTCCACATGTATCTCCTTCGGCTGCGGCTCCGTAAGCCACTACATCGGCTGTGGTTGTGCAGACCACTCCTGCAGCTCCATAGCCCGCTCAGACTCCCGCACAGCCCGCTCCTTCATTGGTCGAGTTTTTGATGACTCAGGGCTGCACCGAGGAGTAGATGCGTCAGATTATGACGTTTATCAGAGGTGGAGGAGCTGGACCGAGCTAGGGTAGCTTTTTTTTTATATTTTAAGCATGTATGTACTTATATGATACATATTATATAAGTTTTGGACGATTTGGTGTTGTTTGTGTGTTCACGATGATTTTGATTGGTATCGTATTCTGTTTGTTTATTTCTTTTATATATTATGCGTAAGATGTTGATTATGAATACTGCGGTATTTGGTTATATGATGTATATATTATTATGCACAGGGCGGGGAAAAGCAGGAAGCCTATTTTTAAAAACTTGCCCCTACGCATTTATCCGTAGGGGCATTCATCAGGACCTACGGATATATCCGTAGAGGCGTTTAGTAGGTCCTACGGAGAAATCCGTAGGGACATTTTCAGGCCCTACGAAGTAATCCGTAGGGGAAAGTATTTTGTCCCTACGGTGTAAGCCGTAGGGAATGATGTCCATATGGAGAAAAGCGTAGGGGCAATTATTACTCTGTAGTGGCATGTTCAGGGCGAAAACTTGCACCTGTGGCCTTTGCACCTACTGTGTACTTTTATGCCCCTACGAATATATCCATAGGGGCAGTGCTTTGCCCCTACGAGTTTATCCGTAGGGGCAACCCCTTATTGTAGTAGTGTATCCTATCACGAGCAAGCGATTTATTGAGTATATCGGCTAACCGGTGACCTGTGTGCACATGTCGTGTCTTAATCTCTGGAGACTCCCCCTCAATTCCAACAACCTTATTTTGGACCTCATGACAATCTATTTCGATATGTTTGGTCTGCTCGTGGAACACTGAATCTGAAACAATATAGATAGCAGGCTGATGCAATATAACCTCATCAAGTTGTGTTGAACCACACCTAGTTCTTTCAGATATCGTTTGACCTATACCATCTCACAAGTGATGTCTGCCATAACACGGTACTCGGACTCTGAACTAGAACGCGATACCACACGTTGTTTCTTACTCTTCCAATAGACTAGATTCCTACCTACGAACACACAATACCCTATAGTGGATCTTCTAGTTATCGGGCACCCTGCCCAGCCAGCATCGGAAAAACCCACTATTCTGTTGTGTCCTCCATCAGAATACAACAATCCTTTTACTGGAGAACTCTTCAGATATTGAAGAATCTTAATAGCTGCATCCCAATGGCCTATATGGGGTAATTTCAGAAACTGACTCACAATACTAACTAGATATGAGATATCTGGTCGAGTGACAGTGAGGTAGTTTAACTGACTGACCAACCTCCTGTATCTAGCTGTATCATCTTCTAACATTCTTTGATATGGTAACAACTTGGAATTAGGATCCATCAATGGTGGTGAGGAGGTGTGCAGTCTAACATTCTATTCTCAGAAAGTATTTCCAGTGCATATTTCCTTTGTAATAGATGGATTCCCTTCTTAGATCGAGCTACCTCAATCCCTAAGAAGTACTTAGTCGGCCAAGATCTTTAGTTTGAAACTACTTCTGAACATATGCTTTAAGATCACGAATACCTTCCTCATTATCACCTATGATAACAATATCATCCATGTATACTACCAGAATGATTCGACGGCCGTGTCGATGTTTATAGAACATTGTATGATCGCCATTGCTTCTCCTCATCCCAAAACCTCTAATACATTCCGCAAATCGTCCAAACTAGGCCCTCGGAGATTGTTTGAGTCCATAAAAAGACCTTCTCAATCGACAGACCTTCGATGACTCCTTCTGAACAATAAAACCAGGCGGCTGCATTATATAAACCTCCTCCTCAAGAATACCATGCAAGAAGGCATTCTTGATATCGAGCTGATGCAGGGACCAATGAAAAGTAGCAGCCAAAGAAACCAATAGGCATACAGAAGCTATCTTCGCGACGGGGAAGAAGGTATTAGTAAAATCCTGTCCATAGGTTTAAGAATATCTTTTGGCTACTAATCGAGATTTTAACCGAGTAAGGGAACCATCGGAGTTGAGATTGACAGAGAATACCCATTGACAGCTAACGACACGCTTTCTAGGTGGAAGCGGAATTAGATCTCAAGTATCATTTAGCCAAATAGCAGTCATCTCTTCAATCATGGATTGTTTCCCGCCAGAGTGTGCAAGAGCCTCAAATACATTCATGGGAATGGTATAGTTATCCATAGATGAAATGAAAGCACTGTATGTAGAAGAAAAATAAGCATAGGAGATAGAATGGTAAAGTGGATTGAAAGTGGATTGATAGTGGAACGGGGTGATTTGCGGATCGTGATGGGAACATCAAGGTCAGAAGGTGTAGTAGGTGTGGGTTTAGAAATCGGATTAGGTGTAGGCTCAGGGGTTGGTATAACAGAGCTGGGGTTGTTTCCCCCAATCAGAGTAAAGCTCTGTTTGAAATTTAAAATTTGAAATGAAGCAACGCTTCAGATGCAGCGCCAAATGCGCTGCGCCTTAAGCAGCGCACCACGTGCAAAGCACGTGTGCGCTAGCGCAAGGTGCGCTGCGCTCTAAGTAGCGCGCCACGTGCAAAGCACGGGTGCGCTAGCGCTGGAACTAAAAGCTCCCCCCCGTTGGATCAAAGATCTAATAATAATGATAAATCATTAATTAACCAGAATTAAATTCTGTTAAGCAAAGATTTCTCAAAATCTTTCTAAACAACAAAATTGTGCTCTGTAAATCAGAGCACCATTGGATCAATGATCAAATGGTGATTAAAAATCACCAAAAGTACAGAATAAATTCTGTATGGAAAGATTTCCCAATCTTGTTAAAAACAAGAAAATTGCTTTCTGTAAATCAGAAGTCCTTGGATCAAAGATCCAACGATAGGAAATTCCCCAAATCAATTGAAGAAATGATCTCCTTAACTGATTGAACAAATCAGTTTACCCTATATAAAGGCCCCTAGAAATCAAGTCTCATATACAGAAGCATAGAGAGAAATCTCCTGATAAATTTTGAGAAATTCAAAGAAAAAGAGCAAGCTCTTAGAAGAAGAAAACTTTCTTCAAGCTAAAAAATGATAATGATGAACATAGAGATGAAATCATCTCATAATTTAAAAAGAAAGATTCACTTCTTTAAAAGATCATAGATCTACAAAGACAAAAAGTCTTTCACAGAGAGATCAAAAGATCTCATTATAAAATAAAAAAAGAATTTACTTTTTTCTCACAGATCATAGATCCATAAAGGCAAAGCCTTTCATCAACATAAGAGATTGAAGAACTTTTGTTCTTAGAATCTTGAAACAAAGTCTCTTTTTAGATCACAAAATTGATCATATGCACTTTGCGCTCTTGAACTGCGCTTCTGCGCTTTTGAACTGCGCTTCTGCGCTCTTAGACTGGCGCTCAGCGCCGAGCGTGAAACGTGTCGCTTTGCATTCTTGAAATAGCGCAATGTGCTCATAAACTGGCGCAATCCGCCCATCATCTGGCGCTCAGCGCCAAGCACGACACGTGTCCCTCACGTGTGCGCTATTCGGCAGAAGCGCACTGCGCTCTTTGACTGGCACAAAGCGCGAAGCGCACCACGTGTTACTCACGTGTGCGCTCATAGAATATAAATTTTTCAATAATAAGCCACAAAGCTATGATGAATGCCGAACACTCAACAAAAGATAAAACATTGTCAGAATGCAAGTCAATGCTTAGCATTATTAAAAGGGCCAAGCCCAACTAAAGGCTCAACAGCCCAAGATAAATGTTAAACATTTTAACTCGATTGGACTTAGCCCAAGATTGGCCATAAGTCTTCAACTCATATTAATTGAGCCTATCTGCTCATAAATATTTTAACAGATCTTACCCCTAAATTGGACTAAAGATCTTTCAACCAACTCACATCGGTTCTAGGGTACATCTCTGAACCCCTCTGATATATGTCGTTGTAATCTTTCAGCGTCTTCAGAGAGGTGACGGGTCCCGACAACCAAACATTCCATGGACTGTGGGGTCCTTAAACTCACGGACTATGATGTCCTTAACCTTGGACTGTGGGGTCCTTTAAAACCTACGGACTATGATGTCCTTAACCTCAGACCGTAGGGTCCTTTAAAACCCATGGACTATGATGTCCTTAATCTCGGACTGTGGGGTCCTTTAAAACCCATAGACTATGATGTCCTTAACCTTGGACCAAGATATCCTTAAACTAACATTGGACCACCATGTCCTTAAACTGGTAATCGACCGCAATGTCCTTAAACTAAACAATAGAGCCCAAATGCTCTCTTGTTGGATCTGAATGATCCAACTAAGTTGATCTTAGTCTAAAATTAGACTAACTTATCCTTAACAAACGTTTAAGTTGATCTTAGTCCCAAATAAGACTAAAGTATCCTTAAACCCAACTCCCAAACCCAAATATAAGAAAATACGGATTTGGACCAATCCATGCTCTATGGGCGACAACATAAATTAGTCCCGTATATAATCCACGGGAAACCAAAAATAAAACAAACACCCATGACACGAAGTGACCATCTGGAGAAGGAGAAAGTGGTTACCGCGATACGGTAGCGTAATTAACTGCAGGGGCTTGCGCCTGCAAGGAAGAGCATCCCTACAATCAAAAACCCCTCAAATGAGGGGGAATCTGACGAAGTCTGCTACATCGGCCGCATTCGTTTAAACCTTCGATATATGGTGTCATAAATCAACTTGGCATCTTCGGAGAGGTGGACGGATAGCACCAAATAGCATCTTCCCTGAAATTCAGGCAAGACGGACCCGCGCGGTCGCGTCTCCGTGTTTCGGCGGGGAGCAGATTCTGGCACGCCCGGTGGGATTGCAGAATGAAGGATTGAAAGGGATTGAAAGGGATTGCAGAATGAAGGAGAAAGCAATAACCCAAAATCTACCTGGTGAGTCGCCAGTTGAAACCACGACAAGGGCGTCACTGGGTGCAGCGGCTGCTTCACCCTTTCCCATCGGAATGGTCTCGCCGCCCGTAGCCTCATCCCCCGACTCCACGAGAATCGTCGTGATACTCGCAACTCCCGGCAACGGTAAGGAACCGCAAGGGGAAAGACTGGCGATTGGAGCAGTGCTAGACTCTTGAGAAAGAGTGGCTACCTCAGGCTCGGCGATCGCAGCCATCTCACCTACCGCTACCTCAGACTCGCCGATCGCAGCCATCTCACCTACCGCTACTTCATCAAGACTCGGCCCTGCAGGATAGGACATATGAGAATCTGAAAATTAAAACTTTGATAAAAAGAACTCAATGTCACGTTACCTTGGGTCGGTCTTTCGACTGCTTCCCGAGCCGTACGTGCTGCCTGTCTGTAGGATGTAGACAAGGCAGCCGAAGCATCCTTTGAAGGAGTAGGGGCAGGGGTAGCAGCGCTTGAACCTGCACCCATGGCCAAGGCAGCGTTACGCTCCCTTGCCATGCGCATTCTACGCTTCCTTTCTGCCCGGGCCGTGAGGGCAGATCTTCTCAAGACCTCCGTCAACGGGACGTCATCGTCCGCACCAATAGTTACCTCTGGAGCCGTTATGGCATCCGTCATCGGTCGTTTGAGTAAAGCCTCTTTCGGCAGTGCTGAGGAGGCCGGGACTTCGATGGCTGGCCCTGGAAGCATCTCTGTATCACCCTGCGGGATTGGCATTGTAGTCCCTGCGATAAGATAAGAAGGGGTCAGATTGTCCATAAGAAAGGAGAATGAAGGCGCAATGAGCCGAAATATACTAATGCCCAGCGAAGCGCGAATGCTCTCCTCCTCCTCGAAAGTCTTGAGGGAAGCCGCTAGAGCCTCTTCAGTGGAAATGCCTATTAAAGATGAGGTGTTAGTCAAGGCATGATAGTAGAAAAATATGTAACAGCAAAAAAGATGCAACTAAAGATTACCTGACTCAGCAAGGATGATCATTCTTGCTTTGTGGCTTGCTGATCGTACAGAAGCTGCAATAGCAGCCTCCAGATCTGTATCATCCGGCACTATGAATAGGCCCTCGTTGGTCCCATATCAGCCCAAGCTCTGACTATAAGGAGCATGAGGCTCCTGACCAAATACAACATCGGCAGAGAAAATCGACTTCTTCTTCCTCTTCTGCGAGCGAGCACCGGTCGCCGCTAGCACAAGCTTACGCTTAGTGGGCACCTTGGGACGACGAGTCCCGATATCTGAACCTACACCAGACTCGGGGGACGCTACGGTCACCGCTTCCACTAGAGCACGGGGTATCGACAGCTCAGGCCTGTCATGCGGGACTTCGATCGCGGCAGCTTCTCTTAAGGGAGGTTGGACAATGGTCCGTTTCTTCAGAAGGACGTTTGGATCACCGGCAGGGGGTGCACCCTTGCGATCGAGTAACAATCTCTTTTCCTCTCTAATGACGGCACCCATTGCATGTTGATACCACGCTACATATACATTTAGGGCCCTAGGAACACAACTTGGTTCGCTAATAAAGAAATTGGACCCTGTGTTTAGGCGCATGAAGTGGTGCAAAGCGCTTCGGATACCCTCCTCGGTATAAACTGGTTCCGCCAAAAATGCCTCGAGCGGGACGCCCTGATTATAACTTTATTGCTGAGCAAAATGGTGGGGATTGTATCTCATGAACAGAGCCGAATCGTTCTGCCTGAACACCAAATACCCCGGCCTGATGGAATATAGATGGAGAATTTCCCGAGCTTTCAGGGTAGAAGCTCCATCCTTAAAAGTGTCTCGCAACGGCTGCACCGTCTTAGCAGACTCCTTACCAATGGTCATGACCTTATCAACAAAGGTCATGCCGTCCCCGACGGTACGTGGGCGAAGGATTACACCTCGAGCCTCTCGCTGACTTGGCTCCACAATGGAAGCGTTGACCAGTCACATGATCCGGGGAAAATTGCATGTTTCATAGAAATGAGGCCGCTTGTGCATTCCAAAGGCACCGAGCACATGCAATTCAAGCCATGAGGTAAAATAATGCATCGGGAAGTTCACGGTCTGCACCCCCGGCTGAGCGGTATCGGCCGCCAAACTAAGACCGTGATACAAATGAGCCAGCTCGGCAATACCAACGGCAACTTGTCTCCCTTCAACCATCCGATGAGCTGGGTAGAAGACCGATTGTCTCATGTAGCGAGGGTGCATGGGAAGCGCGAACCAGCTTAACCACAAACCAAGGAACCTGTTCACACCATAATATTGTATTATTATATTCCCCATTCTTATTCGTTTTATAAATAAACAGGAGCTTTTGACGCATGTCTGCTACATATTACAGGTTACAGGTTCTTGGATAGAAAATAGTGAAAACGATGAAAAGACGATGCAAAAGTGGACTTTGACCAACAAACAAAAGACTCTTGATCAAGTCTACATCAAAGATAAAATTCATAAAATACAAGGCAATGCAAGGTCCAAGATTACAAAGCGAACGGTTAAAAGTCCACCGCAATTATTCACTGGAGATCTGGAAGAAACATAGAAGCTATTTTAATAAAAGAACCAAATAATAAGAAAGCCCAAAGATAGAAGAGCCAACAAAGAAAAATTCAAGGCCCAATACTTCCTTTTAAAGAGACAGAGACATAAAATTTTACAAAAGCTTGGAGTCTACTTTGACTAGGTCTTCCTAAGGATATTTTGGTAAATGTAGACGTGCGAATCAATTGTAACCTAGGGTTTCCTATCCTCTATAAATAGGAACTTTAAATCATTGTAAAGGCTATGCCTCCCTCATGCATCTTTTTATGAATAAAATTTAGAAATCTTTTGGAGAGCATCGATGCCTCTTTTCATATCATCTATTCAGATATGACAACCCTGTGTAAATGTTTGGAGAGAGCCATCTGTAAAGTAAGTAGATTTATTTAATTGCCCTAGTTTAGATTTCAATTCTTGCCCTAGGTAATTTTTCATTCTCTGCCCTAGATTAAATTTAATTCCTTGCCCTAGTTAGATAGTTAGATCTTTAATTCAGTTGCCCCAGATTAATTTAGTTTTTAGATTTAATTAATCCATTCACACCGTTTGGAATTAACTCGTTTGAGCGATTAGGAAATTCACAACATCCCTGTGGACCGACCCGTACTCACCGAGTAGATGCAAAGCGACGCCGTTCTTGATTGCGGTTAATAGATAGTTTTTGAGATCAATCAGAACCCTAAAAAGAATGCTTCCTCATCAATTCCCTGAGCAACAATTTCTAAAAAAGGGACGATTGCGACGTTTGGAAGAAAGAATCCCTTTTGATCAGCTTCCACTGTTGGCCGGCGATCCAACCCAAAGCTGAAGGGATCATCGAGTGTGGCAAACTTTTCACCTTGTCTCGATAGAACTTCTAGGCGAAGAAAACGGGCGATGAAATCCGCAAAGCTAACCCTATGGCTTCCAGATTCAAGAAATAAGCCTTCGTAAATGTTTAGCACCTTGATTAAGCTAGGGAATCGGTGCTGAATGGCATTCTCTGGTTTTAAACCTATCATCACCAGTCGGTAGCAAAAACATATTCATCAGGGGGCAAGATCTCCTCATAATGCTCCCCTCTGACAGGCAAGCCCGAGATGTCCGCAAACTCTTCCAGAGAGATGGAAACTTCTCGATCTAGCATAAGGAAAGTATGAGTTGGAACATTCCATTGTTCCAAGAAGGCTTTAACCCACCATGCGGGAGGTGTGGAGTACTGGAACAGAGAAGCATAAATTGCAGGATACAACCCAAGCTTCAGCAGTTCTGACTTCTTTGCCGATAGGATATATCGGGCCCACTGCAGGTCCCCAGCCGAGTGACGGGGAGTCAGACCTATATTATAGGGCTGTCCCAAAGGGCGCAACTCACCTTGGCATATACGCCGCTCTAGAATGTCTAAAACCATTGGCAGTTGTATGGTATTGTGGCCATAGAGGGCTGAAGACAACACTCCGAAGTCCAATTAACCACCTCCACAGCATAGTTCACCGGGGGTGCGTCAGCATAGTGGATCGCCGAGATAGCCTCTGAAGGTGTTGCGCAAGAGAAGCTGCGTCGACCCATGATGATTTGGTTATACCATGTTCCCCACAAATGAAGATTCTTGTGTTCTGGGTCATGGTCTTTGATCAGCGCAACAACCTCCCGGTCTACGGGCGCCTCAGGAAATCCGCCTTCTGAGCGGACGAACGGAAAAGAAGTGTCGAAAGACATGTCACCTGCGCGAAAAAGAACAAAAGTCAACCCTCAGTGCTATAATTTAAACTCTGACACTTGGTACTTTAAAATTCGTACCGCACTGCACTGCAGTAAAAAGGGGACCAACGGGGTACCCACAAAATCTAGATGACAGTTCATCATTAATAAGACAGCCTCATCATTTGATGAGACTGTCAATTAAATGAGGAAATCCTCAATTGATTCTCATTTAATGAGAAATCCCTCGGGCTAAGGAGTACATCTCCCTTTGAGAGCCGTGCTCTGAGACAAAATGACACCTGTCAAGTTCTAATGATGAAGGAATAAAAATTCCTCAAGAGCCTGGCTCTGTAAAGATGATGGAAAAACCCATCAGAAAAATTGAAATCAATTTTTGTATGAATTAAAATTCTGAGATTCTCAAGATCTATGAACAAACTCTGCGAGTCTTCATAAGAGATTAACAAATCTCCGTTAATGGGTCAAGAAACCCTTAAAAGGTTTTCTTTAAATCTAAGATCTATGAAGAGCAAAGCTCTGCTATGGGTAAAACCCTAATAACATTTTTTAGATCTAAGATCTATGAAGAGCAAAGCTCTGTTAATGGGTGAAACCCTAGATTATTAAAAGTTTTAATCTTTACCTAAATTTTGACAGAGTTCTATCCTTAAGAAGTTCTTAAGCCAAAGAGCTATGCTCTGCAAGAGAATAGTAATTCTCAGAAGGAAGACGATGAACAATGGTCATCTCAGAGGGCCAAGGGTCCTATTTATAGGCACTAAGATGCCTTTTCAACTTCTGAGTTGATCCAAGGGCGCAGATGCTGCCACCGCCGCACTCACATGTGGGTCACGTGAGCGCAATGGTGGGGGGCACTTGTTTCCCCCAATCAGAGCAAAGCTCTGTTTGAAATTTAAAATTTGAAATGAAGCAACATTTCAGATGCAGCGCCAAATGCGCTACGCCCTAAGCAGCACCACGTGCAAAGCACATGTGCGCTAGTGCTAGGTGCGCTGCGCTCTAAGCAGCTCGCCACATGCAAAGCACAGATGCGCTAGCGCTAGGTGCACTGCGCTCTAAGCAGCGCACCACGTGCAAAGCACGGGTGCGCTAGTGCTGGAACTAAAAGCTCCCCACCGTTAGTTCAAAGATCTAATAATAACGATAAATCATTAATTAATCAGAATTAAATTTTGTTAAGGAAAGATTTCTCAAAATCTTTCCAAACAACAAAATTGTGCTATGTAAATCAGAGCACCGTTGGATCAATGATCCAATGGTGATTAAAAATCACCAAAAGTACATAATAAATTTTGTATGGAAAGATTTCCCAATCTTGTTAAAAACAAGAAGATTGCCTTCTGTAAATCAGAAGCCCTTGGATCAAAGATCCAACGATGGGAAATTCCCCAAATCAATTGGAGAAAAGATCTCCTTAACTGATTGAACAAATCGGCTTGCCCTATATAAAGGCCCCTAGACTTCAAGTCTTATATACATAAGCATAGAGAGAAACCTCCTGATAAATTTTGAGAAATTCAAAGAAAAAGAGCAAGCTCTTAGAAGAAGAAAACTTTCTTCAAGCTAAAAAATGATAATGATGAACATAGAGATGAAATCATCTCATAATTTAAAAAGAAGGATTCACTTCTTTAAAAGATCATAGATCTACAAAGACAAAAAGTCTTTCACAGAGAGATCAAAAGATATCATTATAAAATAAAAGAAGAATTTACATCTTTCTCACAGATCATAGATCCATAAAGGCAAAGCCTTTCATCAACATAAGAGATTGAAGAACTTTTGTTCTTAGTCTTGAGACAAAGTCTCTTTTTAGATCACAAAATCGATCATATGCGCTTTGTGCTCTGGAACTGCACTTCTGCGCTCTTGAACTGCGCTTCTGCGCTCTTAGACTGGCGCTCAGCGCCGAGCGCGACACGTGTCGCTTTGCGCTCTTGAAATAGCTCAATGCGCTCATAAACTGGCGCAATGCGCCCATCATCTGGCGCTCAGCGCCAAGCGCGACACGTGTCCCTCACGTGTGTGCTATTCGGCAGAAGCGCACTGCGCTCTTTGACTGCCGCAAAGCGCCAAGCGCACCATATGTCACTTACGTGTGTGCCCATAGAACATAAATTGTTCTTTAATAAGCCACAGAACTATGATGAATGCCCAGCACTCAACAAAAGACAAAATATTGTCAGAATGCAAGTCAATGCTTAGCATTATTAAAAGGGCCAGGCCCAAATAAAGGCTCAACTGCCCAAGATAAATGTTAAACAGTTTAACTCGATTGGACTTAGCCCAAGATTGGTCATAAGTCCTCAACTCTTATTAATTGAGCCCATCTGCTCATAAATATTTTAACCGATCTTAGTCCTAAATTGGACTACAGATCTTTCAACCTACTCACATCGGTTCAAGGGTACATCTCTGAACCCCTCTGATATATGTCGTTATAATCTTTCAGCGTCTTCTGAGAGGTGACGGGTCCTGACAACCAAACATTCCACGAACTGTACAGTCCTTAAACTCACAGACTATGATGTTCTTAATCTAGGACTGTAGGGTCCTTTAAAACCCACGGACTATGATGTCCTTAACCTCGGACCGTGGGGTCCTTTAAAACCTATGGACTATGATGTCCTTAACCTCGGACTGTGGGGTCCTTTAAAACCCATGGACTATGATGTCCTTAACCTTGGACCGAGATGTCCTTAAACTAATATTGGACCACCATGTCCTTAAACTGGTAATCGACCGTAATGTCCTTAAACTAAACAATAGAGCCCAAATGCTCTCTTGTTGGATCTAAATGATTCCGTTAAGTTGATCTTAGTCTAAAATTAGACTAACGTATCCTTAACAAACGTTTAAATTAATTTTAGTCCCAAATAAGACTAATGTATCCTTAAATCCAACTCTGAAACCCAAATCTAAGAAAATACGGATTTAGACTAATCCACGCCCTACGGGCGATAGCATAAATTAGTCTCCGTATACAATCCACGGGCAGCCAAAAATAAAACAAACACCCACGACACGAAGTGACCATCTGGAGAAGGAGAAAGTGGTTACCGCGATGCGGTAGCGTAATTAACTGCAGGGGCTTGCGCCTGCAGGGAAGAGAATCCCCACAATCAAAAACCCCTCAAATGAGGGGGAATATGACGAAGTCAGCTATATCGGCCGCATTCGTTTAAACATTCGATACATGATGTCATAAATCAACTTGGCATCTTCGGAGAGGTGGACGGATAGCACCAAATAGCATCTGCCCCGAAATGCAGGCAAGACGGACCCGCGCGGTCGAGTCTCCGTGTTTCAGCGGCGAACAGGGGTCTGTTCCCGCAAAATTTTTCAGCCAAGAGCTACTTGTTCCCTTACAAAAAAGGGGGAGAATCTTAAAAAAAACAGTCATCACGTATAAAACACGTGGGCGCACATATGCAAAGCATATGAGCGCCGAACATAAATAATCAAGGGCCAAACAGGCATCACGTGTAAAACTCGTGAGCGCTCATATGCAAAGCATATGAGTGCTGAACATAAATAACCAAGGGCCAAACATATACACGTGAGCACTCTGAACATACACAGGCTAAAACCCACACTATGGGTCACATGTTAAACACGTGAGTGCTTTTGCCAATCACATGCAAAGCATGTGAGCACCCTAATTTAAAATGTTCCTATCAAATTCTAGAATTAAATTCTATTTGGAAAATATTTTCTTAATCTTCCTTAAACTAGAAAGATCTTCTTTATTAAACAGAGGACCCTTGGATCAAAGATCCAGCGGTGATCATTTGATAGAATAAAAATCTATCATAGGTAAATATTTTCCTAATCTTATAATAAGAATAAAATTCTATGTTAACAAGATATCCATATTAAGAAAATATATATTTCTGATCTTGTTAAACTAAAAAGATTTGACAGAATAAAATTCTAATCTTGTTAAACAAAAAAGAAATCTTCTCTGTTAAACAGAGAGCCTTTGGATTAAAAATCCAACGGTGAATAAAATTCACCGAGTGATCTAAAAGATCATGTTGGTTATAAAATCAATTAAAAATCTCTTAATGAGTGATTTGCTGAACAAACTGATTCTTTTCTTTCTCCTATAAATAAGAGCCAAGAAGGAGAGACAGAAGGAGGAGATGGGAAGAAAAATAGAAAGAGAATTTAATTCTCTAAAGAAGAGGAACCCCTCCCAAAAGATCCCACAAAAAGAGAATTTAATTCTCAAAATAAGAGTTTAACTCTTCTAAAAGAACTTAGTTCTTCCTTTGGTTAAGATCTGCAGAAGCAGATCTCCCCACAAGTTGAGAATTTAATTCTCATTGGGGAGATTCTGTCATGCAGATTCAAAAACTAGGGGAAAGAACTGAATCCAAAAGAGTTTAAATCTTATAAAACACATAGAAATTTAATTCCTCTAAATAAAATTAGGGTTTAACCCTATAAAAGAATTTAATTCTTAAACAAGAGATTTAACTCTCCATGCACAAAAAGAGATCAGTACCCAATATGATCACGTGTGTCCACGTGACTCCCCCCCTCAATGATAAAAAGAGAACGAATAAAATTAGGTCACGTGCTCCCACGTGACCCTTGAACAAACTTCTCAAACTAAAAATAGAGTAAAGCCAAGGCAGAACAAATTTTGGGCGTCTCACGTGTTCCCACGTGACCCCTAGCAATTTTCAAGAGGATTCTACCGAAAGGCAATGCCCGCCTAAAGGAGCGCCTCACGTAACCCCACATGACCCCTGAGAAGTGCTCAGCACTTGTAAAAGAGAAAAGAGAATAAACCCTATTTTTGGAACGCCTCACGTGATCCTACGTGACCCCTGAGAAGTGCTCAGCACTTATAAGGCAATAAAGGAATAAATCAAAGGAAGTTTCCACTTTTTGGGCGCCTTACGTGATCTCACGTGACCCAACTAGTGCTTAGCACTCAGAAGAGAATAAAAGAATAAATCCAAAGAAGTAGCGCTATCACCTCACGTCCTTACACGTGATGGCCACAAGGCTAAAGTGTTTAACACTTATATGTATCACGTGTGACACGCGAGCATTCTCAAATTCCAGTGTTTAACACTGCCTCAGTGCTTCACGTGGGAGCACGTGAGCGCTGATTATACAATAGTGTTTAACGCTACTTTTAGGCCTCACGTGGGAGCACGTGAGCGCCGATCATATGTTAGTGTTTAACACTAAGAAAGGCCAATATTAGCCAAACTTAGATCAAATCTCCCGAGGGTAATCAATCGAGCCTCTCATGCTCAGGGTTCCCCAAACCGATCTCATTCCCAGAGATAGCCAATGAGCTCCAAACAGATGGCATCTAAAATGATGTTCATCCCACCATGATTTCTCCCCTCGATCTGTAATTTGGTTCAAGGGTACATCTCTCCACACCTCCGATACATGTCGTTGTAATTCTTCAACGTTTTTAGAGAGGTGGAGGGTACCAATAACCAATAACTCTTGGCGCACCACCGGACAAACTTTTCTAAAAAGGGAGTAAATCTAAAATGCATCTCAATTTGGAGGCGCTCTTCACGTGACCTCACGAGATCCCTTAATAGTGCTTAGCACTCAGAAAAAAAAAGGAGAATAAAACAAAGGCAATTTTCATTCTTCAGAGTGCCTCACGTGACCCAATAGTACTTAGCACTCAGAAAAGGAAAAAGGGAATAAACCCAAGATAGCTCCCATTTTGGGGGCACCTCACATGTTCTCACGTAACCCCCAAACAGTGGTGTATAAAAGAGGGAGAAAATTTCAAAGACAGCGCTCGCATTTTGAAGGCACCTCACGTGTCTGCACGTGACTGTTTGATGAACTAAGTGCTTAGTACTTATAAATGAATGAGGAATAAAATCCAGAGAACAGTTCTCAACTCGGGCGCCTCACGTGCTCACACGTGAGCCAAGTGCTCAGCACTTTTATATATATATATATGAGGGAATAAACTCAAGAAACAATGCCCACTTCGGGGCCCCTCACATGTTCACACGTGAGCTCCTCCAAAGTCCAGTGTTAACACTGATTCAGTGCTTAGCACTATGGGGTGACTAAGGGAAATCAACCCTAGCTCAAATTAGCCAAGTCTTCCGAAGTCAAGACCCTTTTTGTCACCGATCAACTGAGCCCCCATGTTCAGGTCTCCCCAAACTAATCCTATTCCCAAAGATGACTAGTGTTCTCCTAACAGATGACATTTGAACTGATGTTCATCCCATTCCCTAAATCAGGATATTGGTTCAAGGGTACATCTCTTCATACCTCTAATACATGTCGTTGTAATCCTTCAACGTCTTCAGAGAGATGGAGGGTCCCAATAACCAATAACTTTTAGCGCGTCTCCAAACTGTGGAGCCAAAATAGCATGGACTATGATGTCCTTAAACTTATGGACCGCAAAGTCCCTAAACTAAACCCTACAGACTATGACGTCTTTAAACCGGACTATGATGTCCTTAAACTTTACAGACTGTGGGGTTCTTAAACTCATGGACTATGATGTCCTTAAATTTTATAGACTATGACGTCTTTAAACTACGGACTGTGGGATCCTTAAACACATGGACTATGATGTCCTTAACCTCGAACTGTGGGGTCCTTAAACCCATGGACTATGATGTCCTTAACCTCGGACTGTGGGGTCCTTAAACCCATGGACTATGATGTCCTTAACCTTTGCAGACTATGATGTCTTTAAACTGGACCGAGATGTCCTTAAACTAACATTGGACCGTAATGTCCTTAAACTAACAATGGACCGCAAAGTCCCTAAACTAAAACAATAGAGCCCAAATGCACTTTTGTCGGATCTAAATGATCCTGTTGAGTTGATCTTAGTCTAAAAATTAGACTAACGTATCCTTAACAAATCCTTAAGTTGATCTTAGTCTAAAATTAGACTAACGTATCCTTAACAAACGTTTAAGTTGATCTTAGTCTCAAATGAGACTAACGCATCCTTAAACCTAACACCAAACCCAAATCTAAGAAAATACAGATTTGGACTAATCCACGCCCTACGGACGACAACAAAATTAGTCTCCGTATACAATCCATGGGCAACCAAAAACAAAATAGACACCCACGACACGAAGTGACCATCTGGAGAAGGAGAAAATGGTTACCGCGATGCGGTAGCGTAATTAACTGCAGGGGCTTGCGTCTGCAGGGAAGAGCGTCCCCACAATCAAAAACCCCTCAACGAGGGGGAATCTGACGAAATCTGCTACATCGGTCGCATCCGTTTAAACCTTCGATATATGTTGTCATAAATCAACTTGGCATCTTCGAAGAGGTGGATGGATAGCACCAAATAGCATCTGCCCTCGAAATTCAAACCTGACGTCCCAACGTCCCGGTCGTGTCTTTTCGCCGAAGAACAGATTCTAGCACGCCCGGTGGGACCTTTTCCTCTTTCCACTCCACATTTCGTGCGTCGTGTTTTTCCGCGATCAAATAATCACGGTATATATGTGTTTGTGGTTGCCCTTAGTGGAGTGGAAACTGAAGCCGGCATTTCGTCTCAATGAAGAATGTCGTTTGCTCCCACCCTAGCAACTAATGCTCTGTCATATCCGGTGGAGTCAAGTATGGGCCACTTGCAGCCTCAGATCTCTGCAATCCGGCTCTTCAAGAAATCAATGGGCTTCTTTTTGGGTCGATACTCCCACCTCCCACCCTCGGTGCCTCAACGTCGAAGGAGGAAGCCCAGAAGAAGTCTGTCTTCTACAGGCTGGTTCCCCAAGCAGCAGTTTGGCCGACGGAATCAGTCCTAAAAAACTGGCACATGGCAAGGAACAAGGTCAATGCAGGGGGAAGGATATTCAAGCTCTTAAAGGAAACAGGGGGAAGGCTCGGCAAAATCCTAAAGCTAATCAAATCCCGGCCGTAAGAAATGGTCGACGTCGATATCAGCGTCATACAAAATGAGCTGGGGGCAGTTCTCCGTATGGTTCTGTTTTGACCCCATCGGTGAATGTTGTTGTTCCAACTGGGAACAACTTCAAGTTGTTGTGAAGGGTTAGACAAAATTCTCCTATCGCAATATTGAAGAAGTCTCCGCAGCCCAGGGAGATCCCATGAGAGCAGAAACCAGTTCGCTCCCTGAGACAACTTTCCTCATCTATACATAAGGTGTTGAAGCAGGTGAAGGGTACTCACCCCAAGACGGATCTTAATATAGCGGTCCCTCCCAAAACCAAAGCGGCTTTTCATAACAAGAGGCCTAATAAAGCTCAAGTGCAAGGAGAAAAATCCAAAGGCCAAAACTCCAAACACCCCAAGCCTGGGGGAATGGTAGTTCACATAGTCTATGTGGTGAATTCCAAAAACGAAGTTCGAGCTTCTACTAGTCACCGACCTCAAACTCGGTCCTTGACAAAAGTTCAACTGCAACGTGAAAATCTGCAGGAGATGCTTGCTCAGGCGGCATCACTCGCTAATCCTTCATCTAAGGCAAACCCTAAGCAAGCAGGCGAGGTCTCTCACCCAGACTATTGCTCCTATCACCGAGTAATAGGACATCCTCTCGAAGACTTCTTCATATTCAAAGACTGGATAGAAGACTAGTATCAGTAAAGCAGATTCGCTTTATCCAGCAGTTGGAGGATAACCCCGCCACAGAAGGATGAACCGAAAGCCACGTATGCAGCGAGAGTAGAGCCGGATCAACATCGGTCTTGGAAGAGATCTCGCACCTATCACATAATAACGCTGACAAGAGAAGGAGTACACGAGGATATGGATGAACTCTCCTGGTGCTTCGAAAATGAGGATGAAGGTGAATTGATCTCAGAGTTTCCACCGGCACCAAAAGAGATGGAAGATGGAATACATACTACTGCGGACAACCTAAGGAAAATCGACTTAGGGACGGCAAACGACCTACGGCAGACGTTCGTAAGTGAGCTGGTGTCTGAAGAAAAGGTGGCTACGCTAAAAGACGTGCTCAAGTAGTATAAAGACTGCTTCGCATGGAACTACTCCGAAATGCTGGGATTAGATCAAGAAATACCCGTCCACAAATTGGAAATATCTCCGGACGTCAATCCAGTCAATTAAACACCGAGAAGAATGCGGCTCGAACTTGAAATGAGCATTAACGCCGAGATCAAGAAGCTAATCGACTCCGGCTTCATCCAAGATGTTCTATACCCCGATTGGATCGCCAACACTGTCCCAGTCAAGAAGAAGAATGGGACGGTGCGCATCTTCGTAGACTTTCGGGATCTTAACAAAGCCTGTCCTAAGGATGACTTTCCCGTACCGGTCACCGAGCTGATGATAAACAACACATCCACTCACGAGGTCTTCTCCTTCATGGACGGCTCATCAGGGTATAATCAATTAAAAATTCATCCCGAAGACCAGAAGCATACCGCTTTTCGGACTCCGCTAGGCATATTCTGCTACAAAGTGATGCCTTTCGGTGTGAAGAACGCCGGCACCACCTATTAGAGGGCCATGAGGAAGGCCTTTGATGACCTTATACACGAGATTGTCGAATGTTATATTGATGACCTCATGGTTAAAAGCAAATCGCACGAAGAGCATTAGGAGCATCAAAAAATAGTGTTCCAATGCCTTCGGAAATACAATATGAAGATGAACCCTCTCAAATGCACATTCGGAGTCTCCTCAGGGAAATTCCTAGGATTCATTGTACGACATCGAGGCATCGAAATCGACCCGTCAAAGATCACAGTGATTATGGAAATGCCCTCCCCACGAACTTTGAAGAAACCGCGGTCTCTCCAAGGAAAGCTCGCGTATATTCGACGGTCACTTGACGGTCATAGCTAACCTCTCCGGAAAATGTCGTCCCTACAGTCACTTGATGAAGAAGGGAACCCCGTTCGTCTGGAATCGCAAATGCCAAAATGCACTGGACGAAATCAAGCAATACCTACAGAATCCTCCGGTGCTGACCGCTCCAGTCAAGGGAAAGCCCCTCATTCTGTATACAACTGCCCTTGAAGGTTCCTTAGGCGCACTATGGGCACAAGAGAATGACCAAGGGAAGGAGAGAGCCCTCTACTATTTGAGTCGAGTTCTCCTGGGTGCAGAAAATAATTACTCCCCCATTGAAAAACACTGTCTGGTGTTGATCTTCGCGATAACGAAGCTCAGACACTATACTTTGGCACATGAGGTTCATCTCATATCAAAAGTGGATCCTCTCAAGTATTTGATGTCAAGAGCCATACTAACGGGACGTTTCGCTAAATGGCCCTCCTATTGATGGAGTTCTCGATAACATATCGTCCTCTCAAGGCAGTGAAAGACCAGGCCATCGCTGACTTCCTCGCTGAGTATCCGATACCTTCCGAGTCATCTTTAAATTGCGAATTGCCAGACGAGCACGCGTTTGACACAATCGACAGGGAGAGAGGAGGGAGCGATACCCGATGGGAACTCTACTTCGATGGAGCGTCTTCCACGAAGAACCGAAAGCACAGCTCCCCCATAATCAAATCTGGGGTAGGCCTCATCTTCATGACTCCATAAAGAGGGATAATGCGCTTCGCCTTTTCCTTAACAGAGCCGAGGACAAACAACGAAGCCGAATACGAAGCTTTGATAGCAGGTCTTGAGATCGCTGTCGACATGGGAATCGAAAACCTCCTCATATAGGGAGACTCCCAGCTGGTCGTTAGTCAAGTAAATTGCGACTATCAAACGTGCAAACCAGAGTTAGTAAAGTATGGTGAAAGGGTGCAGCAATTGCTGACTCAGATCCCTTCCTATGCCCAGGAAAGCATACCATGCGCAGAAAATAGCAAGGCGGATGCGTTAGCCAAAATCGCTAAAGAACTGACTCACAAAAACCTCGATGACGTGAGGATCGTTGTACAAAGCCGTCGGGCACCGGCAGATATGTCTCCGGAGTCGTCCAAAGAAAAGGAAGCGACCGAGAAAATAGCCCCACGAATAAAAGACCAGGAAAAGGATAAGGATTGGAGAGAAGTCTTTATAAACTACTTCAAATCCCGTCGAACACCTGAAGATGCGTCCTCAAGACATCAGCTCATGAAACGAGCTATGTCTTTCGCTTTCGTCAATGATACTCTATATAAGAGACCATTCGACTCTCTATGGCTAAGATGCCTGGGACCGGAAGAAGCAAAGAGAGTCGTTCAAGAAACTCACGACGGACTCTACGGTTCTCATCAAGCCGGGCCGAAGATGAAGCTGCAGATCAAAAGGATGGGCTACTATTGATCCAGGACTGCCTTGAATACGCGAAATAGTGCCACTCGTGCTAAATTCACGGGGACTTTATCTACAAGCATCCAAATCCACTACATCCAATGGTGGCTAGCTGGCCGTTCGAAATGTGGGGAACCGACATAATCGGGCCCATCGAACCAGCATCGTCCAGAGGACATCGATTCATTTTGGCGACAACTGGTTACTTCTCCAAATGGGTAGAAGCAGTACCGCTGAGGGAAGTGAAGACGGAGAATATTCTCCATTTTTTCAAGACACATGTCATCTATCGGTTTGGCACTCCGCGACGGATTATCTCCGATAACGGGCCGGCCGACAGAAGCCATAAGATCAGCCGCATCGCGCAGCAACATAATATAGACTGGAGATACTCTTCAGTCTACAATGCTTGAGCTAACGGTCTGGCTAAGACTTTCAACAAGAACTTGACCAAGATCGTGAAGAAGACGGTGTCCAGAAATAAAAGGAACTAACACGAGAGACTGCATGAAGCTCTATGGGGGTATCGGACTACGTTCAAAACGGCTACAAACACAACGCCGTATGCATTGGTTTTCGGCACTGAAGCAGTACTCCCTTTGGAGATAGAGTTGCCCTCCTTACGAGTGGAAGTTCATTACGAGCTAACGAACGAAGAGAATGCTCATCTTTGGCTTAAAGAGCTCGACGCGCTCGACGAAACCCGGCTCATAGCGCAACAAAACTTGGAAGCTTACAAAGCAAAGATGACTTGCTCATATGAGAGATTGACTAGGCCGAGAACATTCCACCAAGGCGAACTCGTGCTAGTGGTAAAGAGACCCATGATCTCCAATCGTGCCAAACGGGGGAAATTCGAGCCGAACTACGAGGGCCCATACATCATAGATAAAGTCTACCAGGGTTTGGCTTATTTTCTCATGGATATGCATGGCGAAAGACCCTTCAGGCTAATAAACGGCCGTTTCTTGAAGAAATATTACACCTGACGAGTTACGGCCTAGGTTAATGATAGATGACGATGCCTATGTACGCTCTCTATCTTCCCAAGCCTAAACTCTATAAGTGGTAGCCAACGAAACCGTTGCAACAACGGACTGAGATGTCCTAAAACTAACAATGGACCGAAACGTCCCTAAACTAACGAAGGACCGAAATGTCCCAAAACTAACGACGGACCGAGAAGTCCCAAAACTAACAACGGACCGAGATGTCCTAAAACTAACAATAGACCGAAACGTCCCTAAACTAATAATTGACCGATGCGTCGATAAACTACTAAGGACCGCAACATCCGAAGGCTGGCAATGAAAAAAATGGTACGTCCATAAGCAAGATGGGCACGGATGAAAACCCGAAAGGGCTCCGTGAGTAAAAACAGCAGGACTACCGGCGAGTTTGTGAAAACCCGAAAGGGAGCAATCTCGTTAAAAGAAACTTGCAAGGTCCTCTCGACCTAGTAAGGAGAAAATACCCGCGTGAGATCTTTACGACTCACAAGTGAGCAACTGTTCAGTTGATAAAACTGCACATTTGTTATTACATTTTTCCTACCATTTTCATATTAAAAAAGGTCTTTATTATAATATATCATACATATGAGGGTTTATGTGTAAAAATACTATTTTCAATGTGTTGATATATTATAATTAGCATTTGATAGGAAAATGTATGCAAATAATATCATTGACCAAATCCTAGTAGAACAAAGTCTACTAAATATTATTTAAGTTGTTGTGCAGAATTTTTCCAAGTAGTTGTGCAGAATTTTCTAAGAAATCAAGTTGTTAAAGGAAACTTGCCTAATTAAGAAAGCAAAACTTGGAGACCAAGTCTGGCAGCAACCACGAGAAGATTTTCAAGTTCCAAAGCCTCCAGAGATAGCCAAATATCACACAGATGAAGCCCTAAAATTTTGGTCAAGAGATCTTGACCATTGGTTGCGGATCCGCAACCATACTCCCCTTGGGCCGCGGATCCGCGGCCATAAAGAAGACTTAGATGCTGAAAATTCTTGGCGAGAATCTCTACAGTTAGTTTCCATATTTGGAAGCAATAGTTCTGGCTTTGGGGCTATAAATAAAGACCGAGAGCCTTTTGGAAAAATCATCAAGCCGACGAGATCACGAAGTCCAACTCGGCTCACGCATCCAGGCTGATCATCAACTGTTCGTCTACCTCCTTGGAAGAGATCGAGAAGCAAACTAGTATTTGTAATCATTTTCTAAGGGATCAAAGTGTAATGAATATTGTTGATTAATGAAGGTAGTTCTTTTTCTTATTCTATTTCTTCGTATTTTAATTAAGCATTTTCTCTCCATCTCTCTTTCTCCCAACATGCGCGAGTAATTCTCCGCTTGTTAGGGTTCGTAGGATTAGGGTAGGCTAATGGATGATGAACATCCCTAAACCCTTTTTAAGTCCTATAAAGTTTATAAACTTTATCAAAAGAATCATTAACATCCTAATCTGGCGCGCTAACAATTCTTTGTTAGTCCCGACCGCGATTAGAGATTAGATTAATGATTGTTTTGGTAAAGGCTAAATATGAACGGAGTTCCGTGTCGAGATAAGGGTTAAGAGTGGGATTCCTTTTCCCTCCAGAAACCCTAATCTACACGCATCACCGTCGTTCTAGTTTTAAATCTATTAAAGGATAAAAAGGGTAACTTTTAATTAATCATCCATAACTACTAAATCCTAACGAACCCTACAAGTTCCCTTATTATATTAACTTACATCCATAAAATAATCTAGATCTATATTTTTGCATTAGTGCTTAACGTAGATCTAGAAACCATTCATCAAAATTCTTTATCCCTCATCTCTCTTTCAACACATCTAAAGTAAGAGTAAAAGATTCAACGTTTCCCAGAGGACGACCCGTACTCACCTCGGTCTAGCTACACGCGACACCGTTCTGATTGCGGTTAACTACAAAAACAATTTTTCGAAACAATCAAATAGCGCCGTTGCTGGGGATACGTGTGTAATTTTTTATTCTTACTATTTGTGTTGAATTCTTATTCGATTCATATCATAATTAAAATAAAACTGCAAATTGAATATTTAACAATTTGTGCGTGAATTTTTGCAAGGAAATCTGGAGTCACAGACTTGAGGAAACAGAAGACATAGGCATTCTTAGAGATCCAGAGGAGCACAGAAGGCTACAGAAAAAATTTCATCAAGTGATCCCTCTGCCACGCGGAGGATCCGCGGCAAAAACACCCTTGTGGTGGCGGAAACGCGGCACAACAGAGGAGTTAGGGCTTCAGTATTCTCTGGTAAGATTCTAACCTCTTCCTCTCTCCTCTAAAATCCAATAAAATCTATTTTCTGCAGGATTCTTTGCAAAATAGCGCCGCTCAAAAAAAAATCTTTTTGCAAAAGTTTTGTGATTGGTTTTGTTTTTCATATTTTAATACGGACTTTAAGGGGCAAAGACCAAATCCAGATTAGGTGGGGATTTCATCACCCTTCCTAAGCCCCACAAATCACAAATCGAGCATCCGCATCAACCCTACATTAATTTAAAAAATATCTAGACCAGACTCTAAGGACTGTCGTGTTCATTAAGGACAGAGGAAGGTCGTGGGTAATCTATCGCTTATCCGCATTACTTTTGTGGTGCCTAGGCAAGTGTGTCTAAGGAAAGTGGTTTACTTAATTAGGCCCGCTATTTTCGGTGATTCGTATAGCGGATATCTCCCACTTACCTAGCACTTACCTGGCCACAAGGGTAGTAAAGAGGTGGTAGAGAATTGATCCTACGGCTTGTCCTTTGGAAGTCTAGGAGCGGTGTAGAGACTGGACCTAGGTAACCTTAGTACTAGGGTTGCTTGTGCATTTTAGAGTGATTTGTCTTGAGTCCCACTTTTTACAAAACAAACCAATTTTAAAGCACACACATGCTGCCACTTGCACTAAACCCGCTTAGTGCATGCTCGGCTGGACACGGGATCCTAGTGCCCGTCTTGTCCGTGTTCTTGCTATCGACGCCGAAGTCGGTACTTCTTCATCTTCTTTTCCCCCACCACACACCACGATCGAGATGGACGACACTCCATCAGATTATAACACCACGCTGCCACCGCCCGTAGGTGCGCAGAATCCACCGCGCATCTCTCTCCAAGAGAGATGCTATCCTATCCGTTGTCCTCTTCCCACTTGTCTATCTCTTCCACCACCTAACGGGGATAATTTCGAAATTAAACCCCACTACATCAATCTGCTGCCCAAATTCATGGGCTTGAGTCGGAAGACGCGTACGTTTTTATCACCAAATTCGAAAACGTATGCGCAATGATGGGTACTTCACAGTTGACTGTCGATGCTATGCGCTTGCGTCTTCTCCCATTCACACTATGCGACTTGGCAGAAAAATGGCTTTACAATACTGCCGCACACTCTATCACTAATTAGGATGAATTCTTCATAGTATTTCTTAAGAAGTTTTACCTAAAGCATAAGACTGCCCGTGTTAGGAGCGAGATCAACCAGTTCACCCAGCTTCCCAATGAACCCTTTTGGAAGTGCTTTGAACGTTTCAAGGATCTGCTTGTCCAATGTCCTCATCATGGAATCAATAGATGGGATTTATGTCGAATTATATATGAGGGCATTAATCCAGCGACAAAGCAGATGCTTGAAAGAATGTGTTAATGCAATTTCATGTCTAAAGATGACGGTGAAGCTTGGAAGTATCTGGAAGACCTCGCTGAAAACACTTTGCAGTGGGAAAGCGTAATACCACCTTCATTTAGGGGAGGTGTTCACCAGCTCGATGTTTCCATCGCAGTGAAAGCCGAAATGGCAGCGATGCAGAAGAAACTCGACGCTATTGAGAACAGATTCTCATCAGTCTCCCTAAATCAGGTTACGCTTTCCAAAACCGTCTGTGGTTGCTGTTCAGATCCTTCACACTTAACGGAAGAATGTCCTATCAATGCACCGTTTCAAGGTCACGGGCAAACTAATGCTGCTTTTCAGCAGCGACCTAGAAACGATCCTTATTCTTCCACGTACAATCAAGGATGGAGGAATCATCCTAACTTTGCTTGGAACCAAAACCAACAAAGCAATTATCAAAGACATCCTCCACAGCAACCACAACCACAGAATCAGCCCCCCTTTCAGTCACAAAATTTCCAAAATCCGGCCAACACTTCTACACCACAAGTGGCCGGCACTGACAACTCTTCACTTGCACAAACTTTGGATTTGTTCATGAAACATTCCATGCAATTGTCGGCTGAGATGAAGTCTTCTATTGATACCATAAAGAAAGAATCCACCTCCCATGGTGAGAGTATTAAATCAATAGAAAACCAACTCGCACAGTTAAATGCCGCAATGAGTGCGAGAGAGAAAGGGAAACTCCCATCTCAACCCATACCTAATCCTGGCCACTCGAAAAGTTATAATGTGAGTTCCGTTACTACGTTGAGATCGGGAAAAGTGGTGAATAACCGAGTGGGTGAGCAATGTGATGATGTTAGTGACACCAATGATACCCCAGCTTCTACTTCTTCCCCTAATTCGTCTAGTCTCCCACCTTCATCCGAGCCTATTCTCCGTTTTCCCCAAGGCTCGAACCCTTCACCCATTTCCTCGAATCTACCTAAAACGATCCCCACTCCAATTCTGGGATCCACTCCATCCTCACAATCCTCTCCAATGTTGGACCAAACCCTTATTGATAAAGCACCTTATCCAAACAGGTTAAGGGGTAACAGACCAAGTCCACAAATGGAAAAGATTGTGGAAATTTTTAAGCAAGTTAACATAAACATTCCTCTCCTAGATGCTATTCAACAAGTTCTGTCATATGCGAAAATCCTAAAGGACTTGTGCACTAGGAAGAGAAAAGTTCAAGTACCTAAAAAAGTTTTCCTTGCGAGTAATGTGAGCACTGCTTTTACACAACAACTACCCAAGAAACGAAAGGACCCCGGAAGTCCTACAATTTCTATTTCTATTGGGGGTAAAAATATCAATCGTGCTCTACTCGATTTAGGTGCTAGTGTTAACTTGCTTCCGTATTCTGTTTATGAGCAATTAGGGATCGGAGAGTTAAAACCGGCGCATTGCACTCTTCAGATGGCCGATCGATCTATCACCCAACCTAGGGGTGAGCTAGAGGATGTGTTAATCAAAGTCGGGGAATTTATATTCCCTGTGAACTTTATCATTATAGATACACAACTAGTAGCGAACCTACGAAATCAAATCCCGGTGATACTCGGTCGACCCTTTTTGGCCACTTCCAACGCAGTAATCAATTGTAGAAACGGCTCTATGACCCTATCCTTTGGAAAGAAGTCAATTGAGCTTAACATTTACAAGTTGGGAAGTGAACCCTCCGAACCCTATGCTCATGTGTGTTCTGTCGAATTAATGGATGTCGACAGCAGCGAATTTGATCAACCTCATGATACTGACTCTTTTCATATGTTGTTGCTTGACCCAACCATGTATTATACATACACGGACTCTTCCACCGAGTTGTCCGGGTCAACATCTAACGCTGATGAGGAACTTTTTATAGAGTCTGACGATCACCCTGTTTTTCCTGATGACATTATTCTTCGGGGTATCGATGAAAGCTTTGAGGAAATTTTCGCTGATGAACTCGCATATTTAAAAGACACGGGTGTTGAGATGAATCAACTCCAAGATAAAGAAATTGAACCTCCACCCCTTCTTCTTGATAATCACGATAATGCGAGTAATCCATCATCACTATCATTGTGTCGTCTCTCCAAATTAAGACGCAATCCTTTTCCATTACACCTCTTATCACCTCCCCACTTCTTCACATCGAAAGGTGACATTTCTTCCACCAACCTTGGTGCTTCATCGATAAAATTTTTGAATGGTTGGTGTTGACTTTTGGTCTTTGTAAGGCTTTACTTTGACCAATAACTTTGCCCCCCCAATGATTTTAATTGCTTAACATTATTTAACTTAAGTTTGGGGGGGGGATATTTTGGCTCTTGAAAGAAAAGAATTTTTATAAGATTGTGAGCCAAAAATAAGTTTGGGGGAGGATTTCACTTGCATTATTTCTTGTCCCCTTTTTCCTCCTAAGTCTACAGGTTTTTGAGCTTAACAGATGACATTAGTGAGGACACTGCTGTAAACAGGTTTAGGGGAGGTTTGTGCTTATTTACGCATCAATTTGCATCATACTTTGCATAAGCACAACATTTTCAAAAAAAAAAATTTTAATTTTTTTTCTTTTATAACAAAAGAGTAGAAAGTGAAAAATTACATCCAAAAGATAGGAATAGTTTAAGAAAACCAAGAAAATTAGAAGTTTTCTTAAACGAACTAGTAATAAGTAGTTATGAGCTGTTGTCCTAAGGGTTAGTAAGATGAAGGAAGTCACTAATCTGAGGATAAAAATAAGTCTGAAAAATAGTTTCTATTCTGGAAGCCAAACATTTGAATGTTGATACCCTACTATGTGCACTTACACACGTCTTGAAACTCGGGATAGTAGAGGATACCTTGAAATGCTCTTGTCTAAAAGCCAAATTATGAAGGAAATAATAAATGAAGAAAATATAAAAATGGTGAAAAGAAAAATGAACACTGGTTTTTTTATCGTCAAGACAGCAATAAAAAAATACAGCGAGGGTGCTTCATCACCTAGTTCCTTAGACCAACTGGTTTGGGAGTCACTGCTAAGCCTTTAGGTGGTGCAAGACGAGGAAAATACTATCACCTAATCAGCAAGCACATAAGTAATCGGTCGGTTAGTACCTCAAGAAGTATTAACGGTCGCATAAAAATGTGTAAGCAAATCCATAAATATTCATCAAATTAAAAAGTACTGAGGTAGATGGACAAGAGTATGATAGCTTGAATTGAATTCTCCGAGTGTAGGGATGTCCATTACACACACGTAGGGTTATATGATCAATGTTTGGATGAAAGGTAGGAATGAAGAATAAAGATGATGTTTTATTGAGGGATAATGTGATTTCTAACATCTTTTCATGACTATTAAGATAGGGCTCATGACAATTGAAAAGCTAGTATAGTTGGAAACTCTTATTTTCAAAGTCTTTCTTTTATGGTTCTTATCTTTATATGTAAATTTCACCATCTCTATTTTATTATAGGATTTTGTGGGTGTAATCCGTTGAAAACCCTCAGGAGACAACACTCCTCCTACTAGGGACACCTAGAGGTTTAACGGCTTGTTGCACGTGCTCAGTGCAATCGTGTTTGCCTACGAAAGTGTGCTTAGTTTTCTCCGTTCTTTTTTCTCCTTCTCTTGAATAAACTAGTTTGCTCGGGACGATCAAAGATAAGTTTGGGGGTATTTGTTCAGTTGATAAAACTGCACATTTGTTATTACATTTTTCCTACCATTTTCATATTAAAAAAGGTCTTTATTATAATATATCATACATATGAGGGTTTATGTGTAAAAATACTATTTTCCATGTGTTGATATATTATAATTAGCATTTGGTAGGAAAATGTATGCAAATAATATCATTGACCAAATCCTAGTAGAACAAAGTCTACTAAATATTATTTAAGTTGTTGTGCAGAATTTTTCCAAGTAGTTGTGCATAATTTTCCAAGAAATCAAGTTGTTAAAGGAAACTTGTCTAATTAAGAAAGCAAAACTTGGAGACCAAGTCTGGCAGCAACGACGAGAAGATTTTCAAGTTCCAAAGCCTCCAGAGATAGCCAAATATCACACAGATGAAGCCCTAAAATTTTGGTTAAGAGATCTTGACCATTGGCCGCGGATCCGCGGCCATACCCCCTTGGGCCGCGGATCCGCGGCCATAAAGAAGAATTAGATGCTGAAAATTCTTGGCGAGAATCTCTACAGTTAGTTTCCATATTTGGAAGCAATAGTTCTGGCTTTGGGACTATAAATAAAGACCGAGAGCCTCTTGGAAAAATCATCAAGCCGACGAGATCACGAAATCCAAGACGGCTCACTCATCCAGTCTGATCATCAACTGTTCGTCTACCTCCTTGGAAGAGATCGAGAAGCAAACTAGTATTTGTAATCATTTTCTAAGGGATCAAAGTGTAATGAATATTGTTGATTAATGAAGGTAGTTCTTTTTCTTATTCTATTTCTTCGTAGTTTAATTAAGCATTTTCTCTCCATCTCTCTTTGTCCCAACATGCGCGAGTAATTCTCCGCTTGTTAGGGTTCGTAGGATTAGGGTAGGCTAATGGATGATGAACATCCATAAAACCCTTTTTAAGTCCTATAAAGTTTATGAACTTTATCAAAAGAATCATTAACATCCTAATCGGGCGCGCTAACAATTCTTTGTTAGTCCCGACCGCGATTAGAGATTAGATTAATGATTGTTTTGGTAAATGCTAGATATGAACGGAGTTCCGTGTCGAGATAAGGGTTAAGAGTGGGATTCCTTTTCCCTCCAGAAACCCTAATCTACACGCATCACCGTCGTTCTAGTTTTAAATCTATTAAAGGATAAAAAGGGTAACTTTTAATTAATCGTCCATAACTACTAAATCCTAACGAACTCTACAAGCCCCCTTATTATATTAACTTACATCCATAAAATAATCTAGATCTATATTTTTGCATTAGTGCTTAACGTAGATCTAGAAACCATTCATCAACATTCTTTATCCCTCCTCTCTCTTTCGACACATCTAAAGTAAGAGTAAAAGATTCAACGTTTCCCAGAGGATGACCCGTACTCACCTCGGTCTAGCTACACGCGACACCGTTCTGATTGCGGTTAACTACAAAAACAATTTTTCGAAACAATCAGCAGCACACTTAGGAATCCCCACGATTCCTAAGGGGAAAGCACACTTACGAGATCCTCACGACTCGTAATGAGAATTCCCTTTTGAGACCCTCACGGCTCATAGGATTCAAAAGACTTAAGTTACAGGGATCTAAACCTGTTCTTAAGCCATCACAACCCGCAAACTGCCCTACAAGTGCTTCAATATTAACCCTTATATACAATCCACATGCACGAATAAACATTTACCTAACAGAGTCCTACCAGCGACTAGGGATATGCTCACACGATGAACGACCCTTGTAACTCCTTACAACTTATAAAGAGAAAACACTCTTGTAAGATCCTTACGACTTATAAGAGAACACACACTTAAGAATCCCCACGATTTTTAAGGAGAAAATGCACTTACGAGATCCCCATGACTCGTAGGAAGAAATACTTTTATGAGACCCTTACGGCTCATAAAGATAAAAGCTTTAGTCGACGGAATCCTAACCCTGTCTGCTAAGCCACCTTTGTTCAAAACCGACAAAGGCAAATGATGATTCGCTCCCGGCAATATCCTAGTTGTAGCGATGCTGATGCCTAAATGGGTATTAGATCCCAAGCCTCATACTCGCGGCAAAAGTCAGCGAGCCAGATATGCATATAATAGACGAAATGATAGGACAATTTGCAACAAAATCAGCAAGTAAAATATATGCATATAAAAGCCAAAATGATTGGGCACCACGAAAAATAGCCGAAATGATTGGGCAATCGCGACTTTCGTGATATAAAAGAGCCGAAATGATAGAGCATCACGAAAATATAAAAGAAATAATAACAAAATGAAACTCTTACCCTACAGATGAGATCACATCGATCCCTGTATACAATCCAGGGGCATAAACAAAGTGGGAACCATATCATCCTACCATGCTCTATCGAAAAGAGAGCCAAGTCTTGATGGCAACATCTACAGCCTGGAGACTCACAACGGCATTCCTCCTCATTCCGGCAAGACTCGAACGCGACAATTAACCTTGGAGCCATGGCAAAGTCCCTAGTTCCAAATCTCGACGGTTCACAACAACCTAGAGACCACCTCGACGTTCGTCTCGATACAGCAGACGAGATGTCACCCCAGCGTTCTTCCTCCAACAAGATTCGGACGCGCTAAAACAACGAAGCGAAGCCACTATTCCTAGCCTCAGGGTCTTGACGACAACTCATATAAAACCTGAAAGACTATCAGAGATCATCCCACACCAGCACGGAGTGGTCACCACCTCGACGTTCGTCTCGACATAGCAGACGAGATGTCACCACAGCGTTCTTCCTCCACCAGGATTCGGACGCGCCAAAACAACAAAGCAAAGGCAATATTCCTAGCTTCAGGGTCTTGACGGAAACTCATATAAAACCTGAAAGACTATCGAAGTTCATCCCACACCAGCACGGAGTGATCACCACCGCGACATTCGTCTTGATACAGCAGACGCAATGCCACTAAATGAAGCAAAGGCAATATTCCTAGCTTCAGGGTCTTGACGGCAACTCATATAAAACCTAAAAGACTATCGGATATCATCCCACACCAGCGCGGAGTGATCACCACCGCGACATTTGTCTCAATACAGCAGACGCAATGCTAGCAAACGAAGTAAAGGCAATATTCCTAGCTTCAGGGTCTTGACGGCAACTCATATAAAACCTGAAAAATTATCGGAGATCATCCCACACCAGCGCGGAGTGATCACCACCGCGACATTTGTCTTGATACAGCAGACGCAATGCCAGCAAACGAAGCAAAAGAAATATTTCTAGCTTCAGGGTCTTGACGACAACTCATATAAAACCTGAAAGACTATCGAAGATCATCCCACGCCAGCGCGGAGTGATCACCACCGCGACATCTGTCTCGATACGGCAGACGCAATGCCAACAAAGGACGCAAATGCAATATTCTTAGCTTTAGGGTCTTGACGGCAACTCATATAAAACCTGAAAGACTATAGAAGATCATCCCACACCAGCGTGGAGTGGTCACCTTCTCGACGTTCGTTTCGACACAGCAGACGAGATGTCACCACAGCGTTCTTTCTCCAACAGGATTCGGATGCGCCAAAACAAATGAAGCAAAGGCAATATTCCTAGCTTCAGGATCTTGACAGTAACTGATATAAAACCTGAAAGACTATCGTAGATCATCCCACACCAGCGCGGAGTGGTCACCACCTCGACATTCGTCTCGATACAGCAGACGTAATACCAGCAAATGAAGCAAAGGCAATATTCCTCGCTTCAGGGTCTTGACGGCAACTCATATAAAACCTGAAAGACTATCGTAGATCATCCCACACCAGCGTGGAGTGATTATCACCACGACATTCGTCTCGATACAATAGACACAATGCTAGCAAACGAAACAAAGGAAATATTCCTAGCTTCAAGGTCTTGAGGCAACTCATATAAAACCTGAAAGACTATTGAAGATCATCCCATACCAGCGCGGAGTGGTCACCATCGCGACATTCGTCTCGATACAGCAGAGGTAATTCCAGCAAATGAAGCAAAGGTAATATTCTTAGCTTCAGGGTCTTGACGGAAACTCATATAAAACTTGAAAGACTATCGGAGATCATCCCACACCAGCACGGAGTGATCACCACCTCGACATTCGTCTCGATACAGCAGTTGAGATGTCATCACAGCGTTCTTCCTCCAGCAGGATTCAGACGCGACAATCAAACAACGGTGCCATGGCAAAGTCCCTAGTTCCAAACCTCGATGGTTCACCAACAACCTAGAGACAACCGCGACATTCATCTCGATACAGAAGACGCAATGCCAGCAAAAGAAGCGAAGGCAATATTCCTAGCTTCAGGGTCTTGACGACAACTCATATAAAACCTGAAAGACTATCGGAGATCATCCCATACTAGCGTGGAGTGGTCACCACGAGATCCTAAGGAGAAAATACACCTACGAGATCCTCTCGACTTGTAGGGAGAAAAGTCTTTATGAGACCCTCATGGCTCATAAAGTTTAAAAGTCTTAGGCAGCAGATCCTAACCCTATTTCCTAAGCCATCACTGCCCTGCAAGGAGGTCAAGATGGATGCTTGCATACTATTTACGGGCCACACTCTCCGAAGCCGAACATCGACAAGGAGGGAAACAAACACTTACGAGTCCTCTCGACTTGTAAGCAAAAAAATTCTTTTGCGAGATCTTTACGACTCTCAAGAGAAAATACACTTAGGAATCCTCACGATTCCTAAGGAGAAAATACACCTACGAGATCCTCTCGACTCGCAGGAAGAAAAACCTTTATGAGACCCTCACGGCTCATAAAGTTGGAAAGCCTTAGGCGGCAGATCTGAACCTGTTTCCTAAGCCATCGCTGCTCTACAAGGAGGTCAATATGGACTATCTGTGGGCTACATTTGCCAAAGCCACATTTGCCGCTGAAATAAAGAAGCTACTTACGGGTCCTCACGATTCGTAAGGAAAAATACCCAAGTAAGATCCTTACAACTTACGGAGGCGATGAACACATAGAAAACCTTACAATTTCTAAGGAGAATTTACACCTACGAGATCCTTTCGACACGTAGGGGAAAAAACTTCTTGAAACCCTTACGGTTCATAAAGATGGAAAAAGTCTTAGGCTGCAAGGACCCTAAACCTGTCTCCTAAGCCCTCAATTCTATGGCCCTACATAACTCTGCACTACTTCACCCACGTACATACCTACGTGGGCAAAGTAGGAGGGGCATTTGTTCCCGCCCAAATTTTCAGCCAAGAGCTACTTGTTCCCTTACAAAAAAGTGGGGAGAATCCTAAAAAAACATGCATCACGTGTAAGACATGTGGGCGCACATATGCAAAGCATATGAGCGCTGAACATAAATAATCAAGGGCCAAACAGGCATCACGTGTAAAACATGTGAGCGCTCATATGCAAAGCATATGAGCGCTGAACATAAATAACCAAGGGCCAAACATACCTCACGTGTTACACACGTGAGCGCCCTGAACATACACAGGCTAAAACCCACACTAGGGGTCAAGTGTTAAATATGTGAGTGCTTTTGCCAATCACATGCAAAGTATGTGAGCACCCTAATTTAAAATGTTTCTATAAAATTCTAGAACTAAATTCTATTTGGGAAATATTTTCTTAATCTTCCTTAAACTAGAAAGATCTTCTTTGTTAAACAGAGGACCCTTGGATCAAAGATCCAGTGGTGATCATTTGATAGAATAAAAATCTATCATAGGAAAATATTTTCCTAATCTTATAATAAGAATAAAATTCTATATTAACAAGATATTCATATTAAGAAAATATATATTTCTGATCTTGTTAAACTAAAATGATTTGATAGAATAAAATTCTAATCTTGTTAAACAAACAAAAAATCTTCTCTGTTAAACAGAGGGCCTTTGGATTAAAAATCTAACGGTGAATAAAATTCACCGAGTAATCTAAAAGATCATGTTGGTTATAAAATCAATTAAAAATCTCTTAATAAGAGATTTACTGAAAAAACCGATTCTTTTCTTTCTCCTATAAATAGGAGCCAAGAAGGAGAGACAGAAGGAGGAGAGGGGAAGAAAAATAGAAAGAGAATTTAATTCTCTAAAGAAGAGGAACCCTTCCCAAAAGATCCCACAAAAAGAGAATTTAATTCTCAAAATAAGAGTTTAACTCTTCTAAAAGAAATTAATTCTTCCTCTGGCTAAGATCTGCAGAAGCAGATCTCCCCACAAGTTGAGAATTTAATTCTCATCGGGGAGATTCTGTCATGCAGATTCAAAAACTAGGAGAAAGAACTGAATCCAAAAGAGTTTAACTCTTACAAAACACATAGGAATTTAATTCCTCTAAATAAAATTATGGTTTAACCCTATAAAAGAATTTAATTCTTAAACAAGAGATTTAACTCTCCATGCATAAAAAAGAGATCAGTACCCAACATGATCACGTGTGTCCACGTGACTCCCCCCTCAATGATCAAAAGATAACGAATAAAATTTGGTCGCGTGCTCCCACGTGACCCTTGAACAAACTTCTCAAAATAAAAATGGAGTAAAGCCAAGGCAGAATAGATTTTGGGCGTCTCACGTGTTCCCACGTGACCTCTAGCAATTTTCAAGAGGATTCTACCCAAAGGCAATGCCCGCCTAAAGGAGCGCCTCACGTGACCCCACGTGACCCCTGAGAAGTGCTCAGCACTTGTAAAAGAGAAAAAGGGAATAAACCCAATTCTTGGAGCGCCTCACATGATCCCACGTGACCCCTGAGAAGTGTTCAGCACTTATAAAGCAATAAAGCAATAAATCAAAGGCAGTTTCAACTTTTTGGGTGCCTCACGTGACCCAACTAGTGCTTAGCACTCAGAAGAGAACAAAAGAATAAACCCAAAGAAGCAGCGCTAGCGCCTCACGTGCTTACACGTGATGGCCACAAGGCTAAAGTGTTTAACACTTATATGTATCACGTGCGACACGTGAGCATTCTCAAATTCCAGTGTTTAACACTGCCTTAGCGCCTCACATAGGAGCACGTGAGCGCTGATCATACACTAGTGTTTAACGCTACTTTAAGGCCTCACGTGGGAGCACGTGAGCGCCGATCATATATCAGTGTTTAACACTATGAAAGGCCAATATTAGCCAAACATAGATCAAATCTCCTGAGGGCAATCAATCGAGCCCCTCATGCTCAGTGTTCCCCAAACCGATTTCAGTCCCAGAGATAGCCAATGAGCTCCAAACAGATGGCATCTAAAATGATGTTCATCCCACCATGATTTCTCCCCTCGATCTGTAATTTGGTTCAAGGGTACATCTCTCCACACCTCCGATACATGTCATTGTAATTCTTCAACGTCTTAAGAGAGGTGGAGGGTCCCAATAACCAATAACTCTTGGCACACCACCGAACAAACTTTTCTAAAAAGGGAGTAAATCTAAAATGCATCTCAATTTGGAGGCACCTGACGTGACCTCACGAGATCCCTTAATAGTGCTTAGCACTCGGAAAAAGAAAAAGAGAATAAAACAAAGGCAATTTTCTTTCTTCAGAGTGCCTCACGTGATCTCACATGACGCAATAGTGCTTAGCACTCAGAAAAGGAAAAAGGGAATAAACCCAAGATAGCTCCCATTTTGGGGGCACCTCACGTGTTCCCACGTGACCCCCAAACAGTGGTGTATAAAAGAGGGAGAAAATTCCAAAGAGAACGCTCGCATTTTGAAGGCACCTCACGTGTCTGCATGTGACTGTTTGATGAACCAAGTACTTAGCACTTATAAATGAAAGAGAAATAAAATCCAGAGAACAGTTCTCACCTCGGGCGCCTCACGTGCTCACACGTGAGCTCAGTGCTCAGCACTTATATATATATATATATATATATATATATATATATATATATATATATATATATATATATATATATGAGGGAATAAACTCAAGGAACAATGCCCACTTCGGGGACCCTCACATGTTCACACGTGACCTCCTCCAAAGTCCAGTGTTAACACTGATTCAGTGCTTAGCACTATGGGGTGACTAAGAGAAATCAACCCTAGCTCAAATTAGCCAAGCCTTCCGAAGTCAAGACCCTTTTTGTCACCAATCAACTGAGCCCCCATGTTCAGGTCTCCCCAAACTAATCCTAGTCCTAAAGATGGCTAGTGTTCTCCTAACAGATGACATCTGAACTGATGTTCATCCCATTCCCCAAATCGGGATATTGGTTCAAGGGTACATGTTCACACCATAATATTGTATTATTATATTCCCCATTCTTATTCGTTTTATAAATAAACAGATGCTTTTGACGCATGTCTGCTACATATTACAGGTTACAGGTTCTTGGAGCGAAAACAATGAAAAAGATAAAAAACGATACGAAAGAGGGACTTTGACCAACAAACAGAAGACTCTTGATCAAGCCTACATCAAAAATAAAATTCACAAAGTACAAGGCAATGCAAGGTCCAAGATTACAAAGCAAACGGTTAAAAGTCCACCGCAATTATTCACTGGAGATCTGGAAGAAACCTAGAAGCCAACCTGAGAAAAGAACCATATAAACAAGAAGACAATGTCAAGAAGGAGTAGCACAGTAAAACCGAAGCTTCAATCCCTTACTTTGGCCGCGGAACCGGCCGGGTTGTGCCCGTGTTGGCGCGGAATTTTGTGACGGTGCGCGGGAGTTGACTAGGTCTTTTCTTAGGAGGTATTTTTGTAAAAACAGATATGCGAGTCAATTGTAACCCTAGGGTTCCTATCCTATATAAATAGGAACTCTAAATCATTGTAAAGGCTATGCCTCCCTCATGCATCTTTTTATGAATAAAATTTAGAAATCTTTTGGAGAGCATCGATGCCTCTTTTCATATCATCTATTTAGATCTGACAACCCTGTGTAAATGTTTGGAGAGAGCCATCTGTAAAGTAAGTAGATTTATTTAATTGCCCTAGTTTAGATTTCAATTCTTGCCTTAGGTAATTTTTCATTCTCTGCCCTTGATTAAATTTAATTCCTTGCCCTAGTTAGATCTTTAATTCCTTACCCTAGTTAAATTTAATTCTTTGCCCTAGATAAATGATAGATTTAGTTTTTAGATTTAATAAGAAATCCGAACACCCATCGGAATTAACTCGTTAGCGCGATTAGGAAAACACAACATCCCTGTGGATCGACCCGTACTCACCGGCTAGCTACATGCGACGCCGTTCTTGATTGCGGTTAATAGATAGTTTTTGAGATCAATCAAATGGCGCCGTTGCCGGGGATGGCGTGCCATTTTTTTTTTGCAATTTCGGGTTAATATAAAATTAAAAAAATCATAAAAACTGAAAAATAAAAAAATATAAAAATTTATCATCTTAGTATTTTGTGAAGGGTATTTTTTGTTTGAATTTCGCAGGATCTACAATCGAGACGGATCTGGAAAAATCCAGAGTTCGAAATAGAAAAAGATACATCAGAACAGAAAGAGGTTAGAAAATCAGAACAGCATAATTTTTTTGGAGACCTGAAGCCTCCGTACCGCCGCGAAAGAGCGCTCCCGCCGCTGAACCGCCGCGTCATGCTGACGTCATCGTGTGAAATTTTCACTGTTTGTTTCCTTTTTCCCTCTCTGCAACCTAAATTATATTTTTTGTCAAATCTCCTGCAGGATTCTTTGCGCTTAAAAATCTTTCCCTTTCCAATAACAAATTTTGTGCAGGATTCTTTGCGCCGCGCATAAAATAAAAATAATTAATTGCAAGTGAATTTACTGTTTTGCATATTTTAATCGGACTTTAAGGGGCTATTAACCAAACTCAGATTGGGTGGGGATTTCATTACCCTTCCCAGGATCCCAGAAATCACTTAAAGCATTTGCATTGACCAATCTTAATTAAAAAATACTAGACTCAGCCCTAAGGACGTTGCGCTCACTAGGATAGAGTACTAGTATAGGCATCGACCGTTTATCCTAACCTGACTTTGCGGTGTCTAGGCAAGTGTGTCAAAGGCTAGTGGTTATTAATTAGGCCCACTACTGTGGTTCTTTCCCACTTACCTGGCACTTATCTGGCCGCAATTGGCGGTGAAGAGGCAGTTTGAGGTCCTATTTCTAGCCCTTTGGAACAGTTAGGAGCTGTCTAGCTGACTTAGGTGACCCTAGATCTAGGCCTGATTGTGCATTTCTGGTTGATTGCATTTGTGTCTAAGCCCTTTATCGAAAATCTTTTTTGCAAAAAGTTACAAATAAAAAACAAAAAAAGGAAAATTTTTATTAAAAAAAACTTGCAAAATTTTGTCGCTAAGAAATCCTTGCACCCCACTTACACCCACCTTCTTTCTCTTCTCATCATGGGTACCCCACATCATAAATCTCTTGCCGAACTTTGGTATCCCGAACCTAACTTTGCGTCGTACGTCAATTGTTTCGGTCAATTTAAAGACGATCCTTCCATGCCTAAAATATCTTTGAAAGATCAAATAGAAGTATCTAGGAGAAACAGTTTGACTTTGCAACCCACTTTGTGTCAACCAAGTCAACCTTTACCACCTCCATACGTTGATACCACTTTTTCAAGTTCTGCTGTAACTCCTAAACCGATGTCCATTGCTGAGCATATTGCTCAATCTCGTAGCCGATCTTTCACCCCTCTCCACTCATCTAGTTCTAGGGATCAACAAGCCCATTCACCTTTTTATCCACATGTTGACCCTAATCCTGTCCAACCATCCACTTCCTACCAGTCCTACTCGACTTTCTCACTTTCACTAGACCCTGTTTCTACACAGCCTTTTGGGAGTTTCACGTATCCAAACAGTTTTGAATCTTTTACCGAAACCCCTCCACAACCCAAGTCTAGTTTGGAAGAGTCGTTGGAAGCTTACATTGCAGCAACAAACAAAATGGTTTGGAATGTGGAAGCATCCATTACCGCCCTTATGCAACCTAGTGAACCGGTAGCTAGTTTCCCGCTAGCTCCAAATTTTTCAATGTATAAGAAGGCGGTTGGACAGAGTGAGAATGTGAGAGGATTTCCAAATCAAACCTACCCATACCCAATTGAATCCAACAACTCCAATTTTCAAACTTGTGTCCGAAATAATGAGTTGTGTGATTTTGTAGTACTTGATTTGCCAGATTGTGAAGAACCCTTTTCGAGTGAAACCACACTTAATCCTTTCGATCTTTACACCTCTAATCTAGAACCTAAATCGATAAATATCTATGCTTTTGATGAGGTGTCTAAGAAAATTGATTTTCACTTGATTGAGGATATAGACGCCGGGAATATTTTGGATGATGAACCAGTCGATTTGATTGAAATTTTATCCCCAATTCATCATCCCGAGTCATTAAATGTTTCTCCCGAACTTCATATGCGTCTTGATTTTGATGATAATGGCATGGATAAGCTAAATTTTGAGGAGAATTATGAGGATAGTGTTAAGGATAATATTGAGGTTGAACCATTCTTATTTGATGTGTCAGATTTTCCAATTCATCCTCTTGAACCTTTAACTAAATCACCCTCCCTCCTTTCCATCGTTTCGACCACGCAAAAGATCACGCTTGAAGACTGTGAGCTTGAAAAATTTTCCTTTGAATTTGACACAGTTCTCACAGCCGATAACACTTACTAGTGTTTCACTTTTTCGGACGATGTTGAAGACTCACCGCCCGAGTTTGAGTCCTTTACATTTTCTGATGAGTTAGTTGAACCATCAGACTCGGTTGCATACAGTCGTTTCGAACCATTGATGGAATCTTTCAAGTTCGAGACAGTTTAGTACAGTGAGAATGAGACTATCCCTAATTCACTCCCTTTCGTCCTTCCTATCGTTTCGACCGTACAAGAGACCGTTACGCCTTCATCTCCACTACCGAGTTCAATGTACCCATGTTTTCTTGCGAATCTTGAGGAATTTGACCCCATTGCTCGACGGGTTGATAGGTTAGCACAATCACTTTTAACACATCGGTCATCACAAATTGTGCTAATTTATTCACTCGATTTACACCTTCAAGGTCGTGCTACCTTTCTTTCTCTTTTCTGCCCTTCTTCTCCTCTACCGAGACCATATTCCACCCTTCTTCCCATTCGGTCTCGTGTGCTTCTCACTTCTTTCCTTTACACCCCATTCTTTCACCAACCCTACGATTACCATGATAAGATTTTTGAATGGTTGGTGCTAACCTTTGGTTTGTGTAAGGCCAAGCTTAAGTTTGGGGGGAACCTTGTTGTATATATGTACATATATTTTTTTGTTTTCTTTTTCTATAAAAAAATAAATTTTTTTTTCAAAACATTAAAATATATATATATATATATATATATATAATTTTATAAATAAATAAACAGGGGAGTGCCGAAAATTTCAACCCTCTTGGTTTAGCATGACCGTGAGGACACTGTCAAGTTTAAGTTTGGGGGTATGCTCGGTACGTTTTCTTCCTTCGCATTCATTTGTACATATTTTTGCATTTGCATACTTATTTCAAAACCCATAAAAATTTGAAAATTTTTAAAACTTATAAAAATTATTGTATTCAATTTTGGCCATATTTGACTTGAGTTTGACAAATATGTTAACTGGCTAGGAACAACTAGATCTTAGAATTAGTAAATTAAAAACCCTAAAAATAACCTTTTTTAAAGTTTAACAGTAGAAAGTATATGCCTTTGTAGTTTATTTAGAAATAAGCAAATTTTGGGTTAACTTCTTGGGCTAAGTTGAAACAAAGGAAAAGTATTGATATTTTATTAGAGTATAAGTTTGAAAAATAATTCCTAGCTTAAGTCTAGATTCTGAAAACGTATACCCTACAATTTGCACAATCACGCACCTTGAAACTTGGAATAGTAGAGGAGACCTTGAAATGCTCTTGTCTAAAGTCCTTAGTACGAAGCGAAAAAAAATATACAAGTGTGAATAAAGAATAAAAAAATGAACACTGGTTTTTGTGATTACTTAAGGATGCAAAAATAGAAAAATATTTAGCGAGGGTGCTTCATCACCTAGTGCCTTAGACCAACTGGTTTGGGAGTCACTGCTAAAGCCTTGGGTGTTACAAGACTAGGAAGTACGCTTTAAAGTGCAAACGCATCTTGTAATCGGTTGTTGGTAGCTCAAGAAGTATTAACGGTCGCATGAAGGATGTGTAAGCAAAATTCATTTAAAAATTCACCAATTAATAAGTGCTTTGGACAACGGACAAAGGTATGATTGCTTGATTTGAATTTCCAAGTGTAGGGGTGACTTATACACACACGCAGGGATATGTGATTGGAGTTTAGATAAGAGAGAGGAATGAAGAATAGAACTTGTATCTTTAGTAAAGTTGATAAAAATTCCTAAGTGGAGATGGAAACCTAGAAGGAAAACTTAAGAAATGCCGAAAGCTAAGTAGGTCTGCAGAACATATATAATCTTAAGTTAAATGATGAGGAAGTGTGAAAAATATGGGTGGATAATTTATGAGTCGACGATAATAGAATTCCTTGTTAGAAAGCCTAATTGGAGAATAAAAGTTAATGGGCCGAATTGATAGGATTTTGTGGGTAGTATCCGCTGAAAACCCTCAGGAGACAACACTCCTCCTACTAGGGACACCTAGAGATTTAACGGCTTGTTGCACGAGCTCAGTGCAATCGCGTTTCACAGCGAAAGTGCGGTTAGGTTTTTGTAGAGAATAAAAAATAAGTTTGCTCGAGGACGAGCAAAAGATAAGTTTGGGGGTATTTGTTCACACCATAATATTGTATTATTATATTCCCCATTCTTATTCGTTTTATAAATAAACAGGTGCTTTTGACGCATGTCTGCTACATATTACAGGTTACAGGTTCTTCGAGCGAAAACAGTGAAAAAGATAAAAGACGATACAAAAGAGGGATTTTGACCAACAAACAGAAGACTCTTGATCAAGCTTACATCAAAGATAAAATTCAAAAAGTACAAGGCAATGTAAGGTCCAAGATTACAAAGCGAACGGTTAAAAATCCACCGCAACTATTCACTGGAGATCTGGAAGAAACCTAGAAGCCAACCTGAGAAAAAAACCATATAAACAAGAAGATAAAGTCAAGAAGGAGTAGCACAGTAAAACCGAAGCTTCAATCCCTTACTTTGGCCGCGGAACTGCGGCCGGGTTATGCCCGTGTCGGTGCGAAATTTTGTGACGGTGCGCGGGAGTTGACTAGGTCTTTTCTCAGGGGGTATTTTTGTAAAAACAGATATGCGAGTCAATTGTAACCCTAGGGTTCCTATCCTCTATAAATAGGAACTCTAAATTATTGTGAAGGCTATGCCTCCCTCATGCCTCTTTTTATGAATAAAATTTAAAAATCTTTTGGAGAGCATCGATGCCTCTTTTCATATCATCTATTCAGATCTGACAACCCTGTGTAAATGTCTGGAGAGAGCCATCTGTAAAGTAAGTAAATTTATTTAATTGCCCTAGTTTAGATTTCAATTCTTGCCCTAGGTAATTTTTCATTCTCTGCCCTAGATTAAATTTAATTCCTTGCCCTAGTTAGATCTTTAATTCCTTGCCCTAGTTAAATTTAATTCTTTGCCCTAGATAAATGATAGATTTAGTTTTTAGATTTAATAAGAAATCCGAACACCCATCGGAATTAACTCGTTAGCGCGATTAGGAAAACACAACATCCCTGTGGATCGACCCGTACTCACCGGCTAGCTACATGCGACGCCGTTCTTGATTGCGGTTAATAGATAGTTTTTGAGATCAATCAGTACATCTCTTCATATCTCTGATACATGTCGTTGTAATCTTTCAACGTCTTCAGAGTGATTGAGGGTCCCAATAACCAATAACTTTTAGCGCGTCTCCAAACTGTGGAGCCAAAATACCATGGACTATGATGTCCTTAAACTTATGGACCGCAATGCCCCTAAACTAAACCCTACAGACTAAGACGTCTTTAAACCGGACTATGATGTCCTTAAACTTTACGGACTGTGGGGTCCTTAAACTCATGGACTATGATGTCCTTAAACTTTATAGACTATGACGTCTTTACACTATGGACTGTGGGGTCTTTAAACCCATGGACTATGATGTCCTTAATCTCTGACTGTGGGGTCCTTAAACTCATGGACTATGATGTCCTTAACCTCGGATTGTGGGGTCCTTAAACCCATGGACTATGATGTCCTTAACCTCTGCAGACTATTTTGTCTTTAAACTGGACCGAGATGTCCTTAAACTAAAATTGGAACGTAATGTTCTTAAACTAACAATGGACCGCAAAGTCCCTAAACTAAAACAATAGAGCCCAAATTCTCTTTTGTCGAATCTAAATGATCCTGTTAAGTTGATCTTAGTCTAAAAATTAGACTAACGTATCCTTAACAAATCGTTAAGTTGATCTTAGTCTAAAATTAGACTAACGTATCCTTAACAAACGTTTAAGTTGATCTTAGTCTCAAATGAGACTAACGTATCCTTAAACCCAACCCCAAACCTAAATCTAAGAAAATACGGATTTGGACTAATCCACGCCCTATGGGCGACAACATAAATTGGTCTCCGTATACAATCCACGGGCAACCAAAAACAAAATAAACACCCACGACACGAAGTGACCATCTGGAGAAGGAGAAAGTGGTTACCATGATGCGGTAGTGTAATTAACTGCAGGGGCTTGCGTCTGCAGGGAAGAGTGTTCCCACAATCAAAAACCCCTCAACGAGGGGGAATCTGACGAAGTCTGCTACATCGGTCGCATCCGTTTAAACCTTCTATATATGGTGTCATAAATCAACTTGGCATCTTCGGAGAGGTGGACGGATAGCACCAAATAGCATCTAACCTCGAAATTCAGTCATGACGTCCCAACGTCTCGGTCGCGTCTTTTCGGCGGAGAACAGATTCAAAGGAATATTTTGGTCCGGTGGAGGTGTCTCAAGTATTTGGAGCAGTAGCAGTGTCCAAAGATGGGTTGCTAGCTTGAGTGGAAACAGTCTTGTCCTGTGGAATTTTGGAGTATTCAGGAAATACCATGTCACTGGTATCATTTAGGGATTGACTCATGGGAAAGAAAGACTGCGACTCAAGAAAGGTAACATCAGCTGAGATAAAACAATGACGAAGGGTATGATGATAACATCGATACCCTTTCTGAGAGTGAGAGTATCCTAAAAGACACACTGAGGGGATCAAGGATCCAACTTAGTTCGACCAGGTCTATGTTTCTAGATAAAGCACACACAACCGAAAATTCGAGGAGGAACTTAAAACAGAATGTCATTAGGGAATATGATAAAAAAAAGGAGTTTGACCATCTAACATAGAGGATGGCATACGATTAATGAGGTAAGCGGCCGTAAGAAACGCATTCCCCCAAAAATGATGAGGAACCTGCCGATGAATGAGTAGTGTTCGGACGACTTCTAACAGATGACGATTTTTTCTCAGCAATACTGTTATGTTGGGGGGTATAAGAACAAGATGACTCATGAAGAATACCAGATGCAGACATAGAATTCTGAAACTCAGAAGAAAGATATTCTTTCGCATTATCACTGTGGAGTATTTTCACAAAAACATCGAATTGTGTGTTAATTTCAGCACAGAATTTTCAAAATACCGAAAAACTTCAGACCGAGATTTTATTAAATATAACCAAGTTGCAAGGGAAAAATCATCGACAAATGTGACAAAGTACCGATCACCAAATAACGACTTAACTGAACATGGTCCCCACACATCGGAATGAACTAAACTAAATGGAGTACTAACTCACTTATTGACTCGAGAAGGGTAACATACAAGATGGTGCTTTCCTAACTGACAAGACTCACACAATAACTCAGTAGCCGCAGAATTTTTGGATGTAACTTCTTTGGGTTCTGTAATGATGGATGTCCTAATTGACAGTGTAAATTTAAGACTGTAGAAGCACTCAAGCATGCAACCGACTCTGGAAAGCTATTTATCTGATAAAGACTATCAGATATTTTCCGGTGCCAATCGTCATACTCGTTCCCCGTTCTTGAAATACACAGTTGTTAGGATAAAAAACAGCACAATAGTTTAGAGATTTTGTGAGTTGACTAATAGAAAGCAAATTGTGTTGGATATATATGCCCAAGAGGCCATTATTGTATATGTATACAAATGGATGTTTGGACATATGTATGTACATGATAATCTTGCTCAATATGATAGTATGCTATTTGGTTTGTCTTTATATTAATATGTGCATATATTTTACTTGTTATTGCGTATCATTAATACATGTTGATAAAGCCCGTATGATCATTACTTGACTATCAGCGTTATGATGGCAATCATACTTGTGGGAGCTAGGTAGTTGATAAGTACATATTTAAATGTCCGTAGTCATGAGAGTATCGAGACAGGGTATCGATACTCTGGAGTATACTGGTGTATATGTTTTTAGACCCCGACGAGGGGCGGTGGTTGGTGCCGCAGCCATTGGTCTTTGGCACCTTAGATCGTATACATGTGCTCACTGGGAGTGAGTACAATGGACAGACTCATCGAGAACTGGCTAGATGGTATTATACTAATCATCAGATAGCAGTTCTCTGGTGACATGAGTACAGATAGTCTGTCGACCTGAGCTCGTCATTTGTCTCGTGTGGGTTCCCACTGTACTTTGATTACTACCTTACCACGGCTCTACTGAGTTGTCTAAACAGGTTTTAATTGGGTACAGTTCCAAGCCAAGTGAGCGATTTTCAGAGATTCGTCTCTCCAGGTATAGGGAATTGATGTCACGCTGTGTTCGGTTGGCCAACACCATAAGTTCCTGACCATGGCGGATTGAGAATTACTGATAATTAGATCAGTAGATTCTCGGATTGTTTTGAGCCACATTGGCATGACTTTTCAGATTATTAGGAGTCTGACGTTTTCCACCCCTAGACCCGGCATGCGATACTCTCAGATAAACAGACCGGACTGTACAGAGTTTGTCACGGACAGACTCAGCAGGAATTCAGATGAGTTTGTTCATCGGCCTTCTTTTTGACAGGTACCTGTGTATCCATTACGTACTGTTGGCTATAGTGCCCTCAAATCAAATATTGTGATTGCAGGCATGTAATTGTGATGATTGAGGGAGAACCTATACAGGTAGAACAGTCTTACTCGAGATGATAGTATGCTATCTGGTTTGTCTCTATTATCATGTACATGCATTATGTGCTATTACAGATCACTATTACATGTTGATTGAGCCCATAGAATTCTTGCTTGAATACCAGCATTATGATGGCGATTATATACATGGGAGCTGGGTGGTCTATAAGCACATCCTTAAATATCCCTAGTCGAGGAAGTATCGAGACTGGGCATCGATACTCCGGAGTAGACTAGTGTATACATATCGAGACCCCGACGAGGGGCGGTGGCCGGTCTCACAAGCCATTGGTGTCAGTCAGTCACCTAAGATAGTATACAGGAGCTCATTGGGTTATGAGTACACTGGACGGATTTGCCGGGAACATGCTAGTTGGTATTATACCTATTGTTAGTTAGAAGTTCCCAGGTGACATGGGTACAGATTAGTCTGTCGACCTGAGATCGTCATTTGTCTCCTGTGAGTTCCCACTGTGCTTTGATTACTACCCTACCACGGCTCAAAGGAGTCGTGCAAACAGGTTTTAGTTGGGTACAGTCCCGATCGACATGAAGGCAGTGTGCGGATCGTCGGGGATTCGTCTCTCCCGGTATTGGGGGTTGATGTCGCGAGGTGAACGGGTGGCCATCACCAAAAATCCTTAGCCAAGGTAGACGAGAATTACTGATTTAGATCAGTAGTTTCTCAGTTGGTGATGGGCTTCATACCGACACGAAATATCGCGTTATTAGGGGTCTGACTTTATCCACCCCCTTAGACTCAATATGCGATACTCTTAGACGAACAGACCGGACTGTACGGAGATTGTCACTGACATGCTCAGTAGGGGTTCATATGAGTTTACTCGTCGGCCTTCCTTTCGCTCAATACCTGGGTGACCGTTACGTACAGCTAGTGCCGCTGACGTGCTTTTAGTTAAACCCACTGCCAGCGTATTGACGAATCTTTAGAGTACCATACAGAGGGTTTTCACGGTTCAGATGATATGATGTAAATGACGTATGTTGGTACATACATGTGTCCGATTAAATATGTATACAAGCTACACAGACTTTTATCGGACAGTTGATAATACTAGCGGCTTAGGATTGAGCCAGATTATTAAATTAAGTTTTGATTTAATAATTTTTATATTTATATATATATTTATATATTCTAGTATTATTTTTCACTATTCATTTTCTCTCTTGGCTATTCATATTTTTTATACGAATACGCGTATATGTATTTCGATAGTATACTTGGTTGTATTCCGTATTTATACGGAATATCTTCTAGAAGATGGACACCTCATTATATGATTTCCTTTTTTAGAAAATCATTTGGAAATGAGGTGGAGGGTGAGGTGGCATGAGCATGGTTGGAGGTATGTAGAGAGGTATAACTCTTGATTGTTTATTGTAAAATGTGTGAGATATTTTCCTGCATGGTTGAAAACACATAGCCATTCTTTCTACATACTACACTCATTCACTCAATGATTCATTCATTCATACTCTTTTAGAGACTTAGCCATTTTTCTTGAGTTGCTTATGCCCATGGTTTTCCTCACCTCCTCTTTGTTCTTCTTTGATTGCTCACTTGAGCATGAGACATGAGAGAAAAAGATAGTGAGATATTCCTACACACCCCACTCTTTATTGCTAGCAATCTTGGAGCGTCGGTTGCTTTGCTAGGCGAAGCTGGAGCCTGCATCGTCCCCCTAAGTTGGATCGTCTTCGACGGAGGAAGATCGAAGGCCAAGCTCAATCATGGACACCTCAAGGTGCTAAGGATGATGGTGGAAGACCGAAGGACACGGATCATTTGGTATAATGCTTCTATCATAGTAGTTTAGCTCTTTGTTAGTTAGCTAGTTTAGGTTTATGGTTCGATTCTATGACGGGTTCGTTAGCGCCAAGTTTTTAAACGTCATTTTTATTCCGCATCGGCCATGGTTGCTGGCCAGGGCGCTATCGTAACCCAACACGTGCAGCTAGTACCGCTGACGTGTTTATGGTTAAACCTATTGCCAGCGTACTGTCGAGTGTTTAGAGTCCCACACAGAGGGTTTCCCTGGTTAAGGAAAAAAGATGTAGAGTCTGTATGGTTTTACATGCAGCGTTTAGATCATATACATGTACTAGCTACACGTATTTTTGTTCGGACGGATAATACTAGCGGGCTTAGGATTAAGCCCATTCTAGTATTATATTATTGGATTATATTTTATCTCTTGGTATTCGTTGTACGAGTACGGGTATGTATATGTGGTGTGTGTGTGTGGGGGGGGGGGTATTCTTGTCATTGCACTAGAATGCTTCTAGAAGAAAACACCTCATTTTTGTGTTAATCTATTTAATTAAATAGATAATGAGATGGAGGGATGAGGATTTATAAAAGAATGGTTGAAGCATTGCTTCTTTTTTTATTCATTTCATTTATGATAACTATTGAAGCATGTCACATTATTTCTATTAGAAATAATATGCTTGATAGTTATCAACATTTAGCCATTCTTCATTCATTCTTCACTTCACATTCTCTTTCCTCCTTTGCTCTCCTTTTCTTCCTCAAACCCTAATACTTTCATGAGTTGAGAAACCTATGGTTATTGAGATAAAATAATCCAATAAATATTCTCTACATCATCTAAGCTACCTAGATTAGAAAATTATGTATTTTAGTTACCTCACTTTTGAGATTAGAGCTTGAACCATAGACTCTCGGGTGGATCATCTTCGACTTAAGAAGGCCGACGATCAAGCACGATCCCAACGAAAAAGGAGCTTAAGAAGAGGACAAGAAGACCTGAAGGACTTGAAAACAAAGGTATAAATCACTTCATAGTAGATTAGAACTTTTGCAAGTTTTGTTATCTAAGGCTTACGGTAGATCTTGGAGATTAGTCGGTGTTTCCCGTTCAAATTTTTTTTTGAAAATTCCGCCTATGTACGAACCCAGTAAAGTGTGCGACACTGCCTAACAAATTGGAGGGAAAGCGAGGCATATATAAAACCGAGTGCAAAGGTATAGACAGATTTAAAAACATTGAACCTATACCACTAACAGGTGAAACAGAAACATCAGCTAGTTTGACAGGTGTGTGAGAAATATGTGAGAAATTGGATAATATACTTGAATTCCCAGTCATGTGATCTGATGCTTCTAAGTCAATCACCTATGAAGTAGGAGATACTGAGGATTGACAAGCAATAGAGTTACCTTTCTTAGAAAATATAGCACTAGAGGATGACTGAGACCGAGAGAGCTGAAATTGATGAAACAATCTGAAACTTTCCAACGTCTCCGCATCCATAGAATTAATGGCAGAGTTAGTATCAGAAGCGACATGAGATGTAGAACTGTTACCTTTTTTGGGCAATTATACTTCATATGTCTAAGTTCATGATAATAATTACACTCAACTCCTTCTCGACTACTACCAGATCCTCTCCTTGAGTAACTACCTCGGCTACTATCCCCACTAACTCCTCTTCCATAATAATTGCCCCGAACTCCTTCTCGACCAGAATGACCTCTGCCTCGACTAAAGACGACTCTCTGTGGCATAGATATAATGCAGACTTTTATGCGTTTCTTGGATTCGATGAAACGCCTCTTGAAGATTCTTTGACCACTCACTGCCAATCACTAGTGGTTGTGCCTGTTCCCACCAAAATATTTCAAATAAAACGTAAATTCTCTGGCGCTATTTAATGCCTAGCGCTAATAATTGTTCCCACTAAATTAATTGGCCAAAAGGACTTAAGTCTATACACCAGAGGATTAATGGCGCTGCCTAAAGTATGCGCCAATGCCCTCTGGCGCTAGCATAAATGCACCAGAGCTTTGAAGCTCTCGCTTCATTATAGCTTAAGCTATACTTGAGAATTAATTTCTCATATTTTTCATAAACAGAAAGCTACCAATCTTGTTAACTAGAAATCAATCATATAATTTCTTAAACAAATGAAAATATAAAATGGGTTAATAAAGGCCCTCGGATATATAATCTAACAGTGCTTAAGCACCCGGGACTGATTTTAAGATCAATTAGAGAAAACTAAATGATAGAATTTCTCTACTTAAGCACATGAGCAAGCGCACTGCGCGCGTGCATGCGTTTCACTCCCTCACTTTTTTTTATAAAAAAAGAAAAATAAAGAAAAAGAGAAAAATATAAAAATGTTTGCTAAAATTTTATTTTTAAAGTCTCTCTTGTAAATATTCACAAAATAAATAAAAAAATGAAATGAACACGGTTTTTTGGCATCATTTTCAAAACACAACACACACATCACATACCGCACATTGAGTTTGCATGATCTGTTTGACCAGATAATCGGAGGTTCCCTCTTTCCACAAGCGAAGGGTAATTAACGGCAGTTTTGTTCGCGACCGCTGTACGAGTGCAACCAAGTTCAAGAAACTGTTAATTAAGATACTATGCTGGTATCTACAATCAATAAACCCCACAATCAACAAGTACACATTCCTATCTCAATAGGGTGACGAAAAACACTATACAGATTCTGGCACGTCCGGTGGAACCTAGCTCTCCTCCCATATTTCAGGTTAAGCAATCATGCGAGCTCTCACAATATATATATCGATATTTGTACTGAAATAATGTTTTTTTTTCCATGCAGCAATCAACAATCAACAGCAATCAACATCTCACTATTTACCACCGAAAACAAAGACGAACTGGGATGGAACGTCTTGCCTGAATTTGGGAGAAGATGCTATATGGAATATATCCATCCACCTTTCCGAAGATACCAAATTGATTTATGCCACCGTCTATCGGAGGTTTGGATGGATGCGACTGTGTTAGCAGACTTATCAGATTCCCACTCATCTATGAGGGGTTTTTGATTGTGGGGACACTTTATCCTGTAGATGCAAGCCTCTGCAGTTAATTACGTTATCGAAACGCGATAAAAATTTCTCCTTCTCCAATATTTCACTTCGTGTCGTGTTATATATTGTTTATTTTGGGGTTGCCCTTGAATTGTATACGGAGACTAATTTTGTCGTCATCCGTAGGGCGCGTATTTATTCAAATCCGTAAATCTCAGATTTGGGATGAACTTAGGTATTTTCTGCTGTCGGTTTAGAGGTTTAAGGATCGTTAATCTTGCTTTAGATTAAGATCGATTTAAAATATATGAGCTTGATTGATTTTCTTTTTAAAATCGAAGAAGTCTGAAATTTCAGGGGCTTAGTCTATTCTTACACTAAATATTGGGTTTTGTGTTACCCAACAGTGCTAAATATTAGGCCATACATTCTGTTTTGGGTTTTATATAACCCAACAGTGCTAAGCACCGCGCTTAGAAGCTTAAGCTTCATCATATGATATAATATCCTTCCCACTTCAGTGTTCATGTGAATATCACGTGAGTAACTATATCTCTTGGTGTTCACATGCCTTTCACGTGAGTATTACTAAGCACTCAATTATATAGCGCTCACGTAGATGTCACATGAACCACTGCCTTCATGGTCGCTCACGTGTCTTTCACGTGAGTAGTGCTAAGCACTCATATGAATGTCGCGTGAACTACTGTCTCCATGATCGCTCATGTGCCTTTCACGTGAGTAATGCTAAACACTCATTCATATAGTGCTCATGTGGATGTCACGCGAACTGCGTGTCTTCGGCTACTAGCTCTCATGTGTGTATCACATGAAGCACCTATGTTTTATTTTCTTCTCAGCTTGAGAATTTAAGTCTCGGGCGCTCACGTTCACGTGAGACTTTAAGTCTCAGCGCTCACGTTCCTTTCATGTGAGCTTTAAGTCTCAGATGGCTTCTTTTTTAGCGCTCATGTGGATATCACGTGAAACGCTGTCTTCATAGCTTCTTTTGAGCGTTCACATGGATATCACGTGAGACACTGTTTCTTTCTTAAGCGCTCACGTTCCTTTCACATGAGGCGATGTTTCATACTTTCTTTTGAGCGCTCACGTGCCTTTCACGTGAGACGCTGTTTCTTTGGATTCTCACGTGTATATCATGTAAAACGTTGTTTCCTTGGGTTTTGATGTGTGTTTCACGTGAGACATTGTTCTTGTGAGACATGTTTTCTTGGGATTTTCACGTGTCTTTCATGTGAGCCTTTCCATGGTCATACAAAGATTAATAGAGTTAAACTTTAATTTTTCCTTGCAGATCTTTTTTATATAAGAACTAAGTTATTTTTTTCTGAGAACTAAGTTCTTAATCGTATTTTGAAGGAACTAACTTCCTGAAATATAAATTCCATTCTTTTCTTTTCATTCTTCCATGTTTATTTCTTTTATTCATATGGGGTGGTAAAACATCATAGTCTTCCCTTAGATCTTGAGTTTGAAGAACAAGATTTTCCGGATGAGAATTAACTTCTCTTTTTATGGGAGACTTGTCTTGTGGATCTCAGATCCCGAAAAAGAACTAAGTTCTTTTAAAGGGTTAAATCCTTACATCATACATAAGAGAGGAAGAAAGAAAATACTTTTATCTCTGTTTTTCCCTAAGATTTGAACAAGGGGATGGTCTTCTTCAAAAAGAGAATTAAATTCTCGGTTGATTTTGTGGAAGCTTATGGAGGGTATTCTCTATCAGAAGTTTATAGAGGGTTTTCTTTCTCTATCTCATGTGTGGGTTTTGAAGTCTCAGGTCTTTTATATAGTAGAAGGAAAACTATCAATTAGTTTGAGAAAATCTCTTATTGAGAGATATCAATTGATCTAATTGACGTTAAAGATCACCTGGGGAATTTTATCCATCTTTGGATTTTTGATCCAGTGATTTTTTGTTTAACAGAAGATACTTGTTAGTTTTAACAAGATTAAGAAAATATTTTCCTAACATAGAATTTAATTCTATCTTCTGATTTTATCAGTGATATTATAATCACAGTTGGATTTTAAATCCAAAGGCTCTCTATTTAACAGAGAAAATCTTTCTATATTAGAAAGATCGGGGGAAATATTTCCCAAATAGAATTTAATTCTAACATATAAAATTTAATTCAACCTGATGCGCTCACGTGCTATCATGTGAGTACTGCCATATACATATATGGCCAGGGTACTTATGTGCCTTGTACATGAGCGCTCATATCTTTAACACGTGGAGGCTATTATTGGATTTAATCCTATCTAAAGCCGGTACTCACATATTTTGTATGTGAGTGCTCACGTATTTAGCACGTGGAGGCTTTTATAGGATTAAATCATATCTAAAGCCAGTGCTCACCTGTTTTGCATATGAGTGCTTACGTATTTAACATGTGGGGGCTACCCATCAACTTTTTTAATAAGGGAACAAATTCCCCTAACCGTTGCTCTCACATGCCTTGCATGTGAGTGCAACAGTGCTAGCCTTACAACTGTCGGATCACCTAGAGTAATAGGGGAGTTGATCGCACGCTAAAAGCGTGTCAGATATTTAAAGTTCTAAAGTTTAACCGCGATCAGGACGGTGTCGCTTTGCAGCTAGCCGCGATGAGCATGGGTCGATCCACAAGGAGACGGAGCATTTTACGTTCTTGTTACGATGAGTTAATGTGCGTGGGAAGAATTGTTCGTATCTATCCTAAGTGTATATGCACGTATAAAGTTTGTTAGGAAAAGATACAGTAGTGTAAGCTAGTGAATTCGTACTCAAACCTTTGAGCCGAGTCTTGACCAATTGAAGCTAGAGCAATCGGCAACAACGTGGATTAAAGTATTTTAGCACGGTATTCATGAAATCCGGCTTATTGACCCTTGTCCGTCCGTTCTTGTCGCTTGACTTTCGCCTCCGGCCAATCCGAACGCAACCGGTCGCGGTTAGGGATCACCGATACCTTGGTAGGGTAGTGTGCCTAATAGAGCGCTTGCGTAAGATTTGGGCGGAGTTCAATGGAAAATAACGGGAAAAGGAATGGGAAGCGAAATCTTTAACTTACAATATTGTATTCTTTTACTAACAACACATATTCACAATCATTCACAAAAACAAAGATAAAGAGCAAAGAAAAGAGAAACAAAGAGAAGAAAAGAGCAACACAAGAAAGTAAATAAATGACATGGAATTAAAGAGCAAGTAAGTAAAGCATGGTAATAATTGCATGAATGTAAAAGCGAGTAAGAAAAATGCAAGAAAGTAAAATACTAGGAACCAAAGAACATATTGCAAGACATGGGTGTTTACCGCCGGAAGCTGGGAAGACTGGACGTCTTGCCTGAATCTGGGGGCATATGCTAATTGGTGCTATCCGTCCACCTCTCCGAAAATGCCAAGTTGATTTATGGCACCGTGTATCGAAGGTTTAAACGGATGCGGCCGATGTAGCATACTTCGTCGGATTCCCCCTCGTTTGAGGGGTTTTTGATTGTGGGGACGCTCTTCCCTACAGGTGCAAGCCTCTGCAGTTAATTACGCTACCGCATCGCGGTAACAACTTTCTCCTTCTCCAGATGGTCACTTTGTGTCGTGGGTATTTGTTTTGTGTTTGATTGCCCGTGGATTGTATACAGAGACTAAGTTATGTTGTCGCCCGTAGGGCGTGGACTAGACAAAATCCGTATCTTTCTTAGATTTGGGATTGGGGGGGTTGTGTTTAAGGATACGTTAGCCTTATTTGAGGCTAAGATCAACTTAAACGTTGTTAAGGATACGTTAGTCTAATTTCAGACTAAGATCAACTTAACGGGATCGTTTAGATCCGACAAGAGAGTAATTGAGCTCTATTGCTTAGTTTAGTGACATTGCGGTCGATAATTAGTTTAAAGACATTACGGTCCATTGTTAGTTTTAAGACATTGCGGTCGAGATTAAGGACATCATAGTCCGTGAGTTTAAGGACCTCACAGTCCAGTGTTAGTTTTAAGACATCACGGTCGAGTTAAGGGCATCATAGTCCGTGGATTTAAGGACTCCACAGTCCGGTGTTAATTTTAAGACATCACGATCGAGGTTAAGGATATCATAGTCCATGGATTTAAGGACTCCATAGTCCAATGTTAGTTTTAAGACATCACGGTCGAGGTTAAGGACATCATAGTCCATGAGTTTAAGGACCCCACAGTCCGTAGTAATGTGTGGTTGTCGGGACCCGTCACCTCTCTGACGACGTTGAAGGATTACAACGACAGATATCAGAGGAGTAAAGAGATGTACCCTCGAACCGGGTGTAAATTGATTGGAAGAGCATATGAGTTCAGTTCAATTTAAATTGAGGACTTATAGCCAGAATTGGGCTAAGTCCAGTAAAAATAAATGTTTAACATTTTATTTTTGTTCTGCCTGTTAGGCCTTTATTTGGGCTCTACCCTTTTAATAATGCCAAGCATTGGGCTCTGACATTTTTTGTCTTGTATTGAATGCATAGCATTCATCAGAACAATATGTGTTTTGACAGCACGCCACGTGGCGCGCTAGGCGCTTTGCGCCAGTCAAAGAGCGCATTACGCTTCTGTCGGTTAGCGCGCACGAGGAGGACACGTGTCACGCTTAGCGCTAGTTTGTTAGCGCACTGCGCTTTTAATTTATGAGTGCGCTGCACTAGTTTATGGGTGCGCCAGTGAGTGACACGTGGCGCTCTTGTGTTGGCGCTGAGTGCCAACCCAAGAGCGCAGTGCGCTGTTTTCAGGAGCGCAAAGCGCAGATCGTGTCTATGGTTGACACGTGGCATGTTTTGGCGCTGAGCGCCGATCCAAGGAGAGCAAAGGCGCAGTTCATGAGTGTAAGGCACTTTTCAATAGCGCAAAACGCATCTGATCAAATTTAAGATCAAAGAACAAGTTTATGTTCTTCTTAAAGGAGGCTTTGCCCCAAGATCCAAGAACAAAAGTTCTTGTTTTATAAAAGGGCTCTGCCTTTACAGATCAAAGATCTATGAATGAAGTAAAATACTTCTTTTATTTTTTTTATGATTAGATCTTTTGATCTTTTTCTTTTTATCAAAGTCCTTGGTCTTTTTTACAGATCTAAAATCTTTTTAAAAGATGTTTCTTCATTTTATGAGATGATTTCATCTCTGTTGTTCAAGAATTAATTCTTTACCTTTAAAGATGAAGAAAACGATCTTCTTTCTTCTAAAGGCTTGCCTTTCTTTCTCTTTGAGTTTTTCTCAAAGTTTGCAGAGTTTTTTTTTGCTATATATAAGACTTGAAGTCTTGGGGCCTTTATATAGGGCCAATTGATTTGTTAAATCAGTTTAAGAGATCTTTCTCTGATTGATTTGGGAATATTTTCCACCGTTGGATCTTTGATCCTAAGGCTTCTATTTTATAGAAGATAATCTTCTTGTTTTAATAAGATTGAAAAATCTTTCAATAACAGAATTTTAATTCTGATTAATAATTTATTATTATTAGATCTTTTGATCTAACGGTGGAGAATTCTTTCAATTCTAGCGTTGGCGCCCTTGGCACGAGTGCACCTACGTTTGACACGTGGCGCGCAGCGCAGAGCGCAGCGCAACTGCGCTAGCGCATCCGTGTTTGACACGTGGCGCGCAGCGCAAAGCGCTGGATCTGAAGCGTTGCTTCAACTTTTAAATTTTGAATTTTGAAACAGAGCTTTGCTCTGATTGGGGGTGTGCTGCCTAGGGCGCAGCGCTCCTGGCGCTGGCGTGTCTTCTTTTGACACGTGGCGCACAGCGCAGAGCGCTAGATCTGAATCGTTGCTTCAACTTTTAAATTTTGAAATTCAAAATAGTGCTTTGCTCTGATTGGGGGAAACAAATGCCCCCCCACCGTTGCGCTCATGTGGCGCACACGCGAGTGCAGCAGTGGCAATATCTGAGCCTTTGGATCAACTCAGAAGTTGAGGAGGCGGTTCAACGCCTATAAATAGGACCTTTTGGTCCTCAGATGATTTCCATCTCTTCTTAAGAATTTTATTTAGAGCCTTGCTCTTTTGTTCAAGAACTTTCAAGAGTTAAAACTCTACTAAATTTAGGTAAAATTAAATTAAATTAATTTTAATAAATTAGGGTTTTTACCCATTAACAGAGCCTTGCTCTTCATAGATCTTTGATCTAAAGAAAACTCCTTTAGGGTTTCATAAACAGAGCCTTGCTCTCATGATTCCATAGATCTAAACAGATCTTTTCTTAGGGTTTCTTAGCCCATGAGTCAGAGCTCTACTTTATTGATAACATGTAGATCTTTTGATCTTTTGATGAAAAACTCTTAAGAGTTTTTTTCAAGGATCTTTAAGATCCCAGAATTTTAATTCTCAAGAATTAATTTTCATTAATCTTTGATGGATTTTCCATCATCATTACAGAGCTAGGCTCTTTAAAGAATTTTATTCTCTCGTGCCCAGAGTTTGACAAGTGTCACTTTGTTATAAAGCTTTGCTCTGAAAGGGAATTTTTCTCCTTCTCCCGAGGGATTTCTCATTCAATGAGAATATTCTCTGAGGATTTCCTCATTAATTGACAGTCTCATCCAATGATGAGGCTGTTTTATTAATTGATGTATTGCCATCTGGATTTTGTGGGTCCACCTTTGGTCCCTTTTCCACTACATTGCAATGTGGTACAAATTTTAAAGTGTTGCTCAGAACTTTAAGATTAAATTATAGTACTGATAATTGAATTCTGTTCTTTCTCGCAGGCGACATGTCTTCTGATCTTTCTTTCCCTTTTTTCCGTTCAGAGGGAGGATTCCCTGAGGCACCGGTGGACCGGGAGGTTCTTGCGCTCATTAAGGACTACGACCCGGAATACAAAAACCTTCACCTGTGGGGTAGGTGGTACGACCAAATTATCAAAGGTCGCCGAAACTTCTCTTGTGCGATGCCATCAGAGCCGATCTCATCGATCTCGTATGCAGATGTACCCCTGGAGAACTATGCCGTGGAGGTCGTTAATTGGACTTCGAAGGGTCTTCTTCAACCTTCGATTGCCGCTATACCCATTGAGTTGCCGGCAGCTTTGGATGCTTTGGGGCGGCGCATATACCAGGGCGAGTCGCGCCCTTGGGGACAACCCTACAACATCGGGTTGACCCCTCGACATTCGGCCGGGTATTTGCAGTGGGCTAGGTACATTTTGTCAGCGAAGAAGGCGCACCTGCTGAAGATCGGTCTATACCATGCGGTTTACGCCTCGCTGTTCCAGTATTCTGCTCCTCCAACATGGTGGATTAAGGCATTTTTGGAGCAATGGAACATTCCAACCCACACCTTTCTTCTACTGGACAGAGAAGTCTCCATCTCCTTAGAAGAATTTGCTGAGATTTCCGGTTTGCCAGTTAGGGGAGAACACTACGAGTAGCTGCTTCCTTCGGACGAATACGTTTTCGCCACCAAGCCAGTGGTGATGGGCCTAACACTGGAGAACGCCATTCAGCACCAGTTTCTGAGTCTGATAAAGGTGTTGAATATGTACGAGAGTCTCTTCTTGGAATCCGGCGGCCGGGGGTTAGTTTCCAAGACTTTATTGCCCGGTTTCTTCGCCCAGAGATTTTATCGCAACGAGGCGAAAAATTTGCCAAGCTCGACGATCCCTTCGGGTTTGGCTTAGACCGTCGACCAGCACTGGAGGATGATCATAAGGGGTTTTATCTTCCCGATGCCGCGATCGTCCCTCTGTCAGAAATCGCCGCTCCGGGCATTGACGAGGAGACTTTCTTTATCGGGTTTCTCGGACTATGGTTGTGTTGGTTCGCACTCCCTTTGCACCCTCGCTATATGAGGCCGTCCGTCTTCTACCCAGCACATCGAATGGTTGCAGGAATATAAGTGGCCATCGGGATCGCCGGGCTGGCCCACCTGTACCATGGTCTTAGCGTAGCAGCAGATACAACTGAACCGGGGGTGCAAGCTGCCAATTTCCCGATGCACTACTTTACTTCGTGGATGGAAATGCACGTGCTCGGGGTGTTTGGTATTCATAAAAGACCCTCGTTTTACGAGAAATGCAGATTCCCGAGAATTATGCGGCTGATCGACGCTTCTATCGTGAATCCATCTCAGCGGGAGGCTAGGGGCTTGCTTCTTCATCCACGCACGGTCGGGGCCGGTATGTATTTCACGGACAAAGTCCTGACAATCGGGCAGGAAACTTCCAAAACGGTGCTGGCGTTGCGTGACTCCTTTAAGGACGGGGCCTCCGTATTGAAAGCCCGGGAGATTCTTTACCTGTACTCCATTAGGCCGGGCTTCCTCGTATTCAGGCAGAATGATGCCGCGCTTTTTATGAGATACAACCCCCATCATTTTGCCCAACAGCTGAGCTATAACCAGGGGGTTCCACTGGAAGCGTTTTTTGAAGAACCTGCTGCCAATAGAGAGGGAATAAGGGGTGCGCTACATCACTTTATGCGCTTGAATACGGGCTCCCACTTCTTCATTAGCGAACCAAGTTGTATCCCGAGGGCCCTTAACGTATACAGGGCCTGGTATCAACATGCGATGGGCGTTGTCATCAAGGAAGAGAGACGGCTGCTACTCGACCGCAAGAGTGCGCCCTCCGCCAGCGATCGCAACGTTCCCTTGAAGCGACGGATCGCTGTCCCTCCTCCACTAAGAGGAGATGCTGTAGTTGAGCCTCCACGTGTGCTAAGCCCCAAGCGTAGATTGCCCCGTGATTCTGTGGAGATGGTGGACGCGCCCTCAGTGCCCCGCGCTCCTATAGAGACGGTAACCGTAGCTTCGCCCGAATCTGGTGTGGGCTCGGATATCGGGACCTGCCGTCCCAAAGTGCCTACGAAATGCAAGCTGGTACTGGCTGCGACCGGGGTTCGCTCACAGAAGAGGAAAAAGAAGTCGCTCTTCTCCGCCGATGTCGTACTTGGTCAGGAGCCTCATACTCCTTATAGTGAGGGCTTGAGCGAGTACGGGACAAATGAGGGCCTATTTATGCCACCAGATGACACTGATCTGGCGGCCGCCATCGCAGCTTCCGAGCGATTGGCAAGACGTGAAGAGTGGTTGGCTAACCCCGCGTGCTCAGGTAGTCATTAGTTGTATTTTTCACCATCGTATCATATCTCTATCATTGTTTTTTTACTAACGCTTTTCCTTCTTTAATAGGCATTTCTACCGAAGAGGCTCTCGCTGCCTCTTTCAAGACTTTTGAGGAGGATGAACGACTTCGAGCATCCTTAGGCCTTGGTACCTTTCGGTTCGCCATGTTTCTGCTTCCGTTTCTTATGAGTAATCTTACCTCTTTCCTTGTCTTATCGCAGGGATCACAATCCCTATCCCGCAAGCTGATGCGGAAATTCTCCCCGGGCCAGCTACCGAAGCCCCGGCTTCTTCGGCACTGCCGCGAGAGGCCCTACTCAAAAAATCGATGATGGAAGCCTTGACGGCTCTGGAGGTAACCCTGAATGCGGACGACTCCGCCTTGCTAAAGGAGGCTTCTAAAAGGTCTGTTGTGACGGCCCGAGAGGAAAGGAAGCGCCTGAGGCACGCAGCAAGGGAGCTTAGTGCTGCTTTGGCTGTGGGAGCAGGTTCAAGCGCTGTTACTCCCGCTGTTACTCCTTCAGAGGAGTTCCCGGTTGCCTTGTCTACTGCTCATAGATGGGCGGCACGTGCAGCTCGGGAAGCCAACGGTAAATCAACCCCAAATCAACCCCAGGTAATGTGTTTTGAGGCTTCGTTGTCAAAGTTTTAACCTATCAGTTCTTATATATCTTATCCTGCAGGGCCGAGCCTTACTGAAGAAGTGGCGGTGACCGTTGAGCCTGAGGGAGTGGTGGAGGAGGTAGCTACTATTCCCGAACCAGGGGCGGCGGCAGATGACGTGGTCGCAATTGCCGGGCTCCAGGTAGTGGCCGACGAGACGGCTACCACGGCGGAGCCTAAAGCGGTGGTGAATGAGACAGTTACAATTACTGAGCCCGAGGTGGTGGCGAGTGAAACGGGTACAATTTCTGGGTTCGAGGTGGCCGCTCTTTCTCAAGAGTCGGGCACCGCTCCGATCATCGCCCTTACCGCCTACGGTTCTTTGTCGTCTCTCGGCATTGCAAGTGTGACGACAGCTCCCGTGGAGTCAGGGGACGAGGCAACGGGAGGTGAGACCACCCCGATGGAGGAGGGAGACGCCACCGTTGTATCAAGTGACGCCCTCGTCACGGCTCCGGCTGGCGACTCATCAGGTAAATTTTAGGTCACCGCCCTTCTTTTTATTCTGCAATCTTTCCTAATAAGTTTTATCTTGTTTCTAATGCAGGTGCGGCTAGCGCTGATGTTGAGCTACTCAAGACAGCGCTGTCAGTTACCGCCCTGACGGTGGCCACCTCTCTACCCTCTCTCGTACCGTCGCAGATGCTGGAAGGTATAGATTTGTGACCCATTAGTCTTATCTCTTGGCTGTGTAATTCATTTACTGATGTTGCGTTATCGCGTTTTTGCAGGAGTCCTTTTTGACCACCTGTACCAGGTGTTGCATCCCCACTTCTCCTTCCCGTCGGAGATTGCTTCATCCAGTGGCGCTGGTGAATACAACTTTCAATTAATGCTCTTTCTTTTATCGATAATGAAATCATTTCTGATTCTTCTTTGCATTGATTGCAGTGCTACAGATTGAAGGAGGAGATGAGAGATCAGTTGCGCCACCGGTCCTTCCGGCTTTGCCACCTGCTGCAGCTGGTATAGTAAATTCCATTGTTCATGAATCTCTTATAATTCTAGATCCGTCATATGATTGTGACTTTTTTCCAGCGGTCGCTTCAACTCTGGCCTTTTTCGAATCTTGCAATATGATGCCGGCAGGCCCCTTCTCCAGACGTCCATCCTCAAAGGGTGCTGTGATGAGTCTGCGCATATTGAGCGAATACGTCGAGGAGCTTGACGCGGAAGCTCCTACATCTGCCGCAGATTTCGCTGCCGAGGTCAATCCGATGCTGGCGACGCTTGTAAATTTCCATAATGAAGGCGTCATCAAGTCTTGGGTTAGTCACTGCAGGAAGATCGAGGCCTGTCTGCATCAGCTTGAACTTATGCGTCTTGCCCCTGAGACTCAGGCTCTGAACTCCCAGCGGGCCGCATGGGTTGAGCAGAGAGCGTTCTTCCTTTGCCATTTTGAACAAGAAGCAACCTTGAGGCGGAAGGAATGCGAGGAGGGTTCCGCTGAGTCTATCCAGTTGCGTGCCCAAGTCGAAGCAAACGTCGCACAACTGAGAGCCGTCTTTGACACCTTGCAGCAATGTATCTCGGACGGGCTTGTATTGAGACGGAAGCTCGACTCTATCGAGCGGGTTACGCAGAGTCGCGAAGCTGCCCAACGGGAAATTGATGAGAAGATTTCATCATGCTTGCAGCAAAGGACTCGAATCGAAGCGGAGCTAACCGCGACGGCTGATCATGAGAAGGCACTGAAAGAAGTGCGAGAGCAGCTTGCGGACTTGTTGAAAACGCTTCCTTCTCAGTAGCTGCATTTGTATCAATCATACACTTATAATCTCTGAATAATATGTATCTATTTTTTTATTCCTTTATACGATGTATCTTGTATTCAATTGAGTTCATGAATAAAGACATTCTTTTTATTATAGTGTTGCTCTCTTCCCCTTGCTGTGTTGTTGCCATGTGGATAGCATATCGCTGTCAATCTTGAATTCTTTGTAGAGTAGTGATGGCTTAGAAAACAGGGTTAGGATCTGTCCTTTAAGACTTTTCAACTTTATGAGCTGTGAGGGTCTCATAAAGAATTTTCTCCCTACCGGTCGAGAGGATCCCGCAGGGGTAATTTCTCCTTAAGAATCGTGAGGATTCCTAAGTGCATTTTCTCTTGACAGTCATAAGGATCTCACAAGAGAATTTACTCCCTTACGAGTCGTGAGGACCTGCAAGTGATGGGTGAAGTTTTCCTTATCCGCATTTCACGGAGTCAGGGGTTGCTCTGGATGCTTCCTACGGATTCACTGCCGTGTTTGGCGAGGACCAGGCTCCGCTCTGGACGTTTTCTAGGATACCGTAGTTTAAAGACATAGCGGTCGAGGTTAAGGACATCATAGTCCGTGGATTTAAGGACTCCACAGTCCGACGTTAGTTTTAAGACATCACGGTCGAGGTTAAGGACATCATAGTCCATGAGTTTAGGGACCTTATAGTCCAATGTTAGTTTTAAGACATCACGGTTGAGGTTAAGAACATCATAGTCCGTGGATTTAAGGACTCCACAGTCCAATGTTAGTTTTAAGACATTATGGTCGAGGTTAAGGACATCATAGTCCATGGGTTTAAGGACCCCACAGTCCGTGAAATGTGTGGTTGTCGGGACTCGTCACCTTTTTGAAGACGTTGAAGAATTACAACGACAAATATCAAAGGAGTGAAGAGATGTACCCTTGAACCAAGGTAGAATTAGTTTAAAGACATTACGGTCCATTGTTAATTTTAAGACATCACAGTCGAGGTTAAGGACATCATAGTCCGTGAGTTTAAGGACCTCACAGTCCGTTGTTAGTTTTAAGACATCACGGTCGAGGTTAAGGACATCATAGTCCGTGGATTTAAGGACTCCACAGTCCGTTGTTAGTTTTAAGACATCACGGTCGAGGTTAAGGACATCAAAGTCCGTGGATTTGAGGACTCCACAGTCCAATGTTAGTTTTAAGACATCACGGTCGAGATTAAGGACATCATAGTCCGTGGATTTAAGGACTCCACAGTCCAATGTTAGTTTTAAAACATCACGGTCGAGGTTAAGGACATTATAGTCCGTGGATTTAAGGACTCCACAGTCCAATTTTTGCTCTGGATGCTTCCCACGGGTTCAATACCGTGTTCAGCGAGGACCAGGCTCTGCTCTAGATGCTTCACACGGGGTCAGAAGTAACATAATCCGCGTTCCACGTAGCCAGGAATTTTGCTCTGGATGCTTCCCACGGGTTCACTGCCGTGTTCAGCGAGGACTAGGCTCCGCTCTGGATGCTTCACACGGGTTCACTGCCGTGCTCTGCGAGGAACAGGATCCGCTCTGGACGTTTTCCATGGGGTCAGAAGTGATATAATCCGCGTTCTACGTAGCTAGGAATTTTGCTCTGGATGCATCCCACGGGTTCACTGCCGTACTCTGCGAGGACCAGGCTCCGCTCTGGATGCTTCACACGGATTCACTGCCATGCTCTGCGAGGACCAGGATCAGCTCTGGACGTTTTCCATGGGGTCAGAAGTGACATAATCCGCGTTCCACATAGCCAGGAATTTTGCTCTGGATGCTTCCCATGGGTTCACTGCCGTGTTCGGCGAGGACCAGGCTTCGCTCTGGATGCTTCACACGGGTTAACTGCCGTGCTGTCACGACCCGAAAGTACGGAACGTGACCGGCACTTAGATTACGAAGCGTCTAGAGGCACAACATAACCAAAGTAAGCCGAAGCCCAGAAATCTAAACCATATAAAAGAAGAAGAAGTAAAAGAAAACATGAAGAAAAACAAGTTTAAAAGTATCAGCAAATTTTCCCAAAAGTTTCGGCAGAGTCTCCTCTGTAAAAACTGGCCCCAAACGGGTACAACAAGTACAATATACATAAACAATAAAAAACATCCCCAAACGGGAGCTAGCTCAACGCCAACAGGCGGAAACAACCACAACCAGCACAATAATATACAACGCCAAAGGGCGAGGCTCAAAACTCAAAAGAAAACAAATCCACCAAATAAGAATAATAGACGCGCGACTCTAAGGTCGAAATAAAAAAAACTGGTCTAATAAACTTATCAAGTAATACAAGTATGGTTGATGGAGCTTACTAGATACAAATGAAAGAATAAAAGTACAATGGTGGTTCAGATACAAGTGAACCAACCTACCGTGCAAATCACCCTGAAAGAAAAGATGTGCCAGCAAGCTGCCAAGGAAACCTGTATATCGAACCTGTAATAAAATTTGGCATAACGGCGGTGAGTTGCCAACTCGTGACTAGAAAACATCTACGAAAAGAAATTGAATGCACGACGCTATCCTAGGTCATAATAATACACTACTATATCCTAATCATCTAGTAATAGCAGGGTAAAACTACGTGTAAATGCAGATACTCCGTGCTCGTGTCAGTGCCTCCTATAGTAATATGTCATATGAATGGATATGCATGCACCATGAATGTAAAATAACCAATCCTGAAATCCAGATATATCTGTATAAGAAATCTTTAGCTGTTATCATAGTAAAATGTGTATAAGAATCTGAAATATCAACAATGAAATCCATGAAATCCGTGTCAAGCATCGACACAAAACATGTAAATCTCAAGTCTCAATACCTCATAATCTCAATGTCTCATAGTCTCAATATCTCGGGCTCCGTCAGTCCGGATCGGCCCATATCATCAAATCTCACGACAACGGTCGGTATCCTCCGGATATTCGCCGCGCCAGACATCACCGGTAGGTAGCCTTCCCCTGCCAGGCTCATCGTCTACAACACGATCTTCTTGCCCCGGGGTACCATACCGGACCCACCATGTACCCGAGACGGTTCATCCACTCCTCGAATCGGGTCTCGAAATCCAACAGAAAACATGAAATCTCATGGTGGACGACACATACATCACGAGAAAACCGCATCTTATATTTTAAAAAGAGAGGAGGAGAGAGAGAGAAACTTTTATATATTCTTGCGGTATTCCCCAAAAATCCAGAAATCTCATAGAAACCCAAATCTCAAAATCATGAGTAAGTATATGATAAGTGTCGGCATATGCCCATAATACTGCATGATAACATGAAAATATGAATGCATGAATGTCTAAGTAATAAATACCATGTCTATACTAACATCAGAGAGTAATCACACTATTATATCGGTCTAGTTGTTAACTGATTCTATCAATAAAAGATAATATGATCTAAAGTGTACGTGACATAGCAATTACCGATGATGATGTGTGTGAGCCGGCAAATAAGTGTGCGTGGAATATACGCATCATCGGTAATGGTGCTGGTGTCCTAACAGGTAAGGTTTATACTGATTATAGCAACATATGTATGAACATGCAACATTATGATTACAATGTGAAAGTAAAGACGGATGTGTGTTATCCACTCATTTGATATACAACTACCACTACCACTATATGACTCGAACCTAACCTAGTGTCCATCTAACCCCCCCTAAGGAAAACTAAACCTAAAAACTGGTCGATAGAAGTACACCTAAAGCCTGAGTCCATATCTCTAATAGTCGGCGATCCTGTCTCAACAGCGTCACGTACATAGTACGACTTCCTCAAATCAAGAGTGCGGATCAATCATCACATCTATGCCTCGTACGGTAAAATCCATCATACGGCATCCCAATATCAGTGTACGGGTCAAATATCACCTACGTGTCTCATTATTCGTATAATATCATCATCAACACATGTCATGATCGAGGTGCTATGCTATAATCGCATACATCAATTATATAACATTGCCATCATAAATATACCTCATTAATTTATCCTCAGAAATAGCATGTCATATGTATCATATTGTGATTAAGTCATACTGATATCATATCGTCATCAAGTCACACCTATATGATATCGACATCAGGTCACACCTATATGATGTCGTAATCAAGTCATACATATATCATATCGTGATCAGTCACAAGTTACAGTTCGGGTTCTATTTTAGAGTCCCATGTACTTCAATATCATCACTACCCATTATAATTTATGTATACCTGTTCATTATCTCATTCTCTAATGATCCGCTAACACTTTAATACGACTGTATAGTCAAGAATCACGGCATCAAGCCCAGTTATCCTGTTTCATTCCCGTGTATCATATCACATCAATGTATCCCACATACGTGTTGTATATATACATACCTATACCTAGTCCTATATATATATACACATACCCGTATACACCATGTCGAGTTTCTGTGTGTGCGTGTGTGTGTTTCTACCTGAAAGCTACGAACCTCTTCCAAGGTATACATCCGCTGGTATGGTCTTCCTAAATCAGTCTAGTTCAGCCTAGGGTCATTACTAGGGTCCCACTCATTTAGAATCTAGGGTCACATCTGATTTCCTAATGACAATAAGTACTATTCCTATGCTACGTTGCGGGGGTGCTAAACGCCATCCACCCGACTTCCCCCCGTAGATATGCATCTACTCATCTGGTCCACGTCTGCCGAAGACGGTGTCGCCATCCTCCTCTTCATCGCCCGCAGTCCACGTGAGGGGTACCTAAACGCAAACATATAATTAGTATCGTAAACTGAATCACATACAAAAGTCAAAACGACGCAAGGAACAAGCATAGGTTAAAACCTATGTCCCGTCCACGCAAAAGAACCAAATATTGCTCGATATCGGCGTACAAACTCCGATAGATCGAGATAACATCAACAAATAAATCATAGTTTTAAAACTCGTTACTTATAATATATAACATGATTAAATCCATCGAAACCCTAAAAATCGATCAAACCGTCCAATTTCGTAAAACCCGAAAATGCAGTTTACCGTTTTTCTTCAAAACTTGACATTTAAATGAAACCAATGGTCATAAAACTCATTAAATAGCTTAAATAGATTATAAAAATCATTACTATATTTTTATTACACAATTTTGTGTAAATTTGAAATTTCTAGTTTGCAACCATTAGAAATTTTCAACATTTTACAAGCAAAATACCACAATTCCACCACTAAACACGATTTTAAATGGATTGATGTCTTAAACTACAATTCATGATAATAATGATATAATGAAACCATAATTATATTTTTAATCTCATTTATTTAGAAATTTCCAAAATCTAGTTAACAAAAATAGCATTTTATTAGTATTTTCCAATTATCAAAAGAAACTAGTGATCAAACTAAGTTTTTCATTCCATTAACATTCTAATATTCTCATAAAACTACAATCTAATGATAACAACCTTAATTAGAATTTTATATTACCCACATACACATTTTATAAAAACTAGTTAGCTAAATAGCATAATTAAAACAATTTGAATATACAAATTATTATACAACAACCATGCAAGATTTTTTCCACTCAAAAAAAATGTTAAACTAGCTATTATAACCTTATTTAATTAATAAAAACCACAACTTGAATTTACAAACCCTAACTTGAATTTTAAAATTTGCAACTAGAATTAATTTAATAAATCTAATTATGCTTTAAAGGAAACATCTAATAAAAATAAAACAAAAGAAGGAAATTTATACCTCCAAAATATGAAATCCAAATATGAAAATGAGCCTCCAAACTGCATGCTATCCATCTCCAAAATCCATGTAAAGAAGAGTAAAGAATAAAGGGTAGAAAATAAATAGGATTTTGTGCATTTTTTATTGAATTTTGGAGGATTTTTGATGATTTTTTTGTAATAAAATGAAGTGGGAAATGGGGGGGGGGGCTGCCATGGGGGTGATGGCCGGCCACAATAAGGAAGAGAGGGAGAGAAAGAAAGAGGGAAGAATTGTGTAGAAGGTTCACACATATTGATATATACATATGTCTTTTCATGCTTTATTCATTTTCTTTTAATTCTTTTCCAAAATAACTCAAGAAAAATCTAGAAACAAAGATAAATTTGCAAATAAATTTTACATGATACACACTAAATTCTAATATGCCATGGTTCATTTTTACAAATTAAAACCATTCAAACTTGAAATTTACACTAATTTAGTGTAAAAATAAAGCTTATGTTAATATTTAAAATAATTAATTTAGGAAAAATATTTAATTTAACTAAAAATTTATAAGTGGATAAATAAACACCATTTACTAGTAATTACATAATTAAAGTAGGTATTTTTAAATTTATAGTGAAAAATAATTACGTTTTTGTTTTACAAAAAATACGTTTTACTTTACCGAAAATCTCAAAATTCACTTAAACAATTTTATTTATTTATTTATTTATTTAATTATTTTTAAAACGTTACAATCTTCCCCCCTTTAAGAAATTCGGTCTCCGAATTTAAATTAAAACTCCCCCTCCAAATACTAAAACATTTAGCAAAACACTCAAATCGTCGGGGCTCCGAAATCATCAATACATAACTAAAATCAACTCCGTCAAGCATAACGCAATCATCGGAGTTATGGCGAGAATAAAATATCAAAACCCAATATGAAAACCATCATAATATACATCAATCTATAACTTATATATAGTGCGCATCCTAGAAAACCGTCCAAATATCTGGATAAGGAAATATGCAAAAAAACCCTTTTGAAAATCGGCGTGTGATGCACGTGTCACGGCATAAGTAGCGGACGTCTATATAAAAAAAATAGCTATATATATATATCTTTTATTTAACATACACGTCCCGCCTGGTTACAAAATCAAATAATAATGAATATGAAAACATACTTCTCAAACTGAAATCAATCCCAATCACATCATAAAAATATCATGTGCGTCCGGTGCGCACTGAAATTGAAACCAAATACAGATACCACAAATACACACAAAAACAAAACTAAGTGCAACAGGTGTGCACCAAAAACATCTGTCAAGTGCAACGGGCGTGCACGACTCATTATCAGGTGCATCTAATTTTACAAAACCCCGATTTAGTGCATCTGGTGTGCACAAAATCGCATCAAGTAGCCAAGTGTGCGCAAGAATCTCAATCAGGTGCACATGGTGCACGAAAATATACATCGAATATCAAAATCGAAATCACAGTACAGAAATGCATGAAAACTAGGTCGAAGCATATGTCAAAATCATGTGTAACCCCTATGCACGAAATCAAATCAACATCACAAAAGGTATTAAAACTAAATCAAGTACACTGGGTATGTACTAAACAATATCAATACAACTGATATATGAAACACAAATAGAATATAATGAAGGTACACATAAGAAATACCAATTGTAGAACAAAATCCTTAAAATACCAAAATCCAATAACAGAAATATGAAATTCAAATCACCAAATCACAACCGTAAAAACTATCGTCAATGTGCGCTTCTTTCCTCTGATGTCGATTGCTTTGAACTCGTCTCTTCGTAGCTGTGCTGACTGCGCTACCAATGGCAATACTCATGTCTAGAGTCTCCTACATAGTCGATCCTTTCACCTGATATCCGGACTACATTAAACTTTTCGATCGATCCATCAAAATCCCATAATTCCCCGAGAGCTCAACACTCAAGTACAGTTTAAAAATATCCGGTACATACCCCAGCATCGATGATCCAGCCGTAGAAGGGCAAACCCAAGCCTCACTAATGGCACCGCGGAACTGCCGTAAACCCTAAGGTTCAAGGGCGTTCTCGTGGTTATTATGTCGAGTTAGGGTTTCATTCTTCTAGAGGGTCCATCGAAATACCTGCATGTTCTTCCGAATACCTTAAAATTGGGAAAATGGTTTTCTGATAATCGTTCGAACCCTTTAACTTCATCCGGACGGCATGTGCATACCCTTCGTCCGCACGCTAAGCAATGCTTCAATCGTCAAGAATAAAAGATACCCTAATGGTTATCGCATTTGAGCCGTAGCTTCCTCTGCCAGTGCGCCCGTGGTAACAAAAACCACCTTCTAACATCGACGAAGATAGATCAAAGGAACGAATGAAATACGGTGCAAACAAATGTACATGCTAAGGCTTCTTAAGCAGAGTAGCGTATCGTAAGTTTGCTGCGGACCATACCCACGGTACGTTACTCTACCTAAGTCGCCTACTCTATCAACCAAGGGTCACCTAGACTTATACAAGGTTAAACCTAGCGCTCTGATACCAACTTTGTCACGACCCGAAAGTACGGAACGTGACTGGCACTTAGATTACGAAGCGTCTAGAGGCGCAACATAACCTAAGTAAGCCGAAACCCAGAAATCTAAACCATATAAAAGAAGAAGAAGTAAAAGAAAACATGAAGAAAAATAAATTTAAAAGTATCAGCAAATTTTCCCAAAAATTTCGGCAGAGTCTCCTCTGTAAAAACTGGCCCCAAACGGGTACAACAAGTACAATATACATAAACAATAAAAAGCATCCCCAAACGGGAGCTAGCTCAACGCCAACAGGCGGAAACAACCACAACCAGCACAATAATATACAACGCCAAAGGGCGAGACTCAAAACTCAAAAGAAAACAAATCCACCAAATAAGAATAATACACGCGCGACTCTAAGGTCGAAATAAAAAAAACTGGTCCAATAAACTTATCAAGTAATACAAGTATGGTTGATGGAGCTTACTAGATACAAATGAAAGAATAAAAGTACAATGGTGGTTCAGATACAAGTGAACCAACCTACCGTGCAAATCACCCTGAAAGAAAAGATGTGCCAGCAAGCTGCCAAGGAAACCTGTACATCGAACCTGTAATAAAATTTGGCACAACGGGTGTGAGTTGCCAACTCGTGAGTAGAAGACATCTACGAAAAGAAATCGAATGCACGACGCTATCCTAGGTCATAATAATACACTACTATATCCCAATCATCTAGTAATAGCAGGGTAAAACTACGTGTAAATGCAGATACTCCGTGCTCGTGTCAGTGCCTCCTATAGTACTATGTCATATGAATGGATATGCATGCACCATGAATGTAAAATAACCAATCCTGAAATCCAGATATATCTGTATAAGAAATCTTTAGCTGTTAGCATAGTAAAATGTGTATAAGAATCTGAAACATCAACAATGAAATCCATGAAATCCGTGTCAAGTATCGACACAAAACATGTAAATCTCAAGTCTCAATACCTCATAATCTCAATGTCTCATAGTCTCAATATCTCGAGCTTCGTCAGTCCGGATCGACCCATATCATCAAATCTCACGACAACGGTCGGTATCCTCCGGATATCCGCCGCGCCAGACATCACCGGTAGGTAGCCTTCCCCTGCCAGGCTCATCGTCTACAACTTGATCTTCTTGCCCCGGGGTACCATACCGGGCCCACCATGTACCCGAGACGGTTCATCCACTCCTCGAATCGGGTCTCAAAATCCAACAGAAAACATGAAATCTCATGGTGGACGACACATACATCACGAGAAAACCGCATCTTATATTTTAAAAAGAGAGGAGGAGAGAGAGAAACTTTTATATATTCTTGCGGTTTTCCCCAAAAATCCAGAAATCTCATAGAAACCCAAATCTTAAAATCATGAGTAAGTATATGATAAGTGTCGGCATATGCCCATAATACTGTATGATAACATGAAAATATGAATGCATGAATGTCTAAGTAATAAATACCATGTCTATACTAACATCAGAGAGTAATCACACTATTATATTGGTCTAGTTGTTAATTGATTCTATCAATAAAAGATAATATGATCAAAAGTGTACGTGACATAGCAATTACCGATGATGATGTGTGTGAGCCAGCAAATAAGTGTGCGTGGAATATGCGCATCATCGGTAATGGTGCTGATGTCCTAACAGGTAAGGTTTATACTGATTATAGCAACATATGTATGAACATGCAACATTATGATTACAATGTGAAAGTAAAGACGGATGTGTGTTATCCACTCATTTGATATACAGCTACCACTACCACTATATGACTCGAACCTAACCTAGTGTTCATCTAACCCCCCTAAGGAAAACGAAACCTAAAAACTGGTCGATAGAAGTACACCTAAAGCCTGAGTCCATATCTCTAATAGTCGGCGATCCTGCCTCAATAGCGTCACATACATAGTAAGACTTCCTCAAATCAAGAGTGCGGATCAATCATCACATCTATGCCTCGTACGGTAAAATCCATCGTACGGCATCCCAATATCGGTGTACGGGTCAAATATCACCTACGTGTCTCATTATTCGTATAATATCATCATCAACACATGTCATGATCGAGGTGCTATGCTGTAATCGCATACATCAATTATATAACATTGCCATCATAAATATACCTCATTAATTTATCCTCAGAAATAGCATGTCATATGTATCATATTGTGATTAAGTCATACTGATATCATATCGTCATCAAGTTACACCTATATGATATCGACATCAGGTCACACCTATATGATGTCGTAATCAAGTCATACATATATCATATCGTGATCAGTCACAAGTTACAGTTCGGGTTCTATTTTAGTGTCCCATGTACCTCAATATCATCACTACCCATTATAATTTATGTATACCTGTTCATTATCTCATTCTCTAATGATCCGCTAACACTTTAATACGACTGTATAGTCAAGAATCACGGCATCAAGCCCAGTTATCCTGTTTCATTCCCGTGTATCATATCACATCAATGTATCCCACATACGTGTTGTATATATATATATATCTATACCTAGTCCTATATATATATATACACATACCCGTATACACCATGTCGAGTTTCAGTGTGTGCGGTGTGTGTTTCTACCTGAAACCTACGAACCTCTTCCAAGGTATACATCCGCTGGTTTGGTCTTCCTAAATCAGTCTAGTTCAGCCTAGGGTCATTATTAGGGTCTCACTCATTTAGAATCTAGGGTCACATCTGGTTTCCTAATGACAATAAGTAATATTCCTATGCTACATTGCGGGGGTGCTAAACGCCATCCACCCGACTTCCCCCCATAGATATGCATCTACTCACCTGGTCCACGTCTGCCGAAGACGGTGTCGCCATCCTCCTTTTCATCTCCCGCAGTCCACGTAAGGGGTACCTAAACGCAAACATATAAATAACATCGTAAACTGAATTACATACAAAAGTCAAAACGACGCAAGGAACAAGCATAGGTTAAAACCTATGTCCCGTCCACGCAAAAGAACCAAATATCGCTCGATATCGGCGTACAAACTCCGATGGATCGAGATAACATCAACAAATAACTCATAGTTTTAAAACTCGTTGCTTATAATATATAACATGATTAAATCCATCGAAACCCTTAAAATCGATCAAACCGTCCAATTTCGTAAAACCCGGAAATGCAGTTTACCGTTTTTCTTCAAAACTTGACATTTAAATGAAACCAATGGTCATAAAACTCATTAAATAGCCTAACTAGATTATAAAAACCATTACCATATTTTTATTACACAATTTTGTATAAATTTGAAATTTCTAGTTTGCAACCATTAGAAATTTTCAACATTTTGCAAGCAAAATACCACAATTCCACCACTAAACATGATTTTACATGGATTAAAGTCTTAAACTACAATTCATGATAATAATGATATAATGAAACCATAATTATATTTTTAATCTCATTTATTTAGAAATTTCCAAAATATTGTTAACAAAAATAGCATTTTATTAGTATTTTTCAATTATCAAAAGAAACTAATGATCAAACTAAGTTTTTCATTCCATTAACATTCTAATATTCTCATAAAACTACAATCTAATGATAACAATTTTAATTAGAGTTTTATATTACCCACATACACATTTTATAAAAACTAGTTAGCTAAATAGCATAATTAAAACAATTTGAATATACAAATTATTATACAACAACCTTGCAAGATTTTTTCCACTCAAAAAAAATGTTAAACTAGCTATTATAACCTTATTTAATTAATAAAAACCACAACTTGAATTTACAAACCCTAACTTAAATTTTAAAATTTGCAACTAGAATTAATTTAATAAATCTAATTATGCTTTAAAAGAAACATCTAATAAAAATAAAACAAAAAAAGGAAATTTATACCTCCAAAATATGAAATCCAAATATGAAAATGAGCCTCCAAAATGCATCCTATCCATCTCCAAAATCCATGTAAAGAAGAGTAAAGAATAAAGGGTAGGAAATAAATAGGATTTTGTGCATTTTTTATTGAATTTTGGAGGATTTTTGATGATTTTTTGTAATAAAATGAAGTGGGAAATGGGGGGGGGGCTGCCATGGTGGTGATGACCGGCCATAATAAGGAAGAGAGGGAGAGAAAGAAAGAGGGAAGAATTGTGTAGAAGGTTCATACATATTGATATATACATATGTCTTTTCATGCTTTATTCATTTTCTTTTAATTCTTTTCCAAAATAACTCAAGAAAAATCTAGAAACAAAGATAAATTTGCAAATAAATTTTACATGATACACACTAAATTCTAATATACCATGGTTCATTTTTACAAATTAAAACCATTCAAACTTGTAATTTACACTAATTTAGTGTAAAAATAAAGCTTATGTTAATATTTAAAATAATTAATTTAGGAAAAATATTTAATTTAACTAAAAATTTATAAGTGGCTAAATAAACACCATTTACTAGTAATTACATAATTAAAGTAGGTATTTTTAAATTTATAGTGAAAAATAATTACGGTTTTGTTTTACGAAAAATACGTTTTACTTTACCGAAAATCACAAAATTCACTTAAACAACTTTATTTATTTAATTATTTTTAAAACGTTACACGTGCTCTGCGAGGATCAGGATCCGCTCTGGACGTTTTCCACGGGGTCAGAAGTGACATAATCAGCGTTCCACGTAGCCAGAAATTTTGCTCTGGATGCTTCCCATGGGTTCACTGCGGTGTTCGGCGAGGACCATGCTCCGCTCTGAATACTTCACACGGGTTCACTGCCATGCTCTGCGAGGACCAGGATCCACTCTGGACGTTTTCCACGTGGTCAGAACTGACATAATCCGCGTTCCACGTAGCCAGGAATTTTGCTCTAGATGCTTCCCACGGGTTCACTGCCGTGTTCGGCGAGGACTAGGCTCCGCTCTGGACGTTTTCCACGGTGTCAGAAGTGACATAATCCGTGTTTCACATAGCCAGGAATTTTGACCTTATTCGCGTTTCACGGAGTCGAGGTTTGACTCTTGGTTATCTGTGCGCTGTCGAGTCATGGAACTGGGGGTCGCCGCTGTTCCGCTTTGCTTGATGTTGTATCTGTTGTAATGAGAAGAATGTTGAGACGACCTCCAGGTACATCTATGAACCGTTGAGATTTGGCTTCTTCTTCTGATGAAACCTGGGGAGGAAGGGTGTGATTCTCTCTTTGTTTGCGCCCCTGGATTGTATACAGGGACTGCTGTGATATCACCTGTAGGGCATAAATTTTTATTTTTCAATTCTTTCTGCGAAGCTCTATCATTTCAGCTTTTATATCGCGAAGGTCGCGATTGCCCAATCATTTCGGCTATTTTTCGCGGTGCCCAATCATTTCGGCTATTTTTTTATTTACTCGCTGCTTTTTATTGCGAGTTGCCCCATCATTTCGGCTATTTTGCATGCATACATTTTTACTTGCTGACTTTTTATTTGCAAGTTGCCCCATCATTTCGGCTATTTCGTATGCATGTGTGGCTTGCTGGCTTTTCACTGCAAGTTTGGGGTTAGACACCGATTTCGTCATCAACACCGCTACAACTGGGATATTGCCAGGAGCGAATCATCATTTGCCTTAGTCGATGTCGAACAAAGGTGGCTTAGTAGACAGGGTTAAGATCCTGTCGACTAAGGCTTTTGACTTCATGAGCCGTAAGGGTCTCATAAAGGTATTTCTCCCTGCGAGTCGTGAGGATCTCGTAGGTGTGTTTTCTCCTTAGGAATCGTGAGGATTCCTAAGTGCATGTTCTCCTATAAGTCGTAAGGATCTTACAAGAGGGTTTTCTCCTTATAAGTCGAGAGGACATGCAAGGGTTGTTCATTATGTAGACATATCTCTAGTCACGGATGGGACTTTGTTGGGGAAATGTTTATTCGCGCCTATGGATTGTATACAAGGGTCAGCATTGAGCCGCTTGTAGGGCAATATCAGGGGTTGTGGGGGCTTCTTAAGAACAGGTTCAGATCCCTGTAACTTAAGACTTTTGAATCTTATGAGCCGTGAGGGTCCCATAAGAGGATTCTCCTTACGAGTCGTGAGGATCTCGCAAGTGTAATTTCTCCTTAGGAATCGTGTGGATCCCTAAGTGTGTTGCTCCCTTGTGATTCGTAAGGATCTCACACAGGTGGTTTCTCCTTACAAAGTCGAGAGGACCTTGCAAGCGTCTTTTAACGAGGTTGCGCCCTTTCGGGTTTTCACAAAACTCACCGGTAGCCTTGCTGTTTTTACTTACGGAGCCCTTTCGGGTTTTCATCCGTGCCCACTTTGCTTATGGACGTACCGTTTCCCTCTTTTTTTATTATTATTTTTTTATTCTTTTTTTTATCAGCTTTGGGATACTGCAATTCACCGTAGTTTATCGACATCTCGGTCAACAGCTAGTTTTAGGACATAGTGGTCCGTTGTTAGTTTAAGGACATTTCGGTCCGCTGTTAAGTAAGCCGGTTACTACTTATAGATTTTGGGCTTAGGAAAATAGCGAGCGAACATAGTCGTCATCATCTGTCATTGACCTAGGCCGTGACTTGTCCAGCGTAGTACTTCTTCAGGAAGCGACCGTTTATTCGCCTGAAAGGTCTTTCACCATGCATGTTCATGAGTAGATAGGCTCCACCCTGGTAGACCTTGTCTATGATGTATGGGCCTTCATAATTCGGCTCAAATTTCCCCCGCTTGGCGCGATTGGGGATCATAGGTCTTTTGACCAGTATCATGAGTTCGCCTTGGTGGAATTTCCTCGGCCTAGTCAATCTTTCATATGAGCGCGTCATCTTTGCTTTATAAGCCTCTAAATTTTGTTGTGCTATGAGCCGGGTTTCATCAAGGGCATCAAGCTCCTCGAGGCGAAGGTGAGCGTTCTCTTCGTCCGTCAGCTCATAATGGACTGCCACTCGTAGAGAGGGTAGCTCTATCTCGAAGGGGAGTACCGCTTCTGTACCGAATACCAATGCGTATGGAGTTGTGTTCGTGGCCGTTTTGAACGTAGTTCGATACGCCCAGAGAGCTTCCTGCAGTCTCTCGTGCCAGTCTTTCTTATTTCACGACACCGTCTTTTTTACGATCTTCGTTAAGGTCTTGTTGAAAGCCTCGGCTAGACCGTTAGCTCGGGGATTATAAACTGATGAATACCTCCAGTCTATGTTGTGCTGTTGTGCGAAGCGGCTGATCTTGTGGCTTCTGTAGGCTGGCCCGTTATCGGAGATGATTTGTCGCGGAGTTCCAAACCGATAAATAACGTGCGTCTTGAATAAATGGAGGATATTTTCCGTCTTCACTTCCCTCAGCGGTACTGCTTCTTCCCATTTCGAGAAGTAATCAGTTGTCGCCAAAATGAATCGATGTCCTCTGGACGATGCTGGTTCGATGGGGTCGATTATGTCAATCCCCCACATTTCGAATGGCCAGCTAGCCACCGTTGGATGTAGTGGATTTAGATACTGGTGGATAAAGTCGCCATGGATCTGGCACGAGTGGCATTGATTCGCATATTCGAAGCAGTCCTGGATCATCGTGGGCCAGTAGTAGCCCATCCGTTTAATCTTCAACTTCATCTTCGGACCTGCTTGGTGAGAACCGAAGAGTCCGTCGTGAACTTCTTGGACGACTCTTTTTGCTTCTTCAGGTCCCAGGCATCTTAACCATAGAGAATCAAATGACCTCTTGTACAGAGTGTCATTGACGAAGGCAAAAGATAAGGCTCGCTTCATGAGCTGATGTTTTGAGGAGCATCTTCAGGCGTTCGACGGGATTTGAAGTAGTCTATAAAGACTTCTTTCCCGTCCTTAACCATTTCTTGGTCTTTTATTTGCAGGGTCGTCTGCTCGGTCGCTTCTTTTTCCTCGGATGATTCCGGAGATATTTCTGCCGGTGCAAGGACCCGACGGCTTTGTACCACGATTCTTACATCATCGAGGTTCTCATCGGCCAATTCTTTAGCAAGCTTAGCTAATTCATCCGCTTTGCTATTTTCCGCACGCGGTATGCTTTCGAAGATGTAGGAAGGTATTTGAGTCAACAGTTGCTGTACCTTCTCGCCGTACTTTACCAGTTCTGGTTTGCACGTTTGGTAGTCGCCATTTACTTGACTAACGACCAGTTGGGAGTCTCCGTATATGAGGAGGTTTTCAATTCCCATGTCGATGGCGATCTCAAGGCCTGCTATCAAAGCTTCATACTCGGCTTCATTGTTTGTCCTCGGCTCTGTTAAGAAGAAAGCAAAGCGCATTATCCCTCCTTGTGGAGTCACGAAGATTAGGCCTACCCCTGATTTGATTATGGGCATGTTCTGTTTGTGCTTCTTCATGGAGGATGCTCCATCGAATTAAAGTTCCCACCGGGTGCCACTTCCGTCGATCGTGTCAAACGCATGTTCGTCTGGCAGTTCGCAATTCAAGGGAGAATCGACCGGTATCGGATGTTCGGCGAGGAAGTCGGCGATGGCCTGGCCTTTCACCGCCTTAAGAGGCTGATAGGTTATTGAGAACTCCATCAAGAGCAGGGCCCATTTAGCGAGTCGCCCCGTCAATATGTCCTTTGACATCAAATATTTGAGGGGATTCACCTTCGATATGAGACGGACTTCATGCGCCAATGCATAGTGCCTGAGCTTCGTTATCGTGAAGATCAATGCCAGGCAGTGTTTTTCGATAGGAGAGTAATTGCTTTCTGCCCCCAGTAGAACTCGACTCAAATAGTAGAGGGCTCTCTCCCTCCCTTGGTCGTTCTCTTGTGCCTATAATGCGCCTAAGGAACCTTCAAGGGCGGTTGTATACAGAATGAGAGGCTTTCTCTTGATCGGAGTAGCCAGCACTGGCGGATTCTGCAGGTATTGTTTTATTTCGTCCAGTGCGCTTTGGCATTTGTGATCCCAGACGAACGGGGTCCCCTTCTTCATTAGGTGGCTGTAGGGGCGGCACTTGCCGGAGAGATTGGCTATAAATCGCCGAATATACGCAAGCTTTCCTTGGAGAGACCACAACTGCTTAAGAGTCCTTGGCGGAGGCATTTCCATGATCGCCTTAATGTTTGACGGGTCTATCTCGATACCCCGGTGTCTGACGATGAACCCTAGGAATTTGCTCGAGGAGACTCCGAACGCGCATTTAAGAGGGTTCATCTTTAATTTGTACTCATGAAGGCGTTGAAATACGATCTTCAGATGCTCAAGATGTTCCTCGTATGATTTTCTTTTCACCACGAGGTCGTCGATATAGCATTCGACGATTTCATGTATGAGGTCATCGAAGATCTTCGTCATGGCCCTCTGATAGGTGGCACCGGCGTTTTTTAGACCGAAGGCATTACCTTATAGCAGAATATACCCAAAAGGGTCCGGAAAGCAGTATGCTTCTGGTCTTCAGGATGCATCTTTATCTGATTGTATCCTGATGATTCATCCATAAAGGAGAAAACCTCGTGAGTGGACGTATTGTTTATCATTAGCTCGGTGACCGGTACCAGGAAGTCATCCTTCAGGCAGGCTTTATTGAGATCCCGAAAGTCCACGCATATGTGCACTGTCCTGTTCTTCTTCATCACTGGGACGATGTTGGCGATCCAGTCAGGATACTGAACTTCTTGGATGAAGCCGGAGTCGATTAGCTTCTTGACCTAGGCGTTGATACTCATCTCAAGCTCGAGCCGCATTCTTCTTGGTGCTTGTTTGATTGGCTTAACGTCCGGGGATATTGCCAATTTGTGGACAGCAATCTCTGGATCTAGTCTTGGCATTTCGGAATAGTTCCATGCGAAGCAATCTCTATGCTGCATAAGCACGTCTTTTAGCGCAGCCACCCTTTCTTCAGATAGCAGCTCACCGACGGATGTCGGTCGCGGTTCACTTGCCGTCCCCAAATTAATCTTCTTGAGGTTATCTGTAGTAGTATGTATTCCATCTTCCAGTTCTTTTGGCGCCGGTGGAAACTCTGAGATCACCTCGTCATCGTTGTTTTTGAAGCACCAGGGGAGGACATCCACATTCTCAGGTTCTTTTTTCGATAGCGTTATCATATGACAAGTACGAGCTCGCTTCCAAGACCGATGTTGATTTGATTCTACTTTTGCGGATTTGGGTTCATGCTTCTGCGGCGGTGTTACCTTCCAACTGCTGGATAGAGCGAACCTGCCCTGTCGATATTGATCTTCGACCCAGTTCTTGAAGGTGAAGCAGTTTTCAATAGGATGTCCTATTGCCCTATGATAGGAGCAATAGTCTGGATGAGAGACTTCGCCTGCTTGCTCGGGGTGCTTGGACTCCGGGAGTATAATCAGTTGATGTCTTATGATGAGATCAAGTATCTTCCGTGTTTTGTTCCGAGGAAAAGAGTATGCTCGACTCATCTTCTTTATAAGAGATGAATCCTGGCCGCTCGATTTTGGATCGCGTGTTTGGATCCGCTTTGTCGCTGTCCAACGCCTTTCCTGCTCTTTGGTTGTTTCTGCCTCTGCGTTGTGCCTTTTGTACAACGGGTTGACAGGGAGCAGCATTTTCATCTTTCGCAGCCTGTTGAAGAAGGCGTTGCGTCCTGGCTTTCTCGTAGATGTCCATTTCGCGATTATGGTCATCTCGAACCTTTTGACTCGCTTCCCTTATAAGCTTGTCCATTTTTTCTTCAAACGACGGACTGGGCATTTTTACGTCGGGAGCTCTTTCTGATTCAGGGTTAGCATTTTCCCAAAAAGCATCTCCCTCTTCATCGAAGTCATGTATGACGTAGCAGTCGCGGAGTAACTCCCGTTTCTTGGATTGAACATATCTAAGCCCGATCGTTCCCATCTTCCCGTTGGGCAACTTTTGCTGAGTTCCAGGGACGTTCCAGATCCTGTTATAGAACCGTGCTTGTCGAGCAGTTTGTTTAAGGGGTACACCTTGGCGTCTCAAGAGTCTCCTTAGTCCGTCTGTGTAATATCTAGGCAAACGGATGGGCTGGAGCCTGTCGAGTGTGGAATCCATGCCGTGCCAGATTTCATTCTCCACTTTGGTTTCTCCGGATCTGTAGAATAAGATCGCCTTTTCATCCCTTCGTCTGGGAGGGACATAGAACGTCTGCAGCTCTTCCACACTGTAGGTAACAAGCGTGTCTAGTTCTTTATGATGCATTGGCGGAATCATGGCAATTTGCAAACTCTAATTATTACCATCAAAGGCTTGTATTGATGGCCGAGCAGAGAATATGGCGTTGACCTCATCTTCTGGGTCGCCGCCGAAGATAAGCATAGGAGCGGACGGTCCCGGCTTGTTGTACTGGGGTGGCCCTTAATAAACTATCTCTTCCTCTTCCTCAGTATCACTCCCGAAGATCGGAATGGTGGTGATAGCTTTGTTCTCCGGTTTATGACATCTCTCTGTGTCTTCAAAGTCTGGTAAGAAGTATTTTGCATCTTCGTACTTTCGGAGTTCGTTTACAGAGAATGGGTTCAACTCTCCTATTACGGTATACTCGAGACCATCCTTGAAGTATTTCATACACTGATGCTGTGTAGAAGGGATGATGTTTTACTCGTGTAACCAGGGCCGACCAAGCAAAGCATTGTAGCATGTCTTGGCATCGATGACGTGAAATTTAATATCTGTGACGAGTAGTCCGAAGCGCAGTGTCAGTATCATAGACCCGAGGGTCCGTGATGACTGGGAATCGAAGCCGGAGATGGTGATTTTATCACGAGTGAGGTGCTGAACGCTCATGCATATTTCTTTCAACACTCGCACGTTGAGGAGATTGACGGAAGACCTATTGTCGATCAGGATTTTGCCTATCTTGATATCGTGACAATATCCGGAGACATATAGGGGACGGTTGTGCTCGCATGTCCCAAGGAGGAGATCTTCATCGCCGAAGGTAATATCGGCTGTGTGTACTGGTTCCAGCTCGTCCTTCATCTTTTCTTCGGCGAAAAAATCTTGGAATTGCTCTCCTGTAGCGCCTTGATCAATGAATCTCTTGCTTCTCTTGATAGTAAAAGAGCATCGAGAATGCTGAGCTGGGAGAGTAACTTCCTCAAGTGCGCTAGAATGTTGTAGCCCACCTTACTTTTTTTTGGCGGGTCCTTGGCGGTCAGCTTCTTCATGACTTGGTTATCTAGGGCGATATCCTCAGAGACCTTTTCTTTTCCCTTATCTTTTCTATTTGCGGGTCCGAGATTCTTTTCGGGCAGCGTACGATTGCGCAGCTGGATATTTTTACAGACCTTCGGCTCCTCTTCTTTCCCCGAGGTGGACTCTTTAAAGAAAGGGCCAAGAGAAATTTCCTCGTCAGAGTCGCTCCTGAATGTGAGAACTTGCGATCCCCCGGCGTTAACCACGTGACAATTGCTGGTGGTTCTTTTATGCTCTTCGGTCGTATTTCTTTGCTCCCGACGAGTTTTGCGTTTCATTCGCTTAAAATGTTGTCGGTGAGCGACATATCCCTGCCACCATCTCTTAAAAGCATCGCATTCTTCGGTAGGGTGCGAAATCTTTCGATGGTATAAGCAGTAGTAGCCAGGATGTGTTTCTGCTTCACCGGGAGTGTTTCCTTCAGAGGGTGGCAGCTTCATTCCCATTGATATGGCTTTAGCAAACCTTTTCCTCATCTTGAACTTGTTTTTATCCGCGACGGATGTTTCTTGATTCGGCGGGAGTGCCTTGACTCTTTCGTCCAGTCGCCGGCGTTTGGCTCTTTCAAATACGGCCATCTCACGCTCCTGATTGGCTTTACTCTTCAGATGAATCTCATTCAGGAAGGTGTCGATCATTTCGTCTGACGGCCATAGAAGTTCCGGCACCGGACCTGCCTCCAGTCTCTCTGTGCAGGGAGCTTCTTCATCGTCTAGCGATGAATGAGAGATCACATGGCAGCTTGCTACGTAATCCTCATATTTATCCGACGAGCCTTCTCCATCATCTTCGTCCTTAAGGACGTGGTTGAGGAACTCTTGGAGCGTGATTGGAGCCGGAGCCTTTTGGTTATACTCTTCCAACGCGTCAATCTTCTTCTGTAAGTCCATGCGCTTCTCGCCAGGCTTCACGGGCTTCTTAGATTTCTTCTTCTTTTTCGAAGATTTCGACGGCTGGGTGTATGTGCTTTGGCTATTACCACCGATTTTTGGAGTCGGGCGCGGTTTTAGCATCTCCTCGATGATCTTAGGCTCCAACAGATTCTTCCACCTGATCGCCGGGCATGTCTGGAGATCATTCAGCATCCTTTTGGTTTTGGCCGAAAGAACAACCTCCCATAGGGCTTCTTTAACAAAAGAGCACGTTGCCCCCGGTGTGTCCGCCTTCTTAGGAGTGTGCGGTTGTGGTGGGTTTATTTTCCACTTCTCAGATAGCGCAAACTTTCCCTGTAGGTACTGATCTTCGATCCATCCCTTAAAGACGAAGCAATCCTCGATCGAATGGCTTACCGTTTGGTGGTAAGGGCAATAATTGGGATTATTCACATCGCTGGGTAGCGGTGGTCGCCTTGGATTCGGCAAATTGATAAGCCTGTTGCGCATAGCCAGCTCGAACAGCCTCTTCGTTTTGTCCCGTGGGAATGAGTAAGGACGCTTCATTTTCTCATTATAATAGCGCCGTCTCTCCTCCAGTTGATCCGCTAGCTTTTGGGCACTGGGCTGTTGTTGGGTGTTTGCAACAAAGATCGCCTTCCCTTTACCCTTTTCGTTCTGCGGTTCCGGCTTCGGGGGAGACGGTCTATGACCCATCTGATCCATCTGGGCTAGCTTATCGATTAAAGCCTGGAATGTGGTCGGTTTGAAGAACATTATGAACTATGAAATATTTGCATGAGGGTCTAGGGTGCTCACGAACATGCCCACTGCTGGTGCTTCTTCGATGCGCTGTTTATACTTCGACCACAGATTTCGCCATCGGATTGCGTATTGAACCCAAGTTTCACCTGTTTTTACCCTGGCGTTAATTAATGCTGGAATCAGGGTACGTTCACTTGCGCTCGCGAATAGCTGGGTGAACAATAACTCCATTTCTGCGAAAGTTTTGACGGAGTCGTTTGGAAGTTCGGAGTACCATTCAAACACCGTCTCTGATAAGCTGCCGACGAATTAGCGGAGCAAAAGCTTATCATCGCCCCAGGTGTTGCCGCACAGAGCTCTGAACTGGGCGATGTGCAGGTGGGGATTGCCCGTCCCCTTGTACACATGGAATTTGGGGATTGTGTATCCCGGCGGGTATTTTATCTGGTCATACCAGCCCAGATATGGTCGCCCAGTCTTCACGACCTGGCCAGCCGCTTCATTTTCCTGGTGAACTCGTATTTGTTGAGCAATATAATCATCCAGGATGGCCTTGGAGATGGTTTCCTCTTTGGCTGTTGAAAGAGCCGGAGGCGGATTTGATGTTTCTCCTCTATCGTCTTCGAGGATAATCTGAGGATCTTCAGCTGGAGGGTCCTGCTGGATTATCATACCCATCATGTCTTGGAACAGAAGAGCTATTTGCTTTATATTGGCTGCTTGTTCCGCAGCCTCCTTGTCCTTCTTTTCGAGCATTCTCCGAAGGAATTCAGCATCAGGCTCGTGTTCGTGACGTTGTTCCGATGACGCCTCCGGGCTTTCTTTTGGCCCGGTGAGTGCGGCCATTGCAGTCAGCATCTGCTGGAGCTTCTGCTGTTGCTGTTCCTGAGCCCTTGTGATGGATCGGGTGAGTGGTCGATGGCCCGTAGAAGCGAGGCTATCCTCTTTCCCGGATGCCATGTAAATAGTATGGACCGTTATGCACCTAGACTTAGGGCGTTTGGGCTCAGTGCCTTTGACATTTGTCGCAGGCATGGGGATCTTCTCTGGCATTCTCTTCTTATGAGCGGTCGAAGTTGAGGGGGCCGTCGCAGTGGGCACCCAGATAGCTTTTCGTGGCTTGGCAGGATGGCTTTCTTCTTGTTAAACCTTCGCCCTTTTCTGTCGGCGAGGGTAATCTTGATCAATTACTGAGTTCCGAGCCTGCCGCCAAACTTTGTAGATTTTGGAGGACAGCCATTGAGGGGATTGTTCTGGCTTTGTTTTCGCAACATTCTCCGCCGGAGGAGGAGATCTTTTCAGTATGGTGGTAGGAGAATTCCTGCGCACCCTATTCAGCAGCTCAAAACTGTTCCCGGTTGGAACAGCAGCATTAATTTCCACCATTGGAGCTGGTGGAGTTAGCCCAGAAGGGGAGTTTCCCCCGGCCTTCCTTACTCGGTGCTAGTGGCGACGTCGAGCGTGTTGAGCTGTTGGAGTTGGCTCGATGACGGGGATGGCTTTGTCTTGCCCCCTGTTCAGGTGAAGGGCTGTTGCTGGTGTCAGCCTGTTGAACACTAATGTCCTTTGAGTAGCAGGAGCGGGAATGGAAGTTGGGGCAGTCAGTCTTGTAAAGACTAACCCCTTGGCAGGAGAAGCCGCCTTGATGACTTCAGGAGCAGGGTAGGCTACTCTCTTCAGAGTAGCCTTTTCTTGAGTTGTAGGCTTCATCATGAGCCCATAGGAACTCTGGCCCAATCTGGCGAAGAATGAAGTGTTGGAGCTGGACGACCCACCGAGAGGGGCCGCATTAGCTGTTAGCCGATCGAAAACCGACTTCTTGGGAGCTTTCGGTGTCGGTACAGGAGCGGTGAAGCTCGTTGGCGGGAGCATGGTCCCGAAAAACAACCCTGTGGTGGCTTGAGTGACCTGTTCCACGGGCATCGTGAACAGGGAAGCCGCTTAGGGCCCGTAGGCTATGCCCCCTGTTGAGGCAGGACGTGGGTTACAGTTGCATATGGAACACTTTGAGCAGGTGAACGCCATTGATCCTTTGCTTTCTACATCAAGCAAAACGCCAAATCTTAGTACCTCAAAACCTAAGGGCAACCATTAGCAAACTGCGATTGGTTCGCGAACACGACACACGAAGTGTGGAGTGGAAAGAGGAAAAGGTCCCACCGGGCGTGCCAGAATCTGTTTACCGCCGGAAGCCGGGAAGATTGGACGTCTTACCTGAATCTGGGGGCGGATGCTAATTGGTGCGATCCGTCCACCTCTCCGAAGATGCCAAGTTGATTTATGGCACCATGTATCGAAGGTTTAAACGGATGCGGCCGATGTAGCAGACTTCGTCAGATTCCCCCTCGTTTGAGGGGTTTTTGATTTTGGGGAAGCTCTTCCCTACAGGTGCAAGCCTCTGCAGATAATTACGCTACTGTATCGCGGTAACAACTTTCTCCTTCTCCAGATGGTCACTTCGTATCGTGGGTGTTTGTTTTGTGTTTGGTTGCCCGTGGGTTGTATACGGAGACTAAGTTATGTTGTCACCCGTAGGGCGTGGACTAGTCCAAATCCATATCTTTCTTAGATTTGGGTTTGGGGGGTTGTGTTTAAGGATACGTTAGCCTTATTTGAGGCTAAGATCAACTTAAACGTTGTTAAGGATACGTTAGTCTAATTTCAGACTAAGATCAACTTAACAGGATCGTTTAGATCCGACAAGAGACCAATTGAGCTCTATTGTTTAGTTTAGTGACATTGCGGTCGATAATTAGTTTAAAGACATTACGGTCCATTGTTAGTTTTAAGACATCGCGGTCGAGGTTAAGAACATCATAGTCCATGAGTTTAAGGACCTCACAGTCTAGTGTTAGTTTTAAGACTTCACGGTTGAGATTAAGGACATCATAGTACGTGGATTTAAGGACTCCACAGTCCGGCGTTAGTTTTAAGACATCACGGTCGAGGTTAAGGACATCATAGTCCATGGATTTAAGGACTCCACAGTCCAATGTTAGTTTTAAGACATCACGGTCGAGGTTAAGGACATCATAGTCCATGAGTTTAAGGACCCCACAGTCCGTAGTAATGTGTGCTTGTCGGGACCCGTCACCTCTCTGACGACGTTGAAGGATTACAACGACAGATATCAGAGGAGTAAAGACATGCACCCTTGAACCGGGTGTAAATTGATTGGAAGAGCATATGAGTTCAGTTCAATTTAAATTGAGGACTTATGGCCAAAATTGGGCAAAGTCCAGTAAAAAAAATGTTTAACATTTTATTTTTGTTCTGCCTGTTAAGCCTTTATTTGGGCTCTGCCCTTTTAATAATGCCAAGTATTGGGCTCTGACATTTTTTGTCTTGTATTGAATGCATAGCATTCATCAGAACAATATGTGTTCTGACAGCGCGCCACGTGGCACGCTAGGCGCTTTGCGCCAGTCAAAGAGCGCATTGCGCTTCTGTCGGTTAGCGCACACGAGGAGGACACGTGTCGTGCTTAGCGCTAAGCGCTAGTTTTTTAGCGCACCGCGCTTTTAATTTATGAGTGCGCTGCACTAGTTTATGGGTGTGCCAGTGAGTGACACGTGGCGTGCTTGGCGCTGAGCGCCAAGCCAAGAGCGCAGTGCGCTGTTTTCAGGAGCGCAAAGAGCAGATCGTGTTTATAGTTGACACGTGGCATGTTTTGGCGCTGAGCGCCGATCTAAGGAGCGCAAAGGCGCAGTTCATGAGTGCAAGGCACTTTTCAGTAGCGCAAAGCGCATCTGATCAAATTTAAGATCAAAGAACAAGTATATGTTCTTCTTAAAGGAGGCTTTGCTTCAAGATCCAAAAACAAAAGTTCTTGTTTTATAAAAGGGCTCTGCCTTTACAGATCAAAGATCCGTGAATGAAGTAAAATACTTCTTTTATTTTTTTTTTATGATTAGATCTTTTGATCTTTTTCTTTTTATCAAAGACCTTGGTCTTTTTTATAGATCTAAGATCTTTTTAGAAGATGTTTCTTCTTTTTATGAGATGATTTCATCTCTGTTGTTCAAGAATTAATTCTTTACCTTCAGAGATGAAGAAAACGATCTTCTTTCTTCTAAAGGCCTGCCTTCCTTTCTCTTTGACTTTTTCTCAAAGTTTGCAGAGGGTTTTTTCTATATATGAGACTTGAAGTCTTGGGGCCTTTATATAGGGCCAATTGATTTGTTAAATCAGTTTAAGAGATCTTTCTATGATTGATTTGGGAATATTTCCCACCGTTGGATCTGTGATCCCAAGGCTTCTGTTTTACAGAAGATAATCTTCTTGTTTTAATAAGATTGAAAAATCTTTCGATAACAGAATTTTAATTCTGATTAATAATTTATTATTATTAGATCTTTTGATCTAACGGTGGGGAATTCTTTTAATTCCAGAGCTGGCGCCCTTGCGCGAGCGCACCTACGTTTGACACGTGGCGCGCAGCGCAACTGCGTTAGCGCACCCGTGTTTCACACGCGGCGCGCAGCGCAGAGCGCAGCGCAACTGCGCTAGCGCACCCGTGTTTCACACGTGGCGCGCAGCGCAGAGCGCTGGATCTGAAGCGTTGCATCAACTTTTAAATTTTGAATTTTGAAACAGAGCTTTGCTCTGATTGGGTGTGTGTTTCCTAGGACACAACGCTCCTGGCGCTGGCGTGTCTCCTTTTGACACATGGCGCGCAGCACAGAGCACTGGATCTGAAGCGTTGCTTCAACTTTTATTGAAACAGAGCTTTGCTCTGATTGGGGGTGCGCTTCCAAGGACGCAGCGCTCCTACCGCTGGCGTGTCTGCTTTTGACACGTGGCGCGCAGCGCAGAGCGCTGGATCTGAAGCGTTGCTTCAACTTTTAAATTTTGAAATTCAAAACAGAGCTTTGCTCTGATTGGGGGAAACAATGGGTTCAATAACCTAAACTTAAACTTGCAAGATCAATAAAGAGGTTGCAAGATCAAGATAGGGCAAAGAACTCATGGTGAATGAAGGCACAAAAAGAGAACTTTATTGATTCCAAGAATGATACAACCTTTGAGATCAATAACCAACCCTTAAACTTTCAAGCTCAATGAAGAGCTTGAAAGATCAAGAGAAGGTTAAGAACTCAAGGGGACTAAGCTATTTACAAGAAAAGAGAAAAGAAAACTTGGACAATCTAAGACAAAAGAATGGCAAAATTGGACTAAAGAATTCCCCTTGAACCTTTGCCCACTGCCTGCTTTTATAGGCAGAAAAGAAGAATAAATAAACAATAAAATCAAGACCAACTGGCAGCAAATGAGGCCCTGTGAAAAGCTGGAGCCTACAGGAGGTGGTGGGGCCGGCCAGGCCGGTTTTGGCTAGGTAGGGCTCGGCCAAAATCCGAGCCCCTAGGCTCGTATTTTGTATGTTGGTATATGTTATCCCTGGTATCATTTTGGTCCAGTTTATTTTCTCTGTTTTGACCTGGTTTGCACCCAGTGCTTGGAGGGAAATTTAAATCTTCAAATCAACACATAATCTTTAGCATTAAATGCTTATTACTTCATTTCCACATGTGCCTAAATTCATGGCTGCCCCCATCATGGTCCATGCTGATTTGTCTATTTGAATTTGATTTGCACTTAGTTTTGAAAGGAGATTTGAATCTTTAAATCAACACATAATCTTTAGTATTGAATGCACATTACTTCATATCCACATGTGCCTAAAAAGTCTTGTGCACACACTTATTTATGTTGGACCAATTAGATAAAAAAAAGTGTACACAAACTTGTTGCAAAAAGAAACTCATGAAATATCGGTCGGTTTGCGGTTCTGGTTGCAGTGTCAGCTTTCAAATGATATATCCGTGCTTTTTAATGTATTTCCATTATTTTGTCACGGGTACCTGTAATCTGTATTACTGAGCAGACACTAGTTAATAGTACGGATAAATACAACAAATAAATAATGAATGAGCGGTATTAGAATGCAGTTTTCTGATATGAACAAATATCCCCAAACTTATCTTTTTCTCCAAAAAGAATCCTGACCTCACTTTCGCAGGAAACGCGATTGCACTGAGCTCGTGCAACAAGCCGTTAAACCTCTAGGTGTCCCCAGTTGGAGGAGTGTTGTCTCCTGACGGTTTTCAGCGGATTCCACCCACAAAATCCCGTCAAGATAGTTTTGCAAAATAACTTTGATTCAAACCCTAAGGTTTTATTTTAAAGCTAGCAATTTTATTATCCTAAATTTAGAACTATCGAACCTTTATTTTTCACGCCTCGCTTCTTATTTAACTTAAGATTCTATATGTTTTTACGTGCAATGCAAATAGTGTCGTTAAGTTTCAAAAGGATCGATTAAAGTCATCATGTCACAAAATAAAGCCCATATAAAAACTTAAAAAGGATCACACAAGTTTTATAAAGAGTTAAGTACTTCTCAAGTTTCGTTTTCCAGTTAGGTTTCAAATTCAGAATTTCTATCTTCCTTAGTAGAAAACTAGGTCTTATTTTTCACTCCACATATTTCTTGTCTTCGTTTCATACACACCCCTGTGAACGTGCAATAATCTTCATCATAGGATAAAACCTTCATATCTCCGCTAGAAATTTTTTTATAAAAACCTGTCTTTTGTCAAGATTATTCTCACACAAAGAACCGTTAGGAATTTTAACTTGGAGAGAACACTTGCTTAACTTTGTTTTAATTTGGACTTTCTAGGCTTCTGAGCGAGCTTTGGGCCAATGCTCCCAGACCAGTTGGTTTTAGGGAATTAGGTGTAGAGACACCCCAGCGGACTTAATTACTCAAGTTACCTAGGCCCTAAAACAAAAGACCAATTTTAGCGTGAAAATCATGATGATTTAATGCGAACGGAGATATAACCGGTAGTTCAATTATTTTTTTGGATAAAAAACGTGTTTAGTGGGTCAAGTGTGTAATCACTCCAATTAAGTTTCAGATGGGTTATTCTTTAGAATTAGTTCCAATTAAGGTATCAATAACATCCCTTCATATCTGCTTCATTTCATAAACTATTCTTGATATTACTTATTTCAGAACAAACCTATTTGATTCTCAGAAAATAATTTATCAATTTAAACGTTTTCAGACATAAAAGACTTGTCATCTAATTTTCAAAAACTCACGACACATGTAGTGTGATGTAAAGATGTATATTAGCTATAGTTAACTTCAAAGGAGGATTTTTTTTCAGGTTTTCAAAATCTAAAAATAGGATTTAGTTATTCCTATCTTATCAAATGAAACCGTCGAAATATTGAATCTAAGTTCTTCCACTAGCTACCTTGACGATAAAGTTTTTATGTTTTTGGAAAAATTTTCGGTTTTTTTGGGTTTTTAAATATTTATGCAAATGCAGAATATACAAATGAATGAGAAGGAAGAAAGTTTACCGATCATACCCCCAAATTTAAACTTGACAGTGACCTCGCTGTCAGGCTACACCAAGAGGGTCAAAATTGTCGGCGCTTCCTAAAAGAAATTTTTTTACAAAACAAAAAGCAAACCCAAAAAAAATATATACACAAAAAGGGTCCCCCCCCAAACATAAGTGAAACAGTGTTTCCACTGTTAAGCGTTGAAGTTTAGAGTTAGGGGGGAAAGAGAACAGTATCAGGCTATATAAGGCCTTACAAAGGCCAAAAGTTAACACCAACCATTCAAAAATTCTATCTCTGTAATATGCGGGTTGGTGGAAGAAGGCGTAGAGAAAAGAGATGGAGAATACGCGAGACCGTAATGGAATAGAAGCGGAATACGGTCTCGGTATATGAGAAGAAGAATGGCGGAAGGGAAAAAGAAATAGAGTACAAACTTGAGGGTGGAAATTGAGTGAATAGATTAGCACAATTTGTGATGACCGATGTGTAAGAAGCGTTTGCGCTAATCTATTAACCGTCGAGAAATGGGGTCAAATCCCTTAAGATTTGTGAGAAAACCTGGGTACGCCGAACTTGGTAAACCAGACACAAGAAATGAAAGTGATACGGTTTCGTGCAATGTCGGAAGGATGGAATGGATGGAGGGGAGTGATTGGGGAGGGGTATCAGGTAAAGGTTCAGGAGGGTGTACACAGTCAATGAAAGGGATAGGATGAATTGGAAAATCTGACTCATCAATTAAAACTGGTTCATCCTCAAAACTATCCTCAATATTCTCCTCAAAATTCATTTTATCCATGCATTTATAATCAAAATCAAGACGCATATGAAGTTTGGAAAAAACAGTTAATGATTCGGGATGATGAATTGGAGAGAAAAACTCATCCAAAGCAGCAAGTTCATCATCCAAAATATTCCCAGCGTCAATATCCTCGATCAAGTGAAAATCAATTTTCTCAGACACCTCATCAAAAGCATGGATTTCAATCAATTCAGGTTCTAGAGTGGAGGTGTAGAGGTCAAAAGGATTGGGCGTGGTTTCACTCAAAAGGGACTCTTCACACATTACAAAGTCGCACAACTCATTATCTGTTCTATCTTCAATCGATGAATCGTTTTGAAAACTAGATAGACATTCAAAACCGGAGTTGTGGGATTCAAATTGAAACAGGTAGGTTTGATTTGGAAGGGTATACAGCTCACTCTCTCAACTCAAATTCTCAACCTGTCCAACCGTCTCATCATACACTGGAAAATGTGGAGCTAGTTGAAAACTAGCTACTGGGTCAGTTGGTTGTATGAGGGCGGCCATGGACGCATTCAAATCTATCATCTGTTGGCATGACGCTATCCTAAACTCTTCTAACGACTGTTCCAGACTAGACATAGGTTGTGAAGGGGTTTCAGTAAAAGATTCAAAGTTGTTTGGATACTGAAAATTCCCAAATGGCGGTTCAGAAACAATGTCTAGGGAAGGTGTAAAAGTCGGGTAGGACTGGTAGAAATTGAATGGCTAGACAGGGGTGGGATCAACATACAAATAAGAAGGTGAATGGAATTGTTGATCCAAAGAATTTGTAGTGGTGAAAGGAGTGAAACATCGGCTACGGGATTGTTCAATATGTTTAGCGATGGACAATGGACGACTTGCAAAAGGGGTATCAACATAAGAGGGTGGGGAAGGTTGAAAAGGTTGATATAAAGTGGATTGCGGAGTGCAAGTGTTTGTCCTAGACGCGTCTATACGATCTTTCAATGAAATTTTGGGCATGGAGGGGCCATTCGAAATTCGACCAAAGCAAGAACCATAGGAAGTTATGTCTGGTTGTGGGTACTAAAATTCGGCAAGAGTTTTTCGAGGTGGGGTACCCATGATATGATGAGAGAAAAGGAGAAGAAAAAGAATGTGATTTTTTTAATAATTTTTTATAAGTTAGTTAGTAACAAAAGAATGAAATGTACACACAAAAAATAATCTGGACAAAAATAATCACAACACAAAATTACCACACACCTAATCAGTCTACGGTTCACCTAGGTCAACTAGAGCTGCTCAAGAACTTGATTGGCGAAGTAAAACTGTGTCGAGAAACGGGCTCAAGATATACTGATCACGAGGTCAGGTAAGTGCAGAGATAAGGGGAGGTTTTACGACGCTTTCGCGAAGGTCCTTAATTAAATAACCCTTTCTCTTTTGGCGGTTTCGCCATGAACACTTTCCTAGACACCCCGTAAACAATATACCGTTAAGCGGTATTCTAAACACAGTTAACCTCTCCTAGTGAGCGCGAAGTCCTTAAGGCTTAAAGTCTAATTTCTTTTAAAAATTTGTGTGGGTATACGTTATGCTCAAGTTCGTGATTTGTGGGCCACGGAAAAGGGAATGAAATCCTTTATCGTATGTTGTGGGGGTTCGCTTGCCCTTAAATCCGTATTAATGTATGCAATGCGTAATTCAAAAAATTCTATAAAGAATCAAACAATCGTTTTTTATATTAAGCATGACACTGCAACAAATACAGGTTAGTCAATTTTTGGCATTTGGTAGCGAACTTGCAAAGAATCCTGCAAAGATATTATAGTGGATGTGTCGGATTTGAGAAGAAGGTGTTTAAAAAATACATACCATTAAGTTTTTGGGTTAGGAAATCCCCGTTGAAGCAAATCCGGTAAGCTTGAAAAGTTCGCTTGCACGGGTCGAACTACCCGGATCTTTGGCACTGTACTTCACAATCACCTTGGCCTTGAATGTACACTTTGCTCCCCACGATCGCAGTTCGCAAATCCTCAAAAAAAATCTATAAATGTCGGAAAAACGGATATTAGTGCGAAAAAGCGATACGAATGCCCAAATACCTGCACACTAAAAATAATAAAAACAAACAATAAAAATGGGACAAAAACCGAACACTGGGGCACAGAGAAAAAGTTGGAGGCAGAAGGAGGCAGACAGGCCAGCGTCGCCGGATTGGGTGGGTGTGTCGCCGGCCAACTTGATGAGATAGGACTCCAAATTTCTTCTGATGTCTCACTGTTCCACTAGTGCCTCACTTTCCTTATTTATCGTTTTAGTTTAGATCAAGAGTGTTAGCAGGTATGAATTCCAGAGAACAAAAATCTTAAGAACGTTAGTTTTTTTTGTTTTGGTTTTGAAATTTTTGATTTTTATGTTCTTTTGAAAATAGGGTTAGTTGTATAAATGAGATGTACAATGATTAACCTGAAATAATAAGAATAAAAATGTTACCGTCTCCCCGGCAATGGCGCCATTTGGTCGCATGCCAAAAGCGTGTCGGATATTTAAAGTTCTAAAGTTTAACCACGATCAGAACGGTGTCGCTTTGCAGCTAGCCGCGATGAGCAAGGGTCGATCCACAGGGAGATGGAGCATTTTACGTTCTTGTTACGACAAGTTAATGTGCGTGGGTGGAATTGTTCGTATCTATCCCAAGTGTATATGCATGTATAAAGTTTGTTAGGAAAAAATACAATAGTGTAAACTAGTGAATTCGTACTCAAACCTTTGAGCCGAGTCTTGACCAATTGAAGCTAGAGCAATCGGCAACAACGTGGATTAAGGTATTTAAGCACGGTATTCATGAAATCCGGCTTATTGACCCTTGTCCGTCCGTTCTTGTCGCTTGACTTTCGCCTCTGACCAATCTGAATGCAACCGGTCGCGGTTAGGGATCATCAATACCTTGGTAGGATAGTGTGCCTAACGGAGCGCTTGCGTAAGGTTTGGGCGGAGTTCAATGGAAAATAACGGGAAAAAGAATGGGAAACGAAATCCTTAACTTACAATATCGTATTCTTTTACTAACAACACATATTCACAACCATTCACAAAAACAAAGAAAAAGAACAAAGAAAAGAGAAACAAAGAGAAGAAAAGAGCAACACAAGAAAGTAAATAAATGACATGGAATTAAAGAGCAAGTAAGTAAAGCATGGTAATAAATTGCATGAATGTAAAAGCGAGTAAGACAAATGCAAGAAAGTAAAATACTAGGAACCAAAAAACATATTGCAAGACATGGGTTCAATAACCCAAACTTAAACTTGCAAGATCAATAAAGAGGTTGCAAGATCAAGAGAGGGCAAAGAACTCATGGTGAATGAAGGTACAAAAAGAGAACTTTATTGATTCCAAAAATGATACAACCCTTGAGATCAATAACCAATCCTTAAACTTTCAAGCTCAATGAAGAGGTTGAAAGATCAAGAAAGGGTTAAGAACTCAAGGGGACTATGCTATTTACAAGAAAAGAGTAAAGAAAACTTAGACAATCTAAGGCAAAAGAATGGCAAAATTGGACTAAAGAATCCCCCTTGAACCTTTGCCCACTGCCTGCTTTTATAGGCAGAAAAGAAGAATAAATAAACAATAAAATCAAGACCAACTGGCAGCAAATGAGTCCCTATGAGAAGCTGGGGCCTACAGGACGTGGTGGGGCCGGCCAGGCCGGTTTTGGCTAGGTAGGGCTCGACCAAAATCTGAGCCCCCAGGCTCGTATTTTGTGTGTTAGTATATGTTTTCCCTGGTATCACTTTGGTCCATTTTATTTTCTCTGTTTTGACCTGGTTTGCACCCAGTGCTTGGAGGGAAATTTGAATGTTCAAATCAACACATAATCTTTAGCATTAAATGCTCATTACTTTATTTCCACATGTGCCTAAATTCATGGCTGCCCCCATCATGGTCCATGCTGATTTGTTTATTTGAATTTGATTTTCACTTAGTTTTGGAAGGAGATTTGAATCTTTAAATCCACACATAATCTTTAGCATTGAATGCACATTACTTCATATCCACATGTGCCTAAAAAGTCTTGTGCACACACTTATTTGTGTTGGACCAATTAGATAAAAAAAGTGTACACAAACTTGTTGGAAAAAGAAACTCATGAAGTATCGGTCGGTTTGCGGTTCTGGTTGCAGTGTCGGCTTTCAAATGATATATCCGTGCTTTTGAATGTATTTCCAGTATTTTGTCATGGGTACCTGTAATCTGTAATACTGAGCAGACACTATTTAATAGTACCGATAAATATAACAAATAGACAATGAATGAGCGGTTTTAGAATGCAGTTTTCTGATATGAACAGGAGTCGAATCGATCCCTCATCCATGTATAAATAGATCTTTTAGTTTTGAAGTGACCACTATTTTTTCATCATCTTTGTTTATTTTTCTTTTCTTTTGAAAATTTAATTCTCCTTCAGAGCTTAATTCTCTGCCTTCAAAATACTTTCAAATAAGGTCGACTTTGCCCAATTTTTGGTAAGGATCATGGACAGAGCTTAGTTCTAAACATATTTTGGACATTATCCCCTTTTTGGGGATTTTGGATTTTAAATCCATTAACATATTTAACAGAGTTTGGCTCTTGATGTTGGACAGAATCATCTCCTTTTTAGAGATCTTAAAAAAAAAAGCTTTTTCTATGTAGATTACATATCTTGATGTTTTGATCCAATATCTTAATCGATGGACATTTTTGGAGTTTAACTCCGATTTTATTTTTATGGATTTTACCCCGCTGTCAATCTTGACATTTCTTTTTTTTAGGGATTTTTAGAATTTAATTCCATTGTTTTGATGCTTAACTCATAAGCTTCCCAAGTGGGAACTCTAGGATTTAATCTCATTATCATCTTCTCGTTTACAGAGCTTAGCCCTGATTTAATTTTGAAACAGTTTTCCATTTTATGGAATTTTGGAAATTTTATTCCATTTGATTTTTTTTGCTATTCTTGAATATATTTTTCCCTTTATGGGGTTTTTAGGGTTTTAATCCCTATTTCACAGATTTGAACTTTTTATTATTAAAGGTCCTACTTTTTGAGGCCTTGGGAGTTTAACTCCAGTTGCACATTTAATGAAAATCCTTTTTTATTCTCTCAATGGGCACATACTCCATTATTAATGAGCCGCCATTTTGATTTTGTGGGGTTCACTAGTTTTAGAACTAGTAACTCCAGCACTTCTTGCTAACTTTCCATCAGGTTTCTTTCCAGGTACCATTGCTGGTCGTTTGTATGACATCGAGAAAATTGTCTCCTATGAAGAGATTCACATTCAGGGCCGCCTTTAAGGCCAAGAGTATACCGTCGTTCAATGCGCTGATGTGATACATCGCTTCCATGATCACAACGGTCGATTACTCTCTCGCCGCTCTGCCCTTTTGAAGATTGTCGTTGGGTTGATCTGGGAAGCTTTACCCGGGCTTTTTGAGGCTATGCCGCTCCAGGCACTCGATGATGCAGAAGACAAGGTACATTCAGTATATCTGATGGGTATGATCTCTAAGAAAATAAGAGATGATCTCGTCACTATCTTGCATCACGTCTTTTAACAGAAAGCAATAATATCCTCGTACGCGATGGTGGAGGACATCGGTAACAATCCAGAAGCTTGTATTCGAGAGAAGATGTATAGGTCGTTGAAGCCGAAGACACCTTGCTTAAACTTTCTTTTAATTTTGAGAGCCCATGTCCCGATTTTAGCATTTTGCCACTGTAGATCCTAAATGATATAGTACCGCTTTCTTTTAATTTTGTCTTTTGTTTCCTTTGTAGTCATCATCAGCTGACAGTATGTAGTTTCTTTTTTTGAAGTATAAATGAAAATCATCCTTTCCTTTTATATCTGCACTTCTCTTTTTTTTTTTGTGCTGAAATGGTTTAAATTAGTTTATTTACTCGTTTCGGAGAATTCAATTCATCCCACCCTTAGGTAAAGACAAACTCATCCTAACGTCAAATATGTATAACCCCTATCTGTAACACCTTAGGATGTGTCTAATGGCTAATTATATTTTAATATATAGTTTTTAATAAAAAGTTTACCAAATTAATTTTCAAATATTTTATCCTATTTAATGAATATTTTATTAGAATTTTTCTAAGCTTGCACACACTTGTGCATGTTAACCAGGGTTTTAATTTGGGGTTAAACCATGATTAACAACCGTGGTAGACTAACCTTTTCCTCAATCTAGTTTAAAATTTGTATTAGGTGTTTTGGGTTTATTGTTTTTGTTTTAAAATGAAAAAGGATTTGAAAAAAATGGTTTGAATTTGTTGACCGAGAGAGAGAGAGAGAGAGAGAGAGAAAGAGAAGCATGGGGCTACATGGCATGAGCCATGCTTCATTTAATGAGGAAAGAGAGAGAGAAGGGAGGGTTTTTTTCCTTGGCTCTCATTTCTCCTTCTTATTATCATTTCTCTCATTCTCTCACACTCACACACACACAAGAAGAAACAAGAGAAGCAGCAGCTGCAGAAGCAAGCAGCAGCAGCAGCAAAGGCAGTAGCAGCAACAGCATCAGCAGACAGCAACAGCAGCAGCTGTAGCAAGTAGCAGCCCCAGCAACTGCAGCAGCTCTTCATCCCCTTCTTCTCCTTCTCCTTATGCCTAGGGTCATGAGTGAGGTATAATCTCTGAACTCATTCCTATTTTGCTAAACTTGTGTAGAATTAGCTTCGGTTTGTGTTAAATAGTGAGTTTAGTGCTAAATATGGTGATTTGTGTGAGGTTTTGTCCAAGTGATGATTTTATTGGTTAACCTAGCTTATTTAAGTGTTATTAGGGTCACCTTAACTAAGATTAACCCAGATTTCACTAAAATACCATAGGGTTTCCATTTTGTGCAAAATTAGTGTTTTTAAGCGATATTGTAGCTTTCTGTGATCTACTTGTGACCCAGCTCTCAGATCAAAATTGAGGAAACTGGAGCTTGTACACTAGGTATAGACCACACCACCAGAGTACGAATCCCTAATTCCAAACAGTGGCCACCGGTTTATTAGTTCTGGCCGTAAATTGCGTCTAGGTAGGGGGCTGGGGTATTGGGGTTTTTCCTATGGTAGTCTGCTGTGTTTTCCAGTGTTTTGGCATGTGCAATTTTGTGAAATTTCACCTGTAGTAAAATCTGGGACCATATATCGTATTTCTTGTACGTTTTGTTTGCGTTATACGTGCGATACGTGAGTGGGTTCTGTGATCCAGCGTGTCGCGACGTGTCGGGGTAGTTTTAGACGCGTATTCACACGTTTCAGCGTATCGTGCACCCGCGCGTTTAGTTCGCGACGCGAGTTTCTCGTTTGGTTTCGATATCGCGTTTTGCGAGATATTTTGCTTATATATGGATTCCTTGTGTAATTTCTAGGTTTACAGGCGGGTACGTCGAACTCAGCAATGAAAGGGAAGCAGGTGGTCGGATACGTGTAGCACGAGACCAGGTGAGTAGATTTAATATCTACAGGGGAATCGCCCGCATGGCGTTATGCGTCTGGGCTAGGAATGTTAATACCTGTCGTGTATTCTATATTATATTTAGAATTACGCATTTACCCTATTACTTAGATAATGTTGTGCTTGGACTAGTAGCCGTAGGACACTGCACATACTATCGACGATTCATGTTGCACGAGCACTGATTGTATGCTACACACACCGTCAATAATTGCCATGTCACATACAAACCAATCTTTAGATATTATATTGCTTGGTTAGGGATATTGTGACTTTAATTCATATTTCTTATCACATATGACATTTATCATACCTGTATATCTATAGGGTATTGTACCATTAGTGATAGGTACATACACACTTTACGATATAACTACAGGTATACCTTGCTCACATATTCCACTTATACCCAGGGGGTATACTACATCATTTCTTATAGGTAGATACCTATATCTTGCTATACCTGTATGTTACACATATATCAGTTATAGCTATATATTTACCTATACTTGATGTTATTTAGAATTGGATAAATAGGAACCTCATGATTTTTATATTAACTTGTTGCAGTTAATTAGCGGTTTTTCCTTGATAGACTTGCATTTCAGTTATGTCGCACATATTATATTCATGGATTTTTGCATTGTTATATGGATTTTTTCATGATATTTTCTGGATTTGGGAACCGCGGGAGTTCATGAAATTATGCATTATTTGAAAAATCCGGTTTCCTTGATATGATATTTCAGCATCCACCATGAATTTTATCGGTTCTGATATATATATATACCCATACGAGGAAGCGTCGAGGCCGTATGAGGGTACATGGTGGGGCCCGGAGGTACCCGGGGTAAGAAAGGGATGTCGATGCACCACGCCGATGCGCCCGGCAGGGGAACCATACACTCCGGTGACATTACCTATGACTCGGTGGTTATCATGGGGATACCGACGGAAGTCATGTACGTATGGATACGTCGAAAGGCGAGGGTCAGAGCTAGGCACTTGAGCTTTCGGTATAGCGTATGATACGTACCTATCAAAATGCCAGTCTTGGTGACTGCATCTGATAGATCAGTATTTCTGTGTCATCCTTGGCATATTGGTTTCATGATATTTCTTGTTACTCATATGTATATATAACAGTGGGTTTGGACGCTATTATATATATCCTTACACCAATATTAGTAAAATGGGACGCTAATATATGTGTATTGACATTAATATATATACCTTATCATATTTATTCACACAGATATACCTAGATTATAAGAGATTCACTGGATATTGGATTTAGGACACATGATACTTACTTGAGATTTGATAAAGGATATACGAGACTCACTTGATTTTGTACATTCGGGATATAGGAGATTTATTCGATATTGTACATTGAGGAGTTGTGAGACTCATATGATATGAGAGCCAATTTGGGGGCATGATTTGAGGAATTGGGATTTGATGGTCTTGATAGATTGTGATCCTACTATGATGTCAGGATTCCGTGGAAATGACATATTTCACTCCATACCTCACATTTATCTGTTTATACACTGTTTCATGTACCAGTAGTACCTGTTATAGTACCTTTCATGATTTTTGCATACCTACATTCTCATATCATTATTGCATGATTATTGCATACTGATTGTCATATTATTATTGCTTCATGTGTTAGTTGTACCTGTTAGTGTACTTTTCATTATCACTGCATTCATATGACCTGTTATTGCTGTTAATTGCTTATCTTAGATTCACGCTGTACGTGCATACTTGCGATTACCTGCATATGTTATTTACTATTCACGAGTTGGCAACTCACCCCCATTGTGCCACAGCTGTTTTGCAGGGTGTCTCCCCAGAGTAGTCGAGGCAGGCTATTCATCTATCTCTTTTGCTACGGATACCGCTACAGCTCATAGTGTGCAGTTTTGCTTAGGTGGGTTTTGTGGTTATCCGTATTTTTGTATTGTATATTGTTGTATACTTGTACTCTCCATCTACTATTATTTTGTTGACTTAGAGACTTGGTGAGGACGATATTGTATATTATTGTGATTTATTGTATTTTATACTGTTTCCTTTCTATTGTCTTTTATTTCTTCTCTACGGCGTCGTATATTTGTTGTGGTGGTTGTTTTCCACCTTTGGGTGTGTATTTGCTACCGTTTGGTGATGCTTTATTTATATTTATGTTGTACCCATTTTTGGGGCTAGTTTTTACAAAAGGGGTGCTGCCAAAATTTTAAAGAAAGAAAGTTGGACTTTTAAATAATTTGGGTTGTGATTTCAAATGTTTCAAAAACTGCTATTATCTTTTCTTGTCTTTTTTAATGGTTTAGATTTCTGGGTTTTGTCTTTCTTTTACTGTGTTACGTCTTTAGGCGTTGCGTAGTATTTGGGCCGTCACGTGCCAATTTCGGGCCGTCACAAAGTTGGTATCAGAGCGCTAGGTTTTACTTTTCGGAGTGTAGGATGACTTTGGTATGATGGAGTAGGTAGCTTAAGCAGAGTAACGTAGTGTGTGTATGTCTGCAGCATACTCACTATGCGGTACTTTGCTAAAGTGACCTAAGTACATTGCTTGAAATTCCTTCCGTGATGATTCATATCTTTTTGATTCGATTTCCGTGTTCTTATCGAATCTTATCTCTATGTATAGCCTTGCCGCCGATGACTATGGGGACTCAGAGTGATGCAGCGAGGGCCGAGGTCGGAGTAGGTTCGGGTGAGACGAGCACTGACCAGGATGGCATGCTAGTTGCACAGGTGCAGACGGATCAGCCTTCGACAAATCAGCTCGCTAGGCTTGTGGCAGAGATGCAGGACATGCGCCAGACGATGAGTTCATTGGTTGAGACCATTCGAGCGCAGCGATAGGAGGTTGTCACCCTTGTCACTCAGTTGTTCCTTGCGATCAGCATGCAGCAGTCCGTCACCTACGTAGCACCGGTGGATGCAGCCCCAGTTGACGAGGCACGTATTCCAGAGACTCTGAGAATTCCGAAACAGTGGAGTACTCATACCGGTGTACCAGCCCAGAGACAGAGGCTTAGTCGTCGAGACAGATTTCGTGACCATCACGGGAGTAGCAGAGGCTTAGGACGAGGACAGTCATTCAGCTCTCAACCCCAGGGAGGTCAGCAGCGTTATTCTGGATGCTATCGGTGTGGGAGCCTTCATCACTATATTAGAAATTGTTCCCTAACACCGCGTCAGGGTCGTATTCAAAGAGGTCGTGGACGTGGAAGGTTCGCTCAGAGGGGTCAGTCTAGCAGAGGAGGAGTTCAGCCAGTTGCGGGTAGGGGGCAGACACGAGAGTTTGCTTCTACTCATCGGGACGCACGGGCATCTAATGCAGAGTTTTCAGATATCCTTAATTTATTTGTTCTTTTGATGTATTTGTTGGTTTTTCACTTGTGCCGTGGTTGGAACGAGAGTCGTGTTAGGTAGATCAGCCGTTTGTTGTGTTAACTTCTGTCAGCGATTCTTTGGTTGCGGGACGTGTATTTCAGTTGTGTACCAATCGGATAGGAGATAGAGATTCGTCAGTCGTTTTGTTCCTTCTAGAGATATTGGATTTGACGTTCTCCTGGGCACGGACTGGTTAGCTACGTGCTAGGCGTCTGTGGACTACCGTGAGGAAACAGTCAGGTTTTGTTTTCCCCAGCGAGTCAGTTCTGGTTCTGCAGGTGGATAGTTGTGCCGCTTCTCACAGCTTGAATTCAGCCTTTTTCGCTAGTCAGCCTTTAAGGAGATGTCATGGATTCTTGGCGTTCATTCGTGACACCGTAGCCACAATTGGTTTGTTGGACCGGTTTTCTTTCGTGCGAAAGTTTTCCGACGTTGTTCCAGATGGGCCGGCAAAGCTTAGGGAGCTAAAGGATCAGCTGCAGAGTTGTTTGTTGGGAAGTTTCGTGCGTCTAAGTGTTTTGCCTTTAGGAGCTCCTATTTCTGTTCATCAAGGAGAAAGACGGCAGTTTGAGGTTGTGTATCGACGGACCGTCAATTGAACCGGCTTACGGTGTGGATAGGTATCCTTTACCTCGCATTGACGATTTCTTCGATCAGCTCGAGAGTGCGAGACATTTTCTAAGTTTGTTCGGGACCAGGTCATCATTGTTGCGGGTTCAGAGTGATGGCATTCCGAAGACTTCCTTATGCATGCTATGGGCTTGTGTGTTTTGGTGGTGTCATTGGACTCACAAATGCCCTAGCAGCATTCGTAGATATGATGAACCGGATTTCTTCAGGCCGTTCCTCGACCAGTTATTGTTGTGTTGTTTACGACATTTTGGTCTATTTAATGTGTCTTGAGGGACAGGAGTAGCACTTGAGGATTTGTTTTGCAGATACTGGGAGAGTCCCAGCGAATTGCTAGATTCTCGGAGTGTTCCTTCAGGCTTGTTTGTGTTGACTCCTAGGTCTTGTAGTTACTGAGACAGTTTGGTATGTGATCGCACGCTTTTGGCCTGTCGGATGTTCAAAGTTCTAAAGTTATAACCGCGATCAGGACGGTGTCGCTTTGCAGCTAGCCGGTTGAGTACGGGTCGATCCACAGGGAGATGGTTGTATGTCCGTTCGAGTTTTAGACGAGTCAATAAAGAATGTGTATATGTTTGTTCAATTCTAACCTATGTGTTTTATGCAAGTATAAAGTTGTTAAGAAAAAGATACGAAAGTGTAAGCTAAAGAAATCAGCACGCAAAACCTTTGAGCCGAGTCTTGACCAATTGAAGCTAGAGCAATCGGCAACAACGTGGATTATGGTACTTAAGCACGGGATTCGTGGAATCCGGCTTATTGACCGTTGTCCTTCCGTTCTTGTCTCTTGCTTTCGCCTCCGGCCAAACCGAACGCAACCGGTCGCGGTTAGGAATCACCGTTACCTTGGTAGGGTAGGGTGCCTAACGGAGCGCTTGCGTAACGTTTGGGCGGAGTTCAAAGGAAAATAACGGGAAAAGGAAATGAGCAAAGAAACATTAACTTACAATATTGTATTTATTCTTAACAACAACAATTACAACCATTCACAAAAACGAACCAAAAAGAGCAAAAGAAAAGCTAAACAAAGAAAAGAAAAGATTACAAGCAAGTAATTAAAAGTGCATGGAATTTAAGTGCATGAAAATAAAGCAAGTATTAAAGTGCAAGAAAGTAAATGAGCAAGAAATGAAACTAGGAATCATAGAACCCAAAACAAGACATGGGTTCAATAACCAAATCTTAAAGTTGCAAGCTCACTTAAGAGGTTGCAAGATCAAGAAAAGGCAAAGAACTCATGGAGAATGAATCACAAAAGAGAGAACAAAATGATACAACTCCTTGAGATCAATGACCAAAGCTTAAACTTGCAAGCTCACTTAAGAGGTTGCAAGATCAAGTTAAGGTAGAGAGCTCAAGAGGGAAACTAAGCAAAAAGAATGATACAAAATAACCCTCATCTTCATTTAACATCCACTCAATGCTCTCACTACATTTTCATGGAGGAAAGAATGAAGAAGAAGAAGAAGTAAACTAAAACTAACAAAAAGAGGGCATGAAAAAGAACACACAAGGCTTGGCAAGTTCTGGGATATTTATAGGCAGGAAACAGAGAACTTAGGGCAACATTCAGGCACTATAGGAAGTTACAAAAAAGCCCCCAGAAGATGACCCAGTGCGGAGCCCACATGGCCGCGGTTCCGCGGCCTAAGCGCGCTTATGCCGCGGAACCACGACCTTATTAGGGATTTGGGCCATGAGATTTGGTGGATTTTCCTAGTTTATGGTTCTCTTTAGCGTGGTATATTACTTTTCTCAGAAGCTCTTCGCAATTCTTCCAGAATTTCAATAGAACCAAAAGGTGATGTGATGTGGATCTTTTGCCATGATTTCCTCGAGCTCCGCGTAGATTTCTTGGATCTTGTGTTGACATTGAGTTTTGTGCATGAAAATGACAATCGATTTGCCATTTTGTCCCTTAAACTGGTATGTGGCCACACACGGATAGAGAGCGGAGACCCGCATTTTATCTGTTGTTGGCAGTAATCCGGAATTTGTTGTACTATTCCATGAATTTCACTGTTTAGAGCTGAGAACCAGTATCCTGCATTTAACTAGCAAACACGGCTCAAGAGTACCTACCGATAAACAAACGAGCGTAAGAATGGGCGGTATAAAATACAATATTCTGGTATGAACAGTATGGTTCCGAGAAAGATTGTGGCCGTACAGCTTAGGCCCAGACTTGTGAGCAGGACGGAGGTCCGCAGATTTTGGGCTTAGCAGGTTTTTACCGCCGTTTCATGCAGGATTGCTAGTGTAGTGCTGCACCGTTGACCAAATTGACCAGAAAGGAGGTTTCTTTTTGTTGGACTGAGGCATGTGTGGGGAGTTTTTCAGCAGTTGAAGACTCGGTTAACAACTGCATTTGCTTTTTGGTTCGGGCGACCTTGTTGTTTAACTGTGATGTTTCGTGAGTGGGGCTCGAATGTGTACTGAGATGACATAATGGAGTTATCGCTTTTGCTTCCCTACATTTGGAAGAAGCACGAGAAGGATATTCCACTCATGATCTGGAGATGGCCGCGGTGGTTTTGTGTTGGAGACTTAGAGACACTATTTGTTCGAGAGTCGTGTCAGATTTTCACGGACCACCAGAGCTTAATGTACATCTTCCTGCAGCGGATTTGATTGTTGTGATAGTCCTCCGCAGATTTACAGTTCTTGTGTGATCGTTGAGTACAGCTTAAGTTCGTCTCTATGGAGGGGACAGCTTGCTCATGTCCACGCCCGACCACTTGTCCTTAATCGCTTTCACAAGACACTGCCCGCCGATGCTCGTTCGTCAGAGATACTTGAGCATACTCGGCTGGGTAATGATTCGGATTCCTTGATTTGCGACAATAGTGTGCGAAATTTAGGGACGCGTTTATGTACCTGATATTATTGGGGAGAGACGTGAAATCCCAGGGCAGGTATATCAGTCAACTCTCTGTATTCATTCAAGTTCCACCAACATTGATGTGACTTATGAGATAGTTACGGGTAGGCACGGGTGGGCAGGGATGTAAAGAGAAGTTACAGATTTCGTTTCAAGGTGCTGTCTTGTTGTGTGCTTGGGATGAGCATCTGAGAACGGCTGGAGAGTTGCAATTTTAACCGTTCCGAAGAGGGAGTGGGAGCAGGTCTCCACGAATTTCGTTATGGTGTTTACCTAGGTTTAGTCGGGGTGTGACTCCTTTCGGATGCTTGTCGTCCGGTTATACTCAGTTTGCTCAGTCGTTCTTTGTTAAGTTTGTGCATACGTGTTAATTGTTTTCGGCAGTTGGGATCGTCACTTGCCATAGTTAGGATACTTCTTTGATAGCAGTTATCAGGGAGCGTTCCAATTGGCAACCTTTAGGTTTAGGGGTTAGGTCGTGTCGATCACCAGTCTGTTGTTTTTCTGACTCTGCGTAAGTAGGATTTTGGACCCCAGCTACTCTAGAGACTTCGGAGATGATCCAGTTGATTCAGGTCAGGATGAGAGTAGCCTAGTGCAAACAAAGGTCTTATGCCGACCGTGTTGGTCGTGGGCTTGAGTTCGCAGTGGCAGATCATGTATTCCTACGGATTTTTCCGATAAATGACGTGTTGAGCTTTAGGAAGCTTATCCCAGAATTGTAGGTCCTTTTGAGATCCTATAAGCGAGTTAGTTTCATTGCCTTTAATTCGGCACTTCCGCCCAGATTATTGAGTATTCACCCCATATTCCTTATGTCGATACTTTGCAATTACTTTCATGACCTTTCTCACTTGATTCAGCACCAGACCATTTAGTTTGGACGCGATCTTTCGTTCACCAGCAGCCAATTGTGTTAATGGCTCAGCAGGTGGAGAAACGTCGGTCAAGGGTCTTGCCATCTGTGAAGGGTTTTTCTTGGACGTAACCGTATAGTGAGGTAATCACTTGGAAGGTTGCGAGTGAGAATTGAGAGTTTGTAATCTTCTCCTTGAAGGTACGCTTAATAAGAATTTTAAATTCGGGGAAGAATTTCTTTAAGGGGGAAGATCGTAACACCTTAGGATGTGTTTAGTGGCTAATTATATTTTAATATATAGTTTTTAATAAAAAGTTTACCAAAATAATTTTCAAATATTTTATCATATTTAATGAATATTTTATTAGAATTTTTCTAAGCTTGCACACACTTGTGCATGTTAACTAGGGTTGCATGTTAACTAGGGTTTTAATTTAGGGTTAAACCATGATTAACAACCATGGTGGACTAACCTTTTCCTTAATCTAGTTTAAAATTTGTATTAGGTGTTTTGGGTTTATTGTTTTTGTTTTAAAATGAAAAAGGATTTGAAAAAAATGGTTTGAATTTATTGACCGAGAGAGAGAGAGAGAGAGGCATGGGGCTACATGGCATGAGCCATGCCTCATTTAATGAGGAAAGAGAGAGAGAAGGGAAGGGTTTTTGCCTTGGCTCTCATTTCACCTTCTCATTATCATTTCTCTCATTCTCTCAAACTCACACACACACACAAGCAGCAACAAAAGAAGCAGCAGCTGCAGAAGCAAGCAGCAGCAGCAGCAAAGGCAGTAGCAGCAACAGCATCAGTAGACAGCAACAGCAGCAGCTGTAGCAAGCAGCAGCCCCAGCAACTGCAGCAGCTCTTCTTCCCCTTCTTCTCCTTCTCCTTGTGCCTAGGGTCGTGAGTGAGGTATAATCTCTGAACTTATTCCTAGTTTGCTAAACTTGTGTAGAATTAGCTTCGGTTTGTGTTAAATAGTGAGTTTAGTGCTAAATATGGTGATTTGTGTGGGGTTTTGTCCAAGTGATGAATTTATTGGTTAACCTAGCCTATTTAAGTGTTATTAGGGTCACTTTAACTGAGATTAACCCCAGATTTCACTAAAATACCATAGGGTTTCCATTTTGTGCAAAATTAGTGTTTTTAAGCGATATTGTAGCTTTCTGTGATCTGCTTGTGACCCGGCTCTCTCAGATCAAAATTGAGGAAATTGGAGCTTGTACACTAGGTATAGACCACACCACCTGAGCACGAAACCCTAATTCCAAACAGTGGCCGCCGGTTTATTAGTTCTGGCCGTAGATTGTGGCCAGGTAGGGGGCTGGGGTGTTGAGGTTTTTCCTATGGTAGTCTGCTGTGTTTTCCAGTGTTTTGGCATGTGCAATTTTGTGAGATTTCACCTGTAGCAAAATCTGGGACCATATATCGTAATTCTTGTACGTTTTGTTTGCGCGATATGCGCGATAGTGAGTGGGTTCTGTGATCCAGCGTGTCGCGACGTGTCGGGGTAGTTTTAGTCGCGTATTCACACGTTTCAGCGTATCATGCACATGCGTGTTTAGTTCGCGACGAGAGTTTCTCGTTTGGTTTCGATATCGCGTTTTGCAAGATATTTTGCTTATTTATGGATTCCTTGTGTAATTTCCAGGTTTGCAGGTGGGTACGTCGAACGCAGCAACGAAAGGGAAGCGGGTGGTCGGATACGTGTAGCACACGACCAGGTGAGTAGATTTAACATCTACAGGGGAATCACCCGCATGGCGTTATGCGTCTGGGCTAGGAATGTTAATACCTGTCGCGTATTCTATGTTATATTTAGAATTGCGCATTTACCCTATTACTTAGATGTTGTTGTTCTTGGACTAGTAGCCGTAGGACACTGCACATATTATTGACAATTCATGTTGCACGAGCACTGGTTGTATGCTACACACACCTTCAATAATTGCCATGTCACACACAAACCAATCTTTAGGTATTATATTGCTTGGTTAGGGACATTGTGATTTTAATTCATATTTCTTATCACATATGACATTTATCATACCTGTATACCTATAGGGTATTGTACCATTAGTGATAGGTACATACACACTTTACGATATAGCTACAGGTATACCTTGCTCACATATTCCACTTATACCCAGGGGGTATACTACATCATTTCTTATAAGTAGATACCTATACCTTGCTATACCTGTATGTTACACATATATCAGTTATAGCTACATATTTACCTTTACTTCATGTTATTTAGAATTGGATAAATAGGAACCTCATGATTTTTATATTAACTTGTTACGGTTAATTAGCGGTTTTTCCTTGATATGCTTGCATTTCAGTTATGTCACACATATTATATTCATGGATTTTTGCATTGTTATATGGATTTTTTCATGATGTTTTCTGGATTTGGGAACCGCGAGAGTTCATGAAATTATGCATTATTTAAAAAACCTGGTTTCCTTGATATGATATTTCAGCATCCACCATGAGTTTTATCGGTTCTTATATATATATATATATATATATATATATATACCTCTACGAGGAGGCGTCGAGGCCGTATGAGGATACATGGTGGGGCCCGGAGGTACCCCGGGCCAAGAAAAGGATGTCGATGCACCACGCCGATGAGCCCGGCAGGGGAACCATACACTTCGGTGACATTACCTATGACTCGGCGGTTATCATGGGGATACCGACGGGAGTCATGTACGTATGGATACGTCGAAAGGCGAGGGTCAGAGCTAGGCACTCGAGCTTTCGGTATGGCGTATGATACGTACCTATCAGGATGCCAGTCTTGGTGACAACATCTGATAGATCAGTATTTCTGTGTCGATGCTTGGCACATTGGTTTCATGATATTTCTTTTCACTCATATGTATATATAACAGTGGGTTAGGACGCTGTTATATATGCCCTTACACCAATATTAGTGGAATGAGACGCTAATATATGTGTATTGACATTAATATATATACATTATCATATTTATTCACACAGATATACCTAGATTATAAGAGATTCACTGGATATTGGATTTAGGACACATGATACTTACTTGAGATTTGATAAAGCATATACGAGACTCACTTGATTTTGTACATTCGGAATATAGGAGATTTATTCGATATTGTACATTGAGGAGTTATGAGACTCATATTATATAAGTGCCAATTTGGGGCAAGATTTGAGGAATTGGGATTTGATGGTCTTGATGGATTGTGATCCTATCACGATATCAGGATTCCGTGTAAATGACATATTTCACTCCATACCTCACATTTATGTGTTTATGCACTGTTTTATGTACCAGTAGTACCTGTTATAGTACCCTTCATGATTGTTGCATACCTACATTCTCATATCATTATTGCATGATTATTGCATACTGATTGTCATATTATTATTGCTTCATGTGTTAGTTGTACCTGTTAGTGTACTTTTCATTATCACTGCATTCATATGACCTGTTATTGCTGTTAATTGCTTATCTTAGATTCACGCTGTAAGTGCATACTTGCGATTACCTCCATATGTTATTTACTATTCACGAATTGGAAACTCACCCCCGTTGTGCCACAGTTGTTTTGCAGGGTGTCTCCCCAGAGTTGTCGAGGCAGGTTATTCATCTATCTCTTTTGCTACGGATACCGCTACAGCTCATAGTGTGCAGTTTTGCTTAGGTGGGTTTTGTGGTTATCCGTATTTTTGTATTTTATATTGTTGTATCCTTGTACTCTCCATCTACTGTTATTTTGTTGACTTAGAGACTTGGTGATGACGATATTGTATATTATTGTGATTTATTGTCTTTTATACAGTTTCCTTTCTATTGTCTTTTATTTTTTCGCTACGGCGTCGTATATTTGTTGTGGTGGTTGTTTTCCGCCTTTGGGCGTGTATTTGCTCCCATTTGGGGATGCTTTATTTATATTTATGTTGTACCCATTTTTAGGGCTAGTTTTTACAAAGGGGGTGCTGCCAAAATTTTAAAAAAAAGAAAGTTGGACTTTTAAAGAATTTGGGTTGTGATTTCAAATGTTTCAAAAACTGCTATTATCTTTTCTTGTCTTTTTTAATGGTTTAGATTTATGGGTTTTGGCTTTCTTTTACTGCGTTACGTCTTTAGGCGTTGCGTAGTATTAGGGCCGTCACGTGCCAATTTCGGGTCGTGACACTATCGATATAGGCGTCCGTCAGGTTTTTAGTGCTGGGTTTAGTACATCGAACCGTTACGTCAGCAGATTTCTTCTCGATCCACGTCCACTCGGGTCACTGGTTTCGAGTAGCCGCGTACTTGCGGTATCACCCAACTCTTTTGCTGTAGGATATAACGTCTCAAGTAACCTTTCTATATTGCCGTCAGATGGTTCAGCATTAGGTTATACCATGGAGCTTTACCTTGAGGTCAGACTCCCTTCTTTGAGGAGTCCCAGGGAAGTTAGAGCTGCATCCGTCCGAGGTGGGTAAACATCCAATGGCCTCTATGCTTTCCATGTATTGCCATCAAGATCCGAAGCTAGGAATATGTCATCGCTTCGCTCTATTTCAACCCTTGGGTCCTTGACGATGTTATCGTACATCACCGGAATGAGTCGAACGTGTATGAGCCGCCTACAGAAGTGAGATTCGAACCATCTGCAGGGCAGAATTTTTTTATTTTATCATTTTTCACTTCTTTTTTTATTTTTATTCTCCGCGATCCTCTATCATTTCATCTTTTCTTATCATGAAAGTCACGATTGCCCAATCATTTCGGCTATTTATTCTCAGTGCCCAATCATTTCGGCTATTTTTTTTTTATTTTTTTACTCGCTGCTTTTTATTGCAAGTTGCCATATCATTTCGGTTATTTTATAAGCATTTTTTTGAGTCCGATACCTGATTAGGAGAGGTTTTGTCGATCAAAAATATTTACCGCAATCAAGAACGGCGTCGCATGAAGCTAGCCGGTGAATACGGGTCGGTCCACAGGGATGTGTAATTTTCCTAAGTGTTCTTACGAGCTGATTCCAATGGTCGTTTGGTTTTTTAATTGAATCTAAAATCTAAGTTGTACGATGGTTAAGAAACTTGCTAGGGTTAGGTCTAAGGTGGGTTCGGTAAGATTAAATGTTACACCTTTTTCAATGCCCTAAATTAAATCTTTTAGAAGTTATAGCAATTATTAGTAAAGGGGATTAGGATGATTAGGAAGAACCGAAATTTCTTCCTGTAGATCTTTGTCCGTCCTTTCCTACTAATTGCTCTAACCTTCATGGAAGACACGCATGTCCGGTCCTTTATACTACGGTTTCACCGTTACCTCGTGGGTAGGATGCCGTAGGGAACGGATCATGCATGCATGCATGAAATTCTAGCTATTACAAATTATTGGGCATGAAAGAGATGAGAGATCTTCATCTCTCAATCCCTCCCTTATTCCTAACCCTAACAAGCGAGGAAATTACTCGCTCATTAGGGGATCTATTAAAAACATCATTTTAAGATTACTTACTTACTGCAGTTTAAAAGATACTACACTAGATTAAACTAGGGCAAAGAAATGATTTATCTAAGGCAAGAATTAAATTAGAAAACTATGGCAGAAAATAAAAGATAACTTACAAGAATGATGCTCTTTAAATCTTCCAAAGAATCTGAATTTTTATTTATTGAAAAGAGGCATCCTCATACAATCTTTTGATTACATATTTATAAGGAAATAGGAAAATTAAGGTTACAAATTCTCGTGCATGTGCTATTACAGATATACCCCCGAAAAATCCCAACCAAAGCACCGACGCACCGCCACCCACTTTCTGCACCGACACGTGCATCAGGAGGCCGCGGAACCGCGGCATATGTGGGGGTAGGGCCGCGGTTCCGCGGCCCTTTGGTCGGATCATTGAACTAAATTTTGTGGGCTTCTTCTTGATGATTTGGGCCTTCTATTTCTATAGTTCTTCTCTTCATTTGGCTTCTGGGTTTTCTCCAGATCTTTCAGTGAAACTTGTAGTGGTCTTTTAACTGTTTCCTTTGACATTTCAGACCATGTGTTGCCTTGTACAATTGTGAATTGTTCTTCGTCTAGGCTTGACTAGGACCCTTCTACTTATTGGTCAAAAGTCACTCTTTTGTATCATCTTTTGTCTTTTTCACTGTTTTCGCTCTAAGAACCTGTATCCTGTAATATGTAGCAGACATGCGTCAAAAGCACTTGTTTATTTATAAACGAATAAGAATGGGGAATATAATAATACAATATTATAGTGTGAACAAATACCCCTAAACTTATCTTTTGCTCGTCCTCGAGCAAACTTATTTTTCTTTATTCTCTACAAAAAAAACTAACCGCACTTTCGTAGGGAAACGCGATTGCATTGAGCTCGTGAAACAAGCCGTTAAACCTCTAGGTGTCCCTAGTAGGAAGAGTGTTGTCTCCTGAGCGTTTTCAGCGGATACTACCCACAAAATCCTATCAATTAGGCCCACTGACTTTAATTTTCCAATTTGGTTTTCCAACAAGGAATTCTATTATCATTGACTTGTAAATTACTCACCCATATTCTTCACAGTTCCTCAGCTTTTATTTTAAGATTATATATGTTCGATAGACTACTCAGCTTTCGGCATTTCTTAAGTTTTCCTTCTAAGGTTCCATCTCCACTTAGGAATTTTTCTATCAACTCTACTAAAGATACAAGTTCTATTCTTCATTCCTTTCTCTTATCTCAACTCTAATCATATATCCCCACGTGTGTGTATAAATCACCCCTACACTTGAAAATTCAAATCAAGCAATCATACCCTTGTCCGTTATCCAAAACACTGATTAACGGGTGAATATTTAAAATGAATTTTTTCTTACACATCCTTCATGCGACTGTTAATACTTCTTGAGTTACCAACAACCGATTACAAGATATGTTTGCACCTTAAAGCGTAATTCCTAGTCTTGCAACACCCCGGCAACGGCGCCATTTGATTTGATCTCAAAAACTATCTAATAACCGCAATCAAGAACGGCGTCGCATTGCAGCTAGCCGGTGAGTACGGGTCGGTCCACATGGATTTTGTGAATCTCCTAGTTGCGCTAACGAGTTAATTCCGAAGGGTGTTCGGATTGATTATTAAATCTAAAAACTGAATCTGTCTAAAAACTCAATTAATCTAGATCTAAATCTTGCTAGGGTTAGGTTTAGAAATGGTTTGGAAATGTAAATAAATCTCAACGCTTTCTATACCCAAATGAAGATCTATGAGGAGTTATGGTAATTATCAATAAAGGGGATTAGATCCATTCGGGAAGGTGTTCCTTCCTCTAGATTCTTCTCCTTCCGTTAGAGATCCTTACCCTAACCTCCATGGAAAACGCGCGCAACCGGGCCTTTATACTACGGTATCACCGCTACCTCGAGGGATAGGGTGCCGTAGGACGCGGTGTGTGCGTGTATGCATGGAGTCCTATAGATTCTATGTGATGGGTAAGAAAGGAATGAGAGATCGCATCTCTCAAAAGCCTTTACCAAAGCTAACATCTAAGGCAAGAAATTAAAATCTAAACTAGAGCAATTAAATAAAACTACTTACAGATTGCTCTCTCCAAACATCAACACAGGGTTGTCAGATCTGGATTCATGAATTGAAAAGAGGCACCGATGCTCTCCAAAAGAATTTCTAAAATTTATTAATGAAGGGAGGCATAGGGTTTACAATGATTTAGAGTCCCTATTTATAGAAGATAGGAAACCCTAGGGTTACAATGACTCGCATGTCTACATTTACAAAAATAGCCCTATAAAGACCAGTCAATGCCGCCACTTTATTTTGCTAAAAAAATATTTTTTTTATTTCTTTAAAACTGCCGCGGAACCGTGGCCCGAAGCATGGTTTGGCCGCGGTTCCGCGGCCAAACAATGGTGTTGGCTCATTGGATTTTGTGGGATGGCTCTGGTGCTTTTTATCTTCTTATTTCTTTATGTCTTTTCTCAATTTAGCTTCTGGTTCTCTTCCAGATTTTCCAGTGAACATTGTAGTGGACTTCTACCTGTTCGCTTTGAGTCGATATCTTGAAACTTGCTTTGTGAACTATTCCTTATGTAGGCTTGATCACGAGTCTTCTGTTTGTTGGTCAAAGTCCACTTTTGCATCGTCTTTTCATCGTTTTCAGTGTTTTCTTTCCAAGAACCTGTAACCTGTAATATGTAGCAGACATGCGTCAAAAGCACCTGTTTATTTATAAAACGAATAAGGATGGAGAATATAATAATGCAATATTATGGTGTGAACATGGGCCCCAAGCACTACTGTAGCACATAAAGAAATTCTGGGCCCAAAAAGAATATACCAAAACCCCTATTTTCAACACAGAGACTCTCTGTAAAAATTTTATACACTGAACAGTAAAGACCGCGGCGGAACCGCGGCCCGAGCATGGGTTTGGCCGCGGTTCCGCGGTAGGATAGTGTGTTCACGTGATCAAATTTCTACAGAAGTCTTAGAATTTCCTGCAACACTTTAAAAAAATTTCTGAGCCAAAACAAAATCGACAGAGAACAGATGTACATGAAAATACGGTTTTAGGATTTTTGTTCGATCGGAAATGTAAACACATTAGACAAAGCTAGACTAGTTTAATGGCGTGGCTCTGATACCACTGTAAGTGCACGGCGGCGCCCTGGCCGTCAATCCGAGACCAAAATGCGGAAACGATGATTTACTTTAAACTTTATAACCAGCACCACCACGCACAAAAATCCCGGATCGGGCCAATAAACTAATTCTAGCTAACTAAAGAACGGGTAGAGAGATATACCGAGCGATCCGTGTCCTTCGGTCTTCTCGTCGTCGTCCCGATCTCCCCGCGGAATCTCCGGTCTTCACCTCCTCGCCGGAAGGGCACCACGTCGCCGGTTTCTTTTACGGGCTCCCACCTCTTGACCGAGGCAACTCGGGCACGAAGTTGGCGAGTCAATGTGCCCAAGGATTGCTGTAGAATAGTGTAGTGCTCTTTGTCTCTATTGGGGTTGTAGGAAGTTGCCTTTTGGTGGAGGAAATGATATATCAACTTTTTGGATGGAGCTATGGGATTTTTGTGAAGACAAAAGACCAAAAATCCCACCTCTAGAATTTTGTACAGCCACCATCTTACTTGGCCGGCTATGGCTCATGGAGAATGAGAAGAGGGAGTGAGTGTGTATCAAAAGAAAATGAGTGAGCCCTTAATCAAAAAAGGAGTAGGATGAAAATCATGAAGCATAAAGCAAGCCACACCCTCTTTCATCATAACCAATCATCATCATCAAGCATGATGACTCCAAAAGTAAACCATGATGAATAAGAAAGTCAAGCAATGATTATCCAAGGAAAGTCAAATTAGGGTGCAACCATCATGAAGCAATAATGTGCAAAGACCACCCTCCAAAATGATTATTTGCACAAATGCAAATAAGCCATCCTCCACCATTCTTCAGCCAATGAAAGATACAAAGAAAAATGGATGAAACAGAAAACAAACTGGCAACCCCAAAAACTGATCCCATAATAAATTACAGGAAAACCCCGCTACTGTATATACATACCCGCATTTGTATTCCGACCGAAATACAAATGCAATGAGACAAAATCTACACTGTACAATACTGGGATCCGGCTTAAACCAAAGCCCGCTAGTATAATCCGTCCAATTATGATCCGTGCAATACCGCACGTATCTGATCGAACCCTGCCATATCTCCATACGGCCTCTACAGCGTTTCGCCCGAAACTTGAGCAACTGTCTGTGGGGGACTCTAAAGACTCGTCAATACTATGGCTGTGGATTTAACCACTAGCACGTCAGAGGTATTAGCCATACGTGACGGGCTACCAGCTATTGACCAAAAGGGACGTCGATGAGCGAACTCATCCTGACACCCTAATGAGCCTGTCAGTGACAATATCCATACAGTCCCGTCTGTTCGTCTATGAGCATCGCATGGCGGGCCTAGGGGGTTGGTAAAAGTCAGACCCCCAAAAGCGGTACAAGTCGTGTCAGAGTGTAGCCCAGAACACCCTGAGATACTACTGGAATACCTACCAGTAAATCTCCTGCCTCGGCCGAGGGGTTTGTGTAATGGCCCTCCTAGACACAGCACGACCTCACCCCCAATACCGGGAGAGACGAACCCCTGAAGATCCGCTCACTGCCTCCATGTGGCTCGGGACTGTACCCAACTAAAACCTGTTTGCACGTCTCCTTTGAGCGTGGTAGGGTAGTAATCAAAGTACAGTGGGAACTCACACGAGAAAAATGACGATCCTCAGGTAGATGAGCTAACCTGTACACATGTCACCAGGGAAATGCTATCTGACGTCTGGTATATGACCAACTAGCATGTTCCCGGTGAGTCATGTCCGATGTTCTCATAACCCAATCAGCACCTGTATACATCTTAAGTGAACCAACTGACACCAGTGGCTTGTGAGACCGGCCACCGCCCCTCGTCGGGGTCTCGACTGTATACACTAGTCTACTCTGGAGTATCGATGCCCTGTCTCAAAACTCCTACGACTAGGGTCCTTTTAAGGATGTGCTTATAGACTACCAGCTCCCACGTATATGATCGCCCTCATACTGCTGGCAGTCAAGCAAGAATCCTAGGGGCTCTATCAACGTGTAATAGCGACCTGTCAGGTCACCTAAAGCAGTACACGATGATAAAGATAAACCAGATAACATACTATCATCTTGAGTAAGACCGTCCTACCGGAATAGGTCCTCCCTCAATCATTGCAATCACGTGCCTGTGATCCAATAATTGACTCTGAGGGCACTATCTCCAACACATCTCTCTCCAAGAGAGATGCTATCCTATCCGTAGTCCTCTTCCCACTTGTCTATCTCTTCCACCACCTAACGGGGATAATTTCAAAATTAAACCCCACTACATCAATCTGCTGCCTAAATTTCACGGGCTTGAATCGGAAGACGTATACGTTTTCATTACCAAATTCAAAAACGTATGTGCAATGATGGGTACTTCATAATTGACTTTAGATGCTATGCGCTTACGTCTTCTCCCATTCACACTGTGCGACTTGGCAGAAAAATGGCTTTATAATACTGCCGCATACTCTATCACTAATTGGGATGAATTCGTAATAGCATTTCTTAAGAAGTTTTACCCAAACCATAAGACTGCCCGTGTTAGAAGCAAGATCAACCAGTTCACCCAGCTTCCCAATGAACCATTTTGGAAGTGCTTTGAACGTTTCAAGGATCTGCTTGTCCAATGTCCTCATCATGGAATCAATAGATGGGATTTATGTCGGATTATATATGAGGGCATTAATCCAGCGACAAAGTAGATGCTTGAAACAATGTGTCAATGCAATTTCATGTCTAAAGATGACAGTGAAGCTTGGAAGTATCTGGAAGACCTCGCTGAACATACTTTGCAGTGGGAAAGCGTAAGACCATCTTCATCTAGGGGAGGTGTTCACCAGCTCGATGTTTCCATCGCAGTGAAAGCCGAAATGGCAGCGATGCAGAAGAAACTCGACGCTATTGAGAACAGATTCTCATCAGTCTCCCTAAATCAGGTTACGCTTCCCAAGACCGTCTGTGGTTGCTGTTCGGATCCTTTACACTTAACGGAAGAATGTCCTATGAATGCACCGTTTCAAGGTCACGAGCAAACTAATGCTGCTTTTCAGCAGCGACCAAGAAACGACCCTTATTCTTCCATGTACAATCAAGGATGGAGAAATCATCCTAACTTTGCTTGGAGTCAAAACCAACAAAGCAATTATCAAAGATCTCCTCTACAGCAACCACAACCACAGAATCAGCCCCCCTTTCAGTCACAGAATTTCCAAAATCTGGCCAACACTTCTACACCACAAGTGGCCGGTACTGACAACTCTTCACTTGCACAAACTTTGGATATGTTCATGAAACAGTCCATGCAATTGTCGGCTGAGATGAAGTCTTCTATTGATACCATAATGAAAAACTCCGCCTCCCATGGTGAGAGTATTAAATCAATAGAAATCCAAATCGCACAGTTAAACGCCGCAATGAGTGCGAGAGAAAAAGGAAAACTCCCATCTCAACCCCTACCGAATCCTGGCCATTCACAAAATCATAATGTGAATGCCATTACTACGTTGAGATCAGGGAGAGTGCTGAATAACCGAGTGGGTGAGCAATTTGATGTTAGTGACACATTTGATACCCTAGCTTCTTCTTCTTCTTCCCCTAATTCGTCTAGTCTCCCATCTTTATCCGAGCCTATTCTCCGTTTTCCCCAAGGCTCGAACATTTCGCCAAATCTATCTAAGTCGATTCCCACTCCAATTTTAGGATCGAATCCGTCCCCACAGTCTTCTCCACAAACGTTGGACCCAAAACTTATTGATCGAGCTCCATTTCTAAACAGATTAAGGGCCAACAGACCTAACCCGCAAATGGAGAAGATTGTGGAAATGTTTAACCAAGTTAGCATGAATATTCCTCTCCTAGATGCTATTCAACAAGTCCCATCTTATACAAGAATCCTTAAAAACTTGTGCACTAGGAATAGAAAAACTCAAGTGCCCAAGAAGGTTTTCATGACGAGTAATATTAGCACCGCTTTTACCCAACAAATACCAAACAAACGTAAGGACCCCGGCTGTCCTACAATCTCTAATTCTATTGGGGGTAAAAATATTAATCGTGCTTTACTCGATCTAGGCGCTAGCGTTAACTTGCTTCCTTATTCAGTATACGAGCAGTTAGGAATTGGAGAGTTAAAACCCGCCCATTGTACTCTCCTGATGGCAGACCGATCTATCACCAAACCTCGGGACGAACTGGAGGATGTGTTAATTAAAGTCGGGGAATTCATATTTCCCGTGGAATTTATTGTTTTAGATACACAACCTGTGGCAAACCCACGCAATCAAATCCCGGTGATACTTGGTCGACCCTTCCTAGCAACTTCTAACGCTGTAATTAATTGTCGTAACGGTTCTATGAACTTATCCTTCGGGAAAATGATAATTGAGCTTAATATTTACAAGCTAGGAAGTCAGCCATCAGAACCTTCTGCTCATTTGCTGGATGTTTGTTCCATCCACGAGATAGCTTCCGAAAGCTGCATTGATGAGGAACTTTGCTTTAATGTTCTCGACAACACTAATGAGACATCGTTTGATCTTGCACCACTTCACAGTGAGGATATGTTCAATGAGTCAGACCTTGAGATTGAACCCGTTGACTCGTTGCAAAAGTCAGCAGCACTTTCCGAGTCAATATCTTATGCAAATTTTGAACCTCTTAAGGAGTCCGAATATCATTCCGTTACCCCACCTTCTATTGTCTCTCCGCCAATTCTTGATCTCAAACCGCTAACTTTTCATCTTAAATATGCATATTTAGGAGAGAATGAGACTTTTCCTGTGATTATATCCGCTTCTCTAGCCTTAGAGCAAGAGAACGCACTTTTGGCAGTATTGAGATCGAATCGGCAAGCATTTGGTTGGACAATGGTCGACATCAAAGGGATTAGTCTCTTAATTGTTGAACATAACATACATCTGATGGATGAAGCCAAACCAACCCGAGACCTACAAAGACGGTTAAATCCCGTTATGAAGGAGGCGGTAAAGAAAGAAATCATCAAGTGCTTTGATAGTGGAATAATTTACCCCATATCTGATAGCTAATGGGTAAGTCCAATTCATGTGGTCCCTAAAAAGTCTGGCATCTCGGTCATCACTAATGAGGCTAATGAGTTAATCCAAACACGCACCCAAACTGGGTGGCGTGTATGTATTGATTACATGAAACTCAATACCGCAACGAGGAAAGATCACTTCTCTCTACCTTTCATTGACCAGATGTTAGAACGATTAGCTGGACACGATTAGTACTGTTTCTTGGACGGATACTCTGGCTATAACCAGGTCCCCATCGCCGAAAAGGATCAAGATAAAACCACTTTTACTTGTCCTTTCGGAACTTTTGCTTATAGACGTATGCCCTTTGGGTTATGCAACGCTCCCGCTACATTTCAGCGGTGCATGATGGGGATATTTTCAGATATGGTGGAAAATTTTCTAGAAATTTTTATGGACGATTTCTCCATTTTTGGGGACTCCTTTGAGGACCGCCTTCGTAATCTTGACGCGGTTCTTACCCGCTGTAAGGATAAGAACTTGACTTTGAATTGGGAAAAATGCCATTTTATGGTCCAAGAAGGTATTGTACTTGGACATATAATTTCACGAAAAGGCATTGAGGTTGACAGAGCTAAAATAGATGTCATTCATAACCTCCCTCGTCCCAACTGCGTCAAAGATATACGATCCTTCCTTGGCCATGCAGGATTTTATAGGAGATTTATTAAGGACTTTAGCAAAATTGCTAGACCCTTAACCCTTCTATTGGCTAAGGACACTACATTTCACTTCGATTCGGATTGTGAGGCTGCTTTTGAATCGCTTAAAGAATCACTCACTACAGCCCCCGTTCTATCATCTCCGGATTGGAACCACCCGTTCGAGCTTATATGTGACGCATCAGATTTTGCTATTGGTGCTGTCTTAGGACAGCATATTGATAAGATGCCACATGTAATTTACTATGCAAGTAGGACCTTGAATGATGCATAAATAAATTACACAACTACCGAGAAAGAAATCTTGGCGGTTGTATTTGCATTAGAGAAATTCAGGCCCTACTTGATTGGCTCGCCTATTATGGTTTACACAGATCACTCCGCCCTACGACATGTTTTATCGAAGAAGGATGCGAAGGCCAGGCTAATACGTTGGATCCTATTGTTACAAGAATTTGATTTTGTCATCCGAGACAAGAGTGGACGTGAAAACATTGTAGCCGACCATCTTTCACGCATCACTTCTTCGCCAACTTTGGCCGTGCCAATAAATGACTCATTTCCTGACGAACAGCTTTTGACTGTATCCTACGAACCTTGGTTCGTGGATATTGTGAACTATCTTGCAACGGGAGTTATTCCTAGAGATTGGTCGAAACAAGACAAACTTCGATTTCTATCCCAAGTAAAATATTTTTACTGGGATGAACCTTATCTATTCAAGTATTGTTCCGATCAATCATTCGCAGGTGTGTCCCTAACAATGAATTCAAGAGCGTGTTATCATTTTGTCCTGATCAGGCATGCGGCGGTCATTTTGGTCCTCGAAAAACGGCGGAGAAAGTTTTGCAATGTGGCTTTTATTGGCCAACATTATTTAAAGATGCATATGAACATTGAAAAACTTATCCACGATGTCAGCATTTGGGTCGGATTTCATGAAGGAACGAGATGCCGCTCCAACCTATATTGGTTGTTGAAATATTTGATGTTTTGGATATTAATTTTATGGGCCCTTTTCCCAACTCCTTTGGGAATCTATATATCTTGTTAGCAGTTGATTATGTCTCGAAATGGGTGGAAGCTATACCGTGTCGCACTAATGACAACAAAGTTGTCATTAAGTTTCTTAAAGAAAATATTTTTTCGCGATTCGGACACCCTCGCGCTATAATTAGCGATAACGGGACACATTTCTGCAATCGATCTTTCGAGGCCTTGATGCGGAAATATTCAATCACTCACAAGGTCTCTACGCCCTATCATCCCCAAACAAGCGGACAGGCTGAGATCTCAAATAGGCAGATCAAACAGATATTAAAGAAGACGGTTTCGAAAAACCGTAAAGATTGGTCAACCAAATTGACGGATGCTCATTGGGCATTTGATTGAATTCGATTTCCGGATGTGTAGTTGGAAAATTGTAAAGAAATCACAACCAAAAATATTTTGACCGCAATCAATAACGGTGTCGAATGTAGCGCGTTAGTAAGTGCGGATCGTCCACAAGAAAAGTGTAATCGTTCGTCTTTTGAATGAGATGAGTCGAAACTTTAATGAAAGAAAACAAAACAATTCAAGATTTATAGTTGAAGTTCAAGAATTAGAAAATTTAGATCTAATAACAAGAAAAAGATAGAATCAAGAATTGATAGTTTGATGATTTTTCCAAACCAAATATCAAGAATCGAAATGAGGCTCGTAGGAATCGATCGGATCTATAGATGTGATGTAATCTTACAATTACGTATTCTTATCTTTCGATGAATTGATACTAGATCGATGATTATCGATCAAGAATTAAGGATTTCTTATGAAACTAGGGTTTCATCTTATCCCTTGTTCTTTCGTCGATATCATTCACATTCTAGCCTCTAGTAATTTCAAGAATCGATCGTAGATCCCTAATTTCGAGCGATAACAATCAAGAAAGTATCGCAACAAAACTAGGTCATCGATTCTTGAACTTGCTAGGGTTTACAAAGTTCGTAGGACTCAAGAATCGTATTAAGATTTGTTACATCATCATTCTATTGATCGTCTCGACTCCTTAACGAGCGGAGTTTTACTCGAACATCACAACAAGAACCACAATCACAAATTGAGATCGAATCATGATGCAAGAATTAAAAGAAAGCAAGATTAAAGAATTTCACCTTTTATTTATATCAACAATTTCATTACATTCGCTCAAGAACTACAAGAGGAAGAACTAGATCGTCGATTTAGCTTCGCTCGTCTCCGTGGGTCGCGGATCGGCTTGGATCACTTGCCCGATTGAAGATCGGCTCGGCTCCTAAAAGGTTGAAGGCTTCTTGCTTGATTGGTACTCAAGATCTTGAATTTGGAGTGGAATTAGGGTTAGGGTTTCGCACAAGCCTTGTCACTAGACTTGTGGAAGAAGATGAAGAATTAGAATGATGAGAGAAGACTAACTAATGATTAATGAACTAATGATTGATTAGCCTTTAACCCTAGGTCTAGGCTTCTATTTATAGCCATCAAAACCCTAGATCTAGGATTTGAATTTTAAGTTTCCCTCCAAAAGTTTGTTGAGGAAATTTGAATTTCCCTCCAAAAGTTAGCTAGAGGAGAAGCTTCTAGATGTGATTAGTTAGGAGGGAGCTTCTAGAAATAGTTTGTTAGGAGCTTAATTAGGATTAGCCTTGCTTAATGATCTTTGCTGATCTGGCAGTAGCTTCGAGGTCCTTCTGGAATTTGATATATATAAAAGGAATGTGGGACCAGAACTGAGAATTTTGCACTAAAAATGAAGTGATGACGTGGCATAAGCGCCGTGGAACCGCGGCGCAAGCCGGCTCCCGCCGCGGTTCCGCGGCTTTTTTGAAGCTTCAGGGCTTGGTTCTTCTGGTGCTTGTTGGCCTTGAGTTGTGGGCCTTTATTTGATATGTTGATTTTTATATTTCCTTTTGAATTGCTACCAGATCTGAAATCATTGAGTTGGCGTATTTTTGATCAGCTCTTTTGGCTTTGCTCCTGCAATTTCCTGCACAAATCTCGACACAAGTGTTGCGCAAATACAGAGATGATGCGATGCCATGAAATGCAGTCAATTTCCCTTAAAGTGCCGGTTTAAAATTCTAACACGTGCAATCTGATATTTTACGACTGATTTGCTAATATGTGAAATATGAATACCGAACACTTCTAAATGAGTGCAAAAGATGGGGAAATTGCCGTGCTAAAAATACATTATTTTCGACTGATCAAATTCCCCCAAACTTAATTTCGATCGTCTCGAGCGAATGTTTTATTAAAAAGAGAAGGAAAAAATAAAGAAAGAGAAAAACTAACTAGCACACTTTTGTAGGCAACACGATTGCACTGAGCACGTGCAACAAGCCTTTAAACCTCTAGGTGTTCCTAGTAGGAGGAGTGTTGTCTCCTGAGGGTTTTCAGCGGATTGCACCCACAAAATCCAATAATAAAAGGAAGATCATGAATATTACATTTAAAGAAAAGAATCGTAGAAGAAAAGCCTTGGAAATTACGGTTTTCAACTAAGCTAGCTTTTCGGTTGTCATGAGCCCTATCTTAATGGTCATGAAAAGATGTTAGAAATCACGTCCTCCCTCAATAAAACATCGTCTTATTCTTCATTCCTATCTTTCTTCCAAACATCGATCATATCACCCTGCGTGTGTGTAAAGGACATCCCTACACCCGGAGAATTCAATTCAAGCTATCATACTCTTGCCCATCAACCTCAGTACTTTTTAATTAATGAATATTTAGATGAGATTGTTCACACACTTTCATGCGACAGTTAATACTTCTTGAGATACTAACAGACCGATTACTCCTGTGCTTGCTTACTTGGTGTATTTTCCTCGTCTTGCACCACCTCAGGCATAGCAGTGACTCCCAGACCAGTTGGCCTTAGGGCACTAGGTGAAGAAGTACCCTCGCTATATATTTTTTATTGCCCTCAGTGATAACAAAACCAGTGTTCATTTTTCTCACCACTTTATATTTTTCATTTTTTTTTCTTTTTATTTCCTTCATACTTTTGGCTTTAAGACAAGAGCATTTCAAGGTATCCTCTACTATCCCAGACTTTAAGACGTGTGTAAGTGCGAATAGCAGGGTGTCAACGTTCAAAATGTTTGGCTTTCCAGAATAGAAACTATTTTTCAGACTTATTTTTATCCTCAAATTAGTGACGTCCTTCATCTTACTAACCCTTGGGACAACGGCTCATAACTACTTATTACTAGTTCGTATAAGAAAACTTCTAATTTTCTTAGTTTTCTTAAATTTTTCTAATCTTATGGATGTAATTTTTCACTATCTAAACTTTTATTATCTTATTTATGTACAAAAAAATATTTTTATTTTTGAAAATTTTTAAATTTTTATAGGTTTTTAAAAGTGTTTTGTGCTTATGCAAAGTGATATGCAAGTGATGCGAAAATAAGCACAAACCTCCTCCAAACTTGTTTTCAACAGTGTCCTCACTGTTGCCTTCTGCTGAATCTCGAAAAACCTGTAAGCTTGGGAGGAATTTATTAGTGGGGGCAAAATATTTAAGTGAAGAACTTCCCAAAACTTATTTTTGGCTCATCATTTTGTAAAAAATTTCTTTTCAAGAGCCAGAAAAATATACCCCCCCCAAACTTGATTTATGCAATGTTAATCTTTTGAAAATCACATGAGGGGGTCAAGAATTATTGGTCGATGCCAAGCTTTGCAAAGACCGAATATCAACACCAACCATTCGAAAATTTTATCAATATAGTGCTCTGGTTGGTGGAAGAAGAAGAAGTGGGGAAAGGTTAAGTGGTGGAAGAGAATGTGTGTGCGTCTCGTTTTGGAGAGACGAAGCAGTGAATGTGATGGATTACTCGCATTCTTTTTACAGTTCAGAGGAAGGGGTGGAGGTTCAATTTCAGTGATTGGGACATGATTCATCTCAACACCCGTGTCATTAAAAAATGCGAGTTCATCAACGAAGATCTCCTCAAAAGTTCCATCAATACCCCGGTGAATAATGTCATTACAAAGCACGGGGTGATCTTCAGACTCTAAGAACAGTTCATTATCCGTGTTAATTGTTGACCCGGACATCTCGGTGGAAGAGTCCGTATGTGTATGATACATAGTTGGGTCGAACAACAACATATGAAAAGAGTCAAGATCAGTATTAAGAGGATCATCAAATTCGCTGCTGTCGACATCCATTAAGTCGACAGAACAGACCTGAGCAATAGGTTCGGAGGGTACACTTCCCAACTTGTAAATGTTTAGTTCTATTGACCTATTCCCTAAAGATAGGGTCATAGAACCATTACGACAGTTGATTATTGCATTGGAAGTGGCCAAAAAGGGGCGACCTAAAATCACCGGAATTTGATTCCGTGGGTTCGCTACAGGCTGTGTATCAAGTACAATAAAATCCACAGGGAATACAAATTCCCCGATTTTTATTAACACATCCTCCAGTTCACCCCTAGGTTTGGTGATTGATCGGTCAGCCATCTGGAGAGTTATGCTCGAGGGCTTTAACACTCCGATACCTAGTTGCTCATATACCGAGTAAGGAAGTAAGTTAACACTAGCGCCAATGTCAAGTAACGCACGGTTGATGTGTTTCTCCCCAATAGAAATGGAAATAGTAGGAAAACCAGGGTCTTTACGTTTCCGTGGTAATTGTTGGGGAAAAGCCGTGTCTACAGTACTTGACATGAAGATTTTTTTAGGCACTTGAGTCTTCTTTTTCCTAGTGCACAAGTTCTTAAGAGTTTTTGCATAGGACGGAACTTGTTGAATAGCATCTAGGAGAGGGATGTTGATGTTAACTTCCTTAAACATGTTCATAATCTTCTCCATATGTGGACTCGGTGTGTTAGCCTTTAACCGATTCGGATAAAGTGCTTTAGCAATAAGCGCTGGATCCATCATAGGAGAAGGAAGTGTTTGTGGAACCGATCACAGAATAGAAGTGGGGATCGTCCGTGGAGGAGTAAAAGACGTGGGCTGAAGTGGCAAGCCTTTTGGGAAACGAAGAATAGGCTCGGAAGAAGGTGGTGGGGTAGAAGAACTGGGGTCAGAATTAGAAGGGTGTGTGTGAGGAAAGGTCTCAGCCGGGGTGTTATTGATTGATTTATCAGTATCATCAAACTCTTCCCCAAGGTGATTGTCAAGCACTCTTCTAGATCTCAACGTGATTGCATCCACATGATGTGAATAGCCAGGATTGGGTAAAGGTTGAGCTGGAAGTTTCCCTTTCTCTCTTGCACTCATTTCGGCTTTTAGTTGTGCAATTTGTTCTTCCATCGATTTGATGTTCTCATTTTGAGAGATAATGATCTTCATCACATTCTCGACGGAAGATTGCAAACTTGCCGTCCCTTGGATGGATTGTTTCATGAAAGTATCCAAGGTTTGTGCTAGTGCAGAGGTATTATCTGTACCGGTCAATTGCAAAGGACTAGACGGTGCAAAAGTGTTGGCCGGATTTTGGAAGTTCTGTGATTGGAAGGGGTGCTGACTCAATTGAAGTGGTGGCTGCTGTTGTGGTGGAGGGACCTTTTGGAAATTGTGTTGGGTTGGAACCGTGTTTTGAAATTGGGATTGGTTCCAAGCAAAGTTAGGGTGATTCCTCCAACCCTGATCATATGTGGAGGAAGATGGATCGTTTCTAGGTCTTTGAAATGCAGCATTGGTATGCTCATGACCTTGAAACGGACACTCTTCCGTCAAGTGAGACGGATCAGAACAGCAGCCACATACAGTTTTGGAGAGTGATATTTGACTTAGGGCGGCAGCTAAAAATATGTTTTCCATAGCCTCAAATTTCTTGTGTAAAGCCGAAATTTTAGCTCTAATTCCTATGGAAATATCATTGCCATCCCTAGACGATTGACTTACACCCTCCCACTGTAAAGATTTTTCAGCGAAATCTTCGAGAAAGTTCCATGCTTCCCCATCATCTTTGGTCATAAAGTTGCCTTGACACATGGATTCAAGGGTCTGTCCTGTGTAAGGAGTAATGCCCTTATAAATGATTCGGCACAATTCCCATCTCGGGATGCCGTGATGTGGACATTGGACTAACAGATCCTTGAAACGTTCAAGACATTTTGAAAATGGTTCATTTGGAAGCTGGGTGAATTGATAGATTTCGCTGCGGACTCGAGCTGTCTTATGATGTGGGTAGAATTTCTTAAGGAATGCTTTGACGAATTCGTCCCAATTTGAAATGGAATGTGCGGTAGTGTTATATAGCCACTTCTCGGGTAAATCGCACAAAGTGAATGGGAGGAGACGTAGACGGAAAGCATCCACAGAAAGCTGTGAAGTACCCATCATTGCGCATACATTTTCAAATTTCGTGATAAACACGTATGCGTCTTCAGACTCGAGACCGTGAAATTTTGGTAGAAGGTTGATGAATTGGGGTTTTATTTGAAAATTTTCCACATTGGCTGGTGGAATGGAAAGACAGGTGGAAAGTAGGCCTCGTGTAGGATAGCATCTTTCTTGGAGAGAGATGCAAGTTGGATTCTGCACACCAACGGACGGCGGCAGGGTAGTGGAAAAGAAGTTCGATGGAGATGGATCCATCGAAGTGGGTGTGGTGGTGGGTAAAAGAAAGGTAAGTGTAGAAATACCGACTTTAAGGTCGATCGGGAGACGCGGACTTAACAAGCATTAGAATCCCGTTGTCCAGCCTATCTTGCACTAAAAAGGGTTAGTACAAGTGGCAGCGTGAATTTATAATTAGGGGAAATGAAGTGAATGCGGTGTTTGTTTTGAAAAATGATACGGATTCTGAAAAGATGATGCGGCACAACAAATGCAGCACACAAACCCTAATTTCTAGTGGTCACCTAGATCCGGCTCTAGACCGCTCCTAACTGCCAAAAGACAAGTCGCAGGATAGAATCCTCCACTGCCTCTTTGTCCCCCTGTGGCCGGATAAGTGCCAAGTAAGTGGGAAGGTACTCCACTACGTAAGTAGTGGGCCTAATTAAAAACCACTAACCTTAGACACACTCGCCTTAGACACCACAAGAAAACGCGGATAAGCAATGAATTACCCACGGCCTTCTCTTGTCCTAATTGAGCGCGACGGTCCTTAGAGTCATCTCTAGATATTTTTTAATTAATGAGGGTAATGCGGATGCAGGTTTGTGATTTTTGGGGCTTAGGAAGGGTAATGAACTCCCCACCTAATCTGGATTTGGTCGTGCCCCTTAATTTTCCGTATTAATTATGCAAACAACCAAGAATCAAAACACGCACAAATTTTATTTTGCTTTTGCGGCGCAGCGATTATTTGCAAAGAAACCTGCACAAAATGTTAGTTGGAGCTAAAAAGAGGAGAAAGGAGAAGGTAAGAAACTTATAGTGGAAAATTGGCACAGAGAGGGCTTCAAAAAGCCGCGGAACCGCCGCACTATGGGGGTATTTGCCGTGGAATCGCGGTCTCTTGTAGGGATCTCTGCAAAAAATTTTTATGATAATGCTTCTGTTGCTCCCCTTAGCTCTCTGGAATATTCACAAAATTTTTATCCAAGCTCCAATGATTCCAGATTTCCTCGCAATCAAATCACAACACACGTATTAGGGTTTGTGCGAGTTTAGATCTAAAAATTATAATGGAATAAATTTTTTAACTCAAATTTCAAAATACGAACAATTAGCGCACTCTTCCCGGCAACGGCGCCATTTGATTGAATTCGATTTTCGGATGTGTAGTTGGAAAATTGTAAACAAATCACAACCAAAAATATTTTGACCGCAATCAATAACGGTGTCGAATGTAGCGCGTTAGTAAGTACGGATCGTCCACAGGGAAAGTGTAATCATTCGTCTTTTGAATGAGATGAGTCGAAACTTTAATGAAAGAAAACAAAACAATTCAAGATTTATAGTTGAAGTTCAAGAATTAGAAAATCTAGATCTAATAACAAGAAAAAGATAGAATCAAGAATTGATAGTTTGATGATTTTTCCAAACCAAATATCAAGAATCGAAATGAGGCTCGTAGGAATCGATCGGATCTATAGATGTGATGTAATATTACAATTACGTATTCTTATCCTTCGATGAATTGATACTAGATCGATGATTATCGATCAAGAATTAGGGATTTCTTATGAAACTAGGGTTTCATCTTATCCCTTGTTCTTTCGTCGATATCATTCACATTCTAGCCTCTAGTAATTTCAAGAATTGATCGTAGATCCCTAATTTCGAGCGATAACAATTAAGAAAGCATCGCAACGAAACTAGGTCATCGATTCTTGAACTTGCTAGGGTTTACAAAGCTCTTAGGACTCAAGAATCGTATTAAGATTTATGACATCATCATTCTATTGATCGTCTCAATTCCTTAACGAGCGGAGTTTTACTCGAACATCACAACAAGAACCACAATCACAAATTGAGATCGAATCATGATGCAAGAATTAAAAGAAAGCAAGATTAAAGAATTTCACCTTTTATTTATATCAACAATTTCATTACATTCGCTCAAGAACTACAAGAGGAAGAACTCGACCGTCGATTTAGCTTCGCTCGTCTCCGTGGGTCGCGGATCGGCTTGGATCACTTGCCCGATTGAAGATCGGCTCGGCTCCTAAAAGGTTGAAGGCTTCTTGCTTGATTGGTACTCAAGATCTTGAATTTGGAGTGGAATTAGGGTTAGGGTTTCGCACAAGCCTTGTCACTAGACTTGTGGAAGAAGATGAAGAATTAGAATGATGAGAGAAGACTAACTAATGATTAATGAACTAATGATTGATTAGCTTTTAACCCTAGGTCTAGGCTTCTATTTATAGCCATCAAAACCCTAGATCTAGGATTTGAATTTTAAGTTTCCCTCCAAAAGTTTGTTGAGGAAATTTGAATTTCCCTCCAAAAGTTAGTTAGAGGAGAAGCTTCTAGATGTGATTAGTTAGGAGGGAGTTTCTAGAAATAGTTTGTTAGGAGCTTAATTAGGATTAGCCTTGCTTAATGATCTTTGCTGATCTGGCAGTAGCTTCGAGGTCCTTCTGGAATTTGACATATATAAAAGGAATGTGGGACCAGAACTGAGAATTTTGCACTAAAAATGAAGCGATGACGTGGCATAAGAGCCGCGGAACCGCGGCGCAAGCCGGCTCCCGCCGCGGTTCCGCGGCTCTTTTGAAGCTTCAGGGCTTGGTTCTTCTGGTGCTTGTTGGTCTTGAGTTGTGGGCCTTTATTTGATATGTTGATTTTTATATTTCCTTTTGAATTGCTACCAGATCTGAAATCATTGAGTTGGCGTATTTTTGATCAGCTCTTTTGGCTTTGCTCCTGCAATTTCCTGCACAAATCTCGACACAAGTGTTGCGCAAATACAGAGATGATGCGATGCCATGAAATGCAGTCAATTTCCCTTAAAGTGCCGGTTTAAAAGTCTAACACGTGCAATCTGATATTTTACGACTGATTTGCTAATATGTGAAATATGAATACCGAACACTTCTAAATGAGTGCAAAAGATGGGGAAATTGCCGTGTTAAAAATACATTATTTTCGACTGATCAGCATTCCGCACCGCTTATAAGACCGATCTTAGTATATCTCCATACCGCCTTGTGTTTGGGAAGGCATGCCACCTTTCTGTCGAAATCGAACATAAAGCAATGTGGGCTATTAAAGAGCTTAATTTTGATCTTGATCATGCAGACAGCTATCGGAAGCTGCAATTGAATGAGCTAAACGAACTCCGCGACGAAGCTTACGATAATGCGGTAATAGTAAAGAACAGGACTAAAGTGTTCCACGATAAAAATCTTTTTAGAAAAACCTTCACATCGGGGCAAAAAGTCCTTCTTTACGATTCCCATCTCCATCTTCATCCGGATAAGCTTAAATCTCATTGGAAAGGACCTTTTGTAGTGCGGTATGTACACCCGCACGGGGCAGTTGAAGTCAAAAATTTGAAAAACGGTTCAATTTTAAAAGTAAATGGGCATAGATTAAAACCGTATTTTTCTACTGACCCCGCGGAGGAGCTCCTGTTTTTACAAGAGTCGCTTTATCAAAACTAAAATTTCTCCGCCTCACCTCCATGATTTTGTAACATTTTCTCATTTTAAGAATGGAGGTGAGTAAAAATGGATTTGATTGAATATCTGTGCGTGTCAAAGATCAAGTTTGGGGGTAGTTTTCATTTAACTATTATTTTACCCCTTGTATCTCTCTCCTAGTATACAGGTCCTTGTTCTCAAAAGGCTACATCAGTGAGGACACTGCTGAAAACAGGTTTGGGGGGGAGGTTTGTATTCACTGAATTATCTTTGACACTGGGCATTAAATTTTTTTTTTTTAACAAAAGAGTAGAAAGTAAAAAATTACATCCAAAAGATAAGAATAGTTTGAGAAAACCAAGAAAATTAGAAGTTTTCTTAAACGAACTGGTAATAAGTAGTTATGAGCCGTTGTCCCAAGGGTTAGTAAGATGAAGGAAGTCACTAATCTGAGGATAAAAATAAGTCTGAAAAATAGTTTCTATTCTGGAAGCCAAACATTTGAATGTTGATACCCTACATATGCACTTACACACGTCTTGAAACTCGGGATAGTAGAGGATACCTTGAAATGCTCTTGTCTAAAAGCCGAAGTATGAAGGAAATGAAAAAAAAAATTAAGAAAATATAAAAATAGTGAAAAGAAAAATGAACACTGGTTTTGTTATCGCCAAGGCAGGAATAAAAAAATATAGCGAGGGTGCCTCTTCACCTAGTGCCCTAAGGCCAACTGGTCTGGGAGTCACTGCTAAGCCTTAGGTGGTGCAAGACGAGGAAAATATTATCACCTAATCAGCAAGCACATAAGTAATCGGTCGGTTAGTACCTCAAGAAGTATTAACGGTCGCATGAAAATGTGTGAGAAAATCTTAATATTCATCAAGTTAAAAAGTATTGAGGTAGATGGACAAGAGTATGATAGCTTGAATTGAATTCTCCGAGTGTAGGGATGTCCATTTCACACACGTAGGGGTATATGATCGATGTTTGGATTAAAGGTAGGAATGAAGAATAAAGACGATGTTTTATTGAGAGATGATGTGATTTCTAACATCTTTTCATGACTATTAAGATAGGGCTCATGACAACTGAAAAGTTAGTGTAGTTGGAAACTCTTATTTTCAAAGTTTTTCTTTTATGGTTTTTATCTTTATATGTAAATTTCACCATCTCTCTTTTGTTATTGGATTTTGTGGGTGTAATCCGCTGAAAACCCTCAGGAGACAACACTCCTCCTACTAGGGACACCTAGAGGTTTAACGGCTTGTTGCACGTGCTCAGTGCAATCGTGTTTGCCTACGAAAGTGTGCTTAGTTTTCTCCTTTCTTTTTTCTCCTTCTCTTGAATAAACTAGTTTGCTCGGGACGATCAAAGATAAGTTTGGGGGTATTTGTTCAGTTGATTAAACTGCACATTTGTTATTACATTTTTTCTACTATTTCCATATTTAAAAAGGTCTTTATTATAATATATCATACATATGAGGGTTTATTTGTAAAAATACTATTTTCCATGTGTTGATATATTATAATTAGCATTTGGTAGGAAAATGTATATAATATTATTAACCTAATCCTACTAGAACTAAGTCTACTAAATATTATTTAAATTGTTGTGCAGAATTTCCAAGACTAAAATCAAGGAAATCAAGTTGTTGAAGAAAACTTGCCTAATTAAGAAAGCAAAACTTGGAAACCAAGTCTGGCAGCAACCACGAGAAGATTTTCATGTTACAAAGGTTCCAAGGATCGCCAAATGTCACAACGAGCCAGCCCCAGAAGTTTGATAACCGGATCTGATCATTAGGCCGCGGATCCGCGGCCCGAGCCCCTTGATGCCGTGGATCCACCGCGTTAAAGTGGAGTTAAGGGCTGGAATTTTTTGAGTTGGATTCTAACTACCATTCCCCCATTTAAGCATCTAACTTTCTGGCTTTGGGACTATAAATAAAGACCGAGAGCCTCTTGGAAAAATGATCAAGCCGACGAGATCACGAAGTCCAAGATGGCTCACGCATCCAGGCTGATCATCAACTGTTCGTCTACCTCCTTGGAAGAGATCGAGAAGCAAACTAGTCTTTGTAATCATTTTCTAAGGAATCAAAGTGTAATGAATATTGTTGATTAATAAAGGTAGCTCCTTTTCCTATTCTATTTCTTCGTAGTTTAATTATGCAATTTCTCTCCATCTCTTTTTCTCCCAACATGCGCGAGTAATTCTCCGCTTGTTAGGGTTCGTAGGATTAGAGTAGGCTAATGGATGATGAACATCCCTGAACTCTTTTTAATTCCTATAAAGTTTATAAAGTTTATCAAAAGAATTATTAACATCCTAATCGGGCGCGCTAACAATTCATTGTTAGTCCCGACCGTGATTAGAGATTAGATTAATGATTGTTTTGATAAAGGCTAGATATGAACGGAGTTCCGTGTCGAGATAAGGGTTAAGAGTGGGATTCCTTTTCCCTCCAGTAACCCTAATCTACACGCATCACCGTCGTTCTAGTTTTAAATCTATTAAAGGATAAAAATGGTAACTTTTAATTAATCATCCATAACTACCAAATCCTAACGAACCCTACAAGCCCTCTTATTATATTAACTATATCCCTAAAATAATCTAGATCTATATTTTTGCATTAAGTGCTTAACGTAGATCTAGAAACCATTTCACAAAATTATTTATCCCTCCTCTCTTTTTCAACACATCTAAAGTAAGAGTAAAAGATTCAACGTTTCCCTGAGGACGACCCGTACTCATCTCGGTCTAGCTACACGCGACACCGTTCTGATTGCGATTACACTACAAACACTTTCTTTTTCGAACCAATCAGTAGGGTAGTAATAAAAGTACAGTGGGAACACACTCGAGGAGAAGTAGCAGTGTCAAGTCGACAGACTAAGATGTACTCATGTCACCTGGGAACAGCTACCCGACGATAGGTATAATACCCACCAGCAGTTCCCGACGAGTCATGTCCAGTATACTCATAACCTAATAAGCACTTGCATACTATCTCCAGTACAGTGTACTAATGGCTGTAGGACAGACCATCTCCCCTGCTGGAATGAGAAGCGTATACACTAGTCTACTCTGGAGTATCGATGCCCCGTCTCGATAATCCTGCGACTAGGGACCTGTATAAGGATATGCTTATAGACTACCCAGCTTCCACTAGTGTGACTTCCATCACAATGCTGGTAATCTAGCAAAGATCCTAAGGACTCTACCGATATGTATAAGCGATATGCTGGAAAAACACATGCATATATTGAGTTAGAAACAAACCAGGTAGCATACTACCATTTTGAGCGAGACTGTTACTATATCCGTGTATATCCCAAGCCTCCATTAAGTAATAGAAAAACCAGTATGATACAATAATGGCCTCTAGGGCATATATCACTAACAGAAACGAAGTAAGGCACATATGAAGATGTGCAGGAGCTTGATTAAATACGAGTATATGATACCGTATTCTAATCTCACGATATTTGTAGTCGGTTAGGTTATATGTGATATAACCAGATTATGCAATCAAGTGTTGATTCAATGATTTATTTTATGTATATATATTTGATATTGGCCGGTTATATATGATATGACCGGATTATTGAATCAAGTGTTAATTTAGTATCTAGTATTGATTATTATGCGGTTATATGTGATATAACCGGGTTATTGAATCAAGTGTTAATTTGATAATATGATATACACATATAAATGATATTAGTCTGTTATATATGATATAACCAAATTATTGAATCAAGTGTTGATTTAATAATTTGATATATATTAATATATTTGATATATACATATATATTAACTAATATCTAAAGATTTTCTTCTCTACAAATACATACATACATATATATATATATATATATATATATATATATATATATATATATGAGATATATATTAATATATGTATTTACATTATGTATCATGGTTGATGATACATACAACATGGGTGTATGAGATACACACTAGAGCTAAAGATTATTAGGGATGATTTATTTTTAAAAGAAAATAGAAAAGGGGTGGAAATGAGTCATGGCTTTGGATGCTTGGAGAAGCATTGAGAAGCCATGACTCGTCTCCTCTTTTTGTTTTATTTTTAGATATTTATTCATCCCAACCTTATCTCTAGCTCATGGTTCATTCTCTCATTCATTCACTCACACACCCAAGTTCATCTTCTTCCTTCTCTATGGGTTTTCTTGAGTTGGAAAAAGAAAGAGAAAAAGATTTCTAAAGTGAGCAAATCTCCTACTTCATCAACCTACACTAATTTACTCATTAGTTTAGGTTGTTTTCTTCACTAATACTTTTATTGGTGAAGTGTAAGCTTGAGTTAGAGAGACTTCAAGGTGGATCATCTTCGGCCTCGAAGACTACGAAGCAAGCCCATTCCTTTCACCAAATGGAGTCTAAAAAGAGTTTTAGGGACTGCTACTTGAAGCTTTAGAATTGAAGGACCGGTCTATAAAGATTGTAAACCCTTATTACTTAGTGTAGAACTTGTTTGCTTACACTTGAAACCCTAATTCTCTAGTTAGATTCTAGGTTAGTATTGCTTAGACCTCTAAATTTAAAAAAAAAATCATAATGGATGCTTGTTGAAACCTAGTAGTGGTGCTAAGACATACTTTCTTGCCTAGCCCTGATATTCGGCGTGAAAAAGCTGAGGCACTATCTGCTCACCCACAGGGTTATGCAAATCTTTAAGGTCGACCCGTTGAAATATTTAATGACCAAAGCAAACCTAACCGGTAGAATGGTCAGATAGGCTTTCATGCTGCTTGAATTTGACATAGTTTATACTCTGCAAAAGGCAGTAAAAGGGCAAGCCCTAGCTGATTTCCTCTCTTCTCATCCTATACCTGAGGAGTCACCGCTAAATTACAAGTTTCCAGATGAACAAGTGTTGCACCTCGAAAATGACGAGCCATGTCAAGAGCTCTACTTCGAAGGATCCTCATCAATGAGATCCTTCAGCAAATCAAGTATCCCGCAAATAAAAACTGGGTTATGATTGGTGTTTATCACGCCATCGAGGGGCACCCTACGACGGTCTTTCGCTCTTACCGAGCCTCGTACAAATAACGAAGCTGAGTACGAAGCGCTATTAGCCAGTCTTGAGCTCGCCATAGAAATGAAGATCACTCGCTACGTGTTTACGGAGATTCTCAGCGGTCGTCAGCCAAATAAGCGGCGACTACCAAGTATACAAGCCCGAGTTGGCTCAATACAGAAGTCGAGTCGTGGAACTCATGAAACAGTTTATTTATATTGAACTGATGAAAATCCCAAGGGCATTGAACGGAAAATCCGATGTACTCGCTCGCCTAGCCAAAGAGTTGGCTGATCCTAGTATGGATGAAATTCTGATCACGGTAAGAAACCGGAAAATTCTACCTCCAGTCATTCTACGGGAAGAAGAAATCGTAGAACAAGAGAACGGTCCTGCTGAAAAGGCCCTGGTCATAAAAGACGAGCCCCATTAGAGAGAACCCTTCATAAAGTATCTCTGATATGATAAACTGCCAGAAGAAAATCTGCTAGAGTTCAACTGAAGAAGAGAGCTCTCCGATATGTGTTCGTAAATGACAAACTATACCGAAGATCCTATGATCAGCTCTGGCTTAGATGTCTGTCATCGGCCGAAGCCCAAAAGATCATGAAAGAAGTCCGCTTAGGCGTCAACGAAGCACACCAATCTGGCCCTAAAATATGTCTCTAAATCAAGCATCTCAGATGGTATTGGCCTACCATGATAAAGGATTGTGAAGAACATGCAAAGAGATGCCACCTCTACAAATTACACGAAAACTTCATTCACATCCATCCCGATCCGTTGCATCCTACTGTGGCGTTATGGTTATTCGAAATATGGGGCACCAACATATTTGGCCAAATTGATCCCCCGTCATCTAAAGGTCATCAGTTCATATTAGCCGCAACTGACTACTTCTCTAGATGGGCTGAAACTGTAGCGCTAAAAGAAGTCAAGACAGAAGATATTCTGACATTCTTCTGGCATAACGAATTATACCATTTTGGCACACCAAGGCGGATCATTTCTGACAACGGACCTTCTTTCAAGAGCTTCAAAGTCTGAAGGTTTGCTACTTAGCACAACATATACTTGAGATATTCCTCCATCTATAATCTAAAAGCCAATAGGCTGTTAGTGTTATATGCCCTAAAGGCCATTATTGTATCATACGGGTTTGTATATTACTTAATGGAAGCTTGGGATATACACGGACGTAGTAACAGTCTTGCTAGAAATGGTAATATACTACCTGGTTTGTTTCTACCTCAATATGTGCATGTATTTCTTTTAGCATATCCCTTATACATATTAGTAGAGCCCTTAAGATCTTTGCTTGATTACCAACATTGTGATGGCAGTCACACTAGTGGGGGCTAGGTAATCTATAAGCACATCCTATACAGGTCCCTAGTCGTAGGATTATCGAGCCGAGGCATCGATACTCCAGAGTAGACTCGTGTATACGCTTCTCATCCCAGCATGGAAGATGGTCTATCCTAGAGCCATTAGTACATCGTACTGGAGATAGTATGAAGGTGATCATTGGGTTATGAGTACACTGGACAGGACTCGTAGGTAGCTGCTGGTGGGTGTTATACCCATCGTCGGGTAGCAGTTCCCAGGTGACATGAGTACAGCTTAGTCCGTCGACATGACACTTCTAGTTTGCCTTGAGTGTGTTCCCACTATTCTTAGATTGCTACCCTACCACGGCTCAAAAGAGTCATGCAAATACATAGTAGTTGGGTGCAGTCCCGAAACACTTGGAGGCAATGGCGGTTAGATAGGATTCGTCTCTCCCGGTATTGGGGGTTGATATCGCGCTGTGTTCGGAAAGCCATTACACAAAGTCCTTGGCCAAGGCAAGCGAGAATTACTTGTAGGTACTCCAGTAGTTTCTCAGGGTATTTTGGGCTACACTCCGACATTACTTATTGCGCTATTAGGGGTCTGACGATTACTGCCCCCTAAGCCCAATATGTGATACTCTTAGACGAACAGACCAGACTGTATGGAGATTGTCACAGACAGGCTCAGTAGGAGTTGGGATGAGTTTTCTCATCGGCCTTCTTATCGACAGATACCAGGGTGTGCAGCTAGTACCGCTGACGTGCTTGTGGTTAAACCCACTGCCAGCGTACTGTCAAGTCATTAGAGTCCCATACATAGTGTTTCCCTGTTTCGGGCGAAATGATGTAGAGGTCGTATAGTTTTACGACAGGGTTCGATCATACACGTGTACTTATACACGTACGATGTTCGGACGCGTAATACTAAAAGGCTTTGGTTTAAGCCGGATCCTAATATTATATTGATGGATTATTTTCGTCTCTTTGTATTCATATTCTTCAGAATACGGAAACGGATATGTATATACGGTTGAGGGGCATTCTCGTAATTTACTCGAGAAAGCTTCTAGAAGAAGACGCCTCATTTGGCTTTTAATCTTTTGATTAAAGATTAATGAGGTGGAGGAAATGAGGTGCAGATTTGCATTAAGTGAGACATGGCTCTTGGTGACTCATGGCATGACTCACCTTGTGACACGCTATGAGATATTTATGCAACATGCTAGATATTTGTGTTTTCATTATTGGTATGTTTCTATTCATCACAAATGGTCACAACACTTAGCCAAGCTCATTCTATGCTCATTTCTTCACTAGATTTTCCTCAAGTCTCCTTCTTCTTCCTCTAGCCTTTCATGTCTCATGTGTTGAGAAATATAAGGCAATTAGAGACAAGTTAATCCATCTACACTCTCTACATAATCTAGGCCGTCTAGTTTAGCGAACTAGGTGCCTTAGTTATCACGAATTTGAGGTAGGAGATCGGACTATAGACTCTCGGGTGGATCGTCTTTGACTCGATGAGCTCAACGAGAAAGTATCGATCCGTTATGATCCTCAGAGCTTATGATGAGGTGGAGGACAACAAAGAAGATCCGAAGGATATGTAACGTGAGGTATAAACTTCTTTACGAGTAGTTAACCTCTTAGTCGTTTAGCTAGTTAAGGTTTAGCATCGATCCTGGAGTTCGAGTTGGTGTTGCGACACCCGTAAAAATTGTTTTTATGTATTCTGCCTTCCCGCGAACCCGAGAGGTGCGCAGCATCGACTTACAGTGGTATCAGAGCCTACTAAACCTTTACTAGCTTGTTAGCAAGTTATTAGAACTTCGATCGTCGAAAAATCACGAAAACGATACACCCGCACCCTATCTTTATGTCAAATTTTTAAACTGCCAGAAAAAATATTTCAGAGGTATGAAAATTACATGCAGGGTATTATTAGAACTCCCAAGAAAAATAAGCCAGTGAATCGCCAAGACGGCCGCAGAAACGCGGCGGAACAGTGCGTTCTGTCACGGTTCCGCGGCCGAGTTGAGGCCGATTCGACTCGTTTTTCTTTTGTTTGTTCTAATTTTTGGTGTATTGTTTTCTGGTATATTTGGTTTCTACCCAGTATTTTTCTGTGTGCTGGTTTGCACTTGGGGTAGACACGGAAAATTTGTTTCGATCGAAATTCTAAAGTTCTTAGCTATCGGGTTTTCTGTGTTTGTTATATGATGCGAACGTCTGCTAATCATTATACGTCGATTAGTGGGGGTTCCACATATCTGTGATCTGTGATGTTGGTTTGTGTATATGAAAATTATTGAATCGTCGTGGCTGAATAGCCGGGGATGTGAGAAGATAGTTTTCTTTCATTCGATGTAAATTGTAAAGTAATGTAATATTCTTTTGCAGGGCACATCCGGGTTGAGATTGTAGCCACCATTGTATTATTTCTTTTACTATTTTTTTCTCCTAGGATACACCCACGGTGGGGTACAAAAACTACCGGGTTCTTTGAAGTGCCAAGTGGCCTACTCATTTTACTGAGGGAGGTTGCTTCACTTCGGGAATTTGGAGGGTAGTTTGTCGCACCCGTAGGGGGTCTGGGGTGGGGTTTAGCTATTCATCACGACCGTAGAATCCGTATTTCGTTACAGGCTTAAACTAAACGTGGAATTCCTAATATATCTAATATGTACATCTGTGATCTGGAATGCCTATTATTGCGTGAGACGAATGGTTATTATATATATGCTATATATTAGACGTTCTTATGTTTTGCACCCATGCTAGTCTTGCCCCCGCTCTGTCGTTAGCTAATTAACCTAACGGTGTTAGACGGGGCTTAGTGGCGAATGCAGATGGCATAAGCGTATGTTTTATTTTCGTTTCTTTCTGCAATGGTAGGTTAAATGATGGGACTGCATTAGATTAATGCAAAGCAAACAAACCAAAGCTGAATCGTTGGAACAAATTTCAAAATCACTCGGTTTTTTCAAAACAGAAACTTTTAAATGCGGAGCTTAAACCACTCCTTTAAAAGATATAAGGTTTCTTCGATTAAATCAAGTTCATTAGGTTCACGGTTTCGCCGAAACCAGCCGTAGCCCTCCGTAATTTCAGTTGAATATTCAGTAGTATTCAAGCTATGTATTTTGACCTTCGCCAAGATATAGTGATTGGTAGCTGCTGGATATTCATCCGTAGCATAGATAGATGTGTTGGTTTGGGATAGTCGTACTACTATTTTGGCCTTCGTCAAGGATATGTGCGGGTGGGTTCAAATTAACCTGGATAATGACGGATAGAACTTGACATGTGACTTATGATATGTTGGCCTTCGTTAAGGTCATAAAAGCATGGGGCAAAAATCCACATCGAGAGTTTCTAAAGAAACTGAAACTTGCTAGTTTTGCATACCATTTGAAGTGTGATAATTTTGGTAGGATTCCTTCAAAGTTATCACATAATGATATTTGGATCTCGGTCCTACTGTGAGTATCGGTTACTCCTCGGGAGATTTTTCACTAACACAACCAATACTATAAACCAAGTATGTGTCTAGAACGGTGTTAGTAGGGCTACGCCTCCAAGGAAAAGAGGTTATGTAATTAAGGAATTTCGCGAAAGCATTGGAAAACCTCCCTCAAAGTACCAATACCAGCCCGGCCGAAAGGTTAAGCAAGTATTGTAGGGTGAGATTAATCCTGACTAATTCTTCTTTTATGGTTTGAGGAGGATTCGAGAAACAGTGGGAGCCATCCTGTTTAGATAAATTAAAAGCCAATCTAAACTTGCAAGAGCATCAAGCTGAATGTTTTCTTCTCTCTCTCCTAATTGCAGCGACCAGGTGACCAATATTAAGTTACAGCTAGATAATAAAATAACTGAGTTATACTATATTGACTGGCAAAGGTTTGTCCAGATGTCCATTACTTATAACAAGCTGGACCACCTTATTACTACTCAAGCCCTGCCATCCTAGGTCTAGACTCCACCATCGCGAATAATGATATCCGTAAGACATTGAAAAAGGACAGTGCGAATGCCAAGTACCTCTTGTTGGCCTCAGTTGATGGTGTACACCAGAGGCAGCACGAGAAGATGTACTTAGTTTCCATCTTCCTCTATAACAAAGATTTATATGGAGAGCAATCTCGTATCGCAAGGTATGAGACCTCGAAGGAAATTGCTTCAAGCGAGGTTGGCTGTCGAGTCATCTGTAGGGGACCACGTCCCTATAATGATCATCTATATTAAATAGCTCACGGACCTGGGGACCGCGTTGGAGAACGAATCATAATTCTGACTTGATTCTACAGTCCCTACCTTCTACTTACGCCCAGGGAAGAAAGTTATACTTCCAGTTAAGGGCACCTTGAAGGAAACCGGGGAGACACCCGCTCTGCATATTGGGGAATCTTCCTCTTCTGGATCCAAGGCTAAAGCCAAGGGTGTGAAGAAGAAGACCTCCACAAAGCCAATAGGCGGTGTCAGTAAGGTAGAGGGAAAGGGCAGGGCAAAAGTTTCGTGGTTAATAGTAGGGAAGGAGGGATGTTCCTATTGTCATGGGAAAGGGCATTGGCAGAAGGAATGCAGGGCTTGGAAAGCCAGAATTCAGGATCCGAAGCGTGTTATAGCTTCGGCTTCGGGTGTGGTTGTGATTGAAAATTGTCTGTCAATTAACTCTACTTCCTGGATACTTGATACCGGATCAGAATCTCATATCTGTAATTCATTACAGGTTTTGAGAAACCGTAGAGTTATCAGGGCAGGTGATATGACTCTCAGGGTTGCTAACAGAATGAGCATGGACACTGTATCCGTAGGGGAATATCATCTAGGATTAACAAGTGGGCAGATATTGATTTTATGTAACTGTTTGTGTGTACCTAGTCTAGCTTGTAATATAATATATGTATCTTTACTTTCTAAAAAAGGATATGATTTTACATTTGTAAGCGATGTGGTCCACATCCACCTAAATCAAAGTTTGATTGGGTCAGGTACACTAGAGGACTGTATATACGTGTTAAATCAAGCTCAGGTTTTCAATGTCCAGAACACACTTAAAAGAAAGTCTCCAGAATTAAATAAGGCTTTCTTATGGCATTATAGACTGGGTCACATCAATGAAACATGGTTGATGAAGTTACATAGAGAGAGATATTTGGAACCGTTCGAATATCAGTCTTATGCAAGTTTTCATAGGAAAGATGACAAAGACTCCGTTCACTAGATACGGAGTAAGAGCGAGCGAGCTCTTGGGACTCATACACAGTGATGTGTGTGGTCCAATGTCTACATATGCATAAAGTGGTTATTCCTATTTCATTACTTTTACGGATGATTTCTCTAGTTATGGACATGTCTTCTTGATGAAACATAAATCCGAGACCTTTGAGAAATTCCGTGAATATAAGAATGAAGTGGAAAAACAAACAGGCAAAAGTATCAAGACACTGAGATCTGATCGAGATAGTGAATACTTAAGTGCCGAGTTCCTGGGTTACTTAAAAGAGAATGAAATTCTTTCTCAGCTTACTCCTCCATACACACCACAACACAATGGTATATTGGAGAGGCAGAACAGAACCTTATTAGATATGGTACGTTCCATGATGAGTAACGCTGAGTTACCGCGATCCTTCTGGGGTTATGCACTAGAATCAGCTGCATATTTTTTGGACAAGGTTCCTACCAAGACTGTGCCTACCACACTATATCAGATGTAGAGTGGGAAGAAACCCTATCTTCAGTATCTGAAGATATGGGGATGTCCAGTTTTTGTGAAAAAGCAGCATGTGGACAAGCTCGAGGCACGCTCAGTACTGTATAAGTTTGTGGGATACCCAAAGAACTACAGGGGATATCTTTTCTATTACGCAGAGGAACAAAAGGTTTTTGTTTCTCGTCATGCCCACTTTTTGAAATATCAATTTTTGGAAAAAGGAACTAGTGGGAGCGCAATAGAACTGGAAGAAATTCCAGAACCACAAACTATTACTGAAAGCATGGTAGAACTAGAGGTTTCAGAAGAACCGGACATCCCTGCGCCACTCCGCAGAACTAGTAGGCAGTCTCATCTGCCTGAGAGATACTACGGTTTTCTCATAGACGGGCTAGAGAGGATTGCATCATTGACAATGATGAGCCAACTAGCTTCTAGCAACCCATTCAGACTGGTGACTCGGTAAAACGGTTGGATGCAATGTGGACCAAGATGGAGTTCATGTACATTAACAAAGTATGGACTTTGAACATTGCTCCAGAAGGGGTAAAACCCGTAGGCTGCAAATGAATCTTCAGAAAGAAAATTGGTGTAGATGGATAGGTTGAAACCTATAAGGGTAGACTTGTTGCAAAAGGTTTTTGTCAAAGACCTAGTTTGGACTATGATAAAACCTTTTCTACAGTGGCTATGCCTAAATCCATTCGGATCCTTCTTGCCATTGCTGCCTTCCACGATTATGAGATTTGGCAGATGGACGTAAAGACCACTTTTCTGAATGGACATTTGAAAGAGTGCGTCTATATGGATCAGCCAGAGGGTTTCATTCAGATTGGGAGCAACGGGAAAGTGTGCAAGTTGCCTAAGTCCATTTATGGAATAAAGAAAGCATCGTAGAGTTGGAACATCTATTTTGATGAGACGGTCAAAGAATTCGACATTATCAAAAATCCAGATGAACCATGCATCTATAGTAAGATTGTAGCGAGAACTGTGGTATTCCTCGTCTTGTACATAGATGACATTCTCTTAATAGGAAATGACATTCCTATGCTACAATCAGTCAAAGGATTCTTGTCACAGAGTTTCTTTATGAAAGACCTGGATGATTCCAACTACACTCTGAGGATCCAGATCTATCGTGATAGATCAAAGAGGATGGTGGGACTTTCACAGTCAAGGTACATCAACACCATACTAAAATGATTTAGTATGGAAAATTCAAAGCACGATAGTCTACCGGCTTGTCACAGAATCACCCTCTCCAAAGAGATGTCTCCCAAGACTAATTTGGAAAGGGCTCGCATCACATCTATATCATACGCCCCTGTGGTAAGCTCTATAATGTATGCGATGTTGTGTAACAGACTAGATATTGCTTACGCACTAAGCGTGGTAAACCGGTATCAGTCATACCCAGGGGAAAAGTACCGGATAGCAGTAAAGAACATTCTCAAGTACTTAAGAAGGACTAAGGAGATGTTCTTAGTGTATGGCAGAAAAGACCTCCAGATCGAGGCCTTTTGCTGACTCCATCTTCCAGAGCGATAAGGATGACTCCAAGTCTATGTCGAGATATGTCTTTACCCTCAATGGAGAGGCGGTCTATTGGAAGAGCTCCAAGAAGAACACCATTGCTGTTGCGCCACGGCAGCGCCCCGGCAGTCTACTCGAGGCCAAAATGCGGAATCAAAAATTTTCTTAACTTTAAACCGGCGCTACCGCGGACAATAAACCCGGATCGTAACCATTAACCTGTACTAGCAAACTAGAGATGGGGTGAGAGATATACCGAGTGATCCGAGTCCTCCGGTCTTCTCGCCGTCGTTCCGATCTCCCGCGGAATGTCCGGTCTCCACCTCGTCGCTGGAAGGGCACCACATCGCCGGCTTCTTTTACGGGCTCCCACCTCTATACCGAGGCAACTCGGACGCGAAGTTTGCTAGCCGAGGCGTCCAAGATTTGCTGTAGGCTAGTGTAGAGTCTATGTCTCATTGGGGTTTTGTTGCCATGGAGGATGAAGGAATCAATATGAACTTTGGAGAGGTGAGAAGGATTTTGTGAGCAAGTCAAAAATGAGATCATGAAATTTCCCTCATACAAAATGAAACCTCTCCCTCTCCCTTGCAATGTGTGGTCGGCCCCCCCTTGGAAATATGGTGGAGGAAAAACCAAACACAAGAAGGGAGGTGAGTGTAGGAAAAGGTGAAAGGTGACCATATCAAAAGGTTATGATAACAATATCAATTCAACATCAAATCCATCTTAATCCTTTCTAATCTTAAAAAGCAAGCCATCATGAAAAAGCGAAGATGCTTAACTTATCATGATGCCACAAATGCAAGAAACCCCTCCACAAATGTTATTTGCAAACTTGCAAATAACCCCCTCCATCGGAAAAGTCCGGCCGGGAAAGAACAAAGGAAAACCGGCCGGAACGGAATGCAAACTGGCAACTCCAGAAAACTGGTCCCGTAATAAATTACAGGAAAACCCCGCTACTGCATATACATGCCCGCATTTGTATTCCCACTGAACACAAATGCAAAGAGACAAAATCTACACTGTACTATACTAGGATCCGGCTTAAACCAAAGCCGGCTAGTAATATCCGTCCGATCCTGATCCGTGCAATACCGCACGTATCTGATCGAACCCTGCCATATCTCCATACGGCCTCTACAGCGTTTCGCCCGAAACTTGAGTAACTGAGTGTGTGGTGGACTCTAAAGACTCGTCAATACTATGGCTGTGGATTTAACCACTAGCACGTCAGAGGTATTAGCCATACGTGACGGGCCACCAACTATTGACTAAAAGGGACGTCGATGAGCGAACTCATCCTGACACCCTACTGAGCCTGTCAGTGACAATATCCGTACAGTCCGGTCCGTTCGTCTATGAGTATCGCATGGCGGGCCTAGGGGGTTGGTAAAAGTCAGACCCCCAAAAGCGGTACAAGTCGTGTCGGAGTGTAGCCCAGAACACCCTGAGATAATACTGGAATACCTACCAGCAAATCTCCTGCCTCGGCCGAGGGCTTTGTGTAATGGCTCTCCTAGACACAGCGCGACCTCACCTCCAATACCGGGAGAGACGAACCCCTGCAGATTCGCTCACTGCCTCCATGTGGCTCGGAATTGTACCCAACTAAAACCTGTTTGCACGACTTCTTTGAGCCGTGGTAGGGTAGTAATCAAAGTACAGTGGGAACTCACACGAAACAAATGACGATCCCCAGGTTGATGAACTAACCTGTACACATGTCACCAGGGAACTGCTATCTGACGTCAGGTATAAGACCAACTAGCATGTTCCCAGCGAGTCCTGTCCGGTGTACTCATAACCCAATGAGCACCTGTATACATCTTAGGTGAACCAACTGACACCAATGGCTTGTGAGACCGGCCACCGCCCCTCGTCGGGGTCTCGACTGTATACACTAGTCTACTCTGGAGAATCGATGCCCAGTCTCGAAACTCCTACGACTAGGGACCTTTTAAGGATTTGCTTATAGACCCCAGCTCCCACGTATATGATCGCCCTCATACTGCTGGTAGTCAAGCAAGAATCCTAGGGGCTCTATCAACGTGTAATAGCGACTTGTAAGGTCACCTAAAGCAGTACACGATGATAAAGATAAACCAGATAGCATACTATCATCTCGAGTAAGACTGTCCTACCGGGATAGGTCCTCCCTCAATCATTGCAATCATATGCCTGTGATCCAATAATTGACTCTGAGGGCACTATCTCCAACAATCTCCCACTTGCATTCAAGGCTAATTATTGCGATGTCGCATACTCACAGCCCTTGTGATACCGAACACCCAACTCCTCTACTAGTCAGTCTCACAAATCTCGTTTGCGAAACTATTGCGTTCGAGGAATAGCCTCAGTGAGTGGATCCGCTGTGATGTTTCTTTCTATGTCTCTCTATATATCCCATATTCGCGGAGAAAGACATCTCCCGAAATGAGCAATACCTGTCTTAGAATGTCTGGATGTCTGATGGGACCTAGTTCATAAATGAACTCCAAATCCAAACTTCTTAGACTGTATCGTCAACTGAACTTAATCAGTATCCTGCGCCATGCCTCCCTCAGTATCCACCTGGACCACCTGTCCAAAATACTGCCCCTTGTCAGAGGGAGAACTATAACTCTGACAGCCACTCTGCCATCCATGTCACCTTGGAAGCCAGGAATGATAACTGTCTCCTGAACGAGGCTGTCGTTATCATATCACTAGAACATCAACTTATGTTCTAAAACTGCTTCCGACTGTTTCTCTAGGATTGGATCAACATCAATTTATTGCACCTACTGCAAGAACAACATCTGGTGTGGTACTTGACATCTCATGATTGACTCAATTGCCTAAGCAAGTGATCTGCCAATCATGCGCATCCCTCTTTACTTTAGTCTATAAGACATATTTAGAGAGGGTGACTCCATCACCTGCAGGTACACTACCGTGCCAGGAGTCGTCCATTCTAAATACTCATAGAATGCTGTCAAAGTACCCAAATTGGGAAACCACCCAAATCTAGATCTAAAACCATAGATCTAGTAACCAGAATGTCTGATATAATATCCAAGTCCTATGTGGAGAAATCACTGTATGACGACCAAAGAATAACCGATCGTAGTATAGGAATATCATTTCCTATTCTGTGTATGTCATCCTAATACCATGACATCACACCCTACTACCTTCTTAACAGATCCATCCCCTATTCTGATGAAGTCAAACCTATGACTGTCACATCAGAAATAGATGATCTATCCCCGCTATATCTGCTTAAGTCTATAAATAGACATAAGCCTCTTGCCCACTGTGCTTCCATTGCTCCCACTGACTACGACAACCCTCTGGCAGAGTCATATAGACGTACACTTCTAAAGCTAGTTTAGAACGACGCTATACTCATCCTCCTGCCGGGTCTCTCAGTCTGGAACAACAGCAATGGCAAGTCTGGGTAAACAAGAACGTCCCTGCTACCGTCCCTGAGCATTCCGAAGTACCTCTCGGGTGCCTGAGGTTACCCACTTTATCTGCGGAGTGGCCAATGGAATGTCAAAACAGATTGAATCTTTAGGTTCTTATCAAATCTTCAGTAATCGTTTGCGGTTCTGGAATTACTTCCAGTTCTACCATACTCCCACTACTGTTTTTCTGAAAGATTCCATTTCTTTTAAAAATGTGGCGAGTCAAGAACAATATCACTATTGATCTTCCAGATGGTAGAAAGTCAACCCTCGTCATAGCCTGGGTCAACCCACAAACAGCCATTACAGAAACGTGCCCTGAGTTACCCGGAGTCTGGTTTTAAGCATAAGCCGGACAACTCCACGTACCTTAATATCGTTAAGATATGAACTGTTCTATATCCAATATAGAAACAGAGGCACTGATTTAATTGAACCAGATTCAAATCATGCAGCTGTCACCAGTGGATGTTAACTAAATGGAAAGAGGCCGATCAGCGTTACTCAACTTAGGAATGCTTCCAATTATGAGTAACCTGAAAGAGAAGCAAGTTCTCATTACTATCAACTGAATACCATACATAAGTATCTAAATCTTCGATCACCTTGAAGAATCCCGATACTTGCAAAACCTGGTTCTCTACTCTATTCTTATACCAATAACTCCTCAAAACTCAGACCCTGTGTTTCTACGAAACACATGTCTAAGAACTAGAGAAGTTAAAAGTAAACAAAATATAGTACGAGGACCAACCCCTCTGTCCTAATGGACACTGGACAACATACAATACTCTGTATAAGTCCCCTGAGTGTAATAACTCATTCCTTGTGTGTTGTAGGTCGAAAACTGTACTATGGTTATGAAGAATTGCACCGCTGTTCAATGCTCCTTACCTAACCATCCACTGGTATAGGTAAATGTCATAGACATAATTCCAAAAAGGTATATCTCACTCTATAAAAATAGACGTACAGATATATCATTTTGAAATTGGTGCACAACAACGGATATTCAAAACCAAATATTTGCCGTCCGGCAAACAACCCAGGTGACTTCCTCAAATATCACCAATTACAACGAATCCCGATATAATGAGGATGATCACCTAATTCCCAATAACTTACTCCCACTCATCATCTGTAAAACCATACAGATGTGAGAATCAAACCTGGTAAATACATACCCTAGAGCAAGTGTCTAATTGGGAAGTCAGTTTTCTTTTAACAGTACACAGTGAAACTGAAACATTGAAATGTTTCGATGGGGGTATCCCGGTATTCCTAGTAATGCCTCTTCCATTATCCAGATTCACAACTGTAACCGTATAATTCTTTTCCATCTCTTCAAATCCCTTTATATGTCTTTAGTCATTACCTTCTGCACACCCCTTTAGGCCAAAAGGTTTTCTTCCTTCCCTACCGTTCGGCACCAGCCTATGGTTTGGAAGAAGACTATCCAATAAGCATAATGGGTGTACTGTCCTAATCCTAGGAACACTCTCAATGCGAGAGAAGGTGAAGATAAAAGACAACCGAATAAACCATATTCCTATTTCTCCTGAACCAGGATCCATCCCCGAACTGGAACAAGTTCCTTGCGAGTTCGTATATAACCATACGATGGATTATCCAATAAACTTGGGATCTTCGTAGTGATACGGAGTGTCCTGGAGAAATACAAAGGTGATTTAGGATTGGCGAAGAAAAACTTGGTTTGGTCGTGAATAGCAGTCGCAATTTACTTTGCCCTCTTACTAATCCCTTTCTTTGTCTTAACTTAATACCTTCTGTATACCGTTTAGGCTAACTGGTTTTCTTCATTCCCTACCGTTCGGCACCAGCCTAGGGTTTGGAAGAAGACTATCCAATTTGCGTAATAGGTGTACTATCTTCTAAACAAAAGAGTACTCGCAACCTGAAAGAAGGTAAAAGGAAAAGACAACTGAATAGTCCTATTCGTTTTCTCCAGAACCGGAAACCATCCTCGAATAAAGTCCTTCGAGTTCGTATATAACCATACGATGGTTTTGTCCAATGGAAGTGGACGTTCGTAGTAATACGGGTGTCCTGGAGAAAAGGGTAAAAGTAGGAGTGGCAATGAGGTCTGCAACTCTGACAATCCAAAAGCCAGTCTTATAAGAAGGTTCGGTTAACTTGGTCACTGAGTCATAGTGTAGGGTCGGGTCAATGGTCGCTGCTAAAGAGAGAGAGAAAAGAAACACTCAGCGTGCACTCTAACCTAGATCAGAATGGTTATCATTTTATCTAATCAGGAAACCTCCCATTGTAACCTCAAATTCTTCTCCAAACCTAAAAGAAGAATTAGTCGGGATCACCCGAGGAGTAAACCAACTCATCAGTGGGAATCGGGATCCAACTATCATCGCATGACAACATGACGGAATCCACTCACGTCACCACACTCCAGAAGGTATGCGCATGCCTGGCATGTTTCAGTTTCTTTAGAAACTCCCGATGTAGGTTTTTACCCCTAGGACCCAAGTAACCTTGACGAATAATCAACAAATCAAAAGGTCCTAGTCAAGTTCAACCCGTCATTATCTTGATTGCGTTAAACCCACCCGCACGACCCTTGACGAATAATCAACAAAGTCGTACGACTGTCCTAACCAATCCACATATCCATGCGACAGAAAGCATTACAGAGCTACCGCACACTACGCCTCGGCGAATAGCAACGACAAACGTAGCGCGAATACTAAGCAATACTAATCCAAAATGACGGAGGGCTACGAATGGTTTTTGGCGAAAAACCTTTAACGTAATGAACTTGATATCGTTGAAGGAACTGGATAACTTTTTATAAAAATATAGTGGCGAAAACCCTTTGCTAAAGAGGTCACTCCCGGTGAAGGGATCTCGGCTCTTTCCCCGTAGAATGAGGTGCAGGATATTCCAACTGAATACCACGATGCAAAGCAAAAGGCAATGAAGTTATTGCCCTGACGCAAACTTCTGTCCAAGGGGTCACTCCCGGTGAAGGGATCTCGGCCCTTGCCTCGTCGACTGAGGAGCAGGATATTCCAACTGAATACCACGATGCAAAACAAAAGTGAACGTCGTTGCAATAACAGCTTTTTGAAAAATGTTCCAACAACATCAGAATAGGTTTGTTTATCTTGCATTGATCCGAATCAACGCAGTCCCATCATATGATCACACCACAAAAGAACGAAAATAATGATGTACGCATATGCCATCCGCATTCGCCACTGGGTCCCGTCATCACCCGTTAGGTTACTTAACTAACGACAGAGCGGGGACTGGACTAGCGCGGATGCAAAACATATACAACATCCACTAGTATATATATCAATATATAATATTTCGCTCAAGGCGTGATAAAAAGCAACATCACAGAAATATAGAGCATTACAGAACAATACAGATATCTGGGACCCCCAGGTTTCATAGAGCCGCTACTGAAACCCGACGTTCCCCTGGTCGTGTGGATAGCCTGTGCAATGAAAATCCTAGACCCCTACGGGCGCGGCAAGTCACCCGCCAAAACCTGAAGCGAGGCAACCCCCTTCAGCAACGTGAATGGACAACCCAGCACTTCACGGAATCCGGCAACTTGGGCACCCCTCCTGGGTCAACCTGTACCCCCTACGAGTGTGGAGAACAGCCCGCCAATTCTAGAGTAAAGCCCCCTCCGTCTCAATGCCATTAGATGTGGGCTCATTGCCCTCTAGAACTCGGCTATCCGTGCACCCCTCCGCGGGGCAAACCTAGTACAGAAAGTAAAATATACATACAACGGGTACATCGACCGCAACCAGGTCGTGCCCCAAAAGAATAATACAAACAGGCAGTGACGGCAGTCCACATGTCGGACGCTCGCCCCGCAATATCAAATGTACATAATACAACAAAACTGTACTAACACTGCAACCAGGCTATCCCCACGACCGATCCGCAACATCACAGCACAATCACAGAACATCAACGTGAATGTCACGTTCGCAAATCCGTCTAAAAGGGCTATAGCAGTTAGACAGGATTTACCGATCAAGTGATATTCACGGTCGCAGATATAATGTAAATACTGTGAACTAATGTGTTTAAAACATCCAATCGATTAAATTTTACCAAGTGGGCCCCAAGCATTACTGTAGCACATAAAGAAATTCTGGGCCCAAAAGGAATATACCAAAACCCCTATTTCCAGCCCACAAGCCCACTGCAAAAAAATGATGACGTGAATCCACATTCCTGCGGCGGAACCGCGGCCAAAGAGGGGTTATGGCCGCGGTTCCGCGGTCGTACGGAAGGATCAGGGCACCAAAATTTTCCAGTGTTCTTAGGACTTTCAGTACATCACTTTTCTACAACCTGAAAAATTTTTGGACTCCAAAAAATTTCGACAGAAACTGATGTGAAGAAAAATACGGTTTTTGGAAAATTGTTCGATCGGAAATGTAAAACACATTAGACAAAGCTAGACTAGGTTAATGGCATGGCTCTGATACTATGTTGCGCCACGGCAGCGCCACGGCCGTCTACTCGAGGCCAAAATACGGAATCAAAAATTTTCTTAACTTTAAACCGGCGCTACCGCGGACAATAAACCCGGATCGTAAACATTAACCTGTACTAGCAAACTAGAGATGGGGTGAGAGATATACCGAGTGATCCGAGTCCTCCGGTCTTCTCGCCGTCGTCCCGATCTCCCGCGGAATGTCCGGTCTCCACCTCGTCGCTGGAAGGGCACCACATCGCCGGCTTCTTTTACGGGCTCCCACCTCTATACCGAGGCAACTCGGGCGCGAAGTTGGCTAGCCGACGCGTCTAAGATTTGCTGTAGGCTAGTATAGAGTTTATGTCTCATTGGGGTTTTGTTGCCGTGGAGGATGAAGGAATCAATATGAACTTTGGAGAGGTGAGAAGGATTTTGTGAGCAAGCCAAAAATGAGATCATGAAATTTCCCTCATACAAAATGAAACCTCTCCCTCTCCCTTGCAATGTGTGGCCGGCCCCCCCTTGGAAATATGGTGGAGGAAAAACCAAACACAAGAAGGGAGATGAGTGTAGGAAAAGGTGAAAGGTGACCATATCAAAAGGTTATGATAACAATATCAATTCAACATCAAATCCATCTTAATCCTTTCTAATCTCAAAAAGCAAGCCATCATGAAAAAGCAAAGATGCTTAACTTATCATGATGCCACAAATGCAAGAAACCCCTCCACAAATGTTATTTGCAAACTTGCAAATAACCCCCTCCATCGGAAAAGTCCGGCCGGGAAAGAACAAAGGAAAACCGGCCGGAACGGAATGCAAACTGGCAACTCCAGAAAACTGGTCCCGTAATAAATTACAGGAAAACCCCGCTACTGCATATACATGCCCGCATTTGTATTCCCACTGAACACAAATGCAAAGAGACAAAATCTACACTGTACTATACTAGGATCCGGCTTAAACCAAAGCCGGCTAGTAATATCCGTCTGATCCTGATCCGTGCAATACTGCACGTATCTGATCGAACTCTGCCATATCTCCATACGGCCTCTACAGCGTTTCGCCCGAAACTTGAGTAACTGAGTGTGTGGTGGACTCTAAAGACTCGTCAATACTATGGCTGTGGATTTAACCACTAGCACGTCAGAGGTATTAGCCATACGTGACGGGCCACCAGCTATTGACTAAAAGGGACGTCGATGAGCGAACTCATCCGACACCCTACTGAGCCTGTCAGTGACAATATCCGTACAGTCCGGTCCGTTCGTCTATGAGTATCGCATGGCGGGCCTAGGGGGTTGGTAAAAGTCAGACCCCCAAAAGCGGTACAAGTCGTGTCGGAGTGTAGCCCAGAACACCCTGAGATAATACTGGAATACCTACCAGCAAATCTCCTGCCTCGGCCGAGGGCTTTGTGAAATGGCTCTCCTAGACACAGCGCGACCTCACCCCCAATACCGGGAGAGACGAACCCCTGCAGATCCGCTCACTGCCTCCATGTGGCTCGGGACTGTACCCAACTAAAACCTGTTTGCACGACTTCTTTGAGCCGTGGTAGGGTAGTAATCAAAGTACAGTGGGAACTCACACGAGACAAATGACGATCCCTAGGTTGATGAACTAACCTGTACACATGTCACCAGGGAACTGCTATCTGACGTCAGGTATAAGACCAACTAGCATGTTCCCGGCGAGTCCTGTCCGGTGTACTCATAACCCAATGAGCACCTGTATACATCTTAGGTGAACCAACTGACACCAATGGCTTGTGAGACCGGCCACCGCCCCTCGTCGGGGTCTCGACTGTACACACTAGTCTACTCTGGAGAATCGATGCCCGGTCTCGAAACTCCCACGACTAGGGACCTTTTAAGGATTTGCTTATAGACCCCAGCTCCCATGTATATGATCGCCCTCATACTGCTGGTAGTCAAGCAAGAATCCTAGGGCCTCTATCAACGTGTAATAGCGACTTGTAAGGTCACCTAAAGAAGTACACGATGATAAAGATAAACCAGATAGCATACTATCATCTCGAGTAAGACTGTCCTACTGGGATAGGTCCTCCCTCAATCATTGCAATCATATACCTGTGATCCAATAATTGACTCTGAGGGCACTATCTCCAACAATTGCTGACTCGACGATGGAAGCAGAGTATATCGCTGCTTGTGACGCCGCAAAAGAGGCAGTCTGGATGAGGAAGCTCCTAACAGAACTTCAGGTGGTTCCAACCATTGTTGATCCAATACCGCTGTATTGTGAAAACAACGACGCTATAGTATTAGCGAAGGAACCCAGGTCCCATCAGAGATCCAGACATATCTTGAGGCGGTACCACCTGATTAGGGAGATTGTTGATCACCGGGAGATCGAGGTGATGAGAGTAGATACGGAGAACAACACTGCTGATCTACTCACCAAGGCCATCCCTCAGACAAAGTTTGAGAAGCTATTTGAGATGATAGATCTGCGATATGTGTTGGATATAGTGCCCTCAGAGTCAATTATTGGATCACATGCACGTGATTGCAATGATTGAGGGAGGACCTATACCGGTAGGACAGTCTTACTCAAGATGATAGTATACTATCTGGTTTATCTTTATCATCGTGTACTACTTTAGGTGACCTTACAGGTCACTATTGCACGTTGATAGAGCCCCTAAGATTCTTGCTTGACTGTCAGCAGTATGAGGGCAATCATATACGTGGGAGCCGGGGTCTATAAGCACATCCTTAAAAGGTCCCTAGTCGAGGGAGTTTCGAGACAGGGCATCGATACTCCAGAGTAGACTAGTGTATACAGTCGAGACCCCGACGAGGAGCGGTGGCCGGTCTCACAAGCCACCGGTGTCAGTTGGTTCACCTAAGATGTATACAGGTGCTCATTGGGTTATGAGTACACCGGACAGGACTCGCCGGGAACATGCTAGTTGGTCTTATACCTGACGTCAGATGGCAGTTCCCTGGTGACATGTGTACAGGTTAGTTCATCGACCTGAGATCGTCATTTGTCTCGTGTGAGTTCCAACTGTACTTTGATTACTACCCTACCACGCTCAAAGGAGACGTGCAAACAGGTTTTAGTTGGGTACAACCCCGAGCCATATGGAGGCAGTGAGCGGATCTGCAGGGGTTCGTCTCTCCCGGTATTGGGGGTGAGGTCGCGCTGTGTCTAGGAGAGCCATTACACGAAGTCCTTGGCCAAGGCAGGAGATTTACTGGTAGGCATTCCAGTAGTATCTCAGGGTGTTCTGGGCTACACTCCGACACGACTTGTACCGCTTTTGGGGGTATGACTTTTACCAACCCCCTAGGCCCGCCATGCGATACTCATAGACGAACGGACCAGACTGTACGGATCTTGTCACTGACAGGCTCAGTAGGGTGTCAGGATGAGTTCGCTCACAGACGTCCCTTTTGGTCAATACCTGATGGCCCGTCACGTATGGCTAATATCTCTGACGTGCTAATGGTTAAATCCAAAGCCAAGGTGTTGACGAGTCTTTAGAGTCCCCCACAGACAGTTGCTCAAGTTTTGGGCGAAACGCTGTAGAGGCCGTATGGAGATATGGCAGGGTTCGATCAGATACGTGCGGTATTGCACGGATCATGATCGGACAGATAATACTAGAGGGCTTTGGTTTTAGCCGGATCCTAGTATTGTATAGTGTAGATTTTGTCTCATTGCATTTGTATTCAGTGGGAATACAAATGCAGGCATGTATGTGCAGTCGCAGGGTTTTCCTGTAATTTATTATGGGGTCAGTTTTCTGAAGTTGCCAGTTTGCATTCCGTTCCAGCCAGTTTTCCTTTGTTCCTTCACGGCCGGATTTTTCTGATGGAGGGGCTAATTTGCAAGTTTGCAAATTAGCATTGTGGAGGGGGTTTCTTGCATTTGATGGATTATGATGGTTTAAGCATCTTTGCTTTTCTTGTGATCATTTCATTTGCATTTAATGTGAAGAGATTGATTTGTTTATGGATGTGAGGCTTGCTTTTAGGGTGTGGTCACCATTTTAATTTCCTACACTCACCTCCCTTATTGATTCCCTCCTCATTCTTGATATTGGCCGGCCACATTTTTGGGAGAGAGAGAGAGGTTCATTTTGTGTGGAAAATTTCTTCATCTCATTTTCTCTTCTTGCCACAAAAATTCCATCACTCCAAAGTTCATTCTCTGCTCCATCATCAAAGGCAACTTCACACCCGCTAGAGAAAAACCATTCTACACTAGCCTACAGCATTTCTTGGACACGTCGACTCGCCAACTTCGTGCCCGAGTTGCCTCGGTCCAGAGGTGGGAGCCCGTAAAAGAACCCGGCGATGTGGTGCCCGTTCCGACGAGGAGATGAAGACCGGAGATTCCGCGAGGAGATCGGAGTGGAGGCCGAAGACCGAAAGACACGGATCGCTCGGTATAGCTTCCTTCCCTTTCTCGTATTTGCTAGAGTTAGGTTAATGGCCCGATCCGGGATTTTTTGTGCGCGGTGGTGCCGGTTTCTAGTTTTTAGAAAGCTTCGTTTCCGCATTCCGGCGTCGGATTGACGGCCGGGGAGCCGCCGTGCACTTACACTGGTATCAGAGCCACACCATTAACCTAGTCTAGCTTGCTCTAGCGTGTTTAAATGTTCGATCGAACGGATTTTCCGAAAACCCGATATCCAAAGCACAGTTTCTGTCGATTTCATTTAGTGCTCTAAAAATTTTTCAGTACATTGCAGAAATATGTGCAGGGAATTCTAAGACTTCTGTAGAAATTTGGTCGCATGACGTCATGGTTCCACCGCGGAATCGCGGCCTAACCCTTGCATTAGCCGCGGTTCCGCTGCCACCTTGATTCCTCTCTGCACCAAATTTGCATAGTAGGCTTCTGACTTGAAAATAGGGTTTTTGGAATATTCTTTTTGGGCCCAGGTTTTCTTTGAGTACTGCAGTAGTGCTTGGGGCCCACTTCGGTAAATTTAGTCGATCGAAAATTTTAAACATGTTAGTTCACAGTATTTACATTATATCTGCAACTGTGAATGTCATTTGATCGGTAAATCCTGTCTAACTGCTATAGCCCTTTTAGACGGATTTGCGAACGTGACATTCATGTTGATGTTCTGTGTTGTGCTGTGATGTTGCGGATTGGTCGTGGGGGATAGCCTGGATGCAATGGTAGTACAGTTTGGTTTATTATGTACATTTGATATTGCGGGGCGAGCGTCAGACATGTGGACTGCCGTCACTGCCTGTTTGTATATTATTCTTTTGGGGCACGACCGAGCTGAGGTCGATGTACCCGTTGTATGTATATTTTACTTTCTGTACTATGATTACCCTGCGGAGCGGTGCACAGATAGCCGGGTTCTAGAGGGCAACGAGCCCGCATCTCATGGCGTTGAGACGGAGGGGGCTTCACTCTAGAATTGGCGGGCTGTTCGCCGCACTCGTAGGGGGTATAGGTTGACCCAAGGAGAGGTGCCCAAGTTACCGGATTCCATGAAGTGCTGGGTGGTCCATTCATGTTGTTGAAGGGGCTGCCTCGCTTCAGGTTTTGGCGGGTAACTTGCCGCACCCGTAGGGGTCTAGGATTTTATTGCACAGGCTATCCACACGACCAGGGGAACGTCGGGTTTCAGTAGCGGCTCTATGAAACCCGGGGATCCCAGATATCTGTATTGTTCTGTGATGCTTATTACATTTCTGTGATGTTGCATTTTATCACGCCTAGAGCGAATATCATATATTGATATATATACTAGTAGATGTTGTATATGTTTTGCATCCGTGCTAGTCCAGTCCCCGCTCTGTCGTTAGTTAAGTAACCTAACGGGTGATGACAGGACCCAGTGGCGAATGCGGATGGCATATACGTACATCATTATTTTCGTTCTTTATTGGTGTGATCAATTGATGGGACTGCGTTGATTCGGATCAATGCAAGCTAAACAAACCTATTCTGATGTTGTTGGAACACTTTTCAAAAAGCTGTTATTGCAAGGGCGTTCTCTTTTGTTTTGCACAGTGGTATTCAGTTGGAATATCCTGCACCTCAGTCGATGAGGCAAGAGCCGAGATCCCTTCATCGGGAGTGACCCCATGGACAGAAGTTTGCGTCAGGAAAATAACTTCACTATAGTCATTTACTTTTGCTTTGCATCGTGGTATTCAGTTGGAATATCCTGCACCTCATTCTACGGGGAAAGAGCCGAGATCCCTTCACCGGGAGTGACCTCTTTAGCAAAGGTTTTCGCCACTGTATTTTTATAAAAGCTATCCGGTTCCTTCAACGATATCAAGTTCATTACATTAAAGGTTTTTCGCCAAAATCCATTCGTAACCCTCCGTCATTTCAGACGGGTACCACGTAGTATTCATGCTATATTTGTTGGCCTTAGTCAAGGCATAGTGTACGGTAGCTGCTTGTTACTTTTCTGCTGCATAGATAGATGCGTTGGTTTGGGACAGTCGTATAGCCTTGTTGGCCCTAGTCAAGAGCTTGTACGGGTGGGTTCAAATTAACCTGGACAATGACGGGTAGAACTTGACATGTGACTTATGATTTGTTGGCCTTAGTCAAGGTCATAAGAGCATGGGGCAAAAATCACATCGGGAATTTCTAAAGACACCGAAACTTGCCAAATATGCGCATACCTTCTGGAGTGTGATAACGTGAGCGGATTCTGTCACGTTATCCTGCGATGATAGTTGGATCCCGATTCCCACTGATGAGTTGGTTTTCTCCTCGGGTGATCCCGACTAATTCTTCTTTCAGGTTTGGAGAAGAATTTAACGTTACAGTGGGAGGTTTTCTGATTAGATAAAGTGATAACCATTCTGATCTAGGTTAGAGTGCATGTTGAGTATTTCTTTTCTCTCTCTCTCTTTGGCAGCGACCATGACCCGACCCTTGACTATGACTCAGTGACCAAAATTAACCGAACCTTCTTAAACACTGGATTTTAGATTGTCAGAGTTGCAAACCTCATTACCACTCCTACTTTTACCCTTTTCTCCAGAACACCCCGTATTACTACGAACGTCCACTTCCATTGGATAAAACCATCGTATGGTTATATACGAACTCGAAGGAATTTATTCGAGGATGCTTTCCGGTTCTGGAGAAAATGAATAGGACTATTCAGTTGTCTTTTCCTTTTACCTTCTCTAAGGTTGCGAGTACTCCTTGGTTTAGGAGATAGTACACCTATTACGCAAATTGGATAGTCTTCTTCCAAACCTTAGGCTGGTGCCGAACGGTGGAGAATGAAGAAAACCAATTAGCATAACGATGGTGTATAGAAGGTATTAAGTAAAGACATATCAAGGGATTAGAAGGAGGGCAAAGTAAACCGCAACTGCTATTCACGACCAAACCAAGTATTTTTTCGCCAATCCTAAATCACCTTTGTATTTCTCCAGAACACTCCGTATCACTACGAAGATCCACGATTTATTTGGATACTCTATCGTATGGTTATATACGAACTCGAAGGAACTTGTTCCAGTTCGGGGATGGATTCTGGTTCAGGAGAAATAGGAATAAGATTTATTCGGTTGTTTTATCTTCACCTTCTCTCGCATTGCGAGTGCTCCTAGGATTAGAACAGTACACCCATTATGCTTATTGGATAGTTTTCTTCCAAACCATAGGCTGGTGCCGAACGGTAGGGAAGGAAGAAAACCATTTAGCCTAAGAGGGTGTACAGCAGGTAATGACTAAAGACATATAAAGGGATTTGGAAAGATGGCAAAGAATTATACGGTTACAGTTGTGAATCTGGATAATGGAAGAGGCATTACTAGGAATACCCGGATACCCATACGAAACATTTCAATATTTCAGTTTCACTGTGTACTGTTGAAAGAAAACTGATTTCCCAATTTGACACTTGCTCCAGGGTATGTATTTACCAGGTTTGATTCTCACATCTGTATGGTTTTACAGATGATTAGTGGGAGTAAGCTATTGGGAATTAGGTGATCATCCTCATTATATCGAGATTCGTTGTAATTGGTGATATTTGAGGAAGTCACCTGGGTTGTTTGCCGGACGGCAAATATTTGGTTTTGGATATCCGTTGTTATGCACTAATTTCAAATTGATATATCTGTATGTCACGACCCAAAATTGGCCCGTGACGGCCCTAATACTACGCAACGCCTAAAGACGCAACGTAGTAAAAGAAAGCCAAACCCAGAAATCTAAACCATGAAAATACGGAAAAGATAATATAAGTTTTGAAACATTTGAAATCACAACCCAAATTCTTTAAAAAGTCGTACTTTCTTTCTTTAAAATTTTAGCAACACCCCCTTTTTGTAAAGACTAGACAAGATGAATACAACACAAAAATAAAGACAGTAGAGAAGAAGCTGTATATATAAGAGACATCAAATCCACAATAATACACATAACGTCCTCACCAAGTCTCTAAACCAACAATACAATAGTAGATGGAGAGTACAAAATACAACGAATGTACAATATGAAATACAGATAACCACCAACCCACCTAAGCAAAATAGTACTGTGAGCTGATGCGGTATCTGGAGAAAAAGATGATAGCTGAAAGCGGAATAGCTGAATAGAGGAATAGCCTGCCTCGACTACTCTGGGGAACAACCTGAAACACCTGTGGCACAACGGGGGTGAGTTGCCAACTCGTGAATAGAAGATAACATATGCAGGTAATCGCAGGAATGCACGTACAGCATGAATCTAAGATATGCGATTACAGTAATAACATGTCATGCAAATGCTGAAATAAGAAAAGTACAGTAGCCGGTACAATCAAAATGTGAGGCTATAGTAACATGACAGTAATATGCAAAAACTATGCAATAAGGATATGAAAATGTAGATATGCAACTATCATAAGGGTATACAATGGGTACTACCACTATATGAATCCGTGCATAAGGTAGATAAGGGTGTGGTATAGGGTGGAATATGTCATTTTCCACGGAAACCTGACATCGTGGTAGGATCACAATCCATCAAGACACTTACATCCCAAACATCAAATCGGCCCCCGAACTGGGCTCTCACATCACATAGATCTCACATCATCTCAAGTACAATATCGAATAGCTCTCCTATACCTCGAATGTACAAATCGACTATATCTTTCATATCCAATATCCAATCTCGATGAATCACCTAATAACCCAAGTCAAATCTCAAATAATCTCTAACATCCTAAACATATATATATACAGAAATAAATATGATGGGGGCAATACACATATATTAGCGTCCCATTCCACTAATATTGGTGTAAAGGTATATATAACAACGGCTAAATCCCCTATTATATATACAAAGGTATTAAAAGAAATATCATGAAAACAGTGTGCCAAGCATCGACACAGAAATCCTCGTATATCGGGCTCCGTCAGTCTGGATCGGCCCACGGGGTCCGTCTGCGGTGTCGGCCCTCGGCCCCGGCAGTACAGATCATCCCGCATCCATCTCTCGACTCTGGCCAGTATCCTCCGGACAACTGCCAGGTCCAACCAGTCACCGGTAGGTACTCGCCCGCCTCCAGGCTCAATCGGCAAACCTATCGATCTTCTTGCCGAGGGGAACCATACCGGGCCCCACCATGTACTCTCATACGGCAACCACACCTCGTATGGAGTATATAATCAGCACCGATAAAACTCATGGTGGACGCGCAAATATCATATCAAGGAAACCGGGTTGTTCAATGTATGCATAATTTCATGAACTCCCGCGGTTCCCAAATCCCGAAAACGTCATATAAAATCCAAATACACAATGCGCAAATCCAGGAATAAATATATGCGATATATCTGAAATGCGAGCATATAAATGAGAATATGTATCTGAAACTAGATGTATGCAAAACCAATAAGGTACAGCTAAGTAACATCAGTAAGGGTAAATATGTAACTGCAACTGAATATGTGTATAACATACAGGTGTAGCAATATATAGGTATCTACCTATAGGAACTGATGTCGTATACCCCCCCGGGGTATAAGAAGAATATGAGTAAGATATCCCCCCCGGTATAAGTAAAATATCTAAATGGTATACCTGTAGCTGTATCGCAAGGTGTATATGTACCTATCACTAAAGGTATGGTACACTATAGGTATACCGGTAAGCTAGATGTCATGTGTGACAAGCAATAGTATCTATAAGGGGTTGTGTGTGACATGGCAATTATTGACTGTGTGTGTGTAGCATACAATCCGTGCTCGTGCAACATGAACCGTCAATAATGTGTGCAGTGTCCTACGGCTGCTAGTCACAGTATAACTATATCATGGAAATAAAGTAAAGGCGCAATTCTAACAATGACGTAGAATGTGCGACAGGTATTGAATCCTAGCCCAGACGCATAACGCCATGCGGGCGATTCCCCTGTAGATGTTAAATCTACTCACCTACACTCCACGCTAGGTGAATCCTACCATCTGCTCCCCCCTGTAGCCGTGTCCGTAGTTCCTGCCTGCAAACCTGCAAATACAACATGAAAATCATATATAAGCCAAAATATTCCGCGAAACGCGATATCGAACCAAAACGAGAAACTCGCGTCGCGAACTAAACGCGCGTGTGCACGATACGCTGAATCGTGTGTGTACGCGTCTAAAACGATCGCGACACGCCGCGATATGCTGGATCACAGAACCCACTCACGTATCGCGCGTATCGCGCAAACACAACGGAAACAAAAACGATATATGACCCCAGATTTTCCTACAGGTAAGATATCACAAAACTAGACATGCCAAAGACCTAGACAACACAGAAGGGAACCCTACACAAAACCCCAACACCCCAGTCCCCTTCTGGGCCGCAATTTGCGGCCAATAAGAGGAATTTGGCGGCCTGGGTAGGGAGATAGGGGCTCGTGCTCTGGTGGTGGTATCTAGACCTTGGTATCATGTCCCAGTCTTCTCAATTTTAACCTGAAGGTATCGGGTCACAAGCAGATTCCAGAAGTCACAAATGTCGCTTAAAAACGACAATTTAGCACGAATCACAAACCATATGGTATTTTAGTGCAATCTAGGGATTTCTCAGTTGAAGTGGCCCTATTAGCACTTAAATAAACTAGGGTAGCTAACACAATCAACAATTTCCCAAAATTCCACTTAAACACCATAATCTAGCACTAAATTAGCTAATTTAGCACTAATCGAAGCAACCGATGCACAACTAAGCAAACCATGAAATGGGGTTAAGTAAATATACCCACTGAACCCTAGAAGGCAGGTGAAGATGTGGAGAAGAGCTTCTGCGAGTTGCTGGAGCTGTTACTGCTGATGCTGCTGCCCTGGGCTGCTGCTGCTGCTACTTCTTCTGATGCTGCTGATGATGATGATGATGGTGATGCTGTTGTCTCTGTTGTTGGTGTTGCTGCCTCTGGTGCTGCTGCTGCCACTGCTGTAGGTGTGTGTGTGTGTGTGTTGATGAAGCTGCTGCTGTTGCTAATAGTGTTGCTGTGACATGCTGCTGCTGGTGCTGTTCCAGTTATTGTTGTTGCTGTCTTTGTTGCTGCTGCTGAGAGTGTGAAGGGGTGTGTGTGTGTGAGAGAGAGTGAGAGAATGAGAGCAACAAAAATGAGATAGAGAAATGAGCTCACACAAAGACCCCCTTCTCACTCTCTCTCTCCTCATTAAGTGAGGCATGGCTCATGCCATGATGCCCATGCTCACTCTCTCTCTCCCCCAAAGTCAACCAATTTAAAATTCCATTTTAAATTCATTTTCATTTTAAATTTATCATGACTAATTACAACCATGACACTTAAACAAATATTAAAACTAGATTAGGGAGAAATGGTTAGTTAACCATGGTTGCTAATCATGGTTTAACCCCAAAAACAACCCAAGTTATCATGCACAAGTGTGTGTGTGCCTAACAAAATTCTAATAAAATACTCAATAAATAGCATATAATATTTAAAACTTCATTTGGTAAACTTTTTATTAAAAACCACACATTAAAATATAATTAGCTACAAAACACATTCTAAGGTGTTACAATCTCCCCCCTTAAAAGAAATTCGTCCCCGAATTTTAAAAATATTCCGATACGCATACCTTCAAAGAGAAGATTAAAATCCTCAATCTCGCTCGCAGCCTCCCAAATGATTACCTCACTATACGGCTACGTCCAAGAAAAACCCTTCACAGATGGCAAGACCCTTGACCGACGTTTCTCTGCCTGCCGAGCTATTAACACAATTGGCTGCTGGCGAACAAAAGATCGCGTCCAAGCTAAATGGTCTGGTGCCAAATTATATGAGAAAGGTCAAGAAGGTAATTGTAGAGTATCATCACAAGGAATACGAGGTGAAAATCCAATAATCTGGGCGGAAGTGCCAATTTAAAGGCAACGAAACTAACTCGCTTATAGGATCTTAAAAGGACCTAAATCCTGGGACAAGCTTCCCAAAATCCAACACATCATTCATCGGAAGTCCATAGGAATACATGATCTGTCCCTGCGAACTCGAGTCTATGGCTAACACAGTAGGCATAAGACCTCAGTTTGCAATGGACAATTCCCATCCTGACTTAACACAACTGGACCATCTCCAAAGTCTATAGACATAGCTGGGGTCCAAAGTCCTACTTACGCAGAGTCAGAAAAACAACAGACAGGTGATCGACACGACTTAACCCCTAAGTCTAAGGGTGGCCAATTGGAGTGTCTCCTGATAACGGCTATCGAAGGAGAACCCTAACGATGGCGAGTGACGATCCCCAACCGCTGTCAACAAAAGTACAAACACACAACTTTAATAAACAACTGAGTAAACTGAGTATAACCGGACGACAAGAATCCGAATGGAGTCACACCCTAACTAAACTCGGGTAGAAACCATAACGAAATTCATGGAGATCTGCTCCCATCCCTGCTTCGGAACGGTAAAAGGTTGCAACTCTCCAGCCGGCCTCAGATGTTCGACTCAAGCACACAACAAGACAGACACCTTGAAACGAAACCTGACTTCTCTTTACATCCCTGTCCACCCGTAACTATCTCACAAGTCACGTTAAGCGTTGGTGGAACTTGAATGCATATGGAGAGTTGACAGATGTGCATGCTCTAGGATTATACGTCTCTACCCGATGAAACCAGGTACACAAACGCGTCCCTAACTTAGCACATCATTGTCACAAATCAAGGTCTCCGAATCATTACCCAGCCGAGTATGCTCAAGTATCACTGACAAACGAGCATCGGCGGGCAGTGTCTCGCGAAAACGACTTAAGGAAAGTGGTCGGGCGTGGACATGAGCAAGCTGTTCACTCCGTAGAGACGAACTAAAGCTGTACTCAACGATCACACAAGAACTGTAAATCTGCAGAAAACTATCACAACAATCAAAATCCGCTGCAGGAAGATGTTCATTAAGCTCCAGTGGTCCGTGGAAAATCTGACACGACTCTCAAGCAAGGGGTGTTCCCAAATTTCCCACGCAAAACCACCGCGGCCATCTCCAGATCATGAGTGGAATATCCTCCTCGTACTTCCTCCAAATGTAGGGAAGCAAAAGTGATGACTCTGTAGTGTCACATCAGAACACACTCGAGCCCACTCAAGAAACATTACAGTTAAACAACAAGGTCGCCCGAACCAAAAGCAAGAAAGAACTGATGCAGTTGTTAACCGAATCTCCAACTGCCGAAAACTCCGTACACATGCCTCAGTCCACAGAAAAGAAACCACCCTCTTGGTCAATTCAGTCGACGGTGCAGCACTACTCTCATAATCCTGCACGAAACGGCGGTAAAAACCTGCTAAGTCCAAGAATCTGCGGATCTCCGTCCTGCACACATGTCTGGACCTAAGCTGTACGGTCACGATCTCCCTCGGAACCATACGAAACCGTCTCCCGTGACTACAAGACCTAGGAGTCAACACAAAACAAGCCTGAAGAAACACTCTGAGAATTTAGCAAACTGCTGGTGCTCTCCCAGTATCTGCATAAAAAATCCTCAAGTGCTGCTCCTGTTCCTCAAGACACATTAGTTAGACCAGAATGTCATAAATAACACAACAATAACTGGTCGAGGAACGGCCTGAAGAAATCTGGTTCATCACCTTTACAAATGCTGCCAGGGCATCAGTGAATCCAACGACTCACAAAGATACACAAAGCCCGTGGCACGCACAAGGCAGTCTTCGGAATGCTATCACTCCGAACCGCAACAATGATGACCTGATCCCAAGCAAACTTAGAAAATGTCTCGCACTCTGGGGCTGATCGAAGAAATCGTCTATGCGAGGTAAGGGATACCTATCCGCACCGTAAGCCGGTTCAATTGACGATCCGTCGATACACAACCTCAAACTGCCGTCTTCCTCCTCGACGAACAGAAATCGGAGCCTCCAAAAGCGAAACACTCAGACACACAAAACTCCCCAAACCACAACTCTGCAGCTGATCCTTTAGCTCCCAAGCTTCGCCGGCTCATCCGGAACAACGTCAGAAAAACTCTCGCATGAAAGGAACCCGGTCCAACAATCTCACTGTGGCTCCGGTATCACGAATAAGCGCCAAAAATCCACGACATCTCCTCAGTAGCCGACTAGCGAAAAAGGCTGAATTCAAGCTGTGAAAGGCGGCACAACTATCCATCTGCACAACAAGAACTAACTTGCCGGGAAAACAACCCTGACTGTTTCCTCACGGTAGTCCACAGACGCCTAACACGTAGTTAATCAGTCTGTGCCCAGGAGAACGTCAAATCCAACATCTCTAGAAGGATCTAAACGACGGACGAATCTCTATCTCCTATCCGATTGGCACACAACTGAATACGTGTCGCACAACAAAGGATCGCTGACAGAAGTTAAAACAACTACTACTAATCTACCCGACAACGGTACAAGCAAGAAGACAAATGAATACATCAAAAGAACATATAAATAAAGATACCTGAAAACTCCACATTGGACGCCTGCGCGTCCCGATGAGTAGAAGCAAACTCCTGTGTCTGCCCTCTACTCGCAGCTGGATGAACTCCTCTGGTAGACTGAGCCCTCTGAGCAAATCTTCCACGTCCACAGCCTCTCTGAATACGACTCTGACGAGGTGCTGAAGGCTTCCGCATCGAAAACATCCACGCGCTGACTGCTGACCATCCTGGGGATAAGAGCTGAACGACTGTCCTCGTCCTAAGCCTCTGCTACTCCCGCGGTGGCCACGAACTCTGTCTCGATGACCAAACCTCTGTCTCTGGGCTGGTACGCTGGTACGAGTCCTCCACTGTCCTGGAACTCTCTGAGCCTCTGGAATATGCGCCTCGTTAACTGGAGCTGCAACCACTGGTGCTATGTAAGTGACGGACTGCTGCATGCTGATCGTAAGGGACAGCTGAGCAACAGGGGTGACAACCTCCTGTCGTAGCTCCCGAACGACATCAACCAAGGAACGCATCGTCTGGCGGAACTCCTGCATCTCTACCAAAAGTCTATCCATAGTATAGATCGTAGGCTGATCCGTCTGCACCAGTGCAACTAGAGTGCCATCCTGGTCAGTACTCGTCTCACCCGAGCCAACTCTGACCTCGGCCCTCGCTGCATCACTCTGAGTCCCCATAGCAATCGGTGGCAAGGCTATAAATAGATATAAGATTCGATAAGAATAAGGAAATCGAATCTTAAGGATAGGAATCATCAAGGAAGGAATTTCAAGCAAATTTGTACTTAGGTCACTTAATGCGAAGTACCGCATCGTGGGTATGCTGCAAACATACACACTCTACGTTACTTTGCTTAAGCAACCTACTCTATCATACTAAGGTCATCCTACACTCCGAAAGGTAAAACCTAACGCTCTGATACCAACTTTGTCACGACCCAAAATTGGCCCGTGACGGCCCTAATACTACGCAACGCCTAAAGACGCAACGTAGTAAAAGAAAGCCAAACCCAGAAATCTAAACCATGAAAATACGGAAAAGATAATATAAGTTTTGAAACATTTGAAATCACAACCCAAATTCTTTAAAAAGACGTACTTTCTTTCTTTAAAATTTTAGCAACACCCCCTTTTTGTAAAGACTAGACAAGATGAATACAACACAAAAATAAAGACAGTAGAGAAGAAGCTGTATATATAAGAGACATCAAATCCACAATAATACACATAACGTCCTCACCAAGTCTCTAAGCCAACAATACAATAGTAGATGGAGAGTACAAAATACAACGAATGTACAATATGAAATACAGATAACCACCAACCCACCTAAGCAAAATAGTACTGTGAGCTGATGCGGTATCTGGAGCAAAAGATGATAGCTGAAAGCGGAATAGCTGAATAGAGGAATAGCCTGCCTCGACTACTCTGGGGAACAACCTGAAACACCTGTGGCACAACGGGGGTGAGTTGCCAACTCGTGAATAGAAGATAACATATGCAGGTAATCGCAGGAATGCACGTACAACATGAATCTAAGATATGCGATTACAGTAATAACATGTTATGCAAATGCTGAAATAAGAAAAGTACAGTAGCCGGTACAATCAAAATGTGAGGCTATAGTAACATGACAGTAATATGCAAAAACTATGCAATAAGGATATGAAAATGTAGATATGCAACTATCATAAGGGTATACAACGGGTACTACCACTATATGAATCCGTGCATAAGGTAGATAAGGGTGTGGTATAGGGTGGAATATGTCATTTTCCACGGAAACCTGACATCGTGGTAGGATCACAATCCATCAAGACACTTACATCCCAAACATCAAATCGGCCCCCGAACTGGGCTCTCACATCATATAGATCTCACATCATCTCAAGTACAATATCGAATAGCTCTCCTATACCTCGAATGTACAAATCGACTATATCTTTCATATCCAATATCCAATCTCGATGAATCACCTAATAACCCAAGTCAAATCTCAAATAATCTCTAACATCCTAAACATATATATATACAGAAATAAATATGATGGGGGCAATACACATATATTAGCGTCCCATTCCACTAATATTGGTGTAAAGGTATATATAACAACGGCTAAATCCCCTGTTATATATACAAAGGTATTAAAAGAAATATCATGAAAACAGTGTGCCAAGCATCGACACAGAAATCATCGTATATCGGGCTCCGTCAGTCCGGATCGGCCCACGGGGTCCGTCTGCGGTGTCGGCCATCGGCCCCGGCAGTACAGATCATCCCGCATCCATCTCTCGACTCTGGCCAGTATCCTCCGGACAACTGCCAGGTCCAACCAGTCACCGGTAGGTACTCGCCCGCCTCCAGGCTCAATCGGCAAACCTATCGATCTTCTTGCCGAGGGGAACCATACCGGGCCCCACCATGTACTCTCATACGACAACCACACCTCGTATGGAGTATATAATCAGCACCGATAAAACTCATGGTGGACGCGCAAATATCATATCAAGGAAACCGGGTTGTTCAATGTATGCATAATTTCATGAACTCCCGCGGTTCCCAAATCCCGAAAACGTCATATAAAATCCAAATACACAATGCGCAAATCCAGGAATAAATATATGCAATATATCTGAAATGTGAGCATATAAATGAGAATATGTATCTGAAACTAGATGTATGCAAAACCAATAAGGTACAGCTAAGTAACATCAGTAAGGGTAAATATGTAACTGCAACTGAATATGTGTATAACATACAGGTGTAGCAATGTATAGGTATCTACCTATAGGAACTGATGTCGTATACCCCCCGGGGTATAAGAAGAATATGAGTAAGATATCCCCCCCGGTATAAGTAAAATATCTAAAAGGTATACCTGTAGCTGTATCGCAAGGTGTATATGTACCTATCACTAAAGGTATGGTACACTATAGGTATACCGGTAAGCTAGATGTCATGTGTGACAAGCAATAGTATCTATAAGGGGTTGTGTGTAACATGGCAATTATTGACGGTGTGTGTGTAGCATACAATCCGTGCTCGTGCAACATGAACCGTCAATAATGTGTGCAGTGTCCTACGACTGCTAGTCACAGTATAACTATATCAAGGAAATAAAGTAAAGGCGCAATTCTAACAATGACGTAGAATGTGCGACAGGTATTGATTCCTAGCCCAGACGCATAACGCCATGCGGGCGATTCCCATGTAGATGTTAAATCTACTCACCTACACTCCACGCTAGGTGAATCCTACCATCTGCTCCCCCCCTGTAGCCGTGTCCGTAGTTCCTGCCTGCAAACCTGCAAATACGACATAAAAATCATATATAAGCCAAAATATTCCGCGAAACGCGATATCGAACCAAAACGAGAAACTCGCGTCGCGAACTAAACGCGCGTATGCACGATACGCTGAATCGTGTGTGTACGCGTCTAAAACCATCGCGACACGCCGTGATACGCTGGATCACAGAACCCACTCACGTATCGCGCGTATCGCACAAACACAACGGAAACAAAAACGATATATGACCCCAGATTTTCCTACAGGTAAGATATCACAAAACTAGACATGCCAAAGACCTAGACAACACAGAAGGGAACCCTACACAAAACCCCAACACCCCAGTCCCCTTCTGGGCCGCAATTTGCGGCCAATAAGTGGAATTTGGCAGCCTGGGTAGGGAGATAGGGGCTCGTGCTCTGGTGGTGGTATCTAGACCTAGGTATCATGTCCCAGTCTTCTCAATTTTAACCTGAAGGTATCGGGTCACAAGCAGATTCCAGAAGTCACAAATGTCGCTTAAAAACGACAATTTAGCACGAATCACAAACCCTATGGTATTTTAGTGCAATCTGGGGATTTCTCAGTTGAAGTGGCCCTATTAGCACTTAAATAAACTAGGGTAGCTAACACAATCAACAATTTCCCAAAATTCCACTTAAACACCATAATCTAGCACTAAATTAGCTAATTTAGCACTAATCGAAGCAATCGATGCACAACTAAGCAAACCATGAAATGGGGTTAAGGAAATATACCCACTGAACCCTAGAAGGCAAGTGAAGATGTGGAGAAGAGCTTCTGCGAGTTGCTGGAGCTGTTACTGCTGATGCTGCTGCCCTGGGCTGCTGCTGCTGCTACTTCTTCTGATGCTGTTGCTGATGATGATGATGGTGATGCTGTTGTCTCTGTTGTTGGTGTTGCTGCCTCTGGTGCTGCTGCTGCTGCTGCTGTAGGTGTGTGTGTGTGTGTGTTGATGAAGCTGCTGCTGTTGCTAATGGTGTTGCTGTGACATGCTGCTGCTGGTGCTGTTCCAGTTATTGATGTTGCTGTCTTTGTTGCTGCTGCTGAGAGTGTGAGGGGGTGTGTGTGTATGTGAGAGAGTGAGAGAATGAGAGCAACAAAAATGAGATAGAGAAATGAGCTCACACAAAGACCCCCTTCTCACTCTCTCTCTCCTCATTAAGTGAGGCATGGCTCATGCCATGATGCCCATGCTCACTCTCTCTCTCTCCCAAAGTCAACCAATTTAAAATTCCATTTTAAATTCATTTTCATTTTAAATCTATCATGACTAATTACAACCATGACACTTAAACAAATATTAAAACTAGATTAGGGAGAAATGGTTAGTTAACCATGGTTGCTAATCATGGTTTAACCCCAAAAACAACCCAAGTTATCATGCACAAGTATGTGTGTGCCTAACAAAATTCTAATAAAATACTCAATAAATAGCATATAATATTTAAAACTTCATTTGGTAAACTTTTTATTAAAAACCACACATTAAAATATAATTAGCTACAAAACACATTCTAAGGTGTTACACTGTATGTCTATTTTTATAGAGTGAGATATACCTTTTTGAAATTATGTCTATGACATTTACCTATATCAGTAGATGATTAGGTAAGGAGCATTGAATAGCGGTGTAATTCTTCTTAACCATAAGTACAGTTTTCAACCTACGACACACAGGGAATGAGTTATTAGACTCAGGGGACTTATACAGAGTATTGTATGTTTTCCAGCGTCCATGAGGACAGAGGGGTTGGTTCTCGTACTATATTCGGTTTACTTATGACTTCTCTTGTTTTTAGACAGGTGTTTCGTAGAAACACAGGGTCGATGTTTTGAGAAGTTATAGGTATATGAATAAAGTAGAGAACCAGGTGTTGCAAGTATCGGGATTCTTCAAGGTGATCGAAGATGTAGATACTTGTGGATGGTATTCAGTTGCTAATAATGATTAAGAGAACTTGCTTCTCTTTCAGGTTACTCATAATTGGAAGCATTCCTAAGTTGAGTAATGCTGATCGGCCTCCTTCCATTTAGTTGACATGCACTGGAGACAGATGCATGATTTGAATCTGGTTCAATTAAATTAGTGCCTTTGTTTCTGTATTAGATATAGAACAGTTCATATCTTGACATTGTTAAGGTACGGGGAGTTTTCCGGCTTATGCTTAAAACCAGACTCTGGATGACTCAAGGCACGTTTCTGTAATGGCTGTTTGTGGGTTGACCCGGGCTATGACGAGGGTTGACTTTCTACCATCTGGAAGATCAATAGTGATATTGTTCTTGACTCGCCACAGTTTTAATAAAAATGGATTTTTTTTCTTCAGAAAACAGTAGTGGGAGTATGGTAAAACTGGAAGTGATTCCAGAACCGCAAATGATTACTGAAAATTTGATAAGGACCTAAAGATTCAATCTGGTTTAACATTCCATTGGCCACTCCGCAGATATAGTGGGTAACCTCAGGCGCTCGAGAGGTACTTCGGTATCCTCAAGGACGGTGACAGGGAGGTTTTTGTTTAGCCAGACTTGCCATTGTTGTTGTTCCAGGCTGCGAGACCCGGCAGGAGGATGAGTATAGCATCGTTCTAAACTAGCTTTAGAAGTGTACGTGTATATGACTCTGCCAGAGGGTTGTCGTAGTCAGTGGGAGCAGCGGAAGCATAGTGGACAAGTGGCTTATGTCTATTTATAGACTAAAGCAGATATAGCGAAGATAGATCATCTATTTCTGATGTGACAGTCATAGGTTTGACTTCATCAGAATAGGGGATGGATCTGTTAAGAAGGTAGTAGGGTGTGATGTCCTGGTATTTGGATGACATACACAGAGTAGGAAGTGATATTCCTATACTACGATCGGTTATACTTTGGTTGTCACACAGTGGTTTCTCCACATAGGAATTGGATATTATATCATACATTCTGGTTACTAGATCTATGGTTTTAGATCTAGATTTGGGAAGTGTCCCAATCTGGGTACTTAGACAGCATTCTAAGAGTATTTAGAATGGACAACTCCTGGCACGGTAGTGTACCTGCAGGTGATGCAGTCACCCTCTCCAAAGGTGTCTTACTGACTAAAGATGAGAGGGATGTGCATGATTGGCAGATCACTTGCTTAGGCAATTGAGTCAATCATGAGATGTCAAGTACCACATCAGATATTGTTTTTGCAGTAGGTGCAATAAGTTGATATTGATCAAATCCTGGAGAAACATTCGGAAGCAGTTTTAGAACATAAGTGGATGTTCTAGGGATTTGATAATGGCAGCCTCCTTTAGGAGACGGTTATCATTCCAAGCTTCCAAGGTGACCTGGATGACAGAGTGACTGTCAGAGTTATAGTTTTCCGTCTGACGAGGGGCAGTAGTTTGGACAGGAGGTCCAAGCGGATACTGAGGAAGGCATGGCGCAGGATACTGATTAAGTTCAGTTGACGATACAGTCTAAGAAGTTTGGATTTTGAGTTCATTTATGAGCTAGGTCCCATCAGATATCCAAACATATTCTAAGATAGATATTGCTCATTTCAGGAGATGGCTTTTTCCGCGAACTTGAGATAAAGAGAGACATAGAAAGAAATATCACAGCGGATCCACTCACTGAGGCTATTACTCGAACGCAATAGTTTCACAAACGAGCTTTGTGAGACTGACTAGTAGAGGAGTTGGGTGTTCGGTATTACACGGGCTGTGAGTATGCGACATCGCAATAATTAGCCTTGAGTGCAAGTGGGAGATTGTTGGATATAGTGTCCTCAGAGTCAATTATTGGATTACAGGCACGTGATTGCAATGATTGAGGGAGGACCTATACCGGTAGGACAGTCATACTCAAGATGATAGTATGCTATCTGGTTTATCTTTATCATCTTGTACTGCTTTAGGTGACCTTACAGGTCACTATTACACGTTGATAGAGCCCCAAGGATTCTTACTTGACTGCCAGCAGCATGAGGGCGATCATATACGTGGAAGCTGGGGTCTATAAGCACATCCTTAAAAGGTCCCTAGTCGAGGGAGTTTCGAGACAGGGCATCGATACTCCAGAGTAGACTAGTGTATACAGTCGAGACCACGATGAGGGACGGTGGCCGGTCTCACAAGCCACTGGTGTCAGTTGGTTCACCAAAGATGTATACAGGTGCTCATTGGGTTATGAGTTCACCGGACAGGACTCGCCGGGAACATGCTAGTTGGTCTTATACCTGACGTCAGATGGCAGTTTCCTGGTGACATGTGTACAGGTTAGTTCATCGACCTGAGATCGTCATTTATCTCGTGTGAGTTCCCACTGTACTGTGATTACTACCCTACCACGCTCAAAGCAGACGTGCAAGCAGGTTTTAGTTGGGTACAGTCCAGAGCCACATGGAGGCAGTGAGCGGATCTGCAGGGGTTCGTCTCTCCCGGTATTGGGGGTGAGGTCGCGCTGTGTCTAGGAGAGCCATTACACGAAGTCCTTGGCCAAGGTAGGAGATTTACTGGTAGGCATTCCAGTAGTATCTCAGGGTGTTCTGGGCTACACTCCGACACGACTTGTACCACTTTTAGGGGTCTGACTTTTACCAACCCCCTAGGCCCGCCATGCGATACTCATAGACGAACGGACCGGACTGTATGGATATTGTCACTGACAGGCTCAGTAGAGTGTCAGGATGAGTTCGCTCACAGACGTCCCTTTTGGTCAATACCTTGTGGCCCGTCACGTATGGCTAATACCTCTGACGTTCTAGTGGTTAAATCCACAGCCAAGGTGTTGACGAGTCTTTAGAGTCCCCTACAGACAGTTGCTCAAGTTTCGGGCGAAATGCTGTAGAGGCCGTATGGAGATATGGCAGGGTTCGATCAGATACGTGCGGTATTGCATGGATCATGATCGGACAGATAATACTAGCGGGCTTTGGTTTAAGTCGGATCCTAGTATTGTACAGTGTAGATTTTGTCTCATTGCATTTTTATTCAGTGGGAATACAAATGCGGGCATGTATGTGCAGTCGCGGGGTTTTCCTGTAATTTATTACGGGATCAGTTTTCTGAAGTTGCCTGTTTGCATTCCGTTCCGGCCAGTTTTCCTTTGTTCCTTCACGGCCGGATTTTTCTGATGGAGAGGCTAATTTGCAAGTTTGCAAATTAGCATTGTGGAGGGGGTTTCTTGAGGGATTATGATGGTTTAAGCATCTTTGCTTTTCTTGTGATCATTTCATTTGCATTTAATGTGAAGAGATTGATTTGTTTATGGATGTGAGGCTTGCTTTTAGGGTGTGGTCACCATTTTAATTTCCTACACTCACCTCCCTTATTGATTCCCTCCTCATTCTTGATATTGGTCGGCCACATTTTTGGGGGAGAGAGAGAGGTTCATTTTGTGTGGAAAATTTCTTCATTTCATTTTCTCTTCTTGCCACAAAAATTCCATCACTCCAAAGTTCATTCTATACTCCATCATCAAAGGAAACTTCACACCCGCTAGAGACAAACTATTCTAGACTAGCCTAGAGCATTTCTTGGACACGTCGACTCGCCAACTTTGTGCCCGAGTTGCCTCGGTCCAGAGGTGGGAGCCCGTAAAAGAACCAGGCGATGTGGTGCCCGTTCCGACGAGGAGATGAAGACCGGAGATTCCGCGAGGAGATCGGAGTGGAGGCCGAAGACCGAAGGACATGGATCGCTCGGTATAGCTTCTTTCCCTTTCTCGTATTTGCTAGAGTTAGGTTAATGGCCCGATCCGGGATTTTTTGTGTGCGGTGGTGCCGGTTTCTAGTTTTTAGAAAGCTTCGTTTCTGCATTCTGGCGTCGGATTGACGGCCAGGGCGCCGCCGTGCACTTACAATATGCCAATATATGGCCTTAGTGCAAGTGGGAGATTGTTAGTGTTATATGCCCTGGAGGCCATTTGATCGCACGCCAAAAGCGTATCGGAGGTTCAAAGTTCTAAAGTTATAACCGCGATCAGGACGGTGTCGCTATGCAGCTAGCCGGTTGAGCACGGGTCGATCCACAGGGAGATGGTTGTATGTCCGTTCGAGTTTTTGACGAGTCAATAAAGAATCTGTATATGTTTGTTCAAATCTAACCTATGTATTTTATATGCAAATATAAAGTTGTTAAGAAAAAGATACGAAAGTGTAAGCTAAGGAAATCCGCACTCAAAACCTTTGAGCCGAGTTTTGACCAATTGAAGATAGAGCAATCGGCAACAACGTGGATTAGGGGATTTAAGCACGGTATTTGTGGAATCCGGCTTGTTGACCCTTGTCCTTCTGTTCTTGTCTCTTGCATTCACCTCTGGACAAACCGAACGCAACCGGTCGCGGTTAGGAATCACCGTTACCTTGGTAGGGTAGGGTGCCTAACGGAGCGCTTGCATAACGTTTGGGCGGAGTACAAAGGAAAATAACGGAAAAAGGAAATGAGCAAAAAAACATTAACTTACAATATTGTATTTATTCTTAACAACACATATTAACAACCATTCATAAAACGAACCAAAAAGAGCAAAAGAAAAGATAGACAAAGAAAACAAAAGATTACAAGCAATTAATTAAAAGTGCATGAAATTGAAGTGCATGAAAGTAAAGCATGAATGTAAAGCAAGTAATAAAAAGTAAGAAAGAAATAAGCAAGAAAGAGAACTAGAAACCATGGAACAAGTTACACACCATGGGTTTAATAACCTAAACTTAAACTTGCAAGCTCAATTAAGAGGTTGCAAGATTAAGAGAGAGCTAAAAACCCAAGGCAAAATGAAGCACAAAAGAGACTTTATTCCTTCCAAAATGATACAACCCTTGAGATCAAATACCAACCCTTAAACCTTCAAGCTCAATGAAGAGGTTGAAAGATCAAGAGAAAGCAAGGATCTTAAGGGGAAGCTAAGCAAAAGAATGATACAAAATAACCATCATCTTCATTTAACATCCACTCAAGAGCTCTCACAACAATTTAATGGAGGAAAGATGAAGAAGAAGAAGAAGAAGTTAAACCAAAAACTAACAAAATGAGGGCATGAAAAGAACACCATTGCTTGGCAAGTTCTGGGCTATTTATAGGAAGGAAACAGAGAACCTAGGGCAACATTCTGGCATTACATGCAATTACCAAACTGCCCCTGAAACTTTATCCACTGCCAAGTCAGTATGGCCGCGGTTCCGCGGCCTAAGCGCGCTTATGCCGCGGAACTGCGGCCTTGTTAGGGAGTTGGGCCTTCAATTTTTGTCGTTGTCCCTGGTTTGTAGTCCTCTTCAGTGTGGTATAGTACTTTTCTCAGAATCCCTTCACATTTCTTCTAGATTTTCAGCAGACCAAAAGGTGATTTGATGTGGATCTTTTGCCATGATTTTCTCGAGCAACGCGTAGATATGTTGGATCTTCTGTTGACATTGAGCTTTGTGCATGAAAATGACATTGATTTGCCATTTTGTCCCTTAAACTGGTGTGCGGCAATATACGGATAGAGAGCGAAGACCCGTGTTTTATCTGTGGTTGGCAGTAATCTGGAATTTGTCGTGCTTTTCCATGAATTTCACTGTTTAGGGCAGAGAACCTGTATCCTGTAATTAACTAGCAAACACGGCTCAAGAGTACCTACCTATAAACAAACGAGCATAAGAATTGGCGGTATTAAATGCAATATTCTGGTATGAACAAATACCCCCAAACTTAACTTTTTCTCATCCCGAGCAAAACCAATTATTCACAAAAAAGTAATAACCACATTTTCGCAGGAAACGCGATTGCACTGAGCTCGTGCAACAAGCCGTTAAACCTCTAGGTGTCCCTAGTAGGAGGAGTGTTGTCTCCTGAGGGTTTTCAGCGGATTACACCCACAAAATCCCGTCAAGCTAGTGTTATAAGTTAAAATCAATTCTACTCCTACAGTTTAGTATCTACGTTAGAAACTCTATCATCCTAAGTTAGAAATATCCAACCCTTATTTTTCACGCCTCCTATCTATTTAACTTTAGATCCTATACGTTCCAAAAAAAGTTTAGAAAGATGTTGGTAACTCTTGAGTTTCCCTTCTAAAGTGCGGTCTTAAATCAGGGATTTTTATCAACTTTACAGAAAACATAAGTCTTATTCTTTATTTCTATCTCTTATCCAAACATCGATTGTATACCCCTACGTGTATGTATATTTGCACCCCTATACTAAAGAATTCAATTCAAGCTATAATACCCTTGCCCTAATACCTAATACTACTTCTTTTCATTTAATGATGGACGGTGTTGCTCACACACTTTTCATGCGACTATTAATGCTTCTTGAGGCACTAACAGCCGATTACTGAATGTGTGAACTTAAAGCGTAAATAGCAGTTTCCAGGGCTTGACTTTATACTATTTTTCTTTTTCTTTTTTTCTTTTTCTTTTTCAAGACCGGATATATTTTCCAATAATGCTCTTTTGGTGTTTAGCTTTAAATACCGTTTTTTCTTTCATACTAGGTTTTCAGGCAAGAGTATTTCTAGGTATCCTCTACTATCCCAAGTTTCAAGGTGCGTGTAAGTGCAGTTTGTAGGGTATATACTTTCTAAATTTGAACTCAAGAAAAGAAACTATTTTTCAGACTTATCCTTCAGTAAATCTTCAATACTTTCCCTTCATCTTGACTTAATTCAAGAACTGAACTCAAGATTACCTATTTCTAAAAAAAAAACTGTAAGGACGTATAATCACAAAGTTTAAACAGAATGAGGGTTATTTTTAGGATTTTCAATTCCTAAGCCTAGAATTTAGTTATTTCTAACATATCAACTAAACTTTCAGAATAAAAATCTAAGTTACCCTATTAGCTAACTTGACGACAAAGTTTTTATATTTTTTTGGAAAATTTTTCGATTTTTATGGGTTTTTAATAAGGTATGCAAATGCAAAATATACAAATGAATGCAATGGAAGAAAGCTTACCGAGCACACCCCCAAACTTAAACTTGACAGTGCCCTCACTGTCAGGCTACACCAAGAGGGTCAAAATTGTCGGCGCTGCCTAAAAACAAATTATATACAAAACAAAAAGGAAAACAAAAAATATATACAAAAAAGGTCCCCCCAAACTTAAGTAAAACAGTGTTTCCACTGTTAAGCATTGAAGTTCAGGATCAGGGGGGAAAGAGAATAGTATCAATCTATACAAGGCCTTACACAGACCAAAAGTTAACACCAACCAATCAAAGATTTTATCGTTATAAAGTGACGGTTGGTGAAAGAATGGAGTGTAGAGAAAAGAAATAAGAAGCACGCGAGACCGTGTGGGGATAGAAGTGGCGTCCGATCTCGGTGGAAGAGAAGAATGGAGGATGGGAGAAAGAAGTGGAATACGAACTTGAGGGTAGAAATGGAGCGAATAAATTAGCACAATTTATGATGACCGATGTGTAAAAAGCGATTGTGCTAATCTATCAACCCATCGAGAAATGGGGTCCAATCCCTCAAGATTCGTGAGAAGCCATGGGTACGCCGAACTTGGTAAACCAGACATAAGAAATGAAAATGATACGGTTTCTTACAAGGTCGGAACGATGGAAAGGATGGAGGTAGGTGATTGAGGAAGGTTATTGGTTAAAGGTTCAGGAGGGTGTACACAGTCAATGAAAGGAACATGATGAATTGGAAAATCCGACTCATCAATTAAAACTGGTTCATCCTCAGTACTATCCTCAATAGTCTCCACAAAATTCAGCTTATCCATGCAAATTTCATCAAAATCAAGACGCATATGGAGTTTGGGAAAAACAGTTAATGACTCGGGATGATGAATTGGGGAGAGAAACTCAGCCAGATCTATGGGTTCAACATCCAAAATATTCCCGGCGTCAATATCCTCAATCAAGTGAAAATCAATATTCTCAGACACATCATCAAGAGCATGGATTTCAATCAATTTAGGTTCCAAGATGGAGGTGTAGAGGTCAAAAGGTTTAGGATTGGTTTCACTTGGAAGGGACCGTTCACAATCAGGTAAATCAAACACTACAAAGTCGCACAACTTATTAATCATTCTATCTTCAATCGGTGAATCGTTGGGAACACTAGATAGACATTCAAAACTGGAGTTGTGGGATTGAAATTGAAATGGGTAGGTCTGATTTGGAAGGGTGTACAGCTCACTCTCTCCGCTCAAATTCTCAACCTGTCCTACCGCCTCTTCATACATTGGAAAATTTGGAGCTAGTTGGAAACTAGCTACCGGGTCACTAGGTTGTATGAGGGCAGCCATGGACGCATTCAAATCCATCATCTGTTGGTATGACGCTATCCTAAAGTCTTCCAATGACTGTTCCAGACTAGACATGGGTTGTGAAGGGGTCTCGGTAAAAGATTCAAAGTTGTTTGGATACTGAAAACTCCCAAATGGCAGTTCAGAAGCAATGTCTAGGGAAGGTGCAAAAGTCAGGTAGGACTGATAGGAATTGAATGGCTGGACAGGAGCAGGATCAACATTTGGAGATGAAGGTGAATGGAATTGTTGATCCCAAGAATTTATAGTGGTGAAAGGAGTGAAAGATCGGCTATGAGATTGTTCAATATGTTCAGCGATGGACAAAGGACGACTTGCAAAAGGGGTATCAACATAAGCGGGTGCGGGAGCTTGAAAAGGTTGATACCAAGTGGATTGCGGAGGGCAAGTGTTTGTCCTAGACGCGTCTATCCGATCTTTCAAAGAAATTTTGGGCATGGAGGGGTCGTTCGAAATTCGACCAAAGTAAGAACCGTAGGAAGTTATGTCAGGTTGTGGGTACCAAAGTTCGGCAAGAGTTTTTCTAGGTGGAGTACCCATGATATGAAGAGAAGACGAAGGAAAGGAAGGAAAAAGAATGTGGATTTTTTATTTTTTTTATTTTTTTAAAAAATGTTTGTTTTTGGAGTTTTTGAAATTGTTTGTTTTTAAGGAATACGGAATTATGGGACTAAAATTTACAAGCACAATCACAATCACAAAATGCACAAACACACCTAGAGCTAGGGTCACCTAGGTCAGCTAGACAGCTCCTAACTGTTCCAAAGGGCTAGAAATAGGACCTCAAACCGCCTCTTCTCCGCCAATTGCGGCCAGGTAAGTGCCAGGTAAGTGGGAGGCTCCCTACTACGTAAGTAGTGGTCCTAATTAAGTAACCACTTGCCTTAGACACACTTGCCTAGACACCGCAAAGTCAGGATAGGATAAACGACCGATGCCTACAACTAGTCCTCTGTCCTATTGAGCGCGACGTTCTTAGGACTGAGTCTAGTATTTTTTATTAGCTCAAGATAATGCGTATGCAATTAGTGATTTGTGGGGTATTAGGAAGGGTGATGAAATCCCCACCCAATCTGAATTGGTGTTATAGCCCCTTAATGTCCGTATTAATATATGCAAAGCGGTAAACAAACAAAATCTAAAACAACAAAAATTTATTTGGCGGCTGCGCAATCTGTGCAAAGAAACCTGTAGAAAATACAGTATAGTGGAATTCACGGAGAAGATAAAAGGACAGAGAAAGGGCAGAAAAAAAATTGGGGCCCTGAGACCTCAATGCAGCCGCGGAACCGCCGCCCAAGCCCCTCTTTGACAGCAGTTCCGCGGTCAAATTGATGATTCGGTGCTTGAAATTTGGTTCCCTGCACTCCCCTTGATCTCTACTCCAAAATAAAATGCTCTGTTTTCTTTTTGGATTACTGTACTTGCTCCAGATTAGCCTGCACACTTGCACACAAAAATTATCAAAAATAACAAAAATATTTTATTATTATTTTTATTTATAATTTTATATATATACAAAAAGAATATTAACCCGAATAACAAGAAAGAAAATACGTTACCGTTTCCCCGGCAACGGCGCCATTTGATCGCACGCCAAAAGCGTGTCGGATGTTCAAAATTCTAAAGTTATAACCACGATCAGGATGGTGTCGCTATGCAGATAGCCGGTTGAGCACGGGTTGATCCACAGGGAGATGGTTGTATGTCCGTTCGAGTTTTAGACGAGTCAATAAAGAATTTGTATATGTTTGTTCAAATCTAACCTATGTGTTTTATATGCAAGTATAAAGTTGTTAAGAAAAGATACGAAAGTGTAAGCTAAGGAAATCCGCACTCAAAACCTTTGAGCCGAATCTTGACCAATTGAAGCTAGAGCAATCGGCAATAACGTGGATTAGGGGATTTAAGCACGGTATTCGTGGAATCCGGCTTGTTGACCCTTGTTCTTCTGTTCTTGTCTCGTGCTTTCGCCTCCGGCCAAACCGAACGCAACCGGTCGCGGTTAGGAATCACCGTTACCTTGGTAGGGTAGGGTGCCTAACGGAGCGCTTGCGTAACGTTTGGGCGAAGTTCAAAGAAAAATAACGGGAAAAGGAAATGAGCAAAAAAACATTAACTTACAATATTGTACTTATTCTTAACAACACATATTAACAACCATTCATAAAACGAACCAAAAAGAGCAAAAGAAAAGATAAACAAAGAAAAGAAAAGATTACAAGCAAGTAATTAAAAGTGCATGGAATTGAAGTGCATGAAAGTAAAGCATGAATGTAAAGCAAGTAATAAAAAGTAAGAAAGAAATAAGCAAGAAAGAGAACTAGAAACCATGGAACAAGTTACACACCATGGGTTTAATAACCCAAACTTAAACTTGCAAGCTCAATTAAGAGGTTGCAAGATCAAGAGAGAGCTAAAAACCCAAGGCAAAATGAAGCACAAAAGAGACTTTATTCCTTCCAAAATGATACAACCCTTGAGATCAAATACCAACCCTTCAACCTTCAAGCCTAATGAAGAGGTTGAAAGATCAAGAGAAAGGAATGATCTCAAGGGGAAGCTAAGCAAAAGAATGATACAAAATAACCGTCATCTTCATTTAACATTCACTCAAGAGCTCTCACAACAATTTAATGGAGGAAAGATGATGAAGAAGAAGAAGTTAAACCAAAAACTAACGAAAAGAGGGCATGAAAAGAACACCATTGCTTGGTAAGTTCTGGATTATTTATAGGCAGGAAACAGAGGACCTAGGGCAACATTCTGGCATTACATGCAATTACCAAACAGCCCCTGAAACTTTATCCACTGCCAAGTCAGTATGGCCGCGGTTCCGCGGCCTAAGCGCGCTTATTCCGCGGAACCGCGGCCTTATTAGGGAGTTGGGCCTTCAATTTTCGTCGTTGTCCCTGGTTTGTAGTCCTCTTCAGTGTGGTATAGTACTTTTCTCAGAATCCCTTCACATTTCTTCTAGATTTTCAGCAGACCAAAAGGTGATTTGATGTGGATCTTTTGCCATGATTTTCTTGAGCTCTGCGTAGATATGTTGGATCTTGTGTTGACATTGAGCTTTGTGCATGAAAATGACATTGATTTGCCATTTTGTCCCTTAAACTGGTGTGCGGCAACATACGGATAGAGAGCGGAGACCCGTGTTTTATCTGTGGTTGGCAGTAATCCGGAATTTGTCGTGCTTTTCCATAAGTTTCACTGTTTAGGGCTGAGAACCTATATCCTGCAATTAACTAGCAAACACTGCTCAAGAGTACTTACCTATAAACAAACGAGCATAAGAATAGGCGGTATTAAATGCAATATTCTGGTATGAACACCATTATTGTATCATACTGCTTTGTATGTTACTTAATGGAAGCTTGGGATGTACACGGATATAGTAACAGTCTTGCTCGAAATGGTAGTATGCTACCTGGTTTGTTTCTACCTCAATATGTGCATGTGTTTCTTTTAGTATATCACTTATACATATTGGTAGAGCCCTTAGGATCTTTACTTGATTACCAGCGTTGTGATGGCAGTCACACTAGTGGGGGCTGGATAATCTATAAGCACATCCTATACAAGTCCCCAGTCGTAGGATTATCGAGACGGGGCATCGATACTCCAAAGTAGACTAGTGTATACGCTTCTCATCCCAACAGGGGAGATGGTCTATCCCACAGCCATTAGTACGTCGTGCTGGAGATAGTATGCAGGTGCTTATTGGGTTATGAGTACACTGGACAGGACTCATAGGGAGCTGCTGGTGGGTGTTATACCTATCGTCGGGTAGCAGTTCCTGGGAGACATGAGTACAGCTTAGTCCGTTGACTTGACACTGCTACTTTGCCTTAAGTGTGTTCCAACTGTTCTTAGATTACTACCCTACCACGGCTCAAAGGAGTTTTGCAAACAGGTAGTAGTTGGGTGCAGTCCCGAAGCACTTGGAGGCAGTGGCGGTTAAATAGGATTCGCCTCTCCCGGTATTGGGGGTTGATATCGCGCTGTGTTCGAAAAGCAATTACACAAAGTCCTTGGCCAAGGCAAGCGAGATTTACTGGTAGGTACTCCAGTACTTTCTCAGGGTGTTTTGGGCTACACTTCGACATGACTTATTGCGCTATTAAGGGTCTGACGATTACCGTCCCCTAGGCTCGATATGCGATACTCTTAGATGAACAGACCGGACTGTACGGAGATTATCACAGATAGGCTCAGTAAGAGTTCGAATGAGTTTGCTCATCGGCCTTCTTATCGACAGATACCTGGGTGGCCGTTACGTGCAGCTAATACCGCTGACGTGCTTGTAGTTAAACCCACTTCCAACGTACTGTTTAGTCTTTAGAGTCCCATACAGAGGGTTTTCCAGCTTCGAGCGAAACAATGTAGAGGTCGTATGGTTTTACGAGAGGGTTCGATCACATACGTGTACTTGTGTATGTACGATGTTTGGGCGGATAATGCTAGTGGGCTTTGGTTTAAGCCGGATCCTAGTATTATATTGATGGATTATTTTCATCTCTTTGTATTCGTATTCTTCAAAATACGAATACGAGTATGTATATACAGTTGAGGGGCATTCTCGTAATTTACTCGAGAAAGCTTCTAGAAGAAGACACCTCATTTGGCTTTTAATCTTTTGATTAAAGATTAATGAGGTGGAGGAAATGAGGTGGAGATTTGCATTAAGTGAGACATGGCTTCTGGTCACTCATGGCATGACTCACCTTATGACTCACTATGAGATATTTATAGATATTTGTTTTTGCATTATTAGTATGTTTCTATTCATCACAAATGGTCACAAAACTTAGCCAATCTCATTCTATACTCATTTCTTCACTGGCTTTTCCTCAAGTCTCCTTCTTCTTCCTTTAGCCTTTCATGTCCTATGTGTTGAGAAACCTAAGTCTATTAGAGACATATTAATCCATCTACACTCTCTATATCATCTAGGCCATCTAGTTTAGCGAACTAGATGCCCTAGTTACCCCAGATTTGAGGTAGGAGCTCAGACTATAGACTCTCGGATGGATCGTCTTTGACTCGAGAAGGCCGATGAAGAAGCATCGATCCGTTACAATCATTGGAGCATATGAAAAGGTGGAGGATAGCAAAGAAGACCCGAAGAACATGAAACGTGTGGTATAAACTTCTTTCCGAGTAGTTAACCTCTTAGTCGTTTAGCTAGTTAGGGTTTAGCATCGATTCTGGAGTTCGAGTCGGTGTTGCGACACCCGTAAAAATCATTTTTTACGTATTCCGCCTCCTCGCGAACCCGCGGGGTGCGCGGCATCGACTTACATGAGCTGGCCAAAACCTTCAACAAAACTCTATGCAAACTCGTAAGGAAAAATAATCTAGCCAACGAAAGAGACTGGAATCTTAAACTCAATGAGGCGCTATAGGCGTATCATACTACGCACCTCACTCCAACCCAGTCTATCCCATATTCACTCCCTTTCAGGGTGGAGGCGATTCTTCTCCTGAAAATAGAAATTCCATGTTTAAGAATGGTCGTCCAACACAGTCTAACAGAAGAGGAAAACTCTCTCCTTCGAATCGAAGAGCTCGACTCCCTCGAAGGAAAGAGACTCGCAGTGCAAGAAAACCTGGAGTTGAACCAAGCCCAAATGCCACAAGCCTATGAAAAGATGACCCATCTCCGCACATTCAAGAAAGGCGTACTGGTGTTGGTCCTCAGAAGACCGATCATCCCCAATCGACATGCCGAGAAAAAATTTGAGCTAAATTAGTAAAGGTCATACGTCATTGAGAAAGTGTTTGATGGAGAATCCTATCAACTGATAAGTGCCGAGAGAGAAAGGCCCATGCTACCCATCAACGGCCGATATCTTAAAAAATACTATGCATGAATGCTCCAAGCCGCAAATCTCTAAATCCCCGCCTAACGGCCAGTCCCTAAATTGACTACCATATACAATCCATGGGCACAAACAATCCCCATCCTCACCAAGTTCTACTATATGCCCTATGGGCCCGACACTTCGCGCACGCCTTATACAATCCAGGGGCATAAATAAGCTAAATCACCCCCAAGTCTCATCGTGATCCATGAGTTACTTGCAATTAAATAGCGGCCAAAACGTCTTCCATTGGTGAACCAAGCTACCAACGAGGAGAAAACCCACACATGTGTCCTCATGATATATGAGGAGAACAACACTTATGAGATCCTCTCGACACATGTGAAAAACACACCTTCGTGGGATCCTTACGACTTATAAGGTAAAAGTACACTTAGGGGTCCTCACGACTCCTAAGGAGAAAGTACACATACAAGTTTCTCTCAACTCGTAGGGAGAAATTACCCTTATGAGACCCTTATGGCTCTTAAAATTGAAAAGTCTTAGGTGATAAGGATATAAACCTGTCTCCTAAGCCATTGCCTCCCGACGGGCAATAGAAAACTATGAGTCGTTCCTGGCACTATGCTTCAATATTAACAGTGCTGATGCCGACCCAAAACCCAAATTCCCAGTTCTCCCAAGACGAATGATGAGTTGCTCCTGGTACCATATTCCAGTGTCGCAATGATGACGCCAACCAAAATCCAAATCCCCAATGACAGATGATAATTCGCTCTTGAAACCATATTTTAATGTTAGCGATAATGATGTCAACCAAAAATTCAAATTCCCAAATTTCCCAATAGCAAATGATGAGTCACTCCTGCTACTATGCTCTAGTGTTAGCGGTGCTGATGCAAAACCAATATCCAAAATCCAAGTCCCAGTGTCGGAAACATGCTTCGTTCAGAATATCTACCTCTGTGTCGAAACCATACTTCGTTCAGAATATCTACCACTGTGTCGGAAACTTGCTTCATCTCAGAATATGCCTCTGGAATTATGCACCTGGTATAATGCTCTACCCCTGGAAAGATGTTCCTGGAATGATGCTCAGCTTTAGAATGATGCACCTGAGATTATGCTCCGCCCCCAGAATTATACTCCACTCCTCGGAAAGATGCTCCGCTCCCGAAATGATGCTTCTAGAATTATGCTCTGCCCTTGGACAGATGCTCCACGCCGGAATTATGCTCTGTCCCGAAATGATGCTCCTCTCCCGAAATGATGCTCCTCGAATTATGCTCCACCCTTGGAAAGATGCTCTGCCCCGAAATTATACTCCGCTCTTGGAATGATGCTCCCGGAATTATACTCCGCTTCGGAACGATGCTCCCGAAATTATGCTCCACCTCAGAATCAAGCTCTCCACGGAAGAAAATCCATCGATTTCATGCACACGACCCATATATGTAGTGCATTCATTGATAGGGGGCATTTTGTTGGGATAAAAAATTACACCCCATTACCAAAATCAAAAATCCAAATTAAACGTGAAAAAAGTCAAAGTCAACGGGTCAAAGTCAATACCCGAGTGGACCCAGTTTCAACTAACCCGGGTCCGACCCCAAGCAGCTGGGCCCACGCCCAAACCGCCTTAAGCCGACCGTGGAAGAATAAAGAAAAAAAGAGTGAAATATGTAATAAATAGCTTTTATTTACAAATTAATGTTAAATTGTACATTAAATGGGCAAAAAGCCAAAATTATGTAAAACCCATTGCACAAGTGCAAAAATAAATGAGCACATGGGTATGGGATAGGCAAATCAGCCATTTTGTATAGCCTAAGGGCTATGTATAAAAAGTGTAGCATATATAAGGCAAACATTATCAAAAGATTAGGATAATTAATCCCTCATAAAAATTAGGGTTTATGCCTCTCTCTCTCTCTCTTCAACATCTTCATCTTCTTCTCTTTTAAATTAAATCAAGAGCTTAAGCTCTTTTTTATCAAAACTAATTAGATTTTAGCCATAAGCCCATTAAAAAAAGAGTGATTACTCTATCAAATCCAAAAAAGGAAAGATTTTTATGCGTCTACTTTTTGCTCCTCAATATCCAATTTGAGAAAGGAAGAATAAGGAGAACCTGTCTCCAAAACTCCATTTTTGGCAAGATCCAAGACTTGTGAGAGTGAAAAGAGACCCTTTTGGTCCATTCAAGATCTAAAATCTAGGTTTTGAAGAATCAAGAGCACCTCCCTAGGACAAAGAGGAGGAGAACACCCCCTTGGAGCTCCAAGCCCGGATTTCGGCCCCAAAACGGACCTTTTGGCCCAATTTAGGACCTTTTGGCCCTCCTTAAACACTGTGCGCACGCATGTGCACCCGCATGCACTGCGCGTGCATGTGCGCGTGCGCACAAGTGCACAGGTAAGCATGGGCAAGCACGCACGCAAGAGCGCACTGTTCTCCGCCGAAAGACGCGACCGGGACGTTGGGACGTCCGGCCTGAACTTCGAGGGAAGATGCTATTTGGTGCTATCCGTCCGCCTCTCCGAAGGTGCTAAGTTGATTTATGATACCATATATCGAAGGTTTAAATGGATGCGGCCGATATAGCAGACTTCGTCAGATTCCCCCTCGTTGAGGGGTTTTTGATTGTGGGGACGCTCTTCCCTGCAGGCGCAAGCCCCTGCAACTAATTACGCCACCGCATCGCGGTAACCACTTTCTCCTTCTCCAGATGGTCACTTTGTGTCGTGTGTCTTTGTTTTGTTTTTGGTTGCCCGTGGATTGTATACGGAGACTAATTTATGTTGTCATCTGTAGGGCGTGGATTAATCCAAATCCGTATCTTCTTAGATTTGGGTTTGGGTTGGGTTTAAGGATCGTTACTCTCATTTGAGATTAAGATCAACTTAAACGTTTTTTAAGGATACGTTAGTCTAATTTTAGACTAAGATCAACTTAACCATTTGTTAAGAATACGTTAGTCTAATTTTAGACTAAGATCAACTTAACAGGATCATTTAGATTCAACAAAAAAGCATTTGGGCTCTATTGTTTAGTTTAGGGACATTGCGGTCCAAGAGTTTAAGAACATCATAGTCCATGGAGTTTAAAGACATCATAGTCTAGTTTAGAGACATCATAGTCTGTAAAGTTTAAGGACATCATAGTCCATGAGTTTAAGGACCCCACAGCCCATGGTATGTTTAGTTGTCGGGACCCGTCACCTCTCTGAAGACGTTGAAGGATTACAACGACAAATATCAAAGGAGTGAAGAGATATACCTTTGAACCAATAATAGTTGGAAGGCTCTGTAGTTGAATCGATTTAAGGATCGTTAGTCTCGTTTGAGATTAAGATCAACTTAAATGTTTGTTAAGGATACGTTAGTCTAATTTTAGATTAAGATCTACTTAACAGGATCATTTAGATCCAACAAAAGAGCATTTGGGCTCTATTGTTTAGTTTAGGGACATTGCGGTCCAGTTTAAAGACGTCATAGTCTGTAAAGTTTAAAGACATCATAGTCTATGAGTTTAAGTACCTCACGGTCCATAAAGTTTAAGGACATCATAGTCCATAAGTTTAAGAACCCCACAGTCCGTAAAGTTTAAGGACATCATAGTCCATGAGTTTAAGGACCCCACAGTCCGTGGTATTTTAAAGACATCATAGTCTGTAAAGTTTAAGGACATCATAGTCCATGAGTTTAAGGACACCATATTCTGTAAAGTTTAAGGACATCATAGTCCATGAGTTTAAGGACATTGGTTTAACCAGTTTGAGGGTGCGCCAAAGGTTATTGGTTATCGGGACCCTCCACCTCTCTGAAAACGTTGAAGAATTACAACGACATGTATCAGAGGTGTGGAGAGATATAACCTTGAACCAAATTCCATATCGAGGGGAGAGTTCAGGGTGGAATGAACATCATTTTAGATTCCAGGAGTTCATTAGCTATTTCTGAGACTTGGATCAATTTTGAGAAAACCTGAGTATAATGAGGGCTTGGCTGATTGATGACCGAAAAAGGGTATTGGCTTCAGGAGACTTAGTTAATTCGGGCTAATGATGGCCTCTCATAGTATTAAACATTAGTGTATGATCAGCGCTTACGTGCTCCCACGTGAGGCGCTTGAAATAGTGTAAAACACTAAGAATTTGATGCGCTCACGTAGGATCACGTGGGGCGCTTGAAGTAGTGTTGAACACTAAGAATTTTTTGTGCTCATGTGGGGTTACGTGAGACGCTTGAAATAGTATTAAACACTAAGAATTTGATGCGCTCACGTGGGGTCACGTGAGATGCTTGAAGTAGTGTTAAACACTAAGAATTTGATGCGCTCACGTAGGGTCACGTATGGCGCTTGAAGTTGGCGCTGCTCCTTTGGGTTTATTCCCTTGTTTCTTTTCTGAATGCTAAGCACTATTGGGTCACGTGTGATCACGTGAGGAGCCCCAAGAATGGAAACTTCCCTTTGAATTATTCCCCCTTTTCTTCTGAAGGGCTTTGTTCAGGGGTCACGTGGGAGCACGTGACCTGATCTCAATAATAGGGTTTATTCCTTTTTCTCTTTTGTAAGTGCTGAGCACTTCTCAAGGGTCACGTGGGGTCACGTGAGGTGCTCCGAAAATAGGGTTTATTCACTTTCTCTTTTATTAGTGCTGAGCACTTCTCAGAGATCATGTGGGTTCACGTGGCGCTCCCAAAAATAGGGTTTATTCCCTTTTCTCTTTTATAAGTGCTGAGCACTTCTCAGGGATGACGGGGGGTCACGCGGCGCTCCCAAAAATAGGGTTTATTCCCTTTTCTCTTTTATAATTGCTGAGCACTTCTTAGGGGTCACGTGACTAGATCTCATTCTTTCCCTTTTTGTTCCTCAAAGGTGTTCACGTGGGATCACGTGAGCTTTTATGTAGCGTTTGAATGCTAATGAATCATCAGGCTGTTCTTCTATGGTTCCGAGGGATCAAGTTCTCCTTTTGTTCTTTATAGGGATTAAATTCTTTTTAAAGGGTTAAACCCTAGTTCCAGAGGAATTAAATTCCTATATGTTTTGTAAGAGTTAAACTCTTTTGGATTCAGTTCTTTCTCCTGGGTTTTGAATCTGCGTGAAAGAATCTCCCCGATGAGAATTAAATTCTCAACTTGTGGGGAGATCTGCTTCTGCAGATCTTAACCAGAGGAAGAACTCAGTTCTTTGAGAAGCGTTAAACTCTTGGTTTGAGAATTAAATTCTCTTTTTGTGGGAGCTTTTGGAAGTGGTTCCTCTTCTTTAGAGAATTAAATTCTCTATCTATTTTACTTCCCCTCTCCCTCTGTCTGTGTATGTGTCTCCCCTCTTTTTGAACTTGGAGTTTATCAGGGATCCCTTTGTTATTTAGAAAGAGAGATCATTGGTCGTTGGGATCCACCACCTCTTCGACGACGCTGAGGGATTACAGCGCCATATATCGAAGGTGTGGAGAGATGTACCCTTTGAACCATGTCCCACTTATCAAGAAGAAGAATATGTTGAAGCTTAAACTCCTTACTGCTGAAAAGGCCTCTTTGCGTTCAGGCACGTGCGTCGCACGTGCCTGAACGTGCGTCGCACGTGGCGGGCGCACATCATGGGGGCAACTAAGGCCATAACTTGGAGAACTAAGCTCATTTGAGAATTAAATTCTCCCACGTGCGTTGCACATGTTTGGCTCACGTGCGTTGCACGTGGTGCGCATGTGGCGGACGCACGTGCATTGCACGTAGCGCACATGGCGCTTGCGCATATGCGCATTATAGGGAGGCAGCTAAGAGCCTAACAGGGAGAACTAAGCTCCTTTGAGAATTAAATTCTTCCACGTGCGTTGCACATGTTTAGCTCACGTGCGTTGCACGTGGCCCGCATGTGGCAGGCGCACGTGCATTGCACGTGGCGCACATGGCGCTTGCGTATATGCGCATTATGGAGGGTAGCTAAGGCCCTAACATGGTGAACTAAGCTCTTTTGAGAATTAAATTCTCTCACGTGCGTTGCACATGTTTGGCTCATGCGCGTTGCACGTGGCACGCATGTGGCGGGCGCACGTGCATCGCACATGGCGCATATGACGCTTGCGCATATGCGCATTATGAGGGGGGGAGCAAGCTCCTATGGAGAACTAATCTCCTTTGAGAATTGAATTCTCTCATGTGCGTTGCACGTGTTTGGCTCACGTGTGTTGCACGTGGCGCGCATGTGGCGGGTGTACGTGCATTGCACGTGGCGCATATGGCGCTTGCGCATATGTGCATTATGGGGGGAAGCAAGCTCCTATGGAGAACTAATCTCCTTTGAGAATTGAATTCTCTCACGTGCGTTGCACGTGTTTAGCTCACGTGCGTTGCACGTGGCGCGCATATGGCGAGCGTACGTACATTGCACGTGACGCACATGGCGCTTCCGCATATGCACATTATGGGGGGAGCAATCTACTATAGAGAACTAATCTCCTTTGAGAATTGAATTCTCTCACGTTCGTTGCACGTGTTTGGCTCACGTGCGTTGCACGTTGCGCGTATGTGGCCGACGCACGTGCATTGCATGTGGCGCATATGGCGCTTGCGCATATGCGCATTCTGGGGGGAAGCAAGCTCCTATAGAGAAATAATCTCCTTTGAGTATTATGGAATACTCCCACATACGTTGCACGTGTTTGGCTCACGTGCGTTGCCCGTGGCGCGCATGTGGCCAGCGCACGTGCATTGCACGTAGCATACGTGGCGCTTGCGCATATGCGTATTATGGGGGGAGCAAGCTCCTATGGAGAAATAATCTCCTTTGAGTATTATGAAATACTCCTCTTTTCTAAGAGGTATCCCTTCTTATTTATATGGGAGTGGTAGAAAAGGCATCTCTCTTTTTCCCGATATGGGACTAAAAATGCATCCCCGTATAGTAGAGCGTTACTTAAGATTACACGTGCGTAGCACATTTGCTCTTACCTTTTGATCCCGGATGAATTATGAGGCCCATAATATATCAAATCGAAAGATTATTTGAGACACTTTCATAGCATTAGAATTTAGCCGTTTCTCATTCGCGAGTTTGTAAAAATACAGCCCGGAAAATACTGGTTCGCATTTTCTTCTTTAGATTACACGTGCATAGCATATTTGCTCATAACTTTTGATCTCGGATAAATTATGAGGCCCATAATATATCAAATCGAAGGCTTTTTCGAGACGCTTTCGATGTCATCAGAATTTAGCTATTTCACATTTGGAAGTTTGTCAAAATACAGCCCGGAAAATACTGGTTCACATTTTCTTAAACGTATCGCTGCCATTTGATACCTTGGGCTCTTTTGCGTAGAAATTTTTTGGCGGGAACAAATGCCCCCTACTACTTTGCCCACCTAAGTATATACGTGAGTGGAGTAGTGCAGAGTAATTCATAGCGTATGACCAGTTTCGGGTTGGTATATAATTTTCAGAATCTTGATCTAAGAAGATAAGGAGCGGACATAGATGTCGTCATTTATCATTGACTCAAATCTCGACTCTTAAGGGTTATAGTTCCAAACCCTCAGGTCCATGAGCCGCACCCTTCTATTTCTTTATGTTTTACTCTGGCGTGAAGTAGTTTATATGCTCATGAGTAACTTCTCCATTTCAGTGGCATGTAGCTTTGGCAAGTGTGGCCCATAGATGGTAGATAACAATTCATCTTGAACTCTTTATAAGGTAGCGATGGCTTAGGCAAAAGGGTTAGGATCTGCTGCCTAAGACTTTCCAACTTTATGAGCCGTGAGGGTCTCACAAAGGCTTTTTTTCCTATGAGTCGTGAGGATCTCGTAGGTGTCTTTTCTCCTTAGGAGTCGTGAGGACTCCTAAGTGCGTTTTCTCTTGAGAATCGTAAGGATCCAATAAGAGAATTTTCTTTATGCGTAGGGACACTAATTTTCCCGCAAGTTGAGACGAATCGAGAGATTCTCGCAAAGACACTGATTTCCTTGCGGGTCGAAACGAATCAAGAGGTTCTCGCCAAGGACGCTGATTTTCCCTGAATCGAGATAAGAAGCGATGGCTTAGGAAACAGGTTCAGATCTGCCGCCTAAGACTTTTCAACTTTATGAGCCGTAAAGGTCTCATAAAGACTTTTCTCCCTGCGAGTCGAGAGGATCTCGTAGGTGTATTTTCTCCTTAGGAATCGTGAGGATTCCTAAGTGTGTTTTTCCCTTGAGAGTCGTAAGGATCTCACAAGAGAATTTTCTTCCTTACAAGTCGAGAGGATTCATAAGTGATTGTTTACCTCCTTGTCGATATTTGACTTAGGAGAGTGTAGCCAGTAGAAAATCTACCTTGACCTCTCTGCGAGGCAATGATGGCTTGGGAGACAGGGTTAGGATCTGCCACCTAAGACTTTTCAACTTTATGAGCCGTGAGGGTCTCATAAAGACTTTTCTCCCTACGAGTCAAGAGTATCTCGCAGGTGTGGTTTCTCCTTAGGAATATGAGGATTCCTAAGTACATTTTCTCTTGAGAGTCGTAAGGATCTCACAAGAGATTTTTCTCCTTACAAGTCGAGAGAACTCGTAAGTGATTGATGAGTTGACCTGCTCCCGAATCAAAGTATTGCTTTGACGGGGAGTTCGAGGGTTTACTCTGGCTGTTTCCCACGGAGTCAGGATTGACTTTAGCCGTTTTCTATGGGGCCAGGAGGGGTTGACTTTGGCCATACGGAGTCAGGATTGACTTTAGCCGTACGGGGTCAGGGGTTCCTCTGGCCGTTTCCCACGAGGTCAGGATTGACTTTAGCCGTGTTCTACGGGACCAAGATTTACTCTGGCTGTTTCCCACGGGGTCAGGATTGACATTAGCCGTGTTCTGCGGGGCCACGATTTGCTCTGGCCGTTTCCCACGGGGTCAGGATTGATTTTAGCCGTATTCTACGGGACCAGGATTTGCTCTGGCCGTTTCCCACGGGGTCGGGATTGACTTTAGCCGTGTTCTACGGGACCGGGATTTGCTCTGGCCGTTTCCCACGGGGTTAGGATTGACTTTAGCCGTGTTCTATGGGACCAGGATTTGCTCTGGCTGTTTCCCACAGGGTCAGGCCATTTCCCACTGGGTCAGGATTAACCTTAGCCGTGTTCTACGGGACCAGGATTTGCTTTGGCTGTTTCCCACGGGATCAGGATTGACCTTAGCCGTGTTCTACGGGACCAGGATTTGCTCTGGCCATTTCCTATGGAGTCAAGATTGACTTTAGCCGTGTTCTACGTGACCAGGATTCGCTCTGGCCGTCTCCCACGGGGTCAGGATTGACTTTGGTCGTGTTCTACATGACCAGGATTCGCTCTGGCCGTTTCCCACGGGATCAGGATTGACTTTGGCCGTGTTCTACGTGACCTGGATTTGCTCTGGCTGTTTCCCACGGGGTCAGGATTAACTTTGGCCGTGTTCTACGTGACCAGGATTCGCTCTGGCTGTTTCCCACGGGGTCAGGATTGATTTTGGCCGTATTCTACGTGACCAGGATTCGCTCTGGCTGTTTCCCACAGGGTCAGGATTGACTTTAGCCGTGTTCTACGTGACCAGGATTTGCTCTGGCTATTTTTCGCGGGGTCAGGATTGACATTGGCCGTGTTCTACGTAACCAGGATTCGCTCTGGCTGTTTCCAACGGGGTCAGGATTGACTTTAGCCGTGTTCTATATGACCAAGATTCGCTCTGACCGTTTCCCACGGGGTCAGGATTGACTTTAGCCATGGTCTACGTGACCAGGATTTGCTCTCTCGGTTGTCTGTGAACTGTCGAGATTTGGAACAGGGACTTTGCCATGGCTCCAAGGTTGATTGTCGCGTCTGGATCCTACTGGAATGAAGAGGAATGCCGTTGGTGATCTCTAGGCTGTCTGTGAACCGTCGAGATTTGGAACAGGGACTTAGCCATGGCTCCAAGGTTGATTGTCGCGTCTGAATCCTGCTGGAATGAGGAGGAACGCTGTTGTGGGTCTCCAGGCTATAGACTTGGCCGTCGAGACTTGGAACTAGGGACTCTGCCATGGCTCCGTTTTGCTGACATCGTATATTCCTGCAGAGACACTGATTTCTCTGTGGGTCGACGCGAATCGAGATGCTCTCGTCAAGGACGCTGATTTCCCTGAATCGAGGTATTTTGCCAAGGACACTAATTTTCTCGGAGTTGAGACGAATTGAGATATTCTTGCAAAGACACTGATTTTCTTGCGGGTCGACGCGAATCGAGATGCTCTCATCAAGGACGCTGATTTCCCTGAATCGACGTATTTGCCAAGGACACTGATTTCCTCGGAGTTGAGACGAATCAAGGTATTCCTGCAAAGACATTGATTTCCTTGCGGTTCGACACGAATCGCGATGCTCTCGTCAAAAACGCTGATTTTCCTGAATCGAGGTATTTGCCAAGGACACTGATTTCCTCGGAGTTGAGATGAATCGAGGTATTCCTGCAAAGACACTGATTTTCTTGCGGGTCGACGCGAATCGAGATGCTCTCGTCAAGGACGCTGATTTCCCTGAATCGAGGTATTTACCAAGGACACTGATTTTCTCGGAGTTGAGACGAATCGAGATATTCCTGCAAAGGCACTGATTTCCTTACGGATCGATGCGAATCGAGATGCTCTCGTCAAGGATGCTGATTTTTCTGAATCGAGGTATTTCCCAAGGACACTGATTTCCCTGGGGGTTGGTTGACTTGTTTCCGAGACGGAGTATTGATCCAGCAAGGAGGTCATTGGTTGACTCTAGGTTGTCTGTGGACCGTAGAGTCTTGGAACTAGGGACTTTGCCATGGCTCCATTGAGTGATGTTGCGTCCGAATCCTGTTGGAATGAGGAGGATCACCACTGCTGATTTTTAGGCTGTAGATGTTGCCGTTAAGATTTGGAACTGGGGATTTTGCCGTGGCTCCGATTGGTTTTGACCCTGGGGTCGCTTGTTGACGTCGCGTCTGCATTCTGCTGGAGTGAGAAGAAACGTCGTTGTTGACACTATATCTGCTATGACGAGATGAGTGTCAAGGTGGTCTCTAGGTTGTTTTGTGAACCGTCGAGACTTAGCTCTCCTTTTGACGGAGCCTGGTGGGAAAATATGGTTCCCTTTTTTTGTGCCCCTGGATTGTATACAGGGATCGATGTGATCTCATCTGTAGGGTAAAAAGTTTCATTTCATTTTTTATTTCTTTCCGCGATACTCTATCATTTCAGCTTTTTATATCGCGAAAGTCGCGATTGCCCAATCATTTCGGCTATTTTTCGCGGTGCCCAATCATTTCGGCTATTCTTTTCTTTTTACTCGCTGTTTTTTATTGCGGGTTGCCCAACCATTTCGTCTATTTTGTATGCATATGTTTTACTTGCTGATTTTTTTCCAAGTTGCCCCATCATTTCGGCTATTTCATATGCATTTTTGGCTCACTGATTTTTTATCGCGAGTATGGAACTTGGATCTGATGCCAGTCTTAGCATCAGCATCGTTGCGACTGGAATATTGCCAGGAGCGTATCATCATTTGCCGTGAAAGGACTTGGAATTTGATTCCGATTCAGGCTTCAACATTGCTACCACTAGGACATTGTCAGGAGCGAATCATCATTTGCTGTGAACGGACTTGGGATTTGATATCGATTTAAGCATCGACATCGCTGCAACTGGGACATTGCCAGGAGCGAATCATCATTTGCTTTGAAAAGACTTGGGATTTGATACCGATTTAGGCATCAGCATCGCTGCAACTGGGACATTGTCAGGAGCGAATCATCATTTTCCTTTATCGGTTCGAGCAAAGATGGTTTAGCAAACAGGGTTAAGATCCTGTCGACTAAGGCTTTTGACTTTATGAGCCATAAAGGTCTCATAAAGGTGTTTCTCCCTACGAGTCGTGAGGATCCCGTAGGTGCGTTTTCTCCTTAAAAATCGTGAGGATTCTTAAGTGTATGTTCTCTTATAAGTCGTAAAGACCTTACAAGAGTGTTTTCTCCTCATAAGTCGAGAGGACTTACAAGGGTTTGTTCACCGTGCAAGCATATCCCTGGTCGCTGGTGGGGCTCTGTTAGGGAAATATTTATTCGTTCCTGTGGATTGTATATAAGGACCAATTTTGGACCGCTTGTAGGGCAATCTGGGGATTGTGATGGTTTAAGAACAGGTTTAGATCCTTGTAGCTTAAGTCTTTTGAATCTTACGAGCCGTGAGGGTCTCATAAGATAGTTCTCCTTACGAGTCATGAGGATCTCGTAAGTGTAATTTCTCCTCAAGAATCGTGGGGATCCCTAAGTGTGTTGCTCCTTTGTGAGTCGTAAGGATATCACGCAGGTGTTTTCTCCTTATAAGGTCGAGAGGACCTCGCAAGTGTCTTTTAACGAGATTGCGCCCTTTCAGGTTTTCATAAACTCGCCGGTAGCCCTGCTATTTTTACTCACGGAGCCCTTTCAGGTTTTCATCCGTGTCCATTTCGCTTATGGGCGTACCGTTTTTTTTACGAGTCTGCGCCCTATCGGGTTTTCACAAACATCGCCGGTAGTCCTGCTGTTTTTACTCACGGCGTCCTTTTGGGTTTTCATCTGTGCCCATTTTTCTTGTGGACATACCTTTTTTTTGGGTTTCAACTGGGATATTCCACTTGACTGCAGGACTCGTTTGTAAGCCCCTTGATATCCTTTCTATTCTTTAAGAAGAAAGGACTATCTTATGTAGAGATTCTTCAGCCAGTGAGATATATACCCCCTGTGTATACCTCGGGAGAGAGCGAGTACCTACGCCGTCGCTTTTTTAGTGACAGGTTGTTTCAAAGTCGCTCATTTTTTTTGTTGAGCGTCGGCAACAAATACCACCTTACCTTCGCTTTTCATTGATCTTCATCAGATGATGAAGGGGCTTGACTCAGCTAATCCAATCAATTCATTTTGTTCATGAGCTCTTGGAAGGCCGTCGGTTTGAAAAGGGCCATATACGAGGACGCCTTTGAATTTGGGTCAAGAATGGCTATGAGCATTCCCATGGCTGCAACTTCATCGATGCATTTCTTGTATTTAACCAGATATTTCATCATCGGGTAACACATTGAACCCAAGTCTCATTCGGTCTAACCCTTTCGTTGACCAGTGCTGTCACGATAGTGCATTTATTCATACTAGCGAATCTCTGACAGGAGGGCGTCTCCATTTCGTCGAAGGTATTCATGGAGTCATTCGGGAGTCCCGCATACCATTCGAAGGCAATGCCCTCCAGACAGCCGATGAACTGTCAGAGGAGAAGTATATCAGTATTGCTGCACATGGGTTCAAATCGCGCCATGTGCCGGCGAGAATTCTCAGTTCCTTTGTACATGTGGCACGTTGGAAGTGTGTACTCTCGTGGTTATTGTATTTGATTATGCCATGTCGGATACGGTCGACCAATCATGATTGATCTATTTGCAGCTTCACTGGCGTAGTGAGCTTCGATTTGCTGAGCGATATATTCGTTCAGCTTTGCTTTTAGGAATCATTTCCTTCTCAGCCATTGATAAGCTTTGCAGAGGATTTGAAATGTCATCCATATCTTTAAGACCGACTACCGGCAGTTCATCCGCCAGTGGTTCCGATTGAAGCATCATTCCAGCCATATTCTGAATCAGAAGGGCCATCTGGTTCATTTTAGTGGACATTTCTGCCGCTTCTGCATCTCCCTTTTTCAGAGCGCGCTTTAGGAAATCAATATCCGACCCCTTCTCTATTCTTTCTCTAGGTGCGTCTTCGGAATTTGCCTTAGACGATGGATTAGCGTTTGCTGCCGCCTGAGCAAGCATCTCCTGTAGCTTTGCACGTTACAGTTGAACTATTGTTAAGGACCGATTTTGAGGTCGATGACTAGTAGAAACTTGAACTTTGTCTTTGGAATTCACCACATAGACTATGTGAACTACCATGCCCCCAGGCTTGGGGCATTTGGAGTTTTGGCCTTTGGAGTTTGCTTCGGGTACTTGAGCTTTATTGGGCCTCTCTTCTTTGTGAAAAGCCGCTTTGGTTTTAGGAGGAACCGCTGTATCGGGATCCGTCTTGGGATGAGTCCCCATGTATTTGAAAGAGGATTTGTCAGAGTTTGGCTGACGTTTAGGGGAAGAGCCGCGGTTGACGACAGAGACCTTCACTCGCTTTCGTACTTTATATATAGATGAGGAAAGTTGCTTCAGGGAGCGAACCGGTTTCTGCTCTCGTGAGATCTCCATGGGCTGCAGAGATTTCTCAAATATTGCGGTAGGAAAATTTTATCTGACCCTTCACACCAATTTGAAGCTGCTCCTGGTTGGAACAACATTCACCACTGAGGTTGAAACAGAACCATATGAAGAACAGCCCCCAGCTCATTTTGTATGATGCCAATATCGACGTCGACCATTTCTTACGGACGGGATTTAATTAGCTTCAGGATTTTGCCGAGCCTGGCCTGTATTTCCTTTGAGAGTTTGAATATTCTACCCCCTGCGTGGACCTTGGTCCTTGGCATGTACCAGTTGTTTGAGGACTGATTCCGTCGGCAAAGCTGCTGCTTGGGGTGCCCGCCTGTGGACGAAAAACACCCTATGGGCTTCCTCCATCGGTGTTGAGGCACCGAGGTAGGAGTTAGGAGCATCGACCCAAAGAGAAGCCCGTTAATTTCTTGAAGAGCCGGATTGCAGAGATTTGAGCCTGCATGTGGCCCGTACTAGACTCCACCAGATATGACAGAGCCTGTGTTGCTAAGGTGGGAACAAACGCCATTCTTCATAAAGACAAAGCGCCGACTTCAGTATCCACTCCCCTAAGGGCAAACACAAACATGCACACCGCGATTATCTGATCACGGGGAAAACACGACACACGAAGTGTGGAGTGGAAAGAGGAAAAGGTCCCACCGGGCATGCCAGAATCTGTTCTCCGCCGAAAGACGCGACCGGGACGTTGGGACATCCGGCCTGAACTTCGAGGGCAGATGATATTTGGTGTTATCTGTCCACCTCTCCGAAGATGCCAAGTTGATTTATGACACCATATATCGAAGGTTTAAACGGATGCGGCCAATATAGCAGACTTCGTCAGATTCCCCCTCGTTGAGGGGTTTTTGATTGTGGGGACGCTCTTCCCTGCAGGCGCAAGCCCCTGAAGTTAATTACGCTACCGCATCGCGGTAACCACTTTCTCCTTCTCCAGATGGTCACTTCGTGTCCTGTGTGTTTGTTTTGATTTTGGTTGCCCGTGGATTGTATACGGACACTAATTTATGTTGTAGCAAAAATGTGTGATGAATATTTTCCCTCATACTAGAAATGAATCCCCACCTCCAAACAATCTGTGGCCGGCCCCTAATAATAATGGAGAGGGAAAATCAAAGGGGTAAGCTTAAGAAAGAAATGTGAGGATAAAGAGGAATTATGGTCACACCAAATTTCCAAATCAATCCTATCAAAATCCATCTCATTTAATGCTAGCCATGATGAAAGGAAAAAAGCAAAGATGCTATTATTATCATAAACCCTCCAATTACAAGAAATCCCCTCCACAATGCTAATTTGCACATTTGCAAATTAGCCTCTCCATCAGAAAAATCCGGCCATGAAAAAACAAAGGAAAACTGGCCGAAACGGAATGCAAACTGGCAACTTCAAAAAACTGATCCCGTAATAAATTACAGGAAAACCCCGCAACTGTATATACATACCCGCATTTGTATTCCCACTAAATACAAATGCAATGAGACAAAATCCACACTGTACAATACTAGGATCCGGCTTAAACCAAAGCCTGCTAGTATTATCCGTCCGGTCATGATCCGTGCAATACCACACGTATATGATCGAACCCTGCCATATATCCATACGGCCTCTACAGCGTTTCGCTCGAAACTTGAGAAACTGTCTGTGGGGGACTCTAAAGACTCGTCAATACTTTGGTTATGGATTTAACCACTAGCATGTCAGAGATATTAGCCATACGTGACGGGCAACCAGGTATTGACCAAAAGGGACGTCGATGAGCAAACTCATCCTGACATCCTACTAAGCCTGTCAGTGACAATATCCGTACAGTCCGGTCTGTTCGTCTATGAGTATCGCATGGTGGGCCTAGGGGGTTGGCAAAAGTCAGATCCCCAAAAGCGGTACACGTCGTATCGGAGTGTAGTTCATAACACCCTGAGATACTACTGGAATACCTACCAGTAAATCTCCTGCCTTGGCCAAGGACTTCGTGTAATGGCTCTCCTAGACACAGCGCGACCTTACCCCCAATACCGGGAGAGACGAAACCCTGCAGATCCGCTCACTGCCTCCATGTGGCTCGGGACTGTACCCAAGTAAAACCTGTTTGCACGACTCCTTTGAGCGTGGTAGGGTAGTAATCAAAGTACGTTGGGAACTCACATAAGACAAATGACGATCTCAGGTCGATGAACTAACCTGTGCACATGTCACCAGGGAACTGCTATCTGACGCTAGGTATAATACCAACTAGCATGTTCCCGGCGAGTCATGTCCGGTATACTCATAACCCAATGAGCACTTGTATACATCTTAGGTAAACCAACTGACACCAGTGGCTTGTGAGACCGGCCACCGCCCCTCATCGGGGTCTTGACTGTATACACTAGTCTACTCTGGAGTATCGATGCCCTGTCTCGAAACTCCCACGACTAGGGACCTTTTAAGGATGTGCTTATAGACCCCAGCTCCCACGTATATGATCGCCATCATACTGCTGGCAATCAAGCAACAATCCTAGAGGCTCTATCAACGTGTAATAGAGACCTGTAAGGTCACCTAAAGCAGTACACGTTGATAAAGATAAACCAGATAGCATACTATCATCTTGAGTAAGACTGTCCTACCGGCATAGGTCCTCCCTCAATCATTGCAATCATGTGCCTGTGATCCAATAATTGACTCAGAGGACACTATATCCAACACTTTGTCCATGTCCAGTAAACGATGTTTTGGTCGTTTTCGCTTTGAAACAAGACTGACAAGTCGCATAAGATTTATACTCAAAAAGATTTAAATATCCATCTTTATGAAGCTTGTTTAGTCTTATTTCATTAATATGACCAAGTCTACAATACCAAAGAAAAGCTTCATTTATATCTAAAAATTTTCTTTTATTTGTGTGTTGTATGTTGAAAACTGTGTGTTGATATAGGACGTATATCCCTTTATTACGTATACCATAACCAATCAACTCTTGATTTAGTTTAATGTTCATAACACTATGCTGCAATACAAAATGATATCCTTCATTTTCTAACAAAGAAACGGATATTATATTACAAAGCATGCTAGGTACAAAAATAAGATGGGTTCAAAACCAATATACAACCCGACGGCAACCCTAGGTGATACTCTCCTACTGAAACTGCATGTACATTGGAACCATTTCCAACTCGGAGAGTGTGATCACCAGTCTTCAAAACTCTGCTATTTCTCAAACCATGCACAGAATTGCAGATATGAGAACCCGAACCGGTATCTAATACCCAGGAAGCAGAGTTTATAGAAAAACAGTTTTCAGTCACAAACACACCTGAAGCAGAAGCATCACCATGCTTCATTTTGTTGAGATCAGCAATGTACACGACACAATTCCGCTTCCAATGCCCCATCTTCTTGCAATAGAAACATTCTCCTTTTCTCGACTTTTCAACCTTGGATTTGTCTCTCCTTTGTGCCTTCTTGATTCCACCTCTTGGTTTGGTGGATTTCTTCTTATTCCTTCCCTTGGCCTTGGTTTTTGGGACGGAAGAGGAAGATTGTCCAACAATCAGAGAGGGAGACTTCACCTTAAGCGTGCTCTCCACATTTCTCAATATATTGAGAAGTTCGGGTAGTGACTTCTCCATGTTATGCATATTGAAGTTCACTATGAATGGAGCAAAGGCAGAGGGAAGAGACTGTAGAACAATATCATTATATTGCCTGTTCTCCATTGTCCATCCGAGGCCCTCAAGCTCTTCAATAAGAGCTATCATCTTCAAAACATGATCACTTACTGGTGTGCCAGGAGCCATCCACATCTGAAAAAGCTTTCGAGACGCTTCGTATCGTTGGATAAGAGATTGCTCCCCATACAATTCTTTTGTATGGAGAAAGATGGATTGAACATCTATCTGCTCGTGCTGCTTTTGATATGTATTGTCCATCGATTCAAGCACGAGAAATTTGGCAGTGGCACAGTCAATATCCCATATTTTGCGGATTTCCTTATCCGCAACAAAAGATTCAGGGCCTGGGCTAGGAGGGACTAAGGTAGTGAGGACATATAATATTGTCATATATGAGAGCAATGTTAATGTTCCTCGGCCAGTCTTTATAGTTCAGCCCAGTTAGCTTATTTTTCTCTAACAGTAGCTTAAGTCCAGTCATGGTTATCTGCCATTAGGAGAGAGAAAAGAATACACTCAACGAAAGCTCTTGCAAAGATTAGATTGGTTATTATCTTATCTAATCGATGTCTCCCACTGCCTTAATCAAACTTTCCTTCAAATCTTAAAAAGAAAATTAGCCATGATTAATTACATTCTACAACTTCGCTAACCGTTCAGCCAGGCCAGTGCCGGTACTTTGAAGGAGGTTTCCCGTACTTTCGCACGGACCTAATTAGAATAAACCTCACTTTCCCAGAGGCGTAGCCCCATTGACACCTTTCTAGACACCTAATGGGTTAGCTAATTGTAAAGTGCAAAACTCTCCTGGGAGCAACTTTTGCTCACAGTGGAATCGGGATCCTACTATCACATAGAAGGTATGCAATCTCATTGCAAATTTCAACTCTTGAAACTCCCGATGTGGTTTTTACCCCTAGCTCTCATAACCTTGGCTACGGTCAACATATCATAAGCACTAATCAAGTTCTACCCGTCATTTCATGATTAATTAGACTCACCCACATGACCCTTGGCTATGATCAACACAATCATGTGACTATCCTAATTAATCGTATCATATGCTGTGTAGGAAGACATCACTTAGCTACCGTACATTACGAATTTGCTATAGTCAACATACGTACCACGAATACTAAGTACTCTACTTCTTAAAATGACGGAGGGCTATGAATGGTTTTTAATAAAATCTTTAACGCTTTAAACTTGATATCGTTGTAGAATCTAATGGTTTTAAAAGGAGTGGCTTAAGCTCCGCACTTTGAAAAACTTTTTTTTTTATAAAAATCCGAGTAGGTTTCAAATCCAATTCTACAACATCTTTTTAGGTTCCTTCTTCTTTACATTAATCTCATTAATGTAGTCCCATCATTTAAGTCCTTAAGCCATTACAGAAAATAAATGAAAATAGAACGTATGTTTATACCATCCGTATTCGCCACAATGTCCCATTATATACCGTTAGGTTACTTAACTAACGGCATAGCGGGACGGGACTAGCACGGATGCAAAACATAAGAAACATTTATTATATATCATATATATAATACACCATTCGTCTCAACATATAAAGTGATCACATCACAGAATAGACAATCCCACAATACAAAATACGGATTCCACGGTCGCGATGAATAGACAATCCCACACCCCTAGACCCCTACGAGAGCGGCAATCGACCCTACCAATTCTAGAGTTTAAGAGACCCGATCTCGACTCCTCGAGATGGGCCTCCCACTGAACCCTAGAACCCGGTCACTTGTGCTCCCCTCCTTGGGTCTATCCTAATATGGAAAAGTAAATAATATACAACAATGGTGACATTATCCTCAACCCGGAAGTGCCCCAATAAAAGAATATTACATACAATGAATTTTACATGAATGAAAAGAAAAACTCTCATCTCACATAAAACCCCCGGCCATTCATTCACGATGATCATGTACATCATATCTCAGCAACACATAATATCATATATCATCAACGTAAGTAAGTATACGTACCCCAATTATCGTTGATGTATAGCAACGAAACCGGCGATACACCACATACTACACTTACGGTTGCAGAAAAGAAAGTGAAAACTACAACAATTGGAATCAACACTACCTTTAGACATCATAAACCCGGAATATCACATATTCTGGATATCATGCCTAACGATGCAAATCTTACATTTGGGTCTCAACTATGAAAACACCTTTTCAAAAGAAGTCGGGTAATTCAACAAGATTCCCGATTCCAACCAAGGCCAAAATGTTAGATTTACACGCAACTAATTACTTTTCATAAAACTAATTAGTGTAGATTCCAATTATTGTATCATATTCACAAATATCTAAACGATATTAAACATTTCGATCGAATCAACAAACACCCACAAATTACCCCGAGAGCTTAACACATGAGTAAAGCTAAAATACCCAAAACATTCCACGGCGCCTATAGACCAACCGTAGAAGGGTCAATCCTTGCCTCACCTATGGCGCCACGGAATTACGGCAAACCCTAAGGTTTGGCCCCGGTACCATGGTTATAGAATCGAGTTAAGGTTACGTTCCTCAAAAGGGTCCATAGGGTTACTTGCATGAACTTTCAAATATCTTTAACTTGGAAAATTCCAACACTTGGAAAATTTCCAGCGAGAGCAATGAGGAGGTGATTGATGTTCGCTTGAACTGTTAAACGTCGTCCAAGTTACCAAAAAAAATGTTAAAATTATGACTACGAAATACTCCGAATTAGCCCCTAACTAAAATTAACATCACATGAAATTTTGGGCTAAACAAACAATACCTGAAATCCCAAAATCTACAGACCAGAGCACCAGAGGAAAACGAGGCAGTTTGGAGGCAAATGGGCCAGCCAAGCCGGAAAAAATGGGTATGTGGCTGGATAAAAACCGATGGATGGGCCTCGTTTTTCTCCAATGTTCTCAGTGCATCATATGCAAACTTTTGCAGTTGCTTAAAAAAAATTTGAGCCCATTTAAAAATCGATAGAGAGCATTTTCAGGGTTTCAGTTTATTGTAATTTCGGAGTTGTTTCGGTTTCGTAATTTATCTAACATCGTCTAAGTTTCTAGTTTGGCTCTAATACCACTTGTTGGAGTAAAAATTTACACCCCGGTTGACCAAGTCAAAATCAAAGTCAACCCCAAGCCAAGTGGGCCCATGCCCGGGTCAAGCCCGAACATGAAGCGGCCGGCCTCCCCCCTATGCCAAGATAAAATTTTGTAATAAATAATTTTGTTGCATTTTATAGGCATAAAGCCAAATTTTTGTAAAGCCCATGGCTTATGTGTAAAAAGAAATGGCACATGAGCCATGGGATAGGCAAAATGCCATTTTGTGAAGCCCAAGGGGCTATGTGTAAAGTGTATAGCCTATAAAGGCAAAGATAATGAAATATCTAAACAACATTTTCTCTCTCCAAACAAAAGTTTCAGATCTGAGATCTTTCTCCTTCTTCAAGGTTCCAAAACCTTCTTCTTTCTCTTGAATTAAATCAAGAGTTCTACTCTCCTTTTTACAAAACAAATTAGTTTTTCACCACAAAACCCATCAAGGGGAACTCAGATCTTCCATTAGATCTCAAAAAGGAGTGATTTTTAAAATCCCATATCTCTTGATCTTCAAGATCCAGCTAACAGAGGAGGAAGAAGAAGAACCCCTCCCATTAACCCAAAAAAAAAAGAAAAAAAAACAACACACTCAGGAGTCCAACTCCTCTCTAATTTCTCTTCCGAGAAATTTTTTTAGGCTAAAAGCCTCTTTTTCTCGCCGGCGCTCAAGCGCAGAGCGCCCGCGTGCCGACACGTGGTGCTCTTACACTCCAGCGCAAGCGCTCGAGCGCAAGTCGCCCCGCTGCCGACACGTGGCGCGCTTGCGCTCCAGCGCAGGTGCTCGAGCGTAAGTCGCCCCCGTGCCGACACGTGGCGCTCTTGCGCTCCAGCGCAAACGCTCGAGCATAAGTCGCCCACGTGCCAACACGTGGCGCGCTTGCGCCTAAGCGCTCAGCGTCCGAGCGCAAAGCGCCCACGTGCCGACACGTGGCGCGTTGCACTCCAGCACTCTGCACTCGAGCGCAGAGCGCCCACGTGCCGACACGTGGCGCGCTTGCGCTCAAGCGCCTAGGCGCTGGCCCCACGCATCCTTTGGATGTCTTTTTCCCCTTTATTTATATATACATGTATATATATACATATGTACACATACACATACTCCGCGACACTCTCCCCCTCAAAAAAAATTTTGGGCCGGGGCGCTGCCCCGAACCCCGCAAGGGGACTGCTAGCCCCCTTGACCCCCAGCCCGCTATCCGGGTAGCGAGACCCCCGTAAAAACTCTGTGTGGCTCCCGATATATCTAAAACCCCCTTTCAAAACAAAACACACGCACACCGTACATTGAGTTCGCATGACCAGTTTAACCCGTTAATCGGAGGTTCCCTCGCCCCAAAGGCGAGGGGTAATTAACGGCAGCTTAGTCCGCGGCTGCCGGAGATTCGGATCCCCACAATCATTAAACCCCAGCCTACCCTAGGTAGGGGGAATCTGTAGTACGCCTGACAAGCGTGCGCGTATTCCCATCTCAATGGGGTGACGAAAAACACCCTACAGATACTGGCACGCCCGGTGGGACCAATCTCTCCTCCCATATTTCGGGTTAAACGTTCATGCGAACTCAATCAATATACATATCGATTGCCTATACTGAAATGATGTTTTTTTTCCATGCAGCAATCAACGTTTGACGACAATGTCTCCCCAGACGAATTCAGCTTCCAACGTGACCCTGATTCCGTACGTGGTCAAGATCAACGCTCGTGTGGTTCTCCCCGCAAGCCTCAGTCGACAGTGGGAGGAACCGCCCCGCCAGTTTGGCTCCGTCATCATCTACCCTGCCGGAAGCCCTCATCTGGTAGAAATCCCAGCAAAGCAGGCGGCCAAGCCGATCTCAAGGGGCAAGAGGCCGAATGTTGTGATCGCCAAGGCACCATAAACGAAACTTAAAACGGTGTCTGAACGGCTCTCTGGCGCTCCAGCTGGGGGCAAGTCTTCCAGTACGAAGGGCAACATCAAATATTGCGAACGAGCTCAGGCGATGACTCTAACAAATGCACAATCAAGCATATCTCCAAGGCCCTCCATCGCCCGGTCTGCGGCGTCTTCCCAAAGAGCCGAAGTCTGCCAGGTGCTTAGAACAGAAAAGTTAAGGCAGAAGCGGCTCAGGTATCGAGCCAACAAGAGGGTCAAGGCTTCGGCCAAATGGAATCGTGTGAAGTTCCAAGTGCAGGGTTGCCCGACGACGACGGCTGAGTCGGACGTAAGAATCAGCAATTCTTTCGAGCCTCTGAAGTGGGTTCAGAAAAATGCCATGACCGCCAGAATCAAGAAGACAGCGGTCCGAACAGTGCCACAAAGAGACGTGTCCTGGCCCCAACAGAAAAAGTATGACACTGTCTCTTCAAGGGTCTATCAGGCACTTTGTGCCGCACGAAAGCAGCGGGGCAAATCCAGAAAAGAAGCGCCGGCACTATTCAAGAACCTGGTTAGGCCAGCCGCCTTCAATCGACTACCAGCTACCGAAGCAAGGGGGTCAAGACAGCGATCTGTGAAATCAACCGCCGACAATAAAAAGACGGCTGGATATATTATCCATACGGTCTATATGGCGGGCGGGCGCCCCAGCGACAACCTTCGCAGCAAAAGCAAGGATGGGGCCACCACATCCCAAGCCCAATCTAGCCTGAATGTAGTTGCCGCTGCCCAAGAACAGCCACCCCCGCTGGATGAAGAAAACCCTCTCGATGAGGATGATAGGCAAAAAAAACCCCTCGGTCCATGCAGAGTCAAGCTCGGACAGTGAGGAAGAGCCAACTTTCCGCCCCAGGACTGCGGAGCAACAGCTGCTTCAAGAGCTTCGAAAACAGCTCAGGAGCAAAGATAAAGAGATGGCCAAGCTCTATTCGAAGATTGACGACTTAACGAACGTGGTGATGCAGCTTACGGCTCAAATTGCTCGAGCGCCTCCCAATCAGGCACAAGCCGCTACTAATCAGCCGGGTGATGACAATCCGAGGCAGCCAATGCCTGTTCCTTTGGGACCAAGACTGGTTGAGCCGCATGAAAGCCGGCCACATTCCGCTTCTGGAGACGCCTTGGCCCCAGATAGCACTATCCCTCTAACACAGGATCGGATAATGAATTTGGTCACCAGCAAGGTTAAAACATTGGTGGCCGAAGCTGAAGCTCAGAAAGAAATCGGCAGTAGTGGGCGGCCATACCCTGCGCAGTACGATCTGATTGAGTTCCCAAGCAGCTACGTCATTCCTAAGTTCGGAAGATTTGATGGAACGGGGAATGCAAATCATCTCGTCACCCACTTCAAAGCATCGTGCGGAAATACAGGGGGCAATGACGCGCTCCTTCTTCGTCAGTTTGTCAACAGCCTGACCGGCGTCGCCTTCGACTGGTATGCGAGTATACCGGACGGGTCCGTCATTACCTTTGCCCAAATGGAGTCCCTGTTTCGGCAAAGGTTCATGAGTGTCGAGATAAAATCTCCATTGCCGACCTTGTGAGGACCAAGCCGGGGAAGAATGAAAGCAACACCGACTTTATCGCTCGATGGCGTAATCTCACAGTCAAATGCGAACCGCCGCTGGAGCAAGACCAGTCCGTCAGCCTTCTCATTGGAAACCTCAGCAACTGGATGGTCCCATTCTTGTGTACGGCGGGCCTCAAGACATTTCAGGAGCTAACCAAGAAATTCCAAATGATGGAACGCTCAAAGCAAGAGTCCCCGCCGGATTCTCAGAGAGACAAAACTTGGAAAAGCAAGCGGGACGACAACCGTAGAAGCGGGAGTTCCAGCAGTACCAATGTCTTCAATGCGTCCGACAATGAAGAAAAGCGAAGGGCGGGCGAATCCAAAACCAACCGGTCTCGAAAGCCATTTCTGGGAGGAGATGGGCCTTCCCTAGAGGAAAAAAAGAACAAGGTTTACTCCTTCAGAAGGTACAAGGTCCGTAAGATATTTAAAGATGCCTTGAACAACGGCCTACAATTGCCAGAGTCGAAAAGACCCCAAGAAGCAAAAATGACCGACAATCCCCTGTATTGCCCGTACCACCGAGTAGTGAGCCATGCGATCAAGGATTGCTATATCTTCAAAGACTGGGTCGAGAAGCAGTACAAAGCTGGAGAGATCGATCTGTCCAAAAGCATGTTGGTGAACAATCAAGTTGCAACCACCAACTTTATACAGACAGAAACTGAAGCCTTCTGGGAGCAGACAGCCGAACCCGCTGCTATGAGAAATGAAACGAACTCATCGCGGCCTCCATGGAGTACGCACATATCTAATAAGACGAAGAAGATGATAAAGCTACTTCGGAAAGAACCCAGGACGGAATGGGAAGGGCAGAAGAAGCCTACCAGTCCAGCTGCCAATGCGGCTCCATCAGGCTCAAAATCCAAGAAGCTCAAGAAGAAGAAAAGTGCAGCTCGGCGCGAAAAAGAGTCTGCAGGGAGATCAACCATTCAAAAATATATCGATTCCCTCGAAGAATATGAACAAAAGGAAAGAACATTGATTCAATTGAAGGAGTTCTTCCCTGTACAAGCGGCTAAAATTCTGGAGGAGTTAGAAGAAGACTCCAATGAAGAGATCCCAGTAGTGACCTGCTACGCTATCCATCTTGGCAGCGACTCCGAGGATGAGCTCTGTTTTCCGAAGAAGATGAGGAGCTCGCCACAAAGGCCAATCAAATCCAGCTCAGAAGCGACAGGGCTCTACCGCCAAATCAGGGCAACGCCCCAAAAGGGAAGGAAAAACATGTGGCTAATGATGAAGATGGCAGAGAACCGGCTGATGAAAACTCAAGTCCTTCCTCGGTGGACTATAATATCTTGGCTCACCTTCGAAGGCTTTCGTCTCTCCTGAGCATCTACGACGCCTTGGTCCTATCTAAGGAGCTTAGAAATGTTCTTATTCATGCTCTCCAAAACCCCGAGCGGTATCAGGCTCACTTTGCGGAAATTAATATGAAAGAATCTCCGCACGCTTTGCATGCCGCCGCAGTCACATTTAAGGATGAAGACTTGCTACTGGGAACGGCTGAGCATAATCGGCCGCTTTACGTGACCGGGTACAGCGACGGAGATCGGATTAATAGCATATTGATTGATCCGGGGTCTTCAGTGAACATCATGAACTTGCAGACGCTGAAGAGTTTGTCAATGGACGTCCGACACCTGTCAAGGGAAAGGATTGTCATTCAGGACTTCAACCAAAATTGCCAGCAAGTTCTGGGGTCCATAGCTCTGCCAATCAAATTCGGGGATCTGCAAACTAAAGCTAAGATATACGTGATCGATGCCGACACGTCTTATAAGATTCTCTTAGGGTGGCCGTGGCTCCACGATTATGGCATCATTCCGTCAACTCTCTATCAATGCATGAAGTATACTAAAAATGGCGAAGAAAGACGCATTGACGGAGACGTCCAGCCGTTCGGTGTGCATGAAGTCCGCTATGAAGATTCTCGGTACTTTATGAACCACCAAAATGCTAAGCCACAACTGACTGAGGATAGACCGGCCCCAAGACCCAAAAGAAAATCTGCGCCGGTTGTCACTTTTAAAAGTAAAAACGCCCAAGTGCGCCCACATTTCGGTAGCGACACTGATGAGTCCGACGCTGGAAGCCCGTCCTTCCGTAAAACCCGCCCTCATTTCGGCAGCGATACGGACGAATCTGTTACTGAAGGTCCATCTAGCAGCAAAGTCCGCCCTCATCTTGGCAGTGACACTGAAGAGTCAGAAGAAGAGGACCTGCCATGCAACAGCTGTGCAGATTGGACCCCTATGCAGCAAGCGAAACTAAGAGAGACCTTCGAAGTTGCAGAAGGGTCCCTGGCCATCACAAGGGTGCCGGAACGGATGTGCAAAGAGCTCGACGCATTGTCAGTCTCTACCGTGGACCAGCTAAAAACTTTCTACGTACCCGGGAGGAAAAATGGACAGAAGGGCATCCTGTTTTACAGGTCAAACCCTGTTGTGCACCCGGATGATCTTTCTGTCGCGTGCCTTCCCTATGAGAGGGGCATAAGAGCCGTCCTCAATCCCAGATACTATGCGCCCGATATGCGGGAATACTTTAAGAAGTGCGGATGCCGTTTATATCAAACGGAGTCCGAAGCAAAGTTTTACGAAGGACTATGGTATCCGCCCCAGGTCCGAGCACTCATCGATGGACGAATTCCAGATAGACGGGGCATAGGCTACATTCAACCTGATTCCAAAGCGTGCTACATGATCCATGTTGGTGAGGCCAGCGAAAGATCAAATGGTGATGACGAGATAGCCGAGCCAGAAGAAGCTCCTCAAGAGCTCGAAGATGGTGGACAAGCAACCTTTGACGAGCTAACCGAGATTGACTTAGGAACGCTCGATAATCCAAGGCCGACCTACATCAGCTCGCTCTTGTCAGAGGAAATGAAAGCACAGATAATTGCCCTACTGCATGAGTTCGTCGACTGCTTCGCGTGGACATACAAAAAAATGCCTGGCCTTTCCCCTGAAGTGGCCATACATAAGTTGGCTATATCTCCCGATGCTAAGCCAGTCAAACAAGCTCCTCGAAGAATGAGAAGGGAGTTGGAAGAAAAGGTCATCGAGGAAACCAAGAAACTCATCGATGCCGGCTTCATCAGGGAAGAGAAATATGCGGACTGGATCGCATGCATTGTCCCAGTGAAGAAGAAAAATGGGCAGATCCGAGTTTGTGTAGATTTCAGGGACCTCAACAAGGCATGTCCAAAGGACGACTTCCCGCTACCGGTCATGGAAATGATGGTCGATGACACCTCAAATTACGAGCTGTTCACCTTTATGGATGGCTCGTCTGGATACAATCAGATCAAGATGTCGCCTGAGGATGAGAAGCACACAGCATTTCGAACCCCGATCGGAATATACTGCTACAAAGTGATGCCGTTCGGGCTGAAGAACGCGGGCGCTACATATCAAAGGGCAATGACCAATATCTTCAATGACCTAATTCATAAAGTCGTCGAATGTTATGTTGATGATCTGGTCGTTAAGACTAAAACCAAGGCCGATCATATCCAGGATCTTAGGACCGTTCTCACCAGACTGAGGGAATTTGACCTGAAGATGAATCCTCTGAAATGCGCTTTTGGCATGTCATCGGGAAAATTCCTGGGCTTCATAGTCCGACATCGAGGGATCAAAGTTGACCCATCAAAGATAAAGGCCATCATGGAGATGCCCCCTCCAAAGAGTCTGACGCAGCTAAGGTCTTTTCAAGGCAAGCTTGCTTATATACGGAGGTTTATCTCAAATTTATTGGGGAGATGTAGGCCCTTCTCGAAGCTCATGAAGAAAGGAGCTCCTTTTATCTAGGATGCTGAATGTCAAGCAGCGTTCGAAAGTATCAAACAGTACTTGTTGCACCCTCCAGTGCTGGCCGCTCCCATTCCAAATAAACCGCTGATTCTCTACACTACCGCACTGGATGAGTCACTCGGTGCGCTCCTTGCCCAGAATAACGAGGAGGGAAAAGAAAATGCCCTCTACTACCTCAGTCGAACTCTAGACGGGGCGGAACACAACTATTCCCCAATCGAGAAGCAATGCCTGGCTCTGATATTTGCTGTGAAGAAGCTGAGGCACTATCTGCTTGCTCATCGGGTTATGCTGATCTCCAAGGTCGACCCGCTCAAACACTTGATTACCAGAGTGAGCCTAGCCGGCAGAATGGCAAGATGGGCTGTTATGCTACTCGAGTTTGACATAGTTTATACTCCCCAGAAAGCAGTAAAAGGGCAAGCTCTTGCAGACTTTCTCGCTGCTCATCCCATACCAGAAGGATCGCCACTAAATTGTGAGTTACCCGACGAACAAGTGCTGCACCTCGAGGAAGACGAGCCATATTGGGAGCTCTACTTTGATGGGGCTTCATCAATAAGGAGCTCCGGCAGATCGAGCATCCCGGAGGTAAAAGCGGGGATAGGATTGGTGTTCACTACGCCATCAATGGGAACCCTGCAGCGTTCTTTCGCTCTCACCGAGCCTCGGACAAACAATGAAGCTGAGTATGAAGCTCTGATAGCTGGTTTGGAGCTCGCCATAGAAATGGAAATCCGTCGGCTACGAGTTTACGGTGACTCCCAGCTCATCGTCAACCAAGTAAGCGGCGATTATAAAATATACAAACCCGAGTTAGCTCGGTACAGAGGCCGAGTGGTGGATCTCATGAAACGGTTCACTCATATTGAACTAATGAGAGTCCCTAGAGCGTTGAATGGGAAGGCTGACGTACTCGCTCGCTTAGCCAAGGAGCTGGCCGATCCTGACATGGACGAAATTCTGATCACAGTCAGGAGCCGACAAATTCTACCCCCAGTCTCTCTACGAGAAGAGGAAAGCGCGGAACAGAAGAGCAGTCCTGCCGAAGAAGCTTCGATCATCCAAGACGAGCCCGATTGGAGAGAACCCTTCATAGAGTACCTCCGATACGACAAGCTGCCCGAAGAAAAATCCGCGAGGATTCAGCTGAAGAAAAGAGCCCTCCGATACGTGTTCGTAAATGACACATTATACCGCAGGTCATATGACCAACTCTGGCTCAGGTGTCTGTCATTGGCCGAAGCCCAAAAGGTCATGAAAGATGTTCACTCAGGCGATTGCGGTGCTCACCAATCTGGCCCCAAGATGCGACTTCAAATCAAACGGCTTGGGTATTACTGGCCCACCATGATACGGGATTGCGGAGAGCATGCAAAGAAATGTTATATCTGCCAAATTCACGGTGATTTTATTCACAAGCATCCCAATCCATTGCATCCTACGGTGGCGTCGTGGCCCTTCAAAGTCTGGGGCACCGACATTGTTGGCCCAATTGATCCTCCGTCATCCAAAGGCCATCGGTTCATACTGGCCACGACAGATTACTTCTCCAGATGGGCTGAAGCTGTCCCGCTAAAAGAAGTCAAGACAAAAGATATTCTGACATTCTTCCAGCATAATATTCTATACCGCTTCGGTACACCAAGAAGAATCATTTCTGACAACGGGCCTTCTTTCAAGAGCTTCAATGTCTCAAGGTTCACTACTCAGCACAAGATAGACTGGAGATATTCCTCCATCTATAATCCAAGAGCCAATGGGCTAGCCGAAGCCTTCAATAAGACTCTATGCAAGCTCCTGAGGAAAAATGCTTCAGCCAACAAGAGAGACTGGAATCTCAAACTTCACGAGGCGTTGTGGGCATATCGTACCACGCACCGTACTCCAACTCAGTCCACTCCATACTCATTGCTCTTCGGAGTGGAGGCGGTCCTCCCCCTCGAAGTCGAAGTTCCAAGCTTAAGAATGGCCGTTCAGCACGAGTTGACGGAGGAGCAAAACGTGCTCCTTCGGCTTGAAGAGCTCGATGCCCTCGAAGAAAAGAGGCTCGCGGTGCAGCAAAATCTGGAGCTATACCGAGCCCAAATGTCACGGGCTTATGACAAGATAACCCGTCTCCGCGTTTTCAAGAAAGATGAATTGGTGTTGTTCCTCAAAAGACCGATCATCTCCAATCGACATGCCAAAGGAAAATTCGAGCCAAACTGGGAAGGACCATATGTCATCGAGAAAGTGTTCGACGGAGGATCCTACCAACTAATAAGTGCCGAGGGAGAAAGGCCCATGCCACCCATCAATGGCCGATATCTCAAGAAATACTACACGTAAATGCTCCAAGTCGCAGACGAATTGAGCACATCATCCCTACGGTCTGGATCATACATCCTGCAAAACCGTATACAATCCACGGGCGTAAATGGCCCCTATCTCTCCCAAATCCTGCCGGTGAGACTACTTTTAAAGTCCCACCAGCGGCAAAAAAAAGGAAAAAAAAAGAAAAAAAAATAAAAGAAAAGAAATAAAAAAAATAAACGGTATGTTCACAAGCAAAATGGGCACGGATGAAAACCCGAAAGGGCTCCGTGAGTAGAAACAGCAGGACTACCGGCGAGTCTGTGAAAACCCGAAAGGGCGCAAACTCGTGAAAGGAGATGAAATACACTCGCAAAGTCCTCTCGACCTTGTGAGGAGAAAACCCTGCGTGAGATCCTTACGACTCACAAAGGAGCAACACACTTAGGAATCCTCATGATTCCTAAGGAGAAAATACACCTGCGGGATCCTTACGACTCGTAGGGAGAAAATGCTTTTATGGGACCCTCACGACCCATAAAATTGAAAAGCCTTAGGTGATAGGGACCCAAACCTGTCTCCTAAGCCATCGTTCCCCAACAGGCAACGGCAAATGATGAGTCACTCCTGGCATTTCGCTTCAGTGTTAGCGGTGCTGATGCCAACCAAAAACCCAAATCCCAAGTCCTCCCAAGGCAAATGATGAGTTGCTCCTGGCATTATTCCAGTGCAGCAATGCTGATGCCAAACAAGATCCAAATTCCAAGTCCCCAAACGGCGAATGATGAGTCGCTCCTGATACCATATTCTAGTGTAGCGATGCAGACGCCAACCAAAATCCAATTTCTCAAAATTCTCCAGCCCTACGGTGGGTCCCCAAGTTGACCATCATATACAATCCACGGGCTCAAATAATTCTCATCATACCCATGCCCCGCCGTAATCACCAGTTATGCGGCCGGACTCCGCTTTGGGAATGATGCTCCATTGATAAGACCCACTCATGTGTCCTCACGATATATGAGGAGAACAAACCTTTGTGGGATCCTTACGACTCATAAAGGAAAAACACACTTAGGAGTCCTCACGACTCCTAAGGAGAAAATACACCTGTGGGATCCCTACGACTCGTAGGGAGAAAATGCTTTTATGGGACCCTCACTGTAAGTGCACGGCGGCGCCCCGGCCGTCAACCCGACGCCGGAATGCGGAAGCGGTGAATAACTTTAATTTTGCGGACTTTGCAAACCGGCACCACCGCGCACTTTAACCGGATCGAACCATTAACTAGTCTAAGCTATCTACAAGAATGGGAATAGAGATATACCGACTGATCCGAGTCCTCCGGTCTTCTCGTCGTCGTCCCGATCTCCCGCGGATCCTCCGGTCGTCGCCTCCTTGCCGGAAGGGCACCACATCGCCTGTGTCTTTTACGGGCTCCCACCTCAATACCGAGGTAACTCGGGCGCGAAGTAGGCTAGCCGACGCGTCCAAGGGATGCTGTAGACTAGTGTGGAAACTTGTCTCTTTGGGGTTCAAGGGGTTGCCATGTATGGAGGAATTTTGCACAATGATTTTCATGGATGTTTGATGGAGAATTTGGAGCTAGCAATATGAAAAGGGAGCTCGGCTAGCACCATTGTGCTCACTGGAAAAGAAAAAATATGTGAAGAGTGAAGCAAGCTCACTAGAATAAATTAATCCTCCTCATCCCTTCTCCTTGTTTTTTTTTCTCCAGCACACACAATGCAATCAAATAAATTAATTTATCAAAACCAACATCAAACAAATCAAGAGCTCACCATTATAAATTCATTCCAATTAAACTTCCCTCTCCAACAGTGGCCGGCCCATACTTTCCTATGTCAAACAGTGGCCGGCCCCACTCCAATTTCCAACACATCAAAAACCCATACCTTATTTAATGCATGAAAAGCCAAAAAGATTTCATAATAATCCTTTTGCAAGAAACCCCCTCTACAAAATGTTAATTGCAAACTTGCAATTAACACCCTCCAACGAAAAGTCCGACCGGGAAGGAAAAAGAGAAAACCGGCCGGAACGGAAAGCAAACTGGCAACCCCAGAAAACAGGTCCCATAATAAATTACAGGAAAACCCCGATACTGTGCATACACACCCGCATTTGTATTTCGACCGAAATACAAATGTAAAGAGACAAAACTACACTATCAAATACTAAGATCCGGCTTAAACCAAAGCCGGCTAGTAAAAACCGTCCGATCACAATCCGTGCAATACCGCACGTATCTGATCGAACCCTGCCATATCTCCATACGGCCTCTACAGCGTTTCGCCCGAAAGCTGAGTAACTGAAAGTGTGGGGGACTCTAAAGACTCGTCAATACAATGGCTGTGGATTTAACCACTAGCCCGTCAGAGGTATAAGCCAATACGTAACGGGCCACCAGCTATTGACTAAAAGGGACGTCGATGAGCGAACTCATCCTGACACCCTACTGAGCCTGTCAGTGACAATATCCGTGCAGTCCGGTCCGTTCGTCTATGAGTATCGCATGGCGGGCCTAGGGGGTTGGTAAAAGTCAGACCCCCAAAAGCGGTACAAGTCGTGTCGGAGTGTAGCCCAGAACACCCTGAGATACTACTGGAATACCTACCAGTAAATCTCCTTGCCTTGGCCAAGGACTTTGTGTAATGGCTCTCCTAGACACAGCACGACCTCACCCCCAATACCGGGAGAGACGAACCCCTGAAGATACGCTCACTGCCTCCATGTGGCTCGGGACTGTACCCAACTAAAACCTGTTTGTACGACTCCTTTGAGCCGTGGTAGGGTAGTAATCAAAGTACAGTGGGAACTCACACGAGACAAATGACGATCCCCAGGTCGATGAACTAACCTGCACACATGTCACCAGGGAACTGCCATCTGACGTCTGGTATATGACCAACTAGCATGTTCCCGGCGAGTCCTGTCCGGTGTACTCATAACCCAATGAGCACCTGTATACATCTTAGGTGATCCAACTGACACCAGTGGCTTGTGAGACCGGCCACCGCCCCTCGTCGGGGTCTCGACTGTATACACTAGTCTACTAATGGAGTATCGATGCCCGGTCTCGAAACTCCCACGACTAGGGACCTTTTAAGGATATGCTTGTAGACCCCCAGCTCCCACTTATATGATCGCCCTCATACTGCTGGTGGTCAAGCAAGAATCCTAGGGGCTCTATCAACGTGTAATAGCGACGTGTCATGTCACCTAAAGCAGTACACGATGATAAAGGTAAACCAGATAGCATACTATCATCTCGAGTAAGACTGTCCTACCGGGATAGGTCCTCCCTCAATCATTGCAATCACGTACCTGTGATCCAATAATTGACTCTGAGGGCACTACCTCCAACAATCTCCCACTTGCACTCAAGGCTAATTATTGCGATGTCGCATACTCACAGCCCGTGTAATACCGAACACCCAACTCCTCTACTAGTCAGTCTCACAAAGCTCGTTTGCGAAACTATTGCGTTCGAGGAATAGCCTCAGTGAGTGGATCCGCTTAGTTGTTTCTTTCTATGTCTCTCTATATCTCAAGTTCGCGGAGAAAACCATCTCCCGAAAAGAGCAATACCTGTCTTAGACTGTCTGGATGTCTGATGGGACCGAGCTCATAAATGAACTCCAAATCCAAACTTCTTAGACTGTATCGTCAACTGAACTTAATCAGTATCCTGCGTGCCATGCCTCCCTCAGTATTGCCTTGGACCACCTGTCCAAAATACTGCCCCTCATCAGAAGGAAAACTATAACTCTGACAACCTCCTTGTCGTCCATGTCACCTTGGAAGCCTGGAATGATAACTATCTCCTGAATGAGGCTGTCGTTATCATATCCCTAGAACATCCACTTATGTTCTAAAACTGCTTCCGACTGTTTCTCCAGGATTGGATTAATGTCAACTTATTGCATCTAGTGCAAGAACAACATCTGGTGTGGTACTTGACATCTCACGATTGACTCAATTGCCTGAGCAAGTGATCTGCCAATCATGCCCGTCCCTCTCCCCTTTAGTCTGTAAGACACCTTTGGAGAGGGTGACTCCATTACCTGCAGGTACACTACCGTGCCAGGAGTCGTCCATCCTAAATACTCTTAGAATGCTGTCAAGTACCCTGATTGGGAAACCACCCAAATCCAGATCTAAAACCATAGATCTAGTAACCAGTATGTCTGATATAAAATCCATTTCCTTTGTGGAGAAACAACTGTGTGACGACCAAAGTATAACCGATCGTAGTGTAGGAGTTTCTTTTCCTACTCTGTGTATATCATCCAAATACCAGGATATCATACCCTACTACCCTCTCAACAGATCCATCCCCTATTCTGATGAAGTCAAACCCATGACTGTCACGTCAGAAATAGATGATCTATCTCCGCTACATCTGCTCTAGTCTATAAATAGACAGAAGCAACCTGTCCACCAATGCTTCCGCTGCTCCCACTGACTATGACAACCCTTTGGCAGAGTCATATAGACGCACACTTCTAAAACTGGTTTAGAACGACGCTATACTCATCCTCCCGCCGGGTCTCGCAACCTGGAACAACAGCAATGGTAATTGTGGGTAAACAAGAACTTCCCTGTCACCGTCCTTGAGGCTACCGTAGTGCCTCTCGGGTGCCTGAAGTTACCCACCTTATTTGCGGAGTGGCCAATGGAATGTCAATCCAGATTGAATCTTTAGGTTCCTTATCAAATCTTCAGTAATCGTTTGTGGTTCTGGAATCACTTCCAGTTCTACCATACTCCCACTACTGTTTTCTGAAAAAAATCCATTTTTAATAAAACTGTGGCGAGTCTAGAACAATATTGCTATTGTTCATCCAGATGGTAGAAAATCAACCCGCGTCATAGCCTGGGTCAACCCACAAACAGCCATTACAGAAACGTGCCTTGAGTTATCCAGAGTCTGGTTTTAAGCATAATCCGGACAACTCCCCGTACCTTAACATCGTTAAGATACGAACTGTTCTATATCCAATATAGGACCAGAGGCACTGATTTAATTGAACCAGATTCAAATCATGCAGCTGTTCCCAGCGCATGTCAACTAAATGGAAGGAGGCCGATCAGCGTTACTCAACTTAGGAATACTTCCAATTATGAGTAACCTGAAAGAGAAGCAAGATCTCTTTATCATTACTATCAACTGAATACCATACACAAGTATCTACTTCTTCGATCACTTTGAAGAATCCCGATACTTGCTACACCTGGTTCTCTACTCTATTCAAATACCTATAACTCCTCAAAACTTAGACCCTGTGTTTCTACGAAACACATGTCTAAGAACTAGAGAAGTTAAAAGTAAACAGAATATAGTATGAGGACCAACCCCTCTGTCCTGATGGACCCTGGACAACATACAATTCTCTGTATAAGTCCCTTGAGTCTGATAACTCATTCACTGTGTGTCGTAGGTTGAAAACTGTACTTATGGTTATGAAGAATTACACCGCTGTTTAATGCTCCTTACCTAACCATCCACTGATATAGGTAAATGTCATAGACATAATTTCAGAAAGGTATATCTCACTCTATGAAAATAGACGTACAGATATATCAATTTGAAATTGGTGCATAACTGCGGATATTCAAAACCAAATATTTGCCGACCGGCAAACAGCCCAGGTGATTTCCTCAAATATCACCGATTACAACGAATCCCGATATAATGAGGATGATCACCCAATTCCCAATAACTTACTCCCACTCATCATCTGTAAAACCATACAGATGTGAGAATCGTACCTGGTAAATACATGCCCTGGAGTAAGTATCTAATTGGGAAATCAGTTTTCCTTTAACAGTACACAGTGAAACTGAAACATTGAAATGTTCCGATGGGGTATCCTGGTATTCCTAGTAATGCCTCTTCCAGATTCACGACTGTAACCGTATAATTCTTTGCCACCTTTCCAAATCCCTTCATATGCCTTTAGTCTTTACCTTCTGCACACCCCTTAGGCCAAATGGTTTTCTTCCTTCCCTACCGTTCGGCACCAGCCTATGGTTTGGAAGAAGACTATCCAATGAGCATAATGGGTGTACTGTCCCAATCCTAGGAACACTCGCAATGAGAGAGGGTGAAGATAAAGGACACCTGAATGTACTTTATTCCTATTTCTCCTGAACCAGGATCCATCCCCGAACTGGAACAAGTTCCTTTCGAGTTCGTATATAACCATACGATGGATTATCCAAATAAACTGTGGATCTTCGTAGTGATACGGAGTGTCCTGGAGAAATACAAAGGTGATGTGGGAGTGGTAACGAAATATTTGGTTTGGTCGTGAATATCTGTTGCAATTTACTTTGCCCTCTTACTAATCCCTTGCTTTGTCTGAACTTAATACCTTCTGCACACCATCGTTATGCTAATTGGTTTTCTTCATTCCCTACCGGTCGGCACCAGCCTAAGGTTTGGAAGAAGACAATCCAATAAGCGTAACAGGTGTACTACCCCTAAACCAAGGAGTACTCGCAATGAGAGAAGGTGAAAAGAAAAGACAACTGAATAATCCTATCCGTTTTCTCCAGAACCAGAAACCATCCCCGAAGTCCTTCGAGTTCGTATCTAACCATACGATGGTTTTGTCCAATGGAAGTGGACGTTCGTAGTAATACGGGGTGTCCTGGAGAAAAGGGTAAAAGTAGGAGTGGCAATGAGGTCTGCAACTCTGACAATCCAAAAGCCAGTGTTAAGAAGGTTCGGTCAACTTGGTCACTGAGTCATGGTCTTAGGGTCGGGTCAATGGTCGCTGCCAGAGAGAGAGAGAGAAAAGAAACACTCAGCGTGCACTCTAACCTAGATCAGAATGGTCACCAATTTATCTAATCTGGAATCCTCCCACTGTACCTCAAATTCTCCTCCAAACCTGAAAGAAGAATTAGTCGGGGTCACCCGAGGAGTAAACTAACTCATCAGTGGGAATCGGGATCCAACTCTCATCGCATGATAATGTGACGGAATCCGCTCACAGTATCACACTCCAGAAGGTATGCGCATATCTGGCAAGTTTCAGTACTTTTGAAACTCCCGATGTGAATTCTGCCCCATGCTCTTATGACCTTGGCGTGAGGTCAAAATATCATAAGTCACATGTCAAGTTTTGCCCATCATTATCCAGGTTAATTTGAATCCACCCGTACATACCCTTGACGTAGGCCAAAATAGTAGTACGACTGTCCCAAACCAACGCATCTATCTATGCAACAGATAAATACCCGGCAGCTACCAAACACTATGCCTTGGCGTGAGGTCAAAATACATAGCTTGAATACTACCGAATATTTAACTGAAATGATGGAGGGCTACGAATGGTTTCTGGCGAAAACCTTTAACGTAATGAACTTGATATCGTTGAAGGAACGGATAGCTTTTTAGAAATATAGTGACGACAACTTCCGCTAAAGAGGTCACTCCCGGTGAAGGGATCTCGGCTCTTTCCCCGTAGAATGAGGTGCAGGATATTCCAAATGAATACCACGGTGCAAAGCAAAAGTAATCGGCTATAGTGAAGTTAATGCCCTGACGCAAACTTCTGTCCAAGGGGTCACTCCCGGTGAAGGGATCTCGGCCCTTGCCTCGTCGACTGAGGAGCAGGATATTCCAATGAATACCACGATGCAAAATAAAAGTAAACGTCCTTGCAATAACAGCTTTTGAAAAGTGTTCCAACAACATCAGATTAGGTTTGTTTTTAACTTTGCATTGATTCGAATCAATGCAGTCCCATCAATTGATCACACCACAAAGAACGAAAATATACTGATGTACGTATATGCCATCCGCATTCGCCACTGGGTCCCGTCATTACCCGTTAGGTTAGCTAACTAACGACAGAGCGGGGACTGGACTAGCGCGGATGCAAAACATATACTACATCTACTAATATATATACCAATATATTATATTCGCTCAAGGCGTGAATAAAATGCAACATCACAGAAATGTACAGCATCACAGAACAATACAGATATCTAGGATCCCCGGGTTTCACAGAGCCACTACTGAAACCCGACGTTCCCCTGGTCGTGTGGATAGCCTGTGCAATGAAATCCTATGCCCCCTACGAGTGCGGCGAATAGCCAGCCAATCCTGGAGTGAAGCCCCCTCCGTCCCAATGCCATGAGATGCGGGCTTGTTGCCTTCTAGAACCCGGCTATCCGTGCACCCCTCCGCGGGGCAATCCTAGTACAGAAAGTAAAATATACATACAACGGGTACATCGACCGCAACCAGGTCGTGCCCCAAAATAATAATACAAACAGGCAGTGACGGCAGTCCACATGTCGGACGCTCGCCCCGCAATATCAAATGTACATAATACAACAAAAACTGTACTAGCATTGCATCCAGGCTATCCCCCACGACCGATCCGCAACATCACAGCAAAAACAGAACATCAACGTGAAAGTCACGTTCGCAAATCCGTCTAACCGGGCTATAGCAGTTAGACCGGATTTACCGATCGAGTGACATTCACGGTCGCAGATATAATGTAAATACTGTGAAAAATGTGTTTAAAATTTTCCGATTGATCAAACCTTAACAAGTGGGCCCCCAAACAAAACTGTAGCACTCACAGAAAACCTGGGCCCAAGTTTAATATTCCAAAGCCCATATATTAAACCCAGAAAACACCTGAAAATAAATCGTGCAGTGATGTGAACAGTGTGCCGCGGAAGCGCTGCGTAATGGGTGTTTCCGCCGCCCTTCCGCGGTCGTACGGATGGATCATGCTACGAAATTTTTCCAGTGTTCTTACATCTCCCTGCACATTATTCTGAGACCACCTGAAAAATTTTTAGACTCCAAAAAATTTCGACAGAAACTGATGCGAAGGGAATACGGGTTTTGGAACTTTTTGATCGATCGGAAATGCAAAACACATTACACAAAGCTAGACTAAGTTAATGGGGAGGCTCTGATACCACTGTAAGTGCACGGCGGCGCCCCGGCCGTCAACCCGACGCCGGAATGCGGAAGCGGTGAATAACTTTAATTTTGCGGACTTTGCAAACCGGCACCACCGCGCACTTTAACCGGATCGAACCATTAACTAGTCTAAGCTATCTACAAGAATGGGAATAGAGATATACCGACTGATCCGAGTCCTCCGGTCTTCTCGTCGTCGTCCCGATCTCCCGCGGATCCTCCGGTCGTCGCCTCCTTGCCGGAAGGGCACCACATCGCCTGTGTCTTTTACGGGCTCCCACCTCAATACCGAGGTAACTCGGGCGCGAAGTAGGCTAGCCGACGCGTCCAAGGGATGCTGTAGACTAGTGTAGAAACTTGTCTCTTTGGGGTTCAAGGGGTTGCCATGTATGGAGGAATTTTGCACAATGATTTTCATGGATGTTTGATGGAGAATTTGGAGCTAGCAATATGAAAAGGGAGCTCGGCTAGCACCATTGTGCTCACTGGAAAAGAAAAAATATGTGAAGAGTGAAGCAAGCTCACTAGAATAAATTAATCCTCCTCATCCCTTCTCCTTGTTTTTTTTTCTCCAGCACACACAATGCAATCAAATAAATTAATTTATCAAAACCAACATCAAACAAATCAAGAGCTCACCATTATAAATTCATTCCAATTAAACTTCCCTCTCCAACAGTGGCCGGCCCATACTTTCCTATGTCAAACAGTGGCCGGCCCCACTCCAATTTCCAACACATCAAAAACCCATACCTTATTTAATGCATGAAAAGCCAAAAAGATTTCATAATAATCCTTTTGCAAGAAACCCCCTCTACAAAATGTTAATTGCAAACTTGCAATTAACACCCTCCAACGAAAAGTCCGACCGGGAAGGAAAAAGAGAAAACCGGCCGGAACGGAAAGCAAACTGGCAACCCCAGAAAACTGGTCCCATAATAAATTACAGGAAAACCCCGATACTGTGCATACACACCCGCATTTGTATTTCGACCGAAATACAAATGTAAAGAGACAAAACTACACTATCAAATACTAAGATCCGGCTTAAACCAAAGCCGGCTAGTAAAAACCGTCCGATCACAATCCGTGCAATACCGCACGTATCTGATCGAACCCTGCCATATCTCCATACGGCCTCTACAGCGTTTCGCCCGAAAGCTGAGTAACTGAAAGTGTGGGGGACTCTAAAGACTCGTCAATACAATGGCTGTGGATTTAACCACTAGCCCGTCAGAGGTATAAGCCAATACGTAACGGGCCACCAGCTATTGACTAAAAGGGACGTCGATGAGCGAACTCATCCTGACACCCTACTGAGCCTGTCAGTGACAATATCCGTGCAGTCCGGTCCGTTCGTCTATGAGTATCGCATGGCGGGCCTAGGGGGTTGGTAAAAGTCAGACCCCCAAAAGCGGTACAAGTCGTGTCGGAGTGTAGCCCAGAACACCCTGAGATACTACTGGAATACCTACCAGTAAATCTCCTTGCCTTGGCCAAGGACTTTGTGTAATGGCTCTCCTAGACACAGCACGACCTCACCCCCAATACCGGGAGAGACGAACCCCTGAAGATACGCTCACTGCCTCCATGTGGCTCGGGACTGTACCCAACTAAAACCTGTTTGCACGACTCCTTTGAGCCGTGGTAGGGTAGTAATCAAAGTACAGTGGGAACTCACACGAGACAAATGACGATCCCCAGGTCGATGAACTAACCTGCACACATGTCACCAGGGAACTGCCATCTGACGTCTGGTATATGACCAACTAGCATGTTCCCGGCGAGTCCTGTCCGGTGTACTCATAACCCAATGAGCACCTGTATACATCTTAGGTGATCCAACTGACACCAGTGGCTTGTGAGACCGGCCACCGCCCCTCGTCGGGGTCTCGACTGTATACACTAGTCTACTAATGGAGTATCGATGCCCGGTCTCGAAACTCCCACGACTAGGGACCTTTTAAGGATATGCTTGTAGACCCCCAGCTCCCACTTATATGATCGCCCTCATACTGCTGGTGGTCAAGCAAGAATCCTAGGGGCTCTATCAACGTGTAATAGCGACGTGTCATGTCACCTAAAGCAGTACACGATGATAAAGGTAAACCAGATAGCATACTATCATCTCGAGTAAGACTGTCCTACCGGGATAGGTCCTCCCTCAATCATTGCAATCACGTACCTGTGATCCAATAATTGACTCTGAGGGCACTACCTCCAACACTCACGGCCCATAAAATTGAAAAGCCTTAGGCGATAGGGATCTAAACCTGTCTCCTAAGCCATCGCTCCCCCAACAGGAATAGGCAAATGAGGAATTACTCCTGGCACGTGTGCTTCAGTGTTAGCAACGCTGATGCCTGTCCTAACCCCAAAATCCCAAACTCCAATCCAATAGACCCCTAAGTCGTTAAACTGGGAACAGATGACCCCTAAGTCGTTAAACTGGGAACAGATGACCCCTAAGTCGTTAAACTAGGGACGAGGGAAATCTCTTCATGGCAGATGATGATTCGCTCCTGGTACCATATTCCAGTGCAGCGATGCTGATGCCAAACCAAAACCAATCCCCAAATCCTCTCATGGCAAATGATGATTCTCTCCTGGTACTATATTCCAGTGTAGCGGTGCTGATGTCAACCCAAATCACATCAAATCAGCGAACAACCAATGACCTCCCTGGCAGAATCAAATTCCACCTCAGAAACAAGTCAACTTCATCCCTGACACCGCAAGAAGCGGAGCAAGTCAAATCCGGAACCGACCGTCCAAGTCGCAAAAAGGGCAGAACCGACAGTCCAAGTCGCAAAAAGGGCAGAATCGACCGTCCAAGTCGCAAAAAGGGCAGCATCGACCGTCCACGTCGCTAAAATGGCAGAACCGACCGTCCACGTCGCTAAAATGGCAGCATCGACCGTCCCAGTCACAAAAAGGGCAGCATCGACCGTCCACGTCGCTAAAATGGAAGCATCGACCGTCCACGTCGCTAAAAGGGCAGCGCCGACCGTCCAAGTCGCTAAAAGGGCAGCACCGACCGTCCAAGTCGCTAAAAGGGCAGCACCGACCGTCCAAGTCGCAAAAAGGGCAGAACCGACCGTCCACGTCGCTAAAAGGGCAGCACCGACCGTCCAAGTAGCAAAAAGGGCAGAACCGACCATCCATGTCGTAAAAAGGGCAGTGCCAACTTCCCAAAAAGTGGGAACCAAATCAGCTCGCCTCCAAGTAAAAGAGGATCCATCAATTTCATGCACACGACCCACATATGTGGTGTGCATTTATTGATGGGGGGCAATTTGTGGGGGTAAAAATTTACACCCCGGTTGACCAAGTCAAAATCAAAGTCAACCCCAAGCCAAGTGGGCCCAAGCCCAGATCCAGTGGGCCCATGCCCGGGTCGAGCCCGAACATGAAGCGGCCGGCCTCCCCCCCATGCCAAGATAAAATTTTGTAATAAATAATTTTGTTGCATTTTATAGGCATAAAGCCAAATTTTTGTAAAGCCCGTGGCTTATGTGTAAAAAGAAATGGCACATGAGCCATGGGATAGGCAAAATGTCATTTTGTGAAGCCCAAGGGGCTATGTGTAAAGTGTATAGCCTATAAAGGAAAAGATAATGAAATATCTAAACAACATTTTCTCTCTCCAAAAAAAAGTTTCAGATCTGAGATCTTTCTCCTTCTTCAAGGTTCCAAAACCTTCTTCTTTCTCTTGAATTAAATCAAGAGTTCTACTCTCCTTTTTATAAAACAAATTAGTTTTTCACCACAAAACCCATCAAGGGGAACTCAGATCTTCCATTAGATCTCAAAAAGGAGTGATTTTTAAAATCCCATATCTCTTGATCTTCAAGATCCAGCTAACAGAGGAGGAGGAAGAAGAACCCCTCCCATTAACCCAAAAAAAAAGAAAAAAAAAACAACACACTCAGGAGTCCAACTCCTCTCTAATTTCTCTTCCGAGAAATTTTTTTAGGCTAAAAGCCTCTTTTTCTCGCCGGCGCTCAAGCGCAGAGCGCCCGCGTGCCGACACGTGGCGCTCTTGCGCTCCAGCGCAAGCGCTCCAGCGCAAGTCGCCCCGGTGCCGACACGTGGCGCGCTTCTGCTCCAGCGCAGGTGCTCGAGCGCAAGTCGCCCCCGTGCCGACACGTGGCGCTCTTGCGCTCCAGCGCAAGTCGCCCACGTGCCGACACGTGGCGCGCTTGCGCCCAAGCGCTCAGCGTCCGAGCGCAAAGCGCCCACGTGCCGACACGTGGCGCGTTGCGCTCCAGCACTCTGCGCTCAAGCGCAGAGCGCCCACGTGCCGACACGTGGCGCGCTTGCGCTCAAGCGCCTAGGCGCTGGCCCCATGCATCCTTTGGATGTCTTTTTCCCCTTTATTTATATATACATGTATATATATACATATGTATACATATGTACACATACACATACTCCGCGACACTCTCCCCCTCAAAAAAAATTTTGGGCCGGGGCGCTGCCCCGAACCCCGCAAGAGGGCTGCTAGCCCCCTTGACCCCTAGCTCGCTATCCCGGTAGCGGGACCCCCGTAAAAACTCTGCGTGGCTCCCGATATATCCAAAACCCCCTTTTAAAACAAAACACACGCACACCCCACATTGAGTTTGCATGACCAGTTTAACCCGTTAATCGGAGGTTCCCTCGCCCCAAAGGCGAGGGGTAACTAACGGCAGCTTAGTCTGTGGCTGCCGGAGATTCGGATCCCCACAATCATTAAACCCCAGCCTACCCTAGGCAGAGGGAATCTGTAGTACGCCTGACAAGCGTGCACGTATTCCCAGCTTAATGGGGTGACGAAAAACACCCTACACCACTGTAGGGATTCCTTAGCACCATCTTAGGGTTTGGATTGCATCACACATGCTATAATAAAAATTTAGGGGGTGGTAAACAATACCAACCATGAATCGAACTAGAAAATTAGGGTAACAACAACTAATAGCACATACTAACAAGTGTCTAACACTAAGAGGTAAGTAATACAACCTTTGTAGACCTCCTCTTATGACTCCTTAGATCAACTAGGGTTTGAACCGGTTCGCTTGAATTCTTCTAAGTTCACGACGATCCACCACGGAGTCCCTTTGCTCAAACTCCTAGCTTCACTTGATCTCTGAAGAAGTGGAGCAAACAACCTACACTAGTAGGCTAGACTAATATAGATTGGTGATGTGGGTTTGGATTTCACTCAAAAACCTTTTCTTTTTATGTTCTTCATTCACTTTCAAAAACCTATAGAGCTTGAAGGAAGAAGAAGAAGGAGATTGGCTTAACTTGACTCAAGTGAGAATAATGAACATAATCAAGAAAGAGAGAGAATTATGTCATCCTTAACCATGGTTACAAAATATTTAGATATTTTGAGACTTGAGTTTAAGCAAAACCATAAGCTACAAAAACCATAGGCAATGAAACCATTGTTTTGACTTTAGTCAACACAAGAGAAGAGTGTAAAATAGTCAACCATGATTTTATTCCCATTTTCCTTTTCTCAATAATCAAAATATATAAATATGTTACCATGTGAGTCTTGCATTACCATCACCAATGTATCATCAACCATGACACATGTATGCTTGCATGTGTGCATCCATATCAACATATACATACAATCATGCATGCATCATAAAGATATAGGTTTTAAATAAATGAGCTAATGGACTTAATATTAAATCAACACTTGATTTAATAACCCGGTCATATCACATACGACCCATCCAATAGTAAACGCCCGATTAAAATACGGTATCAAATACACGCATTTAATCGAGCTCCCGCGCATATCTCATATGCACCCCACATCTTTTCGTCTGAGCTGGGAAACCCCTTTGTGGGACTTTAAGACTCATCAATACGCTAGTAGTAGGCAGTGATCATATCACATACCCACAAACCGTCAATGGCACAAGCTATACGTAACGGCTCCTAGGTATTGAGCGATTAGAAGAAACACAAGCGAACCTGTCAAAACTCCCGTCGAGCCAACTAGCAACACTTACCGTACAGTCCGGTCTCTTCGTCGGATATGCTGCATATAGAGTCTAGGGATGGCATCGTCGACCCCAATAACTCAATAAGTCATGTCGGTATTTGGCTCATAACAGATCGAGAAACTACCGATAACACTTATCAGTAAATCTCATCAGCACTGGCCAGGGACTTCCTGTTATAGCCAATCGTGCATGGCACAACATCAACCCCCAATACCGGGAGAGACGAAACCCCTCCTATCGCTCATTACCTCCATGTGCCTCGGGACTATACCAAAAATCCACCTGTTTGCACGACTCAGTAGAGCCGTGGTAGGGTGGAGATAAAAGTACAATAGGAGGATACACAAGACTCTATGACGGTCTCGGGTTTACAGACTAATCTGTACCAGTGTCACCTGAGAACTGCTATCCGACGATAGATATAATACCATATAGGAGTTCTCGGCGAGTCCGTTCAGTGTACCCAGCCTCACCGAGCACCCGTATACGGTCTTTGGTGTCACCACACCAATGGATATGGGATCATCCATCGCCCATCATATGGGTCAAGTAACGTATACGCTAGTCTACTATGGAATATCGATGCCCCGTCTCGATACACCAACAACTAGGAACATTTCAAGGATATGCTTATAAACTACACATGTCTCACTAGTATGATCCTCATCATAATCCCAGTAGTCAAGCAAATATCCTAAACTAGTATGATCCTCATCATAATCCCAGTAGTCAAGCAAATATCCTAAGGGCTTTATCAACATGTACCAAATGAGTAAGATGCATAATCAAATGAACATATCAAGATAAAGTACAACCAGATAACATACTATCATGTCGAGCAAGAATGCCCTCTGAATATATATACACATACTGATACATCCACAATCATATAATGGCCTCTAGGGCATACATATATCCAACAACAACCACAGTATAACCGATCGTAGTATAGGAATTTCACTTCCTATAAAGTGCATGTCATCCAAATACCAGGACATCACACCCTACTACCTTCTTAATAGATCCATCTCCAATTCTGATGAGGTCAAAGCTTATGACTATCACATCAAAAATAGATGATCTATCTCCGATATACCTGCTTCAGTCTATAAATAAACACAAGCTACTTGTCCACTATGCTTTCGCTGCTCCTACTGACTATAACAACCCTCTGACAGAGTCATATACACGTGCACTTCTAAAGATAGTTTAGAACAACGCTATATTCATCCTCCTGGCGGGTCTCATAGTCTAGAACAGCAACAATGGCAAGTCTGGGTAAACAAGAACCTCCCTGTCACCATCTTTGAGGATACCGAAGTACCTCTCAGGCGCCTAAGATTACCCACCATATCTGCGGAGTGGCTAATGGAATGTCAAAAACCAATTGAATCTTTAGGTTCTATTAAATCTTCAGTAATCGTTTTTGGTTCTGGAATCACTTCCAGTTCTACCATACTCCCACTACTGTTTTTTGGAAAAAAATTACATTTTGCTAAAACTGTGGCGAGTCACTAACAATATCACTATTGATCTTCCAGATGGTAGGAAGTTATCCTTCGACATAGCCCGGGATAACCCACAAACAGCCATTACTGAAACGTGCCTTAAGTTTATCCAGAGTCTGGTTTCAAGCATAAGCCAGAAAACTCTATATACCTTAACATCGTTAAGATATGAACCATTGTATATACAATATAAAAACAGAGGCACTAATTTAATTGGAACAAGATTCAAATCATGCAGCTGTCTCCAGTGCATGTCAATTAAATGGAGAGAGGCCAATCAGCGTTACTCAACTAGGAGTGCATCCAGATATGAGTAACCTGAAAGAGAAGCAAGTTTTCAAAACCATTACAATCAACTGAATACCAAATATAAGTATCTACATCTTCGATCACCTTGAAAGATCCCGATACTTGCAACACATGGTTCTCTACTTTATTCTTGTACCTATAACTTCTCAAAACTTGGACCTTGTATTTCTACAAAATACTTGTCTAAAAACTAGAGAAGTCACAAGTAAACAGAATATAGTACGAGTACCAATCCCTTTGTCCTAATGGACACTGGACAACATACAATACTTTGTATAAGTCCCCTGAGTTCAATAACTCAAACCCTGTGCGTCGTAGGTTGAAAACTGTACTATGGTTAAGAAGAATTACACCGTTGTTGAATGCTTCTTATCTAACCATCAACTGATATGGGTAAATGCCATAGACATAATTTCAAAAAGTTATATCTCACTTTATAAAATAAACGTACATATATACCAGTTTGAAACTGGTGCATAACTGCGGATATTCAAAACCAAATATTTTCCGTCCGGCAAAAACCCAGGTGATTTCCTTAAATATCACCAATTACAACGAATTCTGATATAATGAGGATATAATCACCTAATTCACAATATCTTACTCTCACTCATCATTTGTAATACAATACAGATGTGAGAATCAAACCTGGTAAATACATACTCTGGAGTAAGAATCTAATTGGGAAATCAGTTTTCAATAAACAACTCACAGTGAAACTGAAACATGAAAATGTTTTGAAAGGGTATCCGGGTATTCCTAGTAATGCCTCTTCCACTATCCAGATTCATGACTGTAACCGTATATTTCATTGCCATCTCTCCAATCCCTTTATTTTTCTTTACTTATTACCTTCTGTACACCGTACTTAGGCTAAATGGTTTTTTTCCTTCCCTACCTTTTGGCACCAGCCTAAGGTTTGTAAGAAGATTATCCAATAAGCATAATAGGTGTACCCTCCTAATCCTAGGAGCCCTCTCAACCTGAGAGAAGGTAAAGGGAAAAGACAACTGAATAATTCTTATTCTATTTCTCCTGAACCAGAATCCATTCTCGAACTGGAACAAGTTCCTTTCGAGTACGTATGTAACTATACGATGGATTATCCAATAAATGTGGATCTTCGTAGTGATATGGGGTGTTCTGGATAAATGCAAAGGTGAAATAGGAGTGGCGATGATATACGCGGTTTGGTCGTGAATGATAGCAGTCGCAATTTACTTTGCCTTCTTTCTAATCCCTTTATTTGTCTTTAATTATTACCTTCTGTAGACATCACTTAGGCTAATTGGTTTCTTCCTTCCCCACCTTTCGGCACCTGCCTATGGTTTGGAAGAAGACTATCCAATAAGCACAATAGGTATACCTTCTCCTAATCTTAGGAGCCCCCACAACCTGAGAGGAGGTAAAAGAAAAAGACAACTAAATAGTCCTATTCAATTTCTCCAGAACCGGAAACCATCCTCGAATCTGAAACAAGTTTCTTCGAGTTCGTATACAATGGTCATATCCAACAACTGTGGATCTTCGTAGTGATACAGAATGTTTCGGAGAAAAGCAAAGGGTAAAAGTAAGAGTGACAATGAAGTATGCAACTCTGAAAACCCAAAAGCTGGTGTGTTTTAAGAAGGTTCGATTAACTTGGTTCATGAGTTTTAGTCTAGGGGCGGGCCATGGTCGCTTCCAAAGAGAGAAAGAAAAGAAACACTCAGCATGCACTCTAACCTAAATCAGAATGGTTAATCACTTTATCTAATCCGGATGGCTCCCACTGTTTCCTCGAATCCTCCCCCAAACCCAAAGGAGAATTAGTCGGGATCATTTAAAATCACCCGAGGAGTAAACCAACTCATCAGAGGGAATCGGGTCCAACTATCATCGCAAGATAACTTGATGGAATCCACTCAAGTTATCACACTCCAGAAGTTATGTGCATGCCTAGCAAGTTTCAGTTTCTTTAGAAACTCCCGATGTGATTTTTACCCTATACTCTTATGACCTTGACTAAAGCCAACAAATCATAAGTCACATGTCAAGTTCTACCTGTCATTGTCTAGGTTAATTTGAACCCACCTGTACTTGCCCTTGACTAAGGCCAACAAGGTTGTACAACTGTCCCAAACCAGCGCATCTATCTATCCAACAGAAAAGTAACAAATAGCTACCATACACTATGCCTTGACTAAGGCCAACAAACATAGCATGAATACTAAGTGCTACCCTTCTGAAATGACGGAAGGCTACGAATGGTTTTTGGCGAAAAACCTTTAACGTAATGAACTTGATATCGTTGAAGGAACCGAATAGCTTTACAAATATACAGTGGCGAAAACTTCTGCAAAAGAGGCCACTCCCGGTGAAGGGATCTCGGCTCTTTCCTCGTCGAATGAGGTGCATGATATTCCTAACTGAATATCATGATGCAAAGCAAAAAGTAATCGACTATAGTGAAGTTATTACCCTGACGCAAACTTCTGCCCAAGAGGTTACTCCCGGTGAAGGGATCTCGGCTCTTGCCTCGTCGAATTAGGTGCCGGATATTCATAACCGAATATCATTGTGCAAAACAAAAGAAAGCGTCCTTATAATAACAGCTTTTGAAAATTTGTTCCAATAACATCAAATAGGTTTGTTTTCCTTGCATTGCTCAGAATCAACGCAGTCCCATCAGTTAACATATCATACCACAGAAAAAAGGAACGAAAAATAAAATGTACATATATGCCATCAGCATTCGCCACTGGGTCGCTTCATCACCTGTTAGGTTACTTAACTAACGACAGAGCGGGGACTGGACTAGTGCGGGTGCAAAACATATACAACATCTATTAGTATATATATAAATATATATAACAATCGTCCAAAGAAAGATATATGCAATATCTCATAATCTCAGCCAAGCAACACAGGGTGGTGGATAATCCTGGAGCCTCGAGTTTCATTTGGGCTGCAAATGAGAACCGACGTTCCCTGTCGTGTGGATAGCCTGTGCAATGAAAACCTAGACCCCTACGAGCATAGCAAGTTACCTGCCAATCCCAGAAGCGAGGCAACCCCAATCAACAACGTGAATGGGCCACCCATCACTCCACGGAATCCGGTAACTTGCGCACCCCTCCTTGGGTCAACCTATACCCCCTACGTGTGCGGCGAATAGCCCGCCAATTCTAGAGTAAGGCCCCCTCTGTCTCACCGCCATGAGATGTGGGCCTGTTGCCCGCTAGAACCCGGATATTCATGCACTCCACCATGGGGTAATCCTAGTACAGAAAAGAAAATAAGTACAAGGGTGACATCGACCTCAACACGGTCGTGCCCCAAACAAATAATATACAAACAGACGGTGACGGCAATCCACATGTCGGACGCTCGTCCCGCAATATCAAATGTATAAATGAAACTAAACTGTACTACTATTGCACCCATGATATCCACCACGACGATCAAACCACAACCTCAGCACAACACAGAATATCAACATGAATGTCTTGTTCGCAAACCCGTCTAAAAGTCATATAGCAATTAGACGAGTTGTACCGCTCTAATGACATTCACAGATGCAGATAGTAATGTATGTACTGAAAACTACGACATTAGAATTCCACACACGATTAGCAAACTAAACCAATTTCCAAAACCATGAAAAAACAGTGAGCTAAAGTTCCAAAAACCGACCATTTAAAGCCAATTCGGAAGTCTGAATCAAAACGAAACGCGCCCGAACCTTAGTGGGGAGTTAGAGAACGAAATCAACTTCGATTCGGGGGGCCTTAAGGGGGTACCCTAACCCTGAGGCTACTACGAGGTGGCCAAGGGGTGAGGCAAACCCGAAACTGCCTAAAGTGGGGCAGTTTCGAGTCCCCACCACCAAGACCACCTTGTGGTGGTCTTGGGGAGTGGGCCCATCCATTCGGTCCCTCCCGGGGTGCCCATGCACCACCCCACGGTTTCCCAGTTCAAACTGTGAACCCGCGGGGTGTGCAAACATCTCAAACTTTCAATTTTCGGAACTTTTTTTGTCGGCAGTTTTTGCACGACAAAAACGGAGGATTTCTAATGTCGCAATGAGTTAACTAAGGATTATAGAGTGGTTCTGATACCATGTTGCGTTACGGCAGTGCCCCGGCCGTCAATCCGTGACCAAATGCGGAACAAAAATTTATAAAACTTGGCGCTACCACAACCAATTACCCAGATCTACCCATAAGCCCTAGATAACAAAACATGCAAAGGAGTTAGAATGGTTATACCGAATAGATCCGTGTCCTTCGGTCTTCAACCATCATCCCAAGCTCCTAGGGGCTTCCTTGATCAAGCATGATCTCCGTTTTCCCTTCATCGAAGATGATCCACCCGAGAGTATATGCAACAAGCTCCAACCTCATATCTGAGGCAACTAGCGCACCTAGATCGCTACTTTAGATACCGTAGATGAAGTAGAGAGTGATGAAGGATTAATTTGTCTCAAGACACCCAAGGATTCTCAACTCATGAGAGGGTTTGGGTGTAGCTAGAGGAAGAAGAAGATGCCATGAGAATGAGGTGTTGAGAGCAACTCAAGAAAGAGAAAAAGAAATGAATAATGGCTTGTGCTTTTGTTTGTTGTGTGAGTGTGATAAGAAATAATGGAGCCATCACATAAATGTCCATGTCTCCAAAATATCTTAGTCAACAAAAAATATCTCAAGTCAACATAATCTCATAACAAACAAAAACCCTAAGCATGGTAGAATAGTAACCATGGGTCACTAATTAGCCGTGCCACAAAAATACAATAAAAACCCCATCCTACACCTCAATAACCTTTTAATCCAAAAAGGTCTAAACTATGATGAGGTGTAATCTTCTAAAAGTAATCTTGTAATAAATTACAAGAATACGTCTCCACCATATATACATACCCGCATCCGTATTCCGAAGAATACGAATACAAAAAGACAAAAATAATCCAACAAATATAATACTAGGATCCGGCTTAAACAAAAGCCCACTAGTATTATCCGTCCGAACATCATCCGTGCACAAGTACACGTATGTGATCGAACCCTGCCGTAAAACCATACGGCCTCTATATCGTTTCACCCAAAGTAGGGAAACTCTCTGTGTGGGAATCTAAAGACTCTTCCATACGCTGGCAGTGGATTCAACCAGAAGCACGTCAGCGACAATAGCTGTACGTAACGGCTACCTAGGTATTGAGCGAAAGGGAGGCCGACGAGCAAACTCATCCTGAAACCCTACTAAGCCTGACAGTGACAATATCCGTACAGTCTGGTCCGTTCGTCTATGAGTATCGCATATCGAGTCAAGAGGGTGGATAAAGTCAGACCCCTAATAAAACAACATTTAGTATCGGTATGAAGTCCATCATCACCTGAGAAACTACCGATCCTAGATCAGTAATTCTCGACTGCCTTAGCCATGGATTTCTGGTGATGGCCACCCGTGCATAATCGCGACATCAACCCCTAATACCGGGAGAGACGAATCCCCCGACGATCCGCTTACTGCTTCCATGTGGCTCAGGACTGTACCCGACTAAAACTTGTTTGCACGACTGTTTTGAGCCGTGGTAGGGTAGTAATCAAAACACGATGGGAACTCACACGAGACAAATGAAGATCTCAGGTCGATAGACTAACCTGTACACATGTCACCAGGGAACTGCTATCTGACAATAGGTATAATACCAACTAGCATGTTCCCGACGAGTCCGTCCGGTGTACTCATAACCCAATGAACACCTGTATACATCTTAGGTGAACAAACTAACGCCAATGGCTTGTGAGACCGACCACCACCCTTCGTCGGGGCCTCGATCAGTATACACTAATCTACTCTGGAGTATCGATGCCCAATCTCGAAACTCCTACGACTAGGGACATTTAAGGATGTGCCTATAGACTACCCAGCTCCCACGTATATGACTGCCATCATACTGCTGGCAGTCAAGCAAAAATCATATGGGCTCTATCAACATGTAATAGTTATCTGTAATGCCACCTAATACTGTACATGATGATAAAAACAAACCAGATAGCATAATATCATCTCGAAGTAAGATTGTTCTACCGGTATAGGTCCTCCCTCAATCATCATAATCATCTGCCTGCGACTATAATAATTGCCTTGAGGGCGCTATAGCCAACATAAACCGGATCCTAGTATTATATTGTTGGATTATTTTTGTCTCATTGTATTCTGATTTTTTGGAATATGGATACGGGTACATATATACGGATGAGGGTCATTCTTCTAATTTATTACAAGATTATCTTTTATAAGTTGCTAACATCATTATTGTTTTAATCTTTTTGTTAAAAGGTTTAATGAGGTGGAGGGATGTGTGTGATATGCATTGATAGAAGCATGGTTCAAGGCATGACTCATGCTTGATATTTGTTGTGAGTGGTGTAAGATATTTTGTGAGTTGAGATATTATTTCTTGAGTTGATTTATTTTTCCACTCGCTCTCTCACAAAAAAGGCAGCCACTTCTTTTCTTTGGTTGTTTTTTGTTCTAGCTTCACACACTCTTCTCTCCAATGGCTTCTTCTTCTTCCTCCACCCTAACCCTCTCATGTGTTAAGAACCCTAGGGTATTTAGAGACAAATTAATCCCTCATTAGACTCTACATCTCCTAAGCTATCAAGTGTAGAAAACTAGATACCCTAGATACTTCGGTTTTGAAATAAAAGCAAAATTCATAGACTCTCGGGTGGATCATCTTCAATGGAGGGAGACCAGCGACCAAACTTGATCGTGGTGGCCATTAGGAGCTTGGGAAGAGGTTAAAGACCGAAGGACAAGGATCATTCGGTATAACATTCCAAACTCTTTTTGAAAGCTTGCTAGTTTTAGGGTTTAAGGTCGATCCGTATTCGGGGTTGTCGTAGCGCCGGCTTTAATAAATTTTTGTTCCGAATTTAGCAACGGTTCGATGGCCGGGGACCTGCCGTAACACAACATAGTATTAGAGCCAACCCTTTAACCCTTTACTAGCTTGTGTAGACAATGTTAAAGTATCGAAACCGAAACTACTTCGAAATGATACCCTTCATTTACCAATTTCTGTCGAATTTAAATTAGTCTTCAAAAATTATTTAAACAATTGCAAAAGACTACTTATGTGACAACTAGAATACCCTCAAAATACGAGCACCAAATGTAAAAATTGACTCGGCGAGATTTGGAAAAAGTCCAGCCTGGACGGTTTCATTTTTTAGTTTGGACTTAAGATTTTGGGTGTACTCTGGTCTCTGGAAAATTTAGTTTCAGGTATCGTTTGTTTTGCCCAGTTTTGGATATAGTGTTATCTTTGGTATGGAGGCATTTCGGGGTGTTTTTGAAGTCGATATTTTAACACTGTTTAAATGTTTACAGTACATGCATTTGTTAGTGATATATGCCCTAGAGGCCATTATTATATCATACAAGATTGTATATTACTTAATGAGAGCTTGGGATATACACGGATATAGTAACAGTCTTGCTCGAAATGGTAGTATGCTACCTAGTTTGTTTCTACCTCAATATGCGCATATGTTTTCTTAGCATATCGCTTATACATATTAGTAGAGCCCTTAGGATCTTTGCTTGATTACCAGCGTTGTGATGGCAATCACACTAGTGGGTGCTGGGTAGTCTATAAGCACATCCTATACAGGTCCCTAGTCATAGGATTATCAAGACAAGGCATCGATACTCCACAGTAGACTGGTGTATACGCTTCTCATCCCAGCAGGGGAGATGGTCTGTCCCACGGCCATCAGTACGTCGTACTGGAGATAGTATGCAGGTGCTCATTAGGTTATGAGTACACTGGACAGGACTCGTCGGGAAATGTTGGTGGGTATTATACCTGTCGTCGGGTAGCAGTTCCCAGGTGATATGAGTACAGCTTAGTCCGTCGACTTGACACTACTGCTTCGCCTCAAGTGTGTTCCTGTTGTACTTTGATTACTACCCTACCACGACTCAAAGGAGTCGTGCAAACAGGTAGTAGTTGGGTGCAGTCCCGAAACACTTGGAGGCAGTAGCGGTTAGATAGGATTCGTCTCTCCCGGTATTAGGGGTTGATATCGCACTGTGTTTGGAAGGACATTACACAAAGTCCTTGGCCAATGTAAGCGAGATTTACTGGTAGGTACTCCAGTAGTTTCTCAGGGTGTTTTGGGCTACTCTCCGACACGACTTGTTGCGCTATTAGGAGTCTGAAGATTACCGCCTTCTAAGCCCGATATGTGATACTCTTAGATGAACAGACCGAACTGTACAGAGATTGTTATATTCAAGCTCAATAGGAGTTTGGATGAGTTAGCTCATCGGCCTTCTTATCGACATCTACCTGGGGACCGTTACGTGCAGCTGGTACCACTTGCGGCCTGTGGTTAAACCCACTGCCAACGTAGTGTTGAGTCTTTAGAGTCTCACATAGAGAATTTCCCTGCACCGGGAAAAAGGTGTAGAGGTCGTATGGTTTTTCGACAGGGCTTCGATTACTTACGTATACTTGTGCACGTATGATGATCGGGCGGATAATACTAGTGGGCTTTGGTTTAAGCCGGATCCTACTATTATATTGATGGATCAGTTTCATCTCTTTATATTCGTGTTTCTCGGAACATGGATGCGGGTATGTATATACAGATGAGGGGGGCATAGAAGGAGACACCTCATTAGGGTTTTGCCATTGACTTGATTAAAACAATTAAGAGGTGGAGGAAAATATTTGTTATTTTTGTAAATGTTAATTGAGGCGGGGCTACTTGGTTTGACCACTTGACTTGGTTTAATTCTTTGACTTAGATATTTCATGTGAGATATTTTTATGGCACTAGATATTTCTTTGGTGAGATATTTTCTTGCCATACTTGTAGTCAAATCAAGTGAGCCATCTCATGTTTTATCATTATCAAAAACCATTTCTCTTTCCTCAAGTGAACTCTCTTCTTCTTTCTCTCAAATAAAAACTCTAAAAGCTCTCATGTGTTGAAAATCATAGGGTTCCAAGAGACAAATCACTCCATCTTCACACTCTACACCCTCTAGGACTTCTAGTTTAGCGAACTAGAAGCTTTAGTTACCTCGGATTTGAGGTAGGAGCTCGGACTATAGACTCTCGGGTGGATCGTCTTTGACTCAGGGAAGCCGTCAAGGTTGCGTCGATCCGTTTGATCCATAGAGCCTACGTAGACGAGGAGCACAGCGATGAAGACCCGAAGGACATATATCGTGTGGTATAACTTCATATTCGAGTAGTTAAACCTCAAGTAGTTTGCTAGCTATGGTTTATGTTCGATCCTTGGTTCTAGTCGGTGTTGTGAAGCCCGTAAAAATCATTTTTTGTAATTTTCGCCTCCCCGTGAACACGTGAGGTGCACGACATCGACTTACAGTGGTATCAGAGCCTCTCATAAACCTTAGATAGCTTGTAGCGATGTTAGAATTCCGCCGTTTTTGTTGTGAAATAACTGCCGACAAAAACAGTTTTCAAAAATGAAGTTTTGAGTTGTTTGCACACCCCGCAGGCTTACGGTTTGAACCGAGAAGCCACGGGGTGAAGCGTGCACACCCCGGGAGGGACCAACGGCCGGGACCACCCCCCAAGTCCACCACAAGGTGGTCTTGGGGGCTGGTGACCCGAGAGCACCACAGTTTGGTGCTCTCGGGTCTGCCTCCCCTTGGGGACCACCTCGTGGTGGCCCATAGGGGTGGGTTCCCCCCTAAGTCCTCCTGTTCGATAGTTATTCTTGTGTCTTCACCTCCGCGAAAATTCGGGCGGGTTTCGAGTTCGTTTCGACTCCCGGATTGGCTCAAAACGATTGGTTTTGGAACTTTAGCTCACTGGATTTTCATGTCTTGAAAAATTGGTTAAGTTTGTTAATTGCACGCGGAATTCTAATATCGTAGTTACCTTACAAGCTTTGTGTTGTATATATGTGTTTGGAAATGTCGACTAATTGCTATACGTCGATTAGTCAGGGTTGCACATATCTGTGATGATATTATGTTCGTTTGTGTATATGAACTTGTTGGATCGTCGTGGATGAATAGCCGAGGATGTGAGATGAGCGTTTTCATTCTTTCATTGGATGAAAAATTTATAAAGTGATGTAATATTATTTTGCGGGGCACATCCGGGTTGAGGTTGTAGCCACCGTTGTATTATTTCTTTTACTGTTTTTGCTCCTAGAATAGACCTAAGGTGGGGTGCACAAACTATCGGGCACTTTGAAGTGCCGAGTGGCCTACTCACTTTGTTGAGAGAGATTGCTTCACTTCAGGTATTTAGCGAGTAGTTTGCCGCACGCGTAGGGGTCTAGGGTGGGGTTTGGCTATTCATCACGACCGTGGAATCCGTCTTTCGTTACAGGCTCAAACGAAACACGGAATTCCTAGTATATCCAATGTGTTCATCTATGATCTGGAATGTCTATCATTGCGTCTGACGAATGGATAATATTATATATATTATATAATAGACGTTGCTTATGGTTTACATCCGCGATAGTCCAGCCCTCGCTCTGTCGTTAGTTAAGTAACCTAACGGGTGATGACGGGGCCCCGTGGCGAATGCGGATGGCATAAGCGTATGTTGTATTTTCGTTGTTTTCCGCAATGGTAAGTTAATTGATGGGACTGCATTAAATTAATGTAAAGCAAACAAACCAAAGCTGAATCGTTAGAATAAATTTTAAAACCACTCGGTTATTTTAAAACAAGAGACTTATAAATGCGGAGCTTAAATCACTCCTTTTAAAAGCTATCAGGTTCCTTCAATTATATCAAGTTCACTATGTTCACGGTTTCACCAAAAACCATTCATAGCCCTCCGTCATTTCAGTTGAATATTCAGTAGTATTCAAGCTATATATTTTGACCTTAGCCAAGGCATAGTGTTTGGTAGCTGCTGGATATTCATCTGTAGCATAGATAGATGCGTTGGATTGGGACAGTCGTACTAATATATTGGCCTTCGTCAAGGGTAAGTGCGGGTGGGTTCAAATTAACCTGGAAATGATAAGTAGAACTTGACATGTAACTTATGATATGTTGGCCTTCGTCAAGGTCATAAGAGCATGGGGAAAAAAATTCACATCGGGAGTTTCTAAAGAAACTGAAACTTGCTAAAGCTGCATACCATTTGGAGTGTGATAATATTGGTAGGATTTCTTCAGGATTATCACACAATGATATTTGGATCCCGATCCTACTATGAGTATCCGCTACTCCTCGGGAGTTTCTTCACTTAACGATCAATGATATAAACCAAGTAGGTGTCTAGAACAGTGTTAGCAGGATTACGCCTCCAGGGAAAAGAGGTTTTTTAATTAAGGAACTTCACGAAAGTGTCATAAAACCTCTCTCAAAGTACCGACACTAGCCTGGCCGAACGGTTAAGCAAGTATTGTACAGTGAGATCAATCCTGACTAATTCTTCTTTTATGGTTTGAGGAAGGATTCGAGAAACAATGGGAGACATCCTGTTTAGATAAATTAAAAACCAATCTAAACTTGCAAGAGTATCAAGCTGAGTGTTTTATTCTCTCTCTCCTAATTGCAGCGACCAGGTGACCAGATTAGGTTACAGATAGATAATAAAATGACTGAGTAATACTATATTGACTGGCAAAGGTTTGTCCAGATGTCCATTACCTATAACAAGCTAGACCACCTCATTACTACTCAAGCCCCCGCCGTCCCAGGTCCAGTTTCCATCGTCACGGATGTTGATATCCGTAAGACAAGAGAAAAAGACCGTGCGAATACCAAGTGCCTCATGTTGGCCTCAGTTGATGGTGTATACCAGAGGCAGCACGAGAAGATGGACTTAGTTTCTATCTTCCTCCATAACAAAGTTTTATATGGAGAGCAATCTCATATCGCAAGATATGAGATCTCGAAGGAATTGCTTCAAGCGAGATTGGCTGTCGGGTCATCTGTAGGGGACCACGTCCCTACAATGATTAGCTATATTAAAAAGCTCACAGACCTGGAAACCACGTTGGAGAACAAGTCATATGCTGACTTGATTCTACAGTCCCTACCTCCTACTTACGACCAGGGGAAGAAAGTTATACTTTCAGTTGAGGGCACCCTGAAGGAAACCAGGGACACCCGCTCTACTTATTGGGTAATCTTTCTCTTCTGGATCTAAGGCGGATGACAAGGGTGAGAAGAAGAAGACCTCCACAAAGACGATAGGCGGTGTCAGTAAGGTACAAGAAAAGGGAAGGATAAAAGTTTCGGGGTTAACAGAAGGGAAGGAGGAATGTTCCTAATGTTATGGGAAAGGGCATTGGAAGAAGGGATGCAGGGCTTGGAAAAGCCAGAATCCAGGATCCAAAATATTTTGTGGCTTCGACTTCGGGTGTTTTTATGATTGAAAACAGTCTGTCAATTAACTCTACTTCCTGCGTACTAGATATCGGATCGGGATCTCATATTTGTAATTCATTACAGGCTTTGAGAAACCGTAGAGTTATCAGGGCAGGTGATATGACTCTCAGGGTTGCTAACGGAATGAGCATGGACGCTGTATCCGTAGGGTACATCACCTAGAATTGACATGTGAGCAGATATTGATTCTATGTAACTGTTTGTGTGTACCAAGTCTAGTTTGTAAGCGATGTGGTTCACATCCACCTAAATCAAAGTTTTATTAGGTCAGGTACACTAGAGAACAGTATTTATTGAATAACACTCAGGTTTTCAAACATCCAGAACTCACTTAAAAGAAAGTCTCCAGAATTAAATAAGGCTCTCTTAAGGCATTGTAGATTGGGTCACATCAATGAAACACGGTTGACGAAATTACATAGAGAGGGATATTTGGATCCGTTCGAATATCAGTCTTATGCAACTTATCAATCTTGTCTCATAGGAAAGATGACAAAGACTTCGTTCATTGGACACGGAGTAAGAGCGAGCGAGCTCTTAGAACTCATACACAGCGACGTGTGTAGTCCAATATCTACAGATGCACGAAGTGGTTATTCCTATTTCATTACTTTTACGGATAATTTCTTTAGGTTAGGACATGTCTTCTTGATGAAGCATAAATCCAAACCCTTTGAAAAATTCCGGGAATATAAGAATGAAGTGGAAAAATAAACAGGCAAAAGTATCAAGACACTGAGATTTGATCGACGTGGTGAATACCTAAATTGCCGAGTTCCTGGATTACCTAAAAGAGAATGGAATTCTCTCTCAGCTTACTCACCACAATACAACGGTGTATAGGAGGAACAGAACCCTATTGGATATTGTTCGTTCCATGATGAGTAACGCTGAGTTGACGCAATCCTTATGAAGTTATGCACTAGAATAAGCTGCATATCTTTTGAATAAGGTTCCTACCAAGACTATGCTTACCGCACCATATCAGATGTGGAGTGGGAAGAAACCCTATCTTCGGTATCTGAAGATATAGAGATGTACAGCTTTTGTTGAAAAGCAGTATACGGACAAGATCGAGGCACGCTCAGTACTATATAAGTTTGTGGGATACCCAAAGAACTCCACGTGGTATCTTTCCTATTACGCAGAGGAAAAAAAGTTTTTTGTTCCTCGTCATGCCTACTTTTTAGAAAATCAATTTTTTGTAAAAGGAAATAGTGGGAGCGCAATAGAACTGAAAGAAATTCCAGAACCACAAACTATTAATGAAAGTATGGTAGAACCAGAGCTTTCAAAAGAACCGGATATCCCTACGCCAATCCGCAGGACTAGTAGGCTATCTCATCCACCTGATAGATACTGCGGTTTTCTCGTAGACGGGGATCGAGAGGATTGCATCATTGATAATGATGAGCCAACTAGCTTCCAGTAAGCCATTCAGAGTGGCGACTCGGTAAAATGGCCAGATGCAATGCAGACCGAAATGGATTCCATGTACACCAACAAAGTATACACTTTGAAAATTGCTCCAGAAGGGGTAAAACCCGTAGGATGCAAATGGATCTTCAGAATGAAGATTGGTGTAGTTGGATAGGTTGAAACCTATAAGGCTAGACTTGTTTAAAAAGGTTTTCATCAAAGACCTGGTTTGGACTATGATGAAACCTTTTCTCCAGTGACTATTCTCAAATCCATTCGGATCCTTCTTGCCATTGCTGCCTTCCAAGATTGTGAGATCTGGCAGATGGACGCAAAGACGGATTTTCTAAATGGTTATTTGGAAGAGTGTGTCTATATGGATCAGCCAGAGGGTTTCAATCAGAGTGGGAGCAGCGGGACAGTGTGCAAGTTACTTAAGTCCATTTATGGACTAAAGCAGGCATCGTGGAGTTGGAACATCTATTTTTTTTATCGAGATAGTCAAAGAATTCGACTTTATCAAAAATCCAGATGAACCATGCATTTATAGTAAGATTGTAGCAAGAACTATGGAATTCCTCATTGAGTACGTAGATAACATTCTCTTGATAGGAAATGACATTCCTATACTACAATCAGTCAAAGTATTCTTATCACAGAGATTCTCCATGAAAGACCTGGGTGATGCCAACTACATTCTGGGGATCCAGATCTATCGTGATAGATCAAAGAGGATAGTGGGACTTTCACAGTCAAGGTACAACAACACCATACTGAAAATATTTAGTATAGAAGATTCAAAGCGTGATAGTCTACCGATTTTTCACTGAATCACCATCTCCAAGACTGATTTGGAAAGGGCTCGCATCACATATATACCCTACGCTTCTGCGGTAGGCTCTATAATGTATGCGATATTGTGTACTAGACCAGATATAGCATACGCACTGAGTGTGGTAAGCCAGTATCAGTCAAACCCAGAGGAGAAGCACTGAGAGGCAGTAAAGAACATTCTCAAGTACCTGAGAAGGACTAAAGAGATTTTCTTGGTGTATGGAGGAAAAGGACCTCCAGTTCGAGGCCTTTGCTAACTCCAGCTTCCAGAGTGATAAGAATGACTCCAAGTCCATGACAGGATACGGCTTTACCCTTAATAGAGGGGCGGTCTGTTGGAAGAGCTCCAAGCAGAAACTCGACGGTGGAAACAGAGTAGTTCGCCGCATGAGACACCGCAAAAGAGGCAGTCTGGACATGGAAGTTCTTAACCGAACTTCAGGTGGTTCCTTCCATTTGTTGGTCCAATACATTAGTATTGTGACAACATACGGTGCTATAGCTTTAGGGAAGGAACCCAGATCCCATCAGAGATCCAGACATATCTTGAGGCGGTACCACCTGATCAAGGAGATCGTTGATCCCCAAAAGATTTAGGTGAGGAGAGTAGATACGGAGAACAACACTGCAGATCCACTCACAGAGGCCATCCCTCAGACAGTGTTCGAGAGGCTATTCGAGATCTTCGATCTGCGATATGCCGGTATATGGCCTTAGTGTAAGTGGGAGATTGATAGTGATATATGCCCTAGAAGCCATTTTTGTATCATACTGGATTGTATATTACTTAATGGGAGCTTGGGATATACACGGATATAGTAACAGTCTTGCTCGAAATGGTAGTATGCTACCTGGTTTGTTTCTACCTCAATATGTGCATGTGTTTTGTTAGCATATCGCTTATAAATATTGGTAGAGCCCTTAGTATCTTTGCTTGATTACCAGCGTTGTGATGGCAGTCATACTAGTGGGGGCTGGGTAGTCTATAAGCACATCCTATACAGGTCCCTAGTCGTAGGATTATCGAGACAGGGCATCGATACTCCACAGTAGACTAGTGTATACGCTTCTCATCCCAGCTGGGAAGATGGTCTGTCCCACAACCATCAGTACGTCGTACTGGAGATATAATGCAGGTGCTCATTAGGTTATGAGTACACTGGACAGGAATCATTGGGAACTGTTGGTGGGTATTATACCTGTCGTCGGGTAGCAGTTCCCAGGTGACATGAGTACAGCTTAGTCCGTTGACTTGACACTGCTGCTTCGCCTCAAGTGTGTTCCCACTATACTTTGATTACTACCCTACCACGGCTCAAAGGAGTCATGCAAACAGGTAGTAGTTAGGTGCAGTCCCGAAGCACTTGGAGGCAGTGGCGGTTAGATAGGATTCGTCTCTCCCGGTATTAGGGGTTGATATCATGCTGTGTTTGGAAGGACATTACACAAAGTCCTTGGCCAATGCAAGAAAGATTTACTGGTAGGTACTCCAGTAGTTTCTCAGGGTGTTTTGGGCTACTCTCCGATACGACTTGTTGTGCTATTAGGAGTCTGAAGATTACCGCCCCCTAGGCCCGATATGTGATACTCTTAGATAAACAGACCGGACTGTACAGAGATTGTCATATTCAAGCTCAGTAGGAGTTCGGATGAGTTAGCTGTTCATATCATATTTTTGCATTTTTATACCGCCCATTTTTATCATATTGCATATCGGTAGGTACTCTTGAGCCGTGTTTGCTAGTCAATTGCAGGATACAGGTTCTCAGCTCTAAACAGTGAAATTCATAGAAAAGCATGACAAATTCCGGATTACTGCCAACCACAGATAAAACACGGGTCTCCGCTCTCTATCCGTATGTTGCCGCACACCAGTTTACGGGACAAAATGGCAAATCAATGTCATTTTCATGCACAAAGCTCAATGGAAACACAAGATCCAACATATCTACGCGGAGCTCAAGAAAAATCATAACAAAAGATCCATATTACATCACCTTTTGTTCTGCTGAAATTCTGGAAATATTGTGAAGAGATTCTGAGAAACAACATATACCACACTGAAGAGTACTAAAAAGAAGGGAAAACCACCAAATTTCATGGCCTAACTCCACTAAAAGGCCGCGGTTCCGCGGCCGTACGGGCTCCGTAGTGGATGAGGTTTCAGGGGTATTTTGGTCATTCTATATGGAGGCAGTTTGTTGCCCTAGGTTTCCAGTTCCCCGCCTATAAATAGTCCAGAACTTGCCAAAGCCAAGGGTGCTTATTCTTGTATTAGGATTTATGATATATTTTGTTGTTCTTCTTCCTCTTTTCATCTTTTCTCCATTAAAACTTTGTAGTGAGCTTTTTATGAGTGAAGGATGAATAAAAGAGTTCTTTTTGTTACCATGCTTGTCTTGTTATGTTGTTAATGATAATTGCTTGTATTTTTCATTTGCTAATCTAGTTGTTGTTATTTGTTGTTTGTTTCTTTCTTGTTCTCTTTTTCTTTATCCTTAACAACAATGATGCTTAAGCTTGATCCTTGCCAAGGTGAGGTCTCAAATAGCTAGTTGTAATCTTCTAACCTCCTTCTTTCTATCTTCCTCCTTTTGTTGTATTTTCTTTTTCTTATAATGGGTGAGTAGTTTTCTTACTTGTTAGGGTAGGATAAGGAAAGTTTGAGAAAAGGAAATCTCTCTCACTCTTTCCTTGCCCAACATCTTAATTCGGACTCCCGTTAATTGAACCACAATCCGCTCCTTACGGCACCCTATCCTACATGATAGCGATGATTCCTTAGTGAGACCGGTTGTGGTTGAATTAACCGGAGGTTAAGGCTAAGAGCCAAGAACGGACGGACAAGCACCAAAAGGAAGAACTTGAGCGTTGGAAAGCCTAGCTTATACTCGCAAATTCCTTCCTAGTCGTGCTAATCCCCGTTGTTGCCGATTACTGTAACACCGATATTAAGAGTGGCAACAAAAGAAGTGAGCGACTCCTAACTCAAACTAACATAATCCTAACCCTAACAAGCTCTCTTTATATATCATTTTAGCACATAGTTAATCTCAAAACAAACCTGGACATTTGGACTTAACTCGTTAAAGCATATAGAAAAAGATTCCCATCTCCCTGCAGACTACCCGTACTCAACCGGCTAGCTACAAGCGAAACCATCTTGATTGCGGTAATTAACTAAGCACGCAAAAACTCTACCAATCAAATGGCGCCGTTGCCGGGGACACGGTAGTTTATTTCTTTGTGTAATTTCGGGTTAATTTGTGAATATAAATCTAACCGAAAAAAAAATATACATTGTAAAAAAATCATCTTGTTATTTTTGATTAGTTTTTGTGCAAGTGTGCAGGATAAAACGAAGTTCGAGTTCAGTGCCAAGGACGTGGGAAGTTAGACCCATATCTTTGCGGCTATACCGCGGGTGAACAAGACGGAAAAGACGGTCTATTGAAAGATTCTGGAGCAGATCCAGTAAGCAAATCAAGATTCAGAAGCTCCAGAAAAGAAGATGACAGCCAAGGCAGCACACACCAGAATTCCAGAGGCCCAACTCCACTATCTTGCCGCGGAACCGCGGCATAAGCAAGCTTAGGCCGCGGAACCGCGGCCGTTTGGTCCCTTCAGGGTGCCAACTTTTCTGTGAGTATCTCTCTCCTCTTCCCCACTCCTCTGAACTCCACTGAACTGTGTTTTCTGCAGCATTCTTTGCGCAAACTCTCTTCCCCTTCCAATAAATTGTTTTTGTGCAGGATTCTTTGCGCCGCGCTAAAAAATAAAAATTGATTGCAGTTGATTGTTACTGCTTTGCATATATTAATACGGACTTTAAGGGGCTTGAAACCAATCCAAATTGGGTGGGGATTTCATCACCCTTCCTAGGAGAGTATCTCTCTCCTCTTCCCCACTCCTCTGAACTCCACTGAACTGTGTTTTCTGCAGCATTCTTTGCGCAAACTCTCTTCCCCTTCCAATAAATTGTTTTTGTGCAGGATTCTTTGCGCCGCGCTAAAAAATAAAAATTGATTGCAGTTGATTGTTACTGCTTTGCATATATTAATACGGACTTTAAGGGGCTTGAAACCAATCCAAATTGGGTGGGGATTTCATCACCCTTCCCAGGACCCCAGAAATCACAAAAAGCATATGCATTGACCATTGTTTAATTAAAAATACTAGACTCAGCCCTAAGGACTTCGCGCTCAATAAGACAGAGGACTAGTTACAAGCATCGGTCGTTTATCCTATCCTGAATTTGCGGTGTCTAGGCAAGTGTGTCCAAGGCAAGTAGTTACTTAATTAGGACCACTACTTACGTAGTGGGGAGCCTCCCACTTACCTGGCACTTACCTGGCCGCAATTGGCGGAGAAGAGGCGGTTTGAGGTCCTATTTCTAGCCCTTTGGAACAGTTAGGAGCTGTCTAACTGACCTAGGTGACCCTAGATCTAGGTGTGATTGTGCATATCTTGTTTGTGATTGCTTGAAGCCGTAAGTTCGTACATATTTCTGTAAAGCTCTTTCTAAAAAGAAAAAATAACAAAAAAAGCCAAAAACTTTTATAAAAACTTGCCCTTTGTCGCCAAAATCCCATTTTTTTCACCCACCACCCATCATATTTCTCCATTGACGTTTTCTTACCCTCACCTTCTCCGCTTTGACTATACTAAACTCGTTTAGTGTATGTCCGCTTGGACTCGGGACACTAGCGCCCGCCTAGTACGCGTTACGTTAGTCGCTACCAACTACGCGATCGACTCAGACATCGAAACTCCGTCCACGCCTCTTTCACCCTTACCTTTGCCGGCCAACTCCGACGTTGACCCAAATTCTGTTCATACATCCTTACCTTCACCATCACCAACCTCTTCTTCCGCGATGTCAGGATTTAATCCAAACATCCCTACAACTCCCCCGGGAATGATTCGACCTCCTATGGATGCGAATAACCCACCACCACCGCCTGTCGTAGCGCCACAGCGAATCGCGCTCCAGGATCGTTTCTATCCCACCCGTTCTGCACTTCCTACCTGTCTTTCCCTTCCGCCGGCCAATGGGGATAATTTTGAAATTAAGCCCCACTTCATTAACATGCTTCCGAAATTTCATGGGCTTGAATCTGAAGATGCCTATATCTTCATCAATAAGTTCCAAAATGTTTGTGCCATAATGAAAACCACCCAGCTGTCGGACGATGCTATACGGCTACGGGTCATTCCGTTCACTTTGTGCGATCTTGCTGAAAAATGGCTGTATAGCACCGCTTCCCACTCCATAACCAGTTGGAACGAGTTTGTGAAAGCGTTTCTCAAGAAATTCTATCCGAATTATAAAACCGCAAGGATCCGTAACAAAATCAACCAATTGTCTCAACTTCTTACTGAACCCTTCTGGAAGTGCTTTGACCGGTATAAAGACCTTCTTATTCAGTGCCCTCACCATGGTATCGAGAAATGGCAATTTTGCCAAACCTTATACGAGGGCCTGAACCCAGCAACCAAGCAGTTGTTGGAAACTATTTGTCAGGGCCACTTCCTATCGAAATCTGACGAGGAAGCGTGCCAATTGTTCGACGACCTTGCGGAACAAACGCTTCAATGGGAGAGCACCAGTCCAACTACTTCTTCTTCTTCCTCCACTTCTACTGGTCAGTCTAGGGTAGGAATTCACCAACTTGATGTCTCTATTGCGATGAAAGCTGAAATGGCTGGAATAACGAGAAAACTTGAAGCGATAGAGAGCAAATTTTCATCTCCTGCTCCTGCCCCTGTTCTTCCCCTTCGTACCATTTGTGCTTGTTGTTCCGATCCTTCTCACTTAACCGAAGAGTGTTCTTACAATTCACCATCTCAAGGACAGGATCAGGTTAATGCTGTATTTCAGCAAAGACCGAAAAATGATCCATACTCTTCCACCTACAATCCCGGTTGGAGGAACCACCCCAATTTCGCTTGGAATCAGAATCAGCATCAATTCCAAGGCAACAATTTCCAGAGGCCCCCTCCTCCGCAACAACAAGCACAACAACAAACTCAACATCAGTTTCAGCAGCCCTTCCAACCCCAACCTTTTCAAAATTAGACGAACAACTTTGCACCCAACAATTCTTTTCCACAAAACAACTTTGTTTCATCAAACAACGATAAGGTTTCCTCGCTAGAACGAAGTCTGAAGGCGTTCGTTAAACAATCGACACAATCCACCGCCAACATCCAGTCGTCTATTCAGTCTTTGGTGCAACACACTGCTGCACACGGGTAAAGCATCAAGACCATCGAAGCCCAGATTGCACAGCTGAATGCGGCATTAAGCGAGCGAGAAAAGGGGAAGCTTCCATCTCAACCACTCCCAAATCCCGGTCACCCACATAATGTACATGTTGCTCTTGAACAACAGAACCATAATGTGAGTGCCGTGACTACATTGAGATCAGGAAGGATGATGCACAACAACATCGGCACAACAATTGAGGATAATGACACCCCGGCCGCTTCTTCTTCTTCTTCTTTTTCGTCTTCTGAGCCTATTCTCCATTCTTCAAAAGGCTCTTCTTCTTCTTCTACTCTGAACGGACCCACTTCTCACTCCATGAAAACACCAGCTCTGGGATCCGTTCCAACTCCACAATCTCCTCCATAAGCATTGGACTCAACCAATTTTAAAAACGTTCCATTTCCAAACCGATTGAGGTCCAATAAACAAAATCCATAAATGGAGAAGATTCTGGAGTTGTTTAAGCAGGTTGACATCAACATTCCCCTTTTAGATGTTGTCCAACAAGTCCCATCCTACGCGAAAATCTTAAAGGACTTGTGCACGAAAAAGAGGAAATCTTAGGTACCCAAGAAAGTTTTCTTGGCTAGTGCTGTGAGTGATGCTCTTACCCAATTTTTACCTCAAAAACGGAAGGACCCTAGCTGTCCTACGATTTCTATTACCATTGGGGATAAGAACATCAACCGCGCACTATTAGATCTTGGTGCCAGTGTTAACCTGCTTCCGTACTTAGTATATGAGCAATTAGGTGTAGGAGAGCAGAAACCCACACACTGTACTCTCCAAATGGCCGACCGATCAATCACCCATCCTAGAGGTGAGCTAGAGGATGTGTTAATCAAGGTTGGGGACTTCATATTCCCCGTTGACTTCATTGTATTAGACACACAGCCTGTAGCTAACCTCCGGAATCAAATTCCGGTGATACTCAGTCGCCCATTCCTTGCAACCTCAAATGCTGTGATCAATTGTCGCAATGGTTTGATGAACTTATCTTTTGGAAACATGACAATTGAACTCAACATTTTTAGGTTGGGGAATCAGCCCACCGAACCTAATGCTCATATACTAGAAGTTTGCTCAATCCAGGAGATCACCCCAGAAGAGTGTGAATTTGAGGAGTTTTTGTTCGATCACGATAACCTTAACGCCACTAGTGCGTTCCTCTTCGAACCTGCTGCTGTTTCTGCGCCCGACAATGACTATGAGTGTTTCACTTTCTCGAACGATCTTAGCCACTCACCACCCGAGTTTGAATCCTTCGAATTTCCGGATGAGTTACCTGAACCATCCAACTCGGTCGCTTACACTCGTTTTGAACCTTTGCTGGAATCCTTTGAGTTCGAGACCTTTTCACCAATCTTGCCTTCAATCGTTTCACCTCCAATGCTCAAACTCAAGCCTTTGCCTTCTCACCTTAAGTACGCTTACTTGGGTGAGAACGAGACCCTCCCTGTTATCATCTCGGCTTCTCTAGCTCCAGAGCAAGAGAAAGCCCTTCTTGCGGTCTTGCACAGCAATAGGCAAGCTTTTGGCTGGTCCATGGCGGACATCAAGGGGATTAGTCCCCTGATCGTTGAACATCACATTCATCTGATGGATGATGCTAAACCAGCCAGGGATCCACAATGGCGACTCAACCCAGTCATAAAGGAGGCTGTGAAAAAGGAAATCGTGAAGTGTCTGGATAGTGGTATCATTTACCCTATCTCTGATAGCCAGTGGGTTAGCCCCATTCACGTTGTCCCCAAGAAATCAGGCATAACGGTCATCACTAACGAGGTGAACGAGTTAATCCCTACTCGCACCCAAACTGGGTGGCGAGTATGCATCGATTACAGAAAACTCAACGCCGCAACGCGGAAAGACCACTTTCCGCTACCTTTCATTGACCAAATGCTTGAACGATTGGCCGGACACGAGTACTATTGCTTTCTTGATGGCTACTCCGGCTATAATCAGATTCCCATCGCCGAAAAGGACCAAGACAAGACCACATTCACTTGTCCTTTCGGCACGTTCGCATATCGTCGCATGCCCTTTGGGTTATGCAATGCGCCCGCTACCTTCCAGCGGTGTATGATGGGAATCTTCTCAGACATGGTGGAGAAATTCCTGGAGATCTTCATGGACGATTTCTCCATCTTCGGCGATTCCTTCAGTGAGTGTTTGCTGCATCTCGACGCTGTCCTTACCCGATGTAAGGACAAGAACCTCACTTTGAATTAGGAGAAGTGCCACTTCATGGTGCGCGAAGGTAATGTCTTAGGACATATCATTTCACAAAATGGCATAGAGGTTGACAAAGCAAAGATTGAGGTCATTTCCAATCTCCCTCCTCCCAGATGCGTCAGAGACATCCGAGCCTTCCTTGGCCATGCCGGTTTCTATAGACGGTTCATCAAGGACTTTAGCAAGATTGCTAGACCCTTGACTCTTTTGCTGGGCAAGCACACGCCATTCGACTTCAACTCGAGCTGTGTGACTGCGTTCGAGTCATTAAAAAGCTCACTCACTTCTGCTCCCATTCTTTCTTCACCTGACTGGACGCACCCATTTGAGATTATATGCGATGCATCCGACTTTGCCATTGGTGCTGTCCTTGGACAACACATCAACAAGATGCCGCACGTAATCTATTATGCTAGCCGAACCTTGAACGACGCCCAACTTAATTATACAGCAACTGAGAAGGAATTCTAAGCTGTTGTATTTGCTTTAGAAAAGTTCAGGCCCTACCTCATCGGCTCTCCAGTCATTGTCTACACAGACCATTCTGCTCTGCGCCATCTTTTTGCGAAGAAAGATGCAAAATCCCGGCTAATACGTTGGATTCTCTTGCTTCAAGAGTTTGCCCTTGTTATCAAGGACAAAAGAGGATGTGAAAACATAGTCGCCGACCATCTCTTACGACTTCCTTCTTCGCCGTCGCCTCAACTTCCGATCAACGACGTTTTTCCGGATGAACAACTCTTGACTGTATCTCGCGAACCCTGGTTCGCAGATATTGTGAATTATTTGGCCACAGGATTACTACCGACTGAATGTTCAAGTCAGGATAGATTTCGATTCTTATCCCAAGTAAAACACTTTTACTGGGACGAACCCTATCTGTTCAAGTACTGTCCCGACCAGATTATTCGTCGGTGTGTCCCTGACGATGAATTCAAGAGTGTGCTGTCATTTTGCCACGATCAAGCATGTGGCGGGCATTTTGGCCCCAGAAAGACAGCTGAGAAGATCCTGCAGTGTGGTTTCTACTGGCCACAACTCTTCAAAGACGCTCATGACTACTGCAAGACTTGCTCCCGGTGCCAACACTTGGGCCGGATATTCAGCAGGAACGAGATGCCGCTCCAACCAATCTTGGTTGTGGAGATTTTCGATGTTTGGGGGATAGATTTCATGGGGCCGTTTTCCAGCTCTTTTGGAAACTTGTACATCCTTCTCGCTGTTGATTACGTCTTTAAATGGGTCGAGTCTGTGCCCAGCCGGACCAACGACAACAAGGTTGTCGTTAGGTTTCTTAAAGAAAACATTTTCTCCCGTTTTAGGCACCCCCGAGCGATCATTAGCGACAATGGAACTCATTTCTGCAATAAGACTTTCGAGGCCTTGATGCGGAAATATTCCATTAATCATAAGCTATCTACGCCCTACCACCCCAAAATCTATGGGCAGGCCGAAGTTTCAAATCGGCAAATCAAGCAGATACTGGAGAAGACGGTTTCCAAGAACCGTAAGGATTGGTCGCTAAAACTCACTGATGCCGTTTGGGCATTTCGAACCGCTTATAAGACCGATCTTGGCATGTCTCCCTATCGGCTTGTGTACGGAAAGGCTTGCCACCTCCCTGTCGAAATAGAGCATCGCGCATATTGGGCGATAAAGGAGCTGAATCTGTCTCTCGAAGATGCGGGCAGCCATCGGAAGCTGCAGTTGAACGAATTGAGCGAGCTTAGGGATGAGGCTTACGAAAACGCGGTTGTCATTAAGAACCGAACGAAGGTGTTTCACGACAAACACCTTTTGCGCAAATCTTTCGTACCTGGTCAACAGGTACTGCTTTACGACACCCGGCTACACTTCCATCCAGGAAAGCTCAGATCTCGCTGGAAAGGGCCGTATTTTGTGCGGAATGTGTATCCGCATAGCGCTGTAGATTTGGAGAATCCAAAGGACGGTTCATTTTTCAAAGTAAACGGACACAGACTAAAACCGTATCTTAGTGCCGAACCAACAGAGGAGCTCCTGGTCTTACAGGAGCCGGTTTACCCTGCATAATCTTCCTTTGCCTACCACCAAACTTTGGTTATCCAGCCAAGACCAGTGGACACTGTTCCAAATAAGTTTGGGGGTATGTATATACCTTTTTGTATATATTTGTGAATATTCTTTTCCATTTTTACTGTTTCTCTTTTCTCTAAAAACAAAAAAAAAATGTGTATATCTAACCGACAATTTTAACCTTTCAATGATCTCTTCATGCAATGACAGTGAGGACACTGTCCAGTTTAAGTTTGGGGGTACGCTCGGTACGCATTTCTAACCTTCGCATTCATATATATATTTTGCATCTGCATACTAAAATCCATAAAATCCATAAAAATCAGAAAATTTTCTAAAAACATAAAAACTTTTTCGTCAAGTTAGCTAGTGGGAAAACTCAGATTCAACATTTCGACGGTTTTGTTTGATAAGATAAGAATAACTAAATCTTACTTTTAGATTTTGAAAACCTGAAAGATAACTCTCTTTTGAAGTTAACTATAGCTGATATACGTCTTTACATCACACTACACGTGTCGTGAGTTTTGGAAATTAGATGACAAGTCTTTTATGTCTAAAAACTTTTAAATGGATAAATGATTTTCTGAGGATCAAATAGGTTTGTTCTGAAATAAGTAATATCAAGAATAGTTTATGAAGTGAAGCGAATATGAAGGAATGTTATTGATGTCTTAATTGGAACTAATTCTGAAAAATAACCCATCTGGAACTTGATTGGAATGATTACACACCTAACCCACTAAACAGGTCTTTTATCCAAAAAAAATAACTGAACTGCCGGTTATATCTCCGCTCGCATTGAATCATCATGATTTTCACGCTAAATTGTCTTTTGTTTTTGGGCCTAGGTAACTTGAGTAATTAAGTCCGCTGGGGTGTCTCTACACCTAATGCCCTAAAGCCAACTGGTTTGGGTGCATTGGCCCAAAGCTCGTTAAGAATCCTAGAAAGTCCAGATTAAAACAAAGTCAAGCAAGTGTTCTCTCCGAGTTAAAATTTCTAACGGTTCTTTGTGTGAGAATAATCTTGACAAAAGACAGGTTTTTATAAAAAAATATTTCTAGCGGAGATATGAAGGTTTTATTCTATGATAAAGACTATTGCACGTTCACAGAGGTGTGTATAAAATGAAAACAAGAAAAAGGTGGAGTGAAAAACAAGACCTACTTTCCGGTTAGGGAAGATAGAAATTCTGAAGTTGAAACTTTACTGGAAAACGAAACTTGAAAAATACTTAACTCTTTATAAAACTTATGTGATCCTTTTAAAATTTTTATCTGAGTTTTATTGTGTGACATGATGTCTTTAATCGATCCTTCTGGAACTTAACGACACTATTTGCACTGCACGTAAAGACATATAAAATCTTAAGTTAAACAAGAAGCGAGGTGTGAAAAATAAAGGTTCGATAGTCTAGACTTAGGATAATAGAATTGTTATTTTCTGAAACAAAACTTTAGGGTTTGAATCATAGTTATTTTGCAAAACTAGCTTGACTGGATTTTGTGGGTAGTATCCGCTGAAAACCCTCAGGAGACAACGCTCCTCCTACTAGGGACACCTAGAGGTTTAAACGGCTTGTTGCGCATGCTCAGTGCAATCGTGTTCCCTGCGAAAGTGAGGTTAGGAATTTTTTATGAATAAATTGGCTTTGCTCGAGACGAGCAAATGATAAGTTTGGGGGTATTTGTTCATATCAGATTTTTGCATTTTTATACCGCCCAATTTTTATCATATTGCATATCAGTAGGTACTCTTGAGCCGTGTTTGCTAGTCAATTGCACGATACAGGTTCTCAGCTCTAAACAGTGAAATTCATGGAAAAGCACGACAAATTCCGGATTACTGCCAACCACAGATAAAACACGGGTCTCCGCTCTCTATCCGTATGTTGCCGCACACCAGTTTAAGGAACAAAATGGCAAATCAATGTCATTTTCATGCACAAAGCTCAATGGCAACACAAGATCCAACATATCTACGTGGAGCTCAAGAAAAATCATGACAAAAGATCCACATTACATCACCTTTTGTTCTGCTGAAATTCTGGAAATATTGTGAAGAGATTCTGAGAAACAACATATACCACACTGAAGAGTACTAAAAAGAAGGGAAAACCACCAAATTTCATGGCCTAAGTCCACTAAAGGGCCGCGGTTCCGCGGCAGTACGGGCTCCGCAATGGATGAGGTTTCAGGGGTATTTTGGTCATTCTATATAGAGGCAGTTTGTTGCCCTAGGTTTCCAGTTCCCTGCCTATAAATTGTCCAGAACTTGCCAAAGCTAAGAGTGCTTATTCTTGTATTAGGATTTAGGATATATTATGTTGTTCTTCTTCCTCTTTTCATCTTTTCTCCATTAAAACTTTGTAGTGAACTTTTTATGAGTGACGGATGAATAAAAGAGTTCTTTTTGTTATCATGCTTGTCTTGTTATGTTGTTAATGATAATTGCTTGTATTTTTCATTTGCTAATCTAGTTGTTGTTATTTGTTGTTTGTTTCTTTCTTGTTCTCTTTTTCTTTATCCTTAACAACAATGATGCTTAAGCTTGATCCTTGCCAAGGTAAGGTCTCAAATAGCTAGTTGTAATCTTCTAACCTCCTTCTTTCTATCTTCCTCCTTTTGTTGTATTTTCTTTTTCTTATAATGGGTGAGTAGTTTTCTTTCTTGTTAGGGTAGGATAAGGAAAGTTTGAGAGAAGGTAATCTCTCTCACTCTTTCCTTGCCCAACATCTTAATTCGGACTCCCGTTAATTGAACCGCAATCCGCTCCCTACGGCACCCTATCCTACATGATAGCGGTGATTCTTTAGTAAGACCGGTTGTGGTTGAATTAACCGGAGGTTAAGGCTAAGAGCCAAGAACGGACGGACAAGCACCAAAAGGAAGAACTTAAGCGTTGGAAAGCCTAGCTTATACTCGCAAGTTCCTTCCTAGTCGTGCTAATCCCCGTTGTTGCCGATTACCGTAACACCGATATTAAGAGTGGCAACGAAAGAAGTGAGCGACTCCTAACTCAAACTAACCTAATCCTAACCTTAACAAGCTCTCTTTATATATCATTTTAGCACATAGTTAATCTCAAAACAAACCTGGACATTTGGACTTAACTCGTTAAAGCACATAGAAAAAGATTCTCATCTCCCTGCGGACGACCCGTACTCAACCGGCTAGCTACAAACGAAACCGTCTTGATTGCAGTAATTAACTAAGCACGTAAAAACTCTACCAATCATTAGCTCATCGGCCTTCTTATCGACATCTACCCGGGGACCGTTACGTGCAGCTGGTACCACTTGCGATCTGTGATTAAACCCACTGCCAGCGTAGTGTCGAGTCTTTAGAGTCTCACATAAAGAGTTTCCCTGCACCGGGAAAAAGGTGTAGAGGCCGTATGGTTTTTCCGCAAGGCTTCGATCACTTACTTATACTTGTGCATATATGATGATCGGGCGGATAATACTAGTGGGCTTTGGTGTAAGCCGGATCCTATTATTATATTGATGGATCAGTTTCATCTCTTTGTATTCGTGTTTCTCGGAACACGGATGCGGGTATGTATATACGGATGAGAGAGCCACAAAAGGAGACACCGTATTAGGGTTTTGACCATTGACTTGATTAAAACAATTATGAGGTGGAGGAAAGTATTTGTTATTTTTGTAAATGATAATTGAGGCATGGCTACTTGGTTTGACCACTTGACTTGGTTTGACTCTTTGACTTAGATATTTCTTGTGAGATATTTTTGTGGCATTAGATATTTCTTGGTGAGATATTTTCTTGCCATGCTTGTAGTCAAATCAAGTGAGCCATCTCATTTCTTATCATTATCAAAAACCATTTCTCTTTCCTCAAGTGAACTCTCTTCTTCTTTCTCTCAACTAAAAACCCTAAAAGCTCTCATGTGTTGAGCATCCTAGGGTTCCAAGAGACAAAGCACTCCATCTTTACACTCTGCACCCTCTAGGACTTCTAGTTTAGCAAACTAGAAGACATAGTTACCTCGGATTTGAGGTAGAAGCTCGGACTATAGACTCTCGGGTGGATCGTCTTTGACTCGGGGAGGCCGTCGAGGTTGCGTCGATCCGTTCTGATCCTTAGAGCCTACGTAGACGAGGAGGACAGCGATGAAGACCCGAAGGACATGTATCGTGAGGTATAACTTCGTATCCGAGTAGTTAAATCTCAAGTAGTTTGCTAGCTATGGTTTATGTTCGATCCTTGGTTCTAGTCGGTGTTGCGAAGCCCGTAAAAATCATTTTTTTGCAATTTCCGCCTCCCCGCGAATACGTGGAGTGCGCGACATCGACTTACAGCATTACTATCTGCGACTGTAAATGTCATTAAAGCGGTACAACTCGTCTAATTTCTATATGTCTTTTAGACGAGTTTGCGAACATGACATTCACGTTGATGTTCTGTGTTGTGCTATGGTTGTGGTTGGATCGTCGTAGTAGATAGCTAGTGGTGCAATGATAGTATAGTTTAGTTTCATTTGTATATTTGATATTGCAGGGTGAGCATCCGAATTGTGGACTGCCTTCACTGCTCGTTTGTATATTATTTGTTTGGGGCACGACCGGGTTGAGGTCGATGTCACCATTGTACTTATTTTCTTTTCTGTACTAGGATTACCCCGTGATGGAGTGCACGAATAGCCGGGTTCTAGAGGGAAACGGGTCCGCATCTCATGGCTTTGGGACGGAGGGGACATTACTCTAGAATTGGCGGGCTATTCGCCACACTCATAGGAGGTACAGGTTGACCCACGGAGGGGTGCACAGGTTACCGGATTCCGTAAAGTGCTGGGTGGCCCATTCACGTTTTTGATTAGGGTTGCCTTGCTTCTGGGATTGGAGGGTAACTTGCCGCACTCGTAGGGGTATAGGTTTTCATTGCATAGGCTATCCACACGACAGAGAACGTCGGGTCTCATTTACAGCTCAAGTGAAACCCGAGGCTCCGGGATTATCCACCACTCTGTGTTGCTTGGCTGAGATTCTGAGATGTTGCTTTATATCATGCCTGGGATGATTGTTATATATATTTATATATATATATATACTAGTAGATGTTGTATATGTTTTGCTCCCGTGCTAGTCCAGTCCCCGCTCTGCCGTTAGTTAAGTAACCTGACGGGTGATGATGGGACCCAGTGGCGAATGCGGGTGGCATATACGTACATCATATTTTCGTTCCTTTATCTGGTGTGATATGATTAATTGATGGGACTGCGTTGATTCTAATTAACACAAAGATAAGACAAACCTATTTGATGTTGTTGGAATCAATTTTTAAAAACAGACATTACAAACATTTTCTTTTTTTGTCACAGTGGTATTCAGTTTGGAATATCCCACACCTCATTCGACGAGGCAAGGGCCGAGATCCCTTCATCGGAAGTGGCCCCTTGGGAAGAAGTTTGCGTCAACGTAATAACTTTACTATAGTCTATTCTTTTGTTTTGCATCGTGATATTCAGTTTGGAATATTGTTCATATTATAATTTTGCATTATTATATTCCCCATTCTTATTCATTTTACAAATAAATAGGTGCTTTTGATCCATGTCTACTACATAGTTGCAGGTTACAGGTTCTCGGAACAAAACAGTGAAAATGATGAAAAGACACTACAAAAGTGAGACTATGACCAACAAACAGAAGAATCTTTACCATGCCGCCTACAGTTTGAGGAACAAACGAAGATCAGCAAACAGTTCGATTCCACAAAGGCAGCAAAAGATTCAAGACTTCAACATGAAGCAAACGGTAAAAGTCCACAACATTATGCACTGTGGAAATCTGGAAGAAACTAGAAAACATTCTGAAGAACCAAGTGAAGAAAATTCAAGGAAAAAGCAACATGAAATATACCAGAGAAACAGAGCCAAAGACTCCACCATATGGCCGCAGATCCACGGCCAAACAAGGCATATGGCCGAGGATCCGCGGCCGTACTATGCACGTGTCGGTGCAAAATGTCGGTGGGTGGCGGTGCGTTGACTGGGCTTCTCATGGTAGTTTTGTAAATGTAGATAGGGATCAGATGTAAACCCTAGGGTTTCTATAATCTATAAATAGGAACCCTACAGCTCTTTTTGGAGCATGCCTCATTTTATTTATCTATTTTAGAATTTCAATTCCAGTAATGTTCAAAGAGTGCATCAAATAAAAAGTAAGTCTTTTTCTTTATCTTGCCTTAGTTTAATTTCTTTTCTGCCCTATTTAATTAGATAGCAATTTTATTTATCTGTCTAGTTTAGTTAATTAGGTTATTGAATTAAAATCATAAAAATGAAGTGTTTTATCAATTCCCTAATGAGTGAGTAGTTCCTCACTTGTAGGGTTAGGTTTGGGGAAGGTTTGAGAGATGAAAATCTCTCACCCCTTTCTTGCCCGTTATACATTTTAATAGGACTCTATGCATACATACACACACCGCTCACTATGGCACTCTATCCCACAAGGTAGAGGTGATACCATAGTTAAAGACCGGTTGTGTATGTTTTTCATGAAGGTTAGGGTAAGAGTTAAGAAAGGATGGACAAGGACGTAGAGGAAGAAACCTAGTATCTTCCCGATCGTGCTAATCCCCTTTGTTAATTATTACCTTAACACCTAAATAGTTCTTAATTAGGGCATAGAAAGCGGTGAGACATATTGACTTTCCAAACTTAACCTAAACCTAACCCTAGCAAGATTTTTATAAACTTTTATCTCATTCTTAGATCTTAAAATAAAACCCAAAATCTTTTGGATTTAACTCGTTAAAATATAGAGAAAAGGAATCCATCTCCTTGTGGACCGACCCATACTCAACCGGCTAGCTACCAAGCGACACCGTTCTTGATTGCGGTTAATTCTTTGATTCAAAAACGCACGTACGCAAAACATCTATCAATCAAATGGCGCCGTTGCCGGGGAGACGGTAGTCTCTTTCTTTGTGTAATTTCGGGTTTAAAAAAATATAAAAAAATAAAAATTAAATTAAAAATTATAAAAATTGAAAAAAATTTAAAACAACAAAAAAAATAATAATAAATAAAAGAAATTCATCTTGATCTTTTTGAAAGGTTTTTGTGCAAGTGTGCAGGAAAAGAAGACGGATAGATTCAGATCTGGAAAATCCCAGTGAACAAATCAAGAAACAGAGAATCTGAACAAACAGGGGAGAATCCAAACAACAAACAGAAATTTTTTGGAGATTTAAACCACCTAAACCACCGCGGAATCGCAGCAGTATTGACAGTTTGACTGCGGAACCGCGGTCAAAGGGTGACGTCAGCAAATCAAAATTTCTGTAAGTATCTCTTTTCTTCTTCTCTCCTACCCTGAGCTCCACTAAAAATTTTTCCTACAGGGTTCTTTGTACAAAATCTTCTCCCTCTCCAATAAATTGTTTTTGTGCAGGATTCTTTGCGTTGTAAAATATAAAAAAAATTTGAAAGTGTTTTAGATTTTTGGTGTGTTGATTGCTTTGCATATTTAAAACGGACTTTTAAGGGGTTATAACACAAATCAAGATTGGGTGGGGATTTCATTACCCTTCCTAAGACCCCAGAAATCACAAAAAGCATTTGCATCAACCTTCGAGTTAATAAAAAATATTAGACTCAGCCAATAAGGACTGTCGCGCTCAATAGGACAAAGGAAAAGTTGTAGGCATCGGTCGTTTATCTAAACCTGACTTTGTGGTGCCTAGGCTAGACAAGTGGGAAAGATAATTTTAAAAGGCCCGTCTCACGGTGATTCGTGAGCGGATCCCTCCTTTCTTTACTTGTGCTTACCTGACCATAATTGGCGGTGAAGAGGCGATTTGAGGATCTCACAACTTGCTCTTTGGAACAGTTAGGAGCAGTCTAGTTGTTTTAGGAGATCCTAGCTCTAGGCTTGATTGTGCATGCTTATATTGTGACTGTTTGAAAGTGTGTAGTAGTCCGTAAAAAAAATTGCAAAAACTCTTTCTAAAAAAAACACTTTCAAAAATTTCAAAAACCCAAAAACAAACAATTTCTAAAATAAAAAACTAAAAAACTTTTTTATAAAAATAAAAATAAAAAAATAAAATAAAAAATAAAAATCATCACATTCTTTTTCTTCTCCTTTCTTACATCATGGGTACCCCACCTCGCAATACTCATGCCGAACTTTGGTACCCTCTCCAAACATTGCTTCCTACGCGCATTGTTTTGGTCGAATTATGGACGATCCCTCCATACCCAAAATTTCTTTGAAAGATCGAATAGAAGCGTTTAGTAGAAACAGTTGGACTCCGCAATCCACTTTATATCAACCGTTTCAACGTTCACCACCTTCTTACGTTGATACCCCTTTTTCGAGTCCTGTTGTAACTCCGAAACCCATGTCTATTGCTGAACATATTGAACAATCTCGTAACCGATCTTTCACTCCTTTCAACACTTCCAGTTGGGATCAACAAGTCCATTCACCTTTTTATCCAAATGTTGATCCTACTCCTGTCCAACTATTCAATTCCTACCAGTCCTATCCGACTTTCGCACCTTCATTAGACATTGCTTCTATACAGCCATTTGGGAGTTTCCAGAATCCAAACAATTTTGAATCTTTTACTGAAACCCCTTCACAACCCATGTCTAGTCTGGAATAGTCGTTGGAACCTTATATTGTAGCGACAAACCAACAAATGAGGAATTTGGATGCGTCCATTGCCGCCCTTAATTCATCAAGACAACCTAGTGAACCGGTAGCTGGTTTCCAACTAACTCCAAATTTTCCAATGTATGATGAGGCGGTTGGACAGATTGAGAATTTGAGTGAAGATAGTTAGCTGTGCACCCTTCCAAATCAAACTTACTCATCCCCAATTGAATCCCACAACTCCGGTTTTGAATGTCTATCAAGTGTCCCAAATGATTCACCAGTTGAAAATAAAACATTTAATGAGTTGTGCGACTTTGTCGTGCTTGATTTTCCAGATTGTGAAGGGTCCTTTTCGAGTGAAACCATCACCAATCCTTTTGACCTCTACACCTCCAATCTAGAACCTGAATTGATAAATATCCATGCTTTTGATGAGGTGTCCGAAAAAATTGATTTTTACTAGATTGAGGATATTGACGCAGGGAATAATTTGGATGATGAACCCGCAGATTTGGCCGAATTTTTCTCTCCAATTCATCATCCCGAATCAATAAATGTTTATCCCGAACTTCATATGCGTCTAGATTTTGATAAGAATGGCATGGATAAGCTAAATTTTGAGGAGAATATTGAGGAAATTATTGAGGATAAACCAAATTTGTTTGATGAGTCGGATTTTCCAATTCATCCTGTTCTTTCCACTGACTGTGTACACCCTCGTGAACCTTTAACTGTGACCCTTCCTAAATCACTCCCCTTCATCCTTTCCATTGTTCCGACCACGCACGAGACCGTATCCCTTTCATTTTCAATGTCTGGTTTACCAAGTTCGACGTACCCATGTTTTCTCACGAACCTTGAGGGATTTGACCTCATTTCTCAGTGGGTTGATAGATTAGCACAATCGCTCTTTACACATCGGTCATTACAAAATGTGTTAATTTATACACTCCATCTCCACCCTCAAGTTCGTATTCAACTTATTTCTCCCACTTTTTCTGGTTCTTCTTCTAATCTTCCTTTAATGATACCGAGTGTTAATGAATCACAATCCGATGTTTTGAGTTTGATAATTCTAGGAAAACAACTTGATTTAGACTCTTTTGAAAATAAGGTAAAAGAGCCTTACAACTATCCTACCTTCATAATTTTTAAAAAATCAAGTGTGTTGAATTCTGGTGCGACACTTATTGACATTGAAACGTTCAATCGAACCTTCGATGAAATTTCGAAGATATTTTTGCCGACGAACTTGCATTCCTAAAGGACACGGATTTTATGATTAATCAACCTTCACCCGAAGAAGTCGAACCAACGCCACCATTTCTTTTTCCCTTCTGCCATTATTCTCGTCCACCGAGACCGTATACTGCTTCTATCTCCACACGGTCTCGTGTGCTTCTCATTTCTTTTCTCTACACTCCATTCTTTCACCAACCATACCATTACAACGATAAATTTTTTGAATGGTTGGTGCTAACCTTTGGCCTGTGTAAGGCCTTGTATAGCTTGATACTGTGTTTTTCTCCTCCCTAACTCTGAACTTTAAAGCTTAAACAATGGAAACACTGTCTCACTTAAGTTTGGGGGGGACCTTTTTGTATATATATTTTGTTTTGTTCTTCTGTTAACAATAATAAAAAAAACAGGGGAGTACCGACAATTTTGACCCTCTTGGTGTAGCCTGACAGTGAGGACACTGTCAAGTTTAAGTTTGGGGGTGTGCTCGGTAAGCTTTCTTCCTTCGCATTCATGTGTATATTTTTGCATTTGCATACTTATTTTAAAACCCATAAAAATTGAAAAAATCAATTTTGGCCATAATTAACTTGAGTTTGACAAGAAGGTTAACTAGCTAGGAAAAACTAGATCCAAGATTTAGTAAATTAAAAACCCTAAAAATAACCTATCTTAAAATTTAATGGTAGAAAATATATGTTTTTGTAGTTTACATAGAAATAGGCAAATTTTGAGTTCGCTTCTTGGGCTAAGTCAAAATAAGGGAAGAGTATTGATATTTTTATTAAAATGTAAGTCTGAAAAATAATCCCTAAGCTTAAGTCTAAATTCTGAAAATATATACCCTAGAACTTGCACAAACACGAACCTTAAAACTTGGAATAGTAGAGGAGACCTTGAAATGCTCTTGTCTAAAGTCCTTAGTATGAAGGAAAATAAAATAAAAATACAAGTGTGAATAAATAAATAAAAATGAACACTGGTTTTGTAATTATTTAAGGCTGGATAAATAGAAAAATAATTAGCGAGGGTTCTTATTACCTAATGCCGTAGACCAACTGGTTTGGGAGTCACTGCTAAAGCCTTAGGTATTACAAGATGAGGAATTACGCCTTAATGTGCAAACACATTTTGTAATCGATCGTTAGTACCTCAAGAAGTATTAACGGTCGCATGAAGAATGTGTGAGCGATTTCATCTAAAAATTCACCAACTAAAAGTACTTTGGATGATGGACAAGAGTATAAGAGCTTGAATTGAATTTCCAAGTGTAGAGGTGATACATACACACACGTAGGGGTATATGATTGGGGTTTGGATGAGAGATAGGAATGAAAAATATGACTTATATCATTAGTAGAGATGATAAAAATTCCTAAGTTGAGATGGAACCTTAGAAGAAAAACTCAAAAGATGCTAAAAACTAAGTAAATTTACAGAACATATACAATCTTAAGTTAAATGATAAGGAAGCGTGAAAAATACGGGTTGATAATTTCTGAGTTGAAGATAATAGAATTTCTTGCTAGAAAACCGAATTGGAGAATAAAAATCAATAGGCCGAATTGATAGGATTTTGTGGGTAGTATCCACTGAAAACCCTCAGGAGACAACACTCCTCCTACTAGAGACACCTGGAGGTTTAACGGCTTATTGCATGAGCTCGGTGCAATCGTGTTTCCCTGCGAGAGTGAGGTTAGGTTTTTTCGAGAATAAACTAGTTTTGCTCGAGGACGAGCAAAAGATAAGTTTGGGGGTATTTGTTCATATCATAATTTTGCATTATTATATTCCCCATTCTTATTCATTTTACAAATAAATATGTGCTTTTGATCCATGTCAGCTACATAGTTGCAGGTTACAGGTTCTCGAAACAAAACAATGAAAATGATGAAAAGACGCTACAAAAGTGAGACTACGACCAACAAACAGAAGAATCTTTATCATGCCGCCTACAGTTTGAGGAACAAACGAAGATCAGCAAACAGTTCGATTGCACAAAGGCAGCATAAAATTCAAGACTTCAACATGAAGCAAACGGTAAAAGTCCACAACATTATGCACTGTGGAAATCTGGAAGAAACTAGAAGACATTCTGAAGAACCAAGTGAAGAAAAGTCAAGGAAAAAGCAACATGAAATATACCAGAGAAACAGAGCCAAAGACTCCACCATATGGCCGCGGATCCGTGGCCAAACAAGGCATATGGCCGAGGATCCGCGGCCGTACTATGCACGTGTCGGTGCAAAATGTCGGTGGGTGGCGGTGCGTTAACTAGGCTTCTCAGGGTAGTTTTGTAAATGTAGATAGGGATCAGATGTAAACCCTAGGGTTTCTATAATTTATAAATAGGAACCCTACAGCACTTTTTGGAGCATACATCTTTTTATTTATCTATTTTAGAATTTCAATTCCTGTAATGTTTAAAGAGTGCATCAAATAAAAAGTAAGTCTTTTTCTTTATCTTTCCTTAGTTTAATTTCTTTTCTGCCCTAGTTAATTAGATAGCAATTTTATTTATCTACCGTAGTTTAGTTAATTAGGTTATTGAATTAAAATCATAAAAATGAAATCTTTTATCAATTCCCTAATGAGTTATTAGTTTCTCACTTGTTAGGGTTAGGTTTGGAGAAGGTTTGAGAAATGAAAATCTTTCACCCTTTTCTTGCCCGTTATACATTTTAATAGGACTCTATGCATATATACACACACCGCTCACTATGGCACCCTATCCCACGAGGTAGCGGTGATACCATAGTTAAAGACCGGTTGTGTATGTTTTCCCTGGAGGTTAGGGTAAGAGTTAAGAAAGGATGGACAAGGACGTAGAGGAAGAAACCTAGTTTCTTCCCGATCGTGCTAATCCCCTTTGTTAATTATTACCTTAACACCTAAATAGTTCTTAATTAGGGCATAGAAAGCGGTGAGACATATTGACTTTCCAAACTTAACCTAAACCTAACCCTAGTGTCACGCCCCACTTCTCAGAGTGCGCTAAGATCGGCACGTGACAGTGCCAACCATGCTACCTGTGGATAGGAAATATCCCTACACAGTCATATTACGGCTGTAGAGATATCAAGAGCAATAATAAACTATCTAACACATATCCATAGGCCAAAATAAACGAGTCAAGAATAAAATAATATGCGGAAGCAATAGATCCAATAAACAAACAACTAGAAAGTAAAACTGAATACCAACTGGATCCTCACTGCTCGGCCTGACTGCGGAAGTACTCCGGATCAGCCTGCGACAAAGGTAGAGAATCTGGGTCATGCAAAACCCAGACGTCAGTGCGTCATAACATCGAGCAATAATATAATCAAGGGGTAGCAAGGCATGCAGGTACGAGTATGAATGGTAAAACAGGTATAACAGTAATATAAATAATGACAGTGAAGGGTAAGGCACAGGTGGTATGCAGTGAGTAATCTAAATTGGTCTACTGGGTTAACTACTCTCAAGTCTTTGAAATCAATTTGATGAATTATCGATGTAACTCAATAGTATCCCGTGTGTGCCCAGGATCACGGTCTAAGACTCTCGGGCTGAATCCGAGACGTGCCGCAAGGCAGTAAAAGGTAGTAGGTAACGACGAATGATGTCAGCAGCATCATCCCAGGGCTGGCCTAGCCCGTAAAACTAATCAGTAAAGGTATCGAACTGTCGAGTTACAAGTCAGGTTTCATCATTGATTTCCCCATACCCCCAAGTTATGTGTTTAAGTCAGGTATTGATAAATCTGGAGCTAATGCCAACACAGGATCAAGCAGGTATAGGTTTGTCTGAATAGACAACAGGAAATATCCGTAGGGACAACATGTCAAGGTTGTTGGCATTAGTAATAAGATCAGGTAATAGGTAAAGCTGTGGTACATCAGGTCAGGTCAGGTAGTGTTCAGGGATCAAATCAAGTCAAGTAGTACACATGTATCAAGTCGCGTCAAATAGTAGAGTATCAAGTCATGTCAGGGGTGCACAAGTATCACGTGGGTGCTCATAATCAAACCATAATAAGCATGGGTACACAAAACTAAGTATGGGGTATCAATGTAACAATAAAATGGAATAATGTGATGTGGTATGCAAAATAGGTATAGATTCAAACATGTGGATGCACAGTTATTGATTAGGGTTAAAGTTATGGTTCCAACACTAATTAGAACACACTTTATCAAACATGGAATGTTAATATCACATTATTATGTCTTAAAATGATCTATGGATGCAATTATCTATATTCTAAAAGAGATGGGTGCAAATGGGTATCCGAAACATTATAAAAACTATCAAATGGTAATGTGGGATATACAACTAAGCAGTATGTGATATAAATATTGGTATGGATGCATTGTAATGTAATCTACTATGTAACAAGATTATTTTCATGATCTAGATCTAAAATGATGTAAACGGATGCAAACGGAACATCGAAGTGTTATAAAATGAAACATGGAATACAAGATTTAAACAACAGGTATAAAATTAATTAAATAAATATATAATGAGTTAAATAGCATGTAGCAAGATTAACTTGCCTGATCGGATTTCAAAGCGGTACGTGCGACACGTCGGATGTTGGGAAAACGTCGCGATGTGTCCACGCGAGCACAGAACAGAACCAGGTAAGGTAAGAACACAACCGCGCTGTCAAGGAACGTCCTCAGGATCACCCGGATCAACAGCGACGGGCAAGGCTCCGTCGATCACCGGAAAACATGAATCAAGAAAAGAAAAGAGAAGGATAGAAGAAGAAGAAGAAAGAGAAGAAGGTTGGGGTTCTCCGGGTTCTCAGGAGCAGAGAAGAAGGCGAGTGGGTGTCGTCGACAATGAGCCGTCGACAGCAAGGTGCAGGCGGATTTTCCGACGGTGGTCGGAAAAACAAGAAGGAAAGAGAAGAAAAAGTAGAAGAAGAAGAATGAAGAAAAAGAAGAAGAGAAAGGCTGGGATCTCGGTGGTTGTGGACAGATACGAGGCGGGAGAGATGACGACGACGATGATGGGCCGTCGACGGTGAGATCTGCGGCGATGGCAGTGGCTGCGGAGAAGGCTTGGGTTAGGGTTCTAGGGTTTCTTAGAGTCGGGCTATGGCTGTTGGTGGTGGTGGTGCCGGGAGATCGGGAGAGAGAGGGGTGATGAGAGGGAGGAGGTGACGACGATGTGGTAGCCGGCGGTGAGGCGGGGTGTGCAGATGAGGCCGGGGCTGCTAGGGTTGAGGGCTGCAGGGTTCATATAGGGTTGAGGGCAAGGAGGAGAGTGGAGAGAGGAGAGAAAGGAGAAGACAGATGAGGTCGAGGAAGCGACGACGAGGTCGTCGGTGGCGAGGTGCAGGAGCGGGGAGATGGGTGCGAGCGAGGGCAATCGAGGTTCTTGGGTTTGGGGCTCGGGATCTTGGGGAGAAGGAAAGAGGAAGGTGAGGAGGTGGTTGTGGAGAGGAGGAGGCGAAGGGGTCAGTGGTGATGAGGAGAGATCGCCGGCATAATGACGATGACGACGAAGGTGATGGTTCGTGTGGATTGTGGGTTCTTTGCAAGCTCGGGGAAAGCGAAGGCGGCGACGAGAAGGTGGTAAAGGAGAAGGGAGGCCGACGAGGTGGTCGGCGGCGACGGCGTGAGGCGGCGAGGGACGAGTGCGGCCACGAGGAAGGAAGACGAAGGCGGGAGAAAATAAAGGAGGAAGAAGTAGATAGAGAGAGAGATATGAGATTATAGGGTTTAAAACAATATAGATAAAAAAATTATTTATATATATAAAGAAAGAGAGAGATAGAATTGTGAGAGAGAGAGAGAGAACGAGAGGAGAGAGATAGAGAGAGCGAGATCGAGAGGTGAGAGAGAGAGATGAAGGAACAGTAAAGAGAAAGAAAATTGGAAGATAGTGGGGAGAGAGAAAGAGAAATAAAAAGAGAACAGAGAGAGAGAGAGAGAGAGAGAGAGAGAGAGGAAAAGTTGGGCCACGGCCAGCTGGGGGTGAGCTGGGAAAAGAGTTGTGATTGGTTAGAAAAAGATTTTTAGATTTAATAATTAAAAGATTTAAGTTAGGAATTAGGATAAAAGATCTTAGTTTGTTAAGAGTTTAAACGATGAATTTAATTTAATATTATAATAAATAAAATTGAATTTTGGCAGGTTACAAAAATATTCCAAAACGCGCCCGGGTCGGGCCTAAAAATTCAGATTTAAAATATGAAAAATATATGCGACATCCAAATTTTAAAATGAATGCTCAGGTAACGAAAATGCATACCCCAAAAACGGATGCACGTACGTGCGCGTAGCCATCCAAACATGTCCGTTTCACTGAACGGGACGAGAACAAGATGCGCGGATGCTACCACGGGGTTAGGGGTATCATGCAGGCCATGAAATGTATTTTTAAAATATTTTACAAGACTTAAAATGTTATATGGTAAAAGATGTCATGCCAGATAAAATGCCAGTATGTACTAAACATTAAAAATGCACAGTCTACGTAACAAGTCAGGGTAATTCAAAAATATGAATCAAGCAGGTTCAAGCAAGCGGGTCGGGTCGAATGCAAAGTAAAATGTAAAATACCATTCACACCCAAAACACGATGAATCAAGAAATACCACAAATAGGTAAATACGGCAACTGAAATTGGTATAAATGAACTAGGTTGTTACATTATACCCAACTACAAAAAAAAATTCGTCCTCGAAATTCCAAGAACAAGAAAGGATAAACAATCAAGAAACTATAAGAATAGATGTGGAAACTTCTGTCGGATTTTATCTTCTCGTTCCCAAGTTGATTCTCCATGTGAGCGATTACAAGAGGGATAACCTTGTTCTTAAGAACCTTTTCCCTTCGATCCACAATCGACATCGGTCGCTCCTCAAAGGTTAAATCTTCACGTACAGTCAACTCTGAATGATCCAGCACGTGTGTTTCATCTCGAACATACTTACGGAGTTGAGATACATGAAACGCGTCATGAACATTCGCCAAGGATTGCGGTAAAGCCAATCGATACGCCACTTCTCCAACACGCTCCAAAATCTCAAAAGCTCCAACGAATCGAGGACTAAACTTTCCTCAACTTCCGAAACGAATCACCCCTCTATTTGGTGATATCTTCAAGAATACCAAATCACCAACAGCGAACTCTAGAGGTCTTCTCGATGTATCGGCCCAACTCTTCTGTCGATCTTGTGCTGCCTTCATATGATTCCGGATAGTGTTAACTTTCTCCACGGTTTGCACGATCAAATCCGGTCCCAACAATCTTCGTTCTCCAACATCGCCCCAACAAACAGGTGAACGACACTTGCGACCATACAATGCTTCAAATGGAGCCATCTGAATAGTCGCCTGAAAACTGTTATTGTAAGAAAACTCCAGCAAGTGTAGATGATCCTCCCAAGAACCCTTGAAGTCTAACATGCAAGCTCTCAACATGTCTTCAAGAGTTTGGATCGTTCTCTCTGACTAGCCATCTGTCTGAGGATGATAAGCTGTGCTAAACTTCAATCAAGTTCCCAAACTTTCCTGTAAGCTCCTCCAAAAATATGATAAGAAACGAGTGTCATGATCGGACACGATGCTCTCCGGTACTCCATGCAATCTTACAATCTTCTGCATGTACCGTTCAGCCAAAGCTTCTGTTGATTGACCAACTCAAAATGGTATGAAATGAGCTGCTTTGGTCAAAGGATCAACAATCACCCAAAATGCATTATTGCCTTTTGGACTCCGCGGTAAAGCTGTCACGAAATCCATGGTTATATGTTCCCACTTTCATTGAGGAACCGGAAGTGGTTGCAATAAACCAGCAACCCTTTGATGTTCAGCCTTAACTTACTGACACACCAAACACTTTGCTACAACGCGAGCAATATCCCGTTTCATGCCTTCCCACCAGAAATGCTGTCGTAAATCTCGGTACATCTTCATGCCTCCTGGATGTACGGAATATGCTGAACTGTGCGCCTCCTTCATAACTTCTTCGCGGATATCTCCCTTTGGCACACACAAACGACTACCATATCGCAACGAACCATCTTCATGAATTAACAAGTCCGTTCGAAGTCCAGCTTCAACTCGTTCTCGAAACTTTTGCAATCTAGGGTCTTGTAACTGCGCTGCTCTAATATTCTCGATCAACGACGACTGTACTTGCAGCTACATCAACTGTCCCGAAGAATGCGGTAGCACAATCTCCAAATCAAATCTTCGAAAGTCTTCAATAAGTTCCTTCTGTGCAGTCAACATCTGAATTGCTGGCAACCGACTAAGCGCATCCGGCACAACATTAACTTCCCCCGGATGGTACTTAAGATCAAGATCGTAGTCAACCATCAGCTCCAACCATCTACGCTGCCTCATATTAAGCTCTTTCTGTGTGAACACATACTTTAGGCTTTTGTGATCGGTGAAAACTTCGACCCTTTCACCCAATAAGTAGTGTCTCCAAATCTTCAAAGCGAAAATCACAGCTGCTAGCTCCAAATCATGAGTTGGGTAATTCTTCTCATGGGTCTTCAATTGTCTCGATGCGTAAGCTATAAGCTTCCCATGCTGCATCGAAACACATCCCAAACCTTTCCCAGATGCGTCGCTGTGAATCACTAATCCTCCGAAACTGTCTGGCACAGTCAAAATAGGAGCAGTTATCAATCTCCACTTCAACATCTCAAAAGCGGGCGCACACTTATCCATCCACACAAATGGTACCTCCTTGCGCGTAAGCTTGGTCAAAGGCTCAGCCAGACGAGCAAAGTTCACCACGAACCTTCTGTAATACTCGGCAAGTCCAAGAAAGCTTCGGATCTCCGTAACGTTCTTCAGAATCGGCCAATCTCGAACTGCTATAATCTTTTTGGGATCAACGGCGATTCCATCTCCGGACACGACATGCCCCAAAACTTCACTTCTTCAAGCCAAAACTCGCACTTGCTCATCTTTGCATACAATCTTTCTTGCCTCAATGTCTGCAGTGCGATCTTCAAGTGTTCCGCATGCTCTTCAATGCTCCTTGAGTAAACCAGAATATCATCAATGAACACCACTATAAACTGGTCCAAGAATGGTGAAAAGATTCGGTTCATCAAGTCCATAAATATCGCCGGTGCATTCGTGACTCCAAATGGCATCACTAAATACTCGTAATGTCTATACCGAGTTCGGAACGCAGCCTTGCAAATATCTTCCAATTTAACTCGGACAAGATGATATCTGGATCGCTAATCCAGCTTCGAGAATACCCTCGCTACACTAAGTTGCTCGAATAATTCACCGATGCGAAGGATCGGGTACTTGTTCTTAATAGTCACCCGGTTTAATTCTCGATAATCGATGCACATCCTCCTTGTGACATCTTCTTCTTTATTAGAAGAACGAGAACTCCCCAAGGTAAATTGCTTCTGCGAATCCAACCCTTCTCAAGTAATTCAGTAACCTGCTTCTTGACTTCTTCCAACTCCACTGGTGCCATTGGATAGTACGCCTTTGAGATTGGCGCTGCACCAGGAACAAGATCGATCGCGACTCCACATCTTGTTTTGAGGTAAACCCGAGATGTCCTCGAACACGTCCATGAACTCTCGAAATATAGCCGGCGCTTCCTCCTTATCAACCTCCATCGACGAAAGAACACTGTTTGTCGGCCTAGCCCTAAACTCGACTGGCACGACAGAACTGCCACCTCTAGCAAAACAACTCCGGATGTCTGGGAATCTGGAAAATCACTTTCTTTGCCTTACAATCAATGTGAGCGTGGAAAGTGCTGAGAAAATCCATTCCCAAGACATCAACAAACAAAGGGATGCACCAGAATTGAATAATTCTAACGCGGGGAAGACATGAACAAGTAGGATACCTGAAACGATTTCACCTGAAGCCGAACACTGAAGAAGATAAGCACGGTAAACAGGATTCAAGATTGCGATAAAACATGAACTGGAAAGCAAGAGAAGCAAGGCAATATAACGACCATGGAGCAAGGAGATGAATCAAGACCAGGACTCCAAGTTACTTAAATAGAGTACCGCATTGTAACCATGCTGCAGTTAGGGAACCAAAAAGGTTTCAAGTCGAGATGTAAAGTGGTTTGCATATCGTCAAGGCAAAGGATAAGAGAAAGATATGATTCAAGAATCATGATAACAAGGTGGCAGGACATGTTCCTAATCACGAGTATTCGGATTCGTATATTGGGTCCAACACCCAACTACAAAAGATTCAAACTCGATTAACCTATATCCTATGTCTCTGATACCAAACAAACCCTGTCACGCCTCGCTTCCCAGAGTGCGCTAAAATCGGCACGTGATAGAGCTGTAAGGTTACTAGGCACACACAAGAGGTTCCACAAGGCATCAACCATGCCAAATTCAAATTTTCCGGTGCCGAGAAACCCTAAACTAGATCGTTAACTAGAGATTAGGCGAAACAACATGCAAGCAAACAACTTTGCTACAAAGTGAATGGAAATACAACCTTTATAGATCCGGTCCTCCACTTCTAAAGCTCCGTGTTGACGTCCCTCCGCTGCGATCATCGGATCGCGGACTCTAGCGATGGTTTCGTCGGAGAAATGATCGGGCTAGGTCATTGACTTCGAGGCCGAAGATGATCTACGTCGGGGAGACTCAAACTCAAGCTATTCCTTCACTTGGTCAAAAACTTTGTGAAGAGAACACCCTATGCTACATGGCAAGTAGTAGAGGATGAAGAAATAAGAAGTGGGTTCACTTTAGAATTGGATTTCTTACTCTTTTTCTCATGGCACCATTGGAGCTAGCAAGCTTTTGTGAGCTTGATGAAGGAGAAAAAGAAGAAAAGAATTATATGAATATTTATCCAAATGAAACTTATCCAATAAATAATGGCACCATGGTTGAGTTAAGCCCTCATGCTTAACTCATGTAGAGAATTAACCAAAGCATTAGGTTAAGGGTTGGGTTAACTAATATCTTGAACAAATGACAAAAGAGTTGACTTTGTCAATGTTTATCAAGCTTCATGAAGCTTGATAACTTTGACCAAAGTCACACTCTTTTGTTATATGCTAGGAAAATAGTAAACCCTAATTTAACCTTGATTTGGTTCAAGTCTCTTACACACAACTTGTTTGTATCATCAAGCATGATACAAACATGTACACTTGCATATATCACATATAAACAATGTGCACATTCAAGTGAGAAAATCAATTTTAAGTGAACCAATACTAGTTAATGTAAAGTAATATATCAAATATATAATTATACATTAAATCATTAAATCAAGAATTGATTTAACGATCCGGTCATATCGCATATAACCGACTAATATCAATAGTAACAACTTATCGAATCAACACTTGATCCGATAACCCGGCTATATAGCATACAACCGATCAATGTCAAAAATCGCGAGAATAGAATACAGTATCACATACTGGTATTATTCTCGGTCCCGCACATATCTCATATGCGCTCCTATTTCGTTTCGCTTGAACCAGGAAACCCCTGTGTAGGACTCTAAAGACTCGTCAATACGCCGGCGGTGATGATCATATCAAACACCCACAAGCCGCAAGCGGTCTGCTAAACGTAACGGACACCCGGGTATTGAGCGATCAGAAGATCGACGAGCAAGCCCGCTCACACTCCTGTGAATCCAACCAGTAAAACTACCGTACAGTCCGGTCTGTTCGTCTGATATGTCGCATATCTTGTCTAGGGGTGGTAACGTCAGACCCCAATAACTCGATAAGTCGTGTCGATATGAAGCTCATAATGGGTCGAGAAACTACTGGTAACACTTACCAGTAAATCCCTAAAGCAGGCTTGGCCAAGGACTTCCTGTTATAGCCAATCGAGCACTGCGCAACATCAACTCCCTATACCGGAAGAGACGAAACCCCTCCTATCGCTCATTGCCTCCATGTGATTCGGAACTGTACCCAAAAGCCACCTTTTTGCATGCCCTCTTGGACGTGGTATGATGGAAATCAAAGCACAGTGGGAATCACACAAGACTCTATGACGATCTCGGGTCTACAGACTAACCTGTACCAGTGTCACCAGAGAACTGCCATCTGACGTAAGGTATAATACCATCTGGGAGTTCTCGGCGAGTCCGTCCAGTGTACCCAGTCTCTACTGAGCACCCGTATATCATCTCTGATGTCAAACACCAATGGATATGGGATCATCCATCGCCCATCTATATGGGTCGAGAAGCTACACGCTAGTCTACTCTGGTATATCGATGCCCCGTCTCGATACACCCACGACTAGGGACTTTGAAGGATGTACTTATGGACTACCATGTCCCTACTAGTATTATCCGCATCATAGTCCAGGTAGTCAAGTACACATCCTAAGGGCTTTACCAACATGTAACAGAGAGACAATCAGTGTACACGTTAAGGAAAAGAGTAACCAGATAGCATACTATCATATCTAGCAAGAAAGTCATCCCTATATATGTCCAAGCATCCACTACAATATACATCCTATGTATAGTAATGGCCTCTAGGGCATACATATAACTAACAATCTCCTACTTACACTAGGGCCATCTGATAGCAGTGGTTGTAGTATCTCATACTCAACCATCCCATAAAAGTCTCTTTCTGGGAAAAGGCCTTTGTGAGTGGATCCGCCGTGTTGTCCTTTGAGTCTGCTCTCCTAACCTTGATCCCCTGGAGATCAACCATCTCGATGATCAGGTGACACTGCCCAAGAATATGTCTGGATCACTGATGGGACGGGCGTTCCTTGGCATAAGCCACAACTCCATTGTCACACAATGGGACGAAGTTCATCTCATGAACTAATATATACCCAGACTGCCTCTTTGGTAGCATCTTAAGTAGCGATGTATCCAGCCTTTATTGTCTAGTATGCCACAGTATCTTGCTTGGAACTCTTCCAACATACCGTCCTTTTACTGAGGGTAAAGGCAATGCCTGTGACTGACATTCAGTCATCCTTATCACTCTGGAACCTTTCCAGTGATTCTCCCCAGGATCAATTGATACCATCTCACTACAACTAGTGAGTATCCTAACATCCAATTAGATCTATCTCATAGATCCAAAACTCAGGATTTAGTAGGTATCACTTTGATCCTATATGGAGAATCCTTGTGATAAGCGGAGATTGACCGAGCGTAGCATAGGAAACTCCTTCCCTATCAAGAGTATGTTATCTACGTACTATACGAGGATCACCACCATACTCTCTACTGCCTTTTTGTATATACAAGGTTCATCTACTATTTTGATGAAGTCAAACTCTTTGACTAATCTCATCAAAAAAGACGTTCCAACTCCGCGATACCTGCTTTATCACATAAAACATCTTGCATACGTTTCCGCTGCTCCCACTGTCTACGAAGCCCTCTGGCTGTGTACTTATAGACGCTTTCTTCCAAATCATCATTTAGAAAAGCAGTCAAGACACCCAACCGCCAGATATCGTAGTCATGGTATGTAGCCGTAGCAAGTAGGTTCTGGATGGACTTAAGCATAGGCCCCAGAAAAGGTTTAATCATTAGGCACAACTGGTCTATGATGCAAACCTTTAACAAGTCTAGCTTTGAAAGTCTCAACTTTTCCATGTACACCAAGGAATCTTCTCAAGATATACTTGCTCCTGATGGGGATTTAACCCTTCAGATAAAGCAACCAAAGTCCATACTTTGTTGGTGTATAAGGATTCCATCTCAGATCGCTAAGCATCCAGCCATTCTTACAGAGTCCTACTCCTGATGGCCAGCCCGAAACTAGTTGGGTCATCATCTCATGATGCAATCCTTGCTCCCACTGTCATAGAGAAACCGAAGTATCTCTCAGGTGGGTGAGGAACCCTACTAAATCGGTGGAGAGGCTGAGGTTCGTTGGTTGTTATTGAATCCTTTGGTTCTACCAAATCATCAGCTGCAGTTTGTATAGCTGGAACTCTTTCCAGTTCTACCTCATGTCCACAAATTTCTTCATAAGAAATTCCCTTTCACAAAGATGGCATGCTGAGAAACAAAACATTTTTGTTCCTCGGTTAGGTAGAAGATATTCCCTTGCGTATGCTTGGGATATCCAACAAACTTCTACAGTACTGACTTTGCCTCGAGCTTGTCCGGATTTTGCCTTTTAAACATAGGCCGGACAACCCCAAATCTTAACTATCTTAATATATGGGCTCTTCCCTTTCCATATCTCATATGAAGTGGTAGGCAACTGATTTGATTTGAACTCTATTCAATAGGTATGCAGGTTCTCAAGTGCATAACTCCCAAAAGGAAAATGGGAAACTCAGTAGTACTCATCATAGAGCACACCATATCACATAGGGTGCTATTGCTCCGCCCCGATATACCAACGTGCTGTGGTGTATGCGGAGGAATAATGCTGAAAGAGAATCTCATTCTTAGAATAGTCCAGGGATCCCGTGCTAAAGTATTCTCCTCCCTGATCACATCAAAGGACATAATACGTATACCCGTTTTGGTTCTCTACTTCTAACTTATATTCTGTGAATATCTCAAAAGGTTCGGACTTGTGTTTCAGCAGGAACATATGTCTGAATCTTGAGAGATCATCAGAGAATGTAATGAAGTACAAAGAACCGGTCTTGGCATGTGTAGACAAGGGACCTTCATACATCAGCATGTATCAATCCCAAAAGTTCACTAACTCTTTCTCTGTTTCCAATAAACAGAGCTATGGTCATCTTATCTCTGTGACATGACTGGCAAGTTTCACAAGATGCAAATTCAAACTAATTTAAATATGCATCTATATGTAACTTCAGCTAGTCGGGTCGCATTGATATGACCTAGTCTACAATACCTCAAGAAGGATTTGTTCATTTCTGAACTCTTCCGCTTGTGTGTCTTCTGTATACTAAGAACTGTAGTTTGATTTAGAACGTCAATGCTTTTAGATAACATGCCTGAGCCGATCAACTCTTGATTTAGGAAATGTTCAAAACATTATCCAACAATACAAAATTATATCCTTCTTTATCTAAATAAAAAGACTGATATGATTTTGTATATCAGGTTCGGTATCTAATAACATTTGTTCAGAATCAATGTATTCTGGTAATACAGGGTGACAGTGACCAACAGACCTGGCTGCAACACTTGCACCGTTTTCTGCCTCATGAAACTTATCACCCGTTCTCAGTTCTTTACCTTTCTGTAGCCCATGTAATATATTACATATGTGGGATCCTCATCCGGTATCATATTCCCAGGACGTAAAGGACATTGAGAAACAGTTCTCTATAATGAACACACCCGAAAATGATGCATCGGTATGCACTTTCTTCGTTTGGGCGGCACGGAAATTCTGGTAATCCCCTATTTCTTGTTCTGTCTTATAACAATTATAAGTTGGAGCGGGACCAACGTTCCCCAGCTCAGTATAACAAGCGGGTTCGGTCAATATATCCGTTTTATTATCTTGATTAAGGCGTGACATGGTCGCTACCCGGAGAGAGAGAGAAGAAAACACTCTGCGTGCGCTCTTACAAGATCAGATTGGTTATTATTTTATCTAATCAGGATGGCTCCCACTGTTTTTATCAAATCTTCCTTCAAACCCTAAAAGGAAAGACTAGCCGGGATTAATTACACGCTACAAGTTCGCCAATCTTTCAGCCAGGCCAGTGTCGGTACTTTGAGGGAGGTGCCCCGTGCTTTCGCACGGACCTAATTAATGTAAACCTCGTTTTCCCAGAGGCGTAACCCCGTTGACACCTTTCTAGACACCTACTTGATCGGCTAATTGTAATGCGTAAAACTCTCCCAGGAATAACTCTTACTCGCAGCGGGTATCGGGATCCAACTATCTCATAGAAGGTATGCAATTTCATTGCAAATTTCAACACTTGAAATTCCCGATAATTTTGCCCCTAGCGTCCTATGACCTTGACGGAGGCCAAACTACCCATAGTCCGCTAGTCAAGTTCAACCCGTCATTTTCTGATTGAATTAAACCCACCCGCACGACCTTTGACGGAGGCCAAACAACGCCGTACGAATACCCTAATCCAATCGCATCATATGCTAGCAGATAAGCACTAGTTAGCTACCGTACACTACGCCTTGACGGAGGCCAAACTACCGCAGCACGAATACTAACTAGTACTTATCTGAAATGACGGAGGGCTACGACAGGTTTTTCTGAAAACCTATTGCGTAATGAACTTGATATCGTTGTAGAATCGGATGATTTTGAAATGGAGTGTTTTTTAGGCTTTTCTAGTTTTGCTAAAGGGGTCACTCCCGGTAAAGGGATCGTCGGCCCTTTCCTCATCGAATAAGGTGCTGGATATATCATATATACCACTGTGCAAAGCAAGAACTATAGGAGCAATCAAAAGACAAACCGAGGGTTGTAGCATCTGCCAGTTATTGCTAAAGGGGTCACTCCCGGTGAAGAGATCTCGGCCTTTTCCTTATCGAATAAGGTGCAGGATGTTCTACAAGGAACACCGCGATGCAAAGCAAGAACTGTAGCTACCTGTTTTTGAAAATTCGATTCCACAACATCTTAGGTTTATTTTCTTTCATTAATCACATTAATGAAGTCCCATCATTTAAATCACCTAAACATCACAAATAAATACGACATACACTTATGCCATCCGCATTCGTCTCGATGTCCCCTCATGCACCGTTAGGTTAGGTGAGTAACGGCAGAGCGGGGCAGGGCTAGCGCGGGTGTAAAACATAAGTAACGCCTATATAATATATCATATATACAATGTACAATATTTATCACAGAACATCAAATGATCACATCACAGATATCGCAGCAGAAGAATCATATGAAATATTGGATATACTAGGACGTCCGTGTTTTCAATACGAGCCTGTATAAAACACGAATTCCACGGTCGCGATGAATAGCCAAACCCACATCCCTAGACCCCTACGAGAGCGGCAAGCAACCCTACCAATTCTAGAGTTAGGAGACCCGGACTCGACTCCTCGAGTTGGTCTCCCACTGGACTCCAGAACCCGGTTACTTGTGCTCTCCTCCTTGGGTCTATCCTAGTGCGGAAAAGTAAATAATATACAAATGGTGACATCTTCCGCAACCTGGAAGTGCTCCAATAAAAGAATATTACATACAACAAATTTTACATGAATGAAAATAAAAACTCTCATCTCACATAAAACCCCCCGGCTATTCAAAACGCGACGATCCAATATAACATATCCAGCAACACATAACATCACATGTCATCAACGTAAGTAAATGTGCGCATCCCAATTGTCGTTGACATATAGCAACGAAACCGGCGATATCACATATTACACTTACGGTCACAGAAAAGAAAGTGTAAAACTACAACAGTTGGAATCCGCAACCCCTTTAGACATCACATGCCTAACCAAATGAATTTCTTAGACATCGCATGCCTAGCAATTATAAACCCCGCATTTTAGTCTCTATATCGAAAACACTTTTCAATATCTAGTCGGGCAATTCAACAAGATTCCCGATAGACTGATCGAATGCTCGTCGCAAACTTTAGTAGAAGGCCGCACCCCCGGATACCGTCGACGAAGTGCACTAAGGCGGAACTCCGCTGCAGTGAGCACCCAAACGGATGCTTTTGGTTACGGGGTTCTCCTACAGTCACTTGGTCGGGGCTATGGGGCATGGCTGTCTATTAAGTTTACCCGGCGAGTATCCGCGTACGCTACGTGATTGCGACGGACTTTTGATCGCATCAAAATTCCGTGGCAACCGATCAATCGAGACTAAACTGCTACGTTTATAACATTCATACAGTTATCTCATAACTACTTGTGGATTCCAAATATTGTATCACATTCCAGATAAATAGAAAATGTTAAACTTTCCGATCGAACAAACAAACACCCAAGTTTTCCCAAAACAGCTCAACTCTTGAAATAAGTTCAAAAACATCCATTTCATGCCACAGTACCAACGGTGTAACGTTTTGAAAATCGTTTCGGTGAAATTTCGAAAAAACGGAAAAATAAGGGGGTTTTCTGTAAAAAAGTCAAAATACAAATATCTTTATTATAAAATTAAATATATATATTCTAGCTATGTAATTGCTAGTATTTGGTGTTTTTGGTGAAATTTCAAATTTTCTGAAAAATTTTCCGAAATTAATTATTTTAATATTATTTTAAGCCGGACCTTAGTATTATTGTGTAAGAATATTTTTGTCTCAAAGCGTTTGTATTCGGTCGGAATACAAATGCAGGTATGTATTTACAGTTGAGGTGTAATCCCGTAATTCGTTACGGGATTATTTTGGAAGTTGCTAGTTTTCTTTTTCCGTCTTTATCACCACCCTCTTTGTTTAATCATTGTGAGATTTGACCACTTTGATTTTTGCCTTGCACTGAAATTCTTGGTAGGGGGGAGGCTTCTGCATGATTGGTCTTTCCTCATTTATGAGGCATGGCCATGATTTATGAGGCATGGCCATTTATGAATGACATTGTTTTAAAATGATTATGGTTTATTGTTGAAGTGGCTGATTTTGCCAGGGGAGGGGTTCTCTGCAAATTCGCCATGTTTTAAATGGCAAGTTTTTTTTTTTTATGTTGTAGAGTGGGCTTTGGACAAGTGGGGGCTGTTGGCTTTTGGGGGCTTGATCATGGTGAATGGTTTTATTATTATGAGGTTTCTTTAGTTGCTACATATACACACAACACCAATTTCCCAGTAAGCTTGAAAAAGCCCCCCCCCCATTCTTTCTGGTATTTTTCTGGCCGAGCATTCCACAGAGAGCCCAATTTTTGGTGTGCTCAATTTTAGTTTTCCTCCATGAAAATCCTTGCTAACAACAAAATTGGCAACTTCACTCTAGAGACAAAATATTCTACACTCTCGCTACTTCATTCTTGGATATGTCAGTTAGCAAACTTCGTGTTCGAGTTGCCTCGGTTCTGAGGCGGGAGCCCGTATAAAGATTCGTTGACGTGATGCCACTTTGACGAGGAGACCGGAGAGCAAATTGGAGGTCAAGATTTTCATGCTAGATCTCAAATCTTGTGAGGTATAAATCTTAACCTTTTGTTAAATTGTTGTTTGAATACTTTAAATCTAGCATAAATAGTTAATAATTTGGGTTAATTGAATGTTTTGAAAAATATAGTAAGGGTTTGTGTTTTCAATTAAGGTTTTTATTATATCATTAGGGGTGCAATGTTTAGTTTAACATCTTAATATATGAAAAACCTAGTTTGGTTTATTAAATTGCACTTGCTATATGTAAATTGTCCAAATCACACATATTTGTAAACTAGGTTTTGGTAATTAATTCAAAATTGAGAATTTTGAATATGGTTAGGGTTTTATCATCTCATTAGCAACATAGTGTGTAGTTTAACACTTTAGAGCTATGCAAAACCTAGCTAGTTGTTGAATTAAGAATTTGGTTTTAAAAATGTTAATAGAATTGTTATCCTTGCAAACTGGAAATTTTGTTTAAATACAAATTGTTGAATAAAAATATGGAGGTGATTTGTATGACCTAATTATGTTTTTAAGTGAGCATTTTGGCCAGTAGAATCGATAAAATATTTAGTTTGGGTAAAACATCAAGTTTTGAACCGAAATGGGAAATTGTGCTAACTAGGTTTTTGGGAAATAAAACGAATTGGTTACTTTTATGGTTTTGATGAATTAAAACCTATTTCTTATATAATTAGTGAGTTTTGAAACCACGATTGGTGCGTTTGGGGTTTTCTCGATGGTTTGGCGTTTGTACGCCGACGTCGAGGGTTTTTGGGTTGATTTGTGAGAATAACCGTAGGCTTTGACCTATGTGAAATTCAGGTGTCGTTCTGGTTTTAAATTGGATTTTTATGCGGAACGATACGTTGTGACATATAGGTACCCCCATGTAGACTTCGAGACGACAACAAGCGCGTGGTGACGTCGGCACCGGCTAGCAAGGACCAGGTGAGTAGATTTATATCTACGGGGAGAAGTCGGGTGGATGGCGTATAGCACCCCCGCAGTTCGTGGTGATGTGTACGAATGCGTATACACACATATATTGATTATATATTGTTTGAGATTGTTGATGCTAAATATGGATATTTGGTGTGCTTGGATGATTTAGTGTCGTGAAACCCTAGAGTAGTGGTCACGCCACACATGCACACACACACATACATACTTGCATACATTCCTATTGATATGTGCTCATGGGATTCTTTATAGTTATGGGTTCACATGGGTATGGGACTATGTGTTCACATACGGATTTGAGGATGATACTTGGGATTGAGCTGAGTCGATGAGATTTGATTTGAGGCCGTGAGATCGGTGATATAGCAGGGTTCGTATTTGAGTTACGACATGACGTGGTAGCGGGTCCTTGACGTAGTGTTTCACACACGTGCATGCATACTTAGGCGGTATCAGTATTGTACTAGACGTAGATCAGTACCCCGATCATGATCTTGATAAATAGGATACCAGATGAATAGTATGATGAATGTGATATTGACCCGTACCCAGATTTGGGGATGTCGTACGACGGATTTACGTACAAGCTATATTTTGATGATTGATCCGCACTCTTGATTTGGGATGTCTGATTATAGATATGGTATTGGATATGATATTATTGAGGCGGGATCACCGACTAATATATATACAGGAATGTATATATATATCGACTTAGATGTTAGGCGGTTTCCTTACCTGTAGTCCATCTTGTTAGCTTAGTCCTTTAGTTTAGTTTAGTTGTTAGATTAGATTCGACTCCTACCTATTTCAAAAGCTAACGAATCGTGGGTATTTTAAAAGACAGGTCAAGGGATTCTACGGATATTTCAAAAAACGTATCTTTTCTTAAAAACACCGTAGCCCCTATTTTCAAAACCCCACGATTCGTGTTATTTCAAAAGGCACTATTGTAGGACTTATTTTTAGGTTTATGCAGATTAGTTATCGTTGCATCTAGTATTCAGCTCCCGCTCATTATTGTTGTTTACTCCGCATCACATGCTTATATTATGCTTCATATTCTACTGTTGATATCTTGTGGTTAGGACACCAGCACCATTACCGATGATGCGTATGTACCACGTACACTTACTTGTCGGCTCACACACATCTTCATCGGTAATTGCCATGTCACGTACACCTTAGAAAATATTATTGCTTGACATAGCCTGTTAGCTAATAGTTTAGACATGATATTAGTGTACTTGCCTTATATGTTAGTTTAGACATTTTAGTTATTACCTGCTACTTCATGCATACTGTTATTCATTGTTATGCCGCATTCATGGATTCTCATGCATATATTCACTACTTTACGTGTTATTGAGGTTTTGGATTCGGATTTCCATGAGATTTTCTGGATTTGGAGGAAAACCGCAAAAACATAAATAAACCTTTTCTCTCTTTTAAAATAAAAAGTGCGGTTTTCCCATGATGTATGAGTCGTCCACCATGAGTTTGCTGATGCATTTCGAGACCCGATTCGAGGAGTCGGATGAACCGTTTCGGGTACATGGTGGACCCGGTAAGGTACCCCGGGGCAAGACGCGCGTGATGATGACGATGTGAGCCTGGCAGAGGAGCACTACCTACCGGTGATATTACCCGACGCGTCGGATATCCGGAGGATACCGTCGTGGTCTTGAGATGGATGGTAGGGGCCGGTCTGGACTGACGGCGCCCTAGATATTGAGATTGAGACATTGAGATTTCGAGATATTGAGGTACTGAGATTTGATGATACAAGCCAGTCCGGATAGCCGGAGCCTGAGGTTTTGAGACATTGAGATTTATGTTTTGTGTCGATGCTAGACACTGTTGATGCTGATTTCATTTATAATACCTCATTTTAAAAAAATACAAAGGAAATCTCACAAATTTATGAAAAAAGTTTCTTCATTTACATGTATTCTGTTTTCATGGATTCATACCTCATTCATATGATATATTGCTACCTGAGGCACCGACACGAGCACATGAGATCACACTCGGGTTAGATATTACCCTAGCCATTGTTATAGGCTGCATGTTATTCATATATTAAGGATATATTATGATCTTTGAGCTAGGTTGCGTTATTTGTGCGATTTCTGTGCGTAGATGTTTTTCTACTCACGAGTTGGCAACTCACCCCCGTTGTGCCCTAGTTTCATGCAGGTGTTGCCGTACGGATGTCATTACGGCTTTGCGGGCACATCTTCTTCAGGTGACTTGCTAGTAGATGGGTTATTTGTATCTTACCCAGCATTATACATTGTATATTATATTTCAGTTGTATCTAGAAGATCCATCAACCAAACATGTATTTATTTTTGAGATAGAGACCAGTGATGTTTATTCTTTCGACCATAGAGTCGCGCGTTATATTTCTATGGATTTCATGCTCGTTGGAGTTCCCTTTCTGTTGTGATCCTCGCCTTTAGGCGTTGTATATTATGTTGCTTACAGGTTGATTCACATATGGTTTTTCCTACACTCTACTACTTCTCTTGGTTTGGATTTCTGGGCTTCGGCTTACTTATTTTACGGACGCCTTGAGACGTTTCGTAACTTAAGTGCCAGTCATGTTCCGTAATTTCGGGTCGTGACAAACGGTCCAGCCGTAGAAGGGTCAAGCCAACGCCTCACATGTGGCACGTCGTACTGCCCCAAACCCTAAGATTCAAAGGGCAGTTCAAGACGGTCACATAATCGAGTTAAGGTTTGTTGTCTTCTAGAGGGTCCATCGCGTTACTTGCACTACTTAGACGTTCTTAAACTTCGGAAAAATCCAACACTTGGAAATTTCCCAACAGGGGAAAAATTGGGTATTTATATCCGGTCGAACTTTTTAACATATTCTAAAATTACCCGGAAAAACACATAGACAAAGTTTAACAATCTGATCGAATCTACGAACTCCCAATACAACCCAGAAAACTCAACTCTTGAGCAGTAATTAAAATTAACCAGAAAACACAGGCATTACAGATGGGGATTACTGTGCAAAGAACGTGACAAGAAGCTTCTTTATGGCCGCGGAAGCGCCGCAAATGTCAGGGTGGGGCCGCGGTTCCGCGGCGCTTTAGTTGATTCAGGGACACGTGCTTCACAGTAACCTGTAGAAAACCCTGCTGAATTTTTTGGATATTTTTAATTCACAAAATTCACAGTTTTGAAAAATTGTACAGAGAAGGGTTTTGAATTAGGGTTTTGGGTTCGATCGGACTTCTAACATCGTCTACACTTCGCCTAAAGCTCTAGCTAAGCTCTGATACCACTGTAGGGTTACTAGGCACACACAAGAGGTTCCACAAGGCATCAACCATGACAAATTCAAATTTTCCGGTGCCGAGAAACCCTAAACTAGATCGTTAACTAGAGATTAGGCGAAACAACATGCAAGAAAACAACTTTGCTACAAAGTGAATGGAAATACAACCTTTGTAGATCCGGTCCTCCACTTCTAAAGCTTCGTGTTGATGTCCCTCCACTGCGATCATCGGATCCCGGACTCTAGCGATGGTTTCGTCGGAGAAATGATCGGGCTAGGTCATTGACTTCGAGGCCGAAGATGATCTACGTCGGGGAGACTCAAACTCAAGCTATTCCTTCACTTGGTCAAAAACTTTGTGAAGAGAACACCTTATGCTGCATGGCAAGTAGTAGAGGATGAAGAAATAGGAAGTGGGTTCACTTTAGAATTGGATTTCTCACTCTTTTTCTCATGGCACCATTGGAGCTAGCAAGCTTTTGTGAGCTTGATGAAGGAGAAGAAGAAGAAAAGAATTATATGAATATTTATCCAAATGAAACTTATCCAATAAATAATGGCACCATGGTTGAGTTAAGCCCTAATGCTTAACTCATGTAGAGAATTAACCAAAGCATTAGGTTAAGGGTTGGGTTAACTAATATCTTGAACAAATGACAAAAGAGTTGACTTTGTCAATGTTTATCAAGCTTCATGAAGCTTGATAACTTTGACCAAAATCACACTCTTTTGTTATATGCTAGGAAAATAGTAAACCCTAATTTAACCTTGATTTGGTTCAAGTCTCATACACACAACTTGTTTGTATCATCAAGCATGATACAAACATGTACACTTGCATATATCACATATAAACAATGTGCACATTCAAGTGAGAAAATCAATCTTAAGTAAACCAATACTAGTTAATAAAAAGTATTATATCAAATATATAATTATACATTAAATCATTAAATCAACACATGATTTAACGATCCGGTCATATCGCATATAACCGACTAATATCAATAGTAACAACTTATCGAATCAACACTTGATCCGATAACCCGGCTATATAGCATACAACCAATCAATATCAAAAATCGCGAGAATAGAATACAGTATCACATACTGGTATTATTCTCGGTGTAGGGTTCCTAGGCACACTAATGAGGTCTCACAAGTGATCAAACATGGCTAATTCAAAATTTTCAATGTGCCTACAAACCCTAATACGGATCGTTAACTAGATGTATAGACGACGCAATGCAAGTTAACGACTTAAAATAAAGGGAAGGGGCTACAACCTTTGTAGATCAGGTCCTCCACCTCCATAGCTCCGTGATGAAGTCCCTCCGCTGTACCCATCGGATCTCGGACTCTCGCGGTGGTTTCATCGAAGAATTGATCGGGCTAGGTCGTCGACTTCGATGCCGAAGATGATCTACGTCGAGGCAACTCAAGATCAAACTCCAACTTCACCAAGTCATGAAACTTGTGAAGAAAACACCCTATACTACTTGTCAAGTGGTAGAGGATGAAGAAATAGGAAGTGGGTTCACTTTAGAATTGGATTTCTCACTCTTTTTCTCATGTTGCCATTGATGGAGTCAAGGTTTCTTCTTTGTTGAAGAAGAAGAAGAAGAAAGAATATGATAAGTATTATTCAAAATAGAAAATAAAATGAATACATATCATATAGCAACCATGGTTAAGTGTAGAGACTAAACTAGGGTTAGGTTGAATGGTTAGGGTTAAGCATGAAGACAAAATGGTCACATAGTCAAAACTTCATGAAGCTTCAACAACAAACAAAGAAAGCCACCATTTCTCTTTATCTTTCAAAAAAGAATAATAAATAATTAAATAGTTAATAAAATCAAAACCCTAACCATTACATAACCATGGTTTAATCATACACTTAACCAAGTTTGCATGTATCATCAAACATGATACAAACAAGTGCACAAAAGTATATCACATATACAACTTGTGTATTTCAAGTGAGAAAATCCATTTAAAGTGAACAAATACTAGTTAATGCAAAGTAATATATCAAATATATAATTATGCATTAAATCATTAAATCAATACTTGATTTAACGATCCGGTCATATCGCATATAACCGACTAATATCCAATGTATCGGCTTATCGAATCAATCCTTGATTCGATAACTAGGTTATATCACATACAACCATTCGATACATTCATCGCGAGAATCTAATACGGTATCACATACACGCATTATTCTCGGTCCCGCACATATCTCATATTCGCTCCTATTTCATTTCGCTTGAGCCAGGAAACCTCTGTGTAGGACTCTAAAGACTCGTCATTACACCGGCAGCAGATAATGATCATATCAAGCACCCACAAGCTGCAAGCGGTCTGCTAAACGTAACGGCCACCCGGGTATTGAGCGATCAGAAGATCGACGAGCAAGCCCGCTCACACTCCTGTAAATCCAACCAGTAACACTTACCGTACAGTCCGGTCTGTTCGTCTGATATGTCGCATATCTCGCCTAGGGGTGGTAAACGTCAGACCCCAATAGCTCGATAAGTCATGCTGACGTGAGGTCCATAACATGTGTGAAACTACTGATAACACTTACCAGTAGATCACTGCAACCCTGGCCAGGGATTTCCTGTTATGGCCAGTCGAGCATAGCGCAACATCAACCCCCAATACCGGGAGAGACGAATCCCCTCCTATCGCTCATTGCCTCCATGTGAATCGGGACTGTACCCAAAAACCACCTGTTTGCACGACTCAGTAGAGCCGTGGTAGGGTGGAAATCAAAGCACTGTGGGAGACACACAAGACTCTATGACGATCTCGGGTCAACAGACTAAGCTGTACCAGTGTCACCAGAGAACTGCCATCTGACGTGAGGTATAATACCATCTGGGAGTTCTCGGCGAGTCCGTTCAGTATACCCAGTCTCCAATGGATATGGGATCATCCATCGCCCATCACATTGGTCGAGAAGATATACGCTAGTCTACTCTGGAATATCGATGCCTTGTCTCAATATTCCCACGACTAGGAACATTGAAGGATGTACTCATAGACTACCCAGGCCCCACTAGTATGATCTGCATCATAGTCCTGGAAGTCGAGTACACATCCTAAGGGCTTTATCAACATGTAACAGAGAGACAGAAAGTATACATGTTAAGATAAAGAGCAACCAGATAGCGTACTATCATGTCGAGCAAGAAAGTCCTACCTATATATGTCCCTGCATCCACTACAATATACATCCAATGTACAGTAATGGCCTCTAGGGCATACATATAACTAACAATCTCCCACTTGCACTAGGGCCATCTGTAGCAGTGGTTGCAGTATCACATACTCAACCATCCCCTAAAAGTCTCTCTTTGGGAAAAGGCCTTCGTGAGTGGATCCGCCGTGTTATCCTCTGAGTCTACTCTCCTAACCTCGATCACCCTGGAGATCAACTATCTCCATGATCAGGTGATACTGCCTCAGAATATGTCTGGGTCACTGATGGGATCGGGGTTCCTTGGCCAAAGCCACACTTCCATTGTCATACAATGGTAGGAACCTAGTTCATCTTATGAACCAATATACACCCAAACTGCCTCTTTGGTAGTATCTTTAATAGTGATGTTACCAGCCTTTATCATCTAGTTTGCCACGGTATCTAGCTTGGAACTCTTCCAACATACCGTCCCTTTACCGAGGGTAAAGACAATGCCTGTGACTGACATTCAGTCGTCTTTATTACCCTGGAACCCTTCCAGTGATTCTCCCCAGGATCGATTGATACCATCTCAGTACATCTAGTGAGATCCTAGCATCCAATTACATCTATCTAATAGATGAGAACTCAGGATTTAGGAGGTATCACTTTGATCCTATTGGAGAATCCTTGTGATAAGCGGAGATTGGCCGAGCGTAGTATAGGAAACTCTTTTCCTATCAAGAGTATGTTGTCTACCTACAATACGAGGATAACCACCTTACTCTCTACTACCGTCTTGTATATACAAGGTTCATCTACCATTTTGATGAAGTCAAACACTTTGACTATCACATCAAAACAGACGTTCCAACTCCGCGATGCCTGCTTCATTATGTAAAGCAACTTGCATACGTTTCCGCTGCTCCCACTGTTTACGAAGCCTTCTGGCTGTGTTCTTATAGACGTTCTCTTCTAAATCTTTATTTAGAAAAGTAGTCATGGCACCCAACCACCAGATATCGTAGTCATGGTATGTAGCAATGGCAAGTAGGATCTGGATGGACTTAAGTATAGTCCCTGGAAGAGGTTTCATCATTATCCATGTCAGGTTGATGACGAAAACCTTTAACAAGTCTAGCTTTGAAAGTCTCAACTTTTCCATCTACACCAAGTAATCTTCTCAAGATCTACTTGCTCCTAATGGGGATTTAACCCTTCAGATATTGCAGCCAAAGTCCATACTTTGCTGGTGTACATGGATTCCATCTAAGATCGCTAAGCATCCAGCCATTCTTACAGAGTACCTACTCTCGATGGCCTGCTCGAAACTAGTTGGGTCATCATCTCATGATGCAATCCTCGCTTCCACTGTCATCGAGAAACCGAAGTATCTCTCAGGCAGGTGAGGAACCCTACCAGATCGGCGGAGAGGCTGAGGTTCGTCGGGGACTATAGAATCCTTTGGTTCTGTCAAATCATCAGCTGCAGTTTTGTATAACTGGAATCTTTTCAGTTCTACAGAACTGACCTTGCCTAGATTTTGTCTGGATTTTGCTTTTAGACATAGGCCGAACAACCTCAAATCTTAACTAACTTAAGAGATAGGCTCTTCCAATACCATATCTCATATGGAGTGGTAGGCTCTGATTTGATTCGAACCTAATTCAATAGGTATGCAGCTTCTCAAGTGCACAACCCCAAAAGGAAATAGGTAACTCAGTAATACTCATCATAGAGCACACCATATCTAATATTGTGCGATTGCTCCGCCCCGATACACCGTTGTGCTATGGTGTATTCAGAGGAGTAATACTGAGAGAGAATCTCATTTTCTTTTAGAATAGTCCAAGAATTCCATGCACAAGTATTCTCCTCCCTGATCTTATTATAGGACATAATTCTTATAACCGTATTGGTTCTCTACTTCTAGCTTATATTCTGTGAATATCTCAAAAGGTTCGACTTGTGTTTCAACAGGAACATATGTCTGAATCTTAAGAGATTATCAGAGAACGTAATGAAGTATAAAGAACCAGTCCTGGCATGTGTAGACAGGAGACCTTCCATACATCATAATGTATCAGTCCCAAGAGTTTACTAACTCTTTCTCTGTTTCCAATATACAGAGCTATGGTCATCTTATCTCTGTGACATGACTGGCAAGTTTCACAAGATGTAAATTCAAACTGATTTAAATATGCATCTATATGTAACTTCAGCCAATCGGGTCGCATTGATATGACCTAGTCTACAATGCCTCAAGAATGATTCGTTCATTTCTGAACTCTTCCTCTTGTGTGTGTTCTATATACGAGGAACTGTAGTTTGATTTAGAACGTCAATGCTTTTAGATAACGTGCCTGAACTGATCAACTTTTGAAATAGGAAATGTTCAAAACAATATCCATCAATACAAAATTTTATCATTTCTTTACTAATAAAGAGACTGATATGATTTTGTATATCAGGTTCGGTATCTAATAGCATTTATTCAGAATCAATGTATTGGTAATACAGGGTGACAGTGACCAACAGACTTGGCTGCAACACTTGCCCCGTTTTCTGTCTCATGAAACTTATCACCCATTCTCAGTTTTCTACCCTTTTGTACCCCTATATAACAGATTACATATCTGGGATCCTGATCCGGTATCAAATACCTAGGATGCAAAGGATACTGAGAAACAGTTCTTTGTAATGAACACACCCGAAGGAGATGCATCATATGCAATTTCTTCGTTTGGACGGCATAGGAATTCTGGTATTCCCCTATTTTCTGCTCTGTCTTATAACCATTATAAGTTGGAGCGGGACCAACGTTCCCCAGCTCAGTATAACAAGCGGGTTCGGTCAATACATCCATATTATTATCTTGATTAAGGCGTGATATGGTCGCTACCTGGAGAGAGAGAGAGAAGAAAACACTCTGCGTGCGCTTTTGCAAGATTAGATTGGTTATTTATTTTATCTAATCAGGATGGCTCCCACTGTTTTTATCAAATCTTCCTTCAAATCTTAAAAGGAAAGACTAGCCGGGATTAATTACACTCTACAAGTTCGCCAATCTTTCAGCCAGGCCAGTGTCGGTACTTTGAGGGAGGTTCCCCGTGCTTTCGCACGGACCTAATTACAGTAAACCTCGTTTTCCCAGAGGCGTAACCCCGTTGACACCTTTCTAGACACCTACTTGATCGGCTAATTGCAAAATGCAAAACTCTTCCAGGAGTAACAATTACTCGCAGTGGGTATCGGGATCCAACTATCATATAGAAGGTATGCAATCTCATTGCAAATTTCAACACTTGAAACTCCCGATAATGATTTTTACCCCTAGCACTTATGACCTTAACTATGGTCAACAAATCATAAGTACTAGTCAAGTTCTACCCGTCATTTCGTGATTAATTAGACCCACCCACATGACCCTTAACTAAGGTCAACAAAGTCACGCGACTGTCCTAACTAATCGCATCATATGCGGTGTAGGAAGACATCACTTAGCTACCGTACACTGTGCCTTAACTAAGGTCAACAAACACAGCACGAATACTAAGTACTCTACTTCCTAAAATGACGGAGGGTTGCGAATGGTTTTTAATAAAACCTTTAACGCTTTGAACTTGATCTCGTTGCGGAATCAAATGGTTTTTAAATGGAATGTTTTTGAGGCTTTTCTAGTTTTGCTAAAGGGGTCACTCCCGGTGAAGGGATCGTCGGCCTTTTCCTCGTCGAATGAGGTGCGGGATATATCATATATATCACTGTGCAAAGCAGAAACTATAGAAGCAATCAAAAAACAAACCGAGGGTTGTAGTATCTGCCAGTTATTGCTAAAGGAGTCACTCCCGGTGAAGGGATCTCGGTCCTTTCCTCATCGAATAAGGTGCAGGATATATCATATATACTGCTGTGCAAAGCAAGAACTGTAGCTGCCTGTTTTATTTTTGAAATTCGATTCCACAACATCAATTAGGTTTATTTTCTTTCATTAATCTCATTAATGAATATCCCATCATTTAAGTCCACCTAAACATCACAGATAAATATAACGTACGCTTATGCCATCCGCATTCGCCTCGATGTCCCGTCTGCACCGTTAGGTTAGGTAACTAACGCCAGATCGAGGCAGGGCTAGCGCGGGTGTAAAACATAATCAACGTCTATATAACATATCATATATACTAAATACTATATCTATCTGAACAAATCACATGATCACATCACAGATAACGCAGCAGAAAATATCATATGAAATATTAGATATACTAGGACGTCCGTGGTTTCAATACGAGCCAGTATAAAATACGGATTCCACGGTCATAATGAATAGCCAATCCCACACCCCTAGACCCCTATGAGAGCGGCAAGCAACCCTACCAATTCTAGGGTTAGGAGACCCGTACTCGACTCCTCGAGTTGGTCTCCCACTGGACCCTAGAACCTGGTTACTTGTGCTCCCCTCCTTGGGTCTATCCTAATGCAGAAAAGTAAATAATATACAAATGGTGACATCATCCGCAACCTGGAAGTGCCCCAATAAAAGAATATTACATACAAGTTTTTACATGAATGAAAATAAAAAACACTCATCTCACATAAAACCCCCCGGCTATTCAAACACGACGATCCAATATAACATATCCAGCAACACATAACATCACATGTCATCAACGTAAGTAAATATGCGCATCCCAATTGTCGTTGACACAACGAAACCGGCGATATCACATATTACACTTACGGTCACAGAAAAGAAAGTGTAAAACTACAACAGTTGGAATCCGCAACCTCTTTAGACATCGCATGCCTAATCAAATGAATTCCTTAGACATCGCATGCCTAACAATTATAAACCCCGCATTTTAGTCTCATTATAGAAAACACTTTTCAATATCAAGTCGGGCAATTCAACAAAATTCCCGACATCCTGATCGAATGCTCGTCGCAAACTTTAGTAGGCAGCTGCACCCCCGACGCCGTCGACGAAGTGCACCAAGGCGGAACACCGCTGCCGCGAGCACCCGAACGGATGCTTTCGGCGACGGGATTCTCCTACAGTCACTTGGTCGGGGCTATGGGGTGAGGCCGTCTATTAAGTTTACCCGGCGAGTATCCGCGTACGCTACGTGATTGCGACGGACTATTGATCACATCAAAATTCCGTAGCAACCGATCAAGTGAGACTAAACCGCTAGATTTATAACATTCATTCAGTTATCTCATAACTGCTTGTGAATTCCAATTATTGTATCACATTCCGGATAAGATAGAAAATGTTAAACTTTCCGATCAAACAATCGAACACCCAAGTTTTCCCGAAACAGCTCAACACATGAAATAAGTTCAAAGACATTCACTTCATGCCTCAGTACCAACGGTCCAGCCGTAGAAGGGTCAAGCCAACGCCTCACATGTGGCATGCCGTACTTCCCCAAACCCTAAGGTTCAAAGGGCAGTTCAAGACGGTCACATAATCGAGTTAAGGTTTGTTGTCTTCTAGAGGGACCATCGCGTTACTTGCACTACTTAGAACGTCATTAAACTACGGAAAAATCCAACAATTGGAAATTTCCCAGCAGGGGAAAAAGTGGGTATTTATATCCGGTCGAACTTTTTAACATATTCTAAAATTATCCGGAAAAGCACACAGACAAAATTAGGCAATCCGATCGAAACACCGAGTCCCCAATACAACCCAGAAAACTCAACTCTTGAGTCAGATTTAAAAATTCCCAGAAAATACAGCAACAAAATATAAGAATTACTGTGCAAAAATAATTGTCTGAAGAGACCAAGTGGCCGCGGAACCGCCGCATTAGGCATGCCAATGCCGCGGTTCCGCCGCGCTTTTATCGATTCAGGTGCTCGGGCTTCACAGTAATTCTTATAAATTCCTGCTTAGTTTTCTGCATATTTTTAATTCTAAAAAATCCCCGATTTCAAAAAATGTACAGAGAGCAACTTTGAATTAGGGTTTCGGTTCGATCGGACTTCTAACTCTGTCTACGCATCGCCTAAGGCTCTAGCTAGGCTCTGATACCACTGTAAGGTTCCTAGGCACACTAATGAGGTCTCACAAGTGATCAAACATGGCTAATTCAAAATTTTCCATGTGCCTACAAACCCTAATACGGATCGTTAACTAGATGTATAGACGATGCAATGCAAGTTAACGACTTTAACTAAAAGGGAAGGGGCTACAACCTTTTTAGATCCGGTCCTCCACCTCCATAGCTCCGTGATGAAGTCCCTCCGCTGTACCCATCGGATCTCGGACTCTCGCGGTGGTTTCATCGAAGAATTGATCGGGCTAGGTCGTCGACTTCGATGCCGAAGATGATCTACGTCGAGGCAACTCAAGATCAAACTCCAACTTCACCAAGTCATGAAACTTATGAAGAAAACACCCTATACTACTTGGCAAGTGGTAGAGGATAAAGAAATAGGAAGTGGGTTCACTTTATAATTGGATTTCTCACTCTTTTTCTCATGTTGCCAATGATGAGAAATGGTGGCTTTCTTTGTTTGTTGTTGAAGCTTCATGAAACTTTGACTAAGTGATCATTTTGTCTTCATGCTTAACTCTAACCATTCAACCTAACCATAGTTTAGTCTCTACACTTAACCATGGTTGCTATATAATAAGTATTCATTTTATTTTCTATTTTGAATAATCCTTATCATATTCTTTTTTCTACTTCTTCTTCTTCAACAAAGAATAATAAATAAATAAATAGTTAATAAAATCAAAACCCTAACCATTACATAACCATGGTTTAATCATACACTTAACCAAGTTTGCATGTATCATCAAACATGATACAAACAAGTGCACAAAAGTATATCACATATACAAATTATGTATTTCAAGTGAGAAAATCCATTTAAAGTGAACAAATACTAGTTAATGCAAAGTAATATATCAAATATATAATTATGCATTAAATCATTAAATCAATACTTGATTTAACGATCCGGTCATATCGCATATAACCGACTAATATCCAATGTATCGGCTTATCGAATCAATCCTTGATTCGATAACTAGGTTATATCACATACAACCATTCGATAATTCATCGCAAGAATGTAATACAGTATCACATACACGCATTATTCTCGGTCCCGCACATATCTCATATGCGCTCTTATTTCGTTTCGCTTGAGCCAGGAAACCTCTGTGTAGGACTCTAAAGACTCGTCAATACGCCGGCAGCAGATGATGATCATATCAAGCACCCACAAGCCGCAAGCGGTCTGCTAAACGTAATGGCCACCCGGGTATTGAGAGATCAGAAGATCGACGAGCAAGCCCGCTCACACTCCTGTGAATCCAACCAGTAACACTTACCGTACAGTCCGGTCTGTTCGTCTGATATGTCGCATATCTCGTCTAGGGGTGGTAAACGTCAGACCCCAATAGCTCGATAAGTCATGCTGACGTGAGGTCCATAACATGTGTGAAACTACTGATAACACTTACCAGTAGATCACTGCAACCCTGGCCAGGGATTTCCTGTTATGGCCAGTCGAGCATAGCGCAACATCAACCCCCAATACCGGGAGAGACGAATCCCCTCCTATCGCTCATTGCCTCCATGTGAATCGGGACTGTACCCAAAAACCACCTGTTTGCACGACTCAGTAGAGCCGTGGTAGGGTGGAAATCAAAGCACAGTGGGAGACACACAAGACTCTATGACGATCTCGGGTCAACAGACTAAGCTGTACCAGTGTCACCAGAGAACTGCCATCTGACGTGAGGTATAATACCATCTGGGAGTTCTCGGCGAGTCCGTTCAGTGTACCCAGTCTCCACTGAGCACCCGTATACCATCTCTGATGTCAAACACCAATGGATATGGGATCATCCATCGCCCATCACATGGGTCGAGAAGATATATGCTAGTCTACTCTGGAATATCGATACCCTGTCTCGATATTCCCACGACTAGGAACATTGAAGGATGTACTCATGGACTACCCAGGCCCCACTAGTATGATCTGCATCATAGTCCTGGAAGTCTAGTACACATCCTAAGGGCTTTATCAACATGTAACAGAGAGACAGAAAGTATACATGTTAAGATAAAGAGAAACCCGATAGCGTACTATCATGTCGAGCAAGAAAGTCCTACCTATATATGTCCCAGCATCCACTACAATAAACATCCAATGTACAATAATGGCCTCTAGGGCATACATATAACTAACACTCGGTCCCGCACATATCTCATATGCACTCCTATTTCGTTTCGCTTGAGCCAGGAAACCCCTGTGTAGGACTATAAAGACTCGTCAATACGCCGTCAGTAGGTGATGATCATATCAAACACCCATAAGCCGCAAGAGGTTTGCTAAACGTAACGGCCACCCGGGTATTGAGCGATCAGAAGATCAACGAGCAAGCCCGCTCACACTCCTGTGAATCCAACCAGTAACACTACCTACAGTCCGGTCTGTTCGTCTGATATGTCGCATATCTCGTCTAGGGGTGGTAACGTCAGACCCCAATAACTCGATAAGTCGTGTCGATATGAGGCTCGTAACGGGTCGAGAAACTACTGGTAACACTTACCAGTAAATCCCTAAAGCAGCCTTGGCCAAGGACTTCCTGTTATAGCCAATCGAGCACTGCGCAACATCAACTCCTTATACCGGGAGAGACGAAACCCCTCCTATCGCTCATTGCCTCTATATGATTCGGGACTGTACCCAAAAGCCACCTTTTTGCACGCCCTCTTGGACGTGGTATGATGGAAATCAAAGCACAGTGGGAATCACACAAGACTCTATGACGATCTCGGGTCTACAGACTAACCTGTACCAGTGTCACCAGAGAACTGCCATCTGACGTAAGGTATAATACCATCTGGGAGTTCTCGGCGAGTCCGTCCAGTGTACCCAGTCTCTACTGAGCACCCGTATATCATCTCTGATGTCAAACACCAATGGATATGGGATCATCCATCGCCCATCTATATGGGTCGAGAAGCTACACGCTAGTCTACTCTGGTATATCGATGCCCCGTCTCAATACACCCACGACTAGGGACTTTGAAGGATGTACTTATGGACTACCATGTCCCCACTAGTATGATCCGCATCATAGTCCAGGTAGTCAAGTACACATCCTAAGGGCTTTACCAACATGTAACAGAGAGACAATCAGTGTACACGTTAAGGAAAAGAGTAACCAGATAGCATACTATCATATCGAGCAAGAAAGTCATCCCTATATATGTCCAAGCATCCACTACAATATACATCCTATGTATAGTAATGGCCTCTAGGGCATACATATAACTAACAAGAGCCAACCATGCTACCTGTGGATAGGAAATATCTCTCCACAGTCATATTACGGCTGTAAGGATATCAAGAGCAATAATAAACTATCTAACACATGTCCATAGGCCAAAATAAACGAGTCATGAATAAAATAATATGTGGAAGCAATAGATCTAATAAACAAACACCTGGAAAGCAAAACTGAATACCAACCGGATCCTCACTGCTCGGCCTGACGGCGGAAGTACTCCTGATCAGCCTGCGACAAAGGTAGAGAATCTGGGCCATGAAAAACCCAGAAGTCAGTGCGTCATAACATCAAGCAATAATATAATCAAAGGGTAGCAAGGCATGCAGGTACGAGTATGAACGGTAAAACAGGTATAACAGTAATATAAATAGTGACAGTGAAGGGTAAGGCACAAGTGGTGTGCAGTGAGTAATCTAAATTGGTCTACTGGGTTAACTACTCTCAAGTCTTTGAAATCAATTTGATGAATCATCGATATAACTCAATAGTATCCCGTGTGTGCCCGGGATCACGGTCTAAGACACTCAGGCTGAATCCGATACGTGCCGCAAGGCAATAAAAGGTAGTAGGTAACGACGAATGATGTCAGCAGCAGCATCCCGGGGCTGGCCTAGCCCATAAAACTAATCAGTAAAGGTATCGAACTGTCGAGTTACAAATCAGGTTTCATCATTGATTTCCCCATACCCCCAAGTTATGTATTTAAGTCAGGTATTGATAAATCTTGAGCTAATGCCAACACAGGATCAAGCAGGTACAGGTTTGTCTGAATAGACAACAGGAAATGTCCGTAGGGACAACATGTCAAGGTTGTTGTCATTAGTAACAAGATCAGGTAACAGGTAAAGCTGTGGTACATCAGGTCAGGTCAGGTAGTGTTCAGGGATCAAATCATGTCAAGTAGTACACATGTATCAAGTCGCGTCAAATAGTAGTGTATCAAGTCATGTCAGGGGTGCACAAGTATCACGTAGGTGCTCATAATCAAACCATAATAAGCATGGGTACACAAAACCAAGTATGGGGTACCAATGTAACAATAAAATGGAATGGTATGCAAAATAGGTATAGATTCAAACATGTGGATGCACAGTTATCGATTAGGGTTAAAGTTATGGTTCGAACACTAATTAGGATACACTTTATCAAACATGGAATATTAATATCACATTATTATGTCTTAAAATGATCTATAGATGCAATTATCTATATTCTAAAAGAGATGGGTGCAAATGGGTATCCGAAACATTATAAAAACTATCAAATGGTAATATGGGATATACAACTAAGCAGTATGTGATATAAATATTGGTATGGATGCATTGTAATGTAATCTACTATGTAACAAGATTATTTTCATGATCTAGATCTAAAATGATGTAAACGGATGCAAACGGAATATCGAAGCGTTATAAAATGAAACATGGAATACAAGATTTAAACTACAGGTATAAAATTAATTAAATAAATATATAATGAGTTAAATAGAATGTAGCAAGATTAACTTGCCTGATCGGATCTCAAAGCGGTACGTGCGACACGTCGGATGTCGAGAAAACGTCGCGATGTGTCCACGCGAGCACAGAACAGAACCAGGTAAGGCAAGAACATGACCGCGCTATCAAGGAACGTCATCAGGATCACCCGAATCAACAGCGACGGGCAAGGCTCCGTCGATCACCGGAAAACGTGAATCAAGAAAAGAAAAAAGAAGGAGAGAAGAAGAAGAAGAAAGAGAAGAAGGTTGGGGTTCTCCGGGTTCTCAGGGGCAGAGAAGAAGGCGAGGGGGTGTCGTCGACGATGAGCCGTCGACGGCAAGGTGCAGGCGGATTTTCTGGCGATGGTCGGAAAAACAAGAAGGAAAGAGAAGAAAAAGTAGAAGAAGAAGAATGAAGAAGAAGAACAAGAGAAGGACTGGGATCTCGGTGGTTGTGGACAGATACGAGGCAGGAGAGACGACGACGACGATGATGGGCCGTCGACGGCGAGATCCATGGCAATGGCAGTGGCTGTGGCGAAGGGTTGGGTTAGGGTTCTAGGGTTTCTTGGACTCGGGCTATGGCTGTTGGTGGTGGTGGTGCTGGGAGATCGGGAGAGAGAGAGGTGATGAGAAGGAGGAGGTGATGACGACGTGGCAGCCGGCGGTGAGGCGGGGTGTGCAGATGAGGCCGGGGCTGCTAGGGTTGAGGGTTGCAAGGTTCATGTAGGGTTGAGGGCGAGGAGGAGAGAGGGGAGAAGACAGTTGAGGTCGAGGAAGCGACGACGAGGTCGTCGGTGGCGAGGTGCAGGAATAGGGAGATGGGTGCGAGCGAGGGCAGTCGAGGTTCTTGGGTTTGTGGCTCGGGATCTTAGGGAGAAGGAGAGAGGAAGGTGAGGAGGTGGTTGTGGAGAGGAGGAGGCGAAGGGGTCAGTGGTGATAAGGAGAGATCGCCGGCGTAATGACGACGACGACGAAGGTGATGGATTCATGTGGGCTGTGGGTTCTGTGCAGGCTCGTGGAAAGCGATAGCGACGACGAGAAGGTGGTAGAGGAGAAGGGAGGCCGACGAGATGGTCGGCGGCGACGGCGTGAGATGGCAAGGGACGAGCGCGGCCACGAGGAAGGAAGACGAAAGCAGGAGAAAATAAGGGAGGAGGAAGAAGAGAGAGAGATGAGATTATAGGGTTTAAAATAATATATATAAAAAAATTATTTATATATATAAAGAAAGAGAGAGAGAAAGAGAGAGAGAGACAGAGAAAGAACGAGAGGAGAGAGATAGAGAGAGAGCGAGATCGAGAGGTGAGAGAGAGGAAGGAACAGTAAGGAGAAAGAAAATTGGAAGGTAGTGGGGAGAGAGAAAGAGAGAAAGAAAAAGAGAAGAGAGAAAGAAAAAGAAAGAAAGAGAGAGGGAGAGGAAAAGGTGGGCCACGGCCAGCTGGGGGTGAGCTAGGAAAAGAGTTGTGATTTGTTAGGAAAAGATTTTTAGATTTAATAATTAAAAGATTTAAGTTAGGAATTAGGATAAAAGATCTTAGTTTGTTAAGAGTTTAAACCGTTAATTAATTTAATATTATAATAAATAAAATTGAATTTTGGCAGGTTACAAAAATATTCTAAAACGTGACCGGGTCAGGTCTAAAAATTCAGATTTAAAATATGAAAAATATATGCGACGTCCAAATTTTAAAATGAATGCTCAGGTAATGAAAATGCATACCCCAAAAACGGATGCACGTACGTGCGCGTAGCCATCCAAACACGTCTGTTTCACTGAATGGGACGAGAACAAGATGCGCGGATGCTACCACGGGGTTAGGGGTATCATGCAGGCCATGAAATGTATTTTTAAAATATTTTACAAGACTTGAAATGTTATATGGTGAAAGATGTCATGCCAGATAAAATGCCAGTATGTACTAAACATTAAAAATGCACTGTCTACGTAACAAGTCAGGGTAATTCAAAAATATGAATTAAACAGGTTCAAGCAAGCGGGTCGGGTCGAATGCAAAGTAAAATGTAAAATATCATTCGCACCCAAAACACGATGAATCAAGAATTACCACAAATAGGTAAATACGGCAACTGAAATTGGTATAAATGAACTAGGTTGTTACACCTAGCAAGCTTTTTATAAACTTTTATCTCGTTCTTAGATCTTAAAATAAAACCCAAAATCTTTTGGATTTAAATCTTTAAAACATAAAGAAAAGGAATCCATCTCCCTGTGGACCGACCCGTACTCAACCGGCTAGCTACCAAGCGATACCGTTCTTGATCGCGGTTAATTATTTGATTCAAAAACGCACATATGCAAAACATCTATCAATCAAATATCCTGCACTTCATTCGACAAGGAAAGAGCCAAGATCCCTTCACAGGGAGTGACCTCTTTAGAAAAAGTTTGCGCACTATATATTTGTAAAATCACTTGGATTCCTTCAACGAGATCAAGTTCATTACGTTAAAGGTTTTTCGCCAAAAACCAGTCGTAGCCCTCCATCATTTAAGATTAGTATTGCTTAGTATTCGTGCTACGTATGTCGTACATTACCGAGGCGTAGTGTTCGGTAGCTCTGTATTGCTTTTCTGTCGCATAGATATGTGTATTGGTTAGGACAGTCGTACAGTTATATTGGCATTGTCAAGGGCTTATACGGGTGGGTTTAACGCAATCAAGATAATGACGGGTTGAACTTGACTAGGACTTTTTGATATGTTGACATTGTCAAGGTCACTTCGGTCCTAAGGGTAAAAATCATATCGGGAGTTTCAAACTTACAGGAAACTTGCCAGACATGCACATACCTTCTGGAGTGTGGTGACTTGAGTGTATTCCATCAAATTATCATACGATGATAGTTGGATCCTGATTCTCACTGATGAGTAGGTTTACCCATCGAGTGATTTTAGATGATCCCGACAAATTCTCCTTTAGGGTTTGGAGGAGAATTCGAGGAAACAGTGGGAGAAATCCTGATTAGATAAATAAATAACCATTCTGATTTATGTTAGAGTGCACGCTGAGTGTTTCTTTTATCTCTCTCTCTCTGGCAGCTATCTTGACCCGACCTAAACTAAAACTCATTAACCAAGTTAACCAAATCTTCTTAAAATACTTTGGCTTTTGGATTGTCCGGGCCGCATATATCTTTGTCGCTCTTACTTTTACCCTTTGCATTTCTCCAGAACATTTCGTATCACTACGAAGATCCACATTTATTGGATATGACCATCGTATAATTAAATAAAAACTCGATGAAACTTATTTCAGGTCGATGATGGTTTCTGGTTCTAGAGAAATAGAATAAGACTATTCTGTTGTATTTTCCCTTTACCTTCTCTCAGGTTGCGAGGGCTCTTAGTATTTAGGAGAGTACACCTATTACGCTTATTGGATAGTCTTCTTCCAAAAAATAGGCAGGTGCCGAAGGGTAGGGAAAGAAGTAAACCAATTAGCCTAAGTATGGTGTATAGAAGGTAAAAAGAAAAGACATATAAAAGAAGGAAATTGCGACAGCTATCATTCACGACGAAACCGCGTATATCATCGCCACTCCTACTTCTCCTTTGAATTTCTCCGGAACATTTTGTATCACTACAAAGATCCATATTTATTGGATGTGACATCGTATAGTTAAATACGAACTCGAAAGAACTTGTTCCAGTTCGAGGATGGTTTCCGATTCAGGAGAAATCGAATAGGATTATTCAGGTTCTCTTTTCCCCTTTACCTTCTCGCAGGTTGAGTGAGCTCTTAGGATTAGGAGAGTACACCTATTACGATTATTGGATAGTCTTCTTCCAAACCATAGGCTGGTGCCAAAAGGTATGGAAGGAAGAAAATCATTTAGCCTAAATGCGGTGTGCTGAAGGTAATAAGTAAAGACATATAAAGGGATTGGAGAGATGGCAAAGAAATATATGGTTATAGTCATGAATCAGGATAATGGAAGAGGCATTACTATGAATACCCGGATACCCCTTCGAAACATTTCATGTTTCAGTTTCACTGTGCAATGTTAATTGAAAATTGATTTCCCATTTAGATTCTGACTCTAGGGTATGTATTTACCATATTCGATTCTCACATCTGTATAGTGTTACAGATGATGAGTGGGAGTAGAATATTGGGAATTAGGTGATTATATCCTCATTATATCGGAGTTCGTTGTAATTGGTGATATTTGAGAAAATCACCTGGGTTTTTGCCTAACGACAAATATTTGGTTTTGAATATCCCTTGTTATGAACCAATTTTAAACTGATATATCTGTACATTTATTTTATAAAATGAGATATAACTTTTTGAAATTATGTCTGTGATATTTACCTATATCAGTTGGTGATTAGGTAAGGAGCATTCAACAGAGGTGTAATTCTTCTTAACCATAGTACAGTTTTCAACCTACGACGCACAGGGTTTGAGTTGTTAAACTCAGGGGACTTATACAAAGTATTGTATGTTGTCCAGTGTCCATTAGGATAAAGGGGTTGGTACCCGTACTATATTTTGTTTACTTATGACTTCTCTAGTTTTAGACAAGTATTTCGAAGAAATACAGGGTCCAAGTTTTGAGGAGTCATAGGTATAATAATAAAGTAGAGAACCATGTGTTGTAAAGTATCAGGATTCTTCAAGATGATCGAAGATATAGATACTTGTGCTAGGTATTTCGTTGATGGTAATGGTTTTGAGAACTTGTTTCTTTTTCAGGTTGCTCATATGTGGATACACTCCTAGATGAGTAATGCCGATTGGCCTCCTTCCATTCGGTTGATATGCTCTAGAGACAGCTGCATGATTTTGAATCTGGTTCCAATTAAATTTGTAACATTTCAAAAAATAAAATATTATTTTTGGGAATTTTCATAATTTAATATTAATTTTTAATGAATATTTTAATAGTCGGTATAATTAAATACCAATAAATGGGGGGGGAATTTTGGGGAAAACTTATGGAAATTCTAAAATAGGTTTTTTTGTGGAAATATCCCATTTTACCGTTTTTATGATGAATTATATGCTATGTTGATGTTAATCGCGATTAAAAATCGGTAATTGGATTTTTGGCTTTTTGTGCAAAATTGTGCACATGACATTTTCTACACTTCTTACACTTGTTACTTGTTTTGGTCATGGTAGCCTAGGGTCGGACCATGTTTAGATGACCATGGTGGGTTGAACCATTTGATTAGGTTAATTGGCTTAATTTAGGGTTTTGGTTTTGGTTAAGGATGATTAGGGTTAGTTGACCTTGTGTAGGGAGAAAGTGAGCCATGGTGGCTTGGTGTCTTGTGAGCATTGTCTCAAGAGAGAGAGGGAGGTGGCTAGGGTGTGCCATGATCCATCCCATTTCATTATTCCTTGTGTTCTTTCACTCCCTCTCAAATGATAATGCCTCCAAGTTTAGACATCAGCACTCCTACCAGCCACAACTTCAGCCATCACAACAGCAACATCAGCTGATACACATATCAGCACAAATTCAGCAGCCCTACACCAGCCCTAACACCACATCAGCCACCTACACACTCCCATCAGCCACCTACAACAGCCCCCAATCCATCAGCTGCAGCCACCCTAGCACCATAGCCCAAAACCTACACCCCAAACCCCTCACTTCAGCAGCTACATCAGCTACTGCTGTGAAAAACAGCCACAGCAGCAACCATCCTTTCAAAACCACACCAATACTCCAACCCACACAACACATACCAGCCTTTAACACCATGGCTTAACACCACAAACCAATACCCCAACCTGAAACAACAACAGCAGTAGCTGCTGCACTCAGCCAAAAAAAAAAAAAGCAAAGGGAATTTGCAAGCAGCAGCAGCTGAAACCAACTGCAACAGCAACCCAACACCATAAACCCCTGCAGCTACATACAACACCACCACACCACCACAACCATTCCCACAACACCAAAACCACAACAACACAACACCAATACAACAGCAGCAACCAAAACAACAATTCCAGCAGCAGCAATTTTGCAATTTCAGCCAGAACAGCAACTTGAAACTGCTTCAGGGCACTTCAGTACCCCTTCCTCCTTCCTTCGTCCTCTTTTCTCCTACATTCTAGGATTCTCTTGAGGTATAATCTTGCAACCCAATTCCTATCTCGCAAGTTATAGCTGTTAGAAACTGAAATTTACTGTTATATCTGTAATCTAATGCAAGTTAGGAATTTTGAGTGAGATTTGGCCAAGAAATGGTTTTGAATGTTAGTATAGTCTTATTAGGAGTGTATGAAACCAGATTAACCAAGATTACCCCAGATTTCTAGTTAGTTACCAAGAGTTATTCGACTTGGTGTATTTAGCAATTTTGTCGACTTATTGACCTTTCTGGAAACTGCTACAACCCGAGGAACCCTAAAATGAAATTGACTTGACATAGGTATGTGCAGGCACCCTGGAACCACCACCCAAAGCCCCAAACCCTGAACCCACTCCCTGGCCGCAGATAAATCCCATCTGGCCGCAAATTGCGGCCAGAGCATGGGTTCTGGTCCTCGTTTTAGTTCTGTAGCCTCACACCCTGTAAACTTGACCCCATGTATGTCTAGTTTTGACTGATTCCAGTTTGGATAGAATCTGAGTTGATTTTCATGAGTTAGCATATGATTTACGACTTGTTTAGCATGGATTTTTGTTACTTGGTGATTCGTGACTGTCGGGTGGCGTTTGAACGCCAACGGCAGCGGGTTGTTGGCTGTGTTTGCACGCAAGGCGATAGGTATTTACCTATCGGCGTAGCGTGTACCATTTTGGTTTCCGACATGGTTTTCATGTGTTTTAGCGTGTGATATCCCTGTAGGTACCCCACGTGGCGTCGAGGCGTTGGAGATGCGAATGGCAACATCGGTACCGGCACACATAAGCAAGGTGAGTAGATTTATATCTACGGGGAGAAGTCAGGTGGATGGCGTATAGCACCCCCGCAGTCCGTGGTGATGTATACGGATGCGTATACACACCAACAATTTATTATATGTTGATGAGATTTATCATTGATGTTTGAATGGATATTGGTATATTGGATTGGTGGAAGGTTACGAAACCTTAGGTAGTGGGTGCACTACACTTACATATACACACATACATATTTGCATACATCCATATTTCATATGTGGTTATGGGATTCTATATAGATATGTGTTCACAGGGGTTTGGGATTATGTGCTCACGTACGGATTTAAGGATAACACATAGGATTGATATGAGTCGATGAGTTTGATCTGAGATTATGATATAGGTGATATGATAAAATTCATGAGTGCGATACGCCTTGATGCTTTAGAGGATTTTGGGAATAATGACGCCATAGGAATGGTGATATAAATATATAATGATCGACATGTGATTATGATACACGATAGGATATGATATGATATGTTATGACCGGATACTTGTGATAGGCCGCCTTGGGCGAGGTATACTCTTGTGGTGATATATGATGATAATATCGATTTATACTAGACTGTCGATCAGTAGTTAGATCTTGATCGCAGTGATGATGTTAGCATTGTACTAGACGTAGGTCAGTACCCCAAATGATGATCTTGATAAAGAGAATACTAGATGAATGATATGACGAATGTGATATTGACCCGTACCCAGATTTGGGGATGTCGTACGACGGATTTACGTTCGAGCTATAAATTGATGTTTGATCTGCACTCTTGATTTAGGAATACTGATTATAGAGATATGTTATCGGATGTGATATTATCGAGGCGGGATCACCGACTATATATATATGTATCGACTCAGAGGTTAGGCGGTTTCCCTTACCTACTTCTAGCTTTAGCTCACCCTTGTAGTGGTGTAGCTATATGACTTTTATGACATTAGATGTAGTTTAGTGATCATGGTGTTCAGTATTTCAGCTCCCGCATATTATTATTGTTGCTCTGCATCGCATACTGTTGTGATTCATATTTTATTATTGATATCCTGCTGTTAGGACACCAGCACCATTACCGATGATGCGTATGTACCACGTACACTTATTTGCCGGCTCACACAAATCTTCATCGGTAATTGCCATGTCACGAACACTTATAAAATATTATTGCTTGATTTAGCTTGTTAGCTAGTAGTGACATGATATTAGTACATTGCCTTATATGCCAGCTTGACATTGTAGCTATTGCTTGTCACATCATGCATACTGTTGTTCATTATATGCCGCATTCATGGATTCTTATGCTTATATTCATGGTTTACATACTATTGATGATTCGGATTTCCATGATGTTTTCTGGATTTAGAGGAAAACCGCAAAATATATATAAACTGCTTTCTCTCTTATTAAATAAATGCGGTTTTTCCATGATGTATGGGTCGTCCACCATGAGTTTTTGCTGATGGATTTCGAGACTCGATTCGAGGAGGCGGATGAACCATTTCAGGTACATGGTGGGCCCTGTGCAGTACCCCAGGGCAAGAAGATCGCAGGAGATGGCGTTGAGCCTGGCAGGGGAGCACGACCGACCGGTGATATTACCCGACACGTCGGATATCCGGAGGATACCGTCGTGGTCATGAGATGGATGGTAGGGGCCGATCTGGACTGACGGCGCCCTGGATATTATGATTGAGACAATGAGATTTGAGATATTGAGGTACAGAGATTGTGATACAGAGATATCGAGATATTGAGATTTATGTTTTTTGCCGATGCTAGGCACTGTTTTATGCTGATTTCATTATGATACCTCATTTAAAATACAGAAATCTCACAAATTTATGAAAGCAGTTTTCTTCAGTACATGTATTCTGTTTCATGCATTCATACATCATGCATATGATATATTGCCACCTGATGCACTGACACAGGCACATGGGTTTACACTTGGGTTAGATTTTTACCCTAGTCTTGTTATAGATTGCTGGTTATATATTTGAGGATTATATATATTGATCGTATGACTCAGGATTGCATCATACATGCAATTTCTGTTCGTAGATCTTTTTCTACTCACGAGTTGGCAACTCACCCCCGTTGTGCCCCGGTTCCTTGCAGGTGTTGCCGTACAGGTTTTGTTACGGCTTTGCGGGCACAGCTTCTTTCAGGTGACTTGCTAGTAGATGGGTTATTTGTATCATACCCATCATTATTCATTGTATATTATATTCAATTGTATCTAGAAGTTCCATCAACCAAACATGTACTTATTTGAGATAGAGACCAGTGGTGTTTATTCCTTCGACCTTAGAGTCGTACGTTATATTTTCTCTGGGTTTCTTGTTGTTGAGTTTCATTCTGTTGTGATCCTCGCCTTTAGGCGTTGTATATTATGTTGCATACAGGTTGTTTTGATATGGTTCTTCCTACTCTCTACTCCTTTTCTTGGTTTGGATTTCTGGGTTCGGCTTACTTAGGGTACGTACGCCTCGAGATGTTCGTGGTCTAAGTGCCGGTCATGTTCTGTAATTTCGGGTCGTGACAAAGTTGGTATTAGAGCGTTAGGTTTTACCTTCGGAGCGTAGGATGACCCTTGGTTGATGGAATAGGTGACTAAAGTAGAGTGACGTACCGTTGGTATGTTCCGTGGCATATTTACGACACGCCACTCCACTTAAGAAGCCTTAGAATGTACACTTCTTTGTTCAGTATCATATTCACTCCTGATCTAGCCTCATCGGTACCAGTATGGTTTTGCTGCCACGATTACGGGCAGGGAGAGCTACGGCTAGAGTTGCGGTCAGCCTGAGCTCGTCACGAACGAGGACTGACCAGGGTATGACTCCGGAGACGCACGATTGCAGAGGTGCGTCTTTTCATGATGTTTTGCGCCACGAGCGTTGGATGGATCGCAGTTTGAGATTACTCGGACGTGCGGATTGGCACCCGAGGATTGAGCCACTGACAGAGGCCGGCCAGATTTGATGATCGTTGACGTATTGCTCATTCATGATGATTGAGGCACTGTCCAGCGTGCAGACGAGCGAGCCAGTTCTTGCTGCGAATGATGAGATATCGCCACAGATGATTGGAGCTATTGCAGTACGAGATTGTACTATGAGATGATAGAAGTCCGCTAGTCACCAAGGATGAATGACTAGGACAGGTGGATCGTTCGCTACCCCGATGCGAGGTCATCAGATAGATTGATTCCAGCTAGAGACGGCTTCACGCGGAGACGTTGAGAGTCGACAGAGACGATCGAAAGTCAGAAACCTATTATTCCAAGTTTAAAGTATTCGGAAAGACATGCAGGCAATTCTATGGTCCCTCTAAAAGAATGAAACCCTAACTCGACTTAATGACCGTATGAAAGCCTTTGAACCTTAGGGTTTGCGGTAGTTCTGCGGCGCCATTAGTGAGGCTTGGGTTTGCCCTTCTATAGCTGGACCACCGATGCTGAGGTATGTACTCGATACTATTATACTGTACCCAAGATATTGAGCTCTTGGGGGATTATGAAGTTTTGACCAATCGATCGGATGGCTCGACTTAATTCGGATGCTAGGTGGTGAGATACTTTTCTTGGGAGACTCCAGATACGAGGATAGCCGTTGGAGCTCAGTCCATGCAGCTGCGACGAGACGAGTCCGAAGCAGTCAACATTAGAGAAAAGTGGAGTAAGAGGTTCGTACAAAATCTGGATATGATGACGTTCCACTTCGCCGACACCAGAAATACGATGCGCATGCCAAGGCAGAGTACTGGATATACCTTCCAGGAGGATTCGCGATGAGTATGCATCCGTTCCAGAACAAGAAGCAGATATGGTAAGGACGATGACTTCCGGACAGTTAAGCAGAGACGAGACTTGGAAGAGACCCTGAGCAGGATTCCTTCCAGGACACGACTGTAATGATATTTGCACCCAGGATCAGATGTGTTACTTGCATTCAGAGAGCCAGAGGCCGACACCAGTAACATGCTGCTTACGAGTGGTCGCGATGATTGACCGAGAGATGACTAGAGAAGTGCCAGAACGGAATCGTCCCCGTTAGCACATCTGACAGGGCCGATGAGCCGATGGATCGTGAGGTTGATAACCTACAGGGGAGACGAGGACCTTTCTGGAATGAATTACGAGAAGACTTAGACCCAGGAGTGGTCATGTTACGCACACCAGCAGGCCAAAGTTTAGGATCGTCGACGAGATATGCTACGAGTAATCACGACAATTGGCCAGAGATTCATGGAGGATGCGCTTGAGCGGAACTATTCCGCCATACTTGATTTCGGTATTTTGGCGATTTATTCGCATGACTGATTTTGATGATTGGGTTTCATGACGTTTGTTTTCATATGCTATTGAGTGTTTACGATTTTTGCACCGTGTTGCATTTGTTATTGTTTTCGTGCCTTGGTTTCACATGTTTGTGATTTTATGGGGTTTAGACATTTGAGTTGATTTTGTGTGTATGCACGCACACGATTTGGTTTTTGCACTCGGTATAGTTCACATATGCTTGCAGTGCAGTGACATGTATTTTGTGCACTTGGATGCACTGGACTTCGACTTCGGAGGTGATGCTCGATATTTGTTTTGTGCACTTGATGCACCTGATTGGTTTTGCGCGTGTTTTGAGCTTGATATTGGATTTCATGATTTCATGCATGATGGATGCACCGGATTTGGATTTTTAGCGCATGTTGGGCGCCCGTTATGAGATGCGATTTGGTGCACACCAGATATACTAGATCGGGATTTTCGTGCATGTCAGATGCACCTGATCTTATGGTCAGGCACACACGTTGCCTACGACCGATGTTGTGTGCACAACCGTTGCATCTTGATGTCGTTTTGTGCACCTGCTTTGCACAGGTATGGATTTTGATTTCTGTGCACACCGGACGCACAGTGTTTTCATATGCACTTTTGGATTGATTTTTATGGAGCAGTACGTTTTTATGATATTTGCTATGTGTTTTCATACTGAGTAGGACTAGTCAGAGGACAGTGCCTGGGTATATTTTGCATGCATTGATAGATTTCAAAGGGATTTCCGAAAGCGAGCTATAGTCTCATTATTTATATACATGTCCGATGTGACACGAACGTTTAAAACATGGAACCCTTCTAAAAGTGTTTTCAAAACGGCGGATCGTGCATACTAAACAAAGATATATACATATATGGCTATTTTCTTATAGAGACGTCCGCCACTGTGCAGTGTTATACGCATTGCACCTCGATTTAAGGAATTTGGCATGCATTCCCTTCAAGATATTTACATATACAGATTTGGTATTTACAGGTATAGTTCTGATTTCTAGCCTATCGGTTTTGCCATGGATTGGGTGTTCGTGTTTTTACCTTGACTCCGATGATTGCGAGATGCTTGACGGAGTTTTGTTTTCGAGTTATCTGCTCGTTACGCATGCGCAAGTATTGCGCTACGATGCATTTTGTATTGATGATTTCGGAGTCCCGTTGACTTGGGCATTTTATTGAAATGTTTTTAAAATTTGGAGGTTTAAATTTAAATTCGGGGACCGAATTTCTTTAAGGGGAGAAGACTGTAACATTTCAAAAAATAAAATATTATTTTTGGGAATTTTCATAATTTAATATTAATTTTTAATGAATATTTTAATAGTCGGTATAATTAAATACCGATAAATGGGGGGAAATTTTGGGAAAAACTTATGGAAATTCTAAAATAGGTTTTTTTGTGGAAATATGCCATTTTACCGTTTTTATGATGAATTATATGCTATGTTGGTGTCAATCGCGATTAAAAATCGCTAATTGGATTTTTGGCTTTTTGTGCAAAAATGTGCACATGACATTTTCTACAATTGTTACACTTGGTTCTTATTTTGGTCATGGTAGCCTAGGGTTGGACCATGTTTAGATGACCATGGTGGGTTGAACCATTTGATTAGGTTAATTGGCTTAATTTAGGGTTTTGGTTTTGGTTAAAGGTGATTAGGGTTAGTTGACCTTGTGTAGGGAGAAAGTGAGCCATGGTGACTTGGTGTCTTATGAGCATTGTCTCAAGAGAGAGAGGGAGGTGGCTAGGGTGTGCCATGATCCATCCCATTTCATTATTCCTTGTGTTCTTTCACTCCCTCTCAAATGATAATGCCTCCAAGTTTAGACATCAGCACACCCACCAGCCACAACTTCAGCCATCACAACAGAAACATCAGCTGATACACACATCAGCACAAATTCAGCAGCCCTACACCAGCCCTAACACCACATCAGCCACCTACACACTCCCATCAGCCACCTACACACTCCCATCAGCCACCTAAAACAGCCCCCAATCCATCAGCTGCAGCCACCCTAGCACCATAGCCCAAAACCTATACCCCAAACCCCTCACTTCAGCAGCTACATCAGCTACTGCTGTGAAAAACAGCCACAGCAGCAACCATCCTTTCAAAACCACACCAATACTCCAACCCACACAACACATACCAGCCTTTAACACCATGGCTTAACACCACAAACCAATATCCCAACCTGAAACAACAACAGCAGTTGCTGCTGCACTCAGCCAAAAAAAAAAAGCAAAGGGAATTTGCAAGCAGCAGCAGCTGAAACCAACAGCAACAGCAACCCAACACCATAAACCCCTACAGCTACATACAACACCACCACACCACCACAACCATTCCCACAACACCAAAACCACAACAACACAACACCAATACAACAGCAGCAACCAAAACAACAATTCCAGCAGCAGCAGTTTTGCAATTTCAGCCAGAACAGCAACTGGAAATTGCTTCAGGGCACTTCAGTACCCCTTCCTCCTTCCTTCGTCCTCTTTTCTCCTACATTCTAGGATTCTCTTGAGGTATAATCTTGCAACGCAATTCCTATCTCGCAAGTTATAGCTGTTAGAAACTGAAATTTACTGTTATATCTGTAATCTAGTGCTAGTTAGGAATTTTGAGTGAGATTTGGCTAAGAGATGGTTTTGAATGTTAGTATAGTCTTATTAGGAGTGTATGAGACCAGATTAACCAAGATTACCCCAGATTTCTAGTTAGTTACCAAGAGTTATTCGACTTGGTGTATTTAGCGATTTTGTCGACTTATTGACCTTTCTGGAAACTGCTAAAACCCGAGGAACCCTAAATTGAAATTGACTTGATATAGGTATGTGCAGGCACCCTAGAACCACCACCCAAAGCCCCAACCCCTGAACCAACTCCCTGGCCGCAGATAAATCCTATCTGGCCACAAATTGCGGCCAGAGCAAGGGTTCTGGTGCTCGTTTTAGTTCTGTAGCCTCACACCCTGTAAACTTGACCCCCTGTATGTCTAGTTTTGACTGATTCCAGCTTGGATAGAATCTGAGTTGATTTTCATGAGTTGGCGTATGATTTACGACTTGTTTAGCATGGATTTTTGTTACTGGGTGATTCGTGACTGTCGGGTGGCGTTTGAACGCCAACGGCAGCGGGTTGTTGGCTGTGTTTGCACGCAAGGCGATAGGTTTTTACCTATCGGCGTAGCGTGTACCATTTTGGTTTCCGACATGGTTTTCATGTGTTTTAGCATGTGATATCCTTGTAGGTACCCCCACATGGCGTCGAGGCGTTGGAGATGCGAATGGCGACATCGGCACCGGCACACATAAGCAAGGTGAGTAGATTTATATCTACGGGGAGAAGTCGGGTGGATGGCGTATAGCACCCCCGCAGTCCGTGGTGATGTATACGGATGCATATACACACCAACAATTTATTATATGTTGATGGGATTTATCATTGATGTTTAAATGGATATTGGTATATTGGATTGGTGGAAGGTTACGAAACCTTAGGTAGTGGGTGCACTACACTTACATATACACACATACATATTTACATACATCCATATTTCATATGTGGTTATGGGATTCTATATAGATATGTGTTCACAGGGGTTTAGGATTATGTGCTCACGTACGGATTTAAGGATAACACATGGGATTGATATGAGTCGATGAGTTTGATCTGAGATTATGATATAGGTGATATGATAAAATTCATGAGTGAGATACGCCTTGATGCTTTAGAGGATTTTGGGAATAATGACGCCATAGGAATGGTGATATAAATATATAATGATCGACATGTGATTATGATACACGATAGGATATGATATGATATGACAGGATACTTGTGATAGGCCGCCTTGGGCGAGGTATACTCTTGTGGTGATATATGATGATAATATCGATTTATACTAGACTGTCGATCAGTAGTTAGATCTTGATCACGGTGATGATGTTAGCATTGTACTAGACGTAGGTCAGTACCCCAAATGATGATCTTGATAAAGAGAATACTAGATGAATGATATGACGAATGTGATATTGACCCGTACCCAGATTTGGGGATGTCGTACGACGGATTTACGTACGAGCTATAATTTGATGTTTGATCCTCACTCTTGATTTGGGAATACTGATTATAGAGATATGTTATCGGATGTGATATTATCGAGGCGGGATCACCGACTATATATATGTATCGACTCAGAGGTTAGGCGGTTTCCCTTACCTACTACTAGCTTTAGCTCAGCCTTGTAGTGGTGTAGCTATATGACTTTTATAACATTAGATGCAGTTTAGTGATCATGGTGTTCAGTATTTCAGCTCCCGTATATTATTATTGTTGATCTGCATCGCATACTGTTGTGATTCATATTTTATTATTGATATCCTGCTGTTAGGACACCAGCACCATTACCGATGATGTGTATGTACCACGTACACTTATTTGCCGGCTCACACACATTTTCATCGGTAATTGCCATGTCACGAACACTTAGAAAATATTATTGCTTGATTTAACTTGTTAGCTAGTAGTGGCATGATATTAGTGCATTGCCTTATATGCCAGCTTGAGATTGTAGCTATTGCTTGTCATATCATGCATACTGTTGTTCATTATATGCCGCATTCATGGATTCTTATGCTTATATTCATGGTTTACATACTATTGATGATTCGTATTTCCATGATGTTTTCTGGATTTAGAGAAAAACCGCAAAACATATATAAACTGCTTTCTCTCTTTTTAAATAAATGTGGTTTTTCCATGATGTATGAGTCGTCCACCATGAGTTTTTGCTGATGGATTTCGAGACCCGATTCGAGGAGGCGGATGAACCGTTTCGGGTACATTGTGGGCCCGGTGCGGTATCCCGGGGCAAGAAGATCGCAAGAGATGGCGTTGAGCCTGGCAGGGGAGCACGACCGACCGGTGATATTACTCGACACGTCGGATATCCGGAGGATACCGTCGTGGTCATGAGATGGATTGTAGGGGCCGATCTGGACTGACGGCACCCTAGATATTATGATTGAGACATTGAGATTTGAGATATTGAGGTACAGAGATTGTAATACAGAGATATCGAGATATTGAGATTTATGTTTTGTGCCGATGCTAAGCACTGTTTTATGCTGATTTCATTATGATACCTCATTTAAAATACATAAATCTCACAAATTTATAAAAGCAGTTTTCTTCAGTACATGTATTCTGTTTCATGCATGCATACATCATGCATATGATATATTGCCACCTGATACACTGACACAGGCACATGAGTTTACACTTGGGTTAGATTTTTACCCTAGTCTTGTTATAGATTGCTGGTTATATATTTGAGAATTATATATATTGATCGTATGACTTAGGATTGCGTCATACATGCGATTTCTGTTCGTAGATCTTTTTCTACTCACGAGTTGGCAACTCACCCCCGTTGTGCCCCAGTTCCTTGCAGGTGTTGCCGTACGGGTTTTGTTACGGCTTTGCGGGCACAACTTCTTTCAGGTGACTTGCTAGTAGGTGGGTTATTTATATCATACCCATCATTATTCATTGTATATTATATTCAGTTGTATCTAGAAGTTCCATCAACCAAACATGTACTTATTTGAGATAGAGACCAGTGATGTTTATTCCTTCGACCTTAGAGTCGTGCGTTATATTTTCTCTGGGTTTCTTGTTGTTGAGTTTCATTCTGCTGTGATCCTCACCTTTAGGCGTTGTATATTATGTTGCATACAGGTTGTTTTGATATGGTTCTTCCTACTCTCTACTCCTTTTCTTGGTTTGGATTTCTGGGTTCGGCTTACTTAGGATACGTACGCCTCGAGACGTTCGTGGTCTAAGTGCCGGTCATGTTCCGTACTTTCGGGTCATGACAAAATTAGTGTCATTGTTTCTATAGTGGATATAGAATGGATCGTACCTTAACGATGTTAAGGTATATGGAGTTGTCCGGTTTATGCTTAAAACCAAAATCCGGATAAACTCAAGGCACATTTCAATAATTGCAGTTTGTGGGTTATCCCGGGCATTCACGAGGGTTAACTTTCTACCATCTGGAAGATCAATGGTTATATTGTTCTTGACTCGCCACTAGTTTATAGTAAAATGGATTCCTTTTCAGAAAAATATTAATGGGAGTATGGTAGAACTAGAAGTGATTCCAGAACCACAAACGGTTACTGAAAATTTAGTAGGACCTAAAGATTCAATTGGATTCGACATTCTATTAGCCACTCCATAGATTTGGTGGGTAACCTCAGGCACCGGAGAGGTGCTTCGGTCTCCTTACTGATGGTGACAGAGAGGTTCTTGTTTACACAAACTTGACACTACTGATGTTTCAGACTATGAGACCCGGCAGGAAGATGAGTATAACGTCGTTCTAAACTAGCTTTAGAAGTGCACGTGTATATGACTCTGCCAGAGGGTTGTTGTAGTCAGTGGGAGCAGCAAAAATATAGTGGACAAGCAGCTAATGTCTATTTATAGACTAAACCAGGTATAGCGGAGTTAGATCATCTATTTTGATGTGATAGTCATAGAGTTTGACTTCATCAAAATAAGCGATGGATCTGGTAAGAAGGTAGTAGGGTGTAATGTCCTGGTTTTTGGATGACATGCACTTAATAGGAAGTAAAATTCCTATACTACGATCGGTTATATACTGTGGTTATCACAAAGTGTTTCTCCGTATAGGATCTGGATAAAATATCAGGATTCTGATAACTAGGTCTATGGTTTTAGATCTACATTTGGGAAGTGTCCCAATCTGGGTAGTTTGACATTATTCTAAAGGTGTTTTAAAATGGTTGACACCTGGCATGGTGGTGTACCCGCAGGTGATGGAGTCACCCTCTCTACAGAATGTCTTACAGACTAAAAGGAAGAGAGATTTGCATGACTGGCATATCACTTACTTAGGCAATTGAGTTAATCGTATGATGTCAAGTACCACACCAGATATTGTTTTTGCACTAGTTGCAATAAGTATATATACTAATCCAATTCTGGAGAAACGATAGGAAGCAGTTTTGAACATAAGTGAATGTTCTTCGATATTTGGTAACGGAAGCCTCTTTCGGGAAGCGGTTATCAGATCAAGCTTCCAAGGTGACCTGGATAACAGAGAGACTATCTGAGTTATACATTTCCCTCTTTTGAGGGGCAGTATGTTGGACAGGTGGTCCAAGTGGATACTGAGGAAGGCTTGGTGCAGGATATTGATTAAATTCAGTGGATGATACAGTCTAAGAAGTTTGTTGGGTTTGGAGTTCACTTGTGAACTAGGTCCCATCAAATATCCAGAAAAATTTTAAGACAGGTATTGCTCATTTCAGGAGATAGTGGTTCTCCGCGAAGTTGAGATATAGAGAGATATAGAAAGAAACATTGGAGCGGATCCACTCACTGAGGATATTTCTCGAACACAATAGTTTCACAAACAAGCTTTGTGAAACTAATTAATAGAGAAGTTAGGTGCTCGGTATCACACGGGCTGTGAGTATGCGACACTGCAATAATTAGCCTTAAGTGCAAGTGGGAGATTGTTGGCTATAGTGCCCTCAAGTCAATTATTGTAATCACAGGCATGCGATTAGATGATTGAGGGAGGACCTATATAGGTAGAACAGTTTTACTCAAAATGATAGTATGCTATCTGGTTTATTTTTATCATCATGTACATGCTTTAAGTGATATTACAGTTCACTATTACATGTTGATAGAGCCCATAGGATTCCTGCTTGACTACCAGCATTATGATGGTGATCATATACGTGGGAGCTAGGTGGTCTATAAGCACATCCTTAAATGTCCCTAGTTGTGGGAGTATCGAGACTGGGCATTGATACTCCAGAGTAAACTAGTGTGTACTGATCGAGACCCCGAAGAGGGGCGGTGGCCGGTCTCACAAGCCATTGGTGTTAGTTTGTTCACCTAATATAGTATGCAGGTGCTCATTGGGTTATGAGTATACTAGACGGACTCGCCGGGAACATGCTAATTAGTATTATATCTATTGTCAGATAGCAGTTCACAGGTGACTTGTATACAGATTAGTCTGTTGACCTGAGATCGTCATTTGTCTCGTGTGAGTTCTCACTGTGCTTTGATTACTACCCTACCACGGCTCAAAGGAGTCATGCAAACAGGTTTTAGTTGGATACAGTCCCGAGCTACATGGAGGCAGTGAGCTGATAGTCGAGGATTCGTCTCTCCCGGTATTGGGGGTTGATATCGCGTTGTGCATGGGTGGCCATCACCAGAAAAACCTTGATCAAGGTAGTCGAGAATTACTGATCCAGGATCAGTAGTTTCTTAGTTTGTGATGGGCTTCATACCGACACTAAATGTCGTGTTGTTAGGGGTCTGACTTTATCCGCCCCATAGACTCGATATGCGATACTCTTATGTTAGTGTTTATGCCCTAGAAGGCCATTACTGTATCATACTAGTTTGTATATTACTTAATGGAAGCTTGGGATATTCACATGTATATAACAGTCTTGCTAAACATGGTAGTATGCTACTTGGTTTTTCTATCTTAATATGTGAGTATACGTATTGATAGAGCTCTTAGGATCTTGCTTGACTACCAGCGTTGTGATGGCAGTCACACTAGTGGGGGCTGGGTAGTCTACAAGCACATCCTTATTCAGGTCCCTGGTCGTTGGATTATCGAGACAGAGCATCGATACTCCGGAGTAAACTAGTGTGTACGCTTCTCATCCCAGTTGGGGAGATGGTCTGTCCCACAGCCGTCAGTACGTCGTACTGGAGATAGTATGCAGGTGCTCGTCAGGTTACGGGTACACCGGATAGGACTCACAGGGAACTGTTGGTTGGTTTTATACCAGTCGTCAGTGAACAGTTCCCAGGTGACATGAGTACAGCATAGTCCGCAGACTTGACACTGCTACTTCGCCTCGAGTGTGTCCCACTGTTCTTAGATTGCTACCCTACCGCGGCTCAAAGGAGTCGTGCAAACAGGTAGCAATTGGGTGCAGTCCCGAGCACTTGGAGGCAGTGGCGGTTAGACAGGATTCGTCTCTCCCGGTATTGGGGGTTGATATCGCGCTGTGTCAGAGAGCCATTACGCAAAGTCCCTGGCCAGGGCAAGCGAGATTTGCTGGTAGGTTCCAGTAGTTTCTCAGGGTGTAATGGGCTTCGCTCCGACACGACTTATACCGCTATTAGGGGACTGACGCTTGCCGCCCCCTAGGCCCGATATGCGATAGTCTTAGACGAACGGACCGGACTGTATGGAGATTGTCACATCAGACTCAGTAGGAGTTCGGATGGGTTTCCTCATCGGCCTTCTTATCGACATCTACCTGGGGACCGTTACGTACAGCTAGTGCCGCTTGCGGTCTGTGGTTAAACCCACTGCCAGCGTAGTAGTCGAGTCTCTAGAGTCCCACACAGAGAGTTTCCCTACTCCAGGCGAAACGATATAGAGGTCGTATGGTTTTACGACAAGGATTCGGACGCATACGTGTGTTTACGCACGTACGACTTTCGGACAGTTTTTACCAGTCGGCTTTGGTTTAAGCCAGTTACTGGTATCCGGTTATTGGATTTATACAGTCTAAAGTTTTTCCGTATTTTTGCGGAAAGGAGGGGCGTTCTCGTAATTGCGCGAGAAGCTTCTAGAAGATGGTGACTAAGGAGGTTTAGGTGGCATATACATTGAATGAGATTAGTGAATCATATAGATGATTCATCCATGTCATTAATGCTTCATAATTGCTTAATGACTCATGGAGATGAATCACCACAAGATATTTATCAAGCATGGTTGTAAAATGATTTCTTTTCTTTTCTTGTTAAAAAGAAATGCTTGATATATATTATGATAACTCATTCTTCTCACTTGATTATTATCTTCATCTTCTCTCTCCTCAAGCTCTCCCTCTTCAAACCCTAATCCTCCCCTCTCATGTGTTGAGTACAAGGATTAGTTAGACTAATTAAACCATAACCCTCACTCTATATCACCTAGCTTCTTTGATTAGCACTTAAAGAAGGTTAGTTGCCTCAAGTTTAGAGGCTAAGCTTGGAGTAAAGCTCTCGGGTGGATCGTCTATTACTTCGAGAAGGCCGAGGAGGAGGAGGAGTTCACAAAGACGAAGGACACGATTCGTTAGGTATAATCCCTAAACATAGTAGTATAGAACTTCTATGTTTCTTGTTAGTTATCGTTTAGCTTCGATTCGTGCGGTTAGTCGATGTTTAAGCAAAGAACAAGATCGTTTTTCATATTTCCGCCTCCCCGCAAGTCGTGGGGTGTTGTACATCGACTTACAGTGGTATCAGACCCTCGCTAAACAATAAATAACTTACTTGCAAATTTGTATGAATTTCGAACGGAAAAAAACGAAACCGGAAAACCCCGAAATCACTAGTTTCTGTCGAATTTTAAATGAAGTCCTAAAATTTTTCAGGGAGGTTCAGAAAGCTTAAAAAGACAGTAGAAGAACACCCAAGAAATTTGGGCCCCTGAATCGCCTAAAGCGCCGCGGAACCGCGGCGGATAGCACCGATCCGCCGCGCTTCCGCCGCCGAGTTGGCGATTCAGGAACCCAAATTTCCTGTGTTGCTTCTCTGCGATATTTGGTATTTTCTGGAATATTTTATTTTTGCTCAGGTTTCAGATTTACAGAGAAGTATTGGAGCAAAATTAAAAGTGTTTAATCGATCGAAATTATACAGTATTTGCTTGATGGATTATATCTGTGTTTGTATAATGTGTTCGTAAACCTCCCCTAACTGCTAGTATGTCGGTTGGCAGGGGGGTGCATATTTCTGTAATGGTTTTTACTGTTTGTGGATATGAACTGTGTTGGACTGTTGTAATGTATAGCCGGGTTTTTGTGATGGGTTATTATTTAATTCATTTGATATAAATGTAATTTGTTGTAATATTATTTTGCGGGGCACATCCAGGTTGCGGTTGTAGCCACCGTTGTATTATTTCATTTTACTGTTTTTGCTCCTAGGACAGACCCAAGGTGGGGTGCACAAACTGCCGGGCGGGTAGTTTGCCGTACCCGTTGGGGTCTTGGGTAGGGTAATGGCTATTCATCACAACTGTGTAATCCGTCTTTTGTTGCAGGCTCAAAACAAACACGGATTGCTTGCAAATCCAATAAAGTTCATCTGTGATCTGGAATGCCTATTATTGCGTCTGACGAATGTACAATATCTATATATGATAGCTATTTAGACGTCACTTATGTTTTACACCCGCACTAGCCCAGCCCCCGCTCTGTCGTTAGTTAAGTAACCTAACGGGTGATGACGGGACCCCGTGGCGAATGTGGATGGCATAAGAGGACGTTGTATTTTCGTTGTTTTCTGCAATGATAAGTTAATGATGGGACGCATTATTTATAATGCAAAGAAAATAAACCAAAAGTTTAATCGTTGGAACAATTTAAAAGAAACCACTCGGTTAATTTTAAAAACAGATATTTTTAAATGCGGAGCTTTAACCACTCCTTTTAAAAGCTATCAGGTTCCTTCGGTTATATCAAGTTCACTACGTTCACGGTTTCGCCAAAACCATTCGTAGCCCTCCGTCATTTCATCTGGGTATTCAGTAGTATTCAAGCTATATATTTTGACCTAACGCCAAGGCATAGTGTTTGGTAGCTACTGGGTATTCATTTGTTGCATAGATAGATGAGTTAGTTTGGGACAGTCGTATTATCATTTTGGCCGAACGTCAAGGATATATACGGATGGGTTCAAATTGACAAGATAATGATGGGTAGAACTTAACATGTGACTTATGACATTTTGACCTAACGCCAAGGTCATAAGAGCATGGGGCAGAAATATATATCGGGAATTTCTAAAGAAACTGAAATTTGCAAAGAGTTGCATACCATTTGGAGTTTGATGAATGTTGGTAGGATTCCTTCAACATTATCATACAATGATATTTGGATCCCGATCCTACTGTGAGTATATGCTACTTATCAGGAGATTCGTCACTTAACGATCAATGCTATAAACCAAGTAGGTGTCCAGAAAGGTGTCAGCGGGGTTACGCCCTAGAGAAAAGAGGTTATTTAATTAAGGAACTTCGCGAAAGCGTTGGAAAACCTCCCTCGAAGTATCGACACTAGCCTGGCTGAACGGTTAAGCAAGAATTGTACAGTGAGAATAGTCCTAGCTAATTCTTCTTTTATGGTTTGAGGAAGGATTCGAAAAACAGTGGGAGCCATCCAGTTTAGATAAACTAAAAACCACTCTAAACTTGTAAGAGCATCATGCTAAAGAGTTTTCTTCTCTCTCTCCTAATTGCAGCGACCCTGAAAATGACTGGACTTAAGTTACTTTTAGAGAAAAATATACTGACAGGGCCAAACTATAAAGATTGGCTGGGGAATGTCAAAATGGCTTTGACCTATGACAAACTGGGGTACGTCCTCACCGCTACGGCACCTGCTGTCCCTGGTCCCAAATCCAGCAATGCGGATAAGGAAATCCGCAAAACCTGGGATTTAGATTGCGCGAAAGCCAAGTGCATCGTGCTTGCCTCAATGAACAATGAACATCAGAGGAGGCACGAGGATATGACCCTAGATGGCATATTTCTCCATACAAAGGAACTTTATGGAGAGCAATCTCGTATAGCAAGATACGAGACCTCTAAGAACTTGTTTCGAGCGAGGTTGGCTGTCGGGTCATCGGTAGGAGAACATGTCCTAAAGATGATCAGCTATATTGAAGAGCTCGCAGACCTTGGGACGACTTTGGATAATGAGCTCTATACAGACCTTATTCTCCAGTCCCTTCCTCACACCTACGCCTAGTTTATCCTGAACTTCAACCTTCAAAGAAAAGAAGTTGAACTTCCGGAACTCCTGAACATGTTAAGGAGTGCAGAGGGCACCTTGCAGAAAGCAAGGGAAACATTCGCTATATTTGTTAGCGGTGCATCTTCTTCCGGGTCCAAGGCTAGGGCCAAAGGAAGGAAGAAGAAGGCCGCCACCAAACCTAGAGGAGGTGTTAGTAAGGTGGGAGGGAAGGGAAAGAAAAAGTTTGTAGTACCGGTAGTTGGCCAGGATGAGTTCTTCCATTGTCACAGGAAAGGGCACTGGAAGAAGGATTGCAAGGCGTGGAATGCCAAGAACCAGGAACCAAAGCAAGCTGTGGCTTCGACTTCAGGTGTGTTTGTAATTGAGAATTGTCTGTCGATCAACTCTACTTCCTGGGTATTGGATACCGGATCAGGATCTCATATTTGCAATTCATTGCAGGCACTGAGAAACCGTAGAGTGCTGAAGGAAGGTGATATGACCCTAAAGGTTGCTAACGGAGCTAGCGTGGGAGCTGCGTCCGTCGGGGATTATCACCTAGGATTGACGAGTGGACACATTTTGGTTTTACATAACTGTTATTTTGTACCAAGCTTAACGTGTAATATCATATCAATTTCCTTGTTATCAAATAAAGGTTATGATTTCACGTTTGTAAGAGATGTTGTTAACATCCACCTTAATCATGGTTTGATTGGGTCCGGTACCCTAAATAACGGTATATATGTTTTAAACCAACTCCAAATTTTCAATGTCCAGAACACACTAAAAAGAACGTCTCCAGATTTAAATAAAGCTTTCTTATGGCATTGTAGACTGGGTCACATCAATGAGAGAAGGTTGGCTAAGTTGCATAGAGAAGGATATTTGGACTCGTTCGAATATCAAACTTATGACACTTGTCAATCTTGTCTCAAAGGAAAGATGACAAAGACTCCATTTACTGGACAGGGAGTAAGAGCGAGCGAGCTCTTAGGACTCATACACAGCGATGTATGCGGTCCGATGTCTACACATGCAAGAGATGGTTTTTCCTATTTCATTACTTTCACGGATGATTACTCAAGATACGGATTCATTTATCTGATGAAACATAAATCTGAGACTTTTGAGAAATTCCGAGAGTATAAGAATGAAGTAGAAAACCAAACCGGCAAAAGTATCAAGACACTTAGATCTGATCGAGGTGGTGAATACTTGAGTGCCGAGTTCCTTGGTTACCTAAAAAAGAAAGGAATTCTCTCTCGGCTTACTCCTCCATACACTCCACAGCATAACGGTGTATCGGAGAGACGGAATCGAACCCTATTGGATATGGTACGATCCATGATGAGTAATGCTGAGTTACCGCGATCTTTCTGGGGTTATGCGCTAGAATCAGCGGCATATCTTTTGAACATAGTTCCTACCAAAACTGTACCTACCACTCCATATCAGATGTGGAGCGGGAAGAAACCCCATCTACAGTATATAAAGATTTGGGGATGTCCAGCTTTTGTTAAAAAGCAGCATGTGGACAAGCTTGAGCCACGATCAGTAAAGTGTAAGTTTGTGGGATATCTAAAGAACTCCAGGGGATATCTATTCTATTACGCAGAGGAACAAAAGGTATTTGTTTCTCGTAATGCCCATTTTCTAGAACATCAGTTTTTAGAAAAGGAATCAAGTGGGAGCGAAATAGAACTGGAAGAAATTCCAGAACCACAAACTAATACTGAAAGTTTGGTAGAACCGGTAGTTCAAGAAGAACAGGACATTCCCGCACCCCTCCGCAGGAGTAGTAGGCCGTCTCATCCGCCTGAGAGATACTACGGTTTTCTCATAGATGGGGATAGAGAGGATTGCATCATAGATGATGATGAACCTACTGACTTCCAGCAGGCCATCCAGAGCGGCGACTCGGTACGATGGCTAGATGCAATGCGGACCGAAATGGAGTCCATGTACACCAACAAAGTATAGACTTTGGACTTTGCTCCAGATGGGGTAAAACCCATAGGATGCAAATGGATCTTCAAGAAAAAGATTGGTGTAGATGGACAGGTGGAAACCTATAAGGCTAGACTTGTTGCAAAGGGCTTTCGTCAAAGACCTGGTTTGGACTATGACGAAACTTTTTCTCCAGTGGCTATGCTCAAATCGATTCGGGTCCTTCTTGCTATTGCTGCCTTCCATGATTATGAAATCTGGCAGATGGACGTAAAGACGGCTTTTCTAAATGGAAATTTAGAAGAATGCGTCTATATGGATCAGCCAGAGGGTTTCAATCAGAGTGGGAGCAGCGGGAAAGTATGCAAGCTGCTTAAGTCCATTTATGGACTAAAGCAGGCATCGCGGAGTTGGAACATCTGTTTTGATGAAACAGTCAAAGAATATGACTTTATCAAAAATCCAGATGAACCGTGCATATATAGTAAAGTTGTAGCCAGAAGTGTCGTATTCCTCGTCTTGTACGTGGATGACATTCTATTGATAGGAAATGACATTCCTATGCTACAATCTGTCAAAGGATTCTTGTCACACAGGTTCTCCATGAAAGACCTCGGTGATGCCTCTTACATTCTGGGGATCCGGATCTATCGTGATAGATCCAAGAGGATGTTGGGACTTTCGCAGTCCAGGTATATCGACACTGTACTGAAAAGATTCAGTATGGAAGATTCTAAGCGCGGTAATCTACCGGCTTGTCACGGAATCACCCTGTCCAAAGAGATGTCTCCCAAGACTGATTTGGAAAGGGAACGCATGTCTATTATACCCTACGCTTCTGCGGTAGGCTCTATAATGTATGCGATGTTGTGCACCAGACCAGATGTAGCTTACGCACTAAGCGTGGTAAGCCGGTATCAGTCAGACCCAGGGGAGAAGCACTGGATAGCAGTAAAGAACATTCTCAAGTACCTGAGAAGGACTAAGGAGATGTTCTTGGTTTACGGCGGAAAAGACCTCAGGTTGGAGGCCTTTGCTGATTCCGGCTTCCAGAGTGATAAGGACGATTCCAAGTCCATGTCGGGTTATGTCTTTACCCTCAATGGAGGGGCGGTGTGCTGGAAGAGCTCCAAGCAGGACACCGTTGCTGACTCGACGATGGAAGCGGAGTATATAGTTGCTTGCGATGCCGCAAAAGAAGCAGTCTGGATGAAGAAGTTCCTAACAGAACTTCAGGTGGTTCCTACCATAGTTGATCCAATACCTCTGTATTGCGACAACAACGGAGCTATAGCTTTAGCAAAGGAACCAAGGTCCCATCAGAAGTCCAGACACATCTTAAGACGGTATCACCTGATCAGGGAGATCATTGATCGTCAGGAGATCGAGGTTCGGAGAGTTGCTTCTGAAGAGAACATTGCTGATCCATTCACAAAGGCCCTACCTCAGATTCAGTTCGAGAGGCTACTCGAGATCATCGGTCTACGATACGCCAGTACATGGCCCTAGTGCAAGTGGGAGATTGTTAGTGTTTATGCCCTAGAAGGCCATTACTGTATCATACTAGTTTGTATATTACTTAATGGAAGCTTGGGATATTCACATGTATATAACAGTCTTGCTAAACATGGTAGTATGCTACTTGGTTTTTCTATCTTAATATGTGAGTATACGTATTGATAGAGCTCTTAGGATCTTGCTTGACTACCAGCGTTGTGATGGCAGTCACACTAGTAGGGGCTGGGTAGTCTACAAGCACATCCTTATTCAGGTCCCTGGTCGTTGGATTATCGAGACAGAGCATCGATACTCCGGAGTAGACTAGTGTGTACGCTTCTCATCCCAGTTGGGGAGATGGTCTGTCCCACAGCCGTCAGTACGTCGTACTGGAGATAGTATGCAGGTGCTCGTTAGGTTACGGGTACACTGGACAGGACTCACAGGGAACTTTTGGTTGGTTTTATACCAGTCGTCAGTGAACAGTTCCCAGGTGACATGAGTACAGCATAGTCCGCAGACTTGACACTGCTACTTCGCCTCGAGTGTATCCCACTGTTCTTAGATTGCTACCCTACCGCGGCTCAAAGGAGTCGTGCAAACAGGTAGCAGTTGGGTGCAGTCCCGAGCACTTGGAGGCAGTGGCGGTTAGACAGGATTCGTCTCTCCCGGTATTGGGGGTTGATATCGCGCTGTGTCAGAGAGCCATTACGCAAAGTCCCTGGCCAGGGCAAACGAGATTTGCTGGTAGGTTCCAGTAGTTTCTCAGGGTGTAATGGGCTTCGCTCCGACACGACTTATACCGCTATTAGGGGACTGACGCTTGCCGCCCCCTAGGCCCGATATGCGATAGTCTTAGACGAACGGACCGGACTGTATGGAGATTGTCACATCAGACTCAGTAGGAGTTCGGATGGGTTTCCTCATCGGCCTTCTTATCGACATCTACCTGGGGACCGTTACGTACAGCTAGTGCCGCTTGCGGTCTGTGGTTAAACCCACTACCAGCGTAGTAGTCGAGTCTCTAGAGTCCCACACAGAGAGTTTCCCTACTCCAGGCGAAACGATATAGAGGTCGTATGGTTTTACGACAAGGGTTCGGACGCATACGTGTGTTTACGCACGTACGACTTTCGGACAGTTTTTACCAGTCGGCTTTGGTTTAAGCCAGTTACTGGTATCCGGTTATTGGATTTATACAGTCTAAAGTTTTTCCGTATTTTTGCGGAAAGGAGGGGCGTTCTTGTAATTGCGCGAGAAGCTTCTAGAAGATGGTGACTAAGGAGGTTTAGGTGGCATATACATTGAATGAGATTAGTGAGTCATATGGATGATTCATCCATGTCATTAATGCTTCATAATTGCTTAATGACTCATGGAGATGAATCACCACAAGATATTTATCAAGCATGGTTGTAAAATGATTTCTTTTCTTTTCTTGTTAAAAAGAAATGCTTGATATATATTATGATAACTCATTCTTCTCACTTGATTATTATCTTCATCTTCTCTCTCCTCAAGCTCTCCCTCTTCAAACCCTAATCCTCCCCTCTCATGTGTTGAGTACAAGGATTAGTTAGACTAATTAAACCATAACCCTCACTCTATATCACCTAGCTTCTTTGATTAGCACTTAAAGAAGGTTAGTTGCCTCAAGTTTAGAGGCTAAGCTTAGAGTAAAGCTCTCGGGTGGATCGTCTACTACTTCGAAAAGGCCGAGGAGGAGGAGGAGTTCACAAAGACGAAGGACACGATTCGTTAGGTATAATCCCTAAACATAGTAGTATAGAACTTCTATGTTTCTTGTTAGTTATCGTTTAGCTTCGATTCGTGCGTTTAGTCGATGTTTAAGCAAAGAACAAGATCGTTTTTCATATTTCCGCCTCCCCGCAAGTCGTGGGGTGTTGTACATCTACTTACATCTTAAACGAAGAGACCGTATTGTACGGATATTGTCACTATACAGGCTCAGTAGGGGTCAGGATGAGTTTGCTCATCGGGCTTTCTTTCGCTCAATACCTAGGTAGTCGTTACGTACAGCTAGTGCTGCTGACGTGCTTGTGGTTAAACCCACAGCCATCGTATTGACGAGTCTTTAGAGTCCCACACAGAGGGTTTACCTGCTTCGGGCGAAACGATGTAGAGGCCGTATGGTTTTATGGAAGGGTTCGATCATATACATGCACTTGTGCACGTATCATGATTCGAACGGATAATACTAGTGGGCTTTGGTTTAAGCCGGATCCTAGTATTATATTGTTGGATTATTTTCGTCTCATTGTATTCGGATTCTTCGGAATACGGATACGGGTATGTATATACGGATGATGGTCATTCTTCTACTTTATTACAAGATTATCTTTTAGAAGTTGCTAACCTCATTATTGTTTTAATCTTTTTGTTAAAAGGTTTAATGAGGTGGAGGTATGAGTGTGATATGCATTGATTGAATCAGGGTTCAAGGTATGACTCATGCTTGATATTTGTTGTGAGTGGTGTAAGATATTTTGTGAGTTAAGATATTATTTCTTGAGGTGATTTATTTTTCCACTCACTCTCTCACAAAAAAAGGCAGCCACTTCTTTTCTTTGGTTGTTTTTTATTCTAGCTTCACACACTCTTCTCTCCAATGGCTTCTTCTTCTTTCTCCACCCTAACCCTCTCATGTGTTGAGAACCCTAAGGTGTTTAAAGACGAATTAATCCCTCATTAGACTCTACATCTCCTAAGCTATAAAGTCCAGCAAACTAGATACCTTAGTTACTTCGATTTTGAAGTAGAAGCTCGATTCATAGACTCTCGGATGGATCATCTTCGATGGAGGGAGACCGGCGACAAAACATGATCGTGGTGGCTACTAGGAGCTTGAGAAGAGGTTAAAGACCGAAGGACACGGATCATTCGGTATAACATTCCAAACTCTTTTTTATAGCTTGCTAGTTTTAGGGTTTAAGGTCGATCCGTATTCAGGATTGCGGTAGCGCCGGCTTTAATAAATTTTTATTCCGCATTTGGCCACGATTCGATGGCCGAGACGATGCCGTAACACAACAGGTGCCAAATTTCTAACTCGCAATAAAAATCAGCGAGCAAAAAAGTATATACATATGAAAAAGCTGAAATGATGGGGCAACTCGTAATAAAAAGTAGCGAGTAAAAATAAAAAAAAACTAACCGAAATGATTGGGCACCGCGAAGAAATAGCCGAAATGATTAGGAAATCACGACTTTCGCGATATGAAAAGCTGAAATGATAAAGTAGTCGCGGATAAAAAAAATTAAATAAAATTTTTCCGCCCTACAAGCATGCCAAAACTGACTCTTGTATACAATCCACGGGCACAAACAGATGAAAATGAGCAATGTGCTCCACTGAATGCTACCAAGAAAAGAATGCTTCGACAAAAATTCAAGTCTCAGCGGCGCCATATAAGCTCAAATACTACCGAGAGCTACTTCGTCCCCCGAAATATTTAGTGGCAGCTTCTCAATCAAATTAAAAGCAAAGTAATAGAAAAATCCTAACTCCGGCTCAACATTCATTCTCGTTCCAGTAAGGTGTAGATGCAACGTCAACAAAATCCAAAAAAGTCAAATTAAAGATGGAGTAAAGGCATATTCCTAACTCCAAGTCTTGATGGAAATATATGCGGCCTAAAAACCAATTTGATGTCCCTCTTACCCCAGCAAAATATAGACGTGGTGTCAACAAAGATCTAAGGAGCCAAAGCAAAAGTGGAGTGACGGCAAAATCCTAACTCCATATATCTCGATGGCAACATCTACAGCCAAGAGATCATCTCGACGTTTCTCCTCATGCCAATAGGATGCGGACACAATGTCAATAGGGACCAAAAGGTCATATCAAAGTGGAGCAAAGGCATATTATTACCTTCAGATCTCAATGGCAATATCAACAGTCTAGAGATCATCTCGACGTTCTTTCTCATTCCAGCAGGATGTAGATGCTGGATATAGTGCCCTCAAAGTCAATTATTGAATCGCAGGTACGTGATTGCAATGATTGAGGGAGGACCTGTACCGGTAGGACGGTCTTACTCGAGATGATAGTATGTTATCTGGTTTGCCTTTATCATCGTGTACAGCTTTAGGTGACTGTTCACTATTACACGTTGATAGAGCCCTTAGGATCCTACTTGACTACCAACAGTATAATGGCGATCGTATACGTGAGAGTTGGGTAGTCCATAAGCACATCCTTAAAAGTTGTCCCTAGTCGTAGGAGTTTCGAGACAGGGCATCGATACTCCAGAGTAGACTAGTGTATACAGTCAAGACCCCGACGAGGGGCGGTGGCCGGTCTCACAAGCCACTGGTGACAGTTGGATCACCTAAGATGTATACAGGTGCTCATTGGGTTATGAGTACACCGGACAGGACTCGCCGGGAACCTGCTAGTTGGTTTCATACCTAGCGTCAGATAGCAGTTCCCTGGTGACATGTGTACAGGTTAGTTCATCGACCTGAGGTCGTCATTTGTCTTGTGTGAGTTCCCACTGTGCTTTGATTACTACCCTACCACGGCTCAAAGGAGTCGTGCAAACAGGTTTTAGTTGGCTACAGTCCCGAGCCACATGGAGGCAAGTGAGCGGATCGGCAGGGGATTCGTCTCTGCGGGTATTGGGGGTGAGATCACGCTGTGTCTAGGAGAGACATTACACCAAGTCCTTGGCCAAGGCAGGTGAGAATTACTCGTAGGTATTCCAGTAGTTTCTCAGGGTGTTCAGGGCTACTCTCCGACACGACTTATACCGCTATTGGTAGTCTGACGTTACCAGCCCCCTAGGCCCAATATGCGATGCTCATAGACGAACGGACCGGACTGTATGTATATTGTCACTGATAGGCTCAGTAGGGTTCCAGGATGAGTTCGCTCATCAGGTTTCCCTTTCGGTCAGTACATGGGCAGCCGTTACGCACAGCTAGTACCGCTGACGTGCTTATAGCTAAACCTACTGCCAGGGTACTGACGAGTCTTTAGAGTCCCCCACAGATAGTTTCCCAAGTTCGGGCAAAACGTTGTAGAGGCCGTATGGTTTTATGGAAGGGTTCGAAAATGCATGTGCACTTGTGCACGTGTCATATTTCGGACAGATAATACTGGTGGGCTTTGGTTTAAGCCGGATCCAAGTATTATATTGAGTCGGATTATTTTTGTCGATCGTATTCGTATTCAGTCGGAATACGGATACAGGTATGTATATACAGGTGAGGGGTATTCTCGTAATCCGTTACGAGAATATTTTAGAAGATGCATTTCTTTTTGGATTAATCATTTTGGTTTAAATGATTATGGATTTTGGAAAGTGTGACTCATTAGTGTGACTCATTGATTCTAGAATGATCACTAATGACTCATGTAGTGAGTCATCTAGTGAGTCATTAGAGAATTAATTGAGTTTGTTTTGGGTGGGATATTTTAGGGTTGAGTTGGAGATATTTTGATAAGATATTTTCTTTATTTCTCTTACACTAAACCTTATATATATCAAACACAAGAGAAGAGGGCTACCATGAGTTAATTTTTGTATGCTTGGTTTTTGCTCTCTTGAGAAAGTTTCATGAGTTCACAATTTCCAATCCTTAGCATCTTTTTCAACCTCCACCCTAACCCTCTCATGTGATGAGAACCCTAGGGTGTTTGAGACAAAGTATTCTACTCATTCTCTACTTCATCTTGGACATCTCTTTTAGCAGACTTGATGTCCGAGTTGCCTCGGTATAGAGGCGGGAGCCCCGTTTAAAGATCCGTTGACGTGGTGCCACCTCGATGATGAGACAGGAGATCGGAGTTGCCGTAAGGAGCGTGGGATGATGGCTAAAGACCGAAGGACTCGGATCGATCGGTATAGCCTTTCTACCTCTTTACAGTCTGTTAGTTTAGCGTTAATGGCAAGATCCGGGTTATAGTATGCGATAGTGCCAGTTATAAAAGTTTTTGTTCCACGTTTAGTGTCAGAATGACGGCCGGGGTGCTACCGTAGACTTACATGGTATCAGAGCCACGCCATTAACCTTTACTAACTTGTTCTAACGTGTTTAAAATATCGATCAAATGAAATTTCCAAAACCGCGATTTCAATGTTAAAGTTGCTATCGATTTTGTTTTGTCGTCTAAAAATTATTTTGAGCATCTCAGAAAATCGTGCAGGCTTTTTTAAGGAAACTGTAGAAATTTGGTTCACTGTCTCCACAGTACTGCCGCGGAACCGCCGCACAAACCATGGTTTAGCCGCGGTTCCACCGCCGTTTTGGAGCAACAGAGTACCATTTTTCTACAGTAGTGTCTTTCATGGGGAATTGTGGTTTCTGGAATATTTTGTTTGGGCTCAGATTTTGTTTGAGTACTGCAGTTGTACTTGGGGCCCACTTCGGGAAGTTTTGTCGATCGGAATTTTAAACTTGTTAGTTTACAGTACTTACATTATATCTCCGACCGTGAATGTCATTCGAGCGGTAAATTGCGTCTAATTGCTATAGCTCTTTTAGACGGGTTTGTGAACGTGACATTCGCGTTGATGTTCTGTGTTGTGCTGTGATGTTGCGGATTTGTCATAGTGGATAGCTGTGTGCAATGGTAGTGCAGTTTAGATTTATTTATACATTTGATATTGCGGGGCGAGCGTCCAACATGTGGACTTCCATCTCTGCCTGTTTGTATAATATTCTTTTGGGGCACGACCGGGCTGAGGTCGATGTACCCGTTGTACATATTTTTCATTTCTGTACTAGGTTTACCCCGCGACGGAGTGCACGAATAGCCGGGTTCGAAGGCAACGGGTCCGTATCTCATGGCTTTGAGAGACAAAGGGGCCTCACTCTAGAATTGGCAGACTATTCGCCACACTCATAGAGGGTACAGGTTGACCCAAGATGGAGTGCCCAAGTTACCGGATTCCGTGAAGTGCTGGGTGGTCCATTCACTATGCTGTAGGGGCTGCCTCGCTTCAGGTTTTGGCGGGTAACTTGCCGCACACGTAGGGGTCTAGGTTTTTATTGCATAGGCTATCCACACGACCAGGGTAACGTCGGGTTTCAGCAGCGGCTCTGTGAAACCCGGGAATCCCAGATTATCTGTATTGTTCTGTGATGCTTATTACTTTTCTGTATGTTGCATATTATCACGCCTGGAGCGATTATTGTATATTGGTATATATACTAGTAGATGTTGTATATGTTTTTCACCCGCGCTAGTCCAGTCCCCGCTCCGTCGTTAGTTAAGTAACCTAACGGGTAATGACGGGACCCAGTGGCGAATGCGGATGGCATATACGTACATTATATTTTCGTTCTTTTCTGGTGTGATTAATTGATGGGACTGCGTTGATTATGATCAATGCAAAGGAAAACAAACCTGTTTGGACGTTGTTGGAACAGTTTTAAAAAGTGTTATTACAAGGACATTTTCTTTTGTTTTGCACAGTGGTATTCAGTTGGAATATCCAGCACCTCATTCGACGAGGCAAGGGCCGAGATCCCTTCACCGGGAGTGACCCCTTGGGCAGAAATTTGCGTCAGGGTAATAACTTCACTATAGTCGATTACTTGTTGCTTTGCATCACGGTATTCAGTTGGAATATCCTGCACCTCATTCCACGAGAAAAGAGCTGAGATCCCTTTACCGGGAGTGACCTCTTTAGCAAAGGTTTTCGCCACTATATTTTCTAAAAAGCTATCAGTTTCCTTCAGCGATATCAAGTTCGTTACGTTAAAGGTTTTTCGCCAAAAACCAGCCGTAACCCTCCATCATTTCATTTAGGTATTCAGTAGTATTCAAGCTATGTATTTTGACCAACGCCAAGGCATAGTGTTTGGTAGTTGCTGGGTATTCATCTGTTGCATAGATAGATGAGTTGGTTTGGGACAGTCGTTCTGCCATTTGGCCAACGTCAGGGGCATGTGCGAGTGGGTTAAAATTGACAAGATAATGATGGGTAGAACTTGGCATGTAACTTATGGCATTTTGGCCAACGTCAAGGTCATAAGAGCATTGGGCAAAAATCATATCGGGAGTTTCTAAAGAAACTGAAACTTGCCAGGCATGCGCATACCTTCTGGAGTGTGATAACATGAGTGGATTCCTTCACGTTATCATGCGATGAGAGTTGGATCCCGATTCCCACTGATGAGTTGGTTTACTCTTCGGGTGATCCCGATTGATTCTTCTTTTAGATTTGGAGGAGAATTTGACAGTACAGTGGGAGGTTTTCTGATTAGATAAAGTGATAACCATTCTGATCTAGGTTAGAGTGCACGCAGAGTGTTTCTTTTCTCTCTCTCTTTTGCTGCGACCATTGACCGACCCTAGACTATGACTCAGTAACCAAGTTGACCGAACCTTCTTAAAATACTGGCTTTTGGATTGTCCTAGTTGCATAAGTCATTGCCGCTCCTTCTTTTACCTTTTTAATTTCTCAGAACACCTCATATCACTACGAACATCCACTTCCATTGGATAGATCCATCATATGGTTATATACGAACTCGAAGGGACTTCTTCGAGGATGGATCAAGGTTCAGGAGAAATTGAATTGGTTTATTCAGTTGTCTTTTATCATCACCTTCTCTCAGGTTGCGAGGGCTCCTTGGTTTAGGAGAGTACACCTATTACACTTATTGGATAGTCTTCTTCCAAACCATAGGCAGGTGCCGAAAGGTAAGGAATGAAGAAAACCAATTAGCCTAAGTAGGGCGTACAGAAGGTAATAATGTAAAGACAAAATAAAGGGATTAGAAAGAGGGCAAAGTAAATTGCGACTGCTATCATTCACGACCAAACCACGTACTTCATCGCCACTCCTACTTCACCTTTGCTTTTTTCCCCAGTTCAGGAGAAATAGAATAAGGTTTTATTCAGTTGTCTTTTATCATCACCTTCTCTCAGGTTGCGAGGGCTCCTTAGTTTAAGAGAGTACACCTATTATGCTTACTGGATAGTCTTCTTCCAAATCATAGGCTGGTGCCGAACGGTAGGGAAGGAAGAAAACCACTTAGCCTAAAGGGGTGTACAGAAGGTAATGAATAAAGACAAATAAAGGGATTTGCAGAGATGGCAAAAAAATATACGGTTACAGTCATGAATTGGATTATGGAAGAGGCATTACTAGGAATACCAGGATACCCCTTCGAAATATTTTCATGTTTCAGTTTCACTATGCATTGTTAAAGGAAAACTATTTTCCCGATTAGATACTTACTCCAGGGTATGTATTTACCAGGTATGATTCACATCTGTATGGTTTTACAAATGCTGAGTGGGAGTAAGTTATTGGGAATATGGTGATCATCCTCATTATATCGGAATTCGTTGTAATTGGTGATATTTGAGAAAATCGCCTGGGTTTTTGCCGGACGGCATGTATTTGGTTTTGAGTATCCGTTGTTGTGCACCAATTTCAAAATGATATATCTGTACGTTTATTTTTATAAAGTGAGATATAACTTTTTGAAATTATGTCCGTGACATTTACCTATATCAGTTGACGATTGGGTAAGGAGCATTGAACAGCGGAGTAGTTCTTAACCATAAGTACAGTTTTCAACTTACAATGCACAGATTTTGAGTTATTCAACTCAGAGGACTTATACAGAGTATTGTATGTTGTCCAGTGTCCATCAGGACAAAGGGGTTGGTCCTCGTACTATATTCTGTTTACTTGTGACTTCTCTAGTTTTTAGACAAGTGTTTCGTAGAAATACAATGTCTAAGTTTTGAGAAGTTATGGGTATAGGAATAAAGTAGAAAACTAGATGTCGCAAGTATCGGGATTCTTCAAAGAGATCGAAGATGTAGATACTTGTGATTGGTATTCAGTTGATAGTAAAAGTTTTGAGAAACTTGTTTATCTTTCAGGTTACTCATAATTGGATACATTCCTAAGTTGAGTAATGCTAATCAGCCTCTCTCCATTAAGATGATATGCACTGGAAACAGCTGCATGATTTGAATCTGGTTCCAATTAAATAAGTGCCAAAGTTTCTATATTGGATATAGAATGGTTCATATCTTAACGATGTTAAGGTACGGGGAGTTGTCCCGATTATGCTTAAAACCAGACTCTGGATAACTCATGGCACATTTCTGTAATTGCAGTTTGTGGGTTGGCCCAGGCTATGATGAGGGTTGACTTTCTACCATCTAGAAGATCAATAGTGATATTGTTCTTGACTCGCCACAGTTTTAGTAAAATGGATTTTTTCAGAAAACAGTAGTGGGAGTATGGTAGAACTGGAAGTGATTCCAGAACCGCAAACGATTACGGAAAATTTAATAGGAACTAAACATTCAATCAGGTTTGACATTCCAATAGCCACTCCGCAGATATGGTGGGTAACCTCAGGCACCCGAGAGATACTCCGGTAGCCTCAAGGACGGTGATAGGAAGGTTCTTGTTTACCCAGACTTGACACTACTGTTGTTCCAGGCTATGAGACCCGGCAGGAGGTTAAGTATAGCGTCGTTCTAAACTAGCTTTAGAAGTGCACGTATATATTATTCTGCCAGAGGGTTGTTGTGGTCAGTGGGAGCAGCGGAAGCATAGTGGGTAAGTAGCTTATGTCTATTTATAAAACTAGAGCAGATATCACGGACATAGATCATCAAATTTTGATATGACAGTCATGGCTTTGACTTCATCAGAATAGGGGATGGATCTGTTAAGAAGGTAGTGGGGTGTGATGTCATGGTATTTGGATGACATACACAGAGTAGAAAGTAAAATTCCTATACTACGATCGGTTTTACTGTGGTTGTCACACAGGTGTTTCTCCATAAAGGATGTGGATATAATATCTGACATTCTGGTTACTAGATCTATGGTTTTAGGTCTAAATTGGGGTAGTTTCCCAATGTGGGTACTTTGACAGTATTCTAATAGTGTTTTAGAATGGACGACTCCTAGTATGGTGGTGTACCTACAGGTGATGGAGTCTCCCTCTCTAAAGGTGTCTTACAGACTAAAGGGGAGAGGGATGTGCATGATTGGCATATCACTTGCTTAAGCAATTGAGTCGATCATGAGATGTCAAGTACCACACCAGATGTTGTTTTTGCACTAGATGCGATAAGTTTATATAAATCCAATACTGGAGAAACATACGGAAGCAGTTTTAGAACATAAGTGGATGTTCTAGGGATTTGATGACGGTAGCCTCCTTCGGGAGTAGGTTATCATTCCAGGCTTCCAAAGGTGACATGGATGACAGAGTGATTGTCAGAGTTATAGTTTTCCCTCTGACGAGGGGAAGTAGATTGGACAGGTGGTCCAACAGGATACTATGGGAGGCATGGTGCAGGATACTGATTAGGTTCAGTTGTCGATACAGTCTAAGAAGTTTGAATTTGGAGTTCATTTATGAACTAGGTCCCATCAGATATCCAGACATATTCTAAGACAGGTATTACTCAATTTGGGAGATGGTTTTCTCCGCGAACTTGAGATTAAGAGAGACATAGAAAGAAACATCAGGGCGGATCCACTCATTGAGGCTATTTCTCGAACACAAGAGTTTTACAAACGAGCTTTGTGAAACTGATTAGTAGAGGAGTTGGGTGTTTGGTATCACACGGGCTGTGAGTATGCGACATCGCAATAATTAGCCTTAAGTGCAAGTGGAAGATTGTTGGATATAGTGCCCTCAAAGTCAATTATTGGATCGCAGGTACGTGATTGCAATGATTGAGGGAGGACCTATACCGGTAGGACAGTCTTACTCGAGATGATAGTATGCTATCTGGTTTGCCTTTATCATCGTATACAGCTTTAGGTGACTGTTCACTATTACACGTTGATAGAGCCCTTAGGATCCAGCTTGAATACCAACAGTATGATGGCGATCATATACGTGAGAGTTGGGTAGTCCATAAGCACATCCTTAAAAGTGGTCCCTAGTCGTAGGAGTTTCGAGACAGGGCATCGATACTCCAGAGTAAACTAGTGTATACAGTCGAGACCCCGACAAGGGGCGGTGGCCGGTCTCACAAGCCACTGGTGTCAGTTGGATCACCTAAGATGTATACGGGTGCTCATTGGGTTATGAGTACACCGGACAGGACTCGCCGGAAACCTGCTAGTTGGTTTTATACCTAACGTCAGATAGCAGTTCCCTGGTGACATGTGTACAGGTTAGTTCATCGACCTGAGGTCATCATTTTTCTCGTGTGAGTTCCCATTGTGCTTTGATTACTACCCTACCACGGCTCAAAGGAGTCGTGAAAATAGGTTTTAGTTGGGTACAGTTCCGAGCCACATGGAGGCAAGTGAGCGGATCGGCAGGGGATTCGTCTCTCCCGGTATTGGGGGTGAGATCGCGCCGTGTCTAGGAGAGCCATTACACCAAGTCCTTGGCCAAGGCAGGTGAGAATTACTCGTAGGTATTCCAGTAGTTTCTCAGGGTGTTCAGGGCTACTCTCCGACACGACTTATACCGCTATTGGGGGTCTGACGTTACCAGCCCCCTAGGCCCGATATGCGATGCTCATAGACGAACGGACCGGACTGTATGTATATTGTCACTGATAGGCTCAGCAGGGTTCCAGGATGAGTTCGCTCATCAGGCTTCCCTTTCGGTCAGTACATGGGCAGCCGTTACGCACAGCTAGTGTCGCTGACGTGCTTGTGGTTAAACCCACTGCTAGGGTACTGACGAGTCTTTAGAGTCCCCCACGGATAGTTTCTCAAGTTCGGGCGAAACGTTGTAGAGGCCGTATGGTTTTATGGCAGGGTTCGAAAATGCACGTGCATTTGTGCACGTGTCATATTTCGGACAGATAATACTGGTGGGCTTTGGTTTAAGCCGGATCCAAGTATTATATTGAGTCGGAATATTTTTGTCTCTCGTATTCGTATTCAGTCGGAATACGGATACAAGTATGTATATACAGGTGAGCGGTATTCTCGTAATCCGTTACGAGAATATTTTAGAAGATGCATTTCTTTTTGGATTAATCATTTTGGTTTAATTGATTATGGATTTTGGAAAGTGTGACTCATTAGTGTGACTCATTGATTCTAGAATGATCACTAATGACTCATGTAGTGAGTCATCTAGTGAGTCATTAGAGAATTAATTGAGTTTGTTTTGGGTGGGATATTTTAGGGTTGAGTTGGAGATATTTTGATAAGATATTTTCTTTATTTCTCTTACACTAAACCTTATATATATCACACACAAGAGAAGAGGGCTGCCATGAGTTAATTTTTGTATGCTTGGTTTTTGCTCTCTTGAGAAAGTTTCATGAGTTCACAATTTCCAATCCTTAGCATCTTCTTCAATCTCCACCCTAACCCTCTCATGTGATGAGAACCCTAGGGTGTTTGAGACAAAGTATTCTACTCATTCTCTACTTCATCTTGGACATCTCTTTTAGCAGACTTGATGTCCGAGTTGCCTCAGTATAGAGGCGGAAGCCCGTTTAAAGATCCGTTGACATAGTGCCACCTCAATGAGGAGACAGGAGATCGGAGTTGCCGCAAAGAGCGTGGGATGATGGCTAAAGACCGAAGGACTCGGATCGATCAGTATAGCCTTTCTACCTCTTTACAGTCTGTTAGTTTAGCGTTAATGGAAAGATCCAGGTTATAGTATGCGATAGCGCCAGTTATAAAAGTTTTTGTTCCGCGTTTGGCGTCAGAATGACGGCCGGGGCGCTACCGTAGACTTACAGTAGATTCGACGTCAACATGGACCAATGGGTCAAATCAATGTGGAGTGATGGCATATTCCTAACTCCGGATCTCAATGGTGATATATACAGCCTAGAGGTTATATGGATGTCTACCCTACTTCAATGAAGAATCGGCATGATATCATCAAAGCAAAAGCAAAGGGACGACATATTCCTAGCTTCAGGTCTTGATGGCAAGCCTAAAGACCATTGGATGTTATCCTACCCGAGAAGGGAGAAGTTATGACTCATCGGGACTCCAAATTGAACCTAACCTCAAGTAAAGAGCCAAGGAAATACCTAACGCTGGATCTTCTAATGGTAATATGAATATTCCAACCTGAGAAGACTACTTGAAGACGTCTTGTCCAGCTTTAGAAGGGATCTGAGACACGACAGATGGGGTGCTACGCGAGAAGCAACCTAAGGGGCCGCATGTTGAGAATATATCAGCCAATATGATGGTACGATGGACTTAACCCAGTACTACAAATCTAACGGACTCTTGTATCGAAAGAGGTTATCTATATTTCATATTAGGATACACCTGCAAGATCCTCTCGACTTGCAGGGAGAAAAATCTTTATGAGACCTTCACGGCTCATAAAGTTGAAAAGCCTTAGGCGACGGGGATATCAACATATTTCCTAAGCCATTGTTGCCCTACAAAGAGGTCAAAACTGACTCTTGTATACTATCGACGGGCCACATTCGACAAAGTTGCATCCAATGAGGAGAAGAAGCCACTTATAGGTTCTCTCGACTCGTAAGGGGGAAATAATCTTATGAGATCCTTACGACTCTCAAGAGAAAACACATTTATGAGTCCTCACGGCTTCTAAGGAGAAAATACATCTATAAGATCCTCTCGACTCATAAGGAGAAACATCTTTATGAGACCCTTACGGCTCATAAAGTTGAAAAGCCTTAAGCGACAGATCTAAACATGTTTGTTAAACCATAGCTGCCCTACAAGGAGATCAATACTGACTCTTGTATACTATCCACGGGCACATTAGTCAAAGTTGCATGCCAATGAAGTGAAGAAACCACTTACGGGTCCTCATGACTCGTAAGGAAAAAATACCCGAGTAAGATCCTTACGACTCACGGAGGCGATGGACACTTAGGAATCCTCATGATTTTTAGGAAGAATATGCACCTATGAGATCCTCGTGACTCATAGGGAGAAAAACCTTCTTGAGACCCTTACGACTAATGAAGATGGACAAAGCCTTAGGCGACAAAGACCAAACCTATCTCATGAGCCATCAATTCTATGGTGATACATAACTTTGCACTGCTTAACCCACGTACATACCTATATAGGCAAAATAGTAGGGGGAGTTTGTTCCCGCCAAAAATTTTGGCTCAAAATTTGTTGTTCCCTTTATAAAAATAGAGGGCGTCCCCCACGTGTTAAACACATGATCACTCACATGCAAAGCATGTGATTAGCGATTTCAAATAGATTTAAATTCTATGGCAAGCCCCCTACGTGCAAAGAACGCGAGTATCTGGTGCAGATAGGATTAAATCCTATAGCAGCGCCCATATGTTAAACACGTGAGCACTCACATGCAAAGTATGTGAGTACCGGTTTCAGATAGGATTAAATCCTATGATAGCTCCCACGTGTTAAACACGTGAGCACCCACATGTTAAACACGTGAGTTCTCCTGCCGCATTCTTGTGGCACCGCTCACATGCAAAGCACGTGAGTGTCGCTGCTATATATGTATATGGCAGTGCTCACGTGATAGCACGTGAGCACCACAATTTGAAACGCTCTCATCTGATAGAATTAAATACTATGTTAGGAAAATATTTTCCTAATCTTATTAAACAAACAAGATATTCATCTGATAGAATTAAATTCTATATGGAAATATCTCCCTGATCTTTCTAAAATAAGAAAGATCTTCTCTGTTAAACAGAATTAAATTCTATGGTTCGAAAAATATCTTCCTAACAAGATATTCATATGATAGAATTAAATTCTATGTTAGGAAAATATTTTCCTAATCTTGTTAAACAAATAAGATATTCATCTGATAGAATGAAATTCTATATGGGAAATATCTCTCTGATCTTTCTAAATAAGAAAGATCGTCTCTATTAAACAGAATTAAATTGTATAGTTAGGAAAATATTTTCGTAACAAGATATTCATATGATATAATTAAATTCTATATTAGGAAAATATTTTCCTAATCTTGTTAAACTAACAAGATATTCATATGATAGAATTAAATTCTATGTTAGGAAAATATTTTTCTAATCTTATTAAATAAATAAGATATTCATATGATATAATTAAATTCTATATTAGGATAATATTTTCCAAATCTTATTACAACTAACAAGAAATCTTCTCTGTTAAACAGAGAGCCTTGAATTAAAAATCCAACAGTGAATAAAATTTACTGGTTGATCTTTAAGATCAATTTGATTGATTATAAAATCAATCATGATCTCTCAATGAGAGATTTTCTCAAAACAGATTGATTTTTCTCTTCTCCTATAAATAGGAGCAAAGAGATTAAATCTGGAAAAAAAAGACCCCCATAAGATTCTGTAAAAATACAGAAGGCACTCCAAAAGCTTTCACAAAAAAACAAAGAATTTAATTCTCTTCGAAGAAGAAGATCTTCTACCTCTCAAATCCTAAGTAGAGAATTCATTGAGTTAAAAATATTTCCTCTTTACCCATCACTTGCATATATAAGGGTTTAACCCTTCTCAAAGAACTTAGTTCTTTCTCTGGATCTGAGATCCACAAGACAAGTCTTCCACAAGTTGAGAATTTAATTCTCATCGGGAAGATCTTGTTCTTGAGAATCAAGGATTCAGAGGAGAACAAGGTTGAAAAGAACAATGGAAGAAAGGACATGAAAAAAATGGAGTTTATACTCCAGGAACATAGTTCCTTCATAATCAAGAACTTAGTTCTTAAAGAATTTGATCCCAGATCCTTAAAATATTGATCTTGGTGATTGTTAATGGTTAAAATACAATTAACAGAAGTTTAACTTCTCCAAAAAACATGAACAGAGATTAAATCTCTAAGGACACAGTGTCTCACGTGATATCCTTGTGAGCGCTCAAAAGGATATCATGAAGACAGCGCCTCACATGATATCCACGTGAGCGCTTAAAAGAAGCAGATGATAGTATTTCACATGATATCTACATGAGCGCACAGAAGCTCAGAGATTCGGTGTCTTACATACCATACACGTAAGCACCTAAGGCCTATGAAGACAGCGCCTCGTGTGCCAAACACGTGAGCGCACATAAGTAAGGACTCAGCGCCTCACGTGCCATACACATGAGCACTTGAAAGACACCAGAGACTTAGTGCCTCACATGATGCACACGTGAGCACTATATATTTGAGTGCTTAGCACTGCTGGGTGACATAGAAACCAAATTTTTAGCCCTAAATTAGCTAAGTCTGTGAAGTGAAAACTTATTTGAGCCCATTTCACATGTTTAAGTTGATCTTAAATTAAAACAAGATTAATGATCATCAATCATATTTCCAAGCAGATCTTAGTCGGATATATGATTAATGATCATTCATCAAAACTGATCTTAGTCGAATATATGACTAAAGATCTTCATCCATAATGATCTTAGTCCCATATACGACTAATGATATTTCATCGATCTTTCATCCATTTGATCTTACGACTAATGATCGACTACCCAAATAGATTTTAGTCCCATATACGACTAAATGATCTTTATCTTAGTCTCATATAAGACCAACGATCCTTAGTTCCAATATGATATTTTCCCTCATATACGGGATTTGGTTCAAGGTTACATCTTTCCACACCTTTGATATATGTCGTTGTAATTTCTCAACATCTTCAGAGAGGTGGTGGGTCCCGACAACCAACAACTCCTCGTCCCAACTTGACGAAAGATATGAAATTTCATCAAGACAGGGAATGTCCTAATTCTCATATTGATGCACCTTATATTTATGCACTTCCATATTGATGTGCACACCTTATATTGATACGCATCCCATATAGATACGAATCTTATATTGAGCTCCGGCTTTATATGTGTGTGTGTGTGTGTATGTATATTTTTAAGGGAAAGATAAATGCCTTCGAATTGGATCGCACCCTAATATTGGGCGCATCCTATGTTACCATCGTTCACTTCGCCGCGTAAAATATACATTTGCGCGCAAGATGAGTGTTGGACCGAAACGTCCTTAAACTAATATTTCATCCCAAACACGGGAATGTTGGATCGAAATATCCCTAATTTAATATTAAACAGCGATATCCTTAAACTAATATATGTTCGGCCCTACGGCTGGTCTCCATGTTGACCCCCGTATACAATCCATGGGCATAAACAAGCCATACTCCATTCAAATTCCCCATGGACCGCGATGTCCTTAAACTAATATATTTTGCCCTGCGGACTGTCTCCATATTGACTACCGTATACTATCCATGGGCTATGCATATATGATCTAATGATCAGTTGAGCCCGTATACTCACTGTTTCTAAGCCGATCTTAGTCTCATATATGACTAATGATCCTTAAATTAAACCCAAATATCCTATGAACTGATGGACCTCATTTATATGAGATATGCGTTCTAAGTTCAAAACCCTAAATCTAATATACGAATTTGGACTAATCTACGCCTTACGAGTGACGATGATATATATTAGTCTCCGTACACAATTCAAAGGCGACTCTATAATAAACAATATATAACACAATACGAACTGACTTACTGGAGCAGTTGAAAGTTGTTATTGCAATTCGATGGTGTAATTAACTGCAAGGGTTTGCGACTGTAGGGAAGAGCGTCCCCACAATCAAAAAATCCTCAAAGTGGGGGAATCTGATAAGTCATGCTATATTGGTCGCATCTGTTCAAACCTCCGATATACGATGTCATAAATCAACTTGGTATCTTCGGAGAGGTGGATGGATATGTTCATATAGCATCTACCCCCAAATTCAGGCTAGACGTCCTCCGCGTCTCAGTCCAGTTTTCGGCGGTAAACAGTGGTGTCGCTAGAAGTGATGAGTGGTGGTGGCTGCGATGAGAAAGGTTCGGGGGTGGCAGCTACGAGGAAGGAGAAGAACTAGGTATACTTTTTTTAGAGGAGGCTAAGGTTAGGATTTCTAATTCATGTAACCTGGCTCTGATACTATGTCACAATAAATTAAATACTTTATTATTGTATTAAAATATAGAGAGAGCCTCTCTATATATATGTGTTATAATATGTCTACTTCCTAATTTATCCGATATGGGACTAAACTATTATATCAAACTCTAACAATCTCCTTTGTTCTACATTGCCTATAAAGTGTTTGTGCAATTGCTTCATAGAGCCTTTGGTTTCCTTTGTTCTATATTGCCTACAAGGTGTTTGTGAAATTATGGTCTCTTTGGTAGAATCTGGGTAATCCGTTTGGGTTCTGAGTTCATAAGTTAACCATGTTTGATAAAGAATAGATAGATCCGATGTGTTTTGTCATTGTCCGGAGTTGATTGATCGAGGTGGAGCTTGCGGAGGCTCATGGTGACCAGATCTTGTTTATGGACAACGGGTATTGACCAGATCTAGAGTTGGGAAGCCGGTAGTGGAAGATTTGGCCGAATTTGGGCAAATTGTGGCTCCATAAATTTTGATGGGATTTTGTTTAGAATCAATGGCTCGGTTGATTTGGTTGTGGATCGAACATTCGGAATCCGATTTTAACGATCCAGGTATCGATCCCTATGTTTTCGAGCATTTCAGACGCATTAGATCAGGCTGATTGGCCAAATTTTTTTCAGCTGCAGATATCCCTACTTTGGCACGTATAGTTCGCAACTTATGTTAATTTTTCATGAATGCTTGTTATTTCTTCAAGACATTTGTTACCATGCTGATTTGATTTGAAGGTGGAGCTCTTTACTCTTTTGATGTCGCATGTGTTATCCGTTTATGATTTTGGATTGTCACGTTGATCATGTGATAAATTTCGTCTCCGATGTTTTGGATGAGATACTATCTTCTTTCAATGCTAACTTTAGGCTCCATCAGATGCGATCCAAGATAGAGATTTGTTGTTTGTGTCCCGCATCTTTTTGTTGATCATGGATTTATGGTTCGAGGATAATTCCACTCGGTTTAGTTTGGTGCTTCGAGGAAATTTCCACTCAGTCGATTGTTCGAACGGGCGTATATCAAGATGCTTTAATTACTTGCTTCACGATTTTGTTGACATGCGTGTAGAGTGTTTTTCATCACCCATTGAGATGGATGAGCATATGCCTCAGGCGTATACAGATTCCTCTATCTAAGATAGGTGGGGTTTATTGATTATGGGGTCATTTCTCCAGCAGCCGCGGACAAAACTGTTGTTAATTACCCATCGCTTTTGACATGAGGGAACCTTCGATTAACTGGTCATGGTGGTCATGCGAACTCAGTATGAAATATGTGCGTGTTGTGTTTTGAAAACAATTTTGAAGATTCTTTGGGCATATCGGGGGCCTCACAGAGTTTACGAGGGTCCCGCTGACCGGTCAATGGGTGGGGGTCCCACTGTCCGGTCAGCGGGCTGGGGGTCAAGAAGGCTAGCCCCGTTGCGGGCTTAGGACAGCGCCTCTAAACAAAAAAAATTGTAACATCCCAGTACATTTATACTAGATATTTTGGGTATTTTAAATCTTGCAGTAAAATTCCTTATTATGGTTTCTTTTGGGTTGCGAATGATGTAATTAGTAGCCGTGTTTATTATCCGACCCGACCCGCATGTTTGAAACCCAATATGGTTCGAGTTTATATCATATATTTGCTAGTACAGTGTATCCATGTGAATTGAGTATTAAATACATATATAATATATTTTAAGCTCTACATATCTCTTTATAATACAATATAAAACCAAAATAATATTCTTTTCCTATCTAGCCTTGCATGGAGAATTACCCTATATCAAGTGGTTGCGCCCATATATCATGTTCGTATCCTAAGGGTTAGACAGATTAGTAAGTGGATCGCTGCGTATATTTATGTAGATTTTATTTGGGGGTATATGTTTTTAACTACAGAATATTGCATTATAGTTAAATTCTTATGTATGTTCTTTATATTTAAAAACTGTATTTTTAAAGGGATACGGGTAATATTCGGAGTAATATGGTATTATCTATAAAATCATACCATATATATATATATATATATATATATATATATATATATATATATATATATATATATATATATATTATTTTTCTATAACTATAATATTTATATAACAGTTTAATATATAAATATATATTATATATTTAATTTGATTTTATAAGATTCTCTCTCCCTCTCGATATATATATAATATATATATATAATATAATATAATATAAATTTATTATCAACTCTCTCTCTCTTTCTCTCCCCCCGCCTTCATCTCTCGCGCTCCTCTCTCCGCCGAACCCTAAACCCACGCCATCGCCGTTCCCCCTCATCGTCGTTCATCCCATCTCCTCGTCATCACCACCCTCATCTGCTTTTCCTCCTCGTCGACACCACCTCCTCCTTTCCCTGAGACCTCGACTGAAGCCCGACCCCAACGCCAGAACCCATCACCTCCTCCCTCGCCGTCAACCTCACCGCCTGAACGTGACCACCCCCATCACCTTCCCTCCTCATCAGCAACACCAGAGCACCCACACACCACCACTGCAAATTCTTCATCTTCTCCTTCTCATACCCGATCCCCTTCAACCCTCATGGTCACGACACATCGTCATCGACTGTGTTCCCCATCACCTCATCACCGACCGCCTCTCCCCTCTCCTGGCCCTCGCTAACCCCAGAACACCTGCAACCCCGCCATTATCTTCTTCTTCTTCTTCTTTTCTTCTTCTTTCTTCTTTTTTTCTTCTGTTCTTTTCCGATTGACATCGCCGGAGTTGTGCACATCGCCGACTATTCAGACGGCCCAGTCACCGTCGTCGTCTAACCCAGTTACCATATCATGCAGTTGCTCAGTTCAGGTCAAGTCCTACGTACGTGGGTTTTGCATCGTGACGTTATTCGGCGTCGGAACGTAATATCCGGATATTCGTCGTGAGATTTCGATCAAGCAAGTTCTAAAATTGCAACATGCTATTTTGATTATATTTATATGATTAAATATAGTATATATGAGTTAATATTCAGCAAATATTGTCAATGTACAGTTTCATCGCATCAGTCTGTATCCGTACCAATAATGGTTTATCTAGTTGCATGTCGGATCATCATAATATTATCATACTACTATATCAGTTCAGTAATCTTTATCTAGATCGCCATGTACCTGGTAACAGATGTATAACGGTTATTACAGATAGATACATATACATCCTGGCATTAGTTGTGTTTATCGTGTGTCGATATTGGTTATAGTTTTACATTTAGTGTCTATTTTGGTTAATATATATTGTCTGACTTGTACATGAGACATTAGTAGATCCGTTACTTGGATCATCCGCTAATGCCGACAATCCTGACTTGTTGTCCTGATGGACGTGACTTGTTGTCTACATAGACAAGACCTGTACCTGCTCGATCCTGTGTTGGCATTAGATTTATTTCATCAATACCTAACTTGAACACAAACCTGGTGGTAAGGGAAAATCAATAATGAAACCTAATTTGTAACTCAACAGTTCGATACTTCCAAATACTGATCAGTCGATTCGGGCTTTGGCCGGCCCCAGAATGATGCTGCTGACATCATTCGTCTGTACATGATACTTGTTTACTGCTTAGCGGCACGTCTCAGATTCAGCCCCGAGAGTCTTGACCGTGGTCCCGGGCAAGCACGGGATACTATTGAGTTAGATCGACGATTCCATTAATTGATTTCAAAGACTTGTAGAATAGATAACCTAGAAGCACAGACTTTAGGATGCACGTCATATACCTATACCTCACTATTTTATACCTGTGTTTATTATGTATACCCATGTTTAATCATAGCATCCTATCCTGGTTATTACTATTATTTTGATATTTATGACGCACTAACGTCTGGGTTTTGCATGGTCCGGTTCCTCTGACTTTGTCGCGGGCAGATCAGGAGTATTTTAGCAAGCAGGCTGAGCAATGAGAAGCATGATGATTAGTTTTCGAGATGTTTAGTTATTTTATTTTTGTAGTTTTATTTTATTGATGTGATCCCATAAGGGGCGTGATTCAGAGATTATTTTTATTGAATCTTGATTCGTTTCCGCTTTATGCATTTCTTGACTTTTATCTATTGTGGCAGATGGACATGTGTTAGTTATATTTTCTTTACTATTCTTGATATCTGATTGACAGCCATAATGTGACTATGGAGGGATTATTCCTAGTCATAGGTAGCATGGTTGGGTCTGTCACGTGCTGTATTAACGTATTTTGGGTAGCGGTGCGTGATCATTTTTGAAACAACCCTAATTTTCATATACATTTTTCTGTACAAAATTTTTAAATTTTTTAAATTCATAAAGGAGTATTTTACTCTGAGCACAAGATATATATAATTAATTATTTTGTTTTTAAATAATTTCATTTTTAGTGTACATTAAATTGTTTTAAAATTTAAAGTGTACTTTGATATTTAATGCTGCTGATATCATTTTAAGTATCTAATTCCTTACAATAATTACAATAAAGAGCTTGTAGCTCATTGGTAATACCTTGCACTGCTGAACCAAGCCACCGGAGTTCAAATCTCATGCCCCACATTATTTTTTGTATTTATTTTTTTTGGAAGTCAACAGTAAAAAGGCCATAACTCCCAAAATATGTACTGGACAACAAAAAGTAAAAATACCAAGTTGTTTCTCAGGAAAACCCCCGGCCATTGGACCCTTGACTCGGCCTGACTCGGCGCCGCCGGCCGGCGACTCGGTCCGGCGCCGCCGGACGGCCGAGTCACCAACTGAGAAAAGTTGGCTCTTGACTTGGTCAACCCTCTTGCACACTTATTATACTTGGATCGGTTTTGATTTGGCCAATAAATCCCTTTTACTCCTAAGTTTAATGATTTTTAATGAATTTTTAATGTTTTTTATATTTTCTTTTAATATTTTTTATCCTAACCCTAACCCTAACCCTAGCCTAGCCCTATATAAAGACCCCTACCCTCTACCATTTCACCTCACCACTCTAAGTCTACGCTCTCAAATTCTCGAGAACTCGGTACGAAGAGCAAGAAGCGAAGCGCTGCCGAAATCGACGACGGATTCCGGCGACCGGATCAGAACCTTCGCGACGTTTTCAACGAATCGACAACCACCACATCCCTTAGCTTCCTTAGCTTGTCCAAACCGTAAGTCCCACCTTCTTCTATCTCTCTTTTCTTTAAGGTAAAAATACGACTTTTTAGAACCCGACGGAAATCGGACAAACCGATTTCCGATTCGGTTTTTCTATAAATTTCCACTTGTCACCTAATACATAATATTTACCCATATTCATGTTGACTATTAATCACCCATAAACCAATTTAATCAAACTTTTCCACATGAAATGATAGCTTCTTTGTAAAATCGTATTCTTTTCATAAAAATACCATGAAGTTCATTTTTCTTAGTTTAATAAATTCTCTCACTCCTAAATAGGTTTATCTTGATCACTAAACTTGTAGAACCCAATTTGAATGAAATTTCACACATAAAATGATAACTTTTCGAATACCGTATTCTTGCGCTATAATACCTTTAAGTTTAACATAGCATGTTTTACCTTTAAACTTCATTAAACCTTAAAATAAGTCACGAGCTAATGACCTACCTCTACACACACTCAATATAACCCTAATTGATAAATATCAAAACACAGAATACGAAATTACAGGACTTTTCACTAAAATACCCTAATCTTTATAATCTTTATTGAAAGCTTTAAGTTGTGACATTTCTAAATAAAATCTTTTAATAAAATGAAAGCACGATTGGTCATGGACATCGATCGTTTATCTAAACTGTCTTGTGGTGACTAGGCAAGTGTGTCTAAGGCTAGTGGTTTTTAATTAGGCCCACGACTGTGGTTCCTTCCCACTTACCTGGCACTTACCTGGCCGCAATTGACGGTGAAGAGGCGATTTGAGGCTTCTAATGACTCATCGTTTCGACCTTAGAAATAGGCTAGTTGGCTTAGAAAACCCTAATAACTAAAATACGGAAAACTAAACTCTTTTGCAATTAAATACCTTATATTTATAAAACAGTTTTCCTAAATGAGAAGTGTTTATAAAACCTAAGCAAAGTGCCGCTACAACCCACTTTTGGGGAACCTGTTAGGGATAGTACGGTTCATCGTGCACCCGCAGGCTAGTAGTGCGAGATTCAGACCTCCGCAAGGAGCATTCGGTCTCGAAAGGTTTAAAATACGACATTTAAGAAAAATGAGATTTTTGAAAATAAAATATTCATTTAAAAATTATCCAAGTGTTTATATATATAATTATCATTTAAACACCTATTTTATTATAATATAAAGTTTCCACATTTTCCTAAAAAAATTACAAGATTAAAATTTACATTAAAATACCATGAATTTCAAATAAAACAATTAATACTTTTATTAGGATATATTCATTAGAATAACACAAATAAAATTCACATTCATTATAACAATAAAGACGATTATTAAATACTTGAGGTGTATTTCGAAAACTATACAAAAGTACTTTTTACATAAAACCCCCTCAAGTTTTACAAATTACAAAAAGGCCCCTAACTAATATTGAACTTCAAATTATCTTTCTTTTAGTCTGACTCGGGTTAGAGTCTGACTATTTCTGACTTGAATATGATTCAAGTCAATCTATATTCTTTTATATTCCAATACAATTTGAATACATGAAACCCTGAATCCAGTTAACAATATATTCTTTTTGACTGAATCAAACCATGGATATTCATCCATTATCCTGATATTCCATTTACCTGATTATACAGTTACAACATGTTTACTGATATCATGGTTTTGGTCAGTCACTCAATTTACATATTCCAATACTACAATACTGTTAAAACACTACGGGGTTTAAGGGGTAGATTGGTACGGAAGGTGTTAAAGGTGGCACGAGGTGGTCAGATTAAGACACCTAACCTGAATCCTATTGCTGTTGTACCGTGGCATAACGGTTCCTTGTACTTTCCTTTTGCCCTGATCTCTAGCATATAGAGATCCCCCTCGTATACACTGGCATCCTTCTGTACCAAGCTACAAACAACAGCGTTAACTCAATATTCCATAATATTCAACAATATAATACTTTAGAAAATACTGTGACTCTGTCATTCTCATTCTTCTTATTCTTTGGGACTTACCGAGCAACCTGTTCGCTGACGACATTCTATTTCTTTCTTCTTTGAATGTCGTCAGGTGCGTTGGACCAAGCTGAGATCGAACCCACCGGTGAAGATTTGAAGCAGTTCCAGGAAGATCCAGAGCTCTAGATACTGTACCTTGTTCTTTCCAGTTTATTTCATTTTCTGTTATGCCACTGTTTAGGCATTGCTTTTCATTCCAGTTGTATTTTCTTTTCATGCATTGTACAAAGAATGTTATTAATAAAAGTTGCTGTTATTTCTATATTATTCGTCTCTTGTGATTTATTTTATATTGCTTAGTTACGCTTAGCGTATGTACTTTTGAGTATATACGTAGCGGGCCTCGTCGCGTCCACTTCGCCGTACACTGGGAAGCGGGGCGTGACAGGTTTTGTTGGTGGCCCATGCAGGTCAGAGCTGTATGAATCCCTGTCATGCAGTTCTGGTCTGCGTGAACAACCTAAGCAATATAACACTAGAACCAGCAACTAAAACATTCTTTACAATCATGACCCTTGAATCCTTTCCTTCATATTCCGTGAATCATATACTTTGAATCTATGTTAACCTAAAATTCCCTCACCTCTTTTACAATTTTACTAAAACCTTCGCACTCTTTCATTCCTTCACACAATCTTTACATTTTAAAAACCCTGTCAGTATACTAGCACCAAACTTTTCTTGGATTTGTTACACCTTCCTTTTACAAATTTCGAGGACGAAATTTTTATAAGGAGGGTAGAATGTAACAACCCTAATTTTCATATACATTTTTCTGTACAAAATTTTTTAAATTTTTTAAATTCATAAAGGAGTATTTTACTCTGAGCACAAGATATATATAATTAATTATTTTGTTTTTAAATAATTTCATTTTTAGTGTACATTAAATTGTTTTAAAATTTAAAGTGTACTTTGATATTTAATGCTGCTGATATCATTTTAAGTATCTAATTCCTTACAATAATTACAAGAAAGAGCTTGTAGCTCATTGGTAATACTTTGCATTGCTGAACCAAGCCACCGGAGTTCAAATCCCATGCCCCACATTATTTTTTGTATTTATTTTGTTTTATTTTTTTTGGAAGTCAACGGTAAAAAGGCCATAACTCCCAAAATATGTACGGGACAACAAAAAGTAAAAATACCAAGTTGTTCCTCAGGAAAACCCCCGGCCATTGGACACTTGACTCGGCCCGACTCGGCACCGCCGGCCGGCGACTCGGCCGACTCGGTCCGGCGCCGCCGGCCGGACGGCCGAGTCACCAACTGAGAAAAGTTGGCTCTTGACTTGGTCAACCCTCTTGCACACTTATTATACCTAGATCGGTTTTGATTTGGCCAATAAATCCCTTTTACTCCTAGGTTTAATGATTTTTAATGAATTTTTAATGTTTTTTATATTTTCTTTTAATATTTTTTATCCTAACCCTAACCCTAGCCTAGCCCTATATAAAGACCCCTACCCTTTACCATTTCACCTCACCACTCTAAGTCTACTCTCTCAAATTCTCGAGAACTCGGTACGAAGAGCGAGAAGCGAAGCGCTGCCGAAATCGACGACGGATTCCGGCGACCGGATCAGAACCTTCGCGACGTTTTCAACGAATCGACAACCACCACATCCCTTAGCTTTCTTAGCTTGTCCAAACCGTAAGTCCCACCTTCTTCTATCTCTCTTTTCTTTAAGGTAAAAATGCAACTTTTTGGAACCCGACGGAAATCGGACAAACCGATTTCCGATTCGGTTTTTCTATAAATTTCCACTTGTCACCTAATACATAATATCCGCCCATATTCATTTTGACTATTAATCACCCATAAACCAATTTAATCAAACTTTTCCACATGAAATGATAGTTTCTTTGTAAAACCGTATTCTTTTCATAAAAATACCATGAACTTCATTTTTCTTAGTTTAATAAATTCTCTCACTCCTAAATAGGTTTATCTTGATCACTAAACTTGTAGAACCCAATTTGAATGAAATTTCACACATAAAATGATAACGTTTTCGAATACCGTATTCTTGCGCTATAATACCTTTAAGTTTAACATAGCATGTTTTACCTTTAAACTTCATTAAACCTTAAAATAAGTCACGAGGTAATGACCTACCTCTACACACACTCAATATAACCCTAATTGATAAATATCAAAACACAGAATATGAAATTACAGGACTTTTCACTAAAATACCCTAATCTTTATAATCTTTATTGAAAGTTTTAAGTTGTAAACATTTCTAAATAAAATCTTTTAATAAAATGAAAGCACGATTGGTCATGGACATCGATCGTTTATCTAAACTGCCTTGTGGTGACTAGGCAAGTGTGTCTAAGGCTAGTGGTTTTTAATTAGGCCCACGACTGTGGTTCCTTCCCACTTACCTGGCACTTACCTGGCCGCAATTGACGGTGAAGAGGCGATTTGAGGCTTCTAATGACTCATCGTTTCGACCTTAGAAATAGGCTAGTTGGCTTAGGAAACCCTAATAACTAAAATACGGAAAACTAAACTCTTTTGCAAATAAATACCTTATATTTATAAAACCGTTTTCCTAAATGAGAAGTGTTTATAAAACCTAAGCAAAGTGCCGCTACAACCCACTTTTGGGGAACCTGTTAGGGATAGTACGGTTCATCATGCACCCGCAGGCTAGTAGTGCGAGATTCAGATCTCCGCAAGGAGCATTCGGTCTCGAAAGGTTTAAAATACGACATTTAAGAAAAATGAGATTTTTGAAAATAAAATATTCATTTAAAAATTATCCAAGTGTTTATATATATAATTATCATTTAAACACCTATTTTATTATAATATAAATTTTCCACATTTTCCTAAAAAAATTACAAGATTAAAATTTACATTAAAATATCATGAATTTCAGATAAAACATTTAATACTTTTATTAGGATATATTCACTAGAATAACACAAATAAAATTCACATTCATTATAACAATAAAGACGATTATTAAATACTTGAGGTGTATTTCGAAAACTATACAAAAGTACTTTTTACATAAAACCCCCTCAAGTTTTACAAATTACAAAAAGGCCCCTAACTAATATTGAACTTCAAATTATTTTTCTTTTAGTCTGACTCGGGTTAAAGTCTGACTATTTCTGACTTGAATATGATTCAAGTCAATTTATATTCTTTTATATTCCAATACAATTTGAATACATGAAACCCTGAATCCAGTTAACAATATATTCTTTTTGACTGAATCAAACCATGGATATTCATCCATTATCCTGATATTCCATTTACCTGATTATACAGTTACAACATGTTTACTGATATCATGGTTTTGGTCAGTCACTCAATTTACATATTCCAATACTACAATACTGTTAAAACACTACGGGGTTTAAGGGGTAGATTGGTACGGAAGGTGTTAAAGGTGGCACGAGATGGTCAGAATAAGACACCTAACCTTAATCCTATTGCTGTTGTACCGTGGCATAACGGTTCCTTGTACTTTCCTTTTGCCCTGATCTCTAGCATATAGAGATCCCCCTCGTATACACTGGCATCCTTCTGTACCAAGCTACAAACAACAGCGTTAACTCAATATTCCATAATATTCAACAATATAATACTTTAGAAAATACTGTGACTCTGTCATTCTCATTCTTCTTATTCTTTGGGACTTACCGAGCGACCTGTTCGCTGACGACATTCTATTTCTTTCTTCTTTGAATGTCGTCAGGTGCGTTGGACTAAGCTGAGATCAAGCCCACCGGTGAAGATTTGGAGCAGTTCCAGGAAGATCCAGAGCTCTAGATACTGTACCTTGTTCTTTCCAGTTTATTTCATTTTCTGTTATGCCACTGTTTAGGCATTGCTTTTCATTCTAGTTGTATTTTCTTTTCATGCATTGTACAAAGAATGTTATTAATAAAAGTTGCTGTTATTTCTATATTATTCGTCTCTTGTGATTTATTTTATATTGCTTAGTTACGCTTAGCGTATGTACTTTTGAGTATATACGTAGCGGGCCTCGTCGCGTCCACTTCGCCGTACACTGGGAAGCGGGGCGTGACAGGTTTTGTTGGTGGCCCATGCAGGTCAGAGCTGTATGAATCCCTGTCATGCAGTTCTGGTCTGCGTAAACAACCTAAGCAATATAACACAAGAACCAGCAACTAAAACATTCTTTAAAATCATGTCCCTTGAATCCTTTCCTTCATATTCCGTGAATCATATACTTTGAATCTATGTTAACCCAAAATTCCCTCACCTCTTTTACAATTTTACCAAAATCTTCGCACTCTTTCATTCCTTCACACAATCTTTACATTTTTAAAACCCTGTCAGTACACTAGCACCAAAATTTTCTTGGATTTGTTACACCTTCCTTTTACAAATTTCGAGGACGAAATTTTTATAAGGAGGGTAGAATGTAACAACCCTAATTTTCATATACATTTTTCTGTACAAATTTTTTTTAATTTTTTAAATTCATAAAGGAGTATTTTACTCTGAGCACAAGATATATATAATTAATTATTTTGTTTTTAAATAATTTCATTTTTAGTGTACATTAAATTGTTTTAAAATTTAAAGTGTACTTTGATATTTAATGCTGTTGATATCATTTTAAGTATCTAATTCCTTACAATAATTACAAGAAAGAGCTTGTAGCTCATTGGTAATACCTTGCACTGCTGAACCAAGCCACCGGAGTTCAAATCCCATGCCGCACATTATTTTTTGTATTTATTTTGTTTTATTTTTTTTGGAAGTCAACGGTAAAAAGGCCATAACTCCCAAAATATGTACTGGACAACAAAAAGTAAAAATACCAAGTTGTTCCTCAGGAAAACCCCCGGCCATTGGACACTTGACTCGGCCCGACTCGGCACCGCCGGCCGGCGACTCGGCCGACTCGGTCCGGAGCCGCCGGCCGGACTTGGCCGGACGGCCGAGTCACCAACTGAGAAAAGTTGGCTCTTGACTTGGTCAACCCTCTTGCACACTTATTATACCTGGATCGGTTTTGATTTGGCCAATAAATCCCTTTTACTCCTAAGTTTAATGATTTTTAATGAATTTTTAATGTTTTTTATATTTTCTTTTAATATTTTTTATCCTAACCCTAACCCTAGCCTAGCCCTATATAAAGACCCCTACCCTTTACCATTTCACCTCGCCACTCTAAGTCTACTCTCTCAAATTCGCGAGAACTCGGTACGAAGAGCGAGAAGCGAAGCGCTGCCGAAATCGACGACGGATTCCGGCGACCGGATCAGAACCTTCGCGACGTTTTCAACGAATCGACAACCACCACATCCCTTAGCTTCCTTAGCTTGTCCAAACCGTAAGTCCCACCTTCTTCTATCTCTCTTTTCTTTAAGGTAAAAATACGACTTTTTGGAACCCGACGGAAATCGGACAAACCGATTTCCGATTCGGTTTTTCTATAAATTTCCACTTGTCACCTAATACATAATATCTACCCATATTCATGTTGACTATTAATCACCCATAAACCAATTTAATCAAACTTTTCCACATGAAATGATAGCTTCTTTGTAAAACCGTATTCTTTTCATAAAAATACCATGAAGTTCATTTTTCTTAGTTTAATAAATTCTCTCACTCCTAAATAGGTTTATCTTGATCACTAAACTTGTAGAACCCAATTTGAATGAAATTTCACACATAAAATGATAACGTTTTCGAATACCGTATTCTTGCGCTATAATACATTTAAGTTTAACATAGCATGTTTTACCTTTAAACTTCATTAAACCTTAAAATAAGTCACGAGCTAATGACCTACCTCTACACACACTCAATATAACCCTAATTGATAAATATCAAAACACAGAATATGAAATTACAGGACTTTTCACTAAAATACCCTAATCTTTATAATCTTTATTGAAAGCTTTAAGTTGTAAACATTTCTAAATAAAATCTTTTAATAAAATGAAAGCACGATTGGTCATGGACATCGATCGTTTATCTAAACTGTCTTGTGGTGACTAGGCAAGTGTGTCTAAGGCTAGTGGTTTTTAATTAGGCCCACGACTGTGGTTCCTTCCCACTTACCTGGCACTTACCTGGCCGCAATTGACGGTGAAGAGGCGATTTGAGGCTTCTAATGACTCATCGTTTCGACCTTAGAAATAGGCTAGTTGGCTTAGGAAACCCTAATAACTAAAATACGGAAAACTAAACTCTTTTGCAAATAAATACCTTATATTTATAAAACCGTTTTCCTAAATGAGAAGTGTTTATAAAACCTAAGCAAAGTGCCGCTACAACCCACTTTTGGGGAACCTGTTAGGGATAGTACGGTTCATCATGCACCCGCAGGCTAGTAGTGCGAGATTCAGACCTCCGCAAGGAGCATTCGGTCTCGAAAGGTTTAAAATACGACATTTAAGAAAAATGAGATTTTTGAAAATAAAATATTCATTTAAAAATTATCCAAGTGTTTATATATATAATTATCATTTAAACACCTATTTTATTATAATATAAAGTTTCCACATTTTCCTAAAAAAATTACAAGATTAAAATTTACATTAAAATACCATGAATTTCAGATAAAACAATTAATACTTTTATTAGGATATATTCACTAGAATAACACAAATAAAATTCACATTCATTATAACAATAAAGACGATTATTAAATACTTGAGGTGTATTTCGAAAACTATACAAAAGTACTTTTTACATAAAACCCCCTCAAGTTTTACAAATTACAAAAAGGCCCCTAACTAATATTGAACTTCAAATTATCTTTCTTTTAGTCTGACTCGGGTTAGAGTCTGACTATTTCTGACTTGAATATGATTCAAGTCAATCTATATTCTTTTATATTCCAATACAATTTGAATACATGAAACCCTGAATCCAGTTAACAATATATTCTTTTTGACTGAATCAAACCATGGATATTCATCCATTATCCTGATATTCCATTTACCTGATTATACAGTTACAACATGTTTACTGATATCATGGTTTTGGTCAGTCACTCAATTTACATATTCCAATATTACAATACTGTTAAAACACTACGGGGTTTAAGGGGTAGATTGGTACGGAAGGTGTTAAAGGTGGCACGAGGTGGTCAGATTAAGACACCTAACCTGAATCCTATTGCTGTTGTACCGTGGCATAACGGTTCCTTGTACTTTCCTTTTGCCCTGATCTCTAGCATATAAAGATCCCCCTCGTATACACTGGCATCCTTCTGTACCAAGCTACAAACAACAGCGTTAATTCAATATTCCATAATATTCAACAATATAATACTTTAGAAAATATTGTGACTCTGTCATTCTCATTCTTCTTATTCTTTGGGACTTACCGAGCAACCTGTTCGCTGACGACATTCTATTTCTTTCTTCTTTAAATGTCGTCAGGTGCGTTGGACCAAGCTGAGATCGAGCCCACCGGTGAAGATTTGGAGCAGTTCCAGGAAGATCCAGAGCTCTAGATACTGTACCTTGTTCTTTCCAGTTTATTTCATTTTCTGTTATGCCACTGTTTAGGCATTGCTTTTCATTCCAGTTGTATTTTCTTTTCATGCATTATACAAAGAATGTTATTAATAAAAGTTGTTGTTATTTCTATATTATTCGTCTCTTGTGATTTATTTTATATTGCTTAGTTACGCTTAGCGTATGTACTTTTGAGTATATACGTAGCGGGCCTCGTCGCGTCCACTTCGCCGTACACTGGGAAGCGGGGCGTGACAGGTTTTGTTGGTGGCCCATGCAGGTCAGAGCTGTATGAATCCCTGTCATGCAGTTCTGGTCTGCGTGAACAACCTAAGTAATATAACACAAGAACCAGCAACTAAAACATTCTTTACAATCATGTCCCTTGAATCCTTTCCTTCATATTTCGTGAATCATATACTTTGAATCAATGTTAACCCAAAATTCCCTCACCTTTTTTACAATTTTACCAAAACCTTCGCACTCTTTCATTCCTTCACACAATCTTTACATTTTTAAAACCCTGTCAGTACACTAGCACCAAATTTTTCTTGGATTTGTTACACCTTCCTTTTACAAATTTCGAGGACGAAATTTTTATAAGGAGGGTAGAATGTAACAACCCTAATTTTCATATACATTTTTCTGTACAAAATTTTTAAAATTTTTTAAATTCATATAGGAGTATTTTACTCTGAGCACAAGATATATATAATTAATTATTTTGTTTTTAAATAATTTCATTTTTAGTGTACATTAAATTGTTTTAAAATTTAAAGTGTACTTTGATATTTAATGCTGCTGATATCATTTTAAGTATCTAATTCCTTACAATAATTACAAGAAAGAGCTTGTAGCTCATTGGTAATATCTTGCACTGCTGAACTAAGCCACCGGAGTTCAAATCCCATGCCCCACATTATTTTTTGTATTTATTTTGTTTTATTTTTTTTGGAAGTCAACGGTAAAAAGGCCATAACTCCCAAAATATGTACTGGACAACAAAAAGTAAAAATACCAAGTTGTTCCTCAGGAAAACCCCCGGCCATTGGACACTTGACTCGGCCCGACTCGGCGCCACCGGCCGGCGACTCGGCCGACTCGGTCCGGCGCCGCCGGCCGGACTTGGCCGGACGGCCGAGTCACCAACTGAGAAAAGTTGGCTCTTGACTTGGTCAACCCTCTTGCACACTTATTATACCTAGATCGGTTTTGATTTGGCCAATAAATCCCTTTTACTCCTAGGTTTAATGATTTTTAATGAATTTTTAATGTTTTTTATATTTTCTTTTAATATTTTTTATCCTAACCCTAACCCTAGCCTAGCCCTATATAAAGACCCCTACCCTTTACCATTTCACCTATCCACTCTAAGTCTACTCTCTCAAATTCTCGAGAACTCGGTACGAAGAGCGAGAAGCGAAGCGCTGCCGAAATCGACGACGGATTCCGGCGACCGGATCAGAACCTTCACGACGTTTTCAACGAATCGACAACCACCACATCCCTTAGCTTCCTTAGCTTGTCCAAACCGTAAGTCCCACCTTCTTCTATCTCTCTTTTCTTTAAGGTAAAAATACGACTTTTTGGAACCCGACGGAAATCGGACAAACCGATTTCCGATTCGGTTTTTCTATAAATTTCCACTTGTCACCTAATACATAATATCTACCCATATTCATGTTGACTATTAATCACCCATAAACCAATTTAATCAAACTTTTCCACATGAAATGATAGTTTCTTTGTAAAACCGTATTCTTTTCATAAAAATACCATGAAGTTCATTTTTCTTAGTTTAATAAATTCTCTCACTCCTAAATAGGTTTATCTTGATCACTAAACTTGTAGAACCCAATTTGAATGAAATTTCACACATAAAATGATAACGTTTTCGAATACTGTATTCTTGCGCTATAATACATTTAAGTTTAACATAGCATGTTTTACCTTTAAACTTCATTAAACCTTAAAATAAGTCACGAGGTAATGACCTACCTCTACACACACTCAATATAACCCTAATTGATAAATATCAAAACACAGAATATGAAATTACAGGACTTTTCACTAAAATACCCTAATCTTTATAATCTTTATTGAAAGCTTTAAGTTGTAAACATTTCTAAATAAAATCTTTTAATAAAATGAAAGCACGATTGGTCATGGACATCGATCGTTTATCTAAACTGTCTTGTGGTGACTAGGCAAGTGTGTCTAAGGCTAGTGGTTTTTAATTAGGCCCACGACTGTGGTTCCTTCCCACTTACCTGGCACTTACCTGGCCGCAATTGACGGTGAAGAGGCGATTTGAGGCTTCTAATGACTCATCGTTTCGACCTTAGAAATATGCTAGTTGGCTTAGGAAACCCTAATAACTAAAATACGGAAAACTAAACTTTTTGCAAATAAATACCTTATATTTATAAAACCGTTTTCCTAAATGAGAAGTGTTTATAAAACCTAAGCAAAGTGCCGCTACAACCCACTTTTGGGGAACCTGTTAGGGATAGTACGGTTCATCATGCACCCGCAGGCTAGTAGTGCGAGATTCAGACCTCCGCAAGGAGCATTCGGTTTCAAAAGGTTTAAAATACGACATTTAAGAAAAATGAGATTTTTGAAAATAAAATATTCATTTAAAAATTATCCAAGTGTTTATATATATAATTATCATTTAAACACCTATTTTATTATAATATAAAGTTTCCACATTTTCCTAAAAAAATTACAAGATTAAAATTTACATTAAAATACCATGAATTTCAGATAAAACAATTAATACTTTTATTATGATATATTCACTAGAATAACACAAATAAAATTCACATTCATTATAACAATAAAGACGATTATTAAATACTTGAGGTGTATTTCGAAAACTTTACAAAAGTACTTTTTACATAAAACACCCTCAAGTTTTACAAATTACAAAAAGGCCCCTAACTAATATTGAACTTCAAATTATCTTTCTTTTAGTCTGACTCGGGTTAGAGTCTGACTATTTCTGACTTGAATATGATTCAAGTCAATCTATATTCTTTTATATTCCAATACAATTTGAATACATGAAACCCTGAATCCAGTTAACAATATATTATTTTTGACTGAATCAAACCATGGATATTCATCCATTATCCTGATATTCCATTTACCTGATTATACAGTTACAACATGTTTACTGATATCATGGTTTTGGTCAGTCACTCAATTTACATATTCCAATACTATAATACTGTTAAAACACTACGGGGTTTAAGGGGTAGATTGGTACGGAAGGTGTTAAAGGTGGCACGAGGTGGTCAGATTAAGACACCTAACCCGAATCCTATTGCTGTTGTACCGTGGCATAACGGTTCCTTGTACTTTCCTTTTGCCCTGATCTCTAGCATATAGAGATCCCCCTCGTATACACTGGCATCCTTCTGTACCAAGCTACAAACAACAGCGTTAACTCAATATTCCATAATATTCAACAATATAATACTTTAGAAAATACTATGACTCTGTCATTCTCATTCTTCTTATTCTTTGGGACTTACCGAGCGACCTGTTCGCTGACGACATTCTATTTCTTTCTTCTTTGAATGTCGTCAGGTGCGTTGGACCAAGCTGAGATCGAGCCCACCGGTGAAGATTTGGAGCAGTTCCAGGAAGATCCAGAGCTCTAGATACTGTACCTTATTCTTTCCAGTTTATTTCATTTTCTGTTATGCCACTGTTTAGGCATTGCTTTTCATTCCAGTTGTATTTTCTTTTCATGCATTGTACAAAGAATGTTATTAATAAAAGTTGCTGTTATTTCTATATTATTCGTCTCTTGTGATTTATTTTATATTGCTTAGTTACGCTTAGCGTATATACTTTTGAGTATATACGTAGCGGGCCTCGTCGCGTCCACTTCGCCGTGCACTGGGAAGTGGGGCGTGACAATTTTCTTGGAAGGAGGTGAGTTAAGTGTGTCGAGGAGGTCTTCTGAGAGCAGAGAGGTCAAAATAGAGGACTTAATCCCAAAGAAAGGACCTCCCAAAAAAGGGCGGTCGTGATAGGGTACCCGGGAGAGGTCCCGAAGGAGGGATCTCTTGAGGGGGATCCCAAAGGTGGGACCTCCCATTCGGGAGTGGTCCCGAAGGCGGGATCCCTAGAGGGGGATCCCCGAAGGTGGGACCCCTTTGAGGGAGTCTCGAAAAAGGTGATTCCCTTGGGGGAGTTCTGAAGAGGGAAGCTTCTTTGGGGGATTTTCCGAAACTGAATAAGGGGTTGTTCCATGTTCAAAGATTTGAGGAGGAATATGGGCTGTGACTCATGTTCCTTACGGATCCCAATAGGGATTCGGCGGCGAGAGGGCTTTGGGGGGGCGAAAGCTTTGAACTTTTGCCCTAAAGTTATCGACTTTATGTGATTTGGGGATGAAACCAATAGATTTCATCAAGGTCATTCATTCAAGGTGCTTGCTTGGGGTCACTACTACAAATAAGGGTTGCCCCTACGGATTTATCGGTAGGGGCAACCCACTGCCCCTACGGATATATACGTAGGGGCGAAAAAAGATCCCGTAGGTGCAAAGGCCGCAGGTGCAAGTTGAGGCCCTGAACGTGCCCCTACGGACAAATTTAAGCCCCTACGGATATATCAGTAGGTGTTATAGCCCCTACGGAGTACCCCGTAGGGATAATAAAATCATATATGTAATTTTTTTTTTTGAATATATTGTATATACCTACGGATATACCCGTAGGTCCCTTTTAGATCCCTACGGATACATCCGTAGGGGATATAAAGTAGTTTCTACGGGTAAGTCCGTAGGGGCTACTCCCAACACCCTGGACTGATATCAGGTGGGAAAATATCAGGAAACCTGATATTTTCCCCTACGGATAAATTCGTAGGGGATAAACACTGGCCCCTACGGACATATCCGTAGGGACAACCCCAACACCCTGCACTGATATCAGGTGGGAAAATATCAGGTTTCCTGATAGTTTGCCCCTACGGATATACCCGTAGGGTTAGTGTATGTACCTGCGGCTTAATCCGTAGGTACATATTGTCTGTATTTTTTTTAAAAAAATGGGCTGCTAGATTTTTTGCCGCCCTGTGCACAATACTATATACATCAATCAAATCATATATTGCAGTATTCATAATCACATCTCACGCATATATATAATATACAAAAGAAACCCAAAAACTGAATATGATATAAATACAAACCAATATCAATATCGTTTCAAAATGTAGTACAATGTGATATAAATAAATACATGTTTCAAAAAATAAGAACCAAAAAGCTACCCTAGTTCGGTCCAGCTCCACCTCCGAATAACGTTCGAATAACGCGCGCCTGCTCCTCGGTAAATACACTCTCCAATGCTACATATAAGGGAGTCTGAGCGGCATGTGGAGCTGGCGATGTGGTCTGCGCAGCCGCCGTCGAGGTAGTCGCTTGCGGAGCCGCGGCTGCGGGAGTCTGAGTGGGCGGTGGAGCTACAGGAGCTGTCTGCGGAACCGCAGCCGATGTAGTGGCTTGCGGAGCCGCAGCCGAAGGAGATGCATGTGGAGGCTCGGCCGATCTACCCTGTCGCGTCTGGACATAACGTGTGTAAGAAGCGTGTAAGAACTGTGTATTATTCGAATTCGTTTCATTATTAAGTTATTTCGAAACCCTGTTTGGATATCTAGTTTGGAAAAGCGTTGTTTATTTTAATTACATATGTATGTATGATTAATCAGACTTAAGTCTAAAACCAAATAAGCTCAACCTACGTACTAATTATGGATATGTTGATATGTATATAATATGAAATGATATTTTACTATAAAGTAGTATACATACCAGCATCTCCTTCAACTCCTGAACGGTGGCCCTCAAGCTATCCAGTTCCTGATGGACATGCTGGCCACTGGAGACGGAGGAAGTAACCGCCGGGGTGGAGTCCAACCTCATATGGGCCCTGCTAGGGCCCAATCCCCGGCCTCTCTCCCAACCTCCGTGGTGCCCTCCGTGTGCGGCGTCCAGAACTGGGGTCAGCAGCCTCGGATCGTTCTGTCCGGTAAAATCGATCCCCAAGGCCTGGGCCTGCTCAACCACCCGCTCCTACACCCACATTAAGCAGTAAAGTATAAGTATAAAATTTAAACTTGAACCTTCCAAAACTAAAATTTCAAATTTGGATAGAAAAAATATTAACACTTACGCAGTACTCCTGGGTAGCGACGTCGGGACATCGAAGCTCGCCCGTGGCGGGATCTGTCGAGGTGCCGTGGACGGCAAGATATGCGGACAGCACGCTCGGTGTACCACCTGACGCCACGGTCCGAGATGTCTGCAATATTAGAAAGTAACTCTTAATATTAGAAATATTAGAGAATAACTCTTAATATTGCAGAATATTAGAGAATAACTCTTAATTTACCGATAACTCCATGGCTCGAGTAATGTTCCTCGAGCCACCTGTGTAAGTGGGGCGACCCCTCTTCGCCGACTTCCTGTTCTCCGTATTCTGAGCGGCCTGTTTCTGCACAACGCATTAACATTTAGTTTTCTAATTAAGAAACACAAAGAAATAAATTATATCATAAATAATGAATTAAATTTAAAATACATACTTGTTTGCGTTCGGAGTCGAAATAAGCGCACAATAGAGGCCATGTCTCTACGTCGACTCTCGCAAACGCCGGAGTAGATAGGAGGGCCGCTCTCTCTGCCTCGGGGGTCGCTATCCACAGGGAGTAGCAGTCGGCCTTCAGCTCATTCCTGTTGTATCGGGCCTTGGCCTGCATGTTCTTCATCAGGCCATTGTACAGAGCATGAAGGTCGAGCACCCTCCCCGAGTGATCAGGGTCGGCTACAGGCTGAAAATCGTAATCCAACTGAAAATACAAAAAAAAACATTGTTATTAGATTGCAAGTGTTAATAATAAATATATTGGATAGATCAAATGAAAATATATATTAATACATACCCGAGCCTGTTCAAAGAAGAGGGCGAATGAGCGCTGGTGCTGCTCGCCCCACTCAACGTGAAGTGGATAGTTCTTCACGATCCGGCTCTCGTCCCCCAAATACCGGCCGAACCTCTCGGCATGAGGACCGGTATAGCGATAGTCAAGGGTAAAAAATAGGGGGAATGCTGCCTCCCCCCTAGCTCTATTAGGCCTCAGCCTATGGGACTGATTCGGGCCTCGAGTCCCCCTCTGGGGATGGAGAGGCCCTGCGTCTGCACGAAATATCAAGACAATCAATAATAAGACAAAGTTGTATTAAGAAATCAAGGTTAAACAAAAATTCAAGTGTGATATATACCTCCGGTGAATAACGCACGAGCCTGGGCCCGAGCAGCAGCACGAGCGGGACGATAGTTCCTCCGGTGAGGAACAACCGGGGTCCCGGACCCGGACGCATCCCCTCCAACTATAAAATAAACATCGACGCTAAATCTCCATGAAGTTCATATTTATTCTATAGAGCATATGTAAAATAAATAAATATTTTAAATTTATTCATACTAACCTGCAGACGATGCGGAGGGTACGGAAGCGGCAGGAGTGGCCCCTGTGGAAGGTGTGGACGCACCACCTATAATTAGACAATTAAAAATAGATTTTATAAGTAATTGCAAAAAGAATGTGTAGATCAATAATATAACGTTCTAAATCAATATGCATGAACTATAGGACATATAAACATATCCGCAGGTGCGTTGGTGTCACCACCTACAGCTAGACAATAATAAAAATTGCTAAGTAAGAGCAAAAGGAATGTGTATATTTATGATATAGCATTCTAAATCAATATACATACACTATATGATATATATCAGGCTTCTTATCAGAATCTTTCGGCTTATACCTGGCCTCTCCGCATGTTGGACACTCTTTCAAATCTGAATTCTCTTTCCGGTACAACACGCAATTTTTAGGACATGCTTGAATCTTCTCGCACTTTAGACCCAAATCAGACATCATTTTCTGGGCTTCGTACCAGCTTTCGGGCACATTATTTCCCGGAGGCATAGAATCTTTCAAGAACGAAAGAAGCATTGTGAATGACTTGTTGCTCCATCCATTTAGGCACTTAATTTGGAAAAGTTGGACGAACCATGAGAGGGTGGAATACTTCGCATTCTCATAAATTGGTTTCCTAGCATCATTCATGAAATTTTCATATTTATCCGCACGCGGTCCTTGACCGGAAGGAATGTCATCTTCGGTACGAATAGATTCACCTAGGGCAGCCTCTACCATATCCTCCATTTCTTCTGATGGAAATAAATTTCCGTATCCTGCCGTATTACCGAATTCTTCTTCTTCTCCTGCCGCATTATCGTGTTCTCCTTCTTCTACCGCAGTACTGCATTCTTCTCCTTCCCCGTGATATTTCCAAATTGAATAAAGTCTAGTAAACCCATGTTTTACAATATGAAGCTCTGCCAATTCTACCTTCTGCCAGTACTTATTGCCACATCTATCGCACGGACAGAGAATCTTCTCTATTATGATCTTATTATGTGCTCGTGCAAATTCAAGGAAAGCAGCAACCCCTGCGACAAACTTAGGTTGCATACGTTGTTTCCAATCCACATACATCCAGTCCTTAACTCTGACGTACTCATGGGCCATGTTAGACTGAATAACATATAAATTGTAGGTTATGCTGACTATATTGAGAAATATAAGAACGGGATAGTTACTGACAAAGGAGAAAATCCATGTATATGCTTTGTGTGTGCGTTTGTCGTTGAAAAGAATAAATTATCGCACGTTATGTTGACCGATAGACGGGGACTAAGTGGCGCTTTTAATTAGTTTCATATATGGGTATCGATGGGAATATGAAGGTTTCATATTATCATATATTGGTTTTAACCCGAACATCTCGAGTCGCTCTCTGATTATGCGTTTGTATGTATGTGTTCCGGCTGTCGGGGGTAGGCTTCTATCCCATTAAGAATGTATAGAGCGAACGCCCATCACTTGTGCTTTCAACCGTTTCGAGTAAATTTCGGCAGCACCTCCCCGCTGTTCTCCGAGTACACTGTAATAGAATAGATAATCATTTCAAAGCTGTGAAACAACGTTGAAATGAACATCTAATCTATCTTTGTACACGGAGAACCAGCGGAAAGGTACCGACGAAATATCTCGAAACGGATGAAAACACAAGTGAATGAAGGCGTTTGCTTTATACATTCTTAACTTGTCCACACGGGACAAATCTATGGGTTACCATACGATTGAATTTTCTCGTCGCGCAGACTATACGACGGTTGTTAGTATCGAGCTATACTGTCCGATATTTAACAACCTTCGTATAGTTCTAGGTCACGACGAGCATCGCACGTATGTTAACCGATAGACGGGGACTAAGTGGCGCTTTAGTTTCATATACGGGTATCGATGGGAATATGAAGGTTTCATATCATCATCGAGTATCATATATTGGTTTTAACCCGAACATCTCGAGTCGCTCTCTGATTATGCGTTTGTATGTATGTGTTCCGGCTGTCGGGGGTAGGCTTCTATCCCATTAAGAATGTATAGAGCGAACGCCCATCACTTGTGCTTTCAACCGTTTCGAGTAAATTTCGGCAACACCTCCCCGCTGTTCTCCGAGTACACTGTAATAGAATAGATAATCATTTCAAAGCTGTGAAACAACGTTGAAATGAACATCTAATCTATCTTTGTACACGGAGAACCAGCGGAAAGGTACCGACGAAATATCTCGAAACGGATGAAAACACAAGTGAATGAAGGCGTTTGCTTTATACATTCTTAACTTGTCCACACGGGACAAATCTATGGGTTACCATATGATTGAATTTTCTCGTCGCGCAGACTATACGACGGTTGTTAGTATCGAGCTATACTGTCCGATATTTAACAACCTTCGTATAGTTCTAGGTCACGACGAGCATCGCACGTATGTTAACCGATAGACGGGGACTAAGTGGCGCTTTAGTTTCATATACGGGTATCGATGGGAATATGAAGGTTTCATATCATCATCGAGTATCATATATTGGTTTTAACCCGAACATCTCGAGTCGCTCTCTAATTATGCGTTTGTATGTATGTGTTCCGGCTGTCGGGGGTAGGATTCTATCCCATTAAGAATGTATAGAGCGAACGCCCATCACTTGTGCTTTCAACCGTTTCGAGTAAATTTCGGCAGCACCTCCCCGCTGTTCTCCGAGTACACTGTAATAGAATAGATAATCATTTCAAAGCTGTGAAACAACGTTGAAATGAACATCTAATCTATCTTTGTACACGGAGAACCAGCGGAAAGGTACCGACGAAATATCTCGAAACGGATGAAAACACAAGTGAATGAAGGCGTTTGCTTTATACATTCTTAACTTGTCCACACGGGACAAATCTATGGGTTACCATACGATTGAATTTTCTCGTCGCGCAGACTATACGACGGTTGTTAGTATCGAGCTATACTGTCCGATATTTAACAACCTTCGTATAGTTCTAGGTCACGACGAGCATCGTACGTATGTTAACCGATAGACGGGGACTAAGTGGCGCTTTAGTTTCATATACGGGTATCGATGGGAATATGAAGGTTTCATATCATCATCGAGTATCATATATTGGTTTTAACCCGAACATCTCGAGTCGCTCTCTAATTATGCGTTTGTATGTATGTGTTCCGGCTGTCGGGGGTAGGATTCTATCCCATTAAGAAAAAATGGAGTGTATTTCGCTGTGAGAGACTCTTCAAAGAAATGGAGGAAGAAGCACTAAAGAAAAAAGAGAGAAAAATAAGAATATAAAGTTGAAACTAAACTTGAGCTATCCGCTGAAATCATAAAGCATAGGAAAGTTGATTGAGTCTTGATCTATTGCTCTTTCTTTGCATTATCTCGTATGTCCATTTATAGATTTTAATGCCACATGAGATGTAATCAGTCAGCTCCCTATGGTTGTATTAATGTCAGCTCTTACACAATATGGGTATCTGCCTTACCATTAAGACAACTATGGAATATGTTAATTTAAAATGTAAGGCTAGCTTTCTATGTATTCTGAGGGACTGCTTGCATAGAACTTAGCTTGATCCTCTCAATTATTACACATAAATATGCTGACATGCCTCTCATAACCCTAACCCCAGCCCCACAGTAACCCTAACCCTAGCCACAACCCTAACCCCAGCCCACCGTAACCCTACCCCAGCCCCACAGTAACCCTAACCCTAGCCCCAACCCTAACCCCAGCCCACCGTAACCCTACCCCAGCCCCACAGTAACCCTAACCCTAGCCCCAACCCTAACCCCAGCCCACCGTAACCCTACCCCAGCCCCACAGTAACCCTAACCCCAGCCCCACCGTAGCCCTAACCCCAGCCCCACCCCAGCAGCAGCCGAACCCCAACCCTAACCCTACCCCGACCCCGACCCCGACCGCCACCGCGCCCCTGCCCAAACCAACTCTCGCGCGCGCAACCCAGACCCAGCCATGAATAATCCAAAAATGCTTTAATTTACCTCGAGATTTATACCTGAACGGGTGCGCTGGTTACTTGGAGCGACGACGGCGTCGAATTGGCGAAGAAACCGGCGGTGGCGACGACGGTGGCGACGAAACCGGCGGTGGCGACGAGGGTGGCGACGAAATCGGCGGTGGTGACGACGGTGGCGACTCTGCCCAACGACGGTGGCGACGCGACGGTGGCGATTTAGGGTTTTTCGCGCGCGTTTGAGGGAGAGAGAGAAAATGAGCGTAGGCTTTTCGATCTGGCTTTGTTTTAAATCGATATTTAATTGCCCCTACGGATATATCCGTAGGTCCTTTGTTTGCGCCACCGTAGGGGCAAACACCAAATTAAGAATTAATTTTTTTATTCTTGAACGTCAGTGCCCGTAGGGGCAACCCTTTAGCCCTACGGACTAATCCGTAGGGCCAAGTAAAATCTGCCCCAACGGATAATTCCATCCGTAGGGGCAACCCCCTATTTTACTAGTGGGTGACACCCCAAGAGATCTCTTTCTTCTCTTTTCCTTGGCTTTGTTGAAAAAAGGCAATGTCTTTCTCTTGATTTGGGTCTTGATGTAGTTTTATTTAGGTTTTTAAGAGAAAATAAACTGTTTTTATGAGCTTTCTAGAAGTTAAAGATTAAGTGTGGGATAATAGAGAAAATCAATTCAAGAGAAGTGGAGGCTCAACAACCCTTGGAATGAGAAGAGAATAGAAGTTGTTCTCATTTTTTTCATTTGGTAGAATTTAAATACCCCTTACATGTTTGTACTTAAGAGCTTGGGCTTTACAAAATTGGATTTTTGTCTATTTTTATTACGTATTAAATCTATTTATTACATATCAAACTTATTTATTACATTTTTCTTTTCTTGGCCTGGGGCTGGCCCCCATGCTTGATATTAGGACGGTTTGGGCCGGGCATGGGCCCACTTGACTTGAGTTTGGGCTTGAGCCCACTTGGATTGGATTCGGGCTAGGGTCTGGGCCCACTTTTTTGGTCTTAACTTTGACTTTTTGAGTTCGGCCGTACGGTGTAATTTTTGACCCCAACAATGTGGATCACATGCATGATCACGTTTGTCGCGATTTGATTTGTCACATTCTAGTGTGAATTGTTCATCGTCAAAGGTTTGGTGGCACAATATCTTTATCTAGTTCCGATTCAAGGCTTTGTTATGAGCCATCTCGGTTTTAGTCTAAAAATGAGCAAGATTTGATCGGGTTATGTCATGCATCCTTCTAAGCAGTTTGTGGTGGATTTAGTTTGGGCCAGTTATGTTATTATGAGTAGTTATTGCTCATTAGTAGTTTTCTTCATCGATTATATTTGATGAGGTGTGTTACAGTATTCTCTTGTTAGTCGGTACAGATTCATCAGCCACATTGTGGCACTATGGTTGATGATAAGGTATGATGCCTTATGATTTTCTAGGTGTATGATTATTTGCAGACATTGTATGGCACATGGTAAATATGTTATTAGGTTTTGTCTCAGTTTGTAGTCCTAACGATTGGACCGAGGTGGAGCAGTTATGGTGCTCGTATTTGAGGCAGTGATGACAGTATGAGCTGTTCCCGGTAGGTGGAGCAGGTGCATGTGCATGTGTCTATCTAAGGAGCGGATTGTGATGATGTTGTTATATCTCCGAGTTTCGGCTCACGGGTTCGAGCAAAGGTGGAGATTGTTGGGATGTATCATTTCCGTTTGTACATCTAGAAAGAGTTCGACTTAGACTCGGGCCTTATGGGCCGGGCCATCCATTGGTGTGGGCTATCAATGGATGATGGGTTGTGTTAGATTGTTAACACTGTGGATCCATTAGGGAGGGTTCACGTTTTTTCAAATTCACAAACTTTTCATGTGACGTCTTTTCAACGATTCGCTCCGTTTAAGTTATTCTACACGTCTTAAATAGTGTATAGATAAAAAAAATCACGTCGATTGCAGGTGTTATTGTCATGCCTCGCTTCCCAAACAACAGAAACGGTGACGTGGCACGGTCCGCAATCTATCTGTATTGATGGTGGTCTATCACAATGCAGTTACGTTAAACGTAATATATCATGCAGGCAATATACCAAAATAAATAATAAAAGCAGAAGAATCTATTTCCATTAACTAAATTTTATTACATCCCAAGATACTGAAGAGAAAAGCTAAATTGTTTGATTACATCGACGAACAGAAAGGCAAGCCCAAAACAGGTGGACAACTGATAAATAAAAGAGCTATCCTAATACTCTGGCATCAATTCGGTGAAGTACTCATCAGTGGGCTCTACTCCATCGTCTCCTTCTTCATCATCATCGTCCTCATCTAATGAACATTCCAGGGATGGAGAAAAGAGAAAGATAAGTCTGTCAGTGAGTTGCACCCGGATAGGATTACGTGATAAGATAGTAATGGTAAGGAAGACAAGCTGTGCAATGCATGATGTTATATGTGTGTAGCAGTAAACAGTATAAGGTATCTACTATGTATTATATTCGTTTTAGTATGTTAGACAAGGGTACGGATACTCGCGATTATTCCGTTGTGAGCCAAGGAAGAACAACTGGAAAGTAAAATGTTCAGTTTCACTTTCCGGGATCATGATTGAGTAGTAGGGGAATCCAAGTTCCACATATAAGCTTGCATAATCAAACTACATATCCATGTTGTTCAGTGTAAAAGTTTTGACGAATTAGAGTTAGTATGTATATCAACTAGGCATGGAATTTCACCATTTATGTGTCATCCTTATAGTAGATTGGTCACCCGTAATATCGAGATCTTCATATATAATAGTCGCCCGTACATCGGACTTGTCACCCTTCATATAGGGATTTTCTCAATAATGGTTGTTCGGCATGATTTATTATATTTTAATACCGCTTATTTTCTATCATTTTGTCAATAAACGGTGCTATTTAATATGTTTCTGCTCATTAGTACAGATTACAGGTACATAGGCAAAAATACTGAAAACGATACACAACATGAACAGAAACGGCGGTTTTTAGCCGGAACTGCAAATGAGACAGATAACAGATCAAGTCATTGAGTTTTGCAAATAAATTAAGTTGTGCATAATAAATAATTGGCTTTGGTCCAACATGATCATGTGTGAACTATAGTTGGATCATATGCACCAAAGGGGGCATGAACCATCACAAAGTGGGAAAACACCATCATAGTGCGTTGCAAGTGGATACACAAGTGGATTGTGCTATAATTTGTAATAAAAAGAGTTGATGTGAGGTATGAACACAATACCACTTGATCACTTCTCTCTCCGTTCATTGCTTCAGATTGCATCCAAGTTGGAATTAAAATAAATTGCAATTACAGAGAGATTCTCTTGATGATAAAACACTACTGTACCAAGATGGGCCCCAGACTCTAAAATTGGGCCGCAAATATATTCATCTTGGCCGCAATTTGCGGCCAAGTCTTAGCCATTTTGGCTCGTGCTTCTTCTGTGGATACATGGTGGTCTTGTCAGTCCAGTGTTATATGCAATTTTTTATATTTAGTTGTCTATATACAGCAGGTCTCAAATTAAGTTCAGGGTTGGCTTTTTGAGTGAGAATAGTGTGTATTACTCGATAGCTTCTTCTTCTTCTTCTCTCTTTGAGCTCTCACTTGAGTGCTCCATTAAGGAGGTTGAAGTTGCTATCTACCTTGTAGCTCAAGCCCTCCATTTTGTTAATAAAGAACTTGTACTTTCTTTTACTTTAACTCTTTGTTCTTGTGTTTTTTTGTGTGTTCTTTATCTTGTGTTTTATTTGATGTTTGTGTAATTCTTTTTATGGTTGTGGTAAAGGTGAGGATGTGAGATGAAAGGCTAAGCCTTCCTCCTCCTCTTATGAATGTTTAATGTGCTTAAGTGAGATTGTAACTTGAAAATTGCTTAATGGAAATGTTTGATATAGTATGTTGATTTTGATGGTTACTTGTAAACTTTATCATATACCATATTCTCTCATTATCACCATTTGCAATGTTAAGGTTAGAATCAAATTTGTATTATGTTTGCTAGGTAGTTTAGATATAGTATTTTGCTTATGTAGCTTAACACACTTCATCAAGCACATACCATATGCTATCACCCACCTACTTGGAAAAAGTAATGCAACCCTTTAATTCTTATTTGCAAATTGATGTATATTGATATTGTATACTTGCTAACTTTTATGCTTAGTGTTGATATATCATGCATGAACATAAAAATGGTAAGTAAGAACCTAACGGAATCGTTTCATATCTTACGTCGAATATCGACAACTTGATAGTTTGTGCTTCGCAAACGTCTTGACAAGCCATGCTTCACGTCGGATCCAACACAAGGAGACAACAACTCATTATCAAAGGAGCGTCGAAGAATTCGCCACGATTCAACCATCCGATCCGAAGCCACGGCCACTTTTCTTAACTTATTCTATAATTTCGTATTTTCTTATTTTATTTATGATAAAACCCAAATTCTTTCTCTTTAAATCTTTAACAACAATCTCTTATCACAAATTCCCTATGGATCGACCCGTACTTACCGGCTCGTTACAATGCGCCGTGTACTTACGGTTTATAAATTTTAAAACGAGACCGAGCTCGTGTGCGCACTATTTCTAAAAACCCATTTCTTTCAAAACCACAAAGACGCGCGCTGGTGAAGTCCCAACAATGGTCACCCGTGATAACGGGACCTTCTGATACAGTAGTCGTCCGTATATTGGACTGGCCACCCTTAGTGCATGGATCTTCATAGAGTATTCCATACCAAGATTCGCACGTCTAACATAATCGTTCATATGTTATGTCATGTGATGTATCATAAGTTAAATTCAATAAAGATATCTCAAAGAATGTGGACTTCCACAACCACTCGTTTTATTTGTTGCAATTATAATCTGTAAGGTAGTTCATGTTATTTTAATGAAATCATAGTGGATAAAAAAGGTTATGGTATTTGAGTTCTCTTTTAAAAAGGTTATGATATTTTTATAAAAATTTCTTTTTATAAAAGATAATGGTATTTATATGAAAATATCTTTAAATAAAAGATTATGGTATTTATGTAAAAATATCTCTATAATAAAGAGTGTAGCATTTTAATATAATATTATTTTTGAAACCATATTATATTAGAAAGAACCTTGATATTTTATTAAAAATTAATATTTTAGAAATGTTCAAAGTATTTTATTAAAGTTGATTATTTTACTAAAATATTTCCATGTTGGTAACCACTGCATATGGACGGTCAGCATTTGTATCATTTTTAAAGATGATTGGCTAATAACCACGGGGTGTTTTACATTAAATATCTAGTTTAGGGTATACATATTTTATATAAAAACACAACTTTCCTCAAGGTAGAGGGATTTTATTAAAACTACATAATTGTTTATAAAATTAATAAAAATATCATTTTTAATTACCTAAGGTATTTTATTTAACTTAACTCACTTCGTAAGGGTATTTAAAATTAAAGGGAACATTTTAAATAAAAAAAAAGGGGTATTTTGTGAAAGCCGCGTCTTTTGAGATCCAAAAGAATTATAGGGTAAGTATAGTATGATATCGTAGCATCCAATAACAAAATATGAATTTTATGATTATGGGTATGTGTGTGTACATGTGGGTAGATCGTTACTCGTGGATTATCAACATCAAGTTTATGGTTTAACAATTATGATGATACCGCAATATAAGCATGCATAAATGTTTTTAATATCGTATTAAAGCATATTGCAAGTTTATTAATCAGATTTAAGAATCTAAATGAAAAGAAGGTGATAGATGGAAGGATGAGAAGTGGATCCTGCCTTTAATTCGAGATGTTGATTGATGGATCGAAGCGTGGTCTTGTGCTAAAATCCTAATATCTCAAAGTTCGGATTTTTCTTGAAGGAACGGGGATCACCACAGTATCAGCGTCATCGAGATGAAGTAACAGGTATTTTTTCAGAATTTTCGGAATTCTGGATTGTGAAAAATTGATTGAAAAGAGGCTGTATATATAGGGTTTCAAGTCAATAAATCCCCTAAACCGGTCAAATCTCACCAAAAATTATCAAAATCCACGCCCCTAATGATTTGCAATCATCAACTGATGATTAGCTCCTGCCGACAGGGATTTGTGACCATTGAATCTCGATTCAGTGGCCCACAAGTGCCCCAGCCTCAGCCTCGTCACGAATGGGGAGACCATGCGTTTTCGCGTGGTCCCCAACCACGTAGGCGCCGACAGAAGGCCTAGGCCGTTGGATTTTAAATCCAACGGTCTAGGTTAAAAAAAAAACTTTTCTATTTTTTTTCCTTTTTTTAATTTTAAAAACTAAACTGTTTTTCTAAAATCGAATTTGTTTTGAAAATTTTGTTAAAAATAGTTTTAAATACAGGAAAAATACAAGAAAATTTCAGAATTTTTTTTTTTATGATCTTCAGTTTAAAAATAGTTTTTGATTAAAACTAATTTATTTCTTCATATTCTAAAATATTAGTTATTTAGTATCTTTATTAAAATCTAGTTTAACTTAGAATTTTTGTAACAATATTTTTAGCGCTGAAAATTATAAATAACTTCAGAAAAATTCCAATAATTATATTTAATGTTTTAAAAATTACTAAAATTATTTATAAATAATAAAAACATCTTTTAAAAGTTTTTTCCATCAAAGAAGTACTCAAATAAATACTTGATACTAAAAAAGTTAATAAAAAAGCCTTTATTAGGTATTAGAAAATACAGTCGTTACAGTTATGCATGTCCAAAATATGTGAGTTTACTTCTATCATGTAGTTTTTACGATTTTAAAATTTGGTTTTTTACATGCATAACATCTCTGATCGACATGATTTTTCATCCATACACTATCTAAGATGTGTAGAACAATTTGGTTTTGGACACACACATACACACACTACTATTGAGAGGAGTTGGTAAACATGATTGCTAAAATATAGTCTCTTTGTGGGATTTGTCCTTTGGCCCGCTTCTTGTGAGATGAGAGCAAGAGAGGCGGATGAGAGACTAGAGAGAGATGTGAGTTATAAGAGTGTTTTCTTGTACGTTATCCGCTTGTCATAATGAAACCCGCGTGAAACGATTGCCTCGTGGACTAGGACGAATGGTCAAACCGCGTTATATCCGGTGTGCTATTTTTTCTTCGTATTATTTTGTATTGTGTATACTATCTTGTGTTCTCGATAATTTGGGGGAATCGATTTCCCCAACACAAACCTCCTTGAAGAAAGAAAGATCTATAAGGCATCTATAGTTTTTCAATTTCAATCCCTAAATCTTTACAAATTCTAATAATCCGATCATTCTAAGATGATGCTAGGAGATTACCTCAAGGGTTACACAATAATAAGGGAGGCTAAGATTATCATACATGCATTTCCTGGCAATATCCTTCAGTTGTGTAAATTAATATAACTATTTGTTAGCAAATATAATAAGTATTTCTGTATATATTATAGTAAACCTACACAACTTTCAGGATGCCATTGTATCGATGTTGGTCTTGTTATGGTTTCATGTTGATAACTAACTCCGTTGTTTTTTGTTTTTGTTTTTTGGCACCAAAGTAACTAGGCATGTTGGTCATGTGGTATATGAGCTTGTAAATACTTGAGAACAATTGTTAAATACTTGAATTTTATATTTGTGAATAATATTTATCTCGACCCACTAATGAAATGAATAGGTCGGTTAATTATATTTTTGTCAAGAAAGTGTGGTCGGGACTTAAAACAAAATAATTAGTTACCAAATTAATAAGCGTGTGTTTTACAAATGACAAGGAGTGATGGATATCTTAAAGGCAAGTTATGAGAAATACCTAAATATTAATCGCCAAAATTAACTACAATTACCAAATTAATTTCCATTATTTTTGCTTTATTAATAGGAGCCGTACAAACCTATGATTTTTTTTCCTTTTAGAAACCAAATCCTACATAAATTTTGTTAGGTAGAAAAATTCTAACTTGTGTAGGTTATATATGCCGGGTCATAAGAGAAAAAGAAATGAGAATAAACCCCATTAGGCTATCCGAAGGGTGACCGAAATCCTCTCTCTTTTTGTCCTTCCAAGATGCATCACACCTGAAACAACGAAGAAAGGCTCATGAGATCTTTCCTAAAATCGGCACCTCATATTTGATATATAGATATGGATATTGTTGTATTCATTTATACCAATACTATTTCGAAAATAGAAATATAGAACATCATTATATTCTATTCTATGGTATCATATCTCCACATGCTTGATATGTGCCAAAAAAACCTAGTATGAATATACAATTTACTACATATTTTAGAGAGTTTTGTCCATTAAAATGCATCAGATTATACCATTTAACGCAGGAATTGTTTATATTTAAATAACAGATGGTAAACCGGATACAAGCAGGTTTTGAATCCCAAACCTTTCACTCCACTGCAAACTCCCGTATGGACGGCAGTGTTTGGCCTAAGTAATAAGTTAGGTGGGACCGGATGGAGAAGGATCCATCCATATTTGAGAAAAAGCAATAATGAACTAACATAAAATCCATTCTGAAATTTGGTATCATATCTCCACATGCCGTGACATGTGCAAAAAAAACCTAGTATGAATATACAATTTACTACATATTTTACAGAGTTTTGTCCATTTAAATTCACCAATGCAGATTATACCATTTAACGTTGGAATTGTTTGTATTTAAATAACAGATGGTAAACCGGATGCAAGCAGGCTCTGAATCGCAAACCTTTCGCTCCCGTGCAAACTGCCATATGGACGGCAGTGATTGGCCTAAGTAATAACCCAGGCGGGACCGGATGGAGAAGGACCCACCCATATTTGAGAAAAAGCAATAATGAACTAACATAAAATCCAAAGAGAAGCAGGGGATAAAAGCCACTTTACTTTTTGCGATCTGAAATCGTCCCGATTCAAGAAATCTCAATCGAACCCATGTCAGGATTGGACATGGGAGAAGCCCAAGGTATATTATACAGATATCTATTATAAAAATCCTTGGAAGCTCTTTTCTATATGTATCTTTTTGTGTTGATTCTGGTCCATTTTCTTTCATCTTTAGTGTTTTTGTTAAGGAATCTTTCATGGGTCTGCTTATTTTAGAACTTTATGATCTGGGTTCATTGATTTGTAATGAATTTGTTGACATATAATTAGTAATCATGAAATTTATGTAAGTGGAGAGCAAGATGATAATGGGCTGCTTATGTGTATTTTTAAAAGAATTATTAGCTACTTGGTACATTGTTTAGGTTATTTTATAAATAAAAAATTACCATTCTGAAATTTGGTCTTCTAGTCTGCTTGATTAGCATAGAAAGAAAAATTATTTCTTGGATGTTACATCATTGAACTCTGAACAATCAAAGTCTGTAAAGTTAAGAGGTGGCCTATTTTCCCCACTAGAATCCATGGCTACCTTATTATATTGTTAGGTTCTTTTAGTGTATCAATTTTGTGATAGCCTCTCATTTAACGGCAACTGAGGTATCATTTTGTTTCTATTTTCTATTTTGTAATTTTTCCTTATTTCATATCTTCAATGAAATATTTTATTTGGCTAGAGTTGTGCTGACTCTATTCAATTTTCGCAAAAGAAATACTAATACCCATTACCATTCTGGTTTTTGAACTTCTAATCTGCTTAGTTGGAAATAAAATTTAAAAAAGAAATTACATTTTATCTTTTTTATTACTTCGTTCACTACTTCATCTTGGCAACATCCGCTTGACCCAAAAACTTTAGCTATTAGGCTGTGGGTTAACAACATATATCAAGCGAAATTGACCATGTATCTTAATTTGTCACTGATGATGCTCAATATTGACGGTCTCCAAGATCTGGACACGTGGCAGATGACGTGTCACAAAACTCAGGAGGAAGGGCCACAGGGGCCGACCAGGCAACCCCTATACCCGGTCCACAAGCACAAGCCGGCCCTCTTCGGGGCCCTCTGCAAGTCGGCCTCCTCGACCCCCTTGCTCATCTCCGAGCTCCCTAACCGAGGTCGTCCTCCTCGGTCCCTCCGACCAGCTCCACCGCTCATAGGCGTGACCGCCGCTCCGTGAATCTCGCCATGCGCTGATTCTCCGCCAGCAACATTCCACGTTCCACGCCCCCGCGATCCCTATTAATAGGGGATCCGCTCTCTACGCGGGCGTGACGTCGGGAGCGTAACTGCTGGCGAGATTCTCGCGCCTGCTGCTGCGTGCCATCACCGTTATATAAACCCCCATCACAGAGGGGTAAAGTAAGCCATTCTTGACTCTACTAAGCCGTTACTCTGCTCGGATCTCGTTACTAACTTGATCGTCGGAGGGTCCTCGGTGGTACCAAACCACCTCGAGACTTCTTTGCAGGTACTCGGCGCCAAACTCCTCATATCACCTTTCTCACCAAAAACCATTGAGATCCACACGCAACAGAAGATCACCACCAAAATCCACCAGGAGATCAACGGAAGACAACATCTGACGGAGATCTGAAAAGGACCTCCATCAGTTGGCGCCGTCTGTGGGAAACGCAAACTCCACAAAAACAAAGTTGGCATTCCGATCTCTGCCCGCATGGCGAGCAACCATCCTGAAGATCCCGGTACCAGCCGCCGTTTTCCCCTCACCGAAGGCGTGGATGAGCCTCCTCCAGCGACCATCATCAACGCCCTCGCCAACCGAAAAGATCGGCTACAGTCCCTCGTGAAGGCGCTTGTCCGCGTCCAAGCGGTTGGGCCTGGGCCCTAGATCGCCGCTCCACTGCCTCCAGAAGGCTCTGCCCCCGTCTGGACGGCTGACCACCAACGGCCTATGACTCCTGGCCACCAATCTCCCGAGCCGGTACCCCCTGAGGCCCGCTGGGGGCCCCACGGCTCCACACCAAGGTCCGCCGTCAGAATGCCTCGTCTCGAGCCTCCTCGCAACCCTTACCCCCTGAGGAGATGTCAGTCACCTCGCCTGTCCACAAGCATGGTCGACACCACCCCCTCGGCGGGGCCACGCTGAAGGGGTTCACGTCGGCGGCTCGAGAGTCACCTAGTTCAGGGATCCGAGGCACTTCATCGAGAGGAACCGGGGCCGCTCCCAGACGCAGGTCACCTGCAGTGGAGGCCAGGGATCCCAAGGCGCCGATTCCTCGGGATACCACGGTCGGCTCGACGCCCTTGAGAAGAGAATCGAAGGCATGCGCCGGGAGGCTCACCTCTCGAGCGACGGGGCTAAGTACGCCTCTGATTCGCTCACAAAGCCGTTCACCGAGGAGTTGCTTGCCGTCCACGTCTCCTCGCGCAACAAGCCCCCAAAGGTCTCTCTGTTCGACGGGAAAACCGACCCAAAGGACCATTTGGACGCTTTCACCGCGGGGATGAGCTTCCAGGACCACTTCGACGTCGCCCAGTGCAGGGCCTTCCCAGCCACCCTTATCCGCGCAGGTCGGGACTGGTTCCGGGGGCTCGAGCCCCGCTCGATCTCGACCTTCGACGAGCTGGCTACTCAGTTTGTCGGCCATTTCTTCGGGAACCGTCGACAGAAGCGCATGGTCGACTACCTCTTCACGGTTAAGAGTGGGGACAAGGAAACGTTCAAGGCCTACATTACCCGTTTCTATAACGCCCTTCTCGAGATGCCCGAGCACCGGGACGAGACCGTCATCACGGCGCTTAGATCTGGTCTGAGGCACAAGGAGTGGTTACACTCTTTCGCGTTGGCGCAACCTAAGACCATGGCCGAGGTCAAGGCGTAGACCGAGCGCAAGGTTCAGCTGGAATCTGAGGTGAACGCTAACCTTCCCCGAGCAGAACGATCCGACCAGAAGAAGAGGGCTCGGGAGGAGAGGCCGGAGCGTCAGCAGCCCTACCACCCGAAGTTCCAGGAATATACCCCCCTCAACGTCTCCCTTGCAGTATTGCTAGAGGAGGCCCAAAACGAGGGGTTCTTCAAGTTCCCTCCGATCCCGCGTCAGGCTGCGAAGCGAATCCGGGGCCCTTACTGCGCTTTCCACCGGACACTGGGCCACGCCATAGAGGATTGCAAGCAACTCAGGGACTACATCGAAGAGCTCATCTGATCGGGACACCTCGCTGCATACTTAAGGGACAAACGGCAGGCCGACCGCGAGCAGGAGCAGCATCGCCCTCCCGCTGACCTGACCGTCGGTCAGATCATGCTCGTTTCGGCGGACGGCCAGCATGGAACTCAGGGAGCCCCATACCCTGCGCCAAGCACGAAGGCCCACAGTCCTCCGGGGAGCTCGAGCCGAGCCAATAAAATCATCTACTAGCCTGTACCTTTCCTTCAGGGCAATGTAAACTCTTCCTGGGATCTATTGTTAATTTAATAAAGATCAATGGAACATTGCGAAAAATAAAGAAAAACCTTGTTTATTCAAAGGGTATTATGGGCTCCTCAGCCGTGCACGCAATAAGAAAAGGAAATTATAACAGTGGGGGGAAGGGGGTGCAGCGAGCACTGCTCGTGGTACTCGGTAAAGATCTCCGCCAGCCGGGGCCTCGCGAGGTCCAACCTCTGTCCCCGGTTCCCCCCGCGTGCGTCGATCCCAAGCCTCAGCTCGTAGCATTAGCGGACGAGCGTCTCTGAGCGGGCCAGCCGGTTCGCAGAGATCAGGCCGAAGCACCTCAAAGACCGCAGCTTGCTCACGGCCTCGTCATAGAGCTGCTCGGACAGGAGGTTGTAAAGCCCCGACGACACCCTCCAGATGGAGTACATCAGCAGCTGCAGCAGGGAGGAGCGTCGGGGGAGCAGCCGGCCGAAATGGTCCTCAATGCTCCCATAGACCAGCTGCACCGTGTCTTCGGTGCAGTTCTGGTCGTAAAGATACACGTCTTCAAAGTGGATGATGTCGGGGATGGTAAACGGAAAGTCTTGCATTTTCGACGACCTGTTTATGAAGGATGGAAGGACCAGTACTCCTTCAGCCTTATATAGCCCACTGCACAGCTCAACAGTCGCCCGCTTTCACCCAAAAAGTCGCTGCCACGCGGCGGTCATCAAGCCTTCTCTGGTGGAATCGAAGCGATGCACCCTTAGCGCTTCGCCTCCCCCCGCATTCAATGCACATGCTACACGCACTGTTGCCGCGACCGTTCCTATTCCCCATGCCTACAGCTGGACGGTTGGGCTACACCTCGCGAAGAATCAGCCAAAGCAGCTACCCTGCTCGGCTATACCTGGCCGGTAGCCTCCCTACTCGCAGCAGCTACCCTGCTCGGTCATCCCTGGCGGGTAGCTTCCCTACCGCAACGCCAGGGATCAGAAAGCCCTCCCAGAGGCAGTCGAGCCCGAGGATCCCTCGCTCGGCTATCCCCAGCGGGCAGCTTCCCTGCCACAACGCCGGGGATCAAAAAGCCCTCCCAGAGGCAGTCGAGCCCGAGGATCCCTCGCTCGGCTATCCTTCAGGACAAAAGCCCTCGCCAAGAGGCACCGGGCAGTAACCCTGCCCGGCCAAGGGTCCTTGGTAGGCTTCTACAGCCCCTCCCGCGCTAAGGACCAAAGTCCTCCCAGAAGCAGTCGAGTCCTTGCTCGGCTATCCCTGGCTGGTATCTTCCTACCATAACCGACAGGGATCAAAGTCCTCGCCAAGAGGCACTGGGCAGTAACCCTGCTCGGTCCCCGTCCTGAAAGATCAAAGCTCTCGCAAGAGGCAACTGAGCAGCTACCCTGCTCGGTCAACTCCGGCTGGTAGCTCCCTACCCGCGACGCCAGGGATCAAAAGCCCTCACAAGAGGCACCAGAGCGGCTACCCCGCTCGTTCATCCCAGGCTGGTAGTTTCCTACCCACGACGCCAGAGGTCAAAGCCCTCGCCAAGAGGCAACCGCGTAGCTTCACTGTATGGTCATCCTTAGTAGGCTTATTACAGCCCCTCCAGCGCTAAGGACTAAAGTCCTCCCAGAGGCAGTCGACAGGGATCCCCGGCTGGTAGCTTCCTACCACAACCGACAGGGATCAAAGCCCTCGCCAGGAGGCAACCGCGCAGTTTCACTGTCCGGTCATCCTTAGTGAGCTTCTTACAGCCCCTCCAACGCTAGGGATCGAAGCCCTCGCACGAGGCAACCGAGCAGCTACCCTGCTCGGTCGTCCCTGGCGGGTAGCTTCCCTACTGCAACGCCAGGGATCAGAAAGCCCTCGCAAGAGGCAACCGAGCAGCTACCCTGCTCAGTCACCCATGGCTGGTGGTCGATGCTAGCATTGACAAAGGTCAAAAGATGGCACCCCCTATGGAGCCACCGAGCAGGCGCCCACTCACGCTCGGCTCAAGTACGGTGAACAGCGCTGTGCCCGTCATCCGCAGAGGAACCGAGACCCCAGTGAGGGGCATCAGATCTGTCCAGGTCTAAGCGATCTCCCATCGACTTTGGGGCCCATGGGGATACCTCCTCGGCAGCGCATGGCATGCTCGTCAGCAAGTGATCGAAATCAACCCGACGGGCGATTGCTAGACAAATGGCAAACCTGACATGAAAACACAACGGTGCAAGCAGAGATATCTTACGAGCATTCTTCACAAACAGATGGTAGAGCGCGATTCGATGAAGCCAAAGAAAATTTTTATTACTACCAAAAACAAAAGCTTTACAAAGGGTATTTTTTGGGGCTCCCCAGCCTTACAAAATTCAAAAAACAAAATAAAAGGAGGAAAACGGGGGCTCTACACCTCGGGGCCAGGTACGACCTCGAGGTCCTCAACCTTCACCACGTGACGCGTGGGGTTCTCGGCGGCTTCCTCGCCAGGAACCTTTTCCCCTGCTCATCGGCGTCCGCAAGGGGGAACTCGGCCCGGAGATCTCCGTCGGCAAACTCCGGCATCCGGGCCTTAACGGCATCGAGAGCGTCGTGCCAAATGCGGGTCGTGGCCACGGCCAAGTCATCATAGAAGTCCTTCGACTTCTTGTAGCCCTCCACCGCCCTCAGTTCAGCCGGCTTGGCCGCCTTGGCCGCCGCCCCCAGCTCCTTTCGGAGGGTCTTCACCGCCCTCTTCAGGTTGCCGGCGAGCACCTAGGCATCCTCGAGCTTGATCTCGGCAATCATGGCGGCCTCGCGGTGCCGGGATACCTCCCGTTTCCCGGCCTCCACCTCGCCTTCCAAGGCAGCAATCCTCGCCGTCATCGCCTCCAGCTCCTGCTTGGAGCTCACTTCCAGCGAGGCGAGCCGGCCTGCTGCCTCCAGCGCCTGGCTACCACCTCGGCTTCCATACGCAAGGCGAGGGCAACGTGCTGGAGAACCTGGAAGACACGAAAAAGATCAGAAAGATGGAGTCACCGAATCTTACAATGAACCAAACACTTACCTGCACGGACTCCTGGCCGATGGACGCCAGCTGAGCCCTGAAGGTCCTTCCGGGAACTCTACCCCCGGCCGAGGTCTCTATCTCATGCAAAAGGTTATCCGCAACGGATAGCCCCGATGGCACCGCGAACCGGAGGCCCCCTTCCTCCATCATGGTCGGCGAGGACCGGCCCCGGGAAGGTCTCCGGGAGCTCCTCTTGATCGGCTTCGAAGGAGAGCCGATCTCCTCTTCCAAGGCCGAGTCCTCCAGAATCAGGGCCCGCTTCTGGCCCGACACTCTGCTGGAACCCGGGGCGGGATCCGCCCCCGAGCGCTCGCGGGACACCGCCACTGGAGCAGTAGGAGCCGGGGCGGGCTTCGCGTGAGAAGAACTGGCGCCCCCAGCCTTCGTAGCCTACCTCGGCTGGCGCATGGAAGCTTTGAGCGGGTCGAAGTCCATGGATCCTGCACAAAAAAAATACCCAACAAATCAGTGACACGAGCAGAACACAAGCCAAAAAGCAAGCCTAACTTACCGACGAACTCGACGGGGCTAAGCCCGGCCCAGCTCAGGACCCTCTCAGACAGCAGCACGTCAGGCCGGGGGATGGGCTCCCACGACGCCACTCTCACCGCGGCAGGATCATCGGACTGGTTCCCTGGCAAACATTTCTCTCTCGACCACTTGGTAGGCATGGGCCAGTCCTTGCCCTCTGGTGAGGAAACGAAGAATTTTTTTTTCCCAATCATGAATAGAAGAGGGTAAGGCCACGACCCCGGTTCCGGCAGCGCCCTCCGGCCGCTTCCTGAAAGAGAGATAAACCCATTTCGGGTCGCCCGCTCGACTACCAGGATAACTTTTGAAGACGAGAGAAGAATCGAGAAGGGAAAGGCTAAAGGGAACCGCCTGTAACTTCAGGCGGATCAATAACCCAAGACGGATCCTCTACGAGTTCGGCACTAACTGGCCGGGGGCCAAACCGAAAAAATTCAGCGCAGCGACGACCTCGAGAGAGAAGGGCAAGCGCATTCCGCCCCAAAAAGCTTCCAAGTACAGGGCGATTTCCCTGCCCCGTACTTGATCCCTCTCTCTCCCTCCTTGGTCAGTCGGAGCGTATAGCGCGAGGGGATGTGGAAGCGAGCCCGAGCATTGGCGAGCTCGTCCTCATGCCTCACCCAGCACGAGGAGCCAGGGGCCGCATCTGCCACCTCCTCCCTGGAGGCTGCCCCCGCCTCACGATCCTGGGGAGAGGATCCAACCCCTGCTCCCCGGGGGACTCAGACGCAACTAAAGGAACCCTAGAACCTACTCCTACAATATCTACTGACTCTACAAAGGAAGACATCTAACCTTGGAAAAGGGAATTTTCAGGGGCCGAAAGCGGGAGAAAGGAGACGAGCGCCGAGCAACCAGGACTTAAGAGAAGGAAATACGAAGGAGTAAGGGCCCAAGGCCCGACCCCACCCCTGTTTATTGCTGCAAACGGTCTCATCCAACGACGTCCGTCGTCTCCCGCCGAAACGACTCCTCGCGCCCAGCGGCTCCAATCGCTCCACGTGTCGATCCTGCGCTGGACCGCATCCCATCAGACGCCGTAGGCCTGCATACGTCGCGTCAGCCAATTGACGCTTGACGCGTGGACCGTCTCTTCAGTTGCAGAGTGCACAAACCGGCGCACCTTCTTTAAATGCAGAGATCTCGCCCTGATTCGCTAGCGGAAAAGACAACTGACAGCCTGAGAACTCGCCCCGACAAAGCCCTAGAAAGGAGCTCACCTCGGGAGGCCTGGCAATCCACTCCTGACCCGACCCGCTAGCTGGTTGGGACAAGAGTGGGGGGCTAATGATGATGCTCAATATTGGCGGTCTCCAAGATCTGGACACGTGGCAGATGATGTGTCCCAAAACTCAGAAGGAAGGGCCACAGGGCCGACCAGGCAAACCCTATACTCGGCCCACAAGCACAAGCCGGCCCTCCTCGGGGCCCTCTGCAAATCGGCCTCCTCGACCCCCCTTGCTCATCTCCGAGCTCCCTAGCCGATGCCGTCCTCCTCGGTCCCTCCGACCAGCTCCACCGCTCACAGGCGTGACCGCTGCTCCGCGAATCTCGCCATGCGCGGATTCTCCACCAGCAACATCCCACGTTCCACGCCCCCGCGATCCCCATTAATGGGCGATCCGCTCTCTACGCGAACGTGACGTCTGGAGCGTAACTGCTGGCGAGATTCTCGCGCCTGCTGCTGCGTTCCATCACTGTTATATAAACCCCCATCACAGAGGGGTCAAGTAAGCCATTCTTGACTCTACCAAGCCGTTACTCTGCTCAGATCTCGTTACCAACTTGATCGTCGGAGGGTACTCGGTGGTACCAAACCATCTGGGACTTCTTTGCAGGTATTCGGCACCAAACTCCTCATATCACCTTTCTCACCAAAACCCATTGAGATCCACACCCAACAGAAGATCACCACCAAAATCCGCCAGAAGATCAACGGAAGACAACATCTGACGGAGACCTGAAAAGGACCTCCATCAGTCACCCTTTCGCTCATTGTTTAATTAGGATCTAATATTTTCAGTCATGTTAATTCATTGTTTGATTTGAGTAATTAGTCTTTCTAAACTTTTTTTTAATTTTAATTTTCGGTTGTGGAATCCAAGGACGGAACCATCTCTGTAGCTTCTGCATTCGCAGGTCACCAAGAAGGTAATCCTAGCAACATTTTAATTTGCATTCATTTTGAATTCTCTCCTTTATAATGGCTTAATGTCTTCTCAATTGTTTTGAAAGTTTATATCAAACCACCGAATGTAGCAATTGTTGCTTATTCAATATTTGTTTATGGATTAAACAGCTGTTCAAGATCGGGATCGCAAATTCTTATCAAAGGCGGTGGAAGAAGCATACAAAGGAGTTGATTGCGGAGACGGTGGCCCTTTTGGTGCAGTGGTTGTTCGTGACAATGAAGTAGTTGTGAGCTGCCATAACATGGTTATGAAGCATACTGATCCTACTGCCCATGCTGAGGTGACTGCAATCAGAGAGGTTTGAAGTTGAGACTTGAGTAGGCTTTAAAAGCTGAGATCAATGAAGTTATTTGAACTTTTCTCCAAACTTATCAAACTTTGGGCCTGTTGCCTTTGGACTAACGATAACCGGAGTTTATTTTTTAGTGGAGGTCTAGATTATGCAAACTCTATTGACAAGGCTCTACATACCCATAAAATTTATAACTTTGATGGGTTGTTTGGATTTGGAGTTATTTAAACTCCAAAACACGTGTTTTCTTCTCATTTTTTGGAGTTTTTTTTTTCTTTTTTTTTTTTTGTAAAAGAGGTTGGAATGGATTTTGGATAACTCCAATTATCTCAACTTTGAAGCTAAGATAACTCCGATTATCTAAACTTCAAAACGAAAGCCAAACAGTGCATAATTAAGAAATTGAAGTTATGTTTAAATAACTCAACGAAACTATAATTTAGCTCCGAAGCCAATCAAGCCTGGAATAAGAAGAAATAGATTTTAGAAAAGGCCTACAAATAATGTGGTGGGTTTTAAACAAGAATTACATAAGTATGTATGATGGAGCAATTACGAGAGTGATGACAATCAAAGGAGAAATGAAGCCATTGTCTATCCTTGTAGGCGTAGATCAATATTAAGTCCTCGTGCTTTTGCATTAATTATTGTTGAACGTACCAGATATATTCAAGATGAGATTTTGTGGTGTATGCTATATGATGATGGTGTTGTTTAGTTGATGAATCTTAGTAAGGGATGGTTTTTGGATGGAAAAAATGAAAGATGCCTTCGATCCAAATGATTTTGAATTAGTAGAATAAAAATAAAATATATGGAATGTAGCTTTAGCTAAACAATATGAAGAAATAAGAATATGGTGCAAAATGATGTCCAAGAGTTATAAATTATTTTGCCATTTAGGATCTATAATTAGTCATGATGGTGAGTCCGAAGAAGATGTAGTTCATAGGATCAAAGCTGTGTATTTGAAGCGAAGTGTTTAGGAATGCTATATAATCGTAGGATAACTTTGAAGTTGAAAGGAATCTCCATAAGATGGCTGTAAGTTGGAGGTAAGTAAGTTGAGAGACAACTGATGAAGATAGTTTAGTGTGTGTAATAAATGTTCCGCTGACAAAATCGTAGTCAATGGCATAATGAGGGATAGAGGTAGGCCTAAATGAATATAGATATCAACAGAACGATTTAGTAATTGTTAATTTAACTGAGAAGACTGTATTAATAAAGCAGAATGTAAGAAATGGATTCACATAGCCATTGCCAAAAATTTGGGATAAAGGATTGTTCTTTTTGTTGCTAATATAATACAAAACCCAGAGTTTGTTTTTTAAGTGTAGGTAGCAGGGACGTATCCTCAAAGAGATGAGCTTAGGCGACCGCCTCACATAGAACGAGGATTTCAATATATGTATGTGATGGGGCTCCTTTTCGGGCCTCCGTCAGATGTTGTTTTCCGTTGATCTCGCGGTGAACTTAGCTGATTATCCTTCGTTGCGTGTGGGTCTCAATGGGTTGTTGGAGGAAGAGAGGAGGTGAGGAAGTTGTTGCCGAGTACATGCAAAGAAGTCCCGGGGTGGTTTGGTACCACCAAGGACCCTCCGACGCTCAAGTTAGTGATGAGATCCGAGCAGAGTAACGGCGTAAAAGTGTCAAGAATGGCTTGCTTGACTGCTCTGTGATAGGGTTTTATATAGCGGTAGTGGCATGCAGCAGCAGGCGCGAGAATCTCGCCGGCAGTTACGCTCCCGACGTCACGCCCGTGTAAAGAGCAGATCGCCCGTTAATGGGGATCGTGATGGCGTGGAACGTAGGATGTTGCCGGCAGAGAATTTGCGCATGGCGAGATTTGCGGAGCGGCGGTTACGCCTGTGAGTGGTGGAGTTGGTCGGTCGGAGGGACCGAGGAAGATGGTCTCGGCGGGAGAGCTCGAAAACGAGCGAGAGAGCCGAGGTATCTTGGTCCTGGGTAGCTCGGAGGCGAGCTGAGAGACCGAGGAGGCCAATTTGCAAGGGCCCTGAAGTGAGCCAGCTTTATACTTGTAGGTCGGGCCTGATCGGCCCCTGTGGGCCCTCTCTTCAGAGTTCTGGAACATGTCATCTGCCACGTGTCCTGATATGAAAGGTCGCCAATATTGAGCATCATCATTAGCCCCCCACTCTTGTCCCGACCAGCTAATGGGTCGGGTCAAGAGTGGACAGCCGGGCCGTTTGGGGGTAAGCTCCTTCCTAAGGTTTCGTCGGGACGCGTCCCCGGGCTGTCAGCTGTCTTTTCTGCCAGCTTATCGGGGCGAGATCTCTGCATTTAGGGAAGGTACGCCGGTTCGAGAGTCCTGCCGCTGAAGTGACGGTCCACGTGTCGAGCGCCAGTTGGCCGACGCGACGTGTGCAGACCTGTGGACTGATGGGGCGCAGCCCAGTGTGGGCGTGACATGTGGAGCGATCGGTCGTCGAGTTGATTTCGATCACTTGCCGAGTGTGCCAAGCGCTGCTGAGAAGGAGGCATCTCCATGGCCCCGAAGTCGAGGGGGGATTACTCAGACTTGGATAGACCTGATGTCTCTTGTTGGGGCTTCGGATCCGCTGCATGTGATGGGCTCATTGGCCTCGTTATGAGGGCTACAAACCCGCAGCGTCTGTTGGGCAGGAGGATGCCCGCTGGGGATGACCGAGTAGGAAGCTGCTCGATTGATCTTGGCGAGGGTCTTGACCTATGGCGTTGCGAGTAGGGAAGCTACCGGCCAGGGATAGTCGAGTCTGGAAGGACTTTGCTCCTTGTCTTTATTGGGTAGGAAGCTACCCGCCGGGATGCGCCGAGTAGGAAGGGGCTCGGTGGCCTCGCGAAGAGGGCTTCAGATCCTCAGCGTTTGATGGGCAGGAGGACGCCCGTTGGGGATGCGCCGAGCAGGAAGGAACTCGGTGGCTTCGCGACGAGGGCTTCAGACCATCAGCGTCTGATAGGCAGGAGGATGCCCGCTGGGATGCGCCGAGCAGGAAGGAACTCGGCGGCCTCACGATGAGGGCTTGAGATCCTCACCATCTGATGAGCAGGAGGATGCCCGTCGGGGATGCGCCGAGCAGGAAGGAACTCGGCGGCCTCGCGATGAGGGCTTCAGACCATCAGCGTCTGTTGAGCAGGAGGGTGCCTGCTGGGGATGCGCCGAGCAGGAAGGAACTCGACGGCCTCGCGATGAGGGCTTCAGACCATCAGCGTTTGATGGGCAGGAGAATGCCCGCTGGGATGCACCGAGCAGGAAGGAACTCGGCGGCCTCACGAGGAGGGCTTGAGATCCTCAACATCTGATGGGCAGGAGGATGCCTGTTAGGGATGCGCCGAGCAGGAAGGAACTCGGCGGCCTCACGATGAGGGCTTCAGACCATCAGCGTCTGTTGGGCAGAGGATGCCCGTTGGGGATGCGCCGAGCAGGAAGGAACTCGACGGCCTCGCGATGAGGGCTTCAGACCATCAGCGTCGAAGGGGACGTAGGAAGCCTGCTAAGGATGGCCGAGCAGGGTAGCTGCTCGGTGCCTCTCTCCGAGGGCTTTGACCTTTAGCGCTGGAAGGACCGTGAGAGGCCTGCTAAGGATGACCGGGCAGTGAAGCTGTAACACCCGAGCCCAATAATACTATTTATATTACTAGTTGAGGGTTATATATTGCTCATTTCAATTATCCTGATTTTCTGGTGTTTATTGCTAAATTTTAACCGGTTAAGTCATTTTGGCACATAACAAATTTTAACTCCTAAAATGAAATTAAAAGTGTCCATGTTGGCCTACTCGTCGCCACTAGTCGCGTGGTAGCGTCCGCGTGTCGAGATTCTGTCCCGTTTGGCTAAACGGGCAAGTTTGGACGACTACGCGCGCGTGCAAGTGTCCGACTTGGGGGCATGCATTTTAATCATTAAACACCTCTTTTCAAAATTTGGAACCCGCTTAAAATCCTATAATTTGAATTTGGAACATTTGGGCGCAACCCGGGCGGGATTTGGAAATGTTTCATTTCGCGCCAAAAGGCCCATTTTAATTTAATATCTTAAACTAATTTATATACGAATTTTTCCTTAACTGTTAATAATCTTTCACAAATCCCTTCAAATTCCTTTTCGAATCTCGTGATCAGCCAATCGCGTGGCTCCTTTCTCGTGGGCCCCGCCGTCCCTTTCTCTCTCTCTCTCTCTCACTCGAAACCCTTTCCCTCTCTCTCTCCAATCTCTCTCTCTCTCTTCCTATATTTAAACCCCCTTCTTTTTCCATGCAGCCGCCTCCCTGCTCATCTCCCCATCACGAGAACCCACGAAACCCTAACCCTAGCTCCTCGCGACCTCACCGCCGACCTCCTCACGAACTCGCCGTCGCCGTCACCACCTCGTCGACCTCACCGCACCCGCTTCCTCCTCCCTCCGTCCATCTTCCGCGCCTGCACCCAACCCCCGACGCCTCCGTTCGGCCGCAACTCCCGCCGTCGACGCCGCATCCCGTCGCCGCCGACTCCCACGACTCCCTCTCCTCCTCCTCGTCACTACCTCGTCATCACCTTCCTCCTCCCCTCGCCGGAACACCTTCAGTCACGCAGCCCGACCCTGCACCATCCCCGGATCGCCGGAGAACGCACCGTCGACCCTCGTCGACGTCACCCGCGCCACCTCCGACCACCTCCTTCTCCCCTCGACCACCAGAGCCGACCACCCTCTCCTCCACTCGTCGCAACACCCTCTCCAGCGAACCCCGAGGCCGTTCAAGTCTTCGCAGCCGCCGTCGTTGCCTCGCCGGCGTTCCAGCGCCGTCGAGCCCGCCAGGGTCACCCTGGTATATCTCTCTGTAAGCTTTCTCATCTTTCCCTTTGTGCATAAACCCCCCGCTGATCGTATTAAGTTTGTCTTTGTTGCTAACTTCGTTGCCGATGTTTTGCCGGAATCCGACCGTGCCGTCTCGGTGAACCCGACGCTCCAGCGAAGTACCCTGGTCCGTGTGATCCCGTTGTTCTCTGTTGGGACTCGATCCGTGGCCCGTGCTATCATATCGTGTTTTCTGCCGACTTCGCATCCGTGTTCCGGTTTGCAAAACCGTCGAGGCAAGTATCTGAATACTTGCTTAAACATGCTAGCGTGCGAGATCTAGTCTTGCCACGCAATTGAATTCATACTATATAAGACAACAACTTAATGATGGTAATTGATATTATATTGTAAGTTAGAATTGATAGTTGCAGTTATCTTTAACATGGAATCGTTACAATAATTTCTCGTAATTAATCAACCCACTATCAATCCATATTCCAACTAAATAAGACCATTGGATCCTATCCTCTTTAATTGTTAAATCACCCATGAGACAATTATTATATTTTAGTTTAATTTCATGTGGTTTCATTACGTATGGTTAATATTGTTCCACCTTGTGACTATTGCACCCCAGGGTGCTTGAACCCGTTAATAAGAGAATACAAAACATCACTGTCGTTACATGGAATAATATGGTTATTTACTGTTTCCTGCTGCTGTTCATTATTTGATTGCATACCTGTTGTGAGCACATACCCGATTGCACTACATATTGGCCTGACCCTGCTACACATGACATATACATACATACCAACTCATCCTGTTGTACCATGACCTTACTTGTTTCATGATTTCATGCCTAATGCCGACAAACCCGACCATCCCTGCTGTCTATCCAGACAGACCTACTCTTACCGGATTTTGTGTTGGCATTAGTCCTTGACTACTGAATACCTGACCTGACATACATAGCTTGGGGGTATGGGGAAATCAAAGATGAACCTGACTTGTAACTCGACAGTTCACTACCGTTCGAGTGTACACATTCCTATTCTGTGCCTAACGGCATGTCTCGGTTTCAGCCGAGAATATTGTGGCCGTGATCCCGGGTATGTACGGGGTAATACCGAGTGTACACTTTCCTATTCTGTGCCTAACGGCATGTCTCGGTTTCAGCCGAGAATATTGTGGCCGTGATCCCGGGTATGTACGGGGTAATACCGAGTGTACACTTTCCTATTCTGTGCCTAACGGCATGTCTCGGTTTCAGCCGAGAATATTGTGGCCGTGATCCCGGGTATGTACGGGGCAATACCGAGTGTACACTTTCCTATTCTGTGCCTAACGGCATGTCTCGGCTGCAGCCGAGAATATTGTGGCCGTGGTCCCGGGTATGTACGGGATACTATTGGGTTACATCGACGATTCATCAATTGATTTCAAAGACTATAGAGTAGAAACCTGATAGGACAGTTCAGCCACCATTGCACTTTACCCTGCTCTGTTATTGTAATGCTTTATTCATGTTCATACCTGCACTGCTTATTACCATGTTTACATTATATACTTGATGTCATGACGCGCTGACGTCTGGGTTTTGCATGGCCCAGATTCCGTACTACTGTCTACGACCGAGCCGGAGTACTTCAGCCAGCAGGCTGAACTGTGAGTTCTGTAGTGGTCAGTTCATTTATTGCATTTTATTTCCAGGTGTGATCCCGTATTACGGGACGTACCTTTCTATTATTGCATTGGATCAATTGCTTCCGCACTTATTTATCATTGATTCTCGTTATTATGGATTTGGACATGTATTAGATTAGCTTATTATCTTGTTCTTGATAACCTTACAACCGTAATGTGACTGTGGATGGATACTTCCTACCCACAGGTAGCATGGTTGGCTATGTCACGTGCCCAATCTTGCGTACTCTGGGAAGCGGGGCGTGACATGGTTCTTTTTGGTATCAGAGACATAGGTTAGTCGGGTTGATTCTTTTGTAGTTGGGTATTGTACCCAATACACGAATCAGAATACCCGTGTTTAGGAAACATGTCCAGCCACATTGACCGTTTTACCATTCTTGAATCACATTCTTCCTGATTATATCTTTTACGACGTGCAAACTTAATTTGCATGTCGACTCGGAAACCTGATTTCTTGTTATCCCTAGGACTTGGGCGACTTGGGTGTAGTTAAGTAATTGCGGCTATGATACCGCGGCATAGCTACAATGCAGCACTCTATTTAAGTATCTTGGAGTTCTATCCTTGATCCACATTCAAAATCTATCATCATGCTAATGTTGGGTGTTTTGAGTTCAGGATTATGACAGGTAAGAAGTTGAAGACGTACCGGAGGAGTGTGAACGAAGCCGCCATGCTTGGAGTGATAAGATGAATGCTGGAGAATCAAAGAAACAGACCGAGCTGATCCAGCAGCAAGCGGACTCGTTTCGGGAAGGTTTGCAGATCGTTCAGCAGTCTGTAAACGAAGTTGGAACTAGACCAGTCGACCGAGTAAAGACCGTAGCAGATTTCAGACGGTTGGGTCCTACTACTTTCACTGGTCTGGAGGAGCTGTTGCCAGCCGAGCAGTGGCTAGTAACACGGAGAATTTGCTGATTGCGACACAGATCCCAGAAGACAAGAGTGTTGATGTGGTGCGCATTCAGCTGGTGGATTACGCCCGAGAGTGATGGCTTGTGGAGGAGACCCGCTTGCCCAGGCCGATCAGTTGGGGCGGATTTCTCTAAAAGTTTCCTGGAGAAATTCTTCCCGCGGACCGCACGGGAGGAAATGGAAGAGAAGTTCATCGGACTAAGGCAGAATGGAGCAGCCGTGGACGTGCATGCAGCAGAGTGGACGAGACTCAGTAGTCTCGCTGGACCTTTCGCGGCCAACGATGTAGACAGCAGTTGCGGTAAGGAAGCAGTTCTGTCGAGCCAGTCGAGTTTAGGACTAGGCCGACAAACAGTGTTCTTGCAGCTATGGAAGTTAATAGTAATGAAAAGCCGGCAGTTGTTCACGACTTTATGGATGTGTTTGAAGATATTTCGGGCTTAACGCCGAGGCAAGACGTGGAGTTCGCGATTGACCTTATTCCTGGTGCGGTGCCAGTATCGAAACCGTATTATCCGATGGCACCGGTGAAATTGGAAGAAGTTAAGACACAAGTTGGCGAATTACTCGAGAAGGGATGGATTCGAAGCAGCAACTCGCCTTGGGGAGCTCCAGTTCTTTTAGTAAAGAAGAAGGATGGCACGAGAAGGATATGCATTGATTATCGAGAATTGAACCGGGTGACTATTAAGAACAAGTACCCGATCCCTCGCATTGGAGAACTTTTGAGCGGCTTAGTGGCGCGAGGGTATTCTCAAAACTGGACTTGCGATCAGGATATCATCAAGTCCGAGTGAAAGCAGAAGACATTTGCAAGACGGCGTTTCGAACTCGATATGGACATTTCGAGTATCTAGTGATGCCCTTCGGAGTGACTAATGCGCCAGCAATATTTATGGATTTGATGAACAGGATCTTTTCACCGTTCTTGGACCAGTTTATCGTGGTATTTATTGACGATATTCTGGTGTACTCGAGGAGTCCGGAGGAGCATGCTGAGCACTTAAGGATCGCACTGCAGACGCTGAGACAAGAGAAATTATTTGCGAAGATGAGTAAGTGTGAATTCTGGCTGGAAGAAGTGAAGTTTCTGGGGCATATTGTGTCGGGCAAAGGAATCGCCGTTGATCCCGAGAAGATTACAGCAGTTCGGGATTGGCCTGTTCCAAAGAATGTTGCGGAGATAAGAAGTTTTCTTGGACTCGCCGGTTACTACAGAAGATTTGTGGAGAACTTCGCTCGTTTAGCTGAGCCGTTAACCAAGCTTACGCGTAAGGAGGTACCGTTTGTTTGGACGGATGGATGTGCATTGGCCTTCGAGACGTTGAAGCAGAAGTTGATAACCGCCCCGATCCTGACCGTACCAGATAATTCAGGAGGACTGGTGATTCACAGCGACGCATCTGGAAAAGGATTGGGATGTGTTTTAATGCAGAATGGGAAAGTCGTCGCTTACGCATCGAGACAACTGAAGACTCATGAGAAGAATTATCCGACTCATGACTTAGAGCTTGCAGCCGTGATCTTCGCCCTGAAGATTTGGAGACACTACCTTTTGGGCGAGAGAGTCGAAGTCTTTACAGATCACAAGAGTTTAAAGTATGTGTTCACTCAGAAGAAGTTGAACATGAGGCAACGCAGATGGTTGGAGCTGATGGCCGACTACGACCTTGATCTTAAGTACCATCCGGGAAAAGTTAACGTCGTGCCAGATGCGCTAAGTCGGTTACCAGCAATTCAGATATTGACTGCACAGAGAGAGATCATTGCGGATTTTCAGAGATTTGACTTGGAGGTTGTGCTACCACATGCTACAGGACAGTTGATGCAGTTGCAAGTGCAGTCGTCCTTAGTTGAGAAGATTAAAGCGGCACAATCGCAGGATCCTAGACTGCAAAGGTTTCGAGAGCAGGTTGGAGCCAGATTACGAACCGATTTACTGATCCATGAAGACGGTTCGTTGAGATATGGTAGCCGTGTGTGTGTGCCAAAAGGAGATGTGCGTGAAGAGCTTATGAAGGAGGCACACAGTTCAGCTTACTCTGTACATCCAGGAGGGACAAAGATGTACCGAGATATTCGACAGCACTTTTGGTGGGAAGGTATGAAACGGGAAATTGCTCGCTTCGTGGCTAAGTGCTTGGTGTGTCAGCAAGTCAAGACTGAACACCAAAGGGTTGCTGGTTTGTTGCAACCACTTCCGATTCCTCAGTGGAAGTGGGAACATATAACCATGGATTTCGTGACGGCTTTACCTCGGAGTCCAAAGGGCAACAATGCGGTATGGGTGATTGTCGATCGGTTGACCAAGGCAGCTCACTTTATTCCTTTTCGGGTTGGTCAATCGACAGAGGCTTTGGCAGAGCGGTACATGCAGGAGATTGTCAGATTGCATGGAGTGCCGGTAAGCATCGTGTCCGATCGGGACACTCGATTCTTGTCGCACTTTTGGAGAAGTTTACGAGAAAGTTTGGGGACTCGATTGAAGTTCAGCACAGCTTATCATCCTCAGACTGATGGACAATCGGAGAGAACGATCCAGACCCTTGAAGATATGTTGAGGGCTTGCATGTTGGACTTCAAAGGTTCTTGGGAAGATCATCTACACCTGGTGGAGTTTTCGTACAACAATAGCTTCCAAGCGACAATTCAGATGGCTCTGTTTGAAGCATTGTATGGTCGTAAGTGCCGTTTACCTGTTTGTTGGGATGATGTTGGTGAACGAAGGTTACTAGGACCAGATTTGGTGGTGCAGACAGTCGAGAAGGTGAATACAATCAGGAAGCATATGAAGGCAGCTCAAGACAGACAGAAAAGTTAGGCCGACACGTCAAGAAGACCTCTAGAGTTCGCCGTGGGTGATTTGGTATTCCTGAAGATATCACCGACTAGAGGGGTGATTCGCTTTGGAAGTCGGGGAAAGCTTAGTCCTCGATTCGTTGGACCCTTCGAGATATTGGAGCGTGTTGGAGAGGTATCGTACCGGTTGGCGTTACCGCAGTCATTAGCAGGAGTTCACGATGTGTTTCATGTGTCTCAACTACGGAGGTATGTTCGTGATGAGACTCATGTCTTGGATCATTCAGAGTTGACTGTACGGGAGGACCTAACCTTTGAGGAGCGACCAGTTGAAATCAAGGATCGAAGAGAAAAGGTTCTTAAGAACAAGATTATCCCTCTTGTGTTAGTTTCTTGGGGCAATCGATCGCATGGAGAACCCACTTGGGAGCGAGAAGACGAGATTCGGCAGAAATTCCCTCACCTTTTCCAATAGTTGGCTATCTTGTATTCTTGGAATTTCGAGGACGAAATTCTTTTTGTAGTTGGGTATGATGTAACACCCGAGCCCAATAATACTATTTATATTACTAGTTGAGGGTTATATATTGCTCATTTCAATTATCCTGATTTTCTGATGTTTATTGCTAAATTTTAACCGGTTAAGTCATTTTGGCACATAACAAATTTTAACTCCTAAAATGAAATTAAAAGTGTCCATGTTGGCCTACTCGTCGCCACTAGTCGCGTGGTAGCGTCCGCGTGTCGAGATTCTGTCCCGTTTGGCTAAACGGGCAAGTTTGGACGACTACGCGCGCGTGCAAGTGTCCGACTTGGGGGCATGCATTTTAATCATTAAACACCTCTTTTCAAAATTTGGAACCCGCTTAAAATCCTATAATTTGAATTTGGAACATTTGGACGCAACCCGGACGGGATTTGGAAATGTTTCATTTCGCGCCAAAAGGCCCATTTTAATTTAATATCTTAAACTAATTTATATACGAATTTTTCCTTAACTGTTAATAATCTTTCACAAATCCCTTCAAATTCCTTTTCGAATCTCGTGATCAGCCAATCGCGTGGCTCCTTTCTCGTGGGCCCCGCCGTCCCTTTCTCTCTCTCTCTCTCACTCGAAACCCTTTCCCTCTCTCTCTCCAATCTCTCTCTCTCTCTTCCTATATTTAAACCCCCTTCTTTTTCCATGCAGCCGCCTCCCTGCTCATCTCCCTATCACGAGAACCCACGAAACCCTAACCCTAGCTCCTCGCGACCTCACCGCCGACCTCCTCACGACCTCGCCGTCGCCGTCACCACCTCGTCGACCTCACCGCACCCGCTTCCTCCTCCCTCGGTCCATCATCCGCGCCTGCACCCAACCCCCGACGCCTCCGTTCGGCCGCAACTCCCGCCGTCGACGCCGCATCCCGTCGCCGACGACTCCCACGACTCCCTCTCCTCCTCCTCGTCACTACCTCGTCATCACCTTCCTCCTCCCCTCGCCGGAACACCTTCAGTCACGCAGCCCGACCCTGCACCATCCCCGGATCGCCGGAGAACGCGCCGTCGACCCTCGTCGACGTCACCCGCGCCACCTCCGACCACCTCCTTCTCCCCTCGACCACCAGAGCCGACCACCCTCTCCTCCACTCGTCGCAACACCCTCTCCAGCGAACCCCGAGGCCGTTCAAGTTTTCGCAGCCGCCGTCGTTGCCTCGCCGGCGTTCCAGCGCCGTCGAGCCCGCCGGGGTCACCCTGGTATATCTCTCTGTAAGCTTTCTCATCTTTCCCTTTGTGCATAAACCCCCCGCTGATCGTATTAAGTTTATCTTTGTTGCTAACTTCGTTGCCGATGTTTTGCCGGAATCCGACCGTGCCGTCTCGGTGAACCCGACGCTCCAGCGAAGTACCCTGGTCCGTGTGATCCCGTTGTTCTCTGTTGGGACTCGATCCGTGGCCCGTGCTATCATATCGTGTTTTCTGCTGACTTCGCATCCGTGTTCCGGTTTGCAAAACCGTCGAGGCAAGTATCTGAATACTTGCTTAAACATGCTAGCGTGCGAGATCTAGTCTTGCCACGCAATTGAATTCATACTATATAAGACAACAACTTAATGATGGTAATTGATATTATATTGTAAGTTAGAATTGATAGTTGCAGTTATCTTTAACATGGAATCGTTACAATAATTTCTCGTAATTAATCAACCCACTATCAATCCATATTCCAACTAAATAAGACCATTGGATCCTATCCGCTTTAATTGTTAAATCACCCATGAGACAATTATTATATTTTAGTTTAATTTCATGTGGTTTCATTACGTATGGTTAATATTGTTCCACCTTGTGACTATTGCACCCCAGGGTGCTTGAACCCGTTAATAAGAGAATACAAAACATCACTGTCGTTACATGGAATAATATGGTTATTTACTGTTTCCTGCTGCTGTTCATTATTTGATTGCATACCTGTTGTGAGCACATACCCGATTGCACTACATATTGGCCTGACCCTGCTACACATGACATATACATACATACCAACTCATCCTGTTGTACCATGACTGTTCCCCTCCGAACGGCGGCCAGGACGTCGTGTCCGTGCCTGAGGTTCGGGGCAGATGCTATTTGGTTTTATCCGTCCACCTCTCCGAAGATGCCAAGTTGATTTATGGCACCGTGTATCGGAGGTTTAGACGGATGCGGCCGATGTAGCAGACTTTGTCAGATTCCCCCTCGCTTGAGGGGTTTTTGATTGTGGGGACGCTCTTCCCTGCAGGCGCAAGCCCCTGCAGTTAATTACGCTACCGCATCGCAGGTAACAACTTTCTCCTTCTCCAGAATTTCACTTCGTGTCGTGGGTGTTTGTTTTGTTTGTGGTTGCCCGTGGATTGTATACGGAGACTTAGTGATGTCGTCGCCCGTAGGACGTGGATTAGTCCAAATCCGTGTTTGCTTAGATTTGAGTTTGGTGTTTTTTAGTTTAAGGATGCATTAGTCGCGTTGCGGCTAAGACTAGCTTAAACGTTTGTCAAGGATACGTTAGTCCTGTTTTGAACTAAGATCGACTTGACGCAATGATTGATTTAATTATCTGGCCGTCGAGACTCGTCACCTCTCCGGCGTCGTTGAGGGATTACAACGACAGGCGTCAGAGGAGTTCAGAGATGTACCCTTGAACCAAAGTTGATTTGGGAGTTTTATTATTTATTTAAATATCTAAGGACGCGTTAGCCGTATTTGGGGCTAAGATCAACTTAGACGGGACCGTTTAGATCCGGCAAAAGAGCGTTTGGACTCTATTGTGCCAGTTTAAGGACGTGACGGTCCATTGCCAGTTTCAGGGACGTGGTGGTCCATTATTAGTTTAGGGACGTTTCGGTCCGTCGCCAGTTTAAGGACGTAGTGGTCCATATTCCAGTTTAGGGACGTGGTGGTCCATATTCCAGTTTAAGGACGTGGTGGTCCGATTTTAGTTTAGGGACGTTTCGGTCCAATATTAGTTTAGGGACGTTTCGGTCCATTGCCAGTTTAAGGACGTAGTGGTCCATCGCCAGTTTTAGGGACGTGGTGGTCCATTATTAGTTTAGGGACGTTTCGGTCCGCTATTAGTTTAGGGACGTTTCGGTCCAATGTTAGTTTAGGGACGTTTCGGTCCAATGTTAGTTTAGGGACGTTTCGGTCCATTGCCATGTGCGGTCGATGGAACCCGTCACCTCTTTGACGTCGTTGAGGAATTACAACGACGAATGTCAAAGGAGTTCGGAGATGTACCCTCGAACCGGATGTAAGTTGATTTAGGAGAGCCATTTTGCTCAGTCAATTTAATTTAAGGACTTATGGCCACGATTGGGCTAAGTCCAGTTCAACACTTTATTAAGTAATGCATTGCATTTAGGCTCTGCAGAGCATCACTCTATTCTGAGCTCTGCTCATTTATGAATGATGCGATGCATTTCGTTTGATTTGGGCTCTGCCCCTGGTAAAAATGCACAGCATTCTGAAGATTCTGTTTAGGCTCTGCCCATTTATAAATGATGCAAAGCATCTGTTTCGATTTGGGCTCTGCCCCTTAAAATAATGCATTTACGCTTTATTGAGCCTGTTAGGCCTTCTCTTAGTTGGGCTTGGCCCTTTTGAATGCATTTGCGCTTTGCGCTAAGTAATGAGCGCAAGTCCATACGGTGACGACACGTGTCATGCTCTGATGAGTGCAAGCGCACTAGCGCAGCGCGTTGCGCTGTTGCGCGGCGCAATTGCGCTGCTGACACGTGGCGCGCTCTCAGCGAGTTGCGCTAATTCCAGAGAGCAAAGCTCTATCTTAAGAGCGCTTAGCGCAAATGGTTTTATAGCCGACACGTGGCGCTCTCTTAAGAGCGCAACGGCGCAAATTGGAAGTGCAAAGCACTAAGAATCTTTTAGATTCAAGAAAGGAAGTGCAAAGCACTGTTTAATTTCTTCGTCTAAATTGGATCAAAGAAAAATAAATTTTTCTTTATTCGAAGAACCAGAGGTTCTTAAAAGTGCAAAGCACTATTCTTTTATTATTTTATTATTTTTGTTGTTTTTACAGAACCGAAGGTTCACAAGAAGTGCAAAGCACTTTTTTTTTTTTAAAGATCATTGATCTTATTTTTAGATCAATGATCTATTAGAAGGCCCCCCTTTTTTTCTACCTCATGAAGGTTCTTTACCTTTTTCTTCTCGGAGTTTTCTCTGTTTTAGGGTTCTTGATTTTTCGAGAAAATTCTTGATGCCTTTTGAATGAGGTCTGGGGTCCTATTTATAGTGCCCCATAAATTTGTTGAATTTGTTAACGGGATCTTTCTTGAATGATTTTTGGGAGTTTTCCCACTGTTGGATCTTTGATCCAGAGGCCGAAGAAAGTCTTCTAGTTCTGGAAAGAACAGAAAAGATTTCATGAAATCTTAATTCAGTTGGGCGCGGATACCCCAGCGCATGACACGTGTCGCGCAGCGCAGAGCGCAGCGCAAGTGCGCTAGCGCATCTGCGCTGACACGTGTCGCACAGTGCAGATCGCAGCGCAACTGCGCTAGCGCATCTGCGCTGACACGTGTCGCGCAGCGCAGAGCACAGCGCAACTGCGCTAGCGCATCTGCGCTGACACGTGTCACTTAGCGCAGAGCGCAGTGCAGCTGAAGCTTTGCTTCCTTTAAACAGAGCTTTGCTCTGATTGGGCGCGCCTTCTTGGGCGCTGCGCGCGGGATTCGAAGCTTTGCTTCAAAGATTTGAATTTTGAATTCAAACAGAGCTTTGCTCTGATTGGGCGAAACAAATGCCCCCCCACCGTTGCGCTCACGTGGCGCACACGTGAGTGCAACGGTGGCCACCTTCCAGACCGTTAGATCAAAGGGGAATCCGAAAAGGCGCAAGCGCCTTATAAATAGGGCGTTTGACCCTCAGAAATTTTTCACCATTTTCAGAATTTTAATTTCCAGAGCTTTGCTCTTGCTTGAGAGTTTCAGAGCTTTGCTCATTTCTGAAGTTAGAAACTTTAGGTAACATTAATTTAAATCAACTTAATTTAAATTAACCTTAACCAAAGAGCTTTGCTCTTACAGATCTTTTTGATCTTAAAGGGATCCCCATTGGGGTTTCATAAACAGAGCTTTGCTCTCAAAAACTTATAGATCTGCAGAGATCTTGTTCATGGGTTCTGATCCATGAACAGAGCTTTGCTCTTTGTATCATCTGTAGATCTTTTAGATCTGAAAAATGAGAAATTTTTTTATAAGTTTTTCATCCAAATTTCTTGATTCTTTTAAGTGTAAACATTTTCTGATGGACTTTTCCTTTACTACCATAGAGCTATGCTCTTTTAAGGAAACCTATTTTCCAGAGTTTGACAAGTGTCACTCTGTGACAGGGGTTTGCTCTGAAAGAGGAGATTTTCTCCTTGTCCCTAGGGATTCTTCCCCTTTTTTATTAATGGGAATGTTCCCCTGGGGACCAACTGACAATCTCATCCAATGATGAGGTTGTTTTATTAACTGACGTATTGTCATCCAGATTTTGTGGGTCCCTTTGTCCCCTACTCACTGCACTGCTGTGTGGTGTAATTAGTTAATTTTAATTTAATTTAATTAATGCATTTTTTTTTTTAGACGCCAAATGTTGGGATTACAGCACTAACGGCTAGATTGTTCTTTTTGCAGCGATCATGTCTGAAGACACTTCATTCCCGTTTGTCCGTTCGGAGGAGGGGTTTCCAGAGGCGCCTTTGGATCGTGAGGTTCTGGCTATGATCAAGGTGCACGACCCGGAGTATAAGAGTCTCCACCTTTGGGGGTCGTGGTACAATCAAATTATTATGGGTCGGCGCAGCTTTACATGTGCGGTGCCGTCAGAGCCCATAACGGCGATTCACTATGCCAGCCCACCCCCGGTGCAGTATGCCGCGGAGATGACAGATTGGACATCGAAGGGTTTTCTTCATCCGGCCATAGACGCCATCCCGGTTCAGCGTCCGATGGTCTTGGACATCCTAGGACGCCGTATCTGTCAGGGCGAGGCGAGACCTTGGGGGCAATCATATAACCTTGGTCTGATCCCCCGCCACCCGGTCGGCTATCTGCCATGGGCCCGGTATATCCTGTCGACGAGGAAGTCGCAGTTGATAAGGCTAGGACTGTACACCGCAGTCTACGTCTCTCTCTTCCAGTATCCTACGCTTCCTACTTGGTGGTTCAAGGCCTTCTTGGAGCAGTGGAACATTCCTACTCATACTTTCCTCGCCATGGATCGGGAAGTGTCCATTTCGCTGGAAGAATTTACGGAGGTGTCTGGCCTACCGGCTATGGGGGAACATTATGAGGAATTGCTCCCGCCGGACGAGTACATCTATGGGGCTAAGCCGAGGGTAAGGGAGCTCACGCCAGAGAACGCTGTTCAACATCAGTTTCCAAGTCTGATTAAGGTGTTGAACATCTATGAGAATCTTTTTGTTGAGCATGGGAGCCGTGGAGTTAATTTTGAGGATTTTATTGCTCGGTTCCTTCATCCAAGCGTCCTTTCGGCGAAGACTGCCAAGTTTGCTTACCTCGAGGATCCTTTCGGCTTAGGTTTGGATAACCTGCCAGCGAGAGACATAGATCAGAAGGACTTTTTTCTTCCCAACTCTTCAGCCATGTCTTTTGCAGAAGTTGCAGCCCCCGAGATGGACGAGGAGGCCTTCTTTTTGGGATTTCTTGGGCTTTGGTTGAGTTGGTTTGCACTTCCAACGCATTCTCACCGCATGCGGCCCTCTGTTTTTTACCCGGCTCACCGGATGGTTATCGGGGTAAAGGTGGCCGTCGGGATCGCCGGCTTGGCACATTTATATCATGGCCTTAGCCGAGCGGCAGATGCCAATGAGCCTGGGGCGTTGCATGTGGTTTTCGCAATGCACTACTTCATGTCGTGGCTCGAATTACACACAGCAGGTGTTTTCGGCATGCACAAAAGGCCCTCATTCTACGAAAGGTGCATTTTCCCTCGCCTTTTACAGTTGATTGGCGCATCAATCGTGAATCCATCGCCGCGAGATGCCAGGAGTTTACTCCTTCGTTCCCACACCGTTGGAGCCGGTGTGTCTTTTATTGACAAGGTGCTTACCATTGGAAAAACGTCTGCTACTGCAGTGCGGCCATTGCAAGACACTTTCAAGGACGGCGCTTCGATTTTAACGGCTCGGGAGACCCTTCACTTATACTCTATTAGACCGGGCTTTTTGGTGTTTAGGCAAGACGGGGGAGCGATTTTCATGAGATACAACCCGCATCGTTTCGCTCAGCAGCTGAGTTATAACCAAGGGGTACCGCTAGAGGCCTTTTTATCGGAGCCTATCGCGAACGAAGAAGGGATAGAGAGGGCGCTGCATCACTTCATGCGTCTAAACACGGGCTCTCACTTCTTTATCAGTGAGCCGTCTTGTGCTCCTCGTCTCCTTAGGGTATACACCGAATGGTATAGTCATTCGACGGGAGCGGTCATAAAAGAGGAAAGACGGTTGCTGATCGACCGTAAGGGTGCACCCCCAGGTAGCGATCGCAGCGCTCCTCTGGTGCCAAGGACTCCAATAGTCGCTCCCTTAAAAGATGCTGGGAATAGACCGCCACGCGCACGAAGTCCTCCACATGAACTACCGCTCCCCGATATCGCGGATGCATCTCCTGCACCCCGCGCTCAGGCGGCAACAGTGGTTGTACCCTCACCGGAGTCTGGCGCGGGTGCGGACATCGGGACCCGTCGTCCTAAAGCGGCTGCCAAGCGTAAGTCGCTTCCCCGTGAGCCTAGGGCTGGAGGGAAGAAGAAAAAGAAATCGCTCTTCGCCGCGGACGTTGCGTTCGGCCAGGAACCCCATGCTCCTTATTCCGAGGGTCTGCTCGAATATGGGACTAACGCGGGATTAGTGATGCCGCCGCCAGACGATACAGATTTGGAAGCTGCTCTCAGAGCTTCGGCATGGCTGGTGAAGCGTGATGCGTGGCTGGTCAAGCTTGCGCAGTCAGGTAACTGCTAGTCACTCTTTCTTTACTGTAACGTATTTTCTTCCTTATTTCGTTATTTTTGGTTAACGCTTTTCTCTCTTTTCCTCTAACAGGCGTTACTGATGAAGAAGCTATTGCCGCTTCTCTGAAGACCTTTCATGAGGAGGAACGTGCCAGGGTGTCTGTCGGCCTTAGTAAGTTTCGACTTCATCGAATTTTTTCATTTTTCTTGCGTTATGGTCGATCTAACCTTTCCATCTAATTGTAGGGACCTCAATGCCGCTTCCTCCTAGCGACGCAGATGTTCCGCCGGCGGCCGATGTTCCTGTTCCCTCTGGGACACTGCAGGGGGCTCGCCTTGAAAAGCCGATGAGAGATGCCCTAAAGGCTTTGGAGGCTTCCCTGAATGAAGATGATGATGCTTTGAGGGAGGCGTCACAGAGGTCCCTCATAACCGCTCGGGAGGAGAGGAAGCGGTTGAGGCGTGAGGCGAAGGCACGCAGGGCTGCCCTGGCCATGGGAGCGGGACCCAGCGCCGCCCCTCGCGCTGATACTCCCTCTGAAGAGGCCCCTGTCACCCTGTCTATCGCCCGTAGAGAGGTGGCGCGAGCAGTTCGGAGCGCAAACGGCAAATCCGCTTCAGGTAACATTTCTCTCAGAGTTTTTGTTATAAAGGTTTTAATGTCATTGGTCCTTATATCTCTTATCTTTATAGGGCCAAGTCTGATCGAGGGAGAGGCGGAAGCCGTTGACCCGAGGAGAACGGAGGAGGCGACGCCTGTCGAACTCGAGCCGACAGTAAGTAACATTGTTGAGGCCACGGAGCCTGGGGTGGAGGTCGAGGGGCCTACCACTGAGAAGGTCATTGATGCCGAACCTGAAGCGGGGGCAGATGATATGATCATTATAGCTGAGTCCAGGGTGGTGGTGAGTGAAGCGCTCGAGGTCGGCGATCCCCTGGCGATGGCGGACGATACGACCGCCATTATTGAACCTGAGAAAGTAGTGGGTGAGGCGGCCGTGATTCCCGAGGACGAACCAAACGCTCCTTCTCTGGAATCTGGCAATACTCCAGTCATAGCCCTCCCCGTCTACGGTCCTCCGCCGTCCCCAGGTCTGGCTAGCACGATGACGGTCCCCATCGAATCGGGTGACGAGGCTACGGGTGGTGGTCTCATGTCGGTAGAGGAGGGAGTTGCCTCTGTTTCCGCCGGGAGCTCCTCAGGTAAACCCTAAGTGGCTACTTTTCTTTACTTTACAACCTTTTCTGACAAGTTCGCCTTTTCGTAATGTAGGTGCAGCTAGTGCCGATGCCCCACCGCTCGAGGGGACGCCTTCGATGACCGCTTTGGCGGTGGTCACCTCTCAACCTTCTCTCATACCCTCAAAGATGTTGGAAGGTATATGCTTACGCTTTATTAATCTTGTTTTCTAGATATTTAATTCGCGTACTAAAGTCATCCTGTTGTGTTCTCAGGAGCGCTTTTTGATCATGTTCATCAGATGTTGCTCCCATATTTCTCCTTCCCATCTGAGCTTGCTTCTTCCCCTGGTGGCGTCGGAAAGTATAATTTCTGTCAACATTTTTCCTTTTTCTCTTTTCCCCTTTTTTTTATTGATGGAATTGTCTCTAAACTTTTTTTTTTATCTCAACTGCAGTGCTACAGATTGAAGAAGGGGATAAAAGCTCAGCTGTACCACCAGCCCTTCCGACTTTGCCACCTGTCTTAACTGGTATAAAGACCATCGTATTGGTAACTTTCCTCTCTCTATTTTCTGTACTGTTATCTGATCGCATCCCGTCTCTTTCAGCTGCCGCTCTGGCTTCGGCGTCCTTCGAACCTCGCGTCACAATGCCGGCGGGTCCTTACCTGAGGAGTCTGTCTTCAAAGGGCGCTGCAAATAGTCTGCGCATGTTAAGTGATTATGTCGAGGAACTCGATGTTGAAGCTCCTACATCTGCCGCGGACTTCGCTCTGGTGGTTAACCCGATGCTAGCAGTACTCGTGAACTTCCATAATGAGAGCACCATTACATCCTGGGTTAACCATTGTAAGGAGATCGAGGGTTGCCTATTCCAATTGGAATCGTTGCGTCCCACTCCTGAGACTGTGGCTGCCAATATTCAAAGGACTGCGTGGATCGAGCAGAGCGCTTCTTATTTCCGCCATCTCGAACAAGAGGTTATTTCAAGGCGCAAAGAGCGTGATGATGTTTCGAGTAGGTCTGCTCAACTGCATGCTCGAGTGGAGGCCAACGCTGCACGGCTGAAGGTTATCTTTGAGGGCCTCCTGCAATGTCTCTCCGAAGGATTATCATTGAGGCATAACCTTCACGTTGTCGAGCGAGCTTCAGCCAGCCAGGAAGCAGCCCAGAAGGCGGTAGAGGAGCAACTTTCATCTTCCTTGCAACAACGGGCTCAGGTGGAGGCGGAGGTGGCCGCGGCTGTCACCCGAGAGGAAGCGCTGAAGGGAGTGCGAGCACAGCTTGTGAATTTACTAAAGGCGCTTCCTCCTCAGTAGCTATCCATTTTTGTATCAGTCATACTTATAGATTAAAGAATGTATATGTATGTTTTTTTTTTATCCTTTGACATAATGTATCCTGTATTTGATCAAGTTTATGAATAAAAGATACACCTTTTTGTAATGTCTTGTGTCACTTCTCCGTCTTTCTTTTCTTTTATAATCAGTACGCCACCTCGATAACCATAATTGACGGACAATTGGGACGAGTCTCCCGACCTTCTTAAGAAATAACGATGGCTTAGGCCGCAGGTTCAGATCTGCTGCCCAAGACTTTTCAACTCTATAAGCCGTGAGGGTCTCATAGAGACTTTTCTCCCTACGGATCGAGAGGATCTCGCAGGTGAATTTTCTCCTTAGGAATCGTGAGGATTCCTAAGTGTGGTTTCCTCTCATAAGTCGGAAGGATCCTATAAGAGAATTTCTCCCTTTTACGAGTCGAGAGGGCTCGTAAGTGGTTGTTTCCCTCTTTGTCGAGAATCGACTTCAGAGAGTGAGATCCGTGAATAGTATGCAAGAGACCATTTAGGATTGACTTGCAGGGTCCCATTTTTTAGGAAGCAAGTTTTTGAATCCTTACTGCCCGAGATGTGAGTCAAAGAAACTCTCGTCACGGAGTGTTTGTATCCGTGAGTTGGGAAGTTTTGCGAGGGATTATTTGTTTCCCAAGCGCCAAGGATTATTTGTGTCCTTAGTGTTTGAAACGAGTCGATGGTTCCCATGGAGGCACTGGTGGCTCTGCGAGTCGACGCGGATCAGAAGGCTCTCGTCAAGGAGTGTTTGTATCCGTGAGTTGAGAAATTTGCCGGGATTATTTGTTTCCCGAGCGCCAAGGATTATTTGTGTCCTTGGGGTTTGAAACGAGTCGAGGGTTCCTACGGAGGCACTGGTGGCTCTGCGGGTCGACGCGGATCAGAAGGCTCTCGTCAAGGAGTGTTTGTATCCGTGAGTTGAGGAATTTGCTGGGATTATTTGTTTCCCGAGCGCCAAGGATTATTTGTGTCCTTGGGGTTTGAAACGAGTCGATGGTTCCCATGGAGGCACTGGTGGCTCTGCGGGTCGACGCGGATCAGGAGGCTCTCGTCAAGGAGTGTTTGTATCCGTGAGTTGAGGAATTTGCTGGGATTATTTGTTTCCCGAGCGCCAAGGATTATTTGTGTCCTTGGGGTTTGAAACGAGTCGAGGGTTCCTACGGAGGCACTGGTGGCTCTGCGGGTCGACGCGGATCAGAAGGCTCTCGTCAAGGAGTGTTTGTATCCGTGAGTTGAGGAATTTGCTGGGATTATTTGTTTCCCGAGCGCCAAGGATTATTTGTGTCCTTGGGGTTTGAAACGAGTCGATGGTTCCCATGGAGGCACTGGTGGCTCTGCGGGTCGACGCGGATCAGGAGGCTCTCGTCAAGGAGTGTTTGTATCCGTGAGTTGAGAAATTTGCCGGGATTATTTGTTTCCCGAGCGCCAAGGATTATTTGTGTCCTTGGGGTTTGAAACGAGTCGAGGGTTCCTACGGAGGCACTGGTGGCTCTGCGGGTCGACGCGGATCAGAAGGCTCTCGTCAAGGAGTGTTTGTATCCGTGAGTTGAGGAATTTGCTGGGATTATTTGTTTCCCGAGCGCCAAGGATTATTTGTGTCCTTGGGGTTTGAAACGAGTCGATGGTTCCCATGGAGGCACTGGTGGCTCTGCGGGTCGACGCGGATCAGGAGGCTCTCGTCAAGGAGTGTTTGTATCCGTGAGTTGAGGAATTTTCGTTGGAGTCATTGGCTTCTTCGGTTGAAGTGAGCTGTTGAGGCTTGGTTTCGTCGTTTGACGGAATCCGCTGGGGAGGCATGGTTCCTTATTTGTTTTACGCCCTTGGATTGTATACAGGGATCGATATGATCTTAACTGTAGGGCCGAAATTTTATCCTTTCTTCTTTTTATTTTATCTTATTTCCGCGATGCTCTATCATTTCAGCTTTTATATCGCGAAGGTCGCGATTGCCCAATCATTTCGGCTATTTTTCACGGTGCCCAATCATTTCGGCTATTTATTATTTTATTTTTTTTTACTCGTTGATCTTTATTACGAGCTGCTCGATCATTTCGGCTATTTTGCATGCATACATTTTACTTGCTGCTTTTTATTGCAAGTTGCCCTATCATTTCGGCTATTTCGTATGCGTGAGCGGTCTACTGGCTTTCGCCGTCAACCTGAAATTGGACACCGATTTCGGCATCAGCACCGCTGCAACTGGGATATTACCAGGAGCGAATCATCATTTGCCTCTATCGTTGTTGAACAAAGGAGGCTTAGCGGCCGGGGTTAAGGTCCCGTCGGCTAAGGCTTTTGACTTCATGAGCCGTAAGGGTCTCGTGAAGGTATTTCTCCCTACAAGTCGTGGGGACCTTGTAAATGTATTTTCTCCTTAGGCACCGTGAGGGTTCCTAAGTGTTTTGTTCTTCTGTAAGTCGTAAGGATCCTACAGGAAGGTTTTCTCCTCATAAATCGAGGGGATTTATAAGGGTTGTTTACCATACGAACGTATTCCCAGTCATGGATGGACCTTGGTTAGGGAAACGTTTATTCGCGCCCGTGGATTGTATACGAGGGTCAGTATTGAGCCGCTTGTAGGGCAATATTGGAAGTTTGTGGGGGTTTGCTTAAGCACAGGTTTAGGTCTCTGTAACTTAAGACTTTCAAATCTTATGAGCCGTGAGGGTCCCATAAGAGAGTTCTCCTTACGAGTCGTGAGGATCTCGCAAATGTATTTTCTCCTTAGGGATCGTGGGGATTCCTAAGTGTGTTGCTCCCTTGTGAGTCGTAAGGATCTCATGCGGGGGGTTTCTCCTTATAAGGTCGAGAGGACCCTAAAAGTGTTTTCAACGAGGTTGCGCCCTTTCAGGTTTTCACAAACACTCGCCGGTAGTCCTGCTGTTTTTACTCACGGAGTCCTTTCGGGTTTTCATCCGTGCCCATTTTGCTTATGGACTTACCGCTTTTTTTTTTTTTTTTTTTTTTTTTTTTTTTTATCTTCTGTGGTAGTAGTTTAAAGACGTTTCGGTCTGTTATTAGTTTAAGGACATTTCGGTCCAACGTTAAAGGGCTGGCTACTGCTTATAAGCTCGGGCTTAGGAAGACAGCGAGCGGACATAGTCGTCGTCATCTGCCATTGACCTAGGCTGTGACCCATTAAGCGTAGTATTTCTTTAAGAAGCGACCGTTTATTGGTCTGAAGGGTCTTTCACCGTGCATGTCCATGAGTAGATAAGCCCCACCCTGGTAGACCTTATCGATGATGTACGGTCCTTCATAGTTTGGCTCAAACTTTCCCCGCTTGGCGCGATTGGGGATCATGGGCCTTTTGACCACTAGCACGAGTTCGCCTTGATGGAACGTCCTCGATCGGGTTAACTTTTCGTATGATCGCGTCATCTTTGCTTTATAAGCCTCTAGGTTTTGTTGCGCTATGAGCCGTGTTCCTTCAAGGGCGTCAAGCTCCTCAAGCCGGAGGTGTGCGTTTTCTCCATCCGTCAGCTCGTAGTGAACTGCCACTCGCAAAGAGGGTAATTCTATTTCGAGAGGGAGTATTGCTTCCGTCCCAAACACCAACGCGTATGGCGTTGTTTTTGTGGCTGTCTTGAACGTAGTTCGATACGCCCAAAGAGCTTCTTGCAGCCTCTCGTGCCAGTCTTTTTTATTTCGGGATACTGTTTTCTTTATGATCTTCGTCAAGGTCTTGTTGAAGGCCTCAGCTAGACCGTTAGCTCGCGGATTATAAACTGATGAATATCTCCAGTCTATATTGTGCTGCTGTGCGAAACGGCTAATCTTATGACTTCGGTAGGCTGGCCCATTGTCAGAGATGATCCTTCTCGGGGTTCCGAACCGGTATATGACGTGCGTTTTGAAGAAATGGAGAATGTTCTCCGTCTTCACTTCCCTCAACGGTACCGCCTCCGCCCATTTGGAGAAGTAATCAGTCGTCGCCAAGATGAAACGATGTCCTTTTGACGATGCTGGTTCGATGGGACCGACCATGTCAGTTCCCCACATTTCGAACGGCCAACTAGCCACTGTTGGGTGCAGTGGATTAGGATGTTGATGGATAAAGTCCCCATGAATTTGGCATGAGTGACATTGTCTGGCGTATTCCAGGCAATCCTGCATCATCGTAGGCCAGTAGTAGCCCATTCGCTTTATCTTTAATTTCATTTTAGGGCCTGCTTGGTGGGAACCACAGAGTCCGTCGTGAACCTCTTGGACGACCCTTCTCGCCTCGTCAGGTCCTAAGCATCTTAGCCACAGAGAGTCGAATGACCTTTTATACAAAGTATCATTGACGAAGGCGAAAGACAGAGCCCGTTTCGTGAGCTGATGTCTTGTGGACGCTTCTTCAGGTATTCGGTGGAACTTGAAGTAATCTATGAAGACTTCTCTCCAGTCCTCGGTATTTTCCCTGTCTTTTGTTTGCAGGGTTGTTTCCTCTTCCGCTTCTTTTTCTTCAGACGATTTTGGAGATATTTCTGTTGGGGCGAGCACTCGACGGCTTTGTACTATGATTTTAACGTCGTCGAGGTTCTCGTCAGCCAGTTCTTTAGCAAGTTTGGCTAGTGCGTCTGCTTTGCTGTTTTCCGCACGCGGTATGCTTTCCAACGTGTAGGAGGGAATTTGGGTTAGCAGTTGCTGCACTTTTTCACCGTATTTTATTAATTCCGGTTTACATGTTTGGTAATCGCCGTTCACTTGACTGACGACCAATTGGGAGTCCCCATATATGAGGAGGCTCTCAATTCCCATATCGATGGCGATCTCGAGGCCTGCTATCAGAGCCTCATATTCAGCTTCATTATTCGTTCTCGGTTCTGTCAAGGAGAAGGAGAAGCGCATTATCCCTCCTTGTGGAGTCACGAAGATGAGTCCCACCCCCGATTTGATCATTGGTGTACTTTGTTTGTGCTTTTTCATGGAAGACGCTCCATCGAAATACAGCTCCCAACGGCTATCACCACTGTCGATTGTGTCAAACGCATATTTGTCTGGCAAATCGCAATTTAAAGGAGAGTCGGCAGGTATGGGATGCTCAGCAAGGAAGTCGGCGATGGCCTGGCCTTTTACTGCCTTGAGAGGTTGATATGTTATCGAAAATTCCATCAAGAGCAGGGCCCATTTAGCGAGTCGCCCTGTCAATATGGCTTTTGACATTAAATATTTGAGAGGGTCCACTTTTGAAATCAGACGGACCTCGTGCGCCAACGCATAGTGCCTAAGCTTTGTTAGTGCGAAGATCAACGCCAGGCAGTGTTTTTCAATGGGAGAGTAATTGCTTTCTGCCCCCAGCAGAACTCGACTTAGGTAGTAGAGTGCTCTTTCTTTCCCTTGGTCGTTCTCTTGTGCCCATAATGCGCCTAAGGAACCTTCGAGGGCGGTTGTATAAAGAATGAGAGGCTTCCCTTTAACCGGGGCAGCCAGCACGGGTGGGTTCTGCAAGTATTGCTTGATCTCATCCAGTGCGCCTTGACATTTTTGATCCCAAACGAATGGGGTTCCTTTCTTCATCAGGTGACTATAGGGACGGCACTTTCCTGAAAGGTTGGCTATAAATCGCCGTATGTATGCGAGTTTCCCTTGGAGAGACCGAAGTTGCTTGAGAGTTCTCGGCGGAGGCATTTCCATGATCGCTTTAATCTTTGAAGGATCTATTTCAATACCTCGATGCCGAACAACGAATCCCAGGAATTTGCCCGAGGAAACCCCGAACGCACATTTAAGAGGATTCATCTTCAAGTTGTACTGCCGAAGACGTTGAAACACGGTCTTCAGATGCTCAAGATGTTCGTCGTATGATTTGCTCTTGACCACGAGATCGTCGATGTAGCATTCGACGATTTCGTGTATAAGGTCGTCGAAAATCTTTGTCATGGCCCTCTGATAAGTAGCACCGGCGTTCTTCAAACCAAAGGGCATCACCTTATAACAAAATATACCAAGGGGAGTCCTGAAGGCTGTGTGCTTCTGATCTTCAGGATGCATTTTTATTTGATTATATCCCGACGAGCCGTCCATGAAGGAGAAAACCTCATGAGTGGATGTATTGTCTATCATCAGCTCGGTAACTGGTACTGGGAAATCATCTTTCGGGCAAGCTTTATTAAGATCCCGGAAGTCTACGCATATGCGCACTGTCCCATTTTTCTTCATCACTGGGACGATGTTGGCGATCCATTCAGGGTATTGAACCTCCTGGATAAAGCCAGAGTCTATCAGCTTTTTGACTTCGGCGTTGATGCTCATCTCAAGCTCGAGTCGCATTCTTCTTGGCGCTTGTTTGACTGGCTTGATGTCCGGGGATATCGCCAATTTGTGTACGGCAATTTCTGGATCTAGTCCCGGCATTTCGGAATAGTTCCACGCGAAGCAATCTTTGTGCTGTAGAAGCACATCCTTTAACGAGGCCACCCTTTCTTCAGATAGCATCTCGCTGATGAACGTCGGTCGCGGGTCATTTGCCGTCCCCAACTCAATTTTCTTAAGATTGTCTGCGGTGGTATGGATTCCGTCCTCCAGTTCTTTCGGAGCTGGGGGAAATTCTGAGATCACCTCGTCGCTGCCGCTTTCAAAGCACCAAGGGAGGTTGTTCATATCCTCGGACCCTTCTTTTAATATTGTTATCACATGGCAGGTGCGAGTTTCCTGCTGATCCCAATGCGAGGTTGGTCTTATTGTTGTGTTTTTGGGTTCGTGCTTTTGCGGCGGCGCTACCTTCCAACTGTCAGACAATGCGAACTTGCCAAGCTGATATTGATCCTCCGCCCAATTCTTAAAGGTGAAGCAATCTTCGAGCGGATGCCCTATTACTCGATGGTAAAAGCAATATTTTGGGTTGGAGACTTCGCCCGCCTGCTCAGGATGTTTAGACTCTGGCAGAGTAAGCATTTGATGTTTCAGAGCAAGCTCAAGTATTTTCCTTGTTTTGTTCTGAGGAAATGAGTATGCTCGACCCATTTTCTTCATGATGGCTTGGTCAATAACGCTCGACTCTCGGATGCGTGGCTTCTTAGCTTTGCTTTGTGGTTGTTGAGCGCTCCTCTTGCCTTTCAACTTATTTTTGCTTTCGAGTCGAATCTTCTTCATAGCAGGTTGACAAGGGGCGGCATCTTCGTCTTTCATCGCTTGCTGAAGGAGGCGCCGTGTCTTGGCTTTCTCATAGATTGCCATTTCACGATCGTGATCATCTCGGGCTTCCCGACTGGCATCCCTTGTAGGTTTGCTCATTTGGCCTTCAGACGATGGGTTAGGAGGTCTCGCATCGGGAACTTTTGCTGATTCAGGATTAGCGTTTTCCCATTGAGCGTCCGCTTCTTCATCAAAGTCATACATGGCATAACAGCTATTTATTGGTTCCCGCGTCTTTGAGCGAACATATCCGAGCCCTTTTGTTTCTGTTCTCCCGTTAGGCAGTTTGCACTGAGTCCCGGGAACGTTCCAGACCTTATCATAGAATTTGGCTTTTCTAGCGGTCTGTGTGAAGGACATCCTTTGGCGTTTCAGCAGTTTCTTTAAGCCTTGGGTATAATATCTGGGAAGACGGATAGGTTGGAGCCTGTCGAGCGTGGGATCCGCGCCGTGCCAAATTTCTTTTTCCACCTTGTTTTCTTCAGACCGGTAGAATAGGATTGCCTTCTCACCTTTTCGTCCGGGAGGGATATAGAATGTCCGCAATTCTTCCACGCTGTTGATGTCGAATGCATCCAGTTCTTTGTAATGTTCAAGCGGCACCATGGTTATCTGCAGACTTTGCTCTTCATCAGCGGAAATTCGTATCGAAGGCTGAGCAGGGAATACAGCATGAACTTCATCCTCTGAATCACTGCCGAAGATTAATGAAGGAACGGATGGTCCCGGTCTGGTGGACTGGGACAGACCTGAATGAATTATCTCCTCCTCCTCTTCGGTGTCACTGCCGAAGACAGGGATGGTGGCGTTAGTTTTGTTCTCCGGTTTGTGACACCTTTCCGTGTCTTCGAAACTCGGCAAGAAGTATTTAGCATCTTCATATTTGCGAACTTCGTTTACGGAAAACGGATTCAACTCTCCTGCGACAGTGTACTCGAGGCCATCCCTAGAATACTTCATGCATTGATGCTGTGTAGAAGGGATGATATTGTACTCGTGTAGCCATGGTCGGCCGAGCAGAGCATTGTAGCATGTCTTGGCATCTATAACATGGAACTTGATGTCTGTAACGAGCAACCCGAAGCGTAGCGTCAATATCACAGATCCGAGAGTCTTTGAGGATTGAGAGTCGAAACCGGAGATAGTGATCTTGTCTCGGGCGAGGTGTTGGACACTCATGCAAATCTCCTTTAACACTCGTATATTGAGTAAATTGACAGACGATCCGTTATCAACCAAGATTTTGCCTATCTTTATGTCATGGCAGTATCCTGAGACATAAAGGGGGCGATTATGTTCACACGTCCCGAGGAGAAGGTCTTCATCACCAAAGGCAACGTCGGCTGTGTGCACCTCTTCCAATTCGTCTTTCATCTTTTCTTCGGCTAAGAAGGCTTGAAACTGGTCCGGATCTTGTAGCGCCTTAATCAAAGAGTCTCTTGCCTCCTTTGATAGTAGCAGGGCATCAAGGATGCTGAGCTGAGAGGGCAGTTTCCTCAGATGTGCCAGGACGTTGTAGTCCACCTTACTTCACTTCGGCGGGTTTTTGGCGTTCAGCTCTTCCAGAACTTGGTCATCTAAAACGATGTCTTCAGAGACCTTTTCTTTTCCCTTATCTCTTCTATTCGAGGGTCCGAAGTCCTTTTCAGGCAGTGTCCGATTCCGCAGCCGGATATTTTCGCAAACTACTGGCTCCTCTTCTTTTCCCGAAGTCGACTCTTTAAAGAGAGGGGCAATCTCTAGCTCCTCATCAGAGTCGCTCCCAAATGTGGGCACTTGCGATGTGGTGGTGTTAACCATGTGACAGTTGCCGGTAGTTCTTTCAAACTCCTTGGTCGTGCTACTTTGCTCCCGACGCATTTTACGCTTTTCCCGTTTAAAGCGTTGCCGATTGGCGACGTATCCTTGCCACCATCCATTAAAAGCTTTGCAATCTTGGGTGGAATGCGAGACCTTCTGATGATATAAGCAATAAGAGGGGTGCATTTCTACCATGCCAGTAACTTTTTCCTCAGAGGGTGGCAGCTTCATGCCCATCGATATGGCTTTGGCAAATTTCTTTTTCATCTTGAATTGGCCTTTGTCAGCGGTGAAGGCATTTTTCTCTAGCGGGATCATCTGAGCTTCTTCCTCAAGCCGCTGGCGCTTGGCCGTTTCGAATATAATCATCTCGCGTTCTTGATCAGCCTTACTTTTCAATCGAGCTTCGTTAAGAAACGCGTCAATCATTTCTATTGATAATTCTGAGACCCTTGACTCAGTACTTGCCCCCGGCTTTTTAGTGCCAGAAGTCCCTTCGTCGCTCGTGGTCGAACGAGAGATCGTACGGCAGCTTGCCACATACTCCTCAGATTCATCCGATGAACTTCCCTCCTCATCTTCTTTTTGAAAGACGTGATCGAGGAAATCTTGGAGCGTAATGGGGGTCCGAGCCTTTTGGTTATATTCATCCAGCGCGTCGATTTGCTTTTGTAAGTCCGTGCGCTTGTCGCCAGGCTTCACGGGCTTCTTAGATTTCTTCTTCTTCTTTTTCGAAGATTTTGACGGCTGGTTACGAACGCTTGAACTACCACCCTCGGCCTTCGGAGTCGGACGTGGTTTCAACATCCCTTCTATAACCTGCGGCTCCAAGGGGTTCTTCCACTTGACCGCTGGACAGGTCTGAAGATCATTTAGCATTCTCCTCGTTTTGGCTGATAATACAACCCCCCAGGGAGCTTCTTCAATGACGGAGCATGTTGCCCCCGGCGTATTCGTCCCCTTATAGGTATGGGGCTGCGGAGGGTTCACCTTCCATTTGTCAGATAGCGCAAACTTGCCCTGACGGTACTGGTTTTCAAGCCAGTTTTTGAAGACGTAACAGTCTTCGATTGGATGTCCTAGCACTCTATGATAAGGACAGTAATTAGGATCGTTGGCGTCACTTGGTTGCGATGGACGTTTTGGATCCGGCAGGTTTATGAGCCTATTGCGCAATGCCAGCTCGAATAGCCTCCTTGTTTTATCACGGGGGAAGGAGTAAGCACGTCCCATCCTGTCTTCAAGGGGTACGTATGGGCGCGTATTACTTGGACGAGCAACCGGCTTCGAGTCATTAGGCTGTTGTTGGGTATTAGCGACGATAATCGCTTTTCCCTTTCCTTTATCGTTTCGAGAATCCGGCTTCGGAAGAGGGGGTTTATGGCCCATCTGATCCATCTGCGCCAACTTGTCGATCAAAGCCTGGAAAGAAGTCGGCTTGAAGAACATCATAAACTGCGAAATGGTTGCTTGTGGATCGAGGGTTCCAACAAACATTCCCACCGCAGGGGCTTCTTCTATACGCTGTTCACATTTAGACCATAAATTACGCCACCGTATAGCGTACTGGACCCACGTCTCGCCGGGCTTTACCCTGGCGTTAATCAGCGCCGTCATCGGAGTACGCTCGCTGGCGCTCGCAAAGCGTTGGGTGAAGAGAAGCTCCATCTCTGCAAAGGTTTTAATAGAGTCGTTGGGGAGCTCGGAATACCACTCGAAAGCCGTATCTGATAAGCTTCCAACGAACTGGCGCAGCAAGAGCTTGTCGTCGCCTCCAGTGTTACCACAAAGCGCCCTGAATTGGGCAACATGTTGATGGGGGTTGCCGGTCCCCTTGTAGACATGAAACTTAGGAATTGTGTAACCTGGCGGGTACCTGATTTGGTCATACCAGCCCGGATATGGCCGCCCCGTTTTTACAACGTGGCCGGCTGCTTCGGCCGCGTGATGAACTTTTATCTGCTGGGCTATGTATTCGTCCAGATCGGTTTTGGAGATTGCATCTTCTCTGGCCGTTGATAAAACAGGCTGAGGGTTTGATGTTTCTCCCCCATCATCCCCAAGGACGGTCGGGGGTTCTTCAATCGGGGGCTCTGGTTGTAGCATTATTCCAATCATGTCCTGGAAGAGGAGGCCCATACGTTGTATATTGGCTGCTTGTTCAGCAGCCTCCTTGTCCCTCTTTTCAAGCATTCGGCGAAGGAACTCGGCGTCAGTCTCCTCCTCTTGACGTTCATCTAAGGATGTTTCAGGATTCTCTTTGGGTCCCGTGAGTGCGGCCATTGTGGTCATCATCTCATGGAGCTTTTGTTGTTGCTCCTGAGACTTGGTTACTGACCGGGTAAGCGGTCGGTGACCCGTAGAAGTACGACTTTCTTGCTTCCCTGAAGCCATATAGACCGTATGAACTGTGATGCCCCCTGACCTGGGGCGTTTAGGTTCACCGCTCTTGGATTTTGTCAGCGTTACGGGAGCTTTCCCTGGCATCTTTCTTTTATGGACCATTGAGGTGGAAGGGGTCATTGAAGCGGGCATCTTGGCATTTGTTGCCCCCTGCTGTTTAATGGGGCGGTTCTTGTCTTTTTCCACTTTTGCCCTTTTCTGGCGACGGAAGTGGTCTGAGTCGATCACGGAGTCTTGAACCCTCCGCCAAACTTTATAAATCTTCGACGACAGCCGTTGAGAGGGCTGTTCCTGTTTTGCCTCCGGAGCTTTTTCCACAGGCGGAGGAGATTTTTTTAAGGTAGCAACCGGAGAGTTCTTCCTCACCTTCCTCAGCAATTCGAAGCTGTTCCCAGTTGGAACAGCAGCATCGATCTCCGCCACTGGAGCAGGTGGGGTTAGTCCTGAGGGGGAGCTGCCCCCTGCTTTCCTTATTCGTTGCCAATGACGACGTCGTGCACGACGAGCCATTGGGATTGGCTCGGAAACCGAGGTAGCTTCTTGTTGCCCCCCATTTGAGTGTGGGGGAACTGCTGATGTCAGTCTGTCGAAGACTGACGCCTTCTGACCAGTTGGGGGAGGAGTGGGAACCGTCAATCTTGTGAAGACTGACTTTCTAATGGGAGAAGCCGCTTTAACGACTTCCGAAGCAGCGGCCGTTGCCCTCTTTGGGATAGCCACTTTGTAATTCTGACCCAGCCTGGTAAAAACGGCGGCCGTCGGTTTAGCAATGGGAGACCCGTTGACGAGGGTCGGGGCAGCAGCGAGCCGGTCGAACACCGACTTCTTGTTTGCTTCAGGTGCAGAGATTGGCACAGAGAAGTTGGTAGGTGGGACCATAGTCCCGAAGAACAAGCCGGTGGTGGCCTGAGTCATTTGGCCTACCGGCAGAGTCAGGAAGGAAGCCGCCTGGGGCCCATATGATACACCTCTTGGTGAGGTGGAACGTCCGTTGCACTGGCATTTCGAGCAGTTGGTGCAATTGGTGGCCATTGAATGCTTGAGTTCTGCACCAGACAAAAGACCAAATCTTAGCAACTTGAAATCCGAGGACAACCATTTAACAAACCGCGATTGGTTCGCGAAGACGACACACGAAGTGTGGAGTGGAAAGAGGAAAAGGTCCCACCGGGCGTGCCAGAATCTGTTCCCCTCCGAACGGCGGCCAGGACGTCGTGTCCGTGCCTGAGGTTCGGGGCAGATGCTATTTGGTTTTATCCGTCCACCTCTCCGAAGATGCCAAGTTGATTTATGGCACCGTGTATCGGAGGTTTAGACGGATGCGGCCGATGTAGCAGACTTTGTCAGATTCCCCCTCGCTTGAGGGGTTTTTGATTGTGGGGACGCTCTTCCCTGCAGGCGCAAGCCCCTGCAGTTAATTACGCTACCGCATCGCGGTAACAACTTTCTCCTTCTCCAGAATTTCACTTCGTGTCGTGGGTGTTTGTTTTGTTTGTGGTTGCCCGTGGATTGTATACGGAGACTTAGTGATGTCGTCGCCCGTAGGACGTGGATTAGTCCAAATCCGTGTTTGCTTAGATTTGAGTTTGGTGTTTTTTAGTTTAAGGATGCATTAGTCGCGTTGCGGCTAAGACTAGCTTAAACGTTTGTCAAGGATACGTTAGTCCTGTTTTGAACTAAGATCGACTTGACGCAATGATTGATTTAATTATCTGGCCGTCGAGACTCGTCACCTCTCCGGCGTCGTTGAGGGATTACAACGACAGGCGTCAGAGGAGTTCAGAGATGTACCCTTGAACCAAAGTTGATTTGGGAGTTTTATTATTTATTTAAATATCTAAGGACGCGTTAGCCGTATTTGGGGCTAAGATCAACTTAGACGGGACCGTTTAGATCCGGCAAAAGAGCGTTTGGGCTCTATTGTGCCAGTTTAAGGACGTGACGGTCCATTGCCAGTTTCAGGGACGTGGTGGTCCATTATTAGTTTAGGGACGTTTCGTTCCGTCGCCAGTTTAAGGACGTAGTGGTCCATATTCCAGTTTAGGGACGTGGTGGTCCATATTCCAGTTTAAGGACGTGGTGGTCCGATTTTAGTTTAGGGACGTTTCGGTCCAATATTAGTTTAGGGACGTTTCGGTCCATTGCCAGTTTAAGGACGTAGTGGTCCATCGCCAGTTTTAGGGACGTGGTGGTCCATTATTAGTTTAGGGACGTTTCGGTCCGCTATTAGTTTAGGGACGTTTCGGTCCAATGTTAGTTTAGGGACGTTTCGGTCCAATGTTAGTTTAGGGACGTTTCGGTCCATTGCCATGTGCGGTCGATGGAACCCGTCACCTCTCTGACGTCGTTGAGGAATTACAACGACGAATGTCAAAGGAGTTCGGAGATGTACCCTCGAACCGGATGTAAGTTGATTTAGGAGAGCCATTTTGCTCAGTCAATTTAATTTAAGGACTTATGGCCACGATTGGGCTAAGTCCAGTTCAACACTTTATTAAGTAATGCATTGCATTTAGGCTCTGCAGAGCATCACTCTATTCTGAGCTCTGCTCATTTATGAATGATGCGATGCATTTCGTTTGATTTGGGCTCTGCCCCTGGTAAAAATGCACAGCATTCTGAAGATTCTGTTTAGGCTCTGCCCATTTATAAATGATGCAAAGCATCTGTTTCGATTTGGGCTCTGCCCCTTAAAATAATGCATTTACGCTTTATTGAGCCTGTTAGGCCTTCTCTTAGTTGGGCTTGGCCCTTTTGAATGCATTTGCGCTTTGCGCTAAGTAATGAGCGCAAGTCCATACGGTGACGACACGTGTCATGCTCTGATGAGTGCAAGCGCACTAGCGCAGCGCGTTGCGCTGTTGCGCGGCGCAATTGCGCTGCTGACACGTGGCGCGCTCTCAGCGAGTTGCGCTAATTCCAGAGAGCAAAGCTCTATCTTAAGAGCGCTTAGCGCAAATGGTTTTATAGCCGACACGTGGCGCTCTCTTAAGAGCGCAACGGCACAAATTGGAAGTGCAAAGCACTAAGAATCTTTTAGATTCAAGAAAGGAAGTGCAAAGCACTGTTTAATTTCTTCGTCTAAATTGGATCAAAGAAAAATAAATTTTTCTTTATTCGAAGAACCAGAGGTTCTTAAAAGTGCAAAGCACTATTCTTTTATTATTTTATTATTTTTGTTGTTTTTACAGAACCGAAGGTTCACAAGAAGTGCAAAGCACTTTTTTTTTTTAAAGATCATTGATCTTATTTTTAGATCAATGATCTATTAGAAGGCCCCCCTTTTTTTCTACCTCATGAAGGTTCTTTACCTTTTTCTTCTCGGAGTTTTCTCTGTTTTAGGGTTCTTGATTTTTCGAGAAAATTCTTGATGCCTTTTGAATGAGGTCTGGGGTCCTATTTATAGTGCCCCATAAATTTGTTGAATTTGTTAACGGGATCTTTCTTGAATGATTTTTGGGAGTTTTCCCACTGTTGGATCTTTGATCCAGAGGCCGAAGAAAGTCTTCTAGTTCTGGAAAGAACAGAAAAGATTTCATGAAATCTTAATTCAGTTGGGCGCGGATACCCCAGCGCATGACACGTGTCGCGCAGCGCAGAGCGCAGCGCAAGTGCGCTAGCGCATCTGCGCTGACACGTGTCGCACAGTGCAGATCGCAGCGCAACTGCGTTAGCGCATCTGCGCTGACGCGTGTCGCGCAGCGCAGATCGCAGCGCAACTGCGCTAGCGCATCTGCGCTGACACGTGTCGCGCAGCGCAGAGCACAGCGCAACTGCGCTAGCGCATCTGCGCTGACACGTGTCACTTAGCGCAGAGCGCAGTGCAGCTGAAGCTTTGCTTCCTTTAAACAGAGCTTTGCTCTGATTGGGCGCGCCTTCTTGGGCGCTGCGCGCGGGATTCGAAGCTTTGCTTCAAAGATTTGAATTTTGAATTCAAACAGAGCTTTGCTCTGATTGGGCGAAACAATGACCTTACTTGTTTCATGATTTCATGCCTAATGCCGACAAACCCGACCATCCCTGCTGTCTATCCAGACAGACCTACTCTTACCGGATTTTGTGTTGGCATTAGTCCTTGACTACTGAATACCTGACCTGACATACATAGCTTGGGGGTATGGGGAAATCAAAGATGAACCTGACTTGTAACTCGACAGTTCACTACCGTTCGAGTGTACACATTCCTATTCTGTGCCTAACGGCATGTCTCGGTTTCAGCCGAGAATATTGTGGCCGTGATCCCGGGTATGTACGGGGTAATACCGAGTGTACACTTTCCTATTCTGTGCCTAACGGCATGTCTCGGTTTCAGCCGAGAATATTGTGGCCGTGATCCCGGGTATGTACGGGGTAATACCGAGTGTACACTTTCCTATTCTGTGCCTAACGGCATGTCTCGGTTTCAGCCGAGAATATTGTGGCCGTGATCCCGGGTATGTACGGGGCAATACCGAGTGTACACTTTCCTATTCTGTGCCTAACGGCATGTCTCGGTTGCAGCCGAGAATATTGTGGCCGTGATCCCGGGTATGTACGGGGTAATACCGAGTGTACACTTTCCTATTCTGTGCCTAACGGCATGTCTCGGTTTCAGCCGAGAATATTGTGGCCGTGATCCCGGGTATGTACGGCGTAATACCGAGTGTACACTTTCCTATTCTGTGCCTAACGGCATGTCTCGGTTTCAGCCGAGAATATTGTGGCCGTGATCCCGGGTATGTACGGGGCAATACCGAGTGTACACTTTCCTATTCTGTGCCTAACGGCATGTCTCGGCTGCAGCCGAGAATATTGTGGCCGTGGTCCCGGGTATGTACGGGATACTATTGGGTTACATCGACGATTAATCAATTGATTTCAAAGACTATAGAGTAGAAACCTGATAGGACAGTTCAGCCACCATTGCACTTTACCCTGCTCTGTTATTGTAATGCTTTATTCATGTTCATACCTGCACTGCTTATTACCATGTTTACATTATATACTTGATGTCATGACGCGCTGACGTCTGGGTTTTGCATGGCCCAGATTCCGTACTACTGTCTACGACCGAGCCGGAGTACTTCAGCCAGCAGGCTGAACTGTGAGTTCTGTAGTGGTCAGTTCATTTATTGCATTTTATTTCCAGGTGTGATCCCGCATTACGGGACGTACCTTTCTATTATTGCATTGGATCAATTGCTTCCGCACTTATTTATCATTGATTCTCGTTATTATGGATTTGGACATGTATTAGATTAGCTTATTATCTTGTTCTTGATAACCTTACAACCGTAATGTGACTGTGGATGGATACTTCCTACCCACAAGTAGCATGGTTGGCTATGTCACGTGCCCAATCTTGCGTACTCTGGGAAGCGGGACGTGACAGAAGCTGCACAGTTGTCTCTTGGCGAGGGCTTTGATCTCCGGCGTTGTGGGTAGGCAACTACCAGCCTGGGATGACCGAGTGGGGTAGCCACTCGGATTCCTCTTGCGAGGGCTTCGATCCCTGGCGTCATGGGCAGGGAGCTACCAGTCGGAGATGACCGAGCAGGGCAGCTGTTCGGTTGCCTCTTGCGAGGGCTTTTGATCCTTCAGGACGGGGACCGAGCAGGGTTGCTGCTCAGTGCCTCTTGGCGAGGACTTTGATCCCTGTCGGTTGTGGTAGGAAGCTACCAGCCGGGGATAGCCGAGCAAGGACCCGACTGCCTCTGGGAGGACTTTGGTTCTTGGTGCGGGAAGAGCTATAGGGCTGTAAGAAACCTACCAAGGACCCTTGGCCGGGCAGGGTTACTGTAAGTCCACGGTAGCGCCCCGGCCGTCTAACAGACGCCAAATGCGGAACAAAAACTTTTTACAACTGGCGCTATCGCGTACTATAACCCGGATCTGCCATTAAAGCTAAACTAACAAACTACAAAGTGGGTAGAAATGTTATACCGAACGATCCGAGTCCTTCGGTCTTCAACCATCATCCCACGCTTTGTTGCGGCTGCTCCGATCTCCTGAATCTCCAGTCTTCTCGTCCAGGTGGCACCACGTCGACGGATCTTTAAACGGGCTCCCGCCTCTGAACCGAGGAAACTCGATCATCAAGTTTGCCAAAAAAGATGACCAAGATTGATGTAGAGAATGAGTAGAACACTTTGTCTCGTTACGTCCAAAGCTATGGACGAACGGTTAAGGAAGTTGTCTTTTGGATCGGATTGAAATGAGATATGAAAATATATATGAACTAGATCTCTCTCTTCTCATTTTAACAACCCTTTCTTTTTTTTCCAAAAATCATCTTTTCTCAACAAGAGAGGCCGACCACTTATAGAAGGGAGGGTGAGTGTAGGAGGAGGGAGTGGTGACCATAAGGATAAAGATCAAGAAGAAATATCCTAAGCTTTACAAAATGCATTAATGAAAACAAATGAGTCACTTAACATTTAATGAAAAAAGAATGACTCATTAAAACACCTCACCAAATCATTAAATGCAATGAGTGACTCACTAATCCTAGTCACCATCCAAGAAGCTTCCACACTCATCCAATGAAAAAATAAATCCGTATTTAACCGAATGTTAAATACGGGTGATAGAAAATTGGAAACTGGCAACTTCCAAAAGCGATCCTGAAACGAATTTCAGGATAACCCCGTAACAGTATAAACATACCCGCATTTGTATTACGACCGAATACAAATGCAGCCGAGAAAAAGATATTATATCTACACATTATAATACTGGGATCCGGCTTAAACCAAAACCTACCAGTATTATCTTCCCGAAATATGACACGTGCGTAAACGCACATGCATTTTCCGAATCCTGCCATAAAACCATACGGCCTCTACAACGTTTTGCCCGAACTTGGAAAAGTGTCTGTGGGGGACTCTAATGACTCATCAACACACTGGCACTGGGTATAACCACTAGCACGTCAGAGATACAATCTGTATGTAACGTTTTCCTATGTATTGATTGGAAGGGAAGCTGACGAGCGAACTCATCCAGAAACCCTACTGAGTCTGACAGTGACAATATCCGTACAGTTCGGTCCGTTCGTCTAAGAGTATCGCATATCGAGTCTAGGGGGTGGATAAAGTCAGACCCCTAATAACGCGATAATTCGTGTCGGTGTGAAACCCATCACCACCTGAGAAACTACTGATCCAAATCAGCAATTCTCCACTACCTCGGCCAAGGATTTCTAGTGATGGCCACCCGTGCACTGTGCGACATCAACCCCCAATACCGGGAGAGACGAATCCCCGACGATCCGCTCACTGCCTCCATGTGGCTCGGGACTGTACCCAAAAAATACCTGTTTGCACGTCTCCTTTGAGAGTGGTAGGGTAGAAATCAAAGCACAGTGGGAACTCACACGAGACAAATGACGATCTCAGGTCGACAAACTAACCTGTACACATGTCACCAGGGAACTGCTATCTGACGATATATATAATACCAACTAGCATGTTCCCGGCGAGTCCTGTCCGGTGTACTCAATGAGCACCTGTATACATCTTAGGTGAACCAACTGACACCAATGGCTTGTGAGACCGGCCATCGCCCCTCGTCGGGGTCTCGACTGTATACACTAGTCTACTCTGGAGTATCGATGCCCTGTCTCGAAACTCCTACGACTAGGGACACTTCAAGGATGTGCTTACAGACCCCAGCTCCCACGTATATGATCGCCATCATACTGTTGGCAGTCAAGCAAGAATCCTATGGGCTCTATCAATATGCAATAGAGAACTAAAGCATGTATACAATGATAAAGACAAACCAGATAGCATACTATCATCTCGAGCAAGACTTTCATATCGGTATAGGTCCTCCCTCAATCATTGCAATCACGTACCTACGATCCAATAATTGACTTAGAGGGCACTATATCCAACAGTTACTGCCTGGTGCCTCTTGGCGAGGGCTTTTGTCATGAAGGATAGCCGAGCGAGGGATCCTCGGGCTCGACTGCCTCTGGGAGGGCTTTCTGATCCCTGGCGTTGCGGTAGGGAAGCTACCCGCTAGGGATAGCCGAGCGAGGGATCCTCGGGCCCGACTGCCTCTGGGAGGACTTTTTGATCCCTGGCATTGCGGTAGGGAAGCTACCCGCCAGGGATAGCCGAGCGAGGGATCCTCGGGCTCGACTGCCTCTGGGAGGACTTTCTGATCCCTGGCGTTGCGGTATGGAAGCTACCCGCCAAGGATAGCCGAGCGAGAGATCCTCGGGCTTGACTTCCTCTGGAAGGACTTTCTGATCCCTGGCGTTGCGGTAGGGAAGCTACCCGCCAGGGATAGCCGAGCAGGGTAGCTGCTGGGCTGCCTCTTAGTGAGGGCTTAGATCCTTGGGCGAGGTGGCCCTCGAGCCGCCGTGGCAATCCCCTTCTGTGCAACCCCGTCAAGGGAGGGGGTGTCGGTCTATTCGGCCGGCGAGAGTGTTGATGACAGTCGCCGGAGGAGGTTCACCCGCGCCTCCGGTGAGGGGGAGACGGCGGCTGGTATCTGGATCTTCAGGGTGATCGCTTGCCATGGGGATGGAGATCAGAAGGCCAACTTTGTTTTTTTTTTTTGTGGAGTTTCGTTTCCCACAGACGGCGCCAACTGATGGGGCTCCTTTTCGGGCCTCCGTCAGATGTTGTCTTCCGTTGATCTCGCGGTGAACTTAGCTGATTATCCTTCGTTGCATGTAGGTCTCAATGGGTTGTTGGAGGAAGAGGGGAGGGGAGGAAGTTGTTGCCGAGTACCTGCAAAGAAGTCCCGGGATGGTTTGGTACCACCAAGGACCCTCCGACGCTCAAGATAGTGATGAGATCCGAGCAGAGTAACGGCGTAAAATTGTCAAGAATGGCTTACTTGACCCCTATGTGATGGGGGTTTATATAGCGGTAGTGGCATGCAGCAGCAGGCACGAGAATCTCGCCAGCAGTTACGCTCCCGACGCCACGCCCGCGTAAAGAGCGGATCGCCCGTTAATGGGGATCGTGATGGCGTGGAACGTGGGATGCTGCCGGCGGAGAATCTGCGCATAGCGAGATTTGCGGAGCGGCGGTTACGCCTATGAGTAGTGGAGTTGGTCGGTCGGAAGGACCGAGGAAGATGGTCTCGGCGGGAGAGCTCGGAAACGAGCGAGAGAGCCGAGGTATCTTGGTCCTGCGGTAGTTCGGAGGCGAACTGAGAGACCGAAGAGGCCAATTTGCAAGGGCCCTGAGGTGAGCCAGCTTTGTGCTTGTAGGTCGGGCCTGATCGGCCCCTGTGGGCCCTCTCTTCTGAGTTCTGGGACATGTCATCTGCCACGTGTCCTGATCTGAAAGGTTGCCAATATTGAGCATCATCAGTATGTATACCACATTAATTGAAATTGAATACAATTATGTATGCCCAACCTAAAATATATTTCATATGGCATGTTGGTAAGATATTGGAAATTTGGGAGCCATGGATTTGGATTCGATTCCCATCAACCACAATTTATTTGTTGGCTAAAACAAAATTATGGGGCAGGTATAAAAATTACTTTATTCATTATATACTTTTACACTAAACTCCATAAACTCTATATAATTATATATTGCCATAAGTTCTTTTAGAATGAAACTTCCAAATGAAACAAAAGTGTTGGGCCCACATGATTAAAAATATATTTTATTTATGGGTTTTTTACTAAATGGTTACTCAATACTTGGCTAATTACTAAAAAAACCTGATACTTGATAATTACTATTTACTCTCCAAGACTTTGAATAATTACTAAAAGGTCCTCTGACTTACTAAACGATTTTGTTCCTTTCATTACGTTAGACATCTAACGGAGGGATGTCGGGAATAAGATTTTAAAGTCTCCAAACCATTCTCTTACATCTAAAATCTCTAAGTTCGTCCCCAATCAATTAAAAACCTAATTTTGATTTGAAGCCGAATTTAGGGATTTTAGATGCAGGAGAGTAGTTTGGAGGCTTTAAAACCATAGTCCCAGTATCCCTCCGTTAGATATCTAACGGAATGAAAGAAAGACAATCTTTTTAGTAACTCTGGAGGCATTTTAGTAATTATTCAAAGTCTTGGGGAATAAATAGTAATTATCAAGTATTGGGTTTTTTAGTAATTAGACAAGTATTGAGGGACCATTTAGTAATAAACCCTTTATTTATACCTTATTAGCAAAAGTTTTGTTAGAATGAAACTTATAAAAGCACTTCTCTTGTGTGTAGTGTGTGTGAGAGAGAGAGAAAAGGGTTGCTATGCAACCCTTTCTCTACGCAAGTTTGTGCAATGGACCCAACAACGGGCTGGGGGCCCATACTGGGTCCCACCAGCCGGGCTAGGTTTGATTCACAGTTCATTGCGTAGGGGAGCATTGCGTAGCTCCCCTTTGCTCCATATATATTTGGATTACTAGACATTTGATACAATCAATTTATAAGTATATTATCTCTTCATAATTTTTATGCATTAGATGTTTCTAAATGGTTATTCATCAAGTTAAAGGCATCAATGTGCTAATAATCTAAACCTATTTGGTTATATTCTTTTACATATTGTCATATATTTGTGAAAGTTCTTTAGAATGTAACATTTAAGGGAAAATCTTCTCTAAGATATTTATTTGGATTATATAATTTGAATTTTTGTGTGGAAAAAGTTTACAAGTGTTTTTATCTTTTCATTAAATTCTTTAAATGATTGTCCACAGTCCGTTTTTTTAACCTTAATATTATCCTCGACGATCTTCTCTTCTTAAAGTTTTGAATCACGTAACGTTAATTCATGACTTTGTCATAGTTATAATGTAATTTTTCACCATACCTCACACAAATGCTATGGTTGTCCAAACTCTAAAGCCAAATAGAGCATAATTGGTACTCTACTAAGTGAAAATGAGATCAAATTTTTGGTAGTCATTTGTGGTAGTCCCTTTTATATTTACACATCCAATTATTACTACACTCTTTATTACATTAATAACTATATTATGTATGTTATGGTATTGAATCTGTAAATTTAGAGTGGTATTAGTAAAAGAATAATGAGGGGTGTTTAGAAATAAATGAAGAGAAAATATTAGGTAGTCCTCTTAATTAATAATGACTTTAGCAAGTATAAAATGAAGATAGAAAGAGTTAGAATTTGAAAGAACATTTCAACTACCTAATGATTATCAAATCTACAACATGCTAGATTTATGACTAACCAACTGTACACCATCCACTCTTTCATCTTTCTAATGGCATTTTCACATGTAGTGGCTTTAATAGGAAAACTCATCATCTTCCAAATAGCTTTAATTCATCTCGTTTCTAGATCTATAAATCTCAATCTTTCTCTGAACTTATTATCCACAACCCCCCCCCCCCCCCCCCCTCCTCTCCTCCAATGTTTTCATGGCAGCAGGGAAAAATCTTTTGCGACTGTGGAAGTTGGTTTGGTCTTTGAGAACAATCATGTGCTTGGTCGGCCATCGAATTGGCAAAAAAAAAATTATGTTTGTAATTTGGCTTCATTTTGATTTCTGTGATGGATGTAGATATTTGATTGATAATGGATTGACTTTTTTGTTTTTTTATTACTTTTTTTCTGAGATTTATTCGAGTATTTGGTAAGAATAGAAAAGAAATGCAAGTTTGTTATTCACAAATCAAATCAACACCCTATACATATCTGTAAATTAATTGTTAAACCTTCTTAAATTGTTTTATTCTTTGTGGTACATCTAACATCTTATTCTACAAGTTGAATTTATGGAGAATGCTTGGTGCTTTTAACGTTAAGGATATATAAAAAAAAAATCTCTTTTAATGTGTCTAGATTTGGTAGTCTTTTTATATAAAATTTGCCAACTTTTCTATATAGGCATGACTCAATTTCATGTTGAATATCTAACTACACATTTATAGATTTGGTTTTTTATTTCTTATCAAAAGAATAATATTTCCAGGTTCAAAATTTTACTGCTTTACTAATTAGTGTTTAATTTCATTCTACCAAAGGGACTATACATAGCTTTGGCCTGCTTGATGCTAGAAAGGTGAGGTAGGATTTTAGAAATGATGGGTTTCAGTTAAAATATATTTGAATAATTACATGATGCACTTTGATTCCAATTTTTATTTAGTTCATATTCTCCCAAAGCTTTCACAGCCTCACAATGGCAAAGGTATATTTTTATTTACTTATATTTGAAATGGTGGGCTCTGTAGATTTTGTACTTATATCTCATTTGTTGTCTACTTTTTTAGGAAAGATATATTTTACTTGAAGTAAAATCTAATTTGAAACATTTGTGAAAAGTAATTTATTTCGAATTTATGTATACATTGAAAACTTTTCATTAGGCATACGATTATGTTGAAATATTGAAAGGATCTCTTTAGAGTAAGACCATGGGGATTGGCTTGTTTAATTAATTGCTGGTATTTGGCCATTTAAACCATCATGTATTGTTAGACTTTTCATATTTTGTTCATAATAGGCACTTTGTTGTACGTTCTTATATTGGACTCTTGAGATTGAATCATACATTTCGTTCAATAACTTTTAATAACAACATGTTTTGAAGTCGAGAATTATAGACTTCAAATCATGTTAGCTTCATAATTTAAGCTTTTAACTAAACACATTATAATTCAACGCCATGAGCTTGTTTGGATTCAACCAGTGCTTGTTTTCTCGGTCCTTATAAAATCCGAATATAGTATTTACCTATAGAAACTTGCTTGCATTTGAATGATATATATCACCGATTAATTTAGAATTTTTTTTTTGCTTTTATTAAATAGCTATCTCCCTGTTTAACCCATTTAACGTAGCATAGATCTAATATGGACATGAATTAAAGAAAAAGACTATTAATTTGTAAAAGTGCATTTTAGAAAGATAAAGGAACTTGGCTCTTTGGCATGATCAGTGAATCGGTGAGAAATTGAAAGTTTATTGCAAGTTTTAAATGTATATGTTAACAAAGCTGAAGTTTGTACTTCGTCTTCATGATCTTTTTATCTCTAAGCCTCATTTACATCCGTTTCTTATGAAATACAACTATAAAATATTCAAATTATCCATGTCCATGGCACGTGCAAAAACCTAGTAGTTATACTAATTGTAAGATAAATAAGATTATCGAAGAACTTAGTCATAGCTTCAATTGCAGATAAATGCAGGATAGTAGTTGATGGAGGGATAGACCTAAAGCCAATATGAACCGAGGCAGTGAAAAAGGAAATGGTCTAGATGTTAATTTATGGGGCGAGCAGTTAAAAATTATGCAGGAGAAAAAGATCTAATGTAACCAATCACAAAAGCATCGTAAAAATCTGGGAGCATGTGGTTCTTGTTGTACCGAGCTACTGAACTATCTGAAACATTATTATTATTTTTTATAAAAAATTCACCATGATTAAGTGATTGATATCATGTAGTTTATACTTCTACAGTTCAATTATATCCCCTTCAATATTTTTACTCTCCATTTACTAGGTTGCTGATTATTGATTTAATATATGATTCCCTATATTCTTTTTCCCTTGGTTGTTATTGTAGGCAGGCATATATATAGCCTCCTTTATTTTATGGATTAAGATTTTAGATAATGCATATAATTTGTGTCAGGCTATAGACTATAATCACAAGAGGGGCTAGATTTTGTAGGCATTACAGCTGCTTTCTTCTTCTTCTTCTTCTTTTTTTTGTTTTTTTTGTTTTGTAGGCATTACAGCTTAATAAACAATGTTCGATAAGGTGGTTCTACAGTTTATGTACCATATTAAAGTTTTCTAGTGAGTCTTGTGGTTATGTATTCTAATGTGCAAGCTACCAAATTGAAGAATTTCGGAACATAGAGTAAGGAGACAAAATAATGCCCTCTACATACTGAAATCAGGCTTGTAAGAAACTTGGGAAGATTGAGCTATCTGATTGCGAAATATACGCGTCCTGCGAGCCTTGTTCAGTGTGTTTTGGCGCAATACATCTCTCAAGAATCAAGGTAGTTTCTTGACCATGGTCTTTCTAGGTTTCGCTCATTTGATGTTAATACCACGTCGTTTGATGATGCAGAGGTTGGTGTATGGAGCTAAGGCAGAAGCAGCAATAGCTATCGGATTCGATGATTTCATCGCAGATGCATTAAGAGGCACAGGACATTACCAAAAGGCCCAGCTCGAGATCAAACGAGCAGATGGTAATGGAGCTGTTATTGCCGAACAAGTCTTTGAGAAGACCAAGGAGAAGTTTCAAATGTACTAATGATTTTTGCTGTTATTAGATTCAGTCGATGATTCTCTTTATTGTCGGTAAATTGGTTTGTTTGTTTAATTCACCTAAAAAGATTATATACTACCAGATGATACCTTCATTTATTGATTTCCCTTTAATTATATATTCCCATGAGCTTTTCTTGTTGGGTTTATTCATTCTGCATTGTAGATTAATCTAAGGCCTTATCCCCCAAAACGGCGGCCGCTCAGCATATAAGCAGCACCATGCCGGATCCAGCAACAAAAATATCCTGTTGTGCCGGTGGGGCAACCGCCTTCAGCGCATCTACTCCCGATATCCAGCCTCTTCTTGCTTGCTTTTCCTTCCATCGACAGCGTCACCCTTATTTTGAAAGGGGCTAGAGAAGAGGCGAAGGTGTCCTAGTAGGGCGGTGATCACGAAGGAGGGAGGGCTTTCCGATGAAATCACTTTCTTTCAGCCGGAGCATACAATTTTGACACAAAACAGGAAGACCACCAGGTTGCCAAATATCTAGATTCTAGCACCATCAGTTTTAAGGCAGGCAAAGCATCATATCATTTCTCCAAGTCAACCTTGTTCATTGATTTGTATGAAGGGACATTGTCAAATTGTCAGCTGCTGTTATAGTGAGAAGCTTGAAGATAAATGACAGTACCATAGGCCCCACAACAGAATACACTCCTAATAATAATGAGAAGCAGCACTTGCAAACCTAAAAACTGATCATGGTGGGTCCAAAAGCATATAAACATTTATCCTGATGAAATGAAAAGGAAAAAGGGAAAGGAAAAACATCGACAAGCATCTGAAATACAAAATGGCATATTTATAGCAAAGGGATTGGTTGGTGAGCAAGAAAAAGATATTGAACTACCGACACATTCATCAATTGGCTAGTAACAAAAGGGGCTGTTCTTTCTCTCTCTCTCACACACACACACACACACACATCCGCGTCATGCATCTTTAACGCTATGGCTAAAAGCATATGCATGGCAGTTTTCATATGATTTTGATTTTCTTTTATTATTGATTTGATTATGAAAATTAATAAAAGAAAATTGTTCTATGATTGGTTAAAAATGCAAGAAGTACTCAAATCAGGGAGTTTTTTTTTGTGTGTGTGTATGCAGTAGAATATACTGATTGCTCTGAATATACTGATTGCTCCTATGCCAATAAACAAATGATATCTTCTAGCAATAATGGTAATCAAGGATAAAGCAATACTATTTTTCTTTAATGAAAGCAATGCTTTAACATCATAGTATGAGTTCAATGAATCATTTTGAATCACAAAGTTCTCACCACAGGAACTCCATGAACCCTAAAAGAGCACTCAAAGTTTCATAATCCAAGTAAAAGTCAAGCCAAAAACATTACATGATCTGCAAACTATAGCCAAAACGTTGTGAATCGCCTACAACTGTCATGGCCCCTTGAAATCAATCAAACACAACGAAACACAGACATTCAAGTAGATATAGATCAAATGTGCAAACCATCTCAAAAAATTATAATCCTACAAAGACGAGAGACAGAGAAGCTAAAATAACAGTTATTTCAAAAAAAGTTCCCCTTTTTATCCACACTCAAACTGCCAACAGCTGTAAATAATTAAAACAGAGATAAAATCAGCTATATATAAAGAGAGGAAAACAAAAGAACCTAAAATTACAAAAGAAAAAACCTTTATGATGAGCTCCCTGAAGCATGTTGTGATCCTTTAAGCTCCTCCAATGTCAATTTTATCTGCTCCCTCACAAGCTCCACCCTCTTCAAGTAAACCTCCAGCTCAAGAGTATGCTGCTGCTTCCACTTCTCGTCGCTTGACGAGTTCCCTAAATTCCCCAAATTTCCGCCGAAATTCAACAAAGGCGGCAAATTTATCCCCAATCCGAAAGGCGCAGATACCGCCGAGTTCAAGAGCTCTTTGAAAATGGGTGAAACGCAGCTCTTTACTGTCTCCTCGATCACGCTAGGGATCGGAGAAGCTGAAGAATTTGAAGTCTTTTCGATTTTTGGTGTGATCGTTGGAGTTGGAGCTGTTGTTATTGCTGCGGCTGCTGCTGGAGCAGTTTGAATCTCGACTTTGACCACACCATCTGCTGGTACCGGTGCGGGTGCCGGAGCCGGCGGTGGAGGCGGTGGCAGAAGCGCAGGCAGAGGCGTTGCTGCCGGCGCTGGAGACAGGGATTCAAGAGATCGCTTCCGATTGCGCCGTCTCGATCTGGATGACCCTGAAGAATTTCTTCTCCGATCCGAGTTCATCGCGGCATCGCTAGCGTTATGGTTCGAGTACGGATTCAGATCGTCGTCGCTCTCGCCGGATCTCTTGATGCTCGCGCTCCAGATCTTTCTCGCGATGTCGTAGGTGGCCTTCTCGTGAGGGCTCTTGAAGCTGAAATCGCTGCCGTGGTTCGCCATTCGATTCGCCGTGTTACGGTACTTCTTCTTCAACCTCCGCAGCTTCTCGATCAGCTGATTCTTGTTGAAGTCGAGCTGCAGCTCGTTCTTGATCTGCTCATAGAACGGCCCGGTGTCGTACTGATGCGACGCGAACGTCGTGCCTCGAGACGACGTGAACCCCAGAAACCCCCTCAGGATCTTGATCTCGTCGTCGTCGGTCCAAAGCCGCTGGAACAACCGCCGCGACTCGTCCAGCGCCGCCGCCGCCGCCGGCCTCCTCTCCTCGATCCGCTGCCGCTTGACATCTCCGGCAGCTGAGGCGTCGGAGGCGGCCGGGACAGTGGAGGAGATAGGGATCGCCTGGATTGCGCCGTTCTGAGGCGGCGGATTCGGATCTGATGGCGGGTTAGGGCTAGGGTTAGCGCTCGGCGACGGCGACACCTCGACGCCGTCGCCGCCGCCGGCGGAGGCGGAGGGGGCTTCGTCCTCGTCGAGGTCGGTGTCGTCGGCGTCGGTGTCTTCGAGATCGTCGTCCTCGTCGTCGAAGGCAGCGGGGTCTTCGGACTCAGCGGCCATGGCTGGAGGTCGAGGTCGAGGTCGAGATCGAATCGGATTCGATTGAGTTTGGATTTGTATTTGGGTTTGGGTTTGGGTTAGGGTTAGGGTTTGGATTGGCGTGTGGGATTGGGGCTCTATCTTTTATTTGGGTCTGAGGATAGGCTCAATGACTGAAAAATAAATCGATCGATCTGAACCGTTGGATGGAAAACGGAGGGATCAGATTGAGAGAAAAGAGGCCCAATCGGGGACGCTAGTGGATCCGGTGTACCTGATGAGGGATAGAGGCTTTGACGGCGATTTCTATGGGCTGGTCCACAAAAAGGCACGAGTCTATTTGTTGCTTGCGTCAGTGGGAGACTCCTGGCGGTTGGATTGGTCAATGAGGCGTCCTGTCTGATAAGTCGCTCCATCCAACGGCTGCTAAGGTATGCAGGCTTTCTGTTCTTTCTTTTTTTCCCTTCTCTTTTTGGCATTTATGCACCTAATTGATTATCTTTTTTTATAAAAAAATATATGGAGTAACCCATACTTTTCTTAATCCCACCTGCAAAAGCCAAAGCCACTTGTTAGTAACACACAGGTATTTCAATCTACCTGCAGCGCTCCATTCATTTCTCATTTTTAGTTTTTCCAAATGTATTAAGTAAACCATCGACATTTAAATCTTTGGCATCTAAAATTGTAAAGAGATTAATGGAGCTGCGGACGCACAACCTCGAAAAGGGGAAATAGGGTAGCTAATATAGCCTAGGTTAAGTAGCGAGGGCCCACCCGTTGCGGCTGGGTCACACGACCGGATTCATGAGGTTGCGGTGGATCCCGTCCTCATTTTTCTAAATTGTAAATGGCGCTGGATTAAACTTTGCTGCAACAACACTCGCAATCTCTTGGGTTATAGCTTGTTGACTGCTTAATTAATTTCCTGTTTATCTCCTTTCTTGCCCCTAGAAAATTTGTCAACATTATATAATATGTATCCTCTTTAATACATTGACGTGCCTTCATATTGTTTTCTTTATACCATATGCTGATATCTTAGAATGCTAATGCAATCCATGGTAAACAAGTTTTGTTGTTGTGTTTACACCCAAATTCGGCCATTGATTCCGATGGAATGCAAATTCGGCTTATTATCATAATATTTAGAGCCAACATGCTGTAAACAATGATGCTTTCAAAACTATATTGTAGTAGGGAAGTTAGTTTCAAAATTTGGAAGAACTTGTTTTGGCGGTCATCCGACATCTCCCCTGGACCATCAAAACTTCAAAGTATCCGAGATCTCCCCTGGACCATCAAAACTTCAAAGTATGATGATGGTGGGTAGCAAATATGTCCGACAAAGTAAATCTTTACATAGATTGAAACATAAACGGTTCAACAACGAACTTTTTTTTTGGTTTTTTACTTAAAGCCTCTCCAAAACTGAGCTAATTATTAAACCTCAAAACTTGATAATTACTTATCAACCTAAAACGTTTAAATTGCATCATTTTAAACCCCCACTAACCCTTTCACTTCATTTCGTTAGTCAATTAATGAAGAAAGTCAGGTTAGAGTTATCAAACCCTACCACCCACTCGTATTTGTTGGGCTAGTAGACTTTTCTAGTAGGGTTTAAAACGCGGTGGAAACGGTAATTTTAAAATCTAGAGAGTATTAGCATACCTAAACCAAGAATCAAACCAAACTGCTAAACCTGACACTAAACTAGTAAGTTAAAAACAAGAGTTTGGTATGCTACAACCTTTGTAGTGTGTTAGTCATCTCTTTTTGGATTTCGGCTAGTCTCCACGAAACCCGGAACATGCTTTCTCGATGATGTCACTGAAGACGATCCATCTTGAGATAACTCCAACACAAACTCTATTTCCAAATTGATCTCATAAAAATGATACAACCCACTAATTAAACTTGCTAAGAGTGATTAGTAGGAGATATAAAATAATTGGCTCACTTAATTTTTCTTTTTCTTTTATCTATTCCACACTTGAACAAAATCAATAGAGAAAGCCACGGAGGAGATGAGATGGAGATGAAGATGAAGATGGGCATGGCTAAAGATGTGGAAAAAAATCTAAGAACGGGTCATTAAAAATGAGTCATCAAGTAAAAACACCCCATTAAGTCTATAGCCATCTAATTTCAATGACTCGTTCTAATTTAAAAGTGTTCTCATCTTCCATATGATTCTTATAAACACATCTTCAATGTATCATCATACATGATATAATATTTATATCAAATATAAATATATTAACAAAGAGAAGAAAATTATAAAGTGAGCATGATATTAGTTTATATATATATATATATATATATATATATATATATATATTAAATCAACACTTGATTTAATAATCCAGCTATATCATATATATAGCGGCTAATATCAATAAACACCTAATTAAAATACGTGTATCAAATACATGTGTTTAATCGAACTCATGCATGTATTCCTATACGTGCCTTATGTCGTTTCACATGTACTGGGAAAACTCTGTATGGAACTCTAAAGACTCAATAATATGCTGGCAGTAAGTTAGGATGATATTCATAGCTCACAAGCACGTCAGCGGTACTAGCTGCACGTAATGACTACCCAGATATTGATCGAAAGAATGTCAACGAGCAAGCTCATCTTAACCCTGCAAAGTCTATCAGTGATATCACTGTACAATCTGGTCTCTTCGTCTACGAATATCGCATATCGGGTCTAGGGTTTAGAATCTGTCACGGCCCGCTTCCCAGAGTACGCTAAAATAGGCACGTGACATAACCAACCATGCTACCTGTGGATAGGAAAAATCCTTCCACAGTCACATTATGGCTGTAGGGATATCAAGAACAGGAAAGTAAACTAACTATCTAGTACATGTCCATAAGCCAGAATAAAAAAGTCAAGAAATAACAATATGCGGAAGCCAAAAGATACAATAAATGAAACACCTGGAAGTGAAACTACATACCGACAGGAACTTCACCGCTCGGTCTAACAGCGGTAATATTCCTGATCAGTCTGCAACAAGGTAGAAGAATCTGGGCCATGCAAAACCCAGACGTCAGCGCGTCATGTCATCAAGTAATAGAATAAAACAGGGTAACAGGCAATGCAAGTATAAACATGAATGAAAGCAGGTGTAACAGTAATATAAATCAGGGCAATACAGGGTAGTGTGCAGTGAGTAAATTAAACTGTTCTATTGGGTTTTCTATTCTAAAGTCTTTGAAATCAATTTGATGAATTATCGATGTAACTCAATAGTATCCCGTGCGTGCACGGGATCACGGTGAAGATTCTCGGGCTGAAACCGAGACATGCCGCTAGGCACTAAAGGAAAAGGGTAAAGATGAATGATGTCCATGGCATCATCCCAAGGCTGGCCCAGCCTCTGAAAAGAAATGGATAACGATGGATGATGTCAGCAGCATCATCCCAAGGCTGGCCCAGCCTCTAAAACTAGTCGGTAAAGGTAGCACACTGTCGAGTTACAAATCAGGTTTCATCATTGATTTCCCCATACCCCTAAGTTATATATGTTCAAGTCGGGTATTAAATAATCTGGAGCTAATGTCTACTCAGGATCAGGTAGGTACAGGTTTGTCTGGGTAGACAACAGGAACGGTCCGTAAGGACAACAGGTCAGGTTTGTTGGCATTAGACACAAGATCAGGTAACGGGTAAGACCATGGTACATCAGGTCAAGCCGGGTAGTGTATATAAGTGTCATGACATATCAAGAGTCGTACGGTACCATGTCGTGTTACGTAGGAAGTGCAACAGGTCATGTCAGGAAGCACAAAATGCTGTGTGGGTGCTCATAATTAAAACTAATATAATCATGGTTATAAATGAACAAGCATGAGTAATATCAGCACAATAAACCAGATCAGGTGATATGATAAGCAATTAGGTACTGATTAAATTATAACGATGCATGGTTATCACTTTGCGTTCAAGGGATGGTGTCACATTACTTAACTTCAGCATAACTAAAATGGATGTTTACTCATGTTATCAGGTATTAAGAAATTTTAGGGATGCATGATATATAAATATGTTCACTGGATGAAATCCTAGCTAAAACAGGTTAAAATGCACATGAGTGTCCGATGGAGCAAAACTATATAGAGAATACCATAGGCCGTGTCAATAGTTAAAATGTGATTAAAATATATAAATGTGGTTATTGGGTTTAATAAAGTAAATGCACACGGTAGGTTTCAAGTTTGGAATGTAAAATGATATAACGCGACATCGAGCATGAAAAAGGAAAATCATGGTACTAAGGTTAAACTACGGGTTTAATGAGCCATAAAATGTATATGTAATATATTAATTAGCATGTAGCAAGTTTTACTTGCGTTATGGATCGCGATGCGGATATGCTGCAACGTACAATGTCGGTAAAAGCTGCGATGCACCCACAAGTGCCCGGAACGGAACCAGCCAATGCAATAAGTGACCACACTGTACGAGAACGTCTTCTGGGTCGCCCGGATCGTCGGCGACGGTACAGCTCCGGCAATTACCCAAAAACAAGGTCGGGAATAAGAAAGAAAAGAAGAATAAATAAGAAGAAGAAGAAGGATAGGGGCTGGTGCTCAGGTTTTGTTCTGAGGTCAGAGACAAGGGCAAGAGAATGACGACGCTGGGTCATTGACGGCGATCGCCGGAACCACAACATCAAGAAAGAGGAAGAGAAGAGAAAGGAGAAGAAGAAGAGGAAGAAGGAGAGAGAGGGTAAGGCTCTTGGTTTGGGGTTCACACTATTGGGATTTACAAGGAACAAAGAGAGAGGTCGAAGAGAGGAAGTCGACGGCGAAGGCGTCGGTGAGGTCAGGTTGTGTAATCGGCAAGGTGTGTCGGTAGGGATGATCTGAAGAGAGGGAAGAGTTGGTGGGTTGATGATGGAACCAAGGGTGAGGAGGCAAGAATAGGAGGGGGTGGCTGAGGTGGTGACGGTGAGGGACAGCCGCCGGAAGTGGGTGCAGATGAAGGAGGAGATGGGTTCATGGTGGATTCGTCGGTTGTAGTCGTTGCGGGTTTGTGGGGAGAGAGAGGAAGTGAGGTCAAAGAGATGGAGGTGACAGTGGAGAAGGTGGTGGCGACGAGCGCGAGCGAGCGTGTGCGACGCTGGGTGGCGATCGGCTCCGGGATTTGAAGTCGTGGGTTGCAGACGAAGACGAGACGGGGAAAACAAAATGAACAGAAGATGAGGGAGAGGGCGATGGTGTGAAGGAGGCGAGCACGAGGGGTTGAGGATGAGGGTGTCGTCGGCGGTGGCAAGCTAGGGTTAGGGTTCTTGGGTTCCTCATGCTCGAAGGGTATAAACGAGGGAGACGAGGCTCGTGAAGAAGGAAGGTGACAATAGCGCAGCGCGGTGACCACAATCGAGGAATGCACAGTAACTCCGATAGGAGAGAGAAAGAAGAGAGAGAGAGAGCGGGGGAGAGAGAAAGAGAGAAAAAGAAAAGGAAAAAGAGAGAGAGAGGAGTGAAGTGGGGCCCACGCGAAAATAAAAGGTGAATACTGATTGGTTGAGGGAATAAAAGAGAGATAGAGGAGAGAGAGATAGAGAGAGAGAATGGTGGGGTCAGGTGAAGAGAAAGATTGTGATTGGTTGGGAGAAATGTAAAAGGATTTTAATTGTTAAAAATATATTTTCTATGATAGCTGAGCCGGAATCTTAGCTGATAAAAATATATTAATGAATTAAGAATTTAAAATAATTAAAAAAAAATTGGCGGGATAAAATAATTCAGAAATGCGTCCGGGTCGGGTCCAAAATTTCGGATTTGAAATATTAGAATTATGAGAAAGTTCCAAAAATTGAAAGGAAGGATTATGTAATAGAAATGCATACCCCCAAGAACGGACGCACATACGTGCGCGTAGCCATCCAACCACAGGGTTAGGGTATCATGCAGACCATGAATGCAATTTTTAATTTATTTTACGTGATTTAAATTGTTATATGCAAAAGATGCGATACTAGATAAAATACCGGTATATACTAAATTATGAGATGCACTAGTCCATGCAACAAGTTAAGGTAATCCATAAATGAGAGTCAAACAGGTTCAAGCAAGCGGGTCGGGTCGAATGCCTAGTAACATGTAAAATACTATTCGCACCTAAACACGCTAAATCAGGAATAGACTATGGATAAGTAAAATACTGAAACTGGAATTGTTTTAAATGAACTCGGGTGTTACATTATACCCAACTACTAAAGAATTTCGTCCTCGAAATTCCAAGAACAAGAAAGGATAATCTATCAAGAATCTACAAAGATAGCTGAGAAATCTTCTGTCGGACTTCAACTTCTCGTTCCCCAGTTGATTCTCCAAGTGAGCGATTATTTCAAGAAAACAAGTACAACAGTGATAATCTCGTTCTTAAGAACCTCTTCTCTTCGATCCACAGTTGACATCGGTATCTCCTCAAAGGTTTAATCTTCTCGTACAGTCACCTCCGAAAGATCCAATACATGTATTTCATCTCGAGCATACCTACGGGCTTGAGATACAAGAAACTCGTCATGAACATTCTCCAAAGATTGCGGTAACACCCAAACGATGCGCCTCTTCTCCAATACGCCCCAAAATCTTAAAAGGTCTAACGAATCGAGGAGTAAACTTTCCTCGACTTCTGTAACGGATCATCCTCTAGTCGGTGACATCTTCAAGAATACTAAATCACCATCAGCGAACTCTAGAGGTCTTCTCGATGTAACTGCCCAACTCTTTGTCGGTCCCGTGCTGCACTAATATGATTCCAGAATCTATTAACCTTCTTAGCTGTCTGCACAACCAAATTTGGTCCCACCAAACTTCGTTCACCAATATCGTCCCAACAACAAGGGAACGATACTTGCGACCATAAAAAGCTTCGAATAGAGCCCTCTGCATCGTTGTCTGGAAACTGTTGCTGTAAGAACACTCCGCCCAATGTAGATGATCCTCATATGAACCGTGAAGTCCAACTTGCAAGCTCTCGGCATATTTTCAAGAGTTTGAATCGTTCTCCCAACCTAGACATCTGTTTGAGGATGGTAAGCTGTACTATTCTCAATCAAGTCCCCAAACTTCCCTGTAAGCTCCTCCAAAAGTGTGATAAGAAACGAGTGTCACGGTTGGGCACGATGCTCACCGGTACTCTATGCAATCTTACAATCTCCTGTTTGGACCACTCTGCTAACGCTTCCGTTGATTAACCAACAATCATCAATCACCCAACTGCACTATCGTCCTTTAGACTCCACGGTAAAGCCTTCACTAATCCATGGTTATGTGTTCCCATTTCTACTGAGGAATCGGAAGTGGTTGCAATAAACCGGTAATCCTTCGATGCTCAACCTTAACTTACTAACACACCAAGCACTTTGTCACAAAACAAGCAATCTCATGTTTCATGCCTTCCTACCAAAACGTTGTCGTATATCTCGGTACATCTTCGTGCCTCCCGGATGCACAAGATACGTGTAACTGTGCGCCTCCTTCATAACTTCTTCGCGAATACCTCCATTTGCACACACAAACAACTATCACAACAAACCATCTTCATGAACCACTAAGCCCGTTCGAAGTCCAACTTCAACCTGTTCTCGAAACTGCTGCAATCTTGGGTCCTGCAATTGCACTGCTTCAATATCCACGTTCAACGGTGACTGTACTTGCAGTTGCATCATCTATCCCAAAGAACACGGTAGCACGATCTCCAACTCGAATCTCCGAAAGTCTTCAATAAGTCCCCTTGGTGCAGTCAACATCAGAATTGCTGGCAACCGACCAAGTGCATCCGGCACAACAATAACTTTCCGAGATGGTACTCAAGATCAAGATCGTAGTCAGCCATCAGCTCCCACCATCTACCCTGCCTCATATTAAGCTCTTTCTGCGTGAACACATACTTTAGGATTTTGTGATCGGTGAATACTTCGACCCTTTCGCCCAATAAGTAGTGTCTCCAAATCTTCAAAGCGAAAATCACAGCTGCTAGCTCCAAATCATGAGTTGGGTAATTCTTCCCATAGGTTTTCAACTGCCATGATGCATAAGCTATAACTTTCCCATGCTGCATCAAAACACATCCCCAAACCTTTCTCAGATGCGTCGCTGTGAATCACCAATCCTCCGGAACCGTCTGGTACGGTCAAAACAAAAGCGGTTATCAAACCTTGCTCCAACGCCTTAAAGGCCGACGCACACTTATTCGTCCACACAAATGGCACTTTCTTGTGCGTAAGCTTGGTCAGAGGCTCAGCCAAACGAGCAAAATTCTTCACGAACCTTCTATAGTATCCTGCAAGTCCAAGAAATTTCTGATCCTTGCAACGTTCTTCGAAATCGGCCGGTCTTGAACTGCTGCAATCTTCCCTGGGTAAACGGCGATTCCATCTCCAGCTACGATATATCCAAAAACTCTTCTTCTTCAAGCCAAAACTTGCACTTGCTCACATTTGCATATAATCTTTCTTGCCTCAATGTCTGCAATGCGATCTTCAAGAGTTCTGTATGCTCTTCAATGCTCCTTGAGTAGACCAGATTATCTTCAATGATCATTACTAAAACTGGTCCAAGAATGGTGAACAGATTCAGTTCATCAAGTCCATAAATATTGCCGGTGTATTCGTTACTCCGAAGGGCATCACTAATACTCGTAATGTCCATACTGAGTTCGGAACGCAGTCTTGCAAATATCTTCAGATTTAACTCGGACCTGATGATATCCGAACCGCAAATCCAGCTTCGAGAATACCCTCGCGCCACTAAGCTGCTCAAACACTTTGCCAATGCGAGGGATCGGGTACCAGTTCATAATAATCACTCGGTTTAATTCTCGATAATCAATGCACGCCTTCCCTGTGTCATCTTTCTTATTTACTAGAAGAACTGGAGCTTCCCCAGTTAAGTTGCTGCGGCGAAACCAACCCTTCTCAAATAATTCAGCAACCTATTTCCTGACTTCTTTCAACTCCACTGGTGCCATCGGTAATATCCCCTTTGAGATTGGCGCTGCACCAGGATCAAGTTCAAGTGCGAACTCCACGTCTCGCCTCGGCGGAAAACCTGATATGTCTTCAAACACTTCCATGAAACCCTCAAATATAGCCGGCGCTTCTTCCTTATCCACTGCCATTGATGAAAGAACCTTGTTTGTCGGCCTAGCACTAACTCGACTGGCCCGACAGAACTGCTTCCTCCAGCAAAACAACTTCCGAATGTCCGGGAATCTGGAGAATCACCTTCCCTTCCTTACAATCAATATGAGCGTGAAAAGTGCCGCGAAATCCCATTCCCAAGACAACAACAAACAAGAAAATGCACCAGGATTGAATAATCCTAACGCGAGAGAAAACAAAAACGGGTAAGATACCAAGATGACTTCATCTGAAGTCAAGATACTGAAGAGGGTTAACCACGGTAAACATGATTCAAGATGGTGATGAAACAATAACTGGTAAGTAATGAAACCGAGAAAAACAAGGTAGTACAACGATCATGGAACAAGGAAGTGAATCAAGACCAGGACTCCAAGTTACTTAAATAGAGTACCGCATTGTAACCATGCTGCAGTTCATGGGTACAATTATATAACTCCACTCAAGTCGCCCAAATCCTAGTATTAGAATCAAAGAACAGGGAGAATAATAGAAAACCAAAAGGGTTTCAAGTCAAGATGCAAAGTGGTTTGCATAACTACAAGACGAAGGGTAAAGAAGGATAGGATTCAAGAATCATGATAACAATGTAGCGGACAAGTTCCTAATCACGAGTATTCTGATTCGTGTATTCGGTCCAATACCCAACTACAAAAGAATCAAACCCGATTAACCTATATCCTATGGCTCTGATACCAAAAGAACCATGTCACGCCCCGCTTCTCAGAGTACGCTAAAATAGGCACGTGACATAGCCAACCATGCTACTTGTGGATAGGAAAAATCCTTCCACAGTCACATTACGGCTGTAGGGATATCAAGAACATGAAAGTAAACTAACTATCTAGTACATGTCCATAAGCCAGAGTAAAAGAGTTAAGAAATAACAATATGCAGAAGCCAAAAGATACAATAAATGAAACACCTGGAAGTGAAACTACATACCGACAGGAACTTCACCGCTCGGTCTAACAGCGGTAATACTCCTGATCAGTTTGCAACAAGGTAGAAGAATCTGGGCCATGCAAAACCCAGATGTCAGCGCATCATGTCATCAAGTAATAGAATAAAACAGGGTAACAGGCAATGCAAGTATAAACATGAATGAAAGCAGGTGTAACAGTAATATAAATCAGGGCAGTGCAGGGTAGTGTGCAGTGAGTAAACTAAACTGTTCTATTGGGTTTTCTACTCTAAAGTCTTTGAAATCAATTTGATGAATCGTCGATGTAACTCAATAGTATCCCGTACGTGTCCGGGATCACGGTGAAGATTCTCGGGCTGAAACCGAGACATGCCGCTAGGCACTAAAGGAAAAGGGTAAAGATGAATGATGTCCATGGCATCATCCCAAGGCTGGCCTAGCCTCTGAAAGGAAATGGATAACGATGGATGATGTCAGCAGCATCATCCCAAGGCTGGCCCAGCCTCTAAAACTAGTCGGTAAAGGTAGCACACTGTTTGAGTTACAAGTCAGGTTTCATCATTGATTTCCCCATACCCCCAAGTTATATGTGTTCAAGTCAGGTATTAAATAATCTAGAGCTAATGCCTACTCAGGATCAGGCAGGTACAGATTTGTCTGGGTAGACAACAGGAACTTTCCGTAAGGACAACAGGTCAGGTTTGTTGGCATTAGACACAAGATCAGGTAACGGGTAAGACTATGGTACATCAGGTCAAGCCGGGTAGTGTATATAAGTGTCATGACATATCAAGAGTCGTACGGTACCATGTCGTGTCACGTAGGAAGTGCAACATGTCATGTCAGGAAGCACAAAATGCTGCGTGGGTGCTCATAATTAAAACTAATATAATCATGGTTATAAATGAACAAGCATGAGTAATATCAGCACAATAAACCAGATCAGGTGATATGATAAGCAATTAGGTACTGATTAAATTATAACGATGCATGGTTATCACTTTGCGTTCAAGGGATGGTGTCACATTACTTAACTACAGCATAACTAAAATGGATGTTTACTCATGTTATCAGGTATTAAGAAATTTTAGGGATGCATGATATATAAATATGTTCACTGGATGAAATCCTAGCTAAAACAGGTTAAAATGCACATGAGTGTCCGATGGAGCAAAACTATATAGAGAATACCATAGGCCGTGTCAATAGTTAAAATGTGATTAAAATATATAAATATGGTTATTGGGTTTAATAAAGTAAATGCACACGGTAGGTTTCAAGTTTGGAATGTAAAATGATATAACGCGACATCGAGCATGAAAAAGGAAAATCATGGTACTAAGGTTAGACTACGGGTTTAATGAGCCATTAAATGTATATGTAATATATTAATTAGCATGTAGCAAGTTTTACTTGCGTTATGGATCGCGATGCGGATATGCTGCAACGTACAATGTCGGTAAAAGCTGCGATGCACCCACGAGTGCCCGGAACGGAACCAGCCAATGCAAGAAGTGACCACACTGTACGAGAACGTCTTCTGGGTCGCCCGGATCTTCGGCGACGGTACAACTCCGGCAATTACCCAAAAACAAGATCGGGAATAAGAAAGAAAAGAAGAATAAATAAGAAGAAGAAGAAGAAGGATAGGGGCTGGTGCTCAGGTTTTGCTCTGGGGTCAGAGACAAGGGCGAGGGAATGACGACGCTGGGTCATCGACGGCGATCACCGGAACCACAACATGAAGAAAGAGGAAGAGAAGAGAAAGGAGAAGAAGAAGAGGAAGAAGGAGAGAGAGGGTAAGGCTCTTGGTTTGGGGTTCACACTATTGGGATTTACAAGGAGCAGAGAGAGAGAGAGAGGTCAAGGAGAGGAAGTCGACGGCGAGGGCGTCGGTGAGGTCAGGTTGTGTAGTCGGCAAGGTGTGTCGGTGGGGATGATCTGAAGAGAGGGAAGAGAAGGTGGGTTGATGATGGAAGCAAGGGTGAGGAGGCAAGAATAGGAGGAGGTGACGGCGAGGGACGGCTGCCGTAGGTGGGTGCAGATGAAGGAGGAGATGGGTTCATGGTGGATTCGTCGGTTGTAGTCGTCGTGGGGTTGCGGGGAGAGAGAGGAAGTGAGGTCAAAGAGATGGAGGTGACAGTGGAGAAGGTGGTGGCGACGAGCGCGAGCGAGCGCGGGCGACGCTGGGTGGCGATCGGCTCCGGGGTTTGAAGTCGTGTGTTGCAGGCGAAGACGAGGTGGGGAAAAAATGAACAGAAGATGAGGGAGAGGGCGATGGTGTGAAGGAGACGAGCACGAGGGGTTGAGGATGAGGGTGTCTTCGGCGGTGGCAAGCTAGGGTTAGGGTTCTTGGGCTCCTCGTGCTCGAAGGGTTTAAACGAGGGAGACGAGGCTCGTAAAGAAGGAAGGTGACAATAGTGCAGCGCGGTGACCACAATCGAGGAATGCACAGTAACTCCGATAGGAGAGAGAGAGAAGAGAGAGAGAGAGAGCGGGGGAGAGAGAAAGAGAGAGAAAAAGAAAAGGAAAAAGAGAGAGAGGAGTAGAGTGGGGCCCACGCGAAAATAAAAGGTGAATACTGATTGGTTGAGGGAATAAAAGAGAGAGAGGATAGAGAGAAAGAATGGTGGGGTCGGGTGAAGAGAAAGATTGTGATTGGTTGGGAGAAATGTAAAAGGCTTTTAATTGTTAAAAATATATTTTCTATGATAGCCGAGCCGGAATCTTAGCTGATAAAAATATATTAATGAATTAAGAATTTAAAATAATTAAAAAAAATTGGCGGGATAAAATAATTCAGAAATGCGCCCGGGTCGGGTCCAAAATTTCGGATTTGAAATATTAGAATTATGAGCAAGTTCCAAAAATTGAAAAGAAGGATTATGTAATAGAAATGCATACCCCCAAGAATGGACGCACGTACTTGCGCGTAGCCATCCAATCACGTCCGTTTCACTGAACGGGACGAGAACATGATGCAAGGACGCTACCACAAGGTTAGGGTATCATGCAGACCATGAATGCAATTTTTAATTTATTTTACGTGATTTAAATTGTTATATGCAAAAGATGCGATACTAGATAAAATACCGGTATATACTAAATTATGAGATGCACTAGTCCATGCAACAAGTCAAGGTAATCCATAAATGAGAGTCAAACAGGTTCAAGCAAGCGGGTCAGGTCGAATGCCTAGTAACATGTAAAATACTATTCGCACCCAAACACGCTAAATCAGGAATAGACTATGGATAAGTAAAATACTGAAACTGGAATTGGTATAAATGAACTCGGGTGTTACAGAATCTGTCAGACCCCAATAATTCGATAAGTCGTACGACAGAGGACTCATAACCAACCGGAGATACAACCGATAACACTTATCAGTTTATCTCCACTGCAATGGCCATCGACTTGTGGTTGTAGTCATGTCCTGCACAGCGCGACATCAACTCCCTATACCGGGAGAGACGAATCCCCTCGACTGCTCACTGCTTCCACGTGCTTCGGGTCTATACCAAACAAAAACATGTTTGCACGATTCCTTTGAGTCATGGTATGGTAAAAGTCTAAGTATAATGGGAACACACATGAGATACTATTGCGATCTCAGATTCTAGGGACTACCATGTACTCATGTCACCAGAGTACTGCTACCTGACATTGGTATATTACCAACTAGGAGTTCTCGGTGAGTCCGTCCAGTGTAACTCATCCAATGAGCACCCGTTTATAACCATCGATGTTTAACACCAATAGTTGTAGGATTAGCTATCACCCTTTAACCGGGTCAGGAAACGTACACACTAGTCTAAACTGGAGTACCGATACACAGTCCCGATACTTCTCCGATTAGGAACATTTAAGAATGTGTTTGTCGACTACCCAAGCCCCACTTGTATGATCTCCATCATTGTCCTGATAGTCAAGCAAAATCCTAGGGTTTTATATCATGTCTGAACGATACGTGATGGTGAATAAAACACATCACATGTAAAATAAAGACAAACCAGATAGCATATTATTATATCGAGTAAGATTGTTCTATCATATAGGTTCTCCTTCAATTAAATAATTGACTTGAGGGCACCTATATCCAACAATCTCCCACCTGCACCTAAGACCAATTATTGCAGTATCGCATACCCAACTTCTGTACTAATAGTTTCGCAAACTGTGTTCGAGAACTAGCCTTATTGAATGGACCCGACATAGCGCATATCTCTGTTTCTCCCTGAATCTCAACTTCGTGGAGATCAAATATCTCCCGAACTAAGCGATATCTGCTTTAGTATTTGCATGGACAGACGATGGCATCATGTTTATAAATGAACAATTTTATTCAGCGAATTCTCAGGCAGTATCTTTTGCTGATTCACAATCAGTATCTAGTGCCACGACTATCTCGGTATCCCACTTGGAACTCTTTCCAATATACTACTCTCCAAAAGAGGGTAAATTTATAACTCACGACAGACGCTCTGTCTTCCATATTACCTGGGAAGTAAGAATTAGTAACCACCTCTTTCAGGTGGCTGCCATTATCACGTTCCAAGAACATCAAATGCTCTTCACTGCTTCTCCGTGTTTCTCCAGAATTAGACTGATATCCTATCCAATATGGAGAAATACATGTGACCACTATTGTTTTACCGATTTGCAGTATCGGAACATCACTTCCTATCATGAGTATGCCATCCACATACCATATGAGGAATTTGAAAACACTCCCTACTACATTTTTTACAAATGCATGGTTCATCTCTCATTTTGATGAAGTCAAACACTTTGACCGTGACATCAAAACAGATGATCCATTTCCGCCATACTTGTTTTAGTCTAAATATAGACTTAAGCTACTTGTACACTTACCGCTGCTCTCATTGATTAAGTTAACCCTTTGGCAGAGTCATATATACATACATTTCTAAATCCTATTTAGAAATACATAATAGTTCTCCATCTACCAGATATCATAGTCATGAAAAACAACAATGACAAGTTATATCCGTATGGATTTCAGCATAGACATTGAAATAATAGTTTCATCACAATTCACAACGGGTATTTGATGAAAACTATTTACAAGTCTAGCCTTATTAAGTTAATATCTTTCCATTTGCACTGATCTTGAAAGATCTACTTACTCCTTATGGGTTTTACCCCTTCAGGAGCACCCAACAAAGTTCGCACTTTGTTGCAGTGCATAAAGTCCAACTAGGATAACTTGGCATTTAGCCGTCAGTCGGAAGTCACCACTTCTTATGGCCAGCTGATAACTAGTAAGGTCATCATCATATGATGCAAGCCTCCTTGTCACAGTTAACGAGAAATTGTAGTACCTCTTAAGTGGCTGAGGTCACCCACCAAATCTGCGGAGTGGCTAAGGTTTGTCAGGGTCAATTGAATTTTTAGGTTCTATTAATTTTTCAGTAATCGTTTGTTATTTTTGAACCACTTCCAGTTCTACCATATTCCCACTAATTTTTTTTGCAAAAAAATCCTTTTCTAAAAAGGTTCCTGTCGAGAACAAAATAACTTTTGATCTCGAAAATGATAGAAAGTTAAACACTCGTCAATGCCTGGGATAACCCACAAACTACCATTACTGAAACGCACCTTGCGTTTATCCGGATTCTGGTTTTAAGCATAAGCCGAACAACTCAATATCTTAACAATCTTAAGATGATAACCCATTCTATATCACATATAAAATTTGAGACACTGATTTAGTTGGAACGTGTATCAATTGATATGCATCTATTTCTAGTGCGTCTTTTAATCGAAAAAGGCTTTACAACATTACTCAAGCGCACCCACGAATGAGTATTCTGAGAGAGAATCAAATTCTTGGTAACATAATTATAGAATACCTAGAATAAGTATCCATATTTTCGAACACTTTGAAAAATCTTGATACTTCCAACGTTTGGTTCTCTATCTTATTCCTATATCTTATGAACTTCTCAAAATCTTTGGACTTTGCATTTCAACAAGAATGTGTCTCTAAAATCAGAGAACTCATAGTAAAACGGAATAAAGTATAAGCACCAACCCTTTGTCCGTGCGGATACCGGGCAACATACATCATTATGTATAGTCCTATAATTTCACTAACTCATACTCTGTGTGTTGTAATTTAAAAACTGTATTTTGGTTAAGAATGTATATCTCGTTATTCAATGTATCTTACCCAATCATCTAATGATAAAGGCAAATGTTCATAACATAATTTTTGAAAATTTATATCCCACTTTATTAAATAAAGAGATAGATATATCAGTTTTTAAAAGTTGGTGCATAATAACAGATATTCAAAACCAAAAGTTTGCCAAAAGGCAAAACCATGTGATTTTCCTAATAGCCACAATTGCTACAACATCCGATATTGAAGATCAAATCACCTTTTCAATAATCTAATCTTTCTCAGCATCTGTAATAACTTACAAATGTGGGATATTAATCCAGTATCTATATACCAAGGAGTCAGAATTAATTGGAAAACGGTTTTTGATTACAATCACATAGAAAACATGAAATATCAAAATGTTTCGAGGGATAGCCGGGGATTCTAACTAATGCCTTTTTCATTGTCCAGGATCATAACAGTAGTTACATTTTCTTTTCCACTCACTTCGACCCCTTTTGGATGCCTCTCTTTCTTATCTTGTGTATACCGGACTTATACTGGTTGGTTTTCTTCTTATCCATCTTTTCAGCTCCGATTTCGGGATTAGAAGAAGATCATCCAACAAACGTAACCGGTATATTCTCCTTATTTATGAAGCTCTCAAATTTGAGATAAGGTGGAGAGACAAATGAATTGTATCATATACAATTCACTTTCTTTAGAACCTGCGGCCATTCTCGACTGAAACAATTTCTTCGAGTTCGTATCTAACTATACGATGACTTTCCAAACAATATGGATCTCTGTATCAAATACAGAGTGTTCTGGAGGAAGCAAAAACGAAAGTGGGAGGGGTAAGGACATACGCAACTATGTCGTGAAATAGGGCAATCATGACATTCCAAAACCGTTGATGGTAAAATGGTTCGGTTAACTAGATTTACGAGTTTTTAGTTTAAGATCAGTCTTAGGTCACTTCCATAGAGAGAGAGAGAGAGAGAGAGAGAGAGAAAACACTCGTCGTGCACTCTAACCTAAATTAGATTGGTATATTTATTTAATCAGGATGGCTCTCATTGTTCCGTCGAATCCTCCATCAAACCCTAAAAGGAGAATTAGCCAGGGATCATTTATAGAAAATCTTCCGAGAGCAACTATTACTCACAGTAGGAATCGGGATCCAAACTACCACGGAGTGGTAACCTTGACATAGTCAACAAGTCACCCTACACCATAGAAGATATGCAATCTCATTGTAAGTTTCAACACTTGAAACTCCCGATACAGATTTTTACCCTTACCGGCTTATGACCTTAACATAAGCAACAAATCATAAGTTGCAAGTCAAGTTCTACCCGTCATTTTATGATTAAATTAGATCCACCTACACGACCCATAATATAGTCAACAAAGTCGTATGACCGTCCTAACCAATCGTATCATTATGCTAACAGGAAGACATCACTTATCTACTGTACACTACGCCATAATATAGTTATCAAACATAGCACGAATACTAAGTGCTCTACTTTCTGAAATGCCAGAGGGTTACGGCTGGTTTTGAAGAAAATCTTTAATGTAATGAACTTGATATCATTGAAGGAACCGAGTGGTTTGTATATTTATAGTTATGTAGACTATTGCTTAAGTGTGGATTCCCCGTTGTAGAGTGTTTTTTATCACCCTATTGAGATAGGAATACGCGTCGCTTGTCAGGTATATTATAGATTTCCCCTGCCAGGGATAGGCTGGGGTTTAATGATTGTGGGGATCCGAATCTCCGATAGTCGCGGACTAAGCTGCCGTTAATTATCCCTCACTTTTAGAGCAAGAGAAGCTCCAATTAACAAGTCAAACAGATCATACGAACTTAATATGCAATATGTGTGTGTTGTGTTTGGGAACAAGCTGAGAGTGCTTCAGGCATATTGGGGGTCTCGCGGAGTTTTTACGGAAGAAGTGATGAGTTTATGTACGTTAAGTGCACAATTAGCAAAGTAAGCGCGTGGTAAGGTGCACACGTAACAAGTGCGCACTTGCCAAAACACGCGCCTTGCAAAATGCGCACTTAGTGAGGAGCGCACATGATAAGTGCGCACCTGCCGAGACGCACACCTGGTAAGGTGTGCACTTAGCTGAGTATGCATCTACCGAGATGCGCACTTACAAAGGTGCGCACCTGACGAGGTGTGAGAGAGTAAAAGGAGCCAAAGGGCCCCGAATAGGCTAAAAGGTTAAGAAATGCACGCACTTAGAGAAGCGTGCACCTAGCGAGTTGCGCACCTGTATCAGTGTGCACTTGGCTCGATGTACACCCAATGGGGTGCGCACTTGGCCAAATGGCTATCTAGCACGGTGTGCACCTAGCACGGTGTAAGTAGGGTCGAAACCCAATAGAGCAACAGTCCAAAAATTCAAAGATTTTGACTTTTGAAAATCAAAAGGGACTCCTTTTCCTTTTTTTGAGGCCTCCTGACGCGTGCACTTTGAAAAAAAAGAAATGGGAAGGGAGAAAGAGACTTGCGCAATAAAGAATAGCTCAAAACTCAAGATTTTTGTTTTTTAGGGAATCAAGATTAGGAATTTTTTGTAGTCTGCCTCTAATCATGGGGGCCTTTTATAGGCTTATATCTTTTACATTTAGCCTCATGGCTTGTACAAAATTGGCTTATTTCTTTTTAAAAGCAAAAATACATTTAGTTTTTCTTCTCTTTCCTTTGGTCGGCCCCCTCTTTATGCTTGGGCTTGACTTGGGCTCAGGTTTAGGTTTGGGCCCACTTGGCTTTTGATTTTAATTTTGGCTCTGATTTTGAGCTTGATTTTGATTTTTGAGATTGGCAACGAAGTGTAAATTTTTTTGGGTTTGGCAACGAGATGTAAATTTTTACCCCAATAAAGTGTCCCCCATCAATGAATGCACACTGCGTACATGGGCCGTGTGCATGAAATTGATGGATCTTGTTCCGTGGAAGTTTGACTTTGAGGCGGAGCATCATTCCGGGGCTGGAGCATCCTTTCAGGAGCATAATTCCGGGGGTCGGAGCATCATTCCGAGGCATCAGACAATGTTGTTTCAGGTATCCTGCTTATTTATAATTTTCCCACATTAGTATTATTCGATTCAGGTACATCCCATTGTTTGATGTCATCCATGTTTATTAGTGCACACTCTAATACACACACGGCCTTGTCTAGTTACTGGGACATACACACTAGGAATGAGAGAATTGTATCCAGCAGTGAGTGTAAGTGTTGCTCGATCGTTATTTACGGACGGGAGTTATTCGCGGATTTCTTGGTGATTGATACCGGCAGCTATGATGTTGTCTTGGGAATGGATTTTCTTGGTATCTTCCATGCTCATTGGTTGTAGGGTGAAGAAAGTGATTTTCCAGATCTCCAGACATCCGGAGTTCATATTTTTGGGAGGTAGCAGATCTGTCGGGCCAGTCGAATTTAGGGCTAGGCCGATTAATATCGTTCTTCCGTCAATAGAAGTAAACAAGGAGGAAACGCCAGCAGTAGTTCGGGACTTTATGGATGTGTTCGAGGACATCTCGAGTTTACCGCCCAAACGAGATGTGGAGTTCGCGATTGATCTTATTCCTGGAGCAGCTCCGATTTCAAAGGCTTATATCTAATGGTGCCGGTGGAACTAGAAGAGGTAAAGAAACAAGTTGCCGAATTACTAGAGAAAGGTTGGATTCGCAGCTGCAGTTCACCTTGGGGAGCTCCAGTTCTTCTAGTCAAGAAGAAGGATGGCACGCGGAGAATGCGTATCGATTATCGAGAATTAAATCTGGTGACTGTTAAGAATAAGTACCCAATCTCTCGCATCGGCGAATTATTCGATCAACTCAGTGGCACGAGGGTATTCTCGAAGTTGGATTTGCGATCCGGATATCGCCAAGTTCGAGTGAAATCAGAAGACATTTGCAAGACAGCGTTCCGAACTCGATATGGGCATTACGAGTACTTAGTGATTCCATTTGGAGTTACTAACGCACGGGCAATATTTATGGACCCGATGAACCGAATCTTTTCACCATATCTGGACCAGTTCGTAGTGGTGTTTATTGATAATATTTTGGTCTATTCGAAGGGCAAAGAAGAGCATGCAGAACACTTGAGGATAGCACTGCAAACGTTGAAACAAGAAAAATTATATGCTAAGATGAGCAAGTGCGAATTTTGGCTGGAAGAAGTGAAGTTCTTAGGTCATGTTGTATCCGGAGATGGAATTGCTGTTGACCCTGAAAAGATTGCAGTTGTTCATGATTGGCCAATTCCAAAGAATGTAGGGGAGACCGGAAATTTTCTTGGGCTTGCTGGATACTATAGAAGGTTTGTGGAGAATTTCGCTCGAATAGTAGAACCATTGACCAAGCTAACACGAAAGGAGGTACCGTTCGTATGGACCGAGAAATGCGCGTTAAATTTTGAAGTGTTGAAGCAAAAATTGACCACTGCTCTTATTCTGACAGTGTCAGACGGTTCCGGAAGGATGGTTATTCACAGCGACGCATCTAAGAAAGGTTTGGAATGTGTTCTAATGCAGCATGGGAATTGTTCTCCGCCGAAAAGACGCGACCGGGACGCTGGGACGTCTGGTCTGAATTTCGAGGGAAGATGCTATTTGGTGCTATCCGTCCACCTCTCCGAATATGCCAAGTTGATTTATGGCACCATGTATCGGAGGTTTAAACGGATGCGGCCGTTGTAGCAGACTTCGTCAGATTCCCCCTCGTTTGAGGGGTTTTTTGATTGTGGGGGACGCTCTTCCCTGCAGGTGCAAGCCCCTACAGTTAATTACGTTACCGCATCGCGGTAACCACTTTCTCCTTCTCCAGATGGTCACTTCGTGTCGTGTGTGTTTGTTTTGTTTTTGGTTGCCCGTGGATTGTATACAGAGACTAATTTATGTGGTCGCCCGTAGGGTATGGATTAGTCCAAATCCGTATTTTCTTAGATTTGGGTTTGGGTTTGGTTTAAGGACCGTTAATCTCATTTGAGACTAAGATCAACTTAAACGTTTGTTAAGGATACGTTCGTCTAATTTTAGACTAAGATCTACTTAACCATTTGTTAAGGATACGTTCGTCTAATTTTAGACTAAGATCAACTTAACAGTTTGTTAAGAATACGTTAGTCTAATTTTAGACTAAGATCTACTTAACAGGATCGTTTAGATCCAACAAAAGAGCATTTGGGCTCTATTGTTTTAGTTTAGAGACTTTGCGGTCCAGTTTAAAAACGTCATAGTCTGTAAAGTTTAAGGGCATTATAGTCCAGGAGTTTAAGAACCCCACAGTCCATAGTAGTTTAAAGACATCATAGTCTTTAAAGTTTAAGGACATCATAGTCCATGAATTTAAGGACCCCACAATCCGTGAAATGTCTGGTTGTCGGGACCCGTCACCTCTCTGAAGACGTTGAAGGATTACAACGACAAATATCAAAGGAGTGAAGATATGTACCCTTGAACTAATATTGGTTGGGAAATCTGTAGTCCAATTTGGGACTAAGATCAAAGATTTATGAGCATATGGGCTCAATTAATCCGAATTAGAGATCTGTGGCCACCTTGGGCTCGGCCCATTCAGTTAAAATGTTGGACATTTAATTAGGCTCAGTCCCTTTTCATTTAACAATGCTGAGCATTGGTCCTGACAACTTTTGTCTTTTATTGGATGCTGAGCACTCATTATGGCTCTGGTCTTTATCATTTAAAGAACAGTTTATGTTCTCTTAGCGCACATGTGAGGAGCACGTGGCGCGCTTGGCGCTGAGCGCCAGACAATGAGCGCAGACCACTTCTGTGAAATAGCACACACGTGAGAAGCACTTGACGCGCTTGGCGCAGTGCGCCAGACAATGAGCGCGGAGCGCTTCTGTTTAAGTAGCACACACGTGAGGAGCACGTGGTGCGCTTGGCGCTGTGCTCCAGACTTGGAGCGCTGAGGGCTTCTGTGAAATAGCGCACACGTGAGGAGCACGTGGCGCGCTTGGCGCTGTGCGCTAGACAATGAGCGCGGAGCGCTTCTTTAAATTTGGAGCGCTAAGGCTCTGCAGCGCTGTGCGCTACATTTGGAGTGCTGGGGAGCTTCGTTTAATTGGAGCGCTGAGGCTCTTTATAGGCAGCTTTGCGCTCTGAGAATTAATTCTCTCTTCTAAGAGACTTTGTCTCATGGATCTAAGAACAAAGTTCTTATTTTATAGGAGATGTTTCAATCTCTTATGTTCTTGGTAAAAGGCTTTTCCTTTATGAATCTGTGATCCTAAGAGAATTGAATTATTCTCCCCCCTTTTTATAATGAGATGTTATAATCTCTTTTGTGAAAGACAATTTGTCTTAAAGATCTATGATCTAGCATAAGAAATAAGTTCTTTTTCTGATGAGATTTTTTATCTCTCTGTTTTGACCTTGAAGAAAAGTTCTTCTTCTGCCGAGAGCTTGTGCTTCTCTCTGAAATTTCTCAAAGCTTATGAGGGGTTCCTCTCTATGAGACTTGAAGTCTTGGGGCCTTTATATAGTGTAGGCTGATTTGCTCAATCGGTTAAGGAGATCTTTTTCTCTAATTGATTTGGGAATATTTCCCCCGTTGGATCTTTGATCTCAGGGCTTCTGTTTTACAGAAGGTAATCTTCTTGGTTTTAACAAGATTGGGAAATCTTTTCCCATACAGAATTTATTCTGTATCTTGGTGATTTTTAATCACCATTGGATCATTGATCCAATGGTGCTCTGATTTTCAGAGCACAATCTTTCCTGTTTGGAAAGATTGTGAGGAATGTTTCCTTAACAGAATTTTACTCTGGTTAATTGATGATTTTTAATCATATTTGTTGGATCTTTAATTCAACGGTTGGGAACATTTAGTTCCAGCGCTAGCGCTCTCGTGCTTTGCACGTGGTGCACTGCTTAGAGTGCAGCGCACTTAGCGCTAGCGCTCACGTGCTTTGCACGTGGTGCGCTGCTTAGAGTGCAGCGCACTTAGCGCTAGCGCTCACGTGCTTTGCACGTGGTGCGCTGCTTAGAGTTCAGCGCACTTAGCGCTAGCGCTCACGTGTTTTGCACGTGGCGCGCTGCTTAGAGTTCAGCGCTCTTAGCGCAAGCGCTCACGTGTTTTGCACGTGGCGCGCTACTTAGAGTGCAGCGCTCTTAGCGTTAGCGGTCATGTACTTTGCACGTGAGCGCTGCCTCAGAGTCTTCGACTTTCAGCGCTGGCACTGCTATGAAGCGCTGCTTCATTTAAAAATTTGAAATTTGAACAGAGCTTTGCTCTGATTGGGGGAAACAAATGCACCCCCACCGTTGCGCTCACGTGGCCCACACGTGAGTGCAGCGGTGGCAGTATCTCTGCCATTGGATCCACTGAGGAGTTGAAACGGTTCTCAGTGCCTATAAATAGGGCCTTTGGCCCTTTGAGATGATCTCTGTTCATCTTCTTACTTTTTTCCGAGAATTATTTCTCCTTCAGAGTATAGCTCTTCGTCTTAAGAATTTTCTTAGGGACAGAACTCTGTCAAAAATTTATGTAAAGATTAAATCTTTCGAAGAGATTATTTTATAATTTAGGGTTTCACCTATTAGCAGAGCTTTGCTCTCCTTAGATCATAAATCTTAAAAAAAATTTAGGGTTTTACCCATTAATAGAGCCATGCTCATCTTTAGATATAATCTTTTTAGGGTGATTTTAACCCATGAACTGGAATATTGTTCATGAAGAACTTAAAGGTTTATTCACAGATCTTGAAGATCTTGGAATTTTTGATTCATTAAAAGGTTTTCTTTAAGTTTTCTGATGGGTTATTCCATCATTTTACAGAGCATGGCTCTTAGAATTTTTCTTGGGGAATTTTTATTCCCTTCATAATTGATTTTGACAAGTGTCACTCTTGTCTGCAGAGCGTTGCTCTCGAGGAGTTTAACTCCTTGACTCGAGGAGTCTCTTATTAAATGAGAATCCTTTTTAGGATTCCCCTTAATTGCACAAATTTGAATCTGTTGGGTGTTTTAATCAGCACTTGTTTTCTTCATGCAGATATCAAGATTTGTATGAATCCCCGTGTTTTGATCAGTATGTCCGTTAAACTCCCACTGGTTTTCATTTTCAGGTGCTATGGCCGCTCATTTGTATGACCTTGACGAAATTATTTCTTATGGGGACATTCGTGCATTAGGCCGCTGCCAAAATCAGGAGTTCACCAATGCTCAGTGCACTGAAATCATGCGTCGCTTTGATGAATATAATGGTCGACTGCTTCCTCGTCGTTCCGCTTTTTTGAAGCTCATTGTGAGAGCGATCTGGGAAGCACTTCCTTTATTCTATGCAGGCATGCCGCTTAAGGCATTGGATGATGTCGAAGATAAGGTACACTCAGTGTATCTGATGGGCCTAATCTCAAAGAAAAGGCGATACAATCTTGTTGATATTCTGCATCAAACTTTCCAACAGGCGACGATAATCGCTGTCTGTCGAAGGACGGAGGACATCAGTGAAGATCCCGACGCTTGCGAGCGTGAGAAGAAGCATACGAGAATGGTCAGAGAGGCCAGAAACATTTTAGATGGCCTTACTTTTGAATTTCTTAATCCATATCCTGGATTTGATGTCTTGCCATTGTAAACATTTTAATGATGTTTTTGTTTACTGTTTTCATCAATGTAAGAATTTTCTGAAGTATGAATGGCTAGTTTTGCGTTTCCGTTCTTTTATTTTCTGCATTAAACCTTTTCATATATACATGAATGGGCGCACTCTGAATGCTTAACTGAATGTGAATCAAATGTTTTTTTTATTGTCTTGCATGGTATGTGGTTGATGCCTGTAGGTTATGCCTTTTGTTTTGACTTGGCGCGAAGCAGTTTGCGCGTTCTTGAGTAGCATCTCCATTTTTCTAGTATGTAATTTCGGCAAAGGTGTTCTGTAGACGAGAACAATGCATCTTGCACTTTTTGTAGGGTAGCAATGGCTTAGGAAACAGGTTCAGATTTGCCGCCTAACACTTTTCAACTTTATGAGCCGTGAGGGTCTTATGAAGACTTTTCTCCCTACGAGTCGAGAGGATCTTGTAGGTGTATTTTCTCCTTAGGAGTCGTGAGGACTCCTAAGTGTGTGTTTTCTATTGAGAATCGTAAGTATCTCACAAGAGAATTTTTCCCGCTTGCAAGTCGAGAGGACTCGTAAATGGTTGTTTCCTCCTTGTCGAGATTCGACTTTGGAGAGTATGGCCCGTGAATAGTATGCAAGAGTCCATCTTGGACCTACTTGCAGGGCCCATTGCTTAAGAAACAGGTCCTTATCTCCATTGCCTAAGGCTTTTTCCTACGAGTCGAGACGAGTCGAGAAGTTCTTGCAAGGACACTAATTTCCTTACGGGTCGAGACGAATCGAGAAGTTCTCGCAAGGGTTTCCTAACGTCACAGTTAACTCCTGCTAATAGAAATCCGTTAAGGTCTGTGGTATTAAGGTTTTTTTTACCCGTCGCACCTTCGCGTTGGCCGATATCTTCCCCGATATGCAATCTTGTTGTTCGGGTAGCCCCGCGACTGTCGTGTCTCTGATCCCTTCGGGGGCTGGACAAGACGTCTTCAAGTAATCTTCCAGGTAATATTACCATCGACAGGGCAAGCGTTAGGGATATTCCATGTCGCTTTTTACTTGAGGTTAGGCTCAGTTTGGGAGCCCCGATGAGTCATGACCACTCCGCGCTGGTGTGGGATGATCTTCAATAGTCTTTTCAGGTCTCATTTGAGTTGCCGTCAAGACCCTGAAGCGAGGGATTTTCCTTGGCTTCGTTTGTTGACATTGTGTCTGCAATATTGCGACGAATGTCGAGGTTGTCTCCAGGTTGTCTATGAACCGTCGAGGTTTGGAAATAGGGGACTTTGCCATGGCTCCATTTGATGATGTCATGCCTGTATCCTATTGGAAGAAGAACGCTGTTGTTGATCTCTAAGTTGTCGATGTTGACGTTGAGACCCTGAAGCTAGGGATTTTCTTTTGCTTCGTTTGTTAACATTGTGTCTGCAATATTGCGACGAATGTCGAGGTTGTCTCCAGGCTGTCTATGAACCGTCGAGATTTGGAAATAGGGACTTTGCCATGGCTCCGCTTTGCCGACGTTGCGTCTGCTGTAATGAGACGAATGTCGAGGTGGTCTCTAGGTTGTTTGTGAACCGCTGAGATTTGGAACTAAGGACTTTGCCATGGCTCCGCTTTGCTGACGTCGTATATTCCTATAGAGACACTGATTTCTCTACGGGTCGGCGCGAGTCAAGATGTTCTCATCAAGGAGGCTGATTTCCCTGAATCGAGGTATTTGCCAAGGACACTGATTTCCTCGAGTTGAGACGAATCGAGGTATTCCTGCACAGACACTGATTTCTCTGCGGGTCGACGCGAATCGAGATGCTCTCGTCAAGGACGCTGATTTCCCTGAATCGAGGTTTTTGCCAAGGACGCTGATTTCCCTGGGGTTGAGACGAATCGAGAGATTCCTGCAAAGATACTGATTTCCTTGCGGGTCGACGCGAATCGAGATGCTCTCGTCAAGGACGCTGATTTCCCTGAATCGAAGTTTTTGCCAAGGACACTGATTTCCTCGGGGTTGAGACGAATCGAGAGATTCCTGCAAAAACACTGATTTCCTTGCGGGTCGACGCGAATCGAGATGCTCTCGTCAAGGACGTTGATTTCCCTGAATCGAGGTTTTTGCCAAGGATACTGATTTTCTCGGGGTTGAGACGAATCGAGAGATTCCTGCAAAGACACTGATTTCGTTGCGGGTCGACGCGAATCGAGATGCTCTCGTCAAGGATGCTGATTTCCCTGAATCGAGGTTTTTGCCAAGGACACTGATTTCCTCGGGGTTGAGACGAATCGAGATATTCCTGCACAGACACTGATTTCTCTGCGGGTCGACGCGAATCGAGATGCTCTCGTCAAGGACGTTGATTTCCCTGAATCGAGGTTTTTGCTAAGGACACTGATTTCCTCTGGGTTGAGACGAATCGAGAGATTCCTGCAAAGAAACTGATTTCCTTGCGGGTCGCCATGAATCGAGATGCTCTCGTCAAGGACGCTGATTTCCCTGAATCGAGGTTTTTGCCAAAGACACTGATTTCCTCGGGGTTGAGACGAATCGAGGTATTCCTGCACAAACACTGATTTCTCTGCGGGTCGACGCGAATCGAGATGCTCTCGTCAAGGACGCTGATTTTCCTGAATCGAGGTTTTTGTCAAGGACGCTGATTTCCCTGGGGTTGAGACGAATCAAGATATTCCTGCAAAGACACTGATTTCTTTACGGGTCGACGCGAATCGAGATGCTCTCGCCAAGGACGCTGATTTCTCTGAATCGAGGTTTTTTGCCAACGACACTGATTTCCCTGGGGTTGAGACAAATCGAGGTATTCCTGCAAAGACACTGATTTCTCACGGGTCGATGCGAATCGAGATGCTCTCATCAGGACGCTGATTTCCCTGAATCGAGGTTTTTGCCAAGGACGCTGATTTCTCTGGGGTTGAGACAAATTGAGGTATTCCTGCAAAGACACTGATTTCCTTGCGGGTCGACGCGAATCGAGATGCTCTCGCCAAGGACGCTGATTTTCCTGAATCGAGGGTTTTGCCAAGGACACTGATTTCCCTGGAGGTCGTTGTTTTGTTTTCGAGACGGAGCGTTGATCCGGCGGAGAGATCATTGGTTGACTCTAGGTTGTCTGTGGACAGTAGAGTCTTGGAACTAGGGACTTTGCCGTGGCTCCGTTTGGTGATGTTGCGTCCGAATCCTGTTGGAGTGAGGAGGTCACCGCTGATGATTTTTTTAGGCTGTAGATGTTGCCGTTAAGATTTGGAATTAGGGATTTTGCCATGGCTCCGTTTCGTTGTGTCGCTTCCGTGCCCTGCTGGCATAAGAAAGAACGCCGTTGTTGATCTTCTGGGATATAGATGTTACTGTTAAGATCTGACTTTTCCTTTTGACAGGATCTGGTAGGGGACATGTGGTTCCCTTTTCGTTTATGCCTATGGATTGTATACAGGGGTCGGTATGGACTACCTGTAGGGCAAAAGTTTCATTTTTTCATTTTTTTTCTTTCCGCGGTGCTCTATCATTTCATCTTTTTATATCGCGAAAGTCGCGATTGCCAAATCATTTCGGCTATTTTTCGCGGTGCCCAATCATTTCGGTTATTTTTGTTTTTACTCGCTGCTTTTTATTGCGAGTTGCCCAATCATTTCGGCTATTTTTGTATGCATATCTTTTACTTGCTGATTTTTTTGCAAGTTGCCCCATCATTTTGGCTATTTCATATGTATTTTTGGCTCGCTGATTTTTATCGCGAGTGTGGAACTTGGAATCTGGTGCAAATCATAGCATCAGCATCGCTGCGACTGGAATATTGCCAGGAGCGAATCATCATTTGCCGCGAAAGGGCTTGGAATTTGATACCGATTTAGGCATCAGCATCACTACTACTAAGATATTGCCAGGAGCGAATCATCATTTGCCTTGAAAGGACTTGGAACTTGATACCGATGTAGGCATCAACATCGCTACAACTGGGAAATTGCTAGGAGCGAATCATCATTTTCCGCTGTCGATGTCGAACAAAGGTGGCTTAGCAAACAAGGTTAGGATCCTGTTGACGAAGGCTTTTGACTTTATGAGCCGTAAGGGTCTCATAAAGGTATTGCTCCCTGCGAGTCGTAAGGATCTCGTAGGTGCGTTTTCTCCTTAAAAATCATGAGGATTTTTAAGTGTATGCTCTCTTATAAGTCGTAAGGATATTACAAGAGTGTTTTCTCCTTATAAGTCGAGAGGACTTACAAGGGTCGTTCGCCGTGTGAGCATATCCCTAGTCGCTGGTGGGACTCTGTTAAGGAAATGTTTATTCGTGCCCGTGGATTGTATACAAGGGTCAATATTGAACCGCTTGTAGGGCGTTCTGGGAAATATGATGGCTTAAGAACAGCTTCAGATCCCTGTAGCTTAAGGCTTTTGAATCCTATGAGCCGTGAGGGTCTCAAAGGGGAATTCTCCTTACGAGTCGTGAGGATCTCGTAAGTGTGTTTTCTCCTTAGGAATCGTGAGGATTCCTAAGTGTGTTGCTCCCTTATGAATCGTAAGGATCTCACGTAGGTATTTTCTCCTTACAGGTTCGAGAGGACCTTGCAAGTGTCTTTTAACGAGATTGCGCCCTTTCGGGTTTTCACAAACTCGCCGGTAGTCCTGCTGTTTTTATTCACGGAGCCCTTTCGGATTTTCATCCGTGCCCATCTCGCTTATGGACGTACCGTTTTTTTTTGTCAGCCTTGAGATGCTGCGGTCCATAGTAGTTTATAAACGCCTCGGTCAGTTGCAAGTTTTAGGACATTGCGGTCCATCGTTAGTTTAGGGACGTTTCGGTCCGTTGTTCGTAAGTCCGAGATTTTTCGGGGCAACGTACGATTACGCGGCTAGATATCCTCGCAAGTCTTCGTATCTTTCGTGTCAGAGGTATGTTCCTTGAAGAGAGGGCTGAGAGCTATTTGTTCATCAGAATCGCTTCCAAAGGTGAGAACTTGCAATCCCTTGTTGTCAACTATGTGACATTTTCCAGTAGTTCTTTTGCGTTCATCTGTCGTGCTTCTCTGTTTCCGACGAGCCTTGCACTTCACTCACTGGACATGTTGTTGGTGGGCAACATATCCCTGCCACCAGTTTTTAAAAGCTGTGCACTCTTCGGTAGGGTGTATAATTCTCTGATGGTATAAGCAAAAGTTAGGAAGTACGTCCGCTTCATCAAGATGTATACCGCCAGGAGTATTTCTTCTAAAAAGAAGGCAACTTCATTCCTATTTACAGGGCCCTAGCTAATCGTTTCCTTGCTTTAAACTTGCTTTTGCTGGTGACAGGGATGCTTCGACCCGAATGGGGTACTCCACGGTTTCTCGATATCGGAGCTTCTTCAACTTGACGCCGGCGCTTGGCCCTCTCGTATATGGCCGTTTCCCGCTCTCTGTCAGCTTTGCTTTTCTGAAGAGCTTCGCTTAGCAGTCTGTCAATCAATTCGTCAGATGGCTCCAGGGATTTTGATTCCGGTTCTGGATCTACCCCCAGTTTCTCTATATCAGGAGCTTCTTCACCATTTATTGACGAGTGAGAGATCATGTGGCAGCTCGCCACATAGTTCTCTGGTTCATCTAACAAGTCTTTTTCCCCATCATTGTCATCATCTCCGTCCTCAAGGATGTGGTTGAGAAACTCTTGGAACGTGACCGGGGTTCTCGTTATATTCCTCCAGCGTGTCGATATGTTTTTGCAGGTCCGGACGCTTGTCATCAGGCTTCACGGGCTTTTTGGTCTTCTTCTTCTTCTTCGAAAACTTTGACGACTGGGCTTGAGCGTTTTGATTATCGCTACCAATTCTTGCAGTCAGGCACGGCTTCAGCATTCCCTCAATGATCTCGGGTTCCAGCGGACTTTTCCACCTGATCGCCGGGTATGTGTGAAGATCTTTCAGCATTCTTTTCGTCTTATCTGAAAGAGCAACCTCCCATGGAGCTTCTTCTATAAAAGAGCATGATGCCCCCGGCGTGTCCACCTTTTTAGGGCTGTGCTGTTGTGGCGGATTTACCTTCCAGTTTTTAGACAGCGCAAACTTGCCCTGCTGGTATTGGTCTTCAACCCAGTTTTTGAAGACGTAGCAATTTTCGAGTGGATGGCCCAATACTCGATGGTAGGGGCAGTAATTGGGATCGTTGACATCGTTCGGTTGTAGTGGGTTCCTCGGCTCCGGTAGAGTGATGAGCCCGTTGTGCACTGCTAGTTCGAACAGTCTCCTTATTTTATCCCGGGGAAACGAGTAAGGACGTCTCAACTTTTCATCGAGGGATTGCCGCTTGTTGCTTTGGCGAACAACCGGTCTCAGGCCACTCGTTGTTGTTGAGCGTTGGCGACGAAAGTTGCTTTCCCTTTCCCCTGTTCTCCTCCGAAAGCCCGCGACCGGGACGTTGGAACATCAGGCCTGAATTTCGAGGGTAGATGCTATTAGGTGCTATCCGTCCACCTCTCCGAAGATACCAAGTTGATTTATGACACCATATATCGAAGGTTTAGACGCATGCGGCCGTTGTAGCAGACTTCATCAGATTCCCCCTCATTTGAGGGGTTTTTGATTGTGGGGACGCTCTTCCCTGCAGGCGTAAGCCCCTGCAGTTAATTACGCTACCGCATCGCGGTAACCACTTTCTCCTTCTCTAGATGGTCACTTCGTGTCGTGTGTATTTGTTTTATTTTTTGGTTTCCCGTGGATTGTATACGGAGACTAATTTATGTTGTCTCCCGTAGGGCGTGGATTAGTCCAAATCCGTATTTTCTTAGATTTGGTTTTTGGTTTGGGTTTAAGGATACGTTAGTCTCATTTGAGACTAAGATCAACTTAAACGTTTGTTAAGGATACGTTAGTCTAATTTTAGACTAAGATCAACTTAACAATTTTTTAAGGACACGTTAGTCTAATTTTAGACTAAGATCAACTTAACAAGATCGTTTAGATCCAACAAAAGAGCATTTGAACTCTATTGTTTTAATTTAGGGACTTTACGGTCGATTAGTTTAGGGACATTACGGTCCAAAGTTAAGGACATCATAGTCCAAGGGTTTAAGGACCCCACAGTCCGAGGTTAAGGACATCATGGTCCATGGGTTTAAGAACCCCACAGTCCGAGGTTAAGGACATCATAGTCCATGGGTTTAAGGACCCCACAGTCCGAGGTTAAGGACATCATAGTCCATGGGTGTAAGGACCCCCATAGTCCGTAAAGTGTTTAGTTGTCGGGACTCGTCACTTCTCTGAAGACGTTGAAGGATTACAACGACAAATATCAGAGGAGTGAAGAGATGTACCCTTGAACCAATTTTAGCTGGGAGATCTATAGTTGGATTGATTTAAGGATCGTTAATCTCGTTTGAGATTAGGATCAACTTAAATGTTTGTTAAGGATACGTTAGTCTAATTTTAGACTAAGATCTACTTAACAGGATCATTTAGATCCAACAAAAGAGCATTTGGGCTCTATTTTTTAGTTTAAGGACATTGCGGTCCAAGTTCAGATGTAAACATGGGTTTGGAAATGCACCAGATAGTTATTGGTCATTAGGACCCACCACCTCTCTGAAGACGTTGAATAATTACAATGACATGTATCAGAGGTGTGAAGATGTACCCTTGAACCAAAGTTGATTGAAAGGCTCTGGGTTTTGCTTTGAATGTCATATGAGATGACCAATTTTGGAAGACAAGAGTGTATTTGAGGTTCGGTCAAAAGGGAGGGGTACTGCCTCTGGAAAACTTGGCTAGCTCAAGCTAAGATTGACTTGAAAATAGTGTTAAACACTAGAGTACACTCAGCTATCACGTGCTCCCATGTGAAGCGCTCAGAATAGTGTTAAACACTAGGGATGCGCGCACAAAATAGTGTTAACCACTAAAAAAGAAGCACTCACGTGGGGTCACGTGAGACGCTTGAATATTGGGCCCAAACTTCCTTTATTTTGTTCTCAGAATATGCAAGTAAGTGTTAAACACTTAGCCTTTATGGCCATCACGTGTGGGCACGTGATGGGTATCCATGTTTTGGATATTGAAAGGATTTGCTAGGGGTCACGTGGGGATACGTGAGGGCGCCCAAAATCTGTTCTTCCCTTCTTATTTTGAGGAGTCTTTTCAAGGGTCACGTGGGAGCACGTGACCTATTCTCATTCGTTCTCTTTTGATCATTGAGGGGGAGAGTCACGTGTCGCCACGTGATCATGTTGGGTACTTAATCTTTTTAAGTGCATGGAGAGATAGATCCTTTGTTTAAGAATTAAATTCTTTTATAGGATTAAACCCTAATTTTGTTCAGAGGAATTAAATTCCCATATGTTCGAAAGAATTAAATTCTTTAAACTCAATTCTCCCTCTAAGTTTTGGATCTACATGGCAGAATCTCCCCGATGAGAATTAAATTCTCAACTTATGGGGAGATTTGCTTATGCAGATCTATTACCATGAAGAAAAACAAAGTTCTTTGTATTAAGGGTTAAACCCTATTTTTGTTGGAGGAATTAAATTCCTATGTGCTTTCGTGGGAGAATAAAATTCTCTAAACTTAGGTCCTCCCTTAGGTTTTAGATCTGCATGGCAGAATTTCCCCGATGAGAATTAAATTCTCAACTTGTGGGAGATCTTCTTCTGCAGACCTTCAACCAAGGGAACAACTAAGTTCTTATGCAGAAGAGTTAAACTCTTAGTTTGAGAATTAAATTCTCTTATAGGGTTATGGGAGCTTATAGAATGATCTCTTTCTCTCCCTTATCTAGGGTTTCTTTCATTTTCTGAAGAGATCTTCTTTCTCTCTGGAGAATTAAATTCTCTTCTTTTTTATTCTCTCTCTGTTGTTGTATCTATCTCTTCTTTTTTTCTTCTCTTCTTAGCTCCTATTTATAGGAGAAAGAAAAGAATCAGTTTGTTTAGTCAATATTTCATTGAAAGATTTTAATTGATTTTGTAACCAACATGATCTTTTAGATCACTCAGTGAATTTTCTTCACCATTGGATTTTTAATCCAAAATATATTTTATTTGTTATTCCTGGCAAATTTCAGGGAAATCTTTCCTTGTATATAATCTTTCTATAAATTAGTGATTTTTAATCCCAATTAGATTTTTAATCCAACGGTGCTCCACTTTACAGAGCGCAATCTTTTTGTTTGGAAAGATCTAGAAAAATATTTTTCCAGTTAGGGTTTTTGATTTCTCTTAATTAGAATTTAATTCTATTAGTTCAAAAGATTTAAGTGCCTATCGCGTGTTAGCACGTGACCCCACTGATTGACCATTTAATTAGAATTTAATTCTATTAGTTCAGAGATATTAGGATCCCATCACGTGTTGGCATATGACCCCCTGTCACGTGTGGGCATGTGATGCCCCGTTTAGGGTTTTCTTTCCTTTAACTCAGAGAATTTTTATGACCCCATCATATGGTGGCACGTGACCCACTGATTAAGCATTTAACCAGAATTTAATTCTGTTGTTTTAAAGAACTCCGGAATTATCACGTGTCAGCACGTGACCCTTGGTCACGTGTGGGCACGTGATGCCCCATTGGGATTTTTCCTTGTTGTTTTATTACACCTTTAATTCTTTTCAGTGGGTTTAAAGGCCCATCACGTGTAAACACGTGACCCCATTTGATTAGGATTCAATTCTTATTATTTCAGAGTCCTCAGGAAGCCATCACGTGTCGGCACGTGATGCCCCATTGGAGTTTTTCCTTGTATTTTACGAGGGAACAAATGCCCGCCACTATTTTGCCCATGTAAGTATGTATATAGGTGAAGTAGTGCAGAGTTATGCATAGCAATAGAATTGACGGCTTAGGGAATAAGTTTAAAGTCCTTGTAGCCTAAGACTTTTCATCTTCATGAGCCGTAAGGGTCTCAAGAAGGTTTTTTTCTCCCTACAAGTCGAGAGGATCTTGTTGGTGTAAATTCTCCTTAGAAATCGTGAGGATTTCTAAGTGCTCATATCCTCCGTGAGTCGTAAGGATCTCACTGTAACATTTCAAAAAAATATAATATTATTTCGGGGAATTTTTATAATTAAATAATATTATATTGAATATTTTAATAAGGCGGTACAATTAAATACCGATAAATTGGGGATTTTTTTTTGAAAATTATGGAAATTACTAAAAGCGGGTGTTTCATGTGAATTATTCAAATTTTAAGTTTTTATGATTTATTTGACACTATTTTAGTGCTAATCGCGATTAAAATTCGCTAATCATGGATTTAGCATGTTTTGTGTACATAGCATGCACAAAGTATTTTTCACACTTGTGCATTTTTCTACCATGGTTTCATTTGGGTTTCCTATTCAATTCTAATAGAATGATAAGAAAAAAGAAAAGAAAAGAAAAAGGAATAAGAATAAAGAATGGGGTATGGGTGAGAGAGAGAAAGGTGAGCGGTTAACATTGACTTTGGGCATTCCTCCTACATTCCTTCACCCTCATCATCTCTCCCCTCAACTCCCTTGCTGCTGCTGCTGCTTCCTTCACTCCCTCCCCCTCTTCACCTCCTCAAAACACAATCAAAACAACATCAAAACCCTATCTCCATTTCACAAAAATTATGCATGAGCTCACTAGCAACACATTGGACCAAGAAAGCTTGCATTTTGGACACTTGGGGCAACTCAAGAATTTTCTTGAGTTGCCAAAGGAGGTAATTTCTGCACCATTAGTGTAGTGTTTTAATTCCTTATGCATCCATACATGTTTCATGTCGATATTGAGTGGTTTTGTGGACTTAGAAAATTCTAGTTAGGGTTTATGGAAATTGAAAGTTGTGATGTGTAATTGAGCTCAGTAGAGGCCATACAAACCCCCCTAGTGTTAGAATTCAGACCTAAACCAGAGACTAGAACCCCAGAATACGGATTTAGAAACTGATATCGGAGGAATTCTGGATTCTGTGAGTGTATTATGAAATCTGCCAACACCCGGAGCCTCTGAAATATTGTTTGCAAACACAGAGTGATGTGCAGGCAACCTGGAGTGTACCACCAAAACCCTAGCCCCTACCCTCTCCTTTAGGCCGCAAATTAATTCCTTCTGGCCGTAATTTGCTGCTAGAGCAGGTTAGAAATGGTTCGTTTTTGTTCAGGGCCTTATCTCCAGTAGAATAGACCCTTGGCATATGCAAAATTGTCTGAATTGACCTAGGGTAAAATCTGGGATCATTTTCTTGTGTTGGCGCATTTGTTTTACGACTTGTTTTAACATGGATTTTGGTATTTGATATTTCGTTTCCGTCGTGTGGCGTTTGAATGTCAACGACTAGGATTATTGGCCGTGTTTGCATGCGAGACTATAGGTTTTTACCTATGAGCGTAGCGGGTGCCGTTTTTGGTTTTTCGATGTGATTTTAATACGCATTTTGTATTATATGTGTAGGTACCCCACGTGATGTCGAGACGTTGAAGATGAAGATGGTGACATCGGCATCGGCACACAAGAAGCGAGAGCAATGTGAGTAGATTATATCTACGGGGGAAGTCGGGTGGATGGCGTATAGCACCCCCGCAGTTCGTAGTATAGCTTATATATATGTGGTTATATATGTGTTTATGTGTGACATGGATATTCGGGATGGGATTAGGTGTATTATGGTTAGATTAGGGTTTTTAGAAGTAAACTAGTATAGCTTCTTAGTTGCGAACCCTAGAATAGGTTTATACCCAGATTTGGTGATACGTATATATATATACACACACATAGGTTTGGGACTATATATATATATATATATATATACACACACACACACACACTCGTATACTTATACCTGGATGATGAGGATAGTGGATAATATTTGGAGATGAGTCGATGAGATTGGGCATAGTGCCATGAGATCGGTGATATGATGTGGTTCGTATTCGGGATACGACATGAGATTTTAGCGGGCCTTTGGACGTGTGTTTTACACACGCATTTATATAGATGATATCGGTTTGTACTAGACATAGATCAGTACCCCAGTTCATGAGATATGATGATAAGGATACCAGATAATTGATGAGATGAATGTGATATTGACCCGTACCTAGATTTGGGATGTCGTACGATGATTTACCGTACGAACTTTATTTGATGATAAGATCTGTACTCATGACTCGAGGATGTCATATGATATTGTATCGTACGCGGTACCATTGAGACGGGATCACCGACTATTATATGTATATATGTATCGACTCAGATTTAGGTGGTTTCCATACCCTTGCCATTAGCTTATTAGTTAGATCTGTAGTTTACTTATTAGATGTTAGACTAGACCCGAGTCATACCTATTTCAAAAACTTACGAATCGCGAGTATTTTAAAGACAGGCAAAAGGATTCTATGGATATTTTCAAAAGACGCATCTTTTCTTAAAAACACCGTAGCCCTTATTTTTCTAAAAACCCCGATTCGTCTTCTTTCAAATGGCAAAACTGTATGACATTTATATATTGATGTAGATTCTTCATTGTTGCGTTCATTATTCGATTTTCGCATATTCTTGCTATTCGCATCGCATTGCATGTGTAAATGTGTTTATCGTTATATTAAACCCATGCTGTCAGGACACCGGCACCATTATCGATGATGCGCATGTTCCACGTACATCTGCTTGCCGGCTCACATACTTCATTATCGATAATTGCTATGTCACTACACTGTAAGACGGTTGCATTCAGGATATGACCCCTTGCATGACATACTTGCGTACATACATATTGTACACTCATACTTGCATACATATATATTTGCACATACATAGATGATTCTGGCTTGATTTTGGAGATTTGGGAACCGCAAGATATATTTTAAAACTGGATTCACTTTAAAAGAGCGGTTCCCTCAATATGTGCATATTACTATTCCATGTTGCATGATATACTGATATGCTTACATTTCTTTTATATATATCACATACATCATGCTTTATGATTATACGCATTGAGATATGTTGTTTCCATGATATTTCTGGATTTGGGAACCGTGGATATTTCAAAGGAAAGTATGTATTGTTTTAAAAACCCGGTTACCCTTGATATGATATTTCAGTGCGTCCACCATGTGTTTTCTCGGTTCTGAGTGCGACATGTGAAACCCGATTCGAGGAGGCGGATGAGACCGATTGCGGGTACATGGTGGACCCGGTATGGTACCCCGGGGCGAGAACGGATCCGTCGCACAGTAGGCGATCAGCCTGGTAGAGGGACCACTACCTACCGGTGATTGTATTTGAGCTCGGCGGATATCTGGAGGATACTGACCGAAGTTGAGAGATGATATGGGCCGATCCGGACTGACGGAGCCCGTGGGCCGATCCGGACTGACGGAGCCCTATATATATGAGGATTTATGTGCCGATGCTAGGCACAGGTTTCATGATGTTTACGAGTGTCGATGCTAGACACTCAGGTTCCATGATTTAATGTGTCACGAGGGACATATGTTGATTTATATCCTCATACTTTCATGCACACGCTTTTATGATATTTACATGCATGATGTTTTATGTCACTGGTTGACACGTGGACGAGATCCACATACATACAGACACTGATTACATTGATTATACCTCATATTTATGATATGTTGCTACCTGAGGCACTGGCACAAGCACTTGGTACTACACTTAGGTATAGATGTTTTTCCTTGCCACCTTATCATGCTTCAGACTTATTCATTTGAGGTTTATATATATATCTGATCGTATTGACCTAGGATAGAGTCATACATACGATTTCTGCTCTGTGATGTTTTCTATTCACGAGTTGGCAACTCACCCCCGTTGTGCCACAGTGCTTGCAGGTTTTGCCGTACAGGTTTCATTGCGGCTTTTCTGGCACACTGCTTCCTTTTTGGGTGATTGCTTTGGTAGGTGGGTCCACTCGCATCGTGACCACCCTTGTATTTATTTTAATTAGTTGTATCTAGTAATTCCATCAACCAAACTTGTATATTGTTTCAGACTTAGAAACCAGTTGTGTATTATTTCGACCTTAGAGTCGCGAGTTGTAGTATTATGGTTTTCATGCAGATTTTGAGTTTCCTTTTGAGTTTTGATCCTCGCCCTTCGGCATTGTATATTATATTGCTTGCGTGGTTGTGACCGTCGATTGACGAAGAGCTAACTCCCGCTTGGGGATGCCTTTTATCATTGCATATATTATTCTTGTTGTACCCCGTTTGGGGCCAGTTTTTACAAAGGAAACTCTGCCGAAATTTTCAGAAAAGACTTGAGGATTTAAAAATGCATATTCGGCTTACTTATCTAAAAACCTTGTTTTTAAAACATGTTTTCTTCACTTCTTAAAAACTAGCTTTCTTTATTTACTCCTTAAAATGGTTTTAGATTTCTTGGCTTTTGGTTTACTTGAATTAGATGAGGTCCTATAGACTTCATATGATTCAAGAGCCAGTCACGTGCTATTTCGGGTCGTGACAAAATTGGTATCAGAGCGCTAGCTTAATCTCGGTTCGAGTCCAAGTTTGACTATGCGGAGCCTAGAGCGTTTGTATATATTCGGAACATAGGCTTGACCTTACGGAACTTAGACTTAGTCGAGGGGGTATTATACCTGAACTTTCGTCGTGTAGGATGACCCTTGGTTAATGGAGTAGGTACCTTGGGTAGAGTGACGTACCGTACGTATATTCCGCGGCATACTTACGATACGCTACTCCGCTTAAGAAGCCTTAGGATGTACATTTTCTTGCACAATATTATATTCATTCCTATGATCTATCCTCATCGATATTGGTTATGATTTTGCTGCCACGATTGCACGGGCAAAGATAGCTACGGCTAGAGTTGCGGTCAGCACGAGCTCGTCACAAACGAGGACTGACCAGGGCGTGATTCCAAAGACGTACGATTGCATAGAGAGGCGTCGTTTTATTGTGTTTTTGCGCCATGAGCGTCTGACGGATCGCTCTTACGAGATTTCTCGGACGTGCAGATCATCACCAGAGGATCAGGCTACGGCTAAAGGCCAGCCAGAATGAGATGGCCATTGATATATCGCTTATTCATGATGATTGAGGCGCTGTTCAGCGTACAGACGAATGAGCCAGTTGCTGATGCAAATGACGAGATATCGCCCAGATGTTTGAGCTACTGCAGCATGAGTATATACTTAGGGATATGATGGAAGGTCGCTAGTCACCCGAGGATGAATGACTAGGACATGTGGGTCGTTCGCTTACCCCGATGCGAGGTCATCAGATTGATTGATTCCAGCTAGAAACGACTTCACGCAGATTCGTTGGTGGTCTATAGAGACGATCGAATGTCAGGGGCCCATTTCCAAGTTTAAGGTATTCGGAAGACAATGCAAGCAATGCTATGGACCCTCTAGAAGAATGAAACCCTAACTCGACGTGACCATGAAACGCCTTCGAACCTTAGGGTTTGCGGCAGTTTAGCGGTGCCATTTGTGAGGCTTGGGTTTGCCCTTCTACGGTTGGTCCACAGGTGCTGTGGCATGTATTGGAATACTATTAAACTGTACTCAAGATGTTGATCTCTTGGGGGATTATGAGATTTTGACAAATCGATCGAATGGTTCGACATCATTCAGATATCATGTGATGGGATACATTGCTTGGGAGACTCCAGATACGAGTATAGCCTTTGGAGCGCAGTCCATGAAACCACGAGAAGACGAGTCTGAATCAGTCGACATTGGAATATAGTGGAGTAAATAGTTCGCATGAGATTTCGACGAGATGACGTTCCACTCCGCTGACATCAGAGATGCGATACGCATGCAGAGGCGTTGATTATGAATATATCTTCCAGAAGGAGTCATGATGAGAATGCAGCCGTTCCGGAACAAGAAATAGATTTAGTACAGGGTGGTAACTTCCGGGCAATTCGAGAGAAACGAGATTTGAGAGAGACTTCGACAGGAACTTTCTGGAATACTATACGAGAAGACTTGGACCCAGGAGCGGTCATATTGCGCACACCCAGCAGGCCAGAGTTTGGCATCGTCGACGAGATAATTGGCCAGAGATCTGTAGAGGATGTGCATTTTGGTTATAGTGCTTTCAATGCAATTATCGTAGTCGCAGGCAGGTGATCATGATGATTGAGAGAGGGCCTAAACCGAAAAAATAGTCTTACTCGAGATGATAGTATGCTATCTGGTTTGTCTTTATCTTCATATGTTGATAGAGCCAATAGGATTCTTGCTTGACTACCAGCATTATGATGGCGATCATATACGTGGGAGCTGGGGGTCTATAAGAACATCCTTAAATGTCCCTAGTCGTAGGAGTATCGAGACTGGGCATCGATACTCTAGTGTAGACTGGTGTATACTTATCTAGACCCTGACGAGGGGTGGTGGCCGGTCTCACAAGCCATTGGTGTTAGTTGTTCACCTAAGATAGTATACAGGTGCTCATTCGGTTATGAGTACACTGGACGGACTCGCCGGGAACATGCTAGTTGGTATTGTACCTATTGTCAGATGGCAGTTCCCTGGTGACATGTGTACAGGTTAGTTTGTCGACCTGAGATCGTCATTTGTCTTGTGTGAGTTCCCACTGTGCTTTGATTACTACCCTACCACGCTCAAAGGAGACGTGTAAACAGATTTTAGTTGGGTACAGTCCCGAGCCACATGGAAGCAGTGAGCGGATCGTCGGGGATTCGTCTCTCCCGGTATTGGGGGTTGATGTCGCAGAGTGCACGGGTGGTCATCACTAGAAATCCTCGGCCGGGGTAGTGGAGAATTACTGATTTAGATCAGTAGTTTCTCAGGTGGTGATGGGTTCCATACCGACACAAATTATCGCGTTATTAGGGATCTGACTTTATCCACCCCCCTAGACTCGATATGCGATACTCTTAGACGAACGGACTGGACTGTACGGATATTATCACTGTCAGGCTCAGTAGGGTTTCTAGATGAGTTCGCTCGTCAGCTTCCCTTCCGATCAATACATAGGCAACCGTTACGTACAGCTAGTACCACTGACATGCTTGTGGTTATACCCAGTGCTAGTGTATTGATGAGTCATTAGAGTCCCTCACAGACAGTTTCCCAAGTTCGGGAAAAACGTTGTAGAGGCCGTATGGTTTTATGGCAGGGTTCCAACATACACGTGCACTTTTGCACGTGTCATGGTTCGGACAGATAATACTAGTGGGTTTTGGTTTAAGCCGGATTCTAGTATTATATTGTGTAGGAGTATTTTTGTCTCATTGCATTTTGTATTTGGTCAGAATACAAATGCGGGTATGTTTATACTGTTGTGGGGTAATCCTGTAATTTGTTACGGGATTACTTTTGAGGTTGCCAGTTTTTCTTTGGTTGATTAAACATTAAATTTAATATTTAATTATTGGTTGATATGTTGTGCATTCTTTTTGACCATATTTTCCTTCATTTCCTAGCCATGGCCGAAATTTGTCATGAGGTGTGGGCTTCTTTTTGTTTTTGGTGAGTTATTGCAAGCTTCTAGATTGGTATGGTCTTGTTTCATGACTCACCCTTTGCCATTAATTGCTTTGGTTTTGCTAAAGGATTTTTTGGCATAGGATATTGTTTGTGGTGGCTGTTCATTTCAGGGGGAGTTTTTTTTCTCTTGTGGTCATGGATTAATTTCCTTGACTTGATTAATTTATTCATCCATTTTCACCATTACAACTCAATCCACAGAGAGCCCCGGGGTTTTCTGAGATAGCACAATATCAAGTGGCCAGAGCACCATTTTTTCAGAAACCCCCCCACCCCCACCATTTTGTTTTGGCTGACCCTAAGGAATTTTGGTTCATGGAAATTCTTTTGCTAAAACTCCTCAAAATGGCAACTTCATTTACCTTCACCCAAAGGCTTGGGTGACTTGAGACAAAGTATTCTACACTCTTTCTACTTCAATCTTGGACATGTCGATGAGCAAATTTCGTGTCCGAGTTGCCTCGGTTCAGAGGCGGGAGCCCGTATAAAGATTCGTTGACGTGGTGCCCTTTCGACGAGGAGACCGGAGATCGAGCGAGATCGGAGATGCCGCGAGGAGCTAAAGATGGTGGCTAAAGACCGAAAGACACAGATCGATCGGTATAGCCATTCTAACTTCTTTTACAGTTAGCTAGTTTAGCGTTAATGGAACGATCCAGTGAAAGTCTATGCTAGCGCCAGTTGTAAAAAGTTTTTGTTCCGCATTTGACGTCGGATTGACGGCCGAGACGCTACCGTAGACTTACATGGTATCAGAGCCACGCCATTAACACTTACTAGCTTGTTATAATATGTTTAAAATATCGATCGAACAAAATTTCTGAAACCGCAATTTCAAAACTTAAGCTTCTGTTGAATTTGTAAACTAGTCTAAAAATTATTTTGGGCACGTCAGAAAATCAGGCTGGCTTTTGTAAGACCACTGTAGAAAATTAGGAAGTTGTTCCCTCAGGAACGCCGCGGAACCGCGGCCATACCCACGTATTGGCCGCGGTTCCGCCGCCGTTATGGGGATTCAATGCACCAAGTTTCTTCTGGGGGACTTCATCTTGGAATTGGGGTTTCTGGAATTTTTTTAATTTTGGCCCAGATTAATTTGAGTACTGGATTTGTATTTGGGGCCCACTTCGGGAAGTTTTGTCGATCGAGATTTTAAATGTGTTAGTTTGCAGTACTTTACATTTCTATCTGTGACCGTGAATGTCATTTGATCGGTAAATCTTGTCTAATCGCTATAGTCTTTTTAGACGGATTTGCGAACGTGACATTCACATTTGATGTTCTGTGTTGTGCTGTGATGTTGCGGATTTGTCGTGGTGGATAGCTTGGGTGCAATGTTAGTACCGTTTCATTTTATTTGTACATTTGATATTGCGGGACGAGCGTCCGGCATGTGGACTGCCGTCACTGCCAGTTTGTATATTATTCTTTTTGGGCACAGCCAGGTTGAGGTCGATGTACCCGTTGTATATATTTTCTTTTCTGTACTAGGATTACCCCGCGGTGGGGTGCACGGATAGCCGGGTTCTAGAAGACAACGGGCCCGCATCCTATAGCGTTGAGACGGAGGGGCTTCACTTTAGAATTGGCGGGCTATTCGCCGCACTCGTAGGGGGTACAGGTTGACCCAAGGAGGCGTGCTCAAGTTACCGGATTCCGTGAAGTGCTTGGTGGTCCATTCACTTTGCTGAAGGGGGTTGTCTCGCTTCAGGTTTTGGCGGGTAACTTGTCGCGCCCGTAGGGGTCTAGGTTTTCATTGCACAAGCTATCCACACGACCAGAGGAACGTCGGGTTTCACTTGTGGCTCAATGAAATTCGGGGATCCCAGATTATCTGTATTGTTCTGTGATGCTTATTACTTTTCTGCGATGTTGCATTTGTCACGCCTGGAGCGATTATTATATATTTATATATACTAATAGATGTTGTATATGTTTTGCACCCGCGGTAGTCCAGTCCCCGCTCTGTCGTTAGTTAAGTAACCTAACGGGTGATGACAGGACCCAGTGGCGAATGCGGATGGCATATACGTACATTATATTTTCGTTCTTTTCTGGTATGATTAATTGATAGGACTGCATTGATTCTTATCAATGCAAGGATAAAACAAACTTATATTTGATGTTGTTGGAACCAATTTTAAAAATTGACATTATAGACGTACGCTTTTGCTTTGCATCGTGGTATTCAGTTTGGAATATCCAGCACCTCATTCGACGAGGCAAGGGCCGAGATCCCTTCATCAGGAGTGACCCCTTGAGTAAAAGTTTGCGTCAACGTAATAACTTTACTATAGTCGATTATTTTTTCTTTGCATCGTGGTATTCAGTTTGGAATATCCTGCACCTCATTCGACGAGGAAAAAGCCGAGATCCCTTCACAGGGAGTGACCTCTTTAGCAAAGGTTTTCGCAGCTATATTTTTATAAAAGCTATCCGGTTCCTTCAACGATATCAAGTTCATTACGTTAAAGGTTTTTCGCCAAAAACCATTCGTAGTCCTCCGTCATTTCAGACGGGTAGCACTTAGTATTCATGCTATGTTTGTTGGCCTACGTCAAGGCATAGTGTATGGTAGCTATTTGTTACTTTTATGTTGCATAGATAGATGTGTTGGTTTGGAACAGTCGTACTACCTTATTGGCCTACGTCAAGGGTATGTACGGATGGATTCAAATTAACTTGGATAATGACGGGTATAACTTGACATGTGACTTATGATTTGTTGGCCTACGTCAAGGTTATAAGAACATGGGATAAAAATTACATCGGGAGTTTCAAACATACAGGAAACTTGCCAGGCATGCGCATACCTTCTGGTGTGTGATAACTTGAGTGGCTTCCATCAAGTTATCATATGATGATAGTTGGATCCCGATTCTCACTGATGAGTTGGTTTACTCTTCGGGTGATCCCGACTAATTCTTCTTTCAGGTTTGGAGGAGAATTTGAGATTACAGTGGGAGATTTCCTGATTAGATAAAGTGATTAACCATTCTGATTTAGGCTAGAGTGCACGCTGAGTGTTTCTCCTCTCTCTCTCTCTATTTGGCAGCGACCGTGGCCCGACCCTAGACTATAACTTAGTAACCAAGTTAACCGAACTTTCTTAAAACACTGGCTTTTGGATTGTCTGAGTTGCATACAACATTGCCACTCCTTCTTTTACCCTTTGCATTTCTCTAGAACACACCGTATTACCACGAACGTCCACTTTCATTGGATAAATCCATCGTATGGTTATATACAAACTCGAAGGATCTTTTTCGAGGATGGATTCTGGTTCAGGAGAAATAGGAATAAGGTTTATTCAGTTGTCTTTTATCATCACCTTCTCTCCAATTGTGAGTACTCCTAGGATTAGGAGAGTATACCTATTACGCTTATTGGATTGTCTTCTTCCAAACCATAGGCTGGTGCCGAACGGTAGGGAAGAAAGAAAACCATTTAAGCCTAACGAAGGTGTACAGAAGGTAACGACTAAAGACAAATAAAGGGATTTGGAGAGTTGACAAGGAAATATATGGTTTCAGTCATGAATCTGGATAATGGAAGAGGCATTACTAGGAATACCAGGATACCCTTAAAGAATATTTTCATGTTTCAGTTTCACTGTGCATTGTTAATTGTAAACTGATTTCCAATTAGACCCCTGCTCCAGGGTATGTATTTACCAGGTATAATTCTCACATCTGTATGGTTTTACAGATAATGAGTGGGAGTAAGTTATTGGGAATTAGGTGACTATCCTCATTATATCGGAATTCGTTGTAATTGGTGATATTTGAGTAAATCACCTGGGTACAGTTTTTCAACCTACGACGCACAGGGTTTGAGTTATTCAACTCAGAGGACTTATACAAAGTATTGTATGTTGTCCAGTGTCCATTAGGACAAAAGGGTTGGTCCTCATACTGTATTCTGTTTACTTATGACTTCTCTAGTTTTAGATAAGTGTTTCGTAGAAATACGAGATCTAAGATTTGAGAAGTTATAGGTATAAGAGTAAAGTAGAGAACCATGTGTTGCAAGTATCAGGATTTTTCAAGGTGATTGAAGAAGTAGATACTTGTGTTTGGTATTCAGTTGATAGTAATGATTTTGAAAACTTGATTCTCTTTCAGGTTACTCATATATGGATGTACTACTAGTTGAGTAATGCTGACTAGCCTCATTCCATTTGGCAGATATGCACTGAAGACAGCTGCATGATTTTGAATCTGGTTCCAATAAAATTAGTGCCTTTGTTTTTGTATGGTATATAGAATCAATTTGTATCTTAACGATGTTAAGATATAGGGAGTTGTCCGGCTGATGCTTAAAACCAAAATCTGGACAAACTCAAGGCACGTTTCAGTAATGGCTGTTTGTGGGTTATCCCGGGCTTAGACGAGGGTTAACATTCTTTCATCTGGAAGATCAATAGTGATATTGTTCTTGACTCGCCACAGTTTTAGTAAAATGGACTTTTTTCAGAAAAACAGTAGTGGGAGTATGATAGAACTGGAAGTGATTTCAGAACCGCAAACGAATACCGATAATTTAATAGAACCTAAGCATTCGATTGAATTTGACATTCCATTAGCCATTCCGCAGATATGGTGGGTAACCTCAGGCACCCGAGAGGTATTTCGGTCTTCTCAGAGATGGTGATAGGGAGGTTCTTGTTTACCCAGACTTGCCATTGCTGCTGTTCCAGATTATGAGACCCGGAAGGAGGATGAGTATAGCGTCGTTCTAAACTAGCTTTAGAAGTGCACATGTATATGACTCCGCCAGAGGGTTGTTGTAGTCAGTGGAAGCAGCGGAAACATAGTGGGCAAGTAGCTTATGTCTATTTATAGACTAAAGCACATATAGCGGAGATAGATCATTTATTTTGATGTGACAGTCATAATTTTTGACTTCATCAGAATAGGAGACAGATCAATTAAGAAGGTAATAGAGTGTGATATCCTGGTATTTGGATGAAATACACATGGTAGGAAGTAAAATTCCTATACTACGATCGGTTATACTATGGTTGTCACACGGTGATTTCTCCACATAGGATTTGGATATTATATCAGACATTCTGATTACTAGATCTATGATTTTAGATCTAGATTTGGGTTGTTTCCAAATATGGGTACTTAGACAGTATTCTAAAGATATTTAGAATGGACGACTCCTAGCATGGTAGTGTACCTGCAGGTGATGGAGTCACCCTCTCTAAAGGTGTCTTACAGACTAAAGAGGAGAGGGATGTGCATGATTGGCATATCACTTGCTTAGGCAATTGAGTCAATCATGGGATGTCAAGAACCACACCAGATGTTGTTTTTGCACTAGATGCAATAAGTTGATATATTAATCCAATCCTGGAGAAACGTTCGGAAGCAGTTTATGAACATGAATGGATGTTCTAGGGATTTGATACTGGCAGCCTCCTTCAGGAGACGGTTATCATTTCAGGCTTCCAAGGTGACCTGGATGACAGAGTAGCTGTCGGAGTTATAGTTTTCCCTTTGATGAGGGATAGTATGTTGGACAGGTAGTCCAAGCGGATACTAAGGAAGACATGGCGCAGTGTACTGATTGAGTTCAGTAGACGATGCAGTCTAAGAAGTTTGGATTTGGAGTTCATTTGTGAACTGGGTCCCATCAGATATCCAGACACATTCTAAGACAGGTATTGCTGATTTCGGGAGATAGCTTTCTCCACGAAATTGAGATATAGAGAGATACAGAAAGAAACATCAGGACGGATCCACTCACTGAGACTATTTCTCGAATACATTAGTTTCACAAGCAGGCTTTGTGAGACGGATTAGTAGAGAAGTTGGGTGTTCGGTATCACACGGGCTGTGAGTATCCGACATCACAATAATTGGCCTTAAGTGCAAGTGGGAGATTGTTGGTTATAGAGCCCTCAATGCAATTATCGTAGTCGCAGGCAGGTGATCATGATGATTGAGAGAGGGCCTATACCGATAAAATAGTCTTACTCGAGATGATAGTATGCTATCTGGTTTGTCTTTATCTTCATATGTTGATAGAGCCCATAAGATTCTTGCTTGACTACCAGCATTATGATGGCGATCATATACGTGGGAGCTGGGGGTCTATAAGCACATCCTTAAATGTCCCTAGTCGTAGGAGTATCGAGACTGGGCATCGATACTCCAGTGTAGACTGGTGTATACTTATCTAGACCCTGACGAGGGGCGGTGGCCGGTCTCACAAGCCATTGGTGTTAGTTGTTCACCTAAGATAGTATACAGGTGCCCATTCGGTTATGAGTACACTGGACGGACTCGTCGGGAACATGCTAGTTGGTATTGTACCTATTGTCAGATGGCAGTTCCCTGGTGACATGTGTACATGTTAGTTTGTCGACTTGAGATCGTCATTTGTCTCGTGTGAGTTCCCATTGTGCTTTGATTACTACCCTACCACGCTCAAAGGAGATGTGCAAATAGGTTTTAGTTGGGTACAGTCCCGAGCCACATGGAAGCAGTGAGCGGATCGTCGGGGATTCGTCTCTCCCGGTATTAGGGGTTGATGTCGCACAATGCACGGGTGGTCATCACTAGAAATCCTTGGCCGGGATAGTGGAGAATTACTAATTTAGATCAGTAGTTTGTCAGGTGGTGATGGGTTCCATACCGACACGAATTATCGCGTTATTAGGGATCTGACTTTATCCACCCCCTAGACTCGATATGCGATACTCTTAGACGAACGGACCGGACTGTACGGATATTGTCACTGTCAGGCTCAGTAGAGTTTCTGGATGAGTTCGCTTGTCAGCTTCCCTTCCAATCAATACATAGGCAACCGTTACGTACAGCTAGTACCACTGACGTGCTTGTGGTTATACCCAGTGCCAGTGTATTGATGAGTTATTAGAGTCCCCCACAGACAGTTTTCCAAGTTCGGGCGAAACGTTGTAGAGGCCGTATGGTTTTAAGGAAGGGTTCGAACATACACGTGCACTTTTGCACGTATCATGGTTCGGACAGATAATACTAGTGGGCTTTGGTTTAAGCCGAATTCTAGTATTATATTGTGTAGGAGTATTTTTGTCTCATTGCATTTTGTATTTGGTCGGAATATAAATGCGCGTATGTTTATACTGTTGTGGGGTAATCCTGTAAGTTGTTACGGGATTATTTTTGAGATTGCCAGTTTTTCTTTGGTTGATTAAACATTAAATTTAATGTTTAATTATTGGTTGATATGTTGTGCATTCTTTTTGGCCATATTTTCCTCCATTTCCTAGCCATGGCCGAAATTTGTCATGAGGTGTGGGCTTCTTGTTATTGCAAGCTTCTAGATTGGTATGGTCTTGTTTCATGACTCACCCTTTGCCATTAATTGCTTTGGTTTTGCTAAAGGATTTTTTGGCATAGGATATTGTTTGTGGTGGCTGTTCATTTCAGGGGGATTTTTTTTTTCTTGTGGTCATGGATTAATTTCCTTGACTTGATTAATTTATTCATCCATTTTCACCATTTCAACTCAATCCACAGAGAGCCCCTAGGTTTTCTGAGAGAGCACAATATCAAGTGGCCAGAGCACCATTTTTTCAGACACCCCCCACCCCCCAACCCCCCACCCCCCATTTTGTTTTGGCCGACCCTAAGGAATTTTGGTTCATGGAAATTCTTTTGCTAAAACTCCTCAAAATGGCAACTTCATTTACCTTCACCCAAAGGCTTGGGTGACTTGAGACAAAATATTCTACACTCTCTCTACTTCAATCTTGGACATGTCGATTAGCAAACTTCATGTCCGAGTTGCCTCGGTTCAGAGACGGGAGCCCATATAAAGATTCATTGATGTAGTACCTTTTCGACGAGAAGACCGGAGATCGAGCGAGATCGGAGATGCCGCGAGGAGCTAAAGATGGTGGCTAAAGACCGAAAGACATCGGTATAGCCATTCTAACTTCTTTTACAGTAAACTAGTTTAGCGTTAATGGAACGATCCGATGAAAGTCTATACTAGTGCCAGTTGTAAAAAGTTTTTGTTCCGCATTTGACGTCGGATTGACGGCCGAGACGCTGCCGTAGACTTACAGTGCCAGAGCGGGATTGTTTCCGTCGTCATTCCATATTAGGTCGTTGAGCCGAGGAGCTATATATTTAGCAATGCACAGTGAGAGACAACAGTCTAAAAGCACCAGGCGCCAGACCATGAACAGAAGGCAAGTAGATATCTTGCTCTGCTAGCATTGGATGGACCGACACCTTCTCGATCTTGTGGGAGGATATATCGACGGCGGTATTTATGATTTGTGATCTAGTGATTCGATTATCACGTATCCGTCACCTTGGATATCGGTATTTTGGGTGATCTATTCGCATGATTTAGTCTTGATGACTGAGTTTCATGATATTTGTTTTCGTGCACCATGGTTGCACCTACTGGGTATTCATATTTTGTGCATAGTTATTACGCTTGAGGTGTTGATTATGATTTCATGCCTATTTTATGCATGTGATTTGATTTATGCTTCCAGCATAGTTTTCATGCACTTTTAGTGTTTTGATTTGCACACGCTGATGCACATGGTTGCGAGATTATATACCACGGTATACCTGATCTGGATTGAGCTGTATTGTATACCGTCGATTTCGATTCTGATTTTGATGTTGATTTCGTGATTTCGTGCATGATGGATGCACCGATTTGGATTTTCGCGCATGTTGGGCGCATATTATGAGATGCGATTTTGGTGCACACCAGATGCGCTAAATCGAGATTCTTCGTGCATGTCAGATGCACCCGATTTTGCTGTCAAGCACACACGTTGCCTATGATAGATGTTTCGTGCACACCCATTGCACCTAGATGTTGTTTCCGTGCACATGTATGACACATATATGGATTTTGATTTCCGTGCGCACCAGACGCACGTTGCATTCATATACACATTTTGGGATTGGTTTCTTATGGAGCGGTACGTTTTTATGATATTTGCTATTTGTTTTCGTACTGAGAAGGACTAGTCATAGGACAGTACCTGAATATGTTTTGCATGCATTGATAGTTATTGAAGAGATTTCCAAAAAGAGAGTTATAGTCTCAGTATATACCTACGTGTCTGATATGACACGAAACGTTTAAAATAAGGAAACCCTTCTAATTTGTTTTCAAAAAAAATGGCGTGACGTACATATTAAACAAAGAATATATACATATATGGTTAATTTCTTGCAATAGACGTCCGCCGCTGTGCCGCGATACGCGCAACGCACAGCAACATGAAAGATTTGGCATGCATTTCCTCCAGATATTTACATGTATAGATTTGATGTTTACTTGTATAGTTTTGATATTTATCATATTGGTTTTCATATTAGATTTGACATTTGTGTCTCCACCATGACTCCGATAATTGCGGGATGCTTGATGGAGTTTTGATTTTGAGTTATCTGCTCATTGCTCGTGCGCACACATTACGCTACGACGTGTTTTATGTATTGATGATTTCGGAGCCCGACGACTTGGACTTTTACTGAAATGTTTTAGTAATTGAGAGGTTTAAATTTAAATTCGGGGACCGAATTTCTTTAAGGGGGGAAGATCGTAACATTTCAAAAAAATAAAATATTATTTCTGGGAATTTTTATAATTAAATAATATTATATTGAATATTTTAATAAGGCGGTACAATTAAATACCGATAAATTGGGGAAATTTTTTGAAAATTATGGAAATTACTAAAAGTGAGTGTCATGTGAATAATGCAAATTTTAAGTTTTTATGATTTATTTGACACTATTTTAGTGCTAATCGCGATTAAAAATCGCTAATCACGGATTAAGCGTGTTTTGTGTACATAGCATGCACAAAGTCTTTTTCACACTTGTGCATTTTTCTACCATGGTTTTATTTGGGTTTCCTATTCAATTCTAATAGAATGAGAAGAGAAAAGAAAAGAAAAGAAAAAGGAATAAGAATAAAGAATGGGGTATGGGTGAGAGAGAGAAAGGTGAGGGGTTAACATTGACTTTGGGCATTCCTCCTTCATTCCTTCACCCTCATCATCTCTCCCCTCAACTCCCTTGCTGTTGCTGCTTCCTTCACTCCCCCCTCTTCACCTCCTCAAAACACAATCAAAACAACCTCAAAACCCTATCTCCATTTCACAAAAATTGTGCATGAGCTCACTAGCAACACATTGGACCAAGAAAGCTTGCATTTTGGACACTTGTGGCAACTCAAGAATTTTCTTGAGTTGCCAGAGGAGGTAATTTCTGCACCATTAGTGTAGTGTTTTAATTCCTAATGCATCCATACATGTTTCATGTCGATATTGAGTGGTTTTATGGACTTAGAAAATTCTAGTTAGGGTTTATGGAAATTGAGAGTTGTGATGTGTAATTGAGCTCAGTAGAGGCCGCACAAACCCCCTAGTGCTAGAATTTAGACCTAAACCAGAGACTAGAACTCCGTATTACGAATTTAGAAACCGATATCGGAAGAATTGTGGATGCTGTGAGTGTATTATGAAATCTGCTAACACCCGGAGCCTCTGAATTTTTTTTTGCAAACACAGAGTGATGTGCATGCAACCTGGAGTGTACCACCAAAACCCTAGACCCTACCCTCTCCTTTAGGCCGCAAATTAATTCCTTCTGGCTGTAATTTGCGGCCAGAGCAGGTTAGAAATGGTTCGTTTTTATTCTAGGGCCTTATCTCCAGTAGAATAGACCCTTGGCATATGCAAAATTGTCTGAATTGACCCAGGGTAAAATCTGGGATCATTTTGTTGTGTTGGCGCATTGTTTTACGACTTGTTTTAACATGGGTTTTGGTATTTGATATTTCGTTTCCGTCGTGTGGCGTTTGAAAGTCAACGACTAGGGTTATTGGTCGTGTTTGCATGCAAGGCTAAAGGTTTTTGTCTATGAGCGTAGTGGGTGCCGTTTTTGGTTTTTCGATGCGATTTTAATACGCATTTTGGATTATATGTGTAGGTACCCCACGTGATGTCGAGACGTTGAAGATGAAGATGGCGACATCGGCATCGGCACACAAGAAGCGAGAGCAATGTGAGTAGATTATATTTACAGGGGAAGTCGGGTGGATGGCGTATAGCACACCCGCAGTTCGTAGTATAGCTTATATATGTGGTTATATATGTGTTTATGTGTGACATGGATATTCGGGATGAGATTAGGTGTACTAAGGTTAGATTTGGGTTTTTAGAAGTAAACTAGTATAGCTTCTTAGTTGCGAACCCTAGAATAGGTTTATACCCAGATTTGGGGATACGTATACAGACACACACACACACACAGGTTTGGGACTGTGTGTGTGTGTGTATACTCGTATACATATACCTGGATGATGAAGATAGTGGATGATATTTGGAGATGAGTCGATGAGATTGGGTATAGTGCCATGAGATCGGTGATATGATGTGGTCGTATTCAGGATACGACATGAGATTTTAGCGGGCCTTTGGGCATGTGTTTTACACACGCATTTATATAGATGATATCGGTTTGTACTAGACGTAGATCAGTACCCCAGTTCATGAGATATGATGATAAGGATACCAGATAATTGATGAGATGAATGTGATATTGACCCGTACCTAGATTTGGGATGCCGTACGATGATTTACCGTACCAACTTTATTTGATAATAAAATCCGCACTCATGACTCGAGAATGTCATATGATATTGTATCGTACGCGGTACCATTGAGGCGGGATCACCGACTATTATATGTATATATGTATCGACTCAGATTTAGGTGATTTCCATACCCTTGCCATTAGCTTATTAGTTAGATCTGTAGTTTACTTAGTAGATGTTAGATTAGACCCGAGTCATACCTATTTCAAAAACTAACGAATCGTGAGTATTTTAAAAACAGGCAAAGGGATTTTATGGATATTTTCAAAAGACGCATCTTTTCTTAAAAACACCAAAGCCCTTATTTTTCTAAAAACCCTGATTCGTCTTCTTTCAAATGGCAAAACTGTATGGCATTTATATATTGATGTAAATTCTTCACTGTTGCGTTCATTATTCGATTTCTGTGTATTCTTGCTATTCGCATCGCATCGCATGAGTAAATGTGTTTATCGTTATATTAAACCCATGCTGTCAGGACACCAGCACCATTATCGATGATGCGTATGTTCCACGCACACCTGCTTGCCGGCTCACACACTTCATCATCGATAATTGCCATGTCACTATATTGTAAGACTGTTGTATTCAGGATATGACCTCTTGCATGACATACTTGCGTACATACATATTGTACACTCATACTTGCATACATATATATTTGCACATACATAGATGATTCTGGCTTGATTTTGGAGATTTGGGAACCATAAGATATATTTTAAAACTGGATTCACTTTAAAAGAGCGGTTTCCCTCAATATGTGCATATTACTATTCCATGTTGCATGATATACTGATATGCTTACATTTCTTTTATATATGTCGCATACATCATGCTTTATGATTATACGCATTGAGATATGTTGTTTCCATGATATTTCTGGATTTGGGAACCGTGGGTATTTCAAAGGAGAGTATGTATTGTTTTAAAAACCCGGTTACCCTTGATATGATATTTCAGTGCGTCCACCATGTGTTTTCTCGGTTCTGAGTGCGACATGTGAAACCCGATTCGAGGAGGCGGATGAGGCCGATTGCGGGTACATGGTGGACCCAGTATGGTACCCCGGGACGAGAACGGATCTGTCGCGCAGTAGGCGATGAGCCTGGCAGAGGGACCACTACCTACCGGTGATTGTATTTGAGCTCGGCGGATATCCGGAGGTTACCGACCGAAGTTGAGAGATGATATGGGCCGATCCGAACTGACGGAGCCCTATATATATGAGGATTTATGTGCTGATGCTAGGCACAGGTTTCATGATATTTTCGAGTGTCGATACTAGACACTCAGGTTCCATGATTTGATGTGTCACGAGGGACACATGTTGATTTATATCCGCATACTTTCATGCACACGCTTTTATGATATTTACATGCATGATGTTTTATGTCATTGGTTGACACGTGGACGAGATCCACATACATACAGACACTGATTACATTGATCATACCTCAAATTTATGATATGTTGCTACCTGAGGCACTGGCACGAGCACTTGGTACTACACTTATGTATAGATGTTTTTCCTTGCCACCTTATCATGCTTCAGACTTATTCATTTGAGGTTTATATATATATCTGATCGTATTGACGTAGGATAGAGTCATACATACGATTTCTGCTCTGTGATGTTTTCTATTCACGAGTTGGAAACTCATCCCCGTTGTGCCACAGTTCTTGCAGGTTTTGCCATACAGGTTTCATTGCGGCTTTTCTGGCACAGTGCTTCCTTTCTGGGTGATTGCTTTGGTAGGTGGGTCCACTCGCATCGTGACCACCCTTGTATTTATTTTAATCAGTTGTATCTAGTAATTCCACCAACAAAATTTGTATATTGTTTCAGATTTAAAAACCAGTTGTGTATTATTTCGACCTTAGAGTCGCGAGTTTTAGTATTATGGTTTTCATGCAGATTTTGAGTTTCCTTTTGAGTTTTGATTCTCGCCCTTCAGCGTTGTATATTATATTGCTTGCGTGGTTGTGACCATCGATTGACGAAGAGCTAGCTCCCGCTTGCGGATGTCTTTTATCATTGCATACATTATTCTTGTTGTACCCCGTTTGGGGCCAGTTTTTACAAAGGAAACTCTGCCGAAATTTTCAGAAAAGACTTGAGGATTTAAAAATGTATATTCAGCTTACTTATTTAAAAACCTTGTTTTTAAAACATGTTTTCTTCACTTCTTAAAAACTAGATTTCTTTATTTACTCCTTAAAATGGTTTTAGATTTCTGGGCTTTTGGTTTACTTGAATTAGATGTTGTCCTATAGACTTCATATGATTCAAGGGCCAGTCACGTGCTATTTCGGGTCGTGACACTCACTCGGGTATTTTTTCTTACGAATTGTGAAGACCCGTAAGGAGCTTCTTTATTTCATTGGCGACTGTGGCTTTAGAAAATGTGGCCCGCAGATAGTCCATCTTAACCCCCTAGTAGAGCAGTGATGGCTTAGGAAACAGGTTCAGGTCTGCCGCCTAAGACTTTTCAACTTTATGAGCCGTGAGGGTCTCATAAAGACTTTTCTCCCTACGAGTCGAGAGGATCCCGTAGGTGTATTTTCTCCTTAGGAATCATGAGGATTTCTAAGTGCGTGTTCTCTTGAGAGTCGTAAGGATCTCACGAGAGAATTTTCCCGCTTACAAGTTGAGAGAACTCGTAAGTGGTTGTTTCCCTCATTGTCGAGATTCGACTTTAGAGAGTATGGCCCGTAGATAGTCTATCTTGACCTCCTTGCAGGGTAATGATGGCTTAGTGTTAGTGTATATGCCCTAGAGGCCATTACTGTATCATACTAGTTTGTATATTACTTAATGGAAGCTTTGGATATTCACCTTGTATAGACAATCTTGCTCAAAATAGTAGTATGCTACTTGGTTTGTTTCTACTTTAATGTGTACATGTGTTTATTTTAGTATATCACCTATACACATTAGTGGAGCCCTTAGAATCTTTGCTTGATTACCAGCGTTGTGATGGCAGTCACACTCGTGGGGACTGGGTAATCCACAAGCACATCCTTATGCAGGTCTCTAGTCGTAGGACTATCGAGACAGGGCATCGATACTCCGGAGTAGACTAGCGTATGCGCTTCTCATCCCAGCAGGGGAGACGGTCTGTCCCACAGCCGTCAGTACGTCATACTTGAGATAGTATGAAGGTGCTCGTTAGGTTACGAGTACACTGGATAGGACTCGTCGGGAACTGTTGGTTGGTACTATATGTATCGTCAGTTATTAGTTCCCAGGTGACATGAGTACGGCTTAGTCCGCTGACTTGATACTGTCACTTCACCTCGAGTGTGTTCCCACTGTACTTAGATTACTACCCTACCACGGCTCAAAGGAGTCGTGCAAACAGGCAGTAGTTGGGTGCAGTCCCGAAGCACTTAGAGGCAGTGACGGTTAGACAGGATTCGTCTCTCCCGGTATTGGGGGTTGATATCGCGCTGTGTCTAGGAGAGCCATTACACAAAGTCCCTGGCCAGGGCAAGCAAGATATACTGGTAGGTTTCCGGTGTTATCTCAGGGTGTTCTGGGCTACACTCCGACACGACTTGTACCGCTATTAGGGAACTGATGTTTACCGCCCCCTAGGCCCGCCATGCGATATTCTCAGACGAACAGACCGGACTGTACGCAGATTGTCACATTCAGGCTCAGTAGGAGTTCAGATGGGTTTCACCTCGTCCGTCTTCTTATCGGCATCTACCTGGGGACCGTTACGCACAGCTAGTGCCGCTTGCGGTCTGTGGTTAAACCTACTGCCAGCGTAGTGTCGAGTCTTTAGAGTCCCACACAGAGAGCTATTCGCCTTTAGGCAAAAGAGTAGAGCTCGCATGGTTTTGCGACAGGGTTCGGTCACATCCGTGCACTTATGCACGTTTAGTGTCCGGGCAGTTAATACTAGCGGGCTTTGGTTTAAGCCAGATCCAAGTGCACGTTTTTGGATTGGTTTTATCTCGTTTGTATTCGTATTCCTCGGAACGCGGATGCGGGTGTGTATGCACAGTTGACAGAGAGACAGAGGCAGAGAGTTCTCATTAGGGTTGTTGACTTTTGACTTTTGACTAACCCCTAATGAGAATAAGAAATATGATTAACAATAATATTAATTAATTATTATTGTGACGTGGTTGTTGATGGTTGACTTTGTTGACTTGTTGACTAAGTTGACCGGTTGACTAGGTTGGACTTGTTGACCATCATCATGACAATGGCTATCATTTCTTGGCATTGATCTTGGCTAGCTTATTTGTTCACACATTGTATTTAATGCAAGAAATGATTTGACCACTTGATATGATAACAACCATCACATAATACTCAATTATTATTACTTGTTATCATGATTTTGAATTATGAGAGCTTGGATGGAAAAAGTCTTGCTCATTCTTTCATTTCCTTTCTCTCTCATGCTTGAGCTCTCCCTCTTCCTCTTGCTCTCTCTCTAGTTCATGGTTCACTTGTCTCATGTGTTGAGAAGCAAGAACCATAAAGATAAAACCCAACACACTCCTCTACTCATCCTAGTACACAAAGTTTAGCAAACCAAGTGTTCTAGTTGTTAGTGTATATGCCCTAGAGGCCATTACTGTATCATACTAGTATGTATATTACTTGATGGAAGCTTGGGATATTCACAGTTGTATATACAATCTTGCTCGAAATGCTAGTATGCTACTTGGTTTGTCTCTGCTTTAATGTGTACATGTGTTTCTTTTATTATATCATCTATACGCATTAGTGGAGCCCTTAGGATCTTTGCTTGATTACCAGCGTTGTGATGGCGCTCACACTCGTGGGGGCTGGGTAATCCATAAGCACGTCCTTATACAGGTCCCTAGTCGTTGGACTATCAAGACAGGGCATCGATACTCCAGAGTAGACTTGCGTATGCGCTTCTCATCCCAGCGGGGGAGACGGTCTGTCCCACAGCCGTCAGTACGTCGTACTTGAGATAGTATGCGGGTGCTCGTCAGGTTACGAGTACACTGGACAGGACTCGTCGGGAACTGTTGGTTGGTATTATACCTATCGTCAGTTATCAGTTCCCAGGTGACATGAGTACAGCTTAGTCCGCTGACTTGACACTGTCACTTCGCCTCGAGTGTGTTCCCACTGTACTTTGATTACCACCCTACCACGGCTCAAAGGAGTCGTGCAAACAGGTAGTAGTTGGATGCAGTCCCGAAGCACTTGGAGGCAGTGACGGTTAGACAGGATTCGTCTCTCCCGGTATTGGGGGTTGACATCGCTCTGTGTCTAGGAGAGCCATTACACGAGTAGTCCTTGGCCAGGGCAAGCGAGATATACTGGTAGGTTTCCAGTGTTATCTCAGGGTGTTCTGCGCTACACTCCGACACGACTTATACCGCTATTAGAGGACTGATGTTTACCGCCCCCCTAGGCCCGCCATGCGATGTATCAGACGAACAGACCGGACTGTACGAAGACTGTCACATTCAGGCTCAGTAGGAGTTCCGATGGGTTCATCTCGTCAGTCTTCTTATCGGCATCTACCTGGGGACCGTTACGTACAGCTAGTGCCGCTTGCGGTCTGTGGTTAAACCCACTGCCAGCGTAGTGTCGAGTTTTTAGAGTCCCACACAGAGAGTTATTCGCCTTTAGGCAAAATGAGTAGAGGTCGCATGGTTTTGCGACAGGGTTCGTTCACATCCGTGCACTTGTGCATGTTTGCTGTCCGGACAGCTTATACTAGCGGGCTTTGGTTTAAGCCAGATCTTAGTATATAATTTGGGATTGGTTTTATCTCATTGTATTCGTGTTCCTCGGATCACGAATACGGGTGCGTATGCACAGTTGACTGAGACAGAGGGAGAGGACTTTGATTAGGGTTGATGACTTTTGTCATTTTCTTAACCCTAATGCTTATGTGTGTATTATAATTAATTGATATTAGTTAAATATAATTGTGCATGGTTAGGGTTGTTGACCATTTGACTATCTTGACTTGTTGACTTAGGTTGACATGTTGACCATCATCATTCCATATAAAAGATGCTCTTTGATCCTTGCAATTTGCATTTAATGTGAAATGATAATGGTCAAGTCTTGATTAACCATGACAATTATCTAGCTAATTATCTAATTTACATAATTCACACATATATGTGAGAATGGTTCATTATTCTCCTCATTCTATCATATAGATTCTGTCTCCTCCTCTTCCTCTCTCTCTAGCTCTCCCCTCTCATGAGTTGAGAAACACTTGAGCTTGAGATAAACCTCTCTAAAATAATCTCTACTCTTTTCTAAAGTTCTAGGATTAGCACTTCTAGCATCTTAGTTACTTCTAGCTTGAAGTTGAAGCCAAAGGTTGAGGCTCTCGGGTGGATCCTTCTTCGACTAGAGAAGGCGACAAGAAGATCACATCTTTCACTCCAAAGGAGCAAGGAGAGAAGGACATAAAGCCCTAGGTATAACCTTTCTTCCATGTAGCTAAAACTAGTTAGCTTTGCAGTTAGTTTTTGTTTAGCAAAGATCCTCCTTTTGATAGTCCATGTTGCCTAGTTCGATAAAAATCCGTTTTTATCCCGTTTCCGCCTTCCCGCAAGCACCGGGGTGGGCAACGTGGACTTACACTAGTTTCCTCTAGTTTGAGATTGAAGCCAAAGGTAGAAGCTTTCAGGTGGATCCATTTTCGGCACAAAGAGGCGACGAGGAGAGAACCATCCGACCACCACAAGGAGACCAAGAGAAGGAGTTCAAGTTAAGGTATAACCCATAACCGAGTAGGTAAAACTCTTGTTAGGATCGTTAGATAGTTGTTTAACAAAGATCCGTATTTTAAGTCCATATTACCACCAAAAGAAAAATCGTTTTTCATCATTTCCGCAAGCCCGTCAGTACCGGGAGAGGTAACGTTGACTTACACTTAGGAGACAGGGTTAGGATCTACCACCTAAGACTTTTCAATTTTATGAGCCGTGAGGGTCTCATAAAGATTTTTCTCCCTACGAGTCGAGAGGATCTCATAGGTGTATTTTCTCCTTAAGAATCGTGATGATTCCTAAGTATGTTTTTCTCTTGAGAGTCGTAAGGATCTCACAAGAGAATTTTCTTCCTTACAAGTTGAGAGAACTCTTAAGTGATTGATGAGTTGACCTACTCCTGAATCAAAGCGTTGCTTTAACGGGGAGGTCGAGGGTTGACTTTAGCCATACGGGGTCAGGATTGACTTTGGCCGTACGGGGTCAGGGGTTGACTCTCGGTTGTCTGTGCACCGCCGAGTCCTGGAACTGGGAACTTTGTCGTGGCTCCGCTTTGCTGACTTTGCGCCTGTTGTAATGAGACGAATGTCGAGGTAGTCACTAGGTTATCTGTGAACCGCTGGAACTAGGGACTTTGCCATGGCTCTGTTGGTTGATGTCGCGTCCGAATCCTGCAGAGACACTGATTTCCCTGCGGGTCGACGCGAATCGAGATGCTCTTGTCAAGGACGCTGATTTCCCTGAATCGAGGTATTTTACCAAGGACACTTATTTCCTTGGAGTTGAGACGAATCGAGGTATTCCTGTAAAGACGCTGATTTCTCTGCGGGTCGATGCGAATCGAAATGCTCTCGTCAAGGACGCTAATTTCCCTGAATCGAGGTATTTTGCTAAGGACGATGATTTCCCTGGGGGTCGAAACGAATCGAGGTATTCCTGCAAAGACACCGATTTCTCTGCGGGTCGATGCGAATCGAGATGCTCTCGTCAAGGATACTGATTTCCCTGAATCGAGGTATTTACCAAGGACGCTGATTACCCTGGGGTTAAGACGAATCGAGGTATTCCTGCAAAGACGCTGATTTCCTTACGGGTCGACACGAATCAAGATGCTCTCGTCAAGGACGCTGCTTTCCCTGAATCGAGGTATTTTCCAAGGACGCTGATTTCCCTGGGGGTCGAAACAAATCGAGGTATTCCTGCAAAGACATTGATTTCTCTGCGGGCCGATGCGAATCGAGATACTCTCATCAAGGATGCTGATTTCCCTGAATCGAGGTATTTGCCAAGGACACTGATTTTCTCGGAGTTGAGACGAATTGAGATATTCCTGCAAACACACTGATTTCTCTGCGGGTCGATGCGAATCGAGATGCTCTCATCAAGGACGCTGATTTCCTTGGGGGTTGAGACGAATCGAGGTATTCCTTCAAAGACACTGATTTCCTTGCGGGTCGACGCGAATCGAGATGCTCTCGTCAAGGACGTTGATTTCCCTGAATCGAGGTTTTAGCCAAGGACACTGATTTCCCTGGGGTTGAGACGAATCGAGGTATTCTTACAAAGATACTGATTTCTCTGCGGGTCGACGCGAATCGAGATGCTCTCGTCAAGGACGCTGATTTCCCTGAATCGAGGTATTTTGCCAAGGACACTGATTTCCCTGGGGTTGAGACGAATCGAGGTATTCTTGCAAAGACACTGATTTCTTTACGGGTCGACGCGAATCAAGATGCTCTCGTCATGGACGCTGATTTCCCTAATCAAGGTATTTGCCAAGGACGCTGATTTCCCTGGAGTTGAGACGAATCGAGGTCTTCCTGCAAAGACATTGATTTCCTTGCGGGTCGACGCGAATCGAGATGCTTTCGTCAAGGACGCTGATTTCCCTGAATCGAGGTTTTTTGCCAAGGACACTGATTTCCTCAGAGTTGGTTGACTTATTTCCGAGACGGAGCGTTGATCCGGAGGGGATGTCATTGGTTGACTCTAGGTTGTCTGTGGGCCATAGAGTCTTGGAACTAGGACTTTGCCGTGGCTCTGCCTTGTTGTCGTCGCGTCCGAATCCTGTTAGAAAGAGGAGGATCACCGTTGCTGATTTTTTGGCTGTAGATGTTGCCATTAAGATTTGGAACTAGGAACTTTGCCATGGTTCCATTTCATTGTGTCACTTCCATGCCCTGTTGGCATAAGAAAGAACGCCGTTGTTGATCTTCTGGGATGCAGATGTTACTGTTGAGATCTGACTTTCCCTTTTGATAGGATCTGCTGGGGGATATTTAGTTCCCTATTCGTTTATGCCCACGGATTGTATACAGGGGTCAGTATGGACTGCCTGTAGGGCAAAAGTTTTATTCTTTCATTTTTTTATTTCTTTCCGCGATGCTCTATCATTTCAGCTTTTATCTCGCGAAAGTCGCGATTGCCTAATCATTTCGGCTATTTTTCGCGGTGCCCAATCATTTCGACTATTTGTTTTTTTTTACTCGCTGCTTTTTATCGCGAGTTGCCCAATCATTTCAGCTATTTTTGTATGCATATCTTTTACTTGCTGATTTTGTTGCAAGTTGCCCCATCATTTCAGCTATTTCATATGCATTTATGGCTCGCTGACTTTTTCCGAGAGTAAGGGACTCAGGATGTGATACCGATTTAGGCATCAGCATCGCTACAACTGGGATATTTCCAGGAGCGAATCATCATTTGCCTTTGTCGACTTAAACAAAGGTGGCTTAGCAAATAGGGTTAGGATCCTGCCGACTAAGGCTTTTAACTTCATGAGCCGTAAGGGTCTCATGAAGGTATTTCTCCCTACGAGTTGTGAGGATCTCGTAGGTGCGTTTTCTCCTTAAGGATCGTGAGGATTCCTAAGTGTATGATCTCTTATAAGTCGTAAGTATCTTACAAGAGTGTTTTCTCCTTATAAGTCGAGAGGACTTACAAGTGTTGTCTACAGAGTAAACATATCCCTAGTCGCGGGTGGGACTTTGTTAAGGAAATGTTTAATCGCGCCCGTGGATTGTATACAAGGGTCAATATTGATCTGTTTGAAGGGCGGCATCGAAGATTATGATGGCTTAAGAACATGTTCAGATCCCTGTAGCTTAAGGCTTTTGAATCCTATGAGCCGTGAGGGTCTCAAAGGGGAATTCTCCTTACAAGTCGTGAGGATCTCGTAAGTGTCATTTCTTCTTAGGAATCTTGGGGATCCCTAAGTGTGTTGCTCCCTTATGAGTCGTAAGGATCTCACGCAGGTATTTTCTCCTCACCAGGTCGAGAGGACCTTGCAAGTGTCTTTTAACGAGATTGCACCCTTTTGGGTTTTCACAAAACTCGCTGGTAGCCCTGCCGTTTTTACTCACGGAGCCCTTTCGGGTTTTCATCCGTGCCCATTTTTCTTATGGACGTACCAATTTTTTTTTACGAGTCTACGCCCTTTCGGGTTTTCACAAACATCGCCGGTAATCCTGCTGTTTTTACTCACGGCGCCCTTTCGGGTTTTCATCCGTGCCCATTTTGCTTATGGACATACCATTTTTTTTACGCGTCAGCCCTAGGATGCTGCGGTTTATAGTAGTTTAACGACGTTTCGGTCAATTGCAAGTTTTAGGACATTGTGGTCCATCGTTAGTTTAGGGACGTTTCGGTCCGTTGTTTATCCTGTATACACGTGCATTTGTCACGTGACGGGATACATGACGTTGATGTGGAATACGCTCATTTAGGGTGTGATTTGATATGGTTGGAGTGTTTTGTGACCCATCCCTATCACGGCTTCTCCAACTTGACGCCGACGCCTGTCCCCTTCGAATAGGGCCATTTGGCGTTCTCGATCAGCTTTGCTCTTCTGACGGGCTTCGTTCAGTAGCATGTCGATCATCTCATCTGACGGTTCTAAGGATTTTGGCATTGATCCTGCCCCCAGCTCTTCTACATTATCTTCTGATGCCGAGTGAGCTTCTTTGTTATTTAGCAACGAATGAGAGATCATGTGGCAACTTTCCACATAATCTTCTGGTTCCTGTGACGAGTTGTCTCCCTTATCATCGTCACTATCTCCGCCTTCCAGGATATGGTTGAGAAATTCTTGGAATGTGACCGGGGTTCGTGCCTTTTGGTTGTATTCCTCCAACGCGTCAATATGCTTTTGCAAGTCCGTGCGCTTGTCATCAGGCTTCACGGGTTCTTCTTCTTCTTTGAAGACTTTGACTGCTGAACCTAAGTGTTTTGACCATCGCTACCAATTCTCGGCGTCAGGCGCGGTTTTAGCATTCCCTCAATGATCTCAGGCTCTAATGGGCTTTTCCACCCGATTGTCGGGCATGTATGAAGATCCTTCAGCATTCTTTTCGTCTTGGCTGAAAGAGCGACCTCCTATGGAGCTTCTTTTATAAAAGAGCACGATGCCCCAGTGTGTCCACCCTTTTAGGAGTGTGCTGTTGTGGTAGATTCACCTTTCAGTTTTCAGATAGCGCGAACTTACCCTGTTGGTATTGGTCTTCAACCTAGTTTTTGAAGACGTAGCAGTCTTCGATCGGATGGCCCAAAACTCAGTGGTAGGGGAAGTAATTGGGATCGTTGACGTCGTTCGGTTGTGGTGGGTGTCTCGACTCCGGTAGAGTGACGAGCCTATTGCGCACTGACAGTTCAAACAGTTTCCTTGTTTTATCCCGGGGAAACGAGTAAAGATGTCTCGACTTCTCATCGAAGGATTGCCGCTTGTTGCTTTGGCGAACAACCGGTCTCGGGCCACTCGGTTGTTGTTGAGCGTTGGCGATAAAGATAGCTTTCCCTTTACCCCTTTCGTTTCGAAGCTCCGTTTTCGACGAGGACGGCTTATGGCCCATTTGGTCCATTTGGGCCAGCTTGTCAATTAAGGCATGGAAGGTGGTCGGCTTGAAGAACATCATGAATTGGGATATGATCGCCTGTGGATCGAGGGTTCCCACAAACATGCCTACTGCATGATACTCTTTTATGCGCTGTTCACACTTCGACCATAGATTCCGCCACCGTATCGCGTACTACAGCCATGTTTCGCCTGGCTTCACTCTGGCATTAATTAATGCGGTGATCGGGGTGCGCTCGCTAGCACTGGAGAAATGTTGGGTGAACAGCAATTCCATCTCCATAAAAGTTTTGACGGAGTCGTTGGGAAGCTCTGAGTACCATTTGAACGCCGTCTCTGCCAAGCTGCCGATGAATTGGCGAAGCAGTAGCTTATCATCCCCTCCAGTGTTGCCGCAGAGAGCCCTGAACTGAGCGACATGTTGATGGGGATTGCCTGTCTCCTTGTATACATGGAATTTAGGGATCGTATATCCCGGCGGGTACTTTATTTGGTCGTACCAACCCGGATAGGGTCGTCCAGTCTTAACAATTTGCCCGGCCGCTTCGCTCGCCTGATAAGCTCGTATCTGCTGAGCAATGCAGTCATCCAAGGAGGCTTTCAAGATGGTCTCCTCTTTAGCGGCTGAACAAGCTGGAAGAGGGTTTGACGTCTCCCCTCGGTCGTCTTCAAGGATAATCGGAGGGTCTTCAGTTGGAGGATCCGGCTGTAACATCATCCCGACCATATCTTGGAACAAAAGCGCCATTCGTTTAATGTTGGCAGCTTGTTCCGCTGCCTCTTTGTCCTTCTTCTCAAGGATTCTGCGGAGGAACTCAGCATCAGTTTCTTGTTCATGACGCTGCTCTGACGATGTCTCCGGGCTTTCTTTTGGCTCAGTGAGTGCGGCCATCTGTGTTAACATTTCCTGGAGTTTTTGCTGTTGCTCCTGGGCCTTAGTCACAGACCGTGTAAGTGGTCGGTGACCCGTAGAGATACGGCTATCCTCTTTTCCGGAAGCCATATAAACAGTATGCACCACCATGCCCCCATACTTGGGGCATTTAAATTCAGTGTCCTTGCGATTTTCCAAAGACGTAAGGATCTTCTCCGTCCTCTTTCTTTTGTGGGCGGTCGAAGTTGAGGGGGCCGTTGCAGCGGGCATCCAAACAGATGACACCTTCTATGGCTTGACAGGGCGATCCCCTTCTCGCTGAACTTTCATCTTTTTTGTCGGTGGGGGTAGTCTTGATCAATCACAGAACCTTGGACCTGTCGCCAAACTTTATGAATTTTAGTGGACATCCGCTGAGGGGGTTGCTCTGGCTTCACCTTTGTAGCGTTCTCCCTGGATGGAGGAGATCTTTTTAGCACGGCCTTCGGAGAGTTCTTGCGTACCCTCCTAAGTGGTTCAAAGCTGTTCCTAGTTGGAACAGCAGCATCAATTTCCACCATCGGAGCTGGCGGAGTCAGTCCAGAAGGAGAGCTGCCCCCAGCCTTCCTTACTCGGCGCTAGTGACGACGGCGGGCATGTCGTGCTGATGGGACCGGCTCAGTTATGGGGGTGGCTTCGTCATTCCCTCTGCTTTGAGGAGAGGGTGTTATTGGCACTAGCCTGTCGAAAACTGACGTCCGTTGAGAGGGGATAGTCAGTCTTGCGAAAGCCGACCTTTGAGTAGGGAGAGCAGCTTGGACGACCTCAATTGTAGCAGAAGTTGGAGTGTCCTTCTCTGGTATTGCGAGTCTCTTTACGGGCCCACTTGAGGTTTGACCCAGCCTGTCGAAGACTGAGGCAGTGGAGTTGGACGACCCGCTGAGAGGGCCTTGGTGGTTGCAAGCCGAGCAAAGACCGACTTCTTCGCAGCTTCCTGTGTCGGCATCTGAACGCTGAAGCTTGTTGGTGGGATCATGGTCCCGAAGAATAGCCCAGTGGTGGCTTGGTTCACTTATTCCACCGGCATTGTGAAAAGGGAGACCGCTTGGGGCCCGTAAGTCACTCCTCCGGACAGGACGGAGTGAGAGTTGCAGTTGCAGTTAGTGCAGTTTGAAGCCATTGATCTTCTGTTTTTCTGCACGGAGCAAGACACCAAATCTTAGTACCTCGAATCCAGGGGCAACCATGTCAAACCGCGATTCGTTCGCGAAACACGACATACGAAGTGTGGAGTGAAAAGAGGAAAAGGTCCCACCGGACGTGCCAGAATCTGTTCTCCACTGAAAGACCGTGACCGGGACGTTGGGACGTCAGGCCTGAATTTCGAGGGAAGATGCTATTAGGTGCTATCCGTCCACCTCTCCGAAGATGCCAAGTTGATTTATGACACCATGTATCGAAGGTTTAGACGGATGCGGCCGTTGTAGCAGACTTCATCAGATTCCCCCTCATTTGAGGGGTTTTTGATTGTGGGGACGCTCTTTCCTGCAGGCGCAAGCCCCTGCAGTTAATTACGCTACCGCATCGCGGTAACCACTTTCTCCTTCTCCAAATGGTCACTTCGTGTCGTGTGTGTTTATTTTGTTTTTTGGTTTCCCATGGATTGTATACGGAGACTAATTTATGTTGTCGCCCGTAGGGCGTGGATTAGTCCAAATCCGTATTTTCTTAGATTTGGTTTTTGGTTTGGGTTTAAGGATACGTTAGTCTCATTTGAGACTAAGATCAACTTAAACGTTTGTTAAGGATACATTAGTCTAATTTTAGACTAAGTTCAACTTAACAATTTGTTAAGAATACATTAGTCTAATTTTAGACTAAGATCAACTTAACAGGATCATTTAGATCCAATAAAAGAGCATTTGAACTCTATTGTTTTAGTTTATGGACTTTGCGGTCGATTAGTTTAGGGACATTACGGTCCAAGGTTAAGGACATCATAGTCCATGGGTTTAAGGACCCCACAGTCCGAGGTTAAGGACATCATAGTCCATGGGTTTAAGGACCCCACAGTCCGAGGTTAAGGACATCATAGCCCATGGGGTTAAGGGCCCCACGGTCCGAGGTTAAGGACATCATAGTCCATGGGTTTAAGGACCCCATAGTCCGTAAAGTGTTTAGTTGTCGGGACCCGTCACCTCTCTGAAGACGTTGAAGGATTATAACGACAAATATCAGAGGAGTGAAGAGATGTACCCTTGAACTAATTTTAGTTGGGAGATCTGTAGTTGGATTGATTTAAGGATCGTTAATCTCGTTTGAGATTAGGATTAACTTAAATGTTTGTTAAGGATATGTTAGTCTAATTTTAGACTAAGATCTACTTAACAGGATGATTTAGATCCAACAAAAGAGCATTTGGGCTCTATTGTTTAGTTTAGGGACATTGCGGTCCAAGTTCAGATGCAAACATGGGTTTGGAAATGCACCAGATAGTTATTGGTCATTGGGACCCACCACCTCTCTGAAGACGTTGAAGAATTACAGCGGCATATATCAGAGGTGTGAAGAGATGTACTCTTGAACCAAAGTTGATTGAAAGGCTCTGGGTTTTGCTTTGAATGTCATATGGGATGATCAATTTTGGAAGACAAGAGTGTATTTAAGGTTCAGTGAAAAGGGAGGGGTACTGCCTCTGAAAACTTGGCTAACTCAAGCTAAGATTGACTTGAAAATAGTGTTAAACACTACAGTACACTCAGCTGTCACATGCTCCCACATGATGCGCTCAGAATAGTGTTAAACACTAGGGATGCTGCGCACAAAATAGTTTTAAACACTAAAAAAGAAGCGCTCACGTGGGGTCACGTGAGACGCTTGAGTATTGGGCCAAAACTTCCTTTATTTTGTTCTCAGAATATGCAAGTAAATGTTAAACACTTAGCCTTTATGGCCGTCACGTGTGGGCACGTGATGGGTATCCATGTTTTGGATATTGAAAGGATTTGCTAGGGGTCACGTGGGGACATGTGAGGGCGCCCAAAATCTGTTCTGCCCTTCTTATTTTGAGGAGTCTTTTCAAAGGTCACGTGACCTATTCTCATTCGTTCTCTTTTGATCATTGAGGGGGAGAGTCACGTGTCACCACATGATCATATTGGGTACTTAATCTTTTTACGTGCATGGAGAGATAGATCCCTTGTTTAAGAATTAAATTCTCTTATAGGGTTAATCCCTAATTTTGTTCAGAGGAAATAAATTCCCATATGTTCGAAAGAATTAAATTCTTTAAACTCAATTCTCCCTCTATGTTTTGGATCTGCATGGCAGAATCTCCCCGATGAGAATTAAATTCTCAACTTATGGGGAGATCTGCTTCTGCAGATCTATTACCATGAAGAAGTACTAAGTTCTTTGTATTAAGGGTTAAATCCTATCTTTGTTGGAGGAATTAAGTTCCTATGTGCTTTCGTGGGAGAATAAAATTGTCTGAATTTAGGTCCTCCCTTAGATTTTAGATCTGCATGGCAGAATCTCCCTGATGAGAATTAAATTCTCAACTTGTGGGGAGATCTGCTTCCGCAGACCTTCAACCAAAGGAAGAACTAAGTTCTTACGCAGAAGAGTTAAACTCTTAATTTGAGAATTAAATTCTCTTATAGGGTTATGGGAGCTTATAGAATGATCTCTTTCTCTCCCTTACCTAGGGTTTCTTTCATTTTCTGAAGAGATCTTCTTTCTCTCTGGAGAATTAAATTCTTTTTTTTTTATTCTCTCTCTGTTGTTGTATCTATCCCTTCTTTTTTCTTCTCTTCTTGGTTCCTATTTATACGAGAAAGAAAAGAATCAGTTTATTTAGTCAATTTTTCATTGAAAGATTTTAATTGATTTTGTAACCAACATGATTTTTAGATCACTCAGTGAATTTTATTCACCATTGGATTTTTAATCCAAAAGATATTTTATCTGTTATTCCTGGAAAATTTCAGGGAAATCTTTCCTTGTATAGAATCTTTCTATAAATTGGTGATTTTTAATCACCATTGGATTTTTAATCCAACGGTTCTCTACTTTACAGAGCGCAATCTTTTTGTTTGGAAAGATCTAGAGAAATATTTTTCCAGTTAGGGTTTTTGATTTCCCTTAATTAGAATTTAATTCTATTAGTTCGGAAGGTTTAAGAGCCTATCCTGTGTTAGCACATGACCCCACTGATTGATCATTTAATTAGAATTTAATTCTATTAGTTCAGAGATCTTAGGAACCCATCATGTGTTGGCACGTGACCCCCTGTCACGTGTGGGCACGTGATGCCCCGTTTAGGGTTTTCTTTCCTTTAACTTAGAGAATTTTTAAGACCCCATCACTTGGTGGCACGTGACCCACTAATTAAGTATTTAATCAGAATTTAATTCTGTTGTTTTAAAGAACTCAGGAACTATCACGTGTCAACACGTGACCCTTGGTCACGTGTGGGCACGTGATGCCCCATTGGGATTTTTCCTTGTTATTTTATTATACCTTTAATTCTTTTCAGTGGGTTTAAAGGCCCATGACATGTAGACACGTGACCCCATTTGATTAGGATTCAATTCTTATTATTTCAGAGTCCTCAGGAAGCCATCACGTGTCGGCACATGCCCCCCGATCATGTGTAGGCACGTAATGCCCTATTGGGGGTTTTTCCTTGTATTTTATAAGTGAACATCCTCTTCTCATTCCGAGGATCCGTCTTTGAGGAGGACGGTCTATGACCCATCTGGTCCATTTGGGCCAGCTTGTCAATCAAGGCTTGGAAAGTAGTTGGCTTGAAGAACATCATGAATTGAGATATTTCCGCCTGTGGATCAAGAGTACCCACGAACATGCCTATCGCAGGAGCTTCCTCGATGCGTTGTTCGCACTTCGACCATAAATTCCGCCACCGTATCGCATACTGCACCCATGTTTCGCCTGGCTTCACTCTGGCATTAATTAACGTGGTGATCGGGGTGCGCTCGCTAGCGCTGGCGAAACGTTGGGTGAACAACAATTCCATCTCCGTAAAAGTTTTGACGGAGTCGTTGGGAAGCTCTGAGTACAATTCGAACACCGTCTCCGCCAAGCTGCCGACGAATTGGCGAAGCAGTAGCTTATCATCCCCTCCAGTGTTGCCGCAGAGAGCACTGATATGAGCGACATGTTGATGGGGATTGCTTGTCCCCTTGTACACATGGAATTTAGGAATTGTGTATCCTGACGGGTACTTTATCTGATCGTACCATCCTGGATATGGTCGTCCAGTTCTGACGACTTGGCCGGTTGCTTCATTCGCTTGATGAGCTCGTATTTGCTGAGCTATATAATCATTGAGCATGGCTTTGGAGATGGTATCCTCCTTGGCTGCTGACAGAGCCGGCGGAGGATTTGATGTCTCTCCTCTATCATCTTCAATTATTACTGGAGATCTTCGGCTGGAGAGTCCGGCTGGATCATTAGGCCCACCATATCTTGGAATAAAAGGGTCATTTGTTTTATGTTGGCCGCTTGTTCCACAGCCTCTTTGTCCTTCTTCTCGAGCATTCTCCGAAGGAATTCGGCATCTGTTTCCTGCTCATGACGCTACTCCGAAGATGTCTCCAGGCTTACTTTTGGTCCAGTGAGTGCAGCCATAGCTGTCAGCATTTCTTGGTGCTTTTGTTGTTGTTGCTCCTGAGCCTTAGTCACAGACCGTGTAAGTGGTCGGTGACCCTTAGAGATACAGCTATCCTCTTTTTCGGAAGCCATATAAACAGTATGCACCACCATGCCCCCAGACTTGGGGCGTTTAGATTCATTGTCCTTGCGATTTGCCAAAGACGCATGGATCTTCTCCGGCCTCTTTCTTTTGTGGGCGGTCGAAGAAGAGGGAGCCGTTGCAGTGGGCACCCAAACAGATGACACCTTCTGTGGCTTGACAGGGTAATCCCCTTCTCGCCGAATTTTCATCTTTTTCTGTCGGCGGGGGTAGTCTTGATCAATCACGGAGTCTTGGACCTGTCACCAGACCTTGTGAATTTTGGAGGACAGCCGCTGAGGGGGCTGCTCTAGCTTCACCTTTGTAGCACTCTCCACAGGTGGAGGAGATCTCTTTAGCACGGCCGTCGGAGAGTTCTTGCACACCCTTCTGAGTGGTTCAAAGCTGTTCCCAGTTGGAACAGCAGCATCAACTTCCACCGTTGGAGCTGATGGGGTGAGTCCGGAAGGGGAGTTGCCCACAGTTTTCCTCACTCGGTGCCAGTGGCAACGTCGAGCATGGCGAGTGGCCGGGACCACCTCCATTGTTGCATTAGCTTTTCCATGCCCCCTGTTCTGATGAGAGCATGTTGTTGGCGTCAGCCTGTCAAAGACAGACGTCCGCTGAGAGGGAATGGTCAACCTGTCGAAAGCCAACCTTTGAGTAGGGAGAGCAGCTTAGACGACCTCAACTGTAACAGGAGTTGGAGTGTCCTTCTCTTGTATTGCGAGCCTCTTTGCGGGCCCACTTGAGCTTTGGCCCAGCCCGTCGAAGACTGAGGCATTGGAGCTGGACGACCCACTGAGAGGGGCCATGGTGGTTGCAAGCCGATCAAAGACCGACTTCTTCGCAGCTTCTTATGATGGCATCTGAACGTTGAAGCTCGTTGGTGGGATCATGGTCCCGAAGAATAGCCCAGTGGTGGCTTGGGTCACTTGTTCCACCGGTATTGTAAAAAGGGAGGCCGCTTGAGGCCCGTAGGTTACTCCTCCGATGAGGACGGATTGGGAGTTGTTGCAACTAATGCAGTTTGAAGCCATCGATCTTCTGTTTTTCTGCACGGAGCAAGATACCAAATCTTAGTACCTCACATCCAAAGGCAACCATGTCAAACCGCGACTTGTTCGCGAAACACGACACACGAAGTGTGGAGTGGAAAGAGGAAAAGGTCCCACTGGGCGTGCCAGAATCTGTTATCCGCCGAAAAAACGCGACCGGGATGCTGGGACATCTGGCCTGAATTTCGAGGGCAGATGCTATTTGGTTCTATCCGTCCACCTCTCCGAAAATGCCAAGTTGATTTATGGCACCATGTATCGGAGGTTTAGACGGATGCGGCCGTTATAGCAGACTTCGTCAGATTCCCCCTCGTTTGAGGGGTTTTTTTATTGTGGGGACGCTCTTCCCTGCAGGCGCAAGCCCCTGCAGTTAATTACGCTACCACATCGCGGTAACCACTTTCTCCTTCTCCAGATGGTCACTTCGTGTCGTGTTTTTTTTTGTTTTTGGTTGCCCGTAGATTGTATACGGAGACTAATTTATGTGGTCGCTCGTAGGGCGTGGATTAGTCCAAATCCGTATTTTCTTAGATTTGGGTTTGGGTTTCGTTTAAGGATCGTCAATCTCATTTGAGAGTAAGATCAACTTAAACGTTTGTTAAGGATACGTTAGTCTAATTTTAGACTAAGATCAACCTAACCATTTGTTAAGGATACGTTAGTCTAATTTTAGACTAAGATCAACCTAACCATTTGTTAATGATACGTTAGTTTAATTTTAGACTAAGATCAACTTAACAGTTTGTTAATGATACGTTAGTCTAATTTTAGACTAAGATCTACTTAACAGGATCGTTTAGATCCAACAAAAAAGCATTTTGGCTCTATTGTTTTAGTTTAGGGACTTTGCAGTCCAGTTTAAAAATGTCATAGTCTGTAAAGTTTAAGGACATCATAGTCCATGAGTTTAAGGACCCCACAGTCCGTACTAGTTTAGAGACATCATAGTCTGTAAAGTTTAAGGACATCATAGTCCATGAGATTAAGGACCCCACAGTCCGTGAAATGTCTGGTTGTCGGGACCCGTCACCTCTCTGAAGACGTTGAAGGATTACAACGACAAATATCAAAGGAGTGAAGAGATGTACCCTTGAACCAATATTGGTTGGGAGATCTTAGTCCAATTTGGGACTAAGATCAAAGATTTATGAGCATATGGGTTCAATTAATCCGAATTAGGGATCTGTGGCCACCTTGGGCTCGGCCCATTCAATTAAAATGTTGGACATTTAATTAGGCTCAGTCCTTTTTCATTTAACAAGGCTGAGCATTGGTCCTGACAACTTTTGTCTTTTATTGGATGATGAGCACTCACTATGGCTCTGAGCTTTATCATTTAAAGAACAGTTTATGTTCTCTCAGCGTACACATGAGGAGCACATGGCGCGCTTGGCGCTGAGCGCCAGACAATGAGCGCAGAGCTCTTCTGTGAAATAGTGCACACGTGAGAAGCATGTGGCGCGCTTGGCGCAGTGCGCCAGAAAATGAGCGCGGATCGCTTCTGTTTAAGTAGCGCACACGTGAGGAGCACGTGGTGCGCTTGGCGCTGTGCGCCAGACTTGGAGCGCTGAGGGCTTCTGTGAAATAGCGCACACGTAAGGAGCACGTGGCGCGCTTAGCGCTGTGCGCCAGACAATGAGCGCGGAGCGCTTCTTTAAATTTGAAGCGCTAAGGCTCTGCAGCGCTGTGCGCTAGATTTGGAGTGCTGGGGCGCTTCGTTTAATTGGAGTGCTGAGGCTCTTTATAGGCAGCTTTGCGCTCTGAGAATTAATTCTCTCTTCTAAGAAACTTTGTCTCATGGATCTAAGAACAATGTTCTTATTTTATAGGAGATGTTTCAATCTCTTATGTTCTTGGTGAAAGGTTTTTCCTTTATGGATCTGTGATCCTAAGAGAATTGAATTATTCTCCCCCCTTTTTTATAATGAGATGTTATAATCTCTTTTGTGAATGACAATTTGTCTTAAAGATCTATATGATCTAGCATAAGAACTAGGTTCTTTTTCTGATGAGATTTTTTTATCTCTCTGTTTTTACCTTGAAGAAAAGTTCTTATTCTGCCGAGAGCTTGTTCTTCTCTCTGAAATTTCTCAAAGTTTATAGGGGGTTCCTCTCTATGAGACTTGAAGTCTTGGGGCCTTTATATAGTGAAGGCTGATTTGTTCAATCGGTTAAGGAGATCTTTTCTCTAATTGATTTGGGAATATTTCCCCCGTTGGATCTTTGATCCAAGGGTTTCTGTTTTACAGAAGGCAATTTTCTTGTTTTTAACAAGATTGGGAAATCTTTTCCCATACAGAATTTATTCTGTATCTTGGTGATTTTTAATCACTATTGGATCATTGATCCAACGGTGCTCTGATTTTCAGAGCACAATCTTTCCTGTTTGGAAAGATTGTGAGAAATATTTCCTTAACAGAATTTTACTCTGGTTAATTGATGATTTTTAATCATGTTCGTCGGATCTTTGATCCAACGGTTGGGAACATTTAGTTCCAGCGCTAGCGCTCTCGTGCTTTGCACGTGATGTGCTGCTTAGAGTGCAGCTTACTTAGCGCTAGCGCTTACGTGCTTTGCATGTGGCGCACTGCTTAGAGTACAACGCTCTTAGCGCTAGCGCTCATGTGCTTTGCACGTGAGCGCTGCCTCAGAGTCTTTGACTCTTAGCGCTGACGCTGCTATGAAGCTCTGCTTCATTTCAAAATTCAAAATTTGAACAGAGCTTTGCTCTGATTGGGGGAAACGGGAATAGCATAGCTTATGCGTCAAGATAATTGAAGACTCATAAAAAGAACTACCCAACTCATGATCTGGAATTAGCAACAGTGATTTTCGCTCTGAAAATTTGGAGACACTACTATTGGGTGAAAAGATAGAAGTATTTACCGATCACAAAAGCCTAAAATATGTGTTCACACAGAAAGAGCTCAACATGGGACATCGTAGATGGTTAGAGCTGATGGCTGACTATGATCTTGATCTAAAATACCATCCGGGGAAAGTTAATATAGTGCCGGATGCTCTAAGTCAGTTGCCGATACGGATGCTGATTGCACAGAATGAGATTATATCCGATCTTCAGAGATTCAAATTAGAGATTGTACTACCAAATTTTTTGGGACAGTGGATGCAGTTGCAAGTTTAGTCATCCTTGATCGATAACATTAAAGCAGCATGGTGACATGATCTAAAATTGCAAAAGTTTTGAGAACAAGTAGAAGTGGGATTTCGAACAGATTTGTTGATTCATGAATATGGTTCGTTGCGATATGGGAGCCGTTTATGTGTACCTAAGGGAGATGTTCGTGAAGAATTCATGAAGGAGGCTCATAGTTCCGCGTATTCAGTGCACCCGGAAGGCACGAAGATATATAGAGATCTATGACAGCATTTCTGGTAGGAAGGCATGAAAAGAGAGATTGCTCGCTACGTATCAAAGTGCTTGGTGTGTCAACAAGTCAAGGCTGAACATTAAAGGATACTGGTTTGTTGCAACCACTTCCGATTCCTGAATGTAAGTGGGAACATATAACCATGAATTTCGTGACAGTTTTACCACGGATTCCAAACGGCAATAAAGCAATTTGGGTGATTGTCGATCGATTGACCAAGGCAGTTCATTTTATACTGTTTCGAGTTGGTCAGTCGACGGAGGCTTTAGCAGAGCGGTACATGCAAGAGATTGTGAGATTGCATAGGGTACCTGTGAACATCGTTTCCGATTGTGATACTCGATTTCTATCACACTTTTGGAGGAGTCTACAGGAAAGTTTGGGAACTCGCTTGAAGTTTAGCACGGCTTATCATCCTCAGAAAGATGGCCAGTCTGAAAGAACGATCCAAACTCTTGAAAATATGTTGAGAACATGCATGTTAGACTTTAAGAGTTCAAAAGAGGATCGTTTGCACTTAGCGGAGTTCTCTTATAATAACAGTTTTCAAGCGACTATACAGATGACTCCGTTCGAAACATTATACGATCGTAAGTGTTGCCCGCCTGTCTGTTGGGAAGATGTTGAAGAAAGAAGATTGTTGGGACCAGATATTATTGTGCAAACGGTGGAGAAAGTGAACTTAATCTGAAATCATATGAAGGTGGCATAAGATCGGCAGAAAAGTTGGGCTAATACTGAAAGAAGACCTTTGAAGTTCGCAGTTGGTGATCTTGTATTCTTGAAGATATCACCGACGAGAGGAGTAATCCGATTTGGTAGTCGAGGAAAGCTTAGTCCTCGATTCGTAGGGCCTTTCGATATCACCGAGTATGTTGGGGAGGTAGCTTATCGATTGGCTCTACCACCATTTTTGGCGAGTGTTCATGACATGTTTCATGTATCTAAACCCCGTAAGTATATTTGAGATAAGACGCATGTGCTAAATTATTCGGAACTGATAGTAAGGGATGATTTAACGTATGAAGAGCGACCAATGGCGATTGTGGATCGACGAGAGAAGTCCTCAAGAATAAAGTTATCCCGCCAGTACTCGTTTCATGGGGGAATCGTTCGCACGGAGAATCTACTTGGGAACGTGAAGACGAGATCCGACAGAAGTTTCCACACCTCTTTTCTTAAATCCGTGTCTTCTTGTCTTTTATTGTTCCGTGAATTTCGATGATGAAATTCCTTTATAGTTAGGTATAATATAACACCCTAGTACAATTATACTATATATTTGGGTATTTGAAATCTTATGGTAAAATTCTTTACTATTGTTGTTTTTGGGTTGCGAATGATGCAATTAGTAGCTGTGATTATTATCCGACCCGACCTGCATATTTGAAACCCAATATAGTTCGAGATTACATCAAATATTTGCTAGTACAGTGTATACATGCAAATCTAGATTATATATATACATATATAATATTTCTAGACTATAATATCTTTTTATAATACAATATAAAACCAAATAATATTTTTTCCATCTAGCCTTGCATGACAAAGTACCCTATATCAGGCGGTTGCGCCCATATATCATGTTTATATCCTAAGTGTTAGACGAACCGATTATTGGATCGCTACGTATATTTACGTAGATGTTTATTTGGGGGTATATATTTTTAATTACAGACCTTTGCATCATGGTTTAAATTCTTACGTATATTTTTCATATTTAAAAACTATATTTTTAAAGGGATACGGGTAATATTTCGGAGTAATCTGCTATTATCTGAAATATCCTACGTTATATATATAATATATTATTATAACTATAATACACACACACACAGAGTTATATATATAAAAATATATTATATTTAAATTTTAAATTAAAAAACTCTCTCTTTCTCTCCGTCTCAATCTCTCTCTGTCTCTCTCTTTCTCTCCTTATCTCTCCCCGTCCCCACACACTCCCCCCCTCTCTATATATATATATATAATAAAAGTCTTATAATAAACACTCTCTCTTTCCCTTGTCTTCTTTCCTTCGCCAACCTTCGATGTCTCCTCCCTCATCACAGAATCATATCTCCTCGCCAGAACCCTCCCCTCGCCGTCAGCACCTCCATCCTCATCTCCTTCCCGATGACCACCCAAGCTTCTAAACCCGAAGCAAGAACCCACCTTCAAGCCTTCTCGTCGTTGCCTCTCCCCATCGTCGCCGTTCCCCTCAGGCCGTCGTCATCTTCTCGTCCTTGTCCTCGCCTCTACCTCACCGACATCACCTCCTCCTTCTCCTTTTCCGAACACCACCCAACCGAACCCATACACCAAGAACCTATCACCCATCGTCTTCGACCTCTCGCCGAAACCCGACCACCACCCTATCACCCCCGTCACCTCCTCTCGTCTCCCAACAACCCCAGAGCATCCACACCACCACCACACTCTATTCTTCTTCCCCTTTCTTGTTCCCTGATCACTGTAATCCTCACAGCCACGATGCCTCACCGTCGGCCTCCACGTCACCTCTCCGCCACCATTTCTTCTGTGCTCGCCAAATCTAGAGAACCCCAGCAAACCCCAACAGCCATCTCCTCCTCCTCCGCTTCTTTCTTTTCTTCTCTTTTCCGATCATCTCGCCAGAGTTACGCACATCGCCAACGATCCAGACGACCCAGTCACTGTCATCGTCTAGCCCAGTCACCACGTCACGCAGCTACTCATCCAGGTAAAGTCCTATGTGCGTAAGTTTTGCATCATGACTTTATTTCGGTATCGAAACGTGACATCTGTATCTCGACGGGAGATTTGATTAGGCAAGTTCTAAACTTGCAACATGCTATTTTGATTATATCAGTATTTATATGCTTGACTATAGGACATACAATTTAATATTCAGCAAGTAATAGAGATTTACAGTTTTATAGTATTCGTCGGTATCCGTACCGATAATGGTTTGCCTAGTTGCATGCCGGATCATCATAATATTATCATACTACAATATTAGTTCAATATGTCATCCAGATTGCAATATACATGGTAATGGACGTATAACGATTATTATATATAGATACATATGCATCCTGGCAATAGTTATGTTTACCGTGTTTCGATATTGGTTACAGTTTTACATTTGGTGTTTATTTTGGCACGACGCATTACTAGATCTATTACTTGGATCATCCGCTAATCCTGACAATCCTGACTTGTTGTCTTGACGGACGTGATTTGTTGTCTACATAGACAAGACCTGTACCTGCTTGATCCTGTATTGGCATTAGATTTATATCATCAATACCTGACTTGAACACAAAACCTGGGGGAAAAGGGGAAATCGATAATGAAACCTGACTTGTAACTCAAGAGTTCGATACTCCAGATACTGATCAATCTTTACGGGCTCGGCCAGCCCCGAAATGATGCTGCAGACATCATTCATCCGTACATGTTATCTGTTTATCAGATTCAGCCCGAGAATCTTAACCGTGGTCCCGGGCACGCACGGGATACTATTGAGTTACATCGACGATTCCATTAAATTGATTTCAAAGACTTATAGAACAGATAATCTAGAAGCAGAGACTTTATGTAAGTTCACGTTGCTCACCCCGGTTCTTATGGAGAGGCGGAAACGGCGAAAAACAATTTTTTGGCGTAAAGGCAACATGGACTAAAAGCTGGATCTTTGTTAAACTAGAAACTAGCAAACTATTAGAGGCGTTAACTACTATGCCGTAGAAATTATACCTCACGAAACCGGTCCTTTGGGTCTTCTCTCCGCTGTCCGGCTCATCCATCCACGCTCCGAGGGTCGATCCGGATCTTGGTCACCTCCGCGGCCTTCTTGAGTCGAAGACGATCCACCCGAGAGATGTACACCGAGCTCCACCTCGAGCCGAGGCAACTAGGGCAATAAGATCGCTTGTCTTGAAGTCCTAGGTTATGTAGAAGAGGTTGATGGAAGTGTTTGTCTTTGTGGATTCTTTTTCTCTCAACACATGATATCAAAAGAATTTATCAAGAGGAGGAAGATGAAGGAGAACTAGCAACCATGAGAGCTCATTTTCTTTTCTTCTCACATGAGAGAGAATGAGAAAAGAATAATGAACAAAGAAAATGAACCATGGTTCAATAATACTCAAAATCATCATTACTAATCCTATCATGATAAAATTGATGGCTACATTGACATGACCATTTTCATAATCCAAAAAGAAAAAGAAAACCAAAGAAGAGTGTAGACCTCTCATGAAGGTCAAGGTCAACTTTGGTCAACGGGTCAACAAAGTCAAGAGTAGTCAAATGGTCAAAGCAATTAGCCATCACAAAATTATCATTGAAATGATTAGTAAGTAATGTCCGCGGCTCATAATGGTTTTGACCGAAGGAATTGCCAAAACCCTAATGAGCCTGCCACATAACGGTTTTGGCTAAACCAACTGCCAAAACCCTAATGTGGCACCTCCTCCTTCTTCGCTCCTCACAACTGTGCATACACACCCGCATCCGCATTCCGTAAAATGCGAATGTACTGAAGACAAAACAAATCCATCCGTGCAATACTAGGATCCGGCTTAAACCAAAGCCCACTAATATTGCCTGCCCGAACAGCATACGCACACAAGTGTACGTAAGTGATTGCAGCCCTGCCGTAAAACCATACGGCCTCTACACGTTTCGCTCAGTGCAGGGAAACTCTCTGTGTGGGACTCTAAAGACTCGACACTACGCTGGCAGTGGGTTTAACCACAGACCGTAAGCGGCACTGGCTGTACGTAACGGTCCCCAGGTAGATTTCGATAAGAAGGCCGATGAGATAAACCCCTCCGAACTCCTACTGAGCCTGTATGTGACAATCTCCGTACAGTCCGGTCTGTTCGTCTGATACATCGCATGGCGGGCCTAGGGGGCAGTAAACGTCAGTCCCCTACTAGCGGTACAAGTCGTGTCGGAGTGTAGCCCAGAACACCTGAGATAGCTCTGGAAACCTACCAGTCTATCTCGCTTGCCCTGGCCAGGGACTTTGTGTAATGTCTCTTCTAGACACAGCGCGATATCAACCCCCAATACCGGGAGAGACGAATCCTGTCTAACCGTCACTGCCTCCAAGTGCTTCGGGACTGCACCCAACTACTACCTGTTTGCACGACTCCTTTGAGCCGTGGTAGGGTAGTAATCAAAGTACAGTGGGAACACACTCGAGGCGAAGTGACAGTGTCAAGTCAACGGACTAAGCTGTACTCATGTCACCTGGGAACTGATAACTGACGATAGGTATAATACCAACCAACAGTTCCCGACGAGTCCTGTCCAGTGTACTCCTAACCTAACGAGCACCCGCATACTATCTCCAGTACGACATACTGATGGCTGTGGGACAGACCACCTCCCGAGCTGGGATGAGAAGCTTATATGCTAGTCTACTCTGGAGTATCGATGCCCCGTCTCGATAGTCCTACGACTAGGGACCTGTATAAGGATGTGCTTGTAGATTACCCAGCCCCCACTAGTGTGACTGCCATCACAACGCTGGTAATCAAGCAAAGATCCTAAGGGCTCTACTAATATGTATAAGCGATATGCTAAAAGAAACACATGCACATATTGAAGTAGAAACAAACCAAGTAGCATACTACCATTTTGAGCAAGATTGTCTATACAACTGTGAATATCCCAAGCTTCCATTAAGTAATATACAAGCTAGTATGATACAGTAATGGCCTCTAGGGCATATACACTAACAATCTCCCACTTGCACCAGGGCCATGTACTGGCGTATCGAAGACCTATCATCTCGATCAGCCGCTCGAACTGAGTCTGGGGTATGGCCTTCGTGAATGGATCAGCAGTGTTATCTTCTGTATTTACTCTCTTTGCTTCGATCTCCCGGCGATCTACGATCTCCCTGATCAGGTGGTACCGCCTCAAAATGTGCCCGGACTTCTGATGGGACCTGGGTTCCTTCGCTAAAGCTATAGCGCCGTTGTTGTCACAATACAGCGGTATTGGATCAACACTGGTAGGATCCACCTGAAGCTCCGTGAAGAACTTCTTCATCCAGACAGCTTCCTCTGCGGCATCGCAAGCAGCTATGTACTCCGCTTCTATAGTTGAGTCACCAACGGTCTCCTGCTTGGAACTCTTCCAGCAAACCGCCCTTCCATTGAGGGTAAAGACATAAACCGACATGGACTTGGAGTCATCCTTGTCACTCTGGAAGCTGGAATCAGCAAAGGCCTCGATCTGGAGGTCTTTTTCGCTATACACCAAGAACATCTCCTTAGTCCTTCTCAGGTACTTGAGAATGTTCTTTACTGCTATCCAGTGTTTCTCCCCTGGGTTCGACTGATACCGGCTTACAACGCTTAATGCGTATGCTACATCTGGTCTGGTGCATAACATCGCATACATTATAGAGCCTACCGCAGATGCGTAGGGTATAGATGACATGCGAGCCCTTTCCAAATCAGTCTTGGGAGACATCTCTTTGGAGAGGGTGATTCCGTGACAAGCCGGTAGATTACCGCGCTTGTAATCTTCCATACTAAATCGTTTTAGTATGGTGTCAATGTATCTCGACTGTGAAAGTCCCAACATCCTCTTAGATCTATCACGATAGATCTGGATCCCCAGAATGTAGTTGGCATCGCCCAGGTCCTTCATGGAGAACCTCTGTGACAAGAATCCTTTGACTGACTGTAGCATAGGAATATCATTTCCTATTAGGAGAATGTCATCCACGTACAAGACGAGGAATACCACAGTTCTCCTACAATCTTACTGTAAATGCATGGTTCATCTGGGTTTTTGATAAAGTCGAATTCCTTGACAGTATCATCAAAGCAGATGTTCCAACTCCGCGATGCCTGCTTCAGTCCATAGATAGACTTGAGCAACTTGCACACTTTACCGCTGCTCCCACTCTGAATGAATCCCTCCGGCTGATTTATAAAGACGCACTCTTCCAAATTTCCATTTAGGAAAGCCGTCTTTACGTCCATCTGCCAGATCTCATAATCGTGGAAGGCAGCAATGGCAAGAAGGATCCGAATGGATTTGAGCATAGCCACTCGAGAAAAGGTCTCGTCATAGTCCAAACCAGGTCTTTGACGAAAACCCTTTGCTACAAGTCTAGCTTTATAGGTTTCAACCTGCCCATCTACACCAATCTTCTTTTTGAAGATCCATTTGCAGCCTATGAGTTTTACCCCTTCTGGAGCAAAGTCCAAAGTCCAAACTTTGTTGGTGTACATGGACTCCATCTCGGTCCGCATTGCATCCAGCCATTTTACCGAGTCACCGCTCTGAATGGCTTGCTGGAAGCTAGTAGGCTCACCATAGTCAATGGTGCAATCCTCTCTATCCCCGTCTATGAGAAAACCGTAGTATCTCTCGGGCGGATGAGACTGCCTACTACTCCTGCGGAGTGGCGCTGGGATGTCATGTTCTCCTGAACCTTCTGGTTCTTCCAAGCTTTCAGTAATAGCTTGTGGCTCTGGAATTTCTTCCAGTTCTACTACGCTCCCACTTTCACCTTTCTCTAAAAACTGATGTTCCAGAAAGTGGGCATGACGAGAAACAAAAACCTTTTGTTCCTCTGCGTAATAGAAAAAATACCCTTGGAGTTCTTTGGGTATCCTATAAACTTACACAGTACTGAGCGTGCCTCGAGCTTGTCCACATGCTGCTTTTTTACAAAAGCTGGACATCCCCATATCTTCAGATATTGAAGATGGGGTTTCTTCCCACACCACATCTGATATGGTGTGGTAGGCACAGTCTTAGAGGGAACCTTGTTCAAGAGATATTCAGCTGATTCTAGTGCATAACCCCAGAAGGATCGCGGCAACTCAGCCTTACTCATCATGGAATGAACCAGATCCAATAGGGTTCGATTCCTTCTTTCCGATACACCGTTGTGTTGTGGTGTGTATGGAGGAGTAAGCTGAGAGAGAATTCCATTCTCTTTTAAGTAGCCCAGAAACTCGGCACTCAAGTATTCACCACCTCGATCAGATCTCAGTGTCTTGATACTTTTGCCTGTTTGTTTTTCAACTTCATTCTTTTATTCCCGAAATTTCTCAAAGGCCTCGGATTTGTACTTCATCAAGAAGATATGCCCATACCTAAAGAAATCATCTGTGAAAGTAATGAAGTATGAATAACCACTTCGCACATGTGTAGACATTGGACCATACACATCACTGTGTATGAGTCCCAAGAGCTCACTTGCTCTTTCTCTGTGTCCAGTGAACGGAGTCTTTGTCATCTTTCTCATGAGACAAGATTCACAAGTGGCATAAGACTGGTACTCGAACGGATCCAAGTATCCTTCTTTATGTAACTTTGTCAACCATGTCTCATTAATGTGACCCAGTCTACAATGCCATAAGAAAGCCTGATTTAATTCCTGAGACTTTATTTTAAGTGTGTTCTGGACACTGAAGATCTGAGCTTGATTCAATACGTATATCCCGTTTTGTAATGTACCTGACCCAATCAGAACTTGATTTAGGTGGATGTTGACTACATCGCTTACAAAAGTAAAATCATATCCTTCCTTAGAAAGTAAGGATACAGATATGATATTACAAGTCGCACCTGGTACATAAAAACAGTCACGCAGAATCAATATCTGCCCAGTTGTCAGTCCTAGATGATATTCCCCGACGGATTCAACATACATGCTCATTCCGTTAGCAACCGTGAGAGTCATATCACCTTACCTGATAACCCTACGGTTTCTCAGAGCCTGTAACGAATTACAGATATGAGATCCTGATCCGGTATCCAATACCCAGGAAGTAGGGTTAACTGACATACAGTTCTCTATTACAAACACACCCGAAGCCGAAGCCACAACATGCTTCGAAGTCTGGCTACTGGCTATACAAGCCCTGCAATCCTTCTGCCAATGTTCATTCCTGTAACAATAGGAACATCCTTCTTTTACTACATCCAGTCCCGAAACTTCTGCCCTTCCCTTTCTTTCTACTTCCTTGGTTTCCTTCAGGGTAGTAGGTAGAGACTGTTGAACTAAGTCAGCGTCTGACCCGTTCTTCAATGTGGTCTTCAGGTCCGTGAGCTCAAAAGAGCTGGTCTCTGTAAGGACGTTGCCCCTTACAGATGACCCGACAGCCAACCTCGCTGGAAGCAATTCGTTCGAGGTCTCATATCTTGTGATACGAGATTGCTCTCCATATAAATCTTTGTTATGGAGGAAGATAGAAACTAAGTCCATCTTCTCATGCTGCCTCTGGTATGCACCATCAACTGAGGCTAACACGAGGCACTTGGCTTTCGCACAGTCTTTTTCCAATGTCTTGCGGATATAAATATCCGTGACAGGGGAAACTGGACCTAAGATGGCAGGGGTTGGATCAGTCAAGAGGTGTCCCAGCTTGTCACGGGAAATGGACATCTGGACAGATCTTTGCCAGTCAAAACAGTCAGATTCAGTCATTTTATTATCTAGATGTAACCTATGTCTTGTCACTGGGTCACTACAATTAAGAGAGAGAGAAGAAAACACTTTAGCATGATGCTCTTGCAAGTTTAGATTGGTTTTTAATTTATCTAAACAGGATGGCTCCCACTGTCTCTCGAATCCCTCCTCAAACCATAAAGGAAGAATTAGTCGGGATCAATCTCACCATACAATACTTGCTTAACCGTTCAGCCAGGCTGGTGTCGGTACTTCGAGGGAGGTTTTCCAAAGCTTTCGCGAAGTTCCTTAATTAAGTAACCCCTTTTCCCTGTGGGCGTAGCCCCTCTAACACCTTTCTAGACACCTACTTGGTTTATAGCATTGATCGTTAAGTGAGAAAGTTCCGGAGGAGTAGCATATACTCACAGTAGGATCGGGATCCAAATATCATCGCGTGACAAAACTGAAGGAATCCTACCAGAATCATCACACTCCAAATGGTATGCAGCGCTAGCAAGTTTCAGTTCTTTTGAAACTCACGATGTGGATTTTTGCCCCATGCTCTTATGACCTTGACGAAGGCCAACATATCATAAGTCACATGTCAAGTTCTACCCGTCATTGTCCAGGTTAATTTGAACCCACCCGTACATTCCCTTGACGAAGGCCAAAATAGTAGTACGACTGTCCCAAACCAACGCATCTATCTATGCTACATATAAATATTCAGCAGCTACCAATCACTATGCCTTGGCGAAGGTCAAAATACATAGCTTGAATACTACTGACTATTTAACTGAAATGACGGAGGGCTACGAATGGTTTTGGCAAAACCGTGAACGTAGTGAACTTGATATAATCGAAGGAACCTGATAGCTTTTAAAAGGAGTGGTTCAAGCTCCGCGTTTAAAAGCTTGGTTTTTGAAAAGAACCGAGTGGTTTTGAAAGTGTTCCAACAACTTTTACTTGGTTTATTTTCTTGCATTAATTCCAATGCGTCCCATCATTTAATCCTACCATTGCAGAAAAAACGAAAATATGACGTACGCTTATGCCATCCGCATTCGCTAAGGGGTCCCGTCATCACCCGTTAGGTTACTTAACTGACGACAGAGCAGGGGATGGACTAGCGCGGATGCAAAACATAAGCAACGCGTAAAAAGATATCATATAGATATATATAAATATTCGTCACATGCAATGATAGCCATTCCAGATCACAGATGAATACAATGGATATACTAGGAATCCGCAATTCGTACGAACCTGTAACGAAGAACGGATTACACGGTCGCAATGAATAGCCAAAACCCCACCCTAGACCCCTATGGGTGTGGCAAACTACCCGCCAAGTACCCGAGCGAAGCAACCCCCCTCAACACCGTGAGTAGGCCACTCGGCACTTCGAGATACCCGGTAGTTTGTGCACCCCACCTTGGATCTATCCTAGGAGCAAAAACAGTAAAAAGAAATTATACAATGAAGGCTACAACCCCGACCCGGTTGTGCGGCCAAACAAATAATATTACATCAATTTACATATTACAAGAATTGAATGAATAAGAAAACTCTCATCTCATAACCCCCGGCTATTCATCCGCGACAATCCAACGAATTCATATACACAAACCATCAACATTACAGATCACAGATATGTATAACCCCCACTTATCGACGTATAGCGATTAGCAGACGTTCAATACATATATCACATCACAGATAATATCCATTAGCCAAAGTCTACGGAATATCGATCAAAATACGGATTTGTAACCACCCCAAAAATCAATTTGTTCTCTGAAAAATCTGGGTAGAAACAACATGTACTAAAAATCCCAAAACAGCCAACTAAGCACACTGCACCAAACTCGGTCCACGGCCGAGTCAACTCGGCCACGGATCCGCGGCAAGAAGCATGTTCTTGCCGCGGAACCGCGGCGCTTTGACCGGTTCAGTGGACCGTTTTTTGTCTGTGTCTTTAGAAAACCCTGAGCCGATTTTTCATATATTTTAAATTACTTTTTGAACAGTATAAAAAATCGGCAGAAAGTTAAATTTTCCGGACTTGTTTTGCGAATTTTTTTCTGATTGATATTCTAGATACTTTGCTAACTTGCTAGTTTATGTTTAGTTAGGCTCTGATACCACTGTAAGTCCACGTTGCTCACCCCGGTTCTTACGGGGAGGCGGAAACGGCGAAAAACAATTTTTTGGCGCAAAGGCAATATGGACTAAAAGCCGGATCTTTGCTAAACTAGAAACTAGCAAACTACTAGAGGCGTTAACTACTATGCCGTAGAAATTATACCTCACGAAACCGGTCCTTCGGGTCTTCTCTGCGCTGTCCGGCTCATCCATCCACGCTCCGAGGGTCGATCCGGATCTTGGTCACCTCCGCGGCCTTCTTGAGTCGAAGACGATCCACCCGAGAGATGTACACCGAGCTCCACCTCGAGCCGAGGCAACTAGGGCAACAAGATCGCTAGTCTTGAAGTCCTAGGTTATGTAGAAGAGGTTGATGGAAGTGTTTATCTTTGTGGATTCTTTTTCTCTCAACACATGAGATCAAAAGAATTTATCAAGAGGAGGAAGATGAAGGAGAACTAGCAACCATGAGAGCTCATTTTCTTTTCTTCTCACATGAGAGAGAATGAGAAAAGAATAATGAACAATGAAAATGAACCATGGTTCAATAATACTCAAAATCATCATTACTAATCCTATCATGATAAAATTGATGGCTACATTGACATGACCATTTTCATAATCCAAAAAGAAAAAGAAAACCAAAGAAGAGTGTAGACCTCTCATGAAGGTCAAGGTCAACTTTGGTCAACGGGTCAACAAAGTCAAGAGTGGTCAAGGTGGTCAAATGGTCAAAGCAATTAGCCATCATAAAATTATTACTGAAATGATTAGTAAGTAATGTCCGCCGCTCATAATGGTTTTGACCGAACGAATTGCCAAAACCCTAATGAGCCTGCCACATAACGGTTTTGGCCGAACCAACTGCCAAAACCCTAATATGGCACCTCCTCCTTCTTCGCTCCTCACAACTGTGCATACACACCCGCATCCGCATTCCGTAGAATGCGAATGCACTGAAGACAAAACAAATTCATCCGTGCAATACTAGGATCCGGCTTAAACCAAAGCCCACTAGTATTGCCTGCCCGAACAGCATACTCACACAAGTGTACGTAAGTGATCGCAGCCCTGCCGTAAAACCATACGGCCTCTACACGTTTCGCTCAGTGCAGGAAAACACTCTGTGTGGGACTCTAAAGACTCGACACTACACTGACAGTGGGTTTAACCACAGACCGTAAGCGGCACTAGCTGTACGTAACGGTCCCCAGGTAGATGTCGATAAGAAGGCCGATGAAATAAACCCATCAGAACTCCTACTAAGCCTGTATGTGACAATCTCCGTACAGTCCGGTCTGTTCGTCTGATACATCGCATGGCGGGCCTAGGGAGCGGTAAACGTCAGTCCCCTACTAGCGGTACAAGTCGTGTCGGAGTGTAGCCCAGAACACCTGAGATAACTCTGGAAACCTACTGGTCTATCTCGCTTGCCCTGGCCAGGGACTTTGTGTAATGGCTCTCCTAGACACAGCGCGATATCAACCCCCAATACCGGGAGAAACGAATCCTGTCTAACCGTCACTGCCTCCAAGTGCTTCGGGACTGCACCCAACTACTACCTGTTTGCACGACTCCTTTGAGCCGTGGTAGGGTAGTAATCAAAGTACAGTGGGAACACACTCGAGGCGAAGTGACAGTGTCAAGTCAACGGACTAAGCTGTACTCATGTCACCTGGGAACTGATAACTGACGATAGGTATAATACCAACCAACAGTTCCCGACGAGTCCTGTCCAGTGTACTCGTAACCTAACGAGCACCCGCATACTATCTCCAGTACGACGTACTGATGGCTGTGGGACAGACCACCTCCCGAGCAGGGATGAGAAGCGTATACGCTAGTCTACTCCGGAGTATCGATACCCCGTCTCGATAGTCCTACGACTAGGGACCTGTATAAGGATGTGCTTGTAGATTACCCAGCCCCCACTAGTGTGACTGCCATCACAACGCTGGTAATCAAGCAAAGATCCTAAGGGCTCTACTAATATGTATAAGCGATATGCTAAAAGAAACACATGCACATATTGAAGTAGAAACAAACCAAGTAGCATACTACCATTTTGAGAAAGATTGTCTATACATCTGTGAATATCCCAAGCTTCCATTAAGTAATATACAAGCTAGTATGATACAGTAATGGCCTCTAGAGCATATACACTAACACTTTAGGATACATATCATATATATGTACCTCACTATTTTATACATGTGGTTTTTATTTACATTCATGTTTAATAATATCATCCTATTCTGGTTATTACTATTATTTTGATATTATGACGCACTGACGTCTGTGTTTTGCTTGGCCCAGTTCCTCTGACATTATCGCGGGCAGATCAAGAGTATTTTAGCAAGCAAGCCGAGCAGTGAGGAGCTAGACGTTTAATTTAGAGATGCTTAGTTTCTTTTATTTCCGTAGTTTTATTTTTTTATCGATGTGAGCCCATAAGGGACATGATTCAAAGATTGTTTTTATTTGGATCTTTATACATTTCTGCTATATGCATTTCTTAATTTTATTTATTGTGGAAGATGGACATGTTTTAGCTAGATTTTATTTTTACTGTTCTTGATATCATCTTGACAACCGTAATGTGACTATGGAGGGATTATTCCTAACGATAGGTAGTATGGTTGGTGTTCTCCGCCGAAATACGCGACCGGGATGTTGGGACGTCCGGTCTGAATTTTGGGGGCGGATGCTATTTGGTTTTATCTGTCCACCTCTCCGAAGATGCCAAGTTGATTTATGGCACCGTATATTGGAGGTTTAGACAGATGCGGCCGCTGTAGCAGACTTCATTAGATTCCCCCTCGTGTACTGTAGGGTGTTTTTCGTCACCCCATTGAGATGAGAATACACGCGCGCTTGTCAAGCGTACTACAGATTCCCCCTGCCTAGGGTAGGCGGGGGTTTATTGATTGTGGGGATCCGAATCTCCGGCAACTGCGGACTAAGCTGCCGTTAATTACCCCTCGCCTTTGGAGCGAAGGAACCTCCGATTGACGGGTTAAACTGCTCATGCGAACTCAATGTGCAGTGTGCGTGTGTTGTGTTTTGAAAGTTGTTTTGGATATATCGGGGGCCCCGCAGAGTTTTTACGGGGGTTCCGCTATCCAGATAGCGGGCTGGGGGTTAAGGGGGCTAGCAGCCCCCTTGCGGGGTGCGGGGCAGCGCCCTGTTAGAAATTTTTTTCTAATGGGAGAGGTATATTTAGTGTGGAGTGCACATAAAGAATGGGGGGAAGCGTCTCAAAGACACGTGCATGACACGTGGGCGCATGGTGCCCGGGGTCATGTGCGCGCACATGGGCGCTTTAGTGCCTGGGGTCACCTGCGCACACGTGACCATTGGGCGCCTTAGCGCCCGGGGTCGCGTGGCGTACACGTGACCGATGGGCGCCTTAGCGTCCCGGGGTCATGTGGCGCACACGTGACCGATGGGCGCCTTAGCGCCCCAAGGTCACGTGGCGCGAATGTGACCAATGGGCGCTTTAGCGCCCGGGGTCACGTGGCGCACACATGACCGATGGGCGCCTTAGCGCCCGGGGTCGCGTGGCGCACACATGACCACGGGAAACACCCGCGGGAATGGGGCCTAGTCCCTAGGTTAGGGAGTTGAACTCCCAAGGTTTTTTTTTTGGATTTGAAATCCTAACAGAAACTAATTTATGGACTTAAACTCCAACAGATCTAGAAAGGAGTTAAACTCCTAAGAATTTTTGGCTCTTCTTTTGAGTCTCGGATCTGTCCAAAGTTAGATTTTTGGGGATGGGTCTCCTTCTTCCTTCTCTTGATCGGCGGGATCTTGGAGAAAAGGGAGTAAGACTTAAAAGTCTTCCCTTTTCGAGATCTGATTAGAGATCCGAACTCCCCTTCATGGGTTTTGTGGTGAAGAACTATTTATTTTTGAGAAAGGAAGAGTTAAACTCTTGATATAATTCAAAGGAAAAAGGAAGGTTTTAGAACCTTGAGAAAGGAGAATGATCACAGATCTGGATTCTTTTTGGGAGAGAGAAATTTGTTGAGATATTTTCATTATCTTTGCCTTTATAGGCTATACACTTTACATATAGCCACTTGGGCTTTACAAAAATGGCATTTTGCCCATCCCATGCCTATGTGCTATTTCTTTTTGCGCATAAGTCATGGGCTTTACAAAAATTTGGCTTTATGCCTATCTTTGTTACATTTATTCAAAAAAAGAAAAAAAAGAAATACACCAAAATTATTTATTACAAAATTTTTATTTTGGCATGGCGGAACGCCGTGCGCTTCGTGTTTGGGCTCGACCCGGGCATTGACCCACGTGACCTGGGCTTAGGCCCACTTGGTTTGGGGTTGACTTTGATTTTGATTTGGTCAACCGGAGTGTAAATTTCGACCCCAACATGTACGAGGGATTTTTGATTGTGGGGACGCTCTTCCCTGCAGGCGCAAGCCCCTGCAGTTAATTACGCTATCGCATAGCGGTAACCACTTTCTCTTTCTTCAGATGGTCACTTCATGTCGTGTGTGTTTGTTTTATTTTTTGTTGCCCGTGGATTATATACGGAGACTAATTTATGCTGTCGCCCGTAGGGCGTGGATTAGTCCAAATCCGTATTTTTCTTAGATTTGGGTTTGGTTGATTTAAGGATCGTTAATCTCGTTTGAGATTAAAATCAACTTAAATATTTGTTAAGGATACGTTAGTCCAATTTTAAACTAAGATCTACTTAACAAGGTTTGAGGATCATTTAGATCCAACGAAAGAGCATTTGGGCTCTATCGTTTTAGTTTAGGGACGTTACGGTCCATTGGGTTTAAGGATATCATAGTCCATGGAGTTTAAGGACATCACAATCTACAGTTTAAAGACGTCATAGTCTATAGAGTTTAGTTTAGGGACGTTGTGGTCCATGGTTTAAAGACATCATAGTCCGTGGAGTTTAAGGACATCATAGTCCATAGAGTTTAGTTTAGGGATGTTGCGGTCCATAGTTAGTTTAAGGACATCACGGTCCATTGGGGTGTATCCATGGGTTTGGAAATGTACTAAAAAGTTGTTGGTTGTCGGGGCCCGCCACCTCCCTGAATACATTGAGGAATTACAATGACATATATCAGAGGTGTGGAGAGATGTACCTTTGAACCAATGTCCCGACTGAGGGGGAATGTGATGAACATCATTTTAAATGCCATCTGTTAGGAGCTCATTAGCTATCTTTGGGACTGAGATCGGTTTGGGGGACCCTGAGCATGAGCGGATCAATTGATTGTCCTCGGGAGATTTGGTCTAAGTTTGGCTAATATTGGTCTCTCATAGTGTTTAAATACTAGTATATGCTCAGCACTCACGTGCTCTTACGTGCGGCTTTAAAGCAGTGTTGAACACTGAAATTTTGGGTGCGCTCACGTGTGGCATGTGAGGCGCCTGAAAATTGGCGCTGTCCATTGGGTTCTATTCCCCTTCTATATATATAAGTGTTAAACACTTAGCTCCCTGTGGTGCTCACGTGCGAACACGTGAGGCGCCTTCAAAATGTGAGCGCTGCTTTTGGATATATTTCTTTTCCATATGAGTGCTGAGCAATTGGTTCATTAAATGGTCGCGTGCGGACACGTGAGGTATTCTCCAAATGTAGGCGCTGTATTCGGGTACTGAGCGCTTAGTTCATTAACGCTCACGTGCGAACACGTGAGGTGCTCTCAAAATGTGAGTGCTGCCTTTGGGCTCATTCCCTTTTCTGTATAGGTGCTAAGCACTTTTAGAGGGCCACGTGGGATGACGTGAGGCGCCAAAAAAGTGGTAACTGTCTCTGGGATTTATACCCTTTCTCTTTTGGAAGTGCTAAGCACTTTTACTAGGGTCACGTGGGGACACGTGGCTAGATCTCAGTCTTTCTTTTTTCGTTCCTCAAAGGTGCTCACGTGGGAACACGTGAGCTTTTATTGTGTAGCGTTGAACGTTAATGAATCACCAGACTGTTCTTCTATGGTTCTGAGGAATCAAGTTCTCCTTTTGTTCTTTGTAGGGATTAAATTCTTTTTAAAGGGTTAAACCCTAGTTTCAGAGGAATTAAATTCCCATATGTTTTGTAAGAGTTAAACTCTTTTGGATTCAGTTCTTTCCCCTAGGTTTTGAATCTGCATGACATAATCTCCCCAATGAGAATTAAATTCTCAACTTGTGGGGAGATCTGCTTCTGCAGATCTTAACAAGAGGAAGAACTAAGTTCTTTGAGAAGAGTTAAACTCTTAGTTTGAGAATTAAATTCTCTTTTTGTGGGGATTTTGGGAGGGGTTCCTCTTCTTTAGAGAATTAAATTCTCTCTCTATTTTTCTTCCCCTCTCCCTCTGTCTCATTTTTCTCTCCTCCCCTTACTCCTATTTATATGAGAAAAAAAGAATCAATTTGTTAAGAAAATCTCTCATTGAGAGATCATGATTGATTTTATGATCTTTTAAATCAATCGGTGAATTTTATTCACCGTTGGATTTTTAATCCAAAAGCCCTCTGTTTAACAGAGAAGATTTCTTTTTTGTTTAACAAGATTATGAATATCTTGTTAGTTTTGACAAGATTAGAATTTTATTCTATCATATCCTTTTAGTTTAACAAGATTATGAATATATTTTCTTAATATAGAATTTAATTCTATCATATAGATATCTCGTTAGTTTAATAAGATTAGAATTTTATTCTAACATAGAATTCTGAACATATGAATATCTTGTTAATTTAACAAGATTAGGAAAATATTTTCCTATGATAGAACTTTATTCTACCAGATGATCACCGTTGGATCTTTGATTCAAAGGTCCTCTGTTTAACAGAGAAGATCTTTTTAGTTTGAGAAAGATCAGGAAAATATTTCCTAAAATAGAATTTAATTCTAGAATTTGATAGGAGCATTTTAAATTGGGGCGCTCACATGCTTTGCATGTGAGGGGCAAAAGAACTCATGTGTTTAACACGTGACCCCTGCTGTGGGTTTTAGCCTGTTTATGTTCAGCGCTCATATGCTTTGCATATGAGCGCTCATGTGTTTTACACGTGAGGCATGTTTAGCCATTGGTGATTTATGTTCAGCGCTTATATACTTTGCATATGAGCGCTCACGTGTTTTACACGTGAGGCCTGATTGGCCCTTTAAGTTTATTTTATTCAGCGCTCATATGCTTTGCATATGAGCGCTCACGTATTTAACGCGTGATACCTGTTTGACCCTTAATTGTTTTATTCAGCGCTCATACGCTTTGCATATGAGCGCTCACGTGTTTTACACATAAGGCCAAATTTTGAGAACTCTTCCCCTTTTTTATAAGGGAACAAGTAGCTCTTGGCCGAAAAATTTTTCGGGAACAGTTGGCTCTATCGCGTGCCATATTTACGTAATTTAGGAAGCGGGACGTGACAAGCTGTAAGGGTCTAACAAAAACACTTTCTTCTTACGAGTCGAGAGGATCTCATAAATGTAGATTCTCCTTAGGAATCGTGGGGATTCCTAAGTGTGTTGCCCCTTTGTAAGTCATAAAGATCTGACGCGGGGATATTCTCCTCACAAAGTCGAAAGGACTTTGCGAGTGTATTTTCGTTTCTTTTCAGGAGTTTGCGTCTTTTTGGATTTTTCACAAACTCGCCGGCAGTCTTGATCTTTTTATTCACGGAACCCTTTCGGGTTTTCATCCGTGCTCATTTTTGCTTGTGGGCATACCGTTTTTTAATGAGTTTGCGCCCTTGCGAGTTCTCACAAGCTCGTGGGTAGTCTCACTGTTTTTACTTATGAATTCTTTTCAGGTTTTCATTCGTGCCCTTTAATTTGTGGATTGACCATTTATTTCTTTTCTTTTTTCTTTTTCTTTTTTCTCTTCTTTTTTTCCCAGTTTAACGGCTTAGGGGTCAATTATTCCTCGTTTAACGACTTAGGGGTCGTTTTTTGTGCGCTTATTCAATTTTCCGCGCTTTGATTTTGACGAAACTGGATTGATGACCGTAACTCGGTGGTTTGCCAGCCCATCAGAAGACAGTACGGTTTTCTCAACCTTGTATTGGTCCTCCGCCCAGTCTTTAAACATGCAACGGTTCTTGATAGTATGACTCACCACCCTATAATATGGGCAATACATGGGATGGCTGGTCATGTTCATTTCATGTGACCTCTCTGGAATAGGCAGTTGCGGACCGTTGTTCAAGGTGTCCTTGAATATTTTGCGGATTTCGACCCTCTAGAAGGAGTATACTTTCTTTTTTCTTTCCATTAGAGTCGGCGGGTTTCCTAATATTAGTCCTCGAGACCGATCAGTTTTTGGTTCGCCCGCTGTCCGCTTACCCCGTTTAGTATACGTATCGAAGGGACTGGAGGCTGATCGCCGCCATTTTTTGCAAAGGTGTTCCGCTCTTAAGCTGGAGGGAGTATCGGTTGGCTGTTTCAGGAGATCAATCCCTGACTCATGAACTAAATTTTGATTTTGCTATAATTGCAATCGGGTGACTTGAGTCGTGAGATCTGCCACGACGTTTGCCAGCTCGTCGACTTTGGAACGGACCTTGGCCAACTTCTCGTCCCTGTCCTGAAACTGCCTTTGAAGCCATTGGAATAATTCTTGTTCTATAGTTCCGAGTATGATAACTGGATCATCCTCATTACCTGAGCTTAATTCTGCAGGGACCACCGGCTCTTTTTGCTTAATGGCCCGAGTGGGCTCTTCATCATCTGGACCGAGCCTGTGTTAGATGGCAACAACCATGTCATTGTCATGGCTATAAGGCGTAGGACTTGTTCCTATGGGCTCCACCATGTAGACCGTATGGGTTGTGTACCCATCTACTGCTTCCTCATTGGTAATATTGCTCGTTTGGCTTTTGCCTTGTTGCCTTGGTCAGCTCTTTTCAGAGAAGGGCAGACGACTGAGAGAAGCAGGTTCCCGAAGGGCTACGGACTCTGTTTGTATGAAATTGATGATCGCAGCTTGATTGTTTGTTAAAACGCCTTTAGACAGTTCTATCTTTCCTGCCTTGTATTGTTTTTCGACCCAATCTTTAAAGATAAAGCAGTCCTCAATGGCATGACCTATCACTCTGTGATAGGAGCAATATTTGGGGTCGTCGGTCATATTCGCTTCTTGCGGTCTTGGGACGGAAAGTCGGCTCTTCTTCGCTGTCCGAGCTTGATTCCATATGGACAGGAGGGGTTCTTCTGCTTATCGGCCTTATCGAGAGGGTTTTCATCATCCTGCGGAGGAGGCTGATCTTGGGAAGTGGCGGCCACATTCAAGCCAGATTGGGCTTGGGATATAGCGGCCCCATCCTTACTCCTACTGTGTGTTCTCGCCATGTAGACTGTGGATCACATATCCGGCCATCTCTTTATCTTGGCGGCTGATTTCTCGGACCGCTGTTGTGGCCCTTCGTCTTCAGGAAAGGACAAGCGACTGAAGACGGTTGGCCTGGATGGGTTCTTGGGTGGCGCTGGTGCTTCTTTTCTGGTTTTGCCCCGCTATTTTCGCGCTGCACGAAGCGCTTGATAGACTCTTGAAGAGATGGCGTCATACTTTCTGCTTTGGGGCTTAGATATGTCATTTCGCAGTATCGTTTGGATCGCAATTTTCTTAATTTTTGCGATCATGACATTCTTCTGAACCAATTTCAATGGCTCAAAAGGGTTAGCAAGCTTCACTGCCGGTCCGGCTTGTGTCACGGGGTAACTCGGTTCTTGAAATTTTATGAAATTCAACTTAGTCAGAGCCCAAGCCCTTTTGTTGGGTCTATATCTGAGTCGTTTCTGCCTTAATTTCTCCGATTTGAGGGCTTAGCAGGCATCCGCTATCCGAGAAATCGTTGTAGGTCGGTTGATGGAAAGACTCGAAAAGACGTCCGGTCGTGCAAAAGTCAAGGGCACCGCATGAGCTTGCTCACAGCACTTTATGATTTCTTTTGTTTCTACGGCCTTGCGTCTGGATGGAGCAACAGAGAGCCGTTCAAAACAGATTTGCGATTGATTTGGGATGCCTTCGCAACCATCACATTTGGCCTCCTGCCCTTCGATGTTGTTCTGGCCACTTGGTTTGCCTGGGTTTCTGCCAGATGAGTGCTTCCGGCAGGGTAGATGGTGACAGAAACATATTGGCGAAGCGATTCCTTCCATTACTGACTGAGACTTACGGGGAGAACCACGCAAGCATTAATCTTGACCACGTACGTGATCAGATTTGCTTCAGAGATCGAACTGGTTCCTGTAGAAATTCTTGCTGAATTTGCGAGTTGTGGTTGAAAAGCTGTTATCCTGCACAAAAAAGCATAATTTCAATAATGGCGATATATATATATATATATATATATATATATATATATATATATATTGCAAATTGAGTTCGTGTATGAATGTTTAACCCGAAATATGGGAGGAAAGATTGGTCTCACTGGGCGTGCCAGAATCTGTAAAGCGTTTTTCGTCACTCTATTGAGATAGAAATGCGCATCACTTGTCAGGTATATTACAGATTCCCCCTGTCTGGTGTAGGCTGGGGTTTAATGATTGTAAGGATCCAAATTTCCAGCAGCCGCGGACTAAGCTGCCGTTAATTATCCATCATTTTTAGAGCGAGAAAACCTCCGATTAATAAGTCAAACAGATCATGCGAACTCAATATACAATATGTGTGTGTTGTATTTGGGAACAAGCTGAGGGTGTTTCGGGCATATCGGGAACCTCGTAGAGTTTTTACGGGAATCCCGCTATCCGGATAGTGGGCTAGGGGTCGAGGGGGCTAATAGCCCCTTGCGGGATGCGGGGCAGCGCCTCGTCAGAATTTTTTTCTAACGGGAGAGCTGATGAGTGTATATATGTCAAATGCGCAGTTAGCAAAGTAAGCATGTGGCAAGGTGCGCACGTAATAAGTGTGAACCTGCTAAAACGCGCACCTAGTAAGGTACGCACTTAGCAAAGAGCGCACATGACAAGTGCGTACCTGCCGAGATGTATACTTGGTAAGGTGCGCATATAGCAGAGTGTGCACCTACCAAGATGCGCATCTACAAAGGTACGTACCTGACAAGATGCGAGAGAGTAAAGGGAGCCAAAGGGTCCTGAATATGCCAAAAGGTTAAAAAAATGTGCGCACTTAGAGAAGTGCGCACCTAGCGGGGTGCACACATGTACCAGTGCGCACTTGGCTCGATGTGCACCCAATAGGGTGTACACTTGGCTAAATGGACACCTAGTACGGTGCACACCCAACACGTTGCAAGTAGGGTCGAAATCCAATGGAGTAACAGTCCAAAAACGCAAAGATTTTGACTTTTGAAGATCAAAAAAGGCTCTTTTTCCTTTTTTTTGAGGTATCCTGACATGCGCACTTTGAAAAAAAGAAAAGAGGGGAAGAAAGAGACTTGCGCAATAAAGAGTGGTTCAAAACTCAAGAGTTTTGTTTTTTGGGGAATCAAGATTAGGATTTTTTTTGTTGTCTGCCTCTAATCACCATAGGGGCCTTTTATAGGCTTACATCTTTTATATTTAGCCACATGGCTTGTACAAAAATTAGCTTATTGCCTATTAAAAACAAAATTTGCATTTAGTTTTTCTTTTCTTTTGTTTTCTTTGGCCAGCCCCTTTTTCATGCTTGGGCTTGATTTGGGCTTGGGTTTGGGTTTGGGCCCACATGGCTTTTGATTTTAATTTTGGTTCTGACTTTAAGCTTGATTTTGATTTTGGAGTTTGGCAACGGTGTGTAAATTTTTACCCCAACACCCGTGAAGGGATCATGGCTCTTATCTCATTGAATGAGGTGCAAAATATTCCTGACTGAATATCTCTATGCAACACAATAGAATACAGCTATTCAATTTGCAAATTATAGTAACGCAATTTTTTACCAAAGAGGTCACTCTCTGTGAAGGGATCTAGGCTCTTTCCTCGTCGAATGAGATGTAGGACATTCCTAACCGAATATCTTGATGCAAAACAAAATATTCGACTATAACACTACAATATCTAATATTTGGTTTTTTCAATGTGTTTTAGGTTTATTATCTTTGTATTAATCCGAATTAATGCAATCCCATCATTTAGATAACCACATTACCTAGTATCTTCTCATACAATCACAGAAAAGTATGAAAAGAAAATAAAATGCACTTATACGCCATCCGCATTCGCCACGGCGCCCCGGATCTTCACCGTAAGGTTACTTAGCTTACAGCAGGGCAGGGGTGGAGCTAGCGCGGATGCAAAACGTATACAACATTTATATATATATATGTATATAACACATATATCAATATATTATCATATAAAATATCGCAGGCAGATAATCATCATTATAACTAAGTGATAAATATCATCACAGGCAGGTAAACATATCACAAACAAGTAATGAACATCACAGAATAGGAATGGTCGGATCACTTAGGAATCCCGCTTTTCGTTTTAGCCACAAACGAAATGCGACATTCCCCAGTCGTGTGAATAACCCGTGCGCAGCCAAAAGCAGACCCCTACGAGTGCGGCAAGCTACCAGGCAACCCAAAAAATGAGGCAACCCAACATCGTCATCATAAGGAGGTCACTCGACACTTTCTCGAATCCTATGACTTGAGCACTCCTCCCCGGGTCTATCCTACATCCCCTGCAAGCGCAGCAAGCAATCCGCCAATCTTAGACTCGAGTAATCCGATCTAAACTCCTTGAGATGGCCACCCGCTGCAATCTAAAACTCGGTTACTCGTGCGCTTCTCTGCGGGGTAATCCTAAACCTGTATTAATACAACGGAGACAACGATCGCAATTTGATCGTGTCCCGATAAATAATATTACATCGATCGGTGACTACGACCACATGTGAACCGCTAAGTCCCGAAATAAAGAATATACATATAGCGGAAACGGCGGCTACAAGTTAGAGCTCGTCCCTAACAAATGAATATACAAGATGGTTACAAGTATGAATGGAAATAACACTTATCTCATCATCACACTTCCGGGGGCTATTCATTTCGCGACAATCCGAAACCAAGCCATACACATACCAACAACAATCACAATAACAAAAGCGCAATCTCGTTTAATTGATCATATAGCAATTAGATAACATTTACCAATACATATCCTTATTGTATCCATGCTTGAGCCGACTAAATCAAACACATTGATTTAGTCGATTCGAACAATGACATTAGAATTCATAAACCGCAAGATCGCAAACTTGAAATTCCAAAAACTGAATTTCAAGTTCATCCCGGCAACGAAAATCCCCTCATTTTTGCGCGAAATCGAACCCCGATAACCCCATGAAACCCTACACTATATGAGACTTGATTCGGCCCCGAAACAGGGCCGAATCAGGGGCAGGATCAGGGGAACAACCCCAAATCGTGGCCTTTCCAGTGGCTGAATCAGCCCCCGATGCGGGGTTGAATCGGCCTCGGTTCGGCCCCGAATCGGGGCCGAATCGAGCTTAAATTGTGTATGTTTGGGTTATAATTCGGTGGCTCTGGCACAAGCAAAAATAAGAGGTTTTCATGCAAATATTTAAAACTAGTTTTGAAAAATATGGGTTTCATGAATTCCAATATCACCAAAACAAGTTGTAGTCTTTTGGTATGGTTTTGATACCATTGTTGGGTTGGTAGGCTACTCTAATAGGGTTTAAAATACGGCATAAGCGGTAATTTTAAGAATCTAGAGAGCATTAGCATACCCAAACCAAAAATCAAACCAAACTACTAAACTTGATATTAAATTAGTAAGGTAAAAACAAGAGTATAGCGGGCTACAACCTTTGTAGCGCGTTAGCCAACTCTCCTTGGACTCCGATTAGTCTCCACGAATCCCAGAACAAGGTTACTCGACGATCTCCTTGCCGAAGATGATCCACCTTGAGATAACTTCAACACAAGCTCTAGCTCCAAATTGAAATCATCAAAATGAGCAACTCACTAATTAAACTTGCTAAGAATGATTAGTTGGAGATATAGAATAATTAGTTCACTTAATTTTTCTCTTTTCCTTTTCCATTCTTCACTTGAAGAAAATCAAGCGAGTAAGACATTGAGGAGATGAGATGAAGAAGAAGATGAGAATGGCTAAAGATGTAGAAAAAATCCGAGAATGAATCATTAAAAATGAGTCATCAAGTAAAAACATCTCATCAAGTCTACAACCATCTAATTTCAACGACTCGATCTAATTTAATTTAAAGTGTTCTCATCTTCCATATGATTCTTATACACCCATCTCCAATGTATCACACATGACATAATATTTATATCGAATATAAATATATTAACAAAAAGAAGAAAAATATAAAGTGAGCATGATATTAGTTAATATATAAATATATCAATATATATATATATATATATATATATATATATATAATTATTAAATCAACACTTAATTTAATAATCCGGTTATATCATATATATACCGACTAATATCAATAAACACCCAATTAAAATACGTGTATCAAATACACGTGTTTAATCGAACTCCTGCACTAATTACTATACGTGCCCTACATCATTTCGCATGTGCTGAGAAAGATTTGTATGAGACTCTAAAGACTCGGCAATACGCTGGCAGTAGGTTAGGATCATATCCATAGCCTACAAGAACATCAGTGGTACTAGCTGTATGTAACAGCTACCCAGGTATTAATCGAAAGAAGGTTACGAGAAAGCTCATCCGAATCCTACAAAGTCTATCAGTGATATCACCGTACAGTCTGGTCTCTTCGTCTACAAGTATCGCATATCGGGTTTAGACCCCAATAACTCGATAAGTCGTGCAACAGAGGGCTCATAACCAATCGGAAATACAACTGATAACACTTATCGGTTTATCTCCACTGCGATGGCCATCGACTTGTAGTTGTAGTCATGTCCTGCACAACGTGATATCAACTCGCTATACCGGGAGAGACGAAACCTCTCGACCGCTCACTGCCTCCATGTGCCTCGGGACTATACCTAACAAAAACCTATTTGCACAACTTCTTTGAGCCATTGTAGGGTAGAAGTCTAAGTATAGTACGAACACACATGAGACACTATGGAGATCTTAAGTCCTAGTGACTACCATGTACTCATGTCATCAGAAAACTGCTACCTGATATTGGTATATTACCAACTAGGAGTTCTCGGTGAGTTCGTCCAGTATAACTCATCCAATGAGCACATGTATACAATTCTCGATGTCAAACATCAATAAATGTAGGATCAGCTATCGCCTTTCAACCGGATCGGAAAACGTACACACTAGTCTAAACCGGAGTACCGATACCCGGCCTCGATACTCCTACGACTAGAGATATTTAAGGATGTGCTTATCGACTATCCAAGCCTCACTAGTATGATCTTCATCATCGTCCTATGAGTCAAGAAAAATCCTAAGAATTCATCTCATTTCTAAACGAAACGTGATAGTGAATAAAATGCATCACATGTAAGATAAAGACAAATCGGATAACATACTATCATCTTGAGTAAAATTGTTCTCTCGTATAGGTCCTTCTTCAATTAAAATAATTGATTTGAGAGCATCTATATCCAACAGTATTCACTTTTCTTAATCTAAAATTTCAAATTAGATGCCCTATTCAGAATTAGGGCTTCGAAATTAGGGATTCAAGTCTTCAATTGGTAATGGAATATGGATTCTCTTTCTCAAACGAGGTTCTGATTTAGAATTTTAGATGCAGATGAGTAAATACAAATGAGTTGGGGGTTTGATAACCCTACCTGACTTCCTTCGTTAATTGTGTAACGGAGTGACGTAAAAGAGCTAGTGGAAGGGGTAAAATGATGCAGCTTTAACGTTTTAGGATAATACATGATTATCAAGTTTTGGGATTTTTTAGTAATTAGCTCAGTTTCAGGGGGGCTTTAAGTAAGAAACCCTTTTTTTTTAAAAAGGTAAATATTTTTAAACATGATAGGAGTCCAATAAGTAATGATCTGAGGTCATTAAAGTCCCTATCACTGCACTCACACTTCCCAAATCGCGATGAGATTTTAACTATAACAGTTTTTATATTTTAACAAAGGAAACTCATAGAAATGAAAGAAAGTTTTCTTAAGAAAGCATCTAAGATAGCTCTAATAAACACACAAAATCAAAATCACTGCAAGAAATAACCAGACAAAAACAGAGCAAAGGCAAGGAGCAAGCTGCCATAGATCAACAAGGCCTTTTGCCCTGAGGTCAAGGTGTTGCCTCCCAATCCGAACTGCTGGTTCTCCGCAAACCCTGCAATCTCAACACTTTTGCTCACAAAGAAACTCTGTGCCGCGCCGCAAGTCGGGCAAAACCAGTCCTCAGGTAGCTTTGCAAACGGCAGTCCAGCAGGTATTGGGTATGACGGGTCTCCAGCGGATTCATCATACCTGTTAACTGTTATATCAGCTTGTATTACTGATATCATCTCACAACCTAACATCTAAAGCTTTGGGAAATCATATCATGAAATTTCAAGAGGTTCTGGATTCAAAATTCATACTCATCATATTCAATTTCCTAATTGACAGATCAGCAGAATATTCTCCTTACTTCTACATAATTAGCAGAAATAATCCTTAGTTTAAAAAAAAAATATCCCGCATTTTACCTGTTCAACCCTATTGTTGTTTTGTTAATTATACCTGATCACCTTTGAATGTCTATCATTTTTTCAATTTAAGAATGCAATGGCAAATTAACAACAAACCTCCTTAGCCTTGCTCCTTTTCGTCTTTCCCTTCTTGTTATTTCTTCTCTTTTATCTATATTTTTATCTTTACTTGTATCGGTTTTGGGATACCAGTAGGTGCATGTGTGCATATTGTGGTTGGTATGGGAAGATGTAATTCGATACACTAGATTTTCTGTATTTATATAACCTTTTCTGAGTCTTTAAATAATTTTTTCCATGGGACAGACTCCTAAAAGAGTTCTGCTCTTACGGTTGAAAAAACACAAATGATGTTATTGTTTCCATGAATTATTTCAAATTTTACTGTTGAAATTCTATTATTTTTTCTTGCACGTGTTCACAAATTGATTGTAATTATAATTTCTACCACGGAGTAATTTTAGGAATCAAAAACTAATAAATAGGGAAAAAATTAATGTTAATTGTAGGTTTCAAAACCAAGGATGGTTTCATGCTAATTGGGCAAAAATGAAAGAGGTTTCTTGCAATTTAGCCTTTTCAAATTAGATCCAAACAGCTTAAGCTTTTGAATAAAGTGGTTCTTAACCTTACCGGTATCCGCAAGATCGGCATTCGTATATCCCAGTGTTGAGGACAACGAACTTCTCTTCGATCCTTCGGGGATCGATGTTTTGGGTTTGGGTTTGTTGCCCTTCTTCGAGGTTTTGCTCTTCTTCTTCTACTTCACTGCCTTTGTCTGATTGCCCTAGAGGCTTGTCCTCTTGAGAAACATCAATGGAGTGAACCTTGTGTAGAGAGAAAGAGGGATTTATGGGGAGTTTGGGGATTGGGAGGTAATGGGGTTTGGACGAGGGTTTTGTGGGGTGGAGTTTGTGGAAGAAGGAGAAGAGGGGTCTTGTTGTGGCTGAGGCCATTGAAGGAACTTGAAGCTTTCTCTCTCTCTCTCTCGTTCTTTCTTTTTGTGTGGTGTGTTTGTATGTGCGTCCCTCTCCCTCTCCCTCTCTCTAGAATGGGGAGAGCAGGAAGAGGAGGATCGATTGGAAAGCATACGCTGGAATTTTGGGGTGGATAAGGTAGTGAGGTGTTTGGTTTGCGTCTGTACTGTACGCACCACAACATTATACCATTTGCTCAACAACTTAATATTCTTTTTTCAGTGCCAAAAAAAATAATTAATTTTTCCCTTAACAGAAAGGGTTTTTGGCAAAACTGGAAGGGAGTTTTGGTACAGTAACATAGTCACTTACGATTGAAGATAGATAGGGCCCACAAGGGGTCTCCGGTAATAATAGTTCCAGCACAGATAACCCTTCATCTAATCTCAATGAGATGAATTTTGTGTCCAACTGTCCATTTATAAATATGGCGCACTTGAGTGTAGTGACAAATAAGATCGGATCCTCTCAAAGCCTTAGTGGGTCCATGTTTGATGATGCTCGATATCGGTGATCTTTCAGATCATGACACATGGCAGATGACGTGTCCCAAAGTTTGCAAGAAAGTACCCACAGTGGCCGACCAGACCGCTCCTATGCACATCCTACAGACAACCTTTGGCTCGTCTCCGAGCCTCCTGCATAACTGGCCTCCTCGGCCCTTTCAGCTCGCCTCCGGGCTCTAGCAGAACCAAGATAGCTCAACCTCCCGCTTGTTCGCCAGCTCTCCCGCCGAGCTCATCTTCCTCGGTCTCGTCGATCGACCAACAGCATCACTCGCAGGCGCAACCGCCTCACTCCCGCGAATCTCTCCATGCGCGAGATATCCGCCGACCACGTCCCGCGTTCCACGCCATCACGATCTCCCATTAACGAGCCTGTCTCGCCATTAATGCGGGATCCCGCCCATCACGCGGGCGTGACGTCGGGAGCGTAACGGCCGGCATGATTCTCGCGCCTGCCTGCCTATTGCCACCACTATTTAAACCCCTCCTTCAGACGGTTCAAGTAAGTCTTTTTCTCCCCACTAAGCCGTTAATTTGCTCGGATTTCCTCTCTAACTTGACCGTCGGAAGGTCCTTGGTGGTACAACCACCCCGGGACTTCCTTCCAGGTAGCTCGGCCCAAACAACCTCAAACCCATTGAGATCCACACGCTTCAGGAGCCATCCTCCAACTCCAATCTCAGCCGTCTATCATCGCTAACAGCACACGAAGAGATCTACGGAAGGTAACATCTTGACGTGATTCGACACACGTCAGCTGGCGCCGTCTGTGGGAAATTCTTGATTCCACTAAAACAAAAGTTCATCTTCCGATCTTAACCCAATGGCTAGCGATCACCACGACGATCCAAGCACCAGCCGCCGCCTCCCCCTCAACGGAGAAGCGGACGAACCCCCTCCTCCGCCGATCATCTAACACGCTCTGTCCATCCGGATAGATCGACTCACATCCGTCGTGGACACGCTCGTCCGTGTCCAAACGGCGGGGCAAGCTCCCTGTAGGGTGTTTTTCGTCACCCCATTGAGATGGGAAAACGCGCGCGCTTGTCAGGCGCATTACAGATTCCCCCTGCCTACGGTAGACGAGGGTTTATTGATTGTGGGGATCTGAATCTCCGGCAGCCGTGGACTAAGCTGCCGTTAATTACCTCTCGCCTTTTGAGCGAGAGAACCTCCGATGGACGGGTCAAACATGGTCATGCGAACTCAATGTGCAGTTTTGTGTTTTGAAGGGGTTTTGGATATATCGGGGGCCTCGCAGAGTTTTTACGGGGGTCCCGCTACCCGGATAGCGGGTTGGGGGTCAAGGGGGCTAGCAGCCCCCTTGTGGGATGCAGGGCAGCACCCCATTAGAAATTTTTTCTAACGGGAGAGGTATTTTTAGTGTGGAGTGTGTGTAAAATGAGGGGAAAATGGCGTCCAAAAGACGCGTAGGTGGCAGCACCTCGCGCGCCTAACACGCAGGCGCTGGGCGCTGGCGCTAGTGCTAGCGCTTGGGCGCTTGAGTTGGAGCTAGGCGCTTGGGCGCTGGCGCTGGCGCTGGCACTAGGCGCTTAGACGCCGGCGCAAGCGCCTCATGTGCCCGGCATGTGGGCGCTCGGGCGCTAGCGCCCTACGTGCCCGGCACGTGGGCGCTCGGGCGCTAGCGCCCTACGTGCCCGGTACGTGGGCGCTAGCGAAAGGAAGGGTTTTTTACCGCGCTAGCGAAAGGAAGGGGTTTTTACCCCTAGAAATGGGAGTTAAACTCGTAAAGAGGATTTTAAGTGGAGTTAAACTCTAAAAGATTTAGATTTGGAGTCAAACTCCTTTGAGAATTTGGGTCTTGGAGTTGAACTCCCTAAAAATCTTCAGAGGTTCTTCTCTCTTGAGTCTTGGATCTTCTCTTAACTGGGATTTTGTCCAAAGTTAGATTTTTGGAGATGGGTCTCCTTCTTCCTCCTCTTGATCGGCTGGATCTTGGAGAAAAGGAGGGTGAGACTTAAAAGTCTTCCTTTTTTGAGATCTAATGGAAGATCTGAGCTCCTCTTTGTGGGTTTTGTGGTGAAAAACTATTTAGTTTTTGAAAAAGAAGGGCAAAACTCTTGATTTAATTCAAAGGAAAGGAGAAGATTTAGGTCCTTAAGGAAGGAGAAGAAAGAGGCACAAACCCTAAAGTTTTAGAAAAATGAAAAGTATATGTTTTTATTCATCATCATGTTACCTTATATAGGCTTACACATTTACATATAACCCCTTAGGCTTTAAAAAATGGCATTTTGCCTATCCCATGGCTCATGTGCTCATTTCTTTTGCACATAAGCCATGGGCTTTACAAAAAATTTGGCTTTATGCCCATTTTGCTTACATTCATGCACAAAAAATTACATCAAAATTATTTGTTACATGATTCTTATTTTGGCATGGGAAGGCCGGCCGCAGGGCTTGACTTGGGCATGGGCCCACTTGACCTGGGCTTGGGCCCACCTGGCTTGGGGTTGACTTTGACTTTGACTTAGTTAACCGGGGTGCAATTATTGACCCTAACAAAGTGCCCCCATCAATAAATGCACACCGCGCATATGAGTTGTGTGCATGAAATTGATGGATCTTGAAGCTGGACTTTGAGGCGGAACATCATTCCGGGGGCGGAGCATCCCTCGGGGAGCATGATTCCCGGGGATCGGAGCATCATTCTGATTTGCGGAGCATAATTACAGGGATCGGAGTATGATTCCAAAGGGTCGAAGAAGCATAATTCCGAAGAGCGGAGCATGATTCCATGGATCGGAGCATAATTCCGATGAGCGGCAGACATTCTGACCGAAGCGTAATTTCGATGTAGAGGTTGATGCCCAGGCGAAGTATAATTCCGACAGGGAAGGCAGATACTCCGAGGCGAAGCTTGATTTCGACACGGTGTATATTCTGAGACGAAGCATGATTTCGAAGCAGAGCTTGTTAGTCGACTCGATTCCGAGGCGGAGCTTAATTCCGACGGGGTGGTCGTTCATTGACTTGATTCCGAGACGGAGCATAATTCCGACAGGAAGGTCGCTGGTTGACTTGATTCCAGGACGGAGCATAATTCCGACGAGGAGGTCGCTAGTCGACTTGATTCCGAGTCGAAGCATAATTTCGACTAGGAGGTCGCTTGTTGACTTGATTCCAGGACGGAGCATAATTCCGACGAGGAGGTCGCTGGTCGACTTGATTCCGGGTCGAAGCATAATTCCGACGGGAAGGTCGCTGGTTGACTTGATTCCAGGACGGAGCATAATTCCGACGAGGAGGTACACTCTGAGACGAAGCATGATTCCGACGCAGAGCTTGTTGATTGGATTTGATTTGGGTTGACATAAGCATCGTTACACTGGAATATGGTACCAGGAGCGAATCATCATTTGCCATGAGTAGATTTGGGGATTTTGTTTTTTGTTTGGCATCAGCATCGCTACACTGGAATATGGTACCAGGAGCGAATCATCATTTGTGTTTGCTTATTAGGAAGCGATGGCTTAGGAGACAGGTTTTAGGTCCCTATCCCTTAAGACTTTTCAATTTTATGAGCCGTAAGGGTCCGATAAAAATATTTTCTTCCTACGAGTCGTAAGGACCCCGTAGGTGTATTTTCTCCTTAGGAGTCGTGGGGACTCTTAAGTGTATTGCTCGTTTGTGAGTCGTAAGGATCTCACGCGGGAATTTTCTCCTCACAATGTCGAGGGGACTTTGCGAGTGCACTTCATCTATTTTTCACGAGTTTGCGCCTTTTCGGATTTTCACAAACTCGCCGGCAGTCCTGCTGTTTTTACTCACGGAGCACTTTCGGGTTTTCATCCGTGCCCCTTTTGCTTGTGGACAACTTTTTTTTTAATCTTCATCGCTGGTGGGACTTTCAATGCGGTCTCACCGGTAGGACTTGGGAGAGATTGGGATCGTTTTACGCCCGTGGATTGTATACGGTTTTGCAGGATATATGATCCAGACCGTAGGGCCGGAAGAATTTTGGGACTTTGTTGGTGTCTGCATCGCTGCACTGGAATATGGTACCAGGAGCGACTCATCATTCGCCGTTAGGACATTCAGAGTTTGGTTGGCGTCTGTATCACTGCACTGGAATATGGTACCAGGAGCGACTCATCATTCGCCATGAGGGGATTTCCCTCATTTTCAGATTAATGACTTAGGGGTCATCTGTTCCCAGTTTAACGACATAGAGGTCATCTATTCCAAGTTTAAAGACTTAGGGGTCTATTGGATCGGAAGCTTGGAATTTTAGGGTAGGGGTCGGCATCAGCGTTGCTAACACTGAAGCACAGGTGCCAGGAGCAATTCATCATTTTCCTTTTCCTGTTGGGGAGCGATGGCTTGGAGACATGTTTAGGTCCTTATCACCTAAGGCTTTTCAATTTTATGAGCCGTAAGGGTCCCATAAAAGTATTTTCTCCTTATGAGTCGAAAGGATCTCGTAGGTATACTTTCTCCTTAGGAGTCGTGGGGACTCCCAAATGTGTTTTTCCTTTGTGGGTTGTAAGGATCCTACGAAGCCGTTTTCTTACGAGTCGTAAGGATCTCGCAAGGTTTGTTCTCCTCACGCATCGTGAGAACGCATGAGTGGGTCTTCCCAAATGAGCATAATTCCAAGGGCGGAGACCGGCTGTTGGATGGATGGTTGCAGTGGGGCATGGGTATGATGAGAATTATTTGAGCCTGTGGATTGTATACGGTAGTCAATTTGGGGACTGGCCGTAGGGCTGGAAGAATTTTGGAAAATTGGATTTTGGTCGGCGTCTGCATCGCTGCACTGGAATATGGTACCAGGAGCGACTCATCATTCGCCGTTTTTTTTTGTTTTTTGTTTTTTTATATATATATTTTTTGTTTTACCGCGATTGCTCTATCATTTCAGCTTTTCTTATCGCGAAGGTCGCAATTGCCCTATCATTTCAGCTATTTATTCGCGGTTGCCCTATCATTTCGGCTTTATTTTTCATCTTTATTTTACTCGCTGATTTTTATTGCGAGTTACCCCATCATTTTGAATTTTCTCCTGTTTTTTCTTTTTATTTACACATTTTTTTATATTTCCAGTTTAACGACTTAGAGGTCGACTGTTCCCAGTTTAATGATGTGGTGCTCGATGTTTTTTAGAGAAAGGCAGATGCCTGAGAGAATCAGTTTCACGAAGGACTTTGGTCTCCGTTTGTATGAAATTGGCGGTCGCAGCTTGACTGTTTGTTAACACGCCTTTAGACAGGTCTATCTCTCCTGCCTTGTATTGCTTTTCGACCCAATCTTTGAAGACGAAGCAGTCCTCAATGGCATGACCTATCACTCTGTGATAGGGGCAGTATTTAGGGTCGTCGATCATATTCGCTTCTTGCGGTTTTTTTGATTCTGGCAATTATAGACCGTTTCTTAGAGCATCTTTGAATATTTTACGGACTTTGTCCCTTCTGAAGGAATAGACCTTATCCAGCTTCTCTTTCAGTGGAGCTTCTCCTCCCTCTCCGAACACTGGTTTCCGAGACCGGTTGGCATTAGGCCTGCTCATCCATTGCTTATTTTGGTTAACCGAGGTGTTGAAAGATTCAGAATCGTCGGAATTTCCGCCTTTGCGATTTTCGTCCTTTCGGTTTCTCCAGGACCTATTGTTATTTTGGGAATCCGAGGAGGACTCCTGCTTTGAGCGCTCCGACATCTGAACTTTCCTGGTCAACTCTTGGAATGTTTTGAGACCCGCGGTGCATAGAAACGGGGCCATCCAATTGTTGAGATTTCCGACGAGGAGACTGACAGATTGGTCCTGCTCTATCGGCGGTTCACATTTGACGGAGAGATTGCACCATCGGGTTATAAAATCTGTGCTGCTTTCGTTGTTCTTTGACTTGGTCCTTACGAGGTCGGCAATGGTGATCTTATCGCTGACACTCATGAACCTTTGTCGGAACAGATATTCCATTTGGACGAAAGTAGTAATAGATCCATTCGGTATGCTCGCGTACCAATCGAAAGCGACATCGGTTAAGCTATTAACGAATTGGTGGAGGAGAATCGCATCATTGCCTCCAGTAATCCCGTATGAGGCTTTAAAATGGGCAACGTGCTGATTCGCATTTCCCGTTCCATCAAATATTCTGAATTTAGGGATGATATAGCCACTAGGAAATTCTACCAGATCATACTGAGCAGGATATGGCCTCCCGGTACTGCTAGCATCTTTGTGCGCTTCGGTTTCGGCTACCGATGTTTTGACTTTGTTGGCAACCAAATCCATTATTTGATCTTGAGTTAGCGGGCTGCTGTCATCGGTAGCCAAGACATTTCCAGAGATAGGATGCGACTGACTTTCATGTGGTCCGCCCACCTTTGGATTTGAGGGAATAGGCGTCGGCTGCCTCAGAACACCGTTTCCCGGTTCATGAGCAGAACCATGCGCTTGATTAGACGGCTAAGAGGAAACTTGGGCCATGAGCTGCATCATGACATTCGTCAAGTCGTCAATTTTGGAGTAAAGTTTGGCTATCTCCTTGTCTTTACTTATGAGCTATTTTCGGAGCTCTTGTAGAGTTGCTGCTCTGCGTTCTTGGGACGGAAGATTGGCTCCTCTTCGCTTTCCGAGCCCGACTCCTCATGAACCGAGGGATCTCTCTGCTTATCAGATTCACTGGGAGTATTTTCATTACCTTCCGGAGGATGCTGGTCTTGGGAAATGACAACCACATTCACATCAGATTGGATTTGAGATGTAGCGGCCCCCTACTGCGCTTGCCCACCATGTAGACAGTATGGACCACATATCCAACCATTTCCTCATCTTTGGCAGGGTAACCATGTTCTTCGAACCTTATGAAGTTCATCCTAGCGAGTGCCCTAACCCTTTTATTGGCTCTATATCTGAGCCTTTTCTGCCATAGCTTCTCAATTTTAAGGGCTTGGCGGGCATCTGCTTCCTGGGGATCCACCATGAGTCGATTGATGAGGAGCTCAGAGAATATACCTGATTGAGCAGTTGTCGAGGGCACCGCTGGAGCTTGCTCGAGACGCCTTGTTGCTTTGTTGGTGTTGATGGCCTTCCCCTTGGCTGGGGTTAAGAAAAGTCGTTCAAACACCGACTTGCGTTTGGGTTGTGGTGCCCTCGAGATCACCACATTTGGCCTCCTGCCTTTCGAGACCGGTCTGTCTGTTGCTGGAGCTTGAGAAGATGGGATGGCGCTAGCTGGCACGAACAGAATAGAGCCAAATGGTAGCGGTGGCTCCTCCCATTGTCGTCTGAGACTGGCTGGGAAGACCGTCCTGGTGTCCATCTTCATCGTGTAGGAGATGGGAGCTGTGTCGAGAGCTGAGCTGATCCTTGGAGACATGGTTGAGGTTTGATCGCTTGAAGTCCTGCATGAAAGAGCGTTATTTTAGTATAAATATCGATATGTATATTGATTGAGGTCTCATGCACGTTTAACCCGAAATATGGGAGGAGAGATTTGTCCCACCGGGCGTGCCAGAATCTGTAGAGTGTTTTTCATCACCCCATTGAGATGGGAATACGCGCGCGCTTGTCAGGTGCACTATAGATTCCCCCTGCCTAGGGTAGGTGGGGGTTTATTGATTGTGGGGATCCGAATCTCCGGCAACCGCGGACTAAGCTGCCGTTAATTACCACTCGTCTTTGGAGCGAGAGAACTTTCGATTGACGGGTCAAACATGGTCATGCGAACTCAATGTGCAGTGTTGTGTTTTGAAGGGGTTTTGGATATATCAGGGTCCCCGCAGAGTTTTACAGGGGTCCCGCTACCCGGATAGCGGGCTGGGGGTCAAGAGGGCTAGCAGGCCCCTTGCGGGGTACGGGACAGCGCCCCGTTAGAAATTTTTTCTAACGGGGTGTTTACCCCAATCAGAGCAATGCTCTGTTCAAATTCCAAGGCGGGAAATGAAGCAACGCTTATGTTTCCCCTAATCAGAGCAAAGCTCTTTTTTGAAAATTAAAGTGAAAATTAAAATAAAAATAAATGAAGCAACGCTTCAGATTCCCTGCGCTGCGCGCAGAGCGCCACGTGTCAAAATCAGACATGCCAGCGCAGGGAGTGCAGCGCCCAAGGCAGCGCGCTCAATCAGAGCAAGGCTCTATGAAAGAAGCAACGCTTCATCTGCGCTGCGCTCTGCGCTGCGCTCTGCGCTGCGCGACACGTGGCAGCGCAGCTGCGCCAGCACAGTAGCGCCGCGCTCTGCGCTGCGTGACACGTGGCAGCGCAGCTGCGCCAGCGCAGATGTATTTGCGCCAATGCCAGCACCAAAACAGAAAAATTCTGGAAAGATCTTTCTCAATCTTATTAAAAACAAGAAGATTGCCTTCTGTAAAACAGAAGCCCTTGGATCAAAGATCCAACGATGGGGAAAAATCCCCAAATCACTCAGAGAAAGATCTCTTTAACTAATTTAACAAATCAAATGGCACTATTAAAAGGCCCCTAGACTCCAAGTCTAAAAGAGAGATCAACACAGAGAGAAAAACATAGAATTCCTCTAAAGAATTTTGAGAAGAGCTCAAAGAAAGAAAAAGGTAAAAACCTTTGAAAAAAAGAAGAATTTCTTCTGAAAAGATTATTGATCTAAGAAGAAGATCAAGGATCTTCAATAAAAAATATATAATAATAACAAAGGCATTGCCTTTTGATGAACCACTAGTTCTGGAATCTTAAAAGATTCTTTTCTTGAATCCAAAATTGGATCAAGATATTAAAACAGTGCCTTGCATTTGTAAATCTGCACTGTTGCGCTCCTGGGTTGGCGCAAGCCACCAGAGAGCGCCACGTGTCAGCTCTAGAACAGCTCGCGCTATGCGCTTTTAAAACAGAGCATTGCTCTCATGAATTGGCGCAACTCACCGGAGTGCGCCACGTTTCAGCAGCGCAACAGCGCAGCGCACTGCACTTGCGCTCACCGGAGTGTGACACGTGTCACCTCCACACGGACTAGCGTCTTGCGATCCTCAATTGGCGCAAAGCGCCTGACAAGCCACGTGGCGCTCTGTCAGACTAATTAATGTAGCGCATTATTAAAGGGCAGAGCGCAATTAAGAGGCACAATGGACCAAAATAAATGCTCTGCATTATAAAAAGGGGACAGAGCCCAACTTAAAAGGCCTAACAGGACAGAATAAAATGTCGTGCATTATTAACAGGGGCAGAGCCCTAATAAAGGCCTACTAGGCTAAATATAAATAAAAACGTTGAATATCTTCAACTGGACTTAGCCCAAGCATGGCCGTAAGTCCTCAAATTAAATTGACTGAGCACGGCTGCTCTCTTAAATCAATTTACACCTGGTTCAAGGGTACATCTCCGAACTCCTCTGATATCTGTCGTTGTAATCCTTCAACGTCTTCAGAGAGGTGATGGGTCCCGATGGCCATACATTCCATGGACCACCATGTCCCTAAACTGGCAATGGACCACCACGTCCCTAAACTGGAAATGGACCCCCACGTCCCTAAACTGGAAATGGACCGCAATGTCCCTAAACTACCTATGGACCGCAATGTTCCTAAACTGGAGATGGACCACTATGTCCCTAAACTGGAACAATAGAGCCCCCAAATGCTCTTTCATCGGATCTAAACGATCCCGTCTAAGTTGATCTTTGCCTCAAATACAGCTAACGTATCTTTAAACCTTCAAACAGACTTTAGTCCCAAATTGGACTATAGATCCCCCAATCGACTTTGGTTCAAAGGTACATCTCTGAACTCCTCTGACACCTGTCGTTGTAATTCTTCAACGACGTCAGAGAGGTGACGGGTCCCGACGGCCATACATTAAATAAGGACCACTATGTCAGTAATCTGGAACAATAGAGCCCCCAAATGCCCTTTTGTCGGATCTAAACGATCCCGTTAAGTTGATCTTGGTCTCAAACTGGACTAACGTATCCTTAACAAACGTTTAAGTTGATCTTATCCTCAAATACGGCTAACGTATCCTTAAACTAAAACTCCAAACCCAAATCTAAGTAAACACGGATTTGGACTAATCCACGTCCTACGAGTGACGATATAAATTAGTCTCCGTATACAATCCACGGGCAACTATAAACAAAACAAACACCCACGACACGAAGTGACCATCTGGAGAAGGAAAAAGTTGCTACCACGGTGCAGTAGCGTAATTAACTGCAGGGGCTTGCACCTGCAGGGAAGAGCGTCCCCACAATCAAAAACCCCTTAAGCGAGGGGGAATCTGACGAAGTCTGCTACATCGGCCGCATCCGTCTAAACCTCCGATACACGGTGCCATAAATCAACTTAGCATCTTCGGAGAGGTGGACGGATAAAACCAAATAGCATCTGCCCTGAACCTCAGGCAAGACGCCCATGTCTTGGCCGCCGTTCGGAAGGGAACAGATTCTGGCACGCCCGGTGGGACCTTTTCCTCTTTCCACTCCATACTTCATGTGTCGTATTCGCGAACAAATCGTGGTTCGCTGTGGTTGCCTTTGGATTCAAGGTACTTAGATTTGGTGTCTTTCTCTGTGCAGAAAACAGAAGATCAATGGTTTCAAACTGCACTACCTGCAACTGCAACTCTCGCTCCGTCCCTGCTGGAGGAGTGACTTACGGACCCCAAGCGGCCTCTCTTTTCAAGATGCCAGTGGAGCAGGTAACTCAAGCCACTACTGGACTATTCTTCGGGACCATGCTCCCACCCTGAGCTTCAATGTCCCAATGACGTTGCAAGAAGCCCCAAAGAAGTCGGTCTTTGATCGATTTACCACTGCCGCGGCCTCTCTCAACGGGTCGCCCAACTTCAGTACCTCAGTTTTCAACAGACTAGGCAAGAACGTTTACAAGCCCGCGATACCCGAAGCTGCCATCCCAAAGCGGATAGCCATTCCGGCTCAAGCGAAAGAGATTATTGAAAAGGCTTCTCCTTCCAAGAAGTCAGTTTTTACAAGGCTGGCCATTCGGGTTTCTGCTCCAGGCGAGGTCCTCAAAGCAGCTTCCCCTACCCAGAGGGGGCATGATGAAGTCACCCTTATAGCTGAAACAACCCCATCCGCACGACACGCTCGACGTCGCCACTGGCGCCGAGTAAGGAAGGCTGGGGGCAACTCCCCCTCTGGGCTATCTCCATCAGCCCCAATGGTGGAAGTTGATACTGCTGTTCCGACCGGGAATAGCTTTGAACTGCTCAACAAGGTGCGCAGAAACTCTCCTACTGCAGTGCTGAAGAGAACTCCTTCACCTGTGAAGAATGCTACAGAGAAGAAGCCGGAGCAACCTCCTCGACGGCTATATTCTGAAATTTACAAGGTCTGGCGTCAAGTCCAAAACTCCGTGATGGATCAAGACTATCTCGCCGACAGAAAAAGATGAAGGTTCGGCAGGAGAAGGACTACTCTGTCAAGCCAGAAGAAGCAACAGCTGGATGGGTGCCCACCGCAACGGCTCCCTCAACGTCAATCGCTCAAAGGAGCATGAGGCCGCAAAAAACCCCCATGAACATGGCAAACTATAAATGCGTTGAGCATAAACACCCCAAGTCTGGGGGCATGGTGGTGCACACTGTTTATATGGCTTCTGGAAATGAGGAAACCCATGGTTCGACGGGTCACCGACCGCTCACCCGATCGGTGACGAAAGCCCAGGAGTAGCTACAGAAGCTTCAGGAGATGATGACTGCAATGGCCGCACTTACCGGGCCAAAAGAAAGCTCGGAGGCATCATCAGAGCAGCGTTATGAACAAGAAACTGACGCTGACTACCTATGCAAAGTCCTCGAAAAGAAGGAAAAAGAAGCCGCAGAGCAAGCGGCTAACATAAAACAAATGGCGCTTCTCTTCCAAGATATAGTAGGGATGATGATCCAGCAAGATCCTCCTGCAGAAGATCCTCCGATTGTCCTTGATGATGACAAAGGAGAGACATCGAATCCTCCTCCGGTTCTTTCAGCAGCCAAGGAAGAAACCATTTCCAAGGCCGCACTGGATGACTATATAGCTCAGCAAATACGAGCTCATCAGGCGAATGAGGCGGCTGGGGAAATTGCTAGAACCGGACGACCCTACCCGGACTGGTATGACCAAATCAGTTACCCGCCGGGATATACGATCCCTAAATTCCATGTGTACGAGGGGACAGGGAATCCACATCAGCATGTCGCTCAATTCAGGGCCTTATGCGGCAATACTGGAGGCGATGACAAATTGTTGCTTCGACAATTCGTCGGCAGCTTAGCAGAAACAGCCTTTGAATGGTATTCGGAGCTACCTAACGACTCTGTCAAAACATTTGCGGAGATGGAGCTACTGTTTATGCAAAGATTCGTGAGTGCTAGTGGACGCACCCCGGTAACAGCACTGATTAATGCCAGGGTGAAGCCAGGCGAGACTGGGTCCAGTATGCTATCCGATGGCGGAATCTGTGGTCGAAACGCGAACAGCGCAACGAAGAAGCACCTGCGGTAGGCATGTTCGTGGGCACTCTTGATCCGCAAGCGACCATCTCACAATTCATGTTGTTCTTCAAGCCAACGACTTTCCAGGCCTTGATTGACAAACTGGCCCAAATGGACCAGATGGGTCACAGACCGTCTCCTCCAAAGCCAGACTCTCGAAATGAGAAAGGAAAAGGGAAAGCGATCGTCATCGCCAATACTCAACAACAGCCGAGCAACTCAAAGCCGGTTTTTTGCCAAAACAACGTGCGTCCACGCCCATCCCTCGAGGAAAGACTGGGACGTCCTTACTCGTTTCCTCAGAATAAAACAAGGAAACTGTTCGAGCTGGCCACGCGCAACGGACTCATCAATCTGCCGAGTCCAAAACGTCTGTTGCAGCCAGGCGATCTCAATAATTCCGATTATTGCCCTTACCACCACACGGTAAGTTACCCGATTGAGGACTGTTTCGTCTTTAAGGGTTGGATCGAGGATCAGTACCTACAAGGCAAGTTCGCGCTGTCTGAAAAGTGGAAAGTAAACCCACCACAGCCGCACACTTCAAAGAAGACGGACACGCTGGGGGCAGCTTGTTCTTTTGTTGAGGACGAAAACGATAGAGAAGACTCATCACACGAATTCGAAGACTACGTAGCGAGTTGTCATGTGATCTCTCACTCATTGATAGATGATGAAGAGGCTCCTTACGCCGAGAAACCGAGGGCGGACCCTGAACCAGAAATTCTGCGGCCGTCAGACGAGATGATCGATGCCTTCCTGAATGAGATTCGTCTGAAAGTTAAAGACAATCAAGAGCGTGAGATGGCCATACTGGAAGGAGCCAAACACCCCCGACTAGACGAAAGAGTCGAGGCACTCCCGTCAAATCAAAAGACATCCATTGCCGATAAAAACAAATTCAAGACGAGGAAAAGGTTTGCTAAGGCCATATCAATGGGAATGAAGCTACCACCCTTTGAAGGAAACACTCTCGACGGAGTAGAGATACATCCTAACTACAGCTTGTATCATCAGAAGATCATACATCCTACCGAAGACTGCGACTCCTTTAAGTGTTGGTGGCAAGGGTATGTCGCTCAAAAGCAACACTTTAACAGGACAAAGCGTGAAGCTCGTAGACATCAGAAAAATGTGATAGATGAGCGCAAAAGAGCCGCCGCCGACTGTCACATAGCCGACTCCAAGGGATCGCAAATTATCACCTTTGGAAGCGACTCTGACGAAGAAGCTGCCCTCAACCCTCTCCTCAAGGAATCCATTTCAAAAATGAAAGAATTGAGGAGTTGCAAGAACGTTCAGCCGTGCAATTGCACGCTACTCGAAAAAAATCTCGGCCCCGCAAACAAAGGATCGAGCAGAAAGGATAAAGGGAAGGGAAAAACAGCCCTCGTAGCCAACACTCAACAGCAATCAAGTGGCCTTAGACCGGTTGTTTGCCGAAACAACAAGCGGCAACCCCTCCATGAAAAGTTGAAACGTCCTTACTTGTTTCCTCAAGATAAAACAAGGAGACTGTTCGAGCTGGCAGTGCGCGACAGACTCATCAATCTGCCGAGTCCAAAACGTCCTTTGCGGCCAGGCGATGTTAACGATCTCAATTATTGCCCTTACCACCAAACGGTAAGTCACCTGATCGAGGATTGCTACGTCTTCAAAAACTGGATTGAAGACCAATACCAATAGGGAAAGTTCGTCATCTCCGAAAACTGGAAGGTGAGCCCGCCACAACCACATGCTCCGAGAAAGACGGATACGCCGGTGGCATCATGCTCATTCATAGGGAAAGCCCTAAAGACCGAAAAGTCAGTAAACTAGAGATTCGCCTCAAATACGGCGACGACGGACCGAAACGTCCTTAAACTAATGACGGACCGAAACGTCCTTAAACTAACGACGTACCACTACGTCCTAAAAATGGCTGACGACCGAAACGTCTTTAAACTACTACCGCAGCATCCTCAGGCTGACAAGATAAAAAAAAGAGAGAATAAAAAAAAAGAAAAAAAAGAAAAAAAAGAAAAAAAAGAAAACAAAAACGGTATGTCCATAAGCAAAATGGGCACGGATGAAAACCCGAAAGGGTTCCGTGAGTAAAAACAGCAGGGCTACCGGCGAGTGTTCGTGAAAATCCGAAATGGCACGACCTCGTAAAAGAAAAAGAAATAAAAAAAAGAATAAAAAAAAATTGTATGTCCATAAGCAAAATGGGCACGGATGAAAACCCGAAAGGGCTCCGTGAGTAAAAACAGCAGGACTACCGGCGAGTGTTTGTGAAAACTCGAAAAGACGCAACCTCGTTAAAGGACACTTACAGGGTCCTCTCGACCTTGCAAGAACAAATCACCCACGTGAGATCCTTACGACTCACAAGGGAGAAACACACTTAGGGATCCTCACGATTCCTAAGGAGAAAATACACTTGCGAGATCCTCACGACTCGTAAGGAGAACTCTCTTATGGGACCCTCGCGGCTCATAAGATTTGAAAGTCTTAAGTTACAGAAACCTTAATCTGTTCTTAAGGAACCCCCACAACCTTCGATATGGCCCTACAAGTGGCTCAATACTGACCCTTGTATACAATCCACGGGCGCGAATAAACATTTCCCTAACCAAGTCCCACTCGTGACTAGGGATATGTCCATATGGTGAACAACCCTTATAAGTCCTCTCGACTGATAAGGAGAAAGCCCTTTTGTAAGATCCTTACGACTTACAGGGGAACATACACTTAGGAATCCTCACGATCCCTAAGGAGAAAACACACCTACGAGATCCTCACGACTCGTAGGAAGAAATACCTTTGTGAGACCCTTACGGCTCATGAAGTCAAAAGCCTTAGTCGACGGGATCTTAACCCTGTTCGCAAAGCCACCTTTGTTCGACATCGACAGAGGCAAATGATGATTCGCTCCTGGCAATATCCCAGTTGTAGCGATGCTGATGCCTAAACCGGTATCAAATTCCGAGTCCTTTCATGGGAAATGATGATTCGCTCCTGGCAATATCCCAGTTGTAGCGATGCTGATGCCTAAAACCGATATCAAATTCCAAGCCCTTTCACGGCAAATGATGATTCGCTCCTGGCAATATTCCAGTTGTAGTGATGCTGATGCTGAGATTGGCGTCAGATTCCAAGTTCCACACTCGCGATAAAAAAAAAATCAGCGAGCCATACGTGCATACGAAATAGCCAAAATGATGGGGCAACTTGCAATAAAAACCAGCAAGTAAAAATGTATGCATACAAAAACAGCCGAAATGATGGGGCAACTTGCAACGAAATCAGCAAGTAAAAATGTATGCATACAAAAACAGCCGAAATGATTGGGCGACTCGCAATAAAAAGCAGCGAGTAAAAATAAAATAAAGAGCCGAAATGATTGGACAACTCGCAATAAAAAAAACAGCGAGTGAAAAACAAAATAAATAGCCGAAATGATTGGGCACCGCGAAAAATAGCCGAAATGATTGGGCAATCGCGACCTTCGCGATATAAAAGCTGAAATGATAGAGCATCGCGGAAATAAAATAATAGTATAAAAAATGAATGAAACTAATGCCCTACAGGTGAGATCACATCGATCCCTGTATACAATCCAGGGGCACAAACAAAGAGGGAACCATACCTTCCCAACAGGCTCCACTAGAAAGCGAAGCCAAATCTCGACGGTTCATAGACAACCCAGAGACAACCTCGACATTTGTCACAATATTGCAGACATAATGTCAACAGATGAAGCAAAGGAAGATCCCTATCTTCAGGGTCCCGACGTCAACATCGACAACTTAGAGATCACCCACGGCGTTTCTCCTCACTCCAACCAGATGCAGACGTGACGTCAACAATCGATCTCAGAGTCGCAACGAAACGGAACCATGGAAAAGTCCCAAGTTCCAAATCTCAATGGCCACATCTGCAGCCTGGAGACCAACAACGGTGGGCCTCCTCATTCCAGCATGACACAGATGTTACACTATCAAAAGGAGCCATGGCAAAATCCCAGCTCCACCTCAGCATTCGTCTCGATACAGCAGACGAGATGTCAACAACGGCGTTCCTTCGCAGTCCAGCAGGATGCAGACACAACGCCAACAAAAGACCCTATAGTCAGTAAAGCGGAGTGACAGCAAAATCCCAGCTCCACCTCAGCATTCGTCTCGTTACAGCAGACGCAATGTCAACAACAATGTCCTTCCTCCAACAGGATTTGGATATGCCAAAACAAATGAAGTGAAGGCCAAATTCCTAGCTTCAAGGTCTTAATGGCAAGTCATATAAATCCTGAAAGAAAACCGGAGATCATCTCACATCAGTGCGGAATGGTTACCACCTTGACGTTCGTCTCGACACAGCAGACGTAACATCATCAAACAACGGAGCCACGGCAAAGTCCCTAGTTCCAAACCTTGACGGTTCACCAACAACCTAGAGATAACCGCGACATTCGTCTCGATACAACAGACGCAATGGCAGCAAACGAAGCGAAGGCCAAATTCCTAGCTTCAAGGTCTTAACGGCAAGTCATATAAAGCCTGAAAGACAACCGGAGATCATCTCACACCAGTGCGGAATGGTCACCACCTCGACTTTCGTCCCGACACAGCAGACGTTACATTATCAAACAGCAGAGCCACGACCAAGTCCCTAGTTCCAAACCTCGACGGTTCACCAGCAACCTAGAGATAACCGCGACATTCGTCTCGATACAGCACACGCAATGCCAGCAAACGAAGCGAAGGCCAAATTCCTAGTTTCAGGGTCTTGACGGCAACTCACATAAAACCTGAAAGACTATCGAAGATCATCCCACACCAGAGCGGAGTGGTTATGACTCATCAGGGCTCTCCAAAATGAGCCTAACCTCAAGTAAAAAGCGGCATGGCAAAATTCCTAACGCTTGCTCTTCCGACGGTCAAACTGCCAAGGAGGATTGCTTGAAGACGTCTTGTCCAGCCCTCGAAGGGATCAGAGACATAGCAATCGCAGGGCTTCTCGAACAGCACTATTGCCTATCGAGGAATATATCAGCCGATGCGACGGCCAAAACCCTAAGTACCACAGACCCTAACAGACCTTTGTCGTAAAGAGCAGAGGTTAACTGTGACGTTAGGATATTCTTGCGAGAAATGCTCGATTCGTCTCGACTCGTGAGGAAATTGATGTCTTTGCGAGAACTGCTCGATTCGTCTCGACTCGTGAGATAAAGCCTTAGGCAGCAGGGATTAAAAAACTTGTTTCTTAAGCACTGGGACCCTGCAAGTTGGCCTAAAACGGTCTCTTGTATACTATCCACGGGTCTTACTCTCCAAAGTCGAATCTCGACAAGGAGGGAAACAACCGCTTACGGGTCCTCTCGACTCATAAGAGGGAAAATTCTTTTATAAGATCCTTACGACTTATAAGAGAAAATGCACTTAGGAATCCTCACGATTCCTAAGGAGAAAATACACTTACGAAATCCTCTCGACTCGTAGGGAGAAAAGCCTTTGTGAGACCCTTACGGCTCATGAAGTTGAAAACCCTTAGGTAGCAGACCTGAACCTGCTTCCTAAGTCATCACTACTCCCCAAGATGTTCAAGACAGAATGTTCTATATCGCTTACAGGCTATGCTTATTTAAAGAATATGCCAGTAACAAAGCAGAAAATAAAAGGAAGGAGGAAAAAGATTTGTCATTCATACTTGGAAAGTTTTTACATCAATAAAGGCAACAAACAAAGATATTATCCAAATAATTACAATGGCAAAACCTCAAATCCAGGACATGGATTGAGGAACTCAAAAGTAACCTTGTCCAATACTTTCCAAGCCTGGCAAACCATCCTAGTGTGCTTCCTTTCGCGAGCACGAGCGTCGGGATCCCCACTGATGTCCTCCTACCTCCGATAGGCAGCAAGTATTGCAGACTGTTGAAAAGCTTGGTGCAGAAGATCGATAAGGTTATCTCGCCTCCTCTTTGAGATTAGGCTCATCAGATACACCGAGTGCACCTTATCCTCGGCGGCATCCAATGCCCCAAGTGGCACACCAGTACAAAATAGAGGAAGCGCTTTCTAAATTGCTCCCACAATAAGCTTCAGGAGAGGGGAGCGCCGAGGAAGCAGTTGGCCGTTGTATGCGTCGAAGCGGCTCATGATTTCGGCACACTCGGCTTTGGTAAATTCTCGGTTCTGAGAACGGCCGAGTCGGCGGATGTCCCCGTAAGAAATGATCTCGTCAAGGTCATACATATGGGCGTCCATTACTTCTGTAAAAGAAACCTAACAAAATTAGCAGACGGCCTGATTAAGCAAGACAGTATAATTCATTAAAAAATAGAACGTCATCTCTAACCACCAGGATCTGTGAAAAACTCTTAAGAGTTCTTCTATATGATTTGGAAGAAGCAAAGCTCCATTGGTGAATCAGGAATATACAAGAAAAAAAATCTTTCAGAGAGCAGAACTCTATTAATGGAACTCTAATAGGGTTCCCTTTAGTTCTCTTTAGACCCCCTTAGAGCAAAGCTCTGCTAAGTGAAACCCTAAATAGGTTTTCTTTAGATCAGTGATCTATTGAGAGTAAGGCTCTGTCAATGAAAATTAATTTAATTTAATTTAAATTTAAATTTATACTTAAAAAGTGTTTTCTAAAGAAATTCTAACTCTTGGAGTTCTTGAAGGCAAGAGCAAGGCTCTGAAGTTTTGAAAGTAAAAATCTTAAAAGATGATGATCATCTGTTGAGGACTAAAGATCCTATTTATAGCCATCAAATGCCCTTTCAACTTCTAAGAGTTGCCGCGACGGTTGGAATTCTGCCACCGCTGCGCTCACGTTTGGGGGGCACGTAAGCGCAACGATGGGGGCATTTGTTTACCCCAATCAGAGCAATGCTCTGTTCAAATTCCAAGACGGGAAACGAAGCAACGCTTATGTTTCCCCCAATCAGAGCAAAGCTCTTTTTTGAAAATTAAAGTTAAAATTAAAATTAAAATAAATGAAGCAACGCTTCAGATTCCCTGCGCTGCGTGCAGAGCACCACGTGTCAAAATCAGACACGCCAGCGCAGGGAGTGCAGCGTCCAAGGCAGCGCGCTCAATCAGAGCAAGGCTCTATGAAAGAAGCAACGCTTCAGCTGACTTGCGCTCTGCGCTGCGCGACATGTGCCAGCGCAGTTGCGCTGGGCTCTGTGCTGCACGACACGTGGCAGCGCTCTACGCTGCCCGACACGTGGCAGCGCAGTTACGCCTGTGAAGTGCGCTGCGCTCTGCGCTGCGCGACACGTGGCAGCGCAGTTGCAATGCGAGACACATGTCAAGCGCAGATGTATTTGCGCTAATGCCAGCAGCAAAACAGAAAAATTCTGGAAAGATCTTTCTCAATCTTGTTAAAAACAAGAAGATTGCCTTCTGTAAAACAGAAGCCCTTGGATCAAAGATCCAACGATGGGAAAAAATCCCCAAATCACTCAGTGAAAGATCGCTTTAACTAATTTAACAAATCAAATGACACTATAAAAAGACCCCTAGACTCCAAGTCTAAAAAAGAGATCAACTCAGAGAGAAAAACAGAGAATTCCTCTAAAGAATTTTGAGAAGAGCTCAAAGAAAGAAAAAGGTAAAAACCTTTGAAAAAAATAAGAATTTCTTCTGAAAAGATCATTGATCTAAGAACAAGATCATGGATCTTCAATAAAAAATATATAATAATAACAAAGGCATTGCCTTTTGATGAACCACTAGTTCTGGAATTTTAAAAGATTCTTTTCTTGAATCCAAAATTGGATCAAGATATTAAAACAGTGCCTTGTACTTGTAAATCTGCACTGTTGCGCTCCTGGGTTAGCGCAAGCCACCAGAGAGCGCCACGTGTCAGCTCCAGAACAGCTTGCACTATGCGCTTTTAAAACAGAGCATTGCTCTCATGAATTGGCGCAACTCATCGGAGCGCGCCACGTGTCAGCAGCGCACTGGCGCAGCGCACTGGCGCAGTGCTCTGCGCTTGCGCTCACCGGATTGTGACACGTGTCACCTCTACACGGACTTGCGCCTTGCGATCCTCAATTGGCGCAAAGCGCCTGATAAGCCATGTGGCGCTCTATCAGACTAATTAATGCAACGCATTATTAAAGGGCAAAGCCCAATTAAGAGGCTCAATGGACCAAAATAAATGCTCTGCATTATATAAAGGGGACAGAGCCCAACTTAAAAGGCCTAACAGGCCAGAATAAAATGCCGTACATTATTAACAGGGGCAGAGCCCTAATAAAGGCCTACTAGGATAAATATAAATAAAAACGTTGAACATCTTCAACCGGACTTAGCCCAATCATGGCCGTAAGTCTTCAAATTAAATTGACTGAGCATGGCTGCTCTCTTAAATCAATTTACACCTGGTTCAAGGGTACATCTCCGAACTCCTCTGATATCTGTCGTTGTAATCCTTCAATGTCTTCAGAGAGGTGATGGGTCCCGACGGACATACATTCCATGGACCACCACGTCCCTAAACTGGAAATGGACCCCCACGTCCCTAAACTGGAAATGGACCGCAATGTCCCTCAACTACCTATGGACCGCAATGTCCCTAAACTGGAGATGGACCACTATGTCCCTAAACTGGAACAATAGAGCCCCCAAATGCTTTTTTGTCGGATCTAAACGATCCCGTCTAAGTTGATCTTAGCCTCAAATACGGATAACGTATCTTTAAACCTTCAAACAGACTTTAGTCCCAAATTGGACTATAGATCCCCCAATCGACTTTGGTTCAAGGGTACATCTCTGAACTCCTCTGACACCTGTCGTTGTAATTCTTCAACGACGTCAGAGAGGTGACGGGTCCCGACGGCCATACATTAAATAAGGACCACTATGTCCCTAATCTGGAACAATAGAGCCCCCAAATGCTCTTTTGTCGGATCTAAACGATCCCGTTAAGTTGATCTTGGTCTCAAACTGGACTAACGTATCCTTAACAAACGTTTAAGTTGATCTTAGCCTCAAATACGGCTAACGTATCCTTAAACCAAAACCCCAAAACCAAATCTAAGTAAACACGGATTTGGACTAATCCACGTCCTACGGGCGATGACATAAATTAGTCTCCGTATACAATCCACGGGCAACCACAAACAAAAAAAACACCCACGACACGAAGTGACCATCTGGAGAAGGAGAAAGTTGCTACTGCGGTGCAGTAGCGTAATTAACTGCAGGGGCTTGCGCCTACAGGGAAGAGCGTCCCCACAATCAAAAACCCCTCAACCGAGGGGGAATCTGACGAAGTCTGATACATCGGACGCATCCGTCTAAACCTTCGATACACAGTGCCATAAATTAACTTGGCATCTTCGGAGAGGTGGACGGATAAAACCAAATAGCATCTGCTCCGAACCTCAGGCAAGACGCCCATGTCTTGGCCGCCGTTCGGTGGGGAACACGGGGGAGGTATTTTTAGTGTGGAGTGTGTAAAATGGAGGGGAATGGCGTCCAAAGGACGCGTGGGTGCCAGCGCCTCGCGTGCCTAGCACGCAGGCACTGGATGCTGGCACAGGCGCTAGGCGCTTGGGCACTGGCGCTGGCGCAAGCGCCTCACGTGCCCGGCACGTGGGCGCTCGGGCGCTGGCGCTTTGGGCGTTAGCGCCTCATGTGCCCGGCACGTGGGCGCTCGGGCGCTGGCGCTTTGGGCGCTTGCGCGCTAGCGCTTTTGGCGCTCGGGCGCTAGCGCGTCACGTGCCTGGTACATGGGCACTCGGGTGCTAGCGCTTTGGGCGCTAGCGAAAGGAAGGGGTTTTTACCCCCAGAAATGGGAGTTAAACTCCTAAAGAGGATTTTGAGTGGAGTTAAACTCCAAAAGATTTATATTTAGAGTCAAACTCCTAAGGATCTAGATTAGGAGTTAAACTCCTTTGAGGATTTGGGTCTTGGAGTTGAACTCCCTAAAAATCTTCAGAGGTTCTTCTCTCTTGAGTCTTGGATCTTCTCTTGACTGGGATTTTGTCCAAAGTTGGATTTTTGGAGATGGGTCTCCTTCTTCCTCCTCTTGATCGGCTGGATCTTGGAGAAAAGGGGAGTGAGACTTAAAAGTCTCCCCTTTTTGAGATCTAATGGAAGATCTGAGCTCCCCTTTGTGGGTTTTGTGGTGAAAAACTATTTAGTTTTTGAAAAGGAAGAGTAAAACTCTTGATTTAATTCAAAGGAAAGGAGAAGGTTTAGAACCTTAAGGAATGAGAAGAAAGAGGCACAAACCCTAAAGTTTTAGAAAAATGAAAAGTATATGCTTTATTCATCATCATGTTGCCTTATATAGGCTTACACATTTACATATAGCCCCTTAGGGTTTACAAAATGGCATTTTGCATATCCCATGCCTCATGTGCTAATTTCTTTTGTATATAAGCTATGGGCTTTACAAAAAATTTGGCTTTATGCCCATTTTGCTTACATTCATGCACATAAAATTACATCAAAATTATTTGTTATATGATTCTTATTTTGGCATGGGGAGGCCGGCCGTGGGGCTCGACTTGGGCATGGGCCCACCTAACCTGGGCTTGGGCTTACCTGGCTTGGGGTTTGCTTTGACTTGGTCAACCGGGGTGCAATTTTTGACCCCAACACTCCCTAGGTTGCCACTTTCCCACCTCGGGTCCGGGACCCTTACAGAACCGATCATCGCCTCGATGCTTCCAACAGCAGCAGGTCCCCCAGGCCGACATATTCTATGACCTGGTGGGCACCGCTTAGCTTGACTCCGAGGTCTTACGCCAGAGAGCTTCACCCCGAGTTTCATCGCACCCCTGTCCCTTGTGAAGCGGTGTCGGTCAGCTCGCCTGCTCCCAGTCATGACCGGCACCCCCTCCCTCGACGGGGTCGCACACGCGAGACTCCCCACGGCAGCTCAAAAACGACCTCGCCAGGAGACCTAAGGAACCTCACCGAAAGGAACCGAGGCTTATAAAAAATGATGGTCATGTCAGCGGGGGGACCGTCGAGCACCCACGAGACTCAGCACCTCACACCGTCCGTGGAGGCCGACGGCCGCCCGAGGAAGAAGGCCAGGGAGATCGAGCCGATCGTTTTTGACGACGGGGACTTCCACGGTATATCCCTACCCCACAACGACCCTCTGGTGATCACGGCTCGGGTCTACCAATACGAGGTGCACAGGATACTGGTCGACTCGGGTAGCTCGGCGGACATTCTCTTCTACGACTGCTTTCTGCGCATGGGGCTCACCCCGGCAGACCTAAGGCCGACCTCCCACGTCCTTTCAGTATTCACCAACCACTCTATCCCGGAGGAAGGGGTAGTCACTCTGCAGTTTAACGTCGGGGAGGCCGGCCTCACGCGAACAGTGCCTGTGGAATTCATCGTAGCAAGAATCCCGTCGGCCTACTACATCCTCCTCGCCCGCCCAACGCTGAACTCCCTCCGGGCCCAGATATCGACCTACCACCTGGCGATGAGGTTCCCTCTCGATCAAGGCGGGATAGGTCGGGTCTATGGAGACCAGCGGATTGCGAAGGTATGCTTCACCGCTACATCTTCGTCTGAGCGGCCAACCGACGACGTCGAGGGTGAAGGCGACATCAGGGGTTCTCTGGAACTCGAGACGAGCAAAAAGAGGTCCGAGGAACCCCGGTCAAGCCACTAATAGAGGTCCCCCTTGTAGAAGGGGTCGACGAAAAGAACATCCAGATCGGGTCGCTTCTAACAGGAACTCAGCGAGATGACTTGGTTCATTTCCTCAGGAACAACTCCGACGTGTTCGCCTGGGCGCCTGCTGACATGCCTGGGATCGACCCCAAAGTAATATCTCACAAGCTCGGGGTTGATCCTACGGCCCGACCCGTCAGACAGAAAAAGCGAAGCTTCGCCCCTGTCAAACAAAAGGCTATCAAAGACGAAGTGGATCGGCTCTTCGCCTGCAACTTCATTCGGAATGTACCCTATTCGGAGTGGCCGGCGAACGTAGTTCTGGTCAAGAAGTCGAGCGGGAAGTGGCGCATGTGCATCGACTTCACCGACCTCAACAGGGCCTGCCCCAAAGATAACTATCCCCTCCCTCGGGTAGATCAGCTCGTCGACAGCTCGGGAGGCCACGAGTTATTGAGCTTCATGGATGCCTTCTCCGGCTACAATCAGACCCGTATGAATCCGGCAGACGAAGATCTTACCACATTCACAACGGACCGGGTGTATACTGCTACAAGGTGATGCCCTTCGGCCTCAAGAACGCCGAAGCTACGTACCAACGCTTGGTTAACCGCATGTTCAAGCCACAGATCGGCAGGAACATGGAAGTTTACATCGACGATATGCTCGTCAAATCAATCTCGTCGACCGACCATGCCAAGGACCTGGGCGAGGCCTTCAGGGTACTCCGCAAGTTCAAGATGAAATTGAACCCCGCCAAGTGCGCACTCGGGGTCACCGGGGGAAAGTTCCTCTGTTTCATGGTCACCCAACGTGGGATCGAAGCTAACCCAGAAAAAATTGACGCTATCCTCAACATGACTACGCCTAAGACCAACGTCGAGATCATGTGACTAACAGGGCGGGTAGCCGCTCTGAGCCGTTTCATGTCAAGATCTGGGGAGAAGCGCCTCCCATTCTTCAAAGCTCTAAGGATGATCCCGAGGTTCGAGTGGTCAGAAGAGTGCCAGAATGCCTTTGACCAATTAAAGAGGCACCTTTCGACGCCACCGCTGCTAACCCAACCAGTTGAAGAAGACGAGCTATCACTGTATCTGGCGGTATCCGACCAAGCAGCAGGCTCAGTGCTCATTCGAGAGGTCGACGGAGTGCAGAAGTCGGTGTACTATGTCAGCCACATCATCAAAGACGCAGAAAGGAAGCACCCAGCCATAAAGAAGATCGTTTTGGCGCTCATTGTGGCCTCAAGGAAGCTACGACACTACTTCCAGGCGCACACCATTCTCGTTCTTACCGAGATCCCGCTAGGGGCTATCCTCGCGTCACCCGAATCCTCGGGCCGCTTAGAGAAGTGGAGGTAGGAGCTGTCCCAATTTGACATAAAATACCGTCTGAGGCAGGCCATCAAAGCACATGCCCTAGTCGATTTTATCGTCGAATGCACCATCCCCAGTAAGGAACCGGAGTCCACGCCGACCCTCACAGCTTAACACCCGATCGTGGGGAGACCCGACTCAGTCCCTGAGTTGGTCATTTATGTCAACGGGTCATCAACCGAGGAAGGCTGTGGTGCCGGCCTCATCATTCGGGGCCCGAACGAGGCAGAAATGGAGTACTCTCTAAAGCTCAGATTTAAGGCCTCAAACAACGCGGCAGAATACGAGGCCCTGCTGGCTAGACTGTGCATGGCCTCCGGGCTGGGGCTGAAAACAATTCGGATCCGCAGTGACTCGGCCCTGGTCGTTGGCCAAGTGACCGGCCACTTCGAGGCTCGGGAATCTCTAATGGTGAAGTACCTGGCCGAGGTAAGAAAACTTCGAAAGAACTTCAACGAAGTCCAGGTAGAGCAAATACCCAGGCAGCTCAACGCCCTAGCCGACGCCCTGAGTAAGCTGGCTTCATCCTACTCAGCCAACAACAAGCGATATATCCTCTTCGAGACCTTGCCACGGCCCAGTGTGGAAGACGGGGCGACAATACTTCATGTGTACACAGCCCAGCAAAAGGGCCAAGACTAGACGAAGCCCCTCCTGGAATTCCTAAGGGAAGGTACGCTCCCAGAAGATCGGAGAGTAGCCCGCTGTCTCCGAGCCAAAGCCCGTCACTTCATCTGAAGCAACGGGAACCTTTACAAGAAGTCCTTCACTCAGCCCTGCTCCGGTGCGTCGACCCCCATGAAGCCGACTACGTCCTCCGAGAAATCCAAGAAGGGGTCAGCGGCGCACACTAAGGGTCCCGCACCTTGATCTATAAGGCATTGCTCCAGGGATACTACTGGCTAACTATTCACCAAGACGCCCAGAAGCTCGTCAGGAGATGCAAGAGTTTCCAACTCTACGGAAGCATACCTCGCCTTCCGGCTACCGAGCTGACCGCCCTAAACTCTCCATAGCCATTCGCCCAGTGGGATTGGATATGATAGGCTAGTTCCCTACCGGTGCGGGCGGGCACAAATATGTCCTTATCGCGGTAGATTACTTCACGAAGTGGATCGAAACCGTCCCCATCAGGAAACTTGATGCCGCCATGACCATCAAGTTCCTACAGAATAACGTGATACTCCGGTTCGGCATCCCGAGGTGTATCATCACCGACCACGGTACGAACTTCAAAAACGAGAAAGTGAAGGATTTCTGCAATGAATATCATATTCTCATGAAGTTTGCCGCGGTCGCACATCCTGAATGCAACGGGCAGGCCGAAATTGCTAACCGGGACGTCCTCCGAGGTCTCCGGACCCGCCTAGAAGGACGCCAAGGCAGTTGGGTCGAAGAATTGCCCCGGGTCTTATGAGCCCTACACACGTCAAAGAAGACCCCCACCGGGGAAACCCCTTTCAGCCTCGGCTACAGGACCGAGGCAATGGTCCCAGCGGAGATCGGGCTCCCAGTCACTGGGTCGAACACTTCGACGACGAAGCAAACACCACGGCACTACGGACCAACCTAAACATCTTGTTGGAGAAACGAGACCGGGCTCAGATCAGAGCTGCCGCCTATCAACAACAAACTGCCCGATACTACAACGCGTGAGTCAAGCGTCGCTTCTTCAAGGCCGGAGATCTGGTCCTGCGGAGAAACGAGTTCGTCGATCAAGGCAGGCTGCATAAGTTTTCCCCGAAATGGGAAGGCCCTTTCCTCATCTCCGAGGTGCTTCCCGGCGGAGCCTACCGCATGCAGGACGCGGACGGGCACAAGTTTTCACGGCTTTATAATGCTGAGAAGCTCAAGCTGTACCGGTGAAATGAATACCTACGAGCGTGTACCTCTCCTTTCATAAAGACAATGTAAATTTTTCTAGAAAGTCCTTTCCATTCAAATAACAAGAAGGGAACGCTAGAACATTGCAAAAGAAGAGTCTTATTCATCCAAAAAGGTACTATGGGCTCCTCAGCCTTACACAAAAAATAAAGTTATAACAAACGCGGAACGGGATCAATGAAGTACTCCCGATGATACTCGGAGTATATTTCCGTTAGCCGAGCCCTAACCGCTATAGCCCGCTCCTGCCGATGCAGCGCGCGAACCCAGGACGCCACGGAACCACCCGACACTCCGCCCTCTGAGCCTTAGCCCATGATGTACCTCATCTTGAAACACTCCAGAATGAGAGCTAAGGATCGGTCGTGCCTGGCTTTCGAGATGAGGCCGAACAGGAAGATCTAACGCACCTTGTCGAGCGCTTCGTCCAGAAGCTCCTCGGTGAAGGGGTTATCTAGACCCGGGGACCTCCTCCAGATCGTGTACATCAACATCTGAAGCAGGGACGACCGCCTAGGGAGAAGCCGGCCAAAGCGATCCTCGAGGCGCTGAACCACTCCCCGGTACCCATCCTCGGCCAGGGATTGGTCAACAAAGAGACATCACCAAGCGAGATGATCTCCTCAATCAAATACACGTGCCCAGTTATCTCAAAGGAAAGTGGTGCCGAAAGAGCTGCCACCTCCTTCTCTATTTATAACCCCAAGAAAAATCTTCAAGGACCCGGATTCTCGCGTGTACCGGCGCGAATCTTAGGAATCGCAGCAACTACTCCAATGCCACGCCGCCACGTGACGAAACTGACGCGGCTTCCCGAAACTTTCCGTCTTCCTCCCCCGTACGTCCGTGACGCGTATCGTCCGTAACCATTTCCCTTCCCGATCTTCACACGACTGAAGGGTCGGGTGAATCCTTATGGGACCCGTCCTTAGTAGGCCCATTACGGCCACTCCCACGCCAAGGATCGAAGCCCTAACCAAGAGGCAGCCGAGCGGCTACCTTGCTCGGCTATCCCTGGCTGGTAGTTCCCTACCCCGCAACGCCAGGGATCGAAGCCCTCACCAAGAGGCAGCTGAGCGGCTATCCTGCTCGGCTATCTCTGGCTGGTAGTACCCTACCCCACAACGCTGTTTCACCCAATCAGAGTAAAGCTCTGTTTAAATTTTTAAAATTTGAAATGAAGTAGCGCTTCATAAAAGTGCCAGCAAGCAGCGCTCACATGCAAAGCACGGGTGCGCTAGCGCTAAGAGCGCCAGCGCTCTGAAGCAGCGCTCACGTGCAGAGCACGAGTGCGCTGGCGCTAAGAGCGCCAGCGCTCCAGCGGTTTGAAGCAGCGTTCACGTGCAAAGTATGAGTGCGCTAGCGCTAGAACCAAATGTTCCCCACCGTTGCATCAAAGATCCAACAAAGATGATAAATTATCAAGTTACCAGAATAAAATTCTGTTAAGAAAACATTCTTCAGAATCTTTCCAAACAAATTGATTTATCTTTGTAAATCAGAGCACCATCGGATCAATGATCCAATGGTGATTAAAAATCACAATGGTGCTGCATGAGAAAAGATTTCTTAATCTTGTTAAAAACAAGAAGATTGCCTTCTGTAAATCAGAAGTCCTAGGATCAAAGATCTAACGATGGGGAAATCCCCAAATCAATTAGAGAAAAGATCTTTTCAACTGATTCAACAAATCAGCTTGCCCTATATAAAGGCCCCAAGATTTCAAGTCTGAGAAGAGGAACCCCCCATAAACTTTGAGAAAGTTCAGAGAGAAGAGCGAGCTCTCGGCAGAAGAAGAACTTTTCTTCAAGGTAAAAACAGAGAGATAAAAAATATTATCAGGAAAAGAACTTAGTTCTTATGTCAGATCATAGATCTATAAGAAAATTTGTCTTTTACAAAGAGATCATAACATCTCATTATAAAAGGGGGGGAGAGAATAATTCAATTCTCTTAGGATCACAAATCCATAAAGGTAAAGCCTTTCACCAAAACATAAGAGATTGAAACATCTCCTATAAAATAAGAACTTTGTTCTTAGAGACAAAGTCTCTTATAAGAAAGAATTTAACTCTCAGAGCGAAGAACTGATCAAAGTTGCATAAAAGAAGAGCCTCAGTGCTCCAATTTAAAAGGAGTGCCTCAGCGCTCCAAATCTAGCGCACAGCGCTGCAGAGCCTTAGCGCTCCAAATTTAAAGAAGCCCACTGCGCTCATTGTCTGGCGCATAGCGCCAAGGGCTCCACATGCTCCTCATGTGTGCGCTACTTCACTAGAAGCGCACTGCGCTCATTTTCTGGCGCATAGCGCCAAGCGCGCCACGTGCTCTTCACGTGTGCGCTACTTCACCAGAAGCGCGCTGCGCTCATTGTCTGGCACATAGCGCCAAGCGCTCCACGTGCTCCTCAGGTGTGCGCTACTTCACAAGAAGCGCTCATTGTTTGGCGCATGGCGCCAAGCGCGCCACGTGCTCCTCACGTGTGCGCTAAGAGAACATAAACTATTCTATAAAAAAAGGCCCCAGAGCTATAATGAGTGCTCAACACTCAATAAAAGACAAAAACAATTGTCAGAACCAATGCTTAACATTTTAACTGAATGGGCCGAGCCCAAGTTGGCCACAGAACCCTATTTCAGATTAATTGAACCCATATGCTCATAAATCTTTGATCTCAGTCCCAAATTGGACTACAGATCTCCCAACCAATATTGGTTCAAGGGTACATCTCTTCACTCCTCTGATATTTGTCATTGTAACCCTTCAACATCTTCAGAGAGGTGACGGGTCCCGACAACGAGACATTCCACGGACTGTGGGGTCCTTAAACTCATGGACTGTGATGTCCTTAAACTTTACAGACTATGATGTCTCTAAACTATTACGGACTGTGGGGTTCTTAAACTCATGGACTATGATGTCCTTAAACTTTACAGACTATGATGTCTTTAAATTGGACCGCAAAGTCCCTAAACTAAAACAATAGAGTCCAAATGCTCTTTTGTTGGATCTAAATGATCCTGTTAAGTTGATTTTAGTCTAAAAATTAGACTAACGTATCCTTAACAAACATTTAAGTTGATCTTAGTCTCAAATGAGACTAACGTATCCTTAAACCCAACCCAAAACTCAAATCTAAGAAAATACGGATTTGGACTAATCTACGCCTTACGGGCGACCACATAAATTAGTCTCCGTATACAATCCACGGGCAATCGAAAATAAAACAAACATAAACGACACGAAGTGACCATCTGGAGAAGGAGAAAGTGGTTACCATGATGCGGTAGCGTAATTAACTGCAGGGGCTTGCGCCTGCAGGGAAGAGCGTCCCCACAATCAAAACCCCCTCAAACGAGGGGAAATCTGACGAAGTCTGTTACAACGGCCGCATCCGTCTAAACCTCTGATATACGGTGCCATAAATCAACTTGGCATCTTCGGAGAGGTGGACGGATAAATCCAAATAGCATCTGCCCCTAAAACTCAGGCAAGACGTTATTCTTCCCGGTTTTCGGCGGAGAACAGATTCTGGCACGCCCGGTGGGACCTTTTCCTCTTTCCACTCCACACTTCATGTGTCATGCTTCGCGAACAAGTCTCGGTTTGTCATGGTTGCCTTTAGATGTGAAGTACTAAGATTTGGTATCTTGCTCCGTGCAAAAAACAGAAGATCAATGGCTTCAAACTGCACTAATTGCAACAACTCCCACTCCATCCTTGCCGGAGGAGTGACCTACGGGCCTCAAGCGGCCTCCTTTTTTACAATGCCGGTAGAAGAAGTGACCCAAGCCACCACTGGGCTATTCTTCAGGACCATGATCCCACCAATGAGCTTCAACGTTCAAATGACGTCACAGGAAGCTGCGAAGAAGTCGATCTTTGATCGGCTTGCAACCACCACGGCCCCTCTCAGTGGGTCATCCAGCTCCAATGCCTCAGCCTTCGACAGGCTGAGTCAAAGCTCAAGTGGGCCCGCAAAGAGGCTCGCAATACCAGAGGACACTCCAACTCCTGCTACGGTTGAGGTCGTCCAAGCTGCTCTCCCTACTCGAAGGTCGGCTTTCGACAAGTTGACCATTCCCTCTCAGCGGACGTCTGTCTTTGACAGGCTGGCACCAACAACAGGCACTCATCAGAACATGGGGCATGAAAAAGCTGATCCAACAATGGAGGTGGTCCCGGCCGCTCGCCATGCTCGACGTCGCCACTGGTGCCGAGTGAGGAAAGCTGGGGGCAGCTCCCCTTCCGGACTCCCCACCAGCTCCAACGATAGAAATTGCTGCTGCTGTTTCAACTGGGAACAGCTTTGAACCACTCAGGAGGGTACGCAAAGACTCTCCGACGGCCGTGCTGAAGATATATTCTCCACCTGTAGAGAGCGCTACAAAGGAGAAGCTGGAATAGCCCCCTCAGCGGCCGTCCTCCAAAATTCACAAGGTCTGGCGACAGGTCCAAGACTCCGTGATTGATCAAGACTACCCCCGCTGACAGAAAAAAATGAAAGCTCAGCGAGAAGGGGATCACCCAATCAAGCCACAGAAGGTGTCATCTGTTTGGGTGGCCGCTGCAACGGCTCCCTCAACTTCGACCACCCACAAAAGAAGGAGGCCGGAGAAGATCCTTGCGTCTTTGGCAAATCGCAAGGACACTGAATCTAAATGCCCCAAGTCTGGAGGCATGGTGGTGCATACTGTTTATATGGCTTCCGGAAAAGAGGATAGCCGTATCTTTACGAGTCACCGACCACTTACACGGTCTGTGACTAAGCCTCAGGAGCAACAACAACAACAAAAGCTCCAAGAAATGCTGACAGCTATGGCTGCACTCACTGGACCAAAAGCAGGCCCGGAGATATCTTCAGAGCAGCATCATGAGCAGGAAACGGATGCCGAATTCCTTTAGAGAATGCTTGAGAAGAAGGACAAAGAGGCTGCGGAACAAGCGGCCAACATAAAACAAATGACCCTTTTATTCCAAGATATGGTGGGCCTGATGATCCAGCCGGACCCTCCAGCCGAAGATCCTCCAGTAATAATTGAAGATGATAGAGGAGAGACATCAAATCCTCTGCCGGCTTTGTCAGCAGCCAAGGAGGAGACCATCTCCAAATCCATGCTCGATGATTATATAGCTCAGCAAATACGAGCTCATCAAGCGAATGAAGCAACCGGCCAAGTCGTCAGAACTGGGCGACTATATCCAGGATGGTACGATCAGATAAAGTACCCGCCAGGATACACAATTCCTAAATTCCATGTGTACAAGGGGACAGGCAATCCCCATCAACATGTCGCTCAGTTCAGGGCTCTCTACGGCAACATTGGAGGGGATGATAAGCTACCGCTTCGCCAATTCGTCGGCAGCTTGGCGGAGACGGCGTTCAAATGGTACTCAGAGCTTCCCAACGACTCCGTCAAAAATTTTATGGAGACGGAATTGCTGTTCACCCAACGTTTTGCCAGCGCTAGAGAGCGCACCACGATCACCGTGTTAATTAATGCTAGAGTGAAGCCAGGCGAAACATGGGTGCAGTATGCAATACGGTGGCGGAATCTATGGTCGAAGTGCGAGCAACACATCGAAGAAGCGCTTGCGGTAGGCATGTTCATAGGGACCCTCGACCCTCAGGCGACCATTTCAAAATTCATGATGTTCTTCAAGCCAACTACTTTCCAGGCCTTGATTGACAAACTGGCCCAAATGGATCAGATGGGTCATAGACTCTCTTCTTCGAAGTTGGAATCTCGGAACGAGAAAGGGAAAGGGAAAGCGACCTTCATCGCCAATACTCAGTAGCAGCCCAGTGGTCCAAAGCCAACTGATCGCCAAGATGAAAGACGACAATTCTTCAATGAGAAACTGAAGTGCCCTTATTCGTTTCCCCGGGATAAAACGAGGAGACTGTTCAACCTGGCGGTGAGCAACAGGCTCATCATCTTGCCGGATCCAAAACGCCCATTGCAACCCGGTGAGGCCAATAATTCCAATTATTTCCCCTATCACAAAGTGGTAGGCTATCCAATCGAAGATTGCTTCGTCTTCAAAGGCTGGATTGAGGATCAATACCAACAGGGAAAATCCACACTGTCCGAGAATTGGAAAGTAAGCCCGCCTCAGCCGTACGCTCTTAAAAGGGGGGACACACCGGGGGCATCATGCTCTTTTATAGAAGAAGCTCCATAGGAGGTCGCTCTTTCAGCCAAAACAAAATGAATGCTGATAGATCTTCAAACATGCCCAGTGATCAGATGGAAGAGTCCGTTAGAACCTGAGATCATCGAGGGAATGCTGAAACTACGCCTGACGCCAAGAAGTGGCGGCGATAGTCAAAACGCCTATGCCCAGCCGTCAAAGTCTTCAAAGAAGAAGAAGACTGTAGGGTGTTTTTCGTCATCCCATTGAGATGGGAATACGCGCGCGCTTGTCAGGCGCATTACAGATTCCCCCTGCCTAGGGTAGGCTGGGGTTTATTGATTGTGGGAATCCGAATCTCCGGCAGCCGCGGACTAAGCTGTCGTTAATCACCCCTAGCCTTTGGAGCGAGGGAACCTCCGATTAATGGGTCAAACTGGTCATGCGAACTCAATGTGCAACGTGCGTGTGTTGTGTTTTGAAAGGGGGTTTGGATATATCGGGGGCCCCGCAGAGTTTTCACGGGGGTCTAGCTACCCGGATAGCGGGCTGGGGGTCAAGACGGCTAGCAGCCCCCTTGCGGGGTGCGGGGCAGTGCCCTGTTAGAAATTTTTTTCTAACAGGGACAGTGTCGTGGAGTATGTGTGTGTATGTGTTTATATATATATATATATATATATATATAAAGGGGGATAAGGCAACCAAAGGATGCATGGGAGAAAGCGCTCAAACGCTAGCGCCCCACGTGTCAAGCACGTGGGCGCTCGGGCGCGAGCGCTTTGGGCGCTGGCGCTTTGAGCGCAAGAGTGCTAGCGTTTTGAGCGCTAGCGCCCCACGTGTCAGGCGCTAACGCTTTGAGCACAAGAGCGCTAACGCTTTGAGCGCTAGCACCCCACGTATCAGGCGCTCGGGTGCTAGCGCTTTGAGCGCTAGTGCCCCATGTGTCAGGCACGTGGGCGCTCGAGCGCTAGCGCTTTGAGCGCAAGAGGGACTTGGTCCTTGCAATAGGAGTTGTACTCCCAGAAAGGCACACTTATTATTTTGTGTGTGTGTGTGTGTGTGTGTGTGTGTTTGTGTGTGTGTGTGTGTGTATATATATATATGAGGAGTTAAACTCTTAGGATATTTTGAAGCTGATAAAGGGGGGGACGGCTTCTCCCCGTGAGCCATGGATCTTCGCCAAAGTGGAGTTTCTGGAGATGGGTCTCGTTCTTCTTCCTTTGTTGGCCGGATCTTAAAGATCAAGAAGTATGAGATTTTAAAAATCTCTCCTTTCTGAGATCTGATGGAAGATTTGAGTTCCCCTTTGTAGGTTTTGCGGTGAAAAACAATTTTGTTTTTAAAGGGAAGAGTAAAACTCTTGATTTAATTCAAGAAAAAGAAGAAGGTTTTAGAACCTTGAGGAAGGAGAAATATCTCAGATCTTGATTCTTTTTGGAGAGAGAAAAAAAAGTTGTTGGGATATTTTCATTATCCTTACCTTTATAGGCTATACACTTTACATATAGCCCCTTGGGCTCTACAAAAATGGCATTTTTCCCATCCCACGGCTCATGTGCCATTTCTTTTTGCACATAAGCCATGGGCTTTACAAAAATTTGGCTTTATGCCCATTTTCTTACATTTATTCATAAAATAAAATAAAAGAAATACAACAAAATTATTTATTACAAAATTTTTATCTTGGCATGGGGGAGGCCGGCCGCTCCATGTTCGGGCTCGACCCGGCCATTGGCCCACTTGACCTGGGCTTGGGCCCACTTGGCTTGGGGTTGACTTTGATTTTGACTTGGTCAACCGGGGTGTAAATTTCGACCCCAACAAAGTGCCCCCATCAATAAATGCACACAGCATATGTGGGTCATGTGCATGAAATTGATGGTCCTTTTTCACGTGGAGACGACTTGATTTGGTTCCCGCTTTTTGGGAAGCCGGCACTGCCCTTTTTATGACATGGACGGTCGTTGCTTGACATGTCTCCGAGATGGAGTGTCCACGATAGACGTTTCCCTAGCCCGGAGTGATCTGGTTTCCGCTTTGTAGGAAGCCTGCGCTGCCCTTTTTACGACATGAACGGTCGATACTGCCCTTTTTACGACTTGGACAGTCGATGCTTCCCTTTTAGCGACTTGGACGGTTGGTGCTGCCCTTTTAGCGACTTGGACAGTCGATGCTTCCCTTCTAGCAACTTGGACGGTCGGTTCTGCCCTTTTAGCGACTTAGACGGTCGGTGCTGCCATTTTAGCGACGTGGACGGTCGGTTCTGCCCTTTTTGCGACTTGGACGGTCGGTGCTGCCCTTTTAGCGACTTGGACGGTCGATGTTGCCCTTTTTGCGACGTGGACGGTCGGTGATGCCATTTTAGCGACGTGGACGGTCGATACTGCCCTTTTTGCGACTTGGACGGTCGGTGCTGCCATTTTAGCGACGTGGACGGTCGATACTGCCCTTTTTACGACTTGGACGGTCGGTGCTGCCATTTTAGCGACGTGGATGGTCGATACTGCCATTTTAGCGACTTGGACGGTCGGTGCTGCCATTTTAGCGACTTGGACGGTCGGTTATGCCCTTTTAGCGACTTGGACGGTCAGTGCTGCCCTTTTTGCGACTTGGACGGTCGGTGCTGCCCTTTTTGCGACTTGGACGGTCGGTGCTGCCATTTTAGCGACTTGGACGGTCGCTGCTGGATTTGACTTGTTTCGATTCTTGCGGTGTCAGGGATGAAGTTGACTTGTTTCCGAGGTGGAATTTGATTCTGCCAGAGAGGTCATTGGCTGTATTGCTGATTTGATGTGATTTGGATTGACATCAGCACCGCTACACTGGAATATGGTACCAGGAGAAAATCATCATCTGTCATGACAGGATTTGGGGATTTTGGTTTTGGTTTATCATCAGCACTGCTACACTGGAATATGGTACCAGGAGCGAATCATCATTTGCCGTGACGGAATTTCCCTCGTTCCCAGTTTAACGACTTAGGGGTCATCTGTTCCCAGTTTAACAACTTAGAGGTCATCTATTCCCAGTTTAAAGACTTAGGGGTCTATTGGATTGGTGTTTGGAATTTTGGGGTTAGGGTAGGCATCAGCGTTGCTAACACTGAAGTACATGTGCCAGGAGCAATTCATCATTTGCCTTTTCCTGTTGTGGAACAATAGCTTAGGAGACAGGTTTAGGTCCCTATCACCTAAGGCTTTTCCAATTTTATGAGCCATGAGGGTCCCATAAAAGCATTTTCTCCCTACGAGTCAAAAGGATCCCGTAGGTGTATTTTCTCTTTAGGAGTCGTGAGGACACCCAAGTGTGTTTTTCCTTTATGAGTCCTAAGGATCCCACGAAGGTATTTTCTTATGAGTCGTGAGGATCTCATAAGTTTGTTCTCCTCATGTATCGTGAAGACACATGAGTGAGTCTTTCCAAATGGAGCATAATTCCAAGGGCGGAGACCAGCCGCGTAACTGGTGGTTGCGGTGGGGGATGGGTATGATGAGAATTATTTGAGCCCCTGGATTGTATACGGTAGTCAATTTGGGGACTAACCGTAGGGCCAGGAGAATTTTGAGAAATTGGATTTTGGTTGGCGTCTGCATCGCTGCACTGAAATATGGTACCAGGAGCTACTCATCATTCGCCGTTTGGAGACTTGGAATTTGGATCTTGATTGGCATCAGCATTGCTGCGCTGGAATAATGCCAGGAGCATCTCATCATTTGCCTCGGGAGGACTTGGGATTTGGGTTTTGGTCGGCATCAGCACCGCTAACACTAAAGCGAAATGCCAGGAGCGACTCATCATTTGCCGTTGCCCGTTGGGGAACGATGGCTTAGGAGACAGGTTTAGGTCCCTATCACCTAAGGCTTTTCAATTTTATGAGCCGTAAGGGTCCCATAAAAGCATTTTCTCCCTACGAGTCGAGAGGATCTCGCAGGTGTATGTTCTCCTTAGGATTCATGAGGATTCCTAAATGTGTTGCTCCTTTGTGAGTCGTAAGGATCTCACGCAGGTATTTTCTCCTTACAAGGTCGGGAGGACTTTGCGAGTGTGTTTTATCTCTTTTTTTCACGAGTTTGCGCCCTTTCGGGTTTTCACAAACTCGCCGACAGTCCTGCTGTTTTTACTTACGGAGCCCTTTCGGGTTTTCATCCATGCCCATTTTGCTTGTGGACATACCGTATTTTTTTGTTTTTTTTTGTCGCTGGTGGGACTTTAAAAGTAGTCTCACCGGCGGGACTTGGGGGAGATAGGGGTTGTTGCGCCTGTGGATTATATACGGTTTTGCAGGATATCGAATGAAACCGCTTCGGATTTCTTTTGATTCAAATCCTTGTTCCGCTCTCGCACGCCGCTATATGATCCAGACCGTAGGTCCGGTGTGCTCCATTCGCCCGTGACTTGGAGCATTCACGCGTAGTATTTCTTGAGATATCGGCCATTGTTGGGTGGCATGGGCCTTTCTCCCTCGGCACTTATTAGTTGGTAGGATTCTCCATCGAACACTTTCTCAATGACGTATGGTCCTTCCCAGTTTGGCTCGAATTTTCCCTTGGCATGTCGATTGGGGATGATCGGTCTTTTGAGGACCAACACCAATTCGCCTTTCTTGAAAGCATGGAGACGAGTTATCTTGTCATAGGCCCATGACATTTGGGCTTGGTACAGCTCCAAATTCTGCTGCACCGCGAGCCTCTTTTCTTCGAGGGCATCAAGCTCTTCCAGCCGAAGGAGCATGTTTTCCTCCACCGTCAATTCGTGCTGAACGACCATTCTTAAGCTTGGAACTTCAACTTCAAGGGGGAGGACCGCCTCCACTTCGAAGAGCAATGAGTATGGAGTGGACTGAGTTGGAGTACGGTGCGTGGTACGATATGCCCACAACACCCTTTGAAGCTTGAGATTCCAGTCTCTCTTGTTGGCTGAGGCATTTTTCCCCAGGAGCTTGCATAGAGTCTTATTGAAGGCTTCGGCTAGCCCATTGGCTCTTGGATTATAGATGGAGGAATATCTCCAGTCTATCTTGTGTTGAGTAGCGAATCTTGAGATTTTGAATCTCTTGAAAGAAAGCCCGTTGTCAAAAATGATTCTTCTTGGTGTACCAAAGCGGTGTAAAATATTATACTGGAAGAACGTCAGAATATTTCTGTCTTGACTTCTTTTAGCGGGACAGCTTTAGCCCATCTGGAAAAATAGTCAGTTGCGGCCAATATGAACCGGTGGCCTCTGGATGACGGAGGATCAATTGGGCCAACAATGTCGGTACCCCAGACTTCGAAGGGCCACGATGCCACCGTAGGATGCAACGGATTGGGATGCTTGTGAATGAAATCACCATGAATTTGGCAGATATGACATTTCTTTGCATGCACTTTGCAATCCCGTATCATGGTGGGCCAGTAATACCCAAGCCGTTTGATTTGAGGTCGCATCTTGGGGTCAGATTGGTGAGCACCGCAAATGCCCGAGTGAACTTCTTTCATGTCCTTTTGGGCTTCAGCCAATGACAGACACCTGAGCCAGGGTTGGTCATATGACCTGCGGTATAGCGTGTCATTTACAAACACGTATCAGAGAGCTCTCTTCCTCAGCTGAACCCTCGCAGATTTTCCTTCAGGCAGCTTGTCGTATCGGAAGTACTCTATGAAGGGTTTTCTCCAATCGGGCTCGTCTTGAACGATCGAAGCTTCTTCGGAAGAACTGCTCTTCTGTTCCGCGCTTTCTTCTTCACGCAAAGAGGCTGGAGACAGAATTTGCTGGCTTCTGACTGTGATTAGAATTTCGTCCATGTCAGGATCAGCTAGCTTTTTAGCTAAGCGAGCGAGTATGTCGGCTTTTCCGTTCAACGCTCTAGGGACTCTCATTAGTTCAATATGAGTGAACCGTTTTATGAGTTCCACCACTCGGCTTCTGTACCGAGCTAACTGGGGTTTGTATATCTTATAGTCGACGCTTACTTGGTTGACGACAAGTTGGGAATCACCGTAGACTCATAGCCGAAGGATTTCCATTTCTATGGCGAGCTCCAAACCAGCTATTAGAGCTTCATACTCGGCCTCATTGTTTGTGCGAGGCTCGGTGAGAGCAAAAGAACGCCGTAGGGTTCCCATTGATGGTGTGATGAACACCAATCCTATCCCTGCTTTTATCTCCGGGACACTTGATTTGTTGGAGGTCCTCATTGATGAGGCTCCATCGAAGTAGAGCTCCCAACATGGCTCGCTATCCTCGAGGTGCAATATTTGTTCATCGGGTAACTCGCAATTGAGCGGTGACCCTTCCGGTATGGGATGAGCAGCGAGAAATTCCGTAAGAGCTTGCCCTTTTACTGCTTTCTGAGGAGTATAAACTATGTCAAACTCAAGTAGCATGACAGACCATCTCGACATTCTACCGGCTAGGCTTGCTTTGGTCATAAAGTGTTTGAGCGGGTCGACCCTAGAGATCAGCATAACCCGATGAGAGAGCAGATAGTGCCTCAGCTTCTTCAGAGCGAACATCAGAGCCAAGCAATGCTTTTCGATCGGGGAATAGTTGTGTTCCGCCCCGACTAAAGTTCGACTGAGGTAGTAGAGGACATTCTCTTTTCCCTCCTCGTTGTTCTGGGCAAGGAGCGCACCTAGTGATTCATCTAGCGCGGCAGTGTAGAGAATCAGCGGTTTATTTGGAATGGGAGCAGCCAGCACTGGACGGTGCAACAAGTACTGTTTGATGCTTTCGAATGCTTCTTGACATTCGGCATCCCAGACAAAAGGAGCTCCTTTCTTCATGAGCTTTGACAAGGGCCTACATCTCCCCGATAGATTTGAGATAAACCTTCGTATATAAGCAAGCTTGCCTTGAAAAGTTCTTAGCTGCATCAAATTCTTTGGAGAGGGCATCTCCATGATGGCCTTTATCTTTGATAGGTCAACTTTGATCCCTCGATGTTGGACAATGAAGCCCAGAAATTTTCCAGACGACACGCCAAAAGCGTACTTCAGAGAATTCATTTTCAAATTGTACTCCCTCAGTCTGGTGAGAACAGTCCTAAGATCTTGGATGTGATCGGCCTTGGCTTTAGTCGTGACGACCAGATCATCAACATAACATTCGACGACTTTATGAATTAGGTCATCAAAGATATTGGTCATTTCCCTTTGGAATGTGGCACCTGCGTTCTTCAGTCCGAACAGCATCACCTTGTAGCAATATATTCCGATCGGGGTTCGAAATGCTGTGTGCTTCTCATCCTCAGGCAACATCTTGATCTGATTATACCCAGACGAGCCATCCATAAAGGTGAACAGCTCGTAATTTGAGGTGTCATCGACCATCATTTCCATGACCGGTAGCGGGAAGTCGTCTTTAGGACAAGCCTTGTTGAGGTCCCTGAAATCGACACAAACTCGGATCTGCCCATTTTTCTTCTTCACTGGGACTATGCATGTGATCTAGTCCGCATATTTCTCTTCCCTGATGAACCCGGCATCGATGAGCTTCTTGGTTTTCTCAATGACTTTTTCTTCTAGTTCCCTTCTCATTCTTCGAGGAGCTTGTTTGACTGGCTTAGCATCAGGAGATATAGCCAGTTTATGCACGACCACTTTAGGGGAAAGTCCAGGCATTTCATTATACATCCATGCGAAGCAGTCGACGAACTCGTGCAGCAGGGCGACTATCTGCGCTTTCATTTCCTCTGACAAGAGTGAGCTGATATAGGTCGGCCTTGGATTATCGGGCGTTCCTAAGTCAATCTCGTCTAGCTCGTCGAAGGTTGCTTGTCTACCATCTTCGAGCTTTTGAGGAGCTTCTTCTGGCTCGGCTATCTCGTCATCATCATTTGACCTTTCGCTGGCTTTCCCAATATGGATCATGTAGCACACTTTGGAATCAGGTTGAATGAAGCCTATGCCCCGTCTGTCTGGAATTCGTCCATCGATGAGTGCTCGGTCCTGGGGCGGATGCCATAGCCCTTCGTAAAACTTTGCTTCGGACTCCGTTTGATATAGCCGGCATCCGCACCTTTTGAAATATTCCCGCATCTCGGGTGCATAATATCTGGGATTGAGGACGGCTCTTATGCACCTCTCATAGGGAAGGCACGCGACAGAAAAATCGTCCGGGTGAACAACAGGATTTGACCCATAAAACAGGATGCCCTTCTGTCCACTTTTCCTTCCGGGAACGTAGAAAGTTTTCAGCTGGTCCACGGTAGAGACTGACAATGCATCGAGCTTTTTGCACATCTTCTCCGGCACCCTTGTGACAGCTAGGGACCCTTCTGTAATTTCTAAGGCCTCTCGTAGTTTCTCTTGTTGCATGGGGGTCCAATCTGTGCAGCTATTGCAAGGCGGGTCCTCTTTTTCCGACTCTTCAGTCTCGCTGCCAAGATGAGGGCGGATTTTGCTGCTAGATGGGCCTTCAGCATCAAATTCGTCCGTATCGCTACCAAAACGAGGGCGAGTTTTACGGAAGGACGGACTTCCACCGTCGGACTCATCAGTGTCACTACCAAAACACGGACGCACTTGAGCGTTTTTGCTTTTGAAAGTGACAGCCGGCGCAGATTTGCTTTTGAGTCTTGGGGCCGGTCTATCCTCAGTCAGTTGTGGCTTAGCATTTTGGTGGTTCATGATGTATTGAGAATCTTCATATCGGACTTCATGCACACCGAACGGCTGGATGTCTCCGTCAATGCGTCTTTCTTCGCCATTTTTAGTATACTTCATGCATTGATGGAGAGTTGACGGAATGATGCCGTAATCCTGAAGCCACGGCCGCCCGAAGAGAATTTTATAAGACATATCAGTGTCGATCACATATATCTTAGCTTCAGTTTGCAGATCCCCAAATTTGATTGGTAGAGCTATGGACCCCAGAACTTGCTGGCAATTTTGGTTGAAGCCTTGAATGACAATCCTTTCCCTTGACAGGTGTCGGACGTCCATTGACAAACTCTTCAGAGTTCGCAAGTTCATGATGTTTACTGAGGACCCCGGATCAATCAATATGCGATTAATCCGATCTCCGTCGCTGTACCCGGTCACGTAAAGAGGCTGATTATGCTCAGCCGTTCCCAGTAGCAAGTCTTCGTCCTTAAACGTGACTGCGACGGCATGCAAAGCGTACTGGGATTTTTTCATATTAATTTCCGCAAAGCGAGCCTGATACCGCTCGGGGTTTTGTATAGCGTGAATGAGAACGTCTTTAAGCTTCTTAGATAGGACCAAGGTATCGTAGATGCTCAGGAGAGACGGAAGCTTCCGGAGATGAGCCAAGACATTATAGTCCACCGAGGAAGGACTTGAGTTTTCATCAGCCGGTTCTCTGCCATCTTCCTCATTAGCCACCTGTTTTTCCTTCCCTTTTGGGGTGTTGCCTTGATTTGGCGGTGGAGCCCTGCCGCTTCTGAGCTGAATTTGATTGGCCTTTGTGGCGAGCTCCTCGTCCTCTTCGGGAAAACAGAGCTCCCCCTCAGAATCGCTGCCCAGATGGATGGTGTAGCAGGTCACTATAGGGATCTCTTCATTGGAGTCTTCTTCTAACTCCTCCAGAATTTTAGCCGCTTCTACAGGGAGGAACTCGTTCAATTGAATCAGAGTTCTTTCCTTCTGTTCATAGTCTTCGAGGGAATCGATATATATTTGAATGGTCGATCTCCCTGCAAACTCCTTTTCGTGCCGAACTGCACTTTTCTTCTTCTTGAGCTTTTTGGATTTTGAGCCTGATGGAGCCGCATTGGCAGCTGGAAAGGTAGGCTTCTTCTGCCCTTCCCATTCCGTCCTGGGCTCTTTCCGAAGTAGCTTTATCATCTTCTTCGTCTTATTAGATATGTGCTTACTCCAAGGAGGCTGCGGTGAGTCGGTTTCATTTCTCAGGGCAGCGGGTTCGGCTGTCTGCTCCCAGAAGGCTTCAGCTTTTGTCTGTATAAAGTTGGTGGTTGCAACTTGATTGTTCATCAACACGCTTTTGGACAGCTCAATCTCTCCAGCCATGTACTGCTTCTCGACCCAGTCTTTGAAGATATAGCAATTCTCGATCGCATGGCTCACTACTCGGTGGTACGGGCAATACAGGGGATTGTCGGTCATTTTAGCTTCTTGAGGTCTTTTCGACTCCGGTAATTATAGACCGTTGTTGTCACGCCCCACCCCAATACAGAGAGCATTGTCCACTCTGGCCGAAGCCGCACGGTTTTGTCCTTCGGGGCGAACCGGACCCGACCAGGAGCCACTTCCCAGGAGGTCATCCATCCCAAAACTTCCCTGGTTCGAGCACGCTTAACTACGGAGTTCTCAAGCTCCTTTAGTGCCGGTTCACTTAAAAGGCGTCTCTATATTGAAGAGTGGTATCATTCCATTTATAGTACAGATCTGCCCTCTTTCGGAATGTATTCCGAAGACTCCCCATTATTCTACAGTGGGTCCCACGGACTCAAGAGGTGGCCCCCACGTATTCAAGAGGTGCCCCCCGCCCACTTAACATGACACTTGGCGTGGCACTTTGTTCCATGTGGCACTTTGTTCCATGAGCAAGAACCGGGTCCTGACATTCTCCCCACCTTTGAACAACGGTTCGTCCTCAAACCACAGACCTACTATTGAGGGATCAGCTCTGATACCATTCTATCACGCCCCACCCCAATACAGAGAGTATTGTCCGCTCTGGCCGAAGCCGCACGGTTTTGTCCTTTGGGGCGAACCGGACCCGACCAGGGGCCACTTCCTAGGAGGTCACCTATCCCAGAACTTCCCTGGCTTGAACACGCTTAACTACAGAGTTCTCAAGCTTCTGTAGTGCCGGTTTACTTAAAAGGCGTTTCTATATTGTAGAGTGGTATGATTCCATTTATAGTACAGATCTGCCCTCTTTCGGAATGTATTACGAAGAGTCCCCATTATTCTACAGTGGGTCCCACGGACTTAAGAGGTGGCCCCCACGGATTCAAGAGGTGGCCCCGCCCACTTAACATGACACTTGGCGTGGCACTTTGTTCCATGTGGCACTTTGTTCCGTGAGCAAGAACCGGGTCCCGACATTTTGTTCCGTGTGGCACTTTATTCCGTGAGCAAGAACCGGGTCCCGACAGTTGTTCAAGGCATCTTTAAATATCTTGCGGACCTTGTCCCTCCTGAAAGAGTAAACCTTGTTCTTTTTCTCCTCTAGGGAAGGTCCTTCTCCTCCCAGCACTGGCTTTCGAGACCGGTTGGTTTTGGATTCGCCCGCCCTTCGCTTTTATTCATTGTCAGACGCATTGAAGACATTGGTACTGCTGGAACTCCCGCTTCTACGGTTGTCGTCCTGCTTGCTTTTCCAACTCTTGTCTCTCTGAAAGTCCGGGGTAGACTTGATCAGTCGAAAATCTTGCATTTATAACACATCAATTTCCCTGCTATTTGTAATCATCTAAAGGTGTTTGGTATAAATATAGCACATATTAGAAATATGTCTGCAAAATACCAGATAACATGTGTTATACATTATAACTTGCATTATGAGGGAAATTGTGTGTTTATTATTGCATACATGATCTTTGTATATCAAACACTTGTCTCTAGATTGTGTGCAGGAAATTCTCCAGGTAAAAGAGCCGGAACTGCTAAAAGTGCTGATAAAATGCGTCAAGTCCAAGACTTGAAATCTGGCAGCAAACAAGAAAGTATAAAAATATTCCAGACATCAGGAAAGTTCTATAAAGCCAACATCAGAATTACCCTGGAAGAATAATGCAGAAAGCTCCTCAAACGGCCGCGGATCCGCGGCCGATCTGACTCATCGGTGGTTAGTCATGTTTGCAGAGGTCTCCTTTCAACAGCAAAACTTTTTCATGACACTTCAGTCCCTAGAGATCTCCAGAAGCTTCCCTTCTAACAGCTAAGCTTCTTGTGCAAGCTTAATACCTACCAAGCTTCTCATGCAAGCCTTATAACCACCAAGCTTCTCATGCAAGCTAGCTAACTAGCTTAATCTAGAAACTTCTCTACAACTACCTAACTTCGTATGCAAGCTTCATAACAACCAAGCTTCCAAGGGAAGCTAAACCTAGCTTCTAGGGAGAGCTAAAGGAAATCTATAAAAAGGAACCTAGTGCTTCATTAAAAAGGTTGTTGAGGGTTGATCATTAGTTGTTGAATATTGAGCCAAAATTCCGCAAGTTGAGTGACACAACTTGCAACTCAAAACCCTATCCCCAAATCCAATCCAAAGCCAAATCAAGATCCATCGAGAAGAGAATCAAGCAAGCCTTCAACGATCCTTTGAAGCAACGCCGACCTTCATCCGAGCAAGAGATCCACGACGATCCGCGACTCAAGAAGATCGATACGAAGATAATTTCGGCGGATCTAGTTACCTCCTCAAATCTTGTAATCTCGAGTTGAGTGAATTGTACCTAATCGTCAATTAATAAAGGTGAATATTGTAAATCTTGCTTTTCTTTACATTCTTGCATTATGAAAATTTATCGATTCTTGATTCTTTCCTTTTTCATGATGTGTGAGTGAAATCTCCGCTTGTATCTGAATCGAGAAAATAGGTAGATGATGATGATTAAATTCTTGGACTATCCTTAAATCTTATGAGTTTTGTAAACTTTAAGATATTGAATCATCGAAAATCTAATTTAAGCGAGATCTCTTTCTTGAATATTTTCGCTCCAAATTAGAGATCAACGATCGATGATTTAATTTGCTAGAGTTTAGAATTTGAATGATAATCATTGAAAGGATAAGAGATGATGATGAAGAAACCCTAGTTTCTCCAATAGATCCCTAATTCTCGTTGATCGTCATCGATCTAGCAACAAATCTTCAATAGATAAGAATTTATAATCATTAGTATTCATCATCACTATCAATTGGATCGATTTCGACAAGTCTCTCTACAAATCTTGATAATTCAAAAAATTTGGGAACATTTCTTGATTCTTGATTTTAGACCTTTACTTTCTTTAAGTTTCTTGAAAAAAAAAATCACAAATCTTGAATCAATTTTCGTGCATTTTCTTTTATTCTTTAATTTTCAACTCAACTAAAACAATAACAAGCAAATCACACTTTTTCAGTGGACGATCCGTTCTCATTGACGAAACTACAATAGACACCGTCAATTGATTGCGGTATAAATTTCTTTGGTTGTGAAATATTTTATATACGACACGAAGAGAATGATCAATCAAATGGCGCCGTTGCCGGGGATAGTGTGCTAATTTGTTCGTTTTTGTAATTTGAGTTGAAAGATTTATTATTCCATCAGAATTTTTAGATCAAAATTCGCACAAGCGCTTGCCAATTTGTTCTGATTTGTTGCAAGGAGATCTGGAATCTGTGGAGCGAGAGGAAAAATTTTCAGAGCATCTCAGATAGCTCAGTGAGTGAACAGGAGCAGTTGCTGAAATTTTTGTGCAGGGATCTCATCAGAAGACCACGCATCCGCGGCATTAAAGTCATTCTTGCGGCGGTTCCGCGGCCTGATTAGGGTTTTAGTGCACCATTCTTCTCAGGTCTATTTCTGTCTTTCTTATCTCCTCCCTGCTCTGTCCATTAACCAATTTCTGCAGGTTTCTTTGCAAAAATTTGCAACGCTGCTAAAAAGAAAAATTGTTGCGTGTTTGATCTTGGTTGTTTGCATTTTTAACACGGAAATTAAGGGGAAAATACCAAATTCAGATTAGGTGGGGAGTTCATTACCCTTCCTAAGCCCCAAAAATCACAAACTTGCATCCGCATCACTCTCATTAAGTAAAAAAGATCTAGTCAAGACTCTAAGAACCATCGCGCTCAATTAGGACAGAAGAAGGTCGTGGGTAATCTATTGCTTATCCGCGTTTCTTTTGTGGTGTCTAAGGCAAGTGTGTCTAAGGCAAGTGGTTACTTAATTAGGCCCACTACTTACGTAGTGGAGAACCTCCCACTTACCTGGCCATAGAAGAGGCAAAGAGGCAGTAGAGAATCTATCTTGCGACTTGTCTTCTGGGAGTCTAGGAGCGGTCTAGAGACTTGACCTAGGTGACCACTAGAATTAGGGTTGCTTGTGCATTGTTTGTGTGAATTTTTCAAAAATCCGTATTTTTTCAAACAAACACCAAACTTATCTTTTCCTTAATTATCACAATACTGCCACTTCTGCTAAACCATTTAGTGCATGCTCGGCTGGACACAGGCTTCTAGTGCCCGTCTTGTCCGCGTTCCTTCTATCGACTCCGAAGTCGGTAATTCTACATCTACTTTTTCTTTATCCACCACCACACCCACTTCGATTGACAATTCTCCATCGAACTTCTATAATACTACTCTACCACCGTCTGTAGGTGCGCAGAATCCACCCCGTATCTCTCTCCAAGAGAGATGTTACCCTATGCGAGGTCCTCTTTCGACCTGTCTCACCATTCTACCAGCCAATGGGGACAATTTTGAAATCAAACCACAATACATCAATCTTTTACCCAAATATCACGGTCTCGAGTCTAAAGATGCATATGTCTTTATTACTAAATTTGGAAATGTATGCGCTATGATGGGTACTTCACAGCTTTCTGTGGATGCTATGAGATTACGTCTTCTCCCATTCATTTTGTGCGATATAGCCGAGAAGTGTCTTTATAACACAGCCGTACATTCTATTTCGAACTGGGGAGAATTCGTAATAGCTTTCCTAAAGAAATTCTATCGTAATCATAAGACAGCTCGAATCCGTAGTGAAATAAATCAATTTACCCAGCTTCCAAATGAACCATTCTCGAAGTGTTTTGAACGCTTCAAGGATCTGTTAGTTCAATGTCCTCATCACGGAATTCCAAGATGGGATCTGTGCAGAATCATATATGAGGGCATTAATCGTACAACAAAACAGAACCTTGAATTCATGTGTCAAGGCACCTTCATGAATAAAGATGATGGTGAAGCCTGGAGATTTTTAGAAGATTTCGCTGAGAAAACTTTTCAGTAGGAGAGTGTAAACCAGTCATCGTCTAGGGGTGGCATTCACCAAATTGATGTTTCCATAAGAGTTAGAGTTGAAATGGCAGCAATGCAAAAGAAACTCGAAGCTATGGAACATAAATTTTTAGCAGCCTCCCTAAATCAGATGTCACTCCCCAAAACTGTCTGTGGATGCTGTTCTGATCCATCACATCTTACGGAAGAATGTCCATTGAATTCTCTGTTTCAAGGTCAAGAGGATACCAATGCTGCTTTCCAACAAAGACCTAGAAACGATCCGTATTCTTCCACTTATAATTAGGGTTGGAGGAATCACCCTAACTTTGCTTGGAACCAACAACAAACTCAAAACACGGTTCCAAATCAAAATAATTTCCAAAGGGCTCCTCCACCACAACAGCAACCAGTTTAACTGAGTCAGCACCCCTACCAATCACAAAACTTTCAAAATTCGGTCAACACACCTGCACCGTATAATCCTTTGCAGTTGACTGGTACTGATGAATCCTCTTCACTCGCACAAACCATGAATTTGATTCTGAAAAATTTCATGCAAGTTTCGGCCGATATTCAGTCTTCTGTCGATGATATAAAGAAAAACTCCACCTCCCAAGCTGAGAGTATAAAATCGATGGAAGCGCAAATTGCACAATTAAATTCCGAAATGAGTGTGAGAGAGAAAGGGAAACTTCCATCTCAACCCTTACCGAATCCTGGGCATTCGCAACACTACAATGTGAATGCCATTACAACGTTGAGATCAGGAAGAGTGCTGAATAATCAAGTTGGGGAAGAGATTGATGCGAATGAAAAATCTATCAATAATACCCCGGCTGAGACTTTTCCTTCCACACACACTTCTACTTCTAATCCTACTTTGTCTACCCTACCACCTTCTTGCGATCCTATTCTTCGTTTTCCCCAAGGCTCGACACCTCAGCATACCTCTTCTAGTCCACTAAAGATGATCCCCACTCCTATTCTGGGATCACTTCCACACACACCACCTTCTCCAATGTTTGACCTAGCTGTTATTGCTAAAGCTCCTTATCCGAATCGGTTAAAGGGAAACAAATCGAGTCCATATATGGAGAAGATTATGGAAATATTTAAACAAGTTAACATCAACATCCCTCTCCTAGATGCTATTCAACAAGTCCCCACTTATGCGAAAATTCTCAAAGACTTGTGCATTAGGAATAGGAAGACTCAAGTGCCCAAAAAGATTTTCATGACTAATAATGTTAGCACTGCTTTTACCCCACAGTTACCAAAGAAACGTAAGGATCCAGGATGTCCTACAATATCGATTTCTATTGGGGGTAAAAACATCAACCGTGCTTTACTTGACCTGGGCGCAAGTGTTAACTTGCTTCCATATTCTGTCTATGAGCAGTTAGGGATTGGAGAGTTGAAACAAGCTCATTGCACTCTCCAAATGGCAGACCGATCAATCACCAAACCTAGGGGTGAACTGGAGGATGTGTTAATAAAAGTCGGGGAATTTATATTCCATGTGGACTTTATTATTCTCGATACACAACTTGTAGCAAACCCACAGAACCAAATTCCGGTGATTTTGGGTCGACCATTCCTTGCCACTTCCAATGCTGTCATTAACTGTCGAAACGGTTCAATGAACCTATCTTTTGGAAAAATGAAAATTGAACTGAATATCTACAAAATTGGAAGTCAGCCGTCTGAACCCTCTACTCACATACTTGATGTCTGTTCTGTCTACGAGATTGCTCCCGAAAGCTGCGAAGTTGATGAACTTTGCTTTGAAGATCCCGACGACACTAGCACATCAATATTTGATCTTTCACATCTTAGTGAGGACACTCTTTCCACTCCTGAGTCTGACACTCTTGACTCATCACCTTTCGAGTTTGTATCCTATGCAGGCTACGAGCTTCTTTGTGACTCTGAATGTCATTCGCTTACCCTACCTTCTATAGTTTCTCCGTCGACATTAGATCTTAAACTTTTACTTTCTCATCTTAAATATGTATATTTAGGTGAGAATGAGTCTTTACCTATGATTATATTCGCTTCTCTAGCCTCAGAGCAAGAGAATGGGCTTCTAACGGTATTGAGATCTAATAGGCAGGCGTTTGGTTGGACTATGGCTGACATCAAAAGGATTAGTCGCTTGATTGTAGAGTATCATATACATTTGATGGATGAAGCTAAGACAACCCGAGAACTACAGAGACGGTTGAACCCCGTCATGAAGGATGCGGTGAAAAAAGAAATCGTTAAATGCCTTGACAATGGTATCATTTACCCAATCTCCGATAGCCAATGGGTAAGTCCAATTCATGTCGTCCCTAAGAAATCTGGCATCACGGTCATAACAAATGAGGAAAATGAGTTAATCCAGACGCGCGCTCAAACTGGGTGGCGTGTATGTATTGATTATAGAAAACTCAATACCGCAACGAGGAAAGACCACTTTTCTTTACCTTTTATTGACCAGATGCTAGAACGCTTAGCTGGATGGGAATATTATTGCTTCATAGACGGATACTCTGGCTATAACCAGGTCCCTATTGCCAAAAAAGATCAAGATAAAATCTCGTTTACTTGTCCTTTTGGTACCTTAGCTTATAGACGCATGCCCTTTGGGTTATGCAATGCTCCCGCTACATTTCAGCGGTGTATGATGGGGATATTTTCGGACATGGTCGAGAATTTTCTGGAGATTTTCATGGACGATTTCTCGATATTCGGAGATTCTTTTGATGACTGCCTATCTCATCTTGACGCAGTTCTTACTCGTTGTAAAGAGAAGAACTTAACCTTGAATTGGGAAAAATGCCATTTCATGGTCCAAGAGGGAATTGTGCTTGGACATGTTATTTCACGGAAAGGCATTGAGGTTGACAAAGCTGAAATAGATGTCATTCAGAACCTTCCTCATCCCAAATGCGTCAAGGATATACGATCTTTTCTTGGCCATGCAGTCTTTTACAGGAGATTCATTAAGGATTTTAGCAAAATTGCTAGACCTTTAACTCTTCTCTTGGCCAAGGACATAACCTTTCACTTTGACTCGGATTGTGAGGCAGCATTTGATTCACTTAAACACTCTCTCACTACAGCCCCGTTCTATCATCTCCAGATTGGAACTACCATTTTGAGCTTATGTGTGATGCATCAGATTTTGCAGTTGGTGCAGTCTTAGGACATCATATTGAAAAGAAGCCACACGTGATTTATTATGCAAGTAAGACTCTGAATGATGCTAAAATTAATTATACAACTACCGAAAAAGAACTTTTGACGGTTGTATTTACATTAGAAAAATTCAGGCCTTACTTGATTTGCTCACCTATTGTTTTGTATACTGACCACTTTGCCTTGAAATATCTTTTGGCGAAGAAAGATGCTAAAGGTAGGATAATACGTTGGATCCTTCTATTACAAGAATTTGATCTTGTTATTAAAGATAAGAAAGGATGTGAAAACATTGTAGCCAACCATCTGTCGCGCATCTCTTCTTCACCTGTGACCCTGCCAATCAATGATTCTTTTCCAGACGAACAACTCTTGAATGTATCCGATGAACCTTGGTTCAGGGATATTGTGAATTATCTTGTCACGGGACTTATTCCCTGCGAATGGTCGAAACAGGACAAACATTGATTTCTATCCCAAGTAAAACATTTTTACTAGGATGAACCCTATCTGTTTAAGTATTGTCCTGACTAGATCATTCGCAGATGTGTCTCTAATGATGAATTCAAGAGTGTTCTATCTTTCTGTCATGATCAGGCATGTGGGGGTCATTTCGGTCCTCGAAAGATGACGGAGAAGGTTTTGCAATGCGGTTTTTATTGGCCGACTTTGTTCAAAGATGCATTTGATCATTGCAAAACCTGTGCACAGTGTCAACACACGGTAGGATTTCCCGGAGAAATGAGATGCCACAGCAACCAATCTTAGTGGTTGAAATTTTCGAAGTTTGGGGTATTGACTTTATGGGTCCTTTTCCCAACTCCTTTGAGAATCCGTACATATTGCTTGCGGTTGATTACGTCTCGAAATAGGTTGAAGATATTCTTTGTCGCACCAATGACAAAAAGGTTACCATTAAGTTCTTAAAAGAAAACATCTTTTCGTGATTTGGACACCCACGCGCTATCATCAGTGATAACGGGACACATTTCTGCAATTGGTCTTTCGAGACTTTGATGCGGAAATATGCAATCAACCACAAACTTTCCACACCCTATCATCCCCAAACGAGCGGGCAAGCTGAGGTTTCAAACAGAAAAATCAAACAAATTTTAGAGAAAACAGTTTTTAAAAATTGAAAAGATTGGTCGACCAAATTGACGGATGCTCTTTGGGTATTCCGAACTGCATATAAAACCGATCTAGGTATATCTCCTTACAGACTAGTGTTTGGAAAGGCTTGTCACCTTCCGGTCGAGATTGAGCACAAAGCAATGTGGGCCATTAGAGAACTTAACTTTGACTTAAATCAAGCCTGCAACTTTCGGAAGCTACAATTAAACGAGCTAAGCGAACTCTGCGATGAAGCTTATGATAATGCTGTAATTGTAAAGAACCGGACTAAGGTATTTCACGATAAAAACATTTTAAGAAAAACTTTTATACCTGGTCAACAAGTCCTTCTTTACGATTCACGACTCCATCTTCATGCGGGTAAGCTACGATCTCGGTGGAAAGGACCTTTTATTGTGCGGTATGTATACCCGCACGGGGCAGTTGAGCTTGAAAATGTTGAAAACGGTACAATTTTCAAAGTAAATGGACATAGATTAAAACCGTATTTTACCCCACGGAGGAGCTCCTGTTTTTACAGGAGCCACTTTATCTTGATTAAAATTCCTCCGTCTCACCTCCATGTCTTGTAAAATACTTTATTATCTTTAGAATGGAGGTGAGTGAAAAGAATAAGTTTGGGGGAGAGTTTCACGATCATATTTATTGCCCCCATTAATAAATTTCCTTCCAAGCTTACAGGTTTTTGTGATCCAGCAGATGACAACAATGAGGACACCGTTGTAAACAAGTTTGGGGGAGGTTTGTGCTTATTTTCGCATCATTTTGCATCATACTTTGCATAAGCACAAAACATTTAAAACATATAAAAATTTAAAAAAATTTCAGCAGATAAAAATATTTAATATTTAATTAGATAATAAAAGATCAGATAGTGAAAAATTACATCCAAAAGATTGGAAAAATTTAAGAAAACCTAGAAAATTAGAAGTTTTCTTAAACGGACTAGTAATAAGTAGTTATGAGCCGTTGTCCCAAGGGTTAGTAAAATGAAAGAAGTCGCTAATCTGAGGATAAAAATAAGTCTGAAAAATAGTTCCTATTCTGGAAGCCAAACATTTGAATATACCCTATTATACGCACTTACACACGTCTTGAAGCCCGGGATAGTAGGGGATGCTTTGAAATGCTCTTGTCTAAAAGCCAAAATATGAAGAAAATAATAAATGAAGAAAATATAAAATAGTGAAGAAAAATGAACACTAGTTTTGTTATCACCAAGGCAACAATAAAAAAAATATAGTGAGGGTGCTTCATCACCTAGTGCTTTAAACCAACTGATTTAGGAGTCACTGCTAAGCCTTAGGTGGTACAAGACGAGGAAAATACTAATCCACCTAATAAGCAAGCGCATGAGTAATCGGTCGGTTAGTACCTCAAGAAGTATTAACGGTCGCATGAAAAATGTGTGAGCAAATCCATCTAAATATTCATCGATTAAAAAGTACTGAGGTAGATGGACAAGAGTATGATAGCTTGAATTGAATTCTCCGAGTGTAGGGATGTCTTTTACACACACGTAGGGGTATATGATCGATGTTTGGAAGAAAGGTAGAAATGAAGAATAAAAGAGATATTTTATTGAGGGATGATGTGATTTCTAACATCTTTTCATGACTATTAAGATAGGGCTCATGACAACTGAAAAACTAGTGTAGTTGGAAACTCTAAATTTTCAAGTCTTTCTTTTATAATTCTTATCTTTATATGTAACTTTCACGGTCTTCCTTTTATTATTGGATTTTATAGGTGCAATCCGCTGAAAACCCTCAGGAGACAACACTCCTCCTATTAGGGACACCTAGAGGTTTAAAGGCTTGTTGCACGTGCTCAGTGCAATCGTGTTGCCTACGAAAGTATGCTAGTTAGTTTTTCTTTATTTTCTCTTTCTCTTGAATAAAAGATATTTGCTCGAGACAACCAAAATTAAGTTTGGGGAATTTGATCAGTCGAAAATATTGCATTTTTAACACATCAATTTCCCTACTATTTGTAATCATCTAAAAGTGTTTGGTATAAATATAGCACATATTAGCAATTTGTCTGCAAAATACCAAATAACATGTGTTATACATTATAACCTGCATTATGAGGGAAATTGTGTGTTTATTATTGCATACATGATCTTTGTATATCAAACACTTGTCTCGATATTGTGTGCAGGAAATTCTCCAGGTAAAAGAGCCGGAACTGCTAAAAGTGCTGATAAAACGCGTCAAATCCAAGGCTTAAAATCTGGCAGTAAATAAGATAGTATAAAAATATTCCAGACATCAGGAAAGTTCCATAAAACCAACATCAGAATTACCCTGGAAGAATAATGCAGAAAGCTCCTCAAACGGCTGCGGATCCGTGGCCGAGTCAGGCCGATCCGCCGCGGATCCGCGACCGATCTGACTCATCGGTGGTTGGTCATGTTTGCAGAGATCTCCTTTCAATAGAAAAACTTCTTCAAGACACTTCAGTCCCTAGATATCTCCAGAAGTTTCCATTCTAACAGCCAAGCTTCTTGTGCAAGCTTATTACCTACCAAGCTTCTCATGCAAGCCTCATAACCACCAAGCTTCTCATGCAAGCTAGCTAACTATCTTAATCTAGAAACTTCTTTACAACTACCTAGCTTCCTATGCAAGCTTCATAACAACCAAGCTTCCAAGGGAAGCTAAACCTAGCTTCTAAAGGAAGCTAAAGGAAATCTATAAAAAGGAACCTAGTGCTTCATTAAAAAGGTTGTTGAGGGTTGATCATTAGTTGTTGAATATTGAGTCAAAATTCCACAAGTTGAGTGACACAACTTGCAACTCAAAACCCTAGCCCTAAATCCAATCCAAAGCAAAATCAAGATCCATCGAGAAGCGAATCAAGCAAGCCTTCAACGATCCTTTGAAGCAACGCCGACCTTCATCCGAGCAAGAGATCCACGACGATCCGCGACTCAAGGAGATCGATGCGAAGCTAATTTCGGCGGATCTAGTTACCTTCTCAAATCTTGTAATCTCGAGTTGAGTGAATTGTACCTAATCGTCGATTAATAAAGGTGAATATTGTAAATCTTGCTTTTCTTTACATTCTTGCATTATGAAAATTTATCGATTCTTGATTCTTTCCTTTTTCATGATGTGTGAGTGAAATCTCCGCTTGTATCGGAATCAAGAAAATAGGTAGATGATGATGATTAAATTCTTGAACGATTCTTAAATCTTTTGAGTTTTTTAAATTTTAGGAAATTGAATCATCAAAAACCTAATTTGAGCGAGATCGGTTTCTTGAATGTTTTATTTCCAAATTAGAGATCAACGATCGATGATTTAATTTGCTAGAGCTTAGAATTTGAATGATAATCAATGAAAGGATAAGGGATGATGATGAAGAAACCCTAGTTTCTCCAATAGATCCCTAATTCTCGTTGATCGTCATCGATCTAGCAACAAATTTTCAATAGATAAGAATTTATAATCATTAGTATTCATCATCACTATCAATTGGATCGATTCTGACATGCCTCTTTACAAATCTTGATAATTCAAACAATTTGGGAACATTTCTTGATTCTTGATTTTAGATCTTTACTTTCTTTAAGTTTCTTGAAATAAAAACTCACAAATCTTGAATCAATTTTCGTGCATTTTCTTTTATTCTTTAATTTTCAACTCAACTAAAACAATAACGAGCAAATCACACTTTCTCAGTGGACGATCCGTTCTCACTGACGAAACTACAATAGACATCGTCAATTGATTGCGGTAAATTTCTTTAGTTGTGAAACATTTTATATATGACACGAAGAGAATGATCAATCAAGACTCTTGCTTCGAGCGTTCCTGCATTTGGACTTTCTTGGTTAGCTCTTGAAGCGTCTTGAGACCTGCTGTACACAAAAATGGGACCATCCAATGCTGAGGTTCCCAATGAGAAGGCTGATGGATTGGTCCTTCTCCAGCGGCGGTTCGCACTTCACCGTGAGGTTACGCCATCGGACGATAAAATCGGTGTTGCTTTCATTCTTCCCCGGCTTGGTCCTCACAAGATCAGTAATGGAGACTTTATCGCTGACACTCATGAACCTTTGCTAAAACGGAGACTCCATTTGGGCAAAGGTAATGACGGACCCGTCTGGTATACTCGCGTACCAGTCAAAAGCGACACCGGTCGGGCTGTTGACAAACTGACGAAGAAGGAGCGCATCATTGCCCTCTGTATTTCCGCACGATACTTTGAAGTGGGCGACGTGCTGATTTGCATTTCCCGTTCCGTCAAATCTTCCGAACTTAGGAATGTCGTAGCCGCTCGGGAACTCGATCAGATCGTACTGTGCGGGATATGGCCGCCCACTACTGCCAATTTCTTTCTGAGCTTCAGCTTCGGCCACCAATGTTTTAACCTTGCTGATGACCAAATCTATTATCCGATCTTGTGTTAATGGGATAGTGTTATCTGGGGCCAAGGCGTCCCCAGAAGCGGAATGTAGCCGGCTTTCGTGCGGCTCGATGAATCTTGGACCTAAAGGGACAAGCATCGGCCGCTTCGGATTGTCATTAGCCGGCTCATGAGTAGCCACTTGTGCTTGGTTGGGAGGAGCACGAGCAATTTGAGCCGTAAGCTGCATCACAACGTTTGTTAAGTTGTCAATCTTCGAATAGAGCTTGGCCATCTCTTTATCTTTGCTCTTGAGCTATTTCCGAAGCTCTTAAAGTAGCTCTTGCTCCGCGGTCCTGGGGCGGAAAGTCGGCTCTTCCTCGCTGTCCGAGATTGACTCTGCCTGGACCGAAGGGTCCTTCTACCTATTGTCCTCATCGATAGGGTTTTCATCATCCAGCGGAGGCGGCTGTTCTTGGGAAGCGGCAACCACATTCAAGACAGACTGGGCTTGGGATATGGTGGCCCCATCCTTGCTTTTGCTGCGAAGGTTGTCGCTGGGGCGCCCGCCCGCCATATAAACCGTATGGATAATATATCCAGCCATATTTTTATTATCGGCGGCTGATTTCACAGATCGCTGTCTTGATCCCCCCATTTCGGTAGCGGGCAATCGATTGAAGGCGGCTGGCCTGGCCGGATTCTTGAATGGTGCTGACGCTTCCTTTTTGGTTTTTCCCCGCTGTTTTCGCACGGCATAGAGCGCCTGATAGACTCTTGAAGAGACAGTGTCATACTTTTTCTGTTGGGGCTGGGACACGTCCCTTCATGGAATTGTTCGGACCGCTGTCTTCTTGATCCTGGCGGTCATGGCATTTCTCTGAACCCACTTCAGAGGTTCGAAGGAATTGCTGATTTTTATAGCCGACTCAGCCGTCGTCGCAGGATGATCTGCTCTTAGAACCTCACAAGATTCCACATGGCCGGAGTCCTGGCCCTCTTGTTGGCTCGATACCTGAGCCGCTTCTGTTTCAGCCTTTCTGTTTTGAGCACTTGGCAGAGTTCGGCCCTTCGGGAAGACGCTGTAGACCGATTAATAGAGAGGCCAGAGGAGACGCCCGATCGTTCATTTGATGGAGTCATCGCCTGAGCTCGTCCACAACGTTTGATGTTGCCCTTTGTACTGGAAGTCTTGCCCCCCGCTGGAGCGCCAGAGAGTCGTTCAGACACCGTCTTAAGTTTCGGTTGAGATGCCTTAGCGATCACAACATTCGGCCTCTTGCCCCTTGAGATCGGCTTGGCCACCTGTTTCGCCGGGATTTCTGCCAGATGAGCGCTACCGGCAGGGTATATGACGACAGAACCAAACTGGCAGGGCAGTTCCTCCCACTGTCGACCGAGGCTTGCGGGGAGAACCACATGTGCATTGATCTTGACCACGTACGGAAACGGGGTCGCATCGGAAGCTGGATCCATCTTAGGAGACATCGTTGTTGAAAGTTGAATGCTGCACGGAAAAACATTATTTCAGTACAGGCAATCGATATATATATTGATTGAGTTCGCATGAACGTTTAACCTGAAATATGGGAGGAAAGAAAGGTCCCACCGGGCGTGCCAGAATCTGTACGGTGTTTTTCGTCACCCTATTGAGATGGGAATACGCACGCACATGTCAAGCGTATTACAGATTCCCCCTGCCTAGGGTGGGCTGGGGTTTATTGATTGTGGGGATCCGAATCTCCGGCAGCCGCGGACTAAGCTACCATTAATTACCCCTCGCCTTTGGAGCGAGAGAACCTCCGATTAACGGGTCAAACCGGTCATGCGAGCTCAATGTGCAGAGTGCGTGTGTTGTGTTTTGAAAGGGGTTTTTGGATATATCGGGGACCCCACAGAGTTTTCACGGGATCCCGCTACCCGGATAGCGGGCTAGAGGTCAAGGAAGCTAGCACCCCCTTGCGGGGTGCGGGGCAGCGCCCCGTTATAAACTTTTTTCTAACAGGGACAGTGTCGTGGAGTATGTGTGTGTGTGTGTATATATGTATACATACATACATACATACACACACACACACACACACACACACACACACACATATATATAAAGGGGGAAAAGGCATCTAAAGGATGCGTGGGAGAAAGCGCTCGGACGCTAGCGCTTTGGGCGCTAGCGCCTTGAGCGCAAGAGCGCTAGCGCTTTGAGGGCTAGCGCCTCAGGTGTTAGGCACGTGGGCGCTCGGGCGCTAGCGCCCCACGTGTTAGGTGCTCGGGCGCTAGTGCTTTGGGCGCTAGCACTTTGAGCGCAAGAGCGCTAACTCTTTGGGCGCTAGCGCTTTTAGCACAAGAGCGCTAACGCTTTGAGCGCTAGCGCCCCACGTGTCAGACGCTCGGGTGCTAGCGCTTTGAGCGCAAGAGGGACTTGGTCCATGCAATAGGAGTTGTACTCCTAGAAAGGCGAACTTATTATTTTGTATATGTATATGTGTGTGTGTGTATATATATATATATATATATGAGGAGTTAAACTCCTAGGATATTTTGAAGCTGATAAAAGGGGGGCTTCTCCCCTTGAGCCAGGGATCTTCCCCAAAGTGGGGTTTCTAGAGATGGGTCTCCTTCTTCTTCCTTTGTTGGCCGGATCTTAAAGATCAAGAAGTATGAGATTTTAAAAATCTCTCCTTTCTGAGTTCTGATGGAAGATCTGAGTTCCCCTTTATGGGTTTTGCAGTGAAAAACTATTTTGGTTTTAAAGGGAAGAGTAAAACTCTTGATTTAATTCAAGAGAAAGAAGAAGGTTTTAGAACTTTGAGGAAGGAGAAAAATCTCAGATCTTGATTCTTTTTGGATAGAGAAAAAAAAGTTGGGATATTTTCATTATCCTTGCCTTTGTAGGTTATACATTTTACATATAGCCCCTTGGGCTCTACAAAAATGGCATTTTACCTACCCCACGGCTCATGTGCCATTTCTTTTTGCACATAAGCCATGGGCTTTACAAAAATTTGGCTTTATGCCCATTTTCTTACATTTATTCATAAAATAAAATAAAAGAAATGCAACAAAATTATTTATTACAAAATTTTTATCTTGGCATTGGGGGAGGCCGGCCGCTCCATGTTCGGGCTTGACCTGGGCATTGGCCCACTTGACCTGGGTTTGGGCCCACTTGGCTTGGGGTTGACTTTGATTTTGACTTGGTCAACCGGGGTGTAAATTTCGACCCCAACAAAGACAAAAAAGCCCGTGAAGCCTAATGACAAGCGCACGGACCTGCAAAATATATTGACGCGTTGGAAGAATATAACCTGAAAGCGTGAACTCCTGTCACACTCTAAGAATTCCTCAACCATATCCTTGAAGATGGAGATGGTGATGAAGATGAGGGAGAAAACTCATCAGATGAACCTGAGGATTATGTGGCAAGCTGCCACGCGATCTCTCACTCGTTAATAAACGGTGAAGAAGCTAAGGATACAGAGAAACTGGAGACAGATCCCGAGCCTGAACTCCTAGAACCGTTCGACGAGATGATTGACGTATTCCTGAATGAAGCCCGTCAGAAAAGCAAAGCTGATCGAGAGCGCGAACTGGCCACATTCGAACAAGCCAAACGCTGGCGACTGGACGAAAGGGTAAAAACACTCCCACCAGATCAAACCACATCCGCCGCCAGCAAAAGCGGGTTCAAGACAAGGAAGCGGTTTGCTAAAGCCTTGTTGATGGGAATGAAGTTACCACCTTCCAAAAAAGGATACTTCAGAGAATACGTGCCCTGACGAACTAGATGCACATCCAAGATTCTGCTTATACCATCGGAAGATCACGCACCCTATCGAAGAATGCAACGCCTTTAAAAATTGGTGGCAAGGATATGTTGCCTATCGGCAGCATTTCAAGCGGATGAAGCACAAAACACGTCGAGAGTAGAAGAGCGCGACAGATGAGCGCAAAAGAACTGCCGGCAATTGTCACATCGTTGATAGCAAGGGATTGCAAGTTCTTACCTTCGGAAGTGATTCTGATGAAGAAATAGCCCTCGGCCCTCACTTCAAGGAATCCATCTCTGAAACAGAAGAGATGAAGACCTGCGAGAACATTCAGCTACGCAATCGCACGTTACCTAAAAAGAATCTCGGACCCGCAAACAAGGGATCGAACAAAAAGGATAAGGGGAAAGAAAAGGTCCCTGAGGATATCACCCTCGATGATCGAGTCGTCGAAGAGCTGGCAGCCAAGGACCCACCTAAGAAAAAAAAGGTGGATTACAATGTTCTGGCACACCTGAGGAAAATACCCTCACAGCTAAGTATTCTCGATGCCTTTCTTCTATCTAAAGAGGCGAGAGATTCTCTGATCAAGGCACTATAAGAACCTGACCAGTTTCAAGCTTTCCTTACCGAAGAAAAGATGAAGGACGAGCTGGAAGAAGTTCACACAGCCGACATCACCTTCAGCGATGAAGACCTCCTTCTCGGGACATGCGAGCATAACCGTTCTTTGTACGTCACCGGATACTGTCATGACATCAAGATAGGGAAGATCCTGGTCGACAATAGATCCTCCGTCAACCTTCTCAATGTGAGAGTGTTGAAAGAGATTTGCATGAGCGTTCAACACCTCGCTCGGGATAAAATCACTATCTCCGGGTTCGACTCCAAGTCATCACGGACGCTCGGGTCTGTGATACTGACATTACGCTTTGGGCTCCTCGTCGCTGATGTCAAGTTCCACGTCATTGACGCCAAGACTTGCTACAACGCTTTGCTCGGCAGGCCTTGGTTACATGAGTACAACATTATCCCTTCTACACAACATCCGTGTATGAAGTATTTCAAAGATGGACTTGAATACACTGTAACAGGAGAGCTGAACCCATTCTCTGTGAATGAAGTCCGAAAGTACGAAGATGCAAAATACTTCTTGCCAAACTTTGAAGACACGGAAAAGTGCCATAAGACGGAGAACAAGAAAAAAGTTATCACCACCATTCCGGTCTTCGGGAGCGATACCGAGGAGGAGGAAGAGATAGTCTATTCAGAACCGCCCCAATGCAACAAGCCAGGACCATCCACCCCTATTCTGGTCTTCGGCAACGACTCTGAGGATGAGGTCAATGCAGTATTTTCTGTTTGGCCATCAATACAAATCTTCATTGGAGATGATCAGAGTTTACAGATCGCCATTGTTCCGCAAGAGCATTACAAAAAGCTCAGCGCACTTGATACCTACAGTATGCAAGAACTGCAGACGTTCTACGTCCCTCCCGAGCGAAAAGATGAAAAGGCGATCCTCTTTTATCGATCCATGGAAACCAAAGTGGAGAAAGAGATCCGGCATGGTGCCGATTCTACGATTGACAGATTCCAGCCCATCCGTTTGCCCAGATACTGCACAGAAGGATTAAAAAGGCTGTTGAGGCGCCAAGGCGTACCCTTGAAGTAGACTGCTCGACAAGCTCAGTTCTACAATAGGATCTGGAACATCCCCAGAACTCAGCGAAAGTTGCCCAGTGGGAGAATGCAAACGATCGGGCTGGGATATGTTCAATCCAAGAAACGAGAGCGGTTCCATGGCTGCTACATTATACATGACTTTGATGAAGAGGGAGATGTTCTGTTAGAAGACGCTAACCCTAAACCAAAATGAGGTCCTGCCGTAAAAATGCCAAGTCCATCGTTTAAAGAACAGATGGACAAGCTAATAAGAGAAGCGGGTCAAAAGGTGCGGGATGATCATAGCCGCGAAATGGCCATTTACGAGAAAGCCAGGACGCAGCGCCTCCTTCAGCAGGTTACGAAAAATGACGATGCCCTTCGTCGTCAGCCCGTCATATGGAAGACTCGACGCGGAGGCAAAAATAAACTGAAGAACAAAAAAATGTTCGACAGCAGCAAAGCGGGTCCAAGAAGCCTCGCGATCGAAAATTAAGCAGCCGGGATCCGTCTCTTGTAAAGAATATAGGTCGAGCATATTCTTTTCCTCAAGACAAGACAAGGAAGATATTCGATCTTGTCATGAAACATAAAATGATGACGCTCTCGGAATCCAAAAACCCTGAGCAAGCAGGCGAGGTCCATCATCTGGATTATTGCTCCTATCACCGAGCGATAAGACATCCTCTTGAAGACTGCTTCACCTTCAAAGACTGGGTAGAAGACCAGTATCAGCAAGGCAGGTTCACTTTATCCAGCAGTTGGAAGGTAACCTCACCACAGAAGCATGAGCCAAAAGCCACGTATGCAGCGAGAGTAAAGCCGGATCAACATCGGTCTTGGAAGCGATCTCGTACCTTTCATGCGACCTGTCACATGATAACGCTGTCAGGAGAAGGAGTACGCGAGGATATGGATGACCTCTCCTGGTGCTTTGAAAACAAGGACGACGAAGTGATCTCAGAGTTTCCACTGGCACCAAAAGAGCTGGATGATGGAATACATACTACTGCGGACAACCTAAGGAAAATCGACTTAGGGACGGTAAACGACCCGAGACTTACGTTCGTCAGTGAACTGTTGTCCGAAGAACAGGTAGCTACGCTAAGAGACGTGCTCGTGCAGTATAAAGACTGCTTCGCATGGAACTATTCTGAAATGCCGGGACTAGATCCTGAAGTAGCTGTTCACAAATTGGCGATATCTCAGGACATCAAGCCAGTCAAACAAGCGCTGAGAAGAATGCGGCTCGAACTTGAAATGAGAATCAACGTTGAGGTCAAGAAGCTAATCACTCCGGCTTCATCCAAAAGGTGCAGTATCCTGACTGGATCACCAACATTGTCCCAGTGATGAAGAAAAATACGACGGTACGCATCTGCGTAGACTTTCGGGACTTCAATAAAGCATGTCCAAAGGATGACTTTCCCGTGTCGGTCACCGAGCTGATGATAGACAACACGTCCACTCATGAAGTTTTCTCCTTCATGGACGGCTCATCGGGATACAATCAAATAAAGATGCATCTCGAAGACCAGAAGCATACCGCTTTCCGAACTCCTCTGGGCATATTCTGCTACAAAGTGATGCCTTTCGGCTTGAAGAACGCCGGCACTACCTATCAGAGGGCCATGACGAAGATTTTCGATGATCTCATACATGAAGTCGTCGAATGCTATATTGACGACCTCATGATAAAAAGCAAGTCGCACGAGGAGTATTGAGAGCATCTGATGATAGTGTTCCAACGTCTTCGGAAATAAAACTTGAAGATGAACCCTCTCAAATGCGCGTTCGGAGTTTCCTCAGGTAAATTCCTAGGATTCATCGTGCGATACCAGGGAATCGAAATAGACCCGTCGAAGATCAAGGCAATCATGAAAATGCACCCGCTAAGAACTCTTAAGAAACCGCGGTCTTTCAAAGGTAAGCTCGCGTATATTCGGAGGTTCATAGCCAATCTCTCCGGCAAATGCCGCCCCTACGGTCATCTAATGAAGAAGGGAACTCCGTTCTTCTGGGATTGCAAATGCCAAAGCACACTAGACGAAATCAAGCAACACCTGCAGAATCCTTCGGTGCTAACCGCTCCATTCAAAGGAAGGCCTCTCATTCTGTATACAACCGCCCTTGAGGGTTCTCTAAGCGCATTATGGGCACAAGAAAATGACCAAAGGAAGGAGAGAGCCCTCTATTATTTGAGTCGAGTTCTTCTGGGGGCAGAAAACAATTACTCTCCCATTGAAAAATACTGCCTGGCGTTGATCTTTGCGATAACGAAGCTCAGGCACTATACGTTTGCGCATGAGGTCCATCTCATATCAAAGGTGGATCCTTTCAAGTATTTGATGCCAAAAGCCATTCTAACGGGATGGCTAACTAAATGGGCCTTACTCTTATTGGAATTCTCGGTGACATACCGACCTCTCAAGGCAGTGAAAGACCAGACCATAGCCGATTTCCTCGCTGATCATCTAATACCTGCCGACTCTCCCTTGAAATGCGAATTGCCAGACGAGCACGCGTTTGACACGATTGATGCGGAGAAAGGAGAGAGTAACACCCGATGGGAACTCTACTTTGACTGGGCATCTTCCATGAAGAAGTGAAAGCACAGCTCCCCCATAATCAAGTCTGGGGTAGGCCTCATCTTCGTGACTCCATAAGGAGGGATAATGCGCTTTGCTTTTTCTCTAACAGAGCCAAGGACAAACAATGAAGCCGAATATGAAGCTTTGATAGCAGGTCTTGAGATCGCTGTCGACATGGGAATCGAAAACCTCCTCATATACGGAGACTCCCAGCTGGTCATTAGCCAAGTAAATGGTGATTATCAAACATGCAAACCAGAGTTGGTGAAGTACGGAGAGAGAGTTCAACAATTGCTGACTCAAATCCCTTCCTACGCCCTAGAAAGCATACCGCGAGCGGAAAATAGCATGGCGGATGCATTAGCTAAACTCGCTAAAGAACCGGCTGATGAAAACCTCGATGATGTGAGGATCGTTGTGCAAAGTCGTCGGGTTCTCGCACGGGCAGAAATATCTCCGGAGTCGTTTGAAGAAAATGAAGCAACCAAGAAAACGACCCTACAGATAGAGGACCAGGGAAAGGTCAAGGATTGGAGAGAAGTCTTTATAGATTACTTAAAATTCCGTCGAACACCTGAAGATGCGTCCTCAAGACATCAACTCATGAAAAGAGCTCTGTCTTTCGCCTTCGTCAATGATACTCTATATAAGAGATCGTTTGACTCTCTATGGCTAAGATGCCTGGGGACCGGAAGAAGAAAGAAGAGTCTTCCAAGAAACTCATGACGGACTCTGTGGATCTCATTAAGACGGGCCAAAGATGAAGTTGAAGATCAAAAGGATGGGCTACTATTGGCCCACAATGATCCAAGACTATCTCGAATATGCAAAGCAGTGCCACTCGTGCCTGGTTCACGGGGACTTTATCCACCAGCATCCAAATTCGCTACACCCGACAGTGGCTAGATGCCCGTTCGAAATGTGGGGAACTGACATAATCGGGCCCATTGAACCAGTATCATCCAGAGGACATCGGTTCATATTGGCGACAACCGATTACTTCTCTAAGTGGGAAGAAGCGATACCGCTGAGAGAAGTGAAGATGGAGAACATCCTCCATTTCTTCAAGACACACGTCATCTATCAGTTCGGCACTCCGCGACGGATTTTCTCCGATAACGGGCCGGCCTACAGAAGCTATAAAATCAGCCGCTTCGCACAACAACATAACATAGACTGGAGATACTCTTCGGTCTACAATCCTCGAGCAATGGTCTAGCTGCTGCTTTCAACAAGACCTTTACGAAGATCGTGAAAAAGAAGGTGTCTCGAAATAAGAAGGACTGGCATGAGAGACTGCATGAAGCTCTCTGGGCATATCGAACTACGTTCAAAACAGTCACAAACACAACGCCGTATGCATTGGTATTCAGCAGTGAAGCAGTACTTCCTTTGGAGATAGTGTTATCCTCTCCGCGAGTGGCAGTTCAGTACGAGCTAACAGACAAAGAAAACGCTCATCTTCGGCTTGAGGAGCTCGACGCCCTTGACGAAACCCGGCTCATGGAAGCAAAACTTGGAGGCTTACAAAGCAAAGATGATGTGCTCATACGAGAGATTGACTAGGCCGAGATCATTCCGCCAAGGCGAACTCGTGCTAGTGGTCAAGAGACCTATAATCCCCAATCGTGCCAAACGGGGGAAATTCGAGCCGAACTATGAAGGCCCGTACATTATAGACAAAGTCTACCAAGGTGGGGTTTACTTGCTCATGGATATGCATGGCGAAAGTCCCTTCAGGCCAATAAACATCCGATTCTTGAAAAAATACTACGCCTGACGAGTCACGGCCTAGGTCAACAATAGATGACGACGCCTGTGTCCACTCGCTATCTTCCCAAGCCTGAAATCTATAAGTATTATCCGACGAAACCTCGCCTCGAAAACGTGCGACGGACCGAAACGTCCCTAAACTAACGATGGACCGCAATATCCTAAAACTTGCAACTGACCGAGACGTCTATAAACTACTACAGACCGCAACATCCCAAGGCTTAAAAAAAGCCCATAAGCGAGATGGGCACGGATGAAAACCCGAAAGGTCTCCGTGAGTAAAAACAGCAGGGCTACCGGGCGAGTTTGTGAAAACCCGAAAGGGCGCAATCTCGTTAAATGACACTTGCAAGGTCCTCTCGACCTTGTAAGGAGAAAATACCTGCGTGAGATCCTTACGACTCACAAGGGAGCAACACACTTAGGGATCCCCATGATTCCTAAAGAAAAGTTACACTTAAGAGATCCTCACGACTCGTAAGGAGAATTCCCCTTTGAGACCCTCACGTCTCATAGGATTCAAAAGCCTTAATTTACAGGGATCTGAACCTGTTCTTAAGCCATCACAACCCACAGACCGCCCTACAAGCGGTTCAATATTGACCCTTGTATACAATCCACGGGCACTAATAAACATTCCCTAGCAGAGTCCCACCAGCGACTAGGGATATGCTTACACGGCGAACGACACTTGTAAGTCCTCTCGACTTATAAGGAGAAAACACTCTTGTAAAATCCTTACGACTTATAAGAGGACATACACTTAAGAATCCTCACGACTCTTAAGGAGAAAATGTACCAACGAGATCCTCACGACTCGTAGGGAGAAATACTTTTATGAGACCCTTACGGCTCGTAAAGTCAAAAAGCCTTAGTCGACAGGATCTTAACCCTGTTTGCTAAGCCACCTTTGTTCGAACCGACAAAGGCAAATGATGATTCGCTCCTGGCAATATCTCAGTTGTAGCGATGCTGATGCCTAAATCGGTATCAAATCCTAAGTCCTTTCACGGCAAATGATGATTCGCTCCTGACAACAATCCAGTCGTAGCGATGTTGATGCTGAGATTGGCATCAGATTCGAAGTTCTAAACTCGCGATAAAATCAGCGAGCCAAAAGTGCATATGAAATAGCCGAAATGATGGGGCAACTTGCAACAAAATCAGCAAGTAAAAATATATGCAAACAAAATAGCCGAAATTGTTGGGCAACTCGCAATAAAAAGTAGCGAGTAAAAAAAAATAAAAATAGCCGAAATGATTGGGCACCGCGAAAGATAGCCGAAATGATTAGGCAATCGCGACTTTCGCGATATAAAAGCTGAAATGATAGAGCATTGCGGAAAGAAAAAAGAACGAAATGAAACTTTTTGCCCTACAGGTGAGATCACATCGATCCCTGTACACAATCCAGGGGCACAAAAAAAAAGGGAACCATATCATCCCACTAGGCTCTATCAGAAAGAGAGCCAAGTCTCAATGGCAACATCTACAACCCAGAGATCAACAATGGTGTTCCTTCTCGTTCCAATCAAAAGCAGATATGACATCAAAAAACGGAGCCACGATAGAGTCCCTAGTTCCAAATCTTGACGGCCATATCTACAGCCTAGAGATCATCAATGGCGTTCCTTCTCATTCCTGCAGGATACGGACGCGACATCCACCAAACGGAGCCATGGCAAAGTCCCTAGTTCCAAAACTCGACAGTTCACAGACAACCTAGAGACCACTTCGACATTCGTCTCATTACAGCAGACACGGCGTCAGCAAAGCGGAGCTATGGCAAAGTCCCTAGTTCCAGGACTCGACGGTGCACAGACAACCGAGAGTCAACCTCTGACCCCGTATGGCTAAAGTCAATCCTGACCCCGTATGGCTAAAGTCAATCCTGACCCCATATGGCTAAAGTCAATCCTGACCCCATATGGCCAAAGTCAACCCCTGGCCCCGTATGGCTAAAGTCAATCCTGACCCCATATGGCCAGAGTCAACCCCTGACTCCGTATGGCTAAAGTCAATCTTGACCCTATATGGCCATAGTCAACCCCTGACTCTGTATGGTTAAAGTCAATCCTGATCCCATATGGTTAAAGTCAACCCCTGATCCCGTATGGCCAAAGTCAACCCCTGACCCCGTATGGCCAAAGTCAACCCCTGACCCCGTATGGCTAAAGTCAATCCTGACCCTATAGGGCCAAAGTCAACCCCTGACCTCATATGGCTAAAGTCAATCCTGATCCCATACGGCCAAAGTCAACCCCTGACCCCGTATGGCCAAAGTCAATCCCTGACCCGTATGGCTAAAGTCAACCCTGGCCCCCGTATGGCTTAAGTCAACCTCCCGACCCCGTGGAACACGGCCAAAATCAATCCTGACCCCGTGAAAAACGGCTAAAGTCAACCCTCGACCTCCCCGTCAAAGCAATGCTTTGATTCGGGAGCAGGTCAACTCATCAATCACTTACGAGTCCTCTCGACTTGTAAGGAAGAAAATTCTCTTGTGAGATCCTTACGACTCTCAAGAGAAAAATACACTTAGGAATCCTTACGATTCCTAAGGAGAAAATATACCTACGAGATCCTCTCGACTCGTAGGGAGAAAAGTTTTTGTGAGACCCTCACGGCTCATAAATTTGAAAAGTATTAGGTGGCGGATCCTAACCCTGTCTCCTAAGCCATTGCTACCCTGCAAAGAGTCCAAGACGAACTGTTACTTATTATCTACAAGCCACACTTGGCAAATTACATGCCGTCAAAATGGAGGTGCTATTCAAGAATGCGTAACCAAATCTGTCTAATCTAGTTACTTCGTTTCCTATTTCCACTCGAGAGATCCTGAGGAAAAGAATTTCGAAGATAGGAAGTAAAAAAAATCCGGAATCTCTTCTTTGTGATGATAATGCCAAAAACACTTCGCGTCAAGTCAAAACAAAAGGCATAACCTACAGGTATCAACCACATACCATGTAAGACGATAAAGAGAACATTCGATTCGCATTCAGTTAATTATTCAAAGCACGCCCATTCATGAATATATGAGAAGGTTTAACGCAGAAAATAAAAGAACGGAAACACAAAATTTGCCATTCATACTTCAGAAAATTCTTACATTGATGAAAACAGTAAACAAAAGCATCATTAAAATGTTTAAAATGGTAAGACATCAGATCCAGGACATGGATTTAGAAATTCAAAAGTAAGGCCATCTAAAATGTTTCTGGCGTCTTTGACCATTCTCGTATTCTTCCTCTCACGCTCGCAAGCATCAGGATCTTCACTGATATCCTCCATCCTTCGATAAGCAGCGATTATCGTAGCCTGTTGGAAAGATTGATGCAGAATATCAACAAGATTGTCTCGCCTTTTCTTTGAGATTAGGCCCATCAGATACACTGAGTGTACCTTATCTTCGGCATCATCCAATGCCTTAAGAGGCATGCCTGCATAGAACAAAGGAAGTGCTTCTCATATCGCTCTCACGATGAGTTTCAAAAGAGCGGAACGACGAGGAAGCAGTCGACCATTGTATTCATCAAAGCGACGTATGATTTCGGCGCACTGAGCGTTGGTGAACTCCTGATTTTGGCAGCGGCCTAATGCGTGAATGTCCCCATAAGAAATAATTTCGTCAAGGTCATACAAATGAGCGGCCATAGCACTTGAAAATGAAAATCAGTGAGAGTTTAGCGGACAAACTGATCAAAACACGGGGATTCAGACAACTCTTGGTATCCGGATGAAGAAAAAAAGTGCTGATTAAAACACCCAACAGATTCAAATTTGTGCAATTAAGGGGGGATCCTAAAAAGGATTCTCATTTAATAAGAGACTCCTCGAGTCAAGGAGTTAAAACTCCTCAAGAGCAACGCTCTGCAGGCAAGAGTGACACTTGTCAAAATCAATTATGAGGGGAATAAAATCCCCCCTCCAAAATTTCTAAATAGCAATGCTCTGTAAGGAAGATGAAACAATCCATCAAAAAACCCTAAAAAGCAAATCTTCTACAGAGTAAAAACTCCAAGATCTTCAAGATTTGTGAATAAACCCTTAAGTTCTTCATGAACAATATTCCAGTTCATGGGTTAAAATCACCCCAAAAAGATTATATCTTGGAGATGAGCAAAGCTCTGTTAATGGGTTAAGAAACCCTAAGAAAAATCTCTTTAGATCTATGAAGAGCAAAACTCTATTGAGAAATCCTAAAAATCTATGTGATTTGAAAAGAGTAAAGCTCTGTTAATAGGGGAAACCTTAGAAAGATTTAATCTTTACCTAAATTTTTGACAGAGTTCTGTCCCTAAGAAAATTCTTAAGATGAAGAGCTATGCTCTGAAGGAGAAATAATTCTCAGAAAAAAAGTAAGAAGATGAACAGAGATCATCTCAAAGGGCCAAGGGTCCTATTTATAGGCCTAGAGAGCCGTTTCAACTTCTGAGTTGATCTAATGATAGAGATGCTGCCACCGCTGCACTCACGTGCAGGCCACGTGAGTGCAACAGTGGGGGGGGTATTTGTTTCCCCCAATCAGAGCAAAGCTCTGTTCAAATTTTCAAAATTTGAAATGAAGCAGCACTTCATAAAAGTGCCAGCAAGCAGCGCTCACGTGCAAAGCACGGGTGTGCTGGCGCTAAGAGCGCCAGCGCTCTGAAGCAGCGCTCATGTGTAGAGCATGAGTGCGCTCGCGCTTCGAGCGCCAGCGCTCTGAAGCAGCGCTCACGTGTAGAGCATGAGTGCGCTCGCGCTACGAGCGCCAGCGCTCCAGCGCTCTGAAGCAGCGCTCACGTGCAAAGCACGAGTGCGCTAGCGCTAGAACCAAATGTTCCCTATCGTTGGATCAAAGATCCAACAAAGATGGTAAATCATCAAGTTACCAGAATAAAATTCTGTTAAGAAAATATACTTCAGAATCTTTCCAAACAAAAAGATTTTGCTCTGTAAATCAGAGCGCCGTCGGATCAATGATCCAATGGTGATTAAAAATCACAATGGTGCAGAATAAATTCTGCATGAGAAAAGATTTCTCAATATTTTTAAAAACAAGAAGATTTCCTTCTGTAAATCAGAAGCCCTAGGATCAAAGATCCAACGATGGAGAAATCCTCAAATCAATTAGAAAAAAGATCTCTTCAACTGATTCAACAAATCAGCTTGCCCTATATAAAGGCCCCAAGACTTCAAGTCTAAGAAGAGAAACCCCCCATAAACTTTGAGAAAGTTTAGAGAGAAGAGCGAGCTCTCGGCAGAAGAAGAACTTTTCTTCAAGGTAAAAACAGAGAGAGAAAAAATCTCATCAGGAAAAGAACTTAGTTCTTATACCAGATCGTAAATCTATAAGACAAATTGTCTTTTATAAAGAGATCATAACATCTCATTATAAAAAGGGGAGAGAATAATTCAATTCTCTTAGGATCACAGATCTATAAAGGCAAAGCCTTTTACCAAAACATAAGAGATTGAAACATCTCCTATAAAATAAGAACTTTGTTCTTAGAGACAAAGTCTCTTATAAGAGAGAATTTAACTCTCAGAGCGCAGAACTGATCAAAGTTGAATAAAAGAAGAGCCTTAGCGCTCCAATTTACAAGGAGTGCCTCAGCGCTCCAAATCTAGCGCACAACGCTGCAGAGCCTTAGCGCTCTAAATTTAAAGAAACACACTGCGCTCATTGTCTCGCGCATAGCGCCAAGCGCGCCACGTGCTCCTCACGAGTGCGCTACTTCACCAGAAGCGCACTGCGCTCATTGTCTGGCGCACAGCGCCAAGCGCGCCACGTGCTCCTCACGTGTGTGCTACTTCACCAGAAGTGCACTGCGCTCATTGTCTGGCGCATAGCGCCAAGCACGCCACGTGCTCCTCACGTGTGCGCTACATCATAAGAAGTGCTCATTGTCTGGCGTATGGTGCCAAGCGCGTCACGTGCTCCTCACGTGTGCTCTAAGAGAACATAAACTGTTCTATAAAAAAGGCCGCAGAGCTATAATGAGTGCTCAGCACTCAATAAAAGACAAAAACAATTGTCTGAACTATTTCTCAGCATTTTAACCGAATGGGCCGAGCCCAAGTTAGCCACAAAACCCTATTTCAGATTAATTGAGCCCATATGCTCATAAATCTTTGATCGCAGTCCCAAATTGGACTACAGATCTCCCAACCAATATTGGTTCAAGGGTACATCTCTTCACTCCTCTGATATTTGTCGTTGTAATCTTTCAACGTCTTCAGAGAGGTGATGGGTCCCGACAACCAGACATTCCACAGACTGTAGGGTCCTTAAACTTATGGACTATGATGTCCTTAAACTTTACAAACTATGATGTCTAAACTACTACGGACTGTGGGGTTGTCACGACCTAAAGTTCGGCCCGTAACTAGCACTTAACCATGTAACATCTACAGGCGCAACGCGATCAAGTAAGCCGAAACCCAAAAATCAAAACCATGAAAATAGTGAGTGAAGAAAAACATTAGTTTAAAACACTTAGAAAACCTTAAGTAATGGAGTAAAATTTTTAAAGTTTAAGTTATTTTCTTACAAATATTCGGCAACGCCTCCTTTGTAAAAACTAGCCCTGAAGACGGGTACAAAACATGATATAAGTAAAATGCCGATAACAAGAGTATAACATCCCCAAACAGGAGCAATCATGCCAAACGGCGGAAACAATCACCACAAGAATAATATACGACGTCGTAGCGAAAAAATGAGCAATATAAGTGGAAAACATCATGAAAGATAAAAATGCATAAATAAAGTTGGCTCATACGAGCTCGACATCAGAGTACAAAATAATATACAAGATCGTCCTCACAACTGGTCTCTAAGTCAATACATGAAATAGTAGATGGAGAGTACTAGATACAATAGTGTGTACAAATGGAAAATAAACGGATACCGCAAAAACCCACCTATAAGAAAATGGCTCACACGCTAACTGCAGTGGTATCCGTAGCAAAAGATATAAGGAAGTAGCCCTGCCGCAACGACTCTGAGGGTCGACCTGCAAACACTGTGGGAAAACGGGGGTGAGTTGCCAACCCATGAATAGTAAATAACATATAAAGGTAATCGCGAGTATGCACGTACTGCGATACTCTAACATGTGCAATCAGATAACATCTAAATGATGAGCGGGGTATGCAACAATCCTGCATAACAAGTGAAATCTAATAACATCTATATGATGAGCGGGGTATGCAATAATCATGCCAAAGTACTCTATCAGGTACTACGACTACATGATGCAATGCATAACAATGAATGTTGAGTATAGGATAAAATATCATCTACACGAATCATCATCATGGAAAAATACCCGATGTCCACCAAATACACCCCGAATCCCAAAAACTCAGGCGCCATCACTCTGGTCAGCCCTCAAATCCTGTAATCTCATGGAATCATGAGTGCCCAACATCGGCACTCGAAAATATCATGAAATAATCGTGTCTAGCATCGACACGCAAATCCTCATGTATTGGGCTCCATCAGTCCGGATCGGCCCACGGGCTCCGTCTGCGGAATCGGCCCTCGGCCCCGGCAGTACGGGTCGGCCCGTAACCATCTCTCAACTCTAGTTAGTATCCTCCGGATAACCGCCAGATCCAACCAATCACCCGTAGGTAGTAGTCCCTCTGCCAAGCTCACCGTCTGTATACACAGCATCCCTTTCTTGCCCCGGGGTACCATACCGGGTCCACCATGTATCCGCAATCGGCCTCATCCAGCTCCTCAATTTGGGTTCACACGTCACACGTCTCAAAACCGAGAAAACGCATGGTGGACGCACTGAAATATCATATCAAGAGAAACCGGGTTTTCAAAACAGTGCATATTTTCTTAAATAATACCACGGTTCTCAAATTTAGAAATCAGAGGAAATCCAAAACTAAATGCTTAAATCCATGCAATGTGTCGTATGCCACTAAGAGTAAAAAAGGAAAACTGCTCTTTTAAATGGATCCAGTTTTGAAAATATCTCATGCGGTCCCCATTTTCTAGAAATCAAAGCCAGTATCATCATGTATGCGAAATATGTATGTATGTAGGTATGGATGTGTAAGTGGATATATACGCAAATATGAGTGTACCAATGTATAAGTGCACCAATATGGATATACAGTGTATGTGCGCAATATGGATATATCAATGTATGTGTGCACCAATATGGATATACAATGTGTATGTGCGCAATATGGATATATCAATGTATGTGTGCACCAATATGGATATACAATGTGTATGTGCGCAATATGGATATATCAATGTATGTGTGCACAAATATGGATATACAATGTGTATGTGCGCAATATGGATATCTCAATATATGTGTGCACCAATATGGATATATAATGTGTATGTGCGCAATATAGATATGTCAATATTTGTGTGCACCAATATGGGTATACAATGTGTATGTGCGTAATATGGATATATCAATATATGTGTGCACCAATATGGATATACAATGTGTATGTGCGCAATATGGATATACAATGTGTATGTGCGCAATATGGATATATCAATGTATGTATGCACCAATATGGATGTATAATGTGTATGTGCGCAATATGGATATATCAATGTATGTGTGCACCAATATGGACATACAGTGTGTATGTGCGCAATATGGATATATCAATATATGTATGCACCAATATGGATATACAATGTGTATGTGCGCAATATGGATATATCAATGTGTGTGTGCACCAATATGCGACAGAATCATGTCTGATCATTAATGATGCGGTAATCAAAATAATGTATGGTTCGTAGCAATTCTATAGTGCAAGTGTCATGGCAATCACTAACGGTGTGAGTGTAATATACAAATAGTGCTCGTGCAGCTTGAACCGTTAGTGACAGTGCGGTGTTACATAACTACTATTTCTATATGCAACAAAAGATGGGCATGCTACAATAGTACATATGCACAAGTAATATACATATAAATATATACGTGACTACAATATCCTATCATGCCTTGACGCTTAACGCCATACGGGCGATTTCCCCGTAGATGTTAAATCTACTCACCGTGGTCTCGTGCTAAGTGTAGCCGACTACTTGCTTCCCCTTCTTTACGGCGTCCGACGTACCCGCCTGCGAACCTAGAATTTACATAAAGAATACACATAAACTAAAATCCTGTAAAAACGCGATATCAAAACCAAACGAGAAACTCGCGTCGCGAACTAAACCGTGTGTATCCGATACGCTAAAACGTGTGAATACGGGTCTGAAACTACCCGACACGCAGCACACACTAAACCCACTCACAAAACACACGTGTCACGCAAGCTTAAAGTATTGAAAATACGGTATTTTGTTCCAGATTTTGACTCGAGTGAAAATATAAAAAGTTACATATACCAAAACCATTAAATATACAGCAGACTCCCTAGAACAAACCCAGGCACCCAACTTCCCCCTCTGGCCGCAATTTGCGGCCAGAACGAATTTATTTGCTGCCAGGGTTGGGAATTAGGGTCTCGTGCTCCGTGTGTGTGGTCTAGGTCTAGTGTACAAGCCCCAGTAAACTCAATTTCCGGGTCAACAGCAGATTTTAAAAAGGCCAAAATTTACATTAAAACGTTAAATTACACTAAATTGAAACCCTGTGGTAGTTTAGTGAAATCTGAGGCAAGACTTGGTTTACATGGACTTAAAAATACTTAGTCAAGCTATACTAACCATAAAAATCCTCACTTGGCCAAATCTCCACTTAAATCACAATTCTAGCACTAAAATCACACTAAACACTAATTAAAGCTTAACAACCATATTCTAGCAAGGAAAGAAGTTAGGTTTAAGAAGTTATACCTCACTTGATCCTAGGTGCAAGAAGAAGGAGAAGAAGAAGAGGAGGAGGGGGTGAGCTGTTGCAAATGGTGCTGCTGTTGCTGATGATGATGCTGATGCTGCTGCTACTGCTTGCTGTTTCTGCTGTTGCTTCAGCTACTGCTGCTGCTGATGGTTGTTGTTGCTGCTGTTGCTAGTGTTGCTGCTGCTGTTGCTTGCTGGAGTGTGTGTGTGTCACGACCCAGAATTGGCCCGTGACGGCCCTAATACTATGCAACGCCCAAAGACGCAACGCAGTAAAAGAAAGCCAAACCCAGAAATCTAAACCATGAAAAAAATCCGGAAAAAGATAATATAAGTTTTGAAACAATTGAAATCGCAACCCAAATTCTTTAAAAGTCTTACTTTCTTTCTTTAAAATTTTAGCAACACCCCCTTTTTGTAAAGACAAGTCAAGATGAAGGCAACACAAAAATAATGACAGTAGAGAAAAAGCTGTATATAAAAGACATCAAATCCACAATAATACACATAACGTCCTCACCAAGTCTCTATGTCAACAATACAGTAGTAGATGGAGAGAGAGTACAATATACAACGAAGGTACAATATGAAATACAGATAACCGTCTAACCCACCTAAGCAAAATGGTACTGTGAGCTGATGCGGTATCTGTAGCAAAAGGTGGTAGCTGGATAGCTGAATAAAGGAATAGCCTGCCTCGACTACTCTGGGGAAAAACCTGAAACACCTGTGGCACAACGGGGGTGAGTTGCCAACTCGTGAATAGTATAAAACATATGCAGGTAATCGCAGGAATGCACGTACAGCATGAATCTAAGATATGCGATTACAGTAGTAATATGTCATGCAATGCTGAAATAAGAAGAGTACACTAGCAGGTACAATTACTATGTGAAGCAATGATGACATGATAATAGTATGCAATAACTATGCAATAGAGATATGTGAAAGCAAATATGCAACTATCATAAGGGTACACTACAAGTACTACCACTATATGAATCTGTGCATAAGGTAGGTAAGGGTGAGGTATAGGGTGGAATATGTCATTTTCCACAGAAACCTGACGTCGTGGCAGGATCACAATCCATCAAGATACTCCAATCCCAAATCCTCAAACCAGCCCCCACATTGGGCACTCACATCATATAAGTCTCACATCTCCTCAATGTACAATATCGAGTAATCTCCTATATCCCGAATGTACAAATCACCAATCACATAGGTATATCCAATGTCCAATCCTAATGAATCACCTAGTATCCCAAGTCCAATCTCAAGTAAGTTTCTAGCATCCTAAAGGTATATATATGTACAGAAATAAATATGATGGGGGCAATACACATATATTAGCGTCCCATTCCACTAATATTGGTGTAAGGGTATATATAACAACGGCTAAATCCCCTGTTATATATACAAAAAGGGGTTAAAGAAATATCATGAAACCGTGTGCCAAGCATCGATACAGAAATCCTCGTATATCGGGCTCCGTCAGTCCGGATCAGCCCACGGGGTCCGTCTGCGGTATCGGCCCTCGGCCCCGCCAGTACAGATCCTCCCGCATCCATCTCTCGATTCTGGCCAGTAGCCTCCGGACAACTGCCAGGTCCAAACAATCACCGGTAGGTACTCGCCCGCCTCCAGGCTCAATCGGCAAACCCATCGATCTTCTTGCCGAGGGGAACCATACCGGGCCCCACCATGTACTCTCATACGGCAACCACACCTCGTATGGAGTAGATAATCAGCACCGATAAAACTCATGGGGGACGCTCAAATATCATATCAAGGAAACCGGGTTGTTACATGTATGCATAATTTCATGAACTCCCGCGGTTCCCAAATCCCGAAAACATCATATAAAATCCAGATAAACAATGCATAAATCCAGGAATAAATGTTTGCGATATATCTGAATGCGAGCAGGTAAACACAAGTATATAGCTGAACCAGATGTATGCGAAAACACGATAAGGTACAGCTAAGTAACATCAGTAAATGTGACTATGCAACAACAACTGAATGTGTATCTAACATACAGGTGTAGCAAAGTATAGGTATCTACCTATAGGAACTGATGTCGTATACCCCCCTGGGTATAAGTAACATATGTAGGAAATCCCTTCCGGTGTAGGTAAAATATGTAGGAGGTATACCTGTAGCTGTATCGCAAAGTGAAAATATACCTATCACTAAAGGTATGATACACTATAGGTATACCGATAAGCTAGGTGTCAAGTGTGACAAGCAATGGTAGCTATAAGGGGTAGTGTGTGACATGGCAATTATTGACGGCGTGTGTGTAGCATGCAATCCGTGCTCGTGCAACATGAACCGTCAATAATGTGTGCAGTGTCCTACGGCTGCTAGTCACAGTATATAACTATATCAAAGAATGCAGTAAATGCGCAATTCTACAATGACGTAGAATGTGCGACAGGAAATTGAATCCTAGCCCAGACGCATAACGCCATGCGGGCGATTCCCCTGTAGATGTTATATCTACTCACCTATACTCCACGCTAGGTGAATCCTACCATCTGCTCCTCCTGTAGCCGTGTCCGTAGTCCCTGCCTGCAAACCTGCAAATAAGATATGAAATCACATATAAGACAAATATCTCGCGAAACGCGATATCGAATCGAAACGAGAAACTCGCGTCGCGAACTAAACGCGCGTGTGCACGATACGCTGAATCGTGTGTGTACGCGTCTAAAACCATCGCGACACGTCGCGATACGCTGGATCACAGAACCCACTCACGTATCGCGCGTATCGCGCAAACACAACTAAACACAAAAGCGACATATAGCCCCAGATTTTCCTACAGGCAAGATATTACAAAACTAGACATGCCAAAGACCTAGAAAACACTGCAGAGAACCATACTCAAAACCCCAACACCCCAGCCCACCTTTGGGCCGCAAATTGCGGCCAATACAGAGAAATTGGCGGCCAGGTTTGGGAGGTAGGGTCTCGTGCTCTGGTGGTGGTGTCTAGACCTAGGTATCATGTCCCAGTCTTCTCAATTTTATTCTGTAAGGTCCGGGTCTATAGCAGATCACAAAAGTCACAAAAATCTCTTTAAAACACCAATTTTGCACAATATGGAAACCTTAGGGTATTTTAGTGTAATCCGGGGTTAAACTTAGTTAACTGACCCTAACAACACTAAATTTACCTAGGGTAGCTAACCAAAACAACAATTTGCCATCACAACTCACAATCACCAAAATCTAGCACTAATCTAGCAATTTAACACTAATCGACACCAAACTACTCACAAGCTACACAACAAGCAATAGGGTTCAGAAGATATACCCAATTGGACCCTAGAGGGCTGGTGAAGAGGTGTGTGGAGGAGATGAGGCTACTACAGTTGCTGGAGCTCCAAAACTTGCTGTTGCTGATCCTGTTGCTGCTGCTGCTGATGATATTGCTGTTGTTGCTATTGTTGTTGTTGTGGCTGGAGATGATGAGGATGATGATAATAATGTTGATGTTGTTGCTGCTGCCACTGCCTGTTGCTGCTGCTGCTTCTGCAGCTGCTGATTCTCTCTCTCTCTCTCTCTCTGCAGTGAGTGTGTGTGTGTGTGTGTGTGTGTGTGTGAGAGAGTGAGAATGAGGGAAAAGAGAAAGAAAAATGAGTGCAAGGCTACAACCCCTCCCTCTCTCCTTCTCTCTCATCATTAATGAGGCATGGTTCACCCCATGCTCACCATGCCCTCTCTCTCACCCAAGTCAACATTTCAAAAAAAGAAAAACTCCTTTTTAAAATACAAATCAAAAATCCATTTCCTAATAACAACCATAACCCTTAAACAACCCAAAACTCCTAATACAACCTTAACACTAAATTAAGAAATGGTTAAACCACAATTTACATCCTAGTTGTCATGCACAAGTGTGTGTGTGCCTAACAAAAATCTAATAAAATACACAATAAATAGGATAAAATATTTAAAACTTAATTTGGTAAACTTTTTATTAAAAACCACTCATAAAAAAATAAATAGCTACAATACACATTCTAAGGTGTTACAATCTCCCCCCCCCCTTAAAAGAAATTCGTCCCCGAATTTAAAACTTATACTGTTACGCGTACCTTCAAAAGAAGATTAAGATCCTCAAATCTCGCACGCAGCCTCCCAAGTGACTATCTCACTATACGGCTACGTCCAAGAAACCCTTCACAGATGGCAAGACCCTTGACCGATGTCCCTCCACCTGCCGAGCCGTTAACACACATGGCTGCTGGTGGACGAAAGATCGCGTCCAGCTAAAAGGTCTGGTGCCAGAACATGTGAGAAAGGTCAAGAAGGTAATTGTAAAGTATCATCACAAGGAACACGGGGTGAAAATCCAATAATCTGGGCGGAAGTGCCAAGTTAAAGGCAACGAAACTAACTCGCTTATAGGATCTAAAAGGACCTAAAATCCTGCAATAAGCTTCCCAACATCCAACACGTCATTCGTCGGAAGGTCCATAGGAATACATGATCTGTCCTATGAACTCGAGTCTATGACCAACACCGTCGTCATAAGACCTCAGTTCGAAATGGACAATCCCCATCCTGTCCTAACACAACTGGACCGTCTCCGAAATCTCTAGACTAGCTGGGGTCCAAAGTCCTACTTACGCAGAGTCAGAAAACAACAAGCTGGCGATCGACACGACCTAACCCCTAAGCCTAAGGGTGGCCAATTGGAGTGTCTCCTGATAACGGCTATCAAAGGAGAACTCCAACGATGGCGAGTGACGATCCCAAGCTGCTGACGACCAACAAAACAAACACACAAACTTAACAAAACAACTGAGCAAACTGAGTATAACCGGATGACAAGAATCCGAATGGAGTCACACCCTAACTAACTGGGTAGAAACCATAACGGAATTCATGGAGATCTGCTCCCATTCCTTCTTCGGAACGGTAAAAAGATTGCAATTCTCCAGCCGGCCTCAGATGCTCGACCCAAAGCACACAACAAGACAGACACTTGAAACGAAACCTGAAACTTCCCCTTACATTCCTGTCCACTCGTAACTATCTCACAAGTCACGCCAAAGCTGGTGGAACTTGAATGCATAAAGAGAGTTGACAGATGTGCATGCTCTAAGATTTCACGTCTCTACCCGATGAACCGGGTACACAAACGCGTCCCTAACTTAGCACATCATTGTCATAAATCAAGGTCTCCGAATCATTACCCAGCCGAATATGCTCAAGTATCTCTGACGTACGAGCTTCGACGGGCAGTGTCTCGCGAAAACGATTTAAGGAAAGTGGTCGGGCGCGGACATGAGCAAGCTGTCCCCTCCATAGAGACGGACTAAGCTATACTCAACGATCACACAAGAACTGTAAATCTACAGAAGACCATCACAACAATCCAAATCTGCTGCAGGAAGATGTACATTAAGCTCTAGTGGTCCGTGGAAAAATCTGACACGACTCTCGAGCAAGTAGTGTCTCCAAATCTCCAACGCAAAACCACCGCGGCCATCTCCGGATCATGAGTGGAATACCCTCCTCGTACTTCCTCCAAATGTAGGGAAGCAAAAGCGATAACTCTATAGTGTCACCTCAGTACACAATCGAGCCCACTCAAGAAACACTACAGTTAGACAACAAGGTCGCCCGAACCAAAAGCAAGAAAGACTGATGCAGTCGTTAACTGAATCTTCAACTGCTGAAAACTCCGTACACATGCCTCAGTCTACAGAAAAGAAACCTCCTTTTTGGTCAATTCAGTCGACGGTGCAGCACTACTCTAGCAATCCTGCATGAAACGGCGGTAAAACCTGCTAAGCCCAACAATCTGCGGATCTCCGTCCTGCACACAAGTCTGGGCCTAAGCTGTACGGCCACGATCTCCCTCGGAACCATACGAAACCGTCTCCCGTGACTACAAGACCTAGGAGTCAACACAAACAAGCCTGAAGAAACACTCTGAGAATTTAGCAACTGCTGGTGCTCTCCCAGTGTCTGCATAACTAATCCTCAAGCGCTACTCCTGTCCCTCAAGACACATTAAGTAGACCAGGGTGTCGTAAGTAACACAACCAAAAACTGGTCGAGGAACGGCCTGCAGAAATCTGGTTCATCATATCTACGAATGCTGCTAGGGCGACAGTGAATCCAACGACTCACAAAAACACACAAAGCCCGTAGCACGCACAAGGCAGTCTTCGGAATGCCGTCACTCCGAATCCGCAATAATGATGACCTGATCCCAAACACACTAAGAAAAAGTCTCGCACTTTGGAGCTGATCAAAGAAATCGCCACGGCAAGGTGAAGGATACCTATCCGCACCGTAAGCCGGTTCAATTGACGATCCGTCGATACGCAATCCTAAACTGCCGTCTTCTTCCTGGACGAACAGAAATAGGAGTTTCCAAAAGCGAAACACTCAGACGCACAAAACTCCCCAAACCAAAACTCTGCAGCTGATCCTTTAAGCTCCCTCAGCTTCGCCGGCTCATCCAGAACAACGTCGGAAAAACTCTCGCCCGAAAAGAACCCGGTCCAACAATCCCACTGTGGCTCCGGTATCACGAATGAACGCCAAGAATCCACGACATCTCCTCAGTAGCCGACTAGCGAAAAAGGCTGAATTCAAGCTGTGAAAGGCGGCACAACTATCCACCTGCACAACCAGAACTGACTTGCCGGGGAAAACAAACCTGACTGTTTCCTCGCGGTAGTCCACAGACGCCTAACACGTAGTTAACCAGTCCGTGCCCAGGAGAACGTCAAATCCAACATCTCTAGAAGGATCAAAACGACGGACGAATCTCTATCTCCTATTCGCTTGGCACAAAACTGAAATACGTGTCGCGCAACAAAAGGATCGCTGACAGAAGTTAAAACAACCACGACTAATCTACCCAACCACAGTACAAGCATGAATAACAAACAAATATACCAAGAGAACATATAACTCAAGGGTACCTGAAAACTCCACATTGGACGTCTGCGCGTCCCGATGAGTAGAAGCAAACTCCTGTGTCTGCACTCTACTCGCAGCTGGATGAACTCCTCTGGTAAACTGAGCCCTCTGAGCGAATCTTCCACGTCCACGGCCTCTCTGAAAACGATCACGACGAGGTGCTAAGGAACAATCCCTGACGAAGTGCTGAAGGCTCCCGCATCGAAAACATCCACGTGCTGCCTGCTGACCATCCTGGGGATGAGAGCTGAACGACTGCCCTCGTCCTAGGCCTCTGCTACTCCCGCGACGGCCACGAAATCTGCCTCGCTGGCCAAACCTCTGTCTCTGGGCTGGTACGCTGGTACGAGTCCTCCACTGTCCTGGGACTGTCTGAACCTCTGGAACATGTGCCTCGTCAACTGGAGCTGCAACTACTGGTGCTATGTAGGTGACGGACTGCTGCATGCTGATCGTAAGGGACAGCTGAGTAACAGGGGTGGCAACTTCCTGTCGTAGCTCCCGAACGACGTCAACTAAAGAACTCATCGTCTGGCGGAACTCCTGCATCTCTACCAAAAGTCTATCCATAGTATAGATCGTAGGCTGATCCGTCTGCACCTGTGCAACTAGAGTGCCATCCTGGTCAGTACTCGTCTCACCCGAGCTAACTCTGACCTCGGCCCTCGCTGCATCGCTCTAAGTCCCCATAGTCATCGGCGGCAAGGCTATAAATAGATATAAGATGAGATTCGATAAGAATGAGGAATTCGAATCTCAAAGATATGAATCAACAAGGAAGGAATATCAAGCAAATTGTACTTAGGTCACTTAATGCGAAGTACCGCGCTGTGGGTATGCTGCAGACATACACACACTACGTTACTCTGCTTAAGCTACCTACTCCATCATACTAAGGTCATCCTACACTCCGAAAGGTAAAACCTAACGCTCTGATACCAACTTTGTCACGACCCAGAATTGGCCCGTGACGGCCCTAATACTATGCAACGCCCAAAGACGCAACGCAGTAAAAGAAAGCCAAACCCAGAAATCTAAACCATGAAAAAAATCCGGAAAAAGATAATATAAGTTTTGAAACAATTGAAATCGCAACCCAAATTCTTTAAAAGTCTTACTTTCTTTCTTTAAAATTTTAGCAACACCCCCTTTTTGTAAAGACAAGTCAAGATGAAGGCAACACAAAAATAATGACAGTAGAGAAAAAGCTGTATATAAAAGACATCAAATCCACAATAATACACATAACGTCCTCACCAAGTCTCTATGTCAACAATACAGTAGTAGATGGAGAGAGAGTACAATATACAACGAAGGTACAATATGAAATACAGATAACCGTCTAACCCACCTAAGCAAAATGGTACTGTGAGCTGATGCGGTATCTGTAGCAAAAGGTGGTAGCTGGATAGCTGAATAAAGGAATAGCCTGCCTCGACTACTCTGGGGAAAAACCTGAAACACCTGTGGCACAACGGGGGTGAGTTGCCAACTCGTGAATAGTATAAAACATATGCAGGTAATCGCAGGAATGCACGTACAGCATGAATCTAAGATATGCGATTACAGTAGTAATATGTCATGCAATGCTGAAATAAGAAGAGTACACTAGCAGGTACAATTACTATGTGAAGCAATGATGACATGATAATAGTATGCAATAACTATGCAATAGAGATATGTGAAAGCAAATATGCAACTATCATAAGGGTACACTACAAGTACTACCACTATATGAATCTGTGCATAAGGTAGGTAAGGGTGAGGTATAGGGTGGAATATGTCATTTTCCACGGAAACCTGACGTCGTGGCAGGATCACAATCCATCAAGATACTCCAATCCTAAATCCTCAAACCAGCCCCCACATTGGGCACTCACATCATATAAGTCTCACATCTCCTCAATGTACAATATCGAGTAATCTCCTATATCCCGAATGTACAAATCACCAATCACATAGGTATATCCAATGTCCAATCCCAATGAATCACCTAGTATCCCAAGTCCAATCTCAAGTAAGTTTCTAGCATCCTAAAGGTATATATATGTACAGAAATAAATATGATGGGGGCAATACACATATATTAGCGTCTCATTCCACTAATATTGGTGTAAGGGTATATATAACAACGGCTAAATCCCCTGTTATATATACAAAAAGGGGTTAAAGAAATATCATGAAACCGTGTGCCAAGCATCGACACAGAAATCCTCGTATATCGGGCTCCGTCAGTCCGGATCAGCCCACGGGTCTGCGGTATCGGCCCTCGGCCCCGCCAGTACAGATCCTCCCGCATCCATCTCTCGACTCTGGCCAGTAGCCTCCGGACAACTGCCAGGTCCAAACAATCACCGTTAGGTACTCGCCCGCCTCCAGGCTCAATCGGCAAACCCATCGATCTTCTTGCCGAGGGGAACCATACCGGGCCCCACCATGTACTCTCATACGGCAACCACACCTCGTATGGAGTAGATAATCAGCACCGATAAAACTCATGGGGGACGCTTAAATATCATATCAAGAAAACCGGGTTGTTACATGTATGCATAATTTCATGAACTCCCGCGGTTCCCAAATCCCGAAAACATCATATAAAATCCAGATAAATAATGCATAAATCCAGGAAAAAATATATGCGATATATCTGAATGCGAGCAGGTAAACACAAGTATATAGCTGAACCAGATGTATGCGAAAACACGATAAGGTACAGCTAAGTAACATCAGTAAATGTGAATATGCAACAACAACTGAATGTGTATCTAACATACAGGTGTAGCAAAGTATAGGTATCTACCTATAGGAACTGATGTCGTATACCCCCTGGGTATAAGTAACATATGTAGGAAATCCCTCCCGGTGTAGGTAAAATATGTAGGAGGTATACCTGTAGCTGTATCGCAAAGTGAAAATATACCTATCACTAAAGGTATGATACACTATAGGTACACCGATAAGCTAGGTGTCAAGTGTGACAAGCAATGGTAGCTATAAGGGGTATTGTGTGACATGGCAATTATTGACGGCGTGTGTGTAGCATGCAATCCGTACTCGTGCAACATGAACCGTCAATAATGTGTGCAGTGTCCTACGGCTGCTAGTCACAGTATATAACTATATCAAAGAATGCAGTAAATGCGCAATTCTACAATGACGTAGAATGTGCGACAGGAAATTGAATCCTAGCCCAGACGCATAACGCCATGCGGGCGATTCCCCTGTAGATGTTATATCTACTCACCTATACTCCACGCTAGGTGAATCCTACCATCTGCTCCCCCTGTAGCCGTGTCCGTAGTCCCTGCCTGCAAACCTGCAAATAAGATATGGAAATCACATATAAGACAAATATCTCGCGAAACGCGATATCGAATCGAAACGAGAAACTCGCGTCGCGAACTAAACGCGCGTGTGCACGATACGCTGAATCGTGTGTGTACGCGTCTAAAACCATCGCGACACGCCGCGATACGCTGGATCACAGAACCCACTCACGTATCGCGCGTATCGCGCAAACACAACTAAACACAAAAGCGACATATAGCCCCAGATTTTCCTACAGGCAAGATATTACAAAACTAGACATGCCAAAGACCTAGAAAACACTGCAGAGAACCATACTCAAAACCCCAACACCCCAGCCCACCTTTGGGCCGCAAATTGCGGCCAATACAGAGAAATTGGCGGCCAGGTTTGGGAGGTAGGGTCTCGTGCTCTGGTGGTGGTGTCTAGACCTAGGTATCATGTCCCAGTCTTCTCAATTTTATTCTGTAAGGTCCGGGTCTATAGCAGATCACAAAAGTCACAAAAATCTCTTTAAAACACCAATTTTGCACAATATGGAAACCTTAGGGTATTTTAGTGTAATCCGGGGTTAAACTTAGTTAAGTGACCCTAACAACACTAAATTTACCTAGGGTAGCTAACCAAAACAACAATTTGCCATCACAACTCACAATCACCAAAATCTAGCACTAATCTAGCAATTTAACACTAATCGACACCAAACTACTCACAAGCTACACAACAAGCAATAGGGTTCAGAAGATATACCCAATTGGACCCTAGAGGGCTGGTGAAGAGGTGTGTGGAAAAGATGAGGCTGCTGCAGTTGCTGGAGCTCCAAAACTTGCTGTTGCTGATCCTGTTGCTGCTGCTGCTGATGATATTGCTGTTGTTGCTATTGTTGTTGTTGTGGCTGGAGATGATGAGGATGATGATAATAATGTTGATGTTGTTGCTGCTGCTGCTGCTGCTGCTGCTTCTGCAGCTGCTGCTTCTCTCTCTCTCTCTCTCTGCAGTGAGTGTGTGTGTGTGTGTGTGTGTGTGTGTGAGAGTGAGAATGAGGGAAAAGAGAAAGAGAAATGAGTGCAAGGCTACAACCCCTCCCTCTCTCCTTCTCTCTCATCATTAATGAGGCATGGTTCACCCCATGCTCACCATGCCCTCTCTCTCACCCAAGTCAACATTTCAAAAAAAGAAAAACTCCTTTTTAAAATACAAATCAAAAATCCATTTCCTAATAACAACCATAACCCTTAAACAACCCAAAACTCCTAATACAACCTTAACACTAAATTAAGAAATGGTTAAACCACAATTTACATCCTAGTTGTCATGCACAAGTGTGTGTGTGCCTAACAAAAATCTAATAAAATACACAATAAATAGGATAAAATATTTAAAACTTAATTTGGTAAACTTTTTATTAAAAACCACTCATAAAAAAATAAATAGCTACAATACACATTCTAAGGTGTTACAGTGTGTGTGAGTGAGAGGGAGAGAGAAGTGAGAATGAGTGGGGGAAAATAATTGATTTGAAAACAAAGAAAAGAGAGTCAACCCTCTATCTCTCCTCATTAATTACAAGCATGGCTCACCTCATCATGCTCTCTCTTTCTCTCTCTCTCTCTAAGTCAACCCACAAAGCTAAATATAGTTAAAAAAAACTAATACCCTTAATTAATTCATATTAACCTAATTAAATCGGTCAGTCCACCATGGTTGTCTGAACATGGTTTAACCCAATACTTAGCCCTAGTTTGCATGCACATGTGTGTGCAAGCCTAATAAAATTCTAATAAAATATTTATTAATTTTGATAAAATATTTGAAAATTGTTTTGGTAAACTTTTTACTGAAAACCACACATTAAAGTATAATTAGCCACTAATTACAATCTAAGGTGTTACAATCTTTCCCCCTTAAAGAAATTCGTCTCCGAATTTAAAAATATAGCTACGCATACCTTCAAAGAGATGAGAGAATTTCTTCCGCATCTCTCCCTCGGCCTCCTAAGTGATCTCTTCACCATTTGGGCTGCGCCAAAGAACCTTCATTGATGGCAAGACCTTTGATCGAAGTTTCTTCACCTGTCGGTCCAATATCACTACTGGCTGCTCGGTGAACGAAAGATCGCCTCGAGTTGAATGGTCTGATGCTGAATCATGTGAGAAGGTTTATGAAGGTATCTGCGAAGTATCGACACATGGAATACGGGGTGAACATCAGGGAAGTCGGGTGGAAGAGCCAAACGATATGCCACTGCGCCCACACGCTCTAGGATCTCGAAGGGACCCATAAATCTGGGGCTAAGCTTCCCTTTCCGTCCAAATCTCATCACGCCCTTCATTGGGGAGACCCTCAGAAAGACATGATCGCCAACTACGAACTCGAGTCTGCAACGACGTCTGTCAGCATACGATTTCTGCCTGCTCTGAGCTGTCCTCATCCTATCTCGAATAAATTGTATCTTATCGGTCGTCTCCTGTACGATCTGCGGCCCCAAAATACTGCTCTCACTGAGCTCTGTCCAACAGACGTGTGATCTACATCTCCCATACAAGGCCTCGAAAGGTGCCATCTGAATAGTATCCTGGAAGCTGTTGTTGTAGGAGGACTCCACCAAGGGTAAATGATGATCCCAGCTACCAATAAGGTCTAAAACGCACGCTCGGAGCATGTCCTCGAGAGTCTGAATAGTCCGCTCTGACTGGCCGTCGGTCTGCGGATGAAATGCTGTGCTGAAACTCAAATGGGTGCCCAACGCCTCCTGAAGTCTCTGCCATAGTCGGCTGGTAAACTGGGTGCCTCGGTCTGACACGATACACATCGGGACGCCATGCAATCGTACGATCTCATCTATATATATCTGGGCATACTGAGCAAATCCAAAAGTGGTCTTCACCGGCAGGAAGTGAGCCGCTTTCGTCAATCGATCCATGATCACCCAAATGGAGTCATACCCTCGAATAGTCCTGGGTAGACCCACGATGAAGTCCATAGAAATCTGCTTCCATTTCCACTCCGGAATGGTTAACGGCTGTAGCTCTCCCACGGGCCTCTGGTGCTCGGCCTTGACTTGCTGACAAGTCAGGCATCTCGACACGAAGTCTGTGACGTCCCTCTTCATCCCGTCCTACCAGTAAACATCTCTCATATTATAGTACATCTTGGTGGAACCCGGATGAACACTGGACACCGATCGATGTGCCTCCTCAAGAATCTCACGCCGCAGTCCCTCAGCATCTGGTATGCATAGTCTACTCCCAAATCGTAGTATCCCCTGATCATCAATCACGAACTCGGAAAATCTGTCCTGTCCAATCTGTGCCATGATCTCTGAACAACGGTCATCAATGTACTGTGCCTCATGTATACGGTCAAGCAACTGTGGGCGTGCACGAACATGCGCAAGCTATCCCTCGATCGGAGTGAACTCGAACTGCACTCGGTTGTCGCATAAAATCTACCAATCTGCTGACGACTGCCTCTGCACTACGCTCAAACAAGATAGACTACCCCCGGGCCTCCTACTCAAAGCATCCGCCACAATATTCGCCTTGCCCGGGTGATAAAGGATGCCACAATCGTAGTCCTTCACTAACTCCATCCAACAGCGTTGTCTAAGATTCAGGTCTCGCTGCTGAAATATGTACTTCAAGCTCTTGTGATCAGTGAATATCTGGCACGACTCACCGTATAGGTAATGTCGCTAGATCTTGAGTTCAAAGACCACTGCAGCTATCTCTAAATCGTGAGTGAGGTAGTTCTGTTCGTGTTTCTTTAGCTGCCGAGAAGCATACGCGATCACCCTATCGTGCTGCATCAATACGCACCCTAGCCCCACTCGAGAAGCGTCACAATAGACTACAAATCCGCCCGATCCCGAAGGCAATGATAACACCGGTGCCGTAGTCAAACGAGTCTGCAACTGCTGAAAGCTATGCTCGCACACCTCAGTCCAATCAAAAGGAACTCCCTTCCGGGTCAACCCGGTCAACGGTGTAGCAATACGGGAGAAATCCTGTACAAATCGTCGGTAGTAGCCAGCCAGTCCTAGAAAACTGCGGATCTCTGTAACTGATGCTGGTCTGGGCCAATGCTGAACGGCTTCGATCTTCTTCGGGTCCACACATATACCATCTTGCGTAATCACGTGACCCAAGAAATCTATGTTGTCAAGCCAGAACGCGCACTTGGAGAATTCGCGAATAGCTGGTGCTCTCTCAAACTCTGCAATGTGATCCGCAGGTGCTGCTCGTGCTCCTCTCGGCTCTGGGAATACACAAAAATGTCGTCAATAAATACGATGATGAACAGATCAAGATATGGCCTGAAAATACGGTTCATCAAGTCCATAAATGCTGCTGGGGCATTGGTGAGTCCGAACGACATCACCAAAAACTCATAATGGCCGTAACGCGTGCGAAAAGCCATCCTCGGAATATCCTCCTGTCGAACCCGCAACTGATGGTAGCCTGATCGCAAGTCGATCCTCGAAAAGTATCCTGCACCCTAAAGCTGGTCGAACAAGTCATCGATGCGTGGTAAAGGATATCTGTTCCGTACGGTAACCCTGTTCATCTGGCGGTAGTCAATACACAAGTGCAAACTGCCGTCCTTCTTCTTAAAAAACAGGACTGGAGCACCCCAAGAAGACACACTAGGTCGAATAAGCCGCTTATCCAGCAAATCTTGCAACTGTCCTTTCAACTCTCTAAGCTTCGCCGGGGCCATCCGATAAAGAGGTATAGAAATAGGTCCCGTGCCGGGAATCAAGTCAATGCAGAAAACAATATCGCACTCAGGCGGTAGCCCAGGAAGCTCGTCAGGGAAAACATTAGGGAACTCACTAACAATCAGAAGCTGGTCCAACGGAACCACTATAGCTCTAGTGTCGCAAACATAAGCTAGAAATCCCTGACATCCTTTTCTTAAAAGCTATCCAGCACGAAGAGAAGAAATCAAACTGTGAGGGGCGACACCAAAGCCCCCCCGCACAACAAAACCGACTCGCCGGGAAAACAAAACCTAACTATCTTCTCGCGGTAGTCCACAGACGCATAACACGTAGCCAACGAGTCCATGCCTAAGAAAACGTCGAAGTCCAATATCTTAAGAAGGATCAGGTCGACGGACAACTCTCTATCTCCTAAACAGATGACACATGACCAAAACACATGTCTAGCAACCAACGACTCTCCACCAGGAGTAGTCACGACAGGCGGCTGGTCTAACAACCACGACTCTCGGCCCAAACTCAGCACGAAGTGCAAGGAAACATATGAGTGCGTAGATTCCGGATCAAACAATATGTGTGCGTCAAAAGAACATACTGAAAGAGTACCTAAAACCACAGCATTGGACGCCTGCGCATCCTGATGAGTCGAAGCGAAAACTCGTGCCTGCCCTTCACCTGCGACTGACTGTCCTCTGCCGGCAACATGTGATACGGCTGTCTTCCTCCGGCGTTTCAGGGTACAATCTCTAACGTGATGATAGATACTCACGCAACGGAAACATCCATGCGATTGATGCTGACCCTCCTAGGGATAAGAGCTAAACAACTGGCCTCGTCCCCAGCCTCTGCTACTCCTACGACCTAGATGCAATCTGTCGCGGCGCCTAAACATTTGCTCTCGTGCTGATACGCCAGTAGGAACCCTCCTCGGTTCCGGAACGACCGACGGCTCGGAAAGACGCTCCTCAACTGGTAGGGTTGCGTCCCCTGCTACTGCATATGAGTCACAATACTGGGCGCTGATAGCGATGAACAACTGGGTAACAGGTGGGGCAACCTCCTGTCGCTGCGTTCGACTAACCTCAATCAACGATCCCATCATCTGGCGCAAATCCTGCATATCGGCCTCTAATCTAGTGATACGATCTAGCGAAGGTGGGTCAACCTGCTCCTGTACAACGGGCGTATCGTCTGGGTCAGTCCTCATCTCAGATGAGTCAACTCTGTTCTCGGCTCTCGCGGCCGCTCTCTGCGCCCTCGTAGTCTTTGGCGGCATAATGGCTGAAAAGAAAGTAGGATTCGATAAGGATATGGAAATCGAATCACAAGAATGTATATTAATCATGAAGGAATTTCAATCAATAAGTTTTAAGGTCACTTAGGCGGAGTACCGTGTCGTGAGTATGCCGCGGGACATACACACGCTACGCCACTCTGCTTCAGCTACCTACTCCATCATACCAGGGTCATTCTACACTCCGAAAGATAAAACCTACGCTCTGATACCAACTTTTTCACGACCCAAAGTTCGGCCCGTGACCGACACTTAACCACGTAACGTCTACAGGCGCAACGCGATCAAGTAATCCGAAACCCAGAAATCAAAACCATGAAAATAGTGAGTGAAGAAAAACATTAGTTTAAAACATTTAGAAAACCTAGAGTAATGGAGTAAAAATCTTTAAAGTGTAAGTTATTTTCTTAAAAATATTCGGCAGTACCTCCTTTGTAAAAACTAGCCCCGAAGACGGGTACAAAACATGATATAAGTAAAATGGCCGATAACAAGAGTATAACATCCCCAAATGGGAGCAATCACGCCAAACGGCGGAAACAATCACTACAAGAATAATATACGATGCCGTAGCAAAGAAATGAGCAATATAAGTGGAAAACATCACGAAAGATAAAGCTGCATAAATAAAGTCAGCTCACACGAGCTCGACACCAGAGTACAGAATAATATACAACATAGTCCTGACAACTGGTCTCTAAGTCAATACATGAAATAGTAGATGGAGCGTACTAGATACAATAGTGTGAACAAATGGAAAATAAACGGATATCGCAAAAACCCACCTATAAGAAAAGGGCTCACACGCCAACTATAGTGGTATCCATAGCAAAAGATACAAGGAAGTAGCCCTGCCGCAACTACTCTGAGGGTCGACTTGCAAACACTGTGGCACAACGGGGGTGAGTTGCCAACTCGTGAATAGTAAATAACATATAAAGGTAATCGCGAGTATGCACGTACTGTGATACTCTAACATGTGCAATCAGATAACATCTAAATGATGAGCCGGGTATGCAACAATCCTGCATAACAAGTGAAATCTAATAACATATATATGATGAGCGGGGTATGCAATAATCATGCCAAAGTACTCTATCAGGTACTACGACTATATGATGCAATGCATAACAATGAACGCTGAGCATAGGATAAAATATCATCTACACGAATCATCATCGTGGAAAAATACCCGATGTCCACCAAATACACCCCGAAACCCAAAAACTCAGGCGTCGCCACTCTGGTCGGCCCTCAAATCCTGTAAATCTCATGGAATCATGAGTGCCCAATATCGGCACTCGAAAATATCATGAAATAATCGTGTCTAGTATCGACACGCAAATCCTCATGTATCGGGCTCCGTCAGTCCAGATCGGCCCACGGGCTCCGTCTGCGAAATCGGCACTCGGCCCCGGCAGTACGGGTCGGCCCGTATCCATCTCTCAACTCTGGTCAGTATCCTCCGGATAACCGCCAGATCCAACCAATCACCGGTAGGTAGTAGTCCCTCTGCCAGGCTCACCGTCTGTATACACAACATCCCTTTCTTGTCTCGGGATACCATACCGGGTCCACCATGTACCCGCAATCGGACTCATCTAGCTCCTTGATTTGGGTTCACATGTCACACGTCTCAGAACCGAGAAAATGCATGGTAGACGCACTGAAATATCATATCAAGAGAAACTGGGTTTTCAAGACAGTGCATATTTTCTTAAAATAATACCACGGTTCTCAAATGCAGAAATCAGAGGAAATCCAAAATTAAATGCGTAAATCCATGCAATGTGTCGTATGCCACTAAGAGTAAAAAGGGAAAACCGATCTTTTAAATAGATCTAGTTTCGAAAATATCTCATGCGGTCCCCATTTTCTAGAAATTAAAGCCAGTATCATCCATGTATGCGAAATATGTATGCATGTAGGTATGGATGTGCAAGTGGATATATACGCAAATATGAGTGCACCAATGTATCAGTGCACCAATATGGATATACAGTGTGTATGTGCGCAATATGGATATATCAATGTATGTGTGCACCAATATGGATATACAATGTGTATGTGCGCAATATGGATATATCAATGTATGTATGCACCAATATGGGTATACAATGTGTATGTGCGCAATATGGATATGTCAATATATGTGTGCACCAATATGGGTATACAATATGTATGTGCGCAATATGAATATATCAATGTATGTGTGCACCAATATGGGTATACAATGTGTATGTGCGCAATATGGATATGTCAATATATGTGTGCACCAATATGGGTATACAATATGTGTGCGCGCAATATGGATATATCAATGTATGTATGCACCAATATAGATATACAATATGCATTTGCGCAATATGGATATATCAATGTACGTGTGCACCAATATGGATATACAGTGTGTATGTGCGCAATATTGATATATCAATATATGTATGCACCAATATGGATATACAATGTGTATGTGCGCAATATGGATATATCAATGTGTATGCGAACCAATATGCGACAGAATCATGTCTAATCATTAATGATGCGGTAATCAAAATAATGTATGGTTCATAGCAATTCTATAGTGCAAGTGTCATGGCAATCACTAACGGTGTGAGTGTAACATACAAATCGTGCTCGTGCAGCTTGAACCGTTAGTGACAGTGCGGTGTTACATAACTACTATTTCTATATGCAACAAAAGATGGGTACGCTACAATAGTACATATGCATAAGTAATATACATATAAATATATACGCGACTACAATATCCTATCATGTCCTGACGCTTAACGCCATACGGGCGATTTCCCCATAAATGTTAAATCTACTCACCGTGGTCTCATGCTAAGTGTAGCCGACTACTTACTTCCCCTTCTTTGCGGCGTCCGACGTACCCTCCTGCGAACCTAAAATTTACACAAAGAATACACTTAAGCTAAAATCCTGCAAAAACGCGATATCAAAACCAAACGAGAAACTAGCGTCGTGAACTAAACGCGTGTGTATCCGATACGCTAAAACGTGTGAATACGCGTCTGAAACTACCCCGACACGCAGCACACACTAAACCCACTCACAAAATACACGTGTCACGCAAGCTTAAAGTATTGAAAATATGGTATTTTGTTCCAGATTTTGACTCGAGTGAAAATATAAAAAGTTGCATATACCAAAACCATTAAATATACAGCAGACTCCCCTAGAACAAACCCAGGCACCCAACTCCCCCCTTTGGCCGCAATTTGCGGCCAGAACTAATTTATTTGCGGCCAGGGTTAGGAATTAGGGTCTCGTGCTCCGTGTATGTAGTCTAGGTCTAGTGTACAAGCCCCAGTAAACTCAGTTTTTGCCTGAAGCAACCGGGTCAACAGCAGATTTTAAAATGGCTAAAATTTACATTAAAACGTTAAATTACACTAAATTGAAACCCTATGGTCTTTTAGTGAAATCTGGGGCAAGACTTGGTTTACATAGCCTTAAAAACACTTAGTCAAGCTATACTAACCATAAAAATCCTCACTTGGCCAAATCTCCACTTAAATCACAATTCTAGCACTAAAATCACACTAAACACTAATTAAAGCTTAAGAACCATATTCTAGCAAGGAAAGAAGTTAGGTTTAAGAAGTTATACCTCACTTGATTTTAGGTGCAAGAAGAAGGAGAAAAAGAAGAAGAGGAGGGGGTGAGCTGTTGCAAATGCTGCTGCTGTTGCTGCTGCTGATGATGATGCTGATGCTGCTGTTGCTGCTTGCTGTTGCTGCTGTTGCTTCAGCTACTGCTGCTGCTGATGGTTGTTGCTGCTGCTGTTGCTAGTGTTGCTGCTGCTGTTGCTTGCTGGAGTGTGTGTGTAAGTGAGAGGGAGAGAGAAGTGAGAATGAGTGGGGGAAAATAATTCATTTGAAAACAAAGAAAAGAGAGTCAACCCTCTATCTCTCCTCATTAATTACAAGCATGGCTCACCCCATCATGCTCTCTCTCTCTCTCTCCAAGTCAACCCACAAAGCTAAATATAGTTAAAAAAAACTAATACCCTTAATTAATTCATATTAACCTAATTAAATGGGTTAGTCCACCATGGTTGTCTATACATGGTTTAACCCAAAACTTAGCCCTAGTTTACATGCACATGTGTGTTCAAGCCTCATAAAATTCTAATAAAATATTCATTAATTTTGATAAAATATTTGAAAATCGTTTTGGTAATTTTTTTAATAAAAGCCATATATTAAAGTATAATTAGCCACTAATCACAATCTAAGGTGTTACAGGGGTCCTTAAACTCATGGACTATGATGTCCTTGAACTTTACAGACTATGACGTCTTTAAACTGGACCGCAAAGTCTCTAAACTAAAACAATAGAGTCCAAATGCTTTTTTGTTGGATCTAAATGATCCTGTTAACTTGAACTTAGTCTAAAAATTAGACTAACGTATCCTTAACAAACGTTTATGTTGATCTTAGTCTCAAATGAGACTAACGTATTCTTAAACCCAACCCAAAACCTAAATCTAAGAAAATACGGATTTAGACTAATCTACACCCTACAGGCGACCATATAATTTAGTCTCCGTATACAATCCACGGGCAACCGAAAATAAAACAAACATACATGACACGAAGTGACCATCTGGAGAAGGAGAAAGTGGTTACCGTGATGCGGTAGCGTAATTAACTGCAGGGGCTTACGCCTGTAGGAAAGAGCGTCCCCACAATCAAAAACCCCTTAAATGAGGAGGAATCTGACGAGTCTGCTACAACTGCCGCATCCGTCTAAACCTCCGATATACGGTGCCATAAATCAACTTGGCATCTTCGGAGAGGTGGACGGATAAATCCAAATAGCATCTGCCCCAAAATTCAGAAAAGACGTCAGTCTTCCCGATTTTCGGCGGAGAACAAATGCCAGGGATCGAAGCCCTCACCAAGAGGCAGCCGAGCGGCTACCCTGCTCGGCTATCTCTGGCTGGTAGTTCCCTACCCCACCGCCCTTGCTTTGTTATCCCTTGCTAGTAGATCCCTACCCCACACACGCCAGGGATCAAAGCCCTTTCCAAGAGGCCCCGGGAAGCAACCCTGCTCGGCCCCTTCTTAGCAAGCCTCTTACGGCCCCTCCCACGCTAAGGAACAAAGCCATCACCAAGAGGCATTCGGTCTATCTACGTCTGTGCGATCTCCACCTCGACTTCGGGGCCATAGAGATACCGTCTTCCCACCGGTCTTTGCAAATGATCAGATTCAACTCGACGCGCGATCGTTGGACGAAAAACAGTCCTAACATGAAGGCAGCACCGTGCAAACAGAGATTTAATAACAAGCAAAAGGATAATGTGTACGCAAAGAAACTGCAAAAAGAATATATTCACAAAGTCAAAAGTCTTTACAAAGGGTATTGTGGGCTCCCCAGCCTTACCAAGTTGCCCGGAGGCTTACAAAAAGAGAGAGAAGGAGGAAAAGCCAAAAAATTCAGGCCGAAAGCCTTTCCTAGACCTCACCTCCCTCATCACCATCTGCCGGAGGCATGACCACCGAAAGTGGGACCCGAGCACGGAGCTCGCCGCCGGTAAACTTCGGAAACTGCTCCTTGACGCCATTAAGAGCTTTGTGCCATGCAATAGCAGAGGTTACGCCGAGATCGACGTAAAACTGGACCGACCCCTTGTATTCAGCCACCGCCTTCCGAGCCTGAACCTCGGCAACCTCCGCCGCCTGAAGCGCGGCCTCGGCATCCTGCCTGGCATACCTCGCCCTCTTCATTACCGCATAGCGACTGACCAGCTCCAACAACTTAGCCTCGATGACTCGGCGGGACTCGCTTAGCCAGTGATAGGACTCCCGGCACTTTGAGACGGTGAGCTCCGCGGCGGCCGATCGGGCTTCAAGGACGGCCATCCTCTCCCTGTCCAGACGCAGCTTGAGCCGCAGATCCCCGGCCTTCGAGGAGGATTCCCCCGCCCCTCATAGCAGGGGAAATCTCCTCGGCCTTCAGGCGAGCAACGAGGGCGCGGTGCTGAAGAATCTGATGAAAAACAGTAGAAAGACTTAGAGACGCTCGAACTGAGAAAAGGACGCTCGAACGGGAATACGTACCTGCACCGCCTCCTGGGCTGTAGCCGCCACTTAGGCCCTTAAGGTCCCCCGCGGAATTTTGCCTCCGGCCGATTCTTCCATGACAGCAAGAAGGCTGGAGGCAACGGAAAACCTGGATGGGACCACGAAACAGGCGTCCCCCTCCTGCACTGGAATCCCCTCTGGAATCTCAGTCGGTGGTGCGCGGGATACCGTCTTCTTCCTCTTAAGAGGAACCTGTAGGGTTCCTAGGCACTCTAATGGAGTCTCACAAGTGATCAAACATTCACAAATCAAATTTTACAAGTGCCTACAAACCCTAATACGGATCGTTAACTAGATATATAGGCGAAGCAAGCATGTAATCGAATTAAATGCTGAGGGAAAGTGACTACAACCTTTGTAGATCCGGTCCACCACTTCCTAAGCTCCGCGATGATCTCCCTCCGCTGTCCAAATCGAACCCTTGACTCCAGCATTGGCATCATCGAAGAATGGGCGGGCTTGATCGTCGGTTCGATGCCGAAGATGATCTACGTCGAGGCATCGCTAGAACAAGCTCCAACTTCACCAAGCCTTGAAAACTTGTGAAGGAAACACCCTATACGACTTGGCAAGAGGTAGAGGATGAAGAAATAGGAAGTGGGTAGACTTTAGATTTGGATTTCTCACTCATTTTGGCTAGTTGCCATTGATGGTGCAAGCTTTCTTCAAGTTGAAGATGAAGAAGAAGATGATAAAGAATTATGATAAGTGTTATGTAAATGATAAATAAATCAATACTTATCATTTACTAACCCTTGGTTAGTTGTAGAGAATGAACCAAGGTTAACTTGAATGGTTAGGGTTAAGGATGAGACAAGAATGGTGACTTAGTCAAAGTTTCAAGAAACTTCAACTACAAACAAATCAAGCCACCATTCTATTTTCTTTATCATTTCCCTTTTTCCAAAATAAACAAAAAGAATAAATAAATGAATAAGTAAATAAAAAGAAAACCCTAATCATAAACTTAACCATGGTCTAATTCTTTACACTAACCCTAGCTTGCATGTATCATCAAACATGATACAACCATGTGCACAAAATATATCACATATGCAATGTGCACAAACCAAGTGAGTAAATCCATTTAAAGTGAACCAATACTAGTTAATGCAAAGTAATATATCAAATATATAATTATACATTAAATCATTAAATCAACACTTGATTCAATGATCCGGTCATATCGCATATGACCGGCTAGTATCCAATGTATCGGCTTATCGAATCAATCCTTGATTCGATAACTAGGTTATATCGCATACAACCATTCGACACATTCATCGTGAGAATGAAATACGGTATCACATACACGCATTATTCTCGGTCCCGCACATATCTCATATGCGCTCCTATTTCGTTTTGCTTGAGCCAGGAAACCTCTGTGTAGGACTCTAAAGACTCGTCAATACGCCGGCAGCGGATGATGATCATATCAAACATCCACAAGCCGCAAGCGGTCTGCTAAACGTAACGGCCACCCGGGTATTGAGCGATCAGAAGATCGACGAGCAAGCCCGCTCACACTGCTGTGAATCCAACCAGTAACACTTACCGTACAGTCCGGTCTGTTCGTCTGATAAGTCGCATATCTCGCCTAGGGGTGGTAAACGTCAGACCCCAATAGCTTGATAAGTCATGCCGATGTGAGGTCCATAACATTCGTGAAACTACTGATAACTCTTACCAGTATATCACTGCAACCCTGGCCAGGGATTTCCTGTTATGGCCAGTCGAGCATAGCGCAACATCAACTCCCAATACCGGGAGAGACGAATCCCCTCCTATCGCTCATTGCCTCCATGTGAATCGGGACTGTACCCAAAAACCACCTGTTTGCACGACTCAGTAGAGCCGTGGTAGGGTGGAAATCAAAGCACAGTGGGAGACACACAAGACTCTATGACGATCTCGGGTCAACAGACTAAGCTGTACCAGTGTCACTAGAGAACTGCCATCTGACGTGAGGTATAATACCATCTGGGAGTTCTCAGCGAGTCCGTTCAGTGTACCCAGTCTCCACTGAGCACCCGTATACCATCTCTGATGTCAAACACCAATAGATATGGGATCATCCATCGCCCATCACATGGGTCGAGAAGATACACGCTAGTCTACTCTGGAATATCAATGCCCCGTCTCGATATTCCCACGACTAGGAACAATGAAGGATGTACTCATTGACTACCCAGGCCCCACTAGTATGATCTGCATCATAGTCCTGGAAGTCGAGTACTCATCCTAAGGGCTTTATCAACATGTAATCAGAGAGACAGGAAGTATACATGTTAAGATAAAGAGCAACCAGATAGCGTACTATCATGTTGAGCAAGAAAGTCCTACCTATATATGTCCCAGCATCCACTACAATATACTCCAATGTACAGTAATGGCCTCTAGGGCATACATATAACTAACAATCTCCCACTTGCACTAGGGCCATTTGTAGCAGTGGTTGTAGTATCTAATACTCAACCATCCCCTAAAAGTCTCTCTTTGGGAAAAGGCCTTCGTGAGTGGATCCGCCGTGTTCTCCTCTGAGTCTACTCTCTTAACATCGATCACCCTGGAGATCAACTATCTCCATGATCAGGTGATGCTGCCTCAGAATATGTCTGGGTCACTGATGGGACCAGGGTTCCAGGGCCAAAGCCACAGTTCCATTGTCACACAATGGTAGGAACCTAGTTCATCCTATGAACCAATATACACCCAAACTGCCTCTTTGGCAGTATCTTTAATAGCGATGTTACCAGCCTTTATCGTCTATTTTGTCACGGTACCTAGCTTGGAACTCTTCCAACATACCGTCCCTTTACTGAGGGTAAAGACAATGCCTGTGACTGACATTCAGTCATCTTTATCACTCTGGAACCTTTCCAGCGATTCTCCCTAGGATCGATTGATACCATCTCACTACAACTAGTGAGTATCCTAACATCCAATTAGATCTATCTCATAGATCCAAAGCATAGGATTTAGTATGTATCACTTTGATCCTATATGGAAAATCATTGTGATAAGCGGAGATTGATCGAGCGTAGCATAGGAAATTCCTTCCCTAACAAGAGTATGTCATCCACGTACTCTACGAGGATCGTCACCATACTCCCTACTACCTTTTTGTTTATACAAGGTTCATCTACCATTTTGATGATGTCAACTTCTTTGACTAATCCATCAAAACAGATGTTCCAACTCCGCGATGCCTGCTTTATCCTATAAATCATCTTGCACACGTTTCCGCTGCTCCCACTGTCTACGAGGCCCTCTGGCTGTGTTCTTATAAACGTTCTCTTCTAAATCAATATTTAGAAAAGCAGTCATGGCACCCAACCACCAGATATCGTAGTCGTGGTATGTAGCCGTGGCAAGTAGAATCTGGATGGATTTAAAAATAGTCCCTGGAAAAGGTTTCATCATTATCCGTGCCTGGTTGATGACGAAAACCTTTAACAAGTCTAGCTTTGAAAGTCTCAACTTTTCCATGTACACCAAGCAATCTTCTCAAGATATACTTGCTCCTGATGGGGATTTAACCCTTCAGTTATAGCAACCAAAGTCCATACTTTGTTGGTGTATAAGGATTCCATCTCAGATCACTAAGCATCCAGCCATTCTTACAGAGTCCCTACTCTCGATGGCCTGCTCGAAACTGGTTGGGTCATCATCTCATGATGCAATCCTCGCTCTCATTGTCATCGAGAAACCGAGGTATCTCTCAGGTGGGTGAGGAACCCTACTAGATCGGCGGAGAGGCTGAGGTTCGTCGGAAACTATTGAATCCTTTGGTTCTGTCAAATCATTAGCAGTTTTGTACAGCTGGAACCTTTCCAGTTCTACAGAACTGATCTTGCCTCGATCTTGTCCGGATTTTGCTTTTGACATAGGACGGACAATCCCAAATCTTAACTTACTTAAGAGATAGGATCTTCCCACACCATATCTTATATAGAGTGGTAGGCACTGATTTGATTCGAACCTAATTCAATAGGTATGCAGCTTCTCAAGCGCATAACTCCCAAAAAGGAAATAGGTAACTCAGTAGTACTCATCATAGAGCACACCTTATCATATAGGGTGTGATTGCTCCGCCCCGATATACCATCGTGCTATGGTTTATACGGAGGAGTAATGCTGAAAGAGAATCTCATTCTCCTTTAGAATAGTCCAGGAATGCTATGCACAAGTATTCTCCTTCCTGATCTCATCATAGGACATAATACTTATACCCGTATTTTGGTTCTCTACTTCCTACTTATATGCTGTGAATACCTCAAAAGGTTCGGACTTATATTTCAACAGGAATATATGACTGAATCTTGAGAGATCATCAGAGAATATAATGAAGTATAAAGAACCAGTCCTGGCATGTGTAGACAGGAGACCTTACATACATCATCATGCATCAGTCCCAAGAGTTCATTAACTCTTTCTCTGCTTCCAGTAAACAGAGCTGTGGTCATCTTATCTTTGTGACATGACTGGCAAGTTTCACAAGATGTAAATTCAAACTGATTTAAATATACATCTAAATGTAACTTGAGCTAGTCGGGTCGCATTGATATGACCTAGTCTACAATGCCTCAAGAACGAATCGTTCATTTCTGAACTCTTCCTCTTGTGTGTGTTCTGTATACAAGGAACTATAGTTTGATTTAGAACGTCAATGCTTTTAGATAACGCGCCTAAACCGATCAACTTTTGATATAGGAAATGTTCAAAACATTATCCAACAATACAAAATTATATCATTTCTTTACTAATAAAGAGACTGATATGATTTTGTATATCAGGTTCGGTATCTAATAGCATTTGTTCAGAATCAATGTATTGGTAATACAGGGTGACAGTGACCAACAGACTTGGCTGCAACACTTGCCCCGTTTTCTGTCTCATGAAACTTATCACCCGTTCTCAGTGTTTCTACCTTTTTGTAGCCCTATGTAACAGATTACATATCTAGGATCCTGATCCGGTATCATATACCCAAGATGCAGAGGATACCGAGAAACAGTTCTTTGTAATGAACACACCCGAAGGAGATGCATCATATGCACTTTCTTCGTTCGGGCGGCATAGGAATTCTGGTATTCCCAAATTTCCTGCTCTGTCTTATAACAATTATAAGTTGGAGCGGGACCAACGTTCCCCAGCTCAGTATAACAAGCGGGTTCGGTCAATACATCCATTTTATTATCTTGATTAAGGCGTGATATGGTCGCTACCAGGAGAGAGAGAGAAGAAAACACTCTGCGTGCGCTCTTGCAAGATCAGATTGGTTATATATTTTATCTAATCAGGATGGCTCCCACTGTTTTTATCAAATCTTCCTTCAAACCTTAAAAGGAAAGACTAGCCGGGATTAATTACATTCTACAAGTTCGCCAATTTTTCAGCCAGGCCAGTGTCGGTACTTTGAGGGAGGTTCCCCGTGCTTTCGCACGGACCTAATTACAGTAAACCTCGTTTTCCCAGAGGCGTAACCCCATTGACACCTTTCTAGACACCTACTTGATCGGCTAATTGTAAAGTGCAAAACTCTCCCAGGAGTAACAATTACTCGCAGTGGGTATCGGGATCCAACTATCATATAGAAGGTATGCAATCTCATTGCAAATTTCAACACTTGAAACTCCCGATAAAGGTTTTTACCCCTAGCACCTATGACCTTAACTATGGTCAACAAATCATAAGTACTAGTCAAGTTCTACCCGTCATTTCGTGATTAATTAGACCCACCCACATGACCCTTAACTAAGGTCAACAAAGTCACGCGACTGTCCTAACTAATCGCATCATATGCGGTGTAGGAATACATCACTTAGCTACCGTACACTGTGCCTTGACTATGGTCAACAAACACAGCACGAATACTAAGTACTCTACTTCCTAAAATGACGGAGGGTTGCGAATAGTTTTTATGAAAACCTTTAACGCTTTGAACTTGATCTCGTTGCGGAATCAAATGGTTTTTAAATGGAATGTTTTCGAGGCTTTTCTAGTTTTGCTAAAGGGGTCACTCCCGGTGAAGGGATCGTCGGCCCTTTCCTCGTCGAATGAGGTGCGGGATATATCATATATATCACTGTGCAAAGAGGAAACTATAGAAGCGATCAAAGACAAACCGAGGGTTGTAGCATCTGCCAGTTATTGCTAAAGGAGTCACTCCCGGTGAAGGGATCTCGGTCCTTTCCTCATCGAATAAGGTGCAGGATGTTCTATAATGAACACCGCGATGCAAAGCAAGAACTGTAGCTACCTGTTTTATTTTGAAATTCGATTCCACAACATCAATTAGGTTTATTTTCTTTCATTAATCTCATTAATGAATATCCCATCATTTAAGTCCACCTAAACATCACAGATAAATATAACGTACGCTTATGCCATCCGCATTCGCCTCGATGTCCTGTCTGCACCGTTAGGTTAGGTAACTAACGGCAGAGCGGGGCAGGGTGAGCACGGGTGTAAAACATAAGCAACGTCTATATAATATATCATATATACTATATAAAATATCTGTCACAGAACATCACATGATCACATCACAGATAAATCACAGCAGAAGAAACATATGAAATATTGGATATACTAGGACGTCCGTGTTTTCAATACGAGCCAGTATAAAACACGGATTCCACGGTCGTGATGAATAGCCAATCCCACACCCCTAGACCCCTACGAGAGCGGCAAGCAACCCTACCAATTCTAGGGTTAGGAGATCCGGACTCGACTCCTCGAGCTGGTCTCCCACTGGACCCCAGAACCCGGTTACTTGTGCTCCCCTCCTTGGGTCTATCCTAGTGCAGAAAAGTAAATAATATACAAGTGGTGACGACATCCGCAACCTGGAAGTGCCCCAATAAAAGAATATTACATACAAGTTTTTACATGAATGAAAATGAAAAACACTCATCTCACATAAAAACCCCCCGGCTATTCAAACACGACGATCCAATATAACATATCCAGCAACACATAACATAACATGTCATCAACGTAAGTAAATATGCGCATCCCAATTATCATTGACATATAGCAACGAAACCGGTGACATCACATATTACACTTACGGTCACAGAAAAGAAAGTGTAAAACTACAACAGTTGGAATCCACAACCTCTTTAGACATCACATGCCTAATCAAATGAATTACTTAGACATCGCATGCCTAACAATTATAAACCCCGCATTTTAGTCTCGTTATCGAAAACACTTTTCAATATCAAGTCGGGCAATTCAACAAGATTCCCGAAAAACTGATCGAATGCTCGTCGCAAACTTTAGTAGGCGGCCGCACCCCTGATACCGTCGACGAAGTGCACCAAGGCGGAACACCGCTGCCGCGAGCACCCGGACGGATGCTTTTGGCGACGGGGTTCTCCTACAGTCACTTGGTCGGGGCTATGGGGTGAGGCTGTCTATTAAGTTTACCCGGCGAGTATCCGCGTACGCTACGTGATTGCAACGGACTTTTGATCACATCAAAATTCCGTGGCAACCGATCAAGTGAGACTAAACTGCTATGTTTATAACATTCATCCAGTCATCTCATAACTATTTACGAATTCCAAGTATTGTATCACATTCCGGATAAATAGAAAATGCTAAACTTTTCGATCGAACAATCGAACACCCAAGTTTTCCCGATACAGCTCAACACATGAAATAAGTCTAACAACATTCAGTTCGTGCCTCAGTACCAACGGTCCAGCCGTAGAAGGGTTAAGCCAACGCCTCACATGTGGCACGCCGTACTGCCCCAAACCCGAAGGTTCAAAGGGCAGTTCAAGACGGTCACATAATCGAGTTAAGGTTTGTTGTCTTCTAGAGGGTCCATCGCGTTACTTGCACTATTTAGAACGTCGTTAAACTACGGAAAAGTCTAACAATTGGAAATTTCCCGGCAGGGGAAAAAGTGGGTATTTTTATCCGGTCGAACTTTTTAACATATTCTAAAAATACCCGGAAAAGCACACCGACAAAAATTAGACAGTCCGATCGAATACACCGAGTCCCCAATACAACCCAGAAAATAAAACTCTGGAATAAATATTAAAATATTCCCCGGAAAACCAGCACCAGAAAGCATGAATTACTGTGTAAATTTTGAAGGCCAATCAAGTCACGTGACCGCGGAACCGCCGCAGAAGCCAGGCTTCTGCCGCGGTTCCGCCGCCCAATAGAGGTATCATTGAAAACTTTTTGCATCGTAATTCATAGAATTCCCTGCTGGATTTTCTGCATATTTTTAATTTGGAAAAAACCACGATTTTCAAAAATGTCCAGAGAGCAATATTAGGGTTTGGGTTTTGATTCGATCGGAGTTCTAATTCCGTCAGGACTTCGCCTAAGGCTCTAGCTAGGCTCTGATACCACTGTAGGGTTCCTAGGCACTCTAATGGAGTCTCACAAGTGATCAAACATGCACAAATCAAATTTTACAAGTGCCTACAAACCCTAATACGGATCGTTAACTAGATATATAGGCGAAGCAAGCATGTAATCGAATTAAATGCTGAGGGAAAGTGACTACAACCTTTGTAGATCCGGTCCACCACTTCCTAAGCTTCGCGATGATCTCCCTCCGCTATCCAAATCGAACCCTTGACTCTAGCATTGGCATCATTGAAGAATGGACGGGCTTGATCGTCGGTTCGATGCCGAAAATGATCTACGTCGAGGCATCGCTAGAATAAGCTCCAACTTCACCAAGCCTTGAAAACTTGTGAAGGAAACACCCTATACGACTTGGCAAGAGGTAGAGGATGAAGAAATAGGAAGTGGGTAGACTTTATATTTGGATTTCTCACTCATTTTGGCTAGTTGCCATTGATGGTGCAAGCTTTCTTCAAGTTGAAGATGAAGAAGAAGATGATAAAGAATTATGATAAGTGTTATGTAAATGATAAATAAATCAATACTTATCATTTACTAACCCTTGGTTAGTTGTAGAGAATGGACCATGGTTAACTTGAATGGTTAGGGTTAAGGATGAGATAAGAATGGTGACTTAGTCAAAGTTTCAAGAAACTTCAACTACAAACAAATCAAGCCACCATTCTATTTTCTTTATCATTTCCCTTTTTCCAAAATAAACAAAAAGAATAAATAAATGAATAAGTAAATAAAAAGAAAACCCTAATCATAAACTTAACCATGGTCTAATTCTTTACACTAACCCTAGCTTGCATGTATCATCAAACATGATACAATCATGTGCACAAAATATATCATATATGCAATGTGCACAAACCAAGTGAGTAAATCCATTTAAAGTGAACCAATACTAGTTAATGCAAAGTAATATATCAAATATATAATTATACATTAAATCATTAAATCAACACTTGATTCAATGATCCGGTCATATCGCATATGACCGGCTAGTATCCAATGTATCGGCTTATCGAATCAATCCTTGATTCGATAACTAGGTTATATCGCATACAACCATTCGACACATTCATCGCGAGAATGAAATACGGTATCACATACACGCATTATTCTCGGTCCCACACATATCTCATATGCGCTCCTATTTCGTTTTGCTTGAGCCAGGAAACCTCTGTGTAGGACTCTAAAGACTCGTCAATACGCCGGCAGCGGATGATGATCATATCAAACATCCACAAGCCGCAAGCGGTCTGCTAAACGTAACGGCCACCCGGGTATTGAGCGATCAGAAGATCAACGAGCAAGCCCGCTCACACTCCTGTGAATCCAACCAGTAACACTTACCGTACAGTCCGGTCTGTTCGTCTGATAAGTCGCATATCTCGCCTAGGGGTGGTAAACGTCAGACCCCAATAGCTTGATAAGTCATGCCGACGTGAGGTCCATAACATTCGTGAAACTACTGATAACTCTTACCAGTATATCACTGCAACCCTGGCCAGGGATTTCCTGTTATGGCCAGTCGAGCATAGCGCAACATCAACTCCCAATACCGGGAGAGACGAATCCCCTCCTATCGCTAATTGCCTCCATGTGAATCGGGACTGTACCCAAAAACCACCTGTTTGCACGACTCAGTAGAGCCGTGGTAGGGTGGAAATCAAAGCACAGTGGGAGACACACAAGACTCTATGACGATCTCGGGTCAACAGACTAAGCTGTACTAGTGTCTCCAGAGAACTGCCATCTGACGTGAGGTATAATACCATCTGGGAGTTCTCGGCGAGTCCGTTCAGTGTACCCAGTCTCCACTGAGCACCCGTATACCATCTCTGATGTCAAACACCAATAGATATGGGATCATCCATCGCCCATCACATGGGTCGAGAAGATACACGCTAGTCTACTCTGGAATATCAATGCCCCGTCTCGATATTCCCACGACTAGGAACAATGAAGGATGTACTCATTGACTACCCAGGCCCCACTAGTATGATCTGCATCATAGTCCTGGAAGTCGAGTACTCATCCTAAGGGCTTTATCAACATGTAATCAGAGAGACAGGAAGTATACATGTTAAGATAAAGAGCAACCAGATAGCGTACTATCATGTTGAGCAAGAAAGTCCTACCTATATATGTCCCAGCATCCACTACAATATACATCCAATGTACAGTAATGGCCTCTAGGGCATACATATAACTAACAGAACCATGACTACATCCTCCTCCGCTTCCCCCGCCCAGTAGGGGGCTCGGGTCGAAGATGATGGTCCCGCCACCGGCGACACGTTTAGTGTGGGGCTCACGTCAGCCCGAGGCGCGGCTGCACCCCCGGCTCTCCTCTGGGGCAAGGAACCGAGGGCAGCACGAATCCTGGATCAGTCCATTTGATCTGCCAAGGAGGGAAACAGACGCGATTCAGAAGTAGAAGAAACGGAAGAAGAAGAGGAAGAATCTAAAGGGGGCTCCTTAGACTCTACCCGAGCTATCTTTACAGACCCTCCAGAAGAAGACATCTAACCTGATGGAGGGGAGTCCTCGGGTGAGAAAACACTGAGACCCAACCTGAGAAAGAGAGCGCCGAGCTAACGAGACTCTGGACGAGGAAATTATGAAAAGATATGGGTCTCGATGGAAACCCCACTTCTATTTATAGCTGTCGGCGTACACATCCAAAGGCGACGGTCACCTCCCGCCAAAACGACCCATCACATTCGATGGCCACCATCGCTCCACCTGTCGCACACATATTGGTCGCGCCCCATTGGACGTAGGGAGCCCTCGCCCGTCGCGTCAGCCAACCAACGCCCGACACGTGGGCTGTCGCTTCAGTGAACGTACGCACGATCCGGCGCACCCTCTTTAATGGAAGATCTGACCCTCAATTCGCTGACGTCATCAAGAGAATACGACAGATTGCCCTGGAACACGCCCCGACGATATCTACGAAAAAGAGCTCACCTCGGGTAACCCAGTAGACCACTCTCAACCCGACCCATGAGCGAGTCGGGACGAGAGTGCGGGGCTAATGATGATGCTCGATATCCGTGATCTCCGAGATCATTGTAGGGTTCCTAGGCACACTAATGAAGTCTCACAAGGCATCAAACATGGCTAATTCAAATTTTACGGGTGCCTACAAACCCTAATACGGATCGTTAACTAGATAATGAGGCGATGCAAGCATGTAAACGAATTAAATGCTAAAGGAAAGTGGATACAACCTTTGTAGATCCGGTCTTCCACCTCCATGGCTCCACGATGAAGTCTCCTCGCTGTACAAATCGGATCTTGGGCTCTAGCGTCGGCTTCATCGGAGAAAAAGCGGGCTAGGTCATCGACGACGATGCCGAAGATGATCTACGTCGAGGCATCGCTAGATCAAGCTCCAACTTCACCAAGTCAAGAAAACTTGTGAAGGAAACACCCTATACTACTTAGCAAGAGGTAGAGGATGAAGAAATAGGAAGTGGGTAGACTTTAGATTTGGATTTCTCACACTTTTTCATCAATCACCATTGATGTAGCAAGCTTTCTTCATGGAAGAAGAAGATGAAGAAGAAGAAGAAGATATCATAAGTTATTGAATAAATTGGATAAATAAATCAATACTTATCATATATTAACCCTTGGTTAATTGTAGAGAATGGACCATGGTTAACTTGAATGGTTAGGGTTAAGCATGAGACAAGAATGGTGACTTAGTCAATGCTTCATGAATCTTCAACTAAAAACAAAAATAGCAACCATTCTTTTCTCATCTTTTCCAAAAATAAATAAATAAATAAGTAGAATGAAACCCTAACCATTCATATAACCATGGTCAATTCTTTACACAAAACCCTAGCTTGCATGTATCATCAAACATGATACAATCTTGTGCACAAAAGTATATCACATATACAACTTGCACATTTCAAGTGAGAAAATCCATTTAAAGTGAACCAATACTAGTTAATGCAAAGTGATATATCAAATATAAAATTATACATTAAATCATTAAATCAACCCTTGATTTAACGATCCGGTCATATCGCATATAACCGACTAGTATCCTATGTATCGGCTTATCGAATCAATCCTTGATTCGACAACTAGGTTATATCGCATACAACCATTCGACACATATATCGGAGAATGAAATACGGTATCACATACACGCATTATTCTCGGTCCCGCACATATCTCATATGTGCTCCTATTTCGTTTCACTTGAGCTAGGAAACCTCTGTGTAGGACTCTAAAGACTCGTCAATACTCCGGCAGCAGATGATTATCATATCAAACACCCACAAGCCGCAAGCGGTCTGCTAAACTTAACGGCCACCCGGGTATTGAGTGATCAGAAGATCGACGAGCAAGCCCGCTCACACTCCTGTGAATCCAACCAGTAACACTTACCGTACAATCCGGCCTGTTCGTCTGATATGTCGCATATCTCGCCTAGGGGTGGTAAACGTCAGACCCCAGTAGCTCGATAAGTCATGCCGACATGAAGTCCATGACATGTGTGAAACTACTGATAACACTTACCAGTAGGTCACTGCAACCCTGGCCAGGGATTTCCTATTATGGCCAGTCGAGCATAGCGCAACATCAACCCCCAATACCGGGAGAGACGAATCCCCTCCTGTCGCTCATTGCCTCCATGTGAATCGGTACTGTACCCAAAAACCACCTGTTTGCACGACTCAGTAGAGCCGTGGTAGGGTGGAAATCAAAGCACAGTGGGAGACACGCAAGACTCTATGACGATCTCGGGTCAACAGACTAAGCTGTACCAGTGTCACCAGAGAACTGCCATCTGACGTGAGGTATAATACCATCTGGGAGTTCTCGGCGAGTCCGTTCAGTGTACCCAGTCTCCACTGAGCACCCGCATACCATCTCTGATGTCAAACACCAATGGATATGGGATCATCCATCGCCCATCACATGGGTCGAGAAGATATACGCTAGTCTACTCTGGAATATCGATGCCCCGTCTCGATATTCCCACGACTAGGAACATTGAAGGATGTACTCATTGACTACCCAGGCCCCACTAGTATGATCTGCATCATAATCCTGGAAGTCGAGTACACATCCTAAAGGCTTTATCAACATGTAACAGAGAGACAGAAAGTATACATGTTAAGATAAAGATCAACCAGATAACGTACTATCATGTCGAGCAAGAAAGTCCTACCTACATATGTCCCAGCATCCACTACAATATACATCCAATGTACAGTAATGGCCTCTAGGGCATACATATAACTAACAATCTCCCACTTGCACTAGGGCCATCTGTAGCAGTGGTTGCAGTATCACATACTCAACCATCCCCTAAAAGTCTCTCTTTGGGAAAAGGCCTTCGTGAGTGGATCCGCCGTGTTGTCCTCTGAGTCTACTCTCCCAACCTCGATCACCCTGGAGATCAACTATCTCCATGATCAGGTGATGCTGCCTCAGAATATGTATGGGTCACTGATGGGACCAGGGTTTCTTTGGCCAAAGCCATAGTTCCATTGTCACACAATGGTAGGAACCTAGTTCATCTTATGAACCAATATACACCCAAACTGCCTCTTTGGTAGTATCTTTAATAGCGATGTTACCAGCCTTTATTGTCTAGTTTGTCACGGTATCTAGCTTGGAACTCTTCCAACATACCGTCCCTTTACTGAGGGTAAAGACAATGCCTGCGACTGACATTCAGTCGTCCTTATCACTTTGGAACTTTTCCAGCGATTCTCTTCAGGATCGAGAAGGTATCACCTTTATCCTATTTGGAGAATCCATATGATAATAAGAGATTGACCGATCGTAGTATAGGAAACTCTTTTCCTATCTAGAGTATGTTGTCTACGTACAATACGAAGATCAGCACCATACTCCCTACTGTCCTTTTTGTATATACAAGGTTCATCTACCATTTTGATGATGTCAACTTCTTTGACTAATCCATCAAAACAGATGTTCCAACTCCGTGATGCCTGCTTTATCATCTAAAGTAACTTGCGCACGTTTCCGCTGCTCCCACTGTTTACGAAGCCCTCTGGCTGTGTTCTTATAGACGTTCTCTTCTAAATCAATATTTAGAAAAGTAGTCATGGCACCCAACCACCAGATATCGTAGTTATGGTATGCAGCAATGGCAAGTAGGATCTAGATGGACTTAAGCATAGTCCCTAGAAAAGGTTTCATCATTATCCATACCTGGTTGATGACTAAAACCTTTAACAAGTCTAGCTTTGAAAGTCTCAACTTTTCCATATACACCAAGTAATCTTCTCAAGATATACTTGCTCCTGATGGGGATTTAACCCTTCAGATATCGCAACCAAAGTCCATACTTTGTTGGTGTATATGGATTCCATCTCAGATCGCTAAGCATCCAGCCATTCTTACAGAGTCCCTACTCTTGATGGCCTGCTCGAAACTAGTTGGGTCATCATCTCATGATGCAATCCTTGCTCCCACTATCATCGAGAAACCGAAGTATCTCTCAAGCAGGTGAGGAACCCTGCTAGATCGGCGGAGAGGCTGAGGTTCGTCGGGAACTATTGAATCCTTTGGTTCTGTCAAATCATCAGCTGCAGTTTGTATAGCTGGAACATTTCCAGTTCTACATAACTGACCTTGCCTCGAGCTTGTCCGGATTTTGCATTTAGACATAGGCCGGACAACCCCAGATCTTAACTTACTTAAGAGATATGCTCTTCCCACACCATATCTTATATGGAGTGGTAGGCACTGATTTGATTCGAACCCTATTCAATAGGTATGCAACTTCATACGTGCATAACTCCCTAAAAGGAAATAGGAGACTCAGTAGTACTCATCATAGAGCGCACCATATCATATAGGGTGTGATTGCTCCGCCCCGATATGCCATCGTGTTATGGTGTATACGGAGGAGTAATGTTGAGAGAGAATCTCATTCTCCTTTAGAATAGTCCAGGAATTCCATGCACAAGTATTCTCCTCCCTGATCTTATCATAGGACATAATACTTATACCCGGTTATTGGTTCTCTACTTCTAACTTATATTCTGTGAATATCTCAAAAGGCTCGGACTTGTGTTTCAACAGGAACATATGTCAGAAACTTGAGAGATCATCAGAGAACGTAATGAAGTATAAAGAACCAGTCCTGGCATGTGTAGACAGGAGACCTTACATACATCATTATTTATCAGTCCCAAGAGTTCATTAACTCTTTCTCTGCTTCCAGTAAACAGAGCTGGTGTCATTATATCTTTGTGACATGACTGGCAAGTTTCACAAGATGTAAATTCAAACTGATTTAAATATGCATCTAAATGTAACTTCAGCTAGTCGGGTCACATTGATATGACCTAGTCTACAATACCTCAAGAAGAATTTGTTCATTTCTGAACTCTTCCTCTTGTGTGTGTTCAGTATACAAGGAACTGTAGTTGGATTTAGAACGTCAATACTTTTAGATAACGCGCCTAAACCGATCAACTTTTGATATAGGAAATGTTCAAAACATTATCCGACAATACAAAATTTTATCATTTCTTTACTGATAAAGAGACTGATATGATTTTGTATATCAGGTTCGGTATCTAATAGCATTTGTTCAGAATCAATGTATTGGTAATACAGGGTGACAGTGACCAACAGACTTGGCTGCAACACTTGCCCCGTTTTCTGCCTCATGAAACTTATCACCCGTTCTCAGTTTTTCTACCTTTTGTAGCCCTATGTAACAGATTACATATCTGGGATCCTGATCCGGTATCATATACCCAGGATGCATTGGATACTGAGAAACAGTTCTTTGTAACGAACATACCCGAAGGAGATGCATCATATGCACTTTCTTCGTTTGGACGGCATGGGAATCCGGGTATTCCCCTAATTCCTGCTCTGTCTTATAACAATTATAAGTTGGAGCGGGACCAACGTTCCCCAGCTCAGTATAATAAGCGGGTTCGGTCAATACATCCATATTATTATCTTGATTAAGGCGTGATATGGTCGCTACCTGGAGAGAGAGAGAAGAAAACACTCAGCGTGCGCTCTTGCAAGATCAGATTGGTTATATATTTTATCTAATCAGGATGGCTCCTACTGTTTTTATCAAATCTTCCTTCAAACCCTAAAAGGAAAGACTAGCCGGGATTAATTACACTTTACAAGTTCGCCAATCTTTCAGCCAGGCCAGTGTCGGTACTTTGAGGGAGGTTCCCCGTGCTTTCGCACGAACCTAATTACTGTAAACCTCATTTTCCCAGAGGCGTAACCCCGTTGACACCTTTCTAGACACCTACTTGATCGGCTAATTGCAAAGTGCAAAACTCTCCCAGGAGTAACAATTACTCGCAGTGGGTATCGGGATCCAACTATCACATAGAAAGTATGCAATCTCATTGCAAGTTTCAACACTTGAAACTCCCGATAATGGTTTTTACCCCTAGCACTTATGACCTTAACTAAGGTCAACAAATCATAAGTACTAGTCAAGTTCTACCCGTCATTTCGTGATTAATTAGACCCACCCACATGACCCTTAACTAAGGTCAACAAAGTCACGCGACTGTCCTAACTAATCGCATCATATGCGGTGTAGGAAGACATCACTTAGCTACCGTACACTGTGCCTTGACTATGGTCAACAAACACAGCACGAATACTAAGTACTCTACTTCCTAAAATGATGGAGGGTTGCGAATGGTTTTTATGAAAACCTTTAACGCTTTGAACTTGATCTCGTTGCGGAATCAAATGGTTTTTAAATGGAATGTTTTTGAGGCTTTTCTAGTTTTGCTAAAGGGGTCACTCCCGGTGAAGGGATCGTCGGCCCTTTCCTCGTCGAATGAGGTGCGTGATATATCATATATATCACTGTGCAAAGCGCAAACTATAGAAGCGATCAAAGAAAAACCGAGGGTTGTAGCATCTGCCAGTTATTGCTAAAGGAGTCACTCCCGGTGAAGGGATCTCGGTCCTTTCCTCATCGAATAAGGTGCAGGATGTTCTATAATGAACACCACGATGCAAAGCAAGAACTGTAGCTACCTGTTTTAATTTTGAAATTCGATTCCACAATATCTTTTAGGTTTATTTTCTTTCATTAATCTCATTAATGAATATCCCATCATTTAAATCCACCTAAAACATTACAGATAAATATAACGTACGCTTATGCCATCCGCATTTGCCTCGATGTCCCGTCTGCACCGTTAGGTTAGGTAACTAACGCCAGAGCGAGGCAGGGCTAGCGCGGGTGTAAAACATAAGCAACGTCTATATAATATATCATATATACTATATACAATATCTGTCACAGAACATCACATGATCACAGATAAATCACAGCAGAAGATACATATGAAATATTGGATATACTAGGACGTCCGTGTTTTCAATACGAGCCAGTATAAAACACGGATTCCACGGTCGTGATGAATAGCCAATCCCACACCCCTAGACCCCTACGAGAGCGACAAGCAACCCTACCAATTCTAGGGTTAGGAGACCCGGACTCGACTCCTCGAGTTGGTCTCCCACTGGACCCCAGAACCCGGTTACTTGTGCTCCCCTCCTTGGGTCTATCCTAGTGCAGAAAAGTAAATAATATACAAATGGTGACAACATCCGCAACCTGGAAGTGCCCCAATAAAAGAATATTACATACAAGTTTTTTACATGAATGAAAATGAAAAACACTCATCTCACATAAAAAAACCCCGGCTATTCAAACACGACGATCCAATATAACATATCCAGCAACACATAACATCACATGTCATCAACGTAAGTAAATATGCGCATCCCAATTGTCGTTGACATATAGCAACGAAACCGGCGATATCACATATTACACTTACGGTCACAGAAAAGAAAGTGTAAAACTACAACAGTTGGAATCCGCAACCTCTTTAGATATCGCATGCCTAATCAAATGAAATACTTAGACATCCCATGCCTAACAATTATAAACCCCGCATTTTAGTCTCATTATCGAAAACTCTTTTCAATATCAAGTCGGGCAATTCAACAAGATTCCCGAAAAACTGATCGAATGCTCGTCGCAAACTTTAGTAGGCGGCCGCACCCCCGATGCCGTCGACGAAGTGCACCAAGGCGGAACACCGCTACCGCGAGCACCCAAACGGATGCTTTCGGCGACGGGGTTCTCCTACAGTCACTCGGTCGGGGCTATGGGGTGAGGCTGTCTATTAAGTTTACCCGGCGAGTATCCGCGTACGCTACGTGATTGCGACGGACTTTTGATCACATCAAAATTCCATGGCAACCGATCAATTGAGACTAAACTGCTATGTTTATAACATTCATTCAGTTATCTCATAACTTCTTGTGAATTCCAATTGTTGTATCACATTCCGGATAAGATAGAAAATGTTAAACTTTCCGATCGAACAATCGAACACCCAAGTTTTCCCGAAACAGCTCAACACATGAAATAAGTCTAACAACATTCAGTTCGTGCCTCAGTACCAACGGTCCAGCCGTAGAAGGGTCAAGCCAACGCCTCACATGTGGCACGCCGTACTGCCCCAAACCCGAAGGTTCAAAGGGCAGTTCAAGACGGTCACATAATCGAGTTAAGGTTTGTTGTCTTCTAGAGGGACCATCACGTTACTTGCACTACTTAGAACGTCGTTAAACTACGGAAAAATCCAACAATTGGAAATTTCCCGGCAGGGGAAAAAGTGGGTATTTATATCCGGTCGAACTTTTTAACATATTCTAAGATTTATCCGGAAAGCCACATAGACAAAATTAGACAGTCCGATCGAGTCTCTGAATCCCCAATACAACCCAGAAAATACAACTCTGGAAAAAAATATTAAAAATTCCCAAGAAAACTAGCACAGAAAGCTAAGAATTACTGTGCAAAATTAGATGCACAAAAGGACAAAATTGCCGCGGAACCGCCGCATGAGCATGCTCATGCCGCGGATCCGCGGTGACTTTAAGGAATCAGGCCATCGAATTTTCCAGTAACCCATACAATCCCCTGCTGATTTTTCTGCATATTTTTAATTTACAAAAATCCACATTTTACAAAATTGTCCAGAGAGCATTTTAAAGTCGGGGTTTCGGGTCGATCGGACTTCTAACTCCGTCTACGCATCGCCTAAGGCTCTAGCTAGGCTCTGATACCACTGTAGGGTTCCTAGACACACTAAGGAAGTCTCACAAGGTATCAAACATGGCTAATTCAAATTTTACGGGTGCTTACAAACCCTAATACGGATCGTTAACTAGATAATGAGGCGATGCAAGCATGTAAACGAATTAAATGCTAAAGGAAAGTGGCTACAACCTTTGTAGATCCGGTCCTCCACCTCCATGGCTCCGCGATGAAGTCTCCTCGCTGTACAAATCGTATCTTGGGCTCTAGCGTCGGCTTCATCGGAGAAAAAGCGGGCTAGGTCATCGACGACGATGCCAAAGATGATCTACGTCGAGGCATCGCTAGATCAAGCTCCAACTTCACCAAGTCAAGAAAACTTGTGAAGGAAACACCCTATACTACTTGGCAAGAGGTAGAGGATGAAGAAATAGGAAGTGGGTAGACTTTAGATTTGGATTTCTCACACTTTTTCATCAATCACCATTGATGTAGCAAGCTTTCTTCATGGAAGAAGAAGATGAAGAAGAAGAAGAAGATATGATAAGTTATTGAATAAATTGGATAAATAAATCAATACTTATCATATATTAACCCTTAGTTAATTGTAGAGAATGGACCATGGTTAACTTGAATGGTTAGGGTTAAGCATGAGACAAGAATGGTGACTTAGTCAATACTTCATGAATCTTCAACTAAAAAAAAAAATAGCAACCATTCTTTTCTCATCTTTTCCAAAAATAAATAAATAAATAAATAAATAAGTAGAATGAAACCCTAACCATTCATATAACCATGGTCAATTCTTTACACAAAACCCTAGCTTGCATGTATCATCAAACATGATACAATCTTGTGCACAAAAGTATATCACATATACACCTTGCACATTTCAAGTGAGAAAATCCATTTAAAGTGAACCAATACTAGTTAATGCAAAGTGATATATCAAATATAAAATTATACATTAAATCATTAAATCAACACTTGATTTAACGATCCGGTCATATCGCATATAACAAACTAGTATCCTATGTATCGGCTTATCGAATCAATCCTTGATTCGACAACTAGGTTATATCGCATACATCCATTCGACACATATATCGCAAGAATGAAATACGGTATCACATACACGCATTATTCTCGGTCCCGCACATATCTCATATGCGCTCCTATTTCGTTTCGCTTGAGCTAGGAAACCTCTGTGTAGGACTCTAAAGACTCGTCAATACTCCGGCAGCAGATGATGATCATATCAAACACCCATAAGCCGCAAGCGGTCTGCTAAACGTAACGGCCACCCGGATATTGAGCGATCAGAAGATCGATGAGCAAGCCCGCTCACACTCCTGTGAATCCAACCAGTAACACTTACCGTACAGTCCGGTCTGTTCGTCTGATATGTCGCATATCTCGCCTAGGGGTGGTAAACGTCAGACCCCAGTAGCTCGATAAGTCATGCCGACATGAAGTCCATGACATGTGTGAAACTACTAATAACACTTACCAGTAGGTTACTGCAACCCTGGCCAGGGATTTCCTGTTATGGCCAGTCGAGCATAGCGCAACATCAACCCTCAATACCGGGAGAGACGAATCCCCTCCTATCGCTCATTGCCTCCATGTGAATCAGGACTGTACCCAAAAACCACCTGTTTGCACGACTCAGTAGAGCCGTGGTAGGGTGGAAATCAAAGCACAGTGGGAGACACACAAGACTCTATGACGATCTCGGGTCAACAGACTAAGCTGTACCAGTGTCACCAAAGAACTGCCATCTGACGTGAGGTATAATACCATCTGGGAGTTCTCGGCGAGTCCGTTCAGTGTACCCAGTCTCCACTGAGCACCCGTATACCATCTCTGATGTCAAACACCAATGGATATTGGATCATCCATCGCCCATCACATGGGTCGAGAAGATATACGCTAGTCTACTCTGGAATATCGATGCCCCGTCTCGATATTCCCATGACTAGGAACATTGAAGGATGTACTCATTGACTACCCAGGCCCCACTAGTATGATCTGCATCATAATCCTGGAAGTCGAGTACACATCCTAAGGGCTTTATCAACATGTAACAGAGAGACAGAAAGTATACATGTTAAGATAAAGATCAACCAGATAGCGTACTATCATGTCGAGCAAGAAAGTTCTACCTACATATGTCCCAGCATCCACTACAATATACATCCAATGTACAGTAATGGCCTCTAGGGCATACATATAACTAACAATCATGACGCGTGGCAGATGACGTGTCCCAAAGCTTGCAAGAAAGAACCCACAGTGGCTGACCAGACCCTCCCTATGTCCGTCCTACAGACAACCTTTGGCTCGTCTTCGAGCCTCCTGCATAACTGGCCTCCTCGGCCCTCTCAGCTCGCCTCCGGGCTCTAGCAGAACCAAGATAGCTCGGCCTCCCACTCATCCGCGAGCTCTTCCGCCGAGCTCATCTTCCTCGGTCTCGTCGACCGACCAACGACACCACTCGTAGGGGCCACCGCCTCACTCCCATGAATCTCGCCATGCGCGAGATATCCGCCGGCCACGTCCCGCATTATACGCCATCACGATCCCCTATTAGCGAGCCTGTCTCGCCATTAATGCGGGATCCACCCATCACGCAGGCATGACGTCAGGATCGTAATGGCCGGCGTGATTCTCGCGCCTGCCTGCCTAATGCCACCACTATTTAAACCCCTCCTTCAAACGGTTCAAGTAAATCATTTTCTCCCCACTAAGCCGTTACTCTGCTCGGATTTCCTCTCTAACTTGACCGTCGGAGGGTCCTCGGTGGTACAACCATCCCGGGACTTCCTTGCAGGTAGCTTGGCCCAAACAACCTCAAATCCATTGAGATCCACAAGCTTCAGGAGCCATCCTCCAACTCCAATCTCAGCCGTCCATCATCGCCAACAGCACACGAAGAGATCTACGGAAGGTAACATCTTGACGTGATCCGATACACGTCAATGTCGCAAATTCGAACTTGCGCTGAAAATGCACTTCATCCCTCCGTCTCATCTCTGTTCAATGTAAGCTGTTCATTTATTCTTACGATGAAAATGCATCTAGTTTGATATCCATTAATTAAAAAGCAATTAAAGATATTATTCTTCCTCTTATTTCATGGAGTTATTCCAATCAAATATTGTTTCGGGATTCTAACAAAATGTTAACAATTTAATCGGATTTTTTAAAAATTAAATTTATTAAATATTTAATAAAGGTAGCGATATTACAAAACCTTAAATTGATAAATCTACACTAAAAATTGTGTATAGGAAAAATCAACCCAACCACAACATCCTTTAATTATGTTGTTAGTTTAATTTACTAAAATACCATATTGATAACTTAAAAAATACTTCTCTTTAGCATCCATCAAGGACATGTTAATACCATTTTTTGTGGATAATTAATTCAATTTTTAACTGATCGAAATTGCAAATTTTTTTCAAATACTTGGAATATTTTTGATAGATCATAATATCTTACTGGGAATATTTTGCTCTAATCTCCATCAGTACCACTGCTTTCCAGAAGGCAGAGTTAGATTTTTTTTATAAAATGGTTTTAATAGACTACTTAAATATAATGGAATATATCCAAGCGATAGCAATTTTAATTCCAAAAACTTGGCAAAATATCTAACAAACTACTACAAAAAATTAACATATAACAGGCCTACGCTGAATATACCTTTGTTCTACAGATCAATTTTGCCAATTTTACCAACTATTACAAATCATGTTTATTGATATATATTCACTCAAGCAAAGGCCTTAAAAATTGAGAGGGAGAGGATGGTTCCGGTGAAGTTGGAGGAGAAGATGTCGAGGCGACGTCGCAGCGATTCCGGGACCGGAATCGCAGGCGGGGGGTTTGGGAGAGATGAGAAGATTCTTTTAATATTAATTCATCCGTGTAGTCAAAAGTATTATTGAAGTTATCAATTCATCGGTGGGCAGTAGAGAGAATATCAATGGGGTTATTTTAATAAATTAAACCAACAGTGTAATTAAAGGCTGTTGTAGTTGGGGTAATTTTGTCCATACACAATTTTTTGCGTGAATTTATCAATTTAAGATTTGGCAATATCGCTACCCTTTAATAATTCAGCTCTTATTTCTTTAAATCAGAATGATTCCAATCAAAAATTCTTTCAAGGTTGTAACAAAATATTAATTAAATATTATTTTGCCAAATATTTATTTCATTGGTTATGAACCTTTATTCATGGAAAACTCTTTTTACCCCTCATTTTTTGATCTACATCTTAGCATAAAGGTAAAAATGCATATATTATTTAATTAATATTTTTTTATTAATTAAATTTATTAAATATTTAATAATTCTGCTCATATTTAAAATCATAACTAAGAACCCAATAGCCTATATAAATTTTATTAATTACTTGATATCATATTTTCATTAGTATAATATTTTTGAAACAATATTTCTTAACTCTATATCTTAGGTGGAAAAACACATTCTAGATATATAGCAATTATATTTTTTGACATAATTTTTAAGAACTTTTTTTTAAAAAACAATTCTAAATATAAATACCCAAAAAATAGAAATAAATAAATTTAATCATATATGTTTAGAAAAGTTTGGTGTCTAAATTCAAGTATCAGGGAAGGAATAATATCTTTAATATTTTTCTTAATATGTTTTTAATTAATGGGTACTATGTTAGATGCATCTCTATCATCAAAATAAATGGACGGGATTATATATATAGGTGAGTGATCTATTGCAAACCGGTCCGTTTTTTTCTAAAAACGGGAACTCTAGATCTATGGCATATTTTAACGATCCGATCCGTTCAAGTTGATCGCCATACCCTCAAATGTATGTTCATGAAAAATCAAAGGATTTAAAGACCTTTAACCGACTCATCAATGGGTGCAAAAATGAACGTTTTTCGATTATACAATATAAACTTCATCTGATTCATAGGTTAAAAATCTTTAAATCTTTTGATTTTTCACATGCATTTGAGAGTATGACGATCAATTTTAACGGATCAGAACGTTAAAATATGTCGTACTTCAAGAGTTCCCATTTTAAAAAAATACGGATCGGTTTACAATAGAACACTCCTATATATATATATATATAGAGAGAGAGAGAGAGAGAGAGAGAGAGAGATCCGTTAGGACATGCTCGTATTTTTAAATTCACGAATCTGAATATCAGTCGTTGGATCTGCACTTTGCTTTCAACAACTAAATTTTAAAAAAAACTAAAAATTCCATTTAAATAATTTAGTGAATATTATCTTTCCTAATTTTTAGGATCCACAATTATATGATTTGAATCAAAAGGACAAAAAGAATTAAAATTTCATGAACCCAAATATGAAAAATCAGTATATCTAAAAGATCCTCAAAATTTGAATATGAAAATAATCTAAAAATCTAACAAATTCTTGTGATTCCGATCAATATTATCCAAAATAAATGAATAGATATATATATATGCATCCTAAAAATTAGAAAAAAGAATATTCACTAAATTATTTAAATTGATTTTTTAGTTATTATACTCTGAGCCATTGAAAGTAAAGGGCAGATCCAATGGTTATTATTCAGCTTCGTGAATTTAAAAACACGAACCCGTATATATATATATATATATATATATATATATATATATATATATATATATATGAGCCAACGGCCCTTTTTTAAAAATGAGCCATCACCCCAAAACTCACATATCCTATGTATTTTACCGATCCAAACCGTCTATCTTGATTTACGTATGATAAAACCCTTATGTACAAAAAATGTAAGGATTTAAAGATCTCTGACGCGTTCATCAAGCGACCGTAATTTTCCTATACCGATAATCCGTTGATTTTTCTTTCTTCTTGATGAACGCGTCAGAGATTTTTAAATCCCAAGATTTTTTGTATATAGAGATTTTATAATACGTAGATCAAGATGTCCGATTTGAATCGGTGAAATACATGGGGATATGTGTGTTTTGGGACGAAAACTCATTTTTAAAAAAAGGTTCGCCGACTTGTACCCCTCTCTCTATATGTGTGTGTGTGTGAGTGTGTGGTGATGAATGAAAGTTTTTATTCATAATTATTAGCACACATCCCAAAATTAATCTAATGGTGAAAAAGTGAAAAGAATTTGTTTCCAAATTCTTTCGATAGAATTCTAGTCGAGCTCTATATATAAGGGAGTGCTCTATTGCAAACCGGTTCGCGTTTTTTAAAAACGGGAACTCCTGATCTACGACACACTTTAACAATCCGATTATTTTAAGTTAATCATCATACTCTCAAATATTTGTGTATGAAAATCAAAGGATTGAAAGATTTTTAGCCTATGCATCGATGTCTGCAAAAATGAATGTCTTTCGATAATGCAATATAAAATTCATCCGACGCATAAGTTAGAGATCTTTAAATCTTTTAATTTTTCATACACATATATTTGAGGGTGGAGTGATAAATTAGAATGGATCGGACTGTTAAAATATATCGTAGATCGGAAGTTCCCATTTTTAAAAAACGTGGACCGATTTGCACATGATCACTCCCCCCGCGCGCGTGTGAGAGAGAGAGAAGGTGGATGGGAGGGGGAGAGAGAGATTTCCGAATTTATTATCTTTTCTTTTGAAAGGTATATATAGGTAGGACTTTGCAGAGCTTAAGGTTAATACACATCATGAGATTGAAAACTACCGGATTCTTGGTTACATCATCTCTATATTTGTTTCATACATACATTCTTTAGGTCTCAGCTAAACATACACATCATGAGATAGAAGGCAAGCAATTTCTTAGTTACATCATCTCAATACTCGTATCATACATCTCTTTGAAGTCTCAGCTAACGGATCATTCAATACCATGAGAATTAATATATGAAATGAAAAAGCTTAATCAACTGGTTGCTTAGCCAACTGATTAAAAAGCAATCACCAAAATTGACCATTGAAATTGAATTAAGCTGCATAAATACCTAAACTCAAATTTGTTGCTCCTCTCCTCATTATCGTAAATTAATCCTCTTTAATCATAAACGTTTCATAATACTCTACTTCTCCCTATTCCATTGCCCTTGTATATACACAAACAAATACCTTTCTCTACAACTTAATCCTCATCCTCAAACCCTAATTATCAATCAAAAATCTAAAATTGCATTGCACTAACCCTTTTCCCACCTCCTCCTTGCCTTCTCCTTGGAATCCCGGCCTATAGCAACAACAACATCATCATCATCAATCACAGACAGACTGCAGGCGGACAGCATAGCCAGATGCTGGGACCCACTGATGGAACTCCGGTCATGCAGTGGCGAAGTCATCCTCTTCTTTATGAACGGAGAGACTTACCTTGGCCCAAGTTGTTGTAGAGCGATTCAGGTTATAGAGCGTAAGTGTTGGGCTGCAGATGCCATGCTTGGTGCACTTGGATTCACTGCTCCGGAGAGTATTGGGAGATCACCAATGATAGAGAATCAACGTTACGACAAACAATCACGCAACAACAAACGTGATACCGACGAAAAATCACAAATAATAATAAAATGCAAGAACAAGAAATAAAATCACAATCAAAACAGAAAAGATGAGGGATTTGTTAACGAGATTCATCCACCGTATGGTTAGTCCCCAACAAATTGGAATCTGCAAAGTCTACTATAATCTTAAATTAAGTACACCCACGAGCAACCCTACGAGATTCTCTCAAATCTCTCTAGATCTAAATCGCCATTCTCTCAATACAATAGTCTCTCTTCATAGCAATACATTAATCCTATGAGAGCTCCCTATAGACAGACAAATCCTAATCCTACATTAAACATAAGATAAACTCAAATTACCAAATATAAGATTCGCACAGATTTCCCGTCGACAGACGTTTGATCAACAAATGGTCAGGCGTCTATCAACTCTCTATAAGGCTTCGTCTCCTTGGGCAGACGTGTAACGACCTAAAATTTCTATACCTTCACGTATCATTTCCTTAATAAAATATTACAATTATTTATTTTTGGTATATTTTATCTTCTAGTAAATATATTATTTTATCACTTTATCCATTCTATAATTTTTCAAAACCCAAAATCCAAGCCAAGACAATTCCATTTGATTTTTTTTTCTAAGCCTACTTTCTTTTCAAGCAACAAAATATATTTAATTCTTATTAAATATGTGCATGAAGAACCTTGTAGTTTATTGGTTAATTCCTTAGATTGTTATTTTATAGGTCACATGTTCAAATCACCATTCTTACAATTATTTTTTTTTAATCAATTTTTATCTTTCTTATAATCTACAAATGAGACCTTTCATTTTATCTTCCTTTTTAACTCACAACATAATTAGGATGATTATAAATTATAATTAAGTAAAATTTTTATGAAGAGTTTCAATTTTCTTTTAACACAAATTTCTCTTCATCTATTCTTCATCCCACCCTAGCCATTTCCTTTTAATCAATTCTAAAAAATAAAATAAAATATCTTTTCCTTTGAGCTTGGAGAAGCACCGGTTCCATCAAGCTTTAAAGACTCGGTTGAGCATTTTGTCAAAACGGTGAGTCGGTTGTTATACCGACTCACATAAGCTGTAAATCTCTTTCCTCTCTCTCCATCTTTTTCACTCTGTTATTGTGTCTTCTCCATGATTTTATTTTCTTGATTTTGGTACCTAATCTCGCTCGCTCGCGCGCGCGCACGCACACACACATATATATATATATATATATTTAAAATATTGTTTGTTTATGCTTAATCTTCATGTTTATTCATTGTTTTCTTATAAAATAAAAATGCCTCAATATCATAAATTTACTTTTATCTTAACTAGGAACATCATGAACTGAATATAAATAAACAATGCGCGATAACTCAACTTTACATAAGCTCTTTTAAAATTAGGACTTCGCTGGTATAGGACCTTGTCGAAATTCATAATCCATATATTAATATTAGGGGAACCAATTCGAAATATATATTGCATGTGCCGTTTATTTTATAATTGTTTTAGTTTTTTATATAAAAGAGAAAAATGAAGCTGCAAATAAATCCAGTAGTTTTGTCACCTTTAAATACGATCCTAGATAATTTTTGTCTTTAAAATAATTTTTAAAAATTAATTTTCACTTCTGGAATCCTAGGAAAATTAGGATAAATAATAGATAGAATTTCAGCTCTATAATGGAAAAAAATTCATATCAAACCGAATAACGGTTTAGAAGTTACGTCGTTTTTATTCACTGTTTTTAAAATCAGAAAACTGCGAATAAGGATCTTTTTCGAGAGACCATAACTCTATAATAATTGATCCAAATTAAGTGTTTTCAGATATTTTGAACATCTACATCGAAATATCTAAATTTTTTTTGTTTTAAGTTTTTACTTAAAATCGACGTAAAATATTAAAAAACCGCGTTAAAATATTAAGCGACGAATCTGGACAGAATCTGTCCTGATTCGCACACTGTTTTTAAATAAAACATAACTCGAACCCCCGATATCCGTTCGTGAGAAAATTTAGATGTATATATGCACAATTGATATAAATATAATTTTTTGTATATTAGATTACTTATAAACGTATGAAACAACTCGATATAGGCTTTACAATATAACTTATAGTTGCTATCCAGAAATTTGAATTTCTGTTTTAAACACTGATATTAAAATGATCATAACTAGAGTTTCAGAAATCCAAATCGTGCGAATCTTAGTGTTTTGGATAATTACATCGAAAGACCTACAATTTTCTGTTAGTCTTTATAACCTGAAACTTGATGAAAATTAACTCAAACTGCGTTTTAAAAATATATGACAGTGCTGAACAGATTCTGATCTGTTTTGCTTAACGATACGAAAACGGGTATATCTCCCAAACCGGTAGTTGTATTTAGGCGAGACTGGAACTCACACGTGTAAAACACATAGATCTATATTTCTGTTTATATTCCGAAATTTATTGACTTGATTGATTAGTTGTACACAACACTTATTTACAACATTATTTTTGGACGTTACTTGTATATTTATATCATGTTCTATGATTGCTTATATATTTTTATCTATATGACTTGTGATTAAACCATTACATACTAGAATTGACTTGATCTTGACATGATTCAATCATGAATACTTGAACCCAATATGTACACTTGACTCGATTTGATCCAAACCATGAATACATAATGACTTGACATGAACACTTGACATGAATACATGAACAATTGACTTGAATACTTGAATTGCATTCTCTTATGTATTCATGGATTTGGGCAAGACTTGTAACTTTAATCACATACTAATATACGCGGGGTGTTGGGGTAGTTTGAGTATGAATCCAACGGAATTTCAGGAGTCCCATTACTAAAATAACGTTGCTGTGGTACCGGGCTGAAACGGTACAAATAACGTTGCTGTAGTACCGGGCTGAAACGGTACAAATAACGTTGCTGTAGTACCGGGCTGAAACGGTACATCACGAATTCATGAATGAGGGCCCGTGTTTCCAAGATCCTGAATGATAGCCTGTCGGGTTTGGAATACTTCAATAACAATTGAAGTCCCGCTATTTTGGGCCCATGATTCCTTGCCCCTGGACAATAGCCTTGGTTTTGAGAATATTCTTGAGATTGGTTGACATTCACACTTGAACTCACGTTAGTTAATTTTATCCTTTTAGAGAACTTTTAAGACACTTACATTTACTTCATGTTCACTATACCTACACTCCACAGCCATGTTATACTTGTTTGATATGTTGATATAGTTGACATACATATTACCATGCACGCTACCATACTTGTTTACATGTTTATAATTTATATTCATGATATACCATATATCATATTACACCCCGCATTTCATTTATATACATCATTCCATCCTTTTGGGGACTTACCGAGTGTTAGTTTGCTGACAGGCATTCCACCCATCTTTCTTTCTTTCTTGGAATGTTCGTCAGGTGGTATTGAGACATAGCAGATAGAAGCGGTCGAAGAGGAGTACAACCAATTCGTATCATAACCGGACGTCTAGTTTCATTCAGCTTTTCATTTTATTTCATTTTATTTATTTATGCCTCCTTGTTAAGGCTTATCATGTTATCGTATCTTGTATTCAAATATTTTGTCAATTGCAAATATTGAATATAATAAATCAAAATTGGATTTTATTCTTTTGTTTATTCTTGTTAGTTTATATTGCTTATAGATGCTTAGCATATTTATTTCGAAAAATGATCTTCTCAAAATTAATGCATGACGGGCCTCGTCACGTGCCGTTACCACTTTTTTGGAAACGGGGTGTGACAAGACGTCTTCACCTTTACCATCAAATGTCTGCCGCTGCTCTGGATCGGGCTTCGGTATCTCCAGACGTCTGCCAGAGACGTCTGACTACGCTTTATTCTTTTGGTTTCGACTTGACCAGACATCTGTATCCTCTCCATCATAAATCTAACGTTGCTCTGGATTTATGACATGGCTCTCGTGCATGTCCAGACGTCTGTACTCCTTACAACAGACGTCTGTAGGAAGTTTCTCTACAATTTTAACAATCTCCCACTTGGAGATAATTCCGCCTTGATTCCCAACGCTAATAGACTTCACACGACTCCGCTATACTCTCTCATCATCAGATTTTCATGGAGAGGTTCACCAACCTGCAACAGAAATCCAGCTTATCTTTGTCTACGATTTTGGTGAATATATCCGTAGTATTCTTTTCTTCCGTGATTTTCTGCAGTATCAACTCCCCATCTTCTAACGCTATACATATGAAATGGTAACACACCTTGATGTGCTTTGTTCGAGAGTGATATGCCGTATTCTTTGCCAAATGTATCTCACTTTGGCTATCGCTCCACAGGATATTGAAGTCTTGTTTCTTCCCCAATTCTTTAAGTAGCCCTTGCTGAAAGTTCCTAGTGCTCTTGCCGCGGCAACCATAGCCGATACGGAATCGAAAAACGAAAATTTACAAGAGAGAACAAGAAACTAATCCTTAACGATCGATCCAAACACTAAACTAGAAAACAAGCATGCAAAGTTTACGGATTACAACCTTCGATGTGTGTCCATCCAATCATGGAAGACCTCTCCATGCTCCTCGTAGGCTGTCGGGAACAAGCTTGAGAGGCGACCGCCCTTGCCGAAAATGATCCACCTGAAAGAACCGATCCAAGCTCCAGCTTCACCTGGTGAAGCAACCGATGCTCCAAACTCGCTAGGAATGGAGAGTGGGGATGTAGGAATTTTACACTATTATTTTTTCACTGAAAACCAAGCTCAATAGAGCATGAAAGAACGAGGAGGGGAAGTGAATGGAGTGGTAGCCATAACAAAATAAGTTAAGTGTTTACTTGTGTTGTGAGAATGAAAGAATAGAATGGCTTCATATTATTTTTCCAGCAACAAATTAAAATATCATTACCATTTCTTTTATAAACAAATGAAGCCCATCACTATCTACATGTCTACAACCATACCCAAATCCATCTTACCCTCCACCTCATCTACAATTGAATTCCTAAAAGGAAATTCAAATAATGAGGTGTCCTCATTCTAGAAGTATTTCGTATAAATACGTAATACAACTTGGTATACGTATCGAAATATATATATGGGTATTCGTATAAAAATACGAATAGCCAAGAGAGAGAAAATGAATAATAAAAAATAATACGAGAATATATATATATATATATATATATATATATATATAAATTATTAAATCAAAACTTGATTTAATAATCCGACTTAATCCTAAACCGGATAGTATTATCAACCGTCCGATTAAAATCCGTATAGCATGTACACGTATTTAATTGGACCTCTATATGTACCAACATATGTCATCTACATCATATCGCCTGAACCGGGAAAACTCTCTATGTGGGACTCTAAAGACTCGACAATACGCTGGCAGTGAGTTGCTGGATAAATCCATAACCATAAGTATGTCAGCGACACTAGCTGTACGTAACGGCTACTCAGATATATGTCGAAAGAGAGGTTAATAATCAAGTCCTTCCGTACCATACTGAGGCTGAATGTAATAATATCTGTATAGTCCGATCTCTTCGTCTAAGAGTATCACATACCGGATCTAGGGTGGATAACGTCAGACCTCTAATAACCCGATAAGTCGTGTCAGAGTTAAGCTCATCACCAACTGAGAAACTACTGATCTCATATCAGTAAATTTCATCCACCGTGGCCACGGATTTAGGGTGATGGCCAACCGAACACGGCGTGATATCAACTCTTAATATCAGGAGAGACGAATCCACGACAATCGCTCACTGCCTTTATTTACCCCCGAAAACAGAGACGAACTGGGATGGATCGTCTTGCCTAAATTTAGGAGCGGATGCTATTTGGACATATCCATATCTCTCTCTGAAAATACCAAGTTGATTTATGGCACTGTATATCGGAGGTTTGGATAGATGCGACCGATATAACAGATTTTATCAAATCCCTCCTCATTTATGAGGGTTTTTTGATTGTGGAGACGCTTTTCCCTGCAGGTGAAGGCCCCAGTAGTTAATTACGTTATCGCATTGCGATAATCACTTTCACCTGCTTTGGTAGGTCAGTTCGTGTCGTGTTATATTGTTTATTTTGGTTGCCCGTGAATTGTATATGGAGACTAGTTTATGTCGTTGCCCGTAGGACGTGGATTAGTCCAAATCCAAATCCATATATATATATATATATATATATATATATGAATTTGAGTTTGAACTTAGGACCCATATCTCATATAAGTGAGGTCCATCAGTTCGAGATATGTTATCTGAAGATTGTTAGTCATTTTCGAAACTAAGATCAATTCAGGAGTATGTAGTTAAGGATCGTTAATTCTGTTGCGAATTAAAATCAACTTAACAAGTATAGATTAAGGATCTTTAGTCATCTTTGAGACTAAGATCACTTGGGTCTATTAATATTTTAATCAACGGAAACTTCAACATTTAATTAAACTTTGTTTAAATGATTAAATGATATTTTATGGTACAAGTGCGCAGGTACATGTGACACACATACCTGTTTATTTCATTTTAAAGGGTGCGCATGTGTGTTGCACGTGATTATGCATTGTTTTATTTCAAGGATGTTGCGCAAGTGTGTCACACATAACGCGCATGCCTTCATAGGCAACTTTCATAAAGTGCGCACACGTGGATATCACGTGATGCGCATGCTTTTACAGGTAGATTTCTTCTAGTGTGTACAAGTGGATATTACGTGATGAGCATATTTTCATAGGCTGTTTTTGTTAAGTGTGCACACGTGTATATCACGTGGTGCGCATGCCTTCAGAGGCATTTTTATTAAGTGTGCACACGTGTATATCATATGGTGCGCATACCTTCAAAGGCAATTTTTATCAAGTGTGCATGCATGCGTATCACGTGGTGCGCACTGTTGGGGTCAAAAATTACACTCCGGTTGATCAAGTCAAAATCAAAGTCAACCCCAAACCAAGTGTGCCTAAGCCCAGGTCAAGACCGAGTATGGAAGGGACCGGCCCCATGACAAAAAGAGTAAAACCATAAATTGGTTTAATGTAATTCTTTTTTTATAAAAATAAATGTATGTAAAATGAGCAAAAAGCCAAAATTTTGTAAACCGCATGGCTTATGAGAAAAAAGAGATAAGCACATAAGGTATGGGGTGGCACAAGTGCCATTTGGCAAAACTCAAGAGATTATATGTAAAGTGTGTAACCTATAAAGACAAACATGATGAAAAATCTAAGGGGACCTCTTTCATTCTAAAAAAAAGTCTAGGATTCTGTGCCTCCTTCTCCTTCCTCAAGGTTTTAAACCTTCTTCTCTTTTCTTGAATTAAATCAATAGTTTAACTCTTCTTTTTCCAAGAAGAAACAATTTTCACCATAAAATCCTTAAAGGGGAGCTCGGATCTTCCATCAAATCCCCAAAATGGATGATTTTTTTAAGTCTCACCCTTTTTCCTCCAAGATCTAGCCATCAGAGAGAAGGAAGAAAGAGACCCATTTCCAAAAACCTCACTTTGGGAAGATCTAAGGTTCAAGAGAAGATCTGGGGCTCAAGGGAGAAGAAGGGGGTTCCCTTTCATTATCTCCGAAAATCTCTTCAGAGTAGAACTCCAGAAAAAAAAGAAAAAAGAAAAAAGTATTTCTTTTTAGGAGTTTAACTCCAAAAGTCAATTGGGAGTATAATTCCCAGTACAGGGGCAAAGCCCCTTTTTCCGCAGGCACCCGGCACCCGCGTGCCGTGCGCGTGAGGTGCCGGCGCCCATGCGTCGTTTGGACGCTATTCACCCTCTTTTATTCATTTAATTATATACTCCACAACACTTTCCCCGTTGTTTGGACGCTTGTCATCCAGGTAGCGGGACCCCCGTAAACTCTGCGAGGCCCCCGATATACTTAAGACCCCTCAAAACACAACACACGCATACTACACATTGAGTTCGCATGACCAGTTTAACCCGTCAATCGGAGGTTCCTTCGCTCCAAAAGCGATGGGTAATTAACGACAGCTTAGTCTATGGCTGCTGGAGATTCGGATCCCCACAATCAATAAACCCCAGCCTACCCTGAGCAGGGAGAATCTGTAGTTCGCCTGACAAGCGGCGCGTATTCCTATCTCAATGGGGTGACGAAAAACACGCTAAAGATTCTGGCATGCCCGGTGGGACCCTTCTCTCCTCCCATATCTCGGGTCAAGTGTTCGTACGAACTTATTTAACATATGTACCGATATTTCTACTGAAATAATGATTTTTCGTGCAGCAATCAATTTTCAACGACGATATCTCCTAAGATGAATTCAGCTTCCAACGCGAACCCGATCCCGTACGTGGTCAAGATCAATGCTCGCGTGATTCTCCCCGCAAGTCTCATCCGGCAATGGGAGGAGCCACCTTGTCAATTCAGTTCCATTATCATCTACCCTGCTAGAAGCGCTCATCTACCGGAGGTCACGGCAAACCAAGCGGCCAAACCGACCTCAAGAGGCAGGATGCCGAACGTTGTGGTCGCCAAAGCATCCCACCCCAAAGGCAAATCTGTATTCGAACGGCTCTCCGCTGTTCCGACTAGGGGCAAGGTCGTCAACAACAATGGAGCCACGAATCATCTCTTGGAAGCTCAGATGGTGCCCATGACAATCGCACAATCAGGCGTATCTCCAAAGCTTTCCATTGCTCGGTCTATGGCGGCTTCCTGAAAAGCCAAAGCCTGCAAAGTGCTCAAATCAGAAAAGTTAAGGCAGAAGCGGCTCAGATATAGAGCCAATAAGAAGGCCAGGACTTCGGCCAAGCGGAATCTTATGAAGTTCCAAGAGATGGGTTACCCCGCGTCGACGGCTGAGTCGACCGTAAAGGTCAGCAACTCTTTTGAACCCCTGAAGTGGGTTCAGAAAAACGCTATGACCGTCAGAATCAGGAAGACAGCTGTCCGAATGATACTACAAAAAGACGTATCCCAGCCCCAACAGAGAAAGCATGACACCGTCTCTTCAAGAGTCTATCAGGTGCTCTGTGCCGCGCAAAAACAGCGGGGCAAAGCCAAAAAGGAAGTGCCAGCACCATTCAAGAACCTGGTCAGGCCAACCACCTTCAGTCGATTCCCCGTTACCGAAAAAGAAGGGCCACGACATCAGTCCGCAAAATCAGCTGCCAATAATGAAAAGACGTCTGGATATGTTATTCATACGGTCTATATGGCGGGCGCGCGTCCCAGCGACAACTTGCGCAACAAAAATAAGGATGGGCCACCACATCCAAAGTACAATATGGCTTGAATGTGGTTGCTGTTTCCCAAGATCAGCCGCTTCCGCTGGACGATGAAACCCTCTCGATGAGGCCGATAGGTAGAAGGACCCCTTAGTCCATGTGGAGTCAAGCTCGGACAGCGAGGAAGAGCCGACTTTCCGCCCCAGGACCGCAGAGCAAGAGCTGTTTCATGAGCTTCAAAAACAGCTCAGGAGCAAAGATAAAGAGATGACCAAGCTCTATTCAAAAATTGACGACCTAACGAATGTTGTGATGCAGCTCATGGCTCAAATTGCTCGGGTGCCTTCCAATCAAGCATAAGTCTCTACTCATGAGCCGGGTGATGACAATCCGAAGCAACCGATGCCTGTCCCTTTGGGTCCAAGATTGGGCGAGCCGCATGAAAGCCGGCCATATTCCGCTTCTGGGGATGCCTTGGCCCCAGATAGCACCATCCCACTAACACAACGGCGGATAATATATTTGGTCACCAGCAAAGTCAAAACATTGGTGGTTGAAGCAGAGGCTCAGAAGAACATTGGCAGTAGTGGACGGCCATATCCCGCATAGTACGATCTGATCGAGTTCCCCAGCGGCTATGTCATTCCTAAGTTTGGAAGATTTGACGGTACGGGGAACGCGAATCAACATGTCACCCACTTTAAAGCGTTGTGCGAAAATACAGGGGGCAATGATGTGCTCCTTCTTCGTCAGTTTGTCAACAGCCTGACTGCTGTCGCTTTCGACTGGTACGCAAGTATACCAGATGGGTTCGTTAATACTGTCGCCCAAATGAAGTCTCTATTTCGGCAAAGATTCATGAGTGTCGGTGATAAAATCTCCATTGCTGACCTTGTGAGGACCAAGCCGGGAAAGAATGAAAGCAACACATACTTTATTGCCTGATGGCGTAACCTCACTGTCAAGTGCGAACCACCGCTAAAGCAGGACCAGGCTGTCAGCCTCCTCATTGGGAACCTCAGCAATTGGATGGTCCCATTCTTATGTATAGCAGGCCTCCAGATGTTTCAGGAGCTGACCAAGAAAGTCCAAATGTTGGAACGCTTAAAGCAAGAGTCTATCCCGGACTCTCAGAGAGACAAGACTTGGAAGAGGAAGAGGGACGACAACCGTAGAAGCGGAAATTCTAGCAATACTAATGCCTTCAATGCGTCCGACAAAAAAGACAAGCGAATCCAAAACCAACCGGTCTCGAAAGCCAGTGTTGGGAGGAGAAGGGCCTTCCCTAAAGGAGAAAAAGAACAAAGTCTACTCTTTCAAAAGAGACAAATTTCATAAGATATTCAAAGATGCCTTGAACAACGGTCTACAATTGCCAGAGTCGAAAAGACCTCACGAAGCAAAAATGACCAACAATCCTCTATATTACCCGTACCACTGAGTAGTGAGCCATACGATCGAGAATTGCTATATTTTCAAAGACTGGGTCGAGAAGCAGTACAAGACTGGGGAGATCGAGTTGTCCAAGAGTGTGTTGGTGAACAATTAAATTGCAACCACCAACATTATACAGACAGAAGTTGAACCCTTCTGGGAGCAAACGATTGAATCCACTACCCCAAGAAATGAGTCCGGCTCTCCTCAGCCTCCATGGAGTATGCACATCTCTAATAAGACACAGAAGGTGCTAAAACTACTACAGAAGGAGCCCAGAATAGAATGGGATGGGCAGAAGGAGCCCGTCCTTCCAGCTGCCAATTCGGCTCAATTAGACCCAAAGTCTAAAAAGCTCAAAAAGAAAAAAAGTGCGGCTCGACGCGAAAAAGAGTTTGCAGAGATATCGACCATTCAAAAATATATCGATTCCCTTGAAGACTATGATCAAAAGGAAAGAACTCTAATTCAATTGAAGGAGTTCTTCCACATAGAAGCGGCTGAGATTCAGGAGGAACTAGAAGAAGACTCTAATAACGAGATCCCTATAGTGACCTGCTACGTCGTCCACCTGAGTAGCGACTCTGAGGAAGAGCTATATTTTCCCGAATATGACGAGGAGCTCGTCACAAAGGCCAATCAAATCCAACTCAGAAGCAACAGGGCTCTACCGCCAAATCAGGGCAACGCTCCAAAAGGAAAGGAAAAACAAGTCGCTAATGAGGAAAATGGCGGAGAGCTTGCTCATGAAAATTCGAGTCCTTCCTCAGTGGACTATAATGTCTTGGCCCATCTTCGTAAGCTTTCGTCTCTCCTGATCATCTACAATGCCTTAGTCCTATCTAAAGAACTTAGAGATGTTCTTATTCACGCTCTACAAAACCCCGAGAGGTACCAGGCTCGCTTTGCGAAAATTAATATGAAAGAAGCCCAGTACACCCTGCATGTCGCTGCGGTCACGTTTAAGGACGAAGACATACTACTGGGAACAGCTGAGCATAACCGGCCGCTTTACGTGACCGAGTACAGCGACGGAGATCGGATTAATCGCATATTGATTGTTCCGGGATCCTAAATGAACATCATGAACTTGTGGACTCTGAAGAGTTTGTCAATGGACGTCCGACACCTGTCAAGGAAAAGGATTTTCATTCATGGCTTCAATCAAAATTGCCAGCAAGTTCTGGGATCCATAGCTTTGCCAATCAGGTTCAGGGACTTACAAAACGAAGCCATGATATATGTGATCAACGCTGACACATCTTATAAAATCCTCTTGGGGAGGCCGTGGCTCCACGAATATGACATTATTTCGTCAACTCTCCATCAATGCATGAAGTACACTAAAAATGGCGATAAAGACGCATTAACGGAGATATCCAACCGTTCTGTGTGTATGATGTCCGATATGAAGTTTCCCGGTACTTTGTGAACCCCAAAAAATGCTACGCCACAACTAACCGAGGATAGAACGGCCCCGAAACTCAAAAGAAAATCTGAGCCGCCTGTCACTTTCAGAAGCAAAAAACCCCAAGTGCGCCCGCGTTTCGGCAGTGACACTGATGAGTTCGACGCTGGAAGTCCGTCCTTCCATAAAACTTGCTCTCGTTTCGGTAGCGATACGGACGAGTCTGATACTGAAGGCCTATCTAGCATCAAAATTCGCCCTCATTTCGGTAGTGACATAAAAGAGTCGGAGGAAGAGGACCCGCCTCGCAACAGCTGTGCGGATTGGGCCTACATGCAAAAAGCGAAACTAAGAGAAACCTTCGAGATTACAGAAGGTTCCTTAGCCATCACAAGGGTGCCGGAACATATATGCAAGGAGTAGATGCTTTTTCGGTCTCTACCATGAACCAACTGCAAACTTTCTACGTTCCCTGAAGGAAAAGTGTACAGAAGAGCATCCTGTTTTATAGGTCAAATCATGTCGTGCATCCAGAAGATTTTTCTGTCAGGTGCCTTCCCTATGAAAGAGGCATAATAGCCATCCTCAATCCCAGATATTATGCGTCCGAGATGCGGGAATATTTTAAAAAGTGCGGATGCTGGTTATATCAAACGGAATCCGAAGCGAAGTTTTATGAGGGGCTATGGCATTTGCCTCAGGTCCGAGCACTCATCGATGGACGAATCCCAGATAGACGGGGCATATGTTTCATTCAACCTGATGTCAGGCATGTTACATGATTCATATTGGTAAAGCCAGCGAAGAGTCAAATGACGAAGACAAGCTAGTCGAGCTAGAAGAATCCCCTCAAGAGTTCGAAGATGGTGGACAAGCAACCTTCGACGAGCTAACCGAGGTTGATTTAGGAATGCCCGATAATCTAAGGCCGACCTACATCAGCTCACTCTTTTCAGAGGAAATGAAAGAGCAGATAATCGCCCTACCACATGAGTTCGCCGACTGCTTCACATGGACCTATAAAGAAATGCCTGGCCTCTCCCCTGAAGTGGCCGTGCATAAGCTGGCTATATCTTTTGATGCCAAGCCAGTCAAACAAGCTCTTTGAAGAACGAGAAGAAAACTGGAACAAAAGGTCATTGAGGAAACCAAGAGACTCATCGATGCCGGTTTCATCAGAGAAGAGAAATATGCAGACTGGATCGCATGCATCGTCCCAGTGAAAAAGAAGAATGGGCAGATCCAATTCTGTGTCGATTTCAGAGACCTTAACAAGGAATGCCCTAAAGATGATTTCCCGCTACCGGACATGGAAATGATGGTCGACGACACCTCAAATTACGAGCTGTTCACCTTCACAGATAGCTCGTTTGGATATAATCAGATCAAAATGTCGCCCGAGGATGAGAAACACACAGCGTTTTGAACCTCGATCGGGATATATTGCTACAAGGTGATGCCGTTTGGACTGAAGAATGCGGGCACCACATATCAAAGAGCAATGACCAAAATCTTTGATGACTTAATTCAAAAGGTCGTCGAATGTTATGTCGATGATTTGGTCGTCAAGACAAAATCCAAGGCCGATCACATTCGAGATCTCAGGACCGTTTTCACCCGACTGAGGAAATACGATCTGAAGATGAATTCTCTAAAGTGCGCTTTTGGCGTGTCATCAGGAAAATTCTTGGGCTTCAAAGTCGGACATCAGGGGATCGGAGTCGACCCATCGAAGATAAAGGCCATCATAGAGATGCCTCCTCCGAAGAATCTGACGCATCTAAGATCCTTTCAAGGCAAGCTCGCTTATATACGAAGGTTCATCTCGAACCTATCGAGAAGATGCAGACCTTTCTCAAAGCTTATGAAGAAGGGAGCTCTTTTTGTCTGGGACGTCAAATGTCAAGAAGCGTTCGAAAATATCAAACAGTACCTGTTGCACCCTCCGGTGCTTACTGCTCCTATTCCAAATAAACTATTGATTCTCTATACTGCCATGCTAAATGAGTTACTCGGTGCGCTCCTTACCCAGAACAACGAAGAAGGAAAAGAAAATGCCCTCTACTATCTCAGTCGAACTTTAGTCGGGACGGAACACAACTATTCCCCGTTCGAAAAGCAATGCCTGGCTCTGATATTCGCTGTGAAGAAGCTGGGACACTATCTGCTCGCTCATCGGGTTATGCTGATTTTCAAGGTCGACCCGCTCAAATACTTAATGACCAAAGCAAGCCTAGCCGGTAGAATGGTAAGATAGGCTTTCATGCTACTTGAATTTGACATAATCTATACTCCTCAGAAAGCAGTAAAAGGGCAAACCCTCGCCGACTTCCTTGCTGCTCATCCCATACCAGAAGGGTCACCGCTCAATTGCGAGTTATCCGACGAACAAGTGCTGTACCTTGAGGATGACGAGCTATGTTAGGAGCTCTATTTTGATGGAGTCTCATCAATTAGGACCTCCAGCAAATCAAGTATCCCACAGATAAAAGCAGGGATATGATTGGTGTTTATCATGCTATCGATGGGAACCCTACGATGTTCTTTTGCTGTCACCGAGCCTCACACAAAAAATGAGGCTGAGTACGTGGCTCTGATAGCTGGTCTGGAGCCCGCTATAGAAATGGAAATCTTTTAGCTACGAGTCTACGGTGATTCCCAGCTTGTCGTCAACCAAGTAAGCGACGACTCTAAAATATACAAATCCGAATTATCTCGATATAGAAACCGGGTGGTGGAGCGTATGATACAGTTCATCCACATTGAACTGATGAGAGTTCCTAGAGCGTTGAATGGAAAAGCTGACGTACTCGTTCGCTTAGCTAAGGAGTTGGCTGATCTCGATATGGATGAAATTCTGATAACAGTCAGAAGCCGGAAAATTCTACCTCCAGTCTCTTTGCATGAAGAAGCTACAAGAGAAAAATTCTGCCGAAGAAGCTCTGATCATTCAAGATGACTTCGATTGGAGAGAACCCTTCATAGAGTACCTCCGATACGACAAGATGCTCAAAGAAAAATCTGCGAGGATTCAGCTGAAGAAGAGAGCTCTTCCATACGTGTTTGTAAATAATATGCTATACCGCAGATTATATGACCAACTCTGGCTCAGATGTCTGTCATTGACCGAAGCCCAAAGTGTTATGAAAGAATTTCACTTAGGCATCTGCAGAGCTCACCAATTCGGCCCCAAAATGCGGCTTCAAATCAAACAGTTTGGATATTACTGGCCTACCATGATAAAGGATTGCGAAGAGCATGCGAAGAGGTGTCATCTATACCATATTCACTGTGACTTCATTCACAAGCATTCCAATCCGCTGCATCTTACAGTGGCGTCATGACCCTTCGAAGTTTAAGGCACCGACATAGTTGGTCCAATTGATCCTCCGTCATCCAAACGCCACCAATTCATATTGGCCGCAACTGACTACTTCTCCAGGTGGGCTGAAGCTGTCCCGCTAAAAGAAGTCAAGACAGAAGATATTCTGATGTTCTTCCGGCATAATATTTTATACCGCTTCGGTATATCGAGAAGAATCATATTTGACAACATACATTCTTTCAAGAGCTTCAAAATCTCAAGATTCGCTACTCAGCATAAGATAGACTGGAGATATTCCTCCATCTATAATCGAAGAGCCAATGGGCTAGCCGAAGCCTTTAATAAAACTCTGCAAGTTTCTGAGGAAAAATGCTTTAGCCAACAAGAGAGACTGGAATCTCAAGCTCCACGAGGCGTTGTGGGCATATCGTACCACGCACCGCACTCCAACTCAGTCCACTCCATACTCATTACTCTTCGGAGTGGAAGCAATCCTCCCACTCGAAGTCGAAGTTCCAAGCTTAAGAATGTCCATCTAGCACGAGTTGACGGAGGAGGAAAACGTCCTCTTTCAGATAGAAAAGCTTGATACCCTCGAAGAAAAGAGGCTCACAGTACAACAAAATCTGGAGCTTTACCGAGCTCAAATGTCACGGGCCTATGACAAGATGACCCGTCTCTGTGCTTTTAAGAAAGGAGAATTGGTGTTGGTCCTTAAAAGACCGATCATCCCCAATCGACATGCCAAGGGAAAATTCGAGCCAAACTGGGAAGGACCATACGCCATCAAGAAAGTGTTTGATGGAGGATCTTATCAGCTGATAAATTCTGAGGGGGAAGACCTATGCCACCCATCAATGACCGATATCCCAAGAAATATTAAACGTGAATGCTCTAAGTCGTAGGTGAATTGAGCACACCGGCCCTACGGTCTGGGTCATACATCTTATAAAACCGTATACAATCCATAGGCGCAAATGAGCTCTATATCTCCCAAATCCTACCTGCGAGGCTACATTTAAAAGTCCTACCGGCGATGAAGATCCATAAAAAAATGGTATGTCCACAAGCAAAACGAGCACGGATGAAAACCTAAAAGGGTCGTGAGTAAAAACAGCAGGACTGCTGGCGAGTTTGTGAAAACCCAAAAGGGCACAAACTCGTGAAAAGAGATGAAATACACTCGCAAATTCCTCTTGACCTTGTGAGGAGAAAATCCCCGCGTGGGATCCTTACGACTCACAAAGAAGCAACACACTTAGGAATCCACACGATTCCTAAGAAGGAAATACACCTGCAAGATTCTCTCGACTTGTGGGGAGAAAATGCTTTTATGAGACCCTTACGGCTCATAAAATTGAAAAGCCTTAGTTGATAGGGATCTAAACCTGTCTCTTAAGCTATCGTTCCCCAACGGGCAACGGCAAATTATGGGTCGCTCCTGGCATTACACTTCAGTGTTAGCGGTGCTGATGCCGACCCAAAACCCAAATCCCAAGTCTTTCCAACGGCAAATGATGAGTCGCTCCTGGCATTACGTTTCAGTGTTAGCCGTGCTGATGCCGACCCAAAAGCCAAATCCTAAGTCTTCCCAAGGCAAATGATGAGTTGCTCCTGGTATTATTCCAGTGCAGCAACACTGATGCCAAACATAATCCAAGTTCCAAGATCCTCTCAAATTCAAAAGTACCGCCAAATAAGGCAGAAATCAAACAGATTAAATTAATGTCCCACTCGATAGTGCTTCCAAGCTCAAAAGTCCCGCTGGACGGGTAGGGAACTCCCAAAATAAATCTAATCAAACAAATTAACCCCGACACCGCAAGAAGCGGAGTAAGTAACCCCGACACCGTAGAAAGCGGAGCAAGTCAAATCAAATCCCGACACCGTAGAAAGCGGAACAAGTCAAATCAAATCTCGACACCGTAGAAAGCGGAGCAAGTCAAATCAAATCCCGACACCGCAGAAAGCGGAGCAAGTCACCGACCATCCAAGATGCAAAAATGGAAGCAACGACCGTCCAATTCGCAAAAATGGAAACACTGACTGTCCTCCAAGTCGCAAAAATGGCAGCAACGACCGTCCACATCGCAAAAAGGGCAGCACCCACCGTCCACGTCGCTAAAATGGCAGTATCGACCGTCCAAGTCGCTAAAATGGCAGTATCGACCCTCCAAGTCATCAAAAGGGAACCCAACCAAATCAAGTTCTATATAGAACAAGATCTATCAATTTCATGCACACAACCCACACAGGCGGTGTGCACTTATTGATGGGGGGCACTTTGTTGGGGTCAAAAATCAAAGTCAACCCTTTTGACCAAATCAAAATCAAAGTCAACCCCAAACCAAGTGGGCCCAAATCCAGATCAAGACCGAGTATGGAAGGGACCGGCCCCATGACAAAAAGAATGAAACCATAAATTGGTTTAATATAATTCTTCTTTTTATAGAAATAAATGTATGTAATGTGGGCAAAAAGCCAAAATTTTGCAAACCTCATGGCTTATATGCAAAAAGAGATAAACACATAAGGTATGGGATGTCACAAGTGCCATTTGAAAAAGCTCAACGAGCTATATGTAAAGTGTGTAGCCTATAAAGGCAAACATGATGAAAAATCTAAGGGGACCTTTTTCATGCTAAAAAAAAGTCTAGGGTTCTGTGCCTCCTTCTCCTTCCTCAAGATTCTAAACCTTCTTCTCTTTTCTTGAATTAAATCAAGAGTTTAACTCTTCTTTTTACAAAAAAAAAACAGTTTTCACCATAAAACCCTTGAAAGGGAGCTCGGATCTTCCATCAAATCCCTAAAAGGGGTGATTTTTTTAAGTCTCACTCCCTTTTCCTCCAAGATCCAGCCAACAGAGAGGAGGAAGAAGGAGACCCGTCTCCAAAAACCCCACTTTAGGAAGATCTAAGGCTCAAGAGAAGATTTAAGGCTCAAGGAAGAAGAAGGGGGTCCCCTTTCATCATCTCCGAAAATCTCTTGGGAGTTGAACTCCAGGAAAAAAAAGAAAAAAAGTCTTTCTTTTTAGGAGTTTAACTCCAAAAGTCAATTAGGAGTATAACTCCCAGTACAGAGGTTAAGCCCCTTTTTCCGCAAGCGCCCAGCACCCACGTGCCGGACGCGTAAGGCGCCCAATGCCCATGTGCCAGGCACGTGTGGCGCCAGCGTCCAGCGCCTACATGCTGGGCGCGTGAGGCGCTGATGCCCACGCATTGTTTGAACGATATTCACCCACTTTTTATTTATTTATTTATTTATATACTCTACAACACTTTCCCCGTCGTTTGGACACTAGTCATCCGGGTAGCGGGACCCCCGTAAACTCTGCGAGGCCCCCGATATACCCAAGACCCCTCAAAACACAACGCACGCACACTGCACATTGAGTTCGCATGACCAGTTTGACCCGTCAATCGGAGGTTTCTTCATTCCAAGGGCGATGGGTAATTAACGGCAACTTAGTCCGCGGCTGCCGGAGATTCGGATCTCCACAATCAATAAACCCCAGCTTACCTTAGGTAGGAGGAATCTGTAGTACGCGTATTCCTATCTCAATGGGGCGACGAAAAACACTCTACACGCACATCTTCGGAGGATTATTTTCCCAAGAGCAACAACGTTTTTTTATTAAGCATGTGCTGATTAGGGTGCGCAATTGTTTTTATCACAAGGTTTCAGTTAAGAAGCCATCGCTTCTATTTTATTTTTTGTTCTTCTTCTCTTATTTGCAGAGAAGTGAAAACCTTGATTTTTATATCAGGTATACATGCGTTTGATGGTGTGCATCTTCTTATTTTTAAGAGTGAAGGATGGGTCCTAAGATCATTTGATCTCTTTTTAGTGAATCGATAGATTCGAAGAGAAGCAAAAACTTCTGTATAAAAGTGAAGAATATTTAATGGAGAAAAAGAGAAGGTTTCTCTTGATTTCTATCTTATGCAATTTTTTGATGAAGAAGAAGTCTTGGCATTTTCAAGCTTATGGAGAGTTTTTTTCATCCTTAATTTCTTCATAAGAGGCTCCTATTTATAGGAGAGAAGAAATTAGGGTTGTTCACTTTGTATCAGTTTTTTTTTACCTCAATCTGATTTTAGATTGATTTTAAAAAAATTAATTGATTTATATTAATTAAGGGTGACATGTGCACCGGTGGATCTTTGATCCACAGATCTTTTGGTTAATGTATTTAATCAATAGAATATTTTACTGTTAATTAAAAATTTGATTGTTTATTAATCAAGACTTATTTCTTTTTTAATAAGCGTCTGTTTTCAGGGACTGCGCACGCATTTACACTTATTGTCGATTGAGTGCGCATTGCGCCCATGTGTTGCACGTGCATGTGCGCACATATCATTTGCGCACTTGTTGCATGTGCACTCATATCATATGACTTTGTCATTGGACATGCGTGCTCACTTACTTGTTCGAATGTTTTCGAAACGACAAACAAATGTCGAGCTATAATTTATTAGTTCTGCCTCGGGACTTGGCAGAATGCGAACCGTCTTTTCAAAACCCTATAAATAAGTATCTTTTCCTTCACTCTCTTTGGAGTTGTACCCTTTTAAAGTTCTTGTTTTCTACCAGAAGCCTTTGCTTTCTTACTAATTTGGTAAGTGAGCTTGTACACCTCTGCTTTTAGTTGTGCATCCCTTTTTAGTTTGCGCTTTTTAATTTTGCTTGCTCACCTTTAGGGTTGGGCATTTTGCTTATCTTGCGCACCCTTTTGGTTGCGTACTTAAGATAAACCTTAGGAGTTTCTTTTACTTCAAGGATGCCATTTAAGTTTAACCTTAATCAAACTTTAATTTTGAATTTGGATATTTTTAGTCCACCCTTTTAGTGAACTGACGTCTTTCCAGTCTTTTTCTTTCAGGTGCCATGGCCGGCCATTTTTACACGATTAGGGAGATTGTTTTCCATGCTGACATCTGCTTTTATGAGCCGGTTTTTGTCACGCCCCGCTTCCCAGTGTACGGAGAAGTAGACGTGACGGGCCACGACGTATTTACTCAGAAGTAAATACATTAAGCGTAAATAAGCAATATAAAATGAATACACAAGAATAATAAAAGATGTAATAATAACATCAACTTTTATTAACATTCTTTGTTTACATACAGCTGAAAAGAAAAGTACAATGATTGAAAGCGATGTCTAAACAATGACATATGAACTGAAAAGAAAATAAGTATAAGTAAAAGCCTAGAAGTCTGGCTCCTTTGTAAAGTGCTCCAAATCGTCCTGACTGGGTTCGGTCTCCTAAGAGTCGGGTCCTCCTGACGAACATTTCAAAAAAATAAGATACAGGAATGTCGTCAGCGAACTAGCACTCGGTAAGTCCCAAAAGATAGAATGGAATAGACAAGTAAGAGAATAAAACTGGTAAATTATATATTTGTTATGCTAACGTAGTTGTTTGTAACTTGGTAAAGAATGTATCAGTGTATACGAGAAGAGTCCAACTATCCCATGGACTATGGTAACATGTAAGTATAAGGCCCCATCAAAATCCACGGGATAACGGCACAGGATGTTCATGTAGGTGTCTTTTAGTGTTCTTCATCGTGCCACTTTTAACACATTCCGTACCAGTCTACCCTGTTAAACCCCGTAATGTATATTGTATAGATTGTAGTTATCAGACTTGCCGAGACCATGGTATAAATTGTTCACGTAAACGGTTTTAGGATGTATCAAGCAACCATGTAATCAAGTCAAGATATAACCATGGTTCGGTCAAGTTAAGTCATGTTGATATTGTACTGGTATTCAGGTTCAGGATCAAGTATTCATGTTTGGTATAATGGATTCATATTGAATTGGATTCATGTGAATTGGATTCAGATTGTTTTGGACTCAGACTTGAGTCACACACTTAGAACAGAATTTGGATCCCGAATTAGGTTTAGTAGTTATCGGTAACTGCTGCATATGGACGGCAGGATTTGTGTCTTTTTCTAAGACAATTACCATTGATAACACCATTTTAGTTTTTTTTAATCTAAAATAGGCAAGCACCCACTTTCTCCGGCTCCCTGAGACTCAAGAGAATTGGTCCCACTTAAATCTATATTTACTAGGGTTCTTAATGTAATTTTATATATCTCGAGAGGGTTTTATGAAAAATATTTTATATACTTTCAAAATAAATCTCGAGTAATTATTTATGTTCTTTAGGGTTTCCATGGATGTGAATTTTAAAGAGTGAGCTATATTAGTGAAAATTAACTTAGCTTGAATAGTTCAAGATATTTTAGTGTAACTTATCTTGTATTGATACTTGATGGTATTTTAATGAAACTTATCATTCTTTTATTTTTTTTAGAAAACATGGAATTTTATTATATATTAAAAATATATAGTTTGATTAAATTTATATAATTATTAAAAATTAATTTTATTTATTAAGTAGAAAATCTCGTTTTTCTTAAAAATCGTATTAAAATTCTTTCAAGATCGTATGCTCCGTGAGGAGTTCTGCATCTTGCTCTACTAGTTTCGAGGATGTGCGATAATCTGCGCCATCCAATAGCGGGTTCCCCAAAATGGGTTGTAGAGGCATAATTGCAAAGAGTTTGATAATACAATTTAAAGAAAACGGGTTTTTATAGTTCTAGGTAATTTGATGAAAAGTCGTATTTTGCCACAAAAGTTATGTCTCAAGAGAATCGTGCTATGTCAATATGTGTGTATGTGACAGGTAGGTCATTACCTCATGAAGTTTTCTAAAGGTATGCTAAACAAAAATTTAAAAGATAACGTACATAAACTTTATGGTATTTAAACGTAAAAGCTCAGTTAAAGTTATTTTACATGGAGTTTGGGAGTGAAAATTGTTTCTAAATGTTATTTTAATGATTAGAAAGTATGATGTAATAATATTCATGAAGAACATATAAGGAAAAGTGGATCTATAATATTTTAAAGGAGGTGTCGGTATTAACTCCACTTCCGACATATTTTATGAAAAGAGACTTTTTAAGATGAAAGAGTAGAATAAGAAATGAGACTTACTTGCTAGAGGGAAAGTGGAAGAAGATGTGGAAGCGTTCGTGGCGTCGTGGGGTCGCTGGAACTTTCGTAGATCCTCCCCGGAAGTCGACCTTTTGTTAACTCCACTTGTACTCTTCTTGGAATTGAGAATTTTTGATAATTTTGACTAGAGATTTCAAAATGAGGAGGGGCTAGGATATGGGGTTGTATTTATAGGGTGAAATTAGGGTTTTGGTATTGAAAGATTGAATTAAAAAGTATTAAAAATGAGATTTAAGATGAATTTTAATTCTCTGTTAAATTGTAGAGAAAACAAACAGTATGGAGGTGATGGGGGTAGGCCAAGAGTCAGGTGTGAAAAGTTTGGGGACCATTCCCTACGGGGGACCCGTCGTCGCCGGCCCATAGGGGCATCTCGCCAGTCTAATTAGGGTGTTGGGGGGTTGGATTCTTACCATGTGTCCTCGGCTGTGTACACAACATTTTACACATGTTTATTTTTTTGTCTTTTCATTTTTACTTGTATTGCACGTATAAACTTTTAGGTTTCCAAAAAGTTTAAAATAAAAATTCAGAAAAAAAATATGTGGCTGATGGGATTCGAACACAGGGGCTACGTCACAGCAGTGCAAGGGCTTTACCAGTGAACTACAAGTTGTTTCTTACTGTTCTTAAACAAATTTAATTTATAACCTATACTCAGGCTTGCAAACTCCATTCTGTAAATTAACTTTAAAATTTTCGTACAGTAAAAACAGAGTCGTTACAGTTTTTACCGATGCCCAGTATGAAGATGAACTTCGTCATTTTGAGGCTCACGGTGGGCAAAAGCTTCATCGACACTCCATCTTGCTCCAGCTGATATTTCAAGCCATCCATGATACCTTTCCTGGGGCTATATATGTAATTCCTCTCCCTGCTCTTGACCAAGCCGCGAATAAGGTGCATTCAGTTTTCCTGATAGGATTTATTTCCAAAAGGTTAAGAGACCATGTAGCCGCCCTTCTGCATGTAATCTTCCAACAGCGGACGATCTTGTCCGCATATGATAGAGGCGAATAAATACGCATAGCGATGGAGGATAAGGCTTTCGAGTTTTTATCGGAGTCTGTTTATGACTTCACTCACTCTTATAACTCAGCCAATCTATTGCCGCTCTGAACTTTCAAGCGATATAACAACCATCGATTTTATTTGTCCCTTACTTTTCAGTATTAGTCTGTCTGTAATCCTCTTTTTTGACATATCAATGAAAAGTTTCTTTTCTTTTACATTTGCACTTCTTTTTGCTGAAATTTTCTTTTGTTGTAAGACCCCCTCATTAGCATCTGTGCACGTATTGTGCATTAGCCTTTATGTGCATACTTACATAGGTGCGCATGCCAATGGAATCAATTTCATAATGTACGCATGTATATAGGTGCGCAAGTCGATTGAATCAACTTCTTGATGTGCGCATGTATATAGATGGGCAAGTCAATTGAACCAGTTTCATCGGGTGTGCTTGTATATAGGTGTGCAAGTCGATTAAATCAACTTCTTGATGTGCGCATGTATATAGGTGCGCAAGTGAATTGATCCAGTTTTGTCAGATGCGCACTTGAACATGTTCGAAAAAATTCCCCCTATCGATCGCCCGCACATGTCCTGCATGTGGGTGCAATCGATGTCGAATTTCGAACCATCGGATTTGCCTCAAGATCTGCTGAAAGTGAACCAACTTTTTGACCTCCTATAAAAAGGATGCACCCCCTTCTTCGAAGCGCATTGTTTTCATTTTTACTTGCGCACTTTAAGAACTTCTTCTTCTTTTGCGCACTTGTTTCTCTAGTGCTTAAGCATTTGTTCGAAACTTTTGCTTCCTTTAACTTCAAATGGTAAGTGTGTTGCGCACTTCTGTTTTTTACCCACTTATCTAGTGCACGGTTATAACTTGCGCACTTGTCTAGTACGCACTTATGACTTGCACACCTCTCTTTAACTTGTCGACTGCGCACTTTGAACGTGCAATTATGGACCATTTTGACCTAGGACTTAGCCTAAATACCTTAAAGCAACTCACACAGTTTTAGTTTAAGGATTTTAAAGAAACTTAATCATTTTAGTCTAGGTACTTTAAAGGAACTTTAGACGTTTGTTTATATCAGAATTTTGCATTATTATATTCCCCATTCTTAATCATATTGCAAATAAATAGGTGCTTTTGATCCATGTCTGCTAAATAGTTGCAGGTTACAGGTTCTCAGAACAATACAGTGAAATTCAGGAAAAGACGCTACAAATGTGAGACTACGACCAACAAATAGATGAATTTGTATAATGCCGCCTACCAGTTTAAGGAACAAACAACGATCAATGAACAGTTCAATGCATAAAGTACGAGGACAACACAAGATTCAAGACTTCAACGCGAAGCTTACGGTAAAAGTCCACAAATTCTGCACTGTTGGAAATCTGGAAGAAAGTAGAAACGATTCTGAGGAATCAAGAGAAGAAAACAGAAGAAAAAGGCAATAAGAAGCAACCCTGAGAAGTTGAGCCAGAGATCCCCCAATATGGCCGCGGATCCGCGGCCAAACATGGGATTCTGCCGCGGATCCGCGGCCGTGCTGTGCACGTATCGGTGCATGTGTCGGTGGGTGTCGGTGCTTTGACCCGGCTTTCTTAGGGAAGTCTTGTAATTTCAAGTACGGATCAGATGTAAAACCTAGGGTTTCTTCTGTCTATAAATAGGAAAGCCTACAGCCTCTTTTAATTTCTAGATTAAATTTTAGTTTCATTGTAATCGTCAAGAGGTGTCAATAAAAGTAAGTTTTTTATCTTGAATTTTTTTATCCGCAATTTAATTTCTGCAATTTTCGTATCTGTTTTTTTTATTATCTGCAAGTTAATAAGTAAATTAAAAAGAAAAAATTATAAAAATAAATCTCATCGTAATTTCCCTAATGAGTGAGTAATTCCTCACTTGTTAGGGTTAGGATTGGGTAGGTTTGAGAGATGGAAATCTTTCACTCCTTTCTTGCCCGTATAATAATATTTTAAATTAGGACTTTATGTGAATCAAACACACACCACTCACTATGGCACCCTATCCTACGAGATAGCGGTGATTCCCTAATTAGACCGGATGTAGTTGATTTACATAGAGGTTAGGGCTAAGAGCCAAGAAAGGACGGATAAGGACCAAAAGGAAGAAACTACGTTTCTTCCTAGTCGTGCTAATCCGCTTTGTTGACTATTACCCAAACACCTATGTTCTTAATTAGGGCAAAGGAAGCAGTGAGTAGAATTCTCTTTCCAAACTAACCTAATCCTAACCCTAGCAAGGTTTTAAATCAAATTAAATTCAATCTTAGTTTTTATAAAAATCAAAAGCTACCAAAAATAGGACTTAACTCGTAAGAACATAAAGAAAGAACACGTTTTCCCTGTGGACCGACCCGTACTCAACCGGCTAGCTACCAAGCGACACCGTTATTGATTGCGGTATATTCTTAACTTTGATTTTAAAATGCGCGAGCACGCAGAAGAATGATCAATCAACGTTAGTGCCTAAGAAATCCTATGAAGTTTCTTAACTTTGTAGTTAAGACTCCCATCATTCGGGATGCCCCACGACTGCTATTTTAATGCTATCTTTTTTCTTTTGCTTTTTCAGGTAGCATGGCATATTTGTCAGACTTCAGTTATGAGCGTCTAGAAAACTTGTGCCCGGATGAGCCGACGAATTCAGAGATCTTTCGAATGATACAGGCTTACGATGCTCCACAACAGGGTATACATATATGGGCTGGATGGTACAACCAGATAGTCCAAGGCCGGGTTAGCTTTCAATATGAAGCGCCCTCCAATCCATTGGGGCCTATCCAGTACACAAAACCTCAACCAACCGCTTTCACGCCAGAGGTGGAAAACTGGACAGCTTATAATAGGTTGCAACCGTTCTTGGAGGGAGTAACAACACAAACACCAATAAATCTTTTGGGCCATCGAATGAGCCAGGACAAGGCGAGACCATAGGGAATACCTTACAACGTGGGTATGATCCTAAGGTATCTGACCAGCTACGTTGGATGGGCCAGGTTTATCCTGTCAATGGAGAGGACTTTGCTGGAGCGCACTGGGCTTTATAGAGTAGTTTACGCCTCCCTGTTTGAGTATCCTAAGATCGGACCCTCGTGGGTGAAGTATTTCTTCGAGCAGTAGAATGTGCAAACCGATACCTTTATGATGTCTGATAGGGAGGCATCCATCTCTTTGTTGGAATTCCAATATATCTCCGGGTTGCCAATCACGGGTGAACATTACGAGGAGCTAGTTCCCCTCGACGAGTTTGTTTTTGCCGCGGGTCCAGCTGTCGATGATTTGACGGGTGATAATGCGATAGATTTCTTACCACCAGGCTTTAGGAAAGCACTGACCATTTTCGAGGAGAAGCAGAAGACCTTAAAGGAGAAGGGGTTACTTTTGAGGCTTTCATTGCTAGATTTGTGCACCTGCATGTCCTTAGGGCTAATATTGATAGGCATGCGGACATGAGAAATCCTTTCAGTTTATGCATGCAGGAGAAGGATCCCGTGGAGGTAGAAGAATATTTTCGTCCTAGCGCATCCCCTTATGATTTCAAGGACGTCGTTGCTTCAGGGATCGACTAGAACTCCTTTTTCATTGCTTTCATAGGCTTGTGGCTGAGCTGGGTCGCAATCCCTATTCACCCAAGTCTTATGCGGGCCTCCGTCTTTTACCCTGCCGATCGCATAGCTTCTAGTGCAAGACTAGCCATTGGTATCGCCGGGCTGTCATTTCTATATCAGGGTCTCACTGAATTAGCCACCTCAGACGACTCAAGTGAGGAGCATGTATATATGCCACTGAACTATTTCGGCGCGTGGATCCATTTGCATGTGAATGGGGCATATAGCGAGCGGGTGCAACCGATGTTTTTTGACACGGTTTCATTTCCTATGGTAATGAAACTTGTCAGGGCGTGGGGCTCAAACCGAACCGAGACATTCACCAGCTGTGCCTCAATCCTTACAATCTCTGGAAGCAAAGGCAAATTTATTTTGATGATTGGGTACTTGTAAGGTCCTACTGCCCTAATCAACCTCTACTAGATGTATTGAAATAGGGTAATTTGAACTTAGCAAATAGGGACATCGCTTATTTCTATTCGATTTGTCCTGGCTTTTTGGTGTACCGGCGCGGTAATGATGTTTCCTACAGGCCTTATAGCCCCCATCGCTTCTCCCGGTAATTTGGATACGATCAAGACATTCTGCTATAAGCTTTTCATTACTAGCCTATTTTTATGAAGGAGTCGACAAAGAACGCCATTCATCACTTAATAAAGCCGGGCACCAGATCCTGCTTTGCGATCCTCGACCCGAACCGCGTCCCCCGACTATTGTCAGCCTTTCGATCATGGTATTCATCATCCATGGCTAGGGTCATCGATCAAGAGAAGCATGTATTCCTCGGTCATCAAGGTGCTATGAGGGCATCGAAACCTTACTTTCCCTTGAAACCGAGGTCGGTTATTCTTCCTTCTTTGGCTCAAGAAGAGACTGGAAGTTTCTCCCGCTGTCCAGGATCTCAGGACAGCTCAAGCTTTCAGGAGTGCTTAGCCAGAATTTGTTCCCGTTACTCAGAACAGAACGGTCACGGGTAGAAAGCGACCTCCTTCGCCCATTTCTTCTGGTCCTTCCGCAGGTCATGTCATGCTGATAGCGTTTTGCCTGCTGATGATTCTGTCCTTACACCGAAAGTGAGGTCATCTGTCAGAGATGACATTGCGGGTGGCTCACCGTCTAATTCAGAAATTGGGAAGCATTGGCCGAGGGCATCGTTAAGTAAGAAGAAGGTCTTTCAAGCCACTGCCGGCTCTCGCAAGAGGCGAAAGGCTTCTTTTATGGCTAGCCTTGCATCTGGTCCAGAGACTCAAGCTTCCCTGACCTAAAGCATCTCTGAGTATGGGATGAATATCGATGTCAACTTTTCAAAGTCATTCGCTGTAGAGGCTTTCAATCTTGCAGTAGCCATTGTCGAGTCATTGGCAGAGGATGCTGCTGCTTATCTTAAGGCAGCATTATCCACTTCCGCACAATTAGCTGCAGAGGAAGCGAAGAAGGCACGGGTGTTTGCGGAAACGGGTATAGTTCTTCTATTTTTCTTCAAGTATATCTTTTAGTAGGCCATATTACGTGTCTAATCTCTTTTTTTTTTCTACAACGACATCTACTGAAGAAGCCATCCGAGTATCTCTTGATTCATATCAAGAAGAAGTGCGCATGAGGCAACGAGCCACCCAGAGTTCTGGTGAGATCCATTTTCTTAATGTTCTATGTGTAAAATGCATCATTTTATCTTGTTCGCTTATCAGTTTCTTTCCTCTGTGATTTTTTTAACAGATGCTAGGGGACAACAATCCGGTATTCATATATCAAATGTCCCTTCCAGAATAGTTATCACGTGTATTTCGGGGTTGTCGGATCTCGCTCATGGCCGCTCCCAACTGTCATGGGAAAGAGCGCTTAAACAGCCGATGTCCACCACTCTCGACACCGAACCTATTGATGATGAGGAAATCCAACTGGTGCACGCTTAGAGAAGTTCTCTTCGGACGGCTCAGGCGGAGTCAGCATGTCGTCTTCGAGAGGAACCTATACTTCAGGCCTCTCAGGTAAAAAGAATATTCTTTTCAATTTTTTTGAGCCTGGGTGATTACTTTACTAACCCCTTGGTGAATGCTTTTTACAGCTGGCGGTAGTTCCAGCAATCAAGCCTTGGCCGATACATATGAAAAAGGTGAAATCCCTTCAGCGGAGATCCTTGTGCCACCTGCGGAGCCGACAAATGACGACCAGATCAATCCTTACATGGACGAAGTCGACTATTTAGGATCCGATATGCATGATCCTGTCATTCCTGAGGTCGCTGCTTCTATTAGTGGCTCCCAGACATCTGACGGAGTTCACAGTGTGGTGATAAGGGTTGTCGACTCAAGAGCTTCATCTCCTTTTGACTCTGCGATCCAAAGTAGTTCTATTGAGGCAGTTGTTGAGGTTAGCAGCGCTTGGGGAATGTTTTTGGCCTCTGTCCCAGTGACTCTCGCAGAGCCGCTTGGTATTTTGCGTTATATTTACCTCACGCTCCTTTTTGTCTCCACCAGATATACTTGCCGATGCGTTTTCTTTTGGTTTCAGTTGTAGATGTGCCAGCAAATTTGTCATCCTCAGTATCGAGAGCCGCCACTCTCGTAACTCCCGATGCTCTACATACTAAAGAAGCTGGCATTATGACCATTTTTACCCCTCCTACTTCTTCTGTGATGATGATGGAAGGTACCTTTCGATTTTATTGTTTATCACTTATTTTATTGACTCGATTCTTATGTCATCTGTCAGATGTTTCAGTGATGGGTCTGATGGTATCCTAACTTGCCAGTGTTATTTTGGAAAGGCTAGGTCATAGCTCATCTCCTCACCCAGCACTGGGGTGCAGTGTCGGTAAGTTTTATCTTTTGTCCATTCTTTTCTAGTTCCCTTAGAAAGCTTAATCAGTCATAATGATTTATGATGTAGTCCTGCAGCTCATAGACGACGAGAATGCAAGAGAACCTACTGCACTTCCGACTCTGATAGCTCCGGCAGACCTGGTCCATTTCGAATCCCAATTCATTAGGCCCGAAGGGCCTTTTGCTCGACGCACATCTCCAGTATTGGAAATGAGCAGCTTATAGTTGCTGATGGTTCTCATAGCAAAACTGAATGATGGAGTCTTATATTCCACAGGAGAATTTTTCGAGGTAGTCAACCTCATGCTGGGCACTTTCAGCATCTATCATGAAGAATCTCTGGTTCGCACTTGGGTTGACTACTGTCGGCAAATTGAAGCCTGGATTCATGAGTTCGCTTCTAAATATCCTGCCACCGAAGCATAATTGTCAGGGGCTCAGCTTAACGATCGTGTCGAGCGATGCGTTGCTCTTATCGGTTCTGAGGAGCAAAAGTTAGTCCAAAAAAATCAGAGGGTGAAGCGGCTTCCCGGGAACTCGGACGCTTAAGAAGAGAGCGAAAAGCCACTGCTAATAAGGTGTACGTGCTTCGCAGAGCACTTGCCTAGGCTATGGCCCGAGGACTGGCCTTGGATAATGAAGTTGCGACCATAGAAGCAGTGGTGCAGAACTATGTCACCGAGAAGCGTGCTATTGACAATAAGCTCGCCGAACGCCGTCGCCAAAAGGAGGAGGCTGAAGCCCTGCTGGTCACTTTGGAGCAGAAAGAAAGGAGTCTGAAGAGAGGAGCAAATATTTCGCCGACCTATTGGGAGCTCCACCTTCTTGATATGCATATATACATATTTTTTGTACTCCTTCTTACATATTGTATTTTTTAACCACTTTGATTCTATTGGATATGTATGCCCTCGAGGCCTGTATTGTATAGGATATTAGGGATATGTATGTACATAAAAATCTTTCTTGGTTGTATATAGTATATTATTTGAGTTGTCTTTATCTTGATATGTGTATTTCTTTCTATTGATACTTTATATTTCTTGCACATATTGATAAAGACTCGATACAGTAGTATACTATTATAGTTTGACTTTATCTTAACATGTGCATATGTTATACTCGATATAACATATGGCGGTTACATGTTGATAAAACCCGTAGGATTTTGCTTGACTACCAGTTTTATGATGGCGATCATACTTGTGGGAGCTGGGTAGTCCATAAGCACATCCTTAAAGGTCCCAAGTCACAGGAGTGTCGAGATCGAGTATCGATACTCCAGAGTAGACTTGTGTATACGTTTCTAAACCCCAACGAGAGGTGGTGGTTGGTCCCATACCATTGGTGTGATCATCTAAGATTTTATACAGGTGCTCACTACGGGTGAGTGTTAGTTGTATGTATGCTCTAGAGACCATTGTTGTACATGATTGTATATTACAATGGATGCTTGGACATATATAGGGAGGACTTTCTTGCTCGAAATGATAGCATACTATCTGGATAAAGATTACTCTTTATCTTAACATGTTGATTAGTATTATGATACTGTCTTGCTCTCACATATTGGTAAAGCCCTTAGGATGTATACTTGACTACCGAGATTATGATGCATATCATACTAGTGGGGCCATGGTAGTCTACAAGTTTATCCTTTAATTGTTCCTAATCGAGAGTGTATCGAGACATGGCATCGATATTCTAGAGCAAAATAGCATATACGCTTCTTGACCCATTTGATGGGTGATGGATAATCCTATATCCATTGGTGTTTTATGTCAAAGATGGTATACGGGTGCTCATTGGAGAATGGGTACACTGAACAGAACTCGCCGAGAACTCCTAGATGGTATTATACCCATCGTCACATAGCAGTTCTCTGGTGACACTGGTACAGGTTAGTCTGTAGACCCGAGATCGTCATAGAGTCTTATGTGTCTCCCACTCTGCTTTGATTTCCACCCTACCACTGCTCTACTGAGTCGTGTAAACAGGTGGTTTTTGGATACAGTCCCGAGTCACATGGAGGTAATGAGAGATAAGAGGGGTTTCGTCTCTCCCGGTATTGGGCGTTGATGTTGCGCTGTGCTCGATTAGCCATAACAGGAAATCCCGGGCCAGGGTTGCTGAGATTTACTAGTAAATATTATCAGTAGTTTCTCGGACCGTTATGAGTCTCACATCGACATGACTTATCAAGTTATTGGGGTCTGACGTATACCACCCCCACACTAGATATGCGACATATCAGACGAAGAGACCGGACTATACGGTAGTATTACTTATTGGATTCACGGGAGTATGAGCAAGCTTGCTTGTTGATCTTCTGATCACTCAATACCTGGGAGCCGTTACGTACAGCTAGTGCCGCTGACAATTTGTAGGTATGTGATATGATTACTGCATACTGCTAGCGTATTGACGAGTCTTTAGAGTCCTACACAGAGATTTCTAGCTCAGGCGAAACGAAGTAGGAGTACATAAGTGATATGTGCGGGACCGAGATTAATACGTGTATGTGATACCATATTCTAATATCATGATATATGATATCGATCGGTTATATGTGATATAACCGGGTTATCGAATCAAGTGTTGATTCGATATATTGATATAAATGATATTAGTCAGTTATACGTGATATAGCTGGATTATTAAATCAAGTGTTGATTTAATAATTTAATGTATAATTATATATTTGATATATTAATATACATTAACTAATATTAGCTCATTTAAGCATTTCTTTTTCTCACTTCTATATTTGACATATATGTGATATATGTTAATTGCATTTGTTTGATTGTATCATGCTTGATGATACATAGTACATGGGTGTATGAGACTCACACAATTCCATAGATAATTAAGGGTTTGTTTTATTTAAGGAAAATCAAAATTATTTGGAAATAAGCATGGTTGTTAGAAGCTTGGAGAAGCTTGTAGTAACCTTAACTTAGTCCATTAATTTTGTCTCACCTTAGATATTTATTAACCTAACCATTATCTATAGCTATGGTTAATTCTCTACATAGATAATATAAGATATTATCTCATCCATGGTTGCAATTATCATTTTTCATTCACTCATTCATTCATTCTACACTTCATATTCTTCTTCATCTCAAGGAAAGCTCTCTAGGTTTTCTTAAGGTGAAGAAAATTAGTGAGAAAAATAATTCTAAAGTGAGCAAAAATATCCTACTTTATCAACCTACATTAGATTAGCCATTTAGTTTAGGTTGCTTGCTTCACCAATTCCTAATTAGTGAAGAGGTAGCTTGAGCTAGAGTCTCCTTGACGTAGATCATCTTCGGTCTCGAAAACTTCAAGTAAGATTGTTCATTTCGCCTAGTGGAGCTTAACTAGAGTCCGGAAGACCACTACTTGGAGCGAAGGGACTACTACACAGAGCTATTGAAGTGAAGGACCGGTCTACAAAGGTTGTATTCCTTGTTCACTTAGTGTAAAGTAGTTTACATATTAGTTTAACCCTAATTCTTTAGTTAGATCCTAGGTTAGGGTTCTTTAGCACCCTAGATTTTTAAAATTGCATACTAGATGCCTTGGAAAACCTACTGGGGTGCTAAGGAATCCCAACATGGTATCAGAGCCATGCTAGAGAATTAGACGATATTAGTAGAATTACGAAACCAAAACAACTCCGAAATCTTGAAACAAAATCCATAGTTTCTGTCGAATTTTTAAGTCCTCTAAAAATTATTTAAACAAGTGCAGAATGTTACATATGATGTAACATGAACACCAGAGAAAAATGAGCCTAATCAACCGGATTTTGGCCGGCGAAATGTATATAAATACCAGCCTCACCGGTTTTTTGATAGATTTTTGGCTTCGTTTTTCTCTGGTGTTCTAGTCTCTGGGGTTTGGTGTTTCAGATATTGTTTGTTTTTGCCAAGATTGCATGTGATGTTATCTTTCTGTAGTAGCAATTCGGGGTGTTTGGTATTCGTAATTTTAACATCGTTTTAGGTTTATATATGTGATACAATATTTGGAATCCGCAATAATTAGTTTTGTGAATCTATCAAGTTAGTCTCTTTTGATCGGTTGCCGCGGTGTTTTGATTTGGATCAAAACTCCGTCGCAATCACGTATAGTACGTGGACACTCGACGGGTAACATTACTAGATAGCCACGTCCCAAAGCCCCGACCAAGTGACTGTAGGAGAACCCCGTTGCCAAAAGTATCCTCCCGGGTGCTCGCGGCCGCAGTGTTCCGCCTAAGTGCACTTCGTCTACTAAAGTTTCCGACGAGCATTCGATCAGGTTGTCGGGAATCTTATTGAATTATCCGACTGGTTATTGAAAAATGTTTTCAATATTGAGACTAAAATGCGGGGTTTATAAGGTTAGGCATGAAATTCGGAATATGAGATATTCCGGGTTTATGATGTCTAAAGAATTCATATGGTTAGGCATGAAATCCAAAGTATGTGATATTTCGGGCTTATGATGTCTAAGGTGGTTGCGTATTCCAATTGTTGTAGTTTTCATTTTCTTTTCTGTGACCGTAAGTGTAATATGTAGTGGATCGCCGGTTTCGTTGCTATACATCAACGACAATTGGGATACGCATATTTATTTATGTTGATGAGATGTGATGGTATGTGTTGCTGTGATATGTTATATTGGATCGTCGTGTTTGAATAGCCGGGGGTTTTATGTGAGATGAGAGTTTTTCATTTTCATTCATGTAAAATTCATTGTATGTAATATTCTTTTATTGGGGCACATCCGGGTTGAGGATGACGCCACCATTGATGTATATTATTTAACTTTCCGCATTAGGATAGACCCAAGGTGGGGAGCACAAGTAACCGGATTCTAGGGTCCAATGGGAGACCATCTCGAGGAGTCGAGACCGAGTCTCTTAACTGTAGAATTGGGAGGGTTACTTGCCGCTCTCGTAGGGGTCTAGGGATGTGGGTTTGACTATTCATTATGACCGTGGAATCTGTGTTTTTTACGGGCTTAATTTAAAACTCAGAAATCTTAGTATATCCAATATTTCATATGTTGATTTCTGCTGCAATGCTCTGTGATGTGATCACTTTATATGATGAGATGAATGCTATAATTATATATTTGATATATAATAAACGTTGCTTCTGTTTTGCATTCGCGCTATCCCTGCCCCCGCTCTGCCGTTAGTTAACTAACCTAACGGTGCATGACGGGACCCCGTAGTGAATGCGGATGGCATAAGCGTACGTTATATTTTCGTTTCTTTATCTGTGATGCTCAGGAAGCATAAATGATGGGACTTCATTAATGAGATTAATGAAAAGGAAAATAAACCTAAAGTTGTTGTAGAATCGAATTTGAAACTCACTCGGCCTTTTTATGAAAAATCATGTTTCAAAATGCGGAGCTTAAGCCACTCCTTTTGAAATTATTTGATTCTACAAAGAGATCAAGTTAAAAGAGTTAAAGGTTTTCTTAAAAACCATCCGCAACCCTCCATCATTTTAGGAAGTAGAGTACTTAGTATTAGTGCTGCGTATGTTGATCATAGTCAAGGAATACTGATTGAATGAATTCTCGGTGTGTATGTAGAAAATGTATAGAAATCACAACCAAAAATATTTTTGACCGCAATCAATAACGGTGTCGATTGTAGCGCGTTAGCGAGTGCGGATCGTCCATAGGGAAAGTGAGACCCGTTCGTAATTGAATTAGATGAATTGAAAATTAAAGAAAAGAAAAGAAAAGACAATTCAATTCAAGATTTATAAAATTGAAGTTCAAGAATTATCTAGATCTAAATCTAAAATCAAGAAAACATTTAAAATCAAGAATTAAGAATTGATGATATCCAATCCAATAATCAAGAATCGAAGTGAGGCTCGTAGGAATCGATCAAATCTATAGACGTGACGAAATCTATTGATTACGTATTCTTATCCATCGATGAAATTGATACTAGATCGATGATGATCAACGATAATTAGGGATTTCTTGCGGAAACTAAAGTTTCATCATCTATCCCTTGTCCTTTCGTTGATTTCATTCACATTCAAGCCTTTAGTAAATTCAAGAATCGATCGTGGATCCCTAATTAAGAGCGAACACAATCAAGAAAGCATCGCTCGAAACTAGGTCGTCGATTCTTCAATTTGCTAAAGTTTACAAAACTCATAGGACTTAAGAATCGTTTCAAGATTTGTAACATCCTCATCTATTGATTTTCTCGACTCCTTCACGAGCGGAGTTTTACTCAAACATCATAACAAGAAACACAATCAAGAATTGAGATCTAATCATGATGCAAGATTGTAAAGAAAGAAAGATAAAGAATTTCACCATTTATTTATCAATAATTTCGTTACAATTATCTCAAGATCTACAAGAGGAAAGAACTTGATCGTTGATTTCGGCTTCGATCGTCTCCTTGAGTCGCGGATCTCCTTGGATCACTTGCTCGGATGAAGATCGGCTTCGCTCCTAAAAGGTTGAAGGCTTCTTGCTTGAATTGTACTCGGGGATCTTGAATTTGGCTTGGATTTGATTGAATTAGGGTTAGGGTTTGAATGCATAAGTTGTGTCACTCAACATGTGTGTGTAATGGTTAATAAACAACCCAAAATCCTAGATCTAGGTTTCCTTTTATAAGCCTCTCAACCTTAGTGTTAGTTATATGTATGCCCTAGAGGCCATTACTGTACATTGGATGTATATTGTAGTGGATGCTGGGACATATATAGGGAGGACTTTCTTGCTCGACATGATAGTATGCTATCTGGTTGCTCTTTACCTTAACGTGTACACTGATTGTCTCTCTGTTACATGTTGGTAAAGCCCTTAGGATGTGTGCTTGACTACCTGGACTATGATGCGGATCATACTAGTGGGGACATGGTAGTCCATAAGTACATCCTTCAAAGTCCCTAGTCGAGGGTATATCGAGACGGGGCATCGATATACCAGAGTAGACAAGCGTATACCTTCTCGACCCATACAGATGGGCGATGGATGATCCCATATCCATCGGTGTTTGACATCAGAGATGATATACGGGTGCTCAGTGGAGATTGGGTACACTGGACGGACTCGCCGAGAACTCCCAGATGGTATTATACCTCACGTCAGATGGCAGTTCTCTGGTGACACTGGTACAGAGTAGTCTGTTGACCCGAGATCGTCATAGAGTCTTGTGTGGTTCCCACTGTGCTTTGATTTCCACCTTACCACGTCCAAGAGGGCATGCAAAACGGTGGTTTTTGGGTACAGTCCCGAGTCACATGGAGGCAATGAGCGATAGGAGGGGATTCGTCTCTCCCGGTATAGGGAGTTGATGTTGCGCTGTGTTCAATTGGCTATAACAGGAAATCCCTGGCCAGGGTTGCTGAGATTTACTGGTAAGTGTTACCAGTAGTTTCTCGAATTGTTATAGACCTCATATCGACACGACTTATCGAGCTATTGGGGTCTGACGTTTACCACCCCTTGGCGAGATATGCGACATATCAGACGATCAGACCGGACTGTACGGTAAGTGTTACTGGTTGGATTCACAGGAGTGTGAGCGGGCTTGCTCGTCGATCTTCTGATCGCTCAATACCCGGGTGGCCGTTACGTTTAGCAGACCGCTTGCGGCTTGTGGATGTTTGATATGATCATCATCTGCTGCCGGCGTATTGACGAGTCTTTAGAGTCCTACACAGAGGTTTCCTGGCTCAAGCGAAACGAAATAGGAGCGCATATGAGATATGTGCGGGACCGAGAATAATACATATATGTGATACCGTATTCCATTCTCGCGATGAATGTGTCGAATGGTTGTATGCGATATAACCTAGTTATCGAATCAAGGATTGATTCGATAAGCCGATACATTGTATACTAGTCGGTTGTGTGCGACATGACCGGATCATTGAATCAAGTGTTGATTTGATTATTTAATGCATAATTATATATTTGATATATTACTTTGCATTAACTAGTATCGGTTCACTTTAAATGGATTTTCTCACTCGGATGTGCGCATTGCATATGCGATATGATTTTTGTGCACTTGCTTGTATCATGTTTGATGATACATGCCTTTTGGTTAAGTGTAAAGAATTAAACCTTGGTTAATGAAATGGTTAGGGTTTACTATTTCCTTATTCATTTATTTATCTATTTATTCTTTTTGGAAAATGATTTGCATAAAGATTAAATAGTGGCTTTCTTTGTTGTTTTCATGAAGCTTCATGAACACTTTGACTAAGTGACCATTTTGTCTCTAGCTTGACCCTAACCATTCCTTTAACCATGATTGATTCTCTACACATTACCATGGTTAAAGATTATGATAAGTATTCTTTTATTTTATATTTTCTATTTAACTTATCATAGCTTTATCTTCTTCTTCTTCTTCATCTTCAATGAAGAAACCTCCACTTCATCAATGGTGATTGATGAAGATGAGTGAGAAATCCAATTCTAAAGTCTACCCACTTCCTATTTCTTCATCCTCTACCTCTTGCCAAGTAGTAGAGTGTGTTTCCTTCACAAGTTTTCAAGGCTCGGTGAAGGTGGAGCTTGATCTAGTGATGCTTCGACGTAGATCATCTTCGGCACGTTGTCGATGACCTAGCCCGTCCATTCTCCGATGAAGCCGACGCTAGAGCCCGGGATCCGTCTTGGACAGCGAGGAGACTTCATTGTGGAGCTATGGAGGTGGAGAACCGGATCTACAAAGGTTGTATTTCCGTATCTCTTAGTTAAGTGTTAACTAGTTAACTTTTTCGCCTAGTTTTCTAGCAAACGATCCGTAGTCGGGTCTCTCGGCACCCGTAAAATTTTATAATGGCATGTTCGATGCCTTGTGAGACCTCATTGGGGTGCCTAGGAACCTTTCAGTGGTATCAGAGCCTAGCTAGAGCCTTAGGCGAAGTCTAGACGCGATTTGAAGTCCGATCGAACCGAAATATAGAACCCAAAATAGCTCTCTGTCTTTTTTTGAAAAACTGGTATTTTTCCAAATTAAAAATTGCTAAAAAATTCAGCATAGAAAAATAAGAATTACGGTGCAAAAAGTTTCTGGTGAACAGTGATTTGTGCGGCGGAACCGCGGCAGAAGCCTGGCTTCTGCGGCGGTTCCGCGGCCTTATGGTAACGTCAGCCCTTATGTTTTGCACAGTAATTCCTGATAAATTATGCTGAGTTTTCTGGGAATTTTTAAATTGATTCAAGAGTTGAATTTTTCTGGGGTTGTTTTGGGGATTCGGTGTTTCGATCGGAGTATCAAATTTTGTCTATGTGGCTTTCCGGATAAATTTTAGAATATGTTAAAAAGTTCGACCGGATATAAATACCCAATTTTTCCCCTGTCGGGAAATTTCCAAGTGTTGGATTTTTCCGTAGTTTAACGACGTTCTAAGTAGTGCAAGTAACGCGATGGTCCCTCTAGAAGACAACAAAGCTTAACTCGATTATGTGACCGTCTTGAACTGCCCTTTGAACCTTCGGGTTTGGGGCAGTACGGCGTGCCACATGTGAGGCGTTGGCTTGACCCTTCTACGGCTGGACCGTTGGTACTGAGGCACGAACTGAATGTTTTTAGACATGTTTCATGTGTTGAGCTGTATCGGGAAAACTTGGGTGTTTGACTGTTCGATCGAAAAGTTTAACATTTTCTGTTTATCTGGAATGGGATACAATAATTGGAATTCACAAAAGTTATGTGATAACTGAATGAATGTTATAAACATAGCACTTTAGTCTCACTTGATCGGTTGCCACGGAATTTTGATGTGATCAAAAGTCCGTCGCAATCACGTAGCGTACGCGGATACTCGCCGGGTAAACTTAATAGACAGCCTCACTCCATAGCCCCGACCAAGTGACTGTAGGAGAACCCCATCGCCGAAAGCATCCGTTCGGGTGCTCGCGGCAGCGGTGTTCCGCCTTGGTGCACTTCGTCGACGGTATCGGGGGTGCAGCCGTCTACTGAAGTTTGCGACGAGCATTCGATCAGGATGTCGGGAATCCTGTTGAATTGCCCGACTTAATATTGAAAAGTGTTTTCGATTTTGAGACTAAAATGCGGGGTTTATAATTGTTAGGCATGCGATGTCTAAGGAATTCATTTGATTAGGCATGCGATGTCTATGCAGGTTGCGAATTCCAACTGTTGTAGTTTTACACTTTCTTTTCTGTGACCGTAAGTGTAATATGTGATATCGCCGGTTTCGTTGCTATATGTCAACGACAATTGGGATGGACAATTTACTTACGTTGATGACATGTGATGTTATGTGTTGCTGGATATGTTATATTGGATCGTCGTGTTTGAATAGCCGGGGGTTTTTATGTGAGATGAGTGTTTTTTCATTTTCATTCATGTAAAAACTTGTATGTAATATTCTTTTATTGGGGCGCTTCCAGGTTGCGGAAGATGTCACCTTTTGTATATTATTTACTTTTCCGCACTAGGATAGACCCAAGGAGGAGGGCATAAGTAACCGGGTTCTGGAGTCCAGTGGGAGACCAACTCGAGGAGTCGAGTCCGGGTCTCCTAACTCTAGAATTGGCAGGGTTGCTTGCCGCTCTCGTAGGGGTCTAGGGGTGTGGGTTTGGCTATTCATCACGACCGTGGAATCCGTGTTTTATACTGGCTCGTATTGAAAACACGGACGTCCTAGTATATCCAATGTTTCATATGTTTCTTCTGCTGCGATATCTGTGATGCGATCATGTGATGTTCTTTGATAGATACTTTATATAGTATATATGATATATTATATAGACGTTACTTATGTTTTGCACCCGCACTAGCCCTGCCCTGCTCTGTCGTTAGTTACCTAACCTAACGGTGCACGAAGGGACATCGAGGCGAATGCGGATGGCATAAGTGTACGTCATATCTATCTGTGATGTTTAGGTAATTATATGATGGGACTTCATTAATATGATTAATGAAATAAAAGAAACCTAAGATGTTGTAGAATCGAATTTCAAAATAAAACAGGTAGCTACAGTTCTTGCTTTGCACAGCGGTATATGTGATATATCATGCACCTTATTCGATGAGGAAAGGACCGAGATCCCTTCGCCGGGAGTGACTCCTTTAGCAAAAACTGGCAGATGCTACACACTCGGTTTGGTTTTTGATTGCTTTTAAGAGTTTTTGCTTTGCACAGTGATATATATGATATATCCCGCACCTCATTCGACGAGGAAAGGACCGACGATCCCTTCACCGGGAGTGACTCCTTTAGCAAAACTAGAAAAGCCTCAAAAGCACTCCATTTCAAAATCATTTGATTCTACAACGATATCAAGTTCATTACGCAATAGGTTTTCAGAAAAACCTGTCGTAGCCCTCCGTCATTTCAGATAAGTAGTAGTTAGTATTCGTGCTACGTTTGTTGGCCTGCGTCAAGGCGTAGTGTGCGGTAGCTAACTGGTGCTTATCTGCATAAGCATATGATGTGATTGGATTAGGGTAGTCGTGCGACTTTGTTGGCCTGCGTCAAGGGTCGTGCGGGTGGGTTTAATTCAATCAGGAAATGACGGGTTGAACTTGACTAGCGGACTATGGTTTGTTGGCCTGCGTCAAGGTCATAGGACGCTAGGGGCAAAATTATCGGGAATTTCAAGTGTTGAAATTTGCAATGAGATTGCATACCTTCTATGAGATAGTTGGATCCCGATACCCGCTGCGAGTAAGTGTTACTCCTGGGAGAGTTTTATACATTACAATTAGCCGATCAAGTAGGTGTCTAGAAAGGTGTCAACGGGGTTACGCCTCTGGGAAAACGAGGTTTACATTAATTAGGTTCGTGCGAAAGCACGGGGGACCTCCCTCAAAGTACCGACACTGGCCTGGCTGAAAGATTGGCGAACTTGTAGTGTGTAATTAATCCCGGCTAGTCTTTCCTTTTAGGGTTTGAAGGAAGATTTGATAAAAAGCAGTGGGAGCCATCCTGATTAGATAAAATAATAACCAATCTATTGTTGCAAGAGCACACGCTGAGTGTTTTCTTCTCTCTCTCTCCAGGTAGCGACCATATCACGCCTTAATCAAGATAATAATACGGAATATTGACCGAACCCGCTTTTTATACTGAGCTGGGGAACGTTGGTCCCGCTCCAACTTATAATTGTTATAAGACAGAGCAGGAAATTGGGGATTACCAGAATTCCCGTGCCGCCCAAACGGAGAGAGTGCATGCTGATGCATCATCTTCGGGTGTGTTCATTATAAAGAACTGTTTCTCAGTATCCTCTGCGTCCTGTGTATTTGATACCAGATCAGGATCCCAGATATGTAATCTGTTACATAGGGCTACAGAAAGGTAGAGAACTGAGAACGGGTGATAAGTTTCATGAGGCAGAAAACGGGGCAAGTGTTGCAGCCAAGTCTGTTGGTCACTGTCACCCTGTTTTCCAAATACATTGATTCTGAACGAATGTTATTAGATACCGAACCTGATATACAAAATCATATCTATCTCTTTATTAGTAAAGAAATGATAAAATTTTGTATTATTGGATAATGTTTTGAACATTTCCTATATCAAAAGTTGATCGGTTCAGGCACGTTATCTAAAAGCATTAATGTTCTAAATCAAACTACAGTTCTTAGTATACAGAACACACACAAGAGGAAGAGTTCAGAACTGAACGAATTCTTCTTGAGGCATTGTAGACTAGGTCAGATCAATGTGACCCGACTAGCTAGAGTTACATATAGATGCATATTTAAATCAGTTTGAATTTACATCTTGTGAAACTCGCCAGTCATGTCACAAAGATAAGATGACCACAGCTCCGTTTACTGAAAACAGAGAAAGAGTTAGTGAACTCTTGGGATGATACATGTTGATGTATGTAGGTCCCCTGTCTACACATGCCAAGACTGGTTCTTTATACTTCGTTATATTCTCTGATAATCTCTCAAGATTCAGTCATATGTTCCTGTTGAAACACAAGTCCGAACCTTTTGAGATATTCACAGAATATAAGTTAGAAGTACAGAACCAGAATACGGGTATAAGTATTATGTCCTATGATGAGATCAAGGAGGAGAATACTTGAGCACGGAAATCCTGGACTATTCTAAAGGAGAATGAGATTCTCTCTCAGCATTACTCCTCCGTATACACCATAGCACGATGGTATATCGGGGCGGAGCAATCACACCCTATATGATAAGGTGTGCTCTATGATGAGTACTACTGAGTTACCTGTTTCCTTTTGGGAGTTATGCACTTGAGTAGCTGCATACCTATTGAATAGGGTTCAAATCAAATCAGTTGCCTACCACTTCATATATGATATGGAAAGGGAAGAGCCCACATCTTAAGCTAGTTAAGATTTGGGGTTGTCCGGCCTATGTCTAAAAGCAAAATCCGGACAAGCTCGAGGCAAGGTCTGTAATGTAGAACTGGAAAGGTTCCAGCTATACAAACTACAGCTGATGATTTGATAGAACCAAAGGATTCAGTAGATACCAACGAACCTCAGCCTCTCCGCCGATCTAGTAGGGTTCCTCACCCACCTGAGAGATACTTCGGTTTCTCTATGACAGTGGGAGCGAGGATTGCATCATGAGATGATGACCCAACTAGCTTCGAGCTGGCCATCAAGAGTGGGACTCTGTAAGAATGGCTGGATGCTTAGTGATCTGAGATGGAATCCTTATACACCAACAAAGTATGGACTTTGGTTGCTATATCTGAAGGGTTAAATCCCCATCAGGAGCAAGTATATCTTGAGAAGATTACTTGGTGTAGATGGAAAAGTTGAGACTTTCAAAGCTAGACTTGTTAAAGGTTTGCATCATTGACCAGGTGTGGATTATGTTGAAACCTTTTCTAAGGATCTATGCTTAAGTCCATCCAGATCCTACTTGCCACGGCTACATACCATGACTACGATATCTGGTGGTTGGGTGTCTTGACTGCTTTTCTAAATGATGATTTGGAAGAGAGCGTCTATAAGTACACAGCCAGAGGGCTTCGTAGACAGTGGGAGCAGCGGAAACGTGTGCAAGATGCTTTATAGGATAAAGCAGGCATCGCGGAGTTGGAACATCTGTTTTGATGAATTAGTCAAAGAGTTTGACATCATCAAAATGGTAGATGAACCTTGTATAAACAAAAGGGTAGTAGGGAGTATGGTAGTGATCCTCGTAGAGTACGTGGATGGCATACTCTTGATAAGAAAAGAGTTTCTTATGCTACGCTCGGTCAATCTCCGCTTATCACTAGGATTCTCCATATAGGATCAAAGTGATACCTCCTAAATCCTGGATTTTGGATCTATGAGATAGATATAATTGGAAATTAGGATACTCACTAGTTGTAGTGAGATGGTATCAATCGATCCTGGGGAGAATCGCTGGAAGGGTTCCAGTGTGATAAAGACGACTGAATGTCAGTCGCAGGCATTGTCTTTACCCTCAGTAAAGGGACGGTATGTTGGAAGAGTTCCAAGCTAGATACCGAGGCATACTAGACGATAAAGGCAGGATACATCGCTACTTAAGATGCTACCAAAGAGGCTGTTTGGGTGTATATTGGTTCATGAGATGAACTACGTTCCTCCCATTTTGTGACAATGGAGTTGTGGCTTATGCCAAGGAACACAGGTCCCATCAGTGATCCAGACATATTCTAAGGCAGTATCACTTAATCATGGAGATGGTTGATCTCTAAGGGATCGAGGTAAGGAGAGAAGACTCAGAGGACAACACGGCGGATCCACTCACGAAGGCCTATTCCCAGAGAGAGACCATTATGGGATGGTTGAGTATGAGATACTACAACCACTGCTACAGATGGCCCTAGTGCAAGTGGGAGATTGTTAGTTATATGTATGCCCTAGAGGCCATTACTGTACATTGGATGTATATTGTAGTGGATGCTGGGACATATATAGGGAGGACTTTCTTGCTCGACATGATAGTATGCTATCTGGTTGCTCTTTACCTTAACGTGTACACTGATTGTCTCTCTGTTACATGTTGGTAAAGCCCTTAGGATGTGTGCTTGACTACCTGGACTATGATGCGGATCATACTAGTGGGGACATGGTAGTCCATAAGTACATCCTTCAAAGTCCCTAGTCGAGGGTATATCGAGACGGGGCATCGATATACCAGAGTAGACTAGCGTATACCTTCTCGACCCATACAGATGGGCGATGGATGATCCCATATCCATCGGTGTTTGACATCAGAGATGATATACGGGTGCTCAGTAGAGACTGGGTACACTGGACGGACTCGCCGAGAACTCCCAGATGGTATTATACCTCACGTCAGATGGCAGTTCTCTGGTGACACTGGTACAGAATAGTCTGTTTACCCGAGATCGTCATAGAGTCTTGTGTGGTTCCCACTGTGCTTTGATTTCCACCTTACCACGTCCAAGAGGGCGTGCAAAATGGTGGTTTTTGGGTACAGTCCCGAGTCACATGGAGGCAATGAGCGATAGGAGGGGATTCGTCTCTCCCGGTATAGGGAGTTGATGTTGCGCTGTGTTCGATTGGCTATAACAGGAAATCCCTGGCCAGGGTTGCTGAGATTTACTGGTAAGTGTTACCAGTAGTTTCTCGAATTGTTATAGACCTCATATCGACACGACTTATCGAGCTATTGGGGTCTGACGTTTACCACTCCTAGGCGAGATATGCGACATATCAGACGATCAGACCGGACTGTACGGTAAGTGTTACTGGTTGGATTCACAGGAGTGTGAGCGGGCTTGCTCGTCGATCTTCTGATCGCTCAATACCCGAGTGGCCGTTACGTTTAGCAGACCGCTTGCGGCTTGTGGATGTTTGATATGATCATCATCTGCTGCCGGCGTATTGACGAGTCTTTAGAGTCCTACACAGAGGTTTCCTGGCTCAAGCAAAACGAAATAGGAGCGCATATGAGATATGTGCGGGACCGAGAATAATACGTATATGTGATACCGTATTCCATTCTCGCGATGAATGTGTCGAATGGTTGTATGCGATATAACCTAGTTATCGAATCAAGGATTGATTCGATAAGCCGATACATTATATACTAGTCGGTTGTGTGCGACATGACCGGATCATTGAATCAAGTGTTGATTTGATTATTTAATGCATAATTATATATTTGATATATTACTTTGCATTAACTAGTATCGGTTCACTTTAAATGGATTTTCTCACTCGGATGTGCGCATTGCATATGCGATATGATTTTTGTGCACTTGCTTGTATCATGTTTGATGATACATGCCTTTTGGTTAAGTGTAAAGAATTAAACCTTGGTTAATGAAATGGTTAGAGTTTACTATTTCCTTATTCATTTATTTATCTATTTATTCTTTTTGGAAAATGATTTGCATAAAGATTAAATGGTGGCTTTCTTTGTTGTTTTCATGAAGCTTCATGAACACTTTGACTAAGTGACCATTTTGTCTCTAGCTTGACCCTAACCATTCCTTTAACCATGATTGATTCTCTACACATTACCATGGTTAAAGATTATGATAAGTATTCTTTTATTTTATATTTTCTATTTAACTTATCATAGCTTTATCTTCTTCTTCTTCTTCATCTTCAATGAAGAAACCTCCACTTCATCAATGGTGATTGATGAAGATGAGTGAGAAATCCAATTCTAAAGTCTACCCACTTCCTATTTCTTCATCCTCTACCTCTTGCCAAGTAGTAGAGTGTGTTTCCTTCACAAGTTTTCAAGGCTCGGTGAAGGTGGAGCTTGATCTAGTGATGCTTCGACGTAGATCATCTTCGGCACGTTGTCGATGACCTAGCCCGTCCATTCTCCGATGAAGCCGACGCTAGAGCCCGGGATCCATCTTGGACAGCGAGGAGACTTCATTGCGGAGCTATGGAGGTGGAGAACCGGATCTACAAAGGTTGTATTTCCGTATATCTTAGTTAAGTGTTAACTAGTTAACTTTTTCGCCTAGTTTTCTAGCAAACGATCCGTAGTCGGGTCTCTCGGCACCCGTAAAATTTTATAATGGCATGTTCGATGCCTTGTGAGACCTCATTAGGGTGCCTAGAAACCTTTCACTTAGATCTAGAATTCAAATTTCAAATTTCCCTCCAAAATGAACCACTTTTCCCTCCAAAATGAACTACCTCATTTGAATTTTCCCTCCAAAATGAACTACCTCATTTGAATTTGAATTTTCCCTCCAAAATGAACTACCTCATTTGAATTTTCCCTCCAAAATGAGGTTGTTAGAAAGAATCTTCTAGAAAACGTTTGTTGGAGGGAATATTCTAGAATGAGGAATATTCTTGGGTAAGGTTGTTAGGCCGAGCCTTCTGGATGAAGCCACGTGGTCATTCTGGAGTCTTCTGGAAGCTGAGCCGTTAAAGGGAGACACGTGGAGGAAATTTGGGAAGCTGACGTGTCAATGGAGCCGCGGATCCGCCGCGGGAAGCACCTATTAGCCGCGGATCCGCGGCCCATTGATGGCCTTCTTGCATGAAAATTGCTGTGCTGCTTTGTGTTGGCCTTTTAGCACTTTTCTGATGTGTGAAATTTCATATTTCATTCTATATTGCTGCCAGATCATAAGTCTTGGACTTGGCGTATTTTTACCAGCACTTTTAACTGTTTCGGCTTTTCTCCTGGAATTTCCTGCACAGATTCTCGAGACAAGTGTTGCGCTATACAAAGATGATGCGATACAATGATAAACACTCAATTTCTCTCAGAAATGTCGGTATTAAAGTATAACACATGTAATTTGGTATTTTACGGCTGTTTTGCTAATATGTGCAATATTAATACCGAACACCTCTAGATGAGTGCAAATGGTAAGGAAATTGACGTGTTAAAAATGCAATATTTTCGACTAATCAAAATCTTCCAAACTTATTTTCGGTCATCTCGAGCGAACTGTTTGATTAAAAAGAGAAGGAGAAAATAAAGAATGAGAAAAACTAACTAGCACACTTTCGTAGGCAACACGATTGCACTGAGCACGTGCAACAAACTTTTAAACCTCTAGGTGTCCCTAGTAGGTGGAGTGTTGTCTCTTGAGGGTTTTCAGCGGATTGCACCCATAAAATCCAATAATAAAAGGAAGACCATGAAAGTTACATTTAAAGATAAGAATTGTAAAAGAAAGACTTTGAAAATTAGAGTTTCCAACTATACTAGCTTTTCGGTTGTCATGAGCCCTATCTTAATAGTCATGAAAAGATGTTAGAAATCACATCATCCCTCAATAAAACATCGTCTTTATTCTTCATTTCTATTTTTCTTCCAAACATCGATCATATAACCCTACGTGTCTGTAAAAGACATCCCTACACCCGGAGAATTCAATTCAAGCTATCATACTCTTGTCCATCTGCCTCAGTGCTTTTTAATTTGATGAATATTTAGATGTACTCACATACTTTCATGCGACCGTTAATACTTCTTGAGGTACTAACCGACCGATTACTCATGTGCTTGCTTATTAGGTATTTTTCATCGTCTTGCACCACCTAAGGCTTAGCAGTTACTCCCAGACCAGTTGGTCTAAGGCACTAGGTGAAGAGGCACCCTCGCTATATTTTTTTATTGTTGCCTTGGCGATAACAAAACCAGTGTTCATTTTTCTCACCACTTTATATTTTATTCATTTTTTTTATTCTTCATATTTTGGCTTTTAGACAAGAGCATTTCAAGGTATCCTCTACTATCCCGAGCTTCAAGACATGTGTAAGTGCGTATAGTAGGTATCAACGTTCAAAATATTTGGCTTCCAGAATAGGAACTATTTTTCAGACTTATTTTTATCCTCAGTTTAGTGACTTCCTTCATCTTACTAACCCTTGGGACAACGGCTCATAACTACTTATTACTTGTTCGTATAAGAAAACTTCTAATTTTCTAGGTTTTCTTAAATTTTTCTAATCTTTTGGATGTAATTTTTCACTATCTAATCTTTTATTATCTTATTTATGTACAAAAATATATTTATCTTTTAAATTTTTTTTAAATTTTTATAGGTTTTCAAAAATGTTTTGTGCTTATGCGAAGTATGATGCAAATGATGCGAAAATAAGCACAAACCTCCCCCAAACTTGTTTTCAACAGTGTCCTCACTGTTGCCATCTGCTAAATCTCGAAAAACCTGTAAGCTTGGGGGGAAATTTATTAATGGGGGCAAAATATTTAAGTGAAAATCCTTCCCCAAACTTATTTTTGGCTCATAATTTTGAGTAAAAATTTTCTTTTCAAGAGCCAGATTACACCCCCCCAAACTTGAGTTAAGCAATGTTACTCTTTGAAAATCATAAGAGGGGGTCAAGATCATTGGTCGATGCCAAGCTTTGTAAAGACCGAAGGTTAACACCAACCATTCGAAGATTTTATCAATGTAGTGCTCAGGTTGGTGGAAAGGTAGAAAGACATAGGGAAAAGGTAAGTGGTGGAATAGAATGTGTGTGCGTCTCATTTTGGAGAGACGATGCAGTGTATGTGATGGATTACTCGCATTCTTTTTACAATCCAGAAGAAGGGGTGGAGGTTCAATTTCATTGTTTTTATGTGGATTCATCTCAATACCCGTATCATTCAAAAATGTGAGTTCATCAGCGAAGATTTCCTCAAAAGTTCCATCAATACCCCGGAGAATAATGTCATCACAAGCACGGGGTGATCTTCAGACTCTATAAACGGTTCATAATCAGTGTTAGTTGTTGACCCGGACAACTCGGTGGAAGAGTCCGTATGTGTATGATACATAATTGGGTCAAACAACAACATATGAAAAGAGTCAAGATCGGTATCATGAGGATCATCAAATTCGCTGCTGTCGACATCCATTAAGTCGACAGAACATACCTGAGCAGTAGGTTCGGAGGGTACGCTTCCCAACTTGTAAATGTTCAGCTCAATTGACCTATTCCCGAAAGATAAGATCATAGAACCATTACGACAGTTGATTATAGTATTGGAAGTGGCCAAAAAGGGGCGACCTAAAATCACCGGAATTTGATTCCGTGGGTTCGCTACAGGCTGGGTATCAAGTACAATAAAGTCCACAGGGAATACAAATTCCCTGATTTTTATTAACACATTCTCCAGTTCACCCTTAGGTTTGGTGATTGATCGATCAGCCATCTGGAGAGTGATGCTCGAGGGCTTTAACACTCCGATACCTAGTTGCTCGTAAACCGAGTATGGAAGCAAGTTAACACTAGCGCTAAGGTCTAGTAGAGCACGGTTGATGTGTTTTCCCCCAATAGAAATAGAAATAGTAGGACAGCCAGGGTCCTTACGTTTCCGTGGTAATTGTTGGGGGAAAGCCGTGTCTACAGTCTTTGCCATGAATATCTTCTTGGGCACTTGAGTCTTCCTCTTCCTAGTGCACAAGTTCTTAAGAGTTTTCGCATAGGACGGAACTTGTTGGATAGCATCTAGGAGAGGGATGTTGATGTTAACTTGCTTAAACATGTCCATAATCTTCTCCGTATGTGGACTCGATTTGTTAGCCCTTAACCGATTAGGATAAGGTGCTTTAGCAATAAGCGCTGGGTCCATCATAGGAGAAAGAAGTGTGTTTAGAACCGATCCCAGAATAGAAGTGGGGATCGTCTGTGGAGGAATAGAAGAAATGGGCTGAGGTGGCGAGCCTTGTGGGAAACGAAGAATAGGCTCGCAAGAAGGTGGTGGGGTAGAAGAACTGGGGTCAGAATTAGAAGTAGAAGTGGAAGGAAAGGTCTCAGCCGGGGTATCATCGATAGATTTTTCAGTGTCATCAATCTCTTCCCCAATGTGGTTGTCAAGCACTCTTCCAGATCTCAACGTGATTGCATTCACATGATGTGAATAGCCAGGATTGGGTAAAGGTTGAGCTGGAAGTTTCCCTTTCTCTCTTGCACTCATTTCGGCTTTTAGTTGTGCAATTTGTTCTTCCATCGATTTAATATTCTCATTTTGAGAGACAATGATTTTCATCACATTATCGAAGGAAGATTGCATTTTTGCCGTCCCTTGGATGGATTGTTTCATGAAAGTATCCAAGGTTTGTGCTAGTGCAGAGGTATTATCTGTACCGGTCAATTGCAAAGAGTTTTCATGTGGTGCAAAAGTGTTGGCCAGATTTTGGAAGTTTTGTGATTGGTAGGGGTGCCGACTCAATGGAAGTGGTTGTTGTTGTGGTGGAGGGACCCTTTGGAAATTGTTTTGGTTTGGAACCGTGTTTTGAGATTGTGATTGGTTCCAAGAAAAGTTAGGGTGACTCCTCTAACCCTGATTATATGTGGAAGAAAATGGATCGTTTCTAGGTCTTTGTTAGAAAGCAGCATTGGTATGCTCGTGACCTTGAAACGGAGAATTTAGTGAACATTCTTCCGTGAGAAGTGATGGATCAGAACAACATCCACATACAGTTTTGGAGAGTGACATTTGATTTAGGGCGGCAGCTAAAAATTTATTTTCCATAGTCTCGAGTTTCTTTTGCATTGCTGACATTTCAGCTCTAACTCCTATGGAAATATTAGATTGGTTATTGCCACCCCTAAACGATTGACTCACACCCTTCCACTGTAAAGATTTTTCAGCGAAATCTTCTAAAAATTTCCAGGCTTCCCCATCATCTTTGGTCATGAAGTTGCCTTGACACATTAATTCAAGGGTCTGTTTTGTGTTAGGATTAATGCCCTCATATATGATTCGGCACAGATCCTATCTGGGGATTCCGTGATGTGGACATTGAACTAACAGATCCTTAAAGTGTTCAAGACATTTTGAAAATGTTTCATTTGGAAGCTGGGTGAATTGATTTATTTCGCTACGGACTCGAGCTGTTTTATGATAGGGGTAAAATTTCTTAAGGAATGCTGCAACGAATTCTCCCCAATTTGAAATGGAATGTGCGGTAGTGTTATACAGCCACTTCTCGGCTATATCGCACAAGGTAAATGGGAGAAGACGAAGACGCATAGCATCCACAGAAAGCTGTGAAGTTCCCATCATTGCGCATACATTTTCAAATTTTGTAATAAAGACATATGCATCTTCAGACTCGACACCATAGTATTTGGGTAGAAGGTTGATGCATTAGGGTTTAATCTGAAAATTGTCCGCGTTGGCTGGTGGAATGGAGAGACAGGTCGAAAAAGGACCTCGAATAGGATAACACCTCTCTTGGAGAGAGATGTGGGATGGATTCTGTGCACCTGCGGACGGCGGCAGATTAGTGGGAAAGAAATTCGATGGAGAAGGATCCATCGGTGTGGGTGTGGTGGTGGGTAAAGAAAAGGTAAATGTAGAAATACCGACTTCGGAGTCGATCGGGGGGACGTGGACTAAACGGGCACTAGAATCCCGTGTCCAGCCTATCTTGCACTAAAAGGATTCGATGGAGAAGGATCCATCGGTGAGGGTAATGCGGATGCAAGTTTATGATTTTCGGGGCTTAGGAAGGGTAATGAACTCCCCACCTAATCTGAATTTGGCCGTGCCCCTTAAATTCCGTATTAATATGCAAACAACCAAGAATCAAAACATGCACAATTTTTATTTTTGCGGCGCTGCGAATTTTTGCAAAGAAACCTGCAGCAAATTTGTCATTGGAGCAGATGAAGAAGGAGATAAGAAAGTAAAGAATTTACCAGAGAATTTTGGTACAGTGTTGCCTTTGAGCCGCGGCGGATACACCGCAGATGCGCACTAATGCCATAGAAACGCGGTCAAAAAGACTGATTACTGCGCAAAAATTCTTGAGCCTGCTACTGTTCACCTTCTAAGCTCTCTGGAATATTCATAAAAAAATTTCCACAGCTCCACAGATTCCAGAATTCCTCGCAACAAATCACGACAACACGTTTAGTGTTTGTGCGAATTTAGATCTAAAAATATAGATGGAATAAAATTTTCAACTCAAATTTCAAAAAACGAACGAATTAGCGCACTATCCCCGGCAACGGCGTCATTTGATTGAATGAATTCTCGGTGTGTATGTAGAAAATGTATAGAAATTACAACCAAAAATATTTTTGACCGCAATCAATAACGGTGTCGATTGTAGCGCGTTAGCGAGTGCGGACCGTCCACAGGGAAAGTGAGATCCGTTCGTAATTGAATTAGATGAATTGTAAATTAAAGAAAAGAAAAGAAAAGAAAAGACAATCCAATTCAAGATTTATAAAATTGAAGTTCAAGAATTATCTAGATCTAAATCTAAAATCAAGAAAACATTTAAAATCAAGAATTAAGAATTGATGATATCCAATCCAATAATCAAGAATCGAAGTGAGGCTCGTAGGAATCGATCGAATCTATAGACGAGATGATATCTATTGATTACGTATTCTTATCCATCGATGAAATTGATACTAGATCGATGATGATCAACGAGAATTAGGGATTTCTTGCGGAAACTAAAGTTTCATCATCTATCCCTTGTCCTTTCGTTGATTTCATTCACATTCTAGCCTTTAGTAAATTCAAGAATCGATCGTGGATCCCTAATTGAGAGCGAACACAATCAAGAAAGCATCGCTCAAAACTAGGTCGTCAATTCTTCAATTTGCTAAAGTTTACAAAACTCATAGGACTTAAGAATCGTTTCAAGATTTGTAACATCCTCATCTATTGATTCTCTCGACTCCTTCACGAGCAGAGTTTTACTTAAACATCATAACAAGAAACACAATCAAGAATTGAGATCTAATTATGATGCAAGATTGTAAAGAAAGCAAGATAAAGAATTTCACCTTTTATTTATCAACAATTTCGTTACAATTCTCTCAAGATCTACAAGAGGAAAGAACTTGATCGTTGATTTCGGCTTCGCTCATCTCCTTGAGTCGTGGATCTCCTTGGATCACTTGCTCGGATGAAGATCGGCTTCGCTCCTAAAAGGTTGAAGGCTTCTTGCTTGAATTGTACTCGGGGATCTTGAATTTGGCTTGGATTTGATTGAATTAGGGTTAGGGTTTGAATGCACAAGTTGTGTCACTCAACTTGTGTGTGTAATGGTTAATGAACAACCCAAAACCCTAGATCTAGGTTTCCTTTTATAAGCCTCTCAACCATAGATCTAGAAATCAAATTTCAAATTTCCTTCCAAAATGAACCACTTTTCCCTCCAAAATGAACTACCTCATTTGAATTTCCCTCCAAAATGAACTACCTCATTTGAATTTGAATTTTCCCTCCAAAATGAACTATCTCATTTGAATTTTCCCTCCAAAATGAGGTTGTTAGAAAGAATCTTCTAGAAGAAGTTTGTTGGAGGGAATATTCTAGAATGAGGAATATTCTTGGGTAAGGTTGTTAGGCCGAGCCTTCTGGATGACGCCACGTGGTCATTCTGGAGTCTTCTGGAAGCTGAGCCGTTAAAGGGAGACACGTGGAGGAAATTTAGGAAGCTGACGTGTCCATGGAGCCACGGATCCGCCGCGGGAAGCACCTATTGATGGCCTTCTTGCATGAAAATTGCTGTGCTGCTTTGTGTTAGCCTTTTAGCACTTTTCTGATGTGTGGAATTTCATTTTTCATTCTATATTGCTGCCAGATCACAAGTCTTGGACTTGGCGTATTTTTACCAGCACTTTTAACTGTTTCGGCTTTTCTCCTGGAATTTCCTGCACAGATTCTCGAGACAAGTGTTGCGTCATACAAAGATGATACGATACAATCATAAACACTCAATTTCCCTCCGAAATGTCGGTTTTAAAGTATAACACATGTAATTTGGTATTTTACGGTTGTTTTGCTAATATGTGCAATAATAATACCGAACACCTCTAGATGAATGCAAATGGTAGGGAAATTGACGTGTTAAAAATGCAATATTTTCGACTGATCAAATACTGTACGGTAGCTAAGTGATGTCTTCCTACAAAGTATATGATGCGATTAGTTAGGACATTCATGTGATTATGTTGATCATAGTCAAGGGTCCTGTGAGTGGGTCTAATTAATCACGAAATGACGGGTAGAACTTGATTAGTGCTTATGATATGTTGACCATAACCAAGGTCATAAGTGCTAGGGGTAAAATCCATATCGGGAGTTTCAAGAGTTGAAATTTACAATGAGATTGCATACCTTCTATGTGATAGTTGGATTCTGATACCCACTACGAGTGAGAGTTTTGCACTTTACAATTAGCTGATCAAGTAGGTGAATAGAAAGGTGTCAATGGGGTTATGCCTCTGGAAAAACGAGGTTTATTTTAATTAGGTCCGTGCAAAAGCACGGGGGACCTCCCTCAAAGTACTGACACTGGCCTGGCTGAAAAATTGACAAACTTGTATGGTGTAATTAATCCTGGCTAGTCTTACCTTTTAGGGTTTGAAGGAAGATTTGATAAAAACACTGGGAGCCATCCTGATTAAATAAAATAATAACCAATCTAATCTTACAAGAGAGCACGCAGAGTGTTTTCTTCTCTCTCTCTTGGTAGCGACCATGACATGCCCTAATCAAGATAATAATATGGATATATTGACCAAACTCACTTGTTATACTGTGCTGGGGAACGTTGGTTCCGCTCTATCTTATAATTTTTATAAGTCCGAACAGGAAATAGAGGAATATCTGGATTCCCACGCGACCCAAACGAGAAATGAGCATGTTGATGCATCTTCTTTGGGTGTGTTTGTTACCGAGAACTATTTCTCAGTACACTTTACATCCTGAGTATTAGATACCGGATTAGGATCCCACATATGTAATATGTTACATGGGCTAAAGAAAGGTAGACAATTGAGAAAGGATGATCATTCTATAAAATTAGGGAATGGTTCATTCTATAGAAGTAGGGAATGGTGCAAACGTTGCAGCCAAAGCAGTTGGTGAATATCACCTTGTATTACCAACTGATAATACATTGATTCTGAATGAATGTTATTACATACCGAACCTGATATGCAATATTATATCAAGTCTCTTTATTAAGTTAAGAAGGACATAATTTTGTATTGTAGGATAATGTTGTGAATATTTTCCTAAATCAAAAGTTGATTGGATCAGGCACGTTATATAATGGCATATACGTTCTAAATAAACTACAGTTCTCAATGTACAGAACACAAACAAGATAAAAATTTCAGAAATGAACGAATTCTTCTTGTGGTATTGTAGACTAAGTTATATCAATGCGACACGACTAGCTAACTTACTTCTTATGAAACTTGCCAGTCATGTCTCAAAGGTAAAATGACTAAAACTCCGTTTACTAGACACGGAGAAAGAGTTACTGAACTCTTAGGACTGATACATAGTGATGTATGCGGTCCTATGTATACATATGCCAGGAATGATTTCTCATACTTTATTATATATTTACTGATGATCTCTTAAGATTCGAACATATATTCTTGTTGAAACACAAGTCTGAAGCTTTTGAGATATTCAAGGATTATAAGTACGAAGTGGAGAACCAAATGGGTAAAAGTATTAAAATCCTTCGATCTGATCGGGGAGGAGAATATTTAAGCACGGAGTTCCTGGGTTATTTAAAAGAGAATGGGATTCTCTCTCAGCTTACTCCTCCTTATACACCACCGCACAACGGTGTATCAGGGTGGAGGTATCGCACCCTATTAGATATAGTGCGCTCTATAATGAGTATTGCTGAGTTACCTGTTTCCTTTTGGGTTATGCACTTGTGAAGCTGCATACCTATTGAATAGAGTTTCATCCAAATCAGTGCCTCCCACTCCATATGAGATATGGAATGAGCAGAGACCATCTCTTAAACGAGTTAAGATATGGGGTTGTCCGGCCTATGTTGAAAAGCAAAATCCGGACAAGCTCATGGCAAGATCAGTATTGTATAAGTTTGTTGGATATCCTGAACATTCGCGAGGGTATATCTTCTACCATACCGAGGAGCAAAAGGTGTTTTGTTTCTCGGCATGCCATCTTTTTAGAAAAGGAATTTCTTATGGAAGAAATTAGTGGTCATGAGGTAGAACTGGAAGGAATTCCAGCTATACAAACTACAGATGATGATTTGATGGAACAAGAGGATTCAATAGTTCCCGACGAATCTCAGCCTCTCCGCCGATCTAGTAGGGTTCCTCATCCGCATGAGAGATACTACGGTTTTCTCAATGACAGTATGAGCGAGGATTGCATCATGGAAGATGATGACCAAACTAGTTTCGAGTAGTCCATCACGAGTGGGGACTCTGTGAAATGGCTGGATGCTATGCGATCTGAGATGGAATCCATGTACACCAATACAGTATGACTTTGGAAGTTGCACCTGAAGGGGTAAAAACCATCAAGAGCAAGTGGATCTTGAGAATATTCTTGGTGTAGATGGAAAAGTTGAGACTTTCAAAGTTAGACTTGTAGCTAAAGGTTTTCGTCAATAACCAGGTGTGGATTTTGATGAAACCTTTTCTCCAGTGGCTATGCTTAAGTCCATCCGGATCCTACTTGCCATTGCTGCATACCATAACTATGAAATCTGGCAGATCGACGTCAAGACCTCTTTTCTAAATGGTGATTTAGAAGAGAGCGTGTACATAACACTGATAAAGGGCTTCGTAGACAGTGGGAGCAGCGGAAAAGTATGCAAGTTGCTTAAATCAATATAGAGATTAAAGCAGGTATTGCGGAGTTGGAACATCTGTTTTAATGTGGCAGTCAAAGAGTTTGACTTCATCAAAATGGTAGATGAACCTTGTATATACAAGAAGGTTGTAGAGAGTAAGGTTTTCTTCCTCGTATCGTATGTAGATGACATACTCTTGATAGGAAATGGTGTTCTTATGATACACTCGGTCAAGATCCTTTTATCATGAGATTCTCCATGAAGGATCTGGTTGATGCCTCCTACATCCTGGGGATTAAGATCTATAGAGATAGATCTAAGCGGATGTTGGGATTATCACAATCCAGGTACATTGACACCATACTAAAGAGCTTTGGTACAGAAGATTCCAAGCGTGTGAATTTACCCACGATCTCAGGAATCACTCTTTCCAAAGAGATGTTCCCTAAAGACTGATTTAGAGAGGCTCGCATGCAAGTGATACCCTGTGCTTCGGCAGTCGGGTCTATCATGTATGCGATATTATATACCCGACCGGATGTAGCGTACGCACTTGGTGTTGTAAGCAGATATCAATCGGATCCTGGGGAGAATCACTGAACGGTAGTGAAGAACATTCTTAAGTACTTGAGAAGGACTAAAGAAACGTTCTTGGTGTATGGTAACGGTGAACTCCAAAAGGAGTCCTTTACCGATTCGTGCTTCCAGAGTGATAAGGTCGACTGTAAGACAGTCTCGGGTTTTGTCTTTACCTTCAGTGGAGGGACGGTATATTGGAAGAGTTCCAAGCTAGATACCGTGGCAGACTCAACGATAAAGGGTGAATACAACGCTACCAATGATGCTACCAAAGAGGCTGTCTGGGTATAGATGTTCATGAGATGAACTTCGTTCCTACCATTGTGGTGACAATGGAGTTGTGGCTTTTGCCTGAGAACCCTGGTCCCATCAGTGATCCATACATATTCTTAGGCAGTATCACCTGATCAGCAAGATAGTTGATCTCCAGGCGATCGAGGTCAGGAGAGTTGAGATGAAGAATGACACGGCGGATCCACTCACCGAGACCAAAACCCCAGATATAGTTTGTGTAACAACCCTAAACTTTCTGTACAACTTTCTGTACAACTTTCTGTACAATTTATTCAAAAATACAGAAATGGGTACTTTTGCCTGAGCACAAGTTATAAATTTGTTTTGCTTTTTAATAGCAAGAAGGAGCATATAGCTCATTGGTATGACTCTGCACTGCTGAACCAAAGCACCAGAGTTCAATCCATTTATACAATCTATTTTACAAGACAATACAAGTTGCAATACAATACAAACAATACAATCAAGACTTCGCGGGTGTTATAAGGGGTAGATTGGTATGGAAGGTGTTAGAAATGGCACGAGACTGCAAGATTTAAGACACTTAACCAGAATACAATCACCGTTGTTCCAGGCATTCTAACGGATCATTGTACTCCATTTGCCTTTAGTCTCTGGCATATAGAGACTCCTCTAGTATACACTGGTATCCTTCTGTACCAAACTACAAACAACAGCGTTAACCATATAATACAACTTTAAAAGCTATACTTTCTCTCTGTCTATTCTACTTCTCCCTTATCTTTGGGACTTACCGAGCGATTTGTTCGCTGACGACTTTCTTTCTCTTTCTTCTTTGGAATGTTGTCAGGTGATTCGGATCTTTCAGAGATTGATCCTAGCACTGAAGACTTGGACCAATTTATTGAAGATCCCGAGCTGTAGTTACACTTGTACATTTCTTTTACATTCTGTACCTTCCATTTCTGTTATGCCACTGTTTAGGCATTGCTTTCATTTAGATATATTTACTTTCCATGTATTGTATAAAAGAATGTTAATAAATAAAGTTGTTGTTCATTACATTTGTCTCTTGTATACATTTCTTTTATATTGCTTAGTTACGCTTAGCGTATTTATTTCAGGGTAAATATGTAGCGGCCAGTTGCGCCCTCTACCCTTATACCGGGAAGCGGGGCGCAACAGGTTTTGTTGGTGGCCCATGCAGGTCAGAACTGTATGGAACCCTATCATGCAGTTCTGTTTCTGCGCGGAAAACCTAAGCAATATAACATAAGAACCAGCAACTAAAACATTCTTTACAATTCATATTCCTTAAATCTTATCATCTCATATACTTTGAATCTGTCCTAACCCAAATTTTTCATTCAAGATTATGGATTCCCCAAACAACACCAGTACCAACTTCAATAACACTCCACCACCACTACCAATCACACCTGACGTCCCTGCTCCAATCAACGAGCAGACGGTTCTGCTTGAGGCGATCCGTAGCTTCCTAGAAGGACAGCAGCAGCAGACTGCTCTTTTAATGAACCGTCCCAAAGCAGAAGCACCTGGGGTGAAGCAATTCAAGGCTTTGCACCCTAAAAAATTCATAGAAAAAGAGAGCCCTCTAGAAGCTGAGGAATGGGTTCAGAGTATTGAAGATGACCTGGCAGCAGCACAAGTGCCAGAGATAGCTTGGGTCCGTGTTGCGAAACTGCAGCTCACGGACAATGCACAGGTTTGGTGGAAGGCGGAAGAAAGCCGTCTTGATCAACCCACCGAATGGAAAAATTTCTGAGACATGTTCGACGCAAAGTACTTCTTTGAGACTGCCCGCATTGATATGGAACAGCAGTTCATCCATCCGGAATAAGGTTCAATGTGGACCAAGTCAGTAGATGAATATGACGCTGAGTTCACCATGCTCAGTCGGTAAGATATGTCTCAATGTTGGATTATATATCACATACTACACAGCTAACACAAGACCGTAACAGGTTTGTGGCCCATCTCATACCGACTACTGAGATCAGGGCTAGAAGATTTCAGTAATGGTTGGATCCGGAAATCCAAGCTGCTCTAATTACATGGGATTTCCCAACCCATGATTTGTCTTTGAAGGCTACCAGAAGATATGAGGCAGTAGTAAAAAGGAAGGGCAGACCTCAATCTGTCGATTTGATACTATCTGCCACTCAAATGGTAGGAGGAGCCTCTTCCAGGCCATCGTTCGAACCCAGAAGAACTGAATAAATCAATAACCAGTCGAGTCCATACTTCTGCTACTACTGCAGGAGAAAGGGACACTTGTGGAAGGACTATAGGCACGCAAAAAGAATATGTTTAGTTTATGGCACGTCCAATCACGGAATTGAAAACCGTCCTTATAGAAGCAACCCAGATCACACACCCACCAACTACCCGCAGCAGCCAGCTATCCAGGCTCCTGCACCTCGTCTAACACTCCCAGCTCCACCACCTGCACCGCCTACTTGTCAATTCCATCAGGCACTAAGGAACATGCCACGAGGGCAGAGAAACATGCCCCAAAGACGGAGGAACATGCCACGGCGACAGGCTTACACCTTAGCAGCCGTAGAAGCCGAGAAAGTTGACCAAGGTAACACTAGTAAGTCTCTTTCACATTTTTAAAACCCTTGTATCACTTTGTTATTTTTCATACACTATCAGTACTTCAGTCACCAAACTTTCCTTGAATCTGTTACACTTTTCTTTTGCAAATTTCGAGGACAAAATTTTTATAAGGAGGGTAGAATGTAATAACCCTAAACTTTCCATATAACTTTTTGTACAATTTATTCAAAAATACAGAAAGGGGTACTTTTGCCTGAGCACAAGTTATGAATTTGTTTTTCTTTTTAATAGCAAGAAGGAGCTTGTAGCTCATTGGTAAGACCTTGGACTGCTGAACCAAAGCACCAGAGTTCAAATCCCACCACCCACAATATTTTTAATATTGATTTCTTTTTAAATTTTTAGAATTCCAAGAGTCTACACGTGCTAAACCCATAAAACCAAAAGTCACAAATAAAACAAACTGACCCAGAAGCTTCACCAAGAGACATTGGACACGTGGCAGCGAGGGGCCGACTCGACCGCCGCCGCCGGCCGATTCACCCCGGATCGCCGATCTCCCTTCTGTGAATTTGTGCCTTTTTGTATTCCCTTAACCCCTGTATACTTTAAAATACCTGCACATTAACAGAGCTTTTTAAAACTCCATTAAACCACTTTTTAATACAAAATTTAATACATTTTCTTTCACACCTTTTCACTTACCCTAACCCTAGTTTTACCCTTTAAATACCACCTCTTAACACCCCCCACTCATAAATTCTATCCAAACTCTCAAGAAAACTCTCTAGAATTTTTGTGTACAAGTGGAGTTTAGCGAAGGGCGAAGCTCCGGCGAAATTCCGACGACGACCCTAGGAGCTCCCGGTGACGAAACGACACACCGGAACCTACTTCCACTCCCCCTTCATCTCCTCTAAACTAAAAGCCAGTAAGTCCCTCCTCCCTCTTATCTTTTCTATTCTAAAATCTTGTATTTCTAAAACCCGACGAAAGCGGAGTTAATCCGACTTTCGATTCGGTTTTTCTTTAAAATTCCATCTTTTCTTAAATACAAACTCATCACACCATCACATATTGACTATTAAACATTAACAAAACATCATGAACAAGTTCCATAGCAAAATATTTCATATTGCAATTTTTATCGTACTTTTTCAGTAAAATACCATGTAGTTTAGTTTCGACTTTAAAACATCATATTTCTTGCTATACTTTTAAATAGATCACGAGTTAACGACCTACCTCTTCACAACACTCATATGCAATATAGCACGATACCTTTCGGGAACACAGAATACGGGAATACGAAATTACAATTAAATACCTTTTACTATTAAAACCGTTTTCTACAAGATTATGTATTTTTACAAATCTTTGCAAAGCGCCGCTACAACCCATTTTAGGGAACCCATTCGGGATGGTGCGGATTATCGCACATTCTCGGGCTTAGTAGTGCGAGATACAGATCTCCGTAAGGAGCATTCGGTCTTGAGAGATTTAAAAATACAAATATCTTAAGAAAATAAGAATTTTAGAAATATAATATTTTAAAATTATATACATATATATATATATGTATGTATGTATGTATGTATGTATCATCAAAATATCTATTTTTGTGATAATATAAATATTCCAACTTTTCTAAATCACAAGAATCACTTTACATGAAAATACCATGCAATTCCATACAAGTTCAATTCTTTACAATTAAATACCCTATAGTATGAAAGTAGGTTATTTTCACTCGAAATGTCACATATATAAAATCTACATATATGACAACTCTAAAGAAGATAATTAAATATTTGGGGTGTATCTTGAAAAGGATACAAACTTATTTTTACATAAAACCCCCTTATGTTCTATAAATTACCCTAAGGACCCTAGTAAACATAGGTTTAAGCGGGACCGATCTCTTGAACCTCACGGAGCCAGAGATATGTGTGCTTTCCTATTTAAGGTAGACAACTTAACAAACGGTGTTATCAATACGGTAATCGTTTTTGAAAAAGACACAAATACCGCGCCCATGTGCAGCTGTTACCGATAACATCAAAACCTAATTCGGGATTTCAATTTCTTTTCTAATTATTCTGACTCAGACTGAGTCTCAATATAAATAATCTGACTTGAATATGATTCAAGTACAATCTACAATAATACAATACAATATGAATCCATGAATACATATATTCAATCTATTCTATCTGTATTGACCGAACCGAACCATAGATATACATCCATTTACATGATTTTCCGGTTACATCCATGATTCTCCATTTACATCCATTTACTAATATCATGGTTTCGGCAAGTCATCCATTTATACAATCTATATTACAAGACAATACAAGTTGCAATACAATACAAACAATACAATCAAGATTTCGCGGGGTTTATAAAGGGTAGATTGGTACGGAAGGTGTTAGAAGTTGCACGAGACTGCAAGATTTAAGACACCTAACCTGAATACAATCGCCATTGTTTCGGGCATTCTAACGGATCCTTGTACTCCATTTGCCTTTAGTCTCTGGCATATAGAGACTCCTCTCGTATACACTGGTATCCTTCTGTACCAAGCTACAAAAAACAGCATTAACCATATAATACAACTTTAAAAGCTATACTCTCTCTGTCTATTCTACTTATCCCTTATCTTTAGGACTTACCGAGCGATTTGTTCGCTGACGACATTCTTTCTCTTTCTTCTTTAGAATGTTGTCAGGTGATTCGGATCTTCTAGAGATCGAGCCTAGCACTGAAGATTTGGACCAGTTTATTGAAGATCCCGAGCTGTAGTTACACTTGTACATTTCCTTTACATTCTGTACCTTCCATTTCTGTTATGCTACTGTTTAGGTATTGCTTTCATTCAGATGTATTTACTTTCCATGCATTATACAAAAGAATGTTAATAAATAAAGTTGTTGTTCATTATATTTGTCTCTTGTGTACATTTCGTTTATATTTCTTAGTTAAGCTTAGCGTATTTACTTCAGGGTAAATACGTAGCGGCCAGTCGCGCCCTCTGCCCGTATACCGGGAAGCGGGGCATGACAGTTTGAAAGTTTTTAGGACGTTGAGTATGAGATACTCCAACAACTGGTCTTAGTGCAAGTGGGAGATTGTAGTTGTATGTATACCCTAGAGACCATTGTTGTACATGATTGTATATTACAATGGACGCTTGGACATATATAGGGAGGACTTTCTTGCTTGACATGATAGTATGCTATCTGGTTACTCTTTATCTTAACATGTTGACTAGTATTCTGATATTGTCTTGCTCTCACATGTTGGTAAAGCCCTTAGGATGTATACTTGACTACCAGGATTATGATGAAGATCATACTTATGGGGCCACGGTAGTCCACAAGTTCATCATTTAATTGTTCCTAGTCGAGGGTGTATCAAGATAGAGCATCGATATTACAGAGTAGACTAGCTTATATGCTTCTTGACCCATTTGTTGGGCGATGGATGATCCCATATACATTGGTGTTTGACATCAAAGATGGTATACGGGTGCTCATTAGAGAATAGGTACACTGAACAGGACTCGCCGAGAACTCCTAGATGGTATTATACCTATCGTCAGATAGCAGTTCTCTGGTGACACTGGTACAGGTTAGTCTGTAGACCCGAGATCGTCATACAGTCTTGTGTGTCTCCCACTATGCTTTGATTTCCACCCTACCACAGCTCTACTGAGTCGTGAAAACATATGATTTTTGGGTACAGTCCCGAGTCACATGGAGGCAATGAGCGATAGGAGGGGTTTCGTCTCTCCCGGTATTGGGGGTTGATGTTGCGCTGTGCTCGATTGGACATAATAGTAAATCCCTGGCCACGGTTGCTGAGATTTACTGGTAGGTGTTATCAGTAGTTTTTCGAACCGTTATGAGCCTCATATTGGCATGACTTATCAAGTTATTGGGGTCTGACCTATACCACCCCCAGACTAGATATGCGACATATCAGACGAAGAGACCGGACTGTATAGTAGTGTTACTTATTGGATTCACGGGAGTATGAACAAGCTTGCTTGTTGATCTTCTGATCGCTCAACACCTGAGAGCCGTTACGTACAGCTAGTGCCGCCGACGGTTTATAGGTATGTGATATGATCACTTCATACTGATAGTGTATTAACGAGTCTTTAGAGTCCTACACAGAGGTTTCCTAGCTTAGGCGAATTGAAGTAGTACACATATGTGATATGTACGGGACCGAGATTAATACGTGTATGTGATATCATATTCTAATCTCGCGATATATGATATCGATCGGTTATATATGATATAGCCGGGTTATCAAATCAAGTGTTGATTCGATCTGTTGATATAAATGATATTAATCGGTTATATGTGATATAGCCGGATTATTAAATGAAGCGTTGATTTAATATTTTAATGTATAATTATATATTTGATATATTAATATACATTAACTAATATTAGCTTATTTAAGCATTTCTTTTTCTCACTTCTATATTTGACATATATGTGATATATGTTAATTTCATTTGTTTCATTGTATCATGCTTGATGATACATAGTACATGGGTGTGTGAGACTCACAGCATTCTATAGATAATTAAGGGCTTGTTTTATTTAAGGAAAATCAAAATTAGTTGGAATAAGCATGGTTGTTGGAAGCTTAGAGAAATTTGTAGTAATCTTGACTTAGTCCATTAATTTTGTCTCACCTTAGATATTTATTAACCTAACCATTATCTATAGCCATGGTTAATTCTCTACATAGATAATATAAAATATTATCTCACCCATGGTTGCATTTCTCATTTTTCATTCACCCAGCCATTCATTCTACACTTCATCTTCTTCTTCATCTCAAAGAAAGCTCTCTAGGTTTTCTTGAGGTAAAGAAAATTAGTGAGAACATTAATTCTAAAGTGAGCAAAAAAATCCTACTTCGTCAACCTACACTAGACTAGCCATTTAGTTTAGGTTGTTTGCTTCATCAATTCCTAATTAGTGAAGAGGTAGATTGAGCTAGAGTCACCTCGACGTAGATCATCTTCGGCCTCGAAGACTTTAAGCAAGATTGTTCATTTCGCCTAGTGGAGCCTAACTAGAGTCCGGGAGACCATACTTGGAGCGAAGGGACTACTACACGAAACTATTGAAGTGAAGGACCGGTCTATAAAGGTTGTATTCCTTGTTCACTTAGTGTAAAGTAGTTTACATATTAGTTTAACCCTAATTCTCTAGTTAGATCCTAGGTTAGCGTTCTTTTAAAATTGCATACTAAATGCCATGGAAAATCTGGTGGGGGTGCTAAGGAATCCCAACAGTGAGTATAGACAGACTCACCGAGAACCTCTAGAAAGTATTATACCTATCGTCAGATAGTGATTCTCAGGTGACATGAGTACAGGTTAGTCTTAGGACCTGAGGTCATCATTTTTCTCGTGTGAGTTCCTACTGTGTTTTGATCACTACCCTACCACGGCTCTACTAAGTCATGCAAACAGGTGTTGGTTGGGTGCAGTCCCGAGCCATATTGAGGCGGTGAGTGATTGTCAGGGATTCGTCTCTCCCGATAATGGGAGTCGATAGCGCACTGTGTCTGGTTTGTTAGAACTATAAGACCTTAGCCAAGGCAGTTGAGAACTACTGATGGTTAGATCAGTAGTTTCTCAGATTGGTCTTGAGCCAAATCGACACGACTTATCGGGTCGGTAGGGTTCTGACGTTTACCATCCCCTAGACCCGGTATGCGATACTCTTAGACGAAGAGACCAGACTATACGGAGATTGTAATGGATAGGCCTGGTAGGGGTCTGGATGAACTTGCTTGTCGGCCTTCTTTTTGACAGGTACCTGGGTAGCTGTTACGTATAGCTAGTGCTGCTGACATTCTTGTAGTTAAACCCACTGCCAGCGTATAGTCGAGTCTTTAGATTCCCACACAAAGGGTTTCTCTGGTCCAGATGAAACGATGTGGTGGTCGTATGTTTATACGTGCAGGGTTTCGATCGAATGATAATACTAGCCAGCTTAGGATTAAGTCGGATTTTTAAATCAAGTATTGATTTAATAATTTACGTAAACATATTTTGATATGTATATTCTAGTGTTATCCAGATTTTCGATCGGACGGTTGATAATACCGGCGAGCTTAGGACTAAGCTGGTTCATTAAATCGGATATTGATTTAATGCTAGTATTATTTTAGTGGTATTATTCTATCTCTTGGGTGTTCGTATTTTGATACGAATACGGGTATGTATATATGGTAGAATGTATTCCGTATTTATACCGAAAGGCATTCTAGAAGTAGGACACCTCATCATGTATTTTCCATTTTATTTGCAAAATGGAAAAATAGGTGTAAAATAGGAAATGAGGTGTAAAGGAGAGAATGGTGTGAACCATGCTTGAATAGTATTGATAAATGAGATGTAAATTTATTTGTTCAAACTATTCAAGCATGGTTGTATTATTTTTATTGAAAATGGTTTTTACAAAACCATACTTCATGATTGTCACACAAGAGTTTGATTTCATTCTCAACACAAGTTTCTCTCTCCTCACTTACCTCTCTTGAGTTCCTCCTCCTTATTCATCTTCCTCTCTACCATCTTATGACTTGAGAATAAAGGGAGGAAGAGAGATAGAAATACACTAGAAAACTCACTATATCTCCTTAGTAACCTAGACTAGCAAACTAGATCACTAAGTTGCTTCATTTGTGAAGCTAAGCTTGGATTATACTCTTGGGTGGATCATCTAGGATCAAGAAGGCAATCTAGTAAGGCTGATCAAGGATCTCGAGGAGCTTTAGGAGAGGAGTGAAGACCCGAACGACATGGATCTTTAGGTATAAGCCTCTATCACAGTAGCTACATTTCTTTAGCTCGCTAGTTTCGGTATATGGTTAGATTCTAGGATGTGTTTTCTAGCGCCGGATTTTTAAAAGTCAAAGTTTTTCGTTCCGCAATGGCCTTGGTAGACGGCCAGGATACTAGGAAACCCAACATGGTATCAGAAACGGTCCATAAATCTTAACTAGATAATTTTCACTAATTTAGAATTTTGATCGACAAAATTATCCGAATTGCATTTCCAGAGCTTGCTGTTCGAATTTTGAAAACGTTCAAAAAATATTTTCAGTCATATTAAAATTATGTTCAAAAAATTTTGATCACCTGATCACCAAATTGAATCACTAATCCGTGGCCAAATAGGTGATTTGTCCGCGGATCCATGGCCCAATTGAGACTACGGTGCTTCAAATTTTTTCTGGGGTTCAAGTTCATGGAAATGTGATTTTTGCTACATTTAGTTTTTACCTAGATTTGTTTTTGTACTGGTTTGTACATGGGAGTAAATGCGAAAAGTTTTAATCTATCAAAATTCTAAATTCTTGCTTTTCTGTATATTTGTTTCTGCGACCGTGAATATCATTGAGCGGTATAACCCGACTGATTGCTATATGCACAATCAGAAGGGTTTACGAACATGATATTCGCGATGATATTTTTTGTTGCACAGATATTATGGATGGATTGTCGTGGTGGATAGCCTATAGTGTAATAGTAGTTGTACAGTTCATATTCATTTGTATATTCATTATTGCGGGGCGAGCGTCCGACATGTGGACTGTCGTTTCCGCCAGTTTGTATATTTTTTTATTGGGGAACGACCGGGTTTAGGTCAATATCACCGCTGTGTGTGTGTGTGTATTTCTTTTCTGTACTAGAATTACCCCACGGAGGAGTGCTCGAATAGCCGGGTTCTAGAGGGCAACGGGCCCGCATCTCATGGCGTTGAGACAGAGGGAGCCTTACTCTAGAATTGGCGGGCTATTCTCCGCACTTGTAGAAGGTATATGATGACCCATGGAGGGGTGCTCAAGTTACCGGATTCTATAAAATGCTGGGTGACCTACTCACTTTGTTGATTGGGGTTGCCTCGCTTACGGGATTGGCAGGTAACTTTCCGCGCTCGTAGGGGTCTAGGTTTTTAATTGCACGGGCTATCCACACAACCGGGAACGTCAGGTCTTATTTGCGGCTCAAATGAAACCCGAGGCTCCAAGATTATCCGCTATTCCATGTTGCTTTTTGCTGTTCTGTGATGTTGCTTATATCATGCTAGGGATGAATGGTTATATATATATTTATATATACCGGTAGATGTTGTATATGTTTTGCATCCACGCTAGTCCTGAGTCCGCTCTGCCGGTAGTTAAGTAACCTAACGGTGCATAATGAGTCCTCATGTCGAACGCGGATGGCATATACGTATATTTTATTTTCGTTCTTTTCTGGTATGATAGGATTTAATTGATGTGATCGCGTTAATTTTAATTAATGCAAGAAAATTAATCTAAAAGATGTTGGAACAAATTTTGAAAAACTATAGTCATACTTTTTTGCTTTGCATAGTGGTATTCGGTTAGGAATATCCAGCACCTCATTCGAGGAGGTAAGAGCCTAGATCCTTTCATGGGGAGTGACCTCTTGAGCAAAATTTTATGTTACTATAGAATACTCGGTTTTCTTCAAAATCACTAGTTTTCAAAAGCGGAGCCTAAACCACTACTTTTCAAAACTACTCGGTTCCTTCAACGATATCACGTTCATTACGTCAAAGGTTTTTCGCCAAAAACCAACTGTAGCCCTCCGTCATTTCAGATAAGTACCATTTAGTATTTATGCTGTGTTTGTTGGCATCCATCAAGGAATAGTGTACGGTAGCTAAATAATGCTTATTTGCAGTATAGAGATGCATTAATGTAGGACAGTCGTACAACCTTTTTGGCATCCGTCATGGGCGAGTACGGGTGGGTCTAAATTAATCAGGACAATGACAGGTAGAACTTGACCTGCGTTTTATGATTTGTTGGCATCCATCAAGGTCATAAGACGCTTGGGGCAAAAACCACATCGAGAGTTTCAAATATACAGGAAACTTGCTAGTGTTGCATACCTTTTAGGGAGTGGTGACTAGAGTGGCTTCTGTCTAGGTGATCACATGATGATAGTTGGATTCCGATCCCACTGATGAGTAGGATTACTCTTGGGAGATATTTTCACTTCACAATTACCTAACCAATTAGGTGTCTAGAAAAGTATTAACGGGGCTACGCCTCTGTGGAAACGGGGTTTATTTTAATTAGGTCTGTGCGAGAGCACGGGAAACCTCCCTCGGAGTACCAACACTCACCTGGATGAATGGTTAGCGAACTTGTAAAGTATCCCGACTAGTTTTCCTTTTAAAGGTTTGAAGGAAAATTCGAGAAAAAAGTGGGAGCCATCCTGATTAGATAAACTAATAATCAACCTGATCTTGCAAGAGCGCACGCTGACTGTTTTTTCTCTCTCTCTCTAGGTAGCAACCATTTCATACCCTAATCAAGATAATAAAATATTTAACTTGACTGAACCAGCTTGTTACACTGGGCTGGGGAATATAGGTTCGGATTTAACTTGTGACAACTGTCACAAGTATAGGCAAGGGAAAGAGAACTGTAAGGAATTCCAGATAGCCCTATTGAAGGAGAAGCATTCTAATGCATCTTCTTCGGGTGTATTTGTTATTGAAAACTGTTTTTCGGTCAACCCTACCTCCTGGGTACTAGATACCGGATCAGGATCTCATATCTGTAATATATTATAAGAACTGAGAAGAAGTAGAATGGTTGGACCGGGTGATATGTTCCTCAGAGTAGGGAACGGAGCATAGGTTGATGCTGCTGCCGTCAGTGAATATCACCTAGTATTGCCAAGCGGCAATACTATAATTTTGAACAATTGTTACTATGTACCTTCTATTCTTTGCAACATCATATCAGTATTTTTACTTGATAAAGATCGATATAACTTTGTTCTTTATAGAAATATCATGAACATTTACCTTAATCAGGTATTGGTTGCAGAAGGTACACTGTGTAATGGTATCTATATTTTAAATCAAAACACGGTCATCAATATACAAAACACGCGCAAGAGAAAGAGTTCAGATACGAACGAATCATACTTGTGGCATTGTAGACTTGGTCGTATTAATGAGAAAAGACTAGCTAAGTTGCATAAGGATGGATTTCTGAATTCGTTCGAATTTTCATCTTATAAAACTTGTTAGTCTTGTCTCAAAGGAAAGATGACCAAAACTCCGTTCACCGGACATGGAGAAATAGCTACAGAGCTCTTGGGACTCATACACAGTGATATATGTGGTCTGATGTCTATACATGCTAGGGGTGGGTTCTTATACTTCATTACATTCACTGACGATCTCTTTAGGCTCGGATATGTGTATCTTTTGAAACACAAATTTGAAACTTTTGAGAAATTCAAAGAATATAAAAGCGAAGTAGAGAACCAGATAGGAAAAAGTATCAAGATTCTTCGATTTGATCGAGAAGGAGAGTACTTAAGCACGGAATTCCTAGAATACCTAAAGAAGAATGGTATTCTCTTTCAGCTTACTCCTCTGTACACACCACAACACAACGGTGTATCGGAGCGGAGGAACCGTACCCTTTTGGATATGGTTCGCTCCATGATGAGTAATGCTGAGATAACTCTTTCATTTTGGGGATATGCCCTAGACTCTGCAGCATATTTATTGAATAGAGTTCCGAACAAATCCATGCTACCACTTCATATGAAATATGGGAGGGGAAGAGACCATACCTTAATTTTTTTAAGATATGGGGATGCTCGGCTTATGTAAAGAAGTGGAACTTGGAAAAACTCGAGGCACGATCAGTTTTGTGTAAGTTTTTAGGATATGCTAAACATTCACTAGGATATCTGTTCAACCATACCGAGGAACAGAAGGCGTTTGTTGCTCTCCATGCCATCTTATTAGAGAAGGAATTTCTTGCAAAAGAAATTAGTGAGAGTACGGTAGAACTAGAAGAAATTCCAGAGGGACAAACTATAACTGAAGAATTGATAGAACCAAAGAATTCAATAGAACCCGAAGAACCTCAGCCACTTCGCAGATCTAGTAGGATTTCTTGTCTGCCCGAGAGATACTACGGTTTTCTCATAGATGGGGATCGAGAGGATTGCATCTTGGAAAAAGATGATCTTACTAGTTTCAAGCAGGCCATTAACAGTAGGGAATCTGTAAAATGGCTTGATGCTAGGCAATCCGAAATTGAGTCCATGCACACCAACAAAGTTTGGACTTTGGATATTGCTCCGCCTGGAGTAAAACCCGTTGGATGCAAGTGGATCTTCAAAAAGAAGATTGGTGCAGATAGACAGGTGGAAACATATAAAACTAGACTTGTTGCAAAAGGTTTTCGTCAAAGACCAGTAGTGGACTATGACGAAACCTTTTCTCCAGTGGCTATGCTGAAATCCATTCGGATCCTACTTGCAATTGTTGCCTACCATGACTACGATATCTGGCAGATGGACGTAAAAACGGCCTTTCTAAATGGAAATTTAGAAGAGTGCGTTTATATGGATCAGCCGGAGGGATTCATAGACAGTGGGAGCAGCGGGAAGGTATGCAAGTTGCTTAAATCCATTTATGGATTAAAACAGGCATCGCGGAGCTGGAACATCTATTTTGATGAGAATGTTAAGGAATTTAACTTCCTCAAAAACGAAGATGAACCATATATCTGTAAGAAAATTGTAGGGAGAACTGTCATATTCCTCGTCCTGTACGTAGATGACATTCTGTTGATAGAAAATAACATTCCTATGCTGCAATCGGTCAAGCTATTCTTGTCACAAAAGTTCTTCATGAAGTACCTGGGTGATACCTACTACATTCTGGAGATTAATATCCATAGAGATAGATCCAAGAGATTGTTGAGACTTTCACATTCCAGGTATATAGAGACCATACTAAAGAGATTTAGTAAGGAATATTTCAAGCACGGTAATACACCCGCGTTGCACGGAATCACCCTCTCCAAAGAGATGTCTCCCAAGACTGATGAGAAGAGGGTTCGGATGAGCACTATACCCTACGCTTCGGCGGTAGGATCTATAATGTATGAAATGTTGTATACCAGACCAGATGTAGCATTCACACTTAGCGTAGTAAGCCGGTATCAGTCGAACCCGGGTGAGAATCATTAGATAACTATGAAGAACATTCTCAAGTACCTGAGAAGGACTAAGGAAATATTTTTGGTTTACGGTAATAGAGACGTTCAGGTCGAGTCCTTTAGCGATTCAAGCTTCCAGAATGACATGAATGACAACAAGTCTGTCTTGGGTTTTGTGTTTACCCTCAATGGAGGGGCGGTGTATTGGAAGAGATCGAAACAAGACACAGTCGCGGACTCGACGATGGAAGCTGAATACATTGTTGCGAACGATGCCGCGAAAGAAGCGGTCTGGATGAAAAAGTTCATTACTGAACTTGAGGTGGTTCCATCCACTGTTAATCTGATACCTTTGTATTGCGATAACAATTGGGCTATAGTTTTAGCGAAGGAACCACGTTCCCATCAGAAGTCCAGACACATCTTAAGGCGCTATCACCTGATCAAGGAGATTGTAGATCGCTAGGAGATCAAGGTCTGGAGAGTAGATACGAAAGACAACACGGCGGATCCATTTACCAAGGCCCTTCCTCAAGCGCAGTTCGAGCGATTTTTAAAGATGTTGGGTTTGCGGTATGCCAACAACTGGCCTTATAGCAGACATTGGGTATTCGGTACGCCAACAACTGGCCTTAGAGCAGACGTTGGTATTGTTGGATATGTATGCCCTAGAGGCCTTTATTGTATAGGATGATAGGGATATGTATGTATAGGACAATCTTGCACAGTTGTATATAATATATTATTTGAGCTGTCTTTATCTTGATATGTGTATTTCTTTCTATTGATGCTTTATATTGCTTACACATATTGATAAAGACTCGATACAGTACTATACTATTATGGTTTGACTTTATCTTAACCTTTGCATATGTTATACTTGATATAACATATGGCGGTTACATGTTGATAAAGCCCGTAGGATTTTGCTTGACTACCAGCGTTATGATGACGATCATACTTGTGGGAGCTGGGTAGTCCATAAGCATATCCTTAAAGGTCCCAAGTCACAGGATTGTCGAGATCGGACATCGATACTCCAGAATAGACTTGTGTATACGTTTCTAGACCCCGATGAGGGGCGATGGTTGGTCCCACAACCATTGGTGTGATCACCTAAAATTGTATATAGGTGCTCACTGGGGGTGAGTACACTGGACGGACTCGCCAAGAATCTCTAGATGGTATTATACCTTTCGTCAGATAGCGGTTCTCACGTGACATGAATACATGTTAGTCTTAAGACCTGAGGTCATAATTTATCTCGTGTGAGTTCCCACTGTGTTTTGATCACTACCCTACCATGGCTCTACTGAGTCGTGCAAACAGGTTTTGGTTGGGTGCAGTCCCGAGCCACATGGAGACAGTGAGTGATTGTCAGGAATTCATCTCTCCCGGTATTGGGAGTCGATATCGCACTGTGTCCGGTTGGCTAGAACTATTAGACCATAGTCAAGGAAGTTGAGAACTACTGATGGTTAGATCAGTACTTTCTCGGATTGGTCTTGAGCCAAATCGACACGACTTATCGGGTCAGTAGGGGTCTGACATTTACCACCCCCTAGACCTGGTATGCGATACTCTCAGACGAAGAGACCGGACTGTACGGAGATTGTCATGGATAGGCTCAGTATGGGTCCAGATGAGCTTGCTCGTTTGCCTTCTTTTTGACAGGTACCTGGGTAGCCGTTACGTACAGCCAGTGCCACTGACGTGCTTGTGGTTAACCCACTGCCAGCGTACTGTCGAGTCTTTAGAGTCCCACACAGAGGGTTTCTCTGGTTCAGGCGAAACGATGTGGTGGCCATATATTTATACTTGCAGGGTTTCGATCGAATGATAATACTAGCCGGCTTAGGATTAAGCCGGATTTTTAAATCAAGTATTGATTTAATAATTTACGTATACATATTTTGATATGTATATTCTAGTGTTATCCAGATTTTCGATCGGACGGTTGATAATACTGGCGGTCTTAGTATTAAGCCGGTTCATTAAATCAGATATTGATTTAATGCTAGTATTATTTTAGTGGTATTATTCTATCTCTTGGGTGTTCGTATTTTGATACGATTATTAGTATGTATATACAATAGAATGTATTCCGTATTTATACGAAAAGACATTCTAGAAGTATGACACCTCATCATGCATTTTCCATTTTATTTGCAAAATGGAAAATGAGATGTAAAATAGGAAATGAGGTGTAAAGGAGAGAATGGTGTGAACCATGCTTGAATAGTATTGACAAATAAATTGTAAATTCATTTGTGCAAACTATTCAAGCATGGTTGTATTATTTTTATTGAAAAATGGGTTTTATAAAACCATGCTTCATGATTTTCACACAAGAGGTTGATTTCATTCTCAACACAAGTTTCTCTCCCCTCACTTACCTCTCTTGAGTTCCTCCTCTTTCTTCTTCATCTTCCTCCCTACCATCTCATGAGTTGATAATCAATGGAGGAAGAGGGATGGAAATACACTAGATAACTCACAACATCTCCTTAGCAATCTACTAGGTCACTAGGTTGCTTCATTTGTGAAGCTAAGCTTGGATTGCAAACTCTCGGGTGGATCATCTAGGATTAAGAAGGCAATCTAGTAAGGTTGATCAAGAATCCCGAGGAGTTTTAGAAGAAGAGTGAAGATCCGAAGGACACGGATCTTTAGGTATAAGCCTCTATCACAGTAGCTAGATCTCTTTAGCTTGATAGTTTCGATATATGGTTAGATTCTAGGATGTGTTTTCTAGCGCCGGATTTTTAAAAGTCAATATTTTTCGCTCCGCAACGGCCGCGGTAGACGGCCAGGGTGCTAGGAAACCCAACAGATTCATGAATAAAAGATATATTTTTTTGTATTCACATCTCTGTGTCTCTTAATTACCTCGATCTGGCATGAATTAGTTTATTCACTTATTTTGGAGTTTTTCCCTTCACCTTTCCCTTAGGTTTATAGGTGAACTTATCCTTGTTAGTAATATGTATGCCCTAGAGGCCATTATTGTATATTATAGTGGATGCTTGGACATATATATATAGAGGACTTACTTACTCGACATGATAGCATGCTATCTGGTTGCTCTTTATCTTAACATGTACACCCGTATTATTATACTGTCTCTATGATACATGTTGATAAAGCCTTTAGGATGTCAGCTTGACTATCAAGACTATGATGCAGATCATACCAGTAGGGCTTATGTAGTCCACAAGCACATCCTTTAAACAGTTCCTAGTTGAGGGAGTATCGAGACAGGGCATCGATATTCCAGAGTAGACTAGTGTGTACGTTTCTTGACCCTGTATGGGGCGATGGTTGATTCCACATCCGTTGGTGTTTAACATTAAATATTATACACAGGTGCTCATTAGAGAATGGGTACACCGAACATGACTTGCCAAGAACTCCTAGATGGTACCATACCTATCGTCAGATAGCGGTTCTTTGGTGACACTTGTATAGGTTAGTCTGTAGACCCGAGATCGTCATAGAGTCTTGTGTGGTTCCCACTGTGATTTGATTTCCTCCCTACCACGTCTTAAAGGAGTCGTGCAAACAAGTGGATTTTGGGTACAGTCCCGATTCATATGGAGGTAATGAGCGATAGGAGGGTTTTCGTCTCTCCCGGTATATCGAGTTGATGTTGTGCTATGCTCTATTGGCAATTGTTAGTTATATGTATGCCCTAGAGGCCATTACTGTACATACGATGTATATTGTAATGGAGGCTTGGACATATATAGGGAGGACTTTCTTTCTCGACATGATAGTATGCTATCTGGTTGTACTTTATCTTAACATGTACTCTGATTGTCTCTATGTTACATATTGATAAAGCCCTTAGGATATGTGCTCGACTACTGGGACTATGATGAGATCATACCAGTGGGGCCAAGGTAGTCGACGAGTACATCCTATAACTGTTCCTAGTCGAGGGTGTATCGAGACAGGACATCGATACACCAGAGTAGACTAGCGTATACGCATCTTGACCCATATAATGGGCGATGGATGATCCCATATCCATCGGTGTTTGATATCAAGGATGGTGTACGAGTGTTCAGTGGAGACTGGGTATACTGGACGGACTCGCTGAGAACTCCCAGATGGTATTATACCTCACGTCAGATGGCAGTTCTCCGGTGACACTGGTACAGAGTAGTCTGTTGACCCGAGATCGTCATAGAGTCTTGTATGATTCCCACTGTGCTTTGATTTCCATCATACCACGTCCAAGAGGGCATGCAAAAAGGTGGCTTTTGGGTACAGTCCCGAATCACATGGAGGCAATGAGCGATAGGAGGAGATTCGTCTCTCCCGGTATAGAGAGTTGATGTTGTGCTGTGTTCGATTGGCTATAACTGGAAATCCCTGGCCAGAGTTGCTGAGATTTACTGGTAAGCGTTATCAGTAGTTTCTCGAACTATTATAGACCTCATATCGACACGACTTATCAAGCTACTGGGGTTTGACGTTTACCACCCCTAGGCAAGATATGCGATATATCAGACAACGAGACCGGACTGTACGGGAGTGTTACTGTTTGGATTCACTGAAGAATGTATAAGATTGCTTGTTGATCTTCTGAGCGCTCAATACCTGGGTGGCTGTTACGTTTAGCTGACCGCTTGCAGCTTGTGGGTGTTTGATATGATCATCACCTACTGCCGGCGTTTTGATGATTCTTTAGAGTCCTACACAGAGATTTCTTGGCCCTGGCAAAACGGAGTAAGAGCACATATGTGATATGTGCAGGACCGAGGATAATGCGATATGTGATACCGTATTCTATTCTCACGATATTTGATATCAGCCGGGTCATCGGATCAAGTGTTGATTCGATGAATCGGTAAATGAGATATTAGTCGGTTATATGCGATATAGCCGGATTGTCGGATCAAGTGTTGATTCGATAATTTAATGTATAATAATATATATGATATATTAAATTACATTAACTAATATTAGCTTGCTAAAAGATTCTTTTTCTCACTCGGGTAATACATTGATATATATGCGATATATGTTAATTGTATTATTTTATTTTGTTACAATAAATATTATATATGTGGTATATAATATTGTAACATGATATGGTTATTAATGCAACATGTTTAGTGGAGATTAAATATGTTTAGGGTTTGATTTGGGTTAATCATTTCTAGAAGTTTCTAGAAGGTTTTCTTTTTTGTTTTGGAAAAAATATTTTGCAAGATATTTCTTTCACTTAACCCTAACCCTTAACCCTAGTAAAATCTCCACAATGGTTACTTGAACCATGGTTGCATTTCTAACCTTATCAAGTCTATCATTATTCATCACAAAAGGATTCATGAATTATTCTTCATTTTCTTCCTTCTTCTTCCTTGATGAAAAAGCTTTCTAGCTTTGATTTTGTGATGAAAAATGTGTGAGAAAAAGATTATAAATGAGAGCAAAAATCCTACTTCATCATCCTCATTTATCCTTGCCCTTTAGATGAGAGTGTTCACTTCATTTAGTGAGTGTTAGCTTGTGTTAATGAAACTTCAAGGTAGATCATCTTTGTTATCGAAGATCGGAAGCAAGCTTGCATCTTTCTCTTCGTGAAGCCTCTCGAGAGTCCGGAACACGATGATCGCAGCGAAGGGGCCTCAACACGGAGCTTAAGAAGTAAAGGACCGGATCTACAAAGGTTGTAATCCCTCTCACTTAGTGTTAAAGTGTTTAACATACTTGTTTTCGCCTAATCTCTAGTTTAAAGATCTCGTATCTGGTTGTTCGGCACGGCTAATTTTTAAATCGGGCATGGTTGATACCTCGTAGACCCTTGTGCGTGTGCCTAGCAACCCTACAGTGGTATCAGAGACAAGCTAGAGCTTTAGGGAAGTCTAGGCGAAGTTTAAAGTACGATCGAACCAGGAAACCCCCGATTATACCCTTCTCTGGATATTTTTTAAAAACATTGATTTTTTCATATTAAAAATACTTAAAAAAAATCAGCAGGGAATTATATGGAAATATGTGAAAAACGACAAAGTAAGTCGGCCAAAGCGCCGCGGAACCGCGGCATGAGCATGGCTCCCGCCGCGGTTCCGCGGCCGTACAGTCACATCATACTTTTTTGTTTGCACAGTAAAGTACGTATCAATTTCCTGATGCTTCTGGGTATTTTTAATTTACTCAAAAGTTGAGTTTTCTGGGGAGTATTGGGGACTCGTTGATTCGATCGGATATTTTAACTTCGTTTTTTTTCCCGGATAATTTTAGAAACTGTTAAAAAGTTCGAACGGATATCAATAACTCACTTTTTCCCCTGTCGGAAATTTTTTCAAAAGTTGGCTTTTTTTGTAGTTTAAGAACGTTCTAAGTCGTGCAAGTAACGCGGTGGACCCTCTAGAAGAACACAAACCTTAACTCGATTATGTGACCGTCTTGAACTGCCTCTAAACCTTAGGGTTTGGGGCAGTACGGCGTGCCACATGTGAGGCGTTGGCTTGACCCTTCTACGGCTGGACCATTGGTACTGTGGTACGTGATGAATGTTTTTGAACTAATTTCAAGTGTTGAGAATTATTTGGGAAAACTTGGGTGTTTGATTATTCGATCGGAAAATTTAACATTGTCTATTTATCTGGAATGTGATACAATATTTGGAATCCACAGGTAGTTATGAGATAACTAAATTTGAATGTTATAAATCTAGCAGTTCAGTCTCAATTGATCGGTTGCCACGGAATTTTGATGTGATCAAAAGTCCGTCGTAATCACGTAGCGTACGCGGATACTCGCCGGGTAAACTTAATAGACAGCCATGTCCCATAGCCCTGACCAAGTGACTGTAGGAGAACCATGTCGCCAAAAGCATCCGTTCGGGTGCTCGCGGCAGCGGTGTTCCGCCTTAGTGCACTTCATCGATGGCATCGGGGGTGCGGCCGTCTACTAAAGTTTGCGACGAGCATTCGATCAGGATGTCGGGAATTTTGTTGAATTGCCCGACTTGATATTGAAAAGAGTTTTCGATAAAGAGACTAAAATGCGGGGTTTATAATTGTTAGGCATGCGATGTCTAAGGAATTCATTTGGTTAGGCATGCGATGTCTAAGGAGGTTGCGGATTCCAACTGTTGTAGTTTTACACTTTCTTTTCTGTGACCGTAAGCGTAGTATGTGGTGTATCGCCGGCTTCGTTGCTATACATCAACGACAATCGGGATACGCATACTTGCTTACGTTGATGATATGAGATATTATGTGTTGCTGTGATATGTTATATTGGATCGTCGCGTTCTGAATAGCCGGGGGTTTTATGTGAGATGAGAGTTTTTCTTTTTCATTCATGCAAAATTCATTTGTATGTAATATTCTTTTATTGGGGCACTTCCGGGCTGAGGATGATGTCACCGTTGTATATTATTTACTTTTCCTCATTAGGTAGACCCAAGGCGGGGAGCACAAGTAACCGGGTTCTAGGGTCCAGTGGGAGACCATCTCGAGGAGTCGAGACCGGGTCTCCTAACCCTAGAATTGGCAGTGTTGCTTGCCGCTCTCATAGGAGTCTAAGGATGTGGGTTTGGCTATTCATCGCGACCGTGGAATCCGTGTTTTATACAGGCTCGTATTAAAACACGGACGTCCTAGTATATCCAATATTTCATATATGTTCTTCTGCTGCAATGTTCTGCGATGAGATCATATTACTGCCTGAGACGAATGTTTATATTATATATATGAGATATATGTCAGATTTCGTTTCAAATGTGATGCTTGTGAAGCATAATAAAATAGGACTTCATTAATGAGATTAATGAAACTAAAAGAAACCTAAGATGTTGTGGAAACTTGTCTCAAAAACTGGTAGCTCTAGTTCTTGCTTTGCATAGCGGTGTTCCTTGTAGAACATCCAGCACCTTATTCGATAATGAAAGAGCCGAGATCCCTTCACCGGGAGTGACCTCTTCAGTGAAACTAGCAGCTACAAACTCGGTTTGTCTTTTGATTGCTTCTATAGTTCTTGCTTTGCATAGTGATATTTATGAAATATCCTGCACCTTATTCGATGAGGAAAGAGCCGACGATCCCTTCACCGGGAGTGACCTCTTTAGCAAAACTAGAAAAGCCTAAAAACACTCCATTTAAAATCACTCGATTCTACGACGATATCAAGTTCATTACGCAAAAGGTTTTCTTAAAAACCTGTCGTAACCCTCCGTCATTTTAGGAAGTAGAGTACTTAGTATTCATGCTGTGTTTGTTGACCTTAGTTAAGGCACAGTGTACGGTAGCTAAGTGATGTCTTCCTATATAACATATGATGTGATTAGTTAGGACAGTCATATGACTTTGTTGACCTTAGTTAAGGGTCATGTGGGTGGGTCTAATTAATCAAGAAATGACGGGTAGAACTTGACTAGTGCTTATGATTTGTTGACCATGGTTAAGGTCATAAGTCACTAGGGGTAAAATATTATTGGGAATTTCAAGTGTTGAAATTTGCAATGAGATTGCATACCTTCTATGAGATAGTTGGATCCCGATACCCGCTGCGAGTAAGAGTTACTCCTGGGAGAGTTTTACACATTACAATTAGCCGATCAAGTAGGTGTCTAGAAAGGTGTTAACGGGGTTACGCCCCTGGGAAAACGAGGTTTACTTTAATTAGGTCTGTGCGAAAGCACGGGGAACCTCCTCAAAGTACCGGCACTGGCCTGGCTGAAAGATTGGCGAACTTGTAGCGTGTAATTAATCCCGGCTAGTTTTTCCTTTTAGGGTTTGAAGTAAGATTTGACTAAAACAGTGGGAGACATCCTGATTAGATAAATTGATAACCAATCTAATCTTGTAAAAGTGCACGCTGAGTGTTTTCTTCTCTCTCTCCTGGTTACGACTATGTCATGCCTTAATCAAGATAATAATACGGATGAATTGACCGAACCCGCTTGTTATACTGAGCTGGGGAACGTTGGTCCCGTTCCAACTTATAATTGTTATAAGACAGAGCAGGAAATTGGAGAATACCAGATTTCCCGTGCCGCCCAAACGAAGAAAGTGCATGTTGATGCATCATCTTCGAGTGTGTTCATTACAGAGAACTGTTTCTCAGTATCCTTTACGTCCTGGGTATGAGATACCGGATCAAGATCCCGCATATGTAATCTGTTACATGGGCTACAGATAGGTAGAGAACTGAGAACGGGTGATAAGTTTCATGAGATAGAAACGGTGCAAGTGTTGCAGCCAAGTCTGTTGGTCACTATCATCCTGTATTACCAGAATACATTGATTCTGAACGAATGTTATTAGATACCGAACTTGATATACAACATCATATCAATCTCTTTATTAATACAGAAGATATAATTTTGTATTGTTGGATAATGTTTTGAACATTTCCTATATCAAGAGTTGATCGGTTCAGGCACGTTACCTAAAAGTATTGATGTTCTAAATCAAACTACAGTTCTTAGTATACAGAACACACACAAGAGGAAGAGTTCAGAAATGAACGAATCCTTCTTGAGGCATTGTAGACTAGGTCATATTTTAGATGCATATTTAATTTATTTTCAATTTACATGTTGTGAAACTTGCCGGTCATGTCGCAAAGATACGATGACCATAGCTCTGTTTATTGGAAACAGAGAAAGAGTTAGTGAACTCTTGGGATTGATACATGCTGATGTATGAAGGTCCCCTGTCTACACATGCCAAGAGCGGTTCTTTGTACTTCATTACATTCTCTGATGATCTCTCAAGATTCAGACATATGTTCCTGTTGAAACACAAGTCCGAAACTTTTGAGATATTCACAGAATATAAGTTAGAAGTAGAGAACAAAAAACGGGTATATGTATTATGTCCTTTGATGAGATCAAGGAGGAGAATACTTGAGCACAGAATTTCTGGACTATTCTAAAAGAGAATGAGATTCTCTCGGCATTACTCCTCCGAATACACCACAGCACCTCGGTGTATCGGAGTGGAGCAATAGCACCCTAAGTGATATGGTGTGCTCTATGATGAGTACTACTGAGTTTCCTATTTCCTTTTGGGAGTTATGCACTTGAGAAGCTGCATATCTATTGAATAGGGTTCGAATCAAATCAGTTGCCTACCACTTCATATGTGATATGGAAAAGGAAGAGCCCATATCTTAAGTTTGTTAAGATTTAGGGTTGTCCGGCCTATGTCTAAAAGGCATAATCCGGACAAGCTCGAGGCAAAGTCAGTTCTATAGAACTGGAAAGAGTTCCAGCTATACAAACTACAGCAGATGATTTGGTAGAACCAAAGGATTCAATAGTTTCCAATGAACCTCAGCCTCTCCGCCGATCTTGTAGGATTCCTTACCCACCTGAGAGATACTTCGGTTTCTCTATGATAGTGGGAACGAGGATTGCATTATGAGATGATGACCCAACTAGTTTCGAGCAGGCCATCAGGAGTGAGACTTTGTAAGAATGGCTGGATGCTTAGCGATCTGAGATGGAATCCTTATACACCAACAAAGTATGGACTTTGGTAGCTTTATCTGAAGGGTTAAATCCCCATCAGAAGCAAGTATATCTTGAAAAGATTACTTGGTGTACATAGAAAAGTTGAGACTTTCAAAGCTATGCTTAAGTCCATCCAGATCATGTTTGCCACGGCTACATACCATGACTACGATATCTGGTGGTTGGGTGTCATGACTGCTTTTCTAAATGATGTTTTAGAAGAGAGCATCTATAAGTACACAGCTAGAGGGTTTCGTAGACAGTGGGAGCAGCGGAAACGTGTGCAAGATGTTTTATGTGATAAAGCAGGCATCGCGGAGTTGGAACGTCTGTTTTGATGTGGTAGTCAAAGAGTTTGACTTCATCAAAATGGTAGATAAACCTTGTATATACAAAAGGGTAGTAGGGAGTATGGTGGTGATCCTCGTAGAGTACATGGATGACATACTCTTGATAGGGAAGGAGTTTCCTATGCTACGCTCGGTCAATCTCCGCTTATCACAAGGATTCTCCAGATAGGATCAAAGCGATACCTCCTAAATCCTGGGTTTTGGATCTATGAGATAGATCTAATTGGATGTTAGGATTCTCACTAGTTGTAGTGAGATGGTATCGATCGATCATGGGAAGAATCACTGGAAAAGTTCCAGAGTGATAAGGACGACTGAATGTCAGTCGCGGGCATTGTCTTTACCCTCAGTAGGAGGGACGGTATGTTGGAAGAGTTCCAAGCTAGATACCGTGACTTACTAGACGATTAAAGGCAAGATACATCGTTACCAAGGATGTTACCAAAGAGGCAGTCTGGATATATAAGTTCATGAGATGAACTTCGTTCCTACCATTGTGTGACAATGGAGTTGTGGCTTTTGCCAAGGAACCCTCCGTCCCATCAGAAATCCAGATATAATTCTTAGGCAGTATCACCTGATCATGAAGATGGTTGATCCCCAGGGAGATCGAGCTTAGGAGAGTAGACACAGAGGACATCAGCGCGGATCCACTCACAAAGGCCTTTTTCCCAGTAGAGACTTTTATGGGATGGTTGAGTATGAGATACTTCAACCACAGCTAATTGTTGGGTATGCGATACCACAACAGATGGCCCTAGTGCAAGTGGGAGATTGTTAGTTATATGTATGCCCCAGAGGCCATTACTGTACATACGATGTATATTGTAATGGAGGCTTGGACATATATAGGGAGGATTTTCTTTCTCGACATGATAGTTTGCTATCTAGTTGTACTTTATCTTAACATGTACTCTGATTGTCTCTATGTTACATGTTGATAAAGCCCTTAGGATATGTGCTCGACTACTGGGACTATGATGAGATCATACTAGTGGGGCCACGGTAGTCGACGAGTACATCCAATAACTGTTCCTAGTCAAGGGTGTATCGAGACAGGGCATCGATACACCAGAGTAGACTAGCTTATACGCATCTTGACCCATATGATGGGCGATGGATGATCCCATATCCATCGGTGTTTGACATAAGGATGGTGTACGGATGCTCAGTGGAGACTGGGTACACTGGAAGGACTCGCCGAGAACTCTCAGATGGTATTATACCTCACGTCAGATGACAGTTCACCGGTGACACTGGTACAGAGTAGTCTGTTGACCCAAGATCGTCATAGAGTCTTCTGTGATTCCCACTGTACTTTGATTTCCATCATACCACGTCCAAGAGGACGTGCAAAAAGGTGGCTTTTGGGTACAGTCCTGAATCACATGGAGGCAATGAGCGATAGGAGGGGATTCGTCTCTCCCGGTATAGGGAGTTGATGTTGTGCTGTGTTCGATTGGCTATAACTGGAAATCCCTGGCCATGGTTGCTGAGATTTACTGGTAAGTGTTATCAGTAGTTTCTCAAACTGTTATAGACCTCATATCGACACGACTTATCAAGCTACTGGGGTCTGACGTTTACCACCCTTAGGTGAGATATGCGACATATCAGACGACGAGACCGGACTGTACGGGAGTGTTACTGTTTGGATTCACAGGAGAACGTACAGGCTTGCTTGTTGATCTTCTGAGTGATCAATACCTGGGTGGCTGTTACGTTTAGCTGACCGCTTGCAGCTTGTGGGTGTTTGATATGATCATCAAACACTGCCGGCGTATTGACGATTCTTTAGAGTCCTACACAGAGGTTTCTTGGCTCAGGCAAAACGGAGTAGGAGCACATATGTGATATGTGCAGGACCGAGGATAATGTGATATGTGATACCGTATTCTATTCTCATGATATTTGATATCAGCCGGGTCATCGGATCAAGTGTTGATTCGATGAATCGGTAAATGAGATATTAGTCGGTTATATGAGATATAGCCAGATTGTCGGATCAAGTGTTGATTCGATAATTTAATGTATAATAATATATATGATATATTAAATTACATTAACTAATATTAGCTCACTAAAAGATTCTTTTTCTCACTCGGATAATACATTGATATATGTTAATTGTATTATTTTATTTTGTTACAATAAATATTATATATGTGATATATAATATTGTAGCATGATATGGTTATTAATGCAACATATTTAGTGGAGATTAAACATGGTTAGGGTTTGATTTTGGTTAATCATTTCTAGAAGTTTCTAGAAGGTTTTCTTTTTTGTTTTGGAAAAGATATTTTGCAAGATATTTCTTTCACTTAACCCTAACCCTTAACCCTAGTAAAATCTCTACAATGGTTACTTGAACCATGGTTGCATTTCTAACCTTATCAAGTCTATCATTATTCATCACAAAAGGATTCATGAATTATTCTTCATCTTCTTCCTCTTCTTCCTTGATGAAAAAGCTTTCTAGCTTTGATTTTGTGATGAAAAATGTGTGAGAAAAAGATTATAAATGAGAGCAAAAATCCTATTTCATCATCCTCATCTATCCTTTCCCTTTAGATGAGAGTGTTCACTTCATTTAGTGAGTGTTAGCCTGTGTTAATGAAACTTCAAGGTAGATCATCTTTGTTATCGAAGATCGGAAGCAAGCTTGCATCTTTCTCTTCGTGAAGCCTCTCGAGAGTTCGGAACACGATGATCGTAGCGAAGGGACCTCAACACGGAGTTTAAGAAGTGAAGGACCGGATCTACAAAGGTTGTAATCCCTCTCACTTAGTGTTAAAGTGTTTAACATGCTTGTTTTCGCCTAATCTCTAGTTTAAAGATCTCGTATCGGGTTGTTCGGCATGGCTAATTTTTAAATCGCGCATGGTTGATACCTCGTAGACCCTTGTGCGTATTCCTAGCAACCTTACAGCAATAACAGCAAGTCCCTGGTTATGGATGACAAGATTTACTGATAATTGTTATCGGTAATTTCTCGAACAGTTATAGGCCACACATCGGCATGACTTATCAAGTTACTGGGGTCTGACGATTCTACCCCTAGACTCGATTTACGACATATCAGACGAAAAGTCCGGACGATACGGTAAGTGTTGCTTATAGGTTTTGCAGGAGTTTGGCCAAGCTTGCTTGTTGATCTTCTATTCGTGCAATACTTAGGTAGCCGTTACGTCCAGCTAGTACCGCTGACGGCTTGTAGTTGACTGATGTGATCATTACCTACTGCTGGCGTATTGACGAGTCTTTAGAGTCCCACACAGAGGTTTCCCAGCTCAAGAGAAACGAAGTAGGGCACATATGATGATATGTGCGGGAGCTTGATTAAATACGAGCATGTGATACCGTAATCTAATCGGGCGATATTTGATTTCGGTTAGATTATATGTGATATAACCGGATTGTTGAATCAAATGTTGATTCAATGATATGTTATATGTATATATATTTGATATTGGCCGGTTATATATGATATGACCCGATTATTGAATCAAATGTTGATTTAATATAGTATATTGAAAGTTGTCGGTTATATGTGTTATGATCGAGTTATTAAATCAAGTGTTCATTGGATAAATTGATTTATATATAAATGATATTAGTCGGTTATATATAATATAACCGGATTATTAAATCAAGTGTTGATTTAATAATTTGATATATATTTATATTTAATATATTAATATATATTAATTAATATTAGCTCACTAATGAATTTCTTCTCTTGTATGTATGTATGTATGTATGTATGTATATGTGTGTGTGTGTATAATTTACAATTGTGTCATTGTGGATGATTCATAGAACATGAGTGTATGAGATTCACACCAAAACTAAAGATAATTGTAGTAATTATTTATTAAGAGTAAAATAAAATAAGTGGAAATGAGTATGGCTTAAGATGCTTGTAGAAGCATGTAGAAACCTGTTAGGGTCAAAAATTACACCCCGGTTGACCAAGTCAAAGTCAAAGTCAACCCCAAAGCAGGTGGGCCCAAGCCCAGTTCAAGTGGGCCCAATCCCAGGTCAAAGGGACCGGCCCCATGACAAAAGGAAGTAAGCCATAAATTGGTTTAATATAATTCTTATACATACATATATATATATATATATATGTATGTATGTATGTATGTATAGAAATAAATGTATGTAAAATAAAATAAAAGCCAAAATTTTGTAAACCCCATGGCTTATGTGTAAAAAGAGATAACCACATAAGGCATGAGGTGGCATAAGTGCCATTTGGCAAAGCCCAAGGGGCTATATGTAAAGTCTGTCGCTTATAAAGGCAAACATGATGAAAATATCTATGAAAACTTTCCCATTCTCCCCAAAAACTAGGGTTTGTGCCTCCATCCTCTCTCTCCCAAGTTCTTCCTCTTCCTTTTCATTTTCCAATTAAATCAAGAGCTTGGCTCTTTTTTTTTTAAAAACTAAATAAAGTTTTACCATAAACCCACCTCTCAAGACTCTATCAAGAGAAGGAAAATGGCATCTTTTTTTATCATCCAAGATCTAAATCTTAGAGTTTCAAGAGAACCTATTTTGGGTTTCTTCTCAAAAGAGAAAGGAGAAAATCTGTTTGAGTTTAACTCCACAAATAAAATTCTTTTGGAGTTTGACTCTATAATAAAAACTTTTTTTTTGGAGTTTAACTCCGAATAAAATTTTTTTGGGAGTTTAACTCTAAATAAATTTTTTTGGAGTTTAACTCCATCACAAAAAAAAAAAGATCTTTTGGGAGTCCTTGCTCCCTCTCCCGTGAGGAAGAGAGAACTCCCACCAAGTGGAAGCTTTCTCCCCTCCACGTGAGGGGGAGGCTCCCCATTTAGTGGAGTTTAACTACACCACAAATAAAACGTTTTTGGAGTTGAACTCCATTTAAAATTATTTTGGAGTTTAACTCCTCATTAAATTTTTTAGGAGTTTTACTCCATTTAAAATTCTTTTGGAGTTTAACTCCATGATAAAAATCTTTTTGGAGTTTTACTCCATTTAAAATTCTTTTGGAGTTTAACTCCATGATAAAAAATCTTTTTGGAGTTGAACTCCATTTAAAATTCTTTTGGAGTCTAACTCCATTTAAAATTCTTTTGGAGTTTAACTCCACAATAAATTAAAGAATTTTTTTTCCAGAGTTTAACTCCGTAATAAAGATTCTTTCAGAGTTTAACTCCATTTAAATTCACTTGGAGTTTAACTCCACAAATAAAAAATTCTTTTGTAGTCTAACACCATACAAATGTTCGTGGAGTCTAACTCCTTAAAAAATAAAAAATAAAATAAATCCTTAAGAGTCCCTTTCTTCCTCTCATGTGAGTGGGAGGCTCTCATTTTGGGAGCCCCTTTTTTCCTCTCATGTGAGGGGAGGCTCCCTCCTATGTGAGGGGGAGGCTTCCATTTTGGGAGCCCTTTTATTCCCTCTCATGTGAGGGAGAGGCTTCCATTTTGGGAGCCCCCTTTCTTCCTCTCATGTGAGGGGGAGGCTTCCATTTTGGGAGCCCCTTTATGAAAATCTTTTTGGAGTTGAACTCCATTTAAATTTTTTTTTGGAATTGAACTTCATTTACAATTCCTTTTTTTAGAGTTGAACCCCATTTAAAATTCTTTTGGAGTTTAACTCCACATTTAAAATTCTTTTGGAGTTTAACTCGGTAATAAAAATATTTTTAGAGTTGAACTCCAATTAAAATCTTTTTTTTGGAGTTGAACTCTATTTAAAAATCTTTTGGAGTTTTGCTCCACAACAAATTTTTTTTGGAGTTTAACTCCACAATAAAGTTCTTTTTGGGAAGTCTAATTCCACATTAAATCTTTTTATGAGTTTAACTTGATTTAAAATTCTTTTTGGAATTGAACTCCATTTAAAATTCTTTTGGAGTTTAACTCCATTTAAAATTCTTTTGGAGTTTAACTCCACAATAAAATAAAGAATTTTTTTTGGAAGTTTAACTCCACAATAAAAATTCTTTCGGAGTTTAACTCCATTTAAATTCTCTTGGAGTTTAACTCCGCAAATAGAAAATTCTTTTGGAGTCTAACTCCATACAAATGTTCTTGGAGTCTAACACCTTAAAAAATAAAAAAATAAAAAAAATCTTTTGGAGTCTTTTCTTCCTCTCATGTGAGTGGGAGGCTCCCATTTTGGGAGCCCCTTTTTTCTCTCATGTGAGGAGGAGGCTCCCATTTTTGGATCCCTTTTATTTCTCTCATGTGAGGGGGAGGCTCCCATTTTGGGAGCCCCCTTTCTTCCTCTTATGTGAGGGGGATGCTCCCATTTTGGGAGCCCCTTTATAAAAATCATTTTAGAGTTGAACTCCATTTAAAAATCATTTTTTACAGTTGAACTCTATTTAAAATTCTTTTGGAGTTTAACTCCACATTTAAAAGTCTTTTGGAATTTAACCCCGCAATAAATTTTTTTGGAGTTGAATTCCATTTAAAATCTGTTTTTTTTGGAGTTGAACTCTATTTAAAAATCTTTTGGAGTTTAACTACACAACAAAAATTCTTTTGGAATTTAACTCCACAATAAAGTTGTTTTTGGAGAGTCTAACTCCACATTAAATTATTTTAGGAGTTTAACTTCATTTAAAATTCTTTTGGAGTTCAACTTCACAATAAAATTCTTTTTGGAGTTGAACTCTATTTAAAACTATTTTTGGAGTTTATCTCCACAATAAAAATCTGTTTTGGAGTCAAACTCCATTTAAATTCTTTTTGAAGTTGAACTCCACATTTAAAATTCTTTTGGAGTTAACTTCATAAAAAATTTCTTTTGGAGTTGAACTCCATGTTAAATATATATATATATAATAAAATCAATTAATTAATTAATTTTGGGGCCCACGTGAGGGGGAGGGTTCCCATCAAATGGGAGCCTTCCCCTCCCCCTCACGTGAGGTCACGTGACGAGGAGGGGGACAAGGAGGGCACCCATTAATTGAGAGCCCTTTGGCACCCCCGGGGGGGGGGGGAAGCCTCCCTTCTTTTTTTTAAATTTTTTTTCTTTTTTCTTTCTTCCTTCTTTTCTTTATTTTATTCTTTTTTTAAATTTTTTTTAAAATAAATTATAAATAATATTTAAAAAAAACATTTCTCTAAATATTTATTTACTTATTTATTTTTATTTTTATATCCTTTTTTTGTTTTTATTTACAGAGGAACAAAAAAATGAACGCATCTTAAGTAAAAAAAATACACACACACACATCGCATTGAGTTCGCATGACCGGTTTTACCCGTCAATCGGAGATTCTCTCGCTCTAAAGGTAAGGGGTAATTAACGGCAGCTTAGTCCGCGGCTGCCGGAGATTCGTATCCCCACAATCAATAAACCTTCGCCTATCATAGGTAGGGAAATCTATAGTACGCATGACAAGCGCGCGCGTATTCCTATCTCAATGGGGTGACGAAAAAACACCCTACAGATTTCGGCACGCCCGGTAGGACCTTTCTTTCCTCCCATATCTTGGGTCAAGTGTTCATGCGAACTCATTTAACATATATGCCGATATTTGTACTGAAATAATGTTTTTCCGTGCAACAATCAACTTTCAACGACAATGTCTCCTAAGATGGATCCAGCTTTTGATGTGACCCCGATTCCGTATGTGGTCAAGATCAATGCTCGTGTGGTTCTCCCCGCAAGCCTCAGTCGACAGTGGGAGGAACTGCCCCACCAGTTTGGTTCCATCATCATCTACCCTACCGGAAGCGTCCATCTGGCAGAAATCCCGGCAAAACAGGTAGCCAAGCCAGTCTCAAGGGGCAAGAGGCCGAATGTTGTGATCGCTAAGGCACCACGAACGAAACTTAAGATGGTGTCTGAACGACTCTCTGGTGCTCCAGCTGGGGGCATGACTTCCGGTACAAAGGGCGACATCAAACATTGCGGACGGGCTCTGGCGATGACTCCAACAAATGCACAATCAGGCGTATGATTGATTTCGAATTCTTGTTGTGTGGTTTTAGAAAATGTATATAGAAATCACAACCAAAAATATTTTGACCGCAATCAATAATGGTGTCGTATATAGCGCGTTAGTAAGTGCGGATCGTCCATAGGGATTATGTGATTCGTTCGTATTTGTTTTATTTGAATTGAAAATTTAAGAGAAGAGAAAAGAACACGATACAAGATTTATATCAATGAATTTCAAGAATTGTCTAGATCTAGTCTAAAATCAAGAACACATTAAACATCTAGAATCAAGAATTGATAGAATTCCAATCAATTTAAGTTTCAAGAATTGAAGTGAAGCTCGTAGGAGTCGATTAAATCTATAGATGTGAAGAAGACTAACGATTACTTTTTCTTATCCATTAACGAATTGATGCTAGATCGATGACGATTTATTGAGGTTTAAGGATCTTGCGAGTTTCCTCATCTCATCCTTTGTCCTTTCAATGAATCTCTTTCACAAGCTAGCTTCTAGTAAATCAATTCCTTCTTGGACCATGAAATGGCATTTTCCCCAATTCAAGATTAAGTTTTTCTCTTTGCAACGAGTAAGAATTGCGTCAAGATTCGATAGGCAGTCAGAAAAAGTGTCTCCGAAAATCGAGAAATCGTCCATGAAAATATCCAAAAAATTCTCGACCATGTCTGAGAATATCCCCATCATACACCGCTGAAATGTAGCGGGAGCATTGCATAACCCAAAAAGGGCATGCGTCTATAAGCAAAGGTACCAAAAGAACAAGTAAATGTGGTTTTATCTTGATCCTTTTTGGCAATGGGGACCTGATTATAGTCAGAGTATCCGTCCATAAAGCAATAATATTCATGTCCAGCTAAGCGTTCCAGCATCTGATCAATGAAAAGTAGAGGAAAGTGGTCTTTCCTCGTAGCGGCATTGAGTTTTCTGTAATCTATACATACACGCCACCCAGTTTGGGTGCGTGTCTGAATTAACTCATTTGCCTCATTGGTAATAACAGTGATGCCAGATTTCTTAGGGACGACATGAATTGGACTCACCCATTGGCTATCGGAGATTGGGTAAATAATGCCATTGTCAAGGCATTTGACGATTTCTTTCTTAACCGCATCCTTCATGACGGGGTTCAACCATCTCTGTGGTTCTCGGGTTGGTTTGGCATCATATATCAAGTGTATATGATGTTCAACAATCAAGGGACTAATCCCTTTGATGTCCGTCATGGTCCAACCAAACGCCTCCCTATTAGATCTCAATACCGTCAAAAGTGCATTCTCTTGCTCTGATGCTAGAGAAGCGGATATGATAACCGGTAAAGACTCATTCTCACCTAAATATGCATATTTAAGATGAGAAGGTAAAAGTTTAAGATCTAATGCTGGCGGAGAAATAATAGAAGGTGGGATCATCGACTGATTTTCGGAGTCATGGAGAAGCTCATAGCCTGTGAAAGATACAGACTCGGATGGTGATGAGTCAGGGGTGTCGGACTCAAGCGTGGAAAATGTGTCCTCACTAAGATGTTGTGCAAGATCAAACATTGATGTGGTAGTGTCGTCGAGATCATTAAAGCAAAGTTCTTCAACTCCGCAACTTTCGGGAGCAATCTCGTGGACAGAGCACACATCAAGTATATGAGCAGAGGGTTCAGATGGCTGACTTCCAATTTTGTAGATGTTCAGTTCAATTGTCATATTTCCAAAGGATAAGTTCATTGAACCGTTTCTACAGTTAATGACAGCATTGGAAGTGGCAAGGAATGGTCGACCCAAAATCACCGGAATTTGGCTCCGGGGGTTTGCTACGGGTTGTGTATCGAGAACAATGAAGTCCACAGGAAATACAAATTCCCCGACTTTTATCAACACATCCTCTAGCTCACCTCTAGGTTTGGTGATTGAACGGTCTGCCATTTGGAGAGTGCAGTGAGCTGGTTTCAACTCTCCAATCCCTACCTGCTCATAAACAGAGTATGGAAGTAGGTTAACACTTGCGCCAAGGTCTAAAAGAGCACGGTTGATGTTTTTACCCCTAATAGAAATCGATATCGTAGGACATCCCGGGTCCTTACGTTTCTTTGGTAGCTGTGGGATAAAAGCAGTGCTAATATTATTAGACATGAAGACCTTCTTTGGCACTTGAGTCTTCCTCTTCCTAGTACATAAGTCTTTAAGAATTTTCGCATAAGCGGGGACTTGTTGAATAGCATCTAGGAGAGGGATGTTGATGTTAACCTGTTTGAACATTTCCATAATTTTCTCCATATGTGGACTTGATTTGTTACCCCTTAACCGATTAGGATAAGGAGCTTTAGCAATAAGCACTGGGTCCATCATAGGAGAAGGTGGTAGGTGTAGACGTGATCCCAAAAGAGGAGTGGGGATCGTCTGTGAAGGACTAGAAGAGCTGTGCTGAGGTGTCGAGCCTTGTGGGAAACGAAGAATAGGCTCGTGAGAAGGCGGTGGCGTAGAAGAACAAGAATCAGAAGTAGAAGTGTGTGTGTGAGGAAAGGTCTCAGCCGGGGTGTTATTAATAGATTGATCAGTATCATCAATCTCTTCCCCAACATGGTTATTCAGCACTCTTCCTGATCTCAACGTTGTGATGGCATTTACATTGTAATGCCCAGGATTCGGTAGGGGTTGAGACGGAAGTTTCCCTTTTTCTCTTGCACTCATTTCGACTTTTAGTCATGCAATTTCTTCTTCCATCGCTCTGATACTCTCAGCTTGGGACGCTGAGTTTTTCTTTATCTTACTGACGGAAGATATAACCTCAGCCGACACTTCCATGAAATTCGACAAGAGTGACTTCATGGTTTGTATGAATGCAGAGAACTCGTCAGAACCAGTCAACTGCATAGGATTAGAAGGTGCAGGAGGGTTGACCTGGTTTTGAAAATTTTGTGACTGGTAGGGGTGCTGAGTGAGTTGAAGTGGTTGCTGTTGTGGTGGAAGAGCCCTTTCGAAATTATTTTGGTTTGGAACCGTGTTTTGATTTTGTTGTTGGTTCCAAGCAAAGTTAGGGTGATTCCTCCAACCCTGATTATACGTGGAAGAATATGGATCGTTTCTAGGTCTTTGTTGGAAAGCAGCATTGGTATGCTCTTGACCTTGAAACGGGGAATTCAATGGACATTCTTCCGTCAAATGAGAAGGATCAGAACAACATCCACATACAGTTTTGGGGAGCGACATCGGATTTGGGGAGGCTGCTAAAAATTTATGTTCCATAGTTTCGAGCTTCTTTTGCATTGCTGCCATTTCAGCTCGAACACCTATGGACACATCAATTTGGTGTACACCACCCCTAGACAATGACTGGTTTCCACTCTCCCACTGTAAGGATTTTTCAGCAAACTCTTCTAAAAATTTCCAAGCTTCCCCATCATCCTTGGTCATAAAGGTGCCTTGACACATGGCTTCAAGGTTTTGTTTAGTGGTAGGGTTAATGCCCTCATATATGATTCGGCATAGATCCCATCTCGGGATGCCGTGATGTGGACATTGAACCAAAAGATCCTTGAAGCGTTCAAAGCACTTCGAGAATGGTTCAGTCGGAAGCTGGGTGAATTGATTTAGTTCGCTACGGACTCGAGCTGTCTTTTGCATAGGGTAGAATTTCTTAAGGAATGCCGCAACGAATTCTTCCCAATTTGTAATGGAATGTGCGATAGTGTTATACAGCCACTTCTTGGCTATATCGCACAAGTTAAATGGAAGAAGAAGTAGACGCATAGCATCCACAGAAAGTTGTGACGTACCCATCATTGCGCATACATTTTCAAATTTTGTAATAAAGACATATGCGTCTTCAGACTCGAGACCGTGGAATTTGGGTAGAAAATTGATGTATTGGGGTTTAATCTCAAAATTATCCCCGTTGGCTGGTGGAATGGATAAGCAGGTCGAAAGAGGACCTCGTATAGGATAGCACTTATCTTGGAGAGAGATGCGGGGTGGATTCTGCGCACCTATAGACGGCGGCAGATTAGTGGGAAAGAAATTCGATGGAGAAGGATCCATCGATGTGGGTGTGGTGGTGGGTAAAGAAAAGGTAAATGTAGAAATACCGACTTCGGAGTCCATCGGGGGGACGCGGACTAAACGGGCACTAGAATCCCGTGTCCAACCTATCTTGCACTAAAAAAGTTTAGTACAAGTGGCAACGTGAATATAATTAGGGGAAATGAATGAAGTGTTGGTGTTTGTTTTGAAAAATATACGGATTTTGAAAAAATGATGCAAATCACAACAAATGCAACAAGCAACCCTAAGTCTAGTGGTCACCTAGGTCAAGGCTCTAGACCGCTCCTAACTGCCAAAAGACAAGTCGCAGGATCAATTCTCCACTGCCTCTTTGTCTCCCCTGTGGCCAGGTAAGTGCCAGGTAAGTGGGAGGTTCTCCACTACGTAAGTAGTGGGCCTAATTAAGTAACCACTTACCTTAGACACACTTGCCTTAGACACCACAAAAGAAACGCGGATAAACAATGGATTACCCACGGCCTTCTTCTGTCCTAAGTGAGCGCGACGGTCCTTAGAGTCATCTCTAGATATTTTTTAGTTAATGAGGGTAATGCGGATGCAAGTTTGTGATTTTTAGGGCTTAGGAAGGGTAATGAACTCCCCACCTAATTTGGATTTGGCCGTGCCTCTTAAATTTCCGTATTAATATGCAAACAACCAAAAATCAAAAACACGCATAATTTTTTTTTATTGCTTTTTGCGGCGCTGCGAATTTTGCAAAGAAACCTGCAGCAAATTGTTAATTGGAGCAGATGAGGAAGGAGATAAGAAAGTAAGAAATTTACAGAGAAATTTTCATGCAGTGAAGAGGCAAAACTGCCGCGATTCCGCCGCAGGAGGCACCTAATGCCGCGGATACGCGGTGTAAAAGTAAGATCCCTGCACAAAATTTCTTGAGGCTGCTACTGTTCACTTCGTGAGTCCTCTGGAATGTTCCAAATATTTTTCCAATTACACAGCAAGCTCCAGATTTTCTTGCAAGAAATCACAACGAATCGTTAGTGTTTTGCGCGAATTTTGATCTCAAAATTATGATGGAATAAACTTTTCAACTCAAAATTCAAAAACGAATGAATTAGCGCACGATCCCAGGCAACGACGCCATTTGATTGATTTCGAATTCTTGTTGTGTGGTTTTAGAAAATGTATATAGAAATCACAACCAAAAATATTTTGACCGTAATCAATAACGGTGTCGTAATAGCGCGTTAGTAAGTGCGGATCGTCCACAGGGATTATGTGATTCGTTCGTATTTGTTTTATTTGAATTGAAAATTTAAAAGAAGAGAAAAGAAAATGATTCAAGATTTATATCAATGAATTTCAAGAATTGTCTAGATCTAGTCTAAAATCAAGAACACATTAAACATCTAGAATCAAGAATTGATAGAATTCCAATCAATTTAAGTTTCAAGAATTGAAGTGAAGCTCGTAGGAGTCGATTAAATCTATAGATGTGAAGAAGACTAACGATTACTTTTTCTTATCCATTGACGAATTGATACTAGATCGATGACGATTTATTGAGGTTTAAGGATCTTGCGAGTTTCCTCATCTCATCCTTTGTCCTTTCAATGAATCTCATTCAAAAGCTAGCTTCTAGTAAATCAAATGATTGATCGTTAATCTCTAGTTCCGAGCGAAAATAATCAAGAAAGCATTTCGCGTCGAAACTAGATCATCGATCATTTGATTTTCAAGAATTTAAAAACGTTATAGGACTTAAGAAATATTTCAAGATTTGTCAACTTCATCATCTATTGATTCTTTCGACTCCTCCACGAGCGGAGTTTTACTCAAGCATCATCATAAAGAACACATTCAAGAATCTAGATTGAATCATTATGCTTGAATTAAAAAGATAAGCAAGATAAAAGAATTTCACCTTTATTTATCGACAAATTCGTTACAAATCTCTCGAAATCTACAAGAGTAAGGAACTAGATCGTCGATTTTGGCGTCACTCGGCTCCTTGAGTCGCGGATCGGCTTGGATCACTTGCTCCGATGAAGTCCGGTTTCGCTTCTAAAGGCTTTGAAGGATTCTTGCTTTGATTGAACTCGAAGATCTTGAACTTTTGGCTTTTTGATTGGATTAGGGTTAGGGTTCTGAGGCACAAGTTGTGTCACTCAACTTGTGGGAAGAATTGTTGAACAACCTTTTAAAGTGAAGCCTAGGGTCCCTTTTATAGCCTTAAGAAGGGTTAGCTTCCTTTGTAAGCTTGGATTAGGTTAGCTTCCCTTGTAAGCTTAGTCTAGGTTAGCTTCCCTTATAAGCTTAGTCTAAGTTAGCTTCCCTTGTAAGCTTGGTAGTTAGGAGGAAGGTTCTAGAGTTAGTTAGTTAGGGTTAGCTTCCTTCATAAGCTTGGAGGTTAGGGAGAAGATTCTAGGCTTTAAGATAGTTAAGGGGGAAACTTCCTTTGGAAGCTTGGAAGTTTAGTTTGCATAAGGAGCTTGCTGATCTGGCAGAAAGTTCTGGAGTAATCTAGAATTTGCAGTTGCTTGATGAGGTGTACACCTGAAGAGAAGAATACTGATACAGAGAGCTGCTGATGATTTGACCACGTGGCCGCGGATCCGCGGCGCTAAGGGGGCTATGGCCGCGGATCCACGGCACTTTGGTCTCCTTGGGGCATGAAACTTTCTGTAGTGCTTTGTGCTGACTTCATGGTAGTTATCTTATATGTTGAATGTCATAACTCCTTCTAGTTTATTGCCAGATCTTAAGTATTGGAGTTGGCGTATTTTTTTATCAGCACTTCGACAATTTTGGCTCGGTTCCTGGAATTTCCTGCACAGATCTTTGAAACAAGTGTTATACAAGGATGATGCAATGGCATGATAAACACTCAATTTCCCTTAAAATGCCGGTTTTTGTATACAACACAGGTAATCTAGTATTTTACAACTGTTTTGCTAATATATGTAATATGCAAACCGAACACTTCTAGATGAGTGCAAATGATAAGGAAATTGACGTGTTAAAAATACATTATTTTCGAATGATCAACGTATCTCCAAAGTCCTCCATCTCCCGGTCTACGGCGGCTTCCCAAAGAGCCGTAACCAGCCAAGTGCTTAAAACAGAAAGGCTGAGATAGAAGCGGCTCAGGTATCGAGCCAACAAGAGGGTCAGGACTCCGGCCAAGTGGAATCTTGTGAGATTCCAAGAGCAGAGTCATCCTACGATGATGGCTGAGTTGACCGTAAAAGTCAGCAATTCTTTCGAACCTCTGAACCGGGTTAAGAAAAACGCCATGATCGCCAAAATTAAGAAGACGACAGTCTGAACGATGTTGCAAAGAGACGTGTCCCAGCCCCTTCAGAGAAAGCATGACACCATCTCTTCAAGTGTCTATCAGGCACTCTGTGCCGCGCGAAAGCAGCGGGGCAAACCCGGAAAAGAAGAGCGAGCACTATTCAAGAACCCGGTCAGGCCAGCCGCTTTCAGTCGATTACCCGTTACCGAAACAGGAGGGCCATGACAGCGATCCGTGAATCGACTGCCAGTAATAAAAAGATGGCCGGATCAGTTATCCATACGGTCTATATGGCGGGTGTGCGTTCCAGCGACAACCTGCGCAGCAAGAGCAAGGATGGGGCTACCACATCCCAAGCCCAATCTGGCTTGAATGTGGTTGCCGCTTCCCAAGATCAGCCGCTTCCATCGGATGAGGAAAACCTTCTCGATGAAGCCGATAGGCAGAAAGACCCCTCAGTCCATGTAGAGTCAAGATCAGACAGCGAGGAAGAGCCGACTTTCCGCCCTAAGACCACAGAGCAAGAGCTGCTTCAAGAGCTTCGAAAACAGCTCAGGAGCAAAGATAAAGAAATGGCCACGCTTTACTCCAAAATCGAAGACCTGACGTATGTTGTGATTCAACACACGGCCCAAATCGCCCGGACACCTCCCAATCAAGCACAATTCTCTACTCATGAGCCGGGTGATGATGTTCATATCAGAATTTTGCATTATTATATCGCCCATTCTTAATCATATTACAAATAAATAGGTGCTTTTGATCATGTCTGCTAAATAGTTGCAGGTTACAGGTTCTCAGATCATTACAGTGAAATTCATGAAAAGACGCTACAAATGTGAGACTACGACCAACAATAGATGAATCCGTATGATGACGCCTACCAGTTCAAGGAACAAATAAAAATCATGAGATAGTTCAATGCATAAAGTAAAAGGGCAGTACAGGATTAAAGACTTCAATGCGAAAATCACGGTAAAAGTCCACATAATTCTGCAATGTTGGAAATCTGGAAAAAAGTAGAAAAGATTCTGAGGAACCAAGTGAAGAAAACAGAAGGAAAATGGAACCTGAAGCAACCCTAGAAGTTTGAGCCCAAGAGCCAACCATTCGGCCGCGGATCCGCGGCCAAACATGGCTTTCTGCCGCGGTTCCGCGGCCGTGTAGTGCACGTGTCCGTGCACGTGTCGGTGGGCGTCGGTGCTTTGACCCGGCTTTCTTAGGGTAGTCTTGTAATTTCATGTATGGATAAGAGGTAAAACCTAGGATTTCTCCTATCTATAAATAGGAAAGCCAGAAGCCTAATTAGGCATGCCTCTTTTTATTTTCTAGATCTAAAATTTTTACTTTCCTTGTAATCGTTGAAGAGGTATCAATAAAGTAAGCTTTCTTTTTTCTATCTTGCATTTTTATCTGAATTTAATTCGTGCAATTTTTTTTATCTGCCTTTTATTATCTGCAAATTAGTTAGTTTAGTAAAAATAAAAATTATAAAAATGAATGTTATCAGTAATTTCCTAATGAGTGAGTAATTCCTCACTTGTTAGGGTTAGGATAGGGAAGGTTTGAGAGAAGGAAATCTCTTTCACTCCTTTCTTTGCCCATTTATATTTTAAAATACGGACTCTATTTAATCCAACCATACACCGCTCACTACGACACCCTATCCTACATGATAGAGGTGATTCCCTAGTTAGACCAGTTGTGGTTGAGTTAACCGGAGGATAGGGGTATGAGCCAAGAAAGGACGGACAAGGACCAAAAGGAAGAAACTAAGTTTCTTCCTAGTTGTGCTAATCCCCTTTGTTGACTATTACCCTAACACCTATGTTCTTAATTCGGGCATTAAAAGCAGTGAGTAGAATTCCTTTTCCAAACTAACCTAATTCTAACCCTAGCAAGACTTTAAATCAATTTAATTTCAATCTTAGATCTTAAAACAAAACCTATCAAAAATAGGTCTTAACTCGTAAGAACTTAAAGATAGAACACCTTTTCCCTGTGGACCGACCCGTACTCAACCGGCTAGCTACCAAGCGACACCATCTTGATTGCGGTATTTTCTTAAACTTTAAAACGCACGTACAAAAAATCTTCCAACAATCAAATGGCGCCGTTGCCGGGGAACGAGAGTTATTTTCTTTTTGTAATTTCGGATTAATTAAAATTGAAAAATATAAAAATTGAAAAAATAAAAAAAACTGAAAAAAAATCATCTTGTTCTTTTTGATCGGTTTTTGTGCGAATTGTGCAGGAACGGAAGACGGACTGATTCAGATCTGGAGCAATCCCAGTGAAAAAATCAACAAACAGAGGATCTGAACAGACAGAGAAGAACCATAACAGCACACAGGAAAATTTTGGAGGGCCAAACCTACCAAACCACGGCGGAAACGCGGCATATTTAAGCATTTGACCGCGGTTCCGCGGTCAATTGCTGACATCAGCACCCCAAAATTCTTTGTAAGTATTTTTGTCCTCTCTTCAACCCCCTGGACTCCACTGACAAATTTTCCTATAGGTTTTTTTGCACAGAACCTTTCTCCCTCTCCAATAAATTGTTTTTGTGCAGGATTCTTTACGCTGCCAAATAAAAAAAAATCTGCAAGTGTTTTAGATTTTTTTGTGTGTTAACTGCTTTGCATAATTAATACGGACTTTTAAGGGGCTATAACATCAATTCAGATTGGGTGGGGATTTTATTACCCTTCCTAAGACCCCAAAAATCACTAAAAGCATATGCATCACCCTTGAGCTAATTAAAAAATATATAGACTCAGCCAATTAAGGACTGTCGCGCTCATTAGGACGAAGGAAGGTTGTGGGCATTCAGTCGTTTATCTAAACCTGACTTTGTGGTGTCTAGGCTAGACAAGTGAGAAAGGTAACTTTAAAAGGCCCGTCTCACGGTGATTCGTAAGCGGATCCCTCCTTTCTTCATTTATGCTTCTCTGGCCACAATTGGCGGTGAAGAGGTGATTTGAGGGATATCTCACAACTTGTCGCTTTGGAACAGTTAGGAGCAGTCTAGTTGACTTAGGAGACCCTAACTCTAGGTTTGATTGTGCATGTTTAAACTGTGGTTGTTTGAATTGTGTCGTAGTTCCGTACAAATTTTGCAAAAACTCTTTCTAAAAAAACACTTTCAAAAATTTCAAAACTTCAAAAACAAACAATTTTATTTAAAAACAAAAAAATATAAATAAAATAAAATAAAATAAAAATCACATTCTTTTTCTTCTCCTTTCTCTCATCACATCATGAGTACCTCACTTCGTAAAACTCTTGCCGAACTTTGGTACTCTCAACCAGACATTGCTTCCTACGGTTCTTATTTTGGTCGAATTTTGAACAACCCCTCCATGTCCAAAGTTTCTTTGAAAGATTGAATAGACACGTTTAGGACAACCAGTTGGACTCCGCAATCCACATTATATCAACAATTTCAACCTTCACCACCTTCTTACGTTGATACCCCTTTTTCGAGTTCTGTTGTAACTCCGAAAACCATGTCTATTGTTGAACATATTGAACAATCTCGTAACCGATCTTTCACTCCTTTCACCAATGCGAATTCTTTGGATCAACAATTCCATTCACCATCTTATCCAAATATTGATCCTACTTCTGTCCAACCATTCAATTCCTACCAGTCCTACCCGACTTTTGCACCTTCCCTAGACATTGCTTCTTCACAGCCATTTAGGAGTTTCACGTATCCAAATAACTTTGAATCTTTTACTGAAACCCCGTCACAACCCATATCTAGTCTAGAACAGTCGTTGAAAGACTTTATGGTAGTGTCAAACCAACAGATGATGGATTTGAATGCGTCCATGGCCGCCCTCATACAACCTAGTGACCCTGTAGCTGGTTTCCAACTAGCTCCAAATTTTCCAATGTATGATGAGGCGGTTGGACAGATTGAGAATTTGAGTGGTGAGAGTGAGCTGTACACCCTTCCAAATCAAACCTACCCATCCCCTATTAAATCCCACAACTCTGGTTTTGAATGTCTATCAAGTGTTCCAAATAATTCACCAGTTGAAAATAGAACGATTAATGAGTTCTGTGACTTTGTAGTGTTTGATTTACCTAATTGTGAAGGGTCCCTTTCGAGTGAAAGAATCACCAATCCTTTCGACCTCTACATCTCCACTCTAGAACCTGAATTGATTAATATCCATGCTTTTGATGAGGTGTCTAAGAAAATTGATTTTCACTTAATTGAGGATAACGACGCTGGGAATACTTTGTATGATGAACCCGCAGATTTGACTGAATTTTTTCTCCAATTCATCATCCTGAGCCATTAAATGTTTTTTCCGAACTTCATTTGCGTCTTGATGAGAATTGCATGGAGAGTATTGAGGATATTATTGAGGATAAAGCAGTTTTACTTGAGGAGTCGAATTTTCCAATTCATTCTATCCCTTTCAATGATTGTGCACACCCTCCTGAATCTTTAACCGTTACCCTTCCTCAATCACTTCCCTCCATCCTCGTTCCGACCTTGCAAGAAACCGTTACACTTTCGTTTTCAATGTCCGGTTTACCAAGTTCGACGTACCCATGTTTTCTCATGAATCTTAAAGGATTTGACGGGTTGATAGATAAGCATAATCGCTTTTAACATATCGGTCATCACAATTTGTGCAAATTTATTCACTCAATTTACACCCTCAAATTCGTTCTACACTTCTTTCTCTCTTCCTCTATTCTTCTCCTAATATACCGAGACCATATTTCACCTTCCTTCCCATACGGTCTCGCCTATTCTCCAATTCTTTCCTCTCCGCAGTCTTTCACCAACCAATACACTACAGAGATAGAATATTTGAATGGTTGGTGCTTACTTTTGGCCTGTGTAAGGCCTTGTATAGATTGATACTGTTCTCTTTTCCCTCTAATCCTGAACTTCACCGCATAAACAGTGGAAACACTGTTTAAAACAAGTTTGGGGGTATGTACCATTTGTAATTATATAAAAACAAAATAAAAAAATTGAAAATAAAAATAAAAAAAATTCTTCCAATTTTTGGGGGAGTTTTTGTAAAATTTCAGTTTTAATAATAAATAAAAAATAATAATAAATTTTATTCACAAATAAATTCCTCTTTATAAGAGGTCCTTTTTGCAAATAACCAAAACACCCCTTATAAATAGAACCCGGCTCCTCTCTGCGTTTTACCAAACCTTAAAATTTTCCTCTCTCAAAACCCTAGCCGCCGCAGCTGAAAGATCAGAGCGATCGCCTCCCGAAGCCGTGCTTCCGCCGCACAAAAGTCCTCCTGACCGCGCAACCGCCGCCGATCTGCTTCCTTTCCCTCTGAAAACTTCAGAGGAGGTTTGCATTCTCTGATCTTCTCTGTTAAAATTTTTAGAAATATTCTGTACTTCTCTGTGATGGCACCCACTTTGCAATTTGAGAGGGAATTTTCCCAAATCTTTGCACACACGATCTACGGAAGTTATTTCGGTGATGAGATCCGTAGGCGCGGATGGAATTTTTTACTGTTTAACCATCCGAATGCCTTCGCCCATAGCCCACCCAAGCAGCTGCAAGAGCGGAGCCGAATACACCGATTAACATCTTTCTACGAAGCAGGGATGAAAAGGTATCGATTGCGGTTTTGAGATCCAAAGTCGAGCCAATGCCCTTCCGGATCTCGTCACCCCGATTTTACGAGTGCATGGAGGACGGTTGCCTTTCACAACACGGATACATTAAGCTAATTTGGGGGGATAGAGAAATAATAATCGATAGGGACTTCATCCATGAAGTCACCCTAATACCTAGACTACCTACTCATGACCAACCTCTCCAATTCAAGGATTACCTACCCTTGATGGGTAATGACTGTTCGAGGGAGCCACGTAAGGGCATCCAGGCTAGAACCCTCTTTGCGAATGTATTAACTGTGTGCCGTTGGGCAAAAAATAACATTTTTGGTAGTTCGCACAATACTACAATTTTCACACCATCCCTTCATATCGTGCACACCTTGATGACTAGGAACCCAAGCAATGATATGTGCACAGTATTACTTCATTTGATTGGTGCAGGCAAAAGGGCTGCCAATTACCCATACCCTATATTGGTGACACAACTGTGTCGCCATTTCCTCCCTGTGGAGGAATTTGAGTTTTATATGCATGGAGGTATCCCCATTAGACCTCTTCTTGAGGGCGTATCCATGTCCTACACACGCTTAAATGATGTATGGTCGCGCACTGAGCCGTTCGAGAATGTACCCGCCAAGACACCCAGCTCCAGCTCGACCGCGAGCGAGGAAGAGCTTACCCTTGCAGCACATGCACATTTACTTAGGAAAGCCACTAGGAGGATAGATAGATTAATAGGGATGGTGACCATCCTGGATCACCGTGTGATAGAAATAGAGCACGGCATGACTACCCTGCTGGCGAGAGAAGAACATTTCCGTTCACGTTCAAGGGGACGGCGAGGCCATGAGCAGTGAGGGCATTGCTTTTGATAAGTTTGGGGTGGAGGTGGTTTGTAAATAGTTATCATTGCATTACATATTTTTATTTTTTCTGTACATATTTGTTTCTTCTTTTTTTGCATATTTAATTCTGCATTGCATCTAAAAAAATATTTAAAAATTAAAAAATTAAAAAATATAAAAAATTTGAAAAATTTGAAAAACTTTAAAAAATTATTGAAAAAATTGAAAAAAAATCAATTTTGGCCATATTTGATTTAAGTTCAACATGACGGTTGAATAGTAGGGAAAAACTATATCCTAAACTTAGTGAATTAAAAACCCTAAAAATAATCTTTCTTAAAGTTTAACGGTAGAAAATATATGTCCTTGTAGTTTATTTAGAAATAGGCAATTTTTGAGTTCAGTTCTTGGGCTAAGTCAAAATAAGGGAAGAGTATTGAATTTTTATTTGAAGTATAAGTCTGAAAAATAATTCTGAACCTTAAGTCTAAATTCTGAAAATATATACCTTACAACGAGCATATATACGCACCTTGAAACTTGGAATTGTAGAGGATACCTTGAAATGCTCTTGTCTAAAATCCTTAGTATGAAGGAAAAGAAAATAAAAAGTACAAGTGTGAATAAAAAATGAACACTGGTTTTGTAATTACTTAAGGCTGCATAAAATAAAAAATATAGCGAGGGTGCTTTATCACCTAGTGTCTTAGACCAACTGGTTTGGGAGTCACTGCTAAAGGCTTAGCTATTATAAGACGAGGAATTACGCCTAAATGCACGAACACATTTTGTAATCGGTCGTTAGTATCTCAAGAAGTATTAACGGTCGCATGAAAGATGTGTGAGCAATTTCATCTAAAATTCACCAACTAAAAGTACTTTGGACGATGGACAAGAGTATGATAGTTTGAATTGAATTTCCAAGTGTAAGGGTGATAATCACACACATGTAGGGGTATATGATTGGGGTTTGGATGAGACATAGGAATGAAAGATAGGGTTTATACCTTCAGTAGAGATGATAAAAATTCCTAAGTTGAGATGGAACCTTAGAAGGAAAATTCAAAAGATGCTGAAAGCTTAATAAATTTGCAGAACAAATACGATCTTAAGTTAAATGATAAGAGAGTGTGAAAATATGGGTTGATGATTTCTAAGTTGAAGATAATAAAATTTCTTGCTAGAATATCGAATTGAAGAATGAAAGTCAACAGGCCAAATTGATCGGATTTTGTGGGTAGTATCCGCTGAAAACCCTCAGAAGACAACACTCCTCCTATTAGGGACACCTAGAGATTTAACGGCTTGTTGCACGAGCTCAGTGCAATCGCGATTCCCTGCGAAAGTGAGGTTAGGATTTTTCAAGAATAAAATTGGCTTTGCTCGGGACGAGCAGAAGATAAGTTAGGGGGTATTTGTTCATATCAGAATTTTGCATTATTATATCGCCCATTCTTAATCATATTTCAAATAAATAGGTGCTTTTGATCCAAGTCTGCTAAATAGTTGCAGGTTACAGGTTCTCAGGTCATTACAGTGAAATTCATGAAAAGACGCTACAAATGTGAAACTACGACCAACAATAGATGAATCCGTATGATACCGCCTACCAGTTCAAGAAACAAATAAAAATCATGAGACAGTTTAATGCACAAAGTACAAGGGCAGCACAGGATTAAAGACTTCAATGCGAAGATCACGGTAAAAGTCCACATAATTCTGCACTTTTGGAAATCTAGAAGAAAGTAGAAAAGATTCTGAGGAACCAAGTGAAGAAAACAGAAGGAAAATGCAACCTGAAGCAACCCTAGAAGTTTGAGCCCAAGAGCCAACCATACGGTCGCGGATCCGTGGCCAAACATGGCTTTCTGCCGCGGTTCCGCGGCCGTGCAGTGCACTTGTCGGTGCACGTGTTGGTGGGTGTCGGTGCTTTGACCCGGCTTTCTTAGGGTAATCTTGTAATTTCATGTATGGATAAGATGTAAAACCTAGGATTTCTCCTATCTATAAATAGGAAAGCCAGATGCCTAATTAGGCATGCTTCTTTTTATTTTCTAGATCTAAAATTTTTACTTTCCTTGTAATCGTTAAAGAGGTATCAATAAAGTAAGCTTTCTTTTTTCTATCTTGCATTTTTATCTGAATTTAATTCGTGCAATTTTTTTATCTTCCTTTTATTATCTGCAAGTTAGTTAGTTTATTAAAAATAAAAATTATAAAAATGAATGTTATCAGTAATTTCCTAATGAGTGAGTAATTCCTCACTTATTAGGGTTAGGATAGGAAAGGCTTGAGAGAAGGAAATCTCCCTCACTCCTTTCTTTGCCCATTTATATTTTAAAATACAGACTCTATTTAATCCAACCACACACCGCTCACTACGGCACCCTATCCTACATGATAGAGGTGATTCCCTAGTTAGACCAGTTGTGGTTGAATTAACTGGAGGTTAGGGCTAAGAGCCAAGAAAGGATGGACAAGGACCAAAAGGAAGAAACTAAGTTTCTTCTTAGTCGTGCTAATCCCTTTTGTTGACTATTACCCTAACACCTATGTTCTTAATTAGGGCATTAAAAGCAGTGAGTAGAATTCCTTTTCCAAACTAACCTAATCCTAATCCTAGCAAGACTTTAAATCAATTTAATTTTAATCTTAGATCTTAAAACAAAACCTATCAAAAATAGGTCTTAACTCGTAAGAACTTAAAGATAGAACACCATTTCCCTGTGGACCGATCCATACTCAACCGGCAAGCTATCAAGCGACATGTTCATATCATAATATCGCATTTCATATTCCCCAATTCTTATTCGTTTTATAAAGAAACAGGTGCTTTTGACACATGTCTGCTATATGTTGAAGGTTACTGGTTTTTGGAGCGAAAACAGTGAAAAAGACACAAGACGACAGAAAAAGGGACTTTTGACCAACAAATAGAAGGATCCTAATCAAGCCTAGACGAAGAACAGTGCAAGGTCCAAAATGTCAAGGTAAACGGTTAAAAGATCGCTACAAGTTTTTCACTGAAAGATCTGGAGAAGAATAATAAGCCAAACAGAGAAAACTAGTGAAGAATAAAGAAGCCCAAATACCCAGTATGCAGCCCAAGAAAATTGGTGATCTGAACTCACCAAAGGGCCGCGGAACAGCGGCCCAAGCCAACCAATGTCGCGGTTCCGCGGCTGCTTAGCGCCCGTGTCGGTGCAGACTTTTTGTGTCGGTGCGTCGGTTGCATGATCCGCTCCCTACGGCACCCTACCCATGAGGTAACGGTGACACCGTAGTATAAAGGACCGGACATGCATGACGTCCATGAAGGTTATAGCAATTAGTAGGAAAGGACGGACAAGGATCTAGAGGAAGAAACTTTGTTTCTTCCCAATCATCCTAATCCCCTTTACTAATAATTGTTATGACTTCTAAAAAGTTTTAATCAAGGGTATTGAAAGAGGTGTTAATCTTTATCTTATCAACCCTACTTTAGACCTAACCCTAACAAGTTCCTTAACCATCGTACAACTTAGTTTTTAAAATCAATCAACAAAAACCAAACCACCATTGGAATCAACTCGTGAAAACATTTAGGAAAATTACACATCCCTGTGGATCGACCCGTATTCACCGGCTAGCTGCAAAGCGACGCCCTTTCTGATTACGGTTAACATATATTTTTGCACTAATCAAATGGCGCCGTTGCCGGGGATGGCGTAAAATTTCTTTTGTGTAATTTCCGGTTGATATAAATTTTTAAAAAAATCATAAAAATATGAAAATATAAAAAAGTATAAAAAATTTTTGTCAATTTTTATCTGTTTGAAGGGTTTATCTTTTGAATTTTGTAGGAATAGCGAAGATTCTCGGATCTGGAATTTTATAGAGGGCGAATCAGAAAAGTGAACATCAGAACAGAGGAGAAATATCACAACAGAGGGATAGAATTTTTTTTGAGCTTTGATCCCTCCATTCAACCACGGAACCGCGGCTTAGGAGCGCCCCAAATCGCGGAACCGCGGCGCTTTAGCCACTTCAGGTCCTCAAATTTGCATGGCTAGATCCCTCATTCTCCCCTCTGAAACCTCCATATATCTTTTGTAAAAATTTTCTGCAGGATTTCTTTGCGCTAAAAATCTTCTCTCCCCTTCTAAATAACAGATTTTCTGCAGGTTTCTTTGCGCCGCGCTAAAAAAATTGATTGCAAGTGAATTTAATGTTTTGCATAATTTAATCGGACTTTAAGTGGCTAATTGACCAAACTCAGATTGGGTGGGGATTTCATCACCCTTCCCAGGACCCCAGAAAACACTTAAAGCATTTGCATTGACCACAATTAATTAAAAAATACTAGACTCAGCCCTAAGGACATCGAGCTCAATAGGAAAATGACTAGTATAGGTATCGACCGTTTATCCTAACCTGACTTTGCGGTGTCTAGGCAAGTGTGTCTAGGCTAGTGGTTATTAATTAGGCCCACTATTTTGGTTCCTTCCCACTTACCTGGCACTTACCTGGCCGCAATTGGCGGTGAAGAGGTGGTTTGAGGTCCTATTTCTAGCCCTAGTTAGGAGCTGTCTAGCAGACCTAGATGACCCTAGATCTAGGCCTGATTGTGCATGTGTGGTTGATAGCAATTATGTCACGAGTCTCTTTTTAAAAAATCTCTTTGCAAACATTCTCACATAAAAAAAAATCTTTTCAAAACTTGCAACTTGTCGCTAAAGAAAACCTGCAACTCACTTACACCACTTCCCTTCATTGACGTTATCTTACCTCCACATTCTGTCTTTTATTTTTTTTTCTGACTACACTATCCCTTTAGTATATGTCACTTTGGACTAGGGACACTAACGCCCGATTAGTCCGTGTTTCATTGGTACCGACCGACGAACCCTTCGATACCGAAGTCGACATTCCGTCCACTTTCTTACCTCCACCTTCAAATTCTTTCTCCGAAGGCATGTCGGGATTCAACCCCAACAATACCTTACCGACGGGAATGATTCCACCTCCGTTGGGTGCGAATAACCCGAATCAACTGCCTGATGAAGCGCCCGCACGAGTCGCGCTCCAGGATCTCTTTTACCCCGTCCGCACTTCTTTACCTACCTGTTTGTCACCCCAACCGGCAAATGGGGACAATTTTGAAATAAAAACACATTTCATCAATATGCTGCCAAAATTTCATGGTTTGGAATCTGAAGATGCTTATATCTTTATCAATAAATTCCAAAATGTGTGCGCTATGATGAAAACGACCCAATTAAGTGATGACGCTATAAGGCTAAGGGTCATTCCTTTCACCTTATGTGACCTAGCCGAGAAGTGGCTATACAGCACCGCTTCACATTCCATTAGAAATTAGGACGAGTTTGTGATGGCTTTTCTTAAAAAGTTCTATCCTCATCACAAAACTGCTAGAATCCGTAATGAGATTATACAATTTTCACAGCTTCCTTCCGAACCATTTTGGAAGTGCTTTGAGAGATTTAAAGACCTACTCGTTCAATGCCCTCATCATGGGATCGAAAGTTGGAAACTTTGCCAAACATTATACGAGGGATTGAACTCGACAACGAAGCAGTTGCTAGAAACCATATGTCAAGGTCATTTTCTCTCCAAGTCTAGTGACGAGGCGTGGCAGTTTCTTGAGGATCTTAGTGAACAAGCAATTCAGTGGGAGAGCTCCAAGACCACATCATCTTCTTCTAGTGGTCAATCGAGGGCAGGCATACATCAAGTAGAGATGTCAATTGCTATGAAGGCCGAGATGGCCGCTCTTGCTAAAAAGCTAGAAGCGATTAAGACCAAAATCTCATCGTCTTCTCCTGCCCCTGTTATGCCTCCACGAACTGTGTGTGCTTGTTGTTCGGCTCCATCACACTTAACCGAAGAGTGTCCTTACAATGCATCTACTCAAGGACAGGATCAAGTCAATGCTGCCTTTCAGCAACGACGGAGAAACGATCCATACTCTTCGACATACAATCCGGGGTGGAGGAGTCACCCAAATTTCGCTTGGAACCAAAATCAACAATTCCAAGGAAATAACAATTATCAAGGGCCTTCTCCACAACAACAACAAGCACCTCCACAAACTCAATTTCAACAGAAACATTACCCTAATCAGGTGAACAATTTTGTGCCTAACAATTCTTACGCGCCAAACAATTTTGTTCAACCTAACAATGACAAGGTTAGTTCACTCGAAAGAAGTCTAGATGCGTTCCTAAAGCAATCTACACAGTCTACAGCAAGATTAGAGACTTCTATTCAATCTTTGGTGCAAAACAGTGCCTCACACGATCAAAGCATCAAATCTATTGAGGCACAAATTGCACAACTCAATGCAGCTTTGAGCGAGCGCGAAAAAGGAAAGCTCCCATCTCAACCACTGCCCAATCCCGGTCATGCACATGCTAATGTTGCAAAATAATGTGGGCATTCACAATGACACCCCTGCCGGTGGTTCTTCTTCACCTTCTTCTTCTTCGTTAGAGCCTGTTCTCCATCATTCACAAGGCTCTACTCCTTCTAGCTCGAACGGACTCACTTCTCACAACACGAACACATCTTCACAGGGTTCCGTTCCAACTCAACAATCTGATCCGCAAAAATTGGACTCAATAACATTTCAAGATGCTCCTTTTCCAAACCGGTTGAGATCCAATAAACCAACTCCACAAATGGAGAAGATTGTCGAGTTGTTCAAACAGATAAGCATAAATATCCCTCTTTTGGATGCAATCCAACAAGTTCCTTCATATGCAAAAATTTTAAAGGAATTGTGCACCAAAAAGAGGAAGTCACAAGTACCAAAGAAAGTTTTCGTCGCTAGTGCTGTTAGTGATGCTCTTGTCAATTCTTTACCCCCAAAGCAAAAGGACCCCGGTTGTCCTACTATTTCGATAACAATTGGGGACAAGAATATCAATAGAGCACTATTAGATCTTGGTGCTAGTGTCAATTTGCTACCTTATTCCGTGTACGAACAATTAGGGGTTGGAGAGTTGAAACCCACTCGTTGTACTCTCCAAATGGCTGATCGATTAATCACCCATCCAAGGGGTGAGCTAGAGGATGTGTTGATCAAAGTTGGAGAGTTCATATTCCCCGTTGATTTTATTGTTATGGATACACAACCTGTTGCTAACTCACGGAACCAAATTCCGGTGATTCTCGGTCGACCATTTTTGGCCACTTCCAATGCCGTAATAAACTGTCGCAATGGCTCCATGACTCTATCCTTCGGGAAGACGTCTAGTGAGTTCAATATTTACAAGTCAGGAAGTCTGCCCCCCGTGCCTAATACTAGTACACGAGAAGTTTGCTCTATTCACGAAATCACGCAGGAGGACTGCGAGTTTGAAAGATTTTTGTTTGATGAGAACAGCTTTGACGCCACTAGTGCGTCCCTCCTTGAGCCTACCACAGTTGACACAACCGATATTGATTGTGAAAGTTTCACTTTTTCGGATGATGACGACTCACAGCCCGAATATGAGTCTTTTGAATTTTTGGATGAGTTAGTTGAACCATCCGAATCGGTTGTTTGCGGTGATTTCGAACCTGTGTTGGAGTCCTTTGAGTTCGAGGTAGATTCCCCAATTTTACCTATGATTCTTTCGCCTCCGAAACTCGAACTCATGTCTTTGCCGTCTCACCTTAAATATGCTTACATAGGTGAGAATGGGACTTTTCCCATTATAATATCAGCCTCTCTAGCCTTCGAGCAAGAGAACGCTATTTTAAAGGTCTTACAAGATAGGCGGCAAGTTTTCGGTTGGACTATGGCGGACATCGAGGAGATTAGTTCTCTCATAATTGAATATCATATACAATTGATGGATGATGCCAAGTCAATAAAGGACCCACAGAAACATTTTGGGGGTATTGTGGTGAGTCAACCTCCTCCTTTAGAAGTTGAACCACCCCCATTTCTTTTAATAAGCTATGAGAATGCCAATATTCCACTGACTGCTAATCATTTTCATTCTCATTTTGATTCATCACCACATCATATTTATTCACTTCCACACTTTCACTACCATCACTCCTATCTTCCCCAATTCTTTTTGGATCGGTACAACATGTTCTTCCACCAACTGACACTCTTTACAGATAAATTTTTCGACTGGTTGGTGTTGATGTTTGGTCTGTGCAAAGTCTGGCAGTAATGTCTAATATTGTTTCACTGAAGTTTGGGGGGGCCCTTTCTGTACATATTTTTGTTTTTCTGTTAACAATAAAATAAAAAAAAATTATAAATAAATAAACAGGGGAGTGCCGACATTCTCGACCCTACTGGTGCAGCATGACAGTGAGGACACTGTCAAGTTCAAGTTTGGGGGTATGCTCGGTACGTTTTCTTTCCTTTGCATTCATATGTACATTTTTGCATTTATGTATTTGAAAACCCATAAAAATTGAAAAATTTCAAAAAATTTATAAAAAATATTGTATTCAATTTTGGCCATATTTAACTTGAGTTTGACAAATAGGTTAACTAGCTACGAACAACTAGATCTTAGACTTGGTAAATTAAAAACCCTAAAAATAACCTTCTTTAAAGTTTAACGGTAGAAAGTATATGTCTTTGTAGTTTATTTAGAAATAGGCAAATTTTGAGTTCACTTTTTGGGCTAAGTTGAAATAAAGGAAAAATATTGATATTCTTATTAGAGTATAAGTTTGAAAAATAATTCCTGGCTTAAGTATGGATTCTGAAAATGTATACCCTACAAAATGCATAATCATGCACCTTGAAACTTGGATTAGTAGAAGAGACCTTGAAATGCTCTTGTCTAAAGTCCTTAGTAAAATGAAAATAAAAGAAAAAAAATAAAGAAAAAAAATAGACACTGGTTTTTGTGATTACTTAAGGCTGTAAAAATAAAAAAAAAAATTTAGCGATGGTGCTTCATCACCTAGTGACTTAGACCAACTGGTTTGGGTGTCACTGCTAAAGCCTTGGGTGTTGCAAAACTAGGAAGTACGCTTTAAAGTGCTAACGCATCTTGTAATCGGTTGTTGGTAGCTCAAGAAGTATTAACGGTCGCATGAAGGATGTGTAAGCGAAATTCAATTAAAAATTCACCAATTAATAAGTGCTTTGGACAGCAGACAAGAGTATGATTGCTTGATTTGAATTTCCAAGTATAGGGATGATCCATACACACACGTGGGGATATGTGATTAGAGTTTAGATAAGAGAAAGGAATGAAGAATAAAACTTGTATCTTTAGTAGAGTTGATAGAAAAATTCCTAAGTGGAGATGGAACCCTAAAAGGAAAACCTAAGAAATGCCGAAAGCTGAGTGATTCTATAAAACATATATAATCTTAAGTTAATTGATGAGGAAGTGTGAAGAATGTGGATGGATAATTTACGAATCGTTGATAATAGAATTCTGTGTTAGAAAACCTAATTAGAGAATTAATGTCGAAAAAGCCAAATTGATAGGATTTTGTGGGTGTAATCCGCTGAAAACCTTCTGGAGACAACACTCCTCCTACTAGGGACACCTAGAGGTTTAATGGCTTGTTGCACGAGCTCAGTGCAATCGCGTTTCCCTGCGAAAGTGCGGCTAGGTTAGGTTTTTATCGAGAATAAAAAAAAATAAGTTTGCTCGAGGACGAGCAAAAGATAAGTTTGGGGGTATTTGTTCATATCATAATATCGCATTTCATATTCCCCAATTCTTGTTCGTTTTATAAAGAAACAGGTGCTTTTGACACATGTCTGCTACATGTTACAGGTTACTGGTTTTTGGAGCGAAAACAGTGAAAAAGACACAAGACGACAGAAAAATGGACTTTTGACCAACAATCAGAAGGATCCTAATCAAGCCTAGACGAAGAACAGTGCAAGGTCCAAAATGTCAAGGCAAACGGTTAAAAGATCACTACAAGTTTTTCACTGAAAGATCTGGAGAAGAATAAGAAGCCAAACAGAGAAAAGTAGTGAAGAATAAGGAAACCCAAATACTCAGTATGCAGCCCAAGAAAATTGGTGATCTGAACTCACCAAAGGGCCGCGGAACCGCCGCCCAAGCCAACCAATGCCGCGGTTCCGCGGCCGCTTAGTGCCCGTGTCGGTGCAGACTTTTTGTGTCAGTGCGTTGGTGTGAGGGTTGGGATTTTTCGTGGGCATATATATAAAATCACATGCGCGAGAATCTGTAACCCTAAATTTTCCTGTTTCCTTATAAAAGTGTAATCAAAATATTGTAACCGGATGCCTCTTTTAAATGAAATAAAATTCAGAATTAATTCAGTGGGAAGAGCATCGTTTCTGTAAGTTTTTATTTTTAAATTCTTCCTTAGTTATAATTTAATTATTGCCCTAGCTCTCTAGTTTAATTCTTGCCTTAGATTAATCATACCATTGCCCTAGTTTAATCTTGCGTAGAACTTTTTAATCTGCAGTAGATAAGTAATTCTTTAGATCTAAACAAAACACATTAATCATAATAAAAATGTTATTTTTAAAAGATCCCCTAATGAGCGAGTAATTTCCTCGCTTGTTAGGGTTAGGAATAAAGGAGGGATTGAGAGATGAATATCTCTCATCTCTTTCAATGCCAAATATTTGTCATAAGTAGAACTTCATGCACGCTTGCATGATCCGCTCCCTACGGCACCCTACCCACGAGGTAACGGTGACAGCGTAGTATAAAGGACCGGACATGCATGACGTCCATGAAGGTTATAGCAATTATTAGGAAAGGACGGACAAGGATCTAGAGGAAGAAACTTCGTTTCTTCCCAATCATCCTAATCCCCTTTACTAATAATTGTTATGACTTCTAAAAAGTTTTAATCAAGGGTATTGAAAGAGGTGTTAATCTTTATCTTATCAACCCTACTTTAGACCTAATCCTAACAAGTTCCTTAACCATCGTACAACTTAGTTTTTAAAATCAATCAACAAAAACCAAACCACCATTGGAATCAACTCGTGAAAACATTTAGGAAAATTACACATCCCTGTGGATCGACCCGTATTCACCGGCTAACTGCAAAGCGACGCCGTTTCTGATTACGGTTAACATATATTTTTGCACTAATCGCGACACCGTCTTGATTGCAGTATTTTCTTAAACTTTAAAATGCATGTACAAAAAATCTTCCAACAATCAGATGACAACCCGAAGCAACCGATGCCTATCCCCTTCGGTCAAAGATTGAGCGAGCTGAACGAAAGCCGGCTACATTCTGCTTCTGGGGACGCCTTGGCCCCAGATAGCACCATCCTGCTAACACAAGATCGTATAATGGATTTGGTTACCAGCAAGGTTAAAACATTGGTGTCCGAAACCGAAGCTCAGAAAGAAATTGGCAGTAGTGGGTGGCCATATCCCGCACAGTACGATCTGATTGAATTCCCCAGCGGCTTCATCATTCTTAAGTTCGGAAGATTTGATAGGACGGGAAATGCAAACCAGCCCGTCACCCACTTTAAAGCATCATGCAGAAATACATGGGGCAACGACGCACTTCTTCTTCGTCAATTCGTCAACAGCCTGACTGGTGTCGCCTTCGACTGGTACGCGAGCATACCAGACGGGTCCATCACTACATTTGCCCAAATGGAGTCTCTGTTTCGGCAAAGATTCATGAGTGTTAATGACAAAATCTCTATTGCTGACCTTGTGATGACCAAGCCAGGGAAGAATGAAAGCAACATGAACATTATTTCCCGGTGGCGCAACCTCACTGTCAAGTGCGAACCGCCGCTAGAGCAGGACCAGTCTGTCAGCCTCCTCATTGGGAACCTAAAAAATTGGATGGTCCCATTCTTGTGTACAACAGGCCTTAAAACGTTTCAGGAGCTGACCAAGAAAGTCCAAATGCTGAACACTCGAAGTAAGAGCCTACTCCGGACTCTCAGTGAGACAAGACTTGGAAGAGTAAGAGGGACGACAACCGTAGAAGCGGGAATTCCAGCAATACCAATGTCTTCAATGCGTCCGACAATGAAGACAAGCGAAAGGCGAGGGAATCCAAAACCAACCGGTCTTGAAAGCCAGTGCTGGGAGGAGAAGGGCCTTCCCTAGAGGAGAAAAAGAACAAGGTTTACTCTTTCAGAAGGGACATAGTCCGCAAGATGCCTTGAACAATGGTCTATAATTGCCGGAGTCGAAAAGACCCTACGAAGCAAAAATGACCGACAATCCCCTGTATTGCCCGTACCACAGAGTAGTGAGCCATGCGATTAAGGATTGGTATATTTTCAAAGACTAGGTCGAGAAGCAGTACAAGACTGGAGAGATCGAGCTGTCCAAGAGTGTGTTGGTGAACAATCAAGTTGTAACCGCCAACATCATACAGACAGAAGCTAAAGCCATCTGGGAGCAGACAGCTGAACCCGCTGCCTCGAGAAATGAAACTAACTCACCGAAGTCTCCGTGGAGTACGCACATATCTAATAAGATGAAGAAGATGCTAAAGCTACTTCGGAAAGAGCCCAGAACGGAATGGGAAGGGAAGAAGAAGCCTACCATTCCAGCTGCCAATTCGGCTCCATCAGGCTCAAAATCCAAAAAGCTTAAAAAGAAGAAAAGTGCAGCTCGACGCGAGAAAGAGTCTGCAGGGAGATTGACCATTCAAAAATATATTGATTCCCTCAAAGACTATGAACAGAAGGAAAGAACTCTAATTCAATTGAAAGAGTTTTTCCCTGTAGAAACAGCTGAGATTTTGGAGGAGCTAGAAGAAGACTCCAATGAAGAGATCCCTATAGTGACACGCTATGCCATCCATCTGGACAGTGACTCTGAGGAGGAGCTCTGTTTTCCCGAAAAGGACAAGGAGCTCGCCACAAAGGCCTACCAAATCCAGCTCAGAAGCGGCAGAGCTCTATTGCCAAGTCAGGGCAACACCACAAAAGGGAAGGAAAAATAAGTCACTAATGAAGAAGATGGCGGAGAGCCGGCTCATAAAAATTTGAGTCCTTCCTCAGTGGACTATAATATCTTGGCTCATCTCCGGAAGCTTCCGTCTCTCCTAAGCATCTACGATGCCTTGGTACTATTTAAAGAACTTAGAGATGTTTTCATCCACGCTCTACAAAACCCTGAGTGGTATTAGGCTCGCATTGCGGAAATTAATATTTAAGAAGCCCAGTATGCTCTGCATGCTGCCGTAGTCATGTTTAAGGACGAAGACTTGCTACTGGGAACGGCTGAGCATAATCGGCCGCTTTACGTGACAGGGTACAGCGACGGAGACCAGATTAATCGCATATTGATTGATCCAGGGTCCTCAGTGAACATCATGAACTTGCGAAGTCTGAAGAGTTTGTCAATGGATATCTGACACCTGTCAAGGGAAAGGATTGTCATTCAAGACTTCAATCAAATTTGCCAGCAAGTTCTGGGATCCATAGCTCTGTTAATAAAATTTGGGGATCTGCAGACCGAAGCTAAGATATACATGATCGACGCCGACACGTCTTATAAAATTCTCTTGGGGCGGCCGTGGCTCCACGATTACGGCATCATTCCGTCAACTCTCTATCAGTGCATGAAGTATACTAAAAATGGCGAAGAAAGACGCATTGATGGAGACATCCAGCCGTTCGGTGTGCATGAAGTCCGATATGAGGATTCTCGGTACTTTATGAACCACTGAAATACTAAGCCACAACTGACTGAGGACAGAGCGGACTCAAAAACCAAAAGCAAATCCGAGCAGGCTATCACCTTCGAAAGCGAAACCCCCAAGTGTGCACGCGTTTCGGTAGTGACACTGATGAGTCCGATGCTGGAAGTCCATCCTTCCGTAAAACTCGTCCTCGTTTCAGTAGCGATACGGACGAATCTGTTACTGAAAGCCCATCTAGCAGCAAAGTCCACCGTCATCTTGGCAGCGACACTGAAGAGTCGGAGGAAAAGGACATGCCTTGCAACAGCTGTGCAGATTGGACCCCATGCAACAAGAGAAACTACGAGAGACCTTCGAAATTACAGAAGGGTCCCTAGTTGTCACAAGGGTGCCGGAGCAGATGAGCAAAGAGCTCGATGCATTGTCAGTCTCTACCGTGGACCAGCTGAAAACTTTTTACGTTCCCGGAAGGAAAAATGGACAGAAGGGCATCCTATTTTATGGGTCAAATCCTGTTGTGCACCCGGGCGATTTGTCTGTCGCGTGCCTTCCCTATGAGCGAGGCATAAGAGCCGTCCTCAATCCCAGATATTATGCGGCCATGATGTGAGAATATTTCAAAAGGTGCAGATGCCAGTTATATCAAACAGAGTCCGAAGCAAAGTTTTATGAAGGGCTATGGTATCCGCCTCAGGTCCGAGCACTTATCGATGGAAGAATTCCAGATAGACGAGGCATAGGTTTCATCCACCCTGATTCCAAGGAATGCTACATGATCCATGTTGGTGAAGCCAGTAAAAGGTCAAATGATGATGACGAGCTAGCCGAGTCAGAAGAAGCTCCTCAAGAACTCGAAGATGGCGGACAAGCAACCTTTGACGAGCTAACTGAGATTGACTTAGGAACGCCTGATAATCCAAGGCCGACCTACATCAGCTCACTCTTGTCAGAAGAAATGAAAGAGCAGATAATCGCCCTGCTGCATGAGTTTGTTGACTGCTTCTTATGGACGTATAAAGAAATGCTTGGCCTTTCCCCTGAAGTGGTCGTGTATAAGCCGGCTATATCTCTTGATGTCAAGCCAGTCAAACAATCCCCTCGAAGAATGAGAAGGGAATTAGAAGAAAAGTTCATCGAGGAAACCAAGAAACTCATCGATTCCGTCTTTATCAAGGAAGAGAAATATGCGGACTGGATCGCATGCATAGTCCCAGTGAAGAAGAAAAATGGGCAGATCCGAGTTTGTGTCGATTTCAGGGACCTAACAAGGCTTGTCTTAAAGACGACTTCCCGCTACCGGTCATGGAAATGATGGTTGATGACACCTCAAATAAGAGCTATTCACCTTTATGGATGGCTCGTCTGGATATAATCAGATCAAGATGTCGCCTGAGGATGAAAAACACACAGCATTTCGAACCTCGATCGGAATATACTGCTACAAAGTGATGCTGTTCGGACTGAAGAACTCAGGTGCTACATATCAAAGGGCAACGACCAATACCTTTGATGACCTAATCCATAAAGTTGTCGAATGCTATGTTAATGATCTGGTCGTCAAGAATAAAACCAAGGCCGATCACATCCAAGATCTTAGGACCGTTCTTACTAGACTGAGGGAATATGATCTGAAGATGAATCCTCTGAAGTGCGCTTTTGGCATGTCATCGGGAAAATTCCTGGGCTTTATAGTCTGACATCGGGGGATCGAAGTTGACCTATCCAAGATAAAGGCTATCATGGAGATGCCCCCTCCAAAGAGTCTGACGCAGCTAAGATCTTTTCAAGGCAAGCTTTCTTATATACGAAGGTTTATGTCAAATTTATCGGGGAGATGTAGGCCCTTCTCAAAGCTCATGAAGAAAGGAGCTCCTTTTATCTGGGATGCCGAATGTCAAGAAATGTTTGAAAGCATCAAACAGTACCTGTTGCACCCTCCAGTGCTTGCTGCCCCTATTCTAAATAAACCATTGATTCTCTATACTGCCGCGCTAGATGAGTCACTCGGTGCACTCCTTGCCCAGAACAATGAGGAGGGAAAAGAGAATGCCCTCTACTACCTAAGTCGAACTTTAGTCGGGGAAGAACACAACTATTCCTCGATCGAAAAGCAATGCCTGGCTCTGATGTTCGCTGTGAAGAAGCTGAGGCACTATCTGCTCGCTCATCTGGTTATGCTAATCTCTAAGGTCGCCCCGCTTAAACACTTAATGACCAAAGAAAGCCTAGCTGGTAGAATGTCAAGACGGGCTGTCATGCAACTTGAGTTTGACATAGTTTATACTCCTCAGAAAGCAGTAAAAGGACAAGCTCTTGCGGACTTCCTTGCTTCTCATCCCGTATCAGAAGGGTCACCGCTCAATTGCGAGTTACCCGATAAACAAGTGCTGCACCTCGAGGAAGATGAGCCATGTTGGAAGCTCAACTTCGATGGAGCCTCATCAATGAGGAGCTCCGGCAAATCAAGCATCCCGCAGATAAAAGCAGAAATAGGATTGGTGTTCATCACGCCGTCGATGGGAACCCTACGATGTTCTTTTTCTCTCACCGAGCCTCGCACAAATAACGAGGCTGAGTACGAAGCTCTGATATCTGGTCTGTAGCTCGCCAGAGAAATGGGAACCCTTCGGCTATGGGTTTACGGTGATTCCCAGCATGTCGTCAACCAAGTAAGCGGCGACTATAAGATATATAAACCCGAGTTAGCTCGGTACAGAAGCCGGGTGGTGGAGCTTATGAAACAGTTCACCTATATTGAACTAATGAGAGTTTCTAGGGCGTTGAATGGAAAAGCCGACGTACTCGCTCGCTTAGCCAAGGAGCTGGCTGATCTCAACATGGATGAAATTCTGATCACAGTCAGAAGCCGGCAAATTCTGTCTCCAGCCTCTTTTCATGAAGAAGAAATCGTAGAATAAGAGAACAATCCTGCCGAAGAAGTTTTGATCATTCAAGATGAGCCCGATTGGAGAGAACCCATCATAGAGTACATCCCATACGACATGCTGCCCGAAGAAAAATTTGCAAGGATTCAGCTAAAGAAGAGAGCTCTCCGATACGTGTTTGTAAATAATACTCTATACCGCAGATCATATGACCAACTATGGCTCAGGTGCTTGTCATCTTCCGAAGCCTTAAAAGTTATGAAAGAAGTTCACTTAGGCGTCTGCGAGGCTCACCAGTCCGGCCCCAAAATGCGGTTTCAGATCAAACGGCTTGGATATTACTGGCCCACCATGATAAGGTATTGCGAAGAGCATGCAAAGAAGTTCCATCTCTGCTAAATTCATGGTGATTTCATTCACAAGCATCCCAATCCGTTGCACCCTACGGTGGCGTCATGGCCCTTCGAAATTTAGGGCACCGACATAGTTGGTCCAATTGATCCTCCGTCATCTAAAGGCCATCGGTTCATACTGGCTGCAACAGACTACTTCTCCAGATGGGCTAAAGCTGTCCCGCTAAAAGAAGTCAAGAAAGAAGATATTTTGACATTCTTCGGGCATAATATTCTATACCGCTTCGTTACACCAAGAAGAATCATTTCTGACAACGGGCCTTCTTTCAAGAGCTTCAAAGTCTCAAGATTCGCTACTCGGCACAAGATAGACTGGAGATATTCCTCCATCTATAATCCAAGAGCCAGTGGGCTAGCCGAAGCCTTCAATAAGACTCTATGCAAGCTCCTGAGAAAAAATGCTTCAGCCAACAAGAGAGACTGGAATCTCAAGCTTCACGAGGCGTTATGGGCATATCGAACTATGTACCATACTCCAACTCAGTCCACTCCATACTCATTACTCTTCAGAGTGGAGGCGATCCTCCCCCTCGAAATCGAAGTTCTAATCTTAAGAATGCCCGTTCAGCACGAGTTGACGGAGGAGGAAAACGTGCTCCTTCGGCTCGAAGAGCTCGATGCCCTTGAAGAAAAGAGGCTTGCAGTACAGCAAAATCTGGAGCTGTACCAAGCCCAAATGTCACGGGCCTATTGCAAGATGACTCATCTCCGCGCTTTCAAGAAAGGCGAATTGGTGCTGCTCCTCAAAAGACCGATCATCCCCAATCGACATGCCAAGGGAAAATTCGAGCCAAACTAGGAAGGACCATACGTCATCGAGAAAGTGTTCGACGGAGGATCCTACCAACTAATAAGTGCCGAGGGAGAAAGGCCCATGCCATCCATCAATGGCCGATATCTCAAGAAATAATACGCGTGAATGCTCTAAGTCGCAGGAGAATTGAGCACACCGGCCCTACGGTCTGGATCATACATCCTGCAAAACCGTATACAATCCATGGGCGTAAACGACCCCAATCTCTCCCAAAGTCCTACTGGCGAGACTACATTTAAAGTCCCACCGGCCTAAAAAAAAGAAAAAAAACGGTATATACACAAGCAAAACGGGCACGGATGAAAACCCGAAAAGGCTCCATGAGTAAAAATAGCAGGACTGCCAGCGAGGTTGTGAAAACCCGAAAGGGCGCAACCTCATGAAAAGAGATAAAATACACTCACAAAGTCCTCTCGACCTTGTAAGGAGAAAATCCTTGCGTGAGATCCTTACGACTCACAAAGGAGCAACACACTTAGGAATCTTCACGATTCCTAAGGAGAACATACACCTACGAGATTCTCGCGACTCGTAGGAAGAAAATTCTTTTATGAGACCCTTACGGCTCATAAAATTGAAAAGCCTTAAGGTGATAGGGATCTAAACCTGTCTCCTGGGCCATCGCTCCCCAACAGGCAACGGCAAATGATGAGTCGCTCCTGGCATTTCGCTCAGTGTTAGCGGTGCTAATGCCGACCAAAAACCCAAATCCCAAGTCCTCCCGGGGCAAATGATGAGTTGCTCCTGGTATTATTCCAGTGCAGCAATGCTGATGCCAAACAAGATCCAAATTCCAAGTCCCCAAACGGCGAATGATGAGTCGCTCCTGATATCACATTCCAGTGCAGCAATGCATACGCCAACCAAAATCCAATCTCCCAAAATTCTCCCTGCCCTACGGTTGGTCCCCAAGTTGACCGCCATATACAATCTATAGGCTCAAATAATTCTCACCATACCCATGCCCCACCGCAATCACCGGTTACGCGGCTGGTCTCCGCCCATGGAATTATGCTCCATTTGGGGAAGACCCACTTATGTGTCCTCATGATACATGAGGAGAACAAAACTTACGAGATCCTCACGACTCGTAAGAAAACCTTCGTGGAATCCTTATGACTCACAAAGGAAAAACACACTTGGGAGTCCCCATGACTCCTAAGGAGAAAGTACACCTATGAGATCCTTTCGACTCGTAGAGAGAATACTTTTATGGGACCCTTACGGCTCATAAAATTGAAAAGTCTTAGGTGATAGGGACCTAAACTTGTCTCCTAAACCATCGCTTCTCAACAGGTAAAGGCAAATGATGAATTGCTCCTGGCACCTGTGCTTCAGTGTTAGCAACGCTGATGCCGACCCTTACCCCAAAATTCCAAGCTTCAGATCCAATAGACCCCTAAGTATTTAAACTGGAAACAGATGACCTTTAAGTCGTTAAACGGGGAACAAATGACCTCTAAGTCGTTAAACGGGAACAGATGACCTCTAAGTCGTTAAATTAGGAGCGAGGGAAATCCCCTCACAGCAAATGATGATTCGCTCCTGGTACTATATTCCCGTGCAGCGGTGCTGATGCCAAACCAAAACCAAAATCCCCAAATCCTGTCATGGCAGATGATGATTTGCTCCTGCTACCATATTCCAGTGTAGCGGTGCTGATGTCAATCCAAATCATATCAAATCAGTAAAACAACCAAATGACCTCTCTGGCAGAATCAAGCTCTACCTCAGAAAAAAATCAACTTCATCCATGACACCGCAAGAAGCGGAGCAAGTCAAATCAAGCACTGACCGTCCAAGTCGTAAAAAGGACAGCACCGACCGTCCAAGTCGCAAAAAGGGTAGCACCGACCGTCCAAGTCGCAAAAAGGGCAGAACCGACCGTCCAAATCGCAAAAAGGGTAATACCGACCATCCAAGTCTCTAAAATGGTAAAACCGACCGTCCACGTCGCAAAAAGAGTAGCATCGACCTCCATATCGTCAAAACAGGAACCAAATTAAATCGATCTCCACGTGAAAAAAAAGATCCATCAATTTCATGCACACGACCCACATGTGCAGTGTGCATTTATTGATGGGGGGCACTTTGTTGGGGTCAAAAATAACACCCCGGTTGACCAAATCAAAATCAAAGTCAACTCCAAACCAGGTGGGCCCAAGCCCAGTTCAAGTGGGCCCAAGCCCAGGTCAAAGGGACCGGCCCCATGACAAAAGGAATGAAACCATAAATTGGTTTAATGTAATTCTTTATATATATATATATATATATATAGAAATAAATGTATGCAAAATAATCAAAAAGCAAAAATTTTGTAAACCCCATGCTTATGTGCAAAAAGAGATAAGCACATAAGGCATGAGGTGGCATAAGTGCTATTTGGTAAAGCCCAAAGGGCTATATATAAAGTGTGTCGCTTATAAAGGCAAACATGATGAAAATATCTATGACAACTTTCCCATTCTCCCTAAAAACTAGGGTTTTTGCCTTCATCCTCTCCTCCCCAAGTTCTTCCTCTTCATTTTCATTTTCCAATTAAATCAAGAGCTTGGCTCTTTTTTAAAAAAAAAAATAAATAAAGTTTTACCATAAACCCACCTCCAAAGACTCCATCAAGAGAAGAAAAAGGGCATCTTTTTATTCATCCAAGATCTAAATCTTGGAGTTTCAAGAGAACCCATTTTGGGTTTCTTCTCAAAAGAGAAAGGAAAAAATCCGTTGGAGTTTAACTCCACAAATAAAATTCTTTTGGAGTTTAACTCTAAAATAAAAACCTTTTTTTTTTGGAGTTTAACTCTGAATAAAATTGTTTTGGGAGTTTAATTCCAAATAAATTGTTTTTGGAGTATAACTCCATCATACAAAAAAAGATCTTTTGGGAGCCCCTGCTCCCTCTTCCGTGAGGAAGAGGGAACTCCCACCAAGTAGGAGCTTTCTCCCCTCCACATGAGGGGGAGGCTCCCCATTTAGTAGTGTTTAACTCCACACCAAATAAAAACGTTTTTGGAGTTGAACTCCATTTAAAATTATTTTAGAGTTTAACTCCACATTAAATTTTTTTAGGAGTTTTACTCCATTTAAAATTCTTTTGGAGTTTAACTCCATGATAAAAATCGTTTTGGAGTTTTACTCCATTTAAAATTCTTTTGGAGTTTAACTCCATGATAAAACTCTTTTTGGAGTTGAACTCCATTTAAAATTCTTTTGGAGGCTAACTCCATTTAAAACTCTTTTGGAGTTTAACTCCACAATAAAATAAAGAATTTTTTTCGGAGTTTAACTTTACAATAAAATTTCTTTCGGAGTTTAACTCCATTTAAATTCTCTTGGAGTTTAACTCCATAAATAAAAAATTCTTTTGGAGACTAACTCCATACAAATGTTCTTGGAATCTAACTCCTTAAAAAATAAAAAATCTTTTGGAGCCCCTTTCTTCCTCTCATGTAAGTGGGAGGCTCCCATTTTGGGAGCCCCTTTTTTCTCTCATGTGAAAGGGAGGCTCCCTCCCATGTGAGGGGGAGGCTCCCATTTTGGGATCCCCTTTATTCCCTCTCATGTGAGGGGGAGGCTCTCATTTTAGGAGCCCCTTTATAAAAATCTTTTTGGTGTTGAACTCCATTTAAAAACCTTTTTGGAGTTGAACACCATTGGAAATTCTTTTGGAGTTTAACTCCACATTTAAAATTCTTTTGGAGTTTAACTCCGCAATAAAAATCTTTTTGGAGTTGAACTCCATTTAAAATCTTTTATTTGGAGTTGAACTCCATTTAAAAATCTTTTGGAGTTTAACTTCATAACAAAAATTCTTTTGGAGTTTAACTCCACAATAAAGTTCTTTTTGGGGAGTCTAACTCCACATTAAATCTTTTTATGAGTTTAACTTCATTTAAAATTCTTTTGGAGTTCTACTCCACAATAAAAGTCTTTTTGGAGTTGAACTCTATTTAAAACTCTTTTTGGATTTTAACTTCACAATAAAAATCTTTTTTGAAGTTGAACTCCACATTTAAAATTATTTTGGAGTATAACTCCACAAAAAATTTCTTTTGAAGTTGAACTCCATGTAAACAAATATATAAAAAATGAAAATTAGTTAATTAATTAATTAATTTTGCGGCCCACATGTGGGGAAGGCTTCCATTAAACGGGAGCCTTCCCCTCCCCCTCACGTGAGGTTACGTGAAGGGGAGGACTTCCATTTAATGGGAGCCTTTGACCCCCTCATGTGAGAGCATGTGAGGGGGAGGGCTCCTATTAATTGGGAGCCCTTTGGCCCCCCATCACATGGTGGACCCATCACATGGTGGAGGCTCCCATAATTGGGAGCCTCTTTCCCCTTCCCCTTACGTGTGTGGGGGAAGCCCCCTTCTTTTTTTTTAATTTTTTTTCTTTCTTCTTTCTTTTCTTTATTTTAATCTTTTTTATTTAAAAAAATTATTAAATAAATAAAAATAAATTTTATATAATATTAAAAAAACGTTTTCTAAATATTTATTTACTTATTTATTTTTGTTTTTATATCCTTTTTTTATTTTTATTTATAGAGGGACAAAAAAAAACAAAAAATGAACACATCTTAATTATTAAAACACACACACACACACACCAACACACCGCATTGAGTTCGTATGACCTATTTTACCCTTCAATCGGAGTTCCCTCGCTCTGAAGGCAAGGGGAAATTAACGGCAGCTTAGTCCGCGGCTGCCGGAAATTCGGATCCTCACAATCAATAAACCCCTGCATATCCTAGGCAGAGAGAATCTGTAGTACGCCTGACAAGCGCACGCGTATTCCCTTCTCAATGGGGTGACGAGAAACACCCTACAAAGCCATGACTCATCTCACTAATTTTGTTTTACTCTAGATATTTTATAACCCAACCATTATTTTTAGCCCATGGTTAACTCTCTCTACTTATCACTTGAGATATTTCTTTACCCAAGTTCATCTTCTTCCTCTCTAGCTTTTCTTGAGTAGGAAAAATAAAAAGAGAAAAGAATTTCTAAAGCGAGCAAAATTCATACTTTATCAACCTACTCTCATATAACCCATTAGATTAGGTTGTTTACTTCACTAATTTCTTGATTATGAATAGGTAGCTTGAGTTAGAGTGACTTCAAGATGGATCATCTTCGGCCTTGAAGACGACATAGCAAGCTCGATCTTTTCTCTAAGTGGAGCCAAGAAGAGTTCTAGGGATTACTATTTGGAGCATAGAGACTACTATTAGGAGCTATTGAAGTGAAGGACTTGGTCTAGAAAGGTTGTAACCTTCTTCACTTAGTGTAAAACTTGTTTATATGCCTAGAAAACCCTAATTCTCTAGATTCTAGGTTAGTGTTGCTTAGTACTTTAGATTTTTTAAAATTACATACTTGATACTTGTCTAAACCTAGTGGTAGTACTAAGACACACTTTCATGGTATCAGAGCCAAGCTAGAGAATTGGGCGAGGTCTTGAACATGTTAAAGTGTTCGATCGAAGTTCAAAAACCCGCATTTTTGATGTTTCTGTCCATTTTTTCAAAAGTTGATATTTTGCAGATTAAAAATATTTAGAAAATCATGCAGGGTATTTAATGGAGCCCTAAGAAATACGAGGGCCCAACTCTACCAAGTGGCCGTGTAACCGCGGCATAACCTAGGGTTTAGCCGCGGTTCCGCGGCAACATAGTTGAGTTTAGGACTCATGTTTCTTGTGCTACACTATTGTGTTATTTGACACTTTCTGGCTATTTTTAGTGAGGCTCAAATTGTTGAGATCTCTGTGATTTGTGGGTGTTTGATGAATTGGTCGAAAAGTTTAACATCGTCTAGATTTTTATGATATGTGATACAATATTTGGAATCCACATTAATTAGTTTTGTGAAAACTAGTTTATGTTTTGTAAATCTCGCGTTTTAGTCTCTTTTGATTGATTGCCACGGAGTTTCGATTCGAATCAAAACTCGGTCGCAATCTCGTATTGTACGCGAATAGTCGCCGAGAAACACTACTAGATAACCACGCCCCATTGCGTCGACCAAGTGACTATAGGAGAACACCGTAGCCAAAAGCATCCACTTGGGTGCTCGCGGCCGCGGTGTTCTGCCTAAGTGCACTTCGTTGACGGCATCGGGGGTGCATCAATCTATTAAAGTTTCCGATAAGCATTTGATCATTATATGGGGAATCTTGTTGAATTACCCGACTGACTATTGAAAAGTGTTTTCAATTTGAGACTTAAATGCAAGATTTATCGTGTTAGGCATGAAATCCAAGATATGAGATATTCCGGATTTATGATGTCTAAGGTTTGATGCGGATTCTAATTATTGTAGTTTTCATTTCTTTTCTGTGACTATAAGTGTAATATGTTGTGTATCCCCAATCTCATTGCTATATATCAACGACATTCGGGATACGCATATTTACTTAAGTTAATGACATGTGATGTTATGTGTTGCTTGTGATATGTTATATTGGATCGTCGTGATTGAATAGCCGGGTTTTTTTTACGTGAGATGGGAGTTTTTATATTTTCATTCATGTAATAAATTGTATGTAATATTCTTTTATTGGGACACTTCCGGGTTGAGGATGATATCACCATTGATGTATATTATTTACTTTTTCCGCATTAGGATAGACTCAAGGCGGGGAGCATAAGTGATCGGGTTCTAGAGTCCAGTGGGAAACCATCTTGAGGAGTCGAGACCGGGTCTCCTAACTCTAGAATTGACAGGATCACTTTTCGCTCTCGTAGGGGTCTAGGGATGTGGGTTTGGCTATTCATCATGACCATGGAATCTGTGTTTTTCATTACTGGCTTAATTTAAAACACGGACCTCCTAATATATTCTATATTTCATATGTTTGTTTCTGCTGCCTGTGTTCTGTGATGTGATCATATAACTGCGTGAAACGAATGCTATATATATGATATATATATAATAAACGTTGCTTATGTTTTGCACCCGCGCTAGTATTTCCCCCTCTGTAGTTAGTTAAGTAACCTAACGGTGCATGACGGGGCCCCGTGGAGAATGTGGATGGCATAAGCGTACATTCTATTTTCGTTTCTTCTGTGATATTTAGGAAACATAAATGATGGGACTTCATTAATGAGATTAATGAAAAGAAAAGAAACCTACAGATGTTGTGGAATCAAATTTTTCAAAAAGGTAGCTCTAGTTTTTTGCTTTGCATAGCGGTATTCCTTTATGAATATCAAGCACCTCATTCAATGAGGAAAGAGCCTAGATCTCTTCATCGGGAGTGACATCTTTAGCAAAACTAGCAAATGCTATAACCCACTCGGTTTGTTTTGAAAACAATTCGATTTCAAAAGTGGAGCTTAAAGCACTCCTTTTCAAATCATTAGATTCTACAACGATATCACGTTCATTACGTTAAAGGTTTTATTCAAAACCAGTCGTAGACACCCGTTATTTCAGATAAGTGCTATTTAGTATTCGTGCTGCGTTTGTTGACCTTGTCAAGGCGTAGTGTATGGTAGCTGATTAGTGCTTATCTGCCACATATTATGCGATTGGATTAGGGTAGCCATATGGCTTTGTTGACCTTGTTAAGGGTCGTATAGATGGGTTTAATTCAATCATAAAATGACGGGTTGAACTTGACTAGCGCTTATGATTTTTTGACCTTGTTAAGGTCATAAGTTGTTAGGGGTAAAAACGGATATTGGGAATTTCAAGTGTTGAAATTTGCAATGAGATTGCATATCTTCTATGAGATAGTTGGATCCCGATACCCACTGCGAGTAAGAGTTACTCCTGAGAGAGTTTTGCACATTACAATAAGCTAATCCAGTAGGCGTCTAAGAAAGGTGTTAACGGGGTTATGCCCCTACGGAAACGAGGTTATTTAATTAGTTCCATATGAAAGTATGGTGAGACTCCCTCGGAGTACCAATACCTACCTGGCTGACCGATTGGCAAACTTGTAGGGTGTAATTAATCCCGGCTAATCTTATCTTTTAGGGTTTGAAAGAAAATTTGATAAAAACAGTGGGAGCCATCATGATTAGATAAGATAATAGACAATCTAATCTTGTAAGAGCGCACGCTAAAGTGTTTTCTTCTCTCTCTCTCTCCAGGCAGCGACCATGACACCCCTTAATCAAGATAATAATATGGATGTATTGACCGAACCCGCTTATTATACTGAGCTTGGGAACGTTGGTTCCGCTCTATTTTATGATTGTCATAAGTCTGAGCAAGGAATAGGGGAAAATCAGGATTCCCACTCAACCCAAATGAAGAAAGAGCATGATGATACATCTTCTTCGGGTGTGTTCGTTACCGAGAACAATTTCTCAGTATGCTCTACGTCCTGGTTATTGGATACCGAATCAGAATCCCATGTATGTAATTCATTACATGGGTTAAGAAGAAGTAGAGAACTGGGAAAGGGTGATATGTCTCTCAAAGTAGAGAATGGAGCAATTGTTGCAGCCAAAGCAGTTGGCGAACATCACCCAGAATTACCAAATGGTAATACATTAATTCTGAATGACTGTTATTTCGTATAAAAATGATGTGCAATATAATATCAATTTCTTTATTAGATAAAGAAGGATATAATTTCACATTAGAGGATAATGTTATGAACATTTTTCTAAATCAAGTGTTGATTGGGTTTGGTACGTTATGTAACGGTATATACATTCTAAATTAAACGACAGCTCTAAACGTACATAACACATACAAGAGGAAGAGTTCGGAAATGAATGAAGCCTACTTGTGGCATTGTAGATTAGGTCATATCAATGCGACAAGACTATCTAAGTTACATAAAGATGAATATTTGAATTCATTTGAATTTACATCTTATGAAACTTGCGAGTCATGTCTCAAAGGTAAGATGATAAAAACTCCGTTTACTGGACACGGAGAAAGAGCTACTGAACTCTTGGGACTGATACATAGTGATGTATGCGGTCCTATGTCTACGCATGCCAGGAATGGTTCCTCGTACTTTATTATATTCACCGATGATCTTTCAAGATACGTACATGTGTTTCTGATGAAACACAAATCTGAATCTTTTAAGAAATTCAAGGAATATAAATGCGAAGTGGAAAACCAAACGGGTAAAAGTATTAAAATCCTTCGATCTGATCGGGGAGGAGAATACTTGAGTATGGAATTCTGTGACTATTTAAAAGAGAATGGGATTCTCCCTCAGCTTACTCCTCCGTATACACTACAACACGACGGAGTATCGGAGCATAGGAATTGCACCTTATTAGATATAGTGCACTCTATAATGAGTACTACCGAGTTACCTATTTCTTTTTGGGGTTATGCGCTTGAGACAGCCGCATACCTATTGAAACAAGTTCCATCAAAATCTGTGCCTAAAACACCATATAAGATATGGGGTGGAAAGAGACCATATCTTAAACGAGTTAAGATATGGGGTTGTCCGGCCTATATCAAAAAGTAAAATTCGAAAAGCTCGAGAAAATGTCAGTTCTATGTAAGTTTGTAGGATATCCAAATAATTCGCATGGATATCTCTTCTACAATTGTGAGGAACAAAAGGTGTTTTTTGCTCAACATGCCACCTTTTTGGAAAAAGGAATTTCTTATAAAAAAAATAGTGGTAATGAGATAGAACCGGAAGAAGTTCCATCAACACAAACTGTAACTGACAATTTGGTGGAACCGGAGGATTCGATACTCCCTGACAAACCCCAGCCACTCCGCAGATCTAGTTGAGTTTCTCATCCACCTGAGAGGTACTACGGTTTTCTCGTAGACGATGGGAGCGAGGATTGTATCATGGAAGATGATGACCCAACTAGTTTCGAGCAGTCCATCACAAGTGGAGACTCTGTGAAATGGCTGGATGCTATGCGATCTGAGATGGAATCCATGTACACCAACAAAATATGGACTTTGGAAGTTGCTCCTGAAAGGGTAAAACCCATCGGGTGCAAGAGGATCTTTAAGAAGAAAATTTGTGTAGATGGAAAAGTTGAGACTTTCAAAACTAGACTTGTAGAAAAAGATTTTCATCAACGACCTGGTGTCGATTATGATGAGACCTTTTCTCCTATTGCCATGTTTAAGTCCATCAGGATCCTACTTGCCATTGCTTCATACCATGACTACAAAATCTGGCAGATGGACGTCAAGACAGCTTTTCTAAATAGCGATTTAGGAGAGAGCGTGTACATGACACAGCCAGAGGGCTTCGTAGACAGTAGGAGCAGTGGAAAGGTGTGCAAGCTGCTTAAATAAATCTATGGATTAAAGCAGGCATCGCGGAGCTAGAACATCTGTTTCGATGAAGCTATCAAAGTGTTTGACTTCATCAAAAACGTAGATGAACCTTGTATATACAAGAAGGTTGTAGAAAGTAAGGTTGTCTTTCTCTTATTGTACGTGGATGACATACTCTTGATAGGAAATGATGTTCTTATGCTACACTCGGTCAAGCTCTTCTTATCTCATAAGTTCTCCATGAAAGATCTAGGTGATGGCTCATACATCTGGGGGATTAAGATCTATAGAGATAGCTCTAAAAGGATGTTAGGATTGTCCTAATCCAGGTATATAGACACAATACTAAAAAGGTTTAGTATGGAAGATTCTAAGCGTGGTAATTTACCTGCTTGCTCAGAAATCACTCTCTCCAAAGAGATGTCTCCCAAGAATGATTTGGAGAGGGCCCGCATGCAAGGGATACCCCATGCTTCGGCAGTCGGGTCAATCATGTATGCGATGTTATGTACCAGACCGGATATAGCTTACTCACTAGGTGTAGTGAGTGGGTATCAATCAGATCCTGGTGAAAATCACTGGACAGCTGTGAAGAACATTCTTAAGTACTTGAGAAGGACTAAATAAATGTTCTTGGTGTATGGTAACGGTGAACTCCAGGTGGAGTTCATTACCGATTCGAGCTTCCAGAGTGATAAGGATGACGGTAGGTCGGTCTCGGGTTTTGTCTTTACCCTCAATGGAGGGGCGGTATATTGGAAGAGTTCTAAGCAAGATACCATAGCAGGCTCGACGATGGAGGCTGAATACATCGCTGCTAACGATGCTGCCAAGGAGGCTGTCTAGATGAAGAAGTTCATAGCTGAACTTGGTGTGGTTCCATCCATTGAGCATCCAATACCTGTGTATTGTGATAACAATGGAGCTGTGGTTTTGGCCAAGGAACCCCGGTCCCATTAGAGATCCAGACATATTCTTAGATGGTATTACCTGATCCAGGAGATAGTTGATCGCCGGGAGATCGAGGTTAAGAGAGTTGACACGAAGGACAACGTAGAGGATCCGCTCACGAAGGACCTCCCACAGACGCAATTCGAGAGACTATTTGGGATGTTGGGTATGAGATACTACAACAACTGGCCTTAGTGCAAGTGGGAGATTGCTAAGAATATGTATGCCCTAGAGGCCATTATTGTACATTGATGTATATTATAGTGGATGCTTGGACATATATATAGAGGACTTTCTTGCTCGACATGATAGTATGCTATCTTATTACTCTTTATCTTAACATGTACACTTAATATTATTATACTGTCTCTCAGATACATGTTGATTAAGCCCATAGGGTGTTGTCTTGACTACCAGGACTATGATGCGGATCATACTACTGGGACCTGGGTAGTACACAAGCACATCCTTTAATTGTTCCTAGTCGAGGGTATATCAAGACAGGGCATCGATATTCCAGAGTATACTAGTGTGTACGTTTCTTGACCTTGTATAGAGGCGATGGTTGATCCCATAGCCATTGGTGTTTGACATCAAAGATTGTACACAGTTGCTCATTAGAGAATGGGTACACCGAACAGGACTCACCGAGAACTCCTAGATGCTACTATAGCAATCGTCAGATAGCAGTTCTCTGGTGACACTGGTACAGGTTAGTCTGGACACCCGAGATCGTCATAGTGTCTTGTATGGTTCCCACTTTGCTTTGATTTCCTCCCTACCACGGCTCAAAGGAGTCATGCAAACAGGTGGATTTTTGGTACAGTCTTGAGTCACATGGAGGCAATGTGCGATAGGAGGACTTTCGTCTCTCCTGGTATAGGGAGTTGATGTTGCGCTATGCTCGATTGGCTATAACAGCAAGTCCTTGGCCAGGGTTGTTTATGAGATTTACTGGTAAGTGTTATCAGTAGTTTCTTGTACCGTTATAGTCCACACATTGGCATGATTTATCAAGTTATTGGGGTCTGATGATTCCACCCCCAGACTCGATATGTGACATATCAGATGAAGAGACCGGACTGTACGGTAAGTGTTACTTATAGGCGTCATGAGATTTTGGACAAGCTTGCTTGTTGATCTTCTATTCGCTCAATACCTGGATAGCCATTATGTCCAACTAGTACCGCTGACGGCTTGTGGGTGACTGATGTGATCATCACTTACTGTTGGCGTATTGACGAGTCTTTAGAGTCCTATACAGAAGTTTCCTAGTTCAAGAGAAACGAAGTAGGGCAAAATGTTGATATGTACGGGGGCCTGATTAAATATGAGTATGCGATACCGTATTTTAATCTGGCGGTTATTTATTATCAGTTAGTTTATATGTGATATAACCGGATTGTCGAATCAAGTGTTGATTTGATAATGTGATATACGGATAAATAATATTAGTCGGTTATATGTGATATAACCGGATTATTAAATCAAGTGTTGATTTAATAATATGATATATATTTATATTTGATATAACTATATATTAACTAATATTATTAGCTCACTAATTATTTTCTTCTCTCTCTCTCTCTCTCTATATATATATATATATTATATGAAGCATGATAGGATTTTCTATTTTGCGAAAATAGAAAATGAAAAGAAAAATGGGGAGACTTTTGAGGGCATGGGTGAAGCATGGCTTTGCTCATTTTTATATTGGTCTTGACTCACTATTGAAGTATGGTGCTATTTTTATTTGATAAATTATTGGATGGTTCAATAAGTGAGGAAAAGAGACTTAGCCATTCTTCACTTGATCATTTTTTCTCTTGAGCTCTCTCCATCTTCTTCTACCTCCTACATAAAACCCTAACCCTCACATGTGATGTGAATCATAGGGTTTTGTATAAATCCTAGTGAGATTAGAAATCCTACTTCATCATCCTAGTTTAGATTAGTAATTTAAACTAGTGTGTTTCCTTCACTAATGAGATTTTAGTGAAGAGGTATCTTGGATTTAAGAAGCTTCTGGTGGATCATCTTCGGCACGAAGATCACGAAGGAGGCTCGTTCAAATTTCGAGTGGAGCTACGAGGAGTCGTAGGGAATACAACCCGGAGCATTTGAAGAGAAGGACATGGTCTACAATGGTTGTTGCCTCCTTCCCTTAGTATAGTTTTCTTGATATCATAGTTAAACCCTAATCATCTAGTTTAAGATCTTGGTTAGTGTTGATTAGCACCCCAAAATTTTAAAATATAGCACACTTGATGCTAGTAAAATCAACTGGTGGTGCTAACATACACTTTCAAGACGAACGGGATCCCCTTCTTCATCAGATGGCTATAAGGGTGACATTTTCCGAAGAGTTTGGCTATGAACTTCCGGAAATACGCGAGCTTTTCTTCGATTTTTGAGGGATTTCTATAATTGCCTAGATTTTTGAGGGATCGATTTCGATACCTCAGTGGCGTATGATGAAGCCTAGGAATTTGCCCGAGGAGACTCCAAACGCACATTTTAGAGTGTTCATCTTCCGATTATACTTCCGAAGATATTGGAAAACAATTTTTAGGTGTTCCCAATGCTCCTCATGAGATTTGCTCTTGACCACAAGGTCATCGATATTGCATTCGACGATCTTATGTATGATGTCATCGAAGATCTTTGTCATGGCACTTTGGTACGTGGCTCCAGCGTTTTTCAAACTGAAGGGCATCACCTTGTAGAAAAATACACCTAACGGAGTCCAGAAGGCGGTATGCTTCTGGTATTTAGGATCCATCTTTATCTGGTTGTATCTTGAAGATCCATCCATGAAGGAGAAAACTTCGTGGGTGGACGTGGTATCGATCATCAACTCGGTAACATGTATTGGGATGTCATCTTTCAGGCACGCTTTGTTGAAGTCCCGAAAGTCCACGCAGATGTGAACTGTGCCATTTTTCTTCATCGCCGTTACGGTGTTAGCGATCCAGTTAGGATATTGAACTTCGTGTATAAAGCCGGAGTCAATTAATTTCTTGATTTCGGCGTTGATACTCATCTCAAGTTCAACCTGCATCCTTCTTGGTGCCTGTTTGATTGGCTTTATGTCTGGCGATAATGGTCAGTTTGTGTACAGCCACTCTGGATCTAATTCCGGCATTTCAAAGTAGTTCCAGGCGAAGAAGTCTTTGTACTGCATAAGCAAGTCTTTTAGTGTGGCCACTTGTTTTTCAGATAGTAGCTCACTCACAAACATTGGCCTCAGATCATCCTATGTTCTTAGGTCGATTTTTCTTAGGTTGTCCGTCGTGGTATGTATTCCATCCTCTAGTTCTTTTGGTGCCGGTGAAAATTCTGAGACCTCCTCGTTATCATCTTCATTTGTGAAATATCCGAAGAGGTCAATCATATCCTCATCCTCTCCCCTTTTTGAGAGAGTTATCATATGACAGGTATGAGTCCTCTTCTATTTTCACGGTCGAGCCGATCCTATCTTGACAGTATAGGTCTTCTTTGGCTCATGATTTTGTGGCGGGGTTACCCTCAAGATATCGGATAATATAAACCCACCTTGCTCGTATTGTTCCTCCATCCAGTTTTTAAATATGAAACAGTCCCCAAGAGGATGGCTTATTGCTCGATGATAGGAGCAATAATCTAGATGATAGACCTCATTTATCTATTCGGAGTGCCGAGACTCCGGAAGTGTTATCATTTGGTGCTTCATGACAAAGTTGAATATTTTGTGGAAGAAAAAATAGTAGTAAAATAACCGCAATCAATAACGGTGTCGCGTGTAGCGAATCTTTAGTGAGTACAGGTCGTCCTCTGGGATTCGTGGAATTTTATAGTTCTTGCTTTAGATCGGTTGAAAGAAATAGAAAAGAGAAAATAAAAAAAATCAAGAAAATAGTTTCAAGTAAAACAAGAAAATAGTTTTAAGAAAATCAAAAAAATAGCTTCAAGAGATTTGTTGTCTCTTTTCTTGATTTTCTTTGAAGAGATTGGATCCCCATTAGATGTAGCCCTCGATCCTTTTTATAGCCCCAAATCCAGTAACAGAAAATCCCAACAAACTAAGTTTGTTGTACAGAAGCTTCCAGAAGAATCTTGAATCCTAACTCCTCTTCTTGACCGCTGAACCGCGGCAACTCGGCCGACTCGGCCACGGGTCGGCCGCGACTCGGTGGGTTCTTGGCTTCATTCTTCTGGAATCTTCTCTTGTTAATATTTGGGTATTTATTTGATGTTTGGAACCTTCTTATCTTTTCTGAGTCTCTGCCAGTATTTGATTCTTCGACTTTCTTTACTTTATCGGCAGATTCTTAATTCCGGATATCTGACATGTGCTAAACTTGCACAATATCTCAATGAAGAATGTTAGTTATGTTTGAGATACAAAATATTATGCGTAAAATATTAAACATAAAATTTCTTTCATAATATTGATTATAATATATAAACACATGATAAATTGTATTTTGCAGATGAACTTCTAATTTGTCTTATATTTATAACAAATACCATTAGATGATTAATAAAAGTAAGGGAATTGTCATATTAAAAGTGCATTATTTTCGACTGAACAAATACCCCCAAACTTGACTTTGATCGTCCCGAGCAAACTATTTATTCAAGAGAAGGAGAAAAGAAAAATAGAAAAACTAACTAGCACACTTTCGTAGGCAACACGATTGCACTGAGCACGTGCAACAAGCCGTTAAAGCTCTAAGTGTCCATAGTAGGAGAAGTGTTGTCTCTTGAGGGTTCCAGTGGATGACACCCACAAAATCCTATAATAAAAGAAAAATGGTGAAAATTACATATAAAAATAAGAACTATAAAAGAAAGAACTTGAAAAATAAGAGTTTCCAACTACACTAGCTTTTCGGTTGTTATGAGCCCTATCTTAATGGTCATGAAAAGATGTTAGAAATCACATCATCTCTCAACAAAACGTCACCTTTAGTCTTCCTCCCTACCTTTCTTCCAAACACCGATCATATACCCCTACGTGTGTGTAAAATACATCCTTACACTCGGAGAATTCAATTCAAGCTATCATACTCTTCCTCCCTACCTTTCTTCCAAACACCGATTTGGCCTTGTAGATCTTGGATCACTATTTTTTTATTAAAGAAATAAGTTCTTTATATAGGGTTAAACCCTAATCTTTGGAGGAATTAAATTCCTATGTGTTCCTGCTCTTCTTCTCCCATTTTTATGTAACTTACTTCTTTTCCCTAGGTTTTGAATCTTGCAGAGCAAAATCTCCCCGATAAGAATTAAATTCTCAATTTTTGGGGAGATTTGTCTCTAAAAATCTCAACCAGAGGGAAGGACCGAGTTCTTATATGAAGGGTTAAACCCTCAGAGAGGCAAAGGAAAGGTGTTTTCTTTTTATCTAGTGTATCAAGGAAGCAAGTCTTTTTTTAGAATTAAATTCTCTTGTTTCTCAAAAGCTCACTGTATATTCTTTTTTTAAGCCTCTGGGGAGTTCTCTCTCTCTGCGTCTATCTCTCATTTTCTCCTTACTTTTTGAGACATGAAATCTCGGGTTCTTTATATAGTGGAGAGAAGTTTGTTTAATTCTAAGAAAATCTCTCATTGAGAGATCCAAATTGATTTAATTGGTTTCAGAATTGATTTGGGGAATTTTACCCACCATTGGATCTTTGATCCAAGGACTTCTATTTTACAGAAGATATTGTTCTTGTTTTTAACAAGATTGGGGATATTCTTCCATATATAGAATAAAATTCTATTGAGCGGTGATATTTTAATCACCATTGGATTTTTAATCCAAAGGTGCTTAATTTAACAGAGTATAATCTTTCTCTGTTTAGAAAGATATAGAAAATATTTTGGATCTTTGATCCATTAACTCTCTGTTTAACAGAAAATATGCTTTCCAATAGAATTTAATTCTATGTTTAATCACCGTTGGATCCTTAATCCAACGGTTCATTAAGTAGAATTTAATTCTACGTAAGGAGGTGTCCTCACGTGTTTAGCATGCGAGGCTTTGTTTAGCCTATCTGTTGTTTGATTGCAGCGCCTATATGCTTTGCATATAGGCGTTCACATGTTTAACACGTGAGACTTTGTTTAGCCTATCTGTAGTTTAATTGCAGCGCCTATATGCTTTGCATATAGGCGCTCACGTGTTTAACACGTGAGGCTTTGTTTAGCCTATCTGTAGTTTAATTGCAGCGCCTATATGCTTTGCATATAGACGCTCATGTGTTTAACACGTGAGGCTTTGTTTATCCTATCTATAGTTTAATTACAGCGCCTATTTATAGGCACTCACGTGTTGGCACGTGAGGCTTGTTTAGCCTCTTTATAGTTTTAATGGCAGCACCTATATGCCTTGCATATAGTCGCTCACGTGTTTAACGTGTGAGGCTTGTTTAGTGGGGAGTTTCACCCTTTCTTTCTCTCATATTCTTCTTCTTTTTTTATAAGAAAAAAAATGCCTCCACAATGTTGCTCTCACGTGGCTTGCACGTGAGTGCAACACTGTCCACTTTTACAGCCGTTGGATTGCCTAGGTGAACGGGGAAATGAACCGTTCCTATCATGTCTTATAAATATGAGGGTTTGTCTCTTAAGATGGCTACTATTTCTTCGTCTTCTTCCTTATTCTTTCTCTTAAGAAGTTAATTCTCTCTTCAGAGCTCAGTTCTCTACCCATTGAAATTTCAGAGTTAAACTCTGTTAAAAAAAACTCTTTTGGGTAAAGTTCTTGAACAACATTTATCTGTTAGGAACAAGAAACCCCTTTTCTCTAATTTTTTCTAGATTTTAAATCCACTGCAAGAGTTTTGTTCTCTTCTGGAACCGATCTCTTAGAGATCAAAAAGACATTATCTTTTATATAGTAAACCCCAATGTCTTCGAAGATCGGGCGTTTCTCCTCTGATCTTTGAGGATCTTTGGAATTTTAATTCCATTTTTTCGTTTCCCATCATGGGGATTTCTGGAATTTAATTCCATTGCTTACAAAGAATTTGATTCCTCATCAAAGAGCTTAGCTCTGAAAGATCAAGAAGGCCTTTTAGGAATTGTATTCCCTGGTGTTCTTGAGTATATTTTCCTTATAGGGGTTTACTCTTATTTTCTTAAATTTGAACTTGTTGGGTATTTTAACCGAACTCATTTTTCTTCGAGGATGCCTAGAGTTTGTTTAAACTCCAGTATCTATTTAATGAGAATCCTTTTTGATTCTCATAATAATTATCTTGTCTCATCATTGGTGAACTGCCATATTGATTTTATGGGGTCCATTAGTTTTGCAGCCAATGGTCCCGTGAAACAAACATCATGTTTTTTTTAATTTTATTTTATATTATTTTTTTAATTTTTTATTATTATATATTTTTTAAAATGGGTTTTTCCTTTCCCCTCTTATTTCAGGAACGATGGCCTCACTTCTTGACTTTCCTTACACTCGCTCAGAAGTCGCTTTTCCGCAATCTCCATCGGGTAAGAAAGTTATGGCGATGATTAAGGCGCATGACAAGGGCCATAAGAGTCTTCTCTTATGGGGGGTATGGTACGGTCATATCATCAGGGACCGCCGTAGATTTAATTGTGAAGTGCCAACAGAACCTATCCGCTTGATGTCATTGATATAGCGTCCGCACACGGTTTATGCGGTGGAAGCGGTTAATTGGACCCCCATAGGCCGGCTTGAGCCGTTGACGACTGGGATACCTAATCAACCTACGATGGCCATTGATATCTTGGGGCATCGGATATGCCAGGGCAAAGCCCGACCCTGGGGGCAGGTGTATAAAGCAAGCATTACCCTGCGCCATCTAGTAGGCTACCTTTTTTGGGCTCGATACATTCTCTCTGCCCAACGCGCACGGCTGTAGAAGGTTGGGTTGTACCAAGCAGTGTAAGCGTCATTATTCTATTATTACGCCCCTTACGTCTGGTGGGTTAAAGCTTTCTTGAACCAATAGAATCTTCCTACAAACATGTTCTTGGTAGGGGATCGTGAAGTCTCGATCTCACTGTAGGAGTTTCGTGAAATTTCAGGGTTGCCGATCATAGGAAAGCATTATGAATAGTTATTGCCTCCTGATGAGTATGTGTTTGCTACGGTGCCCGCTATGCATGACGGCCTGACGACTGAGAAAGCCGTTTATCACAAGCACCCAAGTCTAATCAAGGTCCTAGGTATCTTTGAAAAACTTTTCGTGACATCAGAAGGGCAAGGTGTCACTTTTTGACGCTTTCATTACCTGCTTTCTCCGCGAGGATGTCTTATCCAAGAAGGCTCCAAAATTCACGAAAATTGAAGACACTTTTGGATTCGGGCTGAAGAAACTGCCTGCCAAAGAGGAAGACTTTCCACAATTTTATATTCCAAACTCGTCGGCCGTAGCTTTCGATGCGATTGAGGCCCCTGGCATGGACGAAGAAACTTTCTTTATTGGCTTTATCAGTCTCTGGCTCAGCTGGTTTGCCATGCCGATGCATCGACATTTCATGAGAGCCTCCGTCTTCTACCCTGCTCACCGCATATCTAAAAGGGCGCGATTAGCCGTTGGTGTTGCGGGGTTATCGCATTTATATCACGGGTTAAGCATTGCCGCTAATACTTCGAGCCCGGGTGCGTATACCGTGAATTTCTCCCTCCACTACTTCACGTCGTGGATTGAGATGCATGTGTTAGGAGCGTTCGCTGTAAACCTGGGGCCAGATTTTTATGATTCATATACCTTCCTGCGGATCATGAGCTTGGTTGATGCTTCCGCTTCCGATCTGACCCAGTTGGGGCTCTCCACTTACTGCTCAATCCATACTCGAATGGAGGCGGAATGGGTTTTAGAGATCGAGTCCTATCTTCTCCAACAGGGCCCATTTAGCAATTGTTTGATTTGTAAAAGAATGGGTTCCGGCTTTAAAGCCTAAGGAGATTATGCATCTATACTCAATCTGGCCGGGTTATTTGGTGTTCCTCCAGAATGACCCTGCTCTTTTCTTGCGATATAATCCGCATCGCTTCCCCAGCAGGTAGGCTACAACCAGGGTGTTCCTCTCGCAGCATTTTTAGTTGAGCTTGCCTTCTCCCTGGAGGTTACTCGCGATGTCATTCACCATTTCATGTGGTTAAACACTGGCTCCCTCTTCATGATCTCGGAGCCCGACTATCTTCCGAGGCCTGTGGGGTCCTTCAAGGGTTGGTATCGCCATCGGGTTAGCCCCGTCATTGCAGAGGAGAGATGGGTGCTTTTTGAGTGTAGAGCTCCCATTCCGGCTCAGGTCACCATCGCCACATTGCGGCCGCGGTCGGTGGTTCGCCCTCCTCTGAGAGATACCGGTTCGGTACTTATCCCTAAAGCCGCAGAAGTAGAATCAGCCCCTCGCACTGCTGATATGCCGGTGCGTACTAGAGCCGAGGCAGAATTTTCTGATAAAGCACCAGCGGTGGTGTCACCAAAGGGTGATACTGAAGGCGAAGTTGGGCGGCGCCGTGCCAAAGCACCAAAGGGGAGGAAGCGCTCCTCCGCTGGCGTTAGCATAGGCTCTAAAAAGAGAAAGAAATCGGTCGCCGGCCTACTCGACACTTTTCTTGAATCCGAGCTCTTTATTCGGGACAAGCCGATATCTATGCAGGAGTCGGACGACGATCTTCTTTTTCCTGGTTTTTCTGTCGAGGAGGCCACGCTGTTGGCCGAGTCTTTAAGGCGTTCACGAGATGAGACTGAAAACGTGCGCCCCCGAAGAAAGCCTTCCCCCCATTGTATTCTATGACGTTGACCCATTATTACGTAGGGTACCCATGGTTCCTCTGCCAATGGAAGAAGAACGGTCTCTCAAACAGCCCATCTCGGTTGTTTCTGAAGACGAGCTTGCACTGAAGACGGGTAGTCATTTACTTGCGATCGAAACCCGGCGAGCGCATTTGATCAAAAAAGAACAATGGCTCGAAAAAGCCATACTTCATGCTTCTTGGCGTATTGGTATACGTATTTTTCGTGTCTTTCTTTTGGCGAGTAATTCGTATTACATTCACGACTCCTTATCTTTGCAAAAACTTTGCAGGGACTTCTACAGCAGAAGTTGGTTTGAGCCCAGATCGAGCCATGGCTGTGGATTCTACGAATATCTTCCGTGATGCACCGGAGGGTGTAAAGGAGATTACTGAAGCTACTATCCCTTCTGTGGAGCTTCCAGTAATGGCTTCTGTCCCTTCAGCGTCTACTCCTCCAGAAGAGGTGGTCTTGCGAGCTATAGATCTTATGGATATCTCTAGTGATGCACGGGAGGGTGTAGAAGAGATTACTGAAACTGTTATCCCCGCCTCGGGGCCTTTAATGGCGGCTTTTGTCCCTCTATTGGAGACTGCCATGCCGGCTATAGATTTCATAAATATCCTTAGTGATTCACCTGAGGGTGTAGAGGAGGCTGCGAAAGCTGCCATCCCTCCAGTTCAGGGCGGGCGAAGTATCGTAGGTAATCTTATATACATACACATTTTGTTTAACGACCCCTCCGTTATATAAACTTTTCCTTCCCTCAAAATTGCGGGAGCTGGCGGATTCCATCGTGGATCTTTCCCCGAGGAAAACCTTTCAGCGATTGCTTGACATGGCGGCCCCACAAGCGATACCTCCACAAAACATAGTGCTCTCTTCTAGCCAAGGTCGGTATTCTTTTTTCCTTTTTGTTTTATATTTTATAATTATGCTGATATGTCCTTCCTTTCAAACCACAGTTTTGGAAGTCGACGACGAAGTCGAGATTCTTAATGGACCTGGGGATCTCTCAAACCCGCTTTGGATGACTGTGGGTAAGTGACGTTTTATCTTTAGCTTCATTTTGCTTACTCTATATTTGGAAATAAACTGAACGCACATATATCTTCACAACTTTGCCAGCCCTGATCCCATTAGAGTCTCGGATCCCCAAGCCACCAGGTCCTTATGGCCGATGCATATCTGAGAGGATAGAAAACAAAGCGTTTATTCCCTGGCGGCTCTCATCAAAGATCTTCGTGCTGGAACTTCTGTCGTGGCCAAAGAATTCGCTGCTGAAGCGAACGCTTCCTTATCTGTTCTTGCCACTTATCATGACGAGGCATTGGTGCGTACCTGGATTGAGTATTGTCGCAGAGTGGAGGCCTTTCTACATAGGATTGAATGCATACGCCTTCCCTCCGACATCTTGTCTGTAAAGGAGAGCCTGCATGGTTGGATCGAACGATGCGCAGCCAATCTCCACTCATGCGAGAAAAGGATTAACCGGAAGTTTTCAGCAAGGGAGTTGGCTTTAAAGGCTTCAGGAGGGCTCCAAGCCCAGCTCATTGTCAAGACCACTCGTGCATAAGGAATTTGGCGGGTGCTTCAAGAAGCCATTACAGAGGTGGTGGCTCTTGACAAAGCCGTTATTTTTACACAAGAGATGGTTGAAGCCCACAAGGTCGCCGAGAAAGAGCTTGAGAGTAAGTTTGCTTCATACCAGAACAAACAGACACTGGCAGGGACTCGTCTTGCTGCACTGATAGAGCTCGAAGCAGAAGTCCGGCGGAAAAACGATGAACTTGCTGGCTTATTGAACCGTCCGCCGACTTAGACATTTTTGTTGCTGTATATTCTCCTTTTTTTGACTTGTATTCGTTTTGATTCATAAATAAGAGTATCTTATATTCATTTTGATTCATGAATAAAAGATATATTTCATTTCATACTAGCGCTTCTCTTTCCTTCATTGTCTTGACTAGGCGTAAAGTGGTTTATTCACTCATTCCGGAGTCTCTAGTTTATGGACTCATTTCGGAGTTTGTAGTTTATTCACTCATTCCGGAGTCTGTAGTTTATAGACTCACTTCGGAGTTTGTTCAGTTTACCTCTCTTGGGTTTATAGGCAAACTTTTCCTAACGTTATAGATAACCCCTGATTTTTGCGACAGGGGTCCATTAGGTTTTTTGGTACTAGGTTTTTAGTTCGTGGTACCATCGCGTTGGCTGATGCATTCCCCGATATATAGAATTTACGCTGCTGTTCGAGTAGCCCCACGACTGTCGTGTCTCTGATCCATTCGGGTGCTGGACAAGACATCTTTAAGTAATCTTCTTAGGCAGTTTGACCGTCGGAAGAGCAAGCATTAGGAATTTTGCCATGTCGCTTTTTACTTGAGGTTAGGCTTAGTTTGGGAGCCTCGATGAGTCATAACCACTCCGCATTGGTGTGGGATGATCTCCGATAGTCTTTCGGGTTTTATTTGATTTGCCGTCAAGACCCTGAAGTTAGGAATTTTGCCTTCGCTTCCTTTTTTATGTGGCTGTTTTGGAGCCTTTGTTGACATTACATCTTTTATAACGAGAAGAATGTCGAGGTTGTCTCTAAGTTGTATGTGAACCGTCGAGAATTGGAACTTGGATTTTGCCGTCACTCCGCTTTGTTTCGGCTATTTGGAGCCTTTGTTGACGTTGTGTCTGTATCCTGCTGGAATGAGAAGGTACACAGGGGTTGTCTCTAGGTTGTATATGAATCGTCAAGACTTGGATATAGGAATTTTCCATGACTCCGCTTTATTTAGACTCTTGGGCCTTTTGTTGACGTTGCGTCTACATCCTGCTGGAATGAGAAGGTATGCCGGGGTTGTCACTAGGTTGCATATGAACCCTCATGAATTGGAGCTAGGAATTTTCCACGGCTCCTCTTTGTTTTGACTCTTAGGCCTTTTGTTGACGTTGCGACTACATCCTTCTAGAATGAGAAGGTACGTCGAACTGATCTCTAGACTGTGGATATTGCCGTCGAGATCCGACTCTCCCTTTGACGGAGCCTGGTGGGAAAATATGGCTCCTTTTTTCATTTGTGCCCATAGATTGTATACAGGGGTCGGTATAGGCTCACCTGCAGGGTAGAGGAAATTTTATTTTATTTTTTATTTCCGCGATACTCTATCTTTTCAGATTTTCATATCGCGAAAGTCACGATTGCCCAATCATTTTAGCTATTTATCGCGGTGCCCAATCATTTTGGCTATTTTTATATTTTTACTCGCTGCATTTTATTGCGAGTTTCTCAAACATTTCAGCTATTTCATATGCATATATTTTTTTGCTCGCTGATTTTTATTGCAAGTTGCCCCATCATTTTGGCTATTTATATATGCATTTTTTGCTCGCCGATTTTTATTGTGAGTATGGAACATAAGATTTAATACCAATCTTGGCATCAGTATTGCTGCGACAAGAATATTGCCAGGAGCGAATCATTATTTGCCGTGAAAGGACTTGGAGTTTGACAACGATTTAGGCATCGGCATCAGCATCGCTGCAACTGAGATATTGCCAGGAGGAATCATCATTTGCCTATGCTAATTTGAACAAGGATGGCTTTATACACAGGGTTAGGATCCTGTCGACTAAGACTTTTCGACATTATGAGCCGTAAGGGTCGCATAAAGTTATTTCTTCCTACGAGTCGTGAGGATCTCGTAGGCGTATTTTCTCGTTAGGAATCGTAAGGATTTCTAAGTGTGTGTTCTCTTATAAGTCGTAAGGTCTTATAAGAGTGTTTCCTCCTTATAAGTCGAGAGGACTTACAAGTGTCGTTCACTATATGTGGACATTTCTCATCATTGGTGGAACTTGGTGGGGTAAATCGTTTATTTTTGCCCGTGGATTGTATACAAGGGCCAATATTGGACTGCCTGTAGGGCAACTTGGGGAATACGATGGTTTAAGAACACATCTAGGTCCCTGTAGCCTAAGGCTTTGAATCCTTTGAGCCGTGAGGGTCTCATAGGGGGAGTTCTCCTTACGAGTCGAGAGGATCTCTTAAGTAAAATTTTTATGAGATTGCGCCCTTCTGGGTTTTCACAAAGCCCTGCTGTTTTTGCTTACAGCGCTCTTTTGGGTTTTCATCCGTGCCTATTCTTCTTGTGGACATACCTTTTTTTAACGAGATCGCGTCCTTCCGGTTTTTCATAAACTCGCCGGTAGCCCTATTTTTTTTTGCTCACGGCGCTCTTTCGGGTTTTCATCCGTGCCCATTTTGCTTGTGGACTTACCGTTTTTTAACCCATCTATTTGCCGATTGGACTTAAGGGTGACTTCACCGCTGGAGTAGCTGTGTAGCCAGTGCGACTTGAGTTGCAACTTCTGCTGTTGAGACTTTGATTGCAACACAGATCTCAAGGGAGGATATCACCATATTTGGGGGCGATGCGCCATGTTTGAGGCGACGCACTAGTTTAAGTACATTCCGGTCCATTGTTAGTTTAGGGACATCTCGGTCCATGGCTAGTTTAAGAACGTAGTGGTCCATTATCACCATTTTTGAGGTGAAGCTTTAGTTTAAGGACATTACGGTCCGTTGTCGCCATGTTTGACGCAATGTTTTTCTGAATACCACTTAGAGTTTTGACTAGGAAGATAGCGAGCAGACACGAGCGTCGTCATTGATCATTAACCTAAGTAATGACTCGTCAAGCGTGGTATTTCTTGAGGAATCGGCCGTTTATTGGCCGGAAAGGTCTTTCGCCATGTATATCCATGAGCAAATAGGCCCTACCGTGGTAGACCTTGTCTATGATGTACAAGCCTTCATTGTTTGGCTCGAATTTCCCCCGTTTTGTACGATTGGAGATCATGGGTCTTTTGACGACTAGCACAAGTTCGCCTTAGCGGAATGTTCTCGGCCTAGTCAGTTTTTTGTATGGGCGCGTCATCCTTGCCTTGTAAGCTTCTAGGTTTTGCTGCGCTATGAGGCGAGTTTCATCGAGGGTGTCGATCTCCTCAAGCCGAAGATGGGCATTTTCGTCATCTGTTAGCTCGTATCGAATCGCTACTCGGAGATAAGGGAGTTCTATTTCCAAAGGAAGGACTGCTTCAATTTTCTGAATACCAACGCGTATGGTGTTGTATTCGTAGCCGTTTTGAACGTCGTTCGGTACGCCCAGATAGCTTCGTGCAGTCTCTCGTGCCAGTCCTTTCTGCTTCCGGACACCGTTTTCTTTATAATCTAGGTCAAGGTCTTGTTGAAAGCTTCAGCTAGACTGTTGGCATGAGGATTATAGACTAAAGAGTATCTCCAGTCTATTTTATGCTGCTCTGCGAAGCGGCTGATTTTATGGCTCCTGTAGGCTAGACTATTATCCGAGATTATCCGTCGCGGAGTACCGAACCGGTAGATGACATGTTTCTTGAAGAAATGGAGAATATTCTCCGTCTTCACTTCCCTTAGTGGTACTGCTTCCGCCCATATAGAAAAGTAGTTAGTCGTTGCCAGTATGAACCGGTATCCTTTGCATGATGCGGGCTCAATAGGGCCGATTATATCGGTTCCCCACATTTTGAACGGCCAGCTAGCTGCCGTTGGGTGTAGAGGATTTGGATGTTGGTGGATGAAGTCCCCGTGAACTTGGCACGAGTGACACTGCTTCGCATATTCAAGACAGTCTTGAATCATTATGGGCCAATAGTAACCCTTTATCTTGATCTTCAGCTTCATCTTTGGCCCGGCCTGATGAGAACCGCAGAGTCCATCGTGAATTTCTTGAACGCTCTCCTTGCTTCTCCTGGCCCCAAGCACCTTAGCCACAAACCATCAAGCGATCTCTTGTATAGAGTATCATTGACGAAAGTGAAAGACAGAGCTCGTTTCATGAGCTGATGTCTTGACGACGCGTTTTCGGGCGTTCGATGGGATTTGAAGTAGTCTATGAAGACTTCCCTCCAACCCTTGACCTTTTCTTCGTCTTCTATTCGGCGGACCGGTTGTTTGGTTGTTTCTTTTCCTTCAGATGGCTCCATTGAATCCTTTGAAGATATTTCTGCTGGTGCGAGAATCCGACGGCTTTGCACAACGATCTTTACGTCATCGAGATTTTCGTCAGCCAACTCCTTAGCAAGCATGGCTAATGCATTCTTCTTGCTATTTTCCGCACGCAGTATGCTTTCCAGGATATAGAAGGGGATTTATGTCAGCAGTTGTTGCACTCTCCTACCATATTTTATCAACTATGGTTTGCATGTCTGATAATCGCCATTTACTTGGCTAACGACCAGCGGAGAGTTTCCATATACGAGGAGGTTTTCGATTCCCATATTGACAGCGATCTCAAGACCCACTATTAAAGCTTCATATTCAACCTCATTGTTTGTTCTTGGTTCCGTTAAGGAAATGGCGAAACACATTATCCCTCCTTGCAGAGTCACGAAGATGAGGCCCATCCCGGCTTTGATTATAGGGGTGTTATGCTTCCGCTTCTTCATGGAAGATACTCTATCGAAGTAGAGTTCCCATTGGACATTATTTCCTTCCTCCTCCCTTTCGACTGTGTCGTGTTTTTCTGCCAATTCAAAATTTAAGAGAGAATCGGCTGGTATCGGATGCTCAGCGAGAAAGTCGGCGATGCCCTGACCTTTCACTGCCTTGAGGGGTCGATACATTACCGAGAACTCCATCAAGAGGAGGGCCCATTTGGAAAGCCTTCCTGTTAGTATGGCCCTTGACATGAGATATTTGAGAGGATCCACCTTTGATATAAGATGGACCTCGTGTGCCAAGGCATAGTGTCTGAGCTTCGTTATCGCGAAGATTAGTGCCAGACAATACTTTTTGATGGGGGAGTAGTTATTTTCTACCCCCAAAACAACTCGACTCAAATAGTAGAGAGCTCTCTCCTTTCCCTGATTGTTCTCTTGTGCCCATAGCGCGCCTAGAGAACCTGCAAGGTCTATTGTGTACAGCATGAGGGGCATTCCTTTGATCGGAGCGGTCAGTACCGGCGGGTTCTGCAGGTATTTCTTGATTTCGTCCGGTGCACTTTGGCATTTATGATCCCAAACGAACGGGCTTTCCTTCTTCATTAGATGGCTGTAGGGGCGGCATTTGCCGGAGAGCTTGGCTATGAACCGCCGGATATACGCGAGTTTTCCTTGGAGAGACCACGGTTGTTTAAAAGTTCTTAGCACGGGCATTTCCATAATTGCCTTGATCTTTGATGGGTCTATTTCGATGCCTCGGTGTCATATGATGAATCCTATGAATTTTCCTAAGAAGACTCCAAACGCGCATTTCAGAGGATTCATCATTAAATTGTATTTTCGAAGATGCTGGAACACTATGTTCAGATGTTCCCAGTGCTCCTTGTACGATTTGATTTTCACTACAATGTCGTCAATATAGCATTCGACAATCTCATGTATGAAATCATCGAAGATCTTCGTCATGGCCCTATGGTAGGTAGCGCTTGCGCTCTTCAAACCGAAGGGCATCACCTTATAGCAGAATATGCCTAGCGGAGTTCGGAAGGCGGTGTGCTTTTGGTCTTCAGGATGCATTTTTATTTGATTGTAGCCTGAATATCCATCCACGAAGGAGAAGACCTCATGAGTGGACGTGTTATCGATCATCAGCTCGGTAATAGGTATTGGGAAGTCATCATTTGGACAAGCTTTGTTAAGGTCCCGAAAGTCCACGCAGATGCGTACTGTCCCATTTTTCTTCATCACTGGAATAATGTTGGCAATCCAGTTGGGATACTAAACTTCTTGGATGAAGCCGGAGTCAATTAGTTTCTTGACTTTGGCATTGATACTCATCTCGAGTTTGAGCCGCATTCTTCTTAGCGCCTGTTTGACTGGCTAGACGGCCTACGATATAGCCAGTTTATGCACCGCTATTTTTGGATCCAGTCCCAGCATCTCGGAATAGTTCCATGCGAAGCAGTCTTTATATTGCACAAGCACGTCCTTTATTGTGGCCACCTGTTTTTTAGACAACAGCTCACTGACGAATGTGGGTCTCGGCTCATTTTCCGTTCCCAAGTCGATTTTCCTCAGATTGTCTGTCGTAGTTTGTATCCCATCTTCCAGCACTTTTAGTACTGGTGGAAACTCTGAGATCACCTCATCCTCGCCTTCATTTGCGAAGCACGTGAAGGAGTCATCTATAGTCTCCTGCCCTCCCTCCTTTGAGAGTGTTACCACATGGCAGGTATGGGTTTGCTTCCATTCTTGACGTTGAGCTGGTCCTGTCCTCATGGTATAGGTCCTCTTTGGCTCATATTTTGCGGTGGGGTTACCCTCCAGCTGTCGGACAAAGCGAACTTGCCCTGTTGATACTGGTCTTCGACCCAGTTTTTGAAGGTAAAGCAGTCTTCAAGGGGATGACCTATTGCTCGGTGATATGAGCAATAATCCAGATGATGAACCTTGTTTATTTGTTTGGGATGCCAAGACTCCGTAAGCTTCATCATTTGATGCTTCATGACAAGGTTGAATATTTTCCATGTCTTGTCATGAGGGAAAGAGTATTCCCGATCCATCTTCTTGATAAAGGACGGGTTCCAACCACGTTTTTCTTGATAGCGCGGTTTCTTAGATATACCCTGTTGTTTGTGAATTTTGTTTGCGCTCTTTGTCCTGTTTTTGCCTCTGTTTCGGGATTTTTCCTTCTTACGAGGACATACAAAGAGCTGGGGTTGGAGGCCGTTGTAGTCATCTTTCTCTGCGGACTGCTACTTGAGGTGTTGCGTCCTGCCCTTTTCATAAATAGCCATTTCACGATTGTTGTTATCCCGAATCTTTTGACACGCTTCTTTTACTAGCTTGTTAACTTGTTCTTCGATCGATGGACTTAATATTCTTAGAGCGGGATCTCGTTCTGTTTTAGCTTCACGGCTATTTAAAAGAGCGTTCACTTCTTTACCAGAGTTATTTATGACGCGGAAGCCATGAACTCCCGTTTCATGGACTGAACGTATACGAGCTTAGTTGTCTCCATCTTCCTGTTGGGAATCTTTCGTTGAGTCCTGGGAATGTCCCAAATTTTGTTGTACAACTGGGCTTGTTGAGTGGTTTGATTGAAGAATACGCCTTGGCATCTTAATAGCCTTTTCAATCCCTCTGCGTAATATCTGGGTAGACGGATTGGTGGAAACCTGTCAAGCGCAAGATCGACACCATGCCAGACTTCTTTCTCTACTTTAGTCTCCATAGATTGGTAGAAGAGGATTGCCTTTTTACCTCTTCACCTGGGAGGGACATCGAAAATACGCAACTTTTGCACGCTGTATGTATCAAGCGCATCAATTTCTTTGCAATACCGTGGCGGAACTATGGTGATTTGTAAACTCTGATCAGCTCCAGTAACGGTTTATGCTGACGGGCGAGTGGAGAACAAGGCGTTGGCCTCGTTCTCAGATTCACTGCCGAAGACCAAAATAGGAGCAGATGGGCCGGGCCTGTTGCCTTGGGCTTGCCCTCAGTAGACTATCTCTTCATCCTCCTCGGTATCGCTCCCAAAGATCGGGATAGTGGTGACGGCTTTTTGTTTATTCTCCGGCTTATGACATCATTGCGTGTCTTTGAAGTCTGGTAGGAAGTACTTGGCGCCTTCATATTTTCAGACTTCATTTACGGAGAATGGATTTATCTCCCCGTAACAGTGTACTCGAGGCCATTTTTGAAATACTTCATATACTGATGTTGTGTAGAAGGGATGACGTTGTACTCGTGCAACCAAGGTCTGCCGAGCAAAGCGTTGTAGTAAATCTTGGCGTCGATGACATGAAATTTGATGTCAGTGACGAATAGCCCAAAGTGTAACGTCAATATTACAGAACCAAGCATCTGTGATGACCGTAAGTCAAAACCAGAGATGATAATTTTGTCCCGAGCCAGGTGCTGAACATTCATGCAGATCTCCTTCAGCACCTTCACGTTGAGAAGGTTGACGGAGGACCCGTTGTCGACCAGGTGTAACACTTTAGAATACGGTTAGTGTTAATTAAGAGATAATGCGAGTTTTTAATGAAATTTAACCAATAATTATTTTTAACATATTTGATTTAATTAATTAATATTTTATTTAATTGTTTTTATACTTGCACACACTCGTGCATGTTAAATTAGGGTTAAGGAGGCGTTAACCATACTTTACTAGCTATGGCACACTTAACCATTCCGTTTTAGCATGTTATGTTATATTTAAACAATTATATCTATTTTAGTTTTAAGGAAAAAGGGGTTTTAATTGTTTTGGAAAAGAAAAGAGAATAGAATAGAAGAGAATAGAAGAGTTGAAAATTTAGATGAAGACGTTGGGGAGGCCTGCCATTTATGATGAGAGAGAGAGAGAGAGAGTGAGTGAGTGTAAGCCATACACTCACCTCACACTTATACACTCTCATTCCTAACACTTCTACTCTCATTCTTACCTCTTACTCTCTCATTCTCACCCCACACTCACAACTCTCTTGTTCTTCTTCTATTTCACAATTCTTCACTTGATAAATATTTTCATCACAACCCTAAGCCTAAACCTTCATCAACCTCACTAAACTCTTCATTAATCTTGCTTAAGAGCCTATTGTGATGACTTGGAGCTTGGAAAGTTAGGGTTTTCCTAAGTTTTGATGAGGTAGCGATCTTTAACCCTTTATTAGGCTATAGGGAAGTTGTTTTGCTTATTAGTTTCAGTTTTAAACACTAAAGTTATAGTTTTTGTGCAAATATCGTATTTTGGTTAAGTTAGAGTCTCGGTTGAATCTGCTATCAAACCAGATTTTTGTTTGGAAAGTTGTCATAACAGAGACCTAGTTTGGAGACCTAGAAGCTACCCAAAAAACCTTAGACCGCCCCCTCATTTTTGGGCTGCCAATATATTGCTTCTGGCCGCAATTTGCGGCCAGACCGGGGACTGGGGTTTTGTGTCTTTGTCGTAGGTTCTCAGGGGTTATTTGTAGGCTCGTGGAACTTGCAACTTTCACTAATTCTTTGTGTAGCAAAATTTGGGACCGTTTAGCTAGAATTCAAGCGTTTTGGCTACGTGCGATATGGATTTATTCGATGTTCGTTTAAGTGTTTCGTACGTTTGGTAGTCGTAGGGTTGGTCTGGGTTGTCGCTGCACTTGTGGGAGTTGGTTCGTTTGTTGCCGTTTGTATTCGTGTGTTATTGTTAGTTTGCTAATTTCACTTGTTATGTTTTGTGTGATATTAGGATCGATTGCGGGGACTTCGGGCACTACTAAGAAAGGGAATGGTTGGATTCACCTAGCTCGAGATCATCGGTGAGAAGATTTAACATTTACGGGGGAATCGCCCGTATGGCGCTAAGCGTCGAGGGCTATATTTAGTGATATAACCCTATGCTTATTTGTATATAAATTGATTGTGCATGAGCATCATCTTGCATGATTGATCTGTTTTTAAAGAAGTATTTGTAGTAACCGCAATCAATAACGGTGTCACATGTAGTTAGACCGAGATGAGTACGGGTCATTCTCAGGGAAACACTGAATCTTTCAATCTTACCTTAGACGTGTTGAAAAAGATGAAGAATAGAAGAATAGATAATAGTGAAGAATAGTTATGCAATTTAGATCTACGTTAAACACGGATGTAAAATATAGATCTAGTTTAAAGACGGATGTAGATTTTATATCAGAAGAGGGCTTGTAGGGTTCGTTAAGATTTAGTAGTCATGGATGATTAATTAAAGATTACTCTTTCTATCCTTTAGTAGATTTAAAAACAAATCGACAGAGATGCATGCAGATTAGGGTTTTTGGAGGGAATAAGGTTCCCACTCTTAACCCTTGTCTTTATATGGATCTCCGTTCATGTCTAGCCTTTACCAAAACAATTGTTAATCTAATCTCAAATCGTGGTCATGACTATCAATGAATTGATAGCGCGCCCGATTAGAATGTTAATTATTCTTTTGATAAAGTTTATAAACTTTATAGGACGTAAAAGGAGTTAAAGGATTTTCTCATCCATTAATCTACCCCAATCCTACGAACCCTATTAAGCGGAGAATTACTCACGCTTGATGGAGATAAAAGAACGGATAGAGATCATGATGTAAAATAAAGAAAATAAAATGCAATAAGAATAAAACAACTACCTTTATTAATTAACTTGATCAATTACACTATGTTCCTTTAGAAAGTGATTACAAAACCCTAGTTTGCTTCTCGATCTCTTCTTAAGGAAGTAGATGAACAGGTGATGATCAACCTGGATTCTTGAGTCGTCTTAGACTTCGTAATCTCGTTGGTTTGATGATTTTTCCAAGAGGCTCTCGGTTCTTTAAATAGCCTCAAACCCAGAATCCTTAGTTTCCTAACAGGGTAACTAGTAGTTAGGATCCCAACCCCAAAATCCAGAGCCCTAGATCTTCAAAAGTGCGGTGGAACCGCGGCCATTGTGAAGGTTTGGCTGTGGATCCGCGGTGGGTTAGGGGGGTCTTGGTTTTGTATTTCTGGTGGCCTCTTCTGGTGACATCTGTAGACTGTTTGATATCTAGAATCTTGAAATCATCTCGTAGTCTCTGCCAGAATATCTTTCAAGATTTTCTTCAGTATTTTGGTAGATTTTATCTCGATATTTCGGATCTCCATGATTCCAGTACTAATATAATTCCTGCACAATATCTCAACAAATAATGTTAGTAGTATTAGGTATTTTATTGAGATATTATCCTAACCATTTTATAAGATATTGTATTTTAAGATAATTGGTTAAGGATATTTGATATGCCAAACACAATTTTAATCACCAAAATATTACATCAATATTATGTGCATATATTTTCCTTTATAATGTTAATTATTATTTAGAAACATATGATAATAATTATTTTACAGCTAAACTCTCATATGTTCTATATTTACAATAAACACCTTTAAGTATTTAAGAAAACCAAGGAAAATGTCATATCAAAAGTGCAGTTTTAACGACTGAACAAGTACCCCCAAACTTAACTTTGATCGTCCCGAGCAAAACTAGTTATTCAAGAGAAGGAGAAAAAAGAAAAAAAAGAAGAACCTAAGTAGCACACTATCGTAGACAACACGATTGCACTGAGCACGTGCAACAAGCCGTTAAACCTCTAGGTGTCGCTAGTAGGAGGAGTGTTGTCTCCTGAGGGTTTTCAGCGGATTACACCCACAAAATCCTATAGTAAAGCAAAAAAGATGAAAGTTATATATAAAGATAAGAATTTTAAAAGAAAGAACTTGAAAATAAGAGTTTCCAACTGCACTGGCTTTTCGGTTGCCATGAGCCCTATCTTAATGGCCATGAAAAGATGTTAAAATCATATCATCTCTCAATAAAACATTGCCTTTATTCTTCCTCCCCACCTTTCTTCCAAATATCGATCATATACCCTACATGTGTGTAAAAGACATCCCTACACTTAGAGAATTCAATTCAAGCTATCATACTCTTATCCATCTTCCTTAGTATTTTTTAGTTGGTGAATATTTTAGATGGAATTTCTCACATATTCTTTATGCGACCGTTAATACTTCTTGAGGTACTAAAGAACCGATAACAAAATGTGCTCGCGTATTAAGGCGTAATTCATCGTCTTGCAACACCTAAGACTTAGCAGTGGCTCCCAAACCAGTTGGTCTAAGGCACTAGGTGATAAAGCACCCTCGCTATATTTTTTTTATTCTGCCTTGGTGATTACAAAACCAGTGTTCATTTTTCTTCACCATTTTATAGTTTATGCTTCTTTTATATTTATTTTTCTTCATACCAAGGTTTTTAGAGAAGAGCATTTCAAGGTATCCTCTACTATCCCAAGTTTCAAGATGTGTGTAAGTGCGTATAGTAGGGTATCAACGTTCAAATATTTGGCCTCAAAAATAGGGACTATTTTTCAGACTTATTTTTATCCTCAGATTAGTGACTTCCTTTATCTTACTAACCCTTGGTACAACGACTCATAACTACTTATTACTAGTTTCGTCTAAGAAGAAATCTAACTTTCTTGCTTTTCTTAAACTATTCCTATCTTTCATATGTAATTCTTCACTTTCTAATCTTTTATTATCTATTTTTTTGTATAGTGCCTAGTGCCAAAAGATAGTTCAGTTAATACAAACCTCCTCCCAAACCTATTTTCAGCAGTTTCCTCACTCATGTTGTTCTTTGAATGCATAGACCTGTAGACTTGGGGAGTGAAAATGATAGGGGTAAAATAATAGTTAAATGAAAACTACCCCAAACTTATGCTTTGGTACACACGGATATTCAGTTAAATCCTTTTTCACTCACCTCCATTCTTAAGATGAGATAATGTTACCGAAGCTTGGAGGTGAGGCGAAAGAGTTTTAGTTATAATAAAGCGGCTCCTATAAAAACAGGAGCTCCTCCGCTAGGTTAACAGAAAAATACGGTTTCAATCTATGCCCATTTACTTTAAAATTGAACCGTTTTTAATATTTCCAACATCTACTACCCTATGCGGATATACATACCGCACCACAAAAGGTCCTTTCCAACGAGATCTCAGCTTACCTGGATGAAGATGGAGACGTGAATCGTAAAGAAGGACTTGTTGTCCCGGTGTGAAGGTTCTTATAAAAGGGTTTTTATCGTGGAAAACTTTAGTCTGGTTTTTTACTATAACCACATTATCGTAAGCTTCATCACGGAGTCCGCTTAGCTCATTTAATTGCAGCTACCGATAGCTGCAGACTTGATCAAAATTGAAGTTAAGCTCTTTAATAACCTACATTGCTTTATCTTCGATCTCGCCGGGAAGATGGCATGCCTTCCCAAACATATGTCGGTAAGGAGAGATACCAAGATCGGTCTTATAAGCGGTGCAAAATGCCAAAAGAGGATCCGTCAATTTGGTTGACTAATCTTTACGGTTTTGAGAAACCGTCTTCTCCAAAATTTATTTGATCTGCTTATTTGAAATCTCAACTTGCCCGCTCGTTTGGGGATGATAGGGCATAGAAAGTTTGTGGTTGATTGAATATTTCCGCATCATAGCCTCGACAGCCCGATTACAGAAATGCGTCCCGTTGTCTCTAATTATAGCGCGAGGGTTTCCGAATCGCGAAAAAATATTTTCTTTAAGAAACTTAATAACAACCTTGTTGTCATTAGTGTGACACGGTATTGCTTCCACCAATTTCAAGACGTAATCAACCGCTAACAAGATATATAAGTTCCCAAACGAATTAGGAAAAGGCCCCATAAAATCAATACCCCAAACATCAAATATTTCTACCACCAAGATAGGTTGGAACGACATCTTATTTCTTCATGAAATCTGACCCGTGTGTTGACACTGATGACAAGTTATGCAATGATCATATGCATCCTTAAATAATGTTGTCCAGTAAAAGCCACATTGCAAAACATTATCCATCGTTTTATATGGACTAAATTGACCGCCACATACTTGATCATGACAAGAAGAAAATACACTCTTGATTCTTCATTAGGGACGCGTCTGCGAATGATTTGGTCGGAACAATACTTAAATAAATAAGGTTCATCCCAGTAAAAGTGTTTTATTTGGGATCGAAATCGAAGTTTGTCTTGTTTCGACCAATCGCTAGGAATAAGTCCCGTTGCTAGATAATTCACAATATCCACGAATCAGGGTTCACAGGATACAGTCAAGAGCTGTTCGTCAGGAAAGGAATCATTTATTGGCAAGGTCACTGTAGGTGAAGAAGAGATGCGTGGAAGATGGTCGGCTACTACGTTTTCACATCCACTCTTGTCTCGTATGACAAGATCAAATTCTTGTAATAACAGAATCCAACGTATTAAGCTGGCCTTAGCATCTTTCTTCGATAAAAAATGTTTTAGGGCAGAGTGATCGGTGTAAACCACTATCGGTGAGCCAATCAAATAAGGCCTGAATTTTTCTAATGCAAATACAACTGCTAAAAGTTCTTTCTCGGTCTTTGTATAATTAATTTGAGCATCATTCAAGGTCTTACTTGCATAATAAATTACATGTGGCATCTTATCAATATGCTACCCTAAGACTGCACCAATAGCAAAATCTGATGCATCATACATAAGCTCGAACGGGTGGTTCCAATCAGGAGATGACAAAATGGGGCTGTAGTGAGGGAGCTTTTAAATGATTCAAAAGCAGCCTCGCAGCCCGAATCGAAGTGAAATGTTGTATCCTTGGCCAAGAGAACAGTTAAGGGTCTAGAAATTTTGCTAAAGTCCTTAATGAATCTCCTATAAAATCCTACATGACCAAGGAAGGATCGTATATCTTTGATGTATTTGGGATGAAGAAGGTTATGGATGACATCTATTTTAGCTCTGTCTACCTCAATGCCTTTTTGTGAAATGATATGTCCAAGAACAATACCTTCTTGGACCACGAAATGGTATTTTTCCCAATTCAAAGTTAAATTCTTATCCTTACAGCGGGTAAGAACCGCGTCAAGATGACGAAGGTAATCCACAAAGTAGTCCCCAAATATAGAGAAATCGTCCATAAATATCTCCAGAAAATTCTCGACCATGCCTGAGAATATTCCCATCATATATCGCTAAAATGTAGCGGGAGCGTTGCATAACCCAAAGGGCATGCGTCTGTAAGCAAAAGTACCGAAAGGACAAGTAAATATTGTTTTATCTTGATCCTTTTCGGCGATGGGGACCTGGTTATAGCCAGAGTTTCCGTCCAAGAAACAATAGTATTCGTGTCCAGCTAATCGTTCCAACATCTGGTCAATGAAAGGTAGAGAGAAGTGATCTTTCCTCGTTGCGGCATTGAGTTTCCAATAATCAATACATACATGCTACCCTGTTTGGGTGCGTATTTGGATTAACTCATTAGATTCATTGGTTATGACCGTGATGCCAGACTTTTTAGGAACTACATGAATAGGACTTACCTATTGGCTATCAGATATTGGGTAAATTATACGACCATTTAAGCACTTGACGATTTCTTTCTTTACCGCCTCCTTCATGACGGGGTTTAACCGTCTTTGTGGCTCTCGGGTTGGTTTGGTTTCATCCATCAAATGCATATGATGTTCAACAATTAAGAGACTAATCCCTTTGATGTCAGCCATTGTCTAACCAAATGCTTGCCGATTCGATCTCAATACTGTCAAAAGAGCGTTCTCTTGCTCTAAAACTAGAGAAGCAGATATTATCATGGGTAAAGACTCATTCTCACCTAAATATGCATATTTAAGATGAGAAGGTAGCGGTTTGAGATCTAGAGTCGGCGAAGAAACGATAGAAAGAGGGGTAAGGGAATGTTATTCGGACTCCCCAAGAGGTTCATAACTTGTATAGGATATTGACTCGGAAAGAGCCACTGACTTTTGCGACGAGTCAAAAGATTCGGACTCGGGGGTGGAATCGTTGAAAGTATCCTCACTATAATAATTCGCTAGATCAAACACTGATGCACTAGTGTCGTCGAGATCATTATAGTAAAGTTCCTCAATTTCGCAGCTATCGGGAGCTATCTCGTTGACAGAACAGACATCAATTATATTAGCAGAAGGTTCGGATGGGTGACTTTCTAGCTTATAAATATTAAGTTCAATTGTTATCTTCCCGAAGGATAAGTTCATAGAACCGTTACGACAATTAATGACAGCATTGGAAGTAACTAAGAAAGGTCGACCGAGTATCATCGGGATTTGATTCCGTGGGTTCGCTACAGGCTGTGTATCCAAAACTATAAAGTCCATAGGGAATATGAATTCCCCGACTTTGATCAATATGTCCTCTAGCTCACCCCTCGGTTGGGTAATAGATCGATCTATAATCTGGAGAGTGCAGTAGGTAGGTTTTAACTCTCCAATACCTAACTGCTCATAGACAGAATACGGGAGCAAATTAACACTAGCGCCAAGGTCGAGTAGAGCACGATTGATATTTTTACCCCCAATAGAAATAGATATTGTTGGACAGGCGGGGTCTTTACGTTTCTTAGGCAATTGCTGGGTAAAAGCCGTACTTACATTACTCGTTAAGAACACCTTCTTAAGCACTTGAGTTTTTCTCTTCCTACTGCACAAGTCCTTAAGTATTCTCGCATAGGAAGGAACTTGTTGAATAACATCTAGGAGAGGGATATTTATATTAACTTGCTTAAACATTTTCACAATCTTCTCCATTTGTGCATTAGGTTTGTTGGCCCCTCAATCTGTTTGGAAAAGGAGCTTTATTAATAAGTGTTGGGTCTAACATATCTGGAGAAGTATGTGGGAATGGACTCGATCCCAGAATTGGAGTGGGGATCGTTTTAGATAGACTTGAGGAAGTGAGCGGAGAGTTCGAACCTAGTGGGAAACGGAGAATAGGTTTGGAAGTAGGTGGAAGGCTAGATGAATTAGGGGAAGAAGTAGAAGCCAGGGTATCATTAATATCCCCAACGTCATCACATGTTCACCCACGTGGTTATCCAGCACTCTTCCAGATATCAACATGGTAACGACGCTCACATTATGATTTTGTGAGTGGCTAGGATTCCGTAGGGGTTGAGAAGGAAGTTTCCATTTTTCTCTCGCATTCATCGCGGCATTTATTTGTGCAAGTTTTGCTTCTATCGATTTTATACTTTCACCGTGGGAGTTGGTGGTCTGTGTTAGAGGTCGGATAGAAGACTTGATTTCATATGTTGACTGCATGGAATGTTTAATAAACATATCCACACTTCGTTCAAGCGCAGATGAGTTTTCGGTACCGGCTGTTTGGAAAGAATTATTGGCCGGATTCTGAAAAGGTTGCGATTGAAAGGGGTCCTGGCTTTGTGGTGGTGGTTGCTGTTGCTGTGGAGTAGGTCTTTGATAATTGCTTTGGAACTGGTTTTGATTTTTGTTGGTTTGGTTTTGGCTCCAAGCAAAATTAGGATGATTCCTCCACCCTTGATTGTATGAGGAAGAATAAGGATCGTTTCTTGGTCGTTGCTGAAAAGCAGCATTAGTTTGCTCGTGACATTGAAACGAAGAATTTAAAAGACATTCTTTCGTCAAATGAGATGGATCAGAACAGCAACCACACACGGTCATGGGGAGCGTTACCATGGTTTAGGGAGACTGATGAGAATTTGTTCTCTATAGCATCGAGTTTCTTTTGCATCGCTGCCATTCAGCTTTTACTGCGATGAAAATATCGAGCTGATGGATGCCTCCCCTAGATGAAGGTGGTTTAACGCTTTTCCACTGTAAAGTGTTTTCAGCAAGATCTTCCAGATATTTCCAGGCTTCACCATCGTCTTTGGACATGAAATTGTATTGACACATGGTTTCAAGTATCTGTTTTGTCGCTGGATTAATGCCTTCATATATAATTCGGCAAAGATCCCATCTATTTATTCCGTGATGGGGACATTGGACAATCATATCCTTAAACCGTTCAAAGCATTTCCAAAATGGTTCATTGGGAAGCTGGGTAAACTGGTTGATCTCCTTCCGAACACAGGCGGTCTTATGATTGGGGTAAAATTTCTTAAGGAATGCTATCACGAATTCGTCCCAATTGGTAATTGAGTGTGTGGCTATATTATAAAGCCATTTTTCGGCTAAATCGTACAAAGTGAAAGGGAGAAGGCGCAAGCGTATAGCATCCACAGACAGTTGTGACGTACCCATCATTGCGCATACGTTTTTGAATTTAGTGATAAAAACGTATGCGTCTTCAGACTCGAGCCCGTGAAATTGGGTAACAGGTTGAATAAGTGGGGTTTAATTTCAAAATTATCCCCATTGGCTGGTAGAATAGTTAAACAGGTAGGAAGGGGACCGCATATAGGATAACATCTCTCTTGGAGAGAAACACGCGGTGGATTCTACACACCGACGGGTGGTGGCAGGGTGGTGTTATAATCTGACGGAGAACCGTCCATCTCGGTCGATGTGGTGGGTGGAGGGGAAAAAGAAGATGAAGAAGTACCAAGTTCGGAGTCGATAGCAGGAACGCGGACAAGACGGGCACTAGAATCCCTTGTCCATCCGAGCATGCACTAAGAGGGTTTAGCGTAAGTGGCAGCATGTGTGTGATTTAAAATTTGTTTGTTTTGAAAAGTGTCGGACGTGTGGCAAATCACAAAAAAATTCATAATCAACCCTAGAACTAAGGTTACTTAGGTCATGTTTCTAGACCGCTCCAAGACTTCCAAAGGACAAGCCGCAGGATTAATCCTCTACCACCTCTGCAGGGTTCCTAGGCACCCTAATAAGGTCTCAAAAGGCATCAACCATGCCAATTTCAAAAATTCTAGGTGCCGAGAGACCCGACTACGGATCGTTTGCTAGAAATTTAGGCGAAACAATAAACTAGTTAACACTTAACTAAGAGATACGGAAATACAACCTTTGTAGATCCGGTTCTCCACCTCCATAGCTCCGCAATGAAGTCTCCTCGCTGTCCATAACAAGTCCCGGGCTCTAGCGTCGGCTTCATCGGAGAATGGACGGGCTAGGTCATCGATGTCCATGCCGAAGATGATCTACGTCGAGGCATCGCTAAATCAAGCTCCGACTTCACCAAGTCAAGAAACTTGTGAAGAAAACACACTCTACTACTTGGCAAGAGGTAGAGGATGAAGAAATAGGAAGTGGGTTCAATTTAGAATTGGATTTCTCACTCTTTATCATCAATCACCATTGATGACTTCAAGGTTTTCTTCTTGAGTTCAAGGAAGAAGAAGAAGAAAATGATATGATAAGTTAATCAAAAAGAATAGAAAAACAATCCTTATCATAATTCTAACTATGGTAATGTGTAGAGAATTAACCAAGGTTAGTTTAATGGTTAGGGTTAAGAATGAGATAAGAATGGTTACAAAGTCAAAGCTTCATGAAGCTTCAACTAAACTCCAAAACTAGCAACCATTCTTTTCTCATCTATTCAAAATAAATAAATAAATAAATAAGTAAGAAAAGAAAACCCTAATCATTAGTTTAACCATGGCTTAATTCATTACACTTAACTATAGTTAAACATGCATCATCAAACATGATACATACAAGTGTACAAAAGTATATCACATATACAATGTGCACAAACCAAGTGAGAAAATCCGTTTAAAGTGAACCAATACTAGTTAGTGCAAAGTAATATATCAAATATATAATTATGCATTAAATCACTAAATCAACACTTGATTCAATGATCCGGTCATATCGCACACAACCGACTAGTATTCAATGTATCGGCTTATCGAATCAATACTTGATTCGATAACTAGGTTATATCGCATACAACCATTCGATACATTCATCGCGAGAATAGAATACGGTATCACATACATGCATTATTCTCAGTCCCGCACATATCTCATATGTGCTCCTATTTCGTTTCGCTTGAGCCAGGAAACCTCTGTGTAGGACTCTAAAGACTCGTCAATACGCCGGCAGCAGATGATGATCATATCAAACACCCACAAGCCGCAAGCGGTCTGCTAAACGTAACGGCCACCCGGGTATTGAGCGATCTGAAGATCGACGAGCAAGCCCGCTCACACTCCAGTGAATCCAACCAGTAACACTACCGTACAGTCCGGTCTGATCGTCTGATATGTCGCATATCTCGCCTAGGGGTGGTAAACGTCAGACCCCAATAGCTCGATAAGTCGTGTCGATATGAGGTCTATAACACTTCGAGAAACTACTGGTAACACTTACCAGTAAATCTCAGCAACCCTGGCCAGGGATTTCCTGTTATAGCCAATCGAACACAGCGCAACATCAACCCCCTATACCGGGAGAGACGAATCCCCTCCTATCGCTCATTGCCTCCATGTGACTCGGGACTGTACCCAAAAACCACCGTTTTGCACGCCCTCTTGGACGTGGTAAGATGGAAATCAAAGCACAGTGGGAACCACACAAGACTCTATGACGATCTCGGGTCAACAGACTACTCTGTACCAGTGTCACCAGAGAACTGCCATCTGACGTGAGGTATAATACCATCTGGGAGTTCTCGGCGAGTCCGTCCAGTGTACCCAGTTTCTACTGAGCACCCGTATATCATCTCTGATGTCAAACACCAATGGATATGGGATCATCCATCGCCCATCTGTATGGGTCGAGAAGGTATACGCTAGTCTACTCTGGTATATCGATGCCCCGTCTCGATACACCCACGACTAGGGACTTTGAAGGATGTACTTATGGACTACCATGTCCCCACTAGTATGATCCGCATCATAGTCCAGGTAGTCAAGTACAGATCCTAAGGGCTTTACCAACATGTAACAGGGAGACAATCAGTGTACACGTTAAGGTAAAGTGTAACCAGATAGCATACTATCATGTCGAGTAAGAAAGTCCTCCCTATATACGTCCTAGCATCCACTACAATATACGTTATATGTACAGTAATGGCCTCTAGGGCATACATATAACTAACAATCTCTTTATCGCACTTGTGGCTAGGTAAGTGCCAGATAAGTGGGAGGTATCCGCTATACGAATCACTGAAAATAGCGGTCCTTAATTAAGTAACCACTTACCTTAGACACACTTGCCTAGACACCACAAAAGTAATGCGGATAAGCGATAGATTACCCACGACCTTCCTCTGTCCTTATTGAGCGCGACAATCCTTAGAGTCTCAGTCTAGATATTTTTTATTTAATGTTGGGTGATGTTGATGCTTGTTTTGTAATTTGTGGGGCCTAGGAAGGGTGATGAAATCCCCATCTAATCTGAATTTTGGTCTTACCCCTTAAAATCCGTATTAAGATATGCACAAATAAACCAATTAAAAAACATGCAAAAAGATTTTGGAGCGGCGATATTTTGCAAAGAATCCTCCAGGAAAAATATTTTATTGGATTTCAGAGGGGAGAGAAGGAGTTGAGAAATATACCAGAGAAGTTCGGAACCCTAATTCCCTAATTCCGCCATGGTTCCGCCACTAATTGCTCTTCTTGCCGTGGTTCCGCCGACAAAAAGAGGGATCTCGTGAAGATTTTTGTAACGTGGCCTCCCTTGCTCCTCTAGATCTTGATGAATGTCTCTGACTCTCTGTTTTCTCAAATCTGTGACTCCAGACCCCCTTGCAAAAATTCACAATAATCGATAAATATACAAATTGCAGTTTTGTTTATTTTTATTATGTATTTTTATGGATCAGATTAAGAATTCAACACGAATAGTAAAAATAAAAAAATTACGCATGTATCCCCGGCAACTGCGCCGTTTGATTGATCTGTTTTTAAAAAAGTGTTTGTAATAATTGCAATCAATAATGGTGTCGCGTGTAGCTAGACCGAGATGAGTACGGGTCGCCTCAGGGAAACGTTGAATCTTTCAATCTTACCATAGACGTGTTGAAAAAGATGAAGAATAGAAGAATAGATAATAGTGAAGAATAGTTATAGAATCTAGATCTACGTTAAATACGGATGTAGAATATAGATCTAGTTTAAAGACGGATGTAGATTTTATATCAGAAGAGGGCTTGTAGGGTTCGTTAAGATTTAGTAGTCAAGGATGATTAATTAAAGATTATTCTTTTTATCCTTTAATAAATTTAAAAATAGATCGACAGAGATACATGTAGATTAGGGTTTTTGGATGGAATAAGGTTCCCATTTTTAACCCTAATATTTATATGGATCTCCGTTCATGTCTAGCATTTACCGAAACAATTGTTAATCTAATCTCAAATCGTGGTCATGACTATCATTGAATTGATAGCGCACCCGATTAGGATGTTAATTATTCTTTTGATAAAGTTTATAAATTTTATAGGACGTAAAAGAGTTAAAACATTTTCCCATCCATTAATCTACCCTAATCCTACGAACCCTATCAAGCGGAGAATTACTCGCGCATGATGGAGATAAAAGAACGGATAGAGATCATGATGTAAAATAAAGAAAGTAAAATGCAATAAGAATAAAACAACTACCTTTATGAATCAACTTGATCAATTACACTTTGTTCCTTTAGAAAGTGATTACAAAACCCTAGTTTGCTTCTCGATCTCTTTTTAAGGAGGTAGATGAACAGCTGATGATCAACCTAGATTCTTGAGTCGTCTCAGACTTCGTGATCTCGTCGGTTTGATGATTTTTCCAAGAGGCTCTCGATCCATTAAATATCCTCAAACTTAGAATTCTTAGTTTCCTAATAGGGTAACTAGTAGTTAGGATCCTAACCCCAAAATCCAAAGCCCTAGATCTTCAAAAGTGCGGTGGAACCGCGGCCATTGTGGGAGTTTGGCCGTGGATCCGCGGTGGATTAGGGAGGTCTTGGTTTTATCTTTCTGGTGGTTTCTTCTGGTGACATCTGTAGAATGTTTTGATATCTGGAATCTTGAAATTATCTCGTAGTCTCTGCCAGAATATCTTTCAAGATTTTCTTCAGTATTTTGGTAGATTTTATCTCGATATTTCGGATCTCTGTGATTCTAGTACTGATATAATTCCTGCACAATATCTCAATAAATAATGTTGTAGTATTAGGTATTTTATTGAGATATTATCACAACCATTTTATAAGATATTGTATTTTAAGATAATTGGTTAAGGATATTTGATATGCCAAACACAATTTTAATTACCAAAATATTACATCAATATTATGAGCATATATTTTCCTTTATAATGTTAATTATTATGTAGAAACATATGATAATAATTATTTTACAGATAAACCCTCATATGTTCTATATTTAAAATAAACACCTTTAAGTATTTAAGAAAAGCAAGGAAAATGTCATATCAAAAGCTCAGTTTTATCGACTGAACATTGCACACCCCATTACTTGTTGTACATTAACACAGTATGGATTGGACACTACACTATTATTAACGGTTCCTGTTGCACAACACCGAATTGTATGCCACACACACACACCGTTAGTAATTACCATGATACGCATACTATAGAAATTACCATGGATAATATATTACATCGCTTTCTTTATCATTAACAGTTAGATATTAATTTTTGTTCTATTGCGCATATGAATTGCATCATACATGTTCGCATACATATATACATTGATATAGTCATCTATTTACTTTCACAAGATGTTGCATTTCGATTTCGTGGATTTTGAGAAACCGAAAGATACCTTTCAAACTTCATATATTTAAAAAGAGCAATTTTCCCTTTGATATGCTCACATTACTGTTCCGTGTTTGCATACATCGTATTTCATGAATATATGCATTGATGTACTAATTTAATGCGAAATCTGGATTTGAGAACTGCGAATGTATTTATAAAGGGAATTATATATTGTTTTAAAAATGTGGTTTCTCTTGATATGTTATTTCAAGACGTCCACCATGAGTTTTCTCGGTTCTGAATTTGTTTCTGAGACCCGATTCGAATAGTTGGCGGATGCCGTTTGTGGGTACATGGGAGACCCGATATGGTATCCCGGGGCAAGAAATGATTTTTATGGTGTAGACGATGAGCCTGGCAGAGGGAGAACTACCTACCGGTGATTGTATAGAACTCGACGAATATCCGGAGAATACCATTTTGGAGTTATGATATGAGATGGATGAGGGCCGATCTGAGTATGCGACGCCTGAGATGAGATATATACGAGGGTCGATCTGAGTGACGATGCCTGAGATATGAGTATTGACGTGTCGATACTGGACACGAATTTCATGTTGTTTCGAGTGTCGATGTTGGACACTCAGGTTTCATGATGTGATGGATATGAGGGCCGATCAGAGTGACGGTGCCCGAGATATTGGGATTTGGGGTGTCGTTGATGGACACCGGGTTTTCCATGATGATGATTCATCGATGAGGTTTATGTTTTATTCCATACTCAGGATTTATTAGACATGTATTGTTTCATATAGTTGTTGTACCTTGGTTGTGTACCTTGAACATGATTACTGCATATCCGTACTATTATATTTACATCATCAGATTACATATTTCAGACTATCGCTTTCGTGCATACTTGCGATTATCTGTATGATACTATTTACTATTCACGAGTTGGCATCTTACCCACGTTGTGCCACAGTGTTTTGCAGGCTTGACTCTCAATGTTGTCGCGGCAGGGCTTCTCATTTCATCTACTTCTGCAGATACCACTACTGTTGGTCATGATTTTGGATAGGTGGGTGGTTTTCCGGGTATCTATATGATCTCATTGTATATCTTATTGTATCTAGTACTCTCCATCTACCACTTTCATATATTTGATTTAGAGACGAGTTTGTGAGGATCGATATTGTATTATTGTGACTCTGGGTGTCGAGCTCGTGTGAGCCGGCTTTTTTTTATTTATGTTGTGATGTTGGTTTCACTTTTTTATTACTTATTCCTTCGCTACGGCGTCGTATATATACTTGTTATGGTTGTGTTCCACCTTTTGGCACAAGTTGCTCCCGTTTGGGATGCTTTATATTTATTCTATGCTTATACCCATTTGGGGCTAGTTTTTACAAAGGAGATGCTGCCGAAATTTTTAAGGAAATAAATTAAGTTAAGATTTTATAACTTAAGATTTTCAAATGTTTTTAACAAATATTTTAAATGTTTTACCATTCTATCTTTTTATGGTTTTGATTTCTGGGTTGCCGGCTTACTTGAATTACGTTACGTCTTTAGATGTTGCGTAATTTAAGTGCCGGTCGCGTTCCTAAATTGGGTCGTGACAAAGTTGGTATCAAAGAGCTAGGTTTTACTTTTCGGAGTGTAGGATGACCCTTGGTATGATGGATTAGGTAGCTTAAGCAGAGTGACGTAGTGTGTGTATGTTCCGCGACATACTTACGACACGGTACTCCGCCTAAGTGACCTTAGGACATATTGCTTGAATTCCTTCCTTGATTATATATATCCTTATGATTCGATTTTTATGTTCTGATCGAATCCTGTTTCCTTATTCCTGCCAATATGTCGCCAAAGACAACGAGGGCGTAGAGAGCTGCCGCGAGAGCCGAGGTCAGGACAGGCTCGTCTGAGACAAGGACTAATCAGGACGGTACGCCTATTGTATAGGAGAAGATTGATCCACCTTCTCCGGATCGTATTACTAGGCTAGAGGCCGGTATGCAGGATTTGTATCATATGATGGGATCATTGGTTGAGGCCAGTCGGGCGCAAAGATCGGAGGTTGTTCTACCTGTTACGGGTACCGTGATGGTACCTACTGTTCAGACAGTCGTACCGACCGCTATGGAGGTTATCACCGTATCCTTATCTGAGTTCATGAGGCTGAAGCCTCCGGTTTTCACCGGCACCGACGCAGCTGAGGATCCACAGTCGTTCATCGATCGTATGGCTAGGATCTGTCATTCGTTGAGAAGCTCCGACGTGAGATGGGTGGAGTTTGCTAGTTTTCATCTGGAGGGTCTTGCCCAGACTTGGTGCAAGTCTTTAGAAAGAGGTCAAGCTGCAGGTCTTTCACCTATGACCTGGGTTGAGTTTACGATAGTGTTTCTTGCTCGATTTCTTCCGCAGAGTGTTAGAGATGCTCGAGCTCACAGATTCGAGTCGTTGCGCCAGACTCCGGATTTGACAGTAGCGGAGTATGACATTCAGTTTACCCAGTTATCGGTATATGCTCCGTATTTAGTGGATACTGAAGAGAGGCAGAACAAGAGATTTGTATGAGGCCTAATTACCCAGTTGTTCCTCTCTATCGGCGCCTAGCATTTTTACACATATGCATCCGCGGTGGAAGCAGCCCTACTGGTAGAGGAGCGTCTTTTCGACACTTCGGTCGTTCCGGGACCGAAAAGGATTCGTACTGATGTACCATCCTGGGGACTGATATATAGATGCTGCGACAGATTCTTTTCAGGCTGTGGGGGTAACGGAGGCTCGAGACGAGGCCGATTATATAGACCTTACCCATAGGGCCAGCAGCCGTCGTCTGGATGTTTCCAGTATGGGAGTCAGTATCATCACATCAGAGATTGTACTGAGGTACGCCAGGGCGGGACAGTGGTTCTTTATGTCACCTTCCCACCTGCACCACCTCAGAGGGCATTGCCTGCTACGCTCGTTATTGCTCCATGGAAGGAAGATGATCAGAGGGTCCATGGTCGTGCGGTTTTATTCAGAGAGGACGGGGTGGCAGAAGCGGAGGACAGTGAGTTGCCGGTAGAGGGGATGCTCAAGTTTTTGCTTTGACTCATCAGGACGCGCAGGTGTCAAATGCAGTCGTGTCAGGTACTCATTCTGTATGTTCTTTCGATGCGTAAGTTTTATTTGATCCGGGGTCTGCTTACTCATATATTTCCACACTCTTCGTGCCGAGGCTGGGCCGAGATTCGTCTTTGCTAGATTAGCCGCTTGTCGTGATTACTCCTTTTGGAGAGTCTTTTATTGCGCGACATATGTTTTGGTCATGTGCCATTCGTATTGGAGATAGAGATTCGTCCATTAACTTGATCCTTCTTGATATGTTAGACTTCGACGTTCTCCTTGGCATGGACTGGCTAGCTACTTGTTATGCATCTGTGGACTGCCATTTGAAGGCAGTCAGGTTTTGTTTTTCCGGGCGAGTCAGTTGTTGTACAGGGGGACCGTAGTGCCGCCACTCACAGTTTGATTTCTGCCCTTTGCACGAGTCGGCTCTTGAGGAGAGGATGTCATGGATTCTTAGCCTTTATTCGTTATACTGGAGCCACAGTAGATTCGTTGGACCCAGTTCCTATTGTGAGAGAGTTTCCCGAAGTATTTCCCGATGATTTACCTGGATTGTCGCCAGAGCGCGATATCGAGTTTTACATTGATTTGATCCCCGGCACGGGGCCTATTCTATACCGCCTTATCGGATGGCCCAGGCGGAGCTTAAGGAGCTTAAGGATCAGTTAAAAGGGTTGCTAGATAGGGGACTTGTGCGTCCGAGTGTTTCGCCTTGGGGAGCTCTTGTTCTGTTCGTCAAGAAGGACGGAAGTTTGAGATTGTGCATTGATTATCGTTAATTGAACCGAGTTACGGTGCGGAATAGGTATCCATTACCTTGCATTTCCGATTTGTTTGATCAGCTCCAGGGTGCAGGAAATTTTTCCAAGATTGATTTGAGGTCGGGTTATCATCAATTGCAGGTTCGGAATGATGACATTCCGAAGGCTGCTTTTCATACGCGCTACAGGCATTATGAGTTTTAGTGATGTCGCTCGGTCTCACCAATGCCCCAGCAGCATTCATGGATTTGTTGAACCGGATTTTCGGGCCGTTCCTTGACCAGTTCATTATTTTGTTTATTGACGACATTCCGGTCTATTCCAGAAGTCGAGAGGAGCATGAGCAGTATTTGAGGATTGCTTTGCAGAAATTGAGAGAGCACCATCTATTCACTAAATTCTCGAAGTGTGCATTCTGTCTTGATAGTATTGACTTCTTGGGTCATGTGGTTACGGGAGACAGTATTCGTGTGGACTCGAAGAAGATCGAGGCCATACAGTTTTGGCATAGACCTGTATCAGTGACTGAGGTCTGCAAATTCTTGGGCTTAGCCGGTTATTACCGCCATTTCATACAGGATTTCTTGAGTATCGCTGCATCGCTGACCGGACTGACCCGGAAGGGGTTTCCTTTTCTTTGGACTGAGGCATGCGAGCAGAGTTTTCAGCAGATGAAGACTCGGTTGACATCTGCACTAGTTTTACCTTCTTCTACAACAAGATTTGGGACATTCCCGGGAATCAGCGAAAGATGCCCAACGGGAAAATGGAGACAACTAGGCTCAGATACGTTCAGTCCAAGAAACGGGGGCGGATTGATTGAAGGGTACGCCTTGGTATCTTAATAGCCTTTTCAAACCCTCTGCGTAATATTTGGGAAGACGAATTGGTTGAAACCTGTCAAGCGAAAGATCGACACCATGCCAGACTTCTTTCTCTACTTTAGTCTCCGTAGACTGGTAGAAGAGGATTGCCTTTTCACCTCTTCTCATGGGAGGGGCATAGAAAGTCCGCAGCTCTTGCACGCTGTATGTATCAAGCGCATCAAGTTCTTTGCAATGCCATAGTGGAACTATGGTGATTGTAAATTCTGATCAGCTCCAGTAATGGTTTATGCCGACAGGCCTGTAGAGAATACGGCGTTGGCCTCGTCCTCAGATTCACTGCTGAAGACCAAAATAGGAGCTGATGGGCCAGGCCTGTTGCCTTGGGGTTTCCCCCAGTAGACTATTTCTTCATTCTCCTCGGTATCGCTCTTAAAGATCGGGATAGTGGTGACGGCTTTTTTTTTATTCTCCGACTTATGACATCTTTCCGTGTCTTTTAAGTCTGGTAGGAAGTACTTGGCGTCTTCACATTTTCAGATTTCATTTAGGGAGAATGGATTTAGCTCCCCGTAACAGTGTACTCGAATCCATCTTTCAAATACTTCATACACTGATGTTATGTAGAAGGAATGACGTTGTACTCGTGCAACTAAGGCCTGCCGAGCAAAGCGTTGTAGTAAGTCTTGGCGTCCATAACATGAAATTTGATGTCAGTGACGAGTAGCCCAAAGCGTAACGTCAATATTACGGACCCAAGTGTCCATGATGACCATGAGTCGAACCCAGAGACGGTAATTTAGTCCCGAGCCAGATGCTGAACGTTCATGCAGATCTCCTTCAGCACTTTCACGTTGAGAAGGTTGACGGAGGACCCGTTGTCGACCAGGTGCAACACTTTAGAATGCGGTAAGCGATAATGTGGGGGTTTTAATGAAATTTAACCAATAATTATTTTAAACATATTTTATTTATTTAATTAATATTTTATTTAATTGTTTTTATACTTACACACACTTGTGCATGTTTTATTTGGGTTACGGAGGTGTTAACCATGCTTTACTAGCCATGTCACACTTAACCATTTCTTTTTAGCATGTCATGTTATATTTAAACAATTATATCTATTTTATTTTTAAAGAAAAAAGGTTTTAATTGTTTTGGAAAAGAAAAGAGAATTGAATAGAAGAGAAGAGTTGAAAATTTGGATGAAGACTTTGGGGAGGGCTGCCATTTATAATGAGAGAGAGAGAGAGAGAGTGTGAGTGTAAACAATACGCTCACCTCACACTTATACACTCTCATTCCTAACACTTCTACTCTCATTCGCACCTCACACTCTCAACTCTCTTGCTCTTCTCCTCCTTCACAATTCTTCACTTGATAAATATTTTCATCACAACCCTAAGCCTAAACCATCATCAAGCACACTAAACCCTTCATTAATCTTTCTTAAGAGCCTATTGTCATGACTTGGAGTTTTGAAAGCTAGGGTTTTTCTCAAGTTTTGGTGAGGTAGTGATCTTTAACCCTTTATTAGGCTATAGGGAAGTTGTTTTGCTTATTAGTTTCAGTTTTAAACACTAAAGTTATAGTTTTTGTGCAAATATCATATTTTGGTTAAGTTTGATTCTCGGTTGAATCTGCTATCAAACCAGGTTTTTGTTAGGATAGTTGCCATCAAAGAGACTTAGTTTGGAGACTAAGAAGCTACCCTAAAAGCCTGAGATCACCCCCTCTTTTTTGGGTCGCAAATATATTGCTTCTGGCCGCAATTTTCAGGCAGACTGGAGACTGAGGTTTTGTGTCTTTGTCGTGTGGCCTCTGGGGTTATTTGTAGTCTCGTGGAACTTGCAACTTTCACTAATTCTCTGTGTAGCAAAATCTGGGACTGTTTAGCTAGAATTCAAGCGTTTCGGCTACGTGCGGTACGGATTTATCCGATATTCATTTAAGTGTTTCGTACGTTTGGTAGCCGTAGGGTAGGACTGGGTTGTCACTGCATGCGTTTAGCTCTCTAAGTGAACACTTGGTAGCTTGTGGGAGTTGGTTCGTTTGTTGCCGTTTGTATTCTTGTGTTATTGTTAGTTTGCTAATTTCACTTGTTATCTTTTGTGTGATATTAGGATCGATTGCGGGGACTTCGGGCACTACTAGGAAAGGGAAGGAGGTAGTTGGATTCACCTAACTTGAGATCATCGGTGAGTAGATTTAACATCTACGAGAGAATCCTCCGTATGGCGCTAAGCGTCGAGGGCTAGATTCAGTGATATAACCCTATGCTTATTTGTATATACATTGATTGTGCATGAGCATCATCTTGCACATCCCATTACTTGTTGTACATTGACACGGTATGGATTGGACACTACAGTATTACTAACGGTTCCTGTTGCACGCGCACTGAATTGTATGCCACACACACACACCGTTAGTAATTGCCATGACACGCACACTATAGAAATTACCATGGACAATATATTACATCGCTTTCTTTATCATTAACAGTTAGATATTAATTCTTGTTCTATTGCGCATATGGATTGCATCATACATGTTCGCATACATATATACATTGATATAGTCATCTATTTACTTTCACAAGATGTTGCATTTCGATTTCATGGATTTTGGGAAACCGCAAGATACCTTTCAAACTTCATACATTTAAAAAGTGTAGTTTTCCCCTTGATATGCTCACATTACTATTCCGTGTTTGCATACATCGTATTTCATGGATATATGCATTAATGTACTGATTTAATGTGATTTCTGGATTTGAGATCCGCGAATGTATTTAAAAAGGGAATTATATATTGCTTTAAAAATACGGTTTCTCTTGATATGATATTTCGAGACGTCCACCATGAGTTTTCTCGGTTCTAAGTTTGTTTTTGAGACCCGATTCGAGGAGTTGGCGGATGCCGTTTGCGGGTATATGGTGGACCCGATATGGTATCCCCGGGCAAGAAATGATTTTTGTGGGGTAGACGATGAGCCTGGCAGAGGGAGAACTACCTACCGGTGATTGTATAGAACTCGAAGGATATCCGGAGGATATCGTTTTGGAGTTATGATATGATATGAATGAGGGCTGATATGAGTATGCGACGCCTGAGATGAGATAGATAAGAGGGTCGATCTGAGTGACGGCACCTGAGATATGAGTATTTACGTTTCGATGCTGGACACAAGTTTCATGATGTTTCGAATGTCGATGTTGGACACTCAGGTTTCATGATGTGACGGATATGAGGGCCGATCAGAGTGACGGCACCTGAGATATTGTGATTTGGGGTGTCGGTTATGGACACCGGGTTTTCCAAGATGATGATTCATCGATGAGATATATGTTTTATTCCATACTCAGGATTTATTAGACATGCATTGTTTCACGTAGTTGTTGTACCCTGGTGGTGTACCTTGATCATGATTACTGCATATCCGTACTGTTATATTTACGTCATCAGATTACATATTTCAAACTATCGCTTTCGTGCATACTTGCGATTATCTGTATGATGTTATTTACTATTCACAATTTGGCAACTCACCCCCGTTGTGCAACAGTGTTTTGCAGGCTTGACCCTCAGTGTAGTCACGGCAGGGCTTCTCATTTCATCTACTTCTGCGGATACCACTACTGTTGGTCATGATTTTGGATAGGTGGGTGGTTTTGCGGGTATCCGTATGATCTCATTGTATATCTTATTATATCTAGTACTCTTCATCAACCACTTTCATCTATTAGACTTAGAGACGAGTTTGTGAGGATCGATATTGCATTATTGTGACTCTGGGTGTCGAGCTCGTGTGAGACGGCTTTTTTATTTATGTTGTGATGTTGGTTTCACTTCTTTATTGCTTATTCCTTCACTACGGCGTCGTATATATACTTGTTGTGGTTGTGTTCCGCCTTTTGGTGTGAGTTGCTCTCGTTTGGGATGCTTTATATTTATTCTATACTTGTACCTGCTTGGGGCTAGTTTTTACAAAGAAGATGCTGCCGAAATTTTTAAAGAAATAAATTAAGTTAAGATTTTATAACTTAATATTTTCAAATGTTTTTAACAAATGTTTTAAATGTATTACCATTCTATCTTTTTATGGTTTAGATTTCTTGGTTGTCAGCTTGCTTTATTTACGTTACGCCTTTAGACGTTGCGTAATTTAAATGCCGGTCGCGTTCCTAAATTGGGTCGTGAGACCAGGATCTTCCCTATCTTGATGTTATGGCAGTACCCGGTGACATATACAGGATGGTTGTGGTCGCACGTTCCGAGGAGGAGATCTTTATCGCCGAATGTAATGTCAGTTATATGAACCTCTGCCAGCTCGTCCTTCATCTTTTCTTCTGCAAGGAAAGCTTGGAACTGATCGGGCTCCTGTAATGCCCTGATCAGAGAATCTCTTGCTTCTTTGGATAGGAGGAGAGCATCCAATATGCTTAGTTGTGAGGGTATCTTCCTTATATGTGCCAGGACATTGTTATCACCCTTGTTTTTCTTAGGCGGGTCCTTGGCTGCGAGCTCTTCGACGACTCTATCATCGAGGGCAATTTCCTCAGGGACTTTCTCCTTCCCCTTGTCTCTTTTGCTTGAACCTTTGTTGTAGGCCCGAGGTTCTTCTCAGGCAGCGTGCGATTACGCAGCTGAATGTTCTCACAGTTCTTCTCCTCCTCCTCTTTTCTGGAGGTGGATTCTTTAAAGAGAGGGCCGAGGGTTATTTCTTCCTTATAATCGCTCCCGAATGTAAGAACTTGGGATTTTCCTTTTTTCGAACTAATACAAACCATATGACAGTTGCCAGCCGTTCCTTCACGCTCATCTATCGCGCTTCTTTGCTGTCGATGAGCTTTGGGCTTCATCCACTTGAAATATTGTCGGTGAGCAACGTATCCTTGCCACCACTTCTTGAAGGCATTGCACTCTTCGGTGGCGTGGGTGACCCTCCGATGATATAGGCAATAGTTCGGATATAAAATCTCTCCGTTGAGGCATGTGGCCCCGGGAATATTTCCCTTGAGAGATGGCAACTTCATTCTCATTGACAGGGCTTTGACGAACCGTTTCTCCATCTTAAATCAGCTTTTGTTTGTCGCAGGTGTGCTTCGGTCTGCTTAGAGTACTTTGCGACTCTTCCTCGCTGCGTCTTCTTCATCCTGACGCCGATGCTTGGCTTTTTCGTATATGGCCGTTTCACGTTCTCGGTCAGCTCTGCTCTTTTGGAAAGCTTCGTTTAGCAACCTGTCAATTAGGCCTTCTGCCAGCTCCGGGGATTTTGGCACCGACCCTGCCCCCAGTTCCTCTGCGTTGCTTTCCGACGCCGAGGTAGTTTCTTCGTTATTTAACTACGAATGAAAAACCATGTAGCAACTTACTACATAATCTTCGGTTTCTCCCAATGAGCTATTTCCCTCGTCATCGTCACTATCTCCGTTCTCAAGTATATGGTTGAGAAACTCCTCGAGGGTGACTGGGATCCGTGCCTTCTGGTTGTACTATTTCAGCGCGTCGATGTACTTTTGCAGGTCTGTGCACTTGTCGTCAGGCTGCACAGGCTTCTTGGTCTTCTTCTTTCCTTTCGAAGACTTTAAAGTCTTGACCTGGCTGTTTTGCCCATCGTTAGCAGTTTTCGGTGTGGGACGCGGTTTCAGCATCCACTCAATGATCTCGGGCTCCAGCGGGCTTTTCCACCTGATCACCGGACATGTTTGAAGATACTTCAGCATTCTTTTGGTTTTAGCTGAAAGGACAACTTCCCACGGAGCTTATTCTACAAACGAACATGATGCCCCTGGCGTATCCACCTTTTTAGGAGCATGCCTCTGTAGCGGGTTCACCCTACAGTTTTCTGACAGAGCGAATTTCCCTTGACGGTACTGGTCCATGACCCAGTTCTTGAAGATGTAGCAATCCTCAATGGGGTGGCTCATCATTCGGTGATAGGAGCAGTAGTTGGGATTGTTGACGTCACCGGGCAGTGGTGGGCGTTTTGGGTCCGGCAGAGTGATGAGTTTGTTGCGCACTGCCAGTTCAAATAGTCTCCTCATTTTATCATAGGGAAATGAGTAAGCACGTCCTAGCTTCTCTTTCAGGGACTGGCGCGAGCGCGCGTTGTTTTGGCGAGCAACCGGTTTTGGGTCGCTCGGTTGTTGTTGAGTGTTGGCAACGAAGGTTGCTTTCCCTTTACCCTTTACATTCCGAGGGTCCATTTTTGAAGAGGATAGTCCGTGGCCTATCTGGTCCATTTGGGCCAACTTTTTGATTAGAGCCTGGAAGGTGGTCGGCATAAAGAACGTCATGAACTGGGACACAGTCGCCTGAGGATCCAGAGTCCCTATGAACATGCCTACGGTAGGAGCTTCTTTGATGCGTTGTTCGCATTTTGACCATAGGTTCCGCAACCATATTGAGTATTGAACCCAGGTCTTTCCTAGCTTCACCTTGGCATTGATTAATGCCATGATCGGGGTGCGCTTGCTTGCGCTGGAGAACCGCTGCATGAACAACAATTCCATTTCCATGAATTTTTTGACGGAGTCATTTGGGAGCTCCGAGTACCATTCGAATGTTCTTTCCGACAGGCTGCCAACGAACTGGCGAAGTAGCAATTTGTCGTCGCCTCTAGTATTGCCACACAAAGCTCTGAACTGAGCAACATGCTGATGAAGATTACCTGTCCCCTTATACACGTGGAGCTTGGGGATCGTATATCCTGACGGGTATTTGATTTGGTCATACCAGCCCGGATACGGTCCCCCGGTTCTGACGATTTGGCGAACCACTTCATTCGCTTGATGAGCTCCTATTTGTTGAGCTATGTAATCATCAAGGGCAGCTTTGGAGATCATTTCCTCCCTAGCTGTTGATAAACCTAGAAGAGGGTTTGATGTTTCCCCACTGTCGTCCTCGATAATTATCGACGGGTCTTCAGTTGGAGGTTCTGGCCGGATCATCATTCCAACCATATTTTGGAACAAAAGTGCCATCTGTTTTATATTAGTAGCCTATTCTATTTTATATTAGCAGCCTATTCTGCGGCCTCTCTTTCCAGCACCTTTCGCAGGAACTCTATTTCGGTCTCCTGCTCCTGGCATTGTTCAGACCCCGCTTCCGGGCTTTCTTTCTGCCTGGTGAGTGCTGCCATTTTCGTCAGCATCTCCTGGAGCTTTTGTTCCTGCTCCTGAGCTTTTGTCAACGACCGTGTTTGCGGTCGATGAACCATGGAAGTACGGCTTTCCTCTTTCCCGGAAGCCATGTAGACCATGTGAACAACCATGCCCCTGGCTTGGGGCGTTTAGGTCCAGCGTCTTTGGAATTTGCCGCAGGCAATGAGATTTTCTCCGGCCTCCTCCTTTTATGGGAGGTTGAGGTTAAAGGAGCCGCTGTAACAGGCTCTTGTGTGAAAGAAGTCCCTGCTATTTGGTGGAGGGATGATTTTCCTCTTGTCAAACCTTCATTTTCTCCGGCTGACGAGAGTGGTCTTTGTTGATCACAGAGTCCTGGACTTTCCGCCAGACCCTGTGGATTTGGGAGGAGAGCCGTTGAGGGGACTTCTCTGGTTTTGCCTGTGTCATGTTTTCAGCAGGAAGTGGAGATTTCTTCAACACCGCGGTTGGGGAGTTCTTTCGCACGCTCCTAAGCGGTTCAAAGTTGTTCCCGGTTGGAACAGCAACGTCAACTTCCACCATTGGAGCTGGTGGGGTGAGTCCGGAGGAGGAGCTGCCCCTAGCTCTTCTCACTCAGCGCCAGTGGAGACGTCGAGCGTGCCTTGCAGATGGGACAACTTTAGTTTTGGAAGCGACTCCGTCGTGCCCCCTTCTTTGGTGAGGGGCTGCTGCTGGTGTCAGCCTGTCGAAGACTGACGTCTTTTGAGAAAGAATGGCCATTCTTTCGATGGCCGACTTTCTGGTAGGGAAAGCACTTTTGATGACTTCACATGCCGGCGGAGTTGGGAGGAATATCCGTTTTGCGATAGGCCCTTCGGGTATCGCGAGCCTCTTTGCGGCCCATTTGAGCTTCAGCTCAACCTGTTGAAGACTGAGTTGGCAAACTTGGATGACCTATGGAGAGGGGCCGTGGTGGTTGCAAGTCGATTGAAGAACGACTTCTTTGGAGCTTCCTGTAGTGGCACTGGGGCGCTGAAACTCACTGGCGGGAGCATGGTCCCGAAAAACATTCCAGTGGTGGCTTTGAGTCACCTGCCCTACCGGCATTGAAAAGATGGAAGCCGCATTAGGCCCGTATGTCACTCCTCTAGTTGGGGCAGAGCGGGAGTTGTTGTTGCAGTTTGTGCAGCTGGAAGCCATTGATATTCACTTCTTCTTTCTGCACAGGAACAAGACACCAAATCTTAGTACCTCGAATCCAATGACAACCATAGCAAACCGCGATTTTTGCTCGCGAAAAACGACACACGAAGTGTGGAGTGGAAAGAGGAAAAAGTCCCACCAGGCGTGCTAGAATATGTTCACCGTCGAAAACAGAAACGAACTGGGATGGTTCGTCTCGCCTGAATCTGGGGGAAGAAGCTATTTGGATTTATCCATCTACCTCTCCGAAGATAACAAGTTGATTTATGGCACCGTATCTCGGAGGTTTGGATGGATGCGACCGTTATAGCAGACTTCGTCAGATTCTCCTTCGTTTGCGAGGGGTTTTGATTGTGGTGATGCTTTTCCCTGTAGGTGCAAGCCTCTACAGTTAATTACGTTATCGCATCGCGATAACCACTTTCTCCTGCTCCGGAAGTTCACTTCGTGTCGTGTGTGTTTTTATTTGTTTAGGTTGCCCATGGATTGTATACGGAGACTAATTTATATTGTCGCCCGTAGGGCGTGGATTAGTCAAAAATCCGTATATCTTAGAATTGAGTTTGTTCTATTTAAGGTTCGTTAATCTGGTTTGAGATTAAGATCGACTTAAATGTATGTGAGCAGTTAAGGCTCAGTTGGTTTTTTTGTTAAGGATACCTTAGTCCAATTTGAGACTAAGATCTACTTAACAAAGTGTTAGGATTATTTTTGTTTCAGATTCAAAAAGAGAGCATTTGGGCTCTGTTGTCTTAGTTTAGGAACATTTCGGTCCATTGTCACCATTTTTTAGGCGAATATTAGTTTAAGGACGTCTCGGTCCGTTGATCACCATTTTGGAGGTGAGATTTTAGTTTAAGGACGTCTCGGTCCATTGATCACCATTTTGGAGGTGAGGTTTTAGTTGAAAGACGTCTCGGTCCGTTGATCACCATTTTGGAGGTGAGGTTTTAGTTTAAGGACGTCTCGGTCCGTTGATCACCATTTTGGAGGTGAGGTTTTAGTTTAAGGACGTCGATGTGAGGTTTTAGTTTAAGGACGTCTCGGTCCGTTGATCACCATTTTGGAGGTGATGTTTTAGTTTAAGGACGTCTCGGTCTATTATCCATCTTACGCACACGTATATTTGTTACGTGACGGGATGAACAATGATGTTGATATGGAATGTGCCCAATTTGGGGTGCAGTCTGATTTGAGGTGTGCAGGTCAATTAGGAAGTGCACCAAGGAGTTGTTGGTTATCGGGACCCGCCACCTCTCTGAAGATGTTGAAGAATTACAACGACATATCACATTGGTGTGGAGAGATGTACCCTTAAACCAAATCCCATATTTGAGGGAAAAGATGGTGCTTCTGTAGACCTAAGGAATGTTAGTCATGTTTGAGACTAAAATTATCTTAGGAGATTTAAGATGAGTATCATTTGGGATATCTTCAATGGGAGACCACTAGTCATTTTTGAGACTAAGGTCAATTTGGGAAAACATGAGCACAGGGGCTCGGTTGTTTTAGTATCAAAGTGGTCTAACCTCAGAAAATTTTAGCCAATTTGGGCTAAGATTGAGTCTCCAACACTGCTAAGCACTGATCAATACAGTGCTCACGTGCGTTTCACGTGTGCACTGGATTAGAGTTAAACACTAGAGTTTTATGGCACTCACGTGATACAAGTGAGGCACCCCAAATATAGGCACCAGACTAGTGTTAGAAACTAGAGTTTAATAGCACTCACGTGACACACGTGAAGCACACCAAATACGGGTACTGCTTTTTGGGTTTTATTCCCCCCTCTTTTATATAAGTGCTAAGCACTTGGCTCTCGTGCAAAGCACGCGGGCGTCCCATTTTCCTTTATTGATGCTGGAGTATTCTAGTTTCCTCTTTCTTTTACTTATTTTCCTCTTAAACAAATCACGTGGTAAACACGTGAGGAAGTTTTGCTTATTTTCCTTGTTCGTTTGAAGCACTCACGTGGGAAACACGTGAGGTTTCGAAATAGTGCTAAGTACCAACGATTTTTCCTTGGAGACCTTGGATCACTATTTTTTTATTGATGAACTATGTGCTAGGTTGCTTAGCACTCTCACTAGGTTTTATAAGGCATCGGGTATGCAGTTTTAAAAAATCTAGAGAGCAAAGCAACCCAAACCAAGGATCTAACTAGAGAATTAGGGTTTAACTAAGCAAGTAAACAACTTTACACTAAGTGAAATGGGAATACAACCTTTGTAGACCAGTCTTTCATTTCTAAAGCTCCGAGTATTAGTCTCTTTACTCTAAGTAGTGGTGTCTCGGACTTTCCTTTGGCTCCACTAGGTGAAAGGAATGAGCTTGCTCAAGGATCTTCGAGGCCGAAGATGATCTACGTCGAAGAATCTCTAACTCAAGCTACCTCTTCACTAATTGATGAACTAGAGAAGAAACAACCTATATTAAATGGCTAGTTTGGTATAGATTGGTGAAGTAGGAATTTTTGCTCACTTTAGAATAATTTTTCTCTTTTTCTTTTCTTTTCTCACTTAAAGCTAGAGAGCAATTGAAAGAGATGAAGAAAATGATCAAGTGATCTAAGTGTGAACCATGGGTGAGAAAATATCATATATCACTCATATAGAGACTAAACTATGGCTAAAGATAGTGGTTAGACTAATAAATATCTAGAGTAAAACAAAATTAGTGGACTTTAGCAAAAGCTACTCCATGCTTCCAAAAGCAACTTATCCATGCTAATTTCCTCCTAATTTTGATTTATCCCTTAATATTTAAACACCCAAATTATCTTTATTTTGGTATGAGTCTCATACGCCCATGTCCAATGTATCATCTAACATGACACAAAATAAATACATTAACATATATCACATATATATTAAATGTATAAAGAGAAAACATTTTCTTAAGTGAGCTAATATTAGTTAATGTATATTAATATATCAAATATATAATTACACATTAAATTATTAAATCAACACTTGATTTAATAACCCGGTTATATCGCATACAACCGACTAATATCATTTATATGCATACCACATATACATATAACATATCATTGAATCAACACTTGATTCAACAATTCGGTTATATCACATATAACCTGTATCGCGAGATTGGAATACGGTATCGCATACACGTATTAATCTCGGTCCCGCACATATCACATATCTGCCCTATTTCATTTCGCTTGAGCTAGGAAATCTCTGTATAGGACTCTAAAGACTAGTCAATACGCCGGCAGTAGGTGATGATCATATCAGTCACCCACAAGCCGTCAGCGGTACTAGCTGGACGTAATGACTACCCGGGTATTGAGCGATCAGAAGATCAACAAGCAAGCTTGTCTATACTCCCGTGAATCCAATAAGTAACACTACCGTACAGCCTGGTCTTTTCGTCTGATATGTCGCATATCGAGTCTAGGGGTGGTAAACGTCAGACCCAAGTAACTTGATAAGTCATGCTGATATGAGGCTCATAACGGGTCGAGAAACTACTGATAACACTTACTAGTAAATCTCCGTATCATCCCTGGCCAGGGACTTTCTGTTTTGGCCAATCGAGCACAGCACAACATCAACCCCCAATACCGGGAGTGACGAATCCCCTCCTATCGCTCGTTGCCTCCATGTGACTCGGGACTATACCCAAAAACCATCATTTTGCACGATCTCTTGAACGTGGTAAGGTGGAATCAAAGCAAAGTGGGAATCACACAAGACTCTATGACGATCTCGGGTCTACAAACTAACCTGTACTAGTGTCACCAGAGAATTGCTATTTGACGTTAGGTATAATACCATTTAGGAGTTCTCGGCGAGTCTTGTTCAGTATACCCAGTCTTCTCTGAGCACCCCTATACCATCTTTGATGTTAAACACCAATGGATATGGGATCATCCATCGCCCATCAAATGGGTCAAGAAGCGTATATGCTAGTCTACTCTGGAATATCGATGCCCCATCTCGATACACCCTCGACTAGGAACAATTAAAGGATGAACTTGTGGACTACCCTGGCCCCATTAGTATGATCTGCATCATTATCCTGGTAGTCAAGTATACATCCTAAGGGCCTTACCAAGATGTGAGAGCAAGACAACATCACAATACTACTCTACATGTTAAGATAAAGAGTAACAAGATAGCATACTATCATGTCGAGCAAGAAATTCCTCCTTATATATGTCCAAGCATACATTGTAATATAAAATCATGTACAACAATGGCCTCTAGGGAATACATACAACTAACAATCTCCCACTTGCACTAAGGCCATTTGTTGTAGTATCTCATACCCAACGTCCCAAAAACTCTCAAACTGTATCTGGGATTTTGGCCTAGGTGAGTGGATCCGCCATGTCATTCTTCCTATCAACTCTTCTGATCTCGATCACCCGGAGATCAACTATCTCCCAGATCAGATGAAACTGCTTAAGAATATGTCTGGATCACTGATGTCACCGTGGTTCCTAGGCCAAACCCACAGCTCCATTGTCACCATAATGGTAGGAACCAATTTCATCTCATGAACATCTATTCCTAGACAACCTCTTTTGTAGCATCTGAAGGGTTTCGTAGCGTGGCAGCAAGGTTTCGGGAGGTATCGTCCATACCAATTTCAAAAATTTGTCGTTCTTAAGAACCCTAACCTAGAATCTTAACTAGAGATTTAGATGAAACAACATGCAAACAACTTTGCATACAAAGTGAACAAGGAATACAACCTTTGTAGAACGGTCCTTCACTTCTAAAGCTCTGCGTAGTAGTCCCTTCGCTCCAAGTAGTGAACACCCGAACTCTAGTAAGGGTTCACATAAAGAAATGAACAAGTTTGCTCGAAGTCTTCGAGGCCGAAAATGATCTACGTCGAGGAGACTCAAGCTCGTGCTACCTCTTCACTAATGATAGATTAGTGAAGTAAACACCCTAAACTAAATGGATGATATAGTAGATAATGATGAAGTAGGAATTTTGGTCACTTTAGATTTATTTTTCTCACAATATTTCTTCACCATTTCAAAAGCTAGAAAGCTTTCTCATGAGGAAGAAGAAGATGAAGTGGAATGAGAATGAAAACTCATGAGGTGAGAATAGCAACCATGGGTGAGTTAGTGTCATACACTAACTCATGTAGAGAATAAATCATGGCTAACAATAATGGTTAGGTTAATAAATATCTACAATTAAAACAAAATTAGTGGATTTGGTCAGTGGTTCCATAAGCTTCTACAAGCTTGAACCATGTGACTTAATTCCATCTAATTTTGATTAATTTTAAATAAATAAAACCCTTCATTATATCAAGCTTGGTGTAAGTCTCATACACCCATGAAGCATGTGGCATCAAGCATGACACAAATAAAATGTACATCAATATATATCACATATATACTATATGCACATAAGTGAGAAAAAGAAATGTTTAAGTGAGCTAATATTAGTTAATGTAATTCAATATATCAAGATATAATTATACATTAAATTATTAAATAAACACTTGATTTAATAATCCGGCTATATCACATACAACCGACTAATATCATATGTATCAACTTATCGAATCAACACTCGATCCGATAACCCGGCTATATCTCATATAACCGACCGATATCACATATCGCGAGAATAGAATACGGTATCACATACGTGTATTAATCTCGGTCTCGCACATATCACATATGTGCCCATACTTCTTTTCGCATGAACCAGGAAAGCTCTGTGTAGGACTCTAAAGACTCATTAATACGCCGGCAGTAGGTGATGATCATATCAAACACCCACAAGCCGCAAGCGGTCTGCCAAACGCAACGGCCACCCGGGTATTGAGCGATCAAAAGATCAACAAGCAAGCCTACTCATACTCCTGCGAATCCAATCCGTAACACTACCGTACAGTCCGGTCTCTTCGTTAGATATGTCGCATATCACAGCCTAAGGGTGGTATAACGTCAGACCCCAATAGCCTGATAAGTCATACCGATGCAAGGTCCATAACGTTCGAGAAACTATTGATAACACTTACCAGTAGATCTCATCAACCCTGGCCAGGGATTTCCTGTTATGGCCAATTGAGCATAGCGCAACACCAACCCCCAATACCGGGAGAGACGAATCCCCTCCTATCGCTCATTGCTTCCATATGACTCGGGACTGTACCTAAAAGCCACCTTTTTGCATGATCTATTGAATGTGGTAAGGTGGAAATCAAAGCACAGTTGGAATCACACAAGACTCTATGACGATCTCGGGTCGACAAACTAACCTGTACCAGTGTCACCAGAAAACTGCTATCTGACGATAGGTATAATACCATATAGGAGTTCTCGGCGAGTCCGTCCAGTGTACCCAGTCTCTACTGAGCACCCGTATACCTTCTCTGATGTCAAACACCATTGGATGTGGGATCGTCCATCGCCTATCATATGGGTCAAGAATCGCATACGCTAGTCTACTCTGGAGTATCGATGCCCTGTCTCGATACTCCCACGACTAGGAACAATTAAAGGATGTACGTACCGACTACCATTGCCCCACTAGTATAATCTGCATCATAATCCTGGTAGTCAAGTACCCATCTTAAGGGCTTTATCAACATGCAATAGAGAGACTATAAGTATACATGTTAAGATAAAGTACAACCAGATAGCATACTATCATGTCGAACCAGAAAGTCCTCCCTATATATGTCCAAGCATCCACTACAATATACATCACATGTACAGTAATGGCCTCTAGGGTATACATTTAACTAACAATCTCCCATTTGCACTAAGGCCATTTGTTGCAGTATCTCATACTCAACATCCTTTAGAAGTCTTTCTAGGGAAAAGCCTTTGTGAGTGGATCTGCCGTGTTATCCTTCGCGTCAATTCTCCTTACCTCGATCCCATGGATATCAACCATCTTCTTGATCAGGTGAGACTTGTCCTCATAATATGTATGGAACGCTGATGGGACCAGCTTTCCTAGGACAAAGCCACAACTCCATTATTGTCACAATAACAATTATTGGACGCTCAATGGTAGGAACCATGTTCATATCATAAACAAGAATTATCCAGACAACCTCTTTGGTAGCATCATTGGTAGCAATGTATCTAGGCTTTATCGTCTAGTATGTCACGGTATCTAGCTTGGAACTCTTGCAGCATACCGTCCCTCCACTGAGGGTAAAGACAATGCCTGTGACTGACTTTCAGTCGACCTTATCACTCTAGAAGCTTGAACCAAGAACATTCTTTTGGTACTTCTCAAGTACTTAAGAATGTACTCCATAGCTGTCCAGTGATTCTCCCAAGATCCGATTGATTCCTGATCACTACACCTAGTGATTTAGCTACATCTGTTCTGGTACATAACATCACATACATGATAGAGCCTACTGCCGAAGCATAGGGTATTCCTTGCACGCAAGCTCTCTCCAAATCAGTCTTGGAAGACATCTTTTTTGGAGAGAGTGATTTCTCAGTAAGTGGGCGAACCACCACGCTTAGAATCCTCCATACTAAACCCCTTTAGTATAGTGTTAATGTACCTGGATTTGGGACACTCCTAATATCCACTTAGATCTATCACCATAGATCCTTATCCATAAGATATAGTAGGTATCATCCAGGTCTTCATTGAGAATCTTCATGACAAGAGGAGCTTGACCGAGTGTAGCATAGGAAATTATTTCCTATCAAGAATATGTCATCTACGTACAATACGTGTAAAACAATCTCACTCTCTACAACCTTCTTGTATATACAAGATTCATCTACCATTTTGATAAAGTCAAACTCTTTGACTGCCACATCAAAACAGATGCTCTAACTTCGCGATGCTTGCTTTAATCCTAATGGACTTAAGCATAGCTTTGAAAGTCTCAACTTTTCCATTTACACCAAGAATCTTCTCAAGATCTATTTGCTCCTAATGGGTTTTATCCCTTCAGGTGCAACATTCAAAATCATACTTTGTTGGTGTACATGGATTCCATCTTTGATCGCATAACATCCAGCCATTTCACAAAGTCTCCACTTGTGATGGCCTGTATGAACCTAGTTGGGCCATCATCGACCATGATGCAATCCTCTCTCCTACTGTTACCGAGAAGACCGTAGTATCTCTTAAGTGGATGAGGAACACTACCAGATTCGCGGAGAGGCTGAGGTTCGTTGGAGACTATTGAATCCTTTGGTATCACCAAATCATCAGCTATTAGTTTGTCTAGCTGGAACTCCTTCCAGTTATACCTCATGACCACAAATTTCTTCACAAGAAATTCCTTTTCTAAAAAGGTGGAATGCTGAAAAACAAAACACCTTTTGCTCCTCAGTTAGGTAGAAGATATGCCCTCGCAAATGTTTGGGATATCTTGACAAACTTATATAGAACTGACCTTGCCTCGAGTTTTTCCGGATTTTGCTTTTCAACATAGGCCGGACAACCCCAAATCTTAACTCGTTTAAGATATGGTCTCTTCCCATTCTATATCTCATATGGAGTGGTAGGCACTAATTTGGATGGAACCCCATTCAATAGGTATGCAGCTTCTCAAGTGCATAACTCCAAAAGGAAACAGGTAACTCACAATACTCATCATAGAGCGTGCCATATCTCATAGGGTGCGACACCTCCGCCCCGATACACCGTTGTGCTGTGGTGTATACGAAGGGGTAAGCTGAGAGAGAATCACATTCTCGTTTAAATAATCCAGGAACTCCATGCCTAAGTATTCTCCTTTTCGATCACATCGAAGGACTTTAATACTTCTACCCGTCTGGTTCTCAACTTCAAGCTTATATTTCTTGAATTTCTCAAAAGTTTAAGACTTGTGTTTCAACAAGAACATATGTTCAAATATTGAGAGATGATCAGTGAATATAATGAAATACACAAAACCAACCCTGATATTTGTAGACATAGGACCGTATACATCACCATGTATCAGTCCCAAGAGTTCAGTAACTTTTTCTCTGTTTTCAGTAAATGGAGTATTGGTCATTTTATTTTTGAGACAAGACTGGCAAGTATCATAAGATGAAAATTCGAACAGATTCTCATATTCATCCTTATGAAATTTAGCTGGTCGTGTTGCATTGGTATGACCTAGTCTGCAATGCCACAAGAAGGATTCGTTCATTTCTGAACTGCTCCTCTTGTGTGTGTTCTACATATTTTGAACTGTGGTTTGATTTAGAACTTATATGCCATTTACAAAACGTGCCTGATCCAATCAACTCTTGATTCAGGAAAATGTTTACAACATTATCCTCCAATACAGAATTATATCCTTTCTTTAACTTAATAAAGAATCTGATGTAATGTTGTATATCAGGTTCGGTATCTAATAACATTTGTTCAGAAGCAATGTATTTACCATTTTGTAGTACAAGGTGATATTTGCCAACTGGTTTGGTTTCAACAATTGCACCATTCTCTAACACTTAGAGACATATCATCCAATCCCAGTTCTCTACCTATCTGTAGTCCATGTAACTCTTACATATATGGGATCCTGATCCGGTATCTCATACCTAGGACGTAGAGTCTACTGAGAAACAATTCTTGGTAATGAACACACTCGAAGAATATGCATCAACATGTTTATTCCACGAGTGGGTCGCATGGAAATCCAGATATTCCTCTATTTCCTGCTCGGACTTATAACAATTATAAGATAGAGCGGAACCAACATTCCCCAACTCAGTCTAATAAGCAGGTTCGATCAATGCATCCATATTATTATCTTGATTAAGGCGTGACATGGTCGCTACCAGGAGAGAGAGAGAATAAAACACTCTGCGTGCGCTCTTGCAAGATCAGATTGGCTATTTGTTTATCTAATCGGGATGGCTCCCATTGTTTTTATCAAATCTTCATTCAAACCCTAAAAGGCAAGACTAGCCAGGATTAATTACACCTACAAGTTCGCCAACCTTTCGGCCAGGCCAATGTCGGTATTTTGAGGGAGGTTCCCCGTGCTTTCGCACGGACCTAATTAAAATAAACATCATTTTCACAGGGGCGTAAACCCATTAACACCTTTCTAGACACCTACTTGATTGGCTAATTGTAATGTGCAAAACTCTCCCAGGAGTAACTCTTACTCGCAGTGGGTATCGGGATCCAACTATCTCATAGAAGGTATGCAATCTCATTGCAAATTTCAACACTTGAAATTCCCGATAATCTTTTGCCCCTAACCTCCTATGACCTTGATAAAGGGCAACAAACCATAGGATGCTAGTCAAGTTCAATCCGTCATTTCCTGATTGAATTAAACCAATCCATACGATCCTTGACAAAGGCCAACAATGCCACACGACTATCCTAATCCAATCTCATCATATGCTTAAGCAGATAAGCACTAGTCAGCTACCGCACACTACGTCTTGACAAAGGCCAACAAACGTCGCACAAATACTAAATACTACTTATCTGAAATGATGGAGGACTACGATAAGTTTTAAGAAAACCCTTTGCGTAAAGAACTTGATATCGTTGTAGAATCGAGTGATTTGGAAAACGAGTGTTTTTTAGGCTTTTACTAGTTTTTCTAAAGAGGTCATTCCCGGTGAAGGGATCTCGGCTCTTTCCTCATCGAATGAGATGCAAGATATTTCACAAATACCATTATGCAAAATATGAACTAAAAAAGCAATCAAAAGATAAAACCGAGTGGGTTGTAGCATCTGCTAGTTTCGCTAAAGAGGTTTCTCCCGGTGAAGGGATCTCAGCTCTTTTCTTATTGAATAAGGTGTTGGATATTCTACAAGGAATACCCCTATGCAAAGCAAGAACTAGAGCTACCAGTTTTTAAAACAAGTTTCTACAACATCTTTAGGTTTCTTTTTCTTTCCTTAATCTCATTAATGAAGTCCCATTATATTATGCTTCCTAAGCATCACAGAAGAAACGAAAGCAACAATATTAATTATATATCATATATATAATATAAGCATTCATCTTAGAATATCAAGTGATCACATCACAGAATATCAGCAGCAGAAGAACACATATGAAATATTGGATATACTAGGAATTCCGTATTTTAAATTAAACCAGTATAAAACACGGATTCCACGGTCGCGATGAATAGCCAAACCCACACCCCTAAACCCTTACGAGAGCGACAAGCAACCCTACCAATTTTAGAGTTAGGAGACCCGGTCTCAACTCCTTGAGATGATCTCCCACTGGACTCTAAAACCCAGGTATTTGTGCTCTCCTCCTTGGGTCTATCCTAATGCGGAAAAGTAAATAATATAGATCAATGGTGACATCATCCTCAACCCGGAAGTGCCCCAATAAAAGAATATTAATACAAGTTTTTACATGATGAAAATGAAAAACTCTCATCTCACATAAAAAAACCTGCCTATTCAGAACACGACGACCCAATATAACATATCACAGCAACACATAACATCACATGTCATCAACGTAAGTAAATATGCGTATCCTAATTGTCATTGACATATAGCAACGAAACCGGCGATACACCACATATTACACTTACGGTCGTAGAAAAGAAAGTGAAAACTACAACAATTGGAACCGAAACCACCTTAGACATCATAAACCCAATATATCACATATTTTGGATTTCATGCCCAACCAAATGAATTTCTTAGACATCATATGCCTAACAATTATAAACCCCGCATTTTAGTCTCGATATTGAAAACACATTCCAATAACCTGTCGGGTAATTCAACAAGATTCCCAATCACCTGATCGAATGGTCATCGGAAAAATTAGTAGACGGCCGCACCCCTGATGCCGTCGACAAAGTGCACTTAGGCGGAACATCGCGGCCGCGAGCACCCGAATGGATGCTTTTGGCGATGGGGTTCTCCTACAGTCACTTGGTCGGGGCTATGGGGTGTGGCTATTTCGTAAGGTTACTTGGCGAGTTTCCGCGTACGCTATGTGATTGCGACGGAGTTTTGATCCACATCAAAATTCCGTGGCAACCAATCATTTGAGACTGAATTGCTAGATTTATAAAATTCAAATTATTTATTACATAACTAATTATTGTAGATTCCAAGTATTGTATCACAATCACAGATAATTAGACGATGTTAAACTTTTCGATCGAATAAACAAACACCCAAAATTTCCCAAAGAGCTCAACACTTGACCGGAGTTCAAAAAGTACCCAGAACATGCCACAGCACCTATGAACTATCCGTAAAAGGGCCGACCCATGCCTCACTCATGTCGCCGTGGAACTGTCACAAACCCTAGGGTATGACCGTGGTTCCGCTATCCAAAAAGACGAGTTTGGGTATCGTTCTTCTAGAGGGTCCACAGAATCGCTTGCATGATAATCTGAAGATTTTAAACTTGGAAAAAATCCAACTCTTGGAAAATTTCCAGCGAGAGAAAATATGAGTTATTGATACCCGTTCGAACTTTTTAACGTCGTATAAATAACCCGAATAGATATTAGAATTACGACTATGAAACACTCCGAATTACCTTTGCACAAAAATAACATCACATGCAAATTTAGCAAAAACAAGCAACAACCGAAATACCAAAACCCAAAGCCTGGAACACCATAAGAATTCGAAGCCCATAACCAAGAGAAGGGCCGGCCAGGCCGGAATTTCTCTTCATCTCGCTGGCCAAATTCCGACGACGGGGGCTCAAATTTTTGTGGTGTTCATGTTACATCTCATATAACATTATTCAATTGCTTAAAAAAATTTTAGAGGCCATTTAAAATTCGACAGAAACTAGGATTGTATATCGGGTGTTTCGGAGTTGTTTCGGTTTCGTAATTCTACAAATATCGTCTAATTCTCTAGCATGGATCTGATTCCACTTAATGGATCCCTAGGGCGGCAGCAAGGTTTCGGGAGGTATCGTCCATGCCAATTTCAAAAATTTGTCGTTCTAAAGAACCCTAACCTACAATCTTAACTAGAGATTTAGACGAAACAACATGCAAACAACTTTGCATACAAAGTGAACAAGGAATACAACCTTTTTAGATCGGTCCTTCACTTCTAAAGCTCCGTGTAGTAGTCCCTTCGCTCCAAGTAGTGAACACCCGAACTCTAGTAAGGGTTTACATAAAGAAATGAAGAAGATTGCTCGAAGTCTTCGAGGCCGAAAATGATCTACGTCGAGGAGACTTAAGCTCATGCTACCTCTTCACTAATGATAAATTAGTGAAGCAAACACTCTAAACTAAATGGCTAATATAGTAGATAATGATGAAGTAGGAATTTTGCTCACTTTAGATTTATTTTTCTCACAATATTTCTTCACCATTTCAAAAGCTAGAAAGCTTTCTCATGAGGAAGAAGAAGATGAAGTGGAGATGAGAATGAAAACCCATGAGGTGAGAATAGCAACTATGGGTGAGTCAGTGCATATAGAGAATAAACCATGGCTAACAATAATGGTTAGGTTAATAAATATCTACAAGTAAAACAAAATTAGTGGACTTGGTCAATAGTTCCATAAGCTTCTACATGCTTGAACCATGTGACTTAATTTCATCTAATTTTGATTAATTTTAAATAAATAAAACCCTTCATTATATCAAGCATGGTGTGAGTCTCATACACCCATGAAGCATGACATAAATAAAATGTACATTAATATATATCACATATATACTATATGCACACAAGTGAGAAAAAGAAATGTTTAAGTGAGCTAATATTAGTTAATGTAATTCAATATATCAAATATATAATTATACATTAAATTATTAAATTAACACTTGATTTAATAATCCGGCTATATCACATACAACCGACTAATATCATATGTATCAACTTATCGAATTAACACTTGATCCGATAACCCGCCTATATCTCATATAACCGACTGATATCACATATCGCGAGAATAGAATACGGTATCACATACGTGTATTAATCTCGGTCCCGCACATATCACATATGTGCCCCTACTTCGTTTCGCATGAACCAGGAAACCTCTGTGTAGGACTCTAAAGACTCGTTAATACGCCGGCAGTAGGTGATGATCATATCAAACACCCACAAGCCGCAAGCGGTCTGCCAAACGTAACGGCCACCCGGGGTTTGAGAGATCAGAAGATCAAAAATCAAGCCTGCTCATACTCCTGCGAATCCAATCAGTAACACTACCGTACAGTCCGGTCTCTTTGTTAGATATGTCGCATATCACAGCCTGGGGGTGGTATAACGTCAGACCACAATAGCCTGATAAGTCATGCCGATGCAAGGTCCATAACGGTTCGAGAAACTACTGATAACGCTTACCAGTAGATCTCAGCAACCCTCGCCAGGGATTTCCTGTTATGGCCAATCGAGCATAGCGCAACATCAACCCGTAATACCGGGAGAGACGAATCCCTTCCTATCTCTTATTGCCTCCATGTGACTCGGGACTGTATCCAAAAACCACCGTTTTTCACAATCTCTTGAACGTGGTAAGTTTGAAATCAAAGCACAGTGGGAATCACACATGACTCTATGACGATCTCGGGTCGACAGCCTAACCTGTACCAGTGTCACCAGAGAACTGCTATCTGATGATAGATATAATACCATCTAGGAGTTCTTGGTGAGTACGTCCAGTATACCCAGTCTCCACTGAGCACCCGTATACCTTCTCTGATGTCAAACACCAATGGATGTGGGATTATCCATCACCCATCATATGGGTCAAGAAGCACATACGCTAGTATACTCTGGAGTATCGATGCCCTGTCTCGATACTCCCATGACTAGGAACAATTGAAGGATGTACTTACTAACTACCATTGCCCCACTAGCATGATCTGCATTATAATTCTGGTAGTCAAGTACTCATCCTAAGGGCTTTATTGTAACGCCCCACGCCCCAGTACAGATGGTATTGTCCGCTTTGGCCGAAACCGCACGGTTTTTCCCTTTAGAGAGAACCGGACCAGACCAGGGGCCACTTCCTAGGAGGTCACCCATCCCAAGACTTCCCTGGCCCGAGCACGCTTAACTACGGAGTTCTCAAGCTCCTGTAGTTCCGGTTCACTTAAAAGGCGCCTCTGTAATTGAGGGTGGTATCATTATATTTATATTGCAGTCCGGTCCTCTTTCGGAATGTGTTCTGAAGATTCCCCATTGTTCTACAGTGGATCCTACGGACTCTAGAGGTGGCCCCCACAGATTCAAGAGGTGGCCCCCGCCTTCTTGGTATGATAATTAGCTTGGCATTTTGTTCTATGTGGCACTTTGCTCCGTGAACAAGAACCGTGTCCCGACATTCTCTCCACCTTTGAACAATGGTTCGTCCTCGAACCACAGACCTACTACTGAGGGACTTTCATGGGCCACCATAAATGTAACGCCCTATGCCCCAGTAGGGATGGTATTGTCCGCTTTGGCCGAAACCGCACGGTTTTTCCCTTTAGAGTGAACCGGACCCGACCAGGGGCCACTTCCCAGGAGGTTACCCATCCCAAGACTTCCCTGGCCCAAGCACGCTTAACTACGCAGTTCTCAAGATCCTATAGTTCCGGTTCACTTAAAAGGCGCCTCTGTAATTGAGAGTGGTATCATTATATTTATATTGCAGTCCGGTCGGAAAATTCCCCATTGTTCTACAGTGGGTCCCACGAACTCTAGAGGTGGCCCCCACAGATTCAAGAGGTGGCCCCCGCCCTCTTGGTATGACAATTGGTGTGGCACTTTGTTCTGTGTGGCACTTTACTCCGTGAACAAGAACCGGGTCCCGACATTTATCAGCATGTAATAGAGAGACTATAAGTGTACATGTTAAGATAAAGTGCAACCAGATAGCATACTATCATGTCGACTAAGAAATTCCTCCCTATATATTTCCAAGCGTCCACTACAATATACATCACATGTATAGTAATGGCCTCTAGACTATATATATAACTAACAGCATCGTTGGCAGCGATGTACTCACCCTTTATCATTGAGTCTGCCACGGTATCTAGTTTGGAACTCTGCCAACATACCATCCCTCTATTGAGGGTAAAGACAAATTCCGAGACTGTCTTACAGTTGACCTTATCACTCTGGAAGCTCGAATCGGTAAAGGACTCCATATAATGTTCACCGTTACCAAACACCGAGAACATTTCTTTAGTACTTCTCAAGTACTTAAGAATGTTCTTCACAGCTATCCAGCGTTTCTCCCCGGGATCTGATTGATACCTACTCACTACATCTAGTGAGTAAATATATTCTCTTAGATCTATCTCTATAGATCTTAATCAATGGATGTAGGGGGCATCACACAGATCCTCCATGGAGAAACATTATGATAAGAGGAGCTTGACCGAGTATAGCATCGGGACACCATTTCCTATCAAGAGTATGTCATCCACGTACAATATGAGGAAGACAACCTTACTCTCTACAACCTTCTTTTATATACAAGGTTCATCTACCATTTTGATGAAGTCAAACTCTTTGACTGCCACATCAAAATAGACGTTCCAACTCCACAATGCCTGCTTTAATCCGTATATTGATTTAAGAAACTTGCACACCTTTCTGCTGCTCCCACTGTTTACGAAGCCCTCTGACAGTGTTATGTACACGCTCTTTTCTAAATCACCATTTAGAAAAGCAGTCTTGACGTCGATCCGCTAGATTTCGTAGTTATGGTATGCAGCAATGGCAAGTAGGATCCGGATGGACTTAAGCATAGCCACTAGAGAAAATGTTTCATCAAAATTCATACCTGGTTATTGACGACAACCTTTTGCACCAAGTCTAGCTTTGAAAGTCTCAACTTTTCCATCTACACCAAGAATCTTCTCAAGATCCACTTACTCCCGATAGGTTTTACCCCTTCAGGTGCAACTACCAAAGTCACTACTTTGTTGGTGTATATAGATTTCATATCAGATCACATAGCATCTAGCCATTTCACAGAGTCCCCACTTGTGATGGCCTGCTCGAAACTAGTTGGGTCATCATCTTCCATGATGCAATCCTCGCTCCCACTGTCATTGAGAAAACCGTAGCATCTCTCAGGAGGATGAGGAACCCTACTAGATCTGCGGAAAGGATAACGTTCGTCGGGAACTATTGAATCCTCCGGTTCTACCAAATTATCAGCTGTTAGTTTGTCTAGCTGGAACTCCTTCCAGTTCTATCTCATGACCACTAATTTCTTCGATAAGAAATTCCTTTTCCAAAAAGGTGGCATGCTAAGGAACAAAACACATTTTTCTCCTCAGTGTGGTAGAAGATATACCCTCAAGAATGTTCGGGATATCTAACAAACTTACACAGAACTGACCTTGCCTCGAGCTTGTCCGGATTTTGCCTTTCAACATAAGCCGGACAACCCCATATCTTAACTTGTTTAAGAGATGGTCTCTTCCCATTCCATATCTCATATGGAGAGGTAGAAACTGATTTGGTTAGAACTCTATTCAATAGGTATACGGCTTCTCAAGCGCATAACACCAAAAGGAAACAGGTAACTCATTAGTACTAATCATAGAGCACACCATAACTAATAGGGTGTGATTCCTCCGCCCCGATACACCGTTGTTCAGTAGTGTATACAGAGGACTAAGCTGAGAGAGAATCCTATTCTCTTTTAAATAATCCAGGAACTCTGTGCTGAAGTATTCTCCTTCCCGATCACATCGAAAGACTTTAATACTTCTACCTGTCTGGTTCTCTACTTCGTACTTATATTCCTTGAATTTCTCAAAAGCTTCAGACTTGTGTTTCAACAGGAACACATGTCCGAATCTTGAGAGATTATCGATGAATGTAGTGAAGTACAAAGAACCAACCCTGGCATGTGTAGACATAGGGCCGCATACATCACTATGTATCATTCCGAAGTGTTCAGTAACTCTTTCTCCGTGTCCAGTAAATGGAGTTTTAGTCATTTTACCTTTGAGACATGACTGGCAAGTTTCATAAGATGTAAATTCAAACTGATTTAAATATCCATCTTTATGTAACTTAGCTAGTCGTGTCGCATTGATATAACCTGGTCTATATTGCCACAAGAAGGATTCATTCATTTCTGAACTTTTCCTCTTGTGTGTATTCTGCACGTTGAGAACTGTAGTTTGATTTAGAACGTATATGCCATTATATAACATGCCTGATCCAATCAACTTTTGATTTAGGAAAATGTTCATAACATTATCCTGCAATACAAGATTATATCCTTCTTTACATAATAAAGAAAATGATATAATATTGCATATCAGGTTCGGTATGTAATAACATTCGTTCAGAATCAATGTATTACCAGTTGGTAATACAAGGTGATATTCACCAACTGCTTTGGCTGCATCATTTGCACCATTCCCTACTTAGAGAATGATCACCTTTTTCCAGTTGTCTACCTTTCTTTAGCCTACGTAACATATTACATATTTAGGGTTCCGATCCGGTATCTAATACCCAGGACGCAGAGTGTACTGAGAAACAGATCTCGGTAACAAACACACCTGAAGAAGATGCATCAACATGCACATTCCTCGTTTGGGTCGTATGGGAATCCGGATATTCCCCCATTTCCTACTTGGACTTATAACAATGATAAGAAAGAGCGGAACCAACGTTCCCCAGCTCAGTATAACAAGCGGGTTCGGTCAATACATCCATATTGTTATCTTGATTAAGGTATGACACGGTCGCTACCAGGAGAGAGAGAAGAAAACACTTAGCATATGCTCTTGCAAGATTAGATTGGTTATTATCTTATCTAATCAGGATGGCTCCCACTGTTTTTATCAAATCTTCCTTCAAACCCTAAAAGGCAAGACTAGCCGGGATTAATTACACCCTACAAGTTTGCCAATCTTTCGGCCAGGCTGGTGTCTGTACTTTGAGGAAGGTTCCCCGTGCTTTCGCACGGACCTAATTAAAATAAAACTCGTTTTCCTAGGGGCGTAACCCCGTAAACACCTTTCTAGACACCTACTTGATCGGCTAATTGTAAAGAGAAAAACTCTTCCAGGAGTAACTCTTACTCGCAGTGGGTATCGGGATCCAACTACCTCATAGAAGGTATGCAATTTCATTACAAATTTCAACACTTGAAATTCCCTAGCGTCCTATGGCCTTGACGGTGGCCAAAAAACCATAGGCTGCTAGTCAAGTTCAACCTGTACATTTCATGATTAAATTAAACCCACCGGCATGACCCTTGACGGAGGCCAACAAATTCGCATGACTACCCTAACCCAATCTCAACTTATGTTGCATATAAGCACTAGTTAGCTATGGCACACTACGCCTTGACGAAGGCCAACAAACGCAACATGAATACTAAATAGTACTTATCTGAAATGACGGAAGGCTATGACAGATTCTTAAGAAAACCTTTTACGTAATGAACTTGATATCGTTGTAGAATTGAGTGATTTTGAAAAGGAGTGTTTTTGAGGTTTTTGCTAGTTTCGCTAAAGAGGTCACTCCCGGTGAAAGGATCTCTGCTCTTTCCTCATCGAGTGAGGTGCTGGATATTAATCAAGGAATACCACTATGCAAAGCAAGAACTAGAGAAGCAATCAAAAGACAAAACCGAGAGGGTTGTAGCATCTTCTAGCTTTTTCTAAAGAGGTCACTCCCGGTGAAGGGATCTCGGCTCTTTCCTCGTTGAATGAGGTGCTGGATATTCATCAAGGAATACCGCTATGCAAAACAAGAACTAGAGCTACCTTTTTGAAACAAGATTCTACAATATCTTTAGGTTTCTTTCTTTCTTTTTCATTGATCTCATTAATGAAGTCCCATCATTTATGCTTCCTAAGTATCACAGAAGAAGCGGAAATACTTATATAACGAACGCTTATGCCATCTACATTCACCACGTGGTCTCGTCATGCACCGTTAGGTTAGATAACTAACGGCAGAGCGGGGGCAGAACTAGCCCGGATGCAAAACATAAGCAACGTTTATTATATATCTTATATATAATATAAAGCATTCGTCCCAGGCAGTTATATGATCTCATCACACAATATTACAGTAGAAGTCAACATATAAAATATTGGATATACTAGGAGGTCCATGTTTTAAATTGAGCTAGTAAAAAACACGGATTCTACAGTAGTGATGCATAGCCAAACCCACATCTACCCTACGAGAGCGGGAAGCAATCTTACCAATTCTAAAGTTAGGAGACTCAGTCTCGAATCCTCGAGATGGTCTCCCACTGGACTCTAGTACCCGGTTACTTATGCTCCCCGTCTTAGGTCTATCCTAATGCGGAAAAGTAAATAATATACATCAATGGTGACATCATCCTCAACCCGGAAGTGTCCTAATAAAAGAATATTACATACAAGTTTTTACATGAATGAAAATGAAAAACTCTCATCTCACGCAAAACCCCCCCGGCTATTCAAACACGACGATCCAATATAACATATCCCAGCAACACATAACATCACATGTCATCAACGTAAGTAAATATGCGTATCCCAATTGTCGTTGACATATAGTAATGAAACCGGCGATACACCATATATTACACTTACGGTCGCAGAAAAGAAAGTGAAAACTACAACAATTGGAATCCGCAACCACCTTAGACATCATAAACCCGAAATATCACATATTTCGGATTTCATGCCTAACTATATGAATTCCTTAGAGATCATAAACTTGGAATATCTCATATTCCGAATTTCGTGCCTAACCTTATAAACCCTGTATTTTAGTCTCAATATTGAAAACAATTTTCAATAACCAGTCGGGTAATTCAACAAGATTCCCCACAACCTGATCGAATGCTCGTCGGAAACTTTAGTAGACGGCCGCACACCCGATTCCGTCGACGAAGTGCACTTAAGCAGAACACCGCGGCCATGAGCACCTGGGGGGATGCTTTTGGCAACGGGGTTCTCCTACAGTCACTTGGTTGGGGCTATGGGGCATGGCTATCTAGTAATGTTACCCGGCGAGTACCCGCGTACACTACGTGATTGCGACAGAGTTTTGATCCATATCAAAACCCCGTGGCAACCAATCAAATGAGACTAAATTGCCAGGTTTACAAAATTCAAACTAGTTTTCCTAAAACTAATTATTGTGGATTCCAAATATTGTATCACAAATATAAACCCGAAACGATGTTAAAATTACGAATACGAAACACTCCGAATTGCCATTACAGAAAGATAACAACATATGCAATCTTTAGCAAAATCAAACAATACCTGAAACACCAAACCTCAGAGACTGGAACACCAAAGAAAAACGATGCCCAAACACATCTACAAAATCAGTAATGCTGTTTTTTTGCTTCATTTCGCCGATCAAAAACAGTTGGTTTGGGCTCGTTTTTCTCTGGTGTTCTTATTACACAATAAAGAGCACTCTGCAACTATTTAAAAAAAATTTAGAAGCTCGAAAAAATTCGACAGAAACTAGGGTTTTGTTTTGACTGTTTCGGAGTTGTTTCAGTTTCGTAGTTCAACTAACATCGTCTAATTCTCTAGCTTGTCTCTGATACCGCTGCTGGGTTCCTTAGCACTCTCACTAGGTTTTATAAGGTATCGGGTATGAAATTTTAAAAAATCTAGAAAGCAAAGCAACCCAAACCAAGGATCTAACTAGAGAATTAGGGTTTAACTAACCAAGTAAACAACTTTACACTAAGTGAAATGGGAATACAACCTTTATAGACTGGTCCTTCACTTATAAAGCTCCGTATAGTAGTCTCTTTGCTCCAAGTAGTAGTGTCCCGGACTCTCTTTTGGCTCCACTAGGCGAAAGGAACGAGCTTGCCCAAGGACCTTCGAGGCTGAAGATGATCTACGTCAAAGAATCTCTAACTCAAGCTACCTCTTCACTAATTGATGAACTAGTGACGAAAAAACCTACACTAAATGGCTAATTTGTTATAAATTGGTGAAGTAGGAATTTTTGCTCACTTTAAAATAATTTTTCTCTTTCGTTTCTTTTCTCACTTAAATCTAGAGAGCAATATAAAGAGGTGAAGAAAATGATCAAGTGATCTAAGTGTGAACCATGGGTGAGAAAATATCATATATCACTCATGTAGAGACTAAACCATGGCTAAAGATAGTGGTTAGATTAACAAATATCTAGAGTAAAACTAAATTAGTGGACTTTACTCAAAACTTCTCCATGCTTCCACAAGCATCTTAGCCATGCTGATTTCCACCTAATTTTGATTTAATCCTTAATATTTAAACACCCAAATTATCTTTACTTTGGTATGAGTCCCACATACCCATGTCCAATGTATCATCTAGCATGACACAAAATAAATACATTAACATATATCACATATATATTAAATTTATAAAGAGAAAATATTTTCTTAAGTGAGATAATATTAGTTAATGTATATTAATTTATCAAATATATAATTATAAATTAAATTATTAAATCAACATTTGATTTAATAACCCAGTTGTATCGCATACAACCGACTAATATCATTTATATGCATATCACATATATATATAACATATCATTGAATCAACACTTGATTCAACAATCCGGTTATATCACATATAACCTATATCGCGAGATTGGAATACGGTATCACATACACGTATTAATCTCGGTCCCGCAAATATCACATATGTGCCCTACTTCATTTCGCTTGAGCTAGAAAACCTCTGTGTACGACTCTAAAGACTCGTCGATACGCCGGCAGTAGGTGATGATCATATCAGTCACCCACAAGCCATCTAGCTAGACGTAACGGCTAACCGGGTATTGAGCGATCATAAGATCAACAAGAAAGATTGTCCATACTCCCGTGAATCCAATAAGTAACACTATCGTACAGTCCGGTCTCTTTATCTGATATGTCGTATATCGAGTCTAAGGGTGGTAAACGTCAGACCCCAGAAACTTCATAAGTCTTGCTGATATGAGGCTCATAACGGGTCGAGAAACTACTGATAACACTTACCAGTAAATCTCTGTATCAGCCCTGGCCAAGGACTTCCTGTTATGGCCAATCGAGCACAGTGCAACATCAACCCCCAATACCGGAAAAGACAAATCCCCTCCTATCGCTCATTGCCTCCATGTAACTCGGGACTGTACCCAAAAACCACCGTTTTGCATGCTCTCTTGAACGTTGTAAGGTGGAAATCAAAGCACAGTGGGAATCACACAAGAATCTATGACGATCTCGGGTCTACAGACTAACCTATACCAGTGTCACCAGAGAACTGCTATTTGACATTAGGTATAATACCATCTAGGAGTTCTCAGCGAGTCATGTTCAGTGTACCCAGTCTCCACTGAGCACCTGTATACCATCTTTGATGTCAAACACTAACAGATATGGGATCATCCATCGCCTATCAAACGGCTCAAGAAGCGTATACGCTAGTCTACTCTGGAATATCGATGCCCTATCTCGATACACGCTCGACTAGGAACAATTAAAGGATGAACTTGTAGACTAACCTGGCCCCACTGATCTGTAACATAATCCTTGTAGTGAAGCATACATACTAAGGGCTTTACCAACATGTGAGAGCAAGACAGCATCACAATACTAGTCTACATGTTAAGATAAAGAGTAACCAGATAGCATACTATCATGTCGAGAAAGAAAGTCCTCCCTATATATGTCCAAGCATCCATTGTAATATATAATCATGTACAACAATGGCCTCTAGGTCATACATACAACTAACGCTAAGTTCTTTATATAGGGTTAAATCCTAATCTTTGGGGGAATTAAATTCCTGTGTGTTCTTGCTCTTCTTCTCCCCTTTTTTATGTAACTTAGTTCTTTTCCCTAGGTTTTTAATCTTGCAGAGCAAAATCTCCCCAATGAGAATTAAATTCTCAACTTGTGGGGAGATTTGCCTCTGCAAATCTCAACTAGAGGGAAGAACCAAGTTCTTATACGAATGGTTAAACCCTCAGAGAGTCAAATGAGAGGTGTTTTCTTTTTACCGAGTGTATCAATGAAGCAAGTCTTTTCTTTGAGAATTAAATTCTTCTGTTCCTCAAAAGCTCGCTGTATATTTTTTTTAAGCCTCTGGGAGTTCTCTCTCTCTGCGTTTGTCTCTCTTTTTCTCCTTCCTTTTTGAGACTTGAAGTCTCGGGTTCTTTATATAGTGAAGAGAAGTTTATTTAATTCTGAGAAAATCTCTCATTGAAAGATACCAATTGATTTAATTGCTCTCAGAATTAATTTGGGGAATATTACCCACCGTTGGATCTTTGATCCAAGGACTTCTGTTTTACAGAAGATATTGTTCTTGTTTTTAATAAGATTAGGGTTATTCATCCATATATAGAATAAAATTCTATCGAGCGGTGACATTTTAATCATCATTGGATTTTTAATCCAAGGGTGCTTAATTTAACAGAGTATAATCTTTCTCTGTTTAGAAAGATATAGAAAATATTTTAGATCTTTGATCCATTAACTCTCTGTCTAACAGAAAATATTCTTCCCAATAGAATTTAATTCTATATTTAATCACCATTGGATCCTTGATCCAACAGTTCATTAAGTTGAATTTAATTCTACGTAAGGAGGTGTCCTCACGTGTTTAGCATGTGAGGCTTTGTTTAGCCTATCTGTTATTTGATTGCAGCGCCTATATGCAAAGCATATAGACGCTCACGTGTTTAACACGTGAGCCTTTGTTTAGCCTATCTATAGTTTAATTGCAGCGCCCATATGCTTTGCATATAGGCGCTCACGTGTTTAACACATGAGGCTTTTTTTAGCCTATCTGTAGTTTAATTGCAGCGCCTATATGCTTTGCATATAGGCACTCACGTGTTTAACACGTGAGGCTTTGTTTAGCCTATCTGTAGTTTAATTACAGCGCCTATTTATAGGCGCTCACATGTTGGCACGTGAGGCTTGTTTAGCCTCCTTATAGTTTTAATGGCAGTGCCTATATGCCTTGCATATAGGCGCTTACGTGTTTAACACGTGGGGCTTGTTTAATGGGGAGTTTCCCCTTTCTTTCTCTCATCTTCTTCTTCTCTTTTTTTATAAAGAAACATATGTATATGCAAGATGACTTGATATGAGATATTGATATGATAAAAAGAGAACATGATGAAATAAGATGATTTGGCTTCATATGTCGATATACGGATGTGAGACATGATATGAGAATATAGATAATTTTGCCACGACATGATATGAGTTTGATATAGATGTGACTTGAGCTATATATGTGTGTGTGTGTGTGTGTGTGTTTATATGAGAATAAAGAGTGATATGATGTACGCGACCTTAGATCCGTACCCTTGTTTATGATATATTACGAAGAATCATACCGTACGAATTATAATATATGATATTTGACCCGTACCCTTGATTTTGAGACGGGCGTACGACGGACTATTCGTACGAGATGTATACATGATGATTGATCTATACTTTTGACTCGGGATTAGTTTATCCTTTTAGTCTTTTAATTACTTAATTAGATGTAAGAATAGGGTTCGAGTCATACCTATTTTCAAAACTAACAAATCGTGTACATTTTCAAAGGACAAACTGAGGGACGCTACGGATTTCAAAAGGGTATTTCTTTTCTTTAAAAAAGCCGTAGTCCCTACTTTTCTAAAAATAAAGATTCGTGTTATTTTAGATACGATAATTGTATGTCTTGTATATCGAGGTATTTCTTAGCTTGTTGCGTTACTATTTACCTTTCTGCTACGTTCATTTTACTCTCATTGCATTATATATATATGTGTGTGTGTGCGCGCGCGCGCGTGCGTGCTTCCATTATTTTTTATGATATCGTCTGCTAGTACACTTGCACAATTATCGATGATGCGCTTATTACACTTACACAAATTTGCTGGCTCACACATTCATCATCGGTAATTGCTATGCCACTTACACTGTAGAATTTCTTTATCATGGTATTATTCTTAATTGTAAATTACATTTATTGTTCAGTATTATCATATGACACGTTTGCACGATATACTTGATATGCTCACATTACTGTTCTATGTTTGCATACATCGTACTTATGGTTATATGCATTGAGATGTTGTTTTCATGAGATTTCTGGATTTGAGAACCGCGGATATATTTGAAAGGAAATTATAATTTTTTTTTAAAACGCGGTTTCTCGTGATGTGATTTCGAGGTGTCCACCATGAGTTTTCTCCGTTCTGAGATTGTTTTCGAGACCCGATTCTAGGAGTTGGACAAACCGTCTGCGGGTATATAGTGGACCCTGTAAGGTACCCTGGGGAAAGAAGATCGTGGGGATGATGTTGAGCCTGGCAGAAGGGAGCACTACCTACCGGTGATAGTTTGGATCTGGCGGTTATCCGGAGGATACCGAACTGAGTCGTGAGATAGATATGGGCCGATCCGGACTGATGGAGCCCGAGATATAAGGATTTACGTGTCGATACTGGACACGGGTTTCATGATGTTTCGGGTGTCGATGTTGGACACTCAGGTTTTATGATTTTGATTTGTCGTTTATGGACACATGTTGGTTGATATCCTCATACATACAGGAATATGTTTTCATGATGATTCGAGTGTCGATGTTGGACATTCAGGTTCCATGATATTGATTATGTCGTTGATGGACACACGTGGATGATATCCACATGCATACAGGCATATGATTTCAGATGTTTATTTGTATATGCCATTGGCTTTGACTCTATTGTTGATATATATGCATGCATGGTCACCCTAAAGATCATAGCATTACCTTCATGATACAGTATGATTTAGGAATCGTTGTTTATTCAATTTCTACCTGCTGATGTTTTCTACTCACGAGTTGGCAACTCACCCCCGTTGTGCCACAGCTTTCTTACAGGTTTGACCGATTGGATCAGTAGCGGCATTGCTGGTACACAGTTCCTTCTGGGTGTTTTTCTTTGGTAGGTGGGACACACGCTGGATCGTGACCACTCTTGTACCCATTATATTCTATTGTATCTAGATAAACTCCATCAGTCAGAAAATAGAATTTTTATATTGGTAGACCTGGTCAGACTTGTATTTGTGAGACTTAGAGCGATGGGTGTATGTTCGCGTCTTTGAGATGATGATGTCTTGCCTTATTTATTCTTTCTGTGTTTGATCTTCACCGTAGGGCATCGTATATATGTTTATTTCGTGGTTGTGATTCCGTCAATTAGCGAAGAGCTAGCTCCCGCTTGGGGATGCCTATATATATTGCTTGTATGTGGTTTGGATCAATTATACAAAGGAGGTGCTGTCTAAATTTTTAAAGACGTAAAATGTTTTCAACTATAGTATAATCCACTTGCACTTTTATGTATCATACCTTTACTTTAAAAACATCACATCTATTATTTCCCTAAAAAGGTTTAGATTTCTAGGCTTTGGATTACTTGAATTAGGTGGGGTCCTTCAGACTTCACAAGATTCAAGTGCCAGTCACGTGCCTTTTTCTGGGTCATGACAAAGTTGTGATCAGAGCGTTAGTTTTAACCATGGTTCGAGGCTAGGTTTGACTATGCGGAGTTTAGGACGTATATATTTCGGAATCTAAGCTTGACCTTACGAAACTTAGACTTTGCCAAGGGGGTATTAGACCCGAACTTTCGTTACATAAGTTGATCTTGATTGATGGAGTAGGTTGCTTGAGTAGAGTGATGTACCGTGCGTATGTTCCGTGGCATACTTATGATACGCTACTTCACTTAAGTAGTCTTAGGATGTACATTTCTTATGCACTGTATTTCTATTCGTTCCTATGATCTATCTTCATCGATACATGCTTGAGGTTCCTGTCACCATGGCTTGAGCGCAGATAGAGCTGCTACTAGAGATGCGTTCAGGACGAGCTCCTCACGGACAAGGACTGACCATAATGTTCTTCCAGTGACAAGGGAACGTGTAGGTATAGTGTTTGTGTTGAGATATCTCGTTAGAGGCAAGTGTTCGGATTTGCACCGGATGATCGGGCCATTGATAGCATCTATCATATTGAGAGGACTATTGATGTACAGTCTATCCCAGAGGTCGCGATGTTGTCTACCATGCAGACAGACGACTCAGCTGTTGCTGAGATTGACAGGATGTCTCCTCTAGAGTTATGAGCTGAAACCATAGGAGCTTTCAGATAGAGAGGTGACAGAAAATAGCTAGTCTATCTTGAGTTGAGCGACTGAGATAATTCATATGATTTGATTCCCGACGCAAGCTTAGTTGAATTGAAGAATTCCAGTTTGAAGGATCTTACTCAGTTCTAGAGTAAATCAAGCAAGAGAGGACATTGATCGTTGGATGCTTCGATATGAGATCGGTAAGTTGACTAGTTTCGGATAGAAGGACCTCACCCAGACATGTTGTGAGTTGATCAAGAATGGACGAATGAAGCGTATTCCACCGATAAATTGGATGAGTTCATGAGAACGCTGTCGGCTAGATATCTTCCATAGAGTGGTGAAGATACCCGAGTTCGTTATTTCGAGCCCATGTGAAAGAATCTGGATTGGCTATAGCCGAGAACGAATTGCAGCACTTAGCCCGCAAGTTATGACATCGACGTGGACGATGATGAAAACGGGTGAAACAATAGGTTTGTGAGAGATGTTAGCGAGTTGTGTTACTCCCCGTTGATACCAGAGGATTGTTATGTATGCAGAGGCGCCGGATGCGGCCAAATTATAGAGGGAAGCCGTGCTGAGGACACAGCCGTCCGGATGTGAGAAAAAGGATTAAGTAAAGAGTGCCAACCTCCGTATAGTTTAGCATAGATGAGATCGGAAGAGACCCTAAGCAAATTCTTTCCAGGACACCGTAGCGATAAAGATTTGCACCCAGAATCAGTTTTTTCACGCATATTCAGAGGGCCAGATGCCATCACCAGTGACATGCTGCTTTACAAGTGGTCATACTAATTGGCCGAGAGAGGATCAGTAGAGTGCTAGAGAGGAACTTTTTACGTCATTATACCCAACCGAGCCGACGAGCAGAAAGATTTTGGGATTGCTAATCCACAGAGAAGACAAGGATTCCGAGACCGAGAACGCCAGACCGTGAGCAGGAGGCAAGAGGATGTTCTCGCTTTTTTAGCTTTGGGCGCACTGGCGTTTTTCGACATTGAAGGAGGTGTACCTCAATAATATTTATTGCGATTTGTGTTTCATGATCCGAGTATCACACTTTTAATCGCTTGGATTTGAGTTTCGATGATTAAGTTTCATAATAATTGTTTTCGTGCACCATGGCTACACCTACTAGATATTTTAAATTGTGCACAGTTATTGAACTCGATTTATGTTTTATACACCGTTATATTGGTTTATGATTTATGCATATCTATTGCACTTGATATCGATTGTGTGCCTTGGTTGCACATATTTATGATTCCGTGGATTTCGATACTGTCGATGAGATTTTGTGTATGTTGTACGCACTCGATTTGATTTATGCACTCGGTATAGTTTACATGTGCTCGCAGTGCATTGATGGATTTTGTGCACGCAGTTGCACACACTGATGATTTTAATACACCTTTCCATGCTCGGTGTTGTTTTCGTGCGTATTTGAGATATTGATGAGTTTTTTGGCACCTAGTGCGCCAGAGATTATGTTTTGTGCATTTGTTGCACTAGATCTCTATTTTCATGCACCGTTGCACTTGACGTTCGTTTTCGTGCGCTTTACTGTACTAGATGTTTTGTGCGGACCTGACACATTTGATTTGGATTTTCGTGCATATTGGGCGCATGGTATGAGATTTTGTGCACAACGGATGCACATGATTGAGATTTTATTCATGCATGTTAGTTGCACTGGGTTGAGATTTTCGTGCGCTTTAGATGCACTTGATGTTGTTGTCGTGTACACCCGTTGCACTTGACAGATGCTTCCATACACACCTGTTGCACTTAGTCTGACTTTTATGCACATTCATGGCACTTGTACTTGGCTTTGATTTTCCGTGCGCACCAGACGCGCGTGATGTTAGATGCGCCTTTTGAGGCTAATTTTTTGCTCTTGAGCATTATATTTGATGTTGGGTACTATATTATATATCAGCCGAGCAGGACTGATCTGAGGACAGTACCTGAGTACTTTTGCATGCATAAAAAGTTTACCAAGAGGTTTCAAAAAAAAGGATCTACAGTCTCACTATTTCTTACGTGTCTGTGAGTGACATGAACTTTTACGAAGGAAAACCTTTGGGATGTTTCAAAAGGGTGGAACGTATATTGAGCAAATAATATATGAATGTATATTTAATACTTTACAAAAGATCATCCGCCACTTGTGCCATGAGTTACGCATCACACGGCGATTCGAAAAAGATTTTGCATGTGTTTTATCCAGTTTTTAGTGGAATTTAAAGGGATGCGTACTGTATACGTATTATGATTTTCGCTATAGTGCATTTGGATTCCAGTAGTGGAATTCGAGAATCGTATTTCCATTATAATTCCAGTGATTGCGTGATGCTTGACGGAGTTTGATTTTGAGTTTCACGCTTGTTTTTATGTGCACTCGATGCGCTGTGATATTTTTGTGCATTCCGTGATTTCGGAGCCTCGTTGATTTGAGCTGATTATTGAAATGTTTTAATATTTGGGGTTTAAATTTAAATTTGGGGACCTGTTCCCCTCCGAAAGGCGGCGCACAGGACCGCGAAGTCCTGACGCTGAGATTCGGGGCAGATGCTATTTGGTTTTATCCGTCCACCTCTCCGAAGATGCCAAGTTGATTTATGGCAACGTGTATCGAAGGTTTAGACGGATGCGGCCGATGTAGCAGACTTTGTCAGATTCCCCCTCGCTAGAGGGGGTTTTGATTGTGGGGACGCTCTTCCCTGCAGGCGCAAGCCCCTGCAGTTAATTACGCTACCGCTTCGCGGTAACAACTTTCTCCTTCTCCAGAATTTCACTTCGTGTCGTGGGTGTTTGTTTTGTTTGTGGTTGCCCGTGGATTGTATACGGAGACTAAGTAATACCGTCGCCCGTAGGACGTGGATTAGTCCAAATCCGTATTTACTTAGATTTGGGTTTGGTGTTTTAGTTTAAGAATGCGTTAGCCTCGTTGAGGCTAAGATCAACTTAAACGTGATTCATTTAATATATAGCCGTCGGGACTCGTCATCTCTCTAACGTCGTTGAAGGATTACAACGACAGGTGTCAGAGGAGTTCGGAGATGTACCTTCGAACCGAAGTTGATTTAGTGTTTTATATTTCATTTGAATGTTTAAGGATACGTTAGCCATGTTTGGGGCTAAGATCAACTTAAACAGGACCGTTTAGATCCGGCAAAAGAGCATTTGGAGGTTCTATTGTTCCAATTTAGGGACATGCGTAGTCCAATTTGGGACTAAAGTCTGTTTGGAGGATACGTTAGCCATTTTTGAGGCTAAGATCGACTCAAACGTTTGTTAAGGATACGTTAGTCCATTTTGGGACTAAGGTCTACTTAACGGGACCGTTTAGGTCCGACAAAAGAGCATTTGGGCTCTATTGTTCCAGTTTAGGGACATAGTGGTCCATGTTCCAGTTTAGGGACGTTTCTGTCCGTCGTTAGTTTAGGGACGTTTCGGTCCGATATTAGTTTAGAGACGTTTCGGTCCATCGCCAGTTTAGGGACGTGGTGGTCCAATATTAGTTTAAGGATGTTTCGGTCCGATATTAGTTTAGGGACGTTTCGGTCCACGAGTTTAAGGACCCCGCAGTCCGTATCGATGTGTGGTCGTTGGGACCCGTCACCTCTTTGACGTCGTTGAGGAATTACAACGACGGATGTCAAAGGAGTTCGGAGATGTACCCTCGAACCGGATGTAAATTGATTTAGAAGAGCAATTTTGCTCAGTCAATTTAATTTAAGGACTTATGGCCAAAATTGGGCTAAGTCCAGTTGAAATGTTCAACATTTTATTTGCTTTTGCATTGCATTTCTTTTTTTATTTTTATTTGGGCTTTGCCCAGAAAGGATGCAGAGCATCAATTTGTTTTGGGCTCTGCCCTTTTAGGAATGATGCAAGGCATCAATTTTATTTGGGCTCCGCCCTTGTATAAAGGATGCAAAGCATCAATTTATTTGGGCTCTGCCCATTTATTGCCTTGCAATTTATTTTGGCCTGTCAGGTCATTTTGATTTGGGCCTGGCCCTTTTAGTAATGCATTGCATTTGTGCAAAGCACTGTTAATTTGAGAATCTTTTAGATTCAAGAACCGATGGTTCAAAAAAAGAAGTGCAAAGCAATATTTGATTTAGATCTAAGAAAAAACAAGTTTTTTTTTTCTTGTTTTTCTTATCTCAGAGAACCAGAAGTTCATGAAAGTGCAAAGCACTATTAATTTAAGAACCTTTTAGGTTCAAGAACCGATGGTTCATAAAACAAGTGCAAGGCACTATTTGATTTACATCTAAGAAAAAGCAAGTTTTTTTCTTGTTTTTCTCATCTCAGAGAACCAATCATGAAAGTGCAAAGCACTATTAATTTAAGAACCGATGGTTCATAAAACAAGTGCAAGGCACTATTTTATTTATTTATTTATTTATCGTTAAAGATCTATGATCTTGTTCATAAGAGAATTTTCTCTTCTTTAAAAGGTTTTTACCTTTTTTTTTATTCCTCAAGAGTTCTCTTCTCTTTTTTTTTTTTAAGCAAGATGTTGATGCCTTTGAATTGAGGTCTAGGGTCCTTTTTATAGTGCCATAAATTAGTTAAAGTTTGTTAAAGAGATCATTCTCTGAGTGATTTGGGGAATTTTCCCCACCGTCGGATTTTTAATCCAAAGGTCTCTGTTTTACAGAAGAAATCTTCTTATATTAACAAAAAACAGAAAAGATTTCCTTAAATCTTCATTCTGTTTTTACGCAACTCCCCAGCGCCTGACACGTGTCGCGCAACGCGACACGTGTCGCGCAACGCGACACGTGTCGCGCAATTTAAAAAAAAAATTTTAATTAATTTTTTTATTTTTTTATTTTATTATTATTTTTTTTTAAAAACTGCGCAGCGCGCGCACTGAGCACTGCGCAGTGCGCTTTGCGCAATTTTTTTTTTCTCTTTTCTTCTTTTTCTCAAGAGCTTTGCTCTAAAGCTCTTATGGAGTACGCTATTTCATTTATTTTAACTTTAATTTTTTTTTTAATTTTCAAGACAGAGCTTTGCTCTGATTGGAGAAAAACAGAAGTATTGCTTATTTTCCCACCTTGGAATTTAAACAGAGCTTTGCTCTGATTGAGGTAAACAAATGCCCCCCCCCACCGTTGCGCTTACGTGGCCTCCTAACGTGAGCGCAGCGGTGGCAGACTCCGAACCGTCGCGCCATCTTTTGGAAGCTGAAAGGGCACTTGATGCTTATAAATAGGACCTTTGGTTCCTTAGATAATTCTCACCTCTAAAATTTTACTTTCAGAACCCAGAGCCCTGCTCTCTTGTTTAAACACTTTTAAAAGCTCAAAATTTTAGAGAATTTTAGGTAAAAATATTAATTTTAATTAAATTAAATCAATTTTAAGAGCATTGCTATCAATAGATCCCAGATCTAAAGAAGATCCATTTAGGGTTTCACTTAGTAGTGCTTTGCTCTAAGGGGGTCCATAGAAGACTAAGGAAAGCCCTATTAGAGTTCCATTAATAGAGTTTTGCTCTCTAAAAGATTTTCCCTGTATTTTCTCATTTCATTAATGGAGCCTTGCTCCTCCCAAATCATATAGAAGAACTCTTAAGAATCCTTCATGGATCTTGGAACTTAAAGATGTCATTTTATTCCTCAGTGCATTATATCGTTTTGCTTAATCAGTCTTTCTGATAATTCTGTCGATCCTCTTTCACAGGAACAATGAACGCCCACATGTATGCTCTTAACGAGATCATCTCTCATGAGGGCATCCGCCGATTTGGCCGCTCTTAAAATCGGGAGTTCACAAACGAGGAGTGTGCTAAAATAATGAGTCGCTTCGATGCATACAACGGTCCACTGCATCCCCGACGTTCCTTTCTTCTTAAACTTATCGTGGGAGCTATCTGGGAAGCGCTTCCCTGTTCTGTTCCGGCGTGCCGCTTAGGGCGTTGGATGCCGCTGAGGACAGGGTGCACTCTGTGTACCTATTGAACTTTATCTCGAAGAGACAGCGAGACAGTCTTATTGACCTCTTGCATGAGGTCTTTCAGCAGTCTGCCATACTCGCTGCTTATCGGAGGGTAGAAGACATCGGAAGGGACCCTGACGCTTGTGCTCGCGAAAGGAAGCACACTAGGATGGTTCGCGAGGCTTGGAAAGTCATAGATAGGGTCGCTTTTGAATTCCTCAATTCATGCCCTGAATCTGAGATTATTCCATTGTAACTTTCATTTATTGTTTTTATGACTGTAAGAACTTCGGGCAATATTAATGGAATTTTTTTTTTATCCCAGCTTGTCTTTATTATATATCTTCTGTCCTGAGACTTTTTGCCCATGCATGAATGAATGTGTCTTGAACGCTTGATCAAATGTAAATCGGACCATCAGCTCTTTCTGTTGCTTTTCCTCTTTCTCAGCATGTCGTCACAATTAGCAGGTAATAGAGTAAGCTTCTTGATTTCTTCACGAGATAGCGAGGGCTTAGGCCGCAGGTTCAGATCTGCTGCCTAAGACTTTTCAACTCTATGAGCCATGAGGGTCTCATAGAGACTTTTCTCCCTGCGGATCGAGAGGATCTCGTAGGCGGGTTTTTCTCCTTAGGAATCGTGAGGATTCCTAAGTGTGGTTTTCTCTCGTAAATCGTAAGGATCCTACAAGAGAATTTTTCCCTCTTACGAGTCGAGAGGACTTGTAAGCGGTTGCTTCCCTCCTTGTCGAAGTTCGATGTTGGAGAGAGAGACCTGTGGATGGTATGCAAGAGACCGTTTTGGGCCAACTCGCAGGGTCCCAATGCTTAGGAAACAGGCTTCTTTTATGCCCACTGCCTAAGGCTTCATCCCACGAGTTGAGCCGCCTCGACAATTTTTCACAAGTCGAGACGAATCGAACGTTTCTCGCAAGAACATCTTAACGTCGCATTTAACCTCTGTTCTTTACGACAGAAGCCCGTTAAGGTTGGTGGTACTTAGGGTTTTGGCCATCGTACCGTCGCATAAGCTGATATAGTCCTCGATAGGCAATCGTGCTGTTCGAGTAGCCCTGCGACTGCCGTGTCTCTGATCCCTTCGGGGGCTGGACAAGACGTCTTCAAGCAATCCTCCTTGGCAGTTTGACCGTCGGAAGAGCAAGCGCTAGGAATTTGCCATGCCGCTTTTTACTTGAGGTTAGGCTCATTTTGGAGAGCCCCGATGAGTCATAACCACTCCGCGCTGGTGTGGGATGATCTCCGATAGTCTTTCAGGCTTTATATGACTTGCCGTTAAGACCCTGAAGCTAGGAATTTGGCCTTTGCTTCGTTTGTTGACATCGTGTCTGTAATATTGCGACAAATGTCGAGATGGTCTCTAGGTTATCTATGAACCGTCGAGATATGGCTTCGCTTTCTGGTGGAGCTTGTTGGGAAGGTATTGTTCCCTTTTTATCTGTGCCCCTGGATTGTATACAGGGATCGATGTGATTTCACCTGTAGGGCAAAAAGTTTCATTTTTTCATTTTTTTTTATTCTTTCCGCGATACTCTATCATTTCAGCTTTTTATATCGCGAAAATTGCGATTGCCCAATCATTTCGGCTATTTTTCGCGGTGCCCAATCATTTCGGCTATTTTTCTTTTTACTCGCTGCTTTTTATTGCGAGTTGCCCAACCATTTCGGCTATTTTGCATGCATACATTTTTACTTGCTGATTTTGTTTGCAAGCTGCCCCATCATTTCGGCTATTTCGTATGCATATATATATATATATATTTTTTTTTTTTTTTTGGCTCGCTGATTTTTTATTTTTATTTTTTTTTTCCGAATAGGGGATTTGGGATCTGATACCAATCTTGGCATCAGCATCGCTGCGACTGGAATATTGCCAGGAGCGAATCATCATTTGCCGTAAAAGAACTTGGAATTTGATACCGGTCTAGGCATCAGTATCGCTGCAACTGGGATATTGCCAGGAGCGAATCATCATCTGCCATGAAAGGACTTGGAATTTGATACCGATTTAGGCATCAGCATCGCTACAACTGGAATATTGCCAGGAGCGAATCATCATTTGCCTCTGTCGATCCCGAACAAAGGTGGCTTAGTAAACAGGATTAAGGGTCCTGTCGGCTAAGGCTTTTGACTTCATGAGCCGTAAGGGTCTCACAAAGGTATTTCTCCCTACAAGACGTGAGGATCTTGTAGGTGTGTTTTCTCCTTGGGAATCGTGAGGATTCCTAAGTGCATGTTCTCTTGTAAGTCGTAAGGATCTTACTAAAGGGTTTTCTCCTTATAAGTCGAGAGGACTTACAAGTGTTGTTTGCTGTACAAGCATATCCCTAGTCACGGATGGGACTTTGTTAGGGAAATATTTATTCGCGCCCGTGGATTGTATACAAGGGTCATTATGAGCCGCTTGTAGGGCAATATCGAAGGTTGTCGGGGCTGCTTAAAAACAGGTTAAGGTTTCTGCAACTTAAGACTTTCAAATCTTATGAGCCGTAAGGGTCCCACAAGAGAGTTCTCCTTACGAGTCGTGAGGATCTCGCAAGTGTATTTTCTCCTTAGGAATCGTAGGGATTCCTAAGTGTGTTGTTCCTTTGTGAGTCGTAAGGATCTCACGCAGGTGGTTTCTCCTTACAGGGTCGAGAGGACCCTATAAGTGTTTCTTTAACGAGATTGCGCCCTTTCAGGTTTTCACAAACACTCGCCGGTAGCCCTGCTGTTTTTACTCACGGAGCCCTTTCGGGTTTTCATCCGTGCCCATTTTGCTTATGGACATACCGTTTTTTTTAATTCTTTTTATTTATTTATTTATTTTTTTTATTTTTTTTTTACGAGATCGCGCCCTTTCGGGTTTTCACGAACACTCGCCGGTAGCCCTGCTGTTTTTACTCACGGAGCCCTTTCGGGTTTTCCTACATGCCCGTTTTGCTTATGGACATACCGTTTTTTTTCTTTATTTTCTTCTTCTCTCTTTTTTTTTATTAACGAGGTCGCGCCCTTTCGGGTTTTCACGAACACTCGCCGGTAGTCCTGCTGTTTTTACTCACGGAGCCCTTTCGGGTTTTCATCCGTGCCCATTTTGCTTATGGACATACCGTTTTTTTTTGTTTTTTTATTTTTTTTGTTTTTTTTTATATTCTCATCAACCTGAGAATACTGCGGTAGTAGTTTAAAAGCATTTCGGTCACTTGCAAGTTTTAGAACATTGCAGTCCATCATTAGTTTAAGGACATCTCGGTCCGTTGTTAGTTTAAGGACATTTCGGTCCGTTGTCGCCGTATTTAAAGCGAATATCTAGTTTATTGACTTTTCGGTCTATGAGTCTTTCTCCATGAATGAACATGATGCCCCCGGCGTATCCATCTTCTTCGGAGCGTGCGGTTGTGGCGGACTCACCTTCCCGTTCTCAGACAGCGCAAACTTGCCCTGTTGGTATTGGTCTTCAACCCAGTTTTTGAAGACGTAGCAGTCCTCGATCAGGTGACCTACTGTTTGGTGGTAAGGGCAATAGTTAGGATTATTAACATCGCCTGGCCGCAACGGACGTTTTGGAGCCGGCAGATTGATGAGTCTGTTGCACACTGCCAGCTCGAACAGTCCCCTTGTTTTATCTTGCGGAAACGAGTAAGGACGTTTCAACTTTTCTTGGAGGGATTGCCGCTTGTTGCTTTGGCGAGCAATCGGTCTAGGGTCACCTGATTGTTGTTGAGCGCTGGCGACAAGGGCCGTTTTTCCTTTTCTTTTGTTCTTCTTGTTCGGTCCCTTGCTTACGGGGTCGGGATTTTTTCCGAGTAGCTTGCGATTGCATGGCTGAACGTTCTCGTAGCTTCTCAATTCCTTTATTTTTGAAATAGATTCCCCGAGAGAAGAGTTGGGGATAGCTTCTTCGTCAGAGTCGCTTCCAAAGGTGATAATTTGTGATCCCTTGAAGTCGGCTATATGACAGTTTGCGGCGGCTCCTTTGCTCTCATATATCGCATTTTTCCGATGTCCACAAGCTTCACACTTTGTCCTGTCGAAGTGTTGCTTTTGAGCGACATACCCTTGCCACCAACAGTTAAAGGACTCGCAGTCTTCGGTAGGATGTATGATCTTCTGATGATATAAACAGAAGTTAGGGTGCATCTCTACCTCAGAGAAAGAATTTTCTTCAGAGGGCGGTAGCTTCATTCCTACTGATAGAGCTTTGGCGAACCGTTTCCTCGTCTTGAATTTGTTTTTACCCGCAGTGTATGGCTTTTGATTTGACGGGAATACCTTGGTTCTTTCTAGTATGGCCATTTCACGTTCTTGATTGGCTTTTGCTTTCAGACGAATTTCACTTAGGAAGACATCGATCAACTCGTCTGATGGCTGTAGAATCTCCGGCTCAGGATTCGCCATTGGTTTCTCAGCGCAAGGAGCCTCTTTATCATCTGTCAGTGAATGAGAAATCATATGACAAGTCGCTGCGTAGTCTTCGGATTCATCCGATGAGTTTTCTCCATTGTTTTCATCCTTGACTAAAGAACAAGCTGCCCCCGGCGTGTCCGTTTTCTTTGGAGAGTGCGGCTGTGGTGGGTTTACCTTCCAGCTTTCAGACAGCGCGAACTTGCCTTGCAGGTATTGATCCTCGATCCATCCCTTAAAGACGAAACAATCCTCAATCGGGTGACTTACCGTTTGGTGGTAAGGGCAATAATTGGGATTATTAAGATCGCCTGGCTGCGACAGACGCTTTGGACTCGGCAGATTGATAAGTCTGTTGCGCACTGCCAGCTCAAACAGTCTTCTCGTTTTATTCTGCGGAAACGAGTAAGGACGTCCTAGCCTCTCTTCGAGTGATGGGTGTGGGCGCACGTTGTTTTGGCGAACGACCGGCTTTGAGTTGTTCGACCGTTGTTGAGTATTGGCAACGAAGGTTGCCTTCCCTTTTCCTTTCTCATCTCGGGGATCTGATTTTGAAGGAGACGGTCTATGGCCCATCTGGTCCATTTGGGCTAATTTGTCAATCAAGGCCTGGAAGGTGGTCGGCCTGAAGAACATCATGAATTGTGAGATGGTCGCCTGCGGATCGAGAGTGCCCACAAACATGCCTACCGCAGGTGCCTCTTCTATGCGTTGTTCGCATTTCGACCATAGGTTCCGCCATCGTGTTGCGTATTGAACCCACGTTTCGCTTGGCCTTATCCTGGCATTCATTAGTGCTGTTATCGGGGTGCGTTCACTAGCACTCGCGAATCTTTGTGTAAACAGCAGTTCCATCTCTGCAAATGTTTTGACAGAGTCGTTAGGTAGCTCCGAATACCATTCAAAGGCTGTTTCTGCTAAGCTGCCGACGAATTGACGTAGCAACAATTTGTCATCGCCTCCAGTATTGCCGCACAAGGCCCTGAATTGAGCGACATAATGATGCGGATTCCCTGTCCCTTTATATACGTGGAATTTAGGGATCGTATATCCTGGCGGGTAATTGATTTGGTCATACCAGCTCGGATACGGTCGTCCGGTTCTAACAATTTTCCCAGCCGCTTCATTCGCCTGATGAACCCGGATCTGCTGAGCTGTATATTCGTCTAGGTCGACTTTGGAGATTGCCTCCTCCTTGGCTGTTGATAGAGCCGGCGGAGGATTTGACGTTTCTCCCCTGTCGTCTTCAAGGACGATCGGAGGATCTTCAGCAGGAGGGTCCGGCTGTAACATCATCCCTACCATATCTTTGAAGAGGAGCGCCATCTGCTTTATGTTAGCCGCCTTCTCTGCAGCTTCTTTGTCCCTCTTTTCGAGGACTCTGCGTAAAAAGTCAGCGTCGGTTTCTTGTTCTTGACGCTCATCCGAAGACGTTTCAGAGATTTCTTTTGGCTCAGTGAGTGCAACCATTGTAGTCATCATTTCCTGAAGCTTTTGTTGTTGCTCCTGGGCTTTCGTCACGGATCGGGTGAGCGGTCGGTGGCCCGTAGAAGTGCGGCTTTCCTCCTTTCCAGAAGCCATATAAACAGTGTGCACTACCATGCCCCCAGACTTGGGGCGTTTGTGTCCAGCGCTTTTATGGTGTGCCTTGTTCACAGGGGCTTTTTGCGGCCTCCTTTTCTTTTGAGTGATTGGCGTTGAGGGTGTCGCTGCAGCAGACACCCGAGTAGCCGTTGCTTCTTCTGGCTTGACAGAGTAATCTTTCATTTGCCGAACCTCTGTCTTTTTCTGTCGATGAAGATAGTTTTCATTAATCACTGACTCCTGGACCTGTCGCCAGACCTTGTAAATTTTAGAGGATAGCAGTTGAGGGGGCTGCTCTAGCTTCTTCTCTGGAGTATTCTCCACAGGTGAAGGAGTTCGCTTTAGCACCGCAATAGGAGAGTTTCTGCGCACCGAGTTCAGCAACTCAAAGCTGTTCCTGGTTGGAACAGCAGTATCGATCCTCACCATCGGAGCTGACGGAGTTATCCCAGAGGGGGAGTTGCCCCCAGCCTTCCTCACTCGGCGCCAGTAGCGACGTCGGGCATGTCGTGCTGATGGAGTTGTTTCATCTATAGGGGCGACCTCCTCATGCCCCTGTGTTGGTCAGAATATACTGGTACCAGCTTTTTAAAGATCGACGTCCGTTGAACGGGGACGGCCAACTTGTCAGAAGCGGACTTCTGAATATGGGGAGCAACCTTGGTGATTTTGCCAGGAACGGGAGTTGGAATGGCTATCCGTTTCGGGATAACGCCTTCTGGTATGGCAGGCTTCTTCATGAGCCTGTTAGAGCTCTGGCCTAGTCCGTTAAAAACTGAAGCAGTGGAGTTGGACGACCCGTTGAGAGGGGTCGCGGCAGTGGTAAGTCGATCGAAGACCGACTTCTTTGGAGCTTCTTGCAATGTCATTGGGGCGTTGAAGCTCATTGGTGGGAGCATGGTCCCAAAAAATAGTCCAGTGGTGGCTTGAGCCATCTGCTCCACCGGCATTTTGAAAAGGGAGGCCGCTTGGGGCCCATAAGTCACTCCTCCAGCAAAGACGGAGCGAGAGTTATCGCTGCGGGCGGTGCAGTTTGAAGCCATCGATTTTCTGTTTTCTGTATAAAGCACGACACTAAATCTTAGTACCTTGAATCCACAGGCAATCACAGCAAACCGCGATTTGTTCGCGAACACGACACACGAAGTGTGGAGTGGAAAGAGGAAGAGGTCCCACCGGGCGAGCCAGAATCTGTTCCCCTCCGAAAGGCGGCGCACAGGACCGCGAAGTCCTGACGCTGAGATTCAGGGCAGATGCTATTTGGTTTTATCCGTCCACCTCTCCGAAGATGCCAAGTTGATTTATGGCACCGTGTATCGAAGGTTTAGACGGATGTGGCCGATGTAGCAGACTTTGTCAGATTCCCCCTCGCTAGAGGGGTTTTTGATTGTGGGGACGCTCTTCCCTACAGGCGCAAGCCCCTGCAGTTAATTACGCTACCGCTTCGCGGTAACAACTTTCTCCTTCTCCAGAATTTCACTTCGTGTCGTGGGTGTTTGTTTTGTTTGTGGTTGCCCGTGGATTGTATACGGAGACTGAGTAATACCGTTTCCCGTAGGACGTGGATTAGTCCAAATCCGTATTTACTTAGATTTGGGTTTGGTGTTTTAGTTTAAGGATGCGTTAGCCTCGTTGAGGCTAAGATCAACTTAAACGTGATTCATTTAATATATGGCCGTTGGGACTCGTCACCTCTCTAACGTCGTTGAAGGATTACAACGACAGGTGTCAGAGGAGTTCGGAGATATACCTTCGAACCGAAGTTGATTTAGTGTTTTATATTTCATTTGAATGTTTAAGGATACGTTAGCCATGTTTGGGGCTAAGATCAACTTAAACAGGACCGTTTAGATCCGGCAAAAGAGCATTTGGAGGCTCTATTGTTCCAATTTAGGGACATGCGTAGTCCAATTTGGGACTAAAGTCTGTTTGGAGGATACGTTAGCCATTTTTGAGGCTAAGATCGACTCAAACGTTTGTTAAGGATACGTTAGTCCATTTTAGGACTAAGGTCAACTTAACGGGACGGTTTAGGTCCGACAAAAGAGTATTCGGGCTCTATTGTTCCAGTTTAGGGACATAGTGGTCCATGTTCCAGTTTAGGGACGTGGTGGTCCGTCGTTAGTTTAGGGACGTTTCGGTCCGATATTAGTTTAGGGACGTTTCGGTCCATCGCCAGTTTAGGGACGTGGTGGTCCAATATTAGTTTAAGGACGTTTCGGTCCGATATTAGTTTAGGGACGTTTCGGTCCACGAGTTTAAGGACCCCGCGGTCCGTATCGATGTGTGGTCGTTGGGACCCGTCACCTCTTTGACGTCGTTGAGGAATTACAACAACGGATGTCAAAGGAGTTCGGAGATGTACCCTCGAACCGGATGTAAATTGATTTAGAAGAGCAATTTTGCTCAGTCAATTTAATTTAAGGACTTATGGCCAAAATTGGGCTAAGTCCAATTGAAATGTTCAACATTTTATTTGCTTTTGCATTGCATTTCTTTTTTTATTTTTATTTGGGCTTTGCCCAGAAAGGATGCAGAGCATCAATTTGTTTTGGGCTCTGCCCTTTTAGGAATGATGCAAAGCATCAATTTTATTTGGGCTCCGCCCTTGTATAAAGGATGCAAAGCATCAATTTATTTGGGCTATGCCCATTTATTGCCTTGCAATTTATTTTGTCCTGTCAGGTCATTTTAATTTGGGCCTGGCCCTTTTAGTAATGCATTGCATTTGTGCAAAGCACTGTTAATTTGAGAATCTTTTAGATTCAAGAACCGATGGTTCAAAAAAAGAAGTGCAAAGCACTATTTGATTTAGATCTAAGAAAAAATAAGTTTTTTTTTTCTTGTTTTTCTTATCTCAGAGAACCAGAAGTTCATGAAAGTGCAAAGCACTATTAATTTAAGAACCTTTTAGGTTCAAGAACTGATGGTTCATAAAACAAGTGCAAGACACTATTTGATTTAGATCTAAGAAAAAGCAAGTTTTCTCTTGTTTTTCTCATCTCAGAGAACCAATCATGAAAGTGCAAAGCACTATTAATTTAAGAACCGATGGTTCATAAAACAAGTGCAAGGCACTATTTTATTTATTTATTTATTTATCGTTAAAGATCTATGATCTTGTTCATAAGAGAATTTTCTCTTCTTTAAAAGGTATTTACCTTTTTTTTTATTCTTCAAGAGTTCTCTTCTCTTTTTTTTTTAAGCAAGATGTTGATGCCTTTGAATTGAGGTCTAGGGTCCTTTTTATAGTGCCCATAAATTAGTTAAAATTTGTTAAAGAGATCATTCTCTGAGTGATTTGGGGAATTTTCCCCACCGTCGGATCTTTAATCCAAAGGTCTCTGTTTTACAGTAGAAATCTTCTTATATTAACAAAAAACAGAAAAGATTTCCTTAAATCTTCATTCTGTTTTTACGCAACTCCCCAGCGCCTGACACGTGTCGCGCAGTTGCGCGACACGTGTTGCGCAATTAAATTATTTTTTTTTAATTAATTTTTTTATTTATTTTTTTTATTATTATTATTTTTTTTTTTTAAAAAAACTGCGCAGCGCGCGCAGTGCGCTTTGCGCAATTTTTTTTTTTTCTCTTTTCTTCTTTTTCTCAAGAGCTTTACTCTAAAGCTCTTATGGAGTACGCTATTTCATTTATTTTAACTTTAATTTTCTTTTTAATTTTCAAGACAGAGTTTTGCTCTGATTGGAGAAAAACAGAAGTATTGCTTCTTTTCCCACCTTGGAATTTAAACAGAGCTTTGCTCTGATTGAGGTAAACAGGACCGAATTTATTTAAGGGGGGAAGATTGTAACATTTCAGAAAAATAAAATATTATTTATAAAATTTAAATAGTAAAATAATATATTTCACGAAAAACTATTCGATTTGTGAATATGGGTTTTCCATAAAATGGTATAATTACATACCAATATTTGGAAAATTATTGGAGATTAATGTGGTTTAGTTATTAAAAAGATATTTATTTGGATTTGGGCATTTTATGAATAATTATGCAATTATTATATGCAAGTTTAAATTAAACTTGATTAGTGCATTACTAATCACGATTAAGCCATATCCGTATTTTTAAATATCCATGAATAGTATACCATGACATGTTGCATTTTGTTGCATATTTGTTTGATTTGCATTGTTGATATTTGGTTCTTTTATATGAGTGAAGAAAAGAAAAAGAGAAAGAAAAGAAAAGTCAAGGAGAGAAAACATGGAGGCATGGGTTGAGAGTGTGTGCGTGTGAGAGATAGAGGGGGGTTATCTTCCATGGCATCCCCCACCATTCCTTTCCTCACTTCATTCTTCAACTCCCTTTCATCTTCTTCACCTCCTCCACCTCTTCTACCTCCATGGATCATTCCCAAAACCTTACCAAAACACCACACTTCCTTCATTAAATATGATCACAACCTCTCTTCAAATCCCTTGGATGCATCAAGTTTGGTTTTTGAGCACTTTAGGCAACCCAAGATTTTTCTTGAGTTGCCAAAGGAGGTATATTTCTACTCTTTTTGTTAAGTCTTTAGCTTACCTTATGTTCTATATTAGTTTACAGTTAAACGATATGGTTTGATGATCTTAGAATATTCCTAGATGAAGTTTAGGGTATGAGTTGAGTTGTGATGGTGTATTTAAGGCGTAGTGAGTGTCTTACTTGACGTTTGTAATGTTTAATAGCCTAGACTAGACACTAGAACCCGATACACGAACATAGAATTTTTCCGATGTCGGTTTTGTGAAGCTTTGAGGACTATAGGGAATCTAGAGCAAGTTGGAGTGTTTATAGGAAAATCAAACAACTACTGTGACCTTTTTAGACCGCTAGAAAACCACCACCAAAGTACAAGACCAAAACCCCCATGGAAAACTGGCGACACCAGTTTATTTTGCTTTCTCGCCGGCCGATCTTTTGGCTCTAGTGTTGGAGTATTGCCTGTAACTCATACACCTTATAACTTAGCCCTTATGTTGTTAGTTTTGTCCCTATCTATTTGTACAAGAATCTGGGAGTGATTTCCTCAATTGTCATATTATGTTTTCTGATATTTGAAACTTGGTTTTGATATTTGAATTTAGATTTGGTCATTGGACGTTTGTATGTCAACGACGAGAGTTATTTGGTTGTTTTTGCATTCGTAAGCTATAGGTTATAACCTATAAGCAATTCGTGTGCCGTATCGGTTTTCGGACTTGATTTTAATAGCATTTGGATTGTGTGTTGATATGTATGTACCTTCACATGGACTTCCGAGACGACAAAGCACATCGACTTTGACTAAGTGAGGATTTGGCAGGTGAGTAGATTTATATCTACGGGGGAAGTCGGGTGGATGGCGTATAGCACCCCCGCAACCATTGATATGGAAAATTGATATATAAATTATGAATTGGAGAAAAGATATGTTACGAACTTACTGATCTGATAGTAGATAACATTAGAGGATATGTTGGCTTGAGGATGCAAGGCGATGTACATGTTATATTCGTATGCCAATAGATGATATGAGATTCTACATACATATAAATAAGAATGTGATGTATATACAAGATGACTTGATGTGAGATATTGATATGATGAAAAGAGAATGTGATAAAATAAGATGATTTGGCTTAATATGTCGATATACGGATGTGAGACATGATATGAGAATATAGATAATTTTGCCAAGACATGATATGAGTTTAATATAAATGTGACTTGAGTTATATGTGTATATATATATATATATATATATATATATATATATATGAGAATAAAGAGTGATATGTTGTACGTGACCTTAGATCCGTACCCTTGTTTATGATATCGTACAACGGATCATACCGTACGAATTATGATATTTGATATTTGACCCGTACCCTCGATTTTGAGGAGGCCGTACGACGGACTATACTTTACGAGATGTATACATAATGATTGATCCGTACTTTTGATTCAGGATTAATTTAACCTTTTAGTCTTTTAATTACTTAAGTAGATATTAGAATAGGGTTCAAGTCATATCTATTTTCAAAACTAACGAATTGTGTACATTTTCAAAGGACAAACCGAGGGACGCTACGGATTTTAAAAGGGTATTTCTTTTTTTTAAAAACGCTGTAGTCCCTACTTTTCTAAAAATAAAGATTCGTGCTATTTTAAATATGATAATTATATGGATCGTAGATCGAGATATATCTTACCTTGTTGCGTTACAATTTACTTTTCGGCTATGTTCATTTTACTCTCATTGCATTATATATAATTGTGCAGGTATACTAGCAGACGATATCATAACAAATAATAGAAGCAAAGATATATATATATATATATCTTTGCTTCTATTATTTGTTATGATATCGTCTGCTAGTATACCTGCACAATTATCGATAATGCGCACGTTACACTTACACAGATTTGTCGGCTCACACGTTCATCATCGCTAATTGCTATGCCATATACACAGTAGAATTGCTATATCATGGTATTATTCTTAATTGTAAATTACATTCATTGTTCAGTTTTATCATATGACACGTTTGCACGATATACTTGATATGCTCACATTACTGTTCTATGTTTGCATACATCGTACTTATGGTTATATGCATTGAGATGTTGTTTTCATGAGATTTCTGGATTTGAGAACCGCGGATATATTTCAAAGGAAATTATAAATTGTTTTAAAAACGTGGTTTCTTGTGATGTGATTTCGAGGCATCCACCATGAGTTTTCTCGGTTCTGAGATTGTTTTCGAGACGCGATTCGAGGAGTTGGACGAACCGTCTGTGGGTACATGGTGGACCGGGTAAGGTACCCCGGGGCAAGAAGATCGTGGGGATGACGTTGAGCCTGGCAGGAGGGAGCACTACCTACCGGTGATAGTTTGGACCCGGCGATTATCCGGAGGATACCGACTGGAGTCGTAAGATGGATATGGGCCGATCCGGACTGACAGAGCCCATGGGGTGATCCGGAATGACGGAGCCCGAGATATGAGGATTTACGTGTCGATATTGGACACGGGTTTCATGATGTTTCAAGTGTCGATGTTGGAACTCAGGTTCCATGATTTTGATGTGTCGTTGGACACATATTGGTAGATATTCTCATACATACAGGCATATGTTTTCATAATGATTCGAGTGTCGATGTTGGACACTCAGGTTCCACTATATTGATTGTGTCATTGATGGAAACACATGGATGATATCCATATGCATACAAGCATATGATTTCAGATGTTTATTTGTATATGCCATTGGCTTTGACTCTATTGTTGACATATATCCATACATGGTCACCCTAAAGATCATAGTATTACCTTCATGATACAGTATGACCTAGGAATCGTTGTTTATTCAATTTCTACCTGCTGATGTTTTCTACTCACAAGTTGGCGGATCACCCCCGTTGTGCCAAATCTTTCTTTTAGGTTTGACCTCTTGGATCAGTAGCGGCATTGCTGGTACACAGTTCCTTTTGGGTGTTTTGCTTTGGTAGGTGGGGCACACGCTAGATCGTGACCGCTCTTGTACCCTTTATATTCTATTGTATCTAGATAAACTCTATCAGTCAAAAACTAGAATTTGTATATTGGTAGATCTAGTCAGACATATATTTGTGAGACTTAGAGCGATGGGTGTATGTTCTCTTCTTTGAGATGATGATGTCTTGCCTTATTTATTCTTTCTGTGTTTGATCTTCACCGTAGGGCGTCATATATATGTTTATTTCGTGGTTGTGATTCCGCCAATTGGCGGAGAGCTAGCTTCCACTTGGGGATGCCTATATATATTGCTTGTATGTGGTTTTGGATCAAATATACAATGGAGGTGTGCCCTAATTTTTAAAGACGTAAAATGTTTTCAACTATAGTATAATCCACTTGCAATTTTATGTATCATACCTTTACTTCAAAAACTTCACCTCTATTATTTTCCTAAAAAGGTTTAGATTTCTGTGCTTTGGCTTACTTGAATTAGGTAGGATCCTATAGACTTCACATGATTCAAGTGCCAGTCACGTGCCTTTTTCTGTGTCATGACAGGCGATTTCCTTGGGCATCTTTCCTTTCCCTTTTTCTTTTTTGTTTGAACCTTTGTTTGCAGGTCCGAGGTTCATCTCAGGTAGCGTACGGTTACGCAGCTGAATGTTTTCATAATTCTTCTCCTCCTCTTCTTTTCCCGAAGCAGAGTCTTCAAAGAGAGGTTTGAGGGCCGTTTCGTCCTCGGAATCGCTCCCGAAGGTGAGAACTTAATGTTTTTCCCCTTCCGAACTGGTACCAACCATATGACAGTTGCCAGTTGTTTCTTTATACGTGTTCGTCTCGTCACCCTCACTTTGACTAGCCCGAGCTTCGCGCTTCTCCTTCTTGAAATGTATTCGATGGGAAACATATCCTGACCACCACTTCTCTAAGGCATTGCACTCCTTAATGGGGTGGGCGACCCTTCGGTGATATCGGCAATATTTTGGATGTGATTCTCCTCATCGAAGTATGGGACCCTGAGAGTGTACATCAGGAGCTGTGGAAGGTTCATCCCCGTGGACAAGGCTTTGGCGAATCTCTTCTCTTCTTTAGTCCTACTCTTATTCATCACAAGCATGCATTGATTTCTCCGGAGAACTTCATGACCCTTCCTCATCGCAGCTTCTTTGTTTAGATGCTGCAGCTTGGCCTTTTCGTATATGGCCTTTTCGTATATGGCCATTTCATGGTTATGGATGTCTCGGTCATCTTTTCTCTTTTGAAAGGCTTCATTTAGCAGCCTCTCAATCGGGTCTTCTTCTGCCAGTTTTGAGGATTTTAGTGTCGATTCTGGCCCCAGTTCCTCCACGTCACTTTCAGATGCTGGCGGAGCTTCTTCATCATATAATGATGAATGAGAGATCATGTGGCAACTTACTACACGGTCTTCGGCTCCTTCTGTTGAGACATTTCCACCATCACCATTACTGTATCCATCCTCAAAATTATGCTTGAGGAATTCTTCGAGCATGATCGGTGTCAACGCCTTCTGGTTAAACTCTTCTAGTGCATCTATGTATTTTTGCAGGTCTGTGCTCTTGTCGATATTTTCCGCAGGTTGCACAGGCTTCTTGGTCTTCTTCTTTTTCTTAGAAGACTTTGTAGGCTTAACTTGGGGGATTTTCCCCATGTCGACGACTTTCGGTGTGGGACATGGTTTCGGCATCCCTTCTATGATTTCGGGTTCAAGTGGGCTCTTCCACCAGATCGAAAGACATACTTGCATATCCTTCAGCATTCTTTTATTCTTTACTGAAAGGACTGCTTCTCATGGAGATTCTTTCACGAGTGAGCATGATGCCCCCTGCGTGTCCACCTTTTTCGGAGCTTGCTTTTGGGGTGGATCTACCCTCTAGCTATCAGACAGTGTGAGTTTTCCCTACTGGTACTGGTCCTTAACCCAATTTTTGAAGATGTAAGAATTCTTAATTGGATGTCTAATTATCCTCTGATAGGAGCAGTAGTTGGGATTATGGATGTCATCGGCTTGTGCTGGACGCCGTAGGTCAGGTAATGTGATCAGATTATTTCGCATTGCAAGCACAAACAACCTCCTCATTTTATCACGAGGGAATGAGTATGTACATCCTAATCTTTCTTCTAAGGACGGGTACGCACGTTTGTTGTTTTGGCGAGCAGCTGGCTTTGGACTGCTCGGTTGTTGTTGCGTGTTGGCAACAAAGGCCGATTTTCCTTTTCCCTTGTTATTTCAAGGGTCCTTATTTCAGGAGGATGGGCCATGACCCATCTGATCCATCTGTGCTAACTTGTCAATCAGCGACTGGAATATGGCGGGCTTGAAGAAGGTCATAGATTGGGACACGTTCGATTGAGGATCTATCATCCCAATAAACATTCCCACAGTCAGAGACTCCTCAATGCGCTGTTCGCATTTGGACCATAGGTTCTGCCACCGGATTGCATATTGGACATATGTTTCTCCCGGCTTGACCCTGGCATTGATTAGCGCCGTAATCGGAGTGCGTTCACTCGCACTGGCGAACCGTTGCATGAATAGAAACTCTATTTCAGAAAAGGTTTTCATGGAGTCATTTGGAAGCTCCGAGTATCATTCGAAAGCTGTTTCTGATAAGCTTCCGATGAATTGGCGAAGCAACAATTTGTCGTCGCCTCCAGTATTGCCGCACAGAACTCTGAATTATGCAACGTGTTATTGGGGATTACCCATTCCTCTGTAAACGTGGAACTTCATGATTGTATATTCCGGTGGGTATTTTATTTGTTCTTACCAGGTCGGATATAGTCGCCCGGTTTTGATGAGTTAGTTCGCGGCTTCATTGGCCTGGTGAGCTCTAGTTTGTTGAGCAATATAATCATCTAAAGCCACCTTGGAGATTGTTTCCTCATTAACCGTTCATAAGGCCGGGGGAAGATATGATGTTTCTCCTCTTTCATCTTCGATAATCACCAGAGGATCTTCAGCCGGTAGTTCCAATTGGATTATCATTCCAATCATATCCTGGAATAGAAGAGCCATCTGCTTGATATTAGCAGCTTGCTCCGCAGCTTCTTTTTCTTTCTTCTCTAGCACTCGTCCCAAGAACTTGCTTGATATGTAAGCCCTAGAGTCCATTATTGTATATGTATATATATTGGATGCTTGGACATATGTATATACAGGACAATCTTGCTCGATATGATAGTATGCTACTTGGTTTGTCTTTATGTTAACATGTGTATATGTTATACTTGTTATTACATATCATTAATATATGTTAATAAAGCCCATAGGATTATTCCTTGACTACCAGCATTATGACGATGATCATATATGTGGGGGTTGGGTAGTCCATAAGCACATCCTTAAAAGCCCCTAGTCGTGGGAGTATCGAGTCAGGTTATCAATACTCCGGAGTAGACCGGTGTATACGTTTCTAGACCCCCGATGAGGGGTGAAGGTTAGACCCACAGCCATTGGTCTTTCGTACCTAAGATCATATGCGGGTGCTCATGGGGGAGAGTACACTAGACGGACTCGCCAAGATCTTCTAGATGGTACTATACCTAACGTCAGATAGCAGTTCTCTTGTGACATGAGTACAGGTTAGTCTTCAGACCTGAGATCGTCATTTGTCTCATGTGAGTTCGGACTGTACTTAGATTACTACCCTACCACGGCTCTACTAAGTCATGCAAACAGGTTTTGTTGGGTACAGTCCCGAGCCACATGGAGGCAATGAGTGATCGTGTAACAACACTAAACTTTCTGTACAAAATTTTTGTAAAATACAGAAAGGAGTACCTTAGCCTGAGTACAACTTAAAAGTATTTCTTATTTAAGAACAACAAGAAAGCACTTGTAGCTCATTGGTAAAGTCTTGCACTGCTGTGACATAGCTCCTGTGTTCAAATCCCCACAGCCACATATTATTTTTAATGATTTTTCTTTTAAACTTTTTTGAAGCCCCAAATTTTACACATGCAATAAAAATGAAAAGTCACCGAAAACAAATAAGTGAAAAATGTTATATGAACAGACCCCGACATGTAGCATCATTCCTACCCCACCCCTTACCGAGATGACCAGCGATATAACCCTCTGGGCTGGCGCCGCCGGCCCCCTCCCCTCCATCGGGATTGCTGTCATATTTTGAACCATAGTCATTAGGCATCCCCCCACTACTCCTCTTATGTTTGTTTTTCCTGCAATTAACCAGAGGATTAAAAATCACCATTAAACCAATGTTTTAATGCATTTTAATTCCCTAAACCCTAATTCTATCCTATAAATACAACCCCATACCTAGCCCTCTCTATTCTGAAATCCATTGTCAAAACTCTCAAAATTTTCCAAGTTAAATACGTTGTACAAGTGGAGTTAGCCAAGGCCAATTTCCGGCGATGATTTGGGAAGATTCTGGCGATCCTACGACTCCACGAACCTCTCAAAACCTTCCTATACCTCTCCTCTCTACCATAAACCCGTAAGTCCCCTCTCCTTCTCTCTCTTCCTATTTTAAAAAGTTCTCTTTTCAAAACTCATCGGAAGTGGAGTTAATCCCACATCCGATTCTAATTTGTTAAAAAAAATCCAACTTTTCTTAATTACAAATCAAGCATTTCTTTATATATTGTTTAGCAACCATAAACCAATATTGAGAACAAGTTTCAATTTAAAATACCATGCTATGCGACTTGTATTACACTTTTAAAGTTAAATACCACAAAGTTTACCTACGACATTCTTTTATCATAATTGTTCATATTACCTTTAGAAAACCCTCACGAGGTAATGACCTACCTCTCACAACACTCATCGTGACATAGCACGATTGCTTGAAAACCATATTTTTGTGGCTAATATAATTTTACATTTAAATACTATAAACTATTAAAAACTGTATTCTTTAAATTGTTTTAAATTATATTCCTTACGATTACGTCTCTACAACCCACTTTTGGGGAACCCGGTTTGGATGGTGCATGTTATTGCACATCCTAGGAACTAGTAGAACAAGATGCAAACCTCCTCATGGAGTATCCGATCTCGATAGAATTTTTAATGCAATTTTTAAGAATAATGTGATTTTCTATTTAATAAATAAATTCTATTTTTAATAATTATATACATATATAAATATTATCAAAACATCTATTTTATATTTATAATAAATTCCATGTTTTATAAACACAAGAATCACAAATTTCATGGATATACCATTAACAATCCATGCAAGTCAATTTACACTAAAATACCATATACTATTCAATTTAGGTTTATATTCATTAGAATACCTCATCTTATAAAAATTACATCCATGAAAACCCTAAATATGATAAATAAATACTTGAGCATTATTTTGAAATTATACTAAAACTATTTTTCATAAAACACGCTCAAGTTATATTAATTTACAATAAGGACCCTAGTAAATATAGGTTTAAGCGGGACCAATTCTCTTGAGCCTCAGGGAGAAGGAGAAAGTGGGTGCTTGCCTATTTAAGATAGGAAACTAAAACAGGGTTATCAATGGTACTTGGCTTGGAAAAAGTCACAAATCCTAGCGTCCATATGCACCAGTTACCGATAACTCCAAAACCTAATTCAGGAATCCAAATTTGTTTAAATGTCTGACTCAGACAGAGTCTCAATCTAATCTGAATACAATTCCAATCTACATACAATTCAAATATAAATCCAATACATCATGAATCCATATATACTGAAACTTGAACATGAATACCAAAATACTATCAAATATCAACATGACTTGAACTGACCGAACCATGGATATACATTGATATGATTACATGACTATCCGTTTACATCCTTATCCATTTACATGAAAAATTGATATCATGGTTTCGGCAAGTCTTACATTTATAAAAACAACACAATATACATTACGGGGTTAAAGGGGTAGATTGGTACAGAATGTGTTAAAAGTGGCACGCGATGGTCATTAAAAGACGTAACTAAACATCCATTGCCGTTGTTCCGTGGGGTTTTGACGGAGCCTTGTACTACAGGTTACCTTTGTCTACGGGATAGATGGACTACTCTCGTAAACACTAATATCTTCTGTACCAAGCTACAAACAACTGCGTTAGTATAGCGAACATAATCTTTTATACTTTACATGTTCTATTCCCTGTCTATTCTTCTCTACCTCTTAGGACTTACCGAGCTTTTGTTCGCTGACGATATTCCTTTTCTATTCTTTCTTTGGAATGTTTTCAGGAGGAACCGAATCTCTGGAGATCGAACCCGGCTCAGAAGACTTGGAACAGTTCATCGAGGACCCCGAGCTCTAGTTCACTTGTATATACTTTTACTTTCAGTTCATGCCATTATTTAGGAATTAATTTCCAGTATTGTATTTACTTTCCAGTTGTATTGTAAAGAATGTTAAATCAATACAAAGTTGTTGTTCATTTACATCTCATGTCTTTCCTGTGTACATTTATTATATTGCTTATTTACGCTTAGCATGTTTACTTATGAGTAAATACGTCGCGTGCCTAGCCGTGCCTCCTTATCCGTACACCGGGAAGCGGGGCATGACAGATTGTTGGGGATTCGTTTCCCCCTGTATAGGGAGTCGATATTGCACTGTGTTCAGTTGGCCAGCACCATAAGATCTTGTCCAAGGCAGTTGGGATTTACTAATAGTTAGATCAGTAGTTTTCCGGATTGGTCCTGAGCCACATCGGCATGAATTATTGGGTTATTAGGGTCTGACGTTTACCACCCCCTAAACTCGGTATGCAATACTCTTAGACGAAAATACCGTACTGTACGGAGATTGTCACAGATAGGCTTAGTAGGAGTTCAGATGAGTTGTCTCGTCGGCCTTCCTTTTCGACAGGTATCCGGATAGCCGTTACGTACAACTAGTACCGTTGACGTGCTTATGGTTATGGATTTATCCAGTAACTTACTGTCGGCGTACTGTCGAGTCATTAGAGTCCTAAAGAGGGTTTTCCTGGTTCAGACGAAATGATGTAGTAACTTTATTTTGATACATGCAGGGTTCTGATTGAATGATTTTACTAGCTACATGGACTTTCATTCGGACGGTTGATAATACTAGCTGGTTTAGGATTGAGCCAGATTATTAAATTAGGTATTGATTTAATAATTTACATACACACACACACATATATATATATTGATATGTATATTCTAGTATTATATTCTTTGTATTATTCTATCTCTTTGGGTATTCATATTTTGATACGAATACGGGTATGTATATACCGTAAAGTGTATTCCGTATTTATACGAAAAACGTTCTAGGAGGACATCTTATTTCCTTGGTTTTTCTTTTCTAGAAATTAGAAATGAGGTGGAGGGGTGAGGTGGCATGAGAATGGTGTGAGGCATAGATGAATAGGGTAAACAAATGAATTTATAATTCATTTGTCTACACTATTTAAGTATGGTTGGTTTTTAATATTACAAAATATCATTTGACAAAACCATGCTAGCATTATTGTTTTCGGAGCAGATTTTTTCATTTCACCATTCTGTTTCTCCCTCCTTTCTTGAGCGCCTCCTTCATCTTCCTTCATATTCTCTCATGAGTTGAGAATCAAGGATGGAAGAGAGAGAGAAAAATACTAGAACAACTCACTAAATCACTAGACATCCTAGTTTAGCAAGCTAGGACATTTAGTTGATCCACTTGATTTTTAGTGTGGAGCTAGAGCCAGGACCCACATCTCTCAGGTGAATCATCTTAGACAGAGGAAGACTGGCAGTCAAGCACAATCACGGAGACCCCATGGAGCTAAGGAAGAGGGTAGAAGACCGAAGGACATGAATCTTTTAGTATAACACTTCTATCATAGTAGTTAAAACTCTTTCTTTATGTTTAGTTTAAGTGTTTGGATTCGATTCTAAATTTTGTAGTTTCTAGCGCCTCTAGAATTGTTTTCATTCTGCATAGGCAACGGTTGTAGCGGCTAAGGCATTAGGAATCCTAACAGAACTCTGTATTGGTTGGGCCTGGCATTGTTCGATTTCTTTGTTCGGACTTTCTTTTGGCCCGGTGAGTGCTGCCATTTTGGTCAGCATCTCTTGGAGCTTTTTTGTTGCTCCTGAACTTTCATGAGTGACCGAGTATGCGGCCTGTAACTTATAGAAGTGCAGCTCTCTTCTTTACCGCTAGCCATGTAGACCGTATATATGGTTTTGCCCCCAGACATAGGGCATTTAGATCCTTCACCTCTTGATTTTGCCACTGGCGATAGAATTTTCTCCATCCTCGTTCTTTTATTAGAGGTTGGAGCTGAAGGAGCCGTTATGACAGATACCTTTTTAGGAGAATTCCCCCGTTGTATGGCGGAGGAGTGGTATTTTTCTTATCAGTCGTTAGATTTCTTTGGTCTACGAGTGTAATTTTTATCAAACACGGAGTCTTGGACTTTTCGCCAGACTCTATGTATCTGCGAGGAGAGTCATTGGTGAGGCTGCTCCGGCTGCTTCTGTACTAGGGCTTCTGCCGGTAGAGGTGATTTTTTCAGTACCGCCGTCGGGGAGTTCTTGCGCACCCTCCTAAGCAGATCAAAGCTATTCCTTATTGGAACGGCAGCATCAACATCCACTATAGATGCTGTTGGGGTAAGCCAAGAGGGCGAGTTGCCCCAAGCTCGTCTCACTGGGCGCCAATGGCGATGTCAAGCATATCTTACAGTAGGAACGACCTCAATATTAGAGGTGTCTTCATCATGCCCCCTGGATTGCTGGGGAGCTTCGCTTAGCGTCAGCCTGTTACAGGCATGTCTTTGTTGGAGCTAGAGCGGAGTTGGCCAATCTGTCGAAAACCAACCGTCTGGATGGAGAAGCACTTTTGTCGGCTTCACAGGTAGCATGAGCAGGTAGGTTTAGCCATTTTAGGGCAGCTCCCTCTACTATCATAGGCTTATTTTCGGGCCCATTCGTGTTCTTCTCCAGATTGTTGAAGACCGGGACTCCAAGGTAGGACGGCTTGCTAATAGGATCGTCACAGTAGTCAGCCGATCAAAGACTGACCTTCACAGAGCTTCTTCTTATGGCGTTAAGGCGCCAAAGTTTACGGGTGGGAGTATGGTCCTGAAGAATTGCCCAGTGGTAGCTTGAGTGACTTGCCTCACTGGCATTGAGAAGATGGAGGCTGCGTTGGGCCCATACGTCACTCCTTTAGCTGGGATGGAGAGGGAGTTGTTGTTACAGGAAGTGCAGTGAGAGGCCATTGATTCTATACATAAGCGAAATACCAAGTTTTAGTGCCTCGAATCCAAGAGCAACCATGAATATAGTGTTGGAGATAGTGCCCTCAGAGTCAATTATTGGATCACAGGCACGCGACTGCAATAATTGAGGGAGGACCTATACCGGTAGGACAGTCTTACTCAAGATGATAGTATGCTATTTGGTTTACCTTTATCATCGTGTACTGCTTCAGGTGACCTTACAGGTCACTGCTACACGTTGATAGAGCCCCTAGGATTCTTGCTTGACTGCCAGCAGTATGAGGGCGATCATATACGTGGGAGCTGGGGTCTAAAGCACATCCTTAAAAGGTTCCTAGTCGAGGGAGTTTCGAGACAGGGCATCGATACTCCAGAGTAGACTAGTGTATACAGTCGAAACCCTGACGAGGGGCGGTGGCCGGTCTCATAAGCCACTGGTGTCAGTTGGTTCACCTAAGCTGTACACAGGTTCTCATTGGATTATGAGTACACCGGACAGGACTCGCCGGGAACATGCTAGTTGGTCTTATACCTGACGTCAGATAGCAGTTCCCTGGTGACATGTGTACAGGTCAGTTCATCGACCTGAGATCGTCATTCGTCTCGTGTGAGTTCCCACTGTACTTTGATTACTACCCTACCATGCTTAAAGGAGACGTGCAAACAGGTTTTAGTTGGGTACAGTCCCGAGCCACATGGAGGCAGTGAGCGGATCTGCAGGGGTTCGTCTATCTCTGTATTGGGGGTGAGGTCATGCTGTGTCTAGGAGAGCCATTACACGAAGTCCTTGGCCAAGGCAGAAGATTTACTGGAAGGTATTCCAGTAGTATCTCAGGGTGTTTTGGGCTACACTCCGACACGACTTGTACCGCTTTTGGGGGTCTGACTTTTACCAACCCGCTAGGCCCACCATGCGATACTCATAGACGAACGGACCGGACTGTATGGATATTGTCACTGACAGGCTCAGTAGGGTGTTAGGATGAGTTCGCTCATCGACGTCCCTTTTGGTCAATACCTGGTAGCCCGTTACGTATGGCTAATACCTCTGACGTGCTAGTGATTAAATCCACAACCAAGGTGTTGACGAGTCTTTAGAGTCTCCCACAGACCGTTTTCTCAAGTTTCGGGCGAAACGCTGTAGAGGCCGTATGGAGATATGGCAGGGTTCGATCATATACGTGTGGTATTGTACGGATCATGATCGGATGGATAATACTAGCGGGCTTTGGTTTAAGCCGGATCCTAGTATTGTACAGTGTAGAGTTTGTCTCATTGCATTTGTATTTTGGTCGGAATACAAATGCGGGTATGTATATACAGTAGCGAGGTTTCCTGTAATTTATTACGGGATCAGTTTTATGAAGTTGCCAGTTTGCTTTCCATTTCGGCCGTTTTCCTTTGTTTCTTTCCTTGGCTGAAAATTGGTGGAGGATGGCTTATTTGCAATTGTGCAAATTAGCATTGTGGAGGGTGGTCTTTGCATATTGTTGCTTCATGATGATTGTACCTTCATTTGACTTCTTTAGTTCATCATTGCTTGACTTTTGGAGATATGAAGGTTGATGGTGTGTTGGACTTTGTTGGTGATCATTTCTTCTCATCATCACTCTTTTCTCTCTCTTGCATTATGATTGCTCACCCCCCTTGGATTTTCTCTCTCCCCCTTGACTAAAGAGAGGCCGACCCCTATTGAGGGAGGGTTGGTTTGTTTGGTGTGAGGATTTTTGATTCATTCCATTGAAAAAGAAAAATCCTCAAGCTCATTCCATATTCTCATTTTTTACTCCACATCAAAATGGCAACTACAATAAACCACATGAGACATAGAGTTCCACACTATTCTACAACAATTCTTGGACACGTCGACTCGCCAACTTCGTGCCCGAGTTGCCTCGGTCCAGAGGCGGGAGCCCGTAAAAGAACCCGGCGATGTGGTGCCCTTCCGACGAGGAGATGAAGACCGGAGATTCCGCGGGGAGATCGGGACGACGACGAGAAGACCGAAGGACACGGATAGCTCGGTGTATCTCTCTACCCTTTCTCTAGTTAGCTAGGATTAGATTAATGGTCCGATCCAGGTTTATAGTGCATGGTGGTGCCGGTTCAAAAGTTTTGTAAAAATATCGTTTCCGCATTTTGGCCTCGGATTGACGGCCGGGGCGCCGCCGTGCACTTACACTGGTATCAGAGCCACGCCATTAAGCTAGTCTAGCTTGCTCTAACGTGTTTACAAGTTCGATCGATCAGATTTTCAAAAACCGCGATTTCAAGAGCATCAGTTTCTGTCGATTTTATTTGTGCTCGGAAATTTTTTTTTAGTGTTGCAGAAATTCATGCAGGTGATTTTAAGAATTCTCGAAAAATTCGATACACTGATTCCTTAGTAGGACCGCGGAACCGTGGCCAAAACCCTGTTCGTGCCGCGATTCCGCGGCAGTAAAGTGTAATCAATGCATCAACTTTTCAGTGGGCTTCTGGGTTGAAAATGGGGCTTTTGGAATATTCTTTTTGGGCCCAGATTTTCTTCGAGTGCTACAGTAGTGCTTGGGGCCCACTTCGGTAAATTTGATCGATCAAAAATTTTAAACATGTTAGTTCACAGTATTTATATTATATCTGTGACCGTGAATGTCATTTGATCGGTAAATCCTTTTTAACTGCTATAGCCTTTTTAGACGGATTTGCGAACGTGACATTCACGCTGATGTTCTGTGTTGTGCTGTGATGTTGCGGATTTGTCGTGGTAGATAGCCTGGACGCAATGGTATTACAGTTTGGTTTATTATGTACATTTGATATTGCGGGTCGAGCGTCCGACATGTGGACTGCCGTCACTGCCTGTTTGTATATTATTCTTTTGGGGCACGACCGGGCTGAGGTCGATGTTCCCGTTGTATGTATATTTTACTTTCTGTACTAGGATTACCCCAAGGTGGGGTGCACGGATAGCCGGGTTCTAGAAGGCAACGGGACCGCATCTCATGGCATTAAGACGGAGGGGGCTTTACTCTAGAATTGGCAGGCTATTCGCCGCACTCGTAGGGGGTACAGGTTGACCCAGGAGGGGTGCCCAAGTTACCGGATTCCGTAAAGTACTGGGTGGTCCATTCACGTTGCTGAAGTGGGCTTCCTCACTTCAGGTTTTGGCGGGTAACTTGCCACGCCCGTAGGGGTCTAGGATTTCATTGCACAGGCTATCCACACGACCAGGGGAACGTCGGGTTTCAGTAGCGGCTCTATAAAACCCGGGGATCCCAGATATCTATATTGTTCTGTGATGCTTATTACATTTCTGTGATGTTGCATTTTTTTCACGCCTTGAGCGAAATATTATATATTGATATATATACTAGTAGATGTTGTATATGTTTTGCATCCGCGCTAGTCCAGTCCCTGCTCTGTCGTTAGTTAAGTAACCTAACGGGTAATGACGGGACCCAGTGGCGAATGCGGATGGCATATACGTACATCAATATTTTCGTTCTTTATTGGTGTGATCAATTGATGGGACTGCGTTGATTCGGATCAATGCAAGCTAAACAAACCTATTCTGATGTTGTTGGAACATTTTTCAAAAAGCTGTTATTGCAAAGACGTTGTCTTTTGTTTTGCACAGTGGTATTCGGTTATGAATATCCAGCACCTCAGTCGACGAGGCAAGGGTCGAGATCCCTTCACCGGGAGTGACCCCTTGGACAGAAGTTTGCGTCAGGGCAATAACTTCACTATAGTCGTTTGCTTTTGCTTTGCATCGCGGTATTTAGTTGGAATATCCTGCACCTCATTTTACGGGGAAAGAGCCGAGATCCCTTCACCGGGAGTGACCTCTTTTGCAAAGGTTTTCGTCACTATATTTTTATAAAGCTATCCAGTTCCTTCAACGACATCAAGTTCATTACGTTAAAGGTTTTCGCCAGAAACCATTCGTAGCCCTCCATCATTTCAGTTAAATATTCGGTAGTATTCAAGCTATGTATTTTGACCTCACGCCAAGGCATAGTGATTGGTAGCTGGTGGATATTTATCTGTTGCATAGATAGAATGCGTTGGTTTAAGACAGTCGTACTGTCATTTTGGCCTACGTCAAGGGTAGGTACGGGTGGGTTCAAATTAACCTGGATAATGATGGGTAGAACTTGACATGTGACTTATAACATTTTGACCTCACGCCAAGGTCATAAGAGCATGGGGCAAAAATCACATCGGGAGTTCTAAAGAAACTGAAACTTACCAGATATGCGCATACCTTCTAGAGTGTGATAACGTGAGCGGATTCCGTCACGTTATCATGCGATGATAGTTGGATCCCGATTCCCACTGATGAGTTGGTTTACTCCTCGGGTGATCCCGACTAATTCTTCTTTCAGGTTTGGAGGAGAATTTGACGGTTCAGTGGGAGGTTTCCTGATTAGATAAAGTGATAACCATTATGATCTAAGTTAGAGTGCACGCTGAGTGTTTCTCTTCTCTCTCTCTTTGGCAGCGACCATTGACCCGACCCTAGACTATGACTCAGTGATCAAGTTGATCGAACCTTCTTAAACACTGGCTTTTGGATTGTCAGAGTTGCAAACCTCATTGCCGCTCCTACTTTTACCTTTTTTCTCCAGAGCACCCCGTATTACTATTAACGTCCACTTCCATTGGACAAAAGCATCGTATGGTTATATACGAACTCGAAGGAATTTATTCGAGGATGGTTTCCTGTTCTGGAGAAAACGAATAGGATTATTCAGTTGTCTTTTCCTTTTACTTTCTCTCAGGTTCCGAGTACTCCTTGGTTTAGAAGATAGTACACCTATTACGCAAATTGGATAGTCTTCTTCCAAACCTTAGGCTGGTGCCGAACGGTGGGGAATGAAGAAAACCAATTAGCATAACGATGGTGTATAGAAGGTATTAAGTAAAGACATATCAAGGGATTAGTAAGAGGGCAAAGTAAATTGCGACTGCTATTCACGACCAAACCAAGTATTTCTTCGCCAATCCTAAATCACCTTTGTATTTCTCCAGGACACTCCGTATCACTACGAAGATGCACAGTTTATTGGATACTCCATCGTATGGTTATATACAAACTCGAAAGGAACTTGTTCCAGTTCGGGGATGGATTCTGGTTCAGGAGAAATAGGAATAAGGTTTATTCGGTTGTCTTTTATCCTCATCTTCTCTCGCATTGCGAGTGCTCCTAGGATTAGGACGGTACACCCATTATGCTTATTGGATAGTCTTCTTCCAAACCATAGGCTGATGCCGAACGGTAGGGAAGGAAGAAAAACCATTTGGCCTAAAGGGGTGTACAGAAGATAATGACTAAAGACATATAAAGGGATTTGGAGAGATGGCAAAGAATTATACGGTTACGATTGTGAATCTGGATAATGGAAGAAGCATTACTAGGAATACCGGCATACCCCTTCGAAACATTTCAATATTTCAGTTTCACTGTGTATTGTTAAAAGAAAATTGATTTCCCAATTAGTCCTTACTCCAGGGTATGTATTTACCAGGTTTGATTCTCACATCTGTATGATTTTACAGATGATGAGTGGGAGTAAGTTATTGGGAATTAGGTGATTCTCCTCATTATATCGGAATTCGTTGTAATTGGTGATATTTTAGGAAATCACCTGGGTAGTTTGCCCGACGACAAATATTTGGTTTTGAATATCCGTTGTTATGCACCAATTTCAAATTGATATATCTGTACGTCTATTTTTATAGAGTGAGATATACCTTTCTGAACTTATGTCTATGACATTTACCTATATCAGTAGATGGTTAGGTAAGGAGCATTAAACAGCGGTGTAATTCTTCATAACCATAAGTACAGTTTTCAACCTACGACATACATGGATTGAGTTATTAGACTCAGGGAACATATACAGAGTATTGTATGTTGTCCAGTATCCATTAGGACAGAGGGGTTGGTACTCGTACTATATTCTGTTTACCTGTGACTTCTCTGGTTCTTAGACATGTGTTTCGTAGAAACACAAGGTCCAATTTTTGAGAAGTTATAGGTATATGAATAAAGTAGAGAACTAGGTGTTGCAAGTATCGGGATTCTTCAAGGTGATCGAAGATGTAGATACTTGTGTAGGGTATTCAGTTGATAGTAATGATTAAGAGAACTTGCTTCTCTTTCAGATTACTCGTAATTGGAAGCACTCTTAAGTTGAGTAATGCTGATCGGCCTCTCTCCATTTAGTTGACATGCACTGGAGACTGCTGCATGATTTGAATCTGGTTCAATTAAATCAGTGCCTCTAGTTCTATATTGGATATAGAATAGTTCATATCTTAATGATGTTAAGGTACGGCGAGTTGTCCGGCTTATACTTAAAACCAGACTCTAGATAACTCAAGGCACGTTTCTGTAATGGCTGTTTGTAGGTTGACCCAGGCTATGACGAGGGTTGACTTTCTATCATCTGGAAGATCAATAGTGATATTGTTCTAGACTCGCCACAGTTTTAATAAAAATGGATTTTTTCAGAAAACAGTAGTGGGAGTATGGTAGAACTGGAAGTGATTCCAGAACCGCAAATGATTACTGAAAGTTTGATAGGAACCTAAAGATTCAATCTGGCTTGACATTCCATTGGCCACTCCGCAGATACGGTGGGTAACCTCAGGCACCCGAGAGGTACTCCGGTAGCCTCAAGGACGGTGACAAGGAGGTTCTTGTTTACCCAGACTTGCCATTGCTGTTGTTCCAGGCTGCGGACCCGGCAGGAGGATGAGTATAGCGTCGTTCTAAACTAGCTTTGGAAGTGCACGTGTATATGACTCTGCCAGAAGGTTGTCGTAGTCAGTGGGAGCAGCGGAAGTATTGGTGGACAAGTGGCTTGTGTCTATTCATAGACTAAAGCAGATATAGCGGAGATAGATCATCTATTTCTGATGTGACAGTCATAGGTTTGACTTCATCAGAATAGGGGATGGATCTGTTGATAAGGTCGTAGGGTGTGATGTCCTGGTATTTGGATGACATACACAGAGTAGGAAGTGATATTCCTATACTACGATGGTTATACTTTGGTTGTCACACAGTGGTTTCTCCACATGGGACTTGGATATAATATCAAGACATTCTGGTTACTGGATCTATGGTTTTAGATCTAGATTTGGGAAGTTTCCCAATCAGGGTACTTAAACAGCATTCTGAAGGTGTTTTAGAATGGACGACTCCAGGCACGGTAGTGTACCTGTAGGTGATGGAGTCACCCTCTCTAAAGGTGTCTTACAGACTAAAGTGGAGAGGGATGTGCATGATTGGCAGATCACTTGCTTAGGCAATTGAGTCAATCATGAGATGTCAAGTACCACACCAGATGTTGTTTTTGCAGTAGATGCAAGAAGTTGACATTAATCCAATCCTGGAGAAACGATCGGAAGCAGTTTTTAGAACATAAGTGGATGTTCTACGGATATGATAACAACAGCCTCATTTAGGAGACAGTTATCATTCCAGGCTTCCAAGGTGACATGGATGACAGAGAGGTTGTCAGAGTTATAGTTTTCCTTCTAACGAGGGGCAGTATTTTGGACAGGTGGTCCAAGGGGATACTGAGGGAGGCATGACGCAGGATACTGATTAAGTTCAGTTAACGATACAGTCTAAGAAGTTTGGATTTGGAGTTCATTTATGAGTTAGGTCCCATCAGACATCCAGACACATTCTAAGACAGGTATTGCTCATTTCGGGAGATGGCTTTCTCCGCGAACTTGAGATATAGAGAGACATAGAAAGAAACATCAAGGCGGATCCACTCACTGAGGTTATTCCTCGAACGCAATAGTTTCACAAGCGGGTTTTGTGAGACTGATTAGTAGAGGAGTTGGGTGTTCAGTATCATACGGGCTGTGAGTATGCGACATCGCAATAATTAGCCTTGAGAGCAAGTGGGAGATTGTTGGAGATAGTGCCCTCAGAGTCAATTATTGGATCACAGGCACGTGATTGCAATGATTGAGGGAGGACCTATACCGGTAGGACAGTCTTACTCAAGATGATAGTATGCTATCTGGTTTACCTTTATCATCGTGTACTGCTTCAGGTGACCTTACAGGTCACTATTACATGTTGATAGAGCCCCTAGGATTCTTGCTTGACTGCCAGCAGTATGAGGGCGATCATATACGTGGGAGCTGGGGTCTATAAGCACATCCTTAAGAGGTTCCTAGTTGAGGGAGTTTCGAGACAGGGCATCGATACTCCAAAGTAGACTAGTGTATACAGTCGAGACCCCGACGAGGGGTGGTGGCCGGTCTCACAAACCACTTGTGTCAGTTGGTTCACCTAAGATGTATACAGGTGCTCATTGGGTTATGAGTACACCGGACAGGACTCGCCGGGAACATGCTAGTTGGTCTTATACCCGACGTCAGATAGCAGTTCCCTGAGGACATGTGTACAGGTTAGTTCATCGACCTGAGATCGTCATTCGTCTCGTGTGAGTTCCCACTGTACTTTGATTACTACCCTACCACGCTCAAAGGAGACGTGCAAACAGGTTTTAGTTGGGTACAGTCCCGAGCCACATGGAGGCAGTAAGCGGATCTGCTGGGGTTCGTCTCTCCCGGTATTGGGGGTGAGGTCGCACTGTGTCTAGGAGAGCCATTACACGAAGTCCTTGGCCAAGGCAGGAGATTTACTGGTAGGTATTCCAGTAGTATCTCAGGGTGTTCTGGGCTACACTCCGACATGACTTGTACCGCTTTTGGGGGTTTGACTTTTACCAACCCCCTAGGCCCGCCATGCGATACTCATAGACGAACGGACCGGACTGTACGGATATTGTCACAGACAGGCTCAGTAGGGTGTCAGGATGAGTTCGCTCATCGACGTCCCTTTTGTTCAATACCTGGTAGCCCATTACGTATGGCTAATACCTCTGACGTGCTAGTGGTTAAATCCACAACCAAGGTGTTGACGAGTCTTTAGAGTCCCCCACAGACCGTTTTCTCAAGTTTCGGGCGAAACGCTGTAGAGGCCGTATGGAGATATGGCAGGGTTCGATCATATACGTGCGGTATTGCACGGATCATGATCGGACGGATAATACTAGCGGGCTTTGGTTTAAGCCGGATCCTAGTATTGTACAGTGTAAAGTTTGTCTCATTACATTTGTATTTCGGTCGGAATACAAATGCGGGTATGTATATACAGTAGCGGGGTTTCCTGTAATTTATTACGGGATCAGTTTTATGAAGTTGCCAGTTTGCTTTCCGTTTCGGCCATTTTCCTTTGTTTCTTTCCTTGGCTGAAAATTGGTGGAGGAGGGCTTATTTGCAATTGTGCAAATTAGCATTGTGGAGGGTGGTCTTTGCATATTGTTGCTTCATGATGATTGTGCCTTCATTTGACTTTTTTAGTTCATCATTGCTTGACTTTTGGAGATATGATGGTTGATGGTGTGTTGGACTTTGTTAGTGATCATTTCTTCTCATCATCACTCTTTTCTTTCTCTTGCATTATGATTGCTCACCCTCCTTGGATTTTCTCTCTCCCCTCTTGACTAAAGAGAGGCCGGCCACTATTGAGGGAGGGTTGGTTTTTTTGGTGTGAGGATTTTCGATTCATTCCATTGAAAAAGAAAAATCCTCAAGCTCATTCCGCATTCTCATTTTTTCCTCCACATCAAAATGGCAACTACAATAAACCCCATGAGATATAGAGTTCCACACTATTCTACAACAATTCTTGGACATGTCGACTCGCCAACTTCGTGCCCGAGTTGCCTCGGTCCAGAGGTGGGAGCCCGTAAAAGAACCCGGCGATGTGGTACCCTTCCGACGAGGAGATGAAGACCGGAGATTCCGCGGGGAGATCGGGACGACGACGAGAAGACCGAAGGACACGGATCGCTCGGTATATCTCTCTACCCCTTCTCTAGTTAGCTAGGATTAGATTAATGGCCCGATCCGGGTTTATAGTGCGCGGTGATGCTGGTTCAAAAGTTTTGTAAAAGTATCGTTTCCGCATTTTGGCCTCGGATTGACGGCCGGGGCGCCGCCGTGCACTTACATATAGCGAATTGCGATTTTGTTCGCGAAACACGACATACGAAGTGTGGAGTGAAAAGAAAAAGAGGTCCCACCGGGCGTGCCAGAATCTGTTTACCGCCGAAAACAGAGACGAACTAGGATAAATCGTCTTACCTGAATTTGAGGGCCGATGTTATTTGGACATATCCATCCACCACTCCGAAGATACCGAGTTGACTTATGGCACCGTATATCGGAGGTTTGGATAGATGTGACCGATGTAGCAGACTTTATTAGATTCCCACTCATTTGTGAAGTAATTTTTATCGTGGAGTCGCTCTTCCCTGCATGCGCAAGCTTCTGCAGTTAATTATGTTATCATGTTCCGATAACCGCTTTCACCTGCTCCGTTAGGTCACTTCGTGTTGTGTTATGTTGTTTAATTTAGTTGCCCGTGAATTGTATATGGACACTAGTTTATGTCGTCGTCCGTAGGACGTGGATTAGTCCAAATTCGTATATATATGAATTTGAGTTTGATCTTAGAACGCAGATCTCGTATGAACGAGATCCATCAGTTCGAGATATGTTATCTGAGGATCATTAGTCATTTTCGAGACTAAGATTAACTCGGGAGTATTTAGTTAAGGCTCGTTAATCCTCTTTTAGATTAAAATCAACTTAACAAGTATAGATTAAGGATCTTTTATCATTTTTGAGACTAAGATCACGTGGGTCTATTGATATTTTAATCAACAGAATCTTCATCATTTAATTAAACTTTGTTTAAGTGATTAAATGATGTTTTATGGTACAAGCGCGCAAGTACATATGACGCACATGGCCGTTTATTTCATTTGAAAGGGTGCGCGCGTGTATTACACGTGGTTACGCACAGTTTTATTTCAAGGATGTTGCGCAAGTGTGTATCACATAACGCGCATGCCTTCATGGACAACTTGCTTAAAGTGCGCACGCATGGATATCATGTGAAGCACATGCCATCACAGGCGTCTTTCGTCAAGTGCGCACAAGTGGATATCACGTGATGCGCATGCCTTCATAGGCTATTTTTGTTAAGTGCACACGTGTGTATCACATAATGTGCATGCCATCAGAGGCAATATTTATTAAGTGCTCACACGTGTATATCACTTGGTACACATACCTTCAGAGGCAATTTTTATCAAGTGCGCACACGTGTGTATCACGTGGTGTGTACATCCCTGGGGGCTTGTTTTCCCAAGAGCAGCAATGTTTTTCTTATTAAGTGCACATTGATTTGGGTGCATACTTGTTTTTATCACAAGATTTCATTTAAGAAGTCATGGCTTCTATTTTATCTTCTGTTTTTCTTCTCTTATTTGCAGAGAAGTGAAAACCTTGATTTTTATATCAGATATACATGTGTTTGATGGTGCGCATCTTCTTATTTTAAGAGCGAAAGACGGATCCTAAGATCATTTGATATTTTTTTAGTGAATCGATAGATTCAAAGAGAAGCAAATGCTTCTGTATAAAAGTGAAGGCTCTTTAATGTAGAAAAAGAAAAGTTTTCTCTTGATTTCTATCTTGCGCAATTTTTCGATGAAGGAGAAGTCTTAATATTTTCAAGCTTATGGATAGTTTTTTCATCCTTGATTTCTTCATAAGAGGCTCCTATTTATAGGAAAGAAGGTTTGTTCAGTTTGTTTCAGTTTGTTTTTACCTAAATTTAATTTTAGATTGATTTTAAAAGATTTTATTGATTTATATCAATTAAGGATAACATGCGCACCATTGAATATTTGATCCACAGATCTTTTGGTTGAGCTATTTAATCAACAGAATATTTTATCGTTGATTAAAGATTTGATTGCTTATTAATCAATATTTATTTCTTTTTTAATAAGCGTCTGTTTTCATGGAATGCGCACGCATTTGCACTTGTTGTTAATTAAGGGCGCATTACGCCCGTGCGTTGGACGTGCATGTGCGCACCTATCATTTTTGCACTTGTTACATGTGCGCTCATGTCATATGACTTTGTCTTTGGACATGCGTGCGCACTTACTTCTTTGCATGTTTTTGAAGAGACAAACAAATGTCGAGCTATGATTTATCAGGTCTGCCTCGGGACTTGCCAGAATGCACACCGTCTTTTCAAAACCTTATAAATAAGTGTCATTTCCTTCACTCTCTTTGAAGTTGTACCGTTTTAAAGTTCTTGTTTTCTACCAGAAGTCTTTACTTCCTAACTAATTTGGTAAGTGCGCTTGCACATGTTCCTTCCAAAAAAAATTGGCCCAGAGCCTATAGCTCCCTTATAAAAAGGGGGGAGAAAAGAAAGAAGAAATGAATTCCTCTCATGTGCAAAGCATGTGAGCGTTCTGGTTTTGAGGAGAATTAAAACCCACAGTTTAGACTCACGTGTTAAACACGTGAGCGCTTATATGCAAAGCCTATAAGCGCTGAAAATAAATAACTAATGACCGAACATGTCTCACGTGTTAAACACGTGAGCGAGCGCTTATATGCAAAGCATATAAGCGCTGAAAATAAATAACTAATGACCGAACATGTCTCACGTGTTAAACACGTAAGCGCTTATATGTAAAGCATATAAGCGCTAAAAATAAATAACTAAAGAGGCAAACTAGCCTCACGTGTTAAACATGTGAGCGTTCATATGCAAAGCATATGAGCGTTAAATATAAACAGGTTAAAATCTACACTGGGGTCACGTGTTAAACATGTGAAAACACCTTCCTGAAGCACTAGCTTCTGATAGAATTGAATTTTATATAGAATTAAATTCTATTTTTAGGAGAATATTTCCCCTGATCTTTCTAAAAGAGAAAGATATTCTCTGTTAAAGAGAGAGCCATTGGATTAAAAATCTAATGGTGATTAAAAAAATCATCAACTGATAGAATTAAATTCTATGTGATAGAATTAAATTCTATTTTGAAGATATTTCCCTGATCTTTCTAAAATAAGAAAGATCTTCTCTGTTAAACAAAATAAAATCCTATGGTTAAGAAAATATCTTCCTAACAATATATTCATCCGATAGAATTAAATTCTATTTTAAGAAAATATTTTCCCAATCTTGTTAAAACAAACAAGAAATCTTCTATGTTAAACAGAGAGCCTTTGAATTAAAAATCCAACGTTGAATAAAATTCACCGATTGATCTAAAAGATCAATTTAATTAATTATGAAATAAATCATGATCTCTCAATGAGAGGTTTTATCAAAAAATTGGTTCTTTTTCCTTCTCCTATAAATTGAAGTAAAGAGATAGGGTGAGAACCCCCATAGGCTTCTGTAAAAATACAGAAGACTCTCAAAAAGGTTTCACAAATTAACAGAGAATTTAATTCTTAATAAAGAAGAAAGATCGTCTTCCTCCTCAAAACCTAGATAAAGTAAAAAGAAAATATTAAAATATCTCCTTTACCTATCATATCAAATATAAGGATTTAACCCTTTAAAGGAACTTAGTTCTTTCTCTAGATCTGAGATCCACAAGATAAGTCTCTCACAAGTTAAGAATTTAATTCTTATTAGATATTATTCTTGAGAATCAAAGATTCAGGGAAGAGTAAGGTTTAAAAGTGCTTGGAAGAAAAGAACATGAAAAAGATAGAGTCCATAATACTCCAGGAACTTAATTCCCTCATAAACCAAGAACTTAGTTCTTTAAAATCAAGAACTTAGTTCTTAAAGAACCTGATCTTATATCCTCAAAGTAGTGATCTTGGTGATCGTTAATGGTCGAATTTTAACCTTAATGGTCAAAATACTCTGAAAATATCAACATAGATTAAATCTCTAAGCAGACAGCGTCTCGCGTGAAACACACATGAGTGCCAAAATTCAGTGCCTCATGGGAAACATACATGAACGCTCAAAAGAAGCTTAAAGCTCAGCGTCTCACATGAAACACACGTGAGCGTCCTAAGCTGAGCGCCTCATGTGAAACACACGTGAGCGCCAGAAATGACTAATGCTTAGCACTATTTCAGCGCCTCACATGAAACAAATGTGAGCGCAATATATCTGAGTGCTTAGCACTCCTGGGTAGTATAAAACCCCAATTAGGGCCCAAATTGGTTAAGTCTGTGAAGCTTAAGCTTCTTCTTTAATCAACTGAGCCTATATGCTCATGATGTCCAATTTGATCTTAGTCTAATATATGACTAATAATCTTTATCTTAGTCTCATATAAGACTAACGATTCTTAGATCCACCATGATTTTTCCCTAAAATACGGGATTTGGTTTAAGGGTACATCTTTCCACACCTCTGATAAATGTCGTTGAAATTCCTCAACGTCTTCATAAAGGTGGCGAGTCCCAACAACCAACAACTCCTCTTCTTTCGTCCCAAAATAGGAATGTTGGACCGAAATGTCTTTAAACTAACATTCGTCCTAAAATGGGAATGTTGGACCGAAATATCATTAAACTAACATTCGTCCCAAAATAGGAATGTTGGACCGAAATGTCCTTTAAACTAATATAATTGAGACCATATGCTCATTTGTTCCTAAGTCGATCTTAGTCTCAAATTAGACTAACGATTCTTAGATCAAACCCAAATATCCCATGAATAAATGGACCTTACAAATGTGAGAAATGCATCTTAAGTTCATTCCCGTTTGCAAACCAAGCTGCCAGCGTAGTCCCCATAAAGCAAATGCTTGACCTAAATCATAAGAAATTATGTATGGATTTGGACCAATCTGCGCCCTACGGGGGACGGCATAAACTAGTCTTCGTATACAATCCACGGGAAAGGTTAACAAACAAAATTGTACATGACACGAAGTGAACTACTAGAGAAGGAGAAACTAGTTATCGCAACACGATAACGTAATTAACTGCATGGGGTTGCGCCTGCAGGGAAGAGCGTCCCCACAATAAAAAAACCTTCATAAACGAGGGGGAATCTGATAAAATCTGCTACAACGGTCACATCTGTTCAAACCTCTGATATACGGTGCAATAAATCAACTTGGTATCTTTTAAGAGATGGATGGATATGTCTAAATAGAATCTGCCCCTAAATTCAGGCAAGACGATAAATCCCAGTTCGTCTCTATTTTCGGCGGTAAACAGATTCTGACACGCCCGGTGGGACCTCTTCCACTTTCCCATCCACACTTTGTGTGTCGTGTTTTTCCACGATCAAATAACCACGGTGTATGGTTGCCATTGGGTGATGAGATACTGAAGCTAGTGTTCCGTCTCTATACAGGGATCAATAGCATTCGATTCCACTCACTGCAACTCGAGCTCTGCTACATCTGGTGGAGTCATGTGCGGACCACTTGCAGCCTCAAATCTCTACAGTCCGGCTCTTCAAGAAATGAAAGGGTTTATCTTTACGACAATGGTCCCACCTCCTACCCTCGGTGCCTCAACGCCGAAGGAGGAACCCCCGAAGAGGTCTATCTTTCAAAGGCTGGCTCCTCAAGTTTCAACTTTGCCGACAGAATCTGTCTCCAAACAATTGGTACCCTCCAAAAACCAAGGTCAACACAGGGGGCATAATATTCATGCTCTCAAAGAAAACAGAGGGCATGCTCAACAAACTCCTGAGACTGAAGAAATTCCGATCGCAAGACATCATCGACATCAAAACGGGCGTCAAATAAGGCGAGCTGTGGTTAGTTCTCCATCCGTGTTGACTCCACCTACTTTAGTTTTGATGGAGAATGCTGCTGTTCTAATCAGGAACAGTTTTGAACTATTGCGAAGGGTCAGACAAAATTCTTCCACCGCAATAGCGAAGAAGTTTTCGTAGCTCGTGGAGATCCAATGATAGCAGAAACCAGTTCACTCCCTAAAAGAACTTTCCTCATTTATATATAAGGAGTGGAAGCAGGTGAAGAACTCGGTCGTTGTCCAAGGCTCTTCCCCAAAGCGTCAGCCAAACTCTGACAACTCTCTTTCCAAATACAAAGGGACTCATCCTAAGGCAATTCCTGCTACAACGGTTCCTCTTAAAGCCAAAATGGATTCTCACAAAAAAAGAGGCCTAATAAAATCCAAATGCCCGAGACAAACTCCAAAGGTCAAGATTCCAAACGCCCTATGTCTGGGGGCATGGTAGTTCACATAACCCATATGGTAGACTCCAAAAAGAAATTTGTGCTTCTACTAGTCATGGACCGCATACATAGTCTCCAAAAAGAGCTCAACTGCGACGTGAAAAGCTGCAGGAGATACTTGCTCAGGCAGCAGCACTGCTGGTCCGCTTCCTAAGGAAAATCACAAAGATGCACCCAAAGAAAGAGTAGGGCAGGAGTCAGATATTGATTTCCTGAAACGCGCTCTCAAAAGAGAGATGAAGAAGTGGAAGCGTCCGCTAAAATGAACCGGATGGCCCTCTTGACCCAGAATATGGCTGGGATGATGGTTGATTGTTATTATTTTTAATTCTATTTATCGCAATCAAGTCGGTTTTGCTTGGTTGCTAGCTGGTTGAGTACGGGTCGATCTACAGAGAGATGGTAATCTTTTTCTTAGTGTTTTAACGAGTTAAGTCCAAATTGTCCGAATTTATTCAAAGCTAACTATGTGTTTAGATATGTATGTTAAAAGAAGCTTGTTAGGGTTAGGATTAAGTTTGTTTGAGTTAGGAGTTTACTCACTTCTTTTGTTTGCCACTCTTGATATCGATGTTATGGTAATCGACAAAAATAGGGATTAGCATGACTAGGAAGGAAACTTGCAAGTATAAGCTAGGCTTTCCAATGCTTAGTTCTTTCATTTTGGTCCTTGTCCGTCCGTTCTTGGCTCTTAACCATAACCTCCGGTCAATTCAACCATAACCGGTCTCGCTAGGGTGTCACCGTTGTCATAGAGGATAGGGTGTCGTAGGGAGCGGATTATGGTTGCTTTGACGAGAGTTCAATTCAAGTTGTTGGGTAAAGGAAAAAGTGAGGAAAATTTCCTTCTCTCAAAATTTTCTTATCCTACCATAACAAGTGAGAAAACTACTCACTCATTAGAAAAAAATAATAAATAAATAAAAACAAGCAAAGAAGATAGAAAAAATGAGGTAGAAGGTTACAACTAGCTACTTGGGATCTCAACTAAGCAAGGATTATACTTGAGCATTATGGTTGCAATGATAAAAGAAAAAGAATAAATAAAACTAACAACTACTTAACAAAGAAAAAAACAAGCTATATATAAAAACTAGTTAATCAATTCAACAAGACATGCATATAAAAAAAGCTCTCCTCTTCATTTATCATCCACTCAAAAGCTCTCACTACAATTTTAATGGAGGAAAGATAAAGAAGAAGAAGAAGTTAACACTAAATTCTAACAAAAACTAGTGAAAAATTACATCCTTCATATGGCTATGATCTGGAGTATTTATAGGCAGTGAAGTGAAGCCCTACAGTCTTTTTATGAGCCCTTCTAAAATGACAAAACTACCCCTGAAAATTTGGCGCGAGAGGACACGTAGTTGCCGCGGATCCGCCACCTATATGGGGTTTAGACCGCGGAACCGCGGCCGATTTGGGGAATTGAAACTTCAGTTTTCTTGTGGTACCTTGTGTTTCTTTATTACTCCGTTTAGTACACTTGTGTTTGCAGAATAATTCCAAAATACTCCCAGATTTACAACAGTCCCCAAATATAAAAATGAGTGGACTTTTGCCATGATTTTTCTCGAGCTCCACGTTGCCTTCTGGATTCTTGTGCTGCCTCTCTCGTGCTCTGTGCTTGTTTGAGACACGAATGACGCTCGGTTGATCTTGTTTCCTGAACTGGTAAGTGGCACCTGACGGATGTTGAGCGGAACCCGTAATTTTATCCGTTGTTGGCAGTTGTCCTGAATTTGTCGTGACTGTTCATGATTTTCATTGCTTTGGACTGAGGACCTGTAATCTGCAATTATATAGCAAACATGGGTCAAAAGTACCTACCTATATGCAATGCGATAAAAAATGGGTGGTAAAAAAGTGAAAAATTCTGATATGAACAATGGTCCATTTGGAACCAATGGCAAATGAACCGCCGATAGTCGCTCTTAAAGACAAGTATGACATTTCAAATCCTCAACGGCCGAGGAGGAAACGATCCCAAAGCAAAGCTGGATGCATATATCGCTCAGCAAATCAAAGCTCACTATGCCGGTGAAGTCGCAAATAGATCAATCAACAATGGTCGACCGTATCCGGCATGCTACGATCAAAGACAGTACCCGCCAGAATATATACTTCTGACGTTCCACATATAAAAAGGAACCAGGAATTCTCTCCAGCAAAAGGTGTGTTTTAAATCCATGTGCGGCAATACTGGATGTAATAATATACTGCTCCTTCGACAGTTCGTCAGCAGTCTGGCGGGCACTGCGTTAGAATGATATGTGGAATTCTAAAATGATTCCGTGAATACCTTTGACGATATGGAGATGCTCTTCTGTCAGAGATTCGCCAGTACGAATAAATGCACTACCATGGCAGCGTTGGTTAACAAAAGGGTTGGACCGAATGAGACCTGGGTTCAATATGTTACCCGATGGAGAAATCTCTGGTCTAAATGTGAGCAGCGCATCGACGAAACTCCAGCCGTAGGAATGTTCATAGCCATCCTTGACCCAAATTCAAAGGTGTTCCCATACATGTCCCTATTCAAGCCGATGACCTTCCAAGAGTTCATAGATTAAATGGTTAGGTTGGATCAGATAGGTAATGACGCATCCTCATTCGATGAAGATATATGAAAAGCGGAGGAAAGATGGCATTTGTCGCCAACGCTAAACAAAAAATGAGCGTATTTGAAGTAATCCGTCGCCAAAATAGCGACAGCGTGAGTCCCACCCTTGGGAAAGGATTGGGACGCGAATATTCGCTCTCCCAAAATATACGCAGGGGGCATCTTGCTCGCTAGTAGAGGAATCTCTACGGAGGTGGTCCTTTCTTCAAAGAACAGAAAGAATATTAAGGGACCTATAAAACGGGTCCCGCAATAAAGTAGAATAGCCTGCTTGAACAAGAAATTATAGAAGTGACATAGAAGCCATGTCCTACTCCTAAAATGGATGATGGGGGGAAATTCCCCTAAGTTAAGTTCATTCTTCCAACGAAGAAGATGACTCTGCGGAAAGAGTGACGTGATATCTCGTTCCTTCATCAGCGTCAGAAATCGACATTGATGAGCAGGGGGTAGGTGCGGTGTAAAATGCCCAAAATGTCCCGTAAACAAGTTGATTAGTACGATGATAAAAGAAACAGTCCAAAAGGGTGGAGATGGCCTAAAGGTTAAATGTCCGTGCAAACAAAGGACAGATAGCAGCGCCTCAGTAAGTAAGCGTTGGAAAGGATGAGTTATGTAACTCCTTGACCAAATGATAAACAATGGACCGATACATCCCTAAACTAGCATTTCGCCCCAAACAAGGCGATGATGGACCGAAATGTCCCTAAACTACCATTTCATCCCAAACACAGCAATGATAGACTGAAATGTCCCTAAACTAGCATTTTGCCCCAAATACGGCAATGATGGATCGAAATATCCTTACACTATCGCATCTCCCTAAACACGGTGATAATGGACCGAAATGTCCCTAAACTAGCATTTCGTCCCAAACACAGCGATGATAGATCATAACATCCCTAAACTAGCATTTCACCCCTCACACGGTGCTATTGGACCGCAACGTCCCTAAAACTAATATGCGCCTTAAGAGCCATATTGCGATCGAAATCCCACTAGCGAAGATTGCAACTCATGTCCTATTGGAGGACGCAGCTACTCTAGTGATGAAGCCACCCCCAAGTCTCATCGGCAAATAGATGGGTCACCTATGACGAAATTACTTTCGAGAGTTCACCGTTCGGAAAAAAAGGTATGTCCATGAGCTAAATGGGCACGGATGAAAACCCGAAAAGGCGCCGTGAATAAAAACAGCAGGGCTGGCGGCGAGTTTATGAAAACTCAAAAGGGCGCAATCTCGTTAAAAAATGAGAGAGAGATGGTATATCCAAAAGCGAAATGAGCATAGATGAAAAACGAAAGGACGCCGTGAATAAAAACAGCAGGACTGTCGGCGAATTTGTGAAAACCAGAAAAGGGTGCAAACTCATAAAATAAAATAAAATTACGTACACTTGCAAGGTCCTATCAACCTTGAGAGGAGAAAATACTTGCGTAAGATCCTTACGACTCACAAAGGAGCAACACACATAAGGATCCATACAATTCCTAAGGGAAAATTACACTTGCGAGATCCTTACGACTCATAAAGAGAATTCCCCCTATGGGACCATCATGGCTCATAGAATTCAAAAGTCTTAGGTAACAAGGATCTAAACCTGTTCTTAAGCAGTTATATTTCCCAAGTTGCTCTACAAGTAGTTCGATATCAACTCTTGCATACAATCCACGGGCATGGACAAATTATATTCTAACCGAGTTCCACCAATGGAGAGAAATATCCCCATATGGTGACGACACTTGTAAGTCTTTTCATCTTACAAGGAGAAAATATTCTTGTAAGATTCTTACGATTTACTAGAGAAAATATCACTTAGGTGTTAGTGATATATGCCCTAGAGGCCATTATTGTGTAGTACTCGATTGTATATTACAATTTAGAAGCTTGGGATATATACAGATATAATAACAGTCTTACTCAACATGATGGTATGCTATCTGGTTTGATTCTACCTCAACATGTGTATATGTTTCTTTTAACATATCGCTAATACATGTTGGTAGAGCCCTTACGATCTTTACTTGACTACCAGCGTTGTGATGGCAGACACACTTGTGGGGAGCTGGGTAGTCAATAAGCACATCCTTAAATGTCCCTAATCATGGGAGTATCGAGACTGGGCATCGATATTCCAGAGTAGACTAGTGTATACATATCTAGACCCTGACGAGGGGCGATGCATTGGTCCCGTAGCCATTGGTAAAATGTACTTAAGATTGTATACAGGTGCTCATTGGGGGTGAGTACACCGGATGAACTTTTCGAGAACTGGCTAGATGGTATTATACATTTCGTCAGATAGTAGTTCTTAGGTGACATGAGTATAGATAGTCTGTCGACCTGAGGTCATCATTTGTCTCGTGTGAGTTCCCACTTTGCTTTGATTGCTACCCTACCACGGCTCTACTGAGTCGTGCAAACAGATTTTAGTTAGGTACAGTCCCGAGCCACATGGAGGCAGTGAATGACTGTTGGGGATTCGTCTCTCCCATTATAGGTAGTCGATACCGCGCTGTGTTCGGTTGGCCAATACCATAAGTCCCTGGCCAAGGCGAATTGAGAATTACTGATAGTTAAATCAGTAGATTCTCGGATGGTCTTGAGCCACATCGGCGTAATTTGTCAGGTTATTAGGGGTCTGACGTTTTCCACCCCCTAGACCCGGCATGTGATACTCTCGGACGAACAGACCGGACTGTACAGAAATTGTCAGGGCATGCTCAGTAGGAGTTTGAACGAGTTTGCTCATCGGCCTTCTTTTCGACAGATACCTGGATAGCCGTTACGTACAGCCATGGCCACTGACGTGCTTGTGGTTAAACTCACTGCCAGCGTACTATCGAGTCCTTAGAGTCTCGTACATACGGTTTCCCTGGTTCAGGCAAAACGATGTAGAGGCCGTATGGTTTTACGTGCAGGATTTCGATCATATACGTGTACTGGCTACATGTATTTTTGATCGGACGGATTATACTAGCGGGCTTAGGATTAAACCGCATTCTAGTATTATACTATTGGATTATTTTCGTCTCTTGGTATTTATGGTACGAATACGGGTATTTATATGCGGTGAGGAGTATTCTTGTAATTTCATAAGAGTGCTTCTAAAAGAAAACACCCATTTTTGTTTAATCCATTTATTTAAATGGATAATGATGTGGAAGTATGAGGTGTTATTTGATCATTATTGAAGCATGGCTACTTTGGTGACTCATTCTCATTTAGATGACTATTGAAGTATGGTTTTATTTTGTTATTATTATTATTGGAAATGATATGGTTCATAGTTATTAAACACTTAGCCATTTTTCATATCATTATCACTTCAACACTCTCTCTCATCCTTTGCTCTCTTCTTTTTCCTCAAACCCTAAACACTCTCATGAGTTGAGAAACCTAGCGTAATTGAGACAAATTAATCCATAAACATTCTCTACATCTCTTAAGCTATCTTGATTAGAAAACTAGGTACTTTAGTTACCTTATTTTAGAGGTTAGAGCTTGAACTATAGACTCATGATTGGATCTTCTTCGATACGAGGAGGCCGATTACCAAGCTTAATCCGTACACTCGAGGAACTTAAGAAGAGGATAAGAAGACCCGAAGGACTTGGACACGAAGGTATAAGTACTTCATAGTAGATTAGAACCTTCGCTAGAATTTCTAGTTAAGGTTTCCGATACGATCCTGGGGTTTAGGTCGATATTGCTTGCTACAAAATTTTTGTTTGCTAATTCCGCCTCCCCACAAACTATGTGGGGTGTGCAACATCGACTTACATGGTATCAGAGCCTACTTACACCTTAACTAGCAGATTAGACAATATTTAAAGTTACGAAACCAAATCCAAGTAGTTTTTTTAAAAAGCCTCTAAATTTTTTTTAAAACAATTGCAGAGTGCTCCTTTAGTTGTAAGTTGAACACCACAGAAAAATGAGAGAAAACCACACAAATTTGGCCGGCCAAAAGTGAGGTTTTCTCGGCCTGGCCGGTCCAAATAGTGAGTTTTGTCTTGGGTTTTGTATGGTGTTCTGCAATCTTGGATTTAGGTCTTTAGGTGTTGTTTGATTTTGCCCAGATTTCAGTTATCTTTGTGTTAGGGAAATACAGAGTATTTCGAAACTGCAGTTTTAACATCGTTTATAATTTTTAGTTTGTATATATGTTTCAAAATGTGGACTAATTGATATATGTCGATTAGTAGGGGTTGCACATATCTAGTATTTTTTTTATTGTGGTTTGTGGATATGAAGTATTGGATCGTCGTGAATGAATAGCTGGCAAGGATGTGAGAAAAGTATTCTTTTCTTTCATTCATGTACATTTGTAAATTGATGTAATATTATTTTGCGGGGCACATCCGGGTTGAGGTTGTAACCACTGTTGTATTATTCCATTTACTTTTTTCAACCTAGGATAGACCTAAGGTGGGGTGCACAATCTACCGGATTCTTGAAGCGCCGAGTGGCCTATTCATTTCATTGAGTGAGGTTGCTTCACTTTGGGAATTTGGCGGGTAGTTTGCCACACCCGTAAGGGTCTATGGTGGGTTTTGGCTATTTATCACGGCCATGAAATCCTTTTTTCGTTATAGGCTAAAACGAAATACGGATATCCGAGTATATCCAATATAATCATCTGTGTTGATGTGATCTATGATCTGAAATGCCTATTATTGCGTGAGACGAATGGCTATATATACATATTATATATAATAATAAATGTGGCTTATGTTTTGCCCCCACACTAGTCCAGCCCTCACTCTGCCGTTAGTTAGGTAACCTAACGGTGCATGACAGGGCCCCGTGGAAAATGCAAATGGCATAAGCATACGTTCTATTTTTGTCTCTTTCTGCAATGATAGGGTTAAATGATGGGACCGCGTTAATAATGATTAATGCAAAGGAAACAAACCTAAAATCTGATGTCGTTGGAACAATTTCAAAACGACTAGGTTTTCTTGAAAAATAACTTTTAAATGCGGAGCCTAAACCACTCCTTTTAAAAGCTATCATGGTTTCTTCGACTATATCAAATTCATTACGATCACGGTTTTCGCCAAAACCAGCCGTAGCCCTCCGTCATTTCGGATAGGTATCTACTAGTATTCATGCTATGTGATTTGACCTTGCCAAGGAATAGTGTTTGGTAGCTAGTGGGTGCTTATTTGTAGCATAGATAGGTGCATTAATTTAAGACAGGTGTACAGCTATTTTGGCCTTCATCAAGGGCTTGTACGAATGGGTCTAAATTAATCTGGATAATGATGGGTTGAACTTGACTTGCGACTTATGATGTTTTGACGTTCGTTAAGGTTATAAGCACTTGGGGCAAAACCACATCGGGAGTTTCAAACATACAGGAAACTTGCTAGTCTTGCATACCTTCTGGAGTTTGGTGTTTTTGGTAGGCTTCCTTCAAATCATCACACAATGATAGTTAGGTCCTGATCCTACTATGAGTATCAGCTACTCTTTGGGAGAATTTTTCACTTAACAATCAATGCTATAAACCAAGTAGGTGCCTAGAAAAGTGTTAAAGAGGTTATGCCTCTGGGAAAATGAGGTTATTTAATTGGGTCCGTGTAAAAGCACGGGAGGGCTCCCTCTGAAGTACCGACACTGGCCTGGCCGAAAGGTTAAGCAAGAATTGTGAGGTGCGATTAAGCCTGACTAATTCTTCTTTTAGGGTTTGAAGAAGAATTCAAGAATACGGTCGGCGCCATCATGTTTAGATAAACTAATAACCAATCTAAACTTGCAAGAGCATATGCTGAGTGTTTCTTTTCTCTCTTTCCTAATTGCAGCGACCATGACGGAACTTAAGCTTATACTAGATAAAAATAAATTTGCTGGGCTAAATTATAAAGACTGGCTGAGGAACGTCCAAATTGCCCTTAGTTATGATAAGGTTGCATACGTCCTCACGGCTAAAGCCCCTATTCCATGTCTGGCATCCTCGGTCACGGACATTGAGGTCCGTAAGACTTGGGATCTGGATACCGCGATAGCCAAGTGCCTCGTGCTAGCTTCTATGGATAACGAACATCATAGGCGGCATGAGAAGATGGACCTTTCTTCCATCTTCCTCCATACCAAAGAATTATATGGAGAGCAATCTCGTATCGCAAGATACGAGACCTCAAAGAAATTATTTCAAGCGAGATTGGTTGTCGGATCATCTGTTGGGGACCACGTCCTGAAGATGATTACTCTTATTGAAGAGCTCGCGGACCTGGGAACTACATTGGAGAATGAGTTGTATACCGACTTAATTCTACAGTCCATTCCATCCACTTATGCCCAATTCATATTGAATTTCAATATGCAAAAGCTGAAAGTTTCACTTCCTGATCTCCTTAACATGTTGAGGGTGACAGAGGGCACCTTGAAGAAATCCAAAAAAACATCCACTCTGTTTGTCGGGGAATTTTCTTCCACTAAATCTAAGGCTAAGGACTAGGGGAAGAAGAAGAAGACCCCCACCAAACCGAGAGGAGGTGTGCAGAAGGTGTAGGGTAAGAGAATGGAAAAGATCGGGGGATCAGGCACAAAGGAAGAGTGCTTCTACTGTCACAAGAAAAGACATTGGAAGAAGGATTGTCAGGCTTTAAAAGCCAATAATCAGGACACGAAACAATTTGTGGCTTCGGCTTCAGGTGTGTTCGTGATTGAAAACTGTTTCTCTATTAACTCTACTTTCTGGGTATTGGATACCGGATCAGGATCTCACATCTGTAATTCTTTACAGGCGCTGAGAAGCCGTAAAGTTTTGAGAAAAGATGATATGACCCTCAGGGTTGGCAACGGAACCAAGGTGGATGCTGTTGCAGTAGGAGAATATCATCTTGGATTGACGAGTGGACATATTTTGTTGTTACATAACTGTTTTTGTGTACCCAGTATGATGTGTAATATTATATCTGTATCTTTGTTATATAATGAAGGATATAATTTTGCATTTGAAAGCAATGTCATAAACGTTCACCTAAACCAGGAAATGATTGGGTCGGGTACACTGAATAACGGAATATACGTTCTTAATCAACATCAAGTTTTCAACATCCAAAACACGCTAAAAAGAAAAGCTCCAGAATCAAATCAAGCTTTCTTATGGCATTGTAGACTTGATCATATCAATGAAACACGATTAACTAAGTTACATAAAGATGGATATTTAGATCCGTTTGAGTATCAATCATATGCAGCTTGTCAATCATGTATCAGAAAAAAGATGACAAAAACTCCGTTCACTGGACACGGAGAAAGAACCACTGAGCTCCTGGGTATCATACACAGCGACGTGTATGGGCCAATGTCTACACATGCAAGAAGTGTCTATTCCTACTTCATTACTTTTACCGATGATTTCTCAAGGTATGGACATGTATTCTCAATGAAGCATATATCCGAGGCCTTTGAGAAATTCCATGAGTATAAGAATGAAGCCGAAAAGAAAACCGGCAAAAGTATCAAGATGATTCGATCTGATCGAGGTGGTGAATACTTAAGTTCCGAGTTCCTGGAATATCTAAAAGAGAATGGAATTCCTTCTCAGCTTACTCCTCCATACACAGCACAACACAATGGTGTATCAGAAAGACGGAATCGCACCCTGCTTGATATGGAGTGTTCCATGATGAGTAATGCTGAGTTGCCGCCATCCTTCAGGGGTTATGCACTAGAATCTGCTACATACCTATTGAATAAGGTTCCAACTAAGTCTGTGCCTACCACTCCATATGAAATGTGGAGTGGGAAGAAACCCTGTCTCAAGTATCTTAAGATATAGGGTTGTCCTGCTTTTGTCAAAAAGGTTCATCCGGACAAGCTTGAGGCACGTTCAGTATTGTGTAAGTTTGTGGAATACCCCAAGAACTCTAGGGAGTATTATTCTATTACGCTGAGGAACAAAGGGTTTTTATTTCTCATCATGCTTGCTTTATGGAAACTCAATTTCTTGAAAAAGTGATTAGTGGGAGCGCAATAGAACTGGAAGAAATTCTAGAATCACAAACTATTACTGAAAACTTAGTAGAACCTAAGATTTCAATAGAACCGGACGTACCAACGCCACTCCGCAGATCTAATAGGCAGTCTCATCCGCCCGAGAGATACTACGGTTTTATCATAGATGGGGATCGAGAGGATTGCATCATTGATGATGATGAGCCGACTAGTTTTCAGCAAGCCATCATGAATAGAGACTCGATGAAGTGGCTGGATGCTATGAGATCCGAGATGGAGCCCATGTACACAAACCATGTATGGACTTTGGATTTTGCTCGTACTGGGGTAAAACCCGTAGGATGCAAATGGATTTTCAAAAAGAAGAATGGTGTAGATGGTCAGGTAGAAACCTACAAAGATAGACTTTTTGCTAAAGGTTTTCTTCAAAGACCAGGATTGGACTGTGATGAAACTTTTTCACCAGTGGCTATGCTTAAATCCATTCGGATCCGACTTGCCATTACTGCCTTCCATGACTATGACATCTGGCAGATAGATATTAAAATTGCTTTTCTAAATGGAAGTTTAGAAGAGTGTGTTTACATGGATCAACCAGAGGGTTTCGTAGACAGTGGGAGCAATGGAAATGTGTGCAAATTGCTCAAATCCATTTATGTATTAAAGCAAGTATCGTGGAGTTGGAACATCTGCTTTGATAAAACGGTCAAAGAATTCGACTTTATCAAAAATGCATATGAACCTTGTATTTATAAGAAGATTATAGGGAGAACTGTGGTATTCCTCGTTTTATACGTTGATGACATTCTCCTTAGGAAATGATATTCTTATGCTACAATCGGCCAAGCTGTTCTTGTCACAGAAGTTCTCTATGAAAGACCTAGGTGATGCCTCATACATTCTGGGGATTAAGATCTATCGTGACAAATCTAAAAGAATGTTAGGAGTCAAGGTACATAGACACCGTACTAAAGAGGTTTACTATGGAAGATTCTAAGCGCGGTAATTTATCCTCTTGTCACGGAATCACCCTCTCCAAAAAGATGTCTCCCAAAACTGATAGGGAAAGGGCTTGCATGAGCATATTACCCTACGCTTCGGCGGTGGGGTTGATAATGTATGTGATGTTATGTACCAGAATAGATGTAGCTTATGCACTCAGCGTCGTAAGCAGGTATCAATCCAACCCAGGTAAGAAATATTGGATAGCAGTAAAGAACATTCTTAAGTACCTGAGAAGGATTAATAAGATGTTCTTGGTGTGCGGTAATGGGGAGCTTCAGATCGAGGCTTTTACCAACTCTGGCTTCCAAAGTGACAAGGATGGCTCTAAATTCGTCTCGGGTTATGTGTTTACCCTTAATGGAGGGGCGGTCTGTTTGAAGAGCTCCAAACAGTACAACGTAGCAGACTCGACGATGGAGGCTCAGTATATCGCTGCTAACGATGCCGCAAAAGAGGCAGTCTGGATGAGGAAGTTCATTTCTGAACTTCAGGTGGTTCCATCCATTACTAATCCAATACTTTTGTATTGCAATAATAATGGAGCCATGGCTTTGGCAAAGGAACTACTGTCCCATTAGAAATCCAAACATATCTTGAGGCGGTATACCTGATCAAGGAGATCATGGATCGTCGGGAGATCGAGATACGGAGAGTGTTAGTGTTATATGCCCTAGAGGCCATTATTGTATCATACTGGTTTATATATTACTTAATGGAAGCCTGGGATATACACGGATATAGTAACAGTCTTGCTCGAAATGGTTGTATGCTACCTGATTTGTTTCTACCTCAATATGTGCATGTGTTTCTTAGCATATCGCTTATATATATTGGTAGAGCCCTTAGGATCTTTTGCTTGATTACCAGCGTTGTGATGGTAGTCAGACTAGTGGGGGTTGGGTAGTCTATAAGCATGTCCTATACAGGTCCTTAGTCGTAGGATTATCAAGACAGGGTATCGATACTCCAGAGTAGACTAGTGTATACGCTTCTCATCCCAGCAGGGGAGATGGTCTGTGCCATAGGCATTAGTACGTCGTACTGGAGATAGTATGTAGGTGCTCATTATTATGAGTACACTGGACAGGACTCGTCCGGAACTGTTGGTGGGTATTATACCTATCGTCGGGTAGCAGTTCCCAGGTGATATGAGTACAACTTAGTCCGTCGACTTGATACTGCTACTTCGCCTCGAGTGTGTTCCCACATTACTTTGATTACTACCCTACCATAGCTCAAAGGAGTCGTGCAAATAGGTAGTAGTTGGGTGCGGTCTCGAAGCACTTGGAGACAGTGGCGGTTAAATAGGATTCATCTCTCCTGGTGTTGGGGGTTGATATCACGCTGTGTTCGGAAGGCCATTACACGAAGTCCTTGGCTAAGGCAAGCGAGATTTACTAGTAGGTATTCCAGTAGTTTCTCAGGGTGTTTTGGGCTACACTCCGACATGACTTATTGCTCTATTAGGGGTCTGACGTTTACCATCCCCCTAAGCTCGATATGCGATACTCTTAGACGAACAGACCGGACTGTACGAAGATTGTCACAAATAGGCTTATTAGGAGTTTAGATGAGTTAGCTCATCGGTCTTCTTATCGGCACATACCTGGGTAGTCGTTACGTGTAGCTAGTACCGCTTGTGGCTTATGGTTAAACCCACTGCCACCGTAGTGTCGAGTTTTTAGAGTCCTACACAGAGGGTTTCCTTGCATCGGGAAAAAGGTGTAGAGGCCGTATGGTTTTACGGCAGGGCTTCGATCACTTACGTGTATTTCTGCACGTATAATGATCGGGCGAATAATACTAGTGGGTTTTGGTTTAAGCTAGATCCTAGTATTGTATTGATGGATTGTATTCATCTCTTTGTATACGTATTTTTCGGAATACGGATGCGGGTATGTATATTCGGATGAGGGGCATTCTCATAATTTCTCGGGAATGCTTCTAGAAGTAACACCTCGTTAGGGTTTTAATTCTTTTTAGGATTAAAGATAATGAGGTGTAAACTTGACAAAATCTTAAGCATGGCTCTTGGTGATTCATACCCAATACTCACCACTTGATATTTTGTGAACCATGTTAGATATTTGTGTGAGGTATTTATCTCACTCAATTATTTAGTTTGGTTCAACTATTCATCACAAATGGCCAAGCTTTTTCTTTAGTTGAGTTTCTCCACTCCCATCTTCTTCAAGTGTTCTTCTTCTTCATAAAACCCTAGACCTCTCATGAGTTGAGAATCCTAGGGTTTCAAGAGACAAATCAATTCATCTTCTCACTCTACACCACCTAGGACTTCTAGTTTAGCGAACTAGAAGCCGTAGTTATCTCAGATTAAAGGTAGGACCTCGGACTATAGACTTTCGGGCGGATCGTCTTTGACTCGAGGAGGCCGTCCAGGTTGCCCGATCCGTTTCAATCCTTGGAGGCTATGACAAGGTGGAGGACAGCGATGAAGACCCGAAGGACTTGTATCATGAGGTATAACTTCGTATCATAGTAGTTAAGCTCATATCAAGTTAAGCTAGTTAGGGTTTAGTATCGATCCTGGAGTTTAAGTCGGTGTTGCGAGCTTTGAAAAATCGTTTTTTGAATATTCCACCTCTCCGCAGACACGTGGGGTGCGCGACATCGACTTACAGAGAGTAGATACAAAGGACAACATGACATATCCATTCACCAAGGCCATCCCTCAAGTCCAGTTCAAGAGACTATTCGAGATGTTGGGTATGCGGTATGCCAGCAACTGGCTCTAGTGCAGACGTTGGGTACTCAATAAGCCAATAACAGGCCATAGTGCAAGTGGGAGATTGTTAGTGATATATGCCCCAGAGGCCATTATTATATAGTACTGGATTGTATATTACATTTTGAAAGCTTAGGATATACACAGATATAATAACAGTCTTGCTCAACATGATAGTATATTATCTGGTTTGATTCTACCTCAACATGTATATATGTTTCTTTTAACATATCGCTAATACATTTTGGTAGCGCCCTTAGGATGTTTGCTTGACTACCAGCGTTATGATGGCAGTCACACTTGTGGGGAGCTGGGTAGTCAATATGCACATCCTTAAATGTCCCTAGTCGTGGGAGTATCGAGACTGGGCATCGATACTCCAGAGTAGACTAGTGTATACATATTTAGACCCTGACGAGGGGCGATGGATTGGTCCCGCAGCCATTGGTAAGATGTACTTAAGATTGTATATAGGTGCTTACTGGGGTGAGTACACCGGACAAACTCGTTGAGAACTGGCTAGATGGTATTATACATTTCGTCAAATAGTAGTTCTCAGGTGACATGAGTAGAGATAGTCTGTCGACCTGAGTTCGTTATTTGTCTCGTGTGAGTTCCCACTTTGCTTTGATTACTACCCTACCACGGCTCTACTGAGTCATGCAAACAGGTTTTAGTTAGGTACAGTCCCGAGCCATATGGAGGCAGTGAATGACTGTTGGGGATTCGTCTCTCCCGGTACAGGTAGTCGATACCGCGCTGTGTTCGGTTGGCCAATACCATAAGTCCCTGGCCAAGGAGAATTGAGAATTACTGATAGTTAAATCAGTAGATTCTCGGATGGTCTTGAGCCACATCGGCACGACTTCTTAGGTTATTAGGGGTCTGACGTTTTCCAGCCCATAGACCCGGCATGCGATACTCTCAGACGAACAGACCGGACTGTACGGAGATTTTCACGGACAGGCTCAGTAGGAATTCGGACGAGTTTGCTCGTCGGCTTTCTTTTCGACAGATACCTGGGTAGTCATTACATATAGCTAGTTCCACTGACGTGCTTGTGGTTAAACCCACTGCCAGCGTACTGTTGAGTGTTTAGAGTCCCACACAGAGGATTTCCCTGGTTCAGCCAAAACGATGTAGAGGACTATGGTTTTACGTGCAGGGTTTCGATCATATGCGTGTACTGGCTTCACGTACTTTTGATCGGATGAACAATACTAGCGGGTCTTAGGATTAAGCCACATTCTAGTATTATAATATTGGATTATTTTCTTCTCTTGGTATTCGTGGTACGAATACGGGTATGTATATCCGGTGAGGGATATTCTTGTAATTTCATAAGAGTGCTTCTAGAAGAAGACACCTCATTTGTGTTTAATCCATTTATTTAAATAGATAACGAGGTGGAGGTTTGAGGTGTTATTTGATCATTATTGAAGCATAGCTACTTTGGTGACTCATTCTCATTTAGATGACTATTGAAGTATGGTTGTATTATGTTATTATTATTATTGGAAATGATATGGTTCATAGTCATCAACACATAGCCATTCTTCATATCATTATCACTTCAACACTCTCTCTCATCCTTTGCTCTCTTCTTCTTCCTCGAACCCTAAACACTCTCATGAGTTATGAAACCTAGGGTAATTGAGACAAATAAATCCATAAACATTCTCTACATCTCCTAACCTACCTAGATTAGCAAACTAGGTATTTTAGTTACCTCATTTTAGAGGTTAGAGCTTGAACTATAGACTCTCGGGTGGATCTTCTTCGACACGAGGAGACCGATTACCAAGCTCGATCCATACACTCGAGGAGATTAAGAAGAGGATAAGAAGACCCGAAGGACTTACACACGAAGCTACAAATCACTTCAGAGTAGATTAGAACCTTAGCTAGAATTGCTAGATAGGGTTTCTGATACGATCCTCGGGTTTAGGTCGATGTTGCTTGCTACAAAATTTTTGTTTGCTAATTCCACCTCTCCACAAACTATGTGGGGTGTGTGACATCGACTTACATGGTATTAGAGACTACTTAAACCTTAAATAGTAGATTAGACGATGTTTAAAGTTACGAAACCGGAATAACTCCAAAACGGTTAAAACCAAATCCAAGTGTCTGTCGATTTTTTAAAGAGCCTCTAAATTTTTTTAAAACAATTGCAGAGTGCTCCTTTAGTTGTAACTTGAACACCACAGAAAAACGAGACAAAACCTCATAAATTTTTCCGGCAAAAAATGAGTTTTTCCCGGCCCGGCCGGTCCAAATAATGAGTTTGGTCTTGGGTTTTGTGTGGTGTTCTGGAATCTTGGATTTAGGTTTTTAGGTGTTGTTTGATTTTGCCCAAATTTCATATTCTGTTATCTTTGTGTTGGGGCAATACGGAGTATTTCGAAGTTACAGTTTTAACATCGTTTATAAGTTTCAGTTTGTTTATGTGTTTTGAAATGTCGACTAATTGCTATATGTCGATTAGTAGGGGTTGCACATATATAGTATTTTTTTATTGTGGTTTTTGGATATGAAGTATTGGATCTTTATGAATCAATAGCTAGGGGGATGTGAGAAGAGTGTTCTTTTCTTTCATTCATGTACATTTGTAAATTGATGTAATATTATTTTGCATGGCACATCCGGGTTGAGGTTGTAACCATCGTTGTATTATTCCATTTCCTTTTTCTTGCACCTAGGATAGACCCAAGTTGGAGTGCATAAACTACCAGGTTCTTGAAGTGCCGAGTGGCCTACTCATTTCATTGAGGGAAGTTGCTTCACTTCGGAAATTTGGCGGGTAGTTTGTCACACCCGTAAAGGTCTATGGTGGGGTTTGGCTATTCATCATGACCGTGTAATCCGTTTTTCATTCTAGGCTAAAATGAAATACGGATATCCAAGTATATCCAATATATTCATCTGTGATCTGGAATGCCTATTATTGCGTGATACGAATGGCTATATATACATATTATATATAATAATAAACGTTGATTATGTTTTGCACCTGCGCTAGTCCAGTCCTCGCTCTGCCGTTAGTTAAGTAATCTAACGGTGCATGATGGGGCCCCGTGGCGAATGCGGATTGCATAAGCGTATGTTCTATTTTCGTTTCTTTCTGCAATGATAAGGTTAAATGATGGGAAGACATTAATCTGGATATATTTGTAAATCCACTCGGTTCCTTCGACTATATCAAGTTCATTATGTTCACGGTATTCGCCAAAACCAGTCGTAGCCCTCTGTCATTTCAGATCGGTATCTACTAGTATTCATGCTATATGATTTGACCTTCACCAAGGCATAGTGTTTGGTAGTTAGTGGGTTCTTATCTGTAGCATAGATAGATGCATTAATTTATGACAAGCATACAGTTGTTTTGGTCTTCGCCAAGGGCTTGTACAAATGGGTCTAAATTAATCTGGATAATGATGGGTTGAACTTGACTTGCGACTTATGATGTTTTGACCTTCGTCAAGGTTATAAGCGCTTGGGGAAAAAACCACATCGGGAGTTTCAAACATACAGGAAACTTGCTAGTGTTGCATACCTTCTAGAGTGTGGTGTTTTTGGTAGGCTTCCTTCAAAAACATCACACAATGATAGTTGGGTCCTGATCCTACTGTGAGTATTTGCTACTCTTCGGGAGAATTTTTTCACTTAACAATCAATGCTATAAACCAAGTAGGCGCCTAGAAAGGTGTTAACGGGACTACGCCTCTGGGAAAATGAGGTTATTTATTTGGGTCCGTGCGAAAGCACGGGGGCCCTCCCTCCGAAGTACCGATACTGGCCCGGCCGAAAGGTTAAGCAAGAATTGTGAAGTGCGATTAATCCTGACTAATTCTTCTTTTAGGGTTTGAAGAAGAATTCGAGGAAACTGTGGGAGCCATCCTGTTTAGATAAACTAATAACCAATCTAAACTTATAAGAGCATATGCTAAGTGTTTCTTTTCTCTCACTTATAATTGTAGCTACCATGACAGGACTTAAGCTTATACTAGATAAAAATAAACTCGTTGGGCCAAATTATAAAAACTGGCTGAGGAACGTCCAAATAGCCCTTACTTATGATAAGGTTGCATACGTCCTTACAGCTAAAGCCCCCCTGTTCCAGTTCCGACATCCTCGGTCGCGGACATTGAGGTCCGTAAGACTTGGGATCTGGATATCGTGAAAGAAAAGTTCCTCGTGCTGGCTTCCATGGATAACGAACATCAGAGGCAGCATGAGAAGATGGACCTTTCTTCTATCTTTCTCCATACCAAGGAATTATATGGAGAGCAATCTCGTATCACAAGATACAAGACCTCGAAGAAATTATTTCAATCGAGATTTGCTGTCAGATCATCTGTTGGAGAGTACAGACGTGGTGTCGACAAGGCTCCAAGGATCCAAATCAAAGTATAGGAATGGCATATTCCTAGATCCAGATCTTAATAGCATCATCTACAGCTGTCATGCCCCGCTTCCCGGTATACGGCGAAGGGAACACGACGAGGCCACTACGTATCTACTCTGAAGTAAATACGCTAAGCGTATCTGAGCAATATAAAAGAATATACACAAGAGACAAATGTAATGAAACAGTAACTTTATTTATTAACATTCTTTTGTACAATGCATGGAAAAGTAAATACATCTGAATGAAAGCAATGCCTAAACAATGGCATAACAGAAATGGAAAGTACTGAAATGAATTGGAAAATATATAAGTGAATCTACAGCTCGGGATCTTCAGTAAACTGGTCCAAGTCTTCAGTGCTGGGCTCGATCTCTGGAAGGTCCGAAATACCAGACGACATTGAAAGAAAGAAAGAGAATGTCGTCAGCGAACAAATCACTCGATAAGTCCCAAAGATAAGGGAGAAGTAGAATAGACAGAGAGTAAAAGAGAGAGTGTAGCTTTTAAAGTTGTCTTATATTGTTATAATGTTGTATTTAGTATTAACGCTGTTGTTTGTAGTTTGGTACAGACGGATGCCAGTGTATACGAGAGGAGTCTCTATATGCCAAAGACTAGAGGCAAATGGAAGTACAAGGCTCCGTTAGAAATCCCGGAACAACGGTGTGGTATTCAAGTTAGGTGTCTTAAATCTTGCAGTCTCGTGCCACTTCTAACACCTTCCGTACCAATTTACCCCTTAAACCCCACGATGTCTTGATTGTATTGTTTTAATTGTATTGTAACGTGGATTGTCTTGTAATATAGATTGTATAATTGGATGAGTTGCCGAAACCATGATATCAGTAAATGGATGTAACTAGAGAATCATGTAAATAAAAGTATATCCATGGTTCGGTTCAGTCAATACAGATTGAATAGTTTGAACGGATTGATTATATGGATTCATGGAATCATATTAAATTATATTATTGTACATTGTACTTGAATCATATTTAAGTCAGATTGTTTATAATGAGACTCAGTCTGAGTCAGACAATTAGAAAAGAAATTGAAATCCTGAATTAGGTTTTGGTGTTATCGGTAACTTTGTACATGGGCGGCAGGATTTGTGTCATTTTCAAAGACGATTACCATGTTGATAACACCGTTTGTTAAGTTGTCTATCTTAGAATAGGCAAGCACCCACTTCTCCGGCTTCCTGGGGCTCAAGAGATTGGTCCCGCTTAAACCTATATTTACTAGGGTCCTTATTGTAATTTATAGAACTTGAGGGGGTTTTATGTAAAAATACTTTTGTATAATTTTCAAAATGCACCCTAAGTATTTAATTATCGTCTTTAGAGTTGTCATCGATTTAGATTTTAAATTTATGATGTTTGTAGTAAAAATAACCTAATTTCATAATATAGGGTATTTAATTGTAATATTGAACTTGTATGGAATTTCATGGTATTTTAATGTAAAGTGATTCTTTTGATTTAGAAAGATTGGAATATTTATATCATATCAAAAATAGGTATTTTGATAATACATACATACATACATACATACATACATAAATATATATATATATATTATATAAAATAATTTAATTTATTATTTTCTAGAAATTTCATTTTCTTAAGATATTCGTATTTTAAATCTTTCGAGACCGAATGCTCCTTGCAAAGGTCTGCATCTCACACTACTAAACCCAGGGATGTGCGATAATCCGCACCATCCCAGTCGGGTTTCCCAAAATGTGTTGTAGCGGCGCTTTGCAAAGATTTATAAAAAATACAAATTCTTATAAAAATCGGTTTTAACAGTTAGTGGTATTTATATGTAAAGTTTCGTTTTCCCGTATTTTATGTTCCTGAAATTTATTATGCTATATTACATATGAGTGTCGTGAGGATGTAGGTCATTATCTCGTGATCTACTTAAAGGTATAGCAAGATTGCGATGTTTAAATGTCGAAATTAAACTACATGGTATTTTAGTGAAAAAGTACGATAAAAATTGAAATAGAAATCTTTTTGATATGGAACTTGTTCAGTATGACTTGTTAATATATAATAGTCAACATATAAGGGTTTGGTATGATTGTATTTAAGAAAAAGTGAGATTTTTAGGAAGAACCGAATCAGACATCGGATTAACTCCAATTCCGTCGGGGTTTAGAAATACATGTTTTTAGAAAAGAATAGAGAATAGGGAGGTGGTACTTACGGGTTTAGATTCAAGAGAAGAGGGAGAGGAATCGGTAGGAGGTGTCGGTGCGTCGTTTCGTCGCCGAGAGCATCTAGGGTCGTCGTCGGAAGATCGCCGGAGTTTCGCCCTTTGCTAACTCCACTTGTATACAAAATTCTAGAGAATTTTCTTAAGAGTTTGGAAAGAATTATGAGTGAGGGGGTGTGTTTAGGGGTGGTATTTATAAGGTAATGCTAGGGTTAGGGTGGGTGAAAGGTTGAATTAAAAATTGTATTAAAAATGTATTAAAAATGGAGTAAATAGGGTTTTAAAGGGGCTCTGCTACTGTGTAGGATATTTAAAGTATACAGGGGTACTAGGGAGGCCAAAAGAAACAACTTTCATGTTGGACAATCGGCGATCCGGCCGAGTCCGGCCGGCGGCGGCGGGCCGAGTCGGCCCAGTCGTCGGTTCGAGTCAGCCGAGTCGGGCCGGGGCTCGCCGCCACGTATCCCTCGTCGCTTGGTGTAGCCCGTGGATCAGTTTGTTTTACATGTGTAGTGGGGTTTTTACGAGTTATGCACATGTAGACCCTTGGACTTCTAAAAATTTAAAAAGAAATCAATATTAAAAAATAATGTGGACGATGGGATTTGAACTCTGGTGCTTTGATTCAGCAGTGTAAGGTATTACCAATGAGCTACAAGCTCTTTCTTGCTATTAAAAAGCAAAAAAAACTTATATCTTATGCTCAGGCAAAAATACCCCTTTCTGTATTTTTGAAAAAATTGTACAGAAAGTTGGACAGAAAGTTTAGGGTTGTTACATTCTACCCTCCTTATAAAAATTTCGTCCTCGAAATTTGTAAAAGGAAAGTGTAACAGATTCAAAAAAAGTTTGGTGATAGAACTATTGGTAGTGTATGAAAAATATATGAAAGAACGAAAGAATATGAAGGTTTTGGTAAGATTGTAAAAGAGGTGAGGGAATTTTGGGTTAGGACAGATTCAAAGTATATGAAATGATAAGATTCAAGAAATATGAATTGTAAAGAATATTTTAGTTGATGGTTCTTATTTTATTTTTCTTAGGTTTTTCACACAGAACAGAACTGCATGGTAGTTTTCTATACAGCTGTGACCTACATGGGCCACCAACAAAACCTGTCACGCCCTGCTTCCTGGTATACGGTGAAGGGAACGCGACGAGGCCACTACGTATCTACTCTGAAGTAAATACGCTAAGCGTATCTAAGCAATATAAAAGAATATACACAAGAGACAAATGTAATGAAATAACAACTTTATTTATTAATATTCTTTTATGCAATGCATGGAAAAGTAAATACATCTGAATGAAAGCAATGCCTAAACAATGGCATAACAGAAATGGAAAGTACTGAAATGAAATGGAAAATGTACAAGTGAAGCTACAGCTCGGGATCTTCAGTAAACTGGTCCAAGTCTTTAGTGCGGGGCTCGATCTCTGGAAGGTCCGAAACACCTGACGACATTCAAAGAAAGAAAGAGAATTTCGTCAGCGAACAAATCGCTCAGTAAGTCCCAAAGATAATAGAGAAGTAGAATAGAGAGAGAGTGAGAGAGAGTGTAGCTTTTAAAGTTGTCTTATATTGTTATAATGTTGTATTTAGTATTAACGTTGTTGTTTGTAGTTTGGTACAGACGGATGCCAGTGTATACGAGAGGAGTCTTTATATGCCAGAGACTAGAGTCAAATAGAAGTAAAAGGCTCCGTTAGAAAGCCCGGACAACTGCGTAGTATTCACGTTAGTTGTCTTAAATCTTGCAGTCTCGTGCCACTTCTAACACCTTCCGTACCAATCTACCCCTTAAATCCCACGATGTCTTAATTGTATTGTTTGTATTTTATTGCAACGTGGATTGTCTTGTAATATAGATTGTATAATTGGATGAATTGCCGAAACCATGATATCAGTAAATGGATGTAACTGGAGAATCAAGTAAATAGAAGTATATCTATGGTTCGGTTCAGTCAACACAGATTGAATAGCTTGAACGGATTGATTATATGGATTCATGGAATCATATTAAATTGTAGTATTGTAGATTGTACTTGAATCATATTCAAGTCAGATTGTTCATAATGAGACTCAGTCTGAGTCAGACAATTAGAAAAGAAATTGAAATCCTGAATTAGGTTTTGGTGTTATCGGTAACCGCTGCACATGGGCGGCAGGATTTGTGTCTTTTTCAAAAACGATTACCGTGTTGATAACATCGTTTGTTAAGTTTTCTACCTTAGAATAGGAAAGCACCTACTTCTCCGGCTCCCTGAGGCTCAAGAGATTGGTCCCGCTTAAACCTATATTTACTAGGGTCCTTATTGTAATTTATAAAACTTGGGGGGGTTTTATATAAAAATAATTTTGTATACTTTTAAAAATACACCCTAAATATTTAATTATTATCTTTAGAGTTTTTATAGTTGTAGGTTTTATATTTGTGACATTTCTAGTGAATAAACCTATTTTTCATAATACATGGTATTTAATTATAAAGTGTTGGACTTGTATGGAATTTCATGGTATTTTTATGTATGGTGATTCTTATGATTTTGAAAAATTGGAATATTTATAATATATCAAATATATATATATATATATATATATATATATATATATATATATAAGTGCACGGCGGCGCTCCGGCCGTCATCCCGAGGCCAAAATGTGGAAGCTTTACTTTAAACTTTATAACCGGCACCTCCGCGCACTAAATACCCGGATCTGGCCATTAACATAAATCTAGCTAACTATAAGATGGGAAGAGAGATATACCGAGTGATCCGTGTCCTCCGGTCTTCTCGTCGTCGTCCCGATCTCCCGCGGAATCTCCGGTCTCCATCACGTCGCCGGAAGGGCACCACATCGCCGGCTTCTTTTACGGGCTCCCACCTCTGGTCCGAGGCAACTCGGGCACGAAGTTGGCGAGTCGATGTGCCCAAGGTTTTCTGTAGGTTGATTGTAGAACTCTTTTGTCTCTAAGGGTTGTAGTTGCCATGTATATGGTGGAGAAAAATGAAGTGTAAACTTTGGAGGTGAACCAAAAGAATTTTGCAAGCAAATATGAGATGAAAATGGCACCCCAAAAATTGTGTCAACCCCCACAAGGGAAATGGCCGGCCACTTTTCATCAAGGGAGAGGAGGAGTGAGCCAAGTGAGGGATAATAATGCAAGGGAATAGTGATAATCATGAAGTCAAATGATCACAACCATAATCCAACACTCCAAGAACAAATCAACTCCCATCACCAAAAAGTCATGCCATCGTAATACTACAAGACTAGCCATGATGACTAAAGAAAGTCAAGTGATCATGACACAACAATATGCAAAAGACCACCTCCACAAATGCTTATTTGCACAAATGCAAATAAGCCCTCCTCCACCAATCTTCGGTCAATGAAAGATACAAAGAAATATGGCCGAAACGGAAAGCAAACTGGCAACTCTAAAAACCTGATCCCGTAATAAATTACAGGAAAACCCCGCTACTGTGCATACACACCCGCATTTGTATTCCGACCGAATACAAATGCAATGAGACAAAATCTACACTGTGTAATACTAGGATCCGGCTTAAACCAAAGCCCGCTAGTATTTACCGTCTGATCATGATCCGTGCAATACCGCACGTATCAGATCGAACCCTGCCATATCTCCATACGGCCTCTACAGCGTTTCGCCCGAAACTTGAGCAACTTGTCTGTGGGGGACTCTAAAGACTCGTCAACACCTTGGCTGTGTATTTAACCACTAGCACGTCAGAGGTATTAGCCTATACGTAACGGGCTACCAGCTATTGACCAAAAGGGACGTCTGTGAGTGAACTCATCCTGACACCCTACTGAGCCTGTCAGTGACAATATCCGTACAGTCCGGTCCGTTCGTCTATGAGCATCGCATGGAGGACCTAGGGGGTTGGTAAAAGTCAGACCCCCAAAAGCGGTACAAGTCGTGTCGGAGTGTAGCCCAGAACACCCTGAGATACTACTGGAATACCTACCAGTAAATCTCCTGCCTTGGGCAAGGACTTCGTGTAATGGCTCTCCTAGACACAGCGTGACCTCACCCCCAATACCGGGAGAGACGAACCCCTGAGGATCCGCTCACTGCCTCCATGTGGCTCGGGACTGTACCCAACTAAAACCTGTTTGCACGTCTCCTTTGAGCATGGTAGGGTAGTAATCAAAGTACAGTGGGAACTCACACGAGACAAATGACGATCCCCAGGTCGATGAACTAACCTGTACACATGGGAACTCACACGAGACAAATGACGATCCCCAGGTCGATGAACTAACCTGTACACATGTCACCAGGGAACTGCTATCTGACGTCAGGTATAAGACCAACTAGCATGTTCCCGGCGAGTCCTAGCCGGTGTACTCATAACCCAATGAGCACCTGTATATATCTTAGGTGAACCAACTGATACCAGTGGCTTGTGAGACCGGCCACCGCCCCTCGTCGGGGTCTCGACTGTATACACTAGTCTACTCTGGAGTATCGATGCCTTGTCTCGAAACTCCCACGACTAGGGACCTTTTAAGGATGTGCTTATAGACTACCAGCTCCCACGTATATGATCGCCCTCATACTGCTGGCAGTCAAGCAAGAATCCTAGGGGCTCTATCAACAAGCAATAGCGACCTGTCAGGTCACCTAAAGCAGTACACGATGATAAAGATAAACCAGATAGCATACTATCATCTTGAGTAAGACTGTCCTACCAGGATAGGTCCTCCCTCAATCATTGCAATCACGTGCCTGTGATCCAATAATTGACTCTGAGGGCAATATCTCCAACAATCTCCCACTTGCACTCAAGGCTAAATATTGCGATGTCGCATACTCACAGCCCGTGTGATACCGAACACCCAACTCCTCTACTAGTCAGTCTCACAAAGCTCGTTTGCGAAACTATTGCGTTCGAGGAATAGCCTCAGTGTGTGGAGCTGCCTTGATGTTTCTTTCTATGTCTCTCTAAATCTCAAGTTCGCGGAGAAACCCATCTCCCGAAATGAGCAATACCTGTCTTAGAATGTGTCTGGATGTCTGATGGGACCTAGTTCATAAATAAACTCCAAATCCAAACTTCTTAGATTGTATCGTCTACTGAACTTAATCAGTATCCTGCGCCATGCCTCCCTCAGTACCTGCCTGGATCACCTGTCCAAAATACTGCCCCTCATCAGAGAGAAAACTATAACTCTGACAGCCTCTCTGCCATCCAGGTCACCTTGGAAGCCAGGAATGATAACCGTCTCCTAAAGGAGGCGGTCATTGTCATATCCCTAGAACATCCACTTATGTTCTAAAACTGCTTCCTTATGTTTCTTCAGGATTGGATCAATATCAACTTATTGCATCTACTGCAAGAATAACATCTGGTGTGGTACTTGACATCTCATGATTGACTCAATTGCCTAAGCAAGTGATCTGCCAATCATGCACATCCCTCTCTATTTTAGTCTGTAAGACACCTTTAGAGAGGGTGACTCCATTTCCTGCAGGTACACTACCGTGCCAGGAGTCGTCCATTCTAAATACTCATAGAATGCTGTCTAAGTACCCATATTGGGAAACTACCCAAATCTAGATCTATAGATTTAGTAACCAGAATTTCTGATATGATATCTAAGCCTTATGCGGAGAAACCACTGTGTGACAACCAAAGAATAACCGATCGTAGTATAGGAATATCACTTCCTACTCTGTGTATGTCATCCAAATATCAGGACATCACACCCTACTACCTTCTTAACAGATCCATTCCCTATTCTGATGAAGTCAAACCTATGACTGTCACATCAGAAATAGATGATCTATCTCCGCTATATCTGCTCTAGTCCATAGACATAAGCTACTTGTCCACCAATGCTTCCGCTGCTCCCACTGACCACGACAACCCTCCGGCAGAGTCATATACACGTACGCTTCAAAAGCTAGTTTAGAACGACGCTATACTCATCCTCCTGCCGGGTCTCACAGTCTGGAACAACAGCAATGGAAAGTCTGGGTAAACTAGAACCTCCCTGTTACCGTCATTGAGCATACCTAACTACCTCTCGAGTGCCTGAGGTTACCCACCATATCTGCGGAGTGGCCAATGGAATGTTAAACCAGATTGAATCTTTAGGTTCTTTATCAAATCTTCAGTAATCGTTTGCGGTTCTGGAATCACTTCCAGTTCTACCATACTCCCACTACTGTTTTCTGAAAAAATCTATTTTTATTAAAACTGTGGCCAGTCAGGAACAATATCACTATTGATCTTCCGGATGGTAGAAAATCAACCCTCGTCATAGCCTGGGTCAACCCACAAACAGCCATTACAGAAATATGCCTTGAGTTATCCAGAGTCTGGTTTTAAGCATAAGCCGGACAACTCCCCGTATCTCAACATCGTTAAGATACGAACTGTTCTATATCCGATATAGAAACAGAGGCACTGATTTAATTGAACCAGATTCAAATCATGCATCTATCTCCAGTGCATGTCTACTAAATGGAGAGAGGCCGATCAGCGTTACTCAACTTAGGAGTGCTTCCAATTATGAGTAACCTGAAAGAGAAGCAAGTTCTCTTAGTCATCACTATCAACTGAATACCATACACAAGTATCTACATCTTCGATCACCTTGAAGAATCCCGATACTTGCAACATCTGGTTCTCTACTTTACTCTTATACCTATAACTTCTCAAAACTTAGACCTTGCATTTCTACAAAACACCTGTCTAAGAACTAGAGAAGTCATAAGTAAACAGAATATAGTGCGAGGACCAACTCCTCTGTCCTAATGGACACTGGACAATATACAATACTCTGTATAAGTCCCTCGAGTCGAATAACTCATTCCCTGTATGTCGTAGGTTGAAAACTGTACTTATGGTTAAGAAGAATTACACCGCTGTTTAATGCTCCTTACCTAACCATCCACTGATATAGGTAAATGTCATAGACATAATTTCAAAAAGGTATATCTCACTCTATGAAAATAGACGTACAGATATATCAATTTGAAATTGGTGCATAACAGCGGATATTCAAAACCAAATATTTGCCGTCCGGCAAATAACCCAGGTGACTTCCTCAAATATCACCAATTACAACAAATTCCGATATAATGAGGATAATCACCTGATTTCCAATAGCTTACTCCCACTCATCATCTGTAAAACCATACAGATGTGAGAATCATACCTGGTAAATACATACCCTGGAGCAAGGGCTAATTGGGAAATCAGTTTTCCTTTAACAGTACACAGTGAAACCGGAACACTGAAATGTTCCGTAGGGGTATCCTGGTATTCCTAGTGATGCTTCTTCCATTATCATATTCACAACAGTAACCGTATATTTCTTTGCCATCTCTCCACATCCTTTCATATGTCTTTAGTCATTACCTTCTGCACACCCCTTTAGGCCAAATGGTTTTCTTCCTACCCTACCGTTCGGCACCAGCCTATGGTTTGGAAGAAGACTATCCAATAAGCATAATGGGTGTACTTTCCTAATCCTAGGAGCACTCGCAATGCGAGAGAATGTGAAGATAAAAGACAACCGAATAAACCTTATTCCTATTTCTCCTGAACCAGAATCCATCCCCGAACTGGAACAAGTTCCTTTCGAGTTCGTATATAACCATACGATGGAGTATCCAAATATCTGTGGATCTTCGTAGTGATACGGAGTGTCCTGGAGAAATACAAAGGTGAAGTAGGAGTGGTAATGAAATATTTGGTTTGGTCGTGAATAGCAGCCGCAATTTACTTTGCCCTCCTTCTAATCCCTTTCTTTGTCTTTACATAATACCTTCTGTACACCATCGTTAGGCAAATTGGTTTTCTTCATTCCCTACCGGTCGGCACCTACCTATGGTTTGGAAGAAGACTGTCCAATTTGCGTAATAGGTGTACTATCCCCTAATCTAAGGGGTCCTCGCAACCTGAGAGAAGGTAAAAGGAAAAGACAACTGAATAGTCCTATTCGTTTTCTCCAGAACCGGAAACCATCCTCGAATCTGGAACAAGTTCCTTCGAGTTCGTATATAACCATACAATGGTTTTGTCCAATGGAAGTGGACGTTCGTAGTAATACGGGGTGTCCTGGAGAAAAGGGTAAAAGTAGGAGTGGCAATGAGGTCTGCAACTCTGACAATCCAAAAGCCAGTCTTATAAGAAGGTTCGGTCAACTTGGTCACTGAGTCATAGTCTAGGGTCGGGTCAATGGTCGCTGCCAAAGAGAAAGAGAAAAGAAACACTCAGCGTGCACTCTAATCTAGATCATAATGGTTATCACTTTATCTAATCAGGAAACCTCCCACTGTACTGTCAAATTCTCCTCCAAACCTGAAAGAAGAATTAGTCGGGAACACCCGAGGAGTAAACCAACTCATCAGCGGGAATCGGGATCCAACTATCATCGCATGATAACATGACGGAATCCGCTCATGCTATCATACTCCAGAAGGTATGCGCATATCTGGCAAGTTTCAGTTTCTTTAGAAACTCCCGATGTGATTTTTACCCCATGCTCTTATGACCTTGACTTTGGCCAACATATCATAAGTCACATGTCAAGTTCTACCCGTCATTCTCCAGGTTAATTTAAGCCTACCCGTACATACCCTTGACTTTGGCCAAAATAGTAGTACGACTGCCTCCAAACCAATGCATCTATCTATGCTGCATATGAATACCCAATAGCTACCAATCACTTTGCCTTGACTTTGGCCAACATACACAGCTTGAATACTATTGACCACCCATATGAAACAACGGAGGACTACGAATGGTTTCTGGCGAAAACCTTTAACGTAATGAACTTGATATCGTTGAAGGAACGGATAGCTTTTAAAAATATAGCGACGAAAACCTTTGCTAAAGAGGTCACTCCCGGTGAAGGGATCTCGGCTCTTTCCCCATAGAATGAGGTGCAGGATATTCCAACTGAATACCACGATGCAAAGCAAAAGTAATCGGCTATAGTGAAGTTATTGCCCTGACGCAAACTTTTGTCCAAGGGTTTACTCCCGGTGAAGGGATCTCGGCCCTTGCCTCGTCGACTGAGGAGCAGGATATTCCAACTGAATACCACTGTGCAAAACAAAAGTGAACGTCATTGCAAATAACAGCTTTTTGAAAAATGTTCCAACAATATCAGATTAGGTTTGTTTAACTTGCATTGATCTGAATCAACGCAGTCCCATCAATTGATCACACCAATAAAGAACGAAAATAATGACGTACGTATATACCATCCGCATTCGCCATTGGGTCCCGTCATTACCCGTTAGGTTAGTTAACTAACGACAGAGCGGGGACTGGACTAGCGCGGATGCAAAACATATACAACATCTACTAGTATATATATCAATATATAATATTTCGCTCAAGGCGTGATAAAATGCAAAATCACATAAATGTATAGTATCACAGAACAATACAGATATCTGGGATCCCCGGGTTTCATAGAGCCGCTAATGAAACCCGACGTTCCTCTGGTCGTGTGGATAGCCTGTGCAATGAAATCCTAGACCCCTACGGGCGCGGCAAGCTACCCGCCAAAACCTGAAGCGGGACAGCCCCCTTCAGCAACGTGAATGGATCACCCAGCACTTCACGGAATCCGGTAACTTGGGCACCCCTCCTGGGTCAACCTGTACCCACTACGAGTGCGGCGAATAGCCCGCCAATTCTAGAGTGAAGCCCCCTCCGTCTCAACGCCATGAGATGCGGGCTTGTTGCCCTCTAGAACCCGGCTATCCGTGCACCCCTCTGCGGGGCAATCCTAGTACAGAAAGTAAAATATACATACAACGGGTACATCGACCGCAACCTGGTCGTGCCCCAAAAGAATAATATACAAACAGGCAGTGACGGCAGTCCACATGTCGGACGCTCGTCCCGCAATATCAAATGTACATATAAAACACAAACTGTACTAGCATTGCATCCAGGCTATCCCCACGACCAATCCGCAACATCACAGCAAAATCACAGAACATCAACGTGAATGTCACGTTCACAAATCCGTCTAACCGGGCTATAGCAGTTAGACAGGATTTACCGATCAAGTGACATTCACGGTCGCAGATATAATGTAAATACTGTGAACTAATGTGTTTAAAATTTTCCGATCGATCAAATTTACCAAGTGGGCCCCAAAGCACTACTGTAGCATATAAAGAACTTCTGGGCCCAAAAAGAATGTTCTAAAAACCCTATTTTCAAGTCAGGAGGCCTCTGTAAAAAATTGGTGCACTGAACAGTTAAAACAGCGGCGGAACCGCGGCCCAAGCATGGGTTTGGCCGCGGTTCCGCGGTGGGATAATGAGATCGCGCGACCAAAATTTTACAGGAGGCTTACACTTCCCTGGACATCATTCTGCAACTACCTGAAAAATTTTTGGAGTCCAAAAAATTTCGACAGAAACTGATGCATGGAAAAACACGGTTTTTGGAATTTTGTTCGATCGGAAATGTAAACACATTAGACAAAACTAGACTAGGTTAATGGCGAGGCTCTGATACCAGTGTAAGTGCACGGCGGCGCCCCGGCCGTCATCTCAAGGCTAAAATGTGGAAGCGTTGCTTTACTTTAAACTTTATAACCGGCACCACCGCGCACTAAATACCCGGATCGGGTCATTAACATAAATCTAGCTAACTACAAGATGGGAAGAGAGATATACCAAGTGATCCGTGTCCTCCGGTCTTCTCGTCGTCGTCCCGATCTCCCGCGGAATCTCCGGTCTCCATCACGTCGCCGGAAGGGCACCACATCGCCGGCTTCTTTTACGGGCTCCCACCTCTGGACCGAGGCAACTCGGGCACGAAGTTGGCGAGTCAACGTGCCCAATGTTTGCTGTAAGTTGACTGCAGAACTCTTTTGTCTCTAGGGGTTGTAGTTGCCATGTATATGGTGGAGGAAAATGAAGTGTAAACTTTGGAGGTGAACCAAAAGAATTTTGCAAGCAAATATGAGATGAAAATGGCACCCCAAAAATTGTGTCAACCCCCACAAAGGAAATGGCCGGCCACTTTTCATCAAGGGAGAGGAGGAGTGAGCCAAGTGAGGGATAATAATGCAAGGGAATAATGATAATCATGAAGTCAAATGATCACAATCATAATCCAACACTCGAAGAACAAATCAACTCCCATCACCAAAAAGTCATGCAATCATGATACTACAAGACTAGCCATGATGACTAAAGAAAGTCAAGTGATCATGACACAACAATATGCAAAAGACCACCTCCACAAATGCTTATTTGTACAAATGCAAATAAGCCCTCCTCCACCAATCTTCGGCCAATGAAAGATACAAAGAAATATGGCCGAAACGGAAAGCAAACTGGAAACTCCAAAAACCTGATCCCGTAATAAATTACAGGAAAACCCCGCTACTGTGCATACACACCCGCATTTGTATTCTGACCGAATACAAATGCAATGAGACAAAATCTACACTGTGCAATACTAGGATCCGGCTTAAACCAAAGCCTGCTAGTATTTACCGTCTGATCATGATCCGTGCAATACCGCACGTATCAGATCGAATCCTGCCATATCTCTATACGGCCTCTACAGCATTTCGCCCGAAACTTGAGCAACTGGTCTGTGGGGGACTCTAAAGACTCGTCAACACCTTGGCTGTGGATTTAACCATTAGCACGTCAGAGGTATTAGCCTATACGTAACGGGCTACCAGCTATTGACCAAAAGGGACGTCTGTGAGTAAACTCATCCTGACACCCTACTGAGCCTGTCAGTGACAATATCCGTACAGTCCGGTCCGTTCGTCTATGAGCATCGCATGGCGGGCCTAGGGGGTTGGTAAAAGTCAAACCCTCAAAAGCGGTACAAGTCGTGTCGGAGTGTAGCCCAGAACACCCTGAGATACTACTGGAATACCTACCAGTAAATCTCCTGCCTTGGCCAAGGACTTCGTGTAATGGCTCTCCTAGACACAGCGCGACCTCACCCCCAATACCGGGAGAGAAGAACCCTTGAGGATCCGCTCACTGCCTCTATGTGGCTCGGGACTGTACCCAACTAAAACCTGTTTGCACGTCTCCTTTGAGCGTGGTAGGGTAGTAATCAAAGTACAGTGGGAACTCACACGAGACAAATGACGATCCCCAGGTCGATGAACTAACCTGTACACATGTCACCAGGGAACTGCAATCTGACGTCAGGTATAAGACCAACTAGCATGTTCCCGGCGAGTCCTGTCCGGTGTACTCATAACCCAATGAGCACCTGTATGCATCTTAGGTGAACCAACTGACACCAGTGGCTTGTGAGACCGGCCACCGCCCCTCGTCGGGGTCTCGACTGTATACACTAGTCTACTCTGGAGTATCGATGCCCTATCTCGAAACTCCCACGACTAGGGACCTTTTAAGGATGTGCTTATAGACTACCAGCTCCCACGTATATGATCGCCCTCATACTGCTGGCAGTCAAGCAAGAATCCTAGGGGCTCTATCAACGTGCAATAGTGACCTGTCAGGTCACCTAAAGCAGTACACGATGATAAAGATAAACCAGATAGCATACTATCATCTTGAGTAAGACTGTCCTACCGGGATAGGTCCCCCCTCAATCATTGCAATCACGTGCCTATGATCCAATAATTGACTCTGAGGGCACTATCTCTAACAATATATATATATATATATATATATATTTATAAAGATAATTTTAATTTATTATTTTCTAGAAATCTCATTTTCCTAAGATATTTGTATTCTAATCTCTCGAGACCGAATGCTCCTTGTGGATGTCTGCATCTCGCACTACTAAGCCCAGGGATGTGCGATAATCCACACCATCCCAGTCGGGTTCCCCAAAATGGATTGTAGCGGCGCTTTGCAAAGATTTATAAAAAAAATACGTAATCTTATAGAAAACGGCTTTAATAGTTAGTAGTATTTATATGTAAAGTTTCGTTTTCCCGTATTCTATGTTCCCGAAAGGTATTGTGCTATGTTGCATATGAGTGTTGTGAGGAGGTAGGTCATTACCTCGTGATCTAATTAAAGGTATAGCAAGATTAATGATGTTTTAAAGTAGAAAGTAAACTACATGGTATTTTAGTGAAAAAGAGCGGTAAAAGTTACAAATTGAAATATATTGCCATGAAACTTGTTCAACATGTTTGTTAATGATTAGTAGTCAACATGTAATGGTTTAGTATGTTCGTATTTCAGAAAAGGTTGAATTTTTTCGGAAGATCCGAATCGAAAATCGGTTTAACTCCGATTCCGTCGGTTTTAGAAAAAGAACTTTTTAGAATAGCAAAGGAGAGAGGGAGATGGGACTTATGGGTTTGTAGTATAGAGAAGAGGGAGAGGAAGACGTAGGAGGCGCCGGTGCATCGTTTCGTCGCCGGGAGCTCCTAGGGTCGTCGTCGGAAGATCGCCGAAGTTTTGCCCTTCGCCAACTCCACTTATACACAAAATTTATAGAGGAATTTCTTGAGAGTTTGGACAGAATTGTGAGTGAGGGGGCTGTGTTTAGGTTGAATTAAAAATTGTATTAAAAATATATTAAAAATGGAGTAAATAGGGTTTTAAAAGGGCTCTGTTACTGTGTAGGATATTTAAAGTATACAGGGGTACTGGGGAGGCCAAGAGACATAACTTTCATGTTGGACAATCGGCGATTCGGCCGAGTCCGGCCGGCGGCAGCGGGCCTAGTCGGCCGAGTCGCCGGCCCGAGTCGGGCTGGGGCTCGCCGCCACTTCTCTCTCATCGCTTAGCGTAGCCCCTGTGTCAGTTTGTTTTACATGTGTAGTGGGGTTTTTGTTGGAGATAGTGCCCTCAAAGTCAATTATTGGATCGCAGGTACGTGATTGCAATGATTGAGGTAGGACCTATACCGATATGAAATTCTTGCTCGAGATGATAACATGCTATCTGGTTTGTCTTTATCATCGTATACATGCTTTAGTTCACTATTGCATAATGATAGAGCCCATAGGATTCTTGCTTGACTACCAGCATTATGATGGCGATCATATACGTGGGAGCAAGGGTCTGTAAGCACATCCTTAAAGTGTCCCTAGTCGTGGGAGATTCGAGATAGGACATCGATACTCCAGAGTAGACTAGTGTATACAGTCGAGACCCCGATAGGGGCAATGATCGGTCTCACAAGCCTTTGGTGTCAGTTGGTTCACCTAAGATGTATACAGGTGCTTATTGGGTTATGAGTACACCGGACAGGACTCGCTGGAAATCTGCTAGTTGGTATTATACCTAGTGTCAGATAGCTGTTCCCTGGTGACATATGTACAGGTTAGTTCATCGACCTGAGGTCGTCATTTGTCTCGTGTGAGTTCCCACTGTGCTTTAATTTCTATCCTACCACGGCTCAAAGGAGTCGTGCAAACAGGTCTTTTTTGGGTACAGTCCCGAGCCACATGGAGGCAAGTGAGCGGATCAGCAGGGGATTCGTCTCTCCCGGTATTGGGGGTGAGGTCGCGCTATGTCTACGAGAGCCATTACACAAAGCCCTCGGCCGAGGAAGGAGATTTACTGGTAGGTACTCCAGTAGTATTTCAGGGTGTTCTGGGCCACTCTCTGACATGACTTCTACCGCTATTGGGGGTCTGACGTTACTAGCCCCCTAGGCAGATATGCGATAGTTATAGACGAACGGACCGGACTGTATGTATATTGTCACTGTTAAGCTCAGTAGGGTTTATGGATGAGTTCGCTCGTCAGCTTCCCTTCCAATCAATACATAGGCAACCGTTACGTACAGCTCGTACCTCTGACGTGCTAGTGGTTATACCCAGTGCCAGTGTGTTGATGAGTCATGAGAGTCCCGCACAGACAGTTTTCCAAATTCAGGCGAAATGTTGTAGAGGCCGTATGGTTTTATGGCAAGGTTCGGAAAATGCACATGCGTTTACGCACGTGTCATTTTTCGGGGAGATAATACTGGTCGGCTTTGGTTTAAGCCGGATCCGAGTATTATACTGTGTAGATATAATATCTTTATCTCAGTTGCATTTGTATTCGGTCGTAATACAAATGAGGGTATGTTTATACTAATACGGGGTTATCCTGAAATTCATTTCAAGATCACTTTTGGAAGTTGCCAGTTTCCAGTTTTCTATCAGCCGTATTTAACATTAGGTTAAATGCGGATTTATCTTTTCTTGAGTTGAGGGTGAGTCGTGCTTCTAGATGTTTCTAGATGATGACTAGGATGGTGACTTGGCTTCATGACTCATTTGTTCATTAAATACTTTGATGACTAGATTATGATGATTCATTAGTTCATTAATGAAGGTGCAAGGTGTTATCTTTGACTCATGCTTTTGTTATTGTGCTTGTGGTCACCTTCCCCCTCCTACACTCACCCTCCCTCTACATATATGGCCGGCCCCTCTTTAGAATGGAGATATGGTTGTTGATTTGAAAAAGGATGCAAGTATTTGGTTCATGGAAATTAGTATACTCATTTCACATTTCCACCCGATCCAAAAGGCAACTTCATTAACCGTTCGTCCATAGCTTTAGACGTAATGAGACAAAGTTTTCTACTCATTCTCTACAACAATCTTGGTCATCTCTTTTAGCAAACTTGATGATCGAGTTGCCTCGGTTCAGAGGCGGGAGCCCGTTTAAAGATCCGTCGACGTGGTGCCACCTGGACGAGAAGACTGGAGATTCAGAAGATCGGAGCAGCCGTAACAAAGCGTGGGATGTTGGTTGAAGACCGAAGGACTCGGATCGTTCGGTATAACGTTTCTACCCACTTTGTAGTTTGTTAGTTTAGCTTTAATGGCAGATCCGGGTTATAGTACGCGATAGCGCCAGTTGTATAAAGTTTTTGTTCCGCATTTGGCGTCTGTTAGACGGCCGGGGCGCTACCGTGGACTTACGGTGGTATCAGAGCCTCACCATTAAGTTTTACTAACTTGTACTAACGCGTTTAAAAGATCGATCGAACGGAATTTCCGAAATCACAATTTATAGCACACAAGTTTCTGTCGATTTTTTAAAGGGCCTAAAAATAATTTTGCATATCACAGAAAAGTGTGCAGGGTTTTCTAAGCATACTGGAAAAATTTGGGCACATGATCCCACAAGAGCACCGCGGAACCGCGGCGCGTTAGTGGGAACAGTGCACCAGCTTTTTCCAGAGAGTTTCATTTTGGAAATTGTGGTTTTTGGTATAGTTCTTTTGGGCCCAGATTTTGTTACTGTACAGCAGATGTACGTGGGGCCCACTTCGGGAAATTTGGTCGATCGAAATTTTAAATTTGTTAGTATGCAATATTTACATTATATTTCCGACCGGGAATGTCATTTGATCGGTAAACCGTGTCTGATTTCTATAGTTCTTTTAGACGGGTTTGCGAACGTGACATTCGCGTTGATGTTTTGTGTTGTGCTGTGATGTTGCGGATTTGTCGTGGTGGATAGCAGAGTGCAATGATAGTGCTGTTTGGATTTATTTATACATTTGATATTGCGGGGCGAGCGTCCAACATGTGGACTGCCGTCACTGCTTGTTTGTATAATATTCTTTTAGGGCACGACCGGGTTGAGGTCGATGTACCCGTTGTACATATTTTTATTTCTGTACTAGGTTTACCCCATGACGGAGTGCACGGTTAGCCGGGTTCTGGAGGGCAACGGGTCCGTATCTCATGGCTTTGAGAGGCAAAGGGACCTCACTCTAGAATTGGCAGACTATTCGCCCCACTCATAGGGGGTACAGTTTGACCCAAGGAGGGGTGCTCAATTTACCGGATTCCGTGAAGTGCCGGGTGTTCCATTCACTATGTTGTAGGGACTACCTCTCTTCAGGTTTTGGTGGGTAACTTGCCACACCCGTAGGGGTCTAGGTTTCATTGCACAGGCTATCCACACGACCAGGGGAACGTCAGGTTTCAGCAGCGGCTCTGTGAAAGCCGGGGATCCCAGATTATCTGTATTGTTCTGTGATGCTTATTACTTTTCTGTAATGTTGCATATTATCACGCCTGGAGCGATTATTGTATATTGGTATATATACTATTAGATGTTTTATATATTTTACACCCGCGCTAGTCCAGCCCCCGCTCTGTCGTTAGTTAAGTAACCTAACGGGTGATGACGGGACCTAGTGACGAATGCGAATGGCATATACGTACATTTTATTTTCGTTCTTTTCTGGTGTGATTGATTAATGGGACTGCGTTGATTCTGATCAATGCAAAGTAAAACAAACCTACATTTGATGTTGTTGGAACAAATTTTTAAAAAAGGTGTTATTACAAAAATGTTTCCTTTTGTTTTGCATAGCGGTATTCAGTTAGAATATCCTGCACCTCATTCGACGAGGCAAGGGCCGAGATCCCTTCACCGGGAGTGACCCCATAGGCAAAAGTTTACGTCAGGGTAATAACTTCAATATAGACGATTACAAGTTGCTTTGCATCGTGATATTCAGTTAGAATATCCTGCACCTCATTCCACGAGGAAAGAGCCGAGATCCCTTCACCGTGAGTAACCTCTTTAGCAAAGGTTTTTCATCACTATATCTTTATAAAAAGCTATCAGTTTCCTTCAACAAGATCAAGTTCATTACGTTAAAGGTTTTTTGCCAAAAACCAACCGTAGCCCTCCGTCATGTCTTATGGATGGTCAGTAGTATTCAAGCTATGTTTGTTTGGCCAAAGTCAAGGCATAGTGTTTGGTAGTTGCAGGGTATCCATCTGTTGCGTAGACAGATGCGTTGGTTTGGGACACTCGTATTACCTTGTTGGCCAAATTCAAGGGTATGTACGGGTGGGTTCAAATTAACCTAGATAATGACGGGTAGAACTTGGCATGTGACTTATGATGGGTTGGCCAAAGTCACGATCATAAAAGCATGGAGCAAAAATCATATCGGGAGTTTCAAACATACAGGAAACTTGTCAGGCATGCGCATACCTTCTGGAGTGTGATAACTTGAGTGGATTCCATCAAGTTATCATGCGATGATAGTTGGATCCCGATTCCCACTGATGAGTTGGTTTACTCTTCCGGTGATCCCGACTAATTCTTCTTTTAGGTTTGGAGGAGAATTTAAGATTACAGTGGGAGGTTTCCTAATTAGATAAATTGATAACCATTCTGATTTAGGTTAGAGTGCACACAGAGTGTTTCTTTTCTCTCTCTCTTTGGCAGTGACTTTTGACCGACCCTAGACTATGACTCAGTGACCAAGTTGACCGAACCTTCTTAAAATACTGGCTTTTGGATTGTCCGAGTTGCATAAGTCATTGCCGCTCCTTCTTTTACCCTTTGCATTTCTCAGAACACCCTGTATTACTATGGACATCCACTTCCATTAGATAGATCCATCGTATGGTTATATACGAACTCGGATGGACTTCTTCGAGGATGGATCCAGGTTCAGGAGAAAAAGAATTGATTATTCAGTTGTCATTTATTATCACCTTCTCTCAGGTTGCGAGCGAGGGCTCCTTGGTTTAGGAGGTTACACCTATTACGCTTATTGGATAGTCTTATTCCAAACCATAGGCAGGTGCCGAAAGGTAGGGAATGAAGAAAACCAATTAGCTTAAGTAGGGTGTGCAGAAGGTAATATGTAAAGATAAAATAAAAGGATTAGAAAAAGGGCAAAGTAAATTGCGACTGTTATCATTCACGACCAAACCGCGTACTTCATCGCCACTCCTTTTTCACCTTTAAAAGAATAAGGTATTATTCAGTTGTCTTTTATCACCACCTTCTCTCAAGTTACGAGTACTCCTAGGATTAGGAGAGTACACCTATTATGCTTACTGGATAGTCTTCTTCCAAACCATAGGCTGGTGTCGAACGGTAGGGAAGGAAGAAAACCATTTAGCCTAACGATGGTGTACAGAAGATAATGAATAAAGACAAATAAAGGGATTTGGAGAGATGGCAATAAAATATACGGTTAAAATCATGAATTGGATTATGGAAGAGGCGTTACTAGGAATACCGGGATACCCCTATGAAAAATTTCATGTTTCAGTGCATTGTTAAAGGAAAACCGATTTCCCGATTAGATACTTACTCCAGGGTATGTATTTACCTGGTTTCATTCTCATATCTGTATGGTTTTACAGATGATGAGTGGGAGTAAGTTATTGGGAGTTAGGTGATTATCCTCATTATATCGGAATTCATTGTAATTGGTGATATTTGAGGAAATCCCCTGGGTACAGTTTTCAACCTACGATACACAGGTTTTGAGTTATTCAACTCAGCGGACTTATACAGAGTATTGTATGTTGTCCAGTGTCCGTCAGGACAAAAGGGTAGGTCCTCGTACTATGTTCAGTTTACTTGTGACTTCTCTAGATTTTTAGACAAGTATTTCGTAGAAATACAATGTCTAAGTTTTGAGAAGTTGTGGGTATAAGAATAAAGTAGAGAATCAGGAGTCGCAAGTATCGGGATTCTTCAAAGAGATCGAAAATGTAGATTCTTGTGATTGGTATTCAGATGATAGTAATGGTTTTAAGAAACTTGTTTCTCTTTCAGGTTACTCATAATTGGATGGATTCCTAAGTTGAGTAATGCTGATTAGCCTCTTTCCATTAAGTTGATATACACTGGAGACAGCTGCATAATTTGAATCTGGTTCCAATTAAATTTGTGCCTCTATTTCTATATGGTATATAGAATGGTTCATATCTTAACGATGTTAAGGTACAGAGAGTTGTCCAGCTTATGCTTAAAACCAGACACTGGATAACTCAAGGCATGTTTCTGTAATGGCAGTTTATGGGTTGACCCTGGCTTTGACGAAGGTTGACATTTCTACCATTTGGAAGATCAATAGTGATATTGTTCTTGACTCACCGCAGTTTTTGTAAAATGAATTTTTTCAGAAAACAGTAGTGGGAGTATGGTAGAACTGGAAGTGATTCCAGAACCGCAAACGATTACGGAAAATTTAATAGGACCTTAATATTCAATCAGGTTTGACATTCCAATAGCCACTCCACAGATATAGTGGGTAACCTCAGACACCCGAGAGGTACTCCGGTAGCCTCAAGGACGGTGACAGGGAGGTTCTTGTTTACCCAGACTTGACACTACTGTTGTTCCTGACTATGAGACCCGGCAGGAGGATAAGTATAGCATCGTTCTAAACTAGCTTTAAAAGTGCACGTACATATTATTCTTCCAGAGGGTTATCGTAGTCAGTGGGAGCAGCGGAAGTATAGTGGGCAAGTAGCTTATGTCTATTTATAGACTTCAGCAGATATAGCGGAGATAAGATCATCTATTTTTGATGTGACAGTCATGGGTTTGACTTCATCAGAATAGAGGATGGATCTAGTGAGAAGGTAGCAGGGGGTGATGTCCTGGTATTTGGATGGCATACACAGAGTAGGAAGTAAAATTCATGTACTACAATCGGTTGTACTTTGGTCGTCACACAGTTGTTTCTCCACAAAGGAAATGGATATAATATCTGACATTCTGGTTACTAGATCTATGGTTTTAGATATAGATTTGGGTAGTTTCCTAATATGGGTACTTTAACATTATTCTAATAGTATTTTAGAATAGATGACTCCTGGCATGGTGGTGTACCTGCAGGTGATGGAGTCACCCTCTCTAAAGGTGTCTTAGAGACTAAAGGAGAGAGGGATGTGCTTGATTGGCAGATCACTTGCTTAGACAATTGAGTCAATCGTAAGATGTCAAGTACCACACCAGATGTTGTTTTTTGCACTAGATGCGATAAGTTTATATTAATCCAATCCTGAAGAAACATAAGGAAGCAGTTTTAGAACATAAGTGCATGTTCTACGGATTTGATGATGGCAGCCTCCTTCAGGAGACTGTTATCATTTCAGGCTTCAAAGGTGACATGGATGACAGAGTGATTGTCAGAGTTATAGTTTTCCCTCTGACGAGGGACAGTATTATGGACAGGTGGTCCAAGAGGATACTGTGGGAAGCATGGTGCTGGATACTGATTAGGTTCAGTTATCGATACAGTCTAAGAAGTTTGAATTTGGAGTTCATTTATGAACTAGGTCCCATCAGATATTCAGACATATTCTAAGACAGGAATTGCTCAATTCGGGAGATGGCTTTCTCCGCGAACTTGAGATTTAGAGAGATATAAAAAGAAACATCAGGGTGGATCCACTCACTGAGGCTATTTCTCGAACACAAGAGTTTTACAAACTAGCTTTGTGAAACTGATTAGTAGAGGAGTTGGATGTTCGGTATCACACGGGCTGAGTATGCGACATCGCAATAATTAGCCTTGAGTGCAAGTGGGAGATTATTAGAGATAGTTCCCTCAATGTCAATTATTGGATCGCAGGTACGTGATTGCAATGATTGAGGCAGGACCTATACCGATATGACAGTCTTGCTCGAGATAATAGTATGCTATCTGGTTTTTCTTTATCATCGTATACATGCTTTATTTCACTATTGCATAATAATAGAGCCCATAGGATTCTTGCTTGACTACCAGCAGTATGATGGCGATCATATACGTGGGAGCTGGGGTCTGTAAGCAGATCCTTAAAGTATCCCTAGTCATGGGAGTTTCGAGATAGGGCATCGATACTCCAGAGTAGACAAGTGTATACAGTCGAGACCCCGACGAGGGACAATGGCCGGTCTCACAAGCCATTGGTGTCAGTTGGTTCACCTAAGATGTATAGAGGTGCTCATTGGGTTATGAGTACACCGGACAGGACACGCCGGGAAGCTGCTAGTTGGTATTATACCTAGTGTCAGATAGCAGTTCCCTGGTGACATGTGTACAGGTTAGTTCATCGACCTGAGGTCGTCATTTGTCTCGTGTGAGTTCCTACTGTGCTTTGATTTCTACCCTACCAGGGCTCAAAGGAGTCGTGCAAACATATCTTTTTTGGGTATAGTCCCGAGCCACATGGAGGCAAGTGAGCGGATCGGCAGGGGATTCATCTCTCCCGGTATTGGGGGTGAGGTCGCGCTGTGTCTACGAGAGCCATTACACAAAGCCCTCGGCCGAGGCAGGAGAATTACTAGTAGGTACTCCAGTAGTATCTCAGGGTGTTCTGGGCCACTCTCTGACATGACTTATACCGCTATTGGGGGTCTGACGTTACTAGCCCCCTAGGCAGATATGCGATACTCATAGACGAACGGACCGGACTGTATGTATATTGTCACTGTTAGGCTCAGTAGGGTTTATGGATGAGTTTGCTCGTCAGCTTCCCTTCCAATCAATACATAGGCAATCGTTACGTACAGCTCGTACCTCTGACGTGCTAGTGGTTATATCCAGTGCAAGTATGTTGATGAGTCATTAGAGTCCCCCACAGATAGTTTCCCAAGTTCGGGCGAAACGTTGTAGAGGCCTTATGATTTTATGGCAAGGTTCGGAAAATGCACGTGCGTTTACGCACGTGTCATTTTTCGGGGAGATAATACTGGTCGGCTTTGGTTTAAGCCGGATCCAAGTATTATACTGTGTAGATATAATATCTTTGTCTCAGTTGCATTTGTATTCGGTCGTAATATAAATGAGGGTATGTTTATACTAATACGGGGTTATCCTGAAATTCGTTTCAGGATCACTTTTGGAAGTTGCCAATTTCCAGTTTTCTATCAGCCGTATTTAACATTCGGTTAAATGCGGATTTATCTTTTCTTTAGTTGAGGGTGAGTCGTGCTTCTAGATATTTCTAGATGATGACTAGGATGGTGACTAGGCTTCATGACTCATTTGTTCATTAAATACTTTGATGACTAGATTATGATGATTCATTAGTTCATTAATGAAGGTGCAAGGTGTTATTTTTGACTCATGCTTTTGTTATTGTGCTTGTGGTCACCTTCACCCTCTACACTCACCCTCCCTCTACATATATGGCTGGACCCTCTTTAGAATGGAGATATGGTTGTTGATTTGAAAAAGGATGCAAGTATTTAGTTCATGGAAATTAGTATACTCATTTCACATTTCCACCCGATCCAAAAGGAAACTTCATTAACTGTTCGTCCATACCTTTGGACGTAACGAGACAAAGTGTTCTACTCATTCTCTACATCAATCTTGGTCATCTCTTTTAGCAAACTTGATGATCGAGTTGCCTCGGTTCAGAGGCGGGAGCCCGTTTAAAGATCCGTCGACGTGGTGCCACCTGGACGAGAAGACTGGAGATTCAGGAGATCGGAGCAGCCACAACAAAGCGTGGGATGAATGTTGAAGACCGAAGGACTCGGATCGTTCGGTACAACGTTTCTACCCACTTTTTAGTTTTTTAGTTTAGCTTTAATGGCAGATCCGGGTTATAGTACGCGATAGCGCCAGTTGTAAAAAGTTTTTGTTCCGCATTTGGCGTCTGTTAGACGGCCGGGGCGCTACCGTGGACTTACCATTTTTACGAGTTATGCATGTGTAGACCCTTGGACTTCTAAAAATTTAAAAAGAAATTAATATTAAAAAATAATGTGGGGGATGGGATTTGAACTCTGGTGCTTTGGTTCAGCAGTGCAAGGTATTACCAATGAGCTACAAGCTCCTTCTTACTATTAAAAAGCAAAACAAACTTATATCTTGTGCTCAGGAGAAAATACCCCTTTCTGTATTTTTGAAAAAATTGTACAGAAAGTTGTACATAAAGTTTTGGGTTGTTACATTCTACCCTCGTTATAAAAATTTCGTTCTCGAAATTTGTAAAAGGAAAGTGTAACAAATTCAAGGAAGTTTGGTGATAGAACTATTGGTAGTGTATGTAAAATATGTGAAAGAACGAAAGAATGCGAAGGTTTTGGTATGATTGTAAAAGAGGTGAGATTATGACAGATTCAAAGTATATGAAATGATAAGATTCAAGGAACATAAATTGTAAAGAATGTTTTAGTTGACGGTTCTTATGTTATATTGCTTAGGTTTTTCACGCAGAACAGAACTGCATGGTAGTGTTCCATACAGCTCTAACCTACATGGGTCACCAACAAAACCTGTCGCGCCCCGCTTCCCGGTATACGGCGAAGGGACCGCGACGAGGCCGCTATGTATCTACTTTTTGAGAGCATCCCACCCTAAAAGGAGGCGGTTATGACTCATCGTGGCTTCAAATTAAGCCTAACCTCAAGTAAAAAGCACCACTACAAATACCTAACGCTTGTTCTTCCGAATGTAAATTGGATATTCTGACCTAAGAAGATTACTTGAAGACGTCTTGTCCAGCCTCAGAAAGGATTAGAGACACGACAAACACGGGGCTATTCGAGCAGCAACCTAAGGGACTGCATATCAAGAATACATCAGCTAATGCGGCGGTATAATGGAATTAAACCTAGTACCACAAACCTAGCGAACCCTTATCAAAAAGGGGGTTATCTATATTTCACGTTAGGATACACCTGCGAGATCCTCTCGACTCAAAGGGAGAAATATCTTTATGAGACTCTCGAGACTCATAAAGGTGAAAAGTCTTAGACGACGGGGATATCAACCTCTTTCCTAAGCATTTTTGCCTTACAAGGAGGTCAAGACTGACTCTTGTATGCTATCCAACGGCCATATTCTCCAAAGTTGCATCCAATGAGGAGAAGAAGCCACTTACGGGTCCTCTCAACTCGTAAGGGGAAAATACTCTTGTGATATCCTTACAACTCTTAAAAAGAAAACACATTTAGGAGTCCTCACGACTTATAAGGAGAAAATACACCTATGAGATCCTCTCGACTCGTACGGAGAAACATCTTTATGAGACTCTCATGGTTCATAAAGTTGAAAATCCTTAGGAGACAAATCTAAACATGTTTCCTAAGTCATCGCTCCCTTACAAGGAGGTCAATGTAACGTTTTAGAAATCGTTTAGGCAATTTTCTGTTTTTAGGGTAAAATAGTCGGTGTTTTTCGTAAAAACCTAGAATCGATCTTTTTGCAGTATAGAATTCACTACACCTAGTTTAGCTAGGAAATTGCTAGTTTGTGGGTTTTTGTAAGTCATTTGTAATTTTAGTGCATTTTAATATTTTTCCTAATTAAAATATTATTTTAAGCTTTTAATTATGGACTTAATTAGTGGTAATTACAATTTTGTTTGGGTTAATTACTACTAATGTGAATCTATGCTAAGTTAATCACTAGTTTAAGCTTAATTCTTTCTCACCAAAATATCTAGATATTTGTGAATTAAAATGAAAATTTAAAGAAAAGGAAATTGAGGCGGCATAGATATTTGTTGCATTTATGAGCATTTATTGTTGCTCTACACTAGAATTTTCCACACAAATCATTAACCTTCTCTATTCTTCTTCTATGGCCGAGCCCCTTTGTGCTGCCCACTCTTTTTCTTGCCTCATTCTCACTCTCTCCAAGCTCAAATAAATCCTCAAAAATCTTTAAATAATCACACAAACTCATTAATAAATCCATACCCTTCATTCTTCAACTCAAAACAAGTTTAGATCTTCAATCAAGTTAGGATTTTTGGAGGCTAAACTTTGGATTTCTAGTTGCAAGTTTGTGATTCTTGTGAGGTATAAAATCCTAACCCTAAACTCTATTTGTTGTTTTAAATCATTAATTAGCTTATTAGATGTTAATTTAAGCTTTCATTTGCATATTTAGAAATTTCTAGAAATGGTTTTTGATAATCAAGTTAGGGTTTTGTTTAGTGAAATGGTTAAGTGAGTTGTGTAGACAAAAGAAAACTTAACCTAGTTGCTAGATTGTTAAATGATATTTTTCCTAATTATCTAATTAGCTTAATTGCAAACTAAACTTTTACTAAATCCTATTTGAGTGAGATTAAAATTCTAGTAAGGGTTTGTGAGCTTTAATCAAGCTATTATGAGATTATTGTGATTACTAGTTTGGGTTAAAATTGTAGTTTTGAGCTAAATGATTAAATGTTGCTTACTAGATTTCGGTAAAGTTTAGGCGTGAGTTTCTATTAACGTTGCGATGTGATTTATTTTAGATTCCACGTTTTATATTGTGTTGTGAATGCACGATCGGTACAATCAGGGTCTAGGCTTGATGGTTGTGTCGTCCTAGCTAGGGTTGTGCCGATATCGTACGCATTTTGTGCACTGAGTGCATAGTGTGTTTATCTTGTGGACGTTATCCTTATGTTTCGTTGTCTTTGTGTCGGCACAAGATGTTTAACCTTATGTGTTGTGTTTGTGAAATTATAGGATCGCAGGCGAGGACTTCGGACGTTGCGAAGAGGGGAAAGCAAGTGGTTGGCTTTACTTAGCCAGGATCGTTTGTGAGTAGATTTAACATCTACAAGGGAATCGCCCGCATGGCGTTATGCGTCTGGGCTAGATATGATATGATATTATTCGCATGTTTATATTGCACATATAGAGTTTGTGCATAAAAATTCATTTGCATATTATTACTTGTTGTGCTTGGACTTGTACCTATTGGACACTGCACTATTATTGACGGTTCATGTTGCACGAACACTGATTGTATGCCACCCACACCGTCAATAATTGCCATGACACGCACAACACACATACATATATGATATTATTTGGTTAGGGACATTGAGACATTGATTCATATTCGTTTGTGCATATGACATATAACATACCTGTATACCTACATGTTTACACATATGTCTTGTCATGTCTACATGCTAGCTACCCATATACCTATATGGTATTGTGCGATTAGAGATAGGTATATACACATATGAGACACAGCTACATGTATATCTTCCATACATATTTACATGTACACATACCTAGCTTGATATAGCTACACACATACCTGGAGGGTATCACATCATTATTGATAGGTAGATACACATATCTTGCTACACCGACATGGTTACGCATACCTGGCTATAGCTATATATTCACCTTTATATAATGTTGTATGGATTTTGGAGAACTTAGGAACCGCGTGATATATTTAATAACTTATTGCAGTTAAACAGCGGTTTTTCCTTTATATGCTCATATTACTATTTCATATTGCATATATTATATTTCATGGATGTCGCATTGAGATATGGTTTTCATATAATGTTTTCCGAATGTTTTACTCCTGCGTATATATATATATATATCAGTGGTATGGGACACTAACATATATATGTATATATGTGGTATATATATCAGTGGTATGGGACGCTGTTATATATGTACACCTACCTAATATATCATCATAATGATCTATGCTAATATTCTTATTCATTACTTGATATTTTCTGGATTTGAGGATCGTTGTAGTTTCATGAAATTATGTATTATTTGAAAAACCCGGTTTCTCTTGATATGATATTTCGATGCGTCCACCATGAGATTTCTCGATTCTGAGATTTGTCATATATACCCAATGCGAGGAGTGGAGTGGGCCGTGTGCGGGTACATGTTGGGGCCCGGAGGTACCCCGGAGCAAGAAGATCGCAGATGATGGCGATGAGCTCGAGGCAGGGGAGTACTACCTTACCGGTGACATTACCTGGACTCGGCGATTATTGTGGTGATACCGACCGAAGTTATGTACGTATGGATACGGGGAATTTCGAGTGTCGAAACTGGGCACTCGGGTTTCCGAGAGACGTAGGATACGTACCTATCAGGGCCAGTTGTGGTGACAGCAGCTGATAGAGGAGTATTTATGTGTCGATGCTAGACATTAGTTGTCATGATGTTTTCGGGTGTCGATGTTAGACACTCAGGTTTCATGAGACTTACGGGATGTGTTTTATTCCATACTCCATATTTATTTGATATATTGCTTCATGTATTAGTAGTACCTGATAGAGTACCTTTCATGACTTATACATATACATATTGCCATTTATTGCTATCATCTTGCATGTGTTAGATGTCGCTGTACGTGCATACTTGCGATTATCTGCATATGTTATTTACTATTCATGAGTTGGCAACTCACCTCCGTTGTGCCACAGGGTTTTGCAGGTTGTCCCTCAGAGCAGTCGTTGGTAGGGTTTTTCTTCCTATCGCATCATCTTTTGCAGCGGATACCGCAACGGCTGACTGGGTGCAGTTTTGGAATAGGTGGATTTTCCGGTTATCCGATATTGCTCATTGTATATTCATTGCATCCAGTACTCCATCTACTATTTCATGTATTGACTTAGAGACGAGTTGTGAGGACAATATGTAAATTATTTTGCGACTTTGGAGGTCTTTTATGATGTTTCACTTTATATCGTCTTTTTCTTCGCTGCGGCGTCGTATAACTGTTGTGGTGGTTGTTTTCCGCCTTTGGGCATGGATTTGCTCCCTTTGGGGATGCTTACTTATATTTTTGTATGTACCCATTTTTGGGGCTAGTTTTTACAAAGGAGGTGCTGCCAAAATTTTTAAAAGAAGTAAAAGTTGGACTTTAAAGAATTTGTGCTTGAGATTTCAAAAGTTTTTAACAATGTTCTTATCACTTACTACTTTTGATGGTTTTGATTGCTGGGTTTTCGGCTTACTTGAATTGCGTTACGCCTGTAGACGTTACGTAGTTTAAGGGCCGTCACGTGCCAAATTTCGGGTCGTAACAGTCAAGACTGACTCTTGTATACTATCCATGGGCCACAATCACCAAAAGTTGTATATCGATGAAGTGAAGAAGCCACTTAAGGTCCTTTCGACTCGTAAGGAGAAAATACCTCCATGAGATCCTTACAACTCACGAAGGTGAAAGACACTTAGGAATCCCTACGATTCTGTCACGACCCAAAGTTCGGCCCGTGACCGGCACTTAACCACGTGACGTCTACAGGCGTAACGCGACTAAGTAAGCCGAAACCCAGAAATAAAAACCATTAGAAGTAATGAGTGTTAAAACGCTTAATAGAAACATTTGTTAAAACGTTTAGAAAATCTTAAGTAATTTAGTAAAATTCTTTAAAATTCAAGTTATTATCTTAAAAAATTTTCCAGCATTTCCTTTGTAAAATCTAGCCCCGAAACCGGGTACAAGACCAGATCTGAGTAAAATGATATACAATAAGAATAAAGCATCCCAAACGGGAGCAATCACGCCCAACGGCGGAAACAACCATCACAATGATAATATACGACGCCATGGCGAAGAATAAGCAAATAAGTGAAAGCAAGTATCATAAAAGATAAACTGCATAAATAAAGTCGGCTCACAACGAGCTTGACACCAGAGTAAAAAATAATATACATCGTCCTCACAACTGGTCTCTAAGTCAGTACATAGGTAGTAGATGGAGAGTACTAGATAAAACAGTGTATACAACTGGAAAATAAACAGATATAGCACAAAAACCTACCTATCAGCAAAGGGCTCACGCGCCAACTGCAGTGGTATCTGTATCAAAAGATGCAAGAAAGCAGCCTGCCGCGACTACTCTGAGGGGCAACATGCAAACACTGTGGCACAACGGGGGTGAGTTGCCAACTTGTGAATAGTAGATAACATATAAAGGTAATCGCGAGTATGCACGTGCTGCGATACTCTAACCTATGCCAACAGAAAACATCTATATGATGAGCTAGATGAGCAATAATCATGCAACAAGTGCGATCTAATACCATCTATATAGGATGAGCAGGGTATGCAATAATCATGCATAGAAAGTGTACTCTATCGGGTACTACAGATACAGGATGTGATGTATACCACTGAATGCTGAGCATGGGAATAAATAACATCTACATGGAATGTCAACGTGGAAAAATAACCGGTGTCCATCAATACACCCAAATCCCAGTAAAACTCAGGCACCGTCACTCTAATCGGCCCTCAAATCCAGTACAGCTCATAGAATCATGAGTGCCCAACATCGGCACTCGAAAATATCATAAAAATAATCATGTCTAGCATCAACACGCAAATCCTCAAGTATCGGGCTCCGTCAGTCCGGATTGGCCCACGAGCTCCGTCTGCGGAATCGGCCTTCGGCCCCGGCAGTACGTGTCGTCCCGTATCCATCTCTCGGCTCTGGTCAGTATCCTCTGGATAACCGTCAGGTCCAACCAATCACCGGTAGGTAGTAGTCCCTCCGCCGGGCTCACCGTCTAACAATACGAGTCTTCTTGCCCCGGGATACCATACCGGGTCCACCATGTACCCGCAATCGGTGCCTACCACTCCTCGAATCGGGTATACTCACACAAGCTCTCTGGAACCGAGAAAACTCATGGTGGACGCACTGAAATATCATATCAAGAGGAACCGGGTTTTTAAAACAGTGCGTATTTTCTTAAAATAATACCACGGTTCTCAAATCCAGAAATCCTATAAATCCAAACTCAATGCGTAAATCCATGCAATGTGTCGTATGACACTAAGAGTAAAAAGGGAAAACCACTCTTTTAAAAGAATCCAGTTTTGAAAATATCTCACGCGGTCCCTATTTTCTTGAAATCGAATCAATATCATCCATGTATGTAACATATGCATGTATGTAGGTATGGATGTGCCAATGGATATATATACGCGAATATGAGTGTAGCACTACTATGATGTACAGTATGCATGTGCGCAAGTATGAAGATATCAATATATGTGTGCACTGGTATGAATATACAGTGTGCATGTGCGCAAGTATGAAGATATCAATATATGTGTGCACTGGTATGAATATACAGTCACGCCCCGCTTCCCAGAGTATACTAAAATGGGCACGTGACATAGCCAACCATGCTACCTGTGGGTAGGAAGCATCCATCCACAGTCACATTACGGCTGTAAAGATATCAAGAACAAAATAAAACTATCTAAAATTTGTCCATAATCCAGGATAACATGAGTCAATAATAAATAAATGCGGAAGCAAAAGATCCAATACAAAATAATTGGAATGTATGTCCCATAATGCGGGCTCACATCAGGAAATAAATGCAGGAAATAAAACTAACTACTGCTGACACTCATAGCTCAGCCTGTTGGCTGAAGTACTCCTGCTCGGATTGCAACAGCGGTACGGAATCTGGGCCATGCAAAACCCAGACGTCAGCGCGTCGTGTCATCAAGTAATATAGTATAAACAGAGTAACAGGAAATGCAATCTAAACATGGATAAAACAAGGGTAACAATAATATAAGTCAGAGCAGTGCAGGGTAGTGTGCTGTGGGTAACCTAAACTGTTCTATCAGGTTTTCTATTCTAAAGTCTTTGAAACCAAATTTATGAATCATCGATGTAACTCAATAGTATCCCGTGCATGCCCGGGACCACGGTCTAAGACACTCGGGCTGAAACCGAGACGTGCTGCTAGGCAGTAAAAGGTAGCAGGTATAGGCGAGTGATGTCAGCATCATCACTCCGGGGCTGGCCTAGCCCATAAGACTGATCAGAACAGGTATCGTACTGTTGAGTTACAAGTCAGGTTTCACCTTTGATTTCCCCATACCCCCAAGTTATGTATGTCAAGTTAGGTATTCAGTAATCAAGAACTAATGCCAACACAGGATCTGGTAAAAGCAGGTTTGTCTGGATAGACAACAGGAACGGTCCATAAGGACTACATGTCAGGTTTGTTGGGATTAGACACAAGATCAGGTAACGGGTCAGGTCATGGTACATCAGGTCAAGTCAAGCAGTGTACGGTACCATGTCGGGTCAATCAATATGCGTGTAGCAAGTCAGGTCAAGATGCGAATGATATATAGGTGTGCTCACAATCAGTTATATAATCAAGCATGGCTATCAACAACATGATATAAGTAATGAATTAAGCAATAGGCAGATTCATTCGATTTGCAATACAGTTATCAATGGTGTCACAGAGATGATTACAAGAGTGCAGTAAGACAATTATAGCAGTTTAGTCATGTTAACAAGTTTAAGAACTTTTAGAGGTGCAATGATTTATATAACGGTTCAGTACAACTATTACAGGTTAAAATGCATACGAGTGTCCAAATGGAACAAAACTACAGAGATAGATGCAATATGCTATGTCAATATTAAAAATGTGATTAAACAGGTAAATGTGGTTATTAGGTTCAATTGCAAATTGTAGGTTCCAAGTTTAAGTATAAAATGATATAATACAATATTGTACAAGAAAATGAGAAATGATTGTACCAAGCTAAATTTAAAGGTTTAGGGTGTCATAATATATATGTAATTATTGTATAGCATGTAGCAAGGGGTACTTGCCTCAACGGGTTGCGAACCGGGAAAAACGGAATGTAAAATGTCGGCGGGGAAACTAGCGACGGGCGCACGGTTCACGGAATGAACCCAAACAACGAACAACGAAACCACACGGGTCGGGGTACCTCGCTGGAACGTCGGGACGCGTCGTCGGCATTGTCGGATTCCGGCCAAGGAAAGAACAGTAAGCAATTAAAACTTGCAACCAAGGAGGGAAAAGAGAATAGAGAAGAAGGAAGGAGGATCTGAGGAGAAGAAGCTTACAGAGGGAGTGTGCGAGGCCGGGGAGGCGGATCGAGATTGCCGGCGGCGACAGATCCGTCGGCGCAAGCACGTGCAGGGTGCGCAGATGGCCGCGGGAGCAGGTGCAGGGTGCACGGGGTTGAAAGAAGGAGGAAGGAGGTGTAGTAGGTCGGTCGAGGACGAGGAGGCGACGAGGCCGGCGAGGGTGATGCCGACGTTGGTGTTGCAGCGGCAAGGAGCAAGGCGGTTGGAGTTTTTTGCGCGATGGGTTGAAGTCGGGTGCTCGGGGGAAGGAAGAGGAAGAAGAGGGGAGGAGGTAATGGTGATGAGGGTGGTGAGAAGTGGTCGGCGACGGGCTTCGGCGGTAGCTAGGGCTGCATGGGGTTGGGTTTGCGCTGTTAAAGAAAAGAAAAGGAGGAAGGAGAAAAATAGTGTATATATATAAGGGGGAGAGAGAGAGAGATCGGGATATTGAGAGAGAAGAGAGAGGAGAGATAGAGAGAGACGGTGAGGTAAGGGGGCCCACGGGATTGGGGACTCTGATTGGTTGAGGGGGATAGATTAGGTTAGGAAATATAAAATAAAAGATTTAGAAGATTGAATGGGAACAGTAATATATGTATAGTTAAGAAAAATATATGATGGTTTTAGAATATTAAAATTTGGAGTTTTGGCGCAAAGTAAAACATTTCCAAATCGAGCCCGGGTCGGGTCCAAAAATTAGAAATTGAAATAATAGGATTTTAAGCGGGATCCAAATTTTAAAATGAAGTGTTTTATGATCAAAAAGCATGCCCCGAAAACGGACACACGTACGTGCACGTAGCCATCCAAACTCGCCCGTTTTACTGAACTGGACGAGAACACGATGCACGGACGCTACAACGGGGTTAGGGGTGTCAAGCAGGCCAAGATGAGTATTTTTAATTATATTTTAGATACCAAAAATTGTTATGTGCAGAAATGAATTTGCCGGGTAACATTTACAGTAAAATAACAATCAAGCAAGATAAGTGAAATGAGTACCATACTACGCCCAAACAGTAACTGAAATTAGTAGCACTGGGCTCGGGTGTTACATTATACCCAACTAGAAAAAGAATTTCGTCCTCGAAATTCCAAGAATATAAAGATAGAAAACTACAAGAAAAGGTGAGAAAACTTCTGTCGGATTTCATCTTCTCGTTCCCAAGTGGACTCTCCATACGAGCGATTACCCCAAGAAACAAGCACATGGGGGATAACCTTGTTCTTAAGAACCTTTTCCCCTCGATCCACAATTTCAATCGGTCGTTCCTCAAAAGTCAAGTCTTCTCGCACTGTTAGCTCCGAATGATCCAATACGTGCGTTTCATCTCGAACATACCTTCATAGTTGAGATACGTGAAACACATCGTACACATTCGCCAAGGACTATGGTAACGCCAAACGATACACTACCTCACCAACACGCTCCAAGATCATCAAAGGGTCCAACGAATCGAGGACTAAGCTTTCCCCGACTTCCAAAACGAATTACCTCTCTAGTCGGTGATATCTTCAAAAACACCAAATCACCCACGGCAAACTCTAGAGGTCTTCTTGACGTATCTGCCCAACTCTTCTGTCGGTCTTGTGCTGCCTTCACATGATTCCTGATAGTGTTAACCTTCTAAATGGTCTGCACAACCAAATCTGGTCCCAATACTCTTCGTTCACCGACATCATCCCAACAAACAGGTGAACGGCACTTATGACCATATAAAGCTTCAAATGGAGCCATCTGGATAGTTGCCTGAAAACTGTTGTTGTAAGAAAACTCCACCAAATGTAGATGATCCTCCCAAGAACCCTTGAAATCCAACAAGCATGCTCTCAACATATCCTCAAGAGTTTGGATTGTTCTCTCCGACTGACCATCAGTTTGAGGATGATAAGCTGTACAAAACTTCAATCGAGTCCCCAAACTTTCCTGTAAACTACTCCAGAAGTGTGATAAGAACCGTGTGTCCCGATCGGACACGATGCTCACCGGTACTCCATGCAATCTTACAATCCCTTGCATGTACCGTTCTGCCAAAGTCTCTGTTGATTGACCAACCCGGAAAGGAATAAAGTGAGCTGTCTTGGTCAATCGGTCAACAATTACCCATACTGCATTGTTGCCTTTTGGACTCCGCGGTAAAGCCATCACGAAATCTATGGTTATATGTTCCCACTTCCACTGAGGAATCGGAAGTGGTTGCAATAAATCAGCAACCCTTTGATGTTCAGCCTTAACTTGCTGACACACCAAGCACTTTGCTACAAAGCGAGCAATCTCCCGTTTCATGCCTTCCCACCAGAAATGCTGTCGAATATCTCGGTACATCTTTATGCCTCCTGGATGTACAGAATAAGCTGAACTGTGTGCCTCCTTCATAAGCTCTTCACGAATACCCACCTTTGGCACACACAAATAGCTACCATACCTCAACGAACCATCTTTGTGGATCAGTAAATCTGTTCGTAGTCCGGCTTCAACCTGCTCTCGAAACTTTTGCAGTCTAGGATCCTGCGATTGTGCTGCTTTAATATTCTCGATCAAAGGTGAATGTACTTGCAGCTGCATCAACATTCCCGTAGAATGCGGTAGCACAACTTCCAAGTCAAATCTTCGAAAATCTTCAACGATCTCTTTCTGCGTAGTTAACACCTGAATTGCTGGTAACCGACTAAGCGCATCCAGCACGACGTTAACCTTCTCCGGATGGTACTTAAGATCAAGATCGTAGTCATCCATCGGCTCCAACCATCTACGCTGCCTCATTTTAAGCTCCTTCTGTGTGAATACATACTTCAAGCTCTTATGATCAGTGGAAACTTTGACCCTTTCGCCTAAAAGGTAGTGTCTCCAAATCTTCAATGCGAAAATCACTGCCGCAAGCTCCAAGTCGTGCGTTGTGTAATTCTTCTCATGGGTCTTTAACTGTATTGATGCGTACGCTACAACCTTCCCGTGCTGCATCAAAACACATCCTAATCCTTTCCCAGATGCGTCGCTGTGAATCACCAATCCTCCGGAATTGTCTGGCACGTTCAGAATAGGGGCGGTTATCAACTTCTGCTTCAACGTTTCAAAAGCTAACGCACACTTATCCGTCCATACAAAAGGTACCTCCTTGCGCGTAAGCTTGGTCAACGGCTCCGCCAGAAGAGCAAAGTTCGCCACAAATCTCCTGTAATATCCGGCGAGTCCAAAAAAACTTCTTATCTCCGCAACATTCTTTGGAATCGGCCAGTCACGAACTGTTGCAATCTTTTCGGGATCGACGGCAATTCCATCGCTCGACACAACATGCCCCAAAAACTTCACTTCCTCCAGCCAAAACTCGCACTTACACATCTTTGCATAAAGCTTCTCCTGTCTCAACGTCTGCAGTACGATCTTCAAATGCTCAGCATGCTCCTCAAAAATCTTCGAGTAAACCAGAATATCGTCAATGAATACCACAATAAACTGGTCCAAGAATGATGAAAAGATTCGGTTCATCAAGTCCATGAATACTGCCGGCGCATTCGTTACTCCGAAGGGTATCACTGAGTATTCGTAATGTCCATACCGAGTTCGGAACGCCGTATTGCAAATAACTTCTGCTTTCGCTCGAACCTGATGATATCCGGATCGCAAATCCAGCTTCGAGAATACCCTCGCGCCACTAAGCTGCTCGAAAAGTTCTCCAATGCGAGCGATAGGGTACTTGTTCTTAATAGTCACCCGGTTTAATTCTCGATAGTCGATGCACATCCTTCGTATGCCATCCTTCTTCTTTACTAGAAGAACTGGAGCTCCCCAAGGCGAGTTACTGCTCCGGATCCAACCCTTCTCAAGCAATTCAGCAACCTGTTTCTTGACTTCTTCCAACTCCACTGGTGCCATTAGATAATACGCTTTGGATACTGGCGCTGCACCAGGAATAAGATCAATTGCGAACTCTACGCCTCGCTTCGGCGGTACACCCGATATATCTTCAAACAAGTCCATAAAATCGCGAACAACAGCCGGCTCTTCACTTTCACCACTTCTATTGATGTAAGGATATTGTTTGTCGTCCTAGCCCTAAATTCGACTGGCCCGACAGAACTGCTTCCTTACCGCAACTGCTGTCTGCTGCAAACTCCCCTTCATCCCAGATAAACTCTGTCGCTCTCGGGCTGCCGCAAGTACTTGTGAGAAAGTGGTCAAACCCAGGGAGACAATCTGCCTCTGGATGTCCACGTCCAAGCTGCGCATGAACCTCCGTGCCCTGTCTTCATCGTTGGCAACTAAAGGTCCAGCGAATCTATCGAGTCTCGTCCATTCTGCTGCATGCACATCTACGGTGCTCCATTCTGCTTAAGCCCGATGAATTTCTCTTCCATTTCCTCCCGTGCAGTCCGCGGGAAGAACTTCTCCAGGAAACTCTTTGAAAAGTCCGCCCACTTGATCGGCTTAGGCAAGCGGGTCTCCTCCACAAGCCACCCTTCTTGGGCGCAGTCCACTAACTGAATGCGTACCACATCAACTCTTTCCTCATCTGGAATCTGTGCCGCAATAAGCAAATTTTCTGTGTCAACTAGCCACTGCTCTGCTGGCAACGACTCCTCCAAACCAGTAAATGTAGACGGACCCAAACGCCTGAAATCTGCCACGGTCCTTACCCGGTCGACTGGTTTAGCTCCAACCTTGTTCACAGCCTGCTGAACGATCTGCAAACCTTCCTGAAACGAGTCCGCTTGCTGCTGGATCAGCTCGGTCTGTTTCTTTTGATTCTCCAGCATTCCCCTTGTTACTCCAAGCATGGCGGCGTCGTCCACACGCCTTTGGTACGTCTTCAAATTCTTACCGGCCATATCAAAAACACCCAACATTAGCATGATGATAAATTCAAAATATAGATTCAAGACTAGAACTCCAAGATACTTAAATAAAGTACCGCATTGTAACTATGCCGCGGTATCATAGCCACAATTACTTAACTCCACCCAAGTCGCCTAAGTCCTAGAGATAACAAGGAATCAGGTTTTCGAGTCGATATGCAAAGGAAGTTTGCACATCGCAAAAGATATAATCAGGAAGAATGTGATTCAAGAATGGTAAACGGCAAGGTGGCAGGACATGTTTCCTAAACACGGGTATTCTGATTCGTGTATTGGGTACAATACTTAACTACAAAAGAATCAACCCGACTATCCTATGGCTCTGATACCAAAAGAACCATGTCACGCCCCGCTTCCCAGAGTACGCTAAAATGGGCACGTGACATAGCCAACCATGCTACCTGTGGGTAGGAAGCATCCATCTACAGTCACATTACGGCTGTAGAAATATCAAGAACAAAATAAAACTATCTAAAACATGTCCATAATACGAGATAACATGAGTCAATTATAAATAAATGCGGAAGCAAAAGATCCAATACAAAATAACTGGAATGTATGTCCCATAATGCGGGCTCACATCAGGAAATAAATGCAGGAAATAAAACTAACTACTGCTGACACTCACAGCTCAGCCTGTCGGCTGAAGTACTCCTGCTCGGACTGCAACAGCGGTACGGAATCTGGGCCATGCAAAACCCAGACGTCAGCGCGTCGTGTCATCAACTAATATAATATAAACAGAGTAACAGGCAATGCAATCTAAACATGGATAAAACAAGGGTAACAATAATATTAGTCAGAGCAGTGCAGGGTAGTGTGCTGTGGGTAACCTAAACTGTTCTATCAGGTTTTCTATTCTAAAGTCTTTGAAACCAAATTGATGAATCATCGATGTAACTCAATAGTATCCCGTGCATGCCCGGGACCACGGTCTAAGACTCTCGGGCTGAAACCGAGACATGCCGCTAGGCAGTAAAAGGTAGCAGGTATAGGCGAGTGATGTCAGCATCATCACTCCGGGGCTAGCCTAGCCCATAAGACTGATCAGAACATGTATCGAACTGTTGAGTTACAAGTCAGGTTTCACCTTTGATTTCCCCATACCCCTAAGTTATGTATGTCAAGTCAGGTATTCAGTAATCAAGAACTAATGCCAACACAGGATCAGGTAAAAGCAGGTTTGTCTGGATAGACAACAGGAACGGTCCATAAGGACTACATGTCAGGTTTGTTGGCATTAGACACAAGATCAGGTAACGGGTCAAGTCATGGTACATCAGGTCAAGTCAAGCAGTGTATGGTACCATGTCGGGTCAATCAATATGCGTATAGCAAGTCAGGTCAAGATGCGAACGATACATAGGTGTGCTCACAATCAGTTATATAATCAAGCATGGTTATCAACAACATGATATAAGTAATGAATTATTTAATTGGAAGATTCAATCGATTTGCAATACTGTTATCAATGGTGTCACAGAGATGATTACAAGTGTGCAGTAAGACAATTATAGCAGTTTAGTCATGTTAACAAGTTTAAGAACTTTTAGAGGTGCACTGATTTATATAACGGTTCAGTACAGCTATTACAGGTTAAAATGCATACGAGTGTCCGAATGGAACAAAACTACAGAGATAGATGCCATATGCTATGTCAATATTAAAAATGTGATTAAACAAGTAAATGTGGTTATTAGGTTCAATTGCAAATTGTAGGTTCCAAGTTTAAGGATAAAATGATATAATACAATATTGTACAAGAAAATGAGAAATGATTGTACCAAGCTAAATTTATAGGTTTAGGGTGTCATAATATATATGTAATTATTGTATAGCATGTAGCAAGGGGTAGTTGCCTCAACGGGTCGCGAACCGGAAAAAACGGAACGTAAAATGCACGGAATGAACCCAAACAACGAACAACGGAACCACATGGGTCGGGGTACCTCTCTGGAACGTCGGGACGCGTCGTCGGCATCGTCGGATTCCGGCCAAGGAAAGAACAGTAAGCAATTACAACTTGCAACCAAGGAGGGAAAAGAGAATAGAGAAGAAGGAAGGAGGATCTGAGGAGAAGAAGCTTACAGAGGGAGTGTGCGAGGCCGGGGAGGCGGATCGAGATCGCTGGCGGTGACGGATCCGGCGGTGCAAGCACGTGCACGGTGTGCAGATGGCCGCGGGAGCAGGTGCAGGGTGCACGGGGTTGAAAGAAGGAGGAAGGAGGTGTAGTAGGTCGGTCGAGGATGAGGAGGCGACGAGGCCGGCGAGGGTGGTGCCGGCGTTGGTGTTGCAGCGGCAAGGAGCTAGGCGGTTGGAGTTTTTTGCGCGATGGGTTGAAGTCGGGTGCTCGGGGGAAGGAAGAGGAAGAAGAGGGGAGGAGGTAGTGGTAATGAGGGTGGTGAGAAGTGGTCGGCGACGGTAGCTAGGGCTGCATGGGGTTGGATTTGCGCTGTTGAAGAAAAGAAAAGGAGGAAGGAGAAAAATAGTGTATATATATAAGAGAGAGAGAGAGAGAGATCGGGATAGAGAGAGAGAAGAGAGAGGAGAGATAGAGAGAGACGGTGAGGTAAGGGGGCCCACGGGATTGGGGACTCTGATTGGTTGAGGGGGATAGATTAGGTTAGGAAATATAAAATAAAAGATTTAGAAGATTGAATGGGAACAGTAATATATGTATAGTTAAGAAAAATATATGATGGTTTTAGAATATTAAAATTTGGGGTTTTGGCGCAAAGTAAAACATTTCCAAATCGCGCCCGGGTACGGTCCAAAAATTTGAAATTGAAATAATAGGATTTTAAGCGGGATCCAAATTTTAAAATGAAGTGTTTTATGATCAAAAAGCATGCCCCGAAAACGGACACACGTACGTGCACGTAGCCATCCAAACTCGCCCGTTTTACTGAATGGGACGAGAACACGATGCACGGACGCTACAACGGGGTTAGGGGTGTCAAGCAGGCCAAGATGTGTATTTTTAATTTTATTTTAGATGCCAAAAATTGTTATGTGCAGAAATGAATTTGCCGGGTAACATTTACAGTAAAATAACAATCAAGCAAGATAAGTGAAATGAGTACCATACTACGCCCAAACAGTAACTGAAATTAGTAGCACTGGGCTCGGGTGTTACATATACGGTGTGCATGTGCGCAAGCATGAAGATATCAATATATGTGTGCACTGGTATGAATATACAGTGTGCGTGTGCGCAAGTATGAAGATATCAGTATATGTGTGCACTGGTATGAATACATATAAACATCTACGACTAAACATCCTATCACGCCTTGACGCTAAACGCCATACGGGCGATTTCCCCGTAGATGTTAAATCTACTCACCTGATCGCGTGCTAAGCGTAGCCGACCACCTGTTTCCTCTTCTTTGCGGCGTCCGACGTACCCGCCTTCGAACCTAGAATTTACACAATGAATCCACATAAGCAAATATCTCACAAAAACGCGATATCGAAATGAAACGAGAAACTCGCATCGCGAACTAAACGCGCGTGTCCGATACGCTGAAACGTGTGTATACGCGTCTTAAACTACCCCGACACGTCGCGATACGCACCAACCACAGAACCCACTCACGTATCACACGTGTCGTGCAAACTAAACGTATAGGAAAAACGATATTACGCTCCAGATTTTGACTCGGGCACAAAAGTGAAAAGTTGCATATGCCAAAACACTAGAATATGCAGCAGCCTACCCTATCCGAAACCCCAGCACCCCAGTCCCCTACCTGGCCGCAATTTGCAGCCAGAACGATTTAATTGGCGGCCAGAGTGTAGAATTAGGGGTTCGTGCTTGGTGGGTGTGGTCTAGACCTAGTATACATGCTCCAGTTTTTCCAGATTTTCTTTGAAGAAGCCGGGTCAAAAGCATATTACAGAAAGGCTAAATTTCACTTTAAAACGTTAAATTTTGCACTAAATGAAACCCTATGGTATTTTAGTAAAATCTGGGGTTAAACTAAGTTTATGTGGGCCTAATAACACTTAATTAAGTTAGTCTAACCATCAAAATCACCACTTGGCCATAACTCCACACAAATCACCATTTTAGCACTAAAACGCACATTTAACACTAATCGAAGCTAATTAACACATAAGTTTAACAAGCTAGGAAGTTGGGCTCAGATATTATACCTCACTCGACCCAAGGTGCAAGGAAAATGAGGAGAAGAGGAAGAGAAGTGCTGCTGCAGCTGTTGGGGCTCCTGCTGCTGCCTGCTACAGCAGCTGATGCTGATGCTGCTTGTGTTGCTGCTGCTGCCTCTTGTTGTTGTTGTTGCTGCTGCTGGAGCTCCTGCTGCTGCTTCTTTTGCTGCTGCAGCAGTTGGTGTGTGTGTGTGTGTGAGAGTGAGAGTGAGAAAGTTGTGAGGAAAAGAGTTAGCAAAAGAAAAGAATGAGAGCCATGCTAGTCAACCCCCCCTCTCTTCATTAAATGTAGGCATGGCTCAAGCCATGATGCCATTCTCTCTCTCTCTCTCTCTCTCTATATCTCCAAGTCAACTAATAAAAATCATTTCTCATTTTTAAAAAAAAAACCCAAAAAACTTAATTCAAATTTCAAATTAGCTTAAGAAAAATGGTTAGTCCACCATGGTTGCTAATCAAGGCCTAACCCTAATTTAACCCTAGTTTACATGCACATGTGTGTGCAAGGCTAAATAAATTCTAATAAATTATTCATTAATTTTGATAAAATATTTGAAAATCAATTTGGTAAACTTTTTATTAAAACCCACACTTTAGAGTATAATTAGCCACTAATCACATCCTAAGGTGTTACAATCTTCCCCCCTTAAAGAAATTCGTCCCCGAATTTAAAAATATAAAGCTACGCATACCTTCAATGAGATGAGGGAACTCCTTCCGTATCTCACACTCAGCCTCCCAAGTGATCTTTTCACCATTCGGGCTGCGCCAAAGCACCTTCACAGATGGCAAGACCTTCGATCGAAGTTTCTTCACCTGCCGGTCCAATATCACAACTGGCTGCTCGGTGAACGAAAGATCGCGCTCGAGCTGAACGGTCTGACGTTGAATCATGCGAGAAGCGTCATGTAGGTATCTGCGAAGCATCGACACGTGGAATACAGGGTGAACATCTGGCAAGTCGGGTGGAAGAGCCAAACGATATGCTACTGCGCCCACACGATCGAGGATCTCGAAGAGACCTATGAATCTGGGGCTAAGCATCCCCTTCCGTCCAATCCTCATCACTCCCTTCATCGGAGAGACCCTCAGAAAAACGTGATCGCCAACTACGAACTCTAATCTGCGGCGGCGTCTGTCAGCATACGATTTCTGCCTGCTCTAAGCTGTCCTCATCCTATCTCGAATTAGCTGTATCTTCTCGGTCGTCTCATATACGATATGCGGCCCCAAAATACTGCTCTCACTGAGCTCTGTCCAACAGACGGGCGATCTACATCTCCTCCCATACAAGGCCTCAAAAGGTGCCATCTGAATAGTATCCTAGAAACTATTGTTGTAGGAGAACTCCACCAAGGGTAAATAATGATCCCAGCTACCACCAAAGTCTAAAACGCACGCTCGGAGCATGTCCTCGAGAGTCTGAATAGTCCGCTCTGACTAGCCGTCAGTCTGCGGATGAAATACGGTGCTGAAATTCAAGCGGGTGCCCAAAGCCTCCTGCCATAGTCGGCTGGTAAACTGGGTGCCTCGATCGGACACGATACATGTCGGGACTCCGTGCAGTCGTACAATCTCGTCGATGCATATCTAGGCATACTGAGCAAATACGAAAGTCGTCTTCACCGGCAGGAAGTGAGCCGCTTTCATCAATCGATCCACGATCACCCAAATGGAGTCATACCCTCGCCTGGTTCTGGGTAGACCGACAACGAAGTCCATCGAAATCTGCTCCCATTTCCACTCCGGAATAGGTAACAACTGTAGCTCTCATGCTAGCCTCTGGTGCTCGGCCTTGACTTGCTGACAAGTCAGGCATATCGATACGAAGTCTGTGATGTTCCTCTTCATTCCGTCCCACCAGTAAACATCTCTCATATCATGGTACATCTTGGTGGAACCGTGATGGACACTATACACCGATCGATGTGCCTCGTCAAGAATCTCGCGCCGCAGTCCCTCAGCATATGGTACGCACAGTCTAGTCCCAAATCGCAGTATCCCCTGATCATCAATCACGAACTCGGAAAATCTTCCCTGCCCAATCTGTGCCATGATCTCTGAGCAACGGTCATCACTGTACCGTGCCTCATGTATACGGCCAAGCAACTGTGGGCATGCATGAATATGCGCAAGCTGTGCCCCGATCGGCGTGAACTCGAACTGCACTCTGCTGTCGCATAAAATCTGTCAATCTGCCGACGACTGCCTCTGCATTGCGCTCAAACAAGATAGACTACCCCCGGGCCTCCTGCTCAAAGCATCCGCTACTACATTTGCCTTGCCCGGGTGATACAAGATCTCACAATCGTAGTCCTTTACTAGTTCCATCCAATGGTGTTGTCTGAGATTCAGGTCTCGCTGCTGAAATATATATTTCAAGCTCTTGTGATCAGTGAATATCTGGCACGACTCGCCGTATAGGTAATGTCGCCAGATCTTGAGTGCAAAGACCACTGCATCCATCTCCAAATCGTGGGTTAGGTAGTTCTGTTCATGTTTCATCAACTTCCGTGAAGCATATGCGATCACCCTGTCATGCTGCATCAATACGCACCCTATCCCCACTCGAGAAGCGTCACAATAGACCACAAATCTGCCTGATCCTGAAGGCAATGATAACACCGGCGCCGTAGTCAAACAAGTCCGTAGCTGCTGAAATCTATGCTCGCACTCCTCCGTCCAATCGAAAGGAACTCCCTTCCGGGTCAACTCGGTCAAAGGTGCATCAATACGGGAGAAATCCTGTACAAATCGCCTGTAGTAGCCGGCCAGTCCTAGGAAGCTGCGGATCTCAGTAACTGATGTGGATATGGGCCAACGCTGAACGGCCTCGATCTTCTTCGGGTCCACATATATACCATCTCGTGTAATCACGTGACCCAAGAAGTCCACGCTGTCAAGCCAGAATGCGCACTTGGATAATTTTGCGAAAAGCTGGTGCTCTCTCAAAGTCTGCAGTGTGATCCGCAGGTGCTGCTCGTTCTCCTCTCGGCTCCGGGAATACACCAAAATATTGTCAATGAATACGATGATGAACAATTCAAGATACGGCCTGAAAATACGGTTCATCAAGTCCATGAGTGCTGCTGGGGCGTTGGTGAGTCCGAACGACATCACCAAAAACTCATAATGGACGTAGCGCGTGCGGAAAACTGTCCTCGGTATATCCTCCTGTCGAACCCGCAGCTGATGGTATCCTGATCGCAAGTCGATCCTCGAAAAATATCCTACCCCCTGAAGCTGGTCGAATAAATCGTCGATGCGTGGAAAAGGATATCTGTTCCGCACAGTAACCCTGTTCAGCTGGCGGTAGTCGATACACAAACGCAAACTGCTGTCCTTCTTCTTGACAAACAGGACTAGAGCACCCCAAGGAGACACACTGGGTCGAATAAGTCCCTTATCCAACAAATCTTGCAACTGACCCTTCAACTCACTAAGCTCCGCCGGGGCCATCCGATAAGGCGGTATAGGAATAGGCCCCGTGCCGGGAATCAAATCAATACAGAAAACAATATCGTGCTCAGGCGGTAGCCCAGGAAGCTCGTCAGGGAATACATCAGGGAACTCACAAACAATCGAAACCTGATCCAACAAAACATCTGTAGCTCTAGTATCGCAAACATAGGCTAGAAATCCCTGACATCCCTTCCTTAAAAGCTGTCCAGCGCGAAGAGAAGAAATCAAACTGTGAGTGGTGGCACCACGGTCCCCCTGCACAACAAAAGCCGACTCGCCTGGAAAACAAAACCTAACTGTCTTCTCACGGCAGTCCACGGACGCATAGCACGTGGCTAACCAATCCATGCCTAAAAGAACGTCGAAGTCCAACATCTCAAAGAGGATCAAGTCGACAGGCAACTCTCTCTCGCCAATACAGACAACACAGGATCGGAACATGTGTCTAGCAACAAACGACTCGCCTATAGGAGTGGTCACAACAAGCGGCTGATCAAGCAAACCGGACTTTCTACCCAAACTCGGCACGAAGTGCATGGAAACGTACGAGTGCGTGGATCCAGGATCAAACAACACGTGTGCGTCAACAGAACATACTGATAGAGTACCTGAGACCACTGCATTGGACGCCTGCGCATCCTGATGCGTCAACGCGAAAACCCATGCCTGTCCTCCACCTGCGACTGGCGGTCCCCTACTAGCAACTGGCTATACTCTGCCGGCAGCTGGTTGTCCTCTGCCTCGGCCACCTCGCCTTCTAGGAGCATACCCTCCGCGACCACGGCCTCTTTGTGCATGAGTCTGACACGGAGCAATAGTAGGTACAATAGGCAACACCCTCTGGGGTGGGAAAGGTGAAAGTGTGACATATGGTACTGCTGGCTCCCTCCGGCATATCTCGGTACAATCTCTGACGCGGTGATGGGGACTACCGCACCCAAAGCATCCACTCGACGACTGCTGACCCTCCTGAGGATAAGAGCTAAACATCTGACCTCGCCCTGAGTCTCCGCCACTTGTACGACATCTATCACGGCATCCGAATGGAAGTCTCTGTGCTGCTGTATCAGTACGAACCCTCTTCGGCTGTGGAACTACCGAAGTCTCTGCAAGGCGCTCCTCAACTAATAGGCTTGCGTCTACAGCTGCTGCATATGTCTCGCAATGCTGCGCGCTGATCATGAGGAACAGTGGGGTAAGTAAGCCTCGAACAAATCTCTTGACTTGCATCTCCTCAGTAGCCACTAGGCATGGGGCATAAACAAATAGCTCGGTGAACAGCACATCGTACTCTGCCACTGTCTTCTCTGGCGTCTGGCGTAAGGACTCGAACCTGCGCGCTCGGGCATCCCTGACACTCTAGGGAAGGAAACGTGCTAGAAATGCCATCATAAACTCAGTCCAGGTCATAGGAGGAAGACCTGCTGCTCTGCATTTCTCGACCGATTCACACCATTTCTGTTTAAGACCTTCCAGGCGAAAGCTCGCGAACTTTACCCATCTCTCATCTGAGCATCTGAGTGAACGACATATCCGGGCCATTCTATCAATGAAAGACTGTGGGTCCTTGGATGCATCGGTGCCTGTGAAGACCGGAAGCTTCAGCCTCATGAACTCTGATAGCGATACCGCAATAAACTCCGTGGCTGCGGGGCAACTGCCTGTACTGTAGGTACCATCGCGGTCCCCGTAACGGGTGGAACTACCTCTGGTCGCTGCGCTCGAAGCGTCTCGACTAACGACCCTATCATCTGGCACATCTCCTGCATACCGGCCCCTAGCATAGCGATCTGATCTGTCCTAGGAGGAACAGTCTGCTCTGGTATAGCGGGTGTACTTCCCGGGTCAGTCCTCGTCTTAGACGAGTCAACTCGAATGTCAGCTCTCGCGGCTGCTCTCTGCGCCCTCGTACTCTTTGGCGGCATAATGGCTGAAAAGAAAGTAGGATTCGATAAGGATACGGAAATCGAATCACAAGAATGTATACAATCATGAAGGAATTCCAATCAATAAGTCCTAAGGTCGCTTAGGCGGAGTACCGTGTCGTGAGTATGCCGCGGAACATACACACGCTATGCCAATCTGCTTCAGCTACCTACTCCATCATACCAGGGTCATCCTACAATCCGAAGGTAAAACCTACGCTCTGATACCAACTTTGTCACGTCCCAAAGTTCGGCCCGTGACCGGCACTTAACCACGTGACATCTACAGTTGTAACGCGACTAAGTAAGCCGAAACCCAGAAATCAAAACCATTAGAAGTAATGGGTGTTAAAACGTTTAATAGAAACATTTGTTAAAACGTTAAGAAAACCTTAAGTAATTTAGTAAAATTCTTTAAAGTTCAAGTTATTATCTTAAAAATTTTGCCAGTATTTCCTTTGTAAAAACTAGCCCCGAAACCGGGTACAAGACCAGATCTGAGTAAAATGATATACAATAAGAATAAAGCATCCCAAACAGGAGCAATCACGCCTAACGGCGGAAACAACCATCACAATGATAATATACGACGCCGTGGTGAAGAATAAGCAATAAGTGAAAGCAAGTATCATGAAAGATAAACTGCATAAATAAAGTCGGCTCACAATGAGCTCGACACCAGAGTAAAAAATAATATACATCGTCCTCACAAATGATCTCTAAGTCAATACATAGGTAGTAGATGGAGAGTACTAGATACAACAGTGTCTACAACTGGAAAATAAACAAATACCGCACAAAAACCTACCTATCAGCAAAGGGCTCACGCGCCAACTGCAGTGGTATCTGTATCAAAAGATACAAGAAAGCAGCCTGCCACGACTACTCTGAGGGGCAACCTGCAAACACTGTGGCACAACGGGGGTGAGTTGCCAACTCGTGAATAGTAGATAACATATAAAGGTAATCGCGAGTATGCACGTGCTGCGATACTCTAATCTATGCCAACAGATAACATCTATATGATGAGCTAGATGAGCAATAATCATGCAACAAGTGCGATCTAATAACATCTATATAGGATGAGCAGGGTATGCAATAATCGCGCATAACAAGTGTACTCTATTGGGTACTACAGATACAGGATGAGATGTATAACACTGAATACCGAGCATGGGAATAAATAACATCTACACAGAATGTCAACGTGGAAAAATAACCGATGTCCATCAATACACCCAAATCCCAGAAAAACTCAGGCGCCGTCACTCTAATCGGCCCTCAAATCCTGTACAGCTCACAGAATCATGAGTGCCCAATATCGACACTCGAAAATATCATAAAAATAATCGTGTCCAACATCGACACGCAAATCCTCAAGTATCGGGCTCCGTCAGTCCAGATCGGCCCACGGGCTCCGTCTGCGGAATCGGCCCTCGGCCCCAGCAGTACGTGTCGTCTCGTATCCATCTCTCAGCTCTGGTCAGTATCCTCCGGATAACCGCCAGGTCCAACCAATCACCGGTAGGTAGTAGTCCCTCCGCCGGGCTCACCATCTAACAATACGAGTCTTCTTGTCCCGGGTACCATATCGGGCCCACCATGTATCCGCAATCGGTGCCTACCACGCCTCGAATTGTGTATACTCACACAAGCTCTCTGGAGTCGAGAAAACTTAAGGTGGACGCACTGAAATATCATATCAAGAGAAACCGGGTTTTTAAAACAGTGCGTATTTTCTTAAAATAATACCATGGTTCTCAAATCCAGAAATCCCATAAATCCAAACTCAATGCGTAAATCCATACAATTTGTCGTTTGACACTAAGAGTAAAAAGGGAAAACCACTCTTTTAAAAGAATCCAGTTTTGAAAATATCTCACGCGGTCCCTATTTTCTTGAAATCGAATCAATAGCATCCATGTGTGGAACATATGCATGTATGTAGGTATGGATGTGCCAATGGATATATATACGCGAATATGAGTGTAGCACTACTATGAATACACAGTATGTATGTGCGCAAATATGAAAATATCAATATATGTGTGCACTGGTATGAATATACAGTGTGCATGTGCGCAAGTATGAACATATCAGTATATGTGTGCACTGGTATGAATATACAGTGTGCATTTGCGCAAGTATGAAGATATCAATATATGTGTGCACTGGTATGAATATACAGTGTGCATGTGCGCAAGTATGAAGATATCAATATATGTGTGCACTGGTGTGAATATACAGTGTGCATGTGCGCAAGTATGAAGATATCAATATATATGTGCACTGGTATGAATATACAGTATGCATGTACGCAAGTATGAAGATATCGATATATGTGTGCACTGGTATGAATATACAGTGTGCATGTGCGCAAGTATGAAGATATCAATATTTGTGTGCACTGGTATGAATATACAGTGTGCATGTGCGTAAGTATGAAGATATCAGTATATGTGTGCACTGGTATGAATACATACAAACATCTATGACTAAACATCCTATCACGCCATCATGCTTAACGCCATACGGGAGATTTCCCCGTAGATGTTAAATCTACTCACCTGGTCGCATCTAAGCATAGCCGACCACCTGTTTCCCCTTCTTTGCGGCGTCTGACGTACCCGCCTACGAACCTAGATTTTACACAATGTATCCACATAACCAAATATCTCGCAAAAACGGGATATCGAAATGAAACGAGAAACTCGCGTCGCGAACTAAACGCGCTTGTCCGATACGCTGAAATGTGTGTATACGCGTCCTAAACTACCTCGACACGTCGCGATACGCAGCAACCACAGAACCCACTCACATATCACACGTGTCGCGCAAACTAAATGTATAAGAAAAACTTTATTACGCTCCAGATTTTGACTCGGACACAAAAGTGAAAAGTTGCATATGCCAAAACACTAGAATATACAGCATACTACCCTATCTAAAACCCCAGCACCCCAGTCCCCTACCTGGCCGTAATTTGCGGCCAGAACGATTTAATTGGCGGTCATAGTGTGGAATTAGGGGTTCGTGCTTGGTAGGTGTGGTCTATACCTAGTATACATGCTCCAGTTTTCCCAGATTTTCTCTGAAGAAACCGGGTCAAAAGCAGATTACAGAAATACTAAATTTCGCTTTAAAACATTAAATTTTGCACTAAATGAAACCCTATGGTATTTTAGTGAAATCTGGGGTTAAACTAAGTTTATGTGGGCCTAATAACACTTAATTAAGTTAGTCTAACCATCAAAATCACCACTTGGCCATAACTCCACACAAATCACCATTTTAGCACTAAAACACATATTTAACACTAATCAAAGCTAATTAACACATATGTTTAACAAGCTAGGAAGTTGGGCTCAGATATTATACCTCACTCGACCCTAGGTGTAAGGAAAAGGAGGAGAAGAGGAAGAGAAGTGCTGCTGCAGCTGCTGGGGCTCGTGCTGCTGCCTGCTACAGCTGCTGATGCTGATGCTGTTGCTGCTTGTGTTGCTGCTGCTGCCTCTTGTTGCTGTTGTTGCTGCTGCTGGAGCTCCTGCTGCTGCTTCTTCTTCTGCTGTAGCAGTTGGTGTGTGTGTGTGTCGGTGAGAGTGAGAGAGTTGTGAGGAAAAGAGTTAGCAAAAGAAAAGAATGAGAGCCATGCTAGTCAACCCCTCTCTCTCTCTTCATTAAATGTAGGCATGGCTCAAGCCATGATGCCATTCTCTCTCTCTCTCCAAGTCAACTATAACAAATCATTTCTCATTTTAAAAAAAAAACAACCCAAAACACTTAATTCAAATTTCAAATTAGCTTAAGAAAAATGGTTAGTCCACTATGGTTGCTAATCATGGCCTAACCCTAATTTAACCCTAGTTTACATGCACATGTGTGTGCAAGGCTAAATAAATTCTAATAAAATATTCATTAATTTTGATAAAATATTTGAAAATCAATTTGGTAAACTTTTTATTAAGAACCACACTTTAGAGTTTAATTAGCCACTAATCACATCCTAAGGTGTTACAGATTCCCAAGGAGAATATGCACCTGTGAGATCCTCTTGACTCATAGGGAGAAAAAACCTTCTCAAGACCCTTACGGCTCATGAAGATGAAAAGATCTTAGGCGACAGGGATCCTAAATATGTCTCCTAATCCATCAATTCTATGAAGAGGCATAACTCTGCACTACTTAACCCACGTACATACCTACGTGGGCAAAGTAGTGAGGATATTTGTTCGCACCAAAAAAAATTAGCCCAGAGCTTGTAGTTCCCTTATAAAAATTGGGGTGAAAAGAAAGAAAAAACGAATTCCTCTGCAAAGAAAATGAGCATTCTGGTTTTGAGGAGAATTAAAACCCACAGTTTGGACTCACGTGTTAAACACATGAGCACTTATATACAAAGCATATAAGCGCTGAAAATAAATAACTAAAGACCGAACATGTCTCACGTGTTAAACACGCAAGCGCTTATATGCAAAGCATATAAGCGCTGGAAATGAATAACTAAAAGGACAAATTAGCCTCACGTGTTAAACATGTGAGCGTTCATATGCAAAGTATATGAGCCCTAAATATAAACAGGTTAAAACCCACACTTGGGTCATGTGATAAACATGTGAAAACACCTTCTTGAAGCACTAGCTTCTGATAGAATTGAATTTTATATAGAATTAAATTCTATTTTTCGGAGAATATTTCCCCTGATCTTTCTAAAAGAGAAAAATATTCTCTGTTAAACAGAGGGCCATTGGATTAAAAATCCAATGGTGATTAAAAAATCATCAACTGATAGAATTAAATTCTATTTGGAAGATATTTCCCTGATTTTTCTAAAATAAGAAAGATCTTCTCTGTTAAACAGAATAAAATCATATGGTTAGGAAAATATCTTCCTAACAATATATACATCCAATAGAATTAAATTCTATCTTAAGAAAATATTTTTCTAATCTTATTAAAACAAATAAGAAATCTTCTCTGTTAAATAGAGAGCCATTGGATTAAAAAACCAACGATGAATAAAATTCACCGGTTAATCTAAATGATCAATTTAATTGATTATGAAATCAATCATGATCTCTCAATGAGAGATTTTCTCAACAAATTGATTCTTTTTCTTTATCCTATAAATAGGAGCAAAGAGATAGAGAGAGAACCCCCATAAGCTTCTGTAAAAATACAGAAGTCTCTCAAAAAGGTTCCAAAAATTAACAGAAAATTTAATTCTTAATAAAGAAGAAAAATCGTTTTCCTCCTCAAAACCCTAGGTAAAGAAAAAAGAAGATATCAAAATATCTCATTTACCAATCATATAAAATATAAGGGTTTAACCCTTTAAAAGAACTTAGTTCTTTCTTTGGATCTAAGATCCACAAGATAAGTCTCCCACAAGTTGAGAATTTAATTCTCATCGGGAAGATATAATTCTTAAGAATCGAAAATTCAGGGAAGAACAAAATTAAAAAGAGCATGGAAGAAAAGAATATGAAGAATATGGAGTCCATAATACACTAGGAATTTAGTTCCTTCATAAACCAAGAACTTAGTTCTTAAAAATCAAGAACTTAGTCCTTAAAGAACCTGATCTCAGATCTGCAAAATAGTGATCTTGATGATCGTTAATGGTCAAAATACCATTAACAGAAATTTAACCTCATTGGTCAAAATACCGTCAACATAGGTTTAACCTCTCTAAAAACATCAACAGAGATTAAATTTCTAAGAAGACAATGTCTCACGTGAAACACACGTGACTGCCAAAATTCAGCGCCTCACGTGAAATACACGTGAGCACTCAAAAGAAGCTAAAAGCTCAGTGCCTCACGTGAAACACACGTGAGCACTCAAAAGAAGCTAAAAGCTCAGTGCCTCACATGAAAAACACGTGAGCGCCGTAAGCTGAGCGCCTCACGTGAAACACACGTGAGCGTCAGAAAAGAATAGTGCTTAGCACTATTTCAGCGCCTCATATGAAACACACATGACTGCTATATATATGAGTGCTTAGCACTGCGGGGTAGTAGAAATACCCAATCTTGGCCCAAATTTGCTAAGCCTGTGAAGTTTAAGCTTCTTCTTTAATCAACTGAGCCCATAGGCTCGTGATGTCTAATTTGATCTTAGTCTAATACATTACTAATGATCTTTATCTTAGTCTCATATAAAACTAATGATTCTTAGATCCACCATGATTTTTTCCCTTAAATACGAGATTTGGTTCAAGGGTATATCTTTCCACACCTCTAATATATATCGTTGTAATTGCTCAACGTCTTTAGAGAGGTGGCGGGTCATAACAACCAACAACTCCTCTTCTTTTTTCCCAAAATAGGAATGTTGGACCGAAATTTCCTTAAACTAACATTCGTCCCAAAATGGGAATCTTGGACCGAAATGTCCTTATGCTAACATTCGTCCCAAAATGGGAATCTTAGACTGTGATGTCCTTAAACAAACATTTGTCCCAAACAGGGGATTTTGGACTGTGTTGTCCTTTAAACTAATATAATTGAGACCATATGCTCATTTGTTTCTAAGTCGATCTTAGTCTTAAATTAGACTAACGATCCTTAGATCAAACCCAAATATCCCATCAATGGATGGACCTCACTAATGTGATAAATGCGTCCTAAGTTCATTCCCGTTTGCAAACCAAGCTACCAACGTTGACCCCGTCAAGTAAATGCTTGAGCCAAATCATAAAAGTTTATGTACGGATTTGGACTAATCCGCACCCTACGGGCGACGATATAAACTAGTCTCCGTATGCAATCCACGGGCAATCTTAACAAACAAAATAACATACGACACGAAGTGAACTACTAGAGAAGGAGAAAGTGGTTATCGCAATGCGATAACGTAATTAACTACCGGGGCTTTCTCCTACAGGGAAGTGCATCCTCACAATCAAAACCCCTCATAAACGAGGGGGAATCAGACAAAGTCTGCTACAAAGAACGCATATGTCTAAACCTCCGATATACGGTATCATAAATCAACTTGATATCTTCAGAGAGGTGGATGAATATCTACAAATAGTATCTACCCCAAATTTAGGCAAGAAGATCAATCCCAGTTCATATCTGCTTTCAGCAGTAAACAGCGCACCTCTTCCTTTAGTTGTGCATCCCCTTTTAGTTTGCGCTTTTTAATTTTGCTTGCTCACCCTTTGGATTGAGCATTTAGTTTATCTTGTGCATCCTTTGGTTGCGCACAGATAAATCTTAAGAGTTTCTTTTACTTCAAGGATGTCACTTAAAATTAACCTTAATCAAACTTTAATTTAGAATTTGGATATTTTTAGTCCACCCTTTTAGTGAACTGACGCTTTTCCAGTCTTTTACATTCAGGTGTCATGGCCAGCCATTTTTATACGATTAGGGAAATTGTTTCCCATGCTGACATCCTCTTTTATGAGCCGGCTTTTACTGATGCTCGGTGTGAAGATGTACTTCATCGTTTTGATGCTCACAGTGGGCGAAAACTTCATCGACGCTCCACCTTACTCCAGCTGATATTTCAAGCCATCCATGATACCATTCTTAGGGCTATGGATGTAATGCTTCTCCCTGCACTTGACCAAGCCGCGGATAACATGCATTCAATTTTCCTAATAGGGTTTATCTCCAAAGGATTGAGAGACCGTGCAACCGCCTATCTGCATGTAATCTTCCAACAGCGGGCGATCTTGGCCGCATATGATAGAGGCGAACAGATACGCCCAGCGATGGAGAATAAGCTTTTCGAGTCTTTGTCGGAGTCTGTTTATGACTTCACGCACCCTTATAATTCGGCCAATGTATTGCCTCTCTAAACTTTCAGGCGATATAATAAACTTTGCTTTTATTTATCTTTTACTTTTCAGTATTAGTCTGTAATCCTATTTTTTGACGTATCAATGAAAAGTTTCTTTTCTTTTGCATTTGCACTTCTTTTTGCTGAAGTTAGCTTTTATTGCAAGACCCCCTCATTAGCATATGCGCACGTATCGTGCATTAGCCTTTATGTGCGCACTTACATAGGTGTGCATGCCAATGGAATCAATTTCATGATGTGCGCATGTATATAGGTGCGTAAGTCTATTGAATCAACTTCTTGATGTGCACATGTATATAGTTGTGCAAGTCAATTGAACCAGTTTTATCGTGTGTGCGTGTATATAGTTGTGCAAGTCAATTAAATCAACTTCTTGATATGCGCATGTGTTGGCTATAGTGCCATCAAGTCAGTTATTATAATCGCAGGCACGCGATTGTGATGATTGAGGGAGGACCTATACAGGTAGAACAGTCTTATTCAAAATGATAGTATGCTATCTTATTTGTCTTTATCATCATGTACATGCATTATGTGGTATTACAGATCACTATTACATATTGATAGAGCCCATACGATTCTTGATTGACTACCAGCATTATGATGGCGATCATATACGTGGGAGTTGGATGGTCTATAAGCACATCCTTAAAATGTCCCTAGTCGAGGGAGTATCGAGACTGAGCATCGATACTCCGGAGTAGACTAGTGTATACTTATTGAGACCCGGACGAGGGAAGGTAGCCGATCTCACAAGCTATTGGTGTCAGTTAGTGACCTAAGTGTAAGTCTATATACAACACCCCACGACTTGCGGGGACGCGGAAAATTGAAAAACGATCTTGTTCTTTGCATAAACATCGACTAACCGAGAATCTTTGCTAAACGATAACTAACAAAGACATAGAAGTCGTTAACTACTATGATAAGTGATTATACCTAATGAACCGTGTCCTTCTCCTTTTCGTTATCCACCTCCTTCTCGGCCACCTCCACGTAATAGATGATCCACCCGAGAGCTATACTCCAAGCTTCACCTCTAATTTGAGGTAACTAGGTTTCTTAAAGTGCTAATCTAAGCAACCTAGGTGATATAGAGTTGGATTATGGATATATTAGTCTAGCTAACCCTTGATCTCAACACATGAGAGGTTAGGGTTAGGGTTTGAAGAGAGAGAGCTTGAGGAGAGAGAAGGTGAGCAAGAATAATGATATAATTGTTTCTCACTTCTAATATATCATGAAGCATAAGATTTATCAAATAAATAAAATTAAGTGATTTATCACCATGCTTCATTTAATATTGCAATAAATCATCAAGTGAGTCATTAAGCAATTTAATGCTTCATTAACTCACTTGTATGATTCATCTAGTGAGTCACAAATGCATTTAATATAAATGCCACCTAAACCCTCAAGTCACCATGCTTCTAGAAGCTTCCCGCGAAATTACGAGAACGCCCCTCTTATCCGTGAAAACACGGAAAAACTTTAGACTGTATAAATCCAATAATCCGATACTAGAATCTGGCTTAAACCAAAGCCGACTAGTAAAAACTGTCCGAACGACGTACGTGCATTTAAACACGTATGCGTCCGAACCCTTGTCGTAAAACCATACGACCCCTATATCGTTTCGCCCGGAGCAGAGAAACTCTCTGTGTGGGACTCTAAAGACTCGACTACTACGCTGGCAGTGGGTTTAACCACAGACCGCAAGCGGCACTAGCTGTACGTAATGGGCCCCAGGTAGATGTCGATAAGAAGGCCGATGAGGAAACCCATCCGAACTCCTATTGAGCCTGCTGTGATAATCTCTATACAGTCCGGTCTGTTCGTCTAAGACTATCGCATATCGGGCCTAGGGGGCGGCAAGTGTCAGTCCTCTAATAGCGGTATAAGTCGTGTCGGAGCGTAGCCCATTACACCCTGAGAAACAACTGGAACCTACCAGTAAATCTCGCTTGCCCTGGCCAGGGACTTTGCGTAATGGCTCTCTGACACAGCACGATATCAACTCCTAATACCGGAAGAGACGAATCCTGTCTAACCGCCACTGCCTCCAAGTGCTCGGGACTACACCCAACTGCTACCTGTTTGCATGACTCCTTTGAGCCATGGTAGGGTAGCAATCTAAGAACAGTGGGACACACTCGAGGCGAAGTAGCAATGTCAAGTCTGCGGACTATACTGTACTCATGTCACCTGGGAACTATTAACTGACGACGGGTATAATACCAACCAACAGTTCCCTCTGAGTCCTGTCCGGTGTACCCGTAACCCAACGAGCACCTGTATACTATCTCCAGTACGACGTACTGATGGCTGTGGGACAAACCATCTCCCCAACTGGGATGAGAAGCGTACACACTAGTCTACTCCGGAGTATCGATGCCCTTTCTTGATAATCCTACGACTAGGGACCTGAAAAAGGATATGCTTGTAGACTACCCCCCCACTAGTGTGACTGCCATCACAACGCTGGTAGTCAAGCAAGATCGTAAGAGCTCTATCAATACGTATACTCACATATCAATATAGATAAAACCAAGTAGCATACTACCATGTTTAGCAAGACTGTTATATAACTGTGAATATCCCAAACTTCCATTAAGAAATATACAAGCTAGTATGATACAATAATGGCCCCTAGGGCATATACACTAACAATCTCCCACTTGCACTAGGGCCATGTACTGGCATATCGAAGACCGATGATCTCGAGTAGCCTCTCGAACTGAATCTGAGGTAAGGCCTTCGTGAATGGATCAGCAATGTTCTCTTCAGTAGCAACTCTCCGGACCTCGATCTCTTGACGATCAATGATCTCCCTGATCAGGTGATACCGCCTTAAGATGTGTCTGGACTTCTGATGGGACCTTGGTTCCTTCGCTAAACCTATAGCTCCGTTGTTGTCGCAATACAGAGGTATTGGATCAACAATGGTAGGAACCACCTGAAGTTCTGTTAGGAACTTCTTCATCCAGACCGCTTCTTTTTCGGCATCGCAAGCAGCAATATACTCCACTTCCATAGTCGAGTCCGCAACGGTGTCCTGCTTAGAACTCTTCCAGCACACTGCCCCTCCATTGAGGGTAAAGACATAACCTGACATGGACTTGGAATCGTCCTTATCACTCTGGAAGCCGGAATCAGCAAAGGCCTCCATCTTGAGGTCTTTTCCTCCGTAAACCAAGAACATCTCCTTAGTCCTTCTCAAGTACTTGAGAATGTTCTTTACTGCTATCCAGTGCATCTCCCCTGGGTCTGACTGATACCGGCTTACCACGCTCAGTGCGTAACCTACATCTGGTCTGGTGCACAACATCGCATACATTATAGAGCCTACCGCAGAAGCGTTGGGTATAATAGACATGCGTTCCCTTTCCAAATCAGTCTTGGGAGACATCTCTTTGGAGAGGGTGATTCCGTGACAAGCCGGTAGATTACCGCGCTTAGAATTTTCCATACTGAATCTTTTCAGTATAGTGTTTATATACCTGGACTGCGAAAGTCCCAACATCCTCTTGGATCTATCACGATAGATCCGGATCCCCAGAATGTAAGAGGCATCACCCAGGTCTTTCATGGAGAACCTGTGTGACAAGAATCCTCTGACAGATTGTAGCATAAGAATGTCATTTCCTATCAATAGAATGTCATCCACGTACAAGACGAGGAATACGACAGTTCTTGCTAAAACTTTACTATATATACATGGTTCATCTGGATTTTTGATAAAGTCATATTCTTTGACCGTTTCATCAAAACAGATGTTCCAACTCCACGATGCCTGCTTTAGTCCATAAATGGACTTAAGCAACTTGCATACTTTCCCGCTGCTCCCACTCTGATTGAAACCCTCTGGCTGATCCATATAGACGCACTCTTCTAAATTACCATTCAGAAAAGCCGTCTTTACATCCATCTGCCAGATTTCATAATCATGGAAGGCAGCAATAGCAAGAAGGACCCGAATGGATTTGAGCATAGCCACTGGAGAAAAAGTTTCATCATAGTCCAAACCAGGTCTTTGACGAAAACCCTTTGCAACAAGTCTAGCCTTATAGGTTTCCACCTGTCCATTTACACCAATCTTTTTCTTGAAGATCCATTTGCATCCTATAGGTTTTACCCCATCTGGAGCAAAGACCAAAGTCCATACTTTGTTGGAGTACATGGACTCCATTTCGGTCCGCATTGTATCTAGCCATCGTACCGAGTCGCCGCTCTGGATGGCCTGCTGGAAGCTAGTAGGTTCATCATCAACGATGATGCAATCCTCTCTATCCCCATTTATGAGAAAACGGTAGTACCTCTCAGGCGGATGGGATGGCCTACTATTCCTGCGGAGGGGTGCGGGAATGTCCTGTTCTTCTTGAATTACTGGTTCTACCAAACTTTCAGTAGTAGTCTGTGGTTCTGGAACTTCTTCCAGTTCTATTCGATCCAACTTATTTCCTTTTCTAAAAACTGATGTTCTAGAAAATGGGCATTACGAGGAACAAAAACCTTTTGTTCCTCTGCGTAATAGAAATAATATCTCTTGGAGTTCTTTGGATATCCCACAAACTTACACTGTACTGATCGTGCCTCGAGCTTGTCCACATGCTGCTTTTTAACAAAAGCTGGACATCCCCAAATCTTTATATGCTGAAGATGGGGTTTCTTTCCACTCCACATCTGATATGGAGTGGTAGGCACAGTCTTGGTAGGAGCCCTGTTCAGAAGATATGCTGCTGATTCTAGCGCATAACTCCAGAAAGATCGCGGTAACTCAGCATTACTCATCATGGAACGTACCATATCCAATAGGGTTCGATTCCGTCTCTCCGATACACCGTTATGCTGTGGAGTGTATGGAGGAGTAAGCTGAGAGAGAATTCCTTTCTCTTTTAGGTAACCTAGGAACTTGGCACTTAAGTATTCACCACCTCGATCAGATCTCGGTGTCTTGATACTTTTGCCGGTTTGGTTTTCTACTTCATTCTTATACTCTTAGAATTTCTCAAAAGCCTCGTATTTATGTCTCATCAAATAAATGAATCCGTACCTTGAGTAATCATCCGTAAAAGTAATGAAATAGGAAAAACCACCTCTTGCATGTGTAGACATTGGACCACATGCATCGCTATGTATGAGTCTTAAGAGCTCGCTCGCTCTTACTCCATGTCCAGTGAATGGAGTCTTTGTCATCTTTCCTTTGAGACATGATTGACAAGTGGCATAAGTTTGATATTCGAACGAGTCCAAATATCCTTCTTTATGTAACTTAGTTAACCTTGTCTCATTGATATGACCTAGTCTACAATGCCATAAGAAAGCTTTATTTAAATCTGGAGACTTTCTTTTTAGTGTGTTCTGGACATTGAAATTTGGAGTTGGTTTAAGACATATATACCGTTATCCAGTGTACCGGACCCAATCAAACTATGATTAAGGTGGATATTAACAACATCGCTTACAAACGTGAAATCATAACCTTTGTTTGATAACAAGGAATCTGATATGATATTATAAGTTAAACTAGGTACACAAAAACAGTTATGCAAAACCAAAATATGTCCATTCGTCAGTCCCAGGTGATAATCCCCTACGGACACAGCTGCCACGCTAGCTCCGTTAGCAACCATCAGGGTCATATCACCATCCTTCAGCACTTTACGGTTTCTCAGTGCCTGCAATGAATTGCATATATGAGATCCTGATCTGGTATCCAATACCCAGGAAGTAGAGTTGATTGACAGACAATTCTCAATTACAAACACAACTGAAGTCGAAGCCACAGCTTGCTTCGGTTCCTGGTTCTTGGCGTTCCACGCCTTGCAATCTTTCTTTCAGTGCCCTTTCCTATGACAATGGAAACACTCATCCTGGGCCACTACTAGTACCGCAAACTTTTTCTTTCCCTTCGCTCCCACCTTACTAACACCTCCTTTAGGTTTGGTGGCGGCCTTCTTCTTCCTTCCTTTGGCCCTAGCCTTAGACCCGGAAGAAGAAGCACCGCTAACAAACATAGCGGGTGTTTCCCTTGCCTTCTGCAAGGTGCCCTCTACACTCCTCAACATGTTAAGGAGTTCTGGAAGTTCAACTTCTTTTCTTTGAATGTTGAAATTCAGAATAAACTGGGCGTAGGTGGAAGGAAGGGACTGGAGAATAAGGTCTGTATAGAGCTCATTATCCAAAGTCGTCCCAAAGTCTGCGAGCTCTTCTATATAGTCAATCATCTTTAGGACATGTTCTCTTACCAATGATCCGACGGCCAACCTCACTCGAAACAAGTTCTTTGAGGTCTCGTATCTTGCTATACGAGATTGCTCTCCATAAAGTTCCTTTGTATGGAGAAATATGGCATCTAGTTCCATATCCTCGTGCCTCCTCTGATGTTCATTGTTCATCGAGGTAAGCACGATGCACTTGGCCTTCACGCAATCATACTCCCATGTTTTGCGGATTTCCTTATCCGCATTACTGTATTTGGGACCTGGGACTGCAGGTGCTTTAGCAGTGAGGACATACCCCAATTTGTCATAGGTCAAAGCCATTTTGACATTCCGCAGCCAATCTTTATAGTTTGGCCATGTCAGTATATTTTTCTCTAAAAGTAACTTAAGTCCAGTCATTTTCAGGGTCGCTGCAAGTAGGAGAGAGAGAAGAAACACTTTAGCATGATGCTCTTGCAAGTTTAGAGTGGTTTTTAGTTTATCTAAACTGGATGGCTCCCACTGTTTCTCGAATCCTTCCTCAAACCATAAAAGAAGAATTAGCCAGGACTATTCTCACCGTACAATACTTGCTTAACCGTCCAGCCAGGCTAGTGTCGATACATCGAGGGAGGTTTTCCAACACTGTCGCGAAGTTCCTTAATTAAATAACCTCTTTTCTCTGGGGGCGTAGCCCCGCTGACACCTTTCTCGACGCCTACTTGGTTTATAGCATTGATCGTTAAGTGACGAATCTCCTGATAAGTAGCATATACTCACAGTAGGATCGGGATCCAAATATCATCGTATGATAATATTGAAGGAGTCCTACCAATATTCATCAAACTCCAAATGGTATGCATCTCTCTGCAAATTTCAGTTTCTTTAGAAATTCCCGATATAAATTTTTTTTGCCCCATGTTCTTATGACCTTGGCTTTAGTTAAAATGTCATAAGTCACATGTCAAGTTCTACCCGTCATTATCTTGTCAATTTGAACCCATCCATACATACCTCTTACTTTGGTCAAATGATAATACGACTGTCCCAAACTAACTCATCTATCTATGCTACAAATGAATACCCAGCAGTTACCAAACACTATGCCTTGACTTTGGTCAAAATGCATAGCTTGAATACTACTGAATACTCAAATGAAATGACGGATGGCTACGAATGGTTTTGGCGAAACCGTGAACGTAGTGAACTTGATATAACCGAAGGAACCTGATAGCTTTTAAAAGGAGTGGTTAAAGCTCCGCAATTAAAAATATCCTCTGTTTTAAAATAACCGAGTGGTTTCTTTTAAATTGTTCCAACGATTCAACTTTTGGTTTATTTTCTTTGCATTAATAATAATGCGTCCCATCATTAACCTATCATCACAGAAAACAACGAAAATACAACGTCCTCTTATACCATCCGCATTCGCCACCGGATCCCGTCATCACCCGTTAGGTTACTTAACTAACGGCAGAGCGGGGGATGGGCTAGCGCGGGTGTAAAATATAAGTGACGTCTAAATAGCTATCATATGTAGATATTGTACATTCGTCAGACGCAATAATAGGAATTCCAGATCACAGATGAACATTATTGGATATGCAAGCAATCCGCGTTTCTTTTGAGCCTGCAACGAAAGACGGATTACACAGTTGTGATGAATAGCCATTACCCCACCCTAGACCCCTACGGGTACGGCAAACTACCCGCCAAGTACCCGAAGTGAAGCGGTCTCCCTCAACGACGTGAGTAGGCCACTAAACACTTTAAAGTACCCGGTAGTTTGTGCACCCCACCTTGGGTCTATCTTAGGAGCAAAAAACAGTAAAATGAAATAATACAGCGGTGGTTACAACCGCAACCTGGATGCGCCCCGCAAAATAATATTACAACATATTACAATTACATCGAATGAATTAATATAATAACCCATCACAAACCCCAGCTAATCATCACAACAATCCAATACAGTTCATAACCACAAACAGTAAAAACCATTACAGAAATATGCAACCCCCTGCCAACCAACATACTAGCAGTTAGGGAAGGTTTACGAACACATTATACAATCACAGATATAATCAAATTAGCAAATATCGTAAAATTTCGATCGAGCAAACACTTTAGATTCTACTCTAAAACTTCTCTGTGCACCTGAGATCTTAGCAGAAAATAAAATATCTCAGAAATATCATTATTAACACATAAGAGTTACTGAAGAAATTTGGGCTGACTCGGCCCCAACTCAGCCGCGGATCCGCGGCGGATCACATGGATCCGCCGCGGTTCCGCGGTGAGTTTGCCGAGTCACGAGTCCAAATTTCTGCAGTAGCCCTATTATTCTCTGCTTGTAATTTTAGAGGTCCCTGAAAAATTTTTAGACCAAGTTTTAAATTCGACAAAAACTGTGTTAAAACGATGATTTTTCCGGTTCTTTTTGCGTTCGAAATTCTTACGACTTTGCTAATGAGTTAATTATTGTTTAGCGAGGCTCTGATACCACTGTAAGTCGATGTACAACACCCCATGACTTGCGGGGAGGCGGAAAATTGAAAAACGATCTTGTTCTTTGCATAAATATCGACTAACCGAGAATCTTTGCTAAACGATAACTAACAAAGACATAGAAGTTGTTAACTACTTTGATAAGTGATTATACCTAATGAACCGTGTGCTTCTCCTTTTCGTTATCCACCTCCTTCTCGGCCTCCTCCACGTAATAGATGATCCACCCGAGAGCTATACTCCAAGCTTCACCTCTAACTTGAGGTAACTAGGTTTCTTAAAATGCTAATCTAAGCAACCTAGGTGATATGAGTTGGATTATAGATGTATTAGTCTAGCTAACCCTTGATCTCAACACATGAGAGGTTAGGGTTAGGATTTGAAGAGAGAGAGCTTGAGGAGAGAGAAGGTGAGCAAGAATAATGATATAATTGTTTCTCACTTCTAATATATCATGAAGCATAAGATTTATCAAATAAATAAAATTAAGTGATTTATCACCATGCTTCATTTAATATTCCAATGAATCATCAAGTGAGTCATTAAGCAATTTAATGCTTCATTAACTCACTTGTATGATTCATCTAGTAAGTCACAAATGCATTTAATACAAATGCCACCTAAACCCTCAAGTCACCATGCTTCTAGAAACTTCCCGCGAAATTACGAGAACGCCCCTCTTATCCGTGAAAACACGGAAAAACTTTAGACTGTATAAATCCAATAATCCGATACTAGAATCTGGCTTAAACCAAAGCCGACTAGTTAAAACTGTCCGAACGACGTACGTGCATTTAAACACGTATGCGTCCGAACCCTTGTCGTAAAACCATACGACCTCTATATCGTTTCGCCCGGAGCAGGGAAACTCTCTGTGTGGGACTCTAAAGACTCGACTACTACGCTGGCAGTGGGTTTAACTACAGACCGCAAGCGGCACTAGCTGTACGTAACGGTCCCCAGGTAGATGTCGATAAGAAGGCCGATGAGGAAACCCATCCGAACTCCTACTGAGCCTGTTGTGACAATCTCCGTACAGTCCGGTCTGTTCGTCTAAGACTATCGCATATCGGGCCTAGGGGGCGGCAAGCGTCAGTCCCCTAATAGCGGTATAAGTCGTGTCGGAGCGTAGCCCATTACACCCTGAGAAACAACTGGAACCTACCAGTAAATCTCGCTTGCTCTGGCCAGGGACTTTGCATAATGGCTCTCTGACACAGCGTGATATCAACTCCCAATACCGGGAGAGACGAATCCTGTCTAACCGCCACTGCCTCCAAGTGCTCGGGACTGCACCCAACTGTTACCTGTTTGTACGACTCCTTTGAGCCGTGGTAGGGTAGCAATCTAAGAACAGTGGGACACACTCGAGGCGAAGTAGCAGTGTCAAGTCTGCGGACTATGCTGTACTCATGTCACCTGGGAACTGTTAACTGACGACGGGTATAATACCAACCAACGGTTCCCTGTGAGTCCTGTCCGGTGTACCCGTAACCCAACGAGCACCTGTATACTATCTCCAGTACGACATACTGATGGCTGTGGGACAGACCATCTCCCCAACTGGGATGAGAAGCGTACACACTAGTCTACTCCGTGCCCTGTCTCGATAATCCTACGACTAGGGACCAGAAAAAGGATGTTCCTGTAGACTACCCTGCCCCCACTAGTGTGACTGCCATCATAACGCTGGTAGTCAAGCAAGATCCTAAGAGCTTTATCAATACGTATACTCATATATCAAGATAGATAAAACCAAGTAGTATACTACCATGTTTAGCAAGACTGTTATATAACTGTGAATATCCCAAGCTTCCATTAAATAATATACAAGCTAGTATGATACAATAATGGCCCCTAGGGCATATACACTAACACTAAGATAGTATACAGGTGCTCATTGGGTTATGAGTATACTGGACGGACTCGCTGGGAATATGCTAGATAGTATTATACCTATTGTCAGATAGCAGTTCTCAGGTGACATGAGTACAGCTTAGTCTGTCGATATGAGATCGTCATTTGCCTCGTGTGAGTTCCCACTGTACTTTGATTACTACCCGACCACGGCTCAAAGGAGTCGCACAAACTGGTTTTAGTTGGGTACAGACCTGAGCCACATAGAGGCAGTGAGCGGATCTTTGGGGATTCGTCTCTCCCGGTATTGGGGATTGATGTCACACTGTGCACGGGTGACCATCACCAGAAATCCTTATCCAAGGTAGACGAGAAATACTAATTTGGATCAGTAGTTTCTCAGTGGGTGATGGGCTTCATACCGACACGAAATATCGCATTATTAGGGGTCTGACTTTATCCACCCCCTAGACTCGATATGTGATACTCTCAGACGAACAGACTGGACTGTATGGAGATTGTCACTGATAGGCTCAGTAGGGGTACGGTTGAGTTTACTCGTCGGCCTTCCTTTCTCTCAATACCTAGGTAGCCATTACGTACAGCTAGTGTCGCTGATGTGCTTATGGTTAAACCCACTGCCAGCGTATTGACGAGTTTTTAGAGTCCCACACAAAGAGTTTCCCTGGTTCAGGCAAAATGATGTAGTATCCATATTTTGATACGTGCAAGATTCCGATCGAATGGTTGTAATAGTTATCCGAACTTTCGACTGGACTGTTGATAATACTAGCCGGCTCTGGTTTGAGCCGGATTATTAATCAGGAATTGATTTTATAATTAACGTATATGTATTTCGATATTTATATTCTAGTATTATATTCTTTGTGTTATTCTATCTCTTTGGGTATTCGTATTTCGGTACGAATATAAGTATGTATATACTGTAGAGTGTAATCCGTATTTATACGGAAAACATTCTAGAAGGTGGACATCTTAATTTAGATTTTAACTATTTACTTTAAATGGAAAATGAGGTGTAAAAGAAGAGAGGGGAGTATGGTGAGAGCCATGCTTTAATAGTGTTTCACAAATGAATTAACAATTCATTTGTGCAAACTATTCAAGTATGGTTGGAATTTTTCTATTGAAAAATAAGATATACAAAACCATGCTTCATGGTTTTGCTCTCTTGGTTGGATGGTTCATTTTCTTACATGAGTTTCATTCTCACCATTGAGCTTCACTCTTCTCACTTCTTTTCTTGAGCTCTTCCACCTTCATCTTCAACCACCTCTCTACAATCTCATGTGTTGAGAATCAAGAGAGGATGTAAGATAGATACACACATAGAACACTTCACTACATCCTAGGCACTCTAGATTAGCGTCCTAGAGTCCCTAATTGCTTCACTATATTCTTAGTGTGGAGCTAGAATCATGAGCTACATCTCTCGGGTGGATCATCTTCGACAGAGAAAAACCGGGGGCCAAGTTCAATCGAGCATGCCTCAAGAGCTAAGGAAGATGGTAGAAGACCGAAGGACACAGTTCATTCGGTATAACACTTCTAACCATATATCTAGAATATCTTTTGTAGCTAGTGTAAGTTTATGTTTCGATTCTAGGACGGGTTCGCTAGCGCCAGTTTTTTAAACGCCAATTTTTGTTTCGCACCGACCACGGTAGATGGCCAGGACGCTAGCAAACCCCAACATGGTATCAGAGCCACTCCATAAACCTTTACTAGCTAGTTTACACAAGGTTAAAATGTTGATCGACCAAATTTTTTGAATCATTTTGACATGCCCGCTGCCGTTTTTAAAACTTGTTTAAAAAATTATTCATATTATCTTAAAAATACGTGCAGATATTTATAGAGCACCTCAAGAACTTTGGGCACTTGAGCAAACAAAATGGTCGCGGGACCGCCGCAATACATGCCTATTGGCGGCGGTTCCGCGGTCGTCTTGTGGCCAAAGTGCACCAAATTTCTTCTGGCACTCTATTACATGGAAATATGATTTTTGGGATATTTGGTTTTAGCCCAAATTTGTTTTGAGTGTTGGTTTGCATTTGGGGCCAATATGGAAATGTTTTAGTCGATCGAAATTTTGAATACGTGTTTATCAGTGCATATGTTAATATCTACGACCGTGAATATTATTGAGCGATATAACCCGACTAGTTGCTATATGTTCAATTAGACAGGTTTGCGAACATAATATTCATGTTGATGTTCTATGTTGTAATGATATTGTGGTTGGGTTGTCATGTTAGATAGCATATGGTGCAATGGTAGTAGTACAGTTCAGATTCATTTGTATATTCATTATTGCGGGGCGAACGTCCGACATGTGGACTGTCGTTTCTGCCAGATTGTATATTCTTTTATTGGGGCATGACCGGATTGAGGTCGATGTCGCCATTGTATATATACTTTTCTTTTCTGTACTAGGATTATCCCGCGGTGGAGTGCTCGAGTAGCCGGGTTCTAGAGTGCAATGGGCCCGCATCTCATGGTGTTAAGATGGAGGGGTCTTACTCTAGAATTGGCGGGCTATTCGCCGCACTTGTAGGGGGTATAGGATGACCCACGAAGGGGGTGCTCAAGTTACCGGATTCCATGAAGTGCTAGCTGGCCCATTCACTTTGTTGATTTGGGTTGCCTCACTTCTGGGATCGGCGGGTAATTTTCCACACTCGTAGGGGTCTTGGTTATACATTGCACAGGCTATCCATAAGACCGGGAAATGTCGGGTTTCATTTTCGGCTCAAAGGAACCCCGGGGCTCCTAGATTATCCGTTATTTTGTGTTGCTTATCGCTTTTCTGTGATGTTGCTTATATCATGCCTGGGACGAATGTTATATATATATATATATATATATATATATATATATAATAGTAGATGTTGTATATGTTTTGCATCCGCGCTAGTCCAGCCCCCGCTTTGCCGTTAGTTAAGTAACCTAACGGTGCATGACGGGGCCCCATGGCGAATGCGGATGACATATTCGTACATTGTATTTTCGTTCTTTTCTGGTGTGATATGGATTAATTGATGTGACTACATTAATTCTGATTAATGCAAGGAAAAATAAACCTAAATGATGTTGTTGGAACCAAGTTTTTAAAAACTGACATTACAGACGTTTCCTTTTACTTTGCACAGCGGCATTCGGTTCTGAATATCCAGCACCTCATTTGATGAGGCAAGAGCCGAGACCCCTTCATAGGGAGTGATCTCTTGGGAAAAAGTTTGCGTCATTGTAATAACTTCACTATAGTCGATTCTTTTTCTTTGCATCGTGGTATTCAGTTAGGAATATCCTGCACCTCATTCGATGAGGAAAGAGCCGAGATCCCTTCACAGAGAGTGACCTCTTTAGCAAAAGTTTACACCGCTATATATTTGTAAAACCACTCGGTTCCTTCAACGATATCAATTTCATTACGTTAAAGGTTTTTCGCCAAAAACCAGCCATAACCCTCCGTCATTTCTTACGAGTAGTACTTAGTATTCGTGCTGCATTTATTGACTGTATCAAGGCGTAGTGTGCGGTAACTAAGTGGTGCTTGTTTATAGCATGTAATACGATTAGTTAGGACAGTCATGCGGTCTTGTTGACTGTATCAAGGGCTCGTGCGGGTGGGTTTGTTAGTAATATGTATGCCCTTGAGGCAATTATTGATGATATAGTGGATGCTTGGACATATATATAGAGGACTTTCTTGCTCGACATGGTAGTATGCTATCAGGTTACCTTTATCTTAACATGTAGACTAGTATTTATACTGTCTGTCTCTTACATGTTGATAAAACCCTTAGGATATGTACTTGACTACTAGGACTATGATGAGATCATACTAGTAGGGCCAGGGTGGTCCACAAGTACATCCTTTAATCAGTTCCTAGTGGTAGGAATATCGATACCAGGGCATCGATATTCCAGAGTAGACTAGCGTATACGTTTCTTGACCCATATGATGGGCGATGGATGATCCCACATCCATTGGTGTTTGACATCAAAAATGATATACGGGTGCTCATTGGAGAATGGGTACACCAAACAGGACTCGCCGAGGACTCCTATGTGGTAGTATACCTATCGTCAGATAGCAGTCCTCTGGTGACACTGGTACAGGTTAGTCTGTAGACCCGAGAGCGTCATAGAGTCTTGTGTAGATCTCACTGTGCTTTGATTTCCTCCCTACCACGGCTCAAAGGAGTCTTACAAACAGGTGCATTTTGGGTACAGTCTAAAGTCATATAGAGGCAATAAGTGATAGGAAGGGTTTCGTCTCTCCCGGTATTGGGGGTTGATGTTACGCTATGCACGATTGACTATAACTGGAAGTCCCTGGCCAGGGCTGCTGCTGAGATTTACTGATAAGAGTTATCATTAATTTCTCAGACCGTTATAGGCCAGACATCGGCATGACTTATCACGTTACTGGGGCCTGATGTTTACCACCCCTAGACATAATATGCGACATATCAGACGAAGAGACCGGACTGTACGGTAGTGTTACTGATAGGCTTCATGGAGAGTATGGACGAGCTTGCTTGTTGATCTTCATATCGCTCAATACCCGGGTAGCCGTTACGTCCACCCAGTACCGCTGACGGCTTGTAGGTGATTGATATGATCATCACCTACTGCTGGCGTATTGACGAGTCTTTACAGTCCCAGACAGAAATTTACTGATTCAAGCGAAACGAAGTAGGACACGTATCTGATATGTGTGTGGACCTGATTAAATACGCGTATGTGATACCGTATTGTAATCTGACAGTTATCTGTTATCGGTTCGGTTATATGTGATATAACCAGATTGTCGAATCAAGTGTTGATTTAATAATGTGATATACATATATATGATATTAGTCGGTCATATGTGATATAACCAGATTATTAAATCAGGTATTGATTTAATAATGTGATATAATTATATCTTAACTAATATCATTAGCTCACTAATTATTCTTCATAATATATATATTAATATATATATATATATATATATATATAATGAAGCATGGCATGATTTCTATTTTTGAGAAAAATAGAAAAAGAGGTGGAAATGAGAGCATGGTTGCAAGCATGGGCTTTATTCATAGTTTATTCATCTTGACTCACTATTCAAGCATGGTTGCAATTTTATATTGCAAAATTCCATACTTGAATGAGTGGGGGTTAAGAGTTGCCATTCATTCTAGTCTCATTCTCAACACTTAGCCATTTTTCGTGAGTTTCTCCCATGGTTGCTCTCTAGCTTCATTTTCCTCCTCAAATGTCATGGTTCAAGCTTCATGATTCACATCTCATATGAGGGTTGAAACTTGAACCATAACATTTGAGGAGGAAAATGAAACTAGAGAGCAACCATGGGAGAAACTCAAGAAAAATGGCTAAGTGTTGAGAATGAGACTAGAATGAATGGCAACTCTTGACCCCCACTCATTCAAGCATGGAATTTTGCAATATAAAATTGCAACTATGCTTGAATAGTGAGTCAAGATGAATAAACTATGAATAAAGCCCATGCTTGCAACCATGCTCTCATTTTCCACCTCTTTTTCTATTTTTCTCAAAAATAGAAATCATGTCATGCTTCATTATACACATCACAAACCTTGTAAAGTAACCGCGACATTAGAATTCCGCACGCAATTAGCAAACTAAACCAATTTTATATTGCAAAATTCCATGTTTGAATGAGTAGGGGTCAAGAGTTGCCATTCATTCTAGTCTCATTTGTCATGGTTCAAGCTTCAACCCTCACATGAGATGTAAATCATGAAGCTTGAACACAATCTTGTGAGCTTTTAACATCCCCTAGCTTACCATCCTACATCCAACTAGCAATTTGGTGTAGTGTGTTTGCTACACTAAAGGAGTTTAGTGTAGAGTTAGCTTGGGCTAGAGGGACTTCGGATGGAACGTCTTTGGCGCGAAGATCACGAAGGACGGTCGTTCAACTCGAAGAGGAGCCTTGTAGAGTCGCGTGGACTTCAACCCGGATCTTTAGAAGAGAAGGACAGCCTTAATAATCTAGTAATGATCTTGTTAGTCTAACTTAGCACCTAATAAAAAAATTAAAATGGGGCATGCTTGATGCCTCTAGAACCTCATGGTGGTGATAAGGTAGACTTTCAGAGTTTAATGCAATCAAGATAATGATGGGTTGAACTTGAATATGACCTTTTGATTTGTTGACTGTGTCAAGATCACTTGGGTCCTAGGGGCAAAAACCACATCGGGAGTTTCAACATACCGGAAATTTGCTAGGCATGCGCATACCATCTGGAGTGTGGTGACTTGAGTGTCTTCCATCAAGTTATTATGCGATGATAGTTGGATCCTAATTCCTACTGATGAGTAGGTGTTACTCTTTGGGTGATTTTCAGATGATCCCGACTAATTCTCCTTTTAGGATTTGAAGGAGAATTCAAGAAAACAGTGAGAGCCATCCTGATTAGATAAAGTGATTAACCAATCTAATCTAAGTTAAAGTGCATGCTGAGAATTTCTTTTCTCACTCTCTCTTTGGCAGGGACCATGACCTGACCCTAAACTAAAACTCATAAACCAAGTTGATCGGACCTTCTTAAACACTTTGGCTTTTGGATTGTCATTAAGTCGCATATATCCATGCCGCTCCTACTTTCCCTTTGCATTTCTCTAGAACATTTCGTATCACTACGAAGATCCATATTCCTGGATATTCCATCGTATGGTTACATACGAACTCAAAGAAACTTATTTCTGTTCGAGGATGGTTTCCGGTTCTGCAGAAATTGAATACGATTATTCGGTAGTCTTTTCTCTTTACCTTCTCTCAGATTGCGAGAGCTCCTAGTATTAGAAGTGTACACCTATTATGCTTATTGGATAGTCTTCTTCCAAAGCATAGGCAAGTGCCGAAAGGTAAGGAAGGAATAAAACCAATTAGCCTAACTGTGGTGTACAGAAGGTAAGAAATAAAGACATATAAAGGGATTAGAGTGAGGGTAAAGGAAATTGCGACTACTATCATTCATGACGAAACCGCGTATACCCTTTCCACTCCTACTTTCCCTTTACATTTCTCCAGAACACTTTATATCACTACGAAAATCCATATTGCTTGGATACGCCATCGTGTAGTTACATACGAACTCGAAGGAACTTGTTTCAGTTCAAGGATGATTTCCGGTTCGGGAGAAATTGAATAGGATTATTCGGTTGTCTTTTCTCTTTACCTTCTCTCAGGTTATGAGGGCTCCTAGTATTAGGAGACTACACCTATTACGCTTATTGGATAGTCTTCTTCCAAACTTTAGGGTGGTGTCGAAAGGTAGGGAAGGAAGAAAACTAATTAGCCTAAGTATGGTGTATAGAAAATAAGAAGTAAAAACATATAAAGGGATTGGAGTAAGGGTAATGAAATATATGGTCATTGTCATGAATCTGGATAGTGGAAGAGGCATTACTAGGAATACCCGGACACCCCGTCGAAACATTTTCATGTTTCAGTTTTACTATGCGGTGTTAATTGAAAACTGTTTTCCGAATTAGATTCCTACTCCACGGTATGTATTTACCATACTTGATTCTCACATCTGTATGGTGTTACAGATATTGAGTGGGAGTAAGATATTGGGAATTGGATGATTAGATCTTCTATATATCAGAATTCTTTGTAATTGGTGATATCTAAGAAAATCACTTGGGTTTTGCCTAACGGCAAATATTTTGTTTTGAATATCCGTTGTTATGCACCAATTTCAAACTGATATATCTGTACGTTTATTTTATAAAGTGAGATATAACTATTTGAAATTATGTCTATGACATTTATCTATATCAGTTGATGGTTAGGTAAGGTGTATTCAACGGCGGTGTAATTCTTCTTAACCATAGTACAGTTTTCAAGCTACGACGCACAAGGTTTGAGTTATTAAACTCAAAGGACTTATACAAAATATTGTATGCTGTCCGATATCTATTAGGACAAAGTGGTTGGTACTCGTACTATATTCTGTTTACTTATGACTTCTCTAGTTTTAGACAAGTATTCCATTGAAATACAAGGTCCAAATTTTGAGAAGTTATAGGTATAAGAATAAGGTAGAGAACCATATGTTGCAAGTATCAGGATTCTTCAAGGTGGCCGAAGTTGTAGATACTTGTGTTAGGTATTCCGTTGTAAATAATATATTTGAGAACTTGCTTCTCTCTCAGTTTACTCATCCGTGAGTACGCTCCTTGATGAGTAATGCTACAGGGCCTTCTTCCATTTAGTCGATATGCACTGGAAACAACTGCATGATTTTTTGAATCTGGTTCCAATTAAATTAGTGTCATTGTTTCTATATTGGATATATAATGGATTCATATCTTAATGATGTTAAGGTGTATGGAGTTGTCCGGCTTAGGCTTAAAACCAGAATCTGGAAAAACTCAAGGCATGTTTCAGTAATAGAAGTTTGTGGGTTATCCCGGGCTTTGACAAAGGTTAACATTCTACCATTTGGAGGATCAATAGTTATATTGTTCTTGTCTCACCACCTCTTTAGAAAAATGAATTCTTTTCAGAAAACATTAGTGGGAAAATGGTAGAACTGGAAGTTATTCCAGAACCACAAACAATTACTGAAAATTTAGTTGAACCTAAAAATTCAATTGGATTCGACAATCCATTAGCCACTCCGCAGATTTGGTGGGTAATCTCAGGCACCCGAGAGGTACTTCGGTCTCCTCAAAGATGGCGACAGGGAGGTTTTGACGACCCAGACTTGCCACTACTGTTGTTCTAGACTATAAGATCTGGCAGGTGAATGAGTATAACGTCATTCTAAATTTACTTTAGAAGTGCACGTGTATATGACTCTGTCAAAGAGTTGTTGTAGTCAGTGGGAGCAGCGGAAGCATGGTGGGCAAGTAGCTTTTGTCTATTTATAAAATAAAGCAAGTATAGCGGAGATAGATCATCTATTTTTGATGTGACAGTTATAGATTTTGACTTCATCATAATAACAGATGGACCTGGTAAGAAGGTAGTAGGTAGTGATTGTTTCCCCCAATTAGAGCAAAGCGCTGTTTTGAATTTCAAAATTCAAAAATCGAAGCAACGCTTCAGATCCTTTGCGCTCTGCGCTGCGCGCCACGTGTCAAACATAGGAGCGTTAGCGCAGTTGCGCTGCGCGCCACGTGTCAAACACAGGCGCACTAGCACAGTTACGCTGCGCACTGCGCTGCGCGCCACGCACGTATCAAACACAGGCACGCTAGCACAGTTGCGCTGTGCTCTGCGCTACGCGCCATGTGTCAAACGCAAGCGTGCTAGCGCAGTTGCGCTGCGCGCCACGTGTCAAACGTAGGTACGCTAGCGCCAATTGCGCCAGCGCTGGAATTTAAAGAATTCCCCACCGTTAGATCAAAGATCTAATAATAATAATAAATTATTAAGTAATCAGAATTAAAATTCTGTTCTAGAAAGATCTTTCCAATCTTATTAAAATAAGAAGATTATCTTCTGTAAAATAGAAGCCCTACGATCAAAAGATCCAACGGTGGGGAAATATCCCCAAATCAATCAGAGAAAGATCTCTTCAACTAACTTAACAAATCAATTGGCCTTATATAAAGGCCCCAAGACCTCAAGTCTGAGATAGGAAAAACCCTCTAAAAACTTTGAGGGAAAAAAACTCAGAGAGAAAGAAAGGCAAGCCTTTGAAGAAAGAAGATCATTTTCTTCATCTTTAAAGGTAAAGAATTATATTCTTGAAAAAAAACAAAGATGAAATCATCTCATTAAAAAAGAAGAACCATCTTCCAAAAAGATCAGAGATCTAAGAACAAGATCAAGATCTTCAATAAAAAAGAGAAAGATAAAAAAGATCTAATTATAAAAGATTAAAAGAAGTAATTTACTTCATTCACGGATCTTCTGATCTACAAAGGCACGGCCTTTTGATAAGAACAAGAACTTTGATTCTTGGATCTTGAGGCAATGCCTCTTTTGAAGAACAAAAACTTGTTCTTTGATCTTAAATTGATCAAAATGCGCTCTGCGCTATTGGACAGTACCTTGCACTCCTGAATTGCGCCTTTGCGCTTATTGGACTGGCGCACCATGCCAAAACGCGCTACGTGTCAACCACAGAACCGTTTGCGTTTTGCGCTTCTAAAAATAGCGCACTGCGCTCTTGGACTGGCGCACTGCGCCAGAGCGCGCCACGTGTCACTCACGGGCGCACCCATAAATTGGCGCAGCGCACTTTTAAAGCGCAGTGCGCTAACAGACTTGCGCTTAGCGCTGAGCGTGACACGTTTCACCTTTGCATGCGCTAGCGCAATGCGCTCTTTGATTGGCACAAAGCGCCTGACAAGCCATGTGGTGTACTATCAGACCACTATTTTGCCCCTGATAAATGCTATGCATTTAATTATATCCAATGTCAGAACCCAATGCTATGCATTATTAAAAGGGCAGAGCCCAAATAAAGGCCTAACAGGCCAAACATGAAAAAAATGTTAAACATTTTTAACTGGACTTAGCCCAATTCTGGTCATAAGCCCTCAATATAAATTGAACTGAGCACAACTGCTCTTCCAATCAATTTACACCCGGTTCGAGGGTACATCTCTTTACTCTTCTGACATCCGTCGTTGTAATCCTTCAACGTCGTCAGAGAGATGACGGGTCCCGACGACCACACATTGCTACGGACTGTGGGATCCTTAAACTCATGGACTATGACGTCCTTAACCTCGACCGTGATGTCTTAAAACTAATACCGGACTGTGGGGTCCTTAAACTCACGGACTATGACGTCCATAATCTCGACCGCGATGACTTAAAACTAACACTAGACTGTGAGGTCCTTAAACTCATGGACTATGATGTCCTTAACCTCGACCGCGATGTCTTAAAACTAACAATGGACCGTAATGTCCTTAAACTAATCATCGACCGCAATGTCACTAAACTAAACAACAGAGCCCAATTGCTCTTTTGTTAGATCTAAACGATCTCGTTAAGTTGATCTTAGTCTAAAATTAGACTAACGTGTCCTTAACAAACGTGTAAGTTGATCTTAGCCTCAAATAAGGCTAACGCATCCTTAAACATAACCCCCCTAAACCCAAATCTAAGAAAGATACGGATTTGGACTACTCCACGCCCTACTGGCGACAACATAACTTAGTCTCCGTATACAATCCATGGGCAACCAAACATAAAACAAACACCCACGACATGAAGTGACCATATGGAGAAAGAGAAAGTTGTTACCGCGATGCGGCAGCGTAATTAACTGCAGGGGCTTGCGCCTGCAGGGAAGAGCGTCCCCACAATCAAAAACCCCTCAAACGAGGGGGAATCTGACAAAGTCTGCTACATCGGCCGCATCCGTTTAAACCTTCGATACACGGTGCCATAAATCAACTTGGCATCTTCGGAGAGGTGGACGGATAACACCAATTAGCATCTGCCCTGAAGTTCAGGCAAGAAGGACCTGCGCGGTCGTGTCTCGGTGTTGGGCGAGGAATAGATTCTGGCATGCCTGGTGGGACCTTTTCCTCTTTCCACTCCACACTTCATGTGTCGTGTAAGCGAACCAATCGCGGTTTGCTGATGGTTGCCCTTGGTTTCGAGGTACTAAGATTTGGCGTTTTGCTTGGTGCAGAAAGCAAAGAATCAATGGCGTTCACCTACTAAAAGTGCTCCACATGCAAATGCAACTCACGTCCTGCCTCAACTAGGGGCATAACCTACGGGCCCCAGGTGGCTTCCCTATTCACGATGCCCGTAGAGCAGGTCACCTAAGCCACCACAAGGCTGTTTTTCGGGACCATGCTCCCGCCAAAGAGCTTCACCACTCCCGTTCCCGTACCAGAAGCTCCCAAGAAGTCGGTTTTCGATCGACTTACAGCTACTGCAACCCCTCTCAGCGGGTCATCCAGCTCCAACTCCTCGGTCTTCTCCAGATTAGGCCAAAATTCTTGTGGGCCCACAATGAAGCCTGCGATCCCAGAGAAGGTTATTCCGAAGAGAGTAACCAACCCTTCTTCTGAAGTCGTCAAGGCGGCTTCTCCTGCTAAGGGGTCGGTCTTTACAAGACTGACCGTCCCAACTCCCACTCCCACTCCTGCTACTCAAAAGACATCAGTCTTTAACAGGCTGACACCAGCAACAACCCATCAGTTGGATAGGGGCAAGACAAAGCCATTCCCATCGCCGAACCAACACCAACAGCTCAATACGCTCGACGTCGCCACTGGCGCCGAGTGAAGAAGGCCGAAGGCAACTCCCCTTCTGGGCTAACTCTACCAGCCCGACGGCAGAAATTAATGCTGCTGTTCCAACTGAGAACAGCTTTGAGCTGCTAAATAAGGTGCGTAGGAATTCTCCTACCGCCGTACTAAAAAGATCTCCTCCTCCAGTGGAGAATGTTGCGGAAACAAATCCAGAACAGTCCCCTCAGCGGCTGTCCTCCAAGATCTACAAAGTCTGGCGGCAGGTCCGGAACTCAGTGGTTGATCAAGACTACCCTCGCCAACAGAAAATGGCGAAGGTTGAACAAGAAGAAAGCTATATTGCCAAGCTACGGAAAGCTATTTGGGTTCCCACCGTGACGGCCCCCTCAACTTTGACCACTCATAAGAAGAGAAGGCCGGAGAAGATCCCCGTGCCTACGACAAATGTCAAAGGCACTGAACCTAAACGCCCTAAGTCTGGGGGCATGGTGGTCCACACTATTTACATGGCATCCGAAAAGGAGGATAGCCGCGCTTCTACGGGCCACCGACCACTCACCCAATCCATCAAAAGAGCTCAGGAACAGCAACAGCAGAAGCTCCAGGAGATGCTGACTGCAATGGCCGCACTCACCGGGCCAAAAGAAAGCCCGGAGGCATCATCGGAACAACGTCATGAACATGAGACTGATGCTGAATTCCTTCGGAGAATGCTCGAAAAGAAGGACAAAGAAGCCGCGAAGCAAGAGGCTATCATAAAGAAAATGGATCTTCTGATCCAAGACATGGTGGGTATGATGATCCAGCAGGATCCTCCCGCTGAAGATCCTCCGATTATCCTCGAAAATGACAGAGGAGAGGCATCGAATCCTCTACCGGCTCTGTCAACAGCCAAAGAGGAAAAAATCTCTAAAGCTGCCCTGGATGACTATATTGCTCAGCAAATAAGAGTTCACCAGGCAAATGAGGCAGCCGGCCAAGTTGTCAAAACAGGACGACCGTATCCAGGCTGGTATGATCAGATAAAGTACCCATCGGGCTATACAATCCCGAAATTCCATGTCTACAAGGGGACAGGAAATCCCCATCAACATGTCGCCCAGTTCAGGGCTCTTTGTGGCAAAACCGGCGGCGATGATAAGCTCTTGCTTCGCCAATTCGTCGGCAGCTTATCGGAGACGGCATTCGAGTGGTACTCCGAGCTTCTAAACGACTCTGTCAAAACTTTCACAGAGATGGAGTTGCTATTCACCCAGCGATTCGTGAGCGCCAGCGAACGCACCCCAATAACGGCGTTGATTAATGCAAGGGTGAAGCCGGGCGAAACTTGGGTTCAATATGCAATCCGATGGCGGAACCTGTGGTCGAAGTGCGAACAGCACATCGAAGAAGCACCAGCAGTGGGCAGTTCGTAGGCACCCTAGACCCTCATGCAACTATTTCACAGTTCATGATGTTCTTTAAACCGACCACGTTCCAGGCTTTAATCGATAAGCTAGCCCAGATGGATCAAATGGGTCACAGACCGTCTCCCCCGAAGCCGAAACCGTGGAATGACAAGGGTAAAGGGAAGGAAACCTTCGTTGCGAACACCCAACAGCAGCCCAGTGCCCCAAAGCTAGCGGATCAACTGGAAGAGAGACCGCGCTATTATAATGAGAAAATGAAGCGTCCTTACTCATTCCCACGGGACAAATCGAAGAGCATGTTCGAGCTGGCGGTGTGCAACAGGCTTATCAATTTGCCGAATCCAAGGCGACCACCGCAACCCAGCGAAGTGAATAATCCCAATTACTGCCCTTACCACCAAACGGTAAGCCATCCGATCGAGGATTTCTTCATCTTTAAGGGATGGATTGAGGATCAGTACCTACAAAACAAGTTTGCGTTGTCTGAGAAGTGGAAAGTAAACCCACCACAACCGCACACTCCTAAGAAGACGGACGCACCGGGGGCAACATGTTCTTTTGTTGAAGAAGCTCCGTGGGAGGTCGTGCTTTCAGCCAAAACCAAAAGGATGCTGAATGATCTCCAGACATGCCCAGCAATCAAGTGGAGGAACCCGCTAGAACCCCAGATCATTGAAGGGATGCTGAAGCTACGCCCAACTCCAAAGATTGGTGGTGATAGCCAAAGCACTCACACCCAGCCATCAAAATCTTCAAAGAAGAAGAAGAAGAAATCCAAAAAGCCCGTGAAGCCTGGTGACAAGCGCACGGACCTAAAAAAAACAGATTGACGCGCTAGAAGAGTATAACCAGAAGGCGTGGACTCCAATCACGCTCGAAGTGTTCCTCAGCCATGTCCTTGAGAACGAAGATGATGGAGAAGACTCGTCGGAAGGATCTGAGAATTACGTAGCAAGTTGCCATGTGATCTCTCATTCATCGCTAGACAATGAAGAAGCTCCCTGCACAGAGAGACTGGGGGCAGGTCCCGAGCCTGAACCAAAGCTTCTTAAGCCATCAGATGAAATGATCGACTCATTCCTAAACGAAGCTCTTCTGAAAAGTAAAGCCAATCGGGAGCGTGAGATGGCCATATTTAAAAGGGCCAAACGCCGACGACTGGACGAAAGAGTCGAGGCACTCCCGCCGAATCAAGGAACATCCGTCGTGGATAAAAACAAGTTCAAGACGAGGAAAAGGTTTGCTAAAGCCATATCAATGGTAATGAAGCTGCCACCCTCTGAAGGAAACACTCCCGGTGGAGCAGAAACACATCCTAGCTACTGCTTATACCATCGAAAGATTTCGCACTCTACCGAAGAGTGTGACGCTTTTAAAAGATGGTGGCAGAGATATGTTGCTCACCGGCAACATTTTAAACGGATGAAACGCAAAACCCGTCGGGAGCAAAGAAGTGCGGCTGAAGAGCATAAAAGAAACACTGGTAACTGTCGCATGGTCAACACCGGGGGATCGCAGATTCTCACTTTCGGAAGTGACTCTGACGAAGAAATGACTCTTGGTCCTCTCTTTAAAGAATCTGCATTGGGGAAGGAGGAAGAACCGAAGGCCAGCGAAAACATTCAGCTGCGCAATCGCACGCTTTCAGTAAAGATTCTCGGATCCACGAGTAGAAAAGATAAGGGAAAAGAAAAGGTCTCCGAGAATATCGCCCTGGACGACCAAGTCATGAAAGAACTGACCACCAAGGACCCGCCAAAGAAGAGTAAGGTGGACTACAACATTCTGGCACACTTGAGGAAGTTACCCTCGCAGCTTCGCATTCTCGACGCCATTTTACTATCCAAAGAAGCGAGAGATTCATTGATCAAGGCGCTACAAGAGCCAGAGTAATTCCAAGCTTTTCTCGCCGAAGAAAAGATGAAGGACGAGCTAGAAGAAGTACACACAGCCGATATCACCTTTGGCGATGAAGACCTCCTCCATGGAATGTGCGAGCACAACCGTCCCCTCTATGTCTCAGGATACTACCACGATATAAAGAAGGCAAAATCCTGGTCGACAATGGGTCTTCCGTCAATCTCCTTAATGTGGGAGTGTTGAAGGAAATCTGCATGAGCGTCCAGCATCTCGCTCGTGATAAAATCACCATCTCTAGTTTTGACTCCCAGTCATCGCGGACTCTTGGGTCTGTGATATTGACATTACGATTCGGGCTACTTGTCATGGACATTAAATTCCATGTCATTGACGCCAAAACATGCTATAACGCTTTACTCGGCCGGCCCTGGTTACACTAGTACAACATCATCTCTTCTACACAACATCAGTGTATGAAATACTTTAAGGATGGTCTCGAATATACCGTAACAGGAGAGCTGAATCCATTCTCCGTGAACGAAGTCCGCAAGTACGAAGATGCAAAATACTTTTTGCCAGATTTTGAGGACACAGAGAGATGTCGCAAGCCGGAGAACAAAACTATCACCACTATTCCTGTCTTCAGAAGTGATACTGAGGAAGAAGAAGAGATAGTTTATCCAGGCCCGCCCCAGTACGACAAGCAAGGACCATCCGCTCCCATGTTGATCTTTGGCAGTGACTCGGAAGATGAGGTACATGCTATATTCTCTGCTCGGCCGTCAATACAAGCCTTCGCTGGTGATAATCAGAATCTGCAAATTACCATGGTTCCACAAGAGCATTAGAAAGATCTCGATTCACTTGAAACTTGTAGTGTGCAAGAGCTACAAACATTTTACGTCCCTCCCAGGCGAAAAGGTGAACAGGCAATCCTATTCTACCGATCCATGGAAACAAGAGTGGAGAAAGAAATCTGGCATGGCGCAGATTCTACACTTGACAGGCTCCAGCCCATCCGTCTGCCTAGATATTATACAAAAGGCTTGAAAAGGCTGTTGACGCGCCAAGGGATACCCTTCAAACAGACCGCTCGAAAAGCTAAGTTTTATGACAGGATCTGGAACGTTCCCGGAGCTCTGTGCAAGTTGCCTAACGAGAGAATGGAAGCGATCGGGCTTGGATATGTTCGGTCCAAGAAACGGGAGCTACTCCGCGACTGCTATATCGTACATGACTTTGATGAAGAAGGAGATGCTCAATGGGAGAATGCTAACCCTGAACCAGAAAGAGCCCCCGACATGAAAATGCCCAGTTCGTCGTTCGAAGAACAAATGGACAAGCTTATAAGGGAAGCAGTTCAAAAGGTTCGAGACGACCATAATCGCGAAATGGCCATCTACGCGAAAGCCAGGACGCAACACCTTCTTCAACAGGCTGCGAAAGATGAAAATGTCCCTCCCTGTCAACCTGTCGTACAAGAGGCTTGACGCAGAGGCAGAAACAAGTCAAAGAGCAAAAAAAGCGTTCGACAGCGACAAAGCGGGACCAAGAAGTCATGCGATCGGGAATCGAGCGGTCCGGATTTGTCTCTTATGATGAAGATGAGTCGAGCATACTCTTTTCCTCAATACAAGACAAAGAATATACTTGATCTCGCCAAAAGACATCAAATAATTACACTTCCGGAGTCTAAACACCCCGAGCAAGCGGGCGAAGTCTCTCACCCAGACTATTGCTCTTATCATCGAGCAATAGGATATCCTCTCGAAGACTGTTTCACCTTCAAGAACTGGGTTGAAGACCAATATCAGCTCGGCAAGTTCGCTCTATTCGACAGTTGGAGGATAACTCCGCTGCAGAAGCATGAACCCAAATCCACGAGGGTAGACCCAGATCCACATCGGTCTTGGAAGCGAGCTCGTACTTGTCATATGATAACGATATCAAAAGAAGAACCCAAGAATATAGATGACCTTCCCTGGTGTTTCGTAAACAATGATGACGAGGTGATCTCAAAATTTCCACCGGCGCCAAAAGAGCTGGAAGATGGAATACATAACACTGCAGATAACCTCAAGAAAATTGATTTGTGGATGACAAGTGACCCGCGACCGACATTCGTCAGTAAGTTGTTGTCTGAGGAAAGGGTAGCTACACTAAAAGACGTGCTTATGCAGCATAAGGATTGCTTCATGTGGAACTATTCCAAAATGCCAGGACTAGACCCAGAGATTGCTGTCCACAAACTGGCAATATCCCCGGACGTCAAGCCAATCAAACAAGCACCGAGAAGAATGCGGCTCGAGCTTAAGATGAGCATTAATGCCGAGGTCAAGAAGCTGATCGACTCTGGCTTCATCCAAGAAGTTCAGTACCCTGACTGGATCGCTAACATCGTCCCAGTAATGAAGAAGAATGGGACGGTGCGCATCTGCATAGACTTTCGGGATCTCAATAAAGCCTGCCCGAAGGACGATTTCCCAGTACCGGTCAAAGAGCTGATGATAGATAACATGTCCACTCACGAAGTTTTCTCCTTCATGGAAAGATCGTCGGGATACAATTAGATAAAGATGCATCCCGAAGACCAGAAGCACACCGCTTTCCGGACCCCTTTGGGAATATTTTGCTACAAGGTGATGCCCTTCGGTCTAAAGAATGCCGGTGCCACCTATCAGAGGGCCATGACAAAGATCTTCGATGACCTCATACATGAAATCGTCGAATGCTATATCGACGACCTCGTGGTGAAAAGAAAATCATACGAGGAACATCTCGAACATCTGAAGATCGTATTTCAATGTCTTCAGCAATACAACTTGAAGATGAACCCTCTCAAATGCACGTTCGGGGTGTCTTCAGGCAAATTCCTAGGATTCATCATCCGACACCGAGGTATCGAGATAGATCCGTCGAAGATCAAGGCGATCATGGGAATGCCCCTGCCAAGGACTCTCAAACAATTGCGATCTCTCCAAGGGAAACACGCGTATATCCGGCAATTTATAGCCAATCTCTCTGGCAAGTGCCGTCCGTACAATCACTTGATGAAGAAAGGGACCCCATTCGTATGGGATCACAATTGCCAAGGCGCAATGGACGAAATCAAGCAGTATCTGCAGAATCCGCCAGTGCTGGTTGCTCCGGTCAAGGGAAAGCCTCTCATTCTTTATACAACTGCCCTCGAAGGTTCCTTAGGCGCATTATGGGCATAAGAGAACGACCAAGGGAAAGAAAGAGCTCTCTATTACTTGAGTCGAGTCCTCCTGGGGGTAGAAAGCAATTATTCTCCCATCGAAAAACACTGCCTGGCGTTGATCTTCGCGATAACGAAACTCCGGCACTATGCATTGGCGCATGAAGTCCGTCTCATATCGAAGGTGGACCCTCTCAAATATTTGATGTCAAAGGCCATATTGACAGGACGGCTCGCTAAATGGGCCTTGCTCTTGATGGAGTTCTCAATAACTTATCAGCCTCTTAAGGCAGTGAAAGGCCAGGCCATCACCGACTTCCTCGCTGAGCATCCGATACCGGCCGACTCCCCTTTGAATTGCGAACTGCCAGACGAACATGCGTTTGATGCGATCGACGGTGGTTATATCCGGTGGGAACTTTATTTTGATGGAGCGTCTTCCATGAAGAAGCGCAAACAGAACGCGCCTATAATCAAATCAGGGGTAGGCCTTATCTTCATGACCCCACAAGGAGGGATAATGCGATTCGCCTTCTCTTTGACAGAGCCGAGGACGAACAATGAAGCTGAATATGAAGCTTTGATAGCAGGCCTCGAGATCGCCATCGACATGGGAATTGAAAACCTCCTCATATACGGAGATTCCCAACTGGTCGTTAGTCAAGTAAATGGCGACTACCAGATGTGCAAGCCAGAGCTGGTGAAGTATGGCGAGAGAGTATAACAACTGCTGACTCAAATTCCCTCCTACATGCTGGAAAGCATACCGCGTGCAGAAAATAGCAAAGCAGATGCACTAGCTAAGCTCGCTAAAGAATTGGCCGATGAGAACCTCGATGACGTAAGATTCGTGGTACAAAACCGTCGGGTTCTTGCACCAGCGGAGATATATCCGGAATCATCCGAGGAAAAGGAAGCGACCGAGCAGACGGCCCTGCAAATAAAAGACCAAGAAACGGTTGAAGATTGGAGAGAAGTCTTTATAGACTACTTTAAATCCCGTCGAACACCTGAAGATGCGTCTTCAAAACATCAGCTCATGAAGCGAGCCCTATCTTTCTCCTTCGTCAATGATACTCTATACAAGAGGTCATTTGATTCCCTATGGCTAAGATGCCTGTGACCTGAAGAGGCGAAGAGAGTCGTTCAAGAAGTTCACGACGGACTTTGCGGTTCTCACCAAGCAGGCCCAAAGATGAAATTGAAGATTAAACGAATGGGCTACTACTGGCCCACGATGATTCAGGACTGCCTCGAGTATGCGAAGCAATGCCACTCGTGTCAGATCCACGGGGACTTCATCCATCAGCATCCAAATCCTTTACATCCGACAGTGGCTAGCTGGTCGTTCGAAATGTGGGGAACTGACATAATCGGCCCCATCGAGCCAACGTCATCCAGAGGACATCGGTTCATTCTAGCGACGACTGATTACTTCTCCAAATGGGCAGAAGCAGTACCGCTAAGGGAAGTGAAGACAGAGAATATCCTCCACTTCTTCAAGACACACGTTATTTATCGGTTTGGAACTCCGCGACGGATCATCTCCGATAATGAGCTAGCCTACAGAAGCCATAAGATCAGCTACTTCGCACAACAGCACAACATAGACTGGAGATACTCCTCAGTTTATAACCCCCGAGCTAACGGTCTAGCTGAAGCTTTCAACAAAACCTTGACAAAGATCGTGAAAAAGACGGTGTCTCGAAATAAGAAGGACTGGCACGAGAGACTGGATGAAGCTCTCTGGGTGTATCGAACTACGTTCAAGACGGCCACGAACATAACGCCGTACGCATTGGTATTCGATACAGAAGCGGTACTCCTCCTCGAGATAGAGTTACCCTCTCTACGAGTAGCAGTCCATTACGAGCTGGCGGACGAAGAGAACGCTCACCTTCGGCTTGAGGAGCTTGATGCCCTTGATGAAATCCGGCTCCTAGCGCAACAAAATCTGGAGGCTTATAAAGAAAAGATGACGCGCTCATATGAAAGATTGACCAGGCCGAGGACATTCCGCCAAGGCGAACTCGTGCTAGTGGTCAAAAGACCTATGATCCCCAATCGCGCCACACGGGGAAAATTCGAGCCGAACTATGAAGGCCCGTACATCATAGACAAGGTCTACCAGGATGGAGCCTATCTACTCATGGACATTCATGGTGAAAGACCTTTCATGCCAATAAATGGTCGCTTCCTAAAAAAGTACTACGCTTGACGAGTCACGGCCTAGCTCAATGATAGATGACCACGACTATATCCGCTGGCTATCTTCCTAAGCCCAAACTCTATAAGTAGTCACCGACTTACTTTACAACGGACCGAAACGTCCTTAAACTAACGACGGACCGAAACGTCCTTAAACTAACAGCGGACTGAAACGTCCTTAAACTAATGACGGACCACTATGTCCTAAAACGAGCTATTGACCGAGATGTCGAGAAACTACGGCGGATTGCAGCATCTTAAAGATGATATAAAAAAAAGAAGAATAAAAGAATAAAAAAACGGTATGTCCATAAGCAAAATGGGCACGGATGAAAACCCGAAAGGGCTCCATGAGTAAAAAGAGCAGGCCTACCGGCGAGTCTTGTGAAAACCCGAAAGGGCGCAACTTCGTTAGAATAAAAAAAAAGAGAGAAAAACAAAAAAAAGGGAAAACGGTATGTCCATAAGCAAAATGGGCACGGATGAAAACCCGAAAGGGCTCCGTGAGTAAAAACAGCAGGGCTACCGGCGAGTGTTTGTGAAAACCTGAAAGGCCGCAATCTCGTTAAAAGACACTTGCAAGGTCCTCTCGACCTTGTGAGGAGAAATCACCCACGTGAGATCCTTACGACTCACAAGGGAACAACACACTTAGGAATCCCCACGATTCCTAAGGAGAAATTACACTTGCGAGATCCTCACGACTCGTAAGGAGAATCCTCTTATGAGACCCTCACGGCTCATAAGATTTGAAAGTCTTAAGCTACAGAAACCTGAACCTGTTCTTAAGCAACCTCCACAACCTTCGGTACTGCCCTACAAGCGGTGCAACACTGACCCTTGTATACAATCCACGGGCGCGAATAAACATTTCCCTAACCAAGTCCCACCCGTGACTAGGGATATGTTCGCACGGTGAACAACCCTTGTGAGTCCTCTTGACTTATAAGGAGAAAACGATCTTGTAAGATCCTTACGACTTATAAGAGAATATACACTTAGGAGTCCCCACGATTCCTAAGGAGAAAACACACCTACGAGATCCTCACGACTTGTAGGGAGAAATACCTTTATGAGACCCTTACGGCTCATGAAGTCAAAAGCCTTAGTCGACAGAATCATAACCCTGTTTACTAAGCCACCTTTGGTCGACATCGACAGAGGCAAATGATAATTCGCTCCTGGCAATGTCCCAGTTGTAGCGGTGCTGATGCCGAAATCGGTGTCTAATCCCAAACTTGTAGCGGAAAGCTAGCAAGCCACACATGCTTACGAAATAGCCAAAATGATGGGGCAACTTGCAAATAAAAATCAGCAAGTAAAGTAAAAATGTATGCATTCGAAATAGCCGAAATGGTTGGGCAACTCGTAATAAAAAGAAGCGAGTAAAAATAAAATAAACATCCGAAATGATTGGGCACCGCGAAAAATCGCCGAAATGATGGGACAATCGCGACCTTCGCGATACAAAAAGCTGAAATGATAGAGCATCGCGGAAAGAAATAAAAATATATATAAAAGGAAATTTATGCCCTACAGGTGATATCATGTCAATCCCTGTATACAATCCAGGGGCGCAAATGAAGAGGGAATCACACTCCTCCTCCCCAGGTTTCATCAGAAGAAGAAGCTAAACCCCGACGGTTCTCAGATAGCCTGGAGAGCATCTCAACATTCGTCTAATTACAACAGACGCAACATCAAGCAGAGCAGAACAGTGGCAACTCTCAGTTCCATGACTCGCCGGTGTACAGATGACCGAAGTCAAATTCCGACTCCATGAAATGCGGATAAAGTCAACCCTTCCTGGCTACGTGGAACGCGGATCATATCACTTCTGACCCCGTGGGAAACGTCCAGAGCGGATCCTGGTCCTCACAGAGCACGGCAGTGAACCCGTGTGAAGCATCCAGAGCGGAGCCTAGTCCTCGCCGAACACGGCAATGAACCCGTGGGAAGCATCTAGAGCAAAATTTCTGGCTACGTGGAACGCGGATTATGTCACTTCTGACCCCGTGGAAAACGTCCAGAGCGGATCCTGGTCCTCGCAGAGCACGGCAGTGAACCCGTATGAAGCGTCCAGAGCGGAGCCTAGTCCTCGCCGAACACGGCAGTGAACCCGTGGGAAGCATCTCGAGCAAAATTCCTGGCTATGTGGAACGCGGATAACGTCACTTCTGACCCCGTGGAAAACGTCCAGAGCGGATCCTGGTCCTCGCAGAGCACGGCAGTGAACCCATGTGAAGCATCCAGAGCGGAGCCTAGTCCTCGCCGAACACGGCAGTGAACCCGTGGGGAGCATCTAGAGCAAAATTCCTGGTTACGTGGAACACGGATAACGTCACTTCTGACCCCATGGAAAACGTCCAGAGCGGATCCTGGTCCTCGCAGAGCACGGCAGTGAACCCGTGTGAAGCATCCAGAGCGGAGCCTAGTCCTCGCCGAACACGGCAGTGAACCCGTGGGAAGCATCTAAAGCAAAATTCCTGGTAACGTGGAACGCGGATAACGTCACTTTTGACCCCGTGGGAAATGTCCAGGGCGGATCCTGGTTCTCGCAGAGCACGGCAGTGAACCCGTGTGAAGCATCCAGAGCGGAGCCTGGTCCTCGCCAAACACGGCAGTGAACCCATGGGAAGCATCCAGGGCAAACATTGGACTGTGAGGTCCTTAAACTTACGGACTATGATGTCCTTAACCTCGACCGTGATGTCTTAAAACTAACACTCAACCGCAATAATTTTAAACTAATTTTACCTCGGTTCAAGGATAATCTCTTCACTCCTTTGATATTTCTCGTTGTAATTCCTCAACGTCTTCAAAAAGGTGATGGGTCCCAACAACCACACATTTCATGGACTGCGGAGTCCTTAAATCCACGGACTATGATGTCCTTAACCTCGACCGTGATATCTTAAAACTAACATTGGACTGTGGAGTCCTTAAATCCACGGACTATAATGTCCTTAACCTCGACCGTGATGTCTTAAAACTAATATCGGACTGTGGAGTCCTTAAATCCACAGACTATGATGTTCTTAACCTCGACTGTGATGTCTTAAAACTAACAACGGACTGTGGAGTCCTTAAATCCACGGACTATGATGTCCTTAACCTCGACCGTGATGTCTTAAAACTAATATCGGACTGTGGAGCCCTTAAATCCACGGACTATGATGTCCTTAACCTCGACCGTGATGTCTTAAAACTAACATTGGACTGTGGAGTCCTTAAATCCACGGACTATGATGTCCTTAACCTCGACCGTGATGTCTTAAAAGTAATAACGGACTGTGGAGTCCTTAAATCCACGGACTATGATGTCCTTAAGCTCGACCGTGACGTCTTAAAACTAACATTGGACTGTGAGGTCCTTAAACTCACGGACTATGATGTCCTCAATCTCGACCGAGATGTCTTTAAACTACAGTATCCTAGAAAACGTCAAGGGCAGGGCCTGGTCCTCGCCAAACATGGCAGTGAACCCGTGGGAAGCATCCAGAGCAACCCCTGACTCCGTGAAATGCGGATAAAAGACAACTTCACCCATCACTTGCGGGTCCTCATGACTCGTAAGGAAGTAAATTCTTTTGTGAGATCCTTATGACTTTCAAGAGAAAACGCACTTGGGAATCCTCATGATTCTTAAGGAGAAATTACACCTACGGGACCCTCTCGGACGGTTGGGAGAAAATTCTTCATGAGACCCTCACGGCTCATAAAGATTGAAAAGTCTTAGGTGACAGATCCTAACCCTATTTTCTAAGCCATCGCCACCTTACAAAGAGCACAGGATTGACAGTTATATAGTATCTACAGACCGCACTTGCTAAAATCATATACCAAACAACACAGCAAAGAGAAGAAAGCGATAGTTAGGAGAACATTTGATTCGCATTCAGTTAAGCGTTCAGAGCGCGCCCATTCATGCATGAGCAAAAAGGTTAAATGTATAAGATAAATATGGAAATGGAAAAGCTTGCCATTCATACTCCAGAAAATTCTTACATTGATAAAAGCGGTAAACAAAAACGCCATTAAAATGTTTACAATGGCAAAACCTCGGATCCAGGGCATGGATTGAGGAACTTGAAAGTAAGGCCGTCTAGAGTGTTTCTGGCCTTTCTGACCCTTCTCGTGTTCATCCTCTCACGCTCGCGCATGTCAAGATCTTCGGCAATGCCCCCCACCCTTTGATAAGAAGCGATTATCGTCGTCTGTTGAAAAATTTGATGCAGAATATCGACGAGGCTATCTCGCCGTTTCTTCGAGATCAGCCACGACAGGTACACTGAATGCACCTTGTCTTCGGCATCATCAAGCGCATTAAGCGGCATGGCCTCGTGAAACCCCCGAAGCGCTCTCCAAATTGCTCCCAATACAACTTTCAAGAGAGCGGAACGGCGAGGAAGTAACCAACCAACTCGTGCATACAGACGACCCATAATCTCCGCACACCGAGCATCTGTAAACTCATAGTTTTGGTGACGGCCCTGTACGCGGATATCTTCATAAGTGACGAACTCGTTCAGACTATATAAATGAACAGCTATAGTGCCTGAAAGAAACATCATTAGGAGATTAGCAATGAGGAGAAACAGACACCGGGAGTAAACTCCACAAGAGCAATGCTCTGCAGACAGGAGTGACACCTGTCAAAATCAATTATTAAGGGGATTTAAAAGAAATTCCCCGAGAATGCTCAGAGCCTTGCTCTGAGAAGATGACGTAATTCATCAAAAATAAAATTCCATGTTTGATCTTCATGATCTATGAACAAACTCTTAAGAGTTCTTCTATGTGATCTAAAAGGAGCAAAGCTCCATTAATGAACTAAGAAATCATAAGTGAAATCGTTTTAGAGAGCAAAGCTCTATTGATCGAACCCTAAAAAGGGTTCTCTTTAGATCAAAGATCTATGAAGAGCAGAGCTCTTTTAATGGGTAAAATCTTAATCTAGTGAAAGTTTTAAACTTGACCTAAATTTTAGCAGAGTTTTGACTCTTAAAAGTTTTTTAACAGGAGAGCAATGCTCTGACGTAGAGATAATTCTCAAGGAGGAGATGAAAATCATCTAAGGGACCAAAGGTCCTATTTATAGGCATTGAGAGCCGTTTCAACTTCCAAAAGTTGATCCAACGATTGAGATGTTGCCACCGCTGCGCTCATGCTTGGGCCATGTAAGCGCAACGGTGGGGGGGGCATTTGTTTCCCCCAATCAGAGAAAACCTCTGTTTTGAATTTCAAAATTCAAAAATCGAAGCAACGCTTCAGATCCCCTGCGCTCTGCGCTGCGCGCCACGTGTCAAACGCAGGTAGGCTGGCGCAGTTGCGCTGCGCTCTGCGCTGCGCGCCACGTGTCAAACGCAGGCGTGCTGGCGCAGTTGCGCTATGCTCTGTGCTGCGCGCCACGTGTCAAACGTAGGCACGCTAGCGACAATTGCGCCAGCGCTAGAATTTAAAGAATTCCCCACCATTAGATCAAAGATCTAATAATAATAATAAATTATTAATTAATCAGAATTAAAATTCTGTTCTAGAAAGATCCTTCCAATCTTATTAAAATAAGAAGATTATCTTCTGTAAAACAGAAGCCCTAAGATCAAAAGATCCAAAGGTGGGGAAATCTCCCCAAATCAATCAGAGAAAGTTCTTTTCAACTAACTTAACAAATCAATTGGTCCTATATAAAGGCCCCAAGACCTCAAGTCTGAGATAGGAAAAACCCTCTAAAAACTTTAAGAAAAAAAAACTCAGAGAGAAAGAAATGCAAGCCTTTGAAGAAAGAAGATCATTTTCATCATCTTTAAAGGTAAAGAATTATATTCTTGAAAAAAAATAGAGATGAAATCATCTCATTAAAAAAGAAGAACCATCTTCCAAAAAGATCAGAGATCTAAGAACATGATCAAGATCATCAATAAAAAAGAGAAAGATCAAAAAGATCTAATTATAAAAGATTAAAAGAAGTAATTTACTTCATTCACAGATCTTCTGATCTACAAAGGCACAGCCTTTTGATAAGAACAAGAATTTTGATTCTTGGATCTTGAGGCAATGCCTCTTTTGAAGAGCAAAAACTTGTTCTTTGATCTTAAATTGATCAAAATGCGCTCTGCGCTATTGGACAGTGCCTTGCACTCTTGAATTGCGCCTTTGCGCTTATTGGACTGGCGCACAGCTCCAAAACGCGCCACGTGTCAACCACAGAACCGTTTGCGCTTTGCACTTCAAAAAATAGCGCACTGCGCCAGAGCGCGCCACGTGTCACTCACTGGCGCACCCATAAATTGGCGCAGCGCAGTGCGCTAACAGACTTACGCTTAGCGCTGAGCGTGACACGTGTCACCTTTGCATGCGCTAGCGCAATGCGCTCTTTGATTGGCTCAAAGCGCCTGACAGGCCATGTGGCGCACTATCAGACCACTATTTTGCCCTTGATAAATGCTATGCATTTAATTACATCCAATGTCGGAGCCCAATACTATACTTTATTAAAAGGGCAGAGCCCAAATAAAGGCCTAACAGGCCAAACATGAATAAAATGTTAAACATTTTTAACTGGACTTAGCCCAATTCTGGCCATAAGTTCTCAATATAAATTGAACTGAGCACAACTGCTCTTCCAATCAATTTACACCTGGTTCGAGGGTATATCTCTTTACTCCTCTGACATCCATCGTTGTAATTCTTCAACGTCGTCAGATAGGTGACGGGTCCCGATGACCACACATTGCTACGGACTGTGGGGTCCTTAAACTCATGGACTATGACATCCTTAACCTCGACCGTGATGTCTTAAAACTAAAACCGGACTGTGGAGTCCTTAAACTCATGGACTATTGCATCTTTAATCTCGACCGCGATATCTTAAAACTAACACTAGACTGTGAGGTCCTTAAACTCACGGACTATGATGTCCTTAACCTCGACCGCGATGTCTTAAAGCTAACAATGGACCGTAATGTTCTTAAACTAATTATCGACCGCAATGTCACTAAACTAAACAACAGAGCCCAATTGCTCTTTTGTTAGATCTAAACGATCTCGTTAAGTTGATCTTAGTCTAAAATTAGACTAATGTGTCCTTAACAAACGTTTAAGTTGATCTTAGCCTCAAATAAGGCTAACGCATCCTTAAACATAACCCCCCCTAAACCCAAATCTAAGAAAGATACGGATTTAGATTAGTCCACGCCCTATGGGTGACAACATAACTTAGTCTCCGTATACAATCCACGGGCAACCAAATACAAAACAAACACCCACGACACGAAGTGACCATATGGAGAAAGAGAAAGTTGTTACCGCGATGCGATAGCGTAATTAACTGCAGGGGCTTGCGCCTGCAAGGAAGAGCGTCCCCACAATCAAAAACCCCTCAAACGAGGGGGAATCTGACGAAGTCTGCTACATCGGCCACATCCGTTTAAACCTTCGATACACGGTGCCATAAATCAACTTGGCATCTTCGGAGAGGTGGACGGATAGCACCAATTAGCAACTGGCCCGAATTTCAGGCAAGACGGACCTGCGCGGTCGCGTCTCGGTGTTCGGCGGGGAACAGTGATGTCCTGGTATTTTGATGACATGCTTTTGTAGGAAGTAATATTCTTATACTACGATCGGTTATACTGTGGTTGTCACAAGTTGTTTCTCCACATAGGATCTGAATATAATATCTGGGATTCTGGTGACTAGATCTATGGTTTTAGATCTAGATTTGGGAAGTGTCCCAATTCGGGTACTTGACACTATTCTAAAGTGTTTTAGAATGGACGCCTTCTGGCGTGGTGGTGTACCCGTAGGTGATGGAGTCACCCTCTCTAAAGAGATGTCCTTCAGACTGATGAGGAGAGGGATTTGCATGATTGACATGTCACCTGCTTAGGCTATTGAGTTAATCATGAAATGTCAAGTACCACACCAGATATTGCTTTTGCACTAGCTGCAATAACCTTATATTAATCCAATCCTGGAGAAACGTTGGGAAGCAGTTATGAACATAAGTGGATATTCTTGGTATATCGTAATGGCAGCCTCCTTCAGGAAGCGGTTATCATTTCAGGCTTTCAAGGTGACTTGGATGACAGAGTGACTGTCAGAGTTATAGTTTTACCTTTTTTTAGGGGAAGTATGTTCGATAGGTGGTCAAACCGGATACTGAGAAAGGCATAGCGCAGGATACTGATTAAATTCAGTGGAAGATACGGTCTAAGAAGTTTGTTGGATCTAGAGTTCATTTGTGAACTGGGTCCCATCAGATATCCAGAAAAATTCTAAGACAGGTATCGCTCATTTCGGGAGATAGTATTTTTCCGCGAAGTTGAGATATAGAGAGATAAAGAAAGAAACATTAGAGTGGATCCACTCACTGAGACTATTTCTCAAACGCAATAGTTTCACAAACAGGCTTTGTGATACTGATTAGTAGAGAAGTTGGATGTTTGGTATCACACGGGCTATGAGTACGCGACACCGCAATAATTAGTTTTAAGTGCAAGTGGGAGATTGTTGGCTATAGTGTCCTCAAGTCAATTATTGTAATCGCAGGCACACGATTGTGATGATTGAGGAAGGACCTATACGGGTAGAACAAAATGATAGAATACTATCTGGTTTGTCTTTATCATCATGTACATGCATTATGTAGTACTACATATCACTATTACATGTTGATAGAGCCCATAGGATTCTTTCTTGACTACCAGCATTATGATGACGATCATATACTTGGGAGCTAGGTGGTCTATAAGCACATCCTTAAAATGTCCCTAGTCGAGGGAGTATCGAAACTGGGCATCGATACTCCGGAATAGACTGGTGTATACTTATCGAGACCCCAACGAAGGACGGTGGCCGGTCTCACAAGCCATTTGTGTCAGTTAGTCACCTAAAATAGTGTACAGGTGCTCATTGGGTTATGAGTACACTGGACGGACTCACCGGGAATATGCTAGATGGTATTATACCTATTGTCAGATAGCAGTTCTCAGGTGACATGAGTATAACTTAGTATGTCGACCTGAGATCGTCATTTGTCTCATGTGAGTGCCCACTGTGCTTTAATTACTAGATTACCATGGCTCAAAGAAGTCGTGCAAACAGGTTTTAGTTGGGTACAGTCCTGAGCCATATGGAAGCAGTAAGCGAATCGTCGGGGATTCGTCTCTCCCGGTATTAGGGGTTGATGTCGCACTGTGTACGGGTGGCCATCACCAGAAATCCTTGACAAAGGTAGACGAGAATTATTGATTTGGATCATTAGTTTCTTAGTAGGTGATGTGCTTCATACCGACATGAAATATCGCATTATTAGGGGTCTGACTTTATTCACCCCCCTAGACCTGATATGTGATACTCTTAGACGAACAGACCGGACTGTATGGAGATTGTCATTGACAGGCTCAGTAGGGATATGGATGAGTTTCATCGTCGGCCTTCCTTTCGCTCAATACCTGGATAGCCGTTACATATAGCTAGTGCCGCTAACGTGCTTGTGGTTAAACCTATTTCCAGCGTATTGACGAGTCTTTAGAGTCCCACACAGAGGGTTTCCCTGGTTCAAGCGAAATGATGTAATATCCATATTTTGATACATGCAAGGTTCCGATCGAATGATTGTACTAGTTACCCAGATATTCGATCGGACGGTTGATAATACTAGCCGGCTCGGGTTTAAGCCAGATTATTAAATCAGGTATTGATTTAATAATTTACGTATATGTATTTCGATATGTATATTCTAGTATTATGTTCTTTGTGTTATCTATCTCTTTGGGTATTCGTATTTCGGTACAAATACAGGTATGTATATACAGTAGAGTGTAATCCGTATTTATACGGAAACCGTTCTAGAAGGTGGACACCACATTTTAGATTTTATCCATTTTCTTTAAATGAAAAATGAGGTGTAAAAGAATAGAGGGGAGTATGGTGAGAGCCATGCTTCAATAGTGTTACACAAATAAATTAACAATTCATTTGTGAAAACTATTCAAGCATGGTTGGAATTGTTTTTTTGAAAAATGAGATATACAAAACTATGCTTCATGGTTTTGCTCTCTTGGTTGGATGGTTCATTTTCTTACATGAGTTTCATTCTCACCATTGAGCTTCACTCTCCTCACTTCTTTTCTTGAGCTCCTCCACCTTCATCTTCAACCTTCTCTCTACAGTCTCATGTGTTGAGAATCAAGAGAGGATGTGAGATAGATACACACATAGAACACTTCACTACATCCTAGGCACTCTAGATTAGCATCCCAGATTCCCTAGTTGCTTCACTAGATTCTTAGTGTGGAGCTATAGCCATGAGCTACATCCCTCGGGTGGATCATCTTCGACGGAGGAAGACCGGCGGCCAAGTTCAATCGTGAATGCCTCAAGGAGCAAAGGAAGATGGTAGAAGACCGAAGGACAAGGTTCATTCACTATAACACTTCTTACCTTGTAGTTAGAATATCTTTTGTAGCTAGTGTAGGTTTATGGTTCGATTCTAGGACGGGTTCGTTAGCGCCAGTTTTTTAAATGCCAATTTTTGTTCCGCACCTGCCACGGTAGATAGCCATGGTGCTAGAAAATCCCAACAGCATGTATATAGGTTTGCAAGTCAAGTGATCCAGTTTCGTCAGATGCGCGCTTGAGCAGGTACGAACAGCCTCCATGTGGCTCGGGACTGTACCCAAATAAAATATGTTTGTACGACTCCTTTGATCCGTGGTAGGGTAGTAATCTAAGTACAGTGGGAATTCACATGAGACAAATGATGATCTCAGGTCAAAATACTAACATGTACTCATGCCACTAGAGAACTTCTATCTGACGATAGATATAATATCATCTAGAATTTCTCGGCGAGTCCGTCCCATGTAGTCACCTTCGGTGAGCACCTGTATACTATCTTAGGTGACACAAGATCAATAGTTCGTGAGACCGGCCACAGCCCCTTATCGGGGTCTCGAAACGTATACACTAGTTTACTCTGAAATATCGATGCTCATTCTCGATACTCGCTCAACTAAAGAAAATTAAGGATGTGCTTATGGACTACCCAGCTCTCACGTATATGACCGCCATCATAATGTTGATGGTCAAGCAAGAATCCTGCGAGGCTTCATCATTATGTATTCACGATACGTAATAACAAGTAAAACGTATAAATACCAACGATAAAGACAAACCAAATAACATACTATTATTTCGAGAAAGACTGTTCTACATGTATAGGTCATCTCTCAATTATCACAATTACCACCTGCAATTACATTAATTTCCTTGAGGGTACTATATCCAACAATCTCCCACTTGTATTTAAGGTCAGTTATTGTGGGATCGCATACCTATATCCTGTGTGCAACAGAATATCCAATTTCTCTACTAATCAGTTTCGCAAAGCTCGTTTGAGAAACACCCGTGTTCGAGAAATAGCCTCAGTGAGTGGATCCGCTACAATATTCCAACTTCCTCTCTATATGTCTCAACTTCGTGAAGATCAACATTCTCCTGAACTGAGCGATACCCCGCCCTAAGAATTTGTCTGGATAATTGATGGGACCAAGTTCATAAATGAACAACTTTATCCAGCATAATTCTTGGGTTGTATCCTCCGTTAAGTCATAACCAGGATTCTGCACCATACCTACCTCAGTATTCCTATTGGAACCCTATCCAATATACTGCTCCTAGGAAGAGGATAAACTCTAAACTCTGACAGCATCTCTGTCATCCAGGTCACCTTGGAAGTCAGAACCGATAACCGCCTCCTGAAGGAGGGTGCCGTTACCATACACCAAGAACATCCTCTTGTGTTCTTAACTGCTTCCCTTTATTTATCCAGAATTGAATTAATATCTGCATACTACAGCAAGTATAGAATCAATATCTGGTTTGGTACAAGACATTGCATTTCAATTGCCTAAGCAAATAATATGTCATTCATGTCAGTTCCTCTCCTCATCAGTATAGAAAATATCTCTTTAGAGAGAGTGACTCCATCACCTGCGAGTACACCACCATGCTAGGAGTCGTCTATTCTAAAACACTTTTAGAATGGTGTGTAAGTACCCGAATTAGGAGACTTCCCAAATATAAATCTAAAACCACTTATTTAGTCACCAGAATTCATAATATCTTATCCAGATCCTATGTGGAGAAAACACCTGTGACGACCAAAGTTAACTGATTGTAGTATAGGAACACCACTTCCTATCTGAAGTATATCATCCAAATCCTAGGACAGTACTCCCTACATCCTTCTTACTAGGTTCATCGATTGTTTTGATGAAATCAATCACCTTAACTGTCACATCAAAATAGATGATTCGTCTCCGCTATTCATGTTTTAGTCTATAAACAGATATAAGCAACTTGCACACCATCCGCTGCTCTCACTTACTACGATAACCCTCTGGCAGAGTTATAAATATGTGCACTTTCAAATTCCTATTTGGAAATACGTTATAGTCATCCACCTGCCAGATATCACAGTCATGAATAGCAGCAATAGCAAGTCATATCCGTATGAACTTCAGCATAGATAATTATAACATTTCAGAAAACTTAAAATATTATTTTGGGGATTTAAATAATTAAATAATAAATTCTATGAATATTATAAAAAGTATGGAAATTAGTTTTAATAGAATGGTATAATTATATACATATAATTTGGAAAATAATTGTAATATTGATATGAATTATTAATTATGAAGGCATTTATTGGATTTGGGCTTTTATAAATTTTTATACAGTTATTTACATACAAATTTATGTTAAACATGATTAGTATTTCACTATTTATGTGTTTAAAACAAGCTTGTTTTTGTTAGCCATATGTTAATGTGCCAGGAGACGTTTTATTGTGTTTCATTTGTGGTTGCATTTTTACTTTTGGTTTTAAATTGTATTAACAAGGAAAATGAGATAAAAAAAAAAGAAAAGATATAATAATGAGGGGGACGAGGAAGCATGGGTAACAGAGAGAGAGAGAGAACATGGTCACCTTCAACTATCCACCTCCATTTCTTTCCTCCTTCATTTTTGTTCACCTCATTCTTCATCTCCTTCTTCCTTCACCTTCACCTCCGCTATCACCTTGCACAACCCCTAAAACTTCATCAAAATCCCATATTCTCTTCACAAATAATGTTTCTCACATCATTACAAGTATCATGGTGGGATCAATTTCTAGTCTTGAGCTCATTTGGCCATCTTAGAATTTTCAAGAGTTGCTCCATGAGGTAAAACCTTCACCTTTCACCAAGTCTTTAAGTTTCATAAGCTCATGTGTTAGTTTAGAGTTAAGAGGTTTAAGTTTAGTGAACTTGAAAAATTCTAAGGTGGCCTTTAAGGGTTTGAATGAGTAGTAGTGTTATAGTAGAGAATTTAAAGAGTGGTTACTAGCCTTTAGTGATAGAATCCCAGGTCTAAGTGAGTCTAGAAGTCGCAAAGCATGAACTTAGAATTTTTCGATATCGGGTTTTTGTTGAATTGTAGTGTTCTAATGGAATATAGAATGGCTCGAGAACTATGAAAAATATTTTGCATATACAATAGGATGTGCAGGCTATTAGGAAGATACCCTAGAAACCCGAGTCCAATTCCCCAAGTTCTGGCCGCCAAAATATTGGTATTGGCCCCAAATTGCGGCCTGACCTTAGAGTTAGGGTTTGTTTTTTGTCCATGTCACACCCCGCTTCCCAGAGTGCGCAAACTACGGCATGCGACAGAGCCAACCATGCTACCTGTGGATAGAAATTATCCCTCCACAGTCACATTACGGCTGTCTATAGAATATCAAGAACAGAAAAATATAAAACTAGCTAGTACATGTCCATTTGCCAAAATAAAAGAGTCAAGAAAATGTATAAGCGGAAATGATAGTAATATCTAATAAACAACGTTTGAAAATACGTCCCAATATGGGCTCACATCAAGAAATGAAACTGCAGAAAATAACTAAACTAAACATCACTAAACTCAATTCCCCACTGCTCGGCTTGACGGCTAAAATACTCATGTTCAGCCTCCGATAGAGATAGAGAAACTGGACCATGCAAAACCTAGACGTCAGTGCGTCATAACATCAAAATAACAATAATAACCAGGATGTAACGATATAGGTAAACATGAATATAAATGAGAACATAGGTGTGAAACAGTGATGTGTAGGTATGTGACGTGTAACCTAAGGTCTGTACTTCTAAGTTATCTATTCTAAAAGTATTTGAAATCAATTTAATGGAATCGTCGATGTAACTCAATAGTATCCCGTGTATGCCCGGGACCACGGTCAAGATTCTCGGGCTGAATCCGAGATGTGCTACTAAGCAGTAAACAGGTAAAATGTACAGATGAATGATGTCAGCAGTATCATTCCGGGGCTGGCCTAGCCGTAAAGACTGATCAGTATAAGCATCGAACTGTTAAGTTACAAGTCAGGTTTCATTATTCATTTTCCCTTACTCCCTAGGTTATATGTTCAAGTCAGGTATTGATAATGTAAGTCAAATGCCAACACAGGATCAAGCAGATACTGGTTTTGTCTATGTAGACAACAGGTTACGTCCGTTAGGACAACAAGTCAGGATTGTCAGCATTAGTAACAAGATCAAAATAACACGTCAAGTAGTATATCAGGACATGTCATGTGGTTCATATGTATCAAATAGGTACCGAAATGTGAACCTGTAACGAATATCTGACACGGTAAGCACGACGGATATCAAGATTTATATGTGTCTATCTGTAATAACCTGTTATACGTCCATGACTACTTATGATGCAATATAGATAACACGTCATGATAAGGTAATAGTGAAATGATATCAGGGTGTTCCGGTATGTAATTAGAGGTGTTATTATCAGTACGGATATGTACGGATATTGAAAAACGGTAAAACTATAACATTGGATGCATAATCACAACATATATAATATTTTTATTCATATGGATATAAATATATTAACATAGCATGTTGCAAGATAAATTTGCCTGATCGGATCTCACGTCGGGGTATGTACGTTATGTTCGACATTGGGTAAACGTTGTGATGCAACCACGTGCGTACAGGACTAGACTTGGCTACTCAAAGATGTGATCGTGCTGGATGGCGATGATGACTAGGTCGCCCGGATCGTTGGCGACATGCGTGACTCTGGCGACGGCCGAAAAACAAGAAATCCAAAAGGAGAAGAAAGAAAGAAGAAGAGAAAAGAGAAGAAGAGGAATGGGTTGGGAGTCGGCTCTGGGTTCAGAGGACAAAGGAGGCGAGGAGGTGATGACGTCTGCCATCGACGACAAAGTTTAACAGCAATGGGTTTTTCTGGGTTCGGTTGCGAAGGCCATCGGGGTTGCTGGAAATTAGTCGGGGAGTTGTACAGATAGTGGTGGCGGTGTTGGGAGTTGAAGAGGAAGGTGAGGAGACGGAGGGGGGATGATGACGAGTTCGTGGGTCTCCGGCAATGAGTGGTACCGGCGTCGAGGCTTTGTAAGATGCAGGGTGTTCTCGGATCATGGGTCGTCGGGTGCAGGGAGCTCGGGTAGAGGAAGAAGAGGAAGTGGAGATGACGGTGAATTCGAGGTGGTAGCGACGTCGAGTGGCCAGCAGTGACGGTGCAGGTGTGGGTTATGACGAGTTTGCATGGGGTTGTGTGGGTCGTCGGTTCTCGGGTTGCAGGGGATGGAAAAGGAAAGGAGGTGAAGAAGGTGAGGGTGGTGAGGTAGGGTCAACGAGGAGGTCGGCGTTAAAGTCTAGGGACGTGGGCTAAGGCTTAGGCGTGGGTTTCGTGGGGAAGAAGAAGTGAAGATTTAAAGATAGAGAGAGGTGTAGATATAATATTAGGTTTTATTATAATATATATATATAAATAAATATATATATATATATATATATATATATATATATATGGGGGGAGAGGCAGGGGAGAGAGAGTTTACGAGAGGAGAGAGAGATACAGGAAAATATTATTAGGATTTAAGAATATATTTATATATATTATGTATATATAATATAAACTGTTAAGGTTTTAAGAATATTATAGTATATATTATAAGATTACATAGCTAATACAAAAATACTCCGAAAAATACCCGGGTCTCCTCTAAAATTCTAGTTTTAAATTATGAATAATATATGTAATGATCCTAAAATTCCTATACCTTCGCATATATTTCTTTAATAAAATATTGCAATTATTTATTTTTGGTATATTTTGTTTTCTAATAAATATATTATTTTATCACTTCATCAATTTTATCCATTTTATAATTTTTCAAAGCCCAAACCCAAGCCAAGACAAATCCATTTGATTTCTTTCTTTTCTTTTTTTAGCCGACTTTCTTTTCAAACAACAGCATTTATTTAATTCTTGTTAAATATGAGCATGAACAACTTTGTAGCTCATTGGTTAAGTCCTTACATTATTATTAGATAGGTCACATGTTCGAACCTTAGGACTTGCAATTATTATTATTTTTTTTTAAATCTCTCTCATAACCTACAAATGAGACCTTTCATTTCATCTTCCTTTTAACTCCCAAAATAATTAAAATGGTTATGCACTATAATTTATTAGAATTATGGTGGCCATAAACCTTTGTTTATATGTCACTCCTCTTTCTTTTCATAATCACACATTTCTATCATTTCACATCTATCTCTTCATCTAGATTCCTCGAAGAAGAACATGAAGAAGTTCTCAAGAAGGTCTCGTCAGTAATGCGAGGCTATCGGCGAATAGACAAGCCCGGTGATAATACCGGCTTGTGAATGTAAGTCCCTTCTCTTTTCCTCCCTGCATCTCTTTATTCTCCTCTTGTCATACCTCGTAAAATCGCTATTCTTTTCAAATCATAATCCGTAAGAGAAGATAAATATAAATATATACATATATACAAGTCTAGATTATATGGTTCTATACGGTTTAATAATACCTTATTGCCTCTTGTTCAAATTAAAGTGTTTTCAATTTTTTGTTCGTGACTATGAATATTTATTATGAGTTGTGAGAACATAAATTTCATACAACAATATATCTATGATATCTCATGGAATCAGTTTGCTTATTAAAAGAAAAAGAGAAGCTTGCATAAAATAATAGTTAATATTTTTGTCGATTTTAGTATACATATCAATACCTTTATCTTCAAAATAATTTTTAGAAAATCAATCTTGACTTTTGGACATTCTAATAAAACTAGATTATATTATAAATATAATTTCAGGTTTACAGTAAAAATTTCATATCAAACCGAATAACAGTTTAGGAGTTACGTAGTTTTTTATTCACCGTTTTTAAAACCAGAAAACTGGCAATAAGGGTCTTCTTCGAGAGATCATAACTCTATAATCGTTCATCCAAATTAAGTATTTTCAGATGTTTTAAATATCTAAATTGAAAGATCTATATTTTTTTAGTTCTAAGTTTTTACTGAAAATCGACGTAAAATATAGAAAACCGCATTACAATATTAATCGATGAATCTGGACAGAATCTGTCCTGATTCGCACACTGTTTTTATATAGGACATAACTCGAACTCTCGATGTCCGTTCATGAAAATTTTTCGATGTGTAGATGCAAAATTGATAGAGCTGTAATTTAATATATATTATATTTCTTGGAAACGCATGAAACAACCCGATATAGTCTTTGAAATATAACATATAGTTGCTGTCCAGAGATCTGAATTTCTGTTTTAAACGCTGATATTAAAATGATCATAACTAGAGCTTTAGAAATCCAAATCTCATGAATCTTGGTGTTTTGGATAATTATATAGAAAGACCTACAATTTTCTAATAATTTTTGTAACCTGAAAACCGATGGAAATTAACTCAAACTGCATTTTAAAAATATATGACGGTGCTAAACAGATTCTGATCTGTTTTGCTCGACGATACAAAAAACGGGTATATCTCCCAAACCGGTTGTCGTGCTTAGGCGAGACTGGAAATCACGCGTTCACAACACTTAGATCTATATTTCTGTTTATATTCCGAAATTTATTGACTTGATTGATTCGTCTTACACAACACTTATTTACAACATTATTTTTGGAGGTTACTTGTATACTTATATCATATTCTGTGATTGCTTATTAATTTTTATCTATATGACTTGTGATTAAACCATTACATGCTAGAATTAACTTGATCTTGACATGACTCAATCATAAATACTTGAACCCAATATGTAAACTTGAACCAAAGTGACTCGAACTATGAATACAATTGGCATGACTTGCACTTGACATGACTACATGAACTCAATCTTGAAAACCTGATATCATACATCACCTTTTGTATTCATGGATTCGATCAAGACTCATAATATTAATCATAAACTAATAAACATAGGGTGTTGGTGTAGTTTAAGTATGAATCCGAAGAAATCTCATGAGTCCCATTATTATAAATAACGTTGATGTGGTACCGAGTTGAAACGGTACAAATAACGTTGCTGTGGTATCGGGCTGAAACGGTACATTATGAATTCACTAATAAGGGCCCGGGATTCTAAACCCCTGGACGGTAGCCTGTTTGGTTTGGAATACTTCAATAACAATTGAATTCTCGCTATTTTAGGCCCGTGATTCCTTGCCCCCGGACGATAGCCTTGGGTTCGAGAATACTCTCTAGATTTGGTTGATATTCATACTTAAACTCACGTCAATTAAATTTACCATTTTAGAGACCTTTTAAGGACAATTATATTCACTTCATGTTCACTATACCTACACTCTACGGTCAAGTTAAATTTGTTTGCCATGCTTACATAGTTGCCATATATATATTACCATACTTGTTCACATATTACGATTTTTTTTATTTATAATATATTACATATCATGCTGCACTCAATCTATATATTACACATCTTTTTGGGTCTTACCGAGCGCAAGTTCGCTGACGGGAATTCCACCCATCTTTTGTTTCTTGGATTGTTCGTCAAGTGACTTAGGATCAGAGGAGGTGAAATCCACTGTAGAGAATTACAACCAGTTCGCACCGGAAGCAGATCATTAGTTTTCTTTCCTGCTTTTCTTTTTCAGTGAGCCCTATGTTTAGACACTTTCTTTTTATGTTCAGACTTCTTTTATCAGTTAAACTCTGTAAAGTTAAGAATGTACATATATAAGTGGTTGGATTTTATTTTCACTTGTCTTTTCTTGTCATTATTATAATGCTTATATTACGCTTAGCATATTTGTTTTGCGAAATGACCTTCTCTAAATAAATACACCGCGGGCTTGTCACATGCTGTTACCGCTCTTTTGGGAAGTGTAGGGTTCCTAGGCACCTTAATGAGTTCTCACAAGGCATCGATCATGCCAAATTAAAATTTTAACGGTGCCGAGAGACCCGACTACGGATCGTTTGCTAGAAAACTAGACGAAAAAGCTAACTAGTTAACACTTAACTACAAGATACGGAAATACAACCTTTGTAGATCCGGTGCTCCACCTCCATAGCTCCGCAACGAGGTCCTCTCCGCTGTCCAAATCAAATCCGGGCTCAAGCGTCGGCTTCGTCGGAGAATGGGCAAGCTAGGTCGTCGATGTCCATGCCGAAGATGATCTACGTCGAGGCATCGCTAAATCAAGCTCCACCTTCACCAAGCCCTAAAACTTGTGAAGGAAACACACTCTACTACTTGGCAAGAGGTAGAGGATGAAGAAATAGGAAGTGGGTAGACTTTAGAATTGGATTTCTCACTTGTTTGCTCAATTCACCATTGATGAAGAAAGCTTTTTCTTCTTGAGTTCAAGGAAGAAGAAGAAGAAATGTTATGATAAGAATAATATTAATAGAAAAGAAAATCAATCCTTATCATAAGCAAACCATGGTCAAGTGTAGAGATTAAACTAGGGTTAAATCAAATGGTTAGGGTTAAGCATGAGATAAGAATGGTGGACAAAGTAAAAGCTTCATGAATCTTCAAATACAAACAAAGAAAGCCACCATTCTTCTCATTTCTTTTTCCAAAAAGAAAATAAATAAATAAATGAATAAATAGATATGAAAAACAAAACCCTAACCATTTAAATAACCATGGTTTAATCTTCACACAAACTCAAGTAAACATGTATCATCAAACATGATACAATCAAGTGCACAAAAGTATATCACATATACAACATGTGAACTTGAAGTGAGAAAATCCATTTAAAGTGAACCAATACTAGTTAATGCAAAGTAATATATCAAATATATAATTATACATTAAATCATTAAATCAACACTTGATTTAACGATCCGGTCATATCGCATATAACCGACTAGTATCCCATGTATCGGCTTATCGAATCAACCTTTGATTCGATAACTAGGGTATATCGCATATAACCTAATCGATACATTCATCGCGAGAATGGAATACGGTATCACATACACGCATTATTCTCGGTCCCGCACATATCTCATATGTGCTCCTATTTCGTTTCGCTTGAGCCAGGAAACCTCTGTGTAGGACTCTAAAGACTCGTCAATACGCCGGCAGCAGGTGATGATCATATCAAACACCCACAAGCCGCAAGCGGTCTGCTAAACGCAACGGCCACCCGGGTATTGAGCGATCTGAAGATCGACGAGCAAGCCCGCTCACACTCCAGTGAATCCGACCAGTAACACTACCGTACAGTCCGGTTTGATCGTCTGATATGTCGCATATCTTGCCTAGGGGTGGTAAACGTCAGACCCCAATAGCTCGATAAGTCGTGTCGATACGAGGCTCATAACGGGTCGAGAAACTACTGGTAACACTTACCAGCAATTCTCTGATCAGCCCTGGCCAGGGACTTCCTGTTATAGCCAATCGAACACAGCGCAACATCAACCCCCTATACCGGGAGAGACGAATCCCCTCCTATCGCTCATTGTCTCCATGTGACTCGGGACTGTACCCAAAAACCACCGTTTTGCATGCCCTCTTGGACGTGGTAAGATGGAAATCAAAGCACAGTGGGAACCACACAAGACTCTATGACGATCTCGGGTCAATAGACTACTCTGTACCAGTGTCACCAGAGAACTGCCATCTGACGTGAGGTATAATACCATCTGGGAGTTCTCGGCGAGTCCGTCCAGTGTACCCAGTCTCTACTGAGCACCCGTATATCATCTCTGATGTCAAACACCGATGGATATGGGATCATCCATCGCCCATCTGTATGGGTCGAGAAGCTATACGCTAGTCTACTCTGGTATATCGATGCCCTGTCTCGATACACCCACGACTAGGGACTTTGAAGGATGTACTTATGGACTACCATGTCCCCACTAGTATGATCCGCATCATAGTCCAGGTAGTCAAGCACACATCCTAAGGGCTTTACCAACATGTAACAGAGAGACAATCAGTATACACGTTAAGGTAAAGTTCAACCAGATAGCATACTATCATGTCGAGCAAGAAAGTCCTCCCTATATATGTCCCAGCATCCACTACAATATACATCCTATGTATAGTAATGGCCTCTAGGGCATACATATAACTAACAATCTCCCACTTGCACTAGGGCCATCTGATAGCAGTGGTTGCAGTATCTCATACTCAACCATCCTATAATAGTCTCTCTCTGGGAACAGGCCTTTGTGAGTGGATCCGCTGTGTTGTCCTCTGAGTCTACTCTCCTAACCTCGATCTCCCTGGAGATCAACCATCTCCATGATCAAGTGATACTGCCTTAGAATATGTCTGGATCACTGATGGGACGGACGTTCCTTGGCATAAGCCACAACTCCATTGTCTCACAATGGTTGGAACGTAGTTCATCTCATGAACCAATATACACCCAGACTTCCTCTTTGGTAGCATCTTAAGTAGCGATGTATCTTGCCTTTATCGTCTAGTATGTCACGGTGTCTAGCTTGGAACTCTTCCAACATACCGTCCCTTTACTGAGGGTAAAGAAAATGCCTGCGACTGACATTCAGTCGTCTGTATCACCCTGGAACTCTGCCAGTGATTCTCCCCAGGATCGATTAATACTATCTCACTACAACTAGTGAGAATCCTAACATCCAATTAGATCTATCTTATAGATCCAAACCCAGGATTTAGGAGGTATCACTTTGATCCTTTATGGAGAATCATTGTGATAAGTGGAGATTGATCGAGCGTAGCATAGGAAACTCTTTCCCTATCAAGAGTATGTCATCCACGTACTCTACGAGGATCGTCACCATACTCTCTACTACCCTTTTGTTTATACAAGGTTCATCTACCATTTTGATGATATCAAACTGTTTGACTAATTCATCAAAACAGATGTTCCAACTCCGCGATGCCTGCTTTATCAAATAAAGCATCTTGCACACGTTTCCGCTGCTCCCACTGTCTACGAAGCACTCTGGCTGTGTACTTATAGACGCTCTCTTCTAAATCATCATTTAGAAAAGCAGTCATGACACCCAACCACCAGATATCATAGTCATGGTATATAGCCGTGGTAAGTAGGATCTGGATGGACTTAAGCATAGATACTTGAAAAAGTTTCATCATTATCCACGCCTGGTTGATGACGAAAACCTTTAACAAGTCTAGCTTTGAAAGTCTCAACCTTTCCATGTACACCAAGTAATCTTCTCAAGATATACTTGCTCCTGATGGGGATTTAACCCTTCAGTTATAGCAACTAAAGTCCATACTTTGTCGGTGTATAAGGATTCCATCTCAGATCACTAAGCATCCAACCATTCTTATAGAGTCTTACTCCTGATGGCCAGCTCGAAACTAGTTGGGTCATCATCTCATGATGCAATCCTCGCTCCCACTGTCATAGATAAACCGAAGTATCTCTCAGGTGGGTGAGGAACCCTACTAGATCGGCGGAGAGGCTGAGGTTCATTGGAATTTACTGAAGCCTTTAGTTCTATCAAATCATCAGCTGCAGTTTGTATAGCTGGAACCTTTCCAGTTCTACATAACTGACCTTGCCTCGAGCTTGTCCAGATTTTGCTTTTAGACATAGGCCGGACAACCCCAAATCTTAACCATCTTAAGATATGGGCCCTTCCCTTTCCATATCATATATGAAGTGGTAGGCAACTGATTTGATTCGAACCCTATTCAATAGGTATGCATCTTCTCAAGTGCATAACCCCCAAAAAGGAAACAGGTAACTCAGTAGTACTCATCATAGAGCACACCTTATCATATAGGGTGTATCTGCTCCGCCCCGACATACCATCGTGCTATGGTGTATACGGAGGAGTAATGCTGAGAGAGAATCTCATTCTCCTTTAGAATAATCCAGGAATTCCGTGCTCAAGTAATCTCCACCTTGATCACATCAAAGGACATAATACCTTTACCCGTATTGGTTCTCTACTTCTAACTTATATTCTGTGAATATCTCAAAATGTTCGGACTTGTGTTTCAACAGGAACATAGGTCTGAATCTCGAAAGATCATCAGAGAATGTAATGAAGTACAAAGAACCGGTCTTGGCAAGTGTAGACAGGGGACCTACATACATCAACATGTATCATCCCAAGAGTTTACTAACTCTTTCTTTGTTTCCAATAAACAGAGCTGGTGTCATTATATCTTTGTGACATGACTGGCAAGTTTCACAAGATGTAAATTCAAAATAATTTAAATATGCATCTTTATGTAACTCTAGCTAGTCGGGTCACATTGATCTGACCTAGTCTACAATGCCTCAAGAAGGATTCGTTCATTTCTGAACTCTTCCTCTTGTGTGTGTTCCATATATTAAGAACTGTAGTTTGATTTAGAACATCAATGCTTTTAGATAACGTGCCTGAACCGATCAACTTTTGATATAGGAAATGTTCAAAACATTATCCAACAATACAAAATTTTATCGTTTCTTTACTAATAAAGAGACAGATATGATTTTGTATATCAAATTCGATATCTAATAACATTCGTTCAGAATCAATGTATCGGTAATACAGGGTGACAGTGACCGACAGACTTGGCTGCAACTCTTGCCCCATTTTCTGCCTCATGAAACTTATCACCCGTTCTCAGTTCTCTACCTTTCTGTAGCCCTATGTAACTGATTACATATCTGGGATCCTGATCAGGTATCACATACCCAGGACGTAAAGGATACTGAGAAACAGTTCTGTATAATGAACAAACCCGAAGATGATGCATCAGCATGCACTCTCTTCGTTTGGGCGGCACGGGAATTCTGGTAATCCCCAATTTCCTGCTCTGTCTTATAACAATTATAAGTTGAAGCGGGACCAACGTTCCCCAGCTCAGTATAACAAGCGGGTTCGGTCAAATATCCGTATTATTATCTTGATTAAGGCGTGATATGGTCGCTACCAGGAGAGAGAGAGAAGAAAACACTCAGCGTGCGCTCTTGCAAGAATAGATTGGTTATTATTTTATCTAATCAGGATGGCTCCCACTGCTTTTTATCAAATCTTCCTTCAAACCCTAAAAGGAAAGACTAGCCGGGATTAATTACACACTACAAGTTCGCCAATCTTTCAGCCAGGCCAGTGTCGGTACTTTGAGGGAGGTCCCCCGTGCTTTCGCACGAACCTAATTAATGTAAACCTCGTTTTCCCAGAGGCGTAACCTCGTTGACACCTTTCTAGACACCTACTTGATCGGCTAATTGTAACGTGTAAAACTCTCCCAGGAGTAACTCTTACTCGCAGCGGGCATCGGGATCCAACTATCTCATAGAAGGTATGCAATCTCATTGCAAATTTCAACACTTGAAATTCCCGATAATATTTTGCCCCTAGCGTCCTATGACCTTGACAGAGGCCAACAAACCATAGGCTGCTAGTCAAGTTCAACCCGTCATTTCCTGATTGAAGTAAACCCACCCGCATGACCCTTGACAGAGGTCAACAAGGTCGCACGACTACCCTAAATCAATCACATCATATGCTTATGCAGATAAGCACTAATCAGCTACCGCACACTACGCCTTGACAGAGGTCAACAAACGTAGCACGAATACTAACCAGTACATATCTGAAATGACGGAGGGCTACGACAGGTTTTTCTGAAAACCTATTGCGTAATGAACTTGATATCGTTGTAGGATCGAATGAATTTTAAAATGGAGTGCTTTTGAGGCTTTTCTAGTTTTGCTAAAGGAGTCACTCCCGGTGAAGGGATCGTCGGTCCTTTCCTCGTCGAATGAGGTGCGGGATGTATCATATATATCACTGTGCAAAGCAAAAACCCTTAAAAGCAATCAAAAGACAAACCGAGTGTGTAGCCTCTGCCAGTTATTGCTAAAGGAGTCACTCCCGGTGAAGGGATCTCGGTCCTTTCCTCATCGAATAAGGTGCTGGATATATCACATATACCGCTGTGCAAAGCAAGAACTGTAGCTACCTGTTTTATTTTGAAATTCGATTCTACAACATCTTAGGTTTCTTTTAATTCATTAATCACATTAATGAAGTCCCATCATTTAAATACCTAATCATCACAGATAAATACGACGTACACTTATGCCATCCGCATTCGCCTCGATGTCCCCTCGTGCACCGTTAGGTTAGGTAACTAACGGCAGAGCGGGGCAGGGCTAGCGCGGGTGTAAAACATAAGTAACGCTTATATAATATATCATATATACTATATACTGTATCTATCAAAGAACATCACATGATCAAGTCACAGATATCGCAGCAGAAGAATCATATGAAATATTGGATATACTAGGACGTCCGTGTTTTCAATACGAGCCAGTATAAAACACGGATTCCACGGTCGTGATGAATAACCAAACCCACACCCCTAGACCCCTACGAGAGCGGCAAGCAACCCTACCAATTCTGGAGTTAGGAGACCCGGACTCGACTCCTCGAGTTGGTCTCCCACTGGACTCCAGAACCCGGTTACTTGTGCCCTCCTCCTTGGGTCTATCCTAGTGCGGAAAAGTAAATAATATACAAACGGTGACATCTTCCGCAACCTGGAAGTGCCCCAATAAAAGAATATTACATACAAGTTTTTACATGAATGAAAATGAAAAACACTCATCTCACATAAAAACCCCCGGCTATTCGTACACGACGATCTAATATAACATATCCAGCAACACATAACATCACATGTCATCAACGTAAGTAAATATGCGCATCCCAATTGTCGTTGACATATAGCAACGAAACCGGCGATATCACATATTACACTTACGGTCACAGAAAAGAAAGTGTAAAACTACAACAGTTGGAATCCGCAACCACCTCAGACATCGCATGCCTGACCACATGAATTCCTTAGACATCGCATGCCTAACAATTATAAACCCCGCATTTCAGTCTCATTATCGAAAACACTTTTCAATATCTAGTCGGGCAATTCAACAAGATTCCCGACAGTCTGATCGAATGCTCGTCGCAAACTTCAGTAGACGGCCGCACCCCCGATACCGTCGACGAAGTGCACCGAGGCGGAACACCGCCACCGCGAGCACCCGAACGGATGCTTTCGGCGACGGGGTTCTCCTACAGTCACTTGGTCGGGGCTATGGAGTGAAGCTGTCTATTAAGTTTACCCGGCGAGTATCCGCGTACGCTACGTGATTGCGACGGACTTTTGATCACATCAAAATTCCGTGGCAACCGATCAAGTGAGACTAAACTGCTATGTTTATATCATTCATTCAGTTATCTCATAATTACTTGTGAATTCCAATTATTGTATCCTATTCCGGATAAATAGAAAATGTCAAACTTTCCGATCGAACAATCGAACACCCAAGTTTTCCCGATACAGATCAACACATGAAATAAGTCTAACAACATTCAGTTCGTGCCTCAGTAGCAACGGTCCAGCCGTAGAAGGGTCAAGCCAACGCCTCACATGTGGCACGCCGTACTGCCCCAAACCCGAAGGTTCAAAGGGCAGTTCAAGACGGTCACATAATCGAGTTAAGGTTTGTTGTCTTCTAGAGGGTCCATCGAGTTACTTGCACTACTTAGAACGTCGTCAAACTACGGAAAAATCCAACACTTGGAAATTTCCCGACAGGGGAAAAAGTGGGTATTTATATCCGGTCGAACTTTTTAACATATTCTAAAATTTATCCGGAAAGCCACAACAGACGAAATTTGATACTCCGATCGAAACACCGAATCCACAAAACAATCCCAGGAAATTCAACTCTTGAATAAATATTAAAAATACCCAGAGAACTCAGCACAGCAAACTAATAATTACTGTGCAAATTTTGGTCAACGATGGAACAGTGTTGCCGCGGAACCGCCGCGTCACGTAGGCTAAGGCCGCGGTTCCGCGGCTGCTTGATGGAATTAGGACCAAAATTTTATACCGTAATTCTTAGAAAACCCTGCTTATTTTTCTGCATATTTTTAATTCACAAAAATCCAGATATTTCAAAAATGTCCAGAGAGCAATATTGGTTCGGGGTTTCGGGTTCGTTCGGACTTCAAATTCCGTCGGGACTTCGCCTAAGGCTCTAGCTAGGCTCTGATACCACTGTAGGGTTCCTAGGCACCCTAATGAGTTCTCACAAGGCATCGATCATGCCAAATTAAAATTTTAACGGTGCCGAGAGACCCGACTACGGATTGTTTGCTAGAAAACTAGGCGAAAAAGCTAACTAGTTAACACTTAACTACAAGATACGGAAATACAACCTTTGTAGATCCGGTGCTCCACCTCCATAGCTCCGCAACGAGGTCCTCTCCGCTGTCCAAATCAAATCCGGGCTCAAGCGTCGGCTTCATCGGAGAATGGGCAAGCTAGGTCGTCGATGTCCATGCCGAAGATGATCTACGTCGAGGCATCGCTAAATCAAGCTCCACCTTCACCAAGCCCTAAAACTTGTGAAGGAAACACACTCTACTACTTGGCAAGAGGTAGAGGATGAAGAAATAGGAAGTGGGTAGACTTTAGAATTGGATTTCTCACTTGTTTGCTCAATTCACCATTGATGAAGAAAGCTTTTTCTTCTTGAGTTCAAGGAAGAAGAAGAAGAAATGTTATGATAAGAATAATATTAATAGAAAAGAAAATCAATCCTTATCATAAGAAAAACCATGGTCAAGTGTAGAGATTAAACTAGGGTTAAATCAAATGGTTAGGGTTAAGCATGAGATAAGAATGGTGGACAAAGTCAAAGCTTCATGAATCTTCAAATACAAACAAAGAAAGCCACCATTCTTCTCATTTCTTTTTCCAAAAAGAAAATAAATGAATAAATAGATATGAAAAACAAAACCCTAACCATTTAAATAACCATGGTTTAATCTTCACACAAACTCAAGTAAACATGTATCATCAAACATGATACAATCAAGTGCACAAAAGTATATCACATATACAACATGTGAACTTGAAGTGAGAAAATCCATTTAAAGTGAACCAATACTAGTTAATGCAAAGTAATATATCAAATATATAATTATACATTAAATCATTAAATCAACACTTGATTTAACGATCCGGTCATATCGCATATAACCGACTAGTATCCTATGTATCGGCTTATGGAATCAACCTTTGATTCGATAAATAGGGTATATCGCATATAACCTAATCGATACATTCATCGCGAGAATGGAATACGGTATCACATACACGCATTATTCTCGGTCCCGCACATATCTCATATGTGCTCCTATTTCGTTTCGCTTGAGCCAGGAAACCTCTGTGTAGGACTCTAAAGACTCGTCAATACGCCGGCAGCAGGTGATGATCATATCAAACACCCACAAGCCGCAAGCGGTCTGCTAAACGTAACGGCCACCCGGGTATTGAGCGATCTAAAGATCGACGAGCAAGCCCGCTCACACTCCAGTGAATCCGACCAGTAACACTACCGTACAGTCCGGTCTGATCGTCTGATATGTCGCATATCTTGCCTAGGGGTGGTAAACGTCAGACCCCAATAGCTCGATAAGTCGTGTCGATACGAGGCTCATAACGGGTCGAGAAACTACTGGTAACACTTACCAGCAATTCTCTGATCAGCCCTGGCCAGGGACTTCCTGTTATAGCCAATCGAACATAGCGCAACATCAACCCCCTATACCGGGAGAGACGAATCCCCTCCTATCGCTCATTGCCTCCATGTGACTCGGGACTGTACCCAAAAACCACCGTTTTGCACACCCTCTTGGACGTGGTAAGATGGAAATCAAAGTACAGTGGGAACCACACAAGACTCTATGACGATCTCGGGTCAACAGACTACTCTGTACCAGTGTCACCAGAGAACTGCCATCTGACGTGAGGTATAATACCATCTGGGAGTTCTCGGCGAGTCCGTCCAGTGTACCCAGTCTCTACTGAGCACCCGTATATCATCTCTGATGTCAAACACCGATGGATATGGGATCATCCATCGCCCATCTGTATGGGTCGAGAAGCTATACGCTAGTCTACTCTGGTATATCGATGCCCTGTCTCGATACACCCACGACTAGGGACTTTGAAGGATGTACTTATGGACTACCATGTCCCCACTAGTATGATCCGCATCATAGTCCAGATAGTCAAGCACACATCCTAAGGGCTTTACCAACATGTAACAGAGAGACAATCAGTATACACGTTAAGGTAAAGTTCAACCAGATAGCATACTATCATGTCGAGCAAGAAAGTCCTCCCTATATATGTCCCAGCATCCACTACAATATACATCCTATGTATAGTAATGGCCTCAAGGGCATACATATAACTAACAGGAAGTGGGACATGACAGGTTTTATTGGTGGCCCATACAGGTCTGTTCTGCATGAAGTCCTAAGCAATATGATTGTAGCACCTTAGGATGCGTTTAGTGGCTAATTATATTTTAATATATGGTTTTTAATAAAAAGTTTATCAAATTGATTTTCAAATATTTTATCCTATTTAATGAATATTTTATTAAAATTTTCCTAGGCTGGCACACACTTGTGCATGTAAACTAAGGTTAAGTTTAGGGTTAAACCATATTTAGTAACCATGGTGGACTAACCCATATCTTTAGGTTAATTTGAATTTCTTTAGGTGTATTGTTTTTCTCTTTAAAAGTAAAAAGAGAAGGAAATTCTTTTTTTTTGTTTTGGGAGTTGACTTGGGTGAAGGAGAGAGAGAGGAGACAAGCATGATGGCATGAGCCATGCTTGTAGTTATTGAGAGAGAGAGAGAGAGAGAGAGAGTGGGCATGATGGGCATCATGGCATGAGCCCATGCTTGCATTAATGAGGTGAGAGAGAGAGGGGGGTTTAACTCTCTCATACCACTCATTAGTTTGCTTTTTCCCCTCTCTAATTTTTTTCACAACTCTCTCTCACTCACTCATACACACACACACACACACAACAACACAGTTACAGCAGCAGCAGAAGCAACAGCAGCAGCAATAGAAATAGACGCCATAGCAGCAACCACACCAGCAGCAACAACACAATACCAGCAGCAACACCAGAAGCAGCAGCAACACCAGCAACACCAGAAGCAGCAGCAGCAACATCATCAACAACAACAACAGCATCAGCTGAAGCAACAGCAACAGCATCAGCTTCAGCAGCAACAGCAGTTCCAGCAGCAGTACCAAGTCTCCTTCTTCTCCTTTTCCCTGCATCGTAGGGTCAAGTGAGGTATAACCTCTGAGTTCCACATTCTTGTTTGCTAGAATTGTGTGTTGCTTTAGCTTAATTATTATTTAAATTGAGTTTTAGTGCTAGATTGGTGTTTTGTGAGATGATTAAGCTAAGTTATGGTTGTTATAGCTTAATCAACCCTATTAGATGTTATTTATTCTGTTTTAGCCTAGTAGTGTCACTAGAATTAGCTAGATAGCCTTATGTTGCAAAACTTGAAACTTTAAAATACGATTTTTGACACATATCATATGATATTAGGATCTGCTACATTTCTGATCCTTTCTTAGCTTAGCAAACACATGCAGAATAGTGTGCAGACAGTGTAGGATAGTGTGTCTCAACCCGAGCCCCTCCCACCGGAGGTCGACCGGCGGCCCCCTCTTGCCGGTCCGGCGTCGCCGGCCCCCTGTTGAGCTGGGTGGTGGTATTTTAGGTTTGTGGGCGTCTGTGGAGATTGTCCTGAGATTGGTATTGTTTACTTTTTGGGTTCTTACCTTAAACAGAATCTGGGTTGTTTAGCCAAGTTATTGTGTTTTGGTGGACTTTGATGTTAACTTGGGTGATTTTGTTGGAGAATAGGGTGTTTCAGGGTGTTTGTAGTTAGATTTACCCTAAATTATGCTGTTGGTATCACTTGTTTCCTGTTAACTTACCCAGTTCCTTAAAATACCCTAGTGTTGCACACTTGATGTTTAAACTAAGCCCTTGATGATATATGAAATCTGCTGTTATTAGGGTAACCTTTTTAGTAATCAAACATGTACACTAGGCTGTGAAGGATGATAGGATCCTAGGGCAGAGACCTGGGCACACTCCACCGGAATTGGGCTGGTACCACCCCTCTTGCCGCCGGCCATATGGTGGAGGAATGCTTTGAATTTTGGCTAGATAGGTGTCTGTAGGTATTGTGATGTATTTGGTCCTGTTTGATTTACTTGTTTTTATTCCAGATGAAATCTGGGACCATTTACCTATTTTAGCATAGCGGGACTTGCGCGACACGTACGATACGTGTCAAATTGGTTTGCTGTGTATCACAGCGTGTCGCTGTGTGCCACCGCGTGTCGCGTTGGGTTTTGGCGTATGCACACACGTTACGTATACACGCGCGTTTAGTTTGCGACGTGAGTTTCTCGTTTGATTGCGATATCGCTTATTCGCGAGATGTTTGCTTATATATGATTCCTTGTGTAAATTCCAGGCTCGCAGGCGGGTACGTCGGACGTAGCAAGGAAAGGGAAGCAGGTGGTCGGCTACGAGTAGCGCACGACCAGGTGAGTGGATTTAACATCTACGGGGAAATCGCCCGTATGGCGTTAAGCATCAGGGCGTGGTAGGATATTTAGTCGTAGATGTTCATATGGACTAGTAGTATACCTTCTTGTTGCATATAGAAATGATAGCATAGAACACTGCACTGTCACTAACGGTTCAAGCTGCACGAGCACTATTTGTATGTTACACTCACACCGTTAGTGATTGCCATGACACTCGCACTATAGGATTTCTACGCATTATACATATTCATACTAGTGTACACATATATTGACATCTTCATACTTGCGCACATGCATACTGTATATTCATACCAGTGCACACATATATTGATATCTTCATACTTGCGCACATGCACACTGTATATTCATACTAGTGCACACATATATTGATATCGTCATACGTGCGCACATGCACACTGTATATTCATACCAGTGCACACATATATTGATATCTTCATACTTGCGCACATGCACACTGTATATTCATACCAGTGCACACATATATTGATATCTTCATACTTGCGCTCATGCACACTGTATATTCATACCAGTGCACACATAAATTGATATCTTCATACTTGCACTCATGCACACTGTATATTCATACCAGTGCACACATATATTGATATCTTCATACTTGCACTCATGCACACTGTATATTCATACCAGTGCACACATATATTGATATCTTCATACTTGCGCACATGCACACTGTATATTCATACCAGTGCACACATATATTGATATCTTCATACTTGCGCACATGCACACTTTATATTCACCCCAGTGCACACATATATTGATACCTTCATACTTGCGCACATGAACACTATATATTCATACCAGTGCACACATATATTGATATTTTCATACTTGTGTATATGCACACTATATATTCGCACCAGTGCACACATATATTGATATCTTCATACTTTTGCACATGCACACTATATATTCACACCAGTGCACACATATATTGATATCTTCATACTTGCATGGATTTACGCATTAAGATATGTTGTTTCCATGATATTTCTGGATTTGGGAACCGTGGATATTTCAAAAGAGAATATGTAATTGTTTTAAAAAACCTGGTTACCCTTGATATGATATTTCAGTGCGTCCACCATGTGTTTTCTCGGTGCTGAGAGCGGCATGTGAAACCCGATTCGAGGAAGCGGATGAGGCCGATTGCGGGTACATGGTGGGCCCGGTATGGTACCCCAGGGCGAGAGCGGATCGCTGTGCAGTAGACGGCGAGCATGGCGGAGGGACTACTACCTACCGATGATTAGTTAGACCTGGTGGTTATCCGGAGGATACTGACCAGTGATGAGAGATGGATACGGGACGATCCGTACTGCCGGGGCCGAGGGCCAATTCCGCAGACGGAGCCGATGCTAGGCACCCATGATTCTATGAGATTTATAGGATTTGGGCATATAGATGGAGGCCGATTATTTTCCACGTTGATATTCCGTGTAGATATTATTATTCCCATCCTCAGCATTCAGTATTTTATATCTCATCATGTATCTGTTGTACCTGATAGAGTACATATGCTATGACGATTATTGCATACCCTGCTCACCCTATATAGATGTCATTAGATTGCATATGCTATGCACGATTATTGCATACCCTGCTCATCCTATATATATGTTATTAGATTGCATATGCTATGCACGATAATTGCATACCCTGCTTATTATGTAGAGATATTGTTAGATCGTACTTGATGCATGATTACTGCTCATATAGTTCATCATATAGAAATTATCTGTTGGCATAGGTTAGAGTATCGCAGCACGTGCATACTCGCGATTAGCTTTATATGTTATCTACTACTCACGAGTTGGAAAATCACCCCCATTGTGCCACAGTGTTTGCAGGTTGCCCCTCGGAGTAGTCGCGGCAGGCTGCTTTCTTGCATCTTTTGACACAGATACCCCTACAGTAGACGTACTAGCTCTTTTGCTGATAGGTGGGTTTTGTGCGGTATCTGTTTATTTTTCAGTTATGTACATTGTTGTATCTAGTACTCTCCATCTACCACTTATGTATTGACTAAGAGACCAGTTGTGAGGACGATGTATATTATTTTGTATTCTGGTGTCGAGCTCGTTGTGAGCCAATTTTACTTATGCAGTTCTTGTCATTTGTGATGTTTTCCACTTATTGCCCTTTTCTTCGCTATGGAGTCGTATATTGTTATCGTGGTGATTGTCTATTTAAAGTTTTCTTAGCAAATGTTTCTACTTAATGTTTAAACACTCTATACTTTTACTGGTTTGATTTCTGGGTTTCGGCTTACTTAGTCACGTTACGCCTGTAGACGTTACGTGGTTAAGTGCCGGTCACGAGCCAAACTTTGGGTCGTGACAAAGTTGGTATCAGAGCGTAGGTTTTACCTTCGGAGTGTAGGATGACCCTGGTATGATGGAGTAGGTAGCTGCAGCAGAGTGGCGTAGCATGCGTATATTCCGTGGCATACTCACGACACGGTACTCCGCTTAAGCGACCTTAGGACTTATTGATTGAAATTCCTTCATGATTGTATGTATCCTTATGATTCGATTTCCGTATCCTCAACGAATCCTACATTCTTTTCAGCCATTATGCCGCCAAGGACTACGAGGGCGCAGAGAGCGGCCGCGATAGCCGAGATTCAAGTTGATTCGTCCGAGACGAGGACTGATCCGGGTAGTACCCCTGTTATACCAGAGCATATTGTTCCTCCTACGACAGATCAGATCGCTAGACTAGTGGCAGAGATGCAGGACTTGCGCCAGACGATGAGCTCACTGGTGGAGGCCGTTCGAGCGCAGCGACAGGAGGTTGTCACCCCTGTTACCCATTTGTTCCTTGCGATCATCATGCAGTATTCCGTCACCTACATAGCACCTGTAGAGGCAGCCCCAGTTTACGAGACACGTCTTCCAGAGACCGTAAGAGTTCCGAAACAGTTGAGGAATCGTACTGGTGTACCAGCCCAGAGTAGAGTCTTAGGACGAGGATAGTCGTTCAGCTCTCATCCCCAGGAGGGTGAGCAGTCAACGCGTGGGTGTTTTTGATGCAGAAGCCTTCAACACTTCGTCAGGCATTATTCCTTAGCACCACGTCAGGGTCGTATTCTGAGACGTCGTGGACGCGGAAGGTTCGCGCAGAGGGGGCAGTCTAGTAGAGGAGGAGTTCGGTCAGTCGCAGATGAAGGGCAGGCACAAGTTTTCGCTTCGACTCATCGGGACGCGAGGGCGTCCAATGCAGAGTTTTCAGGTACTCTTTCAGTATGTCCTTTTGTTGCACATGTATTGCTTGATCCGGATCCACACACTCGTATGTTTCCACACTTCGTGCCGAGTTTGGGACGAGAGTCGTATTTGGTAGATCAGTCGTTTGTGGTGTTAACTTCTGTCAGTGATTCTTTTGTTGCGCGACGCGTAATTCGGTCGTGTGCCAATCGGATAGGAGATAGAGATTCATCCGCCGTTTTAATCTTTCTAGAGATGTTGGAATTGGCGTTCTCCTGGGCACGGACTGGTTAGCAACGTGCTAGGCATTTGTGGACTACCGTGAGGAAACAGTCAGGCTTTGTTTTTCCCGGCGAGTCAGTTCTTGTTGTGCAGGTGGATAGTTGTGCCGCCTCTCACAGCTTGAATTCAGCCTTTTTCGCTAGTCGGCTTTTGAGGAGATGTCATGGATTCTTGGCGTTCATTCGTAATACCGTAGCCACAGTTGGTTTGTTGGACCGATTTCCTTTCGTGCGAGAGTTTTCCGACGTTGTTCCAAATGAGCCGGCGAAGCTTAAGGAGCTTAAGGATCTGCTGCAGAGTTGTTTGTTAGGGGTAGTTTCGTGCGTCTGAGTGTTTTGCATTAGGAAGCTCCTATTTCTGTTCGTCAAGGGGAAAGACGACAGATTGAGGTTGTGTATTGATGGATCGTCAATTGAACCGTCTTACGGTGCGGATAGGTATCCTTTAACTCGCATTGATGATTTCTTCGATCGGCTCCAGAGTGCGAGACATTTTCTAAGTTTGTTTGGGATCAGGTCATCATTGTTGCGGGTTCGGAGTGATGACATTACGAGGATTGCCTTGTGCGTGCTATGGGCTTTGTGTCTATTGGTGTGTTATCGGATTCACCAATGCCCTAGCAGCATTCGTAGATGTGATGAACCGGATTTCTTTAGGCCATTTCTCGACCAATTATTGTTGTGTTATTTACGACATTCTGGTCTATTTAATGTGTCTTGAGGGACAGGAGTAGCACTTGAGGATTTGTTTTGCAGATACTGGGAGAGCCCCAGCGGTTTGCTAGATTTTCGGAGTGTTCCTCCAGGCTCGTTGTGTTGACTCCTTGGTCTTGTAGTTACGGGAGACGGTTTGTATGGTTCCGAGGAAGATCGTGGCCGTACAGCTGAGGCCAGACTTGTGAGCAGGATGGAGGTCCACAGATTCTGGGCTTAGCAGGTTTTTACCGCCGTTTCAGGCAGGATTGCTAGTGTAGTGCTGCACCGTTGACTGAATTGACCTGAGTGGAGGTTTCTTTTCTTTGGACTAAGGCTTGTGTACGGAGTTTCGGCAGTCGAAGATTCGGTTAACAACTGCATCGGTTCTTTTCTTTCTTTTTGGTTCGGGCGACTCTGTAGTTTAACTGTGATGTTTCGTGAGTAGGGCTCGAATGTGTACTGAGGTGACACAAAGGAGTTATCTCTTTTGCTTCCCTACATTTGGAAGAAGTACGAGAAGGATATCCCGCTCATGATCTGGAGATGGCCGCGGTGGTTTCGCGTTCGAGATTTGGAGACACTACAGGTTCGAGGGTCGTGTCAGATTTTTACGGACCACCAGAGTTTAATGTACATCTTCCTGCAGTGGATTTTGATTGTTGTGATAGTCCTCCGCAGATTTACAGTTCTTGTGCGATCGTTGAGTACAGCTTAAGTTCGTCTCTACTGAAGGGACGGCTTGCTCATGTCCGCGCCCGACCGCTTTTCTTTAACCGCTTTCGCGAGACACTGCCCGCCGACACTCGTTCATCAGAGGTACTTGAGCTTATTCGGCTGGGTAATGATTCGGAGTCCTTGATTTGTGACAAGGGTGTGCTAAGTTTAGGGACGTGTTTGTGTACCTGATATTATTGGGTAGAGACGTGAAATCCTAGAGCGGGCACATCGGTCAACTCTCTGTACTCATTCAATTCCCACCAACATTTAACGTGACTTTTGAGATAGTTACGGGTGGGCAGGGATGTAAAGAGAAGTCTTGGGTTTCGTTTCAAGGTGTCTATCTTGTTGTGTGCTTGGGTTGAGCAACTGAGACCGGTTGGAGAGTTACAACCTTTAACCGTTCCGAAAGGGGAATGGGAGCAGGTCTCCACGAATTTCGTTATGGTGTCTACCCAGGTTTAGTCAAGGTGTGACTCCATTCGGATGCTTGTTGTCCGGTTATACTCAGTTTGCTCAGTTGTTCTTTGCTAAGTTTGTGCGTGCATAGTAATTGTTGTTGGCAGTTGGGGATCGACACTCGCCATTGTTAGGGTTCTCCTATGATAGCTGTTATCAGGAGACACTCCAATTGGCAACCTTTAGGTTTAGGGGTTAGGTCGTATCGATCACCAGTCTGTATTTCTGACTCTGCGTTGAAGGATTTTTGGACCCCAGCTAGTCTAGAGACTTCGGAGATACTCCAGTTGTTTAGGTCAGGATGAAAATTGCCATTTCGGACAGAGGTCATATGCCGACCAAGATGGTCGCAGATTCGAGTTTGCAGTGACAGATCATGTATTCCTACGGATTTTTCCGATAAATGACGTGTTGAGTTTTGGGAAGCTTATCCCAGGAATGTAGGTCTTTTTAAGATCCTTAAAGCGAGTTAGTTTCGTTGCCTTTAATTTGTCACTTTCATCCAGATTATTGATTATTCACCCCGTATTCCATGTGTCGATAGTTTGCAATTACCTTCATGACCTTTCTCACATGATTCAGCACCAGACCATTTAGTTCGAGCGCGATCTTTCGTTCACTAAGCAGCTAGTCGTAATATTGGACCGGCAGGTGAAGAAACTCCGATCGAAGGTCTTGCTATCAGTGAAGGTGCTTTGGGGCAGTCCAAATGGTGAAGAGATCACTTTGGAGGCCGAGGGCGAGATGCGGAAGAAATTCCCTCATCTCTTTGAAGGTATGTGTAGCTTTATATTTTTAAATTCGGGGACGAATTTCTTTAAGGGGGGAGATTGTAACACCTTAGGATGCATTTAGTGGCTAATTATATTTTAATATATGGTTTTTAAAAAAAAGTTTACCAAATTGATTTTCAAATATTTTATCCTATTTAATACATATTTTATTAGAATTTTCCTAGGCTGGCACACACTTGTGCATATAAACTAGGGTTAAGTTTAGGGTTAAACCATATTTAGTAACCATGGTGGACTAACCCATATCTTTAGGTTAATTTGAATTTCTTTTGGCGTATTATTTTTCTCTTTAAAAGTAAAAAGAGAAGGAATTTTTTTTTTGTTTTGGGAGTTGACTTGGGTGAAGGAGAGAGAGAGGAGACAAGCATGATGGCATGATCCATGCTTGTAGTTATTGTGAGAGAGGGAGAGGGCATGATGGGCATCATGGCATGAGCCCATGCTTGCATTAATGAGGTGAGAGAGAGAGAGGGGTTTGACTCTTTCATACCACTCATTAGTTTGCTTTTTCCCCTCTCTAATTTTTTTCACAACTCTCTCTCACTCACTCACACACACACACACACACACACAACAACACAATTACAGCAGCAGCAGAAGCACCAGCAGCAGCAATAGAAACAGCAGCAACCACACCAGCAGCAACAACACAACACCAGCAGTAGCACTCGCAGCAGCAGCAACACCAGGAGTAGCAGCAGCAACATCATCAACAACAACGACAACAACAGCAGCAGCATCAGCTGAAGCAACAGCAACAGCATCAGCTTGAGCAGCAACAGCATCAGCTTGAGCAGCAACAGCATCAGCTCCAGTGCAGCAGCAGCAGTTCCAGCAGCACCAGCAGTACCAAGTCTCCTTCTTCTCCTTTTCCCTGCATCGTAGGGTCAAGTGAGGTATAACCTCTGAGTTCCACATTCTTGTTTGCTAGAATTGTGTGTTGGTTTAGCTTAATTAGTATTTAAATTGAGTTTTAGTGCTAGATTGGTGTTTTATGAGATGATTAAGCTAAGTTATGGTTGTTATAGCTTAATCAACCCTATTAGGTGTTATTTATTCTGTTTTAGTCTAGTAGTGTCACTAGAATTACCTAGATAGCATTATGTCGCAAAACTTGAAACTTTACAATACGGTTTTTGACACATATCATAGGATATTAGGATCTGCTAAATTTCTGATCCTTTCCTAGCTTAGCAAACACATGCAGAATAGTGTGCAGACAGTGTAGGATAGTGTGTCTCAACCCGAGCCCCTCCCACCGGAGGTCGACCGGCGGCCCCCTCTTGCCGGTCCGGCGTCGCCGGCCCCCTGTTGAGCTGGGTGGTGGTGTTTTAGGTATGTGGGTGTCTGTGGAGATTGTCCTGAGATTGGTATTGTTTACTTTTTGGGTTCTTACCTTAGACAGAATCTGGGTTGTTTAGCCAAGTTATTGTGTTTTGGTGGACTTTGATATTAACTTGGGTGATTTGGTTGCAGAACAGGGTGTTTCAGGGTGTTTCAGGGTGTTTGTAGTTAGATTTACCCTAAATTATGCTGTTGGTATCACTTGTTTCCTGTTAACTTACCCAGTTTCTTAAAATACCCTAGTGTTGCACACTTGATGTTTAAACTAAGCCCTTGATGATATATGAAATCTGCTGTTATTAGGGTAACCTTTTTAGTAATCAAACATGTACACTAGGCTGTGAAGGATGATAGGATCCTGGGGTAGAGACCTGGGCACACTCCACCGGAATTGGGCCGGTACCACCCCCCTTGCCGCCGGCCATGTGGTGGAGGAATGCTTTGAATTTTGGCTAGATAGGTTTCTGTAGGTATTGTGATGTATTTGGTCCAGTTTGATTTACTTGTTTTTGTTCCAGATGAAATCTGGGACCATTTACCAATTTTAGCGTAGCGGGACTTGCGCGACACGTACGATACGTGTCAAATTGGTTTGCTGTGTATCACAGCGTGTCGCTGTGTGCCACCGCGTGTCGCGTTGGGTTTTGGCGTATGCACATACGTTACGTATACACGCGCGTTTAGTTTGCGACGCGAGTTTCTCGTTTGATTGCGATATCGCGTATTCGCGAGATGTTTTCTTATATATGGATTCCTTATGTAAATTCCTGGTTCACAGGCAGGTACGTCGGAAGTAGCAAGGAAAGGGAAGCAGGTGGTCGGCTACGAGTAGCGCACAACCAGGTGAGTAGATTTAACATCTACGGGGAAATCGCCCGTATGGCGTTAAGCGTCAGGGCGTGTTAGGATATTTAGTCGTAGATGTTCATATGGAGTAGTAGTATACCTTCTTGTTGCATATAGAAATGATAGTATAGAACACTGCACTGTCACTAATGGTTCAAGCTGCACGAGCACTATTTGTATGTTACACTCACACCGTTAGCGATTACCATGACACTCGCACTATAAGATTTCTACGCATTATACATATTCATACCAGTGCACACATATATTGATATCTTCATACTTGCACACATGCACACTGTATATTCATACCAGTGCACACATATATTGATATCTTCATACTTGCGCACATGCATACTGTATATTCACACCAGTGCACACATATATTGATATCTTCATACTTGCGCACATGCACACTGTATATTGACACCAATGCACACATATATTGATATCTTCATACTTGCGCACATGCACACTTTATATTCACACCAGTGCACACATATATTGATATCTTCATACTTGCGCACATGCACACTTTATATTCACACCATTGCACGCATATATTGATACCTTCATACTTGCGCACATGAACACTATATATTCATACCAGTGAACACATATATTGATATCTTCATATTTGCGCACATGCACACTATATATTCATACCAGTGCACACATATAGTGATATCTTCATACTTGCATGGATTTACGCATTGAGATATGTTGTTTCTATGATATTTCTAGATTTGGGAACCGTGGATATTTCAAAAGAGATTATGTAATTGTTTTAAAAAACCCGGTTACCCTTGATATGATATTTCAGTGCGTCCACCATGTGTTTTCTCGGTGCTGATAGCGACATGGGAAACCCGATTCGAGGAGGCGGATGAGGCCGATTGCGGGTACATGGTGGGCCCGGTATGGTATCCCGGGGCAAGAAAGGATCGCTGTGTAGTAGACGGTGAGCCTGGCGGAGGGACTACTACCTACCGGTGATTGGTTAGACCTGGCGGTTATTCGGAGGATACTGACCAGTGATGAGAGATGGATATGGGACGATCCATACTGCCGGGGCCGAGGGCCGATTCCACAGACGGAGCCCGATATTTGAGGATTTGCGTGTCGATGCTAGACATGATGATTCATGATATTTTAGGGTGCCGATGCTAGGCACCCATGATTCTATGAGATTTACAGGATTTGGGCATATGGATGGACATCGATTATTTTCCACGTTGATATTCCGTGTAGATATTATTATTCCCATGCTCAGCATTTAGTATTTTATATCTCATCCTGTATCTGTTGTACCTGCTAGAGTACATATGCTATGCACAATTATTGCATACCCTGCTCACCTAATATAGATGTCATTAGATTGCATATGCTATGCACGATTATTGCATACCCTGCTCATCCTATATAGATGTCATTAGATTGCATATGCTATGCACGATTATTGCATACCCTGCTTATTATGTAGAGATGTTGTTAGATCGTACTTGATGCATGATTACTGCTCATATAGTTCATCATATAGATGTTATCTGTTGGCATAGGTTAGAGTATCGCAGCACGTGCATACTCGCGATTACCTTTATATGTTATCTACTACTCACGAGTTGGCAACTCACCCCCGTTGTGCCACAGTGTTTGCAGGTTGCCTCTCGGAGTAGTCACGGCAGGCTGCTTTCTTGCATCTTTTGACACAGATACCCCTACAGTAGACGTACTAGCTCTTTTGCTGATAGGTGGGTTTTGTGCGGTATCTGTTTATTTTTCAGTTATGTACATTGTTGTATCTAGTACTCTCCATCTACCACTTATGTATTGACTTAGAGACCAGTTGTGAGGACGATGTATATTATTTTGTATTCTGGTGTCGAGCTCGTTGTGAGTCGATTTTACTTATGCAGTTCTTATCATTTGTGATGTTTTCCACTTATTGCCCTTTTCTTCGCTACGGCGTCGTATATTGTTATCATGGTGATTGTCTATTTAAAGTTTTCTTAGCAAATGTTTCTACTAAATGTTTAAACACTCTATACTTTTACTGGTTTGATTTCTGGGTTTCGGCTTACTTAGTCGCGTTACGACTGTAGACGTTACGTGGTTAAGTGCCGGTCACAGGCCAAACTTTGGGTCATGACATTGATACAAGAAAGATAAAATCCGATAACTTTTACATGCTTTACCTTTCAATTCCATTGAATCTCATCTTATTTTTTGAATCCATCTGCACCTTTTACTTCCTTGAATTCAACCTCTCGACTTTTGAATGCTTAACTATAGTTTACCCTACTACTTGTATCTCTTAGGCCTATTAGCGCAGTTGGTTAGATCATCGATCGACGAAGCTTGAAAATATCATCCTTAGCGTTTTCCGTACTTTTGCGACGTACCTCTCTAGAGAATTCCGCGGACAAAATTTTTTAAGGAGGGTAGACTGTATAGACTCGCTGTACTTGAATCTATCTCACTTCCTTCATTTGATTTTCTTGAATATCACTTCTTGCTCTCTTGAAATTCATTTCTTGCCTTCTTGTATCTCTTTGACCATCTTTTATATTCAATATTATCTTCTTGCCAATTAGAGTACCAATTGGTGGAGCGACGACGAAATACGACTATATTATCCTAATCTAATTTTCTTGTTCTGTTATCATATCCTTCTTAAGTAATTTCGAGGACGAAATTATTTTAAGAAGGGTAGATTGCAATGATCCTAAAACTCCTATACCTTCGCAATTGGAATTGTTTATTTTTGGTATATTTTGTTTTCTAATAAATATATTATTTTATCACTTCATCAATTTTATCTATTTTATAATTTTTCAAAGCCCAAACCCAGGCCAACACAAATCCATTTGATTTCTTTCTTTTCTTTTTCCTTAGCCGTCTTTCTTTTCAAACAACAACATTTATTTAATTCTTATTAAATATGTGCATGAACAATCTTGTAGCTCATTGGTTAAGTCCTTACATTGTTATTCCATAGGCTACATGTTCGAACCTTAGGACTTGCAATTATTTTTATTAATTTTTTTAAATCTCTCTCATAACCTACAAATGAGACATTTCATTTCATCTTTCTTTTAACTTCCAAAATAATTAAAATGGTTATGAGCAATAGTTTATTAGAATTATGGTGGCCATAAACCTTTTTTAATACTCCTCTTTCTTTTCTTCATCTCACATTTCTATCATTGCACATCTTTCTCTTCAACTAGATTTCTCGAAGAAGAACATGAAGAAGGTCTCAAGAAAATCTCGCTAGTAACGCAAGGCTATCGGCGGATGGACAAGCCCGGTGACAATACCAGCTTGTGTATATAAGTCTCTTCTCTTTCCCTTCCTACATCTCTTTTTTCTCCTCTTGTCATACATCGTGAAATCACTATTCTTTTCATATCATAATCCGTAAGACAAGATAAACATAAATATATACAAATATAAACATCAAGATATATATGGTTTTTGTCACGAGCCGTAATTTAGCAAGTGACCGGCACTTAAATTACGCAACGTTTAAATGCGTAACGTAAATCAAGTAAGCAGAAGCCCAGAAAATCTAACCTTTTTGCGGAAAATGGTGTGTTAGTTATATGTATGCCCTAGAGGCGATTACTATACATGCGATGTATATTGTAGTGGGTGCTTGGATATATATAGGGAGGATTTTCTTGCTCGACATGATAGTGTGATATCTGGTTCCTCTTTATCTTAATATGTATACTTATTTTCTCTCTATTACATGTTGATAAAGCCCTTAGAATGTGTACTTGACTACCAGGACTATGGTGCAGATCATACTAGTAGGGACAGGGTAGTTGGTAAGTATATCCTTCAAATGTTCCTAGTCGTGGGAGTATCGAGACAGGGCATCGATACTCCAGAGTAGACTAGCATATACGCTTCTCGAACCATATGATGGGCGATGGATGATCCCATATCCATTGGTGTTTGACATCAGAGAAAGTACATGAGTTCTCAGTGGAGACTGGGTACACTGAACGAACTCACCGAGAACTCCTAGATGGTATTATACCTATCGTCGAATAGCAGTTCTCTGGTGACACTGATACATGTTAGTCTGTAAACCCGAGATCGTCATAGAGTCTTGTGTGATTCCCACTATTCTTTGATTTCCACCATACCACGGTCAAGAGATCGTGCAAAAAGGTGGTTTTTGGGTACAGTCCCGAGTCACATGGAGGCAATGAGCGATAGGAGGTGTTTTGTCTCTCCCGGTATTGGGAGTTGATTTACGCTATGCTCGATTAGCCATAACAGGAATCCCTGGTCAGGGTTGCTAAGATCTACTGGTAAGTGTTATCAGTAGTGTTCTCCGCCGAAAGACCGAGAAAGACAAACGTCTTGCCTGAATTTGGGGGCAGATGCTATTTGGTTTGATCTGTCCACCTCTCCGAAGATGCTAAGGTGATTTATGGTACCATGTATCGAAGGTTTAGACGGATGCGGACGATGTAGTAGACTTTGTCAGATTCCCCCACGTTTGAGGGGTTTTTGATTGTGGGGACACTCTTCCCTGCAGGCGCAAGCTCTTGCAGTTAATTACGCTACCGCATCGCGGCAACAACTTTCTCCTTCTCCAGATGGTTACTCCGGGTCGTGTGTGTTTGTTTAATTTTTGGTTGCCCGTGGATTGTATACGGAGACTAATTTATGTTGTCGCCCATAGGGCGTGGATTAGTCCAAATCCGTATTTTCTTAGATTTTGGTTTTGGTTTGGGTTTAAGGATCGTTAATTTCATTTGAGACTAAGATCAACTTAAATGTTTGTTAAGGATACGTTAGTCTAATTTTAGACTAAGATCTACTTAACAGGATCATTTAGATCCAACAAAAGAGCATTTGGACTCTATTGTTTTAGTTTAGGTACGTTGCGGTCCATAAGTTTAAGGACATCATAGTCTATGGAGTTTAAACACATCATAGTCTAGTTTAGAGACATCATAGTCTGTAGGGTTTAGTTTAGGGACGTTTGCGGTCCATTTTAAAGACATCATAGTCTGTGGTATTTTGGCTCCACAGTTTGGGGATGCGCTAAAAGTTATTGGTTATTGGGACCCTCCATCTCTCTGAAGACGTTGAAGGATTACAACGACATGTATTAGAGGTATGAAGAGATGTACCCTTGAACCAATATCCCTATTTGGGGAATGAGATGAACATCAGTTTAGATATCATCTGTTAGGAGAACACTAGTCATCTTTGGGACTAGGATTAGTTTAGAGAGACCTGAATATGGGGGCTCAGTTGATTGGTGACAAAAAGGGTCTTGGCTTCGGAAGACTTGCCTAATTTGAGCTAAGGTTGATTTCCCGTAATCACCCCATAGTGCTAAACACTGAATCAGTGTTAAACATTGGACTTTGGAGGAGCTCACTTGTGAACACGTGAGGGGCCCTAAAGTGGGCATTGTTCTTTGAGTTTATTCCTTCATATATATATATATATATATATAAAGTGCTGAGCACTTGGCTCACGTGTGAGCACGTGAAGCGCCCGAGGTGAGAACCGTTCTCTGGATTTTAATCCTCTTTCATTTATAAGTGCTAAGCACTTGGTTCATCAAACAGTCACATGCAAATACGTGAGGTACCTTCAGAATGCGAGCGCTGTCTTTTGAATTTTCTCTCTCTTTTATACACAACTGTTTGGGGGTCACGTGGGAACACGTGAGGTGCCCCCAAAATGGGAGCTATCTTGGGCTTATTCCCTTTTTTCCGTTTTTTGAGTGCTAAGCACTATTGGGTCATGTGAGATCACGTGAAGCACTCTGAAGAATGAAAATTGTCTTTGTTTTATTCTCCTTTTTCCTTTTTCTGAGTGCTAAGCACTATCAAGGGATCACGTGAGATCACGTGAGACGCCTAAAATCTGTTCTGCCTTGGCTTTACTCCCTTTTTATTTTGAGAAGTTTGTTCAAGGGTCACGTGGGAGCACGTGACCTAATTTCATTCATTCCCTTTTGATCATTAAGGGGGGAGTCACGTGGACACATGTGATCATGTTGGATACTGATCTCTTTTACGTGCATGGAGAGCTAAATTTCTTGTTCAAGAATTAAATTCTTTTATAGGATTATACCCTAATTTTATTTAGAGGAATTAAATTCCTATGTGTTTGAAAGAATTAAATTCTTTAAAACCCATTCTCCCTCTAAGTTTTGTTAGTGTATATGCCCTAGGGACCATTATTGTATCATACTAGGTTGTATATTACTTAATGGAAGCTTGGGATATTCACAGTTGTATATAACAGTCTTGCTAAACATGGTAGTATACTACTTGGTTTGTGTCTACTTTAATATGTGCATATGTTTCTTGTTACGTATCACTTATACATATTAGTAGAGCCCATAGGATTTTTGCTTAATTACCAGCGTTGTGATGGCAGTCACACTAGTGGGGGCTGGGTAGTCTGTAAGCAACATCCTATACAGGTCCCTGGTCGTTGGACCATCGAGATAGGGCATCGATATTCCAGAGTAGACTAAGTGTGTACGCTTCTCATCCCAGTTGGGGAGATGGTCTGTCCCACAGCCATCAGTACGTCGTACTGGAGATAGTATACAGGTGCTCGTTAGGTTATGGGTACACCGGACAAGACTCGCGGGGGAACTGATTGGTTGGTATTATACCCATCGTCAGTTAACAGTTCCCAGGTGACATGAGTACAGCATAGTCCGCAGACTTGACACTACTACTTCGCCTCGAGTGTGTCCCATTGTTCTTAGATTGCTACCCTACCACGGCTCAAAGAAGTCGTGCAAACAGGTAGCAGTTGAGTGCAGTCCTGAGCACTTGGAGGCAGTGGCGATTAGATAGGATTCGTCTCTCCCGGTATTGGGAGTTGATATCGCGCTGTGTCAGAGAGCCATTAAGCAAAGTCCCTGGCCAGGGCAAGCGAGATATACTGGTAGGTTCCAGTAGCTTCTCAGGGTGTAATGGGCTTCGCTCCGACACGACTTATACAGCTATTAGGGGACTGATGCTTGCCACCCCCTAGGCATGATATGCGATAGTCTTAGACGAACAGACCGGACTGTACGAAGATTGTCACATCAGGCTCAGTAGGGGTTCGGATGGTTTTTTCTTCATCGGCCTTCTTATCGACATCTACCTGGGGACCGTTACGTACAGCTAGTGCCGCTTGCGGCCTGTGGTTAAACCCACTGCCAGCGTAGTGTCGAGTCTTTAGAGTCCCACACAGAGAGTTTCCCTACTCCAGGCGAAACGATATAGAGGTCGTATGGTTTTACGACAAGGGTTCGGACGCGTACTTGTGTTTACGCACGTACGACTTTTCGGACAGTTTTTACTAGTCGGCTTTGGTTTAAGCCAGTTTCTAGTATCAGGTTATTGGATTTATACAGTCTAAAGTCTTTCCGTGTTTTCACGCATTGGAGGGGCGTTCTCGTAATTTTCCGGGAAGCTTCTAGAAGCATGGTGACTTGGAGGGTAAGGTGGCATTTGCATTAATTGGTTTAGTGAGTCATGTAGTGATTCATGTAATGAGTTAATGATTCATTTAATGATTTGTATGACTTATATGATGAATCACTTAGGGTATTAATGAAACATGATGATAAAGCTTTATTTATTATTTACTTAATAATATCATATGTTTCATATATACACAAATGATTTCATTCATCCAAAGTAATTCATATTCTCACCTTCTCTCTCCTCAAGCTCTCCCTCTTCAAACCCTAACTCTAACCTCTCATGTGTTGAGATCAAGGGTTAGCTAGACTAATACATCCATAACCTCACTCTATATCCCCTAGGTAGCTTAGATTAGCACTTTGAGCAACCTAATTATCTCAAGTTAGAGATAAAGCTTGGCGTAGGAGCTCTCGGGTGGATCGTCTTTGACTCGAGGAGGCCGTTGAAGTGCCGATGTTCCAAGGAGCCTACGAGGAGTGGAGGACCGCGATGAAGACCCGAAGGACAAGTAATGTGAGGTATAACTTCGTATCCGAGTAGTTAAATCTCTAGTAGATTGTCAGCAATGGTTTAGAAACGATTCATACGCTCAAGTTCGTGTTACGAAGCTTTGATAATCGTTTTTCAGATATTCCTCCTCCCCGCAAGTTCATGGGGTGCGTGACATGGACGTACAGTGGTATCAGAGCCAACTAAACCATAACTAGCTTGTTAGCAACTAATTAGAAGTTCGATCGACGGAAAACACGAAAACAAAACCCTGGATATTCCTAGTTTCTGTTAATTTTAAACTTGTCTGGAAAAATATTTGACATACCTTAAAATTCACAGCAGGGAATTTGATGAATACTGAGAAAATACGAGCACTCAATTCGACTTGACGACCGCGGATCCGCGGCCAAATGGTGCTTTTCGCCGCGGATCCGCCGCCTAGTCAACTCTGAGTTGACTCGGATTTGCTCAGTTATTCATGCTTTTTGTGTTTTGTTTTCTAGTATATTATGTTTCTGCCCAGGTTACTTCAGTGCAGGTTTGCTTTTGGGGTAGACACGGAATATAGTATTCGATCGATGTCCTAAGATATTTGCTAATTGGGTTTTTATCTGTAATATTTAATGTATTCGTAAACCTCCCCTAACTGCTAGTATGTCGGTTGGCTGGGGGTTGCACATTTCTGAAATGTTTACTGTTTGTGTATATGAACTGTGTTGGACTGTTGTGATGATTAGCCGGGGTTTGAGATAGGTTTAATATTCATTCATTCGATATAATGGTAATATGATGTAATATTCTTTTGCGGGGCACATCCAGGTTACGGTTGTAGCCACCGTTGTATTATTTCTTTTTACTGTTTTTGCTCCTAGGATAGACCCAAGGTGGAGTACACAAACTACCAGGTACTTTGAAGTATTTAGTGGCCTACTCACTTTGTTGAGGGAGACCGCTTCACTTCGGGTACTTGGCGGGTAGTTTGCCGTACCCGTAGGGGTCTAGGGTGGGGTAATGGCTATTCATCACAACTGTGTAATCCGTCTTTTATTGCAGGCTCAAAGCAAATGCGGATTGCTAGGAAATCCAATAAAGTTCATCAGTGATCTGGAATGCTTATTATTGCGTCTGACGAATATACAATATCTATATATGATAGCTATTATACGTCACTTATGTTTTACACCCGTGCTAGCCCAGTCCCCGCTCTGTTGTTAGTTAAGTAACCTAACGGGTGATGACGGGACCCCGTGGCGAATGCGGATGGCATAAGGGGACGTGGTATTTTTGTTGTTTTCTGCAATGATAGGATAAATGATGGGACGCATTATTATAATGCAAAGAAAATAAACCAAAGTTAAAGTCGTTGGAACAAATTTAAAAGAAACCACTTGGTTATTTTAAAAAAAAGATCAGAATTATTTAAATTGCGGAGCTTTAACCACTCATTTTAAAAAGTATCAGGTTCCTTCGATTATATCAAGTTCACTACGTTCACGGTTTTGCAAAAACCATTCGTAGCCCTCTGTCATTTCATTTGGGTATTCAGTAGTATTCAAGCTATGTATATTTAGCCCTTAGTCAAAACATAGTGTTTGGTAGCTGCTGGGGTATTCATTTGTTGCATAGATAGATGCGTTGGTTTGGGACAGTCGTATTACTTTTCTTGGCCCTTAGTCAAGAGTATATACGGGTGGGTTCAAATTAACCTGGATAATGACGGGTAGAACTTGACATGTGACTTGTGACATATTTGGCCCTTAGTCAAAGTCATAAGAGCATGGGGCAAAAATCCATATCGGGAATTTCTAAAGAAACTGCAATTTGCAGAGAGAGCATACCATTTTGGAGTTTGATGAATGTTGGTAGGATTCCTTCAACATTATCATACGATGATATTTTGGATCCCGATCCTACTGTGAGTATATACTACTTATCAGGAGATTCGTCACTTAACGATCAATGCTATAAACCAAGTAGGTGCCTTGAAAGGTGTCAGCAGGGTTACGCCCCCAGAGAAAAGAGGTTATTTAATTAAGGAACTTCGCGAAAGCATTGGAAAACCTCCCTCGAAGTATCGACACTGACCTGGCTGAATGGTTAAGCAAGAATTGTACGGTGAGAATAGTCCTGGCTAATTCTTCTTTTATAGTTTGAGGAGGGATTCGAGAAACAGTGGGAGCCATCCTGTTTAGATAAATTAAAAACCATTCTAAACTTGCAAGAGTATCATGCTAATAGTATTTTCTTCTCTCTCTTAAATTGCAGCGACCTTGTGACCACACATAGGTTACATTTAGATAACAAATTGACTGAATCTTACTTTTATGACTGGCAAAAGTCTGTCCAGATGTCCATTGCCTATGACAAGCTGGACCACCCTATTACTACTCAAGATCCCGCCATCCCAGGTCCAGTTTCCACTGTCACGGATATGGATATCCGTCAGACAAGGGAAAAAGATAAAGCGAAAGCCAAGTGTCTCGTGTTAGCTTCAGTTGATGGTATATACCAGAAGCAGCACGAGAAGATGGACTTAGTTTCCATCTTTCTCCATAACAAAGATTTATATGGAGAGCAATTTCATATCGCAAGATATGAGACCTCGAACGAATTAATTCAAGCGAGGTTGGCTGACGGGTCATCTGTAGGGGACAACGTTCTTACAATGACTAGCTATATTGATGAGCTCCAGGACCTGCAGACCACGTTGGGAAACGGGTCAGATACTGACTTGATTCTACAGTCTCTACCTTCTATCCTGAAGGAAACCAGGGAAGTAGAAGGAAAGAGAAGGGCAAAAGTTTCGGGACTAGTTATAGTAAAAGAGGGACGTTCCTATTGTTATGGGATTGGGCATAGGCAGAAAGATTGCAGGGCTTTTGAAGCCAGTAACCAGGATACGAAGCATGTTGTGGCTTCAGCCTCAAGTGTATTTGTAATTGAAGACTGTATGTCAATTAACTCTACTTCCTGGGTACTAGATACCGGAGCAGGATCTCATATATGTAATTCATTACATGCTTTGAGAAACAGTAGAGTTATAAAAGTAGGTGATTGGTCTCTTAGAGTTGCAAACAGAATGACAGTGAACGCTGAATCCGTGGGAGAATATCGCCTAGGTTTGACAAGTGGGCATATATTGGTTTTACATAACTGTTTATATGTACCTAGTATGACTTGTAATATCAGATCAGTGTCCTCACTTTCGAGAGAGGGATATGGTTTTACGTTCGTAAGCGATGTAGTTAACATCCACCTAAATCAACTTCTGATTGGGTCCGGTACATTAGATAACGGTATATACGTATTAAGTCAAGCTCAGGTTTTCAATGTCCAGAACACTCTTAAAAGAAAGTCTCCAGAGATAAATCAGGCTTTCTTATGGCATTGTAGACTAGGTCACATCAATGAGAGAAGGTTGACTAAGTTACATAAAGAAGGATATTTGAATCCGTTCGAATATCAATCTTATGCTACTTGTGAATCTTGTCTCAAAGGAAAGATGACAAAGGCTCCGTTCACTGGACACTGAGTAAGAGCAAGCGAGCTCTTAGGACTCGTACACAGTGACGTGTGCGGTCCAATGTCTACACATGCGCGAGATGGTTATTCCTACTTCATTACTTTTACGGATGATTTCTCTAGGTATGGATATGTCTTCTTAATGAAACATAAATCCAAGGCCTTTGAGAAATTCCAAGAATGCAAGAATGAAGTGGAAAAACAAACATGCAAGAGTATAAAGACACTGAGATCTGATCGAGGTGGTGAATACTTAAGTACCGAGTTCCTGGGTTACTTAAAAGAGAATGGAATTCTCTCTCAGCTTACTCCTCCATACACACCACATCATAACGGTGTATCGGAAAGGAGGAATCGAACCCTATTGGATATGGTTCGTTCCATGATGAGTAACGCTGAGTTACCGCGAACATTTTGGGGATATACACTAGAATCAGCTGCATATCTTTTGAACCAGGTTCCCACCAAGACTGTGCCTACCACACCATATCAGATGTGGAGTGGGAAGAAACCCTATCTTCAGTATCTAAAGATTTGGGGATGTCCGGTTTATGTTAAAAAGCAGCATGCGGACAAACTCGAGGCACGATCAGTACTATGTAAGTTTGTGGGATATCCAAAGAACTTCAGGGGATATCTATTCTATTACGCAGAGGAACAAAAGGTTTTTGTTTCTCGTAATACCCATTTTCTAGAATATCAGTTTTTAGAAAAGGAAACTAGTGGGAGCGAAATAGAACTGGAAGAAATTCCAGAAACACAAACTACTACTGAAAGTTTGGTAGAACCAGAAGTTCAAGAAGAACAGGACATCCCAACGCCACTCCACAGGAGTAGTAGGCAATCTCATCCGTCCGAGAGATACTACGGTTTTCTTATAGACGGGGATAGAGAGGATTGCACTATTGACTATGTTGAGTCTACTAGCTTCCAGCAAGCCATTCAGAGCGGTGACTCGGTAAAATGGCTGGATGCAATACGGACCGAAATGGAGTCCATGTACACTAACAAAGTATGGACTTTGGACATTGCTCCAGATGGGGTAAAACCCGTAGGATGCAAATGGATCTTCAAAAAGAAGATTGGTGTAGTGATCAGTCGAAAATACTGCATTTCTAACACAGCAATTTCCCTACCTTTTGCAGTCAAGTAGAGGTATCCGGTATTCATATCACCTATATTTGCAAAACACATGTAAAATACGGGATTACTTGTACTGTGTACTAAAACCAGCATTTTTAGGGAAATTGTGTGTTTTTCATGGCATCGCATCATCCTTGTATTGCGCAACTCTTGTCTCGGTGAAATTGTGCAGGAAATTCCAGAAGCAGGGCCTAATTGGGAAATGAACTAATAAAAGACACACCAATTCAAAGGCTAAAGATCTGGAGCAATACAGAAGGCCAAATAAAAAAATCCAAACATCAGAAAGAGGCCCACCAGTCAGCCCAAGTATTACCATATAAAGAGAAACCATCAAGGCCATTAATGGGCCGCGGATCCGCGGCCCAAGCCCCCTTGGCGCGGTGGATCCGCGGCCAATCGAAGAGATCAAGCCATCAAATTTTGTCACATGCCTAATTCTAACGGCCAAAGCTTCCAGAAGACCCCAGAAGCTCCACTTGGCACATCTAGAAGGCTCGGATAACTAACTCTTGGAGGGAAATTCAAAATTTAAAGCTTAACTAACTTTTTGGAGGGAAATTTAAATTATTTGATAACTAACTTGTGGGGGGAATTCAAATTTCAATTCTAGATCTAAGATTTGGAAAGTCTATAAAAAGGAGCCTAGATCTAGGGTGCAAATTGTTCAAGAATTATCATCATCTTCTACCCACAAGTTTAGTGACAAAAGCTTGTGCCAAATTCAATTCCCATCTCCAATTCAAAATCAAGATCAAGATCCCGAGATCAATTTGAGCAAGAGAGCCTTCAACCTTTAGCAAGCGACGCCGGATTTCCAACGGAGCAAGAGATCCACGCCGATCCGCGACTCAAGGAGCCGAGCGAAGCCGAAATCGACGATCTAGTTCCTTCCTTTTGTAAATTCAAGAGAGTTGTAACGAAATTTGTCGATAAATAAAGGTGAATTTTCTATATCTTGCTTATCTTTTAATTCAAGCATAATGATTAGAATTCAATTTGTGATTGTGTTTGTGATCATGATGTTTGAGTAATCTCCGCTCGTGTAGGAGTTGTGACGATCTTTAGATGATGATGATTTAAATATTTTTACAATTCTTAAATCCTATAATGTTTGGAAATTCTAGTTAATCAAATGATTAATAACCTAGTTTCGAGATGATGCTTTCTTGATCGTGTTCACTCGAAACTAGGGAACAACTATTAAACATTTGATTAACTAGAAGCTAGAATTTGAATGCGATCCATCGAAAGGACAAAGGATGAGTTGCGGAATCCATAATTTTCTAGCGAAGATCCTTAAACCTCGATGAATTTTGCATCGATCTAGTATCAATTCATTAATGGATAAGAATTAGTAATCTTTAGATCTCATCACATCTATAGATCCGATCTACTCCTACGAGCCATACTTCTAGTCTTGATTGTTGGTTGGAAATTATCTCTCATCCCTATTCTTGCTCTTTAATGTTTCTTTTAGATCTAGATTTTTCTTACTTTTTGATCTACAATTACAAATCATGAATTGTTTTCTTTTCTTTTGCTTAAATTTTCAACTCATCTAATTCAAGAATTGAACGGAACTCACTTTCCCTGTGGACGATCCGCACTCGCTAACGCGCTACATCCGACACCGTAGTTGATTGCGGTCAAATAATTTTTCGTTGTGATTTCTTTACAATTTTCATTCTACACAAACAAGAATTCTTTCCAATCAAAATGGCGCCGTTGCCGGGGATCGTGTGCTATTTGTTCATTTTTTGAAATTTGAGTTGAAAAGTTTATTCCATCAATATTTTTTAGATCAAAACTTGCACAAAATACTAATACGTGTTGTTGTGGTTAATTGCAAGGAGATCAGGAGCTTGCTGGAAAATTGGAAAATTATTTGGTGAATTCCAGAGGATTGAGGAAGAGATCAGGAGCTTGCTGAAGAATTTTTGTGCAGAGACCCCACCATCTCACCGCGTTTCCGCGGCCAATAACTCTATTAAACGGCGGGTTCGCGGCCCATTAAGGAGCTCTCTGTAAAATCTTTTGCAGGTAATCTCTAACTTTCTTATCTCCTCTCTAAAATCTGCTCCAACTAATAATTTGTTGCAGGTTTCTTTGCAAATAATCGTTGCGCCGCAAAAAGCAAAATAAAGTGTGCTTGTTTTTGATTTTGTGGTTGTTTGCATAACTAATACGGAAATTAAGGGGCACGGCCAAATCCAGATTAGGTGGGGAGTTCATTACCCTTCCTAGGCCCCAAAAATCACAAACCTGCATCCGCATTACCCTCATTAATTAAAAAATATCTAGAGATGACTCTAAGGACCGTCGCGCTCACTTAGGACAGAAGAAGGCCGTGGGTAATTCATTACTTATCCGCGTTTCTCTTGTGGTGCCTAGGAAAGTGTGTCGAAGGCTAGTGGTTACTTAATTAGGCCCACTACTTACGTAGTGGAGAACCTCCCACTTACCTGGCACTTACCTGGCCACAGGAGGGACAAAGAGGCAGTGGAGGATTCTATCCTGCAGCTTGTCTTCTGGCAGTTAGGAGCGGTCTAGAGATTGGACCTAGGTGACCATAAATTTTAGGGTATTGCTTGTTGCATCATATTTTCAAAATCCGTATCATTTTTCAAAACAAACACCGCACTCACTTCATTTCCCCTAATTATAAATCACGCTGCCACTTGTACTAACCCCTTTTAGTGCAAGATAGGCTGGACACGGGATTCTAGTGCCCGACTTGTCCGCGTCCCCTCGATCGACTCCGAAGTCGGTATTTCTCCATTTACCTTTCTTTTACCCCCCACCACTCCCACACCGATGGATCAGTCTCCATCAAACCTCTTTACCGCTACTCTGCCGTCGTCCGTTGGTGCGCAGATTCCACCCCGCATCTCTCTCCAAGAGAGGTGTTACCCTTTGCGAGGTCCTCTCTCGACCTGCTTATCCATTCCACCAGCCAACGGGGATAACTTTGAGATTAAGCCCAGTACATCAACCTTCTACCCAAATTCCACGGTCTCGAGACTGAAGACGCGTACGTTTTTATTACCAAATTTGAAAACGTATGCGCAATGATGGGTACATCACAACTTTCTGTGGATGCCATGCGTCTACGACTTCTTCGATTTACCTTGTGCGATATAGCCGAGAAGTGGCTGTATAACACCACCGCACACTCCATCACGAATTGGGAAGAATTCGTTGCAGCATTCCTTAAGAAATTCTACCCTATGCAAAAGACAGCTCGAATCCGTAGCGAACTCTATCAATTCTCCCAACTTCCGGCTGAACCATTTTCAAAATACTTTGACCGATTCAAGGATCTTTTGGTTCAATGCCCACATCACGGCATCCCGAGATGGGAACTTTGCCGAATCATATATGAGGGCAGTAACCCTACCACTAAACAAAACCTTGAAAACATGTGTCAAGGCACCTTTATGACCAAGGATGATGGGGAAGCGTGGAAATTTTTAGAAGAGTTCGCTGAAAAGTCACTTCAGTGGGAGACTGGAACCCAGCCATCGAATAGGGGTGGCATACACCAAATAGACGTGTCCATAGGTGTTCGAGCTGAGATGGCAGCAATGCAAAAGAAGCTCGACGCTATGGAACACAAATTCCTAGCAGCCTCCCTAAACCCAATGTCGCTCCCCAAAACCGTTTGTGGGTGCTGTTCAGACCCTTCTCACTTAACGGAAGAATGTCCATTAAACTCCCGGTTTCGAGGTCTCGAGCATACCAATGCCGCATTTCAAAGACCTGGAAACGACCCTTTTTCTTCCACATACAATCAGGGTTGGAGGAATCACCCAAATTTTGCTTGGAACCAATCCCAAAACACGGTTCCAAACCCGAATCAATTCCAACGGGTCCCTCCACCACAACAGCAACCACTTCAGCTCACCCAGCACCCCTACCAGTCACCAAATTTCCAAAACCAGGTCAACACTCCTGCACCTTCTAATCCTATGCAGTCGACCTGTTCTGATGAGTTCTCTCAATTCGCTCAAACCATGAAATCACTCATGTCAAATTTCATGGAAGTGTCGGCCTAGGTTAAGTCTTCTGTTGGTGAGATAAAGAAAAACTCAGCGTCCCAAGCTGAGAGTATCAAAATGATGGAAGCTGAGATTGCACGACTTAAGGCCGAAATGAGTGCAAGAGAGAAAGGGAAACTCCCAGCTCAACCTGTACCCAATCCTGGCTATTCACATCATGTGAATGCAATCACCACGTTGAGATCTGGGAGAGTGCTGGATAACCATGTTGGGGAAGAAGTTGATGATATTGATGATCCTATCAACACCCCGGCTGAGACCTTTCCTCACACACACGCTTCTGATTCTGATTCTTGTTCTTCTACCCCACCGCCTTCTCACGAGCCTATTCTCCATTTCCCTCTAGGCTCAACACCTCAGCCCACCTCTTTTACTCCTCCACAGACGATCCACACTTCTATTTTGGGATCGGGGCCACACACACTTCCTTCTCCTATGATGGACCCAGCGCTCATTGCTAAAGCACCTTATCCTAATCGGTTAAGGGCTAACACATCAAGTCCACATATGGAGAAGATTATGGACATGTTCAAGCAAGTTAACATCAACATCCCTCTCCTAGATGTGATTCAACAAGTCCCCGCTTATGCAAAAATTCTTAAGGACTTGTGCACTAGGAAGAGGAAGACTCAAGTGCCAAAGAAGGTCTTCATGTCTAATAGCATTAACACTGCTTTTATCCCTCCGCTACCAAAGAAACGTAAGGACCCAGGATGTCCTACGATATCGATTTCTATTGGGGATAAACACATCAATCGTGCTCTTTTAGACCTTGGCGCCAGTGTTAACCTGCTTCCATACTCAGTCTATGAGCAACTAGGGATCGGAGAGTTGAAACCAGCCCATTGCACTCTCCAGATGGCTGACCAATCAATCACCAAACCTAGGGATGAACTGGAGGATGTGTTAATAAAAATCGGGGAATTCGTATTCCCTGTGGATTTTATTGTACTTGATACACAGCCTGTAGCGAACCCTCGGAATCAAATTCCGGTGATTTTAGGTCGCCCCTTTTTGGCCACTTCCAATGCAATAATCAACTGTCGAAACGGTTCTATGACCCTATCCTTCGGGAATAGGTCAATAGAGCTGAACATTTACAAGATTGGAAGTGTACCCTCCGAACCTACTGCTCATATCTGTTCTGTCGACTTAATGGATGTCGACAACAGCGAATTTGATGATCCTCCTGATACCGATCTTGACTCTTTTCATACGTTGTTGTTTGACCCAACTATGTATCATACACATACGGACTCTTCCACCGAGATGTCCGGGTCAACAACCAACACCGATTATGAATTACCTTTAGAGTCTGAAGATCACCCCGCACTTTGTGATGACATTATTCTTCGGGGTATTGATGAAACTTTTGAGGAGATCTTCGCTGATGAACTCGCATTTCTGAATAACATGGGTGTTGAGATGAATCATGTCCCAATCACTGAAATTGAACCTCCACCCCCTCTTCTGAACTGTAAAAAGAATGCGAGTTATCCATCACAATCACTGCATCGTCTCTCCAAAATGAGACGCACACACACTCTCTTCCACCCCTTACCCTTTCCCCACTTCTTCTTCCACCAACCCGAGCACTGCATTGATAAAATCTTCGAATGGTTGGTGTTGATCTTCGGTCTATGCAAAGCTTGGCATCGACCAATGTTTCTTGACCCCCTCATGTGATTTTCAAAGTTTAACATTGCATAACTCAAGTTTGGGGGGGGACAATTTTTCTGGCTCTTGGAAAGAAAATTTTTACAAAAATTTTAATCCAAAAATAAGTTTGGGGGAGGATCTTCACTTATATATTTTGCCCCCACTAATAAATTCCTCCCAGACTTACAGGTTTTTGTAGATATAGCGGATGGCAACAGTGAGGACACTGTTGAAAACAAGTTTGGGGGAGGTTTGTGCTTAGTTTTGCATCATGTGCATATCATTTGCATAAGCACAAAACATTTCTTTAAAAAAATCATAAAATTTTAAAATTTTTCAAAACCCATAAAAAAAATTTGTGTAAATAATTTTTGTAAATAGTTTTTCAAAACCCATAAAAACCTATAAAAATTTTAAAATTTTTTCAAAATCCATAAAAATTCAAAAAAAAAATTCAAAAATATAAAAACTTAAAATTTCCAAAATATAAAAATATTTAATATTTATAATAATGAAAGATTAGATAGTGAAAAATTACATCCATGAGATTAGAAAAATTTAAGAAAACCAAGAAAATTAGAAGTTTTCTTATACGAACTAGTAATAAGTAGTTATGAGCCGTTGTCCCAAAGGTTAGTAAGATGAAGGAAGTCACTAATCTGAGGATAAAAATAAGTCTGAAAAATAGTTTCTATTCTGGAAAGCCAAGCATTTTGAACGTTGATACCCTGCTATTCGCACTTACACACGTCTTAAAGCCCGGGTTAGTAGAGGATACCTTGAAATGCTCTTGTCTTAAAGCCGATGTATAAAAAAAAATGAAGAAAGTGGTGAGAAAAATGGACACTGGTTTTGTTATCACCAAGGGCAATAATAAAAAAAATCTATAGCAAGGGTGCCTTTTCACCTAGTGCCCTAAGGCCAACTGGTCTGGGAGTCACTGCTATACCTAAGGTGGTGCAAGACGAGGAAAATACACCAAATATGCAAGCACATGAGTAATCGGTCAGTTAGTACCTCAAGAAATATTAACGGTCGCATGAAAGTGTGTGAGCTCATCAAAATTAAAAAGTACTAAGGCTGATGGGCAAGAGTATGATAGCTTGAATTGAATTCTCCGGGTGTAGGGATGTCCTTTACACACACGCAGGGTGATATGATCGATGTTTTGGAAGAAAGATAGGAATGAAAAATAAGATGATGTTTTATTGAGGGAGGACGTGATTTCTGACATCTTTTCACGACCATTAAGATAGGGCTCATGACAACCGAAAATCTAGCTTAGTTGGAAACCCTAATTTTCAAGGCTTTTCTTTTATAATTCTTGTCTTTAAATGTAATATTCATGATCTTCCTTTTATTATTGGATTTTGTGGGTGCAATCCGCTGAAAACCCTCAGGAGACAACACTCCTCCTACTAGGGACACCTAGAGGTTTAAAGGCTTGTTGCACGTGCTCAGTGCAATCGTGTTGCCTACGAAAGTGCGCTTTTCTCTTTCTTTATTTTCTCCTTCTCTTAATAAAACAGTTCGATCGAGACGATCGAAAATAAGTTTGGGGGAATTTGATCAGTCGAAAATACTGCATTTCTAACACAGCAATTTCCCTATCTTTTGCAGTCAAGTAGAGGTATCCGGTATTCATATCACCTATATTTGCAAAACACATGTAAAATACGGGATTACTTGTACTGTGTACTAAAACCAGCATTTTTAGGGAAATTGTGTGTTTTTCATGGCATCGCATCATCCTTGTATTGCGCAACTCTTGTCTCGGTGAAATTGTGCAGGAAATTCCAGAAGCAGGGCCTAATTGGGAAATGAACTAATAAAAGACACACCAATTCAAAGGCTAAAGATCTGGAGCAATACAGAAGGCCAAATAAAAAAATCCAAACATCAGAAAGAGGCCCACCAGTCAGCCCAAGTATTACCATATAAAGAGAAACCATCAAGGCCATTAATGGGCCGCGGATCCGCGGCCCAAGCCTCCTTGGCGCGGCGGATCCGCGGCCAATCGAAGAGATCAAGCCATCAAATTTTGTCACATGCCTAATTCTAACGGCCAAAGCTTCCAGAAGACCCCAGAAGCTCCACTTGGCACATCTAGAAGGCTCGGATAACTAACTCTTGGAGGGAAATTCAAAATTTAAAGCTTAACTAACTTTTTGGAGGGAAATTTAAATTATTTGATAACTAATTTGTAGGGGGAATTCAAATTTCAATTCTAGATCTAAGATTTGGAAAGTCTATAAAAAGGAGCCTAGATCTAGGGTGCAAATTGTTCAAGAATTATCATCATCTTCTACCCACAAGTTTAGTGACAAAAGCTTGTGCCAAATTCAATTCCCATCTCCAATTCAAAATCAAGATCAAGATCCCGAGATCAATTTGAGCAAGAGAGCCTTCAACCTTTAGCAAGCGACGCCGGATTTCCAACGGAGCAAGAGATCCACGCCGATCCGCGACTCAAGGAGCCGAGCGAAGCCGAAATCGACGATCTAGTTCCTTCCTTTTGTAAATTCAAGAGAGTTGTAACGAAATTTGTCGATAAATAAAAGTGAATTTTCTATATCTTGCTTATCTTTTAATTCAAGCATAATGATTAGAATTCAATTTGTGATTGTGTTTGTGATCATGATGTTTGAGTAATCTCCGCTCGTGTAGGAGTTGTGACGATCTTTAGATGATGATGATTTAAATATTTTTACAATTCATAAATCCTATAATGTTTGGAAATTCTAGTTAATCAAATGATTAATAACCTAGTTTCGAGATGATGCTTTCTTGATCGTGTTCACTCGAAACTAGGGAACAACTATTAAACATTTGATTAACTAGAAGCTAGAATTTGAATGCGATCCATCGAAAGAACAAAGGATGAGTTGCGGAATCCCTAATTTTCTAGCGAAGATCCTTAAACCTCGATGAATTTTGCATCGATCTAGTATCAATTCATTAATGGATAAGAATTAGTAATCTTTAGATCTCATCACATCTATAGATCCGATCTACTCCTACGAGCCATACTTCTAGTCTTGATTGTTGGTTGGAAATTATCTCTCATCCCTATTCTTGCTCTTTAATGTTTCTTTTAGATCTAGATTTTTCTTACTTTTTGATCTACAATTACAAATCATGAATTGTTTTCTTTTCTTTTGCTTAAATTTTCAACTCATCTAATTCAAGAATTGAACGGAACTCACTTTCCCTGTGTACGATCCGCACTCGCTAACGCGCTACATCCGACACCGTAGTTGATTGCGGTCAAATAATTTTTGGTTGTGATTTCTTTACAATTTTTATTCTACACAAACAAGAATTCTTTCCAATCATGTAGATAGACAGATTGAAACATACAAGGCTAGACTGGTTGCAAAGGGTTTCCGTCAAAGACCTGGTTTGGACTATGACAAAACCTTTTCTCCAGTAGCTATGCTTAAATCCATTCGGGTCCTTCTTGCTATTGCTGCCTTCCACGATTATGAAATCTGGAAGATGGACGTAAAGACTACCTTTCTAAATGGTAATTTGGAAGTGAGCGTCTATATGGATCAGCCAGAGGGATTCATTCAGAGTGGAAGCAGCGGTAAAGTATGCAAGCTGCTTAAGTCCATTTATGGACTAAAGCAGGTATCGCGGAGTTGGAACATCTGTTTTGATGATGCTGTCAAAGAATTCGACTTCATCAAAAATCCAGATGAACCTTGCATATACAGTAAGATTGTAGGGAGAGCTGTAGTATTCCTCATCTTGTACGTGGATGACATTCTCCTAATAGGAAATGATATTCCTATGTTACAGTCAGTCAAAAGATTCTTGTCACATAAATTCTCCATGAAAGACCTGGGTGATGCCACCTACATTCTAGAGATCCGGATCTATCGTGATAGATCAAAAAGGATGTTGGGACTTTCGCAGTCCAGATACATAGACACCATAGTGAAAAGATTCAGTATGGATGATTCTAAGCGCGGTAACCTACCGGCTTGTCACGGAATCACCCTCTCCAAAGATATGTCTCCCAAGACTGATTTGGAAAGGGATCGCATGTCAATTATACCCTACGCTTCTGCGGTAGGTTCTATAATGTATGTGATGTTATGTACCATACCAGATGTAGCATATGCATTAAGCGTAGTAAGCCGGTATCAAGCAAACCCAAGGGAGAAGCACTGGATAGCTGTAAAGAACATACTCAAGTACCTGAGGAGGACTAAGGAGATGTTCTTGGTGTATGGCGGAAAAGACCTCCAGATGCAGGCCTTTGCCGACTCCGGCTTCCAGAGTGACAAGGATGACCCCAAATCCATGTCGGGTTATGTCTTTACCCTCAATGGAGGGGCGGTCTGTTGGAAGAGTTCCAAGCAGGAGACCGTTGCTGACTCAACAATAGAAGCGGAGTACATAGCTGCTTGCGATACCGCAAAAGAAGTAGTCTGGATGAAGAAGTTGCTCACAGAACTTCAGGTGGTTCCTACCAGTGTTGGTCCAATACCTCTGTATTGCGACAACAACGGCGCTATAGCTTTAGCGAAGGAACCCAGGTCCCATCAGAAGTCCAGACACATTTTAAGACGGTATCACCTGATCAGGGAGATCGTAGATCGCCGGGAGATCGAGGTGAAGAGAGTAGAGACGGAGAATAACATTGCTGATCCATTCACAAAGGCCCTTCCTCAGACGCAGTTCGAGAGGCTATTCGAGATGATAGGCCTACGATATGCCAGCTCATGGCCCTAGTGCAAGTGGGAGATTGTTAGTGTATATGCCTTAGGGGCCATTATTGTATCATACTAGGTTGTATATTACTTAATGAAAGCTTGGGATATTCACAGTTGTATATAACAGTCTTGCTAAACATGGTAGTATGCTACTTGGTTTGTGTCTACTTTAATATGTGCATATGTTTCTTGTTACGTATCACTTATACATATTAGTAGAGCCCATAGGATTTTTGCTTGATTACCAGCGTTGTGATGGCAGTCACACTAGTGGGGGCTGGGTAGTCTGTAAGCAACATCCTATACAGGTCCGTGGTCATTGGACTATCGAGATAGGGCATCGATATTCCACAATAGACTAAGTGTGTACGCTTCTCATCCCAGTTGGGGAGATGGTCTGTCCCACAGCCATCAGTACGTCGTACTGGAGATAGTATACAGGTGCTCGTTAGGTTACGGGTACACCGGACAGGACTCGCAGGGGAACTGATTGGTTGGTATTATACCCATCGTCAGTTAACAGTTCCCAGGTGACATGAGTACAGTATAGTCCGCAGACTTGACACTGCTACTTCGCCTCGAGTGTGTCCCACTGTTCTTAGATTGCTACTCTACCACGGCTCAAAGGAGACGTGCAAACAGTTAGTAGTTGGGTGCAGTCCCGAGCACTTGGAGGCAGTGGCGGTTAGATAGGATTCGTCTCTCCCGGTATTGGGAGTTGATATCGTGCTGTGTCAGAGAGCCATTACGCAAAGTCCCTGGCCAGGGAAAGCGAGATATACTGGTAGGTTCCAGTATCTTCTAAGGGTGTAATGGGCTTCGCTCCGACATGACTTATACAGCTATTAGGGGACTGACGCTTGCCTCCCCCTAGGCTTGATATGCGATAGTCTTAGACGAACAGACCGGACTGTACGAAGATTGTCATATCAGGCTCAGTAGGGGTTCGGATGGTTTTTTCTTCATCGGCCTTCTTATCGACATCTACCTAGGGACCGTTACGTACAGCTAGTGCCGCTTGCGGTCTGTGGTTAAACCCGCTGCCAGCGTAATGTCGAGTCTTTAGAGTCCCACACAGAGTGTTTTCCTGCTCCAGGCGAAACGATATAGAGGTCGTATGGTTTTACGACAAGGGTTCGGACGCGTACGTGTGTTTACGCACGTACGACTTTTCGGACAGTTTTTACTAGTCGGCTTTGGTTTAAGCCAGTTTCTAGTATCAGGTTATTGGATTTATAGAGTCTAAAGTTTTTCCGTGTTTTCACGCATTAGAGGGGCGTTCTCGTAATTTTCCGGGAAGCTTCTAGAAGCATGGTGACTTGGAGGGTAAGGTGGCATTTGCATTAATTGGTTTAGTGAGTCATGTAGTGATTCATGTAATGAGTTAATGATTCATTTAATGATTTGTATGACTCATATGATGAATCACTTAGGGTATTAATGATACATGATGATAAAGCTTTATTTATTATTTACTTAATAATATCATATGTTTCATATATACACAAATGATTTCATTCATCCAAAGTAATTCATATTCTCACCTTCTCTCTCCTCAAGCTCTCCCTCTTCAAACCCTAACCCTAACCTCTCATGTGTTGAGATCAAGGGTTACCTAGACTAATACATCCATAACCTTACTCTATATCCCCTAGGTAGCTTAGATTAGCACTTTGAGCAACCTAGTTATCTCAAGTTAGAGATAAAGCTTGGCGTAGGAGCTCTCGGGTGGATCGTCTTTGACTCGAAGAGGCCGTTGAGGTGCCGATGTTCTAAGGAGCTTACGAGGAGTGGAGGACCGCGATGAAGACCCGAAGGACAAGTAACGTGAGGTATAATTTCGTATCCGAGTAGTTAAACCTCTAGTAGATTGTTAGCAATGGTTTAGAAACGATTCATGCGCTCAAGTCCGTGTTACGAAACTTGGATAATCGTTTTTCATATATTCTGCCTCCCCGCAAGTTCGTGGGGTGCGTGACATGGACTTACAAGTTTTGGATCTACATGGCAGAATCTCCCCGATGAGAATTAAATTCTCAACTTATGGGGAGATCTGCTTCTGCAGATCTATTACCATAAGGAAGAACTAAGTTCTTGTATTAAGGGTTAAACCCTATCTTTGTTGGAGGAATTAAATTCCTATATGCTTTGTGGGAGAATAGAATTATCTGAACTTAGTTCTTCTCTTAGGTTTTAGATCTGCATGGCAGAATCTTCACGAAGAGAATTAAATTCTCAACTTATGGGAAGATCTGCTTCTGCAGATCTTCAACCAGAGGAAGAACTGAGTTCTTATTTAGAAAAGTTAAACTCTTCGTTTGAGAATTAAATTCTCTTTTATTTTGTGGGAGCTTATAGAATGAACTCCTTTCTTCTCTTACCCAGAGTTTTCTTTTTTTTTTCTCTGAAGAGATCTTCTTTTCTCTCAGGAGAATTAAATTCTCTTCTTCTTTTTTCTCCTTTGTCTTCTCTCTCTGTTGTTGTCTCCTTCTTTCTCTTCTCTTCTCTTCTTGGCTCCTATTTATAGGAGAAAGAGAAGAATTCGTTTGTTTAGAAAATCTCTCATTGAGAGATTTTGATTAATTTTATAATCAGCCCAAAAGATCTTTTAGATCAATAAGTGAATTTTATTTACCGTTGGATTTTTAATCCAAGGACTTCTGTTTTACAGAAGATATCTTGTTTACTGTTCTTTACAAGATTAGAATTTTATTCTATCATATATTTTTAGTTTAACAAGATCAGAAATATATTTTCTTAATATGGATATCTTGTTAACATAGAATTTTATTCTTGTTATAAGATTAGGAAAATATTTTCCTATGATAGATTTTTATTCTATCAAATAATTGCCGCTGGATCTTTGATCCAAAGGTCCTATGTTTAATAGAGAAGATCTTTCTAGTTTAAGGAAGATTAAGAAAATATTTCCCAAATAGAATTTAATTCTAGAATTTGATAGGAACATTTTAAATTAGGGTGCTCACATGCTTTGCATGTGATTGGCAAAAACAATCACGTGTTTAACACGTGACCCCTAGTATGGGTTTTAGCCTGTGTATGTTCAGAGCACTCACGTGTGTAACATGCGAGGCATGTTTGGCCCTTTGTTATTTATATTCAGTGTTCATATGCTTTTCATATGAGCGCCCACTTGTTTTACACGTGATTCCTGTTTGGTCCTTGGTTATTTATGTTCAGCGCTCATATGCTTTACATATGTGCGCCCGCGTGTTTTACACGTGATGCCTGTTTTTTGAGGATTCTCCCCCTTTTTTGTAAGGGAACAAGTAGCTCTTAACTGAAAATTTTGGCAGGAACAAGTAGTTTCTCTAACCGTTATAGATCTTGCATCGGCATGACTTATCAGGTTATTGGGGTCTGACGTTATACCACCTCCAGGCTATGATATGCGACATATCAGACGAAGAGACCGGACTGTACGGTAGTGTTACTGAGTGGATTCGCAGGAGTATGAGCAGGATTTCTTTTTTATCTTCTGATCGCTCAATACCCGAGTGGCCGTTACGTTTAGCAGACCGCTTGCGGCTTGTGGGTGTTGTTCATATCAGATTTTTGCATTTTCATACCGCCCAATTTTTGTCACATTGCATATCGGTAGATACTCTTGAGCCGTGTTTGCTAGTCAATTGCAGGATACAGGTTCTCGGTTCTAAAACGGTGAAATTCATGGAAAACACGACAAAATCCGGGTTCCTGCCAACCACTGAGAAAACACGGTCTCCGCTCGACATCCGTATGTTGCCAGATACCAGTTTAGGAAGACAAAATGTCAAATCAATGTCGTTTTCATGCACAAGGCTCAATGGCAGCACAAGATCCAAGAAATCTACGCGGAGCTCGAGGCAATCATGACAAAAACATTCACAAAAAGTCCACCTTTCCCTCAACAGAAATTCTGGAAAAATCGTAAAGAAATTTCCAGAAAATACATATACCAGAATAAAGGGGACAGAAGAACAGGGAAGCCCAAAAAACAAGAGAGCCCAACTCCTCCAAAGGGCCGCGGATCCGCGGCCAATAGGGGGTCTAGGCCGCGGATCCGCGGCCTTATGGTGGCGGCAGACAGAGAGTTTTCAGGGGTAGCATGGTATTTTCATTTGGGTTCTGGTGGTTGCCCTAGGTTTTCATTTTTTAGCCTATAAATAGCCCAGAACTTTGTGAAGAGAAGGGTCCATAATCTTGTATTCTCTTTTGTAAGGTTTAGTTGTGTTTCTTCTTTCTCTTCTCATCTCTTCTCCATTAAAACTTGTAATGAGCTTGGTGAGTGAAGAATGGTGAATAAAGAAGATCATTTTTATTATCATGCTTGTCTTTCTTTTTCTATAATTGTTGTAATTTTAATTTGTTAACTAGTTGTTGTTATTTCTTGTTGTTATTTCTTGTTGTTTCTTTCTTCTCTCTTTTTCTTTATCCTTAATACGACCATGATTCTTATGCTCGATCCTCGCCAAGGTAAGGTCGCAAATAGCTAGTCGTTATCTTCTAATCTCTTTCTTTCTATCTTCCTCTTTTGTTTTGTTTTATTTTTCCGTATCATGATGTGTGAGTAGTTCATACTTGTTAGGGTAGGATAAGGGAAGTTTGAGAGAAGGAAATCTCTCTCACTCTTTCCTTGCCCAACAGCTTAAATCGACTCCCGTTAATTGAACCACAATCCACTCCTTACGGCACCCTATCCTACATGATAGCGGTGATTCCGTAGTGAGACCGGTTGTGGTTGAATTAACCGGAGGTTATGGCTAAGAGCCAAGAACGGACGGACAAGCACCAAAAGGAAGAACTTATGCGTTGGAAAGCCTAGCTTATACTCGCAAGTTCCTTCCTAGTCGTGCTAATCCCCGTTGTTGCCGATTACCGTAACACCGATATTAAGAGGGGCAACGAAAGATGTGGAGACTCCTAACTCAAACTAACCTAATCCTAACCCTAACAAGCTCTCTTTAAATATCAACTTAACACTTAGATAATCACAAACAAATCTGAACTCTCGGACTTAACTCGTTAAAACACATTGAAAAAGACTCCCATCTCCCTGCGGACGACCCGTACTCAACCGGCTAGCTACAAGCGAAACCGTCTTGATTGCGGTATTTAAACTAGAACTTGAACACGCAGAAACCTTAACAATCAAATGGCGCCGTTGCCGGGGAGACGGTAGTTTATTTCCTTGTGTAATTTCGGGTTAACTTGTGAATATAACCAAAAAAAAAAACAACAAAAAAATATACTTTGTAAAAGAAACCATCGTGTTATTTTTGATTAGTTTTTGTGCAAGTGTGCAGGAAAATACAAAGTCGAGTTCAGTGGCCAAGACGTTGAAAAGACGAAGTTCAAGTACAGTGCCAAAGACGTGGGAAGATAGACCCACATTTCGCGGCTACACAGCGACGGACCAAAACGGAACAAACGGTCTACTATCAAGATCTGGAGCAGGTACAGTGAGCAAATAAAAATTCAGCAAATCCAGACAAGCAGAGGACACCAACAGGAGCTCACAACAGAAAAACGGAGCCCCAACTCCACTACCTTGCCGCGGAGCCGCGGCATTTGTTGGCTTAGGCCGCGGATCCGCGGCCACTTGGGGGGGTCAGTGGGCCAAAATCTCTCTGTAAGTCTCTCTTCTCTCTCCCACTCCTCTGAACTCCAATAAATTGTGTTTTCTGCAGATTTCTTTGCGCAAACTCTTCTCCCCCTTCCAATAAACTGTTCTTGTGCAAGATTCTTTGCGCCGTAAATAAAAATTGTTTGCAGTTAATTTGTTACTGTTTTGCATTTTCTTTAATACGGACTTAAGGGGCTTGAAACCAATCCAGATTGGGTGGGGATTTCATCACCCTTCCCAGGACCCCAAAAATCACAAAAGCATATGCATTGTCCATTGTAAATTAAAAAATACTAGACTTCAGCCCTAAGGACTTCGCGCTCATTAGGAGAAGATAAACCGTGTTTAGAACCTCGCTTAACGGTATATTGTTTACGGGGTGTCTAGGAAAGTGTTAACGGCGCAACCGCCAAAAGAGAAAGGGTTATTTAATTAAGAAACTTCACGAAAGCGTTGGACAACCTTCCCTTATCTCTGCACTTACCTGGCCTCGTGATCAGTGTATTTTTAAGCCCGTTTCTCGACACTGTTTAACTTCGACAATCAAGTTCAGGAGCAGGTCTAGTAGACCTAGGTTACCCTAGATCTAGGTGTGATTGGGCATATCTTGTTTGTGATTGCTTAAGCCGTATATCCGTACATATTTTTGTAAAAATCTTTCTACAAAAAAAAAAGGAAAAAACCAAAAACTTTTATAAAAACTTGCCCTTTGTCGCCAAATCCATTTTTTCACCCACCACCATTCGCCTTTCTTCATTGACGTTTTCTTACCCTCACCTTCTCCGCTTTGACTATACTAAACTCGTTTAGTGTATGTCCGCTTGGACTCGGGACACTAGCGCCCGTCTAGTCCGCGTTACGTTAGTCGCTACCGACTACGCGATCGACTCCGAAGTCGATACTCCGTCCACTCCTCTTTCACCCCTTCCTTTGCCGGCCAACTCCGACGTTGACCGGAATTCTGTTCATACATCTTCACCTTCACCTTCACCAACCTCTTCTTCAGCGATGTCAGGATTTAATCCGAACATCTCTTTGACGACCCCTGGATTGGCTCCACCTCCTACGGAGACCAATATCCCACCACCACCGCCTGTTGTAGCGCCACAGCGAATCGCGCTCCAGGATCGTTTCTATCCCACCCGTTCTGCACTTCCCACTTTCCTTTCTCTTCCTCCGGCCAATGGGGACAACTTTGAAATTAAGCCCCACTTCATCAACATGCTTCCACGTTTTCATGGGCTTGAATCTGAAGATGCCTATATCTTCATCAACAAATTTCAAAACGTCTGTGCCATGATGAAAACCACCCAGCTATCGGACGATGCTATACGTCTACGGGTCATTCCGTTCACTCTATGCGATCTTGCTGAAAAATGGCTGTATAGCACCGCGTCCCATTCTATAACCAGCTGGGACGAGTTTGTTAAAGCGTTTCTGAAAAAATTCTATCTGAATCATAAAACCGCAAGGATTCGAAATGAAATCAACCAATTCTCCCAGCTTCCTTCTGAACCCTTCTGAAAGTGCTTTGACCGGTACAAAGACCTTCTTGTTCAGTGTCCTCACCACGGTATAGAGAAATGGCAACTTTGCCAAACCTTATACGAGGGACTGAACCCAGCAATGAAGCAGTTGTTGGAAACCATCTGTCAGGGCCACTTCCTATCGAAATCTGACGAGGAAGCGTGGCAGTTCTTTGACGACCTTGCGGAGCAAACGCTACAATGGGAGAGCACCAGACCGACGTCTTCTTCTTCTACCTCCACTTCTACCGGTCAGTCTAGGGTAGGAATCCACCAACTTGATGTCTCTATTGCGATGAAAGCTGAAATGGCTGCAATCACAAGAAAGCTTGAAGCGATAGAGAGCAAATTTTCTGCTCCTGCTCCTGCCCCTGTTCTCCCCCTTCGTACCATCTGCGCTTGTTGTTCCGATCCTTCTCACTTGACCGAAGAGTGTCCTTACAATCCACCCTCGCAAGGACAGGATCAGGTTAATGCTGCCTTCCAGCAAAGACCGAGGAATGATCCATACTCTTCCACCTACAATCCCGGTTGGAGGAACCACCCCAATTTCGTCTGGAATCAGAATCAGAATCAATTCCAAGGCAACAATTTCCAAAGGGCCCCTCCGCCGCAACAACAAGCGCAACAACAAACTCAGTTTCAGCAGCCCTTCCAACCCCAATCTTTCCAAAATCAGACGAACAACTTTTCACCCAACAATTCTTTTCCACCAAACAACTTTGTTCCGTCAAACAACGATAAGGTTTCCTCGCTCGAGCGAAGTCTGGAGGCGTTCGTTAAACAATCGACTCAATCCACCGCCAACATCCAGTCTTCCATTCAATCCTTAGTGCAACACACTGCTGCACACGGGCAAAGCATCAAGACCATCGAGGCCCAGATTGCACAGCTGAACGCGGCCTTAAGCGAGCGAGAAAAGGGGAAGCTCCCGTCCCAGCCACTTCCAAATCCCGGTCACCCACATAATGCACATGTTGCTCTTGAACAACAAAACCATAATGTGAGTGCCGTGACCACACTGAGATCGGGGAGGATGCTGCAAAACAACATTGGCAAACGGATCAACGATGACACCCCGGCCGCTTCTTCTTCTTCTTCATCTTCTGAGCCTATTCTCCGTTCTTCATAAGGCTCCCCTCCCTCTTCTTCTGCTATGAACGGACCCACTTCTCACTCCACGAAGACACCTATTCTGGGATCCGTTCCAACTCCACAATCTCCTCCTCCAGCATTAGACTCAACCAATTTTCAAAATGTTCCATTTCCAAACCGGTTGAGGTCTAATAAACAAAATCCTCAAATGGAGAAGATTCTGGAGTTATTTAAGCAGGTTAACATTAACATTCCTCTTTTAGATGCTGTCCAACAAGTCCCGTCCTACGCGAAAATCTTAAAGGACTTGTGCACGAAAAAGAGGAAGTCTCAGGTACCCAAGAAAGTTTTCTTGGCTAGTGCTGTGAGTGATGCCCTTACCTAATCTTTACCACAAAAACGGAAGGACCCTGGCTGTCCTACGATTTCAATTACTATTGGGGATAAGAACATCAACCGCGCACTATTAGATCTTGGTGCCAGTGTTAACCTGCTTCCGTATTCAGTATACGAGCAATTAGGCGTCGGAGAGCTGAAACCCACACACTGCACTCTCCAAATGGCCGACCGATCAATCACCCACCCTAGGGGTGAGCTAGAGGATGTGTTAATAAAAGTCAGGGACTTCATATTCCCCGTTGACTTCATTGTTTTAGATACACAGCCTGTAGCTAACCCCCGGAATCAAATACCGGTGATACTCGGTCGCCCATTTCTCGCAACCTCAAATGCTGTGATCAATTGTCGCAATGGTTCGATGAACCTCTCTTTTGGAAATATGACGATTGAACTCAACATTTTTAGGTTGGGGAATCAGCCCGCCGAACCTAATGCTCATATACTGGACGTCTGCTCGATCTAGGAGATCACCCCAGAAGAGTGTGAATTCGAGGAGTTTCTGTTTGATCACGATAATCTTGACGCCACTAGTGCGTTTCTCTTCGAACCTGCTGCTGTTTCTGCGCCCGACAACGACTACGAGTGTTTCACGTTTTCAAACGATCTTGGCTGCGCACAACCCGAGTTTGAATCCTTCGACTTTCCGGATGAGTTACCTGAACCATCCAACTCGGTTGCCTACACTCGTTTTGAACCTTTGCTGGAGTCCTTTGAGTTCGAGACCTTTGCACCAATCTTGCCTTCCATCGTTTCACCTCCAACGCTTGAACTCAAGCCTTTGCCGTCTCACCTTAAGTATGCTTACTTAGGTGAGAACGAGACCCTCCCTGTCATCATCTCGGCTTCTCTAGCTCCCGAGCAAGAGAAAGCCCTTCTTGCGGTCTTGCACAGCAACAGGCAAGCTTTTGGCTGGTCCATGGCGGACATCAAGGGGATTAGTCCCCTGATCGTTGAGCATCACATTCATCTGATGGATGATGCCAAACCAGCCCGGGATCCACAAAGACGTCTCAATCCAGTCATGAAGGAGGCTGTGAAGAAGGAGATCGTAAAATGTCTAGATAGTGGTATCATTTACCCTATCTCTGATAGCCAGTGGGTTAGCCTCATTCATGTTGTCCCCAAGAAGTCGGGCATCACGGTCATAACCAACGAGGCGAACGAGTTAATCCCTACTCGCACCCAAACTGGGTGGCGAGTTTGTATTGATTACAGAAAACTCAACGCCGCAACACGGAAAGACCACTTTCCGCTACCTTTCATTGACCAGTTGCTTGAACGATTGGCCGGACACGAGTACTACTGCTTTCTTGATGGCTACTCCGGCTATAATCAAATTCCCATCGCCGAAAAAGACCAGGACAAGACCACATTCACTTGTCCTTTCGGCACGTTTGCATATCGTCGCATGCCCTTTGGGTTATGCAATGCGCCCTTAACCATCCAGCGGTGTATGATGGGTATCTTCTCAGACATGGTGGAAAGATTTCTGGAGATTTTCATGGATGACTTCTCCATCTTCGGCGATTCCTTCAACGAGTGTTTGCTGCATCTTGAGGCTGTCCTTACCCGATGTAAGGATAAGAATCTCACTTTGAACTGGGAGAAATGCCACTTCATGGTGCGCGAAGGTATTGTCTTAGGACATATCATCTCGCAAAATGGCATAGAGGTTGACAAAGCAAAGATTGAGGTCATTTCCAATCTGCCTCCTCCCCGATGCGTCAGAGATATCCGAGCCTTCCTTGGCTATGCCAGTTTTTATAGACGGTTTATCAAGGACTTTAGCAAGATTGCTAGGCCCTTGACTCTTTTGCTGGCCAAGGAAACGCCATTCGACTTCAACTCGAGCTGTGTGACTGCATTCGAGTCACTGAAACGCTCACTCACTTCTGCTCCCGTTCTTTCTTCACCTGACTGGACGCACCCATTCGAGATTATGTGTGATGCATCCGACTTTGCCATCGGTGCTGTCCTTGGACAACACATCAACAAGATGCCGCACGTAATCTATTATTCGAGCCGAACCCTGAACGACGCCCAACTCAACTATACAACAACTGAGAAGGAATTCTTAGCTGTTGTATTTGCTTTAGAAAAGTTCAGGCCCTACCTCATCGGCTCTCCAGTCATTGTCTACACTGACCATTCTGCTCTGCGCCATCTTTTTGCGAAGAAAGATGCAAAATCTCGGTTAATACGTTGGATCCTCTTTCTTCAAGAGTTTGACCTTGTCATTAAGGACAAACGAGGATGTGAAAACGTAGTTGCCGACCATCTCTCACAACTTCCTTCTTCGCCTTCGCTTCCAATTCCAATCAACGACGTTTTCCCGGATGAACAGCTCTTGACAGTATCGTGCGAACCCTGGTTCGCAGATATTGTGAACTATTTGGCCACGGGATTACTACCGACCGAATGGTCAAGTCAGGACAGACTTCGCTTCTTATTCCTAGTAAAACACTTTTACAGGGACGAACCCTATTTGTTCAAGTACTGTCCCGACCAGATTATTCGTCGGCGTGTCCCTGATGAGGAATTCATGAGTGTGCTGTCATTTTGCCACGATCAAGCGTGTGGCGGGCATTTTGGGCCCAGAAAGACAGCTGAGAAGATCTTACAATGTGGTTTCTACTGGCCACAACTTTTCAAAGACGCTCATAACTATTGCAAGACTTGCTCCCGGTGCCAACACATGGGCCGGATATCCCGGAGGAACGAGATGCCGCTCCAACCGATCTTGGTTGTGGAGATTTTCGATGTTTGGGGGATAGATTTCATGGGGCCGTTTCCCAGCTCTTTTGGGAACTTGTACATCCTTCTAGCTGTTGATTACGTCTCTAAATGGGTCGAGGCTATGCCTAGCCGGACTAACGACAACAAGGTTGTCGTTAGGTTCCTTAAAGAAAACATTTTCTCCCGGTTTGGGCACCCCCGAGCGATCATTAGCGACAATGGAAGTCATTTCTGCAACAAAACCTTCGAGGCCTTGATGCGGAAATATTCCATTAATCATAGGCTTTCTACGCCCTACCACCCCCAAACCTGCGGGCAGGCCGAAGTTTCAAATCGGCAAATCAAGCAGATACTGGAGAAGACGGTTTCCAAGAACCGTAAGGATTGGTCGCTGAAACTCACTGATGCCCTTTGGGCATTTCGAACCGCTTATAAGACCGACCTTGGCATGTCTCCCTATCGGCTTGTGTACGGAAAAGCCTGCCACCTTCCTGTCGAAATAGAGCATCGCGCATTTTGGGCGATAAAGGAGCTGAATCTGTCTCTCGAGGATGCGGGCAGCCATCGGAAGCTGCAGTTGAACGAACTAAGCGAGCTTAGGGATGAGGCTTACGATAACGCGGTTGTCGTTAAGAACCGAATGAAGGTGTTTCACGATAAACACCTTTTGCGCAAAACCTTCGTACCTGGTCAACAGGTACTGCTTTACGACACCCGACTTCACTTCCATCCAGGAAAGCTCAGATCTCGCTGGAAAGGGCTGTATTTTGTGCGGAATGTATATCCGCAGGACGCTGTGGATTTGGAAAATCCAAAGGACGGTTCACTTTTTAAAGTAAACGGACACCGATGCAAACCGTACCTTAGCGCCGAACCAACAGAGGAGCTCCTGTTCCTACAGGAGCCGGTTTACCCTGCCTGATCTTCCTCTGCCTACCTCCAAACTTCGGTTATCCAGCCAAGAACAGTAGACACTGTTTCAAATAAGTTTGGGGGTATGTATAAACCATTTTGTATATATTTGTGTATATTCTTTTTCTTTTTCTTTAAAAACAAAAACAAACAAAAATTGTGTATCGCTAACCGACAATTTTGACCCTTCAAATGATCTCTTCATACAACGACAGTGAGGACACTGTCCAGTTTAAGTTTGGGGGTACGCTCGGTACGCAGTTCTTACCTTCGCATTCATATGTATATTTTGCATCTGCATATTAAAATCCATAAAATCCATAAAAATCTGAAAATTTTCTAAAAACATAAAAACTTTTCTGTCAAGTTAGCTTGTGGAAAAACTCTGATTCAAAATTTTGACAGTTTTTTTGTTTGAAAAATAGGAATAACTAAATCTTATGTTTAGATTTTGAAAACCTGAAAGATAACTCTCCTTTGAAGTTAACTATAGCTGATATACGTCTTTACATCACACTACACGTGTCGTGAGTTTTTGGGAATTAGATGACAAGTCTGTTATGTTCAAAAACTTTTAAACAGATAGATGATTTTCTGAGGATCAAATAGGTTTGTTCTGAAATAAGTAATGTCAAGAATAGTTTATGAAGTAAAGTGAATATGAAGGAATGTTATTGATGCCGTAATTGGAACTAAGTCTAAAAAATAACCCATCTGAAACTTGATTGGAATGATTACACACCGAACCCACTAAACACGTCTTTTATCCAAAAAAATATTTGAACTGCCGGTTATATCTCCGTTCGTATCAAATCATCTGATTTTCACGCCAAACTGTCTTTTGTTTTTGGACCTAGGTAACTTGAGTAATTAAGTCCGCTGGGGTGTTTCTACACCTAATGCCCTAAAACCAACTGGTTTGGGTGCATTGGCCCAAAGCTCGCAAAGAAGACTAGAAAGTCCAGTTTAAAACAAAGTCAAGCAAGTGTTCTCTCCGAGTTAAAATTCCTAACGGTTCTTTGTGTGAGAATAATCTTGATAAAAGACAGGCTTTTATAAAAAAAAATTTAGCAGAGATATGAAGGTTTTATTCTATGATAAAGACTACTGCACGTTCACAGAGGTGTGTATGAAATGAAAACAAGAAAAAGGTGGAGTGAAGATTACGACTTAGTTTCCTGTTAAGGAAGATAGAAATTCTGAAGTTGAAACCTTACTGGAAAACGAAACTTAAAAAATGCTTAACTCTTTATAAAACTTATGTGATCCTTTTAAAATTATTATCTGGGCTTTATTGTGCGACATGATGACTTTAATCGATCCTTCTGGAACTTAACGACACTATTTGCACTGCACGTAAAGACATATAAAATCTGTAGTTAAATAAAAAGCGAGGTGTGAAAAATAAAGGTTCGATGGTCTAGACTTAGGATTATAGAATGTTATTTTCTGAAACAAAACTTTAGGGTTTGAATCTTAGTTATTTTACAAAACTAACTTGACCGGATTTTGTGGGTAGTATCCGCTGAAAACCCTCAGGAGACAACACTACTCCTACTAGGGACACCTAGAGGTTTAACGGCTTGTTGCACTTGCTCAGTGCAATCGCGTTCCCTGCGAAAGTGAGGTTAGGAATTTTTTTGTGAATAAATTGGCTTTGCTCGGGACGAGCAAATGATAAGTTTGGGGGTATTTGTTCATATCAGATTTTTGCATTTTCATACCGCCCAATTTTTGTCACATTGCATATCGGTAGATACTCTTGAGCCGTGTTTGCTAGTCAATTGCAGGATACAGGTTCTCGGTTCTAAAACGGTGAAATTCATGGAAAACACGACAAAATCCGGGTTCCTGCCAACCACTGAGAAAACACGGTCTCCGCTCGACATCCGTATGTTGCCAGATACCAGTTTAGGAAGACAAAATGTCAAATCAATGTCGCTTTCATGCACAAGGCTCAATGGCAGCACAAGATCCAAGAAATCTACGCGGAGCTCGAGGCAATCATGACAAAAACATCCACAAAAAGTCCACCTTTCCCTCAACAGAAATTCTGGAAAAATCGTAAAGAAATTTCCAGAAAATACATATACCAGAATAAAGGGGACAGAAGAACAGGGAAGCCCAAAAAACAAGAGAGCCCAACTCCTCCAAAGGGCCGCGGATCCGCGGCCAATAGGGTGTCTAGGCCGCGGATCCGCGGCCTTATGGTGGCGGCAGACAGAGAGTTTTCAGGGGTAGCATGGTATTTTCATTTGGGTTCTGGTGGTTGCCCTAGGTTTTCATTTTTTAGCCTATAAATAGCCCAGAACTTTGTGAAGAGAAGGGTCCATAGTCTTGTATTCTCTTTTGTAAGGTTTAGTTGTGTTTCTTCTTTCTCTTCTCATCTCTTCTCCATTAAAACTTGTAATGAGCATGGTGAGTGAAGAATGGTGAATAAAGAAGATCATTTTTATTATCATACTTGTCTTGCTTTTTCTATAATTGTTGTAATTTTAATTTGTTAACTAGTTGTTGTTATTTCTTGTTGTTTCTTTCTTCTCTCTTTTTCTTTATCCTTAATACGACCATGATGCTTACGCTCGATCCTCGCCAAGGTGAGGTCGCAAATAGCTAGTCGTTATCTTCTAATCTCTTTCTCTCTATCTTCCTCTTTTGTTTTGTTTTATTTTTCCGTATTATGATGTGTGAGTAGTTCATACTTGTTAGGGTAGGATAAGGGAAGTTTGAGAGAAGGAAATCTCTCTCACTCTTTCCTTGCCCAACAGCTTAAATCGACTCCCGTTAATTGAACCACAATCCGCTCCTTACGACACCCTATCCTACATGATAGCGGTGATTCCGTAGTGAGACCGGTTGTGGTTGAATTAACCGGAGGTTATGGCTAAGAGCCAAGAACGGACGGACAAGCACCAAAAGGAAGAACTTATGCGTTGGAAAGCCTAGCTTATACTCGCAAGTTCCTTCCTAGTCGTGCTAATCCCCGTTGTTGCCGATTACCGTAACACCGATATTAAGAGGGGCAACGAAAGATGTGGAGACTCCTAACTCAAACTAACATAATCCTAACCCTAACAAGCTCTCTTTAAATATCAACTTAACACTTAGATAATCACAAACAAATCTGAACTCTCGGACTTAACTCGTTAAAACACATTGAAAAAGACTCCCATCTCCCTGCGGACGACCCGTACTCAACCGGCTAGCTACAAGCGAAACCGTCTTGATTGCGGTATTTAAACTAGAACTTGAACACGCAGAAACCTTAACAATCAGGTGTTTGATATGATCATCACCTACTGCCGGCGTATTGAAAAGTCTTTAGAGTCCTATACAGAGGTTTCCTGGTTCATACGAAACGGAGTAGGAGCACATATGTGATATGTGCAGGACCGAGATTAATACGTGTATGTGATACTGTATTCTATTCTCGCGATATTTGATATAGGTCGGTTATATGTGAAATGGCCAGGTTATGGGATCAAGTGTTGATTCGATAAGTTGTTACACTTGATATTAGTCGGTTATATGTGATATAGCCAGATTATTAAATCAAGTGTTGATTTAATAATTTAATATAGAATTAAATATTTGATATATTAAATTACATTAACTAATATTAGCTCACATAAGTATTTCTTTTTCTCACTTATGATACACTTAACATATATGTGATATATGTTAATTCTTTTCATTGCATACAAAATATATATATGATATATATTGTTGTTTCATGCGAGGTTACACATGCAACATGTATGTATGAGATCACACTATACTAGGTTAATATTAGGGTTTTATTTATTTTAAGTAATTCAAATAACTTGGATATTTAGTCATGGTTGAGCTTGGATGCAAGCTACTAGAACCATTGACTTAGTCCACTCCTTTGTCTTGCTTAAGATATTTACTAACCTAACCATTAACCTTACACCATGGTTAACTCTCTACATGAGTTAGTGTATGACACAAACTCACCCATGGTTGTATTTGTAATCTCATCTCTTTTGTTCATCACTTGATCTTCTTCTTCCTCTTGAAGCTCTCTAGATTCTGACAAAGTGATGAAAAAGTGTGAGAAAAATAAATCTAAAGTGAGCCAACTTCCTACTTCATCATCCTCTACTATTAGCCATTTAGTTTAGGATGTTTCCTTCACTAATCTCACCATTAGTGAAGAGGTAGCATGAGCTCGAGTCTTCTTGACGTAGATTACCTTCAGCCTCGAAAACATTGAGCAAGCTCATTCATTTCTTCATGTGAACCCTCTTTAGAGTTTGGGAGTTCACCATTCACAGCGAAGGGACTACTACACGGAGTTTTAGAAGTGAAGAACCGGTCTACAAAGGTTGTATTCCGCATCACTTAGATGTAAAGTGTTTACATTGCTTGTTTCGTATGATTCTCTAGTTAAACATCCTATGTTTTGGGTTCGTTAGCACGGCAATTATTTTTTAATTTGGCATCAACGATGCCTCCCGAAACCTCGTTGTCGCGCTAGGTAACCCGACATAGTGGGGGGTGCATTTTTGAAATAAAGAAATAATGAATCAAGTTTTTCTTTAAATGCATAACTAATGAGAAATAAAAATGCAAGTGGATTATACTACAGTTGAAAACATGGTTCATCTTTAAAAATTTGGGCAGCACCTCCCTTGTATATTTTGATCCAAAAACCACATACATACAATAAAGGCAATCCCAAGCGGGAGCTAGCTCTTCGCCAACTGCCGGAATCATAACCACGCAATAACATAAATACGACGCCCAACGGAAAAGATCAACCCAGAAAGAACAATAAATAAGCAAGACATAAAAACTCAAGAAAGCAATCATAAACCCATCGCTCTAAGTCTCGCACAAAACCCAAGTCTGACTAGGTCTACAATATACAATTTCTAGTTTCTGATTTGATTTGATGGAGTCTATCTAGATACAACGGAATATAAAGTACGAGATTTGGCACGATCCAACATGTGTGTCCCACCTACGAAAGCAAAACACCCTGGAAGAAGCTGTGTGCCAGCAATACCGCAACTGATGCCAAATGATCAAACCTGCAAGAACTATGGCACAACGAGGGTGAGATGCCAACTCATGAATAGAAAACATCAGCAGGCAGAAATCAAATAAAACAACGATTTCCTAGGTCACTATATCCTGAAGGTAATACTAAGATATCTAGGGTGACCATGTATACATATATGTCAACAATCGAGTCAATGCAATGACATATATAAATAAACATCTGACATCATATGCCTATATGCATGTGGATATCATCCACGTGTCCGTAAACGACACAAACAATATCATGGAACCCGAGTGTCCAACACCGACACTCGAAACTTCATGAAACATAAACCTGTATATATTTATATATATATAAGGATATCAACCACGTGTGTCCATCAACGACACATCAAAATCATGGAACCTGAGTGTCCAACAGCGACACTCGAATCATCATAAAAACTCGTGTCCAGCATCGACACATAAATCCTCATATCTCGGGCTCCGTCAGTCCGGGTCAGCACATATCACGACCACGGTCGGTATCCTCTCGATATCCACCGTGCTAAACTGTCTCGGGCTTCGTCAGTCCGGATCAGCCTATATCACGACTACGGTCGGTATCCTCCAGATATCCGCCGCGCCAAACTATCACCGATAGGTATTGTTCCCCTGCCAGGCTCGCCGCCTAACAATACGAGTCTTCTTGCCCCGGGGTACCTCACTGGGTCCATCATGTACCCGCAGACGGTGCCTACCACTCTTCGAATCGGGTATAATTATAGCTCAGAACCGAGAAAACTCATGGTGGACTCCTCGAAATATCATATCAAGAGAAACCATGTTTTAAAGCAATATATAATTCCCTTTGAAATATAACCGCGGTTCTCAAATCCAGAGATCTCATGAAAATGGTATCTCAAGCATATAACCATAAGGTACGATGTATGCAACATAGAGTAGTAATAGGAGCATATCGAGTATATCATGCAAGCATGTCAAGTGATAGTACTGAACAATGAAGAATAATATCAGTTATATAGTAACTCTACTGTATAAGTGGCATGGCAATTACCGAGGATGAATGTGTGTGAGCCGGCAAATCTGTGTAAGTGTAACATGCGAATCAACGGTAATTGTGCAAGTGTACTAGCAGATGATATCATATAACAATAAAAACCGGAAACATGATAGGTATCACACGAGGAATAATCCAACATAAACATGAACTATAATAAGGTAGAATCTTTATGTCGACGATCTCGACTCATAGTATCAAGTGCCGCAATATCCTCGGTCATCATCCTCAATTCATGGGAGCGGATCAAACATTCGGTAAATGCGTCGCGTACGGTAATCCATCGTACGGTGACTACAATCTAGATTAAGGATCTGTCGTCCTATTCATCAATAAGGGTATGGATCTATAATCTCGTACGGCATATCTTATCAATCACATAACACATCTATATCAATCTTATATCATATCATCTTGCATATACGTCATATCTTGTTAATCTCAAGTCGTATCAATCTCGATCTCATATCATACCATTATCAACTCATACTTGTCCTCTTTCAATTCATACTTATCATGATTCACTTTCTCATTTAATATTCTCATATATCAATCCGAGTAATCTATATCTATTATCACAATATCCCACGTTAAGTTATCTTAGATACATATATCATATTCTCAAGCCAATATATCCATTAGTGTCAACTTTTATCATATCATCTCTTACTAAAACATTAATCATGTCCGTAAGTTCGTAGCATATTCTTTATGAAAATTATAATTTATATAACAATCTTTCCATATCAATGGTTGCGGGGGTGCTATACGCCATCCACCCAACTTCCCCCGTAGATATAAATCTACTCACCTGCTAAACTCCTCGCTTAGCCAAAATCGATGTTCTTCGTCGTCTAAGAAGTCCATGTGAAGGTACCTACAATCAATACACAATGAAATGCAATTAAAACCAAGCCCGGAAAACCGATACGGCACACGAAGTGCTCACAGGTTAGAACCTATAGCTTACGCATGCACGATCAACCAAATAACCCTCGTCCGTTGACGTACAAATGTCCAACGAAGGAATCCAAACCCAAATATAAAAACCACGTTTCATAAATCGCATAACACGAAATCAGCAACATGAGAATTCACTCCCAGATTTTACCATAGGCCAAAATAGGGAATTTTGCATATGGGATTGCGCTAGATATCAGATAAGGGAGCCACAGACCAAAAATCAACATGAAACACCAAAATGTGACCGCAATTTGCGGCCACCATGATTAAATCTATGGCCTTGTTTAGGGAATATTGGCTCGGGTTTCAAGGGGTGATTCAAGGTTGCCTGCTCATCTTTCTGTGTTCGCTAAATAATTTTTAGAGTCCCCGGGTTATAGCAGATCCTACAAAGAAGTCACAATTCACCAAAAACCGATATAGGGGAAATTCTAAGTTCGTGTTTTGGTTCCTAGTCTTAGGTCTTGGCCAGTAAAAACATCACTCAAGTCTTGCAAACTCTCACTACACCTCAATTTACCACTTCATAAGTCCACAAAATCGCTAAACGTCAACTTGGAATTTTCCAAGATCACATAACTTAACTAATACGAAATCTAAGCTAACTAGGATACAGTAACATAACAACTTAACTAATAGAAAAGGAAATATACCTCATTTGACAACTTAGGAAAATTCTTGAGTTGCCCAAAGTCTTTAAAATCCAAACTTGAATGGTTCAAAAGGTTTAGGATGAAGGTGTGCATCTTTTTAATGAAGGTGGCATGGGGTTTTGGAAATGATACATGAAGGTAGAGGAGGATGAAGGAGGTGAAGAAAATGGTGAAGAATGAAGAAGGAAGAAGAATAAATGAGAAGGAAATGGAATAAGGAAGAAGTCAAAGGTCTCTCTCTCTCTCTTAAGCTCACACTCTCTCTAAATATCTATTTTGTCTCCTCTCTCTCTCTCTCATCAATCATGGCATCTATTTCTTTTCTTTTAATTTATCTAAATACAAATGAAACAACAAAATAACACAACATGCAACAAAATGCACATGACATGGTGTACTAGCCATGGAAAATATATAAAAATACAAATTTGGCTTAGTCGTAATTAGTAGTGCACTAATCAATTTAATTTAAAGTTGCATATATTTAATTATAAAAATGCTAAAATCCGATCAATATCTTTTTAATGAATAAATTATTTTAATCTCCACTTATATTCCAATTATTGTTATATACTTATACCATTTTACGAAAAAAACCCTATTCGCAAATCGAATAGTTTTCGCGAAATATATTATTTTAATATTTAATTTCCAAAAATAATATTTTATATTTCTGAAATGTTATAATCTTCCCTCCTTAAATAAATTCGGTCCATGAATTTAAATATAAATCCCCAAATACTAAAACTTTTCAATAATCAGTCCAATATAACGGGGCTCCGAAATCACGGAATACACAGAAATGCCACAGCGCATCATGTGCGTATGAAAACGAGTACGAAACTCAAAATCGAAACTCCCTCAAGCATGACGCCATCACTGGAGTTATAAAGAAGATACAAATCTTGAAATCCAATATCATACTCAATTATGCTATACTCAAAATCATAATACGTAAATAGTATGCATACTCGTAAAAATCCTCTAAAACTGAATAAAACACATGCAAAATCTTTTCCGAATCGTCGTGCTATGCGTAGCTCACGCACAAGTGGCGGACGATCATTTGTAAAGTAGTAAATATATACTTATATATGTTTTGCTCGAATTATACGTCCCACCATTTTGAAATATCCCAGAAGGTTCTCTTTGTAAAATTTCGTGTCACTCACGGACACGTAAGAAATAGCGAGACTATAGCTACCTTTTGGAAACCTCTTGGTAATTCTTTGATACATGCAAAAGTACTCAGGCACTGTCCTCAGATCAGTCCTGCTCGGCTACTATATAATATAGTGCCCATCATCAAAACGCGATACTCATAAATAAAATCAGCCTCAAAAGGCATATCCAGCATCACGTGCGTCTAGTGCGCACGAAAATCAAATCCAATATAAGTGCCACAATATGCACAAAAGAAAAACTAAGTGCAACGGGTGTACACGAAAGCATCTGCCCAGTGCAACGGATGTGCACGACAATAATATCAAGTGCATCTAGAGTACACGAAAATCTCAACCCAGTGCAACTAACATGCACGAAAGAAAATCCCAATCAAGCGCATCAAACATGCACGAATAAAAATCTCAATCGAGTGCATCCGGTGTGCACAAAATCTCATATCATGCGCCCAACATGCGCGAAAATCCAAAACAAGTGTGTCGGGTTCATATAAAACATCTAATGCAATAGTATGCATGATAACGAACGTCAAGTATAGACGCGCACGAAAACATAAATCTGGTGCAACAAATGCATAAAATACATATCTGGTGCAACCAATGTACGAAAACTCATCAATATCTCAAATGCTCACAAAAAACACCGAGTATAGCAAGATGTATAGAATCATAAACGTGTGCAACTGCGTGCACAAAATCCTTCCCAATGCACTGCAAGAACATATAAGCTATACCAAGTGCATAAGTCAAGGCAAGTGCATACAACATGCACGAAATCAAATCGACAGTATCGAATCCACGAAACCATAATTACGTGCAACGAAGGCACAAATCGATACCAAGTGCAATAGATATGTACAAATCATATACCAGTGTAGCAGTGTATAAACATAAATCAAGTGCAATAACTGTGCATAAATGAAAATATCCAATAGGTGCAGCCATGGTGCACAAAAACATAAATCACGAAACCCAATCATCGAAACTCAAGTCTAAGCGATAAAAGTGTGATACTCGGATCACAAAACACAATCGCAATAAATGACATTGAGGTACACCTCCAACAATGTCGAAAAATGCCGGTACGCCCAAGCTGGCAGAGCAAGATCATCTACTTGCCTCCTGCTCACGATATGGCATCCTCGGTCTCAGGGTCCTCTTTTCTTTGTTGATTCCAATCTCATGATCCTTCTGCTCGTCGACCTGGTCAGGTGTACAAATGAAACAGTCCCGCTCTGGAACTCCTCTGATCACCGTTTGGCCAATCAACATGACCACTCTCAACGGCACATTACTGAACGTGGCATCTGGCCCTCTGAATACGCATGATATAAATGATCCTGAATACAAGTCTTTATCGCTGCGGTGTCCTGGAATTAACCTGCTCATGGCTTCTTCCGATCTCACCTATGTCGAACTATACGAAGGTTGGCACTCTTGCTTAACTCTTTTCTCATAACCGGACGGCTGTGTCCCCAGCACATCTTTCATCTGGAAATTTGGCTGTATCTAACGCCTCTGCACACATATCAATCCTCTAGCATTAACGGAGAGTAATAACTGCCCATTAACATCTCGCAAGAAGCTCTTGTTCCACTTGTCTTTATCGTCCACTTCGACGTCATCTTTTGCTGTCTGCGTATTGCAATTTGTTCTTGGCTACAGTCAATCTGGAGTCGCTCACACAGACTCAAAATTACGAACTCGCTACCTTCATCACTCTGTGGAAGATATCTAGGCGAACACGTCCTCGGGAACTCTTCCAAATCATCGGAAGAATACACTTTATTCATCTATTCTCGATCAACTCACAACGAATCTGGTGAGGTCCTTCTATCTGAAACTGGTCAACTTATCGATCTCACATAGAAATATCCAACGAACAATGTCCTCCCTTGCTTGATTTACTCTAAATCCAAGTAAGATCCTTCAATTGGAATTCTCCAACTCAACTGAGCTTACGTTGGCACATCAAATCTGGAGAATCATATCAGTCGCTCAACTCAAGATAGACTAGCTCTCTTCTGTCACATCTCTGTCTGAAATCTCCAGCGATTTCAACTCATAAACTCAGGAAATGACATCGCATCAATCTCAGCAACAGCTGGATCATCTGTCTGCACGGTAGATAACATCACGATCTCTGAGGTAGGCTGTATATCAACAGTCATCTCAATCTGACAGCCTCTATCAATGGCCCGATCATCTAGTGCAAAACCGAACACTCGCCTCAAATGAGAGATCACAACACCAACACCATACTTACATGTTCCTATGTCACCAGAAAACATCATAGTCAGCCCTCATCCGTGACGAGCTCGCTTTGACCGCATCCCTAGCAGCAGCTCTCTCTGCTCTCAAACCATGGTGACAGGAACCTCAAGCAGGTATCGATGAAGATAGATAAAATGAACGAAAGAAATCAATAGATTCCAAATGGATATATGATCATAGGAACGAATAGTATCACAGATCTCAAGATATGTACATCCTAAGCTTACTTAAGTGGAGTATCGTATCGTAAGTATGCCGCGGAATATACGTACGGTACGTCACTCTACTCAAGCTACATACTCCACCAATCATGGTCAACCTATGAAACGAAAGTTCGGGTCTAATACCCCCTATCAAGTCTAAGTTCTGTAAGATCAAGCCTAGGTTCCGAAATATTTTACACCCTAGACTCCGCATGGTTAAACATAGACTCAAACCAAGGTTAAACCTAACGCTCTGATACCAACTTTGTCACGACCCGTAATTTAGCACATGACCGGCACTTAAATTACGCAACGTTTAAAGGCGTAACGTAAATCAAGTAAGCCGAAGCCCAGAAAATCTAAACCTTTTTACGGAAAATAGTGTGGGTGCAGTTTTGAAATAAAGGTATAATGAATCATGTTTTTCTTTAAATGCATAACTAATGAGACATAAAAATGCAAGTGGATTATACTACAGTTGAAAACATGTTTCGTCTTTAAAAATTTGGCCAGCACCTCCCTTGTATATTTTGATCCAAAAACCACATACATACAATAAAGACATCCCCAAGCGGGAGCTAGCTCTTCGCCAACTGGCGGAATCATAACCACGCAATAACATATATACGACACCCAACGGCGAATATCAACCCAGAAAGAACAATGAATAAGCAAGACATCAAAACTCAAGAAAGCGATCATAAACCCATCGCTCTAAGTCTCGCACAAAACTCAAGTCTGACTAGGTCTACAAATATACAATTTCTAGTTTCTGATTTGATTTGATGGAGTCTATCTAGATACAACGGAATATAAAGTACGAGAGTGGGCACAACCCAACATGTGTGTCCCACCTGCGAAAGCAAAACACCCTGGAAGAAGCTGTGTTCCAGCGATACCGCAACTGATCCCAAACGGTCAAACCTGCAAGAACTGTGGCACAAGGGGGGTGAGTTGCCAACTCGTGAATAGAAAACATCAGCAGGTAAAAATCGAATAAAACAACGATTTTCTAGGTCACTATATCCTGAAGGTAATACTATGATATCTAGGGTGACCATGTATGCATATATGACAACAATCGAGTCATTGAAATGACATATATAAATAAACATCTGACATCGTATGCCTATATGCATGTAGATATCATCCATGTGTCCGTCAATGACACAAACAATATCATGGAACCTGAGTGTCCAACAACGACACTCGAAACATCATGAAACATAAACATGTGTATGTGTGTATATATATATATATATATGAGGATATCAACCACGTGCGTCCATCAACGACACATCAAAATCATGGAACCTGAGTGTCCAACACCGACACTCGAATCATCATGAAAACCCGTGTCCAACATCGATATGTAAATCCTCATTTCTCGGGCTCCGTCAGTCTGGATCAGCCCATATCACGACCACGGTCGGTATCCTCCAGATATCCACCACGCCAAACAATCTCGGGCTTTATCAATCTGGATTAGCCCATATCACGACCACGGTCGGTATCCTCCAGATATCCGCCACGCCAAACTATCACCAATAGGTAGTGTTCCCCTGCCAGGCTCACCGGCTAACAATACGAGTCTTCTTTCCCCGGGGTACCTCACTGGGTCCACCATGTACCCGCAGATGGTGCCTACCGCTCCTCGGATCAGGTATAATTATAGGTCAGAACCGAGAAAACTTATGATGGACGCCTCGAAATATCATATCAAGAGAAACCACGTTTTAAAGCAATATATAATTCCCTTTGAAAGATAACTGCGGTTCTCAAATACAGAGATCTCATGAAAACAACATCTCAAGCATATAATCATAAGGTACGATGTATGCAATATAGAGTAGTAATATGAGCATATCGAGTATATCATGCAAGCATATCAAGTGATAGTACTGAACAATGAAGAATAATATCAGGGATATAACAACTCTACTATATAATGGCATGGCAATTACCTATGAAGAATGTGTGTGAGCCGGTAAATCTGTGTAAATGTAATATGCGCATCAACGTTAATTGTGCAGGTGTATTAGCAGATGATATCATATAACAATAAATACCGGAAACATGATAGGTATCACAAGAGGAATAATACAACATAAACATGAAGTATAATAAGGTAGAATCTTTATGTCGACGATCCCGCCTCATAGTATCAAGTGTTGCAATATCCTTGATCATCATTCTGAATTCATGGGCATGGATCAAACATTCGGTAAACACATCGCGTACGGTAATCCATCGTACGGTGACTACAATCTAGATTAAGGATCTGCCGTCCTATTCATCAATAAGGGTACGGATCTATAATCTCGTATGACATATCTTATCAATCACATAACGCATCTATATCAATCTTATATCATGTCATCTTGCATATACGTCATATCTTATTAATCTCAAGTCATATCGATCTCGATATCATATTATACTATTATCAACTCATACTTGTCTTCTTTCAACTCATACTTATCATGATTCACTTTCTCATTTTATATTCTCATATATCAATCCGAGTTATCTATATATATCATCACAATATCCCACGTCATGTTATCTTATATACATATATCATATTCTCAAGCCAATATATCCATTAGTGTCAACTTTTATCATATCATCTCTTACTAAAACCTTAATCATGTCCGTAAGTTCGTAGCATATCCTTTATCAAAATTATAATTAATATAACAATCTTTCCGTATCAATGGTTGTGGTGGTGCTATACGCCATCCATCCGACTTCCCCCGTAGATATAAATCTACTCACTTGCTAAACTCCTCGCTTAGCCGAAATCGATGTGCTTCGTCGTCTCGGAAGTCCATGCGAAAGTACCTACAATAAATACACATCGAAATGCAATTAAAACCAAGCCCGAAAAACCGATACGGCACACGAAGTGCTCGCAGGTTAGAACCTATAGCTTACGCAAGCACGATCAACCAAATAACCCTCGTCCGTTGACATACAAACTTCCAACGACGGAATCCAAACTCAAATATAAAAACCATGTTTCAGAAATCGCATAACATGAAATCAGCAACATGAGAATTCACTCCCAGATTTTACCCTAGACCAAAATAGGGAATTTTGCATATGGGGTTGCTCTAGATATCAGATAAGGGAGGCACGGACCAAAAATCAACATGAGACACCAAAATGTGGCAGCAATTTGCGGCCACCATGATTAAATCCGCGGCCATGTTTAGGGAATATTGGCTCGGGTTTCAAGGGGTGCTTCTAGGTTGCCTGGGCATCTCTCTGTGTTCGCTAAATAATTTTGAAAGTCCCCGGGTTATAGCAAATCCTACAGAGAAGTCACAATTCACTAAAAACCGATATCGAGGAAATTCTAAGTTCGTGTTTTGGTTTCTAGTCTTAGGTCTTGGCTAGAAAAAACATCACTCAAGTCTTGCAAACACTCACTACACCTCAATTTACCACTTCATAAGTCCACAAAATCGCTAAACATCAGTATGGAATTTTCCAAGATCACATAACCTAACTAATACAAAATCTAAACTAACTAGGATACACTAACATAACAACTTAACTAATAGGAAAGGAAATATACCTCATTTGGCAACTTAGGAAAATTCTTGAGTTGCCCAAAGTCTTCAAAATCCAAACTTGAATGGTTCAAAAGGTTTAGGATGAGAGTGTGCATCTATTTAATGAAGGTGACATGGGGTTTTGGAAATGAATTTGAGATGATACATGAAGGTAGAGGAGGATGAAGGAGGTGAAGGAAATGGTGAAGCATGAAGAAGGAAGAAGAATAAATGAGAGGGAAATGGAATAAGGAAGAAGTCAAAGGTCTCTCTCTATCTCTTAACCTCACTCTCTCTTAAGCTTACTTTCTCTCTAAATATCTATTTTGTCTCCTCTCTCTCTCTCTCAGCAACCATTGTATCTATTTCTTTTTTTTTAAATTTATCTAAATACAAATGAAACAACAAAATAACACAACATGCAACAAAATGCACATGACATGGTGCACTAGTCATGGAAAATGTAAAAAAAATACGGATTTGGCTCTATCGTGATTAGTAGTGCACTGATCAATTTAATTTAAACTTGCATATATTTAATCATAAAAATGCCAAAATCTGATAAATATATTTTTAATGAATAAATCATTTTAATCTCCACTTATATTCCAATTATTAGTATATGCTTATACCATTTTACGAAAAACCCTTATTCGCAAATCGAATAATTTTCGCGAAATATATTATTTTAATATTTATTTTCCAAAAATAATATTTTATATTTCTGAAATGTTACAGTTTTATACGGTTAAATAATACATTATTGCTTCTTTTTCAAATTAAAGTGTTTTCAATTCCTTGTTCGTGACTATGAATTTTATTATGAGTTGTGAGAACATAAATTTCATGCCATAATATATCTACGATATCTCATGGAATCAGTTTGCTTATTAACAAAAAGAGAAGCTTGCATAAAAATACTTGATAATCTTTTTGCCGATTTTAGTATACATATCAATACCTTTATATTCAAAATAATTTTTATAAAATCAATCTTCACTTCTGGACATTCTAGGAAAACTAGATTATATGCTAGATAGAATTTCAGGTTTACAGTAAAAATTTTGATATCAAAGCGAATAACGGTTTAGGAGTTACGTAATTTTTTATTCACCGTTTTATAACTAGAAAACTGTCAATAAAGGTCTTCGAGAGAGACCATAACAATATAACCATTGATCCAAATTAATCATTTTTAGATATTTTGAATATCTACATCGAAACATCTAGATTTTCTTAGTTTTAAGTTTTTACTGAAAATCGACGTAAAATATAGAAAACCGTGTTACAATATTAATCGACAAATCTGAACAGAATCAGTCCTGATTCGCACACTATTTTTATATAAGACAAAACTCGAATTCTCGATGTTCGTTCTTGACAAATTTTAGATGTGTAGATGCAAAATTGATAGAGCTATAATTTACTATATGTTAGATTACTTAGAAACGCATGAAACAACCCGATATAGGCTTTACAATACAACATATAATTGCTGTCCAGAGATCTGAATTTATGTTTTAAATGCTGATATTAAAATGATCATAACTAGAGCTTCAGAAATCTAAATTACGTGAATCTTGGTGTTTTGGATAAGTACATCGAAATACCTACATTTTTCTAATAATTTTTGTAAGCTGAAACCCAATGGAAATTAACGCAAACTGTGTTTTAACAATATATGACGGTGTTGAACAGATTCTGATCTGTTTTGATCGACAATACAAAAAACGGGTATATATCCCAAACCGGTTGTCGTGTTTAGGCGAGACTGGAACTCACGCGTGCTCAACACATAAATCTATATTTCTGTTTATATTCCAGAATTTATTTACTTGATTAATTGGTCATACATAACACTTATTTACAATATTGTTTTTAGACGTTACTTGTATACTTATATCATGTTCTGTGATTGTATTTTTATCTATATGACTTATGATTAAACCATTACATGCTAGAATTGACTTGATCTTGACACGACTAAATCATGAATACTTGAACCCAATATGTAAACTTGAACCAAATTGACTCGAACCATGAGTACAATTGGCATGACTTGCACTTGACATGACTACATGAACTCAATCTTGAAATCTTGATATCATACATCACCTTTTGTATTCATGGATTCGATCAAGACTCATAACATTAATCATAGACTAATAAACGCAGGGTGTTCGGGTAGTTTAAGTATGAATCCGATGAAATCTCATGAGTCCCATTATTATAAATAACATTGCTGTGGTACCGGGCTAAAATGGTACAAATAACGTTGCTATGGTACCGGGCTGAAACGGTAGATCATGAATTCACTAATAAGGGCCCGTGTTTCTGAACCCCTGGACGATAGCCTGTTGGGTTTGAAATACTTCAATAACAATTGAAGTCCCGCTATTTTGGGCCCATGATTCCTTGCTCTTAAACGATAGCCTAAGGTTCGAGAATACTCTTGAGATTTGGTTGACATCACTCTTGAACTCAAGTTAACTAAATTAACCATTTTGGAGACCTTTTTAGGACAATTATATTCACTTCATGTTCACTATATCTACACTCCACGGTCATATTAAATTTTTTTTCCATGCTTACATAGTTGCCATATATATTACCATATTTGTTCACATATTATGATTTTTTATTTATATTATATTACATGTCATCCTGCACTCAATCTATATATTACACATCTTTTTAGGACTTACCGAGCGCAAGCTTGCTGACGGACATTCCACCCATCTTTTGTTTCTTGGAATGTTCGTCAGGTGACTTAGGATCAGAGGAGGTGGAATCCACTGCAGAGAATTACAACAAGTTCACACCGGAAGCAGATCATTAGTTTTCTTTCCTTCTTTTCTTTTTCAGTAAGCCACATGGTTAGACACTTTCTTTTTATGTTCAGACTTTTTGTATCGGTAAAACTCTGTAAAGTTAAAAATGTAAATATATAAAATGGTTGGATTTTATTTTCGCTTGTCTTTTCTTGTCATTATTATACTGCTTATATTACGCTTAGCGTTTTTATTTTGAGAAATGACCTTCTCTAAATAAATACGTCGTGGGCTTGTCACGTGCCATTACTGTTAGTGTATATACCCTAGGGGCCATTATTGTATCATACTAGTATGTATATTACTTAATGGAAGCTTGGGATATTCACATGTATATAACAGTCTTGCTAAACATGGTAGTATGCTACTTGGTTTTTCTATCTTAATATGTGAGTATACGTATTGATAGAGCTCTTAGGATCTTGCTTGACTACCAGCGTTGTGATGGCAGTCACACTAGTGGGGGCTGGGTAGTATATAAGCACATCCTTATTCAGGTCCCTAGCCGTAGGATTATCGAGACAGGACATCGATACTCCGGAGTAGACTAGTGTGTACGCTTCTCATCCCAGTTGGGGAGATGGTCTGTCCCACAGCCATCAGTACGTCATACTAGAGATAGTATGCAGGTGCTCGTTAGGTTACGGGTACACCGGACAGGACTCACAGGGAACTGTTGGTTGGTTGTATACCAGTCGTCAGTTAACAGTTCCCAGGTGATATGAGTACAGCATAGTCCACAGACTTGACACTGCTACTTCGCCTCGAGTGTGTCCCACTGTTCTTAGATTGCTACCATACCACAGCTCAAAGGAGTCGTGCAAACAGGTAGCAGTTGGGTGCAGTCCCGAGCACTTGGAGGCAGTGGCGGTTAGACAGGATTCATCTCTCCCGGTATTGGGGGTCGATATCGCGCTGTGTCAGAGAGCCATTACGTAAAGTCCCTGTCCATGGCAAGCGAGATTTGCTGGTAGGTTCCAGTAATTTCTCAAGGTGTAATGGGCTTCGCTCCGACACGACTTATACCACTATTAGGGGACTGACGCTTGCCGCCCCTAGGCCCGATATGCGATAGTCTTAGACGAACAGACCGGACTGTACGGAGATTGTCACATCAGACTCGGTAGGAGTTCGGATGGATTTCCTCATCGTCCTTCTTATCGACATCTACCTGGGGACCGTTACGTACAGCTAGTGCCGCTTGCGGTCTGTGGTTAAACCCACTGCCATCGTAGTAGTCGAGTCTCTAGAGTCCCACACAGAGAGTTTCCCTACTCCAGGCGAAACGATATTGAGGTCGTATGGTTTTACGACAAGGGTTCGGACGCATACGTGTGTTTACGCACGTACGACATCCGGACAGTTTTTACTAGCCGGCTTTGGTTTAAGCCAGTTTCTAGTATCCGGTTATTGGCTTTATACAGTCTTAAGTTTTTCCGTGTTTTCACGGATAGGAGGGGCGTTCTAGTAATTACGCGAGTAGCTTCTAGAAGATGGTGACTTGGGGGTTAAGGTGGCATATGTATTAAATGAGATTAGTGAGTCATATGAGTGATTCATCCATGTCATTAATGCATCATAAATGCTTAATGACTCATAGAGATGAATCACCCTCTTGTATTTATGAAGCATGATTATTAATCCTTTATTTTCTTTTATTGGATAAATGATAATGCTTGATATATATTATGATAGATCATTATCTCATCTCATTCTCTTGCTCACTTTCTCTCTCCTCAAGCTCTCTCTCTCTCTTCAAACCCTAATCCTCCCCTCTCATGTGTTGAGACCAAGAATTAGAATAGATTACTTAATCCTTAACCATTCTCTATATCACCTAGGTTACTTAGATTAGCGATTTAAGAAACCTAGTTACCTCAAGTTAGAGGTGAAGCTTGTAGTAAAGCTCTCTGGTGGATCTTCTACTACATAGAGAAGGCCGGAGAGGACATGGAAAACGACAAGTCGAAGGACTCGGTTCTTTAGGTATAATCACTTAACATAGTAGTTAACACTTCTATGGTTTCTTGTTAGTTATTGTTTTAGCAAAGATTCTCGGTTAGTCGATGTTTACGCCTAAAACAAGATCGTTTTTCATTATTCCGCCTCCCCGCAAGTCGTGGGGTGTTGTACATCGACTTACAGTGGTATCAGAGCCTCGCTAAACAATAATTAACTCATTAGCAAAGTCATAATAATTTCGAACGCAAAACGAACCAGAAAACGACATCGATATCATAAGTTTCTATCGAATTTAAAACAGACTCTAAAAATTTTTCAGGTTGCTTCAATATAACCTACAGAGAATTGTAAGAACACTGGTGAAAAATGGGTTCCTGAATCGGCCATACAGCCGCGGAACCGCGGCCGATCCTACCGATCCGCCGTGGATCCGCGGCCGAGTAGGGGCCGATTCAACCCAATTTCCACCAGTAACTCTTATGTAATATTTGTGTATTTTCTGGAATGTTTATTTTCTGCTCAAAGTCTCAGGTGCACAGAGAAGTTTTGGGGGTAGAATCTGATATGTTTGCTCGATCGAAATTATACGAAGTTTGCTAATTTGATTATATCTGTGTTTGTATAAATGTGTTCGTAAACCTCCCCTAACTGCTAGTATGTTGGTTGGCAGGGGGTTGCACATTTCTATAATGGTTTTTACTGTTTGTGGTTGTGAACTGTATTGGACTGTTGTGATAATTAGCCGGGGTTTGAGATGGGTTGTTATATTCATTCATTCGATGTAATTGTAATATGTTGTAATATTATTTTGCGGGGCACATCCAGGTTGCGGTTGTAGCCACCATTGTATTATTTCATTTTACTGTTTTTGCTCCTAGGATAGACCCAAGGTGTGGTGCACAAACAACCGGGTACTTTGAAGTGTTTAGTGGCCTAATCACTTTGTTTAGGGAGACCGCTTCACTTCGGGTATTTGGCGGGTAGTTTGCTGTACCCGTAGGGGTCTAGGGTGGGGTAATGGCTATTCATCACAACTGTGTAATCCGTCTTTTGTTGCAGGCTCTAAACAAACGCGGATTGCTTGCAAATCCAATTATGTTCATATGAGATCTGGAATGCCTATTATTGCGTCTGACGAATGTACAATATCTATATATGATAGCTATTTAGACGTCACTTATGTTTTACACCCGCGCTAGCCCAGCCCGCGCTCTGTCGTTAGTTAAGTAACCTAACGGGTGATGACGGGACCCAGTGGCGAATGCGGATGGCATAAGAGGACGTTGTATTTTCATTGTTTTCTGCAATGATAGGTTAATGATGGGACGCATTATTTTAATGCAAAGAAAATAAACCAAAAATATGAATCGTTGGAACAATTTAAAAGAAACCACTAGGTTATTTTAAAACAGATGATATTTTTAATTGCGGAGCTTTAACCACTCCTTTTAAAAAGCTATCAGGTTCCTTCGGTCATATCAAGTTCACTACGTTCACGGTTTTACCAAAACCTTTCGTATCCCTCCGTCATTTCATTTGGGTATTCAGTAGTATTCAAGCTATATATTTTGACCTAATGCCAAGGCATAATGTTTGGTAGCTGCTGGGTATTCATTTGTCGCATAGATAGATGAGTTAGTTTGGGACAGTCGTATTATCATTTTGGTCGAACGTCAAGGATATGTACGGATGGGTTCAAATTAATAAGATAATGATGGGTAGAACTTGACATGTGACTTATGACATTTTGACCTAACGCCAAGGTCATAAGAGCATGGAGCAAAAATATATATCGGGAATTTCTAAAGAAACTGAAATTTGCAAAGAGATGCATACCATTTGGAGTTTGATGAATGTTGGTAGGATTCCTTCAACATTATCATACAATGATATTTGGATCCCGATCCTACTGTGAGTATATGCTACTCATCAGGAGATTCGTCACTTAACGATTAATGCTATAAACCAAGCAGGTGTCAAGAAAGGTGTGTAGGGTTCCTAGGCACACTAATGAAGTTTCACAAGTGATCAAACATGCCCAATTGAAATTTTACATGTGCTGAGAAAACCTAATACGGATCGTTAACTAGATATATAGGCGAAGCAAGCATGTAATCGAATTAAATGCTAAGGGAAAGTGACTACAACCTTTGTAGATCCGGTCCACCACCTCCTAGGCTCCGTGATGAAGTCCCCTCGCTGTCCAAACCATATCTTGGGCTCTAGTGTCGGATTCATCGGAGAAAAACGGGCTAGGTCATCGACGACGATGCCGAAGATGATCTACGTCGAGGCATCGCTAGATCAAGCTCCAACTTCACCAAGTCAAGAAAACTTGTGAAGGAAACACCCTATAATACTTGGCAAGAGGTAAAGGATGAAGAAATAGGATGTGGGTTCACTTTAGAATTGGATTTCTCACTAGTTTTCATCACTTGCCATTGGAGTAGCAAGCTTTCTTCATGAAGGAAGAAGATGAAGAAGAAGAATATATGATAAGTCTTAATTTAAAATGGAAAATAAATGAATACTTATCATTTCTTTAACCATGGTTTAGTGTAGAGATTTTACTAAGGTTAGATGAGTGGTTAGGGTCAAAGAAGAGACAAGAATGGTGACTTTGTCAAGGTTTCAAGAAGCTTCAACTAAAAACAAAACAAGTCCACCATTTATCTTTCTCTTTATCATTTTCTTTTTCCAAAATAAACAAAAAGAATAGATAAATGAATAAGTAAATAAAATGATACCCTAACCACTAACTAACCATGGTTTAATACTTTACACAAAACCAAGCTAGAATGTATCATCAAACATGATACAATCATATGCACAAAAATATATCATATATACAATGTGCAATACAAGTGAGTAAATCCATTTAAAGTGAACCAATACTAGTTAATGCAAAGTAATATATCAAATATATAATTATACATTAAATCATTAAATCAACACTTGATTCAATGATCCGGTCATATCGCATATAACCGGCTAGTATCCAATATATCGGCTTATCGAATCAATCCTTGATTCGATAACTAGGTTATATCGCATACAACCTAATCGATACATTCATCGCGAGAATAGAATACGGTATCACATACATGCATTATTCTCGGTCCCGCACATATCTCATATGCGCTCCTATTTCGTTTCGCTTGAGCCAGGAAACCTCTGTGTAGGACTCTAAAGAATCGTCAATACGCCGGCAGCAGATGATGATCATATCAAACATCCACAAGCCGCAAGCGGTCTGCTAAACGTAACGGCCACCCGGGTATTGAGCGATCAGAAGATCGACGAGCAAGCCCGCTCACACTCCTGTGAATCCAACCAGTAACACTTACCGTACAGTCCGGTCTGTTCGTCTGATATGTCGCATATCTCGCCTAGGGGTGGTAAACGTCAGACCCCAGTAGCTCGATAAGTCATGCCGACTTGAGGTCCAAAACATTCGTGAAACTACTGATAACTCTTACCAGTATATCACTGCAACCCTGGCCAGGGATTTCCTATTATGGCCAGTCGAGCATAGCACAACATCAACCCCCAATACCGGGAGAGACGAATCCCCTCCTATCGCTCATTGCCTCCATGTGAATCGGGACTGTACCCAAAAACCACCTGTTTGCACAACTCAGTAGAGCCGTGGTAGGGTGGAAATCAAAGCACAGTGGGAGACACACAAGACTCTATGACGATCTCGGGTCAACAGACTAAGTTGTACCAGTGTCACCAGAGAACTGCCATCTGACGTGAGGTATAATACCATCTGGGAGTTCTCGGCGAGTCCGTTCAGTGTACCCAGTCTCCACTGAGCACCCGCATACCATCTTCGATGTCAAACACCAATGGATATGGGATCATCCATCGCCCATCGCATGGGTCGAGAAGATATGCGCTAGTCTACTCTAGAATATCGATGCCCCGTCTCGATATTCCCTCGACTAGGAACATTTCAAGGATGTACTCATGGACTACCCAGGCCCCACTAGTATGATCTACATCATAGTCCTGGAAGTCGAGTACACATCCTAAGGGCTTTATCAACATGTAACAGAGAGACAGAAAGTATACACGTTAAGATAAAGAGCAACCAGATAGCGTACTATCATGTCGAGCAAGAAAGTCCTACCTATATATGTCCCAGCTTCCACTACAATATACATCCAATGTACAGTAATGGCCTCTAGGGCATACATATAACTAACAATATCCCACTTGCACTAGGGCCATTTGTAGCAGTGGTTGCAGTATCGCATACTCAACCATCCCCTAAAAGTCTCTCTTTGGGAAAAGGCCTTCGTGAGTGGATCCGCCGTGTTGTCCTCTGAGTCTACTCTCCTAACCTACGATCGCCCTGGAGATCAGCTATCTCCATGATCAGGTGATGCTGCCTCAGAATATGTCTGGGTCACTGATGGGACCAGGGTTCCAGGGCAAAAGCCATAGTTCCATTGTCACACAATGGTAGGAACCTAGTTCATCCTATGAACCAATATACACCCAAACTGCCTCTTTGGTAGTATCTTTAATAGCGATGTTACCAGCCTTTATCTTCTAGTTTGCCACGGTATCTAGCTTGGAACTCTTCCAACATACCGTCCCTTTACTGAGGGTAAAAACAATGCCTGTGACTGACATTCAGTCGTCTTTATCACCCTGGAACTCTTCCAGTGATTCTCCCCAGGATCGATTGATACCATCTCACTACAACTAGTGAGTATCCCAACATCCAATTAGATCTATCTTATAGATCCAAAGCTTAGGATTTAGTAGGTATCATTTTGATCCTATATGGAAAATCTTTGTGATAAGTGGAGATTGATCGAGCGTAGCATAGGAAACTCCTTCCCTAACAAGAGTATGTCATCTACGTACTCTACGAGGATCGTCACCATACTCCCTACTACCTTTTTGTTTATACAAGGTTCATCTACCATTTTGATGATGTCAACTTCTTTGACTAATCCATCAAAACAGATGTTCCAACTTCGCGATGCCTGCTTTATCCTATAAAGCATCTTGCATACGTTTCCGCTGCTCCCACTGTCTACGAGGCCCTCTGGCTGTGTACTTATAGACGTTCTCTTCTAAATCATTATTTAGAAAAGTTGTCATACCACCCAACCACCAGATATCGTAGTCATGGTATGTAGCCGTGGCAAGTAGGATCTGGATGGACTTAAGCATAGTCCCTGGAAAAGGTTTCATCATTATCCGTGCCTGGTCGATGACGAAAACCTTTAACAAGTCTAGCTTTGAAAGTCTCAACTTGTCCATCTACACCAAGTAATCTTCTCAAGATATACTTGCTCCTAATGGGGATTTAACCCTTCAGATATCGCAACCAAAGTCCATACTTTGTTGGTGTATATGGATTCCATCTCAGATTGCTAAGCATCCAGCCATTCTTACAGAGTCCCTACTCTTGATGGCCTGCTCGAATCTAGTTGGGTCATCATCTCATGATGCAATCCTTGCTCCCACTGTCATCGAGAAACTGAGGTATCTCTCAGGCAGGCGAGGAACCCTACCAGATCGACGGAGAGGCTGAGGTTCGTCGGGGACTATAGAATCCTTTGGTTCTGTCAAATCATCTGCTGTAGTTTGTATAGCTGGAACCTTTCCAGTTCTACATTACAGACCTTGCCTTGATCTTGTCCGGATTTTGCTTTTGACATAGGCCGGACAATCCCAAATCTTAACTTACTTAAGAGATAGGATCTTCCCACACCATATCTTATATGGAGTGGTAGGCAGTGATTTGATTCGAACCCTATTCAATAGGTATGCAGCTTCTCAAGCGCATAACTCCCAAAAAGGAAACAGGTAACTCAGCAGTACTCATCATAGAGCACACCTTATCATATAGGGTGTGATTGCTCCGCCCCGATACACCAATGTGCTATGGTTATTTGGAGGAGTAATGCTGAGAGAGAATCTCATTCTCCTTTAGAATAATCCAGGAATTCCATGCACAAGTATTCTCCTCCTTGATCTCATCAAAGGACATAATACTTATACCCGGTTGTTGGTTCTCTACTTCTAACTTATATTCTGTGAATACCTCAAAAGGTTCGGACTTATGTTTCAACAGGAACATATGACTGAATCTTGAGAGATTATCAGAGAATATAATGAAGTATAAAGAACCAGTCCTGATATGTGTAGACAGGAGACCTTACATACATCATTATGTATCAGTCCCAAGAGTTTACTAACTCTTCCTCTGTTTCCAATAAACAGAGCTATGGTCATCTTATCTTTGTGACATGACTGGCAAGTTTCACAAGATGTAAATTCAAACTGATTTAAATATGCATCTAAAATGTAACTTCAGCCAGTCGGGTCGCATTGATATGACCTAGTCTACAATGCCTCAAGAATGATTCGTTCATTTCTGAACTTTTCCTCTTGCGTGTGTTCTGTATACTAGGAACTGTAGTTTGATTTAGAACGTCAATGCTTTTAGATAACGTGCCTGAACCGATCAACTTTTGATATAGGAAATGTTCAAAACAATATCCATCAATACAAAATTATATCCTTTCTTTACTAATAAAGAGACTGATATGATTTTGTATATCAGGTTCGGTATCTAATAGCATTTGTTCAGAATCAATGTATTGGTAATACAGGGTGACAGTGACCAACAGACTTGGCTGCAACACTTGCCCCGGTTTCTGTCTCATGAAACTTATCACCCGTTCTCAGTTTTTCTACCTTTTTGTAGCCCTATGTAACAGCTTACATATCTGGGATCCTGATCCGGTATCATATACCCAGGTTTCAGAGGATACTGAGATACAGTTCTTTGTAATGAACATACCCGAAGGAGATGCATCATATGCACTTTCTTCGTTTGGGCGGCATGGGAAATCTGGTATTCCCCAATTTCCTGCTCTTTCTTATAACAATTATAAGTTGGAGCGGGACCAACGTTCCCCAGCTCAGTATAACAAGCGAGTTCGGTCAATACATCCGTATTATTATCTTGATTAAGGCGTGATATGGTCGCTACCAGGAGAGAGAGAGAAGAAAACACTCAGCGTGCGCTCTTGCAAGATTAGATTGGTTATGTATTTTATCTAATCAGGATGGCTCCCACTGTTTTTATCAAATCTTCCTTCAAACCCTAAAAGGAAAGACTAGCCGGGATTAATTACACTCTACAAGTTCGCCAATCTTTCAGCCAGGCCAGTGTCGGTGCTTTGAGGGAGGTTCCCCGTGCTTTCGCACGGACCTAATTACAGTAAACCTCGTTTTCCCATAGGCGTAACCCCGTTGACACCTTTCTAGACACCTACTTGATCGGCTAATTGTAAAGTGCAAAACTCTCCCAGGAGTAACAATTACTCGCAGTGGGTATCGGGATCCAACTATCATATAGAAGGTATGCAATCTCATTGCAAATTTCAACACTTGAAACTCCCGATAAAGGTTTTTACCCCTAGCACCTATGACCTTAACTATGGTCAACAAATCATAAGTACTAGTCAAGTTCTACCCGTCATTTCGTGATTAATTAGACCCACCCACATGACCCTTAACTAAGGTCAACAAATTTACGCGACTGTCCTAACTAATCGCATCATATGCGGTGTAGGAAGACATCACTTAGCTACCGTACACTGTGCCTTGACTATGGTCAACAAACACAGCACGAATACTAAGTACTCTACTTCCTAAAATGACGGAGGGTTGCGAATGGTTTTTGTGAAAACCTTTAACGCTTTGAACTTGATCTCGTTGCGGAATCAAATGGTTTTTAAATGGAATGTTTTCGAGGCTTTTCTAGTTTTGCTAAAGGGGTCACTCCCGGTGAAGGGATCGTCGGCCCTTTCCTCGTCGAATGAGGTGCGGGATATATCATATATATCACTGTGCAAAGCGGAAACTATAGAAGCGATCAAAGACAAACCGAGGGTTGTAGTATCTGCCAGTTATTGCTAAAGGAGTCACTCCCGGTGAAGGGATCTCGGTCCTTTCCTCATCGAATAAGGTGCAGGATGTTCTACAATGAACACCGCGATGCAAAGCAAGAACTGTAGCTACCTGTTTTATTTTGAAATTCGATTCCACAACATCAATTAGGTTTATTATCTTTCATTAATCTCATTAATGAATATCCCATCATTTAATTCCACCTAAACATCACAGATAAATATAACGTACGCTTATGCCATCCGCATTCGCCTCGATGTCCCGTCTGCACCGTTAGGTTAGGTAACTAACGCCAGAGCGAGGCAGGGCTAGCGCGGGTGTAAAACATAAGCAACGTATATATAATATATCATATATACTATATACTATATCTATCTGAACAGAGCACAGAACATCGCATGATCACATCACAGATAATGCAGCAGAAAGAATCATATGAAATATTGGATATACTAGGACGTCCGTGTTTTCAATACGAGCCAGTATAAAACACGGATTCCACGGTCATGATGAATAGCCAATCCCACACCCCTAGACCCCTACGAGAGCGGCAAGTAACCCTACCAATTCTAGGGTTAGGAGACCCGGACTTGACTCCTCGAGTTGGTCTCCCACTGGACCCCAGAACCCGATTACTTGTGCTCCCCTCCTTGGGTCTATCCTAGTGCAGAAAAGTAAATAATATACATCAACGGTGACAACTTCCGCAACCTGGAAGTGCCCCAATAAAAGAATATTACATACAAGTTTTTACATGAATGAAAATGAAAAACACTCATCTCACATAAAAACCCCCTGGCTATTCAAACACGACGATCCAATATAACATATCCAGCAACACATAACATCAGATGTCATCAACGTAAGTAAATATGCGCATCCCAATTATCGTTGACATATAGCAACGAAACCGGCGATATCACATATTACACTTACGGTCACAGAAAAGAAAATGTAAAACTAAAACAGTTGGAATCCGCAACCTCCTCAGACATCGCAGGCCTGACCAAATGAAATACTTAGACATCGCATGCCTAACAATTATAAACCCCGCATTTTAGTCTCATTATCGAAAACTCTTTTCAACATCAAGTCGGGCAATTCAACAAGATTCCCGACATCCTGATCGAATGCTCATCGCAAACTTTAGTAGGCGGCCGCACCCCCGATGCCGTCGACGAAGTGCACCAAGGCGGAACACCGCTGCCGCGAGCACCCGAACGGATGCTTTCGGCGACGGGGTTCTCCTGCAGTCACTTGGTCGGGGCTATGGAGTGAGGCTGTCTATTAAGTTTACGGGCGAGTATCCGCGTTCACAACGTGATTGCAACGGACTTTTGATCACATCAAAATTCCGTGGCAACCGATCAAGTGAGACTAAAGTTCTATGTTTATAACATTCATTCAGTTATCTCATAACTTATTGTGAATTCCAATTATTGTATCACATTCCGGATAAGATAGAAAATGTTAAACTTTTCGATAGAACAATCGAACACCCAAGTTTTCCCGATCAACCGAATGAAATAAGTTCAAAGACATTCACTTCATGCCTCAGTACCAACGGTCCAGCCGTAGAAGGGTCAAGCCAACGCCTCACATATGGCACGCCGTACTGCCCCAAACCCTAAGGTTCAAAGGGCAGTTCAAGACGGTCACATAATCGAGTTAAGGTTTGTTGTCTTCTAGAGGGACCATCACGTTACCTGCACTACTCAGAACGTCCTTAAACCACGGAAAAATCCAACACTTGGAAATTTTCCGGCAGGGGAAAAAGTGGGTATTTATGTCCGGTCGAAATTTTTAACATATTCTAAAATATCCGAAAAACACATAGACAAAATTAGACAATCCGATCGAATGTACGAACTCCTAATACAACCCAAAAAACTCAACTCTTGATTTCAGATAAAAAAAATTCCCAGGAAAACCAGCACTGCAAAATAGGAATTACTGTGCAAAACTGAATGCCTAATAAGACAAAACGGCCGCGGAACCGCCGCATTAGCATGCTAATGCCGCGGTTCCGCCGCACTTTTGAGGGATCATTAGTTACTTTTTGCACCGTAATTCTTAGAATTTCCTGCTGATTTTTCTGCATATTTTTAATTCTCAAAAATCCACATTTTACAAAAAAGTCCAGAGAGCATTTCAAAGTCGGGGTTTTGGGTCGATCGGACTTCTAACTCCGTCGGGACTTCGCCTAAGGCTCTAGCTAGGCTCTGATAACCACTGTAGGGTTCCTAGGAACACTAATGAAGTTTCACAAGTGATCAAACATGCCCAATTGAAATTTTACATGTGCCGAGAAAACCTAATACGGATCGTTAACTACATATATAGGCGAAGCAAGCATGTAATCGAATTAAATGCTAAGGGAAAGTGACTACAACCTTTGTAGATCCGGTCCACCACCTCCTAGGCTCCGTGATGAAGTCCCCTCGCTGTCCAAATCATATCTTGGGCTCTAGTGTCGGATTCATCGGAGAAAAACGGGCTAGGTCATCGACGACGATGCCGAAGATGATCTACGTCGAGGCATCGCTAGATCAAGCTCCAACTTCACCAAGTCAAGAAAACTTGTGAAGGAAACACCCTATACTACTTGGCAAGAGGTAGAGGATGAAGAAATAGGATGTGGGTTCACTTTAGAATTGGATTTCTCACTAGTTTTCATCACTTGCCATTGGAGTAGCAAGCTTTCTTCATGAAGGAAGAAGATGAAGAAGAAGAAGAATATATGATAAGTCTTAATTTAAAAAGGAAAATAAATGAATACTTATCATTTCTTTAACCATGGTTTAGTGTAGAGATTTTACTAAGGTTAGATGAGTGGTTAGGGTCAAAGAAGAGACAAGAATGGTGACTTTGTCAAGGTTTCAAGAAGCTTCAACTAAAAACAAAACAAGTCCACCATTTATCTTTCTCTTTATCATTTTCTTTTTCCAAAATAAAAAAAAAGAATAGATAAATGAATAAGTAAATAAAATGATACCCTAACCACTAACTAACCATGGTTTAATACTTTACACAAAACCAAGCTAGAATGTATCATCAAACATGATACAATCATATGCACAAAAATATATCACATATACAATGTGCAATACAAGTGAGTAAATCCATTTAAAGTGAACCAATACTAGTTAATGCAAAGTAATATATCAAATATATAATTATACATTAAATCATTAAATCAACACTTGATTCAATGATCCGGTCATATCGCATATAACCGGCTAGTATCCAATGTATCGGCTTATCAAATCAATCCTTGATTCGATAACTAGGTTATATCGCATACAACCTAATCGATACATTCATCGCGAGAATAGAATACGGTATCACATACACGCATTATTCTCGGTCCCGCACATATCTCATATGCGCTCCTATTTCGTTTCGCTTGAGCCAGGAAACCTCTGTGTAGGACTCTAAAGACTCGTCAATACGCCGGCAGCAGATGATGATCATATCAAACACCCACAAGCCGCAAGCGGTCTGCTAAACGTAACGGCCACCCGGGTATTGAGCGATCAGAAGATCGACGAGCAAGCCCGCTCACACTCCTGTGAATCCAACCAGTAACACTTACCGTACAGTCCGGTCAGTTCGTCTGATATGTCGCATATCTCGCCTAGGGGTGGTAAACGTCAGACCCCAGTAGCTCGATAAGTCATGCCGACTTGAGGTCCATAACATTCGTGAAACTACTGATAACTCTTACCAGTATATCACTGCAACCCTGGCCAGGGATTTCCTGTTATGGCCAGTCGAGCATAGCACAACATCAACCCCCAATACCGGGAGAGACGAATCCCCTCCTATCGCTCATTGCCTCCATGTGAATCGGGACAGTACCCAAAAACCACCTGTTTGCACAACTCAGTAGAGCCGTGGTAGGGTGGAAATCAAAGCACAGTGGGAGACACACAAGAGTCTATGACGATCTCGGGTCAACAGACTAAGCTGTACCAGTGTCACCAGAGAACTGCCATCTGACGTGAGGTATAATACCATCTGGGAGTTCTCGGCGAGTCCGTTCAGTGTACCCAGTCTCCACTGAGCACCCGCATACCATCTTCGATGTCAAACACCAATGGATATGGGATCATCCATCGCCCATCGCATGGGTCGAGAAGATATGCGTTAGTCTACTCTGGAATATCGATGCCCCGTCTCGATATTCCCTCGACTAGGAACATTTCAAGGATGTACTCATAGACTACCCAGGCCCCACTAGTATGATCTACATCATAGTCCTGGAAGTCGAGTACACATCCTAAGGGCTTTATCAACATGTAACAGAGAGACAGAAAGTATACACGTGAAGATAAAGAGCAACCAGATAGCGTACTATCATGTCGAGCAAGAAAGTCCTACCTATATATGTCCCAGCTTCCACTACAATATACATCCAATGTACAGTAATGGCCTCTAGGGCATACATATAACTAACAAGGTGTCAGCGGGGTTACGCCCCCAGAGAAAAGAGGTTATTTAATTAAGGAACTTCGCGAAAGCGTTGGAAAACCTCCCTCGAAGTACCGACACCAGCCTGGCTAAACGGTTAAGCAAGTATTGTACAGTGAGAATAGTCCTGGCTAATTCTTCTTTTATGGTTTGAGGAAGGATTCGAGAAACAGTGGGAGCCATCCAGTTTAGATAAATTAAAAACCACTCTAAACTTGCAAGAGCATCATGCTAAAGAGTTTTCATCTCTCTCTCCTAATTGCAGCGACCCTGAAAATGACTGGACTTAAGTTACTTTTAGAGAAAAATATACTGACAGGGCCAAACTATAAAGATTGGCTGCGGAATGTCAAAATGGCTTTGACCTATGACAAATTGGGGTATGTCCTCACCGCTAAGGCACCTGCTGTTCCTGGTCCCAAATCCAGTAATGCGGATAAGGAAATCCGCAAAACCTGGGATTTCGATTGCGCGAAAGCCAAGTACATCATGCTTGCCTCGATGAACAATGAACATCAGAGGAGGCACGAGGATATAGAACTAGATACCATATTTCTCCATACAAAAGAACTTTATGGAGAGCAATCTCGTATAGCATGATACGGACCTCTAAGAACTTGTTTCGAGCGAGGTTAGCTGTCGGATCATCGGTAGGAGAACATGTCCTAAACATGATTGGCTACATAGAAGAGCTCGCAGACCTTGGGACGACTTTGGATAATGAGCTCTATACAGACCTTATTCTCCAGTCCCTTCCTTCCACCTACGCCCAGTTTATTCTGAACTTCAACATTCAAAGAAAAGAAGTTGAACTTCCGGAACTCCTTAACATGTTGAGGAGTGCAGAGGGCACCTTGCAGAAGGAAAGGGAAACACCCGCTATGTTTGTTAGCGGTGCTTCTTCTTCCGGGTCCAAGGCTAGGGCCAAAGGAAGGAAAAAGAAGGCCGCCACCAAACCTAGAGGAGGTGTAAGTAAGGTGGGAGGGAAAGGAAAGAAAAAGTTTGCGGTACCGGTAGTGGCCCAGGATGAGTGCTTCCATTGTCACCGAGTGCTTCCATTGTCACAGGAAAGGGCACTGGAAGAAAGATTGCAAGGCGTGGAACGCCAAGAACCAGGAACCGAAGCAAGCTGTGGCTTCGACTTCAGGTGTGTTTGTAATTGAGAATTGTTTGTCAATCAACTCTACTTCATGGTTATTGGATACCGGATCAGGATCTCATATTTGCAATTCATTGCAGGCACTGAGAAACCGTAGAGTGCTGAAGAATGGTGATATGACCCTAATGGTTGCTACGGAGCTAGCGTGGGAGCTTTGTCCGTAGGGGATTATCACCTGGGATTGACGAGTGGACACATTTTGGTTTTACATAACTGTTTTTGTGTACCCAGCTTAACGTGTAATATCATATCTGTTTCTTTGTTATCAAATAAAGGTTATGATTTCACGTTTGTAAGTGATATTGTTAACATCCACCTTAATCATAGTTTGATTGGGTCCGGTACATTGGATAACGGTATATATGTCTTAAACCAACTCCAAATTTTCAATGTTCAGAACACACTAAAAAGAAAGTCTCCAGATTTAAATAAGGCTTTCTTATGGCATTGTAGACTGGGTCACATCAATGAGAGAAGGTTGACTAAGTTACATAGAGAAGAATATTTGGACTCGTTCGAATATCAAACTTATGCCACTTGTCAATTTTGTCTCAAAGGAAAGATGACAAAGACTCCATTTACTGGACATGGAGTAAGAGCGAGTGAGCTCTTAGGACTCATACACAGCGATGTATGTGGTCCAATGTCTACACATGCAAGAGGTGGTTTTTCCTATTTCATTACTTTTACGGATGATTACTCAAGGTACGAATTCATTTATCTGATGAAATATAAATCTGAGGCTTTTGAGAAATTCCAAGAGTATAAGAATGAAGTAAAAAACCAAAAAGGCAAAAGTATCAAGACACTAAGATCTGATCGAGGTGGTGAATACTTGAGTGCCGAGTTTCTAGGTTACTTAAAAGAGAAAGGAATTCTCTCTCAGGTTACTCCTCCATACACTCCACAGCATAACAGCGTATCGGAGAGACGGAATCGAACCCTATTGGATATGGTACGTTCCATGATGAGTAATGCTGAGTTACCGCGATCTTTCTGGGGTTATGCGCTAGAGTCAGCGGCATATCTTTTGAACATGGTTCCTACCAAGACTATGCCTACCACGTCATATCAGATGTGGAGTGGGAAGAAACCCATCTTCAGTATATAAAGATTTGGGGATGTCCAGCTTTTGTTAAAAAGCAGCATGTGGACAAGCTCGAGGCACGATCAGTAAAGTGTAAGTTTGTGGGATATCCAAAGAACTCCAGGGGATATCTTTTCTATTACGCAGAGGAACAAAAGGTATTTGTTTCTCATAATGCCCATTTTCTAGAACATCGGTTTTTAGAAAAGGAATCAAGTGGGAGCGAAATAGAACTGGAAGAAATTCCAGAACCACAAACTAATACTGAAAGTTTGGTAGAACAAGTAATTCAAGAAGAACAGGACATTCCCGCACCCCTCCGCAGGAGTAGTAAGCCGTCTCATCCGCCTGAGAGATACTACGGTTTTCTCATAGATGGGGATAGAGAGGATTGCATCATAGATAATGATGAAACTACTAGCTTCCAGCAGGCCATCCAGAGCGGCGACTCGGTACGATGGCTAGATGCAATGCGGACCGAAATGGAGTCCATGTACACCAACAAATTATGGACTTTGGACTTTGCTCCAGATGGGGTAAAACCCATAGGATGCAAATGGATCTTCAAGAAAAAGATTGGTGTAGATGGACAGGTGGAAACCTATAAGGCTAGACTTGTTGCAAAGGGTTTTCGTCAAAGACCTGGTTTGGAATATGACGAAACTTTTTCTCCAGTGGCTATGCTCAAATCCATTCGGGTCCTTCTTGCTTTTGCTGCCTTCCATGATTATGAAATCTGGCAGCTGGACGTAAAGACGGCTTTTCTGAATGGAAATTTAGAAGAGTGCGTCTATATGGATGAGCCAGAGGGTTTCAATCAGAGTGGGAGCAGCGGGAAAGTATGCAAGTTGCTTAAGTCCATTTATGGACTAAAGCAGGCATCGCGGAGTTGGAACATCTGTTTTGATGAAACAGTCAAAGAATATGACTTTATCAAAAATCCAGATGAACCATGCATATATAGTAAAGTTGTATTAAGAACTGTCATATTCCTCATCTTGTACGTGGATGACATTCTATTGATAGGAAATGACATTCCTATGCTACAATCTGTCAAAGGATTCTTGTCACACAGGTTCTCCATGAAAGACCTGGGTGATGCCTCTTACATTCTGGGGATCCGGATCTATCGTGATAGATCCAAGAGGATGTTGGGACTTTCACAGTCCAGGTATATCGACACTATACTGAAAAGATTCAGTATGAAAGATTCTAAACGCGGTAATCTACCGGCTTGTCACAGAATCACCCTATACAAAGAGAGGTCTCCCAAGACTGATTTGGAAAGGGAACGCATGTCTATTATACCCTACGCTTCTGCGGTAGGCTCTATAATGTATGCGATATTGTGCACCAGACCAGATGTAGCTTACGCACTAAGCGTGGTAAGCCGGTATCAGTCAGACCCAGGGGAGAAGCACTGGATAGCAGTAAAGAACAATCTCAAGTACCTGAGGAGGACTAAGGAGATGTTCTTGGTTTACGGCGGAAAAGACCTCAGGTTAGAGGCCTTTGCTGATTTCGGCTTCCAGAGTGATAAGGACGATTCCAAGTCCATGTCGGGTTATGTCTTTACCCTCAATGGAGGGGCGGTGTGATGGAAGAGTTCCAAGCAGGACACCGTTGCTGACTCGACGATGGAAACGGAGTATATTGCTGCTTGCGATGCCGCAAAAGAAGCGGTCTGGATGAAGAAGTTCCTAACATAACTTCAAGTGGTTCCTACCATTGTTGATCATATACCTATGTATTGCGACAACAACGGAGCTATAGCTTTAGCAAAGGAACCAAGGTCCCATCGGAAGTCCAGACACATCTTAAGGCGGTATCACCTGATCAGGGAGATCATTGATCTTCGGGAGATCGAGGTTCGGAGAGTTGCTACTGAAGAGAACATTGTTGATCCATTCACGAAGGCCCTACCCCAGATTCAGTTCGAGAGGCTACTCGAGATCATCGGTCTTCGATATGCCAGTACATGGCCCTAGTACAAGTGGGAGATTGTTAGTGTATATGCCCTAGGGGCCATTATTGTATCATACTAGTTTGTATATTACTTAATGGAAGCTTAGGATATTCACATGTATATAACAGTCTTGGTAAATATGGTAGTATGCTACTTGGTTTTTCTATCTTAATATATAAGTATACGTATTGATAGAGCTCTTAGGATCTTGCTTGACTACCAGCGTTGTGATGGCAGTCACACTAGTGGGGGCTGGGTAGTCTACAAGCACATCCTTATTCAGGTCCCTAGTCGTAGGATTATCGAGACAGGGCATCAATACTCCGGAGTAGACTAGTGTGTACGCTTCTCATCCCAGTTGGGGAGATGGTCTGTTCCGCAGCCATCAGTACGTCGTACTAGAGATAGTATGCAGGTGCTCGTTAGGTTACAGGTACACCGGACAGGACTCACAGGGAACTGTTGGTTGGTTTTATACCAGTCGTCAGTTAACAGTTCCCAGGTGACATGAGTACAGCATAATCCACAGACTTGACACTGCTATTTCGCCTCGAGTGTGTCCCACTGTTCTTAGATTGCTACCCTACCATGGCTCAAAAAAGTCGTGCAAACAGGTAGCAGTTGGGTGCAGTCCCGAGCACTTGGAGGCAGTGGCGGTTAGACAGGATTCGTCTCTCCCGGTATTGGGGGTTGATATCGCGCTGTGTCAGAGAGCCATTACGCAAAGTCCCTGGCCAGGGCAAGCGAGATTTGCTGGTAGGTTCCAGTTGTTTCTCAGGGTGTAATGGGCTTCGCTCCGACACGACTTATACCGCTGTTAGGGGACTGACGCTTGCCGCCCCCTAGGCCCGATATGCGATAGTCTTAGACGAATAGACCGAACTATACGGAGATTGTCACATCAGACTTAGTAGGAGTTCGGATGGGTTTCCTCATCGGCCTTCTTATCGACATCTACCTGGGGACCGTTACGTACAGCTAGTGCCGCTTGCGGTCTGTGGTTAAACCCACTGCCAGCGTAGTAGTCGAGTCTCTAGAGTCCCACACAGAGAGTTTCCCTACTCCAGGCGAAACGATATTGAGGTCGTATGGTTTTACAACAAGGGTTCGGACGCATACGTGTGTTTACGCACGTACGACATCCGGACAGTTTTTACTAGCCAGCTTTGGTTTAAGCCAGTTTCTAGTATCCGGTTATTGGATTTATACAGCTAAAGTTTTTCCGTGTTTTCACGGATAGGAGGGGCGTTCTCGTAATTATGCGAGAAGCTTCTAGAAGATGGTGACTTGGGGGTTAAGGTGGCATATGCATTAAATGAGATTAGTGAGTCATATGAGTGATTCATCCATGTCATTAATGCATCATAAATGCTTAATAACTCATGGAGATGAATCACCCTCTTGTATTTATGAAGCATGATTATTAATCCTTTATTTTCTTTTATTGGATAAATGATAATGCTTGATATATATTATGATAGATCATTATCTCATCTCATTCTCTTGCTCACTTTCTCTCTCCTCAAGCTCTCTCTCTTCAAACCCTAATTCTCCCCTCTCATGTGTTGAGACCAAGGATTAGAATATACTACTTAATCCTTAACCATTCTCTATATCACCTAGGTTACTTAGATTAGCGATTTAAGAAACCTAGTTACCTCAAGTTAGAGCTGAAGCTTGTAGTAAAGCTCTCGGATGGATCTTCTACTACATAGAGAAGGCCGAAAAGGACGTGGAGAACGACAAGACGAAGGACTCGGTTCTTTAGGTATATTCACTTAACATAGTAGTTAACACTTCTGTGGTTTCTTGTTAGTTATTGTTTTAGCAAAGATTCTCGGTTAGTCGATATTTACGCCAAAAACAAGATCGTTTTTCATTATTCCGCCTCCCCGCAAGTCGTGGGGTGTTGTACATCGACTTACAGTTACCGCTCTTTTAGGAAGCTAGGCGTGACAGGTTTTTTTGGTGGCCCATGCAGGTCTATTCTGCATGAAGTCCTAAACAATATAATACAAGAAAGATAAAATTCGATAACTTTTACATTCTTTAACTTTAGATTCCTTTGAATCTCATCTTATTTCTTGAATCCAACTGCACTTTTTACTTCATTGAATTCAAGCTCTCAATTTTTGAATGCTTAACTATAGTTTACCCTTCTACTTGTATCTCTTAGGCCTATAAGCTCAGTTGGTTAGATCATCGATTGACGAATCTTGAAGATTCATCCTTAGCGTCTTCTGTACCTTTGCGACGTACCTCTCGAGAGGATTTCGCAGACAAAATTTTTTAAGGAGGGTAAACTGTAACGACTCGATATAATTGAATCTATCTCACTTCCTTCATTTGATTTTCTTGAAGATCACTTCTTGCTCTCTTGAAATTCATTTCTTGTCTTCTTGTATCTCTTTGACCATCTTTTACATTTAATATTACTTTCTTGTCAATTAGAGTACCGACTGGTAAAGCGACGACGATATGCGACTATATTATCCTAACGTAGTTTTCTTGTTCTGTTACCATATCTTTCTTAAGTAATTTCGACGAAATTATTTTAAGAAGGGTAGAATATAATGATCCTAAAATTCCTATACCATCGCGTATATTTCTTTAATAAAATATTATAATTATTTATTTTTTGGTATATTTTGTTTTCTAATAAATATTTTATTTTATCACTTCATCTATTCTATCCATTTTATAATTTTTCAAAGCCCAAACTGAAGCCAAGGCAAATCCATTTGATTTCATTCTTTTCTTTTTCCTTAGCCGACTTTCTTTTCAAACAACAGCATTTATTTAATTCTTGTTAAATATGTGCATGAACAACTTTGTAGTTTATTGGTTAAGTCTTTACATTATTATTCCATAGGCTACATGTTCGAACCTTGGGACTTACAATTATTTTTATTAATTTTTTAAAATCTCTTTCATAACCTTAAAAATGAGACATTTCATTTTATCTTCCTTTTAACTCTCAAAATAATTAAAATGGTTATGAGTTATAATTTATTAGAATTATGGTGGGCATAAACCTTTTTTTATATGCCACTCCTCTTTTTTTTCTTTATCACACATTTCTATCATTTCACATCTCTCTCTTCAATTATATTCCTCGAAGAAGAACATGAAGAAGGTCTCGCTAGTAATGCGAGGCTATCGGCGGATAGACAAGTCCGATAACAATACCGGCTTGTGTATGCAAATCCCTTCTCTTTCCCTCCCCACATCTCTTTATTCTCCTCTTGCCATACCTCGTAAAACCGCTATTCTTTTCATATCATAATCCATAAGAGAAGATAAACATAAACATATACATATGTACAAGTCTAGATATATATAGTTCTATACGGTTTAATAATACCTTATTGCCTCTTGTTCAAATTAAAGTGTTTTCAATTTTTTGTTCGTGACTATGAATATTTATTATGAGTTGTGAGAACATAAATTTCATGCCATAATATATCTACAATATCTCATGAAATCGGTTTGCTTATTAAAAGAAAAAGAGAAGCTTGCATAAAAATACTAGTTAATCATTTAGCCGATTTTAGTATACATATAAATACCTTTATCTTCAAAAAAGAATTTAGAAAATAAATATTGACTTCTAGACATTCTAGGAAAACTAGATTATATGCTAGATAGAATTTCAGGTTTACAGTAAAAATTTCATATCAAACTGAATAACGGTTTAGGAGTTACGTAGTATTTTATTCACCGTTTTTAAAACCAGAAAACTGCCAATAATGGTCTTTTTCGAGAGACTATAACTCTATAATCATTGATCCAAATTAAGTATTTTAAGATGTTTTCAATATCTACATTGAATGTTACAGATTTTCTTAGTTTTAAGTTTTTACTGAAAATCGACGTAAAATATAGAAATCCGCGTTAAAATATTAATCGACGAATCTGGACAGAATTTGTCCTGATTTGCACACTGTTTTTATATAAGACATAACTCGAACTCTCGATATCCGTTCGTGACAAATTTTAGATGTATAGATGCAAAATTGATATATATATAATTTCCTATATATTAGATTACTTAGAAACGCATGAAATAACCCGATATAGGCTTTGAAATATAACATATAATTGCTATCCAGATATCTGAATTTCTATTGTAAACGCTGATATTAAAATGATTATAACTAGAGCTTCAGAAATCCAAATCATGTGAATCTTGGTGTTTTGGATAAGTACATCGAAAGACCTACAATTTTCTAATAATTTTTTTTAACCTGAAACCGATGGAAATTAACTCAAACGGCGTTTTAAAAATATATGACGGTGCTGAACAGATTCTGATCTGTTTTGCTCGACAATACAAAAAACAGGTATATCTCCCAAACCGGTAGTCGTGTTTAGGCGGGACTGGAACTCACGCATGCACAACACTAAGATCTATATTTTTGTTTGTATTCCGAAATTTATTGACTTGATTGATTGGTCGTCTACAACACTTATTTACAACATTGTTTTTGGACGTTACTTGTATACTTATATCATGTTCTGTGATTGCTTATTTATTTTTATCTATATGACTTGTGATTAAACCATTACATGCTAGAATTGACTTGATCTTGACATGAATGAATCATGAATACTTGAACCCAATATATAAACTTGAACCAAATTAACCCGAACCATGAATACAATTAGCATGACTTGCACTTGACATGACTACATGAACTCATTCTTGAAAACTTGATAGCATACATCACCTTTTATATTCATGGATTCGATCAAGACTTATAACTTTAATCATAGACTAATAAACACAAGGTGTTCGGGTAGTTTAAGTATGAATCCGACAAAATCTCATGAGTCCCATTATTATAGATAACGTTGCTGCGGTACCGGGCTGAAACGGTACAAATAACGTTATTGTGGTACCGGGCTGAAACGGTACATCATGAATTCACTAATAAGGGCCCGTGTTTCTGAACCCATGGACGATAGCCTGTTGGGTTTGGAATACTTCAATAACAATTTAAGTCCCGCTATTTTGGGTTTATGATTTCTTGCCCCTGGATGATAGCCTTGGGTTCGAGAATACTCTTGAGATTTGGTTGATATTCATACTTGAACTCACGTTAATTAAATTTATCATTTTATAGACCTTTTTAGGACAATTATATTCACTTCATGTTCACTATACCTACACTCCACGGTGATGTTAAATTTGTTTGCCATGCTTACATAGTTGCCATATATATGTTACCATACTTGTTCACATATTACGATTTTTTTATTTATATTATATTACATGTCATCCTGCACTCAATCTATATATTACATATCTTTTTGGGACTTACCGAGCGCAAGTTCACTGACGGGCATTCCACCCATCTTTTGTTTCTTGGAATGTTCGTCAGGTAACTTAGGATCAGAGAAGGTGGGATCCACTGCAGAGAATTACAACAAGTTCGCACCGGAAGTAGATCATTAGTTTTCTTTCATACTTTTCTTCTTCAGTAAGCCACATGTTTAGACACTTTCTTTTTATGTTCAGAATTCTTGTATCAGTTAAACTTTGTAAAGTTAAGAATGTAAATATATAGACTGGTTGGATTTTATTTTCACTTGTCTTTTCTTATCATTGTTATACTGCTTATATTACGCTTAGCGTATTTATTTTGAGAAATGACATTCTCTAAATAAATACGTCGTGGGCTTGTCATGTGCCGTTACCGCTCTTTTGGGAAGCGGGACGTGACAATATACGTATCAGCCAAAATCATAACGCGATGTCCGGTTAAATAAAATGCATACCCCAAGAACGGATACACGTAAATGCACGTAGCGATCCAAACGAGTCTGTTTAATGAAACAGGACATGAACACGATGTCTAGATGCAACCATAGGGTATGGGGTATGATACAGGTCAGGCTAGATGTTAAAATATATTATCTGATTATAATTTGTATTATTTAACGATATGTAGATACTAATAATATTATACATGTATATAGAACATATATGTGCACAGATCCTCTGTACAAGGAATTATAAGACGTAATCTAGGATCAAGATAGATTTCAAGCATGCGGGTCAGGTCGGGTAGTAACCACAGATACCAAATGCTTCATCAGCACCCAAAAGCAAACAATAAATAAGAAACTATCTTAAAATTGGAAATACCCCAAATCAAATATGGTATAAATGAACTAGGGCGTTACAGTCTATAACTCAATCCTCAGATAACTAGGCTTATTCAATGTGCAGAATGTCCTAATTTCACCTTAGGTAAAATCTGGGAGTGTTTTACTAAGTTTCAGATTTTGTTTTACGACTTTTAAAAACTATATTTTTCGTATTTGAGTTTTGACTCGGTCGTTTGATGTTTGTACGTCAACGTCGGAAGTTGTTTGGTTGTTCTTACATGCTAGACCATGGGTTCTAACCTATGTGTGCTTCGCGTGCCGTATCGGTTTTGGTATTTGATTTTGATTTCATTACGATATGCATTGAATTGTAGGTACCTTCACGCGGACTTCCGGGACGACGAAGGAGAGCAAGGCGTTCATCGACTTCGGCTAAAGCGAGAATAGTAGGTGAGTAAATGTATATCTACGGAGGAAGTCGGGTGGATAACGTATAGCACCCTTGCAACCGTAGTGTTAGGGTACTTATATATATATATTAGATATGTATACTTAGCTGATAGGGTTCTAGGAGACTATAGGCTATAGTAAGCATACCCGTAGGGAGGAATATCTTTAGTTCTTATTCTTTTAGTTTTGAGCCATTGGTATATATGTTGTTACACAAACACAGATATGTGTGTGTGTATACATGTAAGTTGAGGATAACTTCGATATAACTTCCCAAGATGAGAATATGACAAGTTATAATGATATGAGTCAATATGATCGGACATGATGTCACGAGGCTATGTTATATGATATGAGATGAAATGTCATGATATGATATGATATATTATATGAACATTAGGCGATATATTTAACATATGACGATATGTTACTAGATGAGATGATAGGATGTACGTGACCATAGATCTGTACCCTTGATTTGATGATATCATACGACGGATTATACCGTACGAGATATGATGTATATGACGATTGAATCGTACACTTGATTGATGATATCGTACGATGTATTATACCGTACGTTATATGATATACATGATGATTGCTCCACACTCTCGACTTGATGATGCCGTACAATGGATTATACCGTACGTGATACTATGAGGCTGGATCGCCGACCTATCGATGTATCGACTCGGAAAATTATTGTTTTCTAATCACTTAAGTAGATATTAGGATATAATTAGAGCCATACCTATGTTCAAAACTAACGAATCGTTATGAATTTTTAAATGTCAACCTTAAGGGACGCTACGGATTTCAAATGGTATCTTTTTTTCAAAAGCACCGTAGCCCCTATTTTTCTAAAAATAACGATTTGTACTATTTTAAACTGTAACTGTATGGCTCATATGTAGTTATGTATTTTATACTGTTGCGTTTACAATTTCCTTTTTTTGCTATGCTTGTATTATTCTCATTTTGCGGTATACACACATGTTCCTTTCCTTATCTTATATGACATCGTCTGCTAAAGCACACGAACCATTACCGATGCCGCGTATGTTGCACGTACACATATTCACTGGCTCACACACTCATCATCGGTAATTGCCATGCCACGTACACATTAGAAATCGTTACTTCACCATATAACTTAGTAACATGTAGCTTTTAGTTATTTTTTAGTACCTATACCACATTTACTAGATCAGTTATCCTATTTTCTTACTTAGTTAGATGCCACGCTCATATAAACACATTGTTTATATATTACAGATTTGTTCTGTGCCTGTACTTATTGTTTCATTATTGTTTCATGCTTATGAGATTTCGGTTTTCATGAGCTTTTTGGATCTGAGAAACCGCAGATACATTTTGAAAACTTATGATTGTTTTAAAACGCGGTTTCTCTTGATATGATGTGTGGCGTCCACCATGAGTTTCTCGGTTCTGAGTTATGTGTATACCCGATTCGAGGAGAGAGAAGGCACCTTCTGCGGGTATATGGTGGACCCGGTACGGTACCCCGGGGCACGAAGATCGTATAGAGAGACGCTGAGCCCGGTAGGGGAGCACTACCGACCGGTGATAGTACTGGGCTCAGCGGATATCCGGAGGATACCGACCGGAGTCGTGTGATCAGATGGATATGAGAGCCGATCCTATGAGACGGTGCTCGAGATATGAGGATTTATGTGTCGATGCTGGACACGGGATTTATGATATTTTCGAGTATCGATGTTGGGCACTCAGATTTTATGATGATTTGGTATGTCATTGATGGATACGCGTTGGATGATACACCTATACAGTTACATATGATACCGATGACATGGTACCGTATTATGACACGAGCACGATTATATTAGTATTATTATACTTATATTTACACTATCACCCTTGTTACCACTAGATATTATTATGTTATTATTATATTACTGTATGACCTAGGAGATTGTCATACATTCGATTTCTACCTGATAATATCTTCTACTCACGAGTTGGCTATCCACCCCCATTGTGCCACAGTTTTCTTGTAGGATCGACCGCACGGATTCAATAGTGGCTCGCTGGCGTATATCTTTCTTTTGGGTGATTTGCATTGGTAGGTAAGGTATACATTGGATCATGACCACCATTTTCATATATATTTATTCAGTTGTATCTAGTGTAAAGCTCCATCAACCAGACTATGTATATTGATAGACTTTGAAACCACAAATTGTATATTCTTTCAGACTTAGAGTCACGGATATGTATTTATTCTTTATTTCTGGGATTGGTGATGCTTTGGTTGTCATTATCTTCTTTTTGTGTTGATCTTCACCTTAGGACGTCATATATATTTTTCGTATGGTTGTGATTCCGCCAATTGGCGAAGAGTAAGCTCCCACTTGGGGATGTCTATTATTATTGCTATGTATTGGTTTTGGATCAAAATTTACAAAGGAGGTGCTGCCCAATTTTCAAATGACGAAAATGTTTTTAAAAATAGTAGACAACCCACTTATATTTTCATACATCATCACTTATACTCTTCTAAGAAGAACTTGATTTTATTATACCTTTATTTCAAAACTTCACCTCCATTATTTTCCTAAAAATGTTTATATTTCTGGGCTTTCGGCTTACTTGGATTTGTTAGTGATATATGCCCTAGAGGCCATTATTGTATAGTACTGGATTGTATATTACATTTTGGAAGATTGGGATATACACAGACATAATAACAGTCTTGCTCAACATGATAGTATGCTATCTGGTTTGATTCTACCTCAACATGTGTATATGTTTCTTTTAACATATCGCTAATATATGTTGGTAGAGCCCTTAGGATCATTGCTTGACTACCGGCATTGTGATGGCAGTCACACTCATGGGGGCTGGGTAGTCTATAAGCATATCCTTAAACTTGTCCCTAATCGTAGGATTATCGAGACTGGGTATCGATACTCCAGAGTAGACTAGTGTATACGCTTCTTATCCCCGTAAGGGGAGGTAGTATGTCCCACAGCCATTAGTATACGGTACCAAAGATAGTATACAGGTGCTCATTGGGTTATGAGTTACACTGGACGGACTCGCTAGGAACTGCTGGTTGATATTATACATATAGTCAGTTAGCAGTTCCCCGGTGGCATGAGAACATGTTAGTCCGTTGACTTGACATCACTATTCGTCTCGAGTGTGTTCCCACTGTACTTAGATTACTACCCTATAATGGCTTAAATGAGTCATGCAAACAGGTAGTAGTTGGGTACAGTCCCGTAGCACTTGGAGGCAGTAGTGGATAGAAAGGATTCATCTCTTCTGATATTGGGGGTTGATATTGCACTTTGTTCGGATAGCCATTATACAAAGTCCCTGGCCAGGGCAAGCGAGATTTACCGGTAGGTACACCAGTAGTTTCTCAAGGTGTGTTTAGGCTCTACACCGACATGACTTATTATGTTTTTAGGGGTCTGACGTTTACCACACCGTAGGCCTGATATGCGATACTCTTAGACGAACAGATCGGACAGTACGGAGAATGTCACCTATAGGCTCAGTGGGGTTTTCGGACGATTTATCGTGTCGATCTTCCCTTTGATAGATACCTGGGTAGCCGTTATGTATAGCTAGTGCCACTGACTTGCTTGTGGTCAAACCCACTGCCAGCGTATTGTTGAGTCTTTAGAGTCCCACATAGAGGGTTTCCCGGTTCAGGCAAAATGTTGTAGTTTGTGTATGGTTTTACACAGGGGTGTTCTTGTCATGACCCGCTTCCAAGTGTATGGAGAAGTAGACGTGATGGGCAACAATGTATTTATTCAGAAGTAAACAGATTAAGCATAATTAAGCAATATAAATGAATACACAAGAATAAAAAGAGATGTAATAATAACAGCAACTTTCATTAACATTCTTTCTTTACATACAACTGAAAAGAAAAGTACAATGATAGAAAATGATGCCTAAACAGAGGCATATGAACTGAAAAGAAAATAAGTACAAGTAAAAGCCTGGAAGTCTGACTCTTCTGTGAACTGCTCCAAATCGTCCTGACTGAGCTTGATCTCCTGAGAGTCGGGTCCTCCTGACGAACATTCTAAAGAAAGAATAGACAGGAATGTCGTCAACGAACTAGCGCTTGGTAAGTCCCAAAAGATAGAATGGAATAGACAAGTAAGAGAATAAAACTGGTAAATTATCTGTTTATTATGCTAACGTAGTTGTTTGTACCTTGGCACATAATGTATCAGTGTATATGAGAGGATTCCAACTATACCGTAAACTATGGTAACATGTAAGTACAAGGCCGACAACGGCACAGGATGTTCATATAGGTGTCTTTTAGTATCCATCATCGTCCGACTTTTAACACATTCCGTACCAGTCTACCTCGTTAAACCTCGTAATGTATATTATATTGAATGGTAATTATCAGACTTGCTGAGACCATGGTATAAGTTGTTCATGTAAACAGTTTCAGGATGTATCAAGTATTCATGTAATCAAATCAAGATATAGCCATGGTTCGGTCAAGTCAAGTCATATTTGTATATTTGGTATCGTTCTAGTATTCTGGTTCAGGTTCAAGTAGTCATGTTTGGTATATTGGATTCATGTTGAATTGGATTCATGTTTGGATTGGATTCAGATTGATTTATATTCAGACTTGAGCCATACACTTAGAACGGAATTTGGATCCTGAATTAGGTTTAGGGTGTTATTGGTAACTGCTGCACATGTACGGCACGATTTATGTCTTTTTCTAAGACAATTACCATTGATAACTTCGTTTTGGTTTTCTGCCTTAAATAGGCAAGCACCCACTTTCTCCGGCTCGCTGGGGCTCAAGAGAATTAGTCCCGCTTAAGCCTATATTTACTAAGGTCCTTAATGTAATTTTATATAACTCGAGGGGGTTTTATGAAAAATATTTTATATACTTTCAAAATAAACCTCGAGTATTTATTTGTCGTATTTAGGGTTTCAAGGATGTGAATTTTAAAGAGTGAGGTATATTAGTGAATATTAACTTAACTTGAATAGAGTATTTTAGTGTAACTTGTCTTGTATTGATACTTGATGCTATTTTAATGAAACTTGTCATTCTTTTATTTTCTAGAAAACATAGAATTTTATTATATATTAAAAATATATGGTTTGATAATATTTATATACTTATTAAAAATTAATTTTACTTATTAAGTAGAAAATCTCGTTTTTTCTTAAAAATCGTATTAAAATTCTTTCGAGATCGTATGCTCCGTGAGGAGGTCTGCATCTTGTTATACTAACTCGAGGATGTGCGATAATCCACACTATCCAATAGTGGGTTCCCCAAAATCGGTTGTAAAGACATAATCGTAAAGAATTTGATAACACTATTTAAAAAAACCGAGTTTTTTTATAGTTCAAGGTATTTTGATGAAAAGTCGTATTTTGCCACAAAAGTTATGTTTCAAGAGAATCGTGCTATGTCAATATGTGTGTATGTGAGAAGTAGATCATTACCTCGTGAAGTTTTCTAAAGGTATGCTAAGCAAAATGTTTAAAAGATAACGTATATAAACTTCATGGTATTTAAACGTAAAAGCTAGATTAAAATTAATTAACATGGAGTTTTAGAGTGAAAATTATTTCTAAAACTTTATAATAGTGTTACAAATATTGTGTAAAAGTTTGTTAAACAATATGTAAATGAAAAGTGATATTATAGAGTTTAGAAGATTTACATCGGTAATAACTCTACTTACCGATGCTTTGTTTTAAAAAGAGAATTAAGCGAAGAGAGGAAGGAAATAGAATGAAATTACAAGCTAGGAGGAGAGAGGAGAGATAGAGGAAGATGTCATATCCTTCGTGACGTCGTAGGTTTGCCAGAATCGCCTCCAAGTCTCGCCGGAATTTGACCTTGGGCTAACTCCAGTTGTACTCTTCTTGGACTTGAGAATTTTTGATAATTTTGACTACAAATTTCAGAATGAAGAGGGGCTAGGGTATGGGGTTGTATTTATAAGGTGAAATTAGGGTTTTGGAATTGAAAAATTGAATTAAAAAGCAATAAAAATGAGATTAAAAATGAATTTTAATTCTCTGTTAAATTACAGAGAAATAAATAGAACAGGGGTAGTGGGGTAGGCCAAAGAGTGTTGTGTAAAGAGTACAGGCCACATCCCCTACGGATGGCCCGGCGTCGCCGGCCCATATGTAAATCTCACCGGCCAAGTTTGGGTGTTAAGGGGTTGGATTCTTTCCACGTGTTCTACTAGATGATAACTCTAATTTGCACATGTTTGATTTTCTGTCTTTTCATTTTTACGTGTATTGCACGTGTAAACTTTTGGGCTTCCAAAAAGATTTAAAAAAAATTCAGAAAAATAATATATGGCTGATGGGATTCAACCACATGGGCTATGTCACAGCAGTGCAAGGCTCTATGTTCATCATAGAAAACTGCATTTTAATACCATTCATTCGTTATCTATTTTGTATATATCGGTACTATTAACCAGTGTCTGCTCAGTAATTATAGATTACAGGTGTTCGTGATAAAAGACTAGAATCATACTCAAAATCACGGATATAACGTTTGGGAGCTGACACTGCAAACGGAACATAAAACCGATCGATATCCAATGAGATCTTGTGTAAACAATATTGCATACATAATTTTTGGTCCTACACAATGCATGTGCACTAGACCATGATGGGGGCTGCATTGGCACAAAATGAGCACAAATGAGGGTGATGTGCATTAAATGCTAAAAGGTGTGATGTGATATAAAGTACCAAGTTTTCTCTCCAAATCCCTGAGTGCAAACCAGGTTCATATAGGCAAATCAAGCAGCACCAATGGACTTGTAGAAAGAAAACAAGACCACAGCACCAAAATGAGACAAGTTGCTCGGATTTGGGTCGGTGACATGCCCAATAAATCCGATCTCGCCGGCCCCACATTGTCCAAATGTCCCCATATTTCTTCTGTCCCTCCTTGCAGTCACATCATCTCGTTTTTATTATTTGTTTAATTTTGTTTTGAGCCTATAAATACCAGGCCTTTGGGCAAGTTAGAGGGCACTACTTTTTGTGAGAAAGAAGTTTGTAAAAATTGTAACTAATGATCTTGTAACCCCTTAGTGTGAATTCCTTACCTTCCTCTAGTCTTGCAACCTCTTCTCTTGAGCTTGTAAAATTAGATTTTGGTAGTTGAATTAACTTGTTTGTACTTGGAACCATTGCAATAAAGGCTTCATTTATATCAAGTTGATTCTTGTATCTCTTCTTATTTTGCATTTTCTTCCTTATTGTTATTTCAATTTATGATGTATGAGTAGTTTGTTCTTGGGCTATGGTGAGATAGGTTGTGGAATGGCTTTTCTTCCAACCCTTCCCTTTTTTAGTCTTGCATTTAGACTTCCTTTCTTAATTATGCAATTTTATTATGTTTTGCTTGATAAGATAAATTTTTTGAATGGTTGCAAATCAACCTTTAATATATATCTTATTCCTTCTTTACATTTTATTATTGCTATATTATGATTTGAAGTTGAAAGGAATACGAAATTAAGTTAAGTGTTGCAAACTAGCTAGATAGGATATATAGCATACAAGCATATGTTCTATGCTTGCTAACTTCATTTAACTAATTCCGTATTCATTTCATTCTAAAAATGGCCTTGAATCAAGACGGAGAGTTGGGGGTAAAAGCCGTATTTCAACCATACCAAACTTTAGCCTAAGTTTTCTCTAAACAACCCTAAACCTTTCTTCATTTAATTGTTGTTAAAACGTGACAACAATCCATTTCCAACCCATTGTTTTACAACTCAAAATGATGTCGTGATATCCACTCCCTGTGGTTCGACCCGTACTTGCTCGTTTGCATCAACGCACTGTGCACTTGCGGTATTTTCTTAGAACTCGAGACTCACATCATGCACTATTTTCATTAACAAAACCGGCATATCCTAATTTGACAAAAGCCTTCAACGGCATGACATCGTGAGTTTTCAACAAGTATTTGGCGCCGTTATCGGGGAGTGGCAACATCACTAAGCTATTTTGAGTTACTTTTGTATATACCTTTAAAACCAAAACATAAAAATCAATATTTTTTGACATTGTGCTCTCTGTTCTTAGGACTTGCTAACACCACAAAACTATTTACAAAAATCAAACAATATAAGTGAGAAAATACTATAAAACTGAGACCACAGAAAGAAATTGGAGCCCCAACTCATTGATTGGACCCGAGACATTGAAGGAATATCCGGCGCCGCCGACCCAAATAACTCCTATTGCTTCAAAATTTTCTCATGTTCTCTATTGCTCAATTATTATCTAAATTGTATTGTTTGATTTCTATTATTTTTAGTGTGTAGGGATTTTTCCACATATATCGCTTTTCGTACTAAATCGCCGTTCTTACGACATTTTCAGACACGAGGAATTTTCGAATAACGATTGTGCGAAGAAAAGGGCGCGCTCAAAGCCAAGGTGATAACAGGATACAGTGCCAAAGATCCGGGTAGATTGACCTGCGCAAGCGAACCTTTCAAGCCGAACGAATTCAAGTCAAACGGGGGTTTTTAACCCAAAAATCCATCGGTACGTATTCCTTAAAACACCTTCTTCTCAAATCTGACGCGTCCACTGCTCTATCTTTGCAGGATTCTTTGCAAGCACTTTGCCAAATGCCAAAGGAACTAACCCGTATTTGTTGCAGCGCCGCTTTTAAACATAAAAAAATGATTGTTTGATGTGTTGAACAACTTTTTCATTGAATTGTGCATTGCATAATTTTAATAAAGACTTAAGGGAAAAAGAACCCCAATAAGATACGTTAAGGGATTTCATCACCCTTCTCCATGGCCCACAAACCACAAAGAACGAGCATATTTTTCACACCCCCATTAATATTAAAAGAAATTAGATTTTCAGCCTCTAAGGACTTCGCGCTCAATAGGGAAAGTTAAGTGTATTTCGAACACCACCCATCGGTACATTGTTCAAGAAGCGTCTAGGAAAGTGTGAAAGGCGCAACCGCCGAAAGAGAGAAGGTTATTCTAATTAAGGAACCTGCGAAAACGAGGGACAACCTCCTTTCTTCTCTGAACTTACCTGGCTTCTCGTTCAGTCTATCTTGGGCCCGTTTCGTGGTACATTTTTACGTCACGAAGCAAGTTTTTGAGCAAGTCTAGTTGACCTAGGTAACCCTAGACTGTTTAGGTGTGTGCAGTGTGTCTTGTTTGTGTTCTTGTTATACCTTTTTGTGTGATATTTTTTGTTGTGAATATTTTGGTTAACAACACTTTTTCATCCATTTCCTCAGTCTTTCCCTACCACTTCCGGATAGTGCATGTCAGCTTGGACTAGAGATTCATAATCTCGATTGGTCCGGTTTGTGACTGTATCTTCCGACTCTTCTACACTTTCTGATTCCTTGGAACATTGTGAGACTTTCTTACCTTCTGCTTTATCGGAGCCGTCCGATCCTACACTTCTTTAACCCTCACCTTCTTCTCCTACACCACCGACAATGATGGAACAAACGATCGTGGAGCAACAACAGGCGGCGTTACAGGACAGATGCTACCCACACCATTCATCCCTACCTTCATGCATAGTGTTGCCCACCATTGCGGCAAACAATTATGAAATCAAGCCACAATTCATACCACTACTCCTAAAATTCCACGGACTCGTGTCCGAGGATGCTTACCTTCTAATCAGAGAATATGATGGAGTGTGTGCTATGATGAAAATTCATGAAGTGGGTGAGGATGTCGTTCTCAAATTCATTCTTTTTGCGCTTAAGGACAATGTGAAAAGTTGGTTAAACAGTTTGCCAGCTCGATCAATCACGACATGGGACAACTTTGTGAAAGTTTTTCTAAAGAAATTTTACCCTATTAATAAAACCGTGCGAATTCGGAATGAAATCCACAATTTCAAACAAAAAGAGGGTAAATTTTTTTTAAAATGCTTAGAAAGATTCAAAGAAATCTTAATCAAATGTCCCCATCATGGGTTAGAACAGTGGAGGTTGTGTCAGATTGTCTATGAAGGTTTAGACTCCAGTTCCCACATGATGTTAGAGTTCATGTGTCAGTGCAAATTTCTGAGCTATGGTGCTAAGGACGCATGAAACTTTTTGGAAGAACTGACTGACAAGACCATTCAGTAGGAAAGTGTGAGTGAGAAACCATCTGTGACTAGGAGCGGTGCATACATAGTTGACACCACTATAGCTGCCAAAGCAAAAATCACCGCTCTTGTACGGCGAATGGAAGATTTAGAAGGCAAAAATTCACCGCTACCGGTCAATCAAATTTCTCAAACCTTGTGTGCTAACTATCAACATCCTAACCACATAACGGAAGAATGTCCGTTTCTCATTAGGTCCCAGGGACCTGAAAACGTTAATGCGCTGTATTAAAACCAGCGTTCCAGGAACGATCCCTTCGCACAGACATACAACCCTGCTTGGAAGAATCATCCCAATTTTGCTTGGAATCAGGCACCTTTTCAAAACAACAATTCAAACTCGCCTTTCCAACAATTTCAAAATTCAAATTTTCAAAACCAGAAATTGGAATACTCCAATAACCAGCCCCAACAACCGAATCAGCTCAACCCAACCTTTACACCCCCTGGGTTCGCGTAAGATGACAAGAGCATGTCATCCATTAAAAAAGGGTTGGAAGTTTTGATTAAAACTTCTGCACAGACTTTGTCTAGTCTGGCTATTTATGTAAACATCTAGGCAGTTGCATAGCGCTAACACTCAAGTGATAGCCAGACTGGAAATCCAAATCAATCAACTAGCTGCTGCAGTTAATGAACGTAAAAAGGGAACATTTCCCTCTCAACCCGTGACAAATCCAAGAGAGCAGAGAAACAAAAAAGCTCATATTTTTCAGCAGAACAATATTGAGAATGTGAACGCCGTCCCCGTCCTCAGATCAAGACGTATGATTGACAACAAGGTTGTCAACCCCAACGACTCATCCAAACGTGCAGTTGTCAGTTTACCAGCACGTATCTCATTTTCTGTTCCTCATTGTGATCCGTCATCATCTTCATTACCTTCTTCTTCTTCTTCGTCGTCGTCGTTGTCTGCTGCACATTCTTCAAAGAAGCTTGAGAATTCGCCGCAAGTCCACCCTGATGATCCAGCAAGAATACTCTCGCCTTCTGCACCTGTTCCATCTGCAACTTCTCCAAACTTCGTGTTTGGGCCTAAGGCTCCCTATCCTAATAGGTTGAAATCAAAGAAGACGTCTGCAAGTATGGAAAAGGTGTTAGAGGTCTTCAAACGCTGTGAGGTTAACATTCCGTTGTTGGATGTGGTCCAACAAGTTTCGGCGTATGCAAAATTCCTGAAGGATTTGTGCAAGCAAAAACGACGCACGAATGTGCCCAAAACAGTCTTCTTGGCCGCCACTCTAAGCGATGTCTTGTCCAAATCTATTCCGATAAAATATAAGGACTCTGGTTGTCCTACTATTTCTTGCACTATCGGGAAAAATCAAATCAATCGTGCCTTGTTAGACTTAGGGGAAAGCGTGAACCTTCTCCCATACTCAGTTTACAAACAATTGGGATTGGGAGAACTCGAGCCGACCAAAGTGACTCTGCAACTGGCAGATCGATCAACGAAGGTACCTAGGAGAGAAATCGATGATGTTCTAATCAAGGTCGGGGAATTCATATTTCCTGTAGATTTCATTGTGTTGGAGACTGAGCCCTTCATCAATCCCAGCGGTCAAATTCCAGCCATACTGGGGCGGCCTTTCCTAGCCACATCCAACCCGTTGATAAATTTTCGTAATGGATCTATGAAACTCTCATTTGGAAACATGACAGTTGACCTCAACATATTCACGCTAGGAAACAAAGCGAGCGAGAAACACGACGACGCATTTGAAGTCAACGATGTGTACGAAATGTCTGAGGAGGGGACATTTGACTTCAAAAATGAGTGTCTTGAAGAAACGTTTGAAGAACTGTTTTCTGAATAACTTCTTTTCTTTGAGAAGCTATGTCCTAAAAAAGCTTCCTACACACACTGGGAGCCCCAATTTGAACCACTTCATAACAAACAAGCCCTTGAAGTGCGACCATCTGTGGAGGAGCCACCAAAACTTGACCTCAAAGTTCTTCCTGACCACCTCAAGTATGCATACTTAGGAAATAATGAAACACTTCCAGTTATAATCGCAACCGACCTTGCGCCTGAGCAAGAGTTGGCCCTCATGGACGTTCTGAGAAAGAACATGGAAGCAATTGGGTGGTCAGTGGCTGATATCAAAGGAATTAGCCCTGCTATCTGTTAGCACCGAATCCATATGACTGATGATTCCAAACCCTTTAAGGATCCTCAACGCCGTCTTAACCCAGTAATGAAAGAAGCGGCGAGGAATGAAATGCTGAAGTGTCTTGACAATGGGATCATCTATCCTATCTCTGATAGCAAATGGGTAAGCCCCATTCACGTTGTGCCAAAAAAATCGGGTATCACTGTAATCACGAATGAAGCAAATGAGCTAGTTCTAACCCGCACACAAACGGGATGGAGAGTCTGTATTGATTACAGAAAGCTCAATGCAGCCACTCGCAAGGATCATTTCCCGCTGCCCTTCATTGATCAAATGCTTGAATGCCTAGCCAGACATGCCTACTATTGTTTCGTAGATGGGTATTCCGGCTACAATCAAATCCCGATCGATCCGGAGGATCAGGACAAAACAACTTTCACTTGTCCTTTTGGCACATTCTCCTACCGTTGCTGTAAGGTTCTTAGGCACTAGAACAAGGTTCTACAAGCCATCAAACATGATGTATTTAAAATTTTCAAGTGCCAAACAACCTAAGCAAGGATCTTTACTAAAGAATTAGGGTTATAAACGACAAGTAAACATCTTTACTTCTAAGTGAACTAGGAATACAACCTTTGTAGACAGGTCCTTCACTTCAATAGCTCCGTGTAGTAGTCCCTTCGCTCCAAGTAGTGATCCTCCGGACTCTAGCAAGGCTTCACAAGAAGAAAGGAACGAACTTGCTTGAAGTCTTCGAGGCCGAAGATGATCTACGTCGAGGAGACACTAATCCAAGCTACTACTTCACTAATGAGAGATTAGTGAAGTTAACAGCCTATACTAAAGTGCTATTCTAGTAGAGGATGATGAGGTAGAATTTTTGCTCACTTTAGAACTGATTTTCTCACTAATATTTCTCACTTGCTCAAAAGCTAAAGAGCTCTTGAGCTTGAAGAAGAAGATGAAGAGAGATAATGTTGTGTGAGTTAATGGAAACCATGGGTAAGAAAATATCTAATATTACTCATGTAGAGACTTAATCATGAGTTTAGATAATGGTTGGGTTAACAAATATCTAGTGTAAGACAAAACTAGTGGACTAAGTCAATGGATCTCAAAGCTTCATGAAGCTTCATGCAATGTGACAAATTTCCAACTAATAATTGAATTGCAATAAATAAACAAACCCTACATTATCTTTATCATGGTGTAAGTCTCATACACCCATGTTGCATATATCATCAACCATGACACATAATAAAACACAATTAATATATATCACATATATATTAAGTGTGCACATGTGTGAAAAATAAATGCTTAAGTGAGCTAATATTAGTTAATCTAAACTAGTATATCAAATATACAATTATACACAAAATTATCAAATCAACACTTGATTTAGTAATCCGGCTATATCACATATAACCGACTAATATTATATGTAACAACTTATCGAATCAACACTTGATTTGACAACCCGGCTATATCACATATGACCAACCGATAAATATATCGTGAGAATAGAATACAGTATCACATACTCGTATTAATCTCGGTCCCGCACATATCACATATGTGCTCCTACTTCATTTTGCCTGAGCCAGTAAAACCTCTGTGTATAACTGTAAAGACTCGTCAATATGCCGGTAGTAGGTGATGATCATATCAAGCACCCACAAGCCGTCAGCGGTACTAGCTGGACGTAACGGCTACCCGAGTATTGAGCGATCAGAAGATCAACAAGCAAGCCTGCTCTAGCTCTTGTAAAGCCTGTCAGTAACACTACCGTACAGTCCGGTCTCTTCGTCTGAGATGTCGCATATCAAGTCTAGAGGTGGTAAACGTCAAACCCCAATAACTCAATAATGCATACCGATACGAGGCTCATAACGGGTTGAGAAACTACCGATAACACTTACCATTAAATCTCTAAATCAGCCCTGCCCAGGGACTTCCAGTTATAGCTAATCGAACACTGCACGACATCTACCCCCAACACCAGGAGAGACGAAATCCCCTCCTATCGCTCATTGCCTCCATGTGACTCGGGAATGTACCCAAAAACCACCGTTTTGCATGTCCTCTTGAACGTGGTAAGGTGGAAATCAAAGTATAGTGGGAATCACACAAGTCTCTATGACGATCTCGGGTCTAAAGACTAACATGTACCAGTGTCACCAGAGAACTTCTATCTGACGTCAGGTATAATACCATCTAGGAGTTCTTAGCGAGTCCGTCCAGTGTACCCAGTCTCTACTGAGAACCCGTATACTATCTCTGATGTCAATCACCAATGGATATGGGATCATCCATCGCCCATCTCATGGGTCGAAAAGCGTATACGCTAGTCTACTCTGGTATATCGATGCCCTGTCTTGATACACCCACAACTAGGAACATTAAAGTATGAACTTATGGACTACCATGGCCCCGCTAGTATGATCTGCATCATAATCGTGGTAGTCAAGTACACATCCTAAGGGCTTTACCAACATGTAACCATGAGACAGAATCAAGAGACAAGTATACATGTTAAGATAAAGAGCAACCAGAGAGCATACTATCATATCGAGCAAGAATGTCCTCTCTATATATGTCCAAGCATCCACTATAATATACATCATATGTACAATAGCGGCCTCTAGGGCATACATACAACTAATAATCTCCCACATGCACTAGGGCCAACTATTGTAGTATCGCATACCCAACATCCCGAAGAGTCTCTCGAACTGTATCTGGGAAATGGCCTTCGCGAGTGGATCCGCTGTGTTGTTCTTCATGTCAACGCTCCTGACCTCGAACTCCCGGCGATCAACTATCTCCCGGATCAGGTGATACCGCCTCAGAATATGCCTAGATCGCTGATGGGACCTGGGTTCCTTGGCTAAAGCCACCGCTCCATTGTTATCACAATATAAAGGTATTAGATACTCAAAGGATGGAACCACTCCAAGTTCAGTTATGAACTTCTTCATCCAGACAGCCTCTTTGGCAGCATCGTTGGCAGCGATGTATTCAGCCTCCATCGTCGAGTCTGCTACGGTTTCCTGCTTGGAACTCTTTCAGCATACCGCCCAGGGTAAAGACAAATCCCGAGTGCGACTTAGAGTCGTCCTTATCACTCTGTAAGCTCGAATCGGTAAAGAACTCCACTTGGAGTTCTCCGTTACCATACACCAAGAGCAACTCTTTGGTCCTTCTCAAGTACTTGAGAATGCTCTTCACAGCTGTTCCGTGACTCTCTCCTGGAACTTCTTGATACCTACTCACTACACTTAGTGAGTATGCTACATCGGGTCTGGTACATAGCATCGCGTACATGATAGAGCCCACTGCCGAAGTATTGGGTATCCCTTGCATGCGAGCACTCTCCAAATCAGTCTTGGGAGACATCTTTTTGGAGAGAGTGTGTCCTGAGATCGTGGGAAAGAACCTACGCTTGGATTCTTCCATACTAAACCTCTTTAGTATGGTGTCAATATACCTGGCTTGGGACAATCCCAGTATCCGTTTAGATCTATCTCTATAGATCTTAATACCCAAGATATAGGATGCATCACCTAGATCTTTCATTGAGAATCACTGTGCTAAGAAGAGCTTGACCGATTGCAGCATAGGAATATCATTTCCTATCAAGAGTATGTCATCCACGTACAATACAAGGAAGACAACCTTACTCTCCGACACCTTCTTGTATATACAAGGTTCATCTACGTTTTTGACGAAGTCAAACTCTTTGACAACGACATCAAAATAGATGTTCCAACTCCGTGATACTTGCTTTAATCCATAGATGGATTTAAGCAGCTTGCACACTTTTCTGCTGCTCACATACGAGAATAGGTGCTGATATCAATCTTGACTTGAGTTCAACAAAAGCTTGTTCACATGGTTCTGACCACACGAATGCTTCATTTTTCCATGTGAGCTTGGTCAAGGGTGTTGCAATCTTCAAAAATCTTTCTATGAATCTTCGGTAGTATCCTGCTAATCCCAAGAAACTTCGAATTTCTTTCACCATCTTTGGTGTCGGCCATTCGCTGACAGCTCATACCTTAGCTGTATCTACTAAGATTCTTTTGCCCAAAACAATGTGCCCGAGAAATCTGACTTGATCTAGATAAAATTCGCACTTGCTGTACTTGGCGTAGACTCGATACTGTCGCAATGTCTCTAGGACAATCTGCAAATGCTCAGCGTGCTCTTTCCGATTCTTTGAATACACTAGTATGTCGTCAATGAAAATAAAAACAAACCTGTCTAGGTACTCTCAGAAAACTTGGTTCATTAGATTCATGAAAATAGCAGGTGCAATGGTCACTCAAATGGCATCACGAGAAACTCAAAATGTCCATAGCGAGTCCTGAATGTCGTCTTCGGAATATCAGACTCTTTGACCTTCACCTGATGATAACCCGAACGAAGATCTAGTTTTGAGAAAACGTAAGACCTACTTAGCTGATCGAACAGATCGTCGATACGCGGTAGTGGATACTTGTTATTTATCGTCACTTCGTTCAGAGCTCGGTAATTTATACATATTCTGTATGAACCTTCTTTCTTCTTCACGAGCAAAACTGGAGATCCCCAACTAAAAGTACTGGGATGAATCCAAACTTTCTTCAGAAATTCTTCCCACTAGGTACGGGTCTCCTTCAATCCTTCACGACTTAAGCGATTGTTTACCGCCGAAAACCGGGAAGACAAACATCTTGCCTGAATTTGGGGGGCAAATGCTATTTGGATTTATCTGTCCACCTCTCCGAAGATACCAAATTGATTTATGGCACCATGCATCGGTGGTTTGGATGGATGCGGCCTTTATAGCAGACTTCGTTAGATTCCTCCTCATTTGCGAGGGTTTTTTTATTATGGGGACGCTCTTCCCTGCAGGCGTAAGCCCCTGCAGTTAATTACGCTACCGCATCACAGCAACCACTTTCTCCTGCTCCAGAAGGTCACTTCGTGTCGTGTGTGTTTGTTTTATTTTTGGTTGCCTGTGGATTGTATACGGAGACTAATTTATGTTGTCTCCCGTAGGGCGTGGATTAGTCCAAATCCGTTTATCTTAGATTTGGGTTTGGGTTGATTTAAGGATCGTTAATCTCGTTTAAGATGAAGATCAACTTAAATGTTTGTTAAGGATACGTTAGTCCGATCTTGGACTAAGATCAACTTAGCGGGGGTTTATGATCGTTCTTGATCCAACAAAAGAGCATTTGGGCTCTATCGTTTTAGTTTAAGGACGTTACGGTCCGTAGATCACCATTTTTTTTGGGGTGAGGGTTTAGTTTAAGGGCGTTACAGTCCATTGCTTAGTTTAAGGACGTTGCGGTCCATAGCTAGTTTAAGGGCATTGCGGTCCACAAGGATGTGCTCATGGGTTTGGGAGTGCACCCAAGAGCTGTTGGTTGTCGGGACCCTCCACCTCTCTGAAGACTTTGAAGAATTACAACGACATGTATCAGAGATATGGAAAGATGTACCCTTGAACCAAAGTCCAGACTGAGGGGAATGATCATGGTGGACCATCAAAGAATCATTAGTCATTTTTGGGAGACTAAGATTAACTTAGGAGATGTGTGATGGAAATCATTCTGGTCAATTAATTTGGGAAGTCATGAGCGTAGAGGCTCAGTCTGTTTGGAGATCCAAGACGTTTTAATCTCAAGAAGACTTAGCCAATTTAGGGCTGAAATTGGCTTCTTATAGTGTTAAACACTAATATATGCTCGGTGCTCACGTGCTCTTATGTGAGTCTATAAGAAGTGTTAAACACTGAAATTTGGGCCGCTCACGTATGGCACGTGAGGCGCCTGAAAGTTGGCTTTGTACACTTGGGTCCAAATCCCCGTCTGTATATAAGTGTTAAATACTTAATTCTTGTGGCCCTCATATGAGGTGCCCCAGAGTTGGTCACTGCCTTTTTGGGTTTATTCCCTCTTCCTTTTATAAGTGCTAAGAACTTAGCTCATGTAATGCTCACGTGCGAACACATGAGGTGCTCAAAATGTGAGCGCTGTCTTTTGAATTTTCCCTTTTTCCAAGTAAGTGTTAGGAAACTGTTTGGGGGTCACGTGAGAATACGTGAAGCACCCTAAAATGAGAACTGTCTTTAGATTTATTCCCTTTTTCATGTAATTGTTGAGCGCTCGTTTTAAAGGGTCACGAGGGAGCACTTGATTCAGTCTCAGTCATTTTTTTGTTCATCAGAGGTGCTTACGTGGGAACACGGGAGCTTTGTTATGTAGCGTTAAACGCTAATGAATCACCAGGATGTTCTTATATGGTTCTGAGGAATCAAGTTCTTCTTTTGTTCTTTACAGGGATTAAATTCTTTTTAAAGGGTTAAACCCTAGTTTCAGAGGAATTAAATTCCCATATGTTTTGTAAGAGTTAAACTCTTTTGAACTCAGTTCTTTCCCCAAGGTTTTAAATCTGCATGATAGAATCTCCCCGATGAGAATTAAATTCTCAACTTGTGGGGAGATCTGCTTCTGCAAATCTTAACCAGAGGAAAAACTAAGTTTTTTGAGAAGAGTTAAACTCTTGGTTTGAGAATTAAATTCTCTTTTTGTTTTGTAGGAGCTTTTGGGCGGGGTTCCTCTTCTTTCTAAAGAATTAAATTCTCTCTCTATTTTTCTTCCCCTCTCCCCATGTCTGTGTATCTTTCCTCCTCTCCTTGCTCCTATTTATATGAGAAAAAAAAAGAATCAATTTGTTAAGAAAATCTCTCATTGAGAGATCATGATTGATTCCATGATCTTTTATATTAATCGGTGAATTTTATTCACCGTTGGATTTTTAATCCAAAGGCTCTCTGTTTAACAGAGAGGATTTCTTGTTTGTTTAGCAAGATTATGAATATCTTGTTGGTTTTAACAAGATCAGAATTTTATTCTATCATATCTTTTTAGTTTAACAAGATCAGAAATATATTTTCTTAATATAGAATTTAATTCTATCATATGGATATCTCGTTAGTTTAACAAGCTTAGAATTTTATTCTAACATGGAATTTTATTATTGTCATGTGAATATCTTATTAGTTTAACAAAATTAGGAAAATATTTTCCTATGATAGAATTTTATTCTACCAGATAATCACCATTAGATTTTTGATCCAAAGGTCCTCTGTTTAACAGAGAAGATTTCTCTAGTTTGAGGAAGATCAGGAAAATATTTCCCAAATAGAATTTAATTCTATAAGATGATTTAATTGGTGATATTTTATCACCGTCGGATTTTAAATCCAGTATTCTCTGTTAGAGAATGATCTTTCCATATTAGAAAGATCAGGGAAAATATTTCCCAAATAGGATTTAATTTTATCACATAGAATTTAATGGGAGCATTTAAAATTGGGGTGCTCACATGCTTTACATGTGAGAGGCAAAAGAACTCAAGTGTTTAAAACGTGACCCCTGGTGTGGGTTTTAGCCTGTTTATGTTAAGAGCGCTCACGTATTTAACACGTGATGCCCATTTGGCCATTTAGATTTATTTATGTTCAGCGTTCAGATGCTTTACATATGAGCGCTCAGGTGTTTTACACGTGAGGCCCATTTGGCCCTTTAGATTTATTTATATTCAGCGTTCATATGCTTTGCATATGAGCGCTCACGTATTTTACACGTGAGGCCCATTTAGCTCTTAATTATGTGTTTTCAACGCCTATATGCTTTGCATATAAACGCTCACTTATATGCTTTACATATAAGCGCTCACGTGTTTAACACGTGATGTCCAACCATGAATTCTTTTCTTTTTTCTTCTCTCCCTATTTTATAAGGGTTATAAGGGAACAAATAGCTCTTATCCGAAAATTTTGGCGGGAATAAATGCCCCCCCACTACTTTTCCTACGTAAGTATATACGTGGGTGAAGTAGTGCAAAATAATGCGTGACCATAAAATTGATGGCTTAGGAAACAAGTTTAGGGTCCTTGTAGCCTAAGACTTTTCAACTTTATGAGCCGTGAGTCGAAACGAATCGAGAAGTTCTCGTAGGGACATTGTTTTTCGTACGAGTCGAGAAGAATCGAGAAGTTCTCTCAGGAACATTATTTTCCCTGCGAGTCGAGACGAGTCGAGAAGTTCTCGCAAAGACATTATTTTCCTTACGAGTCGAGACGAGTCGAGAAGTTCTCGCAAGGAAATTATTTTCCCTCCGAGTCGAGAGGATGCCTTATGTGTATGTTCTCCTTAAGAGTTGTGAGGATTCCTAAGTGTGTTTTCTCTTGAGAGTCGTAAGGATCTCACAAGAGAATTTTTCCCCTTACAAGTCGAGAGGACTCATAAGTGGTTTTTTCCCTCCTTATCGATATTCGACTTCGGAAAGTGTGGCCCGTGGATAGTATACAATAGTCCATCTTGGACCTACTTGCAAGGCAGCGATGGCTTAGGAAACAGGATCTGATCTGTCGCCTAAGACTTTTCAATTTTATGAGTCGTGAGGGTCTCATAAAGACTTTTCTCCATATAAGTCGAGAGGATTCCGTAGGTATATTTTCTCCTTAGGAGTCGAGAGGACCCCTAAGTGCGTTTTCTCTTGAGAGTCGTAAGGATCTCACAAGAGAATTTTCCCCCTTTACAAGTCGAGAAGACTCGTAAGTGGTTGTTCCCCTCCTTATCGATATTCGACTTTGGAGAGTGTGGCCCATGAATAGTATGCAATAGTCTATTTTGGACCGACTTGCAGGGCCCCAGTGCTTAGGAAATGTAGGGTTACTAGGTACTGTCACAAGGGTCAATAAGGCATCAACCATGCTCGATTTAAAATTTAGAAGTGCCGAACAACCTAAAGCGATGATCTTTGCTAGATAATTAGGGTTAAACATACAAGTAAATATCTTTACATCTAAGAGAGAGGGATTACAACCTTTGTAGTCCGCTCCTTCACTTCATAAACTCCAAGTAGTAGTCCCTTCGCCGCGATCCATGATCTCCTGGACTCAAGAGAGGCTCCACAAGCCGAATGATCCATGCTTGCTTGAAGTCTTCCTTTTCGAAGATGATCTACCTTGAAGTTTCATTAATCAAGCTCTCACTTCTCTAATCAAGTATTAATGAAGTAAACACCCTAATCTAAGTGGTTAGATTAGATGAGGATGATGAAGTAGGAATTTGGCTATCTTTTATTATCAATTTCTCACACACACTCATCACAAAATCAAAAGCTGGTAAGCTTAAGGAGGAAGAAGAAGATGAAGTCTTTTGTGATGAATAATGAATTGTTTTTTATGCTTACAAAAGAACCTTGAGTTAATAATATCAAGTATTAACTCATTTAGAGAGTTGACTAGGGTTAAGGGTTTGGGTTGGGTTAAATAATATCTCCAAAATATCAACACATAATATCTTTGCTTAAAACAAAACAAAAGCTTCTAGAAGCTTCAAGAAAAGTCTAACCCAAATCAAACCCTAACCATATTTAATCTCCACTAATCATGTTGCATTTGTAAACATAACTTGTTACAATATTATATATCACATATATAATATATTTTTTGTAACAAAAAAAAATAATACAATTAACATATATCGCATATATATCAATGTATTATCCGGTGAGAAAATGAATCAATAAAGCGAGCTTATATTAGATAATGTAATGTAATATATCATATATATAATTATACATTAAATTATCGAATCAACACTTGATCCGACAATCCAGTTATTTCTCAAATAACCGACTAATATAATCTATACCGATTCATCGAATCAACACTTGATCCGATGACCCGGCTATATCACATATCGCGAGAATAGAATACGGTATCTCATATCGTATTATTCTTGGTCCCGCATATATCACATATGTGCTCCTACTCCGTTTTGCCTGAGTCAAGAAACCTCTGTGTAGGACTCTAAAGAATTGTCAATACGCCGGCAGTAGGTGATGATCATATCAAACACCCACAAGCTGCAAGCGGTCAGCTAAACGTAACAGCCACCCAGGTATTGAGCGATCAGAAGATCAACAAGCATGTCTGTACATTCTCCTGTGAATCCAATCAGAAACACTACCGTACAGTCCGGTTTCTTCGTCCGATATGTCGCATATCCAGTCTAGGGGTGGTATACGTCAGACCCCAGTAACCGATAAGTCGTGTCGATGTGAGGCTCATAACAGGTCGAGAAACTATTGATAACACTTACCAGTAGCACTCTATATCAGCCCTGGCCAGGGACTTCCAGTTATAGCCAATCGAACACAGCACAACATCAAATCCCTATACCGAGAGAGACGAAACCCCTCCTATCACTCATTGCCTCCATGTGATTCGGGACTGTACCCAAAAGCCACCATTTTGCACGCCCTATTGGACGTGGTAAGGTGGAAATCAAAGCACAGTGGGAATCACACAGGACTCTATGACGATCTCGAGTCTACAGACTAATCTATACCAGTGTCACCAGAGAACTGCCATCTGACATGAGGTATAATACCATCTGGGAGTTCTCGGCGAGTCCGTTCAGTGTACCCAGTCTCTACTGAGCACCCGTACACTATCTTTGATGTCAAACACCGATGGATATGGGATCATCCATCGCCCATCATATGGGTCAAGATGCGTATACGCTAGTCTACTCTGGTGTGTCGATGCCCTGTCTCGATACACCCTCGACTAGGAACAATTATAGGATGTACTCATAGACTACCGTGGCCCCACTAGTATGATCTCATCATAGTCCCAGTAGTCAAGTACAGATCCTAAGGGCTTTATCAACATGTGAGAGCAAGACAGTAAACTAATATAAGTCAACATGTTAAGATAAAGTGAGACCAAATAGCATACTATCATGTCGAGCAAGAAAGTCCTCTCTATATATATCCAAGTATCTACTATAATATACATCATATGTACAACAATGGCCTCTAGGGCATATATATAACTAACAATCTCCCACTTGCACTAAGGCCAGCTGTTGTTGTATCTCATACCCAGCATCCCGAAGAGTCTCTCAAACTGTGTCTGGGGAATGGCCTTCGTGAGTGGATACGCAGTGTTGTCCTTCGTATCAACTCTCCTGACCTCGATCTCCCGGCGATCAACTATCTCCCGGATCAGGTGATACCGCCTCAGAATATGTCTTGACTTCTGATAGGACCTGGGTTCCTTGGCCAAATCCACAGCTCCATTGTTATCACAATACAAAGGTATTGGATGCTTAATGGATGGAACCACAACAAGTTCAGTAATGAACTTCTTCATCCAGACAGCCTCTTTTGCAGCATCGTTGGCAGCGATGTATTCAGCCTCCATCGTCGAGTCTGCAACGGTTTCCTGTTTGGAACTCTTCCAACACACCACCCCTCCATTGAGGGTAAAGATAAATCCCGAGTGCGACTTAGAGTCGTCCTTATCACTTTGGAAGCTTGAATCGGTAAAGGACTCCACATGGAGTTCTCCGTTACCATACACCAAGAACGTCTCTTTAGTTCTTCTCAAGTACTTGAGAATGTTCTTCACAGCTATCCAGTGACTCTCTCCAGGATCTGCATGATACCTACTCACTATACTTAGTGAGTATGCTATATCGGGTCTGGTACACAGCATCGCATACATGATAGAGCCTACTGCCGAAGCATAGGGTATCCCTTGCATGCGAGCTCTCTCCAAATCAGTCTTAGGAGACATCTCTTTGGAGAGAGTGGGTCCAGAGATCATTGGTAGGTTCCCACGCTTGGATTCTTCCATACTAAACTTCTTTAGTATGGTGTCAATGTACCTGGATTGGGACAATCCCAGTATCCGTTTAGATCTATCTCTATAGATCATTATTCCCAGTATGCAGGAGGCATCACCAAGATCTTTCATTGAGAATCTTTATGATAAGAAGAGCTTGACCAATTGCAGCATAGGAACATCATTTCCTATCAAGAGTATGTCATCGACGTACAATACGAGGAAGACAACCTTACTCTCTGCAACCTTTTTATATATACAAAGTTCATCTACGTTTTTGATGAAGTCAAACTCTTTGACTACAACATCAAAGCAGAAGTTTCAACTCCGCGATGCCTGCTTTAACCCGTAGATGGATTTAACCAGCTTGTACACCTTTCCGCTGCTCCCACTATCTATGAAACCCTCTGGCTGAGTCATGTACACGCACTCCTCTAAATCACCATTAGAAAGGCGGTCTTAACATCCATTTGCCAGTTTTTGTAGTCATGATATGCAGCAATGGAAAGTAAGATCCAGATGGACTTAAGCATAGCCACTGGAGAAAAGGTTTCATCATAATCCACACTCGGTCGTTGACGAAAACCCTTTGCAACAAGTCTAGCTTTGTAAGTTTCAACTTTTCCATCTACACCAAGTTTCTTCTTAAAGATCCATTTGCTCCCAATGGGTTTTACCCCTTCAGGAGCAACTTCCAAACTCCATACTTTGTTGGTGTACATGGATTCCATCTCAGATCACATTGCATCGAGCCATTTCATAGAGTCACCACTCGTGATGGCCTGCTCGAAGCTAGTCGGGTCATCATCTTCCATGATGCAATCCTCGCTTCCACCATCAACGAGAAAACCGTAGTATCTCTCAGGTGGATGAGAAACCCTACTTGATCGGCGGAGAGGCTGGGGTTCGTTGGGTACTACTAAATCCTCTGGTTCCAATAAATCATCAGTTTTAGTTTGTGGTGCTGGAACTTCTTCCAGTTCTACTTCTGCGTCACAAATTTCCTTTGCAAGAAATTCCTTTTCTAAAAAGGTGGCATGTCGAGAAACAAATACCTTTTGTTCCTCAATGTGGTAGAAGATATACCCTTATGAGTTTTTGGGATATCCTACAAACTTACATAGAACAGATCTTGCCTCGAGTTTGTCCGGATTGTGCCTTTTGACATAGGCCGGACAACCCCATATCTTAACATACTTAAGAGATGGTCTCTTCCCTTTCCATATCTCATATGGAGTGGTAGGCACTGATTTGGTAGGAACCATATTCAATAGGTGTATGGCTGTCTCAAGCGCATGTCCTCAGAAGGAAATAGGTAACTCAGTATTGCTCATCATAGAGCGCACTTTTCCCGCCAAAAATTTCTGCGCAAAGGAGCCCAAGGTATCAAATGGCAGCGATATGCTTAAGGAAATGCGAACCAGTATCTTCCGGCTTATATTTTGATAAACTCCCGAAGGAGAAAGTATTAGATTCTGATAGTATTGAAAGCATCTCGAAAAACCCTTCGATTTGATATATTATGGGCCCCATAATTCATCCGGGAGCAAAAGTTATGAGGTATCACGTGTCCACACGTGATGGACCTTTAAGAACCCGCTGGAGGAGCTAAAAGATATAATAAAAACTCGGAAAAGACACCAATAGGGCATCACGTGCTCACACGTGACCATGGGTCACGTGCAGACATGTGATGGGCTTTTAAAGCCTCTAAAATAATGAATAGATTTTAATTCTAAAAGTCAGAAATTACCTCAACGAGATATCACGTGCTTACACGTGACCAATGATCACGTGTTGACACGTGATGGTTAAAACTGAAACATAAATAAGCGGCTGAGAAAGGAACCCAATTGGGGGTCACGTGCTCACACGTGACCAAAGGTCATGTGCCAGCATGTGACTGGCTTTAAAAGCCTAATAATTTAATAGAATTAAATTCTAAATGTTCTGAATCATTCCAAAGGAAAAGGGTCATGGGGAACCGTTGGATTAAAGATCCAAGGGTGATTAAAAATCACCAATTTATGGAAAAATCTTAAATAAGGAAAGATTCCCCCTAAATCTAACCGAGATAACAAATAGAATATCTTTTGGATTTAAAATCCACGGTGAATAAAATTCACTGAATGATCTAAAGGCCCAGAATTAATGATAAATATAAATCAAATCTATCAACAATCAAATCAAATCTTTCAATGAGAGATTTGCTAAACAAATTGATTCTCTTCCTTCTCCTATAAATAGGAGCCAAGAAGAGAAGAGAGGGGATCTACCTTTTTGGGGAGAGAAGAAACAGAGAGAGGAGAATTTAATTCTCTGCAAAAGAAAAACTCTATGTAAGAAAAGAGAGGCTTAGAAAGAGAATTTAATTCTCAAAAGAGTTTAACTCTTATAAAAAGAAAAGAACTTAGTTCTTTCTCTGGTGGAGGATCTGCAAAGTACACATCTCCCCATGAATTGAGAATTTAATTCTCATTGGGTTGAGATCCTGCCATGCAGATCCAAAACATAGAGGAGGAATTAAGTTTTGAGGATTCAATGGTCACAAAATTATAGGAATTTAATTCCTTTGGGATAAAATTAGGGTTTTACCCTAAATAAGAATTTAATTCTTTCACAATAGGAATTTAATTCCTCCAAAACAAAAATTAGGGTTTTACCCTAAATAAGAATTTAATTCTTAAAGATAAGGAGACTTAAAAGATCTCTGTGCATGAAAAGACTAAGGTCACGTGCTCCACGTGACCCCCGAAACACAGAAAGAAAAAGCAAAGGAAATGAAAGCTTTGGGCGCTCTCACGTGTTATCACGTGACCCCTCAGCAAATGCTTTAACAATCAGCGTACTAATCCTCCTCACGTGGCAGCACGTGATGCTCCAAAGAAAACATAAAAAGTGTTTAGCGCTTACTTACAGAACGAAGAAAAGGATATCTGGCTCCACATTTAGGGCGCCCTCACGTGTCACCACGTGACCCCTAATGAGCATTCTAACAGACCAGAGCAGGGGCCTCCATCACGTGCTCACACGTGATGGCCGTCAGAATTAAAAGAGTTAAACACTGATCTACAGAATAAAATAAGGGAAATCAGGGCGCTCTCACGTGTCCACACGTGACCCCTCTCTCCTTAGTATTTAACACTAATCTGAAGACTTTGTTCTCAGTGTTTAACACTGATTTGCTTTAGTGTTAAACACTAATTTGAAATCTCTGATTACCAGTGTTTAACACTGATTTGCTTTAGTGTTTAACACTAATTTGAAAGCCCTGTTGCTAGTGTTTAACACTGATTATCTTTTAGTGTTTAACACTAACTTGTTAATCTTATTCCCAGTGTTCAACACTGTTGACCTTTAGTGTTTAACACTAGCTTTAGCCCAATTGGCTAAGTTTCTAGAGGCAAAGCCTCTCCTTCAATGGACCAGCAGAGAGCCAATATTTCAAACACAATTGGACTTAGCCCAAATTGGCCATAAGTCCTCAAATCATCTTGAACTAAGCACATCTGCTCTTTCAACCAACTCATTGGTTCAAGGGTACATCTCGGAACTCCTCTAATATTTGTCGTTGTAATCCTTCAACGTCTTCAGAGAGGTAACGGGTCCCGACAACCACACATCAACACGGACTGTGGGGTCCTTAAACTCATGGACTTATGCGTCCCTAAACCAAGATACGGACTGTGGGGTCCTTAAACCCGCGGACTTATGCGTCCTTAAACTAACGGACTAATGCGTTCTTAAACACATCCATATGGACTGTGGGGTCCTTAAACCCATGGACTTATGCGTCCTTAAACTACCAATGGACCACCATGTCCCTAAACTGGTAATGGACCACTATGTCCCTAAACTGGAACAATGGAGCCCAAATGCTCTTTTGTCGGATCTAAACGATCCCGTTAAGTTGATCTTAGTCTCAGGTTAGACTAACGTATCCTTAACAAACGTTTGAGTTGATCTTAGCCTCAAATATGACTAACGTATCCTCAAACCAAAACCCCAAACCCAAATCTAAGAAAATACGGATTTGGACTAATCCACGTCCTACGGGCGACGACATAAATCAGTCTCCGTATACAATCCACGGGCAACCACAAACAAAACAAACACCCACGACACGAAGTGACCAGCTGGAGAAGGAGAAAGTTGTTACCGCGATGCGGTAGCGTAATTAACTGCAGGGGCTTGCGCTTGCAGGGAAGAGCGTCCCCACAATCAAAAACCCCTCAAGCGAGGGGGAATCTGACGAAGTCTGCTACATCGGCCGCATCCGTCTAAACCTCCGATACACGGTGCCATAAATCAACTTGGCATCTTCGGAGAGGTGGACGGATAACACCTATTAGCATCTGCCCCGAACCTCAGGCAAGGCGTCATGTCTCGGCCGCCGTTCGGAGGGGAACAGATTCTGGCACGCCCGGTGGGACCTCTTCCTCTTTCCACTCCAAACTTCGTGTGTCGTGTTCGCGAACAAATCACGGTTTGCTGTGGTTTCCTGTGGATTCGAGGTACTAAGATTTGGTGTCTTGCTCCGTGTAGAAAACAGAAGATCAATGGCTTCAAACTGTACTACCTGCAACTGCAACTCTCGCTCCGTCCCTACCGAAGGAGTGACCTACGGGCCCCAAGCGGCCTCTCTTTTCAAGATGCCAGTGGAGCAGGTAACTCAAGCCACCGCTGGACTATTCTTCGGGACCATACTCCCACCCATGAGCTTCAACGCCCCTGTACCGTCACAAGAAGCTCCAGAGAAGTCGGTATTCGACCGGCTTGCTACTACTGCGGCCCTTCTCAACGGGTCGCCTAACTCCACTGCCTCGGTTTTTAACAGACTAGGCCAGAACTCCAACGGGCCCATGAAGAAGCCTGCAATACCAGAAGGCGTTATCCCGAAGCGGATAGCCAGCCCTGCTCCCAAAATCGTCAAGGCGGTTTCTCCTGTCAAGGGGTCGGGCTTTACAAGACTGACCGTCCCAACTCCAACTCCCGCTCCGACTACTCAAAGGATATCAGTCTTTAACAGGCTGACACCGGCAATGGCTCCTCACTTGAGCCGGGGGCAAAACGAAACCATCCCCATCACCGGACCAGCTCCAACGGCTCGACACGCTCGACGTCGCCACTGGCGCCGAGTGAGGAAGGCTGGGGGAAACTCCCCATCCGGGATAACTCCGCCAGCTCCAACGGTGGGGATCGATGCTGCTGTTCCAACCAGGAATAGATTTGAGCTGCTAAACAGGGTGCGCAGAAACTCTCCTACTGCAGTGCTGAAGAGATCTCCTCTACCCGTGGAGAATGATACGGAAAAGAAGCTGGAGCAGCCCCCTCAACGGCTGTCCTCTAAAATTTACAAGGTCTGGCGTCAAGTCCAAGACTCCGTAATAGATCAAGACTATCTCCGCCGACAGAAAAAGATGAAGGTTCGGCAGGAGAAGAACTACTCTGTCAAGCCGGAAAAAGCAACAGCTGGATGGGTGCCCTCTGCAACGGCTCCCTCAACGTCAATCACTCAAAAGAAAAGGAGGCCACAAAAAGCCCCCGTGAGCATGGCGATTCGTAAACGCGCTGAGCACAAACACCCCAAGTCTGGGGGCATGGTGGTGCACGCTGTTTATATGGCTTCTGGAAAGGAGGAAAGCCGTGCTTCGATGGGTCACCGACCGCTTACCCGATCCGTAACGAAAGCCCAGGAGCAGCAACAGAAGCTTCAGGAGATGATGACTGCAATGGCTGCACTTACCGGGCCAAAAGAAAGCTCGGAGGCATCATCAGAGCAGCGTTATGAATAAGAAACTGACGCTGACTACCTACACAGAGTCCTCGAAAAGAAAGACAAAGAAGCCGTAGATCAAGCGGCTAATATAAAACAAATGGCGCTTCTCTTCCAAGATATGGTACGGATGATGATCCAGCAAGATCCTCCTGCTGAAGATCCTCCGATTGTCCTTGAAGATGACAAAGGAGAGACATCGAATCCTCCTCCAGCTCTTTCAGCAGCAAAGGAGGAAACCATTTCCAAGGCCGCACTGGATGACCATATAGCTCAGCAAATACGAGCTCACCAGGCAAATGAAGCGGCTGGGCAAATTGCTAGGACCGGACGACCCTATCCGAACTGGTATGACCAAATCAGTTACCCGCCGGGATATACGATCCCTAAGTTCCACGTATATAAAGGGACAGGGAATCCACATCAGCATGTCGCTCAATTCAGGGCCTTATGCGGCAACACTGGAGGCGATGACAAATTGTTGCTTCGCCAATTCGTCGGCAGCTTAGCAGAAATGGCATTCGAATGGTACTCGGAGCTACCTAACGACTCCGTTAAAACATTTGCGGAGATGGAGCTACTGTTTACACAAAGATTTGCAAGCGCCAGCGAGCGCACACCGATAACAGCACTAATGAACGCCAGGATAAGGCCAGGCGAAACGTGGGTTCAATACGCAACACGATGGCGGAATTTGTGGTCGAAATGCGAACAACGCATAGAAGAAGCTCCTGCCATGGGCATGTTCATGGGTACTCTCGACCCTCAAGCGACCATCTCCCAATCCATAATGTTCTTCAAGCCGACCACCTTCCAGGCCTTGATTGACAAGCTGGCCCAAATGGACCAGGTGGGCCATAGGCCTTCCTCTTCAAAGACAGAGCCTTGGAATGAAAAGGGCAAAGGGAAAGCAACCTTCGTTGCCAATACTCAGCAATGGCCGAGCAACTTAAAGCCGGTTGTTCGCCAAAACAACGTGCGTCCACGCCCATCCCTCGAGGAGAGACTAGGACGTCCTTACTCATTTCCTCAGAATAAAACAAGGAGACTGTTCGAGCTGGCAGTGTGCAACAGACTCATAAATTTTCCGAATCCAAAACGTCCGCTGCAGCCAGGTGATGTCAACGATCCTAATTACTGCCCTTACCACCAAGCGGTAAGCCATCCAATCGAAGATTGCTTCGTCTTTAAGGGATGGATCGAGGATCAGTACCAACAGGGCAAGTTCGCGTTATCCGAAAACTGGAAGGTGAACCCGCCACAGCCGCACACTCCAAAGAAAACGGACACGCCGGGGCAACTTGTTCTTTTGTTGAAGAAGCCCCGTGGGAGGTTGCTCTTTCAACCAAAACTAAAAGAATACTGAAGGATCTCCAAATGTGCCCGGCAATCAGGTGGAAAAATCCACTGGAACCCCAGATCGTCGAAGGGATGCTGAAGCCGTGCCCAACTCCAAAGATCGATGGTGAAGGCCCCAGCACTCATACCCAGCCGTCAAAATCTCCAAAGAAAAACAAGAAGAAATCCAAGAAGCCCGTGAAACCCGGCGACAAGCGCACGGATTTGCAGAAACAGATTGACGTGCTGGAAGAGTATAAGCAGAAGGCGCGGATTCCAATCACGCTCCAAGAGTTCCTCAGCCACGTCCTCGAGGACGAAAATGATGGAGAAGAATCATCAGATGAATCTGAGGGCTACGTAGCAAGTTGTCATGTGATCTCTCACTCATTGATAGATGACGAAGAAGCTCCTTACACAGAGAAACTGGGGGCAGATCCTGAGCCAGAACTTCTAGGACCATCAGACGAAATGATTGACGCATTCCTGAACGAAGCCCGTCTTAAGAGCAAAGCTGATCGAGAACGCGAGATGGCCATATTAGAGAAGGCCAAACGCCGGCGACTGGACAAAAGGGTCGAAACACTCCCACCAGATCAAAGTACATCCGCCGCAAATGAAAGGAGGATCAAGACAAGGAAACGATTCGCCAAAGCCATATCAATGGGAATGAGGCCGCCCTCTTTCAGAGAAAACTCTCCTAGTGGTATACATTTTGATGAAACGGACGTACACCCTAACTTCTGCTTATATCATCAGAGGATCGCACATCCTATTGAAGACTGCAACTCCTTTAAGTGTTAGTGGCAAGGATATGTCGCTCATAGACAACACGTCAATAGAATAAAGTGGGAAGCTCGTAGACAGCGAAAAAATACGACAGATGAGCATAAAAGAGTTGCCGGCAACTGTCATAGGGACGAGCCCGGGGGATCACGAGTTCTCACCTTTGGAAGTGATTCTGACGAAGAAGCCGCCCTCAACCCTCTCTTCAACGAATTCATTTCTAAAACAAAAGAATTGGAGAGTTGCGAGAACGTTCAGCCGTACAATCTCACGCTACCCGGAAAGAATCTCGGACCCGCAAACGACGGAGCAAACGAAATGAGAAAGGAAAAGGAAAAAGAGGCCTTTGTTGCCAACACTCAACAACAGCCGAGTAACCCGAGACCGTTTTGTCGTCAAAACAACAAGCCGCGATACCTCAATGAGAAGTTGAAATGTCCTTACTCGTTTCCAAAAGATAAAACAAAGAGATTGTTTGAGCTAACAGTGCGCAACGGACTCATCACTCTGTCAGATCCAAAACGTCCATTGCAACCAGGTGACGTTAACAATCCTAACTATTGTCCCTACCACAGAGTAATGGGTCACCCACTCGAAAATTGCTACGTCTTCAAAAACTGGGTTGAAGACCAATACCAACAGGGCAAGTTCGCGCTTCCCGAAAAGTGGAAAGTAAACCCGCCACAACAACGTACTCCGAAAAAGGTGGATATGCCGGGGGCATCATGCTCATTCACAGGGAAAGCCCCATAGACCGAAAAGTCAGTAAAGTAGAGATGCGTCTCAAATACAGCGACGGCGGACCGAAACGTCCTTAAACTAACGGCGGACCGCAATGTCCTAAAACTTACAAATGACCGAAACGTCGTTAAACTACTCCCAACCCGCAGCATCTTCAGGCTAACGTGGTAAAAAAATAAAAAAAATACGGTACGTCCACAAGAAAAATGGGCACGGATGAAAACCCGAAAGGGCTCCGTGAGTAAAACAGCAGGGCTACCAGCGAGTGTTCGTGAAAACCCGAAAGGGCGCGACCTTGTTAAAAAAAAATTAAAAAAAAATTAATTTAAAAAAGAACGGTATGTCCATAAGCAAAGGGGGTACGGATGAAAACCCGAAAGGGCTCCATGAGTAAAAACAGCAGGGCTACCGGCGAGTGTTTGTGAAAACCCGAAAGGGCGCAACCTCGTTAAAAGATACTTATAGGGTCCTCTCGACCTAGTAAGGAGAAACCACCCACGTGAGATCCTTACGACTCACAAGGGAGCAACACACTTAGGGATCCTCACGATTCCTAAGGAGAAATTACACTTGCGAGATCCTCACGACTCGTAAGGAGAACTCTCTTATGGGACCCTCACGGCTCATAAGATTTGAAAGTCTTAAGTTACAGAGACCTGAACCTGTTCTTAAGCAACCCCCCCACAACCTTCGTTATTTCCCTACAAGTGGCTCAATACTGACCATTGTATATAATCCACGGGCGCGAATGAACATTTCCCTAATCAAGTCCCACCCGTGACTGGGGATATGTCCATACGGTGAACAACCCTTGTAAGTCCTCTCGACTTATAAGGAGAAAACCCTTTTGTAAGATCCTTACGACTTACAGGGGAACATACACTTAGGAGTCCTCACGATTCCTAAGGAGAAAACGCACCTGCGAGATCCTCACGACTCGTAGGGAGAAATACCTTTGTGAGACCCTTACGGCTCATGAAGTCAAAAGCCTTAGTCGACAGGATCCTAACCCTGTTTGCTAAGCCACCTTTGTTCAATATCGACAGAGGCAAATGATGATTCGCTCCTGGCAATATCCCAGTTGTAGCGATGCTGATGCCTAAACGAGTATCAAATTCCAAGTCCTGTCATAGCAAATGATGATTCGCTCCTGGCAATATCCCAGTCGTAGCGATACTGATGCCTAAACCGATATCAAATTCCAAGTCCTTTTACGGCAAATGATGATTCGCTCCTGGCAATATTCCAGTCGCAGCGATGCTGATGCCAAGATTGGGATCAGATCCCAAATCCCCTACTCGCGAGAAAAAAAAATCAGCGAGCCAAAAAAAATGCATATGAAATAGCCGAAATGATGGGGCAACTTGCAACAAAATCAGCAAGTAAAAATGTATGCATACAAAAACAGCCGAAATGATTGGGTAACTCGCAATAAAAAGCAGCGAGTAAAAATAAAAAAATATAGCCGAAATGATTGGGCACCACGAAAAATAGCCGAAATGATAGGGCAATCGCGACCTTCGCGATATAAAAGCTGAAATGATAGAGCATCGCGGAAAAAGAAATAAAATAAGAATGAAATTTCTGTCCTACAGGTGATGCTACATCAATCCCTGTATACAATCCAGGGACGCAAACAAAGAAAGAGTCACGCTCCTCCTCCCCAGGTTTTATCAGAAGAAGAAGCCGAATCTCGACGGGCCACAAATAACCTAGAGATCATCTCGACGCTCATCTCGTCACAGCGGACACATCATCAAGCAAAGCGGAACAGCGGCAACTCCCAGTTCCATAACTCGATGATGTACTCCCACAGAGAGTCAAATCCCAACTCCGTGAAATGCGGATATAATCAACAAAATTCCTGGTCACGCAGAACACGGCAGTGAACCCGTGCGAAGCATCCAGAGCAAAGCCTAGTCCTCGCCTAACGCGGCAGTGAACCCGTGTGAAGCATCTAGTGCAAAATTCCTGGTCACGTGGAACGCGGATAATGTCACTCTTTGACCCCGTGGAAAACGTCCAAAGCGGATCCTAGTCCTCGCAGAACACAGCAGTGAACCCGTGTGAAGCATCCAGGGCGGAGCCTAGTCCTCTCCTAACGCGGCAGTGAACCTGTGTGAAGCATCTAGTGCAAAATTCCTGGTCACGTGAAACGCGGATAACGTCACTCTTTGACCCCGTGGAAAACATCCAGAGCGGATCCTGGTCCTCGCAGAGTATGGCAGTGAACCCGTGTGAAGCATCCAGAGCGGAGCCTAGTCCTCGCCTAACGCGGCAGTGAACCCATGTGAAGCATCTAGAGCAAAATTCCTGGTCACGTGGAAAAAGGATAACGTCACTCTTTGACCCCGTGGAAAACGTCCAGAGCGGATCCTGGTCCTCGCAGAACACGGCAGTGAACCCATGTGAAGCATCTAGAGCGGAGCCTAGTCCTTGCCTAACGCGGCAGTGAACCCGTGTGAAGCATCTAGTACAAAATTCCTGGTCACGTGGAACGCGGACAACATCACTCTTTGACCCCGTGGAAAACGTCCAGAGCGGATCCTGGTCCTCGCAGAGCACGGCAGTGAACCCGTGTGAAGCATCCAGAGCGGAGCTTGGACCTCGCAGAGTACGGCAGTGAACCCGTGCGAAGCATCCACAGCGGAGCCTAGTCCTCGCCTAACACGGCAGTGAACCCGTGTGAAGCATCTAGAGCAAAATTCCTGGTCACGTGGAACGCGGATAACGTCACTCTTCGACCCCGTGGGAAACGTCCAGAGCGGATCCTGGTCCTCACACCAACATGGAGTGATCACCACCGCGACATTCGTCTCGATACAGTAGACGCGATACCAGCAGACGAAGCGAAGGCCAAATTCCTAGCTTCAGGGTCTTGACGGAAAGTCATATAAAGCCTGAAAGACAATCGAAGATCATCCCACACCAGCGCGGAGTGGTCACCACCTCGACGTTCGTCTCGATACAGCAGATGAAATGTCACCCCAGCGTTCTTCCCCCAGCAGGATTCGGAAGCGACAAAGCAAACGAAGCGAAGGCCAAATTCCTAGCTTCAACGTCTTGACGGTAAGTCATATAAAACCGGAAAGACAAACAGAGATCATCCCACATGGAATGGTCACCACCACGACACTCGTCTCGATACAGCAGACGAAATGTTACTACAGCGTCCTTCCTCCAACAGGATCCGGACACACCAAAGAAAACAAAGCGAAGGCCAAATTCCTAGCTCCAGGGTCTTAACGGTAAGTCATATAAAACCGGAAAGACAATCAGAGATCATCTCACACCAACATGGAGTGATCACCACCTCGACGTTCGTCTCGACACAGCAGACACAACATCACCGAAAGGAGTCACGGCAAAATCCCTGGTTCCAGACCTCGACGGTTCACCAGCAACCTAGAGACAACCATGACATTCGTCTCAATACAGAGGACGCGATGCCAGCAAACGAAGCAAAGGCCAAATTCCTAGCTTCAGGGTCTTAACGGTAAGTCATATAAAACCGGAAAGACAATCAGAGATCATCTCTCACCAACATGGAACGATCACCACCTCGACGTTCGTCTCGACACAGCAGACGTAACATCACCGAAAGGAGTCACGGCAAAATACCTGGTTCCAGACCTCGACGGTTCACCAGCAACCTAGAGACAACCGCGACATTCGTCTCGATACAGAGGACACAATGCTAGCAAACGAAGCGAAGGCCAAATTCCTAACTTCAACGTCTTAACGGCAAGTTATATAAAGCCTGAATGACCATCAGAGATCATCCCACACCAGCGTGGAGTGGTTACTACCTCGACATTCGCCTCGATACAGCAGACGAGATGTCACGACAGCGTTCTTCCTCCAACAGGATTCGCACATGACAAAACAAACGAAGCGAAGGCCAAATTCCTAGCTTCAACGTCTTAACGGCAAGTCATATAAAGCCTGAAAGACAATCGGAGATCATCTCGAACCAATACGGAGTAGTCACCACCTCAACGTTCGTCTCGATACAGCAGACGCAACATCACCAAAAGGAGCCACGGCAAAATCCCTAGTTCCAAACCTCGACGGTTCACCAGCAACCTAGAGACAACCGCGACATTCATCTCGATACAGAGGATGCAATGCCAACAAAACGAAGCAAAGGCCAAATTCCTAGCTTCACGGTTTTAACGGCAAGTCATATAAAGCCTGAAAGATTATCAGAGATCATCCCACACCAGCGCGGAGTGGTTATGACTCATCGGGGCTCTCCAAAATGAGCCTAACCTCAAGTAAAAAGCGGCATGGCAAATTCCTAGCGCTTGCTCTTCCGACGGTCAAACTGCCAAGGAGGATTGCTTGAAGACGTCTTGTCCAGCCCCCGAAGGGATCAGAGACACGGCAGTCGCAGGGCTACTCGAACAGCACGATTGCCTATCGAGGAATATATCAGCTCATGCGACGGTACGACGGCCAAAACCCTAAGTACCACAGACCCTAACGGACTTCTGTCGTAAAGAGTAGAGGTTAATTATGATGTTAGGATATTCTTGCGAGATCTGCTCGATCCGTTTCGACTCGTGAGGAAATTGACGTCTTTGCGAGAACTTCTCGATTCGTCTCGACTCGTGAGATAAAGCCTTAGGCAGTAGGGATTAAAAAACCTGTTTCCTAAGCACTGGGACCCTGCAAGTCGGCCCAAAACGGTCTCTTGCATACCATCCATGGGTCTCACTCTCCAAAGTCGAATCTCGATAAGGAGGGAAACAACCGCTTACGGGTCTTCTCGACTCGTAAGAGGGAAAATTCTCTTATAGGATCCTTACGACTTATGAGAGAAAACACACTTAGGAGTCCTCATGACCCCTAAGGAGAAAATACACCTACGAGATCCTCTCGATCCGTAGGGAGAAAAGTCTTTATGAGACCCTCACGGCTCATAAAGTTGAAAAGTCTTAGGTGGCAGATCCTAACCCTGTCTCCTAAGCCATCACCGCCCTGCAAAGAGGTCAAGATGGACCATCTATGAGCCACACTTGCCAAAGCTGCATGCCACTGAAATGGAGAAGTTACTCATGAGCGTATAAATTACTTCACGCCAGAGTAAGACATAAAGAAATAAAAGGGTGCGGCTCATGGAGTTGAGAGTTTGGAACTATATCTCTTAAGAGTCGAGATTTGAGTCAATGATAAATGACGACGCTTGTATCCGCTCGTTATCTTCTCAGATCAAGATTCTGAAAGATGTATACCAACCCGAAACTGGTCATACGCTATGCATAACTCTACACTACTTCACCCACGTACATACTTACGTGGGCAAAGTAGTGGGGGGCATTTGTTCCCGCCAAAAATTTCTGCGCAAAAGAGCCCAAGGTATCAAATGGCAGCGATATGCTTAAGAAAATGCGAACCAGTATCTTCCGGCCTGTATTTTGATAAACTCCCGAAGGAGAAACTATTAGATTCTGATAGTATTGGAAGCATATCGAAAAACCCTTCGATTTGATATATTATGGGCCCCATAATTCATCCGGGAGCAAAAGTTATGAGGTATCACGTGTCCACACGTGATGGACCTTTAAGAACCCGCTGGAGGAGCTAAAAGATATAATAAAAACTCAGAAAAGACCCCAATGGGGCATCACGTGCTCACACGTGACCATGGGTCACGTGCAGACACGTGATGGGCTTTTAAAGCCTCTAAAATAATGAATAGAATTTAATTCTAAAAGTCAGAAATTACCTCAACGAGGTATCACGTGCTTACACGTGACCAATGGTCACGTGTTGACACGTGATGGTTAAAACTGAAACATAAATAAGCGGCTGAGAAAGGAACCCAATTGGGGGTCACGTGCTCACACGTGACCAAAGGTCATGTGCCAGCACGTGACTGGCTTTAAAAGCCTTATAATTTAATAGAATTAAATTCTAAAAGTTCTGAATCTTTCCAAATGGAAAAGGGTCATGGGGAACCGTTGGATTAAAGATCCAAGGGTGATTAAAAATCACCAATTATGGAAAAATCTTAAATAAGGAAAGATTCCCCCTAAATCTAACCGAGATAACAAATAGAATATCTTTTGGATTTAAAATCCACGGTGAATAAAATTCACTGAATGATCTAAAGGCCTAGAATTAATGATAAATATAAATCAAATCTCTCAATAATCAAATCAAATCTTTCAATGAGAGATTTGCTAAACAAATTGATTATCTTCCTTCTCCTATAAATAGGAGCCAAGAAGAGAAGAGAGGGGATCTACCTTTTTGGGGAGAGAAGAAACAGAGAGAGGAGAATTTAATTCTCTGCAAAAGAAAAACTCTATGTAAGAAAAGAGAGGCTTAAAAAGAGAATTTAATTCTCAAAAGAGTTTAACTCTTATAAAAAGAAAATAACTTAGTTCTTTCTCTGGTGGAGGATCTGCAAAGTGCACATCTCCCCATGAATTGAGAATTTAATTCTCATTGGGTTGAGATCCTGCCATGCAGATCCAAAAAATAGAGGAGGAATTAAGTTTTGAGGATTCAATGGTCACAAAATTATAGGAATTTAATTCCTTTGGGATAAAATTATGGTTTTACCCTAAATAAGAATTTAATTCTTTCACAATAGGAATTTAATTCCTCCAAAACAAAAATTAGGGTTTTACCCTAAATAAGAATTTAATTCTTAAAGATAAGGAGACTTAAAAGATCTCTGTGCATGAAAAGACTAAGGTCACGTGCTCCACGTGACCCCCGAAACACAGAAAGAAAAAGCAAAGGAAATGAAAGCTTTGGACGCTCTCACGTGTTATCACGTGACCCCTCAGCAAATGCTTTAACAATCGGCGCACTAATCCTCCTCACGTGGCAGCACGTGATGCTCCAAAGAAAACATAAAAAGTGTTTAACGCTTACTTACAGAATGAAGAAAAGGAGATCTGGCTCCACATTTAGGGCGCCCTCACGTGTCACCACGTGACCCCTAATGAGCATTCTAACAGACCAGAGCAGGGGCTTCCATCACGTGCTCACACGTGATGGCCGTCAGAATTAAAAGAGTTAAACACTGATCTACAGAATAAAATAAGGGAAATCAGGGCGCTCTCACGTGTCCACACTGTAGGGTTCCTAGGCACTCAAGTGAGGTCTCCCAAGCCATCAACCATGGCAATTTCAAAAATTATGGTGCCTACAAACCCTAAACTACGGATCGATAACTAGATTTCTAGGCGAACAAGAACTAGTTAACACTTAACTATAGGGAATACGGAAATACAACCTTTGTAGATCCGGTCCTCCACCTCCACGGCTCTGCAACGATGTCGTCTCCGCTGTCCAAATCAAATCCGGGCTCTAGGATCGGCTTCGTCGGAGAATGGGCAAGCTAGGTCGTCGATGTCCATGCCGAAGATGATCTACGTCGAAGCATCGCAAGATCAAGCTCTCAACTTCACCAAGTCATGAAACTTGTGAAGTAAACACACTCTACTACTTGGCAAGAGGTAGAGGATGAAGAAATAGGAAGTGGGTTAACTTTAGAATTGGATTTCTCACTCAAAACATCAATCCACCATTGATGACCTCAAGCTTCTTCACTTGAAGCAAGGAAGAAGAAGAAGGAAAATCTTATGATAAGTTAAAGAAAAATGAAAAGAAAATGAATTCTTATCATAATTTTAACCATGGTCAAGTGTAGAGAATCAATCATGGTTAGTGGGAATGGTTAGGGTTAAGAATGAGATAAGAATGGTTGACTTGAACAAAGCTTCATGAAGCTTCAACTACAATCCAAAGAAAGCCACCATTCTTCTCATTTCTTTTCCAAAATGAATAAACAAATTAAATAAATGAATAAATAAAGGAAATGAAACCCTAACCATTCTTTTAACCATGGTTTATTCTTTGCACTTAACCAAGTAATCATGTATCATCAAACATGATACAATCAAGTGCACAAAATCATATCGCATATGTAATGCGCACAATCCGAGTGAGAAAATCCATCTTAAGTAAACCGGTACTAGTTGATGCAAAGTAATATATCAAATATATAAATATGCATTAAATCATTAAATCAACACTTGATTCAATGACCCGGTTATGTCGCACACAACCGACTAGTATACAATATATCGGCTTATCGAATCAACGCTTGAATCGATAACTAGGTTATATCGCATACAACCATTCGATACATTTATCGCGAGAATAGAATACGGTATCACATACACGCATTATTCTCGGTCCCGCACATATCTCATATGCGCTCCTATTTCATTTCGCTTGAGCCAGGAAACCTCTGTGTAGGACTCTAAAGACTCGTCAATACGCCGGCAGCAGATGATGATCATATCAAGCATCCACAAGCCGCAAGCGGTCTGCTAAACGTAACGGCCACCCGGGTATTGAGCGATCTGAAGATCGACGAGCAAGCCCGCTCACACTCCAGTGAATCCGACCAGTAACACTACCGTACAGTCCGGTCTGATCGTCTGATATGTCGCATATCTCGCCTAGGGGTGGTAAACGTCAGACCCCAATAGCTCAATAAGTCGTGTCGATATGAGGTCTATAACCGTTCGAGAAACTACTGGTAACACTTACCAGTAAATCTCAGCAACCCTGGCCAGGGATTTCCTGTTATAGCCAATCGAACACAGCACAACATCAACTCCCTATACCGGGAGAGACGAATCCCCTCCTATCGCTCATTGCCTCCATGTGACTCGGGACTGTACCCAAAAACCACCGTTTTGCACGCCCTCTTGGACGTGGTAAGATGGAAATCAAAGCACAGTGGGAACCACACAAGACTCTATGACGATCTCGGGTCAACAGACTACTCTGTACCAGTGTCACCAGAGAACTGCCATCTGACGTGAGGTATAATACCATCTGGGAGTTCTCGGCGAGTCCGTCCAGTGTACCCAGTCTCTACTGAGCACCCGTATATCATCTCTGATGTCAAACACCAATGGATATGGGATCATCCATCGCCCATCTGTATGGGTCGAAAAGGTACACGCTAGTCTACTCTGGTATATCGATGCCCCGTCTCGATACACCCACGACTAGGGACTTTGAAGGATGTACTTATAGACTACCATGTCCCCACTAGTATGATCCGCATCATAGTCCAGGTAGTCAAGTACAGATCCTAAGGGCTTTACCAACATGTAACAGAGAGACAAACAGTATACACGTTAAGGTAAAGATCAACCAGATAGCATACTATCATGTCGAGCAAGAAAGTCCTCACTATATATGTCCCAGCATCCACTACAATATACATCCTATGTACAGTAATGGCCTCTAGGGCATACATATAACTAACAATCTCCCACTTGCACTAGGGCCATCTGTAGCAGTGGTTTGAAGTATCTCATACTCAACCATCCCATAAAAGTCTCTCTCTGGGAAAAGGCCTTTTGTGAGTGGATCCGCTGTGTTGTCCTCTGAGTCTACTCTCCTAACCTCGATCTCCCTGGAGATCAATCATCTCCATGATCAAGTGACGCTGCCTTAGAATATGTCTGGATCACTGATGGGACCGGCGTTCCTTGGCATAAGCCACAACTCCATTGCCACACAATGGGAGGAACATAGTTCATCTCATGAACCAATATACACCCAGACTGCCTCTTTGGTAGCATCTTAAGTAGCGATGTATCGTGCCTTTATCGTCTAGTATGTCACGGTATCTAGCTTGGAGCTCTTCCACCATACCGTCCCTTTACTGAGGGTAAAGACAATGCCCGCGACTGACATTCAGTCGTCTTTATCACCCTGGAACCCTTCCAGTGATTCTCCTCAGGATCGATTGACACCATCTCACTACATCTAGTGAGTATCCTAACATCCAATTAAATCTATCTCATAGATCCAAAACCCAGGATTTAGGAGGTATCACTTTGATCCTATATGGAGAATCCTAGTGATAAGCGGAGATTGACCGAGCGTAGCATAAGAAACTCTTTTCTTATCAAGAGTATGTCATCCACGTACTCTACGAGGATCGTCACCATACTCCCTACTACCTTTTTGTTCATACAAGGTTCATCTACCATTTTGATGATGTCAAACTCTTTGACTAACACATCAAAACAGATGTTCCAACTCCGCGATGCCTGCTTTAATCCTATAAAGCATCTTGCACACGTTTCCGCTGCTCCCACTGTCTACGAAGCCCTCTGGCTGTGTACTTACAGACGCACTCTTCTAAATCATCATTTAGAAAAGCAGTCAAGACACCCAACCACCAGATATCGTAGTCATGGTATGTAGCCGTGGTAAGTAGGATCTGGATGGACTTAAGCATAGTCACTTGAAAAGGTTTCATCATGATCCACGCCTGGTCGATGACGAAAACCTTTAACAAGTCTAGCTTTGAAAGTCTCAACCTTTCCATGTACATCAAGTAATCTTCTCAAGATATACTTGCTCCTGATGGGGATTTAACCCTTCAGATATAGCAATCAAAGTCCATACTTTGTTGGTGTATAAGGATTCCATCTCAGATCGATAAACATCCAGCCATTCTTACAGAGTCTCACTCTTGATGGCCAGCTCGAAACTAGTTGGGTCATCATCTCATGATGCATTCCTCGCTCCCACTGTCATAGAGAAACCGAAGTATCTCTCAGGTGGGTGAGGAACCCTACTAGATCGGCGGAGAGGCTGAGGTTCGTTGGTATCTACTGAATACTTTGGTTCTATCAAATCATCTGCTGTAGTTTGTATAGCTGGAACATTTCCAGTTCTACATAACTGACATTGCCTCGAGCTTGTCCAGATTTTGCTTTTCAGACATAGGCTGGACAACCCCAAATCTTAACAAGCTTAAGACATGGGCTCTTCCCTTTCCATATCTCATATGGAATGGTAGGCAACTGATTTGATTGGAACCACATTCAATAGGTATGCAGCTTCTCAAGTGCATAACTCCCAAAAAAGGAAATAGGTGACTCAGTAATACTCATCATAGAGCACACCATATCATATAGGGTGTGATTGCTCCGCCCCGATATACCATCGTGCTATGGTGTATACGGAGGAGTAATGCTGAGAGAGAATCTCATTCTCCTTTCGAATAGTCCAGGAATTCCGTACTCAAATATTCTCCTCCCTGATCACATCAAAGGACATAATACTTTTACCCTTATTCTGGTTCTCTACTTCTAGCTTATATTCTGTGAATATCTCAAAAGGTTCGGACTTGTGTTTCAACAGGAACATATGTCTGAATCTTGAGAGATTATCAGAGAATGTAACGAAGTACAAAGAACCGGTCTTGGCATGTGTAGACAGGGGACCTACATACATCAACATGTATCATCCCAAGAGTTTACTAACTCTTTCTCTGTTTCCAGTAAACGGAGCTATGGTCATCTTATCTTTGTGACATGACTGGCGAGTTTCACAAGATGTAAATTCAAACTGATTTAAATATGCATCTATATGTAACTCTAGCTAGTCGGGTCACATTGATTTGACCTAGTCTACAATGCCTCAAGAAGAATTCGTTCATTTCTGAACTCTTCCTCTTGTGTGTGTTCCGTATACAAAGAACTGTAATTTGATTTAGAACATTAATGCTTTTAGATAACGTGCCTGAACCGATCAACTTTTGATATAGGAAATGTTCAAAACATTATCCAACTATACAAAATTTTATCATTTCTTTACTGATAAAGAGACTGATATGATTTTGTATATCAGGTTCGGTATCTAATAACATTCGTTCAGAATCAATGTATTGGTAATACAGGGTGACAGTGACCAACAGACTTGGCTGCAACACTTGCCCCGTTTTCTGCCTCATGAAACTTATCACCCGTTCTCAATTCTCTACCTATCTGTAGCCCAATGTAACAGATTACATATCTGGGATCCTGATCTGGTATCACATACCCAGGACGTAAAGGATACTGAGAAACAGTTCTGTATAATGAACACACCCGAAGATGATGCATCAGCATGCACTCTCTTCGTTTGGGCGGCACGGGAATTCTGGTAATCCCCTATTTCCTGCTCTGTCTTATAACAATTATAAGTTGGAGCGGGACCAACGTTCCCCAGCTCAGTATAACAAGCGGGTTCGGTCAATATTCCATATTATTATCTTGATTAAGGCGTGATAGGGTCGCTACCTGGAGAGAGAGAGAAGAAAACACTCAGCGTGCGCTCTGTCTAGAATAGATTGGTTATTATTTTATCTAATCAGGATGGCTCCCACTGCTTTTTATCAAATCTTCCTTCAAACCCTAAAAGGAAAGACTAGCCGGGATTAATTACACACTACAAGTTCGCCAATCTTTCAGCCAGGCCAGTGTTGGTACTTTGAGGGAGGTCCCCCGTGCTTTCGCACGAACCTAATTAATGTAAACCTCGTTTTCCCAGAGGCGTAACCTCGTTAACACCTTTCTAGACACCTACTTGATCGGCTAATTGTAATGTATAAAACTCTCCCAGGAGTAACACTTACTCGCAGCGGGTATCGGGATCCAACTATCTCATAGAAGGTATGCAATCTCATTGCAAATTTCAACACTTGAAATTCCCAATAATATTTTGCCCCTAGCAACTATATGACCTTAACATAGTCAACAAATCATAAGTGCTAGTCAAGTTCAACCCGTCATTTCCCGATTGAATTAAACCCACCCGCACGACCCTTAACATAATCAACAAAGTCGCACGACTACCCTAATCCAATCGCATCATATGCTAATACAGATAACCAATAGTTAGCTACCGCACACTACGCCTTAATATAGTCAACAAACGTAGCACGAATACTAACTAGTACTTATCTGAAATGACGGAGGGCTACGACAGGTTTTTCTGAAAACCTATTGCGTAATGAACTTGATATCGTTGTAGGATCGAATGATTTTGAAATAGAGTGCTTTTGAGGCTTTTCTAGTTTTGCTAAAGGAGTCACTCCCGGTGAAGGGATCGTCGGTCCTTTCCTCGTCGAATGAGGTGCGGGATATATCACATATATCGCTGTGCAAAGCAAAAACTCTTAAAAGCAATCAAAAAACAAACCGAGTGTGTAGCATCTGCCAGTTATTGCTAAAGGAGTCACTCCCGGTGAAGGGATCTCAGTCCTTTCCTCATCGAATAAGGTGCAGGATATATCACATATACCGCTGTGTAAAGAAAGAACTGTAGCTACCTGTTTTATTTTGAAATTCGATTCTACAACATCTTAGGTTTCTTTTAATTCATTAATCACATTAATGAAGTCCCATCATTTAAGTACCTAATCTATACAGATAAATACGACGTACACTTATGCCATCCGCATTCGCCTCGATGTCCCCTCGTGCACCGTTAGGTTAGGTAACTAACGACAGAGCGGGGCAGGGCTAGCGCGGGTGTAAAACATAAGTAACGTCTATATAATATATCATATATACTATATAATGTATCTATCACAGAACATCACATGATCACATCACAGATATCGCAGCAGAAGAAACATATGAAATATTGGATATACTAGGACGTCCGTGTTTTCAATACGAGCCAGTATAAAACACGGATTCCACGGTCGTGATGAATAGCCAAACCCACACCCCTAGACCCCTACGAGAGCGGCAAGCAACCCTACCAATTCTGGAGTTAGGAGACCCGGACTCGACTCCTCGAGTTGGTCTCCCACTGGACTCCAGAAGCCGGTTACTTGTGCCCTCCTCCTTGGGTCTATCCTAGTGCGGAAAAGTAAATAATATACAACAGGTGACTACTTCCGCAACCTGGAAGCGCCCCAATAAAAGAATATTACATACAAGTTTTTACATGAATGAAAATGAAAAAGACTCATCTCACATAAAAACCCCGGCTATTCAAACACGACGATCCAATATAACATATCCAGCAACACATAACATCACATGTCATCAACGTAAGTAAATATGTCCATCCCAATTGTCGTTGACATATAGCAACGAAACCGGCGATATCACATATTACACTTACGGTCATAGAAAAGAAAGTGTAAAACTACAACAGTTGGAATCCGCAATCACTTCAGACATCGCATGCCTGACCAAATGAATTACTTAGACATCGCATGCCTAACAATTATAAACCCCGCATTTTAGTCTCAAAATCGAAAACACTTTTCAATATCAAGTCGGGTAATTCAACAAGATTCCCGACATCCTGATCGAATGCTCGTCGCAAACTTCAGTAGACAGTCGCACCCCTGATACCGTCGACGAAGTGCACCAAGGCGGAACACCGTTACCGGGAGCACCCGGACGGATGCTTTCGGCGACGGGGTTCTCCTACAGTCACTTGGTCGGGGCTATGGAGTGAAGCTGTCTATTAAGTTTACCCGGCGAGTATCCGCGTACGCTACGTGATTGCGACGGACTTTTGATCACATCAAAATTCCGTGGCAACCGATCAAGTGAGACTAAACTGCTACGTTTATAACATTCATTTAGTTATCACATAACTACTTGTGAATTCCAATTATTGTATCCCATTCCAGATAAATAGAAAATGTTAAACTTTCCGATCGAAGATTCTAACACCCAAGTTTTCCCGATACAGATCAACACATGAAGCTAGTCTAACAACATTCAGTTCGTACCTCAGTACCAACGGTCCAGCCGTAGAAGGGTCAAGCCAACGCCTCACATGTGGCACGCCGTACTGCCCCAAACCCGAAGGTTCAAAGGGCAGTTCAAGACGGTCACATAATCGAGTTAAGGTTTGTGTCTTCTAGAGGGACCATCGCGTTACTTGCACTACTTAGAACGTCGTTAAACTACGGAAAAATCCAACACTTGGAAATTTCCCGACAGGGGAAAAATTGGGTATTTATATCCGATCGAACTTTTTAACATATTCTAAAATTTATCCGGAAAGCCACACAGACAAAATTTGATACCCCGATCGAAACACCGAATTCCCAAATCAACTCAGAAAAATTCAACTCTGGAAAAATATTAAAAATACCCAGGAAAACCAGCACAGCTAAATATGAATTACTGTAGAAATTTGGATAACAGAAACGACAAAATGGCCGCGCTTGCGCCGCACGAGCCAAGCTCGTGCCGCGGAAGCGCGGCGCACTGTTGGAATTAGGCAGCCGAATTTTACAGTCTTTCTTAGAATTGCCTGTTGATTTTTCTGAATATTTTTAATGTGGAAAAAGACCAGATTTTAAAAATTGGACAGAGAGCATGTTTGAATCGGGGTTTCGGGTTCGTTCGGACTTCAATTTCCGTCTAGACTTCGCCTAAGGCTCTAGCTAGGCTCTGATACCACTGTAGGGTTCCTAGGCACTCAAGTGAGGTCTCCCAAGCCATCAACCATGGCAATTTCAAAAATTATGGTGCCTACAAACCCTAAACTACGGATCGATAACTAGATTTCTAGGCGAACAAGAACTAGTTAACACTTAACTATAGGGAATACGGAAATACAACCTTTGTAGATCCGGTCCTCCACCTCCACGGCTCCGCAACGATGTCGTCTCCGCTGTCCAAATCAAATCTGGGCTCTAGGATCGGATTCGTCGGAGAATGGGCAAGCTAGGTCGTCGATGTCCATGCCGAAGATGATCTACGTCGAAGCATCGCAAGATCAAGCTCTCAACTTCACCAAGTTATGAAACTTGTGAAGTAAACACACTCTACTACTTGGCAAGAGGTAGAGGATGAAGAAATAGGAAGTGGTTTAACTTTAGAATTGGATTTCTCACTCAAAACATCAATCCACCATTGATGACCTCAAGCTTCTTCACTTGAAGCAAGGAAGAAGAAGAAGGAAAATCTTATGATAAGTTAAAGAAAAATGAAAAGAAAATGAATTCTTATCATAATTTTAACCATAGTCAAGTGTAGAGAATCAATCATGGTTAGTGGGAATGGTTAGGGTTAAGAATGAGATAAGAATGGTTGACTTGAACAAAGCTTCATGAAGCTTCAACTACAATCCAAAGAAAGCCACCATTCTTCTCATTTCTTTTCCAAAATGAATAAACAAATTAAATAAATGAATAAATAAAGGAAATGAAACCCTAACCATTCTTTTAACCATGGTTTATTCTTTGCACTTAACCAAGTAATCATGTATCATCAAACATGATACAATCAAGTGCACAAAATCATATCGCATATGTAATGCGCACAATCCGAGTGAGAAAATCCATCTTAAGTAAACCGGTACTAGTTGATGCAAAGTAATATATCAAATATATAAATATGCATTAAATCATTAAATCAACACTTGATTCAATGACCCGGTTATGTCGCACACAACCGACTAGTATACAATATATCGGCTTATCGAATCAACGCTTGAATCGATAACTAGGTTATATCGCATACAACCATTCGATACATTTATCGCGAGAATAGAATACGGTATCACATACACGCATTATTCTCGGTCCCGCACATATCTCATATGCGCTCCTATTTCGTTTCGCTTGAGCCAGGAAACCTCTGTGTAGGACTCTAAAGACTCGTCAATACGCCGGCAGCAGATGATGATCATATCAAGCATCCACAAGCCGCAAGCGGTCTGCTAAACGTAACGGCCACCCGGGTATTGAGCGATCTGAAGATCGACGAGCAAGCCCGCTCACACTCCAGTGAATCCGACCAGTAACACTACCGTACAGTCCGGTCTGATCGTCTGATATGTCGCATATCTCGCCTAGGGGTGGTAAACGTCAGACCCCAATAGCTCAATAAGTCGTGTCGATATGAGGTCTATAACCGTTCGAGAAACTACTGGTAACACTTACCAGTAAATCTCAGCAACCCTGGCCAGGGATTTCCTGTTATAGCCAATCGAACACAGCACAACATCAACTCCATATACCGGGAGAGACGAATCCCCTCCTATCGCTCATTGCCTCCATGTGACTCGGGACTGTACCCAAAAACCGCCGTTTTGCACGCCCTCTTGGACGTGGTAAGATGGAAATCAAAGCACAGTGGGAACCACACAAGACTCTATGACGATCTCGGTTCAACAGACTACTCTGTACCAGTGTCACAAGAGAACTGCCATCTGACGTGAGGTATAATACCATCTGGGAGTTCTCGGCGAGTCCGTCCAGTGTACCCAGTCTCTACTGAGCACCCGTATATCATCTCTGATGTCAAACACCAATGGATATAGGATCATCCATCGCCCATCTGTATGGGTCGAGAAGGTACACGCTAGTCTACTCTGGTATATCGATGCCCCTTCTCGATACACCCACGACTAGGGACTTTGAAGGATGTACTTATAGACTACCATGTCCCCACTAGTATGATCCGCATCATAGTCCAGGTAGTCAAGTACAGATCCTAAGGGCTTTACCAACATGTAACAGAGAGACAAACAGTATACACGTTAAGGTAAAGATCAACCAGATAGCATACTATCATGTCGAGCAAGAAAGTCCTCACTATATATGTCCCAGCATCCACTACAATATACATCCTATGTACAGTAATGGCCTCTAGGGCATACATATAACTAACACACACGTGACCCCTCTCTCCTTAGTATTTAACACTAATCTGAAGACTTTGTTCCCAGTGTTTAACACTGATTTGCTTTAGTGTTAAACACTAATTTGAAATCTCTGATTACCAGTGTTTAACACTGATTTGCTTTAGTGTTTAACACTAATTTGAAAGCCCTGTTGCTAGTGTTTAACACTGATTATCTTTTAGTGTTTAACACTAACTTGTTAATCTTATTCCCAGTGTTCAACACTGTTGACCTTTAGTGTTTAACACTAGCTTTAGCCCAATTGGCTAAGTTTCTAGAGGCAAAGCCTCTCCTTCAATGGACCAGCAGAGAGCCAATATTTCAAACACAATTGGACTTAGCCCAAATTGGCCATAAGTCCTCAAATCATCTTGAACTAAGCACATCTGCTCTTTCAACCAACTCATTGGTTCAAGGGTACATCTCGGAACTCCTCTGATATTTGTCGTTGTAATCCTTCAACGTCTTCAGAGAGGTAACGGGTCCCGACAACCACACATCAACACGGACTGTGGGGTCCTTAAACTCATGGACTTATGCGTCCCTAAACCAAGATACGGACTGTGGGGTCCTTAAACCCGCGGACTTATGCGTCCTTAAACTAACGGACTAATGCGTCCTTAAACACACCCATATGGACTGTGGGGTCCTTAAACCCATGGACTTATGCGTCCTTAAACTACCAATGGACCACCATGTCCCTAAACTGGTAATGGACCACTATGTCCCTAAACTGGAACAATGGAGCCCAAATGCTCTTTTGTCGGATCTAAACGATCCCGTTAAGTTGATCTTAGTCTCAGGTTAGACTAACGTATCCTTAACAAACGTTTGAGTTGATCTTAGCCTCAAATATGACTAACGTATCCTCAAACCAAAACCCCAAACCCAAATCTAAGAAAATACGAATTTGGACTAATCCACGTCCTACGGGCGACGACATAAATCAGTCTCCGTATACAATCCACGGGCAACCACAAACAAAACAAACACCCACGACACGAAGTGACCAGCTGGAGAAGGAGAAAGTTTTTACCGCGATGCGGTAGCGTAATTAACTGCAGGGGCTTGCGCCTGCAGGGAATAGCGTCCCCACAATCAAAAACCCCTCAAGCGATGGGGAATCTGACGAAGTCTGCTACATCGGCCGCATCCGTCTAAACCTCCGATACACGGTGCCATAAATCAACTTGGCATCTTCGGAGAGGTGGACGGATAACACCTATTAGCATCTGCCCCGAACCTCAGGCAAGGCGTCATGTCTCGGCCGCCGTTCGGAGGGGAACACGCACCATATCTAATAGGGTGCGATTCCTCCGCTCCGATACACCGTTATGCTGTGGTGTATAAGGAGGAGTAAGCTAAGAGAGAATCCCATTCTCTTTTAGATAGTCCAGGAACTCATTGCTCAAGTATTCTCCTTCTCGATCAGATCGAAGGATCTTAATACTTTTGCCCGTTTGGTTCTCTAGTTCGTGCTTATATTCCCTGAATTTCTCAAAAGCCTCAGACTTGTGTTTCATCAGGAACACATGTCCGTGTCTTGAGAGATCGTCAGTGAATGTAATGAAGTAGGAAGAACCGTTCCTGGCATATGTTGACATGGGACCACATACATCACTATGTATCAGCCCCAAGAGTTCTTTAACTCTTTCTCCGTGTCCACTAAACGGAGTTTTGGCCATCTTTCCTTTGAGACATGACTGACAAGTATCATAAGATGATAATTCGAACGGATTCAAATATCCATCCTTATGTAACTTAGCTAGCCGTGTCGCATTGATATAACCTAGTCTACAATGCCATAAGAAGGATTCGTTCATTTCTGAACTTTTCCACTTGTTTGTGTTCTGTACATTAAGAATTGTAGTTTGATTTAGAACGAACATGCCTTTATTTAACGATCCTGATCCTATCAACTTTTGATTCAGGAATATGTTCATAACATTATCCTGTATTACAAAATTATATCCTTCTTTATTCAATAAAGAAACTGATATAATATTGCATATCAGGGTCGGAATGTAATAGCATTCGCTCAGAATCAATGTATTACCTTTTGGTAACACAATGTGATATTCGCCAACAGCCTTGGCTGCAACATCTGCACCATTCCCTACTTTTACGGAATAATCACCCATTCCCGGTTCTCTACCTTTACGTAGCCCATGTGTAACAACCGAGTCCAGTTTTACAAATTTCGGTTATCGTATGTGTGGTGTGTGGTATTTATTCCATTTATCTTGCTTGACTGTTGCTAATTATAATTTACCCCGACAATTCATATTCTTGCATATAACAATTTAGGTCGTTTAAAATAAATTAAAAATATTTGACATGGCCTGCCTGACACCCCTAACCCTGTGGTAGCGTCCTTGCATCGTGTTCTCGTCCCGTTCAGTGAAACGGACATGTTTGGACGGCTACGCGCACGTACGTGCGTTCGTTCTTGGGGGTATGCTTTTAATTATAAAATCGTTCATTTTAATTTTTGGAACCTGCCAATAAATTTCTTAGTTCAAATTCAAATGTTTGGACCCGATCCGGGCACTTTTCTGAATTATTTTTACATCCCGCCAAGATTCAATTGTTCGAATTATTTTAATTTTAACTTCTAATGATTTGAGTATTCTGAATTCACCTAACCTTTTTTTCACCAGCTAAGATTTATGGTAGAAAAATAGTTTATTTTTTTATGGAAATCTTTTACTCTTCTCTCCAGCCAATAAAATCATTCTTATGATATTTAAATCTTTATAAATCCTTTTAAAACGAATTCTCGAACTCCCGAACCAATTAAAATCTCCCATTCTTTTACTAGTCCTATTCTCTCCCTCCATTCTCTCTCTTTCTCTCAACCAATAGAACAATTTTTTAAATCCTTTTTAAAAATTTTGCCAACCCATTTCTTAGGCCATCAGCCAATCAGAGCTCCTCTTTGTTTACCGGGCCCCACTGTCTCTCTCTCTATTCCCTTTCTCTTTCTCTCTCTCAGTTACGCAGCTCTCTATCTCTCTTCTTTTTCTCTCTCCTCTCGCACTCTTTCTCTCAGATCTCGCAAGCACTGTGCTCTTCTCGATTCCGCTCACCGCTCCTGCGTCTCGTCACCTCCCTCTTACATTTTCTTTCTTCTTCTCTTCAAGTAACCCCGAGCCCACGTTAACCCATACCTACGACTACACCCTAATCCTAGCCTCGTCGCCTCACACCCGCGACCACCATCTCCTCCACCTTTCTCTCCTCTTCTCATCTCTCCCTCCTCGTCATCTCTCTCTCACTCTTCCTTTCCCAAGCCTGTAGCCAGAACCTATCAAATACCCACCTCCATCGCCGCCGATCACATCACCGTCGCCAACACCTCCTGCTCTCCTCATCTCTCTCATCTCTTTCTTATCCTCTTCTCCTCATCCTCTCTCTTCTCTCCCATCATCGAACCCTCTGCACACCCGACCTCCGGCACCCACCGCGACAAGAACCCATCACCCTGCACACCTCGTCGCGGGCAATCCCTCAACCTCACCGTCACCACCCATTCTCCTCTTCTCTTCTTCTTCATTCCCTTCTCCTCCCTTTCTTCTCTTCTTTCCTTAAACCACCTACACCAGAACCCTAACTTATACCCCTGCACCCTCACCGACAGCCCACCTCCGGCAGCCCCGACAGCGCCAACACCTCGTCTCCCTGACCCCATGGCGACTTCTGTGCACAAACCAGTGAGCACATCCCTCTCCCTTCTTCTTCCACTTCTTCTTTTTCTTGCACTTTTTCTTTATTCTGTAGAATCTGTTTTCCAGCGATCGCTGGAATACGGTCATGCCATCGACGATCCCGATGACCCAGCAAGCGTACCTGACCCGTGTGTTTCCATCGTTCGTCGTTTGGGTTCATTCCGTATACCGTGCGCGCGTCACGACGTTTTCCGCCGACGTGAGGCGTTCTGTATTCCCGTTCTTGATCCGTCCAAGCAAGTAAAACTTGCTACATGCTAATTGATAAATTACATATACATTTTATGGCACATTAAACCCGTAGTCTAACCTTAGTACCATACTTTTCCTTTTTCATCCTCGATGTCGCGTTATATCGCTTTATTTTCCAAACTTGAAACCTACCGTGTGCATTTACTTTATTAAACCCAATAACCACATTTATATGTTTAAATCACATTTTAACTATTGACACGGCCTATGGTATTCTCTATATAGTTTTGCTCCATCGGACACTCATATGCATTTTAACATGTTTTAGCTAGGATTTCATCCGGTGAACATATTTATATATCATTGCATCTCTAAAATTTCTTAATACCTGATAACATGAGTAAACATCCATTTTAGTTATGCCGTAGTTAAGTAATGTTGACACCATCCCTTAAACGTAATGTGATAACCATGTATCGTTATAATTTAATCAGTACCTAATTGCTTATCATATCACCTGATCTGGTTTATTGTGCTGAGGTTACTCATGCTTGTTCATTTATAACCATAATTATGTTAGTTTGATTTATGAGCACCCACATAGCATTTTGTGCTTCCTGACATGACCTGTTGCACTTCCTACGTGACACGATATGGTACCGTACGACTCTTGATATGTCGTGACACTTATACACTACCCGGCTTGACCTGATGTACCATGGTCTTCCCGTTACCTGATCTTGTGTCTAATGCCAACAAACCTAACATGTTGTCCTTACGGACCGTTCCTGTTGTCTATCCAGACAAACCTGTACCTGCCTGAACCTGAGTTGGCATTAGCTCCAGATTATTTAATACCCGACTTGAACACATATAACTTTAGGATATGGGGAAATCAATGATGAAACCTGACTTGTAACTCGACAATGTGCTACCTTTACCGACTAGTTTTAGAGGCTGGGCCAGCCTTGGGATGATGCTGCTGACATCATCCATCGTTATCCATTTCCTTTCAGAGGCTAGGCCAGCCTTGGGATGATGCCATGGACATCATTCATATTTACCCTTTTCCTTTAGTACCCAGCGGCATGTCTCGGTTCAGCCCGAGAATCTGAGATCGTGGTCCTGAGCATGCACAGGATACTATTGAGTTACATCGATGATTCATCAAATTAATTTCAAAGACTTGAGAGTAGATAACCCAATAGAACAGTTTAGTTTACTCACAGCACACTACCCTTCACTGCCCTGATTTACATTACTGTTAAACGTGCTTTTCATTCTTTATTATATTGGCATTGCCTGTTACCCTGTTTGAATTTTATTATTTGATGACATGACGCGCTGACGTCTGGGTTTTGCATGGCCCGGATCCTTCTACCTTTGTTGCAGACTGTTCAGGAGTTTTGCCGCTGTTAGACCGAGCGGTAGGAATCCTGTTGGTATCCGGTCTTACTTTCCAGGTGTTTATTTGATCTTTTACTTCCGCATACTATATTATTTCTTGACTCTTTTATTCTGGCTTATGGACATGTACTAGATAGTTAGTTTACTTTTCTGTTCTTGATATCTCTACAGCCGTAATGTGACTGTGGAAGGATTTTTCCTATCCACGGGTAGCATGGTTGGCTATGTCACGTATCCATCTTAGCGTACTCTGGGAAGCGGGGCGTGACATGGTTCTTTTGGTATCAAAGCCATAGGATATAGGTTAATCGGGTTTGATTCTTTTGTAGTTGGGTATTGGACCCAATACACGAATCAGAATACTAGTGATTAGGAACATGTCCTGCCACCTTGATTATCGTGATTGTTGAATCATATCCTTCTCTTGATCCTTTGTTTGGGCGATATGCAAACCACTTTGCATTTCGACCTGAAATCTTTTGGTTCTCTATTGTTTCTCCCTGTTTCTTGATTCTGATACTAGGATTTGGGCGACTTGGGTGGAGTTATGTAATTGTGCCCATGAACTGCAGCATGGTTACAATGCGGTACTCTATCTAAGTAACTTGGAGTCCTGGTCTTGATTCACTTCCATGTTCCATGATCGTTGTACTGCCTTGTCCCACTCGGTTTCATTGCTTACCAGTTATTGTTTTATCGCCAGCTTGAATCAAGTTTACAGTGGTTAACCCTCTTCAGTATCTTGACTTCGGATGAACTCATCTTGGTATCTTACTCGTTCTTGTTTTCCCTTTCGTTAGGATTATTCAATCCTGGTGCATTTCCTTGTTTGTTGTTGTCTTGGGAATGGGATCCCGCGGCACCTTTCACGCTCTTATTGATTGTAAGGAAGGGAAGGTGATTCCCCAGATTCCCGGACATTCGGAAGTTGTTTTGCTGGAGGAAGCAGTTCTGTCGGGCCAGTCAAGTTAGGGCTAGGCCGACAAACAAGGTTCTTTCGTCAATGGCAGTGGATAAGGAAGAAGTGCCGGCTATATTTGAGAGTTTCATGGACGTGTTTGAAGACATATCATGTTTACCGCCGAAGCGTGACTTGGAGTTCGCAATTGAACTTGTTCCTGGTGCAGCGCCAATCTCAAAGGCGTATTACCCGATGGCACCAGTGGAGTTGGAAGATGTCAGAAAGCAGGTTGCTGAATTACTTGAGAAGGGTTGGTTTCGCCGCAGCAACTTAACTGGGGAAACTCCAGTTCTTCTAGTAAAGAAGAAAGATGACACAGGGAAGGCGTACATTGATTATCGAGAATTAAATCGAGTGATCATTATGAACAAGTACCCGATCCCTCGCATTGGCGAAGTGTTTGAGCAGCTTAGTAGCGCGAAGGTATTCTCGAAGCTGGATTTGCGGTTCGGATATCATCAGGTCCGAGTTAAATCAGAAGATATTTGCAAGACTGCGTTCCGAACTCAGTATGGACATTACGAGTATTAGTGATGCCCTTCGGAGTAACGAATACACCGGCAATATTTATGGACTTGATGAACTGAATCTTTTCACCATTCTTGGACCGGTTTTAGTAATGGTCATTGAAGATATTCTGGTCTACTCGAGGGGTATTGTAGGGCTTGCGGCATAATTGAAGATCGCACCGCAGACATTGATGCAAGACAGATTGTACGCAGAGATGAGCAAGTGCGAGTTTGGCTGAAGAAGTAAAGTTTTGGGGCATATCGTAGCTGGAGATGGAATCGCCGTTTACCCAGGGAAGATTGCAGCAGTTCTTGACTGGCCGATTCCGAAGAACGTTGTAAAGATCAAAATTTTCTTGGACTTGCTGGATACTATAGAAGGTTCGTGGAGAAATTTTGCTCGCTTGGCTGAGCCTCTGACCAAGCTTACGCACAAGAAAGTACCATCTGTGTGGACAAATAAGTGCGCGTTAGCTCTTAAGGCGTTGGAGCAAAGATTGATGACAGCTTTTGTTTTGACCGTACCAGACGGTTCCGGAGGATTGGTGATTCACAGCGACGCATCTGGGAAAGATTTGGGATGTGTTTTCATACAGCATGAGAAGGTTGTAGCTTACGCGTTGAGACAGTTGAAGACCCATGTGAAGAATTACTCAACTCATGACTTGGAGCTTGCGGCTGGGATTTTCGCTTGAAAATTTGGAGATACTACTTATTGGGCGAAAAGGGTCGAAATATTCACCGATCACAAAAGCCTAAAGTACGTGTTCGCTCAGAAGGAGCTATTTATAAGACAGCGAAGATGGTTGAAGCTGATGGCTGACTACGATCTTGATCTTGAGTACCATCCGGGAAAGTTAGTGTTGTGCCGGAAGCGCTTAGTCGGTTGCTAGCAATTCTGATGTTGACTACACAGAAGAAACTTAGTGAAGACTTTCGGAGATTCGATTTGAAGGTTGTACTACCGCATTCTTCAAGACAGTTGTTGCAACTGCAAGTACAACCAGCGTTGATCGAGGATATCGAAACAGTGCAATTGCAGGATCCAAGATTGCAGAAGTTTCGAGAACAGGTTGAAGTTGGACTTCGAACGGGCTTGGTGGTTCATGAAGATGGTTCGTTGTGATAGTTTTTTTTGTGTGCCAATGGAGGTATTCGTGAAGAGCTTATGAAGGAGGCACACAGTTCAGCTTATTCCATACATCCAGGAGGCATGAAGGTATACCGAGATCTACGACAGCAATTCTGGTGGAAAGGCGTGAAACGGGAGACTGCCCGCTTTGTGGCAAGGTGCTTGGTCTGTCAGCAAGTTAAGGCTGAATATCAAAGGGTTGCCGATTTATTGCAACCACTTCCGTTTCCTCAGTGGAAGTGGGAATATATAACCATGGATTTTGTGACAGCGTTACCGCGGAGTCCAAAAGGGCAACAATGCAGTATGGGTGATTGTTGATCGTTTGACCAAGGCAGCTCATTTCATTCCTTTTTGGGTTGGTCAATCAACAGAATTTTTGGCAGAATGGTGCATACAGGAGATTGTAAGATTGCATGGAGTACCGGGGAGCATCGTGTCCAACCGTGACACTCGTTTCTTAGCACACTTTTGGAGGAGCTTACAGAGAAGTTTGGGGACTCGATTGAAGTTAGCACAGCTTATCGTCCTCAGACAGATGGCCAGTCGGAGGAAACGATTCAAACCCTTGAAAGTATGCCGAGAGCTTGCAAGTTGGACTTCAGGGTTCATATGAGGATCATCTACATTTTAGTGGAGTTTCTTACAACAACAGTTTCCAGGTGACCATACAGATGGCTCCATTCGAAGCTTTATATGGTCACAAGTATCGACCTGTTGTTGGGACGATGTTGGTGAACGAAGATTGTTGGGACCCGATTTGGTTGGGCAAACAGTTGAGAAGGTTTATGCTATCCAGAATCATATGAAAGCAGCACAAGACCGACAAAAGAGTTGGGTAGTTACATTGAGAAGACCTCTAGAATTCGCTGTTGGTGATTTAGTATTCTGGAAGATGTCACCGACTAGAGGGGTGATCCGTTACGGAAGTCGAGGAAAGCTTAGTCCTCGATTCGTTGGACCTTTTAAGATTTTGAAGCGTATTGGAGAAGTGGCGCATCGTTTGGGTGTTACTGCAATCTTTGGAGAATGTTCATGACGAGTTTCTGCATCTCAACCCCGTAAGTACGCTCGAGATGAAATACATATGTTGGATCATTTGAAGCTGACTGTACGAAAAGATTTGATTTTTTAGGAGCGACCGATGTCGATTATGGATCAGAAAAGATTCTTAAGAACAAAATTATCCCTCTTACGCTTGTTTCTTGGAGTAATCGCTCGCATGGAGAACCAACTTGGGAACTAGAAGATGAAATCTGGCAGAAGTTTCCACATCTATTCTTGAATTTTCTTGGTTGTTTATTCTTTCTTGTTCTTGGAATTTCGAGGACGAAATTCTTTTGTAGTTGGCTATAATGTAACAACCGAGTCCAGTTTTACAAATTTCGGTTACCGTATGTGTGGTGTGTGGTATTTATTCCATTTATCTTGCTTGACTGTTGCTAATTATAATTTACCCCGACAATTCATATTCTTGTATATAACAATTTAGGTCGTTTAAAATAAATTAAAAATATTTGACATGGCCTGCCGGACATCCCTAACCCTGTGGTAGCATCCTTGCATCGTGTTCTCGTCCCGTTCAGTGAAACGGACATGTTTGGACGGCTACGCGCACGTACGTGCGTACGTTCTTGGGAGTATGCTTTTAATTATAAAATCCTTCATTTTAATTTTTGGAACCTGCCAATAAATTTCTTAGTTCAAATTCAAATGTATGGACCCGACCCGGGCGCTTTTCTGAATTATTTTTACATCCCGCCAAGATTCAATTGTTCGAATTATTTTAATTTTAACTTCTGATGATTTGAGTATTCTGAATTCACCTAACCTTTTTTTCACCAGCTAAGATTTATGGTAGAAAAATATTTTATTTTTTTATGGAAATCTTTTACTCTTCTCTCCAGCCAATAAAATCATTCTTATGATATTTAAATCTTTATAAATCCTTTTAAAACGAATTCTCTGATTCCGAACCAATTAAAATCTCCCATTCTTTTACTGGTCCCATTCTCTCCCTCCATTCTCTCTCTTTCTCTCAACCAATAGAACAATTCTTTAAATCCTTTTTAAAAATTTTGCCAACCTATTTCTTAGGCCATCAGCCAATCAAAGCTCCTCTTTGTTTACCGGGCCCCACCATCTCTCTCTCTCTCTATTCCCTTTCTCTTTCTCTCTCTCAGTTACGCAGCTCTCTCTCTCTTTTCTTTTTCTCTCTCCTCTCGCACTCTTTCTCTCAGATCTCGCGAGTACTGTGCTCTTCTCGATTCCGCTCACCGCTCCTATGTCTCGTCACCTCCCTCTTACATTTTCTTTCTTTTTCTCTTCAAATAACCCCGAGCCCACGTTAACCCATGCCTACGACTACACCCTAACCCTAGCCTCGTCGCCTCACACCCGCGACCACCATCTCTTCCACCTTTCTCTCCTCTTCTCATCTCTCCCTCCTCGTCATCTCTCTCTCACGCTTCCTTTCCCGAGCCTGTAGCCAGAACCCATCACCATACCCACCTCCATCGCCGCCGATCACATCGCCGTCGCCAACACCTCCTGCTCTCCTCATCTCCCTCATCTCTTTCTTCTCCTCTTCTCCTCTTCTCCTCATCCTCTCTCTTCTCTCCCAACATCGAACCCCCTGCACACCCGACCTCTGGCACCCACCGCGACAAGAACCTATCACCCTGCACACCTCGTTGCCAGCAATCCCTCAACCTCACCGTCACCACCCATTCTCCTCTTCTCTTCTTCTTCATTCCCTTCTCCTCCCTCTCTTCTCTTCTTTCCTTAAAGCACCTACACCAGAACCCTACCTTACACCCCTGCACCCTCGCCGGCAGCCCACCTCCGGCGACCCCGACAGCTCTAACACCTCGTCTCCCTGACCCCATGGCAACTTCTGTGCATAAACCAGTGAGCACATCCCTCTCCCTTCTTCTTCCTCTTCTTCTTTTTCATGCTCTTTTTCTTTATTCTGTAGAATCTGTTTTCCAGCAATCGCCGGAATACGGTCGTGCCATCGACGATCCCGACGACCAAGCGAGCGTACCTGACCCGCGTGTTTCCATCGTTCGTCGTTTGGGTTCATTCTGTGTACCGTGCGTGCGTCGCGACGTTTTCCGCCGACGTGAGACGTTCCGTATTCCTGTTCTTGATCCGTCCAGGCAAGTAAAACTTTCTACATGCTAATTGATATATTACATATACATTTTATGGCACATTAAACCCGTAGTCTAACCTTAGTACCATAATTTTCCTTTTTCATGCTCGATGTCGTGTTATATCACTTTATTTTCCAAACTTGAAACCTATTGTGTGCATTTACTTTATTAAACCCAATAACCACATTTATATGTTTAAATCACATTTTAACTATTGACACGGCTTATGGTATTCTCTATATAGTTTTGCTCCATCGGACACTCATGTGCATTTTAACCTGTTTTAGCTAGGATTTCATCCGGTGACATATTTATATATCATTGCATCCCTAAAATTTCTTAATACCTGATAACATGAGTAAACATCCATTTTAGTTATGCTGTAGTTAAGTAATGTTGACACCATCCCTTAAACGCAAAGTGATAACCATGTATCGTTATAATTTAATTAGTACCTAATTGCTTATCATATCACCTGATCTGGTTTATTGTGCTGAGGTTACTCATGCTTGTTCATTTATAACCATAATTATGTTAGTTTGATTTATGAGCACCCACATAGCATTTTGTGCTTCCTGACATGACCTGTTGCACTTCATACGTGACACGATATGGTACCGTACGACTCTTGATATGTCGTGACACTTATACACTACCCGGCTTGACCTAATGTACCATGGTCTTCACGTTACCTGATCTTGTGTCTAATGACAAAAAACCTGACCTGTTGTCCTTACGGACCGTTCCTGTTGTCTATCCAGACAAACATGTACCTGCCTGAACCTGAGTTGGCATTAGCTCCAGATTATTTAATACCCGACTTGAACACATATAACTTTGGGATATGGGGAAATCAATGATGAAACCTGACTTGTAACTCGACAGTGTGCTACCTTTACCGACTAGTTTTAGAGGCTGGGCCAGCCTTGGGATGATGCTGCTGACATCATCCATCGTTATCCATTTCCTTTCAGAGGTTAGGCCAGCCTTGGGATGATGCCATGGACATCATTCATCTTTACCCTTTTCCTTTAGTACCAAGCGGCATGCCTCGGTTCAGCCCGAGAATCTGAGACCGTGGTCCCGGGCATGCACGGGATACTGTTGAGTTACGTCGATGATTCATCAAATTGATTTCAAAGACTTGAGAGTAGATAACCCAATAGAAAAGTTTAGTTTACTCACCGCACACTACCCTTCACTGACCTGATTTACATTACTGTTAAACCTGCTTTTCATTCATGATTATATTGGCATTGCCTGTTACCCTGTTTGAATTTTATTATTTGATGACATGACGTGCTGACTTCTGGGTTTTGCATGGCCCAGATCCTTCTACCTTTGTTGCAGACTGTTCAGGAGTTTTGCCGCTGTTAGACCGAGCGGTAGGGATCCTGTTGGTATCCAGTCTTACTTTCCAGGAGTTTATTTTATCTTTTGCTTCCGCATACTGTATTATTTCTTGACTCTTTTATTCTGGCTTATGGACATGTACTAGATAGTTAGTTTACTTTCCTGTTCTTGATATCTCTACAGCCGTAATGTGAATGTGGAAGGATTTTTCCTATCCACGGGTAGCATGGTTGGCTATGTCACGTGCCCATCTTAGCGTACTCTGGGAAGCGGGGCGTGACACCATGCAACGTATTACATATGTGGGATCCTGATCCGGTATCTAATACTCAGGACGTAGGGTGAAATGAGAAACAGTTATCAATAACTAATACTTCCGAAGAAGATGTATCAGCATGCTTGTTCTTCGTTTGGGCGGTATGAGAATTCAGATATTCTCTTATTTCCTGCTCAGTCTTATGATACTTATAAGAAAGAACGGGACTAACGTTCTCCTGCTCAGTATAATAAGAGGGTTCAGTCAATACATCCATATTATTATCTTGATTAAGGCCTGACATGGTCGCTACCTGGAGAGAGAGAGAGAAGGAAACACTTTAGCGTATGCTTTTGCAAGATTATATTGGTTATTATCTTATCTAATTAGGGTGTCTCCCACTGTTTTTATCAAATCTTCCTTCAAACCCTAAACGGAAAAACTAGCCGGGATTAATTACACCTTACAAGTTTGCTAATCTTTCAGCCAGGCCAGTGTTGGTACTTTGAGTGAGGTTCCCCGTGCTTTCGCACGGACCTAATTAAAATAAACCTCGTTTTCCCAGAGGCATAACCCCATAAACACCTTTCTAGTCACCTACTTGATCGGCTAATTGTCCTGTGTAAAAGTCTTCCGGGACTAACTCTTACTTGCAGTGGGTATCAGGATCCATCCATCTCATAGAAGGTATGCAATCTCATTGCAAATTTCAACACTTGAAATTCCCGATAATACTTTTACCCCTAACATGCTATGACCTTGACGAATGCCAACAAACCATAGTCCGCTAGTCAAGTTCAACCCGTACATTTCTTGATTGAATTAAACCCACCGTACGACTCTTGACGAAAGCCAACAAAGCCATACGACTACCTTAACCCAATCGCATCATATGCTGCAGATGAGCAATAGTTAGCTACCGCACACTACGCCTTGACGAAAGCCAACAAACGCAGCACGAATACTAAGTAATACTTATCTGTAATATCGGAGGGCTATGCAGGTTTTTCAGAAAACCATGAGCGTAATGAACTTGATATCATTGTAGAAACAAGTGATTTTGTAAAAGGAATGTTTTTGAGGCTTTTCTAGTTTTTGCAAAAGAGGTCACTCCCGGTGAAGGGATCTCGGCTCTTTCCTCATCGAATAAGGTGCAGGGTATATCATATATACCGCTGTGCAAAGCAAAACTGTAGCTACCCTTTTTATAAAGTTTTGATTCTACAACATCTTTTTAGGTTTCTTTTCTTTTATTAATCGCATTAATAAATCCCATCAATTATGCTTCCTAAGCATCACAGAAGAAACAAAAGCTGTAATATTTATATATCATATATATATATATATATATATATAGTATAAGCATCCGTCTCAGGCAGTAATATGATCTCATCAAAGAACATTGCAGCAGAAGATAACATATGAAATATTGGATATACTAGGACGTCCGTGTTTTACATCAAGCCTATATAAAACACGGATTCTACGGTCGCGATGAATATCCAAACCCACATCCCTAGACCCCTACGAGAGCGGCAAGCAACACTGCCAATTCTAGGGTTAGGAGACCCGGTCTCGACTCCTCGAGATGGCCTCCCACTGGACCCTAGAACCCGGTTACTTGTGCTCCCCTCCTTGGGTCTACCTAATACGGAAAAGTAAATAATATACAATGGTGACATCAACCTCATCCCGGAAGTGCCCCAATAAAAGAATATTACATACAATGAATTTTACATGAATGAAAATAAAAACCCTCATCTCACATAAAACCCCCGGCTATTCAAAACACGACGATCCAATATAACATATCACAGCAACACATAATATCTCATATCATCAACGTAAGCAAGTATGCGTATTCCCACTGTCGTTGATGTATAGCAATGAAGCCGGCGATACACCACATACTACGCTTACGGTCACAGAAAAGAAAGTGTAAAATTACAACATTTGGAATCCACAATTACTTTAGACATCATAAATCCGAAATATCACATACTTCACATTTCATGCCTAACTATATGAATTCCATATATTGTATCACATTCCAGATAAATAGACAAAGTTAATAATCAAACGCCCAAGAATTCTCAAATAGCTCAACACTTGAGCGGAGTTCAAAAATCCCAGAACATGTCACAGCCCCAATGAACCAGCCGTAGAAGGGTCAAACCAACGCCTCACATGTGGCAACGCTAAACTACCATAAACCCTAGGGTTTAGTGGCAGTTTTGACGGTCACATAATCGAGTTAAGTTTACGTTCTTCCAGAGGGTCCACAGATATGCTTGCATGTTTTTCCGAAAATTTTAAACTCAAGAAAAATTCAACACTTGAAAGTTTTTCGTGTCGGGAAAAAGTGAGTTATTGATATCCGTTCGAACATTTTAACACGTTCTAAATTATCCGGAAAACAAAACGAAGTTAAACTTTCCAATCGAATCAACGAATACAAAAGATCTCCAGAACACTCAACACTTGAGTATTATTAAAAATTCCCAGAAGTATATACTAATACCTACGGATAAACCCTACAAATACGAGTCCCTAATTCCAAAGTACGGCCGCGGAACCGCCGCGCAAAGCATGTTCCTGCCGCGGTTCCGCGGCGACTTGAGGGTATTAGGGGTTCGTATTTTACAGTAATCCTTAGAATTCCCTGCTGAATTTTCTGAGTATTTTTAATACGGAAAAAATCAAATTTTTAAAAAATTTCCAGAGAGGGGGTCAAAATCGACGTTTCGGGGTTCGATCGGACTTTTAACTTCGTATACACGTCGCCTAATACTCTAGCTAGGCTCTGATACCACTGTAGGGTTACTAGGCACTGTCACAAGGGTCAATAAGGCATCAACCATACCCGATTTAAAATTTAGAAGTGCCAAACAACCTAAAGCGAGGATCTTTGCTAGATAATTAGGGTTAAACATGCAAGAAAACATTTTTACATCTAAGAGAGAGGAATTACAACCTTTGTAGTCTTCTCCTTCGCTTCATAAGCTCCGAGTAGTAGTCCCTTCGCTGCGATCCATGATCTCCCAGACTCAAGAGAGGCTCTACAAGCCGAATGATCCATGCTTGCTTGAAGTCTTCCTTTTCGAAGATGATCTATCTTGAAGTTTCTTTAACTCAAGCTCTCACTTCTCTAATCAAGTATTAATGAAGTGAACACCCTAATCTAAGTGGCTAGATTAGATGAGGATGATGAAGTAGGAATTTGGCTCTCTTTTATTATCAATTTCTCACACACACTCATCACAAAATCAAAAGCTAGTAAGCTTAAGGAGGAAGAAGAAGATGAAGTCTTTTGTAATGAATAATGAATTGTTTTTTATGCTTACAAAAGAACCTTGAGTTAATAATATCAAGTATTAACTCATGTAGAGAGTTGACTAGGGTTAAGGGTTTGGGTTGGGTTAAATAATATCTCCAAAATATCAACACATAATATCTTTGCTTAAAACAAAACAAAAGCTTCTAGAAGCTTCAAGAAAAGTCTAACCAAAATCAAACCCTAACCATGTTTAATCTCCACTACTCATGTTGCATTTGTAAACATAACTTGTTACAATATTATATATCACATATATAATATATTTTTTGTAACAAAAAAATAATACAATTAACATATATCGCATATATATCAATGTATTATCCGGTGAGAAAATGAATCAGTAAACCGAGCTTATATTAGATAATGTAATGTAATATATCATATATATAATTATACATTAAATTATCGAATCAACACTTGATCCGACAATCTGGCTATTTCTCAAATAACCGACTAATATAATCTGTACCGATTCATCGAATCAACACTTGATCCGATGACCCGGCTATATCACATATCGCGAGAATAGAATACGGTATCTCATATCGTATTATTCTCGGTCCCGCACATATCACATATGTGCTCCTATTCCGTTTTGCCTGAGTCAAGAAACCTCTGTGTAGGACTCTAAAGAATCGTCAATACGCCTGCAGTAGGTGATGATCATATCAAACACCCACAAGCTGCAAGCGGTCAGCTAAACGTAACAGCCACCCAAGTATTGAGCGATCAGAAGATCAATAAGCATGCCTGTACATTCTCCTGTGAATCCAATCAGTAACACTATCGTACAGTCCAGTCTCTTCGTCTGATATGTCGCATATCCAATCTAGGGGTGGTATACGTCAGACCCCAGTAACCGATAAGTCGTGTCGCTGTGAGGCTCATAACAGGTCGAAAACTACTGATAACACTTTCCTGTAGCACTCTATATCAGCCCTGACCAGGGACTTCCAGTTATAGCCAATCGAACACAGCACAACATCAACTCCTTATACCGGGAGAGACGAAACCCCTCCTATCGCTCATTGACTCCATGTGATTCGGGACTGTACCCAAAAGCCACCGTTTTGCACGCCCTCTTGGACGTGGTAAGGTGGAAATAAAAGCACAGTGGGAATCACACAAGTCTCTATGACGATCTCGGGTCTACAGACTAACCTATACCAGTGTCACCAGAGAACTGCCATCTGACGTGAGGTATAATACCATCTGGGAGTTCTCGGCGAGTCCGTTCAGTGTACCCAGTCTCCACTGAGCACCCGTACACCATCTTTTGTGTCAAACACCGATGGATATGGGATCATCCATCGCCCATCATATGGGTCAAGATGTGTATACGCTAGTCTACTGTGGTGTATCGATGCCCTGTCTCGATACACCCTCGACTAGGAACAATTATAGGATGTACTCATAGACTACCGTAGCCCCACTAGTATGATTTCATCATAGTCCCAGTAGTCGAGTACATATCCTAAGGGCTTTATCAACATGTGAGAGCAAGACAATAAACTAATATAAGTCAACATGTTAAGACAAAGTGAAACCAAATAGCATACTATCATGTCGAGCAAGAAAGTCCTCTCTATATATATCCAAGCATCCACTATAATATACATCATATGTACAACAATGGCCTCTAGGGCATATATATAACTAACAGGAAACAGGTCCTTATCCCCGTTACCTAAGGTTTTTCCCTACGAGTCGAGACGAGTCGAGAAGTTCTCGCAGGAACATTATTTTCCCCACGAGTCGAGACGAATCGAGAAGTTCTCGCAACGATGTCATAACGTTACAGTTAACTCCTGCTAATAGAAGTCCGTTAGGGTCTGTGGTACTAGGGTTTTTTACCCGTCGTACGGTCGCTTTGGCCAATGTATTCCCCGATACGCAATCTTGCAGTTCGAGTAGCCCCACGACTGTCATGTCTCTGATCCCTTCGGGGGATGGACAAGACGTCTTCAAGTAATCTTCCAGGTGATATTACCATAGAAAGAGCAAGCGTTAGGGATATTCCATGTTGCTTTTTATTTGAGGTTAGGCTCAGCTTGGGAGCCCCGATGAGTCATGACCACTCCGCGCTGGTGTAGGATGATCTCCGATAGCCTTTCAGGTCTCATTTGAGTTGCCGTCTAGACCCTGAAACTAGGGATCTTCTTTTGCTTCGTTTGTTGACATTGTGTCTGCAATATTGCGACGACTGTTGAGGTTGTCTCTTGGTTGTCAAAGAACCGTCGAGGTTTGGAACTAAGGGGCTTCGCCATGGCTCCGTTTGTTGATGTCGCGTCTGTATCCTGCTGGAGGGAGGAAGAACGTTGTTGTTGATCTATAGGCTGTAGATGTTTCCGTCGAGACTTGGAACTAGGGACTTTGCCATGGTTTCGAGATAGTCTCTAGGTTGTCTATGAACCGTCGATATTTGGAACTAGGGGACTTTGCCGTGGCTCCAAGGTAGTCTCTAGGTTGTCTGTGAACCGTCGAGATTTGGAACTAGGGGACTTTGCTGTGGCTCCATTTTGCTGACGTCGTATCTGCCTCTGGTTGGAGTGAGAAGAAATGTCGTTGTTGATCTCTAGGCTGTCAATGAACCGTCGAGACCCGGAGCTAGGGACTCTGCCATGTCTCCGCTTTTTGGACACCGCGTCTACATCCTGTTGGAATGAGAAAGTAAGATGGGTAGTCTTTAGGTTGCATGTGAATCGTCAAGACTTAGAACTAGGGATTTTTCCATGGCTTCCCTTTATTGACATTGCGTCTGCATCCGGATGGAGTGAGAAGAAACGCCGTTGTTGATCTCTAGGCTGTCGATGAACCGTCGAGACTCGGAGCTAGGGACTCTGCCATGGCTCCGTTTTGTTAGCGTCACGTCTACATCCTGTTGGAATGAGTAAGTACGCTGGGTAGTCTTTAGGTTGCATGTGAATCGTCAAGACTTAGAACTAGGGACTTTGCTATGGCTTTGCTTTATTGACGTCGCATCTGCATCTGGTTGGAGTGAGAAGAAACGTCGTTATTGATCTCTAGGCTGTAAATGAACCGTAAAGACTTAAAGCTAGGGACTCTACCATGGCTCCACTTTGTTGATGTCGCGTCTGCATCCTGTTGGAATGAGAAAGTACGCCGGGTAATCTTTAGATTGCATGTGAACCGTCAAGACTTGGAACTAGGGACTTTGCTATGGCTCCACTTTGTTGACGTCACGTCTGCATCCGATTAAAGTGAGAAGAAACGTCGTTGTTGGTCCCTAGGCTGTCGATGAACCATCGAGACTCAGAGCCAGGGACTCTGCCATGGCTCTGCCTTGTTGACGTCGTGTCTGCATCATGTTGGAATGAGAAAGTACGCCGGGTAGTCTTTAGCTTGCATGTGATCCATCAAGACTTGGAACTAGGGACTTTGTCATGGCTCCTCTTTGTTGTCGTCGCGTCATCCGGTTGGAGTGAGAAGAAACGCCGTTGTTGATCTCTAGGCTGTCGATGAACCATCAAGACTCGGAGCTACGGACTCTTCCATGGCTCCGCTTTGTTGACGCCACGTCTGCATCCTGTTGGAATGAGAAAGTACGCCGGGAAGTCTTTAGGTTGCATGTGAACTGTCAAGACTTGGAACTAGGGACTTTGCCATGGCTCCGCTTTGTTGATGTCGCGTCTGCATCCGGTTGGAGTGAGAAGAAATGTCACTGTTGATCTCTAGACCGTCGAAGAACCATCGAGACTCGGAGCTAGGGACACTGCCATGGCTCCGCTTTATTGACGTCGCTTCTGCATCCTATTGGAATGAAAAAGTACGCCAGGTAGTCTTTAGGTTGCATGTGAACCGTCAAGACTTGGAGCTAGGAATTTGCTATGGCTCCACTTTGTTTCGACCCTGGGGTCTCCTGTTGACGTTGGGTCTTCCACCTACTGGACTGAGAAAGAACGCCAGGTTGGAGCTAAGGTTTTGCCATCACTCCTTGGGGCTTTATTGACATCACGTCCGCACTCCGTTAGAATGAGAAGAAAGGTCGAGCTGATCTTTAGGCTGTAGATGTTGCCGTCGAGATCTGGCCCTCCTTCTGATGGAGCCTGGTGGGAAAATATGGTTCCCTTTTCGTTTGTGCCCATGGATCGTATATAGGGGTTGATGCGGACTCACCTGCAGGGAAAAAGTTTCTTTCTTTTTCTTTGTTTCTTTCTGCGACGCTCTATCATTTCAGCTTTTCATATCGCGAAAATCGCGATTGCCCAATCATTTCGGCTATTTTTCGTGGTGCCCAATCATTTCGGCTATTTTTATATGCATATATTTTACTCGATGATTTTTATTGGGAGTTGCCCCATCATTTCGGTTATTTCATATGCATTTATGGCTCGCTAATTTTCATTGCGAGTTTGGAACTTGAGATCTAATACCAATCTTAGCATCAGTATCGCTGCGACTGGAATATTGCCAAGAGCGAATCATCATTTGCCTTGAAAGGACTTGGAATTTGATACCAATTTTGGCATCAGCATCGCCGCTACTAGAATGTTTCCAGGTGCGAATCCTCATTTGCCTTTGCTGATTCGAACAAAGGTGTTTTAGCAAACAGGGTTAGGATCCTGCCGACTAAGGCTTTTGACTTCATGAGCCGTAAGGGTCTCATAAAGGTGTTTCTCCCTACTAGTCGTGAGGATCTCGTAGGTGTATTTTCTCCTTAGGAGTCATGAGGATTCCTAAGAGTGTGTTCTCTTATAAGTCGTAAGGATCTTACAAGAGTGTTTTCTCTTTATAAGTCGAGAGGACTTACAAGTGTCGTTCACCCTTTGAGGGCATTTCTTGTCATTGGTGGGACTTAGCGGGGAGACATTTATTTGTGCCCGTAGATTGTATTCAAGGGCCAATATTGGACCGCTTATAGGGCAACTTGGCGAATGTGATGACTTAAGAACAGGTTCAGGTCCCTGTATCTTAAGGCTTATGAGTCCTATGAGCCATGATGGTCTCATAGGGGAATTCTCCTCACGAGTCGTGAGGATCTCGTAAGTGTAATGTCTTGTTAGAAATCGTGGGGATTCCTAAGTGCGTTGCTCCCTTTTGTGAGTCGTAAAGATCTCACGCAGGTACTTTCTCCTCACAAGGTCGAGAGGACCTTGCAGGTGTCTCTATTTTAACGAGATCGGGCCCTTTCGGGTTTTCACAAGCTCGCCGGTAGTCCTGCTATTTTTACTCACGGCTCCCTATTGGGTTTTCATCCGTGCCCTATTTGCTTGTGGACGTACCTTCTTTTTTTTTAACTCCTCTGTTTGCCAATGGCACTTAGGGGGGATTTCGCCACCTGGGCGGTTGTGCAGCCAGTGGGATTTTAAGTTGCAATCCTTGCCGCTGGTACTTATGGACATGGATTCCACTGTCGTCGTGTTTGAGGAGATGTATTTAGTTTAAAGACATCTCATTCCATTGTTAGTTTAAGAACATCTCGGCCCATAGCTAGTTTAAAGACGTTACGGTCCGTTGTTAGTTTAGGGACATTTCGGTCCACAGCTAGTTTAAGGACATTGCGGTCCATTGTTAGTGTAGGGGCATTCCGGTCCAATGTTAGTTTAAGGACATCTCGGTCCATAGAATCTTCGAGGAGAAGTTTTGCCGGATACTACTTATAGAGTTTGGACTTGGGAGGACAACGAGCGGACACGAGCATCGTCATCCATCATTAACCTGAGCCGTGACTTGTTAAGCGTAGTATTTCTTAAGGAACCGGCCATTTATTGGCCGGAATGGTCTTTCGCCATGCATATCCATGAGTAAGTAGGCCCCACCTTGGTAGACCTTTTCTATGATGTACGGACCCTCGTAGTTTGGCTTGAATTTCCCCCGTTTGGTATGATTGGGGATAATAGGTCCTTTTACGACTAGCATGAGTTCGCCTTGGTGAAATGTTCTCGGCCTAGTCAATCTTTCGTATGAGTGTGTCATCCTTACTTTGTAAGATTCCAGGTTCTGCTGCGCCATGAGACGGGTTTCATCGAGGGCATCGAGCTCCTCAAGCCGAAGATGGGCATTTTCTTCAACCGTCAACTCGTATCGAACTGCTACTTGTAGAAAGAGTAGCTCTATCTCTAAGGGAAGTACTACTTCCATGCCGAATATCAGTGTGAATGGCGTTGTGTTCGTGGCCATTTTGAACGTGATCCGTTAAGCCCAGAGAGCTTCATGCAATCTCTCATACCAGTCCTTTCTGTTTCTGGACACCATCTTCTCTATGATCTTCGTCAAGATCTTGTTGAAAGCCTCAGCTAGACCGTTATCTCAGGGGTTATAGACTGGGGAGTATCTCCAGTCTATATTATGTTGCTGCAGGAAGCGGCTAATCTTATGGCTTCTATTGGCCGGCCCATTATCCGAGATGATTCTTCACGGTGTGCCAAACCGTTAGATGACATGTGTCTTGAAGAGGATATTCTCTGTTTTCACATCTCTTAGTGGTACTGCTTCTGCCCACTTAGAGAAGTAATCGATTGTCGCCAATATGAACCGATGTCCCTTGGATGATACTGGTTCAACAGGCCTCATTATATCGGTTCCCCACATTTCAAATAGCCAGCTAGCCAATGTTGGGTGTAGCAGATTTGGATGCTGGTGAATGAAGTCCCCGTGAATTTGGCACGAGTGACACTGCTTCGCATATTCGAGGCAGTCCTGAATCATCGTTGGCCAATAGTAACCCATTCTTTTGACCTTCAGCTTCATCTTTGGCCCAGCTTGATGAGAACCGCAGAGTCCGTCATGAGTTTCTTGGACGACTCTCATTGATTCTTATGGTCCCAGACATCTTAGCCACAAACAATCGAATGATCTCTTATATAGAGTATCGTTGACGAAGGCGAAAGACAGAGCTCGCTTCATGAGCTGATGTCTTGATGATACATTTTCAGACGTTTGATGGGATTTGAAGTAGTCTATAAAGACTTCTCTCCAATCCTCAGCCTTTTCTTCCTCTATTTAGAAGACTGCTTGATCAATTGCTCTCTTTCTTTCAGACGACTTCGGAGATATTTCTGCTGGCGCAAGAATCCGGCGGCTTTGCATAATGATCCTTACATCATCGAGGTTTTCGTCAGCCGGTTCTTTAGCGAGTTTGGCTAACGCATCTGCCTTGCTATTTTCCACTCGAGGTATGCTTTCCAGGATATAGGAGGGGATTTGAGATAGCAGTTGCTGCACTCTTTCGCCATATTTCACCAATTCTGGCTTACACGTTTGATAGTCGCCCTTTACTTAGTTAACGACCAGCTAAGAGTCTCCATATATCAGGAGGTTCTCGATTCCCATGTCAATAGCGATGTCAAGACCTGCTATTAAGGCTTCATATTCCGCTTCGTTGTTTGTTCTTGGCTCCGTTAAGAAAAGAGCAAAACACATTATCCCTCCTTGTGGAGTCACAAAGATAAGGCATACTCCGGCTTTGATTATAGGGGTGCTTTGCTTCCGCCTCTTCATAGACGATGCCCCATCGAAGTAAAGTTCCCATCAGGTATCACTCCCTTCTTTCTCCCTGTGATTGCATCAAACGCGTTTTCGTCAGGCAATTCGCAGTTCAAGGGAGAGTCAGCAGGTATCGGATGCTCTGCGAGAAAGTCGGCGATGGCCTAACCTTTTACTGCCTTGAGAGGTCGGTAGATTATCGAGAATTCCATTAAGAGGAGGGTCCATTTGGAAAGCCTTCCCATTAGTATGGCTCTTGACATCAAATATTTCAGAGGATCCACCTTTGATATGAGATGGACCTCATGTGCCAAGGCATAATGCTGATGCTTCGTTACTGCGAAGATTAATGCCGGGCAGTGCTTTTCAATAAGGAAGTAGTTGCTTTCTGCCCCCAGAAGAACTCGACTCAAATACAAGAGAGCTCTCTCCTTCCTCTGATCGTTCTCCTGTACCCATAACGCACCGAAAGAACCTTCAAGGGCTATTGTGTACAGGATGAGAGGCTTTCCCTTGACCGGAGCAGTCAGTACCGGCGGATTCTGTAGGTATTGCTTGATTTCTTCCCGTGTACTTTGGCATTTCTGATCCTAGACGAACGGGGTCTCCTTCTTCATTAGATGGTTGTAGGGGCGGCATTTGCCGGAGAGGTTGATCTGGAGTTTCACACCTATTTAGGCATCAGTATCTCTACAACTGGGATATTGTCAGGAGCGACTTTTCATTTGCCTTGAGAGGACTCAGAATTTGATACCGATTTAGGCATCAAAATCGCTACAACTGGGATAGTGCCAGGAGCAAATCGTCATTTGCCCCTGTCGATTTGGACAAAGGTGGCTTAGTAGACAGGGTTAGGATCATATCGACTAAGACTTTTGACTTTATGAGCCATAAGGGTCTCATAAAGGGTTTTCTCCCTACGAGTCATGAGGATCTCGTATGCGTATTTTCTCCTTAGGAGTCGTGAGGATTCCTAAGTGATATCTTCTCTTGTAAGTCATAAGGATCTCACAAGAATATTTTCTCCTTGCAAGTCGAAAGGACCTACAAGTGTTATTCACCATATGGGGACATTTCTTTCCATTTGTAGAACTTGGCAAAGAAATATTTACTCGTGCCCTGTGAATTGTATAAACGGGTCAATATGGACTGCCTGTAGAGCAATTTGGAGGATATGACAGCTTAATAACAGGTCCAGATCCCTGTAACTTAAGGCTTTTGAATCCTATGAGCTGTGAGGGTCTCACAGGGGGGATTCTCCTTACAAGTCGTGAGGATCTCGTAAGTGTATTTATTTTAACGAGGTTGCACCCTTCCGGATTTTCACAAGCTCACTGGCAGTCCTGCTGTTTTTACTCACGGCGCCCTTTCGGGTTTTCATCCGTGCCCATTTTGCTTATGGACCTACCGGTTTTTTTGTTTCTTTTTTTCGAACGATGAAACTCTCGAAATAATTTTGCCGCAGGTGACCCATCTGTTTGCCAGTGGGACTTAGGGTGGCTTCATTGCTGGAGTAGCTGTGTAGCCGGTAGGACTTGAGTTGCAACCTTTGTCGTTGGGACTTCGATTGCAATATAGATCTCAAGAGGATATCGTCGTATTTGGGACGATGTGCCATGTTTGAGGCGACACACTAGTTTAGGGACGTTTCGGTCAATTATCGCCATATTTGAGGCGAATTTCTAGTTTAAGGACTTTTCGGTCCAACATTCTCATTCGATCGCGAAGTTGCATAACTCACCCCATCCAACTCTTCTTTGTTGAGATGCTGCTGCTTGTCCTTAGTTTGCATAGACACTTCATGCCTTAGACTATTTTTACCTTCTTGGACTTCTTCATCTATCATCGTGCAATCGGGTTGTTTTGCAGGAAGTACTGGGCATTTTAAAAAGCACCTGCCCCCTTCTTATCAATGTCGCTTTCCGATATTGATGGAGTGTCTTCTTCATATACAAAGGAACGAGATATCACATCACTCCTTCTGCCAAGTCTTTTTCTTCCTTGGAAGAATGAATTTGACTTGGGGGTTTTTCCTCATCGTCTGATTCGGAGTAGGACATGGGTTTCATATCCCTCCCATGGTCTTTTAGTTCAAGTGGGATATTCCACTTGATTGCAGGACCCACTTGTAAGTCCCTGGATATTCTACTTGTTCTTTGAGAAGAAAGAACCATCCCATGTAGAGATTCTTCTGCCAGTGAGAAATATGCCCCCTGTGTATATCTCGGGGGGAGCAAGTACCCACACCATCGCTATTTTGGCGACAGGTTACTTCAAAGTGTCTTATTTTTTTTAGAGTTGGCGACAAATGCCACCTTGCCTCCGCTTTTCATTCATCTTCATCGGATGATGAAGGGTCTTGACCCAGCTGATCCAATCGAGTCATTTTATCCCTGAACTCTTGGAAGGTTGTCGGCTTGAAAAGGGACGTAAATGGGAACACCTTTTGAATTTGAGTCAAGGGTGGCTTTGAACATTCCCATAGCTACAGCTTCGTCGATACGTTGCTCGCATTTTGACCAGAGATTTCGCCATCGGGTAACATATTGAACCCAGGTCTCATTCAGTCTAACCCTTTCATTGACCAACGTCGCTATGGTAGTGCGTTTATTCACACTAGCGAATTTCTGACAGAAGAGCATCTCCATTTCATCGAAGGTATTCATGGAGTCATTTGGGAGTTCCTCATACCACTAAGGCAATGCCCGCTAGACAGCTGAGGAACTGTCAGTGGAGAAGTATATCATTCTCTCCAATGTTACCGCACATGGATTTAAATCGCATAATGTGCTGGCGAGAATTCCCAGTTCCTTTGTACATGTAGAACGTTGGAAGTGTGTACTCTGGCGGGTACTGTATTTTATCGTACCACGTCGGATACGGTCGACCAGTCTTGATTGGCCTATTTGATACTTCACTGGCGTAGTGAGCTTTAATTTGCTGAGCGATATATTTGTTCATCTTTGCTTTTGGAATAATTTCCTCTTCGGCCATTGAGGTTTGCGGAGGATTTGAAATGTCATCCTTATCTTTAAGACCGACTACCGGTGGTTCATCTGCCAGTGGTTCCGATTGAACCATCATTCCAGCCATATTCTGAATCAGAAGGGCCATCTGGTTCATTTTAGTGGACATTTCTGTCACTTCTTGATCTCTCTTTCTCAGAGCGCGCTTTAGGAAATCAATATCCGACTCCTTCTCTACTCTTTCTTCGGGTGCGTCCTCGAGATTTTCCTTAGGCTAAAGACAGGCTTTTCGATGGGGGAGTTTTCTTCAGGCACTTGAACTTTATTTGGCCTCTCTTTTTTTGTGAAAAGCCGCATTGGTTTTGGGAGGAACCGCTGTATCAGGATCCATCTTGAAATGAATCCCCTTGTATTTGAAAAGGGGATTTGTCAGAATTTGGCTGACGTTTAGAGGAAGAGCCGCAGACGACGATTGAGTCCTTCACCTGCTTCCACACCTTATATATAGATGAGGAAAGTTATTATAGGGAGCAAACTGGTTTCTACTCTCATAGGATCTACATGGGTTGTGGAGATTTCTTCAGTATTGCGGTGGGAGAATTTTGTCTCAGTCTTCGCAACAGTTTGAAGCAGTTCCCGGTTGGAACATCAGCATCCATCATCAGAGTTGAAGCAGGTAGATTCAACGCTGATGGAGAAATGCCCCCAGCTTGTTTTGTACAATGTCGATATCGACGTCGACCGTTTCAGACGGCCGGAATTTGATTAGCCTCAGAATTTTGCTGAGCCTGGACCCCGTTTTCTTTAAGGGCTTGAATATTCTGCCCACTGCGTCGACCATGGCATTTGGAAGGTACCAGTTGTTTGGAGATCGATTCCGTCGGCAAAGCAGAAACTTGAGGAGCCGGCCTGTAGAAGACAGACTTCTACTGAGATTCCTCCTTCAATTTTGAGGTACCGAGGGTGGGAGGTGGGAGTATCGACCTATATCGAAGCCTGTTGATTTCTTAAAGAGGCTGATTGCAGAGATTTGAGACTGCAAGTGGCCCATACTTGACTCCACCGGATATGACAGAGCCCTAGTTGTTAGGGTGGGAGCAAACGCCGTTCTTCATAGAAACAAAACACCGGCTTCAGTATACCATCACCCAAGGGCAACCACAAACATATATACCACGATTATTTGATCGCGGAAAAACACGACACACGAAATGTGGAGTGGAAAGAGGAAAAAGTCCCACCGAGCATGCCAAAATCTATTTACCGCCGAAAACCGGGAAGACAAATGTCTTTCCTGAATTTGGGGAGGCTGATGCTATTTGGATTTATCCGTCCACCTCTCCGAAGATGCCAAATTGATTTATGGCACCGTGCATCGGAGCTTTGGACGAATGCGGCCGTTGTAGCAGACTTCGTCAGATTCCCCCTCGTATGCTAAGGGTTTTTGATTGTGGGGACGCTCTTCCCTATGGCGCAGGCCCCTACAGTTAATTACGCTACCGCATCGCGGTAACCACTTTCTCCTACTCTAGAAGGTCACTTCGTGTCGTGTGTGTTTGTTTTATTTTTGGTTTCCCGTGAATTGTATACGGAGACTAATTTATGTTGTCGCCCATAGGGCGTGGATTAGTCCAAATCCGTATATCTTAGATCTGGGATTGGTTTGATTTAAGGATCGTTAATCTCGTTTGAGATTAAGATCAACTTAAATGTTTATTAAGGATACGTTAGTCCGATCTTGGACTAAGATCAACTTAACGGGGATTTAGGATCGTTCTTGATCCAACAAAAGAGCATTTAGGCTCTATCGTTTTAGTTTAGGGACGTTACGGTCCGTAGATCACCAGTTTTTTGGGTGAAGATTTAGTTTAAGAATGTTACGGTCCATAGCTTAGTTTAAGGACGTTACGGTCCATAGCTAGTTTATGGACATTGCGGTCCACAGGGATGTGCTCATGGGTTGGGAGTGCACCCAAGAGCTGTTGGTTGTCAGGACCTTCCACCTCTCTGAAGACTTTGAAGAATTACAACGACATGTATCAGAAGAATGGAGAGATGTACCCTTGAACCAGATTCCAGACTGACGGGAGAGATCATGGTGGACCATTTAAGAATCATTAGTCATTTTTAGGAGACTAATATTAACTTAGGAGATGTGTGATGGACATCATTCTGGTCAATTAATTTGGGAAGTCATGAGCATAAAGGCTTAGTCTGTTTGGAGATCCAAGACGTTTTAATCTCAAGAAGACTTAGCCAATTTGGGGCTGAAGTTGGCTTCTTATAGTGTTAAACACTAATATATGCTCGGTGCTCACGTGCTCTCACGTGAGTCACTAAAGCAGTGTTAAACACTGAAATTTGGGGTGCTCACGTGTGCCATGTGAAGCGCCTGAAAGTTGGCGTTGTACACTTGGGTCCAAATCCCCGTCTGTATATAAGTGTTAAACACTTAATTCTTGTGGCCCTTACGTGTGGGCATGTGAGGCGCCCCAGAGTTGGTCACTGCCTCTTTGGGTTTATTCCCTCTTTCTTTTATAAGTGCTAAGCACTTAGCTCATGTAATGCTCACGTGCGAACACGTGAGGTGCTCAAAATGTGAGCGCTGTCTGTGGAATTTTCCCCTTTTCCATGTAAGTGTTAGGCAACTGTTTGGAGGTCACGTGGGAACGCGTGAGGCACCCTAAAATGAGAACTGTCTTTGGATTTATTCCCTTTATTCATATAATTGTTGAGCGCTCGTTTTAAAGGGTCATATGGGAGCACGTGATTCAGTCTCAGTCATTCTTTTTGTTCATCAGAGGTGCTTACGTGGGAACACGTGAGCTTTGTTATATGGCGTTGAACGCTAATGAATCACCAGGCTGTTATTCTATGGTTCTAAGGAACCAAGTTCTCCTTTTGTTCTTTGCAGGGATTAAATTCTTTCTAAAGGATTAAACCATAGTTTCATAGGAATTAAATTCACATATGTTTTGTAAGAGTTAAATTCTTTTGAACTCAGTTCTTTCCCCTATGTTTTGAATCTGCAAGACAGAATTTTCCCGATGAGAATTAAATTCTCAACTTGTGGGGAGATCTGCTTCTGCAGATCTTAACCAGAGGAAAAACTATGTTCTTTGAGAATAGTTAAACTCTTGGTTTGAGAATTAAATTCTATTTTTGTTTTGTGGGAGCTTTTGGGAAGGGTTCCTCTTCTTTCTAAAGAATTAAATTCTCTCTCTGTTTTTCTTCCCCTCTACCCCTGTCAGTGTATCTTTCCTCCTCTCCTTACTCCTATTTATATGAGAAGAAAAAGAGTCAAATTGTTAAGAAAATCTCTCATTGAGAGATCATGATTGATTCCATGATCTTTTAGATCAATCAGTGAATTTTATTCACCGTTGGATATTTAATGCAAAGGCTCTCTGTTTAACAGAGAGGATTTCTTATTTGTTTAGAAGATTATGAATATCTTGTAGTTTCAACAAGATCAGAATTTTATTCTATCATATCTTCTTAGTTTAATAAGATCATAAATATATTTTCTTAATATAGAATTTAATTCTATCATATGGATATCTCGTTAGTTTAACATGATTAGAATTTTATTCTAACATAGAATTTTATTCTTGTCATGTGAATATCTTGTTAGCTTAATAAGATTAGGAAAATATTTTCCTATGATAGAATTTTATTCTACTAGATAATCACCAATGGATCTTTGATCCAAAGGTCCTCTGTTTAACAGAGAAGATTTCTCTCGTTTGAGGAAGATTAGGAAAATATTTCCCAAATAGAATTTAATTCTATCAGATGATTTAATTGGTGATATTTTATCACCGTCGGATTTTAAATCCAGTATTCTCTGTTAGAGAACAATCTTTCCATATTAGAAAGATCAAGGAAAATATTTCCCTAATAGGATTTAATTTTATCACATAGAATTTAATGGGAGCATTTTAAATTGGGGCGCTCACATGATTTACATGTGAGAGGCAAGAGAACTCACGTGTTTAACACGTGACCCCTGGTATGGGTTTTAGCCTGTTTATGTTCAGAGCGCTCACGTGTTTAACACGTGATGCCCGTTTGGCCATTTAGATTTATTTATGTTCAGCGTTCATTGCTTTGCATATAAGTGCTCAGGCCCATTTGGCCCTTTAGATCTATTTATGTTTAGCGTTCATATGCTTTGCATATGAGCGCTCACGTGTTTTACACGTGAGGCCCATTTGGCCCTTAGTTATGTGTTTTCAACACCTATATGCTTTGAATATAAACGTTCGCTTATACGCTTTGCATATAAGCGCCCACGTGTTTAACACGTGATGTCCAACCGTGAATTCTTTTCTTTTTTCTTCTCTCCCTTTTTTATAAGGGTTATAAACGAACAAATAGCTCTTGGCCGAAAATTTTGGCGGGAACAGCGATATGGTGTTTTTATCAGCGGTTGCGCACCAGGTACTAAGTTAATGTTGAATTCAAGAGCTCGATTGGGAGGAAAACATAAGATATCTTCAGGGAATACATCCTCAAACTCTCGAACTATCTCTAGCTTGTCTTTTTCCGCTTGTATTGTTGCAATCACTGCCTTCCTTGGTTTATACTTGTAGGGCTAGGTTCCAGGGTACGGTCTCCACACTTGAAATAAAAGACCGGATGATCTGGTATCTCAAACACTACCCTCCTTTGACGACGGTCGATGGTACCGAAGAAAGTTCCTAGCCAGTCCATTCCAAAGACTACGTCGAAATTTGGTATGTCCAGCACCTTGAAGTCCGCATAAAATTCTCTGTTGCAGACGACCACTAGATACGGATCGTACCCTATAGTTTCCTTTAGAACGTTGTTCCCTGAGCTGACATTCCAGCTGGATACGAGCGGTTTAACTAGAATCGCATGAGTTCGGATGAACCGTTGCGATATAAAGAAATGTGATGCTCCAGTATCAAAAAGTGCTAAGGTGGGTAGGGAGACAACTAAGATTGTACCTAAGTTGTGTGGGATATGTTTAGGTATAGAAAGAAAAATATATATTGATGTATACAAGGATTGGAAAGGTTTGAAAGATTTGAAGTTACCAGTGATAACTTGGCCAGTGGCTTCAGCTTCTTTCACAGTCATTGTGAAAGCCTGACACCTAGGTACATTCTTCCTTACCGGAGGCACATTCCTCTGTCTCTGGGGCTTGTTCCTCTGCCCTTGAGGTTTGTTCCTCTGAGCCTGATGGAACTGATGAGGAGGCTGTGCGGGAGGTCTACGAGGAGGTGGAGCTGGGAAAGCAAGACGAGGTGCAGGAGCCTGGATACCTGGTCGCTGCGGAAAGGTGAGTGTTGGTTGGGGTGTATGAGCTGGGATGAGACGATGGGGACAATCTCCAAAGGCATGAGTGGATGCGCCACAAACTAAGTATAGACGGTTAGCACGCCTGTAGTCCTTTGCCAAGTGTCTATTCTTCTTACTGTAGAAGCAAAAGTCAGGACTGGGCCGGTTAAATGGTACTCCCAGTCTCCTGGGTATAAAAAGTGTCCTGGAAGAGACTCCTCCTACCATCTGAGTGGCAGTGCGCTCCACACCGGCAGTCTGAGGTCTGCCCTTCTTCTTCACTACTACCTCATATCGTCGGGTAGCTGATTATTCCAAAACTTGTATTTACCGCAATCAGAAACGGCGTCGCTTCGCAGCTAGTCGGTGAGTACGGGTCGATCCACAGAGACGGGTAAATTTCTTTTATGTGTTTTAACGAGTTGATTCAAAATGTCGTTTTGGTTGGTTTTATAAAAATCTATGAAAACTGGATCTAATTAATCTAATTAAAAGTCTTGCTAGGGTTAGGCTTAGGGGAAGTTTTGGAGATTAACGTTTTTCTTCACTGCTTTCAATGCCTTCTTTTTTAGATCTATTAGATGTTAATGTAATTATTAATAAAGTGGATCCAAATCTTTTGGGAAGATGTTTCTTCCTCTAGATTTGTATCCTTCCTTTGTTGATAATTACCCTAACCCCCACGGAAAACGCGCGCAACCGGCCCTTTATACTACGGTTCATCGTTACCTCGAAGGGTAGGATGCCGCAGGGAGCGGTTGTACTCGTATGCGTGGAGTTCTAATTCATTAGGTGAAAGTGGCATTGAAAGGGGTGAGAGATCTAATCTCTCAACCCTTTCCCTAAGGCTAACCCTAACAAGCGAGGAGATTACTCGCTCATTAGGGGATGAGAAAACATTTTAATTAAAAGAAACAGAAATAAAATACCTTCCTAAGTTGACGGCTCCCTCCAAACAAGAAGAACAGATCTGAATTTATATCTCAGAAATTCTGAAATTTATTGATTGAAAAGAGGCATACTTTTTACAGATCTGGGAATACAATATATAGGAAAACAGAAAACCTAGGGTTACAGACTCTCGCACATGCGCAATTACAGATTTGCCCACTGAAAATCCCAACACCCTGCACCGACGCACCGACTCTAGAAATCTGCACCGACACGGGCTTGAACAGGCCGCGGAACCGCGGCAAATGTTGGCTTGGGCCGCGGTTCCGCGGCCCTTTGGTGGTCTTGGGCTGCCATCTTTTCTGGGCCGCATCTTGGTTGTTAGGGCTTCTTAGTTCTTCATAACTTTTCTCTGTTTGGCTTCTGGGTCTTCTCCAGATCTTCAGTGAAAACTTATTCGTATCTTTTGACCGTTCACTTTGACATTTTGGACCTTGCACTGTCCTTCGTCTAGGCTTGACTAGGATCCGTCTAATTGTTGGTCAAAAGTCCCTTTTTCTGTTGTTTTGTGTCTTTTTCACTGTATTTGCTCCAGAAACCTGTATCCTGTAATATGCAACAAACGTGCGTCAAGAGTACCTGTTTATTTATAAAAAGGATAAGAATAGGGGAATGGAAAATGCAATATTATGGTCTGAACAAATACCCCCAAACTTACCTTTTGCTCGTCCTCGAGAAAATTTATTATTTTATTCACTAAAATCTTAACCACACTTTCACAGGGAAACGCGATTGCACTGAGCACGTGCAACAAGCCGTTAAACCTCTAGGTGTCCCTAGTAGGAGGAGTGTTGTCTCCTGAGGGTTTTCAGCTGATACTACCCACAAAATCCTATCAACTTGGCTCATTGATTTTTGTTTTCCAATTAGGTTTTCTAACAAGGAATTCTATTACCTTTTGATTCGCAAATTATCCACCCACATTCTTCACACTTCCTCATTATTTAACTTAAGATTATATATGTTATGTAGACCTACTTAGATTTCGGCATCTCTTAAGTTTTCCTTCTAGGGTTCCATCTCCACTTAGGAATTTCTATCACTCTATTAAAGATACAAGTCTATCTTTCATTCCTCTCTCTTATCTAAATTCCAATCACATACCCCTACGTGTGTGTATAGATCACCCCTACACTTGGAGATTCAAATCAAGCAATCATGCCCTTGTCCGTTGTCCAAAGCACTTATTAATTAGTGAACTTTTAATTGAATTTCGCTTACACATCCTTCATGCGACCGTTAATACTTTTTGAGGTACCAACAACCGATTATAAGATGCGTTAGCACTTTAAAGCGTACTTCCTAGTTTTGCAACACCCAAGGCTTTAGCAGTGACTCCCAAACCAGTTGGTCTAAGGCACTAGGTGATGAAGCACCCTCGCTAAATATTTTTCTATTTTTGCAGTCTTTAGTAATCACAAAAACCAGTGTCCATTTTTTTATTCTTTATTCACACTTATATTTTTTTTTATCACACTAAGGACTTTAGACAAGAGTATTTCAAGGTCTCTTCTACTATTCCAAGTTTCAAGGTGCGTGATTGTGCAAATTGTAGGGTATACGTTTTCAGAATCTAGATTTAAGTTAGGAACTATTTTTCAAACTTATACTCTAATAAGAACATCAATACTCTTCCCTTATTTCGACTTAGCCCAAGAAGTGAGCCCAAAATTTGCCTATTTCTAAATAAACTACAAAGGCATATAATTTCTACCGTTAATTTTTAAGGAAGGTTATCTTTAGGGTTTTTAATTTACTACGTCAAAGATCTAGTTGTTCCTAGCCAGTTAACCTATCTGTCAAACTCTAGTCAATTAGCCAAAATTGAATACAATAATTTTGGAAATTTTGTAAATTTTTCAATTTTTATGGGTTTTCAAATAGGTATGCAAATGCAAAAATATGTACAAATGAATGCGAAGGAAGAAGACGTACCGAGCATAAATACCCCCAAACCTGAACTTGACAGTGTCCTCACTGTCATACTAAACCAAGAGGGTCAAAATATCGGCACTTCCCTGTTTATTTATTTATAATTTTTTTATTGTTAAGAAAAACAAAAATATATACAAAAAGGCCCTCCCCCAAACTTCATTTAAACTATGTTAGACATTACTGCCAAACTTTGCATAGACCAACACCAACCAGTTGAAAAATTTATCAGTAAAGAATATAGGTTGGTGGAAGAATAAGTTTTGGTGGTCCGCAAAGAATTGGGGAAGATAGAAGTAGTGGTATGGGAGGTGTGGAGGTAAATATACAGGCGATGGTGATGCATGAAAACGAGAATGTAAATGATCAGCAATTAGTGGAGTGTTGGCATTCTCGTAGCTTATTAAAAGAAATGGGGGTGGTTCAACCTCTAAAGGAGGAGGTTGACTAACCACAATACCCCCAAGATGTTCCTGTGGGTCCTCTAGTGACTTGGCATCATCCATCAATTGTGTATGATATTCAATTATGAGGGAACTTATCTCCTCGATGTCCGCCATAGTCCAACCGAAAACTTGCCGCCTATCTTGTAAGACCATTAAGAGGGCGTTCTCTTGCTCGAGGGCTAGAGAGGCCGATATGATAATGGAAAGGGTCTCATTCTCACCTATGTAAGCATATCTAAGGTGAGACGGGAAGGGCGTGAGTTCGAGTTTCGGAGGCGAAAGAATCATTGTGGAATCTACCTCGAACTCAAAGGACTCCAACACAGGTTCGAAATCACCGCAGACAACCGATTCGGAAGGCTCGACTAACTCATCCAAAAATTCAAAAGCCTCATATTCGGGCTGTGAGTCATCATCATCCGAAAAAGTAAAACATTCATAATCAACATCGGTTGTGTCAACGGTGGTAGGCTCAAGGAGGGACGCAATAGTGGCGTCAACACTGTTTTCATTAAACAAGAATCTTTCAAGTTCGCAGTCCTCCTGCGTAATTTCGTGAATAGAGCAAACTTCTCGTGTACTAGTTTTTGGTACGGGGGGCAGACTTCCCATCTTATAAATATTGAACTCACTAGACATCTTTCCGAAGGATAGAGTCATGGAGCCATTGCGACAATTTATTACGGCATTGGAAGTGGCCAAAAATGGTCGACCAAGAATCACCGGAATTTGGTTTCTTGGGTTAGCGACAGGTTGTGTATCCATAACGATAAAATCAACAGGGAATATGAACTTCCCGACTTTGATCAACACATCCTTTAGCTGACCCCTTGGATGGGTGATTGATCGATCAGCCATTTGGAGAGTGCAACGAGTGGGTTTCAACTCTCCAACCCCTAATTGTTCGTACACGGAGTAGGGAATCAGGTTAACACTAGACCCAAGATCTAAAAGTGCTCGATTAATTTTCTTATCCCCAATTATGATTGAAATAGTAGGACAGCCGGGGTCCTTTCGTTTTTGGGGTAAGGTTTGATGGTGGTTAATAGCATTGCTCACTGCACTAGCCACTAGCACTTTCTTGGGTACTTGAGATGCCTTTCTCTTCGAGGTGCATAAGCCCTTTAAGATTTTCGCGTATGAAGGGACTTGTTGGATAGCATCCAAGAGAGGTATATTTATGCTAACCTGCTTAAATATCTCCACAATCTTCTCCACTTGTGCATTTGGTTTATTAGGACTCAACCTGTTTGGGAATGGAGCATTCTGAAAATTTGTTGAGTCAAAAGTCTGTGGAGTAGAATGTGAAGTAGGAACGGATCCCGGTGTAGATGTGTTCATGTTGTGAGAATTGGGTCCGTTCGAGCTAGAAGAAGTAGAGCCGTGTGAAGGGTGGAGAATAGGCTCTAAAGAGAAAGGTGAAGAAGAAAGTGAAGACGAGGAAGGTGACGATGGAGAATAAGAAGAAGAAGAAGAAGAAGAACCACCGGCGGGGATGTCATCACTAGTGTCCACATTATTTTGCAACACTCTTCCGGATCTCAACGTGGTCACCGCATTTACATTGTGATTGTGATATGCGTTTTGTGTGTGACCGGGATTTGGCAATGGTTGAGATGGAAGCTTTCCCTTTTCTCTCTCGCTCAACGCAGCAGTTAATTGTGCAATTTGTGCCTCAATAGATTTGATACTTTGATCGTGTGAGGCATTGTTATTCATTAAAGATTGAACATAACTTTCAAATCTTGCTGCGGATTCTGTAGATTGCTTGAGAAATGCTTCTAGACTCTTCTCGAGCGAGGTAACCTTATCATCATTAGATTGAACCAAATTGTTCGTTTGATAAGGTTGTTGTTGGAAAGGTTGCTGGTTTTGAGTTTGTAAAGGTGCTTGTTGTTGTTGTGGAGGAGGAGGTCTTTGAAAATTATTATTTCCTTGGACTTGTTGATTTTGGTTCCAAGTGAAATTCGGGTGACTCCTCCACCCCTGATTGTATGTCGAAGAGTACGGATCGTTTCTTTGTCGTTGCTGAAATGCAGCATTACCTTGATCTTGTCCTTGAATAGGTGCATTATAAGGACACTCTTCGGTTAGATGTGATGGATTAGAACAACAAGCACAAACAGTTCGTGTGGGTAGAGTAGGGGCAGGAGAAGACGATGAGATTTTTGTCTCAATGGCTTCTAGCTTTTTCATAAGTGAGGCCATCTCGGCCTTCATAGCAATCGACATATCTACTTGGTGTACGCCCGCCCTAGATTGACCAACAGAAGAAGAAGATGTGGTCATGGTACTCTCCCACTGAATTGTTTGCTCACTAAGATCCTCAAGAAACTGCCACGCTTCGTCACTAGACTTGGAGAGAAAATGACCTTGACATATTGTTTCTAGCAACTGCTTCGTTGCTGCGTTCAATCCCTCGTATAATGTTTGGCAAAGTTGCCAACTTTCGATCCCATGATGAGGACATTGAACGAGTAGGTCTTTAAATCTCTCGAAGCACTTCCAAAATGGTTCGGAAGGAAGCTGTGAAAATTGTATAATCTCGTTTCGAATTCTAGCAGTTTTGTGATGAGGATAGAACTTTTTCAGAAAAGCTCTTACAAACTCATCCCAATTTCTAATGGAATGTGATGCGGTGCTGTATAGCCACTTCTCGGCTAGGTCACATAAGGTAAAAGGAATGACCCTTAGCCTTATAGCGTCATCACTTAATTGGGTTGTTTTCATCATAGCGCACACATTTTGGAATTTATTAATAAAAATATATGCATCTTCGGATTCCAAACCATGAAATTTTGGCAGCATATTGATGAAATGTGGTTTTATTTCAAAATTATCCCCATTTGCCGGTGGGGGTGAAAGACATGTAGGTAAAGAAGTGCGGACGGGGTAGAAGAGATCCTGGAGCGCGATTCGTGCGGGCGCTACAACAGGCGGAAGATTCGGGTTATTCGCACCTGGCGGAGGTGGAATCATTCCCGTCGGTAAGGTATCATTGGGATTGAATCCCGACATACCTTCGGTGAAAGAATTTGAAGGTGGAGGTAAGGAAATGGACGGAATGTCGACGAAGGGTTCTTCGGTCGGTACCAACGAAACACGGACTAATCGGGCGTTAGTATCCCTAGTCCAAAGTGACATACACTAAAGGAGTAGTGTAGTCAGAAAAAAAAAACAGAATGTGGGGGTAAGATAACGTCAATGAGAAGAAGTGAGTTGAAGTGAGTTGTAAGTTTTTTTAGCGGCAAGTTGCAAGTTTTTGAAAAGATTTATATTTTTTTTATTATTTTTGTGTGAGTTTTGCAAAGAGGTTTTTTGAAATGGGTCTCGTGACACAATTGTATCAACCACACATGCACAATCAGGCCTAGATCTAGGGTCACCTAGGTCTGCTAAACAGCTCCTAACTAGGGCTAGAAATAGGACCTCAAACCGCCTCATCACGGACAAATACGGCCAGGTAAGTGGGAAGGAACCACCACTACAGTGGGCCTAATTAATAACCACTAGCCTAGACACCGCAATGTCGGTTAGGATAAACGGCCGATGCCTACCCTAGTCCTTTTCCTATTGAGCTCGATGTCCTTAGGTCTGAGTCTAATTTTTTTTAATTAATTATGGTCGATGCAAAATGCTTTAGGTGTTTTCTGGGGTCCTAGGAAGGGTGATGAAATCTCCACCCAATCTGAGTTTGGTCAATTAGCCCCTTAAGTCCAATTAAATTATGCAAAACAAAAATTCACTTGCAATCAATTTTAGCGCGGCGTAAAGAAACCTGCAGCAAATCTGTTATTTAGAAGGGGGAAGAAGAATTTTTTAGCGCAAAGAAACCTGCAGAAAATTTTACAGTGGAGATATGGAGGTTGCAGAGGGGAGAAAGAGAGAAAACTAACCATGCAATTTTGAAGGGCTGACGTGTCAAAAGAGCGGCGGAAACGCGGCGTGGGGCCCTCTTTTGTGGCGGAAACGTGGCCTTCTGAAGGGATCACGCTCTGGAAAAATTTGTGCTGCTCTGTACTGATAGTTCCTCTCTGTTCTTATGTACCAATTTTTGTTTTGCCCTCTGTAAATTTCCAGATCCTCAATTCTTCGCTGTTCCTGCAAGATTCAAAAGATACACCCTTCAAACAGATCAAAGTTGATAATTTTTGTATATATTTTTTTATATTTTCAGATTTTTATAATTTTTAAAATTTATAGCAACCCGAAAATTCACAAAAAGAAATATTACGCCGTCCCCGGCAACGGCGCCATTTGATTATTCCAAAACTTGTATTTACCGCAATCAGAAACGGCGTCGCTTCGCAGCTAGTCGGTGAGTACGGGTCGATCCACAGAGACGGGTAAATTTCTTTTATGTGTTTTAACGAGTTGATTCAAAATGTCGTTTTGGTTGGTTTTATAAAAATCTATGAAAACTGGATCTAATTAATCTAATTAAAAGTCTTGCTAGGGTTAGGCTTAGGGGAAGTTTTGGAGATTAACGTTTTTCTTCACTGCTTTCAATGCCTTCTTTTTTAGATCTATTAGATGTTAATGTAATTATTAATAAAGTGGATCCAAATCTTTTGGGAAGATATTTCTTCCTCTAGATTTGTATCCTTCCTTTGTTGATAATTACCCTAACCCCACGGAAAACGCGCGCAACCGGCCCATTATACTACGGTTCATCGTTACCTCGAAGGGTAGGATGCCGCAGGGAGCGGTTGTACTCGTATGCGTGGAGTTCTAATTCATTAGGTGAAAGTGGCATTGAAAGGGATGAGAGATCTCATCTCTCAACCCTTTCCCTAAGGCTAACCCTAACAAGCGAGGAGATTACTCGCTCATTAGGGGATGAGAAAACATTTTAATTAAAAGAAACAGAAATAAAATACCTTCCTAAGTTGACAGCTCCCTCCAAACAAGAAGAACAGATTTGAATTTATCTCTCAGAAATTCTGAAATTTATTGATTGAAAAGAGGCATACTTTTTACAGATCTGGGAATACAATATATAGGAAAACAGAAAACCTAGGGTTACAGACTCTCGCACATGCGCAATTACAGATTTGCCCACTGAAAATCCCAACACCCTGCACCGACGCACCGACTCTAGAAATCTGCACCGACACGGGCTTGAACAGGCCGCGGAACCGCGGCAAATGTTGGCTTGGGCCGCGGTTCCGCGGCCCTTTGGTGGTCTTGGGCTGCCATCTTTTCTGGGCCGCATCTTGGTTGTTAGGGCTTCTTAGTTCTTCATAACTTTTCTCTGTTTGGCTTCTGGGTCTTCTCCAGATGTTCAGTGAAAACTTATTCGTATCTTTTGACCGTTCACTTTGACATTTTGGACCTTGCACTGTCCTTCGTCTAGGCTTGACTAGGATCCGTCTAATTGTTGGTCAAAAGTCCCTTTTTCTGTTGTTTTGTGTCTTTTTCACTGTATTTGCTCCAGAAACCTGTATCCTGTAATATGCAACAAACGTGCATCAAGAGTACCTGTTTATTTATAAAAAGGATAAGGATAGGGGAATGGAAAATGCAATATTATGGTCTGAACAGTAGCCTTCAGAGAAAGATCATGGGTTGGGAAATCCCCTGTAGGTAATGCAGCTTGGATCTCCGGGTCCAATCGTTGCTGAAATCTTCTTTCCCTGATCTCAGCAGTCGGGATGAGGTGTGCAGCGAACTTGTTACAACTATATGTTAGCAATGTGGTATGTGATATTAGAAAATTGAATATTGAGACATATCTTACCTAGTGAGCGTGGTAAATTCAGTATCGTATTCATCCATAGATTTGTTCCACATCGAACCTTGTTGTAAGTGGATGAACTTTTGTTCCATGTCAAAACGGGCAGTCTTAGGGAAATATTTTGCGTCGAACATGTCGCGAAAAGTCTTCCATTCAATCGGTTGGGCGAGTCGACTTTCTTCAGCCTTCCAATAGACTCTGGCATTGTTAGTGAGTTGCAGCTTCGCAACTCTCACCCAATTAATCTCTGGCACTTGTGCTGCTGCCAGGTCATCTTCAATGGACTGAGCCCATTCCTCCTCCTCTAATGGGCTCTCTTTTCCAGAAAAGTGCTTAGGGTGCAATGCCCGAAATTTCTTGACTCCGGGTGCCTCAATTTCTGGGCGGTGAAAGAGGATAGCAGTCTGCCACTGCTGACCCTCCAAGAGGCTCTTTATTGCCTTAAGCAATACCGTATGCTTCTTGATAGGAGCTGCTACGGTAGGGGGTGGTGGTAGAGAAGGTGGAGTGTTTCCATTCACGTTGGTGCTGGTGTTGTTCGGTGAATCCATAACGTTGAGAGAAAAGGAAAGGTTAGGATAGATTCAAAAGCTTAGAAATGTAAGGAATGTTTAGTTGCTGATTCTTATAATTCTTGTGAGATATTGCTTAGGTATCCATGCAGAACTGAGCTGCATGGGCCACCAAAAAAACCTGTCATGCCCTGCTTCCAAGTGTACGGAGAAGTAGACATGACGGGCCGCAACGTATTTACTCAGAAGTAAACACGTTAAGCGTAATTAAGAAATATAAATGAATATACAAGAATAACAAGAGATGTAATAATAACAGCAATTTTCATTAACATTTCTTCTTTACATACAACTGAAAAGAAAAGTACAACGATAGAAAGCAATGCCTAAACAGTGGCATATGAACTGAAAAGAAAATAAGTACAAGTAAAAGCCTAGAAGTCTGGCTCCTCTGTGAACTTCTCCAAATCGTCCTTACTGGGCTCGATCTCCTGAGAGTCGGGTCCTCCTGACGAACATTCCAAAGAAAGAATAGACAAGAATTTTGTCAGCGAACTAGCACTCGGTAAGTCTCAAAAGATAGAATGGAATAGACAAGTAAGAGAATAAAACTGGTAAATTATTTGTTTGTCATGCTAATATAGTTGTTTGTAGCTTGGCACAGAATGTATCAGTGTATACGAGAGGAGTCCAACTATCCCGTAAACTATGGTAACACGTAAGTACAAGGCCCTATCAAAACCCATGGGACAACGGTACAGGATGTTCATGTAGGTGTCTTTTAGTGTCTATCATCGTGCCACTTTTAACAGATTCCGTACCAGTCTACCCGTTAAACCCCGTAATGTATATTGTATTGATTGATAATTATCAGACTTGCCGAAACCATGGTATAAGTTGTTTTTGTAAACAGTTTTAGGATGTATCAAGTAGTCATGTAATCAAGTCAAGATATAGCCATGGTTCGGTCAAGTCAAGTCATGTTTGTATATTTGGTATCGTTCTGGTATTCTGGTTCAGGTTCAAGTAGTCATGTTTGGTATATTGGATTCATGTTGAATTGGATTCATGTTTGGGTTGGATTCAAATTTATTTGGATTCAGACTTGAGTCATATACTTAGAACAGAATTTGGATCCTGAATTAGGTTTAGGGTGTTAACGATAACTGTTGCATATGGACGGCATAATTTATGTCTTTTTCCAAGACAATTACCATTGATAACTCCGTTTTGGTTTTCTACCTTAAATAGGCAAGCACACTTTCTCCGGCTCTCCGAGACTCAAGAGAATTGGTCCCGCTTAAGCCTATATCTACTAAGGTCCTTAATGTAATTTTATATAACTCGAGGGGTTTTTATGAAAAATATTTTATATACTTTCAAAATAAACCTCAAGTATTTATTTATCTTATTTAGGGTTTCATGGATATGAATTTTAAAGAGTGGGGTATATTAGTGAATATTAACTTAACCTGAATAGTTTTTAGTATTTTAGTGTAACTTATCTTGTATTGATACTTGATGATATTTTAATGAAACTTTTCATTCTTTTATTTTCTAGAAAACATGGAATTTTATTATATATTAAAATTATATGGTTTGATAATATTTATATAATTATTAAAAATTAATTTTACTTATTAAGTAGAGAATCTCGTTTTTTCTTAAAAATCGTATTAAAATTCTTTCGAGATCGTATGCTCTGTAAGGAGATCTGCATCTCGCTCTACTAGCCCGAGGATGTGCAATAATCCATACCATCCAATAGCGGGTTCCCCAAAATGGGTTATAGAGACATAATCGCAAACAATTTGATAACACAATTTAAAGAAACCGAGTTTTTTTTATAGTTCAAGGTATTTTGATGAAAGGTCGTATTTTGCCACAAATGTTACCTTTCGTGCTATGTCAATATGTATGTATGTGAGAGGTAGGTCATTGCCTCGTGAAGTTTTCTAAATGTATGCTAAGCAAATTTTTTAAAAGATAACGTAAATAAAGTTCATGGTATTTAAACGTAAAAGCTAGATTAAAGTTAATTAACATGGAATTTTAGAGTAAAAGTTATTTCTAAACCTTTATATTATTGTTACAAATATTGTGTAAAAGTTTGTTGAACAATATGTAAATGAAAAGTGGGATTATAGAGTTTAGAAGATTTATATCGGTAATAACTCCACTTACCGATACTTTGTTTTAAAAAGAGAATTTATCGAAGTGAGGGAGGAAATAGAAGGAAATTACAAGCTAGGAGGAGAGAGGAGAGATAGAGGAAGATGTCGTATACTTCATGACGTCGTGGGGTTGCCGGAATTGCCTCCAATCCTCGCCGGAATTTGACTTTGGGCTAACTCCACTTGTACTCTTTTTGGACTTGAGAATTTTTGATAATTTCGACTAGAAATTTCAGAATGAGGAGGGGCTAGGGTATGGAGTTGTATTTATAGGGTGAAATTAAGGTTTTGGAATTGAAAAATTAAATTAAAAATCATTAAAAATAAGATTAAAGATGAATTTTAATTCTCTGTTAAATTGCAGAGAAAACAAATAGAACAGGGATGGTGGGGTAGGCCAAAGGGTGTTGTGTAAAAAGCACGGGCCACATCCCCTACGGATGGCCCGACGTCGCGGCCCATATGTAAATCTCACCTGCCAAGTATAGGTGTTAGGGGTTGGATTCTTGCCACGTGTTCTACTCGCTGATAACTCTAATTTGCATATGTTTGATTTTGTGTCTTTTCATTTTTACATATATTGCACGTGTAAACTTTTGGGCTTCCAAAAAATTTAAAAGAAAAATTCAGAAAAATAATATATGGCTGATGGGATTCGAACACAGAGGCTATGTCACAGCAGTACAAGACTTTACCAGTAAGCTACAATATGTTTCTTGTTGTTCTTAAACAAATTTAATTTATAACATGTACTCAAGCTTGCAAACTCCATTCTGTACATTAACTTGAAAATTTCCGTACAGTAAAATCAGAATCGTTAAATTCTATCCTCCTTACAAAAAATTCGTCCTAGAAATTTACATTTACATAAGGACTAATTTACAAATAAGAAAGGGTATCTTGCACGCATATCATCTTCTCGCTCCCAAGTTGATTCTCCTGGCGAATCTTTTCTCCACATCACTCGGACGAAGTTTACTTCCTTTTTCCTCAGTGACTTTACCTTTCGGTCCAAGATTTCAACGGGTTGCTGCTCACAAGATAGGTCTGTCTGTACAGTGAGCTCGGAGTGATCAAGGATGTCGCTGGGATCGCTCACATATTTTAGAAGCTAAGATATGTGCAACACATTGTGCACTCCTTCCAATGAGGGTGGTAGTGCCAAACGATATGCCACTTCTCCGACTCGTTCGAGAATGTCGAACGGTCCTATATATCTTGGACTGAGCTTACCCCTCTTGCCAAAGCGAATTACTCCATGGTTTGGAGAGATCTTTAAGAAGACATGTTCTCCAGGTTGGAACTCCAGGTGTCGGCGCTTTGCATCAGCCCAGTGCTTTTTCCTGTCTTGGGTTTGTGCATTCTTTCCCTGATTGTGCGTACTACGTCCACAGTTGCTACGATCATCTCTGGTCCAAGAAGTTCACGATCTCCGATGTCGTACCAACTTAGTGGTGAACGACACTTCCTTTCATAGAGCGCTGTAAATAGTGACATTCCAATACTCGCCTGGTAGCTGTTTTTGTATGAAAATTCCATAAGATGCAGGTGATCTTCCCACGATCCTCCGAAGTCTTGTATACAAGCTCGTAGCATGTCTTCTAGAATCTGAATTGTTCGCTCAGACTGTGCATCTGTTTGTGGATGGTAAGCTGTGCTGAAATTCAAACTTGGTCCCAGGCTTTAGATTGCATACTCTGGCAAAACTGCGATCGGAATCTGGTGTCACGATTGGAGACGATGCAAACTGGTACTCCATGTAATCTCACGATCTCCTATATGAGTTCATGGGTATCAGAAATAGTACATCTTTAAGTTAAATCTTACATTAGATTCATGCTTACCTCAATGTACTTCTTTGCTAGCGTCTCGGTAGATTGGCCAACTCTAAATGGGATGAAGTGAGTCGATCCACAATAACTCATACTGCATCGTTACCTTTCGTGTTGCGAAGAAGTGCAGTCACGAAGTCCATGGTAATATGTTACCATTTCCATTCTGGGATAGGTAACGGCTGAAGTAACCCAGTAGTCCTGTGATGTTCAGCCTTTACTTGCTGACACACCAAACATTTGGCTATGCTTCTGGCTACTTCACGCTTCTTTCCATGCCACCAGCAATGTTGTCATAGATCTTTGTATATCTTTGTACCACCAGAGTGTACTGAGTAAGGAGAGCTTTGAGCTTTTTTCATCAACTCTTCTCGAACAGGACATTGTGGTACACATAACCTGCTTCCATATCTCAAAGATCCGTCTTCATGGATGATGATGTATGTCCGCAGTCCACTTTGTACTTGTTCTCGGATCTTTTGCAGCTTGGCATCACTTACTTGTTTTTCTTTGATCTGATTAACAATAGTAAACTGAACTTGTAAGTTCATCAAATACGAATCGTTACATATAACCACTTCTATATCCATCCCATGTAATTCCTGCAGAAGCTTCCACTCTGCGATGAGATTCATTGATAATAGCTGGCCACTAAGTGCATCAGGAACTACATTCCCCTTTCCTGGATGATATTGTAGGTTAAAGTCGAAGTCCGCCATGAGTTCTAGCTATCTTCTCTGGCGCATATTCAGTTTCTTCTGAGTAAACACATACTTCAGAATTTTGTGGTTCGTGTATATATCAACTCGTTCTCCCAAAAGATAATGGCGTCAAATCTTAAGTGCAAAGATAACGGCCGCCAACTCCAAGTCATGTGTTGGATAGTTGCGCTCGTGAATTTTCAGCCGTCTTGATGCAAAATCTACAATCTTTCTATGCTGGTGTAGAACACATCCTAATCCTTACCGGATGCATCACAATGTACAACGAAACCTCCAGATTGATCCGGTATTATGAGAATAGGTGTTGATGTCAATCTTGACTTGAGTTCTACAAAAGCTTGTTAACATGCTTCTGACCACACGAATGCTTCATTTTTCCATGTGAGCTTGGTCAAGGGTGTTGCAATCTTCGAAAAGCCTTCTATGAATCTTCGGTAGTATCCTGCTAATCCCAAGAAACTTCGAATTTCTTTCACTATCTTTGGTGTCGGCCATTCGCTGACAGCTCATACTTTAGCTGGATCTACTGAGATTCCTTACCCAAAACATTGTGCCCGAGAAATCCAACTTGATCTAGCCAAAATTCGCACTTGCTGTACTTGGCGTAGAGTTGATGCTTTCGCAATGTCTCAATGAAAATCCGCAAATGCTCAGCGTGCTCTTTCCGATTCTTTGAATACACTAGGATTCGTCGATGAAAATAACAACAAACCTGTCTAGCTACTCTCAGAAAACTTGGTTCATTAGATTCATAAAAATAGCAGGTGCATTGGTCACTGCAAATGGCATCACGAGAAACTTATAATGACCATAGCGAGTCCTGAATGCCTTCTTCGGAATATCAAACTCTTTGACCTTCACCTGATGATAAGCCGAACGAAGATCTAGTTTTGAGAAAACGTAAGACCCACTTAGCTGATCGAACATATCGTCGATGCACGGTAGTAGATACTTGTTCTTTATCGTCACTTTGTTCAGAGCTCGGTAATCTATACATATTCTGTATGAACCTTGTTTTTTTTTTCACGAGCAAAACTGGAGATCTCTAACTAGAAGTACTGGGATGAATCCAACCTTTCTTCAGAAGTTCGCCCAACTGAGTACGGATCTCCTTCAATCCTTCACGACTTAAGCGATATGGTTCTTTTATCAGCGGTTGTGCACCAGGTACTAAGTAAATGCTCAATTCAAGAGCTCGATCGGGAGGCAAACCTGAGATATCTTCAGTGAATACATCCTCAAACTCTCGAACTACCTCTGGCTTGTCTACTTCCGCTTGTATTGTTGCAATCACTGCATTCTTTGATTTAGCCTTGTAGGTACTAGGTTCCAGGGTACGGTCTCCACTCTTCTAATAAAGACCGGATGATCTGGTATCTCAAACACTACCCTCCTATGACGACAGTCGATGGTAGCGAAGAAAGTTCCTAACCAGTCCATTCCCAAGACTACGTCAAAGTTCGGTATGTCCAGCATCTTGAAGTTCGGTATGTCCAGCATCTTGAAGTTCGGTATGTCCAACACCTTGAAGTCCACATAAAATTCTTTGTTACAGATGACCACTAAACACAGTTCGTATCCCATAGTTTCCTTTAGAACGCCGTTCCCTGAGCAGACATTCCAGCTGGATACGAGCGGTTTAACTGGAATCGCATGAGTTCGGATGAACCATTGCGGCATAAAGCAATGTGATGCTCCAGTATCGAAAAGTGCTTAGGCAGGTAGGGAGGCTACTAAGATTGTACCTAAGTTGTGTGAGAACCTAAGTTGTGTGAGATATGTTTAGGTATAGAAAGAAAAATATATATTGATGTATAAAAGGATTGAAAAGGTTTGAAAGATTGAAAGTTACCAGTGATGACTTGGCCAGTGGCTTCAGCTTCTTCCACAATCATTGTGAAAGCCTGACGCCTAGGTACATTCCTCCTTGCCGGAGGCACATTCCTCTGTCACTGGGGCATGTTCCTCTGAGCCTGATGGAACTGACGAGGAGGCTGTGCAGGAAGTCCATGAGGAGGTGGAGCTGGGAGAGCAAGATAAGGTGCAGGAGCCTGGATACCTGGCCGCTGCAGAAAGGTGAGTGCTAGTCGGGATGTAGGAGCTGGGATGAGACGATGGGGACAATATAAAATGGCATGAATGGATGCACCACAAACTAAGCATAGGCGATTAGCACGCCTGCAGTCCTTCGCCAGGTGTCCATTCATATTACAGTAGAAGCAAAAGTCTGGACTGGGTCGGTTAAATGGAACTCCCGGTCTCCTGGGTACAAAAGGTGGCCTGGAAGAGGCTCCTCCTGCTATCTGAGTGGCAGGGCGCTTCACACCGGCAGTCTGAGGTCTGCCCTTCTTCTTCACTACCACCTCATGTCGTCGGGAAGCCTTCAAAGCAAGATCATGGGTTGGGAAAACCCCTATAGCTAATACATCTTGGATCTCCGAGTCCAATCCTTGCTGAAATCTTCTTGCCCGGATCTCAGCAGTCAGGATGAGGTGTGTAGCAAACTTGTTATGACCTTGTGTTAGCAATATAGCATGTGATATTAGGTAATTGAATATTGAGACATATCTTGCCTGATGAGCATGGTAAATTCAGCATCGTATTCACAGATTTGTTCCACATCGAACCTTGTTGTAAGTGAATGAACTGTTGTTCCATGTCGAAACGAGCAATCTCAAGGAAATATTTCACGTCGAACAGGTTGCGAAAAGTCTTCCATTCAATCAGTTGGGCGAGTCGGCTTTCTTTAGCCTTCCACCATACTCTGGCGTTGTCGGTGAGTTGCAGTTTTGCAACTCTCACCCAAGCAATCTCTGGCACTTGTGCTACTGCCAGATCATCTTCAATGGACTGAGCATATTCCTCCGCCTCTAGTTGGCTCTCTTCCCATAAAAGTGCTTAGGGTGCAATGTCCGGAATTTCTTGACTCCAGGTGCCTCAGTTTCTGGGCGGTGCAGGAGGATAGCAGTCTGCTGCTGCTGACCCTCCAAGATGCTCTTTATTGCCTCAAGCAATACCGTCTGCTTGTTCATAAGAGCTGCTACGGTAGATGGTGGTGGTAGAGAAGGTAGAGTGTTTCCATTCACGTTGGTACTGGTGTTGTTCGGTGAATCCATAACCTTGAGAGAAAAGGAAAGGTTAGGATAGATTCAAAAGCTTAGAAATGTAAGGAATGTTTAGTTGTTGATTCTTATAATTCTTGTAACATATTACTTAGGTTTTCATGCAGAACTGACCTGCATGGGCCACCCAAAAAACCTGTCACGCCCCGCTTTTCATTGTACGGAGAAGTATACGTGACGGGACGCAACGTATTTACTTAGAAATAAACACGTTAAGCGTAATTAAGCGATATAAATGAATATACAAGAATAACAAGAGATGTAATAATAACAGCAACTTTCATTAACATTCTTTCTTTACATACAATTGAAAATAAAAATACAATGATAGAAAGCGATGCCTAAACAGTGGCATATGAACTGAAAAGAAAATAAGTACAAGTAAAAGCCTAGAAGTCTGGCTGCTCTGTGAACTACTCCAAATCGTCCTGACTGGGCTCGATCTCCTGAAAGTCGGGTCCTCCTTATGAACATTCCAAAGAAAGAATAGACATGAGTGTCGTCAATGAACTAACGCTCGGTAGGACTCAAAAGATAGAATAGAATAGAAAAGTAAGAGAATAAAACTGGTAAATTATTTGTTTGCTATGCTAATATAGTTGTTTGTAACTTGGTACAGAATGTATCAGTGTATACGAGAGGGGTCCAACTATCTCGTGGACTATGTTAACATGTAAGTACAAGGCTCCATCAAAACCACGAGACAACGGCACAGGATGTTCACGTAACAACCCTAATTTTCCTATACACTTTTTTATACAATTTTTTTTTAATTTTTAAAAATCCATAAAGGAGTATTTTAACCTGAGCACAATATATATATAAGTAATTATTTTGTTTTTAAATAATTCCATTTTTAGTGTACATAAAATTGTTTTAAAATTAAAGAATACTTGGGGTATTTAATGCTGCTGTTACCACTTTAAGTAATTATTTTCCCACAATAATTATAAGCAAGAGCTTGTAGCTCATTGGTAATACCTTGCACTGCTGAACCAAGCCACCAGAGTTCAAATCCCATGCCCCACATTATTTTTGTATTTATTTTATTTTAATTTCTTTTGGAAGTCAACAGTAAAAAGGCCATAACTCCTAAAATATGTACTGGATAACAAAAAGTAAATATACCACATTGTACCCCCGAAGAATCCCCGGCCATTAGACCCTTGACTCGGCCCGACTCGGTGTCGCCGGCCGGCGACTCGGCCGATTCGGTCCGGCGCCGCCGGCCGGACGGCCGAGTCACCAACAAAGAAAAGTTGGGTCTTGACCTGGTCCACCCTTCTGCATACTCTAAATGCTTGGATCGGTTATCATTTGGCCAATAAATCCCTTTTAATCCTATGTTTAATAAGTTTTAATGAATTTTTATATATTTTTATATTTTTTTTAAAATTAAAACCCTATATAAACCCCCATACCCTCTACCCTCTCACCCTGCATTCCTAAGTCCACTCTCTAAAAATTTCAAGAGAACTCGGTACGTTAGAAAACGAGCGAAAGGCGAAGCGCTGCCGAAATCGACGACGAAATCCCGGCGATCGTACTAGGACTCTTCACAACGTTTCGACGCACCGACAAATCCACTAACTTCCTAGCATTCTCTAGCGTTGTCCAAACCCGTAAGTCCCCTTTTCTACCTTTCTTTTCCTTCATAATAATACGACTTTTTAAAACCCGACGGAAATCGGAACAAACCAATTTCCGATTCGGTTTTCTATAAAAACTCACTTATCACTAATTCCATAATGTTTAAACATATTCATGTTGACTACTAATCACTTAAAAATCAATTTGGATAAAGTTTCTCAAATGAAATGATAACTTTTGCAAAATACCGTATTTTTGCACTTAAATACCATAATATTTAGTTTTCACATTTAACCCCTAAAATTTACTATACCTTAAAATAGATCACGAGGTAATGACCTACCTCCACACACACTCATATGAAATCATAACACGCTACCTTGAAAACTTAGAATATGATAATAAAAGATTTTATATTAAAATACCATTTTCTTTATAAACCTTTTATAAAAGTTCTAAGTTATATACAATTTTAAAACAAAATCTTTTAATAGGAAAATACGATATGTCATGGATATCGATTGTTTATCTAAACTTGACTTTGTGGTGTCTAGGCTAGGCAAGTGAGCTTAGGTAACTTTAAAAGGCCCGTCTCACGATTCGTGAGCGGATCCCTCCTTCCCACTTGTACTTACCTGGCCACAATTGGCGGTGAAGAGACTATTTAAGGCTTCTAATGACATGTCGTTTAGACCATTTAGAAATAGGCTAGTTGTCTTAGGAAACCCTAGAATCTAAAATACGGAAATTTACACCTTTTACAAATAAATACCTTATTTTATAAAACCGTTTTCTAAATAATTAGTATTTATAAAATCTTTGCAAAGTGCCACTACAACCCACCTTTGGGGAACTCGTTAGGGATAATACGGTTTATCGTGCACCCTCGGGCTTAGTAGTGCGAGATTCAGACCTCCGCAAGGAGCATTCGGTCTCGAAAGGTTTAAAATACGACATTTAAGAAAAATGAGATTTTGGAAATTAAAATATTTATTGAAAATTATTCTTGTATAAACATATGTATATTTATCATTTAAGCACCTATTTTATTATAAGATAAAGTTTCCACCTTTTCCTAAAAATTACAAGATTAAAAGTTACATTAAAATACCATGAATTTCAAATAAATCAATATTACAAATTAATACCTTTATTTATGTAATTAGGATATTTTCACTAGAAATAAGACAAAATAAAATCACACTCATTATAATCATAAAGACGAATAATAAATACTTGGGGTGTATCTTGAAAACTATACAAAAGTATTTTTACATAAAACCCCCTCAAGTTTTATAATTTACAATAAGGACCCTAACAATTATAGAACTTCAAATTACATTTCTTTTAGTTTGACTCGGGTTTGAGTCTGATTATTTCTGACTTGAATATGATTCAAGTCAATCTATATTCTTTAATATTCCAACTCAATATGAACACATGAATCCCGGAATCCAGTTAACAATCTATACAACTTGACTGAATCAAACCATGGATATACATCCATTATTCCGTTATTCCATTTACCTGATTATGCCGTTACAACATGTTACTGATATCATGGTTTTGGTCAGTCATCCAATTTACACAATACAATACAACAATACTGTCAAAACACTACGGGGTTTAAGGGGTAGATTAATACGGAAGGTGTTAAAGGTGGAACGAGGTGGTCAGATTAAGACACCTAACCTATATTCCGTTGCTGTTGTACCGTGGCTTAACGGTTCCTTGTACATTCCGTTTGCCCTGGTCTCTAGCATATAGAGACCCCTCTCATATACACTGGTATCCTTCTGTACCAAGCTACAAACAACAACGTTAACACAATATTCCATAATATTCTAGAATATAATACTTTAGAAAATACTCTTATTCTGTCTTTCTAATTCTTCATTATCTTTGGGACTTACTGAGCGACCTGTTCGCTGACGACATTCTATTTCTTTCTTCTTTGAATGTCGTCAGGTGCTTTGGACCTAGCAGAGATCGAGCCCACCGGTGAAGACTTGGAGCAGTTTCACGAAGACCCCGAGCTCTAGATATTATACCTTGTTCTATTCAGTATTTTCCTTTCCTGTTATGCCACTGTTTAGGCATCGCTTTTCATTTCAGTTGTATTTACTTTTCATGCATTGTACAAAAGAATGTTATTAATAAAGTTGCTGTTATTTCTATATCTCTTGTCTCTTGTGATTTACTTTTATATTGCTTAGATACGCTTAGCATATGTACTTCTAAGTACATACGTAGCGGACCTCATCGCGACTCCTTCGCCGTACACCGGGAAGCAGAGCGTGAGAGTTCATGTAGGTGTCTTTTAGTGTCCATCATTGTGCCACTTTTAACACCTTCCATACCAGTCTGCCCCGCTAAACCCCGTAATGTATATTGTATTGATTGGTAATTATCAGAATTACCGAAACCATGGTATAATTGGTCATGTAAACAGTTTGAGGATGTATCAAGTAGTCATGTAATCAAGTCAAGATATAGCCATGGTTCGGTCAATTCAATTCATGTTTATATATTTGGTATCGTTCTGGTATTCTGGTTCAGGTTCAAGTAGTCATGTTTGGCATATTGGATTCATGTTTGGATTGGATTCAGATGGATTTGGACTCAGACTTGAGTCATACACTCAGAACATGATTGATGTGAAAAGTGTTTGTTTGTAGTTTAACCGCAATCAATAACGGTGTCGCGCGTAGCTAGACCGAGATGAGTACGGGTCGTCCTCAGGGAAACGTGGAACCTTTTACTTTTACTTTAGATGTGTTGAGAAAGAGAGGATGGATAAAGAATTTTATAGAATGGTTTCTAGATCTACGTTAAACAAGAATGTAAAATATAGATCTAGATTAGTTTAAAGATGTAGTTAATATAATAAGGGGGCTTGTAGGGTTCGTTAGGATTTAGTAGTTATGGACGATTAATTAAAAGTTACCCTTTTTATCCATTAATAGATTTAGAACTAGAACGGCGGTGATGCGTGTAGATTAGGGTTTCTGGAGGGAAAAAGAAATCCCACTTAACCCTTATCTCGACACGGAACTCCGTTCATTATCTAGCCTTTATCAAAACAATCATTAATCTAATCTCTAATCGTAGTCGGAACTAGCAAAGAATTGCTAGCGTTCCCGATTAGGATGTTAATGATTCTTTTGATAAAGTTCCTAAACTTTATAGGACTTAAAAAGGGTTTAATTATTTTCATCGTCCATTAGCCTACCCTAATCCTACGAACCCTAACAAGCGGAGAATTACTCGCGCATATTGGGAAAAGAAGATGAAAAGATAGAGAGGGAAAACATAATGTAAAATGCAAAAGAATTAAATAAAACAACTACCTTTATTAATCAACTTGAACAATCTACACTTTGATTCCTTAGAAAATGATTACAAAGACTGGTTTGCTTCTCGAACTTTTCCAAAGGAGGTAGATGAACAGTTGATGATCAGCCTGGATGCGTGAGCCGTCTTGGACTTCGTGATCTCTTCGGCTTGATAGCTTTTCCAAGAGGCTCTCGGTGCCCTTTTATAGTGCAAAGCCAGAATCTTATTGTTTAAAACTTAGTAAAATATAGCTTTGATTCACCCAAAAAAATCTTGTACTCTAACTCCCTGAACTTGCGGCGGATCCGCGGCCCAAGGGTGGGTTTGGCCGCGGATCCGCGCTCTAAGGTTGAGATCTCTCGATCAAATTTCTTGGGCTTTCTTCTCATGACATGTGGCAATCCTAGGCACCTTCAGAGTTCAAAAATCTTTTCTCGGTTGCTTCCAGACTTGGTCTCCAAGTTTTGCTTCTTAATTTGGCAAATTTTCTTCAACAAATTGATTTGTTTGATAAATTCTGCATAACAACTTGGAAAATTCTGCACAATAATCTCAAATAATATTTAGTAGACCTAGTTCTACTAGGATTAGGTCAATGGATTTATTTGCATACATTTTCCTACCAAATGATAATTAAAATATATTAACACATGGAAAATGGTGTCTTTACACATAAACCCTCATATGTATAATATATTATAATAAAGTCCTTTTTTAATATGAAAATGGTAGGAAAAATGTAATACAAATGTGCAGTTTTATCAACTGAACAAATACCCCCAAACTTTTCTTTGATCGTCCCGAGCAAACTAGTTTATTCAAGAGAAAGAGAAAAAGAAAGGAGAAAACTAAGCATACTTTCGTAGGCAAACACGATTGCACTGAGCACGTGCAACAAGCCGTTAAACCTATAGGTGTCCCTAGTAGGAGGAGTGTTTTCTTATGAGGGTTTTCAGCGGATTACACCCACAAAATCCAATAACAAAAGAGAGATGGTGAAATTTACATATAAAGATAAGAACCATAAAAGAAAGGCCTTGAAAAGAAGAGTTTCCAACTATACTAGCTTTTCAGTTGTCATGAGCCCTATCTTAATAGTCATGAAAAAATGTTAGAAATCACATCATCATTCAATAAAACATCGTCTTTATTCTTCATTCCTACCTTTCATCCAAACATTGATCATATAACCTCACGTGTGTGAAATGGACATCCCTACACTCGGAGAATTCAATTCAAGCTATCATACTCTTGTCCATCTACCTTAGTACTTTTTAATTTAATGAATATTAAAAATTTGCTCACACATTTTCATGCGACCGTTAATACTTCTTGAGATACTAACATACCGATTACTCATGTGCTTGCTGATTAGGTGATAATATTTTCCTCGTCTTGCACCACCTAAGGCTTAGCAGTGACTCCCAGACCAGTTGGCCTTAGGGCACTAGGTGAAGAGGCACCCTCGCTATATTTTTTTATTGCTGCCTTGGCGATACAAAACCAGTGTTCATTTGTTTTCTTTTCACCATTTTTATATTTTCTTCATTTTTTCATTTCCTTCATACTATGGCTTTTAGACAAGAGCATTTCAAGGTATCCTCTACTATCCCGAGTTTCAAGACGTGTGTAAGTGCATATAGTAGGATATCAATATTCAAATGTTTGGCTTCCAGAATAGAAACTATTTTTCAGACTTATTTTTATCCTCAGATTAGTGACTTCCTTCATCTTACTAACCCTTGGGACAACAGCTCATAACGACTTATTACTAGTTCGTTTAAGAAAACTTCTAATTTTCTTGGTTTTCTTAAATTATTCCTACCTTTTGGATGTAATTTTTCACTTTCTACTCCTTTGTTATAAATTTTTTTTTTTAATCTTTAAAATTTTTGAAAATTTGTGCTTATGCAAAATATGATGCAAATTGATGTGTAAATAAGCACAAACCTCCCCTAAACCTGTTTACAGCAGTGTCCTCACTGATGTCATCCGTTAAGCTCAAAAACCTGTAGACTTGGGAGGAAATTATTAATGGGGGCAAGAATATATGAAAGTGAAAATCCTCCACCAAACTTATTTTAGGCTCACAATTTTGTAAAAATCATTTTCTTTTAAGAGCCAAAATATACCATACCCCCAAACTTGAGTTAAACACTTTTAATCTTTTAAAATCACACGAGGGGGTCAAGATTATTGGTCAATGCCAAGCTTTGCAAAGACCGAAGGTCAACACCAACCATTCAAAAATTTTATCAATGAAGCACCAAGGTTGGTGGAAAAACATGTCACCTATTAACGTGAAGAAGTGGGGAGGTGATAAGAGGTGTAATGGAAAAGAATTGCGTCTCAATTTGGAGAGACGGTACAGTGATAGTAACGATGGATTACTCGCATTATTATGATTGTCCAAAAGAAGGGGTGGAGGTCCAATTTCTTCATCTTGGAGTTGATTCATCTCAACAGCCGTGTCTTGTAAAAATGCGAGTTCATCAGCGAAAATTTCCTCAAAGCTTTCATCGATACCCCGAAGAATAATGTCATCAGAAAAAATGGGGTGATCGTCAGACTCTATAAAAAGTTCCTCATCAGTGTTGGATGTTGACCCGGACAACTCGATGGAAGAGTTCGTATCAAGCAACAACATATGAAAAGAGTCGGTATCATGAGATTGATCAAATTCGCTGCTGTCGACATCCATTAATTCGACAGAACACACATGGGCATAGGGTTCGGAGGGTTCACTTCCCAACTTGTAAATGTTAAGCTCAATTGATTTCTTTCCAAAGGATAGGGTCATAGAGCCGTTTCTACAATTGATTACTGCGTTGGAAGTGGACAAAAAGGGTCGACCGAGTATCACCGGGATTTGATTGCGTGGATTCGCCACAGGTTGTGTATCTATAACGATAAAGTCCACAGGGAATATGAATTCCCCGACTTTGATTAACACATCCTCTAGCTCACCCCTCGGTTGGGTGATAGATCGATCAGCCATCTGAAGAGTGCAATGCGCAGGTTTTAACTCTCCGATCCCTAATTGCTCATAAACAGAATACGGAAGCAAGTTAACACTAGCACCTAGATCGAGTAGAGCACGATTGATATTTTTATCCCCAATGGAAATTGAAATTGTAGGACTTCCGGGATCCTTTCGTTTCTTGGGGAGTTGTTGTGTAAAAGCAGTGCTCACATTACTCGCAAGGAAAACTTTTTTAGGTACTTGAACTTTTCTTTTCCGAGTGCACAAGTCCTTTAAGATTTTTGCATATGACGGAACTTGTTGAATAGCATCTAAGAGAGAAATGTTTATGTTAACTTGCTTAAAAATTTCCACAATTTTCTCCATTTGTGGACTTGGTCTGTTGCCCCTTAACCTGTTTGGATAAGGTGCTTTATCAATAATGGTTTGGTCCAACATTAGAGAGGATTGTGGGGACGGATTCGATCCCAAAATTGAAGTGGGAATCGACTTAGATAGATTTGGCGAAATGGGCGAAGGGTTCGAGCCTTGGGGAAAACGGAGAATAGGCTCGGGTGAAGGTGGGAGACTAGACGAATTAGGGGAAGAAGAAGAAGAAGCTGGGGTATCAAATGTTTCACTATTATCACATTGCTCACCCACTCGGTTATTCAGAACTTTTCCCGATCTCAATGTGGTAACAGCACTCACATTATAACTTTGTGAGTGGCCAGGATTAGGTATGGGTTGAGATGGGAGTTTCCCTTTCTCTCTCGCACTCATTGCGGAGTTTAACTGTGCGATTTGGTTTTCTAATGATTTAATACTCTCACTATGGGAGGCGGAGTTTTTCGTTATGGTATCAATAGAAGACCTCTTCTCAGCCGAAATTTGCATGGATTGTTTCATGAACATATCCAAAGTTTGTGCAAGTGAGTTGTCAGTACCGGCCACTTGTGGTGTAGAAATGTTGGCCGGATTTTGGAAATTCTGTGACTAAAAGGGGGGCTGATTCTGTGGTTGTGGTTGCTGTAGAGGAGGTCTTTGATAATTGCTTTGTTGGTTTTGGTTCCAAGCAAAGTTAGGATGATTACTCCATCCTTGATTGTATGTGGAAGAATAAGGGTCGTTTCTAGGTCGCTGCTGAAAAGCAGCATTAGCTTGAAACGATGCATTCATAGGATATTCTTCCGTTAAGTGTGAAGGATCCGAACAGCAACCACAAACGGTCTTAGGAAGCGTGACCTAATTTAGGGAGAATGATGAAAATTTGTTCTCAATAGCATTGAGTTTCTTCTGTATCGCTGCCATTTCGGCTTTTACTGCGATAGAAACATCGAGCTGGTGAATACCTCCCTTAGTTGAAGGTGGTCTTACGCTTTCCCACTGCAACGTGTGTTCAGCAAGGTCTTCCAGATATTTCCATGCTTCATCGTCATCTTTAGACATGAAATTGCATTGACACATTGTTTCAAGCATCTGCTTTGTCGCTGGATTAATGCCCTCATATATAATCCGACATAAATCCCATCTTTGTATTCCGTGATGGGGCATTGGACAAGCAGATCTTTGAAACGTTCAAAGCACTTCCAAAATGGTTCATTGGGAAGCTGGGTGAACTGGTTGATCTCGCTCCTAATGTGGGCAGTCTTATGATTTGGGTAAAACTTCTTAAGAAATGCTACGACAAATTCATCCCAATTAGTGATAGAGTGTGCGGCAGTATTATAAAGCCATTTTTCTGCCAAGTCGCACAATGTGAATGGGAGAAGACGTAAACGCATAGCATCTAAAGTCAATTGTGAAGTACCCATCATTGCGCATACGTTTTCGAATTTGGTGATGAAAACATACGCGTCTTCCGACTCAAGCCCGTGAAATTTGGGCAGCAGATTGATGTCGACTCAGATGATAGGCGGTTTCCTTACCTGTAGTTCAGCTTGTTAGTTTAGCCGTATAGTTTAGTGTAGTTGTTAGATTAGATTAGATTCCTACCTATTTCAAAACTAGCGGATCGTGGGTATTTTAAAAGACAGGTCAAGGGATCTACGGATATTCCAAAAGACGTATCCTTTCTTAAAAAAAACACCGTAGCCCCTATTTTCAAAACCCCGCGATTCGTGTTATTTCAAATGGCACCATTGTTTAATATTTAGCTCCCGCTCATTTTGGTTGCTCGCTCGAAATTATCCCCGTTAGGTGGTGGAAGAGATAGACAAGTAGGAAGGGGACTACAAATAGGATAGCATCTCTCTTGGAGAGAGATGCGCGGTGGATTCTGCTCACCCACGGGCGGTGGCAGCGTGGTGTTATAATTAGATAGAGTGTCGTCCATCACGGTCGATGTGGTGTGTGGTGGGGGAAAAGAAGATGAAGAAGTACCGACTTCGGCGTCGATAGCAGGAACGCGGACAAGACGGGCACTAGGATCCCGTGTCCAGCCGAGCATGCACTAAGCGGGTTTAGTGCAAGTGGCAGCATGTGTGTTATTTTAAAATTGGCTTGTTTTTGAAAAAGTGGGACTCAAGACAAATCACCCTAAGATGCACAAGCAACCCTAGAACTAAGGTCACCTAGGTCCAGTCTCTAGACCGCTCCTAGACTTTCAAAGGACAAGCCGCAGGATAAATCCTCTACCGCCTCCGTACTACCCTTGTAGCCAGGTAAGTGCCAGGTAAGTGGGAAGGAACCACGTCGTGGGCCTAATTAAAAACCACTAGCCTTTGTCACACTTGCCTAGGCACTACAAAAGTAATGCGGATAAACGATAGATTACCCACGACCTTCCTCTGTCCTTATTGAGCGCGACAGTCCTTAGAGTCTGGTCTAGATATTTTTTAAATTAATGAAGGGTTGATCTATATGCTCAGTTTGTGATTTGTGGGGCTTAGGAAGGGTGATGAAATCCCCACCTAATCTTGATTTGGTCTTTGCCCCTTAAAGTCCGTATTAAATATGCAAAACAAAACCAATCACAAAACTTTTGCAAAAAGATTTTTTTTAGCGGCGCTATTTTGCAAAGAATCCTGCAGAAAATAGATTTTATTGGATTTGAGAGGAGAGAGAAGGAGCTGAAAAAAATACCAAAGAAGTATGAACCCTATATCTCCTGTTTCCTCAAGTCCGTGACTCCAGATTCCCTCGCAAAATTCACACACAAATCGTTAAATATGCAATTTGCAGTTTTGTTTTAATTATGATATGGATCGTATAAGAATTCAACACAAATAGTAAGAATAAAAAATTACGCACGTATCCCCGGCAACGGTGCCATTTGATTAATGTGAAAAGGTGTTTGTTTGTAGTTTAACCGCAATCAATAACGGTGTCGCGCGTAGCTAGACCGAGATGAGTACGGGTCGTCCTCAGGGAAACGTAGAACCTTTTACTTTTACTTTAGATGTGTTGAGAAAGAGAGGAGGGATAAAGAATTTTATAGAATGGTTTCTATATCTACGTTAAACAAGAATGTAAAATATAGATCTAGATTATTTTAAAGATGTAGTTAATATAATAATGGGGCTTGTAGGGTTCGTTAGGATTTAGTAGTTATGGACGATTAATTAAAAGTTACCCTTTTTATCTATTAATAGATTTAGAACTAGAATGACGGTGATGCGTGTAGATTAGGGTTTTTGGAGGGAAAAAGGAATCCTACTCTTAACCCTTATCTCGACATGGAACTCCGTTCATATCTAGCCTTTACCAAAACAATCATTAATCTAATCTCTAATCGCGGTCGGAACTAGCAAAGAATTGCTAGCGCGCCCGATTAGGATGTTAATGATTCTTTTGATAAAGTTCCTAAACTTTATAGGACTTAAAAAGGGTTTAATTATTTTCATCGTCCATTAGCCTACCCTAATCCTACGAACCCTAACAAGCGGAGAATTACTCGCGCATGTTGGGAAAAGAAGATGAAAAGATAGAGAGGGAAAACATAATGTAAAATGCAAAAGAATTAAATAAAACAACTACCTTTATTAATCAACTTGAACAATCTACACTTTGATTCCTTAGAAAATGATTACAAAGACTAGTTTGCTTCTCGAACTCTTCCGAAGGAGGTAGATGAACAGTTGATGATCAGCCTGGATGCGTGAGCCGTCTTGGACTTCGTGATCTCTTCGGCTTGATAGCTTTTCCATGAGGCTCTCGGTGCCCTTTTATAGTGCAAAGCCAGAATCTTATTGTTTAAAACTTGGTAAAATATAGCTTTGATTCACCCAAAAAAATCTTGTGCTCTAACTCCTTGAACTTGCGGCGGATCCGCGGCCTAAGGGTGGGTTTGGCCGCGGATCCGCGCTCGAAGGTTGAGATCTCTCGATCAAATTTCTTGGGCTTTCTTCTCATGACATGTGGCAATCCTAGGCACCTTCAGAATTCAAAATCTTTTCTCGGTTGCTTCCAGACTTGGTCTCCAAGTTTTGCTTCTTAATTTGGCAAGTTTTCTTCAACAAATTGATTTGTTTGATAAATTCTGCATAACAACTTGGAAAATTCTGCACAATAATCTCAAATAATATTTAGTAGACCTAGTTCTACTAGCATTAGGTCAATGGATTTATTTGTATACATTTTCCTACCAAATGATAATTAAAATATATTAACACATGGAAAATGGTGTCTTTACACATAAACCCTCATATGTATAATATATTATAATAAAGTCCTTTTTTAATATGAAAATGGTAGGAAAAATGTAATACAAATGTGCAGTTTTATCAACTGAACAGAACATAATTTGGATCCTGAATTAGGTTTAGGGTGTTATCGGTAACTGCTGCACATGGACGGCAGAATTTGTGTCTTTTTTCATGAAAATTACCATTGATAACTCCGTTTTGGTTTTCTACCTTAAATAGGAAAGCACACACTTTCTTTGGCTTCCTGAGGCTCAAGAGAATTGCTTCCGTTTAAGCCTATATTTACTAAGGTCCTTAATATAATTTTATATAACTCGAGGGGGTTTTATGAAAAATATTTTACATACTTTTAAAATAAAACTCGAGTATTTATTTATCTTATTTAGGGTTTCATGGATGTGAATTTTAAAGAGTGAGGTATATTAGTGAATATTAACTTAATTTGAATAGTTCATGGTATTTTAGTGTAACTTGTCTTGTATTGATACTTGATGGTATTTTAATGAAACTTGTCATTCTTTTATTTTCTAGAAAACATGGAATTTTATTATATATTAAAAATATATGGTTTGATAATATTTATATAATTATTAAAAATTAATTTTACTTATTAAGTAGAGAATCTCATTTTTTTCTTAAAAATCGTGTTAAAATTCTTTCGAGATCGTATGCTCCGTGAGGAGATCTATATCTCGCTCTACTAGCCCGAGGATGTGCAATAATCCACACCATCCAATAGCGGGTTCCCCAAAATGGGTTATAGATGCATAATCGCAAACAATTTGATAACACAATTTAAAGAAACCGATTTTTTTTATAGTTCAAGGTATTTTGATGAAAGGTCGTGTTTTACCACAAATGTTATGTTTCAAGAGAATCGTGCTATGTCAATATGTGTGTATGTGAGAGGTAGGTCATTGCCTAGTGAAGTTTTCTAAATGTATGCTAAGCAAAATGTTTAAAAGATAATGCATATAAACTTCATGGTATTTAAACGTAAAAGCTAGATTAAAATTAATTAACATGGAGTTTTAGAGTGGAAGTTATTTCTAAACCTTTATAATAGTGTTACAAATATTTTGTAAAAGTTTGTTGAACAATATGTAAATGAAAAGTGGGATTATAAAGTTTAGAAGATTTACATCGGTAATAACTCCACTTACCGATGCTTTGTTTTAAAAAGTGAATTTAGCGAAGTGAGGGAGGAAATAGAATGAACTTACAAGCTCGGAGGAGAGAGGAGAGATAGAAGAAGATGTTTTATACTTCGTGACGTCGTGGGGTTGCCGGAATTGCCTCCAATCCTCGCCGGAATTTGACCTTTGGCTAACTCCACTTGTACTCTTCTTAAACTTGAGAATTTTTGATAATTTCGACTAGAAATTTCAGAATGAGGAGGGGCTGGGGTATGGGGTTATATTTATAGGGTGAAATTAGAGTTTTGAAATTGAAAGATAGAATTAAAAAACATTAAAACTGAGATTAAAGATGAATTTTAATTCTCTGTTAAATTGCAGAGAAAACAAACAGAACAAGGGTGGTAGGGTAGGCCAAAGGATGTTATATGCAAAGCATGGGCCACATCCCCTACGGATAGCCCGGCGTCGCCGACCCATATGTAAATCTCATCGGCCAAGTATGGGTGTTGGGGGTTGGATTCTTGCCACATGTCCTACTCGCTGATAACTCTAATTTGCACATGTTTGATTTTTTTGTCTTTTCATTTTTGCGTGTATTTCACGTGTAAACTTTTGGGCTTCCAAAAAGTTTTAAAAAAAAATTCAGAAAAATAATATATGGCTGATGGGATTCGAACACAGAGGATATGTCACAGCAGTGCAAGGCTTTACCAGTGAGCTACAAGTTGTTTCTTGCTGTTCTTAAACAAATTTAATTTATAACATGTACTTAAGCTTGCAAACTCCATTTTGTACATTAACTTGAAAATTTTCGTACAGTAAAATCAGAGTCGTTACATTCTACCCTCCTTACAAAAAATTTGTTCTCGAAATTTACATTTACATAAGGACTAATTTACAAATAAGAAAGAGTATCTTGCACGCATATCGTCTTCTCGCTCCCAAGTTGATTCTCCTGGCGAATCTTTTCTCCACATCAGTCGGACCAAATTTACTTCCTTATTCCTCAGTGACTTTACCTTTCGGTCCAGGATTTCAATGGGTTGCTGCTCACAAGATAGGTTTGTCTGTACAGTGAGCTCGGAGTGATCAAGGATGTGGCTGGGGTCGCTCACATATCTTCGAAGCTGAGATATATGGAACACATTGTGCACTCCTTCCAATGATAGTGGTAGTGCACAACGATATGCCACTTCTCCGACTCGTTCGAGAATTTCGAACGGTCCTTTATATCACGGACTGAGCTTACCCCACTTGCCAAAGCAAATTACTCCATGGTTTGGAGAGATCTTTAAGAAGACATGATCTCCAGGTTGGAACTCCAAGTGTCGGCGTTTTCCATCAGCCCGGTGCTTCTTCCTGTCTTGGGCTGTGTGCATTCTTTTCCAGATCGTGCGCACTACGTCCACAGTTGGTACGATCACCTCTGGTCTAAGGAGTTCACGATCTCCGGTATCATACCAACTTAGTGGTAAACGACACTTCCTTCCATAGAGCGTTGCAAATGGTGCCATTCCAATACTCGCCTGGTAGCTGTTGTTGAATGAAAATTCCATAAGATGCAGGTGATCTTCCCACGATCCTCCGAAATCTAACATACAAGCTCGTAGCATGTCTTCAAGAATCTAAATTGTTCGCTCAAACTGTCCATCTGTTTGTGGACAGTAAGCTGTGCTGAAGTTCAGACTCGTTCCCAGACTAGATTGCAGACTCTGCTAAAGCTGCGATCGGAATCTGGTGTCACGATCGGAGATGATGCAAACTGGTACTCCATGTATTCTCACGATCTTCTGTATGAGTTCATAGGTATCAGAAATAGTACATCTTATGGTTAAATCTTACATTAGATTCATGCTTACCTCCATGTACTTCTTTGCTAGCGTCTCGGTAGATTGGCCAATTCGAAGTGGGATGAAGTGAGCCGACTTGGTGAGTCGATCCACAATAACCCATACCGCATCGTTACCTTTCGTGCTGCAAGGAAGTGCAGTCACGAAGTCCATGGTGATGTGTTGACATTACCATTCTGGGATAGGTAACGGTTGAAGTAACCCAACAGTCCTGTAATGTTCAGCTTTTACTTGCTGACACACCAAACATTTGGCTACGCTTCTGGCTACTTCACGCTTTATTCCATGCCCCCAGTAATGTTGTCATAGATCTTTGTACATTTTTGTACCACCAGGGTGTACTGAGTAAAGAGAGCTGTGAGCTTCTTTCATCAACTCATCTCGAACAGGACCTTGTGGTACACACAATCTGCTTCAATATCTCAAAGATCCATCTTCGTGGATGATGAGGTCTGTTCACAGTCCACTTTCTAATTGTTCTCGGACCTTTTGCAACTTGGCATCACTTGCTTGTGCTGCTTTGATCTGATTAATAATGATAGACTGAACTTGTAAGTTCATCAAATACGAAGCGTTACCTAGCATAACCACTTCTATATCCATCCCGTACAGTTCCTGCTGAAGCTTCCACTGTACGGTGAGATTCATTTATAATGGCTGGTGACTGAGTGCATCAGGAACGACATTCACCTTCCCTGGATGATATTGTAGGTTGATATCGAAGTCCGCCATGAGTTCTAGCTATCTTCTCTACCGCATATTCAGTTCCTTCTGAGTAAACACATACTTCAAACTTTTTATGCTCCGTGTATATATCTACTCATTCTCCCAGAAGATAATGACGCCAAATCTTAAGTGCAAAGATAACGGCCGCCAACTCCAAGTCATGCGTTGGATAGTTGCACTCTTAAACCTTCAGTCGTCTTGGTGCAAAGCTACAACCTTTTCATGCTGGTGTAGAACACATCATAATCCCTTACCGGATGTATCGCAATGGACAACGAAACCTCCAGATTGATCCGGTATTACGACAATAGGTGCTGATGTCAATCTTGACTTGAATTCTACAAAAGCTTGTTCACATGCTTTTGAACACACGAATGCTTCATTTTTCTATGTGAGCTTAGTCAAGGGTGTTGCAATCTTTGAAAAGCCTTCTATGAATCTTCGGTAGTATCTTGCTAATCCCAAGAAACTTTGAATTTCTTTCACCATCTTTAGTGTCGGACATTCGCTAACAGCCCATACCTTAGCTGGATCTACTGAGATTCCTTGCCCATAACATTGGGCCCGAGAAATCTGACTTGATCTAGCCAAAATTCGCACTTGCTATACTTGGCGTAGAGTTGATGCTGTCGCAATGTCTCCAGGACAATCCGCAAATACTCAACGTGCTCTTTCCGATTCTTTGAATACACCAAGATGCCGTCGATGACAATAACAACAAACCTGTCTAGGTACTCTCGGAAAACTTGGTTCATTAGATTCATGAAAATAGCAGGTGCATTGGTCACTCTAAATGGCATCACGAGAAACTCATAATGACCATAGCGAGTCCTGAATGTCGTCTTCGGAATATCAGACTTTTTGACCTTCACCTATTGATAACCCGAACAAAAATCTAGTTTTGAGAAAACATAAGACCCACTTAGCTGATCGAACAGATTGTCGATGCGCGGTAGTGTATGCTTGTTCTTTATCGTCACTTCGTTCATAGATCGGTAGTCTATACATATTTTGTATGAACCTTGTTTTTTCTTCACGAGCAAAACTGGAGATCCCCAACTCGTAATACTGGGATGAATCCAACATTTCTTCAGAAGTTCATCCACCTAAGTACGGATCTCCTTCAATCCTTCAGGGCTTAAAAGATAGGTTCTTTTATCACCGGTTGCACACTAGGTACTAAGTCAATGCTGAATTCAAGAGCTCGATCGGGAGGCAAACCTGAGATATCTTCAAGGAATACATCCTCAAACTCTCGAACTACCTCTGGCTTGTTTTCTTCTGCTTGTATTGTTGCAATCACTGCCTTCCTTGGTTAGCCTTGTAGGTGCTAGGTTCCAAGGTACGGTCTCCACTCTTGAAATAAACGACCGGATGATCTGGTATCTCAAACACTACCCTCCTTTGACGACAGTCGATGGTAGCGAACAAAGTTCCTAGCCAGTCCATTCCTAAGATACGTCGAAGTTCGGTTTGTCCAGCACCTTGAAGTCCGTATAAAATTCTCTGCTGCAGAAGACAACTGGACACAAAACGTATCCCATAGTTTCCTTTATAACGTCGTTCCCTGAATTGCCATTCTAGCTGGATACGAGCGGTTTAACTGGAACCGCTTGAGTTTGGACGAACCGTTGCGTCATAAAGCAATGTGATGCTCCAGTGTCAAAAAGTGCTAAGGCAGGTAAGGTGGCTACTAAGATTGTACCTAAGTTGTGTGGGATATGTTTAGCTATAGAAAGAAAATTATATATTGATGTATACAAGGATTGAAAAGGTTTGAAAGATTGGAAGTTACCAGTGATGACTTGGCCAGTGGCTTTAGCTTCTTCCACAGTCATTGTGAAAGCCTGACGCTTAGGTACATTCCTCCTTGCCGGAGGCACATTCCTCTGTCCCTGGGGCATGTTCCTCTGTCCCTGAGGCATGTTCCTCTGAGCCTGATGGAACTGATGAGGAGACTGTGCAGAAGGTCCACGAGGAGGTGGAGCTGGGAGAGCAAGACGAGGTGCAGGAGCCTGGATAGCTGGCCGCTCCGGAAAGGTGAGTGCTGGTCGGGGTGTAGGAGCTGGGTTGAGACGATGGGGACAATTTTCAATGGCGTGAGTAGATGCGCCACAAACTAAGTATAGACAGTTAGTATGCTTACAGTCCTTCTCCAGGTGTCCATTCCTCTTGCAGTAGAAGCAAAAGTCTGGAATGGGCCGGTTAAATGGTACTCCCGGTCTCCTGGGTAGAAAAGGTAGCCTGGAAGAGGCTCCTCCTGCCATCTGAGTGGCAAGGCGCTTCACACCGGCAGTCTAAGGTCTGCCCTTGTTCTTCACTACTACCTTATATCGTCGGGAAGTTTTAATAGCAAAATCAAGGGTTAGGAAATCCCTTGTATCTAATGCAGCTTGGATCTCCGGGTCCAATCCTTGCTGAAATCTTCTTGCCTGGATCTCAGCAGTCAGGATGAGGTGTGCAAGGAACCTGTTACGACCTTGTGTTAGCCGTGTAGTGTGTGATATTAAGAAATTGAATACTGAGACATATCTTACCTTGGTAAATTCAGCATCGTATTCATCCACAGATTTGTTCCACATTGAACCTTGTTGTAAGTGGATGAACTGTTGTTCCATGTCGAAAAGGGTAGTCTCATGGAAATATTTCACGTCGAACATGTCGCGAAAAGTATTACATTCAATTAGTTGGGCGAGTCAGCTTTCTTCAGCCTTCCACCATACTCTGGCACTGTCAGTGGGTTGCATCTTCGCAACTCTCACCCAAGCAATCGCTGGCACTTATGCTGCTGCCGGGTCTTCTTCAATGTTCTGAGCCCATTCCTCCACCTCTAATGGGCTCCCATTCCTAAAAAAGTGCTTAGGGTGGAATGCCCGGAATTGCTTGACTCCGGGTGCCTCAGTTTTTGGGCGGTGCAAGAGGATAAAAGTTTGCTGATGCTGACCCTCTAAGAGGCTCTTTATTGCCTCAAGAATACTGTCTGCTCGTTGATAGGAGCTGCTACGGTAGGTGGTGGCGGTAGAGAAGGTGGAGTGTTTCCATTTGCGTTAGTGCTGGTGTTGTTTGGTGAATCCATAACCTTGAGAGAAAAGGAAAGGTTAGGGTAGATTCAAAAGCTTAGAAATGTAAGGAATGTTTAGTTGTTGATTCTTATAATCCTTATAACATATTGCTTAGGTTTCCATGCAGAACTGACCTTAATGGGCCACCAACAAAACCTGTCATGCCCCGCTTTCCAGTGTACGGAGAAGTAGACGTAACGGGCCGTAACGTATTTACTCAGAAGTAAACATGTTACGTGTAATTAAACAATATAAATGAATACACAAGAATAACAAGAGATGTAATAATAACAGCAACTTTCATCAACATTCTTTCTTTACATACAACTGAAAATAAAAGTACAATGATAGAAAGTGATGCCTAAACAGTGGCATATGAACTGAAAAGAAAATAAGTACAAGTAAAAGCCTAGAAACTGATGGATTCCCTAGGTCGCCGCTGGGTTTTGGGAGATAACTTCCATGCCATTTTCAAAAAATTGGCGTGCTAAAGAACCCTAACACTAGAATCTAAACTAGAGAATTAGACGAACAAGTATGTAAATATCTTTACATCTAAATGAACAAGGAATACAACCTTTATAGACAGGTCCTTCACTTCAATAGCTCCGTGTAGTAGTAGTCCCTTCGCTCCAAGTAGTGATCACCCGGACACTAGTGAGGCTCCACAAGGTGAAATGAACAAGCTTGTTTGAAGTCTTCGTGGCCGAAGATGATATACGTCGAGAAGACACTAACTCATGCTACCTCTTCATTAAGAGATGAACTAGTGAAGAAACAATCCAATCTAAATGGCTAGTAGAGAAGAGGTTGATAAAGTAAGAATTTTGTTCACTTTAGAAATTATTTTCTCACTAATTTTCTTCACCTCCCATGAAGCTAGAAAGCTTGAGGAAGGAGAAGAAGAAAGCAACCATGGAATGAAATAAGTGAAGAATGAATCAAGTTGTGAGAATAGCAATCATGGGTGAGTTAATATCATATACTAACTCATGTAGAGACTAAACCATGGATAATCATAATGGTTGGTTTAATAAATATCTTAAGTAAAATAAAATTGGTGGACTTAGTCAATAATTCTACAAGCTTCCACTAAGCATCAACCATGACTAATTTCCACCCAATTTTGAATTACTTTAAATAAATAAAACCCTTGATTATGTTAAGCATGGTGTGAGTCTCATACACCCATGTAGCATGTGGCATCTAGCATGACACAAAAATAATGTACATTAATATATATCACATATATACTAAGTATACACAAGTGAGAAAAAGAAATCTTAAGTAAGCTAATTTTAGTTAATGTAAATTAATATATCAAATATATAATTATACATTAAATTATTAAATCAACACTTGATTTAATAATCCGGCTATATCCCATACAACCGACTAATATCAAATGTATAAACTTATCGAATCAACACTTGATCTGATAACCCGGCTATATCATATATAACCGACCGATATCATATATCGCGAGAATAGAATACGGTTTCACATGCGCGTATTAATCTCGGTCCCGCACATATCACATATGTGCTCTTACTTCATTTCGCTTGAGCCAGGAAAGCTCTGTGTAGGACTCTAAAGACTCGTCAATACGCCGGCAGTAGGTGGTGATCATATCAGTCACCCACAAGCCGCAAGCGGTCTGCTAAACATAATGACCACCCGGGTATTGAGCGATCAAAAGATCAACAAGCAAGCCTGCTCATACTACGGCGAATCCAGTCGGTAACACTACCGTACAGTCCGGTCTCTTCGTCTGATATGTCGCATATCACAGCCTGGGGGTGGTATAACGTCAAACCCCAATAGCCTGACAAGTCATGTCGATGCAAGGTCCATAATGGTTCGAGAAACTACTGATAACACTTACCAGTAGATCTCAGCAATCCTGGCCAGGGATTTCCTGTTATGGCCAATCGAGCATAGCGCAACATCAACCCCCAATACCAGGAGAGACAAAATCCCCTCCTATCGCTCATTACCTCCATGTGACTCAGGACTGTACCCAAAAACCACCGTTTTGCATGATCTTTTCAACGTGGTAAGGTGAAAATCAAAGCACAGTGGGAATCACACAAGACTCTATGACGATCTCGGGTCGACAGACTAACTTGTACCATGTCACCAGAGAACTGCTATCTGACGATAGGTGTAATACTATCTAGGAGTTCTCGCCAAGTCTGTTCAGTATACCCAGTCTCCACTGAGCACCCGTATACCTTCTTTGATGTCAAACACCAATGGATGTGGGATCATCTATCGCCCATCATATGGGTCGAGAAGCGTATACGCTAGTCTACTCTGGAATATCGATGCCCCGTCTGGATACTCCCACGACTAGGAACTTTTGAAGAATTTACTTACTGACTACCTCTGCCGCACTAGTATGATCCGCATCATAATCCTGGTAGTCAAGTACTCATCCTAAGGGCTTTATCAACATGTAATAAAGAGACAATAAGTGTACATATTAAGATAAAGAGCAACCAGATAGCATACTATCATGTCGAGCAAGAAATTCCTCCCTATATATGTCCAAGCATCCACTATAATATACATCACATGTATAATAATGGCCTTTAGGGCATACATATAACTAACATAAATCTGGATCCCCTGTGAACTGCTCCAAATCGTCCTGACTGGGCTTGATCTCCTGAGAGTCGGGTCTCTCCTGACGAACATTCCAAAGAAAGAATAGACAGGAATGTCGTCAGCGAACTAGTGCTCGGTAAGTCCCAAAAGATAAAATGGAATAGACAAGTAAGAGAATAAAACTGGTAAATTATCTGTTTGTTATGCTAACACAGTTGTTTGTAGCTATTAGTGGATGTTGCACACTCTCACAACAGTTGTGAGGAGGCGGAATCGATCAACAAAAAAAAATTCTTGCATGCAACACCCTCATAAACCAAGATCTTGTGCTTAAACCTTAACTAGCAAAACTATTGAGAGATCTAATCTACTATGATAGTGTTATACCTAATGAACCGGTCCTTCGGGTCTTCTTTTGAATGTGACTCCTAGGCTCCTTGTGGTCGCAAATAGCTCAGTCTCCGGCCACTTCAAGATCCAAGATGATCCACCCGAGAGCTATCGAACAAGCTACAAACTCTTCACAAGAGTTTAACTAAGAGATCAAGTTTGCTAAAAAATATCACTTAGATGATGTAGAGATCAAGTATTGGATTATCTTTTTGCTCTAAGCTTTTGATTCATAACTCATGTCAAGGTTAAAGGAAAGAGGAGGAAGAAAGAGATAATGAGGAGAGAGAATGTGAATGTGATCAATGAAAAAACCAAATATGGAAAAATGATATGGCTGAAATGAAAATAATTGAAGCATGCAATAAAATAATGCACCATGCTTCAATAGTAACTCCAAATGAATAAAAAAATGAAACAAGCCATTCCTTCATCCATGCTTAGACTTTCTCAAAATTCCACCTCATTTATTTATTTTCATAAAATAAATATCTAATTATGAGGTGTCTCCTTCTAAAAGGTATTCTTGTAACAATTACGAGAATACCCCTCCACCGTATACCGTATAAGTATACCCGTATCCGAATTCCAAAAAATACGAATACAAATAATCCAATAATATAATACAAGTATCTGGCTTAAACCAAAGCCTACCAGTATTATCCTTCCGATCATTATTCCTATAACAATTACATGAACATGATCGAAACCCTGCCGTAACAACTTACGGCCTCTACATCTTTTGCCTGAAGCAGGGAACCCTCTATGTGGGACTCTAAAGACTTAACAGTACGCTGGCAGTGGTTTTAACCACAAGCACGTCAGCGGCACTAGCTGTGCGTAACGGCTACCCAGGTATATGACGAAAAGGTGGCCGACAAGCGAACTCATCACAACCCTAACGAGCCTGTAAGAAACACTTACCGTACAGTCCGGTCTCTTCGTCTGATACATCGCATATGAAGTCTAGGGGTGGTAAATGTCAGACCCTAGTAACTTTATAAGTCATGCTGATTTACGGTCCATAATGGTTCGAGAAACTACTAATAACTCTTATCAGTAAATCTCGAGAACCCTGGCCAGGAATTTGCTGTTATGGCCGATCAAGCATATCGTGACATCAACTCCCTATACCGGGAGAGATGAAACCCCTCCTATCGCTCACTGCCTCCATGTGATTCGGGACTGTACCCAAAATCCACCTGTTTGTACGACTCAGTAGAGCCGTGGTAGGGAGGAAATCAAAGCACAGTGGGAATCACACAAGAAACTATGACGATCTCGGGTCTACAGACTAACCTGTACAAGTGTCACTAGAGAACTGTTATCTGACAATAGGTATATATACCATCTAGGAGTTCTCGGCGAATCATGTTCGATGTACCCATTCTCCAATGAGCACCGATGTATAATCTTTGATGTCAAACACCAATGGTTATGGGATCAACCATTGCCCCAAGGGTCAAGAAACGTACACACTAGTCTACTCTGGTAATATCGATGCCCTGTCTCGATATACCCTCGACTAGGAACTGCTAAAGGATATGCTTATAGACTGCCCAGGCCCCACTAGTATGATTTACTTCATAATCCTGGCAATTAAGCATAATCCTAAGGGCTTCATCAACATATATATAAAGATATGAAATACAACACATCACGCGTTAAGATGAAGATAAACCAGATAACATACTATCATTTCAAGCAAAGATTGTTTCTGTACATATACATGCCTAGAATCCTATACAATACAGGCCTCTAGGGCATACATGTCTAATAGTAGCTTGGTAAAGAATGTATCAGTGAATACGAGAGGAGTCTAACTATCCCGTGGACTATGGTAACATGTAAGTATAAGGCCCCGTCAATACCCATGGGACAACGGAACGGGATGTTCATGTAAGTGTATTTTAGTGTCCATCATCGTGCCACTTTTAACACATTCCGTACCAGTCTACCCCGTTAAACCCCGTAATGTATTTTGTTTTGATTGGTAATTATCAGACTCGCCGAGACGATGGTATAAGTTGTTCATATAAACAGTTTGAGGATGTATCAAGTAGTCATGTAATCAAGTCAAGATATAGCTAAGGTTCGGTAAAGTCAAGTCATGTTTGTATATTTGGTATCGTTCTGGTATTCTGGTTCAGGTTCAAGTAGCCATGTTTGGTATATTGGATTCATGTTGAAAAGTGTGTTCGTAAAGTAACCGCAGTCAAAACGGTATCGCTAGTAGCTAACCGCGATGAGTACGGTTCATCTGCAGGGAAACGTGAACCTTTTTCTTGCTTTAGACGGGTTGATAAAAAGAAGGGTGGTTGTTTGTAGATCTATTTTAATACGGATGTAAGATTTATAAAGAAGAGGCTTGTAGGGTTCATAGGACTTAGTAGTAATGGATGAATAATTAAAAATGACTCCTTTTATCTTTTAATAGTTTAAAACTATATCGATAGTGATGAATGTAGATTAGGGTTCTTTTGGAAGAAACTAGGGTTTCCCCACTCTTAACCCTTGTCCTTACATTGATCTCTATTCATGTCTAGCCTTTATCAAAACAAGTGTCAAATCATGGTCGTGACTAGTAATAAATTGGTAGCGCAACCGATAAGGATGTTAACTTTTATTTTGCTAAAGTTTATAGACTTTAAAATGTATTAAAGAAGTTAAATGATTTTATCATCCATTGATCTACCCTAGCCTATGAACCCTAGCAAGCTAAGAATTACTCACTCATGGTTTGAGATTTAGAAGAATGGTTGAATAATGAAAATATGATGAAGATGCAGAAATTAAATTCAAAAAGTAAGTGCAAAAAGAATTAACTAATAAAAACACCATCTTTATTAATCAACTATTGCATACAACTTGTGAAAGTAGAGTACAAGAACCCTAATTGCTCTTAGATCTCTATCTTATTGGAAGTAGATGACTAGTTGATGATCACTCAGATGCGCGGATCGCTTTGGACCTCTTGATCTTTTCGGTGATATTTTAGATGTGAAGCTCTCGGTCCTATACATAGTCACAGAAACTAGAAATCCTAGATACCATCTGTGAATATACGCTGATACGATCCAATCACCAAAATCTCTCATCCAACGGCTCTAGATCTGCCGCGGATCCGTCGCGAATAGCGTACTTTGGCCGCCCAACCGCGGCATCATAGTGGCAGATTTTTTTCGCTCACTCTTGTTGACATGTGGAGATCCCTTCAATATTTTGATTCTGAGAATAATACTCTGAGTCTCTGCCATTGCTAAATCTTACGATTTGATTCCATATTTCGGCAGATTTGATTCCAACATCCCGGATCTTCTAGATTCTAGACCTGGTCTAATATCTGCACAATATCTCAAGTCATGGTGTTAGTAGTATTTGGTATTTTTGAGATATTATCATAACCATTTTATATGATATTATATATTAAGAATATTGATTAGAAATATTTGATATAATATGCATATTTTAATTATTAATATTTCATATAAATATTATATGCATATATTTTCCTTCATTATGTTAATTATAATGTAAAAATATATGATAATAAACTTTTTATACATAAACCCTCATATGTTCTATAATTACAATAAACACCTTTTAGTACTTAACAATAATAGGAAAAATGTTCATTCAAATGTGCAATATTTTATACTAATCAAATACCTCAAACTTAACTTTAATCGTCCCGAGCAAACTAGTTATTAAAGAGAGAAGAAGAAGAAAAAGAAAAACCTAGCACACTTTCGTAGGCAACACAATTGCACTGAGCACGTGCAACAAGCCTTTAAACCTCTAGGTGTCCCTAGTAGGAGGATTGTTGTCTCCTGAGGGTTTTCAGTGGATTGCATCCACAAAATCCCATAATAAAATAAAGATGATGAAAGTTACATACAAAGATAAAGATCATATAAAGGAAAGAGCTTGAAAATAAGAGTTTCAAACTACACTAGCTTTTTAGTAGCCATAAGACAAATCTTAATAGTCATGAAAAGATATCAGAAATCATATCATCCCTCAATAAAATATCGCCTTTTTCCTCCCTACCTTTCTTCCAAACATAGATCATATACCCCTACGTGTGCATAAAAGACATCCCTACACTTAGAAAATTCAATTCAAGCTATCATACTCTTGTCCATCTTCCTTAGTATTTTTTAGTCGGTGAATATTTCAGATGGAATTGCGTACACATTCTTCATGTGACCGTTAATACTTCTTGAGGTACTAACCAACCGATTACTAAATGTGCTCACTCATTAAGGCGTAATTAGCAATATCCCAGTCTTGCAACACCTAAGGCTTAGCAGTGGCTCCTAAACCAGTTGGTCTAAGGCACTAGGTGATAAAGTAACCTCGCTATATTTTTTTATGCTACCTTAAATAATTACAAAACCAGTGTTCATTTTTCTTCACCATTTTTTTCATTTATATTTTTGTTTATATATTTATTTTCCTTCATACTAAGGCTTTAGACAAGAGCATTTCAATGTATCCTCTACTATCCCAAGTTTCAAGATTTGTGCAAGTGCATATAGTAGGGTATCAATGTTTAGATGTTTGGACTCAAGAATGGAGTCTATTTTTCAGATTTATTTCTATCCTCAGATTAGTGGTTCCCTTCAAATTACTAACCCTTGGGACAATAGCTTAAGACTACCTATTACTAGTTTCATTATAAAACATCTAATTTTCTTGTTTTTCTTAAATCTCTTCCTATCTTTCATATGTATTTTTCACTCTCTAACATTCATTTACAAAAAAAAATTTATATGATCAATTTTTTTTATATATATAGTGCCTAGAACCAAATGATATTTCAGTAAATACAAACCTCTCCCCCAAACCTGTTTGCAGCAGTGTCTTCACTGATATTGTTCTTTGAGCGCATACACCTGTAGACTTAGGAGGAGAATATTAGGGATAAAATAATAGTTAAGTGAAAAACTACCCCCAAACTTGTTCTTTGGCACGCGCAAATAATCAATTATAACCTTATTTTCACTCACCTCCATTCTTAGATAAAGCACTGTTACAGAAATATAGAGGTGAGGCAGAGGAAAGTTAGTTGTGATGAAGCGGCTCATGTAGGAACAGGAGCTCCTCCACTGGGTCAGCGAAAAAGTACGGTTTTAATCTATGCCCATTTACTTTAAAAATAGAATCGTTTTTAATATTTTCGATATCCACTGCCCTGTGCGGGTACACATACCGCACCATAAAAGGTCATTTCCAACGAGATTTAAGCTTACCCGGATGAAAGTGGAGACAGAAATCGTAAAGAAGGATTTGTTGTCCTGGTGTGAAAGTTTTTCTCAAAAGGTTTTTATCGTGGAACACTTTAGTCCGGTTCTTTACTATAACTGCATTATCGTAAGCTTCATTGCGAAGTTCGCTTAGCTTATTTAATTGCATCTTTCGATAGCTGTCGATTTGATCAAAATCATAGTTAAGCACTTTAATAGCCCACATTTGTTTATGTTCGATCTCGACAGGAAGGTGGCACGTCTTTCCAAACACTAGTCGGTATAGAGACATACCAAGATCGGTCTTATAAGCGGTACGAAATACCCAGAGAGCATCCGTCAATTTGGTGGACCAATCTTTACGGTTCTTAGAAACCGTTTTCTCCAAAATTTGTTTGATCTGTCTATTGGAGATTTCCGTTTCCCCGCTCATTTGGGGATGATAGGGCGTAGAAAGCTTGTGATTGATAGAATATTTCCGCATCAAAATCTCGAAAGACCGATTGCAAAAATGCGTCCCGTTGTCGCTAATTATAGCGCGAGGGTGTCCAAATCACGAAAAGGTATTTACTTTCAAAAACTTAATAACAACCTTGTTGTCATTAATGCAATACGGTACCAGCTTCCACCTATTTCGAGACATAATCAACCGATAATAAGATGTATAAATTCATAAAAGAGTTGGGAAATGGGCCCATAAAATCAATTTCCCAAACATCAAATATCTCCACAACCAAGATAGGTTAGAGTGGCATCTCATTTCTACGTGAAATCCGACCCATGTGTTAACACCATGAATAAGTTTTGCAATGATCATATGCATCTTTAAATAATGTTGACCAATAAAAGCCACATTGCAAGATTTTCTCCGCCATTTTTCGTGGACCTAAGTGATCGCCACATACCTGATCATGGCAGAAAGACAATACACTCTTGAATTCTTTATTAGGGACACATCGGCGAATGATATGATCGGGACAATACTTAAACAAATAAGGTTCATCCCGGTAAAAGTGTTTTACTTAGGATAGAAATCGGTGATTGTCTTGTTTTGACCATTCGCTGGGTAGAAGTCATGTTGCTAAATAATTCACAATATCCACGAACCAAGCTTCGCAGGATATGGTCAAGAGCTGTTCGTCAGGAAAGGAATAGTTTATTGGCAAGGTCGACATTGGTGAAGAAGAAAGACGTGGGCATTTTCACATCCACTTTTGTCTCGTATGACAAGATCAAATTCGTGTAACAACAGAATCCAACGTATTAGCCTGACTTTAGTATCCTTCTTCGCTAAAAGATGTCTTAGGGTAGAATGATCGGTGTAAACTATAACTGGAGAACCAATCAAATAGAGCCTGAATTTTTCTAATGCAAATACAAATGCCAAGTGTTCTTTTTCGGTAGTTTTATAATTCATTTGGGTATCGTTCAAGGTCCTACTTGCATAGTAAATTACATATGGCATCTTATCAATGTTCTGTCCTTAGACTGCACCAATAGCAAAATCAGATGCATCACACATAAGCTCAAACGGGTGATTCCAGGTCGGAGATGACAGAACGGGAGCTGTAGTGAGGGAGCTTTTAAGTGATTCAAAAGCAGTCTCACAATCTGAATCGAAATGTAATGTTGTATCCTTGGTCAAGATAAGAGTTAAAGGTTTAGAAATTTTGCTAAAGTCCCTATTGAATCTCCTATAAAATCCTGCATGACCAAAAAAGGATCGTACATCTTTGACGCATTTGGGAGGAAGAAGGTTATGGATGACATCTATTTTAGCTCTGTCTGCCTCCATGCCTTTTCGTGAAATGATATACCCAAGGACAATACCTTCTTGAACCATGAAATGACATTTTTCCCAATTCAAAGTTAAATTCTTATCCTTACAGTGGGTAAGAACAGCGTCAAGATAATGAAGGCATTCCTCAAAGGAGTCCCCAAATATGGAGAAATCGTCCATAAATATCTCCAGAAAATTCTCGATCATGTCCGAGAATATCTCCATCATACACCGCTGAAATGTAGCGGGAGCATTGCATAACCCGAAGAGCATGCGTTTATAAGAAAAAGTACCAAAAGGACAAGTATATGTTGTCTTATCTTGATCCTTTTTCGGCGATAGGGATCTTGTTATAGCCGGAGTATCTGTCCAAGAAATAGTAGTATTCATGCCCGGTTAATCGTTCTAACATCTGGTCAATGAAAGGTAGATGAAAGTAATCTTTCCTCGTTACGGCGTTGAGTTTTCTATAATCAATACATACCCGCCACCCAGTTTGGGTATGTATTTGGATCAACTCATTATCCTCATTAGTTATGACCGTGATGCCAGACTTTTTAGGGACTACATGAATAGGACTTATCTATTAGCTATCAGATATTGGGTAAATTATGTCATTATCTAGGCATTTGACGATTTCTCTCTTTACTGCCTCCTTCATAATGGGATTCAACCATCTTTGTGGGTCTCGGGCTGGTTTGGCTTCATCCATCAAATGTATATGATGTTCAACAATTAAGGGACTAATCCCTTTGATGTCTGCCATTGTCCAACCAAAAACTTGCTGATTTGATCTTAAGGCCGACAAAAGAGCGTTCTCTTGCTCTAAACCTAAAGAAGCGGATATGATAACGGGAAAAGACTCATTCTCACCTAAATATGCATATTTAAGAAGAAAAGGTATTGGCTTGAGATCTAGTGTCGGCGGAGAGACGATAGAATGCAAGGTAGGGGAATTATACTCGGACTCGTTAAGAGGTTCATAGCTAGCGTAAGATATAGACTCTGAAAGCTCGACTAACTTTTGCGACAAGACAAAGGATTCGAACTCGTGGTTGGACTTATCAAAAGGGTCCTCACTAGTATAGTAATTTGCGAGATCAAACAATGACACACTAGTGTCATCAAGATCATGAACGCAAAGTTCCTCAACTTCGCAGCTGTCGGAAGCTATCTCGTTGACAGAACATATATCCATTAGATGAGCAGAAGATTCAGAGGGTTGACTTCCTAGCCTGTAAATGTTAAACTCAATTGTCATCTTCCCGAAGGATGGGTTCATGGAACCATTACGATAATTTATTACAGCATTGGAAGTTTCTAGAAAAGGCCGACCGAGAATCACCAGGATTTGATTCCGTTGGTTTTCCATAGGCTGTGTATCTAGAACTATAAAGTCCACATGGAATATAAATTCCCCGACTTTGATTAATGCATCCTCTAGCTCACCCCTAGGGTGGGTGTTCATCACAGAAAACTGCATTTTAATACCGCTCATTCATTATCTATTTTGTTATATATCGGTGCTATTAACCAGTGTCTACTCAGTAATTAAAGATTACAAGTGTTCGTGATAAAATACTGGAAACACATTCAATATCACGGATATAGCATTTGGGATCCGACACTGCAATCAGAAAAAAAAACCGACCGATATCCAAAGAGCTTTTGCAAAATAAATGTGTACACATAATTTTGGTCCAACACATACAAGTGTGCACATGACTCTTTGGTGGCTTAGACCATGGTGGGGATGCCTTGGCACACACAAATGATGAGTTGTGCAATTAGTGGGCACATGTAATGTGATGGGTAATAAATACATAACGTTTTGATGTGATATTGGCATCAAGTTTCCCTCCAAATTCTCTGCATGCAAATCAGGTTATTTTAGACAAAGCAAACAGCATAAGAGTGATGTTGGAGTAAACACAAGACCACCACATGAATAAGAGCCCCAGTGCTCGGTTTTGGGTTGGCTACACCCTCAAGAAATCCGAGCTCGCCGGCCCCCCTTGCCCAATTTGTCCCCATCTTTCACTGTCCCTTCCTTACAGTCACATCACCTCATTTTTATTACTTGTTTAATCTTTTTTGGTGCCTATAAAAGCCAGATCAGTGAGCAAGGGAAGGGTCCACTCTCATTCTCTCATATACTTGTATACATTTTGTTGTTTTCTTTTCTTTTTGGTTTAGGCTTGAGTGTTGAGTGGGCTATCACTTGGTTTCTTCTTCTTCTTCCCTCTTGAAGCTTTCTTCGGAGAGCTTCATTATGGAGGTCGAATAAGTTACCAAAATCTTGTAACTCTTCATCAAGTGTTAATAATATTATTGTTTCTTTTATACTTGCTTTATTTTCCTTATTTGCTTTTCTTTATCATGCTTAACTAATCTTCTTGGTGGTGGTAATGATAAGGAAGTGAGATGAAAGGCTTTGCCTCCTCCTCCTCTTGTTATGTTTATTGTGCTTTAACATGATTATAACTTAAGCATTGTTTTATATATTGATATGATATGGTATTTTGAACCCATGGTTACATTGTACCCTTTTCAAATACTATATTCACTCCCCTTCCCTATTTCACAATGTTTAAGTTAAAATCAAATTGGTGTTAAGTTTGCTAAGTTTGGATACGGTATTTTGTGACCAAGAGCTTGACAAACCCTCGGTTTTCATATATCGTATACTATCAAAACCCCTTAGCAAAGTTAACACTAAAATCTCATTCACTGACTTGTATCTTTGATGTTGATGTATGCTTGCTAACCCTTGTGTTCAGCGTTGATACCTCAAGCTCGGATATACAAACGGTAAGTGAACAAACGGACTCGTTTCGTGTTTTGCGGCAAACATCGGAATTTGATGACTTGTACTCCGCAACCGCGTTGACAAGTCATGCTTCATGCCGGGATCGACGTAAAGACAGACAACTCATGATCAAGGGAGCGTCGAGGGAATCGTCGCGATTCAACCTTCTGAGCCAAAGCCATGGCCAATTTCTTTCTTAACTTGTTTTCTTCGTTATCTTGTTTTCGTATTCTTTTTATATTTTTTGTGACAAAACCAACCATCCGTTATTTATTGAACCTTAAATCACAAGACCTAATACACAATTCCCTATGGATTGACCCGTACTTGTCGGCTTGCTACAACGCGCCGTGCACTTGTGGTTTATAAATATTTAAAACGAGAACGATATCGTGTGCGCAATCCGTTTCCTTAATATCATATCCGTTTCCAAAACATACGCGTTTGCGCACGCTGGTGAATTCCCAACAAGTTTTTGGCATCGATGCTAGAGAGTTGGTAGTATTGGGTATTGTTATTTCTGGTTCTTACTAAAAAATTAACTTTTAACCTGATTTTTTTTCAAAACTAACACTAAACTAACAAATTCGTTTCGCTTTGTTCTCTGTCCTTCAGACCTGCTAGCACTCTGTAATTAAACAAAAAAAATCAAGTTAGACCATTAAAATACTAATATAGCCTAGAGAACCCACACAAAATTTCATCCCCTCTCCTCGGATTTGGAACGGCGACATCACTGTAGAATCCGAGCTCGCCGGCCCTTTGAGGGTGTTTTTAGTTTTTTGTTTTTGTGTGATCTCCAGTGCAGTGTTGGCATTCTAGTGGTATTGTTTGATTTTTCTAATTTTAAGTGTGCAGGAATTGGGGCATATATATCGCTTTTTGACACTAAATATCGTATTTTCCGACATTTCAGGTTTTTAAGAAATTACGACCAGCGATCGTGCGGAGCGAGACTCAAATTCTATTGCAAAATGTTAGTGAGGTATAGTGCCAAAGATCCGGGTAGTTTGACCCGCGCAAGCGAACAATCAAAGACTCGAATCATTTTCAAAGGGGTTTTCTTAAACCAAATCACATCAGTATATATTTCCTAACACATTCCTCTTAAATCCGACGCATTCCAGTATTCCTATCTTCTACAGGATTCTTCGCACAAGTTTGCCACCAATTGAACAGAGAACTGACCGTATTTTTTTTACAGCGCTTAAATTTAAACGAAAAAGAATTGATTAAATTGCTTGATGTCTTGAATTCTTTTTATTAATTGTGCATTTGCATCTTAATACGGATTTAAGGGCAAAAAGACCAAACAAGGTATGGTAAAGAATTTCATCACCTTTTTCCGTAGCCCACAAATCACAAAACTGCATTCTTGCATACCCACAGTAATTTAAAATCAACTAGAACTTTGACTTTAAGGACTTCGCGCTCATTAGGAGAAGTTGACTGTGTTTAGAACACCGCTTAACGGTATATCATTCACGGGGTGTCTAGGCTAGTGTTCAAGAGAAAGGGTTATCTAATTAAGTAACTTCGCGAAAGTGTTGGAAACCCTCCCCTTCTCTCTTGCTCTTACCTGGCTTCGTGATCCATATATCTTGAGCCCGTTTCTCGACACAATTTTACTTCGACAATCAGGTTCTTGAGCAGGTCTAGTTGACTAGCATACCATAGACTGCTAGGGTGTGATATTCTTTATTTTTGTGATATTTGTGAATTCTTGTTCATATGGGTGATACACGATTTAATTCAATTTCTCACGATTCTTATTCTTTTGTTTATACTCATTCCCAATTTTTTTGTTCAAACAGTCACGATTCTTCCCACATTCATGAAAACTGTCCTTTTCTAGGGGATGACCAACCGTCCCAGAGTTTTGCTAACGGTCACCCACCTAACACTCTTGAACTCAGTCTCACTTCAATCAGAGACCTAATGATTCAGGATTTAGAGAAATAGGTCGACAGCTTGATTGCTCTAGCATCACCACCATCACAACCCTCCTTACCTGATACAACTGACACATCATTAGGGTATGATAGTGAGATGGATTCTAGGTTGACCACTTTAAAGAAGGGTATTGAAGCAATGACTGCGATCGAGAATCAGTCAGCTTCTACACTAGCCCTTTGCATATAGCAGTCCGAGGAATTATTTATTGCTCAAGCCCAATCATTGGCTAGAATATAGGAACACGCGAAACATTTAGCTGTAAGGATTCTAGAGAGTGAACACAGTCAATCGGAAACCAATAGTGTTAATGTCTGTCATCTAGGAAGTCATCCAAGTGAGCTAAACAATCAAACGAATTTTGATGATTTCATAGATGATGATGCAAATGAATTGACTGAGTGTTACCAGGACACACAGGAAAACACTCTAAGTCATTTCACCACTAACCTTCAGGTCTCCACTAAATCTCTTGTCACTTGTAAGTTAGAGATTGATTTAACCGAAATTATACTTGATGAGGAAATTCTTGAACCATCTGATTTTTGCACTCTGATTTTAAAAGAGGGACCTTATGAATTTGACGGGTATGGTTTGGATAGATTGTCAGAAGAGATCAATGATCAGGAACCCACAATTTTTGTATCACCTAGTGATATTGTTTCGGAAGAAATGTTAGTGTGGGAACCTACTTTTTTGGATGACATATACCTACCCATTTGTGAATGTGATGAGGAAGAAATGGTATTGGAAGAGTCTGTGAGCTATAATGATACGAATAGGATTGTGAAAAATCATATGGAGGAAGACAGCATTGAAAAATATTCTTTCATATCGAGTTTTGAGGAAATTTTTGCAGATGAACTTGATATTCTAGGTGAGTTTGAGTCAGGATCAATTTGGGAACATCCTAAGAACCTTTCTTTTGCCGAACTTTTTGCGGATGAACTCCAGTTTTTAAACGAACCGTACTTCGAAACTCAATATGTGCTTTATGAACATTCAATTCATCCAGGAAACAATTCTTTAACCTCTTCAAAACTTCATTTTCATCTTCAGCGTCTTCTGATCCCTACTTTTACACGCCCATGCCTTTCACTAACATTTAACATATACCTTTTCTTTTTCTTTTTCTTTTTCTTTTGTATATATATATATTCTTTTACCAGCCATTGCACGATATAGACAAAATCTTTAAATGGATGGTATTAATTTCTGGACTAACCCAATCTTTTAACATGTATATGCTGTAATTAGTTTTAGGTTTTTTCTCTTTCTTTGAATAAAATTCTCACCCTGGTGTCTAAGTCTAGCTACCAGAGATGGGGGAAACGATGAGGACATCGTAAAACTCAAGTTTGGGGGTGAGCACTGTGTTTGTTTCGCTGCATCATGTGTATATTCTGCATTGCATACATATTTAAAAACCATAAAAATTGAAAAAATTTCCTAAAAATATAAAAACTTTGTCATGTTAGCTAGCGGGGGAACTTAGATTCAAAGTCTGATGGTTCAGTTGATAAGTTAGAAATAACTAAATCCTTGTTGTGAGATTGACGACCCGAAATATAACCCTCCTTAGAGTTTAACCGTAGCCGATACACGTCTTTTATAACACTTTACACGTGTCATATGTGTTTTAAGAATTTGATAAATGTCTGATATGTCTAAAAAACTTTTTAAAATTGATAAATATCGTTAGGATCAAGCAGGTTTGTTCTGAGTTAAGTAAATATCAAGAATTGTTCATATAGTGAAGTAGATATGAAGAATTTTATTGATGTGTTAATAGAAGCTATAAGTCTGAAAAATAACCCATCTAGACCCCTGTTGGAGTAAGTACACACCCTATTCACATGTAACATCTTCGGATTTAAAAGAAATGCTGGCTATATCTCCGTTTTCACTGAGTTCAGAATATTTTGAAAAAAAATAAGTCTTTTGTTTTGTGGCCTTGGTAACTTGGGTAATTAAGTCCTTGGGGTGTCTCCACACCTAATGCCCTAAAACGATGGGAGTCATTGACCCAAAGCTCGCTAAGTTTCCAATCGCCAAATAAAACAAGCAAAGCAAGTATTCTCTCCGAGTTAAAAGTCCTAATGATTCTTTGTGGGAGAATAATCTTGGCGGAGACGAATTTTCTATTAAAACAGTTTTTTCACGGAGATATGAAGGTTTGTATTTATGAAGACGTTTTGCACAATAACCAAAGGTGTGTATGAACAAAAACAGGTGAAAGGGTGGAGTGAAGTATATGACTTAGGTTCTCTGTTAAAATTGATATATATTCTGACTTGAAATCTAACTGGAGAATAAAACTTGAAAAAATCTTTACTCCTTTCAAACTCGTGTGATCCTTCAGAAGTTTATCTTGGTCTGTAATTATGACATGATGACCCTAATCAAAGTTCTTAAAACCTTATGGACACTATCCTCACAATCACGTAAAGACGCGTATGAGCTTATGTTAAACAAATTGCGAGGAGTGAAAATAGGGTTTAACGTTTCTAACTTGGTTAATAAAATTTCTAAACTTTGATTCTTAACTTTAAAGGTTAGAATCAACAGTTTCTGCGTGACGCTAACTTGACTGGATTTTGTGGGTATAATCCGCTGAAAAGCCTCAGGAGATAACACTCCTTCTACTAGGAACATCTAGAGGTTTAACAGCTTGTTGCTCATGCTCAGTGCAATCGCGTTCCCTACGAAAGTGAGGGTAAGATTTTTGTTTTGCTCGGAATGAGAAAAAGATAAGTTTGGGGGTATTTTTTCATCACAGAAAACTGCATTTTAATACCGCTAATTCATTATCTATTTTGTTATATATCGGTGCTATTAACCAGTGTCTGCTCAGTAATTACAGATTACAGGTGTTCATGATAAAATACTGGAAACACATTCAATATCACGGATATAGCATTTGGGAGCCGACACTGCAGGGTTGCCTAGCACGGTAGCAAGGTTTCTGGAGGCATCGTCCATGCCAAATTTAAATTTTTGCCGCTCTAGCTAACCCTTAACTAAGAATCGTTAAATAGAAATCGGACGGAATGTAAATGCAAACGACTTTGCAAGTAAAGTGAACAAAGAATATAACCTTTGTAGACCGGTCCTTCACTTCATTAGCTCCGTATAGTAGTCCCTTCGTTGCGATCAAGAAGTCCCGGAATCTAGAGAGGCTCTGATGAAGAAACGAACATGCTAGCTTTGAAGTCTTCGAGACCGAAGATGATCTACGTCGAGGAGACACTAATTTAAGCTATCTCTTCACTAATCATGGAATTAGTGAAGCAAACATCCTATACTAAATGGCAAGTAGTGGAGGATGATGAAGTAGGAATTTTTCTTACATTAGAAATCATTTTCTCACTCAAAATCATCACTTTTCAAAAAGCTAGAAAGCTTTTGTGAAGAAGAAGAAGAAGAACAAGTGATGAAATGAATTATTGTGCTAGATTAGAAATGCAACCAAGGTTAGATAATATCATCCCTAACCCTTATAGAGACTAAACCATACCATAGGGTTAAAGGTTGAGTTAATAAATATCCTAAGCTAAAAACAAATAAGTGGACAAAGTCAATGTTTCTCCAAGCTTCTTCCAAGATCAACCTTGACTAATTCCAAATGGTTTGTAAATAACTTAATGATAAATATTAAACCTTAATCTTAACCCTAGCATGGTGTGAGTCTCATACATGTATGTTGCATTTATAGCCTAGCATAACACAAACATGTACACAAATATACATATCACATATATACAATGTGCACATCAAGTGAGAAAAGAAATCATAAGTGAGCAAGTATTAGTTAATGTAACTTAATATATCAAATATATAATTATACATTAGATTATCAAATCAACTCTTGATTTAATAATCCGGCTATATCACATATAACCAACTAATATCAAATCCATCAACTCTTGATCCGATATCCCGGCTATATCATATATACCGGGCCGATATCACATATCGCGAGAATATAATACTGTATCATATACACGTATCAATCTCGGTCCTGCACATATCACATATGTGCTCCTACTCCGTTTCGCTTGAGCCAGGAAACCGCTGTGTAGGACTCTAAAGACTCGTCAATACGCAGGCAGTAGGTGATGATCATATCAAACACCCACAAGCCGCAAGCGGTCTGCTAAACGTAACGGCCACCCGGGTATTGAGTGATCAGAAGATCAACAAGTAATCTTGCTCACACTCCTGCGAATCCAATCAGTAACACTACCGTACAGTCCGGTCTCTTCGTCTGATATGTCGCATATCTCGTCTAGGGGTGGTAAACGTCAGACCCCAGTAACTCGATAAGTCATGCCGATGTGAGGCTCATAACGGGTCGAGAAACTACTGATAACACTTACCAGTATATCTCTAAAGCAGCCCTGGCCAGGGATTTCCTGTTATAGCCAATCGAGCACAGCGCAACATCAACTCCGAATAGCGGGAGAGACGAAACCCCTCCTATCACTCATTGCCTCCATGTGATTTGGGACTGTACCCAAAATCCACCGTTTTGCACGTTCTCTTGAACGGGGTAAGGTGGAAATCAAAGCACAGTGGGAATCACACAAGACTCTATGCCGATCTCGGGTCTGCAGACTAACCTGTACCAGTGTCACCAGAGAACTGCCATCTGACGTTAGGTATAATACCATCTGGGAGTTCTTGGCGAGTCCATCCAGTATACCCAGTCTCCACTGAGCACCCGTATACTATCTCTGATGTCAAACACCAATAGATATAGGATCATCCATCGCCCATCTACATGGGTCGAGAAGCTATACGCTAGTCTACTCTGGTATATCGATGCCCTGTCTCGATACACCCTCGACTAGGAACATTTAAAGGATGTACTTAGTGACTACACTGTCCCCACTAGTATAATCCGCATCATAATCCTGGTAGTCAAGTACTCATCCTAAGGGCTTTATCAACATGTAACATAGAAACAATCAGTGTATATGTTAAGATAAAGAGCAACCAGATAGTATACTATCATGTCGAGCAAGAAAGTCCTCCATATATATGTCCAAGCATCCACTACAATATACATCGTATGTATAGTAATGGCCTCTAGGGCATACATATAACTAACAACTGCAAACAGAACAGAAAACCGACCGATATCCAAAGAGCTTTTGGAAAATAAATGTATGCACACAATTTTGGTCCAACACATACAAGTGTGCACATGACTCTTTGGTGGCATGGACCATGGTGGGGCTGCCTTGGCACACACAAATGATGAATTGTGCAACTAGTGGGCACATGTAGTGTGATGGGTAATAAATGCATAAAGTTTTGATGTGATATTGGAATCAAGTTTCCCTCTAAATTCTCAGCATGCAAATCAAGTTATTTAGACAAAGAAAACAGCATAAGAGTGATGTTGGAGTAAACATAATACCACCACAAGAATACAGGCCTCAGTGCTCGGTTTTAGGCCAGCCACATTATGAAGGAATCCGACCTCGCCTGCCCTCCTTGCCCAATTTGTCCCCATCTTTTCACTGTCCCTTCCTTGTAGTCACATCATCTCATTTTTGTTACTTGTTTAATCTTTTTTGGTGCCTATAAAAGCTAGATCAGTGAGCAAGGGAAGGGTCCTCTCTCATTCTCTCATATACTTGTATACATTTTGTTGTTTTGTTTTCTTTTTGGTTTAGGTTTGAGTGTTGAGTGGGTTATCACTTGGTTTCTTCTTCTTCTTCCCTCTTGAAGCTTTCTTTGGAGAGCTTCATTATGGAGGTTGAATAAGTTACCAAAATCTTGTAATTCTTCATCAAGTATTAATAATATTATTGTTTCTTTTATACTTGCTTTCTTTTCCTTATTTGCTTTTCTTCATCATGATAAAGAGATGATGCGGGAAAACCGGCTAAGATGCTTTGGTCATGTGCGATGCAGACCTATGGAAGCACCAGTTCAACGAATAGATACTCTCGATATGAGCAATGGCAAAAGGGCAAAAGGGAGACCGAAGAAAACATGGGTGGAGGTGATACGAAACGATATGGTTGCCAAAGGACTCAATGAAAGTATATTGTTTGATAGGAGTGAGTGGAGGCAGAGGATTCATGTGTTGGACCCGGCGTGATTCTCATATTGGTTCATGTAGCCTACCCTATATGCTTAGGATAAAAGGCTCAGTTGTTGTTGTTGCTTTTCTTTATCATGCTTAACTAATCTTCTTGGTGGTGGTAATGGTAAGGAAGTGAGATGAAAGGCTTTGCCTCCTCCTCCTCCTGTTTATGTTTAATGTGCTTTAACATGGTTATAACTTAAGGATTGTTTTATATATTGATGTGATATGGTATTTTGAACCCATGCTTACTTTGTACCCTCTTCAAATACCATATTCACTCCCCTTCCCTATTTCATAATGTTTAAATAAAAATCAAATTGGTGTTAAGTTTGCTAAGTTTGGATACGGTATTTTGTGACCAAGAGCTGGACAAACCCTCGGTTTTCATACACCGTATACTATCACAACCCCTTAGCAAAATTAACACTAAAATTATTTGCTCTCACTCACTAATTTGTATCTTGGATGTTGATGTATGCTTGCTAACCCTTGTGTTTAGTGTTGATACCTCAAGCTTGGACATACAAACGCTAAGTGAACAAACGGACTCGTTTCGTGTTTTGCAGCGAACATCGAAATTTGATGACTTGTGCTCCGCAACCGCATTGACAAGTCATGCTTCATACCGGGATCGACGTAAAGATAGAAAACTCCTGATCAAGGGAGCGTCGAGGGAATCGTCGCGATTCAACCTTCCGAGTCAAAGCCATGGCTAATTTCTTTCTTAACTTGTTTTCTTCGTTATCTTGTTTTCGTATTCTTTTTATAGTTTTTTGTGACAAAACCAACCATTCGTTATGTGTTGAACCTTAAATCACAAGATCTAATACACAATTCCCTGTGGATCGACCCATTCTTGCCGGTTTGCTACAACACGTCGTGCACTTGTGGTTTATAAATATTTAAAACGAGAACGATCTCGCATGCGCAATCCGTTTCCTTAATATCATATCCGTTTCCAAAACATACACGTTTGCGTGCGGTGGTGAATTCCCAATAGTGGGTGATAGATCGATCGGCTATCTGGATAGTGCAGTGCGCAGGTTTCAACACTCCTATGCCTAACTGCTCATATACAGAATACGGGAGCAAGTTAACTCTAGCACCTAGATCGAGTAGAGCGCGATTGATTCTTTTTCCTCCAATGGTTATAGATATTGTAGGACAACCGGGGTCCTTACGTTTCTTCGGCAACTATTAGGTAAAAGCGGTGCTCACATTACTCTTTAAGAAAACATTTTTAGGCACTTGAGTTTTCCTCTTCCTAGTGCACAAGTCCTTAAGGATTTTCGCATAAGACGAAACTTGTTGAATAGCGTCTAGGAGAGGAATATTTATGTTAACTTGCTTAAACATTTCCACAATCTTCTCCATTTGTGCATTTGGTTTGTTAGCCCTCAACCTGTTTGGAAAGAGAGCTTTATCAATAAGGGTTGGGTCCAACATTTGTGGAGAAGTTTGTGGGGATAGAATGGATCCAAAAATTAGATTTAGGATCGTTTGAGGTTTATCCAAAGAAGTGGTCTGAGGGTTTGAGCCTAGTGAAGAATGGAGAATATGCTTAGAATGGGATGATGGACTAGACGAATTAAGGTTAGAAGTAGTAGCCGGGGTTTCATCGTCATCAACTTCAACTTGTTCCCCAACTTGGTTGTGCAGCACTCTTCCCGATCTTAACTTAGTTACGGCACTCACGTTATGATTTTGTTGGTTAAAAACGTGGTTTGCGCTTTTTGAGTGGCCGAGATTTGGTAAAAGTTTAGATGGAAGTCTCCCTTTCTCTCTCTCTCACTCATCGCGGCATTTAACTGTGCAACTTGTGCTTCTATCGATTTAATGCTTTCAACGTGGGAAGCAGTGTGTTGTACTAACGTTTGGATATAATATATTAAATTAGCCTTCGTTTTTGTAGATTGTTTAATGAACATTTCTAAGTTACGTTCGAGTGCAGAGGTTTTATCGGTACCGGCCATTGGGAAAGAATTATTATAAGGTGCAAAGTTGTTAGCCGGGTTTTGAAAAGATTACGGTTGAAAGGGGTGCTGACTTTGTTGTGGTGGTTGCTGTTGCTGTGGGGGAAGCCTTTGATAGTTGCGTGGGAACTGGTTTTGATTTTGAGTTTGGTTTTGGTTCCAAGCAAAATTAGGATGATTCCTCTATCCCTGCTTGTATGTGGAAGAATAAGGATCGTTTCTAGATCGTTGCCGAAAATCAGCATTAATTTGTTCTCGACCTTGAAACGGAGGATTTAAAGGACATTCTTCCGTTAAATGTGATTGGTCAGTACAGCAACCATACACGGTTTTGGGGAGCATAACTTGGTTTAGGGAGGCTGGCGAAAATTTGTTTCTATAGCTTCAAGTTACTTTTGTATCGCTGCCATTTCGGCTTTTACTGTGATGGAAATATCGAGCTGATGAATACCTGTCCTGGATGAAGATGAAGTTGCTCTAACGCTCTCCCAATGTAATGTTTGTTCGGCGAGATCTTCCAGGAATTGCCAAGCTTCGTCATCGTCTTTAGATATGAAATAAAATTGATAAATGGTTTCTAGCATCTGTTTTGTCGCTGGATTAATACCCTCATATATAATTCGGCAAAGTTGCCATCTATCGATTCCGTGATGAGGGCATTGGATAAGAAGATCTTTAAATCGTTCAAAACATTTCCAAAATGGTTCGTTGGGAAGTGGGTAAACTAGCTAATCTCGCTTCGAACATAGGCGGTTTTGTGATGAGGGTAAAATTTCCTAAGGAATGCTATCACGAATTCATCCCATTTGGTAATAGAATGTGCGATAGTGCTATAAAGCCATTTTCTGCTAGGTCGCATAAGGTAAAAGGGAGAAGACGTAATCGCATAGCAACCCCTGAAAGTTGGGTTGTGCTCATCATTGCACATATGTTTTTGAATTTTTCTATAAAAACATATGCGTATTCGGATTCAAACCCGTGAAATTTGGGCAACAAGTTGATGAAGTGGGGTTTAATTTTGAAATTATCCCCATTGGCCGGTGGAAGAGAAAGACAAGTAGGAAGGGCCCGCGTACGGGGTAGCATCATTCTTGGAGAGAGATGCACAGTGGATTTTATACACTTATGGGTGGTGGCAGGGTGGTATCATGAAATCCCGATGGAGATCCGTCCATTTTGAAAGATGTGGTGGGTGGAAGGGAAATAGAAGATAAAAAAGTACCGACTTTGGAGTCGATAGCAAAGACGCGGACAAGACAAGCACTAGAATCCAGTGTCCAGTCGATCATGCACTAAGCGGGTGCAGTGCATATGGCAGCGTGTGTGAGAACGATTTTTAGAAAGTTTGTTTTGAAAAAGTGTCGGACGTGAATCTTGACTCAACAAATCACAAAAATGTACTATCAATCCCTAGAACTAGGGTCACCTAGGTCAAATCACTAGACCGCTCCTAGACATCCAAAGAACAAGTCGCAGGATCAATCCTTTATCACCTCTTTATTACTCTTATGGCCAGGTAAGTGCCAGGTAAGTGGGAAGTATCCGCTATACGAATCACCGAAAATAGCAGGCCTAATTAAGTAACCACTTTCCTTAATCACACTTGCCTAAACACCACAAGAGAAATGTGGATAAGTGATAGATTACCCACGACCCTCCTCTGTCCTAATTGAGCGCGACGGTCCTTAGAGGCTTAGTCTAGATTTTTTTTAATTAATGTAGCACGTGGACTGCGGGAGATGAAGAAGAGGATGGCGACACCGTCTTCGGCAGACAAGGACCAGGTGAGTAGATGTATATCTACGGGGGGAAGTCGGGTGGATGGCGTTTAGCACCCCCGCAAACGTAGAATAGGGACAGTACTTATTGTCATTAGGAAGCCAGATGTGACCTTAGATTCTTGATGAGCAGGACCCTAGTAATGACCCTAGGTTGGACTAGACTGATTTAAAAAGACCATACCAGAGGATGAATACCTTGGAAGAGATTCGTAGGTTCAGGTAGATACACACACAGCACACACCGAGACATACATACACGTGTTCTCTTGCTGAATTTTCTTCAGAGCACCCCTATACTCCTTTGGGATATGTTGAAATTATCTAACTCTCTGTTGGCTTACTCCAGTTACTCCAGAATTCCTTGCAAAACTCACACAATATTCGTTAAATACACAAGATGTGGTTTTGATTATTTTATGTTATAGATTTAATAAGAATTCAATCCGAATAGCAAGAAAAAAATTACGACCGTTTACCCGGCAACGGCGTCATTTGATTGTTCTGCTGAAAAGTGCGTTCGTAAAGTAACTACAATCAAGACGGTGTCGCTAGTAGCTAGCCGCAATGAGTACGGGTCGTCCACAGGGAAACGTGAACCTTTTTCTTGCTTTAGACGGGTTGATAAAAAGAAGGGTAGTTCTTTGTAGATCTATTTTAATACGGATGTAAGATTTATAAAGAAGAGGCTTGTAGAGTTCATAGGACTTAGTAGTAATGGATGAATAATTAAAAATGACTCCTTTTATCTTTTAATAGTTTAAAACTATATCGATAGTGATGAATGTAGAGTAGGATTCTTTTGGAAGAAACCGGAGTTTCCCCACTCTTAACCCTTGTCCTTGCATTGATCTCTATTCATGTCTAGCCTTTACCAAAATAAGTGTTAAACCAATCTTAAATCGTGGTCGTGACTAGTAATAAATTAGTAGCGCGCCCGATAAAGATGTTAACATTTATTTTGCTAAAGTTTGAAGTTAAATGATTTTATCATCTATTGATCTACCCTAGCCTACGAACCCTAGAAAGCAAGGAATTACTCACTTATGGTTTGAGATTTAGAAGAAAGGTTGAAGAATGAAAACATGATGAAGAAGAAGAAATTAAATGCAGAAAGTAAGTAGAAAAAGAATTAACTAATAAAAACGCTACCTTTATTAATCAACTATTGCATACAACTTGTGAAAGTAGAGTACAAGAACCCTAGTTGCTCTTAGATCTCTATCTTATTGAAAGTAGATGACTAGTTGATGATCACTCGGATGTGCGGATCGCTTTGAACCTCTTGATCTCTTCGGTGATGATTTTAGATGTGAAGCTCTCGGTCCTTTATATAGTCACAGAAACTAGAAACCCTAAATACCATCTGTGAATATACACTGATACGATCCAATCACCAAAATCTCTCATCCAATGGCTCTAGATCCACCGCGGATCCACCGCGAATAGCATACTTTGGCCACCCAACCGCGGCATCTTAGTTTCATCAGGAATTGAGATTTTTTCTGCTCACTCTTGTTGACTTGTGGAGAACCCTTCGATATCTGAATTCTGAGAATAATGCTCTGAGTCTCTGCCGTTGCTAAATCTTACGATTTGCTTCCATATTTTGGCAGATTTGGTTCCGACATCCCGGATCTCCTAGATTCCAGACCTGATCTAATATCTGCACAATATCTCAAGTCATGGTGTTAGTAGTATTTGGTATTTTTGAGTTATTATTCTAACCATTTTATATGATATTATATGTTAAGAATGTTGATTAGAAATATTTGATATGATATGCATATTTTAATTACTAATATTTCATATAAATATTATATGCATATATTTTCCCTCATTATGTTAATTATAATATAGAAACATATGATAATAAACTTTTTACACATAAACGCTCATATGTTCTATAATTACAATAAACATCTTTTAGTACTTAACAATAATAGGGAAAATGTTCATTCAAATATGCAATATTTTATACTAATCAAATATTTACCAGTAAGCTACAAGTTGTTTCTTGCTGTTCTTAAAAAAATTTAATTTATAACTTGTACTCAAGCTTGCAAACTCTACTCTGTACATTAACTTGAAAATTTTTTTACAATAAAATCAGAGTCGTTATAGTTCGATTGAACACGTGCATTTATGCACGTGCTTTAATTGGACGGTTAAGTAGTACTAGCAGGTTTGAAAGACGGCCAGTTTTGATGCTGGAATTATATTGCTCTCTTTTGGGTATTTTTATTTTAACATGAATACGGTATTTATACGAATACGTGTATTTGTATAAATACGGGTATGTATGCTTTGATACAAATACATGTATTTCTTTCTAAATATGAATACGTGTATTTTGTATTTTCGGTACAAATACGGTATTCGTATTTTGGTAGAAATACGGTATACGTATTTATACGGATTTGGGTATACTTGTTTATATACTTACATTTATATTATAAATGTTTGTATATGTGTACCAAGTATGGTGGCTACACTCTCTCTCTCTCTCAATTTTCTATCCACCATTTAAACTTAGAAGAGTGTGGGCTTGTGACTCACCCTGGTGAGTCACCAAGCCCACCCACTTCTTTGTTTGTGGGGTGTAGAGATAAGAGTAGGGTGAGTGAGATATTTTGGTGATCATGGTTCATATTTTCTTGACTTGAGTTTTTCTCTAGTTGCCACCATCATCTTCTTCTTCCTCAAATCTCTTTCTTAAGTTGTGAGGATTAAAAGAGAGCACATGTTTTCATAAACTACACCACTCTAAGTATCATGTCTTGGCAAGACACGATCCTTAGTTGCTTCCGACGAAGCTATCGCTTGAATCGGCATCCTCGGATGGATATTCTTTGACATGGAAGATCGTCTTCAAGAGCTCGTACCATCAACCCAAGGAGCATGCAGAGTCAACCTTCAAGACCCGAAGGACCGTCTACAAAGGTTGTTATTTCAACCGAGTAGCTAAAACTCTAGTTAAGGTAAGCTTAGTTTCATGTTTGGGCTTAAATCCTGGGGTTTTAGCGTTATGTGCTCAAGAAATTTAAATTTTTTGATTCCGCATAACCGTAGTTGACACGAAAAGGAGAACACATACACTTACACTGGTATCAGAGCCTACCCAAACACTTAACTAACAGAATAGACAAGGTTTAGAGTTTCAAAACCGAAACGACTCCAAAACGATAAAGTCTGAATCCAAGTTTCTGTTGATTTTAAAAAGTTTTCTAAATTTTTTTTAAACAAGTGCAGAATGCTACAAATGATGTAACTAGAACACCACAGCAAAACGAGACTCTAATTCAATACTTTGGCCGGCCAAAAGTGCAAATTTCCCGATATAGCCGGTTAACTGTAGCACTTGGATCTTGGATTTTTTTATGGTGTTCTGTACTCTTTGATTTAGGATTTATGGTATTGTTTGATTTTGCCCAGATTTCATATTGTATTATCTTTGTGCTTGGGCAATACGGAGTGTTTCTAAATCGAAATTTTAACATCGTTTATTCGTTTTAAGTTTGTATATGCGTTTCGAAACATCGACTAATTGCTATACGTCGATTAGTCGGGGTTGCACATATCTAGTATCTTGTATTTGTGGTTTGTGGATATGAAGTATTGGATCGTCGTGTAATATCCAGGGGATGTGAGAAAAGTGTTATTTTCTTTCATTCATGTAATTTGTAAAGTGATATAATATTATTTTGTGGGGCACATCCGGGTTGAGCTTGTAGCCACCGTTGTATTATTTTATTTACTTTTTCTTGCACCTAAGATAGACCCAAGGTGGGGTGCAAAACTACCGGGTTCTTGAACTGCCGAGTGGCCTACTCATCTCATTGAGGGAGGTTGCTTCTCTTCAAGGAATTAGTGGGCAGTTTGCCGCACCCGTAGGGGTCTAGGGTGAGTGTTTGGCTATTCATCACGATCGTGGAATCCATTTTTCGTTATAGGCTTAAACGAAACACGGAAATCCTAGTATATCCAAAATATTCATCTGTGTTACTTGTGCTGTGATCTGTGATCTGGAATGGCTACTATTGCGTGAGACGAATGGCTATATATATAATTTATATATATTAAATGTTGCTTATGTTTTGCACCCGCGCTAGCCCTACCCCCGCTCTGTCGTTAGTTAAGTAACCTAACGGTGCATGACGGGGCCCCGTGGCGAATGCGGATGGCATAAGCGTACGTTATTTTCGTTTCTTTCTACAATGATTGGATAAAATGATAGGACAGCATTAATTTGTTAATGCAAAGAAAACAAACCAAAGTTAAATCGTTGGAACAATTTCAAAACCACTCAGTTTTCTTTAAAAATAACTTTTAAATGCGGAGCCTAAACCACTCTTTTTAAAAGCTATCATGGTTTCTTCGACTATATCAAGTTTATTACGTTCACGGTTTTGCCAAAACCAGTCGTAGCCCTCCGTCATTTCAGATGGGTATTCAATAGTATTCAAGCTATTTATTTTGACCTTCACCAAGGCATAGTGATTGGTAGCTGCTGGGTATTCATCTGTAGTATAGATAGATACGTTAATTTGGGACGGTCGTACAGCTATTTTGGCCTTCGTCAAAAGTTTGTACGGATGGGTTCAAATTAACCTGGAAAATGATGGGTAGAACTTAACTTACGACTTATGATATTTTGGCCTTCGTCAAGGTCATAAGAGCTTGGGGCAAAAATCCACATCGGGAGTTTCAAAGGAAAAGAAAACTTGCTTGCTTTACATACCATCTTGAGTGTGATGATTTTGGTAGGATTCCATCAAATTTATCACATAATGATAGTTGGATCCCGATCCCACCGTGAGTTTTATAACTCCTCGGGAGAATTTTTCACTTTGCAATCAATACTATAAACCAAATAGGTGTCTAGAAAGGTGTTAGTGGGGCTACGCCTCCAGGGAAAAAAGATTATTTAATTAAGTAACTTCACGAAAGCATTGTATAAGCTCCCTCGAAGTACCGACACTAGCTTGGATGAAAAGTTAAGCAAGAATTATAGGGTGCGATTAATCCCAACTAATTCATCTTTTATGATTTGAAGAAAGATTTGAGAAAATAGTGGGAGCCATCATGTTTAGATAAACTAATAACCAATCTAAACTTACAAGAGTATCATGCTAAGTATTTCTTCTCTCTCTCCTAAATGCAGTGACCAAGATGACCGGTGTAACACTCTAGTTCATTTATACCAGTTTTAGTTCAAGTATTTTTTTATTTATGGTATTTTCCTGATTTACTGTGTTTTGGGTATGAATAGTGTATTTAACATTTGTATTTCCATTCTACCCGACCCGCTTGCTTGAAACCTGTCTTGATTCATGTTTATGATTTATCCTGACCTATTACATGGACTCGTGCACTTTCATTTTAATTTATACATCTTGCATATTGGCATTTTATCTGGCATTTGCATTTTTACAATATAACATTTTAAGTCGCATAAAATATTTTAAAAATATATTGCATGGCCTGCATGATACCCCTACCCTGTGGTAGCATCTGCGCATCTTGTTCTCGTCCCGTTCAGTGAAACGGACTTGTTTGGATGACTACGTGCACGTGCATGCATCCGTTCTTGGGGGTATGCATTTTTCGTTACCCGGATATCCAACTTTAATTTTGGTCGACGTGTATATTTTTCGTATTTTAAAACTGAATTTTAGACCCGACCCGGGCATGTTTTGGACTATATTTGTATTTACCAGAATATCAAATTTTATTTATATAATATTAATTTTATAAACTGATACAAATTAAAATTTAGTTAACTAATAAAATATTTTTTAAATTTAAATCTGAACTAATTTCCTAACAAACTAACAACCCCTTTCTCTCTCTCACTCCTTTGCATATATATTTATATATATTATTTATTTATTTTTTTCTTTCCTTATTTAATACAAAGTCTCTTCTTCTTACTTCATCTTCTTCTTCCTTCTTTCTCTTTCTTTTTCTTGATCTTGTTTCTTGATTCCGGTGATCACCGCCGGAGCCGTGCTCATCGCTGACGATCCGAGTGATCCAGTGAACGTACCTTGCCTGCGTGATCACCCTCTTGCATTGTTTAGACCTGTCCCGTGTGTCGTGCGTGCGTTGCGACGTTTTACCGACGTCGGACGTGCCGTACATATCCGTCTCGTGATCCGTCGAGGCAAGTTAATCTTGCTACATAATATATTATATATTCATTTGAATAATAACAACACATAATGATTAGTTATGCACCCCACATTATCATTTTGCATGTTTCACCGTTTTCGGATATCCATGTGTATCCGTCCAAGTTATTTCATATCTAGTGCATGCAAATTTATCTTGATACATGCTAGACTACGATATGCTGCACCCAATTGAATATTTACATTTTATATTGTTTAGTTGTACATCCCGTATTTACCAGTTTATCATTTTACTGTTATACGATATCCGTACACATCAATATCATTATTTACATGTCTAGTAGCATGATAAATCATCTTGCTACGTGCTAGGTATAGTATTATGCATCCATACGAGTAAAATGTTACCCGTTTATCACATTGTACATCCATACTAAAGTTTTACTGTTTTCGGATACCCGTTTGCATCCATATCATTTAAAATATATATCGTCATAATATTTCTTATTATTAGCTTTAATTAGTTTATAATATGCATTTTATAATGTTACACAAAATATAGTTTGAAAATATTATAGTTTACACATGAAACGTCGTTGCAAAGCGGATACGACAAATCTGAAATTTACTGTACACCTTACCTTATAAAATTCATTATAAATCATAGAAAAATTATTAGTATATGTTCTTTAGTTCTTTACGAATCTAACTCAGAATAATATAACTCTATGAAATATTTACTCACAAATTAAATTGTTTAAATAACGTAAAATGCAAATAAAAATATCTCTAAACTGCTGTCCAGGGAAATTCCAGCAGCAAACTTTCAATTTCGAATGTTCATAGTTTTTTGTAGGAACAACTTGAGATACTTAAACTTATAAAAATGAAAACCTTATTGAATTATCTTTGCTTTGGTATAAGGCACGTCCCTTTTTGAGAACGTTTGTTATTTTTAAACTATTTTACAAATCAGGGTGACGCTGAATTTCTGAACGGAACTTTCTTGTGCATGGTTAATCAATACCACTTTAATAGTTATTAATTGGTTTGAATATTTTATTCATATTAATATTATTATATCAATATCTATTTAATAAATAATAGTGCTTGTTTTTTAATATTCAGCAAATTTTACCGATTTACAGTTTTATAGTATCCGTCTGTATCCGTACGGTTTATTACATATCTAGTTGTACGCCGAGACCATATTATTTCATGTTACTGTTGTATTAGTGCACCATGCTTGATAATGTGCATCCTACATACTCATGATATAATCCCTGATCGATATTTGTGCATCCATGCTTTTATTGTACATCCGTACTTTCACCCTGATTCAATACTTGCTATAGTTTGATTATGAGCACCCATTGATACCTGTGCACTACTTGACATGACCTGATACACCACTAATTGATATGACTTGATACATGTACACTACTTGACATGACCTGATATATCACTACTTGACGTGTTACCTGATCCTGTTTTTAATGCCGACAATCCTGACATGTTGTCCCGATGGACATATCATGTTGTCAGTATAGACAAACCTATTCCTGCTTGATCCTGTGTTGGCATTAGTCTCAGATTTATCAATACCTGACTTGAACACATAATTTGGGGGTATGGGGAAGTCAATGATGAAACCTGACTTGTAACTCGACAGTTCGATGCTTATACTGATCAGTTTTAGGGGCTAAGCCAGCCCTGGGATGATGCTGCTGATATCATTCATCTGTACATATTTCCTGTTTAGTGCCTAACGGCATGTCTCGGTTTCAGCCCGAGAATCTGGACTGTGGTCCCGGGAATGCACGGGATACTATTGATTTACATCGACGATTCATCAAATTGATTTCACAGACTTGAGAGTAGTTAACCCAGTAGCACAGTTTAGTTTCACCGCTGCACTTCACATATACCGTTACATTTCGCTGTTCTATATCCCTGCTCACTTATTACATTCATGTACCCTTTTATAATTCATGCATGCATGTCTTGTTACCTCCTGTTCATTTATTATTGTTTGATATTATGACGCACTGACGTCTGGGTTTTGCATGGCCCAAATCCTCTACCTTTGTCGCAGGCTGATCAGGAGTACTTCCGCCGTTAGGTCGAGCAGTGATGATCCAGTTAGTATCTAGTTTAGTTATGTGTTACTTTCCAGATGTTTTTTTTATTGGATCTATTGCTTCTGCATATTATTTCTTAACTCGTTTATTCTGGCTTATGAACATGTACTAGATAGTTAATTTTATTTCTACTGTTCTTGATATCTTCTAGACAGCCGTAATGTGACTGTGGAGGGATGTTTCCTATCCACTGGTATCATGGTTGGATCTATCACGTGCCGATCTTAGCGCACTCTAGGAAGCGGGGCGTGACAGGGTTTGTTTAGTATCAAAGCCATAGGATTTAGGTTAATCGGGTTTGATTCTTTTGTAGTTGGGTATTGGACCCAATACACGAATCGGAAAATCCGTGATTAGGAACATGTCCTGCCATATTGTTATCATGATTCTTGAATCATAACTTTCTCTTTATCCTTTGCCTTGACGATATGCAAACCACTTTGCATCTCGACTTGAAATCTTATGGTTCCCTATTGTTTCTCCTTGTTCATTGATTCTGATACTAGGATTTGGGCGACTTGAGTGGAGTTATGTGATTGTAACTATGAACTGCAGCATGTTTACAATGCGGTACTCTATTTAAGTAACTTGGAGTCCTGGTCTTGTTTCATTTCCTTATTTCATGGTCGTTTTATTACCTTGGTTCTCTCAGTTTTATTGCTTACCAGTTCATGTTTTGCAGATTTCTTGGTAACCGATACCGGTAGTTATGAAGTTGTCTTGGGAATGAATTTTCTTGGCACTTTCCACGCTCATATTGATTGTAGGGCAAAGAAAGTGATTTTCCAGATTTTCGGACATCCGGAGTTTATTTTTGCTGGAGGAAGCAGTTCTGTCGGGCCAGTCGATTTTAGGGCTAGGCCGACAAACAGTGTTCTTTCGTCGATGGAAGTTGACAAGGAGGAAGCGCCAGTTGTAGTTCGAGAGTTTATGGATATGTTTGAGGACATCTCGGGTTTATAGCAAAAACGAGATGTGGAGTTCGCGATCGATCTTGTTCCAGGTGCAGCGCCAATCTCAAAGGCGTACTGTCCAATGGCACCAGTGGAGTTGGAAGAAGTCAAGAAGTAAGTTACCGAATTACTTGAGAAGGGTTGGATTCGCAGCAGCAATTCACCCGAGGAGCTCTAGTTCTTCTAGTAAAGAAGAAGGATAGCACAAGGAGGATTGTATCGATTATCGAGAATTAAACCCGGTGACTATTAAGAACAAGTACCCGATCCCTCGCATTGGAGAATTGTTCGAGCAGCTTAGTGGTGCGAGGGTATTCTCAAAGATGGATTTGCGGTCCGGATATCATCAGGTCCGAGTTAAATTAGAGGATATTTGCAAAACTGCGTTCCAAACACGATATGGACATTACGAGTATTTAGTGATGCCATTCGGAGTCACGAATGCACCGGCGATATTTATGGACTTGATGAACCAAATCTTTTCACCGTTCTTGAACCAGTTTATAGTGGTGTTTATCGATGATATTCTGGTCTACTTGAGGAGCCTTGAAGAGCATGCAGAACACTTGAAGATCACACTGCAGACATTAAGGAATGAAAGATTATATGCAAAGATGAGCAAGTGCGAGTTTTGGCTTGAATAAGTGAAGTTTTGGGGCATGTCGTATCCGGAGATGAAATCGCCGTTGACCCTGAGATGATTGCAGCAGTTCGAGATTGGCCGATTCCGAAGAACGTAGCAGAGATCAGAAGTTTTCATGGACTTGCCAGATATTACAGAAGGTTCGTGGAGAATTTTGCTCGTTTGGCTGAGCCTTTGACCAAGCTTACGCATAAGGAGGTACCATTCGTATGGACGGATAAATGTGCGTCAGCTTTTGAGCCGTTGAAGCAGATTTTGATAACCACTCCTATTTTGACCGTACCAGATGTAGGGTGTTTTTCGTCACCCCATTGAGATGGGAATACGCACGCGCTTGTCAGGCGTACTACAGATTCCCTCTGCCTAGGGTAGGCCGGGGTTTAATGATTATGGGGATCCGAATCTCCGACAGTCGGAGAGTAAGCTGTCGTTAATTACCCCCCGCCTTTATGGCAAGGGAACCTCCGATTAACGGGTTAAACTGGTCATGCGAACTCAATGTGTGGTGTACGTGTGTTTTGTTTTGAAGGGGGGTTTTAGATATATCGGGAGCCACGCAGAGTTTTTACGGGGGTTCCGCTACCCGGATAGTGGGCTGGGGGTCAAAGAGGCTAGCAGCGCCCCGTTAGAAATTTTTCTCTAACAGGGACAGTGTCGTGGAGTATGTGTATGTGTACATATGTATACATATGTATACATATACATGTATATATATAAAAAGGGGAAAAGACATCCAAAGGATGCGTGGAGGGCAGCACCTTGGGCGCTGTGCGCCTAGGTACTGTGCGCTCAGGCGCTAGAGTGCCACGTGTCGGCACATGGGCGCTCTGTGCGTGAGCGCAAGCGTGCCACGTGTCAGCACGTGAGCGTTTTGCGCTTCAGCGCCTGACGCTCGAGCGCAAGTGCGCCACATGTCGGCACGGGGGCGACTTGCGCTTGAGCGCCGGGCGCTTGAGCGTAAGTGCGCCACGTGTCGGCACGAGGGCGACTTGTGCTCGAGCGCTTGCGCTTGAGCGCAAGCGGGCCTCGTGTCGGTACCGGGGTGACTTGCGCTCGAGCGCCTGCGCTTGAGCGCAGGCGCGCCACGTGTCGGCACTGGGGCGACTTGCCCTCGAGCGCTTGCGCTTGAGCGCAAGCGCGCCATGTGTCGGCACGCGGGCGCTCTGCGCTCGAGCGCTGAGCGCTTGAGCGCAGGCGCGCCACGTGTCGGCACGCGGGCGCTCTGCCCTTGAGCACCGGCGAGAAAAATAGGCTTTTAGCCTAAAAAAAATTTCTCGGAAGAGAAATCATAGAGGAGTTGGACTCCTCAATGTGTGTGTGTTTTTTTTTGGGTTTAGTGAAAGATGTTCTTCTTCTTCCTCCTCTGCTAGTTGGATCTTGAAGATCAAGAGATATGGGATTTTTAAAAATCTTTTCTTTTTGAGGTCTAATGGAAGATCTGAGTTCCCCTTTATGGGTTTTGTGGTGAAAAACTAATTTGTTTTATAAAAAGAAGAGTAAAACTCTTGATTTAATTCAAGAGAAAATGGAAGGTTTTGGAACCTTGAAGAAGGAGAAAAGATCTCAGATCTGAAAAATTTTGAGAGAGAGAGAAAAGTTGTGAGATATTTCATTATCTTTACCTTTATAGGCCATACACTTTACACATAGCCCCTTGGGCTTCACAAAATGGCATTTTTCCTATCCCATGGCTCATGTGCCATTTCTTTTTGCACATAAGCCATGGGCTTTACAAAAATTTGGCTTTATGCCTATTTTTCTTACATTTACCCATAAAATAAAATAAAATAAATACAACAAAATTATTTATTACAAAATTTTTATCTTGGCATGGGGGAAGGCTGGCCGCTTCATGTTCGGGCTTGACCCGGGCATGGGCCCACTGGATCTGGGCTTGGGCCCACTTGGCTTGTGGTTGACTTTGATTTTGACTGGGTCAACCGGGGTGTAAATTTTTACCCCAACAAATTGCCCCCCATCAATAAATGCACACCACATATGTGAGTCGTGTGCATGAAATTGATGGATCTTCTTTTACTTGGAGGCGACCTGATTTGGTTCCCACCTTTTTGGAAGCTGGCACTGCCCTTTTTACGACATGGACGGTCGTTGCTTAACACGTCTCCGAGACGGAGTGTCCGTGATAGACGTTTCCCTGGCCCGGAGTAATCTGGTTCCCGCTTTGTAGGAATCCTGCACTGCCCTTTGTACGACATGGACGGTCAATGCTGCCCTTTTTGCGACTTGGACGGTCGATGCTGCCTTTTTAGCGACTTGGACGGTCGATGCTGCCCTGTTTGCGACTTGGACGGTCGGTGCTGCCATTTTAGCGATGTGGATGGTCGATGCTGCCATTTTAGCGACGTGGACGGTCGGTTCTGCCCTTTTTGCGACTTGGACCGTCGGTGCTGCCCTTTTAGCGACGTGGACGGTCGGTTCTGCCCTTTTAGCGACTTGGACGGTCGGTTCTGCCCTTTTAGCGACTTGGACGGTCGGTGCTGCCCTTTTAGCGACGTGGACGGTCGGTTCTGCCCTTTTAGCGACGTGGACGGTCGGTGCTGCCCTTTTAGCGACTTGGACGGTCGGTACTGCCCTTTTAGCGACTTGGACGATCGGTGCTGCCCTTTTAGTGACGTGGACGGTCGGTTCTGCCCTTTTTGTGACTTGGACGGTCGATGCTGCCCTTTTTGCGACGTGGACTGTCGGTTCTGCCCTTTTTGCGACTTGGACGGTCGGTTCTGCCCTTTTTGCAATTTGGATGGTCGGTGCTGCCCTTTTTGCGACTTGGACGGTCGATACTACCCTTTTTGCGACTTGGACAGTCGGTGGTGCCCTTTTAGTGACGTGAACGGTCGGCTCTACCCTTTTTGTGACTTGGACGGTCGGTGCTGACCTTTTACCGATGTGGACGGTCGGTTCTGCCCTTTTTGCGACTTGGACGGTCGGTGCTGCCCTTTTAGCGATGTGGACGGTCGGTGCTGCCCTTTTAGCAACGTGGACGGTCGGTTCTGCCCTTTTTGCGACTTGGACGGTCGGTGCTTCCCTTTTAGCGACGTGGATGGTCGGTTCTGCCATTTTTGCGACTTGGACGGTCGGTGTTGGATTTGACTTGCTCCGCTTCTTGCGGTGTGTTGCTCCCTTGTGAGTCGTAAAGATCTTACGCGGGAATTTTCTCCTCACAAAGTCGAGAGGAGTTTGTGAGTGCATTTCATCTCTTTTTTACGAGTTTGCACCCTTTCGGGTTTTCATAAACTCGTCGGCAGTCCTGCTGTTTTTACTCACAGAGCCCTTTCGGGTTTTCATCCGTGCCCATTTTGCTTGTGGACATACCTTTTTTTTGGGACTTTGAATGTGGTCTCACCGGTAGGACTTGGGAGAGATTGGGATTGTTTTACGCCCGTGGATTGTATACAGTTTTGTAGGATATATGATCCAGACCGTAGGGCCGGAAAAATTTCGGGACTTTGTCGGCGTCTGCATCGCTGCACTGGAATATGGTACCAGGAGCAACTCATCATTCGCCGTTGGGGTATGGGATTTGGAATTTGGTTGGCGTCTGCATCGCTGCACTGGAATATGGTACCAGGAGCGACTCATCATTCGCCATTTGGGGATTGGGGAGCGATGGCTTAGGAGACAGGTTTAGATCCCTATCGCCTAAGGCTTTTCAATTTTATGGGCCGTGAGGGTCCCATAAAAGCATTTTCTCCCTACGAGTCGTAAGGATCCCGCAGGTGTATTTTCTCCTTAGGAGTCGTGAGGACTCCTAAATGTGTTTTTCCTTTATGAGTCGTAAGGATCCCACAAAGGTTTTTTCTCCTCATATATCGTGAGGACACATGAATGGGTCTTATCAATGGAGCATCATTCCCAAAGCAGTGACCAGCCGTGTAACTGGTGATTACGGTGGGGCATGGGTATGATGAGAATTATTTGAGCCCATGGATTGTATACGATGGTCAACTTGGGGACCCACCGTAGGGCCGGGAAAATTTTGAGAAATTGGATTTCGGTTGGCGTCTGCATCGCTGTACTGGAATGTGGTACCAGGAGCGACTCATCATTCGCCGTTTGGGGACTTGGAATTTGGATCTTTTTTGGCATCAGCATTGCTGCACTGGAATAATGCCAGGAGCAACTCATCATTTGCCTTGGGAGGACATGGGATTTGGGTTTTTGGTCGGCATCAGCTCCGCTAACACTGAAGCGAAATGCCAGGAGCGACTCATCATTTGCCGTTGCCCGTTCGGGAACGATGGCTTAAGAGACAGGTTTGGGTCCCTGTCACCTAAGGCTTTTCAATTTTATGGGCCGTGAGGGTCCCATAAAAGCATTTCCTCCCTACGAGTCGTAAGGATCCCGCAGGTGTATTTTCTCCTTAGGAATCGTGAGGATTCCTAAGTGTGTCGCTCCTTTGTGAGTCGTAAGGATCTCACGCAGGGGTTTTCTCCTCACAAGGTCGAGAGGACTTTGCGAGTGTATTTCATCTCTTTTCACGAGTTTGCGCCCTTTCGGGTTTTCACAGACTCGCCGGTAGTCCTGCTGTTTTTACTCACGGAGCCCTTTCGGGTTTTCATCCGTGCCCGTTTTGCTTGTGGACATACCGTTTATTTTTTTATTTCTTTTATTTTTCTTTTTTTTTTTCACTTTTTCTCTTTTTTTTTGCTACTGGTGGGACTTTAAAAGTAGTCTCACCGGTAGGATTTAGGAGAGATAGGGGTCATTTACGCCCATGGATTGTATACGGTTTTGCAGGATGTATGATCCAGACCGTAGGGCTGATGTGCTCAATTCGCCTGCGACTTGGAGCATTCACGTGTAGTATTTCATGAGATTTCGGCCATTGATGGGTGGCATGGGCCTTTCTCCCTCGGCACTTATTAGTTGGTAGGATCCTCCGTCAAACACTTTCTCGATGACGTATGGTCCTTCCCAGTTTGGCTCGAATTTTCCCTTGGCATGTCGATTGGGGATGATCGGTCTTTTGAGGACCAACACCAATTCACCTTTCTTGAAAGCGTAGAGACGGGTTATCTTGTCATAGGCCCATGACATTTAGGCTCGATATAGCTCCAGACTTTCCTGCACCGCGAGCCTCTTTTCTTCGAGGGCATCGAGTTCTTCAAGTCGAAGGAGCACGTTTTTCTCCTCCGTCAACTCATGCTGAATGACCATTCTTAAGCTTGGAATTTCGACTTCGAGGGGAAGGACCGCCTCCACTCCGAAGAGCAATGAGTATGGAGTGGACTGAGTTGGAGTACGGTGCGTGGTACGATATGCCCACAACGCCTCGCGAAGCTTGAGATTCCAGTCTCTCTTGTTGGCTGAAGCATTTTTCCTCAGGAGCTTGCATAGAGTCTTATTGAAGGCTTCGGCGAGCCCATTGGCTCTTGGATTATAGATGGAGGAATATCTCCAGTCTATCTTGTGCTGAGGAGCGAACCTTGAGACATTGAAGCTCTTGAAAGAAGGCCCGTTGTCAGAAATGATTCTTCTTGGTGTACCGAAGCGGTATAGAATATTATGCTGGAAGAATGTCAGAATATCTTTTGTCTTGACTTCTTTTAGTGGGGACAGCTTCAGCCCATCTGGAGAAGTAATCAGTTGCGGCCAGTATGAACCGGTGGCCTTTGGATGACAGGGGATCAATTGGGCCAACGATGTCGGTACCCCAGACTTCAAAGGGCCACGATGCCACCGTAGGATGCAACGGATTGGGATGCTTATGAATGAAATCACCATGGATTTGGCAGATCTGACATTTCTTTGCATGCTTTCCGCAATCCCGTATCATGGTGGGCCAGTAATACCCAAGCCGTTTGATTTGAAGTCGCATCTTGGGACCAGATTGGTGTGCACCGCAAACGCCCGAATGAACATCTTTCATGACCTTTTTGGCTTCGGCCAATGACAGACACCTGAGCCAGAGTTGGTCATATGACCTGCGGTATAGCGTGTCATTTACAAACACGTATCGGATAGCTCTTTTCTTCAGCAGAATCCTCACAGATTTTTCTTCGGGCAGCTTGTTGTATCGAAAGTACTCTATGAAGGGTTCTCTCCAATCGGGCTCGTCTTGAACGACCGAAGCTTCTTCGGCGGGACTGCTCTCCTGTTCCGCGCTTTCCTCTTCTCGTAGAGAGACAGGGGGTAGAATTTGCCGGCTCCTGATTGTGATCAGAATTTCGTCCATGTCAAGATCAGCCAGCTCCTTGGCTAAGCGAGCGAGTATGTCAACCTTTTCGTTCAACGCTCTAGGGACTCTCGTTAGTTCAATGTGAGTGAACCGTTTCATGAGTTCCACCACTCGTCTTCTGTACCGAGCCAACTCGGGTTTGTATATCTTATAGTCGCCACTTACTTGGTTGACGACAAGCTGGGAGTTACCGTAAAACCGCAGCCGAAGGATTCAATGTCTATGGCGAGCTCCAAGCCAGCTATCAGAGCTTCATACTCGGCCTCATTGTTTGTGCAAGGCTCGGTGAGAGCAAAAGAACGCCGTAGGGTTCCCATCGATGGTGTGATGAACACCAATCCTATCCCCGCTTTTACCTCCGGGACGCTTGATCTGCCGGAGCTCCTTATTGATGAGGCCCCATCGAAGTAGAGCTCCCAACATGGCTCATCTTCCTCGAGGTGCAGCACTTGTTTGTCGGGTAACTCACAATTTAGCGGCGACCCATCTGGTATGGGATGAGCAGCGAGAAAGTCTGTAAGAGCTTGCCCTTTTACTGCTTTCTAAGGGGTATAAACTATGTCAAACTCAAGTAGCATGACAGCCCATCTTGCCATTCTGCCGGCTAGGCTTGCTTTGGTCATGAAGTGTTTGAGCGGGTCGACCGTGGAGATCAGCATAACCCGATGAACGAGCAAATAGTGCCTCAGCTTCTTCACAGCAAATATTAGAGCCAGTCATTGCTTTTCGATTGGGAAGTAGTTGTGTTCCACCCCGACTAGAGTTCGACTGAGGTAGTAGAGGGCATTTTCTTTTCCCTCCTCGTTATTCTGGGCAAAGAGCGCACCGAGTGACTCATCCAGCGCGGCAGTGTAGAGAATCAGTGGTTTATTTGGAATGGGAGTGGCCAGCACTGGAGGGTGCAACAAGTATTGTTTGATGCTTTCGAATGCTGCTTGACATTCAGCATCCCAGATAAAAGCAGCTCCTTTCTTCATGAGCTTTGAGAAGGGCCTACACCTTCCCGATAAATTTGAGATAAACCTCCGTATATAAGAAAGCTTGCCTTGAAAAGAACTTAGCTGCGTCAGACTCTTCGGAGGGGGCATCTCCATGATGGCCTTTATCTTTGATGGGTCAACATCGATCCCTCGATGTCGGACTATGAAGCCCAGGAATTTTCCCGATGACACGCCAAAAGCGCACTTCAGAGGATTCATCTTCAGATCGTATTCCCTCAGTCTGGTGAGAACGGTCCTAAGATCTTGGATATGATCGGCCTTGGTTTTAGTCTTGACGACCAGATCATCAACGTAACATTCGACGACTTTATGGATTAGGTCATCAAAGATATTGGTCATTGCCCTTTGATACGTAGCACCTACGTTCTTCAGTCCGAACGGCATTACCTTATAGCAATATATTCCGATCGGGGTTCGAAATGCTGTGTGCTTCTCATCCTCAGGCAACATCTTGATCTGATTATATCCAGAAGAGCCATCCATAAAGGTGAACAGTTCGTAATTTAAGGTGTCATCGACCACCATTTCCATGACCGGTAGCGAGAAGTCGTCTTTAGGACATGCCTTGTTGAGATCCCTGAAATCGACACAAACTCGGATCTGCCCATTTTTCTTCTTCACTGGGACTATGCATGCGATCCAGTCCGCATATTTCTCTTCCCTGATGAAGCCGGCATCGATGAGTTTCTTGGTTTCCTCGATGACCTTTTCTTCCAACTCCCTTCTCATTCTTCGAGGAGCTTGTTTGACTGGCTTAGCATCAGGAAATATAGCCAGCTTATGCACGGCTACTTCAGGGGAAAGGCCAGGCATTTCTTTGTACATCCACGCGAAGCAGTCGACGAACTCATGTAGCAGGGCAATTATCTGCTCTTTCATTTCCTCCGACAAGAGTGAGCTCATATAGGTCGGCCTTGGATTATCGGGCGTTCCTAAGTCAATCTCGGTTAGCTAATCAAAGGTTGCTTGTCCTCCATCTTCGAGCTCTTGAGGAGCTTCTTCTGGCTCGGTCATCTCGTCATCACCATTTGATCTTTCGCTGGCCTCACCAACATGGACCATGTAGCACGCTTTGGAATCAGGTTGAATGTAGCCCATGCCCGTCTATCTGGAATTCGTCCATCGATGAGCGCTCGGACCTGGGGCGGATGCCACAGCCCTTCGTAAAACTTTGCTTCGGACTCCGTTTGATATAACAGGCATCCGCACTTTATGAAGTATTCCCGCATCTCAGGCGCATAGTATCTGGGATTGAGGACGGCCCTTATGCCTCTTTCGTATGGAAGGCATGCGACAAACAAATCGTCCGGATGCACAACGGGCTTTGACCCATAAAACAGGATGCCCTTCTGTCCACTTTTCCTCCCGGGAACGTAGAAAGTTTTCAGCTAGTCCACGGTGGAGACTGAAAACGCATCGAGCTCTTTGCACATCTGCTCTGGTACCCTTGTGACGGCTAGGGACCCTTCTGCAACTTCGAAGGTCTCTCTTAGTTTCGCTTGCTGCATGGGGGTCCAATCTGTGCAGCTGTTGCACGGCAGGTCCTCTTCTTCTAACTCTTCAGTGTCACTGCCAAGATGAGGGCAGACTTTGCTGCTAGATGGGCCTTCAGCATCAGATTCTTCTGTATCGCTACCGAAACAAGGGCGAGTTTTACGGAAAGACGGACTTCCAGCGTCAGACCCATCAGTGTCACTACCGAAATGCGGGCGTACTTGGGCGTTTTTGCTTTTGAAAGTGACAGTCGGCTCAGATTTGCCTTTGAGACTTGGGGCCGCTTTATCTTCAGTCAGTTGTGGCTTAGCATTTTGGTGGTTCATAAATTACCGAGAATCTTCATATTGGACTTCATGCACACCGAACGGCTGGATGTCTCCGTCAATGCGTCTTTCTTCGCCATTTTTAGTATACTTCATGCATTGATGGAGAGTTGACGGGACGATGCCGTAATCGTGGAGCCATGGCCGTCCCAAGAGAATCTTATAAGACGTGTCCGCATCGATCACGTATATCTTAGCTTCGGTCTGCAGATCCCCGAATTTGATTGGCAGAGCTATGGACCCCAGAACTTGCTGGCAATTTTGGTTGAAGCCTTGAATGATAATCCTTTCCCTTGACAGGTGTCGGACGTCCATTGACAAACTCTTCAGCGACTGCAAGTTCATGATGTTCACTGAAGACCCCGGATCAATCAATATGCGATTAATCCGATCTCCATCGCTGTACCCGGTTACGTAAAGCGGCCGATTATGCTCAGCCGTTCCCAGTAGCAAGTCTTCATCCTTAAATGTGACTGCGGCGGCATGCAAAGCGTGCTGGGCTTCTTTCATATTAATTTCTGCAAAGTGAGCCTGATACCGCTCGGGGTTTTGTAAAGCGTGAATGAGAACATCTCTAAGCTCCGTAGATAGGACCAAGGCGTCGTAGATGCTCAGGAGAGACGGAAGCTTCCGAAGATGCGCGAAGACATTATAGTCCATCGAAGAAGGATTTATGTTTTCATCAGCCAGTTCTCTGCCATCTTCTTCATTAGCGACTTGTTTTTCCTTCCCTTTTGGGGCGTTGCCCTGATTTGGCGGTAGAGCCCTGTCGCTTCTGAGCTAGATTTGATTAGCCGTTGTGGCGAGCTCCTCGTCCTCTTCGGGAAAACATAGCTCATCTTCCGAGTCGCTGCCAAGATGGATGGCGTAGCAGGTCACTAATGGTATCTCTTCATTGGAGTCTTCTTTTAACTCCTCCAGAATTTCAGCCGCTTGTACAGGGAAGAACTCCTTCAATTGAATCAATGTTCTTTCCTTTTGTTCATATTCTTCGAGGGAATCGATATATTTTTGAATGGTCGATCTCCCTGCAGACTCTTTTTCGCGCCGAGCTACACTTTTCTTCTTCTTGAGCTTCTTGGATTTTGAGCCTGATGGAGCCGCATTGGCAGCTGGACTGGTAGGCTTCTTCTGTCCTTTCCATTCCATCCTGGGCTCTTTCTGAAGCAGCTTTAGCATCTTCTTCATCTTATTAGATATGTACGTACTCCACGGAGGCCGCGATGAGTCAGTTTCATTTGTCAGGGCAGCAAGTTCAGCTGTATGCTCCCAGAAGGCTTCAACTTCTGTCTGTATAAAGTTGGCGGTTGCAACTTGATTGTTCACCAACACGCTTTTGGACAGCTCGATCTCTCCAGCCTTGTACTACTTCTCGACCCAGTCTTTGAAAATATAGCAATCCTCGATCGCATGGCTCACTACTCGGTGGTACGGGCAATACAGAGGATTGTCGGTCATTTTTGCTTCTTGGGGTCTTTTCGACTCCGGCAATTGTAGGCCGTTGTTTAAGGCATCTTTAAATATCTTGCGGACCTTGTCCCTTCTGAAAGAGTAAACCTTGTTCTTTTTCTCCTCTAGGGAAGGCCCATCTCTTCCCAGCAATGGCTTTCGAGACCGGTTAGTTTTGGATTCGGCCGCCCTTCGCTTTTCTTCATTATCGGACGCATTGAAGACATTGGTAATGCTGGATCTCCCGCTTCTACGGTTGTCGTCCCGCTTACTTTTCCAAGTTTTCTCTCTCTGAGAATCCGGCAGGGACTTTTTCTTTGAGCGTTCCAGCATTTGGACTTTCTTGGTTAGCTCCTGAAATGTCTTGAAGCCCGCCGTACACAAGAATGGGACCATCCAATTGCTGAGGTTCCCAATGAGAAGGCTGACGGACTAGTCCTGCTCCAGCGGCGGTTCGCACTTGACTGTGAGATTATGCTATCGAGCGATAAAGTCGGTGTTGCTTTCCTTCTTCCTCGGCTTGGTCCTCACAAGGTCGGCAATGGAGATTTTATCACTGACACTCATGAACCTTTGCCGAAACAGAGATTCTATTTAGGCAAAGGTAATGACGGACCCGTCTAGTATGCTCACGTACCAGTCGAAAGCGACACCGGTCAGGCTGTTGACAAACTGATGAAGAAGGAGCGCGTCATTGCCCCCTGTATTTCCGCACGATGCTTTGAAGTGGGCGACGTGCTGATTTGCATTTCCCGTTCCATCAAATCTTCCGAACTTAGGAATGACGTAGTCGCTTGGGAACTTCAGATCGTACTGTGCGGGATATGGCCGCCCAGTACTGTCGATTTCTTTCTGAGCTTCAGCTTCGGCCACAAATGTTTTAACCTTGCTGGTGACCAAATCCATTATCCGATCCTGTGTTAGAGGGATAGTGCTATCTAGGGCTAAGGCGTCCCCAGAAGCGGAGTGTGGCCGGCTTTCATGTGGCTCGACCAGTTTTGGACCCGAAGGAACAGGCATTGGCTGCCTCGGATTGTCATCACCCGGCTGATTAGTAGCGGCTTGTGCTTGATTAGGAGGCGCTCGAGCAATTTGAGCCGTAGACTGCATCACCACATTTGTTAAGTCGTCAATCTTCGAATAGAGCTTGGCCATCTCTTTATCTTTGCTCCTGAGCTATTTTCGAAGCTCTTGAAGCAGCTCTTGCTCCGCAGTCCTGGGGCGGAAAGTCGGCTCTTCCTCGCTGTCCGAGCTTGACTCTGCATGGACCGAGGGGTCTTTCTGCCTATCATCCTCATCGAGAGGGTTTTCTTCATCCAGCGGGGGCGGCTGTTCTTGGGCAACGGCAACCACATTGAGGCTAGATTGGGCTTGGGATGTGGTGGCCCCATCCTTGCTTTTGCTACGAAGGTTGTCGCTGGGGCGCTCGCCCGCAATATAGACCATATGGATGATATATCCGGCCGTCTTTCTATCATTGGCAGCTGATTTCATGGATCGCTGTCTTGACCCCCTTGTTTCGGTAGCTGGTAGTCGATTGAAGGCGGCTGGCCTAACCAGGTTCTTGAATGGTGCTGGCGCTTCTTTTCTGGGTTTGCCCTGCTGCTTTCGTGCGGCACAGAGTGCTTGATAGACTCTTGAAGAGACAGTGTCATACTTTTTCTGTTGGGGCCAGGACACGTCTCTTTGTGGCACTGTTCGGACCGATGTCTTCTTGATTCTGGCGGTCATGGCATTTTTCTGAACCCACTTCAGAGGCTCAAAGGAATTGCTGATTCTTATGTCCGACTCAGCCGTCGTCGCGGGGCAACCCTGCACTTGGAACTTCACACGATTCCATTTGGCTGAAGCCTTGACCCTCTTATTGGCTCGATACCTGAGCCGCTTCTACCTTACCTTCTCTGTTCTAAGCACCTGGCAGACTTCGGCTCTTTGGGAAGACACCGCAGACCGGTCGATGGAGGGCCTTGGAGATACGCTCGATTGTGCATTTGTTGGAGTCATCGCCTGAGCTCATCCGCAACATTTGATGTTGCCCTCTGTACCGAAGTTCTTGCCCCCCGCTGGAGCGCCAGAGAATCGTTCAGATACCGTCTTAAGTTTGAGTTGTGGTGCCTTGGCGATCACGACATTCAGCCTCTTACCCCTTGAGACCGGCTTGGCCACCTGTTCTGCCGGGATCTCCGCCAGATGAGTGCTTCCGGCAGGGTAGATGATGACAGAGCCAAACTGGTTGGGCGGTTCCTCCCACTGTCGACTGAGGCTTGCGGGGAGAACCACACGCGCGTTGATCTTGACCACGTACGGAATCGGGGTCGCTTTGGAAGTTGAATTCGTCTTGGGAGACATTGTCGTTGAAATTTGATTGCTGCACGAAAAGAAAACATCATTTCAGTATAGGCAATCGATATGTATATTGATTGAGTTCGCATGAACGTTTAACCCGGAATATGGGAGGAGAGAAGGGTCCCACCGGGCGTGCCAAAATCTGTAGGGTGTTTTTCGTCACCCCATTGAGATGGGAATACACGCGCGCTTGTCAGGCGTACTACAGATTCCCCCTGCCTAGGGTAGACCGGGGTTTAATGATTATGGGGATCCGAATCTCCGGCGGCCGCAGACTAAGCTGCCGTTAATTACCCCCCGCCTTTGGGGCGAGGGAACCTCCAATTAACGGGTTAAACTGGTCATGCGAACTCAATGTGCGGTGTACGTGTGTTTTGTTTTGAAGGGGGTTTTGGATATATCGGGAGCCACGCAGAGTTTTTACGGGGGTCCCGCTACCCGAATACCGGGCTGGGGGTCAAGGGGACTAGCAGCCCCCTTGCGGGGTACGAGGCAGCGCCCCATTAGAAAAAATTTTCTAACAGGGACAGTGTCGTGGAGTATGTGTATGTGTACATATGTATATATATACATATGTATATATATACATATATATATATAAAAAGGGGAAAAGACATCCAAAGGATGCGTGGGGGGCAAAACCTTAGGCGATGTGTGCCTAGGTGCTGTGCGCTCAGGCGCTAGAGTGCCACGTGTCGGCATGTGGGCGCTCTGCGTTTGAGCACTGGGCGCTAGAGTGCAAGCGCGCCACGTGTCAGCACGTGAGCGTTTTGCGCTTCAGCGCCTTACGCTCGAGCGCAAGTGCGCCACGTATCGGCACGGGGGCGACTTGCGTTTGAGCGCAAGTGCGCCACGTGTCGGTACGTGGGCGACTTGCGCTCGAGCGCTTGCGCTGGAGCGCAAGTGCGCCACATGTCGGCACGGGGGCGACTTGCGCTCGAGCGCTTGCACTGGAGCGCAAGCGCGCCACGTGTCGGCACCGGAGCGACTTGCGCTCGAGCGCTTGCGCTTGAGGGCAAGCGCGCCACGTGCGGCACCGGGGCGACTTGCCCTCGAGCGCTTGCGCTTGAGCGCAAGCGCGCCATGTGTCGGCACGCGGGCGCTCTGCGCTCGAGCGCTGAGTGCTTGAACGCAAGCGCGCCACGTGTCGGCACGCGGGCGCTCTACGCTTGAGCGCCGGCGAGAAAAAGAGGCTTTTAGCCTAAAAAAAATTTCTCGGAAGAGAAATCAGAGAGGAGTTGGACTCCTGAGTGTGTGTTTTTTTTGGGTTTAGTGAAAGATGTTCTTCTTCTTCCTCCTCTGTTAGCTGGATCTTGAAGATCAAGAGATATGGGATTTTTAAAAAATCTCTTTTTTTTGAGGTCTAATGGAAGATCTGAGTTCCCCTTTATGGGTTTTGTGGTGAAAAACTAATTTGTTTTATAAAAAGAAGAGTAAAACTCTTGATTTAATTCAAGAGAAAAAGAAAGGTTTTGGAACCTTGAAGAAGGAGAAAAGTTCTCAGATCTGAAAAATTTTGAGAGAGAGGGAAAAGTTGTGAGATATTTCATTCTCTTTGCCTTTATAAGCCATACACTTTACACATAGCCCCTTGGGCTTCACAAAATGGCATTTTGCCTATCTCATGGTTCATGTGCCATTTCTTTTTGCACATAAGCCATGGGCTTTACAAAAATTTGGCTTTATGCCTATTTTTCTTACATTTACCCATAAAATAAAATAAAAGAAACACAACAAAATTATTTATTACAAAATTTTTATCTTGGCATCGGGGAAGGCCAGCCGCTTCATGTTCGGGCTTGACCCGGGCATGGGCCCACTGGATCTGGGCTTGGGCCCACTTGGCTTGGGGTTGACTTTGATTTTGACTTGGTCAACCGGGGTGTAAAGTTTTACCCCAACACCAGAAAGTTCCAGAGGATTGGTAATTCACAGCGACGCATCTGGGAAAGGTTTGGGATGTGTTCTGATGCAGCATGGGAAGGTTATAGCCTACGCATTGAATCAGTTGAAGACCAATGAGAAGAATTACCCAACTCATGATTTGGAGCATGTAGCAGTGATTTTCGCTTTGAGGATTTGGAGAAACTACTTATTGGGCGAAAGGGTCGAAGTATTCACCGATCACAAAATCCTAAAGTTTGTGTTCACGCAAAAAGAGGTTAACATGAGGCATCGTAGATGGTTAGAGCTCATGGCTGACTATGATCTTGATCTCAAGTACCATCCTGGGAAAGTTAATTTAGTGTCGGATGCGCTTAGTCGGTTGCCTGCAATTCGGATGTTGACTGCACAGAAGGAGCTTATCGAAGACTTTTGGAGATTCGAGTTGGAGATCGTGCTACCGCATTCTTCGAGACAGTTGATGCAGCTGCAAGTACAGTCGTCGTTGATCGATAATATTAAAGCAGCGCAGTCATAGGACCCAAGATTGTAGAAGTTTTGAGAACAGGTTGAAGCAGGACTTCGAACGGACTTGTTGATCCATGAGGATGGTTCGTTGCGGTATAGTAGCCGTTAGTGTGTACCAAAAGGAGACATTCGTGAAGAAGTTTTGAAGGAGGCGCACAGTTCTGCGTATTCCGTACATCCAGGAGGCATGAAGATGTACCGCGATCTAAGACAACATTTCTAGTGGGAAGGTATGAAAAGTGAGATTGCTCGCTTTGTAGCGAAGTGCTTGGTGTGTCAGCAAGTCAAGGCTGAACATCAAAGGGTAGCTGGTTTATTGTAACCACTTCCGATTCCTCAATGGAAGTGGGAACATACATCCATGGATTTCGTGACAGCTTTACCGCGGAGTCCAAAGGGCAACAATGCAGTTTGGGTGATTGTTGATCGATTGACCAAGGCATCTCACTTCATACCGTTTCGAGTTGGTCAGTCAACGGAAGCGTTAGCAGAACGGTACATGCAGGAGATTGTGAGATTGCATGGAGTACCTGTAAGCATCGTTTCCGACCGTGACACCCGATTCTTATCGCACTTCTGGAGAAGTTTACAGGAAAGTTTGGGGACGCGATTGAAGTTTAGCACAACTTATCATCCACAGACAGATAGCCAGTCGGAGAGAACGATCCAAACTCTTGAAGACATGTTGAGAGCTTGCATGTTGGACTTCAAGGGTTCGTGGGAGGATCATCTACACTTGGTGGAGTTTTCTTTCAATAACAGCTTTCAGGCGACTATTCAGATGGCTCTATTCGAAGCATTATATGGTCGCAAATGTCGCTCACATGTTTTTTGGGACGATATTGGAGAACGAAGATTGTTGGGACCGAATTTGATCGGGCAAACAATAGAGAAAGTTAATACTATCCGGAATCACATGAAGACAGCACAAAATCGACAGAAGAGTTGGGCCGACACATCGAGAAGACCTCTAGAGTTCGCTGTTGGTGATCTGGTATTCTTGAGGATATCACCGACCAGAGGAGTGATTCGTTTTGGGAGTCGAGGCAAGCTTAGTCCTCGATTCGTAGGGCCTTTCGAGATTTTGGAGCGTGTTGGAGAAGTGGCTTACCGATTGGATTTACCACAATCTTTGGCGAATATTCATGACGTGTTTCATGCATCTCGACTCCGTAAGTATGTTCGAGATGAGACACAAGTGCTGGATCATTCGAAACTGACTGTAAGGGAGGATTTAACCTTTGAGGAATGACCGATGTTGATTGTAGATCGAAGAGAAAAGGTCCTTAAGAACAAAGTTATCCCTCTCGTACTTGTTTCTTGGGGAAATCGCTCGCACGGAGAATCAACTTGGAAATGAGAAGACGAGATTAGACAGAAGTTTCCACACCTATTCTTATAGATTCTTAATTGTTTATCTTTTCTTGTCTTGGGAATTTCGAGGACGAAATTCTTTTTGTAGTTGGGTATAATGTAACACCCTAGTTCATTTATACAAGTTCTAGTTCAAGTATTTCTTTATTTATGTTATTTTCCTGATTTACTGTGTTTTGGGTGCGAATAGTGTATTTGACATTTGTATTTGCATTCTACCCGACCAGCTTGCTCGAAACCTGTCTTGATTCATGTTTATGATTTATCCTAACCTGTTACATGGACTCGTGCACTTTCATTTTAATTTATACATCTTGCATACTGGTATTTTATCTGGCATTTGTATTTTTACAATATAACATTTTAAGTCACATAAAATATTTTAAAAATACATTGCATGGCCTGCATGATACCCCAACCCTGTGGAAGCATCCGCGCATCTTGTTCTCGTCCCGTTCAGTGAAACGGACTTGTTTGGATGACTACGTGCATGTGCGTGTGTCCATTCTTGGGGGTATGCATTTTTCATTACCCGGATATCCAACTTTAATTTTGGTCGACATGTATATTTTTTGTATTTTAAAACTGAATTTTAGACCCGATCCGGACAAGTTTTGGACTATGTTTGTATTTACCAGAATATCAAATTTTATTTATATAATATTAATTTTATAAACTGATACAAATTAAAATTTAGTTAACTGATAAAAGATTTTTTAATTTAAATTTAAACTAATTTCCTAACAAACTAACAACCCTTTTCTCTCTCTCTCATCTGCATATATATTTATATATATTTTATTTTTTTTTCTTTCCTTATTTGATACAAAGCCTCTTCTTCTTACTTCTCCTTCTTTCTTCTTTCTTTTTCTTGATCTTGTTTCTTGATTCCGGTGATCACCGCCGGAGCCATGCTCGTCGCTGACGATCCGAGTGATCCAGTGGACGTATCTTGCCTGCGTGACCACCCTCTTGCATTGTTTAGACCTGTCCCGTATGTCGTGCGTGCATTGCGACGTTTTACCGACGTCGGACGTGCCGTACATATCCTTTTCGTGATCCGTCGAGGCAAGTTAATCTTGCTACATGCTATACTATTATATTATATATTCATTTGAATAATAACAACACATAATGATTAGTTATGCATCCCACATTATCATTTTGCATGTTTCACCGTTTTTGGATATCCGTGTGCATCCGTCCAAGTTATTTCATATCTAGTGCATGCAAATTTATCTTGATACATGCTAGACTACAATATGCTGCACCCAATTGAATATTTACATTTCATATTGTTTAGTTGAACATCCCGCATTTACCAGTTTATCATTTTACTGTTATACGACGTCCGTACACATCAATATCATTATTTACATGTCTAGTAGCATGCTAAATCATCTTGCTACGTGCTAGGTATAGTGTTATGCATCCATATGAGTAAAATGTAACCCGTTTATCACATTGTACATCCATACTAAAGTTTTACTGTTTTCGGATACCCGTTTCCATCCATATCATTTAAAATATATATCATCATAATATTTCTTATTATTATCTTTAATTAGTTTTTAATCTGCATTTTATAATGTTATACAAAATATAGTTTGAAAATATTATAGTTTACACATGAAACGTCGTTGCAAAGCGGATACGACAAATCTGAAATTTACTGTACACCTTACCTTATAAAATTCATTATAAATCATAGAAAAATTATTAGTATACGTTCTTTAGTTCGTTACGAATCCAACTAAGAATACTATAACTCTAAGAAATATTTACTTGCAAAATAAATTGTTTAAATAACGTAAAATGCAAATGAAAATATATCAAAACTGCTGTTCAGGTAAATTCCAGCAGCAAACTTTCAATTTTGAATGTTAATAGCTTTTTGTAGGAACAACCTAAGATACTTAAACTTATAAAAATGAAAACCTTATTGAATTATCTTTTTTTTGGTATAAGGCACGTACCTTTTGGAGAACGTTTGTTATTTTTAAACTATTTTACAAATCAGGGTGACGCTGAAATTCTGAACGGAACTTTCTTGTGCATGGTTAATCAATACCACTTTTATTGTTATTAATCGGTTTGAATATCTTATCCATGTTAATATTATTATATCAATATCTATTTAATAAATAATAGTTCTTGTGTTTTAATATTCAGCAAATTTTACCGATTTACAGTTTTATAGTATCCGTACAGTTTATTACATATCTAGTTGCATGCCGAGACCATGTTATTTCATGTTACTATAGTATTAGTGCACCATACTTGATAATGTGCATCCTACATAGTCATGATGTAACCCCTGATCGATATTTGTGCATCCATACTTTTATTATACATCCGTACTTTCACCCTGATTCAATACTTGCTATAGTTTGATTATGAGCACCCATTGATACCTGTGAACTACTTGACATGACCTGATACACCACTAATTGACATGACTTAATTTATGTACACTACTTGACATGACCTGATATATCACTACTTGACGTGTTACCTGATCCTGTTTCTAATCCCGACAATCCTGATATGTTGTCCCGATGGACATATCCTGTTGTCTGTATAGACAAACCTATTCCTGCTTGATCCTGTGTTGGTATTAGTCTCAGATTTATCAATACCTGACTTGAACACATAACTTGGGGTATGGAAAAATCAATGATGAAACCTGACTTGTAACTCGACAGTTCGATACTTATACTGATCAGTTTTAGGGGCTAGGAGAGCCCTGGGGTGATGCAACTGACATCATTCATCTGTACATGTTTCCTGTTTAGTGCCTAGCGGCATGTCTCGGTTTCAGCCCGAGAATCTGAATCGTGGTCCCGGGCATGCACGGGATACTATTGAGTTACATCGACGATTCATCAAATTGATTTCACAGACTTGAGAGTAGTTAACCCAGTAGCACAGTTTAGTTTCACCGCTGCACTTCACATATACCGTTACACTTCACTGTTCTATATCCCTGCTCACTTATTACATTCATGTACCCTTTTATAACTCATGCCTGCATGTCTTGTTACCTCCTGTTCATTTATTATTGTTTGATATTATGACGCACGGACGTCTGGGGTTTGCATGGCCCAGATCCTCTACCTTTGTCACAGGCTAATCAGGAGAACTTCCGCCGTTAGGTCGAGCAGTGATGATTCAGTTAGTATCCAGTTTAGTTATTTGTTACTTTCCAGATGTTTTTGTTTATTGGATCTATTGCTTTCGCATATTATTTCTTGACTCGTTTATTCTAGCTTATGGACATGTACTAGATAGTTAATTTTATTTCTACTGTTCTTGATATCTTCTAGACAACCGTAATGTGACTGTGGAGGGATGTTTTCTATCCACAGGTAGTATGGTTGGCTCTGTCACGTGCCGATCTTAGCGCACTCTAGGAAGCAGGGCATGGCAACTGGGCTTAAGTTTCTATTAAATAAAAATATATTGATGGGGCCAAACTATAAAAATTGGCTAAAGAATGTCCAGATGGCACTTACCTATGACAAGCTGGGCTACCTCCTTACTGCTAAAACTCCTGCCGTCCCAGGTCCAGATTCCACCATCGTGGATAAAGAAATCCATAAGACATAGGAAATAGACAGTACGAAAGCCAAGTGTCTCATGCTCGCCTCAATGGATAATGAACACCAGAGACGGCATGAGAAGATGAACTTGGATTCTATCTTACTCCATACTAAAGAATTATATAGAAAGCAATCTCGTATCGCAAAATATGAGACCTCGAAGAAATTGTTTCAGGCGAGATTGGCTATTGGGTCATCTGTAGGGGACCACATGCTTAAGATGATCAGCTATATTGAAGAGCTCGTAGACCTTGGGGCCACGTTGGAGAACGAGTTATACACAGACTTGATTCTACAGTCTCTCCCCTCTACTTATACCCAGTTTATATTGAATTTTAATATTTAAGGGAAGAAAGTTACACTTCCAGAACTTCGTAATATGTTGAGAAGTGCAGAGGGCACCCAACAGAAAATTAGGGAGACACCCGCTCAACTTATTGGGGAACCTTCCTCTTCTAGATCCAAGGAGAAAGCCAATGGGAAGAATAAGAAGGCTCCCACCAAACAGAAAAGTGGTGTCAATAAGGTAAAGGGAAATGGTAAGGCAAAAGTTTTGGGGCCGACAGTAGGGAAAGAGTAATGTTTCTATTATCACAAGAAAGGCCATTGAAGACGGACTGCAGGGCATGGAGAGCCAGAAACCAGGATTCGAAGTACGTTGTGGCTTTGGCTTCGGCTTCAGGTATGTTTATGATTGAAAACTGTCTGTCAATTAACTCTACTTCCTGGGTACTGGATACCGGATCAGGATCTCATATTTGCAATTCATTGCAGGCTCTGAGAAACCGTAGGGTTATCAAGGCAGGTGATATGACTCTCAGGGTTGCTAACGGAGCAAGCGTGGATGTTGTTTCCGTAAAGGGAATATCACCTAGGATTAATAAGTGGACACATTTTGGTTTTACGTAACTGTTTTTGTGTACCTAATTTGACTTGTAATATCATCTCCGTATCTTTACTATCTATAGAAGGTTATGGTTTTACATTTGTAAGCGATGTAGTAAATATCCACCTTAATCATGGTTTGATTGGATCAGGTACACTAGACAACGGTATATACGTATAAAATCAACACAAAATTTTCAATGTCCAGAACGCACTCAAAAGAAAGTCTCAAGAATTAAATCAAGTTTTCTTGTGGCATTGTAGACTAGGTCACATCAATGAAACATGGTTGACGAAGTTACATAAAGAGAGATATTTGGATCTGTTTGAATATCTGTCTTATGCAACTTGTCAATCATGTCTCAAAAGAAAGATGACAAAGACTCCGTTCACTGGACACAGAGTAAGAGCCACCGAGCTCTTGGGACTCATACACAGCGACGTGTGTGGTCCAATGTCTACACATGCAAGAAGTGGTTATTCCTACTTCATTAATTTTACGGATGATTTCTCACGGTATGGACATGTATTCTTGATGAAATATAAATCCGAGGCCTTTGAGAAATTCCAGGAATACAAGAATGAAGTGGAAAAACAAACAAGCAAAAGTATCAAGACACTTCGATCTGATCGAGGTGGTAAGTAATTAAGTGCCGAGTTCCTGAATTATTTAAAAGAGAATGAAATTCTCTCTCAGCTTACTCCTCCATACACACCTCAACACAACGTTGTATCGAAAAGGCGGAACCGCGCCTTATTAGATATGGTATGTTCCATGATGAGTAACGCTGAGTTACCGTGATCCTTCTATGGTTATACACTAGAATCGGCTGCATATCTTTTGAACAAGATTCCTACCAAGTCAATGCCTACTACACCATATGAAATGTGGAGTGGGAAGAAACCCTATCTTAAGTATCTAAAGATATAGGGATGTCCAGCTTTTATTAAAAAGCAGCATGCGGACAAGCTCGAGGCATACTCAGTACTGTGTAAGTTTGTGGGATACCCAAGAAACTCCGGGAAAGTATATTTTCTATTACGCGAAGAAACAAAAGTTCTTTGTTTCTTGGCATTCCCACTTTCAGGAGACTCGATTTCTTGAAAAGGAAATAAGTAGGAGCGCAATAGAACTGGAAGAAATTCCAGAACCATAAACTATTAGTGAAAGCGTGGTGGAACAAGAAGTTTCAGAAGAACCGGACATCCCTGCGCCACTCCGCAAATCGAGTAGGCAGTCTCATCCGCCCGATAGATACTACGGTTTTCTCGTAGACGGGGATAGAGAGGATTGCATCATCAACGATGATGAGCCGGCTAGTTTCTAGCAGACCATTAGAAGCATAGACTCGGTAAAATGGCTGGAAGCAATGGAGACCGAAATAGAGTCCATGTACACCAACAAAGTTTAGGCTTTGGACATTGCACCTGAAGGGGTAAAACTCGTAGGCTGCAAATGGATCTTCAGAAAGAAGATTGGTGCAGATAGACAGGTTGAAACCTATGAGGTTAGACTTGTTGCAAAAGGTTTTCGTCAAAGACCTGGTTTGGACTATGATGAAACCTTTTCTCCAATGGCTATACTCAAATCCATTCGGATCCTACTTACCATTGCTGCCTTCCATGATTATGAAATTTGGCAGATGGACGTAAAAACCGCTTTTCTGAATGGAAATTTGGAAGAGTGTGCTTATATAGATCAACTAGAGGGTTTCATAGAGAGTGGGAGCAGCGGAAAAGTGTGTAAGTTGCTTAAATCCATTTATGAATTAAAACAGGTATCGCAGAGTTGGAACATCTGTTTTGATGAGACGGTCAAAGAATTTGACTTTATCAAAAATCCAAATGAACCATGCATTTATAGTAAGATTGTAGCGGGAACTATGGTATTACTCGTCTTATACGTGGATGACATTCTCCTGATAGGAAATGACATTCCCATGCTACAATCAGTCAAAGGATTCTTGTCACAGAGGTTCTCCATGAAAGACCTGGGTGATGCCTCGTACATTCTGAGAATCCAGATCTATCGTGATAGATCAAAGAGGATGTTGGGACTTTCACAGTCTAGGTACATTAACACCATACTGAAAAGATTTGGTATGGAAGATTCCAAGCGCGGTAATCGACCGGCTTGTCACGGGATCACCCTCTCCAAAAAGAAGTCTTCCAAATCTGATTTGGGAAGGGATCGCATGAGTATTATACCCTATGCTTCTGCTGTAGGAACTATAATATATGCGATGTTATGTACCAGACCAGATGTTACTTACGCACTGAGTGTAGTAAGCCGGTATCAGTCAAACCCTTAGGAGAAGCACTGGATAACAGTAAAGAACGTTCTCAAGTACCTGAGAAGGACTAAGGAGATGTTCTTAGTGTACGGCAGTAAAGACCTCCAGATCGAGGCATTCGCTGACTCCAGCTTCCAGAGTGACAAGGATGACTCCAAGTCCATGTCAGGTTATGTTTTTACGCTCAATGGAGGGGCAGTCTATTGGAAGAGCTCCAAACAAGACACCATTGCTGACTCGACGATGGAAGCGGAGTATATCGCTGCATGTGACGCCATGAAAGAATCAGTCTGGATGAAGAAGTTTATTACAGAAATTCAGGTGGTTTCGTCCATTGTTGACCCAATACTTTTGTATTGTGACAACAACAGGGCTATAGTTTTAGCGAATGAACCAAGGTCTCATCATAAGTCCAGACATATCTTGAGGCGGTATCGCCTGATCAGGGAGATCATTGATCGTCGGGAGATCGAGGTACGGAGAGTAGAGACGGAGAACAACACTGCAGATATACTACAATGGTCATCCCTCAGACATAGTTTGAGAGGCTAATCGAGATATTAGGTCTGCGATATGCCAATACATAGCCTTAGTGAAAGTGGAAGATTGTTAGTGATATATGCCTTAGAAGCCATTATTGTATATTACTGGATTGTATATTACATTTTAGAAGCTTGGGATATACACAGATATAATAACAGTCTTGCTCAATATGATAGTATGATATCTGGTTTGATTCTACCTCAACATGTGTATATGTTTCTTTTAACGTATCGCTAATATATGTTGGTAAAGCCCTTAGGATCTTTGCTTGACTACCAGCGTTGTGATAGCAGTCACACTCGTGGATGCTGGGTAGTCTATAAGCACATCCTTAAACTTGTCCCAAGTCATAGAATTATCGAGACTGGGTATCGGTACTCCAGAGTAGACTGGTGTATATGCTTCTTATCCCCGTCAAGGGAGGTGGCCTATCCCGCAGCCATTGGTATACGGTACCAAAGATAGTATGCAGGTGCTCATTGGGTTATGAGTTACACTGGACGGACTCGTTGGGAACTGCTGGTTAGTATTATACCTATCGTCGGTTAGCAGTTCCCCAGTGGCATGAGTACAGGTTAGTCCGTTGACTTGACATCACTATTCGTCTCGAGTGTGTTCCTACTGTACTTAATTACTACCCTACCATGGCTCAAATGAGTCGTGCAAACAGGTAGTAGTTGGGTATAGTCCCGAAGCACTTGGAGGCAGTAGTGGATAAAAATGATTCGTCTCTCCCGGTATTAGGGTTGATATCGCGCTGTGTTCGGATAGCCATTACATAAAGTCCTTGGCCAAGGCAAGCGAGATTTACTGGTAGGTACACCAGTAGTTTCTCAGGGTATATTTAAGCTTTACACTGACATGACTTATTGCGCTATTAGGGATCTAACATTTACCACCCCCTAGGCCCGATATGCGATACTCTTAGACAAACAGACTAGACTGTACGGAGAATGTCACCAATAGGCTCAGTGGGGTTTTCGGACGAGTTATCATGTCAATCTTCCATTCGACGGATACCTGGGTAGCCGTTAAGTACAGCTAGTGCCACTGACATGCTTATGGTTAAACCCACTGCCAGCGTATTGTCGAGTCTTTAGAGTCCCACACAGAGGGTTTCCTGGTTCAGGCGAAACGGTGTAGTTTGCGTATGGTTTTACGCAGGGGTGTTCGATTGAACACGTGCATTTATGCACGTGCTTTAATTGGATGGTTTAGTAGTACTAGCAGATTTGAAAGACAGCCAGTTTTGATGCTAGTAATATATTCTCTTTTGGGTATTTGTATTTTAACACGAATACGTGTATTTGTATAAATACGGGTATTTGTGCTTTGATACAAATACATGTATTTCTTTCTAAATATGAATATGCGTATTTTTTATTTTCGGTAAAAATACGGTATTCATATTTTGGTAGAAATATGATATGCATATTTATACGGGTTTAGGAATACATGTTTATATACTTACATTTATATTATAAATGTTTGTATATGTGTACCAAGTATGGTGGCTACACACTCTCTCTCTTTTCTCTCCACCATTTAAACTTAGAAGAGTGTGGGCTTGTGACTCAACCTGGTGAGTCACCAAGCCCACCCATTTTTTTGTTTGTGGGGTATAGAGATAAAAGTGAGGTGAGTGAGATATTTTGGTAACCATGGTTCAAATTTTCTTGACTTAAGTTTTTCTCTAGTTGCCACCATCATCTTCTTCTTCCTCAAATCTCTTTCTTAAGTTGTGTGGATTAAAAGAGAGCATCTATTTTCATAAACTACACCACTCTAAGTATCTTGTCTTGGCAAGGCACGATCCCTAGTTGCTTCCGACAAAGCTATCGCTTGAATCGGCATTCTCGGGTGAATCATCTTTGACACGGAAGATCTTCTTCGAGAGCTCGTACCATGACCCAAGGAGCTTGAGGAGTCAACCTTCAAAACCCGAAAGATCATCTGCAAAGGTTGTTATTTCAACCGAGTAGCTAAAACTAGTTAGGGTTAGCTTAGTTTAGTGTTTGGACTTAAATCCTGAGGTTTTAGTGTTATGTGCTCAAGAAATTTAAAGTTTTTGATTCCGCATAGCCGTAGTTGATACGGCAAGGAGCACACATACATTTATAGGATTATGGTGGGGTTCTATAGAGACATGATTCAAGTGCCAGTCACGTGCCATTTTCGGGTCCTGAAAAATTTGAATTTGGTATCAGAGCGTTGGGTTTGACCTTGGTTCGAATCTAGGTTTGACTATGCAGAGTCTAGGGCGCGCGCGCGCGCGCGCGTATGTGTGTATCGGAACCTAGGCTTGACCTTACGGAACTTAGACTTAACTTAGAGGGTATTAAACCCGAACATTCGTCATGCAGGTTGACTTTGGTTGATGGAGTAGGTAACTTAAGTAGAGTGATGTACCGTGTGTATGTTCCACGGCATACTTACGATACGCTGCTCCGCTTAAGTGACCTTAGGATGTACATTTCTTGAGATCTGTTATTCTATTCGTTCCTATGATCTATCCTTATCGATATTTGATTACGGTTTCTGTTACCTTGGCTACACGTGCAGAGAGAGATGCGGTCAGAGCAAGCTCGTCAGGGATGATGACTGACCATGATATTCTTCCGGTGAGAGAGGAGCTTATCGATTTCTTGTTCTACTAGGATTTCTCGTTTGACACGAGCGTTCGGGATCTGCACTGGGTGACCGGGTCATCGCTTGAGGCCGGCAGATTGAAAGAACCGTTGAGGTACAGCTTGTTCTAGAAATCGATGTGGTGTCTACCATGAAGACAGATGAACCAGCCGTTGCTGAGATTGACGGAATGTCGCCTCCAGAATTAACAAAGCTGAAGCCACACGAGCTTACAGAAGGAAATGTGATAGAAGATCGCTAGTCATTTTTGGATAAAGTGACTAAAATAAATCGTCTATTTGGATGCCCTGACGCAGGATCAGCTAAGTCAGATAATTCCAGTTGAAGGGTCTTGCTTAGACCTGGTGTAAGTCGATCAAGAGAGGACGAGCAAAGCATATTCCTTCGATGACTTGGATGAGTTCCAAAGGACGTAATTGTCCAGTTGTCTTCCACGGAGTGTTGAAAATACCGAATTCATAGTTTCGAGTCCTTGTGAGAGGCTCTGGATATGACTATATCCAAATACGGACTTGCGATCTACGCAAATACCAAGATATGATTCCGAATTGGTCGATATTGAAGGAAAATGGATACGAGATTCGTGTGAACTCTTAATGAGTTGTTCTTCTCCGTTGATACCAGAGACTCGATATGTATGCAAAAGCATTGAATACAGCTACATTTTCAAAGGAAAAGTTGTGATGATATTGCAGCTGTCTCGGAACATAAGCAGATTAAGTAAAGAGTGCTAGTTTCCGGGCAGTTCGGCAGAGGTGAGATCGGAAGAGACCGTAGCGAGTTCTTTCCAGGATACCATAGCGATAAAGATTTGGATCTAGGATCGGTTGTATCGCACATACTTAGAGGACCAGAGGACACCATCATTAACGTGCTACATTATGAGTGGCCGTGTAAATTGGCCAGGAGATATTTAGAGAAGCATCAGAACGGGACTGTTTCCGTCGCTACCCCCTAATGTGTTGTCGAGCCGAGGAGTCATGCAATTGGTGATCCACAGAGGGAAAAAAGGACCCAGAGACAGAGGACGTCAGATCGTGGGCAGGAGGCAAGTAGATATTCTTGCTCTGCCAGCTTGGGTGCACCAGCACCTTTCGACATTGAAGAAGGTACACCTCAATGTCATTTATTTTTTATTCGTGTTTTGTTATCCGAGTATCATGTCTATATCATTTTAGGCTTTTGAGTTTTGATGATTTAGTTTCATGATTGATATTTTCGTACACTATAGCTGCACTTGACAGGTATTTTCTATGTGCACCATAGTTGCACTTGATTCATATTTTTATGTATCAGTTGTACTGATTTTTATTTTCATGCATATCTATTGCACTTGATTTTTTTTTTCACTTGTTGCACATATTTATGATTCCGTGTATTCCGATACAGTCGATTTTGATTTTGTGCACTCCGATATACTTGATTTTAATTTCGTGCATATAGTATGCACTTGATTTTGACTTATGCACTCGGTGTAGCTAGCGTGTGCTTTCAGTGCATTGATATAGGTTTTGTGCATGCAGTTACATATGTTTACGATTTCATATACCTCGGTATACTTGATTTTGATTTTGTGCATATTGTATGCCGTTGATCTTGATTTATATACTTGATATCTATTTTTAAGCACCCTAATGCACTTGCTATTCGTTTCCGTGCACCCTAGTGCACTAGATTTATGTTTTCATGCACCATGTGCACTCGATATTCATTTTCATGCACCCTATTGCACTAGATGCTTTTGTGCGGACCTAACGCAGTTGATTTAGATTTTTGCGCATACTTGGCGCACATGATGTAATTTTGTGCACACCATATGCATTTAATCGATATTTTTCATGCATATTAGATGCACCTGGTATTGTTGTCATGCACACCCGTTGCACTTAGATTTTGCTTCAGAGCACATTCATGTCATTTGTATTTAACTTTGATTTCCGTGTGCACCAGACGCATATGGTATTTTTGTATACACTTATTCAAATTGATTTCTTTCGGGCATCATGTTTTTATGACATATACTATATTATCTGAGGACAGTACCTGAGTATTTTTGCATGCATTAACATTTACCGAATGGATTTTCAAGAAGGAGCTATAGTCTCAATATTTTTCTACGTGTCCATGAGTGACACGAAATTTTACAAAGAAAACCTTTCTAGATCACTTTCAAAAGGCGGGACGTATATCTTAAATAAAACATATATAGATATCTATATCTATTTCTTTACAAAATAAACGTCCGCTATTTATGTCGTGATATACGTATCGCACGGCGATTTGAAAAGGATTTTGCACGCACTTTTATTCAGTTGTTTAGACGATTTCATAAAGATGCGTACTATATATGTGTTATAGTCTTAATCATATTATATTTGATTTTAACAGTAGATTTCGAAACTTGCATATTCATCATAACTCCCATGATTGCAAGACGCTTAATGGGGTTTCGATTTTTGAGTTTTTCGCTCGTTTTCATGCGTATGCGATGCGCTATGATATATCTTACGTATTCGTGATTTCGAAGCCCCGTTGATTTGATAGATTTACTGAAATGTTTTAATATTTGAGAGGTTTAAATTTAAATTCAAGGACCGAATTTATTTATGGGGAGAAGATTGTAACATTTCAGAAAATATAAAATATTATTTTTGAAATTTAAATAATAAAATAATAAATTCTATGTATATTATAAAATGTATGGAAATTAGTTTTAATAGAATGGTATAATTATATACATATAATTTGGAAAATAATTGGAATATTAATATGAATTATTAAATATGAAGGCATTTATTATATTTAGGGTTTATAAATTTTTATACAATTATTTACATACAGTTTTATGTTAAACTTGATTAGTATTTCACTAATTATGCGTTTAAAACAAGCTTGTTTTTGTAGCCATGTGTTAATGTGCCATGACACAATTTATTATGTTTCATGTGTGGTTACATTTTTACTTTTGTTTTTAAATTGTTTTAAAAAGGAAAATGAGAAAAGAAAAGAAAAGATATAATAATGAGGGGGGACAAGAAAGCATGGGTAAGAGAGAGAGAGAGAGAGAGCATGGTCACCTTCAACCATCCACCTCCATTTCTTTCCTTCTTCATTTTTCTTCACCTCATTCTTCATCTCCTTCTTCCTTCACCTCCACCTCCACTACCACCTTGCACAACCCCTAAAACTTCATCAAAATCCCATGTTCCCTTCACAAATAATGTTCCTCACATCACTACAAGTATCATAGTGGGATCAATTTCTAGTATTGAGCTCATTTGGCCATCTTAGAATTTTCTAGAGTTGCTCCATGAGGTAAAACCTTCACCTTTCACTAAGATTTTAAGTTTCCTAAGATCAAGTGTTAGTTTAGAGTTAAGAGGTTTAAGTTTAGTGAACTTGGAAAATTCTAAGGTGACCTTTGGTGATTTGAATGAGTAGTACTGTTATAGTAGAGAGTTTAGAGAGTGACTGCTAGCCTTTAGTGATAGAATCCCTGGTCTAAGTGAATCTAGAAGTCCCAAAACATGAACTTAGAATTTTCCGATATCGGGTTTTTGTTGAATTTTAGTATTCTAATGGAATCTGGAATGACTCGAGGACGCTGAAAAATATTTTGCAGATACAGTAGGATGTGCAGGCTATTAGGAAGATACCCTAGAAACCCGAGCACAATTCCCCAAGTTCTGGCCACCAAAATATTGGTATTGGTCGCAAATTGCGGCCTGGCCTTAAAGTTAGGGTTTTGTTCTTGGTCCATAGCTCAATCCTCTGATAACCAGGCCTATCTAATGTGCAGAATGTCCTAATTTCACCTTAGGTAAAATCTGGGAGTGTTTTACTAAGTTTCAGATTTTGTTTTACGACTTTTGAAAACTAGATTTTTGGTATTTGAGTTTTGACTCGGTCGTTTGACGTTTGCACGTCAACGTCGGGAGTTGTTTGGTTGTTCTTGCATATGTGGCCATAGGTTCTAACCTATGTGCGCTTCGCGTGCCATTTCGATTTTCGGATTTGATTTTGATTTCATTACGATATGCATTGATTGTAGGTACCTTCACATGGACTTCCAGGACGACAAAGGAGAGCAAGGCGTTCATAGACTTCGGCTAGAACGAGGATAGTATTTGAGTAGATATATATCTACGGGGGAAGTCGGGTGGATGGCGTATAGAACCCCCGCAGCCGTAGTGTTAAGGTACTTATATATAGGGGGTGTGTGTGTGTGTATACTTAGCTGGTAGGGTTCTAGGAGATTATAGGCTATAGTAAGCATACTCGTAGGGAGGAATATCCTTAGTTCTTATTCGCTTAGTTTTGAGCCATTAGTATATATGTTGTTATACACACAGATATATGTGTGTGTGTATGTGTGTATACATAAGTTGAGGATAACTTCGATATGACATCACAAGATGAGGATATGACAAGTTATAATGATATAAGTCGATATGATCGGACATGATGTCACGAGGCTATATTATACGATATGAGATGAAATGTCATGATATGATATGATATATTATATGAACATTAGGCGATATATTTAACATGTGACGATATGTGACTAGATGAGATGATAGGATATACGTGACCATAGATCCGTACCCTTGATTTGATGATATCGTACGGCGGATTATATCGCACGAGATATGATGTACATAACGATTGAATTGTACACTTGATTGATAATATCGTATAATGTATTATACCATACGTTACAAGGCTCGCTTGGTAGTCAAGGGATATACTCAACAGTATGTGATAGACCATCAAGAGATATTTTCCTCAGAGGTGAAGATGGCATCAATTCGGGTGATTCTCAGGATCGTAGCGGTGGATAATTTGCACTTAGAGCAGCTAGATATGAAAACAACATTCGTTCATGAAGATTTGGAGGAGATCTATATGATGCAGCCACCGGGATACGAGGTGAAAGGGAAAAAGAATATGGTATGCTGACTGCGAAAATGTTTGTGTGGCCTCAAGCAAGCTCCCAAACAGTGGTATCTCAAGTTCAATCAGTTCATGTTAGAGATAGGATTTGTGCGCTGTGGATCAGAACATTGTGTGTATGTTCAGACTTTTAAGGATGGCGACTACATTATTTTGTCACTTTACATGGATAATATGCTGGCAGCGGGTCCGAATTTCGAGAAAATTCAAAGCCTGAAGAAGATGATGGCTGAAAAATTCTCCATGAAGGATTTAGGAGGGCCAAGCAAATCTTTGGCATGAAGATCATACGAGATAGAAAGCAGCGAAAACTATGGTTATCGCAAAGAGACTACATCGAGAAGGTTTTGAAGCGGTTCATTATAGATAAGTTAATGCCAGTTAGTACACCTTTAGAGAAATACTTTAAACTCAGTAAGGAGTTGTGCCCGACAACTCAAGAGCAGAAATATGAGATAATAAGAGTGCCTTATACATCTGCGGCGGGGAGTTTGATATATGAGATAGTGAGTACAAGACTTTATATTGCACATGTAGTGAGAGTTGTGATCAGGTATATGCAAAACCAGGGGAATGAGTATTGGAATGCGGTGAAGTGGATGTTGAGATATCTTAAGGGAACGTCCATTCATTGCTTATGTTTCGGGGGAGATACTCTCAAGGTGCAAGGATACGTTGATACGGAATACTCAGGTGATTGAGATAGTGAGAAAAGCACAACGGATTATATATTCATAGTTGGGGAAACAACAGTGAGTTGGGTCTCTCAGTTGCAAAAGGAAGTGGCATTGTTAACTACGGAAGTCGAATATGTGGCCATTACGGAAGACAGCAAGGAGATGATATGGTTGCAAGTGTTGGATATAGTGCATGTTCCCCTCCGAAAGTCAGCCGATGACGTGAGGACGTCTTGCCTGAGATTCGGGGCAGAGGCTATTTGGTTTTATCCGTCCACTTCTTTAAAGATGCCAAGATGATTTATGGCACCGTACATCGGAGGTTTGGGCGGATGCGGCCGATGTAGCAGACTTCGTCAGATTCCCCCTCGCTTGAGGGGTTTTTGATTGTGGGGACGCTCTTTCCTGCAGGCGCAAGCCCCTGCAGTTAATTACGCTACCGCTCGGCGGTAACAACTTTCTCCTGCTCCAGAAGTTCATTTCGTGTCGTGTGTATTTGTTTTATTTGTGGTTGCCCGTGGATTGTATACGGAGACTGATTTATGTCATCGCCCGTAGGACGTGGATTAGTCCAAATCCGTATTTTCTTAGATTTGGGTTTTGGGTTTTGGTTTAAGGATACGTTAGCCATATTTGAGGCTAAGATCAACTTAAACGTTTGTTAAGGATACGTTAGTCTGATTTGAGACTAAGATCAACTTAACGGGATCTTCTAGATCCATTTCCAGTTTAGAGACATGGTGGTCCATAGGTAGTTTAAGGACATTGCAGTCCATGGATTTAAGGACCCCACAGTCCGTATTTTTGTTTAAGGACGCATAAGTCCGTGGGTTTAAGGACCCCACAGTCCGTGTTTTAGTTTAAGGACGCATAAGTCCGTGGGTTTAAGGACCCCACAGTCCGTATTTTAGTTTAAGAACGAATAAGTCCGTGGGTTTAAGGACCCCACAGTCCGTATTGATGTGTGGTTGTCGTGACCCGACGCCTCTCTGAGGTCGTTGAAGGATTACAACGATAGGAGTCAAAGGAGTTCGGAGATGTACCCTCGAACCGGATATAAATTGATTTAAGAGAGCAGCTGCGCTCAGTCAATTTAATTTGAGGACTTACGGCCATGATTGGGCTAAGTCCAGTTGAAAAATGTTTAACGCTTTTATTTGCATTTAGCCTATTAGGCCTGTGTTAGGGCTTTGCCCCTTTTTAAATAATGCATTGCATTATTTATTATGTTTGGGCTCTGCCCATTTATAAATGATGCAGAGCATCGATTTTGTTAGGGCTCTGCCCTTTTATTGCATTTTATTTTTGTTTGGGCTCTGCCCTTTTATAACAGATGCAGAGCATCAATTTTATTTGGGCTCTGCCCTTTTATTGCGTTGCAATTTATTTTTGGCCTATTTGATTTGGGCTTGGCCCTTCAGTAAACAATGCGTTGCATTTGTCAGGCGCTTTACGCCAATCAATGAGCGCAAGCGCTTGTGGTGATGACACGTGTCTCGCAAGCGCAGTGCGCTGAGCCAGTGCGCTGTGCTTGCGCTGCTAACACGTGGCGCGCTCTGGTGAGTTGCGCAAATCTCAGAGAGCAAGGTTCTTTCTTAAAAGCGTATAGCGCAAGTGATTCAGATGCTGACACGTGGCGCTCTCTGGTGGCTTGTGCCAACCCAGGAGCGCAACAGTATAGTTTTTGCAAGTGCAAGGCACTATTTCAATAATCTTGAGAATCTTGAAGATTCCAGAACCAATGGTTCATAAAAAAGTGCAAGGCACTATTTGATTTCTTGATCCAATTTAGATCAAAGAAAACAAGTTTTTTTTCTTGTTTTTCTTGTTTTCAGAGAACCAGTGGTTCATAAAAGAGTGCAAAGCACTTATTATTATATGAAGATCATTGATCTTGTTCTTAGATCAATGATCTATTAGAAGAAATTCTTCTATTTTATGAAGGTTTTTATCTTTTTCTTGAAATTTCTTCAGAGTTCTCTCTGTTTTGAGTTTCTCAATCTCTCACAATGTTGATGATCCTTTGAATTGGGGTCTAGGGGTCTTTATATAGTGCCCATAAATTTGTTAAATTGTTAAAGAGATCCTTCTCTGAGTGATTTGGGGAATTTTCCCTACCATTGGATCTTTAATCCAAGGGCTTCTGTTTTACAGAAGATAATCTTCTTGTTTTAACAAGAACAGAAGAATCTTACTAGAATTTAATTCTGTATGGCGCAAACGCCCCAGCGCGTGACATGTATCGCGCAGCGTACAGCGCAGCGCAACTGTGCTGACGTGTCGCGCAGCGCAAGGCACAGCGCAACTGCGTTTGCGCTGACACATGCCGCGCAGCGCAGCGCTTGCGCAACTGAAGCGTTGCTTCCTTTAATTTTGTTTTAAAATAGAGCCTTGCTCTGATTGGGCGCTGTGCTGACGTATCAGCTTTTGACACGTGGCGCATTGCGCGCAGCGCAAAGAATTTGAAGCGTTGCTTCGAATTTTGAATTTTGAAATTCAAACAGAGCTTTGCTCTGATTGGGGGAAACAAATGCCTCCCCACCGTTGCGCTCACGTGGCGCGCACGTGAGTGCAGCGGTGGCAAGATCCTGGCCGTTGGATCAACTCAGGAGTTGAAGGGGCGCAAGCGCCTTATAAATAGGACCCCTGGCCCTTAGAAAATCTTCACCATTTTCTAAAATTTTGATTTTCAGAGCTTTGCTCTTGCTTAAGAACTTCAGAGCTTTACTCTTGTTTCCAGAACTCTAGAGCTTTGCTCTCATTTCCAAAGTTAGAAAACTTTAGGTAAAATTAACTTTAAATTAAATTAAATTAATTTAAATCAATCTTAACCAACAGAGCCTTGCTCTCATAGATCTTTTGATCTAAAAAAATTCCCTTTGGAGTTTCATAAACAGAGCTTTGCTCTTAAGAATTTGTTTCAGGGTTTCTTAGCCCATGAACAGAGCTTTGCTCATATTGACAGAACATAGATCTTTGATCTTCTGATGATGAACTCTTAAGAGTTTTTTTTATATGGATCTTTAAGATCCCGGAACTTCAATTTTTTTAGGAATTAATTAATTTTCTTTCTTCGATGAATTTTTTATCATTATTACATAGCTAAGCTCTTTTTTTAAAGAATCTTATTCCCCTGAGACCAGAGTTTGACAAGTGTCACTCTGTGACAGAGCTTTGCTCTGAAAGAGAAGATTTTCTCCTTATCTCTAGGGATTTTTTATTATTAATGGGAATATTCTCTTGGGGATTAACTGACAATCTCATCCAATGATGGAGTTGTCTTATTAACTGACGTGTTGTCATCTAGATTTTGTGGGTCCCCCTTTGGTCTCCTATCCACTGCACTGCTGTGTGGTGTAATTAATTTTAATTTAATTTTAATTAATCTTTAATTTAATTAATTAATTAATTAAATTTTTTCAAACGCCAAGCGTTGGAATTACAACACTAACGGCTAATTTTGTTCCCTTGCAGTGACTATGTCTTTCGACACTTCATTCACGTTCGCTCGTTCGGAGGAAGGGTTTCCTGAAGCGCCCTTGGACCGCGAAGTCCTAGCTATGATCAGGGACCATGACCCGGAATATAAGAGTCTCCACCTTTGGGGGTCATGGTACAATCAGATTATCATGGGTCGACGGAGCTTCACGTGTGCAGTACCGTCAGAACCCATTACGGCGATTCATTATGCCAGCCCACCCCCGGTGCAGTATGCCGTGGAGATGGTTGATTGGACCTCGGAGGGCTTTCTTCATCCTGCCATAGATGCAATTCCGGTTCAGCGTCCTATGGTTTTGGATATCCTGGGATGCCGTATCTGTCAAGACGAGGCGCGACCTTGGGGGAAATCATATAACATAGGTCTGATCCCCCGCCACCCGATCGGCTATCTGCCGTGGGCTCGGTACATCCTGTCGGCGAAGAAGTCGCAGTTGATAAGGTTAGGGTTGTACACCGTTGTTTACGTCTCCCTCTTCCAGTATCCCATGCTTCCCACCTGGTGGTTCAAGGCTTTCTTGGAGCAGTGGAACATTCCTACTCACACTTTCCTTGCAATGGACTGGGAAGTGTCAATTTCTCTGGAGGAATTCACAGAGGTCTCCGGTTTACCAGTTATAGGGGAGCACTATGAGGAGTTGCTTCTGACAGACGAGTATGTCTTCGGTGCTAAGCCGGCGGTAAGGGGCCTCACTCCGGAGAATGCTGTTCAACACCAATTCCCAAGTTTGATCAAAGTGTTGAACATCTATGAGGCCCTTTTCATCGAACGTGGAAGTCGTGGAGTTAGCTTTGAGGATTTCATCGCTCGGTTCCTTCACCCAAGCGTCCTCTCGGCGGAAGCTGCCAAGTTTGCTACCCTTGATGACCCTTTCGGTCTAGGTTTGGATAACCTACCGGCGTAGGAAATAGACTAAAAGGGTTTTTTCCTTCCTAACTCCTCGACCATGTCTTTTGCGGAAGTTGCAACCCCTGGGATGGACGAGGAAGCCTTCTTCTTAGGATTTCTTGGGTTATGGCTGAGTTGGTTTGCGCTCCCGATGCATTCTCGCCATATGCGGCCCTCTATCTTCTACCCAGCTCACCGGATGACCATCGGGGTAAAAGTGGCCGTTGGGATCGCTTGCTTGGCACACTTGTATCATGGCCTCAGTCGAGCGGCGGATGCTAATAAGCCTGGGGTACTGCACATGATCTTCCCGATGCACTACTTCGTATCGTGGCTCGAACTACACACATCGGGTGTCTTCGGCATGCACAAAAGGCCCTCATTCTATGACAGGTGCAGCTTCCCTCGCATAATACAGTTGATTGGCATATCAATTGTGACTCCATCGCCACGGAACGCCAAGGGTTTACTCCTTCGCCACCACACCGTTGGAGCCGGGGTGTCTTTCATCGACAAGGTGTTGACTATTGGAAAGGCACCTACCATTGCAGTGCGGCTATTGCAAGACACTTTCAAGGATGGAGCCTCATTTTTGACGGCCTAGGAGACCCTCCACTTATATTCTATAAGACCGGGCTTCCTGATGTTCAGGCAGAACGGTGCGGCGATTTTCATGAGATACAACCCTCATCGTTTCGCCCAACAACTGAGCTACAATCAAGGGGTACCACTGGAGGATTTCCTATCGGAACCTGCTGCTACCGAAGAAGGGATGGAGAGCACGCTGCATCACTTCATGCGTCTGAATACAGGTTCCCACTTTTTTATCAGTGAGCCGGCTTGCACCCCACGACTCCTCAAGGTATATACAGAATGGTACAGTCATTCGACGGGAGCCGTCATAAAGGAAGAAAAGCGATTGCTAGTCGACCGTAAGGGTGTGCCTCCAGGTAGCGACCGCAACGCTCCTTTAGTGCCAAGGACCCCGGTAGTTCCCCCTCTAAAAGATGCTGGAGCTGGACCACCGCGTGCGCAGAATCCTCCACGCGGATTGCCGCTTTCCGATATTGCAGATGCACCACCAGCGCCCTGTGCTCCAGTGGAGACAGTGGTTGTAGCCTCACCAGAGTCTGGTGTGGGTGCGGACATCGGGACCCGCCGCCCCAAGGTGTCTGCAAAGCGCAAGTCGATCCCGGGTGCACCTAGGGTTGGTGGGCAGAAGAAGAAAAGGAAGTCGCTCTTCTCCGCGGATGTCGCGTTCGGTCAGGAACCCCACGCTCCCTATGGTGAGGGCCTGAGTGAATATGGGACTAACAGGGGATTAGTCATGTCGCCGAACGACACGGATTTAGAGGCCGCCATCGAAGCTTCAGAGCGGTTGGCGAGGCGTGACGCGTGGCTAGCTAAGCTTGCGCAATCAGGTAATCACTAGTCGCATTTTTTATTGCATCATATCATTATTATTGCCTTTGAGTAACGTTTTTCCTTCTTTTCTTCCAACAGGCATCACCACTGAAGAAGCCATCGCCGCTTCCCTCAAGACTTTTCAAGAGGAGGAACGCCTTAGAGCGTATTTAGGCCTTAGTAAGTTTCAATTCATCAAGTTTTCATTTTCCTTATGTTATGGTCGATCTAACCTCTCCCTTTTTATCTCAGGAACCTCAATGCCGATCCCGCCAGGTGACGCTGAGACTCTTCCTGGGCCAGCCGCCGATGTTTCTGCCTCCTCGGGGCTACCACGAGAGGCCCGTCTTGAAGAGCCGATGAGAGATGCCTTAAAGGCTCTGGAGGCATCTCTGAACGAGTACGACGATGCCTTGATGAAGGAAGCGTCGAAAAGGTCCATAGCGACAGCCCGGGAGGAGAGGAAGCGGTTGAGGCGCGAAGCGAAGGCACGCAGGGCTGCCTTGGCTATTGGAGCGGGCCCAACCACCGTCCCTCGTACCGATACTCCATCAGAAGAGCCCCCGGTCGCCTTGTCTACAGCTCATAAACAGGTGGTGCGCGCCAATAGGGAGGCTAACGATAAGTCCACCTCAGGTAATATTCCTTTCAGAATTTCGTTGTAAGAATTGTCAACCTATTGGTTCTTATATATCCTGTCTTGCAGGGCCAAGTCCAACCGAAGGGGAGGCGGAAACCGTCGAACCTAAGGGGACGGAGGGAGAGGCACCGGCCGAAGCCGAGCCGACGGTGGGCGACGTTGCCGAAGTTGCTGAACCCGAAGTAGGGACCGAGGAAACTATACCGGAAAGGGTCGTTGATGCCGAGCCCGAGGTGGCGGCAAATGAGACGACCGCCATGATTGAGCCCGAGGTAGCGGCGGACGAGGCGCCTGAAACCGATGACCCCGTGGCGACGGCGGACGAGACAGCCGTGACTGCTGAGCCCGAGGGAGTAACGGGTGAGGTGGACATGATTCCTGAGGACGAGCCGACCGCTCTTTCTCAGGAGTCTGGCAATGCTCCGGTCATAGCTCTCCCCACCTACGGTCTTCCTCCGTCTCCCGGCCGCGCAAGCACGACGACAGCTGATCAGTCGAAAATAATGTATTTTTAACACGGCAATTTCCCTATCATTTGCACTCATCTAGAAGTGTTCGGTATTCATATTGCACATATTAGCAAAACAACCCTAAAATACCAGATTGCATGTGTTATACTCTAAAACCGACATTTCTGAAGGAAATTATGTGTTTATCATGGCATCGCATCATCCCTATATTGCGCAACACTTGTTTCGAAGTCTGTGCAGGATATTCCAGAAACCGAGCCAAAATTGTGAAACAGTGCTGATAAAATACGCCAACTCAAAGGCTAGAGATCTGGCAGTGATCAGGGACTCATTTGGAAAATCAACATATCAGAAAAAGCCCACAAAGTCAGCCCGAAATCATCACAGAAAGCCCAAGCCCCAAGGCTTCACAGGCACCGCGGATCCGCGGCGGGAGCTGGCTTGCGCCGCGGAACCGCGGCGGCTTGATGGCTTCAATTGATCAAATTTCTGCACGTGTCTTCAAATAACGGCCCAAGCTTCCAGAACATTGTAGAAATGTCACGTGGCTCATCTAGAAGGCTCGGCTTAACAAATTTTATCTAGAAGGCTCTCTTTTAACAAACTTTTGGAGGGAAAATTCAAATTTGAAATCCTAGATCTAGGGTTTTGAGATCTATAAAAAGGAGCCTAGATCTAGGGTTAAGTTGTTCAATTAATCATTATCTTCCCCAATTCTTCCATCTACAAGTTGAGTGACACATCTTGTAGCCCTAATTCTAAATCCATGCCAAATTCAAGATCCCGAGTACCAAATCAAGAAAGAAGCCTTCAACCTTTTAGGAGCGGAGCCGATCTTCAATCGAGCAAGTGATCCAAGCCGATCCGCGACTCAAGGAGACGAGCGAAGCCAAATCGACGATCGAGTTCTTCCTCTTGTAGTTCTTGAGCGATTGTAACGGAATTGTTGATATAAATAAAAGGTGAAATTCTTTAATCTTGCTTTCTTTTAATTCTTGCATCATGATTCGATCTTAATTTGTGATTGTGGTTCTTGTTGTGATGTTTGAGTAAAACTCTGCTCGTAAAGAAGTCGAGACGATCAATAGAATGATGATGTAACGAATCTTAAAACGATTCTTAAGTCCTACGAGTTTTGTAAACCCTAGCAAATTGAAGAATCGACAACATAGTTTCGTTGCGATGCTTTCTTGATTGTGATCGCTCGAAATTAAGGATCCACGATCGATTCTTGAATTTACTAGAGGCTAGAATGTGAATGATATCGACGAAGGAACAAGGGATAGATGATGAAACCCTAGTTTCACAAGAAATCCCTAATTCTCATCGATCATCATCAATCTAGTATCAATTCATCGATGGATAAGAAGACGTCATCGCTAGATTACATCACATCTATAGATCCGATCGATTCCTACGAGCCTCACTTCGATTCTTGATATTTGGTTGGAAAAATCATCAAACTCTCAATTCTTGATTTTATCGTTTTCTTGTTATTAGATCTAGGTTTTCTAATTCTTGAACTTCAATTACAAATCATGAATTTTTGCTTGTTTTCTTTTCTTTAAAGTTTCAATTCATCTAATTCGAAACACGAACAATTACACTTTCCCTGTGGACGATCCGCACTTACTAACGCGCTACATTCGACACCGTTATTGATTGCAGTCAAAATATTTTTGGTTGTGATTTCTACATAATTTTCATATCACACAAAGAAACGATCAATCAACAGCCCCCATTGAGTCGGGTGATGAGGCCACGGGCGGTGGCCTCATGTCGATGGAAAAGGGAGACGCCTCTGCTTCGGCCGGCAGCTCATCAGGTAAATCTCGAGTTACAGTCTTTTTTTTTCTTGCAACCGCTTCTGACAGGTTTATCCTTGTTTTTAACGTAGGTGCGGCCAGTGTCGATGCTCCATTGCTCGAGGGAGCGCCGTCAACTACTGCCTTGGCGGTGGTCACTTCTCAGCCCTCTCTTGTACCATCGAAGATGTTGGAAGGTATGAATTTGCAACCTGTTAGTTTCGTCCTTCAACCGCATAATTTATGTACTAAAGTCGTACTGTTGTGCCTTTTCAGGAGTGCTTTTTGATCATCTTTATCAAGTGTTGCTCCTACACTTCTCCTTCCCATCTGACTTCGCTTCTCCCTCTGGTGGCGCTGGTGAGTATGGTTTCCAATTGATATCTTTCTTTTTCAGTAATGGAATTATTTCTAACTTTTTCTCGTCCCGACTGCAGTGCCACAAATTGAAGGAGGGGATGAAAGATCGGCCGCGCCACCGGCCCTTCCGGCCTTGCCATCTGCCGCAGCTGGTACAGCAAACTATCGCATTGATAACTCCCCTTTTTTTTATTTCTTGAATTATTATCTGATCATATCTTTTTTTTTAGCTGTTGTTCCGGTCTCGGTGCCCTTCGAGCCTCTTGTCATAATGCCGGCGGGCTCTTTCTTGAGACGTCCATTCTCGAAAGGCGCCGCGAATAGTCTGCGCATGTTGAGCGACTACATCGAGGAACTCGACGTCGAGACTCCTACATCTGCTACAGACTTCGCTACGGTGGTTAACCCGATGCTGGTGATACTCGTAAATTTCCATGACGAGGGTATCGTTGCGTCTTGGGTTAACCACTGCAGGGAGATCGAGGCTCGCCTGCATCAGCTGGAGTCGATGCGTCCTGCCCCTGTAGTTTTAGCTATGAGCACTCAACGGGCAGCATGGCTCGAGCAAAGCACTTCTTATTTCCGCCATTTGGAACAAGAAGCAGCTTTAAGGCTTAAGGAGTGTCAGGAGTCTTCAAGCGAAACTGCTCGCCTACGTGCCGAAGTTGAGGGAAACGCTGCCGAGGTGAAGGCTATCTTTGAGGGCCTCCTGGAACGCATCTCTCATGGGCTAAACTTGAAGCGAAAGCTTGATGTCGCCGAGCGTAACACCCCAGGCCGTGAAGCTGCTCATCAGGCCGTTAGGGAGCAGCTTGCATCTGTCTTGCAGCAGCGGGCTCAAGTAGAGGCAGAACTGGCGGTGGTGGCCGATCAGGAAAAGGCATGGAAGGAAGTGTGCGAACAACTGATAAAGTTATTTAAGACGCTTCCTTCCCAGTAGCTGCCTTTGTATCAATGTATTTGTAAAAATTTTCTTTTAAATAATATGTATCCATTCTTTATTCTTTTGTACGCTTCCCCTTGTACTTGATTAAATTCAATAAATAAAGATACACATTTTCCTTTGCAATGTCTTGTACTATTTCTTTGCTTTCTCCCTTCTCTTATTATCAGCAGGCTGTCTTGATAAACAGATAATAGAGTAAGCATCTAGATTTCTCCAAGAGATAACGATGGCTTAGGCCGCAGTTTCAGATCTGCTGCCTAAGACTTTTCAACTCTATAAGCCGTGAGGGTCTTATAGAGACTTTTCTCCCTACGGATTGAGAGGATCTTGTAGGTGGATTTTCTCCTTAGGAATCGTGAGGATTCCTAAGTATGTTTTCTCTTATAAGTCGTAAGGATCTTATAAGAGAATTTTCTCCCTTACAAGTCGAAAGGACTCATAAGTGGATGGTGAGTTGACTTGTTTCCGAGTCGAAGTATTGCTTCGACGGGGAGGTCGTTGGCTGACTTGTTTCTGGGTCGGAGGTCGTTGGTTGACTTGTTTCCGCGACGGATGTCGTTGATTGACTTGTTTCCGAGACGGAGGTCATTTGCTGACTTGTTTTCACGACGGAGGTCATTGGCTGACTTGTTTCTGAGACGGAGGTCATTGGCTGACTAGTTTCCGAGACGGAGGTCATTGGCTGACTTGTTTCCGAAACGGAGGTCGTTGGTTGACTTGTTTCCGCGACGGAGGTCATTGATTGACTTGTTTCCGAGACGGATGTCATTGATTGACTTGTTTCCGAGATGGAGGTCTTTGATTGACTTGTTTCCGAGACGGGGGTCGTTGATTGACTTGTTTCCGAGACAGAGGTCGTTGATTGACTTATTTCCGAGACGGAGGTCATTGGATGACTTGTTTCCGAGACGGATGTCGTTGATTGACTTGTTTCGGAGACGGAGGTCTTTGATTGACTTGTTTCCGAGACGGAGGTCGTTGATTGACTTGTTTCTGAGGCGGAGGTCGTTGGATGACTTGTTTCCGAGATGGATGTCGTTGATTGACTTGTTTTCGAGACGGAGGTCTTTGATTGACTTGTTTCCGATACGGAAGTCGTTGATTGACTTGTTTCCACGACGGAGGTCATTGGATGACTTGTTTCCGAGACGGATGTCGTTGATTGACTTGTTTCCGAGACGGATGTCGTTGATTGACTTGTTTCCGAGACGGAGGTCTTTGGCTGACTTGTTTCCGCGACGGAGGTCATTGGATGACTTGTTTCCGAAACGGATGTCGTTGGCTGACTCTAGGTTGTCTGTGAACCGTAGAGCCTTGGAACTGGTGACTTTACCGTAGCTCCGATTGGTGATGTCAGGTCCGTGTCCTGCTCGAATGAGGAGGAACGCCGCTGTTGGTCTCCAGGCCGTATACGTGGTCGTCGAGATCTGGCTTCCCTTTGACGCGGCCTGGTGGGGAAATGTAGTCCCCTTTTTGTTTGTGCCCTTGGATTGTATACAGGGATCGATGTGATCTCAATTGTAGGGTAAAATTTTCATTCATTTTTATTGTTTTATTTCCGCGATGCTCTATCATTTCAGCTTTTGATCGCGAAGGTCACGATTGCCCAATCATTTCGGCTATCTTTCGCGGTGCCCAATCATTTCGGCTATTTATTTTATTTTTACTCGCTGCTTTTTATTGCGAGTTTCCTAATCATTTCGGTTGTTTTATATGCATACGTTTTTACTTGCTGCTTTTTATTGCAAGTTGCCCCATCATTTCGGCTATTTCGTATGCATGTGCGGCCTACCGGCTTTTCACCGTAAACCTGAAATTAGACACCGATTTCGGCATCAGCACCGCTACAACTGGGATATTGCCAGGAGCGAATCATCATTTGCCTCCGTCGATGTCGAACAAAGGTGGCTTAGCGAACAGGGTTAAGGTCCTATCGGCTAAGGCTTTTAACTTCATGAGCCGTAAGGGTCTCACAAAGGCATTTCTCCCTACAAGTCGTGATGATCTCGCAGGTGTATTTTCTATTCAGGAATCGTGAGGATTCCTAAGTGTATGTTCTTCTGTAAGTCGTAAGGATCCCACGAGAGGGTTTTCTCCTTGTAGATCGAGAGGACCTACATGGGTTGTTCATCAGGCGTACATATCCCCAGTCACGGATGGGACTTGGTTAGGGAAATGTTTATTCGCGCCCGTGGATTGTATACAAGGGTCAGAATTGAACCACTTGTAGGGCAATATCGAAGGTTGTGGGGGTTGCTTAAGCACAAGTTTAGGTCTCTGTAACTTAAGACTTTCAAATCTTATGAGCCGTGAGGGTCCCATAAGAGAGTTCTCCTTACGAGTCGTGAGAATCTCGCAAGTGTATTTTCTCCTTAGGAATCGTGGGGATCCCTAAGTGTGTAGCTCCCTTGTGAGTCGTAAGGATCTCACGTGGGTGGTTTCTCCTTACAAGGTCGAGAGGACCCTGTAAGTGTCCTTTAACGAGGTTGCACCTTCTCAGGTTTTCACAAACACTCGCCGGTAGTCCTGCTGTTTTTACTCACGGAGCCCTTTCGGGTTTTCATCCGTGCCCATTTTGCTTGTGGACATACCGTTTTTTTTCTTTTTATTATTTTTTTTTACGAGGTCGTGCCCTTTCGGGTTTTCACGAACACTCGCCGGTAGCCCTGCTGTTTTTACTCACGGAGCCCTTTCGGGTTTTCATCTGTGCCCATTTTGCTTATGGACATACCGTTTATTATAATTATTTATATATATATTTTTTTTTTATTTATCTCGTCAGCCTAAGGATGCTGCGGTATTAGTTTAAGGACGTTTCGATCCGTCATTAGTTTAAGGACGTTTCGGTCCGTCATTAGTTTAAGGTTGGCTACTACTAATAAAGTTTAAGCTTAAGAAGATAGAGAGCGGACATAGTCGTCGTCATCTATCATTGACCTAGGCAGTAACTCACTAAGCGTAGTATTTCTTTAGGAATCGACCGTTTATTGGCCTGTAAGGCCTTTCACCGTGCATATCCATGAGTAGATAGGCTCTACCCTGGTAGACCTTGTCTATGATGTACGGGCCTTCATAGTTTGGCTCGAATTTTCCCCGCTTGGCGCGATTGGGGATCATAGGCCTTTTGACCACTAGCACGAGTTCGCCTTGGTGGAATGTCCTCGGCCGGGTCAATCTTTCATATGAGCGCGTCATCTTTGCTTTATAGGCCTCCAGATTTTATTGCGCTATAAGCCGGGTTTCATCAAGGGCATCAAGCTCCTCAAGCCGAAGGTGAGCATTTTCTTCGTCCGTCAGCTCGTAATGGATCGCCACTCGTAGAGAGGGTAACTCTATCTCGAGAGGGAGTACTGCTTCTGTACCGAATACCAACGCATATGGCGCTGTGTTTGTGGCTGTCTTGAACGTAGTTCGATACACCCAAAGAGCTTCTTGCAGCCTCTCATGCCAGTCCTTCTTATTTCAGGACACCGTCTTCTTTATGATCTTTGTCAAAGTCTTATTGAAGGCCTTGGCTAGACCATTAGCTCGCGGATTATAAACCGAGGAATATCTCCAGTCTATATTGTGTTGTTGCGCGAAGCGACTGATCTTATGGCTTCTGTAAGCTGGCCCGTTATCGGAGATGATCCGTTGCGGAGTTCCAAACCGATATATGACGTGCGTCTTGAAGAAATAGAGGATGTTCTCCGTCTACACTTCCCTCAACGATACTGCTTCTGCCCATTTGGAGAAGTAATCAGTCGTTGCCAGGATGAATCAATGTCCCCTGGATGATGATGGTTCAATAGGGCCGACTATATCAGTTCCCCACATTTCGAATGGCCAGCTAGCCACCGTTGGATGTAGTGGATTTGGATGCTGGTGGATGAAGTCCCCATGAATTTGGCATGAGTGGCATTGCTTCGCATATTCGAGGCAGTCCTAGATCATCGTGGGCCAGTAGTAACCCATCCGTTTAATCTTCAACTTCATCTTCGGGCCTGCTTGGTGAGAACCGCAGAGTCCGCCATGAACTTCCTGAATGACTCTTTTCGCTTCGTCAGGTCCCAGGCATCTCAACCACAAAGAATCGAACGACCTCTTGTACAGAGTATCATTGACAAAGGCGAAAGACAGAGTTCGTTTCATAAGCTGATGTCTTGAGGACGCATCTTCGGGAGTTCGACGGTATTTAAAGTAGTCTATAAAGACTTCTCTCCAATCCTCAGCCTTTTCTCGATCTTTTATTTGCAGGGTCGTCTGCTGAGTCGCTCCCTTTTCTTCGGATGATTCCGAAGATATTTCTGCTGGGGCAAGCACGCGACAGCTTTGTACCACGATTCTTACGTCATCGAGGTTCTCATCAGCCAGTTCCTTAGTGAGTTTGGCCAATGCGTCCGCTTTGCTGTTTTCCGCGCGCGGTATGTTTTCCAAAGTATAGGAAGGGATTTGGGTCAACAGTTGCTGCACCTTCTCGCTGTACTTCACTAACTCTGGTTTGCATGTTTGATAGTCGCCGTTTACTTGACTAACGACCAGCTGGGAGTCTCCTTATATAAAGAGGTTTTCAATTCCCATGTCGATAGCGATCTCGAGGCCTGCTATCAGAGCTTCGTATTCGGCTTCATTGTTTGTCCTCGGCTCTGTTAGGGAGAAAGCAAAGCGCATTATCCGTCCTTGTGGACTTACAAAGATGAGTCCTACCCCCGATTTTATTATAGGGGTACTTTGTTTGCGCTTCTTCACGGAAGATGCTCCATCGAAATAAAGCTCCCATCGGGTATCACCACCGTCGATCGCAATTCGTCTGAAAGATCGCAATTCAGAGGAGAATTGGCGGGTATCGGATGCTCAGCGAGGAAGTCGGCAATGGCCTGGCCTTTCACTGCCTTGAGAGGTTGATATGTTATCGAGAACCCCATCAAGAGCAGGGCCTATTTAGCGAGTCGCCCTATCAATATGGCCTTTGACATTAAATAATTGAGAGGGTCTACCTTCGAAATAAGACGGGCCTCATGCGCCAACGCATAGTGCCTGAGCTTTGTTATCGTGAAGATCAACGCCAGGCAGTGTTTTTCAATAGGGGAGTAGTTGCCCTCTGCCCCCAGTAGGACTCGACTTAGGTAGTAAAGTGTTCTTTCCTTCCCTTGGTCGTTCTCTTGCGCCCATAATGCGTCTAAGGAACCTTCAAGGGCGGTTGTGTAAAGAAAAAGGGGCTTTCCCTTAACCAGAGCAGCCAACACTGGCAGGTCCTGCAGGTATTGCTTGATCTCGTCTAGCGCGCTTTGGCATTTTTGGTCCCAGACGAACGGGGTTCTCTTCTTCATCAGGTGGCTGTAAGGACGGCACTTGCCTGACAGGTTGGCTATAAATCGTCGTATATACGCAAGCTTCCCTTGGAGAGACCGCAGCTATTTGAGAGTCCTTGGCGGAGGCATTTCCATGATCGCCTTGATCTTTGACGGATCTATCTCAATACCTCGATGTCGAACGATGAATCCCAGGAATTTGCCCGAGGAAACTCCGAACGCGCATTTGAGAGGGTTCATCTTCAAGTTGTATTGCCGAAGGCGTTGAAATACGGTCTTTAGATGATCGAGATGTTCCTCATACTATTTGCTTTTCACCACAAGGTCGTCGATATAACATTCGACGATTTCGTGTATAAGGTCATCGAAGATCTTCGTCATGGCCCTCTGATAGGTGGCACCGGCATTCTTTAGACCGAAGGGTATCACCTTGTAGCAGAATATACCCAAAGGGGTCCTGAAGGCGGTGTGCTTCTGGTCTTCGGGATGCATCTTTATCTGATTATACCCGGATGAGCCGTCCATGAAGAAGAACACCTCATGAGTAGACGTATTGTCTATCATCAGTTCGGTGACTGGCACTGGGAAATCATCCTTCGGGCAAGCTTTCTTAAGATCCCTGAAGTCTACGCATATGCGCACTGTCCCGTTTTTCTTCATCACCGGGACGATGTTGGCGATCCATTCAGGGTATTGAACTTCCTATATGAAACCAGAGTCGATCCGCTTCTTGACCTCAGCGTTGATGCTCATCTCAAGCTCGAGCCACATTCTTCTTGGCGCTTGTTTGACCGGCTTGACGTCCGGAGATATTGCCAATTTGTGCACCGCAATTTCTGGATTTAATCCTGGCATTTCAGAATAGTTCCATGCGAAGCAATCTTTATGCTGCATAAGCAGGTCTTTTAATGAAGTCACCCTTTCTTCGGATAGCAGCTCGCTGACGAATGTCGGTCGCGGGTCATTCGCCGTCCCCAACTCAATTTTATTAAGGTTATCCGCAGTGGTGTGTATTCCATCTTCCAGCTCTTTCGGTGCTGGTGGAAATTCTGAGATCACCTCATTGTCGCTGTTTTCGAAGCACCAGGGAAGGTCGTCCATATTCTCAGGCTCTTCTTTTGATATTGTTATCATTTGACAAGTACGAATTCACTTCCAATCCCAATGTGGAACTGGTTCTTCTTTCATGACCTTGGGTTCGTGTTTCTGTGGCGACGTTACCTTCCAGTTGTCAGACAAAGCAAACTTGCCAAGCTGATACTGTTCTTCGACCCAATTCTTGAAGGTGAAGCAATCTTCGAGAGGGTGCCCTATCACTCGGTGATAAAAGCAATAGTCTGGGTGTGAGACTTCGCCGACTTGTTCGGGGTGTTTAGACTCCGGCAGTGTAAGCATCTGATGTTTTAGAGCAAGGTCAAGTATTTTCTTCGTCTTGTCCCGAGGAAAAGAGTACGCCCGACCCATTTTTCTTATGAGGGATAGATCAAAACCGTTCGATTCTCGCTTGCATGATCTTTTAATCCCGCTTTGTTGCTGTTGAACGCCTTTTTCGCGTTTCGACTTGTTTCTGCCTCTGCGTCGAGCCTTCTTTATAACAGGTTGACAAGGAGCGGCATCTTCATCTTTCACGGCCTGTTGAAGGAGGCGTTGCGTTTTGGCTTTCTCATAGATGGCCATTTCGCGGTTATGGTCGTCTCGGACTTTTTTACCAGCTTCCCTTATAAGCTTGTCCATTTGTTCTTCGAACAACGGACTGGGCACTTTTGCATCTGGAACTTTTACTGGTTCCGGATTAGCATCTTCCCATTGAGCATCCGCTTCTTCATCAAAGTCATACACGACGTAGCAACCGTGGAGTAGCTCTCGTTTCTTGGACCGAATGTATCCAAGCCCAATTGTTTCCATTCTCCCATTAGGCATCTTGTGTTGAGTCCTGGGAACGTTCCAGACCCTGTCATAGAATTTGGCCTTTCGAGCGGTCTGTTTAAAGGATATCCCCTGGCGCTTCAACAGCCTTTTCAAGCCTTCTGTATAATATCTGGGCAGACGGATGGGCTGAAGCCCGTCAAGCGTAAGATCCGCACCATGCCAGATTTCTTTCTCCACTTTGTCTTCTTCAGAGCGGTAGAATAGAATTGCTTTTTCACCTCTTCGCCTGGAAGGGACATAGAACGTCCGCAGCTCTTCTACACTGTAGATATCAAGTGCATCAAGTTCTTTATGGTGTTTAAGTGGAATCATGGCGACTTGCAGACTTTACTCTTCGTCAGCGGACGTTTGTATTGAAGGTCGAGCAGAGAATACAGCATGGACCTCATCTTCCGAGTCGCTACCAAAGATCAACGTAGGAGCAGATGGTCCCGGCTTGTTGTGTTGGGGTGGACCCGAACAAACTATCTCCTCCTCTTTTTCAATATCACTGCCGAGGACAGGGATGGTGGCGTTAGCCTTATTCTCCGGCTTGTGACACCTCTCCGTGTCTTCGAAATCCGGCAAAAAGTATTTGGCATCTTCATATTTGCGGACCTCGTTCACAGAGAACGTGTTCAGTTCTCCCGTCACGGTATACTCGAAACCATCCTTAAAATACTTCAAACACTGATGTTGTGTAGAAAGGATGATGTTGTACTCATGTAACCATGGTCGGCCGAGCAGTGCATTGTAGCATGTCTTGGCGTCTATGACGTGGAACTTAATGTCCGTGACGAGTAGCCCGAAGAGTAGCGTCAGTATCACAGACACAAGAGTTCTTGATGACTGGGAGTCGAACCCGAAGATGGTGATCTTGTCCCGAGCAAGGTGCTGGACACTCATGCAGATTTCTTTTAACACCCGTACATTGAGGAGATTAACGGAGGATCCATTGTCGATCAGGATTTTTCCTATCTTTATATCGTGGCAATATCCTGAGACATAGAGGGGGCGATTGTGTTCACACGTCCCAAGGAGAAGGTCCTCGTCGCCGAAAGTGACATCGGCCGTGTGCACTTCCTCCAATTCATCCTTCATCTTTTCTTCGGCCAGGAAAGCTTGGAATTGTTCCGGATCCTGCAGTGCCTTGATTAATGAATCTCTCGCCTCTTTTGATAGTAAAAGGGCGTCAAGAATGCTGAGCTGCGAGGGTAGTTTCCTCAGATGCGGTAAGACGTTGTAATCCACCTTATTTCTCTTTGGCGGGTCCTTGGCACTTAGCTCCTCCACAACTTGGTCATCCAGGGCGATCTCCTCCGGGACCTTCTCTTTCCCTTTATCTTTTTTATTTGAGGGTCCGAGATTCTTTTCGGGAAGCGTGCGATTATGCAGCCGGATATTTTCACAGACCTTCTGCTCTTCTTCTTTTCCCGAGGTGGACTCTTTAAAGAGAAGGCTAAGAGCCAGCTCCTCATCGGAATCGCTCCCGAATGTAAGCACTTGTGATCCCCCGGCGTTAACCATACGACAATCGCTGGTGGTTCTGTTAAGCCCTTCGGTCGTATTTTTCCGCTCCCGACGAGTTTTGCGCTTCTCCCGCTTAAAATGTTGTCGATAAGCAACATATCTTTGCCACCATCTATTGAAAGCTTTGCACTCTTCAGTAGGGTGCGAAATCTTCTGATGATACAAGCAGTAGAAGGGGTGCATTTCCACTTCACCAGTAATGCTCCTTTTAGAGGAAGGTAGCTTCATGCCCATTGATATGGCCTTAGCGAACCTTTTTCGCGTCTTGAATTTGCTGTTACCCGCAGAGGTGTACTTTGCTCCAGCGGGAGTGTCTCAGCTCTTTCGTCAAGTCGCTGGCGCTTGGCCCTTTCAAATATAGTCGTCTCGCGTTCTCGATCAGCTTTACTTTTTAACAGAGCCTCGTTGAGGAATGCGTCAATTACTTCATCCGACGGCCCCAGAATTTTTGGTTTGGGATCTGCCCCCAGCTTTTCAGTGCAAGGAGTATCCTCATCGTCTGTCAACGAATGGGAGATCATATGGCAGCTCGCCACGTATTCCTCAGACTCATTCGACGAACTTTCTTCCTCATCTTCCTCTTGAAAGACGTGGTTGAGAAACTCTTGGAGTGTAATGGGAGTCTGAGTTTTCTGGTTGTATTCTTCCAGCGCGTCAATTTGTTTTTGTAAGTCCGTGTGCCTGTCGCCTGGCTTTACAGGCTTCTTAGATTTCTTCTTCTTCTTCTTCGAAGATTTTGACGGCTGGTTGCGAGTGCTTGGACCACCACCATCGGTCTTTGGAGTTGGACACGGTTTCAATGTCCCCTCAATGACCTGCGGTTCCAGCGGGTTCTTCAACTTAATCGCTGGGCATGTCTGAAGATCGTTCAGCATTCTCTTCGTCTTAGCTGACAACACAACCTCCCATGGGGCTTCTTCGACGAGAGAGCACGTTGCCCCCGGCATATTCATCCTCTTAGAGGTGTGAGGTTGCGGCGGATTCACCTTCCATCTGTAGGGTTCCTAGGCACACAATAGAGGTCTCACAAGGCATCAACCATGCCAATTTCAAATTTTATGGGTGCTGAGAAACCCTAATACGGATCGTCGACTAGAATTCTAGGCGAAAAACGAAACTAGTTAACATCTTAACTAAAGGAGAGAGGCTACTACCTTTGTAGATCCGTTTCTCCACTTCCTTAGCTCCACGTAGGCGTCCTCTCGCTGTCCATCTCGAATCCTGAACTCAATCGTCGGCTTCATCGGAGAAATGGGCGGGCTAGGTCGTCGGCTTCGTGCCGAAGATGATCTACGTCGAGGCATCACAAGTCCAAGCTCTAACTTCACCAAGTTGTGAAACTTGTGAAGAAAACACCCAAAACCACTTGGCAAGAGGTAGAGGATGAAGAAATAGGAGGTGGGTTGACTTTAGAATTGGATTTCTCACTCTTTTGCTCAAAGTGCCATTAATGGTGGCAAGCTTTTTCTTGAAGAAGAAGAAGATGATGAAGATAGAATATTATGATAAGTTAATGAAATGAAAAAGAAAATGAACACCTATCATAATGTGAACCATGGTTAGGTGTAGAGAATTGACTAAGGTTAGATGAATGGTTAGGATTAAGCATGAAGACAAAGTGGTCACTTTGGTCAAAACTTCATGAAGCTTCAACAAGCTTCAAGAATGAAAGCAACCCTTTTGTTTTCTTTTGCCATTTCTTTTTAATCCAAATTAAAAAGAAAAAGGAATGAATAAATAAAAACCCTAAACATTTACTTAACCAAAGTTTAAATCTTTACACTTAACCAAATGAGCAAGTATCATCAAACATGATACAAACATGTGCACAAAAGTATATCACATATACAACTTGCACATCAAGTGAGAAAATCCATTTAAAGTGAACCAATACCAGTTAATGCAAAGTAATATATCACATATATAATTATACATTAAATCATTAAATCAACATTTGATTCAATGATCCGGTCATGTCGCACATAACCGACTAGTATTCAATGTATCGATTTATCGAATCAATGATTCGATGACTAGGTCATATCGCATACAACCAATCGAAACATTCATCGCGAGAATGGAATACGGTATCACATACACGCACTATTCTCGGTCCTGCACATATCTCATATGCGCTCCTATCTCGTTTCGCTTGAGCCAGGAAACCTCAGTGTAGGACTCTAAAGACTCGTCAATACGCCGGCAGCAGATGATGATCATATCGATCACCCACAAGCCGCAAGTGGTCTGCTAAATGTAACAGCCACCCGGGTATTGAGCGATCAGAAGATCGACGAGCTACCCGCTCACACTCCTGTGAATCCAATCAGTAACACTTACCATACAGTCCGGTCTGTTCGTCTGATATGTCGCATATCAAGTCTAGGGGTGGTAAAGGTCAGACCCCAATAACCGATAAGTCGTGCCGATGTGAGGCTCATAACGGGTCGAGAAACTACTGGTAACACTTACCAGCAAATCTCTGATCAGCCCTGGCCAGGGACTTCCCTGTTACGGCCAATCGAGCACAGCGCAACATCAACCCCCAATACCGGGAGAGACGAAACCCCTCCTATCGCTCATTGCCTTCATGTGACTCGGGACTGTGCCCAAAGACCACCGTTTTGCACGCCCTCATGGACGTGGCAAGGTGGAGATCAAAGCACAGTGGGAATCACACAAGACTCTATGACGATCTCGGGTCAACAGACTAACCTGCACAAGTTTCACCTGAGAACTGCCATCTGACGTGAGGTATAATACCATCTGGGTGCTCAGTGTACACTGGACGGACTCGCCGAGAACTCCCAGATGGTATTATACCTCACGTCAGATGGCAGTTCTCAGGTGACACTTGTACAGGTTAGTCTGTAGACCCGAGATCGTCATAGAGTCTTGTGTGATTCCCACTGTGCTTTGATCTCCACCTTGCCACGTCTATGAGGGCGTGCAAAACGGTGGTCTTTGGGTACAGTCCCGAGTCACATGGAGGCAATGAGCGATAGGAGGGGTTTCGTCTCTCCCGGTATTGGGGGTTGATGTTGCGCTGTGCTCGATTGGCCGTAACAGGGAAGTCCCTGGCCAGGGCTGATCAGAGATTTGCTGGTAAGTGTTACCAGTAGTTTCTCGACCCGTTATGAGCCTCACATCGGCACGACTTATCGGTTATTGGGGTCTGACGTTTACCACCCCTAGACTTGATATGCGACATATTAGACGAACAGACCGGACTGTACGGTAAGTGTTACTGGTTGGATTCACAGGAGTGTGAGCGGGCTAGCTCGTCGATCTTCTGATCGCTCAATACCCGAATGGCCGTTACGTTTAGCAGACCGCTTGCGGCTTGTGGGTGCTTGATATGATCATCATCTGCTGCCGGCGTATTGACGAGTCTTTAGAGTCCTACACAGAGGTTTCCTGGCTCAAGCGAAACGAAATAGGAGCGCATATGAGATATGTGCAGGACCGAGAATAATGCGTGTATGTGATACCGTATTCCATTCTCGCGATGAATGTTTCGATTGGTTGTATGCGATATAACCTAGTTATCGAATCATTGACTCGATAAATCGATACATTGTATACTAGTCGGTTATGTGCGACATGACCGGATCATTGAATCAAGTGTTGATTTAATGATTTAATGTATAATTATATATTTGATATATTACTTTGCATTAACTAGTATTGGTTCACTTTAAAGGGATTTTCTCACTTGAAAAGCACATTGTATATGTGATATATTTTGTATGCACTTGATTGTATCATGTTTGATGATACATACTCACTTGGATATGTGTAAAGACTTAAACCATGTTTAGTGAATGGTTAGGGTTTCATATTTTCACATAATTATTTAACTTTTCTTTTTTGTGAAAAAGATATTAGAAAACAAAATGGTTTCTTTCTTTCATGAAGCTTGTTGAAGCTTCATGAAGCTTTGACCTAGTGACCATTTTGTCTTCATCCTTAACCCTAACCATTCTAACTAACCATGATCTATTCTCTACACTTTACCATGGTTAGCATATGATAAGTATTGATTTTATTTTCATTTTAATAGCAAGACTTATCATATTCTTTCTTCTTCTTCATCATCTTCATCAAGAAAGAAAGCTTAAGCCCATCAATGGCAACTTGAGCAATTGAGTGAGAAATCCAATTCTAAAGTGAACCCACCTCCTATTTCTTCATCCTCTACCTCTTGCCAAGTAGTATAGGGTGTTTACTTAACAAGTTTCACAACTTGGTGAAGTTGGAGCTTGATCTTGTGTAACCTCGACGTAGATCATCTTCGGCACGAAGCCGACGACCTTGCCTACCCATTTCTCCGATGAAGCCAATGCTTGAGTCTGGGATTCGAGACGGACAGCGAGAGGACGTCTACGTAGAGCTAAGGAAGTGGAGAACCGGATCTACAAAGGTTGTAGCATCTTTCTTTTAGTTAAGTAGTTAACTAGTTTCACTTTGTCGCCTAAAATTCTAGTTAACGATCTAGTCTAGGGTTTCTCGGCACCGTAAAATTTGAAATTGGCATGGTTGATGCCTTGTGAGACCTCTTGAGAGTGCCTAGGAACCCTACAGTGGTATCAGAGCCTAGCTAGAGCCTTCGGCGAAGTCTAGACGATATTTGAAACCCGATCGAACCGAAACCCAAAATACCAAAATGCTCTCTGGAAATTTTCTGAAAATTTGGATTTTTGTCAATTAAAAATATGCAGAAAAATAAGCAGGGTCTTATTTGAATTACTGTGAAATACGAGGGCCTAAATCGACTTTTCCACCGCGGAACCGCGGCACTAGCTAGGCATGTGCGGCGGTTCCGCGGCCGTACTGTCCCCTTGTTTGATGATTTCTGCACAGTAACTCATATAATTTAATGCTATATTTTCTGGGTATTTTTATTGTGACTCTACAGATGAGTATTCTGGGGTTGTATTGGGCATCTAAGATTCGATCGGATTTTCAAATTTTGTCTGTGTGGTTTTCCGGATAATTTTCGAATATGTTAAAAAGTTCGACCGGATATAAATACCCAATTTTTCCCCTGCCGGAAAATTTCCAAGTGTTAGATTTTTCTGTGGTTTAAAGACGTTCTGAGTAGTGCAAGTAACGCGATGGTCCCTCTAGAAGACAACAAACCTTAACTCGATTATGTGACCGTCTTGAACTGCCCTTTGAACCTTCGGGTTTGGGGAAGTATGGCGTGCCACATGTGAGGCGTTGGCTTGACCCTTCTACGGCTGGACCGTTGGTACTAAGGCATGA